>CM028133.1:75482500-85482500 GCA_016271365.2 Neoceratodus forsteri | reverse complement strand
CACAGAAGGAGGTCTATTAGGAACTGTGGTTATTTACTGTTTATCTGCCTTATTAATAATATAATAGGAGTTTGTATAACCCGCTTCCAATGCAGCTTGAACCTTTGCATAAGAGCCACCATTTTGGTTCTGGACTGCCATAGTTGGACCAATCGAACCTCAGGGGACCTAAAATGGAGGCTGCCCCTAGAGGTCTTGTGGGATTGAATTTCTGTAAGAATTGTAGTTTTAAGGTTTGGCACCTAAATGGACCTGGAGGGGAGCCCTTTCTGTGACAGACAGTTCCCTCAGCCAACTGAACCTTTTGGATCACTGGGAAGCCCAGAGCTGCCTGCAGCAGTGAGGCAGTTAAGAGTTGGAGTTTGGATCGTGACCAGGTCGACAATCAAGCAGCTGCTCCTGCATAGGAGCGCGGAGGATCGTCAGGAAGACTGTGTTGGCCTGCCTGCCACCATCTTCCAGTGTGAAGAATCCTGTGAGAGTAAAGTTGAACTCAATTCTAATAATCTTTATCGAGACCTGAAATTTGAAGAGTAAGTGTGTAATCGTTGCTGCAAGTGGACTGAAGACTTGCTCCAGAAGTGATCAGCCTGTGAGGTACTGAAGTAAGCCTCAGAGTGAAAGGTTTGCTCAGAAACTCTGCTGTTGCAACAGACTTTATCTGAACTGTAGTAAATAGTTTTATTGCTTATAAATGTGCTGAATGCAGTGTGGGTCGCGAGTCTGATGCCCTCACCACTGTTTATGCTCCACCACTCGTCACAGACTGTATCCAAACTGCTTGGTCTGTCTGGGCCCTGCCATCACAGCCTAAACTGCCACTCCCATCTCAGAGACACTTCCGACAAAAGACCCACTGGGATTTAGACCCATGCTCAACACCATCAAACAGGTAGCGACCACCATGGTGAGTCATGTAGGTCCACTTCCCTGGTAATCCAGTACAACATCCAGAGGTCTTCCTCTCATCCATCCTGCCTCCTGGTCTGGGTAGCATGAGTACAACACAGGGTAGCTCCCTGCAACAAAGCTACAATCACTGTGTGTCATCTAATTTGCTTGTTTGGGTTTATTACAATGAACAGCGCCATCCAGCTCTGGATTATAAATTCTGGGTTAATGTGCATGCTGTTTTCTTTCCTAAGTTCCCCACAACAGCTACAATGCTGGCCTACCCTGGCAACACTTCAGGCTAGCCTGTTTAGCAACTGGGTACCCAGAGTTGTGTGACTGTATCAGGGACTCACTGTACATGCTTGTTCAGTGTGAGTTAATCAGATCTGCTAATCATCTGCTAGATTCATGCCCCATCCTTGTTCATATCCCGCTGAATAAATCAGATTGTGGTATTCTACATTTAACTTGGCTGGTGTGTACCTTCTTGGTGGAAATATTGTACTGCCTTTTAATTGTTGCATCACTGGTCTTGTTTTACAGGGGTCTTCTGAGCACTTGCAGCTGATCCAGCCCTGGTGGTAAGTGCAAAAGTGTAGGCTTAGTATTGCTGTCTTATGGTATATGTGATTGCTCCACTGTTGATCTGTCTAAGCCTACAAAGGTTGGTGGGTGGTTATAGCATCCGGAGGGATATACCAACAGCAGTTACTCTACCCCAAAACCATTGCTCCAGGTGGAGGCACCTGTTCACTGAGCTCAAGCACCTCAACCCATGCCTAGTCATGCAGGCAGGGTAGTAGCACATAGGACAGCACTACGGGATTACACATATGAGAGGCATCACAAGCAGAAAAGGAGGTGGTGGTGTCACTATACAGATCATTAGTGATACCTCATCTGAAGCAGTGTCCTGTTTTGGAGGCCACATCTCAGGAAGGACATAGACATATTGGAGGCAGTCCAAAGAAGGGCTACAAAAATTATACAGGGGCTGCACCAGAAGTCATATGAGGAGAGCTGAAAGACCTCAATATGTATTCTCTATAGATGTGAGGAAAGGGGACATGATAGAGACATATAAATACCTAAAAGGGATCAATAAGGTACAGGAGGGTAGCATCTTTCAGAAAGAAGATTGGCAAGAACTAGGGGACATGAGATGAAACTGAGGAGGAAGAAACAGGGTAATCTGAGGAAGTATTCTTTACAAAGAGGGTGATGAATGCTTGGAACAGCCTCCCTGCAGGAAGGTAGGAGCAAAAATGGTGGAGAAATTTAAAATGCATGGGACACATACAAGAACCCTAGAAAAGGAAGTGTAGAAGCTGCAGATAAACTACAGTCTGCAGTATAAGTTTAAGGTAGAAGACAATGGACAGACTAGATGGGCTAGGTAGTCTTTATCTGCTGACAAATTCTATGTATTTATGTATATTAGGTGGAATGTTGTCTCATGAAGCCATCCTTTGTGTATTAAACAGTCTTGAGTATGAAGTTTTCCCACTCCCCTGGAGATATGGCCCCCTAGGTGCTGTTATAAAAGTCCCTGCACACCCCTGCAGGAACTGGCTTGTCCACACTACCAATGCCCCTTCTAGGGCAATCACCTAACTTTTTCTTCTGTGTGATCTCCCGCACTGCAACTCCTGAGTTCTTCTTGCTGCTGATCCTACTGCTGGAAAGTCCCTTCACATTTCTCTCCATTATGTTCTTCATCCCTATGGATCGGAGGTAAACTGAGACATAACAACTGACACACACACACTTCTGTATGCTGCTGAAGCTGCTAACTCACTTGTTGTCCTCTCGTGCAGTCAGCAGCTCCTTTTAAGAAAATACTCTTAACATTGGCAAAAGACACACTTTTGTAAGTGTTCTAACACAGACTCCTTATTCTAAAAGTCTGGCCATGTTTCAAGTGTCACTGTTCAGACCGCTCGGTCACGCAACATTTCAGGGAAAGTGAAAGTACTGTTAGGATAATAGAAAGTGGCAGGATCAACCAGGTACATTTTTAAAAATTTGTTTAAAGATAGTGGCAGGATCAACCAGATGTGAGAGACACGTTTTGGGGGGTACAGGTCGTAAAAGAGCTGACCATACGATGGAAAGTGAAATACTTTCACTTTTATTAGGATAATGACTAGAAATGTGGAGATATCACCATAGCATACATGAACATGGCGATATCACTGATATCTCCACTGTCTGCCTCAGATGCTACTATTTATCTCTAGTAATATCAAAAACATATGTTGTATAAATGTTAATGTTAGATTAAGTTCTGTCTACAGAGGAGGAGTGTAATCTATGTGTATTGTATCTACCAATAAGGAAGTACAGGGGATGCCATGTTGGCAGTAGTCCTTACCCTTGCAATCTATAGTCTTTGCTGACTTCCTTTCATGCCGAGTCGGCACTAGGACAGTGGGTGCCAGCCAGTCTAATAATAAAATGGATACATGTCTATAGCCCTGCATCTGAAATCACCTGCCCCAAGATTATTACATGTGCATTCTTTCTTCTTACTATGATTTAAAGGCATTTTGTCTTCATTATTCAAATACAGTGTGAATATGCCCAACTAACACAACAATGTGATTTCTCAGAGGCTAGGACCTTCTATTTTTACACATGTATATTAGCTGAGATCTGCTATTTGTCTCTCTCTTCTCTTTCCCTCACTCACCCCAGAAACTTCTAGAGAGTGCCAAACAACATAGCTCATGTATGTGGAAAATAAAATGATAGAGTAAACTTAAGCTTGAGAGATCACATTGTCATGGTGGTTGAGTTTATTCACACTTCAGTTAAATTATAAAGCAATAACACATGACAAGGTGTGGGTTATATCCTGATAAGAGCATGCCCAGGTGTGTTATGAGGCACGAAGGCACTGCGCCGAGTGCCTTATGCACTGGGCGTGTTTATCAAGATATAACCCACACCTGTGTGTTATTGCGCTTTTAGAAAATGGACTTTTCATTTCCTGGCATCTGATTGGCTAGTACCCTTATCAAGGAGGTACATTAACTTTCAATAGATGCCCAGGAAATAATAAATACCAGCCCATGCTACCCCTTTACCCACTAAGTATCCTAGTGCCCACCCTGTTTCCTAATTGGCTAAGACACCTAATTTGCATTTCAAATCACTGCCATTTTTTCCCTCGCTTAGCAAGAGAAACTGTCCCCCACACTGTCTATAACTCCATATTTCCTTGAATTCTGTTTTCTTGAAGTTTAACAAAATAAAAGCCAAGTAAAAAGCAGTTCTTCATAGTCCTACACAAAGGCATGCATAGAAACCCTGTCAACAACTGCACTCCACTCCATTTTCTCAAAAAAACATAACCCATCTGCTTTGTAAAATGGCAAATGCCAAGTTAAAAGCCCATTGTCGTAGTCCTTAGCACAGACATGCACAGAACCCTGTCACCAACTGAACTCCACTCCCATTTCTCACAAAAAGCCTATTTAAAAAAATTACAAGTTTGAAGCAGCTCTTCTAGGCTACGGCAACTGACGCTATTCCCCAATTCAGCCACACTGCTTTCCAGCCTCTCATCCTACACAGCCCACTGTATTGCTGCCTGCCAAGTCCCAGACAACTCTGGAGTGACACAAACCACAAACATTTTTTTTCTCTTTATCCCGGTACTGTGACGACACCCAACAGAATTCAGAATAGCTATCAACAATGCTTGCTCTTATCTACCGTGGTTCTTCTTTTATATCAAACCGGGCAGCAGTTCATTTTCTGTTCCAGTAGACTGTGATCAAAATATGTGTCTAACGAGGTAGCGCATTTGTTCTTTTCCTTACCACAGATGTATGTCCATCTGCGGCACGGAAAATGAACAAAATGCTGCTCCCATCGAGTTCTCCTGAACTGCAAAAAATAACATATTTTCAAATGCAGCAGGTTCTAAATATCCATACAAGGAAATTATGCCAAACTCACTTCACATCTTCTTCCTAAGTGAAGACCCTTGCACTGTCCCAGACCACAGCTTTCTTGCCCGATGGCAACAGCTCTCCTCCCAGTATGAAAAAAAAAGGGAACAAAAGGCAGTCTTGAAAACAAAAATGAAACAAAGGAAAGAAAACTATTCCATAATGACATGGGGGACTGAAGAAACAAACTCTGCTGTGGGGCACCAACAGCATTTAACCAACTTTTGTTTTCTTTTCCTCAACTACAGCATCCCCATTAGGACAAAGTCCTCTATTGCAGAACAGGTGGAGGAACTATTTAATCACAAAACATAATGCAAATGGATTTTTTATTGCCAATCTTTTTCTCAAATATTTCTTTTACTGTGCCATTTTCTAAGTGCAATAATACCCTCCAGGGTGGGCTTTATTAGGGAAATACTGGACCTTCCAGGGCTCAAGTGCATTGGGCCTCATTACACTCCCTGGGCGGTCCGGGTATTTCCCAATAAGCCAATTTTGTTGGGTATTATTGCTATATAAAATGGCCCCCAAGTAAAAATTTAAAATATAAAAGAAAAAGTTGTGAAAGTGAAAAGATGAGGAAAAGACAATTCTTTGGGTTAGAAAGATAAAGTAGTCCCTCTATGTACTGTTAGCTTGTTCAGTAGTAGAGCTCCCCCACCCCATCTCATTCTGGCCAGGTTAAGTTGCTATTTCACTTTCCAAAAAAAAAAAATGAGAGACATACACACACATACTGTATGTTTCTTTGTTGTGTGCAGAGCTTGCATTTTTTTTTAATAATTACTTTGGGCAGCCAGATTCACTTAGACCGAATGTCACGACCTATGTCCTATTCTGTGATGTTAGCACTGATCCCTGTGGTACCCCACTGGTCACTTTTCCCTCTGTGGAGTGACAGCCATTTACCATCACCCTCTGTGTCCTGCCACCCAGCCAGTTATCTACCCACCACACTACTGTCCTGCCCACACCCATATTCCCAGTTTGTGTAATAGTCTTCTATGTGGCACAGTGTCAAAGGCCTTGCTGAAGTCCAGATAGGCCATGCCCACTGCCCTCAGACACACCAGAGGGTGTAGACAGAATGAGAAGGGACCTGCAGAAACTTGAAGAATGGTCAAGGTTTGGCAATTGAAATTAAATGCAAAGAAGTGCAAGATAATGCATATGGGGCACAAAACCCTGGCACAATATATCAGTTGGGGGTGAGGATATAGCATGCACCAAGCAGGAAAGGATCTTGGGGTTGTCATCTCTGATGACCTCAAGGTAAGGAAACAGTGTGACAAGGCATTAGGTAAAGCAAATAGGATGCTGGGATGTATAGGCAGGGGCATCACCAGCAGGAAAAGGGAGGTCATAATTCCGCTATACAAGACACTAGTGAGGCCCCACCTGGAGTACAGTGTACAGTTCTGGAGACCATACCTACGTAAGGACATAGACAGTGTAGAGAAGGTTCAGAAGGGGCAACAAAGATGGTGCATGGATTGCATCACAAGTCCTATGAAGACAGGTTGAAGGAACTGAACATGTACTCCCTGGAGGAGAGAAGGAGAGAGGGATATGATAGAGACATACAAGTATCTTACAGGGAGGAACAGGGTGCAGGAAAACACTATTTTTAAGCGAAAAAGATGTTTCAGGACTAGAGGCATGGGATGAAGTTGGAGGAGGGACGATTCAGAGGAAACATGAGAAAGAATTTCTTCACAAGAACGGGTGGTGGACAAGTGGAACACCCTGCCAGAGGAAGTGGTGGGGGCTGAAACAATCACAGGATTTAAGAATGCATGGGATAGACATAAAGGAATTCTAGAGGTCAGGGTAAGGGGAAATAGACTTCTAGGAAAACAAACTGAACTTACAAGCTCAAATGGGCAGACTGGGTGGGCCATAGGCCTTATCTACCTGACACTGTCTATGTATCTATGTATGTATGTTACTTGGTACTCCTTTCATTCCCAACATACATGTTTGTGTGTATATTACTCCTTTGTTTAAAATGTCTCTCCTTGAGTGATTTTTTGTTTTATTTAAAGTAAATGGCTGGCTGCAGTGGGAGTGGCGTGTCCCTCAGCTGACGCCTGTACAGAACGTTACTTGCTTCTTGGGTCTGAACTAAGTGAGGAAGAAGTAGAGCAAATTAATTTAAATTAATAGCAGTGTGGTGCAGTTCTTGAAAGTTTCATCAGGAGTTTATACAAGTTTCAGCATAGGGAAGCGGGTCTGTTTTTTTCTTCAGTCTATGCTGCTGCAAGGTCGCTGTTCCTGAGTGGGTATGTAGCAGGATTTAGATACCACAGGAATCTGTTCAGTGGTTTCATTGTGGTGAGCTACGTTGGCTACCAAGCAGCAAAGAAGACAACACAGGTCAGGATCTTGGCAATTACTGAAAAATACAAGTTGTCTGTGTGTGTGTTGGGGGGTCACAGGATTTATGGCAAGGTGCTGGACATTTTACAGAAACTAGTGGGAGAGCTGTGGAAGATCAAGACAGATTCCACTGCTGCTTCAGTCAGCTCTGCCAGTTAAGCGTTTCTGCTTAAGCTTGGCAGAAGTCACTGATTTGCTGTTGTGAAGGGGCATGTTGGAGGGCAGTAGTCCTGGTTGGCTACTATATCATCTGATAAGGACACGGCTCGGATGATGTAGTAGCCAATCAGAAAGTTCATTCTTAAGCCCATTTTATAATAGAAAATAATTCATTTTAAGTCATGCAAACAGAGGTGAGAAGAAGTAGGTGCCTCTGCTGGAACTTGAACCAGAGCTACTTCTGTCTCACCTCTCTTTGTATGTGCTCCATAAATATGCACATTGCACTCCTGTGTGATTATTATGAGTAAATATTTGGGTTGCCATTGGATTGTGCATTTGTGTAAGAGTAATGTGCTGGGGACAGCCCATGTTCCAGTTGTCTTAGTGGCACAGCTGGCTAGAGCAAATGGAACAGTATTCCATAGGTCTCGGTTCAAGTCCCAGCTGAGGTACTTACTTCTTTTCTCACCTATGCTTGCATGCATTCCATAAATATGCACACTGCACACCTGTGTGATTATTATGACTTTTAAATCATAGTAAGAAGAATCAAGGAATGTAAGAAATAAAATAGAAAAATTATTTAATATATTACTGTTATTTATTTCTGGCTCTTTTGGTAAGTGTGTGTCACTGGATTCTGTTTAATTGATATTTGCCACCCACCTGGAGAAACCCTCCAAAATATTAATGAAAGTCGTGCAAAGCTCCCTAAGTTTGACCTTCCAAAATGGCCTTTGAATCTTGTAAAGTTCACCATAGTCCATATAGATTTGATATCCACAAGGCTGAAAATTTAAAAAGCAAATCCCTCCCAGCATTTCCCCAACTGATCAGGTATAGTTCCTTCACCACCACCTCTACAACACATTCACATTCATTTCCTATTTGCTTACCCTTTCCTTATTACCATAGTATTCCTCCCAGCAAAAATGTATAGACTATGTGTTGGCTCTTGGTGCTCTGTAGTTTCTATAATACCCATTTCTAGCTTGGCCTCCTAATCCCCACAATAAATGCTTTTAATAAAGGGATCCCCATACTGACCCCTGACAGTGATTTGGGGAGGGGTATTGGCCTCTCCACAGTTTGGCTTCATTCAATCTTGTAAATCTACCAGGAAATTGTGGGGTGGGGTGATCTGAATACTATATTTGAAGATACCAAACAGACTGACCAATCAGTGGCAGTACAATGGGAACCTTTTTAACAAAGAACTAAAGCAGTTGAGGCACATCAGAAGAGGGAAGCCATCAAAAGGCAGAATCAGGTAAGTCTC
This sequence comes from Neoceratodus forsteri, assembly GCA_016271365.2. Taxonomy (NCBI): domain Eukaryota; kingdom Metazoa; phylum Chordata; order Ceratodontiformes; family Ceratodontidae; genus Neoceratodus; species Neoceratodus forsteri. The sequence continues at coordinate 85,473,824 of CM028133.1, read as the reverse complement.
TGAGGAAATTTGCAAAACATTAGATTTCTACCTAAAAACATCCTTGGGTCGTGAGGGTTCCTGAAGCTGAAAATCTGTCCTCCCTTGGCACCACTTCCTGTCTTTGCCACAGCTGCTCCATTTAATTCAGTGGCCACTAACCACAGATGCCTCTCCTCTAACCTGCACCTCCACTCCACAGCCCAGCAGATATGAGGTGCTGCCTGCATCCCTGAGTGGGACTGAAAGTCTTCAGCACAGATTCCTTTAGGGTCCTGCACTGTGGTCATCTGTGTAAGGGCTACAGTGCAAAGGCAACAACAGAGAGGAGTCTGTCTAGAGTGAGCTGAAGAAGCAGCTGGGGTCCATCATGCTGCCCATCCACTGTGATAGTCGGCCCTTGCTTCAAGCCATCCATTGAACTGTTCTGGAACCTGTAAATTTTAAAACTTGCTTCCTGCATCTGCACACTTGCTGCTGGTCCTTCTCAGAGTGCACTATTTGATCTGCTCCTCCTGGCTGTGAAAGTGGCTCTGTGTTTGTTGTTTTCCTCTTAGACATCCTCCCACTGAACTTATTTTGCTACTTTGTTGACACCCCAGACCTGTCTCAGAGTCTAGGTTTTCCCGAACCCCAGCTACACCCTATCGGAGTGAACCTTACTCTGTAGCATCCCTTGTTTAAAGATCAATGGTAACCATTTTGCTCATTGTTTAAAAAGACTAAAATGCCTCAATTCAAGTCCCTGTGTTATGAGCTTTGTTTCCTAAAAATTTCATGCTATTTGGTTTTGTGGGTTTCTTTAAATCAGCAGTTAATAACCTGTTCTGCACTAACTGAAAACAGGCTGTTTCTGTCCCTCCTCTGACTGGGCCTGGGAGAGTGATGACATCATATGGGACTAGGCTACAGCTTCAGCAGTGTAAGTACCTGCTTGGCTGATGAGCTGTTAATTTCCATTTAGAACAATCTGTGATGTAATTTTTGCTGTCCATAGTTTTTACAAATTCAGTCTCTGGTGTTTCTTCAGATGAATTCACTGAAAATCCACATTTTGTTCCTCTGAAGAGCTGATAATTTGAGTTTCAGTGCTGAATTGAACTGGTATGCATTTGAGAAATCAGGTTATCTGTATCACAGCTGCTGCCAGTTCTTTCTCATCAAAGTTTTTTTTTCTAGCTCTATAACACTGGGGTGTTTATATAATGGATTTAAAATAAATCTAAAGTGTGTTAATTCATTCAAGTAGTTTGATGTTTCCTCAATAAATAGGTACATGTAAGAAAAACATTTCTTCCTCTCAGATTGACAAACAGGTGCTTTCCACACTGCTACAGTATTTCAGGCACATGTACAATATCAACTCACAAATTGCAGTTCTTTGATGGTTTCTGTCTGAAAATACAAAAGAATAACTAGAAACAGTGCATAGCATCATGATGCCCTGTCCCCTGCACCATAGTTGAGGCAGCTGCACTCTGATGCCCTGTCCTCTGACCCCACAAGCTCTCTGTCTCTTGCCCCACATTCAAGGCCACTGCACCTGCTGCCCACTGTCTTCTCCCACACAGTTGGGGTTGCTGCACCCTGTTGCCCACCATCAGCCTGATGCAGCCAGGCTGCTGCACTGTGCTTCCCCACGTCAGAACAGCTGAGGTTATTGCAACCTGCTATCCACTGTCCCCAAACCCATGGTTGAGGACATTGCACCCTGTTGCCTCTTGTTCCATCTCCACAGTCAGGGCTGCTGAGCTCTGCTACACCCTGGAGTTCACTGTATCTTGTCTCTGCAGTTGGGGTTACTGCAGTATGCTGCTCCATGCCACCAGAGGTGGGGCTTTTGCTTCACCCTGCTATCCACATCGAATGTCCCAAATGAGCAGGGCTGCTGCACCATGAGTATCCCATCCACAGTCAGGGCTTTATAACCTGATGCCCCTGGTCCTGCCCCACAATCAAGGCTTCTGCACCATGCTAGCCACAGTCTTCTACTACCATAGCCAGGGCTGTTGCACCCTGTTCCTGACTACTCAGGCAGGGCTGCTGTGCCCTAGATCCCTGCCGCTACAGTTGGGGCTGGTGCACCATGTTGCCACTTGCCACAAGAGTTAGGGCATTTTCTCCCCTGTCCACTGCCCCCATAGTTGTCTCAGTTACACCCAGGTGTGGCTGCTGCGTCCTGTCCCAAATTTGGGATGCTGAACTCTAATGCCTCCCTTGTTTCTTGACCAAACAGTTGGGACTTCTGCACGCTAATGCCCTCTTTCCTTTACCCCATAATGCAAGATGAAAGCATTTTCTGTTTTTTCTTTTGGGCAGTGCAGCAAACAAATCTGTCTTTGGTGGCAGGGGCAGCATGGTGCAGCAAACCTAACTGCTGAGTCATGGGTCTGTGGAGGAATTTGGCTGTAGGGTGCAAGAGGGTACAACAGCCCTGACTGTGTAGACAGGAACAGGATGCGGCAACTCTGTCTATGGTGGCAGGAGACAGATTACAGCATGGTGAAGAAGCTCTGATTGTGGGGCAGTACATGGTGGGGCAGCAGGACACAGCAGCCCTGACTGTGGGGTGAGATATTCATGGTGCAGCAACCCTGCCCATTTGGGCAGATGGATGTAGGTAGCAGGGTGCAATAAAGCCCCACCTCTGGCTGCATGGGCACCATGGTGCAGCAGCCCCAAATGTGGAAGCAGCAGGTATGGGACTCTAGAGTATAGAAGTGCACAGCAGCCCCAACTGTGGTGATAGGAACAGGGAGAACAGGGTCCAGAAGTTCTGATTGTGGGGGTTGGGGACAAAGAGCAACAGTAGGGTGCAGTAACCTCAACTGTTCAGTCAGGGGTCAGAAGGGTGCTGAGGCACTGATTGTTCAGGCTGGAAATGGGGCAATAGGTGCAGCAGCCCTGACTCTATGGGACAAGAGTGGGCAGCAGGGTGCAGCATCCTCAAATTTGGGGCAGGAGACAGGGGCATGTGAGGAGTGACATGGGGCAGCAGAGTGCTGCTACCTCAACTTAATGTAGGAGATGAGGACATCATAACAGATATAGGTTTATGATCACTAGGGGAAGGAAATGTCCCAAAGTACTGAGAGGGACTGTCATAGTGCCAATTTTCAAAATGGGTACTAAGGCTGACCCGACCAACTATCTACCAGTCAGCCTAACTTCAATAGTCAACAAGATAATTGAAGGCATAATCTTGGATGAAATTAAAGAGTTCTTGGCTAATAAAGATCACCTCAATAGGCCCCAGCATGGATTTACATCAAATACAGTAGTTCTTGCAATACTAATTTAATACATTTTTATAACTATGTAGAAACTACTGATGATCAGGGAAGAGCTGTGGATGTACTGATGCTGTACTTTAATAAGGCATTCGATACTGTCACTGGATACTGATCTCAAAGTTGATCAAATTGGAAATTAATCATACTATAATTAGTTAGATCGTCCACTGGCTGATGACTAGAACACACTTTGTGAGCATCCATGGTTATCTGTCCACTGAGACAAAGGTTACTAGTGGTGTACCGTAGTTTGGGCCCACTGCTGTTTAATCTTCATAGGCGACCTTCACATTCTGAGCAAAAATAAGTGAGCAAATTTGCAGACAACATTAAATTAGGAGGTGTAGCTGATACCTTTGAAGATAGACTCAGATTTGGACAAGCCATTATAACAATCACTGAATGGGCAGATAATAAGTTGAGGTTTAGTATGAATAAATGCACAATTATGCATTTTGGTAAAAACAATATCAAACACGACTATTTCATCAAGGGATGAACCTAAAAATCTAGCTGTGAAAGGGACCTAGGGTGTACCTTGTCACAACTGTACCCTGCAGGTCAGGCCCTCTGCTCCCACAGTGCCAAACCTCAAAGTGCAATATGAACAGGAGACAAACAGGGTAACTGCATTTCGTCTGTTTTGGGTCCAAATCACCTACTAGCCTTGAGTCTGGGGCCAAATATGAACCTTTTTCTAGCATAACCAGTTAACAGGTTCAGATATGTATTCCATTTGAGGAAATGCAATACAATACTTCACCCAGTGGGCAAACAGCCAGGTTTAAAAGTCTACCCTTTGACTCAGTTTTAGACTCCAGGTATTTTCTTACCTTAGCAAGATAAGAAACACACTTTTAAGCCCTTACAGTTGTCAGACTTTTAAACAATGTTCCAGCATTCACATGCAAAAGGCACAGGCAGAATTTTAAGAAAAATACTGTTTACTTAAAATTAAAAAAATGGATAAAATACAAAACATAGGGCGGATATTCAGACTGTGCCAGGCAGTGGCACAAGCCTGGAGCACAACACAACTGGGCTGTGCCAGGGCTAGAACCAGGTGATATTCAATGGTGATGCGCCATGGCTCATCACCGTTGAATCTCTTAAAAGGTCGTACACATACTGCACCTGAGCAGTAACACCGGTGCCGCGCAAGCCACAGATAGAACACGAGGATGCAACAGCACAAGTGCAGTTGCACCAGGTGCCTCACCAGTGATATTCAGCTGGGGGCATGCAAATAAGGCCATAATCAATGCAAGGTGCAAATGCCTCATTTGCATGCGGTGCCCTGGGCATCCCGGCGAATTGTGCCTGGCGCCTGCCAAGCTGCTGCCATTGGGGGCTATCTCCTCAGGGCTACTGCAGCCCCTCCTGTATGCCCATTCAAGGCATCCATAAAAGGTAAAGAACTACCTGGTGGGCTAACTGCTCTCTCCGTATGCCGAATCACGGGCTGCTGTAATATGACAGAGTCTAGTGGTACCCCGTATGCCTGATTGTAGGCTGTTGTAAAGGAAAGAGTTACGTGGTGGTGGTTCAGTGGTACCCTCCCCACCCACCCAAAGAGGGCCCACGGCCTCCTAACACCCCTCCCCTGTCATCGTGGGTGGCAGCACCCCGCCCACATACCGCCCAGCCACCCACCAATGAGAGCATACAGTATGATCTAATGCCTATTGGTCCACAGTGTGGACCAATGGACTTGCAGACCATTCTGTACACACAGGACCAGATATGTGAATGAATGCTTGAATATCCAGGCCAGAACATATAACACAAATACTTACAGTCAGAACTAAATTGGAAATTACACAACAAAAGTGCCTGAATACTTAAAGCTCTCCTTAAGTAATTTTAACAGAAGTGCCTGTCTGAGTCCAGAGATCAAGTCTGTCTCACTCTTCTTAGAGTTCAGAGATAAAGTGTCTCTTTCCTCAGATGCTTGACAAATTGAAAGTCAATCTCTCCACCTCCTTGTGATGTCACAGCACACATGAGGTCACTGCTAGCCCTGTGACAAATATGTAATCTGAGTAGAAATATCCAAAAGGATGTTATTTTGCTGCTGGCTGGAAATCAGCAGTTAGCAATTTTAAAATATGACTGTCTCTTTGATCAAAGCATTTCCTTTGATGTTCTTAGAACACACATCCTGCCAACAGTTTTCTTCTAGGTGAGAGAGCTAACAGGAACCTGTTACAAGGTCCCTTTTCTCCAGGATTATAAAATGCATGCCTTGTCCCAGCAAATCAAAGTAGGAATATTTTACGATGTGTTATCACCTGGCATGGAAGGAAGCCCTATGTGATAACAAAGAACAAGAAAACAACATCTGTTACATTAGTGCTATGCTGAGGTCAGAAGGTCAAGCCTCCTTACTTTGTCTACTATCCCTAAGCAGACATTCATATACAATTTATTTATAAACCAAATATTATGCAATATAATTATTAAAGGATTTCTGACATCACACTCCTCCCTCCTTAGACTGAACTTGGGATCTATTCTTGCATGGGATGAGTTCCCAAATTCAGTTCACATCTCAAACCGACATGATAAACCATCAGTGTTTTCATGTGCTGCCCTGCCCTGTGGGAGACAGTCATGTCATAACTTTGTAAGGCTAGGCTCCATCTTAACAGCCTACCATTTGTTTTACCCATTTGTACCAGCCAAACCAGGGGTTGTGATCTTTTGTACCTCAAAATGCTGCCCATATAGGTATGGCTCTAACTTCTTTAATGCCTCCACTGTGGCAAGACATTCTTTTTCCAATGTAGAGTAAGCCTGCTCCCTAGGAAGTAACTTCTTACTGAGGTAGACTATGGGTTGATATTTCCTTGGTTGGATGTTTGACTAACACTGCCCCAATACCCACATTTGAGGCATCAGTCTGACTACAAATGTTTTACTATAGTCTGACTTGCCAGTACAGGAGCACTGCACAGTACTTCCTTTAGTAGTGTAAAGGCTTGTTCACAGGCTGGTTCCCAGGTAACTTTCTTAGGCATCCTTTCCTCAACAGGCCAGATAGGGAGTGGCCAGGGCACTGTAGTTTGGCAAAATTTCTATAGTAACCTGTTCTCCTAGACAACTTTGGACCTGCTTTGTGTTTCTAGTGTGGGCCATGCCTTGATTGCTCTATTTTTGCTTGGTTAGGACAGAGCTGTCCGCAGCCTACAACGTGCCTGAGGTACAGTATGCCACCTCAACCATGGCTACCTGGCACTTCTCAGCTTTTACAGTGAATCTGGCCTCTGTACCCTGCCCAGCACTTCCCTATGGTGGAACAGGTGTTCCTCCCAACTGGCACTAACGATGGCAATGTCAATCAGGTGCGCCTCAGTGCTATTTAACTCCTGATTCACCAACCTTTGGAAAGTGGCAGGGCGTTCTTCATTCAATGGCATTACTTTAAATTCAAAGAACCCTATCAGAGTGATAAATGCCAATCTCTCCCTAGCTCTGGCAGTTAACTCTACCTGTCAATACCCTTTGTCTGGTCAATAGTGGTAAGGTATGTTGCCCCTACCAACATGTCCAGGTGTTCATCCATCCATGGCATTGGTGGCATCTGACTTGTGGCTGCATTGAGTCCATGATAGTCCACACAAAATGAGTAGAGCCAACTAGCTTGGGAACAAGGGCTATGGGTAAGCCCAGGGGCTGTGGGATTTCTGGATTACCCTAAATCCAGCAGTTCCTCCACCTCCATCCTAATGTCCTTTGGACAGCCTCCAACACCCAATATGCTGTTCACCGTATGGGTGCCTGTGTCCCTGTCTCCAATCATGCATCATTAGGGAGTTAGTCCAGGCTTGACGCTAAACATTGGGGCAAAGTCTGCTAAAACCTCCTTACTTTCTGGATCTGGTCTGCTGGGGTCAACTGGGGTGACATTTTAATTGTCTCAACAGAGGACTCAACAGGCCAGATAGGGAGTGGCCAGGCACTGTAGTTTGGTACAAATTTCCTATACAGTAGTACCCTGTTCTCCCTAGAAAACTCTGGACCTGCTTCTGTGTTTCCAGTCTGGGCCATGCCTTGATTGCCTCTATTTTCAATAGGTTAGGATGGAGCTATCCCCAGCCTACAATGTGCCTGAGGTATGCACCTCAGCCATGGCCACCTGGCACTTCTCAGCTTTCACAGAGAGTTTGGCCCTCTGTATCCTGCACAGCACTTCCCTAGGTGGGACAGGTGTTCCTCCCAGCAGGCACAAAGATAGCAATGTCATTCAGGTATGCCATGATGTACTCCTCAGTGCCATTTAACTCCTGATTCACCAACCTTTGGAAAGTGGCAGGGCATTCTTCATTCCAAAAGGCATTGCTTTAAATTCAAATAATCCTATCAAAGTGATGAAGGCCGACGCTCCCTAGCTCTGGCAGTTAACTCTACCAGCCAATACTCTTTGTCAGGTCAATAGTGGTAGGGTATGTCACCCTCCCAACTTGTCCAGGAGTTCATCCATCTGTGGCATTGGGTGGGCATCTGAATTTGTGACTGCACTGAGTCCATGATAGTCCACAAAAATGAGTACAGCCATCTGGCTTGGGAACAAGGATGAGCCATTTGGCTTGGGAACAAGGACCACGGGTAAGGCCCAGGGGCTGTGGGACTTCTGGATTACCCCTAAATCCAGCTTTCCTCCACCTCCCTCCTAATATTCTTTTGGACAGCCTCCAACACCCATATGATGTTCACTGTATGGGCACCTGCGTTCCTGTCTCCACATCTTGCGTCATTAAGGGTTAGTCTAGGCTTACGCTGAACAATGGGGCAAATCTGCTAAACCTCCTTACTTCCTGGATCTGGTCTGGGGTCAACTGGAGTGACATTTAATTGCCTCAACAAAGGACTCCTGCTTGCTTTCTTCCAGCAAGTCCAGAAGGGGGTCTCCTTCACCGTCCCTCCCCAGAACTACACACTGCAAACACCATGTCAGCCCTATTAGCATATGGCTTCATCATGTTGACATGGTACATTCTTTCCGTATGTCTCCTGTCAGGTAGTTCTATAATGTAGTTTACGTCATTTACCTGTCTGACCACCTTGTATGGTCCTGCCCACTTCCTACAGCTTATCTTTCCAGACTGGGATAAGGACCATGACTTCCTGACCCATCGTGTACAGGCAGCTCTGGCTCTGGTGGTCATACCACACCTTTGCTTTTGCTGGGCAGCTGCCTGGTTGCTCTGGGCTGTCCCCATAAGCTCCTTCAGCCTTTACCCAAACCTAAGGACATAATCCACTATGGGAATTCTCTGGGTGGCACGCTTGCCTGCCCAGTCCTCCCAGATCAAGTCTAGGGCCCACACACCCTGCGCCCATAAGATCTTGAAGGAAAAACTTGTCGACTCTTGGGGCATCTCCCATGCAAACAACATGTGGGAAGGTATTTCTCTCAGTCCCTCTAATGCTGTTCAGCAAGCGCTTGGAGCATCGATTTAAGTGTACCATTGAATCTTTCTACAGCCAATTGGCTTGCAGGTGATAAGGAGTTGTGCATCTCTGTACCACCCCACACTTCTCCCACAAACATTTCATCAGTCCGATTGAAGGAACCTCCTCGATCAGTGATAACCTCCTGCAGAAACCCAACATGGGAGAAAATCCCTAACAAGGCATCTGCTACTTTGTCTGTCCTCAGTGAGGACAGGCAACTGCATCTGGGTACCGGGTGGCATAATCCACCACAGTGAAGATAAACCTCTTCCTGGAGGAACTGGGGGTATTTAGAGGTCCCACAATATCCATTCCCACCTTCTGAAATGGCTGCTTCACTATTTTCAAAGGAATTAGGGTGGCTTGGGTTTTCTTACCTGCCTTCCCTATTTCTTGACATCGTGAACAGACCTGCAATACTCCTTTGCATGCTGGGTGAAGTTGGGCCAATAGAATTCTGGGCCAGTCGCTGCATAGTTTACATGATTCCTAGATGACCAGACATGGAATATCGTGCAGTCTTGAGCAACTGCTCACGGTACCCCTGAGGAACAACAGCTACCTGCCCATCACCCTTCCTTTGTCCTTACATCCTGCATTTACAGCAGTCCATTGTCCCAATAAACTTTATGTTTTCTGTCACCTCCTGTGTTCCATCAGAATCTGCCAAAGCCCTCAGCTTCTCTAAACTAGGGTCACTTTAATGAGCAGCTGCAAACTTTTACACATTCTAAGGCATGGGACAGGTCCCTTCAGTTTCTAGACTAGGTCCCTAGTTCTAGCAACAGGGAATTCAGGATCACTGCCATCCCTAACCCTCTGAATATGGGTCACCCTCCTTCCTCAGAGTAACCCTCTGTAGCTGGTCTGTTAACTGTTACCTGGGGAATTTCTACCCCCTTTACTATTCTCCATATCAGGAGATACAGACTGGGGAACCAGCTCTCCGTGTTTTCCACAGGGATTCTATGGGGTTCAGGGAATTACATTTACCTTTGCTGCTTGGCTGAGGTGAACTGCACATACCATCCCCTGCTGGGTATTGTTCCCAATAATTACATCTACAGCCAGGTTTTCTGCTACTGCAACCTTTGCACAGTCCCCATCTCACCCCAGTCCAGGAAAACACTAGCAAGTGGCAGTTTTGTTTCCTCACCAGTGAATTCCCATACAGCCACTGATTGATTGGGTATAAGCTGTTCAGGCTCTACAAATCCCCTTTTACCAAAGTAAGGGATGACCCGTGTCCTCTTAACCCATGTGTCTGTACCTCATTCACATTGACTGGGTGTATGTGTTCCTCTCATGCTTTCAGGGACACACAAACAATCCACTTCTTTCCTAGCACCACTTTTACACTCTCTGCCCTTTTGGACACTGCCTGGCAATATGTCCAGGTTCTTTGCAAACCCAACATTCATTTCTTTTTCAGGCAAATCTTTTCTTTGTAACTTGGGGCTACCTGGTTTTGATGGAGGCAGGGAGGGTTTAGCTGCCTTGAAGGTGCACTTTTCCTTTCTGCACTGCCACACTCACCCCATTCCCTCTCAAGGCAGGTCTGCTCTGGCATAGCAGTCCAAGAGTTCAGCAGCCTCTTGCACTGTTTTTGAATCTCGCCTCTCAACCAGGTTTTCAGCTCTGCTGAGCATGCACCAAAAAACTGCTCTAAAAGTACAACATTTTCAATTTTCTACAGAGTTTGTTTCAATCCCTTCTCACCAGCATTATAAAATGGATGTTGTTTAGTGGCTAGTTCCTCATAGCTCATGTCAGGGCTTCTACTGAGCTTACGGAATCTAACTCTGTATGCCTCTGCTGTTAAATCATACTTTTAGCAGGCAGCTTTTAAGTTTGTTATAATCATTACTGTCCTCATTGTCCATTTGACCCAATGCATCCTGAGCTTTGCCGGTAAGTAGCGAGGATAGCTGGAAGCTCCGGGATTCTCTAGGAATATTTGCCTGAATAAATATTTTTCAAAGGAATTTAAAAGGCATCCATATCTTCTCCTCTTTAAATTCAACTATCAATTTAGAATTTAATTTGTAACCCAGTCCTGAGTCCTGTTTAACCCTTAAGCCACTTACGTGCTCTTGGCGCTGGTCTTGGGAGTTGTACAGTAGCTTCTCCAGTTCATGTTTCCTCTGGCACTCTCTCTCCTTTCACTTGGCCTCTTGCTGCTCTGACTCAGCCTCTCACTGTTCTCATCCAGCATCTCTGACGCTGTTGCTCTTCTCACTCAGCCTCTAACTAAAGCTGTCACTCTTTTCCTCAGCTTCTCTCTGAAGTTGTCACTCTTTTCCTCTAACTCCATCATCAGCTTCCTCTGTTCAAGCTCCCTTCACTGCTGGGCTTTGAACCTTTCTGTTCAAACTCCAGCTCCATCCTCTACAACTACATCTGCAGCCTGATTCCTTCTGGCTCCAGAATGGTGGTGACCATCCCCTGCTGCTGTGACCCTTGGCTTGCACTGGTTCTGCTATTTTCCTCACTGGATCTGGACACTGCACAGATCCTGGCCCTCCATGCCCAAGGCTTGTCCTTTCCAGTCACAGACTGTGACTTGAGATCTTGTGCATCAGCTGCCATAAGAGCCTCCACGAGGTGCTGCTTTTGGCTCAGCCATCATGCTGGACTCCTCTGTCTTGGCACAACTGCCTCAGGTAGTCTGCAGTATACTCACTGTAGCTGGAAGCCATCTTCTTCCCTATCTACGACCAAACTAACTTACACCCTGAAAAAAAAAAAAAGTTAGGGAACTTAGACTGTAAGCACAATTACATAGTTCTTTACTTTTTAAATCACTGCCTTATTTTTCATGTAAGCTGTACAGTTATTAATCTGACACACTGAACTGTTAATGCTCATGTTACCAAATACTTTTAAATTGCACCGCTGCCAACCAGATCTGTCACAAACATACCCACAGGTCAGGCCCTCTGCTCCCACAGTGCCAAACCTCAAGTGCAATATGTAAACAGGAAGCAAACAGGGTAACCCTCCTGTCTGTTTTGGGTCTGAATCACCTACTAGCCTTGAGTCTGGGGTCAAATATGAACCTTTTTCTAGCACACCCAGTTAACAGGCTCAGATATGTGTTCTCTTTGGGAAATGCCATATAATACTTCACCCAGTGGGCATTCGCCAGGTTCAAAAGTCTACCTTTGACTCAGTTTGAGACCTAGGTATTTTCTTACCTTAGCAAGACAAGTAACACACTTCTAAGCCATTACAGTTGTCAGAATTTTAAACACTGTTTCAGTATTCACATGCAAAAGAAACTGAGAAGGCACAGGCAGAATTTTAAGAAAATTGTGTTTACTGAAAATTAAAAAATGGATAAAATACAAAACACAGAACATGTAACAAAAATACTCACAGTGAGAACTAAATTGGAATTACAGAACAAAAGCACCTGAATACTTAAAGTTCTGCTAACTAATTTTAAAAGAAGTGCCTGTTTGAGTCCAGAGATCAAGCATGTCTCACTCTTCTTAGAGTCCAGGGATAAAAGTGTATTTTCCTCAGATGCTTGACAAATTGAAAGTCAATCTCCCACCTCCTTGTGATGTCACAGCACACATGAGGTCACTGCTAGCCCTGTGACAAATATGTAATCTGAGTAGGAATATCCAAAAGGATGTTATTTTGCTGCTGGCTGGAAATCAGCTGTTAGCAGATTTTAAAAGTATGACAGTCTCTTTGATCAAAGCATTTCCTTGATGTTCTTAGAACACACATCTGCCAACAGTTTTCTTCTAGGTGAGAGAGCTAACAGGAACCTGTTAAAAGGTCACCTTTTCTTCCAGGATTATAAAATGCATGCCTTGTCCCCAGCAAATCAAAGTAGGAATATTTTACCATGTGTTATCACATGGCATGGAAGAAGCCCTATGTGTTAACACAGAGCAGGGAAACAACATCTGCTACATTAGGGCTATGCTAAGGTCAGAAGGTTAAGCCTCCTACTTACTGTCCACTATCCCTAAGCAGACATTCATATACACATTTATTTATAACATAAATATTATACAATATAATTATTAGAGGGTTTCTCAAGTCACATACATAAGCAGTGATTATAAAAGTGCTGTTATCTCCATTGAGCAGTGGAGACACTAATATGGGCTTGTGCCTTCTTGTTGTCTTAGCCATCCTAGTATAACTCCTAGTATACTCCATGGTTTACAATTTTATTTTAGGGGCAACAACAAGGCTCAGCACTGCTGCTGTTGTTCCATGAAACCCAATATAGAACCAGATGATCCTTTCTGTCATTTCATTCCTGGGACCCAAATCTAGAAGGCTTGTCCAGTGAGATTATCTTTGCATACCAGAGACCATATAACATTACAGGCTGTGGGTAATATGAGTGTAGTAGGTGGAACAATGCATGGTAACTATAATTACCAGTGTGCTAGTGGGGCAACAATCAGTACCATGCTGTACAAAGGTGTGTTTATTGTGCAGATGGGCAACAAACATGGTCCTGGTGTACACATTTTATTGTCTGGCTCAGTTAACCACCCTCCCACACCACTTCCAACCCATTCAGAATATCTGAAGTAGCTAGCTGTACAAATGAATGGAATGTGCAGGAATGAACTTGGAAGGGAAATAGTGGAGCTGTTGCATCAGTTGTAATGACAGGCTGAATGAGCAAGTCAGTCTGCCTGGCATCAATAAAGTTGCAGTTACTCTGTCCTCTCCCTCCAGAACACATGCCAGCTCACTGTATTCTATCAGCTACTGCTAGGAACTGAAGTGGTATGGCACTTGCATGGGGGCAACTGAACTAGTCAGTTTGACTTTCTAGTGCCCCTCCTGAAATTATGTTTGTACCCTCCAGTAGCAGCAGACAACCACCAGCAGCCATAACATAAAGGTAAGGGAGCCTGAGAAAAATAAAGGTGGAAGAAAGGGTAAGATCTATGTTCTTAGTGGGTCCTCTTTGTTATGGCTGTGTGGAAAGAACTCCACAGATGTATTGCTATCATTCTTGAAAATGGGACTGTGGAAGCAGATGACCGGACACCTCTCCAGAGTGCTTTTACAGTGCCGTGGCAAATGTCCACAGCATTTTTTTAACAGCCCTTCCTCTGTTGGCTTTATAAACACAACCCCTTCATGGGGCACTAATATTTTCCTGCAACTGTGAAGTTATGGCCACCATGCCCAAGATAGCTATAGAATCTAACTGCACATGCAGGAGTATTGTGCATGTGCAATGCTGTCAGGTGGCCATCTTGAATCACGGCGGCACGACACTGTTGGCTTAACTCCACCCTATTCTTTCACTTGGTCTCACCTTTTGAGCAGCCATACTGTCTTTACCAGAGTTTGTTTTATATAGTGGGCAGAGGAGGTTTAAGTTGTATACAGATGCAGAATCTGAAATTCTGATGCCTTAACAAGCATCAAATAGAATCAGAATTTTTGATAATCTGATGGATGCAGTCATAATGTATTTTAAAGAATCATATCAGTCCTACAATACATACTGTGTCATACTGTGTCTCCTTTGAATTCTTATGTAGTTTAAGGTGTTTCTTTGAAGGGAATGAAAGTGTCATAATCACAATACTGGGACAGGGAGATCCCAAACTGCAAAAGTGCCATCAAAATCTTTACTAATTACATTTGGTGCAAAACAAAGTGTATCTATTGGAGCTTGAAACCCACCCTGTTATCCTGATGCAGGAGACATCCCATACATCACTTTGCTGACATCATCAAATCAGCTAGTTGGGAGACTTCTGACAGCTGATCTGGGATGACAGATGCTGCAGTGATGACATCACTGTCCCTCCTTCATGCCAATATGTACTTGAGAGGGAGATGGAGAGCATAGCACCAGCATGATCAGCAGTGTTATGCATTTCAGTATATCCCATCCCTTGCTGTCTTGCTATCATAGAAGTCTCCTGTGGCTGCTTCAATTGATAAGATCAGCCCCTAGGACTAGCCAGCTGTCTCTTTCTTTGAGATGGAGGGCAAGAAGGGTTGAGGATCCATCAGATAAACTTAAATTAGCAGGAAATGTAATTATTACATTTTTATCATTGCACTTTAGCAGTTCAGGACCACATTGTCCCAGTGTTATGCTTGACATATACTTTAGCTTCCTTTAAAAACAAAACTAATATCCTCAGGAAGATAAATAATACCCATAAAATCCATTCAATGTTTGATGAATAGTGAGAGTGTTTTAACAAACTTAATTTGGCTTTTCTCTATTCCCAACCTCAGTAGAGGTGCCATACAGCATTATAGACATAAAAGACCCAGCACTAAGGGTAAGAGGAGTGCCAGAGAAGAAGGAGGTGGGAGGATGGAAGGTTAAGATGCACTAAATATGGAAGGAAGAGAGGCAGGCTTTATTTGACTGGTAGGAGGAGTCATTCCCTATATTGAATCACGGGTATAGCCCTCCCATTCAGTATTTGGTGAATGGGGTAGAGTGTGTGTGAACTTAATTTAACCTACATTACCCACCCCCAGGTTGCTATCCCAGTGGCATTAGGTGTTATTAAGGAGTTTAGCCCTTTTCTAATTATAAACTTGATTTGGGCAAGACCAAAGTTATGCTTCATGCCTTAACTGTTTTAAGTCAGACATTACTTCTTTTGGGATGAGTTGGGCCCTCAGCACATTATTTAGGTCTTTATCTCTCATGGAGAACTGTCCTTATGTGGAAACTCAGTCTAGACAACCTGGTACTTACAATACAACAGGACTTAAAGAGATGGAAAGTCTTCCTTTAACTCTGTGGGAAAGATTAGTGTAATTAAAATGAATGTCCTTCCAAGACTGTTTTAGTCCTATTAACATGCTTAACTTTTGTTACCTCTCTCATGGTTCTGACGTGTCCATGGCCTAATCTCAGATTTCATATGGTCTACCGGCTCACTAGGCAGCCCTCCTCATTGGCATCTGCCGCCCGACCATCTGTGAACCTCCTGCTGCCTCCTGGTTCCCTCTCCCAGACACAGCAAGCAAGATTCACTCCTGCACCCGAGCGGCGCTGGCTCGCTAGGCAGCCCTCTTCATCGGTATCCGCGGCTGCTGCCTGACCAACCATGAACCTTCTGCCACCCTTCTGGTTCCTCTCCTGGACACAGCAAGCAAGATTCACTCCTGTGCTGAAGCGGCGCCTGGCTTAGGCGGCCCTCCTCATTGGCATCCGCAGCCACTGCCCAACCATCTGTGAACCTCCTGCCACCCTCCTGGTTCCTCTGCAGACACAGCAAGCAAGATTCACTCCTGCACCCAAGCAGTGCCCAGCTTGCTAGGTGGCCCTCCTCATCGGCATCCGCGACCACCGCCTGACCATCTGTGAACCTCCTGTCACCCTCCTGGTTCCTCTCCTGACACAGCAAGCAACGATGGCCGCTGATTTCAGCTTGTCCTCCTGTGAGCCTGGCCGGGTCCTGATTGGTGCAGCGCTGGCTACTGGGCCCTAATTAGTCTGACCATCACCAGACCCCCACTGATTGGAGAGCCTTTTTGCCTATGTTTTTCTAGTCTAAGCACTCTAGTTAGTGGCAATTTGGTAGATTTTGTTAGGCAGGTAGAATTTTTTGTCTTTATTGTACTTTAAACCTTGTATTTATATGTAATTGTGATTAAGCTTTACAGTTCTTTTATTGTAGTGTGGCCTGCTCGTCTAAGCTTTGGACATTGTTTTAACTTGCTCTGCCTCTATCTGCACCTCTGCATGACTATGCTCCCCTGCTTTTCTGTTCCTCTTTAACTCATTGTGCATTTAATCCTGTACCTCTTGTTGACTCGACCAAGCCCCTCAACTAGCTCATCTCTAACTCCTGGTCTCACGACTTTTTTCTCTCTCACGCTACCTCGCCACCATCACACCCCCACACCACCTTTTCTTTCCTTTCTTCTTAACTACTCTTGTGACCTCATCCTTTGTCTACCTTAATCTCCACCCTGGTTTACTCAAAACTTATCCCTTTTGTTTTTAGTGCTATAGAACTTAATCACCCCATCCACCCTCACTGACAGTCTGCAGTCAGCCTCCTGGCACATCTCACTTGCTAATTATAACTCGCCTCTCTTTGCTCCCCAGATTCACTCCTGTGCCTGAGTGGCACCCAGCTTGCTGTCGGCCCTCCTCATCGGCATCTGTGGCCACCACCAGACCATCTATGAACCTCCTGCCGCCCTCCTGGTTCCTCTCCCAAACACAGCAAGCAAGGTACAGCTGCTGATTTCAGCTCAGTCCCCATAGCTCCAGCCAGCTCCCGATTGGTGCAGCACTTGGTTACTGGGCCCTGATTGGTCCTGACCATCACCGAGACCCCCACTGATTGGAGCCATTTTTTGCCTTTGTTTTTCTAGTCTAAGCACTCCTAGTTAGTGGCAATTTGATAGATTTTTCTCCTGCCCCCATCTCCTCCCAGGCCTCTTTAAATACACACTAGCTCCTTCTTCCTCAGTGCCCACTCTCCTATTCATCAACTTTTTCCTGCAGGTGATGTGTCCTATAAACTGCTGGTTCTCACTTCTCTCTGCCTGAATCTGATCCTTTACCAAATTAGTCAATGCTACCAGGGTAACAACTTGCATCCTAGTCTTCTCCGTCCCCAATTTGAATTTCTGTTTCTGTTTTTTCAGCCTTTTTCCCAGGGACACTGGCATACCACACTGTGCTCCTCTTGCTAAATTACATAGGTTGACAACTAATAGGTCTTCCAGTTAAACCATCTACTGTCCTGAACTCACTCCTATGACAAACTCAGGCAGTGTACATGTCATTTAACCAGCCCAACTACAGGCCTTGGCTCATCTTATCTGAGATCCCTACTAGGTCCCTATCCGACAAGCCAATCTCTAGTTGATCTCTGGCTGGTCAAGTCACAGTCTTACTTTATCTTCCCTGGTTGACAACAAGGTCACTTGTCAGCCATAAGTCTACTAAAATGAACCAGCATATGTTATTACCTCTTGTATCTGCCCTGACACTGCCTCTACTTATCTATGCTCATAGTACCCCAAGCTGAATCTACTCCGTAAATATATGCCTCATGATTTTTCTACTCAAACCTCCTACATCTTCCCACCTTCCACTGTGACCCCACACCAGTATTACTAACTGGGGCTGGATCCATATGGTTGTTTATGCCAAAATAAATGTCACTTGTATTCACATGCCCTCTGCCCCTTCTTGTGTTACAAGCTATGGTACCTCCTCCTACTTGCTATTCTGCTCTCTGGTGATGAGTAATTAAATACGAGGTCAACCAACACTATACCTGACTCAATCTAGTAATGATAAAGGTCTTATTGTAGCACATCACACCATAAGGAGCCTTGCTCACAATCTAATGGAACTTAAGTCCTGGGCCTCCTCTATAAGCCGGATATCATATGCCTCACCAAAACCTGGCTAAAACAATCCATGCCTGACTCTCTGTGCCCCTTCCATCATACAATCTCTTGAGACTCAATAGAGCTGCACCCAAAAAAGGGTGGTACACTGTCTGTTTTAAAGACCATCTTCATGTCACCCCATCAAATCATCCAACCGGGTCCACTGTGAAGCACTTCATGTCCTTCTCACCTCAGTACAAAAAGTTACATATTGTATGTGCCTACAATCCTCCATCCAATGGCATGAAATGTTTGGAAGACTTGTTGGAGAAAATCTCACACCTTGCTGGGAGAAATGAGGTCCTTATACTAGGTGATCTAAACATAAACAATCCACAACAATGACCAAATTGCAGAGCTACAACCTACACCAGCTGATATGTGAACCCACCAGAACCACTCTGACTCAAACACAAACACAAACACTCTTCTTGACTAGATAATGACCCAATCACCCTTAAAATGTGATGGCCTCTGGCATACTACCTGACGTAATCAGTGACCACTCTCCAACCTACTGTGTTTGGGGCAAAACCAGACCCACCCTGCCAGCTGAACTTGCTTAATTACCTTCTGTGACTATGCAAATTTCAACTCACAACTTTTCTATACAACATAGCTGCCATTGATTGGTTCTCCCTTCTCACTACCAATGATGCTCAGTCAGCTCTTAATATATTCCTGGCTCACTTCCAAGTGCTCCAGGATAAGCACTGCAAGCTTGTGACTGCAGGGTAAAAAATAGCAAACACTGTTGGCTAAAATCTGACCTTCTGTCTAAACTAAAACAAAGGGACAAAAGCTGGCTCCATTACAAGAGATCAGGGCTATCCTCTGACCTCAATACTTACAGGGCTCTACCCTGTAAAAAGTATATCAGAAATGCCAAGAGCTCTTATTGTAAAGATCTATTAACCAACTCCTATGGTAATTCTAAAACTTCTGGTCCCATATCAAGTTCTTTCTTGACTCAAATCCATCATTCACCCTAATAATATGTCACTTAATAGCATTCACTGCAATAATCCTAGAACCATTGCTAACTTCTTTAATTACAATTTCTCTGATTTAACTAGTTACACCTCATTGTTCCCTGTCCAACTGAACATATCCACTCCATCAATTATCCATGGTCCTCATTTTTCCTTCAACGCTGTATCTAGAAGTGATGTGCTTAGATTACTAAACAAAATCTCTGATTACACTGCAGCAGAGCTGATAATCTAGAACCCAAGCTCCTAAAGCTAGCTGCCCCTTACATTGCCTTCTCCTAGCCAAAATATTCACACTCTCCTTGTGCCAGAGCTACATCCTGATATATATGGAAGGCAGCAGGTTACCCTGTTTTCAAAAAGGAGATCACAAAGCTCCTCTAACTACAGGCCCATAGCCATCCTTGCAGTCCTCAGTAAAATTCTGGAGAATGGTTGCCACCCAAACCATTGATTTCCTCCAGAAACATGGACTACTTACCCTGCTCAGACACAGTTTCGTGAAGGGACATAGCACTACTTCTCCCTTCTCAAATTTACGCCTGATCCCTTAATGGCTATGGATGCTGGCCTTCTTACAGGGCTATTTTCATCGACATGACCAAGCCATTTAACCTAGTTTGACCCCATCCTCCTAACCTCCCTCAGATCACTAGGTTTCTCTGCTAACTGCTGTACGATGGTTTGGTCGCTACCTGTCTGATAGGACTCAAACTGTGACATTCAACTCTCACCTCTTGGATGTGACCACTATAAACTTTGGGGTACCATAAGGTTCATTCTTGGGCCTCTGCTTTTTCCATCTTCTTAAATAGCATCACCTCTAACCTCCATAGGACATCCTCCTGTTATATGCAGATGATATTGTGCTATACACTAGTGTAATGAGCATTGATGATATAAATCGCACCTCTCTTTGATTTTCATCTAAACCAGCAATGGCTGTCCAATCACAAGCTTGTCCTAAATGAGTCCAAACCCAGGCCATGCTCTTTGGATCAAATGCCAAACTCAAATTCACCCGCCCCAATTTCAAAATCTTCTCCCTAAATGGTTCAATAGTTGAGTGGTAAATTCTTTAAATACCTGGGTGTCACACTAGACCCATCACTAAATTTTGACCTCCACATCTCAACAGTCCTGCAAGATGGTCAGCTCTAAACTGGGGTTGCCCTACAACCAGCTATGCTCACGCCCTCAGCTAGGCTTGCCATTGCCCCTGGCATACTCTTGCCCTCACATACTACAGTGTCGCCACATATATCTCTGCATGTAAAACTAGCCTTCAAAAGTGGGATATCATATGTAATAACATATGTCAATATGCATCCTCCTCTCATCGGATGAAACACCATTGTCTTCTCTATTCAGACCTGGGTTGGCTTTCTCCCCTGAGTTAAGGCTTTACACATATAGATCTGTCATTGACAACATTATCAGACAACAAATACCCAAACCTCTAGCTGACCTCTTCCAAACCTGACACCTTGTTATGGGCTGCGGTCTGTAGACAAAGCTCCTGTCTTCATTCCCCAGACATAACACCTCCAAAGGTGCTAGCACTTTCACCTGTCATGCCTCCCTATACTGGAACACTCTCCCACTTTCCCTATGTCTATCCACATCCCACATGTCTTGTAAGAGTAGGTTGCACAACCACCTTAGCACTTCTGGAAAATTCAACTGTTTCAAACCACTCTAGCCTTTAAGTCCCTTCTAGTGCCTCATCTTGCATTCCTACTTCATTTGTTCTACCCAACACTAATGCACTTTTTCCTACCTGTTTTTGCCTCTTACTTCTACCTCCCTTACTCTTATTCCCTCCCTTAAATATCTATGGCAATCCTAATGTTATATTATAATTACCTCCAATTGTTTCTTTATTTTTTCTCAAATCAATTATTGTGATCTAGCCTTGTTAATGAACCAATTTTTCTCAGTACCTTTTCCCTACACTGTTAATTAATCTATTTTTGTCTGTAATCTATGCTTTTGTAATATATTGTCAAAATGTCAAATCTATATTGTAATGTTTGCCTGTAGTGTTATCTGTACCTCCTCTCGGGTTGTGCCTGAAAATAGTCATTGCTATGGCTAGTGTTCTCACCAGTAAACAAAAACTAAATAAAATAAATAATAAGGAACCGAGGAGATCATATAAAATTGGCCCCATCCAAACTGAATGGGGCCCTAGACATGAACATTTCACAGTTTAGTATTTTGCTAGCTAGTATTAGCAAATGCTTCAAGTGGCTTTCCATACCTTCCAATATCAAACTCAATCTTACATTCCGATTTGTTAGAACTGGAGTTAGAACTGATAGGCAGTCAGGTTTATCTCTGCCATCTATGTTTTTATTCCTCTGAGGACACACCCTGAGGGTTTAAAAACTCAGTTATTGGTATATCATTACAGGTGTATTCACAGTTTTGTGCTTTGTTAAAATATCCATTCACTAAAGATATCTCTCAATCCATCTTCCATAACTCTAACCTTAAAATTGGGGTTGTGTTTTATTTGAGGATGGTTACCCCAACTAGCTGACATCAGGGTGTGTGATCTCCTTTGACAGGGTGTGTTACTTTCCTCAGGGATATTATTAACCAATTCCACTTGGGTACTGCTGAAATTCTGATGACATTTCAGATACAAGATCTTTGCTCTATTGGTTTTGGCCCTGGAACTTGGGTAGTTGATCATATGTGTCACATATCTGGACTGTGTAGTATGGTACAGGCTGCACACCCATTAGCTCATGCTGTGGACCAATGGGCATACAGCCCTACTGTATGGTGTCAGTCAGCAGGTGGTGGGTGGCAAGTGGGTGGGGGCTGCCGCTCACTGTTGAGCCGGAGGAGGCGGGTGCTGAGGGCTCAATGGGCGGGTGGAGAGGGGTACCGCTGGACCACCAGGGATATGGAACTAATAGTCTTCACTAGATGCCTGCAGTGATTGGGCTGGAAGTGGTCCACTGGACCACCAGAGATAGTGTTAACTGAATCCACTTATACCTATGGCCGATGAGACTGAAAGCAGTCCACCCAGACCACCAGGGATATAGGACATTACATTTACTATGTCTGCCTGTGATCGGGATGCAGGGGTCCACTGGACCACCAGGGATATAGATGTCTTTTGCAACATATGCCCATGATCGGGCATGGGGGCATACGATGAAGGTGCCGCTGGGCTCGGGTGACCACCCACAGGTGGCAGCTGCCGTGTTGCACCCTGCAATATGGCAGCTCACCTGTGGGTGGCCAGCTGTTGCTCCTGTCTTTTCAGCTCACGATTGGCTGCAGCACAGGTAGGGGTTGCACATGGGCTCAGACATCCTGAGCTGAATATGAGGATATGCCAGAGTATGCATGGGCATGCCCCTACTCATGCAGACATATTACTGATGTACTCCCGCACATCGGGATTTGTGCTAGGCACAATCCTCCTTTGAATATCAAATGCCAGGTGCATCAGTTATTGCCTATGCACAACCCTTCTGAATATCCTGCCCCTATAAAAATTCAGAATTGAAGATCCTAATTTTATTTGTATTATGGCCTGGGTTCCATTTGATCTTGGCTTTACTTTTAGGCTTGCATGTTTACGTTGTTTTAGTGCTCTGTTACACTTACTGTATAGGTACCACTATGGATATTTATTGGTCGCTCCATCAGGTGAATTGTGAGTGGAGGGTTGGGGAGGTTGTTAGTGATATTTGATGTCTGTTTACCCTTTATTGTGTTATGTTTTGCATCTATTCAATAAAGTTTACCAAATTAAAAATAATAATAATTTGGCCTTCTCTATTCCCACCCACAGCAGAGCTGCTAGGCAGTGTTATGCAAATAAAGGCTCAAAAGCAGAGAGAGTACCTCCTCCAACCGCAGAAGAGTGTGAATAGTAGCATGCAGGAGAGGAAAAACCTGTGGAGGAAACCTCTGAGGAACCATAGCTACTGAACTGCCCTTCCTCTGGACAGACTACAAGGAGATAATCCTAAAGACTTGTCTGATTTTTGTGTCCTGATTTGGGATGTAAATCACAAAACATAAGGCCCCATCTTCTAACCCTTTGTTGATGTGAGCAGGAACGTTGTTTTGCAAAGACTGAAGAAGCTGCTCTGATCAGAAATGAATGACATGTGAAAGAAAAAGGATTGAGTTCCAGGTGCTGTAGTAGAATTCTCACTTTGAGAAAGGAACCAAGGAGTTTTGAAATGTGAAGCGGTACCACATGGTGGTTTTCTATTTTGTGTTAAATAAAAGTATTTTAACTGATCAAGTCCATTTTATTTGCTGATGAGAGTCCTGATTTTTGTGTTTGGATTAGAATTCTCATATGCTTCATAAACCATTTGGTGGTCCTTGCAGAATGGTTAGTTAGCCATCAGTAAAGGTTGTGTAGGGGTAGATCTGACATGATATTGCAAAAGCTAATCCAAGATTGGTACTGGGCACCAGCTGTTATGTGCTGGGTAGTATGCAGTCTGAACTCCTTTGTGCAGTCTATCAGTTTTGAATTCAAAAGAAGCAGGATATAATGATCTGCTTGTTTTCTCAAATTAGCAATTGTGCAATAACTAGTAGAGGAGGATGAGGATACTGTAAACTCACTGGGTTGTTGGAAACCATATAAGGCCAAACAAATAGCTGAAGAGATCAAGATGTTCATGGTAGGGTGATGGGATTAGAATGGAGCCAGTTCAACAATTTTCAAATATAGGTCCATACAGACAAGCTTAGGGACCTTTAGAAGAGATGCTGTATGGATTCCAAGTAGGAGGAGTTAAACAGAGGAACTGGATAAAATCGAGGACATGGATGGATATAACTGAGAAAAGAAAACTGTATTCCAGATAAGTATTGTTTTATGGTCCTGCATGATAATTTCAATGCTTGATGGCAATAAGTTATGAATACTAGTATATGACTGATTGATTGAAAATGGATTTTATGAAGTGACTAGAAGGCACAATATGAGGAAAATTTCTTCCAAACAATGGAATATGTACCTTGGGTAGTGAGCTAATGTTGACCACATGCAGGGTTCAGCCTGTTGATAGTAGAATGTCATATCAAGATGTGATTGGCAAATTGAGGAGGAGAAGTCATGCTGTGGGACAGAGAGGATGAAATAGCAGGAATTGAAATTGAGACAAAAAATCAACTGCTTCATTTGCAAAATCAGGCATGTGAAAGCATTTCATGGTAAAATTATGAAACAATGATAACCAAATCAGCCTCCACATAAACAACATATGATGAAATGAGACAAGGATCTGCCTTTATTTATAGTATTGACCATGGCTTGATTATTTGAGAAGCTTTAAATGGTCTGGAGGGACCTACAATGGCCCATATGAAAGCAGCAGCTATGATTGGGTAGATTTCAGATAGACAAGCTGCCTTTGAGAAGTCTTGGAGGATATATATATACGTATATGTATATATAAATACAAAAATTCATTAATGCATCAGTTAGGGTTATTCTGACAGTGACTAAAGTAGAAATTTGACGTTATGGTTCCCACCTTTCACCCCACCCCCTCTGCACCCACCAACAGGCATTGGGGTGTGAGTTGGTATCATCGAGCCCTAACTCTCACCCCATCCCATGTGCAAACAAGCTGAGGTGGTCAGTGCGGAGAATGGGGTGAGAGTTAGCCAATGACCCCAAACACACCCGATGCCTGTTGGTGGGGGCACTGTTGGGTGGGTGCAAGGGTGGAACCCTCAATGTCAAATTCTCTCACTTTTGTCACTGTAGAATAATCCTAACTGATGCATTAATGAAGTTTTTGCATTTAATTTCTTACCTTTTAAGAAAGAATTGAAAAGTGGAAAGTTGTGCAAGTTAGGAGGTGGGCTCCACAACTTGGGGTTAGCCACATTATGAGCTAATGACTAAAAAGTACATTGACAACAGCACAACCAGCCACTAAACAAATGTTAATGTGGTAGAACAATAGAAAATGCTGTCCACAAATGTAAACTGCAACAGCACAATATGTCTGGTAAAAATATATTGTCCAACATGTAAACACCTCTATTAAAACATACAGAACATGCCATCAACACACTCCAAATTTGAAATAAAAGACCAAACCATGTCCAAGATATGAAATGTCAAATTTGAAATTTTCATTTGTCAGAGTGCCACAGTTCCACACCTGTTGACATTTAACACACACAATGATTGAAAATGACATCCATGACTTAAGGCTAGGTATCCTATGAATTTCAAGCCACCACCACAAGCAAAACACTGTTCCCAGAACATAAACTGCACCACACCATATGTCCACCCAAAAATATTTTCAACATGGAAACACTGTAATTTACATCCACAGGACATCAATCAAATCAATCAATCAATCAAAATCTTTATTTATTCAGGCGAACATCATTGAGCGTAGCTCATTTACAAGATGGACCTGAGTGGTCATACAAAGAAGGATACAAGTTTTTACAAAGACATGAGAATAGCATAACATTAGTACAATCAAATAAATAAGAGATATATACAAAATTTACAGATATACAAGGCACAGCAACAATAACTTAACCTGTAAAATGAAGAGGATAATCAATATAGAAGGGATAATAATCAAATAATAGGGCTTCTGTAGGCTTTTATATGAAATATGATAACTGACTGGGTAGAAGAAAGGAAACTAAACATAGTGGATTACAGAAGGGAGGGGTGTAGGTTGGATGGGAGACTAGGCCTTATGGAAGCAGTTGCACAGCTCTGGAAATAGGGTGGTATATAATTTTTGAAGGATGATATGGGTAAGAGGGTATTCAGATTCATAGATTTTGGAGTGAGTTCCAGACAAATGCTAGGAATAGCTGATAGCAGCCCTCCCAAACCGGGTGCAGGTATTGGGAATCTTTAGCATAATGAGCTTATTGATCCTTAGGTGTATGGCCTGGATGTGATTGGGTGAAACAGTATGAGATGTAGGAGGAGTTTGCCTGATAAAGCTTTAAATATCCAGATTGCAGCATTCTTTTTTTTCTGTGCTGTAAGGATGTCCAATTGACTGCCATGTAAAGAGAGCAATGATGGGTGCTGGAGGGAAGGTCTGTAATAAATCTGATGGCTCTATGATACAGGGTGTCCAGCTTTATTTAAGAGGGAGAGTGAGCAATGGCCATAGAGAAATCAGCATAGTCAATAAGGATAGGAATAATGCCTGATTAATCTTTGTTTGGAGTCTCTGGTAAGGTAGTGTTTTATTCTATGAAATAGGCCAAGTCTTTGTCTCAACTTTTTAATAGCTCTTCAATGTGACAGAGTAGTCAAGCTTATTGTCAATCCAGACTCCAAGATATTTGAATTTATCCACAAATTCCAGCTTTTCTCCAAATAAGGTGGATAATTGTGGGTGCTGAATGATGGGGTAGTGGAAGAGCAATTCTTTGTGGCAAAGAACATAGCTTTTGTTTTTTGGCATTTAGAAGTAATTTTTTTCAATAGGTTGTGTTGTAGGATGGAGAATTCTGACTGTAACAGTTCACAGGCTTTTGATGGTGAGGGATTGCTGACATATAATACAGTGTCATCAGCAAACAGGTGAATGTTAGATTGAGAGAGGTTGGAATCAATATTATTAATATAAATGGCAAAGAGGATGGGGCCTAGGATAGAGCTCTTGCGTACACCTCTTAGCAGTGGTTTAGAGGTAGATAGATAATTTTCATTTTTACCAATTGTAACCTTCCAGAGAGATAGCACCTAAACCAATTGAGAGAGAGTGAATCAAGGCATACAGAGCTAAGAGGAGATTAATGATTCATGATCCACTGTATCAAATGCTTTACTCAAATCCAGAACACAGCACAGGTACTATTCTTTTATCCAAGGCAGTCTGCCAATCTTTAGTGACTTTGTTAGGGCAGAGATGGTGTTATGCATTGATCTAAACCCAGATTGTGCTGGATTTAGGAGGTTGTTGGTGTCCAGATAGGCCCTTAACTGCAGAGTTTACTAATTTTTCAAGCATCTTGGATAATACCGTAAGATGGAAATGGGCCTGTAATTGTTAAGGTCCATGGATCACCTGATTTAAGTAGTGGAACTACTTGAGCGTTTTCCATATAGAGGGATGGAACCAGTAGCTAGGGAAAGATTGAAGAGGTGAGTGAGGGGCAGATATATGCTGCAGTGCTACTTTAAGAAAGTAGGGATCCAGGAGTCTGCACCTGCACTCTTAGATGTATCTAAATTGGATAGGAGGTCTTCTACTTTTTAAGGATATTGGTTTGAAGGAGAATGTTGAAGCAGCCTTTTGTCCCACAGTGGATTGATGGTTTAATGATGATCTCAAGAGATTTGCAGGTGAAGAGTCAAATGCTAGGCCAGCTGTGGTGAAATGGTCATTGAAGGCATTTAAAATTTCTTGCTTGTCAGTGATTTCTATGTCACTTAGAGCAGTTTGGAGGTAATGGGGTAGAATTTTGGCCTAGAATTCCTTTATAGTACCCCAGAATCTGGATGGGTTAGTATAGGATGCATCCAATTCAGCTCTATAGAAGGCAGCTTTGCATTTCTTATTTGTTTTGTGCATGAGTTTCTTGCTTTTCTGAATTGAAGCCAGTCTCTAGTATCCTTTGTTTTTCTTGCCTTTTTCCAGAGTTTGTCTCTGGCTAACAAAGCTGATTTATATCAGCAGTGAACCAACGACAAAATTTTACTTTGGTTCTGAACCTGGTGATTGGTGCATGTATATTGAGGGCATTAGTGATAATATCCTTTAAGATCTGAAGAGCTGTCTCAACTGAGGTTGTAAGGTAGAAATCTTGCCAATATGTTGTATTGCACAAATCATGGAGATATCCTGAGATGTTGAAATTCTTTTTGACCTTTTATGGAGAAATTTTGCAGGATTGGATGGCTTGAGTGTAGATCTTATGCCAGCTATGGGACAATGATCACTTACGCTCACTGGGTAGCACTCCAGCATGAGAATATAAGTGAGGCTTGTTTACCATCATGATATCCAGAAGTGAACTGTTGGTAGTATTTTTAGGTTAATCCTTGTTGGATCTTTGATTAATTGAGTGAATCCATAGGTGTCACATAAGGTTACTATGGGTGCAGATGCATTAGATAACCAATTTAAATTCAAATCACCAAGGATGATGGTATCTTCAGGGCCTAGATTGAGTATTGTTCCTAGGTGGGATAGGAGTTTGAGGCCTGCAGAGGGGGCCTATAGCAGCCAATCAGTTTAAAGGAAGACATGTTAGGAAGGGATACTTTGATTGACAAGCATTCAAATTCCTTTGGTTCGGATGTATTAATGAGGCAGGATGCAGAGATGGTTTCTTTGACGAGATGGCCAACCCCACCGCCCCTGGAAGGGCGATCTGATCTGAAGAGCTGGTAATTGGGAAGGTTTATATCACTATCTTTTGTTGTAGATCTGAGCCAAGTTTCAGAGATAACCAGGAAGTCAGGTAGGGTATGTGCAACCCAGGCCTGTATTAGGAGAACTTTTAGGAGGCTGCAGGCATTGAAGTGAAGGAAACTTAGGCCATTTATGGAGGTTAGATCAGATGGGGATAAAACTTTCAGTGGGCCCAGGATTGATTTCAATAGTACCAATACTGATCAGAAGGAAGAAGATTAGTTTGAGGAGGGCACCAAATGATAGGGATAGGGAGTGATCAGAGCATTTCCTCCTTTAGTGGGGAACCACTGTAATGGGTGAGGGTCCTGTTATATGGGTGTGGAATTTATCACAAAGTAATAATCTGATGGACAGGCATAGTGGGTTAATGTAATGCCAAAATGGGTGCAAGGCACATGAGGAGTGTTGAAGGATTGAGAGCCTTTTATGGGATACCCCAGGATTGCAGCAAAAATGGCAGGATATAAATATGGAATTGGTGGGTGTCCACTGGGGATGGCAGGGGTGGGCAGGCCATATACACTGCCTTAGTCACCATGGCATGGGGTATATCATAATTATCATTAGGATTGAGGAAGATGAGAGGCTCAGTAGCAAAAGGAAGCAAAGTAACATTGTGGAGGGAAGGTAGGGTTAAAGTAGAGGAAGAGAATTAGCTGTGGGCGTGGATTAGAGAAATGGCGGAAAAGGTGTATAAAAAGAATCAACCGAGAGGGGGAGAGGGGCAGCAAAATTTTATTGTTCTGCCCATACCTTTCTGCCTGCTTCTCCCGCCTCCTGGTTCCTGGTCGGTTAGTCGGCTCGCCGCCCGCTGGCAGTTCGAGCCCCCGCCGGCCCTGGTGCTTGAGGGCCAGCCGCTGGAAGGTAGGGGACAGAGGAGAAGGCAGTGAGCAAAGGCACTTTATTGCAGCAATCTGCAAAAGGTGCAAAAGCCAGAATTTGCACTACAAAGACTGGGAGGGTATGGGGGGTTAGCGCCCAAGCGCCTAGCCCACACAGAAACACAAAAGGCTGTAATCACAGGCTAAAACTAGATATCTACACAAGCCTCAAGTTGGGCACATTTAAAAAGTAAAACAGCTCTTTTAGATAAATTTAACAATAAAACATAATAAAAGAAATCCCGGCCAGAAATGGTGTTGCAAAAGTCCAGCTAAAGTCTATGGGAAAGGCACACCAATCAGAAGCAAGGCAGAGTTAGCGGTCACTTCCGATTGGTTGGCGGCTTTGCCTGTACCTTTCTGCTGCTTCTCCCGGCTCCTGGTTCCCTGGTCGGCTAGTCGGTCGCTGCCCATCCGCTGGCGGCTCGGAGCCCCTCCGGTCTCTGGTGCTCGAGGCTGTGCCGGCTTTCTGCTTGCTTCTCCCGGCCTCCTGGTTCCCTGGTCGGCTAGTCGTCGCCGCCCACCCACTGGCGGCTCGGAGCCCCTCCAGTCTCTGGTGCTCGAGGGCTGTGCCGCTTGCCTGCTTCTCCCAGCCTCCTGGTCTCCTGGTCGGCTAGTCGGTCACCGCCTGCCCACTGGCGGCTCGGAGCCCCTCTGGTCTCTGGTGCTCGAGGGCTGTGCCGGCTTTCGCCTGCTTCTCCCGGCCTCCTGGTCGGCTAGTCAGTCGCCGCCTGCCGCTGGCAGCTCGGAGCCCTCTGGTCTCTGGTGCTCGAGGGCTGTGCCGCTTTCTGCCTGCTTCTCCCGGCCTCCTGGTTCCCTGGTCGCTAGTCAGTCACCGCCCACCCGCTGGCGGCCTCGGAGCCCCTCCGGTCTCTGGTGCTTGAGGGCTGTGCCGGCTTTCTGCCTGCTTCTCCCGCCTCCTGGTTCCCTGGTCGGCTAGTCGGCCGCCGCCCGCCAGCTGGTGGCTCGGAGCCCTCCGTCCTGGGTGCTCGAGGGCTGTGCCGCATAAATAAGGTTGTTTTCTCGCAGTCAACTGTCACGATGAACAACCACTTCTCCACTGGAATCATTGACAGAAAACAGTCCTCTTCTGAATTCATCAACTCCGGGACCACTGATTAAATATTTTATAGACATATTGACTGTTTGTCATTAAACAGATTTCCAGCTGGCTTGAGGAAGGGTCCCCATCTTCTTCAGTGATTTCAATAGTAGTCAGAACCCATCTTCTCTTATAACGGTGTAAGGGACGTAAGACTTTCTGATTTTTCAGCGTATAAAAGCTAAGAATAGTAGGATCAGGAAACCTCTGACTGTGACATGCTGTCAACACCCTTCAAATTTCAAGTGACAAGATCAAACCATGCCCGAGATATAGCATTTTAATGTATGAGATTTTCATTCATCAGACTGGCACAGTTCCCACCTGTTGACATTTAACAGACACAACAACTGAAAGCTACATCCATGACAGTAAGGCTAAGTATTATATCAATTTCCAGACCCACCATAAGCAGAGACTGTCGCAACATGTAAAGTGCATCATGCAATATCTTCGAAAAATAAAATTCTCTGGCATGTAAATGTCATACTTTACATATACAGGACATGCTGTAAACACCCTCCAAATTTAAAGTAAAAAGACCAAACCATTTCCGAGATATTTAATGTTATAGATTGGTAAAAATTCCCTATCTATTCCATTATAAAACATCTGGCCATCTTGTCCCTATCTCGTGATCAAAGATGGCGATCAAAGAATTTCATGAACAAAGAATTTGCAGGCTCACGATCAAAGAATTTGCAGGCTCATGAACAAAGAATTAAAATGTTATAAATCCAGAAATTGATAGAATTATGGTATACCACCACCACGGTTCGACAAAACTAAGCCCCTGATTAAAACCCACCCTCATTTGTCTTCCTAGATACCCCTAAGCGGAGAAAATTGATTTTTAATCTGGCCATCTCATCCCTTGCTCATGATGCACGATCGTGATCAAAGAATCTCACATCATAGAATTTGTGGGGTCACGATCATAGAATAAAGTCTTAAAATTAAAAAATTAACAGAATCGTGGCAAACCACTTCATGGTTAGTCAGAACAAAGCCTTCTGAGTAAAACTCACCCTCATTTGCCTTCCTAGCACACCCCAGACTGAGTAAATAGATTTTTTCATCTGGCCATCTCGCCCCTCGCCAAGAATGCACGAATCGCGATCAAAGAATCTCATGTCAAAGAATTTGCAGGCTCACAATCAAATAAATTTCTCGCTCATGAATAAAGAGTGAGGAAACGAGATGGCCAGATTTTTTAATACATTTCTGTAGCCAGGGGTGCCCTAGACTGTTATATTAGGGTGGGTTTTACTTAGAGGGCTCTGTTGTGCCCCATTTGAATAAAAACACATAATTTTTCCTGGTAGTCTAGCTGCCCCTCGCCTCCATCATGATCACATACATAAAGATCTGTGTTTCCTGGTAGTCTAGTGCCCCCATGTGTATTTGATTAATATGTCATTATTTTTTCCTGGTAGTCTAGTGCCCCCATGTCTATTTATTTATATTTGTTCCTTATATCCTTGGTAGTCTAGGAGCCCCTCATCTGTATATTATTATTATTAATATCCCTGGTAGTCTAGTGGCAACCCCCATCATTTAAAAAATAAGCATCTGCTACTTGGTAGTCTAGTGGCCCACCCCCACACCCTGTTGTGCCAGCCCACATAGCACCCCCACCCTTCCTCAGCCGCAACTGGCACAGCCCATCTCTCACCTCCATGGCCAGCCACCAACTGTGTATATTACAAGTGTCAATTCAAACAGGCATTCTGAAATTATTAGTGGTCATGATCTAAGATTCTTTGATTACGAGCCTACAAATTCTTTGATCGTGAGGTAGGACTAGATGGCCAAACCCCACTCTTCTTTTGCAAAATAACCATATAAATTTCCCATTGAGTTATAATGGAAATTAAAACTTTAATAACTTTTGAATGGATTAATATTTTTCACCAAATGAAAAGTGACATGTTCCTTGACCCAAGCTCTTTTGGCTGAGCAAAGTTGTAGAGCAGCATGGCACATGACGGCTGTGCAGCACCATGGACAAAATCAAAAAAGCTGCCCACATAACTGGCTAAGTGCATTTTTCAGCATTTTGGTGTGCAAAGCTGTAAGTCTGAACTAAAATGAAATTTGGCTAATCAAGAGATCTACCATGCCCCACCACGCATACCAAATTTCATGCAAATCTGTTGAAAGGATCCAAAGTTATAAACGAGCAACATTTTTAGTTTAATATAGAAGAGGCTTCATAATCAGAATATAGGGGCATGACCGTGCCCCATAGCATATTCCATGATCAAGCATGCTGACATGCCACAGTAAAGGAGAATGGGGAGATTTAGGCCTCATGACCCCAATAACACAACAAAGGCATCTGTCAGACTGTGGAGGATTGGGGTGGTGTGTGTGAGGGTGGTTAGGAGTTCAACCCTAATGTCTAATTTTCTGATTTTTTTTTGCTTTAACCCTAAATGAAGCATTAATACAGTTTTTGCATATAATGTCCTTACTTTTGATAAAATGTAATATAAGTAGTAAAAACACATATTGGTGGGAGTGTGGAGCCCAGCTCCCACCAAGTTGCCAATGTTTGTATAACAATATGCATCTGGGACCACGCCCCTTATGCAAAGCTACAAAGCCATTCAGCAGCACTATAGGGCACCAAACCCTTGTAACAGTAATTTGCACATATCTTGGGAACTGTAAGAGCTAGAAAAAATTCTAGCATCATTGTAATCTTAACAGTACATACTTCACGCAACATTGAAAGACTGTACCCATATCATACATCGCTCCCAAGCTATGGGCACCAAAAAGCACTGGACAGGCACTTTCAACCCTTGTAACAGTACTTTCACAGTATCTCATGAACCGTACAATGTACAAACAAAATACTACTGCAAGCTGACTCTACAATGTCAAGTCTTACCTGTAGTAAAAGTCTGTTTTGCTTCATTTCCAAGATAATGGCACTGAAAGTCATGACACAAACTGCAATGTAATCCTATGAGGAAAATGTCAATTACGCCATTGAATAGCTCTGCAACAAATTACTTCCTCAACACCTAAACAGCATAGTTCAAATCTCTATGACATCCCCTCAACGCCCTGCAAATTTCAAATAAAAAGACCAAACTGTTATTGAGAAATGGTCATCTCAATTTGGGCTGTCTGGTCTTTCTCATTAACATTCCAAAATACATATGCATTTTCACATAGGATATAATTGGAATTTCAAATAGTAATAACTTTTGAACAGATTGATATTTTTCACTAAATGAAAAGCAGCATGTTCTTTGGCCCAAGCTCTTTCTACGTCCCAAGATTTGGACCAACAGCCCACATGGTGTCCGTGCAGCATACGGATACAAAATGTACAAAAGGGCTTAAAAGCACATTTTTGGGCACATCGCTGCACAAAAACGACGTCCAACTGAAACTAAATTTAGTAAATCAAGAGATCTACCACACCAAACTGTGCATTCCAAATTGTGTGCAAATCTGTAGAATGGTTGCAAAGTTATTAATGTGCAAAATGAGGTTTAACATTAAACGTGCTTCATCACAATGAAAAACACTATACGCAAAATGTAAAGTGCATTACACAATACCTCTGCAGCAACCTAATTTTCCAATACCTGAATACCATAATTCACATGTACAGGACACCCCTCAACAACCTGCAAATTTCAATTTAAAAGACCAAACCGTGTTCGAGATGTAACATTTTAAAGTTTGAGATTTTCATTGGTCAGAGTGGCAGAATTCGGACCTGTTTACATTTTACATACCTAATGACTGAAAAGTAAGTCCATGGCAATAAGGCTAGCTACCCTATAAATTTCAAGCCACTACCACAGTGCAAAATGCTGTCCGCAAAATGTAAACTGCACCATGCCATATCTCTGCAACAAATGTATTTTCTGACACCTAAGTACCACAATACACATCTACAGGACATCCCTCAACACCCTCCAAATTTCAAGTTAAAAGACTAAACCATTTCTGAAATATTTAATTGTAAAAGTTGATAAAATTGAGCTATCTGGTCTCTCTAATTGGTTATCTAGTCCTCCTCGGATCAAAGAATCCTTGATAGTGAGCCTGCAAATTCTTTTGATTGTGAGGAGGGACCAGATGACCAAAACCCCATTCTTTGTTACCTAAATAACTACATAAATTTTCCCATTGACTTATAATGGGAACTTAAAAGTGCTATAACTTTGAATGCCTCAATATTTTTCATCAAATGAAAAGTGACATGTTCGCCAGTGAAGCTCTTTCAAACAAGTCATGTTTAGAGCAGCACAGCACACAACAGCTGTGCAGGGCCGTGTCAAAATCCCAAAAGCAGCCTCCAAAATGGCTAATTTTGCATTTTATAGTGTTTTCACACGGAAAGACCGTAAGTCTGACTGAAACACAATTTGTCACATCAAGGGCTCTATCAGGTCCTACTGCACATTCCAGATTTCAGGCAAATCTGTTGAATGGGTCCGGTTATTAACGCCTAAACTTTTGACTTTAGTATGTAAGTGCCCACTGAACCCTAACTATAATGGTGCGACTCTCATCACTATAATAATATAATAACCACTCTGGTGGAAGAGGGCTCCATGCTCCCACCAACTTGCCCATTTCTGCATAACAATATGCATCTGAGTGAGCGCAGGCTCTGCCACTTATGCATAGCTATAGAGCCATGCAGTACTCCTACTGGCCACCAAATGCTTGTAAGAGTAATTTGTCCATATCTTGGGAACTGTAACAGCTAGAAAAATAATTCAAGTGTCATTGTAACTGTGATAGCAGGAAGATTATGCAGTAATCACAGGCCATACCCATACCTGACATCGTTTCTGAGATATGGGCACCAAAAGCACTGAACAGGCACTCTTTCAACCCTTGTAACAGTACTTTCACAATATCTCAGGAACAGTGCAACATACAAACAAAATTCTATGGCAGGCTGACTCTACAAAGTAAAGTCTTTTTTCTAATGTCTTAGATCACCACAGGTGATCTAAGCCATCCAGTAGCTAAAAGTCTGTTTCTCACTTTGTTTCTGAGATAACGGCTACCGAAGTCATGACATAGATTGCAATGTAATCGTATGGGAAAATGTCAATTACATGATTGAATAGCTCTGCAATAGATTATTTCATCAACACCTAAGCAGCATAGTTCACATCTCCATGACATCCCCTCAATGCCCTGCAAATTTCAAGTAAAAGATCAAACTGTTATTGAGATATGTCATCTCAATTTGGGCCATCTGGTCTTTCTCATTAACATTCCAAAATACATATACATTTTCCTATAAGATATAATGGGAATTTCAAATTATAATAACTTTTGAACAGATTAATATTTTTTCACCAAACAAAAGCAGCATCTTCCTTCAACCAAACTCTTTCTACATCCCAAGACTCGGGCCAATAGCCTACATGGTGTCCGTGCAGTGTCACAGACATAAAATGCTCAAAGTGGCGAAAGTTAATTTTGGGCACTTCGCTGCACAAAACCATATGTCTGACTGAAATGAAATTTAGTAAATCAAGAGATCTACCACACCAGACTGTGCATTAAAAATGTTGTGCAAATCTGTTGAATGGTTGCAAATTTATTAATGTGCAGAATGTGAGGTTTAACATTAAACGCCAACCACAATGCAAAAAGTTATATGCAAAATGAAAAGTGTCACGCAATATCTCTGCAGAAACCTAATTTTCCAACACCTGACTACCATAATTCATATATACAGGACATCTCCTCAACACTCTGCAAATTTCAATTTAAAAGACCAAACCATGCTTCTGAGGCCGGAGATCAGAGGGCTGTGGATTCAGTTCCCACATCTGGCATTTGGGTTAATATCCCAGTACTGACACTGTAGTGCAGCATGAGAGGGTGCTGCACTTCTGATGTGCCGCTTTTCAGATGAGACGTTAAACCGAGGTCCCATCTTCCTGATTGGTGGTAGTTCAGTTGGATGTTAAAGATCTCATGGCACTTATCGAAAAGAGTAAGGAAATGGCCCTGGTGTCCTGGCCAAATTTCCTCATTCACTAAAAATACCACCAACAGCTTAATCTGGTTCAAGGTCAGTTGGCATTCATCTGTATCCCCTCCCTGGGTCATGCCTAAAAATAGGCAGGATTTGTCTAGTGCACTTACCTGGTCAACAAAAAATAAATAAATAAATAAAAATGTCTGAGATATAACATTTTAAAGTTTGAGATTTTCATTTGTCAGAGTGGCAGAATTCCATGCCTGTTTACATTTTACACACCTAATGACTGAAAAGTACATCCATGGCAGTAAGGCTAGCTACCCTATAAATTTCAAGCCACTACCACAATGGAAAATGCTGTCCGCAAAACGTAAACTGCACCATGCCATATCTCTGCAACAAATGTATTTTCTGACACCTAATCACCATAATTCACATCTACAGGACATCTCCTCAACACCCTCCAAATTTTAAGTTAAAAGACCAAACCATTTCTGAGATATTTAATTTTAAAAGTTGTTATAATTGAGCTATCTGGTCCCTCCAATTGGTTATCTAGTCCTTCCTCGGATCAAAGAATCTTTGATAGTGAGCCTGCAAATTCTTTGATCGTGAGGAGGGACCAGATTATCAAAACCCCATTCTTAGTTCGCAAAATAACCACATAAATTTTCCCATTGATTTGTAATGGGAACTTAAAAGTGCTATAACTTTGAATGCCTCAATATTTTTTCACCAAACGAAAAGTGGCATGTTTGGCCAGTGAAGCTCTTTTAAACAAGTCATGTTGCAGAGTGGCACACCACACAACAGCTGTGCAGAGCCACGTCAAAATTCCAAAGCTGCCTCCGAAAATGGCTAATTTTGCATTTTTCAGCATTTTCATACTGAAAGACCATAAGTCCAACCGAAATGCAAATTGTCACATCAAGAGATCTACCAGGCCCAACTGCACATTCCAGATTTCAGGCAAATACATTGAACGGGTCCAAAGTTATTAACTCCCAAACCTTTGACTTTAGTAAGTAAGTGCCGCTGAATTCCTAACTATAGTGGTGTGACTGCACCACTATTTTATATATATATATATATATATATATATATATATGTATTATGGTAGCACGTAGTGATACCATAGTTAGGTTGAGGAGCCATTTTAAGGTTAAAGGGCACATTTTGCACCTTGATAACTTTGCCACCATTCAACAGATTTACCTGAAGTTTGATAAGCACAATTGGGCATGGTAAATCTTGGGATCTGCCAAGTTTCATACTGGTCAGATATACTGGCTGCAGAGTTATTAAGCACCAACGAAATGTGTTTATGCTTTTTGTGATTTCTTTGCTCTCACCTACAGGTCGCACGGTTTGTGCAAGAAGTCCAAAAACTTCAGGAACGTGCAGATGGGGTCCTCGATGTGCCTTTTGAAGATTTTGTGAAAAAATATTAAACAGTTCAAAAGTTATTCAAAAACAAGTTCCCATTATAAGTCAATAGGAAAAGTTAACAAAAAGTGCAAAAGTGTTGTACATGCAGTTTTAGTGTCACAAATCACCCCAGTAATGTCGTGAGTCAGCCATTTTTTTTCAGTTAGTGATCACAGAATGCTTGGCATTTAAATTTGGGACCCTCTAGGGATACAATCTTTTTGTGTTCACCTAGTCGGACCCTGAAGATGCTAGCCATGTCTTTATTTTGGGGTTAAACACCCCAGAAATATGTTTTTCAAATTTCTGGAAAAAGTAGTGTGCAGTAATTATCGCACTCATGACACTTCTCGCAAAATTTGTGAAAGGTGTCGTAAATTGCAACACTACTTTTCCAGGCTATGGGTCAATAACAACATTTCTTTGCCACCCTGCTGCAAAGGAACGGTTTGGTCTTTGAGCTGAACTTTGAGGAACGCAGCCAACACCTCACAGATGAGTCTTTTGTTGGTTTGGAGAAAAATATTGCATGGGTGCCAAGTTACAGTACTCTGAAGTTGGCATTTTTCCTATAGGCTAACATGGGGCTTGTATCTCAGCGGGCCTTGATACAGATTTTTCATCGCCCAAGATGCATAGCCTATGGGCTATGTAATATATCATGGTAGCCAGGAAAATAATGATTTCTGTGAAATTTTAATTTTTTTTACTGCCAGCGGTTGCTGAGATATTGCCAATTAAGTACTTCCAATGCTTATTTTAAGCTTCATCCCCATTACAATGCATACATTCTTTGTACACACTGTTGTTCTGTATGCACCTGTTTGGAAAACACAGGGTATGCACTTCTGTTACTATTGCAGGTAATGTTTTCACTTGCATTTATATCCCCTTAGCATTACTGTTCCGCCTA
This sequence comes from Neoceratodus forsteri, assembly GCA_016271365.2. NCBI lineage: Eukaryota > Metazoa > Chordata > Ceratodontiformes > Ceratodontidae > Neoceratodus > Neoceratodus forsteri. The sequence continues at coordinate 85,434,987 of CM028133.1, read as the reverse complement.
TGCCACCATGTGCAATACCCTTTGTGTTCTCATTCATGCTTGCATTACCATGTGCACCACTGTTAGTGCTTCTGTTTGCATTGCTGTTCCTGTTACTATGTCACAAGACATCTGACTATAATCCCTACAATGCAAATATCAGGAGAAAAGACCTTCCAGGCCTAACAAGGGTCTGCTTTGACTCAATCAAGGATCAGAGAGGGCTCAAAATCCAGATCTGATGCTGTGTGGGTTAAAGTAAGAGAATGAGAAGGATAAGGAAGAGAAAAATAAGAAAATTAGTAAATTGCAAGAGGAAAATAAGTGGTTCTTGCTGATTAATGTACAGATGATACAGTTGAATGGTGAGCTTTGGAGCATGAATGAGTCATTGAAAAGTGAGTATGAGGAGTTGGAAGATGAGTTTGAAAAGTGTCAGATAGAATTAGGAAAAGAGATGGCAAAACCCCCAAAGTGAGCACCATGTACAGGGTGTTGCAGGATAACATTAGTAAGGGAAAATTTCAAGGAGGTGAGAATCATATGGAGTGTAGAATGCAAACTGCAAAATTGCATCAGCAGCTGATGATCCTAAAGGGTCATATGAGAGTGATGCCATTGGTACTGCCCATCATCACGTTATCCTCTGACAAGGATGATGATGATGATGAGCTCCTTGGGATACTGGCGATACAGGCACCACCTATCAATGAGGATGATAAAACCGAGGTTGAGGGCCTGATTGCTAAGGTGATATTGAAAAGTGAGCTGTCTGATAAACAGGCAAAAGCCTTACTAAAGGTAGTGGCCACTGCCCTGAAAAAGTAAGTGGAAAACAAACACTTATACAGGGTGAGGCTTCCACCGTGGCAGAGGCAGGCACTAAAGGCATCATCCCCAGGAGTCCTGAAATCCAAACAAACTACAGTTCTCCAGTCTGCATGAGCTGTTCAAAGCATTGTGGACAACATTGACCACATGACTCTGGGTGACAACTTGAGTTGCCACTTGGAAAGATACAACAGAACTGGCAAATTCTTAGCCTACCAATGGAGCATCAGGTCCTGATCCTCAAACAAACTGTGGAACCCACATTGTGGGCAAAATTACTGGAAGGAGTCCAGAATTATACCAAGGCCTCTGGTCAGTGAAATGCTGGCTGCACAGGTGAAAGAGCATAACAAGGAAGCACCCACCCAGTATGAAGACTGCCTGTGGCTTGCTTACAGTATTCACAAAGGGCTCATGAAGAAAGAAGTGGACAGAGACTCACCAGAGTACAAATATCTCTCTTGCAAAACCTTCTGCCAAATCCTGGATTAGGTGGAATGCATTTACCAGGTCCATGCCAAGGTCTTTAGTTTTGAAGTCACTGCTGTGCAAAAGGCACAGAGCGACCTACGCAGTATGAGGCAGAAGGCAAATCCAAAGGTCCATAGTAAAATGAATCCTCATATTTGTAAAAAGAATAACTGATGAAAGTCAAACCAACAAGATGCGAAGGGAAATAAAGGACAGAGACAGCGGTCCCGACCTCGATAAAGATTTGTTAGTTGATGTAGACCAACTTTGATCATACAAGTCCAAAGTTGAATTGGAAAGGCATCCGGAAAGGTGTGGCAGCTATCCCAGGACTGAGCACCAAATCTGGGAGGGCTGGCAGCCACAGAACCTTTATCCCACACATGAGCTCCATGCAATGGATCTGGCACATGCCTTGCAAAACCGTGATGACTTGGCATAATGGTGTCAGGCCCCAGTCCTCTTACTCACCTCTTTGGTAACCAATGACCTTGGTCACCTATGTGTGGAAGTGCTGGTCGAGGGCCACCAGCTTGAAATGCTTCTAAACACAGGAGCTGCCATTTCAGTCCTACACCACACCGAACCCCAACATTCTCCATGGTCTACCAGTAGGTCTACCTCTCCTCAGATCTTCAAGTGAACCATAGTAAAACCTATCAGTCCATCCCCATTCCAGTCATCATCAGAACCTTGGAGGCAGAACACTGTTTTGACCTTATGAACCTTACCTATCATCAGAGCATCTTGAGGATAGATTTTTCTCCCATTATGGGTGTGTGGTGGATTTAGCCAACCGACTCCTCCTCCTCCTCCTCCAGGCACCGGGTATCCATTGCATGTTGTTCATTTCTGACTTGCATGTCATGGCAGCCATTCAGGCAAATGGCATGGAATATGATGTTATCGCCATGTTCCAGCATCATCTTGTTTTTGATAGGTTAATGCCTATCGCAGCACAGAAATGCATTGTTAAACACAAGCATGATTGCAGAAAGAATGACACACTCATATGGGTTACTGGTGGGGACCCTCCATGTTAAAAACAGTACCCTGCCCAACAGAGGCAATTCCATCCCTTAGGGCTACCATCAAAGCACTTTTAAAGCAAGAGGTCATCAGCCCTTGAGTCTCCATGGCCATTTAGCTGATCTGACCCATGAGGAAACCTAATAATACCTGGAGACTGAAAACTGATTACAGAATGCTTAATCAGGTGACACCTAGTTTAGTTTATTGTAGGAAAACTCCATTGAGCAGGCTCATTCACAAGGAGGTCCTATACACATAACTGCAGTTTACAACAGGACATGCACAATATATAGGGAAATACATAAGTAATAGTAGAACAAAATACATAATAACAATTTAAGAAGATACACAGCAAATTGCGAGATTAATATTAACAAATTATATACCATGTACAAAAGAGCATAAGAAAATGTCTGGAATATGTAAGCAATATAACAACTTGGCATGGAGAAAGCACATTATGGACATGTAGGGAGAAACAGTGACTAGGAAAAAGGTTGTGGGATGGAAGGGGTGAGGAAAGAGAGCGTAAGGTAAATAGATAGAGTGTGGGCCAGTCAAGGGAAGGCAAGATATTCTAAAAGGATAAAGGGAGCTGGAGGGGAGAGAAGTGAGGGGTGGGTAGGTTAGGTGGTAGTGGAGGTGGTTTACAAGAGAAGGAAACCAGAAGGGAATAGGAATAGAGGAGGTAAGAGAGGAAGGGGGTAGGAGGTGAAAACATAGCATCAAGGGAGAGTTTAATTGCAGTTACATATGACTTTGAGCTTGCTATCAATCAGGGCTTTATAAATGTTGATTGATACAACACAGGTGAGTTTGAGGATGGACTGTAGGTGATTCCAGGCAGTGGGAAGGGCATAGTAAATAGCCCTTTTACCAAAATTAGAATGGTATGGACGATGAAATCAGACTTCCTTAGGGAGTAAGTGCTATGAGAGATGTGGATAAGGGATGAAATATAGCCTGGAAGTTTGTTTAGCAGGATTTTAGTGTCCATGTACCTAGGTGTCTTGTTGCCAGGAGGCCCAGCCTACTGAAGTATACAAGTTGCAATGATGTGTTCATGGGGGCTTTGTGATGAACCGCAGTTAACGGTGATACAAAATATCCACCTTATGCAAGTTGGAAGGAGAGGTGCAACCATAAATAATGTCGCCGTAATCAAGGACTGGTAGAAACATAGCTTGTACAAGCTTTAGTTCTAACACTTGATGGGAAGAGAGATTTATTACAGAGGAGGAACCCAAGTTTAGTTTTGAGTTTACAGGTAAGATTATTGATGTGAGCATTATAGGTAAGTTTACTGAAGAGTCAGATGCCAAGATATTTTAAATTATTTACTACTTCTAAAGGTTCACCTAAAGTGGTGACAATAGGTAATGTTTGGTTAGTTGTGACAGAGGTGTGGGGAATTGCTAGGGTAGAAGGTCATGGTTTTAGTCTTCTTTGCATTTAGCAGCAGCTTGGCATTAATGAGGTTATGTTCCAGCTTGATGAAATCGTCTTGAGTTGCTTGCAGACTTCAGGCAGTGACGCTTTAGAAATATACAAGACCGTGTCGCCTGCAAAGAAATGCAGTTTAGAGCTGGCCATTTTGAGTTGAGGAGTTGATATATATAGAGAAGAGGATGTGGCCTAGGATGGATCCCAGCAGAACACCCCATGAGATAAGCAAGGCATCAAAGAGTAGGCCATAGCCTTGGCTTTTGAACACATCCAGAAAGATAGCTGGTGAGCCATTGCACTGAAGTTGTCAGATTCCTAAATTAGTAAGGCTGTGTAAGATGACAGTATAACCCACAGTGCCAAATGCCTTGCTGAGGTCCAGGAAGCTGGTACCAGTAAATAATTTGGAATCATGAGCAGTAATCCAGTTGTTAGTGACTTTGGCAAGCACAGAAATGGTACTGTGGTTTTTCCTGAATCCAGATTGATCAGGGTTGAGAGAGAGAATTTTTCAATGCACTCTTTCAGTTGTATAAAATTAACCATTCCAGAATTTTAGAGAGGATAGGAAGGATGGAAATGGGCCTGTAATTATTCACATCACATGGATCCCTGGATTTGAACAGTGGAAGGATGTGGGCTGATTTCCAACAAGATAGAACAGTTGCAGAGGTTACTGACAAATTCAAGATGTGAAGTAGCGGGCTGAAAGATAGTGATGGCCCAGTTTGAGAAAGAATGGCTAATACTATCGGCTCCACCACTCTTTTTGTATCCAACTTTTAAGGTGGTCTTCCACCTCCTTTAAGGAGACAGACCTGAGCTGGAAAGTGCGACGAGGAAGGGTGGTGGAGAGATTAGAGCCCGAGGGGGTCTGCTTAGTCCAGCATAGGGTGATGAGTCAAAAGCAAGCCCCGCAGTGGAAAGTGGGTATTCAGTTCAATTAAAATTTGAAAGGATCATCAGTTAAAACTCCATTAGCACTTATTCTAACCTTATGCTATCTTGACCTTATGCATAACTGTTCTCAGCATGTAAATAACTGTTCTAAGTTGCTAATCATTCTCCTTCCACTTTTCCTCTTGATCATTTCTGCTCTTTCCCTCACCCTTTATGGCTTTCCCCTATCCCCCTCCCTCTGTTATATCTTCTGAGCTCCCTTGCTCACTCTAAAATGCTTTGTTCCATATCTTCCACCTCTGACAAGGCCCCTGGGCTGATGTCATCCTTACCTTGTTGATTATTAGATATTAGGCTGAGTCTGTTCTCATTTTCCTGTAAAGGGTAATTTCATAGGACCCCACCCCTCTAATATGACCCTTTGAATTACAGGTTCTAATCAAATATGCACCATGGCATACATTGTACAATGCCACATGTATTAAAACTCTCCTAGTTATACACTCTTGTAATGTCTTGTATAAGTCTTTGTTTTGTTTGTTCTCCGTCTCCTACTTTTCCAATATGTATTGTTCATCTGACGTGGAACCTATGAAATGAGCTTGTTCTCAAAATGTTATCTGAAATTTCAATAAATAAGAATAAAAATAAGGATGTTGGTAGGGCTAGAAGGAGCAGATTTCCATCCTTCAATAGCCTTAATGGTCTGTCATGCCAGCGTAGAGTTTTTTGGCTTGTTTTAGGGCGCAGTGTAGAAATTGGATTTGGTAGTGCATACTAGTTTGACACATGTATTCCTTGTGTCATGAAAGGTCTTCCAGTCATGTGGAGACTTTGGTGGACCTTGCACAGGCCTATAGCTTATCCTGGAAGGAAAGTGCTGCTTTGAGTTCAGATGTAAACCAGGGGTTGGAGCCTTGCATGCTCTGGCTTATATGAGAGGTATGTTTATTAGCCAGCCATAGTAGCTGGTTGTTGAAAATCTCAACAGCCTCATCAATAAACTGCAATAGGTAGAGGCTGTGCCAGTTTAGGCTGTGCAGATCAGACATGTAGTGATTAGAATTGAATTTATGGAATGAGTGTTTTGTGAAAATCTGACTGAAGGTGGAAAGGCTTTGAGCGCCTTACACAGACTCACTATTCTGTGGTTGCTTAAGTCATTGTGGAACAAGGTGGTTTGTTGGATTTTATGTCGGTGGTTTGCCAGAATTACATCTAAGATCGAGATGTTTGTACGTTTTTGAGCTATCCCTAGTAGGTACGGTGATGAGTTGAATTAGGTCCAGTTCATCACACAGATCTTTGAGATTGTTAGATTTATGAGATGATCAGTCCATATTGAAGTCCCCAGGATGATAGTTTCAATATTGTTTTGGGTAACAAAGAAGTTTAAAGTTTGTAAAATATTATAACCCCGTGGATGGCCTGTAACAGCTGAGAATGTTGATAGAATCTGATGAGGGCAGGTTTATTTTTAAGGAAACAAACTCAATTTTTTTAATTGAAATTTTATTGAAAGTTTTACATTACAGAGAACAGATCCATAGCTGACACTTTATACCAGATATACATTGATTATGTGATGGACTCATCCCCCTCCCCACCCCCACTGCCCCTCCCATTCTCCATCCTCCCAAACCCTCCCCTCAGCACAGAAAGGTAAACAATGTACACCTAGATATGGGTAAAGGCGCCAATTCATACCCATTATATGGAATACAGAGTACGTAAGGAGTCCCAGATCCTTGTATACCTTTTTAGCCTATTACATCTATAAGGCTTGCTATTGCCTTTTCCATTCTAAAATTAGCTAGCAGCTTATTAAGCCATTCAGTGTAAGAAATGTCCTCACTGTCCTTCCAGTGTTTCAGTACCAGTTTTTAATGGACATGGAAATAAGGCCATGTAATATCTGCAAAGCTCAAATTCTTTCAGCTTGGTAATACTAGTTATATCAGAAATGTTGAACTTGTGCTTAGTATTGATGACCACCCTCCACCCTTGGATTTTCTGTCAGCCTTAAATGATTTGTAATCAGGAGAGCAATTTGTTGATCTGGGATGATTTGTTTAAGTCAAGACTCTGAGATGACAGTTATATCAGGGTAGTATGGGCCCCATTCTTGCAGTTGGTCAAGTTTATTGATAAGACTCCTGATGCTGATAAACATAATTTTTAGGCCTGAGGAGGCGGCAACGTTTGAGGGAGATTCAAAGGAGGTGTGGGGACCAGGGTTCACTTTAACATTACCTGAGCAGAGCAGAAGGAGCATAATTAATTTTAGGAGTGCCACATCAAAGTGCGAATTTCCTCTTTGGTAGTGGCTGAGGTCCATGGGAGTGGACAGGGGTTTGGGGTGGTGAATGTGAGTTGGGAGTTATAGCAGATGGAGAACAGGGAGAGCACTTTAAGAAGCATGCGCACTGCCGGAATGCCACATGACAGAGAGAGGAAGGGGAGGTGGAGGAGAGGAATGTGACTGCCAAAACTTAAATACATTAGTGGATACAAGGGAGTATGGTTGTGAGGCATATATGGAATAGGATCAGGTGTGGAAGTGTCTTGGCTAAAGAGAGCAGGTGGAGGTATGAATTTCAGAGGAAGAATAATGATTGCCAACATAAGTGGCTATGTTGCAAGAGTACAGAGGGAGTGAAGATGAAATGAGAAAATAGGTGCATAAGATAGAGCATGGCAGAGAAGAGCCGCACAGATAGGGAAGAATGGAGGAGCAGCGAGAAAGTCTCAAGACCAGAAAAGGCTAGTCAGCTAGAAATAAGGAAGGTCCTCAGAGACAGGATCAGAATAAGGGATAAGGTCCCTCAGGGAGACAGTCCAAAGCCTTCACCAATATGGTGTGAAAACTAATGTAATACAAGGGGTTAAAAGAGAAGATTAAAAAAGGACGTGAAGAACAGGGGCCAATAAGAGAGGTACTGTGCTAAGAGGGTGGAGCAATTGCATATTTAATAGAGGCTGGGGTTGGGGAGGGTGGGACTAAAAACAGTAAAGGAGCTTGATAGAGAGCAAAAGACAGTAGCCAGGCTTGGTTCCCAAAGTGGCTTGAAGGATCAGATAATAGGAAATCAGGCCGTGGAGGAGAGACTAATCGGAGAGAAGCAGCAAAATTCACTTCTTCTGGAGGAGCTGAATCGGGCTGGCGTACCTGAGGTTTTTCAGTGGGCCTTGGACAGTTGGCTGGTGGCTTGCTCAGTGTCATTGGCCCTGGGTACAGTGGCAGAGCGTCTGGTCGGCGGTTCAGGCTGAAGTTTTTGGTGGGCTTTGGACAGTTAGCTGGTGGCTTGCTCAGCGCTGCTGGTCCTGGGTACAGGCGGAAGCACCCAGATGGCCGTTCAGGCTGAGGTTTTTGTGGGCCTTGGACGGTTGGCCAGCAGCTTGTTCAGCGCTGCTGGCCCTGGGTACAGGGGCGAAGCATCCGGTCGGGGTTCAGGCTGAAAGGGGCACTGACCATGACTTCGCCTCAGGTGTGCTTAGTCTTCTAAAGCCTGAACACAAGTGTTTCAGTACTTTGGACATTTCCAGTGGCTTCATGTCATTTCCATTGGCCCCAGAGAGCCAGTACATGTTTGCCTTCACCTTTGAGGGGCGTCAGTTCACTTGGACATACCTTCCCACAGTTTTCATAATAGTCTCTCACTCTTTCACATCCACATGAGAGATGCCCTCCATGGCTTCTCCACACCTGAATGTCTCCTACAATATATGGATGATCTTGTCTTGGCAGCAGTAGACCAAGAGCAGCACCTTCAGTTACTTGCAAAACTCCTCATGCCCCTGCAGCACACTGATGTAAAATGTAACCCTGCCAAGATTCAACTGTGCCACTCTGAAGTATCCTTCTTGGGTCTGCTAGTTACTGCAGAAGGGAGGAGCCCTGCCCTTGACAAGGTGCAAGGTAGTCAGGACTTACCACTGTCTACCAGTGTGTCCATGCTCAGATGCTTCTTGGACATGCTAAAGTACTCCAGGTATTTTATCCCCAATTTTGCTCAAATAGCCACACCTTTGTATGAGCTACTAAAGAAGAATGCCCCTGGTGTTGGGGCCCAGAACATACCTTGGCAGTTACTGCCTTAAAACAAGCCTTAGCCTCAGCCACTGCTTTGGTTAACCCAAACCTGGATTTGCTCTTCCATTTGGAGGCTGCCACCTTAGACACAGCTATCTTTGCCATTTTGGCACTGAAGGTACATGGATGCCTCAGACCAATACCCTAGGCATACCAAACTCATTCTCCAGTAGAACACAAGTACTCTGTTTGTGAGAGGAACCAAATGGCCACAGTCTGGCATGGTAAAACACTTCACTTACATCATTGACTCAGTCCCATTGTGTAGCACACCAATCACACTCCTACCAACTTCCTGTTATGAGACTGAGTAAAGGATGGTGATGTTTCTAATGCAAGACTTACCTGTTGGTCACTTCTCCTCCTCCTCCACAGGATTGGATATCACTGTATACCCCACCAAAACACCCTCAATTCTGGCTCATGGACTCCTTTCCAATGGAGATCCACATGAGTGTGGACTGGAAACCCTTTCCTTAACAGAACACAGTCCATTTCTGCCAGCTACCGACATTGTCTTGGCAGGCTTCCAGACACGCCATGTTTTCATGGATGGCTCCTTTTGAGGGACATCAGGTAGCAGGAATCGGACTCTTGATCCTCTGCCAAGGGGAAAACAGTGGAAGCAGCCAGGCAGTGTAATGTCAGATCCTCACATTATGCAGAACTGGCAGGCATTGCACATCCAATGGAACTGATTCAGGAGGAGCAAGAGGGGACACTATTATTTTTCTGACTCTTCATGGGCATGTTACTCTCTTCAGAGTTTCTGCCCTTTGGAAGACCCATGATATGCTTCCTCGGAAGGTACCCTGATCAAACACAGAGACATTTTGCAATACATTAACATGATGATGGAAAAGTACCCTTTTAGTTGTATGTCCACAAAGTGAAGGCCCACCAAAGTTAACCCTTTTCATTAGCAAAATGGCCAAGCAGATACATTGGCCAAACAATGTGCATTAGTGGGAGAAGTGTGATGATGCCCACACTTGAAAAGGCACTGCCTTTGGCTGCACAAAGAAGAAAACAGGCAATCCCATTGGATTTGGCTGCAGTGCAAATGGGAGACCCAGAGATAAAAGAGATATACAACCATCTCTTACAACAGAAAGAAATGTCTGGTGATAACCCATTAAAGAGACACCTTAACCCCTTTCCTTCTCCCAGATCAAAAGCTGTTTTTGTATAACCAGGGAGATACTACACTGTGGGTGGCCCTAAAGACTTTCAGTCAGAATTTATCCACCAGATGCATGGCACACCTACAGGTGGATATTAGGGTGTAGACAGGTCTCTAAAGAACTCCTATCTTTGATGAGGTTAGAGACAAATTGTGTGCTGCCTACAAAAAGACACCCTCCTCTGCTCTCTGAAATGACTTTAGGAACCTAAAAATCAGTGTAAACAAACTGACAGGGTACTGAAGCGAAATTTCCTTTGTAATCAGCAGAGGGATAGCCTCAGGGATCCACATTGTTTCTGGAATGCCATCAGCTCCCTACTAAATCCACATTCCCATAGTTCTAAAATTTATCTCAGGTCACCCACCGGTACTCTAAATGATCCAATCGAAGTTGCAGAATTGTTCAACATAAAGTTTGCAGATCTCCAGGCTCACTTAAGCAAATTTCCCCACAGCCTCTTGCTGACCGATTCATGGTTCTTCTGATCTGCCCCACCACCTCTGACCCTCCCTTCTTTCTTACTTTAGGGTAATCACAGCCAAAAACACTGCCAGACTCCTTAAAACTCTCACTAACTGTGGCAGCCCTGGCAGTGATGGCATTTGGCATTTTCCTGCATTGCTAGCTTTATCTCCCTGTCATCTCCAGTCTTTAATCTGGTGCTGACCACACCAACCATGCCAGATTCCTGGAAACTTGCCAAGATAATTCCCATCTTTAAAGCTGAGAACCCTCTCACTTCAGACAGTTATAGACCTATCTCACTGCTCCCCCACCTGAGTAAGCTACTTGAAATGATCATCCACCTTCAGCTGTCAGACCACGTTACAAAATATAACCTGCTGTGTGGCCAGCAACATGGCTTACAAAAGTACCACAGCACCGCATCTGCACTGGCCCAGCTTACAAATCATGTTTTCAGAAAATGGACCTGGGCAAAGCTATGGGTGCAGTGTTTGTGGGCATGACCAAGGCCTTTGATCAGATCAGTCACCCTCTTCATCATACCACTCTTCTGCAACTTGGCTGCTCCCCGAGGACCTCACAATGTTTCTGGAGCTACCTGCCCAAATGGTCCCAGTCTGTATGGATTGGAATGGCCACCTCCTCTGACTTGTCCATTTCCACAGGCATCCCCAGGGCTCCATCCTGGGCCCATTATTCTTTTATTTATTGATTTCCTCCCTCTGACTGCCTCTCATGAAGTCCTGCCATATGAGGATGATCTGTCCTCTTCTGCAGTGATAAGTCACGGGCCAACATATCCTCTACCCTGTCCCAGAACTATGGCATGGCCCTCAACTGGTTTATGTCATGCAGACTCCTGGTTAATGTAAATAAAACTAAGGCAGTGCTTTCAGATGCAAACCATACCTGGCCAGTATCACCAAGTCTGGCTCCTCTCTCTGGTCCTCATGCGGTTACCCCTCCAGTGTGACACCCCAACAGTGAAATTTGAAAACAGACCATTACAGCGACAGTCACTGTAATGGTCTGTGTTTGGGTGATGCTTTTCTCACAATGTTCTGCCCCTCCTGGAACAGCTCTTACCTGGAATTGATTATATAAAAATCTGGGAGTGGAAGGGCATAGCCCCCTGCAAAAACACTTCCTTTTGGGATGGCACAATACTGGTTTGGTATTGTCGTCGCTGTGCAGGAGGTAGGCATATTTACTGTTAACCTCCAGTGGTGCTTCCATGCTCATGCTGGATGGACTCCCACTGGAAAATGTCCCACATTTTAAATACTTGGGTGAACCCTCGATGCCTCCCTCTCCTTTATAGACTATGCAAACCAAAAACTTGGTGCTGTTTATCAGCATAAACAATTCTTGATGAGGAGGCCCATCTAGCCATTGCCCAAGGCAATCTACTCCTGATCCTTGATTACTGAGCCCCATCTATTCCCAGATGTCTTCTGCCCTCTGCTTGTGTCTTACCTCCACCTACAACATCTGTCAATTTGCTCTCCTGGCACCTTACTCCTCTCACCAGTGTAAACTGTACCAGTCTCTTGGTTGGCTTCACTCTCTGGCAATCATGAATATGTGCTAGGCTGCATAGATGATAAAACCATGAGAGCTGGCAGCGTGTCCCGTACACATCCCTTCTAAAATCACGAGCTGCTCCCAGAAACCTGTGTGGTCCTCGGTCCCCCCATGGAAATATCTAAAATTTCACTGCCATGGGTGGCAAACCCTGTCAGTAACTGCTCCCTCCCTATAGAACACCCTCCCTGCTTCATTCCACTCTGCTGATACACACAGTACCTTCAAGATCTGACTCAAAGACTGGCTACAGAACAAGTCCAACTGCCTGTGCCACCCTAGATAGTCTCTATTGACCTGCTTTTCCATCTCCCTTACCCCTGCCTGCTCTCTTTTCTCCTTTCTGCTCTTCCACTATGGCCCTCTGTTTCATGCACCTTAATTTTCAGTTCTCCTGCTAGGGGAATCATTATATAATGTATATTTGCTTTCTTGCACTGTATGTTGCTAGTTTTGCACTGTTCTCATTTGTATTGCACTTTTTCCTCCCTGATTTCCCAATGTAAATGGCTAGGTATTTTTGTTTCCTCAATCACTATTATTTATTGTGTACTATACCTGCATTCCTGCACATTAACTGTACTGTATCTATTTTGTATATTTCTGTACCTTGATTGCACCTGTATGTAATTTTGTTGCACCACTTTGTTGGCTCAGGTAGTGCCTGAAAATGGTCCCTCGGATCAGTGCACTTACCTGGTAACCAAAAACATTAAATAAATAAACAAATAAAAAAAAAAAAAAATCAGACAGACCCTGCAGAGACTGAGAATAATAGGGTGGTGGACTTGTCAAACTGTAGTCATCCAACATTACCTGGACAACTGCATCACCTGTGCTCAAAACAACCCAATGCCTGGCAAGAAAATGCCAAATTGCTTCTACAGAAACAATCAGGTCCTTGGAATGCAATCCAAATGGATTTCAATGGACCTTTGCCTACATAGCAGAAACAACAAGAATGCATTGGTCATCACAGACAAACTTTCCAAATGGGTCGAGGCCTTTCCCTGTTAGGGTTAATACTGCCAAAGCTACCACCAAAATTCTGGTAGAACAAGTAAGTATTCACCAGATGGGCCTACCACTCAATATAGACTCTGATAAGGGATGAGCTTTACTAGCCATGTTTTGCAAGAAATTCTCAATATGCTAGGAGTTAAGACAGATGTTCCACATAGCTTACCATGCTCAGTCTTCTAGTGCTGAAGAAAGAAACAAAAGGCAGATCAAAGTAATGTTGTCAAAGTTTACCAATGAAAATGCAAAGAAGTGGGATACTCTGTTGCCTTTACTCCTAATGGCAATCAGGGCTACCCGTCAACAGCTCATGATACACAACCTTTGAGGTGATGACTGGCCAGCAAATGAGGTTGCTGAAACACTTGGATGGATGTCCATACCCCTACTATAGAAAGAGTGTTGGCAGAAACCTATGTCAAGCAGTTACAGGAGAATTTGATTGAAATCAATGCTTTGCTACTCAAAGTTTGGGCAGTGCCCAATAAAGTCAAAATGTACTTTGACAAAGTTGTCAAGGAGATCGCTTGGCAAGTAGTTGACAGAGTCATGATGTTGCAATACTCAACACCTGCCCACCCCATCCAGAAAATGGGCTGGTCATTTCAGAATGTGAATGAACTTGCCCTCTGTCTATCAAGTGTGGTGTTGACCTGCAAGAGATCCACTGATAAGTGGTTTCACACCAACCAGCTGAAACAGCTCAAGTGCTCAGAAGGCCCCAAGTAAGCAATACATTTGGGCTGCAATGGGGGATGGGGTTGTACTTCCAACTATATATTTTCTTTCAGAATGCTGACAATTATAATCTATGCCCTTGGGCTGTTTATAAGGACACAAGACAAGTCTTGTGAGTATAAAGACCCTACCAGCTATGGCTGTGTTACATGTACCGAAGGTAATACCTGGACAGTCACACTAAATTTACAAGGTGTCAGCCTCATCTTCAACACTCTAGTTATACAAGGACTACAGGGGATTGCCTGGGAAGATGGTGGGCCTACTCACTGGATCTACAGAGACAGACTCACTACATACTGGGATGGGTCTTATGCTTTAAAAGACACACGGGCAGGGTATTACCAAGAAATATGGACAATTAATTTTGTAGCATGGCATGAATCCTAAAAGAGTCTATAATAACTGGGCATCTGTTACGGTTTTACCAAAGACACCACACCCAGTTCTACTAATGTGACTTTCTCACTAAACTTGTTGTCTTCTGTTCCAATTAGAACCACCACTTTTCCACCACAGTCTTTACAGAGCCCTACCTTGGATCCAGGTCCACCTAGTGGCCTGACTGTTAGTGCAGTTCCTGGGACACTTATTAACAATGGTCAGTTTATGCATGTTTCTGTTTTATAAAACATATCACATTGGAACATGGCTGAATATGGTCATTGTTCGTCACTAATGTTTCTAGGATTCATGCTACTACGTTGTTAAATATTTGTGCAACTTATTAGCTTGAGCTTAAGACCCTGTAGCTGGCTATAAAACTGCTCCACATCCAGGGATGTTCCACTCAAACACCCTTAGGACCTGAGTGTAACAGATCTGGTGGGAGTATATTAGAGTTTATTTGGAGCGGTATGTCAATCATATGAACTTACGAATGTACGACATGCCAGCAGAAATAGTCCTCATGGTCTATCGAGTCTGCTTGATTGTGCAGCTAGCCCTCAACTTGCAACTTCCCCACCTCCACTCCCTCCTTATAACCACCCCTCACTCTGTCCCACCCTCTCTTAAATCCTCCCACCATTCTACAGATACCACTTCCTTGAGTAGAGTGTTCCATTTATCTACCACCCTTTCCATGAAAAGTGTCTCCTGATTTCCCTCCAAAATCTGCCCCAATCTCAGCCGATGCCCTCTTGTGTCCCTCCTCATTTTGATGAAGAATCCCTTCTGTATTAGTCCTGTTAATACCCTTTAGATACTTAAAGGTTCCAATCGTATCCCCCATCCCTCCTCTCTTCTAGGAACACATTTGCTGTTCTCCCAGCCTCTCCTCATAGGATTTTCCTTCAAGTCCCTGTATCATCTTTATTGCCATCGCTGCACCTTCAACAATCTGATGTCCCTTCTTCAGGAATGGACACCAGTACCGCATGCAGTACTCCAGGTGTGGCCTGACCAGTGACCTGTACAGGGTGGGATCACTTCCCTGTGCCTGGAGGAGATTCCCTCACTATGCACCCCAGCATCTTGTTTGCCTTTGAGCCGCCTTCCTGTACTAAGCTGAGTGGTTCATACCCCTGTTATTAATACCCTAGATCCTTTTCCTTCACTGTGCTTTCCAACTGTATCACTCCCAACTGATATTTCCTCGCTTGGTTCCTTGCTCCAAAGTGCAGTATCTTGCACTTTGGTGTTGAACCTCAACTGCCATGTCTCCGACCATTCCTGTAGTTTGGCTAGGTCTTCCTGCAGCCCCCTCCACCCCTCTATATCATCTACCACTTGCACCAATCTTAGTATCATCTGCAAACAGACTGATCCTACTCCAGATCCCATTTGAGATATTGGCTATGAATATCCCAAACTGAACCGGTCCTAGTACTGAACCCTAGGGCATTCCACTTGTAATGTCCCTTGGTGATGAGATTCCCACCACCACCACCCTTTGCTGCCTACCTCTCAGCCAGTTGGTGATCCAGTTGACCATTTTATCCCCACCCCAATGTGTTCCAGTTTTAATTCCAGCCTCCCATGTGGCACCAAGTCAAAGGTCTTGCTGAAGTCCAAATGTGGGACATCTACTGCATGGCCTCTGTCCAGTTCCATGGTAACCCAGTCGTAGTACTTGACTAGGTTTGTCTGGCAGACTCTGCCCAATACAAAACCATGCTGATGGCAGTCTTGGGCCCATTGTCTTCCAGAGGACACCAGTCTCGTTTTAGGATTGACTTCTTGAGTTTCCTTCACGATTGAAGTGAGACTCACTGGTCTGTAGTTGCCTGGATCATCCTTTTGGGCCACTTTTTGAATGGGCACCACATGGGCCATCCTCCAGTCCTGTGGCATACATCCTGTGTCCAGTGATGTACTGAACAGGTCTGCCAGTGGTCACACCAGGATGTCTGCTAACTCCCTAAGTATCCTAGGGTGAATGCCTTCTGGCCCCAGTGCCTTGTCCACCCTCAGTGCCCTTAGTCCATCTAGCACCCCGTCCTCTGTAATTCTGATATCAGTAGACCTCACCCCCACCACTCTACTCTTCCCATGGGGTATCTGCCCCCCTCTTTCCTTCATGAACACAGAGCAGAAGTACTCATTCAGTGCCTCTGCCTGGTCCTCCTCTTCTCCACCCACCTCCGTCTTTCTTAATCCTCACAATCTGGTCTTTGTTTCTTCTTCTCTCACCAATATATCTGAAGAAGTTATTTTCCCTGTCCTTGATTCCCTGTGTCAGTCTCAGCTCTCTGGAAGCCTTAGCCACTCTGGCTAGCCTGGTAACCTCCTGGACTTCTTCATGTACTCATCTTTGTCCCTTGCCCTCCTGATTTCCTAAGCCTCCAGAATGTTTTTTCTCTTGCCCTCACCCCTTTCATTACATCCAGAGTCAGCCATCTCGGCTTCTTTGCTCTCCCCTTCTTGCTCTGTGTCCAGGTGCAGGCCTCAGTAGCCTCGCCAGACCTTTCTTAATGATCTTCCATTTTGGCTGGCACTCATGCATGTCTGAATTCCCACCAGATGCTCAACCAAAATTTCCCCATCCTTTTAAAATCTGCTCCTTAAAATCAATTATCCTGGTACCTGTTCCTCCTGTTACCCTTCTCATATTGAGTGTGAACCACCCATATGATGGTCGGCTCCCAGCCAGGGTCCTTCACTCCCACATCCCTTAAAGCCTCCCCATTTTTAATACTAGGTCCAGAGTTCTACCCTCCTAGTCAGTTAATGGACCAATTGTACTAGGAAGTGGTCCTGAAATGCATCTAGTAATCTCTGCTCCTTTGCACATGGTGATTGGGGTGTCCCACTCCACCCCAGTGAGGTTGAAGTCCCCCATCACTATGGTGACCCCCTTGCTACAGACTCTTCTAATCAGCTTGACCAACTCCCTGTCCAGGTCATCCCTGAGCTGGTGGCCTGTACACTACCCCCACCCTCAGTGTCTTTCATTTGGAGCTGAAACTGCATCCATGGGGCCTCTGTCCTGTCCTCCACCCCTCCTCTCCTTCACCTTATCCTCTCCCTCACGTAGATCTCCACACATTCTTTTCCCCAGTCCTGTCCTTTCTAAATATCCTGTACACTAGGATCATCATATCACAGTCCTGGTTCTGGGTGGCCCATGTCTCTGAGATGGCTGCAATGTCCACCCTCCCACAGCCAAGAGAGCCTGTAGTTTGGCTGTTTTGTCACCTAAACTTCTTGCATTCAGCAAGACCACCGTCCAACCTGTGTCTTTCTCCCCCCAACCATGGTCCCCCCTCCTAATCCATCCTTTGTCCCCACCTCAAATACCTCTCTGATAGCCTGGGGGTAGGCATGCTGCTTCCCCTTTGGAATCTGGAATAGGGAGACATAGAACAAATCAAGGGTACACTAGTTATTTTCAAAATCAACAGGCTGAAAATGTACTCAAGCCCATGCTACACGGTATTGACAGTTTAGCACAGGAGGAAAGGTTCTCAGTACATAACATTCATCATATTGCATGCTTACTTAATGAAACACAAGCCAAAATTAATGAGTCAATTGCCACCAATGATGCAGAGACCAAACAGTGACACATAGGCAGAGAAATTATTGTGCTGCCTACAGTGGCTATGTTTTAAACACTGTCCTCACCTCTTCTGAGACTGACATTTTCAAGGATTCATGGATGTCCAAATGGTATTGTCCTCATTGTTGGACCTGGGTCTGTACTGCCAAATGTATGGCCGAGTCCCTTACTTTTTCCCTCACAATGTCTGGAAATGTAGGCTAAGTCACCACATCCAAATCAAGGACCTTGCCACTCTCCATGCCACAGCTCAGTCACTGATACCATGTACTTTTAACTTATGGTATCATTGCTAGTGTTTGACAAGGACTCTTTGGTCTTCAACAGGATGGCACATGTTCACTCTGTGGGATAGCTGGAGGAGATATCTACAAGGAACATGTCGACCTTCCTCCACTGTTGGTGTTCTACCCTCAATTGCAAGCCTAGCTCATGCCTCTTGCAGATTATTGTTCAGTAAAGGTTCTCATACCTGTGCAGGTGTGATTATTTTGACATAACTATGTTGGTGTGTAGCTACTCCATTGAGGGACTCAAGGAGCAAAATGTTACTACACTCCTGAAAATGACCCAGATACACTAAATGCAAAGGAATGAATCCAGCCATCCAGCCCCCAGCAACCTGGATACTTCCAGATCAATGCCTCCATCACATGCCCCATACAACTCACTAAGTGGCATCTTCCTTAAGTCAAGGTTACGCATAATATGGATCATGCCGAACATCTTGAATTTCTCTTATGGACACATTACTTGTGGTATTGACATTTCTAATGTATGCCTTGTGCCTCATGAATCACCATTATTGGTCAATCTGTGATTACCCTGTACCTATCCTGGAACAAGATTATGTTGACAGTGACCCTGACTATCTGGACACTATAGACAAGTATACACCAGTTTTTAATCTGCATATTGACCCAATCACCCTGAATCTTAAATCCCTGTTACACAGCAAAGATACTCATCTTATACATATACATCAGCAATACTGTTCTTAAAGCTGAACAAGTCTTGAATGATTTAATACATGATGGTGATTTACATCTTGCTTTAACTGATACTTTGTTAAGATTTATTTCAAAGCCTTTGTAATTTTGCAGGTTATTTTGGTTTTTATTCTTATTGTTACCATTTGCTGCTTGTGTTACCCTCAGGTATCATACAAGACAGCTCTGCTTTCTTTATGCTACCTAATCCACAAAGTTTCTATCCTAACTAACCATCTTGTGTTGCCAGTTTAGCAGGAAACAAGGGTGTGGGATATGTTGACCTGCTCACCCCACAACCCTATATTTAGCACAGCATATGGTGCACATACTTTTATATTTAGTAAAGTAGGATATAGTGTAATACTATGTGATATATTAATAGGATATGCACATGGACTGGTGGTAAAGATCAGATCCCAACAGGGTTACATGCTAGTAACTCTGGTCCTAACAGTATTAGTCAATGCTTATGCAGGCCTTATGGTACAATTATTTTCCTTGCTACATAGCTGCTATTATTTTGCTAACTACATCTTTAGTATAGTAACCTGACCCAAAACAAGTTTTAGCTAGTTCTACTCTTATCAGCAAGTATGTGCAGAGAGACAGTGATGAACTAATTGTCCTCTTCACTGACTTTCTATCAATGAGGTTTCTGTATTTTCTGATTTTGCTTTATTTGGCAGGCTGTTACCTAGTATTTCTTATCTAAGAGTATGAGAAGATATTCATGATGTATTTTGCTAAGTTTGAATCCAGTTTGGAGAGAAATCATGATGTTTTGAGTCCTGTTCCTGACTCCTAGAAGGTATGTGTTGTGTTTTGTGTGTTCTGGTAATAAATGAGTTATTCCTGCTGTATTTTTGGCTCTGTGTCATGTTTCACCATCAGGTCTAGAACAATTTGCTAACTGCATTATTGATATCAGCATATGAGCGAGAGTAGTCATCCAGTGGAATCAATGAATTAATGTTGGGAATAGATTTAGAATGAGGAGCTGATAGATTGATGATCAGTCATTTCTTGACTGAAAATGTTCTAGTAGTGATGCCTACAGGACCAATGAAAATCCTTTTGTAGTTCTGTTTTGCAATAGTTGCTGGGTAACCTCTGGTTCCATTAGAGCAGACTTTAAATACTTACATATGAATGCATCAGAAGGTAGTACTGAAATGACCATATGGAAACCTTTGAAGTATCCAGAAATGTGAAAGTCCATGAACTGGAGCAAAGGATCGGAGACTAGCACATGAGCTAAGGCTTGAACATCAATGGAGGTAAAGGGATGCACTAATTGTCATTGCTTAGACGAGATATTTTCGGACAAATAATTTGAACATGTGCATCACTAGAGAAACTGCAGAGATGAAGATATTGATAGACAGAGCCAGAATCCTTCATCATTAAGTTATTGCAAATTGACTTGTTTCACATGTATTTTATTGTCTGCCTTTTCTGCCTTTTCTATTCAAGTTTGGCAGATAAGAGCGTCAGGATTAGAAATCGTGCAGGTCAATCTTGAAGAAGAAAAGGAAGAAGGAGCTGATTCAACTGATTAATCCTTCCTAGGTGGAATAAACAATGAGAGGATCTCAGATACTGACAAAGGACAGAGAAAAGAGAAATGTGCAAAAAAGCATAAGGGCAGGAATGTGCTTGTTGCCCGCAAAATGTCAATAAAACAGCTTGTCATCCAGGATGGCTCAGTTCAGTTTAGTAATGAAATGAGCAAGAGCAGCTGCTGATTTTGCAGAGAAAGAGTAATGGTAATCGTAGAAATGCATTCCTCCATATCTAATGTCTAGATCTACTAGGAGACATAAATATGAGTCCAGTTCATTGTGCATGGAAGGAAATACAGAGCAAATAACATCCCAATACAAGCTGAAGGCAAGGACAAATTCTGAGAATAGTCTGTTTCTACATGAGTCTAGGGTCTTTCAATTTCAGTATGACAGAAACGTCTCCACAGCATACTGTGGCCTTTGAGGTACAGCTCCTTCTGACCCGAGTTGAACTTGTGAACACCACTCCTCTACTGCAGAGCTATATAGCTGTTTTGTACATGCTGGGAGAATCTTTCTGTTTTTCATTTGTATCTTTTAAGTTTAGTTTTAGAATAGGGGTTTTAGTTGTAGGCAGGGCTTTTGAGTGAGTGTAGCACAGGAGGATAGCTTTATTTCTTTTTAGTAAGGGTTTGGAGCCTGCATTGCAGCATATGTTTTGTGGATTTAATTTTGGGAGCACGATGCTATACACAGACTTTTCTCAGATACTCACCCTGTGTGACGGTATGAGAAGTGACACAGGAAGGTTGCTACTGGAGTGAGCAGACTGGATTCATTTGCTTGCTGGCCTCTACTGCACCATGGAGAGAAGAACGGGACACAGGGAAGGCTGCTGCCAGAGTGAACAGACTAGGC
Source organism: Neoceratodus forsteri (assembly GCA_016271365.2). Taxonomy (NCBI): domain Eukaryota; kingdom Metazoa; phylum Chordata; order Ceratodontiformes; family Ceratodontidae; genus Neoceratodus; species Neoceratodus forsteri. The sequence continues at coordinate 85,413,823 of CM028133.1, read as the reverse complement.
TTGTTTTCTTGCTGGCTTTTGCTGCATCGTGAAAAGGAGAGAGTGGAGTCTGGTGTTTCTTGCCACGTTGGGGAGAGTGGAGGGTCTCGCTAGCTTAGGTGGTTGAGCAGTGTGGGTAATTTGGTGGCAAGAGTTGGGAGCTCTATTGTCCCTCAGGAGAACCCCTCCTGTCTCCCACTTGGGATGATTTTGGTGAAGCCAACCCTGGGACCTAGTGAGGCAGCCTGTTCTCGGATCTAGCAGCAGGGAGTGAGGAATAATATTCTCCCAGGCCCCACTTTTCTCGAACTGATTGGACTTTGCTCTTTCCTGGATTATACATCTGTTTTACCATTAAGAAAATACTGTTGATTGGAGTGGAGTCTACTTGGAAGACCTGGTGAGGCTTGTTTTTCTAATGTTTTAGACATTGCTCCTTAGGGTGAGTACCTTGAGATTTTAAATAAGATCTTCTGTGACCAGCATCTGGGGATTTGGTGACAGCATTCTCCTCGATAGCAGTCTCTGGAGGCTCCATGACATTTGAAATCCACTAATTCTTTGGGCGTTGTCTTATCTACTGGAACTTTGGTAGTGTGAATACCTTAGTTTTCATTGCATATTGAACCCTTATCAAGTTGGAATTTGACTTAGAACTTTGCTTGGACAATATACTATTTTACCAAGTATTTTCTGGACTTATCTGGAATTGCTGTAGTGCATGCTCCTTGCCTTTTTCCTTTGCTGTTATTTTTATTGTTATTTGATTTGTTGCTATTTTGGGTGAGAGGTGGGAGGGATAATTTAAGGGTATATGATTGGGGGTGTGGACGTGTTATTTGGAGTTTGTATAGTTAGAATGAGTGGATAGTATGTATATTTATTTGTTTTTATTTATATAATTAAGACTTATTTATTAGGTATAATTTGTCTTGTTGGGTTCTTCTAGTTTTGAGTTAGTACACTTGACTGGAATGTGTTGGGGTGCTGACCCTGTACGAATGACCTATGCTGCCTCTCTGCTTCATGACCTTCACCCTTCTCCAACTCCCCAGTTTCATACACTGCTGCTAGACATTGTAGGGATGTCAGAATTATGTGGAGGTGGGTGGGTCATTGTGGTAGGGGGCAGCTGAGGAAGGGTGGTGAGGGGCATTGAGGTTGTAAGGTCCAGGAGATGCCCTGGGTTTAAACAGGGCCATGGGCAATGCCAGAAGTGTTTGATCCCACCTGACTGAGTGGGCAGGTAGCCAGAGGGCCGTCTGCCTCCTCTAATCCTCTTTGGGTGGTGCTGTGCAATGCCAGGTTGATAAGGAACAAGACTACTATTTTTGGACTTGATTTCCTCTGTCGACCTGGCTTGCATCACGGAGACCTGGGTGGGTGATGACGCTGGTCGGTTTTAGAGGCTGCCATTCCTGCTGGGTACTCATGGAGCACTGCCCCAGGAAGGATCACAGGGAGGGGAGTGGCCATTGTTTTTAGAGCCAGCCTGGGCTTCTCAGTGCAGCAAGTTGGTAATACCAGGTCTTTTGATGCATCGCCATACACAGCGGTCTAGGTGCAGGTTGCAGGATTCTCCTCATTTACCTCCCTCTGGGGTTGGGAGGAGAATTCCTGGAGGAGGTAGTGGACTTCATCATCTACCAGATGTTGGAGTCTCCCAGGTGTTTAATCCTTGGGGACTTTAACACGTGGGTAATAATGAATCCTCACAATTGTACGACTTCCACCAGTTGATGTCTTCACTGGGCCTGACACAAGCAGTTGCTTCTGCGACCCATCGGCATGGCCACACACCAATCTAGTCTTCCATCTGGGTCTTGGGGTTGATAACATCAGGACTGATTGGGTCTCTTGGTCCGATCATTGCACCATGGTGTTCATGTATGGGACCCCTCCAATGGTTCTTCCCTGTGGAGACGGTCCAACTACCACCCATTAGGGGCTTGCACCCAGAAGAATATTTGTCACTGGCTGACCTATCTAGAGTTGAGGCAGCCTGCATAATTTGCACTGGTGAGGCGGTGACCACCTATAATAGTGTGGTGGCCAAGGCACTGGATACCATCACACTGGTCCATATATGACCCAGGTCCTTCTCACTTGAGAGCCCCTGGTTTGATGGGGATCTCAGGGGATGAAGATCAAGTGTCAGAAGTTGGAGCCTAACTGGCAGAAGACCCATCTAGAGGCTGACAGACTGGTCCTGTGTGCTCACCATGGTGAGTATCAGGAGGCAATCTCCGTAAGAAGGCAGAATTCTTATCCAGGAGATTGTGGCAGGGAAGAATAGACCTTCTCAGCTTTTTTGGACTGTGGATAAACATTTTAATCCTGCCTGTCTGCAGCTGAAGAAGACTTCATCCACCTTGTGTGAAGAGTTTGCTCTGTTCTTCTCTGACAGAGTGTTGTCTATCCGGTTGGGAATTCCGTTAGGGAGGCTTGTGCCTCACAGTGGTCAGACTAGTAGGAGCAGAGGCACTCTGCCTGTCTGGGAGGAGTTTAGGCCAGTGGAGGTATCTGAGGTGACTGAGGTGATCTTAGAGCTGAAGCACACATTTTGTGAACTGGACACAGTCCCAGCGTGTTTCTTTTTTATCACAACTGCTTTTTATCCCTGCCAGAGGGACCCATCTGATCCCTCCCAGCCCCGTCTCCCTGAAAAACTGGCTCTTACCTTGCCAGGCCTGGGAGCAGTACCTGCAGGGAGTCAGTCATCATCCTGCTGACTGGCATCTTTTCCTCCTCCTATTTTCTCCCGGAGGCCCCAGGAGTCAGTGTGCATGTGTGTGGAGACATGTATGTGCTGAACATCCCAGTAATGGCCACCTTCCGCCCACCCCCAGCCTATTGCCTTAGGCACCCTCAGACCCATGCTTCCCCAGCCTCAATTGGGGGTCACCATCAGCTGAAGGAAGCCACACTTCCTCCTGGAGAGAAGATCTTGCCTGCCGGCAGCTCTATCCAGCTCTGCCCTCCCCTGTAATGACCTCTGATGCTCCAGGCTCATTCCTGAACCTGGGTCACTGGCCCTGATGTGTTTCTTAATGGGATGCACCAAGAATGTTGGCCCGGTGTTTGCCAGGATTGCCAGATGCTCGAGGGTGGAGGGATATTTCCAGCTGCTTTGAATGAAGTGCTGGTGATACCCCATCTTAAGAAGTCTTCTCTTGACCCAGACGTCCTGGCAAATTACCATCCAATCTCCAACCTGCCTTTTTGAGCAAGGTTGTGGAGAAATTAGTGGCACAACAGCTCGAGGACCACCTCATGTCCTTCAACATCTATGCGCCATTTCAGTCGGGTTTTCAGGCCGTACACAGTACAGAAACAGCTCTTGTTAAAGTGCATAATGATCTGTTCGGGGCCAGAGATAGAGGAGACAGGTCAGTTCTTCTGCTTCTCAATCTCTCATCAGCATTTGACACCATGGACCATGTCATGCTTCTTGACCAGCTCTGTGAGTTTTGTGGACTCGCTGGTGTTGTCATCAGATGGTTTGAGTCCCACCTCTCTGATAGGGTACAGCGGGTGGTGATGGGAATTTCTCCTCTTCCCCAATGCCCCTATCATGTGGAGTTCCACAGGGCAAGCCAATCTTGTCACTGATGCTATTTGTGGCATACATGCTACCCCTGGATGAGATCATTCAACAATACAGCATGGCGTTTCACTGCTATGCAGATGACACCCAGCTGTATTTGTCATTTACACCTGGAACATCTGATGCTGTCAACATGCTTAACATCTGTTTGGCTAAAATCAATGACTGGATAGCTTCCAGCTGGCTGAGACTAAACCCAGATAAGACAGAGGTGCTAGTGATCGAGTCAGGTCACAGGCATGATGAGTTGCAACCTGGAGCAGACACAGGTATTTTTCTGGAGTCGTCTCCATTGGTTGCTTCCCTGAGGGTGCAAAATCTAGGTGTGATCCTGGATGGCAGGCTGACCTTTGAAGATCAGGTGTCATCTGTGGTCCAGAGAAGTTTTACCACTTGCAGAACATGGCCAGGATCAAGCCCTCATTCCACCCAAGGATCTGCCGACTCTGGTACATGCCTTGTTACCTCTAGGCTTGACAACTGTAATGCTTTCTACTTTGGGGTCATGGAGGGACCCTCCACAGCCTGCAGCTGGTGCCGAATGCAGTGGTCCAGTTGCTGACGGGTCTATCTAGGTCCTGTCATCTGACCCAAGTCCTGTGTGCTCTGCACTGGCTGCGGTCAGGTGGAGGGTCCTTTTCAAGGTGGGCTTGCTCACCTATAAGGCCCAATACAGGCTGGGTCCTGGCTACCTGTCAGAGTTCCTGACACCTGTGACCTCTGCTTGCTCCCTCTGCTCCTCCTCGAGGGTCTCCTGGATGTTCCCAGGATTTGGCTCAAGACATCTGGTGACCTAACTTTCAGTGTCTCTGGGCTGACCCTGTGTAACACATTTCCAGCTGTAGTCCCCTTCGATTAGTGTTTTCAAACAGAAGCTAAAGGCACACTCTTCAGTCTGGCCTATGTAGAATGATTAAGACTATCAGAGAATTTTATTACTTGAATTCTGATTTTATTTAGTTGTTATTTGTTGAATTTTAATTAATTGTTGAATCTGTAATTCTTTGTTAGGTGCCCAGAGCCTCGGGATTGGGTGCCACAAAAATAAAATTTGCCTTGCCTTGCCTCTTGTGTTTTCTATGGTGCCATGAGATGAAATGAGGGAGATATCAAATTGTTCTTTCTATCTTTAATGTCCCTGCAGATGTGATTTGGGACAAAGTGAACAGGAGATATAAATGGCGGAGAAGTGGCCATGGAAGAAGTACCTGAATCTTGACGAGTTGGTAGATATGAAGTCGATGGAGGGCTTAAGGAAAGAAAAGTGCGTGGTGGGGCAACCTCTTCATAGGAATGGCTGGAGGACAGAAGGGCAGCAGGAGTTGCCAAACCTGAAGCCAGAATAGACTGTGAGGAAATGCAAGTTTTGAGGGTTGTGATACAGGATTGTTGGTCAAATACTGAGGTAGCTGAGCTAAGAAGTCTTCAATTTCAGATAAGTCAGCAAAGGGTGGTTGAAAGACCAGTTGGTTGAGACCAGGAGTTCTGGCATGCTGGGAGTTGACTGCTACAAATAGGTTGAATATTTTTTTTCTGAGTGGATGCTGAGTAGGAAATACAAAGCTTATGAAGTTCAGAAATAATCTGTGGAACAGTCCAGACCTTTAAGGAATGTTTTGATTTAGAGGGTCACTTGCATGGAGCTTGCATGTTCAAAGAAGTCTGAGGGGACCCTGAAGGACCTTCTTCAACATCTTGAGAAGAACTACCTGAAGGAGTGGAGGTCATGGAGCCAAACTGATGTAAATACCAGATGACTGATTAAGAGCTTGATGAAGGAAGACAAGTACTCCCATCTCTTGGTGGACAAAGTCAAACCCTTGTCTACACTCATTACCTCTTGAAGTTACAAGATAGGGAGACAGAGCCTAAAAAGCACTGCTGGTAAGGGCTGATGACAGAAGAGTGAAATGGAAGGGAAGTTGCTAGAGAAGAAGGAATTAAGCTAGCAGAGATGAAGCCATGCTAGGAGGAACAGAGCTGAAGCAGAAGAAAAAATGCAGCGTCTGAAAAAGAATGACAGTGGGAGAGAATGCACAGTAGTAAGGGAACTAAAGGAGGAGTTAATAGGAGACAGAAAGAATAAAAATGGATCTGTAGCTTTAAGTCAGATGGTGACATCACCACGAATCACAACCCAGTAAAGAATGGACTGTAGTGAGTCACTGTAGGAGTGGAACACAGAAAAAAGGAGCAGAAAACAGAAAATGAGGATGAGGAATGAGAGAAGGCAAGGAGGTATGGGGTGGGGGCTGAGGACCACAGGCTAGTTACAAGCAGTGGTGAGACAGGGAGAGAGGGAAAGCATGGAGCAGAGTGAAACACAAAAGCAGGCAGACAGGCCAGTAGTAGAGGAGGGAAGGAGGCAAGCTGTGGAAATGAGCAGCAGGACAGGGAGAAAGAGAAGAAAGGGAAGAAAATGAGCAGGACAGCACAGCCACACACAGACCATGCAGTGGCTCGGCAGTTGAGATGCACTAAGTGTGGAAGGAAGGAAGAAGCATGCTTTTATTTGGCTAGTGGGATGAGTTATTCCCCACATTGAATCATGGGCAAAGTCCTCTCATTTATTGCCAAACGACTCCTGTAATCTTACAGTATGAGTCAATTTTTTTATCTAATAAATCTGATTTACCATGCCACAATATGCCTTCCTGGTTTGAGGGATATTTTTAACCACTTCCTAGTGATCCATTTCTTTAATGATCCTTTTTTTTCTGCAGTGACCGGAGGAGAAAGCATAACTCTGTACTTAGGGTAATACATCCTGTGGATGGGCTTCCAGCAGATTCCTGGTTAAATTCTCTATTTCTAGTCATAATCCTCCCCATATCCTCCACCTGCTCTTCCCAATGTTTTCCTCTGTTTATACTACATGCATAGGAAATGAGATCTGGTCAGAGCCTAAAAGGTTGCAAATGCATTACCTTGGTAAAGGATATAGTAGATACCAACACATAAATTAGGTATCCAGTGATAAGGGTGAAGCAAATTGAGCGACTCATTGATGAGTGGCGCGGTTTGCATTACTACTGGTATTACTTGGTAGGGTGGGATACAAGAAGGCAATGTGCCCATCGAGTATCCCCACAATTTTGTGGATCATTATTTGTTAGCAGTTTCTAACCATTAATCTAGTTTAGTTTTAAATGTTTCAAAATTGGTAGTGTTAACAAGGTAATTGGGTGATTTGTTCCATATTCTGGGAGCCCTAATTGTAAAAAATGTAATCTTTTATTGGTATTTGCTTTTGGGACAATTAACTGTTTAGTGTGTAATCTGGGAACTAGTTTCCTTGTTGTGTAATTTAGTCCACATTGTTGCATCAGGTTTGGTTGTTTTAAGATTTTATGAAGAAACATAAGATCTCCCTCAACCGCTTATTTTCTAGTGAATGAAGTTTTAGTTTTTTAACCCATCTTCATACAGTAAGTATGCTAAATATGGTATCGTCCTTGTTGCTGTTCTTTGGCTGCTGTCAATGGTAGATATATCTTTATTGAGATATGGGTTCCAAAATGGTGACCCATAATCAGAATATGGTCTGACACATGTCCTGTACAGAGGAATAATACAATTTTCAAATTTTGATTCAAATGTACGATTTATTCTTCTGAGTAATCCATTTGAGTTTTTGGCTAATTTGTTGCAATGATCACTAGAGGATAATTTGTTGTTAACAGTAATTCCAAGGTCTTTTTCACAATTTGTTGTTTTTAGTAATATATTATTTAATTTATGGGATTGATGTGGATTGTTATTAACGAGGTAAAGTTCGGTGCATTTATTGTTGTTGAACTCCATACCATTTAGCAATGCCCATTCCATGATTTTATGTAAGTCTGTACACAGTTGGTTCATATTGTCCAGTGTGTCAATCCTTCCTCCCAGTTTAGTATTGTCAGCAAATTCTGATAAATAGGTGTTTGAACTAGTCTGCATGTCAGAAATAAATATGTTAAACAAGACAGGTCTGAGCACAGAACCTCGCGGTACCCCACTGGTCACCCCACCCATGTCAGACAAGATTCCATTGATTCTAACTCATTGGGTCCTATCAATTAACCAGTTATCCACCCAGTTAATTAGGCATGGTGAGATTCCTAATAATGTCAGTTTATTGATTCATTTTGTGTGGGATACACGATCAAAAGCTTTACTGTAATCTAAAAGAATAATGTCCATGGGGGTCCTTATGTCCAGTTAGTGATGGATTTGATTATAGAAAGCAATTGAATTTGCAGGTGTTGAATGTCCCTGTTTAAAACCGTATTGTGTGGTGTCTTAAAGGTTTAGATTCAAAGGGTCACATATTCAAAGGTTAGCCCTGGCAGTGAATAGCACTGCCCGGCATGCAAACCTAGCCTGGAGCAAAATGCCAGCCATATTCAAAATGAATAGCACGGGCAAACCCCACTGAATATAGCAAGCAAAGGAAACCGGGCAAACAGGTCCAGAAGTGCAGTGCAAAAAGCCCAGGAAAACACAGCACTGAATATAGCACACAAGACAGCACTGAATATAGCACCAGGCAGGCAGTGCAAACACACAATGGAATACAGTGCAGAGACAGCCTGACCCTGGGACACATGCAAGGCAACACATGCTGGAATGAGGTATCAGGAGCACACCACAGTGCCCACCCATGAGGATGCCACACATCCATGGGAAAGTCCAGCAACAACCCAGACCCATGTGGAGAACACCAGCAACAGTACAAAGCATGTGGAACCCCAGCACCCAAGAATGACACAGGACACCGTAAATGTCATTAACCAGTGTAATAAACAATAATGAACAGTAAAGCAAATGGAAACACAACAGCAAATATAACACAGAACATAACGAGTAACAAACCCCAGAGTACAAAATGCCCCACCCACCACTGAACAACCCTTCCCACAACACTGAAACAGAACTAGAAATTACCCACCAAGCCCCACCCAGCACACAACCCCAAATGCCCACCACAGGATAAAATTGTCAACATCAGTAGCAGGAAAGGCACACAAAGGTAAACATAAGGACGACAACAGACGGAGGGACAGGAAGACACAGGCCAAGGGTGCAAAGTGGAGGAGGATGCACACAGGGACAGAAGACAATGGGCAGAAGGGAGAATCAAGTCCAGTGAGGGGTGGTGAGGGCTGACTTAAAACAACAGGGGATATAACTATGCATCCGCAGGAAGCAGGGGAGACGAGCCTCCAGGATGTTTGCCACCCTCCTAGTCTCAGTAATTATGATGGCCTGCTGCTCGATCTGTGTTCGCTGCTGCCTCACAATCCTGTGCAGCAGCTCCTCCATTCCCTCTGTCTCTCGGGACGCATTGCCCACAGCAATGCCCGTGGTAGCCCTACAAGAGGAAGGCTGAGACCATAAGGACGGTACATCACACAGGAGGCAACCAGCAGCCAACCCTTGCCATTCAAAGATGGACAACATGTCCCAATGGGCTATCCCTGGCAGTGTTGAGTTCTGCAGTGGTATGACAACATGGCAGCATCCCACAATGCAGCACAGGGCAACACAGGCACCAACACAGAACCCAACACGGATGATGACAGCGATCCTGACAGCACCGGGGACATGTGACACCACCCACCATGATACAGCACACGCTAGACACGGCAGACACACAGCTGGAAACCTGGTGAGTTGGGTGCAAGGGACACGCAAGGACATGCACAAGGGCATCACACATTGGGACATGCTGCCCAGCCACACATGGAAATGCACAGCAATGCAGAGCACAGAACAAACAACAACGACATGTATGCAGGAGCATCAATGAACCATGACAGTGTCCTGGCAATGACCAACACAGGCCAGGGGACAGCAGTCAGCCAGGGCACAGACGCTGTCACTGAAGGGCCTTCACATGCTGCCAGGCAATACCACTGAAAGCATATCACCCAATGGAGACATGATACATGTCAGTGTCCCAACCCACATAGCAGCCCCCACACAGTGAGGACCACCTCCACAGCCACGGTCAACATTGGCAGGGAACGATGTGCATAATGTAATAGCACAGTGATATCCGTACCCTGCAACTAAACAGCAAAACAGTGACCTCGCAATGAGACACACATGGATGGGCGTACAATGCGTACAGCACAGTGCCAGTATGTAGCACAGTGTGACAGCAGTGCTACACAGAAGGTGTCCAGAAGGGTGAGAGGTAAGTCAGCAAGGCATGCTCCGTGTTGTCCAGCATGCACAGCAAGCAACCACCACCTGTGCAATTGTGAACGTCCTGTGGGTTTGGTATGGATGCACCACAGAGGTGGGAAGGTCATCCATCAGCATGGTGTCCCCACGGAACACCCACCACAAGCAAAGCAACACCATCTGCCACCTGCACAGCACTGCAATGTGACCGCCCCAGGCAAGGCTGATAGCACTCAGCTGTGGTGTGAAACACACCTGTACTGCACACCACACTGCTCCACCACACCGGCCCAGTGACCTTGCAGACAAGTGAGTGGCTGGACACCCAGATGCGGTGCACAGCATCGTGAAAGTGTACACATCACAGAACAATGTAACAGGTACTCACGCAACATGCCACCACTACCAGTGCCGCCTCCAGCGATGCTGTGGGAGTGATGGTGCCCTCGTGCTGTCCGTCCCGCCTCCTGTGTCCTGGGCTGAGTCGCACCTGCGGCATGGGCTGCTCGATCTGCTCTACAGTGGACAAATGTGAAAGTGTTGTTAGAGCATGACACAACATACACATCGTGAATCACAGCAAGATGCACATGCAACCCTAAACACAATGCACCCACCCTCCACCCACAGCAATGGTTACAGCATGCACCATGCCCCTATGGAATACATATGCCACTGTGCCTGTACACAGTGTGCAACAGCACGCGTGCACCATTAGCACAGCTGTGCACACACAGACACATGCCCACACACCCACACCCAAAGCACACCCCCACCACCCCGCTGCACACCCACACACCCACTCACCCATGGCCAGCCCCTCCACACCACCACCCCTCTGCACAACCACACTCACACCCACACGCACACAAAGCATGACATATATGCACACTCCACGTGCAACACCACTCACCTGGCACAGGCACAGTGCCATCATGCACCATGCACCTGTATCACTCTAGCTGCTGCCTCTGCCTGTGCCTCAGGTCTGTGTACCTGTGGCAGCACTTCTCTGCATTGTGGGGTATGCTGCTACGCTCACTGAGCTTCCTAGCCACTGTCTCCCACACTTGCATTCATGGGAGGTCCCCTCCCTCACCTCCCCAAACAGCCTCCTGTGCCATTTCATGACCAGCTGAACCAGGTTAGCGGACTCTCGTCCCCAGCACCTGTCCCTGTGCACAACTGCACGCTGTCTTGCATGTCCAGAAATGGCACTGTACTGTTGTTGGACACAAACACCCTGCCCTACTAGGAATGCAGCTCAACAATCCCTGCAGCACCGCTATCACATGACGTGCACGGCGCTACCGGCAACAACCACTGCACATGCAGACCCCAGCATGGCCTGCGTTGTGTTCCCACATGTCGTATAGCGCCACGCTATGCTGTCCAGTGCAGCGCTACATCACGCTTCGACTGGGTGATAGCGTGTACATGGTGACCTCGACGAGCATGCATGTTGGCCATGCTAAGGCACATAGTGCTGCGCTATCTGGATAGCGACGCTGCAACACCAATAGCCCTGCACTGCCATATGCACAGCGCGGCTGTGCTAGCGAAGGCAAATCAGGGCCATATTCAAACAGGGTATGCAAATGAGGGTACTTGTGCATGCATTGGGCAAACTGTGTGAATTAGCATATCATTATGCGCTCATTTGCATGACTGACACGCTTGATTGCCTGGATGGGCTATAAAAGGGAGTGTGGTGCACTGGCAGTGTTGTGTTGTGGTACTGCAGCCTGATAAGGAATCTAAGCGTAAACAACATACTGGTGTACAGATGCAACAGGAGGAAGAGCAGCGTGAGGCAGGTGTGTATGACTGCTGTAGGACACTATTGAATGTCAGTATCCCAGAACAGGTTCAGCATGGACAGGAGCACAGAGATGCATTCTCTGGTGAATGGTCTGACCCATGTTGGACCACAGGCAAGCACTGTGCTGGGTGATGGTGCACATCCCTAGATGTCTGCAACCAAGCGTACAGTGCACTGTGCACAATCCACTGCAGGGTGTGTCCTGCAACAGTTGCCCACTGACATGACTCCTTGGATGTGTGGCATGACAGGCCATGGCACCCATGCAGGACATCCGCGTGTCCCGGAACTGTGCTGGCCCATGCACCATGTGGTAAGTGCATTGGGTCCTGACATTGTCTATGTACTAGTGCACTTGTCACGCAACCACTGTAGTGAACACAAGGGCACAGTACAGTGCAAGGTGGTTAGGGTAGGGTAGTGCACATGTGTGTACAGGGCTCGCTGTACAGACACGGGACGCTAGTGACTCTAGTGGCGTGTGCACCGTACATGCACATGCAGCACTCCCATATGTCCATGTGGCCTGTGGCACTGGAGGGGGCATTGTGATGTCTATGTGTAATGCAATGCAGTACCGACACGGCCGATGACACATGTCCCCTATTGACTATCCCACAGGTTCGGCAGTGTGCCAGGGAGTGCATACGTTCACACAAGTTCTCGCAGGAGGAGTTGAACACCCTTGTGCATGCCGTGAAGGAGAGGGAGCAGGTACTCCTGCCCGCAGGGCCACTGGCGCAGTGGTGCACCAAGCCTGGGAGGAGGTGACTGTGGCTGTGAATGCCGTGAGGGGCGTGGTAGGACAACCGAAGCTGTGCGGAAGAGATGGAATAACCTCCTGTGACGTGCGAAGGAGGAGGAGGCCCAGCAACTGAGGGACAGGATGAGGACCGGTGGTGGACCACCTGAACAACAGCAGTGGGTGGAGGCCACACATGGCTGTGGTGGCATCGACCCTCAGGACGGTGGCGGTCGCAGGTATGGCCGGGTGGTGGGTGTGGGGGCGCCTTCGCTGCCAAAGACAGGTCAGTATTAGCATGTGTATACCCTATGTTGTGTTGCCATGGGTGCCGCGGCCATGCTGTGGGTGTCCTGCACAGGGTGCACAGTGGCCTGCCTAACAGCTGCCTGGTAGGGGCATGGCCACTGTGGGTTTGAATGGTGCATGGGGTCAAGTGCCTGTGTGAAGAGGTACATGTCCTGGGGTGTGCATGGAGTAGTGGTGGTAGTGGTGGTGGTGTTTGCGCACAGTGTCTATGGACAGGTGACGACCCTGTCCCTATTGTCTCCACAGCAGTGACTGCCAGGCTTGCAGGACAACAGGGGCTGACAAGGATGTGGACAGGTCCCAGCGGTAGTGGAGGTGGACGATGGGGAACAACCTTCAACATCCAGGCATGGTCGGACAGATGGCGCTGGGCGCCATGCATGTGTGGCACACACATAGCCAAGGGCAGCTACTGACTGGGGAGGGTCAGTAGGGGTATTGTGATACACCGGATACCAGGATGCAGCACAGTCATAGGAGGGTGGTGGGGGACGTCCTACTGTTCACCATCACCAGTGGTGAAGACACTGATGTGTCTGACTTGGCACAACACCTGGCTGTGCCTGTGCAAGGGATGCAGGGAGGGGCTGCCAGCAGGTTGTGGGATGGGTGCCAGTGGTGCATGCAGCATCACTGGTGTGGCTGTACCTGTGTACATGGTGGTGGGCAGTGTAGGAACAGTGCAGAACCACAGGGTGTGCAGGGTACAACGCGAATTGGTGTCCATGTCCATATCGTTCCACAGACCACCACCTGTAGTGCCAGCAGCTCCTGTGCAGCAGGCACCTCTGCCAGCTACAGCTCAGGGTAATGTGCCCCTGGGACAGGATGGCCATGGTGCCTGCCCACTCCTGCAGGCTGCTCTCACCTCCCAGAAGGGGCGTGTGTAGACCTTCATGGCATGTGGAGGAGATGCGCCATGAGCTGCGGCAGATCAGAGAGGCCATCACAGTGGGCTTTGCCCATGCTGAGCAGTGGGTGGAGGACAGGATGGGCCACCTGGTGGGTGCCATCGAGCATGGGTTTGCTGGTCTGTCAGCTGTGGTGGTTGACACAGGAATGTCCCGCGTGGGGTGCATGGGGTTCACCAGCATGGGATGCTTGGCCGTGGTGCAGATGGCACAGGGGCACACAGGTGGGCAGGCCATGGATGCAGGGCTGCCAGTGGCTCCAGCTCCACTGTCCCTGGGGCACAGGAGCCGACTCTTCCTGCCTCGCCTTTCACATTGGCATTGTCCTCTACACAGAGCACACCAGGGTCGTGTCCCACAGTAGTGGCACACGTAGCATGCATGGTGGGAGGTGTCATTGATGGCCACGCTGACTATGGCACAGCACACTCATCACCCACATTTGCCACATAGGCACACCCACATGCACATTCACACATGCACACACACCCTCCACTGCCACGGTTGCATCACTTATCCTCATGGCACACATCAATTCCCCACCAACACCACACCGTTGTGTCCGGCCCCCCAGCGTGTCCTGCACAAACCAAACTCACAACACATGCACACATGTTGTCAGATCCACTGTGTAGGTTTACTGTTGATATTGTTATTGTCACTCATGTGTGTCCATGTGCACATTAAAATCATTATTAATTGTATCTTTTCAAGTTGTTGTGCAGTCTGTACTTACCCTGTTGTCTGTTGCAGTGTCCTGATGATGTTGTCACTTTGCTGTATGGCCCTGCGTGCCATGCGAGGTCCCTTCTCACAAGGTGCTCCACTATCCCCTGACTGCTGGCTCTGGCTCACTGTCAGACTGTCCCTCAGGTTCAGGTGCCTGTATCCCATGGTTCATTGCCATGTTGTGCAGCATACAACAGGCTAGGAAGATACAGCATACCTTCTGATGTGTATACTGTAGGGCACCACCTGATGTGTCTAGGCATCGGAATCGCATCTTCAGGATGCCAAACACCCTCTCTATGATGTTCCTTGTGCTGGCATGTGCCTCGTTGTACATCTCCTCGGCCACTGTAGCCGGTTGGAGTACTGGTGTCAGCAGCCAGGGTCGCAGGGATAGGCACTGTCCCTTGTCAAGAGATATATACCTGTTAGTGACATATGGCAGTCTGTCGGATGCTGTCCTGCACCCTGTGTAGCCCTCCCACCCCTTTCCTGGCCTGCAATGCCTGCTCCCATGCATGCTGGTGTGTGTATGCCTTGTATGCTACTCACCGATTAGTTGACCACTGGTTATCCTGCCCTCCTCGAATGCTTGGCACAGCTGGAACTGGTGCCAGATGATGTGTCGTGGGCACTGCGGTACTGTGCATAGACATTGGTGATGCACCTAGCCGCATCACACACCACCTGGCAGTTGATGGGTGGTATCCTTCCTGTTAATGTACACATCACTGCCATCACCAGGTGATGTATGGATGGGGACATGGGTGCAGTCAATAGCACCCAGTACAGATGGTAGGTGTGCAACCCGATGGAACCGCTGCATTGTTTCTCTGCGC
Organism: Neoceratodus forsteri; assembly: GCA_016271365.2. Lineage (NCBI taxonomy): Eukaryota > Metazoa > Chordata > Ceratodontiformes > Ceratodontidae > Neoceratodus > Neoceratodus forsteri. The sequence continues at coordinate 85,398,711 of CM028133.1, read as the reverse complement.
TCTGCTGCCGTGCTGTGGACTACTATGAACTCCCCAGCATGTGGCAGGAAAGCCTCTAGGAACTGGGTCAGGAGGCGTGAGTGGCAGACTGCGATACCCGATGGTGTCCCCGTTGGTCTTTGGAACATCCCTGTGGCGAGGAAGCACATCGCTGCTGTCACCTTCTCCTCCACTGTCATGGCATGGCTGCATCTGGTATTTGGGTGCAGCTGTGCATGCAGGAGTTCACAGAGTTGCCTCAACATTCCCTGTTCATCCTATACGGCCAATGATGTGGTCATCAGGCAGTGTCTCGAAAGAGACCCTGGGCCAATACCACCTGTTTGCAGCATACCATCTCCTTGGCCTGTGTTGTGGTTCATGTTGTGCCTGCTCCCTCTCCTCCTCCTCCTACAGCTGCCATCAATGGCAGCATCACTGCTACAGGCACTGCACACATTCCCACTTCCTTTTCTGGTCTCTCCTCCTCTGTGTTTTGCCCAAGTTGCCCAATTACACCACATTTTTGCTTGGTTAGATCTGAAGACACGCTGGAAAGAAACTTAAATTAGTGACTTTAAGTATAACATTACCAAGGGCACTATTCTCCACTCCTCCACATTACCCACACAGATGTAAAATAATCTATTTTCTCAAGTACTACAGCAACAGTCCCTTATTTGTCAAGACCAGTGTTATAAAATCAACTTTGATTTCACTTCATGACTTTGAGATGGGTGTTTCAGCCATGCTCTTATTAAAATAAACTTTTGCACTTTAATATGGTGTCAGCAGTCTAATGTGGTGGTGAGTGCCGAGCTGTCTTTTGTGTTTTCAACATGCCTTAGCATATGACTCAAAATTCTGCCTTACTAGAGTCTAGATTTCAATTTTGGGAAAGGCATGGTTTAGTACATATATGCCAATGTATATGCCCTGCTCATTTCCTAACAAAACAAAATACCAAGAAAACAGGGCTACTTGCAGCACTATACCTTCTAATAAATTCTCTTGGTGTTTGAGATTGCTGTTTACTGTGATGCTCCATGACAACAGAGCTGCTCTGCAGTTTCTGCCAAAAACAAAAACACTTATTGACTGAATTATGTAATCATTTATTTGTTTGAAAAGTTTCACCAGGAAAGGCATACTGAGCTAAAGACAGCTCATTTCCAGATGCATCTTGAGGGAGGTGGAAGGGAAAGTGCAGTTGATTTTACAACACAACAAAGCATCACAAAATAAAACAATTAATACAGCGATTAAATAACAGTGAAACAGCTATGTACAATAGGAAGCATGTGTACTAGACAAAGCATAGTAAATAGATATTGATATCAAAGCTAGGCATGGAAGGCATGTCCCTTAGTAACAGAGAAATGAACAATTAAATAAGGGAGGGCAGTAGGGGTAAAGCACACGGGGTGGGCACAGAGAGGAGGAAAAAGGGAAGTTGAAACTAGTATGAAATGGAATAGGAAAGGAAGAGGGAGTGTGATAGAGATACTAAGGTTCATACTAAAGTGTTTAGATAGAAAGAGAGCCGTGATGCCCAAAACTGCTACCAATACTAATAATAACAAGGTAGTGAATTAACCTGAATATACTTATCTAACCTGTTTTTAAATATATTATTCAAACAACTTAAAATTATTTCAATAGGAAGGAATTCAAGGTTTGATACTGCGGATGGTAAAGAAGAATTTCCTGGGCATTAAATGAAAACTTCTATATTTCAACAGGAGTGGATGACCTCTAAGATTAAAAATGTCATCCTTAAATGAAAACCTTAGATTGTTGATAAAGTTAGGGTCATTCATAATATCAAACATGATCAATAAATCTCCTCTTAATCTCCTTGTAGACAGTGACATTAGATTTAATTTAGTTAATCTAGATTCATAAGTATCATAATATAAACCACTGAATTTTTAGTAAAATTCCTCTGGACTTTCTCAAGACACGGTATATCATATTTCCTAAATGGGGACCATTAAGAAGAAAAATCTAGATGTGGCCGTACATAAGCTCTATACAGAGCAGCAAGACATTCTTGTCCCTAGATTTGAAGTTCCTTAGAATGGGCCAGATAACCCTATTAGCCTTTGAGATGTCGAATTTATTTGAAAATTGGGCGAAGATCATCAGTAATCTGCTTCAAATCTTTCTCTATTTTAGTTGTGTTCAGTACTTTATTATCTAGCATATATGAATGACAAGGATTAAATTCCCCAAAATGCATAACCTTGCATTTATGGTAGTTAAATTTCATACCCACAGGTTAATCCATTTAGTAATACTATTTAAGTCAGCTTGGATTTCTTCAATTTGTTCCTGGCTGGAACATAGTCCACCAATTTTAATGTCATCAGCATATTTAAGGATATTAGAAAAGCAATTATTTGTAATATCTGAAATAAATATCTAAAAAGTGGGTTCAAGAGAGAGCCATGGGGCACTCCACTAGTAGCTGTGCCCAATTCTGATAGATGTCCTTTAATCAAAACCAGCAGGGTTCTACCATTCAACCCATTTAGTATCCATCTCACAACAATAGGGATAATATTCAGTGAAACAAGTTTCTGTAATAAGGCCCAATGAGGTAATACATGAAATGCCTTACTAAAATCAACATATATAACATCATATGTTAATTTATTGTCCAATTGCAAACTCACATCTTCATAAAAGCATAATAGATTGGTCAGGCAACTACAGCCTTTCTTAAAACCATGTTGTTCTGTGTCGAGTGAAGTTAGAATTGGAGAAATAATATCCTTAATTAAACTTTTCCATTATTTTACACATTGGAGCAGTCAGGCTAATCGGTCTATAGTTTTAACAATTACTTTTAGTCCTTTTTGTGAATCAGGACAACATAGGCAGTTTCCACAGCTCAGGGACAAAATTTAATTTAATACAGTTTTCAAACAGTAGTTTTAAAGGAAGTGCCAAACTATCGGCAAGTAAGTACAAAAAGTGCCCAGGAATATTATCAGGGATGCACTTAGCTTACCTTTCAAAATTATTAATTTAACACATACATCTTCCATAGAGATTAATATAACCTCCAATTTGATTACTGCAAGAATCTGCCCTTTGTTCATTGGAAAATATTTTACAAAATTTATAGTTGAAAATATTAGCCATTTCCAATGGTGTAGAAATTTGATTCCCAGCTACTAAAATAGGTCCTACAGAACAATGTGTTTTTTTAAGAGAGTTTATGTAAGCAAAAAAATGTTGCTATTATCCTTCTTTGCATTGGATGCTAGGTTATATTCCCATGACTTTTGGCTTTTCTGATAGACCGTTTGCATTTAGTCTGAATACTCTTAAATTAATTCCAGTCAGAAGGCCTGCATTTTTAAGATAAACCACATACCTTCTATTTTCTTTTTTTAATAATGTTTTAATTGATTTACTCATCCATTTGGGTGAATATCGACCTGAAGCCATTTATTTCTTAGTGGAATTTATTTTTGCTTTAAATCAATTATTTGTTTATGTAATAATGAAAAGTATACATCAATGCTAACTGAATTCAAAATGAAATGCCACTTCATGCAATCCAAACTTCTAGTAATGCAGGAGATTTCACCAATATCATACTGATAGAATAATGAGAAGTTATTTTTAAGGGAATAGATATTTGTTCCAATTGAAACCTAATTGAGCAGTGGTCACTATTACCAATGGGGGTGACATTTAGAATGAGGGGTACTAGATTACCACTATGCAATACCAAATATTATTCCCTCGAGTAGGAAATATACATCCTGGGTAAGATTATATTGTTGACAAATGTTTACTAACTTTTTGCCAGCACTAGAAATAGAACAGTGTTTTACCCAATCAGTTTCACCCATATTGAAATCCCCAGTTAGTAATAGATCACCTAGGAAGAGGTGGAATCAGTTTCAGAGATAAGACAGTCCAGTTGATTTGAAGAAGCATTAGGAGGAGGTAGCAAACACCAGGAATAAACTTACTTATATTACTAATTTGTACTTTAATCCATAAGGATTCTGAAAAATCTGCAGAATTTCTAATTTCATCAGAGACATTAACTGCATTAAGAGATGTTCTAAGAAAAATGGCTACCCAACTGCCTTTCTTATTCTGTCTGTTATGTTTATAGCAATAGTATCCTGGAAGAGAAAGTCCCAGTAATATTTATCATTTCCCCAAGTCTCAGTAATCAAAACTATGTCGATATTATCTATTGCAAGTAAAGCTTACAATTCATCAAATTTATTACATAGACTTCTAGCACTGAAATATAAGAAGGTTAAATGATTAGAGACTAAAGGGGCAGAAACCTTTCTAGAATGTAAATTAGGGAGAGATGTAACTCACCCCAAGTTAAGCAGTTTAAATGCTCATTGATATATTTGAGTATATGTTCAGACAAAGATGATTGCCCTTGGAGTCAGATGAAGACCATCTCTGCAATATAACTCCGGTCTATCAATGAATTCCTCCCAATGGGTTAAACACATTTGATCTTGTTAGAGACATCTAAAACATAGACAGTTATTGAAAACACATATTCTATTATTAAAAGACTCACTGGCCTTAGGAACAGGTAATATTTCTGAGAAGACGACCTCACACCATATCAATCAATATGTTAGATTAGGAAACAATGTCTTTTAAATATTTAGAGATCTGAACAATGAAAATCATTTGTACCTACATGAAGCACAACCAAAGTAAAGATTACTAGTACCAGAGTTATTGTTAACTCAAGTGCCTACAATGATGTAAAATTTCACGAACCATGTTTATAATGTTAGAAATTCTAGCTCCACTAAAACTAGAACAAGTTTGGTTTGCTTTATCAGGGTTACAAATAGGCGATCCAGATGGAGTGGCAAACCATCATTTCTCTGGGATACCAAACCCCACAAGGGCCAGGCACAGCTGGGTGCACAGTCAGTGTCCAATACCTAGCCTGAACAGGAGAAGGGGAAGAATGGGTGAAGGGCAAGGAGTACGAAAAGCAAGCAGGAGGACAAAAAGGAGAGGGGCAGGAGCTGGAGGTGAGAGTAAGGTACAGAAGGAGGACAGACCTTCATCCATCTGTTATGCAGACCCCAAGGACCAGATACTGGCTGGGTGCACACAGATCTGCAAAGGAGAGGGGTAGGAGTGGGGAAGGCAAGAAGTAGGAAAAGCAAGCAGGATGGAGAAAGAGGAGCAGGAAATGGCTATGACTAAGGGCATATACATGAGGGAGAAGAGAAGAGGAGGACAAGCCTTCATCCTTCTGGGATGCAAAGCCCACAAGGGCTAGACATGGCTAGGTGTACACCCAGTTCACACACTAGTTTTCCTGATTTTCAAATACTGACACAGGGCTTATGCAAGCCCAGTGTCAAACCCTGCCCTTGGTGTACCTGTGCAAACACCTTTGCCACTGCTGTGCCAGATTTTGATAGATCAGGTGCAGTTATGACACTTTACACAATTTGCAGAAGCTTGCACCAACTCCGTAAAGGGTACCTTGATTGCCACAAGCTAGACCAGAAGAAGCTGGTCTAACTTGCTACAACTGGTGCACAGGATCAAAATCCCGATCACTGGTTGAGTGCTTGTCCCAAGCCCCATGCATCATACCTTTGGTGCAGTCACAGCTTGCAGCAATCTAAGTCAATCCAGCCCATAGTGCCAGCTGCCATAATTCCCAAGCATCTTGCCATGCTTCACACGACACCTCCTCCTTCCAATCAGTTGTGGAGGATAATCTCTGAGGCACTCCACCTTCCTTGCACCTGGGTATTGTGTCCACCGGATAGGTTGCTGATGCACATGTGTCTTTCAAAAGAAAGTCTGTCCCCTCTTCCCTGTGGTGCTGCCTCTCCTGTATCAGTTCGATTTGTGCATCTGATCTGGTTGCAGTGCATCACAACAGCTGCCCAGCAGTTTTGAAATTCATTATAAATATCTAAGGTAAGCTCATTTTCGAAGTTTGGAAACTCCCACTAGACATTGTTTTGTAGCAATTATAAATTCAGGTGTCTATTGTGGTTACGTCACATGATTTTCTAGTACTTTATTGAGAGTTCTGTTCAGGCTGTTTCATAGGACAATCATTTATTCTCCTTGGGGACTCTGCCCCAGGGATTTGGGCTCCATTGCTGTTATTTTGGTTACTGACCAGCCACCAGGAACAGTGCTATTCTTTAATTTAATTTCTTGGCTTAACATTGTGCCTGTTAGCAGCTCACTTGGGTCTTCACCCAGCAGACCCAGGTATGTACACTGGATGGAGTGCAGCTGCAGGTTGCTATTGAGACTCCCACTTCTTGAGTCTCATGATGCCCCTCCCCTGTCTTCCACTGTGCCTTACTTGGGGGATTCTTTTCCAGGGCTTCCTGTGGCTCCTGCTAGCGACCACAGGACCATTCCTGGCTGTGTGTATTTGATTTTGAGCTCTGTTGATAGCCTGGGGCTTGGTTAATATTCATTTTTATTTAAGTGTTTGCCTCTGGTTATTTGGGTGGCCTTTCTGTTGATGTTTTGCCCCTGTGCAGTCTGTTCCTGCAGTTCTGGAATTTTCTTGTTTGCCAACTGCTGTCCGTTTTGGCATGCCATCATGGCACTGGTTCACACCTCCCATCCCTTGTGTATTCGGGAGGGTGTTGGCCATAGTCGCCTGTCTCCTTCTTGTTTCTAGCTCCTGGCTCACCTCCTGCATACTGCGATTGCTTCCGTGAGTCACACATGTGCAGCTCCTCGCTTTCACATCACACGGCATACTCCCAGCTACGATGCACAGACCGTCCGACACCATCTTCTGCACAGCAGGAGTACAACCCTCTCATTCCTCCATGAACCCCTCTTTAACCAGGGCAGTCTCCAGTTCCATGGCTAGCCCAGCTCCTCAACCCCTGTTCCTGGGGCATCTCCATTTACTGGGTCCCTTGGGGGTTGCATGCTCCAGCCTTCTCATTGGCACTAAGCAGGATGCTCCTGCACACACTTTCAGTGCAACTATTTAAAGCCATGCAATGTTTTCTGTTTGCTACAAGTTGGGCACAGTGTTGTTTAAAGGGGCAGTGCTACTATTAAAAGCCATGCAGTTGTTTTTCTGTATTTATAAAGTTGGGCACAGTGTTTTCTGTATGATTCAAATCTGTAGGCACTCTCATTTCACTTTACAGTGGTGATTTGGGACAGCAGCAATTTGAGGAGGCTTCCTTGTCTATCTTCCAGCGGAGCCCCTCTAATTGTGTTATCAGGCTCAGTTTTTACTATTTGCTGCTAAATGATTCCTGTTGTAATGTACAACTGACATGCAACATTTTGTCATTCTTTTTTCTGTTTTCCTATTCTTTCAGACATGGGCAAAGTAAAGAGCTGCAGACTCTGCAATGTTCCCATCCTATCAGCTGGGGCGTCTTTGTGTGTCATGCACTGAAGAGCCTTCAATTCCTTCATATTTTGCAGATGACCTCATGCTTTCAGAGAATAATGAGTTGCAGGATATCATGAGAGCCTACAGGTTCTCCCATCTACCTCACAAGGCAGTGTAGATACCAATGTGATTCTCCTCCAAAACCAACAAGTTCTTCAGCTGCAGCAGCAACTTATGACAGCTATGTAGGACAAATTGGCTGAGATTTTGGTCAGACCTCAAGTATCTTAAGGGCCACTTGCTGGTTGACAGTCACAAGCCGACAAGTCTAATACAAATACCTAGGACTTAGCTTCTCAATCCGAGCCCAACTCAGATGACAAGGAAGATAAGGTAGCAGACTTAGTCCCTCACAGCCAAATGGTGCTTCCCAGACCAGATGCCCACTCTAGTCACAGCATCATGTCCACAGTGGGATTTGACATTGCCTCCACACCCAAGCCTCAATCTAAGCTACTACATCATTGCAACCGTAGCAAAACAGCCGACAAATTTCTGGTCTCAGAAGCTATTAATGAAATTGTAAATAAAGAATGGAGTCAGGAGATCTGGCCCATGTACCAGACAGAAGGTCATGGGATAAGATGTATCCTCTGGAGGCTGGCAAGCTGGCCTTGTGGTGCCACCTACTCTGGACCCCAGATCACTTCCCTTAATAGAAAGATGGTCCTGCCAATGAGTCCACCTTGGCACAAAGACCTGATGGACAGGAAGTTAGGATATTTTAAAGAAGAACTTTGAACTAGCAGGTTTGGGGCTAGGTCCACCACCACAGCTATCTATGCCACTAGAGCTCAACTTGAATGGCTTCAAGAGATTCATAAAGCTGTAACAGTCAAGTCAACAGAAGCGCACATTCTAGATAATGTCATCCTATCAACTAAATACCTTGCAGACATGGCAGTAGACTCTTTAAAGATCAATGCCAGAGCTACCACACTCCTGAATAGAGCAAGAAGATGTATGGATGAAGCTGTGGAATGCAGTTAATGAGTCCAAATTACTTCTTCTGAAATCACCTTGAAAAGGCAATCCTGCTTTTGGGAAGGTCAAGAGAAGTATTTAAAGGAAAGGAGGAGGTAAAGGCATTGGGAAAGGACAGGGTTCTCACTACGTGCCTACCAGCCAGGCAGTCTATTCACACTCACTCCTTTTGAGACAGACATAGAGGTCAGTCAGCACATAGAGGGCAGAGCTTCAGAACAAATGTTAACTCTTACAACACCTTTAACAGATAGGGGAACACAGAGCAGAGCTCGAGGCAACTTCCAGTACAGTAGAAGGAACAATAACAAACAAAGACTACCACTGCTGCATACTCGCAATCCAAGGTGCCAGTGGGTGCCCGTCTAACCCAGTTTGCCCATGAATGGATAAAGACCACGCAGAACAGATTGTGCTCAAAATACTTCAAGAGGATTAGCGATAGAGTTTGCAAACAGACCAAGGATGAACTGACTGATAACATCGCCAGTACCAAGGCACAAGGCCACACCTCAGCAACTTCAAGACATACTAAACGAACTAACAAACAACAATGCCATTGTAAGGGTGCCCCAGCAGAAGAAGGCCAGGAGTGTACTCCACACTCTTCATATGGTACCAAAAGACAGGAGAACTTTGTCAGTCCTCAACCTTAAGTTTCTAGGAGTGTCAAGTACAAACCCTTCAAGATGGAAACAATAACATCCACTCTAAAGGCCATATGTCCAGGAGATGTTCTCACATCCATAGATCTGAAGGATGCCTACTATACATTCCATCACACCATCTCACCAAAAATTTCTCCGATTTCACATCATGGGAAACATTTTCAATACAGGTTCTCCCCTTCAGCTTGACATCTGCCTCCGAGTTTTTACAAAGATATCAAAGTTCTCACTCCAACCTAAGGAGGCAGGGGATCCAGGCCATACCCTACCTGGACGACTGGCTGACCAGGACAAGGTCAACTCATCAGTCACTGGGGAGACAACAATAGCAATTTAGTGTCTCTAAGCTCATGGTTGGTTCATCAACCAGGAAAAGAGTCAACTCACTCTGAACACAAAACTGGAACACCTAGGCAACCTCATAGACACTGTAGAAGGACGGGTCAGGCTTTCAGAGAAGAGAGTAACAACCCTTTTATCCACGATAAACAGACTAACAAACACAAAAGACCATCACTAGAGGTCATTTCCACACCCTAGGATTGATGTAATCTTGTATAGACACCATTCCATGAGCAAGATGGCATATGAGACCACTGTTCTCCTTCCTTATTCAACAAGGCCCCACATATGATTTAGATTTCTCAAAAAGGTTTCACTACCTACAAACATTGCACCTCCTTAAGGTGGTGGCTAATAAAGGACAATCTGTTAAGAGGTATGCTGCTGAGACATCCAAACAGACAGTCAGATAGACACAGATGCCAGCCTAACAGGCTGGGGCCATGTTGGGTCACAAATCAACACAGGGAAAATGGTCAAAGCACGAGTCAAGATGTCAATAAATGTTCTAGAAGTAAAGGTGGTGTTCAATACATTGCTACATTTTGAAAAGGACATAAAGGGAAAGAATGTGCTAATTCGATCAGACAGTCAAGTAACGTGGCGTACATCAACAAGTGGGGGGACAAGAAGCAGAGCCATGCAAAGACAGGCAGAAAGACAGATCCCATGGGCACAGAAACATCTTGCAAGCCTCTTAGCCATCCACCTAGCAGGAAAGCTAAACATCGCGAGCTGATTGGCTCAGTCGACAAATGATACACCCAGGAGAGTGGATACTTCACCACAGATTTTCAGATCCATCAACAACCATTGGGGCCCAGTGGAGTTAGATCTAATGGCATCCCACAAAAACAACTGGTGCCCCAGATTCTACTCTAGGTTTCAGGATCATAAAGCCATGGCAGTGGACACGCCTCCACAATCGGAACTTCCACATTGCCAACATATTCCCACCCTTCCTTTGATTCCCAGGTCCTGATAAAATACACAGGACCAGATAGAGAGTGATCCTCATTGCACCTTACTGACCCAGGAGAAGCTGGTTCACCACCATTGTGGCGATGGCACTAGATCACCCATGGACCCTGGCTTCACAGAGCGCAACATGCTTAGTCAGGGCCTGATTTATCACCCCAACCCAACAAGCCTCAAGCTGATGGCCTGACTCATGAGAGGGAAGATTGTTAAGAGCAGGCTACCACCCTTGGTCATCAACACCATAGCTAACTCCAGAAGGAACTCCCAAACCCTGACATACCAAAGGCACTGGAAGAATTTTCAAGTGGTGCATTAATATGGGTGGACCCATTGGCACATACGGTGCCAGATATTCTACTTTTCCTGCAAGAAGGCCTGGATAAGGGTTTATCTCCAACATCGTTACGAGTTCAGGTAGCTACAGTTGGGGTGACCAGGGCCTCATAAAGGGAACGACTCTGGGGCACACAGAGTTATCATAACATTCCTTAAGGCAACAAACAATATCCAACCATAAGTCAAACAGTGGACCGTACATGGGACCTGACCATGGTACTCAAGGCAATGATGACCACACCTTTCGAACCATTAGAAACTATATCTTTACAATGATTAACACTAAAGACTATACTTCTGGTCACTATCTCCTCGGCCAGGTGTATCAGTGAATTGCAAGCATTATCATGTAGAACACCATTCCTCACATTCCACGAAGACAAGATCATATTCAGACCAATTCCATCTTTCATACCTAAGGTTCACACGACATTTCATGCAAACCAATACATCGACATCCCAGCAGAGATGCGGCAGAAGAAGTGGACCAAGAGCCACAACTCAAACTACTAGGAATGAAGAGGTTGTTACAGACATATCTCACCAGAACAGAAGATGTCAGAAAAATAGATAGACTTTTGTTATTTCACAGGGACACAAGAAGGGACTAGCGGCGACTAGGTCTACCATAGCCACCTGGCTTAAGTCTGCAATCACCAAAGCATAGGTGACAAATCTAGAACTGCCCACAGGCATTAAAGCCTATTCCACTAGGGCTATAGCCACTGTGTGGGCAGAAAGAAACATGGCATCAGTGGATGAGATTTGCAGCTGCCACTTGGGCATCCCCACACGCTCTACTAGACACTATAGGGTAGACATGTCTAGGAGGCCAGAACCAACTTTGCCAGGGCAGTACTACTAGCTGCTAAGACAGACCGAAGGTAAATATGGACTGACTACCCGCCCTATCACCAGGTACTACTACTTAGATCGTTACCCAGGTGTAGGAAGGTGAGTGCTCAGAGATTATCCCCACAATGGTAGTTTACTCACCTGGTAAAGGTGATTGTGGGGGATACATCTCTGAGGCACTTCACAACCCACCCTGATAGTCAGAACAATTTGAATGATGTTAAATGCATATAGTTTACCACTGGCATGTTGTATGGGCCGGCTTACATTAGTGTGTATAAAATACGTAATAAATGGACTACCTGTCCAGTTTTTTCTTGATAACCATAACAGTTGTGTGATCTGTTTTGTGCATTGATGATATGATCATGTTTAATTGATGTTGCAGACATAGGGAGGAATAACGGGTCATCAGACCAACAAGTTCTTTAATAGGTACAGCTTTGGAAGACATCGATCTCATACAGGAGAGGCAGCATCACAGGAAGAGGGGATGGACTTTCTTTTGAAAGTCACATGTGCAACAGCAACCTACCAAGGGGACACAATACCCAGGTGTAAGGAAGGTGGAGTACCTCAGAGATGTATACCCCACAATCACCTTTACCAAGTGAGTAAACTACCATTTCTTTTGGACAGCATTTTGTCATAATGTGATATGCAGCCAGCTTTCAGACTTTGTGGTCCTTGGAGGATTTCAATGTCATCTGGGTGGCAGGTCAAGGTGGTGAGAGGAGAGAATTTGATGGTGACTAGCCCGCTATCTGCCACAGGATTTGCATAATTGTGTTTGGTGCAATGAGGGTGGGTGGGTTGTTTAGTGATTGGGGCATAGGATGTGTCATTGTCTTTTTGGCTGGGGCTGGCAGGGTGGGGGTGATAGTGGGATTTTGTGTCGCTGAATAGGTGAGAAAGGGATGTTTTATAGATTATTTTTCTGAGGCTGTGGGAGTGGGATTAAGTGTTTCTGAGGGGTGAGGAGGAGGGTTCATTATAATATTGGTTGGAGCTGTGGGAAGGAGGCTGGGACTGGATGCTGTGTGAGTATGGGGATGGAAATGCACATTTAAGGACTTCTGAAGTTTTGTAAAATGTACTTTGCAGAAGGTTTGACAATTTGCTAGCAATTCACCAGCCAAGTAAATCTTCACAACACTGGTAGTAGCATGTCTTCCCTTCTTGATTTTTGGAGATCTTTTCTGGCTCTGTAGACTAGAGCTGTGCAGAACTGCTTCTGAATAAAATGAGCCATACTCAATTCGGGTGACTTGGCAGGAATCAAGTCTAAACTGAGTCACCCCAGTTCAGCTTAGAAACAAGACTGCTTTTTTTCTAAAGAAAAAAACTTGTTCTTTAACCTTCTCCTTCCACCCACTTGGCTGTGCCTTTTAGGGCAAAAGCACCTGAAGATATTTCATCCCCCGATCACTAACAAGAAATGGGGGGCAGGCTGATTTAAAGCATCAGTCCTTTACTTTTTTGGTTAGCTCAGTCACTCACCATTCTCCCAGGTTCCATGTCAAAACAGAAACTTTTTTATGAATGCATCAACGGTGACCACAGATAGCTGCGAATGACAATTTGGTGAATTTGGTGGTTTGAGATGTGTTTACGTCTGAGATGTAAAACTGTATGCTGGGCCACATAAATAAGCTTGATGTTCACAACTGGGGATACTCAGACATGACCAACTTGACCATCTCATTAAGGTTGCAGTACATTCTCCTCCCTTTTGAAGGTCCGACGCCCAACAGCATCTGTTCCATCCATATCTCCATCATTCCTGTTCCTCTTGAAACAATCCAGCAGGCACCATATGTTAGCGTGGCAGACACTAAGGTGTGAATTAAAGGGCCCTGTGGCACCCTTCCACGGCATTGTTTGTGCATGCCTGATTCCCCATTGTAGAGTCAAAACAATTCCATAGAACCAGGGGAAAAGAAGGATGTCTCCTACCAGACCAACCTAGAGGATGACCAAGCCATATGTCCTCATAGTAGTATAGTAGTGGCTCAAACACTTCTTGATTTGTTACAAAGAATGATCATTCCTGCATCTGATAAAATGTTGTAACCACATCTGGCACCAGAACAAATGCAAGGGCCAACAGCATGAGCACATTAAGAACAAAGTCTGCATCTTTGGTATAGAGGCCCAGTATTTCATTGCACTGTTAAATATGCCTCCAAATAGATTGTGCATAGAGAGAAAACATCCATGCACAGTTGCGTCTGGGAAGACAGTACTAAAGGCACGATATTGCTGCCTTTCAAAATAAAGCATGGCTTTAAACCTGCCCCAACACTTGAGCTCACTGAAAACACGCTCATATGCAGCAGTGGTTCGGGAACACACAATGCATACATTGTGGGAAACAAAGTACCACTTTTCTGACCATGACTAGTGTAAAGCTGTTGAAATAGATTGGAGCAGGCTTTAAATGTCCCATCCAGGAACCATTAATTACAATTAGATAGAAATGAAGGTTCCTATCAGTTGTAAATATCAGACATAAATCACTGGGCAAGCAATGTGAGAGGGCAGTAAGGAGGCTGGGGGATACTGGGCTATAGGAGAGGCATCACCAGTAGAAAACAGGAGTTGTTATCCCTCTGTACAGACAGCTGGTGAGACCCCATCTGGAGTACTGTGTGCAGTTCTGGAGACCTAATCTCTGCAAGGACATAGACAAGATAGAAGCTGTCCAGAGGAGGGCAACTAAAATGGTGCAGGGTCTACCCAGAAGACATATGAAGAGAGACTAAAGGAGCTATATGTATAGCCTGAGGAAAGGAGGGAGAGGAGGGACATGATAGAAATGTTCAAGTACCTCAAGGGAATCAACAAAGTCCAAGAGGTAGCATCTTTCAAAAAGAGGTGTGCAAGAACAAAGGCTAAATTTGAAGATGGGGTGGCTCAGGGATAATGCAAGGAAGTATTTTTCATGGAGAGGGTTGTGGATGCATGGAACAGCCTCGGAGGAGGTTGTGGAGTCAAAAACAGTGGTTGAATTCAAGCATGCATTGGACAGCCATAAGGCAATTCTAGGGTGGGGTAGAAAGAAGTAGGCTGCTGGTTAACTAGGATCTGCAGCTTATCCATTAGGTAGGGAAATGGGCAGACTGGGTGGGCCAAGCGGTCCTTATCTGCCATCAAATTCTTTGTTTCTATGTTTCTATGTTACTGCCACTTGACAAGTCACTACAGAAAAGTCTCACCTGACATACTTTTGTGATACTCCTCAGGTATTACCAACCCCTCAAGCAGTGCTGGGTATCTATGGGTACAAGTGATAAGTTTGACGAATTTGTTGGATGGTATGTCTCATCAGAGGAACTGCAGGTAGGCACCTGCAATGGCATTAGTAGCCTGTGCAGTACTCTACAGGACTACCTGCGCTATGGACTCAAAGGTGTTGTGTGCATACTCATGATGATCACCCTGACTTGCATCAACATCACCAGGGTCAGGAACATGGTTGTGGGATTTCTTGACTTCTACTATGGCCTTTTGACAGTGTGCACTCAAACAGGACACTGAAGACGATGTGATTCCACACAACACCAGTATACCTTCTCTGGAAGCTCCTTGTCAACATGGTATAAAATCCTTCATAAAGCAGAAGACACCCACCATTCTGGGACACCAGGTACTACATCATTGTTGTCTGTCGGGATCCATACTTCACAATCAGCACCTGTTTATAGACTTCACCCACAAATAACTTTGCCGACTATTTTTACCATTTTTTACCCTTAGCCATTTGTTATGGGTCAGCCCAATATATTGTTGCCATGCTTTCGGCAGTAATTGAATTGCCATTTTATGCTTGTCGTGGTACCGTTCTCTACAGTGAAATACTCTTGTCAGTAGATGAGTGGTGTGCTAACAGGAGTTTTATGCTATACATATGAGGAATGCTCATATTCTCAGGAATCATTTCTTTTGTGTAATTCAGAATGTCAAAGATTCTAAGTATGATTCCATTCTGGCTAAAATTAAATGATTAGGGACGGAATCCAAGACAGAATCCAAATTTCCGATTCTGCACAATCCTGGTAGCAGATTTACCTCCCCACAGCCTAATTCACAAACACATCAAGAAGCTGTAAAACAAAATTAAAACAAAACAAAGAAAAACCATCCTGCTGAGACCTTCCTCTTCCCCACCCTTCTGTTTTCCATTCCCACTCTTCTACCTTGTGTGATCCAGCATGGCCAGTGGCTGCTGCTGAGTAATCAAGACTAGGGACCTAGGTCCCAGGTCCTGGGTCCTGACTTCTGCCTCTGTCTGGTGAGCTACAGTGACTGCTGGCAACTGTCTTGGCAACACTCCACTGTCTTCCATCCTGTTCCAATGCCAATTTAGTGGCAACCGCTTCAAGCCCAGAAGTCCAGCAATATAGGCCCCAGGTGCAACTAGCAGCCTGAGCCAGGCAGGAATCCAGTCAACCTGACCTGAGTCCTTCGCTATCCTCACCAGGTCCATGACTCATGTAACCTAACCACACATGAGCCAACCCAAAGCAATGTGACTGACCCCTGCCATTCCCTACTGCAGTGCACTCCTACTTTCCTGCTGACCTAATTCCTTCCAACTGTTACTGGGTCCATGAAACATATAAACATAAATTTTATGGCAGATAAGGACCACTTGGCCCACCTAGTCTGCCCATTTCCCTACCTAATGGATAAGCTGAAGATCCTAGTTAACCAACAGCCTACTTCCTCCTACTCCCCACTAGAATTGCCTTATGTATGTCCCATGCATTCTTGTATTCTCCCACTTTTTGACTCTATGACCTCCTTAGGAAGGCTCTTCCACGGATTCACAACCTCTCTGTGAAGAAATACTTCCTCACATTACCTCTGAGCTGTCCCTCTATCTTCAAATTGTGCCCTCTTGTTTTGCATATCTTTTTCTGAAAGATGCTACCTCTTGGACTTTGTTGATTCCCTTGAGGTATTTGAAAGTTTCTATCATATCCTCCTCTCCCTCCTTTCCTCGAGGCTATACATCTTTAGTTCCTTTAGTCTTTCTTCATATGTCTTCTTATGTAGATCCTGCATCATTTTGGTTGCCCTTCTCTGGACAGCCTCCACCCTGTCTATGTCTTTGTGGAGATGGGCTCTCCAGAACTGTGCGAGTACTCCAGATGTGGTCTTACCAACTGTCTGTACAGAGGGCCAACAACTTCCTGTTTTCTACTGGTGATGCCTCTCCCTATGCATCCCAGTATCCCTCCAGCCCTCCTTACTGCCTTCTCACATTGCTGGCCCACCTTAGGTCATGTGATATGACTACCCCAGGTCCCTTTCCATTTTTGTTGTTGCCAGTATCTCACCCCATTGTGTACTCTTCCCCTAGGTTTTGTTTCCCAGGTGCATTACTTTGCACTTCTTTGCTATCTAAGCTGCCACACATTTGACCATTCCTCCAACCTTGCTGAATCCCTTTTCATCCTTTCCACCCCAACTTGTGTATCAACCCTGTTGCAGATCTTTGTGTCATCTGCAAAGAGACATACTTTCTCTTCCAGTTCTTCTGCAATGTCACTTATAAAGACATTAAAAGGACTGGCCCAGTACTGAACCCTGCAGTACCCCACTAGTAACCCTCCTTTCTTCACTGTGGACTCCATTTACCATTATCCGCTGTGTCCTATTGTCCAACCAGTGTTTTCTGGCTACCACCCTGGGACCTCTCCCAGGCTGGCTAATTTGTTTATTAATCTTTTATGGGACTGTGTCAAATGCCTTGTTAAAGTCTAGGTAGCCCATGTCCACAGCCCCTCCCTGGTCTACTGCTTTGGACACCCAGTTAAACAAATCAGTTAGATTTGTCTGACATGACCTTCCACTGTGAATCCATGCTGCCTTGGGTCCCAGCCCCACTGGCCTCTAGGTACTCAACTATTCTTTCCTTCAGAAGTGATTCCATCATTTTCCCTACCACTGAGGTCAAACTGACAAGTCTGTAGTTTCCTGCCTCTGTCTTGCTCCCACTTTGTGAAGGGAATCACATCCACCCTCCTCCAGTCCTCTGGTACCACCCCATCCTCCCATGATTTTTAAAAGGGTAGTCAGTGGTGTTACTAGTTCTTCCTTAGTTCTTTTAGAATTCTGGGTTGAACTCATCAGGCCCCATTGCTTTATCCACCTTCAGTTTTTAAGAGTTCTTTCAGAACCCTTCCTTCTGTGAAAGGACTAATATCAACCCCCTATCCAGAGTGCTTCTATTGACTGAATTAGGTATTTACCCTGCTTTTCCATTGTGAATACTGAGCAGAAGTATTCATTCAGTATCCCTGCTTTTCACTGTTGCTCTGTGCCCAACCACCTTCCTCTTTGTTCAGTCTCAGTATCCCTGCCTTAGTCTTTCTTTGCTCCTAATGTACCTATAAAAGGTTTTATCCCACTTCTTAACCGAGTTGGCTATCTTTTCCTCAGTTTGGGCCTTTGCTATTCTGACTGCCTTACCTGTTTCCTTCTGCTTTAACTGGTACAGTTCTCTGTCCCGCTCCTTCTGTGTTTCCTTATACTTCCTGAATGCTATTTTTCTCCCTTACCTTCCCCGCCACTTCTTTTGAGAACCATAGTGTTTTTTCTTCATTTTGATTTGTTTATTTGCTTCACACAAAGGCTTGTTGCCTCTGTGATGGCGTTTGATGTTTCCCCATTGTTGCTCCACCCCACCTTCTTGCTTGTTTGCTAGTGCTTTTCTGAGGCACTCTCCCATTTTGACAAAATCAGCCCTTCTGAAGTCCAGTACCTTCACTTTTGTGTGGCTTGACTCTACAGCTAAATTTATCATGAACCACACTGTTTGGTAGTAGCTTGTTCTCAGATGGCTACCACTTCAAGATCAGAGATCCTTTCTCCATCCCCATTTGAGAGTACAGGTCTAAGATTGCTCTCTCCTGAGTGGGTTCCAAAACTAGCTGTCTGAGGCATGCCCCCTGTAGGGCATTGAGAATGAGCCTGCTCTTGGATGTGGTTGCAGCAAAGGTGCTTCAGTCAACATCTGGCATATTCAGGTCCCCATCAGCAATATCTCCCTTTCTCTGCTATCCCAAGTATGTCTTCTAACATTTCCTTGTCCATTTCCTCCCCTGAGATGGGGTCTGTATACAACCCTGTACAGGATTGTGGAGCCATTTCCAGTCTCCAGGGTGACCCACAGTGCCTCCTCTCCTCCCTGTTTACCCTTTAGTTCTGTTGCTTTTATCCCTTCCTTACATAGAGAGCTACTCCTCCTCCTTTTCTTACCTTCCTGCCCCTCCTGTAGATTGTGTACCCTGGTATGTTGACATCCCATCATGCTTCTCTGTTTACCATGTTTCTGTGACTGCCACAATATCCAGGCATCCCTCTTCCATCAAGGCCACCATTTCAGGAGCTTTTTACCCAGACTACAGGCATTGGTACTCATTACCTCCATTTTGTTATGGCTTTACTTCTTTGCCCCATCCCTGTCCCTACTGCCTTTGTCTTTTCTCCATTTATCCCTGCCCTTCTCCTACGACTGCTCTATTTTGGTGTTTACCAACTAATTACCCTGATTTTTGGGGGCTAGGAATTCCTCTCCCTCTTCAGTGCCCCATCTGGCTAGTTTAAATGCTTGCCACTGAAGCATTTAAACCTATCACCTAGGATCCTGTTTTCCCTCCAGGATAGATGCAGACCATCGCACCTGGTATAGGCCTGCATCCTCCAGGTGGAGCCCCAGTCCCAATGAAGCCAACCTGAGTTCTGCACCAGCTTTCCAACCAGTCATTGAATCCCATGGTGTGGAGTGCCCTAGCCTCATCCATGCCATAGACAGGTAGCACTTCCGAGAAAGTTACCATGTGTGTTACTTGTCTAAGGCCCCTCCCCAACTCCACAAATTCCTGTTGCACTGCTCTGATCCCATTCTCAGCCAGGTCATTCATCCCTAGGTGGATAATGACATTCAGCTCCCTCCCCTTGCTGCTGGTCCCACGATCCTGAGGATATTTCCTGTCCCTCCAAGCCTTGGTGCCAGGCAGGCACCTCATCTCCCTTCCCTCCCTCCCAGTTCTACCCCTAACAATTGAGTCCCCACCAGGAGTTGTTTCCTTCCCTGTGGAGTCCTGGGCCACCCTCCTGTGGGTCTCCATTGTGGAGGTTCCCAGCATCCTCCTTGGTCTCCACTGCAGGTGCCTTCATAGAGGAACCATGCTTCACCCGAGTGGTGAATGAATTGTGGAGAAGCACAACTGAGGGATGTGCCTCTGTTCCACGACCCTCACCATCCCTGAGCCCACCATGGTCCAACCCACTCCTCTTTCTTGGCAACCTCTGATGTAGTAGCGATGGCCTGGGTGGTTCCTAGGTGGGAAGCAGGTTTCCTGAATCCTTGCCAGTTCAGCATGGAGACGAACAACCTCCTCTCTCAGACCAGAGAGGTGCCTGCAAATAGGGCAGCAACGCAGTCTCCAGAATGTCTCCCGGAAGACTGCTTCTTCACAGCCAGTGCATTGCACCACTCCCCACATGTCTGTGTCTCTTCCAGTTACAGATGCTTTTTGTTTTTGTTCTTGTTTTAGTGTGTGCAAGCTTGTGAGTGTCTCTATTCCCTATTCAGTGCTGTGCCTTTAAGGATAGGAACAGGTGTATGTTGTTAGCAGTTTTGAGGACCTCACCCAACTCACATCCAACCAACTGCCAGTGCTGACTAACAAAACAAAATGAAGGCATGGCAATCCAACTCATGCCATCCTGTCACACAGTTAAGAACTACCTCTCCAGCCCTGACTGACCTGGGAAACTGAATGTTGAGGAGGTGGCATATAGTACCTGTACCACACCTTATATTTTTCAGCCACACATACACTGGACTGAAGTAACTTGTGCATGGGGTTATCCAGGGTTTGGCATTCCTCATCTCTCAATTTTCCAGGTCACTCAGGGAGAGTAATTCTTCAAAACTGAGTGACAGGAGTGTGAGGATGACAGGCCAGGCCTTGGTTTTGTTAGTTAGCACTGACAGTGGCTGGAGTGTTGGTCGGTGGATCACACACTCACTGAAGGTTGGGAGAGGATTGGGTCAAGGAGCCGAGGAGAGCAGTTGGGATCAGAAGTGTTCCTGTGATGTGGGTTACTGTGATGGCCTTCAGTTTGGGAAAGGAAACTTCACTGTGGAACAGGAGTGTACAGTGCCACATAGAGTGGACCACTTTAGCAGACCAGATAGCCAGATGGAGGTGAGTCTGTTCAACCTCCCATCAGTCTTACCAACAGTATAAAGGTAGGAACCGGGAGAGTGGGGACTCAGGGTATGCTGAACTGATGGTGACACCAACACAGTAACATACCTCACTGTCGGAAAAATTGACACTTTGCCGATCAGATCACTATGTTGGTGTGCCTGAGACAGGGCACACTGTCTCCTGGTGCTGCACTCCTCCCCAAATCAACTCTGATTGGAGTTGATAATCCAAAGTATGGAGGGTGCAGGGGCAAAGCCCCCGCATGGGGTTCGGGGTGAAGCTCTCTGATAGACATCACGGATTTATGTCTTCCACAACTTCCAGTCAACATAAATGCCACGCTGAGATGCCAATTGACAAAAGTGTTGTCGAACCAGCATTGTAGAACCAGGACACAGGAGGAAACACAAGGGGAGTCTCCTAATGTATTTTTTTACATGTAGGTGGATTGATGTAGATTCAGATTCTGTTTGGGTTTTCATCATTTGGATTTTGGATCTACAGTGCTAAAATGCTGGAATACTTAAAAACAGCTCTGAATCTAATTAATCCATTTCTGTTCAACAGATTCTCAGCAAACCTTGTGCACATGTATTCTTTCAGACAGTAATAAGTAACAAGAACTCATATATCTTTTCATCAATAAATCATCAATGCTTAAAGCTGTCTATAAGAACACATGTATGGGAGTGCCAATGAGCACACACGTAAAGATGTCTTTAGTTCGAGCTCCATCCTGCCTGAAATAAATCATCATAAAACTACTAACTACAAACTCTACAAAACCACTGCGATCGGTGAGCAAGAATACAAGGAAACAGCCACAGTCATCTGCTGCATCAGACAGCCTAGGCCCAATATCGCTGTTGGTGGCAGAGAAGTGTGCACTGGGCAGAACATTTACAGATCAGGTACTGGCAACCCTTAATCCATGGCTGGACAAACTGGAGATGAAATTGGAGGTGATCACAGAGCAGAATGCCTCCCACACCATCAGACTCACAGAAGCGGAGACCCATATTTCTGCCTTAGAGGATGCCAATGGCCCACTTCCAGAAAAAAATGTCTCACCTAGAAAAAGAGTTTGCCAACTTTCAAGAGCTCTTTGACTACCAGGAAAAGTTATCACTAGCGGCTGAGTTTGTGTCTTCGAGTATCTTCGCATGTCTTTACGGGCTACCAGAGAGCCTGGAGGTGCAGATGTTGACAAATTTTGCTCCTCTACTTTACCAGCGTTGCTAGGTCTGCATTCTAAAGGAGGCCACTACAAACTGGAGCGAGCACATGGTACTGTAATGCCTAGACCAGCAGCAGGCCAGCCACCTAGGCAAATAGTGTTTCGATTTCATAATTTTAAAGATCGGCAAGAAATTTTGACTGTTTACAGAGGAATGAAGGAACTCTTATATGAAGACCATAGGCTGTATATTTTTCCAGATTACTCCCAATGTCTCCAGAAGAAATGGAAGTAATTCTATGCGGTCATGGATAAGCTGAGAGAGAGTTGAGTGGAATTCTTTTTCTACTACCCTGCGCTTTTCAAAGTCAAACATGAAGAGGCCTCCTGTACATTTTGGGAGGCTGAGAAAGCAATGGATTTTTCAGGAGTTTCAGAAGAAACTAATGACTTGAACTGGCTAGTGGGGATACCTTATACGATTTTGTTGCCTTTGGTTGGAGAATCTACCTAATTTGCTATGGACTTGATTTATCCTTTGACTTTACTGCTATGGGACTGTAGTGGATGGCCTGGTGCTCCACCTTCAGCACCAGCTTTGGGTGCTTCACATGTTTGGGCCTTCTCTGCTCATTAATGCTGGCCCAATTGTCCCTTCCCACCTCTGGACTTGTTGATCTGCCAAGTGCCCTGGCTGCTGGATCATGTCAGTTTAAAGAACCTGGGACTTCTAGAATTGGGAAATGTTGACCAAGGAAGAACACCTGTTGGATGAGAGACTCGTTTGGTGATTTGAGAAATGGTTATTCCCTGACCAGGATGGTCCTTCTCCATGAGGGAAGATATCCTGAGCAGAACCTCATTTGATCAAGGTAGGCACCGGGTGGGTGGGGGCTCATGTGGTGTGGTTTGAGTATCCCTCTTCCTCGTCTTCTCAGCCTGGTCCCGAATAAATCAGCTCTTTGTTATAAATTTTTTTTATGGAAAGTATCTCTGGCACTCTGCAGTGGGCTATAATGGAACTGGAGGGGCAAGGGCTGGGGAATGGAGGTCAAGAGGAGCGGTGGGGCTCTGTAATGGGATCTGACACTGGGGATAGTGCACTGAATAAACTGTGCACAAGTAGTTGGAGCCTGATACTTGAGGAATGTGAGGGAGGCCTTCAGTCTAGGTGTTTTGGCAGAGAGTATCTCTTATACTTAAGAGGCCATTGAGTTAGGGATGACGAGGAGCCCACATTAGGGTGGGCTATTTATCCAGTGGTGGCAGACTCCAACTATGTCCTTGCTTTAGGGAGTGCAGAGGATCATTTCAGTGTTGATCAGCTAGCACCTACCCACCATCGCTTCATTATAATTACTTACTTTGGGGCTTTATACACCTCAGAAGGTGAGACTGAGAGCCTGCTGGGGAGGTTAGACATATGGATCATTTGTTATACTGGCTAGGAAGTCGGGGCTCAGATTTGAGATACGCCAATTTTGGGACACCAGTGTTGGGGGTTCTTGGAAATTGCTAATGTTTATGGTCTGATGTCAGAACCTGGTGTTTGCTGGATTCTACTATATGTTTGGTTTGGGGGCTGGGGAGGCAAATATGTTAACTGTGGGGTTTACAGTAGTTTTACCTATTGTGCAACACGCCAGTGTACCTGGTCTGTTATTCCTGGGGTGGTAACACCTTAATAGTTTTAGAGAAATTTGAAGGGGGTTGATTGGGAAGAAATGAAAGGGTGGTGGGGAGAGGAATTGAAGAGCTGGTGACACCTTCATGTGAACTTTTAACAAAACATAACATTTAGGTACTGTTCAACTTGTATTTTCCATTAGTTCTGCATTCTTCCTTCCCATTATTTAGTAGTGAGATCATTTGTATGAAAACAGGATCTTTGCTCATGAAGATTTCATCTAGTCCTGCTGCTTTCTCCCTAGTTGAAGTCATAGATCACTGCTTGTGACATCACAGTTACTCTCATGGCAACAGATTGTGATGTCACAACAGAGTATTATAACTTGAAGTAGTGAATAAGTTATACAGGCAGATTAACTCTAAATGAACTGTGAGGACAACAGTCATGTATTTGTATACATTTCCTTAGTAATAAATTATTGGAAGGAGAAATATATAAAATATAAATGGAATGCAAACAGAATTGTACCTAATTATTATGTTTTTTAAGTTTTCTTTGAGGCGTCAGTAGCTCTTAATTATTTCTATGTTAATCATTTCTGTGTATTTGTTTGTTCTGTTATTGCTTTTGTTCTTGTAGTTTTTGCAGTCACAATCTATGGGCTCTCTCACTGGTGGTGTAGGAGTGGGTGAGATGGGCATTTGGTCATGGGTGGGTGCTTGCTAATTGGCGCTCCTGGGGAGGGCATGTGTGAACAGTTGAAAATTATACTTTTATCTTTATGATGGGGTCATTCTTTGATATCACAGTCATTTCTTGGAATGTGAGGAGGTTCTCTTCTCCTGCCAAAAGAACCAGCATTCTTATCACTCTTAAGAGGCAAAATATGACATTGCTCTTTTGCAGGAGTTACACCTCTCTGACAAGGAGCATGCTAAATTGGTGCACAGCTGGGTGGGTGCCTGCTATGGAGAGGAGCAGCAGTGTTGATATATAAGAGGTTTCCTGCAGGTCTGCAAGGTGGTAGCTTATCCCAAGGAGGGGCGCTATGTTTTTGTGAGAGGGGAAGTGATGGGGCAGCAGGTCACCTATGCGAGTATTTATGCAGCAGCTGTATTTGACCCCTGTTCTACCAATCCATATTAGATGTTTTGACATGGGAACAGTTTTCAGTGATGATTGTGGGGGGGATTTTAATTTGTTATGTGCCCTGAATTGGACCATTCAAAGGGGCAGGGAGACAGTCTAGTACAATGAAGCAGTGGCAGCTAGGTGTATGTGACTTGGGTTTATTGAATAGCTGGTGTACAGCAAATCCGGGGCCAGGAGTACACTTTTTATTATAATCCTCACAAGACCTGGTCCCACCTCAATTACATATACATGCCTCGAGTATATATCATAGGGTGATCAGGGTTTGGCAAGGCCCTATATATTTATCAGACCATGCCATGGTAGCATTAACAATGAGGGAGAAGAAGAACAGATGAGCACACTTCCATGAACATTTTCAAGTTACCTGTTGCTGAGGCAAGATTTTAGGCATTACTTCCAGGAACAATGGAGAATATGTAAGGAAGCCAATCATGGGTCAGTGAGACATGCTAGAGTCTACTGCAATGTGGGCAAGGCCTACATGTGGGGGCCATTATAAATTTTGTAGCAACATATAAAAAGAAAAACAGACTAAGAGGCTTGCCCTACAGAAATGATTAAAGATATTGAAACACAGGGTGGCAGCGGGCACCCTGAGGAGATTTGAAGGAGCTCACTGTTGTGCATGAGGCCCCTAACTTGCTAGTAGTGGGAGGCTAGAGCATCCTGTTTTTGCTTGAAGGAACTTCTTTGAGTGGGGCAATAAACCTGGCCCATTCCTGGTTAACCTGATTTAGGGTAGGGTGGCCTGTCACATATTCGGTAATCAAGAATGAACAGGGTAAATTAGTGCGAGGTACAAAAGAGATACAGGATGCATTCACGCTTTTCATACAAAGGCGGAATGTGGTGAGACTGAGGAACTAGCTTGAAATTTCCTAAATAAATTGGAAATATCTCATGTATCTGATGAGCAAAGAGAGGACTGGACTCTGAGAAAACCTGAGAAGAAATAGGCAGGGCCATTGCAGGACCACAGAAAGGGAAAGCTAGTAGTTCTGATGATTTTAATGTTGAATATTATAAAGCTATGAAATCAATTCTGATTGACCCCTTTGGGAATTAATGAAGTAGGTACAGGAGGAGGGATCCTGCTCAGCCACTTGCTATGAGGCCGTAATTTGTATTTTATTGAAAGCGGGCAAGGATCCCACTGACTGTGTCTCCTATTACCCCATTTCCTCCTCAACTGTGATGTGAAAATTATTGCAAGGATTGGCCATCCTTTGGACCACCTTCTGCCCATGTTGGTGCATCCAGAACAAATCAGTTTCATATGGGACACTTATGATATCATAACACCCATACGCCTCCTTAATGTATTGTGGTGGGCCTCTCCATGTCCAGATTGCATATCTGTGCTATCCTTGGATGCGAGAAGACCTTTGACCACATCAAGTGGGGCTACTTGTTTGAGACTTTGACATGGTTTGGTCTGGATACTTCCTTTGTGGGCATGGTGCAGACGCTTTACCATCATGAGCCGTGTGTCTTGGTTAATGGATCGACCACGGACAGGTTTTCACTTTACAGGACACTGCGTCATGGTTGCCCCTGTCTCCCTCCTGTTCACCTTGGCCATAGAGCCATTAGCGATTTGTATTCATAACACCCCAGAGATTGTAGGGATGTGGTGGAAAACAACCAGGTATTAATGCACATTTAGAACTTAAACCCTATTTAGAATGTAGATAGTAACTTATGTGTATTATGTTTTAGGCTAGGTTCTAGTCTTGATAATAAATTTATATATGAGGTTTTATAATATATAGTAATGAGTCTTGGTGGAGAGCTATTTGGTATAGTATTAATGTTAACCATTAAAATATAATATTTTAGGGTCTCTAAATGTTTTGTTTAGATTATTAATAATGTGATGTTATTTAAATATGTCATGTTATTTAAATCTGCTTTGTTCAGCCCCATCTGGAGCATCTGCATCAAATACAGTATCCGTGGGAGGACATTCATTTTATCAAGTTAATGTGGCTAAACCATAATATGGGCAATGCCATCTACCTCTCCAGGTCCTCTATTACTGTATTTATCATGGGAAATAAGTAAACCAATATAGGAGTATACATCCCCAACCACCTCTATTCCCAGGTACCGAAAAAGTGAACAGTGTCTGAAGCCCCAGGAGTCACCCACCAATCACTCCCGTCAACTCAGGGACAGCATTTCTGATTTTGTCATATCGCGAGAAGGCAGCAAACCCGAGATCACCTGAAGCAGTGCCAGCATAGACTGTTGAGGCTCTGTTATATACAGGAGAAGATCATCCTCATATAGTGTGATTTTGTGCTCACTCCCAGTTTTCTGGCTCTATGGCCAACATGCCATATTTAAATAACATCACATATAATAATCTAAACAAAACATTTAGAGACCTAAAATATTATCTTTTAATGGTTAACATTAATACTATACCAAATAGTCTCTCCACCAAGACTCATTACTATATATTCTAAAACCTCATATATAAGATTTATTATCAAGACTAGAACCTAGCCTAAAACATAATGAGTATAATATTCAAAGGGTGGGCCATGCTATAGGGTTTATGGTTCATTTGCATGCCATTAGCATGCAGGTGCACTGATACCGAGGACTTGCGCCTGGCGCCCTGCCAGGCAGCAGCCATCAGGACTGACACCCCTGCAACCGATCACGGGCAAGGGCTGAAGAAGTGTAACAACCCCCGAACGTATCCCTGGTGGTCCAGTGGACCGCTAAGCCCGATCGCGGGCTGCATAATTTGGCGACACCCCCACCCCAAGACCATATCCCTGGTGATCTAGTGTCCCCCACCCCACCCACCCACAAAGCCCCACCACCCCGCTCCCCCACAGCGGTGGGCGGCAGCATCCACCCGCCTGCCACCCCTACCGCCCGCCAACTGACTGCCGGTAAGCTGCATGCCCATTGGTGCAGAGCACGAGTCATGAGATAGAAGTTTATCGATACGCAGTCCAGATATGTGAATGAATTAATCTATTCGCCTATCTGGACCGCCTTGTACGGTATGGGCTGCATGTTATTTAAATATGGCATGTTATTTTAAGGGTGTTGGTATTGTAAGAACCAATGAGTTTGTATTTTGTCATTATGATGTCATGGGTAATTTGATATAAATTGGTAATATGGATATTGGTGTTTTAGACTTTGATAAAGGACTTATGTCAAACGTCAGGTGTGGTGTATAGTTGGTGAAATAAATATATAAAGCAGCTCTGGATCCGAATATTATTGGGTGTGTGTGCATCAGCTTTTGTTAGAAGAATTTAAAGTTTTGCTGAGAGCACCACAGTGACCTTGTGCATGGTTTGTTTCAGAAGAAATTCCAGGTTTATCCTATGTGTACATTTTGAGATATTTACAGATTAGGGCCTTCTAGAGAGTGTTGAATAGGGATCCAGTAGAAGCTTTGGCACTTGCCCTGTGGAGCAGTTGATATGTACTATTCAAATCAATCAAATTAAATCTTTATTTATCCAGGCGAACACCATTGAGCATAGCTAATTTACAAGATCGACCTGGTTAGCACAGGAACACAGGATATACAATATATGAATAGTCACAACATAACACCTCAGTAATATTATACAATACAGAGATACAATAATTAAACGTAGTCATAAGTGGAGAACAGTTTGGAAACAGTGGTTCAATTCCTTCGTGGTGTATATGAGTCTAGTAACAGTAGCTGAAGTACTAACAAGGACAATTGTTAGGTAATGGTATATTATATACAATGCCATAAGAAACAAGACAGACAGTGAGTTAAAAAGAAAAAACAGTGTAACAGGGTAGAAGGGGTGTGTGGTAGGCGAGGAGAGATAGGGTACAGGCAAGGTGGTAGGGATAGGACGATGGACAGATGAAGCCTTGGAGAGGACACAGGACAGGAGGAGGGAGCACAATTAGGTATTAGAGAAATGTGAAGGAGGCCATGGACAGGCATAGCGGAGAGGACAACGCCATCATGGTACGCTATAAGTGCCGGAAGTTTAGGATCGGGGAAGCAGTTACAAATTTCCTTGACCAAATGGTCATATAGTGTCTTGAAGAGGACAGATTGACCGGGTACTAAGCTTTAGAGATTTTTGTATTTTGTTCCATAGAGATGGCAGTGCAAAGCTTACAGCCATTCTTCCAAAGAGTGTTTTTAGCTTAGGTACCTTTAAGGAAATAAAGGAGTAGCTTCTCAGTGCATAGTTCTCAAGCTGGCATGGGAAGACAATCAGAGATATATGTGGTAGTTTTTAATAATAGCTCTGACGTCCAGAGTAAAGCATTTCTGTTTTTCCTGTACTGAAGGGAGGGCCACCTCATGGCAGCATAAAGGGCACAATGATAAGTGGAAAAAGGTAGCCAGTAATGAATCTCAGAGCCCTGTGGATACAACGTCACTAATCTCAGCATAGTCAATCAAGGAGATAAATGTTGTTTGTTCTAGCACGCTGACATCGCTTAGTAAGGAAGTTATTAATCCTGAAAAGATTCAAAGCCTCTGCCTCAATTTCTTTAGCAGATCTTTGATATGGTCCGTAAAGGAAAGTCTATGGTAGAGCCACACTCCCAAATACTTAAATTTATTGACAAATTCTAGGTTTTCTCCCAGAATTGTTGTGATCTGTGGAATGGAGCCAGTATCGGCGGCTTTGCAGCATGGAGAAGTGGAGAAAATAGCATTGCCTTAGTCTTTTGGCGCTTAATATGAGCTTTTGTTTAGGAGGTGGCTCTGAAGTAGACTGAATTCAGATTATAGGTCTCCACAGGCAAAGCTTCTGGTGAAGGAAGACTTAGATAAAGAACTGTATAATCTGCAAACTGATGGATATTGGCCTTAGTTATGTTGGTGTCAATGTTGTTTATGTAAATTGCAAACAGTAGGGGACCAAGAATCGATCCCTGAGGGACATCTCTTTGCAGAGGTTAAGGAGAAAGTTCACCTTCTGCCTTGACTTGCTGCCACCTGTCAGAGAGGTACAGTAGTCAGCAAACCAATAAAAGGATAGTGAGTCCAGTCCTTTGCCCTCAGGGAGGAAAGGAGCAGGCCATGATCAACAGTGCTGAAAGCCTTACTTAAGTCTAAGAACACTGCACAGACGAGTTTCGATTCTCCAGGTCTCACTGCCAATCATTGGTCACTTTGGCTAGGGCCATAATGGTGCTATGCTGTGCTCTAAAGCCAGATTGCATTGGGTTTAGAAGATTCATAGTTTCTACATAGGTTCTCAACTACTTGCATACAATTTTTTCAACAGTTTGGACAGTATAGGGAGTAGAGAAATCGGTCTGTAGTTGTTAAAATCGCCGGAGTCCACAGATTAAAATAGAGGGATAACATGAGCTGTTTTCCATAAGGGTGGGAGGATTCTGAGAGACAGTGAGAGATTGAATAGGTGGGTAAGTGGTACAGCTAAAGCATGGTAGGCGACCTTTGAAAGTATGGATCTAGAGAGTCAGCACCGCACTTTTTTATGTTGATTGCGTGCATGCACAAGAAACATGTTGTGTCAGCTTTCTCCACAAGCAGGTTGTGGTGGCGTGGCACCGTTGCCCAATGCCCCCAATAGCTGTGAATCATGGCGCGCCTGCTGCTGACACTAGTTCAGCCAGTGGCCACAACTTTCTAAAAATCAGTCGCTGTAATCAGGGCCATCTTGTCATTGCAGTGTCAGCCATCCACTGCAATGAGAGAGTGACCAGTCATTGCAGGGTGGATGTGAAACCTGATATTGTTTGTAGAACATAGCAGTGGCTTGCCGCCATGTTCACAAACAATATAACCCACTCCCACCGTGTTTACTTGCTGATGGGTACCCTAATCCTCGCCGGCATTCTGTAACCCCCTGCTTTGTTCCTGCTGACGGGTGCCTAATCCTGTCGGGCATAATGACCCCCTAACAACTTGGAGGTTATGGGAAGCCATTAAGACATCTGAGGGATAAAAATAGGGGTAATATGTAAGATATGGGGGAGGTATTACATTTATAGACAGCAGTCTTAAGCAAGGTAGGGAAAGAACTAAGGACCCTAAGCCATGAAAAGTAGAAATGATGGGAAGGAAAAGACAAGGGGAGATTTGAATAGTGGACGGGGGAACGAAATGTGAAAGGGGCCAAGAAATGTTTTAGATGTTGTTAGGTATATAATGGTGCATAGGAGTCAAATGAACATCAGAATGAGAAGCTTACAAATGGAACAAGGAATGCAAAGCAAGGGAAATGGAATATATAGAATGCATAGTAAAAAGTCAGAATGTATTATGCTAGAAAATGACTAGTCAGAAACAAGTAAATGTATGTTCTCTTAATGTTAATGGAATAAACAATCCTGTAAAGAGATATAAGATATTTGCCTAAGTGAGAGACAGAAACTGAACTTCCTACTATTGCAAAGAGACACACTAAGCAAAATGAACATAACAAGCTAGTGAAGTTTGGGTTTGAAATAGTAGTAACCTCATCATATAGAGGGGAAACGAAGAGGGACAGCAGTATTAATTCCAACATAATACTAGATTCCAGCAGACAGATGTCTATACGGATAAAGAGGGATGACTGGCACTGGTAGTAGGTAATTTAGCAGGACGCATGATTACAGTAGCATCAATATATATACCACCAGGAACAGAAACAAAAGAAGTGAGGAAGTTATGTCAGATAATAACAGAGAAACAGAAGGGAACCTAATCCTCGGGAGACATTATATGATATATGATTCTTTAGATACATCTACAAAACAACCTCCCAAGAGAAAAGCACCACAGAGGATGGCCATCAAATATTTCCAAGACATGCAGTGGGTAGATGTATGGCAATATAAACACCCTAATATAAGGGCATACACTCATTATTCTGCCCACATAAAATATACAGTATACACAAATAGATTATTACCATATTTCAGGGAATCCTTGTATATGGTACAGGAATGCCAGATTATTCCTACCCCTATTTCAGATCATTCAATGTTAACTCTCAAATTAGAGTGGCCAAGTGAAAAAGAAGAACTTTGTTGAAGCTAACAGTTTCTTCCTGAATCAAAAGAAATTTAAAGAAATGATAGAACAGAGGATTCCCCAAATTATCAAACAAAATGAAACCCCAGATCTAAAAAGGTAACATTATGGGACACGATAAAAGTGGTACTGAGAGGAGATATAATTAAATACACCTCATATTATCGAAAACAACAAAATCAACAGCAAGAAAATTTAGAAAATAACTGAGGGAGGCACAAGAGACATGCAGCGGAGAGACGAGCTGTGAGAGTATAATCACAGCCTCTGGTGAGGCCGCACCTTGAGTACTGCGGTGCAGTTTGGAGGCCACACTCTAAAAGGGACATTAACCTCCTGGAGAGGGTCCAGAGGAGGGCAACCAAAATGATTTGGGGCTTGGGGACAGGACCTATGAGGAGAGGCTCAAGAGCTAAATATGTACACATTGGAAGAGAGAAGGAGACATGATAGAGGTCTTCAGGTACATGAAGAGGGTAAATAGGGAGGAACAGTCAGGGTGCTTTGAAGGAAGGAGGAGGAGGCCACTAAAGGGCATGGGTGGAAGCTTGAGGGGAAGATTCAAGGGGAAAGGAGGAGGTGCTACTTCACTGAGAGGGTGGTGGAGCCATGGAATGCACTGCCTAGGGGCTGGTGGAGGCAGAGACAGTGGAGGGGTTCAAGAGGGGTGGGACAGGTACAGGGAAGGGTTCTGGAAGCAAAATCCAATGCAGCAAGAATATCCGGAATTGGGAAGGAGAAGCCAGAGAAGGCGAGGGGATATCAAGGTCAGCACCCAGGGTGGGGCTGACCAAACGAGAGCAGACACGAAAGACCGTTAGGCCTATTCTGCTGGCATTTTAGTATGTTAGTATAATACAAGAAATGAAAGGTAAATTACAGCATATACTAGATATTAAAACAGAACAAGCTTTACAATACTTAAAACGAAAATATTACAAAGGGGACTGAGAGCCACTATACTGTTGGCCCATAGACTCAGAGAAGAATAATGCAAACAACAATTACACAGATTAGAGATCCACAAGGGGCAGCTAGTGAGACTACCACAGTTGATTGAGAAGGCTTTTAAGAAATATTACCAGAATTTATATACCCCAGAAAAGGATACAGACATTAATAAGACCGAGACATTTTGAGAGGATTAAATGACCTAATCTTACAGATGAACAACAACAAGGACTAATATCCCCATTACAGAGAAGGAACTAAATAAGGCTATCACAGGTCTTAAGACCCATAAAACCCTGGCCCAGATGGATATACAGAGGAGTTCTATAAGGCTTTCGAGGAAGTTGATGGCTATCCTCATAGAGACATTTAAAGACATACAACAGAATAAGAGCTGTCTAGATACATGGAGATATGCCACATCACCAGTCTACTGAAACCAGGAAAGGATAGTACAAAACTGTAGTTCATACAGACCGGTTTCAGTATTGAATATATAAATTATTTACATCTATTTTGGCTAGAAGGATAGAGGGATTATTGCTTCACCTGATAGATCAGGATCAGTCAGGGTTTGTGACAAGTAGACAAACACAAGACAACATTAAGAGAACATTGCATGTATTGCACTATGCCTCCCTGTCTGAAATACCCTTCCTACTCATAAGTTTGAATGCAGAGAAGGCTTTTGACAGGGTGGCATGGCCTTTTCTGAGATCTACAATGGAGAAAATGGAATTTCCAACAGAGTTCAGAGAGATAGTAGACTTGAGATATGACAACCCTATGGCATATATTGTAATAAATGGATCAATATCATCACCAATAAACCTTAAAAGAGGAACCAGACAGGGATGCCCCCATCGCCCCTACTGTTTATGATATACCTGGAGCCCTTGGCACAGCCTATAAGGCAACATAGAGAGATAACGGGGATACAATTAGGGGAGGACAAAATAAATTAGCTCTCTATGCAGATGACCTCCTGATATACCTAACAAATCCAGAGAGATCCTTGGGACCACTCTGGTCAACATTAACAGACTTTGAGAATTATCAGGCTATAAGATTAATGTAACTAAGATATAGGTACTGGGAGTAAATTATAAACCATCAGACTGGTGGAATCCCATTATAAGTTTAAATGGAATACCCCTACACTTAAATACCTAGGTATATGGTTGAGCCCAGAGTATACAAAATTATATGACCTTAATTATAAAAAACTCTAATACAAATGCAGAGAGATATAGATAAGTGACATTGATACCTATATCATTCATACAGAAAACAGAAGCAGTTAGAATGGTGTTGTTGCCACATTTTTATATTTGGCACAAACCATCCCAATTGTAATCCCAGAGGCATTTTATAAAAAATTAAATAAGAAAATAACACAATACATATGGGGAACCGGAGACCAAGAATAAGACAATCAATCCTACAACTCTCAAAAGATGAAGGGGTCTCTCTTGCCAAATTTCAAATATTATTACATAGCATCCCAGATCTGTACGGTGATATACTGGCTGCACCTAAACATGAGGCAAAGTGGAAAGAAACAGAATTAGCAGAAGAAGATATAAGACCACCACATGAGGCTCTACTGGCAGACAGGGAGATAAAGAAGGGGTAGATGTTGATAATCCCTACACAATGTCAACATTACAAGTTTGAGACAGATGTTGAACACCAAGAATATGTCGGAATGGAGGCCCATGTTCTATTCATTGGACGTACATAGAGAATATCTTACCAGCAAAATGGACCTTGGGTATAGGAGATGGGAAAGGAAAGGATTACATATAGTGTAAATTCCTGAAAGAAGGAAATGTAATGAGTTTCTCAGACTTTGGAAGGTACATATGAGATAATACAGAGAGGTAGATTCTGATTCTTTTAGATTAGGACTATATAAAAGTATCAGGAAAGAATGCTGACATTATATCCTATACCCAAGATTATAGAGATAATACAGAAAAGTTTAGACAGTAAGACAAAGCTAACTCACATAATATCTTACTATATGTGGCAATAAGAGAAATGGAAGGGATTCAATTGATTCCATTAGAGAGCATGGGAAAAGACCTAAATGTTATAATAATAGGAGATACATGGAGAAATTATTTATCACATATACATAAAAGCACATCATCACCTTGTTGGAGAGAATTTACATGGAAAATGCTGTCAGGTTTTTCAGAACATCAGCAATCCAGATGCACTTTAATAAGGGAAGGAAGTGGCATGCTGGAGGAGATGTGGCTAAAATCAGGCAACACGTGGGCACATATTCTGGAGGTGTCCAATAATACAACCTTTCCTAGAGGGAGGTACAAGAGGCGATTAAGACTATAATTTCACCCTCTGTAATATTGAATGTACCTTTATACTCTTACTGGACTTTCCAGAGGGAAGTAAGGATATCAGGACAAAGAAACTCCTACTGATATTGATAATAGCTATTAAAAACAATAAAAACTGGTTGTCTCCAAACCCACTCCAATTAAGACAATGGCAAAATATAGTGATAGATATATATCAAATGAAAAGGCTGACAGCATTGACAAATAAGAGATATGCTCAATTTGAGATAATATGGAGAAGGTGGGTATTCTATATTACCCCAGTGAGACAAGACCTTGTACCCTAAAAAGGGAAAAGACAAGACAGGAAGACTGGCTTTGATATAATTATGTATGAGATATAAATATGTATGAGAGAACATTGTACAGGAGAGAGCATGTATAGACTGAAAGATCAGAAATGATTGCAATATTCCACTGAATTGACTGTAACAACCTGGAGAAAGCAAGAATTAATTGCTATGCACATATGTAGGTTGTAAGTTGAAATGAAAAGTAAAAACTTGAAAATAAACAAAGTTTTAAAAAAATGAACCCTCCGTTTTGTTCCTGCTGACGGGTACCCAATCTCCATCAGCATAATGAGCCACCCCATTTTCTTCCTGCTGATGGGGTGCCCAATCCTCGTCCGGCATAATGAGCCCCCCCCCATTTTGTTCCTGCCGAAGGGGTGCCCAATCCCCATTGGCTACTGCTGGCCCCCAAACTAAATCCTCTGGTGGCACACTGGGAGCCCAACCCAGCATGCCAGATACCCTGTGAAGGGAAACCATCCTGCAACATCATTTTGGTTTTTAACCTGTAAAAAGGAAACTGTCCTCAGCGCCAGCCCTGCCCCACCCACAACCCGCACTCACCCACTGTGCACTCTGCCTCTCCACCCTCCTCACCTCATACTTACCTCCAGAGCTTGGTGCGATGATCTTCGGTGAACCGGAACACGCCTGCACTCTTCAAAGCCGACTGCGAACTGAGGAAATGCTGGTAAGCTGTATAATGTAATAAATAGGTTTTTCAACTGTGCATATCTCGGGCATTTTGGAAATAGTTTCACCAAATTTTCAACATGGGGTTTTTGGGACCCCTCCTCATGAATTCTTGAACTGTCATGGCATTAATCAGCCCGAAGGTGGTTTCGCGGTCACCATGCGGAATCACTCTTTGAGAACCCGATTAATGAAACGACGAATGCAGTGTTCATGAGGTGGGCTCTCAAAAGCCTATGCTTACCAAGTTGGGAAAATCCAAAATGACTGTTTTACAAGTGTGCATTGTACAGTTGCTACGCACGCCGTGAACTTCATGAATATACAATATTTTCACACCAGATTTTCAACATTGACATTTTGTCACACCTCTTTGTAAGCAGTACAGCTGTCATTGTTCACATCCTGGCTGAAATGTGTTTCACACTTCTGACGCAGAACAGAGCGGTCGCTGTGGGAAATCACTGTTCAGGACAGATTAAGAAAATGACAATGATACTGTTCATGAGCAGCAGTCCTAAAATGCCTATGTTGAAAATTTGGTGATGATAGCCCATCAATTGACTGTGTTACACGCGGAAGCGTTGTGCACTTTCCTCGCACCCTTGTAACTTCCTTCGCAGATTTGTAATATTGTCACACCAGATTTTCAACAGTGCCATTTTTCACACCTCCTTCACTGCTTACAGTACAGCTGTCATTTTCACATCCTGACCAAAATGTGTTTTCACAGTTTCGCGCAGAATAACGTGGTTGCTGTGGGAAATCAGTGTTCGGGACAGATTAAGAAAATGACAGTGGCACTGTTCATGAGCAGAGGTCTTAAAATCCCTATGCTGAAAATTTAGTGATGAAACTCCATAACATGATTGGTGTTACAAGTGTGTGTTGAACTGTTTCCACACACCCTTGTAACTCTTCACAAATTTGTATACTGTCATGCCACATTTTCAACAGTGGCATTTTTTCACAACTCCTTATGAACACTACAGCTGTCATTTTTCACATCCTGGTTAAAATATGTTTTGCACTCCTGCCAGACAATAGCACGGTCACTCTGGGAAATCAGTGTTTGTCACAGATTAAGATCGACCGAGTGAGAGGGGGGTGACCAAGCTCAACTGAGCTCTGTCAGGACTGCTGTAGATTTTTTGTGTTCAGACAAAGGCCCCAACACAAGAGCCCAGTACAAAAGGGCAGCCTGCAGCACTGGGAGAAACAGAACAAGAGAACGAGTGAGGGAGGGGAGGAGCAAACTCACCGAAGTGCTGTCAGGACTGCTGCAGATTTCTTTGTGGGCAGAAAAAGGCATCAATACAGGCAGGGCCCAGTATAAAGGCCAGCCCACAGCGGTGGTAGAAACAGTACGAGGAGTGAGACAAGGGGACTTAGTGAGCCTCAACGAGCTCTATCAGGACTGCTGGATTTCTTTGTGAGCAGAAAAGATGCCAATGCAGACAGGGGCCTGTACAAAAGGGCAGCTTGCAGCGCCCAGGACAAACAGAATGAGCGATGAGAGAGGGAGACTGAGTGACCTTTAATGGAGCTCTGTCGGACAGGTGCAGATTTCTTTGTGGACAGACAAAGGTGCCAATGCAGCCAGGAGCCCTATACAAGAGCCAGTCTGTGTGCCTAGGAGAAACAGAATGAGCGAGTGACAGAGATGGTAGTGAGCGAGCTCAATGGAGCTCTACTGTGATTGCTGCAGATTTCTTTGTGGGCAGAAAATGTGGCAACACAGGCAGGAGCCCAGTACAAAGGCCAGCTTGCAGCACCAGCAGAAACAGAATGCAGAGTGACAGAGGGGAGTGAGTGAGCCAGTGGAGTTTGCCGGACTGCTTCAGATTTCTTTCTGGCTGAAAAAGCCTCCAACGCAGGTGGGAGCCCAGTAGAAAAGGGAAGCCTGCAGAGCCAGCAGAACAGAATGAGCGAGTGAGAGGGGGAAGTGAGTGATTCAACAGAGCTTTGTCGGACTGCTGCAGATTTCTTTGTGGCAGAAAAGGCACCAACAGAGGCAGGAGCACAGTACAAAGGGCAGCCTGCAGCCAGGAGAGCCAGAAAGAGTGAGTGAGACACAGGGAGTGAGCGATCTCAATGGTGCTCTGTCAGGACAGCTGTGGATTTCTTTGTGGGTGAAAAGCCACCAACACAGGCAAGAGCCCAGTACAAAAGGACAGCCTGCAGCCAGGAGAGCCAGAATGAGGAGTGAGACATGGGGAGTCAGCGACCTCAACGGAGCTCTGTTGGGACAGCTATGGATTTCTTTGTGGGTAGAAAAAGCCACCAACACAGGCAGGAGTCCAGTACAAAAGGGCAGTCTGCAGCCAGGAGAAACAGAATGAGCGAGTGAGACTGGGGAGTGAGCCACTTCAATGGAGCTCTGTTGGACAGCTGTGGATTTCTTCCTCAGCAGAACAAGGTGCCAATGCAGACAGCAGCCCAGTACAAACAGACTGAGCCACTGACACAGGGCCACTGAGCAAGCTCAACAGACCAATGCAATCAACATTCGCATTGACAAATACTTGTTTTGGTATCCAACTGTAATAGAAGTTCGCCTACCTCTTTCAACAAAGTAGGCTGGAGAGAAAAGACTGAGTTGGTTAGAAGAGTGTCAGAGTTTTACGCGACCCAACTCACAGCATAAAGAACATGCAGGGAGTTGTCAAATGCCAGGCCTGCAGTGGCAAAGTGGTTGTTAAATGCATCCAGGATCTCCATTTTGTCGCAGATGGTGACACTGTCAGAGGTAATCTTTGCAGGCAGGAGTTCCCCGGGATGTCCGGACATATCCTTAATGTACTTCCAAAATTTAGAGGAGTTCCAGGCAGCAGAATCCAGTTCTGAATGATAAAGGAGGCCTTAGCATCTCTTATCATCTTGGTGCATGTATTCCTGACTTTCCTGAAGTGACACCAGTCCATCAGGACCTTAGTGGTTCATGCTTTTTTCAAAGCTTGTCCCTGTCCAGCAGTGCTGTTTTGAGTTCTAAAGAGAACCAGCGACAGGTTGTACTCTTTACCCTAACTTTTACTAAAGGGCATACTTATTTAATGCCCCAGTCACAATTTCAGAAAAGATGTCATATGACAAGTGGACCAACTTAGTTAGTAAAAAGTCCTGCCAAAGCACCAGTATTTTAGCCTCATCAAGGTAGGTAGATTGATCAAGTTACGCCTGGACCTCTTAGTAGAGAACCTTGATGAGGGTAGTGGATTCTGGACTGATCTTACGCCAGCAATGATGCTATGGTCACTAACATCAGAGAAGAAGGTTCCTGCATGGGAGAACAGGTATGGATTACTTACTAAGATGACATCAAGCAGTGTACTATTAGCAGTGTTCTTCTTATTAGGGTGCGAGGCTCACAACAAGTTACTTCAGCCCGTGAGCATCACAGAACCCTTAAGTGGTGCAGCGACCTTGGACATCCAATCCAAAGTTAAGATCCCCAAGAATAACTGTTTCAAGGAGCCATGCCCCATAATAGTAGTTAGATGGGTGAGGATTTTAGAGCCAGCAGATGGGGGTCTATAGCAACTTATGACACAAAGTGCAGTAGAGGAGGATATCTCAACCTTTAGTGACAGGGATTCGAATCAGTTTGCAATGGATAACGAGTCTGGGCATGAAACCGGTATTTATCCTTGACATAGATGGTCTCCTCCACCTCTAATGAGCCTGTCAGCTCTAAACAAGCATTTGTCAATATCGAATGTTTGCTTGCTGGCATTGGCATTGGTAGTGTAGAAGTTACAGAGCTGCATAATAGGAGTGGCAGTGAAGTATTGAACTGAAGCCAACCCCACCACCCTGCAGAGAGTGACAGGCATTGGGGTGTGCCTTTGGTCATCAGGCATAACGGCCACGCCATTTCACCACACCCTACCCTACAGACACTGACAAGTGTCACGGTATGCCTTGGGTCTTTGGTCCTTATTTCCATCAGGAAATACGTGTGAGATGGGTGCGTATAGGAGAATGGGGTGAACTTTGGGTCAAGAGTCCAAGGCATACCTCAATGCCTCTCACTGGCTGCAGGGTGTGAATGGTATGAGCATTACAGGCAAGAATCCCAAGTCACACCCCTGATGCCAGTCATTCTGTACAGGGTGGGGCGTTATGGTTGGAAACCCTAACACCTCAGGCATTCGCTGGTATTTTCACTCCAAATTTTCAACATGGTTTTTGTGACCCCACCTCATGAACAGTGGCAATATCAGTTTGTTAGCTGAAAGCTGCTTATGTACAGCAACTATAGCATTTAGCACCACAGGTGCAAAAACAGGATGTGAAAATGACAGCTGTACTGTTCATGGGGAGGTGTAAAAATGGCAATGTTGCAAATCTGCAGTAAAAATATTTTAAAAACTGGTGAAGTCACGAGCGTGCATAGAAATTGTGCAACTCACATCCGTAATGTAATTAGTTTGGGGATTTTTACAACAGATTGTCAACACAGGCATTTTGGGACCTCCGATTATGAACGGTGTCACTGTGATTTTCTTTATCTGTCCCGAACAATCATTTCCCACAGCAACCATGCATCTCTGCACTGAAAGTGTGAAACACATTTCGCCATGTTGTGAAAAATGACAGCTGTACTGTTCATAAGGAAGTGTGGAAAATGCCACTGGTGAAAATCTGGACTGAAAATATTACAAAGTGATGAACTTATTGATAGCGTGGAACCTGCGATGTTCACTTGTAACACAGTCATTTAATGGACTTTTGTCACCAAATTTCAACATCAGCCATTTTAAGACCTCTGCTCTTGAACAGTGTAACTGTGATTTTCTTAATCTGTCCCAAACATTGCTTTTGCACGCCGACTGCACCATTGTGCGCTACATGTGCGGAAACACATTTTGAGTGACATGTGAAAAATAAGCAGCTGCTCTGTTCATAAGGAAGTGTAATAAAATGGCAATGTTGAAAATCTGGAGTGAAACTATTGAAAATTTGGAAACTTACGAGCATGCATATAGGAACTGGCCAAGGCACGCCATGAAACAGTCAGTTTTGGGAATTTTTTCACCAAATTTTCAACATAGCCATTTTAAGACCTCTGCTCATGAACAATGTAACTGTGATTTTCTTAATCTGTCCCAAACATTGCTTTTGCATAAATGCGCCATTGTGCGCTACATGAGTGGAAACACGTTTTGGGTGAGATGTGAAAATGACAGCTCTACTGCTCATATAGGAGGTGTGGTAAAATGGCAATGTTGAAAATCTGGAGTGAAAATATTGAAAATTCACAAACTTACGAGCTTGCATAGGAACTGCACAATGCACGCTTGTAAAACAGTCATTTTAGGAATTTTACCACCAAATTTTCAACATAGACTTTTAAAAACCCACCTTGTAGTAGAGTGTCATTTCGTTACTCAGTCCCAAAGGTGATTTCACGCAGTGACTGTGAAATCACCTCAGTCCTGATTAACGCCATGACAGTGAGACCATTCATGAGAAGGGATCCCAAAACCCCATGTTAAAAGTTTGGTGCAAAATTCCAAAATGCCTGAGATATGCAGCAAGTTGAAAACACCCAATCTATCCCATTATACAGCTTACCAGTATTTCCTCAGTTCACGGTCAGCTTTGAAGAGTGCAGACGTGTTCCTGGTCCACCAAAGATCGTAGCACCAGAGTCCAGAGCTAAGCATGGGGTGGGGTGGGGAGGCAGGGTGCGCAGTGGGTGGGCACGGGTGGGCTGGTGAATGCAGAGGAAAGTTTTCTTGTTTACAGTTTTTTTAACAGGAAGATGATGTGGGTTGTTTGCCATGCTGGGGTGGGCTCCCAGTGTAGGCAGCTAGAAGGCTGTTTGGGGGACAGGAGCTGACAGGATTGGACACCCGTCAACTCATCTGGGACTTAGTGCCACGCTGGGGTGGGCTCCCAGTGTGGCAGCAGCAAGGCTGTTTGGGGGTGCTGGAGCTGATGGGGATTGGGCATCCCCATCGGCCATAGCAGACTTGTGCTACACTAGGGTGGGCTCCTAATGGCAGCTGTAAGGCTGTTTGGGGGGGCTGGAGTCGACGTGGGCATTGGGCACCCCTGTGGCTCCATACAGATGTGTTGCCACACTGGGATGGACACCCAGCATGGCATCTGGAACTCTGGGGAAGTGCAGCACAGCCGAAGGGGATTGGGCACCCCATCGGCTATACAGTGTGTGCATGGGGTGAGCACACAGTATGCATGCATGTGTAAGAGGGGAGCATGCATGAGCAGGTGATAGCTATCGCTGCTCACTGGAAGCGAGTCTCTCTTTCAACTGTATGCCGCTGCATTTTCTCAACTGCTGTCATAGACAGCTCCAGCAGTGCTTGGAGAACTGTGACCACGCCTGCAAACACACTGACTGAATTGGAAGACGCTGACACACCTCCGAAAAACTCG
The DNA here is from genome assembly GCA_016271365.2 of Neoceratodus forsteri. Classification (NCBI taxonomy): domain Eukaryota; kingdom Metazoa; phylum Chordata; order Ceratodontiformes; family Ceratodontidae; genus Neoceratodus; species Neoceratodus forsteri. The sequence goes on along the minus strand of CM028133.1, from coordinate 85,356,210 downwards.
ATGATGGCATTCGCTTTCTTGCACACGCGCGCAAGCAAACATAATAATGAATAGCCTGAGATGTTAATTTCCTATCAGGCGTAGTGGGTGTTAGCCATGATTCAGAGATTACCAAAATCCAGTGTGGTATGTCTGACCCAGGCCTGATCAAGGCAAGCTTTTTTAATAGGCTGCATGCATGCATACGCATAAAGCACATTCCTTTAGTTTGCTGGATCCGATGGGGAAGTAAGAACTTTAGCTGGGCCAGGGTTAAGCTCAATGTCTCCTGAGCACAACAGAAGGAAAAGTAAGAGCTTCCTTAGTGCAGCAATAGTAATTTTGTAATCCCTTGCCCATGTTCGTCTTACAAGGGGTGTCGGGCTGAGTAAATAGAACCCCGTGATTTAGATCTGGTCTGTCCTAAGAGTGCAATTACCAAGACCCTGGCTGTGAGACGTAAAGAGAGGTAAGTGCACGTAGAGTGATGGATATGCCCTGTGTGGGCAGTTCGGCCCAAGTCCCCGCTACTAATACTAGTCTGAATAAAGGGCTGCAGGTGGGGAGTCTAAGAGCACAAAGATAATTATAGGATGAGTTACGGTGCACATGATAGCCCACCAGAAGGCTATTTTCCCCAGGCTAGAAGAATGGGAGAGTTTGTGTACTGTGCCTGGCACAAGGAAAAGAAGGAACAGAAAACAGAGCCAGTGGGGCACCCAAATGGTGATGCCTTGCATGAAGCAGAAACAGTTGATCTGTCTGATTCTTGCAGCCTATAGATTGAATTAGCAACCCGCAAGACAAAGTTGCCAGCTACTGGGATGGTTTGTCTGTGACTGGGTATATCACTGTAAGCAGTGGGAAGCGTAAGAATTGAAAGAGTATATAGTCAAATTAGGGTGAGGTCCCCAACAATAGGGCAGTAAGGCAGTAATTGAGAGGAGTTAACTGGAGAATTGAAAGGGTATGTAGTTGAATTAGGGTGAAGGCCCAACAATAGGGTAGGTTAGAGCAGTAATTGAGAGGAGTTAACTAGAGTGGCTGGAGAAAAGTTGAGAGCAAATGTGCAACCCTGTGGCTAGACTGCTTTAAAAAGGGGCGATAAGAAAATGGGTCAAGTCAGGTATTGAAGAAAGGGAGGAAAATAGCATAAGAATGTGCAGTAGTGGAGTGACCAATCAGCTGTTAGACTGAGGAAAGGGGTGGAGCAAGGGTCTATTTAATACAGTGAGGAGGTGGGATGGGGTGGCTATTAAATACTGTGAGGAGGTGGGGCAGGGGTGGGTGAAAAATTAAGTCCAGAACATAGCACAGAAAGAGAGTTCCCTGAGATCAGGGAAGCACCAGGCATTGGAAATCAGCCAAGGAGCAGAAACTACCAATAGTGCCTGGCTCCTCCACTGGGCATCCAGTCAAAACAGTGGTATTCAAAACCACAAATTTTGGAGGTCTGGTGCATACCTGAATCTGTCCGGGGTCAGTCAGGCAGTCTGTTAGCTGCAGCCTGCTCAGAGAGAGCCAGGGCCACAGGAGCAGTTAGGGAAGCCTGCAGATGGGCTGTCTGTGGAACAAGGAAGGAAAAGACAGAGGATTAAATACAGCTAGAGTACAATAGCAAGCTCAGTGGGGGCAGGCAATGGGGAAGGACAAAGCATGAGGTAAAGAGGTGGGAAATGCAGGGCAATTATTTAGAGATAAAAGAGTACTTAACTGACGGGGTCTGTGCTTTTGGCACCAGGACATCTGAGGAGGAAAGCCGCAGCAGGAGGTGTAAGGAAGGGTTTGTAGGTAAGGCAGAGAAAAAATAAACTGTTTAGAGAGCAGCATTACAAATGGGGCAGAGAAATTAATAATTACACAGTGACCAGTGTGGGGAAGGGGACAGGATTTGTCAGTAGGGCAGAAATGGAAAACTGCAGCAATCTTGCTCAGTAGCTAGGTTCTAAGCAGTCAAACATCAGCTACTACACAATACAGTTTCTCCAGCACTAGTCGCACAGCAGCAAGTAGCACCGAGAGTGGGTAGACTAGCGGCTTGTAATAGACTAGCTAAACTGGCAGGCAAAGTAAGACCAATTGATACATAACATAAGTAATTACATTAACAAAACTCAGTCCAGAACACAGCACAGAAAGAGATTTCCTGAGATCAGGAAGTGGCAGGCATTAGAAAATCAGCCAAGGAGCAGAAACTTCCAATCCACTGGGAATCCAATCAAACAGCGGCATTCAAAACCACGAGTTTTGGAGGTTCTGTATGTACCTGAATCTGTCCAGGAGTCAGTCTGGTGGTCTGTTAGCTGCAGCCTGCTAGGGAGAGAGCAAGGGACACAGGAGCAGCTTGGAAGCCCACAGATGGGCTGTCTGAATCTCCGGGGTTAAACAGGTGATATGTTAGCTGCAGCCTGCTCGGAGAGAGCCAGGCCACAGGAGAGCTTGGGAAGCCCACAGATGGCTTGTCTGAATCTGTACAGAGGTCAGTTGAGTGGTATGTGAACTGCTGCCTGCTCCAGAGAGAGCAAGGACACAGGAGCAGCTTGGGAAGCCCACAGATGGCTTGTCTGAATCTGTACAGAGGTCAGTCAGGTGGTCTGTGAGTGGCATCCTGCTCACAGAGAGCCAGAGCCTCAGGAGCAGCTTGGGAAGCTCGCAGATGGGCTGTCTGAATCTGTCCGGGGCTAGTCAAGAGGTCTGTTAGCTGTGTGATGTAGACAGCCAGTTCTGAGTGCTTTATCACATTTGTTTTATATAAAATGTATTAATGACTGTCTCTGCTGAAAACCAAATGCTCTAGGAATGACCTAACTCATCCCCCCCCCAAGATTTCAGTTGACAGATGCAGGAAAGAGAAATGCTGACAGCATGTATCACACACTCAGTTTTAGAGACAATGGGTTACATGGAAGATGTTAAATCAAGGATCCTGTTTCTAAGTTAATTACAGAGTTGTTTAAGTTAACTTTGTTAAGAGGAAATCATAAAAAGGTTTATGACATTGAAGAGAAACACAGGTTATTACACAGAGGTGAGAGGTTGTAAATGCTCATATGAAGCCTGTGTGAGGAGGATGCAGCATGAATCAAAAGAGGTGTCATTGGAATTAAGTTATGCTAAGGTTGCAGAATTAATACTTTGAAATTACATCCTGTGGTTGTATAGAAATATATATTTTTAGATATTTTGACAGGGAGGAGCTAGATGACCTCATGCAAAAGAGGTGGGCAAAACCAGCTTTTAAAGATTATTCTGTTTTACTACAGACACACTTTTATCTGACACTGACCAAGAAAACATCTGAGCACTGAAGACAGGTATTTAGAAAGTTAGACAAATCTAAATATTGTTTTAGGAATTTCACTGTTTTAAACCTTGTTTTGTTTAAAGATATGTATGTCTTGTGATATAAGAGTTCTGTACTGTATATTTGACATATTATTATATATTTTAGTAAAACTCTAATTTTAGAGCATACCTGGTCTGTCTTTGAATTGCTTTCTTTTGCTAAGAAATATTTATGGTTATAACAGACAGCAGACATAAGCTTGTATGGTGATACCAAACTGGAAAGAGAAGTGTTTTAAATCTGAGGTCTTAATTAAAGTTTTAAGGGTTCATCTCTGAATACCTGGTTAGGTGCCCATAGGCAAAGATATCTGCCCCCGAAGACAGATATATCTGAGCCTCTGCATTGGGTATGCTAGCAAGAGGTTAACAGTTTGAATCTCTCCAGAACTTGAGACCAAAGGTTGATCCAACTCACAAAACAGACAAGAGGGTTATCTTGTCTGTTACACTGTTCACAAGACTGTGCTCAGAGGTTGGCACTTTGGGAGTAGAGGCCTGACCTGCTGAGTGAATCTGCAATAGATTGGTTGGCAGCGGTGGCATAAGCTTTATTATTCTGTGTCAGCTGAGACCATAGGCTCTCATGCAAAGCAAGAAAAGACAGAGTTTTATTGTAAAAGGAAACAGAACTATATATCACTTGGTGTACAGTCAAGTTCCTACCTATTTTTTTTTCTAAAGTGCAAAGTCAGAGTAGCCGTAGTCAGGAAGAAGAAGATGGCTTCCGACTACAGTAGGCATACTGTAGATTACTTGAAGCAGTTGTGCGGGGACAGGGAGTCCTGCTCAAGGTGACAGCCAAAAAGCAGAACCTCATTGAGGCCCTGATGGTAGCAGATACCAGAGCAGTGAGTCACCGACTGTGACTGAAAAGGACAGCAGGATCACTGTCAGTGAAGGGCCACAGCAGCAGGGATTGGCCACCAGTATCCTTATCCAGAGGTACTCAAACTGCAAATTGAGTTGCGCAGGATGCAGTTGGAGTCCCAGGAGAGGAGAGAGTGAGAGAAATGAGAGGCAGACTGTGAGGCAGAGCAACAACAGAGGGAGGCAGACCTTGAGGAGTGTGAGCACCAGTGAGCTGCAGAGAAGAAGAGAGAGGAGCACCAAAGCCAACAAGAGCTGGAGAAGATGGACTTTGACCAGCTGCACCAGAGCAGGTAAGTGGCTTTGTTTAAATGGGACTGCAGGACTGGGTTACAAATTAAACTCCAAATTAATAGCTGAGTATAAGGAACAGGAGGACATGGGTGTGTTTTAAATTCTTTGAAAAAGTTTGTATTCAGGCTTAAATTCCTAGAGAGTCTTGAGCTTCCAGCTATCCCTGCTACTTACCGGAAAGCTCGAAATGTATTGGGTCAAATGGACAATGAAGACAGCACTGATTACAGCAAGCTAAAAACTGCACTGCTAAAAAATTTGAATTAACTGCTGAATCATACAGAGCTAAATTCAGGAGAAGCCCTGATATTAGATGTGAGGAGCTAAGCCACGAAACAATGTCAGCTTTTAAAACATTGGTGGAAGGAACTGAGGCAAATTCTGTTGATAAAATTGAAAATGGGATTTTATTAGAACAGTTTTATTGGTCATGTGCAGCAGAGCAAACACCTGGCTAGAGGACCGAGATCCAAAACAGTGCAAGAGGCTGCCAAACTCTCGACCGATATGCCAAGAGCAGACCTGCTCTGAGAATGAATGGGCTGGGCGTGGCAGTGCAGAAAGGGAAAGCGTGCCTTCAGGGCAGCTAAAACCCTCACTGCCTCCACCAAAACCAGTTAGCCCCAGGTTTCAAAGAAAATATTTCTCTGAAGTAAGAAATGCCTGTTGGTTGTGTAAAGAAACTGGGCATATTGCCAGACAGTGCCCCAAAAAGGTGAGCCATAATACTCATCAGGGTACTAGAAAAGAAGTGGGTTGTTTGTGTGACCCTGGAAGCATGCTAGTGAACATGAGGGAACACATGCACCTAGTCATGGTGAATGGTGTACAGATGCAGGGTTTAAGGGACACAGGGCATCCCTGACATTGGTAAAGGGGAATCTGGCAGCCTGGTCAGCTTATACCAAATAAATATGTAACAAGGGTTTACTGGTGAAGAGAAAACATTGCCACTAGCTAGTTTCTCCTGGACTGGGGTGAAACAGGGGAACTGTGCAGCAGGTGGCTATAGCCAACACATTAGCAGTGGATGTGATCCTGGTAACAATCTCCAGCAGGGGGTATGTGCAGTCTCCTGTAGCTAAGCAGCAAGGGAAAATAATAGTTCCCTGAACCCCACAGAAACCAGTGTGAAAACCACTGAGAGGCTGGTCCCCAGCCTGTGTCTCCAGATGGGGAGACTGATATAAAGGGGTAGAAATTTCCCAGTAGCAAGTAACCACACAACTACAGAGGGTTACTCTGAGGAGGGAGGGTGACCCTGTCAGAGGGTTAGGATTGGCAGTGATCCTGAGGGCCCTGACGCTAGTGCTAGGGACCCTAGTTTAGCGACTGAAGGGACCTGTCCGATGCCTTGGGAATATGAGAGGGGTTTGCATCTGCTCAGAGGACAGACCTTAGTTTAGAGAAGCTGAGGGCTTGGGCAGACTCGGAGGGCACACAGGGAGGTGATGGCAGACATAAGATTTATGGGGAAAATGGACTTATCTATACACAGGCAGTACAGACAGAGGGAGGGATGCTAGGCAGGCTGCTTGTTGTTCTCCAGGGGTATCGTGAGCAGTTGCTCAAGATTGTACATGATATTCCTTTGTCTGGTCATCTGGGAATTGCATGCACAATGCAGTGGTTGGCCCAGAATTTCTACTGGCCTAACTTCATGCAGCAGGTGAAGGAGTATTGCAGGTCTTATCACTGGTGCCAAGAAATAAGGAAGGTGGGTAAGAAAACCCAAGCCACCCTGATCCCCTGCCCATAGCGGAGAGCCATTCCAGAGGGTGGAAATTGATATTGTGGGGCTTTAAACACCACCAGCTCCTCAGGGAAGAGATTCATCCTGACTGTGGTGGATTGTGCCACTGGGTACCCAGAGGCAATCGCCCTATCCTCTCTGAGGACAGACAAAGTGGCAGATGCCTTACTTGGGATTTTCTCCGTGCTGGGTTTCTGCAGGAGGTAATCACCAATCAAGGGATTCCTTCATGTCAGAGCTGATGAAATGTTTATAGGAGAAGTGTGGGGTGGTGGAGATACATGACATCAGATCACCCACAAGCCAATGGGCTTGTGGAACGCTCAATGGTACCCTAAAGTCAATGCTCCAGGCATTTGCTGAACAGCATGGGAGGGACTGGGAGAAATACCTTCCTTATCTGTTGTTTGCACACAGGAAGGTACCCCAAGAGTTGACAGGATTTTCCCCTTTGAACTATTATATGAACGCTGGGTACATGGGCCCTAGACTTGATCCAGGAGGACTGGAAGGCAAGTACACCACCCAAGGAACTCCCATTGTGGATTATGTCCTTAGGTTTAGGAAAGGCTGAAGGAGCTTATGGGGACAGCTTAGAGCAAACCTGGCAGCTGCCCAACAAAAACAAAAGGTGTGGTACGACCGCAGAGCCAGAGCTCGCTTGAACATGGTGGGTCAGAAAGTCATGGTCCTTATTCCAGTCCAGAAAGACAAGCTGCAAGCTGAGTGGGCAGGACCATACAAAGTGATTAGGAAGGTAAATGATGTGAACTATATTGTGGAGTTACCTGACCGTAGACAGACAGAAAGGATGTACCATGTCAACATGATGAAGCCATATGCAAACAGGGCTGACATGGTGTTTGCAGTATGTAATAATGGGAGGTGATGGACGAAGAGACCCCTTCTGGACTTGCTGGAAGAGAGTAAGTGGAAGTCCTCTGTGGAAGCAGTAAAATTGTCTCCCAGCTGACCCAGGCCAGATCCAGAAAGTAAGGGAGGTTTTAGCAGACTTTGCCCCATAGTTTAGCACCAAGCCTGGACTGACCCCTTAGAGACACATGATGTGGAGACTGGGACACAGACGCCTATTTGCTGGACAGCATATCAGGTGTCAGAGGCTGTCCAAAAGGATATTAAGAGGGAAGTGGAGGAGATGCTGGATTTAGGGGTAATCCAGAGATCCTGAGCCTCACCCGTAGTCCTTGTGCCCAAGCCAGATGGCTCAACTCATTTTTGTGTGCACTGTCATGGACTGAATGCAGTCACAAAGTCCCGACGCCGCCCGATGCCCCAGATGGATGAACTCCTGGACAAGTTGGGAGGGCGACCTACCTACTGACTATTGACTTGACCAAGGGGTATTGGCTGTTAGAATTGACAGACAGAGCTAGGAGAGGTCAGCCTTTATCACTACGATAGGCTTATTTGAGTTTAAAGTAATGCCTTTGGAATGAAGAACGCCCGGCCACTTTCCAAAGATTGGTGAACCAGGTGTTAAATGGTGCTGAGGAGCACACAGTGGCATACCTGGATGATATTGCCATCTTTAGTACCAGCTGGGAAGAACACCTATCCTACCGTGAGGGAAGTGCTGGACAGGATACAGAGGGCCAGGCTCACTGTCAAAGCCGAGAAGTGCCAGGTGGTCACGGGAGAGGTGGCATACCTCGGACATGTGGTAGGCCAGGGACAGCTCTGTCCTAACCAAATAAAGATAGAGGTGATCCAGGCATGGCCCAGACCAGAAACCCAGAAGCAGGGCAGGAGCTTTCTAGGGACAGCAGGGTAATACAGGAAATTTGTACCCAATTACAGTGCCCTGGCTGCTCCCCTATCTGACCTGACACAGAAAAAGATGCCAAAGAAAACTACCTGGGATGCAGCCTGTGAAGAGGTCTTTACTAGACTGACAGAGGCACTGTGCAGTGCTCTTGTTTTGACAAGTCCTGACTATAGCAAAACCTTTATAGTTCAGGCAGACGCCTCGGACATGGGTATTGGGCAGTACTGAGCCAGACTTCCAGACAAGGCACAGATCAACCAGTAGCATTCCTGAGTTGGAAGCTGCTCCCAGGGAGCAAGCCTACTCCATGGGGAAAAGGAGTGTCTTGGCATAGTGTGGGCCCTAAAGAAATTAGAGCCATACTTGTATGGGCAGCATTTTGTGGTGCTGACTGACCACAACCACCTGCTTTGGCTGACGAGATGGGAAAGAGAAATCTGAGACTGCTAAGATGGAGTCTTGCTTTGCAAGGATATGATCTGACAATCATATATAGGGCAGGCATTAAGAATCAGAACTCCGATCGCTATCTAGAGTCTATGAGAAGTGAACTGATTTGAGACACTCATCCCATGTAGAGTACAGATCCCCAAATTCAGTCTAGGTGGGGAGGAATGTGACATAGACAGCCAGTTCTGAGTGCTTTATCATACTTTTTATATAAAATGTATTAATGACTGTCTCTGCTGAAAAAGCAAATGCTCTAGGAATGACCTCACTCATCTCCTCCTCCTCTCCAAGATTTCAGCTGACAGAAGCAGGCCAAGAGAAATGCTGACAGCATGTATCACACACTCAGTTTTTAGAGACAATAGGATACATGGAAGACTTTAATCAAGGATCATGTTTCTCTGAGTTAATTACAGAGTTGTTTAAGTTAACTTTGTTAAGAGGAAATCATAAAAAGGTTTATGTCGTTGAAGAGAAACACAGGTTATTACACAGAGGTGAGAGATTGTAAATGCTCATATGAAGCCTGTGTGAGGAGGATGCAAGCATGATTAAAAGAGGTGTCATTGGAATTGGGTTATGCTAAGGTTGCAGAATTAATACTTTGAAATTACATCCTGTGGTTGTATAGAAATATATATTTTAGATATTTTGACAGGGAGGAGCTAGATGACCTCATGCAAAAGAGGTGGGCAAAACCAGCTTTTAAAGATTATTCTGTTTCACCACAGACACACTTTCTACCTGACACTGACCAAGAAAATATCTGAGCACTGAACACATATATTTAGAAAGCTAGACAAATCTAAATATTGTTGTAGGAATCTCAATGTTTTAAACCTTGTTTTGTTTAAAGAAATGTATGTCTTGTGATATTAGAGTTCTGCATTGTCTGTTTGACATATTATTATGTATTTTAGTAAAACTCTAATTTTAGAGCATACCTGGTCTGTCTTTGAATTGCTTTCTTTGCTAAGAAATATTTATGGTTATAGCAGACAGTAAACATAAGCTTGTATGGTGGTACCAAACATGAAAGAGAAGCATTTTAAATCTGAGGTCTTAATTAAAGTGTTAAGGGTTCATCACTGAATACCTGGATAGGTGCCCATAGGCAAAGATATCTGGTCCCCAAAGGCAGATATAGCTGAGCCTGTGCATTGGGTATGCTAGCAAGAGGTTAACAGTTTGAATCTCTCCAGAACTTGAGACCAAACATTGATCAGAACTCACAAAATAGACAAGAGGGCTACTAGTCTGTTAAACTGTTCACAAGCCTGCGCCAGAGGTTGGCACTTTGGGAGAAGAGGGCCTGACCTGCTGAGTGAATCTGTGACAAACTGCAGCCTGCTTTGAGAGAGTCATGGCCAGAGGAGCAGATTGGGAAGCCCACAGATGGGCTGCTTGAATCTGTCTGGGGGTCAGTCAGGCAGTCTGTTAGCTACTGCTTGCTCAGAGAGCCAGGGCCACAGGTTGTCTGAATCTGTCTGAGGGTCAGTCGGGTGGTCTGTTAGATGCAGCCTGAACCGAGAGAGCCAGGGCCAGAGGAGCAGTTCGAGAAACCTGCAGATGTGCTGTCTGAATATTTCTAAGGGCCATTCATGTGGTCTGTTAGCTGCAGCCTGCTCAGAAGAGCCAGGGCCACAGGAGCAGCTTGGGAAGCCTACAGATAGGCTGTCTGAATCTGTCTGGGGGTCAGTTGGGTGGTCTGTTAGCTGTGTCCTGCTCAAAGAGAGCCAAGGCAACAGGAGCAGCTTGGGAAGCCTGCAGATGGGCTGTCTGAATCAGTCCAGGGGTGAGTCGGGCTATCTGTTAGCTGTGGCCTTCTCAGAGAGAGCCAGGACCACAGAAACAGCTTGAAAGCCCACAGATGGGCTGTCTGAATCTGTCCTGGGGTCAGTCAGGCAGTCCATCAGCTGTGGCCTGCTTGGAGAGAGCCAGGGCCACAGGAGCAGCTTGGGAAGCCCACAGATGGGCTGTCTGAATTTGTCCGGGGTCAGTCAGGTGGTCTGTGAACTGCTACCTGCTCAGAGAGAGCAAGGGACACAGGAGCAGCTTTGGAAGCCTGCAGTTGGTCTGTCTGAATCTGTCCAGGGTCAGTCAGGCAGTCTGTTAGCTGTGGCCTGCTCAGAGAGAGCCAGGGCCACAGGAGCAGCTGGAAGCCCCAGATGGGCTGTCTGAAACTGTCCGGGGTTAGTCGAGTGGTCTGTTAGCTGTGTGATGTAGACAGCCAGTTCTGAGTGCTTTATCATATTTTTTATATAAAATGTATTAATGACTGTCTCTGCTGAAAAATCAAATGGTCTAGGAATGACCTCACTCATTCCCCCTGCAAGATTTCAATTGACAGATGCAGGCTGAGAGAAATGCTGACAGCATGTATCACGACACTCAATCTTTAGAGACAATGTGTTACATGGAAGATGTAAATCAAGGATCCTGTTTCTCTGAGTTAATTACAGAGTTGTTTAAGTTAACTTTGTTAAGAGGGAAATCATAAAAAGGTTTATGACATTGAAGAGAAAACACAGGTTATTACACAGAGGTGAGAGGTTGTAAATGCTCATATGAAGCCTGTGTGAGGAGGATGCAGCATGAATCAAAAGAGGTGTCATTGGAATTAAGTTATGCTAAGGTTGCAGAATTAATACTTTGAAATTACATCCTGTGGTTGTATAGAAATATATATTTTAGATATTTTGACAGGGAGGAGCTAGATGACCTCATGTAAAGAGGTGGGCAAAACCAGCGTTTAAAGATTATTCTCTTTCACTACAGACACACTTTTATCTGACACTGACCAAGAAAACATCTGAGCACTGAAGACAGATATTTAGAAAGTTAGGCAAATCTAAATATTGTTGTAGGAATTTCATTGTTTTAAACCTTGTTTTGTTTAAAGATATGTATATCTTGTGATATAAGAGTTCTGTATTGTATGTTTGACATATTATTATATATTTTAGTAAAAACTCTAATTTTAGAGCATACCTGGTCTGTCTTTGACTTGCTTTCTTTTGCTAAGAAATATTTATGGTTATAACAGACAGCAGACATAAGCATGTATGGTAGTACCAAACTGGAAAGAGAAATGTTTAAATCTGAGGACTTAAATAAAGTTTTAAGGGTTCATCTCTGAATACCTGGTTAGGTGCCCATAGGCAAAGATATCTGGCCCACCAAAGACAGATATATCTGAGCTCTGCATTGGGTATGCTAGCTAGAGGTTAACAGTTTATATCTCTCCAGAACTTGAGACCAAAGGTTGATCTGAACTCACAAAACATACAAGAGGGTTACCTTGTCTGTTACACTGTTCACAAGACTGCGCTCAGAGGTTGGCACTTTGGGAGTAGAGGGCCTGACCTGCTGAATGAATCTGTAATAGATTGGTTGGCAGCGGTGGCATAATTTTGGTATCACAAGCTTTATTATTCTGTGTCAGCTGAGACCATAGGCTCCCTTGCAAAGAAAGAAAAGACAGAGTTTTATTTTAAAAGGAAACAGAACTATATATCACTTGGTGTACAGTCAAGTTCCTACCTATTTTATTTTTTCTAAAGTGCAAGTTAGAGTAGCGTAGTCAGGGAAGAAGAAGATGGCTTCTGACTACAGCAGGCATAGTGTAGATTACTTGAAGCAGTTGTGCTGGGACAGGTGAGTCCTGCTCAAGGTGACAGCCAAAAGCAGAACCTTATCAAGGCCCTGATGGTAGCAGATACCCAGAGCAGTGAGTCACTGACCATGACTGAAGAGGACAGCAGGGCCACTATCAGTGAAGGGCCACAGCAGCAGGAAAGTCCACCAGCATCCTGAATCCAGAGGTACTCAAACTGCAAACTAAGTTGTGCAGGATGGAGTTGGAGTCCCAGGAGAAGAGAGAGTGAGAGAAGCGAGAGGCAGACTGTGAGGCAGAGCAACAACAGAGGAGGCAAACTGTGAGGAGCGTGAGCACCAGCAAGCTGCAGAGGAAAAGAGAGAGAGCACCAGAGGCATCATGAGCTGGAGAAGATGCGCTCTGACCAGCGGCACCAGAGCAGGTAAGTGGCTTGGGTTTAACTGGGACTGCAGGACTGGGTTACAAATTGAACTCCAAATTAATAGCTGAGTTTAAGGAATGGGAGGACATGCATGCATTTTAAATTCTTTTGAAAAAGTTTGTATTCAGGCTAAAATTCCTAGAGAGTCTTGGAGCTTCCAGCTATCCCTACTTACCGGAAAAGCTCGAGATGCACGGGGTCAAATGGACAATGAAGACAGCACTGATTACGGCAAGCTAAAATCTGCACTGTTAAAAAGTTAGAATTAACTGCTGAATCATACAGAGCTAAATTCAGTAAGCTCAGGAGAAGCCCTGATATGAGCTATGAGGAGCTAGCCATGAAACAATGTCAATTTTAAAACATTGGTGGAAGGAACTGAGGCAAATTCTGTTGATAAAATTGAAAATGGGATTTTATTAGAACAGTTGTATTGGGCATGCACAGCAGAGCAAAACTGGCTAAAGGACCGAGATCCAAAACAGTGCAAGAGGCTGCTGAACTCTCAGACCGATATACCAAGAGCAGAACTGCTCTGAGAGATGAATAAATTGGGCGTGGAAGTGCAGAAAGGAAAAGCGCACCTTCAGGGCAACTAAAACCCTCACTGCTTCCACCAAAACCAGTTAGCCCCAGGTTTCAAAGAAAATATTTCTCTGAAGTAAGAAATGCCTGTTGGTTGTGTAATGAAACTGGGCATATTGCCAGACAGTGCCCCAAAAAGGCGAAGCCATAATACTCAACAGGGTACTAGAAAAAGTGGGTTGTTTGTGTGTCCCTGGAAGCATGCCAGTGAATATGAGGGAACACATGTACCCAGTCATGGTGAATGGTGTACAGATACAGGGTTTAAAGGACACAGGGCATCCCTGACATTGGTAACGGAATCTGGTACAGCCTGGTCAGCTTATACAATATATGTAACAAGGGTTTACTGGTGAAGAGAAAACATTGCCACTAGCTAGTTTCTCCTGGACTGGGGTGAAACAGGGGAACTGTGCAGCAGATGGCTGTAGCCAAACATTAGCAGTGAATGTGATCCTGGGTAACAATCTCCAGCAGAGGGTGGATGTGCAGTTCCCCATAGCCAAACAACAAGGAAAATAATAGTTCCCTGAACCCACAGAAACCAGTGTGAAAACACGCTGAGGCTGGTTCCCCAGCCTGTGTCTCCAGATGGGAGACTGATAAAAAGGGGTAGAAATTTCCCAGTAGCAAATAACCACACAACTACAGAGGGTTACTCTGAGGAGGGAGGGTGACCCCTTGTCAGAGGGTTAGGATTGACAGTGATCCTGAGGGCCCTGACATTAGTGTTAGGGACCCTAGTTTAGCAACTAAATGGGACCTGTCCCTTGCCTTGGGAATGTGTGAGGGTTTGCAGCTGCTCAGAGGGTGACCCTAGTTTAGAAGCAGAGCACTTGGGCAGACTCGGAGGGCATACAGGAGGTGGCAGCAGACATAAGGTTTATAGGGAAAATGGACTTATCTATACACAGGCAATAAAGACAGAGTGAGGGATGCTAGGCAGGCAGCTTGTTGTTCCCAGGGGTATCATGAGCAGTTGCTCAAGAAAGACTGCACATGATATTCCCTTGTCTGGTCATCTGGGAATTGCACGCACAATGCAGCAGCTGTCCCAGAATTTCTACTGGCCTAACTTCACCCAGCAGGTGAAGGAGTACTGCAGGTCTTGTCACTGGTGCCAAGAAACAAGGAAGGTGGGTAAGAAAACCCAAGCTGCCCTGATCCCCTTGACCATAGTGAAGGAGCCATTCCAGAGGGTGGGAATGGATATTGTGGGGCCTTAAAACCCCAGCTCCTCAGGGAAAAGATTCATCCTGACTGTGGTGGATTATGCCACTCGGTACCCAGAGGCAATCGCCCTATCTCTCTGAGGACAGACAAAGTGGCAGATGCCTTACTTGGGATTTTCTCCCGTGTTGGGTTTCTGCAGGAGGTAATCACCGACCGAGGGGTTCCTTCATGTCGGAGCTGATGAAATGTTTAGAGGAGAAGTGTGGAGTGGTGCAGAGATGCATGACACCATATCACCCACAAGCCAATGGGCTTGTGGAATGCTTCAATTGTACCCTAAAGTCAATGATCTGGGCATTTGCTGAACAGCATGGGAGGGACTGGGAATACCTTCCCCATCTGTTGTTTGCACACAGAAGGTGCCCCAACAGTCAACAAGATTTCCCCTTGCAATTCTTATATGGGACGCTGTACATGGGCCCCTAGACTTGATCTGGGAGGACTGGGAAGACAAGCACACCACCCAGGGAACTCCCATTGTGGATTATGTCCTTAGGTTTAGGGAAAGGCTGAAGGAGCTTATGGAGACAGCCAGAGTAACCTGGCAGCTGCCCAACAAAACAAAAGGTGTGGTACGACCGCAGAGCCAGAGCTCACTCGAACATGGAGGGTCAGGAAGTCATGGTCCTTATTCCAGACCGGAAAGACAAGCTGCAAGCTGAGTGGGCAGGACCATACAAAGTGGTTAGGAAAGTAAATGACGTGAACTACATTGGGGAGTTACCTGACCGTAGACAGACAGAAAGGATATACCATGTCAACATGATGAAGCCATATGCAAACATGGCTGACATGGTGTTCTGCAGTATATAATAATGGTGAAAGGATGAATGAAGGAGACCCCTTCTGGACTTGCTGGAAGAGAGTAAGTGGAAGTCCTCTGTGGAAGCAGTAAAATTGTCTCCCCAGCTGACCCGGGCCAGATCCAGAAAGTAAGGGAGGTTTTAACAGACTTTACCACATTGTTTAGTGCCAAGCCTGGACTAACCTCTTAGAGACACATGTTGTGGAGACAGGGACACAGACGCCCATTCAGCAGACAGCATATCGGGTGTCAGAGTCTGTCCAAAAGGACATTAGGAGGGAAGTGGAGGAGATGCTGAATTTAGGAGTAATCCAGAGATCCCAGAGCCCCTGGGCCTCACCCGTAGTCCTTGAGCCCACGGCAGATGGTTCAACTCATTTTTGTGTGCACTATCGTGGACTGAATGCAGTCACAAAGTCCGATGCCTGCCCGATGCCCAGATGGACAAACTCCTGGACAAGTTGGGAGGGCAACCTACCTTACGACTATTGACTTGACCAAGGGGTATTGGCTGTTAGAATTGACAGACAGAGCTAGGGAGAGGTCAGCCTTCATCACTCTGATAGGCTTGTTTGAGTTTAAAGTAATGCTTGAATGAAGAACACCCTGGCCACTTTCCAAGATTGGTGAACCAGGTGTTAAATGGTGCTGAGGAGTGCGCATGGCATACCTGGATGACATTTCCATCTTTAGTACCAGCTGGGAAGAACACCTGTCTCACCTTGGGAAGTGCTGTACAGGATACAGATGGCCAGGCTCACTGTCAAAAGCCGAGAAGTGCCAGGTGCCACAGGAGGTGACATACCTCAGACATGTGGTGAGCCAGGGGCAGCTCTGTCCTAACCAAATAAAGATAGAGGTGATCCAGGCATGGCCCAGACCAGAAACCCAGAAGCAGGTCAGGAGTTTCTAGGGCAGCAGGTTACTACAGGAAATTTGTACCCAATTACAGTGCCCTGGCTGCTCCCCTATCTGATCTGACACAGAAAAAGATGCCAAAGAAAATTACCTGGGGCCCAGCCTGTGAAGAAGCCTTTACCAGACTGAAGGAGACACTGTGCAGTGCTCTTGTTTTGATAAGTCCTTACTATAGCAAATCCTTTATACTTCAGACAGATGCCTCAGATGTGGGTATTGGGGCAGTACTGAGCCAGACTTCCAGCCAAGGGACAGATCAACCATTAGCATTCCTGAGTTGAAGCTGCTCCCAGGAGCAAGCGTGCTCCACAGGGGAAAGAGTGTATTGCCATAGTGTGGGCCTTAGAAATTAGAGCCATACTTATATGGGCAGCATTTTGTGGTGCAGACTGACCGAAAACCTGCTTTGGCTGGACGAGATGGGAAAGAGAAATCTGAGACTGCTAAGATGGAGTCTTGCTTTGCAAGGATATGATCTGACAATCACACATAGGGCAGGCATTAAGAATCAGAACTCCGATGGGCTGTCTAGAGTCTATGAGGAGTGAACTGATTTGAGATGCTCATCCCATGTAGGATAGATCTCCCAAATTCAGTATAGGTGGGGAGGGTGTGACGTAGACAGCCAGTTCTGAGTGCTGTATCATATTTTTTTATTTAAAATGTATTAATGACTGTCTCTGCTGAAAATGCAAATGCTCTAGGAATAACTTCAGTCATCTCCCCCACCAAGATTTCAGCTGACAGATGCAGGCCAAGAGAAATGCTGACAGCATGTATCACACACTCAGTTTTTAGAGACAATGGGATACATGGAAGACTTTAATCAAGGATCATGTTTCTCTGGGTTAATTACAGAGTTGTTTAAGTTAACTTTGTTAAGAAGGAAATCATAAAAAGGTTTATGACGTTGAAGAGAAAACACAGGTTATTACACAGTGGTGAGAGGTTGTAAATGCTCATATGAAGCCTGTGTGAGGAGGATGCGCATGATTTAAAAGAGGTGTCATTGGAATTGGGTTATGCTAAGGTTGCAGAATTAATACTTTGAAATTACATCCTGTGGTTGTATAGAAATATATATTTGTAGATATTTTGACAAGGAGGAGCTAGATGACCTCATGCAAAGAGGTGGGCACAACCAGCTTTTAAAGATTATTCTGTTTCACCACAGACACACTTTTATCTGACACTGACCAAGAAAATATCTGAGCACTGAACACAGATATTTAGAAATCTAGACAAATCTAAATACTGTTGTAGGAATCTGTGTTTTAAACCTTGTTTTGTTTAAAGATATGTATGTTGCGATATAAGAGTTCTGTATTGTCTTTTTGACATATTATTATATATTTTAGTAAAACTCTAATTTTAGAGCATACCTGGTCTGTCTTTGAATTGCTTTCTTTTACTAAGAAATATTTATGGTTATAGCAGACAGCAAACATAAGCTTGTATGGTGGTACCAAACAGGAAAGAAGTGTTTTAAATCTGACGTCTTTATTAAAGTGTTAGATTCATCTCTGAATAACTGGTTAGGTGCCCATAGGCAAAGATATCTGGCCCCCAAAGACAGATATAGCTGAACCTGTGCATTGGGTATGCTAGCAAGAGGTTAACAGTTTGAATCTCTGCAGAACTTGAGACCAAGGTTGATCCGAACTCACAAAACAGACAAGAGGGTTACTAGTCTGTTACACTGTTCAAAAGCCTGCACTCAGAGGTTGGCACTTTGGGAGTAGAGGCCTGACCTGCTGAGTGAATCTGTGACAAGCTGAAGACTGCTTTGAATGAACCAGGGCCAGAGGAGCAGATTGGGAAGCCCACAGATGGACTGCCTGAATCTGTCTCGGGGTCAGTCGGCAGTCTATTTGCTACTGTCTGCTTGGAGAGCCAGGGCCACAGGAGCAGCTTGGGAAGCCCACAGATGGGCTGTCTGAATCTGTCTGGGGTCAGTCAGGTGGTCTGTTAGGTGCAGTCTGCTCGGAGAGAGCCAGAGCCACAGCAGCAGCTTGGGAAGCCAGCAGATGGACTTTCTGAATCTGTCAGGGGTCAGTCAGGCAGTCTGTTAGCTGTGGCCTGCTCAGAGCCAGGAGCCACAGGGCAGCAGGAAGCCCATAAATGAGCTGTCTGAATCTGTCCAGGAGTTAGTTGGGTGGTCTGTTATCTACAGCCTGCTCAGAGAAAGCCAGGGCCACAGGAGCAGCTTGAGAAAGCCCGCAGATGGGTTGTCTGATTCAGAATTGGAAACAGGAACTCAGACAGCCATACAAAATGGGGTTGTGTACAAGCCTCCAGACCAGGGGAGGACATAGACACATTACAGTTAGAAGATATACAAATCATGACAGCTAAAGGGAGGTTCTGATAATGGGAGACTTCAACATGCCAGATACAGATTGGTCAATACCAGCAGGAACATCTGCCAGAGCTAGACACATGGTGGGTTCCTGCAGGTGAAGGGACTCAAACAACTGTTACAACAACCCACAAGAGGCAGGGCTATCCTCGATCTAGTACTGACTAACAGGGAAAGGATCACTGCCGTTGCCTCAGAGGTTGCCAAGAAAGAGGAGGCGGTTGGACCACAGTGGGCTCAGGAGGGTGAGGGTGGTGGAACAGAGGCACATCCCTCCAGTGTACCTACACATTCCTATGCCATTCTGGCAAAGTGTGGTTCCTCTATGGAGGCACCCACAGTGGAGACCAAGGAGGATGCTGGGAACCTCCACAAAGGAGACCCACAGGAGGGTGGCAGGGGACCCTGCAGGAAAGGAAACAACTCCTGGTGGGGACTCCATTGTTAGGAAGGTAGAACTGGGCAAGGAAGGGAGGGAGGTAGGTGCCTGCCTGGTGCCATGGCTTGAGGGACAGGAGCGAATCCTCAGGATTGCCAGAGCAGCTGCACAGGGAGGGAGCTGGATGTCATTGTCCACCTAGGGACAAATGACCTCGCTAAAAGGATTAGAAAGTGCAGGAAGAGTTTGTGGAATTGGGGAGGGGCCTTGGTCAAGTAGCACGCAGTAACCTTTGAAGGTGCTACCCATCTATGGCATAGGGAGGCTAGGGTGTTCCGTACCATGGGATTCAATCAGTGGTTGAAAAACTGGTGTGGAGCTCAGGATTGGCTTCATTGGGGACTGGGGTCCACCTGGAGTGATGCAAGCCTATACTGGCATGATGGGCTGCATCTGTCCGGGAGGGAACCAGGATCCTAGGTGATAGGTTTAAATGCTTCATTGGCAAGCTTTTAAACTAGCCAAGGGGAGGCACTGGAAATAAGCAGGAAAATCTAGCCTCCCAAACAATCATGGTAGTAAGTGTGGCAAACACCAACATGGAGGTGTTGATAGGGAGAAGGGCAGGGGTAAATGGAGAAAGTGACAAAGGCAAGAAGGACAGGGATGGGGCAAAAGGGGTAAGGCCATCAGGAAATGGAGGTTAATGAGTACCAATGCCGTAGTCTGGGCAACAAGCTCCCGGAGCTGGTGGCCTTAATGGAAGAGGGATGCCTGGATATTGTAGCAGTCACAGAAACATGGTACACAGAGAACCATGACTGGGATGTTAACATACCAGGGTACATAACTTACAGGAGAGACAGGCAGGGAGAAGAGGGGAGGAGTAGCTCTAGGTAAAGGAAGGATAAAAGCAACTGAACAAAAGAGTAAACAGGGAGGAGAGGAGGCACTGTGGGTCACCTTGGAGACTGGAAAGGGCACCACAACCGCACAGGGGTTGTGTACAGACCCCATGTCAGGGAAGGAATGGACAAGGATATGATGGAAGGCATTCTTAGAATGGCAGAGAAAGGAGATACTGTTGATGGGAGACCTGAATATGCCAGATGTTAACTGGAGCACATTTGCTGCAGCCACATCCAAGAGCAGGGCCATTCTTGACGCCTCACAGGTGGCAGGCATTAGACAGCTAGTTCAGAACCCACTCGTGAGGGAGCAATCTTAGACCTCGTACTCTCAAGCGGGGCAGTGAGAGGATCTCAGATCTAGAAGTGGGTTGCCATCTGGGGACAAGTGACCATCAAACAGTGTGGTTCATGTTAAACTCAGCTACAGAGTCAAGCCATACAAAAGTGAAGGTACTGGACTTTAGAAGGGCTGACTTTGGCAAGATGGGAGAGTGCCTCAGAAAAGCACTAGCAAACAGGCTAGAAGGAAGTGTGGTGCAACAATGGGGAATTATCAAAACTGCCATCACAGAGGCAACAAGCCTTTGTGTGAAGCAAATAAACAAATCAAAATGAAAGAAAAAGCCACTATGGTTCCCAAGAGAGGTGGCTGTGAAAGTCAGGAAGAAAAAGCATTCCCTACCACAGAGGTAGCAAGTATAAGGAAACACAGAATGAGCAGGACAGAGAGCTGTACCAGTTAAGGCAGAAAGAAGCAGGGAGGGAAGTCAGAATAGCAAATGCCCAAACTGAGGAAAAGATAGCCAACTCAGTTAAGAAGGGGATAAAACCTTTACAGGTACAT
Organism: Neoceratodus forsteri; assembly: GCA_016271365.2. NCBI lineage: Eukaryota > Metazoa > Chordata > Ceratodontiformes > Ceratodontidae > Neoceratodus > Neoceratodus forsteri. The sequence goes on along the minus strand of CM028133.1, from coordinate 85,335,659 downwards.
CAGCGATGAAAGACAAAGGGAGGGATAGTGAGGCTGAATAGAATGAGCGGTGGGTGGGCAGAGGGACAGTGAAAAAGCAGGAATACTAAATGAATATTTCTGCTCAGTATTCACAAAGAGGAGGGGAAGTGCCTAATCCAATTAACAGAAGCACTCTTGATAGGGGTCGATCCCAGTCCTTTCACAGAAGAAAGGGTTCTGCAAGAACTCCTAAAACTGAAGGTGGACAAAGCAATGGGTCCTGATGGAATTCACCCAGAATTCTAAAGAATTAAGGAAGGAACTAGTGAAACCACTGGCTACTCTTTTAATAAATCATGGGAGGATGGTGTGGTACCCGAGGACTGGAGGAAGGCGATGTGATTCCCCTTCACAAAAGTGGGACCAAGACAGAGGCAGGAAACTACAGACCTGTCAGTCTGACCTCTGTGGTAGGGAAAGTGATGGAGTCACTTCTGAAGGAAAGAATAATTGAGTACCTAGAGGTCAGTGGAGCACAGGATCCAAGGCAGCATGGGTTCACAGCGGAAGGTCATGTCAGATGAATCTAATAGATTTCTTTGACTGGGTGACCAAGTAGTAGACCAGGAAGGGGCTGTGGACATGGCCTATCTAGACTTTAGCAAGGCATTTGACACAGTCCCACACAAAGATTATTAGTCAAATTAACCAGCCTGGGAGTGGGTCCCAGGGTGGTAGCCTGGGTAAAACATTGGCTGGACAACAGGACATAGAAGGTAATTGTAAATGGAGTCCACTCTGAAGAAAGGCGGTTACCAGTGGGGTACCACAGAGTTCAGTATTGGGTCCAGTCCTTTTAATGTCTTCATCAGTGACATTGCAGAGTGACTGGAAGGAAAAGTATGCCTTTTGCAGATGACACAAAGATCTGCAACAGGGTTGATACACAAGGAGGCGTTGAAAGGATGAAAAGGGACTTGGCAAGGTTGGAGGAATGGTCAGACGTTATGGCAGCTAGGATTCAATGCAAAAAGTGCAAAATAATGCACCTGGGAAACAAGAACCCAGAGGAAGAATACACAATGGGTGGGAGGTAGTAACAACAACAAAACAGGAAAGGGACCTGGGGTAATCATATCAGATGACCTTAAGGTTAGCAAGCAATGTGAGAAGGCAGTAGGGAAGGCCGGGGTATACTGGGATGTATAGGGAGAGGCATCAACAGCAGAAAACAGGAAGTTGTTATCCCTCTGTACAGACAGTTGGTGAGACCCATCTGGAATACTGTGTCCAGTTCTGGAGACCCCATCTCCAAGGACATAGACAGGATAGAGACAGTCCAGAGGAGAGCAACGAAAATGGTGCAGGGTCTGCAAGAGAAGCCGTATGAGGAGAGACTAAAGGAGCTTAATATGTATACCCTTGAGGAAAGAAGGAGAGGGGACATGATAGAAACTTTCAAGTACCTCAAGGGAATCAACAAAGTCCAAGAGGGTAGCATCTTTCAGAAAAAGACTTGCAAGAACAAGGGACACAATTTAAAGATAGAAGGAGGGTGGTTCAGGGGCAGTGAGAAGTATTATTTCACAGAGAGGGTAGTGGATGCATGGAACAGCCTTCCTGAGGAAGTTGGGGTCTAAAACATGGGAGAATTCAAGAATGCATGGGACAGACATAAGGCAATTCTTGTGGGGCAGGAAGATATAGGCTGTTGGTTAACTAGGATCTGCAGCCTATCCTGTAGGTAGGAAATGGGCAGACTAGATGGGCCTAGCGGTCCTTATCTGCCGTCAAAGTCTATGTTTCTATGTTTCACAGATCTCCAGGTAGAAGGTCACCGGGCCAGTGACCATCACACTGTATGGTTCAGTTTGGCCACTAGAACTAAATCATCCCATTCCAAAGCAAAACATGGGACTTCAGAGGAGCTGACTTTGATAAAATGGCCAACAGAGTTAAGCTAGCCCTGGCAAAAAGAAATACAGGTGATGGGGTACAGGTAAAGTGGACAAGCATTAAAGATGCAATACTTGAAGCAACATCCCATTGTGTTAGAGAGAAAAGAAAGTGCAAAGAAGAAGGAAACCACTATGGTTCTCAAAAACAATAGCAGGAAAGGTCAGATCCAAAAGGCTGGCCTTCAGGAAATACAAGGAACGCAGCAGGATGAAGATATGGAGGCATGCAAAACATCCCTAAGGAAGCAGGAAGGCTGTTAGGCAGGCAAAGGCCCAACCGAGGTTAAAGATGGTGACAGGACTTTCTATGGATACATTAGTGAAAGGAGAAAGTCCAGAAGGGGTATAGCCAAGATCAAAGGGATAAGTGGGCATGTGAGAGGAGAACCATGTAAAAGCATCTATCCTAAATAGATACTTCTGCTCAGTATTTACTGAAGAGAAGGTAGGGCAGGGCCCACAGCTCAGCACCATGGACACAGAGGAGGAGGAGGTGTGCACTAGTCCCTTCACAAAAGAAAGGGTCCTACAAGAGCTTGATAAGCTCAGGGTGGACAAGGCAATAGGACCTGATGGCATACATCCCAGGGTACTAAAGAAGCTAAGGGTGGAACTATCAGAGCCATTATCAGAACTGTTTAGTGAGTCTCTGAGCACAGGAGAGGTCCCAGAAGACTGAAGAAGGGCTCATGTGATCCTGCTCCACAAGAGTGGTAGCAGGGAGGAGGCAGGAACTACAGACCAGTCAGTCTTACCTCAGTAGTGGGCAAGATTATGGAGATACTACTTAAGGAAAGGATAGTGCAACACCTGGAATCGGAGGAGCACAGGATCCAGGATAGCGATGGGTTTACAACAGGAAGGTCCTGTCAAACTAATCTCATAGATTTCTTTGACTGGGTAACCAGAGTGGTGGACCAAGGGGAAGAGTAGCAACTAGGGTTTAATGCAAAGACATGCAAGATCATGCATAGGGAAGAGAAACTCTGAAGCCACCTATAGGCTGGGAGGGAGTTTCTGGCAGTCTAAGAGAAGAAAGAGACTTGGGCATCATCATCACAGATGACCTGAAATCATCCAAACAGCCCACTAAAGTGGTAGGTAAGGCTAGGGGATGTTGGGTTGTAGTAGTAAGGGTATCACAAGTTGGAAGAGGAGGTAATTATCCATCTTTACAAGACACTGATTACGCCCCATCTGGAGTACTGCATGCAGTACTGGAGGCCACACCTTCACAGGGACATTAACCAAATTGAGGCAGTCCAGAGAAGGGCAACTAAAATGGTGCAGAGACTGCATCAGAAAATGTATGAGGATTAAAGGAGCTCAATATGTCCCTAGAACAAAGGAGGAGAGAGGTGATATGATTGAAACATTCAAACACCTTAAGGACATTAACAAGGTAAAAGAGTCTAACATGTTTCTATATAAGAAAAATAGCAGGACAAGAGGACACAGCATGAGATTAGAGGAGGCCGATTAAGGGTAAAGTGAGGAAGATCTTTTCACAGAAAGGGTGGTGTATGCATAGGACAGCCTACCTCAGGAAGTGGTGGATATAAATACAGTGCAGGGCTTCAAACAGGCATGGAATAGGCATAAGGAGCAATACAGATGAGCATGAATAGATAGACCATTGACAGAGCAAAGGCCGATGGCACATTGATAAGGTAGAAAAGAAATGGGAAGACTGGATGGGCCATGCGGTCCTTATCTGCCATCAACCTCTATGTTTCTATGTTCCATGTTAAGTTATATAAATGTGCTGAGTGTTTCAAACCATATAGATGTGGCAGTGTTTGCAAATCATATGAATGTGTAAACAGTCAGGAGGAAATGCTCAACGTCCAAATCTGATGTGATCGACTGGATGCACCCAGCTCAAAAGGTCTAACTGCAACAGGAAGGGCAATCCTTACTCTCCCTTAAGGATTACAAATGGTTGTTTATCAAAATACTTTCAAGTTTAAGTCTATTTGTCTTTTAAATCATGCCAGCCAACGTACAGCTGCACCATTCACCAGGCCTGCAACCATCTACAGGACTTTGGTAACTGGGTACCAGGGAAAAGTGTATGAGATTGTGGGGTTTCATACCGAGTCTGGGGAGTGGTGCCAGTGGTCAGCGGTGGGAAGTATGAAATGTGTTCCATCTGATTTTTAAAGCAGCTAGATAGCCAGGGCTCTAGGTAATTATTGTTGGTACTATGTGATTGCTTTTCTTCTATTTCGATAACTGGCATCTACCCAGCTGGAGGGTTTTCACCAGTAACCAATCAAATGTGCATTTGTAAATAATAATCATTGCATAATCTCTACTTCAAATCTAAACTTCAAACCATCTAGCAAAACTTAGTGGGTGTGATCGTAACTCTTAATTTGCACAAGCTAACTCCTGTCTTCTTTCTGTTCATTATTAGCACTTATAATCTCCTCTATCCAACTACTTGTTATTTACTCCTCTCCTCTACTGTCCCACTCTGCTTTCATCCTCCATTCCATTCCTCATCCATTTCCATCTACCCCTACTTAATCTGCTTCCCTCTACCTTCACCATATCCTCCCACTCCAAAACCTCATGTAATTCTCCCTTCCAGCAAATGAATGACAAGGCATTATGACTGCTCCTGTTTTCTCCACCTATTCTCCTTATACCTTCCTCACCTACTCGGCACTCTCTTATCACCCAGCCTCTGTTGCAACCAGTTTCACTCTCTGTAGCAAGCTACCTTCCATTCTGTTCACACCTTGTAACATATTTATTGCTTAATGTGATTGAATTTTGTAATTTTATTTACAAAAGAGTTGAAAATCATTTTGTATCCAATGTAATTTTGTAACCTCTGTCTGTATTGTTTTGCTGTATTTGTGTTGTTTGCTGTTGACGTGGAACCTTTGTAAAGGAGCTTTTAGCTCAAATGTATTAATCCAAGAACTGAATAAATACAAAATAAATAAAATACTTCTCCTGTTTCCTCATTCCTAATGCCTATGCCCCTAAATAAATATTATTGTTACTGTTTTTGCAAATGGTTGTCATGAGCATATTATTAGAGTCTTTAATTACAAAAATGTCTGAAATGTGGAATTGTTTATTGAGTCACGTGTTGGGGTAGCAAATGGTTAAAGTGGTGTTATAACATTCCAGGGAGTTGTACCAGGTAACAGCTAGCCCACTTAAAAGCAAAACTCTGGGTAGAGGCAGTATACATTATGAAACCTTGTGGAAAGAATCAGTTCAAAGTAAGTTTGGGAACCCAGGCCCCTCAGCCTTGTTTAGGCCAGGCAAGGTAGGGGTAGTAGTCCTTGAAGTAGCGCTGCACAAGGGTTACACTAGTTACTAAAAAAAATATTGTTATAACTAACCAGATTTGACATGGACTTACAGTTCACAAACTTGCCAGTGTCCCTCTTCTCCCCAAAATATAATACATCTTGTCTAGGTCCCTCTGGTCACTAAACATCAATGTTCTGCCAAGTGGCCTCCACAGCAACTGATTGGTCAGCCATCTTTTCTGCCACTGATATTGATGTCGCCCTCATCCTATTTCACTCCAAATTCTTCTAAGTCAGGACAAGTATGCTCCACTCAGGAAATCCAGGGTCAATACTTCCCACCTCCTCTGGATCACCTCTGAACTTATTGACCAGTACAGGTCCCATGCTGTCACCTGGGCCTGCATTAAATTATCCCACTCACTCCCGATCTCCTCTCTTATACTGGCTTTTAGGAGCAATTGTACAAAGGTTCTCCTGGCTGTGAAATTACACTATTTAAAGGCAAACGTCCAGAACAACCTTAATGTCCCAGCTACATTTTGGAAGGTAATTCACTCCCTTTTGACCTCACCCATCCAGTCCACTCATCCAGTCCTTATAGTTATTGGTTCATCTTTTCTGAATATCCTTCTGTTGCTTCTCATTTCAATGAATTCTTCACTACCTGTACCCTCCCTTCTCCCTTCCCCTCCTGGCTCTCTTCTCTCCCTTCTGTCCCACTTTCCTTTCCTCTCTCACACAGAAACATAGAATTGTCAACCAGATAAGGACTGCCTGGCCATCTAGTCTGCCCTCCCTGGGTTCCCTTTTCCTCCTGTCACTATCAGAAAATGCTGCTTTCCCTTCCTCCATCAACCTAAGTCCAGTCTGATAGACTGGATCCTAAGCTTTTCGCCTCTCAGTTCTTGCCAGTGCATCTCCCTTATTCACCTGCTCAACCTTTCATTTCCCTCTGCACTGTTCTTAGTCTTGAAGACTGGCAAAGTTGTTCTACTTCACAAAGAGGATGACAGCTCCTCTCTTGGTGACTTCTGTCCTATCTCTCTCATCCCTCCCTTGCAAAACTGTAAAAGAAATTTGTCTGTGCTGGACTTTCCAGCTTCCTCTCATCCTCTAGTTTCCTCTTCCCTTGTTTCTGGGAGCCCCATTTCACTGTCTCCTCTCTGCTGTGTGTAATTGAGACCATCTTCTCAGGGAAGGACCAGGGGCACATCACATCCGCCATCTTCATTGATCTGGCCAAAGCCTTCAGTTCAGTGCCCCATCTGCTTCTCTGGACAAGCAGTAAGAAATGTCACTGTGTCCTCGTTAGGTTGGGTGCTCTGTTAATCAACCTTGACTAGCAAAAAATAAAGCACTCCAGCAGCTAAGTTACTGGACCGGATTTTCAAAGGCGATGGGGCCTGCGCCAAACCCTGCATCACACCTGTTGTTGGCATAGCTGTGCAAATCACCTTTGCTGCCACTGCACCTGATTTTGATAGGTTAGAAGCAGTTGCAACATTTTACCTAATTTATGACAGCTTCCACCAAATATTTAGTGCAAGCCCCATAAAATGGGTACCCAGGATTGTCACAAGCTAGAAGAGAAAAAGTTGGTCTAACTTGCAGCAACTGGCATACTGGATGGAAAATCCTGATCACCGGCTGGAGAATGCTGCAATCCCCATTCACAATATGTTTGGTATGCTGGGGCTTGTGTCATTCTGACCCTTTGAAATCTGGCCCACTATGCCATTGTATTAGCTTGACATAACATGTGCTTCAGTGCCATTTTTCAGTGCCAATAAAGATTACAAAGTGCATAAATACAGGAATTCTGTAGCCTCAGCTGTCCTGACCTGACAAATCCCAGTGCTTCAACAATTAGTCATCCTCAGAGGGTATGGCTACCACCTGTTGCAGTCCTCCTTTTACAGGACTGATTGCTAACTAAAATCCCATATTACTAGATCTGTTAATTTAATTTAAACTAGGCTCAATCAAACCAAGTTGCTTAAGCAAAGTTCAAGCTGATATGCAGCAATGGAAAGCTTTGGAATACAAATACTGCGTCCAATGACATAATGTGACAACTATTGCTGCCATTTTAAATGTATACCCTTAGAGAAATAATTGTATAAAATGTTTCCATGCTACACACATAAAACTACCCAAGTGATAGGAGTGCTGCAAATATGATTTCAATGTTAAATGGAGCTGAATGCATGCATAAGGCATGCATGCAACAACAAGTGTGGAAACCATGATTTTATGTTAAGCTGGGAAAGACTGCTATGCATGAGGCATGCGTGCAAAAAAGCAAGTGGTCACTGATAACTGTATGTAAAAGTTAAGTGACATGCTCAGAATCACACCATACACAAGTGGGAGTTAAAGAGATTCAAACCCAGGTCTTTATGCTCCAAGTCACAGTTCAGTGCCTTTAACCACTAAGCCATACTGTCTGCACAATATGGCTCACCTGTACTTCAATACATACTTATCTGAATACATCTGCATGCATGCGGCATGCTTGTAGCCAGTATATGCTTTTCAGTTTTCTTCTGCCTTTATCTCATTTTCACAGTTGAGCACACATACCAATGGAAACACATGTTTTTCCCATCCCAAATACACAAATGTACCCACAATACCATTTAATTAATTCTGTCTGGCCTATACTCCTACTGTTTTTTCTCCATAGTTTTGAATGCTTACATGCAAACAGACTTTCGGTGCATACACAAACATAGTAATAACGACACACTCACATGCACACTCACATGGCCAGTCCCCATGCACTCACTCTGTAGTGGGTATGGCCATGCTGCTACAGGCAACCACCAAGTATAGGTAAAAGTCTCTTAGTTGAGTATTAGGAGCCAGAGGCAGGAGTCGTTAAGTCATGGGTCAGAATGCTGGGGCATATCCCTTGAAATGAATGGAGTTATTTTATTACTATTTTATATGTTATGACAGTGAGTTGAAGAACAATGAAGGACACTGTTCTACTAACAAGGCCCTAGTTAATCAAGCGGTGGCCTTCATTAATCTCCAACTCTCCATCAATGATGTATAAAATAGTAATTAAAAATCCCATTCATTTCAATGGTGCACACCCTGCAGTCTCCTTTGCCCTTTGTCATAATGTGCCTGAGCATGGGGATGTGAAGTCAGCTTCACGGGAGGGGACATAAGCCTGAGTATAGTGGTGCTCCAATAGTCTGTGCATACCATACCACTTACCAACCGTGAATGCAAGGGACAGCTCTAGAATGTCTGTAACATCTCTAAAAGGTACAACTTATTTGTTTTGACTGAAATGTGATATGCAAATCAGGAAAATTTGAAATGTATAAGATTCATCTGTATATACCCATAGCACTGCATCTGATTTGGGCTTAAACCCACCCAGTTACGAACCAGTTTTTTCTTGACTAAAGTTTGCCACCTGCAAAAAAAAAAGAACTTTGACCTGATTTTCTTCCTGACTCCATTCCATTCAATACACATCTCCCATGGGTCATGAAGCCACCCAAAGGTGAAGAAAACTTGAAAACAAATCAGTATTTCAGTCCTTCCTCCTTCCCCAGTCCTGTAAAAAATAATTAACTTTACTTACCAGACCATGTGGCTAGAACCTGCAGCCTGGTATAGTGTGCCACCCGCCCAGTTTTTAGTTTCCCCTCTCTCCTTCACCAGAAGCTGGATGCTAGGACCGACCATTACATGTCCCCAGAGTGGTCTGTGACCAAGTCATCTCACCATATGAATCCACCCAACCTGGGTTTCTTCCTTCTTGCTTGGTTGTTGCTGTGCTGCTGCCACACTGCACTGATCAAGGCCTATGAAGGCCAACCACCACTGTCACCACTGCTGCTGCTTCAGCCTGCTGCTGTGGGGGTCTGTGTTGTTTTTTTTGTAAGGCAAGCCTAATAGAGTAAGTAGGTGTGCTTTGAAACTCTTTATGCCTTTAATAACAGCTTCCATAATAGCAGTGACATTTTAAGGCATAACTGATTACTTGATTTTACTAATTATTATGCTATTGACAACTAATGGAAGCTGTACAAAATCATTTGTCATATACAAATGTATTAAGCCACAAATATTAAAAGAGGACTGTAGTATCAGGCTTATATCGTTATCCAGCTAGTCTATAAACCATAGCACTGTATAAATCAATTTTATAGTACTAATTTTTTTAAATATCTTTTTATTAAAAGGTTTTTTGTTACACTTACGTCAAGAGTACATTTCATTATATTGCCACATATCTTCAGTTATTTTATATTATTGACAGTTCACATATAATCCACACAGATACTAAAATGGTTGGCATGATGGTTGTACTCTTTTAGGTCAGGACCATTCAAAGTCCATTTTGTGTATATCTTTCCTTGTTTTTCCTCTTCCTTGATTAAGTCCCTCTCTTTAATTAAATTCTCTTTCCTCTACTCTTCTATATATGTCCGGTCCTCCCACCTGACCCCCACCCCTCCACAGATCAACTGAAATTATGGCAGAAGTTTAGATCCACCAAGGCTTGGTAGAGCACCCGTTGTTGCCATCTCATCATGTATGTTGCAGCTTTCCTGAATCTCAGCGTTAAGGTTTTCCATAGCATACAAGTCAGACATTATGGATTTCCAATTTAATTCTGTTGAAATTGTGTTAGTCATCCATCTGCAATAATGGACTTTTTGGCCACCAAAAGACTAGTGGGCAAATGGATTTGTTCCCATTGAGGGAATGGTCTGAAAGATTCCCAGCAGTACCTGCTCAGCTGTTAGTTCTGCCGCCTGTCCTAATAATTTGGTAAGTTCTGTTTGTAGGATAGCCAAAGGGCATCAAACCAGGACACTGCCAGAATTTGCAGGTCCCAGTGTTGCCCTCGGCACCCACACTTTCACCACAGCAGAGTCCATTTTCTTTGGAAGGAATTAAGTAGAACTGCTGGAGCTCTAAAAAGCTAGAATGACACCTACCTAAAAACTCCTCCAAAATGGAGAAGAAGTGATCTTTACTGCACTCAGAGCTGATCTCTTCCACTCATCCATAGTTATATCTAGGTGTATATCTCTGTTCCACCCTGTAGTATAGATTTTGTAGATTATTTTGTTCATTTCTCAATTCACTATATATTATTCCTATTAAATGCTTACCAAAGTTCCCTTTATATCTTCCGTGAATAATTTAAAAGTTCAGGGGTTGGGTATGAGATCCTGGGTTGTATTATTTAGTTCCAGAGTATATGGTTTCTAACCTGTAAATAACGGAATAAATCTGATCTACAAAGATTATATTGGGACTGTAATTCTTCAAAAGGGAGTATCCCTGAGGGTTTAAAAACTGAAAAAATGGAAAGGCATAATCTTCTCCATTCCTGGAATGTGGAGTCCATATATATGGGTACAAATGAATCATCTTTTGATATTAATTTAATATATTCATGCTGTATATAATACGGAGTGGCCCAATTTATCTTGTACATCTCCAACATTTGTAAGTTTGAGCTGTAATGCCCATAAAGGTTGTGGAGACAGAGACTTCTCTGAAGAGATAATAATTTTTTAATATCAAATAGATCATTTAAGTGAAATTCAGTATCCTTCAAGGGGTCCAATAGGATTCTGTTAACCAGATCAACATTATCCTAAGAAATTATGCATAACAGTATAATTTAAAATCCAGAAGATTAAATCCTTCCTGGGCTAGGGATAATTTAAGAATAGCCAGATATATCCTAGGATGTCCCTATCCCAAAAAACATAGAGATTAATTTGTACCATGATTAAAATAATATGTTGCTGGGAAAAGGGAATGTTCTGTATTAAATAAAGTAATCCAGGAGTATGTTTATAAGAACAATTCATATCCATTGATGGAAGGAGTCAGGAAGGTGGACCATATTTCCATGTCTGAATAGTGGTCGTGAGGGGCTCTTAGTTTAAAATCTCTAGCACCTCTGGATTAAGGGAGATGTTAATTCCAGATATTTTATTTTGTGGCATGCCATTTAAATGGGTATTCTTTTGTTAAATGTTGAGAGGGAATACAATTAAAGGCCAAAATCTCTGTTTTTGTGGTATTTAACTTAAAACCACCAGTGTCTCATATTGATTAAATATTTGCCAAGCTGCCGGGATTGATTGGGATGGTGATAATAAAGTTAATAGAATGTCATCAGCAAACATATTTATTTTATGTTCTTGCTGAGCTATTGGAATCCTTCTACTGAGATTATGTTACTCAATCTTGCTGCAAGTGGTTCCAAATATAATACGAATAAATAAGGTGACAAGGACATCCTTGTCTTGTGCCTCTACTTAATTTTATCGGGGGATAGATTTACATTTATTCACACATAGGCCCTTGGTAATCTATACAATTTGTTAAGGGAAGTGATAAATGAAGCTGAGAAGTGGAATGTCTCCAGGGTCTTCCATAAGAATGGTAAATAGACTGAAGCAAAATAATTTTGGGCATTTAAACTGATAAAAACTGATGGAATTTTCCTTGTCTTCATATTCCTGAAGTATTAGGTCCTACAGACATTATCTGTAGTACTTCTATTCTTGATGAACCCTGACTGATCTGGTAGTATAATTTTGGTGGTATAGATTCAAATTGAGATACCCAGATGGCTGTATAGATCTTATAGTCAATGTTTAAAATGGAGATAGGCCTACAAGATGCTGGGTCTGAGAGATCTTTATGTGGTTTAGGTATTGGGGCAATGGTGGTGTAATCCCATGATGGTGGGGGACTCCTCATGGGTTATCTCAGAAAATAAGGCATGTAGTTTTGGGATTAATTCTTTTTAAATGTCTTATACCACTCAGATGTAAAACCATCCAGTTCTGGGCACTTTCCAGGCTTCAGGTTTTTGATAGCCTCCTGAATTTCCAACTGAGTTATAGGAGCTTCAAACCCCGAATCTGAGAGGAGGAGGAGAGGGTGGGTAGGGTTAATTGGTACAAAAATTAGATATTTCTGGCATTTCAGGATGTGTTTCCGGTGAGTATAGGTTAATATAGTACTCAGAAAAGTCTGTAATATATGAGCATCAGAATGGTGTGTTGTACCTGTATAAGGGTTTCTAAGTTTCAAAATTGTAGAAGTACTATAGTCTTCCATGCTCTGAGTTTCTGAGCCAATCTCCGAGCCCCCTAGAACCACTTTCATGCACAGTTTGTCTTAGATAGATTAGTGATTGTTGTATTTTATTCCCTATAATTTTCTGTAGCTCGCCCTTGTATTCCTAATTTTTGATCTAATTCGTATCTCCCTCCTGTATAACATCTGATAGTTTAGAAGCTGTTCTGATAATTTAAGATGCCTCACCTCTCTATCTTTATTTTTCTTTGAGGTATATGCTATGATCTCTCCTCTCAGTGTTGCATTCATGGCATCCCATTGTATTGCTTCTGTAATTTCTGAGATTCATTTTCTGTGTAATATTGGCTTATTCTTTTTGATTGTCTCCTGGAATTCCTTATCTTTTAAGATTATTGGTTTAATCTCCATAAAGTTCTCTTCCTTTCCGGCCCATGTCTTATTTCAAGATTAAGGGTGATGATCATATAGTAATTTTACACCTATTGTCATGTCTTGAACTGATGAAAAATGCTCACATGTCACCAAAAATAATCTAGGCAGGAATACAATTTAAAACGTAGTGAATAATATGTTTAACCTGGGGTAGAGAATAAATGTCTGTAAACATCAACAATGCCCAAATGATCCAGTATTCTCTTAAATTGTTTTACTGTAGCATTTTTCCTATGAGCCTGTTGATTAGAACTATCTAAATCTGGGGATAAGGTCATATTGATATCCCTCCCGTAATCAACAGGTCCTGAAGATTATCTAACAGTGTAGACAAAAAAACTTCAGTATTGGGAATCTTGTCTGAGGAGGAACTAGACACTAGCCAGGGAGCACTTTGGGCCATATAAAAGACCCTATACTATTACATAACAGCCTTGAGCATCAACATGGGTTTTCAAATTTCCAAAAGGGATGTTGAAGGAATTAAAATTGTTGCCCTCATTTTCTACTCCTTGGATGTAAGGAGGCTATGACTTTGTATCTATCACCCCAGGCCAACTTTGTGTGCTCTAAATCAGAAAGGTGAGTTTCCTGAAGGTAAATGAGGTACAGGTATGCCTTCTTCTTATTCAGGTATTGTTTAGGTGAGATTTTTTATAGGGTCATGGAGCCCATTATTATTTAGTGAGATAATTTTAATTGGATCCACTGACATCTTTATTTCTATTCCAACTGTCTGTGTTTTCTTTTCCTCTAAGTGGAAAAAGGTATTTTCTTTCAGACCATTCCCCACAAAGGGTCGGTGGTCCAGTTCCTAATATGAAGAATCAACCATCCTATATAGGAGGCAGTATGGTGCAGTGGTTTAAAGCTCTAAACTGCAAATCTGGAGACCTGGGTTTGAATCCCACAGCCCCACTTGCATACTGTGTGACCCTGAACAAGTTACTTAACTTCCTCATGCTCCCAGGTTGCACCTGCAAACAAGCTTTCAGCTTAGTGTGTCTCACCTGGTAAAATAATTGGTAATATGTAATATATATATATATATATATGCAAAATAACAATAAAATGGTTTAATCATGATAAACTCTTGACTCATATATTTATTATCCCCTCCCCTCCCTCCTCCCTTGTATGGTATCCCGCCATCCAGTTATCTCTTATTAAGCCTATTTTAGCCAAAATATAGCAGGTTACTATGTCAATAGCTAAATGAATGAAATGACTTAACATTAGGTTTTATAATAGTATTAAATCTTAAGCTTGGTAAATCATTTCAAGATACCTCTCCCCTCATTCCTTTAACTCCCTTAATAAAATAACATAACTGGACTACTTGTATGTAATAACTATGTGTAACCTTATTAACTTTAACAAAAACTTTATACAAGTGACTCCCAATTGGGAGGTGCTCAACTAGAGCTCCCCTGAAACCCCTGTCCTTTTCTCTGTTAGAAGTAGGAGAGGAGTCTGGAGTGCTATACTGTGTCTGGGTGATTGTGGTACCCCGGATAATCTGGATGGCCCCAAGTAGAATGGAAACAACTCCATTCCATAAAGGTAACGGTATGTCTGGTGGCATTGTCAGACCTTGTCCGAGCAGCTTCCCACCTAATAATAAAGTTTTGTGGCTTTTACTTTTGCTCGCTTGCCTTAGGAAAGAGGAAAGGTGACCTCTAGTTGGCAGTCATAAAATTACAATCTTATATCACTTTTAATTTGGGTTTCATTTACTGTCCAGAATTTTAATCTGTATTTCCATCTGTACCCAGACACTCCTCGCCGACGTGGGTCAGAGAATTGAGACCCTGAAAGTATAAAAGCTTCCTGGCTTTCCCATGTAATCATTGTGGTGAATACAATTTTATGACCTTACAACTCAATTGCTCTCTGGAATCTAACAGAAAACCTGGACTATGCTTGGCCCCTGCACTGAAATAATATTGTTTGTTCATCCTTGTAGTCTTATATCTTCCTCTCAAAACTCTGTGTCATCAAACCTCTAATCGGTCTGGATAGTATCCTCCCAACTGAGTTGGTGCTGGCCTATACTAGCCACCCCTGAGGGTGGGAAAAAGGGCCCCATGAGGAGTAGGGGAACAAATCAGGATACCAACTGGAAGAAGGCAATAGTCTCCTTGCCTTAGCTCCTTAGCGTGAGAGAATTCTCCACCATCCAAGAGCTATATGTGATCCAAATTAGCAACCCAAAGCCAATTAGCCAAATAGTTATGAAGAGGTTAAAATAGAGTTATTGTTGCCTGAATCTCTTAGAGACACCCTATCCTGGTTCCCTCATCTGTCCGCTCACCTGCAGCCCCATTATCATCTCAGGAGGCAACCCAAACCAAAACTGAAACAAAAAGTAATTGCCCCACATTCTGATGTTCTTTCAGGTAGGCAAAGTAGGATTTCTGAACTGCTGGAGTCACTTTAAAATATCTATTATTTGCATTTGCGATGTCAGGAGTCCTTTCTGTTCCACCTGGTTGGCTTGTCCCATACGAGTTTGGACTGTCTGTCATTTTTCGTTGATCACACCCCTCTTCAGGAGATCTGTTGTTGCTTCTGCAGTGGAATTATAGGTGTGTTGGCCAGATGGAAGAAATACAGTTAACTATGCGGATATGGAGTATGAAAGTGAATCTTTTGGTCTCAGAGTGTAGAGAAGAGTGAACTATAATCCTTTTTGCTTTTTGAGTGGCTGGGGCATAATCATTATCGAAGAGTAGTCATTGTTGACCCCATTGCTCTACCCTTCTGCCAGGCCTTCCTTACATAGTTTCCTTTGCTTGGTAAATGAGGAATCTAATGATGAAGGAATGGGGCCTTGCCTCTGGTTGTGAAGGTTTTGGGCCTAAACCCCCTGTGAGCTCTCAATGTCCAAATGAAAATCAGGATCCAGACTGAGCAGTAATCACAGGAGGTAATCTGTGAAGGCCCTGGGAGCATTTCTCTCTTCGTTTCAGACAGAGCAAATATTCTTATGTTCCTCCTTCTACCAAACTTTTCAGGATCTTCCTGGTGGATGGAAATAGCCAGTTGCTCCAATGCTAGTTTTCATTGTCTCCTCCAAGTCATCATGTCTGGCAGTATTCAGGGAAATTTGATGGTCTGCCTTTGTCATACTCCTTGTAGAGTGCTTAGTTTGATCTTTGGATCTGCGTCAGCTCACAAACCTCTCCCTAAAACCACAATCGCCTGCAATATAACCTCGAGTTAGTTTCTGGTTGTTTTCTTGTACATCTTTTTGTTTTTCTGCTGGAGGAGGTTGATTTTTTAGTATCTGAGGCTTCAGAGGACCTATCATATTGTTTGCCGTCATTAGACATGCAGTCATCTCCCTCAGTAATTTCGGCAAATGGTTGAGATCTGTTCTGGTTTTGTTTTGCCATCTTTTAGCATGCGGGTGAAGGTCTGAAATGATTCTTGCTTACTTAAAGGCTGAGATTAGAGATTTTAATTCAATTTATGCCCTTTTAATGCATAGTTTGGTGGGAGCCTCTCAGTCTGTGTGCTCAGCCCGCCATACCTGAACGGAAGTCCCTATAGTACTAAATTTAATCCCTAGATTTATACCTGAGACATATAAATTCAGTGGCTACTTATCAGTGCAATACCATAATTGTAAAGCATCGGTATTGCTGGGTACTGTTGCTAGTCTTGCTTGTAGAGCAGAAAGCAGCTAACTAAAATAAGCTACATTTTCTTATTAATTTTACACTTATATCTCAGCAGGAGTCAGGGTCTGTTGAGATTAAGCAGACAGATACTTTATTAGAAGTAGAAGGGGTCTTATGTAGGATTAAAAAGAAAGAAAGTCAGTGTGTGTTCTGTGATGTGAATGGTACTGTATCAACTTACTTTGCTAAACCAGTAGGAGGAGAGAGAACTTAATTGGGGGTGTGGCTTAGACACTATAAAAGCAGGTGACTCAAATTACAGCTTCCTGTTGCTAGCCTTTTTCTTACTAATTGCCCTTCATCCCACTCACCCTAAGCCAGTTCTACTTTTATAGTCACTGGATTTGGCTGTCAACAGGAACTTCCTGTTTGGCAGTAGAAAGGAAGGATCATAGAAAACATTGGTTTTGTCAACCCTGTGTGGTACCATTTGCTTGTAACTGACTCTTTAGTGAATAGCAGAGAATTGTGGGAACCTGAAGGACTAGCAATAGGCTAGTACACCTCCTACCCAAAACAACATCTCTCTGTTAAAAGCACTGTTGCCTTTGTGGTTCTCTTGCCCTTTTAAGGGCTTGTAAACCTTCAACTCACAGAATCTTGCTGAATTTAAGTAAATATTGTTATTTTTACTTGGCGCAAAAACCAGAAGTGAATGGGCTACTCCGGTTTTAAGCTTAAAACCTCCCCTCTAGCGGCGTGTGTCTGCTGGGCATGCTGAAACTGCTGGCATTAGACAAACTTGGATAAGATAATTTTGCATATCCTCTACTTAGTAAATATACACCTTTAATAATGGAAAAGAACTTAGTAAGTGTATGCAATGTTTGATGTGTAGTGAGGAAAGTATGGGGCGCAGTATGTATGTGCTAATTGCCATCTGATTACTACTCTTGAAGCAGAGATAGCGTTTCTGCTTAATATCAAACCAGTTTCTACTGATATTAGGGAACAGGAAAGTTACATTGATCTTATGGATGAACAACTTCATTCTAATGAACAATTTCCTTCACATTTAGGTAGCATTTCTATGCCTCCTAATGAGGAGACAATTGTAACGACTAGTACTAGTATACCTAGCCTCTGCCCCTCTTATAAGGTGGATGATTATCTGCCCTCTTCTCATGATAATGATGACTGGACCATTGTCACAGAGCCTCTTAAAAAAGGAAGGGTGATCAAATACACAATAGTTCCCTATTGAAACTCGTAATAGATTTGGGCAATTGACTGTATCAAATAATGAAGTGCTACATGATTTATCCTGTGCATCACCCTCTGTTGATAATAATGGTTTAAAAACACTTTTCAATCAGGAGTTAATGCCCATGAATATTTGTCCTAGTAAGTCTCAAGCTACCAAATCAATACCTATTTAGTTAATCGCTCCAGAGTGTGTTAAACAATCACCTCTTTCTGATTCTTGTACCCTACTGTCTGAAAACAAGTGTTAGTCCTGGGAGATTCAATCATTAAGCACATTGACAGGGCAGTATGCAATAGTGACAGAGCAATTGCACTTGTTCTAACTTCTGTGGGGCCAGGGTATTTGACATTACCTCCACAATGCCTAAAATTTTACAAAATGTGGGGAAAATCTATTGGTTATCATACATGCGGTGTTAATGATATAAACAACACCCCATTTAATCAGTTACAACAGGACTATATGAGTTATGTAACCTGTTACTTGATAGGGGATGCTGTGTATGTACATCTGAAATTCTACCTATCCGAGAGCAACATCTACCATGGCGCTGAAAATCAAAGCCCTAAATGAATGGCTGAGAAAGTGATGTTTTAAGCAGGATATACCCTGTATTACCCACTGGGAATCATTTTCAGATTGTTCTTCTTTGTTTTGCTGGGATGGTTTGCATCTCAGTTGTAGGGTAATACACTTATGGGCAAAAGTATCACTATAATCATAAATCATTGTTTAAACTAAAAACAATGGGGAGAATGGGTCTATTCCCAAGTCTCTGAATACTTACCAAAATATTATTACAACTAAATGTAAATTCCTAGCTTTGAATGCAATATCTTTAAACCAACTCAAATTATCAGAACTCAAAGCCAAATGTAAAACTTTAAATATAGGTGTGGTGGGAGTAACTGAAACTTGGTGGGACGCATCCTCAATTTGGTCCAGAGAAATTCCAGGTTATAAGTTATATCATAAAAACAGATTAGATAAGCAAGGCGTGGAGTTTGTATGTACATATGAAATGATATTCCTTCTTTTGAAGTGTGTTCTCCCTTTCCTGTGGAAAGTATATGGGTTAAAATCTTATTGAAGGAGCAGTCCTATATAACTATTGATAACATCTATCGACCTCCATCTGCAAATTCAGATTACACAACTGATATGTTTAAAGAAATCACACATTTTTCAGAATTTCAAGATACTTGGCGACTTTAACCTCCCTCACATCAACTGGGACAGTCCTATGCCGAGAAAGGACTAATAGATGTGGTAGTTAGTACTAGATTACAACAACTTGTTACTGAACCCACTCAAGGTCCTAATATTTTGGATCTATTATTTACTAATATAAAGCAACAAATTAGCAATTAACAAATTTGGGATCCACTTAGGACCAGTGATCATTCATCTATTCTTTTGAAATTCAACAGTTTAAATCTACACAAAGAAAGTTATACTATACAAAAAATTATAACAAAGCAATTTTTTCTAAAATCAATGAATACTCACAAAACATAAACTGGGAATCTAATCTTCTTAACTGTATAACACAACAAACTTGGGACTTTTTAAAAACATTGTACATTATTTGGAAAATACCTTTATTCCATCTAAGAGGAAATTTAATAATAAAGGAAAAATTCCCCTTGGTTCAACAAGACAATTAAACATCAGATCAGAATAAAAATTAAACTTTTAGGAAACTTAAGAATAGTTCTGTTCCATTTAAAACTACTCTATTACATAAATACAGACTATCTGTGAAAAACTTAAAAATTCTATTAAATTGGAAAAATAAGCTAGAATTTAAACTAGTTCACACAAAAGACTGTCACAAATCTCTTTTCTCCTATATAAATAGTAAACAGGTGTATCAAGGACCATTGGTCCCATTATAAACAATGGTTCTTTTCTATCTGATATGGAAATCTTGAATCTCTTTAATAAGTACTTTTGTTCTGTCTTCTCTCAAAAATCACCTACATCAGTACATTTAAAGTTCACCACATAGATTTTCATAGGTTCTATCCAACTGACATTATATAGGCTATCAAAAACTAAAAAATACTAATCTGGGCCCAGATGGTATTCATCCATGTTTTCTGATCAAAACCTCTATAAATATTTATAAACCTTTGTCAATTATTTTCAATAAATCCTTACAAGAAAGCATTGTACCAAATGATTGGTGTTCAGCAATGGTTACTCCCATATTTAAAAAAGTCAATAGAGGTTCTATGCAAAATTATTGTCCAATTAGCCTGACCTCAGTGGCTGATAAATTAATGGAATGAGTAATGAAGTCTCTAATAGATCAAGATTGTAAAAAATAGGAATTTATTATTCAAATCAGCATGGTTTTACTCCCAAGTATTCCTGCACCACCAATCTATCTTTTTACAATAATTTAAGTACTCTACTAGATGTAGGTATCCCAACTGATGTAATTCTTTTGGACTTTAGTAGAGCTTTCAATAAAGTCTCACATGAAAACTCATTACTAAAATGCACAATCTAGGTTTGTCACCTGATATTGTCAACTGGACTTTAAAATGGTTGACAAATCGTTCTCAGAGAGTCAGAATTAATGATATATTGTCTGATTTGAGTAGTGTGACAAGTGGTGTACCACAGGGCTGGTCTTGGGACCAACATTGTTTAACCTCTTTATCAGTGATTTACAAACAGGGCCAAATAACTTCATAGTTAAATTTGCAGGCGATACTAAATTGGGCAGCAAGATTAATAATCAAGAAAATATTTCTGCATTAAAGAAGGATTTGGAAAAATTAACACTTTGAGCAAATGAAAATCATATGCAGTTTAATCAAGACAAATGTTTAGTAGTGCATTTCGGTGTAAATAATCCAAAACTATATAGCATATAAACGGACTACCACTTCACTCATCAAATTGTGAAAAAAGATTTGGGATATATCTTAATAATAAACTTACGTCAAATGATCACTGTGTTAGAACTGCTTGCATGACCAACAGACTTTTGAGGCAAATAAATGCACTTTTATTGATCGCACTGAACAATGCCTTATTCCATTCTATAGGGCATTCATTAGACCATATCTAGACTATGGCTCCCTTTCTGGAATCCAAACCAAAAAAGACATAGCAATTCTTGAACAGGTTCAAAGGAGAGTAACTAGAATGATTCCAAGATTAACAAACTTGGATTATCAGAACAGATTAAAAGCTACTGGTCTCTTCTCTTCAAACTAGAAGGTTAAGTGATATGCTTATGGTTTTAATTTAATAAATTCACCTGATCTAATGGAAAATGTGGTCTAACACTCTCAAAAGAGACATGTTCGAGACTGCATAATAAACAGCTTGAAGTAAAACTTATAAAACCAGCAAAAGGAAATTTTTTCCAATAAGAGCATCCACTGTATGGAACACCTTGCCACAAGAATTAGTAGAGGCAACTAGTGCCACTGTCTTTAAAACAAATTAGATGTTTGGTTGAGGGATAATAGATAAATAATGTCCCACATAGTGTGGGGAACAGTCTCGATGGGCTCTGGCCTTCTTCTGTTCTTTCATACCAAGTAATATCAAGTAAGTAATAGATGTTGAAATTCTTCAAAAGCCTGTGACAGATTTAGGAAAGAAGTGATGAACATGACAACCAAAAGTGTTTTAAAATAGTCAGATGGTGATACAGTAGAGTATGAAACAGTATCCTTAGACCCTTCTAGTATATCACAATAGCTTCAGTCTGTATGGCCATGTATAGATTTTTATTTTGAAAGAATGCACTATCACTGTGCTCCCCAAATGACTGCCACAGACAATTAAAGAGATACTGCACATCAGTTATTCAGTGGCTTATGTACATATGAGAAAGAAAACATTTATATTGAGCACACTCCAAGTGGTGGTTAATTTAAGGTAGTGCCTTATTTTTGGATGGTTATGCTTTAATAAATGGCATACCCACATCATTTGAATTTAATGGTTGTTTTTCACTGCTGCAACATCTGTTACTGTGAGAAAGATAGAAACCACATGACAGGGACTAGTTTTGGAACGTTATTCAATAGGATCATGCACAAATTTCCTTTTCTAAAAGCAAGGGTTGTGCCATTAGAGTATTGTGAGAATATGAATGGAAAGCAATGCTGGCTTCAGATCAGGGTTTGAATAATTTCTTGAGGACAGGCAGCTACCACAGCCACTTGAACCTAGGCAGTCACTGTTTGGGAGAACAAATGCCATTTGTCTGTACTATAAGACACAGCTTGATGAGAAAAGACACTATTACAATTTACCATCCTCTACCCTTTTGTTAACAAAACCAAACAGTATCCAGTCAGCCATCCTTACATCATTTATGAAACTTTTGATGACCTCACTCAGTACTTTGGTTTAGCAAAGTACAAATCTTACCCTAGAGGCCTTTTTTTCCAATGCTGCCATCCAGGATTGGAAAAACTTATTCACATTATGTTGTGAATGCACTGAAGACAGACTTCAAACAACATCATGCACACACAATGATGAACAAAGGGCACTGCCAGGTACCTACTGTACTGTAGAACTAAACCTGGCACTGGAAAAATCTACAAATCATTAACATTTATGAAGTTTGCCATTTTAAAAAGTCATGCACAGAGTCTTTGCAGACTACATCAAGCTGCATCTAAAAGGCAAGCAAGAGGGTCTGATTTCCTTCAGTTACCCCCAACAGTGACATTTCATCAGGGAGGGTCCCCACAGCGACTAAAGCACCATTCTGCTGTGGGAAACCGGTGGAACCTGGCACTGTCTGTCAGGTCCTGCACCCCAATCAGCTCCAACTTGGGTTGATAATCCTAAAAGCAAGGGTGCGGGGACACAGCCCCTGCATAGGGGAGTTTTGGGCAAAACTCCCTGAAGAAAACCTGGGACGACAGTGTGAACTGGCAGCCAACTGCATAATGCGGTCGACCTGCCAGTGTCGCTGACGGGTGTTCGACAAATATTTTGTTGAGCTCCCATTGGATCTGTTTCCTTCAGGAGTAAAAATGAAGCAGATAAAGTCAGGTACATACAACAATATTCTGAAAGAGAAGATGTACATTTGAACCCTGTGGCCATAGCTGTTAACCCTGCAAGGAGACAGATATCTAAACTGTTTTAAATTCTCTTTGGGGCAAATTTGGGCAGAGAGCTAATTTGCTGATCACAAACTTAGTAACAGACCCTGAAAAGCTGTTTCAGTACGTGTTTGCCCTTACTATGATATTGTCTCATGCTGTTTAATCCATGATGAAAAACTTGTTTAAGCTGGAAGTACACCAAAGACCACTACCCAAATTCTAATAATATCAACATATTTATAACTAGTTTTACAACAGCATATGCCAGAGTGGAACTCTACCACTTGATAGATAAGTTACAGGACAGGTGCCTTTACCATGACACTGACTCTGTCATTTTGTGTCAGACCAGGTGACTGGACCCCACCTCTGAGTGATTATTTAGGGGAGCTAACCAGTGAAATTCTGCAGATGAACACATTACAGAATTTGTTTCTGCAGGTCCAAACATTATGGCTACCGGCTGTCCAGAGGAGAGGTTGTTCTTAAAGTGAAAGGTTTTCCCTTAATGTAGCTAGCAGTAAGCATTAATTTTGAAAGTCTGAAGGACCTGGTCTTTGATTATACAGGGCCACAGATTTCTAAATAAATTACCATGAGTTAACCAGCATTGTTAGGAATAAAAAGCAGTGGTCCCTTAAAACAAAATACTGTCCAAGACCCAGAGTGTAGTTTATGAGAAGAGAGTTTTACAAGCCAATTTTAAAACACTTCCTTATGGATACTGATCTTGAAAATGGATATCAGGTTACAGCATCCCTTTACTTGTCTGTTGGCTGGGCCCTCTAATAGTGGGAAGAGCTTCTTTATAAAACAGTTGTTGGAAAATGCTGATGCCACTATCACACAAGCCTGAAAATATTGTCTGGTTCTACAGCTGTTGGCAACCTTTGTATAATGAATTGTTGTTAAAGTTCCCACAGATTAAATTTGTGGAGGTGCTACCGATGTCACTAGCTGACAATGATCTCTACCGGGAAGGTAAATTCTGTTGTTATAGATGATTTAATGGACTCTGCCTGTCAAAATAGTGAAGTCGATTATGGGTTTACCAAGTACAGCCATCATAAACAGTTAATATTTTTAATTGTCCAGAATGTGTTCTGTCAATGTAAAAGGACCATCACACTAAATGCCAAATACATGATTTTGTTTAAAAATCCAGAGACAAGCTGCAGATCATAACTCTGCCTAAGCAGATGTATCCAGGTCAGACAAAATTTTTCTTAGAAGCTTTTGAAGAAGCCACAAAAGCTTCATGGCTATTTACTGGTCAATTTAAGATCCAGTACACCAGAAGAATATAGACTGCGTAGTGGGTTGTTTCCCCCTGACTGGCCTGTGGCCTATGTCATGAAAAAAAAAATTCTGCTTCTAAAATATATGATACTGTATTGACAATGTGTCTAAAAGACTGCAGAGAAATCTGTCTGTTCTAAAGTTACTTGTAAAGCTTAAGAAAAGCTTTTTTATGTTCAACCTTTGATGATCCGATATCAGCTATAGCTGATAGCGCCTAAACACTCTCAAAGGAAATATTCCACTGTCAGCAAAGCAGTTAGGTTTGTTGAAAAAAAAAAATGGAGAGTCAAAACTTTAAGCAATAAACAAATAACCTTAAAAAGGAAAAATAAAAATTAACCAAATAGGTGGATTTATAGGGATACTGTTAGGAATTGTCATTTCTTTGATCACCACACTGCTGGCTAACAGATAATGGATTTTACTCAGAAGATGTATTTGGTGCCTCAGCAACAAATGGATCACATTAAAACTAATTACCCTGATCAGGATATGAGAAAAGTTGCAACTAATAGTTTGGACACTGAAATGAGAGCTATACTTTCCCGGACTGATTTATCAGACTATGACAAAGCCAGAATGTACTCTGCTGTGTTACAGTACTATCTGACTTTGGTAAGACAAGGAGAACAAGCTAAATCCATGTTGACATTACTTGTTCCTGAGACTGAATCAGGTTTTGAATCCCTGCGCAGCTTCTGGAGACAGCTTCTGCTCTGAGTGCTATGGAAAATACATTTTAAGTAGTGTTTCTCATTGGTCTAAAACCAACACTGAACTTTTGTTAAAGCATATGGCAAAGCACAAGGATATTGTTTTTGGAGTGATAAGGGGAATTAATGTATAAAGGTACTGTTGTTTCAGGGTCTCCATGGTCAATTTGGTAAGGCTACTGCCACTCACTCAGTCCTGACCACAGAAAGCCAAAGGGCTGGGATGTTTGTCAAAGCATAGAAACATAGAATTTGTGACAGATAAGGACCGCTTGGCCCACCTAGTCTGCCCATTTTCCTACCTAACAAATAAGCTGCAGATCCTAGTTAACCAACAGCTTACTTCCTCTTACCCACCACTAGGACAGCCTTATGCCTGTCCCATGCATTCTTGAAGTCCCCACTGTTCTTGACTCCATGACCTCCTCAGGAGGCTGTCCCATGCATCCACAACCCTCTCAGTGAAAAAATACTTCCTCACATTACTCCTGACTAACATACCACTTCTATGTTTGCTTATTCAGCAAACAGGAGCTATGTGGAAAGTCTTAAAACAGCTGATGCAAAACACCCACAGCCATCTCCAGCTAATCAATGGTCAGTGACACCCAAAAGATGAACATCTTTTAAAAAAACCTACATGACTCACTATGTAAAACTTAAATGCCTCCTCTATGTATGAATGTTATATACCTCAGTGCCTGCTGTGTATAGCCTATGTTAACCATTTACCTCATATTGAATATGTAATCCTGTTTTTACAAAAAGTGTTTATACTGATGCACGTTTGCCTACCTCAAACTACATACTAAAATGCCAGCAGAATAGGCCTAACAGTCTTTCGTATCTGCTTGTTTGGACAGCCCCCACTCTGGGAAGCGGACCTTGCTGCCCCCTCACCTTCTCTGGCTTCTCCCTTCCCAGTCCTGGATATTCTCACTACTGGATTTTGCTTCCAAACCCTTCCCTATACCTGTCCCACCTCTCTTGAACCCCTCTACAGTCTCTGCCTCCACCAGCCCCCTGGCAGTGCATTCCATGGCTCCACCATCCTCTCAGTGAAGTAGCACCTCTTCCTTTCTCCCTGAATCTTCCTCCCATAGTCAAATATGCTAACATGTTTTTAGAAAGAGGTGCTTATCATAATTCTACCTCAGTGCTATGTAATATATAGTGTGCATTTTTAAAAGGAGATGCTTCTATTTATTATATCTTATCCATGTTACCACTGATGTATGTCGTATTTTATTTATTTTTTTTTTTTACAATAAATTCCTTTATATTTTATATATTTTTGCCATTATTGAAAACATGACATATCTGAAAATTTTAAACACAGGTGCCCCCACCCAAAAACTGACAGAGACACACAATTATGAGTTTTATGTATGATTTTATAAGTGGTTGATTATGAATAAAATTACAAGCAGTTGTATATTTTAAATTCATTACAAGACAAACAAGTTTTAACATGTTGCCACCTCACTGATTCGTGCCCTGACATGTTTAGATGTCTGACAGGGTGACATACAAAACTATTTACCATGGCATCATTTTTCAGCAAATCATTAGAGTACATTTTGAATTTGATCATAAGAAAATTCTTTGCATCTGTGATGTAAGAAAAAGATGCAGTGAAATCTATAGGTGGTAGAGAAGGTATCTTGTAACTGTGTGTTTTGGTACAAAATGTTCTTTTCATTTCTGTTTAAAAGTCCCCAATCATTTATGCATGATTGTCAGGATGAAACCAGTAGCTGTTGAAGAACTCCCCAGCCTCATTTTCTGAAATGTATACAGCTAACCAGTGCTGTCCAGGAAGGTCACGGTGGTTAGTATTGATGACTAGTGCTGTGGAAAGGTTTCTCATTCTCTCCTTGGGGAGCAGATCACAGGAAACATGCCCAGAAAGCAGTCATGGATGTGGGAGTCATTGGTTACATTTCTTCTCTGGTTTATTTCAATGACATTATCAAACACAGCATAGACAATGAGATTAACTGTTTGTAGAAGGGCTTCTGCAAATCTGATCTCTGCTCTGAGGTTCCCAGTTTTAATTAAGAGTAATGATCTGCACATTCTCTGTCTGGAATGAGATCAAAGGCAAACAGTGTTTACCCTTGGGTAAATTCCTGACAGTTGACAACTAATGGTCGATCTTTCATATTTTCCCTCAGCTTGTACTAGATTAAAATATTCTCTCATCATTCCCATTTCTAAAATCGGGCTACAGAGGTTTAGCGAGGTTTGTTCACCATCAGATACAGAGCCACAAAATTAATGTTATAATGTTTAAAGTTAAAGGGTTTTAGTGTAGGAACCACTAAAAGCATCATTGTTAAATTCCATGACCATTATTTTTAGTAACTGTCCCAAAAACAAATTATCTTGGTTGCAGGCCCTACTGCCTACAGGAGACTGAACACTTTCATTCCACTCTGTCTACAGGGTATTTAGTTGGAGGTCAACAGGGCTCTGAGTGTCCCAGACTGAACACCGGGGTCACTTAACCCTTTGACAAACAGAGAAGTGGCTATGATTTTTAGCTGATAAGGCTCAGCATCTCCATTCATAAGGCAAAAGCTGTCCCTGTTACATGTCAGTTTAATTTTAATATCCACACCATTCAGCATCAGTTTCTCTTGAAAAAAAAAGTTTGTGTCAAGTATCCCAGCAGCTCTACCCTCTACTGAGATGTGAAGGAGCTTCTTTTATTAAAACCTACATTGTCACGGCTCTGTCTATGATTTCATGTTTCCCTGGGTGTTTGTAAAATAACCCTGCAGTGAATTTTGTAGAAATGGTCTCTTCACTGAAGTTCAGCACAGATTCTATGACTGCCCTGTAGGGATAACAGTTATTGCTCCGACTGATGAACCAATCACTGAGAGTCACATTCAGATGACTGAAAATGGTGGCCACTGGGTAGTTTATAAGATCCACTTTGGCCACTGCAGCTATATCACCACCTCCATCCGCTTCAGTGATTTTGCAAACCAGGTAAAGAAGCATGTTGTTTAGATCCAAATAGTCTTCACCATTCCCTGATATATAAAATTCAATCAGTGAGTTTTCCATACCCAAGGGCACTGGAAGGGTTAACATCCACAGGCCTGTGTTTAATGTTTCTGTGATAAGCATGATTATAGCTGTGTACCAGGTCTGACAACACATCTGTATATTTCCAAGTTTTCTGGGCTGTAAAGTAACGCTACATGTGTGACTTCAGTGTCCTATTAAATCTTTCTAAAATGCTGGACTTAACTTCTTTATTTGTCACAAAATGGTGTATTTTATTTTAATACATTCTTTAATTTAGAAACTCTTTACCATGATCAGTCTGCAACTCCTGAGGTGTCGTCCACTTTCAAAATAGTTTTAAAGGCTTGCATCACTGCCTTGCCTAATTTGTCTTTTAAAGTCAATACCCAGGCATACTTGGACAGCACATCATGCACGTCAGTATGTACTTAAACTCATTATTGTACTTTGCATATTGACTCATGTCTACTAATCAGCTTGCCATTGTCTAGACTATGTCAGAAACAATGACAGGATTTCTCTTAAATCAGACTCTGGCTTCTTTGTGTAATAAATAGGGGTCCTGCTTAAGCCATTCTGCAACACCTTTCCTGGTGACACCTTTATCAAGTTTTTCAGCCTTATACAGCTGAGTCCCCTGTGAAACTACCCACTTTTGCATTCAAATATATATTCTGGAACAGGTGATCATTCAACTTCTTTTGTCAACCAGATATATCTGTTAGCTAGCAAAACTCTTGTCACCAGTAAAATAAAGCATGTGCTCTTTTTATTCTTTAAAACCACTATGACAACCAAAGTGCAATGCATGATTATATTTTATTTATACAAGCATAAGTCATAACAGTATTTTAAAGTTTACTTTATATGCATTATAACACATAGCAAGCATGCAATGATTACATAATATCTTGTTTTCTACACTTCCATTTTTACACATTTACAATACCCAAAGACAGTAACTTTTGAGCTGCATGTTTTACACAAGCATGGGCTTCACCCACTTCCCCAGAGATGAGGCAGCACAAAACATACACACATATGCCATGCACCACTCAAAATAATCAGACTAATTTTAAGAAAAGTTGTTACATCTACAATGTCGTTCACCTTACATATGGGTCTTTGGTTAGTTTTTCCATTACTTCAGTATATAGTGTCCACAAAAAGTGAGGCAACTCTTTAATCAGAGTCAGTGTGCTTTCTGCCAGTGAGTAGCTGCATCTTCAGAGCAGACATTTAATGCAGGCCATTTTCCAAAGTATACAGGGTCCTTTAAAATGTCATTTATCACATGGTACATTGTAGACATCAAGACTGACTGGAATATCAGGAGCATGCCAGTACGTTCCATCTGAAAGTACATCAGAATACACTATTTAGGAAAGCATATGCTAAATCAGATTTTGAAACACAACAAAAGCGATAAAAAGCAGAATATATGATGGCAGACTCAGCCCTCCCATTCTGCAGACTAAACACTAAAAATTCAACAGCGATACAGATAAAACCACAAAAGTGTACCATATCATAAGGATTAAGCAAAACTGTATAGCAATTTTATACATCGCTTCCTCAGAGTAGCACCTTCATCCTTAAAATAATCCAGTTTCCTTTTAGGGTCCTTCTGGGAGACCATCAAAAGTCCTTAGCATGTCTCTAACAGTACAGATGGTGCTTGTCATGTAGGTAGATTTAAACCAGGTTGTTTAGCTCTGTGTCTGACTAGTTGGTAAATAAGCCTCTGGGCGCACTGACAGGGCATTTCCCAATGTGGTATACTCTGGGAAAAAGCATACAGCTCTATGTTTTATTGACCTCTCACTGCATGGTGTAGTTTAGCAAGCAGAAAAGTCATTTATTATACAGTACATTGTAGACATCAAGAGTGACTGGAATATCTGGAGCATGCCAGTACATCATATCGCTATTTAGGAAAAGCATATGCTAAATCAGATTTATGAAACACAACAAAAGCGACAGCTTCTGAGTAATGTATGATGACAGACTCTCCCCCACCACCACCACCATTCAGCAGACTAAACACCAAGAGATCAACAGTGGTACGAGAAAACCAAAAAGTTTTCTAGATCATAAGGGCTATGCATAAACTACATAGATACATAGACAGTGTCAGCAGATAAGGGCCTATGGCCCACCCAGTCTGCCCATTTGAGCTTGTAAGTTCAGTTTGTTTTCCTAGAAGTCTGTTTCCCTTACCCTGACCTCTAGAATTCCTTTATGTCTATCCATGCATTCTTAAATCCCATGATTGTTTCAGCCCCACCACTTCCTCTGGCAGGGTGTTCACTTGTCCACCACCCGTTCTGTGAAGAAATTCTTTCTCATGTTTCCTCTGAATCGTCCTCCCTCCAACTTCATCCCATGCCCTCTAGTCCTGGAACATCTTTTTCACTTAAAAATAGTGTTTTCCTACCCTGTTTCTCCCTGTAAGATACTTGTATGTCTATCATATCCCTCTCTCCCTCCTCTCCTCCAGGGAGTACATGTTCAGTTCCTTCAACCTGTCTTCATAGGACTTGTGATGCAATTCATGCACCATCTTTGTTGCCCTCCTCTGAACCTTCTCTACCCTGTCTATGTCCTTACGTAGGTATGGTCTCCAGAACTGTACACTGTACTCCAGGTGGGGCCTCACTAGTGTCTTGTATAGCGGAATTATGACCTCCCTTTTCCTGCTGGTGATGCCCCTGCCTATACATCCCAGCATCCTATTTGCTTTACCTGATGCCTTGTCACACTGTTTCCCTACCTTGAGGTCATCAGAGATGACAACCCCAAGATCCCTTTCCTGCTTGGTGCATGCTATATCCTCACCTCCAACTGATATATTGTGCCAGGGTTTTTGTGCCCCATATGCATTATCTTGCACTTCTTTGCATTGAATTTCAACTGCCAAACCCTTGACCATTCTTCAAGTTTCTGCAGGTCTCTTCTCATTCTGTCTACACCCTCTGGTGTGTCTACTCTGTTACAGAGCTTTGTGTCATCAGCAAACAGTGAAATTCTGCCTTCTAGATCCTGCAATGTCACTGATGAAGATGTTGAATAGGACCGGTCCCAGCACTGATCCCTGTGGTACCCCACTGGTCACTCTTCCCTCTGTGGAGTGACAGCCATTTACCACCACCCTCTGTGTCCTGCTACCCAGTCAGTTACCTACCCACCACACTACTGTCCTGCCCACACCCATATTCCCCAGTTTGTGTAATAGTCTTCTATGTGGCACAGTGTCAAAGGCCTTGCTGAAGTCCAGATAGGCCATGTCCACTGCCCTCCCTGATCCACCTCCCTAGTCACCCAGTCAAAAATTCAATGAGGTTGGTCTGACATGACCTCCCCTGTTGAAACCATGCTGCCTTGGGTCCTGTAGTCCATTGACAACCAGATGTTCCACCAATCTCTCCTTCAGTAGTGCTTCCATGATCTTTCCACTACCGAGGTGAGGCTGACTGCTCTGTAGTTCCCTGCTTCCTCTTTGTTCCCGCTTTTGTATAAGGGGACTACATCTGCTGTCCTCCAGTCTTTGGGTACCTCCCTGTTTCCAGTGATTGGCTAAACAGGATAGCCAGAGGTTCAGCCACCACCTCTCTTAGTTCTTTAAGGACCCTGGGGTGCACCCATCTGGCCCCATTGCTTTGTCAACTCTTATTACTTCCAGTTCCTTCAGGACCCTTTCTCGTGTAAAGGGACTTGTGTCCATTTCTGCACCATTCTCACCCCTTGTACTCCCTTCAGACCCATTACCCCCTCTTCCTCAGTAAAGGCTGAGCAGAAATACCTGTTCAATATGTCAGCTTTACTGTTGTCATCCGCCATGCTACTCCCATCCTCCCCTTCAGTCTCACTATCCCTCCCTTTGTCTTTCTTTTTCACTTATGTACCTGTAAAGGTTTTATCCCTTTAACCACTGATTTTGCAATGTGTTCTTCTGTCTGAGCTTTGGCTTCCCTTACTGACTTCCCTGCCTTCCTTTGTTTCTCCTGGTACTTCTCCCTATCCCCTTCTGCTGTGTCTTTTGTATTGCCTGAATGCTATCTTTTGGCTTTCACTTTCTTTGCTACCTCTTTGGAAAACCATAATGGTCTCCTCTTCCTTTTCCTCTTGCTAACCTGCTTAATGCATAATTCTGTTGTTCTTATAATCCCCATTTTAAATACTGCCCACTGTTCCTCCATCCCCGATTCCTGTCCCATTTCCTTAATGCCTCTTTCAAGTATTTCCCCATTTTCCCAAAGTCTGCCCCCTAAAATCCAGGATCGTGTTTTGTGTGGTTTGGTTATGCTCTTTCTGTGATTTCAAACCACAATGACTGGTGGTCACTGTTACCCAGGTGCTCCCCACTGTTACCCCCATCACACTGTCCCTGTTTGTGAGCACAAGGTCCAATATTGCCTTCTGCTGAGTTGGTTCCATGACCAGTTGCTTGAGGAAGGCACCCTGAAGGAGTCCAGGATAAATCTGCTCCTAGTTGATGCTGCTGCTGGGATGCTCCAGTCCACATCTGGAATATTGAAGTCTCCACCAGTACTACCTCACCCTTGTCTGCCATCCTTTGGATGGCTAGCATCAACTCCTATCTGTTTCTTCCTCCTGTGCTGGTGGTCTATAGACCACACCTGTGCGGATAGCTGGCCCCATTTTCCTTTCTAGCTTAACCCACAGTATCTCTCCCCATTTTGTTCCTCCTGGATCTCTGTGGCCCTTATGTCATTTTTCACATACGGTGCCACTCCTCCTCCTTCCTGCCTGCTCTGTCTCTTCTGAATATGTTGTAGCCAGGTATGGCCATCTCCCAGTCATGGTTATCATTACACCAGGTTTCAGTGATGGCCACAATATCCAGGTCTGACTGTACCATGACAGCCTCCAGATCTTCCATCTTGTTGCTAAGGCTCCTGGCATTTGCACAAATGGCTTTCCATGATTTGACCTCCCTAGTCTGCTTCACTGTTCTACTCCAGCCCCTTCCTTGGTTGTCATTTATCCCTGGTTCTCCTTGCTGACTGCTCTTCTGCTGAATTTTGCCCTTTCTGCTTATCAACCTTTTGGACACTAATCTCCATCTTTTGCACACTGCTTTGCAGAGATAGCCACTCCTCTGGTTCACTGGTTCCACTGCTGGCTGTGGGGGGTGAGCAAGTAGGTACCCTCCTTGCTGGCCTGCCACCCCTTTGCCAGTTTAAATGCTTGTCAATGTAGCATTTAAACTTATCATTGAGTACTTGATCTCTCCAGGATGGATGCAGGCCGGCCAGGCTTGAACAAACCTCCATCCTCCAGGTGGGTCCCCAGTCACCAATGAATCCAAACCCTTCCTCACAGCACCAGTTCTTCAACCATGAGTTAAAGTTCCTGGTGCATGCACTCTATGCTCTCCCTTGCCTCTCACAGGTAGTACTTCTGAGAAAGTGACAGAAGTAGCTACTTGTTGAGACCCTCCCCAGTTTCCTAAACTCTTCCTGAACTTCCTTTGGCTCCCCATTTGCCAAGTCATTAGTACCTAGGTGGATAATGACATCCAGCTCACCCTCCCATCTTGCCTTCCCAGTGATCCCAGTATCTTCCTTCCATCCCTCCATGCCATGGCACCTGGTAGGTACCTCACCTCCCTGTCCTCTCCCTCCTGTGTTCCTACCTGGATCCCTCTTACGATGGAGTCCCCCACCAGGATTTGCTTCCTCCTCCTCTGGGGTCCACTGCTTTCCCCACTGAGGTCACCTCCTTGGCTAACCTCCACATCCTTTCCTTCCACTTCTCTGGGTACCTCTATTTGGTTGTCCTCATTTGCCAGTGTGGCATATGAGTTCTTGAGAGGAATAGGATCTGGGATGTGCCTCTGCCTGACTGCTCTAACCCTCCCTGAGCCCACTGTCATCCAAGTGCTCCTCGTTCTCGGCATCCTTTGAGGCAGCTGCATTGGACTGGGTGGTCCCTGGATAGGGGTGATGGTACTCTGACCCAGTTTACTTCCACTCTGAGTCTGGTTACCTCATCCCGCAGTCCAGAGAGATGCATGCAGATAGGGCATAATGATATCCTCCATCACTTGCTCAAGAGTAGCACTATCTTGTTTAACATAGTCTGTGGTTGTTTTCAAGGGTATTTCTTGGATACTGTCAGCAAATTCTTGGCCTGTCTCTAAAAGTACAGACAGTGCTTGTCCTGTAGGTAGCTTTAAACCAGGTTGTTTAGCTCTGTCTGACTAGTTGGTAAAAGGTTCTGGACGCACTGGCAGAGGGTTTCCATTGTGGTATACGCTGAAAAACATATAGCACTATGTTTTGTGACCTCTCAAGGCATGGTGCAGTTTAGCACAGAAAAGCCAGGGTGACAACATGAGCAATATTAAAATGGTAACAAGTAACAGGTTTTTGGGGAGGTGTGGAAATGTTTTTTACAACATAAACAGGGTCCCTGAATTTCCTTATAGAAATTTTTTAAAGGGCCCTTTCTTGATCAGTGGATCATTTCAGCAAGCAGAGAAGCCAGATTAACAACACGTACAATCACACTTTTTTCTGCTTTATAGTACACACACACACACACACACACACACACACACACACACACACACGACTGTGATGATCATGATGTAAAGCCCAAAAGACATTCATTGTCATTCATGAATGTATTGGCAAACAGTTTAACATTTTCTACAAGTGGCAACACAGATTCGTTTATATACTGTATTTATCTGTATCCTCCCATATTTCTGGAAGGGCACACATCATCAGTTCAGAGGCTGCATGTATCTCACAAAGTCAAATTTCATATTGAGGTGAGCCAAACAGTGATGGATAGCAGTAATGGTTTAGGATCAGGTACATACGTCTTTGGATTCTCTCTGTACTTACATCTCATATGATTATCTGTAAAATAAAATGACACTTTTTGGTACTGAAATGTTTACATGTAGCAGTTTGGGGTGGGGAGTTAATGTTTTTTATAATATGAACAGGGTCCTGAATTTCTTTTTAGAAATTTTTTAAAGGGCCTTTACTAACCAGACATGTGGCCTCTCTCCTAATCTCTCTGTCTGTCTGGTGGTACATATTTTAATACACCACTTGGGATCATCAGCTGTTTTCACATCATTTAAAACAGGACCAATATGCTGTAGTATTTGACTGGTCAAATGTATGCCCCATTTCATTGCTATTGCTAAAATCATAGGCATAAGTTGCCCTATATGTATGGCTTCAGAAGTATGTCTGTATAATTCTCTAGCTGTTAATTCATCAGTGAAACAAGAATGATTTTTTCTGACTAGGGTCATCTATCTCGCACCCTGGACAGGCAACCACCATTTCAGCATGTATCACCTCTCTATCACTGCAGCAATTATGCCACAGATGGTATGATACATAACATTCTTACAATACATCTCGTGGTCAGTTTGTGGGGATTTACTACTGAGGCCTGTTTTTCACATGAGAAACCCTGTCTAATCACAGTAGAAGAAGAGGGTTGGGTAGTGATCACAGCCTGTTCTGTGATATTTTGAAACATTCTATCACTCTCTGTATTTCTAACATACTGGTCCTCATACATCTCATTAACAGCCACATTTGTATCTTTCACACAGCAACACAGCCGAGCAGTGGATTTGTGAAAGTCATGAATCCATGCTGTCCGAATATGACTGCTGCCCATCACAAATCCTTCAGTCTATTAAAGTAAAACAGAAAACAGCATTGGTCCTATGACTCATAATAGGTAAGATTTTGTTCTACTGCTAACTCATCTCCTCAGTTACACCATGTATGCATGTCACCACTCACACATATTTTTTAATGTTAAAAATGCATTTACCTCATCAAGACAATTCTTTTCATCTTCATTTTTCTTTTGTAGCCTGGGCTTGACTGCTTCTGGCCGGCCTCCTCCTCCTCCTCTCCCCCCTTGGGCAGAGGCACCTTTGACTATGTCATGGATTTCTTTTTCACAACTTTGTCTGATGCTTTTTTGGCAGTGTCTCACCACCCATCTTCTCTGGCTACCCTTCTTGTTGCTCTCTGTTTTGGGTTTCATGGTAACATCTTTTTATGCATCAGATTCACAACCCAGTATCTCTTAATGGCCTTGCAGTGGTGCCTCTTCAGAAGGACAGTCAGATTTAGGATTTTTGAGTCACCAAACTGTGCAGCAAGATTATTTTTTATGTCAGACACTCTTCCACTCAACAAGACTTGTGTGGGATATTCTTTTCACACCTCATATAGTACACATACATTGGCTTGGGTTGTGGGGCCCTGATAGCCATCTTCTTGCTTGCCTTTTCATCTCCAAGAAAGCTTAGATCTACATTTTTCAGATCCCTGTAAATACAGAACTCTTGACATGCACACACACAGCCATTTGCAATGCTATCTGGAGAAAACTGTAGAACCAGTTTATTTACATGAAGGTCCCCATTTTAGCTTATGAGTGGTACATGCATATACATAAACATAGAGGTAACATTTTGGTACAAGTGTTATACAGTCCTACAGATGCATATTAAATTATTTTATACCTTGTTTGTTATAAATCAGAAAAGGGTACTTACACTGGCAGATGGATTTCCCTCAGTGGGGGTCTCCAAAAGATCTCTGAAACCTCTGCACAGTGAGGTTGCCTCTTAGATACAGCATTCTGAATATATCCTAATCAAAAAACCACACACATGCCTCTGCAATTATACTCCCAAGATGACAGAGTTCACATAACACACATAAACCCTAACTTATTTTTGGGGTGGGGTGGGGCATGGTGAAGAGGGACAGGGTTTGAGCTAGGATGGTGGGGTGCAGGAGAAAGGAGGGACAGGAGTTCAAGTTAAGATGGTGGGACTCAGGTTCAAGCCAGGATGGCATGATGGGCTTGAGGGTGCACGAAAAGGATGGGTGTGGGACGCTTACAAAATGGGGGTGTTATGTCACTTCTGAGGTTTCAGTGCAGGTCATTCCTTTTGCAAGTGGGTGGAACATGGGTTTGAGCATGTCATTTCCTGTGGAAGGGGTGGGACATGGGTTTGCACCATGTCATTTCCTGTGCAGCAGGGGCAGGACACAGGTTGAGTATATGGCATTTCTGGTGGAAGTGGGTGGGGCCAACACATTTAGGGAGGGACTTCTGGTTAAACAAGGAATGATTCTGATTGGTCTGTTTTAGGCCACGTCCACCTGTCAAATGATGTGGCATGCGCTGATTAGCTGAAATTGAACATTTGATGAGATATGAACTTATACTACTGCTACTAAAGCAAACACGTCCTTAAGTACACTTAGTAGCAACATTACAAAATCTCTTGAAGTGATAGTGTACGTGATAAGTTTTCTTAATTTATACAGTGTGCTAATAATCACACACTAATCTCCATTGCTCAAACTAAACACATTGGCTCAGATATTCAAAGAGTTGAGCCATGCGCAATAGGGTTGCGCCTGCACAAGTCTGAAATTGTGCCATTCTGCGATATTCAGCAGGAGGCAATTGTGCCCCGAAATCATGCTGAGCAACAGTGCAATGATAATGAAGGCATGTGCAACGAGAGGGGAGGAACCATGCATGAATGGCACAGTGCGATATTCAACAACGTGCCATGCGCAATAGGGGAGCAAGTGGAAGTTGCGCCATAGTGGAAATGAGCCAAAATAAAAGGAGCAAGAGAGTCATCAAAGAATGCTACAGGAAGCCACATGAGGCAGAACCCTAGGCAGACAGACAGGGCAGGAGGGACAAACAGGGCAGGCCAGGAAAGGGCATCCTGAACACCCAGGCACAGGGAAGGTGTGGGGAGCTACAGCTAGTGCAGAAGGGGAAGTGCCACACAGCACAGAGGCCACCACAGGCAGGTGTTCCCAGTGCAGGAAGTAGCAGGGAGGACAGTGGGGAATACAGTAACAGCTGCCGGGCGAACACAAGCCAGGGACATGGCCAGTGCCACCTTCCAGATGGAGGCTGTTATGAGGGGTGAGAAGGCATGTGGCAGGGGCATGGCTGTGGAAGGGCCCATCAGTGGTATGCCCCAACAGGCAGTACTGAGCCCACACCAGCTTTGAGCTGTACACTGAAACTGAGATTGTGGGCTGGTACTGCCTGAATAGGCAATTCTGAGGCAACTTTGTGAGCTGTGCAGTGATGGGATGCAGGCACCCACATGGAGCACGTGCCCTATCAATGAGACTAAAGTAACAGCCTGCATGTGCTTGCTTGCCATGGGTACCTTCCAGAGACCAACTGGGAACACCACAGGTATAACCCAGTCGGCCACCTCACCCAATTCCTCAGCGCACTGCTGCCACATGCTGTGGAGTACATCCATTTCCCCAGCACAGCAGCGGAGCACACAGCAAACATACAGGAGTTCCACAGGGTAGCATGTATACCTGGCGTGCTGGGGCAATAGACTGCACCCATGTGGCCATCGCACCACCTGGCCCGAGGGGCTGCATACATCAATCACAAGGGCTATGTCAGAATCAACTGCCAGGTGGTGTGCGATGCCAGGGGTGCACAATCAATCAATGTCTGTGCCACGTACCCTGGGGAGCACACAATGCCTTCATCTGGCACCAGTCGGCACTGTGCCACAGATTCAAGAGTGGGGACATCCCACTGGACACCTAGTGGGTGAGTATGCAAACCACATGGACAATCATAGGGTCTGGGGAGCATGGCCAGAGGTGACATGGGTAGTGGTCCACATGGCCTGGGGCAGGGTGATGCTGATCACTAAACTAACCTCCGCCCTCTACACACAGGTGACAATGGATACCCCTCCATCCCTGGTTGCTCACACCCTACCAGTGGCCCGTGACCCCATCACAGCAACGCTACAGTGAGGCACATGCCACCACACGTAATGTCATTGGCGGGTGTTCAGGATGCTGAAGGTACATTTCCATTACCTGGAAACCTCTGGCGGTGCCCTACAGTACAGCCCCTCAAAGGCCTGTGGGCTATTCCTGGCCTGTTGCATCCTGCACAACATGGCCAACAAATGTGGATAGCTGGCACAGGTCAAGAGGGACAGCGATTGGGGACGATGGGGATGCCAGTGGCGATGGTGATGGGCAGCCCCCTTGGCCCACAGGACCCCGACTGATCCGGCTGGCATGGCTGCACTGGGACACTATCACAGAGAAGCACTTCAGCCAACCCAGGTAAGTCATGGGGCCATGTGCAACCAACAGTGGCTAAGACACAACCCACAAACACGCATGGACACACACCAGGGGTGCATGCCATCAAGGGAAGTGGTAGGGCACAGACACACACACACACACACACACACACACACACACACACACACACACACAGCACCAAATGTGCACAGAGGGCAGGAGGCACACCGACCCAGAAAGCCAACCCTAGCAACACACATGTCCACAGGCCACCATGCCCACTGCCTGTCCATTGCGTGAGTTGAGATGCTGAGCACCATTGCACATTGGTTTACAGTGCAATGCAGGCATCATCATGCACCGCAACTGTGGACAGCAGCCGGGAGGGTGTGCAGGTGGACTGTGTATCCACGTGCAGGGCTGGGTACCCACCTGCACTGCCCACTGAAATACACAATACACACAGGGCAACACCAGACAGTAGATGTGCTGGAGACAGGTCAGTCACGTGACACAGTGCCCTGGCCACCATGGATGCATGGGCAGCCCGCTGAGACCTGCCAGCACCGACAGGCTGACCACTGGCCTCATGGGTGGCACCGATGGTCCCCAGGGGTTCCACTGTGTGAAAGTGACCGTGCAAGTGCAGGGGTCTGCAGCCCACTGAACATGCCTGCGTCCAGAAAAGCTCAGGATGCCCACAGCTGAACCCGTGTCAACAGGGTGGAGTTGCATGACGCCGGAATGGGGTGGACAGTGCACTGTGTGGTGTCCGCCATGCATGGACACCTGACTGTGTGCCTATTGTGGCCATGACAGCAGTGAATGCCTATGCATGCCTGTCAAAGGCAGCGGTCACATCCTCCAACAAACAGTCCATCCCTGCCAGGATCAGAGCAGTGCCCCTGCTGTGATGCTCCTCTGCCCACTCCAGAGCCACATGCAGTGCATCCATGGACATCACAAGCTGCATCTGCTGCTGGACTGGCGGTGAGCTCATCCAAGAGGTCATCTGCCCGGCATCCGTCCCTCAGGGTGTGCATGGCCCTGATGATCAGCACCCTTGAGGGTGGGTGCTGTGCACCAGGACCAAGTCTGGGCATGTCCATAGGCAGTGCACAGACACCACCACTGAACTCTGTACCCCCAAGCCCATTGGATGACTGCTGATGCTGCCCTCCGCTGCCTCTCCCCAGGGCTCATTGGTGCTGCTGCAGTGGCCACAACAGTCCCACTATCCTGAACAGACACCACTGCTGCCCCACTGGTGCCGATAGGCACGGGCTGGGACTGTGCTGACACACAGGCCTCCTCAGCAGCACCACCCACAGCCATGGGTGCAAAGTGCCCTGCTGTGTGGCCATCCCATGGCACACACATGTCAACATCATTGGTGACAGACTCTGCACCGGCCCCAGTCACAGCATGCTGGCATCCGTGGATGCCAGCACACTGGGACACAGGCAGGCTTCCTCCACACCTGTTACAATATCAGTGTGGACAGCCATGTGGCTCCACTGTCGCAATGATCCACATATACCTGTAGAGGTGGATGGGCCCTTCTCCATCTCCAGCTGACTGTCCTCAGTGGACAGGCCCACCACCGCTGACCCATGGAGATGCTCAGGATTTGTAAGGAAAGCAAAGTCGTGTTACTGCATGTGACCTACCCTGCCCCCCGCATAGACAGACTATGACTTACCATGCAGTGATGGCCACCACCCATCTGGAAGCCACCACCTGGAACACCTTCAATGGCACTGCGCTGCATGCTTCCAGCAACCTCTCCTCCTGTGGGGTCAGCTGTACCACCTCCGGCTGTCCCCACCTGTTCAGCACATGCTGCCCTGATGGCAGCCACCTTCTCCTTTATCCTTCTCCTGTCCTTGCCCATCTTTTTCTTACACCCTGCATGGGCGCGGGTGACTGCCATGCACGGTTTACAGCATGCCACACTCCTTCCATGCAGCAGCATGGGCTTGAGGTGTTCCCCGCCGTCCACTGAGAAGTGGCTCCTGATCCAGGTAGGCTTCAAACAGGGCTTGGTTTCGGCCTTGGTAAAGTTAGGCCTCCTCCTGCTCCTCCCACCACTGTGTTCCTCCTTCCAACAACTTGCTCAGTCATTATGTAGCGTGTTAGAATGGCAGTTGTTACCGTGACTGTGCAGTCCCATGCATGTCCCAAATCCACAGTCCACACTCCCAAACAGCATGCAACTCACCAATAGACGGCAGTAACCGACTATGGCCACTGCAGCCCAATGTCGCAGTTTTATAGCGCAACCCATGCAAATGAGGCGAGGCACAACTTTAAGTAGATGAAAATTGCAGTGCTGTGCCATTGAATGACTGATTAGATGATTTGAATATGATGGCTGAATATCATGCTGTTGCGCTTTGTGCAATTGTATTGAATGTGCTGAGCCAATGGTGCAGTTCTGTGACATGCATAGTACACTCCTCACTGCACATGCCTGGGTTGCTGGCGCGGGCATCTACCATGCTGATGACGTGCTGTGCATGGTAGGCAATGCAGGGCATGGCCGCCATTGTGCCAGTGGCGCTATAGCGATGGTCACTACATGGCGCTGTGGCACTGGGCCATCATAGGCACACTGGGCCAACTGCGCAGTAGGCGCTATGGCGCTGGCACACAGGCAGCCAGTTGCACTGCGCATTGTGTTCCAATGGTGCTGTGCGTGTCCATGCGCCAGAGACCTTGACCCTGTGCCTGACCTTTGCCCCTAAGCGCCATGTGTCGGGCATGGGTGCACTCTATCGCGCTGTTCGGTGACAGCGTGAAAGGGAATGGCAGCGCTGTACCGTGCAGCATCTGCATGTGGGGAGCCATGCTGCAGAGCACCATATTGCCAAATACAGAACCGAGAATGGCATGCAGAAGGGCAGCCCAGTGGTCTGCTATCGAACTGGCCAACCTAGTGGCCATTGTTGAACCACACCATGGGCTTCTGTTTGGGGAGGGCCCCTGGACAGGGCTAGGACCCAGGTGTGGCAGAAGATGGCCACTGCCCTTGAGAGCCACTGGATGGGGGAGGAGTGCCGAGCAGTGCAGGCACGAATCGGGGACCTGCGATGGAGGGAGCTGGAGCAAATGGCAAGCCTGCGGGCATGTGCCAGGAGGGACATGGTGCCATGGCCAGGTAGGGGTTATGTTAACACACTTTTATCTTCCAGATGGGTAACAGTGTTGTGTGTGTCCAGCACATGGGGAGGGACCATCTGGGGTTGGCTGTGGTGGTGTTCACAGGGTGTGGGGTGGGTGGGTCTGGCTGGGTGGGAGGCACACACCTGGGGGCTGGGGGACTTTGATACAGGATTGTACTGATGTTCCTCTCTCCATGTTTGCCCCACAGGCCTGGAGGAATGCCGCCGTGCGTGAAGAGCAGCAGCGGAAAGAGCATGGTGCAGCCAGGCGGGGTAAGAGCCCTCACCACCCACTTGACTGGCCCGATGAAGGTGAGTGCCATACATCCATGATTACTATTGCATGCTGTGTGACAGGGTGGGCAGCGGGCATGACCACCATCCATTGACACCACTGCCATGCACGCGACTTGTTACAGTCAACACTGTCCAGTGGCAATGCATGTCTGGGAGTGCATCAATGGTGGTCCATGTGTGCACCAGGTACATGGTTGTGCCACTGCCTTTGCACCACATAGCCATGTCACTAAATGGCCATGGTGGTGCTGTACGTGACTTGGCCGGTGGGTGTGTGCAGTGTTCCGCATGGCTGTATGCACCTGGGTGGGCAGGTCATGTGGACGCCATCATCACTGCGGTGGTCACACACCATCACAGAGGTATGTCCCATGGCCGTATGCCATGCACAGTGGGCGGGCTGTATGGGGTTGTGCATTCACACCTATTGACTGTGCTCCTTGTCCTAGGTACCCACCATCTACGTGAAATCCGGGAGGTGCTGTGGGAGATATTACTGGTGGTGAGGGCATCGCTGGACATACTCAGATGCATTGATGACACCGGGGTCCTGAGGAGGCACAGAGCCAGGAGGAGTCAGAGTGAGGAGAGTGTTCCCGCTAAGTTCCATCGGGTCCCACTATTCCACTTCCTCCTGGACCCACCCTGACACCCTCCTTTCCCATCCCATTTGTCCACCCTGCTCTCTACCTACCTCCACCTTGTTTGTGGCCACCAACCTTGTATATAGTTTCTGTAATATTGTATATAGTTGAGTTTTATATATTTGTTCAATACATTTAATTTTGATATGAATACTGTGGTGGTCTCTGATTTTCAGTGGGCTATAGGTGCTCAGCTGCAGTGGTGTGCATGGCGTCAGGGGTGGTGCAGTCATGGGTATGTGTGTTGCCCATGTGGAGGTGACTATGGTGTGTGGGTAGCTATCAGTCAGTATCTGCGTGGTGTGTGTTGTTCCTTGTGCACTGGGTGACTGTGTGCAGTGGTCCATGGTGCATGCTCTGTGTCCATGCACACCCATCAGCCCATCCATGGCCTGTGCAGCTGGCACACATGCATGTCTGTGAGCTGCATGGTCTGCTGGCATGTCAGTGGTGGCAGTCCCTGCAGGGTAGTCACTGTACCCATCACATTGCTTGGTTACCTCCTGTCACTGGTGTGGTGCAGGTCTGCCTCAGGTGGCACTGTGGGCACCACAGTTGTTGTCCCACCTCCATGCTGTGCCTTGTGTGTGTTGCAGGGATGTGCCCCACTGTCTGTGACTTGTGTTCCTGTCGAAT
This sequence comes from Neoceratodus forsteri, assembly GCA_016271365.2. Classification (NCBI taxonomy): domain Eukaryota; kingdom Metazoa; phylum Chordata; order Ceratodontiformes; family Ceratodontidae; genus Neoceratodus; species Neoceratodus forsteri. The sequence continues at coordinate 85,292,007 of CM028133.1, read as the reverse complement.
AATGGTGGTGTATGGGTTCACAGTGCCTGCGCGGGGTGGCTGGCACTCCAGTGCCATGGAGGATTGAGGGTTATGTGTACACAGTTTACATGGGCCCACACTGGGGCTTGGTTGCCCCACCTCTGTGTCTCTGCATTGTTGTGCCCTTGGGTATGGATAGGTGTCTGTCCATACACTGTGTGGCATCGTGTGGTGCATGCTTCCATGCCACCATTATGAGTGTCTGTGCTGGCTGTTGTGGCCAGTGGTGGGTCAAGTGTCTCATTGGAATACTGTGCAGGGTGCTGTACCACTGGTGGTGGTGTCCAGGGCATGCCCTGTCCTGTGTGGAGTACCTCATCTGCCGACACATGGTTGGTCTCTCAGCAGTACCTCAGGGGACTGTGCATGGTGGCACTGTGTCTGCCATTGTTGCATTGCTGTGTCCTGCCACCCACTGATGGGTGCTCATGGTGGGGCTGGCTTGCATGGTTCTGTGGTGCACAGGGTTGCAGTGTCACAGTGGGGGTGGTGGCATGCATGGGGTATCCTGCTGTGGTGGTCACTGCTCATGGGGAGGTGTCTGGGGTCACGGTGCAGGGTGTGCTCTGCATTGGGGATGGTGTGGCATGGGGTGGTCAGCCCTCCTTGTGTGCCAGTCACAGCTTGCCAATATGTGTGATGGGGCACCATGGCCCAGCTGTGGGTTGTTTGCTTGTCTCCATGGGCCAGTGGTTATTCCAGCCCTCCCGGTTGTGCAGTGCATGGGTTGTGGGGGACAATGTCTTTTTTGCTGTGTGTTCCTGTGCCCATCTGTGGCATGGGTGGTGGGCCCTACTTCCTGTTTGTGCAGTTACATTGCTCTGCTGCTGGGGGCATCCCTGGTTGCACTATGGTGCCTCTGGACTGCTCAGCTGAACATCCCTTGTTGAGCTTTGATGCACCAGATTTGCTCAGCTTCCCTCCCTAGTTGCACTATGGCGCAGGTGGTGCGATATTCAGTCATCAGCTGTAGGTGCAGTTTGGCCTGCTCAGTTTTTGAATAATGCATCTCTCTTGCACATGGGTCAATAGACTTGTGCTTGCTCCTGCTATTGTGCACTTTTGGGCGCAGTTTGAATATCTGGGCCATTACATATAATTGTGCCTAATAATATACAAATATCATCTAAACTTAAGAAAATAAAAACATTTTATCAAAATGCTACCACATCTGATCAAGTAAAATTCTGGGTCTGATGAGCATCAAGGCTACAGTAATCAGAACTCCAAAAGGCAAGCACCGACTGGGTAGGAAGGAGCCCAGTATGATTGGTATGCCATTTCTGCAAAATAAATCACATAAAAAAATATGTTTTATCAAAAGAAGTCAAATACAGGAAAGAATGCAATGAGGCGAAGATCTAAATGTCACTTAATTCCTAAGAATCCAAAATGCATGTAAATTTAATTAATACAAAATTATATAATCAACCTAAACATTAAGGGTGGGATATTCAAAAGGGTTCGCCATGCACAATAGGGGTTCGCATGTGCAAGTCGAATTTGCGCCATTCTGCGATATTCAGCAGGAGGCAGTTGCGCCACTGAAAACAGGCTGAGCAACAGCGCAATGCAAATGAAGGAATGCGCAACGAAGGGGTGGACCCATGCATATACAGCGCAATGCGATATTCAAAGACTGGTGCAATGCACAACAGCGGATGAGCTGGAAGGTGTCCATGCAGAAATGAGCCAAAATAAAAGGCTCAAGGAAGAGGTGCAAGAACGCTACAGGAAGCCACATGAGGCAGGGAGAAACCGAGTGCGACAGTGAAGAGTGCAGGCCAGGGAGTGTACAGGAGAGGAGAGGGACAAGGAGGGTGTGTTGGGCCACAGACTACAGGGCCAGTAGGTGTACCGTGCAGTGGAGGTAGCAGGCAGGACAGCAGGGGTAGCACAGCAAGAACAGCCAGGAGGGAACACAAGCCAGGGACATGGACAGTGCCAGCTTCCACATGGAAGCTGTAATGCGGGGTGAGAAGCATGCTGCAGGGGACGTGGCTATGGAAGGGACAGTCAGCGTATGCCCCAACAGGCAGGCCTGGGTGTCTGCATCAGCTTTTGAGCTGTATCCAGACATAGGATTGTGGGCGGTATCGCCTGAACAGGGAAATACTGAGGCGGCTCTGTGAGCTGTGCAGTGATGTGATGCAGGCACCCTCACGACCGAGTCACGCCTGTCAGTGGAGACAAAGGTAACAGCCTGCAGGTGCCTGCTCACCACGGGTACCTTCCAGAGGCCAACAAGGGACACCACAGGCATCACACAGTCGGCCACATCACGCATCCTCACCCATTCCTCAGCGCACTGCTGCCACATGCTGGAGTACATCCATTTCCCCAGCACCATGGCAGAGCGTGCAGCAAACATGCAGGAGTTCCACAGGGTAGCACGTATGCCTGGCATGCTAGGGGCCATAGACTGCACCCATGTGGCTATTCAAGACACTCACCTGTCTCGATGGGGCCACATACAGGAACAGGAAGGGCTTTTCCAGTGTTAACTGCCAGGCGGTGTGTGATGCCAGTGGGCGCATAATCAATGTCTGTGCCACACACCCTGGTGGAGCACATGATGCCTTCATATGGTATCAGTCCGCACTGTGCCATCGATTCGAGTGGGGACATCCCACAGGCCATCTAGTGGGGAGTACGCATGTAGGAATAGCAAACTTGGGGCAAGGGTGAGAATGCCACAGGTGCCATGGTAGTGGCACACAGGATATGGGCAATATGGATATGAACATGATACTCATCTCCACTATCTCCACACAGGTGACAGCGGATACTCACTCTGTCCCTGGCTGCTCACACCGTACTGGCGCCCATGACCCCATCGCAGCGCTATAATGAGGCACATGCCGCCACATGCAACATCATCAGTGGGTGTTTGGGATGCTGAAGGCACGCTTCGATGCCTAGACACCTCGCGGTGCCCTACAGTACAGCCCTCAGAGGCCTGTGGGATATTCCTGGCCTGTTGTATCCTGCACAACATGGCCAAAGACTGTGGGATAGCCATACAGGTCGAGGAGGGGACAGCGATGGGACACCAGCAACGCAGTGATGATGGCGTTGAGCAGCCCCTGGACAGCGGGACCCCGACCGATCCGGCAGGCCCAACTGCACCAGGACACCATCACTGAGAAGCATTTGCATGACACAGGTAAGTCAAGGGGCCATGTGCAACCAACACTGTCCAGGCACAACCCACAGGCACACAGGGTAACACACCAGGGTGCATGACGGCAAGGAGTGTAGGGTCCAGGCACACAGACACACTATCCGGGAGGGTGAACAGTCATATGGACACATACATACACACACACACACACACACACACACACACACACACACACACGGCACAAAGAGTACATGGGCAGGTGCACAGCAGAGCAGGAATGGACATGTCAAACACAGATCCACAGACCACCCCACCACCTGTACTGTCCAAGTACGTGTGTCAGATGCTGGGCACCCTTGCACCTTGGTGTACAGTACAATGCAGGCATCATCATGCACATGCACCTGTGGACAGCAGTTGGGTGGGTGTGCAGGTGGTTTGTGTGTCAGCCTGTTGGGCAGGGCACCCACCAGTGCACTGACAACCATAACACATTGCACACAGGGCAGCACCAGACAGGGCCTGCACTGGGAGATAGGTCAGTCATGTTGCACTATGCCACGGCCACCTCAGATGTGTGGGCGGCCCAGGCGTGACCCAGCAGCACTGGCAGGCTGAGCATGGGCCACATGGGGTGGCACCGATGGACCACCAGGGTCCCACTGCGCGATAGTGACCTTGTCCGCACAGGGGTCTGCAGCATGCCAAACATACCTGCACCAGGGGTGCTCAGGATGGCCACATCAGAACCCGGCGTCGACAGGCTGGGTGTCGCATGACACAGGAACTGGAGTGGAGGCGTACTGTGTGGGGTGCGTGGTACAGGGGCACCTGACTGTGTGCCCAATGCAGCCACAACAGCGACCAAAGCCTGGGTCTGCCTGTCAATGGCTGTGGTCACATCCATCTGCATTTGGACCATCTCTGCAAGGATCAAAGCATTGTCCCTGCTGTGCCACTCCACAGCCACGCACAGTGCCTCCACGGATGTTGCAACCCCACCTGCTGCTGTACTGATTCCCACAGCAGGCAGGTGTGCTCATCAAATGGGTCCTGTGCCACATCGGCATCCTGTCCCCAGGGTATGGAAGGTCCTGTTGCTCAACACCCCTTGAGAGTGGGCGCTGTTCACCAGGACCAGGTATGGGCATATCAATGGGCGGTGTGCATGTGCCACTGCTGGACTCTATCCCCAGACTGGTGGGTGACTGCTGCTGCTGCCCCTCCAACTGCTGTGCCCCAGGGACCACTCGTTCCACTGCTGTGGCCGCAACAGTGCCAGAGACCTGCACAGCCACGGTGCTGCCCCACGGTGCTGACAGGCACAGCCTGGGACTGTGCTGACATGCTGGCACACATGTTGGAACCAGCTAGGTCCAGGGGCATGTGCTGGCCTGCTGTGTGTCTGTCATGGACACACGTGTGTCTGCCCATTGCAGTCCTTGCATCACCAATGGTGCAGGTACATGCAACAGCCACAGTCACAGCATGCTGGCATGCTTGCATGCCAGACTGCTGAGACACAGGCTGTGCACCCCACACCTGACTCACTGACAACAGAGGTGGCAGCCAGGCGTGCATGCTGGTGCAGTGCATGCCAGCTGGCGACAGAGGTGGATGGACCCTCCTCCAACTCTGGCAGGTCTCCTCACTGCATGGTCCCACCACCACCACCGTCCCCTGCAGATGAACGGGATCTGTAACAGAAAGTGAGGACATGTTAGTGCATGTGATCAACCTTCCTCCCCCAAACACCACCACCATGTCATAACATGCAGTGATGGGCTTCCACCTGTCTGGAATCCACCTCTGGTACACCCTCTATAGCAATCCACTGCATTGATGCAGCCAGTTGGTCCTTAGCCGGGTCAGCTCTGCCACCGCTGGCTGGCCCCTGCCTGTGCCAGCCAGCGTGCCGCCCTGAGGGCTGCCACCTTCTCCTTCACCCTTCTGCGGTCTGTCCCATCTTCTTTTTGCATTCCTGCGCGAGCGCTGGTGGCTTCCATGCAGGTTCACTGCCCTAGCTACCCCTCCCATGCAGCCGCAGGGCCTGAGGGGTGCCCCGCCGTCCACTCAGTAGTGGCTCCTCTTCCAGGTAGGCCTGGAAGGGGCCTCTGTCTCCGCCTTGGTGAAGTTGGGCCTCCTCCTTCGCCCACCATCCTCACCCTCACCTTGGCTCTGCTCGGTCATGTCAGTCTGTATGGGTGAAGTGGACACCTGTCACTGTGCAGTCTACAGCGTTATCCCATGACCATTGGCCAGAACATTACACAGCATGCAACTCACCTTCACCTGCAGTAACCGAATCTGGCCACTGCAGCCCAATGTCGGTATTTATAGCGCAATGCATGCAAATTAGAGTGGCTCAACTTTAATGACATGCAAATCGCACCACTGCACCTTTGAATGGCTGATCAGATTTGCATGTGTCGGTTGAATATCGCGCCGTTGCACTTTGCGTATACACGGTTGAGCGGCTGAGCCAATGACGCATTTCTGTGACTGTGTAGTACACCGCATTGCGCATGCCCAGGTAGCTTACGCAGGTGTCTGCCACGCTGATGACGTGCTGTGCGTGATCAGCAATTCAGGACACGGCCACCATTGTGCCAGTGGCGCTACAGCGCTGGGCACCAAATGGCACTGTGGCACAACCGCGCAATAGTCCACTGTGGCACTGGCACACAGGTGACCGATGGCACAGGACGGTAGATGTCCGATGGCACTGTGCGTGGCCTTGCGCCACTGACCCTGACCTTGTGCCGACCTTGCCCCTGGCACTGTACGTCTGGCATGTGTACGGTCTCTATAGCACTGTCCAGTGACAGTGCAATAGGGAATGCGCGCTGTATCGACAGAGCAATAGGGAATGGCGGTGATGTACTGCGCAGCACCTCCATGTGGAGTATGCACAAGGAGCGCCATATATTGTCTACTATAGCATTGAGATGGCATGGGAGAGCTCTCAGCGGGTGCCCTTGAGCTGGCCAACCTTGTGGCCACTGTGAGCCACACTATGGCCCACTGTTTGGTGGGGTGCCACTGGACAGGCCAGGACCCAGGTCTGGCAAAGGTGGCCACTGGCCACAGGAGAATGGCTACTTGCACGTCTGCAGTCGCATGTCAGGAGGGGTGTGGTGCCTCGCCTAGGTGGGCGATACACCTACACACTTGTATGGTCCATATGGGTAACATTGTCTTATGTGTCCAGCACATAGGAAAGGGATGGTCTAGGGTTGGCTGTGGCGGTATTTACAAGGTATGGAATGGGTGGGTCTGGCTGGGTGGGTGGGCACACACATTGGGGCAGGGGGAATATGCTTTAGGTTGTACTGATGTGTTTCTCTCCCTTTGTCTCCCACAGGCATGGCCAAGTGGAGGAGGAATATGGAGCAGCAGCAGAAGGTGGGGACACTGCACAGGGGCATGTCGGGGACCAACCCCAACGCCAGCAACATCCAGATGAGGTGAGTGCCATGACACCATGATTACTATTGCATGCTGTGTGACAGGGTGGGAAGCTGGGCATGCCACCATCCATGGACACCACTGCCATGCACACGACATGTGACAGTCAACACTGTCCAGTGGCACTGCATGTCTGGGAGTGCGTCAATGGTGGTCCATGCGTGCACTGGGCACATGGCTGTGGCACTGCCTGCTCACCGCATAGCCATGTTACTGTACAGCTTTGGTTGTGCTGTGCTGGACATGGGCGGTGGGTGTATGCAGTGGTACACATGGCTGTTGCTGCCTGGTTGGGCATGTCTTGTGGACACGGTCACTGTGGGTGGGCACACACCATCACAGGAGCATGGCACATGGCTGTATGCCATGCATAATGGGTGGGCTGCAGGGGATGGACAGTCACACCCATTGACTCTGATCCCTTGTCCTAGGTGTGCGGATACCTCTGAATTCAGCAGTCCATCCAGGATCTTGTGCGGGTGGCGCAAGAGTCCCTGCCATCCTGAGGGATCTTCAGCAGCATGGGGTGAGGAGGAGGTGGCTATGACCCAGGCAACAGCCCCAGGCAGCAGAGGACCAGGCTGGCCACCAGTGACTACAGTCAACCTCCTTTGACTAACCCTCACACCCCGCCTTCCTCTCTCCCATATGTTCACCCGTTCTCTTACCCACCCCACCTTGTTCCTGTCCCTCCACCCCATGTTTGTACATAATTGTAAATAGTAGTTGTTGTTATATTTTTGAATAGTTATTTTGATATGAATACTGTGGTGGTCTCCGATTTGCAGCTGGCTATAGGTGCTCAGTTGCAGTGGTGTGCATGGCATCTGGGGTGGTTCAGTCATGGGTATGTGTGTGTGTGCGTGGGGAAGTATCTCTGGTGTGGGAGTGGCTATCAGTCGGTATTTGTGTGTGTGTGTTGTTCTCTGTGCATTGCATTACTGTGTGCAGTGGTCCATGGTGCCTGCTCTGTGTCCATTGTGCCCCTGTCAACCCATCCTTGGCCTGTGCAGCTGACACCCTGCATGTCTGTGACATGCGAGGTCTGCTGCTTTGTCGTGGTGGCTGTCCCTGCAGGTCATCCACTGTGACCGGCCACAATGCTGGGTTGCCTCCTGTCAATGGTGTGGTGCATGTTTGCCTCAGGTGACACTATGGCCTCCGCAGTTGCTGTCCCACCTCCATGCTGTGGCTTGTGTGATTGCAGGGCTGTGCACCACTGTCTGACTTGAGCCAGGCATATGCTGGTGGCGTACAGGGCCACAGTTCATGCACAGGGTGGGTGTCACCCTGTGCCATGAAGGACTGCAGGCTGTGTGCACAGTTTTCATGGGCCCACACTGGGGCTTGGTTGCCACACTACTGCGTCCCTGTTAGTGTCCCAGTGGGTATGGGTGTGTGTTTGCCCTGCACTGTGATGCATCCAGTGTGCTGCATGCTTCCACACACCACTGTGGGTGTCTGTGCTGCCTGCTGTGGCTCATAGTGGGTCTGGCTTGTATGGTTCTGTGGTAACAAGGTTGCAGTGTGGCAGTGAGGGTGGTGGGTCATGGGGATTCCCGCAGTGGTGGTCACTGCTCATGGGCGGTGTTTTGGGGTCACAGTGCAGAGTGTGCTGTGCCTGGGGGGGCTGCTGTGCCATGGGGTGGTCCGCCTTCTTGTGTGGCGGTCTCAGATTGCCGTGGGTGTGCTGAGGCACAATGGCCCAGCTGTGCTTTGTTTGCTTGTCCCCATGGGCTGGTGGATATTCCAGCCCTCCACCAGTTGTGCTGTGCTTGGGGTGTGGGGTGCATTTTCAGTTCTGCAGTGTGTTCCTGTGCCCATCTGTGGCATGGGTGGTGGGCCCTTACCTACCTCCTGGTTGTGCAGTTCCATTGCTCTGCTGCTGGGGGCTCCTGCTTGCGCTATGGCACCTCTGGGCTGCTCAGCTGGGCAGCCCTTGTTCGCCATAGTGCATCATCTCTGCTCAGTTTCCCTTCCTGGTTGCACTATAGCGCAGGTTGTGTGATATTCAGATGTTGGCTGGTTGCACAATTTGGCTTGCTCCATGTTTGAATATCAGGTCTATTGCACATGTGCGCAGTTGACTTGTGCTTGCTCCTGCTGTTGCGCGCTTTTTGGGCGCAGTTTGAATATCCGCCCTAAATGTCTCTTCATTCATTATGATCAAAACTGCATTCAAATATAACCAGTACATGTTATAATACTTATAATCAGAAAATATTTTCTAGTGAACGATTTACTTTAAGAAGGGTTTCAGGTCCCAGTTATTATTTAGCCCTCTGGTTTTACACTGTTAAACTTAAAATCCACATGCTTTCTTTTTAAGTAGCTTATTGGCTCAGTCACCTCCTATTGAGTCGGGTTGTACCAATCTATCCCCATAAATTTAAAACATTCTAAAGGCAATTATGGTGTGTTGCAAAATGTGTTCTTACAGGAGTGTCAATCCTAGCATTAATAATGGATCTTACTTGTTCCTGCAGTCGCTTAGTTGTCTTGCAGTTTCACCTATGTATAGGTTGCACTCACACCAAAGTACATATACAACATATGGAGTATCACAGGTAATTAAATCCTGAACTCTCATAGTGCGCTGGATGCTGAGGATGTGTAAAGAGTTGTTTTCAGTGGCAAACTTACAGATGTTGCATCTCTTACATTTATAGAAACCTGATGGTCTCTCTGGAAGCCAGCTAGATATATTTTTCCTCTGTTCAGTAGCTAGTCTTGAATGTACCAATTTGTCCCTCATGTTTTTAGCTCTGCGAATGTTACCATGGTCTGAGTCCCACAGCTACTCACCATGTCAATGCTCAGCAGGATAGGCCAGTTTTAAAAATAATGTTACCTATCTGTCCTGCTATGTGATTGTATTCTGTAATAAAAGTACATGGTGTGCTGTGTGGCTAAACCTGGGCCTCTGGACGAAGCAGGAATTTCTTGGGATTTTTCCACTCTTTATCTCAATTTTAACAGTAAATCATAATCATAACTCTATCCCTGAAATGTTCTATCAGGCCATTTGCTTGTACATCAAAGACAGACTGTTTGCTAAAATTACTCTTTAATCTAAGTAGCTGGCTATAGGGACTGATTTCTTTAGACTCACTGGATGTGTACTGTCAGAATGTAGGGCTGAATTGGTTGCTGTCAGTTTCCTAAATGTTTTAGAATTTATAGTAAATCCTGTTACATCATCCCTTTGGACATACAGACTAAGGTCTAAAAGTTAAGACTGACCGGGTCCGGATGGTATGTAAATCTAAGATTCAGTTCATTATTATGTGTCCAATTCATAAAGTCTGCTGCCTCATCTTGGTCTTCATCCCATATACAAATAATGTCATCAATAAAATGCAGCCAGTGTTTTATCTTGGCAAAATGGGGATTTATACAAGGGTTTAGTACAGTTTCATACTCCCATTTACCTAAAAATAGGTTGGCATAACTAGGGGCCATTGCTGCCCCACAGCATTGTTTGAAATGTTGCCCTTCAAACTCAAAACCGTTATGATTCAGTATGAATTCTACTGCATCCATTATAAATTTCACAGGGATATCCTCATCCACCGAGTGTTTATTCAAAAACTATTCTGTCACTGCCAGGCCTGATTCATGGAGTATTGAAGTGTAGAGCGAGACCCTACATCAATAGTTCATAGTTAATTATGATTTCAGTAGACAAGAATGCCTTTTATGAATTTGTCACCCAGGAATCAAGGGTGGAAGTCTAAAACTTGTTCTCCGTTATATTTATCTAACTTACGCTTAAATATAGTTATATTTGGGCTCTCCACGATGTCTTGAGGTAGAGTATTCCATTGGTTAACTATTCTTTGGGTAAAAATCCAATTCCTTTTTGTTTCACATCTCTCACCTATAAGTTTTAGTGTATGTGATCTTGTTTGTATCTGCGTGTCGTGTTGTACCAAACCAATAGTTTCTTTCAAAATGGATCCGGGTGGCTTTATAAGCTAAACAAAGCTTAGCTGCCTGTATTTCACTGAATACAACCCTAGGAATTTTAACCTTGGTTGTAACTCAGATTCAATACCCAGCCACTTGTAGTTTTCTTCCCATTTTACTAGGGCTAATTTATTCAAAGGGCTCTGTAGTGTCCTACTATGTAATTCCAATTTTTTTTTTTTTTTTTTTTTTTTTTACATATTGTAGAAACACATCTACAAATTTCCCAAATTTTGTGTTAGAGATCCAATCCCTGAAACAATCTGCCTACCTTGTGGCCTCTCCCTATCCTTGTGTACCTTAGGTAATATATAAAAAACCTGGTGTGATGGGATGTTCTTACATTCATATTCCTGCTCTGAAATAGCTCTTACTGACACTGCCTCAGACAGAAGTTTACACAATTCCTTTTTGTATCAGGGCATTGGGTTAGATAAAAGTAGTTTGTAGTTTTTCTCATTATTAAGTAAACCATAAACAATCTCCTGTAATGGTCAGTATTCAAAATCACAATAGTGCCACTTTTATCTGATGGCTTAACAACAACTGATCTATTCTTTGATAATTCAGTTAATGCTGTACTTTTTGATAGATTATATCTAGTAACATTAGATTTTCTTTTATGAAATCCCTCAGCTGTTTAGGACATATGAACATAAGAACATATGAAATTGCCAGCAGATACAGGTCAGTCTATCTAGCCTGTTCAAGTGTGAGCACTTCAATCCATTAGACTGCAGCTGCCCCCATATGCCCTCCCATCTCACACCCCTCCCATTTGTACCTCCCTTGAATCTGTCCCACCCCTCTTGAAGCCTCCAGCACTCTGCAATGATGCAACTTCCTCTGAGAGAGGGTTCCACACTGCCACCACCCTTACTGTGAAATAGTGCCTCCTCATTTCCTCTTGAACCCGCCCCTTCCAGCTTCATAGAGTGCCCCTGGTTTCTCTTCCACCTTTCAGATTGAACATACACCTGGTGTCTACTTTGTTCAAAACCTTCAGGTACTTGAAGGTCTCAATCATATCCCTCTCTCCTTCTTTCCTCCTGGAGGGTCTCTCAGTCTCTCCTCATATGGTCTGCCCCTAGACCCAGGATCATTTTGTTGCCCTGCGCTGTACCCTCCAGTAGGTTGATGTCCCTTTTCAAGTAGGGGTGCCAGAACTGCATGCAGTACTCTAGGTGTGGTCTCACCAGGGACCTGTACAGGGAAAGATGACCTCCCTACTCCCAGAAGTAATCCTCCTTGCTATGCACCCTAATATCCTGTTTGTCTTCGCTGCTGCCTTCCTGCACTGAGAAGAGTGGTTCATCTCCCAGTTACCAGCACTCCCAGATCCTTCTCCTCCTTGATTTTGTTAACGGGACACCATCCAGCCAGTAATTGTGTCCCGGTTTTTGCCTCCTAAATGCATCACTTTGCACTTCTTGACACCAAAGTCAAGCTGCCAAGTATGAGACCATTCCTCCAGTTTTATCAAATCCTCCTGAAGTACTTCCCCCCAATCTACTACGGCACAAATCTTTGTGTCATCTGTGAAGAGACTGATCTTGCTCTTAATCCCCACTGCAATGTCGGCTATGAAAATGTTAAACAGAACCGGTCCCAGCACTGAGTCCTGTGGTACACCACTTGTTACTGCCCAGGGTTCAGATGCTTCCCCTCACTACTACATTCTGCTGTCTACCCTACAGCCAGTTCTTGATCCATCTTACCAGTTTTCTCCCTACTGCCAGACTCTTCAACTTGCAGGTCAGCCTACCATATGGCACCAAACCAAGGGCATTGCTGAAATCCAGATAGAGGACATCCACCACATGTCCCCTGTCCAGTGCCCTCGTAACCCAGTTGTAAACATCAACCAAATTCATCTGGAAGGATCTGCCTGAGACAAACCCATGCTGCCTGCTGTGCTGGAGATTGGTATCCTCAAGAAATTGCACCAGTCTTTCCTTGTGGATTGTCTCTATCAGATTTCCACAATTGCAGTAAGGCTTACCTGTCTGTAATTCCCTGGTTCATCCTGACCCACTCTTAAGGAGAGGTACAACATATGCTTCCTCCAGTCCCTGGGCATGCACCCTGAGTTCAAAGAGGTATTGAATAGGTCCACCAATGGCCTTGCCAGGACTTCTGCCAACTCTGTCAGCACCCTGTGGTGGACTCCGTCTGGGCCAGGTGTCTAGTCCACCTTCAGGGACTTTAGGCCCTCCTTCACCCTTTTCACCATGATTTCCCCATCCATGGTTTCTTCTCCTCCACCCTCTTTCACCTCACCCTTCTTCTCAGGTACAGGGCCATCCCTCTCCTTGGTGAAGAACTGAACAAAGTATTTATTAAATACTTCTGCCTGCTCAGCCCCTTTCTACCCAACCACTCCACTCCTGATCCTAACAATTTGATCCTTGCTCTTCCTCTTCTCTCCGATATATCTAAAGAAATCCTTTTCTCCTTCTTTGATCCCATGTGCTAACCTCCGTTCCTAGCTGCCTTTGCTGCCCTTACCACTCTGCTCACTTCTCTGGTTTCTTCACATATTCTTCTGTCTTCTGCCCTGTTGGATTTCTTATAGATCCTAAAGGAATTTCTCTTCTCCCTCACCTTCTCCACTACCTCTACTCATCCAACTTGGTTTCTTGGTCCTATTTTTCTTGCTCTGGCTCTTAACACAAGTTTTAGTGGCTTCAGTTAGTCCTGCCTTAATGACTGGCCATTTTGTTCTGTGTCCATTTCTGGGTGGATGCTTGTCATATGACTTTCCAGTATGTGTCCCATCCTGCCAAAGTCTACCATTTTGAAGTCCAGAAACCTAGTTTTGCAGTGGCTACTTCCCTACTCAGATTGATTGAGAACCACACTGTGTGGTGGTCACTTCTTGCTAGAGGTTCCTTCACCCGTACATCCCTGACCTGTTCATCATAATCCAGTACCAGGTCTAGTATATTCCCTCCCTCATTGGCTCCATTACCTTCTGGGTAAGGAAACCATCCTGCAACACTTTCAGGAGGACCTGCTCCCTGGTGCAAGTGGTTGCTGAACTGCTCAATCCACCCCAGTAGATTAAATGTCCCACCACCACTGTGCTCTTTTGCCACTATGCCTCCTTATCTGCTCCCCAGTTCCCTGTCAATGTCCTCTTTCTGGGCCAGAAGTCTATAAAGGACCCCAGACAGATCTTGGTCCCTTTCTGGCTGTATAGTTGCAGCCAGATTACTTCCAACCTGCCCTCCTCCCGTCCTCCCTATTACAGCTGATCCCTTCCCTTACTTAAATGGCAACCCCCAGCCTTACCGTTATCTCCATCCCTACAAAATAATTACTATCTTCTCAAAAGCCCCTAACATAGGTAACTGAAGGGGCTGGCCAGGGGAGAAGGATCAAACAACCATCAGCCACTCTCCTTCTCCTGGGAGGGAGGGTTGCCTGTCTCTACTCTACCATCACCTGGGTGACCACGGGTGGCAGTGCAGCTGGGACAGTCAGTGGGAGGGAGGACATGGGCTGGAGCCATAGTGACTGGCATACAATAGGACTGACATAGTGGCTCATCATTCGTGCTCCACCCTTGGCTCCCCTTGCGTGCCTACTCCCTCAGGGGATGGCATGAGAAACCAGGAAAAACAACCTGCAGTGCTCCCAGTAGATGGAGCTCCTGGCTCTGATCTCCAATGCCTCTACCAGTGCAAGCAGCAGCATCCCTGATGAAATACAGACACATTGGGGTGTAAGGGCCCACCTCGTACCTGCCTGGGGGTACACAGAGGCTGCATGGGGGATGGGCTGCACTGGTTGCCGGTTAGAAGGGAGCGGAGATGTACAAGGCCACTGGAGACTCATGAAGAAGGAGTATGGCGGAGAGAAGGGAGCATAGAGAGAAAAAAAAAAGCCTCTAACACAGTATTATAAGTGTTAGGACAGAAAGTTGATTTAGGTTTAAATACCTGTTTTCGTACATTTTTATATCAACAAATGCCACCAGCATACCATCTCCTCTTTTGATACGGAGGTCAAAGGTCAGATTGTGCTCTGTTTTCAAACAGCAACTCTTTCAATGCTATATAGTTCATCTCATCAAGCACATCATGTTCTGTAATTACTTCATTTAAGTTACCTGTAACAAAGGCGAGTTCTTTCTTCAGATTCATCAGGGGTGTCCACTGTCATATCCTCAGATACTATATTAGTGTCCAATGTGCCCCTGTTTGGTGAGTCACTTGACTATGTGACCAAGTTCAAGTACCCTAGGTATGTGTATTGACAGACACTTCTTGCTTATCATATGAGCGAGCTCTCAAAAAAAAAAAAAAAAAAAAAAAAAAAAAAAAAAAAAAAATCTTACAGGCTTTGACTTTTCTTAAATCTTGCATCTGCTTATCCAGGACGACAGAAAAAGCCTAGAGCAAACCACATTCCTAGCTATCTTGGACTTTGCAGATTCCAGTATGGCCAAGTCCCCAAAATGCCTCTATCTAAGCTTGGACGCTCTTTATCATAGGGCCTTACGCTTCATCTGAGGTGTGGCATATAATACCCATCACTGTGTACTCTATTCCATGGTAGGATGGACCTCACCAACATTCAGGAGGCATACTATGGACCTATAGATCTATATCCAAGATACTACCCTCCTACATTTCTGACTGTCTGCCCTCCTGCACCTTACAAAACTATGCCTGAGAAGCCATTCATACATCTCTACTAGCTGTACCTAAAGTCTTTTCCCATTTTGAAAGCCTTCTTCAGCCATGTACTGCAACAGCTGTGAACATCATCCAGAAATCCATAAAATTGGTGCATCCTATTGGTTTTGTGGATTCAAGTCACTCTATTCGAGATACTCTTGAGCCTTGTCAGTGCCCTCCCTGTTGCTAAACTGTAGCCATACATTGCTATTCTTACAGTCAACCCTATACACTTTCTATCCTCATTAGAATTAGCCTAAGCCATGTTCCTGGATATATCCTTGCTTTCTACTTGCTGCTGAGACCCCAGCTTGCACTGTCACTAGTATTAACTCTGCTCTGCTAGAGCTACCAGTGTCTAAAATCACTGGTTCAGCACATTGGTGCTGACTTGCTTCTATCTCTGTGCTGTACTGTTTACTGGGATGAGGCTTCACCTTACAACCGGGCCTCATTGATTATCTTTGTACTATACATTGCTTTTATTGCTATGTATTGTATTACTATGCACATTTGTGCTATATGTTCTATTCTGCTACTGTATTATTTATTCTGTACCTACCAGGTCCTCCTTGAAAATTGGGCTTGCTCAATGGAGTTTCACCTGGCTAAATAAAAATTGATTGCTTGATTGATCGATTTCTTGTAATAAAATGTCAATGTTCTCAAATGACATGTTCTCTATTATAAATCCCATTTATTCACAGTTAAAATCTGGTAAATTCCAGTTATTGCTTCCAAAGAAATGAAGTTTAAAATGTAATTTCAAAAGAATCTTCTCAGATCTACCACAATTTAAAATTAATTTATATGGAGTCTAGAAAAACTAAGGCCCCTTCTTAACACGGTCTTTTGATTTTTAGTGAGGGTTAAATGAGAGGTTTGGTATTTGTAAATCAGATCCTTGTTTTGTTCCTCAGCAGCCATTCTACACCTATTTGCTTTCCATCCCCACCGGTGCTTCCTTTGTCTTTATTTTCCTTTTCTTTGTCTTTAGGTTCTGGGTGCTTCTGAAAAGAACTTTCACTGCCAGTATTTCTGGCTTTTATTTTATTAAAACTATCCTTCTGCTGAGTGTACTTCTGATTATTCTGCTTCAAGAATCTCACTCTGGATCTTCCCCTACTTTGAGAGCATGGTTTATTCCATTTTAGGACATCACCCTTCTCATAGTCATTTTATCTCTCTGGTGTTTAGTCCTTTTTCTTTGTAATAACTCCAATTCATATTTCTGTATCTTATTCTTAAGTTGTTCATTAAAGTCAAGATATTATTCACAGGCTTTTAGGCTTATGGTGGTTTCTTTTGCTTTATTCAATTCCAAAATCAGTGTTTATAATTTGCTTAGGTCATCCGAACGAGAAGTTCTAGGAACATTTTAGAACAGTTGCATGCAGCTTTTATTCACTCCTCTCTGAACTGAACATTTTCTAATCCACAGGAAGGCACAATGGATATGTGAGACCCTTGGTGCTTGGCCTCTATCAAGATACTTCTCGAGTGTACCAATGTTATAAGACACTTCTAGTTCTTTAACCAATAATTTCTCCAAATTGATAAAAGCTACTCTTATCCCAGTGTTATTTTTAGCGACCCCTTCATCAATATTTAAGTTTAACTTACTTTCAGTTTTCTTCGTTGAGCATTGAAAGAATCCAAATCTGTTTACTCCCAGCTATACTCTGCCTTCCTGGAACTCGATGATGCAGTTGCTGAATCATTCATCCTCACAAATATGAGTTCCAATAATAAAATGTCATTTTCTAGTTGACCAGAGGATCCTGCTAAGTGCCCTTTTGCAACCCACTTGTCACCCCCGTGACAATTGCAATCAGCGGCAAAAAATAAGCACAAAATATCAAAGTGTCCATAAAGGCTTTACTACAAATCCACATTAATGACTGATGCAACTCCATGAGTGAGGTGGCAAACCTCCACAGAGACAAATCAAACAGACAGGTTGTAGTGCACAAAATAAATGACAGGCACTCGGGCAAATTTAAAGTAAAGTTTTTACTGTTTCATGAGTGCTCATAAGGTAACAGCAAGTGCAAGCAGGATTAACTCAAATCATAGCAAAACCCCTAGGCCCAGATTTTCAAACTGTGCCAGGCTGTGGCACAAGCCTGGGTGCAGCTCAACTTGGCTGCGCAGGGGTGTGGCCTGGGTGATATTCACTGGAGCTGCGCATGGCCTGTGCCTTTGAATATCACACCTGGCCACCCCCCACTGTGTACATGACACTGCACCAGCGCAAGTGGTCAGAGTGGAGCATGGATGTGCACTAGCGCAAGTGCCATTGCACCATTCACAGCACCTGCGATATTCAAAAGGAGACAAGAAAATGGGGCCATAATTTATGCAGTGCACTTGGGGCCATTTGCATGTCATTATAGCCCCATTGCATCCCATTAGCATGCAGGTGTGCCGATCCCCGACGACTTGTGCCTGGTGCCCTGCCAGGCAGCAGCCATTGGGGACCGATGCCCCTGCAGCCCGATCATGGGCATTTGTCTAAAAAAAAAAAAATAAATAAAAAAAAAGATTTCACGTCCAATATCCATGGTGATCCAGTGGACCGCTATGTGCTGATCATGGGCATTCGTGGTAACATGCTGCCATGTCCTATTAGTTTGGTGGTCTACAGGCCCTCACTCACTCCATTGAGCCCCACGCCCCACTCCCCGGGTCAGCTGGAGTAGGGTAGCACTTACCAGCCGTTCTTCACCACCTCCATTGGACTGGAGCACCCTCAGTAGGGCTGCACGCCTATTGGCTCATGCTGTGAACCCATGGGTGCAGCCCTACAGAGGTGTCAGACAGGGGGCGGCAGGGCAGGTGGTGGGGTGCTGTGGCCTGACCAGGGGAGCAGGGCTGGGGGCTCAGTGGGCAGGTGGGAGGGGGTACCCTAGACCACCAGGGTAATAGGACATTGTATGTTTTTACAGATGCCCATGATAGGGCAGAGTGCAGTCCACTGGACCACCAGGGATATTGGGTCGGGGGTATTTCAACAGATGCCTGTGATCGGGCAGCAACGGTCCACTGGACCATGAGGGCTATTGGACGAGGAAGTCTTTTATTATAAAACACATGCCCATGATCAGATACATAGTGGTCCATTGGACCACCAGGGATATTGGAGGGGCTATTAAACAGATGCCCACTATGGGACATGGGGGCACCACCAGGTGCAGCAGGAACTTGGGTGGCCACTCTCACAGGTGGCAGCTGCCATGTTGTGCCCTGCAATGTGGCTGCTCACCTGTGGGTGGCCATCATTTGTTCCTTTTTGGCTTAACTTTGTGCAGGCACGTAGGGTTGTGCATGCATGGCTCTGCACATCCTGGGCTGAATATCGGCTGTGCAGGTTATGCATGGGCACGCGCCCCCACCTGTGCCTGCATACATTATTGATGCACTCCAGCACATCAGGATTTGTGCAGCACACTTTTCCCTTTTAGTAACACACCAGGGTGCATCAGTGGCTTGCACATGGTACAACACTGTTGCGCCATGCACAACCATTTTGAATATCTGGCCCTAGTGCCTTGACTCCAAGAGTCTTCAATAGTGGGGCTATCATGGCAAACACATCCTTAAATACACTTGGTAGCATCATTTATACAAAACTACTTAAAGTGATAGGTACATGGTAAGTTTTGCTAATTTATACAGTGTTGTGGGACTGCAATGGGGTCAGCAATGGCCCTAGTTATGCCAACCTATTTTTAGGTTAATGAGAGTATGAGACTGTACTAAACCCTTTTATAAGTCCCCATTTTGTCAAGATAAATCACCACCTGCATTTATTGATGACTATTTGTATATGGGATGGACACCAAGATGAGGCAGCAGACTTTATGAATTGGCTACATAATAATGAATTGAATCTTAGATTTACATACCAACTGGACCCAGTCAGTCTTTACTTTTAGACCTTAGTCTGTATGTTGAAAGGGATGATGTAACAGGATTTGCCATACATTCTAAAACATTTAGGAAACTGACAGCAACCAATTCAGTCCTACATTCTGGCAGTGCACATCCAGTGAGTCTAAAGAAAATCAGTCCCTATAGCCAGCTACTTAGATTAAAGAGGAATTGTAGCAAACAGTCCGACTTTGATGTACAAGCAAATGACCTGATAGAACGTTTCAGGATAGAGGTTATGATTATGATTTATTGTTAAAATTGAGACAAAAGTGGAAAAATCCCATAAAATTCCTGCTTCATCCAGAGGCCCAGGCTCAGCCACACAGCACACCATGTACCTTATTATAGAACACAACCATGTAGCAGGACAGATAGGTAACATTATTTTTAAAAACTGGCTTATCCGCCGAGCCATGACATGGTGAGTAGTGCTGTGGGACTCAGACCACGGGTAACATTCCGCAGAGCTAAAAACATGAGGGTCAAATTGGTACATTTCAAGACTAGCTACTGAACAAAGGAAAAATATATCTAGCTGGCTTCTCAGAGAGACCATCAGGTTTCTATAAATGTAAGAGATGTAACATCTGTAAGTTTGCCACTGAGAACAGCTCTTTTACACATCCTCAGCACCCAGCGTGCACTATGAAAGTTCAGGATTTAATTACCTGTGATTCTCCATATGGCAAGAACTGAATAAGAGGAGAAAGGATATCCATTTCCTGATTTCCCCTTCAAGATGTTGAGAACTCTGCCGGGGGTTTCATGGTAGGAAGGCAGAAACTGGGGACAGATATTAAGGGTGGTTAAAGCAGAAACAGCTGAGGGAAAGGTCATTGTGTAGGGCAGTGGTAAAGGAGTAGTTGGAGGAAGAGTTGTATTTCAGGGGTGAGGGAATTCCAGATTTTAGGGAAATGGGTGAAACCAGTCTGACCAATGAGGGTGGAGTGGTGAGGGACCATCAAGGTGCGGCATCATTTGATCCTGAGAGAGATTGGGTAGGGGAGATGGAGTGGACAGAGCATGAGAGATAGGAGGGGAGCCCTCTGAACCAGAATTTGAGGTTAGTTTGGCACAGTGAGAGCTGCATCTGTGAGATAGGGAAAGGAATGTTAGAGAGCTATAGAGTTCACACTGTTGGGAGAGTGGGAAGGTGAGTCAATAGCAAAGTGGCAGAAGGAGTTAAAAGAGTGTCCAACTTGGTCAAGGAAGATTTGGGATCAGCACCATAGACTACATCGCAGTAATCAAAATGGGAGTATCATCTTCTGGACAATTTCATACCTCACTGTCAGTGGGATGCAACTACAATTCCTGTACAGAGCACCAAGCCTGAGGCAGTTTCTTCAGGATAGCATAGATATGCACACAGAAGTTGAGGTGCTGGTCCAGCCAAACTCCCAGATATCGAAATGAGGAAGTGTTTTCCAAGATGGTCCCATCAAGGATGTGGAAGATGGGTAGGGCTGGGAGCCTAGACAGTCTCTGCTCCTGTGCCAAAGGCCATTGAGACTGTCTTCTTGGCATTTAGAGAAAGCTGGTGAGAAGCAAACCAGAGCTGAACTTGGCTGAAGTCATGCTGTAAGCTCGTTTGCATGGCAGCAGGGTTTTTGCCAGAACTGTACAAAACAGTATCATCAGCATACATGTGGATAGAAGAGGATGAGCAGGCTGTGGGAAGATCATTAAGGAAAATGGAGAAGAGTAGGGGACCAAGCACTGAGCCCTGAGGGACACCAGTGTTAATGGGGAGTGGAGGGGAGATGGAATCAAGGATTCCCATCACCGACTGGGTCCTGCCAATGAGGTAGGATTTAAACCAGTTGGTGGCTGATGGAGCAAGACCAGCTGAGTAGAGTGAATCAAGAAGCAGGGGATTGGAAACAGTGTTGAAAGCTTTGGCTAGGTCGACAAAGATGGCCATGGTAATTGGGCTATCATCCATCCCTGAAAGGATGGAGTCAGTAAGTTTGAGGAGGGAGGTGGTTTTGAGTGGCTCTTCCAAAATCAGATTGGAAGGGGTAAAGAAGGAGGAATCAGAGAGGAATGGAGACAGTTGGAGAGAACTAAATGTTCTTGAAGTTTGGCAAGGGTAGGAAGGAGGGAAATGGGGTGATAGTTGCAAGGAGTAGATGTGTCCCACCCTTGGGGAGAGGGAAGGACTACAGCATGCTTCCAGGATGAGGGTACTTGGGCAGAAATAAAGGACAGGTTAAGGATTAAGGAGATAGAATAAACAATTGCAGGACCAGAAAGGTAGAGAAGTTTAGGATCGAGCTCATCTGGTGACAAGCCTTTAGAGGGGTTGAGGGATAGGATAGCATTAAGAGCTTCATCAGGAGATAGTTGAAAAGGAAAATGGAGGGGTAGGCACTGGCTGAGGTGAGGACTGGAGAGTTAATAGGTGGCAATGGGGACAGGGAATTTAGAAGAGACATGGCCACGAGATGTAGTAGGCATTAAATTCATTGGCCACAGATCCAGGGTCAGAAACTAGGGAGTTATTTATTTTGAGAACTGGAGGGGGTGAGAGGGGTGAGAGAATAGAGTATGAATTACCCTCCAGAATTTAGATGGAAAGCTAGTGTTAGTCAGTAATGAGGAGTTGAAATAATCAGACTTAGCCAGTCTAGTAGCTTTAGTACATGCATTGTGTAGCATTCTGTACTTAAGGAAGTCTGCTGATGTTTAGTAGATTTGTGTTTTCTCCAGGCCTGATCATGCTTCCTGAAGCAGGCCAGTAGTTCTGGGTGATCCAGGGAGGTGAAGCCATGGACTCTGATCCATCTGAAAGGAGCAAAGACATTCCAGGTGGCAATGAATTTATCCTTAAAATAGTCAAGTGCTTGGTCAACAGAAATGGCAGTGGAGAGGGGGCCCAGTCAGTGGAAGCAAGTGCAGAGCTGATTGGGCTAAGGTCTAAGGTTTAAAGGAGTGGAGCTGTATGATTTTAGGAGGAGGTTTGGAGCAATGAACCTTACTTACAATGAAAATGGGGTTGTGATCAGTAAGGGCATCATGGAGGAGACCAGATTTAATGACAGGGTGCGGTTGGTTGTGAGCGCCCAGTCAAGCTGGGTGTGATATTATGTTTTGGGATTAGGGTGTGGGCTCAAGATAAGTTAATTGAGGTTTAGAGCAACAACATCATTGCATAGCTTGCTTAACTTGGGAGACAAACCAATTTAGATTCACGTCCACCCATTATAAAAGCCTCACCAGATTGTGAGAGGGAGGTGATATTTGCAAAGAGTTCAGTCATGACCAAGGGTTGAATGCTTGGGAGGCAATAAATGCCAGCCACAAAGACTGGGATTGAGAAAGGAAGGGTAATGCAGGTGACAAGGGCTCGATAGGTAGCTGGTAGCTATAAATTAGCAAAAACTTACCACGTACACTATCACTTTAAGTAACTGTAATAATGATGCTACTAAGTGTACTTAAGGATGTGTTTGTTTAGTATCCCCCACCCCTGAAAGACTCTTGGAGTCAAGGTGCTAGGGGTTTTTACATGACATGGGTTCATCCTGCTTTGCACTTGCTCACAGTTTGAGCACTCATGAAACAGTAAAATGTACTTTAAATTTGCCTGAGTGCCTGTCCTTTATTTTGTGCACCACAGCCTGTCTGTTTGGATTTAACTGCTGGGTGGATGGTTCAGCTTAGTCTGCCCTGTTGGATATGATGAGTTTCTATGCTAATGTTACAAATGTGAATAAATGGTGGGTGCACGTGGTGCCAGTGGGGAAGGAGGAGAGTGTCATGGAAAATGCTTTACAAACATTTCATTAGCACTCCTGTATTGGGACCAGTAGCAGTCTCCCCACTGGAGGCATGGTCATCAGAGTGGATGAGATTATACCTGCCACAACCTCTCTTTCTGCTCCCAGCCACAGCTGCCTCCAGGCACTAACAAAGCTATAAATGGTGGGTCTTTTCTCACCATCACCACCACCACATCATCTTCAATTGGCACACACACACACACACACACACACACACACACACCCCATGTCTAGATCATCCAGTTAGTCTACTTTACCTCCCTCCCTATTCATAGTAACCATGATCCAAGCCAGTACCAGAGCTCTGGAATGCCAAGGCTGGAAATGCCTGGGAAGTTTAGATACTGGGAATGTGGCTTGACTGAACTCTTGAAAGCAACTGCCACAAAAGTAGTTTAGGGGGTTATACCGTAAGTAATCTGGGGTATCCAGTGCTGTGATCAGAGGTGGGTTTGTGACATGGTTCTAGTTGTCCAGAGTGTAGAGGAATGGAAACATTTTAAGGCACCTGACAGTTAAGCCCAATAGAATATGAATGACAACAATGCCAGTTGGGTGCCAAATGCCAACTGCCATCCTAGCTGAACAGCCTTGTGATGGTCCTTACAGAAGCCACCCCATAATTCTTCCTCTTTAATACAAGCATAGCGATGCCCTCAAGACAGCCATCCATTACTGCTATGGCTAGATGGCAGAGACCACTTTTCATCAAAGAGAAGACCTACTGCATTCCTCAGGCACAAAGATCTTCTAACCCAGTCTACTGGGAAAGGATGAGAAGGGACTTGGCAAGGTTGGAGGAATGGTCAGAAGTACGGCAGCTTAGATTCAATGCAAAGAAGTGCAAATGATGCACCTGGGAAACAAAACCCAGGGAAGATTACACAATGTGCGGAGGTAGTAACAACAACAATATTGGAAAGGGACCTGGGGGTAATCATATCAGGTGACCTTAAGGTTAACAAGCAATGTGAGAAGGCAGTAGGGAGGGCTGGGGGGATACTGGGATGTATAGGAGAGGCATTACTAGCAGAAAACAGGAAGTTGTTATCCCTCTGTACAGACAGTTGGTGAGACCCCATCTGGAGTATTGCATGCAGTTCTGAGACCCCATCTCCACAAGGACATGGACAGTATGGAGGCAGTCCAGAGAAGGGCAACTAAAATGTGCAGGGTCTAAAAGAGAAGACATACTGAGGAAAGACTAAAGGAGAGTAATAGGTAATATTCCTTGAGGAAAGGAGGAGAAGGGGACATGATAGAAACTTTTAAGTACCTCAGTGGAATCAACAAAGTCCAAGAGGATAGCGTCTTTCAGAAAAAGGGATGTGCAAGAACAAGGGACACCATTTGAAGATAGAGGGGATGGCTCTAGGGGCAATGTGAGGAAGTATTTTTTACAGAAAGGGTGGTAGACACATGGAACAGCCTTCCTAAGGAGGTGGGTCTAAAACTGTGGAAAATTCATGAATGCATGGGACAGACATAAGGCAATTCCTTGTGGGAGTAGGAAGAAATAGGCTGTTGGTTAACTAGGATCTGCAGCTTATCCAGTAGGTAGGGAAATGGGCAGACTAGGTGGGCCAAGCAATTCTTATATGCTATCAAAGTCTATGTTTCTGGATTGGGGTCTGTGAGAGTGAGACTTCACATCTTTCCCTTCTTCCCCCCAGTTCTGCCCAGGGCATGAATAAAGACTTACAGTGCTAAGGGAGCCATAGGGATTAAATGTGGGTTTTCAATGAACATCAAGGCAGTGCTTTTGCTAGGTTCCCCAATCACAAAACAGGCAGTACCTTAATTCTCACATTTCACATAGGACCACTGGTGATTATTCCTGGCCTGACTGTGTGCTAAAATGTTGCAGATATTCCCTCCCCCACCCTCTCTATGACTGTAGGGAAAGCTGTGCTCTTACCTGATTGAGTACCCTCATGACTTTTTACATAAGCAAATACAGACAGCATCCTCACAAACAGATTAATGCATCAGCCTTATTAAACAAGCCCCCAAGGAAATCAGAAGGTGCCACTGTGGCCCTCCTTCACTGGCCTCCTCAGCCATATAGTGGAATTTTCCTCATTTTAAAGTAAATTCATGTTTCAAAACCAGAAATAGTGGAACTGCTTCCCAGGTGGGAAACTGGCCTATGGAACAATCGCAGCTGGGGCTCAATGATGGAGATGCCCACTTACCTCCTGCCTCACTGTCCAACCATACTGCATAGTGCAAAAGGGGCTATTGCCCCCACAAAGTAAACAAGCTAACTGTAGGGGCAGGAAGTCCCCATGGAGATGGAAGGGTTACTCTGGTCTGCAGATTGAATGTGTCCCAAAGGTTGCACTGAAAACCTGGCATCACAGGGGCTGGGTTGGCAAAACAGTCAAGCAGCACTTTGAGAAAAAAGGACTCCCAGACCTGTCCTGCCATGGCATATCCACATACCCACCCACCCACACCCTCTCAAATATGTCTCCAAACCCCCTCTCTCACTGTCAGTCTTCCATAAGTGCACTGTGCTGTCAGCCCTCAATGCAACAGCTACATGCAGGGCAGTCACAGCTGTGCACCTTGTCAGTGCTGTGTTCTATACAATGCTGTGTCAGGGAATATCTCTTACCTTCTGGCTTAATGGTTTGGAGGTCCTCTACTAACAAAGGGGTTCAATAGAAAAGTATTAGCTGGCCCATATCCTGATTATGTAGGTGGTATATATCTCGATTATTAAAGGATGTTAAATGGGGTGTTTAAGAGTGGTGCATGTGAGAGCAGGAGCTGGACAGCCCCATACAATTTAACCTGTACAATGCAAGGAGAGAAAAAACCTAATAAGGTGTTCCTGGCAATCTTATTGAACCACAACCCAACCTCCTCCCTGCATCCACTTTCTGCTCCCTATCAAAGGCAACTAGCCTTCCCTTGCCTCAAATGGACCCCTGATGCACTGATTGAATGTGCCTCTCATGGTGGCCCCTCTGCAGGTGATTATCTATCTCAGTCAGCCCGAGGATGTCACAGGGGCTGGGGCAAAGATCAAGAAGGGGCCTTGATTTACTTAGCCCAGTATGAAGCAAAACAGCAACAGTTGGCCCTCACATATGCTGCCTGCTGTTTTGGGGTTCTTGCTCTCTTTGCTGCACTCAGACCAATAGCCTAGTATCTCCCCAGGGAAATGTCTTCTAGATGGATGACCTCTTGGGTTGGAAAGGTATGTACTGAACAAGCACAGTGAACAAGGTTCACAGACACTACAAATGCCAGGCATATAAGAAATCACCAAGCCTAATTCTCTTTTCTTATATCTTCTCTTGTCCCCCCCTCCCCCAGAGGTGGTGGGAGAATCACCAGCTGTGGGGCAAACATTACAGGACAAGTCTCAAGGAAAATAGGAACTTGTCTGGCCCTGTTCCCACAGTCCCTCCTGCCCTCCCACACCAGCATGCATAGTCTTTGTGAATCACAGTAAACATGAACCATCCACTTCCTCTCTATCCTAGAACTAATTATGGCTGTAATGACACAATCACCCCTCTCCATACTGTATATAGGCAGAAAGAAGTTCAGACTATTAAATGGTATGTCACTTCCTACTGATTATTCATCTAAAGGGTGGACTATGATACAGCAATACCTCATATGACCTGCCCTAGCACAGGCTGTCAAGTTACCCATGACCCACAGCCTGATGTTAGTCCGCTGCATTATTTGGTCAACAGCTTTTAGGCACTGATAACAGTCCCGATATGACACTTATAGGGTCCATAAGGGACCTCTGGGTAGTTTAGTGTTGCTTGATGGTTTTCTTCCTTTCAGATTTGTGTATTACCAATTTACTGTTTGCAGTAATTATCAGTTACCCAATGAAATCATATTTGGCATACTTGTTAGTAATAATTTGTATACCTTTTCACTCTTGTATGGACTGTTCAGTTTAAATGCTAGTTACCTTTTCTACTTCATTTATCAGGAAGGATTTTACTCACATTAAAACATGGGACACCACACAGTTACTTTAGCTCATCAGCTAATTAGGAATTATGGGGTGGTAGTTACTGTAAGAAGGAAGCACTGGGGACCTGACAGGTGCACAGAGGGTCCCCACTGGGAAAGTCACATACAGAGCCACCAAACAATACCTCTCAATAGTCTAGGAGGGAAAAGATGTAATAATGGCTAACACAGGACAAGCTACAGGCTGCAGAACCCCATCTTTCTCACCAGTGATGTCAGCACCCTTCACTGAAGCCCTGCACAGCTGGAGAGTGATGCACCCCCATTAAGTAGCCAATCAGGGACCCAGAAATGTGTTTGATGCCGAGATTAAATGGCTTTTCTCCACAAAATTATCTTCATTTTGCTGCAACTCACTTCAGACTTTCACTTAATGTGGCCACCTACTCCAGCGACTTGCCACAAGCCAAGGGATGAGAGGCTGGCTTTGTACTAGCTGTAGGACCTCTGCTCACCCACCACTGATGCCATCGACTCATCGCTGAAGACCTGCACTGCTGGAGAGTGATGCCCCCCCCACCAGCAGTCAATCACAGCCAGGAACTTACTTGGCTTCAAGATTAAACAGCTTACCACAAAATCTCTTCATATTGCTGCAGCTCATTTGGCATGTTCAGTTAACATGGTCACCCATTTCAGTGACCTGCCAGAAACCATGGAGTTGACAGGCTGACTTTGGCCTATACACAGGACCCCTCTCACCCACTGTCAATGTCATTGGACTTCCACTGGAGCCCTGATCTGCTGGAGAGTGACACCACCATCCCACTCTGAGTAGCCAGTCGGGATCCAAGAACTTGTTTGACATCAAGATTCAATGGCTTACTTCATAAAACTCTCTTCATATGACTACAACTCACTCCAGACATTCAATTAACAAGACACCTACCTCAATGACCTGCCACAAGCTGTGGAGATGAGAAGCTGGCTTTATCCTTGCAGCAGGACCCACTCTCGCCCATCTCTGATTCCCCGGACCTCCATAAAGCTCTGCACTGCTTGAAGAGTGTTACTGCCCCACTGAGTAGTAAGTCAGTCACCTGCTCTGCCCTTCATTAGTGGACGTGCCTCTTGCGGTCCTTCGCACTTGCAGACTGGAGCACTAAGGTCTGCAGTAGCAAACAGTGTCATACTGTGATGTCAGCTATGAGAGTTGGTCATTAGCCAGTCATGCTGCCCAAAGTGTATTCGATCCTTCTGCTGGTGTGACACTCAAAGGGTATAATATGGGAACATTGCTGCAGGTCTGACTCCTTACTGTGTATACTGTGCCATACTGTACCGTATGCAGCAGTCTAAGTCATTTGCCCTCTGTTTTTCAATGAGGTGTCTTCTATGTTACCAGAAAGCAAGCCCTGGTTTCAACTGACTTGATGTACAGTGTATGACTGTATGCATATGATATTTCTCCCATGAAAGACTGACTAGGTTTGCTCCCTGAGTCACTATGTCTCACTATGAACAAGTTGTTGCAATGGCTACATGATGTGTTTTAGTTCTTAGGAAAGTGCATTGTCTATTGTTGTTTTAACTTGCTTCTACATGTTCAGCTTTGAATAGAATATTATTTGCAATTAGCGACAATATATCACTAAGCTATCTAAGTCTCTCTAGGTAGTTTCTAGTTATCTTAGTTGCCTATATTGCCATTAAGTGCCACTCTCAATGTACTACTAACTAGAGCCTGTTTGAGGTTTTCTGTGCATCACAGCCCATCACGATTGCTTAACATCAAGGGGTTGCTTATTTGGAATGTATGGATTTCAGTTAGCCTCTGTTGTTTATATCTCAGACTCCTGACTCATTCCCTCCCCCACTGATCACACCCATTGTTAAACCCCATGGACTTTACTATGTCCAGCCTTGTAATCCACTATGCTCCCATGGCATTAACTAGTCTCATTGTCATCACACTGCTTCTTTCTGATGGCAGCCTTCCTTAAAATGCAGAAATGGTGATGTAGCCTTTTAACCCTGTACCCTCAGATCCTGTCAACTTATTTATCTTGCTCTAATCAGCCTTCAATTTTCTGGTGATATGGAACTAAACCCTAGGTCCTAGCTTTGCTATTTCTTCCTATAATCCTGCACCATGGAAATTTAAGGGTCTCAGAATTGCTCATATCGAAATTAGAAGCCTATTTCCCAAACTTGAACTCCCAGTGTGGATCACTCACTGTCAACCTGATATCCTTGGTATTGCAGAAACATTGCTTTAAACTAGCTATACCAGCTTGTGTGCACTCCCAGGATCCAGTGCTATCTGCGTGATCATTCTGGTCCTAAGAAAGAGGGAGGCATGCTAATATATTACAGATCCCACTAACAGATAATGGTCCCAGCTCAGTCTCTCTCACTAGACCACCCACAGAATGCTGCTATGGTGAACTCTGCATATATATTCCTCCTACTGGAAGTTCAACCTTACTCCCCTCCGTGATCAAATCCATCAGTTAAGTAGTCAAAAATAATGAAGTCATCGAATTTGGTGACTTTAACATAAACTGGCTCAGTGACTGCAACAAAACAGTGATACAGTCCAGTAACATGCTAAACCTTATCCAGATCATCACTGAGACCATTAGGTACTACAACAATGGCAGCACACAGACAGTAATTGATTGGATCCTCTTACCTAGGCTAGATGAAATTAGAAATTCAGGTGTTCTGCCTGATGCCATTAGCAACCACTCTCCTATCTTTAGTGCATGGTGTGCCAAATTATCAAAAGTCCCTCAAAGAATTATTAATTTCAGAAATACATTAATCTAGACCCTGAGGTCTTCAAGCTGGCTGTAGCAATACCGACTGGTCCTATCTTTGTAATGCCACTGAGGTAAATTCAGCAGCCGAATTCCTCACTACAGTACTCTCCAATTTGGAGGGTGCATGCCCGTTGCCAAATGGTTAGACCACAAGTTACTAACAATATTTATTGACTGTGACAAGAAATGGAGGGCCTTTAAAGCATTCTCATCCCTCTCAGACAGGTCTATCTCTAGAGTGCTGCATAACATACAAAGAGAAGTTGGTGAAAACAGAAGTTCTCACTATAAAACATTCTTGAATGCCACCACCCAAAACTCAGACTGTTTTGCCAGCAAATAAAAAATGCTGAGTCAGCAGAAAAATCACTAACCCCCACACACACACACATGTTATATGTTATTTAATTGTGTGCATTGCAATAATACCAATGTTTTCAACTCACACTTCTCAGACCTTGCCTCATGCAAGTGTGTCTTCTCTGATTGCACCTTACCAACCTACATGCTAGCACTAGTTTTGGGTCACCCAGTCTCACTCTCTTCTATTTTAAACTGTTCAATCCTGCTGAGGACCATAAGCTCCTTATGCAGAGTCCTGTCTACAAATCTGCAGGCATGGACAGCATTGAACCCATACTTTTGTAAATTGCTGCCACAGAGTTAGTGTCTCCAGTAGCTAACCTTATCAGCCTAGCTCTCACTACAGGCATAGTGGTTAATGGAAAATTGTTGGGGTATTCTGTTTTTAAGAAGAGATCACAGAATTTTAAATAACTATAGGCCCTCTGCTATTCTGCCAGTTCTAAACAAAATACTGGAAGACAGTGACATCACAACTTGTAGTTACCACTCTAACACGCAATCTGCTATCCACACCTGGCTAGTTTCTGCAAGGGGCACAGCACCACCGCCCCCTCCTCACCCTTACCAGCAGTATCTCCTCAGTAACGGACACTGGCAGCCTCACAGGTGCTGTTGTCTTTATTGATTTAACAAAAGCCTCTGATCTGATTAATCACACCATGCTCACCAGCAAACTAGCCAACCTGGGTTTCTCCCAAACTGCTCTCCTCTGGTTTTGTAATTATTTGGCAAACAGCACCCAAAGGATCAGGTATGAGTCCCTCTCTCAGACCCTGCTCCAACTCTAGTAGGTGTTCTCCAAGGCTCCATACTAGGCTTGCTGCTGTTTGCCTTACATATCAACTCTATTACCCAAAGCTTGACCCACCACTCAGCTATACTGTATGCTGTTGATCTGGTCCTCTATACTGCTCCAACAGCACTGATCAAATCAACTAGATCCGACAGATGACCACAGTCAATGGACAGCTGGCTATCTAAAACAAATGAATCCTCTTTGTCACTAAAACACAATCCATGCCTTCTGGTACATCCTCCAAATTCAGGGCATGATTTTCCTCTCTATCTGTAGTAAACCAAGCTGGTACCTTGGTGCCCACAGCTTCTTTACATACAGTACCTTGAGTCACCCTTGACCCCATGCTTGATTATACATCCCATGTCATGATTGTCTGTAAATCTGTGAGCTCCATGCTGGTTTCCTCATATAAAGGTGTCCTGAGGCCTTACACCACAGGCACACCTTGCCATCACCAGGAGATGCTCTGCTCACCCCAAGCTTCTCTATGGAGTACCAGTGTACTTTGCAGCCTCTAAAGCAGCTATCCTCAAATGACATATCACCTGTACTAGTATTTGCCATTTTGTGTCAATGTCTCCAAGACTCACTCACCACTGCTCCCTCTGTGATAAGCTGGGCTGCCTCCCCATACGTAATCTCTAAGAGAATGCTAAATGGTCAGCCTTGACCCCTTGCTTCCTCTCTCCAGATGGCGAGAAATGGCTACCCCTTGAAGTCTACTGTAAACACTCTGCTTGCAGTCCCAAAGGTTGAAACTCATGTTGGTGAAGCATCCTTTTTGTACACTGCCCCAAGTTACGGAACTCCATTCCTCCAGACATTCACATTGCCGCTCTGTACATGCTTTCCATCTAAAGTACTGAGAACATCTTCTTGGCCTTGCACACTGTTCCTATCCTGGTATCTGAGCAATTTTCTCTTCTCTGCACTTCTTTCTTGTAAATTTGATGACTTATCAGCATTGTTCCATAGCACCCTATTGATGTAATCTCTATGGTATGAATGCTACTTAAAATTATTGTTTCCCTTGCTTCAGCACTAGAGAAGTTGCAAAGTTTTAATTCACCAACGATGTTCTGGCAATTTGGCAAATTAGCCTCTGTGGAGTAATCCACAAAGTTTCTGCCATTTGTGATGAAATTCCACCATTCACAGGTGAAATTCTAAACTTCATGGACAAATTTCCCTCTTCACAGATCACTCAAAATTCTACAAAATTGCGCTAAATTCACAGACTAGTTCGTGGGTAGAAGTTTATCAACTTCACCCCTCTCTATGTGTCTTATTTAAGCAATAAGAATATGACGGGGGTCTTATGGTTCAACAGTACATGAGACTTAGGAATGAATGTAAAAGAGCAATCAGGACTGCCAAGAGTGATTACTGTAAAACCGCCTTGCTAAACTCAGCTAAGGATCCCAGGAACCTCTCTGAAGAACACAAGAAACATAGTAAGCAGTTCCTCCAACTATGTGGTCTCTGATATGCTTATTGACAGATCAGTTTATAATAATCCCTAACTATTGCTAATGCATTCAACTCTCACTTCACTGGTTTTCTGCTTTCACCTCCCTATTCTCCACTGGTGGGAGTGATAGTCGAGTTAAACCTCCTGCCTCCACAGTCACCCCCCACCTCCCATCTGTTATTCTACTTTAGGCAGAGACAGCACTGGAGATGCAGAGACTTCTCTCTGGCCTCTCCCCTATGCTAGTGCTGGCCATGATAGCCTTGAACCTAGGCTCCTCCAACTTGGTGCTTCGTACATTGCCTCCCTGTGGCTCATATCTTCAATATGTCTGTTGCCCTCAGAGTTATCCCTGACCTCTGGAAGGTGGCAAGGATTGTCCCTGTCCTTAAACAAGGCAACCACAAGATCATTGACCATTATTGGCCTATAGCTATCCTGTCGCTATCAGTAAACTCCTAGAGAAAGTTGTTGCAGAGCAACTTACTAATATATCCAGGCCCATGAGCTGCTGTCTCCTGAGCACCATGGCTTTTAGAAAGGCACAGTACATCCTCAGCACTTGTCACCATTTCCTCTGGGATCAGGGCAGCAATAGACCAGGTAAGCTCTCAGGTGCCATCTGCATTGATCTATCTAAGGCCTTGACCTAGTTGATCATGCCTTACTTATCTCCTGACTCTGGTCCCTTGGTCTGCCCCACCCCCATTCTAAGTTGGTTTACCAGCTACCTCCAGGAAGGAATCAATTAACCAAATTCAACAAGGTCCTCTCCACACCTCCCCATGACCTCTGGTGTTCCTCAGGGATCAGTCCAGGGGCCTCTCCTCTTTCCATCTTTGTTAACAACCTTCCTCCATTTCTTCCTATTGTAGCTCCATACTATATGATGATGACATAATCATTCTCACCCATTCCGTGACATCAGGATCATCAACCACCAGCTGAGCGTGGATTTCAGTAATATCCAGTCCTGGATTATGGCAAACAAGCATGTCCTCAATCTTAAAAAAAAAGGCCATGCTCTTTGGGTGCCTGGCCAAGACAAAGGCCTCCCTGCCCCTGTGCATCACTGGAATAGATGGCTCTCCTGTCATGATTACTGATACCGTTAAATACTTAGGGTGACACTTGACCCCAGCTGGACCTTGGTCGTCATATCCTAAATGTATGCAGGGCTGTCAACTGCAAGCTGGGTCTAGCCTATAGAGTGAAGAACAACCTTACATCTGCTGCCCACAGGGCACTGGCCAGAGGTGTGTTTCTTCCTACTGTCTGTTATGGGCTCATTCTGTATGTATACTTCCAAAGCTCACCTCGCTAGGTGGAATGTTGCCTATAACATTTGTCATTTGCACTTGCTGCCCTGTCTCACCCACCATTGTGACCTGCACAGTAAGCTTGACTGGCTGTCCTCCCAACTATGGGTGATTTGTCCTGGGTAGCTTCACGGGTAAGGTGCTCAGAACTAGCACCCCCCCCAAGGACTGGCTGGGCTCCTCTACCTGTTGCTCTTCTTACTCCCTCCGCCTTTGGTCTCTACTGTTCTCAAAGTTCCTGCCACTTGTACACAAATGGGGACAGGGTTTTGCCATATGTGCTCCCAGAGTTTGGAACTCCTTTCCTCCCAAGTCCACTCCTCACCCTCTCACTCATGCCTTCAGAGCTCCATCTGAACTTACCTGAAGGTTTCCTTTGTATGTGGCTGTCCTAAACTGGCATAAATTAAGCATGGTTCCTATATTGGTCTAATATGTCTCTGCATTTCTGGCGGTCCCTGCTTGGCCTTGAGGGTGGATCTCATTTGCTAAGGTCCTGTTTGTATAATATTGTACCTACTGTCTGCTGTAGGTAGAATTCTGTTGGATTCACTGTTTGGTGGTCCTGGTCTGTATAGAAATTTATTCACCCTATGCTCTTGGGTGGTGATTTGTTGATGCACTGTTCTTATCCTTATCTGAGCCTATGTATGCTCTTTCCTCGCAACTGTCTTAAATCCTTGACTGCTTATGTAATGTAATGTGATGTCATCTGTTTCTACCTGATCCTGTGCAATGCTCAACTGTATCTTATTGTTCTTTGTATGGACTTAGACCTTCTTTGTACTCTCCGGGTCATACCTGAAAATACGCAATTGTTTTGTTTAGTGTGCTTACCTGGTCAACAAAAGCTAATAATAATAATAATAATAATAATAATAATAATGGTCCCTCTCAGGTGGGTTGAAGCATGGGTGAAGCTGAGTGCTCCTCCAGAAGGTACATTAGCCACCCAACAACCCGACTGAGTGCCTTAACGCAGTTCTGAAATGGGTCTAACACTGTAAATAAAAAATATTTTTAAAAGTGTGTGTATTTAAATTTGTAAAATAGAAACAGAAAATATCAAAATAAAATGAAAAGAAAAAAAAACTGTGCCTGTTGATTGTAGTGGTGCCATTGGCCAGCAGGTGGCACAAGTGTTTCATAGCAGCAAGTATGAGGCACACCACTCCCTCTCACTCTGCAGCTGTATCTACTTTCCCAGCCTGGCTCTCACTTCTTCAAACTACTGATCCTCATCTGACCCCACCGTCTGTCAGCTTGACCTCCGTTCACCTCTGCTTCCTCCCGGAAAGTATAAAGCCTGAACAGGAAGAGGTGAAGGTCATGGTAGTGTGGCATGTGTTGTAGCGTGGTGTCGGGTAACAGGCCACTGAAGAATCCTTGAATTGTCAGGAAAGTAATGACTGGGCAGAGCAGCAGGACACGCAGCTTCTGGGCAATAATGCTACAAGTGACTGCCAGTGGGAGCTGAAAAGTATGTAAAGACTTCAGTTTTAGCTGTGCTTGGTAGCTAAGGTAAAGTTTTTCTTTTGTTATTCAAACTGGCACCATACGGAGGACCATAGGAGCCAGGTTTGTAAAATATTTGGTGGGGGTCAGGGTCAAAGCCCTCAGCAAAGGTCAATGACAGGAGAGCCCCTGTACAGTAACATGGGAGTCTGGGTGTTAAGCACCTGTCTTCAGGAGAAAAAATTGAAAATACTCTCTTTAAAAGCCTTGTTTTTAAACTCTAAAGGAACCCACATTTTCTGGGAAGAGGGAAGGATTTTGGGGTCCCTAAGGAATATGACATTTTGTTTGCCTTGCCACAGCCATACACCCGTTAATCCAGCAGAACCTATTCCTTCATCTTCCAGTGCTGAAAAATCCTGCTCTTTCAAGAATGTCAGCTAAAAAATATATATGACTCTGGCCGCTTTGTACATGCAGACTGCACAACACCACTCACTTCAGGATAAAAATTAGAAAAAGATGCGATTGGTATGTGTGGGCTGAGAAGGTCTAAAATATATATATATATAATGCAAACAGACCATGCTCCTTGTACATTACAGGGCACAGTGATGCTAAATTTAGATGTTAAGAAATGTGCTTCTAATGTAAGCAAACATGCTCCGAGTGCACCCTTCAAGCTACCCCCCACCACAGTCACCTCATCCTCCAGATAAAGTCCCATTAGTTCTGCCCAACCCCTGAAACAACCAGATGGTATGTACCCTATAACTGTACAACATCAGAAACAATTCCTCATAACAGCCCTGTTCTGTGAATTTAGTGCCTGTACAGAGTCTGGCTGCTTCAGGAAAAGATCTTGATGGTCACTTGGTTAAAACAACATACATAGGTGTCAGCATATCTCAGTTGGTAGCACATCCACCTCTGGGCCAGAAAGTCATGGGTTATAGTACAATGTCGGGATTGGGCTCATACCCAACACCCTGGTGCAGTATTAGTGTTGTACTGTCATTGTGTGCATGCCATACTTCGATGAGATGTTAAACCAAGGTCCCTTCTACCCATCTTGGCCCTAGTTCTTGCCCAGATGAAGTAAAAAAAAAAAAAATTAACCCAAAGCACTTTGCCAAGAGTAGGGAATTTTTATTGTCAAAATTATAAAACAATATAAGTACAAATCATATAGAAAACTGTTTCGTCCAAAATCAAGGAAAAACATCTAAGATCACACTGTACATTTTCCACATTTATTTTTATTATGGCACACTATATAAATCTTTGTGATGTCACTAAAGGATTATATCCATTTCATCTCCTTCAAAAATGTCCAGACAGTATATGCATCCATTCCGTGCAGGGATCCCTTAAGGTGGAGATGTAATAAATTTAAAATCAGAAATAATCTTATATACTATAAATAAAAAGCACATACTACATTAAAGACCCCTTGTATAATCACTACATTTGAACAATGCAATGTCTATACAAACTTCATGATGTATCTAGATGAATTCATGCATTCTCCCCCATGGTGTAAACAGAATAACATTTGGCTCCAACAATGAAGTGCAGCATGGTTCATAATTAATATACTATGCTATTTTTTTAAACAGAGTAGCCCAATTGTGACAGAACGCCTATTGGTCAACCTTTCATAGGCCTATGAGGTAGAACCAGACAGAATTTTAGTCCACTTTTCCACCTATTGTATCTTACTTCATTTAACCTTGAAATCTTCCCTTATTATGTTGACTTGCATGGCGCAACACAACATATTGGGAAGTGCTGATTTAGGCGTGGCGGCTGTTGGGCGAATGCAGGGCATGCATCGGTAGGTCGTCCCTCATTCTCCAATCAACGGCGTCAGGCGCCACACATGCATACATAATGGGGGAGCAAATCTAAGCAAAGGTCTGCTGCAATCCGAGCAAAGCGTCGTCATATGCAGCGGACCCTTTACTTGTGTGCTTCGCCACCATTATCAGCATAGTCGGCAAACTACGACCCTCGACATCGAAGTGCCCAATCCCCTGTCGGTAACCCACTGTTTTACTATGCTGGCAGAGGCCACTCCGTCGGCATACCCGATGTGGAATGCGGTGCCCAATCCTCGGCTGGTGCCCCTCACTTGTACGCCCGACGGGGAGCCCATTCCCGCCGGGCATCACCTCTTCCCCAATTGTTGAATCGCCGAGGGGTGCCCAATCCCCTTGGCTTGTGCCCCACTGCTGTCTTTGTTTGCAGGCGGAGGTACCCCAATCATCGTGGCATTACTCCCCCCGTTGGAAGAGCTGATGAGGGTGCCCAATCCCCTGTCGACTACCGACACCCCAAAAAAAAAAAAAAAAAAAACACACACACACACCACAGGTGGCACGCTGAGAGCCCACCCCAGCGTGCCAAATGCCTGCAACAGAAAAACGGTCCCGTGATGGTTCTCTTTTTCCCCGTAAAACTAAAAAATCCCTTGTAGTCTCAATGCCCCTCCCCCACCCACAAACTCGCACCCTGCCTCCCTCACCCCCACCCCATACTTACCTCCGGAGTCCGTACGATGATCTTCAGTGAACCAGGAACGTCTGCACTCTTTAAAGCTGACCGCGAACTGAATGAAATGCCAGTAAGCTGTATAATGGAGTGAATAGGGTTTTTCAACTTTGCTGCATATCTTAGGCATTTCTTGGAATTTTGGCACCAAATTTTCAACATGGGGTTTTGGGCCCCTCCTCATGAATTCTATCACTGTCATGGCGTTAATTGACCTCGAAAGGTGATTTTGCAGTCACTGCATGAAATCACCTTTTGGGAGCCCATTAATGAAATGACAGTGGCAGTGTTCATGAGGTGGCCTCTTAAAAAGCCTAAGTTCCAAATTTGGTGGAAAAATTCAACAAATGCCTGTTTCTGAGCGCGCCAGCAGTTGCTACACAGGCTCGTAACTCGGCTATTCACAATATTTAATGCCGGATTTTCAGCATTGTCATTTTTGTACACCTCCTTGTGAACAGTACAGCAGTCATTTTCCACATCCTGCCCGAATATGTTTCTGCACTTCCGGCGCACAATAACGCAGTCGCTGGGAAATCAGTGTTTGGGCCAGATTATGAAAATGACAGTGACACAGTTCATGAGCAGAGGACCTAAAATGCCTATGTTGAAAATTTGGTGATGATACTCCATAAAATCACTGTTATAAGAGTGTGTTGGCAGATTGCACGGCGCTCATACCGTCGATGCATTTGTGATATTTTCAGTCTGGATTTTCACCATTGCCATTTTCCACACCTCTTGATGAATAGTACAGCCATCATTTCACATATCCTGCCCAAAATGTGTTTCGCACTTCCGCGCAGAATAGTGTGGTCGCGTAGCGAAATCACTTTGGGACACTTTGAGAAATAACTGACACTGTACATGAGCAGAGGTGCTTAAATGCCTATGTTGAAAATTTGTGTTGAACGCCCATAAATGGCAGTGTTAAAGTGTGCATTGCATATTTCCCACGCACCTCTAGTAGCTTCAAATTTGGTATATTTACATGGCACATTTGCAACACTGGCTTTTTTTTTTTTTTTTACACACACCCACCCCCTCCTTATGAACTGTACAGCTGTCATCCCGCACTGCACTACCAAACACCCAAATGCCTGTCACTCTCTGCAGGGTGGGGTGGGTTGGCATCAGTTCATGTACTTCACTGCCATTCCTATGATGCATCTGTCTAACTCCTGCACTACCAATGCCAATACCAACATTCGGCATTAACAAAATGCTTGTTCCTTAGCCACTATGACCCCTTTACCTCGACTGGATTATTTGTTCTTTAATTTTAAAGGACAGAAAAGAATAGAGAAATTTTTATTTATCAGACCACACAATAAACATGTCAAAGTGCAAGTTATACCAAAATATAAGTATAAGTACAAAAACAGATGTCTAAAATAACCTCTAAAAACCTTTCTACAGACCCCACTTGCTACTGCTTATTGCACTTCTCCACTTTGTCCCCAGTGTGCTACCTATGATTAAACAAATATACTGTCAAATACAATTTCATTCAGTCTAAACAAGGGTAAGAAAGGTATTGAGACAGCTCCACACCTACACATCTTATTGGTCATTTGCAGCAAAACAGCTGAGGTTGCCTTCAATGACATTCTGCTCCCAATGCCTATGATTTCCAGGCAGCCTTTGATAGATTCCACTACCATACTTTAAACATAGGACGTGGAAGTAGAGATTTCTCATTCGAGCAAATTATTTTGATTTCCTTGGATATATTTTCTATAATGATTTGTTGATTCACATATTTTGTTAGTAACACACACTGGCATCTAACCTGCCATATTACCCACTAGTATTGCCATAATTCAGCCGATGAGGGGTTGCTAGAGATTCCTAGGTAATATTAAAATCAGCTGGGGCCGAGCTTTTAGGTTTGTGGCCACCTCCCTTTGGAATTCTCTACCCCATCAGTTAAGGAGTGTACGACTGTGGGGAGTTTAAACAGGCACTCAAATCCTATCTGTGGAAAGGGCTTATGGTCTGACTCTGTATTAAATTTTTACGTGTGTTTTATAATATCTTTTGTACTGCTGCTTCTGCATTTGTGCTGCACTTTTATTGGAATGCACCTAGGTATTCAAAAGGCGCAATATAAATAAATTATTATTATTATTATTATAATGACCGTCAATGTGCCCTTATGGAACTTCTCATTCACCCCATATTGTCCAAATATCCAGACATCATAACTTATTTTCTGAAATTATGATATTTTCCAAACATGCTAGCCTAGTCCAGAACCCTTCCATATAGGGACAATCAAAAATAAATGGGGCATTGTTTCAACAGAGTCTTCACAACCCACTCTCAAACACATTCTTTCTGATATGCCTTTATGGTGATGGTTTCCCTTAACATTAAGTCAGTTATGACAACATAACCGTAACATGTCACAAACTTTCGGAGGTACTCTTGGTTCAGTTACTGTAATTTATTTATTTTAGTTGCTTTTGTTAACCAAGTAAGCAGCTAGACAACCAAATGCCTATTTCAGGTGCAACCCGGCAGAGTTACAAGAGCATACAAAAACATGACACAGAGTCAAGGTAACATACAGGAGCTGCAGGCTCTGACAAGTGGGTGGTACAACTCAGGCTCAAATATGGTGAGGTAAGTAGTCTAGCAACAAGTTACATAACAGCATAGGGGAGGTAGAATAATAACTAATAATAGCTCGAAATGAGCATTAGAGAACAGCATGAAAAAACATTAAGAAATTTTAGAGCATACAAGTTAGAAATTACCTTAAATAATCACCTAACATGAAAGAAAGCTAAAAAACAATATAGAAGGGAGGCGGGTACTGATAAGACAGGATTGCCTTTCAAGAGGGGATGGTAAGTGCCATAAGCAGGTTTACAGCAGAGGTACAGCAGCAGCCATAGAAACTGCTCACAGGGCCATTCCCCTCAGAGAATCTGGGGTGGGAGAGAGTCGTGGGGTCTATATGGAACATAGACAGACCGCAGCCAGTTTTTAGTAAGCTCCATAGGGATGTTTTTGAAGCAGGGGTGGGAGGGAGAGGCACAAAGTCAGGCAGGAAGGAGTTCCACATTTTAGGCGTGTGGACGGAGAAGGCCCATCACCTGTGAGTGCAGGTCTTGGGAACCAGTCAGGCCTGTGCAGCACTAGATCTTAATTGGTAGGCAGAGGTGGCGTGTTTCAGGGGAAGGGTGAGTGCTGAGGGGTGGCTGTTCTGACTATATTATCTATTAAGTTGCCAAGGACAAAGGTGCGGTGCTTTTCAGGGGAGCCACTCTAGCCATGAGTAGAGCTCACAGTGGTGCGTAAGGCAAGAGGCAGAGTGTGCGAAGTGGCATATATGGTTGTAAGCAGTGTTCCATTTCACAAGGCCAGAGTTAGGGACAGGAGTGAAGGCAATGAGCCCATAGCAAAGTGTGGAAGGGTATCCCCGGCTATGGTGAGCCAAGAAGCTGAGGTAAACAGTCCCATGGCTCTGTGGGCAGGCGAGCTTGCCATTTGAGGCTTACATACATTCCGTATATGCGTGGTGAGATCAAGTTGTGGATCGAGGGTAACCACTAAATACTTGACAGAGTCAATGACTGGCAGGAGGGAGCCATTTGCTCCATAGATTTTTTGACGTGCCAGGCAGGCAGAGGTTTAGCCACAGACTCAAAAGCATTCCCTCGGTCTTCTTCAGGTTGACGATAAGCTTGTGGCCCTCAAGCCAGTTCTGGATATGATGGAAAATCGGAGTTTAGCTGAGAGTTGATGAAAGTAATATCGTAGAAGCTGGCCAGGATGACGAGGTCATCTGCATATAGAGTTGGAGCCCATGGGTAGTAGCAGAGGGCAGTTCATTAATGAACAGGAAAACAGAATGGGTCCAAGGATGGATCCTTGGGGACCCTGCAGTTAACTGGGGAGAGGGCTGAGATGGTTCAATTGAAGCAGGTGTGTTGCTGCCTGCCCCAAGGTAGTTGGAGAAGCAGTCAAGGGCTCTGTGAGAGAATCCAAGATACTGTAGAGTGGAGGAGGGAATGGTCAACCCAATTGCGGGATGAAGATAGGGGCATACCAAACTGCCCTAAGGGAAGCAGGTAAGGCAGTAAGGCAGGCAAAGTCCCAAACTGAGGAAACACTAGCACAAACAGTAAAGAAGGTGACAAGACTTTCTATAGATACATTAGTGAAAGGAGAAAGTCCAGAGGTAGTTGCTAAGCTTAATGGAGAAAGGGAGCATGTGAGGAGGAGGACCCTGTAAAGGCATCTATCCTAAATAGATACTTTGCTCAGTATTCACTGAAGAGAAGGTAGGGCAGGGCCCACAGCTCAGCATCATGGACACAGGGGAGGGAGGTGACACTACTCCTTCACAAAAGAAAGGGTCCTACAAGAGCTTGCTAAGCTCCAGGGTGGATAAGGCAATGGGACCTGATGACATACATCCCAGGGTACTTAAGGAGCTAAAGGAGGAACTAGCAGAGCCATTAGCAGAATTGTTTAGTGAGTCTCTGAGCACAGGAGAGGTCCCAGAAGACTGGAGAAGGGCTCATGTGATCCCACTCCACAAGAGTGGTAGCAGGGAGGCGGGGAACTACAGACCCGGTCAGTCTTACCTCAGTAGTGGGCAAGATTATGGAGCACTCCTTAAGGAAAGGATAGTGCAACACCTGGAATCCATAGGGCACAGGATCCAAGACAGCATGGGTTTACAAAGGAAGGTCCTGTCAAACTAATCTCATAGATTTCTTTGACTGGGTAACCAGAGTGGTGGACCAAGGGAGCAGTTGATGTAGCCTACCTTGACTTCAGCAAAGCTTTTGACACTGTTCCACATAGAAGATTGATAAATAAGCTAGGTAGGCTCGGGGTGGGTCAGAAGTTGGTCAACTGGGTGGCAAACTGGTTGACTGGCAGAAAACAGAAGTGGTGGTAAATGGTATACAGTCAGAAGAGATGCAAGTCACAAGTGGGGTACCTCAGGGATCAGTCCTGGGGCCAGTCCTATTCAACATCTTCATTAGTGACCTAGCAGATGGACTAGAGGGTAAGGCTTGTCTGTTTGCAGATGACACCAAGATCTGCAACAGAGTAGATGATCCAGATGGGGTGGGCAGAATGAGAAGAGATCTGGATAAACTAGCAGAATGGTCAGAAGAGTGGCAACTGGGATTTAATGCAAAGAAGTGCAAAATCATGCACATGGGAAGAGAAACCCTGAAGCCACTTATAGGCTGGGAGGGAGTTGCTAGCAGTCACAAAGGAAGAAAGAGACATGGGCATCATCATCACTGATGACCTGAAATCATCAAGCAGACCTCTAAAGCAGTAGGTAAGGCTAGGGGTGTTAGGGTGTATTAGTAGGGGTATCACAAGTCGTAAGAGGGAGGTAATAATCCCTCTGTACAAGACATTGGTTAGGCCCCATCTGGAGTACTGCGTGCAGTATTGGAGGCCACACCTTCACAAGGACATTAACCAAATTGAGGCAGTCAGAGAAGGCAACCAAAATGGTGCAGGGACTGCATCAGAAGACATATGAGGACAGATTAACGGAGCTCAATATGTATACCCTTGAGCAAAGGAGGAGAGGTGATATGATCGAGACATTTAAACACCTTAAGGGCATAAACAAGGTGAAAGAGTCTAACATGTTTAAATATAAGAAAAATAGCAGGACAAGAGGACACAGCATGAGATTGAGGGAGGCCGATTAAGGGAATGTGAGGAAATTCTTTTTCACAGAAAGGTGGTAGATGCATGGAATGGCTTACCACAAGAAGTAGTGGCTATGAATACAGTGCAGGGCTTCAAACAGGCATGGGA
The DNA here is from genome assembly GCA_016271365.2 of Neoceratodus forsteri. Classification (NCBI taxonomy): domain Eukaryota; kingdom Metazoa; phylum Chordata; order Ceratodontiformes; family Ceratodontidae; genus Neoceratodus; species Neoceratodus forsteri. The sequence goes on along the minus strand of CM028133.1, from coordinate 85,248,469 downwards.
TAGGCATAAGGGAGCAATACAAATGACTATGAATAGATAGGTCACTGACATAGCAAAGGCCGATGGCACATTTATAAGGTAGAAAAAGAAATGGGCAGACTGGATGGGCCTTGCATGGTCCTTATCTGCCAGTCAACTTCTATGTTTCTATGTTTCTATGTTTCTATTGAAGGCCTTAGAAAGATCAATGAATATGGCCCCAGTCATTTTGCCTTGGTCAGTCGCGAGACCTGATCTGGAGGTAACCAGGCAAGTGCAGTCGATATACTGTGCCCTTTTCTGAATCCGTGCTGGGCAGAGGATAGAACATCATAACCCTGGAGGTAGTGGAAAGTTGAGAAGCAACAGCCTTTTCAAGGAGTTTGCAGGTGGCAGACAGTATTAAGATGGGGTGATAATTATTGGTATCTTTGGGGTCACCTTGTCTGTAAACAGGGACAACCTTGGCAATCTTCCAAACATCAGGGATGATCCCCAAGATGAGGAAGAGTTAAAGATATGGGTGACTGGTCGGGTGAGGAGGGAACCCCAGGCTAAGTAGTTTGAGTTCGAGGCAGTCCTATCCAGCCTGTGTGGTGGGAGGTCCAGCCAGGAGATCCTGGGTATCACCAACTGAGATCTGTTTGAGGTAGAAGGGCAGACGGGGTGCCCGCTCACGGTACAGTGGCAGAGAGTTGGGAGGGGAGAGCAGGCAGGTCAGTGAAGATGTGGTTAAAAGCAGTCGCAATGGTTTGGAGGTTATTACAGTTGGTCCCCTCGATATGCATGTCGGTGACCTGTTCCTTGGCAGACCCTCCAAGGTTTTTGATGTTTTCCAGAAGTGCCAGGGGTTGTTGGCTGAGGCAAGCAGGGCAGATTTGCAGTACTTGCTTTGGCAGCCCTTATAGCTCTCTTACAGGTGTTTGAGTTGCCGATATTCAAGGAGGTCATTGTCATTGTGGGAGATCTTATGTCTTACCCAGCATTTGTCTCTCTCTCTGCTTCATGAGGAGAAGAGGCCTCCATGGAACCACTTCATGACTCTGCCATGCACCCTCCTTTTAGTGTGAGGTGCATGCCTGTTTTGCAAGGGGATGAATACAGTGAGGAACTGATCAAAGGGCTACTACAGGATCATTTGTGGCAGTGATCCTGGACCAGTCTATTATTCGAAGGTCCTCGGAGGTAGTCGTTGAGTATAAGTTTGGAATAGTCTCTCATCTGGATCAGTCTGCTGGGAACTTTGGGCAAGTTGAAGCCCCCATATGCAGTAGGTTGGAGAGTGATCTGAGATGGCATCAGGGGTGTCCCAGAGTGGAAAATTCTATCCAATCTGTTGCACATGACCCAGTCAATGAGAGATCCTTGTCACCCTGGGAAGAGGTCCTTGTAGGTTCCATGATGATCTGACTGAGCACAAGGCCTGAGAGAAGAGGCTTGAACTGCTGGGCATTGGGCTCCAGCCAATTTAGGTTAAGGTCCCCAGGATAGCAAGCTTGTTTGAACCAACCTTGTCCCTACGTTGGTCCAGAAGTGAGGAGAGCCCTTGAGCACCCTTTCAGAGGGTTGTAGATGCAGACAAGGTACACCTTTTAGTGTTCCTGAGCAGGAGGAGGGTGTGAAGGAACTCACAGGCTGGGATGGAAGGGTGAGTGAGCAACTATCAACACATTTAGGTGCACTTTATAATATGGAGCACACCTCCCCATGCTTACCACCTGCCCAGTCTTGCCAGATAAGGCTGTGAGCCAGGAGGGCACAAACAAAGTCAGGAATATGGTGCTTAAGCCAGGTTTCTGAGATGCCCAAAATGTCAGGCTGGTAATGGGCCACCCAGGCCATTAGTTCAGCCAGGTTTTGGAGGATGCTGGATGTTGAGTGTGCTATTTTTAAACCTTTGGTGGTTAGCCAGGTTGGGGGGCTTGAGAGCAGCCAGGAGGCAGGGCACCTTGGCAGCTATCTAAGCTTCTGATCTGTGCATGAGGTGCCATGGCCAGCTCATGAAGCCAGCCAGGTGAGCTTGAGGTAAGCCAGTGGGGAAGGATCATTTCAGAAAGGAAAAAAGGCAGCGGTCAGCAGTTTATGGCAATATTGTGGGCATCTTTCGGTGCTGGCTTGCAGGAGTGCCTGAGAATTTACTTTGGTATGTGTGAGGTCACACCCTGGCAGCAGGACGGGGTGGAGTCGGTTGGGGCTCCCAGTTAGTGGGATGCAGGAGCATGCCCGCAGGGTAGGGAAGTCGGGAGTCTCAAGACAGCTAGGGAAGAAAGAGGAAGATGGGGCACAACTGTAGAGGGCGAAGGCAAGCTTTGGTGCCTGAAAGGTAGCTTCATTTAGGGGATTGACTAATAAGAAAACTGGGAGAGGGTGGGAGGAATAAGGAATCAAAAGTAGATCAGTATTTTTAAGGAAGACTGACTCGAAATTATACTGAAAAGGCAGTTTCAATGAGGATGCCCCAAGTGGAAATTCAGTATAGCCTGCAAATGGCAAAGCGGGCTGACAGGATTTTGCTCCTCACGTGATCAGATCATACCTATATATTGTGGTGACGACCAAGGGTGGGGGTGGGGGTGGTGGGCAGCCAGCTGAATCTCTGGAGGTCAAAACTCCACGCAGCACCAACTCAGAGTAACTTCTATCTTGATGTTACTGGGTATAAAAAAAAAAAAAAACATGGTGCAATCAAAAATTCTGAATACAAATTTTTGCATATCTCCTTTCTGGTCATATGTAGTGAGTCATTATGTGTCACATTCCATCCTTTACTTTTTAAATAAATCTAAAAGATACAGGCTGTACCTTATAAAGCACATTTGCTGGAGCTGGAAGGATACCGCTTTCTTCAACTCTACGAGCTGTGTGAGAAATTTTATATAGCACTTGATATCTGCAACAAACGTGCACTTTTGCAATTCTGTGGGAGGTGAAACTAACTACCCTTGGTAATACTTTTTATTCACATATTTATTTAGGGTTTAACCAAGAAGGGCTTGTAAACTCTGTTTATCTTGTTAGTAACTTCAGAAGGATTTAAATACTGCATTTGGGTAGGTCCTTGGAGGTAGCTAGATTGTCTACTAGGATTTGATGACAGTTAAACTATTTTTAAATTTCAGGTGGCTGAGGAGTTGAAAAGAAACTTGCAAACTCTGCTTATCTTGGAAGTAACTCATAAGTGTTTAAATACTTCATTCTGGTTGTCCCTTGGGGTAGCTGGATTGACTACTAGGCATTTAGGACTGAAACTATTTTAAATAATTTACTGGTGCGTGAGGTTTGAGATAGTTAAACTCTTTTTAAACAGAGTTACTGGGGTTAAGGAGTGGTCACAGAAAAACCTGCAGTGTGAAACAGGAAAAAGCGGTCTTTCAAGCAACAGAGGGTGGTGGATTAAGGTTTACGTTTGTTTGTTACAATTCTTAAGATTTTCAGTGCAGGAAGAGTTTAAAGCACAGCTGACTTATTTTGGGGCAGACAGCTCTCAGGCACAAACCACCAGGCCTGTTTTGGGGCTGGGAAGGTTTACCTGTGTCTGACTTGGATGTGTGGATTTTTCTCCGATTGATTAGCAGGGTATTTCTCTATCAAATTGTTGTGTAGGGCATCTTCCTGACAGGAAGGCACTCATTGCAGCAGTGGGTCAGAGTCCTAGCTGATTGTTTTCTGAGGCACAGTTTAGGCCCAACTCTTCCCACCCCTCACCCCACCCACCCCTGGAAATAGTTCCTTTATACCTGGGGTTCTGACATCATTTCCTCAAGAGTGAAAGGTCATGTCACTGTCATATCCTCTCTAGCACACTGCACTGACAATATAAGCATAAACATTGTATAATATAAATATATATTTCTACATTGCAAACCAATCACACAAAAAAAAATGTGGGGGAGTAGTGCAATGTAATGGCTGTCAGGGCAGCAGTCTTCTGGGAGTCTTTCTGGAGGCTGAGATGCTGCCTCTTTGCAGACAACTGTCTGCCCTGAGGGAGGAAGTTGCCAGTCTTCAGGCCACACTGGACAGTAGTACAGGGACCTTCCCGGCCACAATGGACAGTAGGAAGGGAACCTCCCCATCCAGGGAGCACCAAAACCACCACCACTACCTCAGAGGTTGCAAAGCACAGCAGTTGGACCACAGTGGGCTCAGGGAGGATGAAGATGGTGAAACAGAAGCACACCCAGTCAGATGTTACACCACAATCCATCGCCATTCTGGGGAGCATAGCTCCCCTATAGATACACCACAGAGGAGACTAAGGAGGCTGAGGACAACTGTCACAGGGAGGCCACAGGAAGGAGGCAGAGGACACGACAAGAAGGAAGCAGCTCCTGGTGGGGACTCAGTGTAGGGGATAGAACTGGGAGGAGCTGGAAATCTGAAGTGGGTGCCTGCCTGGAGCCATGGCTGGAGGGACAGGAGCGCATCCTCAGGATCACAACAACAGCTGCAAGGGATTCTGAGCTGGACGTAATTGTCCACCTAGGGACAAATGACTTGGCTCATCATGAGGTTAGAGCAATGCAGGAGGACATTGCAGCGTTGGGAGGGCCCAAGACAAGTAGCAAACAAACACAGTATCCTTCTCAGAGGTGCTGCCTGTCAAAAGCATGGGGAGGCGAGGGTGGTGTGGCACCTTGCAGTTTAATGAATGGTTGAAAAAATGGTGCGGAGCACAGGGTTTAACTTCATTGGGGACTGGGGTTCCACCTGGAGGGACACCAGCCTATACTCGAGGATGGTCTGCATCTGTCCAGGAAGGGAACAAGTCTTTTGAGCAATCAGTTTAAATGCTTCATTGGCAAGCTTTTAAACTAGTCAATGGGAGGCACTGACAAGCAGCAGAAAAATCCCAGCCTCTCCCTACAAAACAGGGTACTAAATGAGAAAAAGACCAAAGGTAGAGCGGTCAGTGGGGATGCTGCAACAGAAGGTGAGGCCATCAAAAATGGAGAGCAATGAGTACCAATGCCCGTAGTCTAGGTAACAAGCTTCCTGAATTAGTGGCCTTGATGGATGAGGAACATCTGGATATACGTGGCAGTCACAGAAACATAGTACACACAAAACCATGACTGGGGCCATGTACCACTGAGATACACTATCTACAGGAGGGACAGGAGGGTAAAAGAGGGGAGGAGTAGTTCTTTACATAAGGGAAGGGATAAAAGCAACAGAACAAAAGGGTAAACAGGAGGAGAAGAAGCACTGTGGGTAAATTTGGAGATGAGCAATGGCACCACAATCCATACAGCGGTTGTATACAGACCCCCTTCTCAGGGGAGAAGTGGACAAGAAATGATAGAAAGTATACTTAGAATGGCAGAAAAGGGAGATATTGCTGATGGGTGATCTGAATATGCCAGATGTTAACTGGGCGCAGTTGCAGCTGCCACTTGAAGAGTGCAGTTATTCTAGATGCCTACAGGGCATGCCTGAACAACTAGTACTGGAGCCCACTCGAGAGGAGCAATATTAGACTTGATACTCTCAAATGGAGATGGAGAGAGGATCACAGATGTAGAAGTGGGTAGCCATCTGGGAACTAGCAACCATCGAACAGTATGGTTCACAATAAACACAGCAATAGAGTCAAGCCATACAAAGACAAAAGTACTGGACTTTAAGAGGCTGACTTTGCCAAAATGGGTGAGTGCCTAAGAATGCACTAGCAAATGGGCGGGAAGGAGGGTGGAAGAACAATGGGAATAATAAAAACTGCCATCACAGGGTAACGAGCCTTTGTGTGAAGCAAATAAACAAAACAAGGCGATGTAGAAACCACTATGGTTCTCAAAGGAAGTGGCAGTGAAGGTTCAAAGAAAAGAAAGCATTCAGGAAGTACAAGGAATGGCAGCAGGAGCAGGACAGAGAACTGTATCAGTTAAAGCAAAAGGAGGCTGGGAAGGCAGTCAGAACAGCAAAGGCCCAAACTGAGGAAAAGATAGCCAACTCAGTTAAGAAGGGGAATAAAACCTTGTATAGGTACATCAGGGAGCAAAAGGAAGACCAAGGGAGGGATAGTGAGGAGGCAATAAAGGGAGGAGGGTGGGCAGAGGAGAATGTGAAAAGGCAGAGATACTAAACAAATATTTTTGCTCAGTATTTACAAAGGAAGAGGGGAGGTACATAAAACAAACAGTAGTAATACTCTGGATACAGAAGTTGATACCAGCCCATTTACAGAAGAAAGGGTTCTGAAGAACTCTTAAAACTGAAGGTGGACAAAGCAATGGGGCCTGATGGGATTCATCCCAAGATTCTAAAGAACTAAGGGTAGAACTAGTGACACCACTGACTACCCTCTTTAACAAATCATGGGAGGAGGGGTGGTACCCGAAGACTGGAGGAGGGCAGATGTGATTCCCTTCACAAAAGTGGGAGCAAGGCAGAAGCAGGAAACTATAGACCTGTTAGTTTAACCTCAGTGATAGGGAAATGATGGAATCACTTCTAAAGGAAAGAACTGTCGGCGTATCTAGAGGCCAGAGACGGGCACAAGACCCTAGGCAGCATGGATTCACAGCGGAAGGTCATGCCAGAGCGAATCTGATAGATTTTTTGACTGGGTGACCAAAGTAGTAGATCAGGGAGGGCTGTGGACATGGCCTACCTAGACTTTAACAAGGCATTTGACAGTCCCACACAAAGATTAATATATAAGTTAGCCAGCCTGGGGAGTGGGTCCCAAGATGACAGCCTGGGTAAAAATTGGCTGGAGAATAGGACACAGAGGTAATAGTAAATTGAGTCCACTCCAGAAGAAAGGAGGGTTACTAGCGGGGTGCCATGAGGGTTCAGTATAGGACACTAGTCCTCTTCAATGTCTTTATATAGCGACATTGCAGAAGGACTGGAAGGAAAAGCATGTCTCTTTGCAGATGACACTAAGATCTGCAACAGAGTTGATGCACAAGGGTGGGGTGGAAAGGATGATAAGGGACTTGGCAAGGTTAGAGGAATGGTCAAATGTATGGCAGCTTAGATTCAATGCTAAGAAGTGCAAGGTAATGCACCTGGAAACAAAAACCCAGGGAAGAGTACACAATGGAGGTGAGATACTAACAACAACAAAAATGGAAAGGGACCTGGGGTAGTCATATCAGATGACCTAAAGGTGGGCAAGCAATGCGAGAAGGCAGCAAGGAGGACTGGGGGGATACTGGGATGCATAGGGAGGCATCACCAGTAGAAAACAGGAAGTTATTATCCTCTGTACAGACAGCTGGTGAGACCCCATCTGGAGTACTGTGTGCAGTTCTGGAGACCCAATCTCTGCAAAGACATAGGTGGAAGCTGTCCAGAGGAGGCAACTAAAATGGTGCAGGGTCTGCACCGGAGGACATATGAAGAGAGACTTAAGGAGCTTAATATGTAGCCTCGAGGAAAGGAGGAGGGGGACATGATAAAACTTTCAAGTACCTCAAGGGAATCAACAAAGTCCAAGAGGGTAGCATCTTTCAAAAAAGAGGTGTGCAAGAACAAGAGGGCACAATTTGAAGATAGAGGCGGCTCAGAGGCAATTTAAGGAAGTATTTTTTCACAGAGGGTTGTGGATGCATGGAATGGCCTTCGAGGAGGTTGTGAGTCAAAATCAGTGGTGGAATTCAAGTATGCATGGGATAGTCATAAAGGCAATTCTGGGGTGGGGTAGGAGAAGTAGGCTGCTGGTTAACTAGGATCTGCAGCTTATCAGTAGGTGAGGAAATGGGCAGACTGGGTGGGCCAAGCGGTCCTTATCTTCAAATCAATTCTATGTTTCTATGTTTCTATGTTACAGATGGCATAAAACACACCCAATTCTGTACTGTCATTTCTGCTAACAATAAATACATCTTTCTTGTGAGTAGCTGTACAAGGCAACTGTTTCCCTGCTAATATGGGTACCGTATACAAAATTTGTGAAATAAAGATTACCAGATTCATCATGGCTAACCCTGCCTGTTTGACTGTCCAATATGTGGTTATTCATTTAATTAGATTTAGTCTGCTGCTCAAATTAACCTAAATGCAATATTATAAATCTTAACCTCAGGTTTAATAGGCAGGGAAAAACCTAGCTCATTAACAGGAATAGTGGTATAATGAATATTTTATACATAAATACCCTTTTTTGTCATTGGAAAAGATTTCCATCTTTCAATTTTTCTTCAGCCTTTATTATACATTCATCCCAGTTTATATTAGCTGAATCAGAACTACCAAACTGGATTCCTAATGTTCTCATTGGTGTTGCAGACATGAATACCTGAGATATTACCTTTTGCATCTCCGTCCCATGCATGATTAAACCTCAACTTTTCTGTTCGTTTAATGTCGACACTGAAATTTCAGAAAATTGTGCCATATTTTCCAGCTCCTTCTCTACTAAAGCAGAATCTGCTACCATAATAGTTACAGTATATCATCTGAAATCTAGATTTAGTAGTTGCCGTATTGGTCCTTGCAGAATAGATACAGAAGCAAATGATTTGATACATCTATTTTGGTCCATTAAAGGTAACAAGAACAAAGTGCTCTAGCTTTGGAACAACCAGTCCTTCTTCAGAAGCTCATGGTAGTTGTTTAGAAAATACAATACTTATAACAGCTAGATAATGCAGAAAAAACAGAAAGAAATCCCATTGGTTTAAAATATTAAAAAACTAAAACAAAACCACGAAGATGATGTCAAGAAGTTTAACAGTACCATACTGCCTTCAGCCAGAAGCAACCTTGGTTAAATGTGCTTGGTAGAACACACATACAAAGAATCCTACTGCATATAAAATTTAATTGACATAAGATAACACTGCTGAGCAGATAACTCCTAAACCAAGCTATGAGTATCACAGTTAGTATAAGGATGTGATTACTGAAGAGCAACCACCACCCAGATAAAAGATAAACTAAGATTGTTATAGGGCTCATGAAGTTTCAATGTCTGCATTATAGACAAGAATTTACCAGTAAAGTTGTCTTGAAGACATCAGTGTACACTGTGTGATGTGTAAAACCTAGCTGGACCTGTCATAGCTGTACTCTCAGCTAGATACAAGGCCCAAGAAATTTCAAAACCTCAGGACTATATAAATGATATTATCAATTTATATTTAAATTATTAGTGTCAAACTAAAAACTCTAGTCGAGAACCTCAAGGAATTAAGTCCATGTAGCCTGTTATGTACTGATGTCAATATACACTGAGAATGTAACAACAGATGTACCACAAGTGTCTAAGGAGATCTGAAAAGAGATAAAATGTAATTTCTCTTCCTCTTCATACATACAAACAATACACTAACCCACCCACATCACCATAATGTGGGTGGGGGAATCTTATACTTTAAGGAGATGTCTCTCTCTATCAACAAGAGACAACACATCTCATAAGCTGTACCATCTCCACATTATGGTGATGATGGAATGAGAAGTATATTCTCATTATGGTGATGTGGGTGGTTAGGGTGTATTGTTTGTATGTATGAAGAGGAGGAGAGAAATTACATTTTTATCTCTTTTTCAGATTCCTTAGACACTTGTGGTACATCAAGTTGTTACATTCTCAGTGTATATTGACATCAGTACATAACAGGCTACATGGTCTTAATTCCTTGAGGTTCATTCATTAGAGTTTTTAGTTTGACACTAATATTATCAATTTATATTTAAATCATCATTTATATAGTCCTGAGGTTTTTGAAATTTATTGGGCCTTATATCTAGCTGGAGAGTACAGCTGGGTGACAGGTCCAGCTAGGTTTTACACATCACACAGTGTACACTGATGTCTTTAAGACAACTTTACTGGTAAATTCTTGTCTATAATGCAGACATTGAAACTTCATGAGCCCTATAACAATCTTAATGTGTCTTATCTGGGTGGTGGTTGCCTTTCAGTAATTACATCCTTATACTAACTGATACTCATAGCTTGATTTAGGAGTCATCTGCTTCAGCAGTGTTATCTTATGTCCATTAAATTTATATGCAGTAGGATTCTTTGTATGTGTGTTCCACCACGCACATTTAACCCAAGGTTGCTTCTGGCTGAAGGCAGTATGGTGCTGTTAAACTTCTCTGACATCATCTTCGGTTTTTTTTTTTGTTTTGTTTTTTAAATGAGTATTTTAAACCAATGGGGATTTTTTTCTGTTTTTCTCTGCATTATCTAGCTGTTATAAGTATTGTATTTTCTAAACAACTGCCATGAGCTTCTGAAGAAGGACTGGTTGGTCCGAAAGCTAGAGCACTTTGTTCTTGTTGTTACATCTATGTTGGTCCATTAAAAGGTATCAAATCATTTGCTTCTGAGTATATCATCTGCACACACTAATGCTTCCGGGAATTCTGTATGTCCAGTTCCTTGAATGTGCCTAATGTCTCCTTCAGTATTTAACCTCCTAAGAAAAGGGTCTATAGCAAAGACATATAGCAGGGTGCTCAAAGGACACCCCTGCCTGACACCCCAAAGTACTTTGATGTGTTTACCCACCCTCCCATTCACTACTGGGCATTAATACAATATCTGAATCCATCTAATAAAAGTTTATGGAATACCATATTTTTTTTTTTTTTTTTTTAAGAACCACAAAAATATATTTATGAGGTACTGTGTCAAAAGCTTTTGACTGATCCAGAACAAGCAAAATACCAGAAGTCTCAGAACAGTTCAGAACTTCCCTTATCACTTTAAGGTTATCGATCATTGTCCTCTGGGGAATAACACATGCCTGTGCTGGAGAAATAACAACCTAAGCCACCATTACTAATCTATTGCAAAGTATTTTACACAATAATTTCCAATCAACATTAACAAGACTTTATTGGTCTCCAATTATTTAGGGAAGTTCTATATCCTTTTTTGAGAAAAGATCAAGAGACTATTTGCCAAAGAGGCTGGGAACTGTACTACCCCAGCTAAATTGCCATTAAAGACACATAGCAGATGTTCAGACAAAATATCTTTAGCTTTCTTATAAAGCACACCAGATAGCCCATCTGGGCCTAGGTAGATTCCATTTTTGTAAGGCAGAGATTGCAACATACTATATAGTTCTGCTTTCATTATGGGAGAAATTAGTCGCTTTTTCTCCACTTCAGAGATTCCTGGTACTTGTAAGTGTAGGAAAAAAAAAATCTTCCAACATATCCAAGTTTGCCGAAGCTTGATCAAAATTATTTTTGTACATGAGTGGCGTCCATCTTGGCCTAACTCTAGTGCATTATCTATAATATTCCCTGAATCAGATCTTAGCCCAGATATATGCCTAGACTCAATCCTTTGATTACAACTGTCATAATGGTTTATGTTCTGGGCTCTGCCTTGCATAACAAATTTTTGTTTCGCAAAGAGAGACTGAACCCTATCATATTGGAATGTATACATTTCAGATTTAATTTCTTGTATACTAGCAGAAAGGCCCATCCCTGTTTCAACAGCCTGAGTCATCAGGGTTTGCAAGTTATTTCTTAAACATAGATAATTCAAATATTTTTCGTTAGAGGTACTTTATGCTATCTGACTACATATTGTTTTTATATATCTTTCTTGGTATCTTGCCACCAAAATAGGGAATTGTCATAAATCTCGAATACTGAAATCCTTGCATCTAACTCTGCCCAGATCCCTTCCCAAACTACATGATCTTCTAAAGAAGCAACATTAAGTCTCCTTATAGAGATAGACTGAGGTTTATTCCTTGGTGTCCCAAAGGTTACTCTTAATTTATGATCCATTTTTTCCAATTGGTAGTACCCTAAATCGGGTTACCTGCAACCATTGGGATACAAAGAAAAAAAAAAATCTACTCGAGTAGAGAGTCTCCCTTTAAAAAAATGTATGTTCTGGAAAATGACTTTTTTCAGCTGTGCAATCTTTAAGATATGCTTGTTTATATAACCTGTTAAAAAAAATGTGCATCATTGCACAGTTTTTGTGTACAACCTGTTTTATCTGCTAAAGACAGGATACAGTTAAAATCCCCACCTAGAATAATGGATTTCAAAGTGAAAAGGTAAGGTTTTATTTTTTTAAGCAACTCAATCTTTTGATATTTGGTCCAGTAATTATAAACATTTATTAATCTAAAATCTTGATTAAGATATCTACCATCTAGGACAAACACCCTGCCTGGCACTAAATCTATAAGTCATGAAACTTTGAATCCTGTGACATTAATTAGGATGCCTGAAGTAGAGCACGGTTCTTCTCCCAGAGACCAGAAGGATGGGCCACTGAACCACTCCCTCGCAGAACTCTATTGTTCCCCAAAGGTGTGCAGTCTTGTATCCTGCAAAAAATTCATATCTAACTTCAAGTTTCTTAGGCCAGAAAAGGTTGTTTGTCTTCTTTTTTAATTCTTGATACTGTTCACTTTCAATGACCCATGTGAGAGGTCGAGAGCCATGTTTTAGGTGGTGGACCACAGTGGGCTCAGGGAGGGTGAGGGTGGTGGAACAGAGGGGCATCCCTCCAGTTGTACCTCTCCACAATTCATATGCTGTTCTGGCAAAGTGTGGTTCCTCTATGGAGGCTCCTGCAGTTGAGACCAAGGACGATGCTGGGAACCTCCACAAAGGATACTCACAGGAAGGTGGCATAGGACCCCACAGGGGAAGGGAACAACTCCTGGTGGGGGACTCCATTGTTAGGAAGGTAGAACTGAGGGAGGAAGGGGAGAGGGAGGTAAGGTGCCTGCCTGGCACCATGGCTTGGAGGGACAGTGAGTGAATCCTCAGGGTCGCTGGAGCAACTGCACAGGGGAGGGAGCTGTATGTCATTGTCCACCTAGGGACAAATGACCTGCCTAAGAAAGGGATCAGACCAGTGCAGGAAGAGTTTGTGGAGTTGGGAAAGGGCCTCAGACAAGTAGCACACACAATAACCTTCTTGTAGGTGCTGCCTATCTATGGCGTAGGTGAGACTAGGGTGCTCCACACCATGGGATTCCATCAGTGGTTGAAATACTGATGCAGAGCTCAGGGATTTGGCTTCATTGAGGACTGGGGTCCACCTGGAGTTATGCAGGCCTATACTGGCATGATGGTCAGCATCTGTCCAGGAGGGGAACCAGGATCCTAGGTGATAGTTTTAAATGCTTCATTGGCAAGCATTTAAACTAGCCAAGGGAGAAGGCACTGGAAAGGAGCAGGGAAATCCTAGCCCTCCCCCACCATAAAAAAAAAAATCAGGGTAGAAAGCGAGGTAAACACAAAGATAGAGAAATCGATAGGTAAAAGGGCAGGGGTAAATGGAGAAAGTGACAAAGGCAATAAGGACAGAGATGGGGCAAAAAGGGGTAAGGCCATCAGGAAATGGAGGTTAATGAGTACCAATGCCCATAGTCTGGGCAATAAGCTCCCAGAACTGGTGGCCTTGATGGAAGAGGGATGCCTGAACATTGTAGCAGTCACAGAAATATGGTACACAGAGAACCATGACTGGCATGACACATACCAGGGCACACAACCCACAGGAGAGACGGGGGAGAAGAGGGGGAGGGATAGCTCTTATGCAAGGAAGGGATAAAAGCAACTGAACAAAACAGTAAACAGGAAGGAGAGGAGGCACCTTAGAGACTGGAAATGGCACCACAATCCTCACAGGGGTTGTATACAGATCCCCATGTCAGGGGAAGGGAATGGACAAGGATATGAGAGAAGGCATCCTTAGGATGGCAGAGAAAGGGGAGATACTATTGATGGGAGACCCGGATATGCCAGATGTTAACTGGAGCACCTTTGCTGCAGCCACATCCAAGAGCAGAGCCATTCTCCTTGTCCTACAGGTGGCCATACCTCTCAACCTCTCAGCATTAAAAATCATAACACTGGCCTTCAAAAATTATAGCAAAGGGTCAGAATTTGGAGCACTTTCTTATTTTAAACAGTATTATGTCTACAGATAGTGGACCCCATATAGTAAGTGATAAGGAATATTTCAATCAGCTTAGTTCAATGATTTAATACTGTGTGTGTCCAGAAATAGCTCTAACACTATGAGGAACATTGGTAAACTTGTGAGGAGCAAGGGTAAATTTGAGTGTGAAAATCATAGCACTATGCAGAATTCATAGCAGTTGAGAGGTAAGCAGGCGGCATGCCTCAGACAGCTAGTTTTAGAACCCACTCATGAGGGAGCAATCTTAGACCTCGTAATCTCAAATGGGGACAGTGAGAGGATCTCGGATCTAGAAGTGGGTAGCCATCTGGGAACAACTGACCACCAAACAGTGTGATTCATGAAAAATTCAGCTACAGAGTTAAACCATACAAAAGTGAGGGTACTGGACTCCAGGAGGGCTGACTTTGGCAATAATAATAATCATTTCATTTATAGGGTGCCTTTCAATTGTCAAGGTGCCGTACATAAATACAGATTAAAACAATACAAATCATTAAAAAATTCAACTTTTTCAAAACAATTTTTACAAGATGGGAGAGTGCCTTAGAAATGCACTAGCAATCAGACTAGAAGGAGGGGTGGAGTAACAATGGGGAAACATCAAAACTGCCATCACAGAGGTAACAAGCCTTTTTGTGAAGCAAATAAACAAATCAAAATAAAAGAAAAAGACACTATGGTTCTCAAAAGAGGTGGAGGGGGAGGTCAGGGAGAAAAAGGCAGCATTCAGGAAGTATAAGGAAACACAGAAGGAGCAGGACAGAGAGCTCTACCAGTTAAGGGAGAAGGAAGAAGGGAGGGAAGTCAGAATAGCAAAGGACAAAACTGAGGAAAAGATAGCCAGCTCAGTTAAGAAGGGGGATCAAATATTTTATAGGTACATCAGGGAGTGTAGAAAGACAAAGGGAGGGATAGTGAGGCTGAATAGAATGGACGGTGGGTGGGCAGAGAGGGACAGTGAAAAAGCAGGGATACTGAATGAATACTTCTGCTCAGTATTCACAAAAGAGGAGGAGGGAAGGTGCCTAATCCAGTTAACAGAAGCACTCTGGATGGGGGGGTTTGATCCCAGTCCTTTCACAGAAGAAAGGGTTCTGAAAGAACTCCTAAAACTGAAGGTGGACAAAGCAATGGGGCCAGATGGAATTCACCGCAGAATTCTAAAAGAATTAAGCAGAGAACTAGTGACACCACTGACTACCCTTTTTAACAAATCGTGGGAGGATGGTGTGGTATCAGAGAACGGTGGATGCGATTCCCCTTCACAAAAGTGGGAGCAAGACAGAGGCAGGAAACTACAGACCTGTCAGTTTGTGTGGTAGGGAAAGTGATGGAATCACTTCTGAAGGAAAGAATTGTTGAGTACCTAGAGACCAGTGGGGCACAGGACCCAAGGCAGCATGGGTTCACAGCGGGAAGGTCATGTCAGATGAATCCAATTGATTTCTTTGACTGGGCGACCAAAGTAGTAGACCAGGGAGGGGCTGTGGACATGGTCTACCTAGACTTTAGCAAGGCATTTGACAGTCCCACACAAAAGATTAATAGTCAAATTAACCAGCCTGGGAGTGGGTCCCAGGGTGGAAGCCTGGGCAAAACACTGGCTGGACAACAGGATACAGAAGGTAATTGTAAATGGAGTCCACTCTGAAGAAAGAGGGGTTACTAGTGGGGTTCAGTACCGAGTCCAGTCCTTTTTAATGTCTTTATAAGTGACATTGCAGAGGGACAGGAAGGAAAAATATGCCTCTTTGCAGATGACACAAAGATCTGCAACAGGGTTAATACACAAGAAGGTGTGGAAAGGATGAGAAGGGACTTGGCAAGGTTAGAGGAATGGTCAGAAGTATGTCAGCTTGGATTCAATGTAAAGAATTGCAAAATAATGCACCTGGGAAAGAAAAACCCAGGGGAAGATTACACAATGGGGGGGTAGTAACAAGAACAAAAATGGAAAGGGACCTGGGGGTTATCATATCAGATGATCTTAAGGTTAGCAAGCAATGTGAGAAGGCAATAGGGAGGGCTGGGGGATACTGGAATGCATAGGGAGAGGCATCACCAGCAGAAAATAAGTTATTGTTATCTCTCTGTACAGACAGTTGGTGAGACCCCATCTAGAGTAATGAGTCCAGTTCTGGAGACCTCATCTCCGCAAGGACATAGGCAGGATAGAGGCAGTCCAGAGGAGGACAACTAAAATGGTGCAGGGTCTGCAAGAGCAGCCATATGAAGAGAGACTAAAGGAGCTTAATATGTATACACTTGAGGAAAGGAAGGAGAGGGGGGACATTATAGAAAGTTTTAAGCACCTCAGTGGAATCAAAGTCCAAGAGGGTAACATCTTTCAGAAAAAGAGATGTGCAAGAACAAGGAGACACAATCTGAAGATGGGGGGAGGTTCAGGGGCAATATGAGGAAGTATTTTTTCACAGAAAGGGTGGTTGATGCATGGAACAGCCTTTCTGAGGAGGTTGTGGGGTCTAAAACTGAAATAATTCAAGAATGCATGGGACAGACATAAGGCAATTTTTGTGGGGAGTAGGAAGAAATAGGCTGTTGGTTAACTAGGATCTACAGCTTATCCTGTAGGTAGGAAAATGGACAGACTAGGTGGGCCAGGCGGTCCTTAACTGCCATCAAAGTCTATGTTTCTGTGTATGTCCTGGCATCTTGACTTTTGCCTCCATGGTAGGTGCTGTGGTTGATTTTTTGGTTTTCTTCTTTTTTTGAAGATGTAGAGTCGTCCAAAGTTGGTTCTGTATCTGTCAAATTCTTCAACTGGGAGGAAGCAACTGATGAAATATCCAAGTCATCTTCCTAGTCATCCCACTGCTTCCTTTTCACAAGGAGGGCAAATCTGTTCCTGGTATGGTACTCTCGAGTCCCTTGTGGGTTTTAGGGCAACTCCTCCCATTTGCTAACAGCTCTTCTCCTTGATTTCTGGTATTCCCATTTTTCTGTATGACGGGATGGCATATTTGTGTCCACTCTTTCAGAGGTATAGGGTATGTCTGATGGTATGCCCCCCCCATGTTCTACAAGTGTGGTTTACATCTGATGCACAGCATCTGACTGGTTTTCTTTGCCTTCTACCAGTGTCTCCTTCTGAGGTAGCCACGGAGTCAGATGCAACAGCAGATGTGGAGTGGGGCTTCATAGTCTGAGGCAGAGTTATAGTTTCTTGTTGAGATAACAGCAAGTCGCCACCAGGCTGTAGCTTTTGATAAGGTCTTCCTTGTCTGTCTGTAGGGGTTGTGATTGTAGCTGACTGTTGACCTCTGGTGAATGCAGCTTCTTGCTCTTCCACTTGGATCATCTCATTTTAAACATTATTGTGGGATGCCCAGGGACAGTTCTTTAAATTGTGCATGGTGTCTTCACACAGATTACAACTAACTGATGTAGGGCAATTTATCATGGAATGTCAGATTCCACCACATAAGGAACATTTCACTTGGTCACATATGCTAATTAGGTTTGTATATGCACCACACCTGAACGAGGGTTTAGGTTGACCTGCTTAAAAAATGAAACCATGGTCTCTCCCCAGGTAAAAACAACTTAGTAGATGCTGGACAGACCCAATGGCCTGTGGTAGTCTGACCCTAATATGCCATCCCCCGTCCAGATTTCTTCTGAGTCAATAATGGGGTCTGGAAGTCCCAATACTGCACACTTTGATCTTAGCCAATACAGAATGTCCGATATTGCCACCCCCTCATTTCTGAACAATATCGTAATTGAACAGAAGGGAGGTCTGGCGAGTGGTATTGCTGAGAATGCTGACCACTCAGGTGTATGCCTTGATCCTTGATATCTCTGCCAGAATGGTTCTAGGGCTGCAGGTGTTTTAAAACTTGTGTCAAAATTTGGATCTCCTGATGTGTGGATTAAGGCATAAATTTCGTGGGCCAAAAATCCCATGCTTTATTTTAGGAGTTTTCTGCTCACATAGATGTGATCCGGGTAGGTTTACAGGCCTCCTCTATTAAATAAGGATGGCGTTTCACCTTTTGACAGGTTCAGGTGGAGTATGAAACACGGTGCAAAGGTGCATGCTCCTGCATTTTGCCCTCTTGCCTCAGACCTACTAGGGTAGGCATTGTTGGGCCGAACATCTCTATTGGATGAGTGGGCTGCCCTTGGGGTGGGGTGGGACTGCAGTATTGAGATTATTTAGAGGGTTATTTTGGGAGGCCAGGGCAAAAAGAACATCTTGCTGAATGGACTCTGTTTCCATACCCTCCATTTCTATCAGTGGTGGAAACTCCACATCATTGACTGGAGGTTGTGAGTACAGCTTTGGAGAGTTAGTAAGTTCCAAGGAAGATGGGATTTCAAGGGGGCCTTCCTGCTTAGCATCTCTACGGGGCGACACCCATGGTTGGTCTTTTGAATGACTCACCAACCCAGCCTGCCTTAAAGTCTCTTCCACCCCTAAGCCTGACAGAGATACATTTTCATCATAGTTGGACATTTGCAAACTCTGCTGAACAGCCTGTGTAGCTCCCCCCACACCCTCTATCATTTTTCCGTGAGCCACTGACTCCTGCTGATTATTTTGCAGTTTTTTTTTCTTGCAGGTCCCTGCTCCCTACAATGAAGCCCAGTTGCACTGTATTAACATTAAAGAACCGCTTGAATCCCCCTCTTTTTTTTTTTTTTTTTAAACTGCTTTGGCTACCTCAAAAGGTATTAATATCAACAGTCTCAGTAAAAAATGGATTTGTACTTCCATTTTCAGAAGATCCACATGCTGGTGCCATCTGAGATGAAACATGGCTCTCCTTATTTGCTTCCACTCCAGCGCTCCTTCTGCCAGCCCCCCTCAGCTGTTAGATTCCTCATTTCTCCTGCTGCATGCAGTCCCCTTTCAAACATTTCATTACTGGTGCACTCGTTATTTACTTTTCCTGGAGCTACTGTATCTATTAAGTAACACAAGTAAGCTCCAACTCTGTATTCTGTGAGCTTGTGGCTACAAATCAGCATTCTTCTTCGAGCAATGCCCAAAGGTACGTTCTGTGGTCTTGGAACTCCATCTCATGTAAGGCATATTGCTTTGATGATGCTCTGTAAACAGGGCCCGAAAACCAGAAACACCAGACCCCACTGGCACTGCAGCAACTTCTCTTGGTTCAGCATATGCAGCCTCTTGAACAACCCAGGTGGGGAGGGAAGCGAGCTCCTCCACCCGGGACGCCATCCTCAAACTCCTACCACTGATGACCAACAACCAAAAATGCAACAGCATCCCCTACAACAACAGTAGGGGACTTTCCCCAATGTACTGGCCAATAGTCCCCTTGCCATAAAACTAGTTCATGCAACTGTCCAAGGCTGTGTATGGGTGTTGATGTGCAAAATGTCTGCTACTACACTTTCAGTCACTTGACTTCACTACCAGTCTAGCACTGCATATAAAGTGCTTTGGGATACAATGTGTATGAAAAGCACTACATATTGTAAATTATTCTCCTCCTTCTCCTTCTCAGCTATTCTCACAATCACCAGTTACTATATATTCATATCCCCTTCCTCTGTATTTATGGTTTATTTTATTTATTTGTAAAATCAGTTTACAACCTTTGAGCCAGAGGCTCGTTTCCAAAGGTACTTCGTCACATAAAGACATACATAGTGTTTTGGTTACATAGCATAGGTTTGCAAAACAATAGTCGTTCAACGGAGGCGCCACATCACATTGTGGTCAGACAAATACATTTAGGTTACAGGGTACATGTAATTGAGAACAGGTGTTACACAAGTTGGTATCAATAGTGAACAATCTAATAGGTAAACACTGAAACAGCTGGCACTGGCCAGGTTCTAGGTGGAGAGCCGCCTGGAGGGCGTTGTCATGAGAAGTAGAGGTGGAGGCTACTTTCAGAGACAGGAGCAGTTACGAGTGTTGACGATGTGGTTTCGAAGGGTGGTTTTGAACTTGGAGATGGTGGTGGCATTGGTGATGGGGGCAGGGAGAGAGTTAAACCAGGTTGGGGCTCTATAGCAGAAGGACCTCTGGCCATGGCTGGTTCTTGATCTGGGAACCATTAGAGTGGTCTTGTTGGATGACCGTGTTGCAATAGTGGGAGGGCTCTGGTGGATGGATGCTGTTACCCCGGGGGGGGTGGGGAGAGCCCAAGTAGGGTTTTTTTTGTGAGGAGACAGGTTTGGTATTGGAGCCGTTCATCCAGGGTAAGCAGCTTATGCAGCTTAGAACAGGCATCTTTGCCATTTCCTCCCCATTCTCTTCTAATTACTTCTGCATGCATTGGTAGAACATACAGTATGTAGTCTAAATGCTTAGGCTTACATAATACTAACAAAGCCAACAATACTGATGTGGTAATACCTCTTGGTGAATCATGATTTGAATGCACTGTACAAACTGCAATTGCCAGTGTATGTGTAACAGGCCAAATTGCCTACCACAAAATTATCCCAAGTCTCAGAGATGACAGGTGTGCTTGAACCACATCTGATACAGCAGACCGAACTGCACCTGCCACACAAAATTTACAATTACTGTATTTTGCAACAATGGTGAAACACACACAATATTGCAGCAAGTTGCAACCCTCTCCCCTTTGGAAATCTAGAATACCCCCATTCAAGTCAATTTTTGTGTTCTGAGCCAGGCTGACTATTTGGTTACATTGTTCTCCTCCTAATCTAATTGCTGGCCCTCTCCACAAAACCTAGGTCATCACTGTTTTTTTATAGCCCCTGGCCTGTTGAAGGCATTTCTGCTTTGAGATTCCACACACCAACTCCCTTTAATTTGCTGTACTGTTTGTGGAGTGACTGTCTGGATAAGGCATTAATTTCTAGTACACCAGGGATGGGTCCCTATCCTTTGCAGATCAAATGATGCCAATCAAACTGAAAAGGACATAGCCTACTACTAGAGGAAAAACACATGGGCGGGGGGAGGTGGGCTGTTTTTAGCAGTTGTCTTGATGAACAAAATGTTAAGAAAATGAAGGCTGATGAAACAGCTTCAGTTGGTGTTGCACTGAAAAATTGAATATTTTTTCATTATGGTTGATTTACATAGGATAGTCCAGCTGAATAGCAACATCTCATTTTCAGTGAGGTCTGACTTTGACCCATTTGTACAGCTAGGCAGACTTAAGCAGTAAGCACCACATGGTTAAGTGACTTGCTCAAGGCCACACAGCAGTTATTAGGTTGTGGTGGAATCTGAACCTTGATATCCTAGTTAGTCTTAGCTGGCTAGTTCCCAAGTTAGTGCTCTGCTTCTACCCACTAGGCCACTGTCACACTTTCTAAAAATCTGAGAGAAGTTTAAGTCCATCCAATTCAGTCTGCCTCAAAAAACTAGAGTTTTGGCTTGTCCTGGTGTAATTATTTATCAAATGACAATATAGAGAATACTGTATGGGCAAACATACACAGCAATGCTGTGTTTCCATTGAAGGGTTGAGATGACAGCATATGAACCTCGAGAGGGAAGCTCCCTCTTTACCATTCGCCCCCATATAGCCCTACCTTGTTGCTGTGCTCTTCCACTTACAAACACTTTCCTTCATCCCTTTCCCATCCCCATTCATACCCTCTTTTCATCCTACCTCATCCCCTTCCTTTCCCCTCCCTCCCTCCTGTCTGTTTTCTCACCTTGTTCTCTCCTTCTATCCCCCCACCCCAGTGGGTCTTTTTCTGCATACGCTTCATTGTGGCAGCTCCCTCCTTGCTCTTATTTTGCTCCTTCCACCCCGCAGTTCACCCCCTATCCTTCTCTCCTTGGAATCCCTTTCACCCCTCTTTAGACAAGGCCACTGGCTGCACTTGACACAATATTTATCTTGCCATATTATTATTTTGTTTATGTAATTACTTTCCTCATGTTGTACTACTTACTGAAACCATTGTAATTTGTTATTCTTGTGACTTGACGTGAAACCTCTGTGAAAGAGTCCTTGGCTCAAAGGTCTTTCCGATTTGTTAAATAAATAATAAATAAAATAAATAATCGGGATGGACAAAACCAATACCAATGACTGTTACAAAGGGGCTTTTAGAATACAGTTTATTTACTTGGACATGGGACAGAATGCTGCAGTTTGCCAGTTTGTGTTGTAAATAAAATCAGCAGGTTGTATGAAGCTGCATCTACCCAGTTCAGCTGAGCTCTCCCTCCCTCCCACCTCAACCCAGCATGCTTCCCCTTGCATACTCCACCTTACTGGACACTGCTGGCTCTACTGACAGGGGATAGGTATACGTTACCATAACGAGTGCAGTGCTGGACTGCTGCTCAGTCTCTTCTATCCTGACTTCACCTTCTATGTTCAGCTTTATCTGTGGCTGTTTGTTGTGCTGGACAGGTCTTGCAGGCTCCTCTGACTCTTCTGCCCCGAGTTCTCCCCAGCCTGATGTGATCACCGACACAGACACCACATGACACACCCGGCCTGTGCCACTGAGTCCTCCATAGTCAGTCTCCACCAACACAGTCACCCTCACTGAGTGCTTTAAGCATCTGTTGCTACCTAACTTCCAGGGGCTTTTTATTCCTCACTTGCTGGCCTGGCACTGCCCCTCCTAACACCCATTGTGACCTGTCTAAGCTCCTTCTCAGTATCGCTCACCAGCCATCATGCTCACTTTAATTTGTCTTCCCTGCCACAGCGCCACACAATGAGATTGCCTACTGTCTTTGGCCGCATGGTCTCATCAAGATTAAAAGGTGCCTAATTAAAAAAAAAAAAAGTCAAGGTCCACCAATGATTACTGGGGCCTGGCTCGAGGTCTGGTCGTGAAGAAGGGGGAGGGGGCAGAAGTACAGCAGACCACAGAGGGCACACATGCTCAGGTACCACACACACACACACACACACACACACACACACACACACACACACACACACACACACAAAAAAGAGAAGTCTTTTTACATTTTAAAATTGTTTGTGGGGCTCGGCCTGCTTCAGAAAATTTTTCTGAAGCCCATGCCCTACAGGCCAATACAACCTGGCACCTATGAGCATAACATCCTTGTGTGTCATGTTTGAATTGGGACAGTTGCTGGGCTGTGCTTTTTGTGGGAAGTTAAGCCACTCGTAATGGTATTTTCTTAGGGGACAGTCCATTTGCCAGGAGCTACTTTTCAGCCAGGCCATTCTGCTGCGATAATGGCCCAGCTGAAAGTAGTTCTGGACCAATCAGAACCCACCATTTTTAGTACCCATTTCATAATTAAAATTACTTACTCCTCCTCCTCAGTTTGCATGTACCTCATCATACTGAATTCACTGCATATTATGTTGTTTTTTTTCCACTACAGACACATTGCTACATTTCAAGATTATTGTTTTTCTCCCCATTGCATGCTGAAGGCACTGCAATTTTTATATATTTCCCTACAGATGCATTAATTACTTTACAGTATATGGTTATCGATAGTACAACAACTTTTCAGCCTTGTCCTACCTCCTTATTGGCTGACTCGAAGTACTGCATCAGAGAAAATGTGGAAAAAAATGGTGGCTTGAATAGGCGGGTGCAGAGCGGCAGAGCAGTGGATGCTATTCCTCCTGACACAAATAGCCTCAGATGGCTTTGTGTCATGGAACTATTTTTTTCTTAGTTTAATTTTTAAAAATAAACACTACTGCTGTGAGAGAGAGAGTAGGAGTAGGAGTGAGAAGTCCCAGCCAGCGGGAGCACAGTGAACCTGAAACAAGTGGCAGTGGTGACATAGAGCGGGGGCAGAAACATTGAATAAAAATTTAGAAGGTAACCAGTAGTGTTCAAAAAGAAATAAGCCCTAACCATATAATATATAAAATAATGGATGTTCTCCCATCCACAACTAAGGCTGTTTTTCCCTTTTGGGAGGTTGATGACATCAGTGAGACCTCTTGAGCTTCACTCTCGAGGTCTCTATGATGTCATCAACATCCCTTGAGAAAAATACAGCCTTGTTGTGGATGGTTGCCCATTCACTATTCTATATATTCTAGGCTTGGCACTGTAACTGAATGCATTGCAAACTATGTACTTTTTAAAGATGCTTTTGTTCTGTTTGATGTCTGTTTCTACCCACTGTATTTAGTAATCACAATGTATTTCTGCTGTCTGAGATTTGGTTGAAACATCCCACTGTACCGGAAAGTAGGCATTCAATTGCCTAGTGTGCTCACTTGGTAAACAAATAAATAAATCATCATACAATGGCAAGTATCAGGAATCACAGAAGGAGCAGGACAGAGAACTGTACCAGTAAAAGCAGAAGGAAGTGGGAAAGGCAGACAGAATAGCAAAGGCCCAAACAGAGGTAAAGATAGCCAACTTGGTTATGAAGGGGGATTAAACCTTTTATAGATATTTTAGGGAGTGAAGAAAGACTAAGGGAGGGATAGTGAGGCTTAATAAAGGAGAGGGTGGGTGGGCAGAGGGTTACAGTCAAAAAGAAGGGACACTGAATGAATACTACTCAGTATTCACAAAAGAATAAGAGGGGGAGATACCTAATCCAATCAATAAAAAGCACTCTGGATAGGGTGTTGATACCAGTCCAGTCACAGAAGAAAGGGTTCTGAAAGATCTCCTAAAACTGAAGGTGGACAAAGCAATGGGCCCCAATGGGATTCACCCCAGAATTCTAAAATAATTAAGGGGAGAATTAGTGACACCACTGATTACCCTTTTTAACAAATCTTGGGAGAATGGTGTGGTACCCAAGGACTGGAGGAGAGCGGATGTGATTCACCTTCACAAAAGTGGGAGCAAAGCAGAGGCAGGAAACTACAGACCTGTTAGCTTGACCTCAGAGGCAGGGAAAATGATGGAATATCTTTTGAAAGAAAGAATTGTTGAGTACCTAGAAGCCGGGGGGGGGGGGGCACAGGACCCAAAGGCAGCATTGATTCACAGCAGGAAGGTCATGTCAAATGAATCTAATAGATTTCTTTGACTGAGTGACCAAAGTAGTAGTCCACGGAGTGGCTGTGGACATGGTCTACTTAGACTTTAACAAGGCATTTGACACAGTCCCACACAAAAGATTAACAAATTAATTAGCCAGCCTAGGAGTGGGTCCCAGGGTGGCAGCTGGGGTAAAAAAAAAAAAAAACTGGCTGGACAACAGGACACAGAGAGTAATAGCAAACAGAGTCCACTCCGAAGAAAGGGGGGGGGTTACTAGCGGGGTACCGCAGGGTTCAGTACTGGGTCTGGTCCTTTTTAAAGTATTTATAAGTGACATTGTGGAGGAACTAGAAAGAAAAGCATGCCTTTTTGCAGATGACACAAAGATCTGCAACAGAGTTGATACACAGGTGTGTGTGGAAAAGATGAGAAGGGACTTGGCAATGTTGGAGGAATGGTCAAACGTATGGCAGCTTAGATTCAATACAAAGAAGTGCAAAGTAATGTAACTGGGAAACAAAAACCCAGGGGGAAGAGTACATAATTGGAGGGGGGTATAACAACAACAAAAATGGAAAGCGACCTGAGGTAGTCAGATTACATAAATGTAAGCAGCAATGAGAAAGCAATAAGGAGGCCTGGGGGGGATCCTGGGATGTACAGGAAGAGATATCACCAGTAGAAAACAAGTAGATGTTATCCCTCTGTACAGGCAGATGGTGGGACACAGTCTGGAGTGCTGCATGCAGTTGTGGAGACCCCATCTCTGCAAGAACATAGACAGGATGGAGGCAGTCCTGAGAAGGGCAACTAAAATGTTGCAGGGTCCACACCAGAAGCCATACGAAGAGAGACTAAAGGAGTTTAATATGTATACCCCTGAGGAAAGGAGGGAGAGGGGGTTATGATAGAAACTTTCAAGTACCTCAGTGGAATCATCAAATTCCAGGAGGGAAGCATCTTTCAGAAAGAGAGATGTGCAAGAACGAGGGGGCACAATTTGAAGATAAGGGGGGGATGGCTCAAGGGCAACATGAGGAAGTATTTTTTCACAGAGAGGGTGGTGGGTGCATGAAACTGTCTTCCTGAGGAGGTTGTGGGGTCAAAAACAGTGGAAGAATTCAAGAATGCAATGGGCAGACATAAGGCAATTCTGGTGGGGGGTAGGAAGAAGTAGGCTGTTGGTTAACTAGAATCTGCAGCTTATCCAATAGGTAAAGAAATGGGCAGATTGAATGGGCCAAGCAGTCATTATCTGCTGTCAAAGTCTATGTTGCTAAGGAATCAATCCTGGGCTCTGATTGTACACTGCCCACCTTCAGTGTTCTCAGTATAACATCACTGTATGAATATCGGGCATGGAAAAGACCTCAGGGAAGAAAAAATATCACTGTGCCCATTCATCTGAAACCCATCAGTTGAGCACACCAAAACTGGGGCATAAAAATAAGCAAACCTTCACTCTGATGTCCTCTCCATTCACATTTGGAAACAAATTAATCCCACGGAAATGCAGAGCTTACCTACAGGAGAAACTAAAAGTTGCTGAAAACCCAAACTGCAATTTTATTTGCACGCTAACCCCCCCCCCCACACAAATTCAACCACACTCTCCTGTTACTCAGCAAGAGCACTTGGCTCAATAAACGTAATAGTTCCTTGTCATTTTTTCCCCTGAATTTAAAATAAAGTCAACTAGAAAATCCTGTTTCTTCACAATCCAGAATGCCTCCTTTTAAAAACGCAGTGCATGCCACTTACAGGTCACAGTCTTTCCAGATATCATTCAGTCCCCAATACAAAGTCTTCAGCTTCGCAACCACACCATACAACTATAATACCATAAAAGAACCTACTTCTAAGCTGTGGCAGTGTTGAGACCATAAAGAACACCACAATGGGGATTGGGGGAACAAGCAGCAGATAAGACAATATATAGAAAGACAGCATCATCAGCTTAAAAGTACACAACTCTACCTACTGGTCAAAACAGAACAGGGATTATTTTCATTTAAATATGCTTCCACAGTCAAAATAAAAAGAAATTATTTTAATATTTTTACTTTTATTTTATTTACAAAAAAACATTAAAATAGCAATAATGCATGACATGAGTGTATAAATGTTGATATATTTCTCAGATGTTGAATGCATTCAGCTCATGGCTTCATGCTTTAACCACCCGAGGTGTGATGTTATCCCAACACAACACACAGCCTGTTGTGCATTATTGCTTAAATATTACACATGGAATAATAAAGGCCTACATTCTCTGGCAGAGCATAAACACATGCTTAATCACCTCAGAGAAACCAGGAGTGACATTGAAGTGCTGTAAGAAATGCACCTGCTCCGTAATGAGACCTTGAAACTCAGGATGGACTGGGTAGGCCTGGTCATGGGCAGCTTATACTGGACCAAAGCCAGATAGGTGGCTATCCTCTTAAACCAACACCTGCTTATACAGGTGCTTCAGACTACATACAGTAAAGAGGGCAAATAGGTTATAGCATGGTTTAAAGGGGACAGGAAATCTGCTAATTAGCAGCTGTTAGTAATGTTACTACTACCAGAATTGAAAGACCAGCCTCCAAATGAGCCACATTGAACTGTACCTTGAATAAATACTGATGTGAAAAACTGTGTGTTCAGTTGTTTCCTTTTTATATACAACATTCTGCACAGTTCCCCTTCACAGAACCAGTGATTTGGAGTTTTTACTATGTCATGGTTTGAGAAGAGAATGCTAAACTTGAGCTACTGTCCTGTCAGAACCATGTTTAGAGTTCTTTGCTCAATCTGTGACATAGTTAAAACTCCAGATCTCTGGGTCCATGAAGAGAACTGTAACAGAATACTGCCCATAAAACCAAAACAATGCAAAAGGCAGTTTTTCCACACAATTTCTTATCCAGATACAGTTGCATATGGATCATTTAGGCTTATGGCTATCATTTCTACAAATGGGAACATATTATAAACAGTTGCAGATTATAAATACTTTCCTGTCCTCTTTAAGATATACTATATGAGTAAACCCCACTTACAGCAATGTGTATGGTCCTAACCACAACATTTCCTCCTTCCTCCTGGATGTGACCTAACAGGTGTCAGCGCTATATGTACAGGAGGACATCATACTAATTGGGGGAAGATTTAAGTGAGGTTTGGGACCCTTTCACTGACAGACTTAGATGTTCTCAGGCCACAGCTACAGAGTCAAGATTGGCACAGCACAAAATGGCCCATGAGCCCCAACTGACTGACCCTTGGCAGTCACTCAACCCTACAGGGAAGGGCTTCTACTTTTACTCAGTACCCCCACAATAATAGCACCTGAACAGACTACTCCCTGATTCAGGAGCAGGACATGGTGCTGGTTCAGAATGTGAACACAGGGCCCATCACAATATCAGATTGTGCCTGTACCCATCTAACATTGTCAGAGAGAAGGACAGCCCAAAATGTTCTTAGATGGATGTTAAATACCTTCTTGCTGAAGGATGAAAGCATCCTGGATTGGCTAGCAAAGGAAACGGAGATGCAAAAAAGTGCAAAAGTATGTACTTAGAGAGAGGGAATCCTAAGGCTGAGTATGAACTAGATGGGGTAACACTGGAGGCCACCACAGATGAAAGGGATCTAGGGGTAGTCATAGAAGGCAACCTCAAAGTGGCTAAACAGTGCAACAAAGCAATTGAAAAGGCTAACAGAATGCTAGGGTGCATAGGGAGGGATATAACAAGTAGAAGGAGGGAAATGGAGGCACTGTTGTACAACTCCCTAGCAAGGCCTCATCTGGAGTACTGTGTTCAGTTCTGGAGGCCCCATCTCCAAAAAGACAGACAGGATGGAGACGGGAAACAGGAAGGTGACAGCAATGGTGTCAGGGATGCAGCATAAGAAGAGACTCAGAACTCTAGATATGTACTCCCTGGAGGAAAGGGGGAGACATGATACAGACCTTCAAATATCTAAAGGGGATCAACAGGGTACCAGAAGGGAGCATCTTTCACATGAAGGGAAATAGCAGAACAAGGGGGCACAGCATGCAACTAAAAGGTGGAAAACAGAGGAAACTTGAGGAAATTCTACTTCACTGAAAGGATGGTGGAGAGATGGAACAGTCTCCCCCAAGAAGTGGTGGGGGTGGCCACAGTTCGGGGATTCAAGAATGTGTGGGATAGGCACATGGGAATGATCAAGCTGGGGGGCTTGTAGGTACCTTAAGCATTAGAAAGAGGGATAGGGCAGACTGGATGGGCCACAAGGCCCTTATCTGCCGACAACATCTATGCATCTATACATTTTGAGACCAGTGATATCCCAGCCATCGCTACGTCCATACTCTGGGATGCATTTAAGATATATATCTGGGGGAGAATAATGGTTTGCACTGCCCTCTCAAAAAAGAAACAGGCAAGGAAGTGGTAGAGCTGGAGAAGCAGTTAAAGGTTAAGGGTTAAAGAAAAAGCCTTTAACATGTTCTTAGGATATCCCTTACTGGAGCCGATTTGGCAAATATAAACATTGCAAATCCAGGGCAATGACCAGAACTGCACAGTAATATTGAGAGTCAGGAGAGAGCAAGCTGCTTCCTCAATATAGTGCATGGGTACAGTAGTCCACTCATCATATTGACAGCATCAAACTGCTCAATGGCAATGTCACCACTAGTGAAACAACATCTGTAAGGACTTTCTTATGTTCTACACAGACCTAATGTATACCTTGAAAGAATCCCTCTCTCAGACTACACTAAATCACTTCCTAGAATTGACCGAGGTACCTAAGCTCACAGTACAGCAACAGCATGGGCTGGACAAACCCCTAACACTCCAGCAGATACAAACAGCAATTTTAGCCCTCTCTGAGGAGAATACCCTTGGTACGGATGGTAAACTGGCTGAATTTTATCATACATTCCAACTGCAACTTGTTACCAGACTCCCTCAGACCTAAGCTGCAGCCTTGGAAACTGGAACACTTTCTCCCACTATACCACAATGTTAGGATTGTGAGATTATACTCTTGCCGAAACCAAAAAGGGATTCCCACTTAGTTACTAATTGCATACGAACGTGTGAATGTACCAGCAGAAACAGGCCACCTGGTCTATCCAAGTCTGCTTGATTGTGCAGCTAGCAATGCTAGTTTGCAGCTGCCCCACCCCCCTCCTCCCCTTTGTCATCCCAATGCCATCCCCACTTCCCCCACCCTCACTCTCCCCAGTTCCCTGTCCCATGCCCTTTTGAAGCTGTTCACAGATTTACATGATACCACCCATTCTGGTAGTGCGTTCCATTTTGCTAGCACCCTCTCCATGAAATAGTGTCTCCTCATTTCCCTCCTAAATCCCCCCCTCTATTCTTAGCCCATGTCCCCTGGTGTCCCTACTCCTCCTCCTTAGTTTAAAGGTGCCATCTGCCCCATCCTTACTGATTCTCCTCAGATACTTGAATGTCTCTATCATGTTTGCCATATCCCTTCAGTCCTCCAGGGTGTACATATTCAGATCTCCCAGCCTGCTGTCAGTGTCTCTCCCCTCCATTCCACATATCATCTTCATTGCCCTGCACCCCCTCCAGTAGCCTGATATCACGCTTCAGGTATGGGCTCCAAAACTGTACACAGTACTCCAAGTGTGGCCTTACTAGCGACCTGTAGAGGGGTAAGATCACCTGTCTTCACCTGGATGAAAACCCCTTTGCTATGCACCCCAGCATTTTGTTTGCTTTTGCAGCCATTCTCCTGCACTGGGCAGTGTTAGTCATGGTTCCTGTTACCATCACCCCTAGGTCCTTCTCCTCCTCAGTAATCCCCAGCTTAACTCTTCCCAGCCAGTATTCTCTTCTTGGGTTCTTCGGCCCGAAGTGCATAACCTTACACTTCTTTGCATTGAACCTCAGCTGCCAGCTCTCTGACCACTCCTCAGGCTTGCTTAAGTACCCCTGCAGCTGATGCTATCCCTCCACTCCATCCACCACTGCTCCCATTCTGGTGTCATCTGCCTGGATGAGGGAAACGGGAACCTTCTGATTCTGTGCAGAAGACCAAGCCTGATTTGAATCTTCTTAATGAGGTTGTTTATATGAAAGTTTTAGGATCAGTGGGGGTCCAGGTAGAGATCAAGGTATCTGAATTCTGTCACCTGTTCAATAAGGTTACCGGAGTTGTTGAATAGGGTCAGTCTGGATGCAGGGGCTCTCCTCAGTCTGGAGAAGATCATGAATTTGGTCTTATTGGAGTTAAGGACCATGCTGGTCCCAGAGAACCAGGACAGGAGTTTCAAGAAGTCCGACTGTAGATTGTGAAGCTTAGAGGCTGAGTTTTCGTGGCTGCAGAAAAGGTCAAGTTGCGTATTTTGACAGAAGGAGGGAAGATTATAAATGAATAATGAGAAAAGAATGGAGCCCAGGATGGAGCCCTTGGGGACCCCATATTTGAATGGACATGCTGTGGAAAGTTGACCTTGAATGGAAGTACAATGGGATCTCTCTGACAGGTAGCTACCAACCCAATCTAGATTCAGTATACAGAAACTCTGTACACCTGCCAGGCAAGGAGGCTGGGGCCTGCCTTGGTCATATGCTTAACACCAAGCATTGGGAATGCATCAAAATCAGCACTAGCTCCTTCCATAATCCCTCTGCACCTCATTATGGGTATCCCTGGAGAGGGATGGCTTTTCCATTCCACCATGAACCACTCAGTGAATATGTAACTACCTACCCACACTGGAGGCTTTCTTTACATAGATGCTTGCTAGGAAATCTGGACTACACGGATTCAAAATAGAATCTGGAAAACAGCTATGTTGGGAAAATGGGAAATGATCTAGCATAACCCATATATGTAGGTGTTGGGTAAGTCCCTGTGGTGGCCCAGTTGGCACTCCAAGAGAATCGCAACCCTTCAGCAACTCCTCTGCAAAGAGTCCAGGAACCTAGATACATTTCAATGCATAGCAGAGGTTTTCTTTCTCTCCAAACAGAACGTCAGCAGATACCTTCAGTTCCAGCATGTTGTAGCCCTTAGATTGTGTGCCACCACTGTGGGTGAGTGGAGTAACAATCTCCGACAATGACTGGATTAAATTTTCTAAATGACTAGGATGTAGAATATACATCTTCCTCTTAGAAAATCACTATGCAAAGCTGGATAAGCAACATGTAGACTGGAGTGTGTGTGACGCTTGTCTAGCTGGTTATGATTATTGTAGGATATTGGTATTATAAATACATAGTCTGTGTATGACCATTTCAGTGAGAGAGATTTGGCCTTTTAATTACAAGGTCAGCAGTGGAAAAATCATATGATGTATTACACTGACTGGGAGAGTCCTGCAATTAAGACTTCCTTAAAGAAATATCACTGTATTGCCTTTTTATGACATGATCAGGCTTTTGAAGTTGAAACAAAATGTAAAGTTTATGATATCAGGAAAGAAAGGATAATTTGGCTGTTCCTATCAAGTTTAACACCTAAATGATAAATGCTGGGATTACTAAGATCAAATAAAAATATTTAATTAAAAGGAGGTCATATTTAGGAAATGTGTTTTTTTCTTCTGATGTCACATTATTTAACATACCTCCTGGTAGAAAATCATGTTTGTAATTTTATATTCTAAAGGAGGAGCTAGATGACTCATCAAGTGGGTGTGGAAACAGAGTTGAAAATGTATCAGTGTATCTGAATGGTGTACATCATCTTGGGCTCTTAAGAAACAGTTCTCTGACATCTAACTTTAAACACACTTACAGAGGTAATACATTAGATAGAACAGATCTAAATGTATTGTGGTAGGAGTTTTATTCTGTAACTTTTCCCATTTTCTTTTGAGATTGTAAGTTCTTGATATTTGTTCTGTATTTTATCTTACCTATTTTCATATTTTTAGTAAAATCACATTTTCTTGAAATACTGCCTATGTCTTTCCAGTTTTTTTTTATTTGCATGTGAAGTGCCTGTATTTTACATCTGAAAACTGTTTAAAAGGCTAGATAGTGTTACTAAGTTTGAAAAGGGTAAGAATATACTGAAGATCTCTTACAGAGTTTTAAGGGTTCATTTTGAATACCTGGTTAGGTGCCCTTAGGTGAAAGACATATTGCATCCCCCCAAAGAGAATATTATCTGAGCCTGTACATTTGGATATGCTAGCATAAGATTCACAGCTTGAATCCCCCCAGATCTTGAGTCTAAAAGGTGATTCGGACCCAAAAGCAGACATGAGGGTTACCCTGTATGTTACTTGTTCATACTATTGCACTCTGAAGTTGGCACTGTGGGAGCAGAGGGTCTGACCTGCTGAGTGCATTTGTGACAGATTTGGTGGCAGTGGTGGGTTAAAAAATTGTCAACATTAGCTTTAGCAGTTCAGTGTGTCAGCTTAATACTGTATAGCTCAGTTGCAAAATAAGGCAGTGATTTAATTTTAAAAAGTAAACAAAACTGTATAATTTTGCTTACAGTCAAAGTTCCTACCTGTTTTATTTTGTTTTAAAGTGCAAGTTAGAGAAGCCACATTTTATTGAAGAAGATGGCTTCCAACTACAGCTGGTACACTGCAGCCTACTAGAGGCACTTGTGTCAGGACAGAGGAGTCCAGTATGAGGGGAAAGCCAACAAGCAGACCCTCATAGATGCTCTGACGGCCACCGATGGCCAGAGCATTGAGTCACAGTCTGTGACTGGAAAGGACCAAACCATGGGCATGAAGGGGCCAGCAGCCAGTGCAGTGTCCAGATGGGGTCAGGAGGACAGCAGGGCCAGGGCAAGCCAAGGGCCACAGCAGCAGGGGAAGGTCACCAGCATTCTGGAACCAGAAGTAATCAGGCTACAGATAAAGTTGTGGAGGATGGAGCTGTAGTTTGAAGAAAAAAAGGCTTGAAGCCCAGCAACAAAGAGAGCTTGAATAGAGGAAACTGGAGATGGAAAGAGAGGAGAATAGGGAGTGAGAACAGTGAGACACTAACTGCGAAGAACATGAGCACCAGAGGCAACTTGAACTGGAGAAGCTATGACTCCAACTACCAGCACCAGAGCAGGTAAGTGGTCTGGGTTTAACTGGAACTACAGGACTGGGTTATAAACTGAATTCCAAATTGATAGCTGAATTTAATCATAGAAACATAGACTTCGATGGCAGATAAGGACTGCTTGGCCCATCTAGTCTGCCCATTTCCCTACCTACAGGATAGGCCACAGATCCTAGTTAACCAACAGCCTATTTCTTCCTACCCTCCACAAGAATTGCCTTACGTCTGTCCCATGCATTCTCGAATTCTCCCACAGTTTTAGACCCCACAACCTCCTCAGGAAGGCTGTTCCATGCATCCACTACCCTCTCTGTGAAATAATACTTCCTCACATTGCCCCTGAACCACCCCCATCTTTAAATTGTGTCCCCTTGTTCTTGCATGTCTCTTTTTCTGAAAGATGCTACCCTCTTGGACTTTGTCGATTCCACTGAGGTACTTAAAAGTTTCTATCATGTTCTCCCTCTCCCTTCTTTCCTCAAGGGTATACATATTAAGCTCCTTAATCTCTCCTCATACGGCTTCTCTGGCAGACCCTGCACCATTTTAGTTGCCCTCCTCTGGACTGCCTCTATCCTGTCTCTGTCCTTGCGGAGATGGGGTCTCCAGAACTGGATGCAGTACTCCAGATAGGGTCTCACCAACACTCTGTACAGAGGGATAACAACTTCCTATTTTCTGCTGCTGATGCTTCTCCCTATGCATTCCAGTATACCCCAGCCCTCCCTACTGCCTTCTCACATTGCTTGCTAAACTTAAGGTCATCTGATATGATTATTCCTAGGTCCCTTTCCTTTTTTGTTGTTGTTACTACCCCCCATTGTGTAGGATTCCCCTGGGTTTTTGTTTTCCAGGTGCATTATTTTGCACTTCTTTGCATTGAATCCTAGCTGCCACACTTCTGACCATTCCTCCAACCTTGCCAAGTTCCTTCTCATCCTTTCCATGCCTCCTTGTGCATCAACCCTGTTGCAGATCTTTGTGTCATCTGCAAAGAGGCATACTTTTCCTTCCAGTCCCTCTACAATATCACTTATGAAGACATTAAAAAGGACTGGACCCAATACTGAACCCTGCAGTACCCCACTAGTAACCCCTCTTTCTTCAGAGTGGACTCCATTTACAATTACCTTCGGTGTCCTGTTGTGCAGCCAGTGTTTTACCCAGGTTACCACCCTGGGACCCACTCCCAGGCTGGTTAATTTGACTATTAATCTTTTGTGTGGGACTGTGTCAAATGCCCTGCTAAAGTCTAGGTAGGCCATGTCCACACACCCTCCCTGGTCTACTACTTTGGTCACCCAGTCAAAGAAATCTATTAGTCGTCGTCTGACTAAAGATTAAAGAAGGGAGGTTATGGATGCCTTTTTAAATTACTTTGAAAAACTTTGCATTCATGCAAATATTCCTAGAGGGTCCTGGAGTTTCCAGTTATCCCTGCTACTTATTGGGAAAGCTCAGGATGCATTGGGTCAAATGGACAATGAGGACAGTATTGATTACCACAAACTTATAGCTGCACTTAAAAAAAAAAAAAATTTGATTTAACTGCAGAAGCACACAGAGCTAAATTCCGTAAGCTGAGGAGAAGCCCTAAGATGAGCTACGGGGAGCTAGCCATGAAACAATGTCAGTTTTTAAAACGTTGGTGGAAAGGAATTGAAGCAAACTCTGTAGATAAAATTGAAAATGTTACATTGTTAGAGCAGTTTTTTGGGGCATGCCCAGCACATCTGAAAACCTGGCTGAATGACCGAGATCCCAAAACAGTGCAAGAGGCTGCTGAACTCTTGGACTGCTATGCCAAGAGCAGACCTGCTCTGAGAGGAAATCGGGAAGGGATGGCAGCAGAGAAAGGGAAAAGCACACCTTCAGGGCAACTAAAACCCTCACTGCCTTCACCAAAACCAGTTAGCCCCAGGTTTCAAAGAAAAGATTTTTCTGAGAAAAGAAATGAATGTTGGGTTTGCAAAGAAATTGGGCAAATTGCCAGACAGTGTTCTAAAAAGAAGAGCAATATGTAAGGTGGTTCTAGGAAAGAAGTGGGTTGTTTGTGTGTCCCTGAAAGCATTCCTGAAAACATGAGGGAACACATGCACCCAGTCACTGTGAATGGTGTAAAAGACACAAGGGTTAAGAGACACAGGGGCATCCCTGACACTGGTAAACGGGCTTCTGGTAGAGCCTGGTCAGCTTATACCCAATAAATTTGTAACTGTACAAGGGTTCACTGGGGAGGAGAAAACATTGCCACTCATTAGTGTTCTCCTAGACTGGGGTGAGACAGGGGGAACTGTGCAACAGGTAGCTGTAGCCAAAACTATAGCAGTTGACGTCATCCTCGGCAACAATCTCAAACAGGGAATGGTGCATGCAGTTACCCATAGCCAAGTGGCAAGGGAACATTGTAGTTCCCTGGACACCATAGAAGCCACTGTGGAAACCACTGGGAGGCTGGTTTCCCAGCCTGTCTCTCCTGATATGGAGACTAATGAAAGGGGGGGGGTAGCAATTCCACTGGTAGCATTAACCAAACAGCTATGGAGGGTTACTCCGAAGAAGGAGGGGTGACTCACTTTCAGAGAGTTAGGGATGGCAGTGATCCTGAGACCCCTGATGCTAGAGTTAGGGACCCTAGTTTAGAGACTGAAGGGGACCTGTCCCATGCTTTGGGTATGTGTAAGGAGATTGCAGCTGCTCAGAAAAGTGACCCTAGTCTAGAGAAGCCGAGGGCTTGGGCAGACTGATGGAGCACAGGAAGGTGATGGTAAACCTTAAGTTTATTGGAACAATGGACTGCTGTACACTCAGGATGCTAAGACAGAGGGAAGGGTGACAGGCAGGCAACTTGTCATTCCCCAGGGGTACCATGAGCAGTTGCTCAAGATTGCATATGATATTCCCTTGTCTGGTCATCTGGGAATCATGCGCACTACGCAGCGATTGGTCCAGAATTATTTTTATTTTTTTTTTTGCAATTATTTAACCAGGAGTAGCACACTAAGCTGAAAGCTTGTTTACAAGTGTGACCTGGGAGCACAGGGAAGTTAAGTGACTTGCTCAGGGTAACACAGTATGCAGGTGGGGACTGAGGGATTCAAACACAGATCTCCAGATTTGCAGCTCAGAGCCTTAAACCATTGCACTATACTGCCTCTCAGTTGGCCCAACTTCACCCAGCAGGTGAAGGAGTATTGCAGGTCTTGTCACCAGTGCCAGGAAATAGGGAAGGCCAATAAGAAAAACCAAGCCACCCTAATTCCATTGCTCATAGTGAAGGAGCCATTCCAGAGGGTGGAAATGGATATTGTGGGGCCTTTAAATATCCCCAGCTCCTCTGGGAAGAGGTTTCCCCCTTACTGTGGTGGATTATGCCACCCGGTACCCAACGGCAGTAACCCTATTCTCTCTGAGGACAAAGTGTCAGATGCGTTACTGGGGATTTTCTCCCATGTTGGGTTTCTGCAGGAGGTTATCACTGATTGGGGGGGGTTTCTTCATGTCAGACCTGATGAAATGTTTGTGGGAGAAGTGTGGGGTGGTGCAGAGATGCACGACACCTTATCATCCGCAAGCCAATTGGTTTGTAGAAAGATTTGATGGTACCCTGAAGTCTATGCTCCAAGCATTTGCTGAACAGCATGGGAGGGACTGGGAGAAATACCTTCCCCACCCATTGATCACATGCAGTGGGGTGCCCCAAGAGTCAGAGTTTTCCCCTTCAAGCTCTTATATGGATGCCAGGTACGTGGGCCCCTAGACTTGATCTGGGAGGACTGGGAAGGCAAGCAGAGCACCCAGGGAAGTCCCATAGTGGATTATGTCCTTAGGTTTAGGGAAAGGCTGAAGGAGCTTGTGGGAAGAGCCCAGAGCAACCTGGCAACTGCCCAACAAAAACAAAAGGTGTGGTACGACTGCAGAGCCAAAGCTCACTTGTACATGGTGGGTCGGAAGTCATGATTCTCATCCCGGTCCGGAAGGACAAGCTGCAGGCTGAGTGGGCAGGACCATACAAAGTAGTAAGAAAGGTAAATGACATGAATTGTATCACAGAGTTACCCGACAGAAGACATACAGAAAGAATGTACCATGTTAACATGATGAAGCCATATGCTAATAGGGCTGACAAGGTGTTTGCAGTGTGTAGTTTTGGGAGAGGACGGATGAAGAAGACTCCCTTCTGGACTTGCTGGAAGAAAGCAAGTGGGAGTCCTCTGTGGAGGCAGTTAAATTGTCACCCCAGCTGGCCCCCGACCAGATCCAGGAAGTAAGGGAGGTTTTAGCACCAAGCCTGGACTAACCCTCTTAGCAACACATCATGTGGAGACAGGGACACAGACGCCCATACGGCAGACAGCATATCGGGTGTCAGAAACTGTCCAAAAGGACATTAGGAGGGAGGTGGAAGAAATGTTGGATTTAGGGGTAATCCAGAGATCCCAGAGCCTCTGGGCCTTACCCATAGACCTTGTGCCCAAGCCAGATGGCTCTACTCATTTTTCTGTGGACTGTCATGGACTGAATGCAGTCACAAAGTCAGACACCCACCTGATGTCCCGGATGGGCAAACTCTTGGACAAGTTGGAAGGGGCAACCTACCTTACAACTACTGACCTGACAAAGGGGTATTGGCAGGTAGAGTTAATGGACAGAACTAGGGAGAGGTTGGCCTTCATCACTCCAATAGGGTTATTTGAATTTAAAGTAATGCCTTTTGAAATGAAGAATGCCCAGGCCACTTTCCAGAGGTTGATGAACCAGGTGTTAAATGATACTGAGTAGCACACCATGGTGTACCTGGAAGACATTGCCATCTTTAGTGCCAGCTGGGAGGAACACCTGTCCCACCTTAGGGAAGTGCTGGCAGGATACAAAGGGCCAGACTCTCTGTCAAAGCTGAGAAGTGCCAAGTGGCCATGGCTGAAGTGGCATACCTAAGGCATGTTGTAGGCAGGGGACAGCTCTATCCTAACCAAGTGAAAATGGAGGCAATCAAGGCCCAGCCCAGACCTGAAATACAGAAGCAGGTCAGGAGTTTTCTGAGGACAGCAGGGCACTATAGGAAATTTGTACCCAATTAAAGTGCCCTGGCTGCTCTACTCTCTGACCTGGTAAAGAAAAGAATGCCTAAGAAAATTACCTGGGAACCAGCCTGTGAAAAAGCCTTTACCAGACTGAAGGAGGCACTGTACAGTGCTCCTGTTTTGATAAGTCCTGACTATAGCAGACCCTTTATAGTCCAGACTGACACCTCAGACGTGGGTGTTGGGTCAGTACTGAGTCAGACATCCAACCAAGGGAAAGATACCCTGTAGTGTGCCTGAGTAAAAAGTTACTTCCCAGGGAGCAGGCACACTCTACTGTGGAAAAAGAGTGTCTTGCAATGGTGTGGGCCCTAAAGAAGTTAAAGCCATACTTATACAGGCAGCATTTTGAGGTACAAATTGACCCAAATGGGAAAAAATGAATGGTAGACTATTAAGATGGAGTCTTGCCTTGAAAAGAGTATGACATAGCGATCTTACATAGGGCTGGACCAACCAATCAGAATGCGATGGCTTGTAGCGTCTCTATGAGGAATGAACTGACTTGTGGAGCTCATCCCATGCAGGGGATAGAGCCCCCAAATTCAGTCTAGGTGGGGAGGATTGTGACACTCAGCCAGCTGGTTATGATTATTGTAGGACATTGGTATTATAAATACATGGGGCCTGATTCTAAAAGAGTTATACCTGGTATAACAGCACTTGCTCCAAACAGAATTGCACAAGTAGCAACTTACGACAGCAGTTGCGACATGCGGGATTCTACAATGTGGCCTGTGATATGTCGCAGGCCACTTGCGCCAAATATCAGTTACACCAGCAGTTGCACCAGAAACCCCCTGCGACATGGCACTAGTGGGTTTATGGCAGCAGTTGCACCCTATTCTAGTAGGGCAGCAACAAAGTCCCCAATGTTGGGATTCTACAACAACCCCCGGAGGAGAACCGGCGACATACATTACACTAGCATTTAGCTGGTTGTAACTGTACATATGTCCTCTGTAGGTTCTGGAGACCCACTGCACCCACACCAGTCATTCCCCCCATGCCCAGAACACTCCCATTGGTGCCCCACAGAGCAGCCCTCAACCCCCCCATCTCTGATCCCCCACAGCAGATGTGCCCAGCTGGGCATCTCGCACCACCAGCCCCCAGAACCCCCAAACCCTCAATGCCCTGCAGGGCAGCCCACATGCATCATGCCCCCGACCCCACAATGCTAGTACCCCACAGGGCAGCTGTGTCCCCCCATCCATGCCCTGACCCGGTTTTGTGCCACAACTGTATAAATATTAAAACGTACAAGATCCCTGGTAGTCCAGTGGCCCCTCACCCCACCCAGCAGTGCCAGTCACCCCCACCCATCCACAGCCGGCGACTGGCACAGACCACCTCTCACCTCCTTGGCCAGCTGCTGACTGAGCTCTGCATGAGAGCTTACAGTATAGATGTGCCCAGAAATGAATGAATACTCATTCATTTCTGAGCTTGTCTATACTGTAAGCACTTATGTGGAGCTCAGTCGGTGGCTGGCCATGGAGTGAGAGGTGGGCTGTGCCAGTCGCTGGTTAGGGATGGGTGGTGGGGGATGCAGGGAGACTGGCACTGCTGGGTGGGGTGACACTGGACTACCAGGGATCTCGGGGTATTAATATTTATATAGTTGGGGCACAAAACTGGGTTGGGCATGGATGGGGGGGCACAGCTTCCCTGCGGGACTTTGGGGGCACTTACGCTTGCTGGGGAGGGCTGCAACTTGCGACATGTCCCGTGGGTATGCCCTTAGGTAGGTGTACCTATCTGCATGTAGCA
This sequence comes from Neoceratodus forsteri, assembly GCA_016271365.2. NCBI lineage: Eukaryota > Metazoa > Chordata > Ceratodontiformes > Ceratodontidae > Neoceratodus > Neoceratodus forsteri. The sequence continues at coordinate 85,207,805 of CM028133.1, read as the reverse complement.
AGTCAGAGGACTTAGCCGTGTAGACCCTGTCCCTTCTAGAATAGGGTACAGGGTCCATTTTGCAATGGTGTTTGGCGCAAGTCGCCTTTGGCGGTGACTTACACCAAGCATCTAGAATCAGGCCCAAGGTCTGTGTATGTCTGTGTATGACCAATTCAGTGGGAAAGATTTGGCCTCTAAATTACAAAGTCAGCAGCTGAAAAATCACAGGATGTATTGCACTGACTAGTAGATTCCTGTAATTAAGACTTCCTTAAAAAAAAAATTGCGTTTTATTACCTTTTTATGACATGCTCAGGCTTTTAAAGTTGAAACAAAATCTAAAGTTTATGACGTCAGGGAAGAAAGGGTTATTTGACTGTTCTTATCAAGTTTAACACCTAAATGACAAATGCTGGGATTGCTAAGATCAAAGAAAAATATTTAATTAAAAAGAGGTCATATTTAGGAAATGTGTTTTTTTCTTCTGATGTCACATTATTTAACGTATCTCCTGGTAGGAAATCATGTTTGTAATTTTAATTTCTAAAAGGAGTAGCTAGATGACTCATCAACTGGGTGTGGAAATAGAGTTGAAAATGTATCAGTGTATCTGAAATGATGTGCATCATTTTGGGCTCTTAAATACAGTTCTCTGACATCTAACTTTAAACGCACTTACAGAGGTAATACAGTAGATAGAACAGATCTACACGTATTGTGGTAAGAGTTTTATTCTGTAATTTTTCCCCATTTTCTTTTGAGAGTGTAATCTCTTGATATTTGTTCTGCATTTTATCTTACTTATTTTCATATTTTTAGTAAAAATCACATTTTCTTGAAATACTGCCTGTATCTTTCCAGTTCCCTTTGCATGTGAAGTGCCTGTATTTTAAGTCTGACAACAGTTTAAAAGGCTTAATGGTGTTACTAAGTTTGAAAAGGGTAAGAATATACCGAAGGTCTCTAATAGAGTTTTAAGGGTTCATTTTGGATACCTGGTTAGGTGCCCTTAGGCAAAAGATATACTGCATCCCCCTGAAGAGAATATTAACTGAGCCAGCACATTTGGGTACGCTAGCATAAGGTTCACAGTTTAAATCCCCCCAGAACTTGAGGCTAAAAGGTGATTCGGATCCAAAAGCAGACAGGAGGGTTACCCTGGCTGTTATCTCTTCACACTATTGCACTCTGAGGTTGGCACTGTGGGAGCAGAGGGCCTGACCTGCTGAGTGCGTTTGTGAGAGTGTAAATACTGACACTGAGATTTCCAAGGTAGGTTGGCAGAGACAACTCTTGAAGGCTCACATATCATTCCAAGACACTCACTGCCAGTTATTCAAAAACATATACTACACAGGTGGCACCACAGCCCATTCACTGTTCATAAAATGTGACTTCTGCACAAAATCTTTGCTGGAGATGTAACCAAACTCCTGGCACACTTCTGCTTATTCCATGGACTTGCTCAGAGGTCACCAACTATTAAAAAAGAATCATAACTTTTAATAGTAGAGTGTTAAAAATACCATTACCCATACACCCCTCACTATGGATCCTAGGCGACTACTCCTTACTCAAGGGGCATGAATCACTCAGCCCTAAAATGGCTCATTCTGGTGGCCTTGGAGCCAAAAAGACAGCTGCTCCTATGGTGGCACACAACCACAATACCCACCATGCAGGAGTGGATGACGGCCATAACCAAACTACTGCAGCTGAATATGAATGACTCTCAAAAGATAGGCTGCTTTCTGGACCAAATTAATTAGATTTTCACCCCACTCCTGACCTCACTGCAGGAGAGGTCTACTACACAAGGAACTGATTTGGGGGAACCTCCCACGTGTATCCAACAAACCAATGGAACTTTACCATAAGTTAGAAGTCAAAACCCAAGTTACAGCTAGGTCCCTCCCTACTAATTCAATGCCTAGTGCCTGTGGGGTGTTACATGATAAAAGGTTATGATGATGTATATGTACCAAATTGTTGATTTTTTTCTCAAAATACCTGATATGGGTTGTGTTTTTGCACCAGTAATTTGCTCATTGTAGTTCTATTTATATAAAAAGTTAAAATGCATGAGATGGATTCTATTCAGTTGTATGTATTATGTAAGTAATAATACCCGACAGGGTGGGCGTTATTGGGATATAACAGACCACCCAGGGGAGTAATGAGGCCCAACACCGCAGGCGGAGGGCCTTATAGCCCCTGGAAGGTCCATTATATCCCATAACACCCACCCTGGAGGGTATTATTACACTTAGAAAATGGGCTTACATTATTTTATAATATTTTGATTTAAAAAAAAGTTAATTATTAAAAATGAACAGAAATGTGGACTGTGTAAAATAGTCCCTTGCCACTAGAGGGTGCTGGTGTTTTGATATGTGTTTTTTTATAGTGGAATGTCAATTTTTTATAGGTAGGAAGGAAATGTTAGTTTAAATTTTTGTGATCCCTTCATTATGTGTTTGCGATATGTGGATAGTATGATTTTGCACATCAGAGAGAAAGCTTGGAAAGTGATAGGGAAATGAAGTATACAAATGTGAGCATGGTCAGGAGACTGACTGAAATGCCATTGGCGACTCGGAAGAAAAGCACAGATACGAGGCAGGAAAGTGTTTTTTTTTTTTTTTTTTTAATAAAAAATAACAGACCTAGTTTGGTGTTTTTGTTGCCATTTCTTTTGTGGGCAAGTGTAGGCACAATGAACGCTACCTGGGAACGGACTGGGTGGTATAAGGAAGTAAATGAGCGAGCGCAGTTGGCGGACTGCCTGAAATGTTGTTGGCAGGTGATAAGTGGAGTAGAGCCTTGAGGAAATATGAGGCAAGTTAAAACAGAACCAGTATTTTGTTTTTGCTGCGATTTCTGTTTAAGGCGAATGTGGGCAGAAAACAACCTAGGCTATGTCGGGGAGCCACTAGCTTAATAAGCAACAGACAAATGGCGCTAGCAAGATTCAAAATTCAAGGTGCCAAAGGATACTCTTTGTAACAGGGCATCCCAAATTGGCACTAGTTTTGAACTGGGCTATTGTTAAGAAATAACGGCCCGGGTGGCAGGCTGTTTTAGCCAATCAGGGTGCCAGTTTCAGTTTACCTATTATCTAAATAATGTCCAATGTCTCAATAAAAATTATTTAAAAAAAATACAGTCACACTGTGACACGCTCATCTATGGTTTATTGAAAGGCAAAACACTGGCTTTCAGGTTCATATAACAAACTGCCCTTTTATTGTTCTCAAACATAAAGTGGTAGTCCAGAAAATCAGAAATATTCAGGTCAACTTTCCCCAGTCTGGTCAGGCAACATATAATGTAACAGAAAACAGTTCTTCAGCCTGATTTGAAACAGGAGTTTCTTACCACTTTACATGGGCTAGCAGTTTGTGTGTAATACAGTTCTGAATGAGGCAACAACATTTTCCCTGAGCAGGCTTGTCTTCAGGCACTTCTCAATAGCTGATTCTACTCACTGTTGTTAGCTCCACTGGATACACTAGTCCTTGATTTCAGAGTTCTGTGTTTCAGACTCCATCTAGTTCTCAAAGCAGGCTTCAGCTCTGTTCCTCAACAGCTCCTTGTACAGCTTAAACCTTCCTCTCTTGTTTCAGCACTGGTTCCTCCTTCTCAGGCAGTAGCTTCCACCTCTCCCCCCCTGCTGAATTCACCTCCCTTATCTCTCAGTTACTTCCTAATTGGCCACACCTGAGGATGCCTTCCCTCTCCCAGCCTGTTGCAATCCCTACACCTTCTGAGTTTCCTCTTAGGGGTTAACCCTTTGTTCCCCAGTGTGTTATCTACCTTGTCACATACCACCCCCCCTTTGTGCGAAGGCACAGTCGATCGGCCCCTGACCACTCCCCTCCTGGGACAGAGAGTCTGCGTTTCCGTTCTGGGTCCTGGCCCGGTAGTGCACCATGAAGGAAAACGGCTGAAGGGCCAAGTACCACCTGGTAATGCAGGGGCTGTCATCCTTCATGACCTGGAGCCAACGTAAAGGGGCATGATCAGTAACTAGGGGGAACTGAAGGCCAAGCAAGTAGTACCGGAGGGTGTCTACAACCCATTTCACTGCTAGATACTCCTTTTCTATCACGGCATAGTTTTTCTCCCAGGGAAAGAGTTTTCGGCTGAAGTAGAGAACAGGATGTTCCTCTCCGTCAAACTCCTGGGAGAGCACGGCTCCTATCCCGACTTCAGAAGTGTCAGTTTATAGGATAAAGGTCCTATCAAAGTCAGGACTGCATGACACTGGCTCCTTGCACAGTGCTGCTTTCAGTTGGGTGAACGCTAGGTCACACTTCTCTGACCAGTGGACCTTGGTGGGGGCAGATTTCTGGGTGAGGTCTGTAAGGGGGATGGCAAGGGTAGAAAAGTGCGGTATGAACCAGCGGTAATACCCTGCCAACCATAAGAAGGCCCTCACCTGGGCTTTTGTGGTGGGTACTGGGCACTCTGCTTCTGCTTGGACCTTACTAAGGGTCTCACTTTTCCGTTGCCTATACAGTAGCCGAGGTACTTTGTCTCTGCTTTGGCCAAAGCACACTTGGCTGGATTGGCCATCAGCCCTGCTTCTCGGAGGGACTGTAGTACAGCTGCCACCTTGGAAATATGAGATTCCCAGTCAGTGCTGTGGATCACTACATCATCCAAGTAAGCAGCTGTGTACTGGGCATGGGGCTGCAGCAATGGTTCATAAGTCTTTGAAAGGTTGCAGGGGCCCCATGTAATCAGAAAGGCATGGTATGGAACTAGTATAGCCCAAAAGGGGCAGCAAATGCCGTCCCCGAGACTCAGGGATCAAAAGGATTTGCCAGTACCCTTTTAATAGGTCCAATGTTGTGATGTACTTGGTTTCCCCAAGTCTATCTAACAATTCATCTACCCGAGGCATGGGGTAGGCATCAAATTTCGAGATGGCATTGACTGTGGGAAAATCAGTACAGAAACGAGTAGCCTCACAATTTTTTTTGGAACTAACACTATGAGGCTGTTCCAGTCACTGCTTGATTCCTCTTTTACTCCCAACTCTAGCATGTCCTGTAACTCCTTTTTGACCGTGTCTAGAAACGGCTTCTGGCAAGTGATATGGTCACTGCCATACTTTCTCTCCTGGCTCGGTTTCTATATGGTGGGCTATCTTATGGGTCGTCCCCGGGAGAAAGGAAAAAACATGGAAAAACTGGCTAACCAACTCCCTTAGTTGCTGTTTCTGTTGGTGAGACAGCTGTTCTCCAATTGGGATTTGTATCCCCATATTGTCATCTGGTACTTGGGGTCCTAGATCCACCATGTCTGGTTCAGGGGAAATCAATAAGTAATCCCTCTGGTTCCAGAATTTCAGCAAATTGACATGGTAGATCTGGGTCTCTTTCTGCCTCTCTGGCTGGCCAACATCATAGTCCACTGGACCCACCTTCCGGGTAACCTCATACGGCCCCTTCCATTTGGCTAGAAGCTTATTCTGACTACTTGGCAACAACACTAGTACCTGATCACCTAGTTTATATTCCCTTAACCGGACTCCCTTATTACAGTAGTATTCTTGTATTTGTTGAGCATTCATCAGATTCTCTTGGCAAATTTCCCCACCCGATTTAATCTTTCCCTTAATTGCAGGACATATTGCACTACATTTTCAGTCTTGGGATCAGTTTTCTCCCACATTTATTTCACTGCATCAAGAACACCTCAGGGCTGACGCCCATAGAGGAGTTCAAAAGGAGTGAACCCTGTAGACGCTTGAGGGACCTCCCACATGGCAAACAGTAGTAAGGGAAGTAACTTGTCCCAGTCCCTGACCTCCATGGTTGTAAACTTTTGAAGCATGGTTTTGAGGGTTTGGTTGAATCGCTCCACAAGACCATCCATCTGGGGATGGTAAATTGAGGTCCTTATGGAGCTGATTCCCAACAAGGTACAAACCTCCTGGGTCAGGCGGGACATAAAGTTAGTTCCCTGGTCTGTCAACATTTCCTTCGGTATTCCCATGTGGCTAAAAACCTTTAACAATTCCCCAGCTACAATTTTGGCTGAAATGCTTCATAATGGGATAGCCTCAGGGTACCGGGTAGCATAGTCCACAATTACCAGAATGTATTGGTGTCCCCCTGCACTCTTTTCTAGGGGTCCCACTGTGTCAACCCCGATCCGGTCAAAAGGTGCCTCCATAACAGGTAAAGGTACTAAAGGGGCCCTGGGATTATTCTTTGGAGCTACTAACTGGCACTCAGGACAGGATGCACAATAATCCTTGACCTGTTGATACATGCTCGGCCAAAAGAATCGGGGTAACAGTCGGGCTAGGGTATTCTCTACCCCACAGTGCCAAGCCACTGGAATGGAGTGGGCAAGGTGCAGTACATCCCCCTGAAAGACTCGCGGGATTAGCAACTGATGCCGAGTATTCCCTGTTTGGGCCTCTTTACTAATTTCATACAGGATACCACCGTGTAACTCAAAATGAGGATAACAGGCAGCTCGATTCTCATCTACCACCTCTCCTTTCCTAACAGCCAACTGGATGTATACCCAGCTGAGTATCCCATCAGCCCTTTGTTCTTTGGCAATGTCTGGGCAGTGTTTTAATACATCTTGCTCTAATAGGGATTGCACTCCTACCCCTTGATTAGGTGAGCCAGTGTTATGGTCATGCTAGGGATCTGGACCCACTTCTGCCTTTCCTTCACTACTCTGCTGTGCATTGGCCCCTTCGGGACCCCTTTCCTTTGCTACCTTATGTTTCTGCCTAGATTTGCGGATTCTAGTCTGGGCATTAAAAATCCCTTGGTCCAGGAAAAGAAAAATGTCACCAAGCTGCAGGTGTCTACCCCTCTCCCTTCATGACTCTGAGATCGGGTAATTACTAAAGATAGGTTTCCTTTCCATAAGTCATCAAACCATTACCAATCCCTCCTCAGTAACACTGGATAGGGTAACCCTGCGGCAACCCCCACCTTTACAGGCTCTGTTCGGCCCCCCCAGAGCAAGGGTAACCATCGCACCCAGATACGTTTTTACATCCCCATGCACACACTGGATAGAGACTGGGTTCTGGTCCTGCCAGTGGTGGGGATTCACCAGGGCCACCCTGACTAGGGTCTGGTGACTTCCTGAGTCCACCAGTGCCTCCATCTCTACCCCTTCTACTTCAACAGGGATCACAAAATCTCAGGATTCAGAGCCCCCACCTCCGCTGTACAGTGAATACCAATCTATAGACGTGTAGTCTATAAAGGTACAGTCCATGTAGGGGCAGTTCTTCTCAAAGTGACCCCTCTGTCCACATGAGAAACATGCCCCTGTGTCTTGGTTCTGGGGTGAGCCTCTGGGCTTCGGCATTGGGCTCTCTAGAAATGTCTCCCTGGGCTTCTGGGGTGTCTTTTTCCCCAGAGTCTGACCCTTATTGGGCCCATACACCCACTCCCTACAAGCCCACTGTCCCTTCATAGTCCCAGCCAGTATTCCTTCATTCTGGCTCTTGGGTTGATACCCCATCTTCTCCCGTGGTCTTGTTAGCTGGACCATGGGGCGGAAGGAGAGTTCAGTATCCAACACTTGTTCTGCAATTTGCGTTAGGGTGGAGATCTTCTGTTTGCGGACCCAGATCTGTATTCAGGGGGGCAGGATGTTTAGAAATTGTTCCAGGATGATTAACTCTGCCACCTCAGAGCCACTGTATCCTTTGGGTTTTAGACAATGCCAACACAGATCCCGCAGTTGTTGTGCCACCTCCCTAGGTCATGCATCTGCTGCAAATCTGAACCTCCTTTGGTAACTTTCTGCATTAATGCCTAGGCAGTCTAGGATTGCTGCTTTCACCTCTGTGTACTCCCCAGCTGTGGTACTGTCCATAGCTTGATAGGCTGCTTGGGCTTCCCTGGTCAGACGGGGGCAAGGCGGACAGCCCGCTGGGGTCTGGACCATCCAGCAGCTTCCGCCACTTACTCAAATATTACCAGGAAGGCCTCGGGATCATCCTCAGATGTCATTTTGGTCAGCATGGCGATCATCCTAGGAACCCCCGGCCCCACGATAGCTGGACCAGCCTCACCAGTAGGATCTTGTTGCAGCTGTTGCACCAGGGACTGCAGTAGCTGCTGCTGTTGTTGTCCCAGCTGTATAAGAAACTGCTATTGTGCCTCCTGTTGCACTTGTTGTGCTTGTTTCACTCATTGTTGCACCTCCTGCTGCTGCTGAGCCAGCTGGGTGAGAATCTGTTGTTGCTGAGCCTGTTGTGCTTGTTGCACCTCCTGCTGGGCTTGCTGTTGCTCAGTGAGGAACTTTAGCAATTTCTGCAGATCCATTTTTCCAGAATGTAACTAGTCCTGCTCACACCAGCAGGGGTTCAGACCCCACTTCTGACACGCTTGTCTGTGGTAGATTGAAAGGCAAAATGCTGGGTTTCAGGTTTATATAACAAACTGCCCTTTTATTGTTCTCAAACATAAAGTGGTAGTCCAGAAAATCATAAGTATTCAGTTCAACTTTCCCCAGTCTGGTCAGGCAACATATAATGTAACAGAAAACAGTTCTTCAGCCTGACTTGAAACAGAAACAGTTCTGGGAGCGAAAGTTCTTTAAATTTGATGGACTGCATCTCACTAAGGAGGGAGTCAGTGCATTGGGGCAGAAGTTTGACGTCTTTGCAGAATATTTAAACTAGCAAATGGGGAGAGGGGTGCAGCACCCCATACGTCGAATGGGAAGAACACCCCTCCCCCCTCAGCTAGTGGTCAAACAGGGATTCAGCATGTTTGCAGTTCATTTGCATCACCAGGTAAGAAAAAGGTTTGTCTCCCCATTGACCTTGCAAGTGTCATGCAAACCTCACCCAACAACTAACACACCAAAATCTGGACAATGGAAAATCATGTACACAAGTGCTCACAGCCTGGAAATAAGATCCCAGACCTGCAGGCAATAATGTCAGAGGCTAAACTGGACATAGTAGCAATTAGTGAGACGTGGTTTACCAGTAACCACACTGGGAGACTTCAGTACCTGGCTATGTATTGTTCAGAAGAGAGACCAAGGTGCAAAGGGGGAGGAGTGGCCTTGTATGTCAATGAAAATATCAAAGCTACAGAAATTCAGAATACACATAAGGAGCCAGAAGAACTGTGGGTCACCCTGGAAACAGGAAATGGGACAGCCATAAGAACTGGGGTTGTCTACAGGCCTCCAGACCAGGGGAGGACATAGACACATTACTGTTAGAAGATATACAAAACATGACAGGTAAAGGGGAGGTTCTGATAATGGGAGACTTCAACATGCCAGATACAGATTGGTCAATACCAGCAGGAACATCTGCCAGAACTAGACACATAGTGGATTCCCTGCAGGGGGAGGGCCTCAAACAACTGGTACAGCAACCCACAAGAGACAGGGCTATCCTAGATCTAGTACTGACTAACAAGGACGGGATCACAGCTCTCCAGGTAGAAGGTCACCTGGGGCCAGTGACCATCACATGGTATGGTTCAATTTGGCTACTACATCTAAATCATCCCATTCCAAGGCAAAATATGGGACTTCAGAGAGCTGACTTTGATAAGATGGCCAACAGAGTTAAGCAGCCCTGGCAAAAGAAACACAGGCGGGGTACAGGCAAGTGGGCAAGCATTAAGGATGCAATATTTGAAGCAACATCCCATTGTGTTAGACAGAAAAGGAAGTGCAAAAGAAGAAGGAAACCACTTTGGTTCTCAAATACAGTAGCAGAAAAGGTCAGAGCCAAAAGGCTGGCCTTAAGGAAATATAAGGGAACGCAGCGGGATGAAGATAGGGAGGCATACCAAACTGCCCTAAGGGAAGCAGGTAAGACAGTAAGGCAGGCAAAGTTCCAAACTGAGGAAACACTAGCACGAACAGTAAAAGAAGGTGACAAGACTTTCTATAGATACATTAGTGAAAGGAGAAAGTCCAGAGGGTAATGCTAAGCTTAATGGAGAAAAGGAGCATGTGAGAGGAGGACCCTGTAAAGGCATCTATCCTAAATAAATACTTTTGCTCAGTATTTACTGAAGAAAGGTAGAGCAGGGCTCACAGCTCAGCATCATGGACACAGGGGAGGAGGTGAGCACTACTCCCTTCACAAAAGAAAGGGTCCTACAGGAGCTTGCTAAGCTGAGGGTGGATAAGGCAATGGGACCTGATGCCATACATCCCAGGGTACTTAAGGAGCTAAAGGAGGAACTAGCAGAGCCATTAGCAGAATTGTTTAGTGAGTCTCTGAGCACAGGAGAGGTCCCAGAAGACTGGAGAAGGGCTCATGTGATCCCACTCCACAAGACTGGTAGCAGGGAGGAGGCGGGGAACTACAGACCAGTCAGTCTTACCTCAGTAGTGGGCAAGATTATGGAGGCACTCCTTAAGGAAAGGATAGTGCAACACCTGGAATCCATAGGGGGCACAGGATCCAAGACAGCATGGGTTTATAAAAGGAAGGTCCTGTCAAACTAATCTCATAGATTTCTTTGACTGGGTATCCAGAGTGGTGAACCAAGGGGGGAGCAGTTGATGTCACCTACCTTGACTTCAGCAAAGCTTTTGACACTGTTCCACATAGAAGATTGATAAATAAGCTGGGTAGGCTCGGGGTGGGTCAGAAGTTGGTCAACTGGGTGTCAAACTGGTTGACGGGCAGAAAACAGAGAGTGGTGGTAGATGGTATACAGTCAGAAGAGATGCAAGTCACAAGTGGGGTACCTCAGGGATCAGTCCTGGGGCCAGTCCTCTTCATGATTTTGCACTTCTTTGCATTAAATCCCAGTTGCCACTCTCCTGACCATTCTGCTAGTTTATCCAGATCTCTTGTCATTCTGCCCACACCATCTGGATCATCTACTCTGTTGCAGATCTTGGTGTCATCTGCAAACAGACAAGCCTTACCCTCTAGTCCATCTGCAAGGTCACTAATGAAGATGTTGGGTTAAAATGGATGCAGGGTCAGTAAAACTCTTCCCAGATTTAAGCTACAGTACCAGAACCTGAAGAAAGGGTTTTGATGGAGTTCAGCGGATTTTTAGAGAATAGGGAGTCAGTCACTACTTGCACATGCTGGCTCATCTGAAAGTTAATTATGAGGAAAGATCTTCTTGTTTTCAAATCCAACAGATGCCAGAAAGTTGGCAGAAAAGATTCAGAAAGAATTTACAGCTCGGATTAAGGAAACATAGACTTTGACGGCAGATAAGGACCACTTGGCCCACCCAGTCTGCCCATTTCTGTACCTATTGGATAAGCTACAGATCATAGAAAACCAACAGCCTACTTCCTTCTATCCCCCCATTAGAATTGCTTTATGTCTGTCCCATGCATTTTTGAATTGCCCCACTGTTTTTGACCCCACAACCTCCTCAGGAAGGTTGTTCCATGCATCCACCACCTTCTCCATGAAAAAAATACTTCATCACATTGCCCCTGAACCGTCCCCCCTCTATCTTCAAATTGTGCCCCCTTGTTCTTGCACATCTTTTTTTCTAAAAGATGCTATCCTCTTGAACTTTGTTGATTCTCTTGAGGTACATAAATGTTTCTATCATGCCCCCCCCTTTCCTCGAGGGTATACATATTAAGCTCCTTTAGTCTCTCTTTGTATGGTTTCTGGTGCAGACACTGCATCATTTTAGTTGCCCTCATCTGGACTACCTCCATCTTGTCTATGTCCTTGTGGAGATGGGATCTCCAGAACTGCACACAGTATTCCAGATGGGGTCTCACAAACTGTCTATACAGAGGGATAACAACGTCCTGTTTTCTGCTGGTGATGCCTCTCTCCCTATGCATCCCAGTATCCCCTCAGCCCTCCTTACTGCCTTCTCACATTGCCTGCCTAGCTTTAGGTCATCTGATATGACTAGTCCAGGTCCCTTTCCATTTTTGTTGCTGTTAGTACCTCCCCCATGCTGTGTACTCTTCCCCTGGGTTTTTGTTTCCCAGGTGCATTACTTTGCACTTCTTTGCGTTGAATCTAAGCTGCCATACTTTTGACCATTCCTCCAACTTTACCAAGTCCCTTCTCACCCTTTCCACCCCCCTTTGTGTATCAACCCTGTTGCAGATCTTTGTGTCATCTGCAAAAGGCATACTTTCCCTTCCAGACCCTCTGCAAAGTCACCTATAAAGACATTAAAGAGGATCGGTCCCAGTACTGAACCCTGCAGCCCCCCACTAGTAACCTCCCTTTCTTCAGAGTGGACTCCATTTACTGTTACCCTCTGTGTCCTGTTGTCCAGTCAATGTTTTAACAAGGCTACAACCCTGGGACCCACTCCCAGGCTGGCTAACTTGCTTATTAATCTTTTGTGTGGGACTGTGTCAAATGCCTTGCTAAAGTCTAGGTAGGCCATGTCTTCAGCCCCTCCTTGGTCTACTACTGAGGTCACCCAGTCAAAGAAATAGATTTGATTCATCTGACATGAATTTTCACAGTGTGAATCCATGCTGCCTTGGGTCCTGTGCCACACTGACCTCTAGGTACTCAACAGTTTTTTTCTTTTAGAAGTGCTTCCATAATTTTCCCTACCACTGAGGTCAAACTAACAGGTCTGTAGTTTTCTGCCTCTGTCTTTCTCCCACTTTTGTGAAGGGGAATCACATCTGCCCTCCTCCAGTCCTCAGGTACCAAACCATGCTCCCATGATTTGTTAAAAAGGTTAGTCAGTGGTGTCACTAGTTCTCCCCTTAGTTTTTTTAGAATTCTGGGGTGAATCTCGTCAGTCCCCATAGCTTTGTCCACCTTCAATTTTAGGAGTTCTTTCAGGACCCTTTCTTCTGTGAATGGACTGGTATTGACCCCCTATCCAGAGTGCTTCTATTATTTGGTTTGGGTACCTCCCCCTCCTTTTCTTTTGCGAATACTGATCAGAAATATTCATTTAGTATCCCTGCTTTTTCACTGTCACTCTCTGCCTATCCCCCCTTCCCTTTATTAAGCCTCACTATCCCTTCCTTGGACTTTCTTCACTCCTTAATGTACCCATAAAAGGTTTTGTCCCCCTTTTTAACTGAGTTGGCTATCTTTTCCTCAGTTTGGGCATTTGCTATTCTGACTGCCTTCCCCGCTTCCTTTTGCTTTAACTGGTACAGTTCTCTGTCCTGCTCCTTCTGTGTTTCCTTATACTTCTAGAATGCTACCTTTTTCTCCCTAACCTTCCCCACCACCTCTTTCTGAGAACCGGTTTATTAAGGAAGAAGAGTCGGAGGAGGACAAGGACAGTTAAGTAAACCAACAAGGGCTATGCTCTACATCAGAAGGACTGGATTGCTCACAAAATGTGCCTTTATAAAAAGTTTTTCAGTTCATGTTGACAGTTAAAGTTGATAATGGGCATTACGAGGAGCAGATATGGGGGGGCAGGTGATTGTTAGATTGTTAGATTGACTTCATATGTTGTAACTGGCCACAGTTTGGGTAGCCCAGGTGGTCAAAATGGCACTTTGCATGCTTTGTGGCTCTTGCTAGACTGACCCCCTCCCCTTACCAAGCAATCACTATCCCACTTTGCTAGGTACACTGTAGCAGGTTCGGCTCAATACTGAGTCTCACTGAAAATATGAATGAACCACAATTACAATTTTTTTTTCTTTTCTCTATGATCTTGGGTAGGTTGAAGTTTATTAACAATGATAAGGTTTCTTGCTTACAAATGGGTGTCTGTTTCTCAATATGGTATGAGGTGGTGATTGTTAACCGGGAGGCATTTTCTACATATAATGCCGAAACATCGAGTTCTTTCACTGCTACCAAAACTTCCCCACCTATATCTGTTGACTGATTTAACTCAGTTAGATATTTTATCTCTATGTGCTTAAATATACTACTAACATACTAAAAATGCCAGCAGAGTAGGCCTCGTGGTCTGTTGAGTCTGCTTGGGAGTCAGTACCCTGAACGAGTACCGTTACCAACCTCCTGGCTCATCCCATGGTCCCCCTTCCCCCCACCAGAATTTCTTCCCCCCAGACAAGCATTCCTCAGCTTCACCCCCCCACCTGTACCTGTCTCAGCCTCTCTTGAACTCCTCCACTATAGACACCTCCACCAGATCCTCAGGCACTGCATTCTATGGCTCCTCCACTCTCTCAGTGAAGTACTGCCTCCTCCTTTCCCCCTTAGTCTCCCACCCTCCAGCCTCCAACCATGCCCCCGGTGGCCCCTCCCACCTTCCTCAGAAAGACCCCATTTAGGCTTACCTCATTCATCCCTTTCAGATACTTAAAGACTTCAATCATATCCCCTGTGCCCCTCCTCTCCTCTAGTAAGAACAGGTTTAGCTCCTCAAGTCACTCCTCATATGTCTTATCCCTCAGACCCCAGATCATCCTGGTTGCCCTCCTCTGAACCCTCTCCAGGAGTCAGATGTCATTCTTTAGGTGTGGACACCAAAACTGTATGCTGTATTCAAGATGTAGCTGAACCAGGCCATTGCATAGCGGCAGAATCATCTCCCTGCTCCTTGTGGTTATCCCCCGGTGATGCAATCAAGCATTCTATTTGTCCTGGCTGCAGCCCACCTATATTGCTCAGAGTTATTCATTCTGGCATCCACCAGCACCCCCAGGTATCTTTCCCCACTTGAAGCCTGTAGTATGTCCACACTTAGTGTGTACACTTGTCCTGGGTTTCTACCCCCCAGGTGAAGCACCTCGCACTTCCTGGTGTTAAACTTCAGCTTCTAGTTGCATGACCATCTCTACAGAGTATCTAGGTCACCCTTTAGGGCTAGCCTACCCTCTTCCCCATCCACCACCACCCCAGCTTAGAGTCATCCACGAAGAGGCTCATCTCATTCCTGATATCCTCCCTGATATTGGTGATGTAGGTGTTCAACAGGAGTGGGCCCAAAATTGAACCCTGCAGGACCCCATTTATGATTCTCCTGGAAGCCGAGACTCCCCCACCATCACCACCCGCTATGTGCATCCAGATAGCCAGTTCCCAATCCACCTGACCATCAGGGCTCCCACCCCCATACTACCCAGCTTATCCAGCAGACCAGTGTGAGTGACTGAGTCAAACACCTTGCTGAAGTCCAGAAAGAGGACATCCACCGGCCTACCCTGGTCAAGCGCCATCATCAGCCAGTCACAGAACTCCACAAGGTTCATCTGACATGATCTGCCTGGGAGAAAGCCATGCTGGTGATCATCCTGGTATCCCTGTTCCACCAAGAACACCCTCAGCCTCTCCTTTAAGATGGCCTCCATCAACTTACCCACTACCGAAGTCAGGCTGACAGGCCTGTAGTTCTCCAGTTTCTCCCTCAAGCCTCCTTTATGGATCGGCACGATGTGCGCCTCCCTCCAATCTTTGGACACCTTCGCTGTCTGCAGAAAAGTGTTGAAAAGGGCTGCCATTGTTGCAGCCAGGACATTAGCCAATTCCCACAGAGCCATAGGTGCCGACTCCAGCACCCACAAAGTTGACTTAAGCACCTTCAATATTTTTAGGGAAGGCTACAAAAAAGCATTATTAGGGAACCTGCCCACTAAAAATATACTACCTACTACCAGTGAGCACCCACAAAAATTTATCAAAGTTGGCACTCCTGCACAGAACCCTGGGATGGATTCCATTAGAACCGGGAGCTTTATCCTTTTTTAGGGACTGGAGAGCTTCCCTCAGCTTGCCAGTAGGGATTTCTTCATTGGTGCCTCCTGCCCCCACTGAAGATCCAGAGTGCCCCCTCCCATATGGAGCAGTTTTCCCAGTGCCCTGAGTAACAACAGGTTCCCCAAAATTTAGGACCCCTGCCCCCTCTACCCCCTGCTTCCTTCTGCCCTGAGACTTCCCAAGATTCTCTCTAGTGAAGACCAATGCAAAGTACTCATCGAGTACTTCTACTTGATCACCTGCCTCCTCCACCTACCTGCTCACCATCCTCAACTTACTGAACAGCCCCTTCACTCTCCTTCTCAACCCAATATACCTAAAGAACCCTCCCCCCATCCCCTGCACCAGTCTCTGCTTCTTCATAGCCTTGGCCCCTCTCACCACCCTGATGACCCTTCTGACCTTTAGAAGATACTCATCATTATCCATGATCCTGTGCGAATGCTTGTACCTACTGTATGTTAGAAATACCACTTCTCTCAGTGAAGTTTAACCCCTGCAAGGTATACATATTTTTAAATCAAGGATGGAAATGAGAAAGGAAAAGTGTGGCCTACTGGGATTTGAACCTCAGATCTCTGGTATGCCGTTCCAGCGCTCTAACCATGAAGATACAGGCTCACTGGTCAAAGCGTCTGAAAAATTTCCTTACAGCCACACACACTCCTGTCTCTAGTGTTGCGCAATTATGTAACTAGGAACCAATGTTACAAATACCACTTCTCTCAGTGCAGTTTAACGCCTGCAAGGTGTACATATTTTTAAATCAAGGATGGAAATGAGAAAGGAAAAGTGTGGCCTACTGGGATTTGTACATCAGATCTCTGGTATGCCGTTCCAGCGCTCTAACCATTAAGCTACAGGCTCACTGGTCAAAGTGTCTGAGAAATTTCCTTACAGCCATACACGCTCCCTTCTCTAGTGTTGCGCAATTATGCAACTAGGAACCAATGTTAGAAGTACCACTTCTCTCGGTGCAGTTTAACCCCTGCAAGGTATACATATTTTTAAATCAAGGATGGAAATGAGAAATGATTAGAGCGCTGGAATGGCATACCAGAGATCTGAGGTTTAAATCCCAGTAGGCCACACTTACGGACAATTGCATGACCCATGCCTTGTGCAGTAGCAAGATTCTTGGACATTTAATGGACTTTATGTATTACGTTTAGCATCTCCAGTGTTGTACCACAGTGACATGGGTGCTAATGCTATCCTAGTTTGTAACACTGTATAGACACATGATATAGTCTATTTCACCTCTAAATGTAATTGTATTATTGTAATACAAAACTGCAATAAAAAAGAAATAAAAAAGAAAAAAATAGATAATGCAGAAGAGGGGGGAGGTGATGTGGGTCATGGTGTGCACCAACAGTCCTTGACCACTGGTGTTTTGCCTCATGGTACCCAGAAGCATGATTAATGAGAGCACCCTCCTAAAATTATTTGCCACAGAGGAACCAGTAGTGGCATTATTGGACAGCCTACCTAAACTCTCCATTTGTAGAACAAGCTTCCTATATTAACAGTTGAGGGACACCCTATGAGATCTATCTGTCCCCTCTAAAGCAGAATGGGAAAATAACTGAACATGAAGATCATTGATGAGAGATGGGGTTAGTGAATTTACAGAGTGCATATGGCCTATAGAGACAGAAGAAGTCATCTCATACAAAATAAAACCATCATGGAGGCAGTCCAGAGGAGGGCAACTAAAATGGTGCATGGTCTGCACTGGAAGACATATCAAGAGAGACTTAAGGAGCTTAATATGTATAGCCTCAAGGAGAGGAGGGAGAGGGGGGACATGATACAAACTTTCAAATACCTCAAGGGAATCAACAAAGTCCAAAAGGGTGGCATCTTTCAGAAAAAGAGATGTGCAAGAACAAGGGGGCACCATTTGAAGCTAGAGGGGGGATCGCTCAGAGGTAATGTGAAGAAGCATTTTTTCATGGAAAGGGTTGTGGATGCATGGAACAGCCTTCTTGAGGATGTTGTGGAGTCAAAAACAGTGGTGGAATTCAAGAATGCATGGGACCATCATAAGGCAATTCTAGGGGGTGGGGGTAGGAAGAAGTAGGCTGTTGGTTAGCTAGGATCTGCAGCTTATCCATTAGGTAGGGAAATGGGCAGACTGGGTGGGCCAAGCTGTCCTTATTTGCCATCAAATTCTATGTTTCATCCTCAGGTACTACAGCAGCCCTATGACCTTTTTAAAACTTGGCCTTCTCCATGAAGACAACTGCTGGAGATGCCAGCTGGATTGGGCAAATCTTATACACATCCTCTGGGACTGCTCTAGGGTGTCCAGGTTTTGGGACAGTATTAAAGAAATTTGTTCAGCCATACTACCCACAGATATTTGTTTGGATGGTCCACTTTTTATTTTGGGACTTCACACTCCCCCATGCCAAAACACTCCTCCATATTGAAATGGATGATAGCAGTCAGAACGGCAAATAAATGCCTGATTCTTTGCAGGTAGCATTTCAAGGATGTACCATCAATTGCAGAATAGTTGATCATGGTGGGACTACTGGCTAGCTAGTAAAAAATGTCCCACAGAAATGCAGATACACTTTGTAAATATTATCAGGTATAGGGTCCATATCTTTCCTCAGAGTACTGTGAATCACATACACCCCACTGTTACAATATAGTATGTAAGTATGGGAATACCTTGTTGCTATATGCCTATTTTTAAATACACAGTCCATCTAGGGCTCTGTGGTGGAGTTAAGCTACACCCTGGGCTGTGACTGATGGACCACTTTTCTATCTCCTTCTTTCCTAGCAACAGTTGACACTTTTCTCTTTGCTTTTCTTCTTTTTCTCCCCTATCCTAGGTTGGCCACCTAGCATAGCGCCTTACTGTCCCTACTAAACTTCCTGCCAGTTCTCTTTTTTCATTCTTTTTCCATTTCCATCCATCCAGTCCATATAATGATGCCAAACACCCAGAGAGGTGTTGTGTGAAGTGTACAAGTGTAGTTTGTGTACAAAAAGCATGAAGACTATTTTAAATAGGAATGAATACAGTTTGTAAAGCCTTTTTAAAGAAAAAGGATTCAGAAATCATAAAAAAAAATAATAATGTCATGATTAGTACAGTTATAAGAAATCCTTAAGGCATTTTCATAAATTCACACTATAGACCTGTTACTGTATAAGGTTCTATGTATGAGAATGTGGTATACTTCACAAAAGTGCTTAATCACTGTGGATCAGAGATATAGAGAGTTTATATCTGTGGAGATATACACCGTACCTTTAACTGAACCAGTAAATCCCCCAAAATAACCCCCTCCTTGGGTTTGAAACAATATGTTCAGACATGAAAAAGCATGCCCAGACATGTAAATAGAAAAGGTCTCAGTCAGGTGACCCCACCAAAAAGATATAAAAGTCTTTTCACTGAGTTCACTTCAGTTCAGTCCAGTGGGGTTCAGCCTTTAGAGAGGAGGAGAGGTTCTACTGTTTGTGTAGACAAGCTGTTGAATGCAGATGAGAAGTTTCTTAGAAGCTCTAAGATCCAGGACTGTATTATGGGATAAACTACTGATGTTAAGTAGTCATTTTATTTGCAATTTTTTTTGTTTTCATTTATTATTTTTTAAACTTTTGAAAAATAAATATCACACCACGGTGTGTTTTAAACCTGTAAATTTGCCTTGTCTAAAGTTTATTCCCACATGCTGTGACAAACTTGGTGTGAGTAGTAGGATAGTATTGGTTGTCCATGGAAACAAGGAGGAGACAGTACCCAGATACCAGCCCTGGTATCCAGACATAGGAGCAAAGAGCAGGATGGTGAAACTCCAGGATCTTGTGGATGCCAAGGATCTGTTGAAGGAGGAGGGGCTTACCAGTGTGCATACCAGAGCCCAGGTGAGGAGAACTGGAGAGGAGCTATTGTCTGGATTGGAGTTCATTGAAACGCAGAGGTGGACCAGCACCACAAAAAGGTGGAGCACTGCTGCCAGGTGCTGATGGAGGGCTTCCAACTGGAGAATTTTGTGGCAGAGGCAGAGGACCAGGATCCATGGGTTCTGGAGGAGGAGGAGGGCCCCCTGATGGAACCTTTGTTGCCAATCACTTCTGAAATCCCATTGTTGCCCATTTTTCTGGGCTGCTGCTACTTGGAGGACAATGAGATGAAGGCCCCAGGTAAGACTGTTTCAGGACATTTGCATATTGGGGTGAAAACTACAAGCAACAGAAAAGGCACCATGGTGGTTGAATGGAGTTTCCCATGTTTTGAACCCCCTGTGATATGGTATGAAATGTATGAAACATGAAATGTTTAAAATGAATATAGCTTTTAAGGCTGGTACTGAGTACAGTCAGTTGAGGGTACAACAGTGGGTGCACAGGGCTGAAACAATGCCAAGTGATGGGTATGGAAGAAGCTCAAAGTCAGCATAAAACTGCTGTGAATTACTTCCCCTTTTTTAATGTACTGATGAAGGTACGATAGTGGGAGCACAGGGCTGGAAGAAGCTAGAAGTCAGCATAAAACTGCTGTGTATTGCTTCCTCTTTTTAATGTACTGATGAAGGTAAGATAGTTTGTGCACAGGGTTTTGAAATGATGCCAAGAGATAGGTGCTGAAATGATGCCAAGTGATGGATTCTGAAACAATGTTAAGTGATGGGTGCTGAAACAATGCCTATTGATGGCTGCCTAATATTATATATGAAGTGTCCTGGTTGTAGTAACCAGAGTGAAATAGGGGATAGAAAGTCACTACAGACTGAAGTCCTCTGAGAGCATAGATGGGTACTGTGCTGAACTGTGTGACAGCCCCAGGGTAATGCTGTGAAAGCATTGTTGTATTGCAGTAACTTGGTATGGTGGACAATACTAAAAATAGCTGAATTAAGGGACCCTGGGGTGAAGCTTTCATAGCGGGTAAGAGAAAGTTTCAACCAACCTCCATTCTACTGTTTCGGTAGAAAATTTATGACTGAGAGGGGGTTCTTGAAAAAACAGTATAGTTTTGAGAACTTTTTTTTTTAAGGAGGGAGGGGTGTGGCAGAGTTAGGCTACACCCTCAGCTGTGACTGATGGACCACTTTTCTATCTCCTTATTTCCTAGCAACAGTTAGTATGTTTCTCTTTGCTTTTCTTCTCCTCCCCCTCCACCCCAGGTTGGCCACCTAGCCTAGCACTTTAATGACCCTACTAAACTTCCTGTTAGTTCTCTCTTTTCATTCTTTTTTCATTTCCATCCATCCAGTCCATGGAATAATGCCAAACACCTGGAGAGGTGTTGTGCAAAGTGAATAAGTGCATTTTGTATACAAAAAGCATGAAGACTATTTTAAATAGGAATGAAAACAGTTAGTAAAGCCTTTTAAAGAAAAGGATTCAGAAGACACATAAAACAATAATAATGTCATGATTAGTACAGTTATAAGAAATCCTTAAGGTATTTTCATAAATTCACACTATAGACCTGTTACTGTAAAAGGTTCTATGTATGAGAATGTGGTATACTTTATAAACATGCTTAATCACTGTGGATCAGAGATATAGTAAGTCAATATCTGTGGAGATGTTCACTGTACCTTTAACTGAACCAGTAAATCCCCTGAAACAACCCCGCCTTTGTTTTTGAAACCACATATTCAGACATGAAACAGCATACCCAGACATGTAAATAGAAAAGGGCTCAGTCAGGTGACCCCACCAACAAGATATGAAAACCTCTTCACTGAGTTCAATTCAGTTCAGTCCAGTGGGACTCAGCCCTTAGAGAGGAGGAGAGGTTCTACTGTTTGCACAAACTAGCTGTTGAATGCAGATGCGAAGGGTCTTAGGAGTGCTAAGATCCAGGACTGTATTATGGGAGAAACTACTGATGTTAAGTAGTGATTTTATTTGCAATTTGTTTGTTTTCATTCATTATTTTTTTAACTTTTGAAAAATAAATATCACACTACGGTGTGTTTTAAACCTGTAAATTTACCTCATCTGAAGTTTATTCCCACACGCTGTGACAAGCTCTGTGGGAAGGTTATACGGTTCTTCCTTTAATTTTGAATCCTTCATCCCCACTGTTTAGTATGGGAAAGGTAAATTTTTTTGCTACTGTAGTTGACATGACAATAGTCATGGGTCTGTGCTCTTCCTGCCTTATTCACAAAAGCACATAAACTGCTCAGAAATGTGACATGGTATGGGCACAAGCTATGCCCACCAGCCAGATAAAAAAACATGTGGCATTCACAAAGGTGTATGCAGCAAGTGGCGAGGTGGAGTAAACATCATCACTCACACAGACTGCAGGGACAACAGCTTGGCCCAAACATACGCATCCCCACCACTTGACCCCTCCATATATTGGCATGTCCATCACCCTGTGTGACTGCTGGGAAGTGACTACTGTGATGGAGAAGAGTGCAACCACAGGATCGAGGTGATGGAGGTGCCATACACATGCAGAACACTCCCCCATGAGGCAAAACAGGATGGCCAGGGACAGAACAGGGCAGTGGAGGGTGGATGTTGTGGGCTTCCACCAGGCCCAGTCCAGCAACTTCATTGGTGGCCAGGTGGCAACCATGGTCTCAGTCATCTGAGGCAACTATAGGGTGCTGTATGGTGTGGAGTCCCTGAAGACCCTAGTGGAGGTCAAGACCAGGATATGGCTTGATATCCAGGCTGCTGTTAATGCAACCAGTCCAGAGGCATGGACACTTGGAGCAATCAAGCACAAGTAGCGTGACCTCTGGTCGGCTGTGAAGCGAAAGTTTGCTGGCATGGAATGGGCACAACATGCAGAGATGGGGGGAATACCCAAACAGGTGTTCACACTGTTGCCAGTTGAGATGATGGTGGTTGACACCCTCACTGAGGTCAGCTGATGTGGGGCAATGGAGAGCACTGACACCATGCCAGGTATGGTGCACAGTGTGGGGACACATGGTGGGAGGAATAGGACTGAAAGGCATAACCAACAGTCCTGTCCTGCATCCTGCAGAGCAGGAGACTGCACCCAGCACCCCTGCAAAGCTGGTGACCGCTGTGGAGGAGGATACACAAGGGGACACAGACACAGATGGTGCAGGTATGTGGTCCCTATCACATCTGGCTGAATGCATGCCAATGCATGTCAAGGCACCTATATGTAACAAGCCAAAGTTCTCTCATCCACAGATGCAGCACAGGGGGCCCAGGACACAGTGCAGGAGAAGGACATCAGCTTTGAGACCCTGTTGGGGCTGCTAGAGGCCATGCAGGACCTAGACCTCCACACCCACTCCTTGATCCTTCCTGAACATTGTGTGGCCCTCCAAGTTTAGGTCCCAGTCATGCCTCTGAGTGGCCTATGTCTCAGTAATTGCTGCCACATCCGCTGCTCCCTCAACTAGCATTGCCTGGAGGGCAGGCATTTTATTGCCTATGCTCCTGGCATTGATAAGGACCATCCTCCACCACGTACCCTCTTCCTTCCCCAGTCTTCACGGCCCTGTGCAGTCCCCTCTCTCCCTTCCCTGCACAGTTCCCCTTGGCTTTGCAATGCAGCTCACAGCTCCCTTTGCATGTTCTAGTCTTGAACCTTCAAGCAGTCCCACTGGAGCAGTCATTATTTCCAACCCTCCCCCCTTTACAAGTTTAAACCCCACCCCTCGCCTATGAATCCAGCCAGTTTCAGTTTAAGGATCTCCCTCCCCTCCAAGTTGAGTTGTAGCCTATCCCTGGCATATAGCCTCTTATCCTCAAATGTATCATCCCAGTCCCCCACCAACCCATACCCCTCTGTCTTGCATCACTCCCTGAGCCACTGGTTCACCACTCCTAAGTTTTTTCTTGTTCTCCCCACTCACCCTTGGTACTGGCAGTATTTCAGAGAAGGAGACTGAACATCCTATAGAGTGGCAAACCCTGGCCAGCTCCCGGAATCTTGCCTGTATCTCTAGTTCACTGTTCCCGTCTAAATCGTTTATTCTCAGGTGCACCAGAAAGTCTGGGAATCCCCCTTATTCCCTTGCCATTGAGCATAGCTGGAATTTAGCCTTATGTACGGATAGGCCCGGGATACATTTAGCCTTGACTGGGCTGCATTTTCCCGACCCGACCCCCTCCCACTGGATACCCCTAATCATGGAGTCTCCCAACAGAAGCACCTTCACCTCTCCCCCCAAGTTACTAACCCATTTGTGCCCTTCCAGGCTCCTCCTTCTGTCTATGGCCCCCAGCTTGTACCTCACCCCCACAACCTGGGTGTCACAAGTCACCCCCCCAACTCTTCCCTGATCTCCCCATATGAATTGGTGTCATCGGAATCCCCAGTCAGGTTTCCCTTTACTACTCTCCCTCTCTCCTCCCCCTCCTAGGTTCTGTGCTATCCGAACCTTCTGCACGAGTGTTCCCTACCCCCACCCAGCTGATTTCTCAAGCCTTGAATCTGGCCTGTCCAGAGTCCTGCCCACTTCCACCTTAATTATGCATTGTGCGCCCCCATCTGCCATACCTCCCTCAAACTCCAGCTCCTTCTCCCCAACCCGTCCTTCCGGTGCCCTGGTCTCATGTTCCCCATGCCATCCCCTCTTTGGATCTGGCTCCTTCTCCTTCTCCTGTCCCCTGCCCCCCTCTGCTTCATGACCAATCCTTCCCTGTCAGCCTGCTCCCCCCACCCACCAGCCTCCTTCACCTCATCCTCTGGGCGCAGCAGGACAAAGCGATTTGTAAATGTGATGCCTGCCCCAAGGTTGCCCCCTCCTGTCTCTCTCTCTCTCTCTCCTCCCACCTTGGCTCCCTCTGGGCAACCCCCTCCATATGGAGTGATTAATGTACATAGTGTTTTTTGTGTCTGAACCCCCGCCGAGCGACCATGTGGTCCTAGTCCACTCACCCCTGCCCCATCCTCTGGGTTAGACCATTGTGTCTCCATCTAGCATCATGTGGTTCCTGTCCCCTCCCCACACTTCTCCAACCCTTCCCCTCACACCCCCCAGCTGCCTCCTAATCCCCTTGACCTCCTTCCTAAGACCTGCCAACTGGAAACACACTGGGCATCCTCCGAACCTCCATGCCCAATCCAATATTATGGCCACTGCGTTACAACCAACCACCCTACCGAAGATGCCTGCACTTGCAACTTGCAGTCCCACCCCCATCCTAGGTCCCAAAACAAGCACACAAACAATTTGGTGCCCACCAGCAATAACAGTTCCCACTCAATCAATGCACATCAATCAATTTGCCCCACCCCCAGCAGTAGTCAGCAGTACCCATCAATCAAGACACAAGTAATCAATCCCCCCACCCGTAGCAGTCTGTGTTAATACCGATCAGTTAGTCAATACAGTACAGTCAGTTTGCCCCCTCCCCCAGCTGTAGTCCATAGTACCTAACCAATCAAGCCACACATGCCCAATTTGCCCCCCCACCCAGCAACAGTCAGCATCAAGTCCAACAGACTCATGGTGGCCCAGTTCACCCAATCTCAGTGTGCCCTCCTCCAAGACTCCACCCCCACCAACTATTTAATAGAGGTTGGGACAGCAGAGCGTGGGTGGGAAACAATTACAGCTGTCTTCAGTCTCTGTGTGGCAGCTGGGCTCCCTGGCTTAAATAGCCCAGTCGCGCTGTTAAAACTTGGTACCCTGTGGCCAATTGGCTGCCAGCCCTGTCCCTTTCTCTGGTGCAGCTCCAGCCTCCGATGCATCCTCTGGCTTAGCCTGCTTGCTGCCGATGCGGGGCCCGCACACACTTGCCGCTGATGCGGCGCCTGGATCCTCCGCTAGCCATCGCTGCGGCCCTTGGACACTCCTGTCACCAACATGGTCCTGGACACAGCTCTCCTTAGTCTCTGTGTGGTGGCTGGACTCCCCGACTTAAATAGTCCAGCTGCGCTGTTCAAACTTGGCACCCTGTGCGCCAATTGGCTGCCAGCTCTGTCCCTTCCTCCGGTGCAGCTCTGGCCTCTGATAGGTCCCCTGGCTTAGCCTCCTTGCCACCAGTGCATCCCCCAGACACACTTGCTGATGACACAGCCCCTTGATCCTCTGCTAGCCACCAGTGCGGCCCCCAGACACTCCTGCAGCCGACACGGTCCCTGACACAGCTCTCCTCAGTCTCAGTTTGCTTGATCTCTGTAGTGGGGAAGCTGCTGGTGGCTGTTATTAATGAGCAGGTAGAAGCTTTCCTAGACTAATGGGCTGCAAGACAAGGGGAAAACATGGATTTATGAAGGGAATGTCATGTCAGAAGAAACTCGCTGACAAGGGGGAAGGTACTGATAAACAGCAGGAAAATCCCAGCCTCTCCCTACAAAACAGGGTACTAAATGAGAAAAAGACCAAGGTAGAAAGGTCAGTGGGGGATGCTGCTACAGAAGGTAAAGCCATCAAAAACTGGAGAACAGTGAGTACCAATACCCATAGTCTGGGTAACAAGTTTCCTGAATTAGTGGCCTTGATGGAGGAGGAACATCTGGATATTGTGGCAGTCACAGAAACATGGTATACACAGAACCATGACTGGGACATACACATAGCAGGATATGCTATCTACAGGAGGGACAGGGAGGGTAAAAGAAGAGGAAGAGTAGCTCTCTACATAAGAGAAGGAATCAAGCAACAGAACAAAAGGGTAAACAGGGAGGAGAAGAAGCACTGTGGGTCAATTTGGAGGCAGGCAATGGCACCACAATCCGCACAGGGGTTGTATACAGACCCCCCTCTCAGGGGGAGGACATGGCAAGGAAATGATAGAAAGTATACTTAGAATGGCAGAAAAAGGGGAGATATTGCTGATGGGTAATCTGAATATGCTAGATGTTAACTGGAGTGCAGTTGCAGCAGCCACTTCGAAGAGTGGGGTTATTCTAGATGCCCTACAGGGGGCATGCCTTAGACAACTAGTATTGGAACCCACTCGAGAGGGAACAATCTTAGACCTGGTTCTCTCAAATGGAGATGGAGAGAGGATCACAGATGTAGAAGTGGGTAGCCATCTGGGAACTAGCGACCATCAGACAGTATGGTTCACAATAAACACAACAATAGAGTCAAGCCATGCAAAGGCAAAAGTACTGGACTTCAGGAGGGCTGACTTTGCCAAAATTGGTGAGTGCCTAAGGAATGCACTAGCAAATGGGCAGGAAGGAGGGGTGGAAGAACAATGGGGAATAATAAAAACTGCCATCACAGAGGTAACAAGCCTTTGTGTGAAGCAAATAAACAAAACAAAACGATGTAAGAAACCACTATGGTTCTCAAAGGAGGTGGCAGTGAAGGTTCAAGAGAAAAAGAAAGCATTCAGAAAGTACAAGGAATCACAGAAGGAGCAGGACAGAGAATTGTATCAGTTAAAGCAAAAGGAAGCTGGGAAGGCAGTCAGAACAGCAAAGGCCCGAACCGAGGAAAAGATAGCCAACTCAGTTAAGAAGGTGGATAAAACCTTTTTTAGGTACATCAGCGAGTGAAGGAAGACCAAAGGAGGGATAGTGAGGCTTAATAAAGGGGAGAGAGGGTGGGCAGACGGTGACTGTGAAAAGGCAGAGATACTAAACAAATGTTTTTGCTCAGTATTTACAAATGAAGAGGGAGATGTACTTAAAACAAACAATAGAAACACTCTGGATGCAGAAGTTGATACCAGCCCATTTACAGAAGAAAGGGTTCTGAAAGAACTCTTAAAACTGAAGGTGGACAAAGCAATGGGGCCTGATGGGATTCATCTCAGAATTCTAAAAGAACTAAGGGTGGAACTAGTGACACCACTGACTACCCTCTTTAACAAATCATGGGAGGATGGGGTGGTACCTGAGGACTGGAAGAGGGCAGATATGATTCCCCTTCACAAAAGTGGGAGCAGGGCAGAAGCAGGAAACTACAGACCTGTTAGTTTAACCTCAGTGATAGGGAAAATGATGGAATCACTTCTGAAGGAAAGAATTGTAGAGTACCTAGAGGCCAGAGGGGCAGAGGACCCAAGGCAGCATGGATTCACAGCGGGACGGTCATGCCAGATGAATCTAATAGATTTCTTTGACTGGGTGACCAAAGTAGTAGATCAGGGAGGGGCTGTGGACATGGCCTACCTACACTTTAGCAAGGCATTTGACTCAGTCCCACACAAAAGATTAGTATACAAGTTAGCCAGCCTGGAGTGGGTCCCAAGATGATAGCCTGGGTAAATAATTGGCTGGAGAATATGACACAGAGGGTAATAGTAAATGGAGTCCACTCTGAAGAAAGGAGTTACTAGTGGGGTACCGCAGGGTTCAGTATTAGGACCGGTCCTCTTCAATGTCTTTATAAGTGACATTGCAGAGGGACTGGAAGTAAAAGTATGTCTCTTTGCAGATGACACAAAGATCTGCAACATAGTTGATGCACAAGGTGGGGTGGAAAGAATGAGAAGGGACTTGGCAAGGTTAGATGAATGGTCAAATGTATAGCAGCTTAGATTCAATGCTAAGAAGTGCAAGGTAATGCACCTTGGAAACAAAAATCCAGGGGAAGAGTACACAATGGGGGGTTGAGATACTAACAACAACAAAAATGGAAAGGACCTGGGGTAGTCATATCAGATGACTTAAAGGTGGGCAAGCAATGGAAAGGGTAGAAAGGAGTGTTGGGGATACTGGGATGCATAGGGAGAGGCATCACCAGTAGAAAACAGGAAGTTGTTATCCTCTGTACAGACAGCTGGTGAGACCCCATCTGGAGTACTGTGTGCAGTTCTGAGACCCAATCCGCAAGGACGTAGACAAGATGGAAGCTGTCCAGAGGAGGGAACTAAAATGGTGCAGGGTCTGCACCGGAAGACATATGAAGAGAGACTAAAGGAGCTTAATATGTATAGCCTCGAGGAAAGGAGGGAGAGGGAGACATGATAGAAACTTTCAAGTACCTCAAGGAGTCAACAAAGTCCAAGAGGGTAGTATCTTCAAAAAGAGTGTACAAGAACAAGGGGCACAATTTGAAGATGGGGGGCGGCTTAGAGGTAATGTAAGGAAGTATTTTACACAGAGAGGGTTGTGGATGCATGGAACGGCCTTCCGGAGGAGGTTGTGGAGTCAAAAACAGTGGTTGAATTCAAGCATGCATGGGACAGTCATAAGGCAATTCTAGGGGTTGGGGGTAGAAAGAAGTAGGCTACTGGTTAACTAGGATCTGCAGCTTATCCATTAGGTAGGGAAATGGGCAGACTGGGTGGGCCAAGCGGTCCTTATCTGCTGTCAAATTCTGTGTTTCTTTCTATTTAATTGGGCCTACTCTCAGAATTTGGCTTCGTGCTCTTATTGGGCCTTGGTGTTCCCCAAGGAGAAACTTAATTGGACTGCCCTTTGGCAAAACTGCCACAAATTCATCCTGCAACACCGGCTGAGACTGATACAATTTAAAATTCTCCATAACATTTACTACTCTCCACAGAAGCTAGCGAGTTTAAAAATGGTGGCAGCCCCTACATGTAATAGGTGTCATTTAGGGGATGGGGATCTGATGCATATTTTCTGGAACTGTCCGAAGATAGTCCTGCTTTGGGCAGCCATTAAAAATAGAGTGGATCCATTACTGGGCCTGGAGGACCTCTTTACTCCCGAAATATGCCTGTTGGGGAATGTAACTGGTATTTCAGTCAGGAATAGGAAGTTCCATATGACTCTAATCTCGGCCACCCTTAAAAAAGTTGTTCTTAGACACTGGAAAGACTCTGTTGTGATCAGTTATACTGAATGGCTGGAGGAATTACTTGCCAGCTTGAGGGTTGAAAGGATGATAGCCGTCCTTCAAAACAAACTCCCTAGGTTTGATAAGATCTGGGGTCCCCTTTACACCACTTATTCATTATAGGGTGTAAAGGTTGCCTTCTGGCTGAGGAGAGCATGATAGCTTGTCTTGTGCTGGGGAGGGAGGGTAGGGGTGAGGGATGGGGGGATGGAGGGGGTCTCTGGGGTTATTGCAGAGGATGGATCCTGTTATTATCTGTAATATGTATGATTGTGTACTCATATGGTTGTGCTTGTTTCCCCTGGATGCATTCTCTGTAACTATAACCGTAATAAATTCTTAATGGAAAAAAAAAATCTGTGTTTCTGAGTTTCTGTGTAGACCAGACACCTGAGAGGAGCCTTCAAGCATCCCCTACCCCAAACCAGCCCCATAGCCACCACACAGCCGGCTGTCCAGTGCCATGCAACAAGCCCCAAGGAGCAGCCAGCACAGCCCTACATGTCCAGCTATGCAGGCAGACATCTCACCCAACACACATAGCCCAGGGATGTATGGGCCACGTACCACCACACAAAGGCAGGCTGATAGTGGGGAGGAGGGCCCTTCAGCACACCTGACCCACTGTGTGTGCAGGGTGGTGCCATATTCTGTCATGCAAACCCACTACCCTGAACTTTGGCAGCTGGGACAGCACCACATGCAGGCCCAGTAGAACAACATGCATGCCCTGCAGGACCTGAACACAGCAGCCATGCTAACAAATATCTTTGGTGTCTTTCAACGATTGACACTCAGTCCCCCACTTCTTTTACCCCAGTATGGCTAAAAAGTGAGCTCAATGTAATGAAATCCCATAACCTCTTACCCTCTGCACTTTTGTACACTCAACTAAGAACTCTTCCCCCATCTCTCTGTAATTCTCCTATAGCTACCTCTATAAAAGCCCATTCTCAGCTCTGTTCTTTTCTTAAATATAATCATGTTCAGGACCTAGAACAGAATATATGGGGTAATCCCAACTTCAAGATCGATAACTAAGTGTTATCTGTGACATGGCTGTCCCCAACTGGGAAACTGTTCACTAAATTTAATGGTTAAGAATGATGGGACACGGTTATCATCCCCTGAAATTATGGCCCAATTCAATCTTCCTAATTCTATGATTTTTAAAATTTTCCAAATTATACATCTCCCAGTGAAGGCAATGGGGGAGACCCCCCCCAAAACCAGCTAAGATACACTTCGACTTAGAATTATCCCCCCTAGCAGGGTTACCTGAAGCTGTATCCAGTATATACAATTCTTTATATGGTTGGAAGCACCCAGACTGTTTTGGCCAAACTACATAGTAGTCCTTTTATTTCCCAGTATTAACTATAGACTGGCAGGCTTTGTGGCATAATTGCCATAAGTTTGTGACCCAGGATAGGCTTTGCCTAATGTAATTTCACGTTCCTCACAACTTGTATTATTCTCCACAAAAATTGGCCAAATTTGGTGTAATTTCCTCATCCTCCTGTACCTGATGTATGCAAGATGAAGGCAATTTGTTTCATGTGTTCTGGTCCTGTCCAAAAGTGGCCCCCTTCTGTACTAATATTAAGCAAAGAGTGGACCCTCTGTTGGGTCTGGAAATTATTTTCAGGAGGAATCTGCCTTTTAGGAGATTTTACAGGGGTCTCAGTCCTGAACCGTAAGTATTATATTACTTTAATTTCAATGTCAGTCAAAAAATTGGAGCTGAGACATTGGAAAGACAGCAAAGTTATTACTTAATGAGTGGTTCCAAGAATTACTGGCAAACTGAAGAACTGAGAAAGCTATAGCTAGTCTCTGAAACAGGTTAAACAGCTTTACCAAGATTTGGCCCCCTTCTATACCCTTTATTCTATATAAGACAGGAGATAAGTGCCTTATGTATATTCCTTGATGTATTACTATGTACTCTGTGCTTGGGATTAGGGAGGGTGGGAAGGAATGGGTGGGAGGGTTGGGGGAGGAGAGATTTTCAAAAAGTTTCATGAACAGATGTGTGGAATATCTGTAAACAGTGCAATCTCTCTCTGTATTGTATAACCTTAATAAAAATTAAAAGACAAAAGGACCTGAACACACAGGTGCATGGGCTTCAGCATGCCCACAGACAGATCATAGACCTCCTGGAATAGACAGCAAACCATCTGCTATCCTAAATTGGAACAGCCAGCCATGCCATCCTCCTTGTAGGCCAGGATGTGGTGACCCACAGCCTGCCAAGTTGGCACACAGATCCCAGGGCACAGCCACATGCCACCAACCCCACCACCCCCCAGAAACTGGCACACCCCAGTCACCATGGCACACCCCACTGGGCTGCACCAGCTGCCACCTGCCCGTGTCACAGACCCTGGTACACACATCCAGTGTGCCAACATAGAGTCATCCTCTAGGCCAACAGGGACACAGGAGTTGGGGGCAGGTGCTGCAACCCAGGGGTTGGAGCATACCGGCATGCTGGGGACCTGGGAGACACAGGTGCAGACAGGCTCTGGGTCATCTGGGCTGCACCAGCTGCCACCTGCCAGTGTCACAGACCCTGGTACACACATCCAGGGTGCCAACATAGAGTCATCCTCTAGGCCAACAGGGACACAGAAGTTGGGGGCAGGTGCTGCAACCCAGCGGATGGAGCATACCGGCATGCCGGGGGACCTGGAAGACACAGGTGTAGACAGGCTCTAGGTCATCTGGGGACCATAGGTCACATGGGAAACAAGGCGATGGCACAGCCATGCCACCAGGGCACATGCACCTCCACACATGGAGGGGGTACACTGCCAGTAGGCTCTAATGTGGCCCATTTACAATGCATAGTGACACCCATACACCTTCACCCACTCCCGTCACAGCCCAGCAACACAGCCCTACACCCACCTCCCTTCCTATCCCCCCAGGACTACACAATACACCCATGAACCCTGCCAGACACATGAACCATGCCCCCCAGGGTAGGGGACCACACACATAAACCCCACACCCTAGAGTAGAGGGGCCAACTTTAGCCACTGTGGACTTGGACCACTACTGTGTGTACCCATCCTACTCATCCCATAAGAGGTGGACCACCATAAGATGCCCTCCCCAGCATTGACAGAACCACAGGTCACCCATTCCCCCCGATATCAGCACTCAGGATGTATTAGCCTCATCACAGTGCCACTATGGAGTACACTATATCTCCTGAATGACCCATGCATGAGTACATTGTGTGCTGCCTGGCCAGACAGCGTCTCCAGGAAATGGTGCTGTGGATAACCCTTCTCTCTGTTGCTTAGTAGGACAGCACCCTGGTACTTGGGCTTGGGCAGCTGTTTTCAAATGGCCATGTTGTACAGCATGGTACATGCATGCTACATGCAGTGATCACTCTGCATGCCTTCCCAGGGGCCAACATCATACCATTGGTGTGATCCAGGCAAAAGAACCTCATCTTCAGCACCCCGATAGTCCTCTCGACAACAGCATGGGTCGTCTTGTGCACCTTGTTTTATGACCCATCCTCCCAGCCATGCAGTATCAGGAATAGTGTCATCAGGTATGGCTGGAGTGGGTATCTGCTGTCACCTAAGCACTGGGTACAGAACCAACATTTTAGTGACCTGTGGCAGTCTGCACAGCTGTGTTGTGTATGTGACACATTCATACTCACCCAGAAGCCAGCCACGACACCACTACAGGCTTCAAAGTGATCACTCAGCCTGGATCCATTAAACACGTATGCATCATGGGTCAAACTTGGCGCACACATTGCTGATGATACCATCTGCATCACATACTGTCTGACAGTTGGTACTGTGAAAATGCTTTCTGTTTCTGTATGCCTCCTCATCCATGGTTGGTGCAATCATGACCATATGGCTACAGTCTATGGGGCTCAGGATATTAGGCATGCCATGCATGGCATGGAATGCCTCCTTTATGGCATGGATGTCAGCATCAGTCATGGGGAACTGTATGTGGTCATGCACATGTTGGAGTAGGGCATCCATGACCTGGTGCAGATCTCATGACATGGACTGACTGACACCTATGACATTCTCCATAACCCTCTGGAAGGAATCCATGACATTGCATGACAGGGCACACAGAACTTTCATTTCCACAGACATGACATTTGACTGGTGTGTCAGAGCCTGAAGCTGCCCAAGGAGCATGTCATAGAGCCCTGAGATTGTGTCGTGGTCCAGGTGGTACCGCTCAATGTACTGTCCCTTGCAGAGCTCAGCCACAGTTGTACAGGGCCTGAATATCCTGGGTCTGTGTCGTCTCCTCAGAGTCCTCTTCTTCTCCCGCTTGGTCTCCCACAGAAGGACTTTTAACATATTGGTAGATAGACTGAGTGACATAATAAAAGACCAAAAAATTGTTTTGATGGGTTACTTTAATTCTGATTGGAAGCAAGATAAAGGACAACAACTAAAAGTGATTTTTGACCTTTTAGGTCTAGAACAGATAATTCAGAGTCCCGCTAGATGTAGTAAAAATAGAGTTATAGGGACAATTTTAGACCTGATATTTGTTTGTCCAGATATTAAAGTGAACAATTGGGAAATAATGCCCTTAAATGTGGCAGACCATTATCCAATTAAGAGTATGTTGGACCTAAGGTCCCCTACTAATAAACAATCCAACTCGTATTGGACCAGAGATCTGAGTTGTTCTAGGACCTTATCATTTAGAAGAGATCTGGTAAAAATCAGATAGGATAAGATAATGTTAATCACAGATTTAAATTTAGCAATCAAAGAGTTTACTAATCAACTTAAGGGGATAATTGACATGCATGCCCCTAAAGTGATAAAAGTGAGAAGTGGGAGGAATGTGGATTGGTTAGATGAAAAATTGAAAAAAAAGACTTCGGGTGCGAAACTGGTTGTGGAAAAAGGCAAGAAAAACTAAAAAGGAAGAGGATTGGAATAGTTTTAAAATATGGAGAAACAAATGTAAAAAGGAAATAAATCAGGCAAAGAATAGGACCTATTTAAATCGTATAAATAAAGCTGCAGGATCTAGGGAGTTTTGGGGATGTATCAGGGACATACAAAGTCCTATTAAAGATTATACACTGATTAAATTACTGGAATCTGGTGGGTTAGTGGATAACCAAGTAGATGTAGCTAAGATTTTCAATCATTATTTTTTTAATTTACCTGATATATAGATTAAACAAACAATCAGATCTAAAAACTGCTGGCATTTCAGTAGATGAAGTGATAGATAAAGTGAAAACTGGGTCTGGAAATATATTGGAAAGCCTACCGGGATCAGGATTCAGGTTTAAGAAGATAGGGGTTAACAGTGTTGAGAAAGAACTAAGGAACCTTGATGTATATAAAGCAGGGAGGGTGGGTGGATGGAATTGATGTAAAATATTTGAAAATAGGTGCGGATCTGCTGGCCCCCATGCTGACATACTTATTTAATTGGAGCCTATGTTCCCCTGTTTTTCCAGACTTATGGAAATTGGGGAGGGTAATTCCAGTGTATAAGGGAGGGGATAAACACACCCCATCAAACTACAGGCCCATAGCCCTCCTCTATTTTATCCAAGGTTTTAGAAAAACTAGTCCATGGGCAGTTGAGCCAATACCTAGAACAACATAGTTTATTGACCAACTGTCAGCATGGCTTCAGAGAAGGAAAATCCATGAACACCACAACAGTAGATTTCAATAACCTTGTTGCAACATCTTTAGATTCAGGATTGAAGACTGGATCTGAGTAAAGCTTTTGATCTTGTGGACCACTATAGGCTGTTGGAGAGACTATGTAAAATAGGTATTTTGGGAGCACCATTGCACTGGTTTAAATCTTATCTACCAGATAGACACCAGTGTGTCTCCATGGGTATAGCAGCCTCAGACCTAGTAGATATTGGAAGAAGGGTACCTCAGGAATCAATCTTGGGTCCCCTATTATTCAACATATATGTTAATGATATAGTGTTCACAATATCTAAAGGTGTGATCCGGCTATATGCTGATGACACTGTACTTGTGTCATTGGCTGATAGCTATGATCAGCTGGGAGAGCAGCTTCAGAGAGACCTGACACTCATGGAGGAGTAGTTTGTTAACTCTGCTTTGCAAATTAGTGTCAAGAAAACTCAATATATGATCTTTTCAATGGGTGTTGGAAGGTCTGATATTCCTGACACACAATTAAGACTGATATATTGCACCCAACTTGCAAATGTGGCATCCTACAGATATTTAGGGGTGGTAGTAGACTCAAGATTAAAATACTCTGATCATATCTGTAACCAAGTTAGCAAGGTTAATCAAAGATTAGGAGCTCTGAGAAGGTTGTCTGGATGCCTCTCAGTTAAAACAAGGGAAAGGTTGGTTAGTCAACTGTTAATTCCTGTCCTAGAATATGGGTCTAGTGTTTATATGAATTCTCCCCAGACCTACCTAAATAAAATAAATCGGACCTATTATAGGCTTGGTAGGTTTGTGACCAAAGCAAAATTTGCAACCCATCACTGTACAATCTATGAAAGTTTAGGTTGGTTAAATCCAGCTTCAAAGTGTTTATATCACTGGTTGACCTGATGCCACAATCTGGTTTACAATAGGCATCCCCTAAAACAGTATGTTTTATTAGTACCCTCACTAACGTCATCTATTTCCCTAAGGTATTCAGAATTATACATTCCCAATGTAAGGTCTAGGAGTAAAATAGGGGACACTACTTTATAGAATCATCTTGCGGTCCATTGTAACAAATTGCCCGGAGAGTTAAAAACAGTTCTGGGCCCCACACAGTTTAAAAAAGTCCTGAAAAGTTATTTGTTAAAGAAGTGTATTTGTTTTAGCTAGAGTACTGTCTCTGAGGGTCCAGAAAACAGAACATTTTAAAGGTATATGTACAATACATTGATTGTGTATTGGTAAGAGAAAGGAGTTTATGTTTGTGTATTGTATGTACAAAGAGAGATTAATGATTGTTTGAAATAAATGTATGGATTTACAGGACATTGTTGAAAAAGGGCTTTAACCCAACAATTTGTATCCTGTATAAAAATAAACTTTTCATCATCATCATCATTATATTCATGAGATGCCCAGAGCACAACTTGCAATCCCGATGAGATGGCTGCAACTCACAGTCCAACTACTACTACTCACTGTATACCGTGCCATGTACTCTGTGGAGCAGCTTCCGCCACAGCTATAGGTCCTCCTTACAGTGGGCCATGACACAACATGCCTGTGGAGTTACGCAAGTCACTGCCCAGCATGCCGTTCTGCATCTCAACATGGCGGCTGCAGCATTGGTCCATTATGGTGGTGTGATAGTGCCCAAGGCCAGGCGACTGGGAGTGTACACTCACAAACTGCGGCAGGTGTCTACAACAGATGTACATGACGACCCCAAGGGGACCCCCTGGGAGGTGACAGAGACCAGGGAGGTGAGTGGATGTGTTCTTCCCTACTGTGTGCTACTGTCCTGTCCATCCATGTCCCACAGGTCCTGCACATATGGGGCAGCATATGTACCTGTTACTTGGTGTACACCAAA
Organism: Neoceratodus forsteri; assembly: GCA_016271365.2. NCBI lineage: Eukaryota > Metazoa > Chordata > Ceratodontiformes > Ceratodontidae > Neoceratodus > Neoceratodus forsteri. Next base: position 85,170,923 of record CM028133.1, on the reverse strand, counting down.
TGTGGTGTATGCCTTGTGCTGTATACCATGGGTGCCCCTGTGGCTGTGACCCATCTGTTGCCCCTAACGGCAATGTCTGTGTGTGTCCAGGGTCCTCATGTGCTATTCTACCCTTTGCTGTCCCTTTGTGTCTCCACAGGACTTCCAGGGTCATCCGGATATGTTTACATTGGAGTGGCAGGTGCAGGTGGATGGGGCTGCGTCACTGGGGGTGGTGCTGCAGTGGCACAGAGTAACTCTGAATCTGCCATACCACCTGTCCTGGAGGATGGGATTGGTGGACATGCACAACAAAGAAGAGGCTGGGGACCTGTTGGCCATCAAGGAGCCCTAGAACGTATGCTTTTTTGTTAACTATTTTTATTGAAGTATAAACAAGAGTACAAACATACACACTGTGCGGTACATACTGGTTGCACTGACAGATCTGAGCATACAGCCAGAGATATAACATTTAACTAGCAATTAAATGTCATGCAGTAATACACCAAAATTGTATACAACAGGTGACAATTAAGTCAGTAGTCAATGGACCTCCAAGAGATCCCTACAAGTTAAACTCTTAAAAGAAAGGTGGACAATTGATGTCAGGGGGACACTGGGCCAGAGTGGATTCTCAAAGAGAGGGACAAGGAAGAGGAGACTTAGATCATGCTGGGAATATGTCCTTTTCCAGGGCATCCAGTAAAGTTCTCCACATGTGTAAGAAGGATTCATTAGACCTGTTTGCTGCCAGTTGTATTTTTTCCAGAACTAAACAGTGTTTCAGATTATTAGCCCATTGTTGGACAGTAGGAGCACTGGATGACATTCAAGATTGGGCAAAAGTTTTCTTGGCCATAACTAAATCAAGGAACCAGACAGGTACAATCGCTCTCCATAGAGGGTGATGGAGGCTAACAGGAGTTCCATGGGAGACTTAGAGGGGGTGTATCCCAAAACTGTGCATCTCATATTAGAAGGATGTAACCTTAGGACACGTTAACACAAGCTACAGAAAATCCATGTCAGCTGATGAGCACTTAGAGCACTCACTAGAATTCTCTGGATTCATAGTATGCAACCTTTTAGGAATGATGTATGCCCTGTACATAAAATTTAAATGTAACTGCCTGAGTTTTTTGCTGCATGAACAGGTTAGAAAGTGTTTGGCAGCAAGTCTCAAAGCTGACCAATCATTACCAATAGAAAGTTCCTGTTCCCATTTAGCCTCAATAGTAGCTGTGGCTGAATCATCATTCCCCTGAAGAGTATGGTAGAAGGTCATTGATGACTTTTTACAGGGTTGGGGCCTATAGAGTTCCTCCTCGAATGGAGAGGGCTTGGCTCATCCTGAGGTTAAGTCCAGTGTTGTACCCAGCCTATGCTCTACCTTGAGATACATGAAAAAATCCCTTGGGTCACTGTGTAAGGCCTGTCTTAGCTCAGAAAAATCACTCAACCCACCACCACTGTACAGATGGAACACAGAGTGGAGGCCTAAGTGATACCATCAGAGCAGCCACTGATACAGGTTGACCGAGCACGGGCCTCTCCTACTTACAGCGGTGATGAAGTCGATATAGTGAGATGAGGAAAGGAGGTGAGTTATGTGTTGATTAGATGCTACCAAAGTCTTGAGGGTGGACACTGTGAAGGGGTTAGACACCAAAGGGGGGAGAGAAAGGGACCAAAGAGATCCCAACAGGTACTCAGAGGGAACAGCACTCTGCAGCTCTTCCTCCTTCTCAGTCAACATCCTGGAGTTTTGGGTTGTTGGCAGCCCCACTGGAAAAAAAGGCAACTGTGAGGCCCAATCATAATGTTGAAAATCTGTGTCCCCCCCCCCACGTTAGACCAGAAGTTGAAGTATACTCTGTTTAATGCGGGCAGACTTCTCCCTCCCCAAACATTTGTGTAATATGAAATTTAGAAATTTGTTGGCAGAAAAGAACCCCATGATCCATCCAGACTCCCTGAGTCCCCTCCTCTCCAGGAAGACCTCCTCCCTCCATTTTCTGTCTGCCCCTTTTGGTTAGGCCCATATATGTATCCCAGGCTTTTTTTTTAAATTTACCTACTGAATCAACCCCCATCACCCATTCAGGCAGTCTGTTCCATGTCCTCACCACCCTCTCTGTAAAGAATTCCCCCTGATGTCACCTTTAAATCTGTCACCCTCGAGATTTAGTGCATGCCCCCTAGTGAATTTGTTCTCACGTAATCTGAAGATATTGTCAATCCTCACCCTATTTATGACTTTCAAGTACTTGAATATTTCAACTATGGCCCCCTTGTCCCTCCTCTCCTCCAGTATGTACAGGCCCAGCTCACCCAGTCTTTCCTTGTATGTCTTCTCCTGTAGCCCCTCACCATTCTGGTAGCTCTTCTCTGGACCCTCTCCAGCCTGTCCTTGTCCCCTTGTGAGTATGGCCTCCAGAACTGTACCACATATTCCAGGTGCGGTCTGACCATGGTCTTGTATAGTGGCATGATCACCTCCCTTCTCCTGCTTGTAAAGCCCCTCTCTATGCATGCCAACATTCTGCCTTCCTTGCTGCCTTGTTGCACTGACTCTGAACCTTCAGGCTGTCTGAAAAAGTGATCCCCAGGTCCATTTCCTGTTCTTTTGTCTCCAACCCCCCTCCCCCCACCAGCATTTTACCTTCAGGTTTCTTCACCCTAAATGCATAACTCTGCATTTATTTGCATTAAATTGTAGCTGCCATCTTTCTGGCCACTCCTCCAACCTTGCCAGATCCTCTCTTATACTTTTCATCCCTCCATCGTATCCACCCGATTACATACTTTCATGTTGTCTGCAAACAGATTTACCTTCCCATGCAGACCCTCCGTAATGTCACCAATGTAAAAGTTGAAGAGTATGGGTGCCAGTGCTGAACCCTGGGGAAACCCACGTGTCACCCTTTCCTCCTTTGAGTGCACCCCATTTATCACAACTCTCTTGCATTGCTCCCCACTCCCAAGCTACCTACTTTACCTACCAGTCTCCTGTGGGGGACTGTGTCAAAGGCCTTCCTGAAGTACAGGTAGGCCACGTCCACCTCCACTCCCTGATCTTATATCTCTGTAACCCTGTCAAAAAATTCAGTTAAGATGATCTGGCAGGACCTAGCACCTGTGAGGTTCCATGTCTTAATGGCAATCACAGAATAATGATCATTGTTACAGTGAGTGTACATCACCGAAAATGAATTTCTCAGATGCACCCTCGCAGTGCGGACAAAAACAGCGTCCAAGACCTAGGGGTCTTATTTTTTGCTGTGCCCCCAGCACCCCCTTACTTATGGATTCTTAACTCCAGGGGGTTGCACATTGGGAGGGGGTCGAAAAACTTGATAAAATGAAAGCTGCCTGCTGGCAAAAAAAACAAAACAATGTGCGCTGCACCAGACCCGAACCCTGCACCCTGCGCCTCCCAGCCGACCACCCTCCACACCACACTAGTGAACCAGCTCAGCAGCTGCCCACCACATCCTCTCCCACATGCCATCCCTCCTCTGCCTCCCCCCCACGCATGTGCACGTGTACTTCCCATAGCAGTATTTCGCCCACCCCACTATCTGGTCGCCCCCGCTGCTTGGAAGCTGTAAACATAGGTGCTGCAATTGAGTCGCCATTTTTGTAGGTGTCCAATTTCGGTTGCCTTGTTCACTGGATACCCACCTGTGAAACTGTGCTGGTTGCCATCCAGGAGGCCCTCTGTCTCCAGATATTTAATCTTTAATTCCACTTTGAAAATGAGCTTGCTCAATAGTGTTTATGCCTGGTTAAATAAAGTGATTGATTGATTGATTGATTGATTAATCTGCCTTTCCTTTATAAGGGTCTCCTTTAGCTTACCCACCACAGATGTAAGGCAAACTGGGCAGTAGTTTTCCGGTTCCTCACTTCTTCCCCCCCTTATGCAATGGCACCACCTCAGCCCTTTTCCCGTCCCCAGGAACCCTTCCCTTGTCCAGTGATAGATTAAACAACCTTGTGTGTGGTGCCGCCAACACCTGCTGCAGCTCTTTAAGCACTCTTGGGTGAATCCTGTCTGTGCCCATCACCTTATCCTCCTGCAGTTTCCCCAGTTCTTCCAATAGCCTATCCTCTAAGAATGGACTCGAATCCACTTCCCTGCCCTCCTTCCTCTGACTTCCAACTCCAGCCCAAACCCCTCCTCCACCGTCAAAACTGATGTAATCTTTCAGAACATTAGTCTTTTCCATATCCCCTTCTGCCATAATACCCCCTTCTCCTTTGACTCTAATAATCCCCATCTTCCCCTTCCTTCTGTCACTCACATATCTAAAAACTTCTTATCCCCCCTTTTTGCCTCACTCGCTATATGTTCCTCCATAATCTCCTTCGTCCTTCTGATTATTTTTCCTGTTTCCTGCAGTTTTGCCTTATATACCTCCCTGTCCATCTCTTTATGAAAGGCTTTATATGCTCTGAATTCCTTCATTTTCTCCTAACTGCTATCCCCACTTCCTTTATGAACCAAAGTGGTTTTCTCCCCTTCTTCTTTTTGCTCACTATTCTAACACATAGTGCTGTCACCTTCAATATTCCTCCCTTGATTTCTTCTCACAGCTCCTCCACATCATCTATGTTCTCCTTTCCTTCTAATTCTTCCTCACAGTTTCCATCGTCCTCCCAAAATCTGTCTTCCTAAAGTCCAGCATCTTAATGGTGGAAATGCTCTTGACTTTCCCATTCCAAATTTTAAGGCTTATCATTCTGTGGTCACTGTGCCCCAAATTCTCCCTAACCTCCTCCTCCTCAATCCCTTTCCCAGTTGTCATTACCAAATCAAGTATTGTCCTCCCCCTAGTAGGTTCTGTGACCAGCGGGTGGATGAACAATTCCTGCATGGCTACCAGCAGCTCCCTACTCCTTTCTGAGGATGCTGCTGGAATTTCTCAATTCACATCTGGTAGATTCAGATCACCCAACACCACTATTTCCCCTTTCCTGGCCATCTCCTGTATTTCACTAATGGACTATCTATCCACTTTCGCTCCTTGATTTGGTGGTCTGTAGACCACCCCTACCCTCACTGCCTCACCTCCCGTTCTGCTTAAAGTGACCCATAGTGTCTCCACCGGTCCATCCCTTCCCCCACTTGCCATTGCTCAAATCCCCTTCTTTACATACAAGGCAACCCTGCTTCACCTTCTTCCTGTCCTATCCCTCCTGTAGAGTCCATACCTTGGTATTTCCACCTCCTAACTGTGGTTGTCAGACCACCTGGTCTCCATGACTGCAATTATGTCCAGGTGATGTGCTGCCACTGCTGCCTGCAGGTGCAACATTTTATTACCGAGACTCCTGGGCCCATATATTCAGACTGTGCCTAGCAGGGGTGCATGCCTGGGTGCAGCGTGACTGGGATGCACTGGGGCCAGGACCAGGACCAGGTGATATTCAACAGTGATGCGCCTTGGTGCAGCACCGTTGAATATGGCAAAGACAGCGCACGGTGCAGTGGCCCTGCACTGGTGCAAGCCACAGATAAGGAGTACTGGGATGTGGCAGTGCAAACACAGTTACGTTGGGTAAAAGGAGAAAGTCCAGAGGGGGTATTGATAAGCTCAAAGGAGAAAAGGGGGCATGAGGAGGAGGACCCTGTAAAAGCATCTATCCTAAATAGATACTTTTGCTCAGTATTTACTGAAGAGAAGGTAGGGCAGGGCCCACAGCTCTGCACCATGGACACAGGGGGGAGGGAGGTGAGCACTACTCCCTTCACAAAAGAAAGGGTCCTACAAGAGCTCACTAAGCTCAGGGTGGACAAGGCAATGGGACCTGATGGCATACATCCCAGGTTACTTAAGGAGCTAAGGGTGGAACTAGCAGAGCCATTAGCAGGACTGTTTAGTGAGTCTCTGAGCACAGGAGAGGTCCCAGAAGACTGGAGAAGGGCTCATGTGATCCCGCTCCATAAGAGTGGTATCAGGGAGGAGGCAGAGAACTACAGACCAGTCAGTCTTACCTCAATAGTGGGCAAGATTATGGAGGCACTCCTTAAGGAAAGGATAGTGCAACACCTGGAATCCATAGGGGCACAGGATCCAAGACAGCATGGGTTTACAAAAAGGAAGGTCCTGTCAAACTAATCTCATAGATTTCTTTGACTGGGTAACCCGAGTGGTGAACCAAGGGGGAGCAGTTGATGTCGCCTACCTTGACTTCAGCAAAGCTTTCGACACTGTTCCACATAGAAGATTGATAAATAAGCTGGGTAGGTTCGGGGTGGGTCAGAAGTTGGTCAACTGGGTGGCAAACTGGTTGATGGGCAGAAAACAGAGAGTGGTGGTAAAATGGTATACAGTCAGAAGAGATGCAAGTCACAAGTGGGGTACCTCAGGGATCAGTCCTGGGGCCAATCCTCTTCAATATCTTCATTAGTGACATTGCAGATGGACTAGAGGGTAAGGCTTGTCTGTTTGCAGATGACACCAAGATCTGCAACAGAGTAGATGATCCAGATGAGGTGGGCAGAATGAGAAGAGATCTGGATAAACTACCAAAATGGTCAGAAGAGTGGCAACTGGGATTTAATTCAAATAAGTGCAAGATTATGCACATAGGGAAGAGAAACCCTGAAGCCACCCATAGGCTGGGAGGGGAGTTGCTGGCAGTCACAAAGGAAGAAAGAGACTTGGGCATCATCATCACCGATGACCTGAAATCATCCAAGCAGACCTCTAAAGCAGTAGGTAAGGCTAGGGGGATGTTAGAGTGTATTAGTAGAGGTATCACAAGTCATAAGAGGGAGGTAATAATCCCTCTTTACAAGACACTGGTTAGGCCCCATCTGGAGTACTGCATGCAGTACTGGAGGCCACACCTTCACAAGGATATTAACCAAATTGAGGCAGTCCAGAGAAGGGCAACCAAAATGGTGAAGGGACTGCATCAGAAGACATATGAGGACAGATTAACAGAGCTCAATATGTATACCCTTGAGCAAAGGAGGGAGAGAGGTGAGATGATTGAAATATTCAAACACCTTAAGGGCATTAACAAGGTGAAAGAGTCTAACATGTTTAAATATAAGAAAAATAGCAGGACAAGAGGGCACAGCATGAGACTAGAGGGAGGCCGATTAAGGTGGAATGTGAGGAAATTCTTTTTCACAGAAAGGGTGGTGGATGCATGGAATGGCCTATCTCAGGAAGTGGTGGCTATGAATACAGTGCAGTGCTTCAAACAGGCATGAGATAGGCATGAGGGAGCAATACAGATGAGTATGAATAGATTGGCCACTGACAGAGCAAAGACAGATGGCACATTTATAAGGTAGAAAAAGAAACAGGCAGACTGGATGGGCCTTGCGGTCCTTATCTGCCATCAACTTCTATTTTTCTATGTTTCTATCACCCGTGATATTCAGCAGAGGACATGCAAATTAGGCCATAATATATGCAAGGTGCATATGGGGCCATTTGCATGTCATTATGGCCCCATTTGCATGCCTTGCAGAGGGCAGCCTGGTGAATTACACCTGGCTCCCTGCACAGCACGACGTGTGCACAGTGGGGGTCCCAGGGCATCCCCTGCCCCATAGCCATGATCGTGGTTAAGCTCTGTAAAATACTTCCCTGGTAGTCTAGTGGTACCCCCCTCTCTCCCGTTACCATGATCACCAGTAGCAGTAGTATAAAACATTCCCTCATGGTCTAGTGGCACCCCCCTTCCTCCCTTTACCCTGATCACCGGTAGCAGTACTATAAAACATTCTCTCGTAGTTTAGTGGCATCCCCTCCCTCCTGGTACCCTGATCACTGGCAGCAGTAGTATAAAACATTCCCTGGTAGTCTAGTGGCACCCCTTCCCTCCCATTACCCTGATCACCTGTAGCAGTAGTATAAAACATTCCCTGGTAGTCTAGTGGCACCCCCTACCTCCTGTTCCCCAATTTCCAGTAGTAGTAGTATAAAACATTCCCTCTTGGTCTAGTGGCACCCCCTCCCTCCCATTATCCTGATCGCCGGTAGCAGTAGTATAAAACATTCCCTGGTAGTCTAGTGGCACCCCCTCCCTCCCGTTACCCTGATCGCCGGTAGCAGTAGTATAAAACATTCCCTGGTAGTCTAGTGGCACCCCCCCCTCCCATTACCCCGATCACTGGTGGCAGTAGTATAAAACATTCCCTGGTTGTCTAGTGGTACCGCCCCACCAGTTGCCATGATATTGTCTAGTACAGTATGCCCTGCAAGCCCATTGGTTCACACTGTAGACCAATGGGCTTGCAGGACATACTGTACCTGTCATTCGGCAGGCAGCTGGGTGGTATGCAGGTGGGTTGCAGCCGCCCATTGGTGATGGGGAGGAGTGGGTTGGGCAAGAGGTGCTGTGTGGGTGGGAGTGGTGGGGGGGTGCCACTGGGTCACCAGGGAATTATTCTATGGAGATTTACCATAATCACGGTAACAGGTGGTGGGGGTACCACTAGACTACCAGGGAATATTTTATAGTACTACTACTGGCGATCAGGGTAACGGGAGGGAGGGGGTGCCACTGAATATTGGGATGTGCCACATATGCATGGGGGCATCTGTGCCTGGCAGCCTTTCCAATATCCCACCGGGGCACAATGTGGGGTTGTGCTGGCACAGCTTTGTTGCACCATGTGCAACCCTTTTGAATATCCAGGCACTGGTGTTTATTAGAAACCCTTTCCACCAGCATTGCCTTCCATCATTTCCCACCCCTCCCAGCATCTCCTACCCCCAGCTGTGGGGGAGTGTGAGTTAGATATGTCCCACCAGACATTTTCCCTCAACCATCCCAGCTGTGCACTCCTCCTCACCAGTTTAAATCTCTCCACAGTATTTTATCTATGTATTCCTGGATTTTAAATATTTAAGTGGGCTAGTTGGACCGGAAAAGGCAAAGACTGGAATAGATAAAGGTACCTTAGTAATATGGTCATCTTAACAGTGCTAATGCATCCCAACAGGGAACGTGGCAGTGACTGCCACCGTTCACATTCTTCCACAAGTTTGAAGAGCAGTGGTCTATAGTTTAGCATATAGAGGGTAGTGAGTTTAGCTGAGATATGTATTCCCAGGTATCTGAAACGGTCAACCAAAAGTAGGCCAACCAAATCAGAGATTAATTGGGATCTATACAGCTGACCAATGGGAAGTAGCTTGCTTTTAGTCCAGTTGATTGTATGACCAGACAGGGACCCGTATTTCCACGGAGGGAGTGGGCCACTGGCAGGTCATGGGTTGGGTCCAGCAAGTATAATAGCAGATTACCTTCATATAAAGCAACTTTATGTTCACTCCCTCCTCCTCAGAAGCCCTGAATACCAGCATGCACTTAAAGGGCCACAGCCAATTGTTCCAAGGATAGGACATAGAGAAGGTGGGGGACAATGGGCAGCCCTGTCTTGTGCCCTGTCCCAATGAATGATAAGGTGTCAGCTCACCGTTGACCACAATTTGGACTGTAGGAGAGGTGTGTACCACTCTTATCCAATTGAGTTGAGGACCCACACCCATACCTCACAGAGTCTTGAATGTATACCCCCACTCCACATGGTTGAAAGCCTTCTCAGCATTCAGGGCGAGACCTGGGTCCTTAACATTTGGTGGGTAGACTGAACCCACTGAGAAAGTGTCCACATCAGCTAAGGCCTCATTGACTAGAACATATCTTCCAACTGACTCCACAATTTTTTGGAGGACTGTGACAGGAAGCTCCTGCCACTCTTGAGGACCGACCTTTCCTTAAATCTGTTGCAACAGTTCTTCTATTTTCTTGGCCTACTCTATCCTTTACAATTTCTACTCCATAAGGTTGGCCACCTATGGGCATCCCCTTCCCTTTCATGACTATGCTACAGTGTCCTCTTTAATTTTCCTTTTCTCTGTCTGGTCCTCATACAGGAAGGTTATTGTGGTGACCTCCAAAGGTATGTAAAACAGGTTGTCTTTATAGTTGTTGGATTTAGTATGTAATAGCACTATGTCATTAAATACCTTGATGTATATATCTTATTTTTATGAAACCTCTAAATGTTGAAAATACCATGTCACTAGGTGTTTTTGATCATGGTAAAAAGTACTAGGTGACTATTATAGAAATTAAGTCCATTGTGCTATTTAACATGCATGTAAATTGCTGTAAACTGAACAAGTCTGAAATGTCAAGGTGATTTACATATATCCCATGATGCTTTGCATTATGGAAGTATGTATGATGTTGTATTTCTTTAAAACTTGACTTGTTGCCAATGCCCTTTGGGGTAACCCTTTTCAGTAATTCTGCATTGAGTTTCTTTGTCTGTAGCTTGCTTTTTTTTTCTTTCTGAGTCCCCACTACCCAAGCAAACAGGACCTACATAGGGATGAAGGATTTTCACTGAAAAGTGGTTAGATCAGAGATCATTGTCAGTAGGTGCTGGCTAAGTGCAGAGAAAGGACATACATGGTCTGTTGCTGCAAAGTGATGTACTGAAAAAGGAATATGGCATTGCAGAAGCTTATTTCCTATATTTTGAATAACCATCACACAGATATTGTGTGTTGAACATGAAGTTCAGTGTCTGATCCATCTTTTATCCCACAAGGACGATAACCTGAACCCGAGTGGAAACCAGATAGCCACCCTCCCCTGAGTCATAGTCAAGAAACAGGAGGTGACTCATGTTCCACCCATAGTGCAACTGGCCTTCCCAACTTCCACATCAGACATACGAGTTTCATGCATTAATCAAATCTGAATTTTAGATCTCTTGATTTCAGCTGATACATATCTATATTTAACGACAGTCTTTAGTCCATTAGCATTCCATGTGTCTATGTTCATAGTATTAGCCATATTTCAACCTGTTGTACTGCCATATATTAGCTGGAAAATAACTCCTACAAAATGTCAACATGTTGTGTAGGTGGATTAGTAATTGAATGTGTAACAGAAATAATCATTATGTTAATCAAACTGTTTTCCTGTAACAGCCCCCCTCCCCTCCCTCCCTCAATGAAACCAAACATTGTCCCAGCAGTAAACAGGTTGTGTTTTCCCTGCAATAAACACTACTGGGTAAACACAACCTGTATATGAACTGTTGAATAAATTGCAAACCTGGTGCAACTCCCTTCAGCTGGACTGATATTTGTCCAGTTGAACATCCCCTGCAAACTGACGATGAATAGATAGGCAGTATACTGCAGTGGTTTAAGGCTCTGAGATGCAAATCTGGAGACCTGGGTTTGAATCCCACAGCCCTCACTTGCATACTGTGTGACCCTGAGCAAGTCACTTAACTTCCCTGTGCTCCAAGGTTGCATCTGTAAACAAGCTTTTAGCTTACTGTGTCTCACCCAGTTAAACAACTGGGAAAAAATAGAGTCACTTAGACTTGAGGAGCAAAAAGCTGAAGCCCATAAGTAGCTCCTTTAACACAGGATGTAATAGTTCATATTCCCCCTTGCAGCAATAGATTTATCTAGATTTCTTTCAAAAAATTTGTTTGTACTTAATATTACTTCCATTGGTAGTCTATTCCATAGGTTAGCTGATTTTTAGCTAATCATACTGTGTAATAACATTTTCTTTGATTAGTTTAAAATGTATTAACTTTTACTTTTAAAGGGTGACCACTCACGTCAAGTTGATCAGGTTTATATTCAATGTTCAGTTTTGTCATAAGCAAAAGGTAGTTTATTTTATTATATTATAATAGAACAGCATATCCCCTCATTACATTTTTAACTCAACACCATGGAGACCTACATTGTTAAGCCTGTCATTATAAGTACAGTACTTCAGGGATTTTATTAATTTTGTAAATCGTAGCCGAACTTTCACTGATTTATTGATTTCTGTCTTTGTATAAGGGCTCCCTAGATGGCTACTATAATCCATTAGAGGCCTGATATAGGATAAATATAAGGGCAACAAAATGTCAGTTGTTCTTTTTTTAATATTCCTTTTTATTGCTATTATAGTTCTATTTGCTTTGGCTACTACAGAGGTACACTGATCTTTAAACCTATTTTTTTTTTACTGAGTATGATGCTTAAATCCTTTTCAGCTCATTTATTCGGAATAGTTTCACCATTTAATGTGTAATTATGTAATTGATTCTGCCTTCTCATATGTAAAATGCAACACGTCAGTATTTAACTTAATACCCCATTTAGCTGTCCAAGAAGTGATGGATTATATATCCTTTCGTAAATAATCTATTTGGTAAATGGTGTTACATGGTCCACACAGTTTTGTATCATCTGTATATTTCATAATGTTACTATAGACTTTTTCCTCCAAATCTGCAATAAATATTTGGAAGATTATAGGTCCCATCATTGAACCCTGTGGAACCCCACTAGCCCCTTTGCCTTTGGATGAGAGATGACCATGTATGGCTACTCTTTGTGTTCTGTCCTTTAACCAATTATCAATCCATTCTATGATGTGTATTTTGATACCATATTTATTTAGTTTATCATTAACTGCCCGATGTGATACTAAATCAAATGCCTTACTAAAATCAATCAAAACAACATTCATTGGAATACCTTTGTCCAACATTTGGCTGACATGGTCATAAAAACAAATAAGATTTGTTGAACATGAATGGTCCTGTCTATAACTATGCTGAGTAGCATCAAACATGGGAATGGTTTTAAGGTGTTCCAGGATTTTATTTTTGATAAATGATTCAAGGATTTTACATGTGACTGATATTAAACCTATTGGTCTATAATTGGTATTGCTTGATTTACTTCCCTTTCTGAAGATATAGGTTACCTTGAACTTTTTTCCAGTAAGATGATATGACAGCACAATTTACTGATTTTTCATATATAATTTTATGAGGTAACCAAATGTTGATCTTCATTAATTTTAACATAGGTAAGGTACTATTCAGTGTCAGTGGCTCAGCAGGTAGCACACTTGCCTCTGAGGCCGGAAGATCAGAAGGCTGTGGGTTCTAAGCCCCACACCAGGCACTTGGATTAATAGCCCAATACTAACACTGCAGTGCAGCATGAGGGGCGTGCTGCACTCCTGAGGTGCCATCTTTCAGATGAGATGTTAAACTGAGGTCCCATCTGCCTGTTTTGGTGGTAGTTCAGGTGGATGTTAAAGATCCCATGACACTTCTTGAAAAGAGTAGGGGGAATGTTATTGTGAATCACATATACAGAAAAAACAAACACCAATCAGAAAAAATAAATATAACAGCTTGTAAAAAAAGAAATTACATTTTTGAAATGAAAAAACTTAGGAAAACAAACACTGCAGATATTAGTGACAAGCTATTGTAAGTAACATCTCTACTACCATCATTGATATTTAATAAAATATGAAAAGCCTTTCCACCAGTGTGACACCTGTTGTGTATAATAAATAGTGCAATCTTTATGATACAGTTTTCCTAGGTCATTGAAAAACAACAGACTAAGGCAGTCATATGACATTCTTTGTTGTTTCAAAATCCATTGGCATCATGCTTGCCACAAATAAAATCTTATACAACAAAAAGAAAAAACAGTAAAGTATCTGGATGGTAATGCCCTAAAGTGTTACTATATTTTCCTAAAACTAAAATTTCATAAGTCAAATGCTGGAGCCAATTCATATTCCATTTAGCAGCCAAATACTTCCATAATGCTGTAGCACATGAACATTCCAAAAGAAAGTGTTCCATGGTCTCAGTTATTGCAATGCACTCCATATATGGGCAATTTATTTCTTCTAAAACTTTAAGTTTGGCATTCCCTCTTACATGTAGTCTACCATAAGCTGTAAGCCATACATTTTCCCACATTTTTCAGGGAATTCTGGGATGTACAAGTTGTAGAAGGAGCAAAGGATTATCTACCATGGGACAGTTTTTAAAACAGGGTTCCAAGGGATAAATTCTGGACATAATGTTCTGATATCATTTTTTATTAACATTTGTCAATATAGCTGCCCGTGTCATTCCCCATTTATAAAGCTTCTGTGCAGCTACTTTCAAATAAGGGGGGATATGTATATGGGGATGTCATTTAGGCACTATAGTAGTCCATATATGAAGATATTTATCTAATGACTGGTTCATCCAGTAAGCATGAGCTGTCTCAGTCATAAGTGCAGTTTGTATAGTTTTTTTATAAAATAAAACATAAAAAAACACAGGGTCTATTATGCTTAGGCCTCCATCTTTGATATCTAGATACGTGTAACATCTCTTTATAGGATTAAGCCTATTACCCCAAAGCATTTGAAAAAACTTACTATAGAACCTCTTTTCTAAGTGGACAGGTAAAGGGCAAATCATAGCCGCATAATGCAAAACTGGAAGTATAAATTTGTTTAGAAGTGATATTCTTTTAAATTTTGACAACTGCCACTGTTTCCACCTAGTCACCTTGAGTTCTGCTTTAGTAAGCAATTTTTCCCAATTAACCTCAGGAAGATTAAGAGACCCAAACATTATGCCCAACACCTCAATTGGTTCATGAGACAGTTCTATACATGCCACTGAACATGGAGTAGAAATCCTAGGATCTATAAAAAGACCTTTGCTTTTATTTATTTATTTATTTGTTAAATTTTGGTGACCAGGTAGGCCCACTGAGCCCCGAAGGTCCCTTTTTCAGGGGTGACCTGGGATAATAATACAAGTTATAAGAATGAACAAGAACATAAGGAATATTTGAGGCATTGTGAGTTACATCATGAGGTGGTTACAGTAAAGAAAAGTAGTGGATACAGGCATGGTAAAAGAAAAGCAGTGGATACAGGCATGGGTACAGACATGGTTATCATCATGACATGTAAGCAATTGGTAGTACTTTGCATATAGTTTATTCATATGTATTAAGTTTGGCGTTAGAAACCAACTGATACTTATATAGTTTCTGTAAAAACAAACCAATATGTTCTTTTTGAGAGAAGTACCCACAAATATCATCTGCATATGCTTCAGTTCATAAAGCCTGTGGAATGCAGAGACCCTTGAACCCCTCCCATGTAGGCTGCACCAAATGGACCTAAGTAATGGATCTAGGGAGAAAATATACAGTAACGGGCTTAAAGCGCACGCTTGCTGAACCCCAGTATGAACCTCAAAACCCTTCCTGACCTGTCCTTTCAAAAAAGGTTGTACATAAAAAGTACAGTAGAATACTATAATTTTAGCTGCTGGAGACATTGGAAATTAATTTTATATGTTTCAAGTACCAAAAACAGATAAGGATGATAGACCCTGTCAAAAGCTTTTTCCTGGTCAGCTATGACCACACACCCAGACATTCCTAAATTACTGCAATGCTTTATTACATCTCAAAGAATCATTAAAGCATGCTGAATTCTTCAATTAGGAAGCCCACAATACTGTTGAGGAGAAATCACCAAAGAAGCATATCCCTTAAAAAGATTATTCAAAATATGTGCCAGAATTTTATAATCAGTATTCAAAAACACTATAGGTCTCCAATTGAAAATATTTGTTTTAGCTCCTTTCTTATAAAGATAAAGTAATAAACCCTCTGTAAAAGAAGAAGATATCTTATTTGAGTTAAAAAATATGCATAAATCATTTCTAATCCAGCTGCGATCTGATCACTAAATGTTTTATGAAATAAATGGGGAATGCCATCCAGGCCAGGGGCAGTGTTACTAGGTAAAGCCTTTATAGCAAACAATATTTCTGCTTTGGTAATAGGGGCCTGTAGTTTAGTAATTTCTGTCGGAAACTCAGGAATCTGGACTAGTCGCAAAAATGACAGGAAGTCCTCCTGAATGGGAGAACATGGCCAGAGTGTCTCATAATGTTTTTTTTATTAATTCTTCCATACCATTCAGGGAACTAACTCTTCGTCCTTCTGGAGAAATTAAAACATCCATATTCATATGTTCTTTAATTGTTTTGCAGGCTTCAAAAGGGTCCCCCATGGGAGTCTTTTGTGTGCCATTGCTCAGCATTGCCTGGAGTGTCATAGCTCTATCATATTGATAGATTTGCATAACTCATTTAATGGGAGTAATCTGTGAGGAATAGTCTGGTCTGGAATTATCAGCCAATGTATACAGGTTGTGCAACTGACGTCTAAGTGATAAATATTTCAGGAATTTATTATTACCCTTAGATTTGCCATATTTCATAAACCAAACCTTGATGTCTTGTTTGGTGTCAGTCCCCCATTTTACTTTATCGGAGTATAAAAATTCTACTGATATTCTAGCAGAAAATAAAATATTGATGTCCCTTAGAGCCATCTGATTCATCAATACTGAAGTATTGAGTTTTCACCACCCAAACTTAGTGGAATCCCCATCTACCGTGTCCAGAGATAGTATTAATAGTAGGTGATCCAAAAATTCCACAGGAGTAATAGTAAGGTCCCCTTTAGGGAGATTCGGGGAAATAAAGATGTAATCAATTATGGACTTATGGGTATTACGTAAATAAGTAAATTCTGGACTCCTAGTATGATAACTGTGGTAGTCAGTTAGCCCTGCTGTGTTAACCATGTATGCATAAGCATTTGAACCACAGTAAATTTTCTTACCTTCCTCCTTTTATCTTTTTTTTTTCATCACAATGCTACTGTTAAAGTCCCCACAGAGAAAGCTCTTATAATTTGTAATTAAATAAGGTTGGAGAGATTTCATATGGCAATCTTTTTCTGCCTTAACTTGAGAGTTATAAACCATAATGAAATGGCACACAACTCCCTTCCAAAGGCAGTCCAAAATTAAAACCCTCCCAGGAATAAGGTCTATTAGTTTACTCATAGTAAAAGAATAAGAATGAAACAATATTCCCACCCCATCAGCAGTTTCCAAACCAAACGACCAGTATGAAGGGCCCCACACCCATTCTTTCTTAAATCTCCAAATATGGTCTTCAGAATACATCCAGGTTTCCTGAAGTAAGGTAACCCCCAAATCGGCATCATGAAGGTATTGTAAGACAGCCTGTCTTTTTACTGGATTCAACAAACTATGTACATTTATGGATCCAACAGTACCAAAAGCCAATTCAAAGAAAAGAAGGACTCCAAACCCACTCCTTTAACTATTTTTTCTTTTTTTCCTTTTTATTCTCCTTGTATGATCCTTGTTCCAGAGAGTAAGGTCCCTTTTCCAAAAAGGATTTTTGTGAATCAGAGTCCCCCGCCTCCATTTCAGAATCACCACAGGGTGTGAATAAGGCAAAATAAGAATTTTTGGTCTCCACTGGGGAAGGTGAAGAGGTAGGAGAGGGTTCAGGAGAAATGGGGGATTTGTGGGGAAGGGTCTGACGGCTCTGTCTTCATAAACCTTGAAGACCTTCTAAGAGGCATAGGTCCTTGGGCAAGCACAATCAGCTGCCCTTCCTTTTCACTGACAGGATCTGAATAACACACCGGGTGCAGAACCTCAGGAATGGAGGAAGACTGTGTTTCAGAGTCCTGAACATCAGTTAGTCCTGAAACTTCTTCTTTCAGAATTGTAAGATATACTTTCTGGGGTCCAGAAGAAGAGGGAGGGGGGGTCCCGAGGTGAATTATCATAGAAGCTGCTACTACAGTGGCTGAATCTTGTGCCTGCTGTATAAGTAATTCAGGGCTAATGCAGGATGCTTTATTTCATGCTGCCCATCAACAATCCCAAAAACATGCCCATACTCCTCACAGAGGTCACACCTCTAATGGTTTGTACATTGCATCATGATGTGATCAATTTCCCCACAATTATTACACCTAGGCTTATCACAAGTGCTTAAAAGATGGGTCCTAGAGCCACATATGTAACACACCCATGGCTGTCCAATGTAAAACCACCCACCCTATCTCTACCAAGCATGAAGGAATTGTGTATATTTTCTATCACAGTCTCATTTTGACGTAGCTTAACTTCCTATTTCCAACCCCCCCCATCCAAAAAAGTTCACTATCTAGAATGGCTTCTGAGTGTCTCAGCACCTCACATTTCTGGGATATCCAGTATGAAATATATTGTACATATACTTCTTCATTCCTAAACATGACAGTGACATATTTGACCAGGGATTTTGGTAACAGAATCGCTACAAAAAGAGTCCATGTAGGGGAAAACTTTTCCTGCCCATACCTCTCCCAAAAAAGATCTAAAGCATATGTTGTATGAAAGCTCACATCAAAATTATCCTCCCCAGAAATATTGATGAAAGCATAAACTTCTTTCAGTGAAAAATGTAAAGAATCCTTTAAGAGAATTTTCCCTACATGGTACCTATCAGGTCTGTCTTTTAACCCCCCTTTATAGCTAATACGCATAGCATTTCTACTAGGTGCAACTTCTTTTTTAACTTTAGAAAACAAGTCAGACAACAAAGGTTTAGTTTCAGGGTCTTCATGTTTATCATCATCCTGTGATTGAGGCGCACCCCCATCAAAAGTTGCTTTTGTTTGTATGGGTGGAAAATGCTGGGAAAAGTCAATATTGTCAGGTACCCCAGAATGGTCTTCTGGGGGATCAGGAAAAGGTGCCACGACTGCTGATGTCACTGTCTGTGGAGTGCTGCCATGTCGAGGCAGTGCCTCATCCTTTGGATTCCATTCAGGTGTGGCCTGAGAAATAGGGAAAGGGGAATCCCAATTTGGATCAGGAACCCAAATTCCTTTGGGAGATTGCTGCCATCCTGCATCTACCAAGGCCTTCTGAGTAGTCCATGGGTCACAAGGGGATACAATCGGCATTTGAACAGGAGATGGCAATATATTCAAGGAAATGTCTAGTAGATTAGTCATTGTTCTTTAAGCCAAATTTAAACCATCCCTGTTGTCTTTCCCAGATATATTTTATTGTAAAAAATCAGTTCCTTTAAAAGAATAGTCCATAAGTCCTTCTTTCGAGTTTGCCCTTGTTTGATATATCACAATATGTTTGTTTATATCGACCTGCAGTTGTTTAAAAACAAACCCTGCAGTTTTCAAGAGTGTGATAGCTGCAGCCGCCGTGTCTAAGGCTGCTGTGTCAAGTGGTTCTCGACTCTGACTTTCCTCGTTTTGAAAAGCAACCCCTTCAATTTTAAGCATATTTTCAAAGTTCGGAGCAAAATTAGTCTTTTGGTACACACCGCAATCGGTGTCAGTACTGCCAGCCTGTGTAACAATATTTTCTGAAAAAGTTGAAACAGACTCACCTGGCCTGTTGGGGTGTCAGATCTTGCTACATCATCTGAACGCCTGACAGGCCAGGTGTCCAAGATGATAGATGCTGTTTCTGCAGTAAGCTCAGCTAAACGCACTGCAAGGCACTCACTCTCCACTCAATGCCCTTCTTCTTCGGAACGGACCAAGTTTAAAACAGCTTGGTGCTCCTTTTCATTTAGGTTAACCCCATCTTCATCCTTTTTTTTCCAATAAAGGATTATGAGGTCCTCCATGGATATATAGACATCAGTGATGTCCTCTTCAGAATCTTGATGCAAAATCTGTAAATCTTTACAATTAGCCTCTGGTTTGTCCCAGAAAGGAGAGGAGGCCGGCTCTCCCTTCTCAAACACATCTGCTCTCTCCAGCATACCAGCCCAAATGGCCATCCTGCAAATGGATGGCAAGTCCCCCTACTGACAGAGTAGAGCAATTTCCCCCAGTGCACTGGCCAAATTTCCCCCCATTCACTAAAATACCACCAATAGCTTGATCTGGTTCAAAGTCAGTTGGCATTCATCTGTATCCCCCACCCCCAGGTTGTGCCTGAAAATAGGCAGAATTTGTCTAGTGCACTTCCTCGGTCAACAAAACCTAAATAAATAATAAATATTGTCTAACCCAGGGGCACTGTTATCCTTTGATTTTTCAATTTGTTGCAATATCTCCTCATTATGAAAGTAATTTGTCCCTATCCCAATACTGCAGTTGGTATTTGGTTGTTATATAATGAACAAAAATATGTGTTAAATATGTTTGCTATTTTAACCGGATCTGTTATGCGTTTATTTTTATCAATTATAGAAGTTCCCTGTTAGCTTTTTATAATAACTGGGGAGCATTTTCTCCCATACAGAAACACGGTTATAATTTGTCTTTATAACCTGCGGTTTATAATGGCGAACATGCGCTCGGTTTCCAACACTTCATGCATTCACCTGACTGTGCTCTCTCCTTGCCACTTATAGCAGTACCTCATCGGACACTTCACCACTGTCGAATGAATACCACCAGCATCAATCGGCAGTAAGTTAATAAAAAAAAAATGCCTCTTAGCTGCTGACTTTGCTCGCTCATCTAACCTGAAAAAAAGAAGAAGAAAAAAGGTTTCTGCAGCCGCTCGTCCACAGATAGACTGTGCTTTATCCACACTGGGACCATGGCTGATTTATTTTATATAATTGCGGTGGTGAGAACATGCTCCCCAGCAATTATATAAAATAAAACATGGGGTGGTGTGTTTAACTCAAGATTTTGCACACACCCCTTGGTGCTGGATGCTTAAATAAACCCCTCAATCTTTGCTGTTGAGGTTTATGTAGCATCCAACACCTTGGTGTGTGTGTAAAATCTCATTAAACACACCACCCCATGCATTATTCTATATTTAATGAATTTATGTAACTATAAAACTGTTTGCTATTAAATTTTTTTGCAGTTTGAGCTAGTTTGATTTCATAGTTTCTCTTAGCCTTCTTAATTTTGTTTTTGTATCTTTTTGTATTTCCTTAAAGTGATGTTCCGACCTATAGCTATAAGGTATTGGGCTTCATAGCTCAATACCTTATAGCTGCATAAGCTGCAGGCACAAAAAATTGAATTAAAAACATCTTATTTGTTGTTGGGGATGGAATCATAGCTGGCACCAAAGCCTCAATCAGCCATTCCCTTCCACCTTTCTGGTGCCCTGCTTCACCCCAACTCTGCCCCTGCACTCTCTGAAATTGTGATGCATGACCAGGGATAGTGTGGGGGCAAGCTCCATTCAAGTCTATAGGGGCTATTTCTAAAGCCAGGTTTTTGCCATTTTAAACAGTCTTAGGAGAAAATTACAGCAGTCGCCTTACTAGTAGGGACCCTACTAGATAAGTGACTGCTGTAATTTTCTCCTAAAACTGCTTAAAATGTAAAAAACTTGGCATTAAAAATAGCCCTTATAGACTTGAATGGGGCTCACCCCCACACTATCCCAGGCCACATGTCACAATTTCAGAGAGCACGGGGAGGAGCGGGGGCACCAGGAAGCTGGAAGAAATTGACTGGCCAAGGCTTCAGAGACAGTTATGATCCCTTCCACAACAAGTAAGATGTTTTAAATTAAATTTTTGGCACCTGTCAGCTCCAGACAATATAAGGTACTGGGTTATGAAGCCCAATACTTTATATTGGAAATCTCCTTCAAAGTGATTCCAATTAGAAATTGAACTATTTTTCATATATTGTCCATAACCTTAATTTTTCCTTTATTAGTTTAGCAATATCTTTACTCAGCCATTTTGGTTTTATTCCATTTCTGTTGTATTTTTTAATACATTTAACATGTTTCTCCATAGCTATATGTATTGTAGTTCTTACAAATTCCCAGGACTCATCGATTGATTTATCTTCTAATACCTTGCCCCAGTCATGTTTATTAAGTCACTATTAATACCGTCTAAGTTTTCAGTTTTGTATAAATAAAATTTGTTACACCCTTTTATAGTTTTGTGTTGATTTTATATAGAGAAAATCACCATGGAGTGGTCATTATTACCTATTAGTGCTTTAATTACACATTCAGTAATGTTAACATCTTCAGTTATCACAACAAGATCCAGCAAATTTTGTAGTCTTGCAGGAGCTGATATGTGTTGTATCAAATTATTTTCAATGCAAAATTTTAAGAAGTCTCTACTTTGTTTTGATTCTGATGTTCCAGTGACCCAATCAATGTCTGGGTAGTTTAAGTCACTGGCTAGGATTACATTACCAATTTCAAGGGCTCTAAGAATTCCGTCCATTATTTCAAACTTAACAGCCATAGAAGTGTCCAGGGCTCTGTAACACTGGCTAAGAATGTATTCTTTGTTGTTTCCATTAGCAGTTTGTAGCTATAATGTTTCTGTTTCTTCTATGCAACTTTTCATTTAATTCGTGATGTCTATGAGTTTTAAACTTGTAGATAAATAAATTGCTATACCTCCCCCTCTTCTGCCCTTCCTATTCTGCCTTGTTACATTATACCCCTGAATGTTTTTGCCCCAGTCATCTTTATCATCTAACCATGTATCAGTTAGTAAGACAGCATCAGTATTTTCAGTATCTAAAACAGTTGGAATTCATTAAATTCTTTTGTAAGACTTCTCATATTACTAACTAGAAACTTAATGGATTTTTTCCTATTAGGTATCATGGTACTTTTTGGTGCTAACTTAGTTTGTAGAGTTGACCATCACCCCTGTGAAGTCAGTTTAAATGTGTTGTCTCCATTTTATTTGTAATCAAATTTCCCAATAACTCTGCACCATCATTATTCAGGTGAAGATCGTCTTTACTATAAAGATTCATTTTACCATAAAAACTATCCCATGAATCAATTAATCCAAATAATTTTTTATTGCACCAATTTTTAAGGATGTCATTGATTCTTGCTATTGTTTTATTTTTTTCATTAACTGCCCTTGGTACAGGAAGAAGGCCAGAAATAATAACTTCTGCTCCAAGTTGTTTAATGTTTTTTGCAGTGTCAATTAAATCCTGACAGATGTATGTCATTTGTGTGACTACACCCCACATAATTAATTCCAGCATGAATTGTTGCAATTAGTTTTTTGTCAGGTGTTTTGACAACATTTGGTATTACACGCTTAATGTGTAGTATTTCAGCACCTGGGTAACAAAATACCATCTTATGTTCTTTTTTTGTTTAAAGATTATGGAGTCACTCTTTCTGATAATGGAGTCTCCAAGGACAATCATCTCAATGTGGTCAGTCCCATCTGGGATTGATTCAAGTGCTACGCTGGGGTTGTTAGCTAATACTCAAAATCTATTTTGAGTTATTGCCTGAGCTGTTAATGCTGTATGCCCCCTTTTAATAGTCAAATTAACCAGCCTGGGAGTGGGACCCAGGGTGGTAGCCTGGGTAAAACATTGGCTGGACAACAGGACACAGAAGGTAATTGTAAATGGAGTCCACTCTGAAGAAAGGGGGGTTACTAGTGGGGTACTGCAGGGTTCAGTATTGGGTCCAGTCCTTTTTAATGTCTTCATCAGTGACATTACAGAGGGACTGGAAGGAAAAGTATGCCATTTTGCAGATGACACAAAGATCTGCAACAGGGTTGATACACAAGGAGGCGTGGAAAGGATGAAAAGGGACTTTGCAAGGTTGGAGGAATGGTCAGAAGTATGGCAGCTAGGATTCAATGCAAAGAAGTGCAAAATAATGCACCTGGGAAACAAGAACCCAGGGGAAGAATATACAATGGGTGGGGAGGTAGTAACAACAACAAAAAGGAAAGGGACCTGGGGTAATCCTATCAGATGACCTTAAGGTTAGCAAGCAATGTGAGAAGGCAGTAGGGAGGGCTGGGGGTATACTGGGATGTATAGGGAGAGGCATAATCAGCAGAAAGCAGGAAGTTGTTATCCCTCTCTACAGACAGTTGGTGAGACCCCTTCTGGAGTACTGTGTCCAGTTCTGGAGACCTCATCTCCGCAAGGACATAGACAGGATAGAGGCAGTCCAGAGGAGGGCAACTAAAATGGTGCAGGGTCTGCAAGAGAAGCGATGAGGAGAGACTAAAGGAGCTTAATATGTATACCCTTGAGGAAAGAAGGGAGAGGGGGGACATGATAGAAACTTTTAAGTACCTCAGTGGAATCAACAAAGTCCAAGAGAGTAGCATCTTTCAGAAAAAGAAACTTGCAAGAACAAGGGGACACAATTTAAAGATAGAAGGAGGGCAGTTCAGGGGCAATGTAAGGAAGCATTATTTCACAGAGAGGGTAGTGGATGCATGGAACAGCCTTCCTGAGGAGGTTGTAGGGTCTAAAACTGTGGGAGAATTCAAGAATGCATGGGACAGACATAAGGCAATTCTTGTGGGGGGTAGGAAGAAATAGGCTGTTGGTTAACTAGGATCTGCGGCCTATCCTGTAGGTAGGGAAATGGGCAGACTAGATGGGCCTAGCGGTCCTTATCTGCCATCAAAGTCTATGTTTCTATGTTTCTATGTTTAACCTGTTATCATTTTTGACTAAACACCATTTGTTACTTGTGTCCTGTGTGGTTTGTTTTAGGTTTTTTTTTATGGCAAGTAACTGTTATCTCTGCTTGATCATTAGCTGGAGAGAGAGTTCCTCCCTGATTCTTTTCTTGGAGACAGATGGTGAATTTTGTATTGGGGAGCTATATTATGTAGCTCCAGTAATACCACAGTCTTGTTCTAGCTTCATAAGTTATTTTAAGTTTTGCAGTTCCATTAAAGCATTGTTTAGTTTATACAACACAATATCACATTGTATACATTTTTCACAATACTGTACCATTTTTAATTGATTATTGACTGCAAAGTACATATGACATTGTTGCACTGTGTTAATGTACCTTTTCTGCACATGCTATTTAGAATATTGTTTACTTTATCAATACTTGCTAGCTTGATAGTTTAAGGTCTGAATCTAAATCTAAGTGTGGGCATGATTGAAAACATTTAAGTCAACAGGAATGCCCAAACAGCAGACTAGCATAAAACCATTTGGAGTAGGAAAAGGGCTCCTCCTCTCCTCCTTTCTCTCCTACATTGCAAAACTTATAGAGCAGGTTTCAGAGATTATATTAAAGAACCATGATTCCTCTTAATTCCAAGGGATTATACACAGCAGATTGTAATGAACATACACAGGGCATAACATAACTGTCTCCCAGGGTTCAACTGCAGCCCTGAGTGACCAGCTCAGTTACAAACATTCCATTGTGGGGAATACAACACAGATCAGGACCCAGAAGGAGGTCAGTGTTGGTCAGATGGGGGTCAGTGTTAAAAGGATTTAACTGGTGGCTGAGGACAGGGAGGGCCTATACAAATGATCTCAGGAACAGCTAATATTCTTCAGGTGAAGCTACCTCTGTCTGGAAGCTGCAATACTGAACATAGGATTTGCAAGAAAGTGAGTTGTGCTCACAACAGAGGGAGGTGAACCTTACAATTGTCTTTGGTTTGTAGCAGATATTATGCTGGT
This sequence comes from Neoceratodus forsteri, assembly GCA_016271365.2. Taxonomy (NCBI): domain Eukaryota; kingdom Metazoa; phylum Chordata; order Ceratodontiformes; family Ceratodontidae; genus Neoceratodus; species Neoceratodus forsteri. Next base: position 85,145,790 of record CM028133.1, on the reverse strand, counting down.
GGAGGCTACTTCTAACTGAAAGGTGAAATAAGGAACTTAGAATTATCAGGAAAAGACAGTCTTTCAAGCAACAGAGGGAGGTGGATCTAGCTTTACTTTTGTTCCAATTCTTAAGATTTTCAGTGCAGGAAGAGTTTAAACCCTGGGCTAAGAATCTGTCATAAGTCCTAAAGCAAGTGCAGGTACAGGCTGTGTATTTGACCCAGACAGTGCCCTAGGGGGTGGAAACTGTTTTTTGTGTTTATCTGTGTGTGCCTTAAAAGGCCAGACCAGACTGTGTCAGGAAGTGCTTACATCATAGCTATTTATCAGCCAATAGCTTTGGAAGAGTCTTACAGACCTGAGAACAATAATATTATAAGCAAGTGTTTTATAGCAAACTCATCAGAACAGCTAATATTCTTCAGGTGAAGCTACCTCTGGCTGGAAGCTGCAATACTGAACATAGGATTTGCAAGAAAGCGAGTTGTGCTCACAACAGAGGGAGGTGAACCTTACAATTGCCTTTGGTTTGTAGAAGATATTCTGCAGGTGGAGGCTACTTCTAACCGAAAGGTGAAATAAGGAACTTAGAATTATCAGGAAAAGACAGTCTTTCAAGCAACAGAGGGAGGTGGATCTAGCTTTACTGTTGTTACAATTCTTAAGATTTTCATCGCAGGAAGAGTTTAAAGCACAGCTGACTTATTTGGGGGCTGACTGCTTTCAGAGCACAAACCACCAGGCTGTTTTGAGGCTGGGCAGGTTTACCTGTGTCTGACTTGGATGTCTGGATTTTTCTCTGTTTGATTAGCAGGGTATTTTCTTTGTCAAATTGTTGTGTAGAGCATCTTGCTGACAGGAAGGCACTCATCACAGCGGTGGGTCAGAGCTTTTAGCTGATTGTTTCATGAGGGCACAGTTTAGCCCAAATCCTGCCCACCCTCACCCCACCACCCCTGGAAATAGTTCCTTTATACCTGGGGTTGTGACATAATTTCCTCAAGAGTGCAAGGTGCATATCACTGTCATATCCTCTCTAGCACACTGCACTGACAATATAAGCATACACATTGTATAATATATATATTTCTATATAACAAACCAATCGTGTGCACACACACACACACACACACACACACACACACACAAAAAGTAGATAAACATGTGGGGAGTAGTACAATGTAATGGCTGTGGGGCAGCAGTATTCCGGGAGTCTTTCTGGAGGCTGAGATGCTGCCCTATTTGCAGACAACTCTCTGCCTGAGGGAGGAAGTTGTCCGTCTTCAGGCCACACTGGACAGTAGTAAGGGAACCTTCCCCCAGGCCACACTGGACAGTAGGAAGGGAACCTCTCCCATCCAGGGAGCACCAAAGCCACCACCACTACCTCAGAGGTTGCAAAGAAAGCACAGCAGTTAGACCACAGTGGGCTCAGGGAGGGTGAGGATGGTGGAACAAAGACACACCCAGTCAGTTGTTCCACTCCACAATCCATACACCATTCTGGGGGAGCATAGCTCCCCTACGGATGCACCCACAGAGGAGACTAAGGAGGCTGAGGACAACTGTCACAGGGGAGGCCCACAGGAAGGAGGCAGAGGATACCACAGGGAAAGGAAGCAACTCCTGGTGGGGGACTCAACTATTGGGGGATAGAACTGGGGGGAGCAGGAAAAACTGAAGTAAGGTGCCTGCCTGGTGCCATGGCTTGGAGGGACAGGAAGCGCATCCTCAGGATCACGAGAACAGCTGCACGGGAGTCTGAGTTGGATGTCATTGTCCACCTAGGGAGAAATGACTTGGCTCATCATGAGATTAGAGCAGTGCAGGAGGACTTTGTAGAGTTGGGGAGGGGGCTAAGACAAGTAGCACACACAGTATCCTTCTCTGAGGTGCTGTCTGACAATGGCATGGGGAGGCGAGGGTACTTTGCACCATGCAGTTTAATGAAATGGTTGAAAAAATGGTGTAGAGCACAGGGGTTTGGCTTCACTGGGGCTGGGGTTCCAGCTGGAGGGACACAAGCCTATACTGGCAGGATGGTCTGCATCTGTCCAGGAAGGGAACAAGTATTTTGAGCAATCAGTTTAAATGCTTCATTGGCAAGCTTTTAAACTAGTCAAGGGGAGAGGCACTGATAAGCAGCAGGAAAATCCCAGCCTCTCCCTACAAAACAGGGCACTAAATGAGAAAAAGACCGAGGTAGAAACGTCAGTGGGGGATGTTGCAACAGAAGGTAAAGCCATCAAAAAATGGAGATTAATGAGTACCAACTCCCTTAGTCTGAGTAACAAGCTTCCTGAATTAATGGCCTTGATGGAGGAGGAACATCTGGATATCGTGGCAATCACAGAAACATGGTACACACAAAACCATGACTGGGACGTAAACATACCAGGACACACTATCTACAGGAGGGACATTGGGGTTAAAAGAGGAGGAGGAGGAGTAGCTCTTACTTAAGGGAAGAAATCAAAGCAACAGAACAAAAGGGTAAACAGGGAGGAGAAGAAGCACTGGGGTAAATTTGGAGACAGGCAATGGCACCACAATCTGCACAGGGTTAGATACAGACCTCTTCTCAGGGGAGGAAATGGACAAGGAAATGATAGAAAGTATACTTAGAATGGCAGAAAAAGGGGAGATATTGCTGATGGGTGATCTGAATATGCCAGATGTTAACTGGAGTGCAGTTGCAGCAGCCACTTTGAAGAGTGGGTTATTGTAGATGCCCTACAGGGGCATGCCTTAGACAACTAGTATTGGAGCCCACCAAGAGGGAGCAATCTTAGACCTGATTTTCTCAAATGGAGATGGAGAGAGGATCACAGATGTAGAAGTGGGTAGCCATCTGGAACTAGCGACCATCGAACAGTATGGTTCACAATAAACACAGCAATAGAGTCAAGCTACAAAAAGGCAAAAGTACTGGACTTAGAGGGCTGACTTTGCTAAATTGGTGGAGTGCCTAAGGAATGCACTAGCAAATGGACAGGAAGGAGGGTGGAAGAACAATGGGGAAAAATAAAACTGCCATCACAGAGGTAACAAGCCTTTGTGTGAAGCAAATAAACAAAATGAAATGATGTAAGAAACCACTATGGTTCTCAAAGGAAGTGGCAGTGAAGGTTCAAGAGAAAAAGAAAGCATTCAGGAAGTACAAAGAATCACAGAAGGAGCAGGACAGAGAACTGTATCAGTTAAAGCGAAAGGAAGCTGGGAAGGCAGTCAGAACAGCAAAGGTCCAAACCAAGGAAATGATAGCCAACTCAGTTAAGAAGAGGGATAAAACATTTTATAGGTACATCAGGGAGCGAAGTAAGACCAAGGGGGGATAGTGAGGCTTAATAAAGGGGAGAGAGGGTGGGCAGAGGGTGACACTGAAAAGGCAGAGATACTAAACAAATATTTTTGCTCAGTATTTACAAATGAAGAGGGAGAGGTACCTAAAACAAACAGTAGAAACACTCTGGATACAGAAGTTGATACCAGCCCATTTACAGAAGAAAGGGTTCTGAAAGAACTCTTAAAACTGAAGGTGGACAAAGCAATGGGGCCTGATGGGATTCATCCCAGAATTCTAAAAGAACTAAGGGTAGAACTAGTGACACCACGGACTACCCACTTTAACAAATCATGGGAGGATGGGGTGGTACCCAAGTACTGGAGGAGGGCAGATGTGCTTCCCCTTCACAAAAGTGGGAGCAAGGCAGAAGCAGGAAACTACAGACCTGTTGGTTTAACCTCAGTGATAGGGAAAATGATGGAATCACTTCTGAAGGAAAGAACTGTCGAGTATCTAGAGGCCAGAGGGGCATAGGACCCAAGGCAGCATGGATTCACAGCAGGAAGGTCATGCCAGATGAATCTGATAGATTTCTTTGACTGGGTGACCAAAGTAGTAGATCAGGGAGGGGCTGTGGACATGGCCTACCTAGACTTTAGCAAGGCATTTGACACAGTCCCACACAAAAGATTAATATACAAGTTAGCCAGCCTGGGAGTGGGTCCCAAGATGACAGCCAGGGTAAAGAATTGGCTGGAGACTAGGACACAGAGGGTAATAGTAAATGGAGTCTACTCTGAAGAAAGGGTGGTTACTAGTGGGGTACTGCAGGGTTCAGTATTAGGACCGGTCCTCTTCAATGTCGCTTATGATGACATTGCAGAGGGACTGGAAGGAAAAGTATGTCTCTTTGCAGATGACACAAAGATCTGCAACAGAGTTAATGCACAAGGTAGGGTGGAAAGGATGAAAAGGGACTTGGCAAGGTTAGAGGAATGGTCAGATGTTTGGCAGCTTAGATTCAATGCTAAGAAGTGCAAGGTAATGCACCTGGGAAACAAAAACCCAGGGGAAGAGTACACAATGGGGGATGAGATACTAACAACAACAAAAATGGAAAGGGACCTGGGGGTAGTCATATCAGATGACTTAAAGGTGGGCAAGCAATGTGAGAGGGCAGTAAGGAGGGCTGGGGGATACTGGGATGCATAGGGAAAGACATTACCAGTAGAAAACAGGAAGTTATTATCCCTCTATACAGACAGCTAGTCAGACCCCATCTGGAGTACTGCGTGCAGTTCTGGAGACCCAATCTCCACAAAGACATAGACAGGATGGAAGCTGTCCAGAGGAGGGCAACTAAAATGGTGCAGGGTCTGCACCGGAAGACATATGAAGAGAGACTTAAGGAGCTTAATATGTATAGCCTCGAGGAAAGGAGGGGGGGGGGCATGATAGAAACTTTCAAGTATCTCAAGGGAATCAATAAAGTCCAAGAGGGTAGCATCTTTCAAAAAAAGAGGTGTGCAAGAACAAGGGGGCACAATTTGAAGATCGGGGGAGCGGTTCAGAGGTAATTTAAGGAAGTATTTTTTCACAGAGAGGGTTGTGGATGCATGGAACGGCCTTCTGGAGGAGGTTGTCGAGTCAAAGACAGTGGTGGAATTCAAGCATGCATGACACAGTCATAAGGCAATTCTAGGGGTGGGGGTAGGAAGAAGTAGGCTGCTGGTTAACTAGGATCTGCAGCTTATCCATTAGGTAGGGAAATGGGCAGACTGGGTGGGCCAAGCGGCCCTTATCTGCTATCAAATTCTATGTTTCTATGTTTCTATGTAACTGTCTCCATGGTACCCTGCATATGAACCCTGCAGCCAGGCTAAGCAATTCAGCCCCAGGCTACTGTGCAGCAGATATTCCATAGACAATGAATGTACCAGTTCAGAGCAGAAAAAACAAGGCTCTGATCTCTGTAGGCCAGCAATTGACAGCACTTGATTATGTTTGTGCTGCAGTGGTGTAGGACCAGTTATTACCCATGTCCCAAGACATGGTTGGGTGAACAGCAGTTAAGAAGATTGGCTGCTTAGTCTCACTGGTGGCTGAGGACAGGGAGGGCCCATACAAATGATCTCAGGGGCAGCTAGGCTGTTACTTTGGGCCCCAGGAGTGCCCACTGGGAGACACTATGAAAACCAGCCAGATGTTGGGTGCAGCAGTGACCCCCTGGAGGGGAAGTCACTTAAGATGAGGTGGGATCTTCCATTCCCCTCATGGCAGTCAAAATATGGGCCCCGCAGACATTCTAGGAGTACGGTACAAATAAGGAGTAAAGGAGGCAAGATCACCACAGAAGCTGGCAGAACAGCTCTGGAGAGACAGTGGTTGTTCCCTGGGGGGATCCCCTACCTCCTAGCATCAGTCACCCCATTGTTCACATTGAGTGCATGTTCAGGGGGCAGAGAGGGATTTCAGGAGCAGCAAGAGCTGTGGTGGCTTAGGAAAAACTCCATGACAAACAACGGGATCAAGTCAGAAAGGCAGATAATAAAACAAAAGGAGTTACTTATCATTTGGCAAGTGCAGTAGATTGTGTCAGCACATGACCCTCCGCTGCAGCAGATTCTTCTTCAACCCAGCATTCAGCCTCCAGGTAATTGGTAAAGTATCTGGTGGGTTTACTCTGACAATCAATTCTCAGTTTGGCTGAATATAGAAAAGTAAAGGTCCAGCCCAGGGTGTGGAACCATGATTTGACATAGTTAAACTTTTGCCTCCAGGATTGAAGTTCCCTGCTATAATCCTGGAAGATAAGCACACAGCCATTGTCCACTGGAATCACTCCCTGAGTTTTAGCAGCCCCCAGCATACTCTCCTTATCTGTGTATCGCAAATATTTTATTAAGCAGTGTCGGAGATAATTGCCCGGCTTGGGTGGGGAGCCAATCTGGTCTGCTCTTTCAATTTCAAACTGCAGGGCTTCAGGATTTAATTTTAAAATGTTGGACCAACCGTTTCTGCAGGCCCTGCTCCATGTTCTTTCCCTCTGTATCTTTGTGGAGCCCCACAATATGTAAATTAGATCTCCGAGATTGATTTTCCTGGTTGTCCATTTGAATCTACAACTCCTCCAAAGTCTCCTTCAGGTTATTATGGTCCCAGGAAATAGAGATGATGGTGTCCTCTAATTCACTAACCTGCTTTTCCAGTTCATCTATGTGAGTAGAAAGTGAAGCTGTAATTTCCCAAAGGCTGGTTACTACTGACTGTAGATGGGTGATTTGGATTGTAATAATTGTAAACCCCACTTTCATTTCAGCCTGCATGTTAGGTAGTGTATCTGGGACTCCCACCAGGGACTGCTTCGGCTCTGTCATGCTGCACTACTGCTCAGTAGCTGTTGGGACCTGTAAATGTGTTTGGGCCTGTAGTCCAGTGCACTACTCCCTTTGAGGCTCTACTGAGTCAAAAGTAAGTTTTAACTGCTTACTCTTTTGCCTGCCAGTTGCCATTTACTTTAATGAACCGATAAGCAGTGAATATGCTGCTCCACCTGAACAAGAGTCTGTTATTCAGGCTGAATAAAAGTATGTATTGTAAGTAAGTAAGTAAAGTAAGTAAGTATTGTACTGTATAATTAACTCGAAACACAATTCCTTGACAATGCCTTTGGCTGCTATTATTGTAACCTTATTTGTCTTTTCTTTGTAAGTTCCATTGTAATGATCATGTTATGTTTTGTACCTCATTGTCTTGATGTGGAACCTTTGTAAAAGAGCCCTCGGCGCAAAGGTGTCATCCGAAATACAAATAAATAAATGAATAAATAAATGTGCCGAGATGAGTTAAGCTAGAACACATCCGCCATGCTGATGAGCTAGACATGCCCCCCTCAAAGGTATGTTGTGCCAGTGCCTGTGGTGCACTTGTGTATTTGCTGGTATCTGTCATGTCCCCATTACTCATGGCTATCTTCTCACTTTTCTCTTCCAGGTATATCATGGAGCACTCCTTCACCTTGTCCTGCACCTGTGGAGCCATTCGGCAACTACTTCTCCAGGATTACTTGGTGACTCAGAGGATGAGGAGGACTGGTGGGCCAGTGGTAGATTGTTTGTGTTGGTCTATGTGGCCCATATGTTGTGTCCTGTGGCATCCTGTCATTAAAGACATTTTTTATGCTTGTTCTACACTTGGTTCTATACTTGGTATTTTAGACAAACAGAAGGGACTTTGCCCATTATGCTTGTCTCCTACATTTGCAGAGCCTTATATTCCCATTTCCTATGAGTAAGTGGTGATCTAGTTTTGCCTTAAAAGTATGGAAAGTTTCTGAGTTTACTACCTCTCTCGGTACATTATTCCACAAGGGTATGACCCTCTGCATAAAGGAGTACCTTCTTGCATTGTTTCTTGGAAATTCGAGTCTGGGTTGCTGCTCATGACTCCTTAACACACAATATCTGGCCCAGCAGATCTGGAGGGATCTATACTGCTTTGGTCTCCATTATGGCTATTTTAGAAATCATAGTATGCTGTTTCTTCCCTTTGGGCTGTTCTGAGTCAGCACTCTGCATTATAATATCATTGTTTACCTAGGGCTTCCATTAACTGCCTATCCTTTAGAATTTTAAGTAGTTCCGATAAGTACCCCCCTTGTACACCTAAACTCCAAAGGGTACAGCTTTAACTGGTAGATTCTTGTTTTGTATGCCTGATCCCCCATACCGTGAATGATTTTTGTCATCCTATGCTTTACCTTTTCTAAGTTGTTTATGTTGTGTTTCAAGTAGGAACTCCATAAGGGATTGCAATACTCCAGATGGGGTCAAAGGCCCTATAAAGAGGCAAAATACACTTCCTATGTCTTGATACAAAAGCTCTCCTGATACAAACGATGGTTTTAATGAATTTTTTATTCACCTCAGTACAGTGGTGAATGCAGGGAATGCTTTACTGGGTGCTTCCCTCAGCCACCAATTAGTGAGCATGCTGGCGATGACAGCAGTTTCAGAGAGAGCCATAGAGTTGAAAGAAATCTACCACTCCAATGAGGTGCAGTTTCCTCATTGGGCATCAGATGACAAGGCTCCGATACATGCCTTTCCTGGTGAAACACTCCAATAAATATGGCAGCTCCAGCTGCCTGCCACACATTCCCCACAAAAGCCAACATCAGGGATGCCCAATACCCATGCCAGCATGTCCCCCTCCCAGTTCAATTTGTTTGCTGACGGGGGCAGCCAATCCCCATTGGCATCAGGCCCCCCCCAAATCTGTAAATAAAGAAAACAGTCCCCCAAAGTCCAGTTTCTATTTTTTTACCTGTGGAAAAGAAAATGGTCCCTCATCATCCTGCTACACTTCCTCTCCCAACCCGCACCCACCGTTTGCACACCCCACCTCCCCACACCCCCTCTCACCCCATACTTACCTCTGGAGTGCCGGCACGGTTATCTTCTGTGGAGTGGGAACACCTCTGAACTCTTCAAAAGCTGACCAAGAACTGAACAAAATGCTGTAAGCTTTATAATGGCAGGCTATGGGGGGGGGGGTTCAACTTAGGTGGTTATCTCAGCCATTTTTGGGAATTCTGGTACCATACTTTCAACATGGGGTTCTTGGGATCCCATCTCATGAACACATATGCTGTCATCTCATTACTCAGTCCTGAAAGGTGATTTCATGATCACTGCACAAAACCACTTTTGGGGACCAATTAATGAAACAACAGTGCCACTGTTCATGAGGTATTACTTGGTATTACTTGGTTAGATGAGATACAAGGAGGCATGATGCCCATCGAGAGTATCTCCCACAAGTACTGTGGATCATTGTTTGCTGATGGAGTTCAACTATAAGTCTATTTTGAGTTTAAAGTTCTCGAAGTTGGTGGTATTAACAAGATCATTGGGTAATTTATTCCATATTCTGGGGACTCTGGTTGTAAAGAAATGTAGTCTTTTATAAGTATTCGCTTTTGGGACAATTAGTTGTTTATTGTGTAATCTGGGAACTAGTTTTCTTTTGGTGTAATTTAATTCGCAAAGTTGCTTAATGTTAGGTTGTTTCAAGAATTTGAAGAGAAATAAGAGATCTCCCCTTAGTCGTCTGGTTTCTAATGAATAGACATTTAATATTTCAAGTCTAGTAGCGTATGATAGGTGTGTCAAATGAGGTATCATTCTAGTTGTTCTTCTTTGGATGCTTTCGATAGTAGCAATGTCTTTTTTGAGATATGGGCACCAAAATGGTGACCCATAGTCAGTGTGTGGTCTCACATAAGTTCTATGCAGTGGAATAATACAGTTTTCAAGTTTTGATACAAATGTATGGTTTATTCTTCTAAGTAGCCCATTTAGGTTTTTTGCTAGTTGGTTACAGTGGTCGCTTGAGGATAGTTTGTTATTAATATTTACTCCAAGATCACTTTCACATTTTGTAGTTTTTAAAATTATGTTATTTAGTTTATAAGATATGATGTGGATTGTTATTACCAAAATGAAGTACAGAACATTTGTTATTGTTAAATGCCATACCATTCAATATTGCCCATTCTTCAATTTGGTGTAGATCTGTACACAGTTGGTTTATATTATTTGGAGTATCAACCCTTCCTCCTAGTTTGGTATCATCAGCAACTTTTGATAGGTGGGTGTTTGAGCTAACCAGCATATCAGATATAAAGATATTAAACAGGACAGGTCCGAGCACGGAACCCTGCGGCACCCCACTGGTCACGTCACCCCTATCAGACAATATTCCGTTAATTCTGACTTGTTGGGTTCTGTCTGTTAACCAGTTTTTCACCCAGTTGATTAGTTGTGCAGAAATTCCAAGTGATATCAGTTTATTGATTAGTTTTATGTGGGATACAAGATCAAAAGCTTTACTGAAATCTAATAGAATTACATCCATGGGGATTCTTACATCTAATTTGTTGTGAATTTGGTTATAGAAAGCAATTGAGTTAGTAGTTGTTGAATATGCCTGTTTGAAGCCATATTGTGTAGTGTCTTGAAGGTTTAGATATGATAGTTCATCTTCCATTAGAATTTTAATTATTTTTTCTAATATTTTACATGACACAGAAGTCAGGCTTATGGGTCTGTAATTTTCTGCATCTGATCTATTCCCCTTCTTAAAGATTGGTGTTACATATGCAGTCAACTAGTCAGTGGGATCTAATGATTCATTTAGAGATTTGTTAAAGATAATAGCCAGTGGTGTAGATATTGTATCAGTAGTTTCTACCAAGAATCTAGGACTAATCATATCTGGTCCTGAGCTTCCATTTTTGTTTAGGGTTTTCAAAGCCAGTTTAATTTGGTTAACAGTTATTAAATGATTATGATTGTTTGGTTGTTTGGTTATTATAGACTGAACACTATCTGTATGTGAGAAAACGGAACAAAAATATTTGTTTAGATGATCAGCAGTAGTTTTATCAGATATTGTTGGTGTATTATTGATTATTAATGGTCCAATTTGTCTTGTATTACCTTTGTTTTTGCTTAAGTATGAATATAGTGATTTATGGTCATTTTTTGTGTGTGCTATTCTGAATTCTAAATTTCATTTTGATTTCACAGTTGCAGATTTAAGCATTTTTACCGAGTCCCTATATAGTATTAAGTTGTCTTTGTTATTTGGGGTTTTTTTTGTCTAGAAAAACATATTTCTGTATGCTTAATTAGTTTCTTAATGTTATTATTTAACCATTTGGGAATGTATCCTTTTGGGTTATATTTATTTTTTGTTGGTACATATTTAGATTCTAGATTCAGTATGATTTCCTTAAACTTGGTCCAAGCATGCTCAACAGATAAAGAAGAAAGAGTGTATTCCCAATCTATATCATTTAAGTGATTATTAATTAGTTTAAAATCTGCTTTGTCGTATTGTTTGAGTGATATAGTATTTCTTACATATTGTTAGTGTTGGGGTATGCTGAAAAATCTGGATTTATGATCACTGTTTCCAAGAGGGTCTAGCAAAGATAAGTTAGAAATATGTATATCAGTTGAGGTAAAAAGCAAATCCAAGATGTTATTTCCTCTGGTGGATTCTGAAATAAGTTCATCTAGACCCATATTGATTATTCCAGTGAGGAAGGTTTTTTCAGTGTCATTTTTACCATTTAAGTTATCCCAATCAATATTTGGCATGTTAAAATCACCCATTATTATGACGTTGTTATTATTTGCAATATTTGTTATTTCAGCCACAAGTGAGTTGGTGTAGTCAAGGTTTTCATTCGGTGGTCTGTAACATGTTCCTAACAATAACTGTGGTTTTCCCTTAAACTGAATTGTAACCCAAAGACTTTCTGTATTAGTTAAGATAGTATTTTCAAAAGAGGGAATATGATCCCTAATATACATGCATACTCCACCACCTTTTTCATGTGTTCTGTCTTTATGGTAAAGTTTAAACCCGGATATCTGCTTTGTTCAAGCAGAATCGGTATCCCACCAAGTTTCTGTAATTGAAATGATGTCAATATTGTGATTAATAATTTTAGTCTCTAGTTCAGCCAATTTAATGGTATTTAAGGATCTTGCATTGAATGAGAGAATGTTACATACTGTGTAGTTGTTGTTTGTGTTTGTAAGAGATGTGGAAATAAGTCCATTCTCCCCCAGGGTGTTTAGTTTAAAGCTTTATGGATGAATGTTGAGATTTTTTCCCAAGAATTGTACTCCCTCTTCTACTCAGGTGTAAACTGTCCCAACAATAGAGGGAGGGTCTATCAAAAAAGTCTTCCCAGTATGTTAGACATTTAATGTTTTGTTTAAGGCACCATTTCCTGATATGGGTCCCAAAATGCCCATGTTGCAAATTAATTCCAAAAAATTACTGCATTATGAGTGTACATTACGCAGTTTCCATGCACACTCATAACTTTGACAATTTTTTATATTTTCACTCCAGATTTTCAACAATGCCATTTTTCCACACCTCCTTATGAATAGTACAGATGACATTTTTCACATCCTGCTCGAAATTTGTTTTCACACCTGTAGTGCACACTGGCCTGGTCTCTGTGGGAAATCAACTTTCAGGACAGATTAACAAAATCACAGTGCCACTGTTCATGAGAGGAGGTCCTAAAATGCCTACGTTGAAAATGTGGTTAAAAATTCCCCCAAATAATTGGGTTATGGGTGTGCGTTGTGCAGTTTCTACGCATGCTCATGACTTCACCAATTTTTTATATTTTCACTCCAGATTTTCAACATTGCCATTTGTTTATACCTCATCATGGACAGTACAGTTGTCATTTTTCACATCCTGCCCGAAATGTGTTTTCGCACCTGTGGAGCCAAATGGTGCAATTGCTGTGCAAAATCACCTTCCGGCTCACAAACTGATAGTGCCACTCTTCATGAGGTGGGGTGAAAAAAAGCCAATGTTGAAAATTTGGAGTGAAAATACCAACAAATGCCTGTGGCATTAGGGTTTCCAACCATAATGCCCTACCCTGTAGAAAATGACAGGCATCAGGGGTGTGACTTGGGATTGTCAGCTGTAACTCTCATACCATTCCACCCCTATACCCACCCCACACCCACCCTACAGCCAGTGTGCCTTGGAGTCTTTGGCCTCAAAGTTTACACCATTCTCCTATACTGCACCCATCTCAGCATATTTCTTTATGGAATGGGGTGAGCATAAGGCTCAGAGGAAAGCTACAAAAATGGTGTCCCAGCTGTCCAATATGGATTATCAGGATAGACTCCATGAAACAGCTTGTATTTACTTCAGTCAAAATGAATTAGAGGTGCTCTACTTCTATTATATAAAACTCAGAACTCACGGGACCTAATGCACCAATGTGGTCTGAACTTTTCTAGTAGAAGTGCACCTCGGCTTCATAACAAGCAAATAGATGTGGCTAAAGCTAAAACCAATAAAAGGTTAAATTACTTCATGGTCAGATCCCCCAGACTTTGGAAAACTCTTCTGCAAGATCTTGTAGATAGTAATTCCATTCTTTCTTTTAAAAGAAGATTGGACAAATGGATGGAGGCTAACATCTCCAGGGTATAGCTATTCCCAACATAGTGGTGGGGGACAATCTCGATGGGCAATAGCCTTCTTTTGTCCTTTAAAACCAAGTAAACCAAGTAAGTAAGGCTCACCGTGACACTTGTCAGTGTCTGCAGGGCAGGGTGAGGTAAAATGGTATGAGCGTTATTGCTGATGACCCAAAGGCACACCCTAATGCCTGTCAGTCTCTGCAGGGTATTAGTGGGGTTGGTATCAGTTCAGTACTTCACTGATATTCCCATTATGCATCTCTCTAATTCCTACACTATCAATGCCAATTCCAGAAAGACAACATTCAGCATTGACAAATGCTTGCTATGAATAGGGACCTCTACTGCTGTCCTCCAATCCTCTGGAACTTCCCCCTTACCTATGGACAAATTGCAGAGCTTGTATAGTAGATTCATAAGCCAGGTACTTGTTTCTTTCAACATCCTAGGATGTAGATTATCTGGCCCAGCAGATCTGGAGGGATCTATACTGCTTTGGTTTCCATTATGGCTATTTTAGAAATCATAGTATCCTGTTTCTTCCCTTTGGGCTGTTCTGAGTCAGCACTCTGCATAATAATGTCATTGTTTACCTAGTCTTTCTTGTACACCGAGCAAAAGTAATTGTTAAAAATTTCAACCTGAGTAGCAGGATCTATGACTTCTTTTGTTCCCTCCCTAATGGGGCCTACTGTCCTGTCCACAGTTGCTTTATTCATATACACATAGAAGACCTTGCTGTTATCTTTTGTGTGTGTCAGTCTTAACTCAAGCTTACTTTTTTCTGTAAATATTTGTTTGCTTTTCCTCAATTATTACCTATACTTGTGTAAGTTACATTGATTATTCTCCCTTTTCATGGTTCTATGGGCTTCCATTTTTTGCCAAGTTGCTTTTTGATCTTGTAGGTGTACCACACGGGTACTTTTCCCCTTCTGTTATATAGTTCCCTTTTAGGTTCATATTTATCCTTCAATTCTAGGATTTTGTTTTCTTAATTTTTAGCAATAAATTTTCTGTACCAATAGTATTGGTTCTCAGCCCCACACTTCCACTTCCCTCATTATTCCTAGAAAGTCAGCCCTATTGTAGTTTTTGGTCACAGTTATGCCTGAGATTTTCTTTGGCTGGCATTGAAATTAAACAATACAATTTTATGGTCACTATTTATAAGGGTTCCTCAATCTCTGTATTCTTTATTGCTTTTATCCTTTCTGTAATAACTAAATCTAAGGTATTTTTATCTCTTGTTGGTTCGTTCACAACTTAATATAGTTTATTATTCAGTACAACGTCCAGTAACAGTTGTTCTTGCTTACTAGATGACTTACTAAGGTCCCAATTTATTCCCGGCACATTGAAATCTTCCAGAAGTAGTACTTTTTTTGTATCATTTCACTTACATCATTGAATAGATTGACTTGATTTGACATGTCTGTATCAGGTGGTCTGTAACATAGTCCCACTGTAAATTTTCTGTAGTTGGTACCAGTGATTCTGCTCATAACAGATTTATTTCCACCTGTCTACATAGTATACCCTACTTTACAAATACTGCCACTCCACCTCCTGTTTTCTGTATTCTGTTCTTATGAAACAATTTATACCCGGAAATATCCCTACTCCAGCAGATGTTATCTTTCCACCATGTCTGTGTTGTGTTATGTTACAGGTTGCACCTGGAAATGAGCCTCAGCTTAGTGTTTTTTGGGGGATGTGCTATACCATGGGTATCATCATCCATGTCTGTCTCTTCCACAATAGTGCTATGCCTGATATCCTGCATATTCCCCACTGCCAGAGTCTGCCATGTCCACCATTGGATAGCCTGTAGGGGTGTCACCCTGCATCCTGCCTGCTCTGGGGTGTCCTCCCAGTGGCATCTGCCTGGTGCTGTCCCACAGGCCATCCACTGGTACATTTTGTGTGCCTATGTTGCTCACCTGGAGTTTACAGCTGCCCTCCACCCAGTTTATTGCTGCACATCCTGGTCCAAGCACCAGGGGTGATGTAATACAGTTTGTGTATGTGCGTACAGCACAGTGCACACTGCTACTTGTCCATGCCCCCTAGACACATGTATAAATTCTGTGGTGCATAACTATGCATCTTCCCCTCCCTGCACAGAGCATGTTGCTGTTCATGAATATCACCATGGCATAGTGTGCGCAGTATACTGTTGTATGCAATGGTGCATTACTTATGTGTCATACATCTGTAGCCATGGCTTCATGATTAGGCTCCTATAATAGTATACCTCTTCAAGATATTCATTCTGTCTGTAAGATTGTAATGCCTGTATCGATTACTACTACATTTGAATTTTTTCTTGTGTTGCATGTTTGTTTGTTTTTCATGAAATTATTCAACAAAAAGATTTAAAAAAAAGAATGCAATACTGGTGCTAATTTAGCAGAGTGAGTACAAGTTGTTTATTTTTATTTATTTATGAAACAAATCGAAAAGACCTTTGAGCCAAGGGCTCTTTTACAGAGGTTCCATGTCAAGTCACAAGAATAACAAATTATTCAGTATAGTTTCGGTAAGTAGTACAACATGAGGAAAGTAATTACATAAACAAAAGAATAATAAAGCAAAATAAATAAATATTGTGTCAAGTGTAGCCAGCACCCTTGTCTGAAGAGGGGTGAAAGGGATTACAAGGAGAGAAGGACAGGGGGTGAATTGGGGGGTGGAAGGAGCAAACTAAGAGCAAGGAGGGAGAAGCCACAGTGATGCTTATGCAGGAAAGACCCACAGGGGTGGGGGTAGAGGGAGAGAACAAGGTGAAGAAACAGAGGAGGGAGAGGGAAGTGGGAGTGGAGGGGTAAAGGAAGGGGGAATGAGGTAGGATGAAAAGAGGGCAGGAATGGGAAAGGGATAAGGGAGGAAGTGCTGTGAGTGGAACAGCACACCAACAGGGTAGGGTTATAAGGGGATAAATGGTAAAAGAGGAGGTCCAGTGCATTTAGCTGTCAGCATATATTAGGTATAGTAGTAACAAGATGTGCTGGAAACAAATAATTGATACAGCTTCCGCTAAAATGGTCCCAAGATTTCAGTTATCACAATCTCAGGAGGAAGGGAATTAAATAAATTAGCAGCTCTAGCTGCAGTGGATCACCGTTGGAGCAAGGTTCAACAGCAAGTGACAGTAAAAGTTTGGCTCAGAGAACTTTGTGTGTTACGAGTACCCCGGAAGGGACTAAAAAGCTGAAGGGAACCTGGTGGTAGGAGACCAAGATTTACCTTCTTAGCTAGAAAGCAGGCTGGAGTTAGTTTTAGTTTTT
Source organism: Neoceratodus forsteri (assembly GCA_016271365.2). Classification (NCBI taxonomy): domain Eukaryota; kingdom Metazoa; phylum Chordata; order Ceratodontiformes; family Ceratodontidae; genus Neoceratodus; species Neoceratodus forsteri. Next base: position 85,129,189 of record CM028133.1, on the reverse strand, counting down.
TTTTTTTTGTTGACCAGGTAAGTGCACTAGACAAATCCTGCCTATTTTCAGGCACAACCCAGGGTAGGGGGATACAGATGAATGCCAACTGACCTTGAACCAGATTAAGCTGTTGGTGGTATTTTTCTTTTTTAGTGAATGAGGGAAATTTGGCCAGGACACCAGGGAGAGTCCTCTACTCTTTTCGATAAGTGCCATGGGAACTTTAACATCCACCTGAACTACCACCAATCCAGGCAGATTAGACCTCGGTTTAATGTCTCATCTGAAAGACGGCACCTCAGAAGTGCAGCACCCCTCTCATGCTGCACTACAGTGTCAGTACTGGGATATTAACTCAAGTGCCAGATGTGGGAACTGAACCCACAGCCCTCTGATCTCCCAGCCTCAGAGGTGAGTGTGCTACCTACTGAGCCACTGACACTGCTGAAGTTGAAGTTGAAGCCAGTTTGCTTGTTTGTAAAGGTCACAAGTGTGAGCACGATACGCTGCACCAGTTAGTAGATGGCATGCCTTATTCAAAACCTTGGCGAGCCAACATAGGGTTGTGTCTGTGGTGGAACCATAAATGATTAAACCATAGTCAATAATAGACATAACTGAACTTTGGATAGACAGTCTGAGGGCTTCAGTAGTAAGGCAGTGTTTATGCCTGTGTAGAAGGCCTAGGTGAATGTTAACTGCCTTGGCAACATTCTCAACATGGTTGGAGTAGGAGAGTGTACTATCCAGAGTAACTCCTAGGTATTTAAAAGATTGAGTCTGATCAAGGACTACACCCACACTGTTTTTAATCACTAATTGTTTGGCTTTGTGCTTGCTGTGGGTACCATGGAAGAGCATGATCTTTGTTGTTTTGCAATTAAGCACCATCTTATGAGAGGTGAACCAGGACTCAGCTTCAGTAAAACATTTCTGAAGTTGTGCTAACATACAGTGGTGTCCCCCAGGATAAAAACCCACTTTTAAAGCACTCTGCTGTATTTTGCAGCAGACCTACTGAATAAAGCAATGCAATTTCAATGACAATTAGCCCCTTTTGTCATGCAGGAAACTGTGGCATTCACTTCATCCTGGCAGTGTCACATTTTCTTACATGACAAAAGGGATGAATTGCCATTGAAATTACATTGCTTTATTCAGTAGGTCTGCCGTAGCATTCTGCAGAGTGCTGCAAAAATGCTGCAGAATTGCGTTGCATACTGGGGGACACCACTGTAGCACATATAAACAGACAAGAAAGTAACTAGTATCTTATGCTGCACAAATGAAGTGGGATGCATTAAACAGGTGACTCAGAAGTTGTGATTTCTCTTCATTTATTTTACCAGGAAGAAAGTTTAATTTCAAGACATTCCTGGTCAGGATCATCATATAATACTGAATTAATGCAATAAGAACATTATATGAAATATATACATGACACAAAGATGTGGCATGCATCCAGACATTTCAGTAACATACATCAGAGCAAATCAGAGCAAATCTAAAAGGTGTAAATGCTGCAGGGTTTACAGAGGAGTAAATCTGTAATTTGTTTCAGTGCACCTACCTGGTAATCAAAGATTTAAATAAAGTACAAACATTGATAATCCAATAGATAAAGCAGCATGTAATTACTGATATAACAAATATCTACACAACAATTTTCAAGAAGCTCCTTTAAGGAAACGAATCTGTTCAAGGACTATGTTTCAGTGTGCTTTGCAGCTTGTTCAAGACAGTGGAGGTGAGCCAGCTGAGGGTCATTTTGCCATAGTGAGATAGATGCCTTGGGACGTCAAGAAGGATCACAAATTATTTTTTTTTTAGATTATAATGTCCCATGGTTCTCTTATAATAGATCACAATGGTAGCTAATGGCCTGCCACGACGGTTTGCCACTGGAACAGACCCCCATCAGCCATCCTTGAGCACCAGGTATGCCTTTGAGCCAGACTGTGCACTGTGCCTCATTTACTTCCAGCTCCGAAAAAACTAGCCGGTGGACCACCATTTAAGGCCTAGCAGTTCCCTTATGGCACTAAACTCAAGGTGATGTGAGCTGGATGACTGCCTTAACTTATGAACTTTGAATTTGGTGCAGTTGGCGCATTTCTTGCAGACCAGCCTAACCTCCACTGTGATCCTTTGAATCTAAGCCCTTCAGTCCTCAGACAGCATCCCATCTTAAGGTATAGCTGAGGGATGCCACTTCCCTTGCTGTTTTCATTCTAAGATTTAAAGCCTTTGTTAAGTTGCCTTTGGTTTGTTTTTGAGCATATGGTACCTGCTTTTAAAATGTTTAGATATCATAGTCTGCTTCAACAGTGTCTTGGTAGGAATATTCTATAATTGAACTTTTAACCTTATTGTTTTTGGTTAGATGGTGCCTTCTACAATTTAATCCATATCTAATTTTACCACTGTGTTGCTAAGCTGATGCTAGTTTCCCTGCTCAATTAACTCTATACCTTTCACTCTTGTCTCATTTTCCAAGGGCAACCTACAAACAGAGAATCTGCCCTCCCCCCCCCACCATTGTCTCTCTCCTCCCCTTTGCTAGCCCTCCCTTCTTGGGCTTTTTCACTCAGCCCTCTCCTGTAAGCCCTCCTTTCTTTAGCAATTACTAATCTGTTGTCCTTTTTTCCTTCACAGACACCATCACTCCCCCATGCATATCTGCCGCAGACATTAGCCTCGGAATGAACCCTCACCAGCCCTCATCAAGCACCAGGTATGCTTCTGAGCCAAACTGTGCACTGCACTTCATTTACTTCCAGCTTCTAATAAAAACTAGCTGAGGGACTGCCATTTAAGGTCTAGCAGTTCCCTTACAGTGCTAAACCCAAGGCGCTGTGAGCTGGATGACTGCTTTAACTTATGAATTTTGAATTTGGCATGTTGCTCTGCTGCAAACCTTTGAATCCAAGCCCTTCATTCCTCGGACTGCAACCTTGAACTTCAAGTATAGTCAAGGGGTGCCACTCTCATTGCTTTTTCTCCAGCCCACCCACCCCCCCCGACACTGTATTAAATGGACTCCCTACCCAAAATGCTCTGCCCCACCTAATCCACCCAGCCAAAAGGAGACAAACAAGCACTTGTCAATGCCGAATGTTTGCTTGCTTGCATTGGTAGTGTAGAAGTTACAGAGCTGCATAATAGGAATGGCAGCAAAGTATTGAACTGAAGCCAACCCCACCACCACCCTGCAGAGAGTGGCAGGCATTGGGGTGTGCCTTTGGGTTGCCAGGCATAACGACCACACCATTTCACCACACCCTACCTTGCAGACACTGACCAGTGTCACTGTGTGCCTTGGGGTCTTTGGCCCTTATGCGCACCCCATTCCATCAGGAAATAGGGTGAGATGGGTGCAGTATAGGAGAATGGGGTGAAGTTTGGGCCCGAAGAGTCTGAGGCACACCTTGATGCCTCTCACTGGCTGCAGGGTGTGGGTGGGGGTGGAATAGTATGAGCATGACAGGCAAGAATCCCAAGTCACACCCCTGATGCCTGTCATGCTCTATAGGGTGGGGCATTATGGTCGGAAACCCTAATGCCTCACACATTCGTTGGTATTTTCACTCCAAATTTTCAACATGTTTTTTTTGTGACCCCCACCTCATGAACAGTGGCAATAACAGTTTGTTAGCTGAAAACTGCTTTTGCACAGCGACTATGGCATTTGGCACCACAGGTGCAAAAACACATTCTGAACAGGATGTGAAAAATGACAGCGGTACTGTTCATGGGGAGGTATAAAAGATGGCAATGTTGAAAATCTGCTGTGAAAATCTTTAAAAAAATGGTGAAGTCACGAGCGTGCGTAGAAACTGTGCAACGCACACCCGTAATGTAACTATTTTGGGGATTTTTTTACAGTAGATTGTTAACACAGGCATTTTGGGACCTCCGATCATGAACAGTGTCAGTGTGATTTTCTTTATCTGTCCTGAACAATGATTTCCCACAGCGACCACGCATCTCTGCACTGAAAGTGTGAAAACACATTTCGGCCATGTTGTAGAAAATGACAGCTGTACTGTTCATAAGGAGGTGTGGAAAAATGCCACTGGTGAAAATCTGGATTGAAAATATTACAAATTCATGAACCTACGAGGGTGCGTGGAAACTGCGCAATGCTCACTCATAACACAGTAATTTTATGGAGTTTTGTCACCAAATTTTCAACATAGCCATTTTACCATTGTACCATTGTACGCTACATGTGCGGAAACACATTTTGTGCGAGATGTGAAAAATGGTAGCTGCACTGTTCATAAGGAAGTGCAGTAAAATGGCACTGTTGAAAATCTGGTGTACAAATATTACAAATTCACAAACTTGCCAGCGTGCGTAGGATCTGCACAACATGCGCTCCTAAAACAATCATTTTGGGGAATTTTTTCACCAAAGTTTCAACATAGCCGTTTTAACACCTCTGCTTATGACCAGTGTCACTGTGATTTTCTTAACATGTCCCATACATTGATTTTGCACACCGACTGCGCCATTGTGCACTACATGGGCGGAAACACATTTTGGGTGAGATGTGAAAAATGACAGCTGTACTGCTCATAAGGAGTTGTAGTAAAATGACAATGTTGAAAATCTGGAGTGAAAATATTGAAAATTTGCGAACTTACGAGCGTGCATAGGAACTCTGCAATGCACGCTCAGAAACAGTCACTTTAGGAATTTTTTTTCACCAAATTTCAAAATAGCCATTTTAACACCTCTGCTCATGAACAGTATCACTGTGATTTTCTTAATGTGTCCCAGACATTGATTTCGCACACCGACTGCGCCATTGTGCACTACATGGGTGGAAACACGTTTTGGGTGAGATGTGAAAAATGACAGCTGTACTTCTCATAAGGAGGTGTGGTAAAATGGCAATGTTGAAAATCTGGAGTGAAAATATTGAATTTTCGCAAACTTACGAGTGTGCGTAGGAACTGTGCAATGCGCACTCGTAAAATAGTCATTTTTAGGAATTTTCTCACCAAATTTTCAAAATAGGCTTTTCGAGAGCCCACCTTATGAACACTGGCAGTGTTATTTCGTAAATCATTCTGGAAAGGTGATTTCACACAGTGGCTTCGAAATCACCCTTCGAGCCTGAGTAACGCCATGACAGTGCAAGAATTCATGAGGAGGGGTCCCAAAAAACCCATGCTGAAAATTTGGTGCAGAAATTCCAAAAAATGCTTGAGATATGCAGCAAAGTTGAAAACCCCCTATCTATCCCATTATACAGCTTACTGGCATTTCCTTAGTTCATGGTCGGCTTTGAAGAGTGCAGACTATGTTCCTGGTCCACCGATGATCATCGGCGCTGAGGTCTGGAGGTAAGTATGGGGTGGGGGGTGGGAGGCAGGGCAGTGGGTGGGTGCAGGTTGTGGGGGGCAGGGAGACTGCAAGGGACAGTTTTTTCTTTACAGGTTTCTCTATTTAAAAAAGACAACGCGGGATGTTTGCCACACTGGGGTGGGCTCCCAGCATTGCAGGAGGAGGGTTGGCATGGAGCCGGGGAGTTGGCACCCGTCGGCCATGGCATCTGTTGCCATGCTGGGTGGGCTCCAGCATGGCACCCTGTACTGGGGGTTACAGTGAAGCCGACGGGGGATTGGGCACCCCCATCGGTGACAGCATGGGGGGGTGGGGGAGAGACAGTGGAGCCGATGGGGGATTGGGCACCCCCGTCAGCCATTACATCATTTGCCATGCTGGGGTGGGCTCCCAGTGTGGCACCTGAATGCTTTGGGGGTGTGTGGAGCCAACAGGGGATTGGGCACCCCCGTCAGCCATACAGTGTGGAGGGGGGAGGGGGAAGGAGCATGAGCATGCAGTGTGCGTGCGTGCGCGCGCATGTGTGTGTGTGTGGGGGGAGAGCTCTGCTCACTCAAGCAGAGCTCTCCCTTTCAACTGTATGCCACTGCATCTTTCAGCTGTCATAGACAGCTGGAGCAGTGATTGGCACTCTGCGACCGCGCCTGCAAATACACTGACTGAATTGGAAGAGGCTGACACACCTCTGGAAAACTCGTATGATGGCAATATGTTTCTTGCACATGCGTGCAAGCAAACATGAAAAGGTAGCCTCCACTACTTAAAGGGACAATATCCTTAATCACTCAGAAAGACAAAACACAAATTAATGCTATAATTAGGTAACTGCTGCTGTGAGTATGTATTATGTGAGGCCTGAAGTGGAATAGGATTGCCACATCTTGTAGAGCCCCTCACTTTTCAAAGCAGTTGTACTTTACTGTGTCCTTCTGACTTACTTTGCACACCGATTACCCAACCCCTTAACCACCAGTTATACCCCTTACACCCCCTCATATACCCTCTACTTCCTGGTAGTCCTTCTACTACCCAACTTAAGTCCCTCAGTCCACCCTTCCTCTTGTTCCCCCACCCCATCCCAGTGCATCAAAATTCCTCCCTCATTTTTTAAGGCACATTTTGCATGTGTCACTAACATGAGACCCCCTAGCTATGTGATCACACCCACCTTTTTTCTCTTCAGTCAATCAATCTTTATTTAACCAGGTGGAACACCATTGAGCAAGCTCATTTACGAGGTGGGCCCTTGCATTTTCCTCCTGCCATAACACCACTGCCTTCGTAACCTATGCCCCACTCACCACTATTAAAAGTCATATTGCAGGGCACAGAAACTTCCAACACCTCATAAAGTTTTACCCCTAGGCCCACCACCCTGTCTGTCTGTGCAATCTGCTACCCCTTTGCACTGTCTTACCCTTTCCTCCAACTCCTCACCTCTCCACTTTTTAACTCAATGCTGATAAAAGCCCTCTTGGTCTAGATCACATACCTCACATAGGAACATCAAACTTTATCTGCATAGAATTGTCCTGCTCCTTCTTCTCCTGTCAGGAAATGTTCACCCCAAGCCAGGTCCACTTCAGCCTGCTCATAGTAATTCTAGGTGCAACAGCTCCCTAGAGCTTGCCTCCATGAATATCAGAAGCTTCTTACTCACATTTAATGATCTGCAAGTTTGGGCTACACAGCACAAACCAGATGTTCTCACCATTAATGAAACATGGCTATCCCCTAAGGTGTCTGACATCTTCATTTCACTTGCTGGATATACCTTATTTAGGCAGGACAGGACAGGTAAAAAAGGAGGGGGTTGTGCACTGTACATAAAAGACACACTAAACTTGCAAGCCCTGCCACAGATGGCACCTGTGAACAACACCCAAGTACTAGCTGTCCAGATTATTCTCGGACAGCATGGCAAACTGATAACCATACTCTCTGTGTATATCCCACTCCATGAGCAAACTTCATGTTTTAAACTGGTTCTTGACTACCTAGCTGACCTGCCTCCTAGTGTTGAAGTGGTGGTCTTAGGGGATTTCAACATTAATTGGCTGGCTCCTGAAGCTGACCCCTTTAAAGATACCATTGCATCCATCAGTATTACCCAACTTGTTACTACCCCCACTAGGATCAACCACAGAACTGGGAGCAGCTTGCTTCTAGACCTTATCCTCACCACCCACCCAGACAGAATAACCCACACAGAGGTTTTACCTGACTTGCTGAGTGACCACTCCCCAGTTACCTGCAGCTGGTCAAATAAGTTCCCTAAGGTGCCAGCAAAAGTCACAGCTCAGCATGTACTAAAAAATGGCAACTCAAGCACCTCCAGCACGATCTCATGCAATGTGACTGCCCCCCCATGAGCATAGCCCGTAATGTCAACACTACCCTCAATTATTTCATCAACCAGTTTAACAAGGCATCTGATATGTTTGCCCCTTTTTGTAAACTTAATTTTAAGGGTGTTACAAATTCCTGGATCACCTCCGCATTATTAAAAATGATGCACGAAAGGGATAATCTTTGGCACCTGGTGCTAGCTTCTGGGAGTCAAGTAGATATGCAACACTACAAGGTGGCAAGAAACTCCAGTACCCAGAAAATTTGCTGGGCCAAAGTGGAACATTTCAAGTGTGAGCTCTCAAACTGATGGGGCAACTGGAGGTGCTTCTGTGATAACATTAAGGACTTCATTAGGAAGCCCTCTAAAACACCACCCAATTTGATTAACGTGAATGGAGTCCTAGTACAGGACCCCACACAAATTGCAGACACCCTTATCAATGCCTTTACTGATCTCAGCGGTATACCCCCCTGACTTTTTTAATGTGCCCAACAGTCATTGCCAGTGGCTCTGCCCATCCGGACATCCTCCTTCTTTCATTTCAAGAGAGTTATCATGAAGGATGCCAAGGAATACCTTCTAAAGGATCTTGTCAAATCCAGATACAACAGTGACACCTTAGACCTCAAGCTTCTTAACCTCACCCTTGACTCCAGTGCTCCCATACTGATTTGGCATTTTCCCTGTAACTCCAGAGTGATATTCCTGTGTTTTCCTGTAGATTACATTATTTCCTATGGAAACTGACTTGCCCTGTTTTCCTGTATAACCAATGCAAGTCTATGGGAAAAGGTTTCCTGTAGATGCCTCCAAATCCCTGTAAAATACAGGAATCCCTGTAAATATGGGAGCCCTATGACTCTGTCTTCAAGCCCCTTACCACGCTCCTCAATCTCTCTCTCTCTCTCTCTCGTGAGCAATTCCCACCATGTTGGAAAGCTGCTGTTGTCACACCAGTCCATAAGATTGGTGACAGATCACTTCCCTCAAACTACCACCCTATCTCTATTCCTCCCCTCTCTAAAGCTTTAGAGTGTATAGTTACCGATCAATTGACTAAATATCTGGCAAAATACAACATTCAATGCCTAGAACAACATGGCTTTAGGAAAGCGCACAGCACAACTACTGCCCTGTTGGAATACACAGACTTTTTACACAGTGCGCTAGACTGGGGTTAGCTGGTGAGGTTAATTTACATTGACCTCACCGAGGCCTTTGCCACTGTGAACAATTTACTCCTACTTCACTCCCTCTGTTCTGTCAGTCTCTCCAACAAAGTCACTGGATGGTTCAAGAGCTACCTCAAAGGCAGGACTCACCAAGTCAAAATTAATGATACCCTTTCTAGCTGCTACCCGGTAAGTTCTGGAGTCCCCCAAGGCTCCATCCTCAGGCCCCTACTGTTCAGCCTTTTTCTCAATAGACTCCCAAAAGCCTGCTCCAATAATCTAGTACTTTATGCAGATGATGCTTTCTGTTAATCCACCCAGAATGACCCCTTCCTGCTCAGCTGAGAACTTCAATCTGGTTTTGAGGCAGTAGAGCGTTGGTTCAGAAATCATAATTTACTTGTGAAATATAAAAAACAAACAAAGGTTATGCTTTTCTCCAACCTGCATAATAAAAACAAATCAGAACTATTTTGAACAACCAAAACATATCCCTTGAACAAGTCCAGGATTTCAAGTATCTAGCTGGAACCCTTGATAGTACTCTGTCCTACTCCACACACATTAACCAAATATCCAAGGTTATAAATTCAAGAATTGGCCTTCTATTTCAGCACCAGCAATGTCTTACCCATGAGGCACTCAGACTAGCTGTCACCATTTCAGTTGTATCCATCATCAGCTATGGACTGATTGTCTACAGAACAGCCACAGATACTGCACTGAAAAGAATCATGATGACTCTGAACAAAGTATGCAACTTGTATCTGGTACCCACAGACGCACCCACACTTGTGACCATTATGCACAAACTAGCTGGTTGAACTTCAAATGCAGGGTCACCTAAAAATCATGTCTTTTCATGAAAAAAAATACCCTTGACCAAACCCCTCCCGCTACCATGCCTCTTCTTCTGCCATCCCTAAACACACGTAATACTCATCGTGCACCCTCAACAAACTACCTTGTCCATTTCTGCCAGATGGTACAGGGGCAACAATCTTTCTGGTTCACAGACCCTTCTTGGCTCAACTGCCTCACTTCAGAGATTAGTGCCACCACTACCCTTGGCTTCTTTAAACTTAAATTACTCTAACACCTCACGGTACTCAGCAGTTGCGACTGCCCTCCTAAGGTCTAATCCATGCCTTCTTTTACTCCTTAACGAAAGTCTAACTTATGCTTGCTGCAGATCTCTGTCCATCCTGCCCATTCCTTAACACAGTCTCTTCTCTCCCTTTTCCCTTTTTGTCTCCTCCTGTCCCCTAAGTCTACTCATCCTGAGCACTTATCTGTCAGGGCTATCTTACTGACTGCTTTGCCCACCCCTAGAGTAGGATAATGTAGGGTAGTGAGGCAAGGCCCCATAGCTCTCATCACTTGTTATATTTTATTCGCTCCATTCTTTTTTTTTTAACTATGTATTTATGTGCCCCACTGCCTCCTCTCTCCACTCTCTGAGACGTCCTCTGTCTGCATCCTTCTAGTCCCATCTTGGTCTGCCCCTAGAGTACATGAGTCCACTAGCCTAGGTGCCCAGTTAACCCCGGGTAGGGTGATGAGGAACCCCTCGTGCTTACCTACTCTGAGCCTGCATACTATGTCCTCGATCCGTAGTACTGCGGAGTGTGCCTCAACGAGCTGAAGACGTGCAAGGAGGTGTCATTGTCTAGGAGAGACTGAGGGTTTTTTCCCTTGTTCTTCTCCCCAGACATCAGCGTGCAATGAGGACCAATGAGCTAGGAGGTGCACTGAGATGTGCCTCCCACTCTACCCCTCTGCTGACATCTGCCAAATGTCCTTGCTGCTACTCCCAACTACCGCACCTTCCATCTGTGCTCCCTCAGGTGGTGGTATTGCAGTGAGCATGTGCAGATGACCCCCCCCAGAGAAGGACAGCAGTCGTTGGGTGCTCCATCCTTCTCCATGGCTGACCCCTGGTGGCCCATGCTTGTTCCCAAACATGGGTAGCCAGCATGGTATGAGGTAAGGCGTCCAGCGCCTCAGTCCTCAGCACCACTAGGCCGGCCCTGTTTGCTGCATTCTTTATTTCACTGTATCAAATTTATTATAGTTTATAGCATGCTCCATACACATATTACTGCTTGTAATGTTGGCCTCATGTGATCTTATTTGCAATATTCTGATCTCTAACTTTATTATATTACCTCTGTCTTAATATGTTGATGCAGAACCTTTGCAAAAGAACCTCTGGTTCAAAGATATTATAATCCTAGCAATAAATAAATAAATATATTGCATCAAGGTGTTGCAAAGGGCCTTATGTGAGCAGATACATAGATTTCTTAGCCCTCTCATGGCCAATGTTATCCAGGCGACTGCTGCACAAAAGGAACAGTGGTGAGTCCTGTGAGGGATACTAGTTATAAAGCAGAGTTCTCTATGGTAGAGTATATCCAGCTTGATTGACTGTGTGACCTTTCAATTTCAATCAATTAAATAATTGTAATCAAGCAGAGACATGAAGATAGGCTGTACTAGTCTTTTTCTAGTCTCAACAGGAAAACAGAATTTATTTATAAAGTAAAAACCTAATCTAGGACATAAATTTTTTACAAAGCATATTAATATGTATATTAAAGGATAGCTTGTTATCCAGCCAGAGGCCAAGATGTTTAAATGATTTAAGAAGGCGATGGGAGGGGCATTTCTAATTCCCAGTGGAAGTGCATACCAGTGGGAAGAGCTAGCAGAGGAGAAAGTATTTTGTCCATGTTAGCATGTACCCATGGCACTTCAAGCAGAAGGCGATCAGAGGAGTGCGTGTCATGTGGATTTTTTTATATTACTTTTATTTATCACCTTTCTGCGACACCACTGGCAGTGTAATCCAGCTGCTGTCTCTGCCCGCCAGGAGAGAAGCAGGCTCACTGGCATGATGAGTGTCTGGTGTGGCTGCTGCAACCCACCAGAGGGCCATCTCTATGCCACTCCCAGCTGGGCTGGGACCAGACCCCCAGTGTGATTACATGACAGTCCTCTGGGCAGCACACAGTGTGGCCATCAAGCTGCATGATTGTACCCAGCTATTTTTCCCCAGTAGGAGCATGGACATGCAAGGACATCAGAGGCACTATGTGCCAATGTCCACCATGCTCCCCCCACCAGTACACTGTACCTACAGAGCACTTGACCTCCATCTGGGACCACTGTAGAGCAGTGTGCACCCCTTGTCCCTCCCCGGGATAGGAGACCAGTCCTCTGGACATTCAATCCTATCCTTCCCCTGATGACCATTGATGACCCAGGTGCATTCCCAAACCTGGGTCACCAGCATAGCATAAGGTATGGTGTCCAGAGCCTCAATGCTCAACCCTCAATGCCACTGGGCTGGCCACACGTGGATTTGTTTTGTACCTTTGGAACCTCAACAGGGGAGAGATGATAGGGGTGTGCAGTAACATTTCAATCAGGCATTATTGGGTGAAGTCCCTGTGCACCTATTGGGAGAGCTAGATAAAATTTCTGTAAAGGTCACAGTGGTGTGTTCTAAAAGGTGCCAATGAGGCAAAACTACATAAGCTTTTGGAAACTATGGTCAACTGGGGGACGTCTTTCACAGTGGCTTGGGAGTAAATGGGAGAGGCAGAATTCAGCATAGGCAGCATAGTACTTTGGGCAATGGTGAGACGTACATTGAGGGTGGGATATACAGAAATGCGCCAGAGGCAGGTGCAACAGCTGCCCAGCACAAGTACACTGCGCCAGTGCACACCGAATACGATATTCAAAGGTTGCCCACGATGGCAAATGCCAGCGCAACACTGCTGAATATCGCAGGGATGCACCATAGCGCAACCAGGACTGCACCAGGAAGCAAGTCAGCAAGTGCCATAGCACAACCAGGGCTGTGCCAGGGAGCAAGTCAGCAAGTGCCATAGAGCAACCAGGGCTGCGCAAGGGTCAGAGGTGCATGGGCCAGGACACAGGACAACAGACACAGCAGGGAGCATGACACAAGAGCAGGACAGACCACCACCAGGGTGCAGAGGATGCCTGGGAGAGGCATGGCAGGTGCATGGCTGCAGGCCCCCAACCATGCGCACCACAGTGGTGCAGGGAGGCAGTGTGGCACCAATGTCCACTGGCAAACAGCCATGGGCAACACCAGCAGGAAGGCATGGGACATGCCTCTCGGACCATAGCTGACAACACACGTGCCAACAGCTCACAACACACAAGCCACACAACATGAGCAGATTGCACACGTATGTCCCAGGGCACACACACTGGCCACTGGGCACAGACCACCAGGCACATACCCCAGTCAACACCAGACATACCACTTGGCCACCATGCACACCACTGCAGCATGGCTCCACATGCCAGCTGCAAAGCAGACACAGACACAGTTGGCTAACAATATAAATGTGTATTAAAATATATCAACAAGAACTATATACAGAAATACAGGAACAGGGAGCAGGGAATGGGGAGGCCACAAACAAGACAGTAGGCCGGGGAAGGGAGGCAGGGGGCAGGGGACATGGCTGTGTAAGGGTACAAAGGAGGGAAAGGGAGGTGGGTCAGGGGAAGGGAAAGTGGTGCAGGCCAATGAGCCCCGTGGGCATCCGTGCCATCCCAGCACCTGGTACGTCATCTCCTCTGTGGCCTGCAAAGGGCCTGTCTAAACTTGAACTTGAACTAATGAGCCATGCCACATGTAGCATGGCCGTGGTGACCTACAGTATCCACTCCAGCAGTCTGGTGTTCACATCCAGCTGTTGGACACCTAGAACAAAGGAGGGGACATGGTATCAGTGCATGTCCATATGATCGTAGCCCACCCACCATGTGCAGTGGACAGCGATGATATGTGCCCTGGAGATGGCACACAGCCACCTGCAGCATGTGTGCCCACACAAGCCAACATCCCAACCATCCACAGCCATACACAGCACTGCACACTGACCCCACCCACATGTGGCACACCACAACCATGGTGGCCAGGCAACAGGGCTAGGCAGTGGGATGGCAGTTGCACGGCTGGAACTCAGGTGCACCCACAGCCCACCTGCAGTAGCCATACACATGTATGAAAGCCACAACATGGATCAATGTACCCCGCCAGAGTTGCACAGCAGTAATGGCCATGTGCACAGGGGACTGTGGTCCATCCCCACCATGCACAACAACAAACCCTGATAGAGTGCCTACCTGCATGCTGTGGTGCAATCAGCACCTGTCCAATGGCACCTTCCACATGTCCAGCATCCCATGCCTGGGCACCAGGGTTTACCTGCCCATGTCTCCCAGCAGCACCCACCATCCTGGCTCATCGCCTATCCTCAGGGCCTAGTAGGGGAACAGTAAGAAGGACACATCAGTATCCAGCAACAAGCCACACCCCCCAATGCCCTCCAGCATAGTATACCCCCTGGCCCTGCACAGTGGCAGTGCAGTGGCACAACACACCCATGGTGTGCTGCCACGGCCAGAAAAGTGTGCAGCTACAGCCCCCCTGCAGCATGGTGTGACATCCTGCTGGCCCCCCACAGAACACCGGCATGGCACAGACATGGGAATAGTGCACTCACCTGGGCGTGACATGGTGCCCCTCTGTATGCATACCAGCAGGGACCTCAGCCTGTCAGGATCCCTCCTCCTCCTCCTCAGGTCACCATATTGGTGGTGGCACTGCTCACCACTTGTCTGGACCCCTGTGGCCTCCTCCAACCCCTCGGCCACCTCCTGCCACACCTCGGTGTGAGGCCAGTCCAGGGGCATCTGCCCATACATGGTACCCACATGTGGCTCCATCAGTGCCACCAGGTTCACCAGCTCAACCTGGCTCCAATTTGGTGCCCTCACATTGCTTCAGTGCAGCATGCTTCCTTATAAACTGTCAATCCAAAATGGCACCAGATAGCACATGAGCCACATGTGCTGAGGGTGCTCGACTTGCTCGGCCATCCCCAATACTGCATTCCCCGTTGATGCGCGATACAGCTGGAGCAGCACTGGCATGTGCCACAGGCACCAGGAAGGTCAAGGGACAGTAGTGGGGTCAAAGATCGGCACGCGCACCGTGTGCAACAGCGTGATAGGGCATGCCATGCATGGTGTACAATAGGTGCATGTGTGCCCCATGTACCATGTGCCAATGGCACATACGGTGCCGTAGGGGCACAGCGCATTTGTGCCACATGCCCAATAGCCGCAGAGCACTGTAATGCGATGTCGACTGTGCATAGGATGAGCCATCGACGCACGCGTGAAGTCATTGCACACAAGCGCACTGTCAGGCCCACTTCGCGACGTCATACAGTTGTGCCATGGCTTGTGCATGCGCAATTCTAATGCGCCATGCTCAACTTCGTGATATTCAGCCGGAATATGCAGATGGGCTGATCAGCATATCCACGGTGCATTGGAGGAATTTGCATCTCATTACAGTTGCGCATCCCCTAATTTGCATGTGATGCACTATAAAGGTGCCATGGGACTGCACAGACACCAGACTGGTATTGCATCCTTCAGAGGTAAGCCACCAGACTGTGGGCCTGTCAGGACAGTAGATTGGGAGGGCGCTGTGTGTTGCAGCCATCTCTAATCACATGTCCACACCGACAGGACTAAGCATATCAGAACACGAGGAGGTTGAGGAGCAGGGGCCTGCATGGAAGCGCAGGCCCAACTTCATGAGGGGAGAGAGCAATGCCCTCTTTGACACCTACCTAGACCAGAAGCCCCTCCTGAGTGGTTCAACAAGCACCTCACAGGCCAGGGCCACTGCATGGGAGTGAGTGGCCAAGGCTGTGAATCAGCAGGGCAGCCATCAGAGGACAGCACAGGAGTGCAAGAAAAAGGTTGGCATGATTCGGAGGAGGATAACGGATAAGGTGGCCACCATCCGGTCCGCATGTGGGGCCATGGATGGTGGACAGCCTGATGTGCCACAGTTGACACTACAGGAGGAGCTGGTGGTGGCATCCATGTGGCACAGCACTGTAGAGGGTGTGCCCAGTGCTGGATTCCAGATGGGGGGCAGCCCATCGCTGCATGGTAGGTACAGCCATGTCTGGGGAAGGGGCAGGGGGGCAAGGGTGCCAGAGGCAGGGGTGTGTGGTGGCGGCACTAACATGTCTGTGTTCCTTTACAGCTCTGGAGCACTTGCATGCAGCAGCAGGGGTGTGGGTGACCACCATGGGGGTGGTCCTGGATCTGGAGGACCGTCCATCCACCTCCACTGGTGTCCAGGGTCCGGACCGCATTCAGCCCATCCCCACTGTCTGACCGGATGCCTCTGGCGTGGTTGAGGATGAGGCCCTGGCAGTGTTTCAGCAGTACACCAGCCATGGCATCCAGTATGCTGAGACACAGATTGGGGCGGGGTCCGGGACCAATGACGATGGGACTGTTATCCTGGACAGTGGTGTTGCCAATCAGGGGGAGGCAGCTACACCACGCACCTGACACGGCAGCATAGATGGTACCCTGGTGGCAGTTGCCCACCCACTGGGTGCAGTGTCTGGCTTGGCTGTGGGTGCCAATGGTGCTGTGCAGTCCGAAGGGGGTGGCGTTGGGGGTGGTGATGCGGCCGCCCCCATGCCGTTATGTACACAGTGGCTGGAGGGACAGCAGGGGAAGCAGGACGGGGCCGAGGAGGGGACAGGTGCAGTGGCCACTGCCATTGCACTGCAGATAGATGAGTCCCAAGGGCGGCACTCTGTGCTGCCCCCAACTGCATGGGGGGCTGGGCAGCAGGGTCACACAGCACCAGCAGGTCGGCACAATGCCCATGCCCCCCAGGGCCCCGACCCCCCGAACAAACACACCCATCTGCTCTGGGCCTCTGTGGAGCAACAGATGCTGGTCGTGGCAGGGGTGCATGCACTCCGCACAGAGCTGTGCCAGTCCACGGGGAGGTGTGACCAGGACTATGAGAAGCTCCTGGCAGAGACCACATGCATGTAGGAGGACACGACCACAGCCCTGGATTGGCTTACTGCTGCAGTCACGGCCGGCCTAGCATCACTGGCCAACTGGGTGCATGGCCATCCACCGCAGTCACCATGGAGTTCATTCTCCACCCACGGTCCTGGCATCATGCGACCCTGTCAGTGTCAAAGCCGGGATCCACTCGGGGCATTCCGGGCACACCTGGAGCAGGCCTCTTCAGGACCCTGCAGATGCCTGCGAGGGACTGTCACATTCCTGCAGTAACACACCTGGGGGACCTTCAGTGACACCCCCTGTGGTCATCGCACAGCCTGTACCTGCTGGGTGGTCTCAGCGGGGCCCTCCCCATGTCTGTGGTGGCTGTGCAACTGCGCAGTGGTCCTGATCCACCACCATCCCTGTCCGCTGTCTGCCACAGCCTTGTGTGCACATTGGTGTGGTGTGTGTGTGTATGCATTCCAGGGTCCTGCTGTCCATGGGCCATGCCACACGCCCATCGTGTGCACACCCACCTGGCCGCTGGCCGCTGTGGCATGTGCATGATGATGCCAACACAGCACCAGCTGCCACTGTGCACTGGTGTTCAGCGGCTGACACATGCCCATTGGTGACCTCTGGGTGTGCATGTGCGGGTGCTCGTGTGCATGTGTGTGTGGATGTGTGTGGGTGGGGTCTACAGTGCCATACGGGGTTCCTCAATGGAGTCATGTCCCATGCCCACCCACGCTGTCCTCCAGCCATGTCTGTCATGGGGCCCAGCCTTGCATGCCTGTATACTGTGCCATGGACCCTGGGACATATGTGTAGTCATGTTCACTTACCTGCGTGCACCGTAGTGCTCCTCTGCACTCGTGTCCCAGTGCTGCTGGGCCATCCTGTTCAGCCAGGGTTCCCATTGCCCAGTGAGGTCTGCCCACTACTGCCTGGCCCGGCGTCCATGTGGTCCCCACTGCTGTTCCCCTCTTCAACCTTGACAGCTATCCCACGGTCAGTGGCCATATTGTGTAGCATACAGCAGGCCAAGAATAGGCTGCAGGCCTTTGAGGGGCTGTACTGTAGGGCACTGCCAGACCTGTGCAGGCACCAGAACCATGCCTTCAGCAGCCTCACTCGATGATGTTCTGTGTGCTGGTGTGTGCCTCATTATATTGCTCCTGTGCTGGGGTCGATGGGCGTCTGTATGGGGTGAGCAGCCAGGGCCTGATTGGGTATCCACTGTCATCTGTGTGGAGACATGTGGGGTTAGCATGGTGGTCTGTGTGGCTGCCCCCCCACCTACCCAGCCAGGCCCTCTGATGCCCCTGGCCTAGAATCCCCCCACACCCTGCCCTGTTCTGCCAGGCTGCCCATTCCAGTTGCATACTCACCTACTAGGTGGCCAGTGGGGATGTCCTCACTCTTGAACCTGTGGCACAGTGCTGACTGGTGCCAGATGAAGGCATCATGTGCTCCACCAGGGTGTGTGGCACAGACATTGATTATGCACCCCCTGGCATTGCACACCACCTGGCAGTTGACACTGGGGTAGCCCTTCATGTTGATGTAGGCCACCTCCTCCAGCCCAGGAGGTGTGCAGATGCCTACATGGGTGCAATCCATGGCCCCTAGCATGCCAGGCATACGTACCACCCTGTGGAACTCCTGCATGTTCACTGTACGCTCTGCCTGTGTGCTGGGGAATTGGATGTATTCTGCAGCATGTGGCAGCAGTGTGTTGAGGAATTGTGTGAGGAGCTGTGATGTGGTTGACTGGGTTATGCCTGTGGTGTCCCCTGTTGGTCTCTGGAAGGTACCCATGGTGAGCAGGCACATGACGGCCGTGACCTTGGTCTCTACTGACAGGTCGTGGCTCCATCTTGTGGGTGCCTACATCTCATCACTGCACAGCTCACAGAACTGCCTCAGAATTGCCAGGTTCAGGTGGTATCAGCCCACAATCTTGGTGTCACTGTACTGTTCGAAGGTGGTGCGGGCACGGTACCACCTGTTCCAGGCATACTGCCACCAGACCCTTCCATGGCCATGCTGTTCTGTCTCCTGCCTCCTCACACCCCTCATTATTGCCTCCATCTGGAAGATTACACTGGCCATGGCCTGGCCTGTCCTGCCCCCCGTGCGGCTGTCTCCCCGGGAGACACTGGCTGTGTGCTACTGCGTGTGCCCCTGCACTGGGTGCACACCTGTGATGGGGACCATACTGGCGGTGGTCTCCACCTCCCACCCATCTGGGTTCTCCCACAGCCACTCCTCCTGTCCAGGCTCGCAGGCTCATGCTGCCATCGCTGCCCCCACTGGTATCTCACACACATGCACACACACCACACACACACTGAGCTGCTTACACACACAGGTGCTTTCAGAGTCACACACCCTGACCCACAGCCTGTTGCACCACCTGCCTCTGTGCCTGTCTTGCACCCCTGCTGCTGTCCTGCCTGGCCACTGGCTTTTTCTCTCTGTCTCTCTCTCTCTGTCTCTCACCCCTGCTCCCTGAGGCACAAGCCACCGTCCCTTGCTTGCTCCATCTTTTTATGGGCTCAGAGTTGCTCCATACATGTCCCTGTTCCTCTGCACTTGCGCCATCGGCTTGCTGTTAAATATCGCACTGTGCTGCTTATTCATGGCTATGCCCCCTGCTCATGCACATGCATTCATTAGGGTTGTGCATTGGCACACTGTGATACGCACCCTGCATTGTTTCCCGCTGAATATCGCTCTTTGGTGCATTTCCACTCTTGCACAGGTGCATCTCAGTTGCACCATGCGCAACTGCTTTGAATATCCCACCCCAGATGTAATAGAGTTCTTTAATCTGTAAGCTAAACCCATGCTTTGGTGAATTATTTTACTAAGAAAATCAATATGGTCAGAGTAGGTGATGGAAGGGTCAGGTGTGATTTCTAGGAATTTGAAGGTGTCTTTCTGCTCCACAAATCTACCATCAGAGTAGGCAAGACTAAAGGGGAAGGTCTCATTGGAGAGTTTTGACTTACAGCCAAACAGCACTGATTTTTTTGTTTCACTTAGTAGTGGTTTGTTTCTCAGGAGCCAACCTTCAATGCTAGAAATGTCATCCTTCAGTTTCTGAGACAGAATGGTCAGTGATTTGGGGATATGAGATCATCAGACTGAAAAAGAGTGTTACAGTTGTTGCAGGCTCAAGGGAGGTTGTTTATAAATAAAGAGAAGAGGAGCAGTCCTAGTATAGATCATTTATGGACTAAATAGAGCCCCAAATGTTTCCAATTGAAGCACAGTGGGATGTACATGAAAGGTAGCCACCAATCCAAGAGGTGGCATTAGTTGATATACCAAGATTTGGTAATCACTTGGGTGCAGTGTGCATATTAATGGAACACATACAAGCAGAGGAGAGAAAGCAGTGGCTCAGTTGGGACTTGAACCCAGACCACCCAGAATACTGTTCTGGTCATGCTAACCAGCTGTACCACAGAGGAAACTGGAACATGGGCTGTCCCAGAGCACACATTACTCTTTCTTGGATGCACAACCTGGTGCTATACAAATAATCACTACATTTTCAATCACATGGGTGCGGTGTGCATATTTGATTGCGCTAACTAGCTGTACAACCAAGGCAACTGGAACCTGAGATGTCCCAGAGTGCACATTGAAAATGGAGTAATTTTTTGTGCTGCACCAGGTTGCGAATTAGAGAAAGAGTAATGTGTGCCCCATGACTACCCAGGTTCAAGTTGCCTTGATGATGTAGCCAGTTAGTGTGACTGGAGCGGTATTCCAGGTGGCCTGCATTCAAGTCCCAACTGAAGCACTTCTTTCTCTTCTCTGTTTGTATGTATACCAAGATTTGGTAGTTTATTAAGAAGCTGGAGTTGATAAGATTAAACAGTTTTGCCAGATCCACAAATATTGCTCATGTGAGTTTGCCATTGCCCATAGCTGGGAGAGTATGGTCAGTAAAACTGATTAAAGAAGTGTTAGTGCTGTTCCCCTTTCTCAAACCATGCTGCTCAGAAGTGAGAAGGCTGTGCTGGTTAACATAAAAGCGAAGTTGTTGAAAGACCACTAGTTTTGTGAATCTTATTCAGCAAACACAGAATGGAGACTTGTCACTAGTTCTCAACAAATCAGGGGTTTTCTCTTTTGGTTACTGGCACAACACAAGATTATTTTCAAATCAAAGGAAGAGTTAATGAGATGAATGAAGATTTATTACCAGTTTTTGTTAGATGTAGAGTAGGATGATGACAGGAGCAGTTAGCTTCAGGAAGCTGGGGTCTTGTCCGTTAGTGCTAGTTCCACTATCAAGCATGGAAAATAGACTCATATTGTAGGTCTCACCAAGAGAGATCCTTTCCAAATTGGACAGAGGGTATTCAGGGTTGAGGAGGAAGCTATCAATTAAGCTGTTGGATGTGTTGTTAGCACTGTTCTGATGACAGGAAGGAAGCTAGGATAAATAACTAACTAGATTGATGGAGCTGTGTTTTAACTGCAGAAAAGAATTAATTTGGGTTACCAAAGCTTAGCATCTGTTGATACCTGAGGTAACTGGTTAGAAGTCTCTTTTCATTTGTTTGACTCAGTTTTGAAGGTGTCTGTAGGTAGACCAGTTGGCAGGGGATGGGACAGCTTTGAAGCTGACCAGAACTTACTAGTGTTGAGAACTGCAGGATTTCTTATCTCATGCACGTTTTACATTGTCTTGCATATGCAGCGCAAGCAACATTTTGACAGCTTGGTGGAGTAGCAGGTTGTGGAGGTGTGGTCGTGTTGTGACCAATGGCACCACTGCATTTTGGGGCTGGTCTCTGTGGCAACAATGAATGAACACGCTGTGTATGATAGCAGTTCAAAAGCATGCCACCAACTTGAAAGAAATTCGCTGCTGCAATGAGGGAGCTTGCCGTCATTGCAGGCATGCCTTGCCTGGTGTAACATTTCAACAAACATGTCAGTGGCAGTCACTGTCTGTATCTCACAATGCCCAGCAATTGGACTTTGGGTGTACCCAATCCCCCTGTCGGCATGCCCCCTCCCCAGTTCAATTGGTTTGTCAACAGGGGTGCCCAATCCCCATCTGCATAATGTCCCCCTAGTTTAATTTGTCTGCCGGGGTGCCCAATTCCCCTTGGCATCATGCCCCCCACCCAAACACAGACACCTTTTCTTTGCTGATGGGGTGACCAATCCCCATTGGCTCTAGCCCCCCCAAAACACCCAGGTGGCACACTGGGAGCCCACAACAGCATGCCAAATTTACTACTGAAAAAAGAAAACCTTCCCATGAAGTTTTTTTTTCACCTGTAATCAAGAAAATAGTCCCTCATTGTCTGTTGCAGCCCCTTCCTCACCCTGCACCCACCCTCTGCGCACCTCACCTCCCCGCACCCACTTCACCCCATAGTTGCCTCTGGAAGTCTGGCACAATGATTTTCGGTGGAGTGGAATCACGTCTGCACTCTTCAAAGCCAACCACAAACTGAAGAAATGCCGGTAAGCTGTATAATGGCATAAACGGGGAGGGGTTTCAACTTATGTAGCTATCTCAGTCATCTTTGTGACTTTTGGCTCTAAATTTTTAACATGGGGTTCTTGGGACCCCTCCTCATGAACTCAGTCACTGTCATTTCACTATTCGATCCCGAAAGATGATTTCACAGTCACTGCATGGTATCACCTTTCAGGACTAATTAATGAAATGACAGTGTCACTGTTCATGAGGTGGACTCCCAAAAAGCCTATATTGCAAATTAGGTGAAAAAATTCCCAAAAATGACTGTGTTATGAGTGTGCATTGTGCAGTTTCCACGCACAATTATAAGTTTAAGAATTGGGACAAATTATGAAAATCGCAGTGAAATTGTTCATGAGCAGAGGTCCCATAATGCCTAAGTTGAAAATTTGGTGAAAGAATTCCACAAAATGACTATGTTATGAGCGTGTGTTGTGGAGTTTCCATGCATGCTCGCAATTTCGAGAATTTTTAAGATTTTCACTCCAGATTTTCAGCATTGCCATTTCTTCACACCTCCTTATGAATGGTACAGCTGTCATTTTTCACATCCTGTCCAAAATATGTTTTCACACATCTGGCACAGAATGGTGCAGTTGCTGTGGGAAATCAAATGTTCGGGACAGATTAACAAAATCACAGTGCCACTGTTCATTAGCGGAGGTCCCAAATGCTTTCATGAGGTGGGGTCACAAAGAGCCCATGCTGAAAATTTGTAGTGCAAATACCAGCAAACGGCTGGAGCATTATGGTTTTTAACTATAGCATCCCACCTTTAAAGAATGACAGGCATCAGGAGTGTGCCTTTGGATTGTCAGTAGAGATGCAGTGAATTTAAATTCCACCAGCAAAGTGCCTGCGAAGTGAGCACTTTGTGTTGGCACTTCACTATATGGAGTGATCCATAGGAAAGGATCACTTCACCTTGTGATTATTACTTTGCATTGTCATTCCACCTTAATGCAAAGTAAGGCAGAGTGACAACAATATTGGCAGCACCCTACACACACAGTCACCAGAATTAATGTGCATCCCCAAAGGGCTACTGTCTTGTGTCCAGAAAACTCCCCAGTGCTGATGAAGTGAAATGCGAGCGTAACAAGAAATGCAAAGTATCCCAGAATTAATAGTGCACTCAGTCATGTGCACAGTGGTCACACACAGAGTCACCAGAATTTATGTGCATCACCAAAATGCTACTATCTTGTGTCCAGAAAATTCCCCAGTGCTGAGGAAATGCTACTGTCTTGTGTTCTGAAAATTCCCCAGTGCTGACGAAGTGACATGAGAGTATAACAGAAATGCAGACTCCCAGAATTAATGGTGCACTGCAAACTCACAGACAGATTAAGATTGCGCTGCACACTCAAGAAATGCATACAGAAAGGCACAACAACACCTAACCAGTGCTCACAAGTCACAAATCACAAATCTAAATCTGGAAAGGAATATCTTTTGCCAGTTGAGAGATTAGTACATGCAGTAACAATCCACTACCAGTAAAGATACCACAAAGCAGTACAAAAAAATCCATGCAGGTGCTGTGGATAGCAGATTCACAAGACTGCAATTACTCTGTGGCACAATAAAAGGTGTCTAATTTAATGGCCTGCATCATGCACACGCTCACACACACACACACACACACACACACACACACACACACTACAAGTAATGCATAGCAAATTGAAAACCTTTAGTAATATAACCAAATGTTTTAAACATACAAATTAAACACTGCTGCACCACAACAATCAGCAAAAAAAGTTAAGACTTACTTAAAATACTACTGTGTGTACATTAACACAGTTATACAAGAAAAATATAATCAAAACAGAAAGACTACCTTTTTCTCCCAGTTAATGTACCTACACCACAAATATGCCCCTCCCCCAAAGCACACTTCACAGTACGCAGACTGACTGTTCTAAATTAACATTCAAAATCCACACACAGCAATAAACACTCGATTATATGAGCACAGAAGGGTTTCCTACAATCGATGTACTAAATTTTGAGAAAAAAACCCTCAAAAGGCATTTTAAACAGCTTTTAGAGGTTTTGAATCGCAGAGATCTGAGAGCAAACTGTCTCCATCTACCACTACCTACACAATTCCCAGGCCAGAACTGAGGTTGTGCAGAACAATCTAGAGCCCATGTGACCTGCAATCCCATGAATCACTGCAGAATTTCATTTGGAGCACAATTACAAGGCAAAGTGAGGCAAATTGCTTTTCATTTCAATGTGCTTCACCTTAAGATTGGTGGAGAAGTGATTTGGGGAAGGCAGAATAACACAAAGTCATTGGTTTCAGTGGACTTCGCGTTCCACATTAAGACACAAAGTACTCCGCTTCACATTGTAGAGTACATCGCAGATTCCATGTTACTCCGTGAATCACTTTGCAGAGCAAATTGGGGCCACTTAGCCCACCACTACTTACAGTACTGTAAGTACATGTTGCACAGGAAGGAACTCGAATGCCTATGGCTGTACTTCCCCAATGAGCTGAGCCTGTATCATAAAACTCCCCAATTTAAAAACTCTTATTAATGAGTACAGTGGTGGTGATTGGAGAGATACTACAAAACAGGCATACAATACATGCAATTATCTAGTAAAAAAATTAATTTTGTGATTTGTGACATGATCGTGAATCATGATTTGTGACTGCATTTGTGACTGTGATGATGGAGAACGTGATTTGGTGTGAGATAACCAATATGAAACTGTATGGGAATGCAAATGCCTACAACTGTACTTCCCCGATGAGCTATAGCACAAAACTCCCCAATTTTAAAAACTCTTATTAATGAGTACAGTGGTGGGGTGGTGAAGCCTGTAGATACTATAAAACAGAATTACAATACATCCAAGTAACTAGTGAAAAAATTAATTTTGTGATTCATGACGTGATCATGAATCGTGGCTGCATTTGTGACTGTGATGATGAAGAACGTGATTTGTATCAACAGTTACTTGTGATGATGAGTACAATGTTCATGCAGAGATACGCACCACACCAGTCCAGTACTCTGAAGGGAAGCCAAAGAAACAACTTTGACTTAAGTTACAGATGGAGATTGAGCCCTAAAGAGATGCAAATGCACAGACAGATTTAGATTGTGCTACACACTGAAGAGATGCAGACGCAAAAGCACAACACTTAACCAGTGCTCACTATCAGAAATTCAAATCTGGAAAAGAATACCTTTGCCGGTTGGGGCGGGCCACAGGAAGAGGGGAACAGTGTACTGCAGTAACAGTCATTAGTACTAGTACCAGTAAAGATACCAAAAATAAGTGCAAAAATCACTCAGCTGCAGTGGATAGCAGGTTCACATTGCTGCAATTACTATGTGGCACAATAAAAGGTGTCTGATTTGATGACACGTGTCACACATACACTCACACACACACTAAGTAATGCGTAGCAAATTGAAAACTTCAGTAATATAACCACGTATTTTAAACAAACTAAAACTATGCACTGCTGCACCACAACAATCAATGAAAAAAGTTAATAATTATTGAAAATATTACAGCATGTACATTAACAGTTATATAAGAAAAATATCACCAAAACAGAACAAACTGTCTTTTTCTCGAAGTTAATTTACCTACACCACAGATACACCCTTCCACCAAAGTACACTTCCACTGTCTCTTAGTACACAGACTGAATGTTGTACAATAACATTCAAAATCCATGCACAAACAATAAACGCTCGATGATATGAGCACTGGATGGTTTCCTACAATCGATGAACTAAAATGTGAGCAAAAAAAAACTCAAAAAGGCTTTTTAACAGCTTTTAGAAGGTTTGAATCACAGAGAGCTCTCAGAGCAGACTGTCTCCTCCAGCTTTCTACACACACACTACCCCAAACTGAGGCTGTGCAGAACAATTTAGAGCCCATGTGATCTGAAATCCCATGAATCACTGCAAAATTTGCCTTTGGAGCTTAAAAACAAGGGGAAGCGAGGCAAAGTACATTGTTTTCAATGCACTTCACCTTAAAACTGGTGGAATAGAGGTTTGGGAAGGCAGAGTAATGCAAAGTCATTGTTTTAAATGGACTCTGCGTTACCCATTATAACGTGAAGTATACCGCTTCGCGTTGCTGAGCACTTCACAAACTCACCTTCACTCTGCGAATCACTTCACAGAGCTAATTGAGGCCACTTTGCCCACCACTAATTGTCAGCTGTAATGCTCAAACTATTTCACCCCCACCCTTCAGCCAGTGACAGGCATCAAGGTGTACCTTGGACTCTTCGGCTCCAAAGTTCACCCCATTCTCCTATACTATGCCCATCTCAATGTACTTCCTTATGGAATGGGGTGAGCGTAAGGCCCAATGCAACACTTCTTAGAGTCTGCAGGGTAGGGTGAAGTGAAATGGCATGAGCATTAAGGCCGATGATCCAAAGGCACACCTCAATGCCTGCCAGTCTCTACAGGGTGGGGGTGGGGTTGACGTCAGTTCCATACTTCACTGTCATTCTTATTATGCATCTCTCTAACTCCTGCACTACCAATGCCAATGCCAGCAAGGCAACATTCAGCATTGACAAACGCTTGTTTACATCACAATCAATTTTTTAAATTAATAAAATGGAATCAAAAATATAAATCACTCTAGCCAACTTAAAAGATTAATACAGAGTTAGCAATGAGGTGTGGTACAAGCAACATCACATACAGTTTTGGCAGACAAAATCTCTCAGATTTACATTGCATTTCACTGATCAGAACTGCACAAGATGACACACACATTAAATAAGAGACATATCACACAGTGCCTACAAGAATAGGATTGCACAGCTATGGTACATAATTTTGTAGGGCGCTGCTTCTAACAATTTTCACAACTGGTACACTAGAGTATTTGAAGGTTTAGTCACTTACTCCATGTCACAAAGTATTTATTTAATATTAATGACAGATTTAAGGGTGGATTGCCCAAGATGCAGCCAAGGAACACCTCCTGCCAGATGTTTTTATTATTATCATTATTTCACATAACACCCTTTAGTTTCTGGAGTAGTGTTCTTAAACTTACTTCTGCTATAGAGCAGCAGCGTGAACAGAAAGCAGTGCAACACCAGAACATCTTGGGTGGGATATTCAGTCTGCACCAAAAAGATGTGCAATAGAGGGAGCAGGTGCAAGGCCAGTGCTCCATGGTGCAACGGGCTCGATATTCAAACCAAGCGCAGGACAAGGTGCGCCTGTGCAGTAAGGCTGAATATCACACCCGATATACCACAGCGCAATGAGGGATGTGCAATGGAACAGGGTCAATGTGCAATAGCACCCCTAAGGATGTATAGGGACAAAGACTGGAAGCAGCAGAGCAGCAGCCATGGATGTGCCATGCACCAAGGGGCATGCACCAGGACAGACAGACCCCACCCCAACCCCCAGGGCAAGTCCCCATCTGCTGCACAACCAGATGGGTGCAGGATGGACCACTGGCCCTTGTCCCCCAGCACTGAACCAACAGCAGATGTGACCCAGCAGTCCCCACCTGCTGGGCAAGGCACCCCTCCACCCTCCCCCGGCCAACAGAGACCGAAATACAAGGATGGCCAGGCCCCACTCATGCCATGGCATCACACCAATGCCAACCACCCCCAGTATGGTGAGCCTGAGACACCAAGCCCAGAAGCATCACCAAACAGTGCATGGCATTGAAGGCATACCCCACCACTGTGCCAAGGCAACCAGTCACCCCAGGGCGCAATGCATAAGTACCACATCCCCACCATCACCACCAACCACATGCAGTGGCACCATCCACCAATGCCACCACAACCCACACAAGGCCCCCAGCATGGCCCCCACAGAGGCACAGCAAGGTGGGTGACACAGCACCAGTACCCCAGGGACCCTGCATGTGAGAAGAGCCACTCTGGATGCCACCACCATCAGGAAGGCAATCTGAACACAGGACCTGAGCATGGTCCACCACCCAAGCAGACACCCCATACCTGCACCGGCCCCACCAGACACCACAGCACCCTCCAGTGGTAGACAGAGGCATGTGCCACACAGGAGGCAACACAGGGCACACACAATGCCCTCATCCCAGTCCCATGGGTACCCCAGCAAACTACCACACAAAGCAGTGCAAGAGAAGCTGCCATCATGAAGCCCATGGTGCCATGTACCTGTGGCCTGCCCACCACCATGGTGCCGGTGAACCTGCCATGTGGTGGGTGACCAATGTGCATGTCCACCCTGATAGCAGGTGCAGGGGCCTGTCACCAGGCCACCACCCACATGCAGCAGGACCCCATGTAACAGCCACCATACCACAGGCACTGCTCCTGTCACCATGGTGTGCATGACAAAAGCACCACCCACAGTAGCAACAGGGATAGACTTGCAGTAGTCCAGGGCCAGGATTCCAGCTACAAGTGCACCATGCCTAGAAGGTGGCAGGTATGGACTGTCCCTGAAGGCATGCCAGCAGCCAAGCATGTAGTGGTGGGTTCAGCATAACCATGCATACCACAGTCATGCATGGCGGCAGTGTAGCTGCAATGGTCACAGCTGCACAGGCACTGCATACACCGACAGGGATGGCTGGGACATGGCACATGCACCCCAGCCTGCTGCACACAGGCAAACAGTGCACAGGGCACACCACACAGACCCTGTACAGAGCCCATAGAGCCACCCAGACCAGTGGAGGAGCCCCGCCAGACACACCCATGGCCAGGCCAGCACCACCCCACAGTAGACATGCACACCACTGCAGCAAGGCTCCATGCGCCTGCTGCAAATCAGAGACCGACACGAACATAGGTATAAAAGTATATATTATTAAACAACACAACAGCAACAAAAACTATGCACAGATATTTACAATGGGTGAGGCGATGTGCAAGGATGCAACAAGGGGTAGGGAAAAGGGCAGGGGACAATGGGAAAGGCAAAGGTGGGGGACATGGGGTTGTGGGGTACAGTCCAGTGAGGGATGAAGTGTGATCAAGCACTGCAGGCCCTACCGGCTTCCCTGATCCTCTCTCTCCTCCCTGTGGTGCCACCAATGGTCACCCCGTCCATCCTCTCCAGCAGCTCCAGCATGGCTCAGGTGACCTGCAGGATCTCCAGGAGGGTCTGCTCCATGGCCACCCAGCGTGGTCCACCTAGGACAAGGGAGCAGAAACAGTATGACTGACTGCCCTGACCAATGCAGCCAACCCAATGTGCACGGCGTGCATCAGTGGCCTGCGCCCCTGGGATGGCATGTGACTACCCATAGTGAGTGTGCCATATGATCCGCCTACCTGGGCACCCACAGTCATGCAAACCACTGCACACCATTACTGCCCATGCACCACACAGCAGCATCCTTTCCATCTGGTGCCATGGCAATGCAGTGGTAAGGCAGTGGGACTGCCAGGTGCTGAGTGCACCCACGGCCCACCTATGACACCACCCACATGTGCAGTCCCACATGATGGTGCAGAGGACACCATGGGATGTGCATGGCTGGAGGGGCCATGTGCAGAGGGTCCATGCCTCACCACCACCCCTGCAACCCACCATGCACAGGTGTATAGGGAATCACGGTACTCACGTGTGTCCCAGTCAGCAGGGTGCTGCTGACCACCGGCACCACCACTGTGCCCTGCCTGCATGGCCACACCTCCAGTGTTGTCCTGGCCATGATGTTCCTGGGCCATCCGGGCCCAACAGTGGGTCTACAGGCCTGGGGGGAACATGGAGAGAGGCACATCAATACACGGCTGACCCCTAGGCCCCCCCACCAGTGCATGTGCCCACACAGCCTGCCTGGGCTGCAGTGGCTCAGGGTGGTCATGATGCACCTCCACAACTGACAACACAGGTGCTGGCCCCCTCGGCAGCATGGCCTGCTGAATCCTGTGCTCCGAGGACAGTCGGATGTGACTAGTGATGGTGAAGGAGCACCTACCTGGCTGTGGCAAAGCTCCCTGCCAGGCACATGCCAGCGGTCACCCCCAGGTGGTCAGGGTCATGCTGCTGGAGGTCCCTGTAGTGGTGCGGACACTGCTCCCCAGTTCTACTGCTCCCAGTAGCCTCCTCAAGGCCTTCTGTGACCTCCTGTCACACCTTGGTATGAGGCCTCAGGAGGGACACCTGCCCAAACAGGGCACCTGCTTGAGGCTCCACAAGAGCCACCAGGTTTGCGAGCTCAATTGCACCCCACACAGGAGCTCTGGTGTGCGGCATCATAGAGTCTCTGCTGAGCTCAAAATGGCACACGGTAGCGCATGTGCTCCACATGCTGAGGCAGTGTGGTACTGTGCAATTGGGAGGCAGCCATGTGGCCACACGGCACCTACAGGGCAAAGGGCAGCCAAAGAGTCAAGGGTCTGTCTGCGCACAAAGTGCCACTGTGCTACTGGGAGGCCCCTGTTGGTGCATGGTAGGGTGCATGTGTGTGCTGACATGCAGTGGCCTACTGCGCAGAGGTGCCATGGCACCCATGGTGCACCATTGCATGTGTGCCCAATGGACATACTACACACGAGTGCCACAGGCACAGCAGTGGCTGTGCGCTGTACTGCCTCCCGTGCATGGAACCAATGCTGCACTGCTAGCGTAAGTGTCAGCACCATGTGCATACATGGTGTGGAGCCAATTGTGCATGTCACAGTGGTGCACCACAACCTGAGTATGCCCAACACCATTGCACAAGGCACAGCCATGCAATATTCAGCAAGGATATGTAAATCAGCTCATGAGCACATCCACTGCATTTGCATCCCATTACAGTTGCGCATGCACTCATTTGCATGTGATGCACTATAAAAGTGACATGGAAATACACAGGCCATGGATCGGTATTGCAGCCTTTGAAGGTAGGTGCCATGCTGTGCAGACCTGGGGACAGTGGTCTGGGAGGGCTGTATGGGTCTGCACAGTCCATGGTAACACCAGTCCATCTCCCTAGGCACAAGCATGACTGAACGTGAGGAGGATGAGGATCAGGGGAGAGTGCAGAAGTGGAGGCCCAACTTCACCAGGGCAGAATCAGATGCCATGTTTAAGGCCTACCTCAACAGGAAGCCACTGCTCAGTGGACAGAGGAGCACACCACAGGCCCATGCTGTGGCGTGGGATGAGGTGGCACATGCAGTCAACCAGCAGGGCAGCCACCAGTGTTCCATGCAGGAGTGCAAGAAAAGGGTTGGCATGGACAGGAGGAGGATTAAGGATAAGGTGGCTGGCTTCAGGGCAGCACATGTAGCCACTGGTGGGGGCCAGCAGGACCTGCCTTGCCTGATGCCACTGGATGAGCAGGTGGCTGGCAGCATGTGGCATTGTGCCATAGAGGGTGTTCCCATTGAAGACTTCTAGATGGGCAGCAGTCCATCACTACATGGTAGGACCAGTGCTGGCAGTGTGTGGGAGGCAGGGGGGAGGGCTCCGGGGCCAGGCGGAACCACTAATGGTACTGTGTTCCTTTACAACTCCTGAGCGTCTCCATGGGGCAGTGGTGGTGGGTGTATCTACCGAGGGGGCAGACCTGGAACTGGTGGAGCGCTCATCCACCCCCACAGGTGTCCAAGGGACCAACCACCTGCAGCCCTACACAACTGTCCAGACTGATGCCTGTGGTGTGGGTGCAGATGAGGCCCTGGCTGTGTTCCAGCATGATGCCAGTCACTGTGTCCTGTGTGTTGAGACACAGATTGGGGCCAGCTCCAGCACTGATGATGATGTGATGCACGTCCCGGACAGTGATGTTGGTGGGTCACAGGGAGATCCTATGAATGGCACCCACCAAGGCAGCAGTGCGGTTAGGGCTGGCATGGTTACCTGCCCATCAGCCCTTGTTCTGGCCAAGTCTGTGGCATCCAGTGGGGCAGCACTGGTGTACAGATGTGGTAGTGGGGTTGGTGATGCCCCTGCAACCACGCTGGTGGCGCCCGGCGATTGGTGGCCGGAGGGGCAGCGGCAGCAGCTGGACTGTGTTGACATGGAGACAGGGGCAGGGGGTGGCAGCAGTGCACCATGTGACGATGTATGCCAGGACAGCACCTCCATGTGGTGGCCACTGTCATGAGGCACTGTGCCGCAAGGCCAGGAACATCATGGGGGCCAGCATGCTGGCCATGCAGATGACCCCTTGGATGACCACAGCCATCTACTGCAGGCCTCTGTGGATCAGCAGGTGTGGCTCGTGGATGCGGTGGATGCATTCTGTGTGAAGCTGCACCAGGCGGAGGAGCGGTGCAGAAGGGACCATGCCCTGCTCCTGGCAGAGTTGGTCCAACAGTGGGTGGATGTGACTGCAGCCATCAACAGGAACACCACTGTGATGGTGACTGCCATGGCTGGACTGGCCAACCGGCTGTGTGCCCAGCCACCGCACACCCCACATAGTGCAATCTCCACCCCCATTCTTTGCATCGGGTGACCCCTGCCATGTTGACGCTGGTTTCGGCTGTGGGCATACCAAGCACGCATGGTGCGGGCATGTTTGGTGGCCTGCAGACACCTCCATGGACACGGTCATGTAGTGTCACCCCTGGGGGACAATCGGTGCCACCCCATGAGGCCACTGGTCAGTCTGTTATGGCTGGCAGGTCTCGGCAGAGCTGACCATGGTGGCCGTGCTACTGTGTTGCATGACTGACCCTTCTCCCTCCACGACCGCTGTCTGCCACAACCCAGTGTGCACTGTGGTGTTCTGTGTGTGCACATGGGTGTGGTGCCCTGTACTGCACTCACATAGTCACTGTGTACACCCTCCCAGCTGCTGGCCACTGTGGCATATGCACGATGATGCCAGCATAGTGCTGACCACCACTGTGCAATGGTGCTCAGTGTCTGAGGCATGCACAGTGCCAGCCACTGGGTGTGGTTGTGTTCGGTCCTGTGTGGGTGTGGGGGGGCCTGTGGGGGTGGATGTGCATGTGGCCATGTGGGCATGGGTTGGGGGTGTGTGTGCCGCCCTGCTGTTCCCTGCCTTTGTGTGCAGGCTCCCGCCCATTCCAACACCCCTGCCACCAACTGTCCCTGATGTCTGCCCCTACTTGGCTGTTGACTGTGCCCTTGCCCCTGGTGCCTGCATGTGGCCCTGTTGACCTACCTCTGCAGTACAAAGTGTCTGGCCTGGATGGCCCAGCAGCACCGACACACCATTGCAGAGGAGAAACATAGAAACATAGACTTTGACAGCAGATAAGGACCACTTGGCCCAGCCATGTCAGTCACCATCACAGTGGTGTGCCTGTTCATGGCTGCGGTCACATCCACCCACTGCTGGACCAACTCTGCTAGGAGCAGGGCATGGTCCTTTCTGCACTGCTCCTCTGCCTGGTGCAGCTTCACACGGAATGCATCCACCGCATCCATGAGCCACACTGTCTCAAGGGGAGGAAATGGACAACAAAATGATAGAGGACATTCTCAAAATGGCTGAAAAAGGGGAGATACTGTTGATGGGGGACCTGAATATGCCAGATGTTAACTGGATAACATGTACTGCAGCCACATCCAAGAGCAGAGTCATTCTTGATGCCCTGCAGGGGACAGGCCTTAGACAGCTAGTGTTGGAACCCACTCAGGAGGGAGCAATACTAGACCTGGTACTCTCAAATGGAGAGAGGATCACAAATTTAGAAGTCAGTAGACATCTGGGAACAAGTGACCACTGCACAGCGTGCTTCACAATGAGCACAACCATGGAGATAAGCCATACAAACACAAGGATACTGGACTTTAGAAGAGCTGACTTTGGCAAAATGGGTGAATACCTGAAAAATGCACTAGCAAATGACCAAAAAGGAGGGGTGGAAGAACAATGGAGAAAAATCAAAACTGCCATCATAGAGGCAACAAGCCTTTGTGTGAAACAAAGAAAACAAAGTGGAGTAAAAAACCACTATGGTTCTCAAAAAGGTGGCAGGGAAGGTTAAGGAGAAAATGGCTGCATTCAAAAAGTATAAGGAATCACAGAAGGAGCATGACAGGGAACTGTATCAATTAAAGAAGAAAGAAGTGGGGAAGGCAGTCAGACTAGCAAAGGCCCAAACCGAGAAAAAAATAGCCAACTCAGTTAAGAAGGGGGATAAAACATTTTATAGGTACATTAGGGAGCATAGAAAGGTTAAGGGAGGGATAGTGAAGATTAATAAAGGAGAGGGGAGGTGGGCAGAGAGAGACAGTGAAAAGACAGAGATACTGAATGAATACTTTTGCTCAGTATTCACAAAAGAAGATGAGTAGGAGTTACGTAAACCAGACAATAGAAGCACTCTGAGTAGGGGGGTTGACACCAGTCCATTCATAGAAGAAAGAGTCCTGAAAGAACTCCTAAAACTCAAGGTGGACAAAGCAATGGGGCCTGACAGGATTCACCCCAGAATCCTAAAAGAACTAAGGGAGGACCTAGTGACACCACTGACCACACTTTTTAACAGATCATGGCAGGATGGGGTGGTACCTGAGGACTGGAGGAGGGCAGTTGTGATTCCCCTTCACAAAAGTGGGAGCAAGGCAGAAGCAGGAAACTGCAGACCTGTAAGTTTGACCTCAGTAGTAGGGAAAATGATGGAATCACTTCTGAAAGAAGGAATTGTTGAGTACCTAGAGGCCAGCGGAGCACAGGACCCAAAGCAGCATGGATTTACAGCAGGAAGGTCATGACAGATGAATCTAATTGATTTCTTTGACTGGGTGACCAAAGTAATAGACTAGGGTGTGGCTGTGGATGTGGCCTACCTAGACTTTAGCAAGGCATTTGACACAGTCCCGCACAAAAGATTAACAATCAAGTTAGCCAGCCTGGGAATGGATCCCAGGGTAGTAGCCTGGGTAGCCAACTGGCTGCACAACAGGACACAAAAGGTAATAGTGAATGGAACACATTCCAAAGAAAGGGGGGTTACTAGTGGAGTACCTCAGGGCTCAGTACTGGGTCCAGTCCTCTTTAACATCTTTATAACTGACATTGCAGAGGGTCTGGAGGGAATGGTATGCTTCTTTGCAGATGACACAAAGATCTGTAACAGAGTTGATACACAAGGGGGGTAGAAAAAATGAGATGGGACTTGGCAAGGTTGGAGGAATGGTCAGACATATGGCAACTTAGATTCAATACAAAGAAGTGCAAAGTAATGCACCTGGGAAACAAAAACCCTGGAGAACAGTACACAATAGCAGAGGAGGTACTAACAACAACAAAAATGGAAAGGGACCTGGGGGTAGTCATACCAGATGACCTAAAGGTGGGTAAGCAATGTGAAAAGTCAGTAAGAGAGCCAGGAGGATACTGGGATGCATAGGAAGGGGCATCACAAGTAGAAAAAGGGAAGTGGTTATCCCTCTGCACAGACAGTTGGTGAGACCCCATCTGGAGTACTGTGTGCAGTTTTGGAGACCTCATCTATGCAAGGACATAGACTGGATGGAAGCAGTCCAGAGGAGGGCAACTAAAATGGTGCAGGGTCTGCAGCAGAAACCATATGAGAGAGCTTAATATGTATACTCTTGATGAAAGGAGGGACGGGGGGACATGATAGAAATGTTCAAGTACCTCAAGGGAATCAACAAAGTCCAGGAGGGTAGCATCTTTCAGAAAAAGAGATGTGTAAGAACAAGGGGGCACAATTTAAAGATAGAGGGGGGATGGCTCAGGGGTAATGTGAGAAATTTTCTTTTCATGGAGAGAGTGGTGGATACATGGAACAGCCTTCCTGAGGAGGTTGTTGGGTCTAAAACAGTGGGGAAATTCAAACATGCATGGGATAGACACAAGGCAATTATAG
Organism: Neoceratodus forsteri; assembly: GCA_016271365.2. Lineage (NCBI taxonomy): Eukaryota > Metazoa > Chordata > Ceratodontiformes > Ceratodontidae > Neoceratodus > Neoceratodus forsteri. The sequence continues at coordinate 85,093,124 of CM028133.1, read as the reverse complement.
TGGGGGGTTGCAGGAAGTAGGCTGTTGGTTAACTAGAATCTGCAGCTTATCCAGTAGGTAGGGAAATGGGCAGACTGGGTGGGCGAAGTGGTCCTTATCTGCCGTCAAAGTCTATGTTTCTATGTTTCTCCTCTGCAGTGGTGTGTCAGTGCTGCTGGGCCATCCAGGCCAGCCAGGGATCCCTTCACCTAGGGGGTAGCTCCCCAACACCAGCTGGCCCGGTGTTGTCATCGTCCCCACCACTGTCCCCCTCCTCAACCTCAAACAGCTATCCCACAGTCGGTGGCCATGTTGTGCAGAATACAGTGGGCCAGGCCTTTGAGAGGCTGTACTGTAGTGCACCACCTGACATGTGCAGGCAACAGAACTGTGCCTTCAGCAGCCCGAACACCTGCCTGATGATATTCCGTGTTGTGGCATGTGCCTTATTGTACTATTGCTGCACTGGAGTCGAGGAGTGCCGGTATGGTGTGAGCAGCCTGGGCCACAGTGGGTACCCACTGTCACCTGTGTGAAGAGAGATATCATTAGCATGGTGGTCTGTGACACTGGTCCACTGGCCTTCTAGGCCATTCCTCATGGCACCCCTGCCCATGCTTCCATCTGCACCCCTCATCCGGCGTGCACTGCATACTCACCTACCAGATGGCCAGTGGGGATGTCCCCACTCTCAAACCTATGGCACAGTGCAGACTGGTGCCAGATGAAGACATTGTGTGCTCCCTCAGGGTGCATGGCACAGACATTGATTATGCACCCCCTGGCATTGCACACCGCCTGGCAGTTGACACTTGGGTATCCCTTGCGGTTGATGTATGCCACTCCCTCCAGGCTAGGTGGCATGCAGATGCCAACATGGGTGCAGTCTATGGCCCCAAGCACACCAGGCAACTGTGCTACCCTGTGGAACTCCTGCATGTTTGCTGTGCACTCCTCCTGTGTGCTGGGGAAATGGATGTACTTCGCAGCATGTGGCAGCAGTGCGCTGAGGAATTGTGTGAGCAGGCATGATGCGGCTGACTGGATTATGCCTGTTGTGTCCCCTGCTGGTCTCTGGAAGGTGCCAGCAGTGAGCAGGCACATGACAGCAGTGATCTTTGTCTCCACGAACAGTGCATGGCTCCGTTGTATGGGTGCCTTCAACTTCTCACTGAACAGCTCACAGAGCAGCCTCAGAATAGCCTGGTTCAGATGGTACCAGTCCACAATCCCAATGTCACTTTACAGCTCAAAGCTGACACAGGCATGGTACAGCCTGTTATGGGCATACCGCTGACAGGCCCTTCCACGGCCACACCTCCCTGCTGCCTGCCTCCTCACACCCATCATTACTGCCTCCATCTGGAAGGTGGCACTGGCCATGTCCCTAGTTGGTGTTCCCCCTAGGCGGCTGTCTACCTAGTCCTCCTCGGCTGTGTGCTGCTGGTACTGCTCCTGCACCAAGTGCACCCCTGGCATGTCACCACTGAGTGTCCTGCCTCTGCACCACTGCTTTCCTTCCTCTGTGGCACTCTCAGGCCCTCATGCACACGTGCTCACTCACACTCACACTCACTCACACTCACTCGCATATGCCTCCAGTGGCCCCCCTTCCACCTCTTGGCCACACCTGCCCCCTGCTTCTTTGCGTAGCTCCCTGTCACTCTGTTGCCACACTCCCCCGCTATGGCTCCTCTGTAGCGCATTCATCCTCCCCTCACTTGCTCCCTTTTCTATTTGCTCATATCCACTTTTGCGCAACTTCCGCTTGCTCCGCTATTGCGCACGTCATCTGCTGTTGAATATTGCACTGTGCACATTGTTCCTGGTGCCAGCCCCTACACTTGTGCATGCATTCATTACTGTTGCACTGCAGTGCATTGGGTTTTGTATTGCGCATCCGATGCCGCTGAATATCACACTTTGGCCCATGTCCGCTCTTGTGCGGGCACATCCCTATTGTGCATGGTGCACCTGCTCTGAATATCCGGGCCCTTATGTTTATCTTGTATGCCATGCAGGATCTGTTGGCAGCTGGATCAGTCATTTGTATCGGATAACATGAATGACCATTGTAACATGGTAATACATTTTTCACAAAACAGAGAACTGTAATTGGTGTAAAGAATACATGTGACACAAAATTCAGAGTGCATTAATGCCTAAGAGATGCACACTGATGTAAATCCAAAATCAGTTACATAGTCATCCAACAAATTGTATTTTCCACCCACCCAGTTGACACCCTTGCTATTGCTGCAATTCTATGACTACCAAAATGGAGAATTACTGTAGTACATTTTCGTTATGTGGCATGATGGTAATTACATCATGGACCAACTGATTTTGTCAACCTGACTCACTGACACTGAAAAACTCCTTGTCAGGTATCACGCAAAGTGCACCAGTGGAGTAGCATGAGAAACTGCAGAAATCTCTCTGAGGAAAGTGAGTGGTAGCTTAGCAACAGACCACCACCTTTGGGCAAACAACCCATTACCAGTCTTAAAAAAAACTGAAAAGAAAACATCTTGAGCTAGAAAGGGAAGGCAAAAACAACAAAGCAAAATGTGACATAGTGAATCCAAAAGCAAGTAGTAGGCATATTACACTGTCACAGAAAGAGCTGGATGACCTAGGGAAAAAAAAATCAGAGCCCAACACACATAAAAGCACAACTTGGGCTTGCAATGTCTTTTCAGACTAGCTCACATCAAATCAAATGAATATTGACATTAGCACAGTATAAGTCACTTATTTGGCAGAGATCTTACAGTACATCAGTTTTTATGGATCAGTTCATTGCAAGACTGTCTGCCTTTACAGCATTAGTTCTTTCATTGCATTACGAGCTGGCCTTAATAGGTATATCAACAGTGTTGAGGTGAACTCAAAAATAAATATTACAAGTGAGAAAGAGTTCACAAGTGCAAATAATGTATTTGTTGTAGTCTTAAAGCAGTACAGAAGGGCTGGGAAAGATACAGCAGCACATCATCCTAGAATTAGTGACAGTGATCTAAAAAATCAGAAGCAGTATAAAGCTTAATCCAGAGTTTGTGTATGGACTGGTACACAGATTCTGGTTGGAGATACAGCTTGGTTTCACATGAAGGGGCAGAAAAGGACTGAGAAAGCTAAAACACAGTTAATTTGTCATACAAAAAGACAATGCAGAGCAAGAATATATTGCAGCTGCTTTCAATGAACCAACAAAGAATCATAATGATTTCAATGAACCAAACAAGCAGGCATTGCATGACATACTATACTCCCAACCAAAGATCTACAACTGCCCTGTTGCCCTATTTAAAGAATATTGTGCTAGATGCCCTCGAATGCCCCAGCATTCTATCTCCATCCTCTAAAACTTGCCCAAGAGAGATTAAATAATAAGGAAGTCTGGTATTTAAAGCAGCCTATGGGATGTAACTTTCTAGGCAACATGATGGGAGTGATGATCACTAGTGACCTGAAGCACTCCACGCAGTGCAAGAAAGCAGCAGTAAAGGCAAACAAGAAGTTAGGATGCATATCTAGGGGGATCAGTAGTAGGAGATAAGAGGTTATACTGCCCTTGTACAGGTCACTGGCAAGGCCGCATCTAGATTATGAAGTTCAGTACTGGTACCCACACCTCTAAAAAGACATTAACCTGCTGGAGAAGGTCCAGAGGAGGGCTACAAAGATGACAGCTGGTCAGCAGGGTAAAGCATATGAGGAGAGGTTGAGGGCACTGAATATGTACTCCCTGGAAGACAGGAGAGAGAGATGGGACATGACTGGGACCTTCAAGTACTTGAAAGGAATAAATAAGGTTGATAAGGAGAGTCTCTTTAAGCTGAGTGGCAACCATAATACAAGGGGGCACAGTCTTAAACTGGAGGGTGGGAGGTTTAGGAGGTAGGTCAGGAAGCACTTCTTTTTTTTTTCCATTAACTCTTTATTCATTTTCCGTTACAGGGATATGATCCAACAATTACAAATACAGACACAAGAAAGTACATACATATATATGTTCATACATAAAATAAAGCAAACCCTATAACATACCCCCAAAGCCTCCCCACCCAAACCCAACCCCCACCCCTAATCCTCCCGGCACAAGTCCAATGAGATGGCATACCATCAAACCCTAGTAAATCTACACTCTCCTAAAGAGAAAAAAGAGCATAAAAGGGACCCCAAATCCTGTTGAACCTGGAAAGCTTATCCTGGAGGATAGCTGTCATCCTCTCAACCCTCAAACAAGCTAGTAACTCCTCCAGCCATTCAGCATAGCTTAGCACAACAGAATCCTTACAGTGTCTAAGAACAATACTCTTAAGCATGGCAGCAATCAAGACTATATGGAACCTCCTATTCTTGACGGGAATATGAGATACATCTCCCAATAAACATATTTCAGGAGTAAAGAGATCCCCAAGTCCTAATAACGGATTCACTCTACTTTTAATTTCTGCCCACAAAGAGGTTACCTTCAGGCAATGCCAGAAAATGTGCATCAAATCCCCAACCCCGGCTTGACACCTGTAACATGTAGAACTTGTAGCAGTTCTCAGCTTTACCAGTTTTTGTGGGGAATAATAAATATTGTGAAGGATTTTGAACTGCATCAACCTTAACCGATCCTGCAAAAAGAATTTATGACAGTTCGTCCATAAAGCCTTTCAGTTAAGCACCGAATCAGGAAAGACAGAGGCCCAATATAAACCTTGAGCTGGGTTTGGAGAATACGCCCATTCAAAAAACACAGAGTATATTTTAGAAACTGCGTTCGATAGACCCACCAACGGCCCCAATTCGTCATAAAAATCTAGCCTAGGACTCCGAATTGTCCCACTACCCATCTTGGCAACCAAAAGGTGCCTAATCTGATATATCTTAAAGATTGTCATAGTGGGCATCACAAATTTATTCAGAATCTCAACAGAGGAGTAATTTTCCCATCGGGCGTAAAGAAAATCTTTCACACAGCATTCCTCAGGTAAGGGCAGCCAGGCCGGACTAAGAATTTATTACCTATTACAAACGTGGATTACCCCAAATTGGCTGAACCCAATCATTAAGGTGATCATATTTCAAAAAGCCACACAGTTGGGCATGGGCTCTCACCGCTATCCCGATTGGAGAACTACGCAACTGGAGGGGCAACAATTTCGGCGTAAGGTGAAGGAAAGCCTCAGGCCTCAAGCCATATTTCCGAATCAGGGCCAACTCAATTTGTAGCCAAAGCGGCACATAGGAGTGTTGTACTGAAACCTCCCTACCCTTCACCCACCTCAAATACTTGCTGGCATGGGCTGCCCAGAAATATAGGGCAAAGTGTGGAAGCCTTAATCCCCCCAGTAGTTTGGGTGCTGCCAACTTTTGATAGGCCATACGGGACTTCTTATCACCCCACACAAAATTAGCTATCATATTATGTAACTTCCTGAACCAGGCAAGTGGTATCCAAATATTCAACATACTCAAAGGGTAAAACAACCTAGGAAAAACATTCATTTTAACTAAATTAATCCTCCCCCATAAGGAAATTGGCAACCTCACCCATCTTTCTAGATCCAACTCAATGACACACACCAAGGGGTCTAGGTTCAACTGAAATATCTTAGTCCTGCTTCTAGTTAGAGTCAGACCAAGATATCTTATAAAATCCGACTTCCAGGACAGACCCAATTCCGCTATCTCCTGCTTAAAAACATTTTTATTAAGGGGAAATACAACTGACTTGTCTAAATTTAACCTATAATTAGCCAGTGTACTAAACACCCGAATAACCTCTAGGAGAGCAGGAATGGAGACCCTCAGATTAGAAACATAAATCAACAGGTCATCTGCATATGCAGTTATTTTCACCGTATAGTCCAGAATTCTAATACCCTCAATTTCTTGTTTATGTATAATTGTCCTGATGAGAGGTTCTAGGTATAGATTAAAAAGAAGAGGGGACAAGGGACATCCTTGCCTAGTACCTACGTAAAGATTAAAAGGGTCCGAGGTGGCACCATTGCAACTAACCCTCACACTAGGGTTTGAATAAAGTGCACTAATCCATTTTAGAAAAGGCTCAGGAAACCCAAATTTCCTCATCATAGTTAACAGAAACCCCCAGTGAACCCTATCGAAAGCCTTCTCGGCGTCTAAAGACAGCAAGGCCATGGCAGTACCACAATCCTCAGACACCAAGAAGGCGTGAGCCAGGGTCCGCAGGTGATCGGCAGACGACCGATCCTTCATAAAACCAACTTGTTTGGGCTAATGAGTCCGGTAAAACCCGACTTACACGCTCAGCCAACAACTTGGCCAAAATCTTAATATCGTAATTAAGCAGGATATAGGTCTGTAACTGGATGGTTGTTCCGTGAGTTTATCCTGCTTGGGATCAAAACAATAAGTGCCTCAAATAAAGATTGGTCCCGCACCTGATAACATAAAATATATTTGAATAGACTGAGAAGTAAAGGGATAATAACTTAGAAAATTTTTATAAAAATTAGACGAAAACCCATCCGCCCAGGAGTTCTATCCAATGGGAGACTTGAATAACCAATTCAATCTCCCCGAGTAATGTCAGCTACTAACTGCGCCTGTTGAGATTCAGACAACAAAGGAGATCCAGCCCCTCAAGAAAGGCAAGCATCTCTTTCTCTGTGGGGGGTTATCCATTTTACTATACGAAGATTTGAAATAACATCTAAATTCTTGCACTATCTCCCCAGCGGTGGTTTTAACCTGGCCATCTACTTTAGATAGAATCCCTGGAATTACACGAGATGATTCCAATTGTTTAATTCTCCTAGCCAGAAGTGATTCCGCCTTTTCACCCTGATCAAGGTAACTAGCCTTGGTCTTAATTAATGCCAATTCCGCTTGCTCCCCCAGCACCTTTAAATAAAGATCCCTCAACCTAACCAGTTCCAACTTCTCATCCTCGGCTGACTGCGAAGACATAGTAGCTTCCTTGCTTCTTATTCGGCTCAGCAACTCGGATAGAAATTGTACCCTCTCCTTCTTCCTTTTGAATGCCTGACCTATTAATATACCTCTTATAAATGCTTTAAATGCACCCCAAACAATATCAGGGCTAATATTATCCCCTACATTATTAGCTATATATTTTTCTATTTGTATGGAAATAAACTCCACAATTTTGGGACTGCGCAGCAACTGATTATTAATCCTCCACCTACCACCCCTCTTAGGAAGAGTGGAAAAAGACATTGACGCTACTACCACAGCATGATCGGAAAGCGGCCCTGGCATAATCTCAGACTCCAGCACTCCAGGAAGAAGAGTACCAGAAAATAACAGATAATCTATATGAGATGCTGAGCCATGAACTGCAGAAGTGAACGTATACTCCCTATCTTTCGGGTGAACAACTCTCCATACGTCCACTAAGCCTGTCTGGTCCAACAACTCACCTAGGGCCCACTGAGCCGGAGAAAAAACTGCAATATTTCTCCTGGTCCTGTCCATCAGAGGGTCTAATACAAGATTCAAATTCCCCAAGATCATGGGAATCTGTACAAAGGGGGCCAGGATTTCCAAAAGCTTAACAAAAAAACCCTGAGAGTCCGAGTTGGGACAATAAATGGACCCAATGAGTACCTCCACATTCTGTAGCTTGCCCTAACAAACACGTATCTGCCCTCACCATCCTAAATAACCTGAAGTGGTGCAAAGGGTACAGACCTAAGCAGAAACATCATCACACCTCTGCTCTGCGTGCTACCTTGCGAGGAAAAAACTGATCCCATCTGCAGGCGCCTCATGGAGTTACATTCTGTTTGAAGCAAGTGCGTCTCCTGCAGGAACACAATAGTACCTCTAAGTGCTTTAAAATACTATACTGTTTAACCTTCTAGCGTGCCTCTTTTATATTCCAGGTTACAACTTTAAAAGACCCATACAGTGCCATTATCCAGAATTTCTAACTCCGACCATGGTATGCTCCCATTTAAACACCACACCCTGTTACCTAACTTAAGGACTTGTGCACGATCTATCCCCCCCAGACAATCCCCATAACTGCTACCATACCCGCTTAACATTAACCCACCACTAACCCCCCCGTAACCAACCATCCCAAACCTTTTGTACATATCCCCAGAAAACCCCACTGCACCCCAAAACCCTCCCCACCCAAGCATTATTGGCCCATGACAACAGCCACACAGCCTCGCCCACCCCACCCTCATACCCTCCTCCAGGCTAATATCTCATCGCCCACCAACTACTTACCCAATCCTATGCCATGCTATCAACCTTCCCTTAGACAGCTACTAAACCTTCCCAAAATCTCTAACAGGGTCCAAATAAAACCCTCAAACCCAAATCACCCCTAGTCATATAGCCTTCTGCTTATAATACTATGTTGGTTTGAACCTCCCCTATATAAAAACAGCCCAAGTCACTGCCAAACTAACAATTACCTAACCTATACTAGCACTCTATACCTATCCTACCGCTTCATCTCCTAACCCGGAGAGAGAACAGCGTACTAATTGCCATTAAAGCAGCTGACCTAATAAATTCAGCTTCCAAAGGCTAATAAAGCCGTAGTTATCGCTACAAATAACCCCGAAAATCCCACACTTAAATGCTGGGTAACATTCTACAATAGACTACAAGCTCCCTCTTGTGGGAACTCACACAAATTATGTTGTCCTCTAATCCCAAAAATAAACTGATTAAACAGGCTTTAACCATATGCCACCATCGTCCCCAATTACATCCAACTGAAAAGGACTCAAAAAACAAGAAAAGGAAAACCGGGGGGCTTACAGTCTTCCCCATTTAGCCAAAGGCACCCAAACTAATCCACAGCTTTTGCCCAAATGTTTAAATCAGCAAGAGAACATAAATGGGGCAACACAAGCATCAAAATTAGACCCCAGTCCATACAGTTTCAATACTATTCCGTGCATTTTCATGTCCAAGCAGTAGAAGTCCCTGGAGTTATGCCAAACAGCCACCAAGCCCTTGAGCAAGGAACATCGCACCACGACATCTTCACCTCCTCAGGAACCCAGAGGCCTTCACCCAGTAATACCCGATAGCTCCCACTGCTGGTTCAGGAGTCCTTGAATAGGTTGGGGAAAGCGGACTGTAATGCAGATCGGGCGATCTCCACTGATTCTAAATGCTTCCACTCTCCCTCCACCTGGACTTGAAATTTAGCCAGATAGCCCATTCTGAATCTGACGCCAGCAGCAATCAACTTATTGATCAGGGGATTGAAAGCTGCTCTCTTCTGCCGGACCGTTACCGGTATGTCCTGTGCAACCCGGATCTTCACTCCTTCCCAATATAGATCCTTGCTTTCCCTAGATTTAAGCAGAAAAAGTTGCCGTTCTTGGTAATTCAAAAGACGGAAAATCAAAGAACATGGCGGAGCATTTGGCGGGGGCAGCGGCCGTAAAGCGCGGTGAGCCCTTTCTATAGTATAAGTGGAGCCAAATGGAGAGGGACCCGCTATTTTCTCCACGAGTTTTTGCACAAACTTGATCGGGTCTGACCCTTCCTCTCTCTCTGGCAGACCCATGATCACTGCGTTGTTGCGGCGGCTTCTTCCTTCCAGGTCTTCCATCTTCAATTCTAATTTGGCCACCCGCTGCTTCAACTGATTCACCCCTCGCATCCATTCGCTCAGTATTCCCCTCTAAGGACCGAATCTTAGCTTCATTATCTGTGGTCCTCTGGGCAAGGTCTTCCAATGCGCCAGTAACATTTTTAATTTCACTAGCCATCTCCTGCATTTCCATCTTAAAGGGCTGGAATTCCTCCAAAAATCTCGCTAGCGTTAAGAACTCGTTTTCCGACCCCCCTGGTGTAGAGCCCTGGGACTGCTGCAAACTCAAGGCCTGTGCTTTTTTCGAGGTCTTCTCCGGCGTCGCAGGAGGGGTGTGTTTCTGAGGGACTTTGCGCATTTCGGTTTCCATCAAGCCCCCAACCACTTCAGCGCAGTCTTCCACTGCTATAGCACACAAAAGATTTCTCTAAGGTGAGCTGGGATCCCAAGCAAAAGCTCTATTTGGAGGCAAGGTAAACGGAGCTCACAGGGAACGCAGCTATTCTGTGCTCTGCATCACGTGACTCCCCCAGGAAGCACTTCTTCACAGAGAGGGTGGTAGACACTTGGAATCCGCTGCCAGAAGGGGTAATCTCATTGAAGATAGTGGGAAGCTTTAAGAGAGGCTGGGACAGGTATGGGGGAGGGTAAGGATCATGGGTAGGGAGGATGGGAGGAGTGGGGAGAGGGGTCATGGACAGTAACTGATGCTGTGGACCCTGCAATAAGAGCGGACTTGATAGACCAAATGGCCTTCTGCTGCTGGTTTCTTCTTATGTTCGTATGCATATAGCAACAAATGCAGAACTATCAATTCGCTACACAAATCATTGTGTGAGAAACTCAACTGTTCAAATGTTGTCTGAGGCTGGTCTTGCATCTCGGGAAATAATGTCTGTGACAGGACACAGATGCAAGACCAGTCTCAGGAGTTACTGGGCTCCTTCTGCATCAGACTGACAGAAATGGTCAACAATTCTGTGCAACAGTACCACAACCATCAAGGACAGTACAGCAGCCAAGAAAGAAAATCAGTCTATTCCCACAGACCATAAAGCCAGCAGTGGGGGGGGCATGGCCAACCGCTGAGCTCAATGGATGCCTGAGCTAGGAGCACTTGCAAATTCCCACCACATACCCTAGTTAAACCCATCTCTTACCTGCGTTTTGCTACCCTTTTGTTCTGTGTGGCTAAAGTGAGTGTTTCTCCCTCCGGTCGCTCCGGTTTGGATCCCTTCCCCACTTGGGAAGTACCTGAAATATCCGTTGCCTGTCTACCTGCCTGGCGGCCTGGCCTACCATTGAAATGGAGTCTACCCCTTCCGTATCACATTCAGAGGGCGGCCTGGCAGAAATACGGCAGATGTTCGTGGAAATTTTGCATCGCATGGATAATTTGGATATTGCTACATGGAAAAACACTGTGGATATAGTGGATTTATCTCAACAGGCTTGTATTACGGAGCACAGACTTTCAGAGGCAGAAGATGGCTGCCGGCAAACTGGTGCATGAGAGCTAGAACAAGACAGGCTTATTCATCAGCTATGGGCCTGGGTGGAGGATTTAGAAAACCGTAGTAGACGGAACAACTTGAGATTTGTGGGATTTCCTGAGGGCTGTGAAGGACCTGATGTTATCTGTTTTTTACAGAAGGAGCTCCCCCCCTTGTTGGGCTGGCACTCTGAAACCCCGCCAGAGATTGACAGAGCTCACAGAACTCTGGCACCCCACCTGGCTCCTGGAGATCATCCTCGCTCTATACTGGCCCGCTTTCTCCGGTTCCAGGACCGAGAATCCATCACTAGGCTGGCACGCCAAAAAAGAACTTATGTGGAAAGGTCACAGGATTCAGATCTTTGTGGATTACTCCCAGGAGCTAACTGCATGCCATAGGGCCTTCACTGCAGCACGTCGGGCCTGCGCTGACTTGGGGTTAGAATATTCCTTGAGATACCCAGCTTGTCTCCACATTATCTTGAATGGATCGCCCCGACTATTTGACAGTCTGTCAGCCGCTGAGAAATTTTTGGCATCTCAGGCTCCTAAGCCAAATTGGGGTATACCCAGGGAATCTCTGGACTTGGGGTCCACAGCTATAGAGACTTCTATGCAAGCATCTACAACCCCCCCCGGGTCCACTCAACCTGTAGCCCCACAGCCCAGGACCCCTTCCTGCTCTTCCCCTCAGAAATCCCTGGGGAGCAAAAAGAAAAATAGAAGGAGGGCTCATCTCGATGGGGCCCATATTGATAAGACCCTACCCAGCTCTGCTCTCAGAGTCGCAGTGCCAGTCCTGATCCCTTGGCCTCATGCTCCTCTTTACAGCCAGACATGAGCAACAATCAGTTTCGAGCCTTAATGGACCTTCCGACAGATGTATCTCAGCTGGACCCACCTTTGCCTCCTAGACTGTCTACTAAGGGTAATAAATCCCATGCTGCACGCTCTTTCTCCTGGGCAGACGCTGCGGAGTTGCTCGCTCCTGAGGCTTCCACCGTTATGGATGCTGCTTCCAGCTACCCAACACCCTTTTGCTCTGCAGCAACCCCCGCTAAATCTGCGGGCTGAATGTGACTTGGACAGTTTCTTGTTCTTCCTTGGATTTTTTTTCTCATTTTATTAGTACCGGCTGTCAGCCGTGCTCTCCATCCTCTGGTATGTGCCCATTATATCTGAGCGTTCCTGGTACTATTGGCTAGGGGGGGAAGGATTCAGAGATATGGTTCCCTCTCTGTTCGTTTATCTATTTTATCCCTCTTTTGAGTGGGCACAACTAGGAGACAGCTAGTCATGCACAGCATGTTGCAGCCCCTCCCTGCTGACCCTCTAGCTCTTTACAGCCCTGCAGTTTGCAACTACTGTATGGTGCAATTAGTGGGGGTAGGGGGGCTAGTCCCTCAAATGGCTGGGAATTAAATTTAATGTGGAGGTTTTCTACTTTAGTCTAATTGACGGTACAAGTATTGTGTACTGGTGGGATATTGCATAGAGAGTCTTCTGGGCAGTGGGTTGTCCTATTTCTCTCTCACTGTAGTTAGATACCTACCTACCTCCCAGTGATCCCTGCTGGTATCTGGGCCGTAAATCAGTCAATGCGTGCAGCAGGAGCTGATCTGTTAGGGGGGAGGGTTTGTGGGTAGGGAGGGGGGAGGGGGGAGAGGGGAGAGAGACTCTTACATTTGTGGTTACTCAAAGTTATGGTTGCTGTTTGTAGTTAATGTTCAGGGCCTATTGAGCCCTTTTCAGAAATGTGTAGTTCTATATGCTGTTAGTAGTTTTGGCATTCTGAATTCTGAGGTTTTGACCTACTTCCATCAAGGTATTTTTAGGAGAAAGAGTTCCCATTTCGGGGGATTTTGTCTCTGGCCTTGGTGCTTTTTGATTCACATTGGTTCTGCCATGATCCTACTCAGGTCAAATGGAGACTAACCTTATCTCCTGGAATGTCCGGGGACTTAATTCTCCCACTAAAGGGAAGAAAGTCTTGCTCCATTTGAAAAAGCTCAGACCTTCGGTAGTCCTCCTTCAGGAGACAAAACTCTCCTCTGCCGAAGCTAGGAATCTTAGACAGGGCTGGGTAGGGGAAGAGCTACACAGTGTGGCAGACTCTCACAAGTGTGGGGTCTCTATACTTTTACATAAAACCCTGGGGTGGAAATTTAAAAGACATACCCACGATGCAGAGGGGAGATGGATCATGGCCGAAATGGAGACGCCAGAAGGCCCGTTAGTCATAGTTAATTTATACGCTTCCAACCAGGCTTGTCCCCTTTTTTCCATACGGTTAACAAGGCCCTCACAGATTTTAACACTCACAAAGTCCCAATTTTATTGGGTGGTGAATTTAACTTGGTGCTCGACCATTTCTTTGACAGAAGCAATAAGGCCCCCGAACCACATAGGCAGGCAAAAAAAGCCCTCCTGAGGCTAATGGATGAACATGGACTGCTGGACGCATGGAGAGCCTTACGCCCTGGGATGCGGGGTTATACATGCTTCTCGCAGACACATGGTTCATCCAGTAGACTCGACCTATGGCTACTCTCTACTGGACTCTTTGACAAGGTGTCTACCTCTCGTATGCACCTCATTTATGTTTCAGACCATGCCCCTCTGGAAATCCAGGTTAAACTGGGACAGGACCACCCCTTTTCTCCTCCTGGCATTTGGACCCCCTTCTCCTGGAGGACGGGGACTTTCAGAAGTGGCTGGGCCCTGCAATTGCCGAATATTGGACTAACAGTGATAATGGGGAGGTCTCGGACACTACCCTATGGGAAGCCTTCAAGGCGACAATAAGGGTTGGGATAATGGCCTTTGCTTCAGCTAGGAGACGCCACTGGGAGGCAGATCAGAGGGCTTTAGAAAAACAACTTTATCTCCTGGAAACTCAGTATAAATCTTTCCAAGACAATCCTCCACCTCAGTCTCTACTCGCACAACTGGCGAGTACCAGAATTTCCCTGAATGCTCACCTAACCCGCCAGGCTGAACTGAATCTTAGGCAGGTTCATCACTCCTACTGGGAGGGTGGGGAAAAGGCTAGTAAACTCCTGACATATCGCCTTAAACAGCAGCAAATGTCCAAGAGGATACATGCCTTAAGGGATCATACTGGGGTCCCGTGTTATTCCACCGCAGGGGTCAATGACATTATGGCTCAGTTTTATAGGCAGTTATATGCTTCCCCTAGCCCCCCTAGTCTGCCCTCTATTCAAACATTCCTGGATTCATTACCCATCCCTAAGCTCCCTCCATCTGATGCTAAAGTGTTGGAAGCTCCAATCACTGTGGAAGAAGTGGATAGGGCTATTCAATCCATGAATCTTCATAAAGCCCCTGGGACCGATGGACTCCCCATTGATTTCTACAGGGCCAGGGTATTAACCTTGCCCCATATTTAGTCTGGATGTTTAGGCATTCCTTACTCACAGGACTTTTACCCCCATCCCTAAGGGAAGCCACTATTACTGTACTCCCCAAGAAGGGGAAGGACCCTCTTTCTCCGGGTAGTTACCGTCCCATTTCCCTCATCAATGCAGATGCCAAAATCCTGGCCAAAGTTCTTGCCAGTAGACTAGAGCCTCTCTTATCAGGGCTGGTTCATCCCTCCCAAGCTGGCTAGGTAAAGGGGCGTCTGGGGTCTGATCATCACAGAACACTCCTTTCAATAATGCACTATTCCAAACTGTCAAAACAAAACCTTGCTGCTCCAGCCGTTGACTTTGAAAAGGCATTTGATTCGGTAGAGTGGTCATATCTGTTTCATACCCTTTCCTCAATGGGGGTAGGACCCGGTTTTCTCTCCTGGATTAAACTATTATATGCCTCCCTTAGCTAGAGTTTGACTAATGGCAATCTATCTGTGCCTTTCCAATTGCAGAAAGGTACAAGACAAGGTTGCCCTCTTTCCCCCCTTCTGTTCATTTTAGCCATTGAGCCCCTGGCCATTGCACTTCGGGAAGCACCCTCTATCCCTGGAATACTGATGGGAGGCACCACCTGAAAGACATTTTTATATGCTGATGATCTTTTGGTCACTACAGAATGCACCCCACAGGTGATTCAATCTATTTTATATACATTGACTGTATTTTCTGGAATATCAGGCATTAGGATTAACCATACCAAAACTGAGGTCCTCCCTCTAAATTTGGTACCCTCTGGTATAGACGTCGTGGCCTTGGGTCTCAAATGGTCCCCGAATGATATAAAGTATTTAGGCATCATCCTACACCCTAATCTGTCCAAAATGCTCACAGCCAACTTTTCTCCAATGGTGGACTCGATTAAACAGGACATGGCTCGTTGGAAAGCCTTAAGGTTCTCATTAGCCAGGAAAATAGACTCCATCAAGATGATGGCGGCCCCTAAGTTATTATATCTGTTGTCCCATCTCCCCATACCTATTCCTTTGAAATGGTTTCAAAAATTGGATGCCGTCATTGGTAATTTCCTTTGGGAGGGCTCTCAACCATGGTTTAGTAAGCTTAAATTTTGTCAGCATTGGAGTAGGGGGATTTGGAGACTTCCATGGTTCCAGGGGTACCACATGGCCTTTGTCTCAGCCCAGGCCACTTTATGGTTCTCTAACATTGGTCTCACTTCACCTACTTGGCTCCCTTTGGAGGCATCATTATTACAGGCTCCCTCTCCTGCGGTGGCGCTGTACAGTAAGAAAAATCTCCCCTTAAATCTCCCTCCTCCCATTCTAGTGTCCATTCAATATTGGCAAAGAGTTCTGACTCTTCTAGGCCAGGACTTAACTCCGTGGAGGTTTATGCCACTATGGAACAACCATGCCTTGGTAGTGGGTGGTAGTACGATCCGCTGGAAAACTTGGGAATCCCAGGGTATCTTTTCAGTTCAAGATCTATTGCTCCCAGATTTTAGTTCAATGGATACTTTTGAGGCATTAAGATCCAGATACCACCTCCCGACTTCACATTTTTGGAGATATCTCCAAATTAGAGATGCCATCTCCCACCTTCCTAACTTTCCTAAAAATAAAGGGTCGCAATCAAGATCACATCCTATTACATTCTGGTTATGTCACCCTAGGAACAGAGCTAGTGTGATTTATAATGCCTGTAGAGGTGCCGCTGCAAACCCTACCTTGCCAGCTAGAGCCCAATGGGAAAAAGATTTTTGTTCTCCTATCTCTGAGCTCCAATGGGACCATGCTTGGGTGAGACTACATATGTCGTGTAGGGATGGGCACACCCATCTCATTATGAACAAAACCCTCCACAGGTGGTATAGGGATCCAGTGAAATTCAAAAAGATGGGGCTTCTCCAGCATGATACCTGCTGGAGATGTGGCAGTCAAGGTGCTCATTTTTTTCATATACTTTGGGAGTGTCCCAATCTCCAGCACTTCTGGACAACAATTCAAGATATGTGTGCTTTCCTGTTTCCTCAAGTAGTACCAGATCCCTCTCTCCTCCTTTTAGGTTGTGCCCGTTCTCATACACCCAAGCATTGTCCGGGCGCCCAGTGGGCCATAGCTGTGGGGGCGATAGCCAAAAGGCTTATTTTAATGTTATTTTAAAATTTTATTTTAATTTATTTTATTTTAGTCCCCAGAGGTCCTATCCTTCTGAGAGTTCCTTCAGGCATTAGCCCAAGGAGCTATATATGAGAGGCTCTCTAGTTTTGTGGGGGGCTCACTGGTCCAATTTGACACACACTGGCAGCCATATCTCCGTTCCAAGTACTGTCATGATGTCCAATCCTAGGTGGTCTATAATTCCCGGGAGGTCCCTGCCTTGTCTGGAGTTTATAGGCTTTCCCGTTTTGTTTTCATTACTTGTCAAGGTATTTTTTTTTTATCTCAGAATCAGTTTGCCTTCTTGTTTCTCTCTTTTGTGGTGTATATACTTCCAATTAGTATTAGGCCTGATCCAGGACTCAACTCCGTTTACCATACACTGTCCTGGGCCCTACATGCTACTGTTATTTTTAGGTTCCATCAGTTAATAACCCATGGCTTCCACTCTTTCAGGTGGGAGGGCCTAGGTAGGTTTGGATAATCCTTGGATACTGAGTTTTTGCCTTTTTTTTCCTTTTTTTCCTTTATTTTTTCTCTGCTCAGGCTTGTCCATGTTATACTGTGTGTATGGGAGTATTCTCATTGCTTATGACAGTGCTTCCCTTTTTTTTACTCCTTATTCTTGGTATCCGTTATGTTTGTATCTCTGATGTCCGTACCAATGTTGCGGTATGGTTGCACATAACACCTCAGTATCATATATTTGTTTTGTGTGTCCTGTGTGAAATAACAATACAAGCTTTAACAACAATAAAGCCAGCAGTGACTCAGTGAATGTAATCAGTGGCAGCAGGGAAGAAAATATTCCTCTGTAGAAAGCAATATAGACACACCAGCTATACATCACACTGAAACCACAAACAACAGTCCTCATAATGCATCTAGATGCCCTGAACAAACATACCACATCAGTGACAGTGTTCCAAATGTTTTGTGCAGTAAATCAGCAAGCAACTCAAATCCTTTTAATATTTCTCGTTTTACAGTGAATGGTGGCTCTGTGAACTTTAATTACTATGGAGCAGTGGATAATAATTCCAGTGAAAAGTAGATTATTTACCACTTCTGGGTAACTGATTATTGATGTATGTCACAGTTGTACAGAAACTTCCTTGTTAATTATGAAATCCTGTTTAGCCTTGTTAGTTTAATTGTTATATTCAAATAATTATATAGAAGTGAGCCTGTAGTCAGAATCGGGAAAGTAAATGTTTTAGTCTGAGTCGGTTAATCAGAATTATGGGTCTGTAAATAACATATGCAAATGAGGCAGATAGAGACCAGAAATCACTGCATTGTTCACAGAACTGTTAACGAATGTTTAACGAATGTTTAAAAAAGTGAAATCTTCTGTGTTCAGAACCAGAATTGAGTAGTATAGCCATAGAACAACATAAGTATTATATTTAGAATGTTACTTGCTAGAAAATATTTTGGCAGTGACAGCATTAATGCACACCTCATGGTTTTCATTTTAATTGACTTGTATAACTACCAAAAAAATGTTTATAAAAATGTTTAAAATGTAACACTATCATGAATTTTGTTCTTACAATGACATATATAACTTGCAATGCTTTCTATGTTACAAGCACATTAATCCCCTCGAAAGGAGGCATTTCCTAGAAATTAATGCATGGTTGGGTGGTGGGAAAACCTGGCCTTCGGCCTCGTGCACTCATCACCCCATTCATGCATGAATTCCTAGGAAATGCCTCCTTTCTCAGAGATTAATGCTTATGTAAAATGTCTCCTTTCTCGTGCTTAATGCTTGCATCCAGCACCCAGTCAGGAGCCTCACTCATGAACAATTATTTAGACTCATACCTCTCAACCTCCTGTCTCATAAATCAGGGACAAGGCTTAAAAAAATCAGGGACAAATTATCAAAATCAGGGACACATCTTCAAAATTGGTGGCATCCACTCAGGAAGCTGGTAGAACAAGGGACTTAGTGTAACATGCATTTTCTATGGAAGAACAAGTCTTTAATGTTTGACATTATTTTGTGCTTCCAACTCCCACTGTTTGGTCACAGAAACGCAACTTTTAGGAGGGACAGAGTAAAATTTTGAGGCAAAATCAGGGACAGTTGAGAGGTATGTTTAGACTTATGGGGTTTGAAACTGAACCACCTGCTCTCAAGCCAGCATTAAACATTACTGCCTCCTCTGGTGGAATAAATTACTGCCTCGCATGTTTCAGTAAATGAAAAATGAGGTAGTGCATGGGGTGCAAGCACACCCCTCAACTGTCCCTGGTTTTCAGGGACCTCCCTGACTTTGCATCAAAATGTTCACCTCTCCCTTGCAAAATTTGTTTTTTTATGACAGAACAGTAGGAATTAAAATAATGAAATAATGTCAAACATTAAAGTTACATACTTTCTGTTCTTCAGAAAATGTCTCTGAACACAAATCCCTTATTCTATCAGCTTTCAGAGTAAATAGTGCCAATTTTTAAGGTGTGTCCCTGATTTTGAGTCTTTGTCTTTGATTTTTTTTATGTCTTGTCCCTGATTAATGAGGAAAGAGGTTGAGAGATATGGGTGCAAGTGAAGATCATTGAGTCTGCGCTGCGGAATATGGGGTTCACGCGTTTAGGCTGTTATTCGTCTGTTGGTGGGACACGTAAATGGGCGGCCTTGCTAAGTACTGTAAAACACCTGCTTGACAGCCTTGCGCAATACAGTTGTACTGGAACTATACTACTATGTGAACTTTTAGTGTCGGCACAAGTCCATGTGAAATTAGGAGTAATGGGTAATACAAAATACATATAGCTGTACGGTCTCCTAAACTGCTACATCGTCCTCAGTGACAACTTTACCCGTGAACTGCGGACCGGCAGCCGAGAAACCCCAGAAACAATAACTAGTACTGTAGCATCACTTCCTGACACTAGCTATCTGAAAAGCACTGACCAAGGACTAAGGAGGACGAACAGAAATGCCAGGTTTCATAAGCAGAATTCGGACAGATACTTTGCTAATTCCCCGTCGACCAAAGATGACGCCTCGTGTTTTTTTGAGTGTGATTATTATATTTGACAGTAAGTATATTTTATTTTTGAGTGTGAGCGAGAGAATGTCTTGAACGCCAGCAGGGAGAGGGGCGGTTTATCATAGCATGGGCTTGTATGACTGCACAGCAAAACCCCTCTGCGCCCAGCTCCTCCTCAGTTCATGTTCAACCTCTTTCTTCTATCATATATTTTCCGTTATGAATGTAGTAAGTCTTAATTTGCGTGCTAGAAAGGAATACCGTAACTTTTACTGCATACAACCTTTACAGACCGAATTAAACATTTCCAATTTGCGTTGGATAAGGACGATTCTCGGTATGTTGCACATATAGTGGCCTTAACCGAATGCAGAAAGAGCTAGGACGATCCCACAGAAAGCTGCATGATGTCGAGTTACAGTATATGCATTTCCCAGTTTACCAGTCACATCGCGATTTATTTAGACTTATAATCGAGGAAGGCACACTGAGCTGAACAAGTTTCTTGGTGTGTCATGGGAGAACAAGGGGGTTATGTGACTTGCCCATGTAAGTGCTGGTGAGATTCAATATTATATCTACTAGATTTCCATGTTCATAGGTCTGTTCTTAACATACAGCCAAAGCTACCTCCCAGGCACCAAATCTGTTAATCAAAAACAATGGATTACTATAGAGAAAACTCGTTTTTAGGGGTTTTTTTTTTTTAATGATAATATGCCTTAGAGCTGCAGTACAACTTTAGTTTTGACTTTTCTCTGAAGCCAGTGGAAGTATTATGAAGTACTGTATTACTTTATGAAGACGATGGTGGATTGGTGGGACTAGTTCCTTGCAAGGTTGTGGAGGCAAAGGTAAATGTGGAATTCAAGAGAAAGAGACATATAAAGGAGTTATCAGAAGGGATGTGGAGAGAGAGAGGAATGGGGAAGAAAGGGAAGGTACTATACAGTACTAACAACAGAAACTACTTCACTAAAAAAAAAATTTAAAAAGCTAGATGCAAATAATGTACTTGCAAAATTAAAGAACCCGACTGGTAACAGAGCCCCTGGAGGTGTCAGTGTGAGTGGCTCAGTAGGTAGCACACTTGCCTTTGAGGCCAGGAGATCAGAAAGCTGTGTGTTCAGTTCCTACATCTGGCACTTGGGGTAATATCCCAGCACTGACACTGTAGTGCTGCACTTCTGACGTGTCATCTTTTAGACGCACCTTTGCAAACTGTGTGAGAGGCCTTTCGGCACCATGCAATTCTGCTTAAAGTTGAACCAGCATAACATTCTGTGGTGATTTGCATATGCAGCCCATGATGCTTTGCTTTGTGTGGGCATGTGTGATTTTGTATTTTCTTGAAACTTGGCTTCCCAGCCAAATGCCCTTTGGGGTAACCCTTGCCTCAGTGTTTGCGCACAGAGGTTCTTTATCTTTTAGATGAGATGTTAAACCAAGGTCCCATCTGCCTAGATTGGTGGTAGTTTCAGGTGGATGTTATAGATCCCATGGCACTTATCGAAAAGAGCAGGGGAATTTTTTATTAAAACACAGAAGTAAATCATATACATAACAGTGTTACGTCACACAAAGCATGATACAAAAACAAAAGTAAACATAAACAAGTATTTTTTCATACATGCCAAACAAAATTTCATATTCATAGTCCTAAACTGTATTAATAGATGCTGAACCCCCCCCCCCACTAAAAGAGTAAGGGAATGTAGTACGAAAAGACAAAAGAAAAATAATATACATAATAGTATTGCATCACACAGAACACAATGCAAAAATAAAAGGAAACATAAATAAGTAGTTCCTCATATATTCCAAACAAATTATATTTATAGTCCTAAACCATAGTAATATATGCTGCCCCCCCCCACACTAAAAGAGTAGGGGAATTTCCCCGGTGTCCTGGCCAAATTTCCCTCATTCACTAAAAATACCACAAACAGCTTAACATGGTTCAATTTCAGTTGCTTGCCATCTGTATCCCCCCTCCCCCTCTAGTCGTCCCTGAAAAAGGGACTTCTAGGCCCAGTGGGCTTACCGGGTCAACAAAATTCAACAAAACAAAACAGGTGTCTGACATGGCTCCACAAGGAAAGGAATGGAGGACTGGAAGAATGAAGAGAAACCAGTGCCTTAAAGACCTAGAGACTCTTTTGACATATTGAGTAGAGTGTTTCGGCTCATTTTCTCTCCATCAGCTTTGTATGTTTATAAATGTTTTGGCATCATGCTCAGTCCCACAAGACTTTCAAAATAATTTTTGCAATCACATGGTGACTGTGCAAGGATAGGAGTGTGGGGTCGCTATGGAAATGACACGCAGTACCATCCTGATAGCATGGCAACCTTTTCATTGCTGTATAATAATTTAGAAGCTCTCATCTGCCCAATGTAGGAATTACACTTTATGAACTTTGGGAGCTGGTGGGGGTAGGGTGGGGGGTCAATAAGGGCCCTATCTTTAAACTGAGCCCTCCTTCCCATTATAAATCAATGGCAGTGATGTGTGAGCTACCGGGGCTCACTTCAGAGCTACCAGGGCCGAGCAAACTGCTATAAGCAAGGGTGTCACTGAATTAGAAACAGAACATTCAGAGCTGGTGGGCAATAGAAATCAACAAAGGAAACAACTGATGGACAGGGAACACGCTACAGTATGCATTAGGCTGTTCATTTTGCCTGCATGTCTTCTGCTCCTTCTGACTCCTTCTCTGGTTCCTAACTCACCTTCTGTGGGGTCCACAGAGCAGCACATGACCTTTGATGGAATTTGTTAGAAATTGAGGCAGTTCCTTCTGCAATTCCACTGTGTGTGGAAAAAGGGTTTCTAGTTTGTGTGGTGGGGCCCTAGGAGGACTGGCCTAATGCAGCATTGCTTCAAGATTTTCCACTTTGAGTTTTGACCTCCACGAATGAGCATCACCCCTTCCACAAACTGAAACATTTGCATTGCCAACTGCAACTCAGGTGGGGGTATAACAACAGAGTTTGCTACCCTCTATCCCCAGAGGACAGCATCCTGTCTCAGTACTCCTGCCCTTAGCTGGCCCCAGTGTCTGTGGTTCATTGTGAAACCCAGGTTGCTAGAGTTGCAAGTAACAGCACTACCGTGGTGTGGATGTGTCAGCCTCTGGAGACAGAGAATTTAAAAATATATGTCCATAGTAAACATTATTATATTAAGAGTAGAATTATATAAAAAATAGATGATGACTGTATTTCTTATTTAAGGAAATCGTAATAGTATTTTGCTTTATTGAAACACTTGCTTATTCAATAACAACATGACAAGAATAGTTTATTTTCAATATGAAATATTAGAGGAAATTGAAAAGAGTGAAATATAGAATAAAAATGGCTGACATACATAGTGTGTACTGTAGGCCTGCTAAAGATCTTAACTTATGAAGAATTAATTTTTAATTATAATACTTGTAGTTGATGTTTCTACACAAGACAGTCTCAAGGAGGTTAAATGTTAAGTTTATATGTGTGTGTGTATATAGGGAGGATGCAGCAGTACTGTAGATAAAAATAGTTTTGGTAGCATGCAGTATTCTACAGTGGGGGCGAGCAAATATGGAAAACTTGGATAACTGTAATTATTTAAAGAGCTATTGATGCCTCGAAGGAAACTTTAAAAAACAAAATAATTATGTACAATTCTGCTTGCATTCCATATATATTCTGTATCAGGAGTTGTCAACCTATTTTGGTCTGAGGCCCCCCTGGTCAAATGTTAGCAGTGTCAGGGCCCCCCACCAACTAGACACTCTGTAACCCTGTCATAGCAATAGCTCTGTCAACATTCCATGTTATGATGCCTTCTGTGCCTTCAGTTCAGCAGGAGCAGAAAACAGAACTTAACAGTGGTTATATTAACTGGAACAATATCACGAACAGTCACAAACTGCTGACTTACCATGGCTGGGGGGGGGCACACACCATTACACATACACTCTCCTGACATCTTTAAATTTATATGCACAATGTTACAAACAGTCACAAACTGCTGACTTGCACATCTTCATTTGACAGCACCCACCATTACAAAGACACTGTCCTGGCACCGGGTGGGGTGGGTGGGAGGTTGGGTAGCTGGCCACATAGTGACTAAATATAATTTGTAAAACTATCATCCAAATGCCCCAATATTAAAAGGGCTGGGGTATGAACAGCTATCCTGCCATCATCCCATTGTCTTGCCACCATTTAGTTATATTTATATTTGTATTATTTTTTATCTTACCTAATATTTTGTAAAGCTGGTATCACAGATGGGCTAATTCACCAAGCAAGAAGTGTGAGACGAGAACCTCTTGTGAGCTGATTCTCACAAAAGTTAACTTGAAAAGTTAAGAAGATGTGAAGCCGTGCATAATTTTTAAAAGATGAGCAGTTAACTTGCAGGCAGGTGTCATTGCAATATTGCAAGACTGAGCCACCAACTTGCTGCCAACTTGCACTACAGAAGCAGAAGTGAGCTGATTTTGTGCTTGTATTTTAATGAAGAACACCTGAAGATAATCACGCTCCTATGTGATGCTGTTTATTAGCTGGAGCACACTAACTTTGGTGATCTTGGAAACAAAGCGAAACAAGGGGAGTTACTTAAATAAATTAGCATAAATATATTTAAGTCAACTACAACAGAATATGTGGAGTGCAAATAAAGGACTCATTTCTGTGAGGGCACAGCAGACAGTTAAAAAGTCAGTTGTAATTACATTGCTGCACAGTTATTCAGCCACAGACAATGAGGAGCTAACTGCAGGCTTCACAGGTATTTATCTTAATTCCATGCTATTGTGTCTCACAGTGAAAGGCTTATGATAACAGTAGGTGTTAGCTCCTGAGTCAAGGGTACTGAATGTGGCCAGGAAAACAGCTAGAATAGATGGCAAAAATAGAAACTGCACAGTATCTACTTTCTGTACTGTGTATTTACTTTTAATTACTGACTTTTTCAGTGTGGTTTCAATATTCAGTGGGTGATCTGTGGACTCCCAGGAGTTGATGGTGGTCCCGCTGAGTGACTCAAACACCTGATTGAAAACCTCAGTTCTATATAATTGAAAAAACTCCATTAATGCATCAGTTATGGTTCCTACTACAGTGACAAAGTATGGAAATGTGCTGTTAGGGTTCTCAACCATAACACCCCATCTCACACCCCCAACCAACCCAACCACCACACCCTCTCCTTCCACACACCAACTGGCATCTGGGTTTGTCTTGGGGTCATTGACCCTAACACCCACCCCATTCCATGTGTAAGTAAGCTGATATGGTACAGCATAGGAGAATGTGATAAGCATTAGGGTCAATGACCCCAAAACACACTCTGATGCCTGTTGGTGTGTGGAGGGTGGGGGTGGAGTGGTAATATTGTTCAGGGGTGGAATGAGGTTTTTGTGGTTAGGAAAACTAATGCCACATTTCCATACATTTTTCACTGTAATAGGAACCCAAACTGATGCATTAACTAAGTTTTTTGCAATTAATTTCCTTACTTTTTGTGAAAGAATCACCATAGCCATAGTTGTTTATGGGTCCTGTGCTCTCATCTATTTGTAAGTGTAGAGACATTGTGATTAACCTTCATCTCCCATGCCCCATGATTTTCCATATTTTATTGTGGGAGCGTAGTGTCCTTCAGACCTTGTGTACCCTTCCCTCTGTACATGCGTGACCAAATAATCACCATAGCTGTCTGATTTGCTCAGGACATGTACCTAGTACAGAAACTTTTCAAATCCCCATTAGCACATAATTCATCATCATCATTATATTTTATTTATAAAAAGTGCCTTTCTTAAAACCAAAGCACCTGTACATCAAAAGCGACAAGATAAAACAAGCAAAAAATAATAATAAACATTCACTTCTATCAGAATTTTTTAAAACTATAAATTGACAGTTCAATAAATATCAGACCATTTAATCTAGATAGACTCTAAATATGCTAAGCTAAATAGATGCGTTTTAAGTGCTGTTTTAAAATTCTGGATGGTCAGGCACTCTCGTACCCAGTGAGGTACAGAATTCTACAGGGTCAGAGCCACAAAAGCAAAAGACTGAGCCCCAGATGTCTTTAAACTGACCTTGGGAATCTCCAGCAATCCCTCATTGGAGGATCAGAGAGGATGGAGGGGGCAGTAAGGGTGAAGGAGATCTTGCAAGTAACTGGATCCCTGGTTGTGTAGGGCTTTATAGTTCAGTAACTCTACCCTGAAGGTGATCCGCCACTCTACAGGCAGCCAGCGCAGTCCGTAGAGCACAAGACATTTAGCACCTGAACAAGGGCCGTCTCAGTACTATGTCTCTTCCTAAATCCTGACTGGAGAGAATCACAGACATCGTGGCTGGACAAATGATCATCCAGCTGCAGAGTAACCACCTTCTCATTAACCTTGCCCACAAAGGGAAGGTTAGAGACCGGTCTATAGTTAGCCAGACAGTCCAGGTCAAGGGAGGGCTTTTTCAGCAGTGTACGAACAGTCGCCTCCTTTAGGGAGTCCAGAAAGACCCCCCTCTCCAATGACCTCCAGATTATCTCAGCTAGGACTGGGCCGATTTTCTCCATGCACCCTATGAGAAGGCGCATTGGGCATGGGTGCAAACTACAGCTGGATGGCCGCAAAATCTGGATGATCCTCACCATATCAGTGGTTTCCAGTTGGCTGAAGTCAGACCAGGTAAACTGGGTGCCCACTGCCTCCTGCTGACCTCCACAATTCCCATTAGAGGGAGCTGGACAGGTCCCGGACCTGATGGTGGCAACTTTATCTGCAAGGAACTGAGCAAACTCATCAGACTTTTCTTGTGAAAAGGCTCTGCCAGGCTGAAGGCAGATTGGATTGCACAATCTGTCAACAGTCCAGAAGAGCTGAGCAGGTCAGTTCTGTGCAGCAGCAATCTCATTGGACAGGAACTCTGCCTTCTTATGGGTGATTGCTGATTGATAGACCACATAATGGACCATCAAACTAAGTCTGTCACACTCCAGGCCAGACTTCCACCAGCTTCTCTCTAGCCTTCGTCCCAGTCTCCTCAACTCCTTCAAGGTCCCATCAAACCATGGGGACCTTGAGTGAATAGTGAGGGGGTGAACATGAACAGGCACTATGGAATCCAGGGCCACTACCACCTCCTTATTATAGGCAAGTACTAGATTCCTTGGGTCCACGCATTCACTCGGTATACCCACCAGGTCCAGTACCACCATTAAGCCATCTAGGGTCACACCTCTCAAAGGGTGATACCGCACCATCTCTGTGGGGGCCAATCTACAAGAGGGAGCCACAAAACTGAATCCTATGGTGTGATGGTCAGACCATCTGACTGGCTCCTCCACCAACTTGGATATATCCATCCCCAGGAGGAACACCAAGTCCAATGAATAACCATGAATGTGGGTCATGGAGGTAACAACCTATGTAAGGCCCAACTAACTCATTAGTTGGAGAAAGTCTTGACTAAATTGCAAGAGTTCATCATCGACCCAGGTATTGAAATGCTCCAGAATCAACCATCTGGGGTATCCCAATACCGCAACCTCCTGCAGGAAAACGCTCCCATCTCCTGGTGGACAGTAGATGAGAAGAATCCTGAAACCTACACCCGCACCCACGATACACTCAAAGGAGTTGGTGGTCCCCTCTGGAACATCCACAAGGCTCAGTTCTGATCAAAAACAGATGGCTACACCCCACCTGTATGATCCATCCTGGGGCGGTGTATCACCGAGTACCCAGCCAAAACTGCTGAAGCCAATGCTGGATGAGTATTTTCATCTAGCCAGGTCTCGGGGATGCAAGCCAGGTCTGATGACCCAACAAGATCTGCTATTACAGCAGTTTTGTTCTTAATGGACCTGGCATTGCATAACACTGCCCAGGTAGGATGAGCAACTGAGGAAGATCATGTTTTACGCAACTGCAATGGCATTCCATGCCACAGGTGTGAGAACATATTTTGGGCAGGATTTGAAAAAGTACAGCTGTGATATACATGAGATGGGGTTATAAGAAATCTATGTTGTAAATTTGTGGTCAAAATATTGAAAATTTCCATAGCTACAAGTGGCCATATTGAAATTGCAATGAATGGTCATAACTTAGTCATTTTTTAATATTTTGACCCCAAATGTTCGACATAGTGTTATTATCACACCAGCTCATATACCCCATAGGTGAAAATTTCATAATCCATGGCAAAACACCATTCTATGCTGCAGGTGTGGAAACATGATTCAGGCAGGATGTGAGAAATTACATCGGTATTGTGCATGAGGTGGTGTGGAAAAATGGTTATGTTGGAAATTTGGAGTGAAAATATAAAAAATTGTCAAAGCTGACTGGCCTGGTGGCACTGAGGGTTGAGGCACTGGATGCCACACCTTGCACTATGCTGGTGAGTCATGTTCAGGAATGAGCATGGGCTGCTGGGGGTGGAGGAGAAAGATCGAGCATCCCAGAGACTGTTCTCCTTCTCTGGGAAGGGGGCACCAGTAGTCAGCAAATGCCGGGCCCCTAGTGGAGGCTGGGGGGCAGCATGCCAATGCTGACAAGGTGGGCAGGGGATGGGGCAGATAACTGGAGGAGCATGCATGGGAGTGTGCATGTTGCCTCTGAAGGTGCATTTGCATGCCCCACCCCTGAGGAGAACAGGAAAAAGAGAAAAATGCAGTTGTGTAGCTTGATGGCCATTCCAGGATATGCCCAGCTCTGGAGGTGTCACCCCCAGAGAATTGGATCCAGACTTGGTGGTAAGTAAGGGGAGCTCACTGTCACCCCACCACAGGGTGTATGTCTGGGGGTGAGGGCCTTAATGGGAACCAGGTGCACCAGGATGACTGCCAAATGTATGCTGACCAGGGGTGTAAAAAAGTATCAATAAAAAATAAATGTTGCATGCATGCATAAAAAATGTCAACAACCATGCATAACCAAGGTGCTGTTTTATATTTTTGCACCAAATTTTCAACATAGGTTTTTTGGGACCCCACCTTATAAACACTGACACTGTCATTTTGTTACTCAGTCCCAAAAGGTAATTTTGCATGGTGAACATGTTATTCCATGCCACAGGTGTGAAAACATATTTTGGGCAGTTCAGCTTTGAAGAGTGCAGACATGTCCCGGTACACAGAAGATGACAGAAGACAATCTCTGGGGGCAATTATAGGGCAAGGGGTGTGTGTGTGGGGGGTGGTGGGTTGCTCAGTGGAAGGGTCGGAGGGAGAGGGAATGGGGAGATGATGAAATTTTTTTTCCAGCACCCCCCGGTATACATAAATAAACAATTTGGGACAGTGGGTGTGGGCTCCCCAGTGTCCCATAGTACTGGTGGTGCTGGGGAGAGTATGACATAACTGAGGACACTGGGAATGGGCTCCTCAGTGTCCCACCTTGGGGAGGGTTCTAGTGCCAACACAGGGACTGGGCATCCCATTGTCAGCAATGTTAGCAAACTGTTTTCATCTTTTGGGGACCCTGGGAGTGGTCTCCCCAGTGTACCACATTGGCAGGGGAGGCATCTAGTTCTGACATAGGGATTGGGCACCCTGATGTAGGCAGAAACATAAAAAAAAAAATATATATATATATATATATTCCAGGACACTGGGAGTGGGCTCCCCAGTGTCCCACACTGGGGGGGCGGGCGAGGGACCTCTATCACAGTCAACATGAGGATTTGGCACCCCAATTGTTATGTCAACAATCTCAGTTCTAGAATAAATAATAACAATACAGATTCTTATGTCTTCAGTGTTAGCAAAGAAACATTGCACACAAGCAGGAGTACTAATAAATGTTTATTATAATACTTACGCCAAGCATTTGACCAAGAAAATCACAAGGGAGATGGGTTTCTCACCACTCTCCTGAAGAATGTACATCATCTCCAGAATTTCTAAGATCTCTCGCACTCCAGGATCTCTCGCTCTCCAAGCTAGACTTCACAAGGCTATATACTACAGATAACATCAGACAGTAGATATAAAGAACATGCTATATTGGTTCTTATACTATAAACAATATTGTATAAGACATTCTCCATTGGATAATGACTTAGGAGACAGAATTACTAATGAATTACTAATGAGTATAATGTGAGCCAAAGAATATACTTCGGTTAGCGTGAAGCTTGGATAAAAGAAATGCTGACAGGTTCAAACTACATTACATGTGGCATTTCTTGCCTAAGTACAAGACATAACAAAGGTTTTCTCTCTGTCAGCTTGTTTAGACAAACAGAAGTGCTGACTGGCCACTACTACATATGATTATATGAGAATATATACCTGTGTGTGTGTATATATATACATATATATATATATGGCGGGATATTCAAACAGGTTGCACATAGCACAACAGAGTTGCACCATGCAGAACCCACCAATGCTCCCCGGTGTGATATTCAATGAGAAAATATGTGCAGTACAAATCCCCATGCACCAGGGTGCATCGGTAATATATGCAGCCCAGGTAAGGGGGGCGTGCCCATGCATATTCTGCACATCCTGATATTCAGCCCAGGATGTGCTGAGAATAAGCATGTGCAACCCCTACATGCGCCGCACACAGTTAAGCCATAAAATAATGGAACAACAGCTGGCCATCCACAGGTGAGCTGCCATAATACAGGGTGCAACACAGCAGCTGCCAGCTGTGGGTGGCCACCCAAGCTCTGGTGGCACCATCCAGTGGCATAGCACCCCCCATGCCCAATCGTGGGCTATAATAATAAAGAACCTCCCTGGTGGTCCAGTGGACCTATCTCCTTGCCTGATCATGGGCTGTAATAATAATTAACCTCCTTGGTGGTCCAGTGGACCCATCTTCCTGCCCAATCGTGGGCTGTAATATTAAAAACACTCCCTGGCAGTCCAGCAGTACCTGTACCCCCTCCCAACCCGCCAACTCTTTCCCACCACCCCACTCTCCCCTGTCAGTGGCGGGTGGCAGCACCCCACCAGCAAGCCACCTGGCCGCCCGCCAACTGACAGGCGTACAATATGGCTTAATACGCCCATTGGTCCACAGCATGGGCCAATGGGCATGCAGATCGTACTGTACTACACAGTCCTGATATGTGAATGGATCCATTCACATATCGGGACTATGTAGCATAGTACGGATTCGCACACCCACTGGCCCATGCTGTGACCAATGGGTGTACAGCTGTATCAGATGTTGTCAGTCAGCGGGCAGCTTGCACATGGGTGCTGCTGCCCACTGCTGACCAGGAGGGAGCGGAGTGGCAGGAAAGAGTGGGTGGGTTGGAGGGGGTATGGCACCGCTGGACCACCAGGGAGTGTTTTTATTATTACAGCCTGCAATCAGGCAGGGGGATGGGTCCACTGGACCACTAGGAAGGTTATATATTATTACAACCCATGATCAGGCAAGGGGATTGGTCCACTGGACCACCAGGGAGTTTATTACTATTTACGGCCTGTGATCGGGTGTTGGAGCATGTTGACTGTGAGGGTTGGGGGCATTGGTCCCCAATGGCTGCTGCCTGGCAGGGTGTCAGGCACAAGTCGCCGTGGATCGGCACACCGGCATGCAAATGGGGCCATAATGACATGCAAATGGCCCCATTTGCACCTTTGCATGCATTATGGCCTCATTTGCATGTCCACCACTGAATATCGCAGTTACGCACCAGCTCAATGCACCTAGCGCATTTCAGCGCATCCCCGTTCTCTCTGGCCACTTGCACTGGTGCAGTGCCGCACCATGCAGTATGTGGTGGCTATGGAGCGAGTATTCAATGGTGCTGAGCCATGGTGCAGCACCATTGAATATCACCCTGTCAGCGCCCTGGCACATCCCAGTTGCGCTGTACCCAGGATTGCGCCACAGCTTGGCGCAGTCTGAATATCTCACCCATAGTGTATAAAGTAATTGCTGATTATCCCTCAGTGTCATCATATCAGTAATTAGGTAGATTATATATGGCATATATGTAAAAGACAAACATAATGCATTATAGTGAGGTATAATAATCATGCATACTCTGATTCTATAAAGGATGCAAACGTTAACATATATTTGCAGCCAAGCACATTCCTGGCACTCATGCTTATATGATGGGTACCTAAATCTACATGTTAGTGCAAAATAACAGTAGCACAGTATACTAGACCAGCAATACAGTGTAAAGTGTATGTGGGATGATAGGGGGCATAATCCAGGCTCAACAGTCCCCTCTTTTTTGCCCTAATTGCAAAAGTGGCAACACAACAAAAAGACGATGGATAGGCATCATTCATCTACAAGCCCGAGGCACGAGCCTGGTAGAGGAAATTTTAACTGGTCATGGTGGTGTTTCAGGGTTTCCTTAAACAACAAAATGTAATTATAAGGGAAAATGTTAGTAAACCTTGAATTACTATAAATGTTTGGAATGAACCTTCACAATGGGGTTGTCCAATATCAAAACAGTCAGTAATTACTGATGTGTATCAGGTGTGTATCTGTCCTATTGGGAAGAGATTGGAGAGACAAACTTAAGTTGCCTGTATGGATATTAAAAATAAGTAAAAATTGAGATAGAACATCAAGATAGTTAGGACTAGACTTAATGGTATCTGTTTCCGGGATGGGAACAGGTGTAATTACTGTATAATCTATTATCTGTTTAGAGAGTCAAAATAGAAGTTAGGAAAGTTCACTTTTCATAACTTTTAGTCCATGTCAGAATAATGTATAGTTGGTCACCACACAATGTTCCACATCAGCAGAATATGCCACCTTGGAGGATGGCATTTTTCAGTCTGTAAGTTGAACAGAACACAAAATGTCAAGGTCCACAAGCCATAAACTACGAGCAGTTCCATGGATAAATCCAGGGTTTCTTCAAGTGTTAGATGAAGATTCATAGGTCAAATCTGATGCATTCAGATTTTCCAAAGGTAGATCCAAATGTTCAGGAGGCAGCAGTATTTTCAGAGGCCTCTGCAGGGGGTGCATTAGATTGCACGTTAAGTTTTTCAATGGAATAACAACAGTGTTCAGTTGATGATCACATGGCTGCACAAAGTATAAAAGTTTATTACAGTACTCAGTTTGTATGAGGTGCCAGCCAGGCTTGGAAAACAAGCAGTGAAGAAATGGATTTCTTGATTGTAGATCAAATGAAAAATAATCTTCTTGCTGAAGTTAGGGGATTGCTCCCACACCAGGCTTGCTTCATAGTATGCACAACAATAAATTTGATTGTAGAATCTGAATTGGCTGGACCAAATACTGTTTATTTGAGAGTTCAAAAGTGGAAGCCTAATTTCAGTTATTAGGCCAGTATTCACAAGTTGGTAAGACAAGTTGGAAGATGTCATATCTGCATAAAAGGTGGTGATTCTTTCAGGTAAGACAATCAAAGTTCAGAGTCAGTCACAATTCCAATACCTCATGGTAAACAAGCAGAGGAGGTAGTTTTAACCTTTCATAATAAAAGTTCCCATCAAGATGACCAATAGAATGGATGACTGCCAGATAAGCAGAAACGGATGTTGCCGGATGAAGATGCAGCAATGACACTGTGAGAGTCACAAACATGGCTTCCTAGATTGTGCAGGAATAAGTTTTGAAAAATGGAGCAATACTGGTGTGTGTGGTGGCATACCGAAGGTTCCTTGCCACT
Source organism: Neoceratodus forsteri (assembly GCA_016271365.2). Lineage (NCBI taxonomy): Eukaryota > Metazoa > Chordata > Ceratodontiformes > Ceratodontidae > Neoceratodus > Neoceratodus forsteri. Next base: position 85,059,852 of record CM028133.1, on the reverse strand, counting down.
GACAAGGGAATAGTGTTAGATTCAAATAAACATTTGTTAATACAAACAATAGAAGTGCAAAATGTGGCAATACCACTGACCCACACATCTGTTATGTATGAGATAAGGGATATGTCCTAATTCCAGAATCCCGGAAGAGATGACCAAAGGGTTGTATGAACATAAGAGCTATAGGCAGTGCAAAGGACTTCCCTAGCTATGTGATGCTTCTCTGCTTATTTCTTCCTATAGATGCCATATACTGTCAGAATCAACCATTGCTAGATATGACCCAAAATAGCCACTGGGAGCAAATGAGTTAATGTGAGCAGAAATTAATTAATTAACATTTGTCAGGTCAAACCCCTTCACAATACCCCTAATATTGTAAATCACTCTTAATGAGGAAGATCATGTACAGGTATACCATGCAATAGGGGAGGTATGATATATTTCATACCATCATGAACCTTTAACATATGTGCTTGAATAATGGCTATATCAGCCCTATTTCAAATAGGTATGTCAGAGCCAAATAGGCCTGAGTTTAAACCTGTGTGTGTTTTTTTAAATAAAAAAATAAACAAAAAAAAAAACATTTAGGGTCAGATATTCAAAATTTTGCTCCAGGGCTAAATTAGCACTGCCTGGCTGGCAAAGGTAGCACAAAGCAAGCTATATTCAAAAGGAATAGCTAAGGGCAAACAGCCTTTGAATATAGCATGGGAATGAGGCTGGGCAAACTGGGCTGGGAGTGCAGGGTAAACATAGTCCTGTAATATGACAGCTGTGAACAGAGCAACCAGGAAGTGCAGACCACAACAGCAACCCAGTGCACAGTGATATGAAGATGGGTAGAGGTGACCTATGTGGGAAGCGTGTGCTCTAGCAAATGCATGGACCCAGTACAGCTTCAGGGATCAGCCTATGGGACAGTACAGTGTGCAAATCAGTATAATATTCCCCAAACCATTTGCACGGAGCTAATGCATTTGCACGGGATTAGTGCAGATCTAAGCTGTTTGTCCGGCGCTAAACTTTGCCATATTCAAAAGTGACATGCAAATGAGCTACTTAGGTAGTCTCTGAGCAAACATTAGCATCTCATCATGCCCTGATCTGTATGCAGTTTGCCCAGCGATACTGCTGGGTCCCACAGTTCCACCTGTAGGTCAGTCTGGAAGTACAGGGGCTGGCCAGTTCTGACCACAGCTCCACCTGTAGGTCAGTCAGGCAGTGCATGATGATAGCTGCAGGCTACATGTAAACAGTACAGCATAGCATAACATATCATACCCCAGGGGACAACACAGCATAGGCACAGGTGGTGGTGGTGCTGCATGCAACAGTCACATGGTAAGTCATGCTACAGTGCACAGCAGACACTACAGTAGCAAGAGGGCCGGTAGTGTGAGGGACACGGCAATGCCTATGGTATGTAGGGCAGTGATGACCACTGCACTATACACAGTGACAGGCCCAGCTTGCAGGTGATTACTGACAGTGGACAGCACTGTTACGCTGTTGCGTGATCCACAGATGCTGCACCTGTGGCATGGGTTGCTCACAGTGACATATACATGGCTGGCTGTGTGTGCTGTGGCATCTGTACAGTTGTGCAGTATGTGGCTGGGGGGGCACGCAAGATCCGATAGGCACACAGGTGGTGGGGTATTCCCACTACTGGCCCATGTGCAATGCATGCTGTGTCCCAGCCTTGTGGCCACACCTGGGCTGTGGTGAGGTCTGGCCACCCATACACCCTCCCCTTAATGGCCACCATGCTGAGAGTGCAGCATGTGTGTGCTGGCATCTGTTGGTCACCACAGACGTATGGTCTGCAGGTGTGTGCTGTATGGCCACACTACTATGATGTCCCCTGTGGGCCAGATCACCCCTTACTGCCTGGCATGGCTGGGACTGGTGGCAGCTGTTGGCATCATGGTGGTGCCATCAGTGAGCAGCATGTGTCCTCCATGTCTGGCATTTTCTAAGTGTCATACTCATATGCAGGGCTCCTGGTGTTCTGTGGCAGAATTTTCTGATTTCTGCAGCATGATTTATTCATTTCTCTGGTAGAATGCAGTCCTGTCATTGGCTAAATATGATGTGATGTCATCGATGACATCATATGCTGAGCATAGAAGAGGGGCTTCAGGATAAACAAGGTGGGAAAGAAAGCCTGACACTATGAAAAAACAGTATATTTATATGAAAATTCACCAAAAACAATGAATTCTGCGGCACTATATATATTCTGCGGCATGAAGCAAATTCTGCGGCAAATTCTGCAACCACAGAACTGCAGAATTCCAGGGGCCTTGCTCATATGTTAGGGTCATGCAAGCCATGCAAATCCCACGCAAACACTGTGCAAAGCACCAGTGCTATGCAAAGCTGTTTGCCCAAGGTTAAGACCAGCTTTTCCTGGGCAGTAATTTGTACCACACTAAGGGCTGCTCTAAGTCACGCTAAACACATTAGCGTGGCACTAGCTGATGAATATCCCATAGTGCCTGTATTCATGTTCAGTGTGCCCCTTGCATATAATTATGTTTTACCCAGTGCTAATGTGATTTGCATGCGCTATTTGGTCTTTTGAATATAGCAGACCCAAGCTAATCCCACACTAAACCCACACAAACGGTTTGCACACCACACAAAGCTTTGAATATCTGGGCCTCAGTGCATTTGGGTAGGTTTACAGTCATAAGATGTACCACTAGCAGTCAGGATGTGAAAATCCTGCATATGTGTGTGTGTGTGTGTGTGTGTGTGTGTGTGTGTGTGTGTGTGTGTGTGAGGTGCTATCAGTCCCTGTATAGGGATCATTACTGAGTACCTGATATGCTGCCAGGGTATATACTCACATCATTATTAAAACTAAAAGTGGAAAATGTTTGCTGTGAAACATATAACAAATCATTCCAAGTTCTAAAGGATAAGATTTAAAATCACTGGGATGTGCCTGAACTTCACATTATTAACTAGGGTATCTCGCTTGGAAGTGACTATTAGACCACTGGGTGGGCCAGGGTTCTGTTTTGGGCACTCAATAATAAATGTCACAAATTATGGGGCATCATAGAGTAAAACCTTAAGATCTAATGGATTTTATTGCCATATAATTTTGGATGTGAAATTCCGGATTATCAATAAAATACAAACAGGGGTCCAGATCAAGTCCAGACCAAGTCTAGCTGCTAGGATTGATCCAAAGCAATGACTGTAACATTCAGTAGGGCCTCACTACTCTCCTGGATGATGAACATGTCTTTTAGGACTCTAGTGTGAATTCCACAGGATGCAATTAAATCATGTGGGCTTGTGAAGTACTCTGCTTCAACAATCTGTTTAGGTTTAGGTCACTGACTTTTATCTGCAATAAGGTGTGCAATTTGGGCTTGTAAGAAGACCCATCCTTCTAAAAAGAAAAATAAGCATAAAAACAAGCATCTCTCTCTTTCTCTCTCTCTCTCTCTCTGGAACCTGAAAGGAAAGAGAAAAGAAAAACATAGTTTAGTACTATTCTGCCCATTGGGGAATGGAAAAGTAATTTAATCTCCTTTAAACAGGTTAATTTGATTGGCATGTAGCCATTTATCAACTACTTTTATTGTGAGGCAATCTAACTTGGTAGACTGCTAGACTGAGTTTGTTTACAATGTGACAGGGCCTGTTGTTGGGCCTTGCCCATACATTGTGCAGCAAACAAGTGTATCTTTTGGATATTTTGTTTGAGTTGTTTAACATATTTATCTTCTGATACTCCATCAGCAATGGCAGTACACAGGTCCAGAAATAAATGTTCTAGGATTCTCATGGACCGTCCAGTCATGATTTTTAATGGGGAACACTGTACCTGCAGAGAGCATCCTTCTTATTGCCATAAGGAGTAAAGGCAATTGTGAATCCCAGTCATTTTGTTTTTTTCTGAACAAGTTTGTATAATATAACTTTGATTTGCCTGTTAGCCCATTCTACCTGTCTGTGGGTGGAAAGGGATATGAAACTTTTGTTTTACTCATAACAAATCCAGTATTTCCTGCATTACTTAGGCTATAAAGCTGGCTCCCTGTAATCAGAATTTAGCTTTAAGGGTAAACAAAAATAGCTGGTTTACCAAGACATTTGCAGTCACTTTGGCTGTGTCGCTCTGCATTGGGATAGCTTCAACCCGTTTGGAAAATAGGTTGGTGGTCACTAGTGCAAACCTAATGTTGTTCTTAGTGGTTGGCATAGGTCCAATGTAATCAATCTGGAAGTTGTTCCAGGGCCCTGATTGCCTCTGGGGTAAAAATGCATTTTTCCTAGATGATGTAGGATTGTTCTGTTCACTGATCAAACAATTACTGATGCAGTGTTCTACATCATTTCGCATGTGTTGCTACCAGACAGAGGATTTCAGTTTGTCTAGGGTTTTAGTGACTCACTGGTGCTCACCAGTTGGAGTATCATGTATTTTGTACTGTACATAAAATCTACATTCTGGTGTTCAGGAACTAGCCATAACTTTTCAGGAGTGTTACAGCAATGATACCCAATGAGTAGGCCATCACTGGATAAGTGAAGGTTATTTTCACTTCCTTATAAGGGCTTAATTCTGGAAGCTATTCCTTAGTTCCTTTATTAAGGAACCTACACACTGCTCTCAAATGAGGGTCCTTCTTTTGGAGCATAAGGTTCATGTTTACAATATGCTTGAACCATATGAATATACAGGGTGGGATATTCAGACTGCACCAAAAAGAAGCGCAATAGAGGAAGCAAGCACAAGTCCAGTGTGCCATAGTGCAACGGGTGCGATATTCAAACCATGTGCAGAACAAGGTGCGCCTGCGCAATGTGGCTGAATACCATGCCCAATGTGCAATGGAGCAGGGTCGATGCACAATAGAACCCTAGGGATGTGCAGGGACAAAGACAGGAATCAGCTGAGCAGCAGCCATGGATGTGCCATGAGCCGAGGGGCTTGCACCAGGACAGACAGACCAACCCCCCGTCCCCCCAACCCTCCTGGGCAAGGCTCCCATGATCTGCACAACCAGACGGTGCAGGATGGACCACCGGCCCATGTCCCCTGGCACTGAACCAACAGCAGATGTGACCCAGCAGTCCCCACCCACTGGGCAAGGTGCATCTGCACCATCCCACGGCCAACAGAGACTGGAACACAAGGATTGCCAGGCCCCACCCATGCCATGGCACCACAAAAATGCCGACCACCCCTAGTACGGTGAGCCTGAGACACAAAGCCCAGAAGCATGACAAAACAGTGCATGGCAGTGAAGGCATACCCCACCACTGTGCCAAGCTGTCCAGTCATCCCAGGGCACAATGCACATGTACCACATCCCCACCATGACCACTCACCGCATGCGATGACACAGTCCACTGACACCACCACAACCCACACAAGGCCCACCAACATGGCCCCCACAGAGGCACAGCAAGGTGGGTGACCCAGCACCAGTACCCGAGGGACCCCGAACTTCAGAAGGGCCACCCCAGATGCTGCCACTCCAGCAGAAAGGCACTCTGAACACAGGACCCGAGCATGGTCCGCCACCCATGTACGTACCCCATCCCAGCACCAGCACCACCAGACACCACAGCACCCTCCTGTGGTGCATGGAGGCATGCACCACACAGGAGGCAACACAGGATACACACAATGCCCCACCATCCCAGTCCCATGGGTACCCTGGCAAGCTGCCATGCAAAGCAGTGCAACAGACGCTGCCTTCATGAACCCATGGTGCCGTGTATCTGCAGCCTGCCCATCACCATGGTGCTGGTGAGCCTGCCATGTGGCAGTCGACCCATGCACCTGGCCACCCTGATGGCAGGCGCCAGGGCCTGTGACCAGGCCACCGCCCACAAGCAGCAGAACCCCATGGGACAGCCACCGGACCACAGGCAGACAAAAGCACCACCCACAGTGGTGGCAGAGACAGACGTGCAGTAGTCCAGGGCTGGGATGCCAGCTGCAAATGTGCCATGCCTGGCAGGTGGCAGGTATGGACTACCCCTGAAGGCACGCCAGCAGCCAAGCATGCAGTGGTGGGGTTGGCACAACTGTGCATACCACAGTCATGCATGGCAGCAGTGTAGCAGTAATGGTCACAGCTGCAAAGGCATGGCACACACCAAAAGGGGCAGCTGGGACACATGGCACATGCACCCCAGCCTGCTGCCCACAGGCAAACAGTGCACAGGGCACACCACACAGTCCCTGGACAGAGCCCATGGCCCCCACCCACACCAGTAAAGGAGCCCCACCAGACAAACCCATGGCCAGGCCAGCACCACCCCACAGTATCCATGCACACCACTGCAGCAAGGCTCCATGTGCCTGCTGCAAATCAGAGACCAACATGGACATAGATATAAAAGTATACAATATATTAATAAACAACACAACAGCAACAAAAAACATGTACAGATATTTACAATGGATGAGGGGATGTGCAAGAATGCAACAAGGGGGAGGGAAAAGGGCAGGGACAATGGGAAAGGCAAAGGTAGGGGACATGGGGTTGTGGGGTACAGTCCAGGGAGGGATGGAGTGTAATCAAGTGCTGCAGGCCCTACCAGCAGCCCCAGTCCTCTCTCTCCTCAATGTGGCACCTGTGGTGCCCCCGATGGTTTCCCCTGTCCATCCTCTCCAGCAGCTCCAGCGTGGCTCAGGTGACCTGCAGGATCTCCTGGAGGGTCAGCTCCATGGCCGCCCAGCGTGGTCCACCTAGGACAAAGGAGCAGAAATGGTATGAGTGACTGACCTGACCAATGCAGCCCACCCAACATGCATGGCACGCATCAGTGGCCTGCACCCCTGGGATGGCATGTGACAACCAACAGTGAGTGTGCCCACATGATCTGCCTACCCGGGCACCCACAGCCATGAAAACTGCTGCACACCATCACCGCCCATGCACCGCACAGCACCATCTTGGCTGTCTGGCGTCATGGCAATGCAGTGGGAAGGCAGTGGCACAGCCAAGCACTGAGTGCACCCACAGCCCACCTGCGACACCCACCCAGAAGTACAGTCCCACAGGACAGTGCAGAGGGCACCACAGGATGTGCACAGCTGGAGGGGCCATGTGCACAGGGTCCATGCCTCACCACCACCCCTGCAACCCACAATGCACAGGTGTATAGGGAATCATGGTACTCATCTGCATCCCAGTCAGCAAAACGCTGCTGACCCCGGCACCACCACTGTGCCCTGCCTGCATAGCCACACCTCTGGAGTTGTCCTGCCCATAGTGAAGAATCCCAATATTTCACATAATTAACCGCAATGTATTCCTTAACCAAGGATGTTCTAACATGGTAAACATTGCTAACAGCAGCTGCTTCTGCAGCGTCAGACACTGACTTCAGGACAGGTTGCATACCAACCTCATTCAAAAGGACATCAGCATTATTTTTAATGAGAATCTTCTGTCCCTCAGAAACACTAATTTTACTGATAATGTTATCAATGATGCTAAAAACCTCCAGTATATTTTGTTTGATTATGGCAGCAATCGCAGGTCCCTGTGACTTCATGATCCAACCTCCATGATGTGGTGGTCAGCCATTTTGGATCACATTATGGGCATCTTGGGTTACTGTATTATGATCATCTTCACATGACCATGAGCGACTATCTTGTGGATGGCATGGGGACAAAATGTGATGACATGAGTGTTCACCATTTTGAGACCCTAACAGTTTCCCATTTTGTGAATAACAGAAAAACAAGTGGCTAGCCTTTGTTCTAGTCCACCCCAAAGCATACTGTGAGTGTTCAAAATCAAACTCTTCAACATCAGAAGAGGCAAGGTCTTTGGGCATTAAGGTAGTATGCCCTGCCAAAACCTCTTGCTTATGGTGCACGTTCACCATATCTGACTTTTTACTCCTACATTCTAACTGATCAGATACTGGAGTTAGCATGCTGTGAAGTGCCTTATTTTCAGATTGCAATGCATTCTCTTTGTGTAAAACTAGCCTGTTATCAAGAAAAGCTCTGTTACAGTATATATTCAAAGCATTTATTTCAAGTCTGCTGTAATCAAAACATAATGAATCACAAAGTCATGATCTAGTGTTGAAATACCAGCATGTTAACTCATTCAGTAATTACTTCTGACTTTTTATCCTTAAGTTCCTTGTTTTCAAAATGTCAGGAATCAGTGTTATTAGCCAGAACATTGCTCGTCTGAAAACCTTTTTTCTAATAAGTTCTGCCTTTTAAGAGTTATCTCCTAAGGCATGCAGTTCTTTGCTGTTTACATCCATACCTCTCAACTGTCCCTGATTTTCAGGGACGTCCTTGATTTTACCTCAAAATTTTACTCTGTCCCTCCTAAAAATTGTGTTTCCATGACCAAACAGCTGGGGTTGTAAGCACAAAATAATGTCAAACATTAAAGTTACTGACTTGTTCTGCCTTAGAACATGCATTTTACACTAAGCCATTTATTCTACCAGCTTCCTGAGTGGATAACACCAATTTTGAAAATGTGTCCCTGATTTTGGTCCTTTGTCCCTGATTTTTTTAAGCCTTGTCCCTGATTTACAAGGCAGGAGGTTGAGAGGTATGCTTACATCATTAAAGAGAAATTAATTTTCTTAATGGAGGGACTGCAGTCCAGGACTAGATGTTACCTTAAGGGCCAAGGAGGAGCATGGGCAGCAGGCACCTTCTGGGCCTGTCCTAGGCACGGAGGTTGCTTGTGCAGGGGACCACAACAGTGGTACCAAACCAGTGGGCTCCGATCAGCCTGAGTCAGAGGAACAGAAGGGATGGCAGTTATAAGCCTTGGTGGAGGTCGGGGGAGTTGTCAGAGCAAGGAAGGGTGAGAGAAAAAAATTAACATTTGAAAGGACTAGGGATGACAGCGGGGGCTCTGTTACAGACTATGGCTAGGTGCTAGCAACAAATTGCAGCACAGAGTTAAAATAAAGGGTGTTAAATGGGGGCATGCATCTGACTTGAAATGTTTGATGCCAGGTGCTAAGGGCAGGCCTAGTGCCAGACGGATTAGAAATGCAGAAAAAGTCTTTAAAGGAAAATGGCAGAAATTACCATCAGCAAACTGATATGCAATGTAGCCACTGTACAACTTGAAATTAGTTCTGAAAATCAACTCTGCAGTCAATTTAAGGAAACCACAGAGGCAGGATTGCCATAAATAATACAAAAAAAAGAAAAGCAACAAATCACTCACAGGCTAGTGCAGGTCACAAATGCTGCTCTACAGCAATCTGATCATAGAAATGTGCAACTGAATGATTTGGCTGGCAAAAAGATCAGGACTTCACTACACAGCTGCTAAAGGAAAAAATGTCAAAGGTCATTGTTTATCTGCAGTATAATGCCTTAATCCAATGATTTCAGCACTGGCTGCAGCGTTGGGCAGGAAACCAGTCTCAGTGCTCCAGGCCATCTGGAACCTTTCAATTCTCACTGGGACGAAGCCTCTAACATCCTCTTTCCTTTGTTCTGGGTCCAGGCCAGATTTTACCTTATGGGCCAAGGAGGAGCATGGGCAGTAGGTACCTTCTCGGCCTGTCCTAGGCAGGCGGGTTGCTTGTGGAGGGGACTGCGTTAGTAGTACCAAACCAGTCAGCTCTGATCAGCATGATAGAGAGGAATGGAAGAGATGGCAGTTATAAGCCTTGGTGGAGGTCAGGGGTGGTGTCACAGCAAGGAGGGGTGAGAGAAAAAAATTAACAGTTGAAAGGATTTGGGATGATAGGTGGGGGGCTATGTTACAGACTCTGGAAACCAATGTCAGCACTCGGGGCTGTCTGGCACCTTTGAGTTCTGACTGGGAGGAATACTCAAAAATCCTCTATCCTTCATTCTGGGTCCAGAACCAGAAGTTACCTTATGGGCCAAGAAGGAGCATGGCAGCAGGCACTTTCTCAGCCTGTCCTAGGTAGGCAGTTTGCTTGTGCAGGGGACTCCATCAGCGGTACCAAACCAGTGGGCTCTGATCAGCCTGAGACAGAGGAACAGAAGAGATGGCAGTTATAAACTTTGGTGGAGGTCAGGGGGAGTTGTCAGAGCAAGGAGGAGTGAGAGAAAAAAATTAACATTTGAAAGGACTAGGGATGACAGCGGGAGCTCTGTTACAGACTCTGGCTAGATGCTAGCAACAAATAGCAGCACTGAGTTAAAACAAAGGGTGTTAAATGGGGGCATGTATCTGACTTGAAATGTTTGATGTCAGGTGCTGGGGCAGGCCTAGTAGCCAGACACATTAGAAATGCAGAAAAAGTTTTAAAGTTAAAAGAAAAGTGCAGAAGTTACCATCAACAATCTAATACACAATGTAACCACTATACAACTTAAAATTACATCTGAAAATCAACTGTACAGTCCATTTAAGGAAACCCTAGTGGTAGGATTGCCATAAATAATTATGTTATATTATATATTAAAATATATAAGTGACATCTCCAGACGTTGCAAGAGCACAAAGGAAGTCAGTAGCTGACTTCTGTTGATGTCCTCAGGACACCCCAATGTATTTTACTGATGACTACAGGCATCTGCTAGGAGGCAATGAGTTAATGACCCCATCTACCCCATCTTTAGTGATTCCCCTCAGATACTAGAATTTCTCTGTCATGTCCCCCATCCCTTCTGTCCTTCAGGATGTACATATTCAGGTCTCCCAGCCAGCTCTCATAGTCTCTCCCCTCCATTCCACATATCTTTGTTGTCCTCCTCTGCACCCCCTCCAGTAGCTTAATATCAAGTTCAGGTATGGCATCCTAAACTACACACAATACTCCTAGTGCGGCCTTACCAGTGACCTGTAGATGGGCAAGATCATCTCCTTTGCCTGGATGAAAACACCCTGGCTATACACCACAGCGTTTTGTTCACTTTTACAGCCACTCTCCCACACTGGGAAGTGTTGCTCATAGTCCCTGTTAAGATTACCCCAGGTCCTGCTCTTCCTCAGTGATCCCCAGCTTAACCCCTCTAAGCCAGTATTCTCTCTTTGGGTTCTTCACCCTGAAGTGCATAACCTTACACTTCTTTGCATTGAACCACAGCTGCCATCACTCGGACCACTCCTCTAGCTTGCTTAGGTCCCCCTGCAGCTGCTGTCATCTCTCCTCTCCATCCACCACCACTGCTCCCATTTTGGTGTTGTCTGCGAACAGACTTACCTTGCTCACCACTCCATGCACAGTGTCTGATATGATGAGCCCAAATAATACTGGTCCCAACCCACAGCTCTGTGGCACTGTGGTAGTTACCAGCTTTAGAGTTGAGAGCTCCCCTCCCATCACCACCCGTTGCAGCCTCCCACTCAGCCAGCTTGTAATCCAGTTCGTCATTTTTGCCCCTACCCCTACAGAAGTTAGCTTCCCCCAAGCCACCCATAAGGCACCAAATCAAAGGCCTTGCTGAAGTCCAAGTAAAGAACATCCACTGCATGACCCTTATACAGCTCACCTGTCACCAAGTCATAATATTGTATCAGGTTGGTTTAACAAGACTTCCCTGAAACAAAACCATGCTGCTTCACATCCTGGAGGTCGTTGTCCTCCAGGTACGACACCAATCTTTTCTTTTGTGTCATTTCCATGAGTTTGCACACTGTGGAGGTGAGACTTACCAGGTGATAATCACCCAGTTCATCCCTTGGTCTGTTCTTGTGTAATGGTACTACATGTGCCATCCTTCAGTCTAGTGGCACACATCCCAACTCCAACCATCTGGCCTTGGTGCCTTGTCAACTCTCAGTCCCTCTAGGACTCTACCTCCCTCAGTTCTTCTATCTGTTACCATCTCTCCACCCATCCCCACCCTCCCAGATCATGGTGGTAGCACTCCCCCCCTTCTTCCTTGAGCACTGAGCAAATGTATTCATTCAGTGATTCTGCCTGTTCCTCACCCTTTTCTGTCCACTCTCCACCCTTTTTTATCTTCACTATTGTCTTCTTGCACTACCTTTTCTCCCTGACGTATCTAAAAAAGTCCCCCCCCCGTTATTTCCCTGCACTAATCTCAGCTCCATCAGGGCCTTGGCTTCTCTTACTTTTCTGGTCACCAACCTGGACTGTCTTGCATACTCCTCCCTGTCCCTTTCCTTCCTCATCCTCCTATACCTCTGGTGTACCTCTCGTTTTGCTCTCACCACCTCCACTACCTTGCTGTTCAACCAGCATGGTTTCCTTGCTCTGCTCCTCTTATTCTGTGTCTTGGTACAGACTTCCATTGCCTCTGCAATCCCCCATTTAATAGTATCTCATTTCTGCTCCGTGTCCATCTCCTGCCTTATGTCTTCCAGTTTCCCTTTCAGTACTAACTGCATCCTCACAAAGTCCACCCCCTGAAGTTTACCACCCGGGTTACTGATTTCTCTGGCTCACCGCTCATCATGATATTAAACCATGGCACTTCTGGTTAAACAACTAAAAAACAAACAAACAAAAAAAAAAAACACTGCTTGGTGATCACTATCGGCTAGTGGGTCCTCCCCCCTTATTTTCCTTACTGCCTCTCCCTTAGTCAATGCAGATCTAATGTGTACTTTAGCCTAGTAGGTACACTGACCAACTGCATCAGGAGACCCTCCTGGACTGTGTCCAGGAGCACTTGCTCCCTAGCACTGGAGGTGACTGAAATGCTCCACTGAACCACCGACAAGTTGAAATCCCCCACGATGACCACCTTCCTTTTTTGACATACCTTTCTGATTTGTCCCGCTAATTCCTGGTCAAGCTCTTCAGACTGGGACAGCGGCTTATATACACCCAAATCCTCAGTTTCCTACCCCTTGAGTTCAGGAACTGCAACTAGATTGCCTCTGTTCTCTTTTCTTTCCCCTCGTCCCTTGTGCATTTGTTCCCATCCCTCACATAGATTGTCACCCCACCCCCCCTTACGGTCCTTCCTGTATAATTTGTACACTGGGATTGCTAGAGCTCAGTCCCGGTGCTCACTTGCCCGCATTTCCGTGACAGCTGCAATATCCACCCTCCACACCTCAACACTGCCAAGAGTGCCTGTAGCTCAGCTGATGTGTTGCCTAAGCTTCTCATGTTCAGCAAGACCACCCTCCATCATGCCCCTTTCCCCTTCATCATCATCCATCTCATCCCTTCTACTCCATCCCTTTTTGGCTGCCCTGAGTCCTTTCCTGCTAGCTTGAGGGGGTAGGCTGTAGCTCCACTTTATCGGATCCCTGCCTACCTGCTGTCCACTTGCCACCCCTCCCAGTTTAAATCCACCTTTGTCACAATATATCTCTCCAGTCTTTGCTTTAATACCTCCTTTCCCTCCTCACTCAGGTGCAGCCTATCTCTTGCAAACAGGATGCTATTATCCCAGGTACTGCTCAGGCCACCCACAACCCCATACCCCTTAGTTCGACACCATTCCACCAACCATGCATTCAACTCCCTAATCCTCTCCTTTCTCACTGTGCTTGTGCAGGGTACTGGGAGCACCTCTGAGAAGGCCACATACTTCCCAGTCTCTTCACACAACCTTCCCACTTCTTCAGTCCTCTCCCTTGTTACCTCAACCATTTCCCCTGCTAGGTCATTTGTCCTCACATGTACTACAATGTGCAGTTTCCTCCTACCCCCCTTGTGCACTTTAGGATTGCCTGTCCTGCCTTGTTTGCCTTTAATCCCGGTATGGACTCCACCCATATCCAGCTGTGCCTCTTCCCCCCTTGCTGCCCCATCTTTGTAAGTATGGAGTCCCCAACACCAGTACACCCCCTTCTTTCCTTGTGCCTGTCACCACCCCCCACCCAGGTTCTCATTCCTGGCTCCATTCAAGATGGTGCTTTTACCATCTGCCCCATTGTCTTCCCCCTGCTCCTCTCAATTGAGACCCCTCCCCTCCTCCTGTTTGACTGCTAACCTCCTTCTCTCTCCTCTCCTCTCTGAGTATTATCCCTCCACCTGCCACACCATGCTCAATCTTTCCACTAGCAATGCCCCTCATACCTCCTCTTCATGAGTACTATCCCTTGTGCAGTCTCCTCCTGCGTCCTCTTCACCATGTGTCAATAGTACAGCAAACATGTTTCCTACTCTGTTTGCCTTACTATGTGTTTTCTTCTCCCTTCTCCCTACTGCTGCTCCTCTTTTGCTAGACTCTACTAGAGTCCACCCATCATCAACTGGCTTCCTGTCTAGTTTTCCCCTTCCCTCGACCCACTGTTCCTTCTCTGTGGTTTCCCTCCAATACTCTCAGATGTCAGTCTTTCCACCTATGCAACCCTCCCCTCACCCTTCAACCTCCCCAGCTCCCTGCCATGCCACTGAACATCTTCCTTGAGCCTCCTTAGCCTGTGGCATATTGCACCCTCCCAGCCTCCACAGTATGTTCATCCACACTGCTGCCCCACAACCACTACACCCTACAATCCTACTCAAGGTTCACACTACCTATACAGGACAGTGGAATGCAGTCTCTCTACATTGACTGCAGTTGTTTACAAACCCACCAATAGTGTTCCCAAGTCTCACAAACACATACAGTCCCAGTGTGTGTCCAGTCTAGCTAACAGTGTGTGTATGCAGATATCAGTTACCGTATGATGTCACACACTACCAGTATAAAGGATGTAATGTGCTAGGGGTGGGTGAGGGAGGTTGGGTCCATCCTGAGTACTAGAGACAGACAATCAGCTACCCCAGCAGAAACTCACTGAGACATTCAGCTGCACTAGCAAAATCCCCTAAACAGGTACCTTTCCAACTTAAGTCACAAGGCCCCCTGATACCACACTGTCAATGTCTTTCTCCACTACCCTGCCTGCCTCTGCCGTAAGTCTCACAATCCCATCCCTGTCTTCCTTCTCTAGCTAATATAACTAAAGAATGCTTTCCCTCCTTCCTTCACTGATTTAGCTAGCTTTTCTTCGGTTTTGGCCTTTGCTGTCCTTACTGCCTTGTTCACTTCCTTTCATTTTTCCCAAGTATTCTTGCCTGTCCTCCTCGCTTTGTGTTGCCTTGTACCTAAGAAATGGCATCTTTTTTTCCTCTTACTACCTCTGCTACTCCCATTGAGAACCACAGTGGTTTCTTCTTTCTTTTGCTATTGCTGCAGGGCCTGGCACAATGGTTTGCTACCAGGTGCAGGGCTTTCCTTATCTTATCCCACTGTTCCACTATTCACCTTATGTCATCGTATCCCTGCATAGCCTTTCTGAATTAGTCCTTCATTTTAACAAAGTCTGTCCTGCTGAAATCATGGAGACAGAGATAGAGATAGAGAGAGATATATTTGAAATTTGTTTGCTCAAAGTAGACTTTACAACAAAAAAACATGACCAATGTGTGCCTTAATTTCTCAGAAACTAGAAAGTATGGAAGAAGGCTAGGTGGTACTGTATACAAAATCTGCCAGCAAAAACAGACCTTATAGTCTATTAAGTTAGTCTGCTCAAATGCGCAGCTAGCACCCTTATATTGCAGCTGTCCCACCCTCCTCTTCCCCCCTTGCCCCTATTACTGTTAAAAGAATCTGTAAATATATCCAACCATTACATGGGTGGATAGTTGCCCCCCACCTCCAATCCAAACCAAAGGTATCAGCTCCCCTGCTACAGACAAGCCAGGCCAACCTGCCTCACCTCCAGCTCCCATAGCCCTGCCCCAGGAAAACACAAACTTCCCCCTGCCTTAGCACCAGGCTACCCTGGCCCACCTTGACATGCTGCATTCGAATGGACCTTCATCTGGACCACAGCAGCTCCCCTTGTCCCAGGCTTACCTGTCCCCTCCAGGCTAGCATGACCCTGCCCCAGTCCAGCACCAGCCTCTCCTGGCCCATGCTGTCCTCTTGGGTCACCCCAGTTCCCTTGGTCCTGCCTGCAGACCACCCCAGCTCCTTTGCTATGCCCGAGCCACAACCCTTCCTCCCAAAGCCCTAGCCCCCATGGCCCCCACCTATCCCAGCTCAACCCTGCACCATCCCTAGGATGTCCTGGTTGGCCCCCAGTTCCTATGGCCCTACTCCTAGACCACTACATTCCACCTTGCACTAGCCACCATCTGCCCTGATTCTATCCATAGTCCACCCTTGCTCCCTCTGCCTCAGACTCCCCTGGTATACTTTGCTCCCTAGCTCCCATAGCCCTGCCTCAGGACAACCCCAGGTTTGGGCTGCTCTGGCCCACCCCAGTTCTGTTCCCATGGCCAAACCCCTGAACTACCTCAGACCTCCCTGCCTTGGACTAATGTGGCTCACTAGCTCCCATTGCCTTGCCTCTGTTCCACTGCAGCTTCCCCCCTTCCATCCCAAGCAAGGCTCTGCAGTCCCTCCCCTGGAAGGAGAGCAGTCCTTTGGATGTTTGAGCCTCCTCGACCCCCAATGACCCTCCAACAAACAGAGTTTGTCAGCGCCAGAATGCTACCACTGTAATGGGGGGGAGGAGGCAGAGTGGTATGTAACTAATAATACCTGACAGGGTGGGCATTATTGGGATATAACGGACCACCCAGGGGCATAATGAGGCCCAACACTGGAGGTGGAGGGCCTTACCAATCAATCAATCAATCAAACTTTAACCAGGCAGTTACAACATTGAGCAAGCTCATTTTCAAGATAATCCTGGACACAGAGGATACTTTTGCTTACAATAGACAACACTTCATACAAAAGTAGACATCAGCACAGGTAGTTACAATATACAAAATTAGTACTTGTATGAATCAGACATGTAAAGCAAAAGCAAATATAGGCATTTAAAGTGTAGCGTATACAGTTTGTAGAGTTATAGAGTACAAGTGAGGAGAGGAAGCCCCTGGAAGGTCTGTTATATCCCACAATGCCCACCCTGGAGGGTATTATTATACTTAGAAAATGGATGTGTGCAAATTTTAAGTAATCAAATATTAGAGGAACTGCCTCTGAAAACTCAAACCGTGTGAACATTTCTTTTTTTGTAAAGTAGTCCCTGTGTTTGTGTGCTGTTCCATTTACTGTTGCTCCCCCCCGGTAACTGAGTCATTCTGTCTGGTGTCCACCTCAAGCAGTAAAACAAGAGCATGAGTGTTGTATTGTGAGCTGTGTGTTAATATGTTTGTACTGTCCCAAAGAAGGAAAAAAACAAGTCCCTTTACTTCAGTGGTGATCCTGCATGGCTTCTTTTTGGGTGGAACTGGCAGGCACATGAAAGTGTGCGACTTAGAAGGACGGTCAGGAACATTACTTGGGTGAAGATCGAGGGAGCCAGCAGCATTACAGGAAAGTAAACTGTGAAGAGAAACAATGGGCCAGATATTCAAAATGTTGCCCTGGGGCTAAATTAGCACTGCCCGGCAGGCAAACTTAGCCTGGAGCAAAAAGCAAGCTGTATTCAAAAAGAATAGCCCAGTGCAAAGCCAGCTGAATATAGCAAGAAAAGGAAGACAGGCAAACAGGGCCAGGAGTGCAGGGCAAAAATAGCCTGGGAATAAGACAGCACTGAATATAGCAACAGGGAAGTGCACACTGCAACTGCAGATCATTAGACTCTGGAGCAAGCCAGTGTTGCAGGTAGAGAACATTATTGTATGTGATTGCACAGAGATGTCTCATATCTACTGCAAACAACCATGTAAGCCACACACACTGCAGAACTGTGCTATGCTGAAGTGTTGTTTGCCCGGGGCTAACCCTATAGCACAGTGCTGACACAATAACCCTGTGCAAAATGGTTAGCCCAGGGCAAACATGAGTGATATTCAATAATCCGTGGGCAAACAGGCATCTCATTATGTGCTGCTTAGCATACATCACCATGCAGTTTGCCCAGTTCTACTGCATGGAGCATGTAATTCCACCTTTTGGTCAGAATGGAAGCACAGGCTGGATACTGCAGGTCAAGGCATGCCCACAGCATCCCTTGTTGGTTGGAATGGAAGTGCAGGCTGGAAGCAGCAGGAACGGTGTGCTGGCAAACACAGTTGGTGCATACATACCTCTCAACCACTTGCCTCCTGAATCAGGGACATGGCTTAAAAACAATCAGGGACAAAGACTCCAAATCAGAGACACATCTTCAAAAGTGGTACAAAAGTGGTACTATTCACTCAGAATGCTGATCGAATAAGGGGATGTGTGATAGGATGCATTTTCAGAAGAAGAACACGTCTGTGACTTTAATGTGTGACATTACTGTGTGATTTAAATTCCCACATAAACACAACCTTTATGAGGGACAGAGGAAAATATGGAGGCAACATCAGGGATATCCCTGAAACTCAGGGACAGTCAAGAGGTATGGGAGCTCCTCCTCCAGTCTGAGCCTGGTCTGCTGTCTCAGCCTAGGGAGTGGGACTGGACTGGAGAAGTGAAGGGAAGGCAAGCAGAAACAGCAGCAGTCCAAAACAAATCCAAATCCAATTTCCCTCCCTGACCCTGCCTGCCAGCTGAGCCCATTCCCCCATGTCATGTGCATGTGTGGCTGCTGCTGCAGTGGTGGCAGCCATCAACCAGGCCATCAGATTCCTAGTTCTATGACATCTTCCTTCCTTGATCCGAGCGGGCCAGCAAAAGCCCAAACTGAATGTGAACGGTGGTCCTCCCACCACCCTCTGCCCACCACTGCACCTGGGCGGCTGCTACAACAGCAAAACAGAGGTGGCCAGCAACTAGTTGGAATGTAGGGTAATTTTGAATACAGTGCCTGTCGCCGGCAGATCTGATGATCTGTGCTGTGACTGCTGTCACTGGCCCCAGGCCCATCAGTAGGGAGAGTATAAGTCACAGGTGTGACAAAGACTTCATTTCGCAGACCCAGACCCACCTGACCCAGTGATAGCAACAGGGCAGGCAGACAATGGCAAGACACAATACCCGTGGCTCCGTTCAGCCTAATTCTGGAAGGAAGGCAATGGTCGACTTGATCCTGGATCAGCAGCAGTGTGATGGGGACAACACGATGAGTGGAGCACAGCTGAGAGCTGACAAAGGGTGAATGATGGTTAGTGACTGAATCAGGGGGTTAAGACAACATAGGGTGGGACTGCATGGGTGATTGGCTGTCTGATTCCCAATCTGGAGTCGGGACTCCCCTTATGAACTGGAGGGAGAGTAGCAAAGGAGGCAATCTTTACTGGTACTGCTGGCGTGGCTGGTGGCTAGCCAAGTGGCACTGGCAGCTGGTAGGACTTGGGTGTAGTCAAGACTGCTGTGATGGTGGAAGAAGAGGTTGCAAGTCACAGCAGGATTTGTCATCCAATTCCTGCAGCTGAGCCATTAGGGAATATGTTAGTATATAGCAGATTCCTGCAGCTGTCACGTAAAAGGACTTAACACACATTAGGGAGTCTGGCATTTAACAGGGGGGCAGGGCCATCCTTCCCCCCGTGCATGCCTATGAAATACCTGGTGGTGTAGTGGTCCTCCCACCTCACAGTGACAGCTCCCGTTGCCCCCTACTACATCCTATGAAAGATGCTGGTGACCAGCTCAGCCCTCCTCTCACCACCATGTCCCGAGGCACACTCATTAATTTCAGTAGCACTCATGCATACCGCAGTCGGCATTAGCCATGAGTGGTGAGAGGAGGGCTGAGCCGGTCACCGGCTCCATTAGTAGGGTGTCATCGGAGGTAACGGCAGCCATTACTGCTCTGTGGGGGGACCACTACACCACTGGATATGTCAGTGCTGTGGGGTTGGGGATCATGCTGGGGAGTGGGGTGACCACTAGACCACCATGGAAACTTAATTATTCTAGTGGCTACCAGGGGTCAGGAATCATGGGGGGGGCACTAGACTACCAGGGAAAATAATTAACTGAGCAGTTACCGGGGGTCGGAAATCATGCTGGGGGTTGGGGGATCCACTAGACTACCAGGGAAAATAGGTACTTGCGTGGCTACTGGGGGTCAGGATTCATGCTGGGGGACACCACCACAGCATTACCACCAGCTTTTTTTCTGCGGTATTTAATGTTGCACTACAGGTCGCGCTAATGTCTGTAGCACAGTGCTATATGTTTGAATATGCCATGCAGTCAGCATTCCTGGGTGCTCCCCTTACCCCGCCCCTGCATACCATTATATTTTAATTTCAGCACTAGCACTAATCGGGCTTTTGAATATTACAATCTGGTGCTAATCCAGCGCTATTCCAGTACTATTGATTTGCGCCAGGCCAAAGCTTTGAATATCTGGCCCAATGTGTTTTATTCATTGAGGGGTGCACAAGGTTAATTTATTGTAGAGCTGTGCTGGTGATAACAAGCATTTGTCAATGCCGAATGTTGCTTGCTTCTATGTGCTGTTTAGGTATTTGGAAGTCATTGGAGTGCAAATATTGAAAATTTGTGAACTTACGAGCGTGCGTAGGAACTGCGCAATGCACGCTCGTAAAACAGTCATTTTTAGGAATTTTTTCACCAAATTTTCAACATAGCCATTTTAAGACCTCTGCTCATGAACAGTGTCACTGTGATTTTTTTTTTTTTTTGCAAGTAATTTTATTTTATTAAAAGAGCATAACAAATAATGTGCACATATCAGGAGCAGAGAACAGGTAAATTTCAACCATTGCACATATTAGATACCTTGGTATACAAGTATCGAGATATTTATACAATCCACAAAAAAAAGAGAAAGAAACAAAGAGGAAGGGGAACACACAAATGAAAAGAAACAAAGAAAAATAAAGGGGAAAAATAAAGAGGAAACCCCTCCCCTCCCCATACCCCCTCAGCAGCTACCTAATACTAGTTGCATTAGAAATTGCCGCCAAACTTCTAACCTTTAATTATGCTTGTAATTAACTGTGGGCTGGCTCTATAAAAAAGACTCCACTAACAGAGGGAGACATGTCAGGTCAGCAGTAGGTGGGGACCTAATAAGTTATATTTAGAGAACAAGGACTTATGTGGCAGTAGGGGATCCCTCATTAACAGTTATATTTGTCCTTGAGGCTTTGAGAAAAACCGCCCCAATATCTCTGGAACTTGTAAAGCGCGTTAGTAACAGAATAAGCTTGCCTTTCTGTGTACAAAGCTTTTAGGAATTCCTCCCACCACTCTTGGAAGGATGGAGTCCAAGTCTCTTGCCAGTGGTGTAAAATGAGTATCTTGGTAACCAATGCCACCAATGCCATCTGGCATCTTTGAACAACTGAGGGAATATAATCATACCTTCCTAAGACGCAGACCTCTAGGCTAAAAAATGGCACCAGGTTACAAAATGGCCTGATTTTTAGCTTAATTGTATTCCATAACCCTGAGATTTTGGGACATGCCCAAAATTTATATGGGAATGGTTGCCACAGGGTCATCACAGTCCCTTGCAAGCGGTGAGAATCGGCTATAACTGACAAAGCTTCGCTGGGGACAGATAAATATTGTGCAGCAACTTAAATTGGACATCTCGCAATCTGTCTTGTTTAACACACGAATATATATATGCTCAAATTCTCTCATATTGTATCCGGCCAATCCAGGGACATATTGATTTTCCAATAGACAGGAGCTGGCGATTGGTTAGAGTCTTTCTCTCTAATATATATTTGTAAATTTTCGAGACAGGTCTATTTAACGAGCCAATACGGCGCCCAGTTCCTCACATAACAACCCTGCCTGGTCGGAACAATTTTTGCTTCCACCTGGCTCTAATGCTACTCAGAACTTGCGCTAACCAGTACAAAGACTGGGGTTTAATCCCGAATTTTGTGGATAGGTTAGAGGCGAGGCATAGAGCCTTCAGTAAAAATCCTTAATCTGAATCTTACAAGTAGGTTTTGGGTAGAATCTAGTAATTGGTTGACCACCTACTAAGAAATTAGGATTTCTTAATAAAGGTTGTGTTGAGTCGTAATACTGTTTAACTTTTAATCTTGAAAAAGTTGATTCATAGCTTTAATATCCCAACCTAGAGGTAGATCTAACTTCCTGGGGATCTTGGTCCACGGCACATACCACAGAGATTCTGGATCCAGTCCATGCTTCTTAGCAAAGGCTAGGTCTAGGTTAAGACCAGGACGGAGGGCATCGGCCTCACCCGCCCACAAAGTTGATCTGGAAGCGTGGATTGCCAGGTAATAAGTAAAAAAATCAGGTAGCTGCAAGCCACCTATCTTATGATGCCGACATAACTTTAGGTAAGCCCTACGAGGAGGTTTACCTCTCCAAAGAAAGTCGGCACAATATTTATAGGGAGGATTAAAGTAAGATTTAGTGAGATGTACATTGAGATTTGAGAGAGGGTAAAAAATTTTTGGCAAATTCACCATTTTGATCATATTGACTCTACCGGAAAAGGTTAATGGGAGCTTCGACCATCTTTCTAAATCCTCTTTAATGGACTTAAACAGAGGTCTGAGATTTAAGTTAGGCAATTCCTCCAGGTTTTTAGAAATTTGGATACCCAAATATAGTATAGACTTGGTTTGCCATTGCATACCTAAAGAAGAACACCAGTCTTTATGTAGATGAGAAGAGAGGGGATAAAGTATAGACTTTGTCACATTAAGCTTGTAGCCAGAAAGTTGACTAAACATATTAATCAAGTTTAGTACTCGCGGGAGTGACAGTGTAGTATTGTGGATGTGCAGTAATAAATCATCTGCAAAGGCAGAGAGCTTATGTTCTACTTCCCCTAGTAAAATCCCTGAACATGCGGGTCTCCCTTAATTATACGTATTAAGGTTCTATATATAAGTTAAACAAATGCAGTGACACACCTGTCCAAGTTCCCTTGACAAGGGAAGGCTTCCGAAATTATATTGTTACACTGGATTCTAGCAGTTGGACATGTGTACAAAACCCTTATCATTTGCAAGAACCCATCAGGAATGCCAAGTTTGCCAGGATCGCAAACATAAAGGACCATTCCACTCTGTCGAATGCCTTTTCTGCATCTAGTGAAACCAGAGATGCTTCCATATCTGGATCCACTGAGGCAGAAATCAGGTAAAATAATTTCCTAAAATGGTCGGCCGACGATCGACCCTTCCAAAACTGGCCTGTTCTGGGCTAACCAGGTCTAACCAAACTTGTTTCAGTCTATCGGCCAGGATTTAGCAAAATTTTACAGTCCAAATTTAACAAGGAAATTGGTCTAAAGTTACCCACTAGATCAGGAGATTTCCTGGTTTAGGTAACAGAATTATCCTAGCTTCGAAGATAGCTTTATCGGAGATACCAGACTCGAGCCAATATGCAAAAAGTTGTTTCAATAACGGAGTTAGGTTTTGTTTGAACAATTTATAGAAATATGGTGTAAAACCGTCCGGACCTGGGGCTTTATCGATTTTGAGTGAATCAACAGCTCCCCCTATCTCTTCATCTGAGATGGGTGCTATTAGCTTTTGTCTAGAGCCTTCTGATAAACAAGGAAGGGGGACCTTTGCCAGAAAAACATCCAGTTTAGATCTGTCTGGCAAAGAGGGAAGTTGAGTAGAGTATAGATCCTTATAATAATCAACAAAAATATTCAAGATACCCTTAGAATCTGTAATCACTTGGTTAGATATCGGATGCCTTAAAGCTGTCACCCACCTGGTTTCTGACTTTTGTCTTAATTGCCAGGCCAATAATTTCCCGGCTTTACTTCCGTAGCCTAAAAACATTGCTTTAGTTTTATTGGCCGAGTTGATTGCCCTCTCTCTCAAGGTATTGGCGTACTTCACTCTCAATGCCACCAAGTCCTGCTCCTGGATATCAGATCTTAGTCCTTCTGGTATAGATTCCAGCTCTCTGATTGCTTTCAAGGAGTTAGCTATCCCTTGCATAATCTTAGCCTTGCGAACTGTTGCTATCCGAATTAGCTCCCCCCCTCCACACTGCCTTTAGGGATGCCCATCCTTGATCTACTGCCTCGATTGAGCCCCAGTTAACTTCTACGGATCTATTCAAAAAGTCACGGAAGCGAGTTAAAACCTGAGCATCCTTTAAGATATCATTATTCAATGTCCAGGAGTATGATCTTGAGGGAACTGATGATGCCACCCAACAGAGTTTAATGGGAGAGTGGTCAGAGATCACCCTTGGTAAGAGTGCTGTCTCTACCACACCACTTATACACTGTGGGTTCACTAAAAAATAGTCAATCCTGGAAAGTGTTTTATGGACGGGAGAATAAAAGGTGTACTCCCGAATAGCGGGATTAAGTAATCTCCAAGGGTCTACTAGCCCCTAAAAAGGCCACCAGCTCATCCAGGGCTCGTTGGGCAGGTGAGAGCTGCATACCTCTCCAGCAGGAGCGATCCAGTCTATTAGACCGGACTATATTCCAGTCTCCCCCCAGAATAATTGGAAGCTCTTTAAAGGGTGATAAGATTGTTGCCAGATGGGTAAAAAAGGATGGTGAGTCCATATTAGGGCCGTATATTGATCCCAGTACAATCTGTTGCCCACCAAGTCTACCCGAAACAATAATATACCTGCCGTTAGGGTCGGAAACTGACTCTGAGTGAATGAACGGTACCCCTCAGGCTATTAAGATAGCCACCCCACGGCTACTCGAAGAGAGGCCAGCTCCGAAAACCTGAGCTACCCATTTCTTCTTTAGGTGGGGTAAACGATCTGGCAGGATATGGGTTTCCTGCAAGAAAACTATTGCCGGATTATATTGGGCCAGATGATTCAGTATTACATATTTTTTGCAATTATCTCTACCCCCTTTGATATTCCATGAAAGAAAGTTTAGTTTAGCAGCCATTCGGAGCCATTCCTGATGCAAAGAACATTAGGGTAGCTGCCCCCTGGACCCCCTTCCTACAGAACCCAGCCTGAGATCCTAAACCTAAACCCCCCCTTTTATCCCCAAACCCCTTCCAAAAAAGAAACTTAACCTGACCTCCCTGGCCCGAAGCCTGCTCCTCTGGATTTGGTTCATGGCGCTTCACAGAGGTGGGGGCCCCCCCACTCCTTTTTTAGTGCAAAACCGAGACCAATATACACTTTAAAGATCTAGCGCATAAGCCCTTATAGTGTCCTGTCAGTGGGCTATACCCTAACTAGAATATTTTAGCTGTCTAGCTTTGAGGGAAAACCTGATGTGAGAAAAAATGGTAGAGAAGAAAAACAAGATAACCTGGGACATCATGAGAGCATGACCCACTTGGCCATTACCAGACTCTAGCTTGGTCCAACTAATACCTGTTCCCAAAAAGGGCAAAGAAAAACCAGAACTGTCTGGGACACCTAAGAGCTTTCCTCTATGCTCCCCCTAAGCGCTACATACTTCAACCCAAAAAAAAAATACCCTCGGGCACAAACACTCCCTGCCTTATGGAACTGCTGTTCCTGCTGTAAAGGGAAGCAGGGGTAAAAGACCTCATAGCGGTCAAATTTCATGTCTCCATCACTCTTCTGAACTCTGGCTAACATCTGCCAACAACGGGAGGATTAATCTTCCCCACTCCATCGTGCCTCTTATACTGCGCTTTTCTCCCTTCTCTAAGTACAAGAAAAGCTCGCACCACTGCAGTGTAGCCATCACGAAGGGGAGAGCACATTAACGTGGCAATAGCTCCCTCTGGTGACCCGAGAAAATAATGTGCTCACTACTTAACTCACTGCATAACAGCAAGGAATTGAAAATCTAGTAATAAAAAATAAAGAATTCTCGATATGCAGTCCCAGATATCTTAATATTTTAGCAGTCCAACGAGACATGAACAAGTCCACAGGAAATGCAATACAGGCAACAACATGAATCCCATGGCATAACTTTCAGCTAGCAGCATCCCCAGAAATACTGATCTCCTGGTCAGGTCTTAGAAAACAGTTCAGGCAATGAAGCTCTTAGCTGTGTTAACGCTTCTTCAACTGAATCGAATCGCTTGACTCCTTCCTTGAGGGTAACTTCGAGTTTCGCCAGGTACAGCATTCGGTGGTGAATCCCAGCCGCCCAGAGTTTGGATGTCACGGGCCTGAAGCTCGCTCTCGCCTGCCTCATTTTCCAAGTGAGATCGGGGACCAAACGTAGTCATTTCCCTTCCCAGTGAAAAGTAGATAGCTTTCGAATTTCTCTCAGCAAGTGCTCATGATCCAAGTAGTTTAACAACTTAAAAATTATAGGCCTTGGTGGATCAGTGGAGGGGGGTTTAGCTCTAAAAGCACGGTGTCCACGCTCAATAATATACTCGGGCCCATTGGGAGATGGCCCGGCCTATTTTTTTAATAGCTTCTGTAGAAAGAGCACCGTGTTTGGTCCTTCTTAGCCTTCTGGGAGCCCCAGAAGGACTAAGTTATTCCGCCTGCTTCTCCCCTCTAAATCGTCGAGCCGATCATCCAACTTTGCCACCAGTTTCCTGCATTTAAGAATTGTAGGCCCCGATTTCTCCATCGAGCGCTCGATAGATGAGATACGAGCCTCGGTGTCCATCACCCGGCAGGCTAATTGGATTAACGCCGGCTTAAAATCCGCCACCTCATCAACCAGCTTGAACAAAACTTCCTTGATCGTGGATAAATTGCCGTATATTTTTGCCAGTGTAATTTCGTCTGGTACCGTTTCGGGTGATGAGCTGCACCGAGGTCTTTTCACCTCTGATTCTGTGTCTGGAGCCTGCATTTCGCAATAACGGTCGCCTGCCTCTCGCACCAGTACTTGTTTTTGCTCTTGCACTCTCGATTAAAGTAGGATGGTTCAGTAATTCTCGCTAAATCAGGAATTAAAACGATGAGTGAAAGCCCCAAAAAGCTACTGATACTCCTCCATGAATGGCACGTGACCTCCTGTCACTGTGATTTTGTTAATGTGTCCCATACATTGAGTTTGCACACCGACTGCGCCATTGTGCGCTACATGGGTGGAAACACATTTTGGGCAGGATGTGAAAAATGACAGATGTACTGCTCATAAGGAGGTGTGGTAAAATGGCAATGTTGAAAATCTGGGTGAAATATTGAAATTTGTGAACTCTGAGCCTGCGTAGGAACTACTTGCTTGACCTTATACTAAAAAAACAGTCATTTTAGGAATTTTTCACCAAATTTTCAACATAGCCATTTTAAGACCTCTGCTCATGAACAGTGTCACTGTGATTTTCTTAATTTGTTCCATACATTAATTTACTTTTCGACTGTGCCATTCTGCACTACATGGCGAAACACATTTTGGGGTGAGATGTGAAAAATGACAGCTGTACTACTCATAAGAAGGTGTGGTAAAATGGCAATGTTGAAAATCTGGAGTGAAAATATTGAAATTTCGTGAACTTACAGGCGGTAGGAACTGTACAGCGCACACTCATTAAAACAGTCATTGTTTGGAATTTTGCACCAAATTTTCAACATGGGGTTTTGGGACCCCTTCTCATGAATGATGTCACTGTCATGGTGGTATTCAGGCCAAAGGGTGATTACACAGTCACTGCACAGTCACTATCTTGAAATCATCCTTCAGGCCTGAATAACACCATGACAATGTTTATCATTCATGAAAGGATCCAAACCCATGTTGAAAATTTGTGCAGAAATCAAAAATGCCTGAGATATGCAACAAAGTTGAAACCCCATCTAGGCCATTATACAGCTACCGGCATTTCCTCAGTTCGCGGTCGGCTTTAAGAGTGCAGACATGTTCCCGGTCCACGAAGATCATCGCGCCGGAGTCCGGAGGTAAGTATGGGGTGAGGGCGTGAGGAGGCTAGTGCGCCAGTGGGTGAGTGCGGGTTGTGGGAGGGTGGGAGACGCTCAGCGGGACGTTTCATTTTCAGGTTAAAAAAAGGCGTCGTGGGACCATTTGCCATGCTGGGGTGGGCTCCCAGAGTGGCACAAGGATGTTGGGGGGGCGTTCAGCCAACGGGGGATTGGGCACCCCCGTCGGCCAAAGGACTCATTGCCACGCTGGGGTGGGCTCCCAGCATGGCACCTACAACTGGGAGGGAGAGACGCAGCTCAGCCGACGGGGATTGGGCACCCCATCGGCTATGCAGTAGGTGCTGGGGTGTGCACGCCTGTGTGTGGGGAGGAGCTACGCTTCAGTGGGCTTCTTATCTCTGCTCACTGAAGCGTAGCTCCCCCTTTCAACTGTATGCCACTGCATTTTGGAGCGTGTCATAGACAGCTCCAAAATGCATTGGCTTACAGGGGCCACGCCTGCCATCTCACTGACTGAATTGGAGGAGGAGGTGACACACCTCTGAAATCTCCGATGATGGCACTATGTTTCTTGCATATGCGTGCAAGCAACATAAAAATGTAATGTGAGCAGGACCAGAAGAAAGGTCAGGTGCTTTCACTTTCAGGGAGGTTGAGTGAGCCGACATTGGGAAAAAAAAAGTAAGCGTACAAATCAGAATGTGTTTCTTTATTTCTGTGAGGAGTAGTGGAGGAACAGAAGCAGCATCATGCTAGGAGATATTGACTTTTTGTAGAAAGTGAGTGTAGTGGTGGGGGCTGGTGAATCAGTAAGCCAGATGTGACAATTCAGGGTGCCCAATAATATACAAGCCAAAAAAAATGTTTCCCTGAATTGGGACATATTTATCGGGAGTTGTTAAAAAATAACAACACTTGTGGCCGGGGGGCTTAGCCAATGAGCGTGCAGGTTTTATGAGACCCATATTCTAAATGTCATTCATGAAATACAGAAATTAATCTTTCCTAACATTATCAATGAAACTTGTCACTCTAGGCACTCCCTTTCACTCTGTGATTTCCTGCTGTATTGTGCAGCTGACAGATCGAGCAGGTGGCCATGCTGTAGGTTGTGGGGGGCAATTGGGCCATCCTGAATATCAGTACAAAGCCAGCTTCTGCAGTGGTTTCTAAACCCAGTAATCCACCTTTTAGAGTGCTCAGAGAAACAATTCATCCTTTAGAACATGAATTATTTCTTTCAACATCTGCACAGTCACACTCATGCTCCAGCAAACCAGATGCAGGGCCTGGAGCACAATCTGATTAGGACAGGAAAACTCCCTCACAAGCACCAATTTCAAAATAGTGACAAGTAAAAAAACAGTACTGGGTGCTGTTTTAAACTCAGCACTTATGAGGGGGTTTGCCTGACACTTGCATGTTTTGGAAACTCCCTGCTCATATCATTATATATAATGAACCCATCTCATTGCAGAATGTTCTGGTAACCTCACAATTTGTGAGGTTAGCGACATCTTGAGGGCACTCGAGCTTTGTTCTCATGCCCATTATGTCACTAACCTCAGTCAATGTGGCTTGTTCTGCATGGTAGGGGGTTCATTATTCTCTGTATATGCCTGCAGCCTTCTATCAAATCTCATAAGCAAAGTCGGGGCTGGTCAGGAGACCTCCAACAAATGCCAAGTAGGTTCGAGTCTGAAAATAGGTCTCATTACCAGGCCAAAATAAATAAATATCCCCATGTCCTTTAACTGTTGCACAGGCTAAACAGTTCCTTGTAGTTCACCTTGTGTATTCCTGTCAAGGGATTCCCTAGTGAGGGGCACAGTGAGGAAAGTGAGTCCAACACCACATGACCAAGAGGAGGTACATTGCATCCCAGGGGTGGAGGCTTTTAAGCAGGGTTTAAAAACTTTATTTGCTCATGCTTTTGGTGTTTAATCATCCCCACAGTGTTATGCACCCAACATGCACCCCCTCCCTCCAAAGCACCTGAAACTATGCCACCTGCCTCCACAGTATCCAATACTAGCCTCCACCCTCCATGGCTTCAGACACTAGACTGCTGTAGTTCTACAATACCCGACACTAGCACAAATGACTCCTCAGTACCCCACACCAGCTCACCTTCTTCAACAGCATCCAACACCAGCCACCTGCATCCACAGCACCCAACACCAGCCACCACTGTCCACAGCACCCAACACCTGCCACCTCCCTCAACAGCCTCCATGATACCAGCCCCTTCCCTCCAGCCCCCTCCCTCCACATCACCTGACACTAACATGTTTTCCTTACAACCCCCCATGACAGTAGCACCCTTGACTGTACACCTTACACAGCCCTAACACTACCCTGGCTTCCTCCATTGCCCCAGACACCAACCCCCTGCCTCTACTTCCCAACTCAACCCCGGCACACCACCCCTCCTTCTCTTTTACCACAGTCTCTTTGAACACCCTTCCCTCTATAGACATCCCATTTTTCTAAACCCATGGATATCACCTCCCTCCTGGTCCCCCCTGACTCCCAGAAACCACACCCCTTCCTCCTCACCCATTTGAGAATTGTTTATACATTTGTTACCCACCTGCCCTGTAAGGCCGCCTCTGGACACCACCTCCTTAGACACCTGAGGCACACATATACCCTCCTCTACACTCTCCCTCTGCTCTGAAACTAGCTCCCTCCTTCCTTCTACAACTCCTAACCCTAGATGACCCATCTTCCAAAGCTCAAGACACTTCTTCAGACAATAACCCCCTCAGCCCCCGACAATAGCCCCACTTCCTTCCTTGGCACATGACACTAGCACTACCTCCTTCACTGGCATCAAAATTGCACTTTCTCACTAGCTAAATGTAGCAGATTTTGTATCTAGCTAGTGAGATTTTCCTTTAGCTAGCCCTGTGGACTTGTACTGGAGAAGGTAACACTTCAGTAAGTACACCAGCAGGGCCAGTGGAGAACTCTGTGGGGATTTTTACCTGGTTACCAAACAAGAAAATCAATTTTCCCTGTCACTACCCCTGGTGACTACTGGCTGCAACACCACATTTTGACTCCTATATTAAATATGACTTACCATCTCTGTTCAAATCACAGTGACCAGGGTTGGATTGGCTTGGGTCCAGGATATTCTGGTAGTATCTAATAGGAAAATCCAGAGAAGGATGTGGAGACGAAAATGTCAGAGGTTCTAGAGGAGAGATTAGGGGTTAGAATTAAACAAGGTAAGATAAGATACTTGCCTGAAAGGTAGACAGTCAATATCTAGCCAGAGCTGTTAAAGTAAAGGTAAAAATGAGAAACGTATAGTAGCTTGAGTAGAGAGAGTAGCAAAGAGATACAAATGGTAATACAATATAGGAGCAAAGAAAGCAGACTTCTAGTGGAAAAGACAAAGTTAAACAGAAACTACTGTATCATAAGAGTTAAAAAACACTAGATTTTTACCAATTGTATTTTAACTTTATTGTCTTTAGTTATTTTTTTTTTACTTTCCCATGCTGTTGATCTACTAAATATTGCAGGTAATGCAATGCTTATTTCACTGAGTCTTTCAAAACCTAGAGTTCCTTCCAACCTTAAATTAGTGTCATTATGTAATTGTATACCCACATAAAACATTACACCCAAATTAAACTGTACTTATCTAATAGGTAAGGCATTATGGACCTCATATTCAAAGCCAGCCAGTCGCACATGCACACGGGTTGCCACATGAAAAAATGGGGACAACTGGCTCCGGCACCATATTCAAATGAATAGCACAATTTGAACTGACTGCGCTATTCATTTGAATATCAGCCATGGTAGCATGGCATCCAGCCAGTGTTCACCATGAGCTGTGCTGCGCTACAAGGGTACGGGCTAAAGACCAACCATAGGGGTAACACGCAACACACACTGTTAGTTCTGCACCCTTATGGGTGAATATTCCAACAAAGATGCAGATGAACCCACTGCACTACAAGGCCATTTGTATGCCCATTATGGACTCCACTATATGCTACCACAGTGGCTCAGTGTGCTGGACCACGTCCACATCCCATGCCAATTCCCATCCTTGTTTAAAAACAGTATACTCCCGGTGGTCCAGCAGTCTCTCACCAGCCCTGATCCCCATCTTTGTTTGGAAAATGAAAGAATTTCCTGGTGGTCCAGTGGTTCCCCCTCCCTAATCCCTACCTGCCTGTAGCAGACAAACCCTGTCCCTGGTAGTCTGGTGGACCCCCACTCTGGCAGGTAGTGCCTGATCACCCCACTGGCCCCCTCAACCCAGCACCGAGAGCCAGCGACTGGCACAGCCTTCTGATTACCTCCACATCCTGTCTTAGACTAAGTTCTCCTGGCACTCGTACAGTACATTGCACCCTACAAATGCAGTACAAAGCCCCCCCCACAGAAATTCACTTTGAAAAAATGCAGCGGACAGGCAGAGTCATGGCATTCATGGTATTCCCTTCCCCCTACTATTTCTGTGCGCTGTGATACCTGGGTCACAAACTGTAGTCGCTCCAAGAAAACTATAACATTCACAGTATATATAAACATATAATCTATGTCAGATATTAGTGACATAGTCTAGTTTTTTTCACAAAATAATATGCCACAACAATTTCTTCAGCTAATATTAAATATTTTGTTAAGCCAGCTGTTCCTAATTTTGACCCCTTATTCCAATGAAATAAAATAAAATATTTCTTCAGCTTAAATGTCACAGAGTTCAGAAGTAAATTGTCTAGTAACATTCCCTGACATACTACAATATATAAACACAACAGCATTACAAATACTGTATTTGAATTCAAAGCCTGGAGGAGAAAGCCTTCTCCTACCACACACAAAAACATATACATTCAAATAACTGCAAATGCACACATTTCTTAGTCTAAAAGTACAGTTTCTTTATGACAAAACTTTAAAATGCAGTAAAAACAAAGAAAGTACTAATTAAACATATGCACAAGTCAAGATTTCAATTGCAATCTGATCCACAACAGCAGCAAGAATTGCAAAACTGCACTGTATTTAAGCTAAGAGACTGTCTAGAACTACTCTAGATTAAACAAGCATTTGTCAATGCCAAGTGCTGCTTGCTGTCATTAGCAGTGGAAATGCAGGAGTTAGACAGATGCAGTATAGGAATGGCAGTGAAGTATTGAACTGATGCCAGCTCCACCCCCACCCTGGAGGAGTGGAAAAATGGCAATGTTGAAAATCTGGACTGAAAAGATTATGAATTTGTGAACTTACTAGGGTGGGTTGAAATTGCACAATGTACACTCGTAACACAGTCATTTTATGGACTTTTGTCACCAAATTTTCAACATAGCCAGTTTAAGAGTTTTGCTCATGAATAGTGTCATTGTGATTTTCTTAATCTGTCCCGAATATTGATTTCACACATTGACCATGCCACTGTGTGCTACATGTGCAAAAACACATTTTGGGTGAGATGTGAAAAATGACAGTTGTAGTGGTCCATAAGGAGGTGTGGTAAAATGGCAATGCTGAAAATCTGGAGTGAAAATATGAAAAATGCTCAAAGTTACAAGTGTGTGTAGGAACTGCACAATGCAAGCTTGTAAAACAGTCATTTTGTGGGATTTGTTCACCAGATTTTTAATATAGGATTTTGGGGGGCCTACCTAATGAACAGTATCACTGTGATATTCTTAATCTGTCCTGAACATTGATTTCATGCACCGACCCCACCATTGTGCACTAAATGTGCAAAAACTTATTTCAGGTGAGATGTGAAAAATGACAGCTGTACTGTTCATAAGAAGGTGTGGTAAAATGGCAATGTTGAAAATCTGGAGTGAAAATATTAAAAATGCTAGAAGATATGAGCATGCATAGGAACTGCGCAGCACACGTTCATAAAACAGTCATTTTTCAGAATTTGTTACCAAATTTTCAACATAGGGTTTTTGGGAGCCTACCTCATGAACTGTGACACTGTCATTTCATTAATCAGTCCCGAAAGGTGGTTCTGTGCAGTGACTGTGAAATCACCTTTCAGAACAGAATAACAAAATGACAGTGACTAAGTTCATGAGGTGGGGTCCCAAGAACCCCATGTTGAAAATTTGGTGAAAAAATTCCCCAAAATGGCCAAAATATGCACCAAAGTTGAAAGAAAAAACATTTATGCCATTATACAACTTACTGGCATTTCTTCAGTTCGCAGATGGCTTTGAAGAGTGCAGATGTGTTTCCGGTCCACCGGAGATCATTGTGCTTGGCTCCAGAGGTAAGAATGGAGTAAGGTGGGGGTGTGAGAAAGTGGGGTACACAGAGGGTGAGCGCGGGTTGGGGGAGGAGGGCAAGAGAATCAATGAGGGACCATTTTTTTCTTCTAGGTCAATTTTTTTTTAAAGATGACGAGGAATTTTTGTCATGCTGGGGTGGGCTCCCACCATGGCACCAGACAGTTTTTTTGGCAGGGTAGTAGAGCTGATGGTGGATTTGGCACCCCCATTGGCCAAGGAGACTTTTGCCACACTGGGGTGGGCTTCCAGCATTGCAGATGGAAGTTTGTTTGGGGGGGCATTGGAGCTGAAGGGGAATTGGTCACCCCCGTCAGCCATACAGTGTGCTGGAAGGGATGCATGAGCCATGGGGGGGTGCATTATGCTGACAGAGATTGGGCTACCCTGTTGGCAAATGAACTGGGAAGAGGGCATGCTGACAGGGGGGATTGGGTAACCTGTCTGCTTTTTTTTTATTTATTGAAATGTTTCACCAGGAAGGCACACTGAGCAGTGGGCGGCAGCTTTCTGTCAGCTTCCTGGGGACTGTAAGAAGCCAACGGAGAAGCCGTCACCATGGCAACACCACACAATCAGCTATTTTGGTAGCTTGTAATGCACCAAAATAGCTGATTGCATGGTGACGTGGCCGAATTTCTTGATGTATTTTGGCCTGCTCCCTAACTACTGACTGACGCAATGTGTTTCTTGCACACACATGCAAGCAACACAAAAAACACCTTTCTGATTTAAAATTTTTTACAAAATTGTAGAAAACAAATACCTGAGAAGTCACTGCAAATCTTGTTTCACTGGTCTCACAAAGAAGTTGCAACTGCCAATACACTGTGTTCAAACCAGGAAGGAAAGAGGAAGTGCTTCTCTCTGGCAGTATCACATCTTGACAAAAGGCAAGAATCATGGGAAATGAAGTCTTTGCTGAGTAGATTTTTAAAGCATCATGCAAGTGCAAGCTGTCAGTTTTGCAAGATGTTCCAAATTATTTATACAAAAAATGAGTGTCATAAGGACGATTACACAAGGTTGTATCTTAGAGGACTGGCTTTATTTAACATTTACTTACCTAGGCTTGTCAAAAATGAAGGATCTCTTTTTCAGTGAAGTCCTGCTTTTCTGCACACGTCTTCATAATTGAATAGAGTCTTGGGAGATCAAATATAGTCATTGCTGATTCTGAACAAGAAGCTACTGTGGCAGGTTTGAAATATTTAAGCAATAAGGAATGACCAGGGGTTGCATTAACCATAAGTAAATCACATCCTTGTGAGGTAATGTGGCATAAGGCGAAGCTGAATGCCATGCCCCAATGGTGTGATTAACTTATTTGTAACCTTTGTGAGTACCTTATTTTTTTTATCGATGTGAATAAAAAAACTTCTTCAAACTAGCTGTTTAAATTTTTTGTATTAATTGTACCTGATTTGACATTCAAACAGTCCTTCCACCATCTGGTCATCAGTCCATCCACAGTCCATTTATGTTCCACTTCAGCTTGTAGATGTTCAAATACATTTGTGCTTCCTCAGAGCTGTATAGCACATCAAGAACATCCGCACAGTTGCAAAACAGTATGTCAGATTCTGACGTCATGCTGATGTCAGCATTGGCTAGGCAGCAAGTTTGTCTGACTAGGAAAATGATAAAAAAATGCCAGTTTAGTGTGAATGTGTGGGATTAATGGCTTAGATGCCAATCTTGAGCTGTAAAACAAAAATCACACTGTTACCATGGCAACACTGACTGACTAAAGATGTCATCACAGAGGGGAGATTCGGGTCAAGAGCATAGCACAGGAATAGTGACAACATTGTTTCCATGATGGCTGTCATGGCAACAACCAATAGGGGTTTAGCGAGTTCTTTTGCACTCTGCATGCTCTACTCCCCCAATAACACTGCCCTCCCTGTCTAAGCCAATTATCATCACCTGGAGTAGCATCCTAACCACCCTCTCTGTAGCCAAATCTACACACTACACCTCAACCACCCTCCACCCCCCAAAACTCCCTGCAACTAGATCTGCTCCAAGTTCACCATCCCCCCCAGCTAACCACTCTCTGAAATTGGACCCTTCCCCCTGGCTGACTACACTCCGCACCACTGCATTCCCCTTCTAGATCCCTGACTGGACTCCCTGCTCAAATCTCTCTCTCTGTCAGTATCACTGGTGGCAAATTGCGGGCTGGTGGTAGAGGGGGTGGGAGACTACAAAGACAGCAAATGTGTTGGGGGAACTATGTGGTGATGGCTCTTGGATAGAGGAGGTGGTAAGGGGACTCAGAGTTGGGTTGTGGATTGAACAGTTACTGTGGAGGGAGCTCTGGGGAGATGCAGAGGGAGGACAGGTAGTGTTGGGGGCCATGGAAGGAGGTGAAGCTAGTATCTGGGGCTATGTAAGAAGACTTAGATAGAATCAGGCAACAAAGGTAAGGGAAGGGGGCTAGTTTCTGAGACTGTGCAGACTTGTGGAGGAAAAATATCTTGACAGTCTGTAAGGGGTGGGTAGGTGTTTAATGGGTCTGGGAGGTGTTAGTGGGGGGCCATGCAGGGAAGCAATGAGATTTCAAAAACAGATTAAAGTGACACTGCTCGACCAGCTCTGGTGCTATGCTATAAAAAGGCAACCAGCTAAACAAATACCATGGCATGAAAATGAAGACTTGTTAAGAGTCGAAGCGCTGGGTGTCTAGTTGCTGTCTGTATTACTGCTGTGTGTTAACTTCTGCCTGTACATTTATATTTTGTCAGTAAAAAGAAAATATTTTGCAGAAACACACTTGGTGCTGCTTCATTTTTGTGCCAAGGGAAGCAATGAGTCAAGGGTATGAGGGTGTCTCAACTGACCAGAGAGGGGCAGGAATGTTAAGGTTGCTGTGCCTGACAGATGTTACTGGTTAGAAGAGGGGCTGGGGATGAGTACTCGGGGGCTGTGAATGAAGTGCAAAGGGCATGAGAGAGGATTTAGTGATCTATAAAGTGAGGGGACATCAAGTGTTGGGGATAATTGGCCAGTCTACCCCCACAGCTGGAACCCCCTTTACATAGACTAGCCAGCCCCAGAAGCTGGACCCACTGAAGAACATACTTGCTGTGTGCCTCCATCCCACATCTTGAACCTCCCCTTTTCACAGAGGGGGTTTGGTGGGGTGTAAAGGGAGTTTATTTCTGGAACCTAAACAGTTTTCCAGAAATCCTCTGTACTGCAACGGATCCAGTGTGCCTTGACCAGGCCACGGACCCCTCAATTTCTGGAACCTAAACAGTTTTTTCAGAAATCCTCTGTACTGCAAGGTACTAGCTCTGACTTTTGGATTTGGTACCAGTGGAAGCTGATTTCCAAGTGGCCCACACTATCTCCTGCTGAACACACCTTTAACTACTGTATCTTCCTCTGTGTCTCTAGTTGAATTTATGTGCTAGGGTTTAATAATTTGTTTAATCCTTACAGTCATTTTAAGTTCTGAGTTGATATTAGAAGTAAATTTAGAGCTTTTTTTTTATTGACTTTTCCATTAGCAGATTATATCCTCTCACCACTAGAGGGCTATATCTCTATCTCTTTATCTAGTACGTAAGCCATGTGGACTCTCTCTGCCTTTCTCTCACCTCTCCTCCTCCTCCTCCTTGCCCTGGCCCCCCTCTTCTCTCTCCCTGGTCCTAGCCACCCCCACCCCCGCCACCCTCTACTCTGGTTTCCACTGCTACTCCAAGGGAACTCTCCACTTCCACTCGAGACTTGTGCTTGGTGCACCATTTGGATAATCCTGGTTACTTAACCCCACCACTACTCTCAACAAGTGTGGCCACCTCTCTCTACACTGTATCACCTTGCAGTCCATATGGGACACTGCCTGGAACCTTGCAACTTCTACTCCAGGAAACAACAATCAAAACTATCTCTCAAAGAGCTGTGACTCTGCTTCTTAAAACTCCTACTCCTCCTCCTCCTTCTCATCTCAGGCAGTGTCCATCCCAATCCTGGCCCTAGAAACTCAGGCCACACACAAACTCCAGGTGCCCTTATCCTTGCAACCATTAATATCTGCAGCCTACTACCAAAGCTGGATGCACTCCAAGCCTTCATATGCCAACACAACCCTGACATCCTTGCAGTGGTGGAAACTTGTCTGACACCTAAAGTTTCTGACTCAGCAGTAACAATACAGGGCTACAATGTCCACATGCTGGACCGGATATCCAAAAAAGGCGGTGGCTGAGCAATCTATATCAAAGACTCCCTGTCTTGGCACCCTGTAGCAACTCCATCACTTTCTGCCTCAGCCCAGATTCTGCCAATAAAAATCATCCTAGGTCCCAACCATAAAGCCCTGGCTATTGTCTCTGTATACATCCCGGCCAGGGACCCTAAACATGGATTCAATGACATCCTAAACTTTATCAACTCTCATCCTCCCAAAACTGAACTTATTCTACTAGGGGATTTCAACATAAACTGGTTAGCATCGAGTGCCAGTGCCTATAAAGACTCCATCTCAGCTGCTAACCCCACACAAATGGTAAACTCCCCTACTAGAATTAACTACAAGACTGGCACCGGTACCCTCTTGGATTGGGTCCTCACCACTCACCCCACAAGGATTTCTTGTACGACCATTCTCCCAGACTCACTTAGTGACCAATCCCCAGTCATGTGTGCATGGTCTAACAAATTCCTTAAGCTCCCTCCCAAAATTATCACTAGCAGAGTCCTTCCTTGTGGAAAACTTCCACATCTCAAACAACACCTGCTTATACAAGACTGGCTACCCATCTATGAAGCAACAGATGTTAACTTGGCTCTTGATCACTTCATCTCAATTTTCAACAAAGCCTGCAACCACTTTGCCCCTGCTAAAAGGTGCAAAACAAAATCTCTCTCTAACCCATGGGTCTCCGCGGCTCTTCTCTCATGGCTGAAACTAAGGGATCACCTCTGGGCAGTTGCCAGGGCCACTGGCAAACAACTGGACATCCACAATTACAAACAAGCATGAAATGCCTGCACAAAAGCCATACAGCTAATGAAATCCACCTATTACAAAGATGCTCTCACCAATACATGGGGAAATGGTCGTGCTTTCTTGGACAATATCAAGAATGTCACAGGAAAGCAGCCAAAAACCTTCCGGCCATGTTAATGGTTGATGGATCCTCAACCCTTGACCCCAAGGTGATCGCAAACATCTTTAACATGGCTTTTTCAGACCTTAGTGCTGTTCTACCCCATGACTTTTTCGAAAACAGGGCCTACTCCCCAAATACCTCAGCCCCTCAGTCTAACCATCCCCTCTTTTACTTCAGGAAGGTATGGCTGAATGAAGCTCGCCGCTGTATTATTGCAGCTATCTCTAAATCTAGATCTAGTAGCAACACCCTGGACCTTAAGCTTCTGTTGCTCACCCTCAATGAGGTAATTCATCCATTAACAAAAATCCTAAACCTCTCTCTCAGTTATGGAAAATTCCAGGACCTATGGAAAATAGCCACCGTGACACCTGTCCATAAAAGTGGGGACAAGACGATTCACTCAAATTATTGCCCTATCACCATACTACCCCCACTCTCTAAGGCACTTGAGTGCATCTTGGCTGATCAACTTACCGACCACTTGGATAAATACAATATACCTTGTCCACAACAACACGGCTTCCGGAAAGGTCACAGCACCACCACAGCCCTTCTTGAGTTCACTGGAGCTTTGCACAAATCCCTTGACAATGGCCTTCTCACAGGGGCCGTTTTCATCAATCTCTCCCAAGGCCTCCGATACAGTACACCATGGACTACTAATATACCAACTACTGAATGCCGGGCTGTCACCTGACTCTTCTCTCTGGATTAAAAGCTACTTAGAAAACTAGTCACAGAGAGTAAAAATTGTGAATGCTTTTTCTAACACCCTGCCTGTTCGCTCGGGTGTCCCACAGGGATCCATACTGGGACCCCTCCTTTTTTAGCCTTTTCTTAAACTCCCTCCCTTACCACTGCTCTGAGCAGATCATACTATATGCCGATGATACTGTTGTATTCTCCCACTCACAGAGATCATGCAACTCTTCAACACAACCTTCAACTTGGTTTCAGTTCTGTAGAGACATGGTTTCTTAATCATAAACTGGTCCTCAATGACAAGAAAACCAAATCTATGCTCTTCTGCAGCTCTTATAACCCACATAAGCTACACCACTTGGCTATCTCCACCACCCAGGGGAACACTCTAGATCAGGTGGTGTCCTTCAAATGCTTAGGGATACAGCTTGGCCCTAATCTCTCCTATGGACTTCACGTAGATAATGTAGCTAGAGCTGCTAATACACGGCTTGGTCTCCTCTACAAACACAGACCACACCTCACGCCAGAAGCTTTGAAGGTTGCAGTCCTGAGCTCTGTGATCTCTGTAATAGACTATGGTCTCATCATTTATGGCTCGGCCACAACCACAACCCTTAGATGCCTCTTAACTACCTTAAATAAAGCATGTCAGCTCATCACTGGTGCTCACCGTCTCACCCACACATGTGACCTGTACTGTCAGACCAGCTGGCTCCAACTATCAAGCTGCATAAAGTTTCTCACCTGCTCCATGGTCAAAAAAATCTACCTTGGCCTTGCACCTTCTGGGGTCTCAGCTCTGTTACAACACTGAATTAACAAATGGTG
Organism: Neoceratodus forsteri; assembly: GCA_016271365.2. Lineage (NCBI taxonomy): Eukaryota > Metazoa > Chordata > Ceratodontiformes > Ceratodontidae > Neoceratodus > Neoceratodus forsteri. The sequence continues at coordinate 85,019,386 of CM028133.1, read as the reverse complement.
CCTTAGGAGATCCACGCTACAGCTACTGAAAGTCCCCCACTGTCACACTTCACAGGGACAATGCTCTTTTGCTCATCGAGCACCACTCTGGTTCAATGGCCTCAGCCCAACCATCTCCTCTGCCCCAATTATTGGTATGTTTAAAACTAGGCTCCAGGACTATCTCACTGCCAACAGTTCCTGTGACTGCCCAACTTAACCTTGTTTCTCCACTTCCCTTTCAGCTCTGGTTGTCCCCGCCCCTCCTCACTGGATTCTACCCTCACATCTTGATATACCCAATGCTGCACTTTTCACCCTCTCACCACCCTTCCTACATTCCTTCTCCCCCCACCCTCTTCCATCTCCCTATGACTCTGGCACTTCTTATCTGTTGTCTATTTTCTCTGACAAATGCCGCTGGCTGCCTTGTTACAATGCTATCCTTGAACTGTATTAATCTGTACTCTGTTTGCAATGTCCACATTGTTGTAATGCCTGTCTTGATGTTCCCCATAATTTGTATTTCTCTGACATGGAACCTTTTTAAAAGAGCCATGGCTCAAAGGTATTTGTAATCCTAGACTTGATAAATAAATAAATAAATGTCAAGGGTCAGGGGGCAAAGGACTAGCAGTCCCTAGCATCCATTGGGTAATAACTCTCTCCTGTCATTCCATGTAAATTAAGTCATTGGCATCCAGTGGCACCTCTTCAGTCTCCTTATCCCATATTGAAAAAGCAGTCTTTGCTGTCCAGGTGTTCCTCATACCTCTGCTGTGTCACTCTACCAAAGGCTCCTACTAAAGCTCTCCAACCCACATCTTCAGCTGGATGCTGTTTAATGGGAGCCTTTAACCAACACTGATTACTGTGATTACAGAAATACATGTAGCACAATCAAAGGTTTCACACAGTGAGCTGGGTGGTATGTATTTATGTAATTGCCATTTGTGACAATGACCCATGGTAGTGGTGGATAATACTTCTCAACTTTTTGCCAATGGAATGAGGGACACAGACACTCTGAATTCTTACTCTTTTTTCCTCCCCTTGTGACTTGCACATACCCCAGATGGGAGAGGGGGATTTCCAAGGACATTACTCAGCTGGGGAAGCTGGTTGTGGGTGTGATAATGGTCCTAGTTAATGAAGGATGGTCATGCGGGGGAGGTAGATTGGGGGGATGCAGATTCAATGGTTGCTGAGATGCCATCCTTCAGATGAGATGTTTAACCAAGGTCCCTTTTGCCCATCTCTGGTCTCTAGCCAGGTGGAAGTAAAAGTTCACATGATTAATTTAAAAAAAGGCACAGAGATTCCCAGTGCCATTGCTAACAAAGGTATCAGTGTAGGAAAAATCATCTTTTAACAAAAATCCTGCTTAAGAAAGCTTATATTCACAGAAATGCACAAAATAATAACTTGGTCACTTTATGATGGCTTACACCTTGGGTGTATGTGACAAGATGAAAATAAGTATAGTATAAGTGAGACTAAAATGCCCAAGTCAGGAGAAGTAGGTTCACCCTCCCGAGCCAGGAGAAGTGGGGGCACCCTCCAAGCCAGAAGAAGTAAGGTCATACCTGTCCCCATGACAGAAGAAATAGGGCCATCCCCCTTGAACCATGAGAAGCAGGGCCACCCTCCTGAGTCAGGAGAAGTATGGCCATCCCACCCCTTTCCAGCAGCTATCAACCTCCCAAATTGGTCCCAATGGATTGCTCACCCACAGTGGTAGGGCCAGGAGATAGAAGACCATGTACTTTCTCCCTTGAGTCCCTCTACACCCCACATTACAGGTACATTTTTAAATAAACACAGCCATGTACTTCAACAAAAAGGCACAAGAAGTCAGGACACACTGTCTCTCTAGTTCTGCAGGGAGCTTCTCTCTTGCTTGCTGTTGCTGTTGTCTGGAATTTTACTTGAGGAACTGACTCTGTGCTGCAGCAACTGGATGGGCAGGGTGACTAGCTGCTGTGACTCTATCCTGTTACTGACAGAACCACACTCTGGTTCTTTGAAACAAAAGTACAACAGAGTCAGTACAGCTCTTTTAAGGTTGGCTTTACTGCTGGGTCATATGTGGGGTCTATTCTGGCTATTCTGCAACACAAACTTAAGGGAGAGCAACTGGCTAGACTTGGCTGAAGGAGGGCCCATTGGACTGGTCATGAGTAGTAGAAGGATCAACCGAGCAGGGCTTGGGTGCAAAAGAGGGCCTACTGGGTTGTGTGTGACTGCAGGTGAGGACACACTGTGCTGGCTTGGGTGCATGAGAGGGACTCAGTGGACTGGGCATGTGAAACCATCAGGCTGGGCTTGGGTGCAGTAGGAATTTAGTGGGATGTGATGGGGGAAGATAAGGATTCTCCACCATCACCAACAATGAGCTGTGAGGTATGGAGAGTTTTACTGGGACTGTTGCAAAACAGATAAAAACAGTTAAGTGCCTCTTTTGTTATCAAGAAATAATTGTTTATTGTAAATTTTTCAAACTTAGCTGCTGCATGCATGTCAAGCATGCTACATGCGAACCTGATAAGCTCTATCAGGTTCGCTTAGGTTCACTTGCTGTGTATGAACCACCTACAGTCACTGAACAATTTTGCATGTGGCATACATTCCGTACGCATACTGCACACTTGTATTTCTGTAAGGGTTAGGAGAAATCAGGAGCCTGACAACATGGCTATGTGGGCTAAGATGCCTGAGGCTAGGGATGGGACTTGAAAGCTTTCTGCCAGGACTAGAAAGGATGGAAAATAGAGAATGCCGCCATAGGGGCTGTGTGGTTTGTGTGTGCCAAATGCAGGATTTGGTGGCAGTGCATACCTGGAGTAGATTAACCATAAACAAGTTATATGTATGAAGCTAAGATGACAGTAACATTAACTATGAGATGGTGAAAAGATAAAAAAATAGCAAAAATTTAGTTTAAATTGAACTAATCTAAAGAAATATACATGAGGGAAATTAACTCTCAAGCTCTGTTAGTGAAACCAGAACAGCAAAAACAATTTGAACATTTACAAGGCATATCCATTATGTTACCAATACCTATTACTTATAATGTGGGGAAAAAGTGTGTGAGAATTATCTAAAAATTAGCACTAAGTGTGTGCAGTGTTACTACAGTGTGCATCTAAAAATATCAAAAGTAATGCAGTCTTAAAGAAGTGTACATGAAAAATTAAGTGTGTGCAGTGATTCTACAGTGTGCATCTAAAGATAAAATAATACAGTGATAAAGAAGTTTAATAGAATGTCAATGCAGTGTAGTTATATAGTGCAGTTAATAACAGCAGTGATACGTGTTAACACTGAAATGGGACCCTAGATTGTAGTGTGCACTCAACTTCCCTCTGGGTTATCTCTTTAGTTTTATGCTTCCCCCACATATAATGGAAACATGCCTTATACTGTTGCTTCAGCCTGTCAACTCTTCGTAGTCCTACCCTGGATTTATTTTCACCCAACCATTGATTTTACTTAATATTAATGAGAAAAAGCAGTACAGTGAAGCAACCATAATAAAAAATAAGAAAACACAAGTAATGGTTAAAATAATTTACTGCTACAAGATGGGTCATTTCAAAGGTATTTGGATGGATACTGAGTGCAGTTTTAACAATGAAAGATAACAAATGTAAAATGAATGGTTCAGAATAATACAAAATGGAAAATGAATGTTTCAGAATAAACTGCTCAAAAATATGGGTCATTGAAGGGTATTTGAAGGGATATCAGGAGAAAAAAATGAAGGATAAAGATAAAAAAGGGAAAATCAATGGTGAAATGGTACAAATACTGAGAAATGAGGAGACTTTTTCTGTATAGGCTCCTTCTTTCTAGATGTGATCCCTCTGGCAATGCACCCCAGCATCCTGTTTGCCCTTGCTGCAGCCCCTTTACATTGTGCTGTTACCTTCATGTCCTCTGTGACTATTACCCCCAGATCCTTTCTGCAACTGCTATCTGCATTCCCCCCGGTCAGTAGCTGGTTCTTGGATTTCTGGCTCCAAGGGCCTTGCACTTCTTTGCATTAAACTCCATCTGCCACTCCTTAGACCGGTGTTCAGTTTAGTTAGAGACTCCCTGCATGCCTGCCTCCCTCCCTCCCCTTTTTACTGTCCACTTTTGCACAAATCTTAGTGTCATCAGTGAACAGGCTGATCTTATTTTTCAGTGAAGATATTGAACAAAGCAGGGCCCTGCACTGAACCCTGCAGCACTCCACTAGCTACTGGCCTTTGCTTGGATGACCCACCCCATACAACCTCTCTCCGTTGTCTGCCCTGTAGCCAGTTCTCAACCAACCCCACCAGTTTCTGCCATGCACCCAGGTCCTCAGCTTGCTCAGTAACCTCCCATGCAGCATCAAGTCAAAGGCCTTGCTGAAATTCAGATACAGGACATCTACAGCTTGGCATTTGTCAGTCACCCTAGGGACCCAGTCAAAGAAGTTGATTAAGTTAGTTTGGCATGATCATCTCAAGACAAACTCATGTTTTCTGTCATCCTGTAGACCATTACTAACAAGAAAAGTTATCAACCTCTCCTTCAGAATGGTCTCCATTAACTTCCCCACTACAGAGGTCAAGCTCACTGGTCTGTAATTGCCCGGTTCATCCTTGGGTCCACTTTGTGGAGGGGCACCACATGAGCCATCCTCCAGTAACTGGGTACATTCTCTATCTCCAAAGGGGTGTTAAACAGGTCTGTCAGAGGGCCTGCCAACCCCTCTGCCTGTTCCTTCAGGACCCTTGGATGTACACCATCCGGTTCTTGTGCTTTGTCCAACCACAAGGTTTTAAGGCCCTTCAGGATGTTATCCTCCTGGATTAACCCATCTGTTATCTCTGTGCCCCCTCCACCCCTGCCCCCTTTACCATGTGGTATTGGGCTATCCCTTTCTTTCCTGAACACTGAGCAGAAGTACTCGCTGAGTTCCTCTGCCTAGTCTTCCCCCTTTTCTGCCCATCCACCCTCCCTTTTGATTCTAACAATGTCATTATGTGACGCAACCATTATGAAAATGGGGCCCATATCTTCATTAGAGCAACTGTGTACTTGACACAGTACGGGGACGTGTTTTGTACTTTTCTGTTTACGATTTTTTTCAACCATGGGAGATACTCTTGTTGCTCATATTGAGGAAATGACCCTAAATAGCTAAATTATCTGAGAAGTTAAAAGCACATAAAGGGCTCAAGAAGTAACTGTATAAAACTCTTCAACTGTGATTGTATGTTTGCATGTATGTATCTATGCATTTGACTGAACAGCATTAATGTCTTTCTTAGCATTCTTGATAGAGCAAATCTTATTGTAAAAGAAGTGATCAGAATGAAAATTAACAAGCTTGCATATAATACAAACAGAAGTATTGAAAAGTCTTCATTTACCATTCAAAAGTATTAAAAAATGTGTACTTTTAAAATTTGTGTATAATATTCATTTAGTGATAATTTACTCATAAAAAACAATCAGTGGAATACTTCTTAGAATTAGTATTTATATAGGCAGTATTCTTCTGAAGATTACAGAAGATTAAAGATGACTAAATTTAGTCTTAAAAGACAAATTAATTACTGCTTTAAGACTAAATTTAGTATTCCACTTCAGTGAGGGTCTAGAACCTTTCAGTTCCCACTAGAAGGAAGGCTCAAAAATCCTCTTTCCCTTGTTCTGGGTTGAGGACCAGATGTTACCTTATGGGCAAAGGAGGAGCGTGGGCTGCAAGTGCCTTCTTGGCCTGTCCTAGGCAGGTGGGTTGTTTGTGGAGGGTACCGCATCAGTGGTACCTGCCCAGTGGTCTCTGACCAGTCTGAGAGAGAGAGAGAGGAACAGAAGAGATGGCAGTTATAAGCCTTGGTGGAGGTCAGGGGGGTGCATCAGAGCAAGGAGTGGTGAGAGAAAAAAAATTAACAGTTGATAGGATTTGGGATGATGGGGGGGCTCTGTTACAGACTCTGGCTAGTTGCTAACATCAAATTGCAGCACAGAGTTAAAACTAAGAGTGTTAAATGGGGGCATGTATCTGACCTGAAATGTTTGGTGTCAGGTCCTAGGGGCAGATCTAGTAGCCATACAGATTAGAAATGCAGAAAAAAAGGCCTGGCTACCGAGAAAATGGCAACATAACTCCTGAGCTCATCAGAGTCTGGCAACAATCCACAGCTGGCTAGCCTAATCCCTGAATGTGACCCTTCCTCCAATACTAATCTCAGCTCAGGTAACTGTTCCTAATCATCCGATGTGATTTTTTTGTGGTAGAACAGTATATACATCGTGTTTTAAAAGCCGGCTACTCGTGAGTCGCTTTGTTCAGACAGGCCACGGAGGCCTTGGCCCTACAGTCTGGATATCCACCTAGTTCTGCTCCCCACTGCAATTTGCCAGGGCCTCGACTCACACTCCTGAAAATGCAGCTGCTTAAGGCCGACTTGGCGACAGGAGGATCTCCACCTATGCTACCTCTCGTATCAACTACTGTTCCACAACCGACATACATGAGGGACTCTCTGAACTATATCACCCGCATGCTGGAAGCATTGTTGACACGGGTGGATGACATCAATGTAACCCTCACAGGTACCACTTCAGATGTGCGTCAGCTGCAAGACCACCTTAATGTGGTGGAGCAATGGGTGGAAACTCTAGAACTACAACAGTCTAAACTCGAGCAGAAAGAATTAATGCAAGACCAGAAAACTGAAAGTTTGCTGGTCAGGGTGGAGTATCAGGAAAATAAGGGATGCCGCAATGACCTCCGTATTACTGGCATCCCTGAAGGCTCTGAAAGAACTTCCATGGAGCGGTTTCTTAATGATACACTCCCCATGATGTTAGAGGAGCGATGGAGGGGTCCAAGTGAAGCTAAAAGAGCCCACTGCATTACTGGGAGGAAGGACAAGCTGGCGCAATCCCCGAGGCCGATAGTGGCATACGTACTGTGATATTCAACCAAAGAATGTATCTTAAAGGCAGCTCAGGACCTGGTTGAAATTCGGTGGCAGGGGGTACTGATCTCCATCAATATGGACTTTGCACAGGAAACAGCAAGTAAATGCAGAGCTTATGGCTCTCTGAAAAACTTTTTGGCTGCTCATAACTTTCATTACAGATTTAGGGGACTCACCAAACTCCTGGTGTCCAAGGAGGGGAGAGAACTACTGGCAGACAATCCTGGGGAGGTGGAATGTTGGATCTCTAAATTTTGGCCTAATTTGCCTCTTCAGACAACATAGCCCAGAAGGCTATGGGACCCATCTGTTAAAAGTACTAGGAACCAAGAATATAACAGACAGAATCCAGAGGACTGCTATACAACTGGACTAGATCCCTTCCTTAATGACTCCCCCAGTGCTAGGAATCTATTTCACACACTGCCTATGCCTACATCCAGCTCATCTGCCTCTTCAGAACAAATATTCCTCCCCTCCCAGGAACACCGGATCATCCTCACGCCAGTGGCAATGATTCAGAAGTGGCCAACATCTTTCACCAGAGCAACAAAGAGCAGCTCTCCCTGCAAAGATGCCTAGGGATGAACCTTCCTTAACCTCAGCAGAATGCCATCTAACTAACTCAAAGCTGTCTCCCATAAGCAAAGAGTGATCTATGGACTGGGACGATATACCAGCATCTTCACTAATTGAAGTGGTAAACCTCCCTGGGCAGCTTAAACCGGGAGATAAATCCTATGCTGCAGCCATTTTAATGGTGCCTTTGGATGCCTCCAAGACTTTTCATGACTCTCAACCTGGTTCCCAAGTGTTCATAAGTCGTGATGCAGAACCTACTGGCTGACCTCTGGATTATATTATGCAGTGACTTTTTTGATACATATGGGGGGCTGTTTAATACTGCAGGATGTTATTTGTTCTTTGGAACCGCCATAAGAACAAATGGAGCTGACCTATGAGACCGACCTATCACTGTTGGAGCTCTGGATGCCCTGGGTCAAAGCTCCCTAGTTGGGCTGTAGTTCCCTATATAGACATAAGCTTCTCAGAGAAGGAATGATACTTCCCCCTACCGTATTTTTCTTTGTCCACACCGAGAGAGTCACTACCTATATGATATAGGGATACCCCTAACTTGCACCACATAGCAGTGGCACTTCTGTTTTAATAATTAAATTCTAAATTCAGGGTAATGATGTGGCCATAGGCAAACCGGCCCTTATATTTTCAATTAGGGCAGTTACCCAATCCCCCCCTTCCCCTCTCCCCTTATTATCCCTGTACCCCTGACCCACCCCCTCCCCTCTACCTCCCTCTTCCTGCATTTGTGCTATTTACCCTGGAATTGATCACCGGATGAGGAGAAGCGAGTTCTTTACTAGGTTGTCTTCCTCCTCTCCAACCCTTGAACGTGGATGCTAGCGTGGCTGAGGATACTTCCTTGTTTTGTATCCTCTTTCGCTAAAGCCTCTATTGCTTTTAGTGTTTAATCACTTGTTCGATTTGTTATATTACCCTTATCTGGCAGGCTTCTGAATCAGGTAGGGCTGTTATTTGTGTCTGCTGTTCACAAATTCTCTCTCTCTCTTTCCTGCAGGACTGTTCTCTAATAGTTCTTAAATGCACTTCTTGATTATACTGTTTCTCCTTGGTGCACCTTCTCTCACATCAGTGTGCTCAACCTTCCCGCTACCTACCAGCAGCTTATTGAGGTGAAAGTCAAGTTTGCAATTCCCTTATTATTCTCACTGAGTTTGCCTAAATTCCCCCTAGCTTCAAGTGGGTAAGTACCTTGTCACTTTTCTGCTCACTTGTCAGTATGACTGCCTCCACTACTCAAGGACTACGTCTGGTGTCATGGAACATAAAGGGCCTTAATCACCCTATAAAGTGTACAAAAATTATCCAGTACCTTCATTTTCTACATACAGATGTAGCCCTTTTACAAGAAACACATCTCCTAAGTAGAGCTAACCTTTGACTTAGGAAATCCTGGGTGGGGGCTATCCATGCCAGTTCTGCCTCATCCAAATCTAAGGGGGTAGCTTATTAGTCGATCTAGCATATGGATAGTTGAGGACTCCCGGTCTGACACACAGGGACGTTGGGTTGTGGTCAAGTTAGTGTCCCCTATAGGGAATTTGATAGTGGGTAATCTCTATGCTCCAAATACTGACCAAACAGATTTCTTCCATAGCTTGAGTCAGGCTAACTCCACTCTATTGCAAGCTGACCCCACCACCATCCTATTACTAGGAGGAGACTTCAACTTAGTGTCAGATATATTTCTGGACAAATCCAAAATCACCCCCCAAACTCATACTAAGGCCCATGCTGCCTTACAGGAAATGACAGAGGAATGGGGTCTGATAGACGTTGGGAGGTGAGACCACGCCTTGGGGCGAGACTACTCCTATTACTCCTCTTCTCGTGGGGTACCTAGTCACATTGATTATTGGCTGGACAACAATGCAGCATCAGGTGGAGTCTCGAATAGTTCCATCTATAATATCATCATCTCAGACCATGCCCCGGTGATGATTACATATTCCCCTTTGGGATGCCAGTCTACAGGTACACGATGGAGATGTAACCCCCTATTTGTTAAAGATCCTGAATTCCAACAAGCCATGCTGAAAGTAACCAGGGAATATTTTGCCTTTAATTCGGACTGTGGAGTTCCTGCAAGCACAGTGTGGGAAACTTTCAAAGCTAACCTGAGAGGTCACATTATTGCTTTCACAGCGAACTGGAACAAAACCAGGAAGAAAAAGTTAGAACTGTTACAGTCAGAACTTACTGGCTTAGAGGGACATTTTAAAGCTTCCCATACTGTCACCAGATATCGAACCTTGACTTGCAGAATCATAGGGCTCAAGTATAAAATAAATGCTCTGCTACATCACAAAGCAGAATGGACCTTGCTTAGATCTAAGCATATGTATTGGAAAGGTGGAGATAAGGGTGGCAAGCTCCTTGCTTATCAATTGCGTAAGCAACAAGCCTCCTCTAAAATTCATGCCCTGCGTACTTCCATGGGTTCTACTGCTAGTGACCCTACTGGTATAAATGAGACTATGAAGCTATACTACCAGTCTTTGTACCGATCCCAATCTTCTCACACACCAACCCAGCTTTCCCAAGACTTGAACCAATTTTGCTAGGGATTCACTATACCGACACTCTCACCAGAACAGGTAATCCTTTTAGATGGCCCCATCACAGCTCCTGAGTTAAGCCAGGCCCTATCCCAAATGGCTAAGTGGAAAGCCCCAGGACCAGATGGGATGACTGTCAAATTATACCAGGCATTAGACCAAGAGATTGTGAACTCACTGCTGTTGGCTTTGCAGGATGCTCAATCCTTAAGCTCCCTTCCCACCATGATGAACGAGGCCCTGATTACACTTTTACCCAAGAAATCTAATGACCCCCTTAACTGCTCTAACTTTTGCCCTATATCATTATTACCAGTGGATACTAAGATTCTAGCTAAAATCCTGACCCCCAGGATGCACAATATCCTTACCTCTATAATCCATCCCTCTCAAGTAGGGTTTATGCCAGGGAAGGTGGGCTTAGACAACACCAAACTACTACTTAATCTGAAGTGGCTGGCTAACGAGTAAATCCAAGACTCCTATGGCTGCTTTAGCTGTTGATTTCACAAAGGCATTTGATTCTGTCAAATGGAATTACCTTCATGAAATCCTCCTTCTATATGGCTGTGGACCCAAATTTTGCCTATGGGTCTCAAACCTCTACAACTCACCTATGGCCAGTATTCTAACCAGCTCTGATATCTCTTCCTCCTTTCCACTGTACAGAAGTACCCAACAAGGATGTCCCCAGTCTCCCATCTCTTTCTGGTTGTACTGGACCCACTGATTCATGCTCTTATTAACACCGAAGGTCTCACAGGTATCTTACATTTTAAACATACGTTGTGGCAGCATACGCTGATGATGTTCTATTTATCCTGTCTCACCTTCAGCAATCTCTCCCAGCTGCTCTCTCAGTTCTCCATGGGTTGGCCTCACTCTCAGGGTTGCAGGTGAACCAATGGAAGACCTCCTTAACTCCATTGAATTCACTGTCTACACAAGAATGCCTTCGTGGCACGGAACTAAGTTACACTAGCCAGTAAAGTGGCTGCCGTTCGAATGCTTTTGCTCCCCAGAGTCACATATTTGTTTAACAATCTCCCAATCCATCTCTCTCTCTCTCTCTCCCAGACTCTTCTCTTCACTTGAGAAGATGGAAGCCTCCTTTCTATGGGAAGGATGGGCACACAGATGGGGGGAAGCAAATTAAGACCACACTGGTCCAAGGGAGGCCTTGGGGCCCCCTGGTTCCAGGGTTACCACCTGGCAAGTATGGCTGCCCAAATTACAAAATGGTTTATACCTATGGCTGCACCTTCCCCAATATGGGTATGTCTTGAGGCTGATATGGTAGCACCCACTCCTCTTAGGTCCCTGATGGAACATGGTGGCCCTTCAGATAAGGGCCTCTCTCCGGTCATATGCCAATCCCACCATGCCTGGTGCCATAGCATGACCCTGTCTCACACCCCTAAAGATGCCTGGTCTCCACCCCTGTGGTATGCGGACCTTTGGCATAACAATTTTATTACTGTTGGAGGGGAGCTGCTCAACTGGTCCTCCTGGGAGCTTAAGGGAATTCGACATGTGCAAGACCTTGTTACCTGACTCAGATACTCTACTGTCATTTACCCAGTTGAAGAACAAATTTACTCCTCCCAATACTAATTTCTGGTGGTTTCTTCAAATACATAGTCTCATCAATGCCCTCTCTTCCCAATTTAGACCAGATAAATGGAAATGGCTCACCTCCCTGCATAAAGACTCCTCTTCTCTGGGTCACATAGGCAAGTTCTATGCCACATGGCGAGATTCTCAAGCTGACCCTACTGAACACTGTAGGGTTAAATGGAAAGCCGACATGGGCATGACCATACCTGAGACCACCTTGTCTCACTGCATCCAAGATTCACACAAAGTATATAGAGATTCCAAAAGCCAATTACTACAGCTTAAAATTCTTTTATAATGGTACAGAACCCCAGTTGCCTTGCAATCAGCGGGAAGCCAAATGTTGGAGATGCCAGCAATCTGATGCTCATTTGTTCCATATACTGTAGTCCTGCCCTCAAGTCTTAACCTTCTGGTCTACAGTTGTTCTGGAGTGTTCTAAAATCCTTGGCACTAGGGATTTACCACTAGATCCCACACTGTTGCTGGGTGACTCATCCGGGCTAACCTTCTTGTCTTCAACCCACAAAGAATGGTTTATGTTGGTGTGTTGGAAGCCAAGAGGCCCCTCTTAATGTATTGAAGACAGACTAACAACCCAGTCATAAGTTTGTGGCAGGTAGCTTTGGCCCGACTGATTCTTTTGGAATGGCTATCATACACTCTTCGAGGCCAGCTGGAATATTTCCATAAAAAATGGGATGCCTACCTTCACTCACCACTGTGTAAAATCCCTTCTCCCCCAGGTACCCCCCAATAAGGTCTTAAGTGGCCTGGCTAATGATTTCACCCTTACCTGCTGGCATATGAGAAGCTATAATTAGCACTGTTACAATAAGGTGTCTTCTTTATACCTTTCCTTCTGACCTCTGTATCTATATTTTCACAATGGAAAATATCATGATGTGATGAGAAATGTAAGCTTTTCTAGTCTGTAAATTCCTGCATATGTGCATTAAAAATATGTGATAAATGAAAGTGTATCATTTAAAAAATTTGAAAACTCTCAATAAAAATCTTCTATGATAAAAAAGAAATGCAGAAAAAGTCTTAAACTTTAAAAGAAAAGTGCAGAAATTACCACCAGCAATCTGATATGCAATGTAACCACTGTAAAACTTAAAATTAGTTCTGACAATAAACTATACAGTACATTTAAGGAAACCCTAGTGGCAGGATTGCCATAAATAGTACAAAAAAGCAACAAATCACTGACAGGCCAGTACAGGTTATGCAAAAGCTGCTCTGCACTGAACTGCTCACAGAAGTGTGCAACTGAGTGAATTGGCAAGCAAATAGATCAGGACTTCACTATACAGCTGCTAAAGGAAGAAACATCAAAGGTCAGCGTCTCTCAGTAGTTTTATGCCATAATCCAATGATTTCAGCACTGGCTGCAGTGCTGGGAAGGAAACCAATGTCATCACTCCAGGCTGTCTGGAACCTTTCGATTCCCACTGAGGGGAAGGCTAAAAAATGCTGTTTCCCTTGTTCTGGGTCAAGGACCAGATGTTACCTTATGAGCCACGTGGACACGGCCTACCTAGACTTTAGCAAGGCATTTGACACAGTCCCACACAAAAGATTAATATACAAGTTAGCCAGCCTGAGAGTGGGTCCCAAGATGACAGCCTGAGTAAAGAATTGGCTGGAGAATAGGACACAGAGAGTAACAGTAAACGGAGTCCACTCTGAAGAAAGGGGTGTTACTAGTGGGGTACCGCAGGGTTCAGTATTAGGACCGGTCCTCTTCAATGTCTTTATAAGCGACATTGCAGAGGGACTGGAAGGAAAAGTATGTCTCTTTGCAGATGACACAAAGATCTGCAACAGAGTTGATGCACAAGGTGGGGTGGAAAGGATGAGAAGGGACTTGGCAAGGTTAGAGGAATGGTCAAATGTATGGCAGCTTAGATTCAATGCTAAGAAGTGCAAGGTAATGCACCTGGGAAACAAAAACCCAGGGAAAGAGTACACAATGGGGGGTGAGGTACTAACAACAACAAAAATGGGAAGGGACCTGGGGGTAGTCAAATCAGATGACCTAAAGGTGAGCAAGCAATGTGAGAGGGCAGCAAGGAGGGCTGGGTGGATACTGGGATGCACAGGGAGAGGCATCACCAGTAGAAAACAGGAAGTTATGGGGAGACCTTGGGGACTGAGGGTCCACCTGGAGTGATGCAAGCCTGTACTTGCATGATGGGCTGCATCTGTCCGGGAGGGGAACCAGGATCCTAGGTGATAGGTTTAAATGCTTCATTGGCAAGCTTTTAAACTAGCCAAGGGGGAGGCACTGGAAAGGAGCAAGGAAATCCTAGCCCCCCCAAAATAATCATGGTAGTAAGTGCGGCAAACACCAACATAGAGGTGTCGATAGGGAGAAGGGCAGGGGTAAATGGAGAAAGTGACAAAGGCAAGAAGGACAGGGATGGGGCAAAAGGGAGTAAGGCCATCAGGAAATGGAGGGTAATGAGTACCAATGCCCATAGTCTGGGCAACAAGCTCCCTGAGCTGGTGGCTTGATGGAAGAGGGATGCCTGGATATCGTAGCAGTCACAGAAACATGGTACACAGAGAACCATGACTGGGATATTAACATACCAGGGTACATAACCTACAGGAGAGACAGGCAGGGGAGAAGAGGGGGAGGAGTAGCTCTCTATGTAAAGGAAGGGATAAAAGCAACTGAACAAAAGAGTAAACAGGGAGGAGAGGAGGCACTGTGGGTCACCTTGAAGACTGGAAAGGGTACCACAATCTGCACAGGGGTTGTGTACAGACCCCCATGTCAGGGGGAGGGAATGGACAAGGATATGATAGAAGGCATTCCTAGAATGGCAGAGAAAGGGGAGATACTATTGATGGGAGACCTGAATATGCCAGATGTTAACTGGAGCACATTTGCTGCAGCCACATCCAAGAGCAGGGCCATTCTTGATGCCCTACAGGTGGCAGGCATTTGACAGCTAGTTTTGGAACCCACTCATGAGGGAGCAATCTTAGACCTCATACTCTCAAACGGGGGCAGTGAGAGGATCTCAGATCTAGAAGTGGGTTGCCGTCTGGGGACAAGTGACCATCAAACAGTGTGGTTCATGTTAAACTCAGCTATAGAGTCAAGCCATACAAAAGTGAGGGTACTGGACTTTAGGAGAGCTGACTTTGGCAAGATGGGAGAGTGCCTCAGAAAAGCACTAGCAAACAGGCTAGAAGGAGGTGTGGAGCAACAATGGGGAAACATCAAAACTGCCATCACAGAGGCAACAAGCCTTTGTGTGAAGCAAATAAACAAATCAAAACAAAAGAAAAAGCCACTATGGTTCTCAAAAGAGGTGGCTGTGAAAGTCAGGAAGAAAAAGATAGCATTTCGGAAGTATAAGGAAACACAGAAGGAGCAGGACAAAGAGCTGTACTAGTTAAGGCAGAAGGAAGCAGGGAGGGAAGTCAGAATAGCAAAGGCCCAAACTGAGGAAAAGATAGCCAACTCAGTTAAGAATGGGGATAAAACCTTTTATAGGTGCATCAGCCAGTGTAGAAAGACAAAGGGAGGGATAGTGAAGCTGAATAGAATGAACGGTGGGTGGGCAGAGGGGAACAGTGAAAAAGCAGGGATACTGAATGAATATTTCTGCTCAGTATTCACAAAAGAGGAGGGGGAAGTGCCTAATCCAATTAACAGAAGCACTCTTGATAGGGGTCGATCCCAGTCCTTTCACAGAAGAAAGGGTTCTGCAAGAACTCCTAAAACTGAAGGTGGACAAAGCAATGGGTCCTGATGGAATTCACCCCAGAATTCTAAAAAATTAAGGGAGGAACTAGTGAAACCACTGGCTACTCTTTTAATAAATCATGGGAGGATGGTGTGGTACCGAGGACTGGAGGAAGGCGGATGTGATTCCCCTTCACAAAGTGGGACCAAGACAGAGGCAGGAAACTACAGACCTGTCAGTCTGACCTCTGTGGTAGGGAAAGTGATGGAGTCACTTCTGAAGGAAAGAATAGTTGAGTACCTAGAGGCCAGTGGAGCACAGGACCCAAGGCAGCATGGATTCACAGTGGGAAGGTCATGTCAGATGAATCTAATAGATTTCGTTGACTGGGTGACCAAAGTAGTAGACCAGGGTGGGGCTGTGGACATGGCCTACCTAGACTTTAGCAAGGCATTTGACACATTCCCACACAAAAGATTAATAGTCAAATTAACCAGCCTGGGAGTGGGTCCCAGGGTGGTAGCCTGGGTAAAACATTGGCTGCACAACAGGACACAGAAGGTAATTGTAAATGGAGTCCACTCTGAAGAAAGAGAGGTTACTAGTGGGGTACCGCAGGGTTCAGTATTGGGTCCAGTCCTTTTTAATGTCTTCATCAGTGACATTGCAGAGGGACTGGAAGGAAAAGTATGCCTTTTTGCAGATGACACAAATATCTGCAATAGGGTTGATACACAAGGAGGCGGAAAGGATGAAAAGGGACTTGGCAAGGTTGGAGGAATTGTCAGAAGTATGGCAGCTAGGATTCAATGCAAAGAAGTGCAAAATAATGCACCTGGGAAACAAGAACCCAGGGGAAGAATACACAATGGGTGGGGAGGTAGTAACAACAACAAAAAAGGAAAGGGACCTGGGGTAATCATATCAGATGACCTTAAGGTTATCAAGCAATGTGAGAAGGCAGTAGGGAGGGCTGGGGTATACTGGGATGTATAGGGAGAGGCATCAGCAGCAGAAAACAGGAAGTTGTTATCCCTCTGTACAGACAGTTGGTGAGACCCCATCTAGAGTACTGTGTCCAGTTCTGGAGACCCCATCTCCAAAGGACATAGACAGGATAGAGGTAGTCCAGAGGAGGGCAACTAAAATGGTACAGGGTCTGCAAGAGAAGCCGTGTGAGGAGAGACTAAAGGAGCTTAATATGTACACCCTTGAGGAAAGAAGGGAGAGGGGGAATGATAGAGACTTTAAGTACCTCTGTGGAATCAACAAAGTCCAAGAGGGTAGCATCTTTCAGAAAAGAGACTTGCAGGAACAAGGGACACAATTTAAAGATAGAAGGAGGGTGGTTCAGGGCAATGCGAGGAAGTATTATTTCACAGAGTGGTAGTGGATGCATGGAACAGTCTTCCTGAGGAGGTTGTGGGGTCTAAAACTGTGGTAATTCAAGAATGCATGGGACAGACATAAGGCAATTCTTGTGGGGGGTAGGAAGAAATAGGCTGTTGGTTAACTAGGATCTACGGCCTATTCTGTAGGTAGGGAAATGGGCAGACTAGATGGGCCAAGCGGTCCTTATCTGCCATCAAAGTCTATGTTTCTATGTTTCTATGTTATTATCCCTCTGTACAGACAGTTGGTGAGACCCCATCTGGAGTACTGCATGCAGTTCTGGAGACCCAGTCTCCACAAAGACATAGACAGGATGGAGGCTGTCCAGAGGAGGGCAACTAAAATGGTGCAGGGTCTGCACTGGAAGACATATGAAGAGAGACTTAAGGAGCTTAATATGTATAGCCTCGAGGAAAGGAGGGAGAGGGGGGACATGATAGAAACTTTCAAGTACCTCAAGGGAATCAACAAAGTCCAAGAGGGAGCATCTTTCAAAAAGAGTGTGCAAGAACAAGGCACAATTTGAAGATAGAGGGGGGTGGCTCAGAGGTAATTTAAGGAAGTATTTTTTCACAGAGAGGGTTGTGGATGCATGGAACGGCCTTCCAGAGGAGGTAGTGGAGTCAAAAACCGTGGTGGAATTCAAGCATGCATGGGACAGTCATAAGGCCATTCTAGGGGTGAGTGTAGGAAGAAGTAGGCTGCTGGTTAACTAGGATCTGCAGCTTATCCAGTAACTAGGGAAATGGGCAGACTGGGTGGGCCAAGCAGTCCTTATCTGCTGTCTAATTCTATGTTTCTATGTTTCTATGAGCCAAGGAGGAGCATGGGCACCAGGTGCCTTCTCGGCCTGTCCTAGGCAGGCAGGTTGCTTGTGGAGGGGACCACTTCAGCGATACTAGCACAGTGGGCTCCAATAAGCCTGAGAGAGAGGAACAGAAGAGATGGCAGTTATAAGCCATGGTGGCGGTCAGGGGGAGGTGTCAGAGCAGGAAGGGGTGAGAGAAAAAAATTAACAGTTGAAAGGACGTGGGATGATGGGGGGGCTCTGTTACAGACTCTGGCTAAGTGCTAATGGGAGGGCTTTAAGACCGTGGTTCATTGGGTGGAGCAACCACCTCACTCCCCCGTCGAGCTTAAAATGTCACAAACATCCTGGGCTTTGCCAGGATTCTTTTTCGTTGAAGCCAGAGGCGCTGCTTCTCCTCACTCTGCACCTAGTTTATCTGCCCAGTTCATTTTCCCTTCCCTCCCACTATTTATCCCTGTCTCTTGCTCTGCTGCTGCATTGGTTCTGCTGTGTACCTGCCACTTGCTCCACGGCTGCCGTTGCATCTCTGCTTGCCCCCACTCCCCCAGTATCTTCACGGGTTTCTTCTTTTCTGTAGGTGGCTACTTTCTTTGTTCCCTTTCTGCATGACCACCAAGACCCCCTGAACCTGATCTTGGCATTGCACTGTTTACAGGACGATCTTCCTCTGTTCACTGGACTGCCATATGTCTGCTGCTGGCAGTGTATTTCAGGAGTGACTGTGGAGTGAGAGGCATGTCAGGCTGGCCATCCGGCCACAGTGGGAGTGTTGCCTGTGTTTTTCTCCTCTCTGGCCCTGTGGGAGTGTGGATTTCTTAAATTCCTTGGTTTCCTTTGCATTGTCTGGGTTTGGGGCCGGTGCTACTGCTGTGAAAACCGGAGTGGGAGTGCATGTGGATGACTAAAAGTAATGCTACAGCAGCCCCCTCTCCTGCTCACAGCACCACCCCCTGTGCCTGCTTTCCGGGGATTTGGACATAAGCGCTGGTAGGGCAGGTGAGTCTTTGAACTAGAATATACTGATAAGCTGCTGCTGCAGCAGTACCTGTGAGGTTGGGGAGTGGGACGCCCACTGCAATCTGCGCCCTGAGCCATCATTGCTCCACCTAGTATGCAACCTCTTTCTGTGCATCTGACTGCAGTTATGTGTGGTTCATAGCTCAGTGCTTATGTACATATATATGTTGGAATGATGTAGATGATTGTGGATACAGAGGCCAGCATTAAGAGAACAATGTTTATTAGGTAGTAGTATAGAATGTTTGTGCTTAGGTACTTGGATGCTTGAATTGAGTTGTCTGATAATATTTGCTGGTTTTGGCCTTTCTCTGTATCCCACCTGTAGAAAGAAAGCTTGGTTTAGAATTATGATACCCCCAAAAAGAGTAATATATCAACGCTTGTTCTTAACTGACTGCTGAAAAAGTCGTGTATGACAACACCTAAAGATAGGAATAGATGATCACCTCCTCCAACTCTGGAGAGTGTGACCAGCAGCACTCAGGAGAGGAAAACCCCCTTGGGGGAAACCTCTGAGGACCCATGGCTACTGATCTGCCCATCCTTCTGGGCATACTAAAGGAGAGAGATCCTAATATAAACTAAATTAATTAGCTAAATCTAAATTGGAGAATTCAGTCCAGATGAATGGAGCTTAAGAAAGAACTGAATTGTAAAAGTCCAATGAAGTAATTTCCTCCTAATAAAGTCTGAGTCTGAGAATCCATGTATAATTTGGACTGATGGAGAGTGGATATATGTAGAACCTTCTTCCGGACTTCAGTTGATACAGGGCATAATCCAGGAAATGTATGATGGTGGAGATGAAGTTGATGACTAACGAATTCAATACAGGAGACCAGACACAGATAGTTTCATCCAAACTTGACGTCGATGAGGCAGGATGAATAGAAGTAGTATGGCTTCCTGATTTCTAATAGAGGACTTGTATAGTACATATAATGAGAGAAGACTTGTAGCGAGGCTACCGACTGATAAATCCAGTTCAGATAAAAGAAGTTTAGTCTTAGGAATTGATATGAAGGCAATGGCTGTAGAGCTGAGCTGGAATAATGGCAAGCTGTAGAGGATAATCGGAAACACTGATGTGAGGTGTGAAGCATCCAAGTAGTAGAATAAGGTGAGCCCAAAGGAAGCAAGACAGCTGGAATGCTAATCTGAAGCGAGAGGTAATAGGAGCAGGATTGCGCCCATGAAGGCAGATGAGAAGGAACCAGACGTGGCAGTCAGCCCCTGTAGAAAGTGTAGCGTAACAGACAGCTGGTGAGCTAGGAGAGCGAGGCAGCTGATTCCAGATACAGGAAGCGCAGTCCAACCCATGGAAGACTGCTGGAAGAATAGAGCATGGCAGGTAGACCCTCTACGAGAAGCGCAGCTATTAGCAGCTGGAGAAGTAAGGAGAGGCGACTAGCTCCGGGTAAGGGATGCAGCCAGACTCACGGATGTCAGCCATTAAGAATAGTGCATGGTATACAGCCTCCAGGTGACGTGGCTTGAGTCAGTTTAGAGCAGAGGAGAACTGCATATGTAAGGCAGACGTAGAGAATGGAATGGTGCTGAGGACTTACGTATCCAGATGCTCAATGATAGCAGGAATCGTATTGAAGAGACCGTGGCATAGATATGGTAACTGGATGAAGAATAGCATTTGAAACTGCAGGAATGCAATGGTTGAAGCAGCAAGAACATGACGAGACCCGAAGTGTCGAGCATAAGAGTTCTGGTTGGAGATAACTGAAGAGGCAGAGTCAATTGAAGTAGCTTCGTCCCAGGGTCCAGTAGTAGAGCACAAACAGGACAAAATCTGCATGAGAGGTGCAACCAAGTGTCCCAGAAAGGGGAAGCAGCAGTAATTCCACATGGCTGAAGCAGCAGGGCACAGCATCCAATAATAGAGAAGGAACTAAGAAACGGCCTGATGCAAATCCATAATAAGGAGCTGCCGGATGGCTGACACAGCAGCAGGTAAGTGTATAGTAGAAGTAGGAATCTCCAGGCCCAAGCCAGATGAGGCATAAGCTGGCAAACTTCCCAGCCTGAAGGGTGACAGCAAGTTGGAGAAGTAGGCAAGTAGCAGGCAAACCTCCCAGCCTGATGGGTGAAGGCAGGTCGTAGGAAGCAGGCAAGTAGTAGGGAAAGATCCCAGTCCAGTGGGCAAAGCAGGTCATAGAAGCAGGTGACTGAAATGCAGTAGAATATATAGGAACAAAGGACCTCCGGGCCTGAGGGGCAGGATCAGACGAAGCGATGGCCAACCACCATCTCTTTGGGGCAAAGCAGGGTGCAGAGCAGTCGTACGTAATGGAATGGAAACGGTGAACTGCAAGCAATGCAGAAGGTCCTGTCCTGGTTTGGAGAGGTCGCAGTAAATACATAAACAGGCAGATTGATGCTAGTTCAGAAGGAGTGCAGTAGAATGTAATGGCAGCTGAGACATGAGGACTCCAAAGGCCTGGGAGGGTGAAACAATCCATAGTGAGGAGCTCCTCAGCTGGCTGCTGCAGCAGCAGGTAGGTGTATAGTAAGAGAAGTGAATCTCCAGGCCCTGAGCTGGTGAGGTAGCATAGAGGAAAAGTAGGTATCGAATTGGAGGTAGCATCCTGAGCTAGATAAGTGCGAAGTAGAATGGTAACTGGAAGCAGACGTATGAAAGTAAATTGATGCTGTAGACAGATGGATCCCGTAGATCGAGGATGGTAGGGATGGCAGCGAATATCTTGTCAAAGTAGGCAACCTGTCGAGGCAAAGAACATCCGTAATCAGGAGGAGCTGAGGAGCCAAGGGCAGTGGAATAGCCAGGAAGCAAAGAAGTACACCTCCCGATTCCCCAGCATGAGCTACAGCATAGTCCCCAAGCCATAGGAATGGCCAGAAGGTGGAGCAAAAGTCCGATGAGTAAATAGAACAAGACCATGAAAACGGGCCCCATATAGGTATGAACATGGAAGGGGTCCTAGTACCTTGTCCTTCCTAAATTGTGCGTGTCCACAGCTAAACAGTGGGATTGCAAGAGTTTGAGATGCAGGCAGGAACTAGCTGAGAAAGGGGGAGGCAGCACTGATGCAATGTGTCCAGAGAATAGGAGAAGAGCCATCATTATCCAAGGCCTGATAATGTCCAAGTATCGGAGAATTGAAGCAGTGCCCGCAGACCTGAGTGCACTGGACAGGGAAAGCATGGCAAAGGAGACTGCTGTGGATTCATGCTGAACACAAGAAAGTGGTGCACGGTAGCGATACTCAAGGCTGTAAAGGCAGGCAGCAAGCGGCTGCAGTGCAGCACAGTTGCCCTCATGTATAGAAGTGGAGAACTGCAAGTAGGGCATTGCGCTAATGAAAGGTAAGAGGACATGACTAGGGCTAGCCATGAGTCGTAAAAACACCACACGAAGCAGGCCAGGTACAAGAATGCTACATGCAGGATGGGAACGTGGGGTCGTTGTAAAGAAATCTGTAAAGAGTGCAGTACTTAGGTGATACTTCAAGCGGCTAGCAGCAATGGTCATGGAAATTCACTGCAATACCAGTAATACAGACTTGAGGCAATGTCCGTTGCAAACTGTACCAGCGATAAGTAAAGAAGGAGCCCAGCAGACAGGAGCATGAGCAGTACTAGAAGTCCTGCAGTGCGATGAAATAAACCAGATGAGTGAGGTTGGACAAGGAAGCATAGGCAGCGTCCAACGGCAAGGCAGAGAAAATGTAGAAAGTGGAAGGAGCAGGCTGAGCAGGTCGAAATGAGCGAGAAGCAAGCTGCGTGTTGGAGGCAGGTCAGGCAGATCCAGCGATGTAGGTCTGAGGCAGAGGGGAAGGAATCCAGCAGCTGAAATAAATGCAAAGCTGCAATGGAGAGGAACAGGTAGGTGGCACGGGGCAAAGTAAGAAACCCTATGCTAACTGAAGCAAACGAGCGGCGATGGACTAGGCATGGAACCAAGCTGCCCAAGGGAAGAAAACAACAGGAGGACTGACCAGGAGAAGGGAAGCAGGAAGAAACAAATAGCAACAGGCAGAACAGAGCCAAACCCAAAAGAATGAACAACAGGAAACAAACGGAGGGAAGGGGGGTAACGTAGGAAAAGAAACAGGCAGAAGGACAATGGAGCTAGATAGAGCCAACAAAAGCATGGAAGAAAACAAATGGGGAGGGGAGAAAACAAACGGCAGGCCGAGCAAGACAAGGACAGGGCAGCTACGGACCAGCGACGACACAAAGTGAGTGCTACTCATTCTAAACAGAGTGGAAGTCAGCTGCTTTTGTTAAGTAAGGCTGTGGGGGAGGAGCACTTCCCCCACATAATACCGGCTACTCTTGCAATTCTCAGTACAACCATTGCTTCGACGGCTAGATCAATTGTGTTTGATACTCCTGCTGGCTCCTATCTGAGTCCTGCCGTGGCAAGGAGCCACCACCGAGTGTTGTGTACCAGCCACTGGCATTTTTATCCTGAGGTCTAACCATCTAATTAAGGCCTGACTGTGGCTATGTACATTTTTAATTTCCTGGACCCTAAGAATTGCCTCTGCTTCATTTGTATCAATTCAAAGGGCTCTATTGCCTCGATTCATCAGTTGCTGCTGCTGCTGGGGACTGATGGTTTCCAAAAAAAAAATTCTTGCTTCGCTCAGCTGCTCTCTGCTAATTCTGCTATGCTCCCTCCAGTATGTCCTAGGGGACTTGCTTATTTCTTAGCTGTCAGGGCCTCATTCTTAGCCAGGTTGTACTGTTCAGGGGTTATATCTAGCAAAAACATATAACATAAAACAAAAACTGTCTAGCCTTATTGGGTCTGGATCTCCTCCATGGGTCTTTTGCTCCTGTGAGTGCTGCAGTTTTCTCAGTGGAATTCCTGATTACCTCGTCTGTTATTCATGCAGTATCCGTGGGGTCCTCTGTCTCCCATAGTTGCCAATCTAGGTAGCTTCCTTGTCCTCCCACATGTTCCCTGTGCCAGTCTCCAGGGCTTTGCTCTTTCGTCATGTCTCTCCCTCTCTGTTCCACTGTACCTCGCCTCCTCATCCAATTCACTCCATACTCCTGATTCCATCCTTCATCGGCAGTCAAGGATTCACTCTGGTCATGGCTTTTCTATCTCATCTTGTCATGGTCTTTTCTGTTAGCTTGCTGTGCTATTCACATTGTCAGTCCATCTATGGCTGCCTCCATATGGTCTTCCATCGAACATGGTCTGCGTGCCACCTCATCCAGCTAGCCTTCCTGCCATTCTCATCCTGTATTGGCTGGGTCCTATGCTGCCCCATTGACCTCCCTCGATCCTTTGTCCTTTCGTACCTCACTTTCCTGCATCAGCCTCCATGGCTTCACTCCAGCATTGTACCTCATCCATTTCATACATACTTTTCCTTGTCCTAGCACCTTTTCTCGTTTCTGCAATGAATGATGACAAAAAAAAAAAGGTGCGCTCATTTTTTTTCTCCCTCTTCTCAGCCACCGTTGCAGTCATCCTTCACCTCACTTCAACAGTCTGCCTTCTACTCGGGGCTTCCCTATATTGCCATATGGCTCTACCTGTCTCTCGGTGACTCGTTCCAGTTCATTTAGCCCTCTCTCCTCGATGATGCCTCATGCTGGCCTGCTCATCTATTTCCATCGGTTGATCGGTCTGTCTCAACTGCCCAGTCAGTTTTCCTCAGTAGGCTCCATCTGGCCTCTGCTCAATATTTCTTTCATTTTTGCTTCCTCACTTCACTCATTTGAGCTCATTGGCCAGCTACACTGCCACAGCATTCCTCTTTATCTGGCATCACTTGGCTTTCTCCGACTGACTCAGTTTGGCCTATGCTCGATATTTCTTTTGGGTTTATCTATCATGCATAGTATGCCATTTCTTCACCCCACAGCCCTCTTGTCGCATGCCTTTGATTCCTGACTCTGGTCATCATTCTCTATTCATTCCCTCCTGGTTCCACTCTGTGCATTGCTTCCTTGAGCATTTCTATCATGGAATCCAGTGCCATGCCTCCACCCAAGGCTTCACTGCGTCTCCATATCTCTCGACCCGGGCATTCCCTCTGGTTATGGGAATGCTTTTTCTAGTGCTAGCCATCTGGGATTTACTCTGCTCATGGCTTCACTCCTCATCCATCCCTGCTACCTTGTTTGACTCTCTTCTCTACTCATGAGCCATGCCTTCCTGTCCATCAATCTTTGCTAAGGGCTGACTGGAGGCTCTCCACCATCGTTCAAGTTCCTTTCACAATCACTTCTGAATCTACCTCTTTTCAAGGAACATAATTAGTCAAGTTGATCTATTCATTTTTGAATCTACCTTTTTTGAGCAGTCTAGTCACATTGCTCTATCAGGCATACCATCCATCTACTTCACATACCTGGTCCATCTGGTGTCTGGGTGCCTCTGTCTGGTTCTCCTTCAGTTTGATCTTAGAGTCCATTTACCTACCTCTGACCATCTCTATCAGTATGCCTTGGTGTCGTTCACTGCCAAGTCTGCGCTATTCACTTGCTCCATCTGATCTGATGTCACTATTTCTTTGGGTGTACCTATCATGGCTCATATACCACCTAATATGACTCCCCCCATTCAGTTCTCATCCCATACCAGCTGGATCCTCTGCTACCCTATTGCTCTCCCTACCATCCTTTGTCCTTTCATGCCTCACTTTCCAGTACCTGCCTTTATGGCATCTGTCACTCATCATACCTCATCCATTCCAGTTACCTTCCTCATCCTAGCACTTATTCTCGCCCTGTCCGTCATGGATTCTTTCCACTCATGGCTTCCTTCCTCCTCGTACATCATCAGATTTGCCTCCCCTTGATCGCTGTCCTGAGCTCGCCCTCTGGTTCGCATACCCTCTGGTTCCTGTCCCACCTTCTTGGCTTCAGAGTCCTCCTCCTTTTGAGAAGCTTCATTGTTTGTGTCGCCCCATAGACCACAATACCTTTGTTCAGGTTATTTCATGTTCATGCCCGTCTCCTATTCCGATTCTGTACTGGCTGTTTGGGATTCAGCCATCATAGCTTCACTCCTCTCTTAGTTTCCTTCCTCATCATACCTCATCCGGTGTTGATCCTCAATCACTTAACCTGAGTTGTCTCAGGTTCCAGATCTCCCTTCTTGGCCTCAGAATTTACCTCCTTTCAAGGAGCTCACTTC
Organism: Neoceratodus forsteri; assembly: GCA_016271365.2. Classification (NCBI taxonomy): domain Eukaryota; kingdom Metazoa; phylum Chordata; order Ceratodontiformes; family Ceratodontidae; genus Neoceratodus; species Neoceratodus forsteri. The sequence continues at coordinate 84,993,587 of CM028133.1, read as the reverse complement.
CTTTCCTTCCTTCATACAAGTTCATTTTCAGGTTCATTCCTGTCTCCTCCTCATCCAGTTCAGCACCGGATATCCAGGCTTCACTCCACTCATGGCCTGCTATCGATATTCTTTTTGGGTGTTCCTACCATAATTCCTATGCCACCTATCCACCGCAGCCATCTTGCCACATATATCTAGTTCATAACTCCAGTCATATCGATTTCATAAATCCAGTTATCATTCACTCAGCATTACCTCAAGGTTTATCTATTTATATCGTTTACTCAAACATTCCTATCATTGAATTCCATACTACATCATCGACTACAACCTCAGGGTCTAATTCAGAGTCTAATTGTTTATATCGCATAATCAAGCATGCCTTTTCCATCTCAGTGTATGCTCACTCGCATTGCTCAATCAAGCACATTGCTCAATCACGCCAGTCTACATTATCTGTCTCCTTATCAGCACGTCTGGAATCGCCTCATGAGCACATCTGGATACCCCTCTCTCCTCTGTCTCATACATGGAATTATTCCCTCCCATCCTTGCTCCTCTGATCTACTACCTCTCATCAACTACTTGAGCGTATCCTCTTTGGGTCCCTGCTGTCTTATGTTCCTTATTTTATCTGTGCTTCTTTTGAGTTTTTCCCTATCCTATTGTCATCCTCCTTACTTATATCCCTCATCTACAAACCATTCTCTCTACCAACATATGTCCTCAAATCAAACATCATCAGCCTGAAGGGAAGGTGACCTAGGCCTTGGATCCCCAGAGGTTTCCTCCTCAAAGGGTTTTTTTCCTCTCCTCTGTGCCAATGGTCATAATATTAGTAAGAGTTAGTGCTTTCTTCTCATTAGTTATTTAGGTTCCACTGTTGGATGGAGGCGGATGGTGGCCCTGCTTTCCCATTTCTCCTTAGGAAGTTAGCCCTTCTCTTCACAGAATTCATTCATCATCCTCACCTCTTTGACGCTCAACATCTTTGAGTATTCTTTTTGGGCTTCTTCCTAAACTACCTCTAGCTGACACATTCATTCCCGGCACCTGAAGGGGGAAACCCTCCTCTAGGATTCCTTGCATCATATCCCTACAGGGTGGTATGTCCCACAGATAGAGAGGTGGAAAGCCACAAAGCAGATCAAGTTACACAAGCATCATTTCATATTATCTCATTAAGTTGCGTAAGCACATTGAATGGGAGGGCTTTAAGCCCTTGGCGCGATGAGCAGAGCAACAACATCACTCCTCCATTGAGCTTAAAACATCACAAACATCCTGGGCTTTGCCTGGATTATTTTTCATTGCCCACCATCCACCCCTCTCAATCGAATCATCTCTCTTCCCCGTAGGCTTCTTCCTAACCTACCTTCAGCAAACGCTTTCGTTCAAGGCACTTGTAAACGGGAACCTTCCTCTAGAGTCTTGACCTGCATCTACAGGGTGTTACATCCCATGGATAGAGAGATGGAAAGCCACAAAGCAAATCAAGTTACACAAGCATCACTTCATATTATCTCATTCAGTTGTGTAAGCACATCAAACAACAAATTACAGCACAGGGTTAAAACAAAGGGTGTTAAATGGGGACATGTATCTGACCTGCATTTTTGGGTGCCAGGTCCTGGGAGCAGGACTAGAAAACAGACAGATTAGAAATGCAGAAAAAGTCTCAAACTTTAAAAGAAAAGTGCATAAATTACCAGCAGCAATCTAATATGCAATCTAATCATTGTACAACTTCAAATTAGTTTGAAAATCAACTCTACAGTCCATATAAGGAAACCCTAGTGGCAGGATTGCCATAAATAATACAAAAAAAGCAACAAATCACTGACAGACCAGTGCAGACCATGCAAAAGCTGCTCTGCACTGAACGGCTCACAGAAGTGTGCAACTGAGTGAATTGACAAGCAAAAAGATCATGACTTCACTACACAGCTGCTAAAGAAAGAAACATCAAAGGTCAGTGTTTCTGTGTAGTCTTATGCCCTGCTCCAATGATTTCAGCACTGGCTGCAGCGTTGGACACAAAACCAATGTCAGCACTCTGGGCCATCTGGAAACTTTCAGTTCCCACTGGGAGGAAGGCTCAAAAATCCTCTTTCCCTTGTTCTGGGTTGAGGACCAGATGTTACCTTATGGGCCAAGAAGGAGTGTGAGCAGCAGGTGCCTTCTCATACGAACATACAAAATTTGCCAGCAGATAAAGGCCTAGAGGTCTATCAAGTCTGCTCGAATGTGCAGCTAGCACCCCTTATTCTGCAGCTGCCCTTCCCTTCTACCTCCTTCTCTCATTAACCTCCCCTTATCCTGTCCCATCCTCGTTTGAAGCAGTCCACTGTTCTACTGCATACCACTTCAGGAGGTAATGCATTCCACCCAGCCACCACCCTCTCTGTAAAAAAGTGTCTCCTCATCTCCCTCCTGAACCTTCCTCACTCCAGTCTCATATCATGGCCCCTGGTGTCCCTCCCTTCCCTTACTTTGAACAGCCCCTCTGTACTTGTCTTGTTCATTCCTTTCATGTATGTAAAGGTTTCAATCATGTCACCCCAGTCTCTCTGTAAGTCACAAGTGGGGTACCTCAGGGATCAATCCTGGGGCCAGTCCTCTTCAACATCTTCATTAGTGACCTTGCAGATGGATTAGAGGGTAAGGCTTGTCTGTTTGCAGATGACACCAAGATCTGCAACAGAGTAGATGATCCAGATGGGGTGGGCAGAATAAGAAGAGATCTGGATAAACTAGCAAAATGGTCAGAAGAGTGGCAACTGGGATTTAATGCAAAGAAGTGCAAGATCATGCACATAGGGAAGAGAAACCCTGAAGCCACCTATAGGTTGGGAGGGGAGTTGCTAGCAGTCACAAAGGAAGAAAAAGACTTGGCATCATCATCACTGATGACCCGAAATCATCCAAGCAGACCTCTAAAGCAGTAGGTAAGGCTAGGGAAGTGTTAGGGTGTATTAGTAGGGGTATCACAAGTCGTAAGAGGGAGGTAATAATCCTCTTTACAAGACACTGGTTAGGCCCCATCTGGAGTACCATGCAGTATTGAGGCCACACCTTCACAAGGACATTAACCAAATTGAGGCAGTCTAGAGAAGGGCAACCAAAATGGTACAGGGACTGCATCAGAAGACATATGAGGACAGATTAACGGAGCTCAATATGTATACCCTTGAGCAAAGGAGGAGAGAGGTGATATGATCGAGACATTCAAACACCTTAAGGGCATTAACAAGGTGAAAATTCTAACATGTTTAAATATAAGAAAATAGCAGGACAAGAGGACACAGCATGAGCTTAGAGGGGCCATTAAGGGGAATGAGGAAATTATTTTCACAGAAAGGGTGGTGGATGCATTAGAATGGCTTACCACAAGAAGTGGTGGCTATGAATACAGTGCAGGGCTTCAAACAGGCATGGGATAGGCATAAGGGAGCAATACAAATGACTATGAATAGATAGCCACTGACAGAGAAAAGTAAGATGGCATATTTATAAGGTAGAACAAGAAATGGGCAGACTGGATGGGCCTTGCGGTCCTTATCTGCTGTCAGCTTCTATGTTTCTATGTTTCTATGTTTCTCTCCTCCAGTGAGAACATGTTCAACTCCTTCAACCTCCTCTCATATGATAAGTCCCCCAGCCCCTTGATCATCTTTGTCGCTCTGTGCTGCACCCCATCCAGTAACTTAATGTCCCTCTTCAGATACGGGACGCCAGTACTGCACGTACTCCAGGTGTGGTCTAACTAACGACCTACAGTGGCAGAATCACTCCTCCCTCCTCGAGGATATGCCCCAGTAACAACCCAGCATTTTGTTGGCCTTTGCAGCTGCCTTCCTACATTGTGCCGAGTTGTTCATTGACCCTGTAATGAGCACACCCAGTTCCTTCTCCTCCTCTGTCTGGGCTAGCTGCACTCCCCATAGCTGATAATTCCTCCTTGGGTTCTTCATCCCAAAATGCAGCACCTTGCACTTTTTGGCATTAACGTCCAGTTGCCAGGTGTCTGACCAGGTTTCAAGCTTTACCAGATCATTCTGCAACCCCTGCCATCCCCCTAGGTCATCCACCACTGCGCCTACCTTGGTATCATCAACAAACAGACTGATCTTGCTCTTGATGTCCCATGATATGTCTGCAATGAATATCCCAAACAACACTGGTCCCAACACCGAGCCCTGTGGAACACCACTCATCACTGCCCTTGGGTGTGAGAGCTCCCACCCACCACCACCCTCTGTTGCCTTCCTGCAGCCAGTTTCTACCCATCTCACCAGCTTTGCACCCGCCCCTGTACCTACTAATTCTTCCCAGCCTTCCATGTGGCACTGAGTTGAATGCCTTACTGAAGTCCAGATACAGGACATCCACTGCATGGCCCCCGTCCAGTTGCCTAGTTACCCAGTCATAGAACTCGACCAGGTTGGTTTGGCAGGATCTGCCACGTATGAAGCCATGTTGTCTGCTGTCCTGTAGTCCTTGGCCTCTAGGAGGCCACCAGCCTCCCTTCAGGATAGTCTCCATTAGCTTACCCACGATGGATGTGAGGCTCACTGGTCTGTAGTTTCCCAGTTCATCCTTGGGGCCACTCTTGTGGAAGGACACCACATGAGCCATCCTCCAGTCCTGAGGTACACACCCCAAATGTAGTGAGGCATTAAATAGGTCTGCCAAAGGTCCTGCAAGGACCTCTGCCAGCTCCTTCAGTACCCTGGGGTGGATGCCATCTGGACCTGGCACCTTGTCCACCTTCAATGCCTTCAAACCCTCTTGAACTCTGCTCTCCATGATTTCACCATCTGTCACCACTTCCCACCCTGCTTCTGCCATTTCTCCCACCTTGGGTGTCACCCCCCTCTTCTCTTTAGTAAATACTGAGCAGAAGTACTCATTTAGTGCTTCTGCCTTATCGCACCCTGCTTCCACCCAACCCTCCTCCTTCCTAATCCTTACTATGTGGTCCTTACAACTCCTTTTCTCCCTGATGTACTTAAAGAAGTCCTTCTCCCCCTTCTTAATGCCTTGTGCCAGCTTGAGTTCCGTAGATGCTTTGGCTCCTTACTGCCCTTGTCACCTCCTTCGACTGTGTTGGCACCTCCCTGTCCTCCCCTCTCCCTGTTTTCTTGTACTTCCTAAAGGCAGCTCTTTTCCTCCTTACCTTTCAATTACCTCCTTGCTCAACCAGATTGGTTTCTTAGCCCTAGCCTTCTTGCTCTGGGCTTTGCAGCAGGTTTGGTTGCTCCACTATCCCAGCTTTATGAGCTCCCACCTCTGGTTAGTGTCCATACTAGATTGAATTCTGGCCAGGTACCCTTTACCACTTCCCCATCCTCCCAAAGTTGGCCCTCCTGAAGTCCAGCACTATTGTGCCAGATTCCACCTTCCTTGCCCATATCCAATGTGAGCCATACTGAGTGGTGGTCACCCTGACAGCGGTTCCTCCACTATAAGTTCTCTCACAAAGTCCCCATTTGCCAGCACAAGGTCAAGGGTATTTCCTAACCTGGTTGGTTCACTGACCATTTGCAGCAGGAAGCTGTCCTGGAAGGCCTCCAGCAGTACCTGCTCCCTTCTGTTCCTGGTTGTTGGGGTGCTCCAGTCCACTTCTGGCATGTTGAAGTCCCCCACAATCACCACACTACCCTTTTCGCAGGTCCTCCTGTTCTGTCCTGCCAGTTCCCTGTCTAACTCCTCCATCTGAGATGGTGGCCTGTACACCACTCCCATTCTAAGAATCCTATTCTTGGAATCCTGGATTTGCATCCAATGTGACTCCGTACTACCCTCCTCCCCTTCCTCCCTTACACACTTCAGTCCTTCCTTCAACTACAGTGCCTCCCCCTCCTTTCCCAATCACTCTGTCCCTACAAAATAACCTGTCCTAGGCAGGTAGGTTGCTTGTGGAGGGGACTGCATCAGCAGTACCTGCCAAGTAGGCTCCAATCAGCCTGAGAGAGAGGAACACAAGAGATGGCAGTTATAACTCTTGGTGGAGGTCAGGAGGAGGTGTCAGATGAAGGAGGGGTGAGAGGAAAATTTAACAGTTGAAAGGACTAGGAATGATGGGGTGCTCTGTTACAAATTCTGGCTAGGTGCTAGCAACAAATTGCAGCACAGAGTAAAAACAAAGGGTGTTAAATGGGGGCATGTATCTGACCTGAAATGTGTGGTGCCAGGTTCTTGGGGCAGGTTTAGCAGCCAGACAGATTAGAAATGCAGAAAAAGTCTTAAACTTTACAAGAAAAGTACAGAAATTACCATCAGCAATCTAATACGCAATGCAACCACTGTACAACTTCAAATTAGTTCTGGAAAATCAACTCTACAGTCCATTTAAGAACCCTAGTTGCAAGATTGCGATAAATAATACAAAAAAAAGGCAAAAAATCTCTGACAGGCCAGTGCAGGTCACGCAAATGCTGTTCTGCACTGAACTGCTCACTGAAGTGTGCAACTGAGTGAATTGGTAGGCAAAAAGATCAGGACTTCACTACACAGCTGCTAAAGGAAGAAATGTGAAAGGTCAATGGTTCTCTGCAGTCTTATGACCTAATCCAAATATTTCAGCACTGGCTGCAGTTCTGGGCGGGAAACCAATGTCAGCATCTAGGTCATCGGGAACCTTTCAGTTCCCACTGGGAGGAAGGCTCAAAAATCCTATTTCCCTTGTTCTGGGTTGAGGACCAGATGTTACCTTATGGGCCAAGAAGAAGAGTGAGCAGCAGGTGCCTTCTTGGTAGGTCCTAGGCAGGCGGGTTGCTTGTGGAGGGGACCGCATCAGCGGTAGCAGCCCAGTGAGCTCCGATCAGCCTGAGAGAGAGGAACAGAAGATATGGGCATTATTACCCTTGATGGAGGTCAGGGGGAGGCATCAGAGCAAGGAGGGGTAACAGAATCAAATTAACAGTTGAAGGGACTTGGGATGATGGAGGGGCTCTGTTACAGACTCTGGCTAGTTGCTAACAACAAATTGCAGCACAGGGTTAAAACAAAGGGTGTTAAATGGGGGCATGTATCTGACTTGAATTTTTTGGTGCCAGGTCCTAGGGGCAGGTCTAGAAGCCAGACAGATTAGAAATGCAGAAGAAGTCTCAAACTTTAAAAGATAAGTGCACAAATTACCATCAGCAATCTAATACTCAATGTAACCACTGTACAACTTTAAATAAGTTCTGAAAATCAACTCTCTAGTCCATTTAAGGAAACCCTAGTGGGAGGATTGCCATAAATAACACACCAGAAAAAAGCAACAAATCACTGACAGGCCAGTGCAGGTCACTCAAATACTGCTCTGCACTGAACTGCTCACAGAAGTGTGCAACTGAGTAAATTGGCAAACAATAAGTTCAGGACTTCACTACACAGCTGCTAAAGGAAGAAACATCACAGGCCAGTGTTTCTGTGTAGTCTTATGCCCTAAACCAATGATTTCAGCACTGGCTGCAGCATAGGACAGGAAACCAATGTGAGCGCTCTTGGCTGTCTGGAACCTTTCAGTTCCCACTGGGAGGAAGGCTCAAAAATCCTATTTCCCTTGTTCTGGGGCCAGGACCAGATGTTACCTTATGGGCCAAGAAGAAGAGTGAGCAGCAGGTGCCTTCTGCATCTGTCCTAGGCAGGCGGGTTGCCTGTGGAGGAGACCGAGTCAGCGGTAGCAGCCCAGTGGGCTCTGATAAGCCTGAGAGAGAGGAACAGAATATATGCTAGTTATAACCCTTGGTGGAGATCAGGGGGAAGTGTCAGAGCAAGGAGGGGTGAGAGAAAAGAATTAACAGTTGAAAGGACTTGGGATGATTGGGGGGCTCTGTTACAGACTCTGCTAGGTGCTAGCAACAAAAAGCAGCACAGAGTTAAAACAAAGGGTGTTAAATGGGGGCATGTATCGGACCTGAAATATTTGGTTCCAGGTTCTAGGGGCAGTTCTAGTAGCCAGACAGAGTAGAAATGCAGAAAAAGCAGTAAACTTGAAAAGAATAGTACAGAAATTACCATCAACAATCTAAAACGCAATGCAACCACTGTGCACCTTAAAATTAGTTCGGAAATCAACTCTAAAGTCCATTTAAAGAAACCGTAGTGGCAGGATTGCCATAAAAAAACACACACGAAAAAAAAGCAACAAATCAATGACAGGCCATTGCAGGTCACTCAAATACTGCTCTGCACTGATCTACTCACAGGAGTGTGCAACTGAATGAATTGGCAAGCAAAAAGATCAGGACTTCACTACAGAGCTGTTAAAGGAAAAAACATCAAAGGTCAGTGTTTCTCTGCAGTCTTATGCCCTAATCCAATGATTTCAGCACTTGCTGCAGTGTTGGGCAGTAAACAAATGTCAGTGCTCTTGGTCATCTGAAACCTTTCAGTTCCCACTGGGAGGGAGGCTCAAAAATCCTCTTTCCCTAGTTTTTGGGCCAGGACTAGATGTTACCTTATGGGCCAAGGAGGAGCGTGGGCAGCAGGTGCCTTCTCGGCCTGTCCAAGGCAGGTGGGTTGCTTGTGGAGCGGTCCACTTCAGTGGTACCAGCCCTGTGGGCTCTGATCAGCCTGGGAGAGAGGAACAGAAGAGATGGCAGTTATAAGCCTTTGTGGAGGTCAGGGGTAGGTGTCAGAGCACAGAGGGGTGAGAGAAAAAATTAACATTTGAATGGACTTGGGATGATGGGGGGGCACTGTTAAAGACTCTGGCTAGGTTGGGTACTAGCAAAAAATTGCAGCACAGAGTAAAAACAAAGGGTGTTAAATGGGGGCATGTATCGGACCTGAAATGTGTGCTGCCAGGTCCTGGGGGCAGACTAGCAGCCAGACAGCTGAGAAATGCAGAAAGTCTGAAACTTTTAAAGAAAAGAGCAGAAATTACCATCAGCAATCTAATACACAATGTAATCACTGTTCAACTTCAAATTAGTTCTGAAAATCAACTCTACAGTCCATTTAAGGAAACCCTGGTGGCAGGAATGCCATAAATAATACAAAAAAAAAGCAACAAATTACTGACAGGCCAGTGCAGGTTACACAAATGATGCTCTACACTGAACTGCCCATAGAAGTGTGCAACTGAGTTAATTGGCAAGCAAAAAGATCAGGACTTCACTACACAGTTGCTAAAGGAAGAAACATGAAAGGTCAATGGTTCTCTGCAGTCTTATGCTCTAATCCAATGATTTCAGCACTGGCTGCAGCGTTGGACTGGAAACCAATGTCTGCGCTCCAGGCCATCTGGAATCTTTCAGTTCCCACTGGGAGGAAGGCTCAGAAATCCAATTTCCCTTGTTTTGGGTTGAGGACCAGATGTTACCTTATGGGCCAAGAAGGAGTGTGAACAGCAGGTGCCTTTCTGGCATGTCCTACGCAGGTGGGTTGCTTGTGGAGGTGACTGCAGTTGCAGCCCAGTGGGCCCGATCAGCCTGAGAGAGAGGAACAGAAGAGATGGCAATTATAATCCTTGGTGGAGGTCAGGGGGAGGTGTCAGAGCAAGGAGGGGTGACAGAAAAAGATTAACAGTTGAAAGGACTTGGGATGACTGAGGGGTCTGTTACAGACTCTGGCTAGGTGCTAGCAACAAACTACAGCACAAAGTTAAAACAAAGGGTATTAAATGGGGGCATGTATCTGACCTGAAATGTTTGGTGCCAGGTTCTAGGGGCAGGTCTATCAGCCAGAGAGATTAGAAATGCAGAAAAAATCTTTAACTTTAAAAGAAAAGTGCAGAAATTACCATTAGCAACCTAATACACAATGTAACCATGGTGCAACTTAAAATTAGTTCTGAAAATCAGCTCTACAGTCCATTTAAGCATACCCTAGCAGTAGGATTGCCATAACTAACACACCAAAAAAAGCAACAAATCACTGACAGGAGAGTGCAGATTACACAAATGCTGCTCTGCACTGAACTGCTCACAGAAGTGTGCAACTGAGTGAATTGGCAAGCAAAAAGCTCAGGACTTCAGTACACAGCTGTTAAAGGAGGAAACATCAAAGGTCAGTGTTTCTCTGCAGTCTTTCATATTCCCTAATCCAATGATTTCAGCACTGGCTGCAGCGCTGGACAGTAAAACAATGTCAGCACTTCTGGCAGCCTAGAACCTTTCAGTTCCCACTGGGACGAAGGCTCAAAAATCCTATTTCCCTTGTTCTGGGTTGAGGACCAGATGTTTCCTTATGAGCCAAGAAGAAGTGTGGCAGCATGTGGTTTCTCAGCCTGTCCTAGGCAGGCGGGTTGCTTGTGGAGGGAGCTGCTTTAGTGATACTAGCCCAGTCAACTCCAATCAGCCTGAGAGAGAGGAACAGTAGAGATGGTAGTTATAAGCCTAGGTGGAGGTCAGAGGCAGGTGTCAGAGCAGGGAGGTGTGAGAGAAACAAATTAACACTTGAAAGGACTTGGGGTGATGGGGGGGAGCTCTGTTACAGACAATGGCTAGGTGCTAGCAACAAATTGCAGCCCAGAGTAAAACAAAGGGTGTTAAATGGGGGCATGTATCTGACCTGAAATGTGTGGTGCCAGGTCCTTGGGGCAGGTCAAGCAGCCAGACAGATGAGAAATGCAGAAAAAGTCTTAAACTTTAAAAGAAAAGTGCAGAAATTACCATCAGCAATCTAATACGCAATGTAACCACTGTACAACTTAAAATTAGCTCTGGAAAATCAACTCTACAGTCCATTTAAGAACCCTATTGACAAGATTGCCATAAATAATACAAAAAAAAGGCAACAAATCACTGACAGGCCAGTGCAGGTCACGCAAATGCTGTTCTGCGCTGAACTGCTCACTGAAGTGTGCAACTGAGTGAATTGGCAGGCAAAAAGATCATGACTTCACTACACAGCTGCTAAAGGAAGAAACATCAACGGTCAGTGTTTCTCTGCAGTCTTATCCCCTAATCCAATGATTTCAGCACTGGCTGCAGCGCTGGGCCGGAAACTAATGTCTGCACTCCAGGCCATCTGGAACCTTTCAGTTCCCACTGGGAGGAAGGCAAAAATCCTATTTCCTTTGTTCTGGGTTGAGGACCAGATGTTACTTTATGGGTCAAGAAGTGTGAGCAGCAGGTGCCTTCTTGGCCTGTCCTAGCAGTGGGTTGCTTGTGGAGGAACCCAAGAATGATAGCACCTCAGTGATCTCGATCAGCCTGGAGATAGAGAGAACAAAAGATATGGGCATTTATAACCTTGATGGAGGTCAGGAAGAAGTGTCAAAGCAAGGAGGGGTGAGAGAAACAAAATAACACTTGAAGTGACTTGGGATGATGGGGGGGGCTCTGTTACAGACTCTGGCTAGTTGCTAACAACAAATTGCAGCACAGGGTTAAAACAAAGGGTGTTAAATGGGGGCATGTATCTGACCTGAATATTTTTGTACCTGGTCCTAGGGGCAGGTCTAGAAGCCAGACAGATTAGAAATGCAGAAAAAATCTCAAACTTTAAAAGAAAAGTGCAGAAATTACGATCAGCTATCTAATACGCAATGTAACCACTGTACAGCATAAAATTAGTTCAGGAAAATCAACTCTACAGTGCATTTAAGAACCCTAGTGGCAAGATTGCCATAAATAATTCAAAAAAAAGGCAACAAATCACTGACAGGCCAGTGCAGGTCACGCAAATGCTGTTCTGCACTGAACTGCTCAATGAAGTGTGCAACTGAGTGAATTGGCAGGAAAAAAGATCATGACGTCACTACACAGCTGCTAAAGGAAGAAACATCAATGGTCAGTGTTTCTCTGCAGTCTTAGCCCCTAAAACCAATGATTTCAGCACTGGCTGCAGCGCTGGGCCGGAAACTAATGTCAGCGCTCCAGGCCATCTGGAACCTTTCAGTTCCCACTGGGAGGAAGGCTCAAAAATCCTATTTCCTTTGTTCTGGGTTGAGGACCAGATGTTACTGTATGGGCCAAGAAGAAGTGTGAGCAGCAGGTGCCTTCTTGGCCTGACCAAGGCAGGCGGGTTGCTTGTGGATGGGACCGCATTAGCGATAGCAGCCCAGCGATCTCCGATCAGCCTGAGAGAGAGGAACAGATGATATGGGCATTATAACCCTTGATGGAGGTCAGGAAGAGGTGCCAGAGCAAGGAGGTGTGAGAGAAACAAAATAACAGTTGAAGGGACTTGGGATGATGGAGGGGCTCTGTTACAGACTCTGGCTAGTTGCTAACAACAAATTGCAGCACAGGGTTAAAACAAAGGGTGTTAAATGGGGGCATGTATCTGACCTGAATTTTTTGGTACCAGGTCCTAGGGGCAGGTCTACAAGCCAGACAGATTAGTAATGCAGAAAAAGTCTCAAACTTTAAAAGAAAAGTGCACAAATTGCCATCAGCAATCTAATACGCAATGTAACCATTGTACAACTTCAAATTAGTTCTGAAAATCAGGTCTGCAGTCCATTTAAGGAAACCCTAGTTGCAGGATTGCCATAAATAACACACCAAAAAAAAAGCAGCAAATCACTGACAGGCCAGTGCAGGTCACTCAAATACTGCTCTGCACTGAACTGCTCACAGAAGTGTGCAACTGAGTGAATTGGCAAACAATAAGTTCAGGACTTCACTACACAGCTGCTAAAGGAAGAAACATCAAAGGTCAGTGTTTCTGTGTAGTCTTACACCCTAATCTAGTGATTTCAGCACTGACTGCAGGGTTGGGCAGGAAACCAATGTCAGCACTCTTTGCCGTCTGGAACCTATTAGTTCCCACTGGGAGGAAGGCTCACAAATCCTATTTCTCTTGTTCTGGGGCCAGGACCAGATGTTACCTTATGGGCCAAGAAGAAGAGTGAGCAGCAGGTGCCTTCTTGGTCTGTCCTTCGCAGGCAGGTTGCCTGTGGAGGAGACAGAGTCAGCGGTAGCAGCCAAGTGGGCTCTGATCAGCCTGAGAGAGAGGAACAGAATATATGCTAGTTATAACCCTTGGTGGAGATCAGGCGGAAGTGTCAGAGCAAGGAGGAGTGAGAGAAAAGATTTAACAGTTGAAAGGACTTGGGATGATTGGGGAGCTCTGTTACAGACTCTGCTAGGTGCTAGCAACAAAAGGCAGCACAGAGTTAAAACAAAGGGTGTTAAATGGGGGCATGTATAGGACCTGAAATGCTTGGTTGCAGGTTCTAGGGGCAGGTCTAGTAACCAGACATAGTAGAAATGGAGAAAAAGCATTAAACTTGAAAAGAAAGTGCAGAAATTTCCTTCAGCAATCTAATACGCAATTTAACCACTGTACACCTTAAAATGAGTTCTGAAATCAACTCTAGAGTCCATTTAATGAAACCCTAGAGGCAGGAATGCGATAAATAACACACCAATAAAAAAAGTAACAAATTGCTGACAGGCCAGTGCTGGTCACTCAAATGCTGCTCTGCACTGAACTGCTTATAGAAGTGTGCAACTGAATGAGTTGGCTAGCAAAAAGATCAGGACTTCACTACACAGCTGCTAAAGGAAAAAGCATCAAAGGTCAGTGTTTCTCTGCAGTGTTATGACCTAATCCAATGATTTCAGCACTTTCTGCAGTGTTGGGCAGGAAACCAACATCAGCGCTCTTGGCCATCTGGAACCTTTCAGTTCCCACTGGGAGGAAGGCTCAAAAATCCTCTTTCCCTTGTTCTGGGGCCAGGACTAGATGTTACCTTATGGGCCAAGGAGGAGGCTGGCAGCAGGTGCCTTCTTGGCCTGTCCAAGGCAGGCAGGTTGCTTGTGGAGGGGTCCGCTTCAGTGGTACCAGCCCCATGGGCTCTGACAAGCCTGAGAGAGAGGAACAGAAGAGATGGCAGTTATAAGCCTTGGTGGAGGTCAGGGGTAGGTGTCAGAGCACAGAGGGGTGAGAGAAAAAATTAACATTTGAATGGACTTTGGATGTTGGGGGGGCGCTGTTAAAGACTCTGGCTAGGTCGGGTACTAGCAACAAATTGCAGCACAGAGTAAAAACAAAGGGTGTTAAATGGGGGCATGTATCGGACCTGAAATATGTGCTGCCGTGTCCTGGGGGCAGACTAGCAGCCAGACAGCTTAGAAATGCAGAAAGTCAGAAACTTTTAAATAAAAGTGCAGAAATTACCATCAGCAATCTAATACACAATGTAATCACTGTTCAACTTCAAATTATTTCTGAAAATCAACTCTACAGTCCATTGAAGGAAACCCTGGTGGCAAGAATGCCATAAATAATACAAAAAAAATGCAACAAATTACTGACAGGCCAGTGCAGGTTACGCAAATGATGCACTGCACTGAACTGCCCACAGAAGTGTGCAACTGAGTTAATTGGCAAGCAAAAAGATCAGGACTTCACTACACAGCTGCTAAAGGAATAAACATGAAAGGTCAATGGTTCTCTGCAGTCTTATGCCCTAATGCAATGATTTCAGCACTGGCTGCAGCGTTGGACTGGAAACCAATGTCTGCACTACAGGTCATCTGGAACCTTTCAGTTCCCACTGGGAGGAAGGCTGAGAAATCCACTTTCCCTTTTTCTGGGTTGAGGACCAGATGTTACCTTATGGGCCAAGAAGGAGTGTGAACAGCAGGTGCCTTTCTGGCCTGTCCTACACTGGCGGGTTGCTTGTGGTAGGGACCGTGGTTGCAGCTCAGTAGGCTTCGATCAGCCTGAGAGAGAGGAACAGAAGAGATGGCAATTACAACCTTTGGTGGAGGTCAGGGGGACGTGTCAGAGCAAGGAGGGGTTACAGAAAAGAACTAACAGTTGAAAGGACTGGGGATGACTGAGGGGTCTGTTACAGACTCTGGCTAGGTGCTAGCAACAAATTGCAGCACAAAGTTAAAACAAAGGGTATTAAATGGGGGCATGTATCTGACCTGAAATGTTTGGTGTCAGGTTTTAGGGGTAGGTCTATCAGCCAGAGAGATTAGAAATGCAGAAAAAGTCTTAAACTTTATAAGAAAAGTGCGGAAATTACCATTAGCAATCTAATACACAATGTAACCATGGTACAACTTAAAATTAGTTCTGAAAATCAACTCTACAGTCCATTTAAGGAAACCCTAGCAGTAGGATTGCCATAACTAACACACCAAAAAAAGCAACAAATCACTGACAGGCCAGTGCAGATTACGCAATTGCTGCTCTGCACTGAACTGCTCACAGAAGTGTGCAACTGGGTGAATTGGGTAGCAAAAAGATCAGGACTTCAGTACACAGCTGTTAAAGGAAGAAACATCAAAGGTCAGTGTTTCTCTGCAGTCTTTCATATGCCCTAATCCAATGATTTGAGCGCTGGCAGAAAACCAGTGTCAGCGCTCCAGGCCATCTGGAACCTTTCAGTCCGCACTGGTAGGAAGGCTCAAAAATCTTATTTCCTTTGTTCTGGGTTGAGGACCAGATGTTTCTTTATGGGCCAAGAAGTAGTGTGAGCACTAGGTGCCTTCTTGGCCTGTCCTAGGCAGGCGGGTTGCTTGTGGAGGGGACCGCATTGGCTGCAGCAGCCCAGTGAGCTCTGATCAGCTTGAGAGAGGAACAGAAGATATGGGCATTATAAACCTTGCTGGCGGTCAGGGGGAGGTGTCAGAGCAAGGAGGGGTTAGAGAAACAAAATAACAGTTGAAGGGGCATGGGATTATGGAGGGGCTCTGTTACAGACTCTGGCTAGGTGCTAGTAACAAATTGCAGCACAAAGTTGAAACAAAGGGTATTAAAGGGTGTCATGTATCTGGCCTGAAATGTTTGGTGCCAGGTTCTAGGGGTAGGTCTGTCAGCCAGAGAGATTAGAAATGCAGAAAAAGTCTTTAACTTTAAAAGAAAACTGTAGAAATTACCATTAGCAATCTAATACACAATGTAACCATGGTACAACTTAAAATTAGTTCTGAATATCAACTCTACAGTCCATTTAAGAAACCCTAGCAGTAGGATTGCCATAACTAACACACCAAAAAAAGCAACAAATCACTGACAGGCCAGTGCAGATTACGCAAATACTGCTCTGCACTGAACTGCTCACAGAAGTGTGCAACTGGGTGAATTGGCAAGCAAAAAGATCAGGACTTCAGTACACAGCTGTTAAAGGAAGAAACATCAAAGGTCAGTGTTTCTCTGCAGTCTTTCATATGCCCTAATCCAATGATTACAGCACTGGCTGCAGCGCTGGACAGGAAACCAATGTCAGCAATACAGGCCACCTAGACCTTTCAGTTCCCACTGGGAGGAATGCTCAAAAATCCTATTTCCTTTGTTCTGGGTTGAGGACCAGATGTTTCCTTATGGGCCAAGAAGAAGTGTGGCAGAAGGCGGTTTCTCAGCCTGTCCTAGGCAGGCAGGTTGCTTGTGGATGGGACTGCTTTAGCGATACAAGCCCAGTCAACTCCAATCAGCATGAGAGAGAGGAGCAGAAGAGATGGTAGTTATAAGCCTAGATGGAGGTCAGGGGCAGGTGTCAGAGCAGGGAGGGGTGAGAGAAACAAATTAACACTTGAAAGGACTTGGGATGATGGGGAGGTTCTGTTACAGCTATGGCTAGGTGCTAGCAACAAATTGCAGCCCTGAGCAAAACAAAGGGTGTTAAATGGGGGCATGTATCTGACCTGAAATGTGTGGTGCCAGGTCCTTGGGGCAGGTCTAGCAGCCAGACAGATGAGAAATGCAGAAAAAGTCTTAAACTTTAAAAGAAAAGTGCAGAAATTACCATCAGCAATCTAATACGCAATGTAACCACTGTACAACTTAAAATTAGTTCTGGAAAATCAACTCTGCAGTCCATTTAAGAACCCAAGTGGCAAGATTGCCATAAATAATACAAAAAAAAGGCAACAAATCACTGACAGGCCAGTGCAGGTCACGCAAATGCTGTTCTGCACTGAACTGCTCAATGAAGTGTGCAACTGAGTGAATTGGCAGGCAAAAAGATCATGACTTCACTACACAGCTGCTAAAGGAAGAAACATCATTGGTCATTGTTTCTCTGCAGTCTTATACCCTAATCCAATGATTTCAACACTGGCTACAGCGCTGGGCAGGAAACCAATGCCAGTGCTCCAGGCCATCTGGAATCTTTCAGTTTCCTTGGGAGGAAGGCTCAAAAATCCAATTTCCTTTGTTCTGGGTTGAGGACCAGATGTTACTTTATGGGCCAAGAAGAATTGTGAGCAGCAGGTGCCTTCTTGGCCTGTCCAAGGCAGGTGGGTTGCTTGTGGAGTGGAACACATTAGAGATAGCAGCCCAGTGATCTCCGATCAGCCTGAGAGAGAGGAACAGATGATATGGGCATTATAACCCTTGATGGAGGTCACGAAGACATGTCAGAGCAAGGAGGGGTGAGAGAAACAAAATAACAGTTGAAGGGACGTGGGATGATGGGGGGGCTCTGTTACAGACTCTGGCTAGTTGCTAACAACAAATTGCAGCACAGGGTTAAAACAAAGGGTGTTAAATGGGGGCATGTATCTGACCTGAATTTTTTGGTACCAGGTCATAGGGGCAGGTCTAGAAGCCAGACAGATTAGAAATTGCGAAAAAGTCTCAAACTTTAAAAGAAAAGTGCACAAATTACCATCAGCAATCTAATACACAATGTAACCACTGTACAACTTCAAATAAGTTCTGAAAATCAATTCTGCAGTCCATTTAAGAAACCCTAGTTGCAGGATTGCCATAAATAACACACCAAAAAAAAGCAACAAATCACTGACAGGCCAATGCAGGTCACTCAAATACTGCTCTGCACTGAACTGCTCACAGAAGTGTGCAACTGAGTGAATTGGCAAACAAAAAGATCAGGACTTCACTACACAGCTGCTCAAGGAAGAAACATCAAAGGTCAGTGTTTCTGTGTAGTCTTACGCATTAATCCAATGATTTCAGCACTGGCTACAGCGTTGGGCAGGAAACCAATGTCAGCAATCTTTGCCGTTTGGAACCTTTCAGTTCCCACTGGGAGGAAGGCTCAAAAATCCTATTTCCCTTGTTCTGAGGCCAGGACCAGATGTTACCTTATGGGCCAAGAAGAAGTGTGAGCAGCAGGTGCATTCTGCATCTGTCCTAGGCAGGCGGGTTGATTGTGGAGGAGACAGAGACAGTGGTAGCAGCCCAGTGGGCTCTGATCAGCCTGAGAGACAGGAACAGAAGATTTGCCAGCTATAACCCTTGGTGGAGATCAGGGGGAAGTGTCAGAGCAAGGAGGGGTGAGAGAAAAGAATTAACAGTTGAAAGGACTTGGGATGATTGGGGGGCTCTGTTACAGACTCTGCTAGGTGCTAGCTACAAAAGGCAGCACAGACTTAAAACAAAGGGTGTTAAATGGGGGCGTGTATAGGACCTGAAATCCTTGGTTCCAGGTTCTAGGGGCAGGTCTAGTAACCAGACATAGCAGACATGGAGAAAAAGCATTAAACTTGAAAAGAAAGTGCAGAAATTACCATCAGTAATCTAATATGCAATTTAACCACTGTACACCTTAAAATGAGTTCTGAAATTAACTCTAGAGTCCATTTAATGAAACCCTAGTGGCAGGAATGTGATAAATAACACACCAATAAAAAAAGCAACACATTGCTGACAGGCCAGTGCTGGTCACTCAAATGCTGCTCTGCACTAAACTGCTTACAGAAGTGTGCAACTGAATGATTTGGCTAGCATAAAGATCAGGACTTCACTACACAGCTGCTAAAGGAAAAAGCTTCAAAGGTCAGTGTTTCTCTGCAGTGTTATGCCCTAATCCAATGATTTCAGCACTTTCTGCAGTGTTGGGCAGGAAATCAACATCAGCGCTCTTGGCCATCTGGAACCTTTCAGTTCCCACTGGGAGGAAGGCTCAAAAATCCTCTTTCCCTTGTTCTGGGGCCAGGACTAGATGTTACCTTATGGGCCAAGGAGGAGTGTTGGCAGCAGGTGCCTTCTTGGCCTGTCCAAGGCAGGCAGGTTGCTTGTGGAGGGGTCCGCTTCAGTGGTACCAGCCCCATGGGCTCTGATCAGCCTGAGAGAAAGGAACAGAAGAGATGGCAGTTATAAGCCTTGGTGGAGGTCAGGAGAAGGTGTCAGAGCACAGAGGGGTGAGAGAAAAAATTAACATTTGAATGGACTTGGGATGATGGGGGGGCGCTGTTAAAGACTCTGGCTAGGTCGGGTGCTACCAACAAATTGCAACACAGAGTAAAAACAAAGGGTGTTAAATGGGGTCATGTATCGGACCTGAAATGTGTGGTGCCAGGTCCTGGGGGCAGACTAGCAGCCAGGCAGCTTAGAAACGCAGAAAGTCAGAAACTTTTAAAGAAAAGTGCAGAAATTACCATCAGCAATCTAATACACAATGTAATCACTGTTCAACTTCAAATTAGTTCTGAAAATCAGCTCTACAGTCCATTTAAGGAAACCCTGGTGGCAGGAATGCCACTAATAATACAAAAAGAAAGCAAGAAATTACTGACAGGCCAGTGCAGGTTACGCAAATGATGCTCTGCACTGAACTGCCCACAGAAGTGTGCAACTGAGTTGATTGGCAAGCAAAAAGATCAGGACTTCACTACACAGTTGCTAAAGGAAGAAACATGAAAGGTCAATGGTTCTCTGCAGTCTTATGCCCTAATCCAATGATTTCAGCACAGGCTGCAGCGTTGGACTGGAAACCAATGTCTGCACTCCAGGTCATCTGGAACCTTTCAGTTCCCACTGGAAGGAAGGCTCAGAAATCCACTTTCCCTTGTTCTGGGTTGAGGACCAGATGTTACCTTATGGGCCAAGAAGGAGTGTGAACAGCAGGTGCCTTTCTTGCCTGTCCGATGCTAGCGGGTTGCTTGTGGTGGGGACCGCGGTTGCAGCCCAGTGGACTCCGATCAGCCTGAGAGAGAGGAAAAGAAGAGATGGCAATTATAACCCTTCGTGGAGGTCAGGGGAAGGAGTCAGAGCAAGGACGGGTGACAGAAAAAAATTAACAGTTGAAAGGACTTGGGATGACTGAGGGGTCTGTTACAGACTCTGGCTAGGTGCTAGCAACAAATTGCAGCACAAAGTTAAAACAAAGGGTATTAAATAGGGGCATGTATCTGACCTGAAATGTTTGGTGCCAGGTTCTAGGGGCAGGTCTATCAGCCAGAGAGATTAAAAATGCATAAAAAGTCTTTAACTTTAAAAGAAAAGTGCAGAAATTACTATTAGCAATCCAATACACAATGTAACCATGGTACAACTTACAATTAGTTCTGAAAATCAGCTCTACAGCCCATTTAAGGAAACCCTAGCAGTAGGATTGCCTTAACTAAATCACCAAAAAAAGCAACAAATCACTGACAGGACGGTGCAGATTACGAAAATGCTGCTCTGCACTGAACTGCTCACAGAAGTGTGCAACTGAGTGAATTGGCAAGCAAAAAGATCAGAACTTCAGTACACAGCTGTTAAAGGAAGAAATATCAAAGGTCAGTGTTTCTCTGCAGCCTTTCATATGCCCTAATCCAATGATTTCAGCACTGGGCAGAAAACCAATGTCAGCACTCCATGTCATCTGGAACCTTTCAGTTCGCACTGGGAGGAAGGCTCAAAAATCCTATTTCCTTTGTTCTGGGTTGAGGACTGGATGGTACTTATGGGCCAAGAAGAAGTGTGAGCAGTGAGCCTTCTTGGCCTGTCCTGACAGGTGGGTTGCTTGTGGAGGGACCGTATCAGCTGTAGCAGCCCAGTGAGTTCTGATCAGCCTGAGAGGGAGGAGCAGAAGATATGGGCATTATAATCCTTGGTGGAGGTCAGGGGGAGGTGTCAGAGAAAGGAGGGGTGAGAGAAACAACATAATAGTTGAAGGGACATGGGATTATAGGGGGGCTCTGATACAGACTCTGGCTAGGTGTTAGCAACAACTTGCAGCACAAAGTTGAAACAAAGGGTATTAAACGGGGTCATGTATCTGACCTGAAATGTTTGGTGCCAGGTTCTAGGGGCAGGTCTATCAGCCAGAGAGATTAGAAATGCAGAAAAAGTCTTTAACTTTAAAAGAAAAGTGCAGAAATTACCATTAGCAATCTAATACACAATGTAACCGTGGTACAACTTAAAATTAGTTCTGAAAAACAGCTCTACAGTCAATTTAAGGAAACCCTAGCAGTAGGATTGCCATAACTAACACACCAAAAAAAGCAACAAATCACTGACAGGCCAGTGCAGATTATCAATTGCTGCTCCACTGAACTGCTCACAGAAGTGTGCAACTGGGTGAATTGGGTAGCAAAAAGATCAGGACTTCAGTACACAGTTGTTAAAGGAAGAAACATCAAAGGTCAGTGTTTCTCTGCAGTCTTTATATGCCCTAATCCAATGATTTCAGCACTGGCTGCAGCGCTGGACAGGAAACCAATGTCAGCACTCAAGGCCGCCTAGAACCTTTCAGTTCCCACTGGGAGAAATGCTCAAAAATCCTATTTCCTTTGTTCTGGGTTGAGGACCAGATGTTTCCTTATGGGCCTATAAGAAGTGTGGTAGAAGATGATTTCTCAGCCTGTCCTAGGCAGGCGTGTTGCTTATGGAGTGGACTGCTTTAGTGATACAAGCCCAGTCAACTCCAATCAGCCTGAGTGAGAGGAACAGAAGAGACGGTAGTTATAAGCCTAGGTGGAGATCAGGGACAGGTGTCAGAGCAGGGAGGGGTGAGAGAAACAAATTAACACTTGAAAGGACTCGGAGTGATGGGGGAGCTCTGTTACAGACTATGGCTTGGTGCTAGCAACAAATTGCAGCCCAGAGAAAAACAAAGGGTGTTAAATGGGGGCATGTATCTGACCTGAAATGTGTGGTGCCAAGTCCTTGGGGCAGGTCTAGCAGCCAGACAGATGAGAAGTGCAATAAAAGTCTTAAACTTTAAAAGAATAGTGCAGAAATTACCGTCAGCAATCTAATACGCAATGTAACCACTGTACAACTTAAAATTAGTCCTGGAAAATCAACTCTGCAGTCCATTTAAGAACCCTAGTGGCAAGATTGCCATAAATAATACAAAAAAAAAAGGCAACAAATCACTGACAGGCCAGTGCAGGTCACGCAGTTGCTGTTTGCACTGAACTGCTCAGTGAAGTGTGCAACTGAGTGAATTGGCAGGCAAAAGATCATGACTTCACTCACACAGCTGTAAAGGAAGAAACTTCAACGGTCAGTGTTTCTCTGCAGTCTTATCCCCTAATCCAATGATTTCAGCACTGGCTGCAGTGCTGGGCAGGAAACCAATGTCAGCGCTCCAGGCCATCTGGAACCTTTCAGTTCCCACTAGGAGGAAGGCTCAAAAATCCTATTTCCTTTGTTCTGGGTTGAGGACCAGATGTTACTTTATGGGCCAAGAAGAAGTGAGAGCAGCATGTGCCTTCTTGGCCTGTCCTAGCAGGTGGGTTGCTTGTGGAGGTGACCGAGACTGGCGATAGTAGCCCAGTGATCTCCGATCAGCCTGAGAGAGAGGAACAGATGATATGGGCATTATAACCCTTGATGGAGGTCATGAAGACGTGTCAGAGCAAAGAGGGGAGAGAGAAACAAAATAACACTTGAAGTGACTTGGGATGATGGAGGGGCTCTGTTACAGACTCTGGCTAGTTGCTAACAACAAATTGCAGCACAGGGTTAAAACAAAGGGTGTTAAATGGGGGCATGTATCTGACCTGAATTTTTTGGTACCAGGTCCTAGGGGCAGGTCTAGAAGCCAGACAGATTAGAAATGCAGAAAAAGTCTCAAACTTTGAAAAGAAAAGTGCACAAATTACCATCAGCAATCTAATATGCAATGTAACCACTGTACAACTTCAAATAAGTTCTGAAAATCAACTCTGCAGTCCATTTAGGAAACCCTAGTTGCAGGATTGCCATAAATAACAAACCAAAAAAAAAAGCAACAAATCACTGACAGGCCAGTGCAGGTCACTCAAATACTGCTCTGTACTGAACTGCTCACAGAAGTGTGCAACTGACTAAACTGGCAAACAAAAAGATCAGGACTTCACTACACAGCTGCTAAAGGAAGAAACATCAAAGGACAGTGTTTCTGTGTAGTCTTACGCCCTAATCCAGTGATTTCAGCACTGGCTGCAGCGTTGGGCAGGAAACCAATGTCAGCACTCTTTGCCGTCTGGAACCTTTCAGTTCCCACTGGGAGGAAGGCTCAAAAATCCTATTTCCCTTGTTCTGGGGCCAGGACCAGATGTTACCTTATTGGCCAAGAAGAAGTGTGAGCAGCAGGTGCGTTCTGCATCTGTCCTAGGCAGGCGGGTTGCCTATGGAGGAGACCAAGTCAGCGGTAGCAGTCCAGTGGGCTCTGATCAGCCGGAGAGAGAGGAACTGAATAAATGCCTGCTATAACCCTTGGTGGAGATCAGGGGGAAGTGTCAGAGCAAGGAGGGGTGAGAGAAAATAATTAACAGTTGAAAGGACTTGGGATGATTGGGAGGCTCTGTTACAGACTCTGCTAGGTGCTAGCAACAAAAAGCAGCACAGAGTTAAAACAAAGGGTGTTAAATGGGGGCATGTATAGGACCTGAAATGCTTGGTTCCAGGTTCTAGGGGCAGGTCTAGTAACCAGACATAGTAGAAATGGAGAAAAAGCATTAAACTTGAAAAGAAAGTGCAGAAATTTCCATCAGCAATCTAATATGTAATTTAACCACTGTGCACCTTAAAATGAGTTCTGAAATCAACTCTAGAGTCCATTTAATGAAACCCTAGTGGCAGGAATGCGATAAATAACACACCAATAAAAAAAGCAACAATTTGCTGACAGGCCGGTGCTGGTCACTCAAATGCTGCTCTGCACTGAACTGCTTACAGAAGTGTGCAACTGGAATGATTTGGCTAGCAAAAAGATCAGGACTTCACCACAGGTGCTAAAGGAAAAAGCATCAAAGGTCAGTTTCTGCAGTGTTATGCCATAATCCAATGATTTCAGCACTTTCTGCAGTGTTGGGCAGGAAACCAACCTCAACGCTCTTGGCCATCTGGAACCTTTCAGTTCCCACTGGGAGGAAGGCTCAAAAATCCTCTTTCCCTTGTTCTGGGGCCAGGACTAGATGTTTACTTATGGGCCAAGGAGGAGTGCTGGCAGCAGGTGCCTTCTTGGCCTGTCCAAGGCAGGCAGGTTGCTTGTGGAGGGATCCGCTTCAGTGGTACCAGCCCCATGGGCTCTGATCAGCCTGAGAGAGAGGAACAGAAGAGATGGCAGTTATATGCCTTGGTGGAGGTCAGGGGTAGGTGTCAGAGCACAGAGGGGTGAGAGAAAAAATTAACATTTGAATGGACTTGGGATGATGGGGGGGCGCTGTTAAAGACTCTGGCTAGGTTGGGTACTAGCAACAAATTGCAGCACAGAGTAAAAACAAAGGGTGTTAAATGGGGGCATGTATCAGACCTGAAATGTGTGCTGCCAGGTTCTGGGGGCAGACTATCAGCCAGACAGCTTAGAAATGCAGAAAGTCAGAAACTTTTAAATAAAAGTGCAGAAATTACCATCAGCAATCTAATACGCAATGTAATCACTGTACAACTTCATATTAGTTCTGAAAATCAACTCAACAGTCCATTTAAGTAACTCCTAGTTGGAGGGATGCCATGAATAATACAAAAAAAGGAACAAATCACTGACAGGCCAGTGCAGGTTACGCAAATGATGCTCTGCACTGAACTGCCCACAGAAGTGTGCAACTGAGTTAATTGGCAAGCAAAAAGATCAGGACTTCACTACACAGCTGCTAAAGGAATAAACGTGAAAGGTCAATAGTTCTCTGCAGTCCTAAGCCCCAATCCAATGATTTCAGCACTGACTGCAGCATTGGACTGGAAACCAATGTCTGCGCTCCAGGTCATCTAGAACCATTCAGTTCCCACTGGGAGGAAGTCTCAGAAATCCACTTTCCCTTGTTCTGGGTTGAGGACCAGATATTAGCTTATAGGCCAAGAAAGAGTGTGAACAGCAAGTGCCTTTTTGGCCTGTCCTGCGCTGGCGGGTTGCTTGTGGTGGGGACCGTGGTTGCAGCTCAGTGGGCTCTGATCAGCCTGAGAGAGAGGAACAGAAGAGATGGCAATTATAACCCTTGGTGGAGGTCAGAGGGAGGTGTCAGAGCAAGGAGGGGTGACAGAAAAAAATTAACAGTTGAAAGGACTTGGTATGACTGAGGGGTCTGTTACAGACTCTGGCTAGGTGCCAGCAACAAATTGCAGCACAAAGTTAAAACAAAGGGTATTAAATGGGGGCATGTATCTGACCTAAAATGTTTGGTGCCAGGTTCTAGGGGCAGGTCTATCAGCCAGAGAGATTAGAAATGCAAAAAAAGTCTTTAACTTTATAAGAAAAGTGCAGAAATTACCATTAGCAATCTAATACACATGTAACCATGGTACAGCTTAAAATTAGTTCTGAAAATCAGCTCTACAGTCCATATAAGGAAACCCTAGAAATAGGATTGCCATAAATAACACACCAAAAAAAGCAACAAATCACTGACAGGACAGTGCAGATTACGCAAATGCTGCTCTGCACTGAACTGCTCACAGAAGTGTGCAACTGAGTGAATTGGCAAGCAAAAAGATCAGGACTTCAGTACACAGCTGTTAAAGGAAGAAATATCAAAGGTCAGTGTTTCTCTGCAGTCTTTCATATGCCCTAATCCAATGATTTGAGCGCTGGGCAGAAAACCAATGTCAGCACTCCATGTCATCTGGAACCTTTCAGTTCGCACTGGGAGGAAGGCTCAAAAATCCTATTTCCTTTGTTCTGGGTTGAGGACCGGATGGTACTTTATGGGCCAAGAAGAAGTGTGAGCAGTAGGTGCCTTCTTGGCCTGTCCTAGACAGGTGGGTTGCTTGTGGAGGGGACCGCATCAGCTGTAGCAGCCCAGTGAGTTCTGATCAGCCTGAGAGGGAGGAGCAGAAGATATGGGCATTATAATCCTTGGTGGAGGTCAGGGGGAGGTGTCAGAGCAAGGAGGGGTGAGAGAAACAACATAATAGTTGAAGGGACATGGGATTATGGGGGGGCTCTGTTACAGACTCTAGCTAGGTGCAGAGCAACAACTTGCAGCACAAAGTTGAAACAAAGGGTATTAAAGGGGGTCATGTATCTGACCTGAAATGTTTGGTGCCAGGTTCTAGGGGCAGGTCTATCAACCAGAGAGATTAGAAATGCAGAAAAAGTCTTTAACTTTAAAAGAAAAGTGCAGAAATTACCATTAGCATTCTAATACACAATGTACACGTGGTACAACTTAAAATTAGTTCTGAAAAACAGCTCTACAGTCAATTTAAGGAAACCCTAGCAGTAGGATTGCCATAACTAACACACCAAAAAAAGCAACAAATCACTGACAGGCCAGTGCAGATTACACAATTGCTGCTCTGCACTGAACTGCTCACAGAAGTGTGCAACTGGGTGAATTGGGTAGCAAAAAGATCAGGACTTCAGTACACAGCTGTTAAAGGAAGAAACATCAAAGGTCAGTGTTTCTCTGCAGTCTTTCATATGCCCTAATCTAATGATTTCAGCACTGGCTGCAGCGCTGGACAGGAAACCAATGTCAGCACTCAAGGCCGCCTAGAACCTTTCAGTTCCCACTGGGAGGAAAGCTCAAAAATCCTATTTCCTTTGTTCTGGGTTGAGGACCAGATGTTTCCTTATGGGCCTATAAGAAGTGTGGTAGAAGACGATTTCTCAGCCTGTCCTAGGCAGGCGTGTTGCTTGTGGAGTGGACTGCATTAGTGATACAAGCCCAGTCAACTCCAATCAGCCTGAGAGAGAGGAACAGAAGAGATGGTAGTTATAAGCCTAGGTGGAGGTCAGGGGCAGGTGTCAGAGCAGGGAGGGGTGAGAGAAACAAATTAACACTTGAAAGGACTCGGGGTGATGGGGGAGCTCTGTTACAGACTATGGCTTGGTGCTAGCAACAAATTGCAGCCCAGAGAAAAACAGAGGGTGTTAAATGGGGGCATGTATCTGACCTGAAATGTGTGGTGCCAAGTCCTTGGGGCAGGTCTAGCAGCCAGACAGATGAGAAGTGCAATAAAAGTCTTAAACTTTAAAAGAATAGTGCAGAAATTACCATCAGCAATCTAATACGCAATGTACCCACTGTACAACTTAAAATTAGTAATGGAAAATCAACTCTGCAGTCCATTTAAGAACCCTAGTGGCAAGATTGCCATAAATAATACAAAAAAGGCAACAAATCACTGACAGGCCAGTGCAGGTCACGCAGCTGCTGTTCTGCACTGAACTGCTCAGTGAAGTGTGCAACTGAGTGAATTGGCAGGCAAAAAGATCATGACTTCACTACACAGCTGCTAAAGGAAGAAACTTCAACGGTCAGTGTTTCTCTGCAGTCTTATCCCCTAATCCAATGATTTCAGCACTGGCTGCAGTGCTGGGCAGGAAACCAATGTCAGCGCTCCAGGCCATCTGGAACCTTTCAGTTCCCACTAGGAGGAAGGCTCAACAATCCTATTTCCTTTGTTCTGGGTTGAGGACCAGATGTTACTTTATGGGCCAAGAAGAAGTGTGAGCAGCATGTGCCTTCTTGGCCTGTCCTAGCAGGTGGGTTGCTTGTGGAGGCGACCGCATTAGCGATAGCAGCCCAGTGATCTCCGATCAGCCTGAGAGAGAGGAACAGATGATATGGACATTATAACCCTTGATGGAGGTCATGAAGACGTGTCAGAGCAAGGAGGTGTGAGAGAAACAAAATAACAGTTGAAGGGACTTGGGATGATGGAGGGGCTCTGTTACAGACTCTGGCTAGTTGCTAACAACAAATTGCAGCACAGGGTTAAAACAAAGGGTGTTAAATGGGGGCATGTATCTGACCTGAATTTTTTGGTACCAGGTCCTAGGGGCAGGTCTAGAAGCCAGACAGATTAGAAATGCAGAAAAAGTCTCAAACTTTGAAAAAGAAAAGTGCACAAATTACCATCAGCAATCTAATATGCAATGTAACCACTGTACAACTTCAAATAAGTTCTGAAAATCAACTCTGCAGTACATTTAAGAAAGCCCTAGTTGCAGGATTGCCATAAATAACACACCAAAAAAAAAAGCAACAAATCACTGACAGGCCAGTGCAGGTCACTCAAATACTGCTCTGTACTGAACTGCTCACATAAGTGTGCAACTGAGTAAATTGGCAAACAAAAAGATCAGGACTTCACTACACAGCTGCTAAAGGAAGAAACATCAAAGGATAGTGTTTCTGTGTAGTCTTACGCCCTAATCCAGTGATTTCAGCACTGGCTGCAGCGTTGGGCAGGAAACCAATGTCAGCAATCTTTGCCGTCTGGAACCTTTCAGTTCCCACTGGGAGGAAGGCTCAAAAATCCTATTTCCCTTGTTCTGGGGCCAGGACCAGATGTTACCTTATGGGCCAAGAAGAAGTGTGAGCAGCAGGTGCGTTCTGCATCTGTCCAAGGCAGGCGGGTTGCCTGTGGAGGAGACCGAGTCAGCGGTAGCAGCCCAGTGGGCTCTGATCAGCCGGAGAGAGAGGAACTGAATAAATGCCTGCTATAACCCTTGGTGGAGATCAGGAGGAAGTGTCAGAGCAAGGAGGGGTGAGAGAAAAGAATTAACAGTTGAAAGGACTTGGGATGATTGGGGGGCTCTGTTACAGACTCTGCTAGGTGCTAGCAACAAAAAGCAGCACAGAGTTAAAACAAAGGGTGTTAAATGGGGGCATGTATAGGACCTGAAATGCTTGGTTCCAGGTTCTAGGGGCAGGTCTAGTAACCAGACATAGTAGAAATGGAGAAAAAGCATTAAACTTGAAAAGAAAGTGCAGAAATTTCCATCAGCAATCTAATATGCAATTTAACCACTGTGCACCTTAAAATGAGTTCTGAAATCAACTCTAGAGTCCATTTAATGTAACCCTAGCGGCAGGAATGCGATAAATAACACACCAATAAAAAAAGCAACAATTTGCTGACAGGCCAGTGCTGGTCACTCAAATGCTGCTCTGCACTGAACTCCTTACAGAAGTGTGCAACTGAATGCTTTGGCTAGCAAAAAGATCAGGACTTCACTACACAGCTGCTAAAGGAAAAAGCATCAAAGGTCAGTGTTTCTCTGCAGTGTTATGCCCTAATCCAATGATTTCAGCACTTTCTGCAGTGTTGGGCAGGAAACCAACATCAACGCTCTTGGCCGTCTGGAACCTTTCAGTTCCCACTGGGAGGAAGGCTCAAAAATCCTCTTTCCCTTGTTCTGGGGCCAGGACTAGATGTTTACTTATAGGCCAAGGAGGAGTGTTGGCAGCAGGTGCCTTCTTGGCCTGTCCAAGGCAGGCAGGTTGCTTATGGAGGGGTCCGCTTCAGTGGTACCAGCCCCATGGGCTCTGATCAGCCTGAGAGAGAGGAACAGAAGAGATGGCAGTTATATGCCTTGGTGGAGGTCAGGGGTAGGTGTCAGAGCACAGAGGGGTGAGAGAAAAAATTAACATTTGAATGGACTTGGGATGATGGGGGGGGCGCTGTTAAAGACTCTGGCTAGGTTGGGTACTAGCAACAAATTGCAGCACAGAGTAAAAACAAAGGGTGTTAAATGGGGGCATGTATCAGACCTGAAATGTGTGCTGCCAGGTTCTGGGGTCAGACTAGCAGCCAGACAGCTTAGAAATGCAGAAAGTCAGAAACTTTTAAATAAAAGTGCAGAAATTACCATCAGCAATCTAATACGCAATGTAATCACTGTACAACTTCATATTAGTTCTGAAAATCAACTCAACAGTCAATTTAAGTAACCCCTAGTTGGAGGAATGCCATGAATAATACAAAAAAAGGAACAAATCACTGACAGGCCAGTGCAGGTTACGCAAATGATGCTCTGCACTGAACTGCCCACAGAAGTGTGCAACTGAGTTAATTGGCAAGCAAAAAGATCAGGACTTCACTACACAGCTGCTAAAGGAATAAACATGAAAGGTCAATAGTTCTCTGCAGTCTTAAGCCCTAATCCAATGATTTTAGCACTGGCTGCAGCATTGGACTGGAAACCAATGTCTGCGCTCCAGGTCATCTGGAACCATTCAGTTCCCACTGGGAGGAAGGCTCAGAAATCCACTTTCCCTTGTTCTGGGTTGAGGACCGGATATTAGCTTATAGGCCAAGAAAGAGTGTGAACAGCAAGTGCCTTTCTGGCCTGTCCTGCGCTGGTGGGTTGCTTGTGGTGGGGACTGTGGTTGCAGCTCAGTGGGCTCTGATCAGCCTGAGAGAAAGGAACAGAAGAGATGGCAATTATAACCCTTGGTGGAGGTCAGGGGCAGGTGTCAGAGCAAGGAGGGGTGACAGAAAAAAATTAACAGTTGAAAGGACTTGGTATGACTGAGGGGTCTGTTATAGACTCTGGCTAGGTGCCAGCAACAAATTGCAGCACAAAGTTAAAACAAAGGGTATTAAATGGGGGCATGTATCTGACCTGAAATGTTTGGTGCCAGGTTCTAGGGGCAGGTCTATCAGCCAGAGAGATTAGAAATGCAGAAAAAGTCTTTAACTTTATAAGAAAAGTGCAGAAATTACCATTAGCAATCTAATACACATGTAACCATGGTACAGCTTAAAATTAGTTCTGAAAATCAGCTCTACAGTCCGTATAAGGAAACCCTAGAAGTAGGATTGCCATAACTAACACACCAAAAAAAGCAACAAATCACTGACAGGACAGTGCAGATTATGCAAATGCTGCTCTGCACTGAACTGCTCACAGAAGTGTGCAACTGAGTGAATTGGCAAGCAAAAAGATCAGGACTTCAGTACACAGCTGTTAAAGGAAGAAACATCAAAGGTCAGTGTTTCTCTGCAGTCTTTCATATGCCCTAATCCAATGATTTGAGCGCTGGGCAGGAAACCAGTGTCAGCGCTCCAGGCCATCTGGAACCTTTCAGTCCGCACTGGGAGGAAGGCTCAAAAATCCTATTTCCTTTGTTCTGGGTTGAGGACCAGATGTTACTTTATGGACCAAGAAGTAGTGTGAGCAGTAGGTGCCTTCTTGGCCTGTCCTAGGCAGGCGGGTTGCTTGTGGAGGGGACCGCTTCAGCTATAGCAGCCCAGTGAGCTCTGATCAGCCTGAGAGAGAGGAACAGAAGATATGGGCATTATAACCCTTGGTGGCCGTCAGGGGGAAGTGTCAGAGCAAGTAGGGGTGAGAGAAACAACATAATAGTTGAAGGGACATGGGATTATGGGGGGGGGCTCTGTTACAGACTCTGGCTAGGTGCTAGCAACAACTTGCAGCACAAAGTTGAAACAAAGGGTATTAAAGGGCGTCATGTATCTGACCTGAAATGTTTGGTGCCAGGTTCTAGGGGCAGGTCTATCAGTCAGAGAGATTAGAAATGCAGAAAAAGTCTTTAACTTTAAAAGAAAAGTGCAGAAATTACCATTAGCAATCTAATACACATTGTAACCATGGTAGAACTTAAAATTAGTTCTGAAAATCAACTCTTCAGTCCATTTAAGGAAACCCTAGCAGTAATATTGCCATAACTAACACACCAAAAAAAGCAACAAATCACTGACAGGCCAGTGCAGATTACGCAAATACTGCTCTGCACTGAACTGCTCACAGAAGTGTGCAACTGGGTGAATTGGCAAGCAAAAAGATCAGGACTTCAGTACACAGCTGTTAAAGGAAGAAACATCAAAGGTCAGTGTTTCTCTGCAGTCTTTCATATGCCCTAATCCAATGATTTCAGCACTGGCTGCAGCGCTGGACAGGAAACCAATGTCAGCACTCAAGGCCGCCTAGAACCTTTCAGTTCCCACTGAGAGGAAGGCTCAAAAATCCTATTTCCTTTGTTCTGGGTTGAGGACCAGATGTTTCCTTATAGGCCAAGAAGAAATGTGGCTGAAGGCGGTTTCTCAGCCTGTCCTAGGCAGGCGGGTTGCTTGTGGAGGGGGCTGCTTTAGTGATACAAGCCCAGCCAACTCCAATCAGCCTGAGAGAGAGGAACAGAAGAGATGGTAGTTATAAGCCTAGATGGAGGTCAGGGGCAGGTGTCAGAGCAGGGAGGGGTGAGAGAAACAAATTAACACTTGAAAGGACTTGGGATGATGGGGAGGTTCTGTTACAGCTATGGCTAGGTGCTAGCAACAAATTGCAGCCCTGAGTAAAACAAAGGGTGTTAAATGGGGGCATGTATCTGACCTGGAATGTGTGGTGCCAGGTTCTTGGGGCAGGTCTAGCAGCCAGACAGATGAGAAATGCAGAAAAAGTCTTAAACTTTAAAAGAAAAGTGCAGAAATTACCATCAGCAATCTAATACGCAATGTAACCACTGTACAACTTAAAATTAGTTCTGGAAAATCAACTCTGCAGTTCATTTAAGAACCCTAGTGGCAAGATTGTCATAAATAATACAAAAAAAAGGCAACAAATCACTGACAGGCCAGTGCACATCATGCAAATGCTGTTCTGCACTGAACTGCTCAATGAAGTGTGCAACTGAGTGACTTGGCAGGCAAAAAGATCATGACTTCACTACACAGCAGCTAAAGGAAGAAACATCAACGGTCAGTGTTTCTCTGCAGTCTTATCCCCTGATCCAATGATTTCAGCACTGGCTACAGCGCTGGGCAGGAAACCAATGTCAGCGCTCCATGCCATCTGGTACCTTTCAGTTCCCACTGGGAGGAAGGCTCAAAAATCCTATTTTCTTTGTTCTGGGTTGAGGACCAGATGTTACTTTATGGGCCAAGAAGTGTGAGCAGCAGGTGCCTTCTTGGCCTGTCCTTGGCAGGTGGGTTGCTTGCGGAGCGGACCGCGTTAGCGATAGCAGCCCAGTGATGTCCGATCAGCCTGAGAGAGAGGAACAGAAGATATGGGCATTATAACCCTTGATGGAGGTCAGGGGGAGGTGTCAGAGCAAGGGAGGGGTGAGAGAAACAAAATAACAGTTGAAAGGACTTGGGATGATGGAGGGGCTCTGTTACAGACTCTGGCTAGTTGCTAACAACAAATTGCAGCACAGGGTTAAAACAAAGGGTGTTAAATGGGGGCATGTATCTGACCTGAATTTTTTGGTACCAGGTCCTAGGGGCAGGTCTAGAAGCCAGACAGATTAGAAATGCATAAAAAGTCTCAAACTTTAAAAGAAAAGTGCACAAATTACCATCAGCAATCTAATACACAATGTAACCACTGTACAACTTCAAATAAGTTCTGAAAATCAACTCTGCAGTCCATTTAAGGAAACCCTAGTTGCAGGATTGCCATAAATAACACACCAAAAAAAAAGCAACAAATCACTGAAGGCCAGTGCAGGTCACTCAAATACTGCTCTGCACTGAACTGCTCACAGAAGTGTGCAACTGAGTAAATTGGCAAACAATAAGTTCAGGACTTCACTACACAGCTGCTAAAGGAAGAAACATCACAGGTCAGTGTTTCTGTGTAGTCTTACGCACTAATCCAATGATTTCAGCACTGGCTGCTGCGTTGGGCAGGAAACCAATGTCAGCACTTTTTGCCGTCTGGAACCTTTCAGTTTCCACTGGGATGAAGGCTCAAAAATCCTATTTCCCTTTTTCTGGGGCCAAGACCAGATGTTACCTTATGG
Source organism: Neoceratodus forsteri (assembly GCA_016271365.2). NCBI lineage: Eukaryota > Metazoa > Chordata > Ceratodontiformes > Ceratodontidae > Neoceratodus > Neoceratodus forsteri. Next base: position 84,960,096 of record CM028133.1, on the reverse strand, counting down.
GTCAAGAAGAAGTGTGAGCAGCAGGTGCCTTCTGCATCTGTCCTAGGCAGGCAGGTTGCTTGTGGAGCAGACCGAGTCAGCGGTAGCAGCCCAGTGGGCTCTGATCAGCCTGAGAGAGAGGAACAGAAGATATGCTAGTTATAACCCTTGGTGGAGATCAGGGGGAAGTGTCAGAGCAAGGAGGGGTGAGAGAAAAGAATTAACAGTTGAAAGGACTTGGGATGATTGGGGGGCTCTGTTACAGACTCTGCTAGGTGCTAGCAACAAAAAGCAGCACAGAGTTAAAACAAAGGGTGTTAAATGGGGGCATGTATAGTACCTGAAATGCTTGGTTCCAGGCTCTAGGTTCAGGTCTAGTAACCAGACATAGTAGAAATGGAGAAAAAGCATTAAACTTGAAAAGAAAGTGCAGAAATTACCATCAGCAATCTAATACGCAATTTAACCACGCTACACCTTAAAATTAGTTCTTAAATCAACTCTGGAGTCCATTTAATGAAACCCTAGAGGCATGAATGTGATAAATAACACACCAATAAAAAAAGCAACAAATTGCTGACAGGCCAGTGCTGGTCACTCAAATGCTGCTCTGCACTGAACTGCTTACAGAAGTGTGCAACTGAATGATTTGGCTAGCAAAAAGATCAGGACTTCACTACACAGCTGCTAAAGGAAAAAGCATCAAAGGTCAGTGTTTCTCTGCAGTGTTATACCCTAATCCAATGATTTCAGCAGTTGCTGCAGTGTTGGGCCGGAAACCGACATCAGCACTCTTGGCCGTCTGGAACCTTTCAGTTCCCACTGGGAGGAAGGCTCAAAAATCCTCTTTCCCTTGTTCTGGGTTGAGGACCAGATGTTACCTTATGGGCCTAGAAGCAGTGTGAACCGTAGGTGCCTTTCTGGCCTGTCCAAGGCAGATGGGTTGCTTGTGGAGGAGACCGCAGTTGCAGCAAAGTGGGCTCTGATCAGCCTGAGAGAAAGAAACAGAATATATGCTAGTTATAACCCTAGGAGGAGATCGGGAGAAGTGTCAGAGCAAGGAGGGGTGAGAGAAAAGAATTAACAGTTGAAAGGACTTGGGATGATGGGGGAGTCTGTTTCAGACTCTGGCTAGGTGCTAGCAACAAATTGCAGCACGGAGTTAAAACAAAGGGTGTTAAATAGGGGTATGTATCTGACCTGAAATGTTTTGTGCCAGGTTCTAGGGGCAGGTGTGGTAGCCAGACTGATTAGAAATGCAGAAAAAAAATATTAAACTTTTAAACAAAAGTGCAGAAATTACCATCAGCAATCTAATTCGCAATGTAACCACTGTACAACTTAAAATTAGTTCTGAAACTCAACTCTACAATCCAGGTAAGCAGCTCTACCTATCTTTTGCCTCCCAACCAGGATAGAGCTCTCTCGGTATTTAACAACTGCCTCACTAAAATCCAGAATTGGATGAATTCATGCTGGCTGAGGTTGAACTCTGAAAATATGGTTGTGGACCCAGGTTATTGGATAGAGGGGATGGGAGCTGGTTTGCCTTCAGGACTTTTTTTGGGTGGCATCCTGCTCCCTATCTCTGAATGGGTGTGGAACCTGGAGGTGATTTTTGATGATGGGCTGACACTGCGATCGCATGTATTGGCAGTCATCAAATCATCCTTTTACCATCTGAGGAACATCTCCAGGATTAACACCTAGTTGCATCTGGTGATCTGCCTACATTGGTCCACACCTTTGTGTCCTCACACCTTGATTACTGCAACTCCCTGTATCAAGGGCTACCTGGGTTGATATCTGCCACTTGCAGCTCATGTAGAATGCTGCGGCCTGGGTATTGACAGGTACTCCTCATACCTGTCAAATTTCTCTGGTGATGCTCATCTGCACTGGCTGCCAATACAGTGGTGGATCACCTTTAAAGTCAGTCTTCTGACCTAAATGGTCTAAAGCCCTACATAAACAGGTCCCGGAATGCCTGAAAGAGCTCCTCATACCTTACTGTCCTAGGCAATCGCTCAACTCGGCAGACGAGGGGTTGCTGGAGATTCCAAGGGTTTCTTTAAAATCTTCAGGGGCCTGTGCTTTTATGTACATGACCCCTGCCCTCTGGAATTCTCTACCCCGTTCACTTCGGCAGTGTGCATCCATGGAGGAATTCATAAAGGCCTTAAAGACTCATTTATGGTTATAATTAACCTGGTTGCTTCATCGAGTGTCCCCTGATGATGCCAACCCCTATATTACTGGCACTGCTCTGGGCAATCAGATTTAATAGCACACCAATATGAAGCATTTTTTTTTAAAGATCAATGTTACTGTTTGGTTAGGAAAAAAAATAAAGAGAAAACTCTGACAGTTTGCTGGTTGGTGGACTGTGTTGGGGAGCATATCCAGGGCAACTTGGGTGATGGAGTGAAAAATGGCGCAGGGAGGAAAAGGACATATCTGGAAAGAAAGCGTGCATGCTGGCATAGGATCATGAGTAGGCAGTGTATTTTTTTTTATTTTGAGGCACAGAACAATGTTTCCCTGCCCTGTGTTTTATTTATTTATTGAAATGTTTCACCTGGAAGGCCACACTGAACAACAAGTTGCTCGTCTCACGGTACATCTGGGGGAAGGGTAAGAGGAGACATATATACAGAGTAAATTCTCATATGAATAATTCAATTAATAGAAAATGATTATCATTGCATTACATAAAAAACTGTACAGTCTTATTTCTCTCACTCTCCTGCAGGAAGGCACTGCTTCTCAGACCCCCTGACTCAGACTCAGACTCAGACTCCATCCGATGTGAAATGAAAGACTTCTGGAGTTCTGTAGCAGGATTCAAATTTGCCACACTACCATGCTACACAGAATAGTAATCTGCAGTAGAATGTAATACTAGACATAAAAAAACCTGGGTTTTACTAAATTTATCTTGTATGACATTTTAGGGTCCAACCTGTGACAGACAGACTTGTGTGTTAACGTCTTCTGTTGCAGAATTTATAGCATTACAATAAAACGATAATGCACAAAACAGTAACATTAAGACATACTTCCGCTGCTGTTTTGGATGGATGTACAGCGAGGCAATTCATTTTGCTGACTCCTAAGGAGTACTGCTTTAATAAAAGTGTTGTCACTGCTGCTGTTCATGGAAAGGAGGAAGGCAAATGCAGGTCTAGCAGCAACATTAACCTGGTTATTTCACCTTCAACTTCCCCACTGGCAGGGGGACTTTCAGTGCCAATGGCAGGTTTGGGCATCCTGCTGTCAGAAGAATATATTTAAATTAATTAACATTCTTCATCCCCCTTCCCCTTAAACTCACTAAAATGGAGAACATTTTTATAGGGAAACGTCAACAGGTGGCCAGAACTGTTTCGGGCTTTTTCTAGGGGTCAAAGATTATTTTTAATTGAAGTAATATTGCAAATTTGTGACAGTTTTCATGAAAAGTACCACAAATCTGTGGCAGTTTTCCCACAACAGTGTCATTAGTTGTGCGAAAATGCCACAATTTGCAGCAGTTTCACAAAATTAATGTCACAAATTTGTGATACTACCAAAGATTGAAAACTAAAACCATATTTCTGGCCACTGTTCTAAAAAAATAATGCTAGAATCATTTTCCTCAGGGCCTGATTAGGTAAAACTCTTGGGGCCAGATATTCAAACCTTTGCACCTAGTGCAAATCCATAGCACTGGAATAGCACTGGATTTGCAAGAGGCTGTCAATTAACCCTATTAGCACCGGTGCTGGGTGGTATCTTGCCTAATAGGTAATGGTATGCAGGGCGGACAGGAGAGCACCCACTAGACTACCAGGATAGGTCTTATATTTTACATGGAAGGGGGGTCAGGAATCATGGGGGGGGCATCACCACACTACCTCCAGCTTTTTCCTGGTGTTATCTAGTGCCACGCTACAGGTCGCACTAATGCTTGTAGCATGGCACTATACATTTTAATATGCCATGCTGATGGCATTCATGGGAGCTCTCCTGTCCATGCCCCTGCATACCATTACCTATTAGCATCAGCGCTACCACACAGTGCCAGTGCAGGGGGGTGGGGGGACCACTAGACTACCATGGAAATACACCTTAATTTGAAAGGAAATGGGTCGGGAGTTGTGCAGGGGGTTGGGAGACCACTAGTCTACCAGGGAAATTACTTTGACAATAAATCTAAACTGATCGGGATTCATGCAGGGGGGTGGAGGGACCACTAGACTACCAGGAACATTACTTTTAATTTGATTGTGAATGGGTCAGGAGCATACCTCTCAACTGTCCCTGATTATCAGGAACCTCCTTGAATTTGCCTCACAATATTACTCTGTCCCTCCTCACAGTTGTGCTTCCGTGGCTACACAGTGGAAATCGTAAGCACAAACTAATGTCAAACATTAAAATTGCAGACTTGTTCTTCATTAGAAACTGCATTTTGCGCTAAGCCCCATATTCTACCTTCTGTCTGGATGGATATCTCTACTTTTGAAGATGTGTCATTGATTCAAGTTCAAGTTTATTGCAGGAATACTCTGTTGAGCAAGCTCATTCACAAGGAGGTCCTGAAGCATGTACACAGTCAAGGGGACATTGCAGAAAAAGGCAACAAAGAAAAGAAAAAAAAATACAGCAATGTACAAATAAGGTTATTGTGCACCAATACATAGCAATACATCAAAGTAATATAAAGTATAGTTAAAGTTCTTATAATACATAGTGCTCAAATAAGACAGGACAAGGTAGGGATTATTAGCATAAACTGGTGGGAAGCAATAAATATGGGAAGTGTACAGTGATAGGAGAAAGTATATAAATAGTTAAGAGAAGAGGACTAAAGAGAGTATGTGGAGTAAGATATAGATGAAGAAGGCAAAGGTAGGAGAAGGTGTTAAGAACAAAAAAAAAAAAGAAAAAGAAACTGGAGAGGTCATTTAGATAACTTCACGTCCTGGCTAGAGCTAGTTCCAGGTGGAAGGGGAGGCATCGTAAGGACAAGTGTTAGGGAAGGGGCTTAAAAAGAGCTACAAATATCTTTTATTTTAGATTTAGCTAATTCTTTGAAGAAGTTAACCAAGACCATCGTGGTTAGTTTCAGGGTGGATTGGAGTTGGTCTAGATTGTTGGGACAGCATGTGAGATGGTGTATTTGCCAAAGGTGGTGCGAGTCCTCGGCACGTCAAGGAAGATAAAGTCAGATTTCCTAAGTGAGTAAGCACAGTAGGAAATGCTGATGAGAGATGTTGGGTAGCTCAGAAGTTTGTTCAGGAGTAACTTTAGAGTCCAAGTACCAGCATGGAGCAAATGTCTAGCGGTAAGTGATGTCCAGCCAACAGCAGCGTAAAGATCACAGTGGTGGGTTTGGTACAGGTGTTTGGTAATGAATCACAGGGCATTGTGATAAAGGATGTCCAGCTTATTGAGGTTTGAGATTGCAGTGGAGGTGTAAATTAGATCCCAGTAATCAAGTAGGGGTAGGAATGTGACCTACACAAGCCTGGTTCTAATTTCAGTCAGGAAAAGAGACTTGTTTCTGAAAAAGAAACCTAGCCTGACGTTTAACCTTCTGGATAGGTTCTCAAGATGGTAATTGAAAGACAGTTATTTGTCTAACCAAATGCCAAGATATTTAAATTTGGGGACAACTTCAAAGGTTCACCTAGAGAGGTGACAACAAAATCTTTGGTGAGCGGGGGTGGGTGGTGGAGGAGTTAATATGGGCAAAGATCATAGCCTTAGTTTTCTTAGCATTAAGCAGAAGCTTAGCATTAATAAGATTAGTTTCCAACTGAGCAAAGTCAGCTTGCAGCATGTCCCTTATTTCAGACAACATTGAGCCAGTGGTACACAGTACTGTGTCATCTGCAATGAAGTGTAGATTGGATTTGGTTATATAAGAGTCAAGATCATTGATATACAAGGAAAAAAGGATAGGGCCTAGGATGGAGCCTTGTGGGACTCCCCTGGCAACCAATTGCCAGGGGAGTCCCACAGGGTTCCATCCAAGGATGCTGAGAAAAGACCATTGGCTTTAACTTTCTGAGTCCTCCCTTCTAGGTGACTGGTAAACCACTGAGCAGTAGAAGGAGTGGCACCTACAGTAGTTTAGTAAGTCTGGTGACTAGTAAATTGTGATCAACGGTGTCAAATGCTTTACTAAGATCTAAGAAGACTGCACCAGTAATCTTCTAAGAATCTGATGCAGAGATCCAGTTATTAGTGATTTTGGCCGGTGTTGTGATAGTGCTATGCTTAGGCTGGAAGCCAGATTGCGATAGGTTTAAAAGTGAAAAGGTTTCAATATGAAGTTTTAATTGATTGTAGATCAGTTTTTCAAAAACTTTAGACAGAATAGGCAAACTTGAGATAGGTCTGCAATTATTTAGATCGCATGTGTCCCCTGATTTAAATAGGGGAAGGATATGGGCGGATTTCCAACAGGATGGAACTGTGGCAGATGAGATGAAGAGATTGAAAATATGAAGAATGGGGGCAGTAAGATGGGCAAAGCCTAGTTTTAGGAAAAAAGGTTCAAGTTCATTATCCTCAGCACTTTTCTTAGTATCAAGGTTAAGTAATGAGTCTTCATCTTCTTTGTAGTTAAGTGTATGCAGCTGGAAAGGACGTGTTGAGGAAAGGGGAGTGGAGCTAGAACTAGCTTGATTAATCCCTCAACCTGCATAAGGTGAGGAGTCAAAGGCTAAGCCAGCAGTGACAAAATGGGAGTTGAGTTCTTCCAGGATTTGGGAATTACTTTCAACAATCCTGCCTTCGGTAAGAATCTTAGTTGGAATGAAGAGTGCACTAGGCTGTCCTTCAGTGGATTTAAGTGTCCTCCAAATTTTGTGAGAATTCCCGTTAACCTGTTCTAGGGTAGAAACAAAGTAGTTTGCTTTGGCAGAGCGAATGCTTTTTACACGTGTTCCTGGCTGCTCTAAAAGTCTGCCAATCTGCAGGGCTCTTAGTATGCCCAGCCTGAGCCCAGTACTTGTCCCTGTTAGTGAGCACAGCCTTAAGGCTTGGAATAAACCAGATGTGCGAGGTGTGATGCACCCTAGCCTTGATAAAGGGAGCATGCGTATTTGCCAGTGTGACAAGGTTGCTGTTGAGGACAGGAACAGCCTCCTCAGATGTTTTAGCAAGATAGAGATCTTGCCACCTAACCTTGCCTAGGTCAGACAGGTAGTTTGCTGCCTGAAATGTATGAAAAGATTATTTTGTTATGATTTTGGGCTGTTGTCAATTTTTGGCATGTGATCTTATGCATGCAACAACCCCATGGTCGCTCATATCATTATGGAACACCACAGAGTGTGGGATTTTATGTGGATGAGTGGTTAATATAACATCTAGAAGTGAACTGTTGGCAGTGTTCAATGTATTGTTCCTTGTAGGTTCAGTAACTAGTTGTACGAGGCCAAACCGAGGGATTTCAGGCTGTGTGATTTAGGGGTAAGCCAGTCCATATTGAAATCCCCAAAGATTATTGTCTTACTATTGGCAGTCATGATTAGCAATTTTAGTACATTGAGGATATCAGTTCCTCCCGCCGGGGGCCTATAACCTCCTATAATAGTGATGCATTCCGTGTAGGGAAGGTGAATCTTCAAGGATACAATCTCATATTCCTTCAATTTTGAGTTACAGAAAATATCACTAACTGCATACTTGGTTTTTGAATAGACAACCACACCACGCCACCCCTCTAGATTCTCTATCTGCCCTGTATAGTTTGTAGCCTGGAAGGGTAATTTGTTGGTCAGTAGTGACCTTTTTGAGCCATGACTCGGTAATAATGATAAGATCTGGTTCTGTATGGCAGCCCATGCTTGTAGCTGGTCAAATTTTTTAGTCAAGCTTAGTATATTGACCAACATCATTTTAAGACCAGAGGCAGATGCAAATTCCATTGGAGAGGTAAGTTGTAAAGGAGGGCCAGATTTTAGCTCCACATTACCCGAGCATAGGAGAAGTAGAAGCAACAACTTCTTAAAAGAGCTCATCAAAAATGTGAGCACTTTTTTCCTTTGTGACTGCCCCCTAATCATTGCTAGGGGTGTAGGTTTAGTCCAAGGGGAGAAAAAGCTGGCTCGACAGTATAGTGCTATGAGGGAGAGTGCCCGGATAGACATTGGCAATGAAAGTAAGAGGGGGAAGAGGGAAGAGTGAGGAGTGTAGTAAAAGTAGGGGATGCCAGAGGGAGGGAGGTACAGTGTAGAGGGGCAGCATGAGTTGGGGTAAGGAGTATCAGTACTGGACTGGATCCTGGTGCTTCATAATATACAGTTACATTGGAAATGCGGTTTACTAGAATCACAAGGATAATAATAACAACATAAGCCATAACTCCTAGAGAGCATAATCTGAGTATTAGAGGGGATAGGAAGCCTCTGTCTGGGTGTGTGCAAGGAACACAGACAATCACCCCAAGTTATGAGAGGATAAATCAATACAGAATGTAAGAGACAGAGATATATTTTAATAACAAAGTTTAGTAATGTATTAAGCAGGGAATAGTATGAGAGCAGGCTAGAAAAGGTACAGGTGGGGATATATATAAGGGAGGTGGAAAAGGAGAAAATACAGAGTGTAGTTAGTCCAAAGTTTTGCTGTGCATCTAGATACTCAAAAGGACTGCCACGGATAGGAGAGAGACAGGAGATATAATTTTTCTGGGTAGCAGCAGCAGGCTGCAAATTACCAAGCAGCTAGACTAGGTTATAGCTGGAAGGCACTGCTACTCTAACTGAGGATTGGAAGTGTACATGGCCAAATGAAACCAATGGAAAGGCCAGACACCAGGGAGGGAGGTGCAGAAGAGCATTTAAAGGAAACCTGGGAGGGGTTGGGGGCAGGAGAAAATTAAGAAGGAGTTAGTTTGAGGGAAGTGAGCTAACCTCGCAGTTAAAGTCTATGGCCAAAGGCGCACCAATTGGTGAGGACTAGTGAAGCAGGTGTTAGGGCCAATCAGTATCCGCCTGCAAGAGCACCGCACCAATCGGATCCTACCAGCCGGGACAGCTCCAAGGATGAATTCAGCGGCCGTACCTTAGAGCTGGATCTGCTTCCTGTGGCCTGAAATTTGGCTGGGGCTTGAGGATGAAGTCGAGCAGCGGCCGGAGAGATGGCTGGGGCGCACTGCCCATGTCGAGTAGCACCGCTCAGGTGCAAGTCCCTGAGGGGAAAAAGAAAGGCACTGAGTTAAATATACTGGCAGACAGGGAATTGGGAGGTGGGTGGCGGTTGTGGTCCTTTGTCCCCGATTGTTTAAGCCTTGTCCCTGATTCAGGAGGCAAGGGGCTGTGGGGTATGTATGCACTGACTGTGCCTTGCAGCACACAGTTCCTGCTGTTTCTGGCCTGTACTTCTATTCCAACCAACAGGGGATGCTGTGGGTATGCCTTGGCCTGCAGCGTCCAACCTGTACTTCCATTCTGACCAAAAGGGGGAGCTTTGTGTTTCATGCAGTAACACTGGGCAAACTGCATGGTACTGTATGCTAAGCAGCACTTAATGAGATGCAAATGTACCTGTTTGCCCACGGATTACTTAAGTAGGCTCATTTGCATGGGAGCTTTGAATATAGCTCCTGTTTGCCCCAGGCTAACCAGTTTGCACCGGGCTAATGTGTTAGCACTATGCAATCAGGTTAGCCCAGGGCAAACCTCACTTCAGCATTGCACAGTTCTGCAGTGTGTGGCTTACATTGTTGTTTGAAGTAGATGTCGTACATCTCAGTTCAGTCACACACAATGTTCTCCATCTGCAACACTGGCTTGCTGCAAAATCTAATGAGCTGCAGTTGCAGTTTGCACTTCCCTGTTGCTATATTCAGTGCTGTCTTATCCCGGGGCTATTTTTGCCCTGCACTTCCAGACCAGTTTGCCCAGCTTCCTTAGACTGCTATATTCAGCAGGTTTAGCACTGGGCTATTCCTATTGAATATAGCTTGCTTTGTGCTCTGGGCTACGTTTGCCTGCCGGGCAGTGCTAATTTAGCCCCAAGGCAAAGTTTTGAATATCTGGCCCTTGGTGTTTACCAAGAGGCAGTATTTTTTGAATGTCAGCATTTTTTTCTCCATCACTAACTGAAAACAAGATGGCGGCAGCATAGCACTACTGAAGTCATTAGCAGCATTACAAAGTGGTTTCAGGGTGAACATATATTTTTTCCCATAAGCTGTAATGGGAAACTAAAGTTGAATAAGTTTTGAAGGGAATACTATTTTTTTCAGCAAACCTTCAAAAGGCACATCTGCAGCCCAGACTCTATACCCTAACAATTTCAGCCAAGACCCCAAGTCCTTTTGGAGATGCGGATGAGCAAAGAATTTGCACCTAAATGGTAAATTACACATTTTGTGCCACTCTGCAGCTCCACAACCATGCCACCAAATGGAACAAAAGTGTCAGATCCAGAGATATATGGTACCAGAAGGCACATAAAAGAAATTTTGGTCACATTGGACATACGGTTGCAAAATTATTATAGTGCAAAATTTTGGGTTACACATAGAAGTGGCTGTGCAACCCTAACTATACTGGCATAACCATGCCAGTACAAGTATAGTGGCACAGTAGTGCCACCATAGTTAAGACTGCATGGCCACTTCTATGTTAAACCCAAACTTTTAGGGCCAGATATTCAAAGCATAGCACCAGGCGCAAATCTGTTGTGCTGGACTAGCACCGAATTTGCACCAGACTGCAATATTCAAAAGGACATTTATGTGCTATGTGCTTGGTGTTAGCACTGAAGCTAAATTATAATGTATGCAGGGGAGGGATTGAGGGGAGGGGCCCTGAATGCTGGTGTACCGGCATATTCAAAAGTATAGTGCTGTGCTACAGATATTATCGCGAGCTGTAGCGAGGTGCTAAATACCACCAACAGAAAGCTGGCAGTAATGCAGCGGTGCCCCTCTCACTCCCGGACAAATCCCAACCCTCATTGAACATACAATACAATACATTTCCCTGGTAGTTTAGTGGTGTCCACACCCCCAAGCATGACTCCCAACTCCCGATGAACATAAAATGCAATCCTTTTCCCTGGTAGTCTAGTGGTGCCCATACCCCCAAGCATGACTCCCGACCCCCATTGAACATAAAATACAATCCTTTTCCCTGGTAGTCTAGTGGCCCCCCATCCCCAAGCACAACTCCCAACCCCCGATGAAAGTAAAAGAAAAGAAGGATTAAGTCATGAAACACAGCTGGACTGAAGGGGTATAACCATATGTCCTGGGACCAGGGCTATGGGTAGCAAATTGAAAAGAGAGCTGGACATGCAACTGGCCATCTCTATCCATTTGATCATTCTCTCATGAGCCCCTTCTGCTGCCATGCTCTCACTCAAATTCTTCCATAGACTAGACAAAAAATATTCAGATAGACATTTTTCCCTATCCCTATATATATATATTATGGTACAATGGTAGTGCTACCATAGTTAGGGTTGAGGAGCCCCTTTTAAGGTTAAAGGGTCAAATTTGCACCTCAGTACCTTTGCCATCGTTCAATGGATTTGTCTGAAATTTGGCAGGCATCATTGGGCATCATAGATCTTGGTATCTGCCAAAATTTGTGCTGATCGAATATACAGCTGCAGAGTTATTAAGCGACAACGAAAAGTGCATTTAGGCTTTTGAGTGAATTCTTTGCTCGTGCCTACAGGTCACACAGTTTGCGTGACTGGTCCAAAAACTTCAGGGAATGTGTGGCCAGGGTCCCCGATGTGCCTTTTGAAGATTGCATGAAAAAATATTAAATGGTTCAAAAGTTATTCAAAACACAAGTTCCCATTATAAGTCAATGGGAAAAGTTAACAAAAAGTTCGACAGTGTCATAAATGCAGTTTTTAGTGTCGCAAATAACCCCAGTAGTGTCGTGAGTCAGCCATTTTTTATTTGGTTAGTGATCACAGAAATGCTTGGCATTTAAATTTGAGACCCTTTAGGGACACAATTATTTTTGTGTTCACCTAGTCGGACCCTCAGGATGCTAGCCATGTCATTATTTGGGGGTAAAACACTCCAGAAATATGTTTTTCAAATTTCTGGAAAAAGTAGTATTGCAAAGTAGTGTTGCACTCACGACACTTTCACAAAATTTGTGAAAGGTGTCACAAATTGAGACACTACTTTTCCAGACTATGGTCAAAATGACAAGAGTTATTTCCTGCCCTGCTGCAAAAGAAAGGTTTGGTCTTTTGAGCTGAAATTTGGAGGGGAAGGCAGCCAACATCTCGCAGATGTGCATTTTGGTGGTTTGGTGAAAAAATGTTGCATGCCTGCCAAGTTACAGTAGCTGAAGTTGACATTTTTTCCCATAAACTAACATGGTGGCATCCGCCACACCTTTCGGGGCTCGTATCTCAAAAATGGTGCGAGATACAGAAATTTGTTGCGAATTGCATAGCCCTATGGGTTTTGGGCTATGCAACAGAAAAACCTAGCCAGGAAAATCATGATTTTTGTGAAATTAAAATTTTTTTTCTACGTGATACGGTTGCTAAGATATTAGCAATTAAGTACTTCCAATGCTCATTTTAAGCTTCGGTCCCCATTACAATGCATACATTCTTTGTATACACTGTGTTTCTGTATGCACCTGTTTGGCAAAACCAGGGTATGCGCTTCCATTACTGTTACAGTTACTGTTTCCATTTGCGTTTATGTCCCCGTTTGTGTTACCGTTTCCATGTACGCCACCATGTGCGTTACCCTTTGTGTTGTCATTCACGCTTGCATTTTCATTCCTGTTACCATTTGGGTTTCCACTACTTTTTCTGTTTGCATTTTTGTTTGTGTCACTATGCGCATTGCCATTTGCGTTTCTGGCAGCCCTTTCATTTGTGTTTCTGTTTCTCTTTCATTTTGCGTCTTCCTTGCTGTTACTGTTACCATTTGCATTTGCAATTGTGTTACTGTGCCCATGCGCATTACAGTTTGTGTTTCCATATGTGCTTGTGTTTCCTTTTGTGCTTCTGTTTCCTTTGCTGTTATTGTTGCTGTTACCATTACCATTTCCGTTTACAATTGCGGAACTGTGCCCATGCGCATTTCAGTTTGCATTTCCATACGCACTTCTGTTCCCGTTTCCATTTCTCTTTCCTTTGGCATTATTCTTCAGGTTAACTTTGCCATTTGCATTTACAATTGTGGTACCGTGCCTGTGCACGTTACAGTTTGTGTTTATGTGTGCGCTTGCGTTCGTGTTTCCGTTTCTGTTCCCTTTCATGTTCTTGTTGCTGTGACACTTAACATTTCCATTTAAAATACTGCTGCCATCACTGTTCGCATTACCAGTTGCATTTTCGTATGCACTTCAATGTCCGCTTGTGTCACTGTTCGCTTCGGCATCACTTTGCGCTTGCATTTCTATTAATGTTTCCTTTACCATTTACGTTTCTGTTACCATGTGTGCCACTGTTTTCACTTCTGTTTACATTGCAGTTCCTGTTACTATGTGACAAGACATCATGTGGCAAGAGCGTGGGGCCCTGCTGCCGCATTACATTCACTATTTCGCATCATCATTCTCAAAAAGAAGGGAAATTAGAGGCAAAAAACTCTGTTTAATGCGTTTGTTAGGGTTGTTCCACAGTGACAAAAGCAAGGAAATTTGGTGTTAGGGTTGAAAGCCCCCCTTGGACCCTCTCCAGCCCACCCCAACCGGCATCAGGGTGCCCATTGGGGTAGTCGGCCCTAACTCTCACCATCACATATGTGAAGAAGCAGAGGTGTAGGAGAATGGGGTAAGAGTTAGGACTGATGATCCCAACGCGCACCCTGATGCCAGTTGAGGGGTGGGCTGGGGGGTCCAAGGGAGGCTTTCAACCCTAACACCAAATTTCCTCACTTTTGTTGCTGTGGAACAACCCTAACTAATGCATTAAATGGAATTTTTTGCCTCTAATTTCCCTTCTTTTTGAGAGTGATGACAAGAAATTGTGAGGGCCCCGCACTCCAGCCACATGATGTCTTGTGACATAGAAACAGAACAGCAACGCAAACACAAGCACAAACAGTGGTGCACATGGTAACGCAAACGTAAATGGTAAAGGCAACGTTAATAGAAACTAAAGCGCAAAGTGACACCGAAGGGAACAGTGACACAGACAGACATTGAAGCGTGTACACAAATGCAAGGGGTAACGTGAACAGTGATGGCAGTGGTATTTTAAATGGAAATATTAAGTGTCACAGCAAAAAGAACGTGAAAGGGAACAGAAACGGAAACACGAATGCAAGCACACACGTAAACACAAACCGTAACATGCACAGGCGTGGTACCACAATTGTAGATGCCAATGGTAAAGTTAAGATGAAGCATAACACCAAAGGAAAGAGAAATGGAAATGGGAACAGAAGCGCATACGGAAACGCAAACTGAAATGTGCACGGGCACAATACCGCAATTGTTAACGCAAATGGTGATGGTAACAGCAACAATAACGCCAAAGGAAAGAGAAATGCAAATGCAAGCGAGTACAGCAATGCAAACCGTTATGTGCATGGTCATGGTAGTGCAATTGTAAACGCAAATGGTAACAGTAACAGCAAAAATAACGACAAAGGAAACAGAAATGAAACAGAAACGCAAGCTCGTATGGAAACGCAAACTGTAACACACTTGCACGATACCACAACTGCAAATGAAACAGGTAATGGTAACAGCTACAATAACGCCAAACAACACAGAAATACAAATGCAAGCGCAAGCGAAAACGCAAACCATAACACCCATGGTGGTGTAGACGGTAACGGTGCCGCAAACAGTAACAGAAACGCAACTGGAAACGCTAACTGGCACAGTAACGAAAGGGCACACCCTTCTTTTCCCCCAAAACTGCATTGGAAAACAAAGTGAAAACAAAGAATGTATACATAACAATGGGCCTCGGAGCAGAAAATGAGGACTTGGAATATTAAATTGCTTATGTCTCAGGAACCGTACGACGTAGAAAAAAATGTATATTTCATATGAATTCTGACTTTCCTGGCTAGTTTTGTACTTAGCCCTCTTCTGGGGGGTTAAACAATTATGTGACGAAAAGTCCGTAGCTTGCACCTTTTCCGAGATACAGGCCCCGAAAGGCGTGACGGATGCCGTAATGTTATCCAATGGGAAAAAGTGTCAACTTCAGAGTGCCATCACTGTGCCGCCCTGTAATATTTTTTCATCAAACCACCAAAAGGCACAGCAGTGGGATGTTGGCTTTCTTCCCTCCAAATTTCAGCCCAAAGGACCCAAACCGTTATTTTGCAGCAAGACGGCAAAGGATTCCTGTAACACGGCAGACACCGTAATGTTATCCTATGGGAAAAGGTGTCAACTTTGGAGTGTCATAACTTTGCTGCCCTATAATATTTTGTCACCAAAACAGTGAAAGACACATCTGTGAGGTGTTGGCTGCCTTCCCTCCATATTTCAGCCCAAAAGACGAAACCATTCTTTTGTAGCAAGGTGGCAAAGAATTGCTGTCATTTTGCCATAGCCTGGAAAAGTACTGTTGAACTTTACGAAAGCTTTTGCAAATTCATTCAACAGTGTCACAAGTGCAAAAGTACTTTTCCCAGAAATTTGAAAATCGTATTTCTGGGGTGTCTTACCCCAAAATAAAGATATGCCTAGCATCCTCAGGGTCTGACTAGGTGAACACAAAAAGAATTGTGTTGCTACAGGGTCCAAAATTTAAATGCTAAGCATTTTTCTGATCACCAACTGAAAACAAAATGATGGATTTGCAAAAGTAAAAGGGCCATTTGTGAAAGTAAAAACTGCATTTGTGATACTTTCTAACTTTTTTGTTAACTTTTCCCATTGACTTATTATAGGAATTTGTCTTTTGAATAACTTTTGAACTGTTTAATATTTTTTCACGAAATCTTCAAAAGGCACATCAGGTACCCCGGCCCCATGTTCTCTGAAGATTTCAGACCACTGACATAAAACATGCGACCTGTAGGCAACGGCAAAGAATTCTCCAAATAGCGTAAATGTGCGGGCAGATCATGCTTAATAACTCTGCAGCCGAATAGGAAACTGGTATGAAACTTGGCACATCCCAAGGTATATGGTCCTTGATCAAGCATTCCAAATTTCAGGCAAATCTGTTAAACAGTGCCAAAGTTATTAAAGTGCAAAGTTTGACCCTTTAACCTTAAAAGGGCTCCTCAACCCTCACTATGGTAGCACTACCGTGTTATCACTATATATATATATATATATATATATACATATACAGGACCCAAGGCAGCATGGTTTCACCAGGGGGAGGTCATGTCAGACCAACCTTGTTGAATTTTTTGACTGGGTGACTAGGGAAGTGGATCAGGGGAGGGCAGAGGACATGGCCTATCTGGACTTCAGAAAGGCCTTTGACACTGTGCCACATAGAAGACTATTACAAACTGGGGAATATGGGTGTGGGCAGGACAGTAGTGTGGTGGGTAGGTAACTGGCTGGGTGGCAGGACACAGAGGGTGGTGGTAAATGGCTGTCACTCCACAGAGGGAAGAGTGACCAGTGGGTACCACAGGATCAGTGCTGGGACCGGTTCTATTCAACATCTTCATCAGTGACATTGCACAGGACCTAGAAGGCAGAATTTCACTGTTCGCTGATGACACAAAGCTCTGTAACAAAGTAGACACACCAGAGGGTGTAGACAGAATGAGAAGGGACCTGCAGAAACTTGAAGAATGGTCAGGGGTTTGGCAGTTGAAATTCAATGCAAAGAAGTGCAAGATAACGCATATGGGGCACAAAAACCCTGGCACAATATATCAGTTGGGGGTGAGGATATAGCATGCACCAAGCAGGAAAGGGATCTTGGGGTTATCATCTCTGATGACCTCAAGGTAGGGAAACAGTGTGACAAGGCAGCAGGTAAAGCAAATAGGATGCTGGGATGCATAGGCAGGGGCATCACCAGCAGGAAGGGAGGTCATAATTCCTCTATACAAGACACTAGTGAGCCCCACCCGGTACAGTGTACAGTTCTGGAGACCATACCTACGTAAGGGACATAGACAGGGTAGAGAAGGTTCAGAGGAGGGCAACAAAGATGGTGCATGGATTGCATCACAAGTCCTATGAAGACAGGCTGAAGGAACTGAACATGTACTCCCTGGAGGAGAGGAGGGAGAGAGGGGATATGATAGAGACATACAAGTATCTCACAGGGAGGAACAGGGCACAGGAATACACTATTTTTAAGCGAAAAAGATGTTCCAGGACTAGAGGACATGGGATGAAGTTGGAGGGAGGACAATTCAGAGGAAACATGAGGAAGAATTTCTTCACAGAACGGGTGGTGGACAAGTGGAACACCCTGCCAGAGGAAGTGGTGGGGGCTGAAACAATCACGAGATTTAAGAATGCATGGGATAGACATAAAGGAATTCTGGAGGTCAGGGATAAGAGGCAACAGACTTCTAGGAAAACATAAACTGAACTTACAAGCTCAAATGGGCAGACTGGGTGGGCCATAGGCCCTTATCTGCCGACACTATCTGTGTATCTATGTATCTATGTATATATATAAAATATATATGACTCTGTACAATACTGGAGAGATTCATACCTTATGCACAATTTTACCCTGTAATTTTTGAAAAAAGTATTATATTGCTTTTATTCCATCTTTGTTTTGTAGTGATCTGTCATAAGACATACTAGGCATAACATTACCTGTTGTTTTTGTTTACTATGGCCCTTCAACTGCCTTCTCACTATCTTAAACTGGCATCCATTTTGTGACATTCCTGCCTATCACAAATTGTGCTGTAATTATTTGTATGCACACAGTGCTCTACTTAACAAACTTTGATTCCATTCATTGCTAGATAACATATTGTATCCCCCTACTTAGAGGCTTTGGTTAAATAAATGTATTTTTGCAATTTTTCCCACTTTGGATTGCCCTCTTACGTTCACAACATGTGATGTCCTTTATATA
The DNA here is from genome assembly GCA_016271365.2 of Neoceratodus forsteri. Classification (NCBI taxonomy): domain Eukaryota; kingdom Metazoa; phylum Chordata; order Ceratodontiformes; family Ceratodontidae; genus Neoceratodus; species Neoceratodus forsteri. The sequence continues at coordinate 84,942,135 of CM028133.1, read as the reverse complement.
CCTTGCTGGACTGGTGTTATCAATTTATTACAGAGCTGTGCAATTTCAGTGCAGCTCTCTGCAATGATGAATTTTCATGTCCCCTTTCATATTGTAAAATGTATTTCTTTGTAGAAGTTTTACTTTTTTGCTCGTTTTTACAGTTTGCAGTGATCCCTCCTTAGTGTCCTATAGTTACTCATGTAAGGTACTGTCCTAGCCGCAGTCCAGACAAATGAGGATTGAAAGTATACATCAGCACCTGGTTTTGTCATCCACCAGGTCATTAAAAAGGCTTGACTCGCAGGTCATGGATTCTTTCAATTATACTTTTGTCCGATGAACATTCTATCATCCTCACAGTGTTCCTTTGTAATGAACATATGCTACTCAGTCAGCTGGCATTATCTTCAAATGCACATTAGCTTTCTGGTGATGCCTTCCAGTCATTACAACAACTGTACTTTTCTGCATTGCTTTTTTCACCTGCAATAATTCTAGCGGTAACTCCTTGGTGTACTGTATGCTTCACTTAAGGCCCTGCATGGGTGTTTTGGGGAAAAGATGTAAAATATTTTTTGTAACCTGGGCCAAGACTGACCAATTACATGCCCTTAGTTGCCTTCAATGCTAGGTTTTTTTTTTTGCATTATGAGAGTTTTTTTTTTTGGAACATTGAGGTTGTTTAGTTGTTACACTCTATGTTCAGTACAGGGGAAACTAAAAGGGCTGTTTTCCTTTGTACTGAACATGAGCTTGGGCCATCTCACAGCTTTAAATGCTGAATTTACATCTCTTTTTCCCCAGATGTCTGTAGAGTTCTTTCAAATTTATCTGTAAGCATCTTTGTATTTGAAAGTTTAATTTTTTATTGCATTTCAGGGCATGTTCAAGTGCTTTTCAATAAGTTTTTGGTGTACCATGTGATGTGTATAAGGCCCTGCAAGGCCTTTGCTAGTGAAAAGAGATGTAAAATAAAGTTTTGCAACCTGTTCTGGCTCTGGCCTGTAACTGGCCCATAGTTATCTTTGAAGCTAGTGTATTTTCTCTTTTTTTTTTTTTTGATTTTTGTAACATTTGTGTTGTTTGGTTGTTTCAGTTGATGTTCAGCACAGAGAAAACTAAAAACTCTGGTTCCTTTATACTGAACATAAGCTTGCACCAATCTCACATCTTTAAATGCTTAATTTAAACTTCTTTTCCTCAGATGCCTGCAGAGTTTTTACAAGTTCATCTATAAACACCTTTGTATTTTAAAGTTTGATTTTTTATTGCATTTCAGAGCATGTTCTGGTGCTTTTGAGTAATTGTTTGGTGTTCTGTGTGATGCATGTAAAGCCCTGCATGGCCTTTTCATGTGAAAATAGATATGAAATAAAGTTTTGTAACCTGGTTCAGCTCTGGACTAAAACTGGCACATTGTTACTTTCGATGCTAGTGTATTTTCAAATGATTTTCTTTTTTGCAACATTTGAGTTGTTTGGTTGTTTCATGCGATGTTCAGTGCAGGGAAAACTAAAAAGGCTGGTTCCTTTGTACCGAACATAAGCTTGGGCCAATCCCACAGCTCTAAATGCTCAATTTAAATCTCTTTTCCCCAGATGCATGTAGAGGTTTAATAAATTCATCTGTAAACACCTTTGTATTTGAAAGTTAGATTTTTTAATGTACTTCAGAGCATGTTCTGGTGCTTTTGAGTAATTGTTTGGTGTACCATGTGCTACATGTAAGGCCCTGCATGGCCATTTCTGGTGAAAAGAGATGTAAAATAAAGTTTTGTAACAGGAGCCAGCTCTGGCCTATAACTATCCCATAGCTACCTTCAATGCTAGTGCTTTTTTACTTTTTTTTGCTTTTTTGAAACATTTGGGCTGTTTAGTCGCTCCAGTCGATGTTCAGTACAGGGGAAACTAAAGTAGCTGTCTTCTTTGTACTGAACACAGCTTTAAATGTATAATTTACATATTTTTCCTCAAGATGACTGTAGAGTGCTAACATACCTGTATATAAGAACACTTTTCTTTCTGAAAGTTGTAGTTTTTTCTTAATTTCAAAGAAAAGAATGTTGCTTTTCAGTAATGTTTTGGTGTACCATATGCTGCATGTAAGGCCCTCCATAGCTTTCTCTTGGGAAAAGAGATGTTAAAATAATTGTTTGGAACCTGTGAAAAGACTGTCTTTGTATGTGTGCATGTGTGCCAGACCACCAAGCAATGGATCACTGTTACCAACACCCCCAAAAGCACATTCACATTTGTAACTTGAAGCGCCAGACTCATCAAACAATTGAATCAAATTCCATGTATTTTATTCTTTATTAGTCAGGTAAGGCCCACTAGGCACACATGCCTGTTTTCAGGGGTGACCTAGGAACACTGGACAGGTTAAGTGACTTGTTCAGAGTCACACAGTATGCAAGTGGAGGTTATGGGAATAAAACACAGGTCTGCTGGATGCACCAAGCTCTTCATAACTTGTTACTCTAACCTCTATGCTATACTGCCAGCTGGTTCTGTGTGATAATGGCAAGTGCCGAATGGCGACTTGCATTATCATGACATCAGGACAGTGAAAAACAATTTCACCACCCTGACATCCTCGGCACACAGAAGAATGACTTAAAACACTTGCTTTTTGGGGAGGGCTGTGCCTCCCACCCCCCCACCTGGGGGCTGTTCACCCCGCACCTCCCTACTTAAGGATTCTGAACTCCAGGGGGGTGCATGTTGGGGGGGACAAAAGCAAAAAAAAGTACAAGTTTTGGGCTGGGCGCAACAAAAGCACAGTAGCGCCTGGACCCAGACCCGAACCCAGAACCCCAGCACTGCAAACAGAGATCAACCCCGATGCCATGGTGCAGCTCAGCAGCTGACTGGCAGTGCCATCCCCTACATCCCCTCCGCCCCCTCCCAGGCCACACTTGATGTGCTCGCCCCCCCCACATGTGTACATACAGCGACATCCTGTTGCTAGGGTCACCCACCTCACCACATCCGGTCGTCCGCCCTGCCCCCTCACCTTTCAGGCTTTCACCCATATTGTGTCACCATTTTGGATGGCACCATGATTCAGGCACCAACCTCACCTTCTAAATTGCCACCCCCCATTCAGACTGAAAACATGCCTTGACAGAAACTTACTGTGCTATTCAAAAGCAAGCTTTGCAGTTAATGTTCCATTAGGTAAATGGGACAACTCACACTTTTTCTCATCCTATTGTTTCAGTCTCAGAGTAACAAATCTTTTTCTGATAGTCCACCCAACACAGATTAAAATTCTTAAAGCAGCAGTAACAGTTAACAATAATTTAAATAACTTGGTGGACTGTTAGGCAAACCAAAACCTCAATATACTGTATATTATTTTCTTTTTGCTTTATTTCATTCCCAAGGTAAGAAAAGGTTTTTTTCAAGTATTAAAAGCTGATAGTCTTTTGCCATGTCAACAATCATGGATATAAGCAAATAAAGGTGGTGTTGAGCTGCTAGCTATCAGGGTCACACGTTACGCAAGTAGGGGCTGAGGGAATTCAAACACATGTCTATAGATTTAGAAACACAGAAATTGACAGCAGATAAGGACCACTAGGCCCATCCAATCTGCCGTATAGCCTACCTTTAATTAACTGCCACTGACCCTACTGGTCCACTGCTGCTGCCTCTCCATCCCTCTCTTGGATTTCCTCATGTCTATCCCATGCCTGTTTAAACCCACAGCTGTGTTAGCCCCAACCACCTCCTGGGGCAGGTCATTCCAAGCATCCACAACCCTTTCCATGAAAAAGTACTTTTACACTGTCCCTTTGTCTACTCCCTTGTAGTTTCATTTTATGTCCTTTTGTTGTTTTAGGGCAGCTTCTGTTCTGAAAGAGTCTTCCCTTCTATACCTTATTAATTCCCTTGAAGCACTTGGAGATGTCTATCATGTCTTCTTTCTCCTTCCTCTCCTCCATGGTGTACATATTGAGTTCCTGTAGTCTCTCCTCATATGATATGTGGTACAGACCCTGTACCTTTTTTCTTACACTTCCTTGAACAGTTTCAACCCTGTCTATGTCCGTTCTGAGATGAGGGATGCAACATTCCAAATGAGGTCTCACTAATGACCTATGCAGTGGCATTATGATTTAATTGTTTTCTGTTAGTGATACTTCTTCCATTTCACCTGAGCATACCACTGTCTCTTCCCACTGCTTTGGCACATATTTTGGCAACCATTAAGTTATTAGGTATGATGACCCCAGATCCCTTTTCTGTTTTGTGACTACTAATATCTCCCCCTTTGTCATGTAGTCCTACCCTGGATTCTTGTTCCACAAGTGCATGATTTTGCACTTCTTCACATTAAATCTTAGTTGCCATGTTCTGGACCACTCTTCCATTTTAGCTAGGTCCCTCCTCATTCTCTCCACCCCTCCTTGACCGTTCACCCTATTGCAGATCTTTGTGTCATCTGGAAAGAGGCATATCTTCCCCTCCAGCCACTTTGCAATGTCACTGATATAGATATTAAACAGCACTGGTCCAAGAACTGAACCCTGTGGCATCCTGATGATCACCCTCCCTACTTTGGATTTTATCTAATTTATCACCACCCTGTTTCCTACCTTTCAGCCAGTTTCAAACTCAATTGACCATGTTATGCCACAGTCCCAGGCTGCCCAGCTTGTTCACAAGTCTCCTATGTGGAATGATGTTAAATGCCTTGCTGAAGTCAAGGTAGGTCACATCAACTGCTCCCACACAATCCACTTCCCTAGTGACCCATTCAAAGAAATCAATCAGATTAGTGTGAGATTACTTTCCTGCTCTGAATCTGTATTGCCTTGGATCTTTGGCTCCACTTGTTTCAAAGTTTTATGCTATCCTTTTCTTTAGCAGAGATTCTATAATTGTATCCACCACTGAGGTCAGACTGATTGGTCTAACATTTCCAGGTCATAGTGTGCAGCTCAGGGCCCCAATGACTATGCTTTACTGCATCCCAATGGAGGAAGTCGTGGTGGTCAGATAACTGAATCTGCCAAACACTAATTGGGAGATCCTGGTGTCCAAAATCACCAGGAGTTAGACATAGCTGGATACCGCCTATGACTGTCTACTGATGCAGCTAATTAACATGGAAACAGAAACTGTCAGCAGATAAGGACCTCCAGGCCCACTGAATCTGCCCAAGTGTTCCATCTCCATGTTATTCAAGGATCCTTGGTGATCTGGGTAATCCCCCCATCTCCAGAATTGCCTTGTACCTATCCCACGCAACCCTGAATCCCATCACTGATTTGGCCACCACCAGTTCCTTAGGGAGTTGACTCCATCCTTCTACAACTCTTTCTTTGAAGTAGTATTTCCTGATGTTTTCCTAGAATCATCCACTGTCTATCTTCATGTCATGACCCCTTGTCCTTAAGAGCCTCTTATTCTGGAATATACTGCTATCTGGGACCTTGTTTATACTCTTTTGGTACTTAACGGTCTCTATCATGTCCACCCTTTCCATCCTTTGCTCCAAGGTATACATGTTGAGGTCTTACAACCTCTCCTCATATGTCAAATGGCTTAGTCCTTGCTCCATTTTCATTGCCCTCTTCTTGATCCTCTCCACTCTCTCCACATCCCTCCTGAGATACAGTCCCCAGAACTGGACACCATATTCAAGTTATTACCTCACCAGCTGTTTGCAGTGGCATTGCCACCTCCCCCTTCTGCTCATAATACTCGTGCCTATGAATCCCAGCATTCTAGTGGCCCTCGCTTCTGCTCCCTTGCATTGTTTAGCTACCTTGAGATCATTATATATGATTATACCACGTTCTCTCTCCTGCACTATTACTTCCAGTACTCTGCTTTTAGATTACTATCCTCTTTTGCCATAACTATGCACTTTTTGGCATTTAAGCTCAACTGCCACACCTTGGCCACTCCTCTAGTTTGTGCAAATCCCTTTTCATTTTTTCTACCCCATCAACAGTGCTTACTCTGTTGCAGAGCTTTGTACTGTCTGTAAATAGATAGACATTCCCCTTAAGCCCTTCCACAATGTCCCCAATGAAAATATTGAACAGAATTGGACCCAGTGCAAACCATGTGGTATCACATTAGTCTTCCCTGCCCTGATGGAACTCCATTAATGATCACCCTTTGCCTCCTTCCCTCCAGCAAATTTTTCATACATCTCTTCATCTCTGGAGCCACCTCAGGGCTCTCATTTTGTGCAGAATTATTCCATGCATCATGATGTCAAATGCATCACTAAAGTCTAGGAATACCATATCCACTACAAAACCCTTAGCTGTGCCTTTTGCCTCAAACCCAACAGTCATTTGATCAATGCAATATTTTGATGGTTATTGTTTATTAATGTACTACATTGGAGTCCATCACTCTTTTCTGGGTTTGGGACCAGCTGGTATGAGGATGGCTGAGACATATCAGGTGAAATTATATACCTTATACATAGTGTAATTAAGTGTATATAGTTCTTTGTAAGTAGCTTGGTTGTGTGTTTGTTAATATGGCATTGTTTTATGAACAAGTAGTAGTTAGCTTTAGTTTGTATGGTGAGACAGTATCACCGTGATAATGTGGTGTCCCTGTAGCATACATTAAATGTTGAAAAAAATGCTAAAAAATAACATTTCCTATTTTAACTTGGAGATGCAGAGTTGTCTGTCTTAGAAACAAAGGTGTTGAAGGCTGCACAGCATGGTTGTTAGGGAATATTACAAATATTCAAGTTACAACAAAACTGCTATATTCCAAAGTTTAACATACAATGGTGTCCTAAAATGAATTGTTGTTTAAGCCCTTCCCCAGACTGAATAAGAAACAAACAATGAAAGATCAATACTACAACCCATAAATAGAAGCAGAAGTCATGGTATTTTAAAAAGATGCTTTTATTTACATAACTAGAAATTAAACAAGTAAGACACCATGTTATGCACGTTAGAGTTTTCATATTGTAACTTTGGATACATTTTTCCATAGCATAGACTTCATGAACTATCTTTATATTTTGCATACCAACAGTAGCATATACATGCATCTTAAAGGAGGCATAGTCATGAGAAACAAACAGACTTTATTTTTTGCCCCGAGAGTCACAATAGGTCTCTCCAGTAGCAAATTTGTGCACATATATATATTTTACCAGCCTGGTAGAGCCGGTTTAGTGAGGGTTGCATGGTCACTTCTATGCTAAACTTCAAAGTTTGCATTTTGATAACTTTGCAACTGTTTGTCAGATGTGCCTAAAATGGAAATGCACTACCGCCTACCATAGATCACTGGATCTATAAAATTTTATTCCAGTCGGATGTATGGTTGGGGAACCATGGTGACTCAAAAAATGTAAAATCATGCTTTTTTTGCACATTTTATGGTAAGCCATAATGGACTGAAGAATGTATGTGAGTGGTTTCATATTTGTTTGTCTACATGTGGCCTGGTTTGAACTGGTGCCTTTTGAAGATTTGGTGAAAAAATATTGCTCCATTCAAAAGTTATTCCATTTTTTCATGTCCCATTATACCCTATGGGAAAATTTATATGTGCACTGCCAAAATTTTCACGATCATATTTTTTGTTGTCGAGCTCCCTGAAATTGTTTGTGTGCTGCTTCCATTTTGTTTTTGGTTAAGAAGAGAGAAAAAATGTTGTAACTCAAAAAATAATGCCCCTTGGTAAACACCAGCAATTGTGCTTACCTAATCAGGCCTGAGGAACATGGCCCTGCCATTAGTTTTTTACCACCTGGCCTGGAAATGTGTTGTTTTCTTTGTCACTTCACTGTGCCAATGTGGATTGTGCTTTTGGCATGAAATTTGCAGGATGGCAAGCCCTTGTCCCACAGATGTGCCTTTTGGCGGTTTGATATAAAAATATTTAACAGGCCTATAGTTAAAGCATTCCAAAGTTGAGAACTTTTCCCATAGAATAACACTCTGGCACCCGTGATGCCTTTCAGTGCCCATATCTCGAAAATGATTCGAGATACAGATGTTTCATTGCAAAAATTCTTACTCTCCCTGTAGTGGGACTAAGTACAGAAATAGGTTGGAAAACCATTAATACCATGAATTTTGAATTTTATTTCTACCTTGTATGGTTACTGAGATATTTGGAAATTAATATTCCAGGTGGTCATTTTCATGTCTGTAGGCCACTATTATGCCCTCAGAGTTAACACTCACAGTGCTTTTCAGTGCCCAAATCTTGGAAACGATTTGAGATATCGATTCAGTTGTGTGGACGTCTCGCTGTCATGATTACAATGACACTTGAATTTTTTTCCTAGCTGCTATGGTTCCCGAGATATTGGCAAATTTGTATTACAAGGCTTCCATGGCTTACATGGCTGTTGTATGGCTCCATAGTTATGTGTAAGTGGGAGGGCAGGGACCAGAGGGTCTGCAGTCCCAGAGATGCATATCATTATGCACAAATGGGCAGCTTTGGGCCCCACGGTCCCACCGACACATACCATGTACTATTTATATTACACTATTTCCAAAAGAAAGGAAATTCTTTGGAAAAAAACTTTGTTAATGCATCAGTTAGAGTTGTTTCCATGGCAACAAAAGTGTGGAAATTCAACATTAGGCAAATAATATATATATATATATATCTGTAATACATAACCCACTCTTAGGTGTGTGGTCGCACTCTGATATATGCATGCCTTGGTGTGTGTCAACCACCCAAGATCTGTGTATAACAGAGCATGACCGCACATCCTAGAGTGGGTTATCTATCTTATAAAATGACAAAATTGTTTTTTTGGGGGGGTAAAAGTGCAAGTGTGCAGTCACACTCTGATATACACACGGTCATGTGATGTGTTTTATACAATCAGAATATTGGATTTTTATATCCTTTCTTTAACCATTTTATAAATATACATATATATATATATATTATATATATATATATATATATATATATATATATATATATAATAGTGGTACAGTTGAGCCCCTCTATTTAGGATTGAGTAGGAACTTCTAAGTTAAATATGTTAAATTCAAAATTTTGCACATTAATAACTTTGGCCCTGCTCAATGGTTTTGCATTAAATTTGTTATGCCCTCTGGGGCATGGTAGATCTCTTGATCTGCCAAAAATTGTTTCAGTCAGACTTACAATTTTTGCACACCAAAATGTCAGTTATGTGGGCAGTTTTTTGGATTTTGTCTGTGGTGCTGCATGGCCATTGTGTGGTGTTCCACTCTGTAACTTGGGTCATCAGAAAGAGCTTGGGTGAAGGAACATGCCACTTTTTGTTTGGGGAAAAAATATTAATCCATTCAAAAGTTATTAAACTTTTATGTTCTCATTATAAGTCAATGGGAAAATTGATATGGCAATTTTGCGAAAGAAGAATGGGGTTTTGGCCATCAAATCCCACCTCATGATCAAAGAATTTGCAGGCTAACAATAAAGAATCTTTGCTTGCGAGGAATTCTTTGATTGCGACAGCCATCATCTTGTTTTCATTTTGCGGTCAGAGCAAATCAAATATCTTGGCTCAGGGGTCACTCTTGAAGTAAATCTTGGATGGGTTTTACTCAGGGTGCTTCACTCTATCAAGCCACAGCCTTGGTTTGCTTCAAAATTGTTAAAAAATAGAGTTTTGAGCTTTTTTATTCTTTGATCGTGAGATTCTTTGACCAAGATCTTTGATCGCGAGGGTGCAACTAGATGGCCAGTTGAAAAAATCAATTTTCTCAGCTCAGGGGTGGGTTATTAAGACAAATGAGGGTGGGTTTTGCTCAGGGGGCTTCATTCTGTCGAGGCATGGCTGTGGTTTCATGTATTCCCGCTTAAAAATTTACTTTTCACAATTTTTATTCTTTGATTGTGAGCCTGCAAATTCTTTGATCACAGGCCTGGAAATTCTTTGGTTGCGAGATTCTTTGATCGCAAGGGAGGAACTAGATGGCCAGATTTGGAAGGGTCAGATAGCCCGATTTTAACAATGTTTAAAATTAAATGTCTTGGAAACAGTTAGGTCTTTTCACTTGAAATTTGGAGGGTGTTGACGGGATGTCTTGTAGATGTGAATTATGGTGTTTACATGTCAGGCAACACATTTGTTGTGGAGATATTGTGTGGTGCAGTTTACATTTTGCAGACAGCATTTTCCATTCTGGTACTGGCTTGAAATTTTTTATGGTAGCTACCCTTACTGCCATGCATGAATTTTTCATGTGTTAGATGTCTAACATGTAAACAGGTGTGGAATTTTGTAGAAATGTACAAGTTGAAGAGAGGACGGTAGGGGGATATATGTGTCAGGCTCAGTCTCGGGAAACTCATTTTCTTATGCCTCAATATATGGCCCTACTCCCCCAAGCCAGAATTCTTCGCCTCCTTGGAAGCTGACATTGCTACACTTCCTCACAACCCATTGATCATGGCAGGTGACTGGAATCTTTGCCTGGACAATAAGGTGGATAGGAACCCTGCTAGTAATAGACCTCTTAATGCCCCTCAGATTGCATTAAATAGGTTTATGGAGATGTCAGCCCTAGTAGATCCATATAGGGTATATAGGAAAGGGGACACTGAGATGACTTTTTACTCTGGGGTTCATAAGTCGCACTCGAGGATTGACTTTTTTCTGGTCAATAGGGAGGTGCTTAGTAGGATTAAAGACCTGAATACCCTTAACAGGGTATTGTCGGACCACTCTCCGATCCAACTGCTATGGGAATTAGTTAAAGTGCCTCCGAAACCATATCGGTGGTGACTAGATGAGGGGATCTTAGCAGAGGATAATATGGTAATTAAGTTAGAGGAGTCCCTTAAGGAGATCGTTCAAACTCAGGTTCCAACCCTGACAGACAAGAAGCTTGCCTGGCCAGTCTGTAAGGTCTTATATGCAGGAATGGTGCAGGAATACTCTACGAGGTGGAGCAAAATGGAGAAAGCGCGGGAGGAATTTTTAATGGGGGCCATTAGGTCACTATTACCGCTGGAGGGGTCCTCCACAGAAATAGATAATGAACTAAAGGGCTTAAAAGAAGAGTATAGGAGGATATGGAATCTTAGGGTAGACTGCTGGGGGGAGAGATTGAATGCTAAATATTTATTACAAGGGGATGTGCCGGGATGTGTACTGGCGCACAGAATTAGGGCGGGAGTCTGAAAGAGTGATTCTAGCAGTGAACTTTGGAGGGGGCATTATTACGGAACCTCAAAAATTGGCTGATGCTTTTGCGGATTACTATGCTAATATATATCAAGAGGGGGCCACTAGCTCAGGGGATGAAATTAAGAGGTTTCTCGATAGAATACTGTTGCCCAGAATGAGCATGGAGCAAGCTCAAGCACTATCTGTTCCAATTTTGAAAATGGAGATCAGGGAGACAATCAACAGCCTTCCAAATGGGAAGGCTCCAGGGCCAGACGGCTTGTTGGCCAAATTCTACAAGGTTCATATAGAGACAATAATGCCTATACTACAAGAACTCTTTTTGAATATTATGGAAGAAGGGGTCTCCCACCCTCCCTTATACCAGGCCTACATCACCTTGATACCAAAGCCAGACAAACCTAGAGACTTACCGGGTAATTATAGACCCATAGCTTTAATAAATCAGGATATTAAAGTACTTACTAAGATCTTGGCTAACAGGGTCCTTAAAGATGCTCCTTTACTAATTAGCCAGGATCAAGTTGGTTTTATGCCAGGTAGAGGGGCGCATGACGCGTTAAGGAAACTCCACCATATCTTACACAAGGCCCCTATCTCAAAGTCCACTATGGCCCTGATAGCACTCTATGCTGAGAAGGCATTCGATCGGGTCTCCCATGACTTTTTATTTCATACAATGGAAAGAATGGGTTTCCCAAAGGGATTTCTCCAGGGTGTTAAAAATCTATACCTACAGCTAGGGTTCTGTGTAATGGCTATCTTTCCAAAGAGTTTCTCCTTCGTATTGGGACTAGACAAGGGTGTCCCCTGTCACAAATTTTATTTAATATTTACCTGGAACCCTTGTTAAGAGCGCTTTCTATGGAGCCCAGGGTTCGAGGGATCGAGGTTCAAGGACTGGAGCTTAAATTTTTGGTATTTGCTGACGATATATTGTTGCACTTAAACAATCCAGCTGATAGCCTGAAGCATGCCTTGGAGATTATCCGGGAATTCCCGGAGGTATCAAATTATAAACTAAACTTAAGCAAAACCTAAGTTCTCCCACTTACGGTATACACCCTCAGATCAGATTTTGATCACCTCCAGACCAACTGGGCCTCAGATAAAATTAAATATTTGGGAATTTGGATTAGAGCCAGGTTGGAAGATGGGGTGGAGGATAATCTGGGCAATATATTGGCCACAATTAAAAGCGACATTTTAAGATGGAATAAACTTCCTTTAAACTTTACTGCCAGGCTAGGAATGATTAAAATAAATCTGTTACCCAGATTATTGTATCCTATACACCTTCTACCATACAATATCCCAAAGGGTTGGTTCACTAGTATTCAAATGGTGATTTCAAATTTCCTGTGAGATTCTAACCCCCCAAGGAGGAAACACGCTATCCTACGCCTTTCATACCATAAAGGAGGTATAAAACTCCCCGATCTGTTTTTATACTATGTTGCAGGACAGCTTGGGCTGATGGGGCACTGGGCAAGGATTGGGGAAGAAGGAGGATATACACCAACCTGGCTGCGAATTGAGCAGTGCACTTCAAAGGAATTAAAACTCTCCCCATCTGCACTGGTGTATGCAGATCCGGTGGCTCTACCTATTAGGGAGGAACATACACCAATTGAAAAATCAATGAAGGCCTGGTGGGAGCTATTAAGCCCAGCTCAGAGAAAAGCTCAGAGGGGATCCAGAGACCAGCCCATAGTGGGTAACCCCAATTTTCGTCTAGGGGGTTCGGTAATTAACCCCCAATGGGCACCACACATGGTCAAGTTAAATTTGGTAGATTTTATACTTGGTGACAAAGTGAACCTACCAGTTTACACTAGGGAATGGGATTTTTTTTAAAGGTTCAAATTAAAAATATGGTGCAAAAGTTCATACGAGACAACAAAGTAGGGGACTGACCCCATTTACTTGGGCCTATTTGAAGGAGTTCGATCTCCTACAACACCCCCTTTCAAAGGTGTATAGGGTGCTGTTGGACATTTTGAGCTCAGAGTTCAAGGCCCAGACAGTCTATTGGGATAAAATTATATCTCCCCTGAGGCCTGACTGGAAGGAGATTTGGAAAAATGCTAAAATTCTGCCGGTTCCGAAGTACAGGACTATGCAATTTTTCATTTATTTGAACATTTACTATACCCCAGTTAAACTATGTTCTAGAAATCTAAGACAGACAGATCTGTGTTTTAGATGTGGAATAAAGCCAGGAGACCTACTGCATGTAATGCGGAGTTGTTCTAAAATACATTCGTTATGGATCCAAATTGGTCAAGAAATGGATCCCCTGCTAAACTACACTGAATATATTAAGCCAGAGATCTGTCTTCTCGGGGACATAAAAACAGTGTTGAGGGACTCGGCCAAATATCATGTGTCTTTGATGTCTGCCTTGGTTAAAGCATTCGTTTTAAGACACTGAAAGAATGGAAATATATAGACTTATGACCAATGGGTCAGTGATTTTATGCAGGTCCTGGGCAGACTTAAAAGACAAATGGATGTAGAGGGGAAAAAGAGATTATATGATAGAAGGTAGGGGGTCCTAGAAACAATCTACTCGATGCAGCAGAAAGGCCTTCAGACCCAGATCTGTCTGTCTGAAGGGAGCAACCCTTTTGTAATAGAACACAATATGTAACTAGGATTGTAAGAGAAGTATCATTCTCTTTAGGGTAAGCCTTTAGTTAATGGGGTATAACACTCTCATGGGATTGACTCTAATATGGAAGGAAGTTTTTTTTCATATTTGATGGTTAGGAAGGGCTCTCTCTCTCCTAGGGACACAGTTATTAAAGATTATCCTCATATAGTTATCTTTACCTCAAAGTTGACAGAGCTATGTTAATATGATGTTGGCTAAGAGCCGGGTTAGACTGAAGTCAACTTTGAAGGAATAGAAATACTTGTCATTACGATATAAGGGGACTCAGATTTTTTCCAGTGTGTTCATATAACTGTGATTGTAAATAAGTTTGGGGGTGTATATAGTTTCCATGTCCAGTTTAGGGATGTGGGCCCAGGTACCCATCCTGGGATGTATGTTTGTATGTCTTATTGCTGAAAGCAAAAAATTCTAATAAAGAAGTTTAAAAAAAAGAAATGTACAAGTTGGTGGGAGCATGGGGCCCGAAGGACCTGCGCTCCAACCAGCTTCTGTGACTTTTTACTTTCCTATTCTTTCTCAAAAAGTACAGAAATTCTATGCAAAAAACTTCATTAATGCATCATTTAGGGTTAAAACACAAAAAGTAAGGAAATGAAACATTTAGGGTTGCCCCCCCCCGTGGAGATCAACGGCTGATGGGTTGTGTCATTGGGATTGTGAGGCCTAAATCTCACCCCATTCTTCTTTACTGTGGCTTGTGAATGTGATTACACATGGAATGGGGTGAGATTGAGGCCTCACAACCCCAATGACACACCCCGTCAGCTATCAATCTCAGGATGATGGGCAGGCAACCCTAAATGTTTAATTTCCTTACTTTTTTGTTTTAAACCTAAATGATGCATTAACAAGTTTTTTGCATAGAACATATATATATATACATATATATATATATCTATTTATTAATATTATACGGTGTGGTTGTGCCAGTATAGTTAGGGTTGAGTAATCATTTTAATGTTAAACCCAGAACTGTGCACTTTAATAACTTTGCAACCATTCAACAGATTTGCATGAAAGGTGGAATGTGCAGTCTTGTATGGTAGATCTCTTGATTTGCCAAGTTGTGTTTTGGTCAGAGTTATGGTTTCTGTGCAGCAAATCACTGAAAAACATGTTTTTCACCTTTTGTGGCACTTTTTTGCAGATTCTTGCCCATCTCACTGCAACGACATTGTTTGGTATTTTGATATGAGATTTTCAGGGAAGAAAGATGTTTTGTCAAAGTACAATCCAGCATTGGTTTAGTGAAAACGTATTAATCCATTCCAAAGTTTTTTAATTTTGAAATTTTGAGTTCTGAGCATGCTCCTTTCACTCCACGATTTATATGTATTTTTTTCGATAGGGGATTGGGCTCGCTTTCAAGGATTTTGTTGGCTCGCAAATGGTGATTTATAAAATCCCTCTTGGTGAGAAGAAATTGTTTGTTTGAAATCCACCATTTTGTTTTCATTTTTTCCCTCAAACAGAATACCATAGCTTGCTCCAAGAGTGACTTGTTGGTGAAATAAAGCATGGGTTTTGTTCAAGGTGATGCCCTCTGGAAACCCATACCTTTGGTTCATTCATTTTGGCCAAAAAATGGCCATTTTAGATTTTAAAAGTCTTCATTTGTCACTCACTTCTGATCTTCATTAGTGAGGTGACAAAATCCGCGTTTTCGAGCCGATCCCCTTTCACAAGGTTACAGACTCATTGATTGTGATTTAGGGACCAGATGGCCCTATCTTGCAAATAAGGATTGGCTCGCAAACAGGAATTTTGTCACCTTGTGAAAGGAGATTGGGTTTTTGAATTCCCTTTCGTTAGCTGACAAAATTCTTGATTGTCATTTCACGACCAGATGGCCATTCTCGTGAATGAGGATTGGCTTGCGAATGGGGATTTTGTCACCTCACAAAAGGGGATCAACTTGCGAACAGAGAATTTGCCAGCTCACGAAAGGGGATTGATTTTTGGATTTCTTGTTCATTAGCTGACATAATCCCCATTCGCAA
Source organism: Neoceratodus forsteri (assembly GCA_016271365.2). Lineage (NCBI taxonomy): Eukaryota > Metazoa > Chordata > Ceratodontiformes > Ceratodontidae > Neoceratodus > Neoceratodus forsteri. Next base: position 84,926,319 of record CM028133.1, on the reverse strand, counting down.
GGTGGTGAAATCACTTTGTGCGAGCTGACCTCCTTTCAGGAGCTAACAAAATCCTTGATCGTGACTTCTAGACCAGATGGCCATAATCTGACGATTAAGGATTTCTCGCTAATGGCGATTTTGACAGTTCACAAATGGGGATTGATCTCGCAAATGGGGATTTTGCCAGCTCTCGAACTAGGATTCTAAAAACTTTGCCAGTGCACTGTAAATAAATGGTTTGGTCTTTTGGCTTGAAATTCTCAGGGTATAAAGGGGATGTCCCAGAGATGTGAATTATGTTATTTAAGTGTTAAAAACATTAATCAGCAACAAAGATATGCCATCCTGAAGTTGAGATTTTTCCCATAGGATAACATTTAGGCATCCAAAGTGTCGTTTGGTGTCTGTATCTCGGAAACAATGTGAGATATGGATTTTTTGCTACTCGCAGCTTTGTCCACCTTTAGGTGGATTAATCAAGTGTGGATGTTTCAAAGTCTTAAATTATACCTGCAGAGGAATTCTTTTTCATAGATTGTATGGTTACTGAGATATTGGCAAATTAGTGTTATAAGGGTTCCTTTTCAGGCCTATAGGGCTACTGTGTGGCTCCGCTGTTATGTGTAAGTGGGAGCACAGGGGCCCAGAGGGCCTGCACTCCCACCAATACATACTAGTTAGCCATTAGAGTATTGTATGCCTCTGTTGTTATGTGTAAGTGGGAGTGTGGGGCCTGGAGAGCCCACACTCCTACACATGCATATCATTATGCAGAAATTGGTATGTTAATGGGAGGGCAGGGCGTGGAGGGCTCTCAATCCCACCAACACATACTAGTTAGCTCTATAGTGTATTGTATGTCTCTGTTGTTATGTATACGTGGGAGTGAAAGGTCTGCAGGGGCCGTGCTGCCACACATGTATCTTATTATGCAGAAATGAAAAGGTCAGTGGAACCATGGTGCCTGGAGGTCAAACAATCTCACCAACACATACTGATGGCCCGTGCTCTCACACATGCATCTCATTATGCAGAAATTGGTAGGTTAATGGAGTGCAGGGCTCGTAGAGGCCTACCTCCCTCAACACATACTAATTATCCCTATAGGGGCCTTGTATGTCTCCTGTTATGTGGTGGTGTGGGACCCAGAGGGTCCACACTCTGGCACACATCTTATTATGCAGAAATTGGTAAGTAAGTGGGAGCTCAGGTCCCAGAGAGCCCATGCTCCCACCAACACATACTAGTTAGACCTATAGGGTATTGTTTGTCTCTGTTGTTATGTGTAACTGGTAGTACAGGGCCCAGAGGGTCCATGCTCCCACACACATATTTTGTTATGCAGAAATGAAAAGGATAGTGGGAGCACGGTGCCTGGAGGGCCAACGCTCCCACCAACACATTCTAGGTAGACCTACAGAGTATTGTATGTCTCTGTCATTATGTGTAAGTGGGAGCATGGGGCCTGGAGGGCTGGTGCTCCCACCAATATATACCAGTGACCCAATAGGACTATTTTGTGAAGTCATTTTTATGTATAAGTGTGAGTGTGGTGCCTGAAGTATGGTAATGGGGCGTTATGGTTGCATCACGTACAATTGATATTCCTATCTTGCTTTAGCCACCCCCTCAACCCCTGGTGCTGTCTCCCTGACACAGATATACTTTAACATTTAGAAAGAAGAAATGTAAAACATTTTTTATGTTTAAAAAAGTGATTCTTTTTTAATAAAAAAAATTACATATACCATATTTAATTATTTATTTTGCAAAAAATACAACACATATAACAAAATATTTCAGTTTATTAATAAATTAAAAAGTAAAATATGTTATTTTCACATGGGGATAAAAATTAACAACAAAAAGCAAAAATACTTTGAACCGATGTTTAAAATTTTCTTTTGCAAACAATAAAAAAGTAACAAAATATTTATATATTTTTAATAAATGAAAAAGCAAAATGTGTTATTTTCACACAGGGATAAAAAAGAACAAAAAATAAATAAATAGTAAAAAGTAATTCTTTGTTCACAAAAATACATAGATTAATCATACTTCACACAGATATTTGCAATTTACTTTTGAAAAACAAATATAAGAAAATACTTCCATATTTTAATAAATTAAAAAGTAAAATGTGCTATTTTCACATGGGGTGGATAAAAAAGAACAAAAAATAGAACAATTAGGCATGGTTTGAAAATTAAAAAAAATTAAGCATACTGTTTGTGACAGTGATGTGCTAGCCCTTGTTGTGTGATGAGGGCACCTTGAGGAGTTGGAGGAAGTGGAGAACCTTGTAGAGTTTGGAGCTGGTGTCCCTCCTCTTCTGGTGTTTTGGTGGGAGGGGCACTTAGTGGAGGTTCCTGCTGCTGAGGAAGCTGGAGGGCCGAGTACATCTCATGGTAATGCTGCAGGTCCTGGCAGTTGAGGTGATGTATGTCTTCTATGGCCTCCAGTTGACTCTCGGCCAGCCACAACATGAGACTGTGGGTGGTCTCTTGGACAGCAACATTGGTCTCCTCTTGTTCAGCAACTGATGAATTGCATGAGAGAGGCCTCTGCTCCTGTGCTTGAAACCACAGACAGCAATCATGGCCATGTGCCCAATGCAGCCTTGGCACTGTAACAAGTCAATTATGAGGTCCTGCATCTCCAGCATCTTTTGCATGGTTGCCCTCCCCCATGACCTTGATCAGCCAGCCGAGGCTCTGCTGTGTGTTTTTTTAACTGTTTAGTGATTCTGGAAGAGAAAAAAGATAATGTAGCAACTATAAAATAGTGAACTGCAGATTTTATAAGTGTGCATTCCTTTGCTATTTACTACTTCTACTGTTGAACAGTGACAAGCTATGTGGTTCATGAAGGTCATGCTGGTGAAGTTTGTAGGTTAAGGAGAAGCTGAAATGCAATGCATGGGTAGCAAAGATTGTACAAAAGCTGTGTAACTTTAAAATTTATGCACACAGACTGGATTTTTTTTATGCTGTATATGCAAGCTTTTGTTGTTGACTGTCATTGACAGTATAACAACAGTTTAATTGTGGGACTATAATATCAGTCTGTTATTCTATGTTGTTGAGTATGTTATAGCATTTATATAATGAAATGAGATAATGAAAAGATTTTTGTTCTTGGTAAGAAATTTGGAGGTATAACATTGGTCAATTTGGTTAAATATAATCTTTGTTACCATGCAGTAAAAAATATTATGTATGGTTACACAAATACACTGAAAAATGCTTCCTGAAGGTTTCTTGTAATTTGTAAAGACTTCAAGCTTAGTTAATGAGCTTTACAATTATTTAATGGTTGCCTCTTGAAGTGTGGTTATTGGCAAAAGTCCATGCATTATATTTTATATTGTTTGGGAAGTGCAGTTTGGAAGTGATATGAAGAAGCATATAGCTCAGATTGTGATTCTGAGTGGTTGGCAGGAAGCAAGAGGGTATATATATATATATATAATACATATATATGTATATGAAAGTATGTTGAAATGTAGGCTATACGGTGCATGTGATGATGCTGGTGTATAGATTATAAAAGAGGATAGAAGAGAAGGTTTGAGAAACAGTTGTACATGCAGTTGTGAGTTTCTATGATTTCGGCCAATATCAAGCACTGAAAAGTGCTACTGCACACAAATGCACCCTTATTTGTAGTGTGAGTCATTTATGACTTATTTTTTTTTCTTGGCAATGAGTGGCATTATGGAAACAAAGAACAAAAACATGGTTATGTTACTGCAGTAATATGCTTTAAAGTACAGATTGTCATAGTATTATATAAAAAAGGAGCTGATAAATGCTAGTGCTTTACTAGTTGTGTTACAACAACATTTTAAAGACCACTGTTATGTCAGCATAAAATAGGGACAGTGTTGCTGGTACTGTTATGCCTCTATATTCTGAGGTGCAGTTAGGCAAGAGACCACAGGAAGAGTACATTCAACCTCTTTATGTGATGGTATCTCAGCAGTAGCATCATCTACACATGTCTTATTGGTTACATAAAATGGATCAATAGGTAAGTTTGAAAAAAATAAAAAGATTCTAAAATTTTACCAAGACACAGCAAATATACATTGATATTGTTTAATGATATAGAATATTATGAGATGAGTAGAAAGAATGCTGGCTCCTGGTTGTCCAACAGCATGTTAAAACAAGCATTTGTCAATGCCGAATGTTTGCTTGCTGGTATTGGCATTCGTAGTGTAGGAGTTAAAGAGATGCATAATAGGAATGGCAGTGAAGTACTGAACTAACACCAATCCCCACCCCTACCCCACCCCAGAGACTGACAGGCATTGGGGTGTGCCTTTGGGTAGGCCATAATGCTCATGCCATTCCACCTCACCGCACCCTGCAGACAGTGACAGATGTCACAGTGTGCCTTGGGGCTTTCAGCGCTCACACTCACCACTTTCCATAAGGAAATAAGGTGAGATGGGCACAGTATAGGAGAATGGGGTGAACGTTGGGGCCAAAGACCCCAAGGAACATCTCAATGCTGGTCAGTGGCTGCAGGGTGGTGGTGGAATTGCATGAGCAATACAGCCGAGAACCCCAAGCCACACCCTGAGTGCCTGTCAGTCTGTACAGGATGGGGCATTAACAGTTGGAAACCCTAATGTCCCAGGCGTTTATTGGTATTTTCATTCAAAATGTTCAACATATGCATTTTGGGACTTCCCCTCATGAACAGTGGCATTGAGATTTAATTAATTTGGAGTCACGTGATGCAGTTCATCAGATAACAGCTCTCCAGCACTGCTCCAGCCTTCCGACTCATCCAATCTTTAAATTTCATCGGTAATATTTGTTATGAGTATATTAAACAATTCCTAAAACCTCTAAGAAAGGGTCTCAACAAGCGCATTGTTGAAAACTGGATGTATGGAGATGACCATGAGGAGAAATGCATCCAAATATACTCCTCCGACCACACCTGAGAAGGCCTCCAAAAAATCCAGGACCTCGGGTGGCGCAGAAGGGTCGTCATCGAAAGCTACCATGGCTGATCAACAGCCCCTCACCCTACAGTGATTCCTGCAAGAGTTCAAAGAAGACTTAAGTGCAATCACGACTGAGATCAAAAGCCTAGCCCAGGCATTGGAAGATCTACACCAGTGGACGGCAGACAATGAAGCCCGAATCTGTTCAGTGGAGAAACGGATCGGGAAAGCAGAACCAGAGATCGTGGCCATTCACCAGAAAATAGCATGAATGGAAGTTAAGATAGATGACCTAGAGGGCCGCAGTCATAGGAATAACACGGTTCTCATAGGTCTTCCTGAGAATGAAGAGGGATCTGATGCCGTGCTATTCATTCAAAGAATGGTTGAAAAATTAACTGGACCGTCGCCTTTTGGACTGAAGTACGTTATTGAATAGGCACACCGATCTCTTCGCCCGAAGTTGCCAGCGGGAGCGCCTCCTCACCCTTTAATTTTTAAATTTCTGAATTTTTTGGAACATCAGCATTTCTTTGCTAAAATTAAGGAATTGCATGAAGTGAGATGGGAAGGCCTCAAAATTAGGGTGGCACAGGACTTGCCAGTGTCTATTAGGCAAAAGAGAGCTTTGTTCCACCCTTTGGTTTCTAAATTAATTGCAGCTGGTGTGAAATTTCTAATGGGATACCATGCGAAATTGGGGGTTATGATATCCGGATCGTGGTCATCCTTTGAGGACCTGATTCAGCTGCTAAGGAGCTCAAGAATGCCTTTCCCGATTTGTTTAAGGAGCCATGATAAGCCTATGCAGGTAGGACACTGACCACTGAGTGGGGTATGAGGATTTCGAATTTGGAGACAGCCAGAGTTTGATGCTTCCTTTGCTGTAAGAAGATAAATCAAAGGACATTTCTGACACCTAAGTTAAGAAGCCTGTGGATTGTGATGCCCTTTGGCAAAGCTTTTACACTTGCCTCCTTTTGCGACTCCCAGTGTGGTGTCTCGTCTGTCTAGTGGGGCTTTAATCTCGGCGTGTATATCTAGACAAGTAGTGCTTAGTTTAAAACCCCATTCCTGCCAATCTCATCTGGGGACACTCTCCAATTTGGTCTAATTAAGGTCATCACTAACTATAGACTGGGAACCGAATCCACCCTGCTCGGCTACTGAATTAATGCATACTCTGCCTCTAACAACTGCTACCACTAGAGGGAGCCCAGAGCCTGGTTGTGATGGGAATCCTGTGACTTGCAAGTGGCCAAAGTTGCATTGCTGACATTGGTTTCGGAGATCCTGATAGCTGGGCGTTATTTTTTTGAATTGTGGTTTGACCTATGGACATTTTCCCCTCCTGCGATTGGTTTCAATTTTCTCTTCCTTCTTTTGGCAATAGTGAATTGTTAATACTTCGGGGACTGTAATCATTTATTTAAAAGGGGGCATTTGTTTAGTCCTGACTCTTGACAGGAGGGTGTATTATATGGCCGCAGGTTGAGTATTATAAGATAATTGGTCCCCCAATTCTAGTGAATTTCCTCTGTTGCTACACTCAGGGAGGTTTAAATTATGGTATTAGTGAGGTATCTAGATTTCTGATAATGGAGGTCATTATTATTAGGTATCATAATGTTAAAGGGGACATTGGGTTTGGAAAGGGAGGCTAAGTGGATAGCTGTTAAAGGTTTCATCATGGGAAGGGCAATTCCTTTATTTTACATCAACTCGTGTGGGTTGAAGTTCTAATTTGTCTCCAGGAATACCGATAATGATTTTGTATCTCGTTACAAGAGACTGAATCCGTTTTGTTAAAAGTAGGCAAATAGCACAGTCTGGGGTACAGTATGTGGATTTAATATTCAGTTGAAATATAGGGAAGGAGACTCTTAAATGAGAAACTCAGATGCCTACATATTTGTGAACTTGCTAACTGTTTATTGTCTCTTACTCTGAGAAACTAAGTTTAAGGTTTTGTAAGACTAGGTTATGCTTTTATAAGGTTCTGCAATTCAATATGTTGTTATATTATAGAAGGAGAAGGGAGCTGTTCACTTTCTTAAGTCAACCTAGAGGCTTAGGAGTTAGGTCATGGTTAAGATAATATTTAAACACAAATAAATAACTTTGGGTAGTCATTATAGGAGGATAGTTTAACTAGAATAGTGTGGGTTAACAAGGACATTCTATTTCACATTCCCTGTTGCTTCATTTACTACCAGCAGTTTAGATTGTGTAAAATGCTGACGGGATGGCAGCTGAGTCCGGAAGGCTGGGGGGAGGGTGAGCATAGTAAGGTGCCCTGTTGACCGTAGATCATAGTAATAAGGGTGGGAGGGAGGGCTGGGAGGATATTATGATGAGGATACTGGACTATTTCAGTTACTTGTGGGATTTTGGGAGATGGGGAGGAGGGAGGGAGGGAGGGTGAGGGATTGGGTTTGCATGGATTTATCTGTTATCGCCTGGCCGGGAGCAGATCTCATTGGTAAAATGCCCAGAGATTTCTACAAATGTTTATCTCAAATCTATGATTAGCAACTTAGTTTTTGCCATGTGGAATGTTAAGGGAGCCAGGCAGAAGGTTAAGCAATACCAAATTCTGAAGCATTTACAGTTGTTAAAGTCCGATATTACCTTTATTCAAGAATCCCATTTACTGATTTCGGAAGAGCTCAAGATGAGAAGGAGGCAGATAGGTCAAGTGTTCACAGCTGAGGCTAACACGCAAAGCTGTGGGGTGATGATTCTGCTAAAGCGTAATGTCCCATTTCTACCATCTAAAGTTATTAGGGATACCCATGGTAGATACTTGTTAGTCCAAGAGAGAATGTGCACTACCGAGATATTATTAGGTAGCATATATGGACCGAACAGTGATTCTCCAGGGTTTTTCATGGAGTTAGTCAACATGTTAACTCCTTTCTTAACAGTTCCAGTGATCTTGGGTGGGGACCTAAATTTAGTTTTTGACCCAAATATGGACCGTACGGGCAATAAGTTTAAAGGTCTCTCTCTGGCCCAAAGAGCATTAAGAGACATGTGGGACAGAGTGGGACTGTGTGATGTGTGGCGTACTCTGCACCCCTCAGATAGATGTTACACTTTTACCTCTCCAGTTCATAAAACATCTTCTAGGATTGACTACATTATGATCTCTCAACAATTATTATCAGGGGTTGTAGACTCATCCATTCACCCAGGATCACCCTCGGACCACTCTCTCATTACTTGTCAACTTTCCTTTGCTACTGTCCCAAAGGTAGAGGGACGCTGAAAAATTAATAATCAACTTTTAAAGGACCCAAACACAGTGAAATACCTCAGAAGTCATATCTCACAATTTGTATCAGCTAATCTTAACACTACGGGGAAACCCGTTATGGAATGGGGTGCCTTAAAAGCCTATTTGAGGGGTCTGTTAATTGATGTGGCATCAAAGAGGAAAAAATGAAAGAACAGCAATTAGCACAGCTTCTTTACCAGATTAGGACTAATGAAAGAAACATGTCCCCACACACGCCTGAACAAATTCGCTTGGAACTTATAAAATTAAGGGACTCTTATTTGGATCTTCTGCGGGAGAAGGCAAAATTCTTGATTTTTAAGTCGAACACAACTTATGTTGACCAAGACGAGACAGCAGGTCACCTTTTGGCTTCAAGAATCAAACATCAAGAATCTGCCAGGTTCATTGCTTCAGTTTGGTCAACTGATGGGGTGCTGATAAATAATCAGGCAGATATTACAGCAGAGTTTTGCAAATTCTTTCAAATAATATACAGTCCAATGACAAACTCTCCTCCCCTGAAAGATTTAGATCACTACTTGGCCAAATCTCATCTGTCTTCTCTCTCAGAAATACAACAAGCTGTACTATGCGTTCCCATAACCGAAGCAGAGATTCTAAAAGTTATTGATGGTCTGCCCTTAGATAAATCCCCGGGACCAGATGGTTTTTTACCCAGCTTTTATAAGATATTTGCAAAACAACTAGCCCCTTTGCTCCTCTCTCTGTTCCAACAGATTATTGCAGGCAACAGTACAGACAGTACATTATTTGAAGCGTTGATAACTCTATTGCCAAAACCCGGCAAAGTGCCCGAACATATGGCAAGTTACAGGGCTACATCCTTACTCAATCAAGATATTAAAATTCTGAGTAAATTGTTAGCAGATCGTATTAATGCAATTCTTCCTGACTTAATAGGAGCAGAGCAAGTGGGCTTCATGAAGGGGAGGTCAGCCAGCGACCATTTGCGCACTTTGGCTCATGTCTTCTCGGTATCCAGGGATGCTGAATTTCCAGCTGCCCTGGTGTCCCTGGATGCTGAGAAGGCATTCGACAGAGTGGATTGGAATTTCTTTTTCCGGACATTGCATGCTTTTGGTTTTTCCCAGGAATTTCAAAACTGGATACGGGCAATTTACAAGGCCCCCATGGCCCGGGTTTCCTCTAATGGGAGTATCTCAGATTTATTTTCCTTAGGTTCTGGCACTAGGCAGGGCTGTCCCTTATCTCCTTTACTTTTTAACTTGTATCTGGAGCCCCTTATCCAGAGACTGGTTGCTTGCCCTAAGATCCAAGGTATTGCTATGCAAGGTTCCGAAGTTAAAGTTTCAGCTTATGTGGATGACTTATTGCTTCAAGTTTCCCACCCTGGAGAATCAATCCCATATTTATTGAAAGTTATAAAAGAATATAGCTCCTTCTCTAATTACAAATTAAATGTTGAGAAGACTTTGGTATTCCCTCTCAACCAGAGAGTGATAAAACACGAAATCAGTGCTCTCGATTTGTCCTGGGAAAAAGAATCGTTGAAATATTTAGATATTGTTCTCACAAGAAGTCTTGCATTGTTTCAAAAGAGCAATTTGGACTCTTTACTACATATTATCACTCAAGACCTAAATAGGTGGTCCCTTCTCCCATTGACACTATGGGGCAAAATCAGTCTTATCAAAATGAATGTCTTCCCTCGTCTCTATTATCCACTTAGTCTCTTGAATATATGGCTGCCTCAGTCATGGTTCAAGAAAGTGCCCAACATTTTTACCAATTTTATCTGGGATGGAAAGCATCCTCGTCTGGCTTTTCATAAATTAGAGGCCCCCAAACTTAGAGGTGGCATTCGTTTGCCGCATGTCAGCCTTTACTATTGGGCCAGTCATGCGAGCAAATATTTAAGGTGGCTTAGGCAAAGTGACCCAGAAGATCCTTCTGTGTATAAATCCCTTTGGATTAAAATAGAACCAGCCCAAACCCAATATTATAATCTCTCTCCTGCTGCATTGCTATATACGAAACCTAAGTGTCTTCCAGTGCAGTTTCGCTCGACACCAATTGCAATATCTGTAGAGGTGAATTCCCAGTTCTGTAGCCTTATAAAATACAATCATTGTTTAGATCTGGAGCAACCGTTATTAGGTAATCCCAATATTAAGATAGATGGGAGGGTTCTTTCTCCCCTGTGGCTTCCGCAGGCTAAGGAGGTTAAACTCATGCATTTTTGGAATGAAACAAAAGGGGCATGGCTCTCGTCCCCAGAAATTCTAGCTAAACTGGAAATTCTGGCTTCTAACATTTTTAAAATTTTCCAACTATGCCACTTGCTTGTGAAGGTCATAGGGGTAACGCCCCAGCCACCTAGGTGCCCTCCCTTTCGGTTGGATCTGGTCCAAATGGTGGGCCTTCCACATGCTGTATTGAAGATTTTCAATGTTTTATATGATTGGATTTACCTCAAATCTTTTGGACCCTCAGCTTACTGGGTCCCACTCTTCTCTGAGGTACCCATTAATTGGGAGTGGCTCTGACAAGGGTGCCACAAATTTATTACACAAGATAGGCTCCTACTCATACAGTTTCAGATTTTGCATAATTTATATTATACTCCTCAAAAAATGGCTAAATTTGGTGTTGCTTCTTCTTCTAGCTGTATAAGATGTACCCAGGGGGAGAGTAATCTATTGCACATCTTCTGGCTGTGCCCTAAGATAGCTTCTTTATGGTCACAAATTAAACAGAGAGTAGATCCCCTATTGGGTTTCAATGATTTGTTTTCAGCAAAAATTTGCCTTTAAGGAGACTACTCTGAAATCCCAATAACTATGCGTAAATACCATATGGCACTAATATCCATGTCAGTTAAAAAATTAGTACTTAGACATTGGAAAGATAGTGAGGAGATATCATATGCTGAATGATTGAAGGAGCTCCTGGCTAATCTTAGAGTGGAGAAAATGATGGCCAGTCTTTGGAACAGAATGAATAGATTTAATAAAATATGGGCCCCGTTCCTAACCCTTTATTCTCTTCAAATGACTTAGAGTAACGAGCTCTCTGTTGTAGGGATATGGATTGAGTAAGTTCTGTGCATGCAAACCGGGAAGGGGAGAAGAAGGGATATTGTATATTTTCTTTAAATTTTGTTTTATGTTGGGGGGATGGGGGTAAGGGGGAAGGGAAAGGGGCGTATGTTTTTTCCGATAATATCTGACCCCACTCTTTGTATCATGTGGTAAGCTGTTTGTTGTATGCTGAAAACTTTAATAAACTTTGAATGGAAAAAAAAAAGATTTCATTAATCTGTTCCAAGGCTTGAATTCACACAGCGACTGCAACATTCTGCACCACAGGTGCAAAAACACTTTTTGGGCAGGATGCAAAAAATGACAGCTGTACTGTTCATAAGGAGGTGTGGAAAAATGCAAATGTTGAAAATCTGGAGTGAAAATATTATAAATTCGTTAAGTTACGAGAGTGCATGGAAACTGCGCAATGCACACTCTTAACACAGTCATTTTATGGACTTTTGTCACCAAATTTTCACCATAGGCATTTTAGGACCTCTGCTCATGAACAGTATCACTGTGATTTTCTTAATCTGTCCTGAACACTGATTTCCCTCAGCGACTGTGCTATTCTGCACTGGAAGTGAGAAAACGTATTTCGGCCAGGATGTGAAAAATGACAGCTGTACTGTTCATAAGGAGGTGTGAAAAATGGCAATGTTGGAAATCTGGAGTGAAAATATTACAGTTTCACAAAGTTACGAGTGTGCATGGAAACTGCGGAATGCACGCTCCTAACTCAGTCATTTTTTGGCATTTTTTCACCAAATTTGCAACTTAGCCTTTTAAAGAGCCCACCTCATCAACAGTGATACTGTCATTTTGTTGCTCAGTCCCAAAAAGGTGATTCCACTCAGTGACTGAGAAATCACTTTTTGGGATCGAATAACATCATGACAATGACTAAATTCATGAGGAGGAGTTCCAAGAAACCCGTGTTGAAAATTTGGTGCCAAAATAAAAAAAAAATGGTCGAGATATCCACATAACTTGAAAAAAAAACACTGTGCCATTATACAGCTTTCCGGCATTTCTTTACTTCGTGGTCGGCTTTGAAGAGTGCAGACGTGTTCCCGGTCCACCGAAGATCATCGTGCAGGGCTACGGAGGTAAGTATGGGGGGGTGTCAGGAGGTGGGGTGCACAGATGGTGGGTGTGGGTTGGGGAGGGGGCATGAGAAACAATGAGGGACTGTTTTCTTTTTTTACAGGGTTTAAAAAAAAAAGACTGTTTTACATAATATTTACTACACTCTGGATAAACTGTATAATATGGCCCTTGCCTCCTCTCCCTTATATTCTCATGGCTGTCAGGTTTCTGGGTCATTATAAATTATGCTATGGCTGTGTCCACATACACAGAAATTTTGGGAAGCGATACGGCAGGTCCTGGATCCAATTTTGTGATTAGATCCCCTTTTTACCCAGGAGAGTTGTCTGCTGGCAATCGTCCCTCCTGGGACTCCCCAGATAATGCAGAGCGCATATGTCATTGATCTCAACTACGGCAAAATTGGTCACGTTATGGCATTGGAAGGAAGGATCCCTTCCTACCATTATTGAGTGGTACCGTGAAATCTTGCTGGCAATTCAGGTGAAGAGAAATATATCTAATCTGTGACACTCATACCATAGGTTCAAAAAGATTTGGGAGCCATTCTTGTCCCTGTTGATGTTAGTGAGATTTTAATACCTTGTATTAATCTGGCAGAATTTGTCCACTCTTATCAATTCTATTATGTTTGAAGCCTACTCCATATTAATAAGTCCCAAGTATGATGAGCGCAGATGGGGGGGGCAATATTTTTTTTTATTGTGTATTAACTCCATTCAATGATCCCAACTGTATATTCTTTGATGTATTGCTTAAATGTTAATAAAGTATATTTAATTAAAAAAAAAAGATGATGCAGGAGCTTTTGGCATGCTGGGGTAGGCTTCCACCATGCCACCTGGATGTTTGTTGGGGGGAGTGGAGCTGATGGGGGTTGGGCACCCCCATCAGTCATACAGTGTGTTTGGGGGGAGTGCGAATGAGCCAAGGGGGAATTGGGCACCCTCTCAGCACAGAACAAATGGGGGTGCAACATGCTGATGGTGATTGGGCTACCCCGTCGGCAAATGAACTAGGAAGGGGGCATGCTGACAGAGGGATTGGGCACCCCCTGTCAGCTTTAACAGGGACTGTGACAGGCGGTGGCTGTCCGTTGGCTTCTGTGGGGACTGTGAGAGGCTGATGGAGAAGCCGCCACTATGTTTATTGAAGGGGGACACCACACAATGCAGCTATAATTGGCTGCTGCAGTCAGGGACCACCCCACCAAAATAGCTGATTGTTGATGATGGGGCACTCCCTGATTGCAGCGGACAGTTTGTTTCAAGTTGGTAGCAAGCTACACTACTGCTGTCATGGACAGTGTGATTTTCAATTGGTGCCACACAGACCAGACCCAAAATGGGCTGCTGGCATTGGCAACAACACTGCCGCATCTCCACAATTCGCTACTGTTGCAAGCTGCCAAAATATGTTTCTTGCACATGCATGCAAGCAAACATAAAAAGGCATAACATTTAGTCAAAATAACCCATTTTGTAATCACAATAATGCACTCCAGGGGGTGAGTTATGGTGGGCTAACGGCCCTTCTCAGGTGGTGATAATACTCGGCCATGTCTCGTGATTCAGTTGACTTGATGTGGGCTGTTATCCCACCATAACACCACTCCCGTCATGCCTTATTGCTTAACTGTGACCTCAGATGTTTCTACATAACAATGTTTTTTATTTGTCATTTTCAGTTTATTGTGTTGTAATATATGGATAAGCCTCCATAATACTATACTAAGTTATACAAAAATTTCCCAGTAATACATCACTACTTTCTATAATACTATCCTGAAAAGTGATAATACTATCATTTTTGCTGATGATACTATAGTTCAAAGGTCATTTCCAACTATAGTATTATCAATGGATCCATATATTACAAGAAATAACAGAAAGATAAATGTTTTACAAGGTAGTAATACTATCTCGAGGTTTTGGGGACTTTAGGACCTCTCAAGCTTCACTATCGAGGTTCATGTCCCCAAAACCTCTCGATGGTATTATTGTCTTTTAATACTCACTTATCTGTCTATTATTCTATTTCTTGTTTGCCATGGTCTGCACAAGTTTAGAATTTTTCATAAATACACCATTAAAAGCCCTTCCCCTTCCCCACACACAAACATTCACAGTGGTAATACTTTATTTATGGATCCTCTATTTCTAACAGTTAAAGAGAGATATATAAATATAATACAAACAGTGATTGACTTAAAGCTGTGGTGCAATATCACATTACTGAACTGATACAAAGAAGAATGTTGACTGTTCATCATTGAAGAACAGTTTTCACCTACTAGTACCATGATAATTTTTGGCATCATCTGCTGTACCTTATGCAATAATCTCTGAGGTACTGAGACCAGTGTTGCATACAGTGCTACAATTGTTGCCTTACTATTGATCTATACATTGACAGAATTAACTCATTCTTTCTAGAGGTGAAGTGTCTGGCAATGTCCTGCACTGTACTGTACTGATATGTTCATGTCCCCTGTGAATATTATTACAAGATTACTTTTTTTCTCTAAAACTGTTACCTGCACTTAGTAGTAGCGAGTAGCTGGTGCTGTGATTTTTGTCTGCAAGGTGCATGACCTTGCTCTTCTTATCGTTAAATCACAAACTACTACTTTCTACACCAGTCTTTGAGTTTGGCTAGGCCATATGTGAGTGCCTGGCTCCCTTCCTCATTACCCACTTTTAGGTAAATGATAATATCACCTGTGTACATGGTGATCTTACTGACTACAGCAGTAAACCCTGCAGTGCCCCACTTGTTACTGGACTTGGCTTAGGTGCTCCCCACCCCCTTTACAACTACCCCCTCTTCTCTGAGGTACCAGCTGTGTTCAGCCTATTGCACCAGTTTCTTCAACCCCACCTCCATATCCCTCAGCTTGCTCATTAATCTGCCGTGTATTCTTAGGTTCATCAACATGCTTCCCCTAGGTACTGGGACTATATCAGAGTGTGCTAGGTATCTTTCCACTTGGTGCAAAGATTACTCACCCTTCCTCCCAACCCCTCACACTCACAAATTTCTGTGAAATTCTTGTTTACTATTTCTGCTCTACTGCTGTCTAGGGTATTTGTCACTACGTGCACAGTGATGTTGGGTTTCTTTTTCACATTCTTTATACATGGCTTGAATGTACTGTGGTAGTCTACCTGCTGTCATACCTGTAACCTGGCAAACAGTCCACTGGGCTTTGACTCTTCCTTGCTCCCTTACATTACTTTAGCACCTCCTGTGAGCATAGAAGTCCCTAATAGAAGCACTTGACACCCCCCCATCCCTTGCACTTCTTTCATGGTTTGTTGTCCTACAGGCCTGCTTTCAACAGTGTCCTCTCCTTACATACACTACTGTTTTACCTGTTTGTTCTGATCAATTGAACTTTTACCTGCTATCTCCTCCTCTATATCTTTTGTTCTCATTCTCTTAAACTGTCCCTCCCCTGTACAATATGTGTACGTCCTTCCAGTAGACTGTGTGTCCTAGGACCCTGTACACTTGGTCCCCCAGCTAGGAGCTCCCTTCTAGCCCTTGGAATGATGGTCTGCCTTGTAATGGAAGTCAATCTGTCCTTCTGACACATCACCTATTCACCATCTTATTCCTGTCTAGTCCTCCTAGTTACCATCTAAAGGTCTGTGTCTGCAGCATGAGCTGAGTGAACAGCCTTCTCACTGTACAGTTTTTAAAATATTTCATCAAAGTGTGCAAAAGTGATTGCGTGAGTGCAATAATACACTCACAGGGTGGGCATCATTGGTTCTGTAGGACCTTCCAGGAAGTATGAGGCCATGTGTCTGTGCTGTTGGCTGTCATAACTCTGCTGCATGGTTCAGCATAGCAAGATGTTATGTACCCTAGAGGGTGTTATGGCTTAAGTTAGCAACACAGGATAATTTGACTATATACTTCTTACCTTCTAGAACTGTCAGTGTTCATGGACATACAGTGGAGTGTTCTGTTGAAATAAAAGATAAAGGCTTACTTTACCACTTTGCAAAAAACATTATGATATAGCTTTTGGGAAAGAGATTTGCTCTACCATGTAATCTTACTACTTGTTATTTGGAAAAAACTTCTGTGATACAATGTGACAGGATGGCCAGTTTTGAAAAGAAAAAGCTGACACAGACAAGATGCAATACCCCCACTTTGGGTTTCTGCTTTCACTCTATCCTGTCTCTTTCTGCTTAGTCAATCTATCCTAATTTTCTTGTCAGGGTGGCCAACCTGGCAATTCTCTACTTTGCTTTACTATCACTTTTGCTCTGGTATTAAAACAAAAGCTTGCATCTTGTTTAAGAATGAAAAAGGGAGCTGTGTCACTTAAATAAAGCCATAATGTGAGTATAGGGATGGGTTGTGAAAGAAAGCCTTCTCTACAAGCCAGTTAGTAATTAAGGAATGGGCTGGCAGTATAGCCTAGAAGTTAGAGGAATAAGGTGTGAACAAGCTTGATACATCCAGCAGACCAGACCCGAGTTTGATTCTCACAACCTCCACTTGCATGCTGTGAGACTCTGAGCAAGTCACTTAACAGCCTAGTGCTCCCAGGTTGCCCCTGAAAACAGGCAATTGTGCCTAGTGGGCCTTACCTGGTTACCAAAGACTAAAAATAAAAAAAAAAAATAACTAATTAATTTAAAGGTTTCACAGTTAGTAATTAAGGAAAGCTGAGGCTGTAGAATTGCTGTAAACAGTGAAATAAATGTTTTAGGCAACTCAAACAAAGTTCAGTTTGTAGGAAAATGCCATAGAACCTGTAGTGTTAAAGCACTTATTTTAAAAAGGGAGTTGTAATCATTGCAATAAAGCCTTCTGTGTTCTAGAAGGCTGAGTTCCTCAATAGGGCATCGGCTGAAAGTGCAGCAGCCTGCTAAACTGTTTGCTGAAAGTGCTGCAGTCAGATAAACTATTTGGAGGAAAATAAATAAAAGGTCTAGAAATGTAAAACAAAGGACTTGGGAAGGAAATAAAGCATGTCTAAAGAATAGAGTACAATATTATGTGAAACAAAGCATAGATACTTCAGTAGCTTCATATTGTATGTATTTCCCTGTATGAACACAAAAGACAAATAAAAGGCTGTAACTTTTCATGGAGACAGATAGGGAGTGCGCCCCTCATCTCTTTGTCCATGCAAAGGTTATAATCGGTTATTTGTTCAAAACAAGTTGGTTTAACCATATACAATTGTAAAGAAAGGTTGTTACCTAGAGTTCTGTTTCATTCAGAAAGGTCCTTCTATAGGGCAAGCTGCCCCTGAAATGGCAGGTTATATAGATACAGGGAATGTGATGTCACAAAGAAGGAGGGGGTGCTGTGAAAACCACACCCCCTTTCCTTCACTATATAAACCTTCCAAAAGGAGGCTTAGTCAGATTCGTTGTGACCAAGGTGAGAGAAGGATCTCACAGAGAGGTTGGTCAGTGGGGTTCTGACCAAGGTGAGAGAAGGATCTCAGCAAGGAGGTAATGTGTTGTCTTTCACATTATGTGAGGAAGGAGAGAATACAGGAACTTAATGTGCTGACTTTCACATTATCTGAGGAAGGACTGAATACAGGAATTTCCTTAAAGCACCTGAAGCAGTATATCCTGATGTCTGAACTGTCTAATTTTGGAACTGATATGAATAAATAACATCATTATTTTTCCTTTCTGTAAATATTGGATTATTCATCTTTTTGATTTTGTTTTCCAAAATAAAATGATAAACGCAGAGGTATGCATTTTTTATGCACCATAATCTGGTTGTACGATCTGTTATTGGGACCCACACATTTACATACAACCCCCTCCTCTCCCTATTGTAATCTCTGCTTCTGAAACCCTGTCTGGTTATCATGTGTTGTTATATTCTTAGCTTTATATTGATGATATGTTTTTGATTAAATAATTTATATGGTCTATGAATTAAAATATGTAATGAAGTTATAAGCATTTAGCCCTTGCCCCCCCACATGAACAACTCCGCCCACCCACAACTGCTCCTCTTGCTATAGACTAGTGTAGTTGATGATACTGTTCTATGCATTTAAGAACATATGCTGTCTTTTGGTGGTATCCTTATCGTGTTTTGCTATCAAGTCTTACCTTAACAGCTTTGTTTATTGATATTTACTTCTTGTGCGACAGGTGGCGCAGGCAAAACAAATCTCCAGTGAAATTTGACAGTCTCTTACACTCAATAAAGTTATACTGATTTATCAATACAGCTGCCTTTTCCTAATATATTATGCTATCTTAGTAGTTTGACTTGTACAGTGGCATCCCCTAGGATGAAACGCACTTTTAACGCACTCTGCAGTATGCTGCAGTAGACCTACTGAATAAAGCAATGTACTTTCAATGGCAATTAGTCCCCTTTCTCATAAAGAAAACTGTGGCATTCACTTTATCCTGACCTTGTCACATTTGTCTGAATGGCAAAGAGGACTAATTACCATTGAAACTACATTGCTTTAGTCAGTAGGTCTTCTGCAGCATTCTGCAGATTGCTGCAAAATGCTGCAGAAATCATACATTTATAAAATGGCTGTAAAAATCAAACAATTTTAATTGATTAAACATAGTCATATAGTGTGGTGCAGCATTGTTAGGGATGACAATATATTCCCCATAAAATGTTATAATGTATGATAGAGGGTGATTATGGATGGAATTAGAAGAATTACTATCCTTGTTATGGTATTGTTGTGACATGAAGAGGTTGTTATAACCTCTTGACTATGTTACGATACCAAAACAGTATCGGCGCCTCTGTGCATGCATGTCTCTTGCTCTTTCCACATTTCGGTGTCAACGACAGAGTACCTTACATGGAGAAATACACTGGAGATGGTTACAATTGTTTTTTCCTCCTCGATGGTGCTGAAGTGACTTATCTTTTTTTTTTTAAATACAGTCTATGTTAGCAGGAAACCAGAAGGCTCTAGGCTTCTTGGGAGGGGGGATTTGTAAACATTGAGCAATTCTGAGGACAAGCAGAGCAGGAAATCTGGGCTTGAGGGTGAACTCACAATTATTGTTCAACTGCTGCCCATACACTATAAAAGATAATGGATGGGCAACACTTAACAACAGTGCTGAATTCCCTTCTTGAGGTTGTCATGCAAATGATAAACCTCTCAAGCTTCACTCTCAAGGTTTACTAGGTTGGCATGGCAACCTCTAGAAGGCAACACAGCATTGTTATTAATTGCTGCCCATCCATTATCCTCTATGTTATGCTGCACTAGCTACATTAGCTAGTTTGTTATGTTGCACTAGCTATGTAGTTAGTGCAGCATAACAACTTGAAACATGATCTAGAGCCCTCTGATTTTTGGAGAACACTCATGGCAGTGAGAGAGGGTGTAGGAGGCAAGTGTTGACAAAAATAAAATAAAACAAAAAAAAAGACAATAAGGACACCCTTTACTATATGTACTTACCATACACTATAAAATATAGTGTATGTTGCTCTTACACACCAGGGATATTTTCAAACTGTTGAGGTTACCATGGTAATGAGAACTGCTGAGCTGCACTTCTGAGGTCTCTGATTGCCATGTAAACCTCTTGAGTGGAAAATATTGCTGTTGTGTATGAGCAATCATACACTATCCACTATGTAACTGCACAATATTCAAGCATAATACATGGTCAATACATGGTCATCCCGGTGCTAAAGCACATAATAAAATGAAAAAAAAATAGTCTTCCTACAACCAGAATTATCTTCTGTGTGTACTTCTACAACCAGTATATATAATCTATCACAAACATGGTTGTCACCTTTACAATTTATTAAAAAATTTGACTGGGTTGTAAAAACTAAACTATTAAAAATACTGTTTTTCTAAAAACAAATCTTGAAGTAAAAGTAGAGGGCTTTCTAAGACAATGTTTGTAGTTCATCTGTATCACCAGGTAAGGAAAAAAATCTGGCTCCCCATACGACTTGCAGGGCAAATGTTGGACCTCACCCAACAACCAACGCACCAAAATCTGGCCAATGGAAAATCATATACACAAATGCCTGCAGTCTGGGAAACAAGATCCCAGACCTGCAGGCAACAATGATAGTGCAACACCTGGAATCCATAGGAGCTCAGGATCCAAGACAGCATGGGTTTACAAGAGGAAGGTCCTGTCAAACTAACCTCATAGATTTCTTTGACTGGGTAACCAGAGTGGTGGACCAAGGGGGTGCAATTGATGTTGCCTACCTTGACTTTAACAAAGCTTTTGATACTGTTCCACATAGACAATTGATTAATAAGCTGGGTAGGCTCAGGGTGGGTCGGAAGTTGATCAACTGGGTGGCAACCTGGTTGGTGGGCAGAAAACAAAGAGTGGTGGTAAATGGTATACAGTCAGAAGGGATGCAAGTCACAAGTGGGGTACCTCAGGGATCAGTCTTGGGGGGCCAGTCCTCTTCAATATCTTCATCAGTGACATTACAGATGGACTGGAGGGTAAGGTTTGCCTGTTTGCAGATGACACCAAGATCTGCAACAGAGTAAATGATCCATATGGGGTTGGCAGAATGAGAAGAGATCTGGATAAACTGTTAAAATGTTCAGAAGAGTGGCAACTGAGGTTTAATGCAAAGAAGTGTAAGATCATGCACATAGGTAAGAGAAACCCTGAAGTCACCTATAGTTTGGGAAAAGAGTTGCTGGCAACCACAAGGAAAGAAAGAGACTTGGCAATCATCATCACAGATGACCTGAAATCACCCAAGCAGACCACTAAAGCAATAGGTAAGCCTAGGGGGTGTTGGGGTATATTAGTAGAGGTATTACAAGTTGTAAGAGGGAGATAATAATCTTTCTTTACAAGAGACTGGTTAGGCCCCATCTGGAGTACTGCGTGCAGTACTGGAGGCCACACCTTCACAAGGACATTAACAAAATGGAGGCAGTCCAGAGAAGGGCAACCAAAATGGTGCAGGGACCGCATCAGAAAACATATGAGGACAGATTAATGGAGCTCAATATGTATACCCTAGACGAAAGGAAGGAGAGAGGTGATATGATTGAAACATTCAAGTATCATAAGGGCATTAACAAGGTGAAAGAGTCTATCATGTTTCAAAATAAGAAAAATAGCAAGACAAGAGGACACAGCATGAGACTAGAGGGAGGCCAATTAAGGGGTAATGTGAGGAAGTTATTTTTCACAGAAAGGTTGGTGGGTGCATGGAATAGCCTACTTCAGGAAGTGGTGGATATGAATACTGTGCAGGGCTTCAAACAGGCATGGAATAGGCATAAGAGAGAAATACAGATGAGAATGAATTGATAGGCCATTGACAGAGTAAAGGTCTATGGCGCATTCATAAGGTAGAAAAAATGGGCAGATTGGATGGGCCCTGTGGTCCTTATCTGCCATCAGCTTCTATGTTTCTATAATGTATGGTTTGATGTAATGGTACTTACATTGTTCTATTGGAGACCTGCCATGACTGCAGCATATTGGAATGGACCAGGGTGGGGCTTTTCTGCTGTTTTACTTTGGCCATCGGCCACTGTTCGGGCAGTTGTGGAGTCACAGGGGGCTCAACCACCATGACTTCCTCAATGTCACCCTCTGTGGCCTGTTGCTTGCCCCCAATAGTGCCCTCCAGCTGATCTTCCACCTCTGAAAAATAGTACATACTTATATTTTTTGGGTGAACTGCATATTCTCTAATACTTTTGTTGTTGTTCAAATCATTATATGGTACAGGTGCTTCTGGCCACCTAAGGTGCAAGATTGTTTTCACCTAAAAATGTGATAGACAGCAGTAATTGTGTTGTTTGTTGTAGACACTGGTGGCAAGGCACTAATTTAATATTAAAACATTGACAGGTTTCACCTACACACATTCTATAGTAATGAGAATAGAATAAGGGAAGTACTGCATACAGTTATTAAACCATTTAATGCTATAATGGTTTGAGAAATGGTGGCTTGTGATTAAGTGGCTGATATGACTTACGATGTGCAAATTGTGCCATCATCTCATGGTAGAAGCGTAGAAAATCATTTATTGGGCTTACAAGATTGTGGCTTTCATTACAGTATGTTTTCTTCTGGCAGCCAAAATGGTTGGAAAGAAAAAGAAAATATAAATCTATTTATTTTTTTGGCACAACATTCTGTGCTTGCTCTATTGTACAGCATTTTGTGGGTGATGGCAGGAATTCATCATGCCTGGTGAGTTTTGAACACTTGTACAGTACACTACTGAGCTAATCAAACAGGGAAACAACATAATATTGAGTCCTATACAGCATTGGGCTAGGGTGGGTATGCATGTGTATCTGGGGTGTGTAGCCACTCTGCACCCTACATGCCTGTTGTGTGGGTTACAACAAGGGGGTTGTGTTGAAAGTATGGAAGTGATGATCTCACTGCATGGGGTGGAACCAGGCGTAGTGTATATTGGACCACCACTCCCCCACACCCACCCTCCCTCCTACAGCTGTTCTGTAGTGACACCTCAGAAAGAGAGGCACTGCACAAGAATGCTGCTCTCCCATTCTCTTCTACTGCTTGAACAGCAGTGCCTGGCCATCCAACAGAAACAACAGGATACACTGTCACTCCCCTCCCCTGCACACCACCCACTGCTATTCTCCCCCACCCCAGTTAGTGTACAGTTCTGGGATGCCAATGGAAGGCTGTTGGCATTGTGCTATGCAGAACACCACACACTCAGATGTGTGTGAAACACACTTCAAAATGTATGCCATGCTGTGACAGGGATACACTGTGGGTCACATCCCACATGTATAATTTCATATCTGGTGGGGTTTATTACTCTACCCCCTTTATGGGTGTCTTGTTGAGTCATGCATAATGTGTGTGTGGGGGGATGCAGACAGGTGGCAGATGGCAGTGATTACTGCCCAGTGCACACCTGTGTGCAGACATGCAACTACATGGATGGTAAATGCAAGCTTTCTGTGTACTAACCCTTGCCTGTATGGTACCTAGGACCCACTGATGTTATTACAATGTTAAGTGCAGTAATGATACATCCAGCTTAACAGTAAACAAAAATAGTAACACTATATAGTGTATTGTGCAAAGGTTGTCATGTATGGAATTACATGCCTGGAATAAGCTTGGCTTGTTCTGCTGCAATACTGCCATCCTTGTGTTGTTCTGCTGTAGCAGTGATATCACTACTACAACAGAATAACTTGGAATACTGCCATATAGTTCCTTTCTTGTATGAAACTGTCTGGTACAACAGCATTTTAGAAGCTCTAGAGACTATGCAATTCATTTTCTTTGTGAAAGACAGTAAAATAGACACAGTGTACTCATTTCACATACTACCATACACTATGAAAAACAAAGAATGAGGAACCAGGGTGTTTTGTTAACTGAGGGTTCTCATTACGATGAACTTTTCGAGTTTCAGTTTTGAGATGTCAGGGAAATCAGGATTACTCTGTGGCAGAACACATAGTTTGTGCATAGTTGACTCTATATTATTCTCTATATCACATGTTGTACATTTAAGGACTATTTCTTGC
Source organism: Neoceratodus forsteri (assembly GCA_016271365.2). Classification (NCBI taxonomy): domain Eukaryota; kingdom Metazoa; phylum Chordata; order Ceratodontiformes; family Ceratodontidae; genus Neoceratodus; species Neoceratodus forsteri. The sequence continues at coordinate 84,902,383 of CM028133.1, read as the reverse complement.
ATTCTACTGATGTGTATATTGAATATGTGCCACTACTGAGTTATGATTCTGCATTATACATCTCTTAAGATACTGGGTCCTAATTGGCTGGACTGTCATGATTTACAATGTGCGAATCATTCCATCACCTCATGTTACAGGTGCCAGCCAATCAGGGAACCAAACTTCAAAGCCACCTTTCATGATATTACTTTGTTCTCGATAACCAGAACCTGTAAGAACTAGGAAAGAAGGAGAGAAACATTTCTCTCCTTCTTTTCTACATTGTATAACAGTAATATTTCATGATTGGGTGTGGCTGATGGCAAGATCTATCAACTTATGGCATGGTTTCCTGACTTAGCCGCTGCTTGTGAGTAAACCACATGAGATGTGGGTAAATGCTGTCATCACCCATGCCCGGTCATGGTATATTGCTAAATTAGCACACTTGGAGATAAAATAAATATTTCAAGTTTCAACATTATATATACAACTGTGTGTGTGGGATGGGCTGTGACTTTTACTCACCAGCAGAGTCAACCACTAGCAGCTGGTTGACTGCAGGAACCTCCTGCTCCTGGCCCTCTGGGACTGGTACAAGGTGAACTCTTCTTTCTGCAGTGGCAGGGAAGCTGTGTTGTTCTGTTTGTGAACAACAAAAATTATGTCAATCAGTGCCTTATTGTTTGTTATTGCTTTGAATATCAAAGAAAAACATAAACCTACTTATGTTTAGAAAAGATTAAAAATAGTATGGTGGATGAACACTGTGCACTGTATGTTGTTATCCTGTCACACATGGTACTATATGATACCTAAATACTTTTTGTCTGTTATACTGCTAAGTGTATTGTGGTATTGTGGCACACCAGTATAATCAGAAGTCTTGTACAATATAAGACACTTCTGCCATGGAGAAAAACATCTACTGTCATATAAAAAAAACAAACTCACTAACGCTGAATGTGTTAGTAGATGTCATGGTTCTAGTTGCCTACATGGATAACTGTTACAGTGTCAGGGGCACCATGCAAATCACTACACACCATCCTTCGGTTAAACATTCTATCATGTAACACTGTTGAGTGTGTGGAATGCTGCAGTTGGAATATGTTGTAGTATTCTTTATGCAGTATAGTTTTAATACATTTAAAAAAATAATATCAATAAGGGACAGACCACTTAAATTATCAATAACTTGATTACACCCTGGGGGGCAATATGGCACTTGAATAGAACCTATGCCACTTTACACCCCCCTCCCATCCCCATGACATTACTGATAGACTGTTAATGTAAGTAGTATTCATGGCTGACTGTTCAGTTGAGTGTGCACACTTACATGGTCAAATAATGGTAACTATGAATGTGTTATTTAAGAAAAAAGGTAGCAAATGTCATTCTGATTAGATAAATAAGTGCTTTTTAAAACAAAAAAGAACAATATACAACTTACTGTTAGGTTACTCCTCATCAACACAATGCAGCTGGACATGATATCATTGCTTTAATGTTAAAAGTAATGATAGTTATGATATTTCTATTGGTTAATGAAGCAGACAGTGTCTCAGTGCTCTTCATTTCATGTTGATTGACAATATTTTGTTAAGTTGTAATACTTTTTGAAATGTTAGCATATAGAATCACTTATTATGAACTGAGGAGCGTAAATGTAGGAAGCTGATTGGCCGAGAGGTATTTGAATCCGTGATGGTATTGGGTTACATCATCAAGGCTTCAAAAAGCCTCCAGTCACCAACCTCCTCACTGACTGCACACTATTCTTCGTGTCACACACTGAAGAGTGAGTCAGACCTCCAGCGGCCACTATTTAAAAGAAAAGAAACAAACTCCTCACAACTGTACCCACCAGAGAAAGCACAACGCAAGCTGCTGAAAAAAGAACCACAGTCGAGTTGCACACAACATTCTCCACATCCTACCTTCGCATTCCCCACACAAAAATTAGGCAGCAGCTATCAGTCACAGAGAGGGTGATATCTGTCTACAGGACAGAATTGCTCAAGTCATGCCATGAATGAGGATTTTAAAAAAAAAGTAAACGATCCCAAACCAGCCCAAGATCTGTTTTAAAACAGTACTCACAGATGGCCAATTGACAGTTCAAAATCTCCGGTCGATTTACTGTGACATGTTGTCCATTGTTCCCATTCACATCGCTGCTTCATGCTTGCCACAGATAAAAAGTCTGCCAGAAAAAAAAAGCACACATCCTTCCTTCAGGCAATGGGACAGTTCACTTCTTGCTGCTGAGAGAGACACACACACACACAGTGCACCTCCTGCATGAACTCGACTTACAACACTGCCACCTCCTGTCCGCAGCTCTCCAGGAACTATTTTATTAAAAGGTACTCCTCCAAAAACTCAAAAAAGTCATTTTCAGAAAGATTTAAACAATTTTTTAAAAGTTTTATTTACTACTAAAACTTGTATTCTAGTTCATAATAGCAATAATGCACTCCAGGGTGTGGTATATCATGGGATAGCATCACTTCTAGGGTGGCTGGATGCACTCAGCCTGTGACCTCGTGCTCAAACACCCGAGGAGTGACGATATCTCATGATATACCACACCATTTGGGCATTATTGCTTAATTATACATTGGCTGTTGAAAATAATGTCTCCTGACTGGTTGGCTGACATACTTGACAACATCTAAACCAAGTCATCACTGCACAGTAGAAGCACTGGTCAATCAGAGCTCCTATTCATTGAAGTGCAGGGTGCAGCACCACACCTTTACACATAATGGAGCCACCCTAGCATCCACCATACTGCCAGGTAGCAGACTTTTTGTAATGAAATTAAAATACTTTTCGGTACAAGAAAAAAGGTGTTTTTTTACTGTAAAGCTAAATTGGAGGGTACGGTTTGCAGGGACGGGAGCCCCTGTAAATGAGCATTTTCCTTTAATTAACTTCTACTGATGTAATATTAATCATACTAAGAAGTATACATATGTCCATGGTGATGACTATCATACTCTGGCTTCACTGCCACCACCCACATTTTGTTTCAGTAAGTTTCAGGGAGCAAAGGAGGCGTGAGCCCGTTAATCAGCTCCTATTAGGACAAGATGTAATAGTCCAAATTTCCCACTGAGTAAATATACTTATCAGGGTTTTTCTTAAGGCTTTCCTTGTTTGGACTAGCTATTACATCCAATGGTAATCTATTCCAGAGATTTGCTACTCTTACAGAATAGTAATATTTTCTTTTCTTACTGCAAAATCTGTCTACTTTTGTTTGTAGTGGATGACCTCTGATGTTAAAATTGTCATTTTTATATTCAATATTTAATGCTACCATTAGAGTGGGGTCATTTAGGATGTTATTGGATAATAATAAATCACCCCCACACCTTCTTAATTCCAGGCTATGCAGGCCTAGGTTGGTTAATCTATCTTTATAACTTTGATTTTTTAAAGATTTTATTGATGTATTGTAATGTCTTTGCACCCTCTCCAGTTTGAGTAATTCTGTTTTTGAACATGGGTTCCACAGTTGACTACCATAATTTTAATATGGGTCTAACATATGATAAGTATAGAGGCATTAGAACTTCTGCATTATGACTCTTAATATTTCTTTTTATTGCTAATATTGTTTTATTTGCTTTTGCGATAACTGAGCTGCATTGGTACTAAAATTAAGGTAATTGTTGATAATTATACCAAGATCTTTTTCTGAATTATTCTTTGGGAGAGGTACATCATTTATTGTGTACGTCTGTAAAGAATTATGTCTCCCCATATGTATTATGCAGCATTTATCAGAATTTAATCTCATACCCAATGTTGAGATCCATGATGAGACTGAGTTTATGTCTTTTTGTATTAATTCAGTTTGCTCTGTGCAACCATAAGGGCTGCAAAATTTGGTGTCATCTGTGTATTTAACAGAACTTTCTATATTATAGTCCAAGTCAGCAAAAAATATTTGGAAAATAACAGGACCTAGTACGTATCCCTGAGGGACATCACTAGTAACCTGATCTTCAGAAGATAGGTAGCCCCGAACAGAGACATGTTGTGTTCTGTCTCTCAGCCAGTTGTTGATCCATTCGACAATATAGGGATCTATGCTGCATTTACATAATTTTTGATAGAAAGCCCAGAGTGGGACCACATCAAATGCTTTGCAGAAGTCAAAAATAATTACATCCATCGGTATACCTGTATCCAACATTTTGTTAACATTATTATAAAAACACACACGATTAGAGATACAAGATTTATGCTTTACAAAACCATGTTGGTTTGAGTCAAATAATGGAATGGTTTTAAGATTATCTATAATTTTAATTTTGATAAGTAACTGAAGGATTTTACACATTTATGTGCCCCCTCGTACCAGTCCCTGTTCCCCTGGTGGATCTCCTTGGCAGCTTTGCTTCTATAAAACATCTGCCGGGTGAGCTTCCACTTCCTCTGGCACTCTTCTGGTGTTCTTTCAGTGCTTTGCTCCCCTAAGGCATGACAGCTTGTGAAAGACAAGAAATATAAATATTTTACTAATATATATATATATATATATATATATATATATATATACACACACACATATACAAGTAAATTAGGCTTTCTAACACTGCAAAGGTGAGTGAAACTGATTTATTTAAGTAATATTATAATTTGTTTTTTTACCCAGGAGGTAAGTATGCCAATATAGCATCTACCAAAGAATATTATATTTGAGACAATGGATGTTTAGTACAACAGCATTAGTGTGAGAAAGTGCTACTCATTTACCCACACACAGGGTATGTTTTATACAGTACAATTGTTACCAACAGATTTACTCACAATGCAGAATGCGGCATGGAAGAAACTTTTGTCTTATCTGTTACAAGGTCATAAAGTCATACAATTACAATGTCAATGTGCTAACACTTTCTTTAACTTTGTTTTATCTTTGTATACTTCTCTAGTGCCAAAGCAACAATAATACATTTTTTGTATGAACAACTTTTAGCGCTGACATAATATAGCTATGTTTTTTTTTTACCTTTGCCCAAGTGCAGGACAAAGTGAGCTGGTGGGCTGGCAGTATAGCCTACTAGAGGTTAGAGGAACGAGGTGTGAATGAGCTTGATACATCCAGCAGACCAGACCTGAGTTTGATTCTCACAACCTCCACTTGCATACTGTGCGACTCTGAGCAAGTCACTTAACCACCCAGTGCTCCCAGGCAACCCCTGAAAATGGGAATTTGTGCCTAGTGGGCCTTACCCAGTTACCAAAGACTAAAAAAAAAAATGTTGGTTGCCCTCATCACAATTGATGAATTGCCATGTTTTTTGACAGCTTCAGTGAGGGCTAGCACATCACTGTCACTCGAGTGCTTTGGCATTTTTGTTTTGTTGGTTTTTTTTGATGATCTGTGGAATAGAAGAAAAGAAAGATGACATGATCAATATTAAGTTTTGCAAACTGGGTGGTAGATACACAATATTGTTGCTGAAGATCATGACATTGACAGTTTATGGTACAGGCAGTACACATCATCCCCTAACCTCTCCCACTCTTCCAACCCCCTAACCCCCCACTGTAGCACTTTCTGCACTCAGCACATTACATATGCCATGACATGATAACCACTCCCCTCACACAGAATCCCCTCCCCACACACAGTCACACACACTGTAATGGACTAAGTTGTAAGATAACAGTGTATGCCAAGTTAATAGCATTATGTGTGCAATCAATCTTATGGCCAATAATTTTGCGGACTATTTACCTATTCTAGCTTGTGCAAAGGTACTGTGTCAGTGTGTCACCCCATGCATACATCTACTTTTTTATTCTAGACTGAGTCTAACATGCCAAGTAACCATTTTTCCATTATAGTATTACATCTTTGGTAACAAGCAGAGATACAATAGTACTATGTGCCATTTTATGTCAGTGACATTACAGTTGCTCCCCTCCCCACCTCAAACACACCCAAAACATTACATACTATATGCTGAGGTCTCATAATGTTTCTAATGAGGCATAACTATTCAACCCCTCCTGTCACCTCAGACATGAAAAAGTGTATGTTAAGGTTAGACCATGTCCTAAATGAACATCATCACATAACAACCTCCCAAGCACTCATCAGAATGCTGCTAGTCAAATTGTGAAGTATCAGACCTAAACATATTTCTATTTTACATGCAACCAGAATGACAGCAAAAGAGACACCATTCTGTCAGATAAAAATTATGTGTTACAGTCTGTGCTGTGTGTGTGCAGCTAGTTTATTTTTTGACCAATTGTTTATGGCTCCTAAAAGAGCTGTTTGGTTTTTCTGCATAATAGGCACTACAGATATACAGAGAAATGCAAGAATGCCATCTTGGAGGTTCCCAAGGAAAATAGTGTTGCCAGCATTTCAGAAATGCACACCATCTTTTAGATATAACCAATGTTTAAAATGTTTAATTTGGAGGTGACATATAGTATGCATTCCCATAACATGAAGAAATCCAGATATTTGGATGTTGACCTTATGCCATGATATTTCGAGTCCAAAGCAATATTCTCACCTCTCCGGATCATCGGCTCTGTAATATCTGAATACAGAATTTTACAAGCAGGTAACATCTCAATAAGAGACTGCAAGTCTGACTGAGCAGCCTCAATCAAATCTACTCCCCTTTTGCAGCCCAACTCATTACCTCTGAGGTGGATGAGGAGAATATCTGGTGCAGGATGTGTCTCCAGTAGCTCACACATAGTTGGCATGAGCTGCTCCCATCTCATGTCACCCTTGCCAAACCACAACACATTACAATTTGGAAGCTGCAAGTTATTACCAAAATAACTTGTTTTACTAAATGCAGCTGCCCTTCAAACCAGACTGCTCCTCACAATCCCAGCAATGACTCTGGAGCTTTCTGCCATACTGAATGTAAAGCAATATTCTGATACAGACAGCAGTCTCAGAAATGTGATTCACTCTGAACAGTTCTCAACCAAATGATTAGTATTTGCATGGGCTAAAGCTGTGAGAGTAAAACACTGATGTATCATGTAGCAACACATGATGTGGACACATAGCAACAGTTTCCTGCTGTTTCAAATGACCAATCCAGTTAATACTTGTTGTTGTGTCTATACAATTGTTTGTTATTGGCCTTTTGTTTATTAAACATTCTTTTTTATTTTGGTGGGATAAGGCTGATGCTGGATTGAGCACATGCTATTACATGTTAACATGGAAGATTTCCATTGGTCACTGTCTATCTCCATAAAGTGAGACAGACCATTAGGTCCCTCTATTTTAGAACTGATATCCTGTGTGGTGAGAACCCCTTTTTCTTATGGTTATTAAAATTGTATTTTAAATATATTGTAAATCTGTAACAAATACTGTATATCTAAGAAAAGGTAGCTTGTGACAGCATATGTCTGAGGCATGATTAGTAAAATTGCTGTTGTTGCTTAACATTTATAGGAATTAAATTATTTAAATAGCTGATTAACTACACTGTTTAGGTGTGGCTGCCCTTTAATATTTACCTTTTAAAAATGCAACATGGTGAAGGTTTGTAAGACACATCATTTGAAAGCATGGAAACTACAATGTTTTGTATGAGCCAGATATTCAGACATGTGCCCAAGGTGTGTACAATGACAGTGCAGTGCAATGCAGATATGTCGTGTGGCAAAGGATGCCATATTCAGAAGAAGTACCACTGACATGCACCACTGCAAGGCAGGCTGAATATAGCAAGGATGCACTACAGCGCAACCACACATGCACCGGCATAACCAGGAATGCATGGGAGCAGGTCAGGACACCCAACTAAGCTAAGCAAAGGCAACAGGCAATAGATACAAAATGGCAGGGTTGCACAGGAGCACAGGGGCACAGTATCACACCAGCACAGCCAGCCACAGACAACAGGGGCACATCATCCTGAAGGCACCACAGGGCACCAGGGGATGGCAGAAACAGGACCCCAGGCCACCAACAATTGCACAGGGCACCAGGGCAACACACCTGCACCACCGACATGCCAATGCCAGTGCCATGAAAATACATACCCATCAGGCTGTGCTGCAGGGGCTGTGGCAATGGTGCCAGAACAAAGCACAAACACATAGGATAGTAGACCAGGGGAGAGGAAGGCACAGGCCACCCAGGTGCACATGGGCCACCACCCAGACTGGAGAAGGGCACAGTATTGCAGGGCACACTGGTGGTGGGCAGCATGACAGGTGGATAGAAGGGAAGTTCAGGCAGACAATGGCACAAGGTGCAGGGGCATGCACAGGCCAGCATGACACCCACAACACAGAGACATGCACAGGACAGGGACACAGCACACAGACCCAGTGCATACATGAGCATCACCCCAGGTGACAGCAGTGGGGCACCAGGGGCATGCCCAAGCACAGCCCAACAGACACCTGCAGCATGGCTCCACACGCCACCTGCAAAGGCAATACAGGCACAGAAGATGTAGCAAAGAAAAGTATTAACTTGCACAACAAAACACAAAACACAGCTAGATGGCAACTATTTACAGTGCAGAAAAACAAAACAGAATGGTGAGGGAGCACTGGAAGTGGGGGACTGGGTCCTGGGGTTGTACAGTCGGATGTGGGGATGGGCATGGCAACAGGGGAAGGGCAGGGCAATGGTGAACTGTGGCTCTGATGGGACCAGGGCAGGTTAATGCCCATCACGCAGTGCAGCCTCCATCCCCCGCAGGTCCCTCCACATGGCCACTGTCTCTCGCAGGTGGCACCGTGTCAGTCTGACCAATCTGGCCACCATCATAGTCATCCTCTGCAGCTGATTAATGATAACATTCAAGGCTCTCACCGGCAGCTCCGACCTCCACCATGGATGTACCCTGGCCCGACCTAGGAGAAGGGACAGAACAGGTGAGAAGCAACATACCAGATGGAGCCCCAGCCCATATGAACATGTGCACTGGACAATGGAAGTACACACCAGTGGACAGACCCCCAAGGGCCTGTGCACAGAGGGCCACACCCACTGTCCACACAGTACATCACCGCATGGCGAACAGGCCACAGTGTGGGACAGGCACACATGGCTGTGCAGTGGGCACAGCGGTGCACATGCAAGGTACATGGCACTGACTGCAGGCACCCTATGGCTGCACACAGAATGGTGGCCATGCACCCCCCCAGGTGGCACAGTGGATATGGGCATGGTACAATGCAGCATTGGCACACCTGCTGAGCCATGTGCCCACCCAGACAGTGTCCACACATGGCAGTGATGACCATGGACAGAACCCCATGACCCACACTGACCCACAGATGCAGAGTATAGTAATGTGAACATGCTTACCTGGCTGATGCTGCCCCAATGACTCAGCAGCAGTTCCATCACTGGGACCGATGTTCACTGCCATGTCTGCCCTGACCCTCCTGCATCCTCTGGACCTGTGGATGGATGAGAGAGAGGTGGACATGAGAGGACTGTCATTCACACACACACACACACACACACACACACACACACACACACACACGGCATACAGCTGGCACAGCATAGGATGGGACACCACCTGCCTGGTGTCCCTGGTGCCTGCATGATTGCAACATGCACAACAGCATTGCACATGTCACCCATACAGGACACACAGTGCCCACTGGAACCAAATGCATCTCCTGGCAGCTGAACATGCTGTGCATCTGGACACCCAGTACAGGTGCACCATGGGCATGCATGATGCATGGGAATACTAACCTGGCTGTGGCACAGTGCCATGCTGCACCCATGCCTGGAGATGGCAGAGCTGGCCGGGATCTCTCCTCCTCAGGTCTCCATAGTAGTGCCAGCATTGCTAAGTGGTGCACAGCACCCCTATGCACTATTCCAGGGCTGTGGCAACACAAGCCCACACCTGTGTCCATGGCTGCTGCAAGGGCACCTGCTCAAAGAGCTAGAGTGCAAAGGGCTCCACCAGTGCAACCAGGTTGCTCATCTCTACCTCAGTCCAGTTAACTGACCAATGCATTCTGCTATTACCAGCAAAAGTGCAACACAAAAGTAGGAAATATTGAGGCCTATACAACATGCACATGGTGCAGCCCGAATACATTGCACAATAGCAGATCAATGTACGTGACTGCGCAGCACATGGATGCATGATTGACATGTGCTGTGGTGATTTATTGTGCAGCACCAAACATGTGCACAATGGCAAGGCCTGGCAGGTGTACAGGGTCATGGCCATGACCCTGACAGTGCAAGGCATGACCCTGCACAATGTTGCACATGATTCCTCATGTGCTGTGTGCAGCATAGCACATCCTGAGCAGCTGCACCATGGGCCATTGCACCGTGGTGCACGATTGCATGTCAGTCGACCATCTATGCATGCGCACTAGTGGTATATCACATATCACACATGGTCAAGTGATAGGCCACTGCACATGGTTGCACACATGCATACTGCACACCCGCACACTGAGCATGTGCTGGAAGTGTGCCACATGATTGCTCCAGCGCATTCTGGTTGAGCACGGCACAAAAGCGCGATATTCATTTGCCATATGCAGATCACCTCATGAGGCTATGCATGGTGCTACTGGGATCATTAGCTGCTCATTACCATTGCACACAAGCTAATTTGCATGCATTGCACTTGAAAAGCATCATGCCGCAGCACAGGTCACTGTTTGCAGCTAGTTTGGTAAGGGGATACTAATGCTGGGAGTGAGAGGCCCATACCTACCTTGCAATGGAGCACCTGTCTGTGCCATGCTGCCACTGACATTCATTTCTTTTGCTGTCCACAGGTAGCATAATGTCTGAGGCTCAGGGAGAGGAGGAGCTTGGACCTGCACAGAAGTGCAGACCCAATTTCACTAAGGAGGAGTAGCAGGCCCTGTTTGAGGTCTATCTTGACAGGGAGGCCCTGCTGAGTGTTGCCACGGGCACACCACAGGACAGGTCGGTCGGGTGGGATGCAGTTGCCACCTATGTCAATGCCCATGGCAGACACCAAAGGAGTGCCCAGGAGTGTCAGAAGAAGGTGAAAATGGACAAACGGTGCATTAAAGAGAAGGAGGCAGCCATCAGGGTGTCCCACAGCAGGATGGGTGGCAGACCACCCTCCGCACCAGCACTGATGGAAATGGAGGAGCTGGTGGTGGCCACCATCAGCTGTGCCACCATGGAGGGCATTCCTGATGGTGGATTTCAGACAGGTGGCAGACCCTCACAGCATTGTGAATCACCACATACCACACATGGATGGGGATATGTGCAGTCTCATGCAGGTGAGCCTGCCACTGTGATGTGTGGCCTGTGTGGGTGGGGTATGCAGCCGTGCACAGCACACCTGTGGACAGCGGCCATGGCATCATGAACCCTGTCTGCATGGGTGATACACCAATGTTGACTCTGTGTTTCTATTTTCCAGCACCATCACATCACCACATGGAGCAGTGCAGGAGGAGGCTGACATGGGACCAGAAGAGGTGATGCCATTCACATCCATGGGCATCCAGGACAGAGACTGACCACATCATGACAGTGAGGGGCTGCTGGATGTACTGGAGCTGGTGTCAGATGATGCAATGTCTGAGCTTCTGCTCAGTGAGGGCCTACCCCGTGCAGTGTGCAGACATGCAGCTGGGTAGTGCATCTGGCTCTGATGATGACAATATGACACTGATCCTGGACAGCACTTGGTATGGGGTACCAGGTGGAGTCCTGGGACAGCTGCAGGCACTATTGGGGACCAGTGTCATGCCAGCAGCCACACAGCTGCCCCCTGTCCATGGCCACATGGTGGCATGTGGTTCCACCACTGTGCCTGGTGAGGGAGACTGCTGTTGCAGGCATGGCTGCATTGCAAATGGCCTAGCAGCTGCATAGACAGCAGCAGCAGGATGCAGTGACTACCGGGCAGCATGCCACAGGGGCCACCTCTGGTGGGCCCATAGCCTTACTACCACCTGTGCAGTCCCCTGTGCAATGTCCACAGGAGAAGGGCATTGACTAGCATGCTATGTCACTCCCAGCAGGCCAGTGTCCACCCCAGGATGTGCAGGACACAGACATGCTGGCTGAGCACACCCAGCTGCCACGGGCATCTGTAGACAAATAGGCAAAGCTCAGGATTGAGATCTGTTTACTGTGGGTTGAGGTGCATCAGCTGGCCAAGTGACAGGACAGTGGACATGTGCAGCTTATTGGTGAGATCTGCCAGCTGCAGGAGGCCATGACTGTTTTGCTGAACTGCATAACTGGTACCATTGCAGGTGGATTTGCATCGCTGGCATCCATATGCATTGGATGCCCCACAGTGCAACTTCCACACCATGGTTCTGGCATCTGGCAACCCCTGCATGGCTAATGCTTGGTTCTAACATGGCCATCCCAGACACCCCCAGTGCAACCATGTTTGGCTGTCTCTACACTCCAGCGAGGACCTGGTCATGTTTTCAGGCCTTCACCCCCATGAGTGTCTTGGACACTCCCCCAATGGCTATTGCACAGCCAGTAGCTGCCTAACAGCCTGGGCATAGCTGCCCACATGGCCTTGGTGGCCGTGGCACCATGCAATAGGCCTGCTGGTTGTGCTGCCCTTTCCTGCTGTCTACTGCAGCTGCCTAGTGCACACATGTGTGGTGTCACCATGTGCATGTGGTGGTGTGTATGTGTGTTGTGGTGCACCCCCTCTGTGTGTGCTGGCTGGGTTGCTGGACTTGGTGGCATGGTGTGATGAGGGCAGCTGCACTGGCTATGCCTGTGCACCGGTGTCATGTGTCTGATCCATACCATGTCCTGCAGCCTGTGTGTGTATGTGTCTGTGTGTGTGCCCATGCCTGTGCAGTGTATTGTGTGTGTCTGTGTGGCTCTGTATTACCATGCATGCTGTGTGAGCTTGTGTCACTGCATACATCCCTATGTGCCCATCCAACCCTGTGGGTGGGGTGGTGTTCCGTGCAGGCCCAGCATGCATGACATTCCACTTACCTATGATCTCCAAAATGCTCCTGGCCTCTGCCACCAGACTGTGATCCCACCTCCCCAGGGGTAGCTGCACATCCCCTTCTGGCCCATCATCCGTGTCATCCCCACTGCTGTTGCCCTCATCCACCTGGACTGCTATCCCACGGTCAATGGCCATGTTGTGCAGCATGCAGCAGGCCAGGAATAGGCCACAGGCTTTCAACAGGCTGTACTGTAGGGCACCACCTGACCTGTCTAGGCAATGGAACTGCATCTTGAGCGTGCCAAAGACACGCTCAATGACATTGCCTGTGGTGGTGTGTGCCTCATTGTACCTGTCTTCTGTGGGTGTGGATGATTATCAGTAGAGGGTGAACAGCCAGAGCCTCAGTGGGTATGCACTGCCATCTGTGTGGGGTGAGGATATGGTTATCACTGTACATTGCCTGTACATGCCCTCACCCCTGCTGTCCCCTGCCTTCTGTCTCCATCCCCTCTTGTCACCTTCCTCCCTCAGCATTGCTGCTCCCACATCCACCCCCATGCCTTGCTTACCTAACAGGTGCCCCATGGGGCTATCCTTATGCTCAAATCTCTGGCACAGGATAGAACTGTGCAAGATGTAGGTGTCATGTGCACTCCTGGGGTGTGTGGCATAGACATTGGTGATGCGCCCCATAGCATTGCAGTTGGCTGGCAGTTGATGGAGGCATTCCCCTTCTTGTTCATGTATGCCACCTGCCACCCCCTCTGGGCCAGGTGGTCTGTGTATTGCCACATGGATGCAGTCTGTGGCCCCATCATGTCTGGCATGCGTGACACCCTGTGGAAGTTCTGCATGTTTGCTGTATACTCTGCCTTTGTGCTTGGGAATCATACAAAATCTGAAGCATGTGGCAGCAAAGTGTTGAGGACCTCTGTGAGGAGGCAGGATGTGACTGACTGGGTGATTTCTGTGGTGGCACCCTTTGGTCTCTGAAAGGTGCCCGTGATAAGCAGGCACATCACTGCTGTCACCTTGGTCTCCATAGACATGGTATGACTCCATCTGGTGGGTGCCTGCAGCTCATCATGGCACAGCTCACAGAGCTGCCTCAGAATTGCCCTGTTCAGCTGGTACCAGCCCATGATCTCCACATCGCTATCATCCTCAAAGGTGAGGTGGGCACAGTACCATCTGTGTTGGGCATACCTCTGACGGGCCCTTTGTCAGCTATGTTGGTGTTACTCCCTCCTCCTCACACCCCTCATTACCTCCTCCATGATGAAAGGACTGCATCCATGGTGCTGTATGCAGCTCTGGTGTGCACATCTGCTGTGTGTGTGTTTGAGCCTGTATTTATAGGTTCAAGTCCACCTGGTGCAGCCTGTGATTTGCTCCTGACTTGCACAATGGTTTTCGGCTGAACATGCTATTGCACTGCATATTCATGGGTATGCCCCCCTTGCACTTGCACTGCATACATTACATTTGTGCCGCAGCACAATGTGACTTGCATGGCACATACACTGTGGTTGAATATGGCTCTGCAGTGAATTTCTGTGGTTGCGCTGGCGCATCTCGGTTGTGCATTGCACAACTGATCTGAATATCTAGGCGTATATGTACTACTTTGAAGTTAATTGATAATATTACTATATGAATTGAAGAAGTATTACTTTCTATACTAGTTCTAATGTGGGTAGAAAACCCCCAGCCAGAAACAGTTTTGCATGGTGCTTTTCAAAGTCATATCTTTTGAAAATGCAACATAATACAAACTTGAGAAATGAAGCACCTGGTAAAACACAAAATCCAATTTTGAAATATACTACTTTAATATCAATCCATCCAATAATAATATGTTTTAAAAAATGCTGTTATGTGCAGTGTGAGTATGAAACTAAAAACTGCACCACAGTAAAGCTAGCATGTCTAATTTCAAATGCTTGCAAAGTCAGAATGCCAGATAGCATAAAACTACAGAATGCAACATATTAAAGTACAGAAAATTTGATATATATGATTTATGCTAGAAAATGAAGGGAAAAGTGTTTTAAACATTAATGATTTAAAAGGTTACTTACTTTTCTCTGTAAACAAGCTGTACAGGCTCTCTCACAAATCCAGGATGGCTGACTTCCTGTTGTTTTCTACTTTTCCATTGGTGCAGAAAGCTCATTTCCTGTTCTTCTAATCTTTGTTTGCGAGCATGCAAAATCCTTGATCTCGGGCCGTGGTGAATGGGGATTCCCTTTCGCAAGCCGATAAAATCCTCATTCGCAGTATTAGTGTGAATAACATAAATAGGACATCGATAATTTTAAATGAATAAATACATGATTTAAATTGTCATAATTTGTTGAATATAGCTTTGTGTGCCCTTTGGGGGTCGTTTAAGTAACTATTTAGAATTATTTTCACATTCTTGTTTAAAAGAAAAAAAAAGCTGCAATCCCGTTCGTGAGCATGCAAAATCCTTGATTGTGACCTGTGGTGAATGGGGATCCCCTTTCGCAAACCGATAAATTCATCATATGCAAGATTAGTGTGAATAACGTGAATAGGTTATTGAGAATTTGAAATGAAGAAATACATGTTTTAAATTGTTATAATTGGTTGGATATACCTTTTTGTGACTCTTGGGGGTTGTTTAAGTAACTTTTTAGAATTTTTGTAACATTTTTGTTTAAGAGAAAAAAACTCTTCAATCTCCATTCTCAAGCATAAAAAATCCTTGATCATGAGCAGTGGAGAATGGAGATCCCCTCTCTCCAGCTAATAAAATCCTTGATCGTGAGAATATCATGAACCACATGAATTTTACTGTACCACTGTTAAGAAATAAATATTTTTAAACAGTATTTGAGTGTGGAAATATAATTCTTTTTAGCTTTGAATGTAATTTAGAGCTTTTTAGGCTGCCTAGGTACATTTATATTATTAAAATGTTACCTAAACAGTCAGTGTTTGTGAGCATACAAAATCCTTGGTTGTGAGTGAGTCGTGAACAAAGATCCATGTTTGTGAGTCTACAAAATACTCGATCGTGACAAAAAATTCAGAAAATGAGTTTTTGAATATGTTAGCTTGTTTATTTGCATGAGGATGGTAAATTTAAAGGGTCAACAATGAGATTTTTATATATTATGAGTAAATGGCATAGATTATATTTGTTTACTTTAATTTACACAGTATTACTAAAACAAACAAATGATTTCTGTTTATGACAATGTACTGGACAGTGCTGTCACTATTGTAGTTACCTCAATTTTATACCACCCCCCTGACACAGACTACCATGACAGTGTACACTACTCGCTGCAGCCCACTGGTTGACAAGGTCCATGAATGGGCTTTTCAGTAGTATAGTAGCTGTCAGTGTCATACAGCTCTGTTGGTGGGCAGCTGTGGTGGTATGTGGGTGGGTTGTGCTGCCCGTCGACCTTTGTGACCTGTCAGGATGGGGGAGTAGGGTAAGGTTAGGATGCCTGAATCAGTGGGGGGCTGCTGCAAGGGAGGTGTTGTCATTTTGGGACTGTCGGCAATGCATGTTTGTTGGGGTGGGGAGAGTGGGGTGTTTTGTACAGGACGCCACTGCTGCTGTGTGCGGCTTTACACCAGGACTATGGGCAGGGTGGGGGTAGCTTCTATGTACTGCAGGGTATGGCTTTTGGAAATGGAATACGAGTAGGAAGGGAGGGGGATTTCTTAGGACATGGTGTTACCGCTGCAGGGTGTGGTGTTCAGAATGGGGAATTCTGCAGGGGAGCTGTGGACCACAGGAGCTCTATTGTGGGTGTTCTCACAATGGGTGAACAGACCAGGAATGGGTGGGGGCTGCAAACTGCCTTTCTGGGTCTTTGTGAGGCTCATAGCTATTGCAGGGCACCTGGTGCATTCTGCTGGGCTCAACCCTGCAAGGCGCATGCACATTTATTTATTTATTAAAATCATCGGAATACAACCTTTGAATCAAAGACTCTTTTGTGAAATTCCTCATCACAGATACAATAGAGAACAGACACATTATGACATGGTTGGTAGGCATTTCATGGCCAAAAGAGTTATACAAGTTATGTTAAGTTATGCCTGAGCAAAACAGAAATGACAAGCAGGCCGAAAGAGCTCTAGTTATACAATTGAAAGTTATAGACCAATGGACAGTAGTTATAGAGTGGAATTATAATCATGTAAACACAGGTTAAACATGGCAATTAAGCAGGCCTAGTGGGCCCTAGCTGAGTACCGTAAGAAAAATTGTAAGTCTAGTGTGTATCAGGGCAAGCATGGCCCATCGTCAATGCTGTAAAACACATAATAAATGAAACATAACAGTTAAACAAGTCAGTATATAGGCCAGTTGCAGAGACCTGGGCAGAGTGGGTCAGAGACAGTCACAGGTGGATTGTTCCAGAAGATAGAGTCTGAGAGCAGATTTGAGGGAGCCTAAGGTGGGTAAAAGGGAGATAGAAGATGGGAGATTATTTAGCAGTTTAGGAGCACTGTATAAGAAGATTCTATGGTACTGTGAGGTTCTGCAGCCTGAGACAAGGTAGGTGGGTCTTGAAGCACTTCTGGAGGTGCGGGCACAGTGGGCAAGTGAGACCAGAGAGTCAAGCCCAGGACGGGTCATTCTGAGAGAAATTATTTTAACAAGGGTGCAGGTAGTGAACTGAAGTCTGACTTCAAGATTTAGCCAGCCTGCAGATTTATATAGGTTGCAGATATGAGTCAGCCTATCTTTACCAGTGACCAGCCTACATGCCTTGTTCAGGGCAGTCTTTATCCAAGAAACTGAGGTCTGGTCAGCTGAACCATAGATCACCAAACCATAGTCAACTAGAGAGAGAATAAATGATGGAACTGCCGGGTGAAGGGCCTCTGGAGAGAGGAAGTGTTTGTGTTGGTATAGCAGTTCAATCCTAGTATTGATTGCAGACAGGAGACCTTGGATGTGGGTATGAAAGGAGAGGTGGGGTTCAATGGATATTTCCAGATACCTGAAGGAAGAGACCAGTTCAATGGGAGCATTGGCTGAGTTACAGATGGCTAGGGTGAAATTGCGAAGGCGGGACTGACAGTGGGTGAGTGCCATGGATTTGGTCTTACTACAGTTGAGAATTAATTTATGAGCCACAAACCAGGATTCAATGGAGCTAAAGCATTCTTGGAGTAAAATGTGTAGTGTAATGGGGTTGGGAGGCTGTATAGTAGAGTGGTTTAAGACTCTGAGCTGCAAATCTGGAGACCTGGGTTTGAATCCCACAGGCCCCACTTGCATACTATGTAACCCTGAGCAAGTCACTTAACTTCCCTGTGCTCCCAGGTTGCACCTGTAAACAAGCTTTCAGCTAAGTGTATCTATCCTGGTTAAACAATTGGGATGACAGTCAAAGATAACAGTGACATCCGCATAGAGGTGCAGTTTTCCAAGGCAAGATTGAGGGAGGGGGTTTAGGAAAAGGCTAAAGAGGAGGGGGCCAAGTATGGATCCTTGTGGGACACCAGAGTGGACGGGGCAGCAGGATGAGAGGGTGGAACCAACCCTAACTCATTGGGAGTGGTTTGCTAGATAGCTGGCAAACCAGGACACAACCTCAGAGGCAATCCCTACTGCTGGGAGTGTGAGGAGCAGCAGGGAGTGATTGACAGTGTCAAAGGGCTTGGTAAGGTCTATATATATACATACCCTACCATTTGATCACTGAGTGCCTGGTGTATGATGGTCATGTACTCGAGGAGTGCAGTAGTGGTGCTGTGTCCTTGGTGGAACTCATGTTGGACAGGAGAGAAGCAGTTAAGGTTGGTGAGATATTCCATAAATTGGTTGGAGACAATTTTTTCCAGTGCTTTGGAAAGGGGAAGCAGAATGGAGATTAGACTGTAGTTATTAGAAGTTGTGCACTCACCACTCTTGTGCAAGAGTGTGATGACTGCGCATTTCCAAACTGAGGGGACTTATCCATGGCAGAGGGACAAAATAAAGATTTTTGTCAGGGGGTGGAGAACCTCATCCTGTGCGAGTCTTAGCAGTTTTAGATCGAGTGTGTCTCCACTATGCCTAAACTTGTTTATGAAACAGGAGATATATCATTGTGCAGAGCTGGAGGAGATAGTGTGGAGAAGGAAAAGGGGGGAGGCACCCGATATAGCAGGTGCAGGGGACATAAGGGGGGGTCGAATACGTTATGGTGCAATACTCTGCTAAGCTCAGAGAATGCCTTATTATGGGTGTTCACAATAGATAGGGGGTCATGGATTAATTCTGATCTGACAGAAAGTTGGGGGTGGTATGGGATCCAACTTTCTGGTGATTTCTTTAATGTTGTGCCAGAAATCCCGTCCTGAGCTCCAGGTGGCCAAGAGGGCTTGGTGATAGTGGATTGCTTTAGCTTGCCTGATAGCCCACGTACATTTGTTTCTGGCTTCTCTGTAGAATGACATGTCCCGGAGGTGTTGGGAGTCTAGTGCCCTGAGCCGGAGGTTGTCTCATTGGTGCATCATATCAAACAGTGCTGGAGACACCCATGGATTGGTATGATTTTTAATAAATTGTTTTTTCAGTGGGGCAAAAATGTCACAAGCAGAGTTGAAGGTGTTGATTAAGTAAGACATGGCATCATATACGTTGGTAGTATTAAAATTGGGGAACCTGTTGCAGGCCCAGAGGAAGGCCTTGAGTTTGGGTACAGAATTATTTTTTAAGTGCCTGAGATAGGTGGGTGTGGGTGGGGAGGAGGGGGACTTATTTGACCATAGACAAGTAACAGGAGAGTGGTCACTAAGGGTGTCAGAATGGATAGTAACTTGAGAGATATATTTTGGACAGTTGGTGAGAATGAGGTCTAGAAGGGTGGAGGTCCCTGTTTTGTCATTTATACGAGTGGGGGTCTGGACCATTTGGACCAGGTCCAAGGCGGTAGCTAAGTCCTTGAAAGCAGAGGATGACCAAGCAAGCCAGTCAACATTGAAATCACATGTTAGGATGAGTTCCTGCTTGTATGGGAGTGACAAAAGAGTAGTTAGTATTTTGTCAAAATCTGGTTTCTGGTTCTGCGGTGGAATATAGATGACTATGAAACTTATACTTTTCCCCTGTGTACCTAGTAGTATTTTGATGGCCAGTGCCTGTGCACCATGGGTGGGAGTCGGGATTGTTAGAGGGAGGGCTTTCAGTGAGTTCTTTATATAATTGGCACAGCTCCTCTCCCCTTTTTTGACTTGTCTATTGGCTCTGAAAATTGAATATCCATTGATTGATACTGCAGAGTCAGGAGTAGCTTGAGAAAGCCAGGTTTCCATCAGGGCCAAGATATCAGGAGAGGGTTGGGCAAGCAAGGCCTGGAGGGGGTAATTTTTTTAAACAGATTACAGATGTTAATTGAGGCAATAATTAGTACCTTTTGTTTTTTGGCTTGGGGGGAGTGGGACATAGGTGGGCCAGGGTTGGCATGTACGTTGCTGGACAGAATGAGTAGGAGAAGGGTGTGGCGATGTAGGGATGACCTGAGAAGTTTGACGGAACTGTGTAATAGGTGGGGTGAGCGGTGTGAGTAGTGGGAGTTATAGGTACAGAGAGGGAGAGAACAGTGGGGGCACTACAAATGAGGAGGGGGAGAGGGGAATGCAAGCTGCTGGGGGGAGCAGAATAAGCAATATGGGGGGTGGCTAGTAGTGCCGTATGTTATAAATTCATATATAGATATGGATTTGGCCATGGGTAAACTTGGCTGGAGGGTTGGATATGGTTGTAGTATAGGAGGAAAGGTACAAGCCAGCAATAAACAACACAGTAGGCAATGTATAGAGAAGAGAGGAGGTGGCATCATTATGGGGTAAGAAGGATGTAGGTAGTATGGGGCTGACACAATGGCACAGAGGAAAGGCTTCCGTTTTGAGTACAGAAGATGCAAGGCTCAAATCTAGGTATTGCAGCCCCAGGAGAAGACAGAAGAAACTGGTAGAGAAGACCAGGAGTAGTGAGAACAGAGGGAAGAGAAGGCAGAGAGAGGTTCAGAAACAGGGCAATTCAGGAAGGGGGGATGCACAATACTGACTCTTAGTGGACAGTTTGTATAACCTGCAGGTGGGAAAGCAGACTGATAGAAAAAAATAGTTGTGGTCACATGATCAGGTCATGTGTAGAGATGTAGCGAATTATTAATCTGCCCGCAAAGTGGATGCGAAGTGGGCACTTCGCGTCCGCGGAACACAATGCAAAGTGGGCCTGCAAAGTGCTCACTTCGCATTATTAATACCACTTCACGTTCTCGTTTTGCCTTAACGTGAAATAAGGTGAAGTGAGAAGAAAATAGGCACATCGCATGGCTTGCAGTATTGTAAGTCACATGCTTTAGCCAGGCAGGCAGGAAGGAAGTGAGTCAGAGAAGCAGTTTCACTTTCTCATTTGCATATGTAGAGGGAGAAAGTAAAATTGTGACAGGAGAGGAGTTTGCTTGGCTTTCATTTCTTTTTACAGCTAGAACCCAGAACAAACAAAAAGCTTTTTTAAAAGCTATTTTATTTGGTTTTTGTATTGTCTTAGTATTTTTTTTTTGTTAGTGAATTTTTTGTATAAGTTTTGTTTTTGTTTTGTTTTGTGTGTGTGTGTGACTGAGTGTGTGTGTGTGTGTGTGTGTGTGTGTATCATCCCTTGGACTCAGGAGGATGGAGGGTCACATTGGAGAAGGCGAGTCACTGGCCTATGGGAGCTTTAGGAGGGGAGGCATGCAGACCTGTGGTGGGCGGGGCAGTCGTGTGATGTTGGACTGCTCCAGACTCCTGGCTGGTATTGCTTCCTCCATGGAAGCTACAGGAGCAGCAGCAGCAGCACCAGTGCCACCGGTGGCTGTTGCATGTCCGTCTTCTCTGCCACTACTACCACCACCACCCGCAGCAGCTGTTGGGGCTCCAGCAGCACCCCCTCCACCACCTCCACAGCCACAGGAGGTGGCCCCGGCAATTGTAGGTGGTGGTGGTACTCTTGCCCAATGTGTGTGGACTGTGTCTGGTCCCCCCACAGCTCTCCAGTGTGGGAGTTTTTTAATTGTGTGGGGGAAGACAGCACAGTGGTGGAGTGCCATGTGTGGTGTGCTGGTGCGCTGTGGCCTCCCTGGGACTCATTTGGGGACCAGTGTCCAGCGCACCCACATGCTGAAACACCACAGGGCAGAATGGCAGGCTGCCACAGAAGGGGCCAGGCGTCCATCTGCTGGCCCTTCCATGGCAGTGGCCAAGGGTGCTGCTAGGGTGGAAGATGTGCCTCTCAGCAGTCACTGCCACAGCAGGAGGAGGAGGGCTACTACATCAGCTGCTCCACCACCGCCAGCAGCACCACCCTGTCAACCACCAGCCCCACTACCTGGATTACCCGCTGCAGTGGACCCCGCCACAGTCCCTGCAAGCCAGTCTGACCATGGCCTGGTGTGGGCAGCACTCGAGGAAAACAATGCATGTTTCAGTGCTTTGGAGCAGCAAGTTAAGAGTGGACGCATAGCAGCAGCAAATACTTTCAATGCTGCACCTGCTGCTGGACCACCACGGCATCCCACAGCCATAGTAAATCAGGGGATTGTTTTCTGGTCCCCCACACCCACACCCACCCACCCCTGACCCCACCCTACTACTGTGTTGTACTTTTTTTGTATGTTTTTTGTTTGTTATTGTTTAATCATACACATTTTCCCCTCAAGGGGAATCTTTCTTGCACCACATAGTGCAATACATTTTTGTGAAAAACAGGCGTAATTTCATTACAGTGTGTCACATGACTGAGGAATTACTGTTCTGAAAATCTGCCCACATTCTGTTTCCCTTCTCAGCAACGTTAGGACGTGATGGCAGGGAAAGTGCGTGTGCATGCTCCTTACAGTGAATATCCAATTGTCCAGCAGGTTTCCGAATGTTTCTTTATGTTATAATGGTCAGTTTGGGGTGAAATGTGTGGCCACGTTTCCAGTAAGAAGAGCCTTGTTAGTGGAAATATCCCACATTTCACCACAAAGTGAACCTTATAACATAAGGAAACATTGGTTGGAATAGCTGCCGCACATTCACTATAGTGGAGCATGCACCTGCGCTCCCCCTGGCATCATGTCCTAACATTGCTGAGAAAGTGTGGTTGAATGTGGGTGGCTTTTCTAATTGGTAATTCCTCCATCACGTGACTCACTGTAATGAAATTATGGATGGTTTTCACAGAAATATATTGCACTCTGTGGAGCAAGAAATATTCCAGTGGTAGTAATGACCCCACATATTAGTTTATGTGCATCACCATAAGTATGTAATGTGGTGAATGTCGGTAAAGCAGCAGCGCAACAATCTGTTGATAACTCTGACCTATATTTTTTAATGTCGTGTTACAACTTCCTTTACTTACATCCTGACTGACTGGAATGATATGATAATTTGCAGTAGTTGAGTCTGCTGTACTACCTTTTTTCATGTGTGAAATAATGAAAGAAGCATTCCTTTTAAATTGGTGCTGACCAGGTCTTTGTCATTGTTTTCCTCTGCTTTTCTCCATCATATCAAGTAGTTGTCATATATCACCTCTGTTGTTAATTAACAGTTATGCATCAGGCAGTGTTTTACAACACCACGGAACAATAGTTATTGAAAAGCAGCTGCAAATAAATACAAAGCTGGTCCGAACAATATTGGAAGATGTGCTCATTTTTTTTCACACATGAAAAAAAATAGTCAAGTAAGTAAAGCAGACATACATTGTGAGAAGAGTCATATCATTCAAGTTACTCACGACTCTGAGGTAAGTAGTGGTGGCTGTAACAATGTAAATTAGCATAAAAAAGTACAGTTCAGAACTGTGAGAACATTCTTGCAATGATGCTTTAATTGTAAAAATGTCAGTATGACATCATGAGCTCACAGCAACAATCACAGAACACACAAAAGTGGCACAGAGTCCCCAGATTTTTTCTACAGACCCAGAATGCATCCTCCTTGTGTGCAGAAAATTGACAAGTGGTAACGATGTGAAATGAGACTGTTTCAGCACATACAAAGTCCCCCAGAATTTATTCTGCAGTCGGAGAGGACCACGTGATGCAGGCAGCTGGGTGTTAGCTCTCTTTATTCGCTCCAGCCACCCTCTCATTTTATTTTGCTATTTTCTGTGTTTCCTGGCTCAAAAAACTGCCTAAACACTAACCAGTAGCTTCCCAAAAAGGTGCTACATGGCCCCGAAGTTCAAAACGTGGATAGAGATCGAAATGAAGAAGGCATTGCTGAAACGCACTCCACCCTCAACGCCCGAGAAGGGCCCCAAGAAACCTCAAGCCTTAGCTGCCACTGATATTGAGGAAAGCCCAACCGTGTCATCGGACACAGAGCCACTCACACTGGTGAGTTTCCTGGCTGAGTTTAGGCCATTTAAGGAAGAGCTGAAGTCTGTCACTTCGGAGCTCAAATCTATCTCATGTGCACTCAAAGATATTTCACACCGTACCATGCACACGGAGACCCGAGTTATATCACTGGAGAAACATAGACTGACTGGATCCAGAAATTACAGCGAATAGGTAAAGAATTGCCAAATTAGAGCTCAAAATTGAGGATCTCGAGGGAAGGAGTCGAAGAAATAATGCTGTGCTCATTGGGCTACCAGAAACCCAAGAAGGCCCGAATCCCATATTATTCATGCAGAAATTTGTTGAGAAGATTACTGGACCTTTTCCTTTTGGGGCCAAATATGTGATCGAGAGAGCCCACTGCGCATTAAGGCCGACGCCCCCTGCAGGCTCCCCACCGAGACTGATTATTTTCCGGTTTCTTAACTATTTGGAACGTCAATATTTTTTATCCAAAGCCAGAGACCTTCAAGAGATTCATTGGGAAGGTTTAAAAGTACATGTTGCACAAGATTTACCAGCTACAGTACGCCAACGCCACACTGCCTTCCATCCCTTGGTTACCAAATTGATTGCTGCAGGGCTCTGCTTTCGGATGAGCTATCCTGCAAGATTGCAAGTCTTAATTGATGGCAAGTGGCACACCTAAGAAGATCCTGAAGTGGCTCGAGCCAATTTGAAAGTCTCACTTCCTGATCTCTTCAAGGATACCTGAATTAGAGGATGAGAGGGCCCTGATGTTTCCTCTGGTGCTCTGGGCATGTATATGGCAAAGTTGTTATCTCTACATCAGTCAAATTTCCCTTCTGGTCTGGTTTCCCTGCAGAATGCTTACTCATGTGTTTACAGGAAGATAATTTCATATGTTCACCTTCTGGGAGAAGTGTTCTATCAAAAGCAGGACTATGCTCCCTACTTCGGTTTCTTCGCCCGACTGTCACAGCTTAAAAGCATTGGCAGCATAGCTTATCCCCTTTAATTTAGTGATGCTGCAACTTAGATGCCTGGTTCTGCTTCTGTCCCCAGAAAAGCCTTGTCCTGTCATTGATCCACCTTCTCGACAACACCAGAGAGATGTGGCTCTAAGAAAAACATAACACCACGGTTCATGGAAGCGAAGGATAGAGGCAATATG
The DNA here is from genome assembly GCA_016271365.2 of Neoceratodus forsteri. Classification (NCBI taxonomy): domain Eukaryota; kingdom Metazoa; phylum Chordata; order Ceratodontiformes; family Ceratodontidae; genus Neoceratodus; species Neoceratodus forsteri. The sequence continues at coordinate 84,876,947 of CM028133.1, read as the reverse complement.
CCACATTGGCCACTAGAGAGAGTGCCAAGATTGATAGTTAGACCTTATTCGGGATGCTGTCCTGCCTGATTCGCGGGATCAAGTGAGGAGGACGTTGTTTTCACCTGGGGCATTTCAAGAATGTCCTTTAAGAACTTAAGGAGCCGCATAGCGTACAAGGATACACCCGGACTCCGGTTGAATACAAAGACTCCTCAACTTTAATGCTCGCTTATTCATTGATATCTCATTTTTTCAGTTATATTTCTGGCTCATGTTCTCAGCCTAAATGGCAATTTGGGGCTCACTTAGAGTTTTGGGTTTTATAAGAATTACGGCATTCACAGTGCCTTCTTTCAGTTCTCCTACCAAGGAGGTTATTCCTGAGCCCTTGATTTAATTTCCTTCACATTATATGTAGGGCAGAAAGATGCTGTACTGTGAACCTTATTGATGTTTATTACTGAATATCGGGATAGGAAGGGGAATTCACAGGAGTAGGGTAGACAGCAACACCTAAGGCTATACCCTGCTATACTTAATAAGTATAATCCATATATTCTTATATGGTTTAGTGTTGTGCTCTTTAAAACCCATGATGTAGTATCATACTTTGTTCTTCTTACTGTTCTGCAATTATGGGGACAATTTAGGGTGGTTGGAGGGAGGGAGGGAGCTAAGTGGATGGTGAACTACGGAACGCTGTCCGAAACAGTATGGGGGTTTGGGAGGGTTGGGTTAGCCTCCACTCATATATTGGTTGTACTAAAAGGCAGACTCAATTGAGGGATAGTACAAAATCAGAGGCTACATAAAGAGCATAGGGAGGGTGGGATTGGCAACACAAAAACATGGGAAGGTATGAGTAGGACAACACTCTGGTTTAAATGGGATATAAAACTTATATTCTTTTTTTGCTAGGAAATATGGCTAACTTATTTAAGATGGCTACCTGGAATGTGAAGGGCCTCAGGCAGCAACTTAAACAATATAAAGTGCTAAAACATTTAGCCCTATTATCTATTGATGTTGCATTCATACAAGAGTTGCATCTATTAAACTCGAGGCTAGTCGAGTTAGAAGATTACAAATAGAGCAAGTTTTTGCAGAGGGGGGCTCTACCCAAATTAGTGGAGTCCTAATATTGACTTCCAAAAAAATCCCTTTCTCACTTATACATACATTATAATTGAGGATCCTCAGGGCAGATATATTTTTTATCCACTGTACTTTATATAATATGGAGATCCTGCTGGGCTCGATCTATGGCCCCAATATGGATTCTCCGGATTTCTTCATGCAGTTAATTATTATATTAACCCCTTATGTATCTTTGCCTATAATTTTGGGAGGAGACATGAACACTGTCTTTGATCCATCAGTGGATCGTTCCAATGGGATTCATCGGGGTTTCTCCTTGGCTCAACATGCATTTCGGGAACTTTTAGATACCCTTGGCTTATATGACGCATGGAGTGTTTTTCACCCTTCAGAGAAAAATTTCACTAATTTCCCCTGTCCATAAGACTGCATTGAGAATTGATTATCTGTTAGTATCCCAAGTACTCCTGACAGGAGTCCTAAATGCTTCCATTCAGCCTGGCCCACCTTCTGACCATTCCTTGGTCGCTTGTCACTTATCTTTAGTCTCCTCTATCAATAAGACCCCATGCTGGAAAATCAATAACCAGTTGTTGAAGGAACCCTCGATAATTACCGTGCTTAATAAACACAAAGAACACTTCGTTAAGGACCACAAAAAAACAACATCCAAACCTGATATAATATGGTGCTCTCTTAAGGCCTATATGAGAGGTATACTGATAAGTTTATTATCACAGAGAAAAAAAAGAAAAGATCAGGAACTTCATTCCCTACTTGGTCAGATAAGGGATATCGAAGCACACCTGACTTCTGATTCTACCGAAGATGTTAGACAGAAACTGGTCAAGTTGAGAGATGCGTACCTGGAGATTTTGAGGGAAAAAGCTGAGTTTGCCATACTGAGAACGAAATCAACGTACATAGACCACGGAGAAAAGGCAGGGCATTTATTAGCACTAAGAATGAAGCAACTAGAATCTGCTAAATATATCCCTGCTATTTGATCCTTAACAGATGGTGCATTGAAGACATCCCCACCTGACATAGTATCTGAATTCCGGGAATACTATGTCAACCTCTATGCCTCCATGCCAAACCCGCCTTCAGAGCAGGAATTGCATTCCTACCTGGAGGCATCCCAACTGCCCTCCCTCTCAGAGATTAAACAGAGAGCACTTATAGTCCCTATAACTGCTATGGAAATTGCTAAAACTATTCAATCCCTTCCTTCAGATAAGACTCCAGGGCCGGACGGCTTTTCCGTAAACTTTTACAAGAAATTCCAGAAACCCTTAATTCCTCTGTTGCTGTCCCTGTTCCAACATATTTTATCTGGAGCATCTGTGGATAATACCTTGTTTGAAGCCTTAATAGTCCTTATCCCCAAACAGGACTGAAATCTGGAGTTGACTACCAGTTATCATCCAATATCCTTACTAAATCAGGATATTAAAATACTAGCCAAACTAATAGCAGAGCGTATCAAGACAGTTCTACCAGACCTTATTGGTCCTGAACAAGTCGACTTCATGCAGGGGCGTTCCTCAGTAGACCACCTCCGAACCCTGTCGCATGTTCTCTCAGCATCCAGGGATGCCCACTTTCCAGCCGCCTTGGTTTCCCTGGATGCCGAGAAGGCATTAGACAGAGTGGATTGGAATTTTCTGTTCTGGGCCCTCAAGGCCTACAAATTCCCCATTGAGTTTCAAAAGTGTATAAAAGCTCTATATCAGGCCCCCTCAGTGTGGATAGTTGCAAATGGGGTGATTTCCAATCTTTTCCCATTAAACTCAGGAACTATACAGGGCTGCCCCCTTTCTCCCACACTATTCAACTTATACTTAGAACCTCTGATCTGTAGATTGACAAATTGCAATCAGATTCAAGGGATACCCTTTGCGTCTCAAGTAGTCAAGGTTTCGGCATATGCTGATGATGTACTTTTACAATTGTCTCACCCGGAGACTTCGATTTCCCATTTGATATCATTCATCAAGAAATATAGTACTTTGTCTAATTATAAGCTTAACATAGACACAACTCTGGTTTCCCTCTCATTCATAAGGTGAATAAGAAGTCCATTACTGATCTCAGTCTGACATGGAAGCACAATTCCTTAAAATACCTTGGTATTATGATACTGAGAAACCCAGCTCATTTTCAAAAATTTAATCTGGATCCTCTGGTAAGAACTATCTGTCAAGACTTGGACAGATGGTCCAAACTCCCTCTCTCATTATGGGGCAAAATCAATATAGTCAAGATGAATGCATTTCCTAGGCTCTTTTACCCCCTGTTGCTACTCAACATCTGGTTACCTCTCTCATGGTTCAATAATGTTCATAGACTTATCACAGAATTTATCTGGCCTAATAAACAGCCTCGACTAGCATATGTGAAATTAGCAGCTCCTAAGGAGAGAGGAGGTTTACGTCTCTCTCATTTAACCTTTTACCACTGGGCTAGCCATGCTGTCAAATATCTCAGATGGCTATCTCCTGCCGGTGCAGTTCTTGACTCTCCTTCTTAACCCCTATGGCTCAGAATTGAAACTATCCTATTACAGAATATGGCCTCAACCTGCCCTTTTGCATGTTAAGGCCAAGGCCCTACCTGTAAACCTACTTCCCACTCCCATAGCCATATCGGTGAAGAATCACACACAATTATATAGCTACATCAAATATAATCACATCCAGGACCCAGAGCAACCCATATGGGGAAACTCCAACTTCAAAATAGATAATAAAACACTTTTACCTAGTTGGATACCCTGTATGAAGGCTCTACATCTTTCATCATTTATTTCAGAAGGGAATACATGGCTTCCCTCTGTTGACATCTTATCCACCTACAATTTGCTGGCTAAATATAGTTTTAAAGTTTTCCAACTAAAACATCTCATCTCCAAGATTTTTGGTTCAATACCCCCTATACTCGACAAACCATCTTTATCAGTATCCAACTGCTACAAAATGTTATATAACTGGGCATACCCAAATTGCTTTGCTCCCATAGCGTATTGGGAGTCTATTTTCCCTGCTAGAAAGCTAGTTTGGACTGAACTATGGCAGAACTGCCATAAGTACATTACCCAGGATCGACTACGCTTGACTCAATTTCATATATTGCACAATTTATATTACTCTCCACAAAAATTATACAAATTTGGCCTCCTCCCATCGTCTATATATACGAGATGTAAGAAGGAAGAGGTCTCTATTCTACATTCTCTGGAGCTGCTCCAAAGTTGCTCCCTCTGGAATACCATTGCTTAAAGGCTGACCCTTTACTAGGTTTGCAGGAATTATTCACCCCAGAAATCTGTCTATTAGGTGATTACTCGACCATTCCAGTGTTAGTTAGAAGATACCATATTGCCTGATCTCTATGTCCATCAAGAAATTAGTGTTACACCACTGGAAGAACGATGACATTATTTCATATACAGAATAGCTTAATGAATTCCTTGCAAACCTTAGGACTGAGCAGACAATAGCCAGTCTCAATTATAGGCCAGAGAAATATCAAAAATATGGAACCTTGTACACCTTATACTCTCTTCTGATATCCCCACCTGTACATATAATATTACCATTGCTCTCAAGTAGAATCCAGAGTGTTTTCTGATGTTGCATAATATGTTGGAGTGGGGGTGGTTTTATTGGGGATTTATTGGGGGATTTGGGGGGAGGGGTGGAGAGGAGGACAGATCCCTGTGATTGTGAATGTTATATTTACTGTGCATGATACTCCTGGACCTGTTCTCATTATTGTAAAACTCAATAAACTTTAAATGGAAAAAAAAGAATTTATTCTGTAGTCACTCATGCACGCAGTGCCCCTAAAATAATGACCGTGAGAGAACTGTTGCTGGTCCAGTGTGTGCTGTGATGCGAGCAAATGCAATGTGATCATCTTAGCTGGATGGAAGGGTGCCCTTTGTCTGTACACTAATAGTAGCCATGGTGAGTTGATATATATATATATATATATATATAGATATATATTTCTGTAGTTTGTAGGTGAGGGGGGTTGACATGGACATGTACTCATGGTATTGTTCTGTATCACAGGTCACAGATAGTGTTGGTGTGCACATTCCAGTGCTTGATTAGAACCTTATGCATAGAAATTTGCAAATGATAACTGTCAAGCACATGAAGGTAAATATACTTTTTTTTTTGGGTGGGGGAAGCATATTTGCAGGTTTGTCTGTAATGGTTACTTATTTTCTTACTTCTTCACAGATTTCATCTGCATCCTTTTTGAGCCTGGTGTAATGGTCATGGTCATCTAATGAAATGACTTCTGCATGTTGCATGTGTGCTCCAGCTGGGGGGCTGACGTGGAAGAACTTGTTTGGATAAGGACACTTTGTCAGAACAACAAAGCATCTGGAAGGTTCCTAAAAAAAGAAATTAATGACTTCTTACAACTTAATTGTTATGTGTCCCTCCCTGGTTCTCAAATCTCAATCCCTAAAGTCAAGTTACATTTCAAAGACACATCTTGTCAACTAACACAACCTGTTGTGTGCAATATTTGCTGCAGTCTTTACAAAACAATGAAATGGATGACATAAAATCTTCATTCTTACCAGAATGGATTTCACATGGATATTTCATTGGTTCCTCTCTGTATGGTACAGCTACAGCATCATTCTCAACGAGTTTTAGCGATGGAGCCTTTTTTGTTACCCTGTAAAAGAAACGAAAGAAGTGTACTGTATGTGTTTTACCATTATGTCTCTGAAAAGCTACAGAAAACAAAACATACAACTAAAGGAAGTGAGGCAGCATAACAAACATGAGTACACATACTCACTTTATGGTTTAAATATTAAGAAGTTGGTGGTGGTGGTCCATGGGGGGTATACAGACTCATGGTGGCAGACTTGGATAACATCAGTCCTGGTGGTGGTGGTGGTCCGTGGGGGGCAGACAGACTCATGGTGGCATTGGATAACATCAGTCCTAGTGGTGGTGGTGGTCCATGGGGGGTATACAGGCTCATGGTGGCAGACTTGGATAACATCAGTCCTGGTGGTGGTGGTCCGTGGGGGGCAGACAGACTCATGGTGGCATTGGATAACATCAGTCCTGGTGGTGGTGGTGGTCTGTGGGGGGCAGACAGACTCATGGTGGCAGACTTGGATAACATCAGTCCTGGTGGTGGTGGTGGTGGTCCATGAGGGGCAGATAGATTCATGGTGGCAGTGGATAACATCAGTCCTGGTGGTGGTGGTGGTCCATGGGGGGCAGACAGATTTATGGTGGCAGACTTGGATAACATCAGTTCTGGTGGTGGTGGTGGTCCATGGGGGGCAGGCAGACTCATGGTGGCAGTGGATAACATCAGTCCCAGTGGTGGTGGTCCGGGGGGGCAGACTCATGGTGGCAGTGGTGGCAGTGGACAACATCAGTCCCGGTGGTGGTTTTGGAGAACAAAGGGAAGATTCTAACAAAGGATTTTTACATCCTGCATATGCCCTAGGCTTATGTTCATCAACTTCAGGAATTTAACACTTTCTGTGTCTTTGATCTACAGTAACAATCAGTTTTCTGGTCCACAGTAGCTCACCACGAGTCACTCAGGAACACTCACCCTTGCTACAGTAAACATTTGCAGTCTCCTCTACCTCTCACACTAACCATTCAAGATCGATACCAGCAACCTGGCACCATGGCAAATCCTCCCTACCCACCCTCACTTTTGGCACCCTCCTACAAAGGACTGGGTGCAAATGACAGCTCATGCTGCTGGAAAGTTGACAAATCAACACCTGCTCCTAGCCATTACCCTATGCTGGGACCCTAAACAACTACACTGTACTCAAACTAACAAGAAATAGAGGCGTTACATGTCATACTATGAGCTGCAGCAGACGCCCCTTAAACTCCTGCTCCTCATCCTTCTGATGTCAGGAAGTGTCCATCCAAACCCTGGCCCTGTTTCTACCAGGGTAACAAATCTAGCAAAAATGGAGGGGGGTCTCACCATCGCCACCTTAAATATCTGTAGCCTCCTTCCAAAACTGGCATCCCTTCAAGTCTTTGCCAGTCAACAAGACATACTAGCCATTGTTGAAACCTGGCCGACACCAAGCACTCTGGACCATGCCATCTCACTACAAGGCTACAATATTTTCAGACTGGACTGGACTAATGGGGGGGTTGTGCTATTTACATTAAGGACAACCTCTCTAGCCACCCTGTCTGCTTTTCCACCACTAACTCCTCTGTGCAATTTCTCCCTGTCAAGCTACTACTTGGTGCCCAAAATAAAGTGCTTACTGTGGCTACTGTCTATAACCCTCCTAAAGATCCAGGGTTTGGCCTCCAGACTGTTCTTGAATTTGTAAGATCACAACCACCTGACACCGAGCTCCCTCTCCTTGGTGACTTTAATATAAATTGGCTCGCATCAGACATTGGGTCCCTCAAGGATGCTATCATAGCAGCTAACCTAATGCAGATGGTGAGCTCCCCCACTAGAAAAAAACTACAAAACTGGAACTTGCACTCTCATTGACTGGATCCTTGCTAGCCACCCAGCCCGCATAAAAAACACAGTTGTTCTCCCAGACTCTCTCAGTGACCACTCCCCTGTGATCTGTATCTGGACAAATAAGTTCCAAAAACCACCTCCTAAAACCATCTCAAGCAGAGTGCTACCCCATGGAAACCTTACTAAGCTCAAGACCTGTCTTTTACAGCAAGACTGGTCCCCAATATACAATACTCTAGATGTTGAAGCAGCCCTAGATTATTTTATCACAACTTTCAATACTGCCTGTGACACCTACGCACCAGTAAAAAAGCGTAAAATCAAAGCGCTCTCAAATCCCTGGCTCACGGCCAAACTACTGGCCCAACTCAAAGCTCGGGACCACCTCTGGGCCATAGCCAGAGCTACAGGCTCCTTGATGGATATCCAGAAGTATAAACAGGCACGAAACCAATGTACCAAACAAATCCGACTAATGAAGAGCTCCTATTTCAAAAATGCCCTCACAAACTCCTGGGGTGATGGGAGATCATTCTGGGACAACATCAGAAATATCACGGGTAAGCAGTCCAAATCCTCTCCCACTATAATGACTGTCGTCGGAACCACTACCCTAGACCCAATAGTCATGGCAAAGGCCTTAAATAAAACTTTCACTGACCTCAGTGGGGTCCTCCCGCCGGACTTCTTCTCTGACATGGACTCGCTTAAACCAACATCTCCTACTGCCTCACCTGACCAACCAATTTTCCGCTTCAAAATAGTTAAGGCACATGAAGTCTACAAATATATAAAAATAGCTATCTCTAAATCCAGGGCAAGCAGTGATACTATTGATCTTAAAATTCTGTCCCTTACCCTGGAAGAGGTGGTGCACCCACTCACCAAAATGTTCAATCTCTCCCTCTGCCTTAGTCAATTTCCCAGCAAATGGAAGTCTGCTATAGTCACACCAGTGTTCAAAAGTGAAGACAAGTCCCTACCAGGAAACTATCGGCCTATATCTATACTTCCACCCCTCTCCAAGGCCCTCGAATGCATTGTGGCTGATCAACTCTCAGACTACCTGCATAAGTATAACATCTCTTGCAGCAACATGGATTTAGGAAAGAACACAGTATACGACTGCCTACTGGAATTCTAAGGAGAAATTCACACTGCCTTGGACAAAGGATATCAAACAGGAGCTGTTTTCATTGTCCTTACAAAGGTGTTTGATACTGTTCACCATGGCTTACTTATCACACAACTACACAGTCTTGGGCTCTCAGAAGGACCAGGTGCCTGGGTTAAAAGTTACCTGGCCCAATACTCTCAATCAGTAAAAATCTCAGAAGTTCTCTCAGACTCAAAACCGGTCCTCTCAGGTGTTCCACAGGGGTCAATCCTAGACCCCTGCTTTTCAGCCTTTTCCTAAACTCTCTCCCCAAATCCTGCCCAGAACAAATAATCCTTCATGCTGACGATGCCGTGATTCTCTCCTCTCATAAGGACCCAAAACCCTTACTCCAGAGTGTGCAACTTGCTTTCTCCAATGTTGAAAAGTGGTTCCTTGATCACAAGCTGGTCATAAATCACAAACCAGTCCACAAAACAGAAAAAGACAAATTCCACTTACTATCAAAACATACCCAGGAAATACCCTTGAACAAGTGTCAACATTTAAATACCTTGGAATCACCTTTGATCAAGGTCTTACCTTTGCAACCCACATTGATAACACAGCGAAAACGGTGAACCAGCGCATTGGTATCCTGTTCCGAAACCAGAAATTCCTTTTTCAAACTGCACTGAGGATTGCTATCCAAAGCTCTGTCATCTCAATCATAGACTATGGCTTAATTATCTATGGCACTGCCACTACCTCCGCACTAAGGCGCATCACAACCACCCTAAACAAGGCCTGTTGGCTACTCACTGGAGTGCAAAGATGTACTCATACATGTGAGCTCTACACTGAAACAGGATGGTTGCAACTCTCAAATCGCATAAGGTACCTCACATGCTTGATGGCAAAAAAATCCATCTTGGGCCGCACTCCACCATGTATCCATGACCTACTTTGCCTGAATACCAGCATCCGTCCCACCAGAAGATTGGAACACCAGCCTCTCCAGGTCCCCAGATGCCGGACCACACAGGGCCAAAGATCTTTTGCCTATCGTGCCCCCAGCTGGTACAATGCCCTGAGCTCGCTCATTACATCCTCCACGTCACTAGGAGCTTTCAAATCTATGCTTTACTCTCACCTCTCAGCCTCTAGCTCCTGTGACTGCCTTGACTAATGATTCTTCCCTCATGGCTGTTTTTACTGTTTTTCATCCTCCTCCTCCTCTGCTCCTTTCTTGACAAAGACATTTGAGTACCTCTAACTACTCTGTCTGTTCCCTTCCCCATATCTCCTCCTACTCTTCCCACCTTGACCATTCCTCCAATGTTTTATTTTTTTCCTGTGATGTACTGTATTATACTGGCTTTTTGAAACCTTTATAATTTGCTGACCATTATATGTAACATGTCTTGTTTGTTTGCACATTGATGACGTGGAACCTTTGTAAAAGACCCATTGGCTCAAAGGTAATAATTCCTAGAATAATAAACTAAACCCTCTCTGGAAATATCAAGGCTATGCTGTACATTCACCAATATCTGCCTCAGCACCCACAGCAGTGGAATTGATTGGCTAATGGAGTCAGACGCACCACTCACTGCCTGAGTGGCATGTTCAAAAGGCCGCAAAATTGTTATTACAGAGTCCATGAGGCGCCACTGTTCAATCATCATAGACAAGGAGGCCCCGGAACTGTCACGGCTAGTGTGCATAACAAGATAATCTGAGATGGCTTTGTATTGTTCATACAACCTCTCTGCCATGTATAATGTGGAGTTCCATCGAGTGACAGCTTCCAGCTTCAAGTGGTGCTGAGGCAGGCTGTTTTGTATCTGCAACTGCCGCAGTTAGTCATGGGCCTTTCCAGATCTTGAAACGTGAGAGCAGATAAGTTGTAAAATGGTCAGCATTTCCTTTATATCAAGGTGCTGCAGAAACTCCAGAATCACAAGATTTAAACAGTGGGCCATGCATGGAACACGAAAAAAAACACCATTAGCGATGCATTTCACATTTGACCCATTGTCACTTGCTATGAATCCAGCTCTCAGGGACAGAGGGTTTAGCCATCTGTCAGTTTCAGTCAGTACCATGTCCAACATGTTCTCACCAGTGTGTGAACAGGTCACACTGCGCATAGCAATTGTTGCATGCTGGCAAATTCCAGGAAGATTGCTACCACGACAATCCACCTTACTACACTGATTATTCACACTACCAACATCACAAACAACCCCCGGCACCTGAGCCCAGTGTGCAGTTTTACAAAGATATGAACTCCCCACTGTTTTGCCACTTGTCAACATATCCATACTTAAATGGATGAATGGAGAGGAGGAATGTTGAAGGGCATGTCTTACTGAGTCGGACACAGTGTGGAACAACTGGTAGAAAAGTATGTCCTGGATGGGACTTTCCATTTTGGACAGGCACGTGCAGCAAACTGCCGGAACCCAGAATTCTCCACAAAGAAGGGCAAAAGATAAATTGGCAGCATTTCCACTACAGCAGCATTAAGTTCACGTGACACTGTATGATTGGGGGGGTACTTCAGCTTATGCGCAAAAACACTCTGTAACATGGGCTGACATAAACGTTTTACACATGGTGTGTTGTTGGTCACAAATGGTTGTGCTCTGTGATGAATGGCATTGACAGGGGGTGGACTGTGGACATTTGATGAAGATGGTCACACAGGTGATGATGACAAACCCAGAAGTGATGTTATTTTGCCAGATTTGCCAACCGGGGTTGATGTACCACTTGCACTAGACATACTGCATTCACCACCACCACCACCACAAAAACTGCTACTCTCACCAGCACTGAGCAACATTTCAAAGTCATTATGGGCCTCCACTTCATCATGCCTGTAGTAATCCTCTGCTCTTATTACCGCACTACTGCACATGTTTAATTTCCTACTGGGCTTAACAGTCAAGGAAGGGTATAACATGCTGGCTATGGTTGCCAGTGACACGGGTGAACGCCCCACTGTGGTATTAGCTGCCAGCTTGTGCTGGGTCCACAGAGTCAAGTGCCTATTCTTAAAATGCATATGCTGTCCTCCTGTCCCTAGATGGCTCCCCTTTTTACCTAGACTCACATGCACATGGCAAACCAGGCAGATTGCAACTGAATCATCATTTGCATCTTGAACAAACAAATCCCAAACAAGGGAGCTCTGCTTTTAACATGTCCATGATGATGTGGCTTATTTAAGTCTGTTATTTTAAGCACTGAAGGGGGGGCACATGATGTTTCTGGCACTGCACACCTGGACTGCAACTGACCACCATGACTACCTATCATATTGATTACTGGGTCATCATCATCATCAACTAAAAGTGGTAGATCACAAGTTTTTACAGGGGGGATTCCTGCAAACAGACTCAGACACAGCCACTTTTAATTTCTTTTTCTCCAGCATCAGGTGCAAGTCACTGGGGATCGGCACACCTGCATGCAGATGGGGCCATAATGACATGCAAATGGACCCATTTGCACCTTGCATACATTATGGCCCCATTTGCATGTGCACTTTTGAATATCGTGGTTGCTGTGCTTAGTGCAATAGAACTTGCTCTAGCGCATCCCCCCTGCTCCACTCTGGCCACTGCACCATGCACACTGTGGGTGGCCAGGGTGTGATATTCAACTATGCTGTGCCATGGTGCAGCTCTGTTGAATATCACCCAGTCAACGCCCCTGTGCAGCCAAGTTGCGCTGCGTCCAGGCTTGTGCCACAGCATGTGCAGTTTGAATATCTGGGCCCATATGTTTTGTTTTTCTTTCTATTAACTTCATTATACTATTTGTAAGCCACTTTGATTTAAGTCCTTTATGACTGTATTTATTTATGCATTTAAAATGTTTTATTGTAAATGACAATGTGGTGTTTTTTAAGTAAGTCCCATCCCTCATCAATTGATTTACCCTCCAGAATCTCTGTCCAGTCCATCTTTTGTAAATCTCTAGATATCCCCTCTATATTTGCTGTTGTGTAAAGGTGTATTTTGGTACATCCTTTAGCTATTCTGTGTTGGTATTCCTGTACAAATATTACTGTTTCATGGTCACTTTTGCCTATTGGAGCTTTGACCTTACAGTCTTGAATAATGATTTCTTCTGCAGTTAAAACCAGACCTAGGATGTTGTTAAATCAAGTCAGCTTAGTGACGTGTTGTGTTAGACTGTGTTCTAGATATATCTGCAAAAAATCCTTGCTTTCTCTTTTACAAGCTTTTTTTGCTTTCCAGTCTATGTCAGAGTAGTTAAAAGTCCCCTGTCATGATAAGTCTTCCTAAATCAAGTGCCCTAATGATTTCATTCATTATTGGCTGGTTTATTTCACTTGATGAATCAGGGGCTCTATAACATAGTCCCAAGATTAAATGTGTGTTGTTATTATTTGTTATCATAATCCATTCTGTTTCTGTATTAAGGTTGGTGTCTTTTATTTTTGATGAGATGTTTACTACATTTAGACTTTTTGTGGTGTAGATTGCAAATCCACCACCCTTTCTCCTTAGTCTATTATGTCTAATCAGCTTATACCCAACAATATTTTTGGCCCAATCATCTCCTTCTTCCCTCCATGTTTTCAGTTAATAGGGCAACATTGATGCTATCCATATATAGAAGGAGCAGGACAGAGAACTGTATCGGTTAAAGCAAAAGGAAGCTGGGAAGGCAGTCAGTACAGCAAAGGCCCAAACCAAGGAAAAGATAGCCAACTCAGTTAAGAAGGGGGATAAAACCTATTATAGGTACATCAGGGAGTGAAGGAAGACCAAGGGAGGGATAGTGAGGCTTAATAAAGGGAGGGAGGGTGGGCAGAGGGTGACTGTGAAAGGCAGAGTTACTAAACAAATAGTTTTGCTCAGTATTTACAAAGGAAGAGGGGGAGGTACCTAAACCAAACAGTAGAAACACTCTGGATACAGAAGTTGATACCAGCCCACTTACAGAAGAAAGGGTTATGAAAGACTCTTAAAACTGAAGGTGGACAAAGCAATGGGGCCTGATGGGATTCATCCCAGAATTTTAAAAGAACTAAGGGTAGAACTAGTGACACCACTGGCTACCCTCTTTAACAAATCATAGGAGGATGGGGAGGACTGGAAGAGGGCAGATGTGATTCCCCTTCACAAAAGTTGGAGCAAGGCAGAAGCAGGAAACTACAGACCTGTTAGTTTAACCTCAGTGGTAGGGAAAATGATGGAATCACTTCTGAAGGAAAGAATTGTCAGTATCTAGAGGCCAGAGGGCACAGGACCCAAGGCAGCATGGATTCACAGTGGGAAGGTCATGCCAGACAAATCTGATAGATTTCTTTGACTGGGTGACCAAAGTAGTTGATCATGGAGGCTGTGGACATGGCCTACCTAGACTTTAGCAAGGCATTTGACACAGTCCCACACAAAAGATTAATATACAAGTTAGCCAGCATTGGAGTGGGTCCCAAGATGACAGCCTGGGTAAAGAATTGGCTGGAGAATAGGACACAGAAAGTAATAGCAAATGGAGTCCACTCAGAGTCCACTCAGAAAAAAGGGGGGTTACTAGTGGGGTACCGCAGGGTTCAGTATTAGGACTGGTCCTCTTCAAAGTCTTTATAAGTGACATTGCAGAGGGACTGGAAGGAAAAGTGTCTCTTTGCAGATGACACAAAGATCTGCAACAGAGTTGATGCACAAGGTGGGGTGGAAAGTATGAGAAGGGACTTGGCAAGGTTAGAGGAATGGTCAGATGTATGGCAGCTTAGATTCAATGCTAAGAAGTGCAAGGTAATGCACCTGGGAAACAAAAACCCAGGGGAAGAGTACACAATGGGGGTGAGATACTAGCAACAACAAACATGGAAAGGGACCTGGGGTAGTCATATCAGATGACCTAAAGGTGGGCAAGCAATGTGAGAGGGCAGCAAGGAGGGCTGGGGATACTGGGATGCATAGGAGAGGCATCACCAGTAGAAAACAGGAAGTTATTATCCTCTGTACAGACAGCTGGTGAGACCCCATCTGGAGTACTGTGTGCAGTTCTGGAGACCCAATCTCCACAAAGACATAGACAGGATGGAAGCTGTCCAGAGGAGGGCAGCTAAAATGGTGCAGGGTCTGCACCGGAAGACATATGAAGAGAGAGACTTAAGGAGCTTAATATGTATAGCCTCGAGGAAAGGAGGGAGAGGGGGAACATGATAGAAACTTTCAAGTACCTCAAGGGAATCAACAAAGTCCAAGAGGGTAGCATCTTTCAAAAAAATAAGTGTGCAAGAACAAGAGGGCACAATGTGAAGATAGAGGGGGGGGGCATCCCAGAGGTAATTTAAGGAAGTATTTTTCCACAGAGAGGGTTGTGGATGTATGGAACGGCCTTCCAGAGGAGGTTGTGGAGTCAAAAACAGTGGTGGAATTCAAGCATGCATGGGACAGTCATATGGCAATTCTAGGGGGTGGGGGTAGGAAGAAGTAGGCTGCTGGTTAACTAGGATCTGCAACTTATCCATCAGGTAGGGAAATGGGCAGACTGGGTGGGCCAAGCGGTCCTTATCTGCTGTCAAATTCTATGTTTCTATGTAAAATGCTTCAAGTTCGGTAAATTTATTATTCAAGCTTCAGACATTACTTAATAGGAATGTAATTTTCTTGTTGGTTGTTCTGTTTATATGCACCTGTTTACTAACTTGGTGGTGGACCCCTTCCCCCCACTTTTTCTAGTTTAAAGGCACAGATTCTGTTTGTTCTTGTATCAGGTTTCCCAGTGTGCTTGCAGCATCACTATTTACATAGAAACAGAAACATAGAAATTGAAGGCTGGTGGGGACCAAAGATCCATCTAGTCTGCCCTGAGCTCTACCCCACTTTAGGATTTCTGTGAGACAATCCCCTTGTGTCTGTCCCAAACTGCTTTGAATTCCCCTACTGTTTTGGAGTCAATGACTTCAGCTGTTAGACCATTCCATGGGTGAACCACCCTCTCTGTAAAGAAAGACCTTTGCATGTTGCCCCTGAATCTTCCTCCACTCAGTTCCATCTCATGCCCTCTTGTCCTACTGGTGGTATTGACTGTAAAGAGCTCCTGGGTGGAGACTCTGTTTATACCCTTCAGAAACCTGAATGTCTTAATCATGTCTCCTCTATCCCTGCGTTGTTCCAGGGAGTACATCAACGGCTCCCCCCCAGTCCACAGACCTAGTAACTGAGTAAAAGAACTCTATCGGGTTAGTCTGGTAGGACCTTCCCATCATGAAACTGTGTTGCTTTGCATCCAATTGTACAGTTTCCTCCAGGAATGCTAGTATCCTTTCTTTGAGCAGTGACTCCATCATCTTACCCACCACTCAGGTGAGGCTGACCAGGTGGTAATTTCCTGTCTCCTCGCTACTACCACTCTTGTGTATGGGGATCAATATTGCTCTTTTCCAGTCCCAGGGGAACTGTTCCTTCTCTCAAGGGTCTGCTAAAAAGATTCACCAGTGGTGCTGCTAGTTCATCACTAAGTTCCCTCAATGTGCTTCAGTGGACTCCATCTGGCCCCATGACTTTATCTACCTTTAGTTCTTGTAATTCTGTCCTTACCCTCTCTATTGTGAACAGGCTTGCATCAATTCCCCCCAGGTGGCTTCTGTCTGCCTCTGGGGTGGGTCCATTACCAGGGTGCCTCCTTAGTAAAGACTGAGCAGAAGTGCTTATTTAAGACTTCTGCCTTTTCGCTGTCTTCTTCTACTCCTTCCAAAGTGTTTAGGAAGTTTCTGCTCCTAGCTGTGGATGCTGTGCAGGAGTTCCAGTACATGTCCAGGAGGTTGAAGTCCTCCATCAGCACTTCTCTTTTTCAGCCATCTTTATTATGTTTTCAAGAATTGCTTTGTCTCCTTCTGCCCCTTGTGAGGGAGGCCTATATATCACTCCTAGTCTGAGGGCTGTGCATGAGCCCAGTTCAAGAGTGACCCAGAGTACCTCAGGTTCATCTTGGGACCTTTGGACCTCCATAGCTTTTATGTCCTCCCTTATATATAATGCAACCCCCCCCACCCATGTGAATAATTTATAACCTGGGATTGCAATATCCCATTCATGGCTTTCATTTAGCCATGTTTCTGTGACTGTGACCCAGTCCAATCCTGCATCTGCTATTGTAGCTGACAGTTCTGGGATTTTGCTAGCTAGACTCTAGGCAACAGTCATCATTGCCTTCCAGAGTCCAGCATCCTTGATCTTTTTTTTCCTTCCCAAACTTCCCTAAGGGAAGCAGGGAAGGCAGTAAGGCAGGCAAAGGCCCAAACCGAGAAAACACTAGCACAAACAGTAAAAGAAGGTGACAAGACTTTCTATAGATACATTAGCAAAAGGAGAAAGTCTAGAGGGGGTATTGCTAAGATCAAAGGGGATAAGGGGGCATGTGAGGAGGAGGACCATGTAAAAACATCTACCCTAAATAGACACTTCTGCTCAGCATTTACTGACGAGAAGGTAGGGCTCGGCCCACAGCTCAGCACCATGGACACAGGGGGGAGGGAGGTGCGCACTAGTCCCTTCACAAAATAAAGGGTCCTACAACAGCTCAATAAGCTCAGAGTGAACAAGGCTATGGGACCTGATGGCATACATCCCAGGGTATTAAAGGAGCTAAGGGTAAAACTAGCAGAGCCATTATCAGAACTGTTTAGTGAGTCTCTGAGCACAGGACAAGTCCCAGAAGACAGGAGAAGGGCTCATGTGATCCCGCTCCACAAAAGTGGTAGCAGGGAGGAGGCAGAGAACTACAGACAGTCACTCTTACCTCAGCAGTGGGCAAGATTATGGAGGCACTCCTTAAGGAAAGGATAGTGCAACACCTGGAATCCATAGGAGCACAGGTTCCAAGACAGCATGGGTTTACAACAGGAAGGTCCTGTCAAACTAATCTCAAAAATTTATTTGACTGGATAACCAGAGTGGTGGACCAAGGGGGAGCAGTTGGTGTTGCCTACCTTGACTTCAGCAAAGCTTTCGATACTGTTCCACATAGAAGATTGATTAATAAGCTGGGTAGGCTCGGGATAGGTCAGACATTGGTCAGCTGGTTGACAGGCAGAAAACAGAGAGTGGTGGTAAATGGTATGCAGTCAGAAGAGATGAAAGTCACAAGTGGGGTACCTCAGGGATTAGTCCTGGGGCCAGTTCTCTTCAATATCTTCATCAGTGACATTGCAGATGGACTGGAGGGTAAGGTCTGTCTGTTTGCAGACAACACCAAGATCTGCAAACAGAGTAGATGATCCAGATGGGGTGGGCAGAATGAGAAGAGATCTGGAAAAACTGGCAAAATGGTCAGAAGAGTGGCAACTGGGGTTTAATGCAAAGAAGTGCAAGATCATGCACATAGGGAAGAGAAATCCTGAAGCCACCTATAGGCTGGGAGGTGAGTTGCTGGCAGTCACAAGGGAAGAAAGAGACTTGGGCATCATCATCATCATCACAGATGACCTGAAATCATCCAAGCAGACCACTAAAGCAGTAGGTAAGGCTAGGGGGATGTTTGGGTGTATTAGTCAGGGTAGCACAAGTCAGAAGAAGGAGGTAATAATCCCTATTTAAAAGACACAGGTTAGGCCCCATCTGGAGTACTGCATGCAGTACTGGAGGCCACACTTTCACAAGGACATTAACCAAACTGAGGCAATCCAGAGAAGGGTAACCAAAATGGTGCAGGGACTGCATCAGAAAACATATGAGGACAGATTAACGGAGCTCAATATGTATACTCTAGAGCAAAGGAAGGAGAGAGATGATATGATCGAAACATTCAAACACCTTAAGGGCATTAGCAAGGTAAAAAGAGTCTAACATGTTTCAATATAAGAAAAAACAGCAGGACAGGAGGACACAGCCTGAGATTAGAGGGATTCTGATTAAGGAGTAATGTGAGGAAGTCCTTTTTCACAGACAGGGTGGTGGATGCACGGAATGGCCTACCTCAGGAAGTAGTAGATATGAATACAGTGCAGGGGTTCAAACAGGCATGGGATAGACATAAGGGAGCAATACAGATGAATATGAATAGATAGGTCATTGACAGAGTAAAGGCCGATGGCACATTCATAAGGTAGAAAAAGGAAAGGGCAGACTAGATGGGCCTTGCGGTCCTTATCTGCCATCAACTTCTATGGTTCTATGTTTCTATGTTTTCTATTTTTCTGTTTCTGTGTTTGTTTAGCTTGTATGACCTTCTTGCGCTCCTGTGGTTTATGTCTATGTGATTGATGATAGGTGCTGTTACGTGGTTCTGGGGTGGTGATGACTGGGGTTCTATAGTCCTGCTCCCATCTGTTCACCACCACCCTATCCTCCAGTTTTAGCTTGCTGCGAATATGTTGATTTTTTTCCCTAATGCCCTTAACCTCTCCCTGTTGAGGTGAAGGCCATCGAATTTAAAGTAAGTCCTTTCCCAGAAATCTTTCCAGTCACCAATGAAGGTGTGGCCCTTTTCTGAGCACCAAGTGTGGAGCCAAGAGTTCAGTTCTGTGATTTCAGCTTCCAAAACCTTTCCTTGGCCTTTTCCCTTCTCCAGTATTTGAAGTACCTCATAGAAGCCCAAGGTGGATGAAAAAGAGGTGAGTCTATCCCCTAGATTTGAGATATGAGCCTTGGCCTGTTTGATGGAATGGTTCACAGCATCATCATCACCGATGACCTGAAGTCATCCAAGCAGACCACTATTGCAGTAGGTAAGGCTAGGGGGGTGTTAGGGTGTATTAGTAGGGGTATCACAAGTCGGAAGAGGTAGGCAATAATCCCTATTTAAAAGACACTGGTTAGGCCCTATCTGGAGTACTGCATGCAGTACTGGAGGCCACACCTTCACAAGGACATTAACCAAATTGAGGCAGTCCAGAGAAAGGTCAACCAAAATGGTGCAGGGACTGCATCAGAAAACATATGAGGACAGATTAACGGAGCTCGATATGTTTACCTTAGAGCAAAGGAAGGAGAGAGGTGATATGATCAAAACATTCAAACATCTTAAGGGCATTAACAAGGTGAAAGAGTCTAACATATTTCAATATAAGAAAAATAGCAGGATAAGAGGACACAGCATGAGATTAGAGGGATGCCGAATAAGGGGTAATGTGAGGAAGTTCTTTTTCACAGAAAGGGTGGTGGATGCATAGAACAGTCTACCTCAGGAAGTAGTGGATATGAATACAGTGCAGGGCTTCAAACAGGCATGGGATAGACATAAGGAAGCAATACAGATGAGTATGAATAGATAGGCCATTAACAGAGCAAAGGCCAATGGCACATTTATAAGGTAGAAAAAGGAAAGGGCAGACTGGGTGGGCCTTGCAGTCCTTATCTGCCATTAACTTCTATGTTTCTATATCATTAGTTCCTATGTGAACAACGATGGCCTTGATGTCTTGCTCCTTTCTGATGCAGTTTCCTATGTGACCTGCATCCAATTTTGCTGTGGCCCCAGGGAGACATCTGACCACTGTCTTCATTTGGTTGATCCCATTTAACTGTGATTTGACCCCATGTGTCATGGAGTCCCCTACAATGATCAGTTTGTTCTTTCATTTGATGGGAAGGTTTGCCTGAGTAGTTGTTTCCTGATGAAGTGTTTGGTGCCACTGCACCCCTTCCCCCTGGCCCAAGTCAGAGTGCTCATCCTCCCCTGGCTCAATAACATGTAAGTCTTTACTTCATGATCCCTTATTGTTTTTTAGGATGATGCCAGGTTGGTGCTGCTGAGCCCTAGCTCTCTGACTTGAGCAGTCACCTGGTTCATTGTGCTTCCTTGCCAGTGGGGCAAACATGTTATGCAGCTGCATAACTGCCTCTTGAAAGCTGCCCACTTGGTGAGCCTTGCTGCACTATGTTTTGCCCCTTTGCACTACCTGCCAACCCCTTGGATGGCCTGTCCTATGCGGTAGAGGGTCAGTGCCAGGGTACTGATGGTGCTGCGGCTATTTCCAAGTCCTTGTGACCTGGTGTAGCTCCTGGATTAGGTGGGATATTGTTGCCCATGCCTCATGGAGTTGGGCTTGGAGGTCATTTATGGACCAGCATGCGGGGCAATATCTTATGTCATGGACCCAGGCCCTGTAAAAGAGTGCTCTGTGGTGGTTACAGGGCACAATATCCATTCCAGTTGACTTGGCATTCTTTGCTATGGAAATAACAAGTGTTAGTCTGGCCTGTAGATAGTTGGTGGAAAGAGAGAACTGAAAGGTCGGAAAAAAAATGTCTAAAGTTAAATGTAATGCTGTAGAGGCTATAAGAGTGATTAAAGATATCCCAAGAATTAATAAAGCATATGTCCTCTCTCTCACACCAATTTTCTAATCCAGTGTTAATTCTCTCTATTATTCTATTTTTTGTGCCACTGCTTTAGGAACTGGGAGAAGGCCGGAAATGAGGACTTTAGCTACATATTGCTTAATTTCCTTTACTGTTTCTATTAAATCATGGAATATATCCTTCTCATGCACATAACCCACATCATTTGTGCCAACATGGATTGTAACAATTTGTTTGTTAGATTTTTTTCAGTACTTTAGGAATAACTATCCCGGATAACAAAGAACCATTCTGTTGTTCATATCGCTGCTACATATGATAGTTTCACATTTTCTAATAATGGAGTCCCCTAAGACTATCATTTCAACCTTATATTTGTTAAATGAGGGTAACATGGGTTCCTGAATATCCATGTCAACTAAAATGTGATATCTGTTCTTGGTTTGTATTTCATTAGCAGACAGGGCACGTCTAACTTTTTTAAGTCCTTTACCCTTTTTAACTGTGTAGCACTTAAGATTTTGGCTTGGATCCTGTTTACTTTTTTATTATCAATAGTCAATGGTTCTGATTGCTCTATTTCAGGTTGTGTTTCTTCTCTCACTCTTTTTCTAGGGCCTTGTACTAGAGTTTAGGGATTTTGATTTGCATGAACAATATTTTGGAAGCCACATTCCTTTTCAATGTTCATAATGTCTTTTAAGTTAATTAACTCAGTCTGTACATTTCTTAGTTTATATAAGGACGTTTCTTACTGTAGACACTTATTACATGTAAAGTCTTCTAAAGGTTGATTTGTGTTTTCAGTATACATTTTACATCTGACACACTGTAAAAGCTTCCCTTCCTGGCACATGACATTTAGAACATTACTTATTGAATCTCTGTCTGCATTAGTGCCCATGGTGATATTATATATACAAGCAGTAGTACTCACAGAAAGTGCTATCCTCCAAACCTTTCTGACCTACTTAACATGCTGAACATGCAGCAAATTTGTGTCTCAGCACATGTCTCCACTCGCGATGAGCATGCACTCGCCCTGCATGAGCTTGCCCTGCTCACTCGGGGCAGCTGTTTAAGTATTGCCCAAACCCAGAAGTCACCAGGTCACTCGACTGCCTGTCAGTAGTGGGCACCACCTTTTAAAATGAACATGCAAATACGGACTACTAATACTCTTAGGAGCAATATATCCTCACTCTAGCTCCAGTTATTTGTTTAAAACCCACTCCCCACAACTGTCCTTTCTTAGCCATTGGAAGTGAGTGCCTCTGGCTCTCAGCACCTCCCTCCAATAATTGGCTATAGTTCACATCAGTTCTAGGCAAGTTTTATTAACAGTAAATAGCACAGTGTTTTTCTTTAACCCTGCCAGGGCTGTCTCATTGCCTCAGCAGTCACACAGTAATTGCTCAGGTAATTTTTACTTTCCCTTTGTTTAATTAGAATATTCTTTTTCTGATGTTAGTAGGTGTGATGTGTGCAACAGCCCCTTAGCCTGGCAGCTGACATATCTTGCTCTACTGACCCACTCTACATTATCAGCATTGTGAACTCGCTGACTGTGACATCTCTGCTACTTAGGAACAGCAAGTGAGTGACTGCCAGGTCATTCACCTGTGATGTCACTGTCAATGAGACCATAATGCTGATGATGTAGTGTGGGGCAGTAGAATTAGATATGTCAGCTGCCAGGCTAAGAGCTGTTCCAAACATCCAACACAATATTATCACATATAATACTTTCTGATGAGCAAAAGGAAAAACAAAACTACTTCAGAAATATATATAGTTGCAACTGACTACTACTTAACATTTGTATTATTTTCCTGCCTGCCAGTTTTGGCTCCACTAGCTCCACTAGCTCTTTAAAGTAGAAAAGTAAAAGTTCTTTCTTTGTTTTTTTTTGCTGCTTTTGGCTATTTTAAAGGTTTATTGTGGATATGGTTGTGATATGACAAAGGCAAGAAGCATGCATTTATGGAAACCCTGGACATAAAAACACAGTATGACATTTAAATACGGTATACACCCTGGTGTATACCGTGTTCTATCTTAATATAATTTCCTAACACAATTTAAAATCATCCAGCTGCAAGCCTACAGCCATACTTCATGACAAATATCACTACTAAGGAACTCGACCAGGAAAATCTGACTTTAATTTTCATCCCCTACATCCAGGAATGTTTACTATTCATTTTTATAGAGAATGAGCACATGCTTCCTTCATTTCCATTAATTAAATCTACCTTTAACAAGTTGGTATGACAGAGCACCAGAATTTGAAATCAATAATGTCCAGGCACTGCTGAAGGAAAGGTGGTGGGGTCTCTCCACCTTAGTTGCCAGGGGAGCTGAGAGTTCTTTTGCCCATCACCTTTCTTTTTAAAGAAAGATTTCACATCATCATACTTAAGTCATTATGGTACTCATACCCATTGCCTATATATGATATGTCAGGTCTCCTTGGGTGCATTGCTGCTTCAACAAATGTGAAAATATGTGACTTTACCAGAGCAGGTATCACCCATCTACTTCCTTTCATTTAAATGTGAAGTTTACCAAGTTTCTCCCATGCAACAGCTGCGTCTTGTGGATCTACTGCAACAAGAAGCCAGATGTAAGAAATAAAATCATTGCATGCAGAAGAAAAGTGTCCATAAAGCACCCTAGTGTGTCTACTGTCAAAAGTAATGCACAACTATATAGTACATTTGTTTCTCACTGAATCTATCAAATTCACCAGAAAATGGAAAGCTTTCAGAAAAGTCACTAACGGAAAGGGTTACATTGCATATATTACTGGACTGAATCATACAAACATACAAAGAAGCCAGCGGAAGAAGGCCATTTGGTCTGTCTAGTCTGCTCATATTGCAGGGTCCACAGCTTGAGCTACTGCCTCCCTCCCCACTCCTCTCATTCTCCTACCCATGATCCTTACCTTCCCTATGCCTATCCCAGCCTCTCTTAAACCTGCCCACTGTCTTCAATGAGATCACCTCATCTGATAGCATATTCCAAGTGTCTTATTAAGGCACTTAATAACTGCATTTGCATCCCATCCTGAATGCACAAGGGTACATGAGCCAGAATGAATAAATTAGCAAATGTCAAGTGCAACTAAAATTCTATTAGCATGATAATGAGAACATGCATGACACCAGCTTACTTGAAAGTGAGGCTGCACAGTGGTCAATACGATTTGTGGCTGGTGTTATGTGCCATCCCTTTTCCCCAGAAGTAATTCAGGAACATGTTTTGGAGAGAGGAGCCCATCCGAATGTTGAGGTTGTTCACAATCACCCAGACATCGTTGTGCATAAACTCATCCCTCAGAAGAGAGTTGCTGTAGTAGAGTTGCAGATGGTGGCCAGGAAGAGTCTGTAGGCAGGGAGTGTGAGCCTGCTGGTACCTCCACAGGGGACTGAAGGAGACAAGGAGGTTGCAGGCAGCAGATGCATTGTCTCTGGACAGCACTGTCATTCTTTTGCCTGCTCACATTGATCTCCCCATGGCCACGGGTGGGAGGCAATGAGAAATTAAATATATTTTTCTTTTTCAAAAGAAATTGATACTTATTTCATCAACAAACTTTACATTTTATATGTTTGCACTATAGGGCTCCATCTGTATGATTTTACATTTTTGAATATAGTAATTAGCTTCTCTTTACTTCTTTACAAGTAAAATCTGGTTGTGAAAAAAATGTCACCTGCTAAATTATAACAAAAATCACATTATCAAAAATCACATATTTCTATTAAATATATACTATTTTGGTGGCAGGAAGTGTTATTTCTCCATAAAAATCTGAAAACAAATTGTAGTTTCCCATGGTAATACACCGGCAGCCTTGCCAGTAAGGATTTTATGACTTCATCATACTGGATTAATTTTTCACTAGCAGTTACAAAATACAAATGAAATAATGAAAAACTTAGTAACAAAACAAATAAAAGCAAACTGAATGATTGCAGAGGCATCTAAAGGCCCCTCACCTTCATTTTTTAAGATATGCTCCCTTACTAAGCACCTAGTCCAGGAGCCAGGTGCATTTATGTATGTGAATAGGTCTGAAAGGTTTGATGACTGTTTCTTATGTTAAAAAAGTGTGTAGAATCCAGATCTATAACTCTTATTTGCTCAAAGTTGAACGTTTTCTTGGAAAATGCACTTCTTCAATGAAAAAACAAACATTTGTCAATGCAGAATGTTTGCTTTGCTGGCATTGGCATTGGTAGTGTAGGAGTTACAGAGCTGCATAATAGGAATGACAGTGAAGTATTGAACTGAAGCCAACCCCATCACCACCCTGCAGATAGTGACAGGCATTGGGGTGTGCCTTTGGGTCGTCAGGCATAATGGTCATGCCATTTCATCACACCCTACCCTGCAGACACCGACAAGTGTCACGGTGTGCCTTGGGGTCTTTGGCCCTTATGCACACCCCTTTCCATCAGGAAAAACAGTGAGATGGGTGTGGTATAGGAGAATGGGGTGACCTTTGTGGTCCAACAGTGCAAGACACACCATGATGCCTGTCACTAGCTGCAGGGTGTGGGTGGGGGTGGAATGGTATGGCATTGCAGGTGACAATCCCAAGTCACAGCCCTGATGCCTATCATTCTCTACAGGGTGGGGTGTTATAGTTGGAAACCCTAACGCCTCAGGCATTCGTTGGTATTTTCACTCTGAATTTTCAACATGGGTTTTTTGTGACCCCCACCTCATTAACAGTGGCAATATCAGTTTGTTAGCTGAAAGCTGCTTTTGCACAACAACTATGGCATTTGGCACCACAGGTGCAAAAACACATTCTGTACAGGATGTGAAAAATGACAGCTCTACTGTTCATGGGAAGGTGTAAAAAATGGCAATGTTGAAAATCTGCAGTGAAAATATAAAAAAACTGGTGAAGTCATGAGCATGCATAGTACTGTACAACACACACCTATAATGTAATTAGTTTGGGGATTTTTTACAGCAGATTGTCAACATAGGCATTTTGGGCCCTCCGATTATGAACAGTGTCACTGTGATTTTCTTTATCTGATTTCCCACAACGACCATACATTTCTGCACTGAAAGTGTGAAAACACATTGAGGCCATGTTGTGAAAAATCACAGCTATACTGTTCATAAGGAAGTGTGGAAAAATGCCACTGGTGAAAATCTGGACTGAAAATATTACAAATTCATGAACTTATGAGGTTGCGTGGAAACTAAGCAATGCTCACTTGTAACACAGTCATTTTGTGAACTTTTGTCACCAAATTTTCAACATAGCCATTTTAAGACCTCTGCTCATGAACAGTGTCACTGATTTTCTGAATCTGTCCCTAGCATTGCTTTGCACACCGACTGCACAATTGTACGCTACATGTGTGGAAACACATTTTGGGCGAGATGTGAACAATGGCAGCTGTACTGCTCATAAGGAAGTGTGGCAAAATGGCAATGTTGAAAATCTGGCTTGCAAATATAAAAAAATTGCAAACTTCTGAGTGTGCGTAGGAGCTGTGCAATGTGCGCTGCTAAAACAGTCATTTTTAGGACTTTTTTTCACCAAATTTTCAACATAGCCATTTTAAGACCTCTGCTCATGAACAGTGTCACTGTAATTTTCTTAATGTGTCCCATACATTGATTTCATACAGCGAGTGTGCCATTGTGCATTATATGCGTGGAAACACATTTTGGGCGAGATGTGAAAAATGGTCGCTGTACTGCTCATAAGGAGGTGTGGTAAAATGGTAATTTTGAAAATCCAGAGTGCAAATATTAAAAATTTGTGAACTTACAAGAGTGCATAGGAACTGCGCAACACACGCTAATAAAACAGTCATTTTTAGGAATGTTTTCACCAAATTTGCAAAATAGGCTTTTTGAGAGCCCACCCTATGAACACTGGCACTGTCATTGTGTTACTCTGTCCCAAAAGGTGATTTCATGCAGTGACTGTGAAATCACCCTTCCAGCCCGATTAACACCATGATAGTTCAAGAATTCATGAGGAGGGGTCCCAAAAACCCCATGTTGAAAATGTGGTGCCAAAATTCCAAAAAATGACTGTTTTATTGACTGACATCAAAGTTGAAAAAACCCTATTTATTACATTATACAACTTACCGGCATTTCCTCAGTTTGTGGTCAGCTTTGAAGAGTGCAGATGTGTTCCCAGTCCACCGAAGATCATCGTGCCAGACTCTAGAGGTAAGTATGGGGTGAGGTGGGGGTGTGGGGAGGCAGACTTCACAGAGGGTGGGCACGGATGGGCAGGGAGACCGCCGAGGGAATTTTTTTTATTTACAGTTTTTTTTTTTTTTTTTTTAGGAAGACAATGCAGGACATTTGCCACGCTGGTGTGGGCTCCCAGTGTGGCAGTTGGAAAGCTGTTTGGGGGACCTGGAGCTGATGGGGGATTGGGTGCCCCTGTTGGCCATAATAGTTTTTACCATGCTGGGGTGGGCTCCCAGCATGGCACCTGGAAAACTTTTGGGGGGGTGTGGAGCTCACAGGGGATTGGGCACCCCCGTCAGCCATAACAATTTTTGTCACACTGGGGTGGGTCCCCAGCATGGCACCTGGAAAGCTTTTTTTGGGGGGCATGGAGCTGACAGGGGGATTGGGCACCCCCGTTGGCCATGAGGATTCTTGCCACGCAGGGTTGGGCTCCCAGTGTGGCACCTGGAAGGCTGTTGGGGGTAGGGGGTGGAGCCGACGGGGATTGGGCACCCCCATCGGCAATGAGGATTGTTGTCACACTGGGGTGGGCTCCCAGTGTGGCGTACATTACAGGAAGAGAAAGCAGAGATGTATAACGTGGGATTGCAGGCAATATGCTAATCAGCAGTCTCTTATCGCTGCTCACTGAAGCAGAGCTCTCCCTTTGAACTGTACAGCACTGCATTTTCAACTGCTGTCATAGACAGCTGCAGCATTCATTGGTGAACTGTGGCCATGCCTGCAAACACACTGACTGAATTGGAAGACGGGATGCCACACCTCCAAAAACTCAGATGATGACACTATGTTTCTTGCACATACGTGCAAGCTAACATAATAAACTATCGGTGAAAATTGTGTATATTTTAATTAATGGTTCCTTCTTTAATTTCAGTTCTACAAGCTTTTATTAAAATACTAAAGGCATTGTAATGATCAGCAACATATGTATCAAAGGCTTAATATTAATGTTATTATTTATTTTGTTCTATATTTAACTTGAAACAATCAACTTTTTATGATGTTTTATGAACCTAAGTACAACAATCAGTATTCTTGTTCACTGTCTTCAGTATCTGACATGTTAAACAAATCTGTCTCATCAGTATCGACATCACAGTCACTGTCATCTTCTTCATTTGGATTGTTGTCATGTTCAGTCAATTGTTCACTTAAGGCTGGTGGAACAACTTCACATGTGAACCACGTTGGCTTGTATTTGCCATCCTCATAGATCCAGCCATTGTCCTCTGGCTTCATTAGTGTCATTTCTGGGTTGTTTGTGTTTTTCCATAACAATAAAATCTAATCTGCATGGCAGATGTGTTTTTTCAGAGTAGATTTGCATGGCGGCAGCCAGCTTGTGTCTGCTCCTTTGATCTTTCTAAGGGTGTGTCTTTGTCACTTGGTTAATACTTGATGTTAAACATACTGCAGAGGGCTGTGTTGACATTCTTTATTTCTGTCCATACAATGTACACACAAAGCTCTTAATTGTATCCTCAATTTCTTTAGACAAGCGTGGACATCCCAGCTTTCCAAATGCCTGTGTGTACTATGTGTTCTTTTAAATAACTGTTAGAGGTTGCACCTTCCCTTGTCTTTGAATGCTGGTGAATAGTTGCACCCTGTCAGTGCATGGAGACCTGGTAGAGCTGCACACACATGTCTGCCTAACTGCTGACAAGCAGGATACATCTATGAATCTTCTTGTGTTATTCCCTGAATGGCCAAAGTCCATTGAGATTACCAATTAGACTTGCATGATACAGCAGAATGACCAGCATATCTGTATCATCTGCCCTGACCACTACATGCACATATTTACCCTCATTTTGACTGCAAATGTAGTGTATGTGTTGCATGATTCTTGTGTCTACTTCTATCTGTTGGTTTTCAGGGCCTTGCACTCTAGTCTGAGCATATGCCCAGCTTCCACTTTGTATGAGTAACAAGTTTCTCCGACTGCATACATGAGCTTTTTATCACCTAGAATGTTACAGTACACATCAGAATTCCATGCTGTAGCTAGAAAACCTAGAAGTGTCATCTTGAATGAAAATGAAGGCAGGGATCCAGCAAAGTCTCTTGGTTGCCTTTGGTCAGGACCAGTTATGAGATAGGAGAGTGGAGTGATGCTATACTTTCCTCTCTTCTCTTGTTCAAAACCTTTGATCGATGATGACTTATAACAGCCACAGACAAGGTAGACTTCATTTGTGGAAGTACAGCAAACAAGAGACAGGATGTTTTTTGCCACGCTGTGGAATGTTGGTGACAGGTTTTTAAGACTTCTGATCAAGAACATGGCATCAACCACAGTGGCATTTATGGCATTGGGGTGGCTACTTTGGACTCTGACCTCAAGTTTCTTCAGCAGTGCTGACCTCATTGTTGTGTTCATTGATCCATCAATTTTCCTAAGGAGATGGGTACTGGGGTAAGCAGATAGGCAAACACCATCATAAGTTCAACTGTTGAAGTTGCAGGTAGATATAGCCAGCATCCAAAGAGGTCTCAAGTTCCTTTCAACTCGATGAGTTTCTTGTCCTTGTTCTTAATCTTCACCTTCATTGCATCATGTGCAAAGTTCTTCAACTTGTATCTTTTGATGGGTTACTCAAACTTATTGCCTTTGGTATTGCATTCATCTCTAAACACATGATAAATCTGAGTACCTGTCTTAGTAACCTGTAACACTTCCTTTCGCTACCTCTTGTGATACTGCTTTTCCTCCACCTATTGAATAAAGATTGCTGTCCTAAAAAGCACATCCTGGAATAGATTCATGGAGTAGCCCATTGTGTTCAACAGCTTGTTTAGATCCTTTGAATCTCATTTAACTCTAAAACTCTTCAGCTCTTGGCTGGCTTCTTCATGGCTGACAAGACCAACTTTTTCCATATAGCGTCCAACAATGTTACTTCGAGTTGACCTCAGAATGTTCCACCTCCTCTTTGTGCTGATGTTCTCTGTTAAAAAAAGAAATCCCAGTTAGTCTTGATGCAGCTTCGACATTAATTGTCTGTTCCAAGGTCAAATCTACATAATTTCTGCTAAACCCTCTCTTTGATCTTGCAATAGTTAATGCTCTGTTCTCAAATTTTTCCTTAGCCCAGGGTGGGTCTCATCCATGTTTAGCAAATTCATAAGGTACAGGGTCATCCACTTGGCATACTTGTGGTGCCCAGTTGTGAAGTAAAGAGGTATCATCCTCTCCAAGCTATATACAAAGAGAGGCACGTCATTTGTCCTGATGGAATGGCAGAAGAGTTGGTACAACTCTACCAAACTGCAGTACTGCAACCAAAATTAGGCAGTTGTGCCATACTCACCATGGTGTGTGGAATCTGAGAATGTTTCATATGCTTCCATGAATGTCTTGCACTCAACGATATTCTCTAGGTCCAACATTGAGTAAGGCAATGGGTCATTAAGTTGTTGCTGCAGATGCTTTGAGATTGTAAAGTTTGACAAACCTTTATATTGTATAAAGCACTGCAAATGTTTCATTCTAAATGCTGCTGATAGCATTGGGTGAAGCCTCTTTGCCCAATTGAAAAATGTTCCTTGAAGAAGTCTATTCAGCGATCCCATTGCCAATACACCACTTTCAACAAGAATGTGGTCTCCACCAGACCCATTCAGGAGATATCCAAGACCTTTGAAATATACTAGTTTTTTATGGAATGGCCCAAAACATATGGAAAGTCTGTCATATTCCAGGGACTTTGTGGACTGAATTTGTAGTGCACATTTTGTTATGGCCACCTCATAAGTAATAGGCATGTAGTCCTCTTGGCATTCATCCATAACCTTAATAGCAGTATTCATGATGCCTTGCACTACATCAAGTCTTGTAGGAGACTTTCCTATAGGGTCCATTTATGATATGATCTGCTGTGGTAGGTCATCTACAGAAACAAGGGCATTCCATCTGTGCCACATTGGAGTAGCATCTGCACTTGCACAAGATATCATCCAGGCAATGTCCCTTCTTTTAGCTTGCATGAGGTTTTTTAGTTCAGAGCTTTCTTTCACCTTATACTGATACTGCCTTATTTTTGGTTTTACAGATGCATATGGTTGAATGTCTTTCTTGTCAATTTCTAGAGCCCTTTTCCTCTGAGATGTTTGAATGTGTCTGGGTACAGTGTCTTGTTCCTGTCATTCCATTGGCTGCAATATTTGCTTCTTTACACTTGGCAAATAGTCTTCATCAACATCCTCAGCCTTTGTCTTTGATGGTCTGCGTCATTTGCTCTTTGACGTTAAATATGGCCCTGCCTGGTCGTGTGCATCAACTTCTGATCTTTGCTTATCCATGATTGTTTCTATTGTGTGCATTTAATTTCTTGCTGGTGCTTGGTCATCCGTGTGTGTGAGTGTTCTTGTCATAGGATCTTCAGACCTTTCTTTGGGTACAGCTGTCTCTTCAATACTAGATGGTATGTTTTGGTATGCAATACTAACAGTGTCAAGCAATGTGTCATGACTGTCAAGTGTCTTGGGGGCCGATTCCAGGATGAATGCTGCAACTTACAGGTGTATGCAAGTTGCAACATTTGTCACTACGCCAGGGACCCTGCACCACATTCTAAGAACAGTAGGGTCCTGGCACTTATGACATGCGGCTTGTGACATGCGTAGGATAACGCCACTAGCATGGCATAATAGCTTTGCATGTTGCAAGTTGCAGCCCACTGCCAACTGCCCCCTGGGGCCCCCCACCCCCAAAACACCATGGCATGCACCAGGGGGCATTGAAGGGATGGACAGGTGGCACAAGAGTCCGGGGTGGCACAGTGGAGAATGGACCTTTGGGGATCCCTAGCATTTGGGAGGTAGGGGGGCATGGTCATGTTCATGGGGGCACAGGGAGCATGGCAGGACCTTTGCCACAATGCTGCAGAGTGAGTATCTGTCAGATGGCACTGACAGATGCCCCTTAGAGCATTTCTGAGATGTTCTAAGTTAACTCCACCAGTGCAGCTCCTAGAATTATGGTAGTGGGTTACGGCAGCCATCCTTCTGCAATAGGGCACAGTTGCTGCCATAACCCAACCTTGCACCATGTCATTGCGGGTTGCAGCGTAGTGGGTGGCGTATCCCACCATTGGTGTAGCCTGCAGCCAACATGATGCAAGGTGCCTCTTGGAATAGGGCACAGCATAACGCATGGAGCAAGTCATGAGTTATGCCATGGGGTTTGGCGTAACTCAGCTTGCGCTGGCGTATGCTGTTTTAGAATTGGGCCCTCTGTCATCTCATCATAATTGTCTAAAGCAAAAGCAGTGGCTAAACCTGGTTGTATGAGCAATTTATCTGGTGTAGCCATATTCTTCTCCCATTATATTGGTTGCAACTGCAGTTTCGAGTTCCTCCACAACATGGTAGCTGACACAATAGCCAAACTTTTTCAAAATAGTTAATATTTTCTTACATGGATTTAATACCCATGCCCAACAAGAGGTGCTTTTTTGGTTTGATTATTCCTCTTGACACTGCAAACACTATTTCATCTGCAATAGATTGAACTTCCCTCTCCTGTTGTTCACTGCCCACTTCTGATGAACCAGTGAGTACAGTATGTAGGCATGTCTGAAGAACGCATGGCAGTTTTACATTTTCTTCCATTAAGTCTTCAGTTTTAACTTTGGTTTCATTATGGGGCTGTACCTTTTGGAGTTTCAACAACTGTTCTCTTATGTATTGAGCTGCTTGTATGGCTTGCGCTTCCCTTCAGTCAGCCTGTTTCTTAGCAGACCTCATGATTGTACACACTTTTCTACTTTTGGTATCAAACATAATACCATCTTTGAAGTGATCTGCCAGTTTTGACTGCAAGATCTATGGGTCATAATTTGTTTCACACCCACTACACTCCATAAGAATGCCCATGTACCTTTTGTGTAGAGATAGCAATGATTCTTCTTGCATTCTATTGACAGTGATGCACTGCACATACTTAACAAGTCTGGAAAAGGCAACCTGGTGACTGTCCCTCAACTGACTGTATTCACATTTTGTACCTGTGCCCTTTATTTGTTCTGCCTGTTTTACATACTTGATGTTACAGCTGTTGTGGTACTTCACTTTTTTGGCTATGAGATCAATACTGCCTACCATCATATCCATTTGCCAATCTTCTATTTCTTTTGTTGCATTTTTTATGCTGTCTGCTGCCTCATAAGTTACACATGTTGTAGAATATTCAAAAGTCTCCTCTGACTCATTAGAACTCCTTTTTTTCTACGATTTGCAAAATATACATTCATTTGGGAATATGCCTGATGTAGATGCTGCAGATTCATATAGAGCACTATGAACTTGAGAGCGAAGCAATTTTGCTGGATAACTCTTTACAATGTCTTCTTTTAAAGTTTCATCAGCTGCAAGTTTACCAGAATTCTTATATGCAGTGAAGTTCTTGTGGCAGAGATGATACCCATTGCTGCTGGAGTAACGTTCAGGCAATTCAAGACACTATGTTGTACTTTGACAGTGTTTGACTAAAACACCTTTCTTTTCCATCAACTGCTTTCTCCCAATGAGCATCATCAAAAGGTAGCAGGTATCCTTGGTTTGTGCTAAATCCTGGATCAGTGTGTAGGATTCATCGCCTCTGTGGTGTGTCAGAAGTCTTGCTAGCCATATCTGAAACATTTAATAAATTACATTAATAACTAGTGCAGGCCCAAACTGAGTGCTGCCTCCAGCATGGATCCTATCTCTGCTGCCTCCCAAAGCCTTGCCCGGTCTGGTCAGCTCTAACTAAGCCTCCACCTGTGCTGCTCAGCTGGTCTGCCTGGAAGAAAGCTCCTCTACCCTGCAAAGGTACATCAAGACTCAGCCATCAGGTTCAATTTTTGGTGCATTCCACAGCCACATCCTGATTGGACACTGCCCTCTGTTGCTGCATCTTGAGTGGCTTTTCCTCTTACTAGTTCTTCCTGATGCCACAATTGCTCCTTATACTTAAAATGACTGTTTTCTGTTTTACATTTGCAGGTTATACAGATCTGCTACTAAAGGGAACTTGTTCTTTTATTTAAAAGTCTACCCTCTTAAAGTCATAGTTGCTTTGCTTGCTATATACCTTCCTTGTGTAACCCAGGGCCAGTATGCCGTTTGCATCTCACAGCAATACCAGGTGGTCTGGGTTTGGGGAGGAATAGGTAACTCGGCACAAAGGTTAGGTTTGGCTACCCTGCACAGGGGCACCCATGTAATTCCAAACACAGAAAGCAATAACTGTAATGTCCAATACCGGAAGTGGGATTCTAAAGTGTGGCTTTTTATTCACATCCAAACAGAATAAACAAAGCATAGATGGACCCCCATGGGGCTATACTCCTGGTAATGCAGATTAAAAGAGGCTAGAACACTTCCTCAACTTTAGCCCTCAGGCTCTGAACCCACTGGGCACACAGCCTGGACTTGCACACTACTTTGGGTTACACAGCCTGAACTTGCAGACTATGCTGGGTTTTCCCTGGCTCGGCTCCCTTGCCAGCCACTCGGACACCTTCCATACTTCATGAAAACATTTTCTGGTGGCTCCCTAAACCACCTAAGAGCACCTCAGCTCCATCAGTGAATTCTTCCTTTCAATCCCACACCTGGGTACTTTCCTCAGGCACTGGCCAAGTACCTGAGAGAAAGTAAAAGGTGTCTCAGAGCAAATCCGTAGAGGTGAATTTGGTTATTACTGATGGAGGGGTCTCCCACCTCTTGCTCCCACAATTCATACCCAGCCATTTCTCTGGACAGTAAACACCTCATCCTGTAAAGCCCTGCAATGCAGATTCTTGCTAAATGTATTTCACATTCCATCTACTTTCTTGCTTCCCATTTATGCTGGACTTGAACATACTTTTAAGTGGCATTGTCCATTACTCTAGACCCCCTACTGAGTTAAGCAGTCCAATCCCCTATTTCCTTCACTCTCTGTGCTGGACTTGAACATACTTGAATTAAGTGGCAGTGTCCATTACTCTAGACCTCCCACAGATTAAGCAGTCTAATCCCCACTTTCCAACTGTACTTAGCTGTTTTTTCCTGACCCCACAGTAACAGTCCCTTTAGTTTCCTTCTGTTCAGGTGAAAAGCACTTGGTCCTTTTTCAGAGCGAACTCACCCTTTGGTTGCAGGTGCCCCACAGGCATTTCCTCCACAAGGAATTTCTCTCTCAGAGCTTCTGGTGCCTCAGTACATCTTGTGAAGACAGCTTCTTTTCCTTAGCCAGACCCGGGGGGGGGGTTGCCCCTGGAAAACAGGCAAAAACCTTCCCCCCATCCCCTCAGGGATGGGGCTCTTGAACCATTGAAAGCAGTCTCCACCACTTCAGTTACCAGTTCCTGTGTTCCTCTTCAGGTGGAAACACACACCTTCCAAAAGTAGCTCTAAAACAGAGCTTAAAGTGCTGAGAGCCTGCACACACTCAGCTGTACTACTGTCTCTCACTCAGACTGCACACAGACTGAATTCAAAATCCCCAGCGTTCTACACTAACCTCCAACTGCAACTTTCCAGTGTGGCTTATGCAGCTGTGAAAGTTGTATAATGATGTCATCCCTCCGTCTCAGCTGAGACTGAGAACAGAGTGAGACCGTGTGAAATCCATTTAACTGGAATTTCACAAGCTACCTTCCCTGCCTACCACTACATCAGGGGAGTAACACTCACCCTGGGCCAGGAAAATGACTGTCCACAGTCCACAGTCATTAATCACCCGGCTTAGGCCATCTTGCCCCATGAGTTGACTATGGGGAGGTAGCGCTACCTTCTCCCTTACCATGTGCCAGCACAGGCAGACAACACTAAGGGCCTAGAGGCCTTTGGCTGATGCAACAGCCTCTACTCTTGCCACTGACTATGGGTACCTAGTGGCTGCAGTAGAACTGCCTAGAGCATAGCCCTAATAGATCAGCACTGTGGCCCCTATGGCTGTTCGAGACCACAACCTGTCTATCCCCCCTAGCCCTCTAGGGAAAACCTGTCTGCCTCTAACTCAAATCCCAAAACAAAACAAACAGGGGACCTCCCTGACCCTGGACACCATGCAACCACACACCAGGAGCTAATACCATACCATTGCATTACTCCCACATCCCCCACAACCATACCTGTGGAAGAAAAAGGTTACACACAGTAACAACAACAGTACTTTACATACTACACTCTAAAGTACTAGTGAGGAACTCTGATGAGCCCCTCCTCCTCTTCTTGTCTTCTCTTCTATCTTCTTCAGGATCACCTGCAAGAAAAAAGAAAGACAACACACACTCCTAATCTGCATACACAGTCTATCTAAACCCCTACCATCAAACGCTGGAGAAACCCAAATATATATATTTTTTATTTTTTTTAAAAAGGTAGAAAAACAGTCTAAACATTAGAAAACAGTAGAAAACAATGCCATTATTTACAATACACTATTTGGGGGATGGAGTTCCCTAAAATTCCCATCTAGTGACCACAGTGCCTGAAGGCTAGTCCATTAGAGTCTCTCCTGGGCCATGAAGCACAGTTCTAGCAGGCCAAAGTCCCGAAGGGGAGAGTCTTTGAGGACAGTTCAAATATCTGGAGTCTCCTAGTGTAGGGAGTGTACTGCAATGTCATAAGAATAGAAAAGTCTGGACTTACCAGTCCCTTGTAGAACAAAAACAGCACTGACCTGGTCCTCAGCCGAAGACTCCCTGGCAGCATTCTTCTGATACAGCTGGGTGGACATCTTCCAGGAATGACAGAAGGGCACATCTGGAAACTGCTGTTATGATGTCATCTCTGGAGATAGAACCTTGGAACAGGAACAAAAAGGAAAACAGCTGGTCTGAAGTCATCCGATTACCAAGTGATGATTCAGGATACAGCTGGGCTGGCATCCTCTCTGGACCTGAAGTCATCTGGTGGGCCAGTTGATGGATTCTGGAAAGTCAGCACATTGTAGAACTGATGAATGTTGGGCACCTGAGTCCTGGACGTCCATACTGGCAGAACAACAAAGGCACTGCAATGGCTGGAGTGGCAGCACTGGCTACCAATGCTCTGCTTTCCATTTGGTAGGCTTGGGCACATTCACAGGGAGGTCTTTGTATTGTGGCCAACATCACAACAGGTCAGGAGCCTGAATTATTACCCCATTTGGGCACACATAATTCACACTATGAAAGGTTTCATATCCCTCTCCATCCCCTATTCGAACAGTGTCCATTAACAGTGTCCTGCCTCTTTTCCACTGGCTGTATTTGTCGTGAAACATTCTGTTCCTGACATGCTTGTTTGCACCAGGATGCACACATTTCATTGCTTCTGCCCGAATCCAGGATTTCCTGTTGTTCTCAATCTCCTCCCAGACTCTCCGAGGAAAGGTAGGAAAGGACATCTGTTAGATTTCATTCACCTTCTTACGAACCAGTCTCTCCTCTTTACTAGCTTTGGTCAACTTGAGACCTCTGGCCTGGCTTGGGGGTGGCCAGTCCTGGTTCTGCCAGCTACACATTCTCAAAGACACAAAAAATGGATCCCTGACTTCTTCTTGCACAGCCAGGGCAGTGGAATCACCACTCTCTTCCATGCACTTCTCTGAAGCAAGAGCTTGAGGCTGTGTACCAGTTCCTTTTTCACAAGGCCACATAGGTTTCCCCTATTCTTCTTCTTCACTGAGAATCTGTGCCCAGGAGTGAGCAGTCGTCCTTACTCCTGAGACTATCCACTCTTCGCTGGGTGTGGAGGTCGAAACCTCCCATTCAAAGGCCTCCCTCATCTTGTCTTCTCCTATGATACTTGGGATAGGCCCCCCAAGGGTCTACTGATGCTGTTCCTGAATTGTCTCGCTGTGATCCAGAATCCGAAACATCAGCACATTGTTCTGTCTGTAATTCTGCACCCTTTAGCTTTATGCCACACCCTCCCGAGGGGCCTTCTCCAACAGGCCCTGCCTGGTGCAGTGTGCTGCCAACTGCAGATTCTTGAACTTTTGCCCATGTGGGAGCCAAACGAATATTGGGTGCTTTAAATAAACTGTATCTCTCTAGGCACCAAGAACAGTGAGGTACCATGAAGACTTCCCTTCCAGCATTTAAGCACATTAAATATACTTGCACTGGATATTCAGGAATCACCACATGAGGAGGCAGTCATCTTCTGTAGTAACATCTCTCTATGTCCCTTAACTTGTTAACTTGTACTGCTACCACAGCCCAGGCATGATCCGGGTAGCGGGCTGGTCCTGAGGCCAGGACTGCAGAGAAAAACAAACAAACGCTCACTGTTATTGAAAGTCCCACATCACTGAACACTTTCTTTCACTTTCAAAATGGCTCCTCTGCTGCTGTGTTGACATTACTACCCCACCCTGTAATGGCGGATGCAGCACTTCTACGCATCAACATTCTGAAATTGGGTCAAGCCACTGCGCATCCGATTTACACGCTCTACTGATAACTTTGCTCAAACTGCACAAACTTGCACTGTTTTTCCTAGCACATTTATATGATTTACCATGGACTTTTTCACTTGCTGAAGACATTGCTCTAGCTCATAGTCTCTTAAAGCCTCAGTATTTCAAGCACAGGATTGCCTGTAACTCTTGCTGCATATCTTGATACAACTCAGTCTCCCTTATGGCTTTGAAACTTACGCTGACGCTGAATCCCATAACTATGCTCACAGTCGATGGCTTGAAAGGCTTGTTTTGCTGGTAAACTTAACACAGTCTTTAATGGCAAAGCGACTACACTGCTGCACACAGATTCAGCTGGTTTTTGGCAAAAATCATTTGTTTGGGCAATTATTTCTGTTGGCACTCACTGTTATCAATAGCTGTTTGCTGCAATGGAAAACTGCCTGCAGCCAGTCTTGGAGGCCTCTGAACAGAAGCGGGTTGGCAGTCCTGCTTCTCGTCCCTCTGAACACCACACTCACAGTCCAGTCGATCGAGATGCGGGTTGAGCCCAAATTTAAACAGAAAAATCAGTTTTTTACACTTTTTACAGTGCTTTCAGTCACCGCAATGCTCCTTCTGTAAGCCAGTACACACACTCCACTCACACTCCCTCTCGAATGCTGGGCAGTCGCTGTAGAGCTGGCTTGGGGGCAGGACTGATTGCAGTCTCTCCACTTACATGACGTCAAGCAAATGAGCCTCTTTCCTCTCGAATGCTCTTCTCTTCACAGCGATCATCAAGCAGGCAAATTTAAACTGCAAAATCACACTTTTTTTTTTCCTCGAGTGATTCCATGGCAGGAGCCCATTTCAACCATTTTTCATGGCCAGTAACACAACAAGTCTCTCAATTCACTCAGAAAGCATTTCCAACGTGCAGGGCACAATTTTCCTTTTGCTACCCCTAGTTTTCCACACTTTTCTTTGTCACAACAGTTTTAAAAAAGCTGGCAAATGCTGTAAATTTTGATGCAGAACAAGGGCATACTCTCTCAGGCTTTACTGCTGCTTGGTAAACAGTTGGCATTTTAACAGCAGCACATGGACAACAGCACACAGTGGCACATTAGTTAACCTTGCTTCAGATTTTTGGGCTACCCACTGCCAGATAACCAAAATGATAGCCCTTTGCCTGAGCACCTTTTTTACATTCCTCCCTAAGTTCCAAACCTAAATCCTCAACGGTAGCTCTATTTTTGTAACCCAGGGCCGGTATGCAGTTTGCATCTGACAGCAATACCAGATGGGCTGGGTTCAGGGAGGAATAGGTAACTCGGCACAAAGGCTAGGTTTGGCTACTCTGCACAGGTGCACCCAAGTAATTCAGAACACAGGAAGCAATAACTGTAATGTCCAATACCAGAAGTGGGATTCTAAAGTGTGGCTTTTTATTCACGTCCAAACAGAATAAACAAAGCATAGATGGACCCCCACTGGGCTACACTCTTGGTAATGCAGATTAAAAGAGACTAGAACGCTTCCTCAACTTTAGCCCTCAGGCTTTGAACCCACTGAGCACACAGCCCGGACTTGTACACTGTGCTGGGTTTTCCCTGGCTCAGCTCCCTTGCCAGCCACTCAGACACCTATCATACTTCATGGAAACATTTTCTGGTGGCTTCCTAAACCACCTAAGAGCACCTCGGCTCCATCAGTGAATTCTCCCTTTCAATCCCACATCTGGGTACTTTCCTCAGGCACTGGCCAAGTACCTGAGAGAAAGTAAAAGGTGTCTCAGAGCAAATCCATAGAGGTGAAATTGGTTACTACTGATGGGGGGGTCTCCCACCTCTCACTCCCACAATTCATACCCGACCATTTCGCTGGACAGTAAACACCTCATCCTGTAAAGCCTTGCAATGTAGATTCTTACTAAATGTATTTTACATTCCATCTACTTGTCTTGCTTCCCATTTATGCTGGACTTGAACATATTTTTAAGTGGCATTGTCCATTACGCTAAACCCCTCTCCACTGAGTTAAGCAGTCCAATCCCCAATTTCCTTCACTCTTTGTGCTGGACTTGAACATACTTGAATTAAGTGGCAATGTCCATTACTCTAGACCTCCCACAGATTAAGCAGTCCAATTCCCACT
The DNA here is from genome assembly GCA_016271365.2 of Neoceratodus forsteri. Classification (NCBI taxonomy): domain Eukaryota; kingdom Metazoa; phylum Chordata; order Ceratodontiformes; family Ceratodontidae; genus Neoceratodus; species Neoceratodus forsteri. Next base: position 84,836,176 of record CM028133.1, on the reverse strand, counting down.
TTCCAACTGTACTTAGCTGTCTTTTCCTGACCCCACAGTAACAATCCCTTTTAGTTTCCATCTGTTTAGGTGAAAAACACTTGGCCCTTTTTCAGAGTGAACTCACCCTTTGGTTGCAGGTGCCCCACAGGTGTTTCCTCCACAAGGAATTTCTCTCTCAGAGCTTCTGGTGCCTCAGCACAACTTGTACAGGCAGCTTCTTTCCCTTAGCCAGACCCAGGGGATTGCCCCTGGAAAACAGGCAAAAACCTTCCCCCCAACCCCTCAGGGATGGGGCTCTTGAACCACTGAAAGCTGTCTCCACCTCTTCAATTACCAGTTCCTGTGTTCCTCTTCAGGTAGAAACACACACCTTCCAAAAGTAGCTCTAAAACAGAGCTTAAAGCTCTGAGAGCCTGCACACAATCAGCTGTTCTACTGTCTATCACTCAGACTGCACACTGACTGAATTCAAAATCCCCAACGTTCTACACTAACCTCCAACTGCAACATTCCAGTGTGGCTTATGCAGCTGCGAAAGTTCTATAATGATGTCATCCCTCCATCTCAGCTGAGACTGAGAATAGAGTGAGACAGTGTGAAACCCATTTAACTGGAGTTTCACAAACTGCCTTCCCTGCCTACCACTAGGTCTTACTGGGATTCTAGTAACCCTGGGTAACGGGGGGGTTACACTTGTACTGCCTCCCTACTAAATCCTATTTTACCTTACTTGGTTTCTCTCTTGTCCAATGGCATCACAAGGTGTGAAACTATTTCTGGTGATTTTCTGCACACTTTGTGTCCCACTCTCATTAGGATGGCACCCCATATCTCATATCCCTGTTCTCCCTACCACAGAGCTTCCTCTTATCACACTTAGCATGGTCAGCAGTGTCGATGTAACATACTGCACCCCTTTCTTCCCATGGAAGCTGCACAACAGCAGGCTGCACATGAAACATGGAAGTTGTCTGTCCTCTATTGACCCCACTGTTGTTGTGCTACTTAAAAGTCCCTCTGTTCCTACAGGCCCTGTTAAAGTACGTCTAAAGAGGAAATCTCATCCCCTTACACTCTATTTACTACAACAACTCCTGAAATGCCTCATTCTTCTTCTTCTTCTCCTCATTTCTGGGAGTGTACACCCTAATCCAGGCCGTCCTTCAAATGGAGTCAATGGCAGCAAAAAACAGGGTACCCTTGTCCTGGCCAGTATGAACATCTGCAGTCTGTTATAAAAATGTGATGCCCTCACAGCTTGGATTGTAGTACACGATCCTGACATCCTGTCAGTCATCAAAACATGGCTGTCACCATCTACCACTGACTTGGCCATCATCCTACCAGGCTACTCACTTTTCAGACAGGACAGACTATCTAGAAGAGGAAGTGGCTGTGCCATATACCTAAAGGAGTCATTGTTGGCCTATCCGCTTTCCCTCCCTGAATCAGCTAAGGATATTCAGATCCTTGCTGTTAAGGTTATGCTCAGAGCACACAACAAGGTTCTCAACATTGATCAGTCTATATTCCCCCAGACCTTGCCGAACAGGGCTTAAAAACCCTAATGAACTGTGTCATGAGTCTAAAACAAGACACAGAAACCATCCTGTTAGGTGACTTTAATGTCAACTGGCTCTTGTCAGGTGTCAGAAAGAATAGGTATAAGTTAACAGACCTGAATTTTACCGAGTTAATAACAACTCCAACCAGGATAAACTGTAAGACTGGGACTAGGACGCTCCTGGACTGGGTCCTAATGAATCATCCAACACATCTCCCATTCTGAAGTATTAACCCACATTATCAGTGATCACTCTCCTACCAAGTGTTATTGGTCTAACAAATGTATCAAGCCCCCTGCCAGAACAATCACAAGTAGAGTGCAACCTTTATTGACCTGTCTAAAGCATTTGAAATGGTCAATCACTATTTGTTGATACATCAACTTGCTGGGCTTGGTATATCTTCAGAAGCTCTAAAGTGGTTCACCAGCTATCTAGCAAAATGCACACAGCAGGTGAAAATTGGGTCTGCTCTTTCTGCTAAACTGCCTGTCTGCTCTGGGATTCCTCAAGGATCAGTACTGGGACCCCTTCTATTTAGCATCTTCCTCAATAATATTCTGGCATCCTGTTCAGGACCAGTACTCCTCTACATGGATGATGCAGTCATTTTCTCAAAGACTGCTGACCCTACCCTCCTTCAGGCCCAACTTCAGAAAAGTTTTACTGCAGCTGAGTCCTGGTTCATCTCTCATAAGTTGGTGCTTAACTGCAAAAAAACTAAGGTCATGCTCTTCCATGGTACCCACAGCAAGCACAAAGCCAAACAATTGGTGATTAAAAACAGTGCAGGTGTTATCCTTGATCAGACTCAGTCTTTTAAATACCTAGGAGTTACTCTGGATAGTATGCTGTACTACTGCATGTTGAGAATGTTGCCAAAGTAGCTAACATTCACCTGGGCCTTCTACACAAGCATAAACACTACCTTACTACCGAAGCCCTCAGATTGGCTATCCTTAGTTCAGTTGTGTCTTATTGACTATGGTTTGGTCATTTATGGTTCCGCCACAGACACAACCCTACATTGGCTCACCACAGCTCTGAATAAGGCATGCCATCTACTTACTAGTGCAGTGTATTGTACTCACACTTGTGACCTTTACGAACAAGCAAACTGGCTTCAACTCCAGGCTCACATTGAATATCAAGTCTGCCTTCTGGCTAAGAAGGCAGATCTTTATCTCCTACCACCAGGTTCTCTTCAGCTTTTCAGTCCCTTCCGGGGCACTCGGAGCACACAAAGTTCTGTGAGCCAAACTTTTACTGCCCCTCGCTGTTGAACCTCATTCCAAAAACAATCCATTGCAGTTAGAGCTGCTAATTTATTTAATTCCCTTCCTCCTGAGGTTGTGAAGACTGCAACCTTGGGACCATTTAAGTGGAAGCTGCATCAATTCCTAGTTTCTAGAGCATCTTGTGACTGCTATACCTAATCTCTTCTGACAGCTAAATGCACTGGGACCACCCTCTTCTACCATTTTCCCCTGTATAGCCCTATGCTTCTGCTGTGCTATTCCACTCACAGCACTTCTTCCCTTATCCCTTTCCCATTTCTGTCCTCTTTTCATCCTATCTCGTCCCCCTTTCCCTTACCCCTCCACTCCCACTTCCCCCCTCTCCCCTCTGTTTCCTCACCTTGTTCTCTCCCTCAACCCCCACCCTGTGGGTCTTTCCTGCTCAAGCTTCATTGTGGAATCTCCCTCCTTGCTCTTTTTTGCTCCTTCCACCCCCCATTTACCCCCTGTACTTTCTCTCCTTGCAAGCCCTATTACCCCTCTTTAGAGGCCACTGGCTGCATGTGACACAATATTTTTCTTGCCATATTGTTTTTTTCTTTATGTAATTACTTTCCTCATGTTGTACTACTTACTGAAACCATTGTAATTTGCTATTCTTGTGACTTGATGTGGGACCTCTGTAAAACAGCCCTTGGCTCAAAGGTCTTTCTGGTTTGTTAAATAAATAAATAAATAAATACATAATTTATTTATTATGTCTAGGATTACAAATACCTTTAAGCCAAGGTTCTTTTACAAAGGTTCCACATCAGTTAAGAACGTAATACAGACAATACAGTGGATAAAACAGCAAAAACAAATTAATGGAACAACAGTGCTAGAGATAAAGGACAAGTGTGGAAAAAGTAAGGTTCAGTGGAAGAGGAAAGAAAGAAAATGCATGAGGTTAAATGGAGGAGCTATAAAGAAAGAGAGAGAACTTTTGGAGGGTCGGGTCAAAAGGATCAGGTCAAAATGCATGGGGGTGGCACAGAGACAGAGAGGAGGAGAAGAGGAGTGGAGAACATGGATGCAGGAGGCAGAATTTGTCAGACAATGATGGGAGGAAGTGAGGGAAGGGAGGTGAGGGGAGAAAGAGATGTGAAGAGAAAAAAGGGGTTAGGGCAAACAGGGTGGGGGAGGAAGGGGATAGGTCAGATAGGAGGTGGGGTAGATGAGAGATAGGAAATAGGGGGAGGAGGAATAAGTGCTTCAAGGGGGAAGACAGAGGCTCCAGTGGTGGTATGTATATCTGAGATATGTAACGGCATCACAGCAGCTGAGGGTGACTTGGGTGGAGCCAGGAATTAGGCATAACAAGAGTTGGAACTATGGTGATGGAGGTCATGGGCTAGGTGAGGCAGTTACAGGAGCTGGAGGCAATGAGAGGGAGTCATTTTGAATATACCTAGTGTTGAGGCTGAGGCGATGGTGTAGCTGAGACCATTCAGCCATAGAGGCACCCTATAGGTGAAGGAGCGTTGACCCTGTGAAGTGCTACAATGAGGAACTTGCAGATTCTGAGTTTTTTTAATTAAATATACTTTATTGGTTTTTCCTAGGTACAGACATTTTACATACAGGAGATCATACAATACTGTATATATGCTTGTTGAACAGATCTTCTGACCCTCATACAATATTGTGTTATCACATTTGGTGTCTGTAGCCCCCCATTTGCCCCCATCCACCCTTACCATCCCCCTCCTATCCCCCTCCCTCCCTATCCTCTACTGCCACAAATATTATCTTTGACAATTGTGAATACATATCAGTAAGAAGTCCTATTAAAAGTGCAGGTTAAGTCATTAAGGGGCATTAGTGTTAACCGTTACTGTATTGGGCTGGATTAATAATAAATTGTAAAAGGGATCCCAAAGTTGTTTGTATTTTCCCATTCTTTGGGTTAATCCTGCAATAATACGTTCCACCTGTATAGCAAACGTAATTTCTTTATACCATTCGGTATAAGTTGGTATTAGGGTGTCTACCCAGTGTCTAAGTAATACTTTTTTGGCACAAACAGATATCAGTGCCATGTATGGTCTTTGGGTTTTGCCCTGGAGAGTTGTGTAGTCCCCTAAAATACAAATTTCAGGGGTAAATTTGTCTGAGAGAGCTAGTAGTGGGTCCAGTCAGGCTCTAATACAATTCCATAATGGGGAGACTTTAGCAAATGACCATAACATATGCAGCAAATCTCCTTGGGCTTGAGAACACCTGGTACAAAGGTTAGACTGCAGAAAACCCATCTTAAATAATTTAACTGGAGTATAATTCATGGTATGTACAATTTGAAATTGCATGTATCTATACCTATCCCACTTGATGTATCTATATAGGTGTTTCCAAATTTTTAGCCAAGATCTAGGGGGGTCAGAAGTTGTAAGAGATTGATCCCACCAGTAAGTTCTCTGTCCTTCTATCCCAACAATCATGGTATGAAGGAACTTGTAAGTATATGAAATTAAGTGAGTAGACGGAGCTGACTTAAGATATGGGGTTAAGACAGTTAGAAGGGGGGGTAATCCACCTCCCAGTGCCAAAATACTGTATTAACATATGACTAATCTGCAAATACTTAAAAACATGAGTGGTGGTCCAATGATACTGATTATTGGCTTCCTGGGATCGCATCAGTTTCTGGTTAATAATTAACTCCTCTACTCTTCCAATCCCCATATTGGGCCAAAAAGTGTTAAGTTTTATTGGTTTGCCAGAGATTAGCAAATTAGGATTATTGAAGAGGGGTTGTGTTACATCTTTATACTCATTAGTCCTTAGTAAGGTGTTAAGTTGGTATTGTGTAGCCAAAAGAGTATCAAGCGGGGATCCTCTCAGTTTACTTGGAAGATTTTTCTTAATCAGAAAGATGAGGACTTCTGGAGCCATATCATGTAATGCACACAAAGATTTCTCAATTCCAAGCTAGACAGGGAAGTACATTGAATCAGATGAATGTTCTGACGGAAGTATCCAGCACCTCAATCTAGTTAAGTGTATTGTAAGGTAATATAAATATAGATTGGGGGCTTAAAGACCACCATCATTTTTTGCCCATGTAAGCTTACAATAGCCTCTTCTTGATTTTTTCCCAGCCCACAAAAAAGAGTTAATAATTTTATGTACCTGCGTGAACCAAGATTTGGGTAAGTCCCAATTGTACATTTGCAACAGGTATAATAAATGGGGTAACACATTCATTTTTATTATACTCATATGACCCCAAAGCGATAAGGATAATAGGGACCAACACTTAATATCCTCCTGTATGTGATTTAGGGTGGCATCAAGGTTAAGCTTTTTCATTATTTTAGGGGAAGGGTGAAGGAAGATGCCCAAATATTTAAGTTTATCTGATCTCCACTGTAGGCCCAATTTAATTATTTCTGTTTTCTGAAAATACTGATTGAGAGGAAATACTTCCATTTTATCCAAATTCAATTTGTAATTAGAAATCAAACTAAACTGTGATATTAATGCAAGTGCAGCTGTGAGGGATTGGGAAGGGGATGAGATATGTAGTAAGATATCATCCACATACACGGAGAGTTTATATTCTTATTTCTCTATTGCAATCCCTGATATTAAGGGTGAGGAATTAAGTTTCCTGATGAGGGGTTCAAGAAATAGATTGAATAAATATGGCGAGAGGGGGCATCCTTGATGAGTACCTTGTCTCAAATTAAAGGGTGTGGAAAGTACTCCATTGCAGTGGACTCGTGTGGAACGAGAGGAATACAATATTTTAACCCATTTGAGAAACTCTGGCAGAATACCATATCTGGGAAGTAGACAAAATAAGTATTCCCAGGATACCCTATCAAAAGCTTTTTCTGCATCCAAGGAAACTAAAGCAGCCGGAGTGAGAGAATCCTTGGACACAGAAAATAAATAAGCCAACTTCCTGGGATGGTCGGATGAAAGTTGGCCCTTAACAAATCCTACTTGTTCTGCACTAATTAGAGAGTCCCAGACCTGGCCCAATCTTAACGCCAAGATCTTGCCCAAACTTTTGAGATCCACATTAATGAGTGAAATAGGCCTATAATTATGTACAACTAAGGGGTCCTTCCCAGGTTTGGGCAATACTACAATAGTGGCTTTGGTTAAGGATTTATCTGAAATACCATTTTCATAAAAATATTGAAAGGTATTTAAAAGAATAGGTGCTAGTGTATTTTTTAGGGCCTTATAAACATTAGGCGAAAACCTGTCTGGGCCAGAAGATTTGTCCAATGTAAGTGAGTCAATAGCTTCTAGTATCTCATTTATTTCAATCGGGGCCTTTAGTATAGAGGATTTTGCCTCATTAAGTGTTGGCAACTAAACGTCAGTGATGTACAGGTCCAACATTTGTTGGGAAAAGGAGAAGTTAGTGGGAGTGTATAAACTCTCATAGTAAAGTTTAAAATTTTCACAAATATCTTTGGGTGAGGTCAAAACTGTACCGGTGGGTGACTGGAGGGAGGTCACTATCCTGTCGGAGACCTGGGATCTTATTCTAAGTGCTAATAGTTTTCCTGCTCTATCCCCGATCAAAGTATGTTATTTTAGATTTAAGCATGAGAAATTCTGCCTTTTTGGCCAGCAAGTGATTATTCTGGGCTCGAACGGATTCAGCTTTTTCCCAATCTACAACAGGAGACAAAGCTGAAAGGTTTGTTTCTGCCAGTGTGATCTGGTCAATTAGGGAAGAAAGAGCCTGATCCCTTTGCTTTTTACGTTTGACTGCCAAACGTATTAATTCACCCCTTAGAGTGCATTTTAGTGAGCACCACAAGATATCCCTTTTGGGCATGGATGGGGAGTTATCTGTCATAAAGTTAGAAATAAAGGATTGTATATGTTGCATTTGATCTTCTGATTTTATAATCTGGTTATTAACCCTCCAAAGTTTATCTCACTGAATATTTGGAGCAAAATCTATAAATAATTGAACCATTTGGTGATCTGATACAGTTTATGAGGAGTAGAAAACTGATACGATGCCAGGAAGGCAATCACTACTGACCAGAAAATAATCAATACAAGAAAATGTATTGTGAGTAGGTGAATGAAATGAATATTCTTTCTTGGTTGGGTACATGATTCACCAGGGGTCGGCTAAACCTACTGAGTGCATTAGTTCCATCTGAGCTTTTTGACCTGGAGAAAGCGATATTTTAGAGGGTCCCGTTCTATCCAGACTATCTGACAACACTTGGTTCCAATCCCCTCCTACAATTATTGGAATCGTGGACCATGGAGCCAACATAGACATAAGATCTATGAAAAATTTTGGTTTGTCAGAATTAGGGCCATAAATAGAGCCAAGAATGACCTCAGAATGACCTAATACAGCCCGTAATATAACATAGCGGCCTTCCAAGTCTGAGATCTCTTGTAACAACAACTGAAATGGGATTTTACGAGCAATTAAAATTGCAGTTCCCCTTTTACAGGAATTAAAACCAGATCCAAAAACTTGTCCCACCCAAAGCCTAGGGAAGTAATGCACTTGAGTGGGTAAAAGATGTGTTTACTGCAAGAAAACCATGTCTGCTTGTTTATTATGGAGATGTACCAGTATTTGCATTCATTTCACTGGGGTTTGTGCCCCTTTAATATTCCATGCACAAAAATGATACCCTGACATTTTTAACTGTCTGTAATAATGTTATGTTTCAAATTTGTGGAAGCAAATGACACCATTAAGTGATGTTATCACTTCACTTCTGATATTTTTGGCAGTACCCTCCCTACCCAAAAATATTTTTTTACCCCATCCCTTCCCCCCCACCATCTTGAAAAAATATACCCCACAGCTTACCCTCCTGAGCTTCATGTAAACAAACCAGTAAAATAGCAATCTTGTTCCCAAAATGCCCCATTAATTGTAGAAGCCCAATCCCCCTTTGCCAAGACGCGAATGTTCCACCCAGATTAGCATATCCCGACTCGTCCCCCATCCCCCCCAAAAGTATAAACATCAAACAGTTTAATTGAGGAATGTTCTTCTTCCCCTGCTCTACCTTTCATAATGAGTAGACCTATGTGATACCCCATATTCCTATTAGCTTCTAAACTCAAGATTGTGACAACCCTGCCACATTAAAGCCCCAATCTATGTATTTATTTGTTTATCAGCCTCTTGAGGTTTAATAATCAAAATAACTTCTTTCTTGTCAACCGTCCTCCCAGTCCCCCCAGTTAACTCCAACAGCTATTCCCGTCGTATTCAGGGTGTAACCCTGAACTCATTAAACCCAGACAATTACACAGCCAGTAAGAAGTATTTTGTGTCTTCGTGAAGTATAACACAGGCCATTGCATCCCTGATTTATATAATGGCATCTGGTATAAAGATCTTTATAAAGTCCCACATTTCAGTAGTAAATGAACTATTACATTTTCCCTCTCCCAATGTCCAGATGTTGTCCCACAATCAAGATGCGAGAGGTAAACAAAAGAAGATGCTATGCAGGACTTGAGAAAAAAAGAGCCTTGCGGTTACTGGCATGACCAGCCATAATGTCCACCAATGCTTCAACTTAAAGAAAAGCCAATCTCAATTTAACTGGGAGCAAGGCTGTAATACTAGATTCGAGCTAATCTTTATTGCTCGTTAATGAACTTCCAGGCATCATGGATCCACACAGAATGAATCAAAAAAATAAAGGGGGGAAGGGGGAGGGAAGGGGCTTTCAGCTGTTGGTCCATAAATAGACAAGGGGTCCGGAGAAGAGGTGTACATAATTTGAGCAAATTACAATAACTCTCCCATCAAACAAATACCACTATGCAGAGTAGCCAGACCGGTAAGTCCTCCTTCATATACTCAACAATGAGTAAACAAGTCAGAGTACGTAGTGGGTAATTCTTCAGCTGCCAGGTTTGCATCTTTGAAGCTTCTCCAGTTACCATGATACTGCACAATCAATTTAGCCGGGTAAATCATCCGAAATCGTATACCAGCCGCTATCAACTTTTTAATGAAACTATGATAGTTAGCTCACTTCTGTCTGATGCTAACATAGAAACATAGACTTTGATGGCAGATAAGGACCGCTTGGCCCATCTAGTCTGACCATTTCCCTACCTACAGGATAGGCCACAGATCCTAGTTAACCAACAGCCTATTTCTTCCTACTCCCCCCAAGAATTGCCTTATGTCTGTCCCATGCATTCTTGAATTCTTCCACAATTTTAACTGGCAGATCTTGAGAAAACCTGAGCTGGGCATCTTCCCATTTAATCTCTTGCAGCTCTTTAACTCTCCCTAGGATGTGCTGTCTGTCAATATAACTTAAGAGCCGAATAATGAATGGCCTAGGCTTAGAGGATTCTGGGTTGTTGAACTCCTGGTGTTCTGTCATTTGGTGTTTTGATGTAACAAGGCAGTGACACCAGGGGGTGTGATGCCAAGGTTGATTTTCTCTGCCATTGTACATGTGAGATACGTTATACGGTTGGAGAGTTGGAGCCATCTGGATTGTTCATAAAGGTGTGGGTGAGGTGGGGGGCTCCAGTTGTAAGTCAGCAAGCTTTGTTTAGGGAAGTTGATATACATCTGAGGGGTTGACGTCATGGCAGAGTCATCAATAATGAGGCCATAGTCAATAATCAAAACCACAGAGCTCAGGACGGCAACCTTCAGAGCCTCTGGGGTGAGATGTTGCCTATGTTTGTAGAGTAATCCAAGACGTGTGTTAGCAGCTTTGGCCACACTGTCAACATGAGCACCATAGGAGAGAATGGGGTTGAGCAGAATCCCTAGATATTTGAATGAGTAGACTTGCTCAAGGGTGGACCCCTGCTTGGTGGAGATGGCAAGGGGGTGTTGCTTGTGCCAGTTGTGTGAACTGCAGAAGAGCAAGGACTTGGTTTTCTTGTGATTGAGGACTAGTTCATGATTGGAAAATCATGTTTCAAAGGTACTAAAGCTGAGTTGAAGGCTGAGTTGTAATTTTGTAGGGTCCTTGTGTGTAGAGAAGATGACTGCATCATCCACATACAGGAGGATTTGTTCCACACAGGATTGTGGTAGGGAGTTTAAAAAAAGGCTGAAAAGGAAAGGGCCCAGTATGGACCCCTGTGGGACACCAGAGCAGACAGGCAAGATATCTGAGAGAGCATTGGCAATTTTCACTCTTTGAGAGCGGTTGTCAAGGTAGCTTTTGAACCAGTGGGCAGAGTCTGGTGCAAAGCTTGCATTGAGTAGGTGGTCAAACAGCAGCTGATGGTGGACCGTGTCAAATGCTTTTGACAGGTCAATGAAGACTGCCCCAGTAAGGAGGCCCTTGTTTAGGGAACTATGTACTGCTCCAGTAAATTCAAGTAGGGTGGTGGTGGTACTGTGCCCTTTTCTAAAACCATGTTGTTGTGTGCACAGAATATTGTACTTGTTCAAACAGTCAGTGAGCTGGTCCATGACAATATGCTCAAGGGCCTTGGATAGTGGTGGCAATATGGAGATCAGGTGATAGTTTGAGTGGCTGGTCTTGTTACCACTTTTGTGGACCAGGGTCACAGTGGCAGTTTTCCATATTTCCAGGAATTTACTATTGCTAAGAGAGAGGTTAAGAATTTTAGTTAAGGGACAGAGGACCTCATCAAGGGTGAGCGATAGCAGCTTAAGGTCCAAGGTGTCACTACTGGTCCTGTATTTAGAGATGGCTGAGGTGATGTAGCGGCGTACCTCATTCAACTTAATCTCCCTGAAGTAGACATATGGGTGGTTTGACTGAGCACAGGGGGTGTTCAAGGGGCTGTCACTGTCTGTGAAGAAATCAGGTGAAAGAACAGCACTGAGGTCAGTAAAAGCTGTATTGAAGGTGTTTGTGATAACCATTGGGTCAAGGGGAGTGGACCCATCAATGATTAGTATGGCCAGAGGGGACTTTGATTGTTTCCCAGTAATGTCCTTGTTATTGTCCCAGAAAGCATGGCCATTTCCCCTAGGTGTTGGTGAGAGCATCCTTACAATAGGACTGGGCTCTTACCAACCACCCTACCAGGATCTCTCATACCTCCATTCTTGTGGACTCTCTCAGTGACCACTCACCAGTCCAATATAGTGTCCTATATGTTTGGTGTGATTTAACCTAGATTTTTCACTGTTAGCCTCACAATCTACAACAACCTGACTATGTACTGATGTACTACTATGTATCCTGTATGTCTCTGTATGTAAACTATGTGACATGGAACCTTTGTAAAAGAGTCTCTGACTCAAAGGTAATTTCCGGACCTACAATAAATAAATAAATAAATAAGCCAAATGGATTTTGTGCAAGAATTCCGGGCATGTTTGGATTTTTGGATGTCACATTGTTTGCCTGTGGATTTAGCCACTGCCCAAAGATGGTCCCTAGATTTCAGCTGAGAAAGGAGCTCCACACTTATCCATGGGTTACAGATGGCTTTTGCTTTCTGTTTTTTAGCTGGAGCAAAGTGGTCACAGGCCCTACTGAAGGTGGTGATGAAGTAGTTGAGAGCTAGGTTAACATCCATCACCTTGTAAATGGACAGCCAGTCTTGCAGTGACAGGTGCTGTTTGAGATGGGTAAGTTGACCACGGGGGAGGACTCTGCTGGTGATGATTTTAGGGGGTGACTTGAGAAATTTATTAGACCATTCACAAATAACCGGGGAGTGGTCACTGTGAGAGTCTGGGAGAACGGAGGTATGAGAGATCATGTTAGGGTGGTTGGTAAGAACCCAGTCCAGCAGGGTACTGGTGCTGGTTTTGTAGTTTGTCCTAGTAGGTGTGGTGATCAACTGTGAGAGGTTGGCAGCTGCAAGGGCATTCTTATGAACACAGACATCTGATGCAAGCCAGTTAATATTGAAGTCACCTAGTAGAATGAGTTCAGAGCCAGGCGGTTGGGAGTTGATGAAGTTAAGAACATCGTTGAGTCCATGTCCTTGATCCCTAGGTGGAATATATACAAAGACTATGGTGAGGGCATTTTGATTGGGACCTAAGAGGATTTTAGTAGGCAGGACCTGGACCGAGGAGACAGGCATGGGAGTTGAAACAGGGTGCCCCAGGGAGTATCCTTGATGTAGATGGCACAGCCACCTCCTCTTTTAGAGAAACGGTCCAGTCTGAAAACATTGTAGCCCTGTAAGGTGATTGCCAGATCAGGAACTTTTGGTGTTGGCCATGTTTCAACTACAGCAAGGATCTCTGGATTATGTTGGCTTGTGAAGGCTTGGAGTGTGTCAGACTTAGAAAGTAGACTGCATATGTTAAGGGTAATGATGGTAAGGGCCCCTTACCTTTTAATGAAGCTAGCACAGCTGGGGCCAGGGTTCAGATGGACGTTGCCCGAGATCAGTAGGAGAAGTAAGAGGAGCTTTATAGAGCAAAGGCGTAAGTCCATTAGTGATAATTTGTGTTTCCTTTTATTGTATAGGGAGTAGACAGATTCCATGTGGCAGCCTCGGTGATATGCAAGGTGATACAGTGGGGACAGGCTGGCATAGAAACCAAACTTGGTAGTGTCAGAAAGCAACCAGGTATTAAAGAGTAGAGGCCCATGATGAGGACAGGGCAAGTGGTGGAGCATTCCCAAGGTACTGCAGGTAGTGATTAGGTAGATAGCTGGGATGGGGTAGGGGTGGCAGGGGCCAGGGAGAGAGAGAGAAGGGAGGCAGAGCAAGGAGGGAGAGAAGATGAAGGTGCAAGGGGGAGAGAGTTCTCATGGGCAGGTATAGGGGTGAGGTAACAGGGAGAGGAAGTGAAACAAAAGCTGAGAGTGAGTAAGAACAGAGAGGAGAGAGAGACTGTTCATGAGCAGCTGGGGGAGAGAGAGTAGAGTAAGGCCGTGACTGTGTGGGACAGAAAGGAGGAAAGTAGATGAGCAGGTGCAGTGGGCCAATAGAAAGACCAGATGGCTAAAAAAGGCAAAGTGTGCTGGAAGGGGGCAGAGCTAGGGAATATTTAATTAAGGTAGAAGGGGGTGGGGGGCAGGAGTAATGTTTCGCCAAAAGTCTATGTAATTCAATGGGCACAGAGCCCAGTGAGCACAGCAAGGTACAGAGAGTAGAGGATCCAATCAGGGGCAGAGCACGCAGCAGGAGTCCAATCAGGGAGTGAGGTAGTGAGAGCTTGTCCACTGGCAACTACATTCGGCTTCCCCTACCCGAGGCAGAAATCTTATCCAGAGGTGCTGGAGCTCCAAAGCAGGCAGAAGTGGCAGCTTGTGTGGGTGGCTTCAGGAGCCACAGCCACTCCAATTTGGGATCCGGTGGCCCAGTCAAGGGCTGGATCTAAGGAGGAGAAGCATTAACTTATGAAGGGGACCGAAACAAAGGCAGAAGGTGCCGAGAAAATAAATTGGGGGGCATGTAAGGCAGAGCAAAGGGAAATTGATGATAGCACCACTTAGAGTACAGGGCGAGGGGGGGGAGGTGGCCGAGGTCAGAACAAAGGAATTTGCTAGACCTGATGCCAGGAGAGAAAAGGTGAGAAACAACAGAAAGCTAGTGGCACAGGGCATAAAACAACAATTTACAGAGACTAGTGGGAGCAGGGGAGAGAGAGAGCAAAATGACAGGGAAAGAGTAGCAGTGGAGGAAGTTCACAAAATTCAAACACAGTTTTACAACAGTTTAAGCATTTCACCTAATAAATCTTCGATTAACAGCAGTACAGCAGGCTAATGAACATTTAAGGCAAAAATGTCAGCAAAACTCTATGTAATTCAATGGGCAAACAGCGCAGCCAGCACAGCAAGGTACGGAAAGTAGAGGAGCCAATCGGGGCAGAGCAGGCAGCAGGAGTCCAATCAGGGAGCGAGGTAGTGAGCGCTTGTCCAATGGCAGCTACACTCGGCTTCCCTGACCTAAGGCAGAAATCTTACTCGGTGGTGCTGGAGCTCCAAACAGGGCAGAAGTGGCAGCTTGTGCAGCTGGCTTCAGGAGCTGTAGACCCTCCAATTTGGGACACAGCAGCCCAGTCAAGGACTGGATCCAGCAGTTCTGGAGCTCCAAAGGAGGCAGAAGTGGCGGCTTGCATGGCTGGCTTCAGGAGCCACGGCAGCTCCAATTTGGGACCCGGCAGCCCGATGAAGGGCTGGATCCAGTGATGCTGGAGCTCCAAAGTTGGCAGAAGTGGCGGCTTGTGCAGCTGGCTTCAGGAGCCATGGCCGCTCCAATTTGGGACCCGCCAGCCTTGTCAAGGGCTTGATCCAGCAGTGCTGGAGCTGCAAAGCAGGTAGAAGTGGTGGCTTGTGTGGCTGGCTTCAGGAGCAGTGTCTGTTCCAATTTGGGATCTTAGCGGCCCAGTCAAGGGCTGGATCCAGTGGTGCTGGATCTCCAAAGCAGGCAGAAGTGGCGGCTAGTGCAGCTGGCTTCAGGACCCGCGGCAGCTCCAATTTCAGACCCAGTGGCCCGGTAAATAAAATAAAACTAAGTAAACCGAGTCTATTAAATAAATTAGATAAATTAAATAACTAAGTAAACTGAGTCAATTACATAAATGTAAAAATGTTAGTTACTCTTAAGAAAGGGCATTTTCGAAGAAAACATTCAACTTGGGAAGAATAAGAGTTGTAATTCTACACACTTATTTACATGAGAAACATTCATCAATCCTTTTAGACCAAGACATGTACATAAATGCACCTAGCTCCTGCTCTAACCTGCTTTTTAACAGTAAATATGCTGGCCTGCCTAACTATAGGGGTGCTATTGTGCCCCTATAATTCTTTCCAAAAAACTTTGTTAATGCACTAGTTGGGGTTCCAGCATCAAAAGTAGGGAAATGTCATGCTAGGGTCTCTATCCCTAACACCACATTCCCACCCTGTGGCAACAACAGGTGTGGGGTGTGCATTTGTGTTGTCAACCTTAACACTCACCCTTTTCCATGAGTAAATAAGCTGAGATGGGTACAGCATATGAGAATCAATCGATCAATCTTTATTTTACCAGGTGGAACATCATTAAGTAAAACTCATTTGCAAGATAGACCTGGGAAAGTATATATAAAATAACAAGGCAAAACATACATGCAAGAGGAGGCCCATACAAAGAAGGATCAGTGCTGAAAACAGGTGTAGGTCTCTATGAAGAGGCATGTGAGCATGGTTTTGAAAGTGGCCAGCTTGATAGGCACTGTTATTTTTGGCATTTTATGTACTCTATTCCATAGTACAGGCAGGGCATGACTTATGGCTGCTTCACAAAGGTGGGTTCTGATTCTAGGAACAGCTAATATAATAAACAAAATGCTTCTAAGGGGGTAGTTCCTTGTGGTGTAGGCAGGCAGACAGTCCAGAATGTTAGGGGCAGACTATGTGTTATAGCTCGGTATGTCCAGGTGACTGCATTTTTCTCGCCTCTAAGATTAAGGCATAACTACCTAAGTTCTGCATATGGGGAGCAATGATGGGTGGAGAATGGGACTCTGGAGATAAATCTCAATGCACAGTGGTGGAGGGTGTCTTGTTTAGCCAAAGCGGTACTGGGACCTTGTCCATATAGAAAATCTGCTTAGTTGAGGAGAGGAAGACAGGTGGATTGGAACAGACAGATTTTAGCTTTGCGATTGAGTAGGTGCCTGATGCGTAAGAACAGACCTAACCTTTGTTTGAATTTTTTCATAAACGTTCCTCAATATGAACAGTAAACGATACCTTATGTTCAACCCAGAAACCTAGGTACTTAAATTTTGATATAAACTCCAGCTGTTCCCCAAGTAGGGAAGTAATTTGGGGTCCAATACTGTGTCCAGGTGCTTTCACATTAGGAGAGAGGAGCATTATTGTGATCATTTTAGCATTTAGAAGGAGCTTTAGCCGAAGGCAATGCCATTGCAGGCTGTTGAATTCTAATTGCAAGTCACTGCAAGCAAGCCCTGGGGTGGGCCTGTCCCAGTAAAGGACCATGTCATCTGAAAAGAGATGAATTTGGGAAGATTTTAAACCAAAGTCAATGTTGTTAATGTAGATTGTAACTAGTAAAGGGCTAAGGACTGACCTTTGGGGCACTTCTTGCATAAGAGTTTTAAGTGGCGAGAGATCCCCATTGGCTTTAATCCACTGCCATTGGTCAGTTAGGTAATCGGAGAAACATTTTAGTGCTTGGGCATCTAGACTGATGTTTTGCAAGGAAAGCAGGAGCAGGCCATGATCCACAGTATCAAAGGCCTTGCTGAGTTCAAGAAAAAGGGCACATACATGTTTTTTGTCATCCAACGCTTTTAGCCAGTTATTAGAGACCTTGGCAAGGTCTGAGACTATGCTATGATGAGGCCTGAAACTAGACTGTATTGGGTTCAGGGGGGTGAAAGTTTCTAGATGCTGTCTGAGCTGAGAGTTGATGATTTTCTCAAGTATTTTGGAGAGAATAGGAAGGAGAGATATATTTATATTTAATAAATCATGTCAAGAGAGTGTAGTTCCAAATGATTGGCTAAAGGCCATAGTAGTACCTATTTTCAAAAAAACTGAATTGATCTAAACCAGAGAACTATAGACCTATTAGTCTAACATCCATTCTCTCCAAGCTAATGGAGAAAGTCATTAAAACACTTTTTGAAAGAGAAATGGATGTACTAAAATTTAATGATCCAACCCAAGATGATTTTATTTATTTGCTTTTGTTAACCAGGTAAGCACACTAGACAACCAAGTGCCTATTTTCAGGTGCGACCCGGGTGAGTTACATAGCATACAGGAAACATAATACAGAGTCAAGGTAACAAACCAGTGCCGCAGGCTCCAATAGGTGGGGAGGTACAGTTCATGCTCAAACACGGTAAGGCAAGCAGTCAAGCAATAGGTTACAAAAGACAACTTGGGGAGTCAGAGTTAAATAGCATAGCTATAGACTAAGCAAATCTCAAAATACAATTGGAGAAATAACACATCAAGGTTAACATCAAGAATTGTTTCAGTACTAGTTAGTAATACCTTAAATATATTCGCCCAACATGGGAGATAGTTAATACCCCACAGAAGGAGGAGGGTACTGATTGGACAGAATCGCCATATGAAGAGGGGGATGGTTGGGTCTAAGTGGAGCATAGACAGGCCGAAGCAGACTTGAGGAAGCTCCATAGGGATGTTTTAAAGCAGTGGTGGGAGGGAGAGGGATGAACTAGGGGGGAAGGGAGTTCCACATTTTTGGCGCATGGATGGAAAGGCCTGGTCACCTGTGAGGGTGCGGGTCCTGGGAACCAGTCGGGCCTGTGCAGCACAAAATCTGAGATGGTAGGCAGAGGTTGCATGTTTAAGGGGAAGGGTGAGTGTCGAGAGAGTGGCTGTTCAGACTATGTTATCGACAAAGTTGCCAAGGACAAAGGCGCGGTGCTTTTCAGGGGGGGAGCCACTCCAGCCATGAGTAGAGCTCACATCGATGAGTAAGGTGGGGGGCCGATAGTGCTAAGTGACATATATATTTGTAGGCAGTGTCCCATTTTGTAAAACTTGAGAATGGTACAGGATCGAAGGCAATGAGCCCATAGCAAAGTGTGGGAAGGAGTATCCCCCTGGCTATGGCAAGTCAGGCGACCGGGGTGAGGCAGTCCTTGGCTCTGTAGGCAAGGCCAAGCTTGCTATTTGAGGCTTTACACAGGTTCTGGATATGTGTAGTGAGATCGAGTTGATGATCTAGGGTAACCCCTAGATACTTGGCCGAGTCAATGACTGGCAGGATGGAGCCATTTGCTCCAAAGATTTTAAGGGGGTGCCGGGCAGGAAGAGGTATTAGCCACAGACCTGAATAGCATGGCCTGGGTCTTCTTTAGGTTGACAATAAGCTTGTGGTCCTCAAGCCAGTTCTGGATTTGATCGAAATCAGAGTTTAGCCTAGAACTGATGTTGAGATCTCGAGAGCTGGCCAGGACTATGAGGTCATCTGCGTATAAAGTTGGGAGCCCATGGGTAATAGCGGAGGGCAGTTCATTAATGAACAGAGAAAACAGAATGGGACCAAGGACAGAACCCTGTGGGACCCCGCAATTTATTGGGGAGAGTGCTGAGATGGTGCGGTTGAAGCAGGTGTATTGCTGCCTACCCACTAGGTAGTTGGAGAACCATTCGAGGGCTCGGTGGGAGAAACCGAGGGAGTGCAGTGTGGCGTGGAGGAGGGAGTGGTCAACCCGATCGAAGGCCTTGGAAAGATCAACAAATATGGCCCCAGTCAGGTTACCTTGGTCAGTTGCAGATCTGATCACAGAGGTAACCACGGCAAGTGCTGTCGATGTACTGTGCCCTTTTCTGAAGCCATGTTGGGCAGGTGAGAGAACAGTGTAACCCTGGAGGTAGTCGGAGAGTTGGGAAGCAACCACCTTTTCAATGAGCTTGCTTCCTTTAGACAAGGTCTTTCATGTACCACTAATTTAGTAGCCTTCTATGAAAACATAAGTCAGGGATTTGACCTTAATTGCCCCCAAGATGTGATTCTTCTGGACTACAGTAGAACATTTGATAAGGTCTCACATAACAAACTCATTGCAAAACTCCAATCAGCAAGCTTCTCTCCCATCTTGGTTAGATGGATAAATAACTGACTATCTAATAGAATCCAGCAAGTCAAAATACAAACCACCTTATCCGAAGAAGGACAAATAACATGCAGGATCCCTCAGGGGTCCATGCTTGGATCCTTACTGTTTAATGTTTTTATTGGGGACATGCAGATCAGCTCTGCACACCATCTTTCCAAATCTGCCAATGACATGAAGTTGGGGGGTGGAGTTGATTCACCAATACACAGATCCTCGGTAGTCAATTACCTGAAACAAATTGAAACTTGGGCCCAAATAAATTAAATGCACTTCAACATAGACAAGTGCACTATGTTACACCTTGGTAAAGCTAATCCCCTACAGACATACACCCTTAATAAGATCCCTCTGAACATTTCAGTATGTGAAAGAGATCTGGGAATACTAGTTAATAATAAACTCTCCCATATAGACCAGTGCACTAAGTTGGCTAAAACCTCCAATGCCTACTTATGCACATAAAGCACACTTTTGTCACTAAAACCAAGGAATTCATCATCCCCTTATACAGAACATATGTGAGGCCTTATTTGGATTATGGCACCCTGCTTTGGTGCCCATATTTGGTGCAGGATATACAGAGGTTAGAAAAAGATCCAAAGGAGAGCAAGCAGACTAGTTCCTCACCTATCATCTAAAAACTATGCTGAAAGATTACATGCTACAGGATTACACTCATTACAGAAAAGAAGAATCAGAGGAGATCTCCTTCTTCTTTACAAAGTCCAGCAATCATCAGAGTTAATGCAGCAACTTAGATTAAACTTTAGTAACAGACGGATTGCCCCCAGACTGCATGATAAGCAAATCTACGTATCCAAAGCCAATACAAATAAAAGATTAAACTTTTTTACAGTGAGAGCACCTAGACTCCAGAGTACCTTGACACAAGAACATGTGGATTCACCTTCTTTTCCTATTTTTAAACAAAGGCTTAATAAATGGTTGGAAATAAATCTGAACTTAAACTAATGTGCCACATTAATTGTGGGAGACAGTCCCAATGGGCCTTGGCCTTCTTTTGTCCCTTAATCACCAAGTAAACCAAGATATATAGGTGGGTAATTGTGTAAGTCGCATGGGTCACCAGATTTGAGGAGAGGGACAAAGTGAGCTGTTTTCCAGACCTGCAGAAAAAGGCCCTGCGAGAGGGACAAGTTGAAGAGGTGTTTAAAGGGTAGGGATAACAAGTAATAGTCTATATTTAAATAATATGGGTCAATATGATCAGTGCACATGCTCTTACTGGTATCTAGACATAGCAGAAGGTTCTCCAATTTTTTTATAGTGACTGCACGGAAGGAGAAGGGAGTAACATGGGCGGCAGAGGTGAGTGAGATATCAGGCAGGCATTGGGCCACAAGGTTCTTGCATAGGGCATCAGCAGGAGAGGAATAGAATGTTAGCCATGTGGATCAAAATGGTTATTGAGGAGATCAGGATAGTTTACTTGTCAGTGGTGAAGGAGTTACCAGTGACAACTTTTGCAGGGAGGGAGCTAGGAGGGTGGTGTCCTGCTACCTCCTTTAATGTTCTCCTAAATCTTGCAGGACTGTTAGAGGAAGAAGCTAAGTCATCTCTGAAGTATCTAGCTTTCTCAGCATGAGTAAGCTTGGTACATTGGTTACTCAGAAAGAACTGGAAGGGGGCAGGATCAGTTGTGTTCCAGGACAGTAGCTGCTGCTGTTTTCACAGGGTTCTTGTGGATATTACTTGGTAGGTTAGTTCTTTTCTTTCTTGCTTCTAAGGGGCTAGCAGGGTATTGTTCTGGGGGATCCTGGATGTTTGTAAACTGATTTAGTGGCTGTAAGTGGGGCTTTTTTTGTGGATGTTTCACTTTGTAACAGGCTGCACTGGTAGAGGCCTATTTCTTCTGAGTTAAAACCTGTTTGGTGGGATTTGCTTGGTCATGGTTCTTTAGCTGCAGGGCTTGAGGGAGACACAGGGCTGATACACTCTCTCTTGTCAGGTGTGTGCTCAAGACCTGCCTCCCACCCCCCCTCCCTAGAAGTCTGCAAATTTATAGGGAAGACCTGCCTGCAATTGGAGGAAAAGGCTGCTGGTGCAGCTCATGTAGTTCTAGCCACTGTGGGTTGGATTTAAAGGCTGGGAGAGAGGAGCTTAGGGAGTTGTTCATTTTCCTTACATGTATAATGTGTTGTACTGCACCTAGTAACAGAGTTACTGGTGTACAGTGGGACTGTCTCTAGGATTAGTGGGTGACCTGACTAGGCAGTAGGGGTATCTTGGAATAGGGGGAACCTGGTGGCTCACCCAAGGAAAACTATTTGAAAGGGGATGGAACCACACATCATTAGGGCCGGCATCTTTGGGAGGGTGGTGGGGAGCACAGGGTGTGGAGCAGCCATGATACTGGACTGGGCTTGGAAGTTTGGTGGTTGCCCACTGTGCTACCAGCTGGCACAGCTTAGGAGGAGGTTGAGGGATGAGGAGAAAGCTGGGGAAGGGGGTGGCATGGTTGGGGAAGGGGCTGGAAATCTCCCGCAGGGTTGCACCAATACTGGGGTGGGGTATAGGGAAAGGAGTGCAGGAGAATACTCAGGGGTCACATAGGGACCCTGGCAGAGGGGGCCCAAAAGGACACTACCAAGGAAGCAGGCAGGTAACTGGGGACCCTCACAAAGGGGGGACGGAGGGACAACATTCTCAGGGAAGTAGGCAGATAGCCAGTGCTGGACAGAAGGAAGCAAGGCAGGGAGGTGGATCAGACCTTATACTTAGTAACCGCTTCAATTCTCTTCTTCTGCTCAAGGATGGGGGGATGTAGCCACGGCAGAGGTGGTTAGAGACGGAAAGGGTGTGGGAGTGGGGGGCAGGAGGCAGGGGCCAGATAGCAGGAAGAACGGGGGACCTGGAATGCAGGAGAATGGGGAGGCAGTAATCGAGCAGGGGAAGAGGGAGGAAAGCGCAAGGAGAAGGACCAGTTGGGAGGAAAGGTAAAGAAGGACCAGAAGTACAAGGATGATTCAGTAAAGATAGCTGAGGGGTTAGGCCAGGGGCACGATGAGCAAGGAGGAACTAAATGGAGACAGGAAGGAAGGGAGGATGAGCCAGGCTAGTTTAGCAGATGGGGAGAAGGACCAGTTGCGAGCAGTGAGGGGGAATTAACAAGGTACAGAAGGATACTCAGGAGGAGGAGGAGAGGCATAGGATTGAGGAGGAGTGGCCATGGTAAATAAGGAACAGGTGGCATGTGGCACCCAGATAGGGGGAACAAGGAGACAACTGGGTGGAGGGGCTGTAGAAAGGATGAGGGACATGGAAGGGGAAATGGAGGAAAAGGAGTGGTCAGAGTGCTCCTGCTCGGGATTCTATGATCAGGGTATCAAATGGGATAGGGAGGGAGAAGCCTGGCCAGTTAGAACAAGATGCTTCCTGGACTAACGTGCACAGGGCTAAGCACGAGTATATCAGCTGGCAAAGGACTGTGGGGTTCCCCAGACATACTGGTCCACCTGGGCACAAATGACATTGAGGAAATAGCGAGCTAGAGATACAGGCAAGATTCAGGAGCTCGCCAGGGTCTGTCATGACATAGGATGCACAGTTTCCTTCTCAGAAATCCTGCCAGTGCCAAGGGCTAGTGGGAACACAAAAGAAAATTAGGAGATAAACCAGTGGCTCAGGGAGTGGTGTGAGGCCAGAGGGTATGGGTTGATGGGGATTGGGGGAGACCTGGGAGGATAAGGAGCTGTATGCTAGAGATAGACTACATCTCAATTTGGAGGGAGGAATCTTAGTTGAAAATGGAGGAGTTCATTGGTGAAAAGTGGGTTTAAACTTGTGAAGGGGGGTGGATGGGAGAAAAGGCAGTCAAGGGGATGCCGATAAAGGAGGGACTCTGTCTCCACCCCTGGGACCAGGAGGATTGCAGGAAAGACCAACTGGCAAAGTGCAGACCAGAGAAACAGAATCCCAAGGGAACACGAGCAGGGAAATGAAACTATAGGGAAAGGGTGGAAGGTAGTCTCATAAATGCCAGGAGCTTGGCAATAAAATGCCTGAGCTCCAGGCGATGTTAACTGAGGGAGCAGTGGATGTGGCAGCAGTCACTGAGACTTGGGGCCACTGCAAGACATGACTGGGACCTGAACCTGGAGGGTTACACTATGTTCAGGAAGGACAGGGGGGAGGGAAGGGGAGGAGGGGTAGCAATGATAGTAAAAACTGCATTGGCATAGGGGGTTGAGGAGGCGGAGGGAACCATGGAGGCAATTTGGGTCACCTTGATAACAAGGGGGGGCAAGAGAGTAAAAATAGGAGTGGTGTATAGACCCCTGCCTGGCGGAGGAGCTGGAGGACAGTCTGGTGGCAGATGTTAGGAGACACTGCAGACTGGGCAGAGGAAAGGTGGTGGTGTTAGGGACTTAAACATGCCAGGAACAGACTGGGAGACTATGACATCCTCTGTGACCAGGAACAGAGGTTGTTGGATGTCTTTCAAGACGCTGCTCTAACTCAGCAGGTGAGGAACCGACCAGGAGGCAAGGGTACTGGATGTGGTCCTGGCAGACAGTGACCAGATTGGGGCCTGGAGGTAAGGGACCCATTGGCGGGAGTGACCATGCCACAGTCTGGTTCTGCCTGGACCTAGGAGGGGTAGAAGGCTGCACAAAGACCAGGTAACCGACTTGGGGGTGGATTTAAGGAAATGGGAAGGATCCTTAAGGAGCATTTGGATGGGATTGGGTCAGACATGGATGCTGATAGTAGGTGGAAAGCATCAGGAGAGGGGTGCAGGATGCTACCAGCACCTGTGCAAGAGTAAGACGAAAATGCGGTAGGGCCCAAAACCCTGTTGGTGGACCAGGAGGTCCAGGAGGTGGTGGGGGAAAGAAAGCAGCCTATAAGAAATTCAAGTGCTCAAGGAGTGAAAGGGATGAGGAGTATGAGCTGTTGGCTAGAAGGGCCACTAGAGTGGTGAGGGCGGCTAAGGCAAGGAAGGAGCAGAACCTGGCCAGGGAAATTAGGAGAGGGAAAAAGGGGTTCTTTAGATACATTGGGGAAAGACGAAGGGTGAAGGGGCAGATTAGCAGGATTAAATCAGGGGAGAGATGGGCACAAGACCCAGAGGAGCAGGCTGAGGTACTAAATGAGTACTTCACCTCAGTTTTCACCAGGGAAAATGGGGATGCTGCATCATACATGGGAGGAGACAGAGATAATGAGGAGGGGGTCCCCTTACCAATCGGCAGGTCTGGGAAGAGGGGGGGGCATCACTGGCAGGTGGGGGAGGGCTAAGCAGGGAGAAGAGGTACTGGAAGTGGAAATCACAGCAGAGAGAGTGAGGAAGCCCTCAGCTCCCTTAAGACGGAGAAAGCACCGGGGCCGGATAAATTACATCCTAGAGTGCTGAAGGAACTTGCAGATGTCCTGGCGAAACCCCTGGCAGAGCTTTTCACCATCTCTCTGAGGACAGGGTAGGTGCCCCAAGACTGGAAGGTGGCATGTGGTGCCCTATCCACAAGGGGGATCAGGGGAGCTGGAGGGAACTACAGGCCTGTCAGCCTGACATCAGTGGTGGGCAAGGTGATGGAGGGCATTGTCAAGAGAGGCTAGGGGGCCCTGGATAAGTCAGGGTGCCTGGACGATAGACAGCATGGATTCATCCCGGGAAATCGTGTCAGACAAACCTGGTGGAGTTCTATGACTGGGTGACAAGTGCCTTGGACCTGGGTAGACCAGTGGATGTCCTCTTTCTGGACTTCAGCAAGGCATTTGACTCTGTTCCTCACGTGGGCCTGTTGGATAAACTAGGAGAAATGGGGGTGGAAACCAGATGATCCGATGGATAGGCAATTGGCTCCAGGACCGACCCAGAGGGTCGTAGTTGGTGGGATAATCTCTTCCCAAGGAGGGTCATTAGTGGGGTCCCACAGGATCAGTCCTTGGCCCCTTCTGTTCAACGCCTATGTATCTGACATAAGGACAGGAATCAGGAGTGAGATGAGTCTCTTTGCAGATGACTCGAAACTGGGGGCAGTGGTGGATGGGGAGGAGGGAGGGTGGCCTGCAGGGGACCTGGAGGCTCTGGAAGATGGTCTAGAAAGTGGAAGCTGAGGTTTAATGCAGGAAATGCAAGGTATCCACTGGGGCCAGAAACTCAGGCCAAGTGTACACCCTGGGGGAATACTGCAAGTCTCAATGGCTGAGAGGGACCTGGGGTGGTGGTGGATGTCAAGATAAACAACTCTGAGACTTGTGGGAGGCAGCAGCCAAGGCCAACAGGATGCTGGGATGCATCGCTAGGGGATCACCTCCAGAAGGAGGAAGTGATACTCCCTCTGTATAACTGCTTGGTGAGGCCGCACTCTGGAGTACTGCGGCAGTTTGGAGGCCACACTTAAAGAGGGACATTAACCTCCTGGAGAGGGTCCAGAGGAGGCACCAAAATGATTTGGGGCTTGGGGACAGGACCTATGAGGAGAGGCTCGAAGAGCTAAATATGTACACTTTGGAAGAGAGAAGGGACCGGGGGGACATGATAGAGGTCTTCAGGTACATGAAGAGGGTAAATAGGGGAGGAACAGTGAGGGTGCTTCGAAGGAAGGAGGAAGGGTCCACTAGAGGGCATGGGTGGAAGCTGGAGGGGGGAAGATTCAGGGAAGAAAGGAGGAGGTGCTACTTCACTGAGAGGGTGGTAGAGCCATGGAATGCACTACCTAGGGGGCTGGTGGAGGCAGAGACAGTGGAGGGGTTCAAGAGGGGGTGGGACAGGTACAGGGGAAGGGTTCAGGAAGCAAAATCCAATGCAGCAAGAATATCTGGAACTGGGAAGGGAGAAGCCAGAGAAGGCGAGGGGGACAGCAAGGTCAGCACCCAGGGTGGGGGCTGACCAAACGAGCAGACACGAAAGACCATTAGGCCTATTCTGCTGGCATTTTAGTATGTTAGTATGTTATGGTTCTAAATGCAGACCAATCTGCCAGGAGCTTAGATTTCCTGGATTTTTCCATAGTGCATCCCTGTGGTTCAGCAAGGTTTTTAAATTTGTGGTAAACAAAGGGCAGGATTTTTTCCTGGTGTGGACTTTGGTTAGTGGGACTTGGCAATCTGGGATCCCAAGAATTATGACCTGTAGGTAATCATGTGCCTCAGCCACAGAGGTGGATAGGTAGAAGTCTTGCCAGTTTGAGTTTTAAAAGTAAAAAAAAGAAGGCAGTATAGTCTAAATTACAGCGACTTCTCCTAAAGATATATCTGGAAGTAGAAGTTTGCCTTGGGGAGGATCTTATGCAGGCTATGGGACAATGATTGCTGAGATCACTAGGGAATACACCTGAGTGGGTAATGAGGTGGGGCTTGTTTACTAAGATAAGATCTAATAAGGTGCTGTGTGCTGGATTTTTATTGTTAGGACGGGTAGCCTCAATGATGATTTGGGTCAGCCCGAGTATGTCACAGAGATCTTTTAATGGGGAAAAACTTTGTGAGAACCAATCAAGGTTAAAGTCACCCAGTACGAAGATCTCCAATATGTATTTCTCCAAGACATGAGTCAGATGCTGACTCACCTTGTGACTTGCAGTAGGGCACCTGTAGCAGCCGATAATAGTGAGGGAAGTTACAGGAGGAAGTAGCACCTTTATATACTGTTAGACATTCGAATTCCTTAGGTTCAGAGGTGGAGTCAACTATTGAGGCAGAAAACTTGTCACGAATGTCGATCATGACTCCTCCCCCTCTAGTCTGTCCATCTGCTCTAAAGACACTATATGAAGGAATATTAATTTCGTGGTCTGGGATAGAAGGTTTAAGCCTGGTCTCAGAGATCACTAATACGTCAGGGGATGTGTAACAGATCCATGTCTGTATAGTGTCAAGCTTCCTTATTAGATTACACACATTTAAATGGAGTAGCCTCAGTCCCTTTAGAGTCGTTATGTCAGCAGGTGCAGGGATGGGAGAAATGGGAGAGGTGGTTCCTGGATTTAATTTCATGGTACCAGAGCAAAGAATTAGTAAGTGTATAATTTTCTTTAGGACAGTTAATAGAGTTTGAAGAGCCTGGCTCTGCCCCTTTTATGGAAATAAGGGGTAGAAGTATTGTTAATGGATGCCACGTGTCAGTTGATAGGGCTCAGGAAAGCATAAAGTAGTACCCTGGCTGATAGGTGGAATTCTAGTTTAATGTGGAATCAAAACAAAGGGGATGCATTGTGCCTGTTTCCAAGGGACAGTGAACCTAACAGAGGGAGTTGGTGTAATGTACAGTTCAAAACTGAAGAAAACACCAGTATGTTGGAGGGTATACACTTTATATTGTGATCAGTGTGTTTTAGCTCTGGATTTGGGTCCAGAATAACGAAGGACAAAGCAACAAAAGGCCTAGGTAAAGTATAGTAGCTTTCATTTTAGCTTAATGCGTGCACTGGAGAGCAGTGTCCAGGGATACTCTTGTTTACCCATTCAGGACATGATTAAGAGGTTTCCACAAGGGCTTCAAGCTAAGATGATTGGCCAATAGAGAGACTGCATAGTCAATGGGAGTATAAAAATTCCATTTAAAGAGTGAGGGTGTGGGAGGGTGGGGAGAAAATTCAAAGTACAAGCAACAACCAGAGCCCTGGAGAATGAGATTACATCAATTGTGTCCCAAGAGAAGCCGGCTTGAGGTGCTAGCCATTCAGAGCAAGAGCCATAAAAATGCCCACCAATAGCACTCCTGAAATAAAAAAAACAGGCCAATCAGATAGCTTCAATGGTCCCAGGTCAGTTTTGAGAGCATACTTGATGAGGAGAGCTTGCCATCGGGCAGGGGAGGTGGTGCAATCAACTGCCTTTTTAGCCATGGCTGCCAGATTCCAGAGAGTGCCCAACTCAAGGGCAAACACAGTGCCTGATGAGGAGAGCTTGTCGTCAGGCAGGGAAGGTGGTGCAATTGGCTACCTTCTGTGCCATGGCTGCTAGATTCCAGGGAGTGCCCGACTCAGGGGCAAACACAGCACCTAACAACAAGAGCTTGTCATCTGGCAGGGGCAGCGGCATGGTCAGCTGTCTTCTCAGACATGTCCACCAGATTCCAGGGAGCGCCCGACTCAAGGGCAAACACAGTGCTTCATGGGGAGAGCTTGCTGTCAGGCAGAGGAGGTGGCACAGTCAGCTGTCTTCTCAGCCATGGCTGCCAGATTCCAGGGAGTGCCCTACTCAAGGGCAAACACAGCGCTTGATGAGAGCTTGCCATCAGCAGCACAATCAGCTGCCTTCGCAGCCACAAGATTCCAGGGAGCACCCGGCTCAAGGATGAACACAGCACCTGATGAGGAGAGCTTGCTGTTGGGCAGGGGTGGTGGTGTGGTCAGTTGCCTTCTCAGCTGCAGCTGCCAGATTCCAGGGAGCGCCCAACTCAAGGGTGAACACAGTGCCTGATGGGGAGAGCTTGCTGTCGGGCAGGGGAGACGGCACAGTCAGCTGTCTTCTTAGCCACTGCTGCCAGATTCCAGGGAGTGCCCTACTTGGGCAAACACAGCACCTGATGAGGAGAGCTTGCCATTGGCAGGGGAGGTGGCACAGTCAGCTGCCTTCTCAGCCACAAGATTCCAGGGAGCACCTGACCCAAGGATGAACACAGCACCTGATGAGGAGAGCTCGCTGTTGGGCAGGGGTGGTGGTGTGGTTGGCTGCCTTCTCAGCCACAGCTGCCAGATTCCAGGGAGCGCCCGACTCAAGGGCAAACACAGTGAATGGGGGTGAGTGTTAGGGTTGACAACCCCAAGGCACACCACACACACCTGTTGCTGCATGCAGGGTGGGGTGGGGTGTTATGGTTGGAAACTCTAATGTGGCATTTCCCTGTTTTTCATGATGGAACCCTAACTAGTACATTAACACAATTTTTTTTGCAAAGAATTTCCTTATTTTTTGACATAGTATAATCATATCCTTATTTATCTGTGGAAGTGCCCTTGGCATAATTTTTGAGATGGTGTAACCATATTCTTATTTCCCTGTGGAAGCTTAGGGCCCCCAGAGCCCTGCACACACATCAGTCCTTAATGGTATCCTTACTTGAGTGTAGGAGCTAGTATCCATCCATAATGTTTTAGATATTGTAATTGTATCCTTATTTCCCCATCGGGGGCCCTGCACTCCGACCAGTCCACAATAGTATCCATATTTGCACGTGGAAGTGCTGGGCCCTCTGGTCCCTGCACTCCCATCCATCCATCCATAATTTTAAAGATACTTCAGTCATCTCCCATCAAGTGCTGCATAGCACCAAAGAAAGACCTCACGTTGCAATTTTGTCCTATGGGAATCACAAGAAAATTTGAAACCTGTATAATTCCACACCAAATTAATATCTTTTCACCAAACCAGCAAAAGGCACATTGTAGAGCAAACCCTTTGTACCCTGAAAATACATACAAAATGTGAAAGCCATGCCTTCACAGCCGAGTGACAAAGAAACGTCTTCATACACCTCAGATTATAATGTTATTTTATGAGAAATGAAGGACTATTTAAACCCCCAGAACTCTAGCGCAAAGAACATAAGAACTGTGTTGGCAGATGGGGACCACATGGTTCATCTAGTCTGCCCCTGTTTCTGTTCTGCCCTCCTTCCTATCTAGACTGCACTCTGATGTGTCCACAATGTTTGTTAAATGTTAGTTTGAACTTGCATACTGTCTTAGATGCCACCTGCTCCTGAGGTAATGGTTTCCATGGGTCTATAACCCTTTCTGTAAGGAAGTACTTCCTGAGGTTGTTTTGAACCTGCCTCCCATGAGACTTTTACATTGTGGAACCCAAACTAGTGCATTAACACATTTTTTTGCATTTTGATAAATACAATCCAAAAAAAGAAATATCTTTATAATTCTACATTGTTTTAGCAAAGATAGTGAAAGAGACCTGGAGATTACAGTTGATTCTCATTTAAACTTTGACATGCAAATCACAGATACAATTAGAAAAGCAAACAAAATATGGTGGGCAATCCACCATAATATAACATCAAAAGACCCTGACATCTTGTTGCCCTTATATAGGGCATATGTAAGACCCTACTTTGACTATGTCTGACAATTATGGAATTCTTCCAGAAGAAAGGACATAGTTAGAATTGAAAAGGTTCAGAGAAGGGTGACCAAATTTATAATTTTGAATAAAGCTCTTTCATATGAGGATAGACTTTCTAGATTTAACCTGATGTCACTAGAGAACTGAAGACTCAGAGGTGATCTCCTGCTTATATGGGACATCATTCGTGATCCCTATCTATCAGATGAATGTGGCCTAGACTTTAAGCAAGTACATGCTAATACCAGAGGCCAACCACTGCAACTTGCAAGAAACAAATGTAATTCTAAGAAAAGGGCTTATTATTTTTCTCAGACAGTTGTCAGACCATGGAACATGCTTCCTTTGGAAATTATTAGTAGTAACAACAAGAGTACTTTCAAAAATAGACTCGATAACTACATGAGATCAGGAAAGCTTTCAAACTACTGTATGTAACCCTTGAAGCACTATGGGCCTAATATCCTTCTGCTTCTTTCAGTTCTTAGTGTGGTACTAAGAGATGCAAGTTGTGCCCCCTTGTATGTGTATACCCTGTTTTGCCGGAAGAAGTTTCCTGCTTGTGTTGTGTTAATTCGCTTAATGTACTTAATGTACATCACAGAAGCAACAAGCCTTTGTGTAAAACAAATCAATAAAACACAACGAAGAAAAAAAAGTTATGGTTCTCAAAAGTGGTGGCAGGGAAGGTTAAGGAGAAAAGGACAGCATTCAGGAAATATAAGGAAACACAGAAGGAGCAGGACAGAGAACTTTATCAGTTAAAGCAGAAAGAGGCTGGGAAGGCAGTCAGGATAGCAAAGGCCCAAACCGAGGAAAGGATAGCCAATTCTGTTAAGAAGGGGGATAAGACCTTTTATAAGTACATTAGGGAGCGAGGAAAGACCAAAGGAGGGATACTGAAGCTTAGTAAAGGGAAGGGAATGTGGGTAGAGGGTGACAGTGAAAAAGCAGGGATACTGAACGAATATTTCTGCTCAGTATTCACAAAGAAAGAGGAGGGGGAGTTACCTAAACCAAACAAGAGAAACACTGTGAAGATGGGGCTCGATAACAGTCCATTTACAGAAGAAAGGGTTCTGAAAGAACTAATAAAATTGAAGGTGGACAAAGCAATGGGGCCTGATGGGGTTCACTCAAAATTCTAAAGAACTAAAATTGGGAACTAGCGACGCTGACTACTCTGTTTAACAAATCATGGGAGGATGGGGTGGTACCGAGGACTGGAGGAGGGTAGATGTGATTCCCCTTCACAAAGTGGGAGCAAGACTGAGGCAGGAAACTACAGACCAGTTAGTTTGACCTCAGTGGTAGGGAAAATGATGGAATCACTTCTGAAGGAAAGAATTGTTGAGTACCTAGAGGCCAGTGGGGCTGGGACCCAAGGCAGCATGGATTCATGATGGGAAGGTCGTGTCAGACAAATCTAATAGATTTCTTTGACTGGGTTACCAAAGTAGTAGACCAGGAGGGTTGTGGACATGGCCTACCTAGATTTTAATAAGGCATTTGATACAGTCCCACACAAAAGATTAATACACAAGATAGCCAGCTTAGGTGGGTCCCAAGGTGGTAGCCTGGATAAAAAATTGGCTGAACAACAGGACTCAAAGGGTAGTAGTAAAATGGAGTACACAGTGACGAAAGGAGGGTTACTAGCTGAGTGCCTTGGGGAGTTCAGTACTGGGACCGGTCCTTTTAATGTCTTTATAAGTGACATTGCAGAGGAACTGAAAGGAAAAGTATGTCTCTTTGTAGATGACACAAAGATCTGCAACAGGGTTGATACACAAGATGGAGTGGAAAGGATGAGAAGGGACTTGGCAAGGTTGGAGGAATGGTCAAATGTATGGCAGCTCAGATTCAATGCAAAGAAGTGCAAGGTAATGCACATGGGAACAAAACCATGGGAAGCGTACACAATGGGGGTGAGATACTGACAAAAGTAAAAATAAAGGGACCTGGGGTAATTATATCAGATGACCTAAAGGTGGGCAAGCAATGTGAGAGGCAGTAAGGAAGGCTGGGGGATACTGGGATGTATAGAAAGAGGCATCAATAGTAGAAAACAGGAAGTTGTTATCCCTCTGTACAGACAGTTGGTGAGACCCCATCTGGAGTACTGTGTGCAGTTCTGGAGACCCCATCTCCGCAAGGACATAGACAGAGTGGAGACTGTCCAGAGGAGGGCAACCAAAATGGTGCAGGGTCTGCACCAGAAGACATATGAAGAAAGACTAAAGGAATTTAATATGTATATCCTTGAGGAAAGAAGGGAGAGAGGGGACATGATTGAAACTTTCAAGTACCTCAAGGGAATTAACAAAGTCCAAGAGGGTAGCATCTTCCAGAAAAAGAGATGTGCAAGAACAAGGGGGCACAATTTGAAGATAGAAGGGGGATGACTCAGAGGTAATGTGAGGAAGTGTTTTTTCACTGAGAGGGTTGTGGATGCATGGAACAGCCTTCCTGAAGAGATCGTGTGGTCTAGAACAGTGGGGGACTTCAAGAATGCATGGGACAGGCATAGGGCAGTCCTAGTGGGGGGTAGGAGGAATTAAGCTGTTGGTTAACTAGGATCTGCAGCTTATCTGTTAGGTAGGAAAATGGGCAGACTAGGTGGGCCAAGCAGTCCTTATCTGCTGTCAAATTCTATGTTTCTATTACTTAAAAGTTTCAATCATGTCCCTTCTGTTTCTTCTCTGCTCAAGGGTGTACAGATTTAGTTCCCTGAGTCTTGCCTCATTTGACTCATGAGGCAGTCCATGCACCATCTTTGTAGTCCTTCTCTGTACTTCCTCCAGGCAGTCTACATCTTTTTTGAGGTTAGGCCTCCAAAACTGACTGCAGTACTCTAAATGTGGCCTAACCAAGGACCTGTAGAGAGGAATGATAACCTTGCTCTTTCTACTTGTGATTCTCCTACCAATGCAGCAAAGGATGAAAGTCGCACTCTGTGCTGCCCTGTCACACTGTTTTCCAACCTTTAAGTCATATGTGATGACTACTCTGAGGTCTGTTTTTGTCTTTGTCTCCTCTAACTGATGATGTACCAGTGTGTACTTTATTTCTGGGTTTCCTTTTCCTATGTGCATAACCTTGCACTTCTTTGCATTAAACTTCAAATGTCAATCCTTGGACCATTTCTCAAGTTTTTTCAGGTCTACTTCCATAGCTTTTGCTCCCTTCTGCATATCTACTCTGTTGCAGAGTTTTGTGTTATCTGCAAACAGGCAAACATTCACCTTCAAGTTGTATGCAATATCCCTGATAAATATGTTGGAGATGATAGGTACCAGCACAGACCCCTGTGGAATGCCAGTGGTCACTTTGCCTTCCCTTTATAGTTATCCATTGCCAAGCACTCTCTGCATCCTATATTGTAGCCAGTTGGTGATCCAGTTCACTATCTTTTGCCTGACTCATGTATGCTCTTGAATTTAGCTAGCCTTTTGTGGGGGATGATGTTGAAGGCTTTGCTGAAGTTCAGGTACACAGCTTCCACTGCTCCTCCCTGGTTGACTGCTGTGGTAATGCAGTTGAAAAAGTCTATCATATTGGTTTGACAAGAGCATCCTGCTGTAAAGCCACGTTGCTTGGGGTCAAGCTTTCTGCTATCCTCCAGGTGTTTCACTATCCTCTCCTTTAGCAATGACTCCCTAATGTTTCCACCACAGAGGTCAAATTGACCAGTCAGTAGTTTCCCACTTCCTCCCTGCTTCTGCTGTTGTGTAAAGGCAATACTGTTGCCCTTATCCAGTCATGAGATATTATTCCGCTTCCAGTGACTTACTAAAAACTTCAGCCGGTGGTGTGGTGAGTTCTTCCCAAAGCTCTTTCAGTACCCTTGGATGGATGCCATCTGGCCCCATTGCTTTATCTACCTTGAACCTATTCAGCTCTTCTAGGACCCTTTCCCTTGTGAAGGGTCTTGTGTCTACTTCTGTGGTGCTGTATGTTGCCCTACTTAGTGTAGGACCCTTCCTGCTGTCTTCTGTGGTGAAGAAGACAGAGAAAAATAAATCATTTAGTAACTCTGCATTGTCTTCATCTGTCTCTGCCATTTTGCCTTCCTTTGTTACTAACCTGACTATTCCCCCCTCTTACTCTTTCTTTTTTCCCTTATATAGCTATGTGCCTTCTGCTGGTTAGGTAATTTGTTTTTACTTAACCAGCAGAAAGCACATCCATGAAGCAAGCTCTTTGTACCCTGAATTTTTTTTATACTTGTAAATCTGATGGGCAAAAATTGCCCATTTTCACAGATGACGTTTTACAATAGTACAAAAAACAGGAAAAAGACAT
Source organism: Neoceratodus forsteri (assembly GCA_016271365.2). Classification (NCBI taxonomy): domain Eukaryota; kingdom Metazoa; phylum Chordata; order Ceratodontiformes; family Ceratodontidae; genus Neoceratodus; species Neoceratodus forsteri. The sequence continues at coordinate 84,801,494 of CM028133.1, read as the reverse complement.
AACATAACTTATACAGTACCAAAATACAGAAACATATAATTTTTACAATTACATAAAAATTGTGGTCAACAAGTACATTTAGAGCTACTGGAAAGCCATTGCTTGAGGTGAGATTTATAACAGCGAACAGTCTTACAAACAGATGAATCAACTGGCACAGTATTAAAAAATGAAGGTGCTCTGAACAGAAGTGAACTAAGGCCAATATTTTTTTTGAACAATGGTAGTTTAAAAAACAAATCTACTCTGGGACCTGGTTTTACATGAATGAGAGAGTCTCAGAAAAAGGTTGGTGACTGAGACAGGAAGAGACCCATTTATAATTTTACACAGAAAAACTCCTGTTTTATGAAAAATTCTGTCAGCTAAAGATAAACAATCTGAGGATAAATATAACTGACGATGATGCATGCGATGAGGTGCACTAATCATAAACCGTAATATTGAATTATACATAACCCTCAAATTATTCAGAACTGTAGTCTTAGTAGAAGAATAAACCAATAAACCATAATCAAAAATACTTAAGAGGAAACTATGTGAAAGTTGCCGATGAGAATCTGATGTTAAGAATGTTTTTGCATGATATAAAAGACCAAGTCTTTGGTGGATGATCTTTCTAAGATGTAAAATATGTGATTCAAAAGATAATTTACTATCCAATGCTATTCCTAAATATTTGAAGTTTTCCACCAAATCAATATTAACCCCTATCTTATCTTTAATAGAAATAAGTTCACCATCATTTCCACTAGACCTACAAGAAAAAATTATATGTTTAGTTTTTTTTTGTTCTGTACCATATGGTTCTGAATCAACCAATCTTGGAAAAAATCTAAATCTGTCTGAACATCATTCAGTATCACACTTAAATGATCTCTGTCACTACAAATAACTGCATCATCTGCGTATAAAATCATAGACATTTTAGTACAAACACTTGGGGCAGAATTAACATAAAGGGAAAAACTGAGGGGGCCCAGGATAGAACCCTGGGGCACCACACTCTGCATCACTATTGTTTTTGAAAAACTACCACTGATCACTGTCCTTAAGGTCCTGTTTTTGAGGTAGTCAGAGTACCATTTGACTACCTTAGTTGAAAAATGCATATTAGTAAGTATTAATGGCAATAAAAAATAATCAACTAGGTTGAAGGTCTTTGTGAGGTCCACAAACAAAGCTCCAACAGAGTGCCCTTTGTCAAGGGCACTCTGAATGTGGCTGGTGAACCTCAATGCTGTCTCAGTGTTGTGATTTGGTTTAAACCCATGCTGACAATCAGTCAAAATTTGATATTTTGTAAGGTATTCTAAGGTTTGATCTAAAATAATCCTTTCCAAAATTTTTGATAAGGGGTTTAACAGAGAAACAGGTCAATAATTAGATACAGTCTGTGGATTTCTATTTTTAAGAATTGGTTTAATGATAGATGATTTCCAGCACTGAGGAAAAACACAATCTTTTAAAGAGTGATTAAAAATCAAGGCGAGAGGGTAAGAAAAAAAGTGATACCTAACCTAATAATTCTATAATCAATTCCATCAAATCCCACACTAGGCCGAGGATTGTGTTTAAGTATGTAATCCTTTACTAACTCTGGTGTAATGGACACAAATTTAAATTCATCATGTGTGTATTTTAAGTCAGTTTGTAATTGACTTTGTCCATTATCCGAAATTCTGTAACTACCAAGATTGCTAAAATATTGATTAAAACAATTCTGCCACTAAATTAGAATCGCTGACAAGATGGCCGTTATGTTGTAAAGTAATATCAGACATCTTTTTTTCCCTACCAATCAATTTACTTAAAGTACAAAGTTTTTTAAGAGTCCCCAAGAAAATGTCTTTGTTCAGAAAGACAGTACAATTTTTTTGCAGTCCTAACTTTGGATTTACATTTATTCCTCAAGGTTTTATACATCTATAAGGTAACATGGTTTTATTTTTTTTTTTATATTGCCTCCAAATCTTATCTCTAGGTTTCATAAGAAGAAGTAACTCATGAGTTAACCATTTTTGTTTATTAGCTCTAATTCTCATTTTCCTTAATGGTGCAACCCTGTTAACAATATCAGAAAAAAACCTATGTAATAATTCAAGAAGCAAATCCAGATCATTAATAGAGTCAAACACTTACCAATCAAATTCATTACATACAATCTCAATGGTTTCCAATGTTAAATGAGAGATATTTCTTGTTTTAGTATACTTTGGCAGGTTCCTTATTACCCTGGTGGACCAGTTACAGAACACTGGACAGTGGTCACTCATCACATCAGGTAGGACTCCAAAACTGGTGATCCTATTGGGGTGAGTGACTACAATCCAATCCAGAACTGTTCCAACACCAGTTTTATAATTAGGTCTAGTTTCACTTTTCATAATTTGATGAACCCCCAGATCGAGAAATAACTCAGGGATACCATTTTTTAAATCTGAAGTCAAACTACAATTAAAATCACCTACGAGAATCCATTCCCTATTGAAATGTAACCCACTGTGAAATGTCATTATTAACTCAGTTCCTGACCCAATTTTCCCTGGAGGAATACAAATAGAACTTACAAAAAGATGTTTATCTTGACCAAACAATAAATTAATAGATGCCATTTCACAACCTAGGCTGTCTAAAGAACAATCAAAGGTAGTAAAATGGAGCCTCACATGAACATATATCATTGTCCCTCCCCCTCATTTCCCAACTCTATCAGACCAATGGTGCTTAAACCCAGCTAAAGAAGCTTCTCCATCCAAAATGTTATTGTTCAACAAGGTCTCAGACAAAGTAATTATGTTGAAATCATTGTAGTCCACCCAGGTTACAAACTGTGTCCATTTAGCCAAAAGGCTTTGTACATTAAGATGAACAATCTTAAGGATGGAACCAAAATGACCATGGCTAATAGATGAAATTTCACCAGCCATAGAATCAAACTGTATGGAACAGTTAAGGTCAGGGTGTGAGTGCACTGAGCCAGACATTAATAACAATAAAACTAACAACCTCCTAAACTGAATAGAATTTTCAAAAGCAATTTCATATCTCAGTAACCTTTTCTTAACACTAATTTGAACAATGTTATTATTAAATAAAGACCACAATACATTATTATGCAAATAAACAAATGACTTACTCGAATTAAAATAATAAAAAAAATCCCCAGAAGGATACTTATCAAACAAAGCATTGAGAAGGTCAAACTCCAAGTGTAATACAGAGTCATCATGTTCATTCACAACCTGAGAATGATGAATGTGATGACTACAAAGACAGCTGCAAAGAACAAGACATCCCAATAAGGCCAACATTATAATACTTCACTAAACCTCTTTAACCACCTTCTAGTGTAAATTTTGACTAGAAGTGGCACTCACGCCACTCACAACACATGCACTTGTGAGCGGTGCATACTTTTAAACCCCTCAAACCCCACCTCAACATTGATGTAGACAATCAGCTCCCCAAGCCCCTGAATGTAATTACAGTGCAATGTCCCATTGTAACAAGGAAAATAACACAGTCTCTCACTCTTGTGAATTCCTCAGGACTCTTACTGAGGAAAACGTCTTGGGCAGATAGCAGATGAAGCAGGCAGGTAGTTAAAGTGCAGGCAGTCTAGTCGCTTGTGAGTGGCGAGTACTTTTAATCCCCTCAAACCCCACCTCAGCAGTGATGCAGACAATCAGCTCCCCAAGCCCCCTGAATATAATTATAGAGCAATGTCCCATTGTAACAAGGAAAATAACACAGTCTCTCACTCTTATGCATTCCTCTGGACTCTTACTGGGGGAAACATCTCAGGCAGATAGCAGATGAAGCAGGCGGGTAGTTAAAATGCTGGCAGTTTCAAATTTCACATCAAAATTCCAAACCGTTTCTTCTGTGAAGTTACAAAAAGCAACTGTGTCAAAATGATTTTTTCTCAAATTGTGAAACAGGGTCATGTTTCAAGCTTTCTTTTTTGTAATTTGTGAAAAACAAAAATCCTTTTGCATGAACTGAAAAACAGGATCCTGTTTTATGATTCTTTTTTTCACAAATTTGCCAAAAAAGGATTTTGGCATGTTAAAAAAAACAAATTTCCAGGTGATTTAGGAAAAAACTAACACCAAGAAGTGCTAAGGAGCAACCTGGTGGGCATCAAAGTAGATATGGGGTGGACCAAAAGTAATCCATCATTAAGGAAGGAATACTGGTTGTCACACATGAGTGTGTTAGGCTTGGGGGAAGAATACAAGGACCAAAGCGCCCAGCTGGTTCAGTTCTGAGGTTACCCAGGCAGTAAGGGAAAAGAGGGTGGCCTATAGAAAACTCAGGAAGACCAAGAGGGAGGTAGATAGGGAAAATACCTAATGTTGGTTAGTGAAGCAAGTAAGGAAGCCCGACTAGCAAAGGAACAGAAGGAGCTGCAGATAGCTGAAGGAATTAAGAAGGGGAGAAGGCTTTCTTTTTCACTATATAAGTGAGAAAAGGGACAAAATGGAAGGGATGGTTAGGCTTAAGAAAGGGGAGGAGTGGGTGGAGAATAATGGGGGGAAGCACAGATACTAAATGAATACTTCTGTTCTGTCTTCAGCAGGGAAAAGGACAGATCAAAGCCTTCAGGAGGGAAAAGAGAGAGGAATACAGATGTAGTGATAGAGGAAGATAGAGTGAGGAAGGGGCTGCTGACATTGAAGGTGAACAAATCACCAGGCCCAGACAGAGTACATCATAGGGTGCTAAAGGAACTGGTTGAGGAGCTGGCATGGCACTGGCAGACCTATTTAATAGTTCACTAGAGTCAAGCATGGTACCGCAGGACTGGAGATTAGCACATGTAGTGCCCCTCCACAAAAGTGGTCCCAAGATTGACCCAGGGAATTACAGACATGTCAGTCTGACCTCCATTGTGGGCAAGCTTATGGGGATCATAATAAAGAAAAGGTTGGTAGAATATCTAGAGGAGTATGGTCTCCAGAATGGAGGCAGCATGGGTTCATGGGGGGGAACTGTGCCAAATGAATCTGATTGACTTCTTTAACTGTGTCACTAAGACAGTAGAGGAAGCACCAAGGGAGGTCGACAGTGAAAATGCCAACCTCTTGCACAACAGTGGCACAATACCAAAACAGGTATTGTGCCATCAAAATAACAAGTGTTTTCTGTGGGGGGCTGTGCCCCCAGCACCACCCCTGCACCCCCTGGACTTTAAGATTATCAACTCCAGGTCAGAGTTGTTCTAGGAAGAGGACAGAATACTGGGGGATGGCTACACTGGGAAACAGACCATTACAGTGACTGTCAGTATAATGGTGTTTTTTCAAGTGTAGCTGTCAGGGTGTCGAGCTGGAGAGGGGCACCAGACAGTAGACAGGGGCCAAGTGGTAGACATCCTCCATGTTGATTTTAGCAAGGCCTTTGACTGTGTGCCCCATAAAATGTTGATCAGGAAGTTAGTGGATCTTGGGGTTGGGAAAAATGGCCAGATGGGTGGAAAACTGGTCAAGGGACAGAACTGAGAAGATTGTTGTGTGGGGAGTGTTATCTGGCACCAGAGAGTTAGTCAGTGGGGTCACACAGGGCTCAGTGCTGGGGCTGGTGTTGTTCCGTGTCTTCATCAATGACATTGGAGATGGCATTAAGGGCAAAATGTACCTATTTGTCGATAACACCAAGCTCTGTGGGAGAGTGGACACAGCTGAATGTATACAGGACCTACAGGATGATCTGGAAAAGCTGGGGAGGTGGTCCAGGATCTGGATGCTTGGCTTCAATGCCAAGAAATGCAAAGTTATGCATATTGAAGCCAAGAATACCAGGGTGGAGTCTGAATATCTGTATCAGAGGAGGAGAATTACCTGGGAGTGATGATCACCAGTGACCTGAAGCACTCCACATAGTGCAAGAAAGCAACACCAAAGACAAACAAGATGCTGGGATGCATATCTAGGGGATCAAAATTAGGACAGAGGAGGTTATATTGCCCTTGTACAGATCTGTGGTAAGGCTTCATCTAGAGTATGGGGTTCAGTACTGGTGCCCACACCTTAACCTGCTGGAGAAGGTTGAGAGGAGGGCTACAAAGATGATAGCGGGTCAGCAGGGTAAGCATCTAGGAGAGTTTGAGGGCACTGAACATGCATTACCTGGAAGACAGGAGGGGGACATGACTGGGACCTTCAGGTACTTGAAAGAGAAAAATAAGATAGATAACGAGAGTCTCTTTAAACTGAGTGGCAACCATAAAATGAGGGGGTACAGACTTAAGCTGGATGGTGGGAGGTTTAGGAGGGAGGTTAGGAAGCACTTTTTCACAGTGAGGGTGGTGGACACTTGGAATTTGCTGCCAGAAGAAGTGATCTCATTGAAGACAGTGGGCAGCTTTAGGAGAGGCTGGGATAGGCATAGGGGAATGATAAGGATTATGGGAGGGTAGGGAGGTAGGGAGGATGGGAGATGTGGGGAGGGAGGGCAAGGTCAGTAGCTCAAGCTGTTTACCTTGTAATACAAGCAGATTAGATAGACCAAATGGCCTTCTTCTGCTGGCTTCTTTGTATGTCCGTATGTTTGTAGGATTCAATAGAACAGGTCCAGAGTAGCAGAATACATGTGTTGGATACTTCAAAAAACATTGTTTCCTGTTCTTTTATCTTTGTTTGCCTCACTAAGAGAAAGCAAGATGTGACAGCACAAAAATAGATTCCCCATTTGCAACAAAGGATTATTTATTTGCTGCCCAGGATTGCTGATTTGAGATACAGAATCCTGTTTCAAGGCTCACATCTAACTTCTCCCATTGAAAATAATGGGACATTTTAAAATGTAATAACTTTTGAATGTATTAATATTTTTTCACTAAATCTTCAAAAGGAAGATCTGTGACCCAAGACCATTTTACCCTACAAACTTCAGACCAAACTCCCTAGCCATTTTTGTGCAGTGGCGTGATAAATAATTTTACAAAAAAAAAGGTACTTTTCACAGTTTTTGACACTCTGCATTATCACACCCACACATCCAACAAGAATGAAACTTGGCACATCAAGAGATCTTTGGTCCCTGATGTGCATGCAAAATTTCATGCAAATCGGTTGAACAGTTGCAAAGTTATTGAAATGTAAAATTTCAAGTTTAACATAAAAGTGAATGTTGAACTCTAACTATAGGGGTACTACTGCACCCCTATATTAACATTCTGCATCTCTACACTCATACATCTGACTGGAATGCAGCTTGGCACATCAAGAGATCCTATGTCCCTGATGATGTTTGCAAAATGTTATGCAAATCTGTTGAAAGGTTGTGAAGTTATTCATGTGCAAAAAGCATGCAAAAGATTCCCCATTTACACAGAAACATAGACATTATCAGTAGAGAAGGACTGCCAGGCCTATCTAGTCTGCCTGTAAACCCTACACTTGTTTGTGACAAAGGATTACTCATTTGTAGTACAGGATTGTTCATCTGCAACACAGAATCTGATTTCAAGGCTCACATCTAACTTTTCCCATTGAAAATAATGGGACATTTTAAAACTGAGTTACATTTGAATTGATTAATATTTTTCACCAAATCTTCAAAAGGCACATCTGTCATCCAAGATCTTTCTGCCATTTAAATTTCAGACCAAAATCAAAAGCTGCTTTTGAGCAGCAGTGTAATAAAGAATTTTACAAAAAACAGTAATGTTCACATTTTTTGACACTCCGTATCTCTGCACCCACACAACCAACCACAATGAAACTTGGCACATCAAGAGATCTTTGTTTCTTGATGGTGCATGCAAAATCTCATGTAATTTTTTTTGAATGGTTGTGAAGCTCTGAAAATGCAAGATTTCAAGATTAACATAGAAGTAAAGGTGGAATCCTAACTATAGTGGTGTGACCATGTCGCTATAATATATACTGTATCTAGACATACATACATGCATACAGATCTTCAATATCAAGTGTGTTCAGGATAAGGGAATTGATGTTAGATTCCGAGAAATCATTAATTTACTGCATAATTGTCAGTATTCTGTTTGTACTGCACCTTTTACAATTGTGTCTAGTCTGGGGGTGACTTTTTGCAAATATATGTTTACAAATGCTGATAGTGTTTCCATTAGGCAAGACAAGTTTCATTTAAAAGATGCCCAATCCTGGAGGCTCTGGGCACCATACAAAAATAAAAACACAGCATCAGTAGTAATACACTAACACAACAATAAACAATAAATATCAAAAACAATAAATACATTAGAAAAAAGCTAACTAAAGAAAGTAAAAAATCAGGAACAATTCTTTATGGTAGTCAGGCAAAAGATGTTATACAGCATAATCAGGGAATGCCTGAACAAACAGGAAGGCCTTAAGGTGGGCCTTAAATATCTCAACAGAAGGGGCCTATGCATATGGTGGAAGCAAATTCCACAGGATGGGCTGATGACACTAAAAGCTCTGACTCAATACTGAATCAATACTGGACAAAAGAGGGCAGCCCAATGGACTGCTTAGGTCCTGATGAATTTTCAGTACAGTATAAAACAATGTGGTTTCTGGCTGATCATAAATCAGTATACTGTATTTGGGTATGCCCTCACTATGGTGACAATTTTACAGCAACCAATACTTCAAAGACAAGTCACTGTAGTGTCATCGTGGGACCCTAGCACTGCTTTCTGGGGGTCTTGCACCCCTTTCCTAAATCAACTCCAGTTTGGAGTCGATTATTGTAGTTATGGGGGTGTGTGGGAAGCAGAGCCCCCCCACATGGGGGGTTCAGGTGCAATGCCCCATGAAGAAAACACAGTTTCAAGTTGTTGCCTTTATGCTGACCTCAATTGCAGTCGACTTAAAGGTGTCACTGTAACATAGGTTGACAATGAATTTGTTGAACGACTGTCATGGATCTGTATATTTGCTTCTCATTGGCTTAGTCATCCCATGCTCATGGCAATAGAAGTGAAGTTGTCTATCTCTGAAGTTAAATTCTTCAGTAGGTCTTTTTCCAGAAGTTTGTACTGTCTCTGGTCTTGTAGTTACTGTTTGTATTCCAGTTTATATTTACAAGTAGTATGGTATGACAATCACACCTTCTTTGCCAGTTTTATAATGGGTTTATCAGTTTCTAAATTCATGAGTGTATCTTCTTGATTCTGATTACTAGTGTAATGTTGCATCCAGTTATGGTTATGTTTGTGTTTATTAATGAGATCTGTTATTTCCTTGTGCACTTTGAGGGTAAAGCTTTTATGCAGTGACAGTGGCCATTTGTTGGCAAGAACAATTATTTTATGTTGAGAGACATTCACATTCACATTTTTTTTTATCCATCAGTGAATCCTGAGTGTCACTGCCAAACTCATATTTATTAAACCTTTTCAAGATCCATTTGTAGATGAATGTCATCTATGTTTTTTGCACTGATGGTGACAATTACAGTCTTTTACTTATAAATGCTATTTTGTGGTCTATTAGGGGTCTACAATTCAGACTGAATATCAGTTTTCTGTCTGGACCTGTAATTGCACTGTCCTATAAAGCCTCTTCCTTGTCTTCTATATCCTGGTCCTCTTCCTGTATATCAGGGCAGTTCTGGGGCCCTCGTTTTAGTTCCTTAAAGCAATATCTGTTTTCTGAGTTTTCCAATCACCAAGTTCCTTTCTAGCACACTGCATAGAAGTAGCACAATATGACTAGGGAGGTAGTACTTTGTGCTCTGGGCATAGAAAATGTCCTGTTTGGCTTGATGCCCTGATTGAAATTTTAATTAGCATTATCTTCATGACTGGTCACTTGTTTATTATGAACACTGTGACACCAGCTACTAGTGCCACCCTTGCCACCTCTGTGCCATGGGAATGATCAATTACCTGTCCATGTTGAAGTGCTTTTTATTATCTTCACAACTTGTCATTCAGAAATCATTGTTATTCACCTTATAAAAATATGTTTAAAATATTAAAAATGTATACCATCTATTCCAATAAATGTATTGTTATTTTACTTATATCACAGGAACACTCTCTGCAGTACTCTTCTGTCAGTACCAGCAGAAGCACAAGAACCAGTGTCCTGTGAACACATATCACAATTCATTGGGGAGTCTTGGTCTTCAGTGATTCTCCATTTTTGAAGCAAACACAAGAAAATAATACACTTTCAGTAAGGATCAGTGTATCAAAGTGTGTCTAATTCCTCAAAATAAACCAATAAGTAACAACATGAATTCATACAAAGAGGTCAACACATTGTTGCTAACATGTATTAATGTGCGTAATGCTAAAGTAACAAATAGTGAGATACTTTGGTTACAGTTTGCTGTGCCAATTCAAAAGACAGACTGGCAAGACACAGCCCACCAAATGCATAATTTGATGAGCTGTGTGCTACTGTCCATCTGTTTCCTATCCATTGTGTGGATTGTCATCTTTTGGTAGCTCACTGTTTGCTACATTTTAGAAGACAAGAGCTTTTAAGCACTCTTGCATGAAGTACAGAAGCACAAATACAACACAGTGTCATGTTTCTCATTGTCTAGTCATGCCCGGCTCAGGCAATGTATGTAGTGGTGTATGAAGCAAAAGCTGATCCTGCTTCTGACTATATAAACAGGCCTCCAACTTAATAAACAACTCTTTCCACTGTCCTTTACATGGTGAATCCACCTGGATGCAAAACAGCAATATTTACAATCTTCTACTGCAACTCAATGAAACTTACCTGTATGCTGTCATACAACTATTTTCTCAGTATGTAAATATTCAAATCAAAAATATAATTACACTAAAAAAGAGAAGTCCATTAGTTCTTGAAAACACAAAGCCTTCATGATCACAAATCATATTGTCTCATAATATAAAACTATTTAATTGTCGGAGTAAGTATTATCTAAAGCAGTATGTTTGTATAGAAGATGTATCATAACTGATTCCAATAAACATATCTAGGAGAAAATATAAATTCCCAAAGTATAAATAATCTTGGTATCATTGAAAGTATAATTTAAAACAACGTGTTTGTATAAAGTATGTATCATAACTGACGTTTCCAATATATGCAGACTTTCAGCACAAAGAGAGGAGTTAGATAAAGCACTAGAGGAAACTATCAGCAGAATGGAAAAAATGGGAGATGCTGTTAGTTAGAGACTTCAGTCTGCCAAACAGGGACCGGAACTTTCCAACTGTAGCTTTGGCTAGAAGCAGGTCTGTTCTTGTCTCCCTACAGGGGGGATTTCTCAGGAAGCAAGTCAGTGAATCCACTAAGGAAAGGGAAAGGAGAAATTGTTTAACCATGAAAGGCACACTAAGCTGGAACTTGTTTCCAGGTGCGACCTGTGAGCACAAAGAAGTTAAGTCACCTGCTCAGGGTCATGTAGTATGCAAGTGGAATCTGATAGGATTCAAACCCAGGTCTCCAGGTTTGCAGCTTAGTGTACTTAACCACTATGCTATACTGCCTCCTTCGGCCATCCTTGCCACTAAGCATGGGGCAATACTGCCCATAGAGCTCCCTAACAGAGACAATACTGCAGACAGCATAAATGACTGTCCTCTGGGGACCACTGATCACTGTACAGTGTGGTTAAACATTAAGATGGGTGCAGGGGCAAACTATACAAAGTAAAGGATCCTGAACTTTAGGATGGCAAATTTAAAAGAAATTGGAGATTGCCTCAGAAGCAATGTAGCAAGTGAGGATTTCTGGGAGGGGGTCAGTAGAGCAGTGAAAAAGTTAAAGGACAGCATATCTGTCGATGTTTATAATTGTTAGTATATTGTTAGTTATGTATTTGTATTGTTTTATTGTTGATTGTTTTCAGGTCAAACCAGAAAAAGAGCTTTACCCAGAGTCCTTACCCTATTAACAAATTAAAAAAAAAATTATAAATAGCATAGTGAAGGCATCCAGCCTTTGCCTGAAGAAAGTGAACAAAAGCAGGTGGTGAAAAAAGACCATTATGGTGTTCTAGAGAGTGGCCACAAAGGTGAAGGAAAAAAGGGTGGCCTTCAGGAGGTACAAAGAAATGCAGAGGGATGAGGATAGGGAGGTGTACCAGATAAACTACGGAGAAGTAAGTAAGGCATTGAGGAAAGCAAAAGCTCAGGCAGAAGAAAGCATGGCTGAAGAGGACAACAAGGGGAGATAGTGAGGATAAGGAGAATGGTAGGGGGAGACTGCACAGAGGAGGATTAGGAAAATAAAGACATCCTGAACAGGTACTTCTGCTTGGTCTTCACAGTAGAGGGAGAGGGAGACAGACCAACAAAGAGCAGCAGGAACTCTGGGGAGGACACCAGTCAATTTTCACAGGAAAGGGACATGTAGGGACTTGCAAATCTGAAAGTGGACAAGGCCATGGGACTAGATGGGATACACCGAAGGGTGTTTATGGAACTCATGCAGGTGCATGCTGTTTTTTTATTAAAAAAAACTTTTAAATATATTTATTCTTCATATATGTATTTTGTTTTCTAAATCTGACAATGTATTGGTTCACTGGAGATCTATTCTACAAGCAGAATAAGACGCTCCAGGAGAATTGATTGTCATGGGTTAATGCACTTCCAGTTGCTGAAGGCAAGCACTGCAAGTGTATCCAGTTGCTGAAGGCACTCAGTGCAAGTGCCTCTTGCATCACTACATGCCAGGGTATGCATTAAATCATGACACCAACACCCCTATCATGTCTTACCTCTTAAACAGTTAACCATAGTTAAGGTTTTATATAAAGAAGGTATTGTATTGTTATACTAGTGCAAGATCACTTCCACAATTACTCAGGAAACTTTTATTTACATTCCTGATTTTTTTAAACTCAGATATCCAAGAACAAATGAGGCCAGCATTTTCTTTAAGGTGTCTCAGTTAAGTGACTTTAAAAGGTTCAGTCAGACACATGCAAAGGACATTGAAACATAAATTGTATGTACACAATATTATTTTTAAATTGTTTCTATTGGCTTTTTTATTCAAAGCAATCTCCAGATTACAAAACATTGAGTCACAATAATAAAATAGAAGAAGCACCTACCTTAATGTACATGCCTTCAGCAGTCTCATGTTGGACAACACAGAAGTTTTTTTGTACTAATTTTGGTTTAAAAATATATTTCAGGGCATGTATTTGAAACATAAAACATTTGGCTGAAGCAGGTCAGTGGTCAGATGCATGGTGTACAAAGAATAGAATCTATTATGAGTGTATTCCAAATCTAGGAGAGTACATTTCTCACTTGGAAATGCAAATTGATCACCTTTTATATGAAGATGGTGCACAGAATATGTGAATATTAGTCATATAGTGTTACTTTTTTCTCTAGGTTTGAAAATGTACAAAGCACTATATCAAGCTGAACAGATATGGGCCGTAGGACAGTCTGCCTATTTATCTCCAAATCAGGAATCAGAACATAATACAACAAAAATAAAATGGCTATTAATGGAACCAGGAAAAGAAATTCCAACAAAATTGGCAAACTTTGCAGACAATAAAATTAAGTATCCTTACAATGAAAGATTAAAAGACCGACTACAGTTGAACAGAAATGGTACACTGAAGATCAATAAACTACAAGTACAGGACAGTGGCTTGTATCAGGTGGAACTCAACTACAAAAACAAGACCAGTATCAAGATAAATTTCACTCTAACTGTTCTTGGTGAGTAACTGAATTTAAAAACTACAACTAAGATAACCCAGACCAAAATTTTACTGACCTGGATTTAAACCTTTACTCATACGGAAAGGAGGCTCTAGGAGAGAAAGTGATAATAGGCAAGGTAAGAAAAGAACCTGGAAAACAAAAAGGTGGTAAGTATCAGTGTTTTACAACAATAAGTTTAAGTTTTATTGTTTGACACATACTGTAGGACATAACATATCTACAAATATCATTCGCAAATGTAAAAAGTTCTTAGACAAAATAGTAGAAATACATCTTTGTAACACACATTTTAAAATTCACATTAAATTTTTTTTTAAAAAACATATGACTCACCCTTGGTTCATTAATCCTGTAGAATACATATTCAAGCATCTGTTCCAAGCAACTGGTTGTTAGGTACACTTACTTTTTTCCTAATGCGAGCTGCATTTACAAAAAAAGTTGGCCACTGACTTAATTGTTGTTAAATCTTCAGTGTTTATCAAAATCTTTGCAAGATTCCTTGTTCCCATGCTCAATTGTTCTATTGATTTTATAGAAAAAAATATCTTTCATAAATGTTTTCTTTAGTTTACTATACTGAGAGCTGTACCAAAGTATGTGAAGTAGATTTCCAGGCCTCCTACGCTACAATCTCACTTAGTTGGCAGTGTCTGTGTTTTATTGTATCTTGCCAATAACACATTGCTCATACAAGTTTCAGAGTTATATCTGGTAAACGTATTTCTCAGAGAAGGATCGATCAAAACATTCAAATAGTACTGTAGCTGAAAATTACTTATACAGTTCTTGGCATACCACAGAGTACCTAGAATTATTTATTTTTCACATATCAATCTTTAGCCAATATTCTCTTACTCTTACTGTTATGTATTTTTTTATATTGTATACTAGGGCCCAGATATGGAAAACTTTGCCCCGAGCCTCAAGTAGCACTGTCAGGCATGCAAACATTGCCTGGAGCAAAAAGCAAGCTACATTCAAAAGGTATAGCCCAGAGCAAAACCAGATGAATATAGCAAGCAAAGGAATCTGGGAAAACAGGGCCAAGAGTGCAGGGCAAAAATAGCCTGGGAATAAGACAGCACTGAATATAGCAACAGGGAAGTGCTCACTGCTACCTCAGCTCATTAGACCCTGGAAAACGCCAGTGTTGCAGGTGGGGAACATTGTGTGTGATTGCACAGAGATGTTCCACATCTACTGCAAACAACAATGTAAGCCACACACTGCAGAACTGTGCTATGCTGACGTGCAGTTTGCCCGGGCTAACCTGATTGCACATTGCTAACACATTAGCAAACGGGAGCCATATTCAAAGCTCCCATGCAAATTAGCCTACTTAGGTATTCTGTGGGCAAGCAGGTACATTTGCATTTCATTATCTGCTGCTTAGCATACAGTACCATGCTGTTTGCCTGGTGCAACTGCATGGAGCATACAGCTCCACCTTTTAGTTGGAATGGAAGTATAGGTTGAATGCTGCAGGCCGAGGCATGGCCACAGCATCCCCTGTTGGTCGGCATGGGAGTCAAGCTGGAAGCAGCAGAAACTGTGTGCTGGCAGGCACAGAGCAGACAACCTGCCCATGCAGCACTGCAAACAGTACAACACAAGGTACACATTGTATATGTAGAGAGAGAGTCAGGGAGAATGTGATAACTACGTGACACATAGCTATATACTGTATACATATGAAACGCACACATAGATATATAAATATAGCTATATAGTGACACACACATATCCACTGGCCATATGTGCCCTTGAAGATGCCCTCCCAACAACATAGGCACCCACGGCAGGTGGGGGTGGAACACAGTGAGGGGACCTGCAAGTGCATGGGACAGGCATGTGGTATATGGCATGCCTGGGGGGGTGGGAGGACATAGGCTGTAGGTTACCCAGGGCTTGCAGCATGTCCAGTCAATAGGGATCTGAGCTGACCGGCTAGGCCTGGCAGTCCGCCCTGCTGTTATGGTCCCTGATGTTGTGTGTGCCTGTTGCACACCCTGGTAGTTTAGTGGTCCCCACCCCCAGCACATAGCCCGACCCCTGTTTCACAACACATATGACATATTTCCTGGTAGTCTAGTGGTAGTCTTGTGCTCCCCACCCCCAGCATGTAGTCTGACCCGTTTCACGAAACATGTCATCATATCCTTGGTAGTCAAGTGGTTCCCCCCAAATGGCAGTGATGCCCCTGCTCATTTCAATCAAATGCCACGAATCGAGCTGGCAACCAGCTCAGCCCTCCTCTCACCATCATGGCCAGTCACCAACTGAGGTACGAATGAGCACTACTGTAATGAGTGGCAAAAACTCTGTTTAATGCATTAGTTAGGGTTGTTCCAAAGCAACAAAAGCAAGGAAATTCAGTGTTAGGTTTGTCACCCCGCCCCCACCAACAGGCATCAGGGTGTGCATTGGGGTCATCAGCCCTAGCTCTTATCCCATTCCTTGTGTAAATAAGCTGAGGTGGTGCAGTGCAGGAGAATGGGGTGAGAGTTAGGACCGATGACCCAAACACACACACTGATGCCTCTTGGTGGGGGCGGGGTGGGAATGGGGTGCAAGGGGTTGCAACCCTAACACTGAATTTCCTCATTTTAGTTGCTGTGGAACAACCCTAACTGATGCATTAAACAGAATTTTTTTTGCCATGAATTATGGTAGCACAGTAGTGCTACCATAGTTAGGGTTGAGTAGCACTTTTAATGTTAAAGTGTGAAACTTTGCGCCTTAATAACTTTGCCACCGTTCAATGGATTTGCCTGAAATTTGGCATGCACAGTTAGGCATGGCAGATCTTGGGATATGCCAACATCCATACCAGGCAGATATACAGTTGTGAAGTTATTAAGCAACATCTGAATGCACAGTTACACTTTTTTGAGCATTCTTTGCTCATGCCTACAGGTCACACAGGTTGAGTGACTGGTCTAAAAACCTCAGAGAATGTGCAGCAGGGGACCCTGATGTGCCCTTTTGAAGATTTTGTGAAAAAATATTGAATGGTTCAAAAGTTATTCAAAAAACAAGTTCCCATTATAAGTCAATGGGAAAAGTTAACAAAAAGTTTGAAAGTGTCACAAATGCACTTTTTAGTGTCACAAATGGCCCTAGTAGTGTCACAAATCCTCCATGTTGTTTTCAGTTACTGATCAGAAAATGCTTGGCATTTAAAATTGGGACCCTCTAGGGACACTATTCTTTCTGTGTTCACCTAGTCGGATCCTCAGGATGCTAGCCATGTCTTTATTTTGGGGTTAAACACCCCAGACATATGTTTTTCAAATTTCTGGAAACAGCAGTGTCGCAAAGTAGTGTCGCACCTGTGACACTTTTGCAAATTTTTGGGAAAGGTGTCGCAAATTGCGAAAGTACTTTTCCAGACTATGGCCAAAATGACAGGCATTCTTTGCCATCCTGCTGCAAAAGAACAGTTTGGTCTTTTGAGCTGAAATTTAGAGGGAGAGCAGCCAACATCTCACAGATGTGCCTTGTCATGGCTTGGTGACAAAATATTGCATGGATGCCAAGTTACAGTACTCCGAAGTTGACATTTTTTTCCCATAGACTAACATGGTGGCGTACTTCGTGCCTTTCGGGGCTCTTATCTCGAAAATAATGCAAGATATGGAATTTTCCTTGTGACAATGCAAAATGTAGCCAGGAAAATCATGAATCATGTTTTTTTTTTTCCCTTACGTAATACAGTTACTGAGATATAAGCAATTTAGTATTCCAAGTGCTCATTTTCTGCTCTGAAGCTCATTATTATGCATACATTCTTTGCACACATGGGCCCAGATATTCAAACTGAACCATTCTGAGGCGCAAGCCCCTGCGCTGCTCAAAATAGTTGCACAGGGGTGTGGCCGGGATGATATCCAAAGGAGTTGCGCTATTGAGCAACTCCTTTGAATATCACCCCCAGCCACAGCCACTGTGCATGGCGCAGTGGAACTTGCGCCACCGCAAGTTGTCAGAGTTCAGCATTAAACTTGCGGTGGCGCAAGTACCATTGCGCTATGCGCAAATTTCCGATATTTAAAAGGTGACATGCACATGGGGCCATAATTCATGAAAGGGGCAGGGGGGCCATTTGCATCTATTTATGGCCCCATTTGCATGCCATTAGCATGTAGGTGCGCCGATCCTTGAAGACTTGCGCCTGGCGCCCCTGCCAGATAGCAGCCATTGGGGACCGACGCGACTTGCAGCCCGATCACAAGCAGCATGTGTATACACTCTTCCCTAACATCTCCCGAAGCCCGATCGGGCAGTACAGTCTGAATACATTCCCCCCCCACACAGCTCCCTCGATGCCCGATTAGGGGCAGAAAGTATCATGAAACCCCCCAGACATCTCCGATGCCCGATCACAGGCAGAAAGTATCATGAACTCCCCCACATCTCCCATCGCCCGATCGTGGGCAGAAAGTAACATGAACCCCGCCCACACATCTCCTGATGCCCGATCCGGCAGAATGTGAAACAACCTCTAGTGCCCGATCACGGGCAGAATGTAAAAAGCCCCCACCCGAATAATATCTCCTGGTGGTCCAGTGGACAGTAATGCCCGCTCGTGGGCAGAATGTCAAGTTACAACCCCCCAAACATCTCCCTGGTGTCTAGTGTCCCCCCCACCCACCCACGAAGCCCTCCACCCTGCTCCCCGCAGCCGGGCGGGTGGCAGCATCCACCCGCCTGCCGCCCCGCCGCCCACTGACTGACTGTCTGGTAGGGCTGCATGCCCATTGGTGCAGAGCTACAGCCAATGGGCATGCAGCCCATACCGTACATGACAGTCCATCATTCACAAATCTGGTCTTTGGAGTATTATTGTTAAGAAAATTAAAAACAATACCAAGTAGACTAATCAGTCAGTACGTTGCAGGGTCTTGTTAGTTACCCTTTTTCAAAAATAGGAATATGATAGCCCCCCTTTGCAGGAGAGGGGATGTATGCTTTCCTGAGAGTGCTGTTAAACACAATCAAAAATACATCAGTCCATTTACTTGAATTTATCAGAAATACTTCCACTGGGATGTTTTCAGGACCCGTGACTTTGTTCTTTTTCATAGATTTGATTGAGAAATAAATTTCCTGTCTGGTTACTTTAATGTCATAGTTAGGTATTTTACTACAGTTTGGTACACAATTTGAATCTTAATCATCATTAAAACTTTCAGTAAAATATTTTATCCTTTGCTCTTCATGTATATGTGTATCAACATTTGTAGTACTACCCTTGGTGCCTCTTGCCACCAGTGTCCAAAAGGTTTTGCTGTCCTTTTGATCAATGCATTGCAACATTTCAGACAATTTTGTCCAATGGTATTGTTGCTGTTTATTCTTTAAAAAATATTTGTATGCTTTGTTATGAAAATTCAAGGTTTTGAAATCTTATTTGTTTTTAGAATACTGTATCATCTTTGTGTTTGCTAATAATTCAGCCTTATATTGTTTACATTCTAGATCAAACCAAGGGTAATCTCTTCTCTTATGATTTTTAATTGTAACTTGTTCATATAACAACTTTGACACTGAGTCAAATAATGGTATTAGTAATCCCCATTGGTCCTGTGCAGAAAGTGTCAGATTGAGATTCAATATATTATTTGAAAGTTCAAATTCAGTTTTTATACCTACTTTTCTTTCCAAATCATTACACGATCTTACTTTTTTATTGTACCTAATTTCTTGCAAACCACCTTCCCTAAAATATTCTGTTTCACTAATATTCTATGTATTCCACGTATTCATGAGTTGTAAGGTGAAGTGATCACTTTCTTGGCATACATGTATTTTCAAAGAGCTCCATTTTTTAATGCTACCAGTCCAAAGAACCAGATCTAGCAAATATATCACCACGTTTTTAAAATACTATATAAGCAATTGCCTTGTAGGTCCCCTTTAATTCTACCACTTAGCAGATAAAAATTTAGATTTTTTTAATACTTTTATCAGTATACACCCAGATTTGTTCTTTTTCAAATCCATTGTAGCTCTAGTTTTATGCAACATGCCTAAAGATACATTATGCATAGAGTTGTCTGTAAGGCCATCAGATAGACCCATTCTGGCATTTGAATCACCCAGAATTAGTATGTCCATTTGTGGAAATCTTAGTCTAATAGCAGGGAGATCCATATACAACTCTTCCAGATGCTTTCTTTATAATATTTTGATTGTATGGGGGTATATATATATATATATATATATATATACAGTATATTTTCTTGGTGAAGAACTCTGTTTAATGCATCAGTTAGGGTTGTTCCACAGCTACAAAAGTGAGGAAATTCAGTGTTAAGGTTACCACCCCTTGCTCACCCATGCCTGCCTTGCCCCACCAACAGGCATTGGGGTGTGCTTTGGGGTTGTCGACCCTGACTCTCACCCCATTCCATAGCTAAATAAGCTGAGGTGGTGCAGTATAGAGAATTGGGTGAGAGTTAGGCCTGATGACCCCAATGCACCCAATGACTGATAATTAAGGCAAAAAATGAGCAGGTGCATAGTAACTCCCAACACTCAATGTCAAATGCAGCATAAACACAAATGAAACAGTAACGCACATGTTGATGCAAACATAAACGGTAACACAAATGGTAACAGAAACACAAGTGGAAACATAAACACAAATGCTAACAGTAACAGTAATGCAAACGCACATGCTTTTTTGTCCCAAAAAGGTGCATTGAGAAGCACAGTGAATAGAAAGAATGTGGCCATAATAATGGCCCTTGCACCAGAAAATGAGCATTTGAAATACTAAATTGCTTATATCCCAGGAACTGTACGACGTAGAAAAAAATTAAAAATCTCATTATTTATGACTTTCCAGGCTAGTTTTGCACTTAGCCCACTAGTGGGGGACAAAGCAGTTTTCCGATGAAAGTCCGTATCTCAAACCGTTTTTTTGAGATACAGGCCCCAAAACGCACGACGGACACCGTACTGGTATCCAATGGGAAAAATCATCAACTTCAGAGTGCCATAACTTTGCAGCCCTGTTATATTTATATTTATATTTTTGCACCAAACCACCAAAAGGCACATCTGTGGGATCTTGGCTCTATTCATGTTGTTTTCACCTATCTGAGCCCTGAGGATGCTTGCCATGTCTTTTTTGGGGAGTAAAACACTCCTGAAATATGTTTTTTTTATTTTTGTAAAAAGCAGTGTTGCAAAGTACTTTCACAAATGCGACACTTTCATGATTTTTTTTTTTGCAAAAGTGTCCTGATTTGCGAAAGTAATTTGTGACACTATGCCCAAAACAATAGGACATTTTTGCCACCCTGCTGCAAAACAACAATTTGGTCTTTTGGGCTGAAATTTGCAGGGAAGACAGCTAAGATTCCACAGATGCACCTTTTGGTAGTTTGATACAAAAATATAACAGGGCTGTAAACTTACAGCACTCCGAAGTTGACAATGTTTCCTATAGGATAACATTACGGCATCCGCTGTGACTTTTGGGTCCCGTATCTCGAAAATGGTTACAGATACAGACTTTTTGTCACAAAAATGCTTAGTCCACCATTGGGGGGGCTAAGTGCAAAACTAGCCTGGAAAGTCATAATATGAGATTTTAATTTTTTTCTGCATCATACAGTTCTTGAGATATGAACAATTTAGTATTCAAAGTGCTAATTTACCTGCCCGAGGGCCACTTTTATGCCCTCATTCTTTATATCCGCTGTGCTTCTGAATGCACCTCTTTCAAACACAAAGCATGTGCGTTAGCATTACCATTAGCCTTGGCATTTGTGTTCTTGTTTGTGCTTGCATTTCCATTATCATTTGCATTTGCATTTACGTTTTCACTTGCATTTACGTTACCATTTGCGTTAGTGTTTCAGTTTGCATCACTGTTAGCATTACTGTTTGCAATTCTGTTACTGTTTGTGTTTCCATTTATGTTTGGTTCACCATTACTGTTACCATTTTCCTGTCCGTTACCATTTGTGCTTCCATTACCATTTGTGTTTGCTTTACCCTTACCGTTAGCGTTACCGTTTGCATCTGTGTTTACGATTGCATTTGCTTTACTGTTTGCATTTACATTTGCATTTGTGTCATTGTTACGTTACCATTACCATTATTTATGCTTCCATTTATGTTACAGTCACAGCTTGTGTTTATGTTACTATTACCATTTGCGCTTGTGTTACCAGTTGTGTTTGCCTTACAGTTAGCGTTACCGTTTACATTTCAGTTTGCGCTCATGTTTAAGTTACTGTTTGTTTGTGTTTACATTAATGTTTGCATCACCATTAGCATTACCATTAGCATTTGCATTTATGTTACCATTGCCATTTGCGTTTTCATTACCGTTCGTGCTTGCATTACCATTTGCGTTTCTATTTCTGTTACTGTAAATGTTGCCATTTGCGTTTGCATTTACACTTGCATACATGCTTCCATTTACATTACAGTTTCTGTTTGCATCACTGTTAGATTGTTGTTAGTGTTTCATTTACGTTGCCATTGCCATTTGCATTTGTGTTTGCATTACCGTTTGCATGGGCAATACCATTCCCATCAATGTTTGCGTTTCCATTGCTGTTACCATTAGTGTTTGCGTTAATGTTTTCATTTACATTTCCATCACCATTACCATTACCATTTCTTTTCATGTTAACGTTACCTTTGTGTTTCTGCTTGTGTTTTCATTTGCGTTTATGTTTGTGTCACCATTACTGTTACTGTTTCCGCTTCCATTTCCATTAGCTTTAGGATTTACATCTGCGTTCACATTTGCGGCACCGTTACAATTATTGTTTGGTTTGTGTCACCATTACTGTTAGAGTTATCATTACTGTTAGGATTATTATGCACAAATGGCCAGCGTGGTGGGAGCGTGGAGCCCCGTATTCCCACCACCACATTCCATTCACTATTTACATTGCGCATTCTCAAAAAGAAGGGAAATTCATGGCAAACAAATCCATTTAATGCATCAGTTAGGGTTGTTCCACAGTGACAAAAGTGAGGAAATTTGGTGTTAGGGTTGAAAACCCTAACTGCACATTCCAACCCCAGCCCCACCACCACCACACACACACACATACATGCAAGTAGGGGAAGGACCAAGGCAACACAACCAATCACACACAACCAGCAGCAGGTAACAGAAATAACATACAACTATCTAAACCATGAAACCACACACCCTTGCTCCCATCAGGCTGTGGCATGGGGTCATCACTGCTAACTCTGATTCCAGACTTTCCATGCACCGCAAAACACATATCACTACAGACAACTGGCCATCTTGGGCCACACACTGCCACCAACACACAACACAGACTACACATATGGGCCTGAATATTCAGAAATGCACCAAAGCCTGGTGCAGGCCCGGCACAGTGCAAATCTGATGCACCACGATGCAACTGGAGCCATATTCAGAGGTTGTGCAAGTCTGAACAGTGTCAGTGCAATGCGGCTGAATATGGCAGAGTTGTACCATGGCACAAACAGAGGTGCACCGTGGTGCAAACAGGGATGCTCCAGTGTACCCATGGCAGCAGAGCAGTAGAGCAACAGAGGGGACAGGGCACAGAGAACAGACCCAGGGACAGAGCCATGGAAACACAGTGACAGGCCACAGAAGGCCTCCACCAGGAGGGCACAGCAGGGTACACACAGGTACCCAGACATTGGATCCCAGAACACAACAGTGGCATGGATAGCAGGTGACAGGAGGTGCCAATGGCCAATGGAGGGCCACCAAGGGAGTTCTCCTGGCAAGCTGCTGGCTGTGCCCCCTGAGACCATAGCAGGCCACACCCAGGACCATGCAGCCAAGCACACACACCACAGAGGCACACAGGGAGCCCACACAGTGGACACTGAAGAGGCCAGGTTACAGGCAGCATGGTAGACCACGTGGAAAAGGCCACCCAATGGCAAGCAGAGGACCCCAACACAGTGTGCAGACAGGACCCAACCAATGACCAAGGCCGTGTTCCACCACCACGTACACATCCACCATGCACCCCTGACTGCCACCCCATGGGCACCCCAATGCACAGCCACTGACCCAGGGGATGGACACCACCACAGTGGGACACACCACAGCACATAGCAGGGAACCACGGAAGCACAACATGCACCCCATCTCATGCACACAACACAGACAGTCATTGGGCCACTGCAGCATGGCTCCTCACACCACCTGCCAAGCATACAAAGACACAGGCGGGTATGTCAGAAAATATTTATACATAAAACAACTATGTACAAAAACAGCAGGGAGTGGGGAAGGGTAGGTACAGTGAGGGAAGGGGACAGAGAACAGGGACTGTACAGTGAGATGGGGGTACTGTAGGGGAAGGTGCAGCAAGGGAAATGGGAAAACAGGCACAACTCTAGTGACAGCCCCATCCAGCCACCCTGGCAAGCCTTTGTTCGCTCCTCTCCAAAGCCATCATCCTATGCATGGCCACCACAAGCTCAAGAATGCTCAATGTGATGAGCAGGGTCTGCCACATCAGTCAGCTCAGCATCTGTCATTGTGGTCTCTGCACTGGATGCTGGACACCTTTAGCAAGAGGAAGGACAGGTGATCAGTGCAATGGCCCAAGGAACCATGCCCACCCACAGTGTGCAATGGGCAGTGGGAACACACACCCCTTGAGGCCCTAGAACGGACATTAGCAGGAGGGTGGGCCAATGCCAGCCAGCAATACAGTGCATCACAATGTTGCACAGAGGTGGTCCCCACCACACAATGGCTACACGACTGTGCAGTGACAATCACATGGCACACTGCACCAGCAGCACCACAGCAACAATGGGGGCATCTGGGCACATGCCCACCCCATCAACAGTTGGCACATGTGTCCAATAGATGCACCACAGTGGCATACACCATGCACAGTGCAACACACACAGCTGCCATGGCACATGGCACAGGCAGCCATGCCCACACCAACCCCCCATTTACAGTGCGAAGGACCATGACAGTGCTTACCTGCCCCCTGCAGTGCTGCTGGTGCAGGTCCTCCACCATCAGGGCACACCGCCCTGTCACATGCCACTGCAGCCCTGGCCCATCTGCAGTCCTCTGGCCCTGGGAATGGAAAGAAGACAGGTGCACATCACTAACTGACCATAGCAGCTTCCCCCCCCACAGCCGTCTGTGCACAGGGTGTGCCCCTGCCCAACACATCCCGCATGCCAGCATGACTGCAGGGAAACACAAGTGGCAGCTGGCAATGCCACTCCATGATGCACAACATGACAGTGTACCCCACTGCAGGGCATGCCAGGCAGCAAAGCCAACACCACAATACAGCACAAGGGTAGACGTGCAACATGGGATGACTTACCAGGCTGTGGTGCTGCACCACATCTGGCGCATGCCTGAAGCCTCAGTAGGCAGTCAGGGTCCTGACATATGAGGTCACTGTACTAGTACCTACATTGTTCTTGTGGTCCTGGGCACCCCGGTCCTCCGCTCCAGACTGGCAGAGATAGCCTGCCACACACTGCCCATGGCCTGCTGCAAGGGCACCTGGCCAAACAACTGTGGGCTGTGGGGCTCCACACAGGCCACCAGGTTGGCAAGCTCCACATCTGACCAGTTATGGGCATGGCATCCCCTACCCTGCACCATTGCACTTGCTCTGGTTCAGCGGCAAAAATGGAGGGAGCAGGCGCATGTGTCCACCACGGTGCCAGATGCGCAATGCACGGGAGACTGCACAGTGCTCACCTAATGCACAGTGCTGGAGATGCACAGTGGGCATGGCTAGGTGGGGTCACAGGGTCATGGAGAGGATCAAGGGGTCAGAGGTCAGTGGTTAATGCAAAGTGCGCATGTGCATGATAAGGAACATGCCATCATGCACAAAGTGCATGTTGCCAGCCATGCGCAGCATGTGCAGTGCTAATACAGCATGCTGTTCCTGTGTATTGTGCGATTTACACCATGACAGCACAGTGCGCATGGACACTGCAGACCTGAGCACCATGCATGTGTGGGCATTGCACCTCTGCTTGCTCCAAAGCAATACCATTGCGCACAGTGCAATATCTCGATATTCAGTTGCCGCATGCAAATGAGCTCATCATCCAATACATGGTGTAATGGGGTACATTAGCATATCATTATCATTGTGCACAACCTTATTTGCATGCGTTGTGCTTCATAAGCACCACAGAACAGCACAGACCATGTACCGGTATTGCAACCTTGATAGGTAAGTGATGGATGCCACAGCAGCACACTGGGAGCAGACAGCACTGCAGGGTGGGATGGACTTGGGCGATGCTTCCACTGATGCACTGTGCTGTCCATGTCCGCAGGAGGCAACATGTCAGAACAAGAGGAAGGCAAGCAGCGGGGGCCTGCAGCTAAGTGCAGGCCCAACTTCACGAAGGGTGAGACAGATCAGGGCATCCCATTATGCCACTAGTGGAGGGCCAGCAGATGCACCCACACTGACGTCAACAGAGGAGTTGGTGGCAGCCACCATGCACTTGCACCATGATGGAGAGTGTGCCTGGAGGAGGCTTCCAAATTGGTGGCAGCCCATCACCACATTGTATGTATGTCAGAAACGCACAGCTGGTGGCCCAGAGGGTGCATACACAGGCATGCTGGTGTGCATGCAGATGTCCTGCATGCCATGTGCATGTGTGCACATCCACACACATGCCATGCTGCAGTACACATGCAGCAGCAGTGTACAGGGGGCACATGTGAGTATAGCATAGGGCATGCAATCCTTCTTTTGCAGCACCAGCTTGCCTCCATGCAGAGGATGGGGCACCGGCAGCAGCAGCAGCAGCAGCAGCACCCGTGGATGCTGGTACAGTCCCGGAGGATGAGCTATCCATTTCCTACTGGCATCTGAGGGCCAACATGTTGCAGTCTAGTGCCATGGTACCTGTGGATGTCTTAGACCTAGGGTCAGATGAGGCCCTGGATGTGATCCTACAGGATGCCAACCTAGGTGTCCTGTGTGTGGAGACACAGATCGGGGTGGGGTCTGACTCCGATGATGACTGCACACACACCTCCTGGACAGCATGGGTGATATTGTGGGTGTGTCGTCCCTGCTGGCATCACAGTCATGTACCACACCCAGTGCTATTGTAAGCTGTAGCACAGCTGCCTGCTACCACTGCGGGTGTGGCAGTGTCTGTTGCCATGGATATGGTGGTGGTGCAGCCGTACAGATGCAAGGTGGTGAACAGCGGCCAGATGGGCAACAGCAGCAGGCTGAAGGAGCCACCGAGCAGCCAGACACAGGATCCACCACCAGTGCACCTGCTGTACCCATTCCCCCTGATGACACCACTGTGCAGTGTCAACCACAGAGGGGGGCTGTGCAACATGGCAGGTCACCCACAGAGGATCAGCATCATGCCCAGGAGCCCCAGGATCTGGATCACTTGGCTGAGCATACCCGGCTGCTGCAAGCATCCATTCAGCAACAGGTGCTGCTCACTGCTGGGGTGTGTGCACTGCATGCAGAGGTACACCAGTTAGCTAAGCAGCAGGACAGAGGCACTGCGCAGATCCTGGAGGGCATGCAATGCATGCAGGAAGCCATGACTGCATCTTTGGATTGTATTGCCAGTGCAATTGAAGATGGCTTTGTGTTGATGGCTGCCACAGGGCATGGCCATGCACAGGAGACCCCCTGCAGTGTGCTTTCCACCCCATGGACCCAGCATCGGGTGACACAATCACAGTTGATGCTGGGCTGAAATGTAGGTATCCCAGGTATGCCCAGGGTGGGCCTGTTTGGGTGCCTGCACACCCCTGTGAGGACACGGTCATGGTCCTGTGCTTCCACCCTTGGGGGGCTACTGGACAGCTCCCAGCTGATGCACAGCCTGTGGCTGCTGATCGGCCCTGGTGAAGCAGCCCCTGTGGCTCTAGTGGCCATGGTACCATGTGGCCACTGTGATCTGCATGCTGCCCTGACCGCAGTCTGCAGTTGATGCCTTGTGCGCCCATGGGTGGTGTGTGTGACTTGGTAACTTGGTATGTATAGACAAAGTAGGCCATTAGAAACATAGAAACATAGAAGTTGATGGCAGATAAGGACCGCAAGGCCCATCCAGTCTGCCCATTTCTTTTTCTACCTTATAAATGTGACATCGGCCTTTGCTCTGTCAGTGACCTATCTATTCATAGTCATTTGTATTGCTCCCTTATGCCTATCCCATGCCTGTTTGAAGCTCTGCACTGTATTCATAGCCACCACTTCTTGTGGTAAGCCATTCCATGCATCCACCACCCTTTCTGTGAAAAAGAATTTCCTCAATTCCCCCTTAATTGGCCTCCCTCTAATCTCATGCTGTGTCCTCTTGTCCTGCTATTTTTCTTATATTTAAACATGTTAGACTCTTTCACCTTGTTTATGACCTTAAGGTGTTTGAATGCCTTGATCATATCACCTCTCTCCCTCCTTTGCTCAAGGGTATACATATTGAGCTCCGTTAATCTGTCCTCAGTATGTCTTCTGATGCAGTCCCTGCACCATTTTGGTTGCCCTTCTCTGGACTGCCTCAATTTGTTAATGTCCTTGTGAAAGTGTGGCCTCAATACTGCACGCAGTACTCAGATGGGGCCTAACCAGTGTCTTGTACAGAGGATTATTACCTCCCTCTTACGACTTGTGATACCCTACTAATACACCCTAATGCCCCCCTAGCCTTACCTACTGCTTTAGAGGTCTGCCTGGATGATTTTAGGTCATCAGTGATGATGATGGCCAAGTCTCTTTCTTCCTTTGTGACTGCTAGCAACTCTCCTTCCAGCCTATAGGTGGCTTCAGGGTTTCTCTTCCCTATGTGCATGATTTTGCACTTCTTTGCATTAAATCCCAGTTGCCACTCTTCTGACCATTCTGCTAGTTTATCCATATCTCTTCTCATTCTGCCCACCCATCGGATCATCTACTCTGTTGCAGATCTTGGTGTCATCTGCAAACAGACACGCCTTACCCTCTAGTCCATCTGCAAGGTCACTAATGAAGATGCTGAAGAGGACTGGCCCCAGGACTGATCCCTGAGGTACCCCTTGTGACTTGCATCTCTTCTGACTGTATACCATTTACCACCACTCTCTGTTTTCTGCCCGTCAACCAGTTTGCCACCCAGTTGACCAACTTCCAACCCACCCGAGCCTACCCAGCTTATTTATCAATCTTCTAGTGGAACAGTGTTAAAGCTTTGCTGAAGTCAAGGTAGGTGACATCAACTGCTCCCCCTTGGTCCACCACTCTGGTTACCCAGTCAAAGAAATCTATGAGATTAGTTTGACAGGACCTTCCTTTTGTAAACCCATGCTGTCTTGGATCCTGTGCCCCTATGGATTCCAGGTGTTGCACTATCCTTTCCTTAAGGAGTGCCTCCATAATCTTGCCCACTACTGAGGTAAGACTGACCGGTCTGTAGTTCCCCACCTCCTCCCTGCTACCACTCTTGTGGAGCGGGATCACATGAGCCCTTCTCCAGTCTTCTGGGACCTCTCCTGTGCTCAGAGACTCACTAAACAAGTCTGCTAATGGCTCTGCTAGTTCCTCATTTAGCTCCTTAATTACCCTGGGTGTATGCCATCAGGTCCCATTGCCTTATCCACCCTGAGCTTAGCAAGCTCCTGTGGACCCTTTCTTTTGTGAAGGGTAGTGCTCACCTCCTCCCCCTGTGTCCATGATGCTGAGCTGTGGGCCCTGCCCTACCTTCTCTTCAGTAAATACTGAGCAAAAGTATCTATTAGGATAGATGCCTTTACAGGTCCTCCTCCTCACATGCTCCTTTTCTCCATTAAGCTAGAATACCCCCTCTGGACTTTCTCCTTTCACTAATGTATCTATAGAAAGTCTTGTCACCTTCTTTTACTGTTCGTGCTAGTGTTTCCTCAGTTTGGGACTTTGCCTGCCTTACTGCCTTACCTGCTTCCCTTAGGGCAGTTTGGTATGCCTCCCTATCTTCATCCCGCTGTGTTCCCTTATATTTCCTGAAGGCCAGCCTTTTGGCTCTGACCTTTTCTACTGTATTTGAGAACCAAAGTGGTTTCCTTCTTCTTTGCACTTCCTTTTCTGTCTAACACAATGGGATGTTGCTTCAAGTATTGCATCCTTAATGCTTGCCCACTTTGTCTGTACCCCTCACCTGTGTTTCTTTTTGCCAGGGCTAGCTTAACTCTGTTGGCCATCTTATCAAAGTCAGCTCCTCTGAAGTCCCATATTTTTGCCTTGGAATGGGATGATTTAGATGAAGTAGCCAAATTGAACCATACCATGTGATGGTCACTGGCCCCCAGGTGACCTTCTACCTGGAGATTTGTGATCCCTTCTTTGTTAGTCAGTACTAGATCTGTTGATAGCCCTGTCTCTTGTGGGTTGCTGTACCAGTTGTTTGAGGCCCTCCCCCTGCAGGGAATCCACTATGAGTCTAGTTCTGGCAGATGTTCCTGCTGGTATTGACCAATCTGTGTCTGGCATGTTGAAGTCTCCCATTATTAGAACCTCCCCTTTAGCTGTCATGTTTTGTATATCTTCTAACAGTAATGTGTCTATGTTCTCCCTCTGGTCTGGGGGCCTGTAGACAACCCCAGTTCTTATGGCTGTCCATTTCCTGTTTCCAGGGTGACCCACAATTCTTCTGGCTCCTTATGTGTATTCTGAATTTCTGTAGCTTTGATATTTTCATTAACATACAGGGCCACCTCCCCTTTTGCACCCTCGGTCTCTTCTGAACAATACATAGCCAGGTACTGAAGTCTCCCAAGTGTGGTTACTGGTAAACCATGTCTCACTAATTGCTACTATGTCCAGTTTAGCCTCTGACATTATGCCTGCAGGTCTGGGATCTTATTTCCCAGGCTGTGAGCATTTGTGTACATGATTTTCCATTGGCCAGATTTTGGTGTGTTAGTTGTTGGGTGAAGTTTGCCATTACCCTGTGCATCGTATGGGGAGACAAACCTTTTTCTTACCTGGTGATGCAAATGAGCGGCAAAAAGCGTTGAATTCCTGTTTGACCACTAGCTGAGGGGGAGGTGTTCTTCCCATTCGACGTATGGGTGCTGCACCTCTCCCCATTTGCTAGTTTAAATATTCTGCAAAGGCGTCAAACTTCTGCCCCAATGCACTGACTCCTCTTTAGTCAGATGCAGTCCATCAAATTTAAAGAACTTTCGCTCCCAGAACTGTTGCCAGTTCCTACAAATCTGTGTCCTTTTCCTGGCACCAGTCCTTGAGCCACATGTTTAGCTCCCTATCTCCCTTCTCTGACCTTCCGTCCATCTGCTCCCCTCTCCCAGACTGGCAGGATCTCAGAAGGAGATGCAGATAAAATAGATGATAGTTTGTCACCCAGCCTAGTCAGGTGTTCCTTGGTCTCCACAATTGACCGGCTGGCGGATCATTAGTCCCTATGTGTACTAGGACATCAATGTTTTCTCCTGCTTTGTGAACAGTTTTAGCAATGCGTCAGTGTCTCCATGCTGATGTGCCTGGGAGACATCTGACCATCACCCTTGGCTGGAGATGGTATCAACTCCCGAATCATGGAGTCTCCTATGATCAGAAGTTTTTGATTTCCTTTGTGCTTGTTTAGTTTTGGTTCCTGATTTGGGTGAGTTTTGTTGTGCTAGCTCCTGTGCCACAGTGTCCTGCTCTGCAGTGTCTTCTGCCTCTTTATTTGATTTCAGAGATAGAGGCAGATACCTGTTTGTAGTGGTTATATGGTTTTTGGAGGTAATGTGTTGGAGAGCACAGAGTGATGGGGCACCTGATTTGCTCCTCCTAACCACCTGCCAACCTCCTGGACCAACTACCCTCTGTGGTCAAGGTTTTTCTGTTGGATGCTGGGGAAATGGCGGGTGGTTCTTATAATGTATTTCCTCTTCAATATGAAATTTGAGGCGTGCAATCTCTGCCCATGCTGCCCAGAGCTGAGTCCTAAGATCTCCAAAGGCCCAGCATGTAGGACAGTGTCCTAAATCCTGTAAGACTGTCCTTCTGAAAATTGTTCCATAGTACCTGCAGTTAATGAAATCCATTCCAAATAAGTTGCTGGGTTTGTGTAACCTAGTCAGAGTAATTAGAAGGAAAAAAAGAAAAAAAATGCAAGTAATGGTTTAATTGTGCTTTGTTTAACTTGTTATAACAAGTTAAATTACTAGTGCCCTGTAAATGAGATCACCTTGTGAGGCCCACTGATCCACCCTTCCTGCTCTGCCACTGGAAATGTCACAACTGTGGTACCCTATAAAAGGAGTGTAGCGTGGGGTGGTTGGGGATGGGGTGGGTGGCTGGGCCCTTCCCTGCCTAAAAGAAGAACCACGGATGAAAGAACAAGGAGGTAAGAGCAGAAACAATCAGTCAACAACAAATGCAGTAACCCTGAAAGCTTATCCTAATGTTAGATAAAACTGTAAAACCTGTAAAGCACCACCTGTAATAATTTCAGAGAAGATATACCCTGTAAGAAACACTTTGCTCCAGAGAAAAATAAAGCAGTAACAGAAGATATACCTTGCAAAAGACAATTTGAATCAGAAGATTACAGCAGTAATCTGTTAGCACCTATAGGCACACCTTGTAATAATGCAGAAGAAGGTATACCAGCAACAACAATTTGAATCAGAGAAAAATAAAGCAATGAAATATTAGCAACAAACAGTAGCAATCCCTGTGAGTAAAAATAAAAACACACCACACAGTAAATCTGCTTAGCCAAACTAAGTCTTAATCCTTCTCCCTTGCTCTGGTAAATTTCTCTACTCTGCCTTTCAAGCAGTCTTAGAAGGAAAGAGCTCAGGTGAAGCTAGGTGCCTTAGGCCAGCAAACCAAGTCTTCTACCTCCAAGATATCAACTAACCTGACTTTTTAACCCTTCTTTCTGTTGGAAATTACTAAAGTTTGCCAGCTCCACCCCCATACACTTAATGCTTTGGAAGAGCTGTAGGAGGAAAAGCAATTAGCTCCTTCAATGTGAGAAGGAGACTGAAACACCTCTGAGACAACAAACCTTTTCTACAAACAAGAATAAAATAAAACACAGTGTCAAACAGTAATTTTGCTTAGCCCAATGATAAAAAAGTCACAAAAATGTAAGCTTCACCTGTAATACAGTAATTTCAGAGAAGATATACCCTGGAAGAAACACTTTGCTCCAGAGAAAAATAAAGCAGTAACAGAAGATATACCTTGCAAAAGACAATTTGAATCAGAAGATTACAGCAGTAATCTGTTAGTACACACCTGTAGGCACACCTTGTAATAATGCAGAAGAAGGTATAGCAGCAACAACAATTTGAATCAGAGAAAAAATAAAGCAATGAAATGTTAGCAACAAACAGTAGCCCATTTAATTGTCTCCCACTCATAGTGGGCTTATCTGTTGATATTTCTTATACTATTCAATGACAGGAATTTGTCTAACCTATTTTTAAATGAGTCAAAAGATGTTGCTTCTTCTACATTTTTAGGCAAATTATTCCAAATTGTGGGTGTACGTATATTATAAAAGTTCTGATGCCTATTTGTTCTTGCCCTGTTTATAAATATTTGTTTATGTGATCTAGAATTTACTGGTTTATGAATCCTTTTTATATTACATTGTGACATTAGGATCTTGTGTGCCATACAGATGGTGGCATGCCTGTGTGACATACTGCATGCTGCCTGTGTGTGTGTGTGCACACCCAGCTGCTGGACCATGTGGCATGGGCATGATGAGGGCAGTCTAGCATCGGTTGTGCCTGTGCACTGGTGCCATGTGTCTGATCCACGCTACAGTCCAACACCTGTGTGGGTGGGTGCACGTGTGTGTGTGTGTGTGTTGCTCTGTGTGGGTGTGTGCCACTGACTTCCCTCCCCCTGCATCACACCTTTGTGTGTGCATGCCCCTCGCCATGCATGGTCCTGCATGTGTGTTGTACCTGTCTGTGTGGCCCATGCATGTGTACCGCACCACTTACCTGTGTTCACTAAAGTGTTTCTATGTGACAGTGTCACGGTGACATCATGCCTGCTGCAGCAGTCAGGGGTCCTTCCATCCAGGGGGTGGCTGTCCACCACCCTCCTGCCCATTGCCTCCATTGTCCCCACTACTGTTGCCCTCATCAGCCCTGACAGCTATCCTGCAGTCAATAGCCATGTTGTGCAATATGCAGCAAGCCAGGAATAGGCCACAGGCTTTTGAGAGGCTATAATGCAGGGCACCACCTGACCTGTCTAGGCAATGGAAGCATGCCTTAAGCATGCCAAAGACATACTCAATGATGTTGTGCATGCTGGCATGTGCCTTGTTGTACCTTTCCTCCGCTGGGGATGATGGGCACTGGTAGGGGGTGAGCAGCCAGGGCCTCTGTGGGTGTGCATTGTCACCTGTGTGGAGAATGACATGGTTAGCCCTCTGCTATGCTGTGCTGCACCCCTTTCCTGTCCTAGTCCCCACACCATCATGCACACCCTGCCATCCCCACCCCCATCCCCAGGACTGGTCTGCTCATTGCACCTCACCTGTGCCATACTCACCCACTAGGTGGCCTGTGGGGATATCC
Source organism: Neoceratodus forsteri (assembly GCA_016271365.2). Taxonomy (NCBI): domain Eukaryota; kingdom Metazoa; phylum Chordata; order Ceratodontiformes; family Ceratodontidae; genus Neoceratodus; species Neoceratodus forsteri. The sequence continues at coordinate 84,767,289 of CM028133.1, read as the reverse complement.
TCATGTTCAAATCTTTGGCACAGCGCAGACCTGTGCCAGATGAATCCATTATGTGCACTCCCAAGGTGTGTGGCACATACATTGGTAATGCATCCAGTGGCATCGCACACCACCTGGCAGTTGATGCTTGAGCTCCCCTTCCTGTTGATATACACCAGTCTCTCAGGGCTAGGTGGCATTCAAATGCCCACATGAGTGCAGTCAATGGCCCCAATCATGCCAGACATGCATGCCACCCTGTGGGAGTCCTACATAATTGCTGTATGCTCCGTCTGTGTACTGGGGAAACAGATGAATTCTGAAGCATGTGGCAGCAGAGCATTGAGGAACTACATGAGGAGGTGGGACGTAGCCAACTGGTGATGCCTGTGGTGTCCTCTGTTGGTCTTTGGAAAGTGCCTGTGGTGAGCAGGCACACGACAGGCAGAGAACACCAAGAAGAAGGAGCTGCTGTTATAACTATACTTCTCAGCTGGGACTAAAGAACTAGAATTCTATTACTGGGATCTTCAATTTAGGTTGAAAACAAAACAAAAAAGTTAGCATATTTGTCTGACTTGACTGAAGTGAATTGTTATCTGTGCAGTTATCTAGGTGTTTGTCTCAGGTGGCTAAAAGGAATTGTTATCTGTGCAATTAACTAAGTGTAGAAACAGCTGTGAAGTAGGGGGAGTGGATTAGCAAGAAGGAAGCCAGGTTAAAGCCAGATTTAAAAACTGCCCTAGATAGCTTCTGCCAGAGAACAGGCAGAGAACACCAAGAAGAAGGAGCTGCTGTTATAACTATACTTCTCTACTGGAACTATATTGTCCTCCTTCCCTCCCCTCCACCCCTCCCACCCTAAGCCAGTTCTACTTTTGTAGGCACAGGATTTGACAACAGTAACTTCCTGTTTGGGAGCAGGAAGTGAGTGATCACAGAGCCATAAAAGACTCACTATCCTGAAAGGAAAAGAGTAGCTCTCCATCAGAGATGCAGCGAATTTAAAATCCGCTGGTGAAGTGCACGCGAAGAGGGAATTCGTGTAGCGGAGTGGGCAATGCAAAGTGCGCACTTCGCCTTGTCATTACCACTTCACGTTGGGCTTAATGACAATGCGAAGTAAGGTGAAGTCATTGATTTCAATGGACTTCGCATTCCTCATTATGATTCTAAGTGATCCACTTGGTGTTTCAGACTTGGCAACCCCCCCACACATCACATGGCTTACAGTACTGTAAGTCACATGCTCTCTAGCCAGGCAGGAAGGAAGTGAGTCACACAGACAGTTTCACTTTCTCCTGTGCAGACTGAGAGAGAGGAGTGTGTACTAGAGAGAGGAGTGTTTTGATTGCAGAGGAGAGTTAAAATTTGATACTTAATCCAACAACTTTTTTAAAAACTATATTTTTTTTGTCTTTTCTGTACTGTTTTTTACTTACTCACGACACTACTGGGGTGATTTGCGACACTAAAAACTGCATATACGACACTTTTGCACTTTTTGTAACTTTTCCCTTTGACTTATAATGGGAACTTGTTTTTCGAATAACTTTTGAACCATTTAATATTTTTTCACAAAATCTTTAAAAGGCACATTGGGGACCCCAGCTGCATGTTCCCTGAAGTTTTTGGACCGGTCGCACAAACCGTGCGACCTGTAGGTGAGAGCAAAGAATTTTCAAAAAAGCATAAACGCCCATCTCATTGGTGCTTAATAACTCTGCAACCATATATCTGACCAATAAGAAACTTGGCAGATCCCAAGATCTGCCATGCCCAATTGGGCATACCAAATTTCAGGCAAATCTGTTGAATGATGGCAAAGTTATTAAGGTGCAAACTTTGACCCTTTAACCTTAAAATGGTTCCTTAACTCTAACTATGGTAGTACTACCTCGCTACCATAATACATACATATATATATATATATATATGTATATATATATATATATATATATATATTGTATATACAGTGGTAGCTGTTGAAAAGTTTCCTACCTCAAGGTAACTCGAGGTACCACTGAGGTAATTTGCATTGACTGTAATGTGATCCTGCCTCATTCTGCCTCAGTATACCAAGGTATACCTCAGTACTGCAAAACATTTCTATGACTACCACTTGTATATATTGCAGCTTATTGTGGAAAAGGTGTCATTTTCCAATAATATAAACATATAATTACTTTTTAAACAGTGACCTATATCTTTTGTAAATAAACTCAATCTAATTTACATTAATAGGCCCCCAGAAGACCTACCACTTTGTTTTCCCTTAGCAGCTAGAGTGTCATAATCATTTAATAGAATATTCTTTTCTCGAAAATGTCATGTTTCCTGGAAACATATTTCCGCTGATCTAATAAAATAAAGTCAAGCCATGTCATTCTATTTTTTTGCAATACCTGCTATGTTCCATGTTATAATTAAAATACCTGCTTTGGGTGAACTACCTATTGTTTCATTTTCATTTAACTCTACTGTCTCATCAAGTCAAGCTTTTGGCCTTTTTCTAAGTCATTTTGTGCTACAGATGGAATTGTATTCTTTACAACCCACCCAAGCTGCTTATATGTTGCACAAATTGAATTTAAATTTGCTGCTAGTGGATTAAAACTCTCTTTGTGGATCTACTAAATGTATTCCCAGATAATCTAGTGCACTAATTAGTTGCAATCAAAAACAAGAAGGTGATTGTGGGTACAAAAGTCCTAGCAGAAGTGAAAAAAGTAACTCTCAAGTGGGGAATAACTAACTAACAGGGCCTAGATAGAAGGCTATCAAGTTACAAACCTTTCAGCAGGGTTGATGGGATACCGACAGAAGAAAAAACATGGAAACCAAGCTGATCATCTGAGTAGGCTCCCAGCAGCCCTCCAGTTTAAATGACAGATTTATTTTCAACTAACATATTTTAGCTACCTTATGGTCTACCACTGTATTCTGTCTTTTTCACCCCACCCCCTGTCTTATCTTTACTTGCATGTGTTCATGGTACATTTGCATGTATGGCTAACCCAGCACACACTTCCATCCAGTGTGTTTGTGTGTGTGGGGTGAGCATACTGACACGGGCATTCCAGCTATGTCTGCACATCTATTTTCATTTTCCACAGATGTCTCCATCTCTGTCTCCTTACCCCACATTTGTCACCTTTCTTCCTTCTTACTAGTCTTTGTTAATTAGTCCCCGCTTGAGAGCTCATTCACTCCTACTAGGCCTTTTCATACCCATCATCACCTTTTTGTTGTCTAAATTCTTTTCTTACCTTGCCTATTATCACTTTCTCTCCCATAGCCTCCCCCTATTTTCTTTCTTCCTACTTATGTATATGTATACGCACATACTCACACACACACGTATACACATTATAGTGGTGCAATAATGTCACTATAGTTAGGGTTGAGTAAGCCCTTTAATATTAAAGTCCAATTTTTGCACATTAATAACTTTGCAACCGTTCAACAGATTTGCAAGAAATATGGAATGCATGGTGTTGTATGGAAGATCTCTTGATTTACCTAGTTGTGTTTTGGGTGGACTTACAGTTTCCACACAGTGAAGTACTGAAAAATGTGTTTTTCACCACCTTTGACATGTTTTTTGCCCACCATGTTGCGACCACACCATTTGGTGTTTTGGTCTGAAATTTGGAATGTGGAAAGAGTTTGGGTCAAAAGAATAATAAAGCATTGATTTGGTTAACAAATATTAATCTACTACAAAGTTATTTAATTTTTATTTTTGGGATTCTGAGCATGCTCAGTTCACTCCAAAATTTATATGTATGTTTTGTGAAAGAGGATTGATTAGGCTCACAGTCAAGGATTTTGTCAGCTCATGAAAGGGAATTTAAAAAAATCCCAGTCCATCAGAAAAAAATCCTCGTCCGCGAGCCGACATCCTGTTTTCATTTTTTCTCCCAAACAAAATGTCATAGCTGCCTCCATTGGTGACTTCTTGTTGCAATAAGGTATGGGTTTTGTTCAGGGTAATGCCCTATACAAACCCATAGCTTTGGTTTGCTTTTTTTTTTTTTGGTTTCAAATTTTGAAATTTTTCATCCACGACTCGCTTTCAATCCACTTTTGTGAGCTGACAAAATCCCAGTCTGCCAGCTGATCCCCTTTCATGAGACTACAAAGTCCTTCACCCTCACTTTTTGACCAGATGGCCCTTCTCATGGACGAGGATTGACTTGATGGTCAAGGATGTTACTGCCTCGCAAAAGGGGATCTGCTGGCGGACTAGGATTTTGTCAGCTCACGAAAGGGGATTTAGTTTTTTAATCCCCTTTCATGAGCTGACAAAATTCTAGTCCACGAGCTGATGCAATCCCAGTCCATCAGCAATCCCCTTTTGTGAGGTAGCAAAATCCTTGACCTTCACTTTATGACCAGATGACCCTTCTCATAGACAAGGATTGAGTGACGGTCAAGGATTTTGCTGCCTTGCAAAAAGTGATCAGTTGGCGGACTGGGATTTTGTCAGCTCATGAAAAGGGATTGGGTTTTTGAATCCTCTTTTATAAGGTGACAAAATCCCAGTCTGAGAGCTGACAAAATCCCTGTCTGCCAACAATACCCTTTCGTGAGGAAGCAAAATCCTTGGCCATCACTTTGTGACCAGATGGCTAAAATCTGACAGTCAAGGATTATTCACGGATGGCAATTTTGACAGCTCACGAATGGGGATTGATCTGGTGATCGGGATTTTGCTACCTTATGAACTAGGAATTTTTAAACCTTTAAAAACCTTTCCAGTGCATTGCAAATGAATGGTTTTGGTGTTTTGACTTGAAATTTGCAGGGTATTAAGGGGATGCCCCAGGGATGTGAATTATGCTATTTGGAGGTTGAAAAATTAATTGGTTCCAAAGATATGCCATCATGAAGTTTTGGTTTTTCCCATAGGCTAACACTGTGGCTCCCATAGTGACTTTCAGTGAAAGTGTTTAGAAAACGAAGTAAGATATGGATTTTTTTGCTACTCATAGCTTAGTTCATCTTTACATGAACTAAGCTGTAAAAACAAATTTGGAAATCATAGATTATACATGCAGTGACATTTATTTCCTAGGTTGTACGGTTACTGAGATATTGGCAAATTAGTGTCATGAGGGTTCCAAGGGTGCCTTTTCAGTGCCCATATCTTGTAAATGATGAGAGATACACATTTCATTGATTCTATCTCATGTGGTGGCTTACTTTCATGATTACAGTGCTACTTGAGTTTTTTTCATAGCACTACGGTTACTTAGATATTGGCAAATTAATGTTACAAGGGTTTCATGCCCTACAGGGCTCCTATATGGTTCTGCTATATGTGTAAGTGGGAGCGCAGAGCTCAGAGGGCCCACACTCACAGAGATGCATATCGTTATGCAGAAATGGTTAGCTTGGTGGAAGCACAAGGCCAAAGGGCCCCACGCTCATGCCAACACAAGCTATTTACTAGTTATATTACACTTTTTCAAAAAGTAAGGGCATTTATTGCAAAAAACTTCATTTAATGCATCAGTTGGGGTTAAAGTGACAAAAGTGGGGAAATTAGATGTTAGGGTTGAGCCCCTAACCCCCACCACCCCATCCCCTATCCTCACATTTGTTGGTCTATATGTGGCCTGGGTTAAACTGAGGCCTTTTGAAAATTTTGGTGAAAAATGTTGCCCCATTCAAAAGTTATTCAATTTTTTCATGTCTCATTATAACCTATGGGAAAATTTATATGTGCATTGCGAAAAGTTTTGCGATCACATTTTTGTTGTCGAGCTCCCTGAAATTGTTTTTGTGTTTCCACCATCTTGTTTTCAGTTAGCGAGAGAGAAAAAACATTATAACTAAAAAAAAATAATGGTATTTGGTAAACAGCAACAGTTGTGTTTACCTAGTCAGACCCCGAGGAACAAGACCCTGGCATTAGTTTTTTTTGTAGCTGGTCCGCAAATATATTTTTTAAACTTTGTCATTTTCTGATCCTGGAAAAATGTTTTGTTTCTGCGAAAACAATCATGATCAGAAAAAAAGTAACATCTGCAACAATTGTTTGAGTGTGACAACATTTCCATCATAGAGATAGCAGTGTAGTGAAAACCATTCAAGTAATCCTGGTAACACTGCACAAAAACATTTTGCTATGTGCTGTTTTCTTTGTAGCTTCATTGTGCCAAGGTGGTTTGTGCTTTTGGTATGAATTTTCAGGGTGGCAAGGCCTGGTCCCACAGATGTGCCTTTTTTAGTGGTTTGATACGAAAACACAGTTACAGCATTCTGAAGTTGAGAAATTTTCCCATAGGATTACATTGCAGTGCCCGTATCTCGAAAATGGTTCGAGATGTGGATATTTTGTTGCAAAATTGCTCTAAGTATCAAAGTAGGTTGGAAAGCCATAAATAACATTAATTTTGAATTGTTTTTCTACCTCATGCGGTTACTGAGAAATTTGGAAATTAGTATTCCAATGGCTCATTTTCAAGTCCATAGGGTTAGTATTAGGCCCTCAGAGTTAGCGCTCACAGCGGTTTTTAGTGCCAGTATCTCAGAAATGATGCAAGATATGGATTCAATCTGTCTATCTTGCATGGACATCTTGCTGTCATGATAACGACACTTGAATGTTTTTCCTAGCTGCTACTGTTCTTGAGCTATTGGCAGATTTGTGTTGCAAGGGTTCCTTTCCCTATAGGGCTGCTGCATGGCTCCATACTAATGTGTAAGTGGGAATGCAGGGCTTGTGCTCATACAGATACATATCATTATGCACAAATGGGCAGTTTGGGTCCCACACTCCCACCAACACATACCATTTACTACTTATATTGCAATTTTTCAAAAAGTAAGGACATTCTTTGCAAAAAAAAACTTAATTGATGCATCATTTAGGGTTGGTTCCACAGTGACAAATGTGCAGAAATTCAACATTAGGGTTACCACCCCAGCACCCCACACCCCCATCCTCCACACACCAACAGATGTCAGGGTGTGCCTTGAGGTCATCAGTCCTAACTTTCACCCCATTCTCCAATACTGTAGCATGTCAGCTTGCTTACACATGGAATGGGGTGAGAGTTGGGCTTGACACCCTATAAGCACACCCGACTTCTGTTGGTGTAGAATAAATGCGTGGGGCTGGGATGGTGGGGTGGTAACCCTAACACTGAATTTCCACTCTTTTGTTGCTATGGAAACAACCTTAACAGATGCTTTAGCAAAGTTTAATATACATATTATAGGGGCACGGTTGCTCCCCTATATTTTGAGTTATGAAGCCACTTCTGTGTTAAACTCAAACATTTGTGTGTTGATAACTTTGGCCCCATTCTATAGATTTGCATGACATTTGGTATGCGCAGTGGGGCATGGTAGATCTCTTGATCTGCCAAACTTTGTTTCAGTCAGACTTATGGTTGTTGTGCATGAAAATGCTGAAAAATGCAGAATTATCCAGTTTTGGAGGAAGTTTTTTGAGATATTGTCAATGGCGCTGTGTAGCTGTTGTGTGGTGTACTGCTATGCAACATGTCTCATTTGAAAGAGCTTCACTGGCCAAACATGCTGCTTTTCATTTAGTGAAACAATATAGAGGCATTCAAACGTTATTGCACTTTTAAGTTCCCATTATAAGTCAATGGGAAAATTTATATGGTTATTTTGCAAACAAAAAATAGGGTTTTGGCCATTTGGTCCCACCTCACGATCAAAGAATTTGCAGACTCACAATCAAAGAATCTTTGATCCTGAGGGAGGGACTTAATAGCAAGATTTGGAAGGATTGGGTAGCCCCAATTTTTAACAACTTTTAAAAATTCAATATCTCAGAAACGGTTTGGTCTTTTAACTTGAAATTGGGAGGGTATTGATGGGATGTCCTGTAGATGTGAATTATGGTGCTTAGGTGTCAGAAAATACATTCATTGTGGAGATAATGCATGGCACAATTTACATTTTGCACACAGCGTTTTGTATTGTGGTAGTGGCTTGAAATTTATAGGGTAGCTAGCTTTACTGCCATGGATGTACTTTTCAGTTGTTAGGTGTGTAAAATGTAAACAGGTGTGGAATTCTGCCACTCTGACCAAAGAAAATCTCAAACTTTAAAATGTTATATCTCGGACACGGTTTGGTCTCTAAAATTTAAATGTGCAGGGTGTTGAGGGGATGTCCTGTACATGTGAATTATTGCATTTATGTGTTGGAAAATTAAGTTTCTGCAGAGATATTGCGTGACGCACTTTACATTTTGCATATAGCATTTTGCATTGTGGTAGGCACTTTTAATGTTAAACCTCACATTTTGCACGTTAATAACTTTGCAATCATTCAACGGATTGGCATGAAATTTGGAATGCTCAGTCTGGTGAGGTAGGTGTCTTGATTTTCTAAATTGTGTTTCAGTTGGATATATGGTGTGTGTGCAGTGAAGAGCCAAATAATGCACTTTTCACCACTTTTGTGCATTTTTTGTCCGAGGCCCTGCGCGGACACCAAGTAGGCTATTGGTCCAAAACTTGTGATGTTGAAACAGCTTGGGCCAAGGAACATGCCACTTTCTGTTTGGTGTTTTCATATTAATCTGTTCAAAAGTTATTACAATTTGAAATTCCCTTTATATCCTATGGGAAAGTGTGTATGAATTTTTGGAATGTTAATGAGAAAGACCAGATGGCCCAAATTGGGATCACCATATCTCAATAATAGTTTGGTCTTTTTACTTGAAATTTGCAGGTTGTTCAGGGGATGTCGTAGAGATGTGAACTGTGCTTCTTAGGTGTTGGGGAAATAATTTGTTGCAGAGATATTCAATAATATAATTGACATTTTTCCCATAGGATTACATTGCAGTCTGTGTCATGACATTCGGCGCCGTTATCTCGGAAACAAAGTGAGATACTGACTTTTTGCTACAAGTGGCTTAGATCACCTTTAAATGATCTAGCCACTAGAAAATGATTTGACATTGTAGAGTAAGCCTGCAGTGGAATTTTGTTTGTACGTTGCACAGTTCATGAGATATTGTGAAAGTCTTGTCACATGGGTTGAAAGAGTGCCTGTCCAGTGCTTTTTGGATCCCATAGCTGGGAAACGATGTGAGATATGGGTGCAGTCAGTGACTGTTGCATGATCTGCTCACTATCATGGTTACAATGACACTTGAATTGTTTTTCTAGCAGTTATGGTTCCCAGGATATGGACAAATTACTGTTACAAGCATTTGGTGACCAATAGGAATGCTGCATGGCTCTGTAGCTATGCATAAGTGGCAGTGCAGGCCCAGAGGGCCTGCACTCCCTCAGATGCATATTGTTATGCAGAAATGGGCAAGTTGGTGGGAGCACAGGACCCTCTCCCACCAGAGCGGCTATTATTATAGTGAAGCGGTCGCACCCCTATGTTTATGGTTATGAAGCCACTTCTATGTTTAGCTCAACATTTTACATGTTAATAACTTAGGTCCTGTTCAATGGATTTGCATGAAATTTGGTATGCGCAGTGAAGTATAGCAAATCTCTTGATTTGCTAAATTTCATTTAGGTCGGACTTACGGTCTTTGCATATGAAAACACTGAAAAATGCAAAATAATCCAGTTTTGGAGGCAGTTTTTGGGATATTGTCCATGGCACTGCTTGGCCATTGTGTGGTGTGCCACTCTGTGACATGGCTTTTTTGAAAGAGCTTCATTGGCCAAACATGCTGCTTTTAATTTGGAGAACAAATATTGAGGTATTAAAAAGTTATAGCACATTTAAGTTCCCATTATAAGTGAAAGGGAAAATTTATATGGTTATTTTGTGAATAAAGAATGGGGTTTTGGCAAACTAGTCCCTTCTCATGATCAAAGAATTTGCAGGCTCACAATTAAGGATTCTTTGATCCTGAGGGAGGGACTAGATGGCCAGATTTGGAGGGACCAGATAGTCCAATTTTTAACAACTTTTAAAATTAAATATCTCAGAAACGGTTTTGTCTTTTAACTTGAAATTTGGAGGAAGTTGATGGGATGTCCTGTAGATGTGAATTATGGTGCTTACATGTCAGAAAATACATTCAATGCAGAGATATGGCATGGCACACTTTACGCTTGGTGGACAGCTTTTTGCACTGTGGTAGTAGCTTGAAATTTATAGGGTAGCTAGCCTTACTGTCAAGGACATAATTTTCAGTCATGAGGAGGTGTGTAAAATGTAAACAGTTGTGGAATTCTGCCTCTCTGACAAATGAAAATCTCAAATTTAAAATGTTATATCTCGGAAACGGTTTGGTCCTTTACATTTAAATTAGCAAGGTGTGGAGGGGATGTTCTGTACATGTGAATTGTGATATTTAGGTGTTGGAAAATTAAGTTGCTGCATAGATATTGTGTGACACACTTTACATTTTGCATATATCGTTTTGCATTGTGGTAGGCACTTTTAATGTTAAATCTCACATTTTGTACGTTAATAACTTTGCAACCGTTCAACGGAGTTCCATAAAATTTGGAATGCACAGTCTGCTGTGGTAGATCTCTTGATTTACTAAATTGCATCTCAGTCAAGCATACAGTTTTTGCACAGCGAAGTGCCAAGAAATGCACTTTTTATCACTTTTCCAAATGTTTTTGTCTGTAGCGCTGCACAAACACAGTGTTTGCTATTGGTCCAAAACATGGGACATAGAAAGAGCATTGGCCAAGGAAAATGTCACTTTTTGTTTGGTGAAAAATATTTATCTGCTCAAAAGTTATTACAATTTGAAATTCCCATTATATCCTAGGGGAAAATGTATATGTATTTTTGGAATGGTAATGAGAAAGACCAGATGGCCCAAATTGGGATGACCATATCCCAATAATTCTTTGGTCTTTTTAACTGAAATATGCAGGGTGTTGAGGGGATGTCATAGAGATGTAAACGATGCTGTTTAGGTGTTGGGGAAATAATTTGTTGCAGAGACATTCAATGACGTATTTGACATTTTTCCCTTAGGATTACATTGCAGTCTGTGTCATGAAGTTTGGTTTCATTATCTCAGAAACAAAGTGAGATGCAGACTTTTTTTCAACACTGGAAAAAGATTTCACACTATAGAGTAAGCCTGTATTGGAATTTTGTTTGTACATTGCACGGTTCATAAGATATTGTGAAGGTATTGACACAGGGGTTGAAAGAGTGCCTGTCCAGTGCTTTTTGGTGCCCATGGCTGGGAAACGATGTTAGATATGGGTACGGTCAGTGAATATGGCATCATCTGCTCACTATCACGGTTACAATGACACTTGAATTGTTTTCCTAGCTGTTACAGTTCCCAAGATATGGGCAAAGTACTGTTACAAGCATTTGGTGTCCAGTAGGAATGTTGCATGGCTCTGTAGCTATACATAAATGGCAGCACAGGCCAAGAGGGCCTGCCTTCCCTCAGATGCATATTGTTATGCAGAAATGGGCAAGTTGGTGGGAGCATAGGGCCCTCTCCCCCCAGAGTGGCTGTTATTAGTATAGTGGTATGGTCGCATCCCTATATTTAGGGTTATGAAGCCACTTCTATGTTAAACTCAAAGTTTTGTGTGTTAATAATTTAGGTCATGTTCAATGGACTTGCATGAAATTTGGCATGCACAGTGGGGCATGGTAAGTCTCTTGGTCTGCCAAATTTAGTTTCAGTCAGACTTACGGTCTTTGCCCACAAAAACACTGAAAAATGCTAAATTATCCAGTTTTGGAGGCAGTTTTTGGGATATTGTCCGTGGTGCTGCATGGCCGTTGTGTGGTGTGCTGCTCTGTGACATGACTCGTTTGAAAGCGCTTCACTGCCCAAATATGCCGCTTTTCATTTGGTGAAAGAATATTGAGGCATTCAAAAGTTTTAGCACTTTTAAGTTCCCATTATAAGTCAAAGGGAAAATTTATATGGTTATTTTGTGAACAAAGAATGGTGCTTTGGCAGTCTGGTCCCTCCTCATGATCAAAGAATTTGGAGGCTCACAATCAAAGATTCCTTGATCCCAAGGTAGGGACTAGAAGGCCAGATTTGGAGGGACCAGATAGCTCAATTTTTAACAACTTTTAAAATTAAATATCTCAGAAATGGTTTTGTCTTTTAATTTGAAATTTGGAGGGAGTTGACAGGATGTCCAGTAGATGTGATTATGTTGCTTAGGTATCAGAAAATACATTCATTGGGACATGTGGTGTGGCATACTTTACACTTGGCTGACAGTGTTTTGCATTGTCGTAGTGGCTTGAAATTTATAGGGTAGCTAGCCTTACTGCCATGGACGTGCTTTTCAGTTGTTAGGTGTGTAAAATGTAATAGGTGTGGAATTCTGCCACTCTGACCAATGAAAATCTCAGATTTTAAAATGCTGTATCTCTGACATGGTTTGATCTTTTAAATTGAAATTTGCACAGGTTTGAGGGGATGTCCTGTACATGTGAATTATGGTATTTAGGTGTTGGGAAAGTAAGTTCCTGCAGAGATATTGTGTGATACACTATACATTTTGCATATATCGTTTTGCATTGTGGTAGGCACTTTTAATGTTAAATCTCACATTTTGTACGTTAAAAACTTTACAACTGTTCAATAGATTTGCACAAAATTTGGAATGCACAGTCTGGTGTGGCAGGTCTCCTGATTTTGTAAATTGCATTTCAGTCGGATTACGGTTTTTGCGCAGCGAAGTGCCAAAAAATGCACTTTTCGCCTCTTTTGCTCATTTTTTGTCCATCACACTGCGCAAACACTGTGTGAGCTATTGCTCTGAAACATGGGAGATAGCACGAGCTTTGGCCAAAGAACATGCCACTTTATTTTGGTGAAAAAATATTAATCTGTTCAAAAGTTATTACAATTTGAAATTCCCATTATATCATGGGGGGAAATTTTTTACTTTATTTTTATTTTTTAGAACATCAGTTTAACAACCTTTGAGCCAAAGGCTCATTTACAAAGGTACCTCATCACAGAGAGGACAAAACAGTGCAAACAACAAACATCAAGGCAGATAAAAAAATCAGAGTACATTTAGGAATCAGGCAAAAATACAGGCATATGTCAAACACAGTATACAACAGGCTTACATGTGAGCTTTACAGAGTAGACAATATACAGTAGTTACATGGAGATTGATTCAGTGGGCAGATAAAGGTAAGGCTGGGTGGAAGACATCAGAAGAGGAGTGTGGGGAAGATAGTAGCAAGTAAAGGTAGAGCTGGACAGAAGGTCAGAGAGCGGCTCAGTGAGCTTTGTCTGGAAGGATAGGAGGAGGCTTAGAGGCAGGTACAGCTGTGTGTTGAGAGCAGGTGATTTCTAAGGCTAGTTTTAAAATAAGATAATGAGGCAGCATCAAAAATGCATTTATATTTTTGGAATGTTAATGAGAAAGACCAGATGGCCCAAATTGGGATCACCATATCTCAATAACAGTTTTGTCTTTTTACTTGAAATATGCAGAGTGTTGAGGGGATGTCATAGAGATGTAAACAATGCTGTTTAGGTGTTGGGGAAATAACTTGTTGCAGAGATATACAATGACGTAATTGACATTTTCCCACAAGTTTACATTGCAGTCTGTGTCATGATTTTTGACATCGTTATCATGCAAACAAAGTGAGATACAGACTTTTTGTCAACACTGGAAAAAATATTTGACATTGTAGAGTAAGTCTGCAGTAGAATTTTGTTTGTACATTGCACGTTTCATGAGATATTGTGAAAGTATTGTTGCAAGGGTTGAAAGAGTGGCTGTCCAGTACTTCTTTGTGCCCATAGCTGGGAAACAGTGTGAGATATTGATATGGTCAGTAATTGTGCCATGATCTGCTCACTATCATGGTTACAATGACACTTGAATTGTTTTTCTAGCTGTTACGGTTCCCAGGATATGGACAAATTGTTGTTACAAGCATTTGGTGGCCAATAGGAATGCTGCATGACTCTGTAGTTATGCATAAATGGCAGCTCAGGCCCAGAGGGCCTGCACTCCCTCAGATGCATATTGTTATGCAGAAATGGAAAAGTTGGTGGGAGCACGGGCCCTCTCCCACCAGAGTGGCAATTATTAAAGGGGTGCGACTGCATCTCTATATTTAGGGTTATGAAACCACTTCTATGTTAACCTCAAAAGTTTGCATGTTAATAACTTTGGCCCTGTTCAATGGATTTGCTTGGAATTTGGTATGCACAGTGGGGCATGGTAGAGCTTTTGATTTACCAGATTTTGTGTCGGTTGGACCTATGGTCTTTGCGCACGAAAACACTGCAAAATGCAAACTTATCCAGTTTTGGAGGCAGTTTTTGGGATATTGTCCATGGCATTGCACGGCTGTTGTATGGTGTGCCACTCTGTGACATTGCTCATTTGAAAGTGCTTCACTGACCAAACATGCTGCTTTTCATTTTGTGAAAAAATATTGAGGCATTCAAAAGTTATAGCACTTTTAATTTCCCATTATGAGTCAAAGGGATAACTGATATGCCTATTTTGTGAACAAAGAATGGGGTTTTGGCCATCTAGTCCCTTCTCATGATCAATCAATTTGCAAGCTCACAATCAAAGATTCTTTGACCCCGAGGGAGGGACTAGATGGCCAGATTTGGAGGGACCATATAGCCCAATTTTTAACAACTTTTAAAATTAAATATCTCAGAAATGGGTTTGTCTTTTAACTTGAAATTTGGAGAGAATTGATGGGATGTCTTGTAGATGTGAATTATTGTGCTTAGGTGTCAGAAAATACATTTGTTGTAAAGATATGGCATGGCGCACTTTATGCTTTGTGGACAGCGTTTGCATTGTGGTAGTGGCTTGAGATTTATAGGGTAGCTAGCCTTACTACCATGGATATACTGTTCAGTCATTAGGTATATAAATTGTAAACAGGTGCAGAATTCTGCCACTCTAACCAATGAAAATCTTAAACTTTAAAATGTTATATCTCGGAAATGGTTTGGTTTTTTAAATTGAAATTTGCAGGGTGTTGAGGGGATGTCCTGTAGATGTGAATTATGATATTTAGGTGTTGGAAAATTAAGTTGCTGCAGAGATATTGTGTGACGCTCTTTACATTTTGTGTATAGCGTTTTGCATTGTGGTAGGCACGTTTAATGTTAAATCTCACATTTTGCATGTTAATAACTTTGCAACCGTTCAACAGATTTGCACAAAATTTGGCATGTGTTGTCTGGTATTGTAGGTCTCTTGATTTACTAAATTGTATTTCAGTCGGACATATTGTTTTTGCACAGTGAAGTGCCAAATAATGCACTTTTTGCCGCTTTTGCACATTTTTTGTCTGTTTCGCTGCACAGACACCGTGTGGGCTAATGGTCCAAAACATGTCATGTAAAAAGGGCTTGGGACAAGGAACATGCCACTTTTTGTTTTAAAAAATAGTAATTTGTTCAAAAGTTATTACAGTTTGAAATTCCCATTATGTCCTAGGGGAAAATGTATATGTATTTTTGGAATGTTAATGAGAAAGACCAGATGGCCCAAGTTAGGATGACCATATCTCAATAACAGTTTGGTCTTTTTACTTGAAATATGCAGGGTGTTTAGGGGATGTCATAGAGATGTAAACTATGCTGTTTAGGTGTTGGGGAAATAATTTGTTGCAGAGATATTCAATGACATAATTGACATTTTTCCCTTAGGATTACATTGCAGTCTGTCATGAATTTTGTTGTCGTTATCTTGGAAACAAAGTGAGATACAGACTTCTTTTTGACATTGGAAAAAAAATTTGACATTGTAAAGAAAGCTTGCCATGGAATTTTGTTTGCACGTTGCACAGTTCATGAGATATTGTGAAAGTATTGTCACAAGGGTTGAAAGAGTGCCTCTCCAGTGCTTTTCGGTGCCCATTGCTGGGAAACAATGTGAGACATTGGTATGATCAGTGATTGTGGCATGATCTGCTCGCTATCAAGGTCACTATGACACTTGAATTGTTTTTCAAGCTGTTACAGGTCCCAAGATATGGATTTATTACTGTTGCAAGCATTTGGGGACTTTAACCTCCCTCATATTAACTGGGACTCATTCTCAGGACAGTCCTATGCCGAGAAAGGACTAATAGATGTGATAGTTAGTATTGGATTACAACAACTTGTTAGTGAACCCACTCAAGGTCCTAATATTTTGGATCTATTATTTACTAACATAGAGCAACAAATTAGCAATGTACAAATTTGGGATCCACTTAGGACCAGTGATCATTCATCTATTCTTTTTGAAATCCAACAGTTTAAAACTACACAAAGGAAGTTATACTATACAAAAAATTATAATAAAGCACATTTTTCTAAAATCAATGAATACTTACAAAACATAAACTGGGAATCTAATCTTCTTAATTGTACAACACAACAAGCTTGGGACTTTTTAAAAAAACATTGTACATTATTTGGAAAATACCTTTATTTCATCTAAGAAGAAATTTAATAAAGGAAAAATTCACCCTTGGTTCAACAAGACAATTAAAAATCAGATTAAAATAAAAATTTAACTTTTTAGGAAACTTAAGAATAGTTCTGTTCCATTTAAAACTACTCTATTACATAAATACAGACTATTTGTGAAAAACTTAAAAAATTATATTAAATTGGCAAAAAATAAGCTATAATTTAAACTAGCTCACACAAAAGACTGTCACAAATCTCTTTCCTCCTATATAAATATTAAAAAAGGTGTATCAAGGACCATTGGTCCCATTATAACCAATGGCTCTTCTCTATCTGATATAGAAACCTTGAATCTCTTTAATAAGTACTTTTGTTCTGTGTTTTCTCAAAAATCACCTATTAGTACATTTAAAGTTCAACACATAGATTATCATAGGTTCTATCCAACTGACATTACACAGGCTATCAAAAAACTAAAAAAAAATACTAGTCTGGGCCTAGACGGTATTCATCCATGGTTTCTGATCAAAACCTCTATAAATATTTCTATACCTTTGTCAATTATCTTCAACAAATTCTTACAAGAAAGCATTGTACCAAATGATTGGCGTTAAGCAATAGTTACTCCCATATTTAAAAAAGGCAATAGAGGTTTTGTGCAAAATTATCGTCCAACTAGACTGACCTCAGTGGCTGGTAAATTAATGGAATGAGTAATGAAGTCTCTAATAGATCAAGATTGTAAAAAATTAGGAATTTATCATTTAAATCAGCATGAGTTTACTCCCTAGTATTCCTGCACCACCAATCTGATATCTTTCTACAATAATATAAGTAGTCTACTAGATGTGGGTATCCCTACTGATGTAATTCTTTTGGACTTTAGTAGAGCTTTCAATAAAGTCTCACATGAAAAACTCATTACTAAAATGCACAATCTAGGTTTGTCACCTGATATTGTCAACTGGACTTTAAACTGGTTGACAAATCATTCTCAGAGAGTCAGAATTAATGATATCTTGTCTGATTCGGGTAGTGTGACAAGTGGTGTACCACAGGGGTCGGTCTTGGGACCAACATTGTTTAATCTCTTTATCAGTGATTTACAAACAGGGCCAAATAACTTCATGGTTAAATTTGCAGACGATACTAAATTGGGAGGCAAGGTTAATAATCAAGAAAATATTTCGCATTTAAGAAGGATTTGGAAAAATTAACACTTTGGGCAAATGAAAATCATATGCAGTTTAATCAAGACAAATGTTTAGTAGTGCATTTTGGTGTAAATAATCCAAAAACGATATATTATATAAACAGACTACCACTTCAATCATCAAATTGTGAAAAAGATTTAGGGATATATGTTAATAATAAACTTACATCAGATGATCACTGTGTTAGAACTACTTGCATGACCAACAGACTTTTGAGGCAAATAAAACACACTTTTGTTAATTGCACTGAACAATGCCTTATTCCATTGTATAGGGCATTTATTAGACCATATCTAGACTATGGCTCCCCTTTCTGGAATCCACACCAAAAAAAAAGACAGCAATTCTTGAACAGGTTCAAAGGAGAGTAACTAGAATGATTCCAAGATTAACACATTTGGATTATCAGAACAGATTAAAAGTCACTGGTCTCTTCTCTCTTCAAACTGGAAGATTAAGAGGTGATATGCTTATGGTTTTTAATTTAATAAATTCACCAGATCTAATGGAAAAATGTGGTCTAACACTCTCTAAAAGGAGACATGTTCTGAGACTGCATAATAAACAGCTTGAAGTAGAAACTTATAAACCCAGCAAAAGGAGAAACTTTTTTCCAATAAGAACATCCATTGTATGGAACACCTTGCCCCAAGAATTGGTAGAGGCAACTAGTGCCACTGTCTTTAAAAACAAATTATATGTTTGGTTGAGGGATAATAGATAAATAATGTCCCACATAGTGTGGGGAACAGTCTCGATGGGCTCTGGCCTTCTTCTGTTCTTTCATACCAAGTAATACCAAGTAATAGGAATGCTGCATGGCTCTGTAGCTATGTATAAGTGGCAGCACAGGTCCAGAGGGCCTGTGCTCCCTCAGATGCATATTGTTATGTAGAAATGAGCAAGTTGGTGGGAGCACAGGGCCCTCTCCCACCAGAGTGGCTATTATTATAGGGATGTGGTCGCCCCCCCTACATTTATTGTTATGAAGCCACTTCTATGTTAAACTCAACATTTTATGTGTTAATAACTTTGGTCCCGTTCAATGGATTTGCATGGAATTTGGTATGCACAGTGGGGCTTGGTAGATCTCTTGATTTGCGAAATTTTATTTCGGTCAGACTTACGGTCTTTGACACGAAAATGCTAAAAAATGCTAAATTATTCAGTTTTGGAGGCAGTTTTGGGGATATCGTCTGTGGCACTGCATGGATGTTGTGTGGAGTGCCACTCTACGACATGGCTTGTTTGAAAGAGCTTCACTGCCAAAACATGCCGCTTTTCATTTGGTGAAAAATATTGAGGCATTCAAATGTTATAGCACTTTTAAGTTCCAATTATAAATCAATGGGAAAATTGATATGGTTATTTTGTGAACAAAGAATGGGGTTTTAGCCATCTGGTCCCTCCTCATGATCAAAGAATTTGCAGGCTCACAGTCAAAGATTCTTTGATCCCGAGGGAGGGTCTAGATGGCGAGATTTGGAAGGACCAGATAGCCCAATTTTAAACAACTTTTAAAATTAAATATCTTAGAAATGGTTTTGTCTTTCAACTTGAAATTTGGAGGCAGTTGACAGGATATCCTGTAGATGTGAATCTTGGTGCTTAGGTGTCAGAAAAAACATTCATTGTGGAGATATGGTGTGGCACACTTTAAGCTTTGTGGACAACATTTTGCATTGTGGCAGTGGTTTGAGATTTATAGGGTAGCTAGCCTTACTGCCATGGACATACTTTTCAGTTATTAGATGTGTAAAATGTAAACAGGTGCAGAATTCTGCCACTCTGACCAATGAAACTCTTAAACTTTAAAATGTTATATCTTGGAAATGGCTTTGTCTTTTAAATAGAAATGTTCAGGGTGTTGAGGGGATGTTCTGTACATGTGAATTATGATATTTAGGTGTTGGAAAATTAAGTTGCTGCAGAGATATTGCATGATGCAGTTTACATTTTGTGTGGGATATTCAGACTGTGCCACAAAGAAGCGCATTAGCAGGAGCAGGCACAAGTGTAGTGTGCCCCTGTGCAACACATATGATATTCAAACACAGCACAGGCCAAGGTGTGCTTTCACAACACAGCTGAATATCGCACCAACTGTGCCATGGTGCAACCAGGGATGTGCACTGGAGCAGTTTGGAAATGCAGTAGCACAACCAGGAAGGGACTGGATGCAGGGGTGCACCACTCATAGAAGCCATGTGTGGAGGAGCACGCAGCAGGCCAGGCAGCAGACACCCCCCCACACCCCTTGAACTGCACAACCAGTGGTGAGCTAGATGGACCATGAACACCAGCACTGAATCCACAGCCAGGTCACGGTGCCCCAGCACACCCCCCTGGCAAGCAGTGACCGCAACACTAGGAGGGCCGACCACCCAGTGCCACCCCATCCCACCAATGCAGAGCACACCCTGTACAGTGATCCCCAGACACCCGGCCCAGGAGCAGCACACAACAGTGCATGGCACTGAATGCATGCCACCCCCCTGTGACAATTCAACCCTGTGCACCATGGAGCCAGGCATGGCAGCCCCACTGTGAGTACCCCGCAGTGGGTGGCACCAACCACCGATGCAACAACTGCAGACACAGTGCTGCCCTGCATGACCCCCATGGCACAGCAGAGAAGTCAACCCTGTGTCAGTATCCGAGGGACCCCGCATGCAACAAGGCCTGCCCTGGACCCCACCACCATCAGGACAGCACCCCGCACACCCACCCATGCACACACCCTGTCCCAGCACTGGCCCCAACAGACAGCACAGCCACCCACTGTGGTACATGGAGGCATGCGCCACACTGGATGTGACACAGGGCATGGACAAGCACCCACCCTGACCCAATGGCACCCCAACACAGGGCAACAATACTGGGTCAAAAAATGCCACTGGGAGTGTGTCCATTGATGCTGTGTACCCACAGCCTGCACCCTGCCATGGCACAGGTGTACCAGCCATCCTGCGCATGCACCATGAAGCCATCCACAGCCAGCATGCAGCCGGAGCACAAGTGACAGACATCAGTGTGAAAGTGTGCTATTAAACCTCCAAATACCTGTCTAATTCTGTTTCACAAGTCTACTGCAGTAGCACTCTGAATATCTTTACTGTCCTTTCCCTTACTTTCCCCCTTTTAATTCCCTTTTCCCAGGCAGGCCACCTGGATAAGAGGCCCTTTCTATCACTTTCATTTCATTAAAAAGACAGGTATGGCGCTTCAGTAACCCCCCCCATGATAGGCTACAGTGTATAGACCTTAGAGTTTGGCATATTTGGGCTAGTAGTTCCTCTTTTCATGTTTAAGCAATGCCCAGGAGACAAATGTGTATGCCAAATATAGGGGAATTCTCCTCACAGTGCACGCACTTAGTTTATTTGGCAGACAAGAAAAATAAAGATAGTAAAAAGATTCAGAGTCTGCCTGCTGGTCACCCAATCTCTTAGTGTGTTGTTGTAAGGTTCCCTAGATATGCCTTAGCAACACTATTTTGACCCAAAAACAGTTTACTTTTCCTTACTGTTTAACTTTATTATTTTTGGTAAGGTGACATGGAAAGGCAATATGCCAGCAGCACAAATGGTTTTAAACATAAGCATATTTGAAATTAAAGGGACTGCTTTTGTTTGCTTGTACTGCAATGTGTTTAGCACTCCCAAAAGAAACTGCTAAACAAAAATGTGCAGTATTTTAGACATTGTAAGATAAATGATGGACTCTTTTCAGTTTTACTCCTTTTCATAGCAGTCTGGCTCCTGTTAATTTTAAAGAGTAAAATTTACCAGATAATGGGTATTCAGGCCTTTAGCCAGAGGTAATCCTTAAAGCCATTGGCACTTGTTGCTCTTGTTGTTTTCCTGGAAGGCAGCCAGCCCATTTCTCACAAAATCTGTATTGAAGAGTATAGGGGTCAGAGTCTGAAGTGATCACCTGATGATTCCCTAGGATAAAAGGAGACTCATTCTTGTGATACCTTCAGATTCATTTTGGGATCAGCCAGTACTGGTCCATTTGGGAGTCTGCACTTACAGACTAAGATAATTGAAATCCTAGGCGGCCTTTTCATTTGCTGATATTACCTGTGGAAACATTAATTTATTTTTGTACCTTTTATGTTTCTTTCTGTATTCCTGCAAAGTTAATAGTTTTATATTTTCTTTTTTTTTGCTGTTACTTTAATAAAGCTATAGGCTTGGAAATTTTTTTTAGCCTTGCCACATTACCTTTTTGTGTCAGTGGCCATCATTACACCCACAGCCTATGACACTGGTGGCAGTGGTGGGATGTTTTGATGATACTGGTGCTTCCCAGTAACTGGACATTGAATGCAGGAGAAGAAAGAAGAGCAGGTCCTTGACAAGCTCAGCAGTGTCCTCACATGAACCATGCTGCCAAGTATGGAGAGACCCCTTTGCCAGGGTTGGGGCCAGATGACCATTGAAAAGCAGCCAAAGAGGAGAAAGAGGAGGTGCTGCGAGAGGAAGGTGAGGATGAGACCACTACAGAACAAATTGCTGATGAACCTCCAGAGGATATACACAGCCTGTTGCACTGGTTGTGTGTTAAGCAACTTGCCATGGACAAACAAAGTGAAATGGATCTTCAGAGAGCTGAGTCCAGGTGGAACGATACATTAAGGGCCATCAGAGGCCTTGGGACATGTAATCCTCCCCCTGTAGATGGATCTAAGGACATAAAACTGACCAAATTGGGTGCCACTGATGACATTGAAGCATACATGACTACATTTAAGTGAATACGCCAGGCATGTGGGTGGCCTAGGACCCAATGGGTTATGCGCTTAGTACCATATCTATCCAGAAAGGCACAGCTGGCCTACAGCCATATGGACAACACCCAGGCTGAGAACTATGATGCTGTTAAGCAGGCAATCCTGCAAAGGTATGATAGCAGCCCTGAAACATACCGGCAACATTTTTGGACATGCAGATTTCATAACACAGACACTCCCAGGGAAACATATACCAGATTGAAGGACTTATGCCAGAAGTGGTTGCAATCAGGGTTAAAAATGATAGAACAGATACTGGAGATGGTAATAATGGAACAGTTCATTCGTATGCTACCCTCAGATGTACAGGTGTGGGTGAGGGAACACCGGTAGACACCTTGGAAAAAGCCATCACACTGACCGAGGACTATCTAATGGCCTGTCCCAACCGACAACGAGGACAACCTGGTGCTGGTCTGACTCTGCCCACGGTAAGACCTACTACTTCTTCTTCTTGCCCATCTGGTACTGGTAGTGGGGACTCCAAGACTGTTCCAATTAATAGACCATTCAACCCCAACATCATATGTAGGGAGTGCCAAGGAAAGGGGCATATAGCCCGATATTGCCCCCAGAGGAAATCCACAGTTGCCCAGTTGGCCCTAGCAAATTGGGGACAGTATGTCACACCAGTGAAGATTGGCAACAGGGAGGTTACTGGGTTGATAGATTCTGGCAGCAAACAAACGTTAGTGAGAACTGATTTGGTTCAGCCACAGAACACAAAAAGGGGAACAAAAACAACAGTGATCTGCATTCTTGGGGACATCCATCAGTATCCTATGACTGACTTAACTTTACAGGTACAAGGGAAAGTGCATGATATGACTGTTGGTTTGGTTCCCCATCTGTCTGTCCCCATTATACTTGGACATGATTTTCCTGACCTTTCCAGCCTGATACAGGTGAATGAGAGTGTTTGTGCCTTGACGATTCAGGCCCAGACCAGTCAAGAACAGCAGTGGGCTCAGTTGTTCCCATTTGATGATGAGGTCTATGGGGAGCCGAGAAAAATCCCTAAATCTCAACAAGAAAGAAAAAGGGACAAATATCAATGGACACAAAAACATATGTTGAAAAAGGGTGATTTTAAAAATGTAGATGTTACAACTGTTGATGTTGCTTTTGCTGGCAAGAAGGGTATAAGGAAGAAAGGTTTGAAATAGAACAACAAAAGGATGAAACCTTGCAGCCATTTTTTCAGATGGTAGGGGCTATAGGAAGACACCATGAGCCCTCATGTATTTTAACAGATGGTTTACTGTATAGGAGATGCATACACCCCGTTATGGGTGAACAAATTGACCAGCTGTTAGTGCCCACTAGATACAGACAACAATTACTATCACTGGCTCATGAACTTCCCCTAGCAGGGCACTTGGGTAGGGACCGTACCTTACGAAGGCTGTTATTAAGGTTCCACTGGGCAGGTATTCATGCTCAAGTAGCAGAATACTGCCGCAGTTGCCCAGAGTGTCAGAAAGTGGCCGAAGTTACAAAAAAAGATAAGGTCCCTCTCCAACCACTGCCTTTAATTACTGTTCCATTCAGCCGTATAGCAATGGATGTAGTGGGACCTTTACCTAAAAGCTCAAAGGGAAACTGATTTATATTGGTAATCTGTGACTACTGTACCAAGTATCCTGAGGTTATCCCACTCCGCACTGTAACTGCAGAAAAAGTAGCAGATGAATTACTTAAAGTCTTCAGTCGGGTGGGGATACCAAGGGAAATCCAAACAGATAGGGGGAGCAATTTTTGTTCACAGATGCTAGCACGACTGTACGCAGCTTTAGGAGTGGAGGCTATCCACACCACCCCATACCATCCCCAAACAGACGGTCTGGTTGAGTGATTCAACCAGACCTTGAAAAAAATGTTGAAATATGTGGAAGATGAGGGAAAAATATGGGATATTTACCTTCCACTCCTATTGTTTGCATATAGGGAGGTCCCATAGGCTTCTACAGGGTTTGGCCCCTTTTAAGTTACTTTATGGGAGAAACCCCAGGGGACTCCTAGATGTTGTCAAGGAGGAATGGGAAGACAAAAAGGAACACACCAGTACCACCCTCGAATATCTAATGAACTTGCGTTCCAAACTGGTCAGATACACACAGATGGCTCATCAGCACAATCTATGCAAACAGGCAGTGCAGAAGGAGTATTATGATGAGGGTGTGGGAACTAAGTCATTCCAAGAAGGGGATAAGGTACTGTTGTTGTTGCCCTCCTCCTCTGACAAGTTACTGATGAAATGGCAGGGCCCCTATACTATCGTAAGACAAACAGGCCCTGTTACATATGAACTTGAGCTACCAGACAGACGTCAGAAAAAGGGGATTTACCATGTAAACTTGTTAAAAGAATGGGTTGAAAGACCAACCCCAGGGTGTTTTATTTGCCCAGAGAGTGACACCAATGAAATGGAAGTAGCCTATAAGTGGCTAGAAAATTATGGAGAAATGAGTGATCTTACAATTCATCCCATGCTGATGACAGAACAGAGGAGAGAGTTAGATCACCTTCTTAGTAAGTATTCCCAGTCATTCACCTCTAAACCTGGGTTGGTACATGGTTTTGAATACCAAATTGAAGTTAATTCCCCTAGCCCTATCTGACAAAAGCCATACCGGTTACCTGAGAGGACCAGGGACAAAGTAATAAAAGAAGTAAGGAAGATGCATGAGCTGGTGGTAATTGAACCATCAAATAGTGATTGGGCATTTCCCATAGTTGTGGTAGGTAAAAAAGAAGGTGGTATACGTCTCTGTCTGGATTTCAGATGTTTAAATGCTGTTTCCAAATTTGATGCGTACCCTATGCCAAGGATTGATGACATCATGGATAGACTAGACAATGCAAAATACATTACCACCTTTGACCTGACAAAGGGTTACTGGCAGATCCCTTTGGATCAGGCTTCAAAAGAAAAAACAGCATTTACCACGCCTATTGAGTTGTACCATTTTGTCACTATGCCCTTCAGCCTACATGGTGTGCCCGGCCATGTTCCAGCACCTGATGGACCGAACTTTACAGTGTCATGAGTCCTATTGCGCTGCATATTTGGATGATGTGATAGTGTACAGCCCCACTTGGGCAGCACATTTACAACATCTAGATGCTGTCCTCCATTCTCTTACAACAGCAGGGTTAACTATAAATCCCATGAAATGTAGTATAGCTATGCAAGAGACTAGATATCTGGGGTTCATAATAGGTAAAGGGAAAGTTAAACCTGAAATAAGTAAAATCGATGCTGTGGCCCAATGTCCCAGACCATTAAATAAAAAACAAGTTTGATCTTTCTTGGGACTGGCAGGTTTTAACAGGAGGTTTGTGCCTAATTTTGCCACCTTAGCTACACCCCTTACTAATCTGACAAAGAAACAACACCCCAATGCTGTTAAATGGACACCAGAGTGTGAAAAAGCCTTTTGCACCATTATGGCATGTCTTTGTGCAGCACCAGTACTCAGAAACCCCAACTTCACCCTTCCTTTTTTTGCTGCAAACGGATGCTTCAGACTCTGGCATAGGGGCTGTTCTGTCTCAAATAGTAAATGGAGAACAACATCCAGTGATATACCTGAGCTGTAAGCTGCATGAGAGAGAGACATGATATTCAGCCATAGGAAAGGAATGTCTGGCTATCAAGTGGGCCATTGAAGCCCTCAAGTTTTACCTGTGGGGCTCAGAATTTGAGGTTTTAACTGACCACAACCCCCTTTGTTGGCTTCATAACATGAAGGATAAAAACCCAAGATGAATGCGGTGGTACTTGGCCTTACAGCCTTATAGGTTCACAGTACACCACTGACCTGGGACAGCGAATAAGAATGCAGATTTTATGTCCCGATATGGGGCAGAACAAAATACATATGCAGACCTCGGGAATTTGAAAGTAGTAAGAAGGATTAGGAATAACCTTTCATGTGTGTATTATTTAATAAGGGTCCCCAAGGTGGAGCTTTGGGAGTGGGTGGGCTAAAGCTCCATCTCTCCCTTTTTAAGAGTGAGAAATCTGTTAATTTTGCATAAGACTTGGTAGTTAGGAAACTATGGGATAGAAGTAGGATGATGTATCCCCTATAGTTTCCTCTTAAGTGGGGAGGACATGTGAAAGTGTGCTGTTAAACCTCCAAATACCTGTCTAATTCTGTTTCACAACTCTACTGCAGTAGAACTCTCTGAATATCTTTACTGTCCTTTCCCTTGCTTTCCCCCTTTTAATTCCTTTTTTCCAGGCAGGCCACCTGGATAAGAGGCCCTTTCTATTACTTTCATTTCATTAAAAATACAGGTATGGAGCTTCAGTACCCCCATGATAGGCTACAGTGTATACAGTAGACCTAGAGTTTAGCATATTTGGGCTAGTAGTTTCTCTTTTCATGTTTAATCAATGCCCAGGAGACAAATGTGTATGCCAGATACAGGGGAATTCTCCTCACAGTGCAATCACTTAATTTATTTAGGCAGACAAGAAAAATAAAGATAGTAAAAAGATTCAGAGTCTGCCTGCTGGTCACCCAATCCCTTAGTGTGTTGTTGTAAGGTTCTCTAGATATGCCTTAGCAACACTATTTTGACCCCAAAACATTTTACTCTTCCTTACTGTTTAACTTTATTATTTTTGGTAAGGTGACATGGAAAGACAATATGCCAGCAGCACAAATGGTTTTAAACATAAGCATATTTGAAATTAAAGGTACTGCTTTTGTTTGCTTGTGCTGTAATGTGTTTAGCACTCCCAAAAGAAACTTCTAAACAAAAATGTGCAGTATTTTAGACATTGTAAGATAAATGATGGACTCTTTTCAGTTTTACTCCTTTTCATAGCAGTCTGGCTCCTGTTAATTTTAAAGAGTAAAACTTACCAGATAATGGCAGGAGTGTAGCCAGAAATTTCCATTTTGTACACAATCTCCAACAGTTACACCCCCCCAATTAAAAAATGTACACATCCCTTCCAAATGGCACCCCCTTCCCAACAAGTCAGATTGTTGTCAGATGATTCTTCTACTCTCTAAAGAGGTTATACATGTATCGGACCCTCCCAGTGGCCTACACTAACCCAAATACTGCAGATTAGAATGATAATATTAACAGAGTGGCTTATGGTTTGTGACAGGCACTCAACAAAACTGTACACAAATGTGTACAGTGAGTATGCCTGTCTACACCCTTGGATAATGGGTATTCAGGCCTTTAGCCAGAGGTAATCCTTACAGCCATTTGCACTTGTTGCTCTTGCTGTTTCCCTAGAAGGCAGCTGGCCCATTTCTCATGAAATCTGTATTGAAGAGTATAGGGGGCGGAGTCTGAAGTGATCACCTGATGATTCCCTAGGATAAAAGAAGACTCATTCTTGTGATACATTCAGATTCATTTTGGGATCAGCCAGTACTGGTCCATTTGGGAGTCTGCACTTACAGACTAAGATAATTGAAATCCTAGCAGGCCTTTTCATTTGCTGATATTTCCTGTGGAAACATTAATTTATTTTTGTACCTTTTATGTTTCTTTCTGTATTCCTGCAAAGTTAATAGTTTTATATTTTCTTTTTTTTTTGCTGTTACTTTAATAAAGTTTTAGGCTTGGCAATTTTTTTTAGCCTTGCCACATTACCTTTTTGTGTCAGTGTCCATCATTACACCCACAGCCTATGACAATCAGAACACAGACACCACAACAGACACCAGTGACAGTATGGTGGGGGGACAACAACAGCATAACCCACAGTGTCACCCCAGGCAGATGTGCAACAAACAGTGACAGGAGGCAAGCCACCATTGCACCATGGCTAGAGGGTGGCCGGCACAGACAGTCACCAATGACATGCCAGCAGACCGTGCATACCACAGACATGAAAGGGGTCAGCTGCACTGGCCATGGACATACTGACAGGGGCACCAGGGACACAGCGCATGCACCATGGACCACTGCACACAGGCATCCAGTGCACAGGGAACAACACACATACCACAGACAGGGACCGAGTCTCCCACACACACCTTAAGCGGGTGCCTGCCAGATACACATATGCCCAGGCCTGCACCACCCCGACGCCATGCACACCACTGCAGCCAAGCACCATATGCCCACTGCAAATCAGAGACCACGACAGTTGTCATAACAAACAAGTATGTAATAAAGGTGTGAACTGTACAAAAAAACACAGCAAACAAAACTATGAACAAAGTAGGGGGGAAGGGCCACATACTAGGTGGGGGTGGGCATGGGGCAAGGGTGTACATCAGTGAGTGGGATGAAAAGGTGTGAGGGTAAGTCCGGGGGGAATGCACAACAGGTGCATCGTAGGGCCTAATGGTGACACCTCTCCCCACTTCGGTCCCTGTGGCGCCTCCTGTGCCTCCTTCTGTTGCCCTGTTCAGTTCTTTGGAGAGGCTCCAGAGTAGCCCTTGACAGCTGCAGAAGCTCTTGTACATTCCTCTCAAGGGAAGTCCAGCATTGTCCACCTAGGACAAGGGAGCAGAGTCAGTATGCTTGACTGGCCAGAATCCTACAGCCCACCCAATGTGCACGGCATACAGCCATGTGCCACACCCCTGTGATGGCATGCGACCACCTACAGTGTCCACGCCCACATGACCCACCTACCCAGGCACCCATAGTCATGTGGAATGCTGCACACACCCACCGCCCATGTCCTGCACAGCACCAACATGGCCATACAGTGACATGGTTATGTGGTGCAAAGGCAGTAGCACAGCCATTTACCCAGTGCATGCACAGCCCACCTACGACACTCACCCACACATGCAGTGCCACAGGACAGTGCGGAGTGCATCATGTGGTGTGCATGGCAGTGGGGCCAAGTGCGGGTGACCACACCCCGCCACCACCACCCCTGCAACCCAGCATGCACAGATGTAAGGGGAAACATGGCACTCACCTGCATCCTGGCCAGCAGGGTGCTGCTGGCCCATTGCCCCACCAACGTGACCTGGCTGCATCTGTACTGCACCCACTCTGGCCTGCTCCCCCTGTTCTCGGGCCAGATGTGCACTATGGCATTCCTCCGGGCCTAGGGTGCAAACATGGAGAGGGAAACATCAGTACAGGTCAGTAACAGAGCCCCTCCTGGTGTGTGTGTGCCCACACAGCCTAGCTATGATGCAACCCCACCACCACCACCCCCACTAGATGGCCACCACCCCCTGCGGCATGGCCTTATGCACACTGCGATACCCAGACAGATGGACAATACCAGTGATTGGATGGAGCACCTACCTGGCTGTGGCATGGGGCCTCACCGGGCGCGTGACTGCAGATGTCCCAGGTGGTCAGAGTCCCACTGCTGGAGGTCACCATAGTATTGGTGACACTGCTCAGCTGACCAGCTGATCCCAGTCACCTCCTCTAGGCCCTCTGAGACTTCCTGTGACACAGCAGTCCATGGCCTGTGGAGGGGGTTCCTGCCCAAAGAGGGCACCAGCATGTGGCTCCACCAGGACCACCAAGTTTGCCAATTCAATGGCACTCCAGACCTGTGCTCTGGTTCTAGGCATTTTGCTGTTTAAACCACAAACAAAATGGTGCTCTGTAGCGCACGTGCCCTACGTGTGGAGGCAGCACAGTACTGCACTGCCAGTCCCTATCACACTGTCACCAGACTGCGGGATAAGGGTGCAACCATGCAGACGCATGGCACCTAGGGGGCAAAGGTCGAACGCAGGGTCAAGGGTCTGTCCATGCACGGTGCGCCACAGTGGTATTGGGATGCCCTGCGTGTAGCACGGTAGGGTGATTGAGTGTGACGCCCTGCAGTGGCCTACCGCACTGTGACACCATGGCACCCATGGAGCACCAAGGCACAAGCGCTACATGGGCAAACAGCACACTAGCACCACAGGCACAGTGGTGGCTGTGCCCTGCACTGCCTCCCATGCACAGCAAGTCAGCAGCACCACACATGTCAGCTTCAGCACCCCCCGGGCATGCACCGTGCGGTGCTGATTGTGCACATCACAGTGCTGCGCCATATCCTGAGCACGCTCACCAACATTGCGCCAGGTGCAACAGCATGATATTCAGCCAGTATATGCAAATCAGCTCATTAGCCATTCCACGGTGCATCCACTGCATTAGCATCCACTTACAGTTGTGCCTGCCCTCATTTGCATGCGCTGCACTATATAAATGTGACATGGGGCTGCACAGGCCATGGTTAGGTATTGCAGTCCATTGTGGTGGGTTGCATGCTGTTGGGATGTGGGGACTGTGGTTTGGGAGGGCTGAATGGGACTGCACAGTCCAAGGTAACACCTGTCATTCCCACAGGCTTGAGCATGACTGAGCACGAGGAAGAGAAAGAACAGGGAAGGGGAGAAGAAGGAGGCCCTAACTTCACCAGGGCTGAATCTGATGCCCTGTTCAAGGCATATCTGGACAAGGAACCACTGCTTAGCAGACAGCGGGGAACACCACAGGCCCCTGCTGTGGTGTGGGGTGAAGTGGTGCGTGCTGTGAACCAGCATGGCAGCCACCAGCAGTCAGTGCAGGAGTGCAGGAAGAAGGTTGGCACAGACAGGAGGTGGATCAAGAACAAGGTGGCTGCTGTCAGGGTTGCATGTGCTGCCACCAGTGTGGGCCAGCCGGAAGAACCCCGCCTGACACCACAGGAGGAGCAGGTGGCCAGCAGCATGCAACGTACTGCCATCGAGGGCGTTCCTGGTGGTGGCTTCCAGATGGGTTGCAGCCCATCACTGCATGGTAGATCCTGTGCTGTCAGTGTGTGGGTGGTGGAGGGCATGCCACAGGGCAAGGCGGAGCCACTAATGCTAATATGTTCCCTTACAGCTCCTGAGTGTCTACATGGGGCAGCGGTGGTGGGTTTATCCACCAAGGGGGAGGCCCTGGACATGGAGGATCACCCATCCACCTCCATAGCTGTCCGAGGGACTGGCCAAGTGCACACCTGCATGTCTGTCTGGACTGATGGGTGGTGCGGTTGTGGACAGGGCCCTGCCTTTGTCCCAGTGTGATATCGCCCACGGTCTCCAGCATGCTGGGACACAGATTGGGGATGGATCCAGCACCGATGATGATGGACCACAGCTCCTGGACAGTGATACATTTGGGACACAGGATGGTCCTACAGCAGGCAACCATATGGGCATTACCGTGGGTGATGCCGCCGTGGCTGCCCGCATAATAACCCAGTCCCAGCTTGTGCCTGTATGCCCCAGTGGGGCAGCACTGGTGTGCGTCCAGGGTAGTGGGGCTGTTGCAGCTGCTTCAGCAGTGCCAGTAAGCCCTGGCAATCGACAGCCAGACGGCAGTGTCAGCAGTTGGCCAATGGCAATGGGGGACAGTGTCGGGGGTGGTGGCAGTGCACTGTGTGTGGACGTGCCCTGGAATGGCTCTGGTGTACAGAGCCCAACATCAAGGGGAGCAGGCCAGCAGGGCCAGGAACACCATGAGCGATTGTATGCTGGACCAGTGGATGACCCCTTGGACAAACTCAGCCATCTTCTCCAGGCTTCAGTAGATTAGCAGATGCATCTTGTGACAGCGGTGGATGCACTCAGTGCAGTGTTGCACCAGGCAGACGAGCAGTGCAGCAAGGACCATGGATTGGTCCTGGAAGAGATGGCCCGGCAGCGGGTGGATGTGACTGCTGCCTTTGACAGGCAGACCACTGCATTGACAACTGTCATGGCTACAGTTGGCACCCGGCTGAGTGCCCAACCGCTGCAGACACTGCACAGTGTCATGTCCACCCCCCCATTCCTGGCACCGTGCAACACCTGCTATGTCGACACTGGGTTTGGCTGTGGGCATACTGAGCATGCCTGGCGCAGGCATGTTCGTTGGGCTGCGGACCCCTGCATGAACACAGTCACACTCATGCAGCATCACCCCTGGAAGACCATCAGTGCCACCCCAAGAGACCATTGGTCAGCTTGAGACAGCTGGCAGGTCTTGGCGGTGCTGCCCACACATTTGAGGCAGCCGTGGTACTTTGCCACATGACTGACCTGTCTACTACCATGGCCACTGTCTGCCGCTTCCCACTGTGGTGTGCATTGTGCGATGCATGGGTGGGGTACCTGGCCCTGCACACACGCGGTCCCTGTGCACACCCTCCCGGCTGCTGGCCACTGTGGTGTGTGCATGATGATGCCTGCTTTGTGCTGTCCACCATTGTGCAATGGTGCCCAGTATCTGAGGCAAGCACAGTGACAGCCACTGGGCATGGTCATGTGTGGCCTGTGTGGGGTGGGGGTGGGGTGGCTCTTGGAGTTGGCGTGCTGTTTATCCCTTGTGCATGTGTTGTGGTGTGTGTGCATGTGTGTGCACGTGTCGTGTTTGGCCCTGCCCATCCCTGCTGCTGTGTGCGGTGTCCCACCCAGACCCATTTCCTTACCGCCATCCACCCCGGTGTCCTGCCCTGCTGTCTGTGGGCTGTGCCCTTGCCCTTGGTGGTTGCGCATGGCCCTGTGACCTACCTGTGTTGTCTGAAGTGTTCCTCTGAAACGGTGTCCTGGTGCAGCTGTGCCATCCAGATAAGCTGGGGGTCTCATCACCCAGGGGGTGGTTACCCTTCACCAGCTGGACTGGCATCCTCATCGTCCCCACCACTGTCCCCCTCTTTGACCTCTACAGCTATCCCACAGTCAGTGGCCATGTTGTGCAGGATACAGCAGGCCAGGAATAGCCCACAGGCCTTCAAGGGGCTGTACTGTAGGGCACCGCCTGATGTCTCCAGGCACTGGAACTGTGCCTTCAGAAGCCTGAACCCCACTCGATGACATTCCATGTTGTGGTGTGTGCCTCACTGTACCATAGCTGTGATGGGGTCATGGGGTGCCTGTATGGTGTGAGCAGCCAGGGCCATAGCGGGTAACCACTGTCACCTGTGTGTAGAGAGTGGACATTAGAATGGTGGTCTGTGTTGCTATGCCATGGGCCAACATGGCCAGTACCCATGGCACCTCTGACTATACACCCCCCACGTCTGCTCACATTGACCTGCGTGATATGCATACTCACCTACTAGATGGCCAGTGGGGATGTCCCCACTCTCAAACCTGAGGCACAGTGCAGACTGGTGCCAGATGAAGGCATCATGTGCTCCCCCAGGGTGCATGGCACAGACATAGGTTATGAGCCCCCTGGCATCGCACACCACCTGGCAGTTTATGCTTGGGTATCCCTTGCAGTTAATGTATGCTGCACCCTCTGGGCCAGGTGGCATGCAGAAGCCTACATAGGAGCAGTCAATGGCCCCGAGAGCACCAGGCAACCATGCTACCCTGTGAAACTCCTGTATGTGTGCTGTGCACTCGGCCTCTGTGCTAGGGAAATGGATGTACTCTGCAGCATGTGGCAGCAGTGCACTGAGGAACTGTGTGAGTAGACATGACACAGCTGACTGGGTTATGCCTGTCGTGTTCCCTGTTGGTCTCTGGAAGTTGCCCTTGGTTAGCAGGCACATGACGGCTGTCACCTTCATCTCCACTGAAAGAGCATGGCTCTGTCATGTGGATGCCTGCATCTCATCACTGCACAGCTCACAGAGCTGCCTCAGTATCACCCGGTTCAGGTGTTACCGGCCCACAATCTCTGTGTCAGAGTAATGTTCAAAGCTAGTGCAGGCTCGGTACTGCCTTTTCTGAGCGTACTGCCAACTGGCCCTTCCACAGCTGCGCCTCCCTGCTGCCTGCCTTCTCACACCCCTCATTACCACCTCCATCTGGAAGGTGGCACCGGCCATGTCCCTGGCTGGTGTCCCCCCCGGGCCACTGTTGTCCTGTTACCTCCACTGTCTGTTCCTGTTGCTCTCCCTGCACTGGGTACACCTCCGGCTGTTTGCCTGTGGCTGTCCTGCCTCTTGCCACTGTCCTCAGTCCACTGTGGCACTCTCACACTCTTTTCTGCACACTAGCATGGGCACACCCACTCCTACCCTCACTTTGACACAGTTCTGGTGGGCCCTGTCCTGATCTTGCCCAGTCCTGCGTCCTGCTTACATTTTTTCCTCCCTTGATATCTGTCTCCACGCTCCCACCTGTGGCTTCCCTGTTGCGTTCTTCCTCCCCTCTCTTGCTCCCTTTTATTTTGGCTCATTTCCACTGTTGCACAACTTCCACTGGCTCCGCTATTGTGCACGTTGCATGCTGTTGAATATTGTACTGCGCATATTATTCATGGTTCCACCCCCTACGGTTGCACATGCATTCATTACTGTTGCACTCTGGTGCATTGCTTATTGCACTGCACAGCCACCTCACACTGAATATCACACAAAGGTACATTTCCGTACTTGCACTGGTGTATCCATGATGCGCATGGTGCATCCACTCTGACTATCCCACCCTTTGCGTATATCTTTTGCATTATGGTAAGCATGTTTAATGTTAAATCTCACATTTTGCATGTTATTAACTTTGCAACCGTTCAATGGATTTGCACAAAATTTGGAATGAGCAGTCTGGTGTGGTAGGTCTCTTGATTTACTAAATTGCATTTCAGTCGGACATACTGTTTTTGCAAAGCGAAGTGCCAAAAAAAGCACTTTTTGCCACTTTTGCACATTTTTTGTCTGTGGTGCTGTGCAGAAATCGTGTTTGCTATTGGTCTGAAAAATGGGATGTCAAAAGCTCCTGGGACAAGGCACATGTCACTTTTTGTTTGTTTAAAAAATAATAATCATGTTCAAATGTTATTACAATTTGAAATTCCCATTATATCCTGGGGAAAATGTGTATGTATTTTTGGAACGTTAATGAGAAAGACCAGATGGCCCAAATTGGAATGACCATATCTCAATAACAGTTTGGTCTTTTTACTTGAAATATGCAGGTTGTTGAGGGGATGTCATAGAGATGTAAACTATGCTATTTAGGTGTTGGGGAAGTAATTTGTTGCAGAGATATTCAATGATGTAATTGACATTTTTCCCTTAGGATTACATTGCAGTCTATATCATGAATTTTGGCTTCGTTATCTTGAAAACAAAGTGAGATACAGACTTCATTTCAACACTGGAAAAATATTTGACATTGCAGAGTTAGCTTACAGTGCAATTTTGTTTGTACGTTGCACAGTTCATGAGATATTGTGAAAGTAATGTCACAAGGATTGAAAGAGTGCCTGTCCAGTGCTTTTCGGTGCCCATAGCTGAGAAACGATGTGAGATATGTGCATGGCCAGTGACTGTGGCATGATCTGCTTGCTATCATGGTTGCAATGACACTTTATTTGTTTTTCTATCTGTTACGGTTCCCAAGATATGGACAAATTGCTTTTACAAGCATTTGGCGCTCAATAGGAATGCTGCATGTTTCTGTAGCTATGCATAAGTGGCAGCACAGGCCCAGAGGGCCTGCGCTCCATGAGATGCATATTGTTATGCAGAAATGGGCAAGTTGGTGGGAGCACGGGGCCCTCTCCCACCACAGTGGCTATTATTATAGGGGTATGAAGCCACTTCTATGTTAACCTCAAAATTTTGCATGTTAATAACTTTGGTCCTGTTCAATGGATTTGCATGGAATTTGGAATACACAGTGGGGCATGGTAGAGCTCTTAATTTGCCAAATTTTGCTTCTGTCGGAAGTACAGTCTTTGTGCATGAAAACACTGAAAAATGCAAAATTATCCAGTTTTGGAGGCAGTTTTTGGGATATTGTCCATGGCGCTGCACGGTCATTGTGTGGTGTGCTGCTCTGTGACATAGCTCCTTTGAAAGAGCTTCACTGGCCAAATATGCCGCTTTTCATTTGGTGAAAAAATATTGAGGCATTCAAATGTTATAGCACTTTTAAGTTCCCATTATGAGTCAATGGGAAAATGTATATGTTTATTTTGTGAACAAAGAATGGGGTTTTGGCCATCTAGTCCCTCCTCATGATCAAAGAATTTGCAGCCTCACAATCAAAGATTCTTTGATCCTGAGGGAGGGACTAGATGGCCAGATTTGGAGGGACCAGATAGCCCAATTTTTAACAACTTTTAAAAATGAATATCTCAGAAACGGTTTTGTCTTTTAACTTGAAATTTGGAGGCAGTTGGCAGGATGTCCTGTAGATGTGAATCTTCATACTTAGGTGTTCGAAAATACACTCATTATGGAGATACGGCATGGCACAGTTTACGCTTTTCGGACAGCGTTTTGCATTGTGGAAGTAGCTTGAAATTTATAGCGTAGCTAGCCTTACTGCTGTGGACAAACTTTTCAGTTGTTTGGTGTGTAAAGTGTAACAAGTGTGGAATTCTGCCACTCTGACCAATGAAAATCTCAAACTTTAAAATTTTATGTCTCTGACATGGTTTGGTCTTTTAAATTTAAATTTGCAGGGTGTTGAGGGGATGTCCTGTACATGTGAATTGTGGTGTTTAGGTGTTGGAAAATTAAGTTGCTGCAGAGATATTACATGACTCACTTTACATTTTGCGTATAGCGTTTTGCGTTGTGGTAGACACTTGATTTACTATATTGCACTTCATTCGCACATAGTTTGTGCTTAGCGAAGTGCCAAAAATGCACTTTTCACCACTTTTGCAAATGTTTTGTCTGAGGTGCTGCACTGACACTGTGTGGGCTATTGGTCTGAATCATGCGACATAGAAAGTGGTTGTGACAAGGAACATGTCACTTTTTGTTTGGTTAAAAAATATTAATCTATTCATACATTACATATAAATATAAGAAATCACATTCCCCTTTCCCTCCAATCTCATATGACTTATAGCATTTAAAGTACTGAAGTCTGGACAACTTTTTCAAAAGGTGTCACTTTGAAGGAGGTCTTTTTCCTCCTTTTTGCATGGTGGGTCAGGCACTGGAGTTGTGGCTAATATCGCGAGATTATCGTGGTTATGCGTCATGGTCCCACGCCTGACTTCTTTTCTTCAGGTATTTAACCCGAGAGTAACACAGGTTCCACACCTCCACATATAGAGAGAGAGAGCAGGAGGGCATGCTGCAGCATAATTCGAATAAGTAAGTATATATGAATTGAGAATAGTTGCTATATTGTTTTTGACTGATGCTGCTTTTGACGAAAAACCTTTTGTTGATAAGTGAGCGATTTGTAGGAAGTGAAAGAAGAAAAAGGAATATTACAAGATTAATACATTTTGAGGTGAGGTAAACTGATATTAGATTACTTAAAAAATACAATTCTATGTTACCCCCATAAGCAAGAAAAATGTATTACATATTTAAGTTAAAATCCATAAAGTATTTGAAGAGTGGAGAGTCACGTGATGCAGTGTTCTTGCTAGCTGCACTCTCTGAGAGCTCCGCCAAACCCCTGTCCAAAATCGGTATTAATTACTTATCTTTTTGGGAATCTGCATTCAAAATCGGACTACTTACAGCCTGGATACAACGGAGCATCTGACTGGGATGCTGATGGAAGCAGAAATGCTGAAAGCACCCCCTAAAGATACCCCACCAGTAACCCCTGATAAGGCCCGAAGAAATCACGGGCCTCACTGCAGCAGCCTTCCCAGTCCTGCAGCCCTGGCACTGGAGGAGAGGAGCCGCTAACCGTGACAAGATTTCTAGAAGAATTCTGCCCATTTAAGGCTGAAATGGCAGA
This sequence comes from Neoceratodus forsteri, assembly GCA_016271365.2. Lineage (NCBI taxonomy): Eukaryota > Metazoa > Chordata > Ceratodontiformes > Ceratodontidae > Neoceratodus > Neoceratodus forsteri. Next base: position 84,729,333 of record CM028133.1, on the reverse strand, counting down.
AATGGCCTCTGAAATCAAGAATATCACCTCTGCCCTGGACGACCTGGCAAGGAAAACCTCAGACAATGAAGCACGGGTAAGATCCCTGGAGAATCGAGCTGATAAGATCGACCTGATGATCGCGCACATAAACCACCGTATTGCAAAACTGGACTCGAAGGTGGAAGACCTCAAGGGCAGAAGTCAACGAAATAATGTTGTTCTTATTGGCCTACCTGAAAAGGAGGAAGGGAGACCGGTGAAATTCTTCCAAAAGTTTGTTGAGAAAATAGCAGGCCCCTCGCCCTTTGGCCCCTGCTATAGCATTGAAAGAGCTCATCGTGCCCTCCAACCTATTCCACCTCAGAGAGCACCCCCTCGCATCTTTTTGGCCAAATTTCTAAATTACCAAGAGAGACAGATTTTCTTGCAGAAAGTAAAGGAGGCTAAAGACCTGCAATGGGAAGGTATAAGTCTTAGAGTGGCTCAAGATCTACCGCTATCAGTTCAACAACGGAGAGCCTCCTTTCACCCACTTGTTTCCAAGTTAATCACAGCGGGTAATAAGTTTAGAATGTCGTACCCAGCCAAATTGCACATCTTCATGGCGGACTCCTGGAAGATGTATGAAGATTTAGAAGTGGCTTCTGCTGCGCTTCAACTGGCATTACCCACCCTATTTAAGCCTAAATGAGGGTTTGGCTTGTTTCCTTTATGAACTGTCTCTCCTCAGTGGTTAAAAGTTTCTGAATTTTCTGACTTTTTGTATTATGGAAAAGGTGTGCTATCCCCTCCCGAGTTACCGGGCAAGATTATTAATGGTGATCCAGTGGTGTGCACCTGAATCTCTCAATGGTCCATTCAGACACCAGGGAACTGTGTGTATGGTGGCGCTATGTTAACTCTGGCCGTTGTTTATCGGAACTTTGCTGTGGAGGAGTGCTTCAGCAACTTATAACTGTCTACTCGAATTTGAGTTCAAGGGCATCACTTGGATCGATGTATAAACAATCGGACTGTTGTAACTAATGTTCTCAAGGGTGGGACTTGCAGCTTTTAATGGGATGGTGGTACATGGGTCCCTCCATTATCCTTCTATTGCATTGCTGGGGCTCTGCAGTCCAAGGAAGCCAGAACCACACATATAGGCATACCTTCATTTTAATTTGTTGTGGGTATGTTTGGGTGTTGCAACCACGGGGATGGGTGTTTCCATCCCTTTTTTGTTTAAAATCAATCCTATAGGAATTGGTGCATGGTCGCTCATGGTGCTCTCGTTACCCTAAGGCATTATTGGGGAGCACTGGCCATTTTCAAATGGGCTGAGCTTTATTTTATGGGAGCATTCTCATGCCCACAGTTCCGGAGCTGCATTTTATCCAGGCAAGCTGCGGTGTGAAGCAGCATAGAACTGATGATACGTGTGTCCGGAAAGCACGAGTGTCTTAGGGATACCAACCTGAGTTTAGTCAGATGTCAGTTAAGGGGGGCCTTCACCTAGGTTTTGGATTTCATGTCCAGTGCCCTCAAGTAATAGTTTTATGTTATTTGTTAAGGGTTTCTTGGTATTTCATTCAGGGCTTAGTAAGTAAAGGGCATACTATTAGTCTGGTTTTGGAAGGGGACAGGGGGGTGGCAGAGCAGGAAGAGACACAGTGGTGCGAGCTGTTGTCATGGGCCATGATAACATGGGTAGGCTAGAGGGTTGGGGGAGGGGATTGGGGTTTAGAGGTTGCTGGATGGGTATTTTGTTGTGAGACTTTATTTGGGCAGGGGGGAGGAAGCACAAGACTTTTGGCTTAAAAGCTGGAGATGTTGGGTAGGACTTAGTAGATTATTGTACTGAGCTACTATTAAGGATCATGGCATCACATAGGGTTATTAAATTTCTAAGTTGGAATGTCAAAGGGGCACGACAGAAGTCCAAACAGTACCGAATTCTGAAGCATGTAGATGTTTTGAAAGCAGATATAGTGTTTTTACAAGAGACACATCTACTTCACACGGAGAGCAATAGTATGAGATGTTTGCAAATGGGGATGGTCTTCTCTTCACAAGGCAATACGCAGAGTAGGGGCGTTATGGTGCTAGTGCATAGGGCTGTCCCCTTTACCCTCCTCCAGGTCATCCAGAACAATGAGGGTAGATACATTCTTGTTAGAGGGAAACTGTAAAAAAACAGAGATCTTAGTGGGATCTGTTTATGGCCCTAATACTGACACACAAGGTTTCTTTGTAAAATTGTTGGAGGCGTTAGCGCCCTTTGTACAGGTCCCTATGATTCTGGGGGGAGACCTTAACCTTGTTTTGGACCCCATAATGGATAGGTCCAAACCCTCTAATCTGGCTCTCTCACCGGCCCAAAGGGCCTTGAGAGAATTACTGGACCAGCTTGGCCTATCAGATGTGTGGAGGGTCCTCCACCCAAAGTCTCGGGAATACACTTTTATTTCTCAAGTACATGGTACTGCATCCTGTATCGATTATATATTACTTTCCCAAACTCTCCTTCCAGGGGTGATGGATACTGTAATTTTGGCAGGACCTCCCTCAGACCATGTGGCAGTGTCGGTGTCAATTTCCTTCTCATCCCTGCCTAAGAGGGGCAATAGGTGGAAATTAAATAACCAGATTTTGAGGAGCCCCAATACGATTAAATACATCTTGATGCAAATAGAAGAATTTATATCCAATAACTTGAAGGATAATATCCGTCCAGACATGGTTTGGTGGGTGTTCAAGGCTTTTATGAGGGGCATTTTAATTGGACAGGCAGTTAAAAAGAAAAGAAAAAAGGAATGAGTTATGTCAGAATTAGTGACTTGGATAAGACTCAGAGAGGCTAATTTGTTCCCCCATTCCTCGGAGAAGGATAAACAAGAGCTAGTTAAATTGAAAGATTTGTACTAAAACTTGTTAGGGGAGTAAGCTGAGCTAGCACTAATTAAAACTAAGGCTAACTACCTGGACCAGGGGGAAAAGGCGGGTAGGCTCCTGGCGAGACATATTAAACAATTAGAATTCTCTCGAATAATTTCAGGGATCCAATCCAGGGAGGATGGCCAGATTAAGACCTCCTCTGGGGAGATAGCACAGGAATTCCGAAACTACTTTGAATCCCTGTATGGTGCTATGGCAAACCCTCCTACCAAAATGGAGATACTATCCTTTCTGGAGGATCTGGACCTCCCTTCGCTGGTAGAGTCCCAGTGGGCACATCTGGTTGCTGATATTACTCAAGATGAAATTGAGATGGTCATTAAGGGTCTCCCATTGGATAAAACACTGGGCCCAGACGGATTCTCATCCAACTTTTATAAAAAATTCTCTAAGCAGTTATCCCCATTACTGCTTATGTTATTCCAGTATATTCTCAGCTGCCAGATGTTGGCCCAATCGCTATTTGAGGCACTTATTGTTCTAATCCCAAAACCAGATAAACCCCCTGAGCAACTTGCTAGTTACAGGCCTATTTCATTGCTTAACTATGATATTAAAATCCTGGTGAAGTTATTAGCGGACTGAATAAATAGGGTGTTACCCAAACTTATTGGGGTGGAACAGGTCAGCTTTATGAGGGGCATATCTGCCACCGACCACCTCAAGACGTTGGCACATGTCTTCTTGGTGTCTGAGGAGAGCAGCTCCGCCATGGCCCTGGTCTCGTTGGACGCCGAGAAGGCCTTTGATAAAGTCCACTGGAGGTTCCTGTTAACCACAATGGGAAAATCTGGATTTCCAGAGGTGTTCCTAAAATGGGTAGGCTCCCTTTATCTAAACCCTACAGCCAGAGTCTCTTGCAGCGGGGTTGTCTCAGATCCTTTTGATCTGCATGGGGTACCAGGCAAGGATGCCCTTTGTTCCCCCTCCTCTTTAATTTGTATCTGGAGCCCCTCATTAGAAGTATAGTGCGTAAACAATAAATAAGTGGCATTAAAATTCTGGACAAGGTTATTAAAGTAACAGCATATGCAGATGATCTCTTGGTATACATTTCAAAGCCAAGTGTATCCATCCCAGCTTTATTGGAAACCATACAGGAATATAGCCATTTGGCCAACTACAAATTAAATTTAGATAAATATGTGGTATACCCCTCAATAAGAATCTTTTCAAGCAAAAGATTGATGCGCTAGGCCTAGCTTGGAAGTCCGAATCCATTAAATATTTGGGCCTCACCTTGACTAGGAGCATGACACGAATACGCCAGTTAAATCTGGACTCCCTGGTGCATACAATTGACCTAGATTTGAAAAGATGGGCACAGCTTCCAATTTCCTTATAGGGAAGGATGAATTTAGTTAAGATGAATGTATTTCCCCGGTTGTTTTATCCCCTTAGTATGTTAAATATTTGGTAATCGCTCTCATGGTTCAAGAAACTTCACGGGCTTATAGCCAATTTTGTGTGGGGATACAAGAAAGTGAGGATGGCCTACCATAAGTTGGCTGTGCCTAAACCACTGGGGGGATTAAGGTTGCCACATTTTGCTCTTTATTTTTGGGCGGGTCATGTTAATAAGTATCTTTGATGGGTGCAGGGCATGGATCTTTTAACTCAACTACCATATGTCCCTTTGTGGATACAAATTGAGTTAGCTCTCATTAAGAAATATGGTCTCGCACCGGAGGCCTTGCTCTACCTTAGTTCTAAACTCCTCCCTCCCCCTCTCTCAGAAAATCTCCAGTAGGGATCTCTGTGAGGAGCCACACGCAGCTTTGTAGTTTTCTAAAATACGATCACCTCAGGGATCTGTCACAACCCATTAGGGGCAACCCGCGCTTCCTAATTGATAATAAGTTCCTTAGTGCCACCTGGTTGGCCCTGTCTGATAAGTGCTGCTTAAAAGATTTCCTCACAGTTGATGGAAGGGTAATCTTCTCGTCAAAGATTCTGAATAAATTTAAATTGCCCACTACGGTGATTTTTAAAGTGTATCAGCTTCGTCACCTTTTACTTAGCAAAATGGGCATGACGCCAGTACAGACCCCGAGAGTAGAATTTTATGGGACCCTGAGTCCTCTGGTGGGCCTTCCGCATGCGGTCTCCAGGTTATACAATGTTTTATTTAATTGGGTCTATTCTCAGAATTTGGCCCCGAGCTCTTATTGGGCCTCGGTGTTCCCCAAGGAGGAACTCAATTGGACTACCCTTTGGCAAAATTGCCACAAATTCATCCTGCAAGATCGGTTGAGACTGATGCAATTCAAAATACTCCATAACATTTACTATTCTCCTCAGAAGCTGGTGAGTTTAAAAATGGTGGTGGCCCCAACATGCATTAGGTGTCATCTAGGGAAGGGGGATCTGATGCATATTTTCTGGAACTGTCCAAAAATAATCCTGCTTTGGGCAGCCATTAAAAATGGAGTGGATCCATTACTGGGTCTGGAGGACCTCTTCACACCCAAAATATGCCTGTTGGGGGATGTAATTCGTATCCCAGTCAGGAATAGGAAGTTCCATATGGCTCTGATTTCGGCTACCCTTAAAAAAGTTGTTCTTAGACACTGGAAAGACTCTGTCGTGATCAGCTATACTGAATGGCTGGAGGAACTACTTGCCAGCCTGAGGGTTGAAAGGATGATAGCCGTCCTTGAAAACAAACTCTCTAGGTTTGATAGGATTTGGGGTCCCCTTTACACCACTTACTCATTATAGGGTATATAGGTCCCCTTCTGGGTAAAGAGGGTATGATAGGCTGTCTTGTATTGGGGAGGATGGTGGGGGTGAGGGATGGGGGTGGGAGTGGGTTTTGGGGCCATGGCAGAGGATGGATCCTGTCATTATCTGTAATATGTATGATTGTGTACTCAAATGGACATACATGTTTCTCCTGGATACATTCTCTGTAACTATATTTGCAATAAAATTTTAATGGAAAAAAAAAGTATTTGAAGAGTAAGTGTGCACCAACTATCATATATCAGATATACATGTAATAGACAACATTAACTTCTTTTGCTGTTTTAATACATTCCAAGTGATGCAATCCATAGTAGGCACCTCCCCTCACTTTTTTGTTTACAGTATTAAAAGGTATAGTAGTTTGGACACCTTTCTGTATAGGGTGCTGCTTTGCAGAAAGTCACTCCTCCTTTTTGCATGGTGGGTCAGGCGCTGGAGATGTGGCTAATATCGCGAGTTTATCAAAGTGATGTGTCATGGTCCTGCATCTGACTTCCTTTCTTCGGGTATTTAAATCCAAAGCAAAACAGGTTACACACCTCTACATATAGAAAGAGCAGGAGGTTATATCCCAGCACATTACTATTAAGTAAGTAAACATTCTGTTAAAATGAGAACAGTTGTGATATTATTTTTGACTGACGCTGTTGTTGTCTCAAAATCTTGTTTTGATACGTGAAAGGTTTACAAGGAACTGAAACAAGATTATTTTAAGACTAACACACTTTGAGGTGAGACAAATTGATATTAGATTCATTAAAAACAATATTCTTATGTTACTTCTGCAAGTAGGGAGAAACCGGTAGGTTATTTAAATATTTAACCAGTTGTGAAACTATGAATGGTTTACCTAGGAAGTTTTATGGTTTGACAAAGGTCACATATATTTGATAGCTGATTGTGAATCCTTGATGGGGTGAGATAAAACACAAAGATATTACGAGGTGAGCACGGTGTTGCATGTTTATTTTAGCTGTGGTTTAATGTTAAATGGCTTTAAATGTATTCACTGTTTAATAAAGGCTTGACAACATAATTGTGATACAAAGCTAAAGCACAGGAGAGTCTATAGATGCCATGAGGTGATCGTGGTGCTATATGATTACACACGCTGAATTTTAACATTGAGAAGTTGCAAACGCAGTTTAGGAATGCTTATCATGTTTATACAATAATATTTTTTTAAATATTTATGTCATATATGCACCTTTGTTTATAGTAAAATGAAGAATGGGGTTTAAAGTGAGATGAGATAAAATGATTTCCAGAGAAACAACAATTGAAGGTGAATATTTATCTGTACATGATTGCTATTTTTGTTAGTACTGTTTTTGTTAGTGTAATAAATATAGAATTAGTATCTACAAATGTATTAGAAATTAGGTATTTTTTTCCCCCTTTTCCTTTTTTTAGGAAAATATATAACATTAGAAGCTGTGGCTATTTAATGGTCTATATCAATAATGTGCAGATAGGTGAGAATTTCAACCCCTATGTATTATTGTTTTGAATTTTCAAGTATGTTAATAAAAGATTATAATTGAATATTATTATTTACGTAGATGCAGTCTGAACACTGATGAAGGATTTTTTCTGAAACGTTTGTTTTTGGGACTGTATGTTGTTGATTATAAATAAATATATTTATTAAAAGTTTGGTGATTGGGCCCTCTGTACCAATTTAGTTCTTCTAGTATCATCAGCATGAAATTGGTATGGGCCTCTCCCTGATGTATGGTGTTACCTTTTCTTTTTGAGGTTAGCTGGGCTGGATCCAGATTTCATTTGAAAAAATATTGAGGCATTCAAATGTTATAGCACTTTTAAGTTCCAATTATAAGTCAATGGGAACATTTATATGGTTATTTTGTGAACAAAGAATGGAGTTTTAGCCATCTGGTCCTTCCTCACAATCAAAGGATTTGCAGGCTCACAATCAAAGGCTCTTTGAACCCAAGGGAGGGACTAGATAACCAGATTGGAGGGACCAGATGGCCCAATGTTTAACAACATTTACAATAAAATATCTCAGAAATGGTTTTGTCTTTTAACTTGAAATTTGGAGGGAGTTGACGGGATGTCCTGTAGATGTGAATTGTCATGATTAGGTGTCAGAAAACAGATATGCTACGGAGATATGGTGTGGTGCATTTTACGTTTGGCGGACAGCGTTTTGCTTTGTGGTAGTGACTTAAAATTTATAGGGTAGCTAGCCTTACTGCCATGGACATACTTTTCAGTCATTAGGTGTGTAAAATGTAAACAGGTGTGGAATTCTGCCACTCTGACCAATGAAAATCTCAAACTTTAAAATGTTATATCTCGGAAACGGTTTGGTCCTTTACATTTAAATTTGCAATTTGTTGAGAGGATGTCCTGTACATGTGAATTTGGGTATTTAGGTGTTGGAAAATTAAGATGCTGCAGAGATATTAAGTGACTCACTTTACATTTTGCGTATAGCGTTTTGCATTGTGATCTGCACTTTTAGTGTTAAATCTCATATTTTGCACCTTAATAACTTTGCAACCGTTCAATGGATTTGCACAAAATTTGGAATGAACAGTCTGGTGTGGCAGGTCTCTTGATTTACTAAATTGCATGTCAGTTGCACATATGGGTTTTGCGCAACAAAGTGCCAAAAATTCACTTTTCGCCACTTTTGCACATTTTTTGTCTGAGGCACTGCACAGACATTGTGTGGGCTATTGGTCCAAAATATGGAATATAGAAAGGGCTTGGGATGAGGAACATGTCACCTTTTTTTGGCTACAAAATATTAATCTGTTCAAATGTTATTACAATTTGAAATTCCCATCGTATCCTCGGGGAAAATGTATATGTATTTTTGAAATGTTGGTGAGAAAGACCAGATGGTCCAAATTGGGATGACCATATCTCAATAACATTTAGGTCTTTTTACTTGAAATATGCAGGGTGTTGAGGGGATGCCATAGAGATGTAAACTATGCTGTTTAGGTGTTGGGGAAATAATTTGTTGCAGAGATATTCAATGACATATTTGACATTTTTCCCTTAGGATTACACTGCAGTCTGTGTCACGATTTTTGGCATCGTTATCTCAGAAAAAAAGTGAGATACAGACCTCTTTTTGACACTGGAAAAAGATTTGACATTGTAGAGTACGTCTGCCATGGAATGTTGTTTGTCCGATGCACTGTTCATTAGATATTGTGAAAGTACTGTCACAAGGGTTGAAAGAGTGCCTGTCCAGTGCTTTTTGGTGCCCATAGTTGGGAAACAATGTGAGATTTTGGCATGGTCAGTGATTGTGCAATGATCTGCTTGCTATCATGGTTACAATGACACTTGAATTGTTTTTCTAGCTGTTACAGTTCCCAGGATATGGACAAATTACTGTTACAAGCATTTGGTGGCCAGTTGGAATGCTGCATGGCTCTGTAGCTATGCATAAATGACAGCGAAGGCCCAGAGGGGCTAGACTCCATGAGATGCATATTGTTATGCAGAAATGGGCATGTTGGAAGGAGCACGGGGCCCTCTCCCACCAGAGTGGCTATTATTAAAGGGGTGCGGTCGCACCCCTATATTTAGTGTTATGAGTCACTTCTATGTTAAACTCAAAATTTGCATGTTAATAACTTTGCTCCCGTTCAATGGATTTGCATGGAATTTGGTATGCACAGTGGGGCATGGTAGGTCTTTTGATTTGCTAGATTTCATTGTGGTTGGACTTATGGACTTTGCACACGAAAACGCTAAAAAATGCAAAATTATCCAGTTTTGGAGGCAGTTTTTAGGATATTGTCCATGGCACTGCACCGATGTTGTGTGGTATGCCACTCTGCTACATGGCTTTCATTTGGTGAAAACATATTGAGGCATTCAAATGCTATAGCACTTTTAAATTCCAATTATAAGTCAGTGGGAAAATTTATATGGTTATTTTGCGAACAAAGAATGGGGTTTTGGCCATCTGGTCCCTCTTCATGATCAACGAATTTGCAGGCTCTCAATCAAAGATTTTTTGATCACAAGGTAGTGACTATATGACCAGATTTGGAGGGACCAGATAGCCCAGGTTTTTAACAACATTTAAAATTAAATATCTCAGAAACAGTTTTGTCTTTTAACTTGAAGTTTGGAGGGAGCTGACGGGATGTCCTGTAGATGTGAATCTTTGTGCTTAGGTGTCAGAAAATACATTTATTGTGGAGAGATGGCATGGAACACTTCACTCTTGGCGGACAGCATTTTGCATTGTGGTAGTGGCTTGAAATTTATAGGGTAGCTAGCCTTACTGCCATGGAAATACTTTCCAGTCATTAGGTCTGTAAAATGTAAACGAGTGTGGAATTCTGCCACTCTGACCAATGAAAATCTCAAATTTTAAAATGTCATATCTCAGAAACGGTTTGGTCATTTAAATTAAAATTTGCACGGTGTTGAGGTGATGTCCTGTACATGTGCATTATAGTATTTAGGTGTTGTAAAATTAACTTGCTGCAGAGAAATTTTGTGACACACTTTACATTTTGCATATAGCGTTTTTCATTGTGGTAGGCTCATTTAATGTTAAACCTCACATTTTGCACCTTAATAACATTTCAACCGTTGCATGGATTTGCACAAAATTTAGAATGCACAGTCTGGTGTGGTAGATCTCTTGATTTTCTAAATTGTATTTCAGTCGGACATATTGTTTTTGCACAGCAAAGTGCCAAATAATGCACTTTCTGCACCTTTTGCACAGTTTTTGTCTGTGGCACTGTGCAGACACCGTGTGGGCTATTGATCCAAAACATGGCAAGTAAAAAGGGCTTGGGACAAGGAACATGTCACTTTTTGTTTGGTTAAAAAACATTAATCTGTTCAAAAGTTATTACAATTTGAAATTCCCATTATGTCCTTGGAGAAAATGTATATGTATTTTTGGAATGTTAATGACCAGATGGCCCTAATTGGGACGACCATATCTAAATAACAGTTTGGTCTTTTTACTTGAAATATGCAGGGTGTTGAGGGGATGACATAGTGATGTAAAGTATGCTGTTTAGGTGTTGGGGAATTAATTTGTTGCAGAGATATTCAATGACGTAATTTACATTTTTCCCGTAGGATTACATTGCAGTCTATATCATGAATTTTGGCAGTGTTATCTCAGAAAGAAAGTAAGATACAGACTTCCTTTTGACACTGAAAAAATATTTGACATTGTAGAGTATGCCTGCAGTAGAATTTTGTTTGCATGTTGCACAATTCATGAGATATTGTGAAAGTATTGTCACAAGGGTTGAAAGAGTGCCTTTCCAGTGCTTTTCATTGCCCATAGCTGGGAAATGATGTGAGACATGGGTATGGTCAGTGACTGTGGCATGATCTGCTCGCTATCAAGGTTACAATGATACTTGAATTTTTTTTCTAGCTGTTAAGGTTCCCAAGACATGGACAAATTACTGTTACAAGCATTTGGTGGCTAATAGGAATGCTGCATGGCTCTGTAGCTATGCATAAGTGTCAGCGCAGGCCCAGAGGGCCTGCACTCCCTCAGATGAATATTGTTATGCAGAAATGGACAAGTTGATGGGAGCACGGGGCCCTCTCCCACCAGAGTGGCTATTATTATAGGGGTGCAGTTGTGCTCCTATATTTATTGTTATGAAGCCACTTCTGTGTTAACGTCAACAGTTTGCATGCTAATAACTTTGGTCCTGTTCAACAGATTTGCATGAAATTTGGCATGTGCAGTGGGGCATTGTAGATCTCTTGATTTGCTGGTCTTTGCACACAAAAACACTGAATAATGCAAACTTATCCAGTTTTGGATTCAGTTTTTGGGATATTGTCCATGGCACTGCACAGCCATTGTGTCGTGTACTGCTCTGTGACATTGCTCATTTGAAAGAGCTTCATTGGCCAAACATGCCGCTTTTCATTTTATGAAAAAAATATTAAGTCATTCAAAAGTTATAGCTCTTTTAACTTCCCATTATGAGTCAATGGGAAAATGTATGTTTATTTTACGAACAAAGAATGGGGTTTTGGCCATCTAGTCCCTCCTCATGATCAAAGAATTTGCAGGCTCACAATCCAAGATTATTTGATCTGAAGGGAGGGACTATATGGCCAGATTTGAAGGGACCAGATAGCCCAATTTTTAACAACTTTTAAAATTAAATGTCTCAGAAGCAGTTTTGTCTTTAAACTTGAAATTTGGAGATAATTGACAGGATGTCCTGTAGATGTGAATTATTGTAATTAGGTGTCAGAAAATATCTTCATTGCAGAGATATGGTGTGGTGCACTTAACGCTTGGCGGAAAGTGTTTTGTATTGTAGTAGTGGCTTGTAATTTATAGGGTAGCTAGGCTTACTGCCATGGACCTACTTTTCAGTCATTAGGTGTGTAAAATGTAAACAGATGCAGAATTCTGCCACTCTGACCAATGAAAATCTCAAACTTTAAAATGTTATATCTCGGAAACGGTTTGGTCTTTTAAATTGAAATTTGCACTGCATTGAGAGGATGTCCTGTACATGTGAATTATGGTATTCTGGTGTTGGAAAATTAAGTTGTTGCAGAGATGTTATGTGACACACTTTACATTTTACGTATAGCGTTTTGCATTGTGGTAGGCACATTTAATGTTAAATCTCATATTTTGCATGTTAATAACTTTGCAACTGTTCAATGGATTTGAACAAAATTTGAAAAGCGCAGTCTAGTTTGGTAGATCTCTTGATTTCCTAAATTGCATTACAGTCAGACATAAAGTTTTTGCACAGCAAAGTGCCAAATAATGCACTTTTGTAAATTTTTTTTCTGTGGTGCTGCACAGACACCGTGTGGGCTAATGGTCCAAAACATGGGACATAGAAAGGGCTTGGGACAAGGAACATGTCAATTTTTGTTTGGTTAAAAAATATTAATTGTAATAATAATAATAAATTTATTTATAAAGCGCCTTTCAACTTATCAAGTCACTGAACACATTAAAATAATAGCATCAAATGCAAATCCAATAATACATATGAATAAGATCATAGCATAATAACATCAAACATTAAAATCAGTTAATAAAATATAAAATAAGATCCCGACACAGTAACAATTGCACTATGAATAACCATCCAAGAAGGCCATTAGCCAGAGATAAGTTTTCAAGTTATTCCTGAATTCCTCCACAGAGATGCACTCCCACAACCTGCATGGTAGAGAATTCCAAAGATTGGGTGCAACATAAGAAAATGCTCTGCTGCCAGAAGATTTTAAACTCACTCTTGGAATCTCTAGCAACCCCTCGTCAGCCAAGCGGAGCGATCATCTGGGGTAGTAAGGCACCAGGAGTTCTTTCAGATAGGCTGAACCCTGATCGTGAAGGGCTTTAAAAGTCAATAAAATTACTTTAAAGGTGATCCACCACAGTATAGGGAGCCAGTGCAGTTCATGCAGCACTGGGGTAATATGACAGGACCTACCTGCCCCAGTCAAAAACTGGGCTGCTGCATTCTGCCCCAGCTGTAGGTGACAGATTTCAACCCCAGAAAGCCCAAAGTATAGGGCGTTGCAGTAGTCCAAACGTGAAGACACAAAGGCGTGGACCAACATTGGCAAAGAGTCAGACAGAACAAGGTGCCTAACCCTGGTGATATTCCTAAGATGGTAAAAGGATATCCTGACAACAGCCAACACTTGAGACTGTAGAGTCAGCCTGTCATCTAAGACAACCCCAAGGCTACGCACCCATTCAGAGGTCGGGAGTGACACGCAATCAACAAAAATTCCATAGGGCGTGCCATCACACGACCTCTCTATCTGACAACCTGGGTCCAAAACCAGGACCTCTGTCTTCACTGAGTTCAACTTTAACCAACTAGAATCCATCCAATACTGGATTTCTTCCAGACAGTTGTTAAACACCATGACAGCTCCATCCTAGTTGGGTGCAAAAGACAGGTATAGCTGGGTATCATCTACATAGCAGTGAAACCTCAACCCATACCATCTTATAATGTCTCTGAGGGGCAGCATGTACAGCGCGAATAACATGGGTGATAGCACAGAACCCTGAGGCACCCCACACAACAAAGGAGTTGGGCCAGAGGAAAAAACTCCCGACACAACTCTTTGTGATCTCCCAGTGAGGAATGAGGTGAACCATTGTAGAACAATTCCCGACATTCCACAAATTTGCCTCAGGTGTGCTATCAACACCAGGTGATTCACCGTGTCAAAAGCTAATGAGAGATCAAGGAGAACCAGAATGGAGCATCTCTTCTGATCTCTCGCCCTCAGAAGATCATTAAGCACCTGAACCTGCGCAGTCTCGGTGCTATGTCTTTTACAAAAACCAGACTGGAAGGATTCATAGATGTTATGGATGGTTAAATGGTCTTCCAATTGGGCTGCCACTACCTTCTCAATAACCTTCCTAATAAAGGGAAGGTTAGAGACAGGTCTGTAGTTTGAGAAATAGCCTGGGTCCATGGTAGCTTTCTTCAAGAGAGGTGTCACCACCGCCTCTTTCAGGGAGCTAGGAAACTCACCTGACTTCAGGGAGCATCAAACTATTTGCACCAGGACTGGACCGATGATATCACTACAACCCAAAATTAGGGGAGTCGGTCCAGGATCCAAACTGCAGCTTGTGGGATGCACACTGTGGATGATCCTCATAATATCCATGAAATTAGATCAACCAAAGGAACTCCAAGAGAATTGGGGTACTGTGACCTCACACTGTTCTATGGCATCACCCTTAGAGGTTGCTGGACACAAGTCCGCCCTGATGTCGGCCACTTTAGTTGCAAAGTAACGAGCAAGCTCCTCGCACTCTAATTGTGAAAAGGCTTTTCGAACTTGCAGACAGGCTGGGTTGCACAGTCTATCTACAGTCCAAAACAGCTGAGCCAGTCAATTTCGAGCAACTGCAATCCCCCTGGACAGGAATTCTGCCTTCTTATGTGTGATTGAAGATTGATAGATAGAATAATGTTCCATCAATCTAAGGTGATCGGCTTCAAGGGTGGACTTGTGCCAACATCGCTTTAACTTTTGCCCCTGTCTCCACATCTCCCTCAATGTCCCATCAAAACAAGGGGACCTGGGGTAAAGGGATAATGGGCACTCATGAACAGGAGCAAAAAGACCCAGGGCCGCTGTAATGGCCTCATTATATGCCAACACCAGCATCTCTGGATTACTGCTCACCAACATGGGGAAAAATAGGTCAAGGACCGCTGCAAGGCCTAGGGAAGTAATATTCTGTAATGGGCAGTACCTGACCACAGGGGAAGGCCTTCTCAGGGGATTGCAAAAATTGAACCTCATGGTGTAGTGGTCTGACCAGGTGACTGGTTCCACCCCCATGTCGGCTGCATCAATCCTTAAGAGGAAGACTAAGTCCAGAGAGTGCCAAGATTTATGAGTAGCAGTGGAAACTACCTGTGTGAAGCCCAAAGAGGACATTAATTGGAGGAAGTGATTACCAAATTGCGAGAGTTCATTGTTGACCCAGGTGTTGAAGTCACCCAGAACCATCAATCTGGGCAACTTAAATGACATGTCGATGATGAAGTCTGCTATTTCCTGTAAGAAGTGTTTCCCATCTCCGGGTGGATGGTAGATGAGTACAATTTGAACACCTACAAGCACTACAACTGTGCATTTAAAGGACTCAGCCTCACCCACTACCATACTCGTGAGACCCAATTCAGCCTTGAAACAGACTGCAACCCCCCCTCCCCTGCAGTCCAATCTGGGGTGGTGTATCACCGAGTACTCGGCCGGAGTCATGGCCTCCAATATGGGGCCTGAATTTTCATTCAGCCAGGTCTTGGTGATGCAAGCCAAGTCAGCCGAGCCAACAAGATCAGCAATAATGCTGGTCTTATTCTTAACGGACCTGGCATTGCATAACACTGCCTGAGTTGGATGAACCTTGGAGGCTGTCAGTTCTATCTGCCTACTAAATTCAGTAGTGCCCTTGGGTATGGGCACTGGACATGGTAAACCATGATCTGGGTTCCATTTCACCCCAGGGTGTCTTCTGGACTTAATAACCCCAATCCGGTGGCCCCCCTCATTCATCCTCCCCTGTTCACACACACCCACCCTCCTCACTCTCCTATGAACAATTCCCAATGCTCTACAGTGCTGGTAAGTATCAAATTGTAGGGGAGGAGTAAAAAAAGGGTGGAGGGCATGAAGAGAGGAGGATGAATAGCGCACCACCATGGGGGCTGAAGGCCAACACATGTCACTGCTAAACAAAACAAAACAAAACAATAAACCCCAAACACTAAAATAATCAATCTTAACAGCATAAAATTAACCAAATAATCCCAGGCTTAGCCAACATAAGTAAACACAATCAAATAAACAAAAGAGCCTCACCTCACAGAAAACCGAGTCTGGACTGGACATGAAGACTCACAAATAAAATATAAACAAACAAAAATATATAAGTAAATATAAATGTAAATGTAGGGGTCACGTGATGGCAGCTTAGAGTAAGACAACAAGCTTGAGTTGCTCCGTCTCCTCTCGGTCAGAAATGCTATTTTTCCTACTTCATCACACACCTGATTCCATTTAAAACTGCTAATAACTTGTTTGGCAACATCAAGGCAACTACCACTGGTGTTGAAATGGAGGTATATATGCACAAAGCGCCACCTAAACATACTCTACCACAGTCGCCGGAGAAAGACCAGGCCCTGAAGAAGCCTAGGCAGGCCGCCGCTAAATCTACCTCGGGATCTGTAGCGCTGACGGAGGACAGATTTCTGGAGATTATGATGCCTCTGCAAAGTTCAGTAGCTGACATCTCGACTGAACTACTCAATTTTAAAACCTCTATTGACTCTCCTAATCTTAGAGTAGGGGACTCAGAGGTCCAAGTTACATCCCTGGAAAAGAAGGTGGATTGGAGTGAACTTGAACAGGTCACTACTGCAAAGCGTATCAAGAAACTAGAGGATCTTGAAGGAAAGAACAGGCGGAATAACATAATAATGGGGATTCCGGAGCAGGAAGAAGAGTCTTCTCCAATAACTTTCATCCAAAAAGTCTGTGAAAAGATTGCTGGTCCCTCCCCGAATGGAGATATGTATATTGTGGAGAGAGCTCATCGCGCGCTTCGTCCTCTACCCCCGCCGGGCTCACCTCCTAGACTGATCATTTGCAAGTTCTTAAATTATCTGGATAAGCAACACATCTTGCTCCAATCCAAAGCCTTACAAGAAATCCTCTGGGAAGGTAAGCACATTAGAATAAGTCAAGATTTGCCTTGCTTCGTAAGGGTTAAGTGTCAAGAGCTGCACCCCCTAGTAACCAAACTTATAGCCACCGGGAAACCATTTAAAGTCAAGTACCCTGCTCTGCTGTGCATTAAAATTAATGATGAGTGGTTATCTTTTGAGACACTAGAGCATGCTAAAAGAGAGCTTGAGAGATTGTTGCCAGACCTCTTTAAGTGACTCTGCTTGATTCTAGAGACTAGCTATACTTGATAAAAGCTGTTCTTAATCACTAGTAGAGATCGGCAGTACGATGATCCAGATGGTAAGGTATTCACCTGTCTGCTCTAATAGACCTGTTACCTAAGAAATCCTGCTTAGTTAATTTGAATTGGACTGTTGGAGCACCGTGGATTCCAATTTGGAAAGTAAGCATCAGAGTACCAGTCCGTTTGCATTGTTTCCTGATCTAGGCTGCTTTCGGAGAACCTGGGATCGTATATGCTCTGCTAGATTTCAGAGACTTGTTTAGTTTGTAGCCAAGACTGTTTGCATTTTTATCAAGATCTCGATAATATCTGAAGCAACGATTGCCTTAGTCTAGTAGATCTTCTTTACTTCTCAATGAAAAGAGGACACTGTAGCTGTATATCATGGTAATGTAGGCTTCAGGATTTATTTTTAATTCACAGCTGAGTTAATCATTAAAATCCACAAAATATGCTCTTCATCTATCACAGTTTAGGCATGGGACCTTGAGAGGTATTTTTTCTTTATTTCATGATGTCCCAGTGCTACGAGTATGATTTGTTAGGTTTTATTTTACACTGCACCATAAGGGCAATCACTGTTTTAGATGCTGAATCCAAATGATTTTATATTTCCTCCTTTTCTCCACTAGATGGCAGCATTGGATTAGAAATTGAATGACGTTATTAGAATTAGAGCTGGCACAGGAATATTGTATGTCAGTGTTAGGAGGTCTAAACCTCACTTTCAGATTCTTGACGATATTGGGAATGCAAGTAATCACAGACATGTTGTATTAGAGTAATACACAAGTTTATTACTACCAAAAGGATAAATCACAGTTGCCCTAAGCAGTTCTTACCAATACAAACCAGGAGCCAGTGCTAAGCGTTCCCTATACCTCGAGGTTTCTTTGTGTCTCTTGGGGTCTCCACTGAGGTCTCCAAGGTATAAGGCTTGTGTATTACATTATATACCTATGAAAATTACTATGGTTACCGTAAGATAGAAACATTTCTAGTTACAGAGATGAGCCCTATTGGCTAAATTAGAGGTGGCTCCATGGTCCAAGATAACATTATACAATTCTGTAAAGTCATCAGTTTGAGAACAAAAGAGTTCTTATACAGAGTCTTACATAACGCAGTGTAGTGGTACAAATCACCAAAAGGTGGCAATGCCGTCTTACATATTATAATTACTCCAAGGACACAGGTGTCTTGGCATCTTACAAATAAGAAATACACAGAAAAATGCAAGCAGAATATATGTATTAGCAAGCAAAGTGTATTACAACAATATACATTCACATCCTGACATCTACTCTTGTACGGTAGATGCCCTTAGCCCTATATGTTAGTATAACATATGCTTAAGTGCTAGCTTACCTCTGAGGGTACCAATTAGGGTGCATGGACCTCATGTAACATTCCCCCCCTTGTTGCCTCCAAGGGCAACACAGGCAAATCTCTAGGGAAAGGACAGGAACAGTGGTCATTTGCAAACCCTATGCGCAAGCTTTGTAAAGGAAGTCGAGCTGCTCACAGTGTTGGTGCAGTGTGCGACGTAGGCAGCAGAGCATAATAATCAAAATAAAGATTAAAAATTCTTGTATAATAACAAAACCTTTAAAAGTAATCTCTAACCAGGTGTTAGTCAATGCGTTATTCATGTCACCATTATTAATTAATGAGAGAACAGCTTCATTGGCTTTGGTCATATTATTGCTGATGTGGATGAGGTGTGTGTTCTTCCTGTCAAAAAGTGATTTTAATGTAAGCATGAGTGGGTCTATGTGTACATTAAAATATGGCAAGTATTCTGACAGTGTGAGCAGATAATCGGGGTTACCATCAATAATGTCTGCATCTAGGAGGGGGACAGGGGTTATAACAGTATGTCCAATGACAGTCTTCTGGTGGGGAACAAAACAGAAATTGGGGTAATCAACAGCACATGTAACAGATCCATAGGTGTAGGATTTGTAGTTGACAACCACGCAGTACTCACCATTGGAATTATACTGTGAGTGCATAGTAGGGAGTCTCCACTTTTGCAACTGGACAGGGCAGGTGAAGGTCATCTTCGAAATCCATGTTGATAGGCAATGAACTTCCTCATGATATGATTGGTAGAGCTTATCCGGAACCAGAGTTGAGTCAAAGGAGCTGGTGCCATTTGCAGTGATGTCATCATCCATGGTGAAAGTCCAATCAATGCTGTCTGGAGAATAATCACAAACAGGTTGAAAACATCACTTCGGCACAAGTAAATGTATTGCTTTTTCGCACAGCAGTCCATGTGCGGAGCCACCCAAGCGTCCAAGAAAGGATGGTAAACCAGTAGAGGTGGTAGATCCAGGCATTCTCTGTAGATGTCTTCATCCAAATGCCCAATCGAGTGCACCAGTGCAAGCTTGTCAAACAAAGCTGTAGTGGGATCAAAGCATGGTAAAGAAACAGTAAAGGAAACAAACATGGTATCGGTTATGGAACACTTCTTAGCAGTAAAGCAGGGACCAGTATTAGGGTGTCTGGTCACAAACCCCAAATTCCTAGCTGTAGAAAGAGGTATAGTTAAAGTTTGTTGCATACAGATAGAAACACAGCTAGTGGTTTTACATCATGGACAACACCATTTGGAGATGCTTCTGTCATGTATAATGTCAGGTATTCTTCCAGATTCTAGATCACGGAAGAGGTTGTTGATGGTAGTGATAATGTAGGAGCCATAGGCAGAGCAAAGTATTTCTCTGGCAATGTATTGTTTATCTGCTTCTTTGTTGTTCTGTTGTATGAGTGCATTAATCTTATCTTTTGAATCAGTGAATGCCTTAGCAATGTCGTGCATGTTGTATACAGTGTATCTTTCTTCCTGACTAATGCTATCCACACCATGCAATAATGGGGATAGTATGTTGTTGACCAAATCAGTGGAGAATTTGGCAGAATGAGCTTCAATAGCAGCAATGTCTGCTTTATTCCAAATAGACATAGCTGTACCAAAAAGGCCTGTGACAGTACCTGTTGCACCTGTAACATTAGAACTATCAACTTCACGTATTTTACATTTACAAGTTAGATCATCAGGAGAGGGCTTCCTCCTGAAGTTGCCTCTATGTTCAGTAGAATGTACCCCAGCAATAGGGTCTTGAGTGTGAATCTGAAATGCAGCTAAACTATCAAGCAATAATGTACTATAAAATGCTGAATTGTTAGTATTGTGACACATACCAAATTCTTTCATATTCCAGTAAGTAAGATTAAACAAAACAGGTATATGCATAAACTGTAAGTTATTAATCAAATAACTTGGGAGGGCAGTGGCTGTTAGACCACTACAGGGACCAGGGGTATGCTTTGGACATTCCAAAAGCTGTTTATCAGAGGGTGGTAACACAGAAAGGTACATGGCTGCGGAAGCCATGCGGTGTATAGCACAACATTTTCGAGCAGCATCTCTGAACAAAGAATTACAGTAGGAAGGATCAATTAAGGCAGTTATGTTGTACAAACCAGAATGTCTTAAAGCAGTTTGTAACAAGGACAGTGAACCATTTGGGGATAATTTAGCATTGGGCCAACCTTGGAAAGTTCCTTTGGAGAGTTTGGCCACAGGGATAATTTGTCCTTGTGATGTGGTTTGCCACTCAATTTGAAGGGTAGATTTATCAGGTGCAACAACTGAGGCCATGAGGTAAGCATCGGAACCTTCCTGGACAGTGATCATACTATCTGGTATATTGATGGATACTCCTTGTGGAGGAGGTGCTGGAGGATCGCGGTGTTGTAGGAAGTCCGGTACTGTGCCTTGGATACAGGGGATTACTCCTGAGATGAGGAGATAGCCATCTTGTCAGTTTATCTGAAAAGGAAGACCAAAGATTAGTATGTTAGTACTATTCCGCCCAATGGGGTGAGGAAAAGTAATTTAACCTCCTTTATACAGTTTCAATTGGTTTGCATGTAACCATTTGTCAGTCAACTTGTTGTTATGCAGGAGTCTAACTTGATAGACTGCTGGACTGAGGTTGTTGAGAATGGGGTATGGGCCTTCCCACTTGTTGGAGAAGGAGTGGGTGGGATGAATCAAGTACCATTACCCCTGATCTCCAACTTGCCAATCCACTTCTTGTGTGTGTTTGTCAAACTGTATTTTGATTGTTGCTGGGCCTTGCCCATGCAGTTGGCAGCATACAAGTGTATGTATGAGGTCTTTTCTGAGTTTTTCCACATATTGGTCCACAGACACGCGGTTTGCAGTGGGGGTGTGCAGGTCAAACAACAGGTGTTCAGGTAATCTCATCTGTCTGCCAGTCATCACCTCAAAGGGTGTAAGCTGGATGGTGGCTGAGGGTATACCCCTAATTGCCATAAGGAGTAATGGCAATAGGGAATCCCAAGTTTTGGTATTGTCCTCAAAGAATTTGGAAAGCATTTGCTTAATCCATCTGTTGACTCTCTCTACTTGACCTGAGGATTGGGGGTGGTAGGGTACGTGGAAATTCTGCTGAACTCCAAGGAGTTCAAGGGATTCTTTCATCAACTCACCTGTAAAACTGGTTCCTTTATCAGAGTCTACTTTGAGGGGTAGATCCCACCTGGAGAAAATTTGTTCCACCAGGATTTTGGCTATGGTTTTCACAGTGCATGTCTTAGTGGGGAAAGCTTCTACCCACTTAGAGAAGAGATCAGTTACCACAAGAGCATACTTGTTATTTCTGCTGGTGTTGGTCAGAGGACCAATGAAATCAATCTGTATGGCATGCCAAGGGCCAGAATGTCATTGTGGTAAGAGTTTGGCATTTCGTTTGCTAGGGATGGAGTTGTTTTGCACACAAACAAGACAGTTGTCTATGTATTGTTTGACATCTTTGGTGATACCAGGCCACCAGGCAGTGGTTTTGAGTCTTTGGAGGGTATTTTCTACTCCCTGGTGTCCACCAGTGGGGGTGTCATGCACTTGGTGCAAGAATGCAGATCTTAAGTGTCTGGGAACCACCCAGAACTTGGTGGTGGAGTCATCTGGTTGAAACCAGATGAGCTTGTCATCTGGTGACATGCATAGCTTACCTTCACACCTCCAATAGGGGTTGTGTGTGAGAAGCTTTTCTTCGGTACCTTTGTCAAGGAATCTGAACACCTCTTTAAGTTCAGTGTCAAAGTGCTGGGCTGCAGAGAGGTCCATGGGGGGAAAAGGTTCAGGTTTCTTCCTGAGTGCTGCAATTTGTACAGCTGCATTGGCCTCTGGATGGTCCATCATCCAGATGTCCCCTCCTTGGGCCCCTTCCTTAGCAAGGGTGTCTGCTGTGTCATTGAAGGCATGGTAGGGGTCATGGAGAGAGTGGGCTTTGACTTTGTGTACATAGAGTTTGTGTGCAAATTTCTGTGCCAGTGAATGTATGTATATTACCAATTCCTTGTATTTCACTGGGCTGCCATCAGAGGAGAGGAAGGAGTTCTTCTGACAGAAGGGAAGAAATTCTGTAAGAACAACAAACCCAGTTAGAGTCTGTAAAAATGATGGTATCATCGGTTCCATGCTGGATGAACTCGAGGGCACAAGCTATCGCTGCCATCTCTGCATATTGTGATGATGCTACACTACAGCGCTTAGATATTTTGACAGTGTTCCCATAAGGGTAGATCACTAGAATGCCTATCCCTGCAATTTATTCTCCCTGTTAGTAGGATGTGGAACCATCAGTAAAGACACGGCACAAAGAAGTGTTGTCAAGTATTTGTGGCGTGGCAGGGAGGAAAGAACCTGGATCTGGAAGATCAGGTGACTGTAATGTACAGTCATGGGGTTCTCCCTGGAAAAGGAGGCCATGAGCTAACATAGATGGAACTTTAGTCGGTTGTACCTGTATGTCTCTGTCCTGGAGAAAAAGTGACCAGTGTGAGTCTGGTATTAGAGACTGATCCATCCTTTACTCTATTTGAAAGCAGAAAGGTAGTTAGGGTGTGGTTGGTGTTGATGATCAGTGGTGAGTACCCAATGATATACAGGAAGTGCTTGACAGCCCAGTATGTGGCCAGAAGATTCCTTTCACAAAGGCCATTCTTCTGTTCCACTGGGGTCAAGAGCTGTGAGGCATATGCAATGGGTCTCAAGGTGCCATGCACCTTCTGGGCCAGCACTGCTGACATGGCAATGTCAGAGGTGGTGCATTCCAGATGGAATGGTAGTGCTGGATTGAGGTTGACCAGATCTGGGGCGGAGGCCAAGGCCTGCTTCAGTGACATCACAGCCTGGATGTGTATAGGGCCCCAAGTCCATGGTACATCCTTTTTGAGTAACTCATACAGAGGAGCAGTTTTCTGAGCAAAATCACAAATAAAATCTCTCGAATAATTCACCATACCTAGAAACCTTAGAAGAGTTTCCACACTGGTGGGTAATGGCAAGTCTTGCAATCCCTGTACCTTCTTCCAGGTAGGGCTGCGACCTTGGTCAGTTATTTTTAGACCCAGAAAGAGTACTTCTTTCTGACACAGTTGTGCTTTTGCTGGGTTACTTTTCAGGCCTGCTCTCTGAATGAGAGTCAGTAGTTCATCCAAGAGATCCAAATGTTGTTCCTGTGTGGCTGTTGCCAGCAACAGGTCATCCACATATTGCAAGAGACATTGGGGAGTACAGAAACTCTCGAGGGCACATCCATCATGTAGAGATGGAACAGGGATGGACTGTTATGGAATCCTTATGGCAAGCAAGTCAACATGTACTGTCTTCCTTCAAAGGTGAAGGCAAACTTATATTGACTCTTAAGGGCCAAAGGCAATGATCAAAAACCTATGGAAATGTCCAGGGCATTGAACTATTTCAAATCAGGGGTCAGAAGTCATAGCACATATGGTGCTGATGCCACAGTTTGGAGAACAACTGGGGGTGACCTGATTCAGTTTCCTGTAGTCAATAGTAAGTCTCCAGGCACCTGTGGGTTTCTTTATGGGCCACACTTGGGAGTTGGCAGTGGAAACACAAGTTCTTATTACACCTTTTTTGAGGAGTGACTTGATTGTCTCTCTGAGGGAAGGCAAGGCATCAGTTGGGAAAGGATATTGCCTTTGCCTCTCATGTGCTGGGCCTGGCACTTCAATGACAGTGTGCATTCTACCACAGTCATGCTTGCTGATTGCAAACACTTCCAAGTGTCATTGCAAAATAAGGAGGAGCTTTGGGAAGAGTTCATGATTCTTGAACAAATCTATGACATCATACTCCTTGTCATTGGCAGATATAGTTGCCACAACGTGTGAATCAGGAATCAAAATGGTATGATATTGACGCTGACTTTGTATCAGTAGCATGTTATCTAGGTCCACCACGCAGCCGTGTGGTGCAAGGAAGTTAATCCCTATGATACTAGGATGATCATGCAGTACCATTAGTTGGAAAGTGTGTGAGGCCTTTAGATGGCCTAGCTCTACCGGTAGGATTAGAGAACGGTATGCAGGTAGCCTAGTACCATTAACTCCTGACATGTTGATCCTCTGTCCGGTGGACCAAGGGGATGTGTCCGGGTGTTCATCATGTAACACAGATACAGCTGCACCTGTATCTAACAAAACTACTAGTAGGCGGCCCCCGACCTCGGCCTCGGTGCAGGGCATTCTATTTGTATCTAAGACTAGCTTGTTTACAATCCAGACTGGGGCCTGTAATTGTCAGTCTGTACTGCCGGAAGCATGTAGAGGTTGGGCCTGACTCATATGAATCACTTTGCCGTGCTGCACTGATGCTATATAGGGAGGAGCCTCTGGGTTCAGGCCTGAATGGGCCTGAGGGTCTGCACCGCCAGTGTCCCCATGACCGGTTAGGGCCTGGGTTGCCGGTTGTACTCCCACAAGGGCCTGTGTGGGAACAGCATCTGCCACAAAGCGTACTTGTCCCAGGAGCTCTCGGAATTTCTGATTCTCTTCAACTATCTCCCTATATGAGGGGCCTGTTCTTTGCTGTTGTGGTTTACCTCTACCCTTATGCTTTTTATTCCTATGCCAGTTCCAGTTCCCACTCCACTGTTGCTGCTGTTGTGGTTGCTGTTGATAGGCCTGTTGGGGTGTTGATTATCAGCCGTAGGGCTTGCTGATGTTGGGCCTGTTGGCGTTGGGCCTGCCCTTCCACTGTGTAGTGCGTTGTGGCCCCGGAGTGGGATCCACGGTGGCTACCTTTATGGAACCAGAGCCCGTATCACTGGATATAGAGTTGAGAGCATTTGTCGGCTTTCTCCGGGCGATGTCGGCAACCCATCTGTATTGGGGTATGTGGTTGGCTCTGCCATTTCTCTTACTGCTGGAATCATTTTCCTAAGGAACAAGGCTCTTATATTCAATAAGATCTACATCCGCAGCTTCTTGTGCCAAGTGCTTTCCTGCTCGGTAGGCCATCCAGAGTCTCTGGTGGTAAGTCACTGGACTTTCCTTTGCATTCTGCTTCACAGGGTATGCAAGCATCACTCCTACTACACCTGGGCTGTAAGCAGAAATGATCTCAGCTGCAGCCTCGTCAAAGGTGGCATTTCAATCCTGGCGAACAGCATCAGGGAGTTTGGCCCACAAACCAGGATCGATGTAGCATTTGGACCTGATATTCTGCAGTGAGGCTAAGCATCTCGCATTTAGAATGCACCTTCTCCAAGTGACAGCTGAGGTTGTCGGACGGATTCATATGACCGATGCTGTCAGCAATTTGCTGAACAGAGTAGGCCATTTGTAGGGGATTACTGGGTCAGTCAGGCAGAGGTAGATTGTCTCGAGCGCCATCCTGGTTGGCCCGAGCTGCAGCCTTGGCCGCAGTGTGGACAATACCTTCCTGAGTGCCAGTCTCTTGCAGAAGTTGTCTAATCTGGGTTTTAATGGCCCGTTTACTCCTCTCAGGAAGGGGTACATTGCCTATCGCAGTTTCAATCATGGTTTCATCTGCTGCCTGTCTTCCACATTAATAACAGCTACTGGAGGTGCCATGGGGACCAGGCCTGGGCTGCTCCCCCCATCATGGTGGCTGCCATTTTGGCGCTCCCATGATGAGCGTCATACGACATGGATGACGATGACATGGAAGGGTGGGGTGGGACCCTTACCATGTTGTGGATGGCTCCGGGGTCTCTGGGCCATAGTAAGGGTGTGACTGGCATTGTGTACTGTGAAATGTCATCATCGGATAACTCCCCTTCAGATGACGTATGTAAGGCAGGGGCTAGACTCTCATTGCCTTAACATGGCCAGCCAGAACCTCTCACTGATGGCATAGTTTGGCCATCTTAGTTCTACATTCATTATGACTCACACTTGCAACATCCATATCAACCTCATCTTGCTTTTGCTTTTGCAACACTCTATATGCGGCGCTCAATTCGTGATTGTCCCTGATAGACACTTCTAAATCATTACGTACCTGGTTTATCTCGTCCTGCAGCTTACCCATTTCGTCACCCAACTGAGCATTTGCAGCACTCAGCAAATCATTCATTTGCAATGCCTAACTCTTTTCCTGTCTCAAACTTTCACGGTCCTGCTTCAACATACACAGTTCCTGTTCTCCAGCTTGAGCTGAATGATGCAATAGTGAATCTTTTCATTTCGGTAGATTTTGGAGTTCGACTCAAGTTCTGCTGCAGTCTTATATTTAGTTTCCTGCAAACACATCTGTTGCTTAAGAGATGAAATATGCAGATCAAGGGTTGAAACCTCGCTCAGAGGCTTCCAGAGTAGCGAGAGTCGCGACTATCAACCCTTAGCTTGTCGCTATTGGCTGATTGTCTCCATCTCCTGTACTGGGTTGAAACCCCAGTCTAGGGTTTTCGATGACTTGCATCCATGTAAGTCAGCCCATCCTCCATGGGCAGATATTTGCGGTGGCCATTGTGTGGGAGGGAACAAAAATTCAAACTGTGAAAAGGGCCCCGTGTTGCATATCGATCCACAGCACGAGCACTTTATACACAGCTAGGCTACTGTGTAAGTTGTAGACTTGCAATTCAAAGCTGCTATGGAGTGGGTCAAGACGGCATTGGCCACACCCGAAAAGACAGCCAGACTTTGCAAGTTACAACAAACTGGTTTTAAAATGGGAGAGGTGATACAGGAATGTACACCTACTGTCCTCGTGGGAAAGGGAAAAGTTTAAGCAACAAGTGAAAACTTACAAACACCAAATATCACCTGCACACGGTCGCCAATTTGTTAGGAGGTCTAAGCCTCACTTTCAGATTCTTGAATATATTGGGAATGCAAGTAATCACAGACACATTGCATTAGAGTAATAACCAAGTTTATTACTACCAAAAGGATAAATCATAGTTGCCCTAAGCAGTTCTTATCAATACAAACCGGGAGCCAGTGCTAAACGTTCCCTATACCTCGGTT
The DNA here is from genome assembly GCA_016271365.2 of Neoceratodus forsteri. Classification (NCBI taxonomy): domain Eukaryota; kingdom Metazoa; phylum Chordata; order Ceratodontiformes; family Ceratodontidae; genus Neoceratodus; species Neoceratodus forsteri. Next base: position 84,701,828 of record CM028133.1, on the reverse strand, counting down.
TCTTTGTGTCTCTTGGGGTCTCTCCTGAGGTCTCCGAGGTATAAGGCTTGTGTATTATATTATATACCTATGAAAATTACTAAGGTTACCGTAAGATAGAAACATTTCTAGTTACAGAGATGAGCCCTATTGGCTAAATTAGAGGTGGCTCCACGGTCCAAGATAACATTATACAATTCTGTAAAGCCATCAGTTTGAGAACAAAAGAGTTCTTATACAGAGTTTTACATAACTCAGTGTAGTGGTACAAATCACCAAAAGGTGGCAATGCCATCTTACATATTATAATTACTCCAAGGACACAGGTGTCTTGGCATCTTGCAAGTAGGAAATACACAGAAAAATATAAGCAGAATATATGTATTAGCAAGCAAAGTGTATTACAACAATATGCATTCACATCCTGACGTCTACTCTTGTACGGCAGATGCCCTTAGCCCTATATGTTAGTATAACATATGCTTAAGTGCTAGCTGTCTACGGTGTACCTCTGAGGGTACCAATTAGGGTGCAGGGACCTTGTGTAACATCAGGATTATATCTACCATAAGAAGTTCTAATTGTTATGTGAAGCTTTTATTTTTTCTGACTGATTTTCATTAAGATGCAGATAAGTACTCTGTATAAATTGTGCAACTAGGACACTATAGAACTTTATATATGATTATAGGGTGTTTTTCTGACTGAGGGGAGGGGGTGGGGTAGCTTTCTCTGGGCTGCATAAAGACATCCCCTGGCAGAAATAGGAAGTCAGTGCAGTTTATAGAACCAGGGATTGCTTATTAGGGGTTCAGTTAATTTGTTTGTTATGGGGATACAGTTCTGGAGGGTGGTTTGGGTGCCAACTATATGTGCTGTCAAGAATTTAATGGGAAATGGATTACAACTGTTAAGAATTCATTTTAAGTTGTTACATATGGATATTGGTCTCTTATCAATGGTTTATAAATGTCTGGACCATATAACATTGTGAGTTGGAATGTCAGGGGGCATAGGACAGATGCAAATGTCAAATCATTCTAAAACCCTTATTTCTTAAGGTTGGAATCACATGTTTGCAGGAAACTCACCTTTGAAGGGATGATACCTCATTGTTAGGCAACAGCTGGGGTGGGCAGACTTTTGGAGCAGGAATCTCTACAAAAAAGGGGATGTGGCCATATTGATTCACAAAAATATTCCCTTTCAACTGGAGCAGGAGATATGGGACATTAACGGGCATTATGTTTTGATCCGTGGAAGATTGGCAATGCAACAAATTATGTTAGGATCAGTATATGGTCCAAATATGGACTCCCCTCAGTTTTTTGTGCATCTCTTGGGTCTTTTGTCCCATAATCCCCCAGTGACTATAATACTGGGAGGGGATTGGAACATCACCCCCCAGCTTCAGCTAGACAGGTCAGATTTCAAACGTTGAGGACTAACCCCAGCTCAGCGAGCCCTGAGGACTTAATGATGGTGGCCAACCTGGTTGATATTTGGAGGGTATTGAACCCTACTGAGAAGATCTATACTTTTTACTCCTCTCCACACCATACTTGCTCTAGAATTGATTATTTTTTGGTGAGCTCTTTAGTCATCCTGGGAATACTAGATGTGGTTATTAATCCACGTGTCATATTGGACCCCTCTCCTGTTTCCATCACATCTTTGTTAGGAACAGGAGATAGGAGAGATTCCATATGGCACTTGAATAATCAGCTTCTACAAATACCGGCTACATTAGAGCACATTAAAGATTTTGTCTCTCACTTTCTACAAGGTAATACTGGTTCAGTATCAAGTATAGAAGTGGTTTGGGTTGCTTTAAAATTTGCACTGGGGGGAATTTATATGTTTCTCCACCACCAGGATGTGACAATTTAAAGCACATATGATAGAATTACTCTACTCAGTTAAGTCTATTGAATGAGATATTAGTGCTCATTCATTGGAACAGGAATGGATCACATTGCACACCTTGCAAACCCAATTTTCCAATCTTATGGCACAAAAAGCTGAGCTTTTGCTAAAAAGGACTAAACTTAAATGTCTTGAATCAGGGGAAAGAGCTGGAAAGCTCCTAGCTGTCAGACTTCAAACAAGTAGAGCCTGCCAGATTTATACCTGGCTTATACTTTGCTAGCTCAGGTCAAATAACCACAGACACTAGGAAGATAGTTGAGGGATTAGGGAAGTATTTTCAACAACTTTATGCATTTAGCAAAAAAGAAACACCAGCAGAGGAAGAAATTCGTGTATATTTAGACTCTGTCAAACTTCCATGACTGTCTCCTGTTGATGCTCTTCCTTTGGGAGATTATATACAAGCCTAGGAAATTGAGCAAGCCATCAGGCAGCTTCCCTTAGATAAGTCACTGGGACCGGATGGTTTCCCAAGTAATTTATACAAATGCTGTGCATCAAAATTGACTCCCTTATTAATGGAGGTGTTTAATTCATGGTATGAGAGGGGGAAAACAGAACGTAGCTTTTTAGAAGCCCTTATTGTGGTAATCCCTAAACCAGGTAGAGATCAACAATTTCCAGAAAATTACCATCCCATTTCCTTCCTTAACTCGGATGTCAAAATACTGGCAAAGGTATTAGCTAATAGACTAGGGCACATTATGGGTACATTGATTGGCATAGAACAGGTGGGTTTCATGGCAAACAGGTCCTCCACTGATCATATGTGCAGACTATTACATCTCCTTTTGATGGCCAAAAAGTCAGAACTCCCAATGGCCCTAATATCTTTAGATGCTGAGAAGGCATTTGATCAGGTCTATTGGGATTTTCTCTTTCTTGCCTTAGAACGTTTTGGCCTGCCAAAGGAATTTATTATGTGGGCCCGTATTTTATATAACTTCCCATTTGCCCGGGTCTGGGGCAACAGTGTACTCTCAAACCAATTCCCACTATGTCGTGGCACCAGACAGGGCTGCCCACTATCCCCGCTTCTATTGAACCTATATTTAGAACCCCTCATATGATGACTGGTCTCTTCTCCATACCTTAAAGGTATCCAAGTGGGAGAACAATGACACCTTTTATCGTCGTATGCCGTTGATTTATTACTACACTTGGAAGAGCCCGTAATAGATATTCCAATATTACTAGAAGTGATAGGCCTTTTCTCCAGGGTTTCCTTTTATAAGTTGAATCTTTCAAAAACCAGGATTTTTCCAATAAATGGAAGGATTGTGCATGGTGATATAGAGGAATTTGGACTGAAGTGGGAGTCAAAATCTCTGACATATTTGGGCATCAAAGTTGCCAGAAAAATATCTACCATGGTAAATGAGAATCTCACAAATCTTATGTCCATATTGAAAGCAGATCTTGACAGGTGGGGATCCCTCCCCATCTCATTGTGGGGAAGGATTAACACAATAAAAATGAATGTGCTTCCTAGAATTCTATATCCTATGGGCATGTTCGGTGTTTTCCTACCCAAGTCCTGGTTTATTAAGCTACAAAAATTATTGAACTCCTACTTGTGGAAGGGGAAAGGAGTCAGACAACCACTCTCCAAGCCTAGAGCACCCAAGCTTCAAGGGGGTTTGCCCTTCCATCTTTTTTTACCTACTATAGTGCACATCATATCAGCAAATTAAATTAATGGACCCGTACACTAGTATCACAAGATACAGACACATACTTGCCTCTCAGGTTAGACATTGAGAGATACCTGGCCTTTAAACATCACTGCACTTTAACATCTCTAGTTTATTCTTCACCAAATTCACTCCTTAAGCCCCTAAAAGATACTCTGATTGGATGGTCCATCAGGGCATTGCATCAGGCACAAAAGCACTGGGCTTTAGATTGGCACAAGTCTCTCGAACAGGCATTAGTGAACAATCCCCAAATTAAAATTGGTAACAGACCTATTTCATCTTTACACTGGGTTTTTTTAAAGCATCTCAAAGTTCAGGATATAGCCCCTAAAGGGGAGGTGCTTTCCTTTCCTCAGTTTCAGCAGCACTTCCATATGCATAAAAGGCATCTTTTCAAATACTGGCAGTTAAGGCATACCCTGGTCTCTTTTTTGGGAAAAGCAGGGAGGATACACTCCTGCAAAAATGGAACCCTCCATTCTCCTTCAAATGGCAGAGCAACTACATTCTGTCTCCAAGATGTACAAATCATTACAATCCCTTGATTCTCATTTGCCACAAGGTGTATGTTACTACTGGACTCAAAAACTGTCTATCACAGAGGACGCCAACATATGGAAACAGATCTGGAGCAATATCTACATATTTAATAAACAAAACAGACTTTGTCTAGTACAATATAACATAATGTACAATCTATATTTCACCCCAGAGCACCTATATAAAATGGTTAAGCTGCCCTCTCCCCAATGTCAATGGTGTTCAGCAACAGATGGAGACTTGTATCACATGTTATGGACTTGTCCAAAAGTTCATGGTTACTGGCAATCAATCAGAAACTCCCTTGATCCAATGTTAGGGCTTGACCCATTGTTTACACCTGAGATCTGCCTGCTCAATCATTACCCCTCTGATGCTCCTAAAATAAGAATGGCACATATAGCTATGATATCTGCTGTAGCCAAATTAACCATCATGAGGCATTGGAAAGAGGAATCCTTGCCATCTGTGATAGAATGGCATTGAGAAGTTTTATTGGCTCTTCAATTGGAGCGACATATTACATCAATGGCCAATCGGCTTAATGGATATCAAACTAAATGGGGTCCCTTAGATGCTTTACTTACAGTCTGGAAACACTAGAGAACAAATCCACTTAATCAATTTATGTTCTTTTGTGGACAGCAGATATCATGGTTGGCACTGGATGGTTGGGGTGGGTTCGAGGGATAGTTGTTAGTTTAATGTTTAAATGTATGTTGTCTATGTTTATTTTTGCTTATATTCTAGTATGTATGTATGTATCTGTACATTGACTGGTACTGGCAGTCTTGATGCATTAGATTGTAACCTGTCAATCTTATATTGACTGGTTTTGCAGTGATTATTGTTGTATACTTTCTGTTATGATATGATAAATAAAGCATATTGAATTACTTTAAAAAATGTAAATGTAAGAGTTCTCTCACCATCCCACAACCAAAAAAATAAAAGAAAATTATTTACCCCCATTTAGCTCTCTCACAGCCAAGGAGAGAAAAGAAGAAAAGAAAAGCAAATAACATGTCCCTTCCACCCAGTCCTCTCATGACCCATTGAAAGGGTACAGTCCAGATTAAATTAATGGACACAAGGTCCTCTCACCACCTCAAATGTCCAAATAAATAAAAGTCTTCAGATTGCCAGGCACAGAAATGGATTTATCCGCAGGTTTTAAATCAACAAAAACACATACAGATCATTTCAGAGGGTGTCCAAAATCCAAATCCAGAAATTAGGCAGGTCCATCCATGATTTGAATAAGGCCCTTTACCTCCAGCTGAGCAACCACACATGAAATAAAGTGGACCAATACAACACCAAAAATCAGGCCACAAGAGTGGCACCAACTTGGGGTTTAGGGGGCAGAGACCCCCAGTCAATTCCTTGACCAAAGGCTCCCAAATGCCCCTTTCAGACCACAAATCAGGTGAGGCCCAGCAGGAGGACACACCTCAAATTGATCTTAAAGAAAAGTCACCTTCTCCTCAGAATCCACAACAGATTTAGCAAATCCCTCACTCTTTCCCAAAGTCACAAGGCACAGGCTTCTTTGAATTTGTCTTCATAAAAATCACAGCCCCCAAGAACCAACAAACAGTCTAATTTTTCCCTGACTCAAATCCAACACAAAGACAGAGTACCTCAGTCCAGGGGAAAAAAATCATCCTGCAGAAATCCTCGAGAACACGAGCCCTCAGTGTGCTCTGCATCCACCTCAGTGACAGCTTCAGCAATGGAGCACCAGCCACAGGGGTGCGCTCTCCTCTCTCCTTGTCCCAGCAAAATCCCAGTGGGACCCAGAAGAATTTCAACCCAAACAGTTGGACCAACAGGGCAAGGAACTCCACACTCTGCTGTACATCCCCCAATTCAACTCACGCAGTGGGATACAATGTCTGACTCAAAATGCCAAACCGAAACATCGATTACAGGTCCTGTACAGTGACAGCAAAGTGGTGCCTCACACTCTGGAGATCCATCACTGGACTGAAATCACGCTCCTCCTCTCAATTCACAAATAGCAAGTGTCCTCCAACCAGCCCGGGGAAAAACTGAACAAAACAAAAAGCAAAACATGAGCGCTCAAATGAACTAAACAAGTGAAATCAACTAAATAAAACTCAAAAGCAAAAAAAATCGAAAACATACTGCAGATCACAGCTCTGCAGCCAGTGGAACGCACAGCCCAGTGGCCATCTTGGTCCTATCTAGACTGTTGTTTCTTACACTGTGCAGGAACCATATGCCCCTTTAATCAGGGAATACTTTAGCTGTGGTGGCTAGTAAAGGTAGAGACATCAGCTGTTGTGCTCCAATGGTAAACCATATTAATCAGTTCAAAAGTTATTACAATTTTAAATTCCCATGATATCCTAGGAGAAAATGTATATGTATTTTTGGAATGTGAATGAGAAAGACCAGATGGCCCAAATTGGGATGACAATATCTCAATGACAGTTTGGTCTTTTTAATTGACATGCAGGGTGTTGAGGGGATGTCATGGAGATGTAAACTATGCTGTTTAGGTGTTGGGGAAATCATTTGTTGCAGAGATATTCAATGACGTAATTCATGTTTTTCCCTTAGGATTACTTGCAGACTATGTCATGAATTTCGGCATTGTTATCTCAGAAACAAAGTGAGAGACTTCTTTTCGACACTGGAAAAAGATTTGACATTGTAGAGTAAGACTGCGGTGTAATTTTATTTGTACATTGCACAGTTCACAAGATATTGTGAAAGTATTGTCACAAGGGCTGAAAGAGTGCCTGTCCAGTGCTTTTCAGTGCCCATTGCTGGGAAACGATGCGAGGCATGGGTATGGTCAGTGATTGTGGCATAATCTGCTCGCTATCATGGCTACAATGACACTTGAATTATTTTTGTAGCTGTTACAGTTCCCAGGATATGGACAAATTACTGTTACAAGCATTTGGTGGCCAATAGGATTGCTGTATGGCTCTGTAGCTATGCAAAAATGGCAGCGCAGATCTATGCAGAAATGGGCAAGTTGGGGGGAGCACGGGGCCCTCTCCCACCATAGTGGCTGTTATTATAGGGGTGCAGTCGCACCCCTATATTTGGGGTTATGAAGCCACTTCTATGTTAAACTCAAAATTTTGCATGTTAATAACTTTGGTCCCATTCACTGGATTTGCATGAAATTTGGTATGCACAGTGGAGCATGGTAGATTTCTTGATTTACCAAATTTCGTAGCAGTTGGACTTATGGTCTTTGAGCACGAAAATGCTAAAAACTGCAAAATTATCCCCTTTTGGAGGCAGTTTTGGGGATATAATCCATGGCACTGCACGGATGTTGTGTGGTGTACCACTCTGCGACATGGCTCGTTTGAAAGAGTTTCACTGGCCAAACATGTTGCTTTTCATTTGGTGAAAAAATGTTGAGGCACTCAAATGTTATAGCACTTTAAGTTCCAATTATAAGTCAATGGGAAAATTTATATGGTTATTTTGCCAACAAAGAATGAGGTTTTGGTTATCTGGTCCCTCCTCACAATCAAAGAATTTGTAGGTTCACAACCAAGGTTTCTTTGATCCTGAGGAGGTACTAGATGGCCAGATTTTGAGGACCAGATAGCTCAATTTTTAGCAACATTTAAAATTAAATATCTCAGAAATGGTTGTGTCTATTATCTTGAAATTTGGAGGAGATGATGGGATGTCCTGTAGAAGTGAATTATGGTGATTAGGTGTCAGAAAATACATATGCTGTGGAGATATGGCGTGGCAAATGTTACATTTGGTGGACAGCATTTTGCTTTGTGGTAGTGGCTTGAAATTTATAGGGTAGCTAGCCTTACTGCCATGGATGTACTTTTCAGTTGTTAGGTGTGTAAAATGTAAACAGGTGCGGAATTTTGCCACTCTGACCAATGAAACTCTCAAACTTTAAAATGTATCTCGGAAACGGTTTTGTCTTTTTAATTGAAATTTGCACAGAGTTGAGGGGATATTCTGTTCATGTGAATTATGGTATGTAGGTGCTGGAAAATTAAGTTGCTGCAGAGGTATTGCGTGACACACTTTACATTTCGCGAATAGCATTTTGCATTGTGGTAGGCACGTTTAATGTTAAATCTCACGTTTTGTACGGTAATAACTTTGCAACCGTTCAATGAATTTGCACAACATTTGGAACGCACAGTCTGGTGTGGTAGATCTCTTGATTTACTAAATTGCATTTCAGTCGGATGCATTGTTTTTGCACAGCAAAGTGCCAAAAAATGCCCTTTCACCACTTTTGCACATTTTGTGTCTGTGGAGCTACGCAGACACCGTATGGGCTATTGGTCTGAAAAATGGAACATGAAAATAGCTTGGGACAAGGAACATGCCACTTTTTCTTAAAAATTATTAATCTGTTCAAAAGTTATTACAATCTGAAATTCCCATTATATCCTAGGGGAAAATGTATATGTATTTTTGGAATGTTAATGAGAAAGACCAGATGGTCCAAATTGGGATAACCATATCTCAATAACAGCTTGGTCTTTTTACTTGAAATATGCAGGATTTTGAGGGGATGTCATGGAGATGTAAACTGTGCTGTTTAGGTGTTGGGGAAATAATTTGTTGCAGAGAGATTCAATGATGTATTTGACATTTTTCCCATAGGATTACATTGCAGTCTGTGTCATTAATTTTGGCATTGTTATCTCAGAAACAAAGTGAGATACAGACTTCTTTTCAACCCTAGAAAAATATTTGAAATTGTATTGTAAGCCTGCAGTGGAATTTTGTTTGTACATTGCACGGTTCATGAGATATTTTGAAAGTATTGTCTCAAGCGTTGAAAGAGTGCCTGTCCAGTGCTTTTCGGTGCCTATTTATTTATTTATGAGTTTAACCAGGAAGGCATAGTGAGCAGTGCTGCTCGATTCCAGATGCGACCTGGGGGTCAAGACCCAAGACAATAGTACAAAACTCTAGTTACATAGTTAATACAAACAGTGAATGACCATCCGCCGTACATGGGAAATAGCTGGGAGACAATGTGAGATGTTGGTATGGTCAGTGATTGTGCCATGATCTGCTCACTATCATGGTTACAATGACACTTGAATTGTTTTTCTAGCTGTTATGGTTCCCAGGATATGGACAAATTACTGTTACAAGAATTTGGTGGCCAGTAGGAATGCTGCATGGCTCTGTAGCCATGCATAAATATCAGCACAGGCCCAGAGGGCCTGCACTCCCTCAGATACATATTGTCATGCAGAAATGGGCAAGTTGGAGGTAGCACTGGGCCCTCTCCCAGCAGGGTGGCTATTATTCTAGGGGTATGGTTGCACCCCTATATTTATTGTTATGAAGCCACTTCTATGTTACACTCAAACTTTTGCAAGTTAATAACTTTGGCCCTGTTCAATGGATTTTCATGGAACTTGGTATGCACAGTGGGGCATGGTAGAGTTCTTGATTTTCCAAATTTTGTTTTGGTCAGACTTATAGTCTTTACACATGAAAACACTAAATAATGCAAAATTATCCAGTTTTGGAGGCAGTTTTTGTGATATTGTCTGTGGCACTGCATGGCCATTGTGTGATGTGCTGCTCTATGACATGGCTCGTTTGAAGGAGCTTCACTGGCCGAACATGCTGCTTTTCATTTGGTGAAAAAATATTGAGGCATTCAAAAGTTATAGCAATTTTAAGTTCCCATTATAAGTCAATAGAAAAATTTATATGGTTATTTTGTGAACAAAGAATGGGGTTTTGGCCATCTGGTCCATCTTCACGATCAAAGAATTTATAGGCTCACAGTCAAAGATTCTTTGATCCCGAGGGAAGGACTAGATGGCCAGATTTGAAGGGACCAGATAGCTGAATTTTTAACAACATTTAAAATTAAATATCTCAGAAATGATTTTGTCTTTTAGCTTGAAATTTGGAGGGAGTTGACAGGATGTCCTGTAGATGTGAATCTTGGTGCTTAGGTGTCAGAAAATACATTCATTGTGGAGATATGGTGTGGCGCACTTTACGCTTTGCAGACAGTGTTTAGCATTGTGGTAATGGCTTGAAATTTATAGGATAGCTAGCCTTACTGCCATGGACATACCTTTCAGTTGTTAGGTGTGTAAAATGTAAACAGGTGCAGAATTCTGCCACTCTGACCAATGAAAATTTCAAACTTTAAAATGTTATATCTCGGACATGGTTTTGTCTTTTAAATTGAAATTTGCAGGGTGTTTAGGGGATATCCTGTACATGTGAATTATGGTATTTAGGTGCTGGAAAATTAAGTTGCTGCAGAAGTATTGCGTGACACACTTTACATTTTGCGTATAGCGTTTTGCATTGTGGTATTCACGTTTAATGTTAAATCTCACATTTTGCACGTTAATAACATTGCAACCGTTCAATGAATTTGCATAAAATTTGGAATGCACAGTCTGGTGTGGTAGATCTCTTGATTTCCGAAATTGCATTTCAGTCGGATGCATTGTTTTTGCACAGCGGAGTGCCCAAAAATGCCCTTTTCGCCACTTTTGCAAATTTTTTGTCTGCGGTGTTACACAGACACCATATAGACTATTGGTCCGCAAAATGGGACATGAAAAGGGCCTGGGACAAGAAACATGTCACTTTTTGTTTGTTTAAAAAATATTAATCTGTTCAAAAGTTATTACAATTTGAAATTCCCATCAGGTCCTAGGGGAAAATGTGCATGTATTTTTGGAATGTTAATGAGAAAGACCAGATGGTCCAAATTGGGATGAGCATATCTCAATAACAGTGTGGCCTTTTTACTTGAAATATGCAGGGTGTTAAGGGGATGTGATAGAGATGTAAACTATGTTGTTTAGGTGTTGGTGAAATAATTTGTTGCAGAGATATTCAATGACATAATTGACATTTTTCCCATAGGATTACATTGCAGTCTGTGTCATTAATTTTGGCATTGTTATCTCAGAAACAAAATGAGATACAGACTTCTTTTCAACCCTAGAAAACGATTTGACATTGTAGAGTAATCCTGCAGTGGAATTGTGTTTTTACTTTGCACGGTTCATGAGATTTTGTGGAAGTATTGTCACAGGGGTTGAAAGATTGCCTGTCCAGTGCTTTTTGGTGTCCATAGCTGGGAAATGGTGGGAGATATGGGCACAGTAAGTGACTGTTGCATGATCTGCTCACTAGCACAGTTACAGTAACATTTGAATTGTTTTACTAGCTGTTACCGTTCCCAAGATATGGTCAAATTACTGTTACAAGCGTTTGGTGGCCAATTGGAATGATGCATGGCTCTGTAGCTATGCATAAGTGGCAAAGTTGGTGGGAACATGGGCCCTCTCCCACCAGAGTGGCTACTATTTTAAGGGTGTGGTTGCACCCCTATATTTATTGTTATGAAGCCACTTCTAAGTCAAACTGAAACTTTTGTGTGTTAATAACTTTGGTCCCATTAAATGGATTTGCTTGGAATTTGGTATGCACAGTGGGGCATGGTAGAGCTCTTGATTTGCCAAATTTTGTTTTGGTCGGACTTACAGTCTTTGCACATGAAAACACTAAATAATGCAAAATTATCCAGTTTTGGAGGCAGTTTTTGTGATATTGTCTGTGGCACTGCATGGCCATTGTGTGATGTGCCGCTCTACAACATGGCTCGTTTGCAGGAGCTTCACTGGCCAAACATGCTGCTTTTCATTTTGTGAAAAAATATTGAGGCATTCAAAAGTTATAGCAATTTTAAGTTCCCTTTATAAGTCAATGGGAAAATTTATGTTATTTTGTGAACAAAGAGTGGGGATTTGGCCATCTGGTCCGTCCTCACAATCAAAGAATTTGCAGGCTCACAATCAAAGATTCTTTGATCTTGAGGGAAGGACTAGATGGCCAGATTTGGAGAGACCAGATAACCAATTTTTAACAACATTTAAAATGAAATATCTCAGAAACGGTTTTGTCTTTTAACTTGAAATTTGGAGGGAGTTGACATGATGTCCTGTAGATGTGAATCTTAGTGCTTGGGTGTCAGAAAATACATTCATCGTGTAGACATGGTGTGGTGCACTTTACGCTTTGTGGACAGTGTTTTCCATTGTGGTAGTAGCTTGAAGTTTATAGGGTAGCTAGCCTTACTGCCATGGACATACTTTTCAGTTATTAGGTGTGTAAAATATAACGGGTGCATAATTCTGCCACTCTGACTAATGAAAATCTCAAACTTTAAAATGTTATATCTCGGACATGGTTTCGTCTTTTAATTTGAAATTTGCAAGGTGTTGAGGAGATGTCCTATATATGTCAATTATGGTATTTAGGTATTGGAAAATTAGATTGCTGCAGAGATATTGAGTGACACACTTTACATTTTGGCCCAGATATTCAAAAGGGTTGCGCCATGCACAATAGGGTTGCCCCAGCGCAAGTCTGAAAATGCACCATTCTACGATATTCAGCGGGAGGCAGATGCGCCCCCCAAATCACGCTGAGCAAGAGCGCAATGATAATGAATGTATGCGCAACTGACGGGGAGGAACCATGCATAAATAGTGCAGTGTGATATTCAACAACATGCGCCATGCACAATAGGGGAGCAAGTGGAAGTTGTGCGATAGCGGAAATGAACCAAAATAAAAAGGAACAAGGGAGAGGCCCAAGAACACTACAGGGAAGGCACATGAGGCTGAACTCTAGCAAGTCAAACTGGGCAGAGGGACACACAGGGCAGGCCAGGGAAAGGGCACCCTGAACAGAGAGGCACAGGGAAGGTGTGGGGAGTCACAGCCAGTGCAGAAGGGGAAGTGCCACACAGCACAGAGGCCAGCACAGGAAGGTGTTCCTGGAGCAGAGGAAGTAGCAGCCAGGATGGGGGGAACACAAAAACCGCTGCGGGGGGGTGAACACAAGCCAGGAACATGGCCAGTGCCACCATTCAGATGGAGGCAGTAATGAGGGGGGTGAGAAGGTGGGCAGCAGGGGGGCACAGCCATGGAAGGGCCCATTGGTGGTATGCCCCCAACAGGCAGGACTGAGCCCGCAATGCTTCGAGCTGTACAGCAATACTGAGATCATGGGCCAGTACTGCCTGAATTGGACAATTCTGAGGCAGCTCTGTGAGCTGTGCAGTGATGTGATGCAGGCAACCACATGACAGAGCCAAGTTCTGTCAGTGGAGACTAAAGTGATAGCTTGCATGTGCTTGCTCACCATGGGTACCTTCCAGAGACCAACAGGGGATACCACAGGCATAACCCAGTCAGCCGCATCACGCCACCTCACCCAATTCCTCAGCGCACTGCTGCCACATGCTGTGGAGTACATCCATTTCCCCAGCACACCAGCAGAGTGCACAGCAAACATACAGGAGTTTCACAGGGTCGCATGTATGCCTGGCATGCTAGGGCCAATAGACTGCACCCATGTGGCCATCCGCACACCACCTGGCCCCAAGGGGGCCAAATATATTAATCAGATGGGCTATGCTAGCATCAATGGCAAGGTGGTGTGCGATGCCAGGGGGTGCATAATCAATGTCTGTGCCACGCACCCTGGGGAAGCACACGATGCCTTCATCTGGCACCAGTCAGCACTGTGCCACAGATTCGAGAGTGGGGACATCCCCACTGGCCATTTAGTGGGTGAGTATGCAAACCACATGGACAAACATACATAGATACATAGACAGTGTCAGCAGATAAGGGCCTATGGCCCACCCAGTCTGCCCATTTGAGCTTGTAAGTTCAGTTTATGTTTTCCAAGAAGTCTGTTGCCCCTTACCCCTGACCTCCAGAATTCCTTTATGTCTATCCCATGCATTCTTAAATCCCATGATTGTTTCAGCCCCCACCACTTCCTCTGGCAGGGTCTTCCACTTGTCCACCACCAGTTCTGTGAAAAATTCTTCCTCATGTTTCCTCTGAATCATCCTTCTTCCAACTTCATCCCATGCCCTCTAGTCCTGGAACATCTTTTTTGCTTACAAATAGTGTATTCCAGCACCCTGTTCCTCCCTGTAAGACACTTGTATGTCTCTATCATATCCCCTCTCTTCCTCCTCTCCTCCAGGGAGTACATGTTCAGTTCCTTCAACCTGTCCTCATAGGACTTGTGATGCAATCCATGCACCATCTTTGTTGCCCTCCTCTGAACCTTCTCTACCCTGTCTATGTCCTTACGTAGGTAAGGTCTCCAGAACTGTACAGTGTACTCCAGGGTGGGGCCTCACTAGTGTCTTGTATAGTGGAATTATGACCTCCCTTTTCCTGCTGGTGATGCCCCTGCCTATGCATCCCAGCATCCTATTTGCTTTACCTGTTGCCATGTCACACTGTTTCCCTGCCTTGAGGTCATCAGAGATGATAACCCCAAGATCCCTTTCCTGCTTGGTGCATGCTATATCCTCACCCCCCAATTGATATATTGTGCCAGGGTTTTTGTGCCCCATATGCATTATCTTGCACTTCCTTGCATTGAATTTCAACTGCCAAACCTCTGACCATTCTTCAGGTTTCTGCAGGTCCCTTCTCATTCTGTCTACACCCTCTGGTGTGTCTACTCTGTTACAGAGCTTTGTGTCATCAGCGAACAGTGAAATTCTGCCTTCTGGGTCTGCACAATGTGTCACTGATGAAGATATTGAATAGGACCCGGTCCCAGCACTGATCCCTGTGGTACCCCACTGGTCAGTCTTCCCTCTGTGGAGTGACAGCCATTTACCACCACCCTCTTTGTCCTGCCGCCCAGCCAGTTACCTACTCACCACACTGCTGTCCTGCCCACACCCATATTCCTCAGTTTGTGCAATAGTCTTCAATGTGGCACAGTGTCAAAGGCCTTACTGAAGTCCAGATAGGTCATGTCCACTGCCCTCCCCTGATCCACCCTAGTCACCCAGTCAAAAATTCAATGAGGTTGGTCTGACATGACCTCCCCCTGGTGAAACCATGCTGCCTTGGGTCCTGTAGTCCATTGACAACCAGATGTTCCACCAATCTCTCCTTCAGTGGTGCTTTCATGATCTTCCCCACTTCCGAGGTGAGGCTGACTGGTCTGTAGTTCCCCGCTTCCTCTTTGTTCCCACTTTTGTTTAAGGGGACTACATCTGCTATCCTCCAGTCTTTGGGTACCTCCCCTGTTTCCAGTGATCAGCTAAACAGGATAGCCAGAGGTTCAGCCACCACCTCTCTTAGTTCTTTAAGAACCCTGGGTGCACCCCATCTGGCCCCATTGCTTTATCAACTCTTATTACTTCCAGTTCCTTCAGGACCCTTTCTCATGTAAAGGACTTGTGCCCATTTCTGCACCATTCTCACCCCTGTACTCTATTCAGACCCATTACCCTCCTCTTCCTCAGTAAAGGCTGAGCAGAAATACCTGTTCAATATATCCGCTTTACTGTTGTCATCCTCCACAATAGCCCCCATCCTCCCAATTCAGTCTCACTATCCCTCCCTTTGCCTTTCTTTTTTCACTTATGTACCTGTAAAAGGTTTTGTCCCCTCTACCCACTGATTTTGCAATGTGTTCTTCTGTCTGAGCTTTGGCTTCCCTTACTGACCTCCATGCCTCCCTTTGCTTCTCCTGGTACTTCTCCCTATCCCCTTCTGCCTGTGTCTTTTTGTATTGCTTAACATATAGCTTGGGAGGGGCATGGTCAGAGGTGACATGGGTAGTGGCCTACATGGCCCAGGGCAGGGCGATGCTGATCACCAAACTAACCTCCACCCTCTACACACAGGAGACAGTGTATACCCACTCCGTCCCTGGCTGCTCACACCATATCAGCGGCCCGTGACCCCATCACAGCAATGCTACAATGAGGCACATGCCACCACATGCAATCTCATTGAGTGGGTGTTCGATATGCTGAAGGCACATTTCCATTGCCTGGACACCTCCGGGTGCCTACAGTACAGCACCTCAAGGTCTACGGGCTATTCCTGGCCTGTTGCATCCTGCACAGCATATCTAATAAATGTGGGGATAGCTGTATAGGGCAGAGGGGACAGCGATGGGGACGATGAGGATGCCGGTGACAATGGTGATAGGTAGCCCCATGGGCAACAGGACCCCGACTGCTCTGGCTGGTACAGCTGCACCAGGGCACCATCACGGAGGAGCACTTCAGCCAACCCAGGTAAGTCATGGGGTCATGTGCAACCACCAGTGGCAAAGGCACAACCTACAAGCACACATGGACACACACCAGGGTGCATGCCATCAAGGGAAGTGGCCGGGCATGAAACTGCACACACCACCAGGGATGGGCGAGGTCTAACATCGCACATGGTCATACACACACACACACACACACACACACACCTCACCAGACATACACAAAGGGTAGGAGGCACACAGACCCAGACTGCCACCCCTAGCCACACACATGTCACAGACCACCACGCCCACTGCCTGTCATTGTGCATGTTTCAGATACTAGGCACCATTGCCCAGTGGTGTACAGTGCAATGCAGGCATCATCATGCACACGCAACTGCAGACAGAAGCCGGGAGGGCGTGCAGATGGACTGTGTGTGTGTATGCAGGGCCTGGTACCCACCCGTGCATTGCCCGCTGAATGACACAATGCACACAGGGCAGCATCAGACAGTAGCCACACTGGGAGACAGGTTAGTCATGCACCACAGTGCCATGGGCACCACGGATGCGTGGGTGGCCCCACCGAGACCCACCAGCAGTGACAGGCTGACCACTGGCCTCATGGAGTGGCACCAACAGTCCCCCAGGGTTCCACTACGGAACACCCACTCATGCTCGGCGGCCCAGGAGGCAGTATAGCGCGAGTGGTCTAAGGCTCTGAGCTGCAAACCTGGTGATATCCAGCAGACCAGACCTGGGTTTGAATCCCACAGCTTCCACTTGCATACTGTGTGACCCTGAGCAAGTCACTTAACCTCCTTGTGCTCCCAGGTCACTCCTGTAAAAAAGCTTTCAGCTTAGTGTGCTATACCTGGTTAAACAACTAAATAAATAAATAAATAAAAAATAAATGCTCACACAGGAGTCTGCAGCACACAGAACATGCCTGCGCCAGGCGTGCTCGGGATGCCCACAGCTGAACCCAGTGTCGACAAGGATGGTGTCGCATGATGCCGGGAATGGGGGGTGGACATTGCACTGCATGGTATCTCGATGCATGGGAAAATAACTGTGTGCCCATTGTGGCCATGACAGCAGTTAATGCCTGTGTCTGCCTGTCAATGGCAGCAGTCACATCCTCCAGCTAACCGTGTCCATCCTCGCCAAGAGCAGAGCGCTGTCTCTTCTGCACGCCTCTACCTGGTGCAGAGCCACACTCAATGCATCCACTGCCTTCACAAGCTGCATCTGCTGATTGAATGATGCTTGCAGTATATGGGTGTGCTCATCCAAGTGGTCATCTACCTGATTGGCATGCTGTCCCTCAGGGTGTTAGCGGCCCTGATGCTCATCACCCCTTGAGGGTGGGCACTGCACACCAGGGCCAGGCCTGGACATGTCCACAGGCAGTGCACTGATGCTGCCCCCTGATGCTGTACCCCCATGGCCATTGGCCGACTGCTGATGCTGCCCCTCTGGCTACTGCTCCCCAGAGCTCAATGGTGTCACCGCAGTGGCCACAACAGTCCCACTGTCCTAGACACACACCAGTGCTGTCCAACTGGTGCTGACAGGCACAAGCTGGGACTGTGATGACAGGCAGGCCTCCACGGTGGCACCACCCATAGCCATGGCCGAGATGTCACCTGCTGTGTGGCCATCCTGTGGCACACACGTGTCACTGCCCATGACGTTAGCTCCATCATCATCAGTGACGGATCCGGCACCAGCCTGAGTCTCAGCATACTGGCATCCATGGACGCTGGCATGCTGGGGCATGGGCAGGGCCTCCTCCACACCTGCTTCACCAACATCAGTCCGGACGTCCAGGCGGGCCCACTGTCGCCCTGACCCCCGTATTCCTGTGGAGGTGGATGGGCCCTCCTCCATCTCCATGGGACTGGCCTCAGTGGAGAAGCCCACCACCACTGACCCATGCAGATGCTCAGGAGCTGTAAGGGAAAAAAAAGTAGCATTAATGCATGTGACCTACCCTGACTCCCCCAATAGACAGACCATGACCTACCATGCAGTGACGGGCTACCACCCGTCTGGAATCCACCACCTGGAACACCCTCAATGGCACAATGCTGCATGTTGCCAGCAACCTGCTCTTCCTGTGGGGTCAGGCATAGCACCTCCGGCTGTCCACCACCTGTCACAGACCGTGCTGCTCTGATGGCAGCCACCTTCTCTTTAATTCTTCACTTGTCTGTGCCATCTTCTTTTTGCACTCCTGCACGGAGTGCCGGTGGCTGCCATGCAGGTTTACAGCATGCGCCACCTCCTCCCAAGAAGCAGCATGGGCCTGTGGTGTTCCCTGGCATCCGCTGAGACGCGGCTCCTGGTCTAGATAGGCCTCGAACAGGGCACCTGTCTTGGCCTTAGTGAAATTTGGCCTCCTCTTTCTCCCACGACTCTGTTCCTCTTCCTCTTCCTCCACCACACACTCGGTCATGATTCATCCTGTGAAAATGACAGGTGTTACCTGTGACTGTCCAGTCCCATGCATGTCCCAAACACCACAGTCCACATCCCAAACAGCATGCAACTCACCGCAATAGACTGCAGTAACCGACTATGGCCAGTGCAGCCCATTGTCGACTTTATAGCGCAACCCATGCAAATGAGGTGAGGCACATCTTTAAGTGGATGAAAATGCAGTGACTGCACCATTGAATGGCTGATTAGCTGATTTGCATATGCTGGCTGAATATCGCGTGGTTGTGCTTTTCGCAATTGTGTTGAATGTGCTAAGCCTAGGGCGCAGTTCTGTGACATGCACAGTACACACCTAACTGTGCATGCCCGGGTAGATGACGCAGGCACCTGCCGTGCTGCTGATGTGCTGTGCACGGGAGGCAATGTAGGGTACAGCCACCATTGTGCCAGTGGCGCTACGGTGCTGTTCACCTTTATGGCACTGTGGCACTGGGGCATCGTAGGTGCACTGGGGCAACAGTGCAGTAGGCCGCTACAGGAGGTGGCACACAGGCACTAGTGTGCTACGCATTGGGTTCCAATCGCCTTCGGTGGCTGTCCGTCGTGCCAGAGACCCTTGACCCTGTGCCCACCTTTGCCCCTTAGATGCCATGCGCGCCAGGCATGGGTGCACCACTATCATGCTATTCGGTGACAGCGTGATAGAGAATGGCAGCGCTAATAGCGCAGCATCTGCACACGCAGGACCGGCTGCAGAGTGCCATTTTGATTGAACTGAGCAGCAGAGATGGCGCAGAGGTGTGCTATGCAGTGGAGCCAGATCGAGCTGGCAAATCTTGTGGCCATAGTCGAGCCACATGTTGGGGCTTTGTTTGGAGAGGAACCCTGGACAGGGCAAGGAGTGAAGTATGGCAGGAGGTGGCCGACGCCCTGGAGGAGGCCACTGGTATGGGGCAGACAGCGGAGCAGTGAAACCACCATTATGGGGACCTGAGGTGCAGGGACCCAGACTTGCTTACCCACCTGTGGGCATGTGCCAGGAGGGGCATGGTGCCATGGCCAGGTAGGTGCAACATCCATACACTTTTATCGTCCATACAGGTATCATGGTTGCATGTGTCCGGCACATGGGGGGGCCATCCGGTGTTGGCCATGGTGGTGGTATCGGGGTGTGGGGTCTGTGGGTCTGGCTGTGTGGGATTGCACACACATGGGGGTGGGGGGACATTGCTACTGGATTGTAGTGATGTTCCTCTCTCCATGTTTGCACCTTAGGGCCAGAAGAACGGAGGCGCAACTGCGAGGGGAGGCGCCGCATGTTGGAGGAGAGGGACAGGAGGGATGAAGGTGGTCCGTGGCACGTGGACCAGCCTGCTGATGGTGAGTGCCTTACATCCATGATTACTATTGCATGCTGTATAACTTGGCGGGAAGTTGGGCATGGCCACCACCCAGTAACACTATTGCCATGCATGCAACTTGTTACAGTCAGCACTGTCCAGTGGCACTGCATGTCTGGGAGTGTGTCAATGGTAGTCCATGCATGCACCGGGCACATGGCTGTGGCACTGCCTTCACACCGCATAGCCAAGTCACTGTACGGCCATGGTGGTGCTGTGCAGGACATTGGCAGTGGGTGTGTGCAGTGGTCCACATGGCTGTGGCTGCCTGTGTGGGCAGGTCTTGTGGATACAGTCACTGTGGGTGGTCGCACACCATCACAGGGGTGTGTCACATGGCTGTATGCCACGCACAACGGGTGGGCTGCAGGGGGATGGACAGTCACACCTATTGACTCTGCTGCCTCATCCTAGGTAGACAGACTTTCCGTCAGATCTAGCGGGACATCCAGGAGCTGCTGCATGTTGGGAGGGAGACTTTGGAGCTCCTGAGGCACATCCACCACCATGGGGTGAGGAGGAGGAGGAGGAGGTAGAGGTCCCATTGGCACCAGGAAGAAGAGGACTGGGGCAGCCAGTGATGTCCCCATGCCCCAAATACCACCTCCCCCCCTTTTACCCACCCTCACACCCCTTCCTCCCTCTCCCATATGTTCACCCCTGCCCCTTACCTGCCCCCACCTGTAATGTGGCCCTTCCCCCACTGTTGTATATAGTTTTGTATATAGGTTTACTGTACATAGTTTTAATATATACATTTGTTATAACAACTGTGGTGGTCTCTGATTTGCAGTGGGCTACAGGTGCTCAGCTGCAGTGGTGTGCATGGTGTCAGGGGTGGTGCACGCATATGTGTGTGTGTGTGTGTGTGTGTGTGTGCAGAGGTGAACCACCTATGGTGTGGACAGGGGGATCAGTCACTGTCTGTGGTTTGTGTGTTGTACTCTGTGCACTGCATACCTGTGTGCAGTGGTCCACGGGGACTGCACTGTGTGCATGGCATCCCTGTCAGACTGTCCTTGGCCTGTGCAGCTGACATCCTTGCATGTCTGTGATATGCACAGTCTGCTGGTGTGTCACTAGTGACTGTCCATGCAGGAGAACAACTGTACCCGGCACAATGTCAGGTTGACCGCCATCACCAGTATGGTGCACATCTGCCTCCGGTGGCACTGTGGCCTCCGCTGTTGTTGTCCACCATCCATGCTGTCACTTGTGTCTGTTGCAGGGGATGTGCTCCAGTGTCTGTCACTTGTGCTCCGGCAGCATGCTGGTGGCATATAGCTTCATGGTGCCTGCACAGGGTGGCTGTCACACCTGTGCAATGTAGGGGTGCTGGCCATGTGTACAAGTCAGCTGTGGCCACATGCCAGTGGCTTGGTTGACCCTCTACTGTGTCCCTGTGTTGGTGTGCCCTTGGGTATGGGTGGGTGGGTGTTTTTCCATGCACTGTGTTGCATCCTGTGTGGTGCATGCCTCCATGCTACACTGTGTGTGTCTGTGCTGGCTGTTGTGGCCAGTGCTGGGATGGGATGTGTCCTTGGGAGGGTGTGCAGGGTGCTGTACCACTGGGGGTGAGGTCCATGGCATGCCCTGTCACATGTGGGTAATTCCTCATGCTGGCCCGATAGTCAGTCTCTCAGCTGTACCTCAGGTGGACATGTGGGGTGGCACTGTGCATGCATCTGTTGCATCATTGTCTGCTGCCACCTGCTGCAGGGTGCCCATGTTGGGGCTGCCTTGCATGGCTCCATGGTGCACAGGGTTGCATTGTCACAGTGGGGGTGGTGGCATGCATGGGTTGTCCTGCACTGTTGGGTACTACTCCTGGGCAGGGTGTATGGGGATCATCGTGCAGGGTGTGCTCTGCATTTGTGGGATGGTGTGGTACGGGGTGGTCAGCCATCCTTGTGTGCCTGTCACAGCTTGCCAGGGGGTGTGATGGGGCACCATGGCCTGGCTGTGGGTTGATTGCTGGTATCCATGGGCTGGTGGTTATTCCAGCTCTCCCCCAGTTGTGCAGTGCATGGGGTATGGGGGACGATGTCTGTTCTGCTGTGTGTTCCTCTGCCCATCTGTGGCATGGGTGGTGGGCCCCTGCATCCCTGGTTGTACTGTTGCATTGCTGCCCTGCTGCTGGGGGCATCCCTGGTTGTGCTATGGCACATCTGGACTGCTCAGCTGAACATCCCTTGTTGTGCTATGGCACATCAGATATGTTCAGCTTCACCTCCTTAGTTGCGCTACGGCACAGGTGGTGCGATATTCAGTCATGTGCCGTAGGCGCATCTTCAATATCATGCTTCTTGCACATGGGCACAGTGGACTTGCACTTGCTCCTGCTGTTGCACACTTTTTGGGCGCAGTTTGAATATCTGGGCCTTTACGTGTAGCATTTTGCATTGTGGTAAGCACTTTTAATGTTAAATCTCACATTTTTCACGTTAATAACTTTGCAACCGTTCAATGGATTTGCATGAAATTTGGAAAGCCCAGTCTGGTTTGGTAGGTCTGTTGATTTACTAAATTGCTTTTCAGTCGCACATACAGTTTTTGCAAGGTGAAGTGCCAAAAAAATGCACTTTTCATCACTTTTGCACTTTGTTTGTCTGTGGCACTGCACAGACACCGTGTGGGCTATTGGTCCAAAACATGGGACATAGAAAGGACTTGGGACAGGGAACATATCACTTTTTGTTTGGTTAAAAAATATTAATCTGTTCAAAAGTTATTACAATTTGAAATTCTCATTATATCCTAGGGTAAATTGTATATGTATTTTTGGAATGTTATTGAGAAAGACCAGCTGGCCCAAATTTTGATCACCATATCTCAATAACAGTTTGGTCTTTTTACTTGAAATATGCAGGGTGTTGAGGGGATGTCATAGAGATGTAAACTATGCTGTTTAGGGGTTGGAGAAATAATTTGTTGCAGAGATATTCAATGACATGATTTACATTTTTCTTATAGGATTACATTGCAGTCTGTGTCATGATTTTTGGCATTGTCTCAGAAATGAAATGAGATACAGACTTCTTTTTGACACTGGAAAAATATCTGACATTGTACAGTAAGTCTGCAGTGGAATTATGTTTGTACATTGCACAGTTCATGAGATATTGTCAAAGCATTGTCACAAGGGTTGAAAGAGTGCCTGTCCAGTGCTTTTCGGTGTGCATAGCTGGGAAACGATGTGAGATATGGGTATAGTCAGTGATTGTGGCATGATCTACTCACTATCCCAGTTACAAAGACATTAAAATTGTTTTTCTAGCTGTTATGGTTCCCAAGATATGGACAAATTACTGTTACAAGCATTTGGTGGCCAATAGGAATGCTGCATGGATCTGTAGCTATGCATAAGTGGCAGCACAGGCCCAGAGGAGCCTACACGCTCTCAGATGCATATTGTTATGCAGAAATGGGCAAGTTGGTGGGAGCACTGGGGGGCCTGTCCCACCAGAGTGGCTATTATTATAGGGTTACGGTTGCACCCCTATATTTATTGTTATGAAGCCACTTCTATGTTAAACTCAAAAGTTTGCATGTTAATAACTTTGGTCCCATTTAATGGATTTGCATGGAATTTGGTATGCACAGTGGGGCATGGCAGAGCTCTTGATCTGCCAAATTTTGTTTTGGTCGGACTTACGGTCTTCGCACATGAAAATGCTAAAACATGCAAAATTATCCAGTTTTGGAGGCAGTTTTTGGGATATTGTCCATGGCACTGCATGGCCATTGTGTGATGTGTCACTGTATAACATGGCTCGTTTGAAGGAGCTTCACTGGCCAAAATGCTGCTTTTCATTTGGTGAAAAAATATTGAGGCATTCAAATGTTATAGCAGTTTTAAGTTCCCATTATAAGTCCATGGGAAAATTTATATGGTTATTTTGCGAACAAAGAATGGGGTTTTGGCCATCTGGTCCCTCCTCATGATTAAAGAATGTGCAGGCTTACAATCAAAGATTCTTTGATCCCAAGGGAGGGACTAGATGGCCAGATTTGGAGGGACCAGACAGCCCAATTTTTAACAACATTTAATATTAAATATCTCAGAAACGGTTTTGTCTTTTAACTTGAAATTTGGAGAGTTGACAGGATGTCCTGTAGATGTGAATCCTGATGCTTAGGTGTCAGAAAATACATTTGTTGTGGAGATATGGTGTGGCACACTTTACGCTTTGCGGACAGTGTTTGTATTGTGGTAGTGACCTGAAATTTATAGGGTAGCTAGCCTTACTGGCATGGACGTACTTTTCAGTTTTCCGCCAAGCACCCACCAGAGATGCCAGCTCAGCCACTCTCCATGAGGACCACAGCCATCGGCAGACGGCGCTCTGAAGCTGCCACCCAAGACCACTTCCCGGACTCCACCACGAGACAGCCGAGAACCCACCAGGGATCCCAGCTCAGCCACTCTCTGTGAAGACCACAGTGTCCGGGCAGACAGCACTTCCAAAGCCGCCACCCAAGACCACTTCCCCGGACTCCACCACGAGACAGCCGAGAACCCACCAGGGATCCCAGCTCAGCCACTCTCTGTGAAGACCACAGTGTCCGGGCAGACAGCACTTCCAAAGCCGCCACCCAAGACCACTTCCCCGGACTCCACCACGAGACAGCCGAGAACCCACCAGGGATCCCAGCTCAGCCACTCTCTGTGAAGACCACAGTGTCCGGGCAGACGGCCCTTCCGGCCGCCGCCGAGACCACTTCCCCAAACTCCACCGCCAGAGAGGTACAGCAAAACCACAAATTTTCACCCTCCCACCCATCCCCCTCCTGTGCTTAACTATATAGACCCTTAGCATGGCCCACTGCTGTCCTTGATGTATCCCTTGCTGTCACAGTCAGCGCCTTAAACAAACATTCTCCCTAAAAACACGTTAACTCTCGCCGTGAGTCCCAAGTGAAAACTCCTTCCCTAATTCAATCTGAGCTCACCTGTGGTCCACTAGGGGAAATCTTCCCCCAGCAGCTGGTGAGCCTTCCACGCCAACATAATTAAATTATTTACCCTCACAATTATAACAATGGCGTATATGTGGCAGCTCTCCTTCCTCACTGCCCTTTGCACCATGTCCCTCACAGGCTTCACCCCTATCAAGTCCGACACTTGGAGAACATCGTACCCACCTCCCTCAGATTGTTCCCCCACCCAGACTCCATATAATCCATGCAATGCTCCTGCTCCTTGTCACCTGACTCAAGTGGACTATCTATCTATCTTGAAGTGCGACCAGCACACTGCCACACACGCCACCCTCCTTATGTCCTTCTACTTTAAAATACTCCCCTTGATACCACCCAGCTCGAGTGCTAGTCTATGTGTCCCTAGGCTTACACAGACTAAAAAGTAAAGCCTGGCATTCTGGCTTCTCCCTCACATCTAGCCAGAAAAGGTCTCGAGCACTCAGCCTCTCACTTGCATCTCTAAGGAAACTTGTACTCCTCTTCCTCTTACTTTGCTCTGGCAATGTTGAGCTCAACCCTGGTCCTATGAATATACTTTCCTCCCTTCAGAGTCAAAGCTCTCAAAGGAATCAGTTTCATGCACATCAACGAATGCAGCCTTCTGAAAAAAATTACTTTAATCCAGGCATGGACTATTCATATGGTGCCAGATGTGCTTATGATATCAGAATCCTGGCTATGACCTTCTACGCCAGACAGTGTGATTAATATACCAAATTATCAGATATTCAGATCTGACAGACAGTCCAGAGCTGGTGGGGTCGCAATCTATGTCAAAGACAAATTTTCAGTATCAACCCATAATTGCATCTTGCTGGCATTGGGATTTGAATGCCTGGCTATCAAAATTGAACCATCCTCATCGCTGGCACTCTGAGTCATAGGATGTTATAGACCCCCATCCACTAGTTCACAGCTCCTGTCCTACCTCACATCCATCATGGACACCAGCCACTTGGAAATAATTATTCTTGGGGATCTTAATTATGACTGGTTGTCAGAAGCTGGGCACCCCCTTAAATCCTTCTGTGACTCCCATGGTTTCACTCTACTCAATGAGGAGCCCACCTGTATTAACAGGAACAACCCAGCTAAAAGCACACTCCTGAATGTCCTGCTGGTGCATAAGCCCCATTCCTTCTCCCATGTTGGAACCTTCGATGCTGATGTCAGTGACCATCGTCTAGTAGCTGGGGTATGGGCAGCCCATAAAATGCCAGCCATTGCCAAATTCTCCTTCAAAAGGTCAACCAGGTCATTTGACCCGAGGGCATACATCGTTGACCTAAAAACATCCCCACTATGGCAGAGTTTTTACCTAGCAAAATCAGTGGAAACAGTATACGCCATTCTTCATGAAATTATAACTTGTGCCCTGAACCTTCATGCGCCTCTGACAAAAATACGCATGAAAGTTACGAATTGTCGCTGGTTCACCAATGATCTTAAGGCTGCACTACAGTCCAGGGATAAACTTTGGAAAATGGCCCATAAATCCTAAAAAGAAGATGACTGGTGCCTCTTTAGAACAGCCAGGAACCGCTGCTCCAAGACGATTAGGGAAACCAAAGCTAGATTCTACCAAACAGAACTAGACTCTGCATCCAATCATCCCTCCAAATTCTGGGCCACGCTAAAAGAACTGTCAGGGTACATGTCAGAAAACACACTTCCCACAAAAATCATCTCAGAGAATGCAGAAATCAATGATAAAAAAGAGATACTGCAGGCATTTAACACACACTTCGCCACAGCAGGTCTAGCCTTCGACAACTCGCCTGCATGCAACTTGCACACCCAGCTTGACTTATCCCCCCCGACTCTGGGTCTGCAAGCCAGCCTTTCTCTTTCACACCTATTTCCCTCAAGGAAGTGGAAGACCTGCTTCTCCAACTGGATACTAAGAAAAGCACTGGCGCAGATACATTCAACCCCTACTTCCTAAAGATAGCATGTCATGTACTGGCCGCGCCTATCACTCATCTATTTAACCTGTCCCTATTACAAAGTACCATCCCATAAATGTGGAAAACTGCACATGTTATTCCATTATTCAGATCTGGAGACCCGTTACTTAAATAATTATAGGCCGAGCTCCCTCCTCCCCACACTCTCAAAACTCTTGAAAAAAATTGTGAATGGCCAATTGAGATCCTTCATCGACAGTGAAAAACTACTAAGCTCCCTATAATCTGGCTTCAGAGTCAACCATAGCACGGTCTCAGCATTAGCCAAGGTAACTAATGATTGGCAACAAGAGCCGGAACTAAAAAGTCTGTCTGTTCTGTGTTTCTTGACCTCAGTAAAGCATTTGACACAGTTGACCACAGTCTGCTCCTCGCCTCTCTGAAATCGAATGGGCTGGACTCTGCCTCTCTAAACTGGTTCCATGACTACAGGACTGACAAATAACAGCAGGTAAAGACTGATGGTGAACTTTCTGTCCCCAAACTGCTACAAAGAGGTGTCCCCCAGGGATCTATTTTGGGACCTCTCCTCTTCGCCATATACATCAACAACATAGATGTGGGAATCAAGGAGGCAAGTATTCATCTGTTCGCAGATGATACAGTACTTTACCTGAGTCGCCATACACCTAAAGCGGCATGCGCTGCTCTACAAAAAGATTTCAACATCCTGCAACTTCAACTAATCAACAAAAATTTTTATTAAATGCCAAGAAAACAAAAGCCATGTAATTTTCCCCTGCCATCCATCTGACTCACCCTACTACAATTGGCCCCCAATCACCACGATCCTGGGAGAGAACCTAGAATATGTTTGAAATTCAAATATCTGGGGTTTGGATTGATTAAAACTCTCCTTGCTGAGCACCTGGTTGACCTGTTGAAAAACTAAGGCAAAGACTTGGCCTATTCTATAGGATAAGACAATTCCTAACCCCAGATGCAAAGTCATGGCTAGTCCAATCTACATTTCTGTTCTTAGTTGACTATGTGAACTTCATATATAGCAGCTGCGCTGCCTTATACCTGGTAAAGCTAGATAGGCTTTACCACAAAGCTATATGTTTCATCACCGACCTCCCCCTCTCTACCCACCATTGCTCACTATATGCCACTATAGGGTGGACCTCCCTTCAGTACAGGCTACACATGAATGTGGCACTCTGGACACTCAGAGCCATTACTGGCAAACTCCCAATACACTGCTGACTGCCTGACTCTGATTGTGGCCAGAAGCTATACCCTCAGAAGCTGCTCCTGATTTCGTATATATACCTAGGGCTCACACACACACTTCGGAGAGCTGCATAGGCTTCTCACTCCCCTCACTCTGGAACAAAATCCAGAAACTCCTAAAGCTGAAGTCTCCAGTTAATATTTGCTTGTTCAAAACTCTATACCACGATGGCATAATGGAAACCTGCAACTGCTTTGCTCGGCACTAGATAACCTTATTCCCCATACATGGCAGCACCTTCGCTACACTCTTACTCTCCCTTGTGCTTCTGTCTCAAGTTATTGTATGTTCACCATTCTTCCTCAGTTCCCAACGCCAATCTGTATTACCCCAACCAGTCACGTACAGCACACAAAAACCCTGCAGTTTGTACCCCCCCGTTGCTGCAACGGGTATTAGTCAGCTGGTGTTCTCCCCCCAAACAGTTCCTTGCTTGCCCCCCTCTTTCTCTCTATCCCAACCCTCAGCCTGTCATACTAAATTAACCTAGATTACCTGCCTATCCGATATTATATAGTACTTGCCTCTTTTCTCCCAAATGTCTGCCACTTCCTTAACAAATACTCTCAAAATTGCACAGTTTTGGGCATGGTTCCAGCACAAGCACTATACTGATGTCTGTCTTCTGACTAATGTGTGATGTCTATCACCTATACATGTGTAATGTTACTGTAAAAGTTAAGCGTCTTTACTGCTCCATGACTATAAC
Source organism: Neoceratodus forsteri (assembly GCA_016271365.2). Classification (NCBI taxonomy): domain Eukaryota; kingdom Metazoa; phylum Chordata; order Ceratodontiformes; family Ceratodontidae; genus Neoceratodus; species Neoceratodus forsteri. Next base: position 84,672,867 of record CM028133.1, on the reverse strand, counting down.
TTGTTCAACTGTATTATTGTTTGTACGCCGCAGGTCCACCTTGTAAATGAGCTTGCTTAATGATGTCCACCTGGATAAGTAAAGATATTGATTGATTGATTGATTGAGTTGTTAGGTGTGTAAAATGTAACAGGTGCAGAATTCTGCCACTCTGACCAATGAAAATCTCAAACTTTAAAATGTTATATCTTAGACATGGTTTGCTCTTTTAAATTGAAATTTGCAGGGTTTTGATGAGATGTCCTGAACATGTCAATTATGGTATTTAGGTGTTGGGAAGTTAAGTTGCTGCAGAGATATTGCGTGATGCACTTTACATTTTGCGTATAGCATTTTGCATTGTGGCAGGCACTTTTAATGTTAAATCTCACATTTTGCACATTAATAACTTTGCAACCATTCAAAGGATTTGTATGAAATTTGGAAAGCCCAGTCTGGTGTGGTAGGTTCCTGATTTACTAAACTACATTTCAGTCGACATACTGTTTCTGCATAGCGAGTGCCAAAAATGCCCTTTTCGCCACTTTCACACATTTTTGTCCGTGGCACTGCACAGACACATCGTAGGCTATTGGTCCAAAATATGGGATATAGAAAGGGCTTTGGACAAGGAACATGTCACTTTTATTTGGTGAAAAATATTAATCTGTTTAAAAGTTATTATAATTTGAAATTCCCATTATAGCTTAGGGAAATTATATATGTAATTTTGGAATGTTAATGAGAAAGACCAGATGGCCCAAATTGGGATGACCATATCTCAATAACAGTTTGGTATCTTTACTTGAAATATGCAGGTGTTGAGGGCATGTCATAGAGATGTAAACTATGCTTTTTAGGTGTTGGGAAATAATTTGTTGCAAAGATATTTAATGATGTAATTGACATTTTTCCCATAGGATTACATTGCAGTCTGTGTCATGACTTTCAGCGCCATTATCTCAGAAACAAAGTGAGACACAGACTTTTCGGTACAGCTGGCTTAGATCAACCTCATGTAGTCTGGCCACTGGAAAAAGATTTGACATTGTAGAGTAAGCCTGCAGTGGAATTTTGTTTGTACATTGCTTGGTTCATGAAATATTGTGAAAGTACTGTAACAAGAGTTGAAAGAGTGCCGGTTCAGTGCTTTTTGCTGCTCATAGCTCAGAAATGATGTAAGATATGGGTATGGTCAGTGATTGTGACATGATCAGCTCACTATCATGGTTACAGTGACACTTGAATTGTTTTTCTAACTGTTACAGTTCCCAAGATATTTACAAATTATTCTTACAAGTGTTTGGCCAATAGGAATGCTGCATGGCTCTGTAGCTATGGATAAGTGGTAGCGCATACCCAGTGGGCTTGCGCTCCCTCAAATGCATATTGTTATGCAGAAATGGGCAAGTTGGTGGGAGCACGGGGTCTTCCCACCAAAGTGTCTATTATTATAGGGGCGCGGTCGGCCCCTCTATTTAGGGTTATGAAGCCACCTCTATGTTAAACTCAAAAGTTTGTGTGTTACTAACTTTGGTCCCATTCAATGGATTTGTATGAAATTTGGTATGTGAGGTCGGGCATGGTAAATCTCATGATCTGTGAAATTTTGTTTTGGTTGGACTTATGGTCTTTGTGCACAAAAACACTGAAAAATGCAAAATTATCCAGTTTTGGAGGCAGTTTTGGGATATTGTCAGTGGTACTCGTGGCCATTGTGTGGTGTGGTGCCCATGACATAGTTCATTTGACAGAGCTTCACTGGCTGAACATGCCGCTTTCATTTGGTGAAAAATATTGAGGCATTCAAAGTTATAGCACTTTTAAGTTCAATTTTTCAGAGATACTTCTGTACAAACCAAGCACAACAAGAAAGCTGAGAATAGAGGAATTTAATGGAAGGCTAAGAACCTGGTGTTGTGCTAAAGGGTATGGGCTGTTGGGGGGGTGAGGAGGGACCTGGGAGGACAGTAGTCTCTATGCCAAGGACAGACTACACTTGAGTGAGGAGGGAAAGAAAGTGTTGAAACAGAGGATGGAGGAGTACATAGAGGAATTTGAGAATTTAAACTAGGAGTGGGGGGTGGCAGTTGGGGAAGAGATATGCAGAGACCACAGGTTGGGAAACCATATGAGCTTACCCCCATAACAGTGACAAAGGACAAATGGCAAGTACTGTTGGTGATGCTAGGAAAGGAGGGCAGGATGAGGGGGAGGTGGAAGGTGGTTACCCTTAATGCTAGGAGCCTTGGGAGGAAAACTGCAGAGTTACAGGTTCTCATGGCAGAGGGAGAGGTGGACATCAACCTGTCCCTATTACAAGTACTATCCCATAAATGTGGAAAACTGCACATGTTATTCCATTATTCAGATCTGGAGACCCGTACTTAAATAATTGCAGGCGATCTCCCTCCTCCCCACACTCAAAACTCTTGAAAAAATTGTGAATGGCCAATTGAGATCCTTCATCGACAGTGAAAAACTACAAACTCCCTATAATCTGGCTTCAGAGTCAACCATAGCACGGTCTCAGCATTAGCCAAGGTAACTAATGATTGGCAACAAGAGCCGGAACTAAAAAGTCTGTCTGTTCTGTGTTTCTTGACCTCAGTAAAGCATTTGACACAGTTGACCACAGTCTGCTCCTCGCCTCTCTGAAATCGAATGGGCTGGACTCTGCCTCTCTAAACTGGTTCCATGACTACATGACTGACAGATAACAGCAGGTAAAGGCTGATGGTGAACTTTCTGTCCCCAAACTGCTACAAAGAGGTGTCCCCCAGGGATCTATTTTGGGACCTCTCCTCTTCACCATATACATCAACAACATAGATGTGGGAATCAAGGAGGCAAGTATTCATCTGTTCGCAGATGATACAGTACTTTACCTGAGTCGTCATACACCTAAAGCGGCATGCGCTGCTCTACAAAAAGATTTCAACATCCTGCAACTTCAACTAATCAACAAAAATTTTTTATTAAATGCCAAGAAAACAAAAGCCATGTAATTTTCCCCTGCCATCCATCTGACTCACCCAACTACAATCGGCCCCCCAATCACCATGATCCTGGGAGAGAACCTAGAATATGTTTCAAATTCAAATATCTTTTGGTTTGGATTGATTAAAAACTCTCCTTCGCTGACCACCTGGTAGACCAGTTGAAAAAACTAAGGCAAAGACTTGGCCTATTCTATAGGATAAGACAGTTCCTAACCAATGATGCAAAGTCATGGCTAGTCAATCTACATTTCTGTTCTTAGTTGACTATGCTAACTTCATATATAGCAGCTGCGCTGCCTCATACCTGGTAAAACTAGATAGGCTTTACCACAAAGCTATATGTTTCATCACCGACCTCCCCCTCTCTACCTATCATTGCTCACTATATGCCACTATAGGGAGGACCTCCCTTCAGTACAGGCTCAACATGAATGTGGCACTCTGGACACTCAGAGCCATTACTGGCAAACTCCCCAATACACTGCTGACTGCCTGACTCTGATTGTGGCCAGAAGCTATACCCTCAGAAGCTGCTCCCTGATCTCGTCTATATACCTAGGGCTCACACACGCTTCGGAGAGCTGCCATAGGCTTCTCACTCACCTCACTCTGGAACAAAATCCAGAAATCTCTAAAGCTGAAGTCTCCAGTTAATATTTGCTTGTTCAAAACTCTATACCACGATGGCATAATGGAAACCTGCAACTGCTTTGCTCGGCACTAGATAACCTTATTCCCCATACATGGCAGCACCTTCGCTACACACTTACTCTCCCTTGTGCTTCTGTCTCAAGTTATTGTATGTTCACCATTCTTCCTCGGATCCCACCGCCAATCTGCGTTACCCCAACCAGTCACGTACAGCACACAAAAACCCTGCAGTTTGTACCCCCCTCGCTGCTGCAACGGGTATTAGTCAGCTGGTGTTCTCCCCCAAACAGTTCCTTGCTTGCCCCCCTCTTTCTCTCTATCCCAACCCTCAGCCTGTCATACTAAATTAACCTAGATTACCTGCCTATCCGATATTATATAGTACTTGCCTCTTTTCTCCCGAATGTCTGCCACTTCCTTAACAAATACTCTCAAAATTGCACAGTTTTGGGCATGGTTCCAGCACAAGCACTATACTGATGTCTGTCTTCTGACTAATGTGTGATGTCTATCACCTATACATGTGTATTGTTACTGTAAAAAGTTAGCGTCTTTACTGCTCCATGACTATAACTTGTTCAACTGTATTATTGTTTGTACGCCGCAGGTCCACCTTGTAAATGAGCTTGCTTAATGGTGTCCACCTGGATAAGTAAAGATATTGATTGATTGATTGAGTTGTTAGGTGTGTAAAATGTAACAGGTGCAGAATTCTGCCACTCTGACCAATGAAAATCTGAAACTTTAAAATGTTATATCTCAGACATGGTTTGCTCTTTTAAATTGAAATTTTCAGGGTTTTGATGAGATGTCCTGAACATGTCAATTATGGTATTTAGGTGTTGGGAAGTTAAGTTGCTGCAGAGATATTGCGTGATGCACTTTACATTTCGTATAGCATTTTGCATTGTGCAGGCACTTTTAATGTTAAATCTCATTTGCACATTAATAACTTTGCAACCGTTCAATGGATTTGTATGAAATTGGAAAGCCCAGTCTGGTGTGGTAGGTTCCTTGATTTACTAAACTGCATTTCAGTCGCACATACTGTTTCTGCACAGCGGTGCCGAAAAATGCCCTTTTCGCCACTTTCACACATTTTTATCCGTGGCACTGCACAGCACCGTGTAGGCTATTGGTCCAAAATATGGGATATAGAAAGGGCTTTGGACAAGAACATGTCACTTTTATTTGGTGAAAAATATTAATCTGTTTAAAAGTTATTATAATTTGAAATTCCATTATAGCTTAGGGGAAATTATATATGTAATTTTGGAATGTTAATGAGAAAGACCAGATGGCCAAATTGGGATGACCATATCTCAATAACAGTTTGGTATCTTTACTTGAAATATGCAGGGTGTTGAGGGCATGTCATAGAGATGTAAACTATGCTTTTTAGGTGTTGGGGAAATAATTTGTTGCAAAGATATTTAATGATGTAATTGACATTTTTCCCTTAGGATTACATTGCAGTCTGTGTCATGACTTTCAGCGCCATTATCTCAGAAACAAAGTGAGACACAGACTTTTCGGTACAACTGGCTTAGATCACCCTCATGTAGTCTGGCAACTGGAAAAAGATTTGACATTGTAGAGTAAGCCTGCAGTGGAATTTTGTTTGTACATTGCTTGGTTCATGAGATATTGTGAAAGTACTGTAACAAGAGTTGAAAGAGTGCCGGTTCAGTGCTTTTTGCTGCTCATAGCTCAGAAATGATGTAAGATATGGGTATGGTCAGTGATTGTGACATGATCAGCTCACTATCATGGTTACAATGACACTTGAATTGTTTTCTAACTGTTACAGTTCCCAAGATATTTACAAATTATTCTTTACAAGTGTTTGGCCAATAGGATGCTGCATGACTCTGTAGCTATGCATAAGTGGCAGCGCAGACCCACTGGGCTTGTCCCTCAAATGCATATTGTTACAGAAATGGGAGTTGGTGGGAGCACGGGCCCTCTCCCACCAAAGTGGCTATTATTATAGGGCGGTTGTCCTCTATTTAGGTTATGAAGCCACCTCTATGTTAAACTCAAAAGTTTGTGTGTTACTAACTTTGGTCCCATTCAATGGATTGTATGAAATTTGGTATGTGAGGTCGGGCATGGTAAATCTCTTGATCTGTGAAATTTTGTTTTGGTTGGACTTATGGTCTTTGCACAAAACACTGAAAAATGCAAAATTATCCAGTTTTGGAGGCAGTTTTAGGATATTGTCTGTGGTACTGCGTGGCCGTTGTGTGGTGTGGTGCCCTATGACATAGTTCATTTGACAGAGCTTCACTGGCTGAACATGCCGCTTTTCATTTGGTGAAAAATATTGAGGCATTCAAAAGTTATAGCACTTTTAAGTTCACATTTTTTCAGAGATACTTCCCGTGCCAAAGCCAAGCACAACAAGAAAGCTGAGAATAGAGGAATTTAATATAAGGCTAAGAACCTGGTGTTGTGCTAAAGGGTATGGGCTGTTGGGGGGGTGAGGAGGGACCTGGGAGGACAGTAGTCTCTATGCCAAGGACAGACTACACTTGAGTGAGGATGGAAAGAAAGTGTTGAAACAGAGGATGGAGTAGTACATAGAGGAATTTGAGAATTTAAACTAGGAGTGGGGGGTGGCAGTTGGGGAAGAGATATGCAGAGACCACAGGTTGGGAAACCATATGAGCTTACCCCCCCATAACAGTGACAAAGGACAAATGGCAAGTACTGTTGGTGATGCTAGGAAAGGAGGGCAGGATGGGGGGAGGGTGGAAGGTGGTTACCCTTAATGCTAGGAGCCTTGGGAGGAAAACTGCAGAGTTACAGGTTCTCATGGCAGAGGGAGAGATGGACATTGCAGCCATCATGGAAACATGGGCCACCCAATACAATGACTGGGACCTGTCTGTACCAGGGTACAGGTTATTTCGAGGGACAGGGTGATTGGGAAAGGAGGAGGGTGGCACTATATGTGAAGGAAGGACTGAAGTGTGTAAGGGAGGAAGGGAGGAGATTAGTACTGAGTCACTTTGGATGCAAATCCAGGATTCCAAGAATAGGATTCTTAGAATGGGAGTGGTGTACAGGCCACCATCTCAGATGGAGGAGTTAGACAGGGAACTAGCAGGACAGATCAGAAGGACCTGCAAGAAGGGTAGTGTGGTGATTGTGGGGTACTAATATGTCAGGAGTGGACTGGAGCACCCCAACAACCAGGAACAGAAGGGAGCAGGTACTGCTGGGTGCCTTCCAGGACAGCTTCTTGCTGCAAATGGTCAGTGAACCAACCGGGTTAGGAAATACCCTTGACCTTGTGCTGGCAAATGGGGACTTTGTGAGAGAACTTACAGTGGAGGAACCACTGTCAGGGAGTGACCACCGCTCAGTATGGCTCACATTGGATATGGGCAAGGAAGGAGTGGAATCTGGCACAATAGTGCTGGACTTCAGGAGGGCTGACTTTGGGAGGATGGGGAAGTGGTAAAAGGTACTCCACAGAATTCAATCTAGTATGGACACTAACCAGAGGTGGGAGTTCATAAAGCTAGGGATAATGGAGGCAACCAAAACCTGCTGCAAAGCCCAGAGCAAGAAGGCTCGGCTAAGAAACCAATCTGGTTGAGCAAGGAGGTCATGGAAAAGGTAAGGAGGAAAGAGCTGCCTTTAGGAAGTACAAAGAAAACAGGGAGGGGAGGACAGGGAGGAGTACTTGACAGAATCGATGGAGGTGACAAGGGCAGTAAGGGGAGCCAAAGCATCTACTGAACTCAGGCTGGCACAGGCATTAAGAAGGGGAGGAGGACTTTTAAGTACATCAGGAGAAAAGGAGCTGTAAGGACCACATAGTAAGGATTATGAAGGAGGGGTTGGGTGGAAGCAAGGTATGATAAGGGGAAGCACTAAATGAGTACTTCTGCTCAGTATTTACTAAAGAGAAGAGGGGGTGACACCCAAGGTGGGAGAAATGGCAGAAGCAGGGGAAGTGGTGACAGATGGGAAATCATGGAGATCAGAGTTCAAGAGGGTTTGAAGGCACTGAGGGTGGACAAGGTGCCAGGCCAGATGGCATCCACCCAGGGCACTGAAGGAGCTGGCAGAGGTCCTTGCAGGACCTTTCCAGACCTATTTAATGCCTCACTACATTCAGGGTGTGTACCTCAGAACTGGAGGATGGCTCATGTGGTGCCCTCCACAAGAGTGGCCCCAAGGATGAACCGGAAACTACAGACCAGTGAGCCTCACATCCATCATGGGTAAGCTAATGAAGACTATCCTGAAGGAGAGGCTGGTGGCCCTCCTAGAGGCCAAAGGACTACAAGACAGCAGACAGCATGGCTTCATACGTGGCAGATCCTGCCAAACCAACCTGGTCGAGCTCTATGACTGGGTAACTAGGCAACTGGACAGGGGCCATTCGACTCAGTGCCACATGGAAGGCTGGGAAGGAAGTTAGTAGGCACAGGGGCGGGTGAAAAGTTGGTGAGATGGGTAGGAAACTGGCTGCAGGGAAGGCAACAGAAAGTGGTGGTGGGTGGGGAGCTCTCACACCCAAGGGCAGTGACGAGTGGTGTTCCACAGGGCTCAGTGTTGGGACCAGTGTTGTTTGGGATATTCATTGCAGACATATCATGGGACATCAAGAGCAAGATCAGTCTGTTTGCTGATGATACCAAGGTAGGCACGGTGGTGGATGACCTAGGGGGATGGCAGGGGTTGCAGGATGATCTGGCAAAGCTTGAAACCTGGTCAGACACCTGGCAACTGGGCTTTAATGCCAAAAAGTGCAAGGTGCTGCATTTTTGGATGATGAACCCAAGGAGGAGTTACCAGCTAGGGGAGTGCAGCTAGCCCAGACAGAGGAGGAGAAGGATCTGGTGTGCTCATTACAGGGTCAATGAACAACTTGGCACAATGTAGGAAGGCAGCTGCAAAGGCCAACAAAATGCTGGGTTGTATTGCAAGGGGTATATCCTTGAGGAGGGAGGAGGTGATTCTGCCACTGTATAGGTCATTAGTTAGACCACACCTGGAGTACTGCATGCAGTACTGGCATCCGTATCTGAAGAGGGACATTAAGTTACTGGAGGGGGTGCAGCGCAGAGTGACAAAGATGATCAAGAGGCTGGGGGACTTATCATACGAGAGGAAGTTGAAGGAGTTGAACATGTACTTACTGGAGGAGAGGAGAGACAGGAGTGACATGATTGAAACCTTTAAATACTTGAAAGGAATAAACAAGACGGGTACAGAGGGGCTGTTCAAAGTAAGGAAGGGGAGGGCCACCAGGGGCCATGATATGAGACTGGAGTGAGGAAGGTTCAGGAGGGAGATGAGGAGACACTTTTTTACAGAGGGTGGTGGCTGGGTGGAATGTGTTACCTGCTGAAGTGGTATGCAGTAGAACAGTGGACTGCTTCAAACGAGGATGGGACAGGACAAGGGAGGGTTAATGAAGGGAGGATGGAAGGGAGGGACAGCTGCAGAATAAGGGTGCTAGCTGCACAGTCAAGCAGGCTTGATAGACCTATAGGCCTTTATCTGCTGGCAAATTTCATATGTTCGTACATTATAAGTCAATGGAAAATTTATATGGTTATTTTGTGAACAAAGAATGGGTTTTGTCATCTGGTCCCTCCTCATGACAGTCATGATCAAAGAATGTGCAGGCTCACAATTAAAGATTCTTTGATCCCGAGGATTGACTAGATGATCAGATTTGGAGGGACCAGATAGCGCAATTTTAACAACATTTAAAATTAAATATCTCTGAAACGTTTTATTCTTTTAACTTGAAATTTGGAGGATGTTGACGGGATGTCCTGTAGATGTGAATTATGGTGCTTAGGTGTCAGAAAATACATTTGTTGCGGAGATATGGTGTGGCCCAGTTTACGTTTTGCAGACAGCATTTTGCATTGTGGTAGTGGCTTGAAATTTATAGGGTAACTAGCCTTACTGCCATGGATGAACTTTTCAGTTTGTTAAGTGTGTAAAATGTAAACAGGTGTTGAATTCTGCCACTCTGACCAATGAAAATCTCAAACTTTAAAATGTTATAACTCGGACACGGTTTGGTCTTTTAAATTGAAATTTGTCGGGTGTTGAGGGGATGTCCTGTATATGTGAATTATCATATTTAGGTGTTGGAAAATTACGTTGTTGCAGAGATATTGCGTGACACACATTACATTTTGCATATAGCATTTTGCATTGTGGTAGGCACTTTTAATGTTAAACCTCACATTTTACACGTTAATAACTTTGCAACCATTCAATGGATTTGCACAAAATTTGGAATGTACAGTCTGGTGTGGTGGATTTCTTAATTTGCTAAATTGCATTCCAGTCGTACTTACGAGTTTTGTGCAGTGAAGTGCCAATAAATTCACTTTCCGCCACTTTTGCTCATTTGTTATCCGTGGTGCTACGTGGACACCGGTGGGCTAGCAGTCAGAATCTTGGGACGTGGAAATAGCTTGGGCCAAGGAACATGTCACTTTTGTTTGGTGAAAAAGTATTAATCTGTTCAAAAGTTATTACAGTTTGAATTTCCCATTATATTCTATGGGAAAATGTATATGTATTTTTGAATGATAATGAGAAAGACCAGATGGCCCAAATTGAACTGACCATATCTCAATAACAGTTTAGTCTTTTACTTGAAATTTGCTGGGTGTTGAGGGTATGCCAAAGAAATGTGAACTATGCTGTTTAGGTATTGTGGCACTAAATTGTTGCAGAGATATTCAATGATGAAATTGACATTTTTCCCTTAAGATTACATTGCAGTCTGTGTCATGAATTTCGCACCGTTATCTCGGAAACAAAGTGAGATACAGACTTTTTGCTACAGTGTCTTAGATCACCTATAGGTGATCTAAGTCACAGGAAAAGATTTGATATTGTAGAGTAAGCCTACAGTGGAATTTTGTTTGTACATTGCACGTGTTCATGAGATATTGTAAAAGTACTGTCACAAGGGTTGAAAGAGGGCCTGTCCAATGCTTTCTGGTGCCCATATCTTGGAAACAATGTGAGATATGGGTTTGGTGTTTTAATGTTGTGTAAAGTACTCACTGTCATGATTAAATGATGCTAGAATTATTTTTTTCTAGCTCTTACGGTTCCCAAGATGTGGACAAATTACTGTTACAATGGTTTGGTGCCTTATAGTGCTGCTGAATGGCTCTGTAGCTTTGCATAAGTGGGAGCATGGGCCCAAATGCATATTGTTATGCAGAAATTGGCAACATGTTGGGAGCTGGGCTCCGCACTCCCACTAATATGTGTTTTTTACTACTTATATTAATTTTTTCCAAAAAGTAAGGAAATTCTATGCAAAAAATTGTATTAATGCTTCATTTAGGGTTAAAGCAAAAAAAGTTAGGAAATAAGACACTACGGTTGAACCCCTAACCCCCCTCACACACACCACCCCAATCCTCCACAGTCTGACAGTTGCCTTAGTGCGTTATTGGGGTCATGAGGCCTAAATCTCCCCACATTCTCCTTTACTGTAACATGTCTGCATGCTCAGTCATGGAATATATTATAAGGGTGTCGCCGCACCCCAATATTTATGGATATGAAGCCTCTTTTATGTTAATCTCAAAATGTTGCATGTTAATAACTTTGGACTCTTTCCACGGATTTGCATGAAATTTAGTATGCATGGTGGGGCATGGTAGATCTCTAGATTTACCAAATTTCATTTTGGTTGGACTTACAGTTTTTGCACACCAAAATGATGTAAATGTACTTTTTGCCAGTTATGTGGGCAGCTTTTTTGATTTTGTCTGTGGCGCTGCACAGCTGTCGTGTGGCATGCTGCTCTGCAACTTTGCTCAGCTGAAAGAGCTTGGGTCAAGGAACATGCCACTTTTCATTGGGTGAAAAAATATTAATCTATTCAAAAGTTATTAAAGTTTTAGCTTCCCATTATAAGTCAATGGGGAAATTTATATGTTTTTTTGCAAAAGGAGAGTGGGGTTTTGGCCATCCAGTCCCACCTCATGATCAAAGAATTTGCAGGCTCATGATCAAAGAATCCAAGATTACAAGGAACTATTTGATCGCGACAGCTGACACCTTGTTTTTAGTTTGCGGTCAGAAAAATGTAAATATCTCTGCCCAGGGGGGACTTCTGAGGTGAAACTGTGGTGGGTTTTGCTCAGGGGTCTTGCCTTTATCGAGCCATGCCTATGGTTTCTTTCAAAATGGTAAGAAAATAGAGTTTTTAACTTTTTTATTCTTTGATCGTGGCTTGCTAACAATCTTTAATCATGAGCCTGCAAATTCTTTGATCGCAAGATTCTTTGACCACGATTTTTGTTAGTGAGGGCATGACTAGATGGGCACTTGAAAAAATAAATTTTTCATCTCAGGAGTGGCTTATCAAGCCAAATAAGGGTGGGTTTTACTCAGGAGGCTTCGTTCTAGCGAGGCATGGCTGTGGCTTCATGTATTTCTGCCTAAAAATTGACTTTTAACATTTTTCATTGTTTGATCATGGCCTGCAAATTCTTTGAGTGCAAGCCTGCAAAATCTTTGATACCGAGATTCTCTGACTGCGATCTTTGATCGTGAGGGTGTAAATAGATGGCCACTTAAAAAAATCAATTTTCTCAGATCAGGGTTGGCTTATTAAGCCAAATGATGGTGGGTTTTGCTCAGAGTGCTTCGTTCTATCATGGGATGGCTGTGGTTTCATGCATTTCTGCCTAAGAATTGACTTTTAGCATTTTTTATTGTTTGATTGCGACCCTGAAAATTCTTTGATCTCGAAATTCTTTGACAGCGATCTTTGATCACAAGGGCATGACTAGATGGCTACATGAAAAACTTAATTTTCTCAGCACAGGGGTCACTTCCAAAGGCAAGCTAGGGTGGGATCTGCTCATGGACCTTTGTTCTGTCAAGTCATGGCTGTGGTTTCATGTATATTTATCTAAAAATTGTTTTAACATTTTTTATTCTTTGATCATGAGCCAGTAAATTCTTTGATTGTGAGCGTGAAAATGTTTTGACCATGAGATTCTTAGATTGCGATCTTTGATCCCGAGGAAGGGACTAGATGGTCAGATTGGGAGGACCAGATCGCATAATTTAAAACATTTTTCAAATTAAATATCTCGAAATGGTTTGGTCTTTAACTTGAAATTTTGAGGCGTTGACAGCATGTCCTGTAGATGTTTATTATAGTACTTAGGTGTCAGACAATAGATGTTTTGTGGAAATATTGCATGACAAATTTACATTTTGCAGACAGTGTTTTCCGTGGTGGTAGTGGTTTTAAATTACTAGGGTAGCCAGCTGCCATAGATGTACTTTTTAGTCGTTAGGTGTGTAAAATATTAATAGGTGTGGAATTCTGCCAGTGTGATGAATGAAAACCTGAAACTTTCACATTTTATATCTCAGAAACAGTTTGGTCTTTTACATTGAAATTTGAAGTGTGTTGAGGGGACGTGCTGACCATGTGAATTATGGTGTTTAGATGTTGGAAAATGCATTTGCTGCACCCATATTGTGTGGCACACTTTATGTTTTGCATATGGCATATTGCATTGTGGTACTGGCTTGGCTTCACCATTTATAGGGTGCCTAGCGTTACTGCCATGGAGGTAATTTGTAGTGGTTAGGTGTCTGACATGTAAACAGGTGTTGAATTATGCCACTCCGATGACTGACACTTTGCTTTCTTTCAGTGTGGTGGGCCCCACACTCCCAACCATATTCGCTGCCAGCAATGGATATGATATTCAGTACTTGAACTCTTATCTTAGGCAGGAATTTGCAAGTTGGTGGGAGCACGGCGCCCAAAGGGCTGCGCTCCCACTAACATATGCAATTTTCTACTTTCTTATTCTTTCTCAGAAAGTAAGTACATTCTATGCAAAAAACATTGTTAATGCACCATTTAGGGTTAAAACACAAAAAGTCAGGAAATGAGACCTTTAGGGTTGCCCCTTCCCCCCACATGGACCCGCCCATCATCCCAAGATTTACAGCTGACAGGGTGTGTCATTGGCATTGTGAGGCCTAAATGTCACCCATTCTTCTTTACTGTGGCTTGTGAATATGATTACAGATGGAATGGGGTGACATTTAGGCCTCACAACCCCAATGACACACCCCATCAGCTGTCAATCTTGGGATGATGGGTGGGTCCACGATGGGGATGGATCAACTCCTAAAGGTCTAATTTCTGACTTTTGTGTTAGATGACTGTTGACTGTTCATTGACTGAAGTTCTTTCAGATGAGCCAACTCACAGAGCAGCACACCACATGACGGCCACGCAGCGCCAAATTGCCCACATAACTGGCAAAAAGTGCATTTTTTAGTGTTTTGGTGTGCAAAGACCGTACGACTGACCAAAACAAAATTTAGCAGTTCAAGAGATTTACCATACCCCACAGTGCATACCAAATTTCATGCAAATCCATTGAATGAGTCCAAAGTTATTGAGGTGCAAAATTTTGAGTTTAACATAGAAGTGCCTTCATAACCTAAATACAGAGGTGTGACCATGCGCCTATAATATATATATATATATATATATATATATATATATGTAATAGGCGTGGAACCAAAAGCAATTGCATGCATCCATTTATTTCCACATATGTGGATAAATCTAACCATCTAGATTTATCCCATATATGTGGAATAAATGCAAACTGTCAATCAAAGCTTTTTGTTCACTTTTTGACAAACAAATGTGAATAACTTTAAAACAAAAATGATAGCATATTACTGTGAGCACGAAAAATGTTCAGGACAAAAATATCTACAAAATGAGTGGTGTTTTATTTATATATACCTTTTAGTTTTTTTATAATGAACAAAAAACAGCATAAAATCCAATTGTCTTTTCACTTTTCAGACAAACAAATGTAAATAACTTTAAAATGAAAAATGACAGCATGGTACTGTCAGCACGAAAAATGTTCAGCACAAAAATATCTACAAAATGAGTGGTGTTTCATTCATAGATACCTTTAAGTTATTTCATAATTAGCAAAAAACAGCATAAAATTCAATGTTCTTTTCACTTTTTCAACAAACAAATGTGAATCACTTTAAAACTAAAAATGATAGCATGGTACTGTGAGCACGAAAAATGTTCAGCAGAAAAATATCTGCAAAATGAGAGGCTTTTCATTAATAAATACCTCTTAGTTTTTTTTATAATTAGCAAAAAACAGCATACAATTCAATTTTTGTTTCACTTTTTCGACAACCAAATGTGAATAACTTTAAAATAAAAAAGGTAGCATGATACTGTGATCATGACATTTGTTCAGCAAGACATTCTCTACAAAATGAGTGGAGTTTCATTTAATAGCTGCCATCATGCTAGGCGGACATACTCTAGGAAAGTTAACCGAAAGTCCCAGAAATTATCATTTAAAAAAAGAAGATAAACAGTCAAAACCAAATGTTCCTGCACTGATAAGAAGCATCCCTACTGCATAAATGAAATATACAATGGTGAGCTGTCAGATAAATGACTTATCTATACTTGTGCTGTTTGACCTTGGACACCTCACTCGTGGCTTACACCACTCGTGAAGTTATCCAAGGTCAAGCAGCACTTGTGTAGATAAATAATTTATCTGACAGCTCACCATTGTATATCCCATATATATATATATACATATATATATATATATATATATATATACACTATAGTTAGGGTTGAGTAAGCACTTTAATGTAAACCTCAAATTTTGCACCTTAATAACTTTGCTACTGTATGACAGATTTGCCTGACATTTTGCATGCACGGTCTGGTACCATGGATCTCTGGATATGGAAAGTTGTGTTACAGTTGAATGTACAGTTGCAGAGCTACAGAATGCCCAAAATCACAAACAAAAACAGACTTTTGTGCATTTCTTTGCTTGCACCCACAGCCCGCGCAATTTGTCCATTTAGTCAAAAATCTTCTGAGAAGATGCAGTCTGGGTCACCAAAGTGTCTTTTGAAGATTTGGTGTAAAGATATTAAACTGTTCAAAAGTTATTCAAAAAACCAATTTCCCATTATAGTCAATGGGGAAAAATATATGTGGCTCATGAAAATGTTGCAAACGCAATTTCCATTTCACAAATGGCCCTTTTACTTTCGTGCTGTCACCATCTTGGCTTCAGTTAGTAAGAGAAAAATGCCTGGCATTTAAAATTGGGACCTCTACTGCAGGTAAACACTGATTGTTGGGTTTACCTAGTTGGGTCCTGAAGATTCGAGCCTATCTTTTGAGAGGGTAAAAGCCCCAGAAATGCTGTTTTAAAACTCGCTGCCAAAGTACTTTCACAAAACATTTGCAAATGTCTCACAAATGTGAAAGTTTTGTGTTTTGTGTGAAACTTTTGCATTTGTGAAAGAACTTTGCCAAAAAAAATTGCACATTTTTGCCATCCTCCTGCAACAAAACAGTTGGGTCTTTTGGGTTGAAATTTGCAAGGTGGAAAGCCTTGGTCACACAGATGTGCCTTTTGGTGTTTTTGTTGCCAAAACATTCAAGGGGTACAAAGTTACAGTGATCCAAAGTTGAGAAATTTCCCATAGGATAACATTGCAGCATCCAGATCTGTATCTCGAAAACAAAGCGAGATACAGATTTTTCACCACCTGCAGCTTAGTTCACCAGTAAGTGAAATAAGCCACTGAAACAATTTTGGAAACCTTCGATTGCACCAGTAGTGGATTTTTTCTTACTTCCTACAGTTACTGAGATATTGGCAAAAACATGTTTCAAGGGTTCCAAGGGTGCATCTTCAGTGTGATTCAGTGCCTGTATCTTGTAAATGATGTGAGATATATAATCGGTCGATTTATGTCATGTGGAGTACTCGCTACCATGATTACAATGACACTTGAATTTTTTTGTAGCTGCTACAGTGCTAAGATATTGGCACATTAGTGGCACAAGGGTTCCTTGCCCTATAGGGCTGCTGTATGGTGCTGTACTTATGTGTGAGTGGAAGCACAGGGACAAGAGGGCCCGCAATCTCATGCATGCCATTACAAAAATGGACAATGTGAAGAAGGAGCACAGGGCCCAGAGGGCACAATCTCCACTAACACATAACAGTTACCAGTTACATTACACTTTCTCAAAATAAAACCTCAGTTAATACATCAATTAGGTCCATAGCACAGTGACAAAAGTTTGGAAATGTGCTGTTAACATTCAGTCCCCTAACTCCACATTCCCCGCTCCCACCCCACCCCCACAAACACATGCAAGATTGTAGTCAATTCAAGTCATGTCAACTTTATTTCTTTTAAAGCACTTTTCCAGTGCAAAGCTGTTGTACATCATAAAACATAAATATACACAAATAAAAACACATCACCTAAAATAGGCAGCACAATTAATCCACTAAACATCGTCCTCAAAATCTAAATTAAATAAATATGTTTTCAGTGAGGACTAAAAAGTCTCAGTGGACATGCACTCTCTAATCCGACAAGGTAGAGAATTCCTCAGGGTCGGGTCCATGAAAGAAAAGGTAATGGCCCCAGAAGTCTGAAGATGGACCCTGGGATTCTCTAGCAATTCCTCATTGGTGGAGTGGAGTAGGTGGAGGGGCAGTAGGGCTGAAGGAGGTCTTGCAAATAACATGGTCCCTGTCCATGTACGGCCTTATAGGTCAGCAAAGCGACCTTGAAGCTGATCCTCCATCACCCAGGCAGCCAGTACAGTTCACAAAGCACAAGTGAGACATGGCTAGATCTCAACAGACCCAACAACATACTGGCTGCCATGTTCTGCACCAGCTGCAGGTGATGGATGTCCACCCCTGGTAGCCCTAGATATAGAGCATTGCAGTAGTCCAGGTGATAGGTCACAAAGGTGTGGACCAACATTGGGAGGTCCTCAGGTGAAACTAGATGCTTTGTCTGGGCTATGTTCTTCAGATGGTAAAAAGAGGACTTAAAGACTGCTGACACCTGAGATTTAAGAGTCAGCTCACCATCAAGCACAATGCCCAGATTCCACACCCATTCAGAGGATCTCAACTGGTTGCCCCTCAGCATAAGGCCAGATGGCTGACCAGGAGATAACCCCTCTACCCAATGACCTGGGTCCACCACCAACACCTCAGTCTTATCCATATTTAACCTCAACCAGTTAGCACTCATCCAGTACTGAATCTCAGCTAGGCACCTAATAAAGACCAAGATAGCATCCTTCTGTTCAGGTACAAAGGACATGTACAGCTGAATATCATCTACACAGCAGTGAAAACTCAGCAAGTACCACCTTATAATGTCCCCCAATGGCAGCATGTACACTATGAACAAAATGGGGGACAGCACGGAACTCTGCAGCACCCCACAAGGCAGTAAAGGGAGGTCTGAGAAAAAAATTCCTGACACCACTCTCTGTGTCCTGCCTGTGAGGAAAGGATGGAACCACCTGAGAACTGTCCCTGACAATCCACAGAATAGCTGCAGGTGTTCCAGCAATACCCCATGGTCCACGGTGTCAAACACTGCAGAGAGATCAAGAAGGACCAAGATTGAATGGCTCCTCTGATCTCTCAGTCTAAGGAGATCATTAAGTACCAGAACCATCTCAGTACTATGCTGCTTCCTGAAACCAGACTGGAGAAGATCATAGACCTCATGGGCGGTAAGAAAGTCCTTGAGCTGTAACACAACTACCTTCTCAATAACCTTGCCCACAAAGGTCGGTTAGAGGCTGGTCTGTAGTTTGCAAGACAGTCTGGGTTGAGGGAAGATTTCTTTAATAGGGTGTTACCACTTCCTCCTTTAAGGGGCTTGGATACACACCCTTGTCCAATGAGCACCAGACTAACTCTACTAGGACCGGCCCAATGGGTTGAACAAGGATCCAAACTACAGTAAGTCTGTCACAGACCCTGAACAGTCTTCATAATATCCATGATCACTGGCTGGTTGAAGTTCACCCAGACAGACTGGGTACCTGCGATCTCTCACCAACCTCCACAACACTCATTTGAATGGGCCAAATGGATCTCCGACATGATGGTGGCAACCTTATCCACAAAGAATTGAGCAAATTCATCACACTTAGATTGTAAAAGGCTCTCTGACTCTGAAGACAGGTTGGATTGCACAGCCTGTCAACAGTCTGGAAGAGCTGAGCCAGTCGATTCCCTGCTGCAGCAATCTCCCTGGACAGGAACTCTGTCTTCTTATGGGAGATTACTGACTGATAGTCCAAATAATGGGCCATTAGTCTAAGTCTGTTCTATGCTCTAAGCCAGATTTCCACCAACAATGTTCCAACCTTCGCCCTACTCTCCTCAACTCCTTCAAGGTCCCATCAAACCAAGGGGATCAAGGATGATGAGTGAGTGGGTGAACCTGGACAGGAGCCATAGAGTACAGAGCACCTGATACTGCACTGTTATAGTACAGTACCAGGTCCCCTGGATCCAAGCATTCCAAAGGCCTACTCAATAGTCCAGTACTGCCATTAGACCCTCAGGGATTACTCCCCTTAAAGGGTGGTACCAGATCATCTCTGAAGGGTGGGTCTAATGGGGAGCTGCAAAACTGAACTCTATAGTATGATGGTCAGCGATCCGACCAGCTCCACCACCAGGTCAGAGACCTGCATCAGTTCCATGTCATAAGGGCAAATTTGGAATGCTGAATGCCCTGATGGAAACCCCACATTGCCAAAATTCAGATGTGAGATCCCAGCACAAGCAAACCCAGCACACAAAAACTTAAATTTTTCTTGTACCCCACCCACTGCTTAAGAATTCTCAGTTCAGGGGGTGCATGTCAGGGTGGCGAAAAGTCAATTAGAAAACAAATACACCATCTTGGGCTTGGTGCAAAGAAACTCACCAGCACCTGGTCCCGAACCCTGTATCCCCACCACCTCGAGCAGGCATCTATCCCACCATGCCACAACGTCAGCTCACCAGAACCCTGCGGCACCACAATTCACATACCGTCCCACCTAATGTTCATCAGGCTCACTCCCACCCCCTGGTGTGTGTATACCCATGGATATCCTATCACCTTTCTGTGACAACCCCCATCCTGTAGTCTACCCCACCCCCCCGTCAAAGCACTAGCAGAAAGTGGGTCACCGTTTCGGCAGGTGCCCACTTGCTAGTGCCCCATATCACAGGATACAACCTCCTTCCCCAAGTGGAATACCAGATCCAGGGAGTGACCCTGATAATGGGTTGCAGTGGTAACTTCCTGTGCAAAGCCCAACAGGATCATTAGTTGGAGGACATTCTGATCAAAAGATGAGAGTTCATCCTCGACCCAAGCATTGAAATCCCCCAGGACCAACCACCTGGAGGATTCCAGTACCATATCGACCATGAAGTCCGGAACTTCCTGTAGGAAAATGTTCCCATCTCTGGGTGGACAGTAGATGAAAAGAATCCTGCACCCCACACCTGCACCCATGATGCACTCAAAGGATCTGGTGGCCCCACTGGTACCTCTACAAGGCCCAGATGGCTACACCCCCACCCATACAATCCAATTTAGGGGGGTGTATCACCGAGTACCCGTCTGGAACTGCTGACTCCAATACCAGACCAGCATTTTCATCCAGCCAGGTCCTGGTGATGCAGGCAAGATCCAATGTCTCAATAAGATCATCAATTATTGCTGTCTTGTTCTTTATCGACCTGGCATTGCATAACACTGCCCAAGTCAGATGAGAGACTGTGGAAGAGTGCATTAAATGCCCACCAACAGTGGAGCCCTTGGGTATGGGAACCAGGCAGGAATGCCCCCTTCCCTGGACCCATTTTGCCTCAGGGTGCTTCCTTGAGCTCACTACCCTAAATGGCCCACTGTGCTTCACCCCCAACCAGGCCTGGGGCCCCCATCCCTCTGACCATTCTGTGCTATCCCCAAGGCCTGAAAATGCATATAAATCTCAGATTGCAGCGGAAACAGTCCTTTGGCTGGGTGTAGGCTCCTCAGCCTGGAGGGGGAGTAGTGTCTGCCCACCAGAGATTGCTCTTAGCACATGCTGCCTACTAATTCCTCCACCAGCAGTGACTTGCAGTACTAATTCAACAATATTTACATGAATTAAAGTAAATTAAATTTATCTAAATTAATCAAACCCCACAATCTACAGAACACCGCCACCACCACCCCAAAAATAAACCATAACACTCTATAAAAATATATCAGAAAATATATAAAAAAATACAAAATGTCCTTAAAAAAGATGTCCATGCAAGTAGTATATTCAGTCTCTCAACACCAGTTTGTAAAAATGTATAATCCTTAGAACTCTCACTTCTTAGGGTTCAAATGCCAGACAGCACCACAGAAGACAGCCAACTTTCATATGGGCTTCATGGAATTCAACAGATGTAACATATGCACTACAAATAAAGCACTCTCACTGCTTTAACAACAGTTTCCACAATCAGTTAAGGAAAACAAACAGGTATCCCAAACCAGTTCCACAGATGTCTGGGGAAGTTGACTGCACAGACCAAATGCGCAAAAACTTCTCAGAGGGACCCTTTCTCCTCCAACTCCTTCTCTGGGTTCCGTTCTTCAAACCCCATTCAGTGCAGACTTTTCCAAAAAGACTTCCACTGCTACGTCTAGGTAAAATACCTATGCAGTACTTGCAAGCAGGACTGGATAATGGTCCGGAGCACGGGAGAGCTCCCAAACCGCCGCCACCCAGGAGGGGAACTGCTCCAAATTACCCCATGAACTGCGGCCCCAAGGGATTACCCAGCCAACACTGGACATCCCCCAAAGACCTGGAAGACACCCAGACAGGACCCAGCCCATTGGCTAGCCTTCTTCTGCACCTCCCTGTCTGGGACTAGGCACCCAACTCCCCCACCCAGGCAAGATGCCAAAGGGAAGCCCCCAATCCTCTGCTCCCCATGAACCTCCAGTCCCACTTAGGGCCTGCTCACTACCAGAATTGATCCAAACAGCAGTCCCCTTCAGTCATGGCTCCATGGTCTTTTGGTATAATTCCTCCAGGCAAAAGCACCCTCCTGATCATTAATTTAGCCAGTATAGTTCCTCCCCGAACCTCTGTTAATGCCATAGATCTCCTCACAATCCACTGACCACTCTCCCCATCGGCAAACAGGACCTAGTCAGTAAGTAATCTTCTTTTAAATAGAACAAATTGTATTTACAGATGGTGTATTTAAAAATACTAAAAAAGATCTTTAGCAGTCTAATGTATTCTGCTTACTCCTGATGCTAGATCATTACTGTCTCACTTAAGTCCCTAACTAAACTGACTGTTTGCTGCCTGCTAGACATAAAACTAAAATTTATAGAGGAGAATAAAACAACAAATATAAATGAAAACAACAACTTTAACATTGTCAGCACTGCTGCTCTTTCTCCTCTTCTGAGGCTAGCCCAGTGTGGCGCCATCTTGTATACTAATTGTAAGACACTATACCACTCATCATATCTTTAAGCACAACAATAACAGCACTGTACTAGTTTCACATAACACTATGTAATGAAAACCAAATACAGTATGATCGACTCTGTACTGCCAGCACAGTACAATGACACATTCTTGCTGGCATATCTTCTTCATACAATGAGACATAGTCTGCATACATTTTCAAAATATTGATTTTTAATGTCATAACTCAGCAATTGGCTTACTGCAGGATAGAGCTGACATACATAATACTTTTCAGGTGCAGCTCAGCCATGAACCTAGCAGCATCACATGTTGTTATACTGCTGCATTACCTGGAAATACTCATTAGCGGTTTGTTATGGTAAGCTTTGGATGTTACAGCTATTGCTTTAACATCTTACATGTAAACTACACTACAAAACATTACTTTTATTATTACTACCATTTGTTATTAGGACTGACTGACTCTATCAGAAAAAATGCAAACATCAAATGGCTGTTGGTCGGATTGTCCAAACTCTCATTTCCAATAAACTATCTGTGGATGACACACTGTGTGTTTAACCTGATGCTGGTTGTCTCTGGATGGTTGTGTTGGCTTGGCCCTTCCCTGCTTGCATGTGTGTGTATGTGTGGGTGGGGTTGGGGAATGTGGAGTTAGGTACTGAACCCAACAACACATTTTCAAACTTTTGTTGCTGTGCTATGAACCTAACTGATGCATTAACGGAGTTTTTGCAATTAATATATATGTGTGTGTGTATGTGTATATATATATATATATATATATATATATATAAAGATATAAATAGTTGCAGCCCTATTAGGGTTATGTAGCCACTTCTATGTTAAACTCAAACATTTGCACGTTAATGACTTTGGACCTGTTCAATGGATGTATATGAAATTTGGTATGCATGGTGGGCATGGGAGACCTCTTGATTTGCTAAATTGTGTTTCAGTCAGACTTATGGTTTTTTATGAAAATGCTGAAGAATGCACTTTTCGCCAGTTATGTGGGCAGTTTTCAGATTTTGTCCGTGGTGCTGCGCGGCCATTGTGTGGTGTGCCACTCTGCAACCCAGCACATTGAAAGAGCTTGGGTCAAGGAATATGCCGCTTTTTGTTTGGTGAAAAAATATTAATCCATTCAAAAGTTATTAAAGTTTTAATTACCTGTTATAAGTCTAGGGGAAAATTTATATGGTTATTTTGTGAACAAAGAATGGGGTTTTGGCCATCTGGTCCCTCCTCACGAAGAAAGAATTTGCAGGCTCACAATCAAAGATTCTTTGATCCTGAGGGAGGGACTAGATGGCCAGATATGGAGGGAGCAGATAGCTCAATTTTAACAACTTTTAAAATTAAATATCTCGGAAACAGTTTGATCTTTTAACTTGAAATTTGGAGGGCGTTGACGGGATGTCCTGCAGATGTGAATTATGGTGTTTAGGTGTCAGAAAATACATTTTTTGCAGAGATATTGCGTGGCACAGTTTACATTTTGTGGACAGTGTTTTGCATTGTAGTAGTGGTTTGAAATTTATAGGGTGGCTAACCTTACCGCCATGGATGTACTTTTCAGATGTTAGGTGTGTAAAATGTAAACAGGTGTGGAATTCTGCCACTCCAACCAATGAAAATCTCCAATTTTAAAATGTTAGATCTCGGACACGGTTTTGTCTTTTAAATTGAAATTTGCAGGGTGTTGAGGTGATGTAATAGAGATGTGAACTATGCTGTTTAGGTGATGGGGAAATAATTTGTTGCAGAGATAATCAATGATGTAATTGACATTTTTCCCATAGGATTACATTGCAGTCTGTGTCATGCCATTTGGCACCATTATCTCATAAACTAAGCAAGATACAGACTTTTTGCTACAGGTGGCTTAACACTGGAAAAAGATTTGAAATCGTAGAGTAAGCCTGCAGTGGAATTTTGTTTGTACATTGCACGGTTCATGAGATATTGTGAAATTACTGTCACAAGGGTCAAAAGAGTGCCTGTCCAGTGCTTTTCAATGCCTATAGCTCAAAAACGATGTGAGATGCAGGTACAGTCAGTGATTGTGGTATGATCTACTCACTGTCATGGTTACAATGACACTTAACTGTTTTTCTAGCTGTTATGGTTCCCAAGATATGGACAAATTACTGTTACAAGCATTCAGTGGCCAGTAGGAATGCTGCATGGCCCTGTAGCTATGCTGTAAGTGGCAGCGCAAGCCCACAAGGCCTTCCCTCCCTCAGATCCATATTGTTATGTAGAAATGGGCAAGTTGATGGGAGCATGGGGCCCTTTCCCACCAGTACATGCTTTTTAGAGGCTATTATTATAAAGTGCCCCTATATTTAGGGTTATGAAGCCACTTCTATGTTAAACTCTGAATTTTGCATGTTAATAACTTTGGACCTGTTCAACGGATGTTCATGAAATTTGGTATGCGCTGTGGGACATGGTAGATCTCTTGATTTGCCAAATTTAATTTTGATCAAACTTATGGTTTTTGTGCACCAAAATGCTGAAAACTGCACTTTTCGCCAGTTATGTGGGCAGTTTTTCAGATTTTGTCTGTGGTACTGCATGGCCGTTGTGTGGTGTGCTGCTCTGGAACTCAGTACATTGAAAGAGCTTGGGAAAAGGAATACGCCACTTTTTGTTTGGTGAAAAAATATGAATCCATTCAAAATGAATTAAAATGTTAATTTCCCATTATAAATCAATGGGAAAATTTATATGGTTATTTTGCAAACGAAGAATGGGGTTTTGGCCATCTGGTCCCTCTTCATGATCAAATAATCTGCAGGCTGACAATCAAATTCTTTTATTCCGAGAAAGGGACTAGATGGCCAGATTTGGAGGGACAAGATAGTCCAATTTTAGCAACTTTAAAATTAAATATCTCGGAAATCTTTGGTCTTTTAACTTGAAATTTGGAGGGTGTTGACGGGATGTCCTGTAGATGTGAATTATGGTGTTTAAGTGTCAGAAAATACATTTGTTATGGAGATATTGCATGGCGCAGTTTACGTTTTGCAGACAGCATTTTGCATTGTGGTAGTGGCTTGAAATTTATGGGGTAGCTAGCTTTACTGCAATGGATGTACTTTCCAGATGTTAGGTGTGTAAAATGTAAACAGGTGTGGAATTCTGCCACTCTGACCAATGAAAATCTCAGACTTTAAAATGTTATATCTCAGACACAGTTTTGTCTTTTAAATTGAAATTTGCAGGGTGTTGAGGTGATGTCATAAAGATGTGAATGCTGCTGTTTAGGTGTTGGGGAAATAATTTGTTGCAGAGATATTCAATGACGTAATTGACATTTTTCCGATAGGATTATATTGCAGTCTCTGTCATGACTTTCTGCGCCGTTATCTCAGAAACAATGCGAGATACAGACTTTTCACTACAGGTTGCTTACCACTGGAAAAAGATTTGAAATCATAGAGTAAGCCTGCAGTGGAATTTTTTCATACATTGCATGGTTCATGAGATATTATGAAATTACTGTCACAAGGGTTGAAAGAGTGCCTGTCCAGTGCTTTCAGTGCCCATAGCTTGAACTGATGTGAGATATGGGTACAGTCAGTGACTGTGGTGTGATCTACTCACTGTCATGGTTACAATAACACTTGAATTTTTTTCTAGCTGTTACAGTTCCCAAGATATGGACAAATTACTGTTACAAGCATTTGGTGGCCAGTAGGAATGCTGCATGGCCCTGTAGCTATGTGTAAGTGGCAGCGCATGCCCAGAGGGGCCACCCTCCCTCAGATGCATATTGTTATGCAGAAATGGACAAGTTGATGGAAGCACAGGGCTCTCTCCCACCAGTACATACTTTTTAGGTGCTATTATTATAGGGGCATGGTCGCACCCCTATATTTAGGGTTATGAAGCCACTTCTATGTTAAACTCAAAATTTGGCATGTTAATAACTTTGGACCTGTTCAAATGATGTGCATGACATTTGGTATGTGCTGTGGGGCATGGTAGGTCTCTTGATTTGCCAAATTTCATTTTGATCAAACTTATGGTTTTTGTGCACCAAAATGCTGAAAAATGCACTTTTTGCCAGTTATGTGGGCAGTTTTTCAGATTTTGTCTGTGGTGCTGCATGGCCTTTGTGTGGTGTGCTGCTCTGGAACTCAGCACATTGAAAGAGCTTGGGAAAAGGAATATGCCACTTTTTGTTTGGTGAAAAAATATGAATCCATTCAAAATTAATTAAAATGTTAATTTCCCATTATAAATCAATGGGAAAATTTATATGGTTATTTTGCAAATGAAGAATGGGGTTTTGGCCATCTGTTCTCTCGTCATGATCAAATAATCTGCAGGCTGACAATCAAATTCTTTTATTCCGAGAAAGGGACTAGATGGCCAGATTTGGAGGGACAAGATAGTCCAATTTTAGCAACTTTAAAATTAAATATCTCGGAAATCTTTGGTCTTTTAACTTGAAATTTGGCGGGTGTTGACGGGATGTCCTGTAGATGTGAATTATGGTGTTTAAGTGTTAGAAAATACATTTGTTGTGGAGATATTGCATGGCGCAGTTTACGTTTTGCAGACAGCGTTTTGCATTGTGGTAGTGGCTTGAAATTTATGGGGTAGCTAGCTTTACTGCCATGGATGTACTTTCCAGATGTTAGTGTGTAAATGTAAACAGGTGTGGAATTCTGCCACTCTGACCAATGAAAATCTCAGACTTTAAAATGTTATATCTCAGACACAGTTTTGTCTTTAAATTGAAATTTGCAGGGTGTTGAGGTGATGTCATAAAGATGTGAATGATGCTGTTTAGGTGTTGGGGAAATAATTTGTTGCAGAGATATTCAATGACGTAATTGACATTTTTCCGATAGGATTATATTGCAGTCTCTGTCATGACTTTCTGCGCCGTTATCTCAGAAACAAAGCGAGATACAGACTTTTCATTACAGGTTGCTTACCACTGGAAAAAGATTTGAAATCATAGAGTAAGCCTGCAGTGGAATTTTTTCATACATTGCATGGTTCATGAGATATTATGAAATTACTGTCACAAGGGTTGAAAGAGTGCCTGTCCAGTGCTTTTCAGTGCCCATAGCTTGGAACTGATGTGAGATATGGGTACAGTCAGTGACTGTGATATGATCTACTCACTGTCATGGTTACAATAACACTTGAATTTTTTCTAGCTGTTACAGTTCCCAAGATATGGACAGATTACTGTTACAAGCATTTGGTGGCCAGTAGGAATGCTGCATGGCCCTGTAGCTATGTGTAAGTGGCAGCGCATGCCCAGAGGGGCCACCCTCCCTCAGATGCATATTATTATCCAGAAATGGACAAGTTGATGGGAGCACAGGGCTCTCTCCCACCAGCACATACTTTTTAGTGGCTATTATTATAGGGGCATGGTCGCACCCCTATATTTAGGGTTATGAAGCCTTCTATGTTAAACTCAAAATTTGGCATGTTAATAACTTTGGACCTGTTCAAATGATGTGCATGACATTTGGTATGTGCTGTGGGGCATGGTAGGTCTCTTGATTTGCCAAATTTCATTTTGATCAAACTTACGGTTTTGCACACAAAAATGCTGAATAAATGCACTTTTTGCCAGTTATGTGGGCAGTTTTTTTTTATTTTGTCTGTGGCACTGCTCGGTTGTCATGTGGCGTGCTGCTCTGTGACTTGGCTTATCTGAAAGAGCTTGGGTCAGGGAACATGCCACTTTCATTTGGTGAAAAATACTAATTCATTCAAAAGTTATTAAACTTTGAATTTCCCATTATAAGTCAATGGGAAAATTTATATGATTATTTTGTGAAAGAAGAATGGGGTTTTTGGCCATCTATTCCTGCCACACAATCAAAGAATTTACAGGCTTGCGATCAAAGAATTTTTGCTAGTGAATAATTATTTTATCAAGATGGCCGCCATCATGTTTTCAGTTTGCGGTCAGAAAAATTAAAATATTTCAGCCCAGGGGGGACTTCTGAGGTGAAACTATAGTTGGTTTTACTCAGGGGTCTTCCCTTTATTGAGACATGCCTCTGGTTTATTTTGAAATGGTCAAAAACTAGAGTTTTTAACTTTTTTATTTTTTGATCATGGCTCACTAACAATCTTTGATCGTGAGATTCTTTGACCGTGATCTTTGATCGCGAGGGTGTGACTAGAAAATTCAATTTTCTTAGCTCAGGGTAGCTTATTAAGCCAAAAGATGGTGGGTTTTGCTCAGGGAGCTTCATTCTATCCAGGCATGGCTGTGGTTTCATGCATTTCTGCCTAAAAATTGACTTTTAGCATTTTTTATTGTTTGATCATGACCCTGAAAATTCTTTGATTGCGAGCCTGCAAATTCTTTGATTGCAAGATTCCTTGACCACAATCTTTGATCATGAGGGTACGACTAGATGGCCACATGAAAAATTCAATTTTCTCAGCACAGGGGTCACTTCTAAAAGCAAACTGGGATGGGATCTGGTCAGAGGCCTTCGTTCTGTCAAGTCATGGCTGTGGTTTCATGTATTTTCTCTTAAAATTGAGTTTTAAAATTTTTTATTCTTTGATCGTGAGCCTAAAAATTGTTTAATCACAAGCCTGCAAATTCTTTGATCATGAGATTCTTTGATTGTGATCTTTGATCATGAGGGAGGGACTTGATGGCCAGATTTGGAGGAACCAGATAGCTCAATTTAAAATATTTTTAAAATTAAATATCTCGGAAATGGTTTGGTCTTTTAACTTGAAATTCGGGGGTGTTGACAGCATGTCCTGTAGACATGAATTATAGTATTTAGGTGTCAGAAAATACATTTGTTGTGGAGATATTGCGTGCTGCATTTTACATTTTAAGGACAGCATTTTCCATGGTGGTAGTGGCTTGAAATTACTAAGCTTAATGCCATGGATGTACTTTTTAAGTCGTTGGGTTTGTAAAATGTTAATAGTGTGGAATTCTGCCAGTGCGACAAATGAAAACCTGAAACTTTCACAGTTTATATCTCAGAAACAGTTTGGTCTTTTACACTGAAAACTTTAAAATTAAATATCTCAGAAATCTTTGGTCTTTTAACTTGAATTTGGAGCATGTTGAGGGATGTGCTGTCCATGAGAATTATCATGTTGAGGCATTGGAAAATTCATTTGCTGCACACATATTGGGTGACACATTCTATGTTTTGTGTAGGGCATTTTGCATTGTGGTACTGGATTCACATTTATAGGGTACCTAGCATTACTACCATGGAGGTAATTTGTAGTGGTTAACTGTCTGACATGTAAGCAGGTGTTGAATTATGCTACTCTAATGACACTTTGGTTTCTTTCAAGGTGGTGGGCCCCACACTCCCACCCATATGCACTGCCAGCAATACATATGATATTCAGAACTTCTACTCTTATCTTAGGCAGGAATTTGCAAGTTGGTGGGAGCACGGGGCCCAAAGGGCCCATGCTGCCCCCAACTTGTGCAACTTTCTACTTTCTATTTTTTCTCAAAAAGTAAGAAGATTCTGTGCAAAAAACTTTGTTAATGCACCATTTAGAGTTAAAACACAAAAAATCAAGAAATGAGACCTTTAGGGTTGCCCCATTCCCCCTGCACTGCTTCATCATCCCAAGATTGACAGCTGATGGGGTGTGTCATTTGGGTTGTGAGGCCTAAATGTCACCCATTCTTCTTTACTGTGGCTTGTGAATATGATTACAGATGGAATGGGATGACATTTAGGCCTCACAACCCCAATGTCACACCCCATCAGCTGTCAATCTTGGGATGATGGGTATGTCCATGGGGATGGGGCAACTCTAAAGGTCTAATTTCCTGACTTTTGTGTTTTAACCCTAAATGATGCTTTAATGAAGTTTTTTTGCATTGAATATATATATATATATTATAGTGGTGCAGTCGCACCACTATAGTTAGGTTCAGTTGTCACTTCTATGTTAAACTCAAAATTGTGTGCATTAATAACTTTGGACCTGTTCAATGTATTTGCCTGAAATTTGGTATGCACATTGGGGCATGGCAGATCTCTTGATTTGGCAAATTGCATTTTGGTCAGACTTTACAGTCTTTGCATACTAAAATACAAACATACGAACATACTTAAATTTGGTTAGCAGACAGTGCCTAGAGGTCTATCAGTCTGCTCGAATGCAGCTGCCTTCCCTTCCACCCTTCCTTCATTAACCCTCCCTCTTGTCCTGTCCCATCCTCATTTGAAGCAGTTCACTATTCTACTGCATAACTTTTCAGCAGGTAATGCATTCCACCCAGCCACCACCCTCTCTGTAAAAAAGTATCTCCTCATCTCCCTCCTGAACCTTCCTCTCTCCAGTCTCATATCATGGCCCCTGGTGGCCCTTCCTTCCCTTACTTTGAACAGCCCCTCTGTACCCATCTTGTTTATTCCTTTCATGTATTTAAAGGTTTCAATCATGTCACCCCTGTCTCTCCTCTCCTCCAGTGAGTACATGTTCAGCTCCTTCAACCTCCTCTCGTATGATAAGTCCCCAACCCCTTGATCATCTTTGTCACTCTGCACTGCACCCCTTCCAGTAACTTAATGTCCCTCTTCAGATATGGATGCCAGTACTGCACGCAGTACTCCAGGTGTGGTCTTACTAATGACCTATACAGTGGCAGAATCACCTGCTCCCTCCTCGAGGATATGCCCCTTGCAATACAACCCAGCATTTTGTTGGCCTTTGCAGCTGGCTTCCTACATTGTGCCAAGTTGTTCATTGACCCTGTAATGAACACACCCAGATCCTTCTCCTCCTCCTCTGTCTGGGCTAGCTGCACTACCCCTAACTGGTAACTCCTCCTTGGGTTCATCATCCCAAAATGCAGCACCTTGCACTTTTTGGCATTAAAGCCCAGTTGCCAGGTGTCTGACCAGGTTTCAAGCTTTGCCAGATCATCCTGCAACCCCTGCCATCCCCCTAGGTCATCCACCACCGTGCCTACCTTGGTATCATCAGCAAACAGACTGATCTTGCTCTTGATGTCCCATGATATGTCTGCAATGAATATCCCAAACAACACTGGTCCCAACACTGAGCCCTGTGGAACACCACTCGTCACTGCCTTTGGTGTGAGGCTCCCCACCCACCACCACTTTCCTGTTGCCTTCCTGCAGCCAGTTTCCTACCCATCTCACCAACTTTTCACCCGCCCTGTGCCTACTAACTTCCTTCCCAGCCTTCCATGTGGCACTGAGTCGAATGGCCCCCGTCCAGTTGCCTAGTTACCCAGTCATAGAACTCGACCAGGTTGGTTTGGTGATCTGCCACGTATGAAGCCATGCTGTCTGCTGTCCTGTAGTCCTTTGGCCTCAGGGAGGGCCAGCAGCCCTCCTCAGGATAGTCTCCATTAGCTTACCCATGATGGATGTGAGGCTCACTGGTCTGTAGTTTCCCGTTCATCCTTGGGGCCACTCTTGTGGAGGGGCACCACATGAGCCATCCTCCAGTCCCTGAAGTACACACCCCGAATGTAGTGAGGCATTAAATAGGTCTGCCAAAGGTCCCATGGTGACCTCTGCCAGCTCCTTCAGTACCCTGGGGTGGATGCCATCTGGGCCTGGCACCTTGTCCACCCTCAGTGCCTTCAAACCCCTCTCAGAACTCTGCTCTCCATGATTTCCCCATCTGTCACCACTTCCCCCCTTCTGCCATTTCTCCCACCTTGGGTGTCACCCCCCCTCTTCTCTTTAGTAAATACTGAGCAGAAGTACTCATTTAGTGATTCTGCCTTATCGCACCCTGCTACCACCCTCCTTCCTAATCCTTACTATGTGGTCCTTACAGCTCCTTTTCTCTCTGATATACTTAAGAGTCCTTTCCCCTTCTAATGCCTTGTGCCAGCCTGAGTTCCGTAGATGCTTTGGCTCCCCTTACTGCCCTTGTCACCTCCTTCGATTCTGTCAAGTACTCCTCCCTGTCCTCCCCTTCCCTGTTTTCTTGTACTTCCTAAAGGCAGCTCTTTTCCTCCTTACCTTTTCCATGACCTCCTCACTCAACCAGATTGGTTTCTTAGCCCTAGTCTTCTTGCTCTGGGCTTTGCAGCAGGTTTTGGTTGCCTCCACTATCCCCAGCTTTATGAGCTCCCACCTCTGGTTAGTGTCCATAATAGATTGAATTCTGGCCAGATACCCTTTTACCACTTCCCCCATCCTCCCAAAGTCATCCCTCCTGAAGTCCAGCACTATTGTATTGAAAATGCTGAATAATGCAAAATTATCCATTTTTGGAGGCAGCTTTGGGGATTTTGGATGTGGCCCTGCACAGCTGTTGTGAGGTGTGCTGCTCTGCGAGATGGCTCATTTGAAAGAGTTTGGTGGCCAAATATGGAACTTTTCATTTGGTGAAAAAATATTAAGGCATTTAAAGGTTATGCCACTTTACTTTTCCATTATAAGTCAATGGGAAAATGTATATGTATGTTTTATGAACAAAGAATGGGGTTCTGGCCATCTGGTTCTGCCTGGCAATGAAAGAATTTGCAGGTCACAGTTCAAGAATGTTTGTCCCTGAGAATTTTAAAAATTCCTTGATCACAAGGTCCACCATCTTGTTTTTAAATTTCCAATAAGAAAAACACAAGTATCTCGGTTCAGGGGTCACTTCTGAAGTAAAATTTGTATGGGTTTTACTCCGATCTATCGAGCCATGCCTTTGGTTTAATCCAAATCGGTCAAAAATTGAGTTATAAGCTTTTGAAATCTTAATTCACGGTTCACTAACGATCTTTGATCACGAGCCTGCAAATTCTTTGATCGTGAGATTCTTTGATCATGATCGTGCATCGTGAGTGAGAGACGAGATGGCCAGATTTGAAAATCAATTTTCTCAGCCCAGGGGTGCCCTAGTAAGTTAAATGAGGGTGGGTTTTGCTCAGGGGGCTTTGTTCTGCCCGATCTGAATAAACTCAATAATGTTTTCAATATCCCTGGTAGTCAGTGCCCCCACCGGTATGCATAGAAAATAATGTTCTGCATATTCCTTTTACTCTAGTGGCTCCCAATGTGCATTAAATTAATAATGGTCTTTGTATTCCTGGTAGTCTAGCCCCCAATCTGTATAAAATTAATATTGTTGCCCATATCTCTGGTAGTTCAGTGCCCCCATCATTATAAAATAGATTACGACTCTAATTTCTTGATAGTCCAGTGGCTCTTCATCCTCTGCCATGCCAGCACATTCAGCATTTTCACCCTTCCCCAGTTGTGATTGGCATTAGCTCTTCACCTCCACAGCCAGCTGCTGACTGTGTGTATTAGCTGCAGTAATGCAAACAGACACTCAGAAATTATTTTCAGCCCTCTTTGCATTAGCACTGCTAATCACACACAGTTGGCAGATGGCGGAGGTGGAGGTGGGCTGTGCCAGCTCGCCAGCTGGGGAAGGTGGGGCTGGGTGAGCTGGCATGGGTGGGAGGGGAGTGGAGAGCCACTAGACTACCAGGAATTGGAGATCGAATGTATTTTTAATTATTGGGGAGCTAGACTACCAGGGTTATAGGCAACAATATAATTTTATACAGCTCGGGGGCTGCTAGACTACCAGGGATATGAAGACCATTATTAATTTAATGCACATGGGGGGTGCTAGACTACCAGGAATATACAGAAAACTATCAATTTTATACAGATGGGGGGCTCTAGACTACCATGGATAAGGAAAACATTTTTTGTACAGATCGGGAGACCGCTAGACTGCCAGAGATATACAAAACATTATTTATTGGATACACATTGTGGGGGCCACTAGACTACCAGGGATACGGACAACATTATTTGTGGATACACATTGAGAGACTGCTAGACTACCAGGGATATGCAGAACATTATTTTTTTATGCACATGGGGGGCCGCTAGACTACCAGGGATATTGAAAACATTATCAATTTTACTCAGATTGGGCATAAAGAACCCTCCTGACCAAAATGCACCCTCATTTAACTTCCTAGGGCATCCCAGGACTGAGAAAATTGTTTTTTTAATCTGGCCATCTTGTCCCTTGCTCTTTGTTCATGAGCATGCAATTTCTTTGATCGTGTGCCTGCAAATTCTTTGATCATGAGATTCTTTAATCATGATCGTGCATTGCTAACGAGGGACGAGATGGCCAGATGAAAGAATCAATTTTCTTAGCCCAGGGGTGTCCTAGGAAAACAAATGAGGGTGGGTTTTACTCAGGGGGCTTCAATCTGATGAACCATGGTAGTGGTTTACCAAAATTCTTTAAATTTTTTAAATTAAAACAGTTTACATTCTTTGGTCGTGACCCTGCAAATTCTTTGATCGCGAGAGTCTTTGATCACGATTGTGCATCATGAACAAGGGGCGAGATGACCAGATGAAAGAATAAATTTTCTCAGCCCAGGGGTGTCCTATGAAAACAAATGAGGGTGGGTTTTGCTCAGGGGGCTTCATTCTGTCGAACCATGGTGGTGGTTTACCGCAATTACTTGAATTTATTGATGTATAGCAATTTTTATTCTTTATTCGTGAGACTGCAAATTCTTTGATCATGAGCCTACAAATTCTTTGATCGTGAGATTCTTTGATTACCATCTTTAATCACGAGGGGGGGACAAGGTGGCCAGATTTTTTACAATGGAATAGATAGGGAAATTTTACCAATCTTTAACATTGAATATCTCGGAAATGGTTTGGTCTTTTTACTTTAAATTTGGAGGGTGTTTATGGCATGTCCTGTAAATGTGAATTATGGTGTTTATGTGTCAGAGAAAAATTTATTTTTGTGGAGATATTGCGTGATGCACTTTGTGTTGCAGACAGTGTTTTGGATTGTGCTGGTGGCTTGAAATTGATAGGGTACCTAGCCTTAGCACCATGGATGTTGTTTTCAGTCATTGTGCGTGTTAAATGTTAACAGGTGTGTAACTGTGCCACTCTGATGAATGAAAATTTCAAATTTTGACATGTTATATCTTGGACACGGTTTGGTCTTTTTACTATTTGGAGGGCATTACCAGCATGTCCTGTAGATGTTAATAGCAGTGTTTATGTGTCAGACAATATATTTTTTGCAGAGATATTGTGTGGTTCAGTTTAAGTTTTGTGGGCAGTGTTTTCTATTGTTCTACTAGATTAACATTTGTTTGGTGGGTGCCCTTGCTGCTGTCAATGTACCTTTTAGCCATTGGGTGTGCAATGTAGCCCAACACTTACAAGTTGGTGGGAGCATGGGATCCTTTGGCCCCACACTCCCACCAACTTCACTAATTCTACTTTTCTATTCTTTCTTAAAAAATTAAGGAAATTCTATGCAAAAAACTTTGTTAATGCATCAGTTAGGGTTCTTCTACAGTGAAAAAGTGAGGAAATTTAATTTATGAGGTTCCCACCTTTGCATCCAACTCCACCCCCACCAACAGGCACTGGGCGCAGCGTTGGGGTCGCCGGCCCTAACTCACCCCCATTGTCCTACACTGCACCACCTCAGCTTGTTTACACATGGGATGGGGTGAGAGTTAGGGCTGATGACCCCAACGCACACCCCAATGCCTGTTGGTGGGGGCAGGGTGGGGTGCAAGTGGTGGGAACCCTAAAATCAAATGTCCTCACTTTTTCACTGTAGAAGAACTCTAACTGATGTATTAACAAAGTTTTTGCATAGAATATATGTGTGTGTTTATATATATATATATATATATATATATAGCAAACAGAAAAAGGAGAAGACTTGCAACAAAGTAGGAGAGTACCAGTCATCTGACCCACCACCTGACACTAAAAGAAACAGTCCATCAAACCTGAGAACACACACACAGACACACACACACAAGCTTCAAGCTGCAAACTCAAGTCAATACTGATATATATCATGTGTGTGACAGACTGTGTGGTCACACAAACAGCACTGGAGTTTGCTTGGTGGAGTGAGCATGCACTCTCATTGGGCAATTGGTAGAATTCTGTGCTAATTATGTGGCAATCACAGTTAGAAGTTGGCTGAGTAATATATGGGTCCAGTTCTTAGTTATTTATTTATTTAAAATGTTGTGTCCAGGAAAAGCACTTTGAGTCAAGGCTCATTTCCAGGTGTGACCCAGGAAACAAGGGGGACAAATACAACAAAGGGATAACAACAACTGATACAGGGCAATGCAGGAAACATAAAAAAATTAAATATACAGTATAATTCAGAAGAGTAAAATGTTCATACAGTGTATTACAACTGCACCCACCCAGTCCCCTGGGGTTATTAGAATCCCATCTGCTTAGCCCTAGGAAGGTAAAGATCTCATTAGGAGCTCTGTTAAAATGTCATCATTGTTTACTCAGCTAGGCTGAGCAGAGAATGGATTATGTCATTTAAAATTCTTGCAGCAGTATAAGCCACTTTGGAATCAACTGCTCTGGGGGAGGTTTAGAATGTTCAGACAGGAGTCAGTCAGTTGAGAGTCAGCAGTAGTGTGAAGTGTAGTTCTCAGTGAAAAGCAGTACTCACAGTTTGGTGAGGTGTCTGCTCATCTCCTTTGAGACTGGGAAAAGGACCTTGGCAGTTTCTCACCCTAGTGTGTGAGACTCAGCAGTACCAGAAGAAGTGGTGGAGACCATTTGGCTGCAGGACCACAGTGGGTCATTTCCACAGAAAATGTGATTTGGACTGTGTTTCTGTGGATCAGAGGGGCAGTCCCCTGAAGATCTTAAAGACTGTAAGCTGCCCAGAGGGAAAAGAGTGTGCAGCTGCTGCTATGACAAGCTACTACCAGTAAAGGGAATATATGTTTTCCTCTTGTTTCTATGTCTGTATCAAAAGGACAAACAAAGACATGAGTACAGGTTCATGGTACTGTTCTTGAGGGGTGGGTCTGAGGTGTATCTGCTCAGAGACAAGGCTAGAGTGCACCTGTCAGGTCCCTATTTTACCACAAAAAATGTGCTCACTGTTCAAGTTTAAAGTTTGGAGTCCTTTAGCATTTGTGGAAATGGAGAATCATGTTGGTGCAACCCAGAAGAAATGGCAGATACTGGGCATGGAGTAAGATTGGGTATAACCCCAGTATAATGCCTCAGTCAGGACTAACTGGTTCATGTAGGGCACTAGGATACACTGGGCATGTTAACAAATGTCATCATCATGCCAGGAGAGTTTTGAAATGTGTTTTTAAAGTGCGAGTAACTCTCACAAGATATACACTTTGTTGGAAAGTAAAAGTCCAGAGATTCCTAGTACAGAAGGATGGACAGTTCAAATGTGTGTGAGGAAAATATTTTCTAAAATGCCCAAACAGTTTATTGTTCTGGGAAAAAAAAAAAACTTTTGCTCCTGTGTGTACAGTGACAAACCTGAGGGACCACCCCATTCTGCCTGTTCCAACTTGTTGTCAAAATAAAGCAATACTGTGCAATCCCATCTTCAGCAGTGGACATTACATTTTTGTTTCCTGAGTGTGAATTATGTGTCCTCCTCAGAAGTTAGACTTAGTGTAGCCCTAGCACTGCTCTCCCAGAACCTGGAATAAATATAAATGTTCAGTTTGTACCCAAATCCCCTAACCCTTTAGATGTTTGAGATGGGTAATTGCCCCAGTGCCAGGGATTTTATTTATTTCATTTATTTAAGTTTGGGATTAATATATTTGAGTCAAGGACTCATTTTCATAGGTTCCACATCAGTATTGAAAAAACATTATAAAAATACAAGGTTTACAGAGAACAAAATAGAGAAAAACATTGAAACATATACACAGGCAGTAATAGTAAAATTTGAACTTATTCACATCAAATTAGTAAATATTAACAGATAGACTGATTAGATAAGAGGGGGTTGAGGAGATCAGCTGAAGGTGGCATCGTCTGAGGTGGGAGAGAGGTGGAACTTTCAACCAATTGAGGCCATCATCAGGTAATTGGGGTAAGGGAGTGGGTTAAGAAAAAAGTGGTATACAGCAGAAAGATGTAGAGGGGGTAGGTAAATGGAAAACTGGGGTGAGGTACTATCACAATAGCACAGGCAGGTACAATTCATTTTAGAGTCAAGGAGAGATTTGAGCCCAGCTGTGAAGGTACTAATCTTGGTAGCATCAGTGAGGACAGCAGGGAGTTCATTGTACCCTTTCGGACCTTGATACAGGATGGAGTTCTGGGTAAGTTTTGTTCTTTTGAAGAGAATCATGATCTTGTTAGTGACTGCACTGCGGGTAGATTTCATTGGGATGGCCAGCTTAAAGTGTCCGCTTAGTGTGGGGGATGTCAGGCCAAGTAGTACTTTTTTTAGAAGTAGGCAGGTTTGGTATTGCCCTCTAAGATGGAGTGGGAGCCATTCAGTTTCAGTGTACAGCGAGCAGGTGTTGGTGTTGAGAGTAGCCCCCAAAGTAAGATGACAGGCCTTATTGAGGAGTGTGTTGATCCAGCTAAGAGCAGTTGTTGTGCCCGCGCCATATATAGGCAAACCCATAGTCAATGGTAGACAGTATGGAGCTACTGGTGGCTAGTTTGAGTGCATCCAGTGTCATTGAATGTCTGTAATGATAAAGTACATCAAGTTTTAAATTTGCAGTCTTGATGACAGGGTCAATGTGGTTTGAAAAGGTGAGCATGTCATCAAAGGTAATGCTGAGATATTTGAAGTTAGATACTTCATGCCTTAGTATGATGATGCCTTAGGGTGATGCCTTAGTAATGCCAACTTGTGGTCTGATGCCTTGTCTGTGTACAAGTTAGGGGGTCCCGATTGCCAGACGCTGCTCTTGGCTGGGGCATAGGTTACACAAACAGGAAAATTTACATTACATGATAAAAAATTATAGAGTATTATACAAAGTTACAAGTTAAATACAGGCAATGGAAGAGAGGAGGAAGCCCATAGCATGACAGTGGATTAGGGCATTGGACAGCTGCAAGATGTGACTGGGGTGGCCTGAGTAGATGTTCAAGTGCAGGAAAGGAGTGGAGTGGAGGGATTGTTCCACAGGGAGAGGAGTCTATAAGAGAATGCTAATTTCCCAGCAGAGATGAGTACACATGGGAGGGAAAATATGCAAAGCCAATTTATTCATGAATTGTAGGGAGAGGGAGTAGCAGGAGTCAGGAGGGAGGAGATGTAGGAAGGAAGAGATCCAAACAAGTATTTGGAGATGAAGGTGGAGCAGTGGGATGTGCATTGCTGCCATATGGATTGGAGGGATAGGGAGAGGAGTAGAGGTTGCAGTGATGAGTGGGGAAGGGGAGTTTGAGCAAAATGATAGAAGACATTGAAGAAGATGCCCAATTTGGCAAGGGAGGTGGCAGGGACAGAGCAAAAGACTACATCGGCATAGTCAAAGGCAGGGAGGACCATTAGACGAGCAGTTCACGCCAGGGGTAGGAAGATTACACCTGTGTTTGTAGAGTAGGCTAAGTTTTGGGCATAGTTTGAAGTGGAGGGCCTTAAAGTGTTAGGAGAAGTCAAGAGAGGGGTCTAGCCACACACCTAGGTATTTGTAGGCCTGGACATCATCAAGGGGCGTGTTGAATGGGGTGGAATAGACAGGGAGAGTGTGGAACCTGACAAGTTTCTGCTTGGTACCAAAAGTAAAAGCAATAGTCTTTTTGGTATTTATTTTTAGGCAGTTGTCAAACCACTTTGATATTGTGGTAAAGTCATATTGGAGAGGGGGTTTGGATGGCTGAAGCAGATGGACCGGATGGGAATAGAACAGTGTTGTCTGCATACATGTGAATTTTGGTGTGGGTACACACAAAAGGGAGGTCCTTAACAAACAGGGAAAAGAGAACACGTCCGAGAATCGAGCACTGTGGGACCCCTGCAGGAATGAGGAGGAAAGAGGACAGGACATTACTGATTGCAACTGATTGGTACCAGCCAGTTAAAGAATAAAGTCCTGCTGGTCTCCACAGTATACATACCTCCAGGGCACTAATCTGCTGGGTTAAACCATGCTATCACAAGCCAAGATCAATTAAGCAACCACTGGAAGAAGATCATTGTTGGTGACTTCATCATTTACTGACAATCACAGAAGGATGCCAAACTCAAGGATTTAATAACCAGCCTTTTCCCTAACATGGATGGTCACTACTGACACTAGGATGAACTACAAAACAGGGAGCAGTTCTCATAGACTGGCTCCTGACCACTCACCCAGAGCATACAACTGATGTTGCTGTACTGCCTGACAGCCTCAGTGACCACTCCCTGTGAAGTGTATCTGGTCAAACAGCTTCACAAAAAGCCCACCCAAGGTATGCAAAAACCATTGTTTGAGGCCAGGGCTACTCGAGCATTTTAAACTACACGTGACACATATGAATTGGTCTCCATTGGTGGGGGTTATTGATGGCAATGAGGCTCTTAACTACTTCATAATGGTCTTCAATCGAGCTTATGATATTTTTGCACCATATAGAATTAAAACAATTGGGGGAACCACCAATCCCTGGCTTTCCAAAGCCCTAATTGGACTCATGTGGAACAGAGACAATCTTTGGCATATGCCTTATAGCATATATATATATATATATATATATATATATATATATATATATATATATATAGCAAAGGCAACTGGAACACCTGCTGCAATAAACACCTACAAGGCAGCCAAATGCTTGCACAAACTCATCTGACAAGACAAAGCCTCCTACTACAAGGATCTACTTAACAAAACATGGGGCTCTGGCAGAGACTTTGGGGACCTTGAAATCCCTGACAGGCAAGGCCACTAAGACTCCTCCTAACCTTCTTGTTACCACAAAGGGGCCCTTGTAGAAACCCATTGATATTGCCAATGAGCTCAAAAACGCCTTCACAGACCTCTCAAGTGTAATCCCCAGTGACTATTTCATGGATACGCAAGCACAACAATGACAAACTGCCCTTCACGACCCATTAAGAAAAGAAGTAGCACCATTTCATTTTAACTGTGTCACCAAGGCCGAAACAATAAAACACACTAAAGGGCCCTTGGCAAGACCAGGATGGGAGCGGATATGCTTGACATGAAAATGGTTGATCTTCTTCTCAATGAACTTGCTGGTCCTCTTACCATGGTTTGCAATGCCTCTCTTAAATTGGGAGTGTTCCCAGTTTTATGGAAGTCAGCAAATGTCACACCTGTCTTTAAAGCAGGAGACAAGACATAAATATCCAACTACAGACCCATCTCCATCCTCCCTCCCTATCTAAAGTACTTAAAAGAATGGTCTCAGAGCAACTTATGGAATACCTAGATAAACATAATCTACAGTACTCTGCACACAGCGGCATGGCTACCAAAAAAAGCACTCCACGCTCATCGCACTAGTGGACTACTCATCCCACTTATACAATGCATTAGACAATGGGCATGCAATTGGTTCAGTCTTCATCGATCTTACAAAGACCTTTGACTCTGTAAATCACAACCTCCTCCTAAGCTGCCTTCTATCCACAGGTCTCTCCCCTGAGACAGTAAATTGGTTTGGCAGCTACCTCATCAACAGGATACGAGTCAAAATAGGTGATACCCTATCTGCAGCAAATGAGGAGAACCTTGGGGTCCTGCGGGAGTCAATCCTTGGTCCTCTACTCTTTAGCATTTTCATCAACTTTGCCCCTACAGCATGCTCAGCAAGCACAGTTCTCTATACTGATGACAGTAATATCAGTCGTTGGTAAAAACCTCCACTCCATCACAACAGATCTCCAAAGCAGCTTCCTTAAACTTGAATCGTGGTTCACAGAAAACAAAATACTGTTAAATGTAAAAAAAACTAAGAGTATGCTCTTCACCACCTCCCAAAGCAAAAAGAAATACCTGCTATTGCTGATACATAACCAAAAGGTCGAGTTTCTAGACCAAGTCATCAAGTTCAAATATCTCGGCATCACATTTGATGACATCCTCATCTTCTCAAGCCACATAGACTCCATTATCAAGACCGCAAATGCAAAGCTGGGAGTGCTTTACCATCATAGACACTCAATGACTCCTGATGCTCTCAGACTAGCTACTAGTAGTTCATTACTGCCTACTATAAACTATGGATTGCCTATTTATGGAGCGGGCACAAAAACAGCCCTAAACAGGATCAGCACACTCCTCAATAAAGCCTGTGCCTCACTCAGGGGTCTGCCATTGACACCCATACCTGCATGCTCTACAAAGACACTGGGTGGCTCCCACTCAGCCTTCGAAGGCAATATCAAAGCTGCCTGCTTCTAAAAAGGTGCTGTTGAGTCTGTCATCTTCCACACTGGGAGGCCACTTTAGTCTGGCTGTCCTTACAAAATCAACCCAAAGTACGGTCACTGACAGGACGATGATTCCATTCAAAGGATGAAGCTTGTCCAAAACTCCATCCTGTATCAAGGACCAGAACCAGAGGAGTGGCTATCTCTGCAAAGCAGTGTGCAAAAGATGGAGATTAGTGTCCAAAAGGTGGATAAGCAGAAAAGGCAAAATTCAGCAGCAGGGCAGACAGCAAGGAGAACCAGGGATAAATGACAACCAAGGAAGGGGCTGGAGTAGAACAGTGAAGCAGTCTAGGGAGGTCAAATCATGGAAAGCCATGTGTGCAAATGCCAGGAGCCTTAGCAACAAGATGGAAGATCTGGAGGCTGTCATGGTACAGTCAGACCTGGACATTGTGGCCATCACTGAAACCTGGTGTAATGATAACCATGATTGGGAGATGGCCATACCTGGCTACAACATATTCAAGAAGAGACAGAGCAGGCAGGAAGGGAGGAGGAGTGGCACTGTATGTGAAAATGACATAAGGGCCACACAGATCCAGGAGGAACAAATGGGGAGAGATACTGTGGGTTAAGCTGGAAAGGAAAATGGGGCCAGCCATCCCACAGGTGTGGTCTATAGACCACCAGCCCAGGAGGAAGAAACAGATAGGGAGCTGATGCTAGCCATCCAAAGGATGGCAGACAAGGGTGAGGTAGTACTGGTTGGAGACTTCAATATTCCAGATGTGGACTGGAGCATCCCAGCAGCAGCATCAACTAGGAGCAGATTTATCCTGGACTCCCTTCAGGGTGCCTTCCTCAAGCAACTGGTCATGGAACCAACTCGACAGAAGGCAATACTGGACCTTGTGCTCACAAACAGGGACAGTGTGATGGGGTAACAGTGGGGAGCACCTGGGTAACAGTGACCACCAGTCATTGTGGTTTGAAATCACAGAAAGAGCAGAACCAAACCACACAAAAACACGATCCTGGATTTTAGGGGGCAGACTTTTGGGAAAATGGGAGATACTTGAAAGAGGCATTAAGGGAATGGGACAGGAATCAGGGTTGAGGAACAGGGTGGATGAAATGGAATAAAGAAAGGAAAGGAAGAAAGAGGAAAGGAAGAGGAAAGAAAGATAGACATAAAAGACAGGAAGGGAAGAGGAGGTGGAGTGGAGGAAGGAAGAAGAC
The DNA here is from genome assembly GCA_016271365.2 of Neoceratodus forsteri. Lineage (NCBI taxonomy): Eukaryota > Metazoa > Chordata > Ceratodontiformes > Ceratodontidae > Neoceratodus > Neoceratodus forsteri. The sequence continues at coordinate 84,629,436 of CM028133.1, read as the reverse complement.
ATGAATAATGAGTGAAAAAGAAAGACAAAGGGAGGGATAGTGAGACTGAAGGGGAGGATGGGGGCTGTGGAGGATGACAACAGTAAAGCTGACATATTGAACAGGTATTTCTGCTCAGTCTTTACTAAGGAAGAGGGGGTAATGGGTCTGAAGGAGTACAAGGGTGAGAATGGTGCAGAAATGGACACAAGTCCCTTTACACGAGAAAGGGTCCTGAAGGAACTGGAAGTAATAAGAGTTGATAAAGCAATGGGGCCAGATGGGGTGCACCCCAGGGTCCTTAAAGAACTAAGAGAGGTGGTGGCTGAACCTCTGGCTATCTTGTTTAGCCAATCACTGGAAACAGGGGAGGTACCCAAAGACTGGAGGACAGCAGATGTAGTCCCCTTATACAAAAGTGGGAACAAAGAGGAAGCAGGGAACTACAGACCAGTCAGCCTCACCTCGGTAGTGGGGAAGATCATGGAAGCACTACTGAAGGAGAGATTGGTGGAACATCTGGTTGTCACTGGACCACAGGACCCAAGGCAGAATGGTTTCACCACGGGAGGTCACTGTCAGACCAACCTCATTGAATTTTGACTGGGTGACTAGGAGGTGGATCAGGGAGGGCAGTGGACATGGCCTATCTGGACTTCAGCAAGGCCTTTGACACTGTGCCACATAGAAGACTATTACACAAACTGGGGAATATGGGTGTGGGCAGGACAGTAGTGGTGGGTAGGTAACTGGCTGGGTGGCAGGACACAGAGGGTGGTGGTAAATGGCTGTCACTCCACAGTGGGTAGAGTGACCAGTGGGGTACCACAGGGATCAGTGCTGGGACCGGTCCTATTCAACATCTTCATCAGTGACATTGCGCAGGATCTAGAAGGCAGAATTTCACTGTTCGCTGATGACACAAAGCTCTGTAACAGAGTAGACACACCAGAGGGTGTAGACAGAATGAGAAGGACTGAAGTGGTACAATGAACTACCCACTGACTTCTCTGAGACACCCAAGATTAGTATTTTCAAAACTGGGCTCAGAACCTTCCTTGGCTCAAAATTACCTGTACCTGCCGATGCTAATGTGGTAATAACTCAGCCAACAGTCTACCAGTACCTACTGCTTTCCTCAATTATCACTCCACTGAATATCACCTTCCGGGACCCTATTACCCTATGCCCTTGTAACTGACGACGCCTCCTCATGGCTGAACACTCCTCCCCACCTCCTCTGACAATGCTACCTTTTGGCTGACCCCCTTCTCTTTCCTTGAATCAAGCTTGTGTAATTAAGTACTAAACTGATGTAAAACTTCAGACTTGTTTTATTACTGGTTGTGTATATCATTCAATGTTCCTTTTACTGTTAACTCTGTATTTTATACTGTTATGTCTGTTTTTAACAATTGATGTGGAACCTTTGAAAACGAGTCCTTGACTCAAAGGTACGTAGGTTACATAGGTATTACTGGGCATATATAGACACAAGTCCATTAAGATCGCCAATCTTATATTACGAATAATCCAGATACCCTTACTTATAAGGTAGTTGTCGAGCTTAGTTTTAAATTCAGTCATAGTCTTACTAACCACAACCTCACAGGGCAAGATATTGCAAATGTCAGTTACTCTTATATTAAACCAATATTTTCTTTTATTGGTATTAAATCTATCATTAACTAATTGAAATGGGTGAGATCTGGTGTTATAGAGTTGATCCCGTGACACCAGGCCAAGCTGTTCCCACAATTGTACGTCTGTCAGAGCCCTGTAAATCAGGCAATATCTCCCTCAGTCTGCAGAACTCCGAGGAATACAAATCCAAATATTGCAGTCTTTGTTCATAACTCTGGCCTTGGGTACCCTTTGTTCCTCCTTGTAGCCTCCTCTGAACCTTCTCCAAGGCTTTGATATCCCCTTTATTATTTTGAGACCAGAACTGTACACAGTACTCCATGTGGGAATGCACCAATGATATATAAAGTGGAATCAAGACTTCTTCTTGATCCCTACTTTTTATATGCTTATGAACTGGTACTAATCCCAAACTGAAATAAATACATATGAGCTAAACCAGGAAACAGAGGATAGGGACAGGCCAATGACACTTAGCTTGCTTAGCAGGAAGGGGTGGGAGACAGAACTGAAGGCCTTGGCAAGGTCAGTGAAAACAGCCGAGGTGATCTGCCCTTGATCCATTGCAGAGTGAATGGCATCTGCAAAGTGAAGAAGGGAGGAGGTGGTAGAGTGGAGTTTCCTAAAACCTGATTGAACTGGGGAAAGAATGCTAGAAGCAGTGAGGAAGTCATTTACCCTTGAAAGGATAAGGTATTCTTGAACCTTGGTAAGTGCGGGGAGAAGGCAGTAGTTGCCAGGGATGGTGGATTCACCCCCTTTATGAAGGGGTATGACCATAGCTGACTTCCAGGCTGAAGTGACAGAAGAGTAGGAAAGAGATAAATTAAGGATGTGTGTTAGCAGGGTCAGAAAAGAGGGTGCAGAGATTTTGAGGAGTCTTGGGTGTTAGAGGAATGAGCTGACTGGTCACTAGCTGGAAGGCAGGTAGGTAGGGAGAAAGGGTGTGATTCCTCCTACAGGGCAACATAACCAAGGCAAGCAAATCTTTACAGTTTAATGGATCAGAGGCCTGTGGTAACATCTGTATACTAAGGCTGATTTTTCTGGGATGGAAACTGAATTTGCAGTTAAAGCCAGGAAAAAGCATTGGTTTTAAAAATAGTGTTTCAACACTGGACAGAGCAATACAAAATCAGGACTGTACCACACTAGAATGTCTGGACACACTATCCTAAACAGATAATGTTGGAAATCAGCACATGTCTTGGTGAGGGGCACCAGCTTCACAAACAGGGGCCCAAGGCAGGGGTGACTGCCCACTCCCTCCCTTTAGATCCTCTACTGTATATCTCTATGGTTAGATTAAGGAAAGTATATAGCCCCTGTAGGGCATTAATGCTTTTATTAAACCAAATGTTTCAAATATTTTAAATAAAAGTTTGTATACAGTATAACCCTGATTATCCGAAAGCCTTGGGGGACACCCAATTCTTTCTAATAATCAGGTGTTCAGATAACTGGGAGGTCACTAACTTTAACATACTGCAGTCTGTAATACAGTACTAAGTTTAATGTACATTGTGGGTGTGGTGGTGTGCCTATACAAACAATCATCGGAAGCAGTGTTCAGACACAGAAATTAAGTTTAGGGCATTTATGAAATTGAGTTGATACTCCAGGGTTTAAAAACATTAGCAAAATGTGTTTAATAGTTCATACCGTAACATAATCTGGAGTTGCATAGGAGGCAGTATAGCGCAGTGGTCTAAGGCTCTGAGCTGCAAATTTGGTGATATCCAGCAGACCAGACCTGGGTTTGAATCCCACAACTTCCAGTTGAATACTGTGTGATCATAAGCAAGTCACTTAACCTCCTTGTGCTCCCAGGTTGCTCCTGTAAAAAAGCTTTCAGTTTAGTGTGCTATACCTGGTTAAATAACTAACACTAGATGTGCATTGGATAGAAAAGCAGCAATTGCATATAGGAAAACATAAAAGTTCACAGCAGATAAGAACCGCAAGGCCCATCCAGTCTAACCATTTCTTTTTCTACCTCATAAATGGGCCATCAGCCTTTACTCTGTCAATGTCCTATCTATTAATACTCATCTTTATTTCTCCCTTATGCCTATCCCATGACTGTTTGAAGCCCTGCACTGTATTCATATCCACCACTTTCTGTAGGCCATTCCACGATCCACCACCCTTTCTGTGAAAAGAACTTCCCACACGACCCTTAATCAGCCTCCTCTAATCTCATACTGTGTCCTCTTGTCCTGCTATTTTTCTTATATTGAAACATGTTAGACTCTTTCACCTTGTTAATGCCCTTAAGGTATTTGGATGTTTCTATCATATCACCTCTCTCCCTCCTTTGCTCCAGGGTATACATATTGAGTTCTGTTAATCTGTCCTCATATGTTTTCTATTGCAGTCTCTGTAACATTTTGGTTGCCCTTCTCTGGACTGCCTCAATTTGGTTAATGTCCTTGTGAAGATGTGGCCTCCAGTACTGCAAGCAGTACTCCAGATGAGGCCTAACTAGTGTCTTGTAAAGAGGGAATATTACCTCCCTCTTCTGACTTGTGATACCCCTACTAATACACCCGAACATTCCCCTAGCCTTACCTACTGCTTTAGTGGTCTGCTTGGATGATTTCAGGTCATCAGTGATGATGATGCCCAAGTCTCTTTCTTCCCTTGTGACTGACAGCAACTCCCCTCCCAGCCTATAGGTTGCTTCAGGGTTTCTCTTCCCTATGTGCATGATCTTGCATGTCTTTTTATTAAACCCCAGTTGCCACTGTTCTGACCATTTTGCCTGTTTATCCAGATTTCTTCTTATTCTGCCCACCCCATCTGAATCATCTACTCTGTTGCAAATCTTTGCGTCATCTGCAAACAGACAAACCTTACCCTCCAGTCCATCTGCAATGTCACCGATGATGATATTGAAGAGAACTGGTCCCAGGACTGATCCCTGAGGTACCCCACTTGTGACTTGCATCTCTTCTGACTTTATACCGTTTACCACCACTCTCTGTTTTCTGCCTGTCAACTAGTTTGCCACCCAGTTGACCAACTTCTGACCCACCCTTAGCCTACCCAGCTTATTAATCAATCTTCTATGTGGAACAGTATCGAAAGCTTTGCTGAAGTCAAGGTAGGCGACATCAACTGCTCTCCCTTGGTCCACCACTCTGGTTACCCTGTCAAAGAAATCTATGAGATTAGTTTGACAGGATGTTCCTTTTTGTAAACCCATGCTGTCTTGGATCCTGTGCTTCTATGGATTCCAGGTGTTGCACTATATTTTTTTTTTAAGGAGTGCCTCCATAATCTTGCCCACCACTGAGGTAAGATTGGCTGGTCTGTAGTTCCCCGCCTTCTCCCTGCTACCACTCTTGTAGAGCGAGATCACATGAGCCCTTCTCCAGTCTTCTAGGACCTCTCCTGTGCTCAGAGATTCACTAAGCAGTTCTGATAATGGCTCTGCTAGTTCCATCCTTAGCTCCTTTAGCACCCTGGGATGAATGCAATCAGGTCCCATTGCCTTGTCCATCCTGAGCTTATCAAGCTCTTGTAGGACCCTTTCTTTTGTGAAGGGACTAGTGCAGACCTCACTCCCCCTGTGTCCATGGTGCTGAGCTGTGGGCCCTGCCCTACCTTCTCTTCAGTAAATACTGAGCAGAAGTGTCTATTTAGGATAGATGCTTTTACATGGTCCTCCTCTTCACATGCCCCTATCTCCTTTAATCTATCAATGCCCTCTGGACTTTTCTCCTTTCACTAATGTATCTATAGAAAGTCTTGTCACCTTCGTTACTGTTTGTGCTAGTTTTTTTCTAAGTTTGGGCCTTTGCCTCCTTACTGCCTTTCTGCTTCCCTTAGGAAGTTTGGTATGCCTCCCTATCTTCATCCTGCTGCATTCCTTTATATTTCCTGAAGGCCAGCCTTTTGACTCTGACCTTTTCTGCCACTGTTTTTGAGAACCAAGGTGGTTTCCTTCTTCTGCACTTCCTTTTCTCTCTAACACAATGGGATGTTTCTTCAAGTATTGCATCCTTAGTGCTTGCCCACTTTGCCTGTGCCCCCTCACTTGTATTTATTTTTACCAGGGCTAGCTTAACTCTGTCAGCCATCTTATCAAAGTCAGTTCCTCTTAAGTCCTATATTTTTGCCTTGGAATGGGATGATTTAGTTCTAGTGGCCAAACTGAAACATACCATGTGATGGTCACTGGCCCCCAGGTCTACTACCTGGAGATCTGTGATCCTTTCCCTGTTAGTCAGTACTAGATCTAGAATAGCCCTGTCTCTTGCGGATTGTTGTACCAGGTGTTTGAGGCCCTCCCCCTACAGGGTATCCACAATGTGTCTAGTTCTGGCAGATGTTCCTGCTGGTATTGACCAATCTGTATCTGGCATGTTGAAGTCTCCCATTATCAGAACTTCCCCTGTAGCTGTCATGTTTTGTATATCTTCTAACAGTAATGTGTCTATGTCCTTCTCCCTGATCTATCGGCCTGTAGACAACCCCAGTTCATATGGCTGTCCCATTTCCTGTTTCCAGGGTCACCAGAGTTCTTCTGGCTCGTTATATGTATTCTGAATTTCTATAACTTTGATATTTTCATTGACATACAGGGTCACTCCACCCCCCCCCCTTTTTGCACACCAGTCTCTTCTGAACAGTACATAGCCAGGTACTGAAGTCTCCCGAGTGCGGTTACTGGTAAACCACGTCTTGTTAATTTGCTACTATGTCCAGTTTAGCCTCTGACATTATTGCCTGCAGGTCTGGGATCTTGTTTCCCAGACTGTGAGCATTTGTGTACATGATTTTCCATTGTCCAGATTTTAGTGCGTTAGTTGTTGGGTGAGGTCTGGCATTTCCCCAGTGCATTGTATGGGGAGCCGGACCTTTTTCCTTACCTGGTGATGCAAATTAACTGCAAACATGCGGAACTCCTGTTTGACCACCAGCTGGGGGGGGTGTTCTTCCCATTCAACGTACGGGGTGCTGCACCCCTTTCCCCATTTGCTAGTTTAAATATTCTGCAAATATATCAAACTTCTCCCCCAATACACTGACTCCCTCCTTAGTCAGATGCAGTGCACTGTAAATGACTATAAAAGTCATGACAGCTTGCATTTAGACTTTTAAGATTTGTTGAGTTTTTCGACTGCCTTTTGACTGCCTGTTTATGTGTGGGGCCATTGTCAAAGTGACCTAGCCCCCTGTTAGCACTCAGGTGAAAGCATTATTGTGAATAAATTTATGCTGTAGCAGTCAGACACTAATGAGTTGTTTAGAGAGCAATTAAATTATCAACACACCAGGCTTATGCAGTATACTGTAACCCCAATTATCACCTACTAAATGGTGGACACAGACTAGTTTTGGATAATCCGGAGTTTCGGTTAATAGGGTTTCAGATCATCAGGGTTATACTGTAATTTAAACTCTGTTTTATTTTGTATGAGGGTTTCCAACCATCAGTTAATAGAACTAAATGAGCATTTGTCAATGTCGAATGTTGTCTTGTTGGCATTGGCATTGGTAGTGCAGGAGTTAGAAAGATGCATGATAACTTCTTTGTTTCTGTTTTTAATAAAAAGTCATCCCCCGAGTCAAACCATTATGACCAACCTACTTCTCAAGGTCCCCTCATTACAAGGGATGATGTGCTCAGAGGACTCTTTAAGCATAGATCAGAACAAATCACAAGGCCTGAATGGACTACATCCTAGAGTTATTAAGGAACTGGCAGAGTTACTAGTTGACCCAATTACAGCTATTTATCTAAAATCACTAGATAAGGGTCTGGTATTAGAGGCCTGGAGACAGGCAATAGAGGTGCCAATCCATAAAAAGGGTACAAAACACAAGGTGGAAAACTATAGACCCATTAGCTTGACAGCAATCCTTGGTAAAATTTTTGAGTGCATCATTAAGGATCATATAACAAATCATCTTAGGTCAACTGATGCACTAGACAGTACTCAGCATGGATTCACACAGGGTAGGTCATGTCAGACCAACCTATTTGAGTTTTACAGCAGGGTCAGCAAAGCATTGGATGATAGGCACTTTGTGGATGTCATCTTTTTGAACTTTTCCAAGGCATTTGATAAAGTCCCACATGGGGAACTCATTGATGCCCTAATAGCACATGGAATCACTGGTGAAATATTCCTTTGGATTGAAGTCTGGCTTTGAGGCCAAAAACAAAAAGTTAGTGTCAAAGGGACACACTCTAACTGGGCATAGGTGACTAGTGGGGTGCCACAGGGTTCCGTACTTGGGCCCTGCCTATTCAATATTTATATCTCATCCATGAATACTACCTTAGATGTATGGCTATCCAAGATTGCTGATGATACAAGGATAAGGCACACTGTGGATACCAGGGAGGATGCAGACACCTTACAACAGGCATTAATAGATCTGAAGACTTGGGCAGTGAAGAAGAAATTAACTTAATACTGACAAGTGTAGTGTAATGCACTTTGGGAAGAAGAACAAGGCAGGTGGACTATGTATTATGCAGGCAGGTTCTCAACAATGTTGAAGATGAGAGAAACCTAGGTATCAGAATTAGCAAAGATCTCAACTTCAAGTCTCAATGCAACAGATTATTAATAAAGCTAGTAGAATATCATACTGCATAAATAAACACATCAAGAGCAGGAGCAAAGATGCTCTCCTTCCTCTCTACACATCTTTGGTAAGGCCACTTGTCGAGTATTGTGCCCAGTTCTGGTATCCTGGAGGTAAAGGAGAAATTCAAGCTATAGAGAGGATACAGAGAAGGGCAACACGCAGGATCATGGAGGTACAAGGACTAGATTATCTAACTAGACTTGATACCCTAGGACTGTATTCATTGGAATCCAGGTGACTGAGAGGGGATATGTGCTCAGTATACAAAGTAACAACAGGTTTGCAGCTAAGGGAGATCTTGGGTCTGGAGTTTAAGCATAACATCTTTAGTACTAGATCACACCCCCTACAAATTGAAGCTGGAAGGTTTAATACTACCAAAAGGATGCATTGGTTTTCCATTAGAGCAGTAAAAATCTGGAACGAGCTCCCAATAGAAGTGGTAACCAGTGGCAGTATGTCTAGCTTTAAGTTCCATCTGATGCACATTTAATCACCAACAACATTTTGGGCTATAGTAGATAATTTCAGCAAGCTATAATGGACCGTGGTCTAAATAAAGCTCTGAGTAACCAATGAAACCTATGAATAATAGGAATGGCAGTGAAGTATTGAACTGATGTCAACCCCACCCCACCCTGCAGAGACAGACAGGCACTGGGTGTTCCATTGGTCATCAGCAATAACGCTCATGCCATTTCATCTCACCCTACCCTGCAGACACCAAGTGCTGGTGTGCCTTGGGATCTTCTGGCCTAATACTCATTCCATTCCATAAGGAAATACACTGAGATGGGTGCAGTATAGGAGAATGGGGCGAACTTTGAGGCTGAAGACTCCAAGGCATGCCTCAATGCCTGTCACTAGCTGCAAGGTGGAGGTGAAATGGTGTGAGTATTACAGTCGACGATCCCAAGTCACACCCCTGACACCTGTCAGTCTCCACAGGGTGGGGCATTATTTTTGGAAACCCTAACACCCAGGGAGTTTGTTGGTATTTTCACTCCAAATTGTTAACATGGGCTTTTTGTGACCCCACATCATGAACAGTGGCACTACCAGTTCATTAGCCGAAAGGTGATTTGGCACAGTGACTGTGCCATTTGGTACCACAGGTACAAAAACACATTTTGGGCACAATGAGAAAATGACAGCTGCACTGTTAATGAAGAGTCAAAAAGGTAGTTTTTTACCAATTATTTTACCAGGTGAGACACACTAGTTGAAAGCTTGTTTGCAGGTGCAACCTGGGAGCACAAGGAAGTTAAGTGACTTGCTCAGGGTCACACAGTATGCACCTAGGGGCTGTGGGATTCAAACCCAGGTCTCCAGATTTGCAGCTCAGAGCCTTAACCCACTGCACTATAGTGCTGAAAATCTGGAGGAAAATATGAAAATTGGTGAAGTCATGAGTGTGCGTAGAAACTTTGCAATGCATTTCCATAAGACAATTATTTTTGGTATTTTTTTAACCAAATTTTCAACATAGGCTTTCTGGATATAGGCATTCTGGGATCTCGGCTCATGAACAGTGGCATTGTGATTTTGTTAATCTGTCCCAAAAGTTGATTTCCCATAGTGACCATGCCATTATGCGCCACATGTGTGAAAACACATTTCAGGCAGGATGTGAAAAATGACAGCCATACTGTTCATAAGGAAGTGTGGAAAAATGGCAATGTTGAAAATCTGGTGTGAAAATATTAAAAATTGTGGGAGTTATGAATGCGCATGGAAACTGCGCAAAGCACGCTCATGTGTGGTGTGGGCTCCAGTGTGCCCCATGCATTTTTTTGGGTTGATGCCAATGGGATTGGATCCCATCGGCAAAGAAACTGTGTTTGTGTTGGGGACATGCTGATATGACAAGGGACTAGCCACCCCGATGTTGGCTTTATGGGTTGTGTATGTGGGTGGCAGGCACCACCATATTTACTGAAATGTTTCACCAGGAAAGGTAGATAATGGAGCCTTGTCATCTGATGCTCCAATGACGTAATTGCACCTCACTGAGTGGCAGATTTTTCAAGGTTTTGGCACTCTTGAAGTTTTGCATCAGCATTAGCATGCCCTCTAATTGGGGCTGAGGGACGCACCACTGAAGTGTTCCCGCATTGGCCAGCACTGACACACCTCTGAAATATGCTGTTACTGCAAGATGTTGCTTTGCTTCTGAGCAAGACAACATAAAAAGGACGGTCATCCTTGTTCGATAAGCACTAGTATTACCCATACATGGACTCAGTAACCTAGTAGTAGTAGTGATAAGTTTATTGTTCATTCATAGACCGTTACACACCAAAACAACACAACATTACACAAAACACACACAGTATATATAAATACAGTTTTAAAAAATATTTAGTACAAAAAATTAAAATATAATACTTAGCAGCAATTTTTTCCCCAATCGTAACAGACATCATGATATCCTAGTTAACCTGTTTTCACACACCTTTAGGTTTTAATTCCAATTGCACATTTAAAATCATGGCTGGCCTGTTGGTGCAGTGGTTGGATTTCCACCTGTGATGCTGGTGACCCGGGTTAGGGAACAGACTTGGGTCACTGGAAAGCCAGCCGGAAGAAGGAAAGGAGCATCCAGGATGGTTCACCTTTCTGGGCGGGAGGATGGGGATGCAGCTCAGCACCTGCTGGCCCTTGGCGGAGGCTGGAAGCATAGCATGGATGCCTGAGCTTGAGTGGATGGGGAGTGGTGGACATTGGCAGGTCCTGACATCTGTGGCATGACACTCTTCAGGAAGAAAACCAGAAACTGCCCTGGATTGGCAGGATGATGGTCTCTCTGGTCCCTAGCTGCTGCCAGGCCTCGACGGCCAGTACTACCTCAGTGGCACCTGGGCCAAAGATATAGTATGCTGGTCACCCTAACCAGTGCCTTCCCTCTTGGAGGAGGGGGATCTGTCCAGCGAAGGGATATGCTGGGTTACCTGGGGGGGCCACAATATGAGGTAAGTGGCCGGTGTGAGGGAGTGTGAGCAGCTGGGTGACCTTGGAAGACCTGAAGGAGAGGTTGACCAGGGAGGTAGGCAGGGTTAAAAAAAATTATTTTGGGGAAAAAATTTGAATATTTTTTGCTCTGATTCTTGAAATAGCCTCAAGGAAGCATGCAGTTCTTTGTATAATTAGTTCATCATTAAGTGTAAAATACTAAATACTAAAAAGTGTATTTAGTAAGATATTCTCTTCACACATAACTATCATATCCCAAATCAGTAATAGCCAGTATTATCTGGGTGTTTCATACCATACACACTTAACAATAACATGGCAAAGGTCTTCAGAAAATTGATTTGAATAAGAATAGTAGCTTGACCTTATATTCCTAATTTTCTGATACCTGGCTACTAAAATATTGCTAGGAAAGGTTTCAAATTTGTATCTAGTGTACAGTTGCCTTTGCTTGGGCTCTACAAGGACATCCAGATAACCCCTATAGCTAAAGGCACAATCATTTTGCACTACCCAAGGAGAACCCTTTAGATTTGAAATTGTATTCAGGTCCCTATTCTTTTAATAATTACTAATTTTCCGGTTAACATAGGCTTTGTACTTTAAACTTAATTTAATGTTTTTAGCTACTGTATATAAGCTCTTAGAATATCCAGACCTGTATATTATAGTATATTATGCACCTTTGGGGCCAGCTGGACCTTAAGCAGCCTATCTTTTCCCAGGTATTCTTTCTACTTTAAACACAGACAGAGAAGTCTATTTTTTCAACGGCCATTATTTTAACCCAGTAGTTAACCTTTCTAACATCCATATATGTATTGATTCTTGGGACTCCTAATTCAGCCCTTATCAATGAAGCAGAGACTGGCTGGTTCAAGTCCAAACTGGCTCTTTACAGTTTATTTACAGGAATTTCTATCATCTTTATATTATCATAATCCCATATTTCAGCTTGGTAAAGTGCTTGTGCCAATATTTAGTTCCAACTGCTTGAATTAGAGGCTTTATGGTATTACCACATATGTAAAGTTAAATATGTTCAATGAGTTTGCAGTTTGTGCTAACCTAATTTTCAGATTCTTAACATGCTTTAACCAACGCCCATCATTTGGCAGCCGCAGTCCTAAATATGCATATGTTTTAACCATTCTTAATTTCTTTTCTTCAATCCTTCACACTTTTTCCAGTTTATTAGACACAAAAATCATCACTTGGCTTTTCTCTTGATTAATTCTAAGCTCGTACTGTGTGTAAAGTTCTCCAATGATGTTAATAATTTCATAACTAATACCCCATTCCTTCATCAGTAACCATAATAATTTCCTTGAGATGGTATAAAAAGCCACACTAAAATCTATATATGTTATGTATTACTTTTGTTTGCATAGTTTAACATATTTTTTGAATAAAAGCATAAGCACAAAACTGTTGTCAAAAGCGCCATATCCAGCACAGAAGCCTGCTTGGTATTCTGACAATCCACCTAAATTTTGTATTTGTTCTAGCAGCCTGCTTAGAAATAATATGGAGAAAATTGTACATAGGTTGTTCAACAGTGATACAGGTCTTTACATTGAAGATTCCTTTCTATTTCCCTTTTTATATATGGAAATAATGCTCCCTTCCAACCTTCTAGGAATTTGAGATTTGCAATACAATAATTAAATAAGGAGGTAACAACTGGCACCCAAAAAGATGGAGCTACTAGAAAGACTTCCACCATAATCTGGTCAGGTCCCAGAGCTTTTTCCTTTTTTAAATTTGTGAATACCATATACTGTATACCTCAGATGCAAAAATATATGATGGGATGTATTATGAACCAAATCTAATTTATGATCACTTTGATTTTGATTATAAAATATTTTTGTGAAATAACTCACCCAAGTATCCAAAGGAATATAAGCATCAATCTCATATCTGACCTTGTTGGTACCTCAAGCTACCATGAGCCAATACGTTTTAAGATCATTACTATTAATAGCTGCTAACATCTTCCCAAATTGTTTCAGTCTAAATTCCTGTTGTTTACTTTTTAGAAGGGCTTTATATTCTTCTCTAGCTTTATTTGATAGTTTAAAACTGTTTTGAGACTTATCCAGTTTGATATATCTGATTAGCTGATGTAATTTTTTTTTTTTTTTTGGTTCATGGCAATCTTTATCAAACCACGTGTTTACAATTTCTGTTTTGGAGTTCCTATAGACATTTACTGTTAATAAAGCCTCTAATTTTCTAAAAGCAACTATCTAAAGCTAACAATGTGTCCCCTGTAGTACTGGGCTACAAAAGAAGGTATCCTGTATTATCTGTTGAATTTCAGACTGATGTATATCTCTCCAAATTATTTTTATTGATTGCCTTATTTCTATCTGAGGATATACACAATCATTAATTCCTGTTTTTCCTTTACTATTTAAAGATAAAGCTAGAAATTTGTGGTCACTATCTGATTTAGAGATAACTTCAGATCTATTCCACAGATCCATCTTTCCATTCAAAAATAAATAGTCAATCAGTGATTGACCTCTGTTACAATAGTGGGTTGTTGAGCCCTGTAAATCTCTTTTTATCCTTCCATTTATTGCAGCCAGATTATGGCTTTTGAGAACTTAATAATAATAATATTATTTATTTTTACTGTGTCTTTCTAAAACCAAGGTGCCTTAACAGCAAACTTCACATAAAACAATAAAATAAACACAAATACAATAAATACTGAGTTCATAAAATACAATAAAATATCATCATCAGGGATATGCCAACAACCACAAATGGGTCTTTAAGGCCTGTTTAAATTCCTCCATGGACATGCACTCCTGAAGTAGATGGGTAGACAATTCCAAAGGGTTGGGGCCATATACATAAAAGCACGGGCCCCCAAACATTTTAAGGAAACCCTTGGAAACTCTAGAAACCCTTAGTCCACTGAGCAGAGCAATCGCCTAGGGCAGTAAGGTACCAGGAGCTGTTTCAGGTAGGCCGGGCTCAGCCCATGTAGGGCTTTATAAGTCAGAAGACTGAGTCTAAAGGTGATCCACCACTGTGTTGGCAGCCAGTGCAGTTCACACAGCACTGGAGAAATATGACAGGTATGAGGAGTACCTGTCAATAACCAGGCTGCAGCATTCTGCATGAGCTGCAAGCAGCAGATATCAACCCCTGGTAGCCCAAGATACAGGGAGTTGCAATAGTCAAGGCACGAGGTCACAAAGGCATGGACCAATGTAGGCAGCTCACCAGACGGAACTAGGTGCTTAATCCTGGAGATGTTCCTCAGATGATAAAAGGATGATTTGATGACTGCTGACACCTGCGATCACAGTGTCAGCCCATCATCAAAAATCACCCCCAGGTTCCACACCCGTTCAGAGGTAGGGAGCTGGGAGCCACCCAGAAAAGTCCTGAAGGCAATCCAGCTCCCATCCCTCTATCCAGCAACCTGGGTCCACAACTATCACCTCTGTCTTCTCCGAGTTCAACCTCAGCCAGCTCGAATTCATCCAGTTCTGGATTTCAGTGAGGCAGTTGTTAAATACGAGAGCTCTATCCTGGTCAGGTGCAAAAGATAGGTAGAGCTGGGTATCATCAGCATAGCAGTGAAACCTCAGTCCATATCTTCTTACAATGTCTCCGAGGGCAACATGTACACTGCAAACAACATGGGGACAACATCGAACTCAGAGGAACCCCACATGACAGAGATACTAGGCCAGAGGAATTAATACCCGACACCACCCTCTGAGTTCTGCCAGTGAGGAAATATCTAAACCACCCAAGGACTGTACTAGACAGGCCGCAGATGAACCTCAGGCATTCGAGAAGTACCCTATGGTCCACAGTATCAAACGCTAAAGAGAGACTGAGAAGAACCAAGATAGAACATCTCTTTTGATCTCTTGCCATCAAGAGATCATTGAGCACCTGAACCAGTGCAGTCTCAGTGCTATGCCTCTTTTGAAAACCAGACTGGAATGGTTCATAAATGTAATGGATGGTCAAATGGTTCTCCAGTTGTATGGCCACTATTTTCTCAATCATCTTCCCCACAAAGGGAGGGTTAGAGTTTGGTCTGTAGTTGGCATGGCAGTCTGGGTCCAAAGAAGTTTTCTTCAGGAGGGATGTTGCCACCACCTCCCTCAGAGAGCTAGGAAATGCACCCATCTCCAAGGAGCACTAGACTATCCATGCTAGGACTGGGCTGATAGTATCACAACAACCCTTTATCAGGGAAGTTGGGCCAAGATCCAAACTACAGCATGTAGGGTGCATACCCTGGACAATCCGCATGACATCAATGAACTCCGGCCAGTTAAAGGAACTCCAGGAGTGCCTAGGGACAGTGACCGGGTGCCAATCCACAGCTTCTTCCATAGAGGATGCAGGTTGGAGTGCTGCCCTGATTTCAGCCACTTTAGCCACAAAGAAGTGAGCAAGCTCTTCACACTCTACTTGTGAAAAGGCTCTTTGAACCTGCAGGCAGGCTAGGTTGCACAGTATATCTACAGTTCAAAAGAGCTGAGCTGGTCAGTTCTGAGCAGCCACAATCTCTCTGGAGAGGAACTCTGCCTTCTTACTGGAGATTGCAGAATGATAGACTTGATAATGTTCCATCAATCTAAAATGGTTGTCATCTAGGGCGGATCTCCGCCAGCAATGTTCTAATCTTCATCCTTGTTGCTGCTTCTCCCTCAAGGTCCCATCAAACCATGGGGACTGAGGACTAAGGGGAGAAGATGAACACGGACAGGAGCAATGATATCCAGAGCTGAGGAGGTGGCTTTATTATAGGCCAAGACCAAGGCATCTGGGTCATTGCTCACTCCAGAAAGCTCTGATAGGTCAAGCACCACCCAAGGCCCTCAGAGCTTACCTTTCACAAAGGGTGATATCTGACCATCTCCACAGGGTAGGCCTATGAAGGGGGGTGCAAAAACTGAACCTCACTTCTGTTCCATCTTGTTACATACACTATCTGTCATATTTCTAGTCCAGCTATGTTCATCTTCAAAGCACCAGTTGTGGATATCACAATTAGAAAAGCCATCAAAGTTGCCACGTCTGGCATTAAAATCCCCACATATTATTGTATTCTCACAGGCCATTATGGCCCAGGAATCATGTATTAAAGCTTCCATATCTCTCCATATTTCATCACAGTAATACTTTGAATTGAAAGGGGGGACATACATGTTCAATAGGCAAAACACATGGTTGTCCATTTGAACAAGAAAATGTGCATGTTAGCAGTGTATTGAATCTGATCCACCTTAACCCCTCGCTATTTTTAACCCATTTCACAAGTCCACCCAATGGTCTACCCTGTTTACCAATTTTATTACATGGCACTTGAAACATGACATACCCATTAAGGGATACAGCATTTTCTGCCAAGTGCCAAGTTTCCTGTAAGCAGACTATTGAGTATTGATTAATGAAATCCAGCCATTGCCTATCTGCAAAATTTAGGCAGCAAACCTGCCACATTCCATGTCAATATAGATCTTAATGTTGGATTCTGATTTTGAATTTTAAGCTCTAGTCTTTTTCATTAGCCAGCCATTCTGACAGATTACTCAAAATTTTGAATTTATTACATGTGGACATTTTGTAACCTTGTACCAACTCCCTGTATCTTGGGCTACCAGGGGTTGATATCTGCTGCTTGCAGCTCATGCAGAATGCTGCAGCCTGGTTATTGACAGGTACTCCTCATACCTGTCATATTTCTCCAGTGCTGTATGAACTGCACTGGCTGCCAACACAGTGGTGGATCACCTTTAGACTCAGTCTTCTGACTTATAAAGCCCTACATGGACTGAGCCCGCCTCACCTGAAACAGCTCCTGGTACCTTACTGCCCTAGGTGATTGCTCTGCTCAGTGGACTAAGAGTTTCTGAGAGAATTCACATATCTGGACTGCCTTGTGCGAGTATGGGCTGCATGCCCATTGGCTCTTGCTCTGCACCAATGGGCGTGCAGCCCTACAGGCAGATCAATCGATTGGCGGGTGGGGCGGCAGGTGGATGGAATTTGCCCGCCAGCTGCCGGGGGGAATGGGGTGGTGGGGCTTCATGTGGGTGGGGTGGGGGACACTAGATCACCAGGGGTATGGTCTTGGGGTGTCGTAACATAATGCAGTCCGTGATCGGGCTTAGCGGTCCACTGGACCACCAGGGATATGTTCTAGGGGGTTTAAACTTTCAGCCCGCGATCGGGCTTAGCAGTCCACTGGACCACCAGGGATATGTTCTGGGGGACACTTTGCAGCCTGCGATCGGGCTGGTGGGGGTTTATTTACGTGTTTGCCCATGATCGGCCAGTTGGGGGAGGGGGATTTTATGCTTTGCCCGCGATCAGGCCAGTCAGGGGTGGGGGATTTTTACACTTTGTCCGTGATCGGGCTGCAGGTGGAGGCACATTGAGTAGGTTGAGGGCCAGCCACAGGTGGCAGCTGCTGTGTTGCACCCTGCAATGCGGCAGCTCACCTTTGGGTGGCCCTCGACTTACTCCTTTTTGGGGCTCAAAGTTGTGCAGGCGCAGGTTGGGGGTTGCGCCTGCACATCTCTGCATAGCCCGGCTGAATATTGGGCTGTGCAGTTTATGCACGGTTCCTCCCCCTCCAGTTCAGCATGCATTCATTAGCATTGTGCTGTTGCTCAGCATGTTTTCAGTGGCGCAACTGCCTCCTGCTGAATATCACAGAATGGCGCAATTTCAGACTTGCACAGGAGCAACCCTATTGCGCATGGCGCAACCCTTTTGAATATCCCACCCAAAGTCTTTAATGCCTGGGATTCTTTTTCCAAATCTTCCTGTACTTTGGGTATCTGAGCCACTGTATGACCAACAACTATATGGACTCCTACAACATCTAATATTGCAGCTTTTTGTAATATTGTCAGCCACCCCATCCCCTAAAATAACCACATCAACTTGTCCTGAAGTAATTCTAGTATTATACCTATATTCTTTAGTAATTGTAATTTTCTTTAATGGGATTTTTTTACAACATGGTTGCACAGATTTATTATCGCATTTTTAAATTTGCCTGAATTCTCATTGGGTATAGATTTAAGACCAAAGATACTCAATTGTCTGGAATTGATCTGTGTCTTCCTGTTCATACAATTTCTGTTGCTAAAATCATTTAAGCATCCATATTTTGCTAGTGATTTTTTGTTTAACCAAAGCTGATTGGCTATTCTAGCTACGGTGCAAAAGAGAAATACACAGCTAACATCTTTGGCATCCCTGTCATTTCATACTTGAGCACTGTCAGTCAGTTTAATATCCGCACCCGATTCTGCCCTTAGAAGGTGCACAATCTTGTTTTTATTGGACATCACAGATTCTGTTTGTACCAATTTATAACCATACCGTCCCTAAAATGGCACAATCCTCTATATCAATTTTCTCAGTGCTTACATATTGTATATTCCTGATTCCCCTTATCCTGTGTCAAGTAAATAGGTTCATCTTTAGTTGTATTCCTTGTTGTTGTGCTACACCATTATAGCCATTCATCTCTGAATGACATAAGATCAGAGATGAACTTATTTAGTTGTGTAGTTATAACTTCCAGAGCAAGGTTACTATTTTGCTTAATCAACTCCTTATTTAACCTACCCAAATCCTTCACATTACCATAATCCATTTTTCGTATATTTCCTCCTATATTCTGTACTTCACACAGAGATTGATTCTCAGACTACTTGTTAGAACTATTACACTTCTTTCCTTGTTAGTTACCTTGTGTCTTATGTTCACCATTAGCCCTTGTTACTACTGGTGTAACTTTATTATAATCTATTTTATTATTTTTGCTCTTAATTTTTCCCTTATTTCTTTTCCTTTTTTTCTTTATTTCAGGGATACAAAGAGGTGGGAAATCAAGCCTTAGCAGTATTGTAGTTTCCATAATTAAGGACGGGGAGTGCATCTGGGGAGTTAGCTAATCCATTCTTGTTGACTCATTGTCCATTCTGAATCCATTTACAGTGATATTCTCCTTCAGTGTATCAATTTCCTTATACATAGCTATCAGTTGATCTAAGATCAGAAGATGTGCTGCATATGGATTCCTCAAGGTTTTTTAAATCCTCACTTAAACAGAATGGATAAGATGCTATAGCCTCAGCTATGGGGTAATTCTCCCCTATCCACTGTTTTTTTTGGGGGGGCTAGCTACCCAGAAGACTTACTTGATCTAGTTTTTTTAAACCATTTATAGTTCTCTGTAAACGTGCAGTAATATTTTTAAATCAACTTTACATTTTTCTCCTGTGATGTTTACGGGCTAATTGGTTCAGGGAAAACCAGGGACTCAGAAAGGTTTGAGTAGGAGTCATAATAAAGGTCAATTGAAACCTGATTTTTTTTGTCTACTATCAGAGTTGTCTGGAATAGTCTGTTGAACTACTTTTTTAACTGTCTCTACTGAAGTACTAGGAAGGTCACTTTATTCTCCAGACATAGGAGGTGAACTACTATTGTTAAATAGTTTAGAGGTTGATGATAATCTTGAGCTATCTTGGCTGTCTTAAAATATAATTTCTCTGGGTTTCAATTGTGGGAAGACTTGGGGTCAGCAAAACAGTTACCACTGAGGTCTCTGTTTCCAGTGACCCCACCTTATTAAAGTGATCAATGATCTTAGTCTGTTTTATTTTTCCCTGCTTTTTTAAAGTTTTGAGTGTACATTTTTTTTATTCTTATTCTTTTCATTTTTTCCTTGTTTTTTTTTAATATAATTGTTTTCCATTTTTGTGGGGTACTGAGATTACCATCATGGATTCCCTCATGTTTGTGTCTATAGTTACAATACTGGTATTAGCTGATTGCACTAGCTCATTTTCTGTGTCCCTATTCACCTCCATAGCTTGCTTTCTAGTAAGCACCATTTTCCTTTGTTTTATGCAGCTGAAGTACAAGTTAAATGCAAGTTAATTATCCACACTAAGGCCAGAAAAAAATTGCAAATATGCAATTATGTAATTAAAAATAAGCTAGTTAGAACACAGCAATTCAGAGCCTGTAGTAAAAAAAAAACTTGTGTTTACCAAAAACAGAAAAATAAGACAATTATTTAAAACACTGAGCACAAATGATGAAAACTGATCTTCTGCAAGTCTTATAATACATAAAATGATTAGTCTCACAGTTCGTGATTCCTAGTTTGCAGTGTTATTGAATCAAGTTCATGATGAATCGAGCTGACTCACACTGACTCGGGTTCCCTTCAAAATTATTTTCCTGCTTTTGTCTTGACTTTTGGGTTCTTTTGAGTTCTTCCTTCTTTCTTAGAGTCTGTTTAGGATATATGTTTCAAAATACTACGGTGATTCCACTATCCTTGCCAGGTAGTTTTATATAATTGGTCCACCATGTACCACTAGTAAAAGAAAGGAGCCAGTGAGTTTAATTGAGGTAGTCTGAGAGCCATAGCCATGGTTCTCTGATGAACCTGACCTGCCAGACTGCCACCCACAGTCCAGGTGTGAAGCCACCAGCCCCTCACAGAAGGTGCAGGTAGTCTGAGAGCCACAGCCGGGTTTTTGATGAACCCAACCTGCCAGACTGCCACCCGCAGTCCAGGTGTGAAGCCACCAGCCCTCACAGAAGTGCAGGTAGTCTGAGAGCCATAGCCGTGGTTCTCTAATGAACCCGATATGCCAGACTACCATCTGCAGTCCAGGTGTGAAGCCACCATCCCCTCACAAAAGCGCAGGTACAGACTTGCCTTTAGGGACAGATTACCTCCAGGAAGGGAGCCCTAGCTGCCGATTTTGCTTTTTTTACATGAGGACAGTTGTCTCTGGGTTTAAATCCAGAGTCTGTTACTGCTGTGACCCACTGGCTGCAGTAAGCCCCAGGAGCACTCCAACTGGCTCCATATAGCTCTACACTGTTAATGCTTGATTATATTGTACTAGATTATGTTTTCTGTTAAAACTGTCTTGCTTGCATTTTATAGCTGAAGTTTTCTGATTTAATGTTAATGCCTGTATTGTGTTCCTCATAAGACCAGTAGCGAGCTCAGCTCAGGCCTTTGAAACCCCCCCCCTTTCACCTTTTTACTCTAGTATTGTGTTTTAAATAGCCCTGTTATTGCTGTCTCCGACTTTGAGGCACCTTGCCTAACATTTTGGTCTGCAACACCCTACCTATTTAAGCCAGTCTGCATTTCTTTTAGCTCCACAAGCCCCACCCTCTCTGACTTTCTTATTTAATTCTCCTCTGCCTTCCCCTTTCAGGTAGTCTGAGAATCACAGCCATGTTCTCTGATGAACCCAACCTTCCTGACTGCCACCTGCAGTCCAGGTGTGAAGCCACCAGCCCCTCACAGAAGCGCAGGTATGGATTATCTCCAGGAAGGGAGCCCAAGCTGCTGATTTTTCAGCCCAGCCACCCACCCCCCAGTCCTGATTAAATACACATAAACCCCGCCCCGGCTTTCTAGCTCACTCCTACAGGCTATTGCCAGCCATGCCTCATTGGTTATATAGGCCTTAATTTTCACTGGTCCTCCATCCTCCTGCAGGAACCACTCATTTCGCTGGCCCTCTATACCTGTCCCCTCTAAGTTGCTACAACAGTTAGGGGCTTTCTAACGGTAGATCCGTGCCATGGCCCAACTACTAGGCTTCCTGCCACTGCTCATCCATGTTCTCTTCTCCCTCCTTCCCCTCCTGTCCAACATGCCACCCACCTCTCCCATGCCCCCCCTTTTCCTGCCCAACCTCACTGGGTTTCCCCACTCCTCCACTCCAGCATCCACTCTTCCTTTCACCCAAGCCTGGATTCACTCAGCCACATGTCCCAGCCCTTTTCTCTTCATCCCATCACTCTCCTGGTTTACTTTTCAACTACTCCCCCCTCGTCTAGCTCCAAATAATCACCCAAGCCTTCTAACTAAGAGATATCTGTTCACCATCAGTCACACACAGCTATTCACCCACTACCTATCTCTTGTGCTCCTGCTCCATGCCGCAGATGACATCCACCCAAACCCCAGCTTCCAAACCACACACACACCCTCTCAATCACTGCAAGCCCCCTCCTACATCAGACACTTCCTCACTTCCACCTGGAGACCCTCTCCCATGTGGCCTGTACCTCCTGCACCTACATATAAGAAGCCTAGTCCATAAACTTGACTCCTTCCTGGTACTTGCTGCCCACTATGCTCCAGATATCCTCACCTTGTCTGAAACCTGGCTCACAAAAAACATTAGCGATGACTGTCACCATCCTAGGCTACACTTTGGCCCACCAGGACAGGGCCACAAGAGGTGGTGGAGTTGCCATCTACATCAACTCGGACTTGCACTATTTGGTTATCCTAGCCAAGTCTGAATCTAAAATCTATGAATTAATTTTACTCCAGCTGACACTCCCCTTCTCGCTACCAATCTACATTGCAGGAATATCCTGGCGACCTTGCACACCATCCTCTGCTGTCACCTACCTCCTCAAGCAAATCTCCTGCCTAACCCTGACAGGGGAACTTTCTATTATGGGTGATCTAAACCAGAATTGGCTAGCTCCTGCCCTCAACAAAACCAGAACTGAAATTGCTGCACTAAACCTCTCACAAATCATTACTAAGCCCACCCGGCTTAACCTAAAATCTGGTAACCACTTACTCCTCGATTGGGCTCTTACCATGCACCCTCACAGGATCATAAATGCCGGTATTCTTCCTGACTCCCTCAGTGACCACCACGTTACTTTCTTAGTGAGCAAAATCCACTGCTCAACTCCCCCCCTTAAATTTCTAGTCTAACGCTCCTTCAAATCCCTCAATCTCACCCTGGTGTTAGGCAACCTTGCATTAGCAAACTGGGCCCCAGCTCCTATTATGGACTCCATTGATGATGCCTTTCTCCACTTTAAAGACACTTTCCTCAACATCTGGAACAAACATGCCCCATTGCGACATACAAGGGTATGAGGCAACCACCTGCCGTGGATCATCCAAGAACTGACTGCATGTCAAACCACCCATGACAAAGCCTGGAAAATGCATAAATCCTCACACCTCCCACAACATTTTTCCACATACTGCATGCTCCGGAACAAGTGTACCAAAGCCACTCATCTAGCTAAAGCAGAGTACTTCAGCAGCTCCCTACAGTCCAACCTAAATAACCCCTCAAAATTCTGGAAGATCATTCACTCCCTCTTCACCCCACCAGCTGCCAGTCCCACTCCAATTCTAAATATTAACAACTCCATTCTCACTGAGCCAACAGCAGTTGCTACTGAGTTCAACATATATTCCTT
Organism: Neoceratodus forsteri; assembly: GCA_016271365.2. Classification (NCBI taxonomy): domain Eukaryota; kingdom Metazoa; phylum Chordata; order Ceratodontiformes; family Ceratodontidae; genus Neoceratodus; species Neoceratodus forsteri. The sequence continues at coordinate 84,605,940 of CM028133.1, read as the reverse complement.
CACTTGTTCTGCCACTCTCCTCTCTGCCCTGCCAAACTCTGCACCTATCACACCCTCTATAGACATAATGAACCTGACTAGGCCTCGCCCCTTTTCCTTCAATGACATCTCTGCAGCAGATGCCCTAGATGCACTACTTTCTCTCGACCCTTCAAAAGGCAAATCCCCAGATGGCTTGGACCCTAAACTCCTCAACCTCTCTGCCACCATCATAGCAACTCCACTTGCCAAACTCTTAAACCAATCCTTTCCCACTGCTGCTGTCCCCCAAGCATGGAAGCACACCACTGCCATCCCCCTCCCAAAAGGAGGTCCCCCCACCTCCCCCTCCAACTACCGCCCCATTTCCCTCTTCCCAGTACTAGCAAAACTACAAGAGCACCTTGTGCTCACCCATCTTCCTTCCTTCCTCACTGACTCTAATTTCTTCACACCCTATCAGTCAGGTTTCAGAAAGGACACTCCACTGCATCCTCCCTGATAAGGCTTACTGACTCTGTCCTGAATGGTATGGACAGTGGACTGATCACCTCAACCATCTTCGTCAACCTTTTGAAAGCCTTCGACACCATCTCCCACCCCATATTGCTCTCTTGTCTCACTGAATCAGATCTCTCTGTTGCTGCCACCAACTGGTTCGGGTCTTACCTCTCTGGCAGAACCCAGTCCATTAGAGTCTCAAATGCTATCTCCTCCCCCCTTCCCTTAACTACTGGTGTCCCCCAGAGGTCGGTTCTGGGACCCATACTGTTCTCTATATTCCTAAATTAATTACCACTCATCTGCTCTACTACCTCAATCCACATGTATGCAGATGACACTGTACTCTTCTCCTCAGGCTCCAACCCTGAAGTGGTACAAACTAACATCCAATCCAACTTCAACAAAGTACAGCAATGGTCCAGCTCTCACCAGCTCTCCCTAAATGTAAAAATAACTGTCATGATGACTTTTGGCACATGACAACACCTGTCCAGACTCCCATCCCTTCCCTGTTTCCACACCCTGGATGGTCAAAAACTCAAAGATGTCTCCTCATTCCACTACTTGGGGGTATGGCTCAACTGCCATCTTTCTTTCTTAGACCACATCAATGCTATTTCAAAAAAACTACGCCCCATGCTTGGTGCACTTTATAGGAACCGGAGTAGCCTCCCTCCCCCCATCCGATGTGAACTGGTCCAGAAGATGATACTTCCACCCTTTGGTTACTGTGACATTGTTTAATGTGCAGCCCCTAAGTTCACCCTATCTAAGCTGGACACACTTTTTAATGCCTTCTGCCACTTTGCTGTCTGACTCACCCCTTACCCACCACTGCAGCCTTTACTGTTCCCTGGCACTACCATCCCTTGGAAACTGCCGCATTTCACACTGTGCTAAATATGTATCTAACCTATGGCTTGGCACCATCTCTTCCTGCCTCTCCTCCATGCTTTCAGCTGCCCCCTCCCCCGCCCATTATCTTAGATCCTGCGACTACCACCAACTATCAATCCCTAAGTGGAAGACTACTGCTGGGCAAGCCACCTTCTCACACTGGTTACCCAAGCTATGGAATGATCTCCCACCTCAAATTCAGCATTCCTCCTCTGCCCACTCTCTTTCTACTGTTCTAGCTAACTTTCTCACCACTAATTGCTCCTGTACCTGATTCAGCCATGCGCCAATTGCTCCCCTCCCCACTGCCCAACCAGCGGCCTTGGCTTTGCTACAAATGCTGACATATAGCCCAACCTATGCACTTTTGTCCTGTGCCTTTTTGTCCTGCACCATCATGTGTTCTATGTCTCCTGTTGCTTATACCTGCATATTACTGTGTGCAAAATGTTCCCTTGTATTGCTGCTATACGTCAGGTAATTGTTATATGCTCCATACAATATCCAATGTGCTCCAGGTGTTGTTGCTTGCAGTTTAATGCAATTGTATCCATATGCTGCTATTTGCCTCTGTTATTTGCTCAGTTGATAACCTGTGTGTTATCCAACCCCCTTGTACCCCCTCCCCCAGGTCGCACCAGGAGACGAGCATCTTGTTGCTTAGTGTGCCTTTCCTGGTGAAACTATTTCAATAATCTAGCAATCTAGCAATCAAACAATCTAGCACACTGCACTGACAATATAAGCATAAACATTGTATAATATAAATATATATTTCTACATTACAAACCAATCACACACAAAAAAAAAAAAAAAAATGTGGGGAGTAGTGCAATGTAATGGCTGTGGGGCAGCAGTCTTCCGGGAGTCTTTCTGGAGGCTGAGATGCTCCTATTTGCAGACAACTGTCTGCCCTGAGGGAGGAAGTTGCCCGCCTTCAGGCCACACTGGACAGTAGTACGGGACCTTCCCCAGGCCACAATGGACAGTGGGAGGAACCTCCCCATCCAGGAGCACCAGAACCACCACCACTACCTCAGAGGTTGCAAAGAAAGCACAGCAGTTGGACCACAGTGGGCTCAGGGAGGATGAGATGGTGAAACAGAGGCACACCCAGTCAGATGTTACACACCACAATCCATACGCCATTCTGGGGAGCATAGTTCCCCATTGATACACCCACAGAGGAGACTAAGGAGGCTGAGGACAACTGTCACAAGGAGGCCCACAGGAAGGAGGCAGAGGACACTCACAAGGAAAGGAAGCAGCTCCTGGTGGGGACTCACATTAGGGGATAGAACTGGGAGGAGCTGGGAAGTCTGAAGTAAGGTGCCTGCCTGGTGCCATGGCTTGGAGGACAGGAAACACATCCTCAGGATCACAACAACAGCTGCAAGGGATTCTGAGCTGGACGTAATTGTCCACCTAGGGACAAATGACTTGGCTCATCATGAGGTTAGAGCAGTGCAGGAGGACATTGCAGAGTTGGGGAGGGGGCCTAAGACAAGTAGCACACACAGTATCCTTCTCAGAGGTGCTGCCTGTCAAAGGCATGGGGGAGGCGAGGGTAATTGGCACCATGCAGTTTAATGAATTGTTGAAAAAATGGTGCGGAGCACAGGGGTTTGGCTTCATTGGGGACTGGGGTTCCACCTGGAGGGACACCAGCCTATACTGGCAGGATGGTCTGCATCTGTCCAGGAAGGGAACAAGTCTTTTGAGCAATCGGTTTAAATGCTTCATTGGCAAGCTTTTAAACTAGTCAATGGGGGAGGCACTGACAAGCAGCAGAAAAAATCCCAGCCTCTCCCTACAAAACAGGGTACTAAATGAGAAAAAGACCAAGGTAGAACGGTCAGTGGGGGATGCTGCAACAGAAGGTAAGGCCATCAAAAAATGGAGAGCAATGAGTACCAATGCCCATAGTCTAGGTAACAAGCTTCCTGAATTAGTGGCCTTGATGGAGGAGGAACATCTGGATATCGTGGCAGTCACAGAAACATGGTACACACAAAACCATGACTGGGATGTAAACATACCAGGATACACTATCTACAGGAGGGACAGGAGGGTAAAAGAGGGGAGGAGTAGTTCTTACATAAGGGAAGGAATAAAAGCAACAGAACAAAAAGGGTAAACAGGGAGGAGAAGAAGCACTGTGGGTAAATTTGGAGACAGGCAATGGCACACAATCCACACAGGGTTGTATACAGACTCCTTCTCAGGGAGGAAGTGGACAAGGAAATGATAGAAAGTATACTTAGAATGGCAGAAAAAGGGAGATATTGCTGATGGGTGATCTGACTATGCCAGATGTTAACTGGAGCGAGTTGCAGCTGCCACTCAAGAGTGCAGTTATTCTAGATGCCCTACAGGGGCATGCCTTAGACAACTAGTACTGGAGCCCACTGAGAGGGAGCAATATTAGACTTGATACTCTCAAATGGAGATGGAGAGAGGATCACAGATGTAGAGTGGGTAGCCATCTGGGAACTAGCGACCATCGAACAGTATGGTTCTACAATAAACACAGCAATAGAGTCAAGCCATACAAAGACAAAAGTACTGGACTTTAGGAGGCTGACTTTGCCAAAATGGGTGAGTGCCTAAGGAATGCACTAGCAAATGGGTGGGAAGGAGGTGGAAAGAACAATGGGGAATAATAAAACTGCCATCACAGAGGTAACGAGCCTTTGTGTGAAGCAAATAAACAAAACAAGACGATGTAAGAAACCACTATGGTTCTCAAAGGAAGTGGCAGTGAAGGTTCAAGAGAAAAGAAAGCATTCAGGAAGTACAAGGAATTCCAGCAGGAGCAGGACAGAGAACTGTATCAGTTAAAGCAAAAGGAGGCTGGGAAGGCAGTCAGAACAGCAGAGGCCCAAACTGAGGAAAAGATAGCCAACTCAGTTAAGAAGGGAAAAAACCTTTATAGGTACATCAGGGAGCAAAGGAAGACCAAAGGAGGGATAGTGAGGCTTAATAAAGGGAGGGAGGGTGGGCAGAGGGAGAATGTGAAAAGGCAGAGATACTAAACAAATATTTTGCTCAGTATTTACAAAGGAAGAGGGGAGGTACATAAAACAAACAGTAGTAACACTCTGGATACAGAAGTTGATACCAGCCCATTTACAGAAGAAAGGGTTCTGAAAGAACTCTTAAAACTGAAGGTGGACAAAGCAATGGGGCCTGATGGGATTCATCCCAGAATTCTAAAAGAACTAAGGTAGAACTAGTGACACCACTGACTACCCTCTTTAACAAATCATGGGAGGATGGGGTGGTACCCGAGGACTGGAGGAGGGCAGATGTGATTCCCCTTCACAAAAGTGGGAGCAAGGCAGAAGCAGGAAACTATAGACCTGTTAGTTTAACCTCAGTGATAGGGAAAATGATGGAATCACTTCTAAAGGAAAGAATTGTCACGTATCTAGAGGCCAGAAGGGCACAGGACCCTAGGCAGCATGGATTCACAGCGGGAAGGTCATGCCAGACGAATCTGATAGATTTCTTTGACTGGGTGACCAAAGTAGTAGATCAGGGAGGGGCTGTGGACATGGCCTACCTAGACTTTAGCAAGGCATTTGACACAGTCCCACACAAAAGATTAATATATAAGTTAGCCAGCCTGGGAGGGTCCCAAGATGACAGCCTGGGTAAAGAATTGGCTGGAGAATAGGACACAGAGAGTAATAGTAAATGGAGTCCACTCAGAAGAAAGGAGGGTTACTAGTGGGGTACATGAGGGTTCAGTGATAGGACCAGTCCTCTTCAATGTCTTTATAAGTTACATTGCAGAAGGACTGGAAGGAAAAGTATGTCTCTTTGCAGATGACACTAAGATCTGCAACAGAGTTGATGCACAGGGTGGGGTGGAAAGGATGAGAAGGGACTTGGCAAGGTTAGAGGAATGGTCAAATGTATGGCAGCTTAGATTCAATGCTAAGAAGTGCAAGGTAATGCACCTGGGAAACAAAACCCAGGGAAGAGTACACAATGGGGGTGAGATACTAACAACAACAAAATGGAAAGGGACCTGGGGGTAATCATATCAGATGACCTAAAGGTGGGCAAACAAGTGAGAAGGCAGCAAGGAGGGTTGGGGGATACTGGGATGCATAGGGAGAGGCATCACCAGTAGAAAACAGGAAGTTATTATCCCTCTGTACAGACAGCTGGTGAGACCCCATCTGGAGTACTGTGTGCAGTTCTGGAGACCCAATCTCCGCAAAGACATAGACAGGATGGAAGCTGTCCAAGGAGGGCAACTAAAATGGTGCAGGGTCTGCACCGGAAGACATATGAAGAGAGACTTAAGGAGCTTAATATGTATAGCCTCGAGGAAAGGAGGGAGAGGGGGGACATGATAGAAACTTCAAGTACCTCAAGGGAATCAACAAAGTCCAAGAGGGTAGCATCTTTCAAAAAAAAGAGGTGTGCAAGAACAAGAGGGCACAATTTGAAGATAGAGGGGGCGCTCAGAGGTAATTTAAGGAAGTATTTTTTCACAGAGAGGGTTGTGGATGCATGGAATGGCCTTCCGGAGGAGGTTGTGGAGTCAAAATCAGTGGTGGAATTCAAGCATGCATGGGATAGTCATAAGGCAATTCTGGGGGTTGGGGGTAGGAAGAAGTAGGCTGCTGGTTAACTAGGATCTGCAGCTTATCCAGTAGGTAGGGAAATGGGCAGACTGGTTGGGCCAAGCGGTCCATATCTGCCGTCAAATTCTATGTTTCTATGTTTCTATGTAATAAATAATAAATAAATAAATAACTCAAATAGTGTCACAAAAATATCAGCCTGATCTAAGAACTGAAAGAAGCAGAAGGCTGATAGGCCCATATTGCTTCAAAGCTTACATATGGTATTTTAGAAGCTTTCCTGATCTCACGTAGTTATCGAGTTTATTTTTGAATTTTTTGAATTTTTATATTTTAATATTTATATCTGAACCACACATGGCTTACCTAATTTAATTATACCCTCATTAACACTATTAATTATACCACCATAAAAAAGCTGCTGATTGTCTTTAAAACACATGTGCCAGATTACAAAAATCTGTAAAAACAGTTACATCAGTTTAAAAATATAAGCAATAAAAAGCAGATTATTATTTTTTAAATAGTTCAGTGCTGGTACCCAGTTCTAAGTTGTTTTGCATAGTTTTGCTTGATACAGAAGTCCAGCTTTAAAATATTTAAACTAGCGAGACTTTAGATGCTCAATAACTTACTCTCTCCATCCAGTAAGTGCTCACAAATGCTCACAGAAAGCAGCCAGACTCCATCACCTGCATCAAGTCAGATCATGTAGCTCGTTATGGACCCCTCTCATTTTGGTTATCCTTCCTCCTAAATACGCAATCAATAGGAAATTGCAGTACCTCTGAAGTCTCTAAGTCTCTAGATGATTTATTCAGCAGGCTAAAGTGCCCTAGTTTAGATACTGTGTGTCTTCCCAGTTAGATTCTTGAGTGATTTAACACCAGGACTGTTCATGTGCAGTTTATACCAATCCATCATGTGACTGGATTGTGGTAGAGGCACAAACTATTAAAATGTTTAACCTAAATATTTAAACAAATATTTAACAGAAGAAAAAACTCTTTATAATAGTGCATGAATTCCACCTACTGTTCTGATATGAACTAAAAATCTACATGACTCCTGCACTGTTTGCTAAAGCAGAACCAGGAAGTACTCCCTGTGCTAGTAAGGTGAAACACATATGCTGGAAAATTAGTAAGAAGGCAGAGATACTTCCCAAATACTATATTTGTTTGTTGTCTGTTGTCTGCCATCTATTTATCATATGGCAGTTGTCAGGAGGTCTAAACCACACTCTCAGGTTCTTGGCAATAATGGGAATGCAAGGAATCACAGACATGTTGCATAAGAGTAAAAAAGCTTGTTTATTACTACCAAAAGGAAAATCACAGCTGCACTAAGCAGTTCTTACCATTAGGAATTGGAAGCCAATGTTAAGCGTTCCCTATACCTCAAGGAATTTCCATATCTCCTGGGGTCTCCGAGGTAGAAGACATAATGTCTTACATTATATACCTAAGATAATTACTATGGTTACTGTAAGACAGAAACATTTCTAGTTATAGAGATGAGCCCTATTGGTTAAATTAGAGGTGGCTCCCCAGTCCTAGATAACATTATACAATTTCGATATAGTCATCACTTTGTAGAAACAAAGAAGTACAGTTTGTACATAGCCGTGTAGTAATACAAATCATCAGAAGATGACAATCCTGACTCATATATCATAACACTACAAGGACACAGGTGTCTTAGCATCTTGTAATCAAGAAATATATGTGTATATTAGAAAGTAAAGCGTATAGCAATCATATGTATACATATTCTGACATCTACTCTTATAAAGTAGATGCCCTTAGCCCTATATGTTAATATAACATTATATACATGTTAGCTGTCTGCAGTGTACCTCTGGGGCTACCAATTATGGTGCAGGGACCTTGTGTAACATTCCCCCCTTGTTTCCTCAGAAGGGGCAACACAAGCAAAATAGGGAAGGGGAGCAAGAACAGGTGTCATTTACAGACCTGACACATGAGTCTTGTAAAGGAATTTCAGTTGCTCACCGTGTAGGTGGGGCATGCACCGGAGGCAGCAAAGCATAATAATAAAGAAAAAGATCAAAAATGTTTGTATATTAACAAAATCTTTAAAGGTTCTCTCTAACCAAGCATTAGTAAGTGCATTATTAAAATCACCATCATTAATAAGGTCAAATACTGCTTCATTTGCTCTGGATATGTTATTGCTGATGTGGATGAGATGGGTGTCTTTCCTGTCTAAAAGTGACTTCAGAGTTAAAGTCAAGGGATCAATGTGTACATTCAATAAGGTAAATACTCTAAAAGAGTACGCAGATAATCAGGGTTACCATCAATGATATCAGGTTCCACAAGGGGAACAGGGGTAATAACTGTGTGCCCAATAATAGTTGTCTGGTGAGGGATAAAGCAGAAGTTTGATTCATTAATAGGACATGTCTTATCTCCATATGTAAATTGCTTGAAATTAGTTACGACACAAAATTCACCATCCAAATTATATTGCATTTTCACTGTAGGCAATCTCCATTTTTGTAGTTGTACTGAGCAAGTGTAGGTCTGTTTGGAAATCCATGTTGACAGGAAATGAACCTCCTTAAGGTAAGACTGGTACAATCGAGAATTGTCTGCAGCAGATGTTGAGTCCTGGTATTTTGTGCCATTGGTGGTGATGTCATCGTCCATGGAAAAGGACCAGTCAATACTGTCTGGGGAATATCCACATACAGGTTTAATAACATCAAATACATCACATTGACACAAATAAATATATATACCCCTTCTTCGAACAGCAGTCTGTGTGTGGTGAGACCTATGTGTCCAGAAGAGGATGGAAAACCAGAAGAGGAGACAAGCCAAGGTGTTCTCTGTAGATGTCGTCATCAAGGTGCCCAATGGAGTGTATGGATGCTAGTTTATTAAATATAGCTGTAGTAGGATCAAAACATAGAAAAGAGACAGTAAAAGACAAGCATAGTATACTTAATGGAACATTTCTTAGAAGTAAAGCAAGGACCAGTATTAGGGTGCCTGGTCACAAATCCCAAATTTCTTGCAGTAGCAATAGGAATAGTAAGAGATTGTAGCATACACATGGCAACATAGTTAGGGATTTGCATTGAGGATAATACCATTTAGAGATACGTCTGTCATGTATAAAATCAGGGATTCTTCCAGATTCCAGATCACAGAAGAGATTGTTGATGGTAGTGATAATATATGAGCCATAGGCAGAGTATAGTATTTCATGAACAATGTATTGCTTATCTGCTTCCTTATTGTTTTGGGCAATAAGGATGTTAATCTTTTCTTTAGACTCTGTAAATGCCTTAGCAATATCGTACATATTATATACTGTGTATCGTTCTTCCTGCCTAAGGGCATCCACACTATGCAGTAATGGGGGTATGATGTCATTAATCATGCCAGTTTCAAATTTTTGTGAATGTACTTTGATAGTAGCAATGTCCGCTTTATTTAAGATAAAGATTGTAGTACCAAAGAGCCCAGTGATGGTGCCTGTGGCACCAGTGACATCAGATGTGTCACATGTGTTTCTTTTATGACTTTGATCATCATTCTGAGAAACAGGTTTTCTCCTAAAATTGCCTCTATGCCTAGTGGTGTGTACCCCGGCAATAGGGTCTTGATTATGAATCTGAAAAGCTGCTAAGCTATCAAGTAACAACGTACTATTAAACAATGACGTGTTAGTATATACCATACCAAACCATACCAACATACCAAATTCCTTCATATTTCATTAAGTCAAATTAAACAAGACAGGTATACGCATATATTGTAAATTGTTAAACAGTGAGCCAGGTAAAGCAGTGGCTGTGAGACCACTATGAGGATCAGGGATTTATTTTGGACATCCCAAAAGTTGTTTCTTAGTAGGGGGTAACACAGATAAATACATGGCAGCTTAGGCCATGTTGTGTGCAGAACAAAATTTCCTGGCAGAATCTTTACAAAATGAATCACAGTATAAGAGGTCAATTAAAACAGTGATATTGTATAAATCGGAATGTCTAAGAGATGTCTGGTGCAAGGACAAAGTACCACTGGGGGACAATTTGGCATTGGGCCATCCATTGAAAGTTCCATTGAAGAGTTTGGCCACGGGGAGTATTTGTCCTTGAGACTTGGTTTGCCACTCAATCTGTAAGGGTAGATTTATGAGGCGCAACGACTGAGGCAGTGAAGTAGGCATCTGAACCTTCCTGAATGGTAATAAAATTGTCGAGAATATTGATGGAGACTCCCTCTGGGGTAGTTGCAGGTGGATCAAGATGAGGAAGGATGTGCTTTACTGTGCCTTGGATGCAGGGGATAACTTTCGAGATGAGGAGAAAATGGAACAAGATAGCCATCTTGTCAGTGTACCTGAAAAGGAAAATCAAACATTAGCAATTAGTACTATTCTGCCAAATGGGGTGAGGAAAAGTAATTATACTTCTTTATACAGTTTCAACTGCTTTGCATGTAACCATATGTCAGTCAATTTGTTGTTTTGCATTAGTCTAACTTGATAGGCTGCTGGACTGAGCTTGTTGACAATTGGGTAGGGGCCTTCCCACTTGATGTAGAAAGAATGTGTTGGATGCGCAAATCTGAGAACCATTACTTGATCTCCAGCTTGCCAATCAACTTCTTGTGTGTGTTTGTCAAACTGAATTTTGGACTGCTGCTTGGCCTTGCCCATGCAGTTTGCAGCATACAAATGAGTGTGCATGAGGTCTTTTCTCAAATTTTCCACATATTGGTCCACAGAAACATGATCTGTGGTGGGACTGAGCAGGTCAAACAACAGGCGTTCAGGTAATCTCATACTTCTGCCAGTCATCACCTCAAAGGATGTCAACTGGGTGGTGGCTGAGGGTGTGCCCCTAATTCCCATAAGGAGTAATGGCAGAAGGGAATCCCAATCCTTGGGATTGTACTCAATGAATTTGGAATGCATTTGCTTAATCCATCTGTTGGCCCTCTCTACTTGACCTGATGAATGTGGATGGTATGGTATGTGGAACTTCTGATGAACCCCAAGGAGTTCAAGGGCTTCATTCATCAACTCACCTGTAAAACTGGTTCCTTTGTTGGAGTCTACCTTCAGAGGTAGGCATCACCTGGAGAAAATCTGTTCCACCAGGACTTGGGAAGTTGCTTTTGCAGTGCATGTCTTGGTGGAGAAAGCCTCAACCCACTTAGAGAAGAGATCAGTTACCACAAGGGCATATTTGTTGTTTCTACTGGTATTGGAAAAGGGACCAATAAAGTCATTCTGTAAGGCATGCCAAGGGCCAGAATGCCTTTGTGGTGGTAGCTTGGCATTTTGTTTGGTTGGGATGGGGTTGTTTTGTGCACAAACAAGGCAGTTGTATATGTACTGTTTGACATTCTTGATGACACCAGGCCACCATGCAGTGGGTTTGAGCCTCTGGAGTGTGTTTTCCACTCCAGTAGAGGGATCACCCACAATTTCATGGTGGCGTCATCTGGTTGGTACCAAATGCGCTTGTCATCTGGGGATAGGTGTAACTTACCGTCATGCCTTCAGTATGGGTTATGGCCAGGTAGATTCTTCTTGGTGCCTTTGTTTAGAAATCTGAACACATCTTTGAGTTCAGAGTCAGCATGCTGGGCTTCTGACAAATCCAAGGGGGAGAAGGGTTTGGGTTTCTTCCTGACAGCTGCAATGTGCGCAGCTGCTCTGGCCTCTGGATGGTCCTTCATCCAGATGTAACCCCCTTGGGCTCCTTCCTTAGCAAGGGTGTCAGCAGTGTCATTGAAGGCATAATAGGGGTCATGTATGGAGTGGGCTTTAACCTTGTGTACATAGAGTTTGTGTGCAAATTTTTGTGCCAGTGAATAAATGTATATTACCAGTTCCTTGTGTTTCACTGGGGTGCCATCAGAAGAGGTAAAGGAGTTGTTTTGCTAGAAAGGGAGAAATTATGTAAAAGAACAACAAGCCCAGTAAGAGTCTGTAAAAATTATGTTATCCTCAGTTCCATGCTGGATGAACTCGAGGGCACAGGCCACCGCTGCCATTTCTGCATACTGTGATTATGCTACACTGCAACGTTTGGAAATCTTAACAGTATTACCAAAAAGGTAGACTACAAATATGCCCATTCCTGCTATCTGTTCTCCATGATAATAGGAAGCTGATCCATCTGTGAAGACATGACACAATGAGGTGTTCTCAAGTAATTGTGGTGTAGCAGGAAGGAAAGGACCTAGTTCTGGTAGATCAGGTGGTTGCAGTGTACAGTCATCTGGTTCTCCTTGGAAAAGGAGGCCATACACCAACATGGATGGCATTTTGGTTAGGTGGACCTTGATGTCTCTATCCTGGAGAAGGAGGGACCAGTGTGTCAGTCTGGCATTACAGACTTACCCATCCTTTACTCTGTCTGACAGAAAAAAGCTTGTTGGGGTATGGTTCATATTGATGATCAGTGGGGAGTACCCTATGATATACAGAAAGTGCTTAACAGCCCAGTAGGTGGCCAGAAGGTTCCTTTCACAAAGGCTGTACCTCTGTTCCACAGGGGTCAAGAGCTGTGATGCATATGCGATGGGCCTCAGGGTGCCATGGACATTCTAGACCAACACTGCAGACATAACAATGTCAGAGGAGACAGATTCAAGATGGAATGGCAGGGCTGGATTGGGGTTAACCAAAGTTGGAGCTAAGGCCAGGGTCTGCTTCAGTGATGTCACTGCTTGGGAGTGAATGGGGCCCCAAGTCCAGGGGACATCCTTTTTCAGTAGTTCATACAGAGGGACAGCTTTCTGAGCAAAATCACAAAGAAAATCTCTGGAATAATTTACCATACCTAGAAACCTTCGAAGGGTGGCCATACTAGTGGGCAATGGCAAGTCCTGCAATTCCTGTTACTGTATCTTCTTCCAGGTAGGGCTTCTGCCTTTGTCTGTTATCCTCAGGCCCAGAAACAGCACCTCTTTCTGGCACAATTATGCTTTTGCTGAATTACATTTGAGGCCTGCCCTCTGAATGAGGGTCAGTAGTTCATCTAAGAGATCCAGGTGCTGTTCCTGTGTGGCTGAAGCCAGTGACAGGTCATCCACATACAGCAAGAGGCACTCTGGTGGAGAGAAACCCTCAAGGGGGTCCATAATGTGCAGATGGAACAGGGAGGGGCTATTATTGAACCCCTGTGGTAAGCAGGTCCACGTGTACTGCCTACCTTCAAAGGTGAAGGTGAAGTTATATTGACTTTTGGGGGCCAATGGCAATGACCAAAAACCATTGGAGATGTCCAGGGCACTAAACCATTGTTGATCAGTAGTCATAGCACATCTGGTGCTGATGCCACTGTTGGGGCACAACTAGGGGTGACCTGGTTTAGTCTCCTGTAGTCGATTGGAAGTCTCCAGATGCCCATTTTTTTTCCACAGGCCACACTGGGGAATTCACAGTGGAAACACATGTCTTGATTACATCAGGCTTGAGGAGTGATTTGATTGTTTTCCTAAGAGAAGGTAAGGCCTCAGGTGGGAAGGGGTACTGCCTTTGCCTCTCATGTGTTGGGCATGTCACTTCAATGTCAGTGTGCATCTTGCCACAATCATACTTGTTGGTGGCAAAAGCCTCCATGTGCCTTTGTAGAATGGGAAGGAGCTCTGGGAAAAGCTCATGGTTCTTAAATAAATCTATGAGGTTATACTCTGTCATTTGCAGATATTGTCACAACCACATGTGAGTCAGGGATCATGATAGTGTGATACTGTCCATGTATCTGTATCAGTAAAATGTTGGCTTGGTCTACCACACAGCCATGTAGTGATGTAGTGCCAAAAAGTCAATTCTGATTATACTAGGGTGATCATGCAGTACTGTCAGCTGAAAGGTATTATATGCTTTCAGGTATCCCAGTGTCACAGGTAGTGGCAGGGAGCGGTATGCGGGTAGCCTAGTTCTGTCTACACCAGACATATTGGCCCTCCATCTGGTAGACCAAGGTAATGTGTCTGGGTTGTCATCCTGTATTACAGACACAGCCACGCCTGTATCCAACAGTACTGTGAGTAAGCTGCCCTCAACCTCGGCCTCTGTGCAGGGCCTTCCATTTGTATCCAAGACCAGCTTGTTTAAAATATGGACTTGGGCCTGTAATTATCAATCTGTACCAGCGGAAGCATGGGGAAGCTCTTGAAAGAGAGTCTGGGCCTGGTTTCTCTGAACCATCTCACCATGCTGTACTGATGCTGTATAGGGAGCCACTTCCGGGTTCAGACCTGTGGGGGCCTGACAGCCTAGATTTCTGGTATCTCTGTGGTCTGTGGAGGCCTACTGTTCTGGTTGTATTGCAGCAAGGGCCCATACTGGAACAGTGTCTGCTATGGAGCGTACTTTTCTGAGGAGGTCTCGGAGGGTTCGGTTCTCATCGGCTATTTCCCTGGATGAAGGGTCTGGTCTTTGTTGTTTACCCTTAGTGTTTTTCTGGTATTTCTTGTTTTTGCAGTAGTTCCAGTTTCCACCCCAGGATTGCTGTTGAGCTTGCTGGGGGTGTTGGTTATCTGTGGGGAGGGGCTTTTTCTCTTGGGCCTGCCCATCCACCGTGTAGTGCGTTGTGGCCTCTGGGAAGGCTTCCACAGCACTACCTTCCTAGAGCTAGAGCTTAAATCATGGATGTAGAGTTGGTAAACTCTCTCTGTTTTCTGAAGAATATCAACAAACCTCTCTGTGGTGGGATAGGTGGTTGGTTCTACTTTCTCTCACACTGCAGGGATCATGTTCCGAAGGAACAAGATTTTGTACTCAATAAGGTCTGCATCACTGGCTTCTTCTGCGAGGTTCTTCCCTGCCTTGTAGGCCATCCAAAGACTTTGATGGAAGGTCGCTGGACTTTCCTTCACATTCTGTTTCACAGGGTATGCGAGGATCACTCCTACCAGACCTGGGTTGTATGCGGTGATGAGTTCAGATGCTACTTCATCAAAGGAGGCATGGCTGTCCTGTCAGACAGCATCGGAGAGTTTCGCCCGTAGGCCAGGATCGATGATGTAGGATCTGGACATGGTAGTCTGCAGTGAGACTAAGCATTTCACATTTAGCACGTACCTTTTCTAAGTGGCAACTGAGGTTGTCGGACAGGCTCATCCGACCAATACTGTCAGCTATTTGCTGAATGAGTGGGCCATTTGTAGGGGATTGTTGGGATGATTGTTCGGAGGTAAATTATCTCAGGCACCCTGCAGGGCTGTCTGAGCTGTGGCTTCGGCCACAGTGTGGACCATTCCATCCCGAGTAGCAGCCTCCTGCAGTATCGGTCTAATCTGCATTCAGAGGGTCCCCTTGCTTCTGTCGGGCAGGGTCACATTGCCTAATGCAGCATCAATCATTTTCTCTATCTCTTCCTTATCATTCACAAAAACAGTGGTGATTGGTGGTGCTGTTGGGACTAGGCCTGGGCCTGCTCCCCCCATCATGGGGGTTGCCATGTTGGCGTCGCCCATGATGGTTGTCATGCCGTTGAAGATGTAGGGACATGGTGTCATGTGACAGGGGTCTGCCATGTTGTGGATAGTGGGGTGGGGTCACTGGGTCATAGTAGGGGTGTGACTGGGTGTTGTGCCAGGAAATGTCATCATCTGACTCCTCCTCAGATGACGTCATCAAGATGGGGGTTACACCACCCATCTCCTTGATGTGACCAGCCAGCACCTCTCGCTGATGGTGCAGTTTTTCCATTTTCCATCTGCAATCCTCATGATTCACTTTTGCAACATTCTGATCCACATCATCTTGCAGCTGCTTCTGTAACACTCTATATGCGGCGCTCAATTTGCAATTGTCCCTAGTAGCTACACCTAAATCATTACGTACCTGGTTTATCTCATCCTGAAGTTCTCCCAACTCCTCATGGATCTGATCATTAGTTCTACCTAATAAATCATTCATTTGCAATCCCTTCCCCTTATCCTGTCTCAAATGTTCACATTCCTGCTTCAACATACAAAGTTCCTGCTTGTTTGCCTGTGCAGAATGATGCAAAATGGAATCATTTTCATTCTGCAATGTTTGGAGCTCAGACTCCAAATCCTGCTCTCTTCTCAAACATTCAGTTTCCCATAGTCCCATCTCCTGCTTAAGAGATGAGACTTGCAGATCAAGGGTTCAAAACCTCACCTTAGAGGCTTCCAAAGCAGTGCAGACAGCCTCAACCAACAGTCCTTTAGCTTCACACTTTCTGGCTGTTTGTCTCATCTCTGAGTACTGGGTTGAAATCCCTAGTACGGGGTTTTCGGATTGACTTGCGTCCTGCGCGAAGTCAGACCATCTTCCGTGGGAGGCAAGGAAATACGAGACACTGAGTCTCAAGTCTGTGCAGATATTTGATACAGTGGCCATTGTGTGGGAGGAAATGTAAACTCAAACTGTGAAAAGGTGCTGTGCCGTATATCGATCCACAACAGGCGTACTAGGTCACAGGTGGGCTATTGTGCACTTGTAAGCTTGTAATTCAAAAGTGCCATGGGGTGAGGTGAGTCGACATCAACTACACCCAGTAAACAGCCAGACTTTGCAAGTAGTCACAAGAAAAATTGGAGAGGTGATGTGAGTATGCACACCTTCTGTTCCCGTAGGGAAGGGAAAGTTGTAGCAACAAGTGAAAACTTTGCAAACTCCAAATATTGCCTGCATGTGGTTGCCAATTGTCAGGAAGTCTAAATCTCACTCTCAGGTTCTTGACAATAATGGGAATGCAA
Organism: Neoceratodus forsteri; assembly: GCA_016271365.2. Classification (NCBI taxonomy): domain Eukaryota; kingdom Metazoa; phylum Chordata; order Ceratodontiformes; family Ceratodontidae; genus Neoceratodus; species Neoceratodus forsteri. Next base: position 84,589,226 of record CM028133.1, on the reverse strand, counting down.
GGAATCACAGACACATTGCATAAGAATAATAAAGCTCGTTTATTACTATCAAAAGGAAAATCAGAGTTGCCCTAAGCAGTTCTTACCATTAGGAACTGGGAGCCAATGCTAAGCATCATTATTCCTCGAGGAATCTCTGTGTCTCCTGGGGTCTCCGAGGTAGAAGACATAATGTCTTACATTATGGGTGGGATATTCAGACATGCACCAGATGCCAGCGCAAGGTCGGTGCAGTGCAAATCCAATGTGCCATGGCACAATAAGCATGATATTCAAAAGGTTGCGCAAGGTGATGTGCTCCAGCCCAACATGGCTGAATATCACATGGATGTGCCAGAGCACAGCAGAGGTGCACCAGGGAGCAACCCAACATGCGCAATAGTGTAACCATGGATGCGCAAGGGGCAGAGGAAGATACACCAGGACACATGTGGACCAGCCACAGGCACAGCAAGGAGCAAGGCACCAGGGAGGAGGTGGTGGCCATTGGGGAGGCGGTGGAGCCAGGCAAGAGGCACAGCCGGACCATGATGGAACACCTCCCAAGGAACACAGGCACTTAGCCAGCCCCCGACCACATGCACCACAGTGGTGGATGTAGGAAAGGTAGCACCAATGGCCAAGAGTGAGCCACCACTGGCAACCCCCCCGCTGGATGACACACACCATTCCACCCAGGCCACAGCCAGCCACACCCTGGCAAATGACACCCAGCACATACACCACACATCCCAAACAGCCAGCCCATGGCCACCCCAGGGCACAGCCACTGACTGATGGGTGAACATCACCATGCACAGCCCACAAAACAACACAGGCGCACCACACAGCCACCCAGCACACCACTGCAGCATGGCTCCACTCGCCAGCTGCAAAGCAGACTCAGACACAGATGGGTAACCTTATAAAATCTATATTAAATAGTAAGTAAAACAACACAACAGGGAACAAGGTAGGGGAAACTATTTACAGAGCAGGAACAAGGTTGGGAAGAGAGGGATGGGGACAGGGGACAGGGCTATACAAAGGGACAGGGGAAGGCATGGGAAGGGTGGACAGGTGTAGAAACAGCAGGGTCAGGCCCAACAGGCCCTACGGGTGGCCACATCCCACTGCCGCCTGGTGCTGGTCCCGCAGCAGGAGCCATCTTATGAGTCAGGCAACCTCCAGTGTGGCGGTGGTGGTGGTGATGGTGATGAGCCTCAGCAGGAGGCGGCCACAGTTCGGCTGTCGAAGACCCCGTCATACACCTATGGCAAAGGAGGGAACAGGTGATCAGTGCGTGTCCAGGGCACCCCAGCCTACCTACAGTGTGCAGCGGACAGTGGTGACAAGCACCCCTGGGGTGGCACCTTGGTCACCCACAGTGGGTGGGCCCACACCTGCCACTGACCTGGCATGCCACAGCTATGCAAAGCACTGGACACTGCCACCCATGGGCCAACTGCCAGCACAGTGGCAGGCAGGTGGCATGGTGCAGCAACAGGACTGCAGTGGCACAGGTGGCACCCGGATGCACCCACAGCCCACCAGCAGCCACCATACACATGTGCAGTGGCTGCACCATGGCACCACACACACCGCAGGCCAAACATAGCTGCCATGGCTCAGCGCACAGTGGGCCGAGGCCGCTCTCCAACCCCCACCACCCACCCTGCACATCAATGTAGTAAAGCACAGCACCTACCTGCATGATGTTGCGCTGCTGGCTCTGGCCAGTGGCTCCACCCCTCTTTCCCGCAGCTCCAGCTATAGGTCCCATGGTAGCCTGCCATGGCCCACCAGGTGCACCTGCTGCCCTGGCTCTCCTCTGGTCCTCAGGGCCTAGGACGGGAACATAAACAGGTACACATCAATACACAGCAACACCATGTGTCCACCGCCCTCAACCCCCTGCACAGAGTGCACCCCAGCCTGGTACAGCCACAGTGCAGTGGCACAGTGCACACAGTGCATGCAGTCCCAGGCCACAGGGCATGCAGTGACAGCACCCCTTCCCTGGCATGGCATGCAGCCCTGACAGCCCCATGGATCACTGGATGTACACAGACACAGGTGGAGCACACTTTCCTGGCCGTGGCACAGCCCACCTCTGGACACATGCCTGCAGCACCCTGATCCTCTCTGGGTCCCATATCTGTAAGTCACCATATCGGTGGCAACACTGCTCCCTGCTGCACCACACACCTGTAGCCTGTTCAAGGCCATCTGCTACTTCCTGCTAGACTTCTGTCCTGGGCCTGGTGAGAGGCTGCTGCCCAAACAAGTTGGCAGCATGAGGCTGAACCTGGGCCACCAGATTCACCAATTCAACTTGGCTACAGTTCTGAACCTGGGGTACTGCACACCGTGGCATGCCTACATCACAGTGTAGCAATTCAAAATGGTGCCCTGTAGAACATGAGCTCCATGTGCTTGGGATGCATGCCTCATTCAAAAATGCACTGCCCTCATCAATCATGCATCCCCGGGGATGCACGGTATGGGTGTGGCTGCACTGGCACATGGGGCAGAGGTCCCTGGGGGGCATAGGGCAGGGTAGGGGTCAGGGGTCAGCATGCAAACTGTGCACGAGTGTGCTATTGGGACCAAAATGCATGGTGCACAACAGGGCCCTGAGGACACCACACCCTACAGGCCCCATGGCGTCCAAGCACTATAGGGCCTATGGTGCTCGGGTGCTATGGGCCTAAGCAGACTGGGCACTATAGGCCCTATAGCGCTCAGGCACCATAGGCTCCATAGCACCTGAGCACCATAGGCTCTATAGCATTTGGGCGCTGTAGGCTCCATAGTGCCCAAGCACCATATGGCCTATAGCGCACCTAGCGTACGCTGCACAATAGGCATTGGTACAGGCTGTGGCACATGTGCAGTGACGGCTGAACTGCGCATGTCACAGCATTGCGCCATGACTTGTGCTGGCGCAAGTCCATTGCACAAGGTGCAACAACACAATATTCTGCCAGAATATGCAGATTAGCTCATCAGCCTATCCACAGCGCACTGGGGGAATTAGCATCTCATTAATGTTGTGCATCAGCCCATTTACATGCGATGCGCTATGAAGGTGCCATGAGACTGCACAGGCCATGGACTGGTATTGCAACCATCTGAGGCAAGTTACGCCTACTGAGGGGACAGACAGCACAACGGGATGGGCAGCTGGTGTGGGCTGCTGCAGCCACTGACCATATGTCATAGCCTACAGGTAGCAGCATGTTCAAACGCGAGGAGGGTGAGGAGCATGGCGTGCAGGCCAAACTTAAAGAAAGGCAGAGGTGGATGCCCTGTTTGAGGTGTACCTCAACAGGGAGCCTCTGTTGAGTGTCACAACCGGCACACCCCAGGACAGGGTCACAGCCTGGGAGGAGGTGCTGGAGGCCATGAACCAGCAGAGCAGCCACCAGCGTTCAGCGCAGGAGTGCAAGAAGAAGGTTGGCACCGACAGGCGCCGGATCAAGGAGAAGGTGGTGACCATCCAGGCCGCAAGAGCGGCCATGGGTGGGGGACAGGCAGACATGCCACAGCTCATGCAGCAGGAGGAGCTGGTGATGGCCACCATGCGGTGCAGCACTGTTGAGGGGGTGCCAGGTGGTGGCTTCCAGACCGGTGGGAGCCCATCACTGTGTGGTAGGTACAGCAGCATCAGGGGTGGGGGGGTGGTGACTAGGGAGGTGCCTGTGCATTGGCGGCACTAATGTGACTGTTTTCCCTTTCAACACCAGAATGCCAGCATGCAGTGGCAGGGGCGGTGGAGTCTGCCGTGGGGGCATGCCCAGCCCTGGAGGACCAGGCATCCACCTCTACTGGCATCCGGGGGCCCAATCAGCTGCAGCACACCACTGCCATCTGGCCGGATGTCCTGGCCATGGTGGCGGACAAGGCCCTGGCTGTGTTTCAGTGGGACGCCAGCCATGGCATGCAGTGTGCGGAGACACAGATTGGGGCGGGTCTGACACTGATGACAATGTGACCATTGTCCTGAACAGCAGGGGTGTTATCGATGAGGTGACACCCATACCATACACCATCCCTGGCAGCACCGCCAGTGCCCTGTTGGCAGTGGGTCAGCCGCCCGCCACCACCCGTGGTGCCGCTGTGTGCGACAGCAGTGCAGTGCCAGTGGATGCTAGTGGTACAGCCACACAGGCGCTGCCCCAGCACACAACAGCTGGAGAACCATCAGTGGCAGACGGCTGGAGAAGTTGGTGGGCCGGGTGCAGCATCCGCTGCCAGTGCACAGTCCCAAGGGGACCACGTTGAGTAGCACCCACCTGAGCAGGGGGCTGGGCAGTATGGTTGCATGCCACCGGTGGGTCAGCACAATGCCCATGTGCTCCTGGGTTCTGACCCCATGCACGAGCACACCCGATTGTTGTGGGGCTCTGTGGACCAACAGGTGCTGCTAGTGGCTGGGGTGCATGCACTCCACACAGAGCAGCAGAGCAGCATGACAGAGGCTCTGCGCAGGTCCAGCAGGCCATCAGCAGACTGTGGGAGGACATGACCGCAGCACTGGATCACCTTGCCACTGCAGTCATGGTCGGCCTAGTGCCACTGGCTACCAGGGGGGTATGGCCAGCCACCGCAGACCCCACAGAGTGTATTGTCCACCACACAGTGATGGTGTCATGCGATCCCCTTGGTGTCGATGCTGGGATCCGCTGTTGGCAACCCAGGCACACCCAGTGAGGGCCTGTTTGGGAGCCTGCAGACCCCTACAAGGACACGGTCACGTTCCTGCAGTACCAACCCTGGGGGACTGTCACAGACACCCCCCGTGGCCATCACACTGCCTGGGTCTGCTGGGTGGCCACAGTGAGCCCATCCACATATCCGTGGTGGTTGTGTGACACACAGAACATCTGATGTGCTCACAACCCTGTCTGCAGTCTGCTATCACTGCCCTGTGTGCACATGGGTGTTGTGTGTGCACGTGCATGCCACGGGTGTAGCATCCATGGACTGTGCCACACACTGGCTCTGTGCACTCCTGCCCAGCCACTGGCCTGTGTGACGTGTGCATGATGATGCCACCACAGCACCGGATGCACCTGTGCACCGGTGCTCTGCATCTGATCATCGCCAGGTGCTAGCACCTAGGTGCATACCTGCAGGCTCCAGTGTGTGTGTGTGTGTGTGTGTGTGTGTGTGAGTGGGTGGGTGTGCCAGTGTGTGTGGGTGGGGTGTGCTGTGCTGTGCTGCATGTTGATGCGTGTGGCCATGTGGACTGGCCTCATGCCTGCCCATGCCCCCCGCCCATCTGTTCAGGCCGCAGGGCACGTCCACACATGCCTGTGTGCCATGCCACTGTGGCCATCCATACTTTGGTGTTTGCCCACCTACCTGCGTGCACCATAGTGCTCCTCCGCTATTGTGTCCCTCTGCTGGCATGCCATCCTAGTCAGCCAGGGATCCTGCTACCCGAGGGGACTGCTCACTGCCACATGGCCCATCGGCCATGTCTTTCCCACTGCTGTTCCCCTCTTCGACCTCAACAACTATCCCACAATCAGTGATCATGTTGTGCAGCATATAACAGGCCAGGAATAGGCTGCAGGCCTTTGAGGGGCTGTACTGTAGGGCACCACCAGACCTGTCCAGGCAATGGAATTGTGCCTTCAGCAGACCAAAGACATGCTCAATGATGTTCTGTGTGCTGACGTGTGCCTCATTGTACCACTCCTCCACCAGGGACGACCGGTGCTGGTAGGGTGTGAGCAGCCAGGGCAGAAGTGGGTAGCCACTGTCACCTGTGTGGATTGAGATATGGTTAGCCTGGTGTCCTATGTTGCAGCACCCCATGTCCTTCACAGCCACACCCTGCAGTGCCCCTGCCCTGGCAGCCCCCCATGCCCTGTTTTACCCAGCTGCCTGTGGCATACTCACCCACTAGGTGACTGGTGGAGATGTTCCCACTCTCAAACCTGTAGCACAAAGCCGAGCTGTGCCAGATGAAGGCATCATGTGCTCCCCCAGGGTGTGTGGCACAGACATTGATTAAGCGCCCCCTGGCATCACACACCACGTGTCAGTTGATACTGGGGTAGCCCTTTCTGTTGATGTAGGCTACCCCTGCCAGGCCAGGTGGCATGCGGATGCCAACATGGGTGCAGTCGATGGCCCCTAGCTTGCCAGGTATACATGCTACCCTGTGGAACTCCTGCATGTTCGCTGTATGCTCTGCCTGTGTGCTAGTGAAGTGGATGTGTTCCACAGCATGTAGCAGAAGGGTGTTCAGGAATTGTGTGGGGAGACATAGCACGGCCAACTGGGTTATGCCTGTGGTGTCCCCTCTTGGTCTCTGGAGGGTGCCCGTGGCAAGCAGGCACATGACAGCTGTTACCTTCATCTCCACTGTCAGGGCATGGCTCTGTCTAGTGGGTGCCTGCATCTCCTCACTGCACAGCTCACAGAATGCCTCAGAATCACCCAGTTCAGGTGATATTGGCCCACAATCTCCGTAACGGAGTAGTTCTCGAAGGTGGTGTGGGCACGGTACCACCTGTTCTGGATGTACCGCTGAAGGGCCCTTCCACGACTGTGCCACCCTGCCTCCTGCCTCCCCACACCCCTCATTATGGCCTCCATCTGGAATATGGCACTTGTCATGGTCCCTGTTGTTCTGTCCCCCCCGAGCATCTGACTCCACAGGCCCTCCCGGCTGTGTGCGGCTGTGCGAGCTGCTCAGCACACCTGAGTACCCTGTCCCCAGCTGGCTGCCTGTGGCCTCCGATTCCCACCCTTGTGGGTTCCTGTGTTGCTCCTCTTGGGCCTGGTGCACACACACCAACCCTCAGCTCCCTGCCTGTCAGACTCACACACACTCACTCTCTCACACACTGTCACTCCCTCTCTGTCTCTGTCTGTTTCCCTCTCCTCCCTACTGTGTTTTTTGCTGGCCTATCTGTCTCCCTCTGTCCTGTTCCCCTCTGGCGCAAGTGCCCTTCTCCTGCTTGCTCCCTGTATTTATAGGCTCAAGTAAGCTCCATGCAACTGCCATTTGCTCCACACTTGCGCCATTTGTCCGGTGTTGTATTTTGCACTGTGCCTCATATTCATGGTTATGCCCCCTGACCTGCACATGCATACATTGCCCTTGCCCATTGGTGCAGTGCCACTTGCGCTTCACAGTTACTGCTGCTGAATAGCACTCTCTGTTGCATTTCTGCAGCTGTGCAACGAGCAACCACTTTGATTATCCCACCCTATATACCTAAGATAATTACCATGGTTACTGTAAGATAGAAATATTTCTAGTTACAGAAATGAGCCTATTGGCTAAATTAGAGGTGGCTCCCCAGTCCTAGATAACATTATACAATTTTGTTATTGTCATCACTTTGTGGAAACAAAGAAGTACAGTTTGTACGTAGCCGTGTAGTAATACAAATCATCAGAAGATGGCAATGCCAACTCATATCATAACACTACAAGGACATAGGTGTCCTGGCATCTTGTAAGCAAGAAATGTATGTGTATATTAGAAAGTAAAGCGTATAGCAATCATATGCATACATATCCTGACATCTACTCTTATATGGTAGATGCCCTTAGCCCTATATGCTAGTATAACATATACATAAATGCTAGCTGTCTGCAGTGTACATCTGGGGATAGCAATTACGGTGCAGGGGCCTCATGTAACACAGTCATATATATATATGTATACAGGACAGATCCAATCTTCACAAGCTTCACAAACTTCTCCAAACTGAACCTTCTGACGGGCCTCTCAGTCACACTCAGATTCAGCCCATGGCATTCATTGAGAAACACTGCTTCCCCCTGGGTGAAAAAGAGAAGTCGAGAGAGAAAAAACTGACCACACCAGATGTGAAATACAAAAAGATAGTCTGATAAGGCTACAAACACTTAGGCACTCGATGTCTTACCTGTTATAAAAAGAAAACGAGCAAAGCAACATTGCTATCTGGGCTTTCTCCTGAAGCACAGACATGCATATCAATCACCTCTCCTCTCCAACAGCTTCTCAGAAGGCTGAATCTCAGTAATCTAGGAAATGATCATGTTCCCAATTTTGGGGGGAAGGATTATGAAATGTTAGAGACAGAGAAGATACAGGATCAATTTCATAAAGATAATTGTTTATCTACTCGGGTGGCTTGCAGCAATATACATAAAAATACATGAATGCACTTTTACACACAATGTTTTGGTTAAAAGTACAGTGTGTTGATGTAATATACATTGATATACTGACATGCTGAAGCATATGAATACACATCGACTGTATCAACAGGACAAATCATGCTGCCATGACTCTAGGGATTTAGTCAAAAAATGACATTCTTAGCCCTAATGGTTACAGCATTAGCTTTTCCTTTCTTTTTTTTTATCCAGAGCATAGCACTCCTTCAACACAGGAAAGGTTGGCACTCCAACTGCCACAAAAAAAATCACTAAAGTCACAGGTTGTGATCAAGAGTGCAGTATTTATTGCACAAACATAAACACAAAGTAGTGGAACCAAGACTGTGACTGTAGGGCTCCATGTGAAAACAGCTAATGCATTACAGCGAAAGTCAAAATAGCGAATGTAAAATAGTGAATGACATAATAGCCAATGCCAATAATAGTGCAAAGCACATAACAGCAACTAATACCAGTGCTCTCAATACTTGTACTTGCCTGTCCCTCATCTTATTAACAACCATGATCAAGTGTGACAAATGTAGGGGGCTCCACCACCCGCACCTCCCACAGGGGGCCGCACCCCCCACTCCCCTATTTTAAATATTTTAACACCATGCCACTCATTGATGGTGGACAGAGCAACCTATTTGGATCAATGTAACTATAAGTAGCTATTTTGTGTCATTCGCTATTATGTGTCAGTTGCTCAAATGGGAGTTGCTATTACTGCTTTGCTATTATTGCTTTGCAATTTTTACGTCCGCTTGCGCGCATGCGCAAGGAACATTTTGGGAGAGTAGCACACTTGGAGGTGTGCCTCTCCCACCCAATGCACTGCTCCCTTGAGCAGGCATGGCGGTCCAACACCAATGGGTGCAGGAGGTCAGTATGACAGCGGTGTTCCTCTGCTTCAAGGAAGCACCGCTGCCATACTGACGCTGCCCCCTCACGCCACGCGGTTGCCCCCATGCCCTCCAAAGCTTTTGGTGCCATGCTGGGAGCCCACCCCAGCGTGGCAAATGTTTCTTTGCCGACGGGGTGCCTAACTCCATCAGCTGCATGGCCCCCCCAAGCCGTCCTGCTGCCATGCTGGGAGCCCACCCCAGTGTGGCAAATGGTGGTTTAGTTTGCCAATGGGGGTGCCCAATCCCGCAGTTGGCTCCTCACCCCCCCCACGTAGTTTGCCGACGGGGGTACCCAATTCCCCGTTGGCTCCTCGGCCCCCCCAGCCATCTTCTGCCATGCTGGGAGCCCAGCCCAGCGTGGCAAACATCCCACGTTGTCTTTTTATTTTTAACCTGTAAAACAAAAACGGTCCTGCAGGCGTGTCTCCCAGCTCCCTCCCACAACCCGTACCCACCCACTGCGCATCCAGCCTCCCACACCCCCCTCACCCCATACTTACCTCCGGACTCTGGCGCGATGATCTTGGTGGACCGGAACACGTCTGCACTCTTCAAAAGTCGGCCCATGAACTGAGGAAATGCTGGTAAGCTGTATAATGGGCTACATAGGGTGTTTCAACTTTATTGCATATCTCAGTCATTTTTTGGAATTTTTGCACCAAATTTTCAACATGGAGTTTTTGGGACCCCTTCTCATGAATGATGTCACTGTCATGGTGTTATTCAGGCCCAAAGGGTGATTTCACAGGCACTGCACAGTCACTGCATGAAATCTCCCTTGGCCTTGAATAACACCATGACAGTGACATCATTCATGAGAAGGGGTCCCAAAAACCCCATGTTGAAAATTTGGTACAAAAATTCCAAAAAATGACTGTTTTACGAGCGTGCGTGGCGCAGTTCCTACGCAGGCTCGTAAGTTCGCGAATTTTCAATATTTTCACTCTAGATTTTCAACATTGCCATTTTATCATACCTTCTTATGAGTTGTACAGCTGTCATTTTTCACATCTCACCCAAAATGTGTTTCCGCCCATGTAACACGCAATGGTGCAGTCGGTGTGCGAAATCAATGTATGGAACCAGACCTCTGCAGAAACTTGAAGAATGGTCAAGGGTTTGGCAGTTGAAATTCAATGCAAAGAAGTGCAAGATAATGCATATGGGGCACAAAAACCCTGGCACAATATATCAGTTGGGGGGTGAGGATATAGCATGCACCAAGCAGGAAAGGGATCTTGGGGTTGTCATCTCTGATGACCTCAAGGTAGAAACAGTGTGACAAGGCATCAGGTAAAGCAAATAGGATGCTGGGATGTATAGGCAGGGCATCACCAGCAGGAAAAGGGAGGTCATAATTCCGCTATACAAGACACTAGTGAGGTCCCACCTGAGTACAGTGTACAGTTCTGGAGACCATACCTACGGAAGGACATAGACAGGGTAGAGAAGGTTCAGAGGAGGGCAACAAAGATGGTGCATGGATTGCATCACAAGTCCTATGAAGACAGGTTGAAGGAACTGAACATGTACTCCCTGGAGAGAGGAGGAGAGAGGATATGATAGAGACATACAAGTATCTTACAGGGAGGAACAGGGTGCAGGAAAACACTATTTTTAAGTGAAAAGATGTTTCAGGACTAGAGGGCATGGGATGAAGTTGGAGGAGGAGATTCAAAGGAAACATGAGAAAGAATTTCTTCACAGAGCGGGTGGTGGACAAGTGGAACACCCTGCCAGAGGAAGTGGTGGGGGCTGAAACAATCACGGGATTTAAGAATGCATGGGATAGACATAAAGGAATTCTAGAGGTCAGGGGTAAGGGGAAATAGACTTCTAGGAAAACAAACTGAACTTACAAGCTTAAATGGGCAGACTGGGTGGGCCATAGGCCCTTATCTGCCGACACTGTCTATGTATCTATGTATCTATGGAACACATTAAGAAAATCACAGTGACACTGTTCATGAGCAGAGGTCTTAAAATGGCTATGTTGAAAATTTGGTGAAAAAATTCCTAAGAAAAGCTGTTTACGAGCGGTGCAGTTCCTCCCTTGCCTTTCGTATGTTTCTTAATTTTCAATATTTTCTACTCCAGATTTTCAACATTGCCATTTTATTACACCTCCTCATAAGCAGTACAGCTGTCATTTTCACATCCTGCCCAAAATGTGTTTCTGCTCATGTAGCGCATACAATGGCGCAGTCGGTGTCTTGAAATCAATGTATGGACACAGTAAGAAAATCACAGTGACACTGTTCATGAGCAGAGGTCTTAAAATGGCTATGTTGAAAATTTGGTGAAAAATTCCTAAAAATGACTGTTTTCACGGTAATAGATTGCGCAGTTCTCGCTGCCTTTCATATGTTCTAATTTTCAATATTTTTCACTCCAGATTTTCAACATTGCCATTTTATTACACCTTCTTATAGAGTTGTACAGCTGTCATTTTCATCTCACCCAAAATGTGTTTCCACCCATGTAGCGAGCAATGGCGCAGTCGGTGTGCGAAATCAATGTATGGAACACATTAAGAAAATCACAGTGACACTGTTCATGAGCAGAGGTCTTAAAATGGCTATGTTGAAAATTTGGTGAAAAAATTCCTACAAATGACTGTTTACGCGCATGTGTTGCACAGTTCCACGCAACGCATAGGTTTTGCAATTTCAATATTTCCACTCCAGATTTTCAACATTGCGATTTTACCACACTTCCTTATGAGCAGTACAGCTGTCATTTTTCACATCCTGCCCAAAACGTCTTTCCGCCTATGTAGCGCACAATGGGGGTATCAACAAGGTCATGCTGACAATTTATTGTGCAAATACCAGCAATCGCAGAGGGCATTAGGGTAAAGCACCATACATGCCAAACACCACTGCAAATACCTGCAAGCGAACGTTCTGCATTGACAAATGCCTGTTGTTTAGCTGTTATGACATGATGCCTGACTGGCTCACCAGGTTCTCTGGCACTTCAGTCAATTGTAGGTATGTCATGGGGCATAGTTGGTATTTGTCCGTGCCCTACCTTGCACTAGCATGCAGGCACTTCTCCAGTTTTTGCCTTCTTAGCACTCCTTCAGGCTGTCAATTGGCTGTGACCTGCTGCCCTGCTAACACAGCCACCACTACCAGACTCTATCTCTAGAATCCCTTATGTGAGATCAGGTATGAGCCCAACAGGATGATTTTCCTACTTTTTTCCTCAGAAGCTTACCCCAGTTCATATGTGTTATGATGTCCTGGGGTATGCCACACAACTTGTAAGCACCCATGCTGTGAAAGGTACTTCTAAGCCTGTCACAGAATTTTGTGGTAGCAATCCAACATAATCCTCATATCCCAAGATGGAGCATCAAAGGGGGTGTTTGGATTCCTTCCTACCACACTCGGCTCATAATGTTCTGAGCTTGGGCTGTGAACCCAGATTGCCAGCATGCTAGAGCAGTCTCTTTCTCATCCATGCCACAGAAGTGGCTAGTGAGCCCTTTTTTTATATCAGTTTATAGCTCTGATAAAGATGATTGCATTAGTACCCTATACAGAATTCTGACAACATCACAAGTTTGTGTGAATGCTTCTTGTAGGCTGATGTAGTAACATGTGAAATTATTTTTTAACCCTATTTGGTCTCCTCTCTTGTGTCTGGATTTCTTCAGTTCAAAACTTCCAAGCATCTATGAAGATGAGCTGAAATATGCTCAATAAAGTAGCCATATAGGTTTGAAAGAGCTAATTAAAAGGCAGGGACATATCCCATTATTTTAAAAAGGAAGTATTTACTTTAGTTTATATTTTTTTTTGTCAGTAAACACACACTAAACTGAGGCTTGTTTCCAGGTGTAACCTAGGTGCAAAGGGAAGCTATGTGACTTGCTCATCATCACAAAAGTATGCAAGTGGTGGCTGTGAGATTCAAACCCAGTTCTCTAGATTTACAGCTCAGTACTCTTAACCACTATGCTATACTGTCTCCTTGAGAAGCTGTTGGTTATAACATGTCTAGCATTTTAATCTAGCACTAAAATCATTCTATACAGCAATACACATTTTATAAAAAAACAAACATAAGGAAACAGGCAGGTAACAGAGGGAAGGGGGGTTGTAGGTACTGTGGATCACTCTACAGACTCTGGAGACAGTATCTGGAGCCACTACTTGAACAAGGGTGATACACAGACATCTAACACCAATGAGGAACTGGATAGGGTACTGGAGAAAGCCATCAGTGCAATAGCAGAAGAAGGGGAGGGGCTGCTGATGGGGGACTTCAGACTACCAAGTGTAGGTTGGAGCTTTCCAGTAATGGTCTCCACTAGAAGCCGGGACATCCAAGATTCCCTGCAAGAGTTGTTTGTCTAGCAACACGCATCAACTTCTGTCCTTCCAATTCTCCTGTTACTTTTTTGTGCCTCCCCATCTCCTTCCTTTGTTAACACTGAACAAAAGTATTTGTTCAGCATGTCTGCCTTTTCTTGGCCCCCCCCCCGCCAGTGTCTCTCGCCCCTTTTTTGGGCTGTGGGTGGAGCCTACAACTGTTTTGTGAGAGCTCTGTAGATCTGAAAACAGCCAATCTCAGAACCCCTTCCATTGAACTTTTGGAAATATCCTTCCAAAAGCCCAATAGAGCCTAAACCCCTCTGCCATGATCAGCCTATGGAATAACAGTCGCACTATTTTGGCTGTTACTTCTGCATTCCAATGCACGAATTGCACAAGTGCATGACTCGTGCGTGTGCACATGCTCAGCTCCACGGTGCTGCCATGTTGTGAATGGCAACATGCCTTTCAGTATTTTGTGCCCCCCCTCCCCACGTCATTCCCAACATCTTATGTGTAAGTGTGCAGAATTATTTTTTTCTTATAAATTAGAAAAACGTCTCCTGTCATTTTGGTTTTTTTTCTGGTGCACCCTGCTCAAGTTATGCCTAACATGGAGTGCCCAGTCCCCATATCAGCATTCATGTGGCACACTGAGAGCCCACCCCAGTGTTCTGAAATGTTTTTTTTCCCTCATTTTGCAGTAAATTAGAAAACGGTCCCTCGTTGTTAGTTTTGTTACCCTTGTGAAAATGAAAATGGTCCCTCTTCATTGCTATGGCCCCCCCTCCTCCCTCCCCATCCTCCCACTGAGCACCCACCTCCCCACACACACACCTTTACCCCATACTTACCTATGGAGGTTGGCACTGTCATCTTCTCTGGACCGGGGACATGTTTGCACTCTTCAAAGCCCAACCACGAACTGGAGAATTAAAGGTAAGCGTGCTATAAAGCTATTCAATTGAGTTTTCAACTTATGCTGTTATCTCAGCCATTTTTTGGAATTTATGTCCCAAATTTTCAACACAGGGTTCTCAGGACCCCACCTCATAACAACTGTCACTCTCATTTTGTTACTCAGTCCTGAAAGGTGATTTTGCAGTCACTGCGTGGAATCACCTTTCAGGACTGATTCTCAAAATGACAGTGCCACTGTTCATGAGGTGGGGTTCCAAAAAGCACATGTTGCAAATTTGGTGAAAAAATTCTAAAAACTGACGGTGTTATGAGCATGCATTGCACAGTTTCTACTCTTGCTCCTAATATCACCATTTTTTAATATTTTAACTCCACATTTTTAATATTGCCATTTTTGCACACCTTCTGCAACACAGTACAGCTGTCATTTTCCACAACCTGCTCAAAACATGTTTTCACACCTGTGGTACAGAATAGCACATTTGGTCTGTGCAATCACCTTTCGGGGCAATTGAACAAAATTACATTGAGACTGTTCATGAGGAGGGGTCCAAAAAAGGCCATGTTGAAAATCTGGTGCAATGCCTTCAAAATATGCCCTAGTTACACCTGGGTGTTGAATGATTTCTACGCACATGTGTAACTTTCGTCACTTGGTAGCTTTTCACAGCCCTATCGGCTCTGGCTAAAGTTTGTTAATATTACAATCCAGCCCATGGTCCTCCTCCTTTCCCTTACATTTTTTTTTTTATTTAGTATGCTTTTTTCCCAAGCTACAGCCAAGACTCAGCCCCAGGCCATCCCAGACCCTATCACACCCTGGGACTGACCTCTAAGGCAGATGATACCCCCTGGAGTGGCCCCCAGGGTGGGGCCAATATACCCAGCACGAACTTGCATAAGACGGAGGAAGGATTCCAGCAGGTGAGGCTACTGGTATTGCCTCCATGGCTTACCCTTCTGGGTGGGGCAAAGAGTCAGCCGACAACATCGGAGGCCATAATGGGTCAATAGCCCAGAGTGCCACGGTGGTGCAACTGGAGCCGGGAGAGTGGGGTCTCATAGAGGCAGCAGCTGTTTGTTTGATTTTTGGTACTGTTGTTGCTTCCCTGGGGGGAAGGAACATGCAATGATGTCCCACATCTGATCCACCCCTTCAAGTGATGGCGCCAGCACAGTGGTACCCCCAGATTCCACCATTGGTTCGCAGTGTGCCAAACATGCTGCCCACCTCTCCAGTGAGAAGGAGAGAACAGTCCCTAGGATGCTCATTCCCTCTCCACCCCAGCTGGTCCTCTGATGTCCTGAGTCCATTCCAGACCCGGGTCATTAGCATCGCAGATGGGCACCCTGCCCCTGCGCTGGTCGCCCAACACTTCCCTTACATACCTAAAAAAAATGTCTTGCCCCCCCCCCGTCACCACCTGGGGTCTCTTCAGTCTGTGCCTTCACACCCCATACTGCTCTCCCTGTTTTCTTCTGTGTGTGTATAAATATATACTGTATATATATATATATAAAATAGTGGCGCGGTCGTGCCACAATAGTTAGGGTTGAGCAGCCAGTTACATACTAAAGTCAATAGTTTGGACGTTAATAACTTTGGACCCGTTCAACGGATTTGCCTGACATTTGGGACATGCATTGGGGTGCACTAGATCTCTTGATTTGCCAAATTGCATTTTGGTTGGAGTGCCAGTCTTTGTGTATGAAAGCGCTGAAAAATGCAAAATTATCCATTTTTGGAGGCACTGTTAGGCATTCTAAATGTGGTCCTGCACAGCCACTGTGTGATGTGCTGCTCTGTGAGATGGCTCATTTGAAAGAGCTTTGGTGGCCAAATATGCCGCTTTTTGTTTGGTGAAAAAATATTAAGGCATTCAAAAGTTATGGTACTTTTAACTTCCCATTATAAGTCAATGGGAAAATTATATGTATATCTTGCGATCTAAGAATGGGGGTTCTGGCCATCTCTTCCTGCCTGGCGGTCAAAGAATTTGCAGCCTCATGGTTCAAGAATCTTTGATCCCAAGGAATTTCAAAAGTTCTTTGACCACAAGGTCTGCCATCTTATTTTCAGTTTTCCGATCGCACAAACACAAATATCTTGGCTCAGGGGTCACTTCTGAAGTAAAACTTCGATGGGTTTTACTCAGATGACCACGATCTATTGAGCCATGGCTTTGGTTCCATAAAAATTGGTCTAAAAATTGAGTTGTAGGCATTTAAATTCTCCGTTCGCGGCTCGCTAATGATCTTTGATCGCGAGCCTGCAAATTCTTTGATTGCGAGAAACTTTGATCGCTATTGTGAATCGCGAGCGAGGGACGAGATGGCAAGATTGTAAAATTCATTTCTGTAGCCCAGTAGTGCCCTATTAACTAAAATAAAGGTGGGTTTTGGTCAGGGGGCTTCCATCTTCTATATCTGAATAAAATAATGTACTTTTTATTATCCCTGGTATTCTAGTGCCCCCCTCGAATGAGTATCCTATTAGTATCTTTGTTTATTATCCATTGTAGTCTAGTGGCCCCCCCATGTGTGTTTATGCATTTTTTTTTTATAATTATATCCCTGGTAGTCTAGTGCAACCCCCCCACTCGTGATCTGTAGTTCTTAATAATTAATATTCCTATCCCTGTAGTCTAGCGTTTCCCCCGCCATCATAATTAAATTGACTTCTATTTAGCAATACCTGGTAGTCTAGTGATCCTCTACCCATCCATGACAGCCCATCCAGCAGTCCCCCACCCTTCCCCAGCTGGCGACTGGCACAGCCCACCTCTCACCTCCACAGCCAGCCACCGACTGTGTGTATTATGAGCGGCAATTGAAAGAGGCACTAGGAAATAATTTCTGAATGCTTCTTTTAATTGCCGCTGGTAATACACGCAGTCGGCGGATGGTCGTGGAGGTGAGAGGTGAGAGCTGTGCCAGTGCTGGCTGGGGAAGGGTGGGGGTGCTGGGTGGGCTGTCATGGATGGATGGATGGGGGTGGGGGCCACTAGACTACCAGGTATTGCTAAATAGAGGTCAATTTAATTATGATGGGAGGGGAGACCACTAGACTACCAGGGATAGGAATATTAATTAAGTACTACAGATTGCGAGTGGGGGGGGCACTAGACTACCAGGGATATAATTATTAAAAAAATATGCATAAACACATGGGGAGGCACTAGACTACCACAGACAATAAACAAAGATACTAATAGGATATTCACTCGGGAGGGCCACTAGACTACCAGGGATAAGATACATCATTATATACATTGCTATGATGGGGAGGGGGCCGCTAGACTACCGGGGATAAAAAGTACATTATTTTATTCAGATATAGAAGAGGGAAGCCCCCTGACCAAAACCCACACTTATTTTAGTTAATAGGGCACCCCTGGGCTACAGAAACAAATTTTACAATCTGGCCATCTTGTCCCTCACTCTTTGTTCATGAGCGAGCAATTTCTTTGACCGTCAGCATGCAAAATCTTTGATCGCAAGATTCTTTGATCACGATCGTGCATCGCGAGCAAGGGACAAGATGGCCAGATTTAAAAAATTATTTTCTCAGCTCAGGGGTGGCCTAGCAAGACAAATTAGGGTGGGTTTTGCTCAGGAGGCTTCATTCTAATGAACCATGCTGGTGGATTACAGCAATTGTGTCAGTTTTGTAAATTACACTAGTTTTTATTCTTTGGTTGTGACCATGCAAATTCTTTGATTGTGAGCCTACAAATTCTTTGATCATGAGATTCTTTGATTGTGATCATGCATCGTGAGGTTAGGACGAGATGGGCAGATTAAAAAAAATATTTTCTCTCAGCCAAGGGGTGTGCTAGGAAGTCAAATGAGGGTGGGTTTTGCTCAGGGGATTTCATTCTGTCAAACCATGGTGGTGGCTTTTGCAATTCTTTCAATTTAAATTATTAAAGTTTTAATTCTTTGTTCATTAGCCTGCAAATTCTTTTATTGCGAGGCTGCAAATTCTTTGATCATGAGATTCTTTGATCACCCTCTTTGATCATGAGGGCAGAACAAGATGGCCAGATTTTTTGTAATGGAACAGATAGGGAAATTTTACCAAACTTTAAGATTTAATAACTCAGAAATGGTTTGCTCTTTTTACTTGAAATTTGGAGGTTGTTTATGGAATGTCCTGTAGATGTGAAGTATGGTGTTTATGTGTCAGAAGGTTTTTTTCAGAGCTATTGAGTGACACACTTTACATGTCGCAGACAGTGTTTTGCTTGTGGTGGTGGCTTGAAATTGATAGGACACCTAGCCTTAGTGTCATGGATGTAGTTTTCATTTGTTGTGTGTGTTAAATGTGAACAGGTGCAGAACTGTGCCAGTCTGACAAATGAAAATCTCATACATTAAAATGTTACATCTCGGACACGGTTTGGTCTTTTTACTTGAAATTTGGAGGGTGTTGACAGCAATTCTTGTGAATGAAAATTACAGTGTTTCCATGTCGAAAAATATTTTTTTTGGTGCAGATATGGCGTGGTGCAGTTTACATTCTGTGGACATTGTTTTGTTTGTGGTGGTGGCTTGAAATTGATAGGATACTTAGCCTTAGTGTCATGGATGTAGTTTTCAGTCATTGTGTGTGTTAGACATCAACAGGTGTGGAACTGTGCCACTCTGAAGAATGAAAATTACAAATTTTGACATGCCATATCTTGGACATGGTTTGGTCTTTTTACTTGAAATTTGGAGGGTGTTGATGGCATTTCCTGTAGAAATTAATAAAGGTGTTTACGTGTCAGACCATATATTTTTCGCGGCCATATTGTGTGGAGCAGTTAATGTTTTGTGGACTGCATTTTCTATTGTTGCACTAGATTAACATTTGTTTAGTGGCTGGCCTTGCTGTTGTGAATGTACTTTTTAGTCATTGGGTGTGTAATGTGGCCTGACACTTACAAGTTGGTGGGCCCTGCACTCCCACCAATTTAGCACAACTTTCTACTTTTCTATTTTTTCTTAAAAGATAAGAAATTCTATGCAAAAATACTTTGTTAATGCATCCAGTTAGGGTTCTTCTACAATAGAAAAATTGAAAATTCATTTTGGGGTTCCACCCTTTACTTTACCCAGCTGCCACCAACAGGTGGCGAGTGTGGATTGAGGTCATACTTGCCTAACTCTCCCCATTTTCCTATACTGCACCACCTCAGCTTGTTTACACATGGGATGGGGTGAGAGTTAGAGCCAAGGACCCAACACACACCTGATGTCTGTTGGTGGGGTGGGCTGGGGTGGGGTGCAAGTGGGAACCTAAAATGTAATTTCTCACTTTTTGCTGTAGAAGAACCTAACTTGCATTAACAAAAATTTTTGCATAGAGTATATATATATGTATATATTTATATATGTGTGTGTATATATATATATATATATATATATATATATAGAGAGAGAGAGAGAGAGAGGACACACAGAGACAGGAGGATATGGATGTGTACATCCATATCCTCCTGTTTCTGTGTCTCTTTATATTTTCTGAATGCTACCCTTTTAGTGTTTACCTTTTCCACCACCTATTTCTAGAACCATGGTGATCTCTTTTTCCTCTTGCCTTTGCTGACTTGGTTGGTGTAGAGGTTTGAAGCCTTCTGTATTGCCCTTTTAGCTTCACCCTCTTGCCCTCCACCCCACCTAATTGATCCCTCCATCAGGTCATTCCCGAGGCATTCACCTATCTTTTTAAAATCTACCCTCCAGATGTCCAGGACCCTCAGCCTTTTGTGTTTCAATCTGCAGCCATCCTTATATTGAACCACACTATGTGGTGATTGCTACTCCAAGTTGGCCTCCTACCCTGACAAGTGTAACACTGTTCCTGCTAGTGAGTACCAGGTCCACTATTGCCCCATCATGAGTGGGTTCACTGGCTAGGTGTAAGTATGGCTGTGAGGCTGTTACTCTCCCTGTTAGCATTTGAAAACATGACCAGTCAGAAGGTACTGCTTCTAAGCGAATGCAGTACTATATTAGGTACCTTAGCTTTGCCCACTCTCCCATGATGGTGCATGTGAGCTGACCATACATAGGGGCAATGAGAATCAATTGCTTTGCTTAAAAGCTCCTGATGCAGTTGAGACAACTTTGAAAACAACTGAATACTGAGACATAAATGTTGATGATATTTCATATTTTATGTAATTCTCACCCTTACTTCCTTATTACTAAGGGTATGTGTATGAAAACAGTAGATCTACCCTTCCAGCTCTACGTGCTAGACTACACCAGAAATCACACTTCTATTTATGACACCAGTCTCTGTTGCTGTGGAGATACTTATGATGTCATAAACAGGGAATGATTATGTCAGGTGTAGGGAAGCAGGTAGAGAAGATAAAGGCTATTGCACAGGGATCTTGTCATACAAATTCTTCAGTAACAAAGAAAATGGGGAACTAATTGTTGAAAATATATGAAGTAATAAAGAAAACTGGATGGTTTTGAATATAAATCTTACTTTTTCAAAGTTGTACAAATGCTGTCATGGGGCTCTTTAATTATTCATTTGTTATAGAGGTATCTGGCTGCCCCAGGACTGTGCCTCTAAATTCCCTCATTTCACAGTAGTGTGCTTATAATAGTGGCCATGTACTGTACTACACTGATTCATAATTCATCATATATAGGACTCTGCCCATTTGACAGCGCTGTCAGAAGCTCAACTCCTTAATATTCATGGCTGTGCTGTTTGCCATTCACATCATGGCTGCCGAAATATTCTGCACTTGTGCGACCCTTGACAATGACCAATTATTATTGCACATGTGCAGTCCCATACAAGGTGGTGCCAATGAAGTCAAAATGGACATGGTCATGACTGTGCATGCTTGGCCATCTAATATGGGTGCTGAAGGCTGTGCATGTCCAACCCCACTCACAATGACTGACTGAGAAGGGGAAGCAAGATGGTGCCAGTGAATGGTGCACTGTCAGTGCAAGTCTCTACTCTCTGCACTATAGAATGCATAGAGGAGATCTGTGTATGCTTTACAAAAATCATGGGAGACACTAAGCTGCGTGAAGAATTAGGAATTATACTTAAAACAAGTTGGTGCAGTGCAAGGAGACACAATAAACAATTAATATTGCCTCAATGGAATTCTAATTTAAGAAAATGCTGGTTTACGCAAAGGGTAATTTCTATCTGGAACAGTCTTCCTTCTTCTGTAGTAGATAGTGAAAACATGGATGCTTTCAAAATTGGTTTGGACAATTTTTGTAAGGATAGAACTGTAAGGTTCTAAATACATTGGGATGGGCAAGCATCATGGACGGAAGTCTTAAAGCTTGTTACTACCTATGAAACCTATGAAATGCTCCAGTGAGTGCATATGTACTTCTCAACTAACTGCTATGAATTTCACATAGCAGTATGACTTTTGCACTCACATTTACCCTTGCTCCACAAAGGTTTACTGATGTTCTTAATAATGTTAGTGCTATTTCTGGATACACAAAATATTAAATCTTTGAATTACCTTAATAGAAACATTCCTTAACATTAACTAAATGAGGCACACAATTTATAGATGTATTATTCTTTAAAGTAAAAAAGTGTTACACCTTCTGGGGTATCACTACTGATTGCCGACACTTGGAATCTCGACATTCAGGATCCTGCGTTCGGCTGCCCGACATACAACCACTTGACAGACAGAAGCTGGTGCCAACAGGAGCAAGGTAGTGGATGTGATGAATAGCTACCCTACCCCTAGTTGGGCACCACAAGGAAGGGGGAAATTTGGTGACTGGCTGAGCTGCTTTTGTGGCATGGAGGGCAGAGCCACTAGCAGCTAGGCCAGCATCGCGTTACAGACCTGGGTTCTGTTCCAGGAAAGGACATTTTTGCATGGTGCTTTTTTGCCCTGGTAGTTTTTTTAAACTACTCCAAAGTCCGCTTCCCCTTGGAGTTGTTTATTTTAGTTATGGGAGTGCAGGGGGCAGAGCCCCCATCTGGTTGGTGCAGACAGTTTGCTCCCTGCATTGCAGTAAGATCTTGTTGGTCTTCTGACAGTCAATCTCCAAAATTCATGCTTATGGAGTTCAGGAGACCAGCTGTCAGCAAATCATAGATTATCCCATTCTGGTACCTTGATAGAAACATTCCTTAACATTAACTAAATGATGTGAGCCCAGTGGTAAAGATGGCTTTGGCATTGACACCTTAACTCTTACCACACTGGCAACCCGGGGTCAAGAGTGACCTCGGGCCATCAGAGGCAGACCAGGGAGAGAGAACTGAGCATCCTGAGGACATCTTTCCTCTCTCAGGGAGGGGTGGATTTGCAGTGTCCTGGCACCAGTGACACCAGGCAGAGATTTGGTGTGCTACTGCCAGAAGCCATGCAGAGGCACATGAAGGAGTCATCATTGGACTCTTGTGAATGCATGCGGGTGGGTGTGGGTGTGTGTGTGTATGTGTATGTGTGTGTGTGTGTGTGTGTGTGTGTGTATACCTGGACATCACTGTATGTCCAACGTCTCCTGGGGGGGTGGGCACAATAGAACAAAGGAAAAGCCTTGCACCCATGGTAGGTGATGACATACTCTTCGACTCCATGCCTATCACTGGATTCCACCCACCTGTGTCCCAATCCTCCTCCCTATTGAACCACTGCCTGGAGTCACTGGATTTCAAGATATGCCAAAGAGTTGGGGGGTGCAAGCCAGGGGGTTACACCAGGTAGGGTCAGCTCAGAAGGAGCTCCAAGAGGCTACCCGGGATGAGGGAGCATTAGGCTGGGTGGGAGAAAGCCCTAAGGGTAGCATCTAAGAGAGAGGATCCATGGGGGCAGTGATAGGAGGGAAAAATAATTGAAAAAAAAAATTAACTAAATCATCATCATAGGTATCATCATAGGTACAGCTGAGCATGATAAAGACTTTTGTCCATGGAGCTCGCTAGTTTATATAATTTTTGGACTATTATTTACTAATGTACATCTTGTCTCCAGTGTCTGTCTAGATTAGCCTTAAATAAATGCATTGAACCACTTCCTACCACTTCTAGTGGGGTGGCTCCCCCTTTGACCGACGCTGAAACACGGAAAATTGCCACTACAGTGACAGTCACTGTAATGGTCCAATTCTGTGTTTCACTTCCCCCCGGTGTCCTGCCCCCTCATTGGACCAACTCCGACCTGGAGTTGAGAATCCTAAAGTCCGGCGGGTGCAGGGGGCAGAGCACCCCACATGGGGGGTGTGGATGGTGCAGCCCCCCACAGAAAACCCTAATTGAATCATCTAGCTCTATTCTTAGATCTATAATTATTGCTATCCAACTGAAGGGGATGCGTTCTAGACTCATGATACTTGTTTTTGGTTTGCATTTTCAAGAGCTCCCATAGATCGTGGTTTTCCCAAGCCCTATATGTTAAACACATATCTCCCCTGTGTCTTCTGAATTCCAGTGTGTACATATCTAGTTCCTGAAGTCTCTCCTGATAAGACATATGCCTCAATCCCTCTTTAGCTTTAGTAGCCTGTTTTCGCACCCTCTCGATCATCTGAACCTCTCCTTTCTTACATGGGGACCAGACCTGTGCTCCATACTCAAGTATAGGTCTCACCAGGGAAGAATACAAGGGAACTATAACCTCTCATTTCCTGCTTTGAACATGTCTTAGTATACAATTTAAAATTGTATTACTTTTCCACGTAGTATTTATACAGTGAGTTTTGAAAGAGAGAGATCCTGTGTCACTGTAATTCCTAGATTCCTGTCTTTTCTGGTTACAGATAGGGCTACCTCATTTAAAACATACTTATGTTGTTTATTATTCCTCCCCATATGCATAACCTTGCATTTTTCTTGATTTAAAGACAGTTTGTGAACTATTGTCCAATCCTGTATCTAGTATAATGCTTGTAGAAATGCTTCAGTGTCATCTTGATTTTCTATTATTGCCCCCTATCCTGCAGTCATCCACAAATTTTGATAACTAGATTCTTTCGTGAGAATACTAGATTGAAGAAATGTATAGATTAAAAAGGCAAGGGCCCAACACCAAGCCCTGAGGCACCCCACTCGCAACATCCTTCCATTTGGAAAATGCCCCCTTTATACATACTCTCTGTTTTCTTTCAGACAGCCATGAAGCCACCCATGAGATCAAGTTTTTATGGAAACCATGATTTTGGAGAGAAGTTATCAGTTCTGCATGAGGCACACAATTTGTAGATGTACAGTATTGTTCTTTAAAATGTGTTTATTTATTTACTTCATTAGCTTTTGTTGATCGGGAAAGGAGGACTAGACTGTTCTGCCTATATTCAGCCTCCTCCTGGGGGGAGAGGAGATACAGATGGATGCCAACTGACGTTGAACCCGATTATGTTACTGGTTCATTATAACTAAAAAAGTGCTACACATTCTGCCCATTTGCTTTAAATTTTGCAGGTTAGTGCTACAGATTTCAATACTGAGAGGTTGGGAGGTATAGATGTATTCAAAGGATAAAGGGAGAGAGATATGGAACAAAAACTAGCTTTTTATGTGGACGACTCCCTTTGCTTTTTAAGTGAACCCCAGACCTCTCTTCCCCAATTGCTAAAGATTCTGGAAACCTTTGGAAAACTGGCAGGATATAAAATAAATCTCTCTAAATTGGAGACTATGATTCTCAGCGGTAGGCCCATGGTGGAATTTAAAGAAACCTTCCCATTCGCATGGACTAAAAAAAAATACCTTTACATATTTAGTAATCCAGATCTCGGCAGAATTATCTAGACTATTTAATATTAATCATCTCAAGTTCTATAATGATATACAAGCAGATTTGTCGCACTGGAAATTTTTGCCACTATCTCTGTATGGGAGAATACAGACAGTAAAGATGAATATTCTCTCAAGATTATTATTCCTGTTTCAAACTCTCTCGATCCCAATCCCGAATCATTTTTGGAATAAACTTAATAAAGATATCCAAAACTTTGCCTGGGCAAGTAAATGCCTCAGGCTGTCAACTGAAATTCTTAGGGCAGCTACAGAATATGAGAAGTTGTACCATATAGGAGTTCTTCTGGTTTACTCTTTTTTTAATTTCTTTTCTTCAAGGTTAAATTTGTTAAAGCCTGCTGTTTTATGAACCTTTTATTAAGATCAGCTTGCCAACACCATCAGGACACAGTAAAGGACTGTAACTATTGCATACAAGTCATCGAACTTGGACATTGTGTTAAATGAATGGTATAACATAACATACTAAGATTTAACATGGAGACAATTGATAGAAGAATAATGCATACATAATGTGAATTGAATTATGGAAATCCTAAACTGTTGTATAACATCTGTAAAATTCACAAATATAAACAAACTTTTACTAAGTTAAAAGAAAGGATAAGGGGGGAGAAGGCTATGGTGCTTTCAAGATCATGCTTGACCATCCCCAATCTGTTGAAGAGGACACCATCAGATGGCAGTGTATCATGGCAATGACTTTACAAGTGTGGGACCTTGGAGTACTCAGTAGATTCATTCTTAGGGAGTTTTAAGGCATAACTGGATTCACTAGTAATTTTCTCTGATCTGGGCTGTTATGCTTCTGGACTATTCTGTCAGTGCTGCCATCATGGAAATGGAAGACTCTGGTGTGGCAAGAGCATGGTGAGAGATCAGAGTATTCTTTTACTCATGCTCGTCACACTCTCACCACACTAAGCAGCCATATCATCTTTGACCAGATTTTGTTTCTTTATGCACTTCCACCAAAGTCCTCATCTTCATTATTCAGGAGGCAACCCTCTCAATCATCAATGCTGGAGTTGTCCCCACTTGGAAATTCTTTTTCCATGAGCACAACAGCAGACTCAATGGAACACCATTTGATGCTGTCACCTGGATGGCCTACTTCACCCTCATCAGCACCACCATCATCTTGACTGGGTATAAACATAGATGTGCTTGTCCTACTTGGAATGTAACTTTCATTCATTTTGATAAATGTCAGCATGCCAACATTTATAGGTGATAGGTTAGTAAGATGGTCATGGACAATGGCCTCTACAGAACTAAATACCCTCTCCACACTTATACTAGAGGGTGGGCAGGTCAGGTACTTCGATGCTATTGATGTCAGTGCTGGCCATTCATTCACCTTGCCACTTCAGTACACCAGAGGATCATCAAATATTATCAGATGCCTGTTTTCTGCCAAATAGGCCTCAACCATACTCTGTGATGCATGCAGTCCTGATGAGTCATCCACCTATTCACCCTCTTCCTATTGATAACAAATTCCAACTTGGGACAAGGCACCCCAAAGTTGGTTAATGGGCAACTGAGAAACTGACAACCAGCCCTTGTTGTGCAGCCACCTTACTGGAGGCACTGTGGCCACAATGATCTTCAACCTGGTTATGCTGTGGGTTGTAAAACTTTGCACATGACATCCATGCCCCATGAACCAATCTGACCAGCTGCCCAGTGAGATTTTGAACCTGATCATGTCCACCCTATAGTATGGATGCAATGTCATGTTTGTAGCATGGGTACAGCATTCTGGCTATTCCAAATTCTGGAGATTGCTGAATGGTGGTGATGTGTCTATTTCTGTTGATGACTGTAATTATGTGTTTGAGTAACACACAGCTTGACCTATCTCCAGCCACATCAAGGCTAGGCTGCAGATTAAACAATGTCTGCCACAGCACCCATTGCAGTAGAATGGCTTGACTAACAGATGCAGTGTCACTGCTCACTGCTTGTGTGGCATGTTCATATGGCCTCAGAATTAATATGACTGAATCCATGAGTCACCACTGCTCAGATGTAATACAGATGCAGTATTCCGATGTTTTTTGGCATGGTCATGTCACAAATGGAAGCTCCCATCAGGGACATATACTGCATGGGTTCAGTATTAGGACCGGTCCTCTTCAATGTCTTTATAAGCGACATTGCAGAGTGACTGGAAGGAAAAGTATGTCTCTTTGCAGATGACACAAAGATCTGCATGTGCATGCCAAAAAAACAACAGTGACTTCAAGATAGAAATTTGGCAATAAAGATATATTGCCACACAGGCACAACAAAACTTAACCACACTTTTCACAAATCCAAAAGTGGAACAACAATACCGTCTTTTGAGTGGGGGGGGGGTTATTTACAGCAGTAGCTAGACAGAAGTAGGAAAAAATACTACAGACAGGCTTAGAAATTTACAGTACTGTTAACTCACAGTTCCATGTGAAAACAGCGACCATGTAATAGCGATTGTCTTTTGGATGAGTTTACATCGAATTTTGATGATGTAGACTTGTAGCGAACATCACAACAGTGCCAGAGACTAACATTTTATTTTGTTAGGGCTTTGCCCCCCACACCCAACTACTAAAGGATTGTCAACTCCATGGGGTGCAAAAAAAAAAAAAAGAAAACCCACGACCCGGCGCAAAAAACAAGCATGTCCATAACTGAACCCAGCACCCTCCTAACCCCAGCCTGCCACCAACCCACCATGCCACATGGCCAGCTCAACAGCTCACTGCTGCACTACACCCCACAAACCCTCCCTCCCTTTCTGCCCACCCTTCTTCCGTGCATATGCACATAGCGACATCCTGCCACTATAGTCACCAAACCCCCTATATGGCCACCCCCCTGCATGGCAACCCTGTGTAAAAGCACAGTGATTGAGTCGTCCTTTTTGAAAGCACTCAATTGTGGTCACCTGATACACGAGATACCTGGACACAGTGATGTATGATATGTAAGTGCATAGATAGCTAAATAATGAAATGTTTTATGAAAAAGTTCAATCTGATTCAACACCCCAATTTAAAAAGGAAATAGACTTCCTAACTAGTAAACCTAATAAAACTCCCCCCATCTTCCTGAACATTGAGGGACAACCTACACAGGATCACAGTCGCATAGCAAATATCTTCAAAAAAGCTTTTACTGACCTCAGTGGAATCAGATACATGCAGTGAATGAAACCCAGGGACCCAATCAAATTCCCATCCGCCTTTCTACTTCAGAGCTGTCACTTTTATGGAAGCAAAAAAGTACATCCTAAAAGCACTAGGTAATTTCAGAACTAGCTCTGATCAACTTGACCTAAAACTAGTTAGGCTCACCCTGGACATAACTCTCAAACCCCTTACCAAAATCTTAAATCTCATCTTGGTATCAGGCGAACTCCCAAGGATCTGGAAGGTGGCGGTGGTTATCCCATTTACAAAAGTGGTGACAGGGCCAACTCTACAAATTGCCACCCAATATCTATCCACCCTCCACTCTCCAAGGCCCTGGAGTGAATCGTAAGCGACCAACTGACGGAATATCTAGACAAGTATCATTTACAATGTCAGCAACAACATGGATTTCGAAAACAACACAGTACCACAACCCCTCTAGTGGAGTTTACTAGCTTTATCCATAATGTGTTTGACAGAGGACTCTTGGTGGGGACAACATATATTGATCTCATTAAAGCCTTCGACACTGTCAATCACAATCTGCTCCTGGATCAGCTGTCCAATACCAGCCTCTCCCCTGCAACAGGAGCATGGTTCAAAAGCTACCTCTCTGGGAGGGTCCAAAAAGTGAAAATCCTGGACACCTTCTTCAACAACCTTAGTGTTAACACAGGCATTTCTCAAGGCTCTATCCTTGGCCCTCTACTGTTCAGCCTGTTCATAAACAACCTCCCTCAATCAGTAAACAACCAGCTACTACTGTATGCAGATAATGCAGTCCTATATTCATGTAATTTTGACCCATACATACTGGAAAAGCAAATGCAGGCTAATTTCACTGCAGCTGAGCACTGGCTCCTTCAATCAAAACTGCTCCTCAATTATAAAAAAACTAAGACTATGTTATTTGCATCATCACATAACAAACACCACACACACAATGATCAGAACACTTCCCTGGAGATGGTTCAAACATTTGAATACCTAGGATTGACACTGGACTGCACCCTTTTATTTAACCAATACATAGACGCAGCCGCAAAGTCGTCAAATGCAAAACTAGGATTACTATACAGACACCAAAAAGGCCTGACTTCTGAGGCACTCAGAACTGCTGTAAATAGCTCAGTCCTCTCAGTGATAGTCTAGCAGTATATGGGGCTGCCTCCCAAACTGCTTTGAAGCATATCAAAATAACACTAAACAAAGCATGTAATTTAGTCTAGGTGTACCCCATCTCACTCACACCTGTGAGTTGTACACTCAAACAAAATGGCTCAACCTTGACAGTTGCCTCCAGTATCAAGTATGCAGACTTGCCAAGAAGTCTGTGCTAGGACTTACCACCCCAGGCCTGCAAAGCCTCTTTAGCTGACCTAATTCCATCAGATGCAATAGGGGTACAAACAACTCAGTCCTCTGCATCCCTTTCTGTAAAGTCACACAAGGCCAACGGTCCTATGAATACCGGGCACCACTTTGGTTTAATGCACTTGACCTAGGCATCACAAAAGAGGACAAAATAGGCCCATTTAAAAATAAACTCTGAGTGTCCCTCACCACAAACAGGAACAGTGACTGTGAGACCTGAATTCCCCCACACTCTTCCCTCTTTTTTCCTGCTACCATCATTCTAACCTGCGCCCTTGCCTCTCCTCTCTTCTCATTAACTAACACTCCCCTAGTAGGCTCCAGGTCCCCGCCTCAGCACTTTCCCCCCAGTGAGTCTAGCCCTCCTTTATGACTACACTCTTTAGCACTTAAGACAAAAGAACTGCTGCCCATCAAGTTCTCGCCTTCTTGCATTTAGTATTAGTTAATTATTTTACAGACTATATCATCCCCTGTTCTCTACCTGATTCACTCAGTATCCTGTAGATTCTCAAGTTGTTCACTAAACAACCTGTCAATCTAGTCTGCTTTAAATGTATGTATGTATTTATTTATTTAAGAGTTTCACCAGGAAGGCATACTGAGCAGAGTAGTGCTCGATTCCAGATGCATCCTGGGGGGAGGGGAAGAATACATACAAAAACAGATAGCACACCGTACCAACGATGCATAGCAATAAGATTACACATTGAGCAATAATAACATGTATGAGGAAAACAGTTAGTACAATTGAGTTCAGAGGGAAGATAGCTAGCATGCAGGTCTACTTACTACAACTCAGCAACTCAGCTATGGTGTAAGAGAGCCTAATATGACATGTATCAGTGCTCCCTTGACTACAGAAAGGGATTCAGTAGCAATGTGGGGAGGGTAGGCCTATGTAAACCAGGAAATACACTGAGGTCTTGGAGAGCAGTTAGGGTGTCAGGAGTGAGACACGGAAAATAAGGAGTTACAGGGGGACTGTCAGCAGGAGCAGGTGGGTGGGAAATGCTCCTTGAGTAACAGGTTGCACTGCTGTGAGTTGTCTGTGTGCCTGATGGCTACCGGTAGGGAGTTCCAGAGTTTAGGCATGCGATACTTGAATGCAGCCTGCCCTTTGGCTGTAGCCATGTGTGGGACATATAGGAGCCAGGAGTCAGTGTTCCTGAGGGAGTACACTGTGAGTGGTTGAGCTTGGAGTGTGGACCCAAGGTAGAGGGGGAGGGTCTGGGACCAGAATTTTGCAGTTAGCCTCGCACTGTGGAGCTGTCTCTGATCCTGTAGCAATGGTAGGTCAAGGGACTTGTAGAGTTCACAGTGGTGCATGGGGGGGCAGTCTAGGGCAAATTGGCAAAAGGAGTGGAAGAGGGATCAAGTCTTGCTAGGGTGGAATTGGGGGCAGCGGTGTATACTACGGTCCCGTAGTCCAGTATTGGGAGGATCATTTTCTGTAGAATAGCTTTGCGGGTTTCCAGAGGGATACAGCCCCTGATACGATATAAGGCATCAAGCTTGGGGTACAATTTCTTGTGTATTGAGTCAATATGTCCTGAGAAGTCAGGGTGCTGGTCGAGCCAGACCCCAAGGTACCAGAATGAGATGTGGGCCTCCAATAGTATACCATCTAAGGTTTAGAAAGAGGGGGTGGTGGGGAGACGGGCGAGTCTCTGTCTGGTACCGAAGGTGATGGAGATTTTTTGGGGGGTTTAGGAAGAGCTGGTTAGAGTGAAGCCATTGCTGGACAGCAGTGAAGTTGTCCTGAAGCCTGGAGGCCATTTCAG
This sequence comes from Neoceratodus forsteri, assembly GCA_016271365.2. Classification (NCBI taxonomy): domain Eukaryota; kingdom Metazoa; phylum Chordata; order Ceratodontiformes; family Ceratodontidae; genus Neoceratodus; species Neoceratodus forsteri. Next base: position 84,557,807 of record CM028133.1, on the reverse strand, counting down.
TGTGGGATGGACCTGACACATACAGTGCCATGTCGTCTGCGTACATATGAAAGGATGTGTGTTTACATACCAAGGGCAGGTCATTTAAGAATATGGAGAACAGGATGGGGCCAAGGACCGAGCCTTGGGAGGATGCCCGTATTAACTGGGAGGGGAGGCATAAGTATGTTGACCAACTTTTACAGCTTGAGACCTACCAGCTAAGTAGGATTGGAACCAATTGGAGCTGTGTGAGTTTGGATAGCAGAAGGGTGTGGGAGACCATGTCGAAAGCCTTGGTGAGGTCAATAAAGATCACTGAGGTGATGTGTCCATGATTCATACCCATGAGTACAGTGTCGGTGAGCCATAGGAGGGAGGTGATGGTGGAGTGCGACTTCCTAAAGCCAGATTGATAAGGTGTGAAGTAGGAGGTGGAGTCGAGAAAAGGGGAGAGTTGGGCTAGTACGAGGCATTCCTGGATTTTAGCTAGGATGGGGAGTAGTGAGATAGGGCAGTAGTTACCTGGAGATGAGGGGATTACCCCCTTTCAGGAGAGGAATGACTGTGGCACACTTCCAATTGGCTGGGACAGAGGCAAGTGAGAACAAGAGATTGTATAGTGCAGTCAGAGGGGTGGCGATGGCTGGAGCGGACAAGTAAAGCATTTTGGAGTCCATACCCAAAGAGAATTTACCTTTAGAGGGGTTTAGGGCCTGCAGCTGCATTAGTACTTCGGTCGGGGTGACTATGCGAAAGGTGAAAGATATGGAGGAGGGTGGTTTAGGCGTGAGCGGGTGTGGGTGTGATTGGGGGAGTGAGGAGAGGAGTGAGGCTGCACAATTTGTGAAAAAGTTGTTAAAAGCTGAGGCCACTGCACCTGGCTCAGTGATGGTTGAGCCAGCAACATTATGTGGGGTGCTGAGAAGGGGGGGTGAGTAACGATTTTAGTGTTTTCCAGAATTTCACAGGGTGATGTAGGTTAGAGTGGAAAGAGGACTTGAAGTAGTTGGCCTTGGCCTGACGTAAAAACCTGATGCAGAAGTTCCGAAGTGTGCGGTAGAGTTGGAGTGCCTCCAGGGAACTGGCTGCCTTATACAATTTCCATGCTTGGTCCCTGGCATGGAGTTGATCGATAATATTGGCAGAGACCCAGGGCAGGTAGTCACCTCTTACCCAGGTCCACACGGCTAGGAATTTGTGTTTGAAAAGGTCCAAGGCAGAGTTGATGGAGGGTGCCTGGGGGATGAAAGACCAGTCCAAGGTGGACAGGTCGTAGAGGAGCACTGAGTGATTGAGGGATTTGTATGACCTGGTGAGCAGTATCCACGGGGGAGGGAGCTTTTGGTCTGAAGATTTTTCTGACCACATAGATTAGGTGATGGTCACTTAGTGAGTCCGGAAGGAGTCCTGATTCAAGTATAGAGTGAGGGTGCGAGGTAAGGGCCCAGTCTAGAAGGGAGTGGTTCTTGGACTTATGATTTAAGCGTGTGGGTTCGGTAATTTGTTGGGAGATATTTAAGGATGTTTTGTGGTTCTGTAACTTAGAGCTGGTGCTGGAGAGCCAATTAGAGTTGAGGTCACCAAAGGTAATCAGCTCTCCTGCTGAGCCAAGTAGTTTAAGTGTGCTCAGGTGGTCCATTATGAGTGGCGTGGGGGTGTTGGGGGCACAGTAGGACACAGCTATGTATAAAAGCACTGAGTGGGGCAATGAGAGCTTTATTAGTAAGGAGTCAATGGACAGGGTGGGCAAGGTGAGTTGGATTGGGGTGTAGTGGAGGTATGCAGCGATGAACATGGCAATGCCTCCACCTCTTTTGTTACCGTGCTGGTCATGCCGGATGAGGGTGTAGCCAGGGAGTGAAAATTCAGCATACAGATTGTGGGGCTTTAGCCAAGTTTTTGTTAAGATTATTATGTCAGGGTGCAGTGTAAGGACACTTGGTTGAAGGATGGTGAGCTTTTTCAGGATGCTACATATGTTTAGGTGAATTATTTTAAAACCCTGTGGGAGTTTTATAGGGGTGGAGGTGATAGAGGGTGTTGGGCCAGGGTTAGGCTGTACATCACCTGCAATAAGAAACAGCAGAGTGAGCAAACTGTTTAATTTTAGGCATCCGTCTTGGTAGCATACTTAGTGCATGGAGTCACTGGGCAGGTTTAGTGATTCCAGGTGTGCAAGAAAATCTTAGTCCAGTCAACCCAGCTTAGAAAGAGGGCGGCAGGATGGAAGGGCCGGGTGGCCAGTTAATCGAGAGCTGTTGGGGCAGAGAGCCAGTGGAAATGGTGCTGTGGAAAGGTGGGGGAGCAGACCAGCTATCTATTAAGTTGGTGTATGGCTGTGGGACTGGAAAGGAGGCAGGTGGAAGGGATGTAAGGGGTAGGAACACACACAGCATAGTGACGTACAGTGGCAACATGGTGCAGACTGCGTGTATTAAGGGCGGCCTCTAGTGGTGATAATAGATGAAGCAGATTGCTTAGTTAGGGTGGCCTCTAGTGGTGCTAGCAGATAATCTGCTAATGGGGAAATTGGCTGATAGATATTATCGCGCGAACACATAGCGTGATCTCACAGGCTATATAAGAGTAAGTCCACCAAGGGTGGTGGCGGGGACACAATGCAGTGACAGAGACCCTGCAGCAGCATGGTGTGGCTGTCGTACCTGTGTGCACAGTTGGGAAATCCGGTGGCTTGGGGGAGGGAAGGACACCGATGCCCTCACAACCTCCTTTGGCACTGGGGCAAAGAAGAAGAGAATATTTATTAGCAGGTAAGCCAGCAGGAGGAGGAGCTTACAGCAACAGTTTGCAGGGGCCAGCAGATATTCAGGAGCTAAGAATGCAATTCGAATTATAGCTGAGGTGTAGACAATTTTAGGTCTAGACTGTGTATTGTTACCACTGGTTCATTTACTTGTAATATGCACAGCTGTAAGGGTTTTACATTTACTGACTGTGGTCAGCATTCGGATACATCTGAGGCGCAGGCAATTACTAGCGCACTACAGGGATTTTATACACGAGTAGACATGGCCCCCTACAGAACTACCACTTTTAAAATTGCCCAGCTGTAAGGATTTTTTCCTTTTTTTCTTTGTATTGTGGTCTGAAATCAGCCTGGCATTACTAAGTTAATAAAACAGCACATTTTGAGGTATCCTGTACAACATCTTAAGGAACCTGGCAGAGCTAAGCTAGAAACTATCAAACTGTACTTCGGTCCCATAAAGCACCCTGCAGAATAAGCTGAACTCAGGCACTAATCAGATTAAAGCTCCCACCTAAAGTGTACAGCACCCCATCCTTTTACAATAATTGAGGAGCCAACTGAAAATTGTCCAGTTTCAAATGGCGCCAAATTCAAAAGTCCTTTGTCCTCAATATAGTTACAGAGACCCTGCAGCAGCGTGGTGTGGGCATCGTACCTGTGTGCACAGTGGGGAAATCCAGCAGGTTGGGGAAGGGCAGGACACCGATGCCTTCACGACCTCCTTTGGCACTGTGTGCACAGTGGGGAAATCTGGCAGCTTGGGGGAGGTCAGGACACTGACACCCTCACAACCTCCTTTGGCACTGTGTGCACGGTGGGGAAATCCAGCGGCTTGGGGAAGGGCAGGACACTGATGCCCTCATGACCTCCTTTGGCACTGTGTGCACAGTGGAGAAATCCTGTAACCTCTGTAACCTGATGCATTCATGTCTCTCTAGGCATGGAACCTCCGTGTATCTGCTTATGTACTTGTAACCATCGTAAATGATGTTATGCCCATGTATTACTAAGACGTGAAACCTCCGTAAAACAGCCTTTGGCTCAAAGGTACTTTCTAGAAATAAATAAAATAAATAGACAGATATCTGTCAGGAATAAGGAATAAGTGGTGGTTATCAGATGACACTACATCATTTCTAACTACAGAACATCTAACTCGAGCATGCTGCTACTGTTTACCAAAAATCCATAAATGTTTGGTAACCCCCCCCCCCAGGTCACCCGATAGTTTCTGGGAACAACTCCCTTACAACACCTTTTCTCAGTATATAGACCACTTTATTAAGCCCATTGTGAAAGAAATGTCATCCTATATTAGAGATACAGGGGATATATCAAATATCCTGCAAGATGTGGAAATACATGAAGAAAGTTGTTTTGTAATCCTGGATGTTGAATCTTTATATTTAAGTATTCCACACACGGGAGGTTTGGAATCCTTACATTATTATTTGGATGGAAGAGAAAACAATTACCTGCCCACTGAGGAGCTGGTAAAATTGACGGAATGTCAACAGTGTAATACATTTTTTTATTTGGATGGTCATTGCATACAAAAGAAGGGCACAGCAATGGGGTCCACATTTGCTCCAAATTTCATCAGTTTGTATCCAGGCAAGTGGGGGGAGGAGGTCATTAGGTCACCAGATGTTAATCCCTACAGTGACAAGATAGATTTATATTGCTGATTTACTGATGATATAATTATGATCTGGACTGGAACAAAGGATGAATTATTTGAATTTGTGAGACATATTTGAAAACAAGTTAGATAATCATCTGTTAGGCTGTGGGGAAAATTTTACCTGCTAATGCGGGTAGACAGACTAGATGGGCAAAATTGCCTTCTTCTGTCTAAACACCAGTATGATGACAGTCTTCTAAACGAACAGAAAAAATGCACAGCAAACAGCAAAAAATTTTCAAAAATTACTAGAAGTATTACTGTGTGTAACTGTGTACAGAGCTGAACACACCAAAACTAAACAATAGCCAGCAACAGTTGGCAAGACAGCTTTTCACACTATGCTTTACACCACAGATCTGCCCCTCCACCAAAGCACACTTCTGCACTGTCAGTACAGACACTGAAATTATTAGGTTAAAAGGCAAAATTCACACTAAATCAATAAACGACTGATGATACAAACACATAGGGATTTACAACACTTGATGTACTAAATATAGACTCAAAAGTCCAAAGGTGAATTGGTTTTTGAAAGTTTTTTGAAGGTTTGAATCTCACAGCTCTGAGAGCTAACTAACTCCAGCTTTCCACTACACGCACCATGCTGATCTGAGGATGTGCAAGCCAATATAGAGCCCATGTTACCTGCCATCTCATGAATCATTGCAAAATTCACCTTTAGGAGCCAAAAAAAGGTGAAGTAATGTGAAATCCATATGATCCAATTGCAACTTCATGTTCCCAAAAAAGGCAAAGTTATTCACTTCACAGTGCTGAGAATTTTGTGAAATTCAAGTTCTAAGCTGGCCTGCCTGCACAGTGGTAGTGCTACTGCTTGCTATGCTGGTGACCCATATTTGAGAATGAGCCTGTAAATCTGGAGGGTCAGCTGGGGGGGAGGATTGAGCACCCAAGGGGCACTCCCCGGGCACTCTCTTCCTCCACGGAGCAAGGGACACCACTGCCGCTACAATGTCACCACCTGGGTGCACACGGGTGGAGGTGCAGTGAGGGGTGTTATGTGGGAGGGCTGGATGTTGGCTGGGATTTAGAGCAGCATCATGTCTCAGCATGTGCCTGTCTCCATGGACCCCCTTGTTGGCCAACATCAATGGGGCATGGGAAAAAAGTGAAAAATGGTCCTGTGGTTCACTGGATTATGGGGCTAGAAAGGATGTGGTGTAGACATGGATCAGATGGAGGACTGATGCATGGTACAGGTGCCCTTCCCCGCTTCCCTACCCAGGGGGAAAATTGAGGTAGGATGGGGGCTGAGGTCTGGACCTGGAGTTCATGCCCGCCCCACCAGTACAGTCCCCAGACAAGCAAACCATGGAGTTAAGGGGGTATGAGCATAAACAAGAACTAAGCAAAAAGAAATTTGAGTTCTACATGAAATACTCCACATAGCAAAGTTGACTGGCTTCACCCATCTCTGTTCTCAACCTAAAGTCCTAAGTGAAAGCCTGACAGTAGAATATTTTTGCCACTGTATTTGTAGATCATGGCTATAATCTTGGAAAAGCAATACCTTGACACTGTCACAGTCCAGCGATCCCTTGGATCTAGCAACCTGGAGCACTTTCTCTTTTTCGGGGAACCGGAGAACTACATTAGGTAGTGCCTTGGTTTATCTCCATGTTTAGGTAGGGGACTAGTTCTGTGTGACTTTTCCAGTTCCCATTCAGCCACCTCCAGTTTGAGCCCCAGGTGTTCCGTTAGCCATCTTTGTGCCTTTCTCCCACCTTTGGTGTCTTCAGATTTCTCGGGCAAGTTAATTAGGTGAGTATTAGATATTCTGCCCCTGTTCTCTTTATCATCAACCCTCTCACTTAGGATTTTGACCTGCTTCATTAGAGTTTTCCATTCTCAGGACAGTTTATCTACTTGGTCCTCTAGCTCTCCAATATGAGTTTCAGATTCATCTAGCCACTTGGTATGTGATGAGGAGGTTTCAGCTAGCCCATTCACTACCAAATGGATATGTGTAACCTGCACTGTAAGATTTTCAAATCCAGCTTTGACCTTTTGTTGCAGATTAACAAGGATAGCTATCATCGTTTTCATTTGAGCCTCATTCTCCTTGTCCCTTCCCACCTACGATGCCATGCTGTGGGTTGTGTTCTGGTCTCACTTGATTGATGACTATCTTTACACAGTGGTTCAAAATCAATAGCTGCTTGTCTTTTGGTGGATTTTTCTGAGGCCATGCATTCATAGAATCAGTTCAGAGTATTACTACAATTACTGCTTGCAGATAAATATGAATTTTGTTGCTTTTATTTTGGCATAAGCTGAAGCCCTCTCAGTGCCCATATACCATTGTTGGCTGCCAAGCCACACAACCCTGTCTTATCCATACTAGCATCAATGAAGGGATCAGGCTTTGTTTTCCTACTGGCTCCAAGCTCCAGACCAGGCAGTGGCCCTTCACCAATTTCTTCAGCCATGGTCCTTGTTAATACCCCTCAGGTACTTACTGCTCCTCTGAAGCTGTCTTTCTGGACTTGAGACCTGTACCTTAGGTCTATCATGATACCAGGGGCTAATTTCTGCTGGTTAACATTCGCCTGAGCACCTGATCATTAGTCAGAATACCACTGCGACACCACATGGTCCCAGGATATGGATGGAGAAGACAAACACTGATTCATTAGTATAACATACAACAAGCTTGCTACATGATTTTATTTCAACAAGGTTCCAAAAATGAAAAAACACAAGGAAATAAAAATAAATAAAAGAAAATGAATCATTACATAGCAATTGTTAGGATGCAACATTCAGGATCACATAACATTGCCATGATCTTTTTCAACTTTGTTCTTTGGAATTGCTTTGAGGATATGAAGACTGCATGTCATTTCCTCACTCATGCTTCGGGCAGATTGAAAATCCCAGACTCTGCACAGCTGGTTTCGGTAGCCTGTGTATTGAATGACTTTGATTGAGAGCTTTCAAAAAGGGTGACTCAATCTTAACATTTTTTACACAGGGTTATCTGCAGGGAGAGCAACAGGATAGTGGGTCGGCAAATATAATGACATCCGGTTACTATGTATACATGCACAGGGGGGACCTTGCTGTGCGACATGCGGAAGGGGAGGGAGAGTTTGTGGGGCATAGTGCAGAGGTAGATTGCCTAGCTGGCAGTGTAGCATGGTGGGCTGGTGACAGGCTATGGTTGGGAGAGTGGTGGGTTCAGTTCTGGGAGCCTGCTTGTTTTTTGCGCCACTTGGGTTTTGGTTTTTCCATGTTTTGCTCCCCCCCCGACCTGCACCCCCTGGAGTTAAGAATCCTTTAGTAGGGGGGTGTGCAGCTCAAAGCCCCCCACATAAATAAATTCCATGTGTCCAGCACCATTTTGCTATGTGCTGTGAGTCTACATCATGGAAATTAATTTTCGGCGATGTTGACTCGCCCAAACGGCAATTGCTGTTACGCGGTCGTTGTTACCACCTGGAACCCTAGTTTCGGGGAGGGGGTTATATGCCCTCCCCCAGGCTCTGAGCTGTCAGAAAAACAAGGCTGTTTACAACTAACTCCAGGCTTGTTTACCTCAGATACCATTATGAATTTAAAATAAAGAAAACACATTTTGCAACCTTTTCCTTATTGAAGGACTCTTTTCATTTATACTAAATCTGGCTGTCCCAGACACCAAAACATTATGTAGTATATAATATATAGTCTATAGCAGAGCATTATTCTATACAGAAATCCATCCTTTTCTAAATGTTATTGTGCCACAGTTCGAAGGTCATAGAATGTGATTGTATCTTTCTGTGTTAGAACAGCATTCTAGAAACTGTTAGAGGCTGCACAAGTCAGTTTCATTGAGAAGTAGGAAAAAACCTCAATGCACACATTTTATATAATACTATACACTATAAAAAAAAAGAATGAGCAATTTTATGCATAGCCAGTGTGTTCTACCACCTCAGGGTTCTGATTCCCACTGACCTCTGTAGCTTCGCTCTCAAGCTCAGAGGGAATCATTACCCCTCTGTGTCAGAACACACTGGTTGTACATAGTTGCCCATCCAGTATTCTCTATTTTCAATACGTTTTAGGCAATCAAACATATTTCACACTGTGGAAAGGATATTCAAAGGGTTGTACCTGACGCTACCGAGTTGCTCCAGTGCAACCGAGTTGCACCATCGCAACCCCAGTAATGCGCCCTGGTGTGATATTGAAAGGGAGGACTTGCACAGTGCAAGTCCCAATGTGCCGGGGTACAAAGTCGATATATGCAGCGCAAATGCAGGGGGTGTTCCCATGAATACTGTACTTTACAGGCACAAATATGCAAATGAGTTCATTCTCATATTTGTGCCTGTGTAGTACAGTATGGCCTGCAAGCCCATTGGTTCACACTGTCTACCAATAGGCTTACAGATCATACTGTAAGCTGTCATTTGGTGGGCAACTGGGTGATATGTTTGCAGGGTGCAGCCACCCGCCGATGATGAGAGGGAGCTGGGTGGCCAGGGTCCTGTGTGAGTGGGAGGGAAGGGGGGTATCACTGGACCAACAGGTATTGATATTCACTACTACTGTCCACAATCAGGCATATGGGAGGGAGGGGGACTACTAGACCACCAGGATATTGTAGATATATACAATTGCCCGCAATTGGGCATATGAGAGGAAGGGAAGGGGATCGCTAGACCACTAGGATATTGTAGATATATACAGTTGCCCATGATCGGGCATATGGAAGGGAGGGAGGGGGACCACTAGACCACCAGAATATTGTACAAATGCCCATGATTGGGCTTGGGGGGCCCCTAGACTACCAGGGACTCACAGTGGCTACACAGCATGCCAGGTGCATTTCGCCAGACTGCCTGTGCAAAGTATGCAAATGGGGCCATAATGACATGCAATAGCCCCATTTGTGCCATGCATACATTATGGACCCATTTGCATGCCCACTTCTGAATATTGCGAGTGTCCAGGGAATGCACCTGCACATTATACATGTGTCAGGTGCAGTCTGTGCCGTATTCAACGGAGATGCACCTTGGCACATCTCCTTTGAATATTGCCCTGTTCTGGCCCCCGTGCATCTCAGTTGTGCTGCGCCCCTTCTTGTTCCACAGCCTGGTGCAGTCTGAATATCTTGCCCAGTATGTGCTATGTAACAATAGTTCAGCAAAAGTGGCTCATATTTTATATGTGCAAATATTTAAAAATGGGTATCTGTTTTTATACTAACAAATTAATCTGTTTAAATTGTTTTTTGTTTTAATTGGGTTCACCACAACATAACTCAGATAGACCATCTTAGGATAGCTGGTTCATTCCACTGGGGTACCAAACAGACAAGGCACACTCATGAGTCCTGGTAGGACGAAACACGTGTCTATGTCTTCTATTGGCACCCTTTGCAAACTGTGTGAGAGGCCTTTCGGCACCATGCATTTCTGCTTAAAGTTGAACCAGCATAATATTCTGTGGTGATTTGCATATGCAGCCCATGACACTTTGCATTGTGGGGGCATGTGTGATTTTGTAGCTATTATATTGTTTGGTCACTTTGAGTCATGCAGGATGCATTTTAGAGGTACTTGAAAAGGAAACATAGAATAATGAAGAAAAAAGGAGGGGGTTCTGCAGGTGGCCATTTTGACAGAACAGGGGGAGAAAAGTACAGTATAGAATATAAGGGGGGGAGGGCCTCAGCACCCAACTAGGGTTCTGAGGTTCAAGCAGACTCGATAGACCGTAAGGCCTAATCTGCAGACAAATAGTATGTTAGTATGTTAGAATAGTCAAAATGTTGTTGCAACAGGCTTTAGAGAAAGAAATTTGAATAGAGTCCTTGTAATTTCAAAGTAGGATGACCAGCCCTACTACAGGTGGTTTGTTTTATCTTTATTGCTCATTTCCTGACCTGTTTTATTTATTAGGTTTTTATTATTAGGTTTTCCTTTTTCAAATCATTGTTATTCTCCTTGTATCCAGTTCTGGTGGAGGGTAGGAAGAAGTAGGCTTTTGGTTAACTAGGATCTGCAGATTATCCAATAGGTAGGGAAATGGGCAGACTAGGGGCAGGATTCACTAACATGGGGGAAGGTCCACCAGCTGTGGGAAAATCTCGGCGCTAGTGGGTTTCCACTTGTGAAGCCGCAGGTCACCCACAGCTGCGGGTATTCACTAAGGTGGAGCTGGAGTATGACAGGCTCCACGGAATATGGCACTTTGCTGGTGCTGTTGCCAAAGACAGCACCGCAGCTATGGGAGGCTGCTACAGGCATTGGGACCTGCCGTAGCACCCTCTGCAACTGCTGCGAATGTGGATCGGCTGCTGCGCAGCTACAGTGATTTTATCGCGCAACTAGGGTTGCAGAGTGGGACTTAGTCCCATTTCGCTTTGTGAATCCTGCCCTAGGTCAGCCAAGCAGTCCTTATCTGCCATTAAAGTACGTTTCTATATGTTTCTTATTAGGAAATTAGTACCAAGACTACATACAAAACAACCTGAAGTACAACAGGTTAAAACAAGCCTTACACTAAATTATTTCTCAGTAAGGGATCCAAAATTATGGAACAAACTTCCAGAGTTTTGTAAATGGTGAAACCTTTGAAAATTTTATAAAAAGGGATTGGACGAATTGCTTAACCACTTCTAAAACAAATGTTTCACAGACTTGTGGGGGGAATTCATGAGGGGCCAAGGCCCCATAAACACAGAGTAAATCAAGTTTCTATGTACAGCACTCAGAATCCTGAATGGATACACTAAATTTGCATTGTTTTGCCATCAATTATTACAGTGTGTGATATTGTCCAGCCCCATGCTGTAGCAGAACTATAGATGAAAATAGTAATCCAGAGTATGTTGCAATTAGTTGATACCCTATCATCAGTACTAAAGACATCACAGTTTAGGGGAAATCTTCATTGTGTTTTATTTTTACAAGTTGTTTACCTAAGATGGCCCAGGTGAGATACAATATCTAATTTCCTGGTTCTAATGATTTCTGCAACTAGGTGGATATGAACACTGGAATGTTATGTCACCTACTATGTAAAGGAAGGGATAAAAGCAACTGAACAAAAGAGTAAACAGGGAGGAGAGGAGGCACTGTGGGTCACCTTGGAGACTGGAAAGGGCACCACAATCCGCACAGGGGTTGTGTACAGACCCCCATGTCAGGGGGAAGGAATGGACAAGGATATGATAGAAGGCATTCTTAGAATGGCAGAGAAAGGGGAGATACTGTTGATGGGAGACCTGAATATGCCAGATGTTAACTGGAACACATTTGCTGCAGCCACATCCAAGAGCAGGGCCATTCTTGATGCTCTACAGGTGGCAGGCATTAGACAGTTAGTTCCGGAACCAACTCGTGAGGGAGCAATCTTAGACCTCATACTCTCAAACGAGGGCAGTGAGAGGATCTCAGATCTAGAAGTGGGTTGCCATCTGGGGACAAGTGACCATCAAACAGTGTGGTTCACGTTAAACTCAGCTACAGAGTCAAGCCATACAAAAGTGAGGGTACTGGACTTTAGGAGGGCTGACTTTGGCAAGATAGGAGAGTGCCTCAGAAAAGCACTAGCAAACAGGCTAGAAGGAGGTGTGGAGCAACAATGGGGAATTATCAAAACTGCCATCACAGAGGCAACAAGCCTTTGAGTGAAGCAAATGAACAAATCAAAATGAAAGAAAAAGCCACTATGGTCTTAAAAGAGGTGGCTGTGAAAGTCAGGAAGAAAAAGATAGCATTCCGGAAGTATAAGGAAACACAGAACGAGTAGGACAGAGAGCTGTACCAGTTAAGGCAGAAGAAAGCAGGGAGGGAAGTCAGAATAGCAAAGGCCCAAACTGAGGAAATGATAGCCAACTCAGTTAAGAAGGGGGATAAAACCTTTTATAGGTACATCAGCGAGCATAGAAAGACAAAGGGAGGGATAGTGAGGCTGAATAGAATGAACAGTGGGTGGGCAGAGGGGGACAATGAAAAAGCAGGAATACTGAACGAATATTTCTGCTCAGTATTCACAAAGAGGAGGAAGTGCCTAATCCAATTAACAGAAGAACTCTTGATAGGGGGGTCGATCCCAGTCCTTTCACAGAAGAAAGGGTTCTGCAAGAACTCCTAAAACTGAAGGTGGACAAAGCAATGGGTCCTGATGGAATTCACTCCAGAATTCTAAAAGAATTAAGGGAGGAACTAGTGAAACCACTGGCTACTCTTTTTAATAAATCATGGGAGGGTGGTGTGGTACCCGAGGACTGGAGGAAGGCGGATGTGATTCCCCTTCACAAAAGTGGTTCCAAGACAGAGGCAGAAAACTACAGACCTGTCAGTCTGACCTCTGTGGTAGGGAAAGTGATGGAGTCACTTCTGAAGGAAAGAATAGTCGAGTACCTAGAGGCCAGTGGAGCACGGGACCCAAGGCAACATGGGTTCACAGCGGGAAGGTCATGTCAGATGAATCTAATAGATTTCTTTGACTGGGTGACCAAAGTAGTAGACCAGGGAGGGGCTGTGGACATGGCCTACCTAGACTTTAGCGAGGCATTTGACACAGTCTCACACAAAAGATTAATAGTCAAATTAACCAGCCTGGGAGTGGGACCCAGGGTGGTAGCCTGGGTAAAACATTGGCTGGACAACAGGACACAGAAGGTAATTGTAAATGGAGTCCATTCTGAAGAAAGGGGGGTTACTAGTGGGGAACTGCAGGGTTCAGTATTGGGTTCAGTCCTTTTTAATGTCTTCATCAGTGACATTGCAGAGGGACTGGAAGGAAAAGTATGCCTTTTTGCAGATGACACAAAAATCTGCAACAAGGTTGATACACAAGGAGGCATGGAAAGGATGAAAAGGGACTTGGCAAGGTTGGAGGAATGGTCAGAAGTGTGGCAGCTAGGATTCAATGCAAAGAAGTGCAAAATAATGCACCTGGGAAACAAGAACCCAGGGGAAGAATACACAATGGGTGGGGAGGTAGTAACAACAACAAAAAAGGAAAGGGACCTGGGGATAATCATATCAGATGACCTTAAGGTTAGCAAGCAATGTGAGAAGGCAGTAGGGAGGGCTGGGGGTACACTAGGATGTATAGGGACAGGCATCAGCAGCAGAAAACAGGAAGTTGTTATCCCTCTGTACAGATAGTTGGTGAGACCCCATCTGGAGTACTGTGTCCAGTTCTGGAGACCCCATCTCTGCAAGGACATAGACAGGATAGAGGCAGTCCAGAGGAGGGAACTAAAATGGTGCAGGGTCTGCAAGAGAAGCCGTATGAGGGAGACTAAAGGAGCTTAATATGTATACCCTTGAGGAAAGAAGGGAGAGGGGGACATGATAGAAACTTTTAAGTACCTCAGTGGAATCAACAAAGTCCAAGAGTGTAGCATTTTCAGAAAAAGAGACTTGCAAGAACAAGGGGACACAATTTAAAGATAGAAGGAGGGGTTCTAGGGGCAATGTGGAGGAAGTATTATTTTACAGAGAGGGTAGTGGATGCATGGAACAGCCTTCCTGAGGAGGTTGTGGGGTCTAAAACTGTGGGAGAATTCAAAAATGCATGGGACAAACATAAGGCAATTCTTGTGGGGGGTAGGAAGAAATAGGCTGTTGGTTAACTAGGATCTACGGCCTATCCTGTAGGTAGGGAAATGGGCAGACTAGATGGGCCTAGCAGTCCTTATCTGCCGTCAAAGTTTATGTTTCTATGTTTCTACTCAAGGTTATAAAGTGAATATTTGACACTAATTTGGTTCAGACCTGTGATTGCCTGGTTTCAAAGTCAGTGCTCTAACCACTAGACCACATTTCATCCCATAATGTCTCTGACTGAGACAAATGTCTATCATGTGTTGTAAACATAGGACTTTCTGGACTTCTTTTTTTCATTTTATTTTTAACCAGGGGGTGACCTGGGCACAGCCCCTTTTAGTCATGCCTGACATTAAAGTACAATACTAAACAATAAAGAAGACTACGCAGATAAGATTCTACACAATTAATGAACATCTCAGCTTTTGTTAAGATACTGACTCACATTTCATTAAAGGGGAAATCACTGACAAAGAAATATGCAGTTTATAAAATTATTGTGTCTGCAATGTATAACTGAAACATTTGCACTGAATGACCATGAGTTTTTTCTTCTTTCTGTTAATGCAGAGACTGTTTACAAGACAACCATCGCAGTGCTTGGAATAGATAAAAGCCCATCTAATAAAAGCTGCAGTATAACTCTAATGTGTTCGGTGGAACAAGGTACAAGCATAAGCTACAATTGGCTGGATAAAAACAGTGCTATCATTGAAGATCTTCAAGACCCCCAACACATCTTCCATAACAAAACTGTGTTAAAAGTCTTTCTACAAGAAAATAATGCTAATACCTCCTACTCCTGTATTGCCAGCAATCAACTTGGCAATGAAAGCGCAGCTATTACCCCATGGAACAGCTGTTTTCCAACAGGTACAATACAACTGTACACAATATTACATACTAGGGAGTTATCCTTGAATATTTGTTTGTGCTCAATGGACAACTATTATACTTCAATTTCACAACTTGATTTTTTCAACCCTCTGCGTGAACCATTGTGGTGCTAGACCCTGGGGAAATTTAACTTAGTACCAGGAGCGTGCAAACTGCCATGGCAGCAGCAAATTTAGGTGGTCAGCACTTCACTTATTTCAAAAAAACTCTCAACCATAGTTTACTTTGTGTTTAGGAAGTTTTAGATATTTTTAAGTGACTACAAGTGCAGTGAAAACCATATACAGTAATTTGTGAGGATAAATTGCTTACTACAGTTCGTAAAGTCTATATAGTACTTAAATGTCCTAGTTGTATATAAATTACACTGTTGATCCTTTATTATCTCACCCATCCTGGACTGAGACCTTTCATTCATTGCCAGTACTAGTTTTCATGCTGCAGTTGGCTAATCCTTTTCAGTTGCTGGATTATTACGTTGGGGTGATGGGCGGTGCAGAGGTCTAGCACCACAGCTACTTGAACTTATTTCAAATGGTTTTATGCTTGCACGCCTTTACTCTCCGCCATTGTCCTGCTTCCTGGTCCCAATTCTTTGCCATGATATGGTGGTTACCACAGCATAAGCAGACATTTCTGACATTGGTACGTCTTCTTTGGAGTGGCAAGAAAACTAGGACTGACAATGAAAAAAATGTCTCAGTCCAGGATGGGTGAGATAATAAAGAGTCAGCAGTGTAATTTATGTACAACTGGGACATTTAAAGTACTGTGTAGGCTTTACGAACTGTAGTAAGCAATTTATCCTTACAAATTATATGGTTTTCACTGTGCTTGAAGGCACTTAAAAATATATAAATCTTTCCAAATCTATGATTTTTACCCACCGTCAAAACCAACTTCACTACTTCAATCTAAACATCTGTAACTCTGCCAAAGTCTCTATTGAGCAAGTGTCACCATTCAAATATCTGGGTTGAACCCTAGATACCCACCTCTCCTACCATGCTCACATTCAAGGTCTCTCATCTGCGCTCAACTCCAGGATTGGACTATTACACCACTGTAAACACGTCCTGACCCCTGAGGCACTCCACTTGGCATTATCATCATTTGTCCTCTCCCTCACTGACTACAGTTTGGTGATTTATGGCACAGCTGACCCAACTTCCCTCTCCCAGGTAAAAATGCCCTAAATAAAACCTGCAGGATGGTTACTGGCTGTGACAATTGGACACACACCTATGACCTATACAAATCTGCTTATTGGCTAAATCTGGAAGCCAGACTAAAATATCACACATGCATCCTTGCCAAGAAAATATCCCTCAGACTAGCCCCACCTGGGCTTGACTCATTTTTCTCAATAGCTCCCCCCACCTTGAGTTTCCAGAAGTAACTCTAGATAATCCCTCCTGGTATCCCACTGTAGAACCTCCTTGTGTCAAAGGGCTTTTCTATATAAGGCACCTAAATGACCTCCCAACTACCATCTACCTGACTCCTAGCCTTGGCCATTTCAAAACAGCTCTCAAGAAGTATCTTCTCGAGCAATCAGCCTGCAACTGTTGCTAATCTAGACCACACTCTTTGTTTTCTGGTCTATTGTACAGTTACACCAGAGTATATTGTATCTCTTACTTTTCTTCTGTTACCTTGCAGATGTTTTAAACTGTCACAGTTGTTTGACTCTGGGTCATTTCTACCCTTGATATGCTTGTTAATTTTGTCTTACTGCTTGTAACTATGGCCCTCCAGGCCTGCTTCAGTGTCTCTGCTACTTATTTGTCTCTCAAGCTATTGTTAAATTGTTGTTACTTTATATGCTCTTCCCACTACTGTATCCCCCCTCCTATTTACTTGATGACATGAAGCCTTTGCAAAGGAGTCTATGGCTTAAAGGTTGTAATTTCTGATGTACTAAATAAATAAATAAAAAAATAAACACAAAGTAAAATAGGGTTGACAGGTTTTTTTAGAAATAAGTGAAGTGCTGACCACCTAAGTTTGCTGCTGCCATGGCAGTTTGCACGCTCCTGGTACTAAACATTATTACATATTCTCCTCTGTTCTTGTGTGTTGTGTTATGGATACCCAGATTGCTGGATCAGTAGACATAATTGATAATAGTAAGGTAAAACAGTGAACTTAAGTTGCAATATCTATTTAAAGAAGCAGTTCCTGATTTTAAGTTTCATTATTACTGAGATGGTAGTGCCAGTATAGTTAGGTTAACTCTTAGTTTTTATGCTAAACCCCGTTTTTGTCTGCTGTTTACTCAAAGATTGTTTGGTTTCTCAAAATGAAACTTTCAGAGTCGGTATTCGTGACAGAATCTCCATTCACTGAAAGTTTCATATGAATTGTTTTAATAATTTCAGAGTTGTACATTTGAAAACAACAGGAAAATGATATTTATTTTCTAGTTTTAGTCTGAATATTTGCTCTTGTCTAGAGAAAAAACAAACAAAAAACAAGAATTTGTCAATGCCGAATGTTGATTGCATTGGTGTGTTGAGCTCGCTCACTGCCCCTCGGTCACTCGCTCAGCCTGTTTCTCCTGGTGCTGCATGTTGCTCTTTTGTACTGGGCTCCTGCCTGCATTGGCACCTTATTCTGCCCACTAAGAAATCCACAGCTGTCCTGACAGAGCTCCGTTAAGGTGGCTCAGTCCCCCTCTCTCAGTCACTCATTCTGTTTCTCCTGGCACTGCAGGCTGCCCTTTTGTACTGGGCTGCTGCCTCTGTTGGTGGCTTTTTCTGCCCACAAAGAAATCTGCAGCAGTCCTGACACAGGTCTGTTGAGCCTGCTGACTCCCCCTCTCTCACTCAGTCCTTCTGTTTCTGCTGGTGCTGCAGACTGGCCCTTTGTACTGGGCTCCTGCCTCCGTTGCCACCTTTTTCTGCCAACAAAGAAATCTGCAGCAGTCACAATAGAGCTCCATTGGCTCACTCACTCCTCCTCTCTCACTCGTGCATTGTGTTTCTCCTGGTGCTGCAGGCTGCTCTTTTGTATTGGCTCCTGCCTGCATTGGCACTTTTTTCTGCCCACAAAGAAATCCACAGCTGTCCTGACAGAGCTCCGTTGAGGTCGCACACTCCCCCTGTGTCACTCACTCATTCTGTTTCTCCTGGCGCTGCATGCTACCCTTTTGTACTGGGCTCCTGCCACTGTTGGCGCCTTTTTCTGTCCACAAAGAAATCTGCAGCAGTCCTGACAAAGCTCCATTGAGCTTGCTCACTCCCCTTCTCCCACTCGCTCATTCCATTTCTGCCGGCACTGCAGGCTGCCCTTTTAAATTGGGCTCCTGACTGCATTGCCACCTTCTTCTGCCCACAAAGAAATTTGCAGCAGTTACAATAGAGCTCACGTTGAACTTGCTCATTCCCTCTCTCTCACTTGCTCATTCTGGTTTTCCCGCCACTGCAGGCTGCCCTTTTGTACTGGGCCCCTGTGTGCATTGCTGCCTTTTTCTATCCACAAACAAATCTGCAGCAGTCCCAACAGAGCTCCATTGAGCTCACTCTCTCCCCTCCTTTACTTGCTCGTACTGTGTCTCCTGCCACCGCAGGCTGCCCTTGTGTACTGGGCTCTTGCCTGCATTGACAGCTTGTTCTGGTCAGGAAGAAATCTGAAGCAGTCCCGACACAGCTCCATTGAGCTTGCTCACTCCCCCTCTCTCACTCACTCATTCCATTTCTGCTAGTGCTGCAAGCTGGCCTTTTGTACTGGGCTCCTACCTGTGTTGCCGCATTTTCTGCCCACAAAAAAATCCACAGCAGTCACAATACAGCTCCGTTGAGCTCGCTCACTATCGCTCTGTCACACACTCATTCTGTTTCTCTTGGCGATGCAGGCTGCTCTTGTGTACGGGGCTCCTGGTTGCATTGGCACCTTTGTCTGTCCACAAAAAAATCTGCAGCTGCCCCAACAGAGCTCCTCTGAGGTCGCTCAGTCTCCCTCTCTCACGTGTTCATTCTGTTTGTCCTGGTGCTGCAAGCAGCCCTTTTGTATGGGGCTCCTGCTTGCATTGGCACCTTTTTCTGCCCAAAAAGAAATCCACAGCAGTCCTGATAGAGCTCCATTGAGCTCACTCAGTCCCCCTGTCTCGCTCGCTCATACTGTTTCTCCCACCGCTGCAGGCTGGCCTTTTGTATTGAACTCCTGCCTGCATTGACGCCTTTTTCTGCCCACAAAAAAATCCACAGCAGTCCTGACAGCACTCTGCTGAGTTCGCTCACTCCCCCTCTGTCACTCGCTCTCTTGTTCTGTTTCTCCCAGTGCTGCAGAATGCCCTTTTGTATTGGGCTCTTTCACTGGGGCCTTTTCTGCCCACAAACAAATCCGCAGCAGTCCTGGCAGAGCTCAGTTGAGCTCGGTCACTCCCCCCTCTCACTCGTTAGATCTTAATCTGTCCCAAACAGTGATTTTCCACAGCAACCATGCTATTCTCCGGCAGGAGTGCAAAAACATATTTTAGCCATGATGTGAAAAATGGCAGCTGTACTGTTCATAAGGAGGTGTGGAAAAATGCCACTGTTGAAAATGTGGTATGAAAATATTACAAAATTGCGAAGTTACAAGGGTGCATGGAAACAGTTCAACACACGCTTCTAACACAGTCATGTTATGGAGTTTCATCACCAAATTTTCAACATCGGCATTTTAGGACCTCTGCTCATAAAAAGTGCCACTGTCATTTTCTTAATCTGTCCCGAACAGTGATTTCCCACAGCAACCGTGTTATTCTGTGCCAGAACTGTGAAATCACATTTCGGTCAGGATGTGAAAAATGACAGCTGTACTGCTCATAAGGAGGTGTGAAAAAATGTCACTGTTGAAAATCTGGTGTGACAATAATATAAATTTGTGAAATTACAGGAGTGCGTGGAAGTGTGCAATGCACGCCTTGCCCTGATCATTCAGCGGGCTATCATCACCAAATTTTCAACATATGCATTTTAGGACCTTTGCTCATGAACAGTATCACTGTCATTTTCTTAATCTGTCCCAGACAGTGATTTCCCACAGCGACCGCTCTATTCTGCGCCTGAAGTGCGAAACCACATTTCGGCCAGGATGGGAAAATGACAGCTATACTGTTCATAAGTAGGTGTGGGAAAATGGCAATTTGAAAGTAGAGTGAAAAATATTATAGTTTTGCGAAGTTACGAGCGTGCATGCAAACTGCTCAACACACGCTCGTAACACAGTCATTTTATGAAGTATCATTACCAAATTTTCAATGTAGGCAGTTTAGGACCTCTACTCATTAACAGTGTCACTGTCATTTTCTTAATCTGTCCCAGACACTGATTTCCCACAGCAAATGTGCTATTCTGCGCCGGAAGGGAGTAAACACATTTCCACCAGGATGTGAACAATGACAGCTATACTGTTCACAAGGAGGTGAGACAAAATGCCAATGTTGAAAATCTGGCATGAAAATATTGCAAATTCACGAAGTTATGAGTGTGTGTAGCAACTACACAGTGCACACTCATGAAACAGTCATTTTTTGGATTTTTTCCACCAAATTTGCGGCATAGGCTTTTTGAGAGCCCTCCTCATGAACAGTGGCACTGTCATTTCATTAGTCAGCCCCAGATGGTGATTCTGCGCAGTGACCACGAAATCATCTTTCAGGGCCGATTAACACCATGACAGTTCAAGAATTCATGAGGAGGGGTCCTAAAAACACCATGTTGAAAATTTGGTGCCAAAATTCCAAAAAATGACTGAGATATGCATTAAAGTTGGAAAAACCCTATTTATTCCATTGTACAGCTTACCAGTATTTCCTCAGTTCGCGGTCGGCTTTAAAGAGTGCAGTGTTGCTGGTCCACTGAAGATCATCGCACCAGACTCCAGAGGTAAGTATGGGGTGAGGGGGGTGTGGGGAGGCAGGGTGCACAGTGGGTGGAGTGTGGGTTGTGGGCGAGGGTGCAGGAGTGGCGCTGAGGGACAATTTTTTTTTCAGGTAAAAAACAGCAGGACCGTTTTTCATACAGGGTAATGTGCACGCTGGGGTGGGCTCCCAGCATGCCAAGGACTCTTTGTTTGGGCAGGAGGGCAGCAGTAGCCGACGGGGTCTTGGGCACTTCCATCAGCACACAACAAAATGGGGTTTCCGATTATGCCGACGGGGTATTGGCTACGCCCATCGGCAGAAAACAAATTGGGGGGGCTCCAATTATGCTGACGGGGATTGGGCACCCTGTCGGCAGACATTGAAAGCAGAGGGGCCCCTTACATTATGCCGACAGGGATTGGGCATCCCGTCGGCAGACAATGAAAGTGGGGGGAGGTGTTGCAGAATGCTGACGGGAAGTGGGCTCCCCCGTAGGCACAATCGACACTGGGGCACAGAAGCCGATGGGGATTGAGGCCCCCGATGGCAAATAAACACAGTGGGGGTTATATTGTTTGTGAATATGATGGCAAGCTGCCGCCATGTTCACAAACAATATCAGGGTTTGCAAGTTCCGCCCTGCAATGATGGGTCGCTCCCTCATTGCCGAGGATGTCTGACGCTGCAATGACGAGGCAGTCCCTGATTGCAGCAATTAAATTGTTAGAACTTGGTGGCAATGTTCCAAATGACTGTCACCAGCAACCTGCAATGGCATTGGGGGAAGTGGGACAAGCCTTTGCAGGCTATGGGGTCATTGGCCACAACAGTGCCGCGCCTCCACAGCCTGCTTCTGAGAAAGCTGTCCCAATATGTTTCTTGCACTGCACGCAATCAACATAAAAAAAACATTTAATTATATAATTTGGTGATGGGATGTAGCTTAGTCTGGAATGAACTCCATGGGGTTAGATGTTCACATTTTTTTTATTATTATTTAAGCTTCAAAATCGTATTGAAGCATATGCAGATTGCTAAAAATTGGGTATTAAAGATTGTGCTGATAAGTTTCAAAGTTGTTCTGAGGTCCAGTAGTTTCAAGGCTGTACTTCACTGGGTTGGTACTTCATAAGTGTTAATCTTTTTGAAATTGACAGGAGAACATTATGAAAGTTATTTAAAAAAATATGTTATGGTGGTTTAGCATAGTCTGAAAGGATTTCCTAGAGGGGCAGAAAGTAGCTTTATAAGCATTTATTCATTTTAAAATTATTTTACTTCGTGGTTAATGTTCTGCATTTTTTAATCCCACAGTTTGTATTTTTATGTGTCAGAAATTTGTAACTTTTATTTTCTCCCAAAGTATACAGAGAAAAACAAAAAGTTAACATTGCAGAACTTAGTATAGTTGTGTGGTATGGTGAAGAAGGGTTTCAAATACAGGCCAGAAGTGAAAGGTTGCATGGTTTATTTGTTTGTGTTAGTATTTAACTTTAATGCCTATATATATATATATATATATATATAAATATTTATAAAATGGGGTGGTAAAATCATAGAAATTCCACTAACATGAGTGGACAGAATGCATCACATGACCGTGCATTTTTTCCCAACGACCGCACGCCTCCCAGTACGACCGCACGCCTAAACTACTTTCCAGCCCTCAAAACCTTCTCACCAGCACTGAGATCACTCCACGCCTAATGCAGTTAAGCACCCACATACACACACACACACTCACACACAAGTGGCACCCACAGGCGTAACTAAATATATGACTAGTAATCCCACACTGTACAACCTGATGTACTTGATCCCACCACTCCTTTTTAAATAAACTATCATCTAAAAAGCACATTCTGCCTGTCATTTTCACACTCTTACTGCAGAGCCACTAACTTTTAGTACTGCACACTGTGTCACCACCCTAAATTCTACAAAACAATATAATGCAAGCCATTTAACACAAACCTAATTGTGTAGAAAAAAAACAAGACAAACTACAGTTCCCTTACTTCCTACTCTCACTTTCTGTTAAAAAAATCTCCCTTTATACACAGAGTTGTCCGATCCTTCAGCACTTTCACTTTTCCTTCCTGAACTATAGCGTGACCGAGCGGTGCACATTGCAGGAAGTGACAAGCTGTCATGAGTTGAAAGTAACTCGTTTTCTGTTTAAAAAAGATAAAAAGTGTTCTCCCTGCTGTGAGTTTCTCTTAATTTCAGTAAAACAATCTGCAGAGTCTATGTAGAATGGAGCGAGGAGACGCCGAGTAACCACAGCTTTGCCCCAAACCGCCGACATTCCCAACCGAACAGCAGCCGAACCACAGCAGAGCCCTCTGTACACTACCGCGGAGCAGCAGCCCGCCTTTTCCACAACGAAAACACTGCCTCCGACATACATACTGGCCAGGTCCCACAGAGCACCAGAGGACAAACAAACTCACGCGATCCAGAATAACACAGACTCCAAACATGACGAAGAAGACTTCCCCACAGATACCGAAGATGAGCAACAGCACTTCCCCATACAAAATTCACCCGGAAGCTGCGTAGAAATAACCGTGCAGCCCCAAACCGCAGCCGTCCTCCAACCATCCCTCACAGAGCCAGAAAAAGCGCTACAAAACATAAAAGAAACACAAGGCACTGAAATAAAAAATGAGCCTCAACTCCCACGTTAAAGTTCAGCATTAAGCACTTCCTGCCAGAGTTCAACACATGTTTTCTTCCCAAAATGAACCACTCTTAAAGTGACAGTACTCATTAATGTTCAGCTGTTTAAACAGCCTATTCTGAATGTTCAGCTATTGTATTCACTTACACTGTTATCCAGTTAAATGTTTATTTATTAAAAATAATTCAAACTAAACAGCCTATTCTGAACTATTTGTCATCTCCACGTAGAACTATTTCATCACAACAGGGGCCATTTTATAAGATAGGTATACCACTCTTGGGTGTACGGTCGCGCTCTGATATACGCACGCCTTGGGTGGTTGAGCGCTTGGCCTTTGCTCGTGCGTCACAACGCACACCAAGGCGCGAGTATCAGAGCGCCGACAAGACACCCAAGAGTGGTATATCTATTACATATATATATATATATATATATATACACATACACACACACATTATTTTGCTATCCTCAAGTCTGTACTTCTATGGGTCAGTATTTTGTAAATTTTAATTAATTTTTTTGATTATATAGAAAGACAGAAAATTAGTATGGTGGTGTAGTGAATTATGGTGGGTGGTGTGGAAGGATTATCTAGGTTGGTTAGAACTCACATGTGCTTTTGAAATATTCCTGTTTGAAAATCATGAGGAGAACATTTATGAACCCTAAGTGTGGATGTCAATGGATCAGTATTTTTTATATAATCTTATATAATTTGTCTGTTTTTTCTTTGCAGTTTTTTGCTGAAATATATATCAAACACAGCAAAACAGAACTATAGAATGGCAAAAAAATGTCCTGGGCTCTGATTGGTCAATGTGTGCCTGGGACAGTGAGGTTATCTGAGTATAACCTCACTGTGTGAAATCCAGGCACACACATGACCACATGACAGTCATGAACCATCAAACCCCTCTATAACTTATCACCACTCTGACCCGCTCCTCAGTAGCAGCATAAGTGTATATGCCATCATGCCCCCCCCCCAAACACAGACAGAGACACAGGGTCTTCCTCACTCCCCACTTTCAAATCATTTGAAGTGATTCAATCGGGAAACAAGATTTGAAATTCACTCTCATGTTTCCCCTGCATTTAAACAGAAGCTGAGCGAGAAGCCTTCACAATCCAACCGCTGTAGTGCATGCCCACAACAGCGCAGTGCTCACCCACAGATGAATACCTCTGCTGAACAAGTAAAAAGCTGACAAACTAAACCAAATACTTACAAATGAGAACAAAGTTGAACCTTTCATCAGCTTTGTCTTCCACAACAGCGCCCCAGCAGCTACACTGTACACCCTGTCAGTGGCCATGCTCTCTGGCTCTCAATACAGCGCCTCGGTACCTCCAGTCTGTGATTGACTTAATGACCCTGCTCCTTCCTTAAAAAATTAAATGGCTACATTTAAATGACAATGAAAAGCAAGAACACACACACACACACACACACACGAAAACAGTGCCACCATCTATTATGCTAGTGTGACACAGAGTCACACCTGTGTATGGTCACAAAAGGAAATCTCAAGCAAAGAAAGCACAAAGCAACATATGTTACTGCACCATCCACTGACCAAAATAGGAACTAAGGACTTTAAGAAAAAATGTATATACCTCCACACACATAAAAATAAAAAAAAATAAAAGCCAAAAATATATTTTAATTTTATTTTCTTCATTTATTTCAAAATGAGCCATTGTATAACAGCAGTAATGTACTCCAGAGTGTCGGTCGTGCTGGGATAACCTCACTTCTGGGGCATTGGATGTGCTCAGGCTCGGGCCTGATGCCCAACCACCCCAGGCGTGAGGCTATCCCAGCATGACCCACACTCTGTCATGCATTATTGTTTAATTTTAACACTTATTAGGACAATAGTTTATACTTTTCTGTTGTCCTTGTTAGGAGTTTTAACTGGGTAACTTTTAACTATGTTTAGATCATTACTGACTTCTATATATTGTAGTAGGTAGTATGTATTTATATACCAGTCCTATCTACTGTACTGTAAATTAATAGGTTTATAACCAACTTTGATCAGAGGTAATTCAAACATAATCAGCTAGAACATCATGAAACTTTCAGGGTTTGGCATTTGTATATATTGACAACCCCTGACAGGTTTCTCCTGATCTGTTGAGTGTTTTTTTTACATACATGTTTCATGACACGCTAACAGTTTAAAAGATATTCTAGTTTTCATGTATCACAATGGTCCACTTGTAGAAGTTCCTGGACCATGGAATGAATTAGGCAGTAACTGCATGATTTTGTTAAGAGTCGCAGAATCTACAAACCCTAAAAATGTCATCTTCCTCTGTTTCAGAAGATTTTGAGTTATATGTTTTCTGATAAGATAACTGCAAGACCAAGATGATGGTGGAGGGTGTTTGTGTTTATCTGTAGGCATGTTTACACAACCTGATCTGCATCATTTCAAATGGAGCTGATGAGCTGCACCAGTGCATTTCAGGCTATGTAAACAGCCCATAGAGCATTGTGGGTCACTTCACTGTGATGCAGTACCTCCTGTATTTTTGTGGGTTCCTGTACTGATGCAGCATTTTTTGTCACCCATGCCAAGCTGCCATTGGAAAAGTATGCACCTGTATGTGAGGCAGCATTAGCCCCCCCATGGAGGACAGCCAGTGTAGGGAAGTAAACAACATCAGAGAGATAGCCACACTCCCGCTTTTGTTTAGAGCAGCCACCATTTACTGGCTTTCTCAGCTATTAGCCTGACCCCAACCCTTAATGGAAATGCAGTGTCACAATGCAAGAAGTCAATCTGAACCACAGTGCACAGTGTCGGTTGTGTAACAACCTGTCCCAAAGTGATGTGGGTGCAGTAGCAGCAAATGCAACAGACTTCTACAGAATACAAGTAGGTAGTATAATCAGGCCTTGTGCTTGTAGATTAGTTCTTGTGGATGTTCATGTTTTGTTGCATAGAGCACCTACACCATTCTTACACACATCATCTGAAAATCTCAACCATTGCCAGAATTCCTGCAAACCATCACCTTCAGATATTAGCATTTTCATGTTCAGTCAACTTTTCGGAAGTCATTCAAAGATAAACTAAGGGAAGCTATTATTCTGCACACTTTGCCAGTGCTCATTCAGACTTGGTTATAGCCACATGGAAAACAAGCATTTGTCAATGCCAAATATTTGCTTGCTAGCATTAGCATTGGAAGTGCAGGAGTTAGACAGATGCAGAATAGGAATGACAGTGAAGTATTGAAGTGACACCAACCCCACCCCCACCCTGCAGAGATGGACAGGCATTGGGGTGTGCCTTTGGGTCATTGCCTATAACACTCATGCCAGTTCACCTCACCCTACCCTGTAGACACCAACAAGTGATGAGGTGTGCCTTGGGGTGTTCGGACTTTACACTCACCCCTTTTCATAAGGAAATATGCTGAAATGGCTGCAGTATAGGAGAATGGGGCAACCTTTGGAGTCAAAGAGCCCAAGGCACACCTCGATGCCTGTCACTGGCTGTAGGGTGGGGGTGGAATGGCGTAAGCATTACTGTCGATAATCCCAAGTCACACCCCTGATGCCTGTTAGTTCCTACAGGGTAGGGTGTTATGGTCAGAAACCCTAATGCCCTTGGCGTTTCTTGGTATTTGCACTCCATGTTTTCAACATGGGCTTTTTGTGACCCCACTGCATGAACAGTGACACTATCAGTTCAGTAGCTGAAAGCTGATTTTTCACAGTGACTGAGCCATTTGGCACCACAGGTGCGAAAACACATTTCAAACAGGATGTGAAAAATGACAGCTGTACTGTTCATGAAGAGGTGTAAAAATGGTAATGTTGAAAATTTGGAGTGACAATATAAAAGAACTGATGAAGTCACGAGCGTGCATAGACACTGCACAATGCACACCCGTAATGCAATTATTTTGGGAATTTTTTACACCAGATTTTCAACATAGGCATTTTGGGAGCTCTGCTCATGAACACTGTCACTGTGATTTTCTTACTCTGTCCCGAATGTTGATTTCGCACAACGACCGTGCCATAAACAAAATGTTCAAAATTATAGACCTATTAGTCTAACATCTGTCCTGAGTAAAATCATGGAGGGTATAATAAAAAACTTAATAGAGACTATTATACAACCAGACCCAACACAGCATGGATTTGTTAAATCCTGCTCCTGTATGACCAACTTGCTTGACTTTTATGGTGGAGTTAGTTTGGCCTTGGATAGGGGTGTAGCCGTGGATGTAATCTTACTGGACTTTTCTAAAGCTTTTGATAAGGTGCCACATGGAGAACTTATTGACACTATGATAAAAATGGGACTTGATGGGAACATTACCAGATGGATTGAATCCTGGCTGTTTGAGAGGACACAATGTGTTTGTATAAAGGGTTACTATTCAGAATACCAACCTGTGACTAGTAGGGTTCCTCAAGGTTCTGTATTGGGACCCTGTCTATTTAATATCTATATCTCCTCACTGACATCTCCCTCTAATGTCTGGTTGGCTAAATTTGCTGATGATACTCGCATAGGCTACACAATTAATAAACCCGAGGATGTAACTACTTTACAATCCGCATTAAATGAATTAGAAAATTGGGCATCAACAAAAAAACTCATGTTCAATATTGAGAAATGTGTTCTAATGCATTTTGGGAAAAATAATCCTTTAGCTGATTATCATATGGGCAACAAATGTCTTAAGGTCGTAGATGACGAGCGAGACCTGGGAATCAGGGTCAAAAATGATTTAAAATTTGACTTTCATTGCCAACAGGTAATTAACAAAGCTGGGGGTATACTCCATTGTATTAATAAACATATTAAAAGTACAAATAGTAAGGTCCTACTGCCATTGTATTCCTCACTGGTTAGGCCTCATGTTGAGTACTATGCCCAGTTTTGGTCCCCTGGCGACAGGGGTTCCATAAATGCCCTTGAACGCATGCAAAAAAGGGTGACCAAAAGAATCAATGAAGTTCAGGGTCTGGATTATGATAACAGACTAATAAAACTTGGATTATACAGTCTTGAGTATCACAGACTGAGAGGCGAGATGTATCTGGTGTACAGAGCATTACATGATGCTTCCTTATGGGATTCTTTAGGATTGGTTTTTAGAGAAGTTGTTTATGACACTAGGGCTCACCCACTGCAATCACTGGTAGAATGATGCCGAACAAATCAAAGAAGTACCTGGTTCTCAGTCAGAGTATCTAAAATTTGGAATGTGTTTCCACTTTCTGTGGTGACTAGTGATAATATGAATATATTTAAAACTCATTTGGATACTTTTCTAAGACAGAAGTCAATTAAGGGTTATTACTAAATTATATCGTCGAGCAAAATGGACTACGGTCTTCTCAGCTCTGTCCAACCTATGATACCTATGATTGTGCACCAGATGTGCGAAAACACATTTCAAACAGGATGTGAAAAAATGACAGCTGTACTGTTCATGAGGAGTTGTAAAAAAATGGTAATGTTGAAAATTTGGAGCTAAAATATAAAAAAATTTGTGAAGTCATGTGTGTACGTAGACACTGCACAATGCATACCCATAATGCAATTATTTTGGGGATTTTTTACACCAGATTTTCAACATAGGCATTTTGGGACCTCCGCTAATGAACACTGTCACTGTGATTTTCTTACTCTGTCCCAAATGTTGATTATGTACAGCAACCACACCATTGTGCATCAAATGTGCGAAAATACATTTTGGGCTGGATGTGAAAAATGACAGCTGTACTGTTCATAAGGAGGTGTGAAAAAATGGCAATGTTGAAAATCTAGAGTGAAAATATTAAAAAAGCTCAAAGTTACAAGCGTGTGTGGGAACTGCAAAATGCACACTCATAACACAATCATTTTTTGGAATTTTTTCACCAAATTTGCAACATAGGCTTTTTGGGAGCCCACCTCATGAACAGTGACACTTGTTTCTTTATTCGGTCCTGGAAGGTGATTCCATGCATTGACTGTGAAATCAACTTTTGGGACTGAACAAGGACATGACAGTGACTGAGTTCATGAGGTGGGATCCCAAGAAACACATATTGAAAATGTGGTGCCAAAAGTCGCAAAAATGGCCAAGATATTCATGTAAGTTGAAACCCCTCATTTATGCCATTATACAGCTTACCAGCATTTCTTCAGGTCATGGTCGGCTTTGAAGAGTGCAGACTTGTTCCCTCTCCACTGGAGATCACTGTGCTAGACTCTGGGGGTAAGTATGGGGTGAGGAGAGGGGTGCAGGGAGGTGGGGTGCACAGAGGGTGAGTGTGGGTTGGGGGCACCAGAAACAACAAGGGATCGTTTACTCTTTTACAGGTTAAAAAAAAAAACACAATGGGAAGTTGTTTTTTTTTCAGGTTTGTCTTGGGCACATGGGGTGGGCTCCCAATGTGCCACCTGTGTTTTTGGGCAGGGGGACTGAAGTCGACTGGGATTGGGCCTCCTATCACCACAGAAAATGTGTCTGTGTTGGGAGGGGCGCATGATGCTGACGGGGATTTGGCACCCCCCTCTGCAGACAAATTAAAATACAGGGAACATTATGCTGACAGGGATTGGGCTCCCCATCGACAAATGAACTGGGGAGGGGGCATGCCAACAGGGGGATTGGGCACCCCTGATGTTAGCTTTTGTGGGACTGTGAGAGGCAGATGGCAACAGCCACTGCCATGTTTATTGAAATGTTACACCAGGCAAGGCATGCCCTACAATGAGGGGGTGCTCCCTCATTGCAGCAGCAAATTTCTTTCAAGTTGGTGGCACCCTTCTGAGCTGCTGTCATAGACAGCATGCTCATTCATTAGTGCCACTGAGACAAGCCCCAAAAAGCAGTAGCGGCATTGGCACAACATGACCGTACTTCCACAACCTGCTACTCCAGCATGCTGTCACAACATGTTTCTTGTGCATGCACGCAAGCAAACATAAAAATTGGTGCTCCTTAACAGGGAATGAAACCACTGGAAAAAAAATCTTCCTTAGATCATTTGTTAAAGTAAACTGTACTATCTGCACTCACATTTACAGCACCTCCGTACCTCCAGTCTGTGACTGACTCAACAACACCGCTCCTCTCCCTCTCCACTTTGGCCATTGCCTACCCCCTCTCAATAATCCGAAATCTCTTATTCTCTGCTGCCTTGGTCCTCTCTTCATGGAAACATGCAGTGGTACTCTCTCTACCCAAAGGGGGTGACCCCTCATCCCCTGGCAACTATTGCCCGATTTCTCTCCTCCCTACCCTTGCCAAGCTTCAAGAATACATTGTCCTCGCCCAACTCACTTGTTTTCTATCTGACACTTCCTTTTTCACCCCCTTTCCAGTCTGGTTCAGTAAACACCATTCAACCACCACCTCTCTCCTACAGCTCACAGACTCCAACCTAACCAGAATGACAATGGCCAAATTACCTCTGCCATTTTTGTCAACCTGGCCAAGGCCTTCAACACCATCTCTCACTCCTTTCTCCTCGACTCACTCCGGGCATCTGGCCTATCTTCTTCCACCACAGACTGGTTCAAGGCATACCTTATTGGCAGAATCCAATCAGTTAAGATCTTAGATGCCACTTCCCTTCCCAATTAACACTGGCATCCCCCAGGGCTCTGTATTAGGGCCCCTCCTATTCTCAGTCTTCTTAAATGACCTTCATGCTGTTTGCGCCCCCTCCACTGCTATACTGTACATGTGTATGCCAATGATACAGTCGTGTATGCATCTGGGTCCTGTCCTGCTGAGGTTACAACCAGCTCATAGCAAGACTTCAACAAGATTCAGCTCTGGTTTGCTAACCATCATCTTGTCCTTAACACCAAGAAGACTATCTCCATGACCTTTGGCACAAGGCAGAGACTCTCTAAACTTCCCTCCCTACCTACTTCCCACACCCTTGATGGGACTTTACTTGAGGACACATCCTCCTTCAGGTACTTAGGTGTGTGGTTGGACCAACACCTAAACTTCTCTGGACATACTGACGCCATCCAGAGAAAACTGCACCCCAAGCTTGGTGCCCTGTTCAGGAACCATAGTTGTATCCCTCCTACGGCTAGGTGTGAACTTGTTCAGAAGGTAATACTGCCCATTTTTGACCACTCTGTAGTCTGTGGTGCTGCCTCTAAGTCCTCCCTGGCCAGACTGGACACCCTCTTCAATTCCTTCTGCCACTTTGCCCTGGATACCCCCAATTCACACCTACCACTGTGATCTTTATCATGCCTTTATCTTTATCATTATCTTATTTTTTATATTGTCTTTATTTTATTATTTTTTTTATTTTTTTTAATCTTATCTTTATCTTTATCCATCCCTCTCTGACAAATAGGTGACTCTCCCACAGTGCTCAATTCAGCTCCAAGCACTGGTTGGGTGAGCTTCCTTCCTACTTCACCTTCTCCTTTACAACATCCCCCATCCTCCCATTCCCTTAGATCAACCGACTCCTTGGTAGTTCCCTACAGATCCACCCAAAATCGGCCAATTCAGTTACTCTCACCACCTCCCAAAAATTTGGAATTCCCTCCCCCATCAAATCCGACACTCATCCTCCACCTACTCCATCAGCTCTGCCCTCAATAATTACCTTGGGCCTAGATGTTCCTGCCATGTTCCTCCCTAATTCCCTCCTCTAAGCCTTGGACAAACCCAACCCCTCTACTGTCACCTTCATTTTACCCTGTGCACCCCCACCCCCCCAAAGTTCTAGCTCTCCTCCCCTTCCCCCAAATTGCTCCCCCTTACTGGCCTCCCTTGGTCTCTCACAGAACATAAGGGACCCCAAAAGCTCTCCATGGGTACCTCTCCTACCCCCATGGGGCTTGTATCTCTCATCTACTCCCTTTCCCCACATCCCTCCTATCTTCCTAGACTTTCAGTCCTCTTGCAGGGATCTTAGCATCCTGAAGGGGTCCTGCTGTGTCTACAGTCATGGCCAAAAATACTGGTACTCTTGCACTTTTTCAAATAACTCACAATTTCCTCTAAACATAAGTTGAAATTAACAACAGTACAGTATTTGGTCTCCACAATTCTTTATTTCTCTGTTAATATTACAGAACCTTTGTTTTTGTTCAGAATTTAATATATCCTTTTAAATCAGAAAATGAAAAGAAATGGCATTGACAAAATTATTGACACCCTAGACTTAATATTTGGTAGCACAGCCTTTGGTCAAAATAACTGCAATCAACCACTTCCTATAGCCATGGATGAGCTTCCTGCACTTCTATACTGGCAGTTTGGCCCACTCTTCTTGTGCAAACTGCTCCAGTTCTCCCAGATTTGAAGGGTGACTTCTCCCAACTGCTGTTTTCAGATCTCTCAACAGGTTTTCAATGGGATTTAGATCTGGACTCATTGCTGGCCACTTCAGAACAGTCCAGCGTCTTGTCTTGAACCATTCCTCGGTGCTTTTGAAGTGTGTTTGGGGTCATTGTCCTGCTGGAAGACCCATGACCTAAGACGGAGACCCAGCTTTCTGACACTGGGTCAACATTGCACTCCAAAATGGCCTGGTAATCTCCAGATTTCATGATGCCATGCACACGTTCGAGGCACCCAGTGCCAGAGGCAGCACAGCAACCCCAAAACATCACTGAACTTCCTCCATGTTTGACTGTAGGGAAGGTGTTCTTTTCTTTGAAGGCTTCATTTTTTTTTCTGTAAACATAGAGATGATGTGCTTTACCAAAAAGCTCTAATTTGGTCTCATCTGTCCACAGAACATTCTCCCAGAAGGATTTTGGCTTGTTCAGGTGTGTTTTGGCAAACCCCAGTCAGGCTTTCTTATGTCTCTCTCTCTCTCAGCAGTGGGGTCCTCCTGGGCCTCCTACCATATAACCCCCCTTTCACTGAGTTGGCGATGGATGGTGCGAGTTGAAACTGTCGTACTCTGTGTCTGAAGGTCAGCTTGAATCTGTCTGGCAGTTGATTGAGGTGCTTTCTCCATCATTCGAACAATCCTGCGCTGCAATCTTCGATCAAGTTTTCTCTTGCGACCACGTCCAGGGAGGTTGGCTACAGTGCCATGGGCCTTAAACATCCTGATAACATTATGTACGGTGGAAACAGGAACATCAAGGTCTCTGGAGATTGATTTGTAGTCTTGAGATTGTCCATGCTTGGCTACAATCTTCTGTCTGACCTCCTCAGACAATTCTCTGGCTGTCTTTCTTTTCTCCATGCTCATTGCGGTACACACAGTGACACAAAACAGGAGAATGAGTCCTTTTCTCTATTCAAACTGGTTGAATGAGTGATTTTTCTTTTGCAGGCACCTGCAACTCACCACAGGTGAGTTCAGTTCCAAAGTGAAGGAGAATCACCTGTTTGAAATCTAATTATTTCTAACTACTTCTAAAAGGTGCCAATAATTTTGTCCTGGTCATTTAAGAATTTCTGTGTGGAATAAGCTAAGACTTAGTAAATGTTTCTACTTTTTGTGTTTTATTCCACTGCAAACAAAAGAAATACATATGTGGATACCAAAATATTTTTTAATTTCAACAATTTTCTGGAAGAAATGGTGCATTATTAGAAAAAACTGCAAGGGCGCCAATATTTTTGGCCACGACTGCATGCTTGTCTCCTCTCCTTCCCACTGTCCTTACCCCTCCCTCATCTACCTGTCTCCCTAGCCTTTGCAGGGTTCTCAGTATCCTGAAGGGGCCCTATTGTGCCTAGGCATGTCTCCTCTCCTTCCCTTCCCCATTCTACCTTTTCTCCCTAGCCTCCGCAGTTCCCTTGCAGTGTTCTCAGAATCCTGAAGGGGTCAAACTGAGCCTAAGCATATCTCCCCTATTCTATCCAGCCACTATCTTGGCTTTCCCATGACTACTAGAAGGGTCCAATGCATCCTGATGGACTATTGATTAGGCCCCTTCCCCCTCCAAAGGAGTGAATTCTTTTCCCCTCAAGGGTTCAATTCTCACTCCCCCCTCTCCTTTCACTCTCTTAATCCCTATCTAGTGACCTTCCCCAACCCCCTTGCATAGTACCCTGCATCCTGAAGGGTCCTTTCTTGGGTTAGGTCCATTTCCTTTCCTAGCTTTAAGTCACACCTCCTCCTTCTCTCTCCTCCCTCTTTAAACTCCTACAGCCTTATCCCCCTTTCTATCTAGTCCCACAACCCCCTTGCAGGGTTTCACACATCCTGAAGGGATTTCTCTGTGATACTGACTTATCCCCTTCTCTCTGGTCCCCCCAGTCCCCTTGCAGGGTTCCTCACATCCTGAAGGGGTCTCCAGGGACATGACTCTTCCCCTTCCCCCACCTCACCCCTCCTTCTCCTTTCCTTTCCCCTTTTTATTTCATTTAAGCATTTATTTACCCAGCACTTAGTATAGTCCACTCTTTCTACCTATTATGCACAACACTGTTGTAACACTGTTTGTAACATCTGCCTTACAACTGTATGCTAATGTTGATCTTGTAACTTGAATATTTAATGTCACATTCCTATTGTACTCTTTCCCCCAGGTCGCACTGGAAGACAAGCAACTTGTTGCTCAGTGTACCTTCCTGGTGAAACATTTCAAATAAATAAATAAAAATTTCAGACGCAGAGGCAAGCGGGCTCATTGTATCATTTATGTGCCTTGTTTTTTAATTATTTCTTCAAACACACCAATCACCCAATGCAAAAGAGTACACACCACTTTAATGCATAATTCTTGTTCATTACAGTCTTAACACAGATATCTTTGGCAACAGTGTAAAATATCTTCACTGCTCAATTGCCTAAAATCTACTTTGAATTCTTCAACATTAGCCTTATAACATTTCTGTGTTGTCCTTACTCCAGTATAAATTTTGGTGCCATTTGGTTGTCATGGAGCCTGGCTGCCATTGACAAAGGGGGGGGTATGTGGCCATGTGTAATAACACATCACATGTAAGATGACATTTCAGAGACAAACGTAATGCCGGAGTAAGGACAGCACAGAAATCTTATTAGCTGACATTGAAGAACTCGTTGTGGATTTTAGGATAGTGAGCCATGAAGACATTTTACACTGTTGTCATAGATATCTGTGTTAAGACTATAGTGAACAAGAATTATGCATCAAGTTGCCATGTGCTGTTTTGCACTGTGTGATTGGGGTATTTGGAGAAATAATTAATGAACAAGACACAAAAAACTATAAAAAAGACCATCTTTCCTCTATGTCTTAAATGTGAGTTCACATAGGAAAAATGTACCTTAGGAAGTGGGTTAGGGGAGATTTTATCCAATGCTATTATTCTGCACATCTGATTACAAAACACTTCAGATGCACCTACATCAAGAGCAATTGCCTTGGAATACACACAGTTGTCTGGATCTGAAAATTTCAGGATATGCAGCATTCTGTGAACAAAAAACGTGGCTACTTCTACCCTAGGGCCACCTTCTTAAATTGATTCCCTGTTTCTGCTCCTCACAGTTTCTCCTGGGTTCCCTCACCCTAAGTGATTTCTCAAATCTGCTTCCTGATGGACTGCCAAGAATGCTGAAGTGGACTAGCACAGTAAGAAAGCCACACAGATCTGGCAGCCAGCTGGGTTAAGTTGTTACAAGGAGTGGCAACTTTCAAGGCCATCTTGGGCCAACAGTGGATTCTGGCAGAAGGATAGTCAGATTGTGAAAATCTGGGATGGCCCTCCTCCAAACAACAAATAATTCCAAGACAGTTTGAGACTTTCAACTTTTGCACCTACGGTACCTCTACATAGCCAATCAGGTGATTGGAGGGTGCTTTCATGAAACTGCCTATCTCTTTTTATCCTTGCATTCAGCTTACAGTGCCAATCTAGAAGCCAGTCAGGTACACCAGTTCCTAGGAGTGGAAGCATTTCAGACCCAACCAGGGCCAGGAATAGTTTCCAGTGGTGGGGCACTTGGGTTGTGAGAGTCTGGGACATTCCCTAACAGACACCAATACTAGGACAACTTCTGTTTTGAACTTTGGCACCTACTGCCACACAGCCAATTGGTTAAGGGAGGGGGCTTGTACTTTCTGCCATTCTTGGCTAATGTGTCCTCCAATTCTGACCCACTCAGTTATGCCTGTGTTCATGATAGTAGTTCACAGCTATATGTGTAGTCACATTGTATGACATAAATCATATGGGCTGTAATCTACAAGCCTGTTGTATGCCAAACGTTATACCAATGGCATCTGCCTGCATATCAATAGCATCTGCCTGCATATGTTTTTAGATGCTTGCTGTAAAGTTTAGCTTCATGG
Organism: Neoceratodus forsteri; assembly: GCA_016271365.2. Lineage (NCBI taxonomy): Eukaryota > Metazoa > Chordata > Ceratodontiformes > Ceratodontidae > Neoceratodus > Neoceratodus forsteri. Next base: position 84,521,094 of record CM028133.1, on the reverse strand, counting down.
CAACTGTATCACACCCAGTGTAAACTGTTTGCCACTAACTGAAACCAAGAGCCTCTATCTACATATAGTTCAGGTACTGCTTCTGAGCATAATCCATAGTCTCTGCTTGTATGTTATCTGAGAGAAACAAAGAAACATAGACTTTGATGGCAGATAAGGACCACTTGGCCCACCTAGTCTGCCCATTTCCCTACCTAGTGGTTAAGCTGCAGATCCTAAGTAAACCAACAACCTATTTTCTCCTATACCCCACTTCAATAGCCTTATGTCTGTCCCATGTATTCTTGAATTCCCCCACTGTTTTTGACCCCACAACCTCCTCAGGAAGTCTGTTCCATGCATCCACCACCCTCTCCATGAAAAAGTACTTAATCACATTGCCCCTGAGCCATGCCTTCCCTCTAGCTTCAGATTGTGTCCCCTTGTTCTTACATATCTCTTTTTCTGAAAGATGCTACCCTCTTGGACTTTGTTGATTCCCTTGAGGTACTTGAGTTTCTGTCATGTCCCCCAATCTCCCTCCTTTCCTTGAAGGTATACATATTAAGCTCCTTTAGTCTCTCTTCGTATGACTTCTGGTGCAGACCCTGCACCATTTTATTTGCACTCCTATGGACTGCCTCCATCCTCTCTATGTCCTTGTGGAGATGTGGTCTCCAGTACTGCATGCAGTACTCCAGATGGGGTCTCACCAACTGTCTGTACAGAGGGATGAAAACATCTTGGTTTCTACTGGTGATGCCTCTCCCTATGTATCCCAGTATCCCCCAAGCCCTTCTTACTGCCTTTTCACATTGTTTGCCTACCTTTATGTTGTCTGATATGACTACACCCAGGTCCCTTTCCATCTTTGTTGTTGTTAGTATCTTCCCCCCATTGCACACCCTTCCACTGGGTTTGTGTTTTCCTGGTGCATTACTTTGCACTTCTTTGCATTGAATCTAAGCTGCCATGCTTTTGACCATTCCTCCAACCTTTCCAAGTCCCTTCTCATCCTTTCCACCCCCCTTGTGTATCAACGCTGTTGAAGATCTTTGTCATCTGCAAAGAAGCATACTTTTCCTTCCAGTTGCTCCATAATGTCACTTATAAAGACTCCTGCAAAATGCTACAAGTAGCCAAAACACATAAGGCAGGATAGTCAAAGTGGCTGCGCCTGACACAACAGAGTGTGCCATGCACAACCCCTCCAATGTGCCCCGGCACAATATTTAAAGGGGTAAGGTGTGCGGCGCAACCTCCGATGCACCAGGGTGCATTGGTACTATATGCAGCGCAGATACAGGGGGCGTGCCCATGCATATGCAGCACATCCCAATATTCAGCACAAGATGTGCGGTACATATGCTGACGTAACTCGTACATGCGCCGCACACTGGTGCTCAAAGTTGAGCCACAAATCACAGGCTCAAACACTGGCCACCCACAGTCGGGAAACTGTAGTGCAAGGTGCAACACAACAGCCACCAACCTTGGGTGGCCACCCGCCCAGCAGGTACACCATTGACAAGCACTCTGATCCCCTGGTAGTCTAGTGGCCCACCCATCCCGCACGCCCGATCGTGGGCATCTGTAAGTATTACAATAATGCCTAGTGGTCTAGCAGTCCCCCCCATATACCCGATCATGGGCAGTAGTACATGTTAAGGAAATCCCTGGTGGACTAGCGGTACCCCCCCGCCGTATGCCCGATCATGGGCGGCAGTACATGTTAAGGAAACTCAGACTAGTGGTAACTCCCCTGTATGCCCAATCAGGGGCTGTAGTAATAGGTAAGGGAACCCTGGTGGTCTAACGGTAACCCCCCGTGATGCCCTGATCGAGGGTTGTTGTAGAAATACAGAAATACCTGGTGGTCCAGTGGTACCCCTCCCACCCACCCACAGAGGTCCCCGGCCACCCAGCACCCTCTTTCATCAGCGGGCAGCAGCACCCACGCCTGCATGCCACCCGCTGCCCACCAAATGACAGCATACAGTACAATTCAGTTTTATTGGTCCACATGTGCACCATACTGTACTACACAGGACCAGATATGTGAATGAACGCATTGGGTAAGTCCCGAGGGTGGCAATGGTACAGGCAGATCGGGGACTGAGCTCTCGGGCAAGGCAACAAAAAAAAAAAGGTCAGCACCCATATAGTTACTTGCAAGAAAATATTTTGAGTCTTTTTTTAAAAGTGCAGCATTTTTCTGTATTTATTAGAGATACATATTTAATTTGCATACCACAACTACTAAACTCAATACAACGTGGTCGCCATTCTAAAGAAGTATTTCAGCTTCAATGGCAGGATTGGAATTTTTGGTCTTTGGTAGATTCAGGTTTCACACAATGAATATCAAGAATATCAAAGAATATAGTAGGTGCAAATCACAAACTTTCCAAATCGCATACAGGTTGCTATGAAGTCCATACCACAAACTACCTGCCGTTTCAAACTGACCACCAACCAAGATGCTCATGCTGTAGCTACCACAGCCTCTGCCTGCATATTGTTTAGGTACTGCTGCTCAGTGTCATCCATAACCAAGTTATCAATTTTTCTGTGGCACTTTGGGACCAAGTTCTGTGGTAGGATTGCCATTTGCTGCAGAACTTCAGAGGTGGTGGTTTGTAATTTCTGCAGAAGTTCTGAGGCTCCAATGAACTGCCAAGTCATTGCAACATCTTGTCATCCTGACACCACATCCATGGCAATGGTTATTGCAAATGGGATGAGGGAACACACAGTACCACTAGTTCAAACAAGCATTTGTCAATGCTGAATGTTTGCTTGCTGGTAGTATTAGCATTGGAACTGCAGGAGTGAGACAGATGCAGAGTAGGAATGGCAGTGAAGTATTGAACTTCACACCAACCCCACCTCCACCCTGCAGAGATGGACAGGCATTGGAGCATGTGTTTGGATTGCTGCCCATAATGTTCATGCCATTTCACCTCACCCTATCCTGTAGACACTGACAAGTGTTGAGGTATGCCTTGGGACGTTCGGCTTTACAGTCACCCCATTCCATAAGGACATACACTGAAATGGGTGCAATATAGAATGGGGTGAACTGTGGAGCCGAAGAGTCCAAGGCACAGCACGATGCCTGTCAGTGCTTGCAGGGTGGTGGGTGGGGTTGGAATGGCATGAGCATTACAGTCGGCAATCCAAAGGCACACCCCCGATGCCTGTCAGTCTGTACAGGGTGGGACGTTATGGTTAGAAACTGTAACACCCTGGGCATGAGTTGGTATTTGCAGTACAAATTTCCAACATGGGCATTTTGTGGCCCCCACCTCATGAAAGCATGTGGGACCTCTTCTCATGAACAGTGGCACTGTGATTTTGTCAATGTGTCCCGAAATTTGAGTTTTTACAGTGATCGTGCCATTGTGTGCCAGATGTACAACAACACAGATCAGGCAGGATGTGACGAATGACAGCTGTACCATTCATAGGGAGGTGTGAAGAGATGGCTCAAACTTCTGAGCATACGTGGAAACTGCGCAACACATGTGCATAACACAGTCATTTAGTGGAATTATTTTACCAAATTTTCAATATTGGCATTTTGTGACCTCTGCTCATAAACATTGTCACTATGATTTTCTTAATCTGTCTCGAACATTGATTTCCCACAGCAACCACGGCATTCTGCGCCAGATGTGTAAACGTATATTTAGGGCAGGATGTGAAAAATGACAACTGTACTGTTCATAAGGAAGTTTGAGAAAATGCCAATGTTGAAAATCTGGAGTGAAAATACTACAAATTTGTGAAGTTATGAGGGTGCGTGGAAACTGCAACACGCAAGCTTGTAACACAGACATTTTATGGACATTTGACACTAAATTTTCAACATAAGTATTTTAGGACCTCTGCTCATGAACAGAGATACTGTGATTTTACATACGAACATACATATGAATATATGAACATATGTATCTGCCAGCAGAACACACCAATCGGTCAATGTAAGTCTGCCTTAGTGTGCAGCTAGCAGCCCAAACTGCAGCTGCCCGTGCCTTCTCACCCTCAGTTCCTCCCCCGTTTGTCCCAGCCCCTGCCCCGACTCTTCCTCTTGCTTTATCCCACTCCTCCTTAAAGCTATTGACTGTCCTATATGTTACTACCCCCTCTGGCAGCACATTACAACTAGACACCACCATCTCAGAGAAGTAGTGCCTCCACATTTACCTCTTGAAACGTCCCCCTTTCAACCTTAATCCAAGCCCCCTTGTTCTTCCACTCCTCAGTTTAAACACCCTCTCTGTGCTAGGTTTATTTGCCCCCTCAGGTATTTAAACGCTTCAGTCATATCCCCCCCCATCCCTCCTCTCCTCCTCTGTGTACATGTTCAGCTCTTTCAGCCTAACTTCATATTCCTTTCCTTTCATCCCCTTTAATATTTTTGTTGCCCTCCTTTGCACCCCCTCCAGTAACTTTATATCTCTCCTCAGGTATGGCCACCAGTATTGCATGAAGTACTCTAGGTGCGGTCTGACCAATGATCTGTAGAGAGGTAGGATAACATTTCTGTGTCTGGATGAGAACCCCCTTGTGATGCACCCCAGCGTCCTGTTTGTCTTCACTGCTGCTCTTGTGCACTGGGCCGAGTTGTTCCTGCTCCCAGTTACCAACACCCCTAGGTCATTCTCCTCCTCTCTGATCCCCAACCAATAGTCCCTCTTCTGGTTCTTAGCCCTGAAGTGCATCACCCTACACTTCTTTGCATTGAATCCTAGCTGCCACTCCACAGACCATGTCTCTCATTTGGTTAGGTCACCCTGCAGTTTTTCCCATCCATCCCCGTTGTTTACCACCACCTCCAATTTGGTATAATGTGCAATCAGACTAACCTTGCTCCCCACTCCATGTGCTATATCGGAAATAAAGAGCCCAGATAGCACCAGGCCCAGCACTGACCCCTGTGGCACCCAGCTTGTCACTGCTTTGGGTGCCGAGAGCTCCCCCACCACCACCACCCTCTGCACCCTCCCCTGTAACCAGTTCTCTATCTATTTAGTCAGCTTTTTTCCCACCACCACTGCTGTCAGCTCCCCCCCCCCAGTCTCCCATGAGGCACTGTATCAAAGGCCTTACTGAAGTGCAAGTACAGGACATGTACCGCATGGCCCCTGTCCAACTCCCTTGTCACCCAGTCGCTATACTTTATTAAGTTGGTTTAACAAGACCTCCCTGAGACAAAAGAGTGCTGCTGCCCATCTTGGAGGCCATTACTGTCTAGGAATGCCACCAGCCTCTCCTTCAGTATCGCCTCCATAAGCTTATCCACTATGGATGTGAGACTTACCGGACGATAACTTCCTGGCTCCTCCCTAGGCCCATTCTTGTGTATGGGCAGCACATGGGCCACCCTCCAATCCTGGGGCACACACCCCATTTCCAGGGAGGTGTTGAACAGATCTGCCAGAGGCTCAGTCAACAGCTCCACCATCTCCCTCAGCAACCTGGGGTGGATGCCATCGGGACTTGGTGCCTTGTTCACCCTTACTGCCCTCAGCCCCTCTAGCACCCTACTCATGTGATCACTTTGTCCGCCACCTCCTCCCCTCTTCCCCACCCCCAGCCCATTCTGGTAGTGGGCCATCCCTCTCCTTAGTGAAAATGGATCAGAAGTACTCATTTAGAATTTCTACTTGCTCCTCCCCCTTTTCCACCCAATCCCTTCCCCGCTTTATCCTCAAATATGTTCCTTGCACTTCCTATTTTCCCTGATATACCTAAAAAAGTCCTTTTCCCCTCCCTTTATGCCCTGTGTGGAACTTAATTGCCTGGAGGCCTTAGCTTTTTTCACCATCCTGGCAACCTCTCTTGACCAACTCCTGAAAGCCTCCTTATCCTCTCCCTTCCCTGTTCTCCTGTACTTCCGGTATGCAGCCATCTTTGCCCTCACCCCTTGCAGCACTTCCTTGTTCAGCCAGCATGGTTTCTTGCCTCTGCTTTTCTTACTCTTGGCCCTGGTGCAGGCTACTGTGGCCTCTTTTTGCCTAGTCTTTATGACTCCCCACTTTTGTTCTGCATCCATCCCCAGCCTTATATCCTGAAGTCTCCCATGCAGTATTGTTCCCATCCCCCCAAAGTCCACCCTAATAAAGTCAAACACCTTAGTGCCAGTGCCTCCTGTCTCCCTGCCAAGTGCGACAATGAGCCACACTGTTTGGTGGTCGTTACCTGCTAGTGGGTCCTCCACCCTTACCTCCCTCACCACCTCCCCATTTTCCAGTACTAGGTGCAGAGTGCTACCAAGCCTTGTAGGCCCACTTACCAACTGCATCACAAGGCCATTCTGGAATGCATCACCTGCTCCCTGGTACTGCTAGTGGCCGGGGTACTCCAGTCAGCCCGTGGTAGGTTAAAATCCCCCACCATTACCACACTCCCCCTTCTACACACCCTCCTTATCTGCTCTGCCAACTTCCCATCCAGTTCCCCAGAATGGGCTGGTGGTCTGTACACCACTCCCAGCCTCAGCTTTCTGCTCTTGGAGTCCAGGAGCTGCACCCAAAGCACCTCTGTCCTCTCCCCTTCTCCCTTGTCCCTTATGCATTTAATCTCTTCCCTCACGTAGAGTGCAACCCCCACTCTTCCAAGCCCCCAGTCCCTGCTGTATATCCTGTATTCCGGGATGCCAGACAAAGTAAATTTTGTCATATCACTCCAGTATTGCGCGAATTGCACTGGCTGCCTGTTAGGTGGAGAGTACTGTTCAAGGTGGGTTTTCTCACCTATAAGACCCTACACGGGCAGGGCCCTGGTTACCTATCTGATCTTCTGGTACCATCCACCTCTGTCCGAAATCTCCGCTCCTCCAGTGGTGGCCTCCTTAAAGTTCGGAGAGCAAGATTAAAGTCTGCGGGGGACCGAGCTTTTGGAGTTGCTGCTCCCACTTTCTGGAACTCGTTGCCATCTGAAGTGAGAGAGGCCCCCACCATAAAGGCCTTTAAGAGTCATCTAAAGACCTTCTTATTTATGCAAGCTTTTGGGGATTAAATTTTAATGTGTATTATATTTTAATGTATAATGTATACGGTATGATATACTGTACAGTTTCTGTGTGGCGCCCAGAGCCTGTGGGATTGGGCGTCTTTTTAAATAAATTTGATTTGATTTGATGCCAAACCCCAATCATGGTACTCTGTGGCCTAAATCTCTGTCACTCCAGCAATGTCCACCTTCCCCTCTGAAAGGAGCACCTGAAGCTCTGCAATCTTGTTCCCCAGGCTTCTTGCATTGAGGGAGATCATCTTCCACCTGTACCCCTCCTTCTCTTCACTCTTCTCCTCCTCCTTGGCCTGTGTCCCTCCTCCCGGTAATCCACACCCTTTCTCCTCCTTATTCTTACCAGGTGGTGGTGCCTTCTGTATTACACTCAAACCACTCTGCCCACCCCCTCCCAGGGTCACTACGCCTCCGCCTTTACCTATATCTAGGGGGTGAGCTCATTAGGCTCCCCTGTCCAGACCTTTCTACTAACCTGAGTCTTTTGGCCACCCCCCCCACTAGTTTAAATCCATCTTAGTAGAGATATACCCCTCTAATCCTGCCTTTAATACTCCCCTCCCCTTCCTGCTCAAGTGTACCCTGTTCCCCGTGTACAAGTCATTATTTCCCCAGACCCTACTCCAGTTAGTCACTAACCCATAATTTTTGGTGTGGCACCAATCCCTCAGCCATTCGTTGAACTCTTCAATCCTACCTATCCTCCCCATGCTTGCACATGGTACCGGGAGTACCTCCGAGAATGCCACCAACTCCCCAACCCCCTCACACTGCCTGGCCAACTACTCAAACCTCCTCCTCACTACTTCCACAGTCTCCCTCTCCAAGTCATTTGTACCCACATGCAACAGTAAATGAGGTTTCTTCCTCCCCCTTGCTGCACACTTGAGCAGTGCCTGCCCTGCCCCTCCTGCAGCCAACCTGGGGATAGCTTCAACCCAAATACGGCTGTGCCTTTCCCCCCTTCTGCCCCATCTCACCCCTTTCAGTATAGAATCCCCTAGGACGATTACTCCTCCTGTCCCTTAGCCCCTTTCCCTTCTAATGCCCCTTCCACCACCACAGTATTCGTTCTTCCCTGCCCCTAACCCCGCCAGCTGTATCCTCTGTGACTTCTGTATCTGTACCCGCTACTTCTGCCTAGTCCCTTTTTCTCTGCCTTATTCCTCCCATCCCCCTTGAATCCCTTCCCAGCCTGACTAGTTCCTACTGGGCTCCCCATGTCAACCTCCCCAGCTGATTTCCAACCCCTCTCATATCCCAGCTGTTGTCAATTTAGAGCCCCCATTCCCTTCTACCCCAATAGTGATGCCCCTCCCATCTTTCCCCCTTCCCGTAGCCTTCTCTCCTCCAGTCACCACCCCTCCTTCCTTACTAGCCCCCTTCTACCCTTTCATCCTCACTATCTCTTCCCCTAGCTGTTGCCATCCCTCTCATACACCACTTTTCCTCCCCCCTTCAGTATGTTCCTGCTCCCCCTCTCTCTCCCACAGCGAGGCTCGAATCTATTCCTAGTTGCTACCCCTCCTACATCTCTTTCCCCTATCAGTTCCCCGCTACTTGTTTCCCTCTGTGCCACCCCTGGTACCTCCCTACCAGCAGCCATCTGCTCTCATCCCTGGTACTCCTTATGGTCTCTTCCTCCCCCAACAGGAGGTCCCCCCTCGCCTCGGGTACCCCTCCTCCCTTCTCCTCTCTTTTCTGCTGGTGCCTCTGATACAGGGGTTGGTTTCAGTCCCAAGTTGTTCTTCCTCTGTCCCCCCTTGCCATTCTCTATCCCCCAACCAGGATGCCTACCATACTCATCTGCCCTGCCACTTAGACTCCTCCCAAACCTCCACAGCTCTTCCCTCAAACTAGCCAGTCATCTACAGACCATACACCCCCCCCCATCCTTCAAGCCCAGTCCAGGTTCATGGCGGACCCAAACCCTGTACATCTCACCATCCTTCCAAAGATGCTCACCCTATTGACAAGTGGTACTTGCCCCATTTTGGCCCCCATCTTATGTTACGGGCTCTTACTCCCAGGTTCTGTACCCTACTACAACTGTTAGGCCCCTATTTACTCAAATTCCTGTCCCCCACACTAGTCCCCCTACTTGCCCCTTGCTGAGCAGGGTAATTCAGTCTCAAATCTAATCCATTAGATATTGTATTGCTGTAGCAATCTTAAAGCCTCCTTCTCCATTGTTCACCCTCAGCCACCATATTTTTTGTTCTCAGCTGTCATATAGTTTCACTTAGCCCAGTTAGAAATCCTATTGCACTCCAAGTATTACTCAGCTCAGTTAGAGAAATAAACAGAACAAATAAATATGTATTATTACAGCAGTCATAACAGTATAGCTCAGTATTTAGCTCAGTTAGAGAAATAAACAGAACAACTAAATCTGTATTATTACAGCAATCCTCAAAGTATCCAGTCATTGCTTTGTCTCCACCCCAGAGACCCTGCTGTAATATAGGACCACAGAGGACCCTGGGCGGGAAGGTGGACAACTCTAAAGTCCCAGCAGAGCCCCGTTGAGCTCGCTCACTCCCCCACTCGCTTGTTCTGTTACTCCCGGTGCTGCAGGCTGCCCTTTTGTACTGGGTTCCTGCCTACATTGGCACTTTTTTCTGCACACAAAGAAATCTGCAGCAGTTCCAACAGAGTTCCATTGAGCTTTCTCACTCCCCCTCTCTCACTCGCTCATTCTGTTTCTCCCGGTGTTGTAGGTTGCCCTTTGGTACTGGGCTCCTGCCTGCACTGGCACCTTTTTCTGTCCATAAAGAAATCTGCAGCAGTCCTGACAGAGCTCCGTTGAGTTCGCTCACTCCCCCTCCCTCACTTGCTCATTTCTGTTTCTCCCTCTGCAGGCTGCCCTTTGTACCGGCTCCTGCCTGCGCTGGTGCCTTTTCTGCCCACGAATAAGTTCAAGCTGTCCAACAGAGTTTCATTGAGCTCTCTCACTCCCCCTCTCTCACTCACTCCTTCTGTTTCTCCCACCGCTGCAGGCTGCCCTTTTGTACTGGGCTCTTGCCTGTGCTGGCACCTTTTTCTGCCCACAAAGAAATGTGCAGCTGTCCCGACCGAACTCCGCTGAGCTCGCTCACTCCTCCTCTCTCACTCACTCGTCCTGTTTCTCCCAGTGCTGCAGGCTGCCCTTTTGTACTGGGCTCCTGCCTGCATTGACTCCTTTTTCTGCCCACAAAGAAATCCACAGCAGTCCTGACAGAGCTCCGTTGAGCTTGCTCACTCCCCCTCCCTCACTCGCTCATTCTGTTTCTCCCAGCGCTGCAGGCTGCCCTTTTGTATTGGACTCCTGCCTGTTTTGTTGACTTTTTTCACCCACAAATAAATCTGCAGCAATCCTGACAGAGCTCTGTTGAGCTTGTTCATTCCCCCTCTCTCACTCGCTCGATCTTAATCTGTCCCAAACACTGATTTCCCACAATGACCGTGCTATTCTGCACCAGAAGTGCAAGAACATATTTCAGCCAGGATGTGAAAAATGACAGCTGTACTGTTCATAAGGAGGTGTGGAAAAATGCCAGTGTTGAAAATCTGGTGTGAAAATATTACAAATTTGAAAAGTTACAAGGGTGCGTGGAAACTGCACAACGCACACTTGTAACACAGTCATTTTATGGACTTTCGTCATCGAATTTTCAACATAGGCATTTTAGGACCTCTGTTTATGAACAGTGTCACTGTCATTTTCTCTTTCTATCCAGAAAACTAATTTCCCACAGTGACCTCGCTATTCTGCGCCGCAAATGCGAAAACACATTTTGGCCAGGATGTGTAAAATGACAGCTGTACCGTTCATCGGGAGATGTGGAAAAATGCCAATGTTGAAACTCTGGAGTAAAAATATTACAAATTCGTGAAGTTAGGAGCGTGCTGGAAACTGTGCAACATACGCTCGTAAAACAGTAATTATTTGAATTTTTTCACCAAATTTGCAACATAGGCTTTATGAGAGCCCACCTCCCTTTTTATGTGGCACTGTCATTTTGTTAATCAGTCCCAAAAGATGATTCCGTGCAGTGACCGCAAAATCAATTTTCGGGACCTAATAACACCATGACAGTGACAGAAATCATGAGGAGGGGTCCCAATAATCCCATGTTGAAAATTTGGTGCCAAAATTCCCCAAAATGCCCATGATATACGTCAAAGTTGAATAAACCCTATTTATGCCATTATATGGCTTACCAGCATTTCCTCAATTCGCGGTCAGCTTTAAAGAGTTCAGACATGTTCCCGGGTCCACCAAAGACGTCGGGCAGGCTCCAGAGGTAAGTATGGGGAGAGAGGTGGGGAGGCGGTGCTAGAGGGTAGAGTAGATTGGGAGGGGCCACCAAACCTAACGAGGGACCATTTTCTGTTTTAAAGGTGTTAACAAAGAAAACAAAAACAAAAAACATCATGGGACGGGTTTTTTTACAGGGACATTTGGCACACTGGGGTGGGCTCTCAGCATGCCACCTGAGTGTTTTGGGGGGTGCCTGTAGCCAATGGGTGATTGGCACCCCTGTCGGCACATACCGAGTTGGGGAGAGAGCCAAGGGGGACTGAGCACCCCTCTCAGCACACAACAAATTGGGGGGAGACATTATGCAGACAAGGAGTGGGCTCCCCCATTGGTAAATTGAACTGGGAAGGGGGAACTCAAGTTGATGGGGATTGGGCCCCCATCGCAAAGAAAGACTGTTGGGGGCGCGATGATGCCGAGGGATTGGGCACCTTTGCACACACACAACAAATGGGGGGTTACAATATGCCCACAGGGAGTAGGCTCCCGATAGCAAATGTACTGTGTAAAGTGCATGCACGGTGCAAGGTACCGCCCTGCAATGGCAGATCACTCCCTCATTGCAGCGAAATGGCTGATGCTGTAATGATGAGGCAGCCCCTGATTGCAGCGGCAAAAATGTTTCAACTTGGTGGCACTTCTGCAGAACCAGTGTCATCAGGACACTGGGCCTGCATTGTTCCAGCAGTGCCAAGCCCCCAAATGCAGTGCCGCCATTGGCTGCCACAGTGCTGCACCTCCACAACCCGCTTCTCTCCTAAGCTGCCACATAATGTTTCTTGCACATATGCGCAAGCAAACATAAAAATGAACACACAGACTTTAAGAAATAATATATTTAAAAAAAACATTAAAAAAAGTTACAAAAAATCTATAAGTTAGCGTCCTGTTCTATTTCATAAATGAAATATGCAGATGGTACCTGGTGTGATAAGTGGTTTATCTGTACTCATGCTGTTTATGACGCTCATGAGGTCTTCACTGTTTATCACTTATACATGTGTATGCAATCTGTAATGTAGTACTTAAAAACAAATTTCCCTTTTTGTGATCTTGAAATTGTATCCTCATTCCTACATGTCCTTTTGGAAATGGAATAAAGAGAATAGTGGAGATATTTCAAGACTCATTTTTCATGCCAACTTACTTCTCCTTATGCACTCTCACTTAGTCAGGCCATGACATGCATGTGAATCCCTTGTGAGGGAAGACTCCATGGCCTGTCACAAGGTATCATCCATGCAGCAGAACACTGCGTCATACCTTCCTATGCTTGAAGTGGTGGTGTGCAACAGTGCTTCCCCCCATCCTTATGCTGCCCAGCCAGATCATCCAGCTTGTCCCTGAACTGAGTTGCTGGCAGAGGAACACAGCATGCTTCCCACAGCCCCAGTGGATGGCCCTGCCCACAGCATTTGTTTTCCTATGTCTTAAATGCACAAATAAATCTATACAAAGTAAGGTATTCAGTTAATAGGCTTATGCTATTTTAAGGTATTTGTCTAAGTTGGCTCCAGTGTAATAAATTAGAACTGAAAATGTTATTAGGCTATAGCACAGGCTGAGCAAATATCACAGTACCTGATGTGCTGTGCACCTTCCTCTGGGAGTGGGAGCTGTGGTAGATAAATGACTATTTGTTTCTGCTGCTGAATGCAGCCCTGTCATTAGCTAATGTATAATGTGATATCACTCAACTGAGCAACCTCACAGGGAACAGATGGTGGGCAGCACCACAAGGAGCCCTCTGGAACCCCCCTTCCACTCAATTGCACAACATCCCAGGGAATAGACAGAGGGCAGCACCACAAGGTAAACTGACTGCTGACGTTTGAGGGTTTCAAACAAACAAAGCTGAGTCCCAGCCTGCTAGTCTGCTGAACACTTGAGAGGGAGTTGGAAAAAGACTGTATAGTGCTGTATTTCCTCCCTACAGGCATCGGGGATACTCACTGAGGAATCTGCACAAGTCCTTTGTTATTTAATGGGATTCTAATATATATCTGCAGACCCGGACTGATTGATTATAATTGCTACTTTCTGCCTGGGGATGTTGTATAGATTCTGGGTATGTTGGCTGTTACGTTAAGGGGAACTGAAATGCCAACTATTTTGGTCGATTTCACTAGGTACCTTAGCAGGGTTCTGCACATTGTTTCTGTTTACCGCTACTCAAGTTCTGACATTACTGTGGTGGGATTGCCTAATGTAGTGGTTTGCTTATTTAACCTGCTGCTCTGATACCTGTCTTGGACTGTGTGTTTGTAGCCCTTCTTAACTATAACCTGCCTTTTCCAGCCTCCTACCTGACTACATGGTCTGGTGTTTCTTCTCTCATTGAACTCCATCTTTGTCCCAACCTGGAGATCTCTCACTCTATCCCCCTGCTTACGCAGGAACACTGCCCCAGATAATCCTTTGTTTATCTTCCTGGGTTTGGAGCCTTCTCTAATCCCTCTTTTGTTTCCTCACCATTTGTTTAGGATCCCTCTGGAACCCCTCCACCCTTCCACTCAAGTGAGCAACCCCCCAGGGAGTGGATGGAGGGTGTCACCGCAAGGTAAATTGACTGCCATACATGTGAAGATTTTAAACAAAGCTGAGCCTGCTAGCCTACTGAGACGGTGTTTTCCCATGTACACTTCAAATGGAATCCTCACCCACCCCAGTCACCACCTCCACCCAAGGTCGGCTCTCTTTTTTATGACCTGGTCACGTGACTTTCTGTTCTTAAGTGCCTATTCTCCCATCTGCAGCTTATATCTATTGACCACTAGGGGTCACTCCTGTTCACACTACTTTACCATATTTCCTCCAAGTCTCTCTCCATTGTAGCCTCATTTTCTCCTGTCTTCTCAGCATTTTCTCCTCTCTCTCTCTTCTGCCTTTTGTCCTCTGCTGGTGCCTCCCACCTAGTTCCTGCCCTGGGATTCAAACCTTGTACCTTGTTCTCCATAGTCCATAACCTTTCCATTGCACTATCTGTCCAGACTTACTGTTGTCGTCTCCTTACCTAACCAAGTACATTTCACCATTTCTCTCTTGTAAGCCCTCACTTCCCTTCTGCTACACCTCCCATTTCTCTCTTGTAAGGCCTTGCTTCCCTCCTTATCAGCCCTCCTATCTCCTTCTTCCTCACTCATCTGATAATGTATCTTATTTTCAAATTTCTCATTTTTGCCTCTCTCATTCTTTTTTTTCTTCCATCCCCTTCCCCTGTCTCCTATCAGGTACTCTCCTGCCCCTGTCATGCTGCCCCCCTCTCTTTTCCCATCAGCCCCACTGGCAGTCTGCTTTCCTCCTTTAGTGTTTACACTAACACCCCTGCCTCACACAACCATCCATGCTCCTGCACCCTTACACATCTCATGTGCATACATGTCTGCCTTCTCCCTGTCTCTGTTGTGGTATCAAAGCCCTTCCATCATACCTGTCTCCATTCCCTGTGTGCTAAGCTTCTTAAATCATGCCCTCCTGCTGCTATTGTTGGGTAATATTCACCCCAATCCGGGTCCTGCTCCCTCCTCCTTGCAATCTAGTAGGTCTGTAAGTGGGTCAAATATTTCCTCTATCAATATCTGCAGCCTGTCAAAGAAACTTGACATCCTACAGGGTTGGGCTGCCTTGCAGTCATCAAGACCTGGCTCTCACCTAATATCTCTAACTCTGCAAAAACCCTATGTGGTTACTGTATCTTTTGGGTAGATAGAGTTCGCAAGAGGGATGGGGGCTGTACCGTCTACATTAAGAACCCCCTCCAGGGGTCTCTACTTTCCATCTTTCCCTCTGAACATGCTGCACAGGTCTTAACAGTCAAAGATACTTTAAGTCTCTCCTCCAAATCTTTCCTAGTCTGCTTGGTATATATTCCACCCTGAGAAAAAAAAATAGTTTTCAATGCAGTCCTAAACTATATCTGTCTCCTACCTAATCACCAGGAGATTACTGAACTCGGGGACTTCAACGTAAACTGGCTGTCCTCCTCTGCTGCTCCCTATAAGGATACAATAGCAGTGCTTGATCTGTCTCAGACTGTAACCTCCCTAATGAGGCTTGAACCTAAAACAGGGACGTCCACCCTAATTCACCTAATTCTTATAAACTGACCAAACAGACTTACTAATGTCTCAGTTCTCCCTAACGTGCTTAGCGATCACTCACCAGTACTCGGTCTTTGGTCCTCTAGGGCAAAAAATTCCCTCTCAAGAGTCATCTATCAATGATGTCTAAAAAATGGGATGCTTGATAAACTCAAAGACTATCTGTACAGTTGTGACTGGTCCCCACTTGACTCAGCATCCAACACTGATGCGTCACTCTCCCACTTTATTTGTGCCATCAACTATGCCTGTGATTTATTTGCCCTTTTCACAAAGAGTACTGTCAATGTACTGGACTCACTGTGGTTATCCAAGGCTCTCCTGGATAGTATGCAATGCTGAGATAATCTTTGGTATAAAGCATTTGATTCTGGTTGACCCTCTGACAGGCAATTGTACAGGGCTGCCAGGAATCAATGCACCAGGGAGATAAGACAGGCTAAGGCCTCCTACTACCATGAAACCCTTACATCCACCTGGAGCTCTGGAAGCAAGTTCTGGAATAACCTTAAGGAACTTATTGGGACTTCTGTGTCTCCTCCTCCATCTGTGCTTAACATTGATGGTGATCCTACTCTGGATCCCCAGGTCATTGCTGACTCTCTCAGTTTTACTTTTTTGGACCTTGGTAGAGTTCTTCTGCCTGACTACTTTGACTCTCCTTCATCCCCCCTCTCCCCTCCTGTCGCCAGCATCCCACCCTTTCATTTTGGAACTATTTCTTTTTTTTCAATTCAAAGTTTATTGATATATTATACATACAAAGGATACATCACCATAAGTAATTCAAAACATAGGTAATACATAGCATACTGATTGGTGAGTCCTTCTCCCACCCCCTTCCCCCCAATAATCACCCCCAAAATCTTCCACAGTGTAAATAAACATATAACACCAGAGTTTATATTCAGACACTTAGTTTTAGACAGATTGTAGGGAATAAAGAGCACCATTTCAGAACAATTTCTACCAACAAGGCCAAATCTTTTTTCTCCAAGGTCTTAAGTAAAGCATGTCACAGTGGTGATTCCTTAGACCTTAAGCTTCTTCATTTGACTATTGATGCAGTTCTCTCCCCTCATCATTAAAATCATCCTTCTTTCTCTTTGTCTTGGTCAGTTCCCCTCACTCTAGAAATCCGCCATTGTCATGCCTATTTTTAAAGGTGGTGATCGCACCCCTTCCAGGAAATTACCGTCCCATTTCTATCCTGCCTCCACTCTCCAAGGCCCTTGAAAAAACAGTTGCTGAGCAGCTCTCTGACTATCTAACTAAACACAATCTACTTTGCCCAGAACAGCATGGTTTCGGGAAGGGCCACAGTACCACCTCTGCTCTCCTGGGATATACCTCTTTTATTCACCAGTCTCTTGACAGGGGACATCTAGTTGGGTCTGTGTACATGGACCAGACTAAGATGTTTGACACTGTGAATCATTCCCCCTCACTAGGTCCCTCCTCTCTCTGGATGATCTCAAGACACCTCTTCTTGGTTTACTGACTACCTACGAAGCAGGTCCCAGCAAGTCCGTATTCACAACACCCTCTTCTCTAGCCTCCCAATGAGGTCTGGGATCCCCCAAGGCTCTATCCTTGGACCTCTTCTTTTTTGCTTGTTCTTAAACTCTCTTCCCAAGGCCTACACTGGAAAACTTCTACTCTACGCTGATGATGCTGTTCTCCTCAGCAGCCACCCTGACCACACCCCTCACCAGCATGCCCTCCAAGATTTATTCTCAGAAGCTGAAACCTGGTTCTCTACCCACAACCTTGTACTTAACTACAGTACAAGAAAACTAAGATCATGGTCTTCTCCCACCACCAGAATAAATATCATGGTGCCCCTCTGCAAATCCACAACTTTCATAACTCCTACCTGGAACAAGTAAACTGCTTTAAATATCTCAGAATCACACTCGACTCAGCCCTCTGGAGTACTGCATGCAGTACTGGAGGCTGCACCTGAACAAGTACATTAACAAAATGGAGGCAGTCCAGAAAAAAAACAACCACAATGGTGTAGGGACTGCATCAGAAAACATACAAGGACAGATTAACAAAGTTCAATATGCATGCCCTAGAGCAAAGGAGAGAGAGAGACAGAGAGAGGTGATGTAATCAAAACATTTAAACATCTTAAGGGCATTAACAAGGTGAAAGAGTTTAACATGTTTCAATATAAGAAAAATAGCAAGACAAGGGGACACAGCATGAGACTAGAGGGAGGCCGATTAAGGGGTAATGTGAGGAAGTTCTTTTTCACAGAAAAGGTGGTGGATGCATGGAATGGCCTACCTCAGGAAGTGGTGGATATGAATACAGTGCAGGGCTTCAAACAGGCATGGAATAGGCATAAGGAAGTAATCCAAATTAGTATGAATACATAGGCCATTGACAGAGTAAAGGCCTATGGAACATTCATAGCATAGAAAAAATAGGCAGACTGGATGGGCCTTGTGGTCCTTATCTGCCATCAACTTCTATGTTTCTATACCACCATAGACTCTGTCTGCTCTCTGATGCACTTTGCCTTGCTGTCTCTTCCTCCTCTCCCTAGTGGACTATGGGATTGCTATCTATGGTGCCACTGACCATACTGCCCTCTATAGGATTAAAGTGTCTCTGAACAAAGCCAATCATCTGGTAACGTGCTGTGCTAGGTGCAGCCATGCATGTAACCACTATAGTCTTTTGAATTGGTTGAATTTTGATGGCAGGCTAAAATATCAAACCTATCTGCTCACCAAAAAATCTCAGTAGGCTCACTCTCCCCCACCCCGGGCTTCAAAATCTCCTTCACTCTATCCCCCTTGCAAAGAGCCACTAGAAGCTCTTCCACAGCCTCCTTTCAGGTTCCCCACTGTAGGACCTCCCTTGGTCAGCGTGCTTTCCATTATAGGGCTCCCCTTTGGCTAAACTCCCTACTGGCTGCTACCTCAGCTGTATCTAAACTTGGCCCTGTCAAATCTCTTTTTCGGGAACATACAATTTCCTTCAGCTCCTGTGTTTGCTTCTAACCTCTCCACCTGATCTACCCCTATTTCCATTTCTCACATCACATATCTTCTCTCCCTGGCTCTCACTTGCCTTGCTCCTCTCTTCTCTTACTTTCCTCTCACACTTCCTCTTCTTCTCAGGATCCCCTCCATATCTATTATTCCCTCCTTATCATAGCCCTGACTGGTACTGTTTTACCTGACTTTATTATTCTTTCTTGCCTGCACTGATTATTTACAGAATGTATAATTGTATCACCTGACCTAGATAGTTTTTTATCTGATATTCTCTGTTTTGTTTTATCTGTACCAATCACGATTGTCATTTCCTCTGTTCCTTACTGAACCTCCCTAACATGGAGCATTTGCAAAATAGTCTCTGACTGAAAGGTTTGTAATTCTGATTCTTAAATAAATAAATAAAATAATAAAATCAAATGCTGAGGGGGGATATAAAAGGAGGGGAAGTGAAACAGGTGCTATGGAAAACTATAAATATTAATAAAGAATCACCAGAAGCAATGATTTATGTGGCACTGCAGATATTCTGCAGTAGGCTGAAAGGTCTGTGAAAAATTCTCCCACTATAGAATTCTAGGGGGCTTGTTCATAGCACTCATCTAGGTACTGCTGCTGAATGCATTCCATAGTCTCTGCCTACATCTTGTTCTTGGTTAAGGAAAGCTACTGAATGCAATCGCATAGCCTCTAAAAGTATTGTTGTTTGCAGGGTTTTATACCTGTTGGCAGTAACTCAGCCAGAAGGCTGAGATATCACAGTAAAATGTATTCTAGATTATACATTATTCAGCATGTCAACTGGGAATTAGAACATCTCCAGTTATATCATGATGCGAACAAAACTCAGAGAAAAACAGAATAACACACAGTCTTATACTGCTGATAAGCAAAGCCTGTTACTAGTGTAACCCCTCTGCAAATGGGGGTTCCCAAAAGACTTCCAGGAGCTTGCTTGAATGCTCCAAGCCTGAATGGTGTTTGGCATTTAAGCCATTTATCAGTGAGTGTTTTTAGAGCCTCTGGTACTGTCTCTTTAAGAGCTGTCTGCTTGCAGACATAATTAGTTTATATGGGGGGACTGTGTGTTTCTCTGTTTGAGTACCACTCGAACTGCTGCCAATTCACTCCATTTTTGCAGTCACTAGGAGTACAAAGGGAACCTATCTGAAAGATGTAACTGTTTGCCAGAAATAATTTAGAGTAATAATGAAAATACAGTTTGTCTAACCTGCTTTCTTTGCAGTCAGAACTGTCTGCCTAGTTCCCCATTCTGGTTTTGAACTGCTGAACTGAACCAATCAGTGTGGGGTAAGCTAGCTCTAAAATGGCGCCTTGGACGAATCAGAACTTGGACTCATAATCTGAACCAGCCCCAAGAGGATTGTATGGGCAGTGACTCTGGGAGATGTAGTTTATACTTCGGCGCCTTTTTGGACCAACAGGAGCAGTCTATTGTGAGTGACAGCCAATCCAGTCAAGAACTGGGAGGAACTCAAAGGAAGTGCCCGGTTTTGTCTGTTGGAGTTTTTCAGTTGAGCTTTGGCAGTGAAGAAGGAAGGAGCCCTGTGCTTTTTCAGTGTGCAGTTTTAGTCGAGAAATGTGTAAGGCCCAGAGTTCCGGTCTGCAGCTTGTGTAACTGCTTGTTAGGACTGAATCCGTTCTGTGAAGAGAATCAAAGGATATCTGAAGAGCAGAAACCAGGCTCACCTGTGAAGACTGGAGAAATTGCCGAATTGCACTCAGGTCTGTCAGGAACTGAATCTGCTGTGTGTTCTCCTGGTATTGTGCAGTAGTGCGATCGGGATGAAGCAGCCTGCCTGGTATAGTACTCTCTTTTGCCATATAAATGTGTGAGGAGACTCATGGAGCTCAAGAGTAGCCCTGCTGATATTGAAGGACCCTATCTTGTTTGGAGGTCGTGAGTACTAATTCAGGGTCGCTCCTGTTGAATTGCCACAATAAATCCAAATGGAATCACTGTACTGCTGACTGTTTAAACTAATTTTTCTTTTCTCTGTGGGAAAGGGCCCTACCAGCTGCCACGGTTTGGACTAGCCACTGGGCTTGGGTACCCAGGGACAGTAACTGGTAAGGATAGGCCTGCACAGAGCCATAGATAGATAGTAAAGTGATAAGTTAATTAACCTGATTCCCCCTGTCCTTGTTATATTCCCCTAAATAAATCCGAGCTGTTTGTTTCAGCAAAGTTATACTGCCTGAGGTATTTGTCTATGTTAAAGTATTGTACTGTGATTGTTGCACTGTATCTTAATTTACAGGAGGTCCCAGAGCCTGAACCACCCCTGGGGGTAAATGTATACTGTGAAGGTAATTCTGATATATTGTGTGGGCCACTAGTGGGAAGAAAGGGGGTGCAGTGTCCCAGAGGCTGTGACCAAGTAAGTTTAACTATTGCAAACCCTGACCTCTGGGTGGAGGCACCATTGGATCCAGGCCCTCAACCTGTTAGTGGCAAATCAGGCAGGTAGTAGCCCTGGGATAGCGCCATCTAGGGTTACATCTTGGAGGCTCACCGCTGGGATTGTGTGTCCTCTAGTGGCCATATTTACGAACCACTGTTAAGAAAAATGGGTACCCGACAGAAGTGGCTGTGCACCAGCTGGTGGAGTGTACTGGGAGGAGATCGACCCCAAATGCTATGCTTATACTGGACATCCCTTGGGTATCAACACGGACATTGTACAGGAGTACTTTCCAAGGTGGAAGGTTTACAAAACCCTGTGGTGGTGGGTCGGCATGCTAATCTGCTCACCCACACTTTCCTGGCCCTAGTAGAGTTTAAGGATCCCATAGATAGCTCCAAAGTGCCACAGACCATTACCCCAGAGGAGCCCTCACTGCTTGAGAGTGATAACTAAGGACAGTAAAGACCCGGGGGGGAATGAGCCCCCACCACTATCTGAAACTTTTGAGGAGAAATTTGCTAAATGGTTGCTGGGAGAAGGGAAAACTGTGGAGGACTTGAAGAAACTATTCTTGCCACCTGGGGGTGTTCCTCCCCCAACACCCTCTCCCGCTCCAGTACCCGTAATGGTGGCTGAACCAATGCAGACTCCTATTTCTGCACCTGCCATTAGTCACGACTCTTACCGAAGTTTAGGATCTTCTCTGGCACCCTCCCCACCCCCCAAGGGGAGGATGACTGGGAGACCTGGATAGACTATGTTGCCCCAAGTGCTAGAATGGCAATGCTCGGGAGCCGAAAGCAAAGAGGTTAGTGAGAGTCTCCGAGGTCCTGCCCTGGCTACCATCCGTGCTAAACGGGCCAGTAACCCTGAAGTGACTGCACAGGCCTATCTTGAGGCCTTGGAGAATGTGTATGGGAGCCCAGATTCTGATGAGGATCTATGGTGGAGAGTAAGAAATGCACAACAGTACCAAGGGGAGTTGTTGTCTGTGTATGTATCTCGGCTGGAAAAATTGTTGCAAGAATGCCTCAGAAAGGGTAGTTTGCCAGCGATTGAACTGGACCGAACCAGACTGGACAGGATCCTTAAGTCTGCCCCCTTCTCAGAACTGCTGTTGCTTCAGTTACGCCTGGCAAATCGACTGGAATCCCCACCCTCCTATGATGAGTTAATGAGAGAAATTCGAGGAGTTGAGAAAAGGCGACCTCGGGAGGGACCTGCACCAATAGCTGCGGCTATGACCTGAGTGACTGAGGGTGACCCATCAAGTGAAGTTCAGGGGCAGAGGTTGGCAGTCAATGAGTGCTCTGACAAGGAAAAAGATATGCCACAATGGGGCGAACTGTTGAGAGAGATCCGGAATTCAAAACAGTCCTTTATGAAGGCCACGCCTGCAAGTGACGGGCCCTGACCTATATCCGACTGCATCTGCTATGGGGTGGGGGTACCCACCCATGTATCTCCTGCTGATAACAGCTCCAAACTCAATTCCTTGACCATGGAAGTGGAGAAACTGACAAGATGTCTCCAAATGCTTATCACGCCGCAGACAGAGATGGCACCAAGGTTTCCAGTTAGTAGTACCCCCGCCCTGGCTCCCAGTGTGGCGCCTCGGCCTGCTCAAACTCCAGAAAGTATGTTTTGCTATAATTGCGGGAAGGATGGGCACATGAAGAGGGAATGCTGGTCCCCAAAAGACACTGACAAAGTTGCATATAGGCTACAAGGAGAGCTTCGGAGAACAAATCAGTGGTTAAGAGGTGCACAAAATGATCCTAGTGAGGGCACCAAAAATGCTAACTCACGTCTTTTTGTGGCAAGGTCAGTTGCCCAGGCCCGCACTACCGCCTCTCCAGACTGGTCCAGAATAGTGGGTCCCTCCATGGAGACCACTGTAAAGGTGAATGGAGTGTCTACAAGAGCTGTATTAGACAGTGGCTCCCAAGTGACAATTATGTTCCAGGATTGGTATCAGAAGCATTTGTCCGATGTACCCTTACAACCATTAGAAGGACTGCATGTATGGGGGTTAAGTGAGAAGGCCTACCCCTATTCCGGGTATATCTGAATTTGGCTGTCTTTCCCAACCTCCGTGGCTGGAGTGGCCGAACAAGTAGAGACCCTAGCCTTAGTGTGTCCCCCCACTGGACTGTATGATGGTGTCCCTTTGTTGATTGGAACAAATGCTCATATGTTTGGAAGGCTGGCACAGTTGTGTTATGAAAAACAGGGGTCAAAGACTAATAGAGCTTTAAGAGTTCCGGCTTTAATTAAGAAGGCCTATGAGGCACAGAGAGATGCTGAAAAAATAGAACCAGAGGAACCGGTCGGAATTGTATGGAAGAAGGATCCTGAGTCTCTGATCCTGGCGCCAAATGCCCAGTGTACCTTACAGGGAGAGGTCCATATCAGAAAGGATGTTAAGAATAAAATATTAATGTTGGATGCACCAGGCGATGGAAAATTGCCAGAGGGACTGCTGGTCAAGCCTAGTATTTTGCCCGCTAGAGCCCATGCTTATGCCAGAAGGGTAATGGTCCAAGTTCATAATGTGTCTGAAAGAGACATTCGAGTAAATAGAGGTTGCATCCTGGCTAATGTGCATTGTGCAGACACTGCAGTACTACCCAGCAGCAAGAGTTCGAGGAAGAATGACAGAGTAACGCCTGACTTGTTTGATTTCGGTGACTCCCCGTTGCCAGCTGAATGGAAAGTGAGGATCAGTGAGAAGCTTGCCCAGAGAGACCAGGTGTTTTCTTTAAAGGAATGGGACGTAGGATGCGTGCAAGGAGCTGAGCACAATATCCGCTGCATGACGAAAGACCATTTCGGGAGAGGTCTCTGGCTTGGCACCTGCTGATATAGATGATGTGAGACGGCATCTGCAAGAGATGTTAGCTGCTGGTGTAATACAAGAATCCAGAAGCCTTATGCTTCCCCCATTGTGGTAGTGAGGAAAAAGAATGGGACAGTAAGGATGTGTGTGGATTATCGCACCTTAAACCGTCGGACTATCCCTGATCAGTACACAATGCCCTGCATTCAGGATGCTTTGGACTGCCTAAACGGGAGCAAGTGGTTCCCTGTGCTGGATCTCCGCAGTGGGTACTACCAGATCCTGATGGCCCCAGAGGACCGTGAGAAGACAGCCTTTATCTGTCCGCTTGGCTTCTATGAATTCATGAGGATGCCTCAAGGATTTCAGGTGCCCAGCCACTTTTCAACGATTGATGGACGTGCAGTGGGGACATGAACTTACTAGAGTGCCTGGTATACCTAGATGAAGTATTGTGTTTGGCAGCTCACTGGAGGAACATGAGAGCAGATTATTTAAGGTATTGGACTGACTGGAGGACTTTGGCCTTAAACTGTCCATTGATAAGTGTCAATTTTCAAACATCAGTAAAGTATGTGGGACACATAGTATCCACCGAGGAATAGAGACCGACCCAAGTAAAGTTGAGGCCTTGACCACCTGGCCACAGCCCAAAAATCTAAAAGAACTGCAAAGATTCCTGGGATTCTGTGGTTATTATAATCGCTTCATCAAGGACTATTCAAGAGTGATCCGCCTTTACTTAACCTTACTCAGGGTATCCCCAACCCACAAAAATACCAAAGTCAGCGCCCCTCAAGACTGAAAGAGTGTATTTTCATCCGAGTGAAGTATTTGGGGCCTGCTGGACTCCTGATTGTGAGACTGCTTTTCATGAGATCATATATCAACTTACCCATGCTCCAGTGCTGGCCTATGCCGATCCAAGAAAACCTTACGTCCTGCACACTGATGCTAGCTTGCAAGGGTTGGGGCTGTGTTGTACCAAGAGCACGAGAATGGCCTGAGACCAGTGGCCTTTGCCAGTAGAAGCCTGACCCCATCCGAAAAGAACTATCCCTGTACATAAGTTAGAGTTCCTAGCTTTGAAGTGGGCTATTGTTGACCAATTCCATGAGTACTTGTATGGGGCTAAAATACTAGTAAAACTGACAATAATCCTTTGACCTATGTGCAGACCTCAGCTAAGTTGGATGCCACTGCCACAGGTGGCTTTCTGCATTATCTACATATGACTATGCTCTCGAATACCGAGCAGGTCTGAACCACATAGATGCTGATGCTCTCTCCCGGAGGCCTGTTCCCCAGAATGATTGGGTCCGATTGGCAGAACCTGACATTCGGGCACTCTGCCGAAGTTTGACAGGGAGGAACAAATGTCCACGGACGAGTGGACTGCATGGTGGATTGCTTGGGACCTTCTGAGAACTGCATACCTGCTGCTTATTGCCACTTTTCTGCAATAGACATTGGTGCACTGCCTCAGCTGGACAATGACAGTATTCGCGGGCTCAATCCCGCGATCCCATGATCAAAGCAGCTTTAGAAGCCCTCTATGCAGGAAAAGATGTGTCCAAATTACGCCCACGGATTTGAGAACTGCACTATTATACAAAGAAGGTCCTAAGTTGAAACTGATCAATAAACTGTTATACAGAGAAACAGTAGACAGAGGGGACAAGTAGACAAACAACAACTAGTGCTGCCCACTGCCTTTCGAGACTCAGTACTGATGTCCTTGCACAACCACATGGGGCACCTGGTATAGACAGAACACTTGACTTGGTGAGATCCAGATTCTATTGGCCTAAGATGGGGCTGATGTGGAGCAACACATTCGAACTTGTAGTTGCTGCTTACAGAGGAAAGCTTTGCCCCAGAGGGCTGCCCCTTGTTAACATAACCACCAGTGCACCCATGGAGCTGGTCTGTATTGATTTTCTGAGTTTGGAGTCAGATCAAAGAAATATCAGTAATGTGCTGGTGGTCACTGACCATTTCACGAGATATGCCCAAGCTTTCCCACCAAAGACCAGAAAGCATCCACTGTAGCCAAAGTACTTGTAGAAAACTTTTGTTCACTATGGGCTCCACAAAGAATCCATTCTGATCAAGGAGAGACTTTGAGAGTCGTCTGATCAAAGAGATGCTTTCTGTGGGGAGTGCAAAGTCCAGAACCACTCCTTACCACCCCAGGGGACCCACAGCCTGAACGCTTCAACCGCACTTTGCTAGATATGCTAGGCACCCTGCACCCAAAGGACAAGCCTAGATGGAGCCAACAAATTAGTACCCTGGTACATGCTTATAACTGCACCAAAAGTGATGCCACTGGGTTCTCCCCCTACCGCCTGATGTTTGGAAGAGAAGCTCGACTACCAGTAGATGTGTATTTTGGGGTCTCTCCCGATGGGGTTCAAGCTGACAACTATTTACAGTATGTGCAAAAGTTAAAGGTCCAGCTAACTCATGCGTACCAACTGGCTCAAACCATGGCTGCCAAAAGAAATCTGGCCAACAAAGAAAGGTATGATAAAAAGGTGAAGGCACAGGAACTCCAGGAGGGAGATCGGGTATTGCTAAGAAATCTGGGACTGCATGGCAAACACAAGATTGCTGACAGATGGCACCATCTTTCTCACATTGTAGTGGGCAAACTAGATGATCTGCCAGTGTACAAAGTAAAGCCTGAGAATAATTCAAAAGATGTAAAAACAATGCATAGAAATCATTTACTGCCCATTGGACAAATCTTGATTGAGTCTGAGCCCCAGAAGATGCCCCTCTGGACCAGTAACTAGAGCTGCTGCTAAGAAAAGATCAAGAAAGTCTGCACCTACAGAAGCAAAGTTAAAGTGTTCCTCCACAAGTCCCAGTTGAGCATGACTGTCAGTCCATATCGGAAGAAAGTGAGAGTGACTTTGAATACTATCCTTCTTACGAACTGAGTCAATTGTTTGGGGTAATCCCTAGTCAGTACTGGAGATGAAGCTGGGCCTTCTGGACTGTCCAAGCCCCAGCTTCGTCCCTGGAGCCAATGCTCCCAGAAAGTGAAGTGCAAAGCATCAGATCAGATGAAATGGAATCATTGTGCATGGTTGAACTGTTTGAGCTTTCAGGAGGAAAATGATGGATTAGGTCAGACTGGTGATACACCAGAACAAGAAGAGTATTTTGAGTGCCCTGACAGTCCACTGCCAGTGTCGAAAGCTCTCCATGCGAGCCAAATGTTGTGGACTCAGAAACTGTAACTCCTGGAGCTGAAAGTGCCCCAAGTTCTAGCCTCTCTACCCCCATGGAGACTCCCCTGACAAGTGAGGACAATGCTGAAAATGAGGCTCAGAGTGCAGAGATTGTAACAGTTCCCCCTAGAAAGACTGGTAGAGCTGTAAAGCCTGTGGTGCACCTCAGTTATGATTCCCTGGGCCGGCCAGTGGATCTGCCTCTCAATGTTGTCCATAAAGGAGTGTATGTGTCCCCTAGCTCATTGCCCAAACTGGAGTGCTAGTGCTAACTCCAAGTTACTTGTGTTGCCCTCTAAGTATGGTGCCCTTGCCCGTCCAGCCCCAAGGTAACTGATAGGGAAGGTCCTCTCTCAGGTTTCATGTACAAGAGGTAATAACCTGAGTTATGGTACAATGTGTGTAATACTATGTAAAGGGTGACGTACTGCAATGTTTCAGAAATGTGTTCTTGGTAAAATTATATATTGACTGATGATTACATGTGTGAGCCTAATGCAAATGTATATGGTTGCAGTTAAAACTTAGAGGTACTTGCTTGTCGGACGTCAAGCTTTCCCAACCAGGAAGGGTGTAACCCCTCTGCAAATGGGGGTTCCCAAAAGACTTCCAGGAGCTTGCTTGAATGCTCCAAGCCTGAATGGTGTTTGGCATTTAAGCCATTTATCAGTGAGTGTTTTAGAGCCTCTGGTACTGTCTCTTTAAGAGCTGTCTGCTTGCAGACATAATTAGTTATATGGGGACTGTGTGTTTCTCTGTTTGAGTACCACTGAACTGCTGCCAATTCACTCCATTTTGCAGTCACTAGGAGTACAAAGGGAACCTATCTGAAAGATGTAACTGTTTGCCAGAAATAATTTAGAGTAATAATGAAAATACAGTTTGTCTAACCTGCTTTCTTTGCAGTCAGAACTGTCTGCCTAGTTCCCCATTCTGGTTTTGAACTGCTGAACTGAGCCAATCAGTGTGGGGTAAGCTAGCTCTAAAATGGCGCCTTGGACGAATCAGAACTTGGACTCATAATCTGAACCAGCCCCAAGAGGATTGTATGGGCAGTGACTCTGGGAGATGTAGTTTATACTTCGGCGCCTTTTTGGACCAACAGGAGCAGTCTATTGTGAGTGACAGCCAATCCAGTCAAGAACTGGGAGGAACTCAAAGGAAGTGCCCGGTTTTGTCTGTTGGAGTTTTCAGTTGAGCTTTGGCAGTGAAGAAGGAAGGAGCCCTGTGCTTTTTCAGTGTGCAGTTTTAGTCGAGAAACGTGTGTAAGGCCCAGAGTTCCGGTCTGCAGCTTGTGTAACTGCTTGTGGACTGAATCCGTTCTGTGAAGAATCAAAGGATATCTGAAGAGTAGAAACCAGGCTCACCTGTAGAAGACTGGAGAAATTGCCGAATTGCACTCGGTCTGTCAGGAACTGAATCTGCTGTGTGTTCTCCTGGTATTGTGCAGTAATTGCGATCGGGATAGAGAAGCAGCCTGCCTGGTATAGTACTCTCTTTTGCCATATAAATGTGGGGAGACTCGTGGAGCTCAAGGTAGCCCTGCTGATATTGAAGGACCCTATCTTGTTTGGAGGTCGTGAGTACTAATTCAGGGTCGCTCCCTGTTGAATTGCCACAATAAATCCAAAATGGAATCACTGTACTGCTGACTGTTTAAACTAATTTTCTTTTCTCTCTGGGGAAAGGGCCCCTACCAGCTGCCACGGTTTGGACTAGCCACTAGGGCTTGGGTACCTAGGGACAGTAACTGGTAGGGATAGCCTGTGCACAGAGCCATAGATAGATAGTAAAGTGATAAGCTAATTAACCTGATTTCCCCCTGTCCTTGTTATATTCCCCCTAAATAAATCCGAGCTGCTTGTTTCAGCAAAGTTATACTGCCTGAGGTATTTGTCTATGTTAAAGTATTGTACTGTGATTGTTGCACTGTATCTTATTTTACAGGAGGTCCCAGTGCCTGAACCACCCTGGGGGTAAATGTATACTGTGAAGGTAATTCTGATATATTGTGTAAGGCCACTAGTGGGAAGAAAGGGGGTTGCAGTGTCCCAGAGGGCTGTGACCAAGTAAGTTTAACTATTGCAAACCCTGACCTCTGGGTGGAGGCACCCGCCATTGGATCCAGGCCCCTCAACCTGTTAGTGGCAAATCAGGCAGGGGTAGTAGCCCCTGGGATAGCGCCATCTAGGGGTTACACTAGGTTACAGAATCTTCCAAGACAGTAGATGACAAATACATTGTTTCTATTGGTGCCCAGCAGTGGGAAGTTGCTCATATGTAAATAGTGATAAGCACTGTGCTGACCTTAATAATATTTGAACAATAGAACATATGAAGAAGCCAGCAGAAGGCCATTTGGTCAATTAAGTCTGCTTGTATTGCAGGGTCCACAGCTCAAGCTAATGTCCCTGCCCTCCCTCCTCACTCCTCCCATCCTCTCTACCCATGATTCTTATCTTTCCCCTATGCCTAACCCAGCCTCTCTTAAAGCTGCCCACTGTCTTCAACGAGATGATCTCTTCCAGCAGTGCATTCCAAGTGCCCACCACCCTCTCTATGAAGAATTGCTTCCTGGCCTCCCTCCTAACCCCCCCCCCAGTTTAAGACTGTGCCCCCTCGTGTTATGGTTGCCACTCAGCTTAAAGAGGCTCTCCTTATCAACCTTATTTATCCCTTTCAAGTACCTGAAGGTCCCAATCATGTCCCCTTTATCTCTCTCTCTCCTGTCTTCCAGGGAGTACATGTTCAGTGCTCTCAACCTCTCCCTATATGCTTTACCCTGCTGACCCACTATTATCTTTGTAGCCCTCCTCTGGAACTTCTCCAGCAGGTTAGTGTCCTTTTTGAGGTGTGAGCACCAGTACTGAACTCTGTATTGATGCGGCCTTACCAGTGACCTGTACGAGGGCAGTACAACCTCCTCTTTCCTACTACTGATCCCCCTAGATATGCATCCCAGCATCCTCTTTGCTGCTGCTTTCTTGCACTGCATGGAATGCTTCTGGTCACTAGTGATCATCACTTCCAGGTTCTTCTCCTCCTCTGATGCAGATACTCGGACTCCACCCAGATAGTACTTTGTCCTAGGATTCTTGGCTCCAATATGCATAACTTTGCATTTCTTGGCATTGAAGCCAAGCTGCCAGATCCTGGACCACCTCCCCAGCTTTTCCAGATCTTCCTGTAGGTCCTGTAACCCTTCAGCTGTGTCCAATGTCCCACAGAGCTTAGTGTCATCAGTAAATAGGCACATTTTGCCCTTAATGCTGTAGTGCTACAGAGTCCTGATACCCTCCAAAAATGGCATCCAGGTGCTCCTGGGGCTTGCTAGGGGGTTAGAGGTGCCCAGGTTAGGGACGTGCCCCATCATTTTGTGCCCCTAGGTTTAGTGAGGGAACCCCCCCAAATGCAGAGCCCCAGCTGGGGTCCATTAGAAAATAATAGATTTATCTGCTGTTTGTTTGCCCTACCTGCAGCTCTCCTTGACCCCCCCCCAGTTACCTCACACTGGGCACCTGCACTCGTGGGTCAGGTCGTGAGGGCTAGCAGGCAGGGATGGGCTTATGAAGATTCCATGATGGAATCCTTAACCCATTTGAATGGCAGTTGCTGTTCACAGTGATTCCAGTCCATCGTGAGCAGCAGAATAGAGCAGCAACATGCAGGCAAGTGCTAGGCTCCCTGGGGCTCAGCAAAAGGGGAGGGACTTACCTTTTGTCCTGGGGTCCCTCCCGACGTCCTGGCCACTCCGTCAGCAATCGATCCCTCTTCCTCGATGGCGGCTGTAATCCGATGGGTTCCCCGGTGGCAGTAAAGCATTGTCGGGAAGGGTGACATGTCCGGGCCATACCCTCCATTCCTCATCCACCGCAGCCACAGTGGGTCCGTTAGGAGGGATGGTGGTAACAGCAAATGTCTGACCCCCCCCAGCAGCAAGCTGGGTCACAGAGGTTTGTTGGGAGGGGTGGCAGGTCCAGGCCATCCCCTCTAGCAGCAGTTCAGCAGCAGGTGTTTTGGGAGGGGCAGTGGAAACAGCAGAAGGCCAACCCCTCCAGCTCCAGTCCTCAGCCCAGCAGTCCCTGGAGGTCTGTTGAGAGGAGCAGCAGGTTCAGGCTGTCCCCTCCATCCAGCAGCCAGCAGTGGAAGGTTCATTGTGAGGGGCAGCAGCAGTAGAGGTAGGGTGGCCCTTCCAGCATGAGCTTCAGTGGAGGCTTCCCTTACCAAAAAGTGTGGATCGACACTTGCTTACTTTTAACTTTGTCTTAAGATTTAAACTCCCTTTAAATTCACTTGACATTTTATTTATTCCACAAAAGTTCTTGTGGTGATTTCTTTTCTTATGTGCGGCTTACTTTTGGCTGTATACGAGATGAAATATGTTAATTTTCAATCCTATTATTTTTGACTACAAAAAAAATGTAAAAACACTGCTTCTTTCATATGGATTTACTTGTCCTTATTTTGGGCTTTATTTGAAGGTAAATATGCACATTTTTAATCCTGTATTACTTTGTATTTTTAATCAATGTAAAATAAATACTTTTTGTTTTAAGCCAAAAGAACTCCAAATGGATTACCTATGGCTTATATTTGGCTGCATGTGCGACGAAATATGTAAATGAGCAGGTTTTGCTTATATTTGGATTTCTTTTTAGAAAGATTATATTTGCACTGTAAATGCATTATCCATGGATTTAATGCATTTACAATATAAATAGAATCTTCCTATAAAGAAATTCAACTGTAACCAGAACCTGCTGATTTACATATTTCACTGCATATGCAGCCAATTGTAAGCCATAAATAATTTATTATGATTTCTTTTGGCAAAAAACAAGCTTGGCTATATCTTTGAATGTCCCTTTTTTGTGTAACAATACTCAGTGAATTATTGTTTTTAACGAATACCTAGCCATGTACTATCTCTACTACCACATAAAACTGTCTGTATAATTGTACTTGTTTATGAACGGACTGCAAATAATGCTGGGTTGCTCCTGAGAATGGGGTGCTAGTCTCACTGAGCCAGCCCAACGAACAAAGTTCTATAAATCGGTCAATGAATAAATAAATAATTATGGGGACAACATCTGGTCAGCACTGTAAAACAGAACAAAATTAGAAAATGTGTGTAAATGTGAGCAAAGGTGAACATACAGATAGCAAAACACCAGCAGTTATGGGTGGGGCACATCCCGGAATAATAATTTCAAATATCACAAAATCCCAACTAGCAACCCGAGTATTTTCCACTATTCATGGTGCTCATACAGAGCAACTACACCTCCCGTAGCGTCTTCCCTGCTTCCCTCACTGTGGCAACCCCCCGGGAGGATTCTAACGTAGCATTGCTACCCCTCCTCCCCTTATGTGGTTTTTAAACCCCTTCCCACTGTATCCTATCTGTACCAGCCACCATCTCATGCCTTGCTCTCCTACTGTCCCCAAACACTATTATGAAGTAATTATATATGTATACAATCTTTGCTATCTGAGTGGTGTTCCCAGTATCACCTATCCGGTAATGTTATTTTGATTTCTATTGTTTTTTCTTGCATAATATGTTTGGATATGCTGTCATAAACTTTACATGGCATTTGTTCTGTGTGTCCAGGACCATCTTGCATATGAGTTCACTCAATGATGAAACTGCCTGGTTAAATAAAGTTTGATTGATTGATACAAGGGAGTTGATTTAAAAAAAAAAAGACCTCGTCCATTCCTAGGTGCCAAAGGCTAGTCCCTAGGCCACACTCTCCACTTACACCATCAGACCTTCCCTGTTCTTCCACACAGATAACAAAAAACTGCATACTATTGCCATTTTTAAAAGCCCCGTCCAGCCAGCCTCCCACCCCCAGATCATCATTATTATGTTGGCTTGCGCATGCGCAGCCAACATATTGGGGTAATAGCAGATTCGGAGGCATGGTCACTGTTGGGTAAATGCAGGGCACACATCAGGAGGTGTGTCCCTCATTTCCCAATCTGCCTGCATGCCGCGCCACACCATGCCTACATAATGGTGCCAGCACATCTAAGGAAAGGTCCGCTGCAATGCGAGCAAAGCTCATCATATGCAGCAGTCCTCCCGATGTGCTTTCTCTGGTGAGAAAAAAAACAATAACATGGCAGCACACTGCCAGCCATAATGCCAACCTCGGGGGTGCACAATCCCCGTCAGCATCCCTGCCCCAATGTGATGTGCCAATGGGGAGCCCTCCCCATCGGCATAATGCAGCCCCCCCATTTGTTATATGCTGAGGGGGATACCCAATCCCCCTCAGCTCTTGCTCCTCCTTTTGTTGTGTGTCAGTGGGGGTGCCCAGTTCCCCATCAGCTACAGCATCCCCCATCCCCAAAACACTTAGGTGGCATGCTGGGAGCCCACCCCAGTGTGCCAAATCACCCTGAAAAAAAAAACCGTGCCTCAAGATTTTTTTTTTATTTTTAAACCCTGTGAAGAAAGGAAACGGTCCATCGCCATCTCCCTGCCCCCCTCCCACAACCCACACCCACCTACTGTGCAACCTGCCTCCCCACACCTACCCCTCACCCCATACTTACCTCCGGAGTCTGGCACGATAATCTTCAGTGGACCGGGAATATGTCTGCACTCTTCAAAGCTGACCACAAACTGAGGAAAAGCTGTATAATGGAATAAATAGGGTGTTTTCAACTTTGATGCATATCACAGGCATTTTCTGGAATTTTGTCACCAAATTTTCAACATGGTGTTTTTGGGACCCCTCCTCATGAATTCTCACACTGTCATGGCATTAATTGGCCCTGAAAGGTGATTTTGTAGTCACTGCATGGAATCACCTTTCAAGACTGATTAACAAAATGACAGTGCCAGTGTTCTCGAGGTGGGGTCTCAAAAAGCCTATGTTGCAAATTTGGTGAAAGAAATCAAAAAATGGTTGTTCTGAGTGCATTGTGCTGTTTCCACGCATGCTTGTAACTTCATAAATCTGTAATATTTTCACTCCAGATTTTCAAAATTGCCATTTTTCCACACCTCCTTATGAACAGCATAGCTGTCATTTTACATATCCTGGCTGAAATGTGTTTTCGCATGTCCGGAGCAGAATAGCACGGTCGCTGTGTGAAATCATTCTCAGGACACTTTGAGAAAATGATGGTGACATTGTTCATGAGCAGAGGTCTTAAAATGCCTATGTTGAAAATTTGGTGCTGAACGTCTATAAAATGACTGTGTTACAAGTGTGCGTTGTACAGTCTCCACGCACCCTTGTAACTTCACAAATTTGCAATATTTCCATGCCAGATTTTCAACACTGGCATTTTTTCACACCTCCTTATGAACAGTACAGCTGTAATTTTTCACATCCTGCCCAAAATGTGTTTCTGCACCTGTGGTGCATGATGGTGTGTTCGCTGTGAGAAATAAACTTTTGGGACAGATTAACAAAATCACAGCACCACTGTTCCAGAGGGGAGGTCCCAAAATGCCTATGTTAAAAATGTGCCAAACAAACTCCACAAAATAATTGGGTTATGGACGTGTGTTGTGCAGTTTCTATGCATGCTCATGACTTCACCAATTTTTTTATATTTTTACTCCAGATTTTCAATGTTGCCATTTTATTTACACCTCCACGAACAATGTAGGTGTCATTTTCCACATTCTGCCCAAAATGTGTTTTCATCCCTGTGTCCCCAAATGGCATAGCCGCTGTGCAAAACCACCTTTCAGCTAACAAACTGATTGTGGTGCTTTTCATGAGATGGGCTTACAAGAAGCCCATGTTGAAAATTTGGAGTGAAAATATCAACACACGCCTATGGTGTTAGAGTTCCCAACTGTAGCACCCCACCCTATAGAGACTGACAGGTGTCAGGGGTATGACTTGGGACCATCGGCTGTAATGCTCACACCATTCCACCCCAACCCCCACCCTGCAGCCAGTAACAGGCATCGTGGTGTGCCTTGCACTGTTCAGCCACAAAGTTCACCCCATTCTCCTATACTGCACCCACCTCAGCATATTTCCTTATGGAATGGGGTAAGAATAATGCCCAAAGACCCCAAAGCACACCACAGCACTTGTCAGTGTCTACAGGGTAGGGTGAGGTACAGTGGCATAAGCATTATAGCTCATGACCCAAAGGCACACCCCAATACCTGTTGGTCTCTACAGGGTGGGGGGTGGTGTCACTTCAATACTTCACTGCTGTTCCTATTATGCATCTCTAATTCTGGCACTACCAATGCCAATACCATCGAGACAACATTCAGCATTGACAAAATGCTTGTTTATATATGGTAGGCCTCCTACTGAACCACAAAGAGGGGGTGCGGTTCAGGGGCAATGTGAGGAAGTATTTTTTCACAGAGAGAGTAGTGGATGCATGGAACAGCCTTCCTGAGGAGGTTGTGGGGTCTAAAACTATAGGAGAATTCAAGAATGCATGTGACAGACATAAGGCAATTCTTGTGGGGGGCAGGAAGAAATAGGCTGTTGGTTAACTAGGATCTGCAGCCTATCCTGTAGGTAGGGAAATGGGCAGACTAGATGGGCCAAACGGTCCTTATCTGCTGTCAAAGTCTATGTCTATGTCTAAACCATGATTTGGGAGCAACATGCTGCAAGATATCCAGGATAACCTGCCCCCCCAACCCACGGCACATTCAGCCACCAGCTGTTTCAGTCCACAAGCTGAATGACAGAGTGCAACAGCATGCATGATCGGGAAGGAGGAGACAGAGTGTGTGTAATTTATGAAGCTATGCATAAATCGATCTTCCTAGCCTTATCAATTACACTCACCACTCTGGACACTCCCTCTCACTCACTGGTGCTTTCCTGCTGTATTGAACAGCTCACTAATAGAGCAGGTGGTCACATGCCATGGGTTGGGGATGGCGACTGGGCCAGAATATCAATATAAAGTCAATTTCTGCAGTGGTTTCTAAAACCAGCAATCCACCTTTTAGGAATGTTCAGTGAAAATAATTCACCATTTAGAACATGAATTACTTCTCGGAACAGCTGCCCTAATCACACTCATGCTCCAGCAAACCAGACACAGGGCCTGGATTAGAACAGGTGACAGGCAAACCCCCTCAAGAGTGCACATTTCAAAAAGGGAACCAGTAAAAATTATTTTCAAGTACTGGGTGTTATTCTGAAATCAGCACTCAGAGTGTTTGCCTGTCACCTGTAAGTTTTAGAAATAGCCTGCTCATATCATTACGCATACCTGTCCCCTGTATATTTTAAAAACAGCCTGCTCATATCATTACACACAGTGAACCAGTCTCCTTGCAGAATGCACTGGTAACCTCACACCACATGAGGTTAGTGACATCATGAGGGCACTCAAATATCATGCTTACAATGTCACTAACCACAGTCAGTGATAACAGTTTGTTCATCATGGAGTGCAGTCCAGTATTCTCTATCTGTGCCTGCAACCGTACCACCTTGGAGCATTTTACTACAAAATGTCATAAGTAAACAAGGTCGTATCTGTTTAGTGGAGACCTCCAACAAACACCAGGTGGGGAAAATGCTGAAAATAGATATTTTCTCCAAGCCAAAAAATACACAAATTAAGTTGCTACACATTACAAAGGTGTGGGTACCTTGTTACATGCCTTTCACCTTACAGGGCAGTTAGGTAATTAAATAGGACTTACCTGCCCCATCAGGGAATCCAGATTTGGGGTGCCCTCGGTTTGGAGAATTCTGGTAGGACCTGAAAGGGAAGAACAGAGAAAGTTGAGAAGACACAACAGGTCAGAGTTCCTAGAGGAGAGATGGGGGGTTAGAATTAAATTAAGATACTTATCTAATTGATATACAGTCTGGCCAGACCTGTAGAATTAAAGAGAAAAAATAGATTAGTATGGGGAACATATAGTAGCAAGAGACAGAGTGGGTGCAGAGGAGAAGTGGGGTCTGAGGCCTGGATGGCCATGATCAAAAAGTATACTAAATAAAAAAGTAAAATAAGGGGGTACAGTACAGCAGTGGAGTAAAAGAAAGGGAGTTTTATATTGGAGGCTCAGCAAAACCCCCTCAGCACTCCTACATGGCCTGCTGGTGGCCAGCAGATTTAAGCAGTAGCACTAAAGGGCTAGTGGTGATGCTCCTGGGTTAGTGTCCCTGCATTAATTTAAAAAGGGAAAACTTGTGATTGAGGTATCTTGAGTTGTCCCAGGAGGCCAGTGTTGGTATAGCCCTGGTGGTGTTGTAGGCCAACTGCCTCATGGCCAGTGGCAAATAGTGTGTTTTTTTTTTTTGATTATTTTGTTTAACCTTTCCCTGGTATCTAGTGTGTGGTGGGGGGATCCTGAGCCCTGATATGTAGAAGGCAGGTAGGTTGGTCAGAAAACCACTGACCAGAAATGCTGTGAATGTTGCTATATAGCCATCAGTTTAGCGCTACTGTGCAACAGTGACAGTGCTGGCAGTCACTTTCAACTCACTGCCCACACAGAGTTCAGGCTGTAGCCTGCTGCATGTGGGTGGTGAAGAAGACTGACATTTTGGGAAGGGCGAGAAGGTTGGGGCAAATATGCCTCCCTCTACAGATCAGCCACAAAGTGGCTATGTAACGAGCCCTCACGGGGCTGGTTAAGAGGGTCTAGAGGGTGGGCAGTCAGCAGTAGGTGGCAGGAACCACCAGCTGTCACATGGTGGCAGACTGTAGGTGCCCAGAGGGTGGGCAGTCAGCAGTAGGTGACAGGAACCACCAGCTGTCACATGGTGGCAGACTGTAGGTGCCCAGTGGGTGGGCAGTCAGCAGTAGGTGGCAGGAACCACCAGCTGTCACATGGTGGCAGACTGTAGGTGCCCAGAGGGGCCTGGAAGAAATGGATTCAGAAAGCATTTTCACAGGATGGGGCCATAAAGGACAAACTGCACTGCAGCTGAAGGCCAATGCCTGTAATGGACTTAAAAGTAGCTGTGAGTGGGAGGCAGGCAGGTGGGCTCCCTCGGGGGAGCATGGAAGCAGCAAGCATTGCATACAATAGAGCTACACAGCAGCTAATGTCAGAGCGCCAGGAGTCAACTAAAGGATTGGGTGGATGGAGGAAAAGAACAGCATAAGGTCCAGGAGAGACCATAATTAAAAACACATAGCAGAAAACAGAGAGAGCTCCAGCATGTGAAACCCCCCTACAAATGGGGGTTCCCGAAAGTCTTCCATGAGCTTGCCCAAATGCTAGTTGCCAGGCTGGTGTCCTGCGTTTAGTAATAAATGTATTGCTAGTGAGCGCACATGTGTCCTCCGTGTACTGTCTCTTTAAGAGCTGCCAGATTGCAGTATAATTAATCTTGAGGGGAGACTGTGTGTTTCTATGCCCGAGTCCCGCTCAGGCTGCTGAATAATCGCTCCACTTCTGCCATCATTAAATGTGCAGAGGGAGCCCTGCTCAAAGATGTAACTAATTGCTGTAAATTATTTAGAGCAGTGATGAAAAAGTAGTTTGTTCTAACCTGTCTTTCTTGCAGCAAGGACTGCTCAGTGTAGCTCCACCATCTTGGTCCTGAACTACCGAATTGGACCAATCAGTACTTTAGGATCTAAAGAAGAGTCTGTTAAAGTGGAACTGTGTGGTGCCAGACTCTAGGAATTGTAGTTTTGGACATTTGTCGCCTTTTTGCACTAACAGGGGAACATGTTGTGACTGACAGCAGACCCAACCAATCAAACCTTTTGGATCTAAAGGGAATCCCCTGAACTGTCTGCTGACAAGCCAGATCAAAGTTGGAAGCTGAGAGAGAAACAGTTTGAAGAGCTTGAGCAGCCGTTTGTGCCGTAGTTCATGTGGGAGAATTGCGGAAGGCCTGCATTCTGGCTTGCTGGTTTGTTTCTGCCCTGAGAGGGAGAAGAGATGTACTTTCGGACTAAATCTGAGTTTTTGAGGGTGAAAGAAGCCACCAAGCTGACCAGGCTAAATCTGTAGAAGACCGAATATTGTACTAAATACGATTGGCCTGTCAGGAATTCCAGCTACTTTTGAGCTCCCGGGTTGTAGCAGTGACTTTGCGATCAGGATCGAGGAGCAGTTGCCTGGTACAGTAATCCTTCTTTACATATAAATGTGCTGTGAATTGGAGGGTGTCGCGATCTCTTTTTCCCCCCCGAGCTGAGTTGTGTGCTGAGGGCTAGAAGTTATAACCAGCTCAATTCAGACTGAATCCGTTAATGCCTAATGCAGTTAGGCCCTGCCACGAGGGCCTTGTCTCCCTACCCTGCAGCACAGAGAAGTTCCATCGATGAGAGACTAGCCAGGGGATCAGCCCCCTGCTCCATGCCTGAACAGGAATGATGCAGAAGTGACTCATGTGGGCCCTGCTTCCTCTGGCAATCCAGAACATTCATCTATCGTCTCAACTACCGTCCACCCTGTGTTCAGTCCTGAGTATCATGAGTAACTGTCAGGGTAGCTCCCTGCAACCATTTGTTAAATCAGGAGTGTGTCATCTAATTCTTTTGTTGTGTTGTTTCCACGAACTGAGCCCTCCAGCTCCAGATTACAATTAGGGAGTGTGCATGTTATTTTCTTTCTCACAGGGCCCCTACCAGCTGCAACACCAGCCTACCCTTGGCAACGGTCCTGGCTAGCCTTTTCCCCCATCCTGGGTACCCAGAGAGTGTGACTGATTGGGACTCTGATTGCATGCACAGCAGTGTGATTCATACTGTGATTAAGCAAATTAACCTGATTATCCCCCATCCTTGTTATAGTCCCCTGACTAAATCAGATCTACTTTTTTTTTTACAGCTTACATTGACTGTGATGTCAGTTTATGTTGAAGGTATTGCCTTGTTGCTTTTGTATTGCATCAACTTATTTTACAGGCGGTCCCCAGAGGCAAGCTGAAGGAACCATTCCTGGGGGTAAGTGGCAAATATATGTGTATGTGCCACGCATATCAGGGGTGTTGGGAAATTGAACAGTCTGTATTGAGAAGGCCACTAGTGGGAATTGATGGGGGTCACAGTGTTCCAGAGGGCTGTGGCCTGGTTAGATTGATTGACCACCCTGACCTTTAGGTGGAGGCACCTGTCACTGAACCTAGGCCCCTTAACCTGCTACTAGCCAAGCGGGCAGGGTTAGTAGCCCTTGGGATAGCACCACCTAGGGGTTACATCTCGGAGGCACTGCTGGGATTATCACCCCATAGTGGCCAGAAATTACGAATTACGAATTATTGTAAAATATAAATGGCTACCCCAACAGAAGTGTCTGTACACCATTTGGTAGGGTGGTGTATGGGGCAGGAGATTGACCCTCAAATTGCCCTGCTGGTATTAGATATTCCCCTGAACACTGGTAAAGATGCTGTAGAAGGGGTACTCTCCAAAGCTGAATGTTTAACAAATGCTGTGGTGCTGGGGCAACAGGCTGATTTGACCGCCCAAACTTTCGTGGCCCTAGTATAATGTAGTGATCCAGTGGATGGTTCCAATCTGCCACAGACTATTGCCCCAGAAGGGTCCCTAGCCACCTGGAGAGAAATAACTAGAGACAGTAAAGACCCCGGGGAGGATGAGTCCCCCCCCACTATCTGAGACTTTTGAGGAGAAATTGGCTAAGTTGTTGCTGTAGGAATGGAAAACTAAAGAAGACTTTAAGAAACTATTCCTGCCACCTGGGGGTGTTCCTTCTCCAACACCCCTTCCCCCTCCAGCACCTGTTACTGTCCTGCCTTCTGTGCCCATGCCAGTGCTGGCCCCTATCTCTGTACCTGCCATTAGTCATGACTCCTACCGAAGGTTGAGAATCTTCTCCAGCACCTTCCCCACCCCCAAGGGGGAGGAAGACTGGGAGTCCTGGATAGACTATGTTGCCCCTCTAGTAATTGAATGGCAATGCTCAGAAACAGAGAAGTGAAAAAAGTTGAGTGAGAGCCTCCAAGGTCCTGTCCTGGCTACTATCCATGCCAAGTGGGCCAGTAACCCCAAAGCCACTGCACAGGACTATCTTGGTGCATTGGAGAATGTGTATGGGAGCCTGGATTCAGATGAGGACCTGTGGTAGAGCGTAAGAAGTGCCCAGCAGTACTCAGGGAGGCCATTGTCTGTGTATGTACCCTGGTTTGAAAAGCTGCTACAAGAGTGCTTCAGGAAGGGTAGCTTGCCATCAAATGAATTAGATCGAACTAGGCTGGGCTGGATCCTTAAGTCTGCTCTGTTTTCAGAACTGCTACTGCTCCTGTTGCGCCTTGGCAACTGACTGGAGTCACCCCCTCCTATGATGAGATAATGAAAGAAATTTGGGGGGTTGAGCGAAGGCAACACCACGGGGAAATTGCACCAATATCTGCTGCTATTGCACGAGTGACCGAGAGTGATCAGCCAAGTGAGGTTCAGGGGCCCTGGTCAGTACCTAGTGAGCACTTTGAGAAGGCAAAGGACTTCCCACCCTAGGCCCAGTTTTTGAAAGACGAATTGCTAAATGAAGTTGAAGAGTTGAAGGCAGGCACCTCTGCAAGGGTTTTCCCATGGAACAAGACTCTGGTTCCTCTCAGGCCATGACTGCCATGGGGTTGGGGGGGCACCCTCAGGCATCCTGTAACAGGAATAGCCCCCAGGTTGAGATCAACAAATTGACTGCCGCCCTGAAGGAACTATTGAGACATATTGCACCTCCCTCACCACTGCAAGCAAATAACAGACCCCGATCCCTTGCTACTACTTCAGTTCCTCATGCAGTGTTCTCTCCAAGTGTCCCCCGATAGTCTATCATTTGTCACAACTGTGGAAAGGATGGCCATATGAGGAGGGAGTGCTGGTCTCGGAAGGACTTAGAGAAAGTCATGAGCCGGCTTCAAGGAGAGCTTCGGAAAATGAATCAATGGTCAGGAGGTGCACAAAATGACCGCAATGAAGGCTTTGAACCTCCTAACTCAAACCCCTTTGTTGCTAAATCGTCCATTCAGGCCCCTGCTGCTGTCCCTCCAAACTGGTCCAAATTAGTGGGTCCTTCGATTGAAACTACTGTGGCTGTAAATGGTATCCTTACTCGGGCTGTGCTTGACAGTGGGTCACAAGTGACCATTGTATTTCAGGACTGGTATATAGAGCAAATAGAGTGACTGTGAGGAAAGTTGGACTTCTCTATGCTGGGAGTCACTTTCAAATTGTATTTTAAATTGAGTGTGTGAATATACCATTTTTTAAATATTGTGTGCTATTACAGCCAATAACATTATTGAAGGAGCCCTACCTCCTGTTTTACAGGAAGCAGGAAGAGAGTGCCCATAGTTCTTCTGATTACTGGTGAACTACAAGGCACTGTATTTGCCCCTAAAACTCACAAAGGATTAAAAATTAAACCTTTGGGGGGTTACTATAGTGCTGGTGTTACATTTGGGACACTTAGTACAACATTTGGAAACTTTTGTTTACAAGCATTTCACGGCTCACACTGTCATTTCTGGTTTTCCCTGAGCTTAAAACTCAGCTCTGCGGTGAGCAGGCCGAGTGTGGGCAGGGCATGCTTTGCAACGCGTTTAGACTGGGACACTGGGCACAGGGCCCTGAAACGTTTTGCATGGTAATTAAATAAAAAAAAAAGTGACCGAACCAGCAAGGGATTTTAAAAGATGTCTTGTATGCGGTGTGTATACAGATAAGGTTGTATTCACATGTGAAAATTGTAAAATGATTGAAGGGTTGAGCACTCAAATTGTTAGACTCGAGCAACGGCTATAAGTCCAATTGGAAATCAGCAGTCTCGAGGACTATATTGACTCTGTTGTTGATACTATGGTTACTGATTTGCCTACACAACCTATATTAGAAGGTAGTAACTTAAATGTGGAAGAGGAGTGGTGCCAAGTTCCAAAAAATATTGGAAAAAGGGGAGGCAAAATATTGGGGGAAATTCTAATATGACAAACATTACACTCACTAATAGGTATAGTGCCCTGGAAGTTACACCTTGCAGTAAAAATCCATGAACAGATACTATACCTAACAAAAGCCAAACTGAGGTGGCACAGAACATCAGTGAATCAAATTATATGGACATTCCGAGAGATGTTCTGGTTATTGGCGACTCAATGTTGCGCTACACAGACCGGACCTTATGCAAAAATAGAAACATGTACACCACTGTAAGTGCTCTGTCAGGAACAGGTATAGGTGATATTAAAAAATTACTACCAGGGTTACAAGAACTCATTCAAAATCCACTCACCCTTATACATGTGGGGATAAATGACTTAGGTAGATGACCTATTACTGAGATACAGAGAGATTTTGAATCAGTAGGGAATACAATATAAAAAATCAAGGTGGAGATCTAATAATTTCTAGACTATTACCCATCTCTAGAGCTAGCTCAACTAAAAGAAAATGTATTAATTTCCTAAATGGGTGGTTCAAATGATGGTATCAAAGAGAAGGGTTTGTATTTCTTGAAAATTGGGATGGGTTTTTAAAACAGAAATTGTTTGCAAGGGATGGCATGCATTTGAATAAGCAAGGGAAATGGATTTTTGCAAACAGGCTAAGGAAACAAATTGATTGCAGTTTAAACTAGAAAATGGGGGGATGGGCTTATCCACTTTTGCAGACACGAAGACTAGCATGGTTGGTTTAAACTCACCAGACTGGAACTTTTTACTTATTAACGCTAGGAGTTTAAACAATAAGTTTGATGAGCTAATATATACTCTGATTCAATTAAATATTCATACATGTGCAATAACTGAGATGTGGTGGCAAGATACTGATACATGGGAAAAGGATATTACAGGCTACACCTTGTTCCACAGGGACAGAATTTGTGCCAGGGGAGGGGGAGTGACCTTTTATGTTTCTGACAGTATTACGACTGTAAATATTGAAATAACCCAGTGGCCTAATATTGAAGCCTCATGGATTAAAATTCTCCCAAAGACTGGTGAATGTATTAATTTAGGAGTAGTATACAGATCTCCATCTATTACCCTGAGAGACGATGTCCAACTACTAGAATTTGTAAATGAGTTCTCATCAACATCTAGTGCCATACTTATGGGGGATTTAAATTTACCGGATATAAATTGGAATACACTACATACAAATATCATTACTGAAAATAATTATTTGGAATTATTTTTGGAACATAATATGGAACAAATAGTAAAGATAAACACTAGGGGTGAAAATATTTTGGACTTAGTCTTGAACCACTTGGGTACTAACATAACTAATTGTAAGGTTATTCTCCCACTTGGATCCAGTGATCACTCCATGATTTATTTTACTTATAAAATAAACTTGGAATTTGACCCCAGTAGTATTTCAATTTATAACTTTAAAAATGCTAATTTTGGTGATTTTCGGAATGAAATGACCAACTGGGATTGGGAATCTGACTTCATGCATAAAACACTTTCAGAAATGTGGCAGTCCTTAAATACTAAATTAACTATTACTACAAAAAATATATTCCCCACGTAAAGAAAACAGAAAACAATAAACCTAAAACACATTGGATGAATGCAACAGTTAAGAAGCATATCAAAAATAAAAACAGGGCATTCATAAAAGCGAAATTAAGCAGTTCTCAAAAAAATTGGGTAGATTATAAACATCAATTAAAGTTATCAAAAAAGAGTATTAGAAAAGTAAAATGCAATCATGACTATAGGTTAGCAGTAAACGTTAAAGATAATTATAAAACCTTTTATACCTATATAAATAATAAGAGG
The DNA here is from genome assembly GCA_016271365.2 of Neoceratodus forsteri. NCBI lineage: Eukaryota > Metazoa > Chordata > Ceratodontiformes > Ceratodontidae > Neoceratodus > Neoceratodus forsteri. The sequence goes on along the minus strand of CM028133.1, from coordinate 84,476,460 downwards.
GGTGGTGCACCTGTTATAGGCCCAATAAAAATTCAAATGGTGATCTACAAACTGATAAATTACAAATGGCTAGCTTATTTTTTCTTCTGTTTTCAACAAAAAACTAGCCCAGTCATTAGTCACAATAAGCAATCTACAACTAAACAATATATAATTGAGAAACAGAAGTGGAAAAATTACTTTTGAGATTAGATCCCAATAAATCTGCTGGTCCCGATGGACTCCCCCATATTTTGAAAGAATTGGCAATTCCTCTATCTGGTCCAATAGCTGCCCTATTTACAAAATCCATTATAGAAGGAGAAGTTCTAGATGTATGGAGACAGGCCACAGTTATTCCCATTTTTAAAAAAGGATCCAAACAAAATGTTGCTAATTATAGACCCATTAGCTTAACATCTGTTTTGAGTAAGATCCTAGAAGGTATAGCTAAAAGTTACATTGGGAACATTATGCAACCAGATACTGCATAGCATGGTTTTGTAAAATCTAGATCTTGTATGACAAATCGGCTACATTTTTATGGCGGGGTCAGTGTGGCACTGGACAGAGGTGAAGCTGTGGATGTAATTCTACTGGATTTTTCCAAAGCCTTTGATAAGATGCCACATGGTGAACTAATAGATGCAACAATAACAATAGGATTAGATGGGAATAGTACCAGATGGATTGAATCATGGCTGTCCAAGAGAACTTAACGAGTCTGTATAAAGGGATATTATTCAGAATATGAACAAGTTACTAGTGGGTTCCCTCGGGGTTCTGTTCTGGGACCCTGTCTTTTCAATATTTATATCTCTTCATTATCTTCATCAACAGACATCTGGTTAACCAAATTTGCTGATGACACCTGCATTGGCTATAAAATCAATACATCTGAAGATGTAATTACTTTACAATATGCATGAAATGAATTAGAAAGTTGGGCATTAACAAAGAAACTCATGTTTAACATTGATAAATGTATTGTAATGCACTTTGGGAAGAACAATCCAGGAGCAAATTACACAATGGGTAACAGATTGCTTGAGGTTGTTGAAGATGAGCGAGATTTGGGAATCAGAGTGAAAAATGATTTAAACTTTGGTCTACATTGTCAGCAAATAATCAAAAAAGCTGGGGGTATTCTCCATTGTATAAACAAACACATAAAAAGTAATAGTAGTAAGGTATTGCTCCCACTATATTCCTCACTTGTTAGGCCTCACCTGGAATACTGTGCCCAGTTTTGGGCACCAGGAGACAGGGGTACTATAAATGCCATAGAGCGAATCCAGAGAAGGACAACAAAAAAAAAATGAATGAGTACAGGGTTTAGAATATGATGATAGGCTCACTAAACTTGGTCTTTACAGACTGGAATATCGTAGATTGAGGGGAGACTTTTGTTTGGTGTATCGTGCCTTACAGGATAATAGTTTATGGGGAAACCTTGGGATTAGCTTTTAGAGAAGTGGTTTATGAAACCAGGGCTCATCCATTACAATTAATGGTAGAATGCTGTAGAACAAAACAGAGAAGTTCATGGTTCTCAGTTAGAGTATTTAGAATATGGAATGGCCTACCACTTTTAGTGGTGGCCAGTGAAAGTTTGTATTTATTTAAAAATCGATTAGACACCTTTTTGAGTACTAAATTAATAAAGGGGTACAATTAATAAATTGGTGAGCAATATGGACCATGGTCTTCTTGGCTCTGATTTACCTATGATACCTATGATGGTATGACAAACACTTATCTGCTGTGCCGTTACAATCCCTGGAAGGCCTACATGTGTGGGGGCTGAGCGACAAGTCTTATCCTACCAAGGATATGTCTGCCTCTGGTTGTCATTTCCTGCAGCTGTAACTGGTGTAGAGGAGCAAGTCGAGACCCTGGCTCTAGTGTGTCCCCCTACTGGACTGTAGGAACCCCCCTCTAATAATTGGGACAAATGCTCATATGTTCGGGAGGTTGGTGCAGCTAAGCTATAAGAAACAGGGGCACCAAACTGGTAGGGCTCCAAGAATTCCTGCATTGATTAAGAGGGTCTATGAGTCACAGCAAAATGCTGAGGTGGTGGATCAAGATGAACCAGTCGGGGCTGTATGGAAGAAGGATTCTGAGTCAATGATCCTGGCCCCCAACACTCAGTGTACTCTACAAGGGGAGGTCCACTTACGGAAAGATGTTAAAAATAAGATACTCATGCTAGATGTGCCAGGCGATGGAAAATTGCCAAAAGGGTTGCTGTTTAAGCCCAGTATCTTACCCGCTCATGCTCATGCCTATGATCGACGGGTAATGATCCAGGTTCACAGTGAGTCAGATAGAGAATTTCAGGTGAATAGAGGCTGCACCCTATCTACCATGCACTGCACAGACACTGCAGTGCTACCTAGTAACAAGCACCCTGGAGCAACTGATAGAGTGACTCCCAACTTGTTTGACTTTGGTGACTCCCCATTGCCAGCTGAATGGAAGACTAGAATCAGTAAGAAACTTGCCCAGAGAGACCAGGCATTTTCCTTGAAGGAATGGGATGTGGAATGTGTCCAGGGAGCAGAGCATCACATACATCTGCATGATGAGAGGCCATTTAGTGAGAGATCGCAGTGCCTAGCACCTGCAGATATAGATGACGTGAGAAGGCACCTGCAGGAAATGCTTGTGGCTGTGGCTGGTGTGATACAAGAATCCAGAAGCCCTTATGCTTCACCTATTGTGGTGGTGAGGAAACAAAATGGGGCAGTAAGGATGTGTGTGGACTATCAGACTCTTAACAGGTGGACCATCCCTGACCAATACACCATGCCCCATGTTCAAGATGCTTTGGACTGTCTGAATGGAAGCAAGTGGCCTCGTTTTTGGATGATTCGTAGTGGGCACTATCATATCCCCATGGCACCAGTAGACCATGAGAAAACAGACTTCATCTATCCACTTAGGTTCTATGAATTTATGAGGATGCCCCAGGGGATATCAGGTGCCCCAGCCACTTTTCAGCGATTGATTGAACGGGCAGTGGGGGACATGAATTTGTTAGAGTGCCTGGTATATTTAGACAATGTTATTGTGTTTGGAAGTACATTGGAGGAACATGAGAACCGACTTTTTAAAGTGTTGGACCGACTGGAAGATTTCGGCCTCAAGCTGTCCATTGACAAATGCCAGTTCTTTCAGATGTCGGTAAAGTGTGTGGGGCACATAGTATCCACTGAGGGGATAGAGACTGATCCTAGCAAAATCAAGGCATTGACTACCTGGCCCCAGCCCCCCAATCTAAAAGAATTACAATGCTTTCTAGGATTTTGTGGTTATTACCGGCGGTTTATAAAGGACTACTCAAGGGTGATTCGTCCACTTCTGAATCTTAATCAGGGTTACTCTCCCACGAAAAAAAATATAAGAGATTGTCCTCCACTGAAACAGAGAGAGTATACTTCCACCCGGGTGAACTTTCTGGATCCCACTGGACACCCCACTGCGAGGCTGCTTTTCATGAAATAAAATATCAGCTCACCCATGCTCCCGTCCTTGCCTATGCTGATCCTGCTAAACCCTTTGTATTGCACACCGATGCTAGCCTACAAGGTTTGGGGGCTGTGTTATATCAGGAGCACGAGAATAGCCTGAGACCAGTGGCCTTTGCCAGTAGAAGTCTGACCCCATCAGAAAAAAACTATCCTGTGCATAAATTGGAGTTCTTGGAGTTGAAGTGGGCTGTTGTTGACCAGTTCCATGAATACTTGTATGGAGCAAAGATACTGGTGAAGACAGATAATAATCCATTGACCTATGTGCAGACTTCAGCTAAACTGGAAGCCACTGGGCATTGGTGGCTTTCTGTATTGTCTACCTATGAGTATGCTGTGGAATACAGACCAGGCCTGAATCACATAGATGCTGATGCCCTATCCCAGAGGCCCATTTCCAAAGGTGATTGGGTCAGGCTGTCTGAACCTGACATTCGAGCCTTGTGCCAAAAGTTTGACAAAAATGAACAGATGTCCCCAGACACACTGGACTGTGTAGTAGATTGCATGAGCCTCCCCTGATACTTGTATACCAGCTGCATACTGTCACTTCTCCACTCTAGATATTAGTGCACTGCCTCAACTTGATAATGACAGCATTAAGCAGGCTCAATCCCAAGATACTATGATCCGGTCAGCACTTGAAGCCCTCTACACAGGGAAGGATGTGTCCAAGTTGTGCTCCTCTGATTTCAGAAATGTGTTATTGTACAAAGAAGACCCTTAATTGAAGCTGATTAATCAGTTGCTATACAGAGAGACAGTGGATACAGGGGGTCAAGTAGATAAGCAATAATTGGTCCTGCCCACAGCCTTCAGAGACTTGGTGCTGAGGTCCCTACACAACCACATGGGCCACCTTGGTATTGACCGAACCCTTGATCTAGAGCAGTCTCAATTCTACTGACCTAAGATGGGGGCTGATGTGGAGCAACATGTGAAGACTTATAGTCGCTGCCTACAGAGAAAGGCCCTGCCCCAGAGGGCTGCCCCCCACTTGTTAACATCACCACCAGCACACCAATGGAGTTAGTTTGCATTGACTTTTTAAGTTTGGAGCCTGACCAGTGGAACATCAGTAATGTGTTGGTGGTCACTGATCACTTTTCAAGGTATGCCCAAGCATTACCCACTAAAGACCAAAAGGCATCCACTGTGGCCAAGGTGCTGATAGAGAATTTATTTGTTTACTATGGAGCCCCACAGAGGATTCATTCTGATCAAGGCAGAGACTTCAAGAGTCACTTAATCAAGAAAATGCTCCCTCTATGGGGAGTGTGGAAGTCTAGAACCACTCCTTATCACCCACAGGGGGATCCACAGCCTGAACACTTTAATCACACCCTGTTTGACATGCTAGGTGCTCTCCACCTAAAAGATAAGCCCAAATGGAGCCAGCAGATTAGCACCTTGGTACATGCCTATAACTGCACAAGAAATTATCCTACTGGGTTCTCCTCCTACCGCCTTATGTTTGGGAGAGAGGCTCAGCTGCCAGTAGATGTTTGTTTCGGGGTCTCTCCCGATGGGGTCCGAGCTGAGAATTACCTACAGTACATACAAAAACTAAAAGCTCAATTGAACCATGCATACCAACTAACTCAGACCATGTCTGCAAAGAGAAACTTGGCCAATAAAGAAAGATATGATAAAAAGGTGAAGGCCCAAGAGCTTCAAGCTTGGGACTGTGTGCTGTTGTGGAATCTGGGATTGCATGGCAAACACAAAATTGCTGACCGTGGCACCATCTTCCCACATAGCAGTAGGCAAATTGAGTGATTTGCCTGTGTATAAAGTGTGTCCTGAAAACAACTCAAAGATGTCAAGACCATGCACCATAACCATTTGTTGCCCATTGGTCCAATAATGATTGAATCTGAGCCCTGAGATTGCTCTCCTGGACCAGAAGCTCGGCTTTTGCAAAACAAAGACAGAGTAGCCTGCCCCTGGTCACTGACTTAAGGTTTTCTCCCAGCAGACCCAAATTGATGATGACTGTCAGTACACTTCTGATGAGAGTGAGTGCAACTATGGTTATTACCCCTCTTATGAACTGAGTCAGCTGTTTCAAGGTAACCCCTATGTTCAATTGTGGGGATGAAGCTGGGCCTTCTGGACTGCCTAACCCCCCAGCTTCATCCTTGGAGCCAATGCTCCCTCAGAGTGAAGTGCAAAGCATCCAGTCTGATGATGCTGAGTCACTGTGTATGGTGGAACTGTGTGATTTACCTGAGGAAGAGACAGATGAGCTGAGACCAACTGCTGACATGACAAAACAGGAAGAGTATTTTAAGTGTGATGACAATTCCCTTCCAGTGCCAGAGTGTTCTCCAAGTGAGCAAAATGTTGTAGAGCCTGAATCCACAGAGCCAAGTGTTGACAGTGCCCCAAGTTTTAACTCTTCTGCTCAGAAAGAGGCCCCTTGCAAGTAAGGAAAGTGCAGAGATTGAAGTATAAGGTACAGAGACTGTGGTTGTTCCCCACAGGAAGACTGGATGAGCTGTCAAACCCATAGTATGCCTCAGCTATGATTCCCCAGGCAGGCCAGTGGATTTGCCTCTCAATGTGGTCCACAAGGGAGTTTATGTGTCTCAGAACTCACTGCCCAAACTGAGCATAAGTGCCAGTTCTGGGTTGATTGTTCTGCCTTCTAGGTATGGTGCCCCTGCCCCATCCAGCCCTAAGGTAGCTGATAGGGAAGGGACCCCTTTCTCCATGTTTCATGTGCAGGAAGTAATAACCTGATTTCAAACTGCAATGTGTGTATGAGTAATCTGTGCAACGTATGTATAATGTAATGTAAGAAAAATAGTGTACTATGAAATACAGAGAATGTGTATGGAAAAAGTTTAATATGTTGACAATTGCTTTAGAAGTTATAGGCACAATCTGCTAGTGATATAGATGTGTAGGATGATTTGCATTTATAGCTATTATGAAGGTACCAACTTGATGCAGACGCTGTGTTTTCCAGGCAAGGAAGGAGTAACCCCCTACAAATGGGGGTTCCCAAAAGTCTTCCATGAGCATGCCCAAATGTTCATTGCCAGGCTGGTGTCCTACATTTAGCGTTAAATGTATTGCTAGTGAGCCACATGTGGCTTCTGTGTACTGTCTCTTTAAGAGCTGCCAGATTGCAGTATAATTAATCTTGAGGGGGACTGTGTGTTTCCATGCCAGAGTCCAGTTTACTTGGTTTAAAAGGACAAAAGAAAGCTATTGCCCATCGAGATTGTCTCCCACCACCATGGAGGTGAAAGTTATACCCAGGAGTAATTAGACTCCATCCAAAAATCCAAACCTTTTTTAAATGATAAAGTCGAACTATTTTCCACCAAATGTTGCAGAAGTATGTTCCGAACTCTGGGGGTTCTCACCATGAAGTAATTTAATCTTTTGTTTAATAGGGATTTAGCCACATCAATTTGTTTATTATGGAAAAGAAGGGATATCCTTCTGCTGGAAAATTTTAATGCACATTGATGCATTAAATCCTGGGAGTTGTGAATTTTATATAGTAGAAGTAGATCACCTCTAGTACATCTTAATTTGAGCTAATGTAACCCAATTTTCTGCAGTCTACTCCAATAGTCCATTTTGGACAAATATGGAACCACTTTAGTCGCTCTCTTCTGGATTTTTTCTAATTTATTAATATCTTGAATCAAATAAGGACTCCAGAACTGAGAACCATAATCAGAGTATGGCCTCACATATGCTCTAAACAAAGGAATAATGCATTCCTGAGTCCTTGGCACAAAGGATCTTTGAATTCAGGTAAGCATCACATTAGATATATTAGCTATCCTAGTACAATGGTTGGTAGAAGACAATTTATTATTAACTAGTATTCCAAGGTCTTGCTCTACTAATGATACCTGAAGGGGTGAATTATTTAAGAAATAAGTCTGTTTGGGATTATTCCTTCAAAATGCAATACATGACACTTATCTGGGTTGAGTAACATCCTATTTGAATCTGCCCATTTTCAATAATTTTTAGATTATTACTAATGGATTCCCTATTTAGTGATGTAAATACAGGCCCTCCTAATTTGGTGTCATCACAGCAAATTTTGAGAGGCGATTGTCTGAAGTTAACCTTAGATCGCTTATGAAGATATTGAACAGAGTAGGTCCAAGAACCGAGCCCTCGCGGAACCCCACTAGTCACACTATGATCTTCCAAAAAGTGAACCATTTTATTCTAACCGCTGTTCTCTGTTATGCAACCAACCAGATATCCAATTAATTATATACTGTGAAAATCCCAGTGTAACCATTTTATCAAGCAGAAAATCATGGGGAACCTTGTCAAAAGCTCTACTATAGTTAAGGAGAACCACATCCATAGGGATACCGTTGTCTAGTCCCATACTAATATAATTATAGAAGGCCACCAAATTGGTGGTACAAGAATACCCTTGTCTAAATCCATGCTGAGTCTGGCCATTTAAGTTTTTATGTTTGTTTCATTTTCTAACATTTTTTGACAATTTTCTCCATTAATTTACTTATGACTGAGGTTAAATTTATTGGCGATGATTTTCAGGCTGGGAATGATTACCTTTCTTGAATATTGGTATAACTATAGCCATTGCCCAATCGTGAGGAATACACCATCACATAAAGATTTATTAAAAATAAGGGTCAAAGGCTTAGTTATAGCTTCAGCTGTTTCTAATAAAAAAGTGGGATTAATATTATCTGGTCCTGGGCTAGAAGTTCGTTTGAGGGAACGAATCACCTCAAGGGTGTCATCTTCAGTAATAATATGAAGGAAAGAATTATTAACTGTTTGCCTAAAATATTTAGGGTATACTTTTTTAATAAAAACGGAATATAACTGATTATTAAATGTATTGGCAATATCCTTATCAGTAGAAATAATAGAATTATTTACACATAGAGGACCCATATATCTATTATTCATTTTCTTATTATTAAGATAGGAAAATAATGATTTGTAGCTATCTTTAGAGTGAGCCAAATGAAACTCCAATTTCTTTTTAGACTGTAAAATCGCCTGTTTTAAACGTTTTAAGATTTTCCTATATTTAGTAAGTAGTTGTATCTCTCTCACTTTTTTAACAAGAGAAAAAAGCTTTTGTTTGTTTTTAATTACATTTTTAATAGTTTTATTAAACCATAAAGGAATTTTCCCATTCTTGTTATATTTTTTTTTTAATTGGAACAAATAAGTCCTCCAAATAGTAGATTGATGATTTCAAATAATCCCAGGATTTCTCAAGGTATAGAGGAATAACATTTCATCCCAGGAAATAGAATTTAAATGATCATTAATAATATAAAAGTTTGCTTTATTATAATTTTAAATTCAGAGTGGTTCAATATTTGCTGAAAAATAATAATGAAAAGAAATTGAGCTATGGTCACTAGTACCCAGAGGGCACCAACCTGAATATTAGATATTGAGCTCCCTATATTAGTAATGACTAAGTCTAATATATGTTCTCTCCACGTGTGGGTTCACTTATGAGTTGTTCAAGGCCCATATCCACTATAAGGTAGGTCCTTTTCAGCCAGCATACTACCAGATAAGTAAGTCCAAATTATAGAGGGCATATTAAAATCACCCAGGACAAGAATATTGCCTTTAGAGGCCATATCTGACATTTCTTTATATAAAAGTAGGGTGTAATCCAAGTTAGATGTTGGGGGCCTATAACACGTCCCAACCAAAAGTTGAGGTTGTCCCTTAAACTGAATATTCACCCATACGGATTCAGTATTACTAAAAAGGGGATGCTGAAATGAGGCTATATCTTCCCTGACATAGAGGCAAACCCCTCCCCAATCTGGCCTTATCGATCCTTGTGAAATAGCTTATATCCTAGAAGGTTGGAATCACGTTGTATCAGGATCCTACCAGGTTTCAGTAATGAAATAAGTCCATAATTAGCTGTGAGTACTTAGCCTCAAATTCTGCCATTTTAACCAAATTTAAAGATCTTGCATTGAAAGAAAGGACCTCGCACACAGAGGAATCATTATTAACCCTTTTTAGAGGACAGGACAAATTCCCATCCCCTGCCCTCGGTTCTTAGTTTAAAAGTTTGCTAATAGCTGAATTGACACTTCTACCCAATAAAGTACTTCCCCTATGTCTGAGATGAAGTCCATCCCAGCAGAACAAAGAATATATCAAATAGAAGGTTTCCCAATGTGCTAGGCATAAGTTGCCCTGCTGCAGACACCAACATCTTAGCCAGTCATTAAAGGATTTGATCTTAGTATAGATAGCATTGGTAGCTCTAGGTACAGGGAGAATCTCAAAAGTTGTTAAGTGTGATGATGTCATGTTTAAGCTCTTCAAGACTTGTTCTATTTACATCATTATTCCCAGGGGGTTTCTGCAGTCCCTGCTAGTATTTCTTTAACTACAGAAGTAATGTCTGAAACTCTGGCCCCTCTTAAACTTGAGCAGGTACGATTAAATGTGTCCATGTTGCAAATAGGATGATCCAAATGCTTAATAATGGAGTCACCTATAACATATATTTGTCTCGGAGGAGAATGGGGTTCTACCTTAGTAGGATGGGGTGGTGGTGTCCCAAGTTCTACAGCTAAGTCCCCTGAAAGAGATTGAGAATTTTTAGGCTTCGAGAATACCTTACTAGCATTAATTACTAATCCTTTAGGAGGAGAACTGGAAACTGAAAGACTCTCCTGAGTGACAGGGGGAGAGTCTTCATAAGGAATGACAACAGTTTCATGCTTGAGAACATCAAATTTGTTAAACACCGATAATGTTGATTCATTGTTACATATTTGCCCTCCCCTACATTTAGTTTTACCTCTAACTACTGCCCATTGTTCTAATTCTTCTGAGGGCAAAACGGATGTCGGAGAAATACTGGAAAAATTAATCTTAGAACTGGGTGAAACTACAGGGGATACTGAAGAACCCAAAGGTAGTGGTTGGTCTAACATAGAGTCAATGTAATTATCTAGTGCCTCAATCTTGGAGCTAACTACTGATGTTGCCAGTAATTGGCCAATTTCCTTGTGCAATGTTTCTATCATTAAACATTTTCTGCAGATGAAATCAACAGTCTGAGGGCCCTTACTAAACATGAGGCAGGACGAACAGCAATTGCTAGGTTTATTCATTTTCCTTTAAACTTTAAAAAGGTTTTTTTTTAAACTTTCCTGTAAACTGTCTGCATACAATCAAACAAATGCAATACAGCAATTAAACTTACTGAGAAGAGGAGTTAGCAAATGGTGCCCTTTATCCCCTCTATCACCGCAGACATAGCAGACAGGCGCAGATGCACGTGTCTCTGTGCGCGTCTCCGCATGCCTTCGCCCATTGGCTCACCCCACTCACTGCTGGGTGGACTTAAATAGGAGTCCGAGTCCTGGATGTTCACACAGTTCCCTTAGTGAGGCAGAAAGAAATTTTACTTTAAAACTGCCAAAAGATGTTACAATGTGCATATAAAGCCTTCAAGGGCTTTGGATTGAGCAAGCTCTGTTCCCCCAGTGTAACAATCCTAGCGTTATAGCTAGAAGCAAGTACAGAGCTCCCTTCACTATTTCAGAGCTCAGTGAACTACTACTAGCCTCTACCTACTTAAAAGCAGGGCTCAAAGATAAAGTGTACTATTTCACAGTAAAGTTTCACACAAAACTAGCTTGCGTCCGATCTCAGATAATGCCGCATTTCCCTTGTCAGTTGCCCTGGTGGCGAAGTGTCCCTTCACCCACATTTAGGCTCACCAGCTTCATTTCTTTCCTCGCCGCCGACCGACTGCTCGGATGCCAGACGCTATTGCGAGAGAAAGAGCTGACGGGCGCAGAAGCCCATATTACATGACAGTCCAGTTTTGTGAATGAATCATTCGCCAAATCTGACTGTCATGTACGGTATGGGCCGTACGCCCATTGGCTCTTTCTCTGCACCATCACGGCAGCCCTACCAGGCTGTCAGTCGGCGGGCGGCGGGCGGCAGGCGGAGGGATGCTGCCACCCCGGCTGTGGGGAGGGGTGGTGGGCTTCATGGTGGTGTGGGGACAATAGCCACCAGGGCAATGTTAGGGGATGTAGCATTTACATCCCATGATCGATGTGCCACTAGACCACCAGGGATGATTTCGAGGGGGTTACACTACTGCCCGCGATTGGTTTTTCGTCTGCTGGACCACCAGGGATGATTTCCGGAGGGGGTTTACGCAACTATCGCCCGCAATCGGGCTTTTCAGTCCACTGGACCACCAGGAATATGTTCGGGGCGGGGAGCTACATTGCTGCCCCTGATCGGGCTGGTGGGGGATTAAGCTATGCCCGCAATCGGGCCAGTGGGGTGGTGGGGGATTCACAGTCATCTGCCCTCGATCAGGCTGCGCGGGGCACAGGGATTGGGTTAGGCAGTCACAGGTGGCAGCTGCTGTGTTGCACCCTGCAGTGCAGCAGCTCACCTGTGGGTGGCCCTCGACTAAAGCCTTTTTTTTTTGGCTCAAAGTTATGCAGGCGCAGGTTGGGGGTTGCGTCTGCACAACTCTGCACAGCCTGGCTGAATATCGGGCTGTGCAGTTTATGCATGGTTCCTCCCCCTCCAGTTCAGCATGCATTCATTTGCATTGCGCTGTTGCTCAGCATGTTTTCTGTGGTGCAACTGCCTCCTGCTGAATATCACAGAATGGAGCAAGTTTGGACTTGCACAGGCGCAACCCTATTGCGCATGGCGCAACCCTTTTGAATATCCGTCCCAGAGTATATTTCAAGACACACGGGGCTACAGCTAGAGATAGGAGATCCCTAGCAGCTCCAGCTGTAATATCAGATGCTCGTGCTCACTGCCAGGCGGACTTAAATAGGAGTCCGAGTCCCGGATGTTCACACAATTCATTTAGCGAGGCTTGGGCTGTTGAATAATCCCTCCATTTCTTCCATCGCTAAATGTGCAGAGGGAGCCCTGCTGAAAGATGTAACTAATTGCTGGAAATCATTTAGATCAGTGATGAAAATGTAGTTTGTTTTAACCTGCCTTTATTGCAGCAAGAACTGTTCAGTGTAGCTCCACCATTTTGGTCCTGAACTACCGAATTGGACCAATCAGTACTTTAGGACTCTAAAGTGGAGCCTATTAAAGTGGGACTGTGTGGTGCCAGACTCTGGGAATTGTAGTTTTGATATTTGGTGCCTTTTGCACCAACAGGGGAGCACATTGTGACTAATAGCAGAACCGACTCAATCGAACCTTTGGATCTAAAGGAAACTTCTTTAACTGTCTGTTGGCAAGCCAAACCTAAGTTGGAAGTTGAGAGAGCAACAGCTCAAAGAGCTCGAGCAGCCATTTGCGCCGTAGTTTGGCGTGGAGAATCATGGAAGACCTGCCTTCTGGCCTGCTGGTTTGTTTCTACCTGAGAGGGAGAAGAAACATACTGGACTAAATCTGAGTTTTGAGAGTGAAAGAAGCCACCAAGCTGACCAGGCTAAACCTGTAGAAGACCGAATATTGTGCTAAATGCAATCAGCCTGTCTGGAATTCTTTCGCACTCCCTGGTTGTAGCAGTGACTGTGTGATCGGGATCGAGGAGCAGTTGCCTGTTACAGTAATCCTTCTTTACATATAAATGTGCTGTGAACTGGAGGGGGGGTCGCGATCTGTTTTTCCCCTCTAAGCAGAGTTGTGTGCCGAGTGCTGGAAGTTATACCCAGCTAAATTTGAACTGAATCCATTGCTGCCTAATGCAGTTAGGCCCTGCCATGAAGGCCTTGTCTCCCTACCCTGCTGCACAGAGAAGTTCCATCGATGAGAGACTGGCCAGGGGATCAGCCCCCTGCTCCATGCCTGAACAGGAACAATGCAGAAGCGACTCGTGTGGGCCCTGTTTCCTCTGGCAATCCAGAACATTCATCTATCGTCTCAATCACTGTCCATCCTGTGTTCAGTCCTGGGTACCATGAGTAACTATCAGGGTAACTCCCTGAAACCATTTGTTAAATCAAGAGTGCGTCATCCAGTTATTTTGTTGTGTTGTTTCCACAAACTGAGCCCTCCGGCTCCGGATTACAATTAAGGAGTGTGCATGTTATTTCCTTTCTCACAGGGCCTCTACCAGCTACAATGCCGTGGCTTACCCTAGCAACAGCCCTGGTTAGCCTTTTTCTCATCCTGGGTACCCAGAGAGTGTGACTGACTGGGACTCTGATTGCATACACAGCAGTGTGATTCATAGTGTGATTAAGCAAATTAGCCCGATTATCCCCATCTTTGTTATAGTCCCATGAATAAATCAGATATTTTTTTCTACAGTTTACATTGACTGTGGTGTCAGTTTATGTTGAAGGTATTGCCTTGTTGCTTTTGTATTGCATCACCTTATTTTACAGGGGGTCCCCAGAGGCAAGTTGAAGGAACCAGTCCTGGAGGTAAGTACCAAATATATGTGTACGTGCCACTCACATCAGGGGTATTGGGAAGGTGAACAGTCTGTATTGAGAAGGCCACTAGTGGGAATCGAGGGGGGTCACAGTGTCCCAGAGGGCTGTGGCCTGGTTAGATTGATTAATGCCAACCCTGACCTTTGGGTGGAGGCACCCATCACTAAACCTAGGCCTCTTATCCTGCTACTAGCCAAGCAGGCAGAGGTAGTAGCCCTTGGGATAGCGCCACCTAGGGTTCACATGCTATAAATATAAATACATTTATGCAACAGGGTGGACATAAATGGAGTGTGATAAATCCCTTTATCTGTGTAACTGTGTATGAATGCAGAATTTTACATTTGTACAGTTATTACTACGTTATCCTCCAGTAATGTAAAGTAGACTGTGTCAGACAACCCCACTCCTGCTGTCTGGTATGACATAGTTTTGTTTCTTGCAGTGTTCAGGTTGCCCATCTCTTACCCACACCACCTGCTACTTAGTCATCAGTACTTCTTATTATTTTCCCGACTACCATGCAGTAGTAATTTTTTTCTGTTAACAGTTTTTTGAGAGGTATTTTATTTTTTTTGCCTTTATCATCAAAGCTTTGTTCAACTGGCTGCTCCAAACTGCTCCAGCTGTCACACGCCTCTGCATGCTGCTCTCCGTCCCTCTCTGCACCTCTTGATATACAAAGTAGACACACATTATTTATTTATTTTTAAACTGCTTCTTTGAAAACTGGACAAGTGATAATCCCTCCTTGGTTTCCCAACCTTGCTACATCTGCCACCAGAGCCCTCCCCCAACATACAGTATAGAAAACTGTGATGTTTTTCCCAAAACTGCATATTCAAACCCTGCTTGTGATGACCCCTCACTCCCTCTCTTACACTTCTGCTTTGGTTTCCTGATCTCACTACAACTGCTACCAGAGGCTCCTGCCAGCACACAGAACTGTCTAGTAACAACATTAGACACACAAACATTTATTTGAAAAGCTGCCTACTTACAAACTCCACAAAGGACCCTGTTCCACTTGGGTTTTCCCCTTACCCCCCGAGATTCAACAACTGCCACTACTCCCCCCAGCACTCTGCTCTCTCCTCAACCGCCAGTAACTAAACTGTAGGAAATGAAAAAGCAGATCAATTATGTTATTTTACAATAAAATAAAACAAAAGAAAAACAATGACAGCTGTAAAAAAAAAAAGGCAGTGTTACTAACTCACAAAAAGACAGAATCTGTCAGCAGAAAAAGAACCATCTGGCCCACTTAGTCTGCCCAGATGTTCCCTGTCAAGTCCTTCCCCGCAAGCCCTAAATGGTCTTGTGACCCTCCTGCATCCCTGCTTATTTACAGATGTCTCCCATGTCTATGACACTCATGCTTTAAGCCCCTCACCATTTTTTCACCTCCACCACTATTGCTGTCAGTCTGTTCCAAGTGTCTAGTACCCTTTCAGTGAAGTAGTAATTCCTCACATCCCTCTTACCCCTCCAAGCTTCATCACATGCCCCCCGATCCAGGTGCTCTCTCATTTGAAAGATACCCCTTTCACCCTGTTTACCCTTGTTAGATACTTGCAGGTCTCTGTCATGTCCCCTGTTGAGCTTCTCTCTTTAGGGTGTACATGTTGAGAACCCACAGTCTATCCTCACGGGCTTTTGGTGCAACCCATGCACCATTTTGGTTACTCTTCAATCTGCCTGTACTCTATGGTTTTCTAAGCTGCAGCATCCTGAACTAGACACAGTACTCTATGTAGGTCTTACTAATGAGTGATACACTTGCAACACCACTACCATCGCCTTCCTCCTCCTGCTGAAGATATCCTCCCTATGCACCACACATCTTGCTAATATTACTCACTGCTTTGTCACACAGCCCTGCAACTTTAAGATCATTTAATAACCCCCAAGGTCCCTTTCCTGCTTAGTGACCATCAGTACCACCCCTCAACCCTATAACACAGCTTCTGGAGTCCTATGCCCTTGGTGCATGATTCTGAACTTTCTGGCCAAGGCCGGCCTTAGCTAATTGCAAACTGTGCCCCTGCACCTGGGAGCCCATACTTTATGCCTACATTTTGTCAGAGATTTAAATATTTACCAGCAAATGAAAGTGGGTACAACTGGCTCTGTTACTGTTACAAAGGTGGGGCAGCTTTGCTGCAGTGGAAAAGATTAGGTTAAGTAAGTGCTAATGGTGTTAATGGCCAAACTTTACACCTCCCAGGCTGACTGCTTTCACAAACAAAAGGCTTTATTGACAAGTGAACTTGTTTGAAACCTGGACGTGTCGCTGAAACAATTAATGATATAACAACATCTGTTTCAAAAGTATGTGAGCACTCAAAATGGCTCAAAAACCTGACCAACATAGAGCAAAGCTGGATTTCCTGATAGGGACTCTGAAAACCTGATAACCAGGTAAAAAACATGCTCTGGCAGAGCCACTATGACTGTGAGTGCATTAACTAGATAAGTGTGTTTCATAGGGTTAAACATAAACATTTATTTATTTAAAAATATCAGATTTACAAACCTTTGCACAGCGACTCATTTGCAAAGGCACCTCCAAAACTAATACAAAGACAGCACAGATAACAAGTCCAAAAACAATGGCTTGAGAGCAGACAGTTATAACAATCACTCACTGGAAAGACGTGGGTAGCAGTAGATAAATAGATTACATAGTTTAGGCACACAGGCACCACATCAAGAAGACCAAAGCAGTTCAAATAATATACAATAGCAAAAGCAAATAGACATTAGGAGTCAAAGAGATGCCCAGAGTGTTCACATGAAGGCTGTTGCATACACTAACTGAATCAAAGTATAGTACATTGAGAAAGGGCATATTTAAGCAATAAGGCATGACAGGGTGTGTGTGTTATCATATAATAACATCACTGCTGGGGTGGGTTGAAGCACGAGGTGAAGCCAAGTATTTATTTATTTGCACGTATTTATTTGATCCACTGGATCAGCAATATTTGCACAAGCTGTGCCCAGTGCAGATTTTACAGCCCTGGTCCTGGTCTGGTGATCTGGGTTTTACCCATATCACACTGCATATGGCTTAGCAATATACTGTACAGATGGCTGCAGAGTCTAACCCATTGAAGGTTGAAGTTTCAGAAAACCATTATGCTACAAATATCAAGACTGACTCCTCCCTCACCCCCAGTCACAATTAATCCTCTACCAAAGTCATGATTAAATACTGGTGCCTCTACATCCATGCCACTAAGCTTTTAATGCCAACATGCTTCTGCTGCTGTGAATTAAACTCTTTATTTAAAAACATTTTGTTGTGAAATTTTTGTTTTAGTATATCCATGGTCAGGAAAAATTAATTTGTAAAAGAAACCAAAATCCCCATTTATCAGTTCCTTGAATCACAATACAGCATGTTATGAATTTTTCAGATTCTATGTGTAACCTACAGTAAGTCAAACAGAAATTAGACACAAATGTCTACCTATTTGCAAGTGAAGCAAATGTGGTTATTATCATTCAGTTGTAAACACCTATAATCACAGCCAGGATTCAATAAAAGGATGACTGCCATAACTAGGGAGGTAGTATAGCACAGTGGTTTAAGGCTCTTCTCTGCAAATCTGGAGTTCTAGGTTTGAATCCACAGCCCCCACACAAATGTGGAGTATCTTTTTAAGAAAGTATAAAATACTGTGAAATTATTTTAAAGCAGTGCACATGCTAAATCATACTGCCACATTCAAAACATCATACCCTACCTACTTACCACATATAAACTCAACTATATTAAAAAAATGATATAAGCCACTTTTTTTTTTTTACCAGGAGAGACACACTAAGCTGAAAGCTTGTTTACAGGTGTGATCTGGGAGCACAAGGAAGTTAAGTGATTTGCCCAGAGTCACACAGTATGCAGTGGGGCTGTGGAGTCAAAACCAGGTCTCAGGTTTGTAGCCTGGGAGCCTTAAACCACTGCCTACTTAATCATTATTACAACATGGTACACATATATATAATACATACTTCTCAAACTTGAAAGAAAAATATACTTTATCATCAAAGACTGTATTTACCAAGTACTGTGCCCATGTTTAAAATAATTTGACCCCCAAAAATGTGCCCTGACATGAAACTGCATGTTTAACTGTAAAGACAATTAAAATGGTATTTCTAAATGCATAAATAACACCAGTGCTTCATGATTAAAGGAAGAGTCCACCCAAAATGTGTAAAAACATATGTTATATACAATGTTTTGATATGTATATTAAATCCTAGTGTGTCCTTCCTCTGTCTGCTATTAGGAGTTTTCCTAAATTAGCTTGCTAGCTGTATAGTAGTTTTACAACCCTGGGGATCTCCATGACAAATAGTTTTATTGACTTTCTTTCTCCTACGATGTCCCCTGTCTCATGTGACAGTGATGTAGTCATGCCCTTAGATTTAGCATATGTACTGCTTTAAAATTAGTTTAACAACAGCAGAGCCTTGTAATTGTTCTTATCCAGGGGTACAAATGTCAACAGTTAGCTTAGCAGATACCTGAGAGCAAGCTAACTGGGGTTTCTAATAAGACAACAGCTACTAAATAGCTCTAATTCACTATTTTTGTTTTCTCTGTGCATCACGTCTAGCTAGCAGGAGTGTTTTAATATCAAAAACACAAATAATGAATTAGAGCTATTTAGAAGCTGTTTTCTTACAGAAACCACAGTTAGATAGCTTCCAGGTATCTGCTAAACTAACTGTTGACATTTGTGCTCCATGGATAAGAACAGTTACAAGGCTCTGCTGTTGCTAAACTAATTTTAAAGCAGTACACATGCTAAATCTAAGGGTTATGGCTACATCACTGTCACATGAGACAGGGGGCATTGTAGGAGAAAGAATGCCAATAAAACTATTTGTTATGGAGATCCCCATGGGTTGTAAAACTACCATACAGCTAGCAGGCAATTTAAGAAATACTCCAAATAGCAGACAGAGGGAAGGACACACTAGGACTTAATACACATATCAAAACACTCTCATATAGCATATGTTTTGCACATTCTGTGTGGGCTACCTTTAAAACAATTTCAACCCTCCCCCATGACAGATTGCATTCTTGAAAATTACCTTGGCAAGATGCTATAAAAACCTGAAAAACAGGTTTAATTGAGTGAATGCTGACATCCTATTTCTAGTGTCCATGATAAAATAAAAAATAGTTAAGATTTTTTTCATGTCAGCTCTGATCAGAATAGCTTTTAAAATCACCAATTGTTTTCTCATTCAGTGTTTTCTAATACATCTCAAACTTAAAATAAAAAACACACTTTATCATCAAAGTCTGTTTACAGCTTCCTACCATACACTTCATTTGTAAAAAAAAAAAAAATATATGATCTTGTCACAGACCAAAATCAGCACTAACTACTAACAGAATGCTGATACGTACATTTACAATTTAGTAAATACTTGAAATCTAACTGAGTGGGGTTTCTGTGAGAAAACATCTAGAGTCTGTTAATTATAGCATTTAATAGCATTGATGATCTGGGTAGTTAGATCTGTGTTTGAATACCACAGGATCCCACCCCGCCCCGAAAAAAGATATTTTTCTTACAGAGCTAGATGTGTGTGTCTAGGTCTCCTTCTGAGGCCCCAGGTGGCTCTGATAATCATTTGTTCCAAAGGATTTTAAGTCAGTTTGAAGGCATTAAATAACTTCTGTTCTGTTCTCCACTGCACAGGCATGTATGTTGGTTGATAAGGTCCCAAACTAATGTATCTGGTTACAGCATGCTAGAGCTACCTAATGCCCCTCCCACATGAATCAGAAAAAAGTCTGGGGTGAAGGCGGAGGTGGATCTTACTCCAAAAAAAAAAATAACCTAATGCTGCCTCCCACTACTCTGGTTCCAGTTCTTGTAGCACCCATTTAAGAAAGAAAACAGTACCTTGCAACCATTGACTAACATGAAAGCGTATTTATTTGAGGGCAGAAAACATTGCTTGGAGGAGGGTAAGGTGGAGGAGACTATTTACACCTTCAGTCAGTTCCACGGATAGAAAACATGACATCACTCCTTTTGTACATGCAATACTCCTGTAGGCTCCGCCCACAGCCATAAAAACTGACAGGTGGCAACCTTACTGGCGTCCCATGATAATCCTCTCTTTTCTCTCTCACTCACAGCTCCAGAAAAGTTAAGTTGTTTAACTTGTTTGCAAATCAAAGTATTAGAAGTGTGTGTCCAGTGATGATATCCCTGTCTTTACAGAAATGAATATGGTAGTAGTACCGTACTTACTTAAGTTCTTGCTCCAGGCTCAGTCAGATTAATTTCCAAAGGTGAAGTAAAAAATTCAGTGCAGTCAATGGCACTAATTAAAAGATGCTGGTTAAACTAGCAGACTTGATACTGCTTTATTAATATAGGACAGGAGGGTTAGTTAGGTGTAAATGTTGGATGTGGCGGAAGGGGCACAGGGAATGGAGTGCTGGGGCCCAGCAGGGAGCTGCACAGGGGCCCATTATGGTTAAGGCTGGCCCTGTTTCTGGCATTGAACACCAACTGCCATGATCTTGACCACTCCACTAGTTTCTCCAAAAGCCATGTGCACTCTCTCTGCTCACTTCTTAGTGCCCACCTTACATATTTTGTTATGGTTGTCTGCAAAGAGGCATTACCTTCTCTGCCAGTTTTTCTGAAGTGTCACTTATGAAGACACTGAAGAAAACCAGTCCTAGTACTGAGTTATGCTGCTCACTGATCCATCACTACAATGGGAATCATCACCCTCTGACACCCGTTAACCAGTTTTTCCCCTCAGCTACTACTTTTGGTTTTTTCTCCTGAATCTCTGATTGGCTCCCTTCTGCTCAGCCACTGCAGCACCATTACACTGGCATCGACCAGGACTTGCCTCACCGTAGAATGGATCCAGTATGTGGAGGAGCTGCCTGGGTAGCCAGGATAGTCTCACATGTTCTTCTATCCCCTAGGATGTGAGCAGCAAGGGTGCACAAGCATGTGCACAAATGTGCATGACGATGCACCAGCCAACATCTTCCCACCCATGAGTTGCTCCTGACTGCACTGCTAACTTTTGGTTACTCAGTTGGCAGTACAAAAGCGGAGCTGGGAGTCCTCCCTCCCTGGAGGAGAGCATCTCCTAGATCACTTGATCCTCCTCCCCCCCAGTGAGCCCCTGACAATGTGAGCTCATTCTTGAACTCAGGTCACCTGTGCTGTGGGCTGCAGCACTACCACTAAACTGAAGGGCTGCCTCAGCAACCAGTTGCTATTACAGTCACCACTTTGGATCCCCCTAGGCTGCTCATTCCTTGATCGTTCTCCTAAAGGGCACTATGTTGAAGGCCTTACCATCCAGATGATAGCACGCTGTTTCAAGGCAGCTCTCTCACAAACAGCCCTCAGACAAATAGAAGTGCAGAGTGTCAATTCTTTAGGATCCCCAGTTGTCGTACCTTTCTTAAAAACAAAGGTTATTTGCACACAGAGCTCCACTCTGGTTCAACTCCCTCAGTAATGAAGTAACTGCAACTACTACTCCGGGCTCATTTAAGAAGTTGCAGCAACATCTAGTTGCTAATGCTAGCTGTGACTGCTTCTGCTAACCTTCTGTAACCTCAAACCCTGCACTTAAGCTCTCCTCCCAATTAACTTGCTGCACTCCAACAGCCCCACTACCTTCTCCCACTTCCCGTCTCACCTTCCTGGCTCCCATCTCCCTCACACATCTCTCCCCCAGCTCCCTTGCCTACCCTCCGTACCTCCTCTGTGCCCACTCCTACTCACCCCCCCTCCTGACCCCAATACCTCCACCACTTCCCCCTCACCTCCCTACATACCCCCTACATGTCCACCCCTGTCTAATCTTTACTCATCTGCTACCTCTGCCTCCTTCCTTTCATTGCCCTGACACCTCACCCTCTGCTCCATCCTCAGTCACTCCCTTCCCTCCTACCCTGCCTACCCTTTGGAAGGGCACAGCTAAGCACCGGATTAAGTGGAGGTTTTTGGTGACTGTAAACAACTTTGCATAGGGAGTTGTTCAGTGCCACCAAAAATACTTCCCACAGCACTAGTATTCTAGAGTAGACAGCCTCATTTACATAGGAGCAGTGGTATTGTAGTGCCTTGGCTTAGAAGTGTACACGGGGCCTGCAATGCCTGCAATGGGTGTGCTGCCATTGTAGTCTTTTCTTTCAAGCTGTGAATTCATCAGTTGATGGCTCTAAAAAGAAAATATTGACCCTGATGGATAAACAAAGACCAACAATAGTTTAGACTATTGGTATTCAATAGTTTGTCCCAAGGAGTCAAGATTTTTCCATTATATACCCTAAAAATTCAGATCTGACCACCATAGCCATGATCATTTGGTGCCTGGAGGGCCAGCCCCATGGTGCTGAGGGTTGAAGCACTGGTGCCACACCTCGCACTGTGCCAGCGATCCAGGTGGGGGAGGCCAAGGAGCAAGACTGAGCTCTCTCCTACTAGAAGGGACTGGCCCCAAACCGGTGGATAACGGATGGGGTGCCGACCGTGAAATCCAGTGATGGCCATGGGGGGGTGGAAAGGGGCTGAGCTGGCATCACAGGGTGTGTGTGTGCTTCCAAGCACACAACACCTGTGTGCTGGGGCCCTAGGGAATGGGAGAAAATAGGCAGTAAAACTATAAGTAAAAAAAAATCTGGTGCTTGGATGAAATGCCACACCACATGGCCGACCACCCTCCCCACCACTGGATCACCCTTTCAGGAACTAGATCAAGCTCTCCTCTCCAGCCCACAGTCCTCCATGCAGCTTGAAGCCCTTTCTGCCCTAGCTTTCCACAAGTGGGGCATACTCCCTGGAGCTACACCACCTTACAGCCCAGCTGCTTCTCTCAGGTGACCAGCCTTCCTGCATCTGGACCAGCATCCAGATGTGTTTCAATTCCATTGCACTACCAAGGTGACCACTGTGGTACCATGCATCAGTGGTAGCATAATGGGGCACTTGCAGTGGTAATAAAATGATTTCATTCCATGCCTTACGCTGGTGGTACCACAATGGTCATGCAGCATGGTATCACAATGACCTGCTTAGGTCACTGGTGTCACAATGACCACATTTTAGGGGGGAACCTGCCAGTGGAGTGATCCAAAAGAATAATTAAGAGACATCCAAAAGGACAAGACATCCACACATCTTTAATGTAGGTGCCATCCAACATCAACCTATCACCAGCTGTACATTGGAAATCCCACCAAAGTTATCCATACACCAGTCATGCCCCTAGTCTATCCTACACACTGTCCACTTAGCCTCACAACATGGTGCCGAAAGGTGTGACCTTAGGGCAGTAACCCTCTTTGTTCACATGGAAAGCACAAAGTGACCCTGTGGGACACACTTTCTTCCTATAAAAATGAAAACAATAAAGTAAATGGCCCTGGTTCTGCTTTTTCCCAGATGTAGAAGAAAGGTCTTCCTGGGAGTACAGACAGTTTCTGTAAATGCCAGCATTGCCACCATGAGTTACTCCAGTGACATCTCCTTGAAATACAACTAACACAGCAGCTCAGCTTAGAAGTGACTTTCCTTTAGCATGGTATCCTCTACTTTGCTGCAGGTGGGGCAAGAATTGTTAGAGATCATGACCCCATGTCCCCTTTTACACTGTCATATCTTCCAACTCAATGCAAGTTGTCACACCAATGGACCCTATAACATCATGTACCATGTCACACCTCACAATCCCATACCCCATGAATGCTGTTCTCCCATGCCCACATGAATACTGTCACACCTCAGAATTCCATACTCTCATGTACGTACAGAAGATGGACATTAGAGAATCCCTGGGTGGGAGTGACCAGAGTACAGTGTGGCTCAGTATAGACATGGGTAAGGAGGACATCCCAACTAAGTTCAGAGCATAAGATTTCAGGAAAGCAAACCTAAAAAGAGGACAGAAGAGCCTAAGAAGGACTTGGGGAGCATAGAAGAGGACATGGAGGTGGACAGAATATGGGGGCACCATTAAGGAAGCCATTCAGAAGGCAACAAGTAGCTGCATAAAGATGAGGGGCAAGACCGCCATGCTGGTTTTATGGGGAAGTGGGCAGAGTAATAAGGGATAAAAAGGCAGCCTACAAGAAACTAAAAAAACAAACAAAAAAAAACAAAACAGAAAAACAGCAACGGGGGGGGATGAAGAAGAGTACCAGAGGCTAGCCAAGATAGCCAGAAGGGAAGTACAGCACACCAAAGAACAGAAGGAGCTCCAAATAGCAGATGGAATAAAGAAAAGTGAGATCTTCTTTCTCTATAATAATAATAATAATAATGATCTTTATTTCTAAAGCGCAATTAGATAATCAAAGCACTGTACACAATTTATCAATAAAAACACATTA
This sequence comes from Neoceratodus forsteri, assembly GCA_016271365.2. Taxonomy (NCBI): domain Eukaryota; kingdom Metazoa; phylum Chordata; order Ceratodontiformes; family Ceratodontidae; genus Neoceratodus; species Neoceratodus forsteri. Next base: position 84,452,122 of record CM028133.1, on the reverse strand, counting down.
AAACAAGCAGAATAAAACAATCCAGTTTCAGGATACATACAGATATAATTAAGACAAATTATTATATAGTATTCCCGAAAGTAAGGTGGAACAGATTGGTCTTTAAGGCCATCTTGAAACTCCCCACAGTCAGGCACTCATGAATTTGATGAGGTGGAGAGTTCCACAGCATCGGGGCAGCATACATAAAAGCTTGAGATCCAGAAGTCTTTAACCGTACCCTGGGAAACTAACAACCCCTCACCAGCTGAGCAGAGTGGACGGGTGAGGCAGTAAGGATCTACATAAAGGAAAAGAAGGACAAAAAGGATGGCATCATCAGACTTAAAAATGAGGACTGATGGGTTACAGAAGACCATACAGAAGAAGAGTTATTAAATGAATACTTTTGCTCTGTCTTTATAAAGGAAAGGGAGGGAGTAATACCACAAACCGGATAAGGGAATGGGAGGGTACCCAATAGGAATCATAGAGACAGAAAGAGTGAAGGTGGGTAGACAAATTCTCTTGGGTCCAGATGCAATGCACTCTAGGGTACTAAAGAGTTGGCAGAGGAGCTGGCAGCCCACTGACAATTTCTTCAACAGGTCTCTTGATAAAAGGGAATAGTACCAGTAGAATGGAGAACAGAACATGCAGTGCCACTCCACGAGAATGGACCCAAGAAGGACCTGGGCAACTATAGACTAGTCAGCCTGACCTCGACAGTACGTAAACTCATGGAGAACATACTGAAGGAAGGGCTAGTCAGGTACTTGGAGGAGAATTGTCTGCAGGACAAGCAACAACATGGGTTTGTTGCAGGCAGATCATATCAGATAAACTTGATAAGTTCTTCGATGAGGTCACAAGGGCAGTGGACAAATGCCAGGCAGTACACCATTTACTTAAAACTTTAGTAGGCCTTTGATTCTGTGCATCACAGGTTGATAATGAAACTGAAGGACCTAGGGGTGGGGAAGAAACTGGTAAGATGGGTTGAAAACGGTTAAGTGGCCAGACACAGAGGGTAGTTGGGGAAGGGGGGAGTTCTCAAGAACCAAAAAAGTCACCAGTGTAGTCACACAAGGGTCAGTATTGTTTAACATCTTTATTAGCGACACTGGAGAAGATATTCAAGGCAAGGTGTGCCTGTTTGCAGACAACACCATGCTCTGGGGGAGAATAGATACCCAGGAGGGGATACAAGAGCTGAGACTTAGCATGATTGGAGAGATGGTCAGGAATATGGTAGCTTGGGTTCAATGTGAAAAAGTGCAAAGTGATGCACACTGAGGTCAAAAATCCAAGGACAGAGTACTACATAGGGAAAGTTCAGTAAGCAGCTTCTGAAAAGGACCTGGAGGTGATAATTACTAGTGACCTGAAACATTCAGCTTAATGTTGAAAGGCTGTGATGAAAGCAAATGGGATGCTTGGATGTAATGCAAGAGGTTTCAGTAGCAGGCAGAGTGAGGTTATTGTGCCATTGTACAGGAGATTGGGAAGACCATATCTAGAATATGGGGTGGAGTATTGGCATCCATACCTTAAGGACATTAACATGCTGGAGGGGATGCAGAGGAGAGCAACTCAAATGATCATGGGGCAACAGGACAGGTCATATGAGGAGAGGCTAGGAGCCCTGAAGATGTGCTCCCTGGAAGAGAGAAGGGAGAGGGGTGATATGATAGAGACCTTCAAGTACATGAAGGAAGTAAACAGAGTGGAAAGAGAGGAAAGAGAGGACCTCTTCAGCAAGAGAGACAATGCCATCACTATGGGACACAGCCTAAAACTGATGGGGATAGATTCAGAAAGGATGTAAGGAAGAATTTTCTTTTTGGTTACAGAATGAGTGGTGTCTGCTTGGAATGAGCTGCTAGAAAAGGTGGTGGAGACAAAGACTGTGGGGTATTTCAAGACAGCTTGGTACAAACATAGAGTGAAGTCATGGGACTAAGACAGGGGAAAGGGAGGGGGGCTAGGTGGACAGGTGGGGGGACAGGGTCACTAGTGTAAATGCAAGACCAGGACCCTGCATCAATTCAAGCATACTTAATAGACCAAGAGGTCTTCTATTGGCTGTTTTCATACGTTCTTATGCTGTCACATCCATCTACTGACCATGTGCCCCCATTCATGTTGTCACACCCAATGACCACATATACTGTCACACTCATCATCCACCATATACCCTGCCAAACTCACTGACCTATACCATCATGCACGCTATCACACCTCATGACCCCCCATGCATCCTCATACATGCTGTCACACCAACTGACCACACAACACCATGCCCACTGTCACACCTCATGATTCTATACTCCTATGCATGCTGTCTCATCCACCAATCCCATGCATGCTGTCATATGCCCTGACCACATGCACATGCTCTGCTGTAAACAAGCAGCATGCGTGAACAGTGAGCTCAGACCATATATTTTTAAAAGCTATTATTGTAACCTACAAGTCAGAAAGTAGTTGGCACTCTGGGGCATGGCTGGGACCCGACAGTGATGGCAGCATAGAACGTGAGCTCCGTCCCCATCTGGTGAACAATCATCTACAATCCGTTATCATGCCAGATTGAAAATTGCCTAAAGCAGCTGGAAATCTCCCTCCTACCTCTGCCATCTTGGAAATAGTGGTTTGGGTGACTGGAAATTCGGGGGGCACGGTACTGCCCGATGCGTCCTTGCTGGGAGCTGAACTGTGCATCTAGGCTGCTGGAGTCCATATTTCCCTGGTAATGTCTGGATTACTTCTGCACCTGAAGTGAGGAAATGGGTCGCGATCCCAAACACATCCCGGCCACCAGACAGGTGAAAGAGCAAACTTGAGGCTCCCTTTTCTTTCTCACGGCTCTCCTACACCATGATTTGGATGGAGGGGTTAGCTAATGCTGTGCCGGAGACACGCAGGCCGCAGGCCTCTCCAACCCCTGACAATGCACAACTTGGTGATGCACTTGCTAACATCACTAAAATGTTGGAGGCACTGCTTACAAGAGTCAATAGCATTGGAGCTTCACTGGCTGGCAATGTTGAGGACATTCAACGAATCAAAGATAGACAAAACGTGCTGGAGCAAAGGACGGAGGACCTGGAGCAGCAGCATTTAGCTATGTTACAGCACCTGAGGGACCATGAAATGAAATTGAAATGATATTGACTCAGTTGTGGTACTGCACTGAGGACCAGGAAAACCGAAGTCGCAGGAACATTATGCATATCTTGGGGGTCCCAGAGGGAATGGAGGGACCCAACATGGAATGCTTCCTGAATGACTGGATACCCCAGCTGTTGTAGGACAGATGGAAGGAGCTGCTGGGTGTGGGGAGGGTGCACAGGGTCCCTGACAGAGCTGATTCTGAATCCCCATAAACAATAGTTGCCTACATACTAAAATATTCACTAAAAGAGAAGCTCCTTCAGGTTACCAGAGACATGGGGGAACTTACTTGGAAACGAGCCACAATCTCCTTCTACAGAGATTTCTCTACAGAAGTTGCAGCGAAAAGGAGAGAATATGGTCCTATAAAAACACTCCTTCAAGCCAATGCTTTCCAGTACAGATTCAAGAGACTTTCTGCCTTACATATCTACAAGGAAGGGAAGGCTTTTCTGCTTGAATCCCCGAAGGAGGCCGAAATTTGGCTCAAGCAGCAGTGGCCTAATCTGATCCCTCGAACTACCTCTCCCAGACGCCTTTGGGCCCCAGGGGATCAAACGCTCAATGGAACAACAGGCATGGGGAAGCGCTCACCAAGGAAAGAAGTTCATAGCCGGACAGATGCCAGAAGAACATGATCCCCCACTCATGCACAGCAAGCATCACAACGAGCTCTAGGAAGTGGACATGGGTGTTCAGTCATGTCCAGCCAGAAAAACACGGACAGGCTGCCTTCTCCTGAATCAAGCCCGGTGGATAAGGCTGGTGTCTGCGCTTGGTCCTCTACTACTCGAAGCCGTCAAAGATTGAGGAGTCCCACGCAGCCCAAGAAGACCAACAATTGCTCCTCCTCTCCCCCTGCCAAACTTTCCTGGGCTGCCGCAGCACAGATGGATGGACTGCACAGCTCGGACTCAGAACCTGGAGAGTCTGTGGAGGTTGACGCTTTGTCGGATTGGGCCACAAAGATGGAGGAGGAGGATGCCAGGAGAGCAGCAGAATCTGGGGCCCTGGAACCAAAACCTTTGCAGAAGTGCTGGACTCTCTCCCCAGATCAGATAGAACTAAAACAGCCCCCACAGAAACACATGTGGCATCTGGAACTGACGGCTGATAATCAGGACTCATGTCTCATTTTAATCTCTTTTTATTTCAGGGCCATTATACCCGAATTAGGGGCTCTGCGTGGCCCACTCCAATGTCTCGGAATTACCCACCAAGCCCTATGGAGGGTATGATAGTTTAGCAGGGCATTCCCATGTGGATGTTAATTTCCCCGAATGATAAATTATCCATCTCATCCAGCCACTGGTCCCAAGTAGTGAGCAGGGGCTATCTGTGTACAGATACTGAGTCCTTCTATATGTCCCTAATAAGCCCTGACACAGAACTCTTCTGTTTGTAATGTGGCGTTAGAGTTCCCCTTCCCTTTCCCCTTACCTTCCCCCTATCCTTCCAGTTGATGAATACCTGTTTTGTTCAGGGCTATGGGCCCCTGAATCTGGCCACACTGAGGTTCTAAGGCCAGATGTGGATGGTACACCCACGGCGGTGGCGACACATCCCCCAATACTTAGTGCTAGAAATAGTGTGGCACAGAGCCTAGTTAGCTCTCTCACATGATTACTTCAGCATCATTAGTTAGATTGTGCAGTTGTTAGTTCTTTAATACTTGCAAGTGTTTCTTTGTTCCTAGAGTGGTTAAGTCATTTCAGGCTATTGAGTGTTACCTGTGTGTTTTATCCTTAGAAAGTTTTAGCCGTCTACTTTTGCAATGCAGTGGCAGTCCGAAACTTCTATACATCTCTACATTTCTGTCCATCAAAAGCTCCTAACTAACTTCCACATCTCAGACAATACCTGCTTCTACAAGACTGGCTACCCATCTATGAAGCAACAGATGTTAACTTGGCTCTTGATCACTTCATCTCAATTTTCAACAAAGCCTGTGACCTCTTTGCCCCTGCTAAAAGGCACAAACAAAATCTCTCTCTAACCCATGGCTCACACAGCTCTTCTCTCACAGCTGAAACTAAGGGACCACCTCTGGGCAGTTGCCAGGGCCACTGACAAACAACTGGACATCCAAAATTACAAACAAGCATGAAATGCCTGCACAAAAGCCATCCGGCTAATGAAATCCACCTATTACAAAGACGCTCTCACCAAAATATGTGGAAATGGTCGTGCTTTCTGGGACAATATTAAGGATGTCACAGGGAAGCAGCCAAAAACCTCTCTGGCCATGTTAATGGTTGATGGATCCTCAACCCTCGATCCCAAGGTGATTGCAAACATCTATAACATGGCTTTTTCAGACCTTAGTGCTGTTCTACCCCATGACTTTTGAAAACAGGGCCTACTCCCCAAATACCTCAGCCCGTCAGTCTAATCATCCCCTCTTCTACTTCAGGGAGGTAAGGCTGAATGAAGCTTGTCACTATATTACTGCAACTATCTCTAAATCTAGGTCTAGTAGCGACACCCTGGACCTTAACCTTCTGTTGCTCACCCTCAATGAGATAATTCATCCATTAACAAAAGTTCTAAACCTCTCTCTCAGCTGTGGAAAATTCCCAGACCTATGGAGAACAGCCACCGTGACACCCATCCATAAAAGTGGGGATAAGACGAATCACTCAAATTATCACCCTATCTCCATACTGCCCCAACTCTCTAAGGCACTCGAGGGCATCCTGGCTGATCAACTTACTGACCACTTGGATAAATACAATATACCTTGTCCACAACAACAACATGGTTTCTGGAAAGGTCATAGCACCACCACAGCCCTCCTTGAGTTCACTGGAGCTTGGCACAAATTGCTTGACAACGGCCTTCTCACAGGGGCCGTTTTCGTCTACCTCTCCAAGGCCTTCAGTACAGTACACCATGGACTACTAATTGACCAACTACTGAATGCCAGGCTATCACCTGACTCTTCTTTCTGGTTTAAAAGCTACTTAGAAAACCAGTAACAGAGAGTAAAAATTGCAGATGCTCTCTCTGACACCCTGCCTGTTCGCTCGGGTGTTCCACAGGGATCCATACTGGGCCCCCTCCTTTTTAGCCTTTTCTTAAACTCCCTCCCTTATCACTGCTCTGAGCAGATCATACTATATGCTGATGATGCTGTTGTATTCTCCACTCACAAAGATCCTGCAACTCTTTAACACAATCTTCAACTTGGTTTCAGTTCTGTAGAGACATGGTTTCTTAATCATAAACTGGTCTTCAATGACAAGAAAACCAAATCTATGCTCTTCTGCAGCTCTCATAACCCACACAAGCTACACCACTTGGCTATCTCCACCACCCAGGGGAACACTCTAGATCAAGTGGGGTCCTTCAAATACTTAGGGATACAGCTTGACCCTAATCTCTCCTATGGACCTCATGTAGATAATGTAGCTAGAGCTGCTAATACACGGCTTGGTCTCCTCTACAAACACAGACAACACCTCATGCCAGAAGCTTTGAAAGTTGCAGTCCTGAGCTCTGTGATCTCTGTAATAGACTATGGTCTCATCATTTATGGCTTGGCCACAACCACAACCCTTAGATGCCTCTCAACTGCCTTAAACAAGGCATGTCGGCTCATCACTAGTGCTCACCATCTCACCCACACATGTGACCTGTACACTCAGACCGGCTGACTCCAACTATCAAACCGCATAACGTTTCTCACCTGCTCCATGGCAAAAAAAATCTACCTTGGTCGTGCACCTTCTGCGGTCTCAACTCTGTTACAACACCGAATTAACAAATGGTGCCTTCGGAGAGCCACGCTACAGCTACTGAAAGTCCCCCACTGTCACACTTCACAGGGACAATGTTCTTGCTTATTGAGAGCCACTCTGGTTCAATGGCCTCAGCCCCACCATCTCCTCTGTCCCAATAATTGACATGTTTAAAAGTAGGCACTGGGACTATCTCACTACCAACATCTCCTGTGACTGCCCGACTTCCCTGCCTGCTCTAGTGGTCCCCCTCCCTCCCCTCCTCACTGGATTCTACCTTCACGTCTTGGTATACCCAATGCTGCACTTTTCACCCTCTCCCCACCCTTCCTACATTCCTTCTCCCCCCCTTCCCTCTCTATGACTCTGGTACTTCTTATCTGTTGTCTATTTTCTCTGACAAATGCCACTAGCTGCCTTGCTTACAATGCTACCCTTGAATTGTATTAATCTGTACTCTGTTTGCAATGTCCACACTGATGTAATATCTGTCTTGATGTTCCCCATAATTTGTATTTCTCTGATGTGGAGACTTTGTAAAAGAGCCAAGGCTCAAAGGTATTTGTAATCCTAGACTTGATAAACAAATAAATAAAATAAATAGTGACCTCCCAGGTCTGACCCTTGACTAGGTGCCTTCTCTTCTCCTCTCTTGCTTCCTACTCCTGGCATGGCTGGTGGGGGAATACACTTCTGGGATATATCTTTCTAGTACACAGTTAAGATAGCAACAGGGAATATGGCAGGTGACTCATCTCCCACCCAGGGATGGAAATGCATCTCCTGGAATGTAAAGGGACTCAGTCATCCAGCCAAATGCACAAAAGTGCTTCAGTTTTTAAAATCTAAGGGGGTGGACACAGCACGTTTACAGGAGACCCATTTAAACAAAACGATTCACTGGTTGCAAAAGCTCTGGGTAGGATCAATAGTTGCCAGCTGTGCAACCTCCAAATCAAGAGGGGTAGTCATCCTGTTGCATAAGACATCACCTTGGATTACTGAAGACAAACGTACTGACCTACGAGGTCACTGGGTAGTGGCCAGACTTTCGTACCCAGGGGGAAGGGTCCTGATAGCGAATGTGTATGGGCACAACAATGACTCAGGAAACATTTATCCAGAAGTCAGCCATGCCCTTACAGAGCTCATGGCTGACTTCTCTAACATATCAATCCTGCTAGGGAGGGACCACAATCTGGTCCAGGATATTTTTTTTGATAAATCCCTTCCAACTCCACAAACACACCTCAAGACCCTGGCAGGTATGATGGCGATGACAGAAGAGAGTGGGGAATGTCAGATCCATGGAGGATGAACAATCTCCAGGGGCGATACCATTCTTTTTACTCCCCAGTCCATCACATGCATGGTAGAATAGACTACTGGCTTGTCAATCAGGTGGCAATGCCGGGCATCTTGGACACCTCGATTGACAGTATAATAGTATCAGATCATGCCCCGGTGTCCATTACTTTTCTCTCGTCTGGTCAGGGCGCGCAAGCTACCAGATGGAGATGCATCCCACTACTTATACAGGACGATGCTTTTCGGTCCTTTATAAGGGAAGGGACTCGTGTTTATTTCACACACAACATAATGGATGACGTCTCAGCTTCCACAATACGGGAAGCCTTTAAGGCAGTCATACGGGGGAGAATCATATCATTCACCATGGCTAGAAATAAAATTCAGGCTGCAACGGTACACCGACTGCAGGAGGAGCTTATGAACCTAGAAAAGCAGTTTAAGGTGGCTGCTCACTGCCCACTTAAGTCTCCACTACTATCTCAGATTACAGGCTTGAAATATCAGATCAGTTCATTACTACACAAGAAGGCAGAATGGCAGCTGCTACGGTCGAAGCATAAGTCATGGGAGGGGGGACAAAGGGGGAAAATTACTTGCTTTTTCAGCTGTGCAAGCAGCAAGCTGCATCTAGAATCCTAGCACTAAGGAATAAAGAGGGCAAAGTTGTCTCCACACCCCAGGATATTAATGATACAATGCGAGCTTACTACAAGCAACTTTACCAGACACAATCCTCATTAACACCTCAGGAGCTCTCGGCTCAGGTGGCAGACTTCTGCAAAGGGATCTCCCTCCCTAAATTAACTCAAGCAGAGAGCAGCTTCCTAGATGCTCCCATATCGCCAGCAGAGCTGCGTGCAGCTCTCTCTCAAATGGCAAAGGGGAAATCTTCGGGGCCGGATGGGATGATGGAACTTTATCAACTCCTGGAGCAGGAGATTACCACCCCACTCTTACAAGCCCTCACAGAGGCTCAGCCAGTGATGCTATTCCCTCCAACAATGAGGGAAGCACTGGTGACTCTGATCCCAAAAAATCATCGGATGTACTGGACTGTGCAAGCTCCCGGCCCATATCTCTATTGTCAGTAGACACTAAAATATTGGCCAAAGTGCTTGCTGACAGATTGAAGCAAATACTGTGTAGACTAATACACCCTGCATAGTCCAGTTTTTCCAAAGGTAAGTCTGGGGCAGACAACCTTTGCCTGGTCCTTAACTTGAAGTGGATAGCGCTCCACTCTAAGACGTCAATGGCTGCTTTGGCTATTGACTATTCGAAAGCCTTCGACTCCTTGGAGTGGAACTATCTACATGAGGTACTTACTTTATATGGTTTTGGTAGCCACTTCCGCACATGGGTTTCTACTCTATACCATCTCCCCACTGCCAGGATTGTCACTAACCGAGACACCTCCTCCCCATTTCATCTTCAGCAGGGACCAGGCAGGGCTGCCCCCTCTCTCCCATGCTATTTATCATTGCCCTTGACCCACTCATTCACAAGTTTCTCGATACACCTGGCATCTCAGGCATTCCGGTTAAACAAAAGTTGTTTCTAGTTAATGCCTATGTGGACGATATGCTACTCACTATGTCAAGCCCTGATATATCCCTCCCCTTGGTACTGCAGGTGCTGTGGCAATTTGCACATATCTCTGATTTAGTAACAAACCAGAAAAAGACACTTTTCTCCCCATTGAACTCCAACTGCAGCAGTGGATGCCTAAAGGGTACGGATACAACATGGGCCCCACAGGGTTTTCTATACCTGGGGATTTGCATATCTGCAGCATGGAATAACCTGGAAAAAGCAAACTTCTCTCCCTTCATAACCAACTTGATGGCAGAGATGCAATGTTGGCGAATGCTTCGTCTTACCCTGAAGGGCAAAATTGAGGCTGTCCATATGTTCAGCTTACCACGGGTCTTGTATCTGCTAAATAACCTCCCAATTGCTCTCTCCAACAAATTATTCTGTTCACTGGATAAACTACTCACCTCCTTCCTCCAGGAAGGGAAGCAGCACACTGGAGGTGGGCCAAATTGAGACCCCATTGGACTAAAGGAGGGTTGGGTCTACCTTGGTTTCAGGGGTACTATCTAGCCTTTCGTATGGCTCAAGCTACTGCATGGTTTGTTTCTCCAACTCCCCACCCTCCACAATGGGTTAGTCTCAAATCCACACTGGCAGCAGAATATTCTCTGTTCACTCTCCTTGGAACTAAAAAGGGTTTAGGGTATCATATGACCCCCCCTTATGACAGAAACCTGCAATGTCTGGTACCGGGTGATGAACATGACTGCTATGTCAGAAGTTGCTAGGTCCCCCCATCTCCTACGCTCTTCTTTAGCATAATAGGAGCATTACAGTGGAACAGGAGCCCATACACTGGCCAGACTGGGACAAGAAAGGGATTTGCATAATTGCCGACCTCCTCGTCCTGAATAGTATACACTAATGTCATTTGAGCAGCTACAAAAAAAGATATGACTTGCCCAAAAAGGATTTCTGGCACTACCTACAGATGAGGAGCGTGCTGCAAGCTCAGCTGGCACAACCTGCAGGACAGCCAACCTGGGGCTGTCTAAGCTCTCTCCAAAAACCGAGGCAAGGCCCTGGCCTGGCTGGTACCTTTTACAGGGTCTTGAAAGATACACAACCTGACACCACCTCTGCCTGCAGACAGGCATGGGAAAATGAGATGCAGAGTCCAATCACCCAGCAGGAATGGGATGACTGCCTGAAAGCTGTGCGTACTATGTATGAGGATGCTAGGAGCCAACTCTTTTAATTGAAAATCCTCCTTAGGTGGTATAGAACCCCTACCTTCCTGGCCAAGATCAAAGTATTGAAACATGCTGAGTGCTGGAGGTGTAAATCATCACCGGCGAATTTGCTGCACATTCTATGAACATGCCCTATACTTCAAGACTTTTGGTTCTCTGTGTTACAGGACTGCACAAGGATTGTAGGCAAGCCTATACTCTTGTCCCAACAATCCCTGGTAATAGGAGATGTGTCCCCCCTACAACCTCTGCAAGGACCACTCATAGCTTGGGCAATGTCTGCAATCATGGAAGCAAAGAGAGCCATACTGATGAACTGGAAACAACCTAACACTCCCATAGCTTCCACATGGAGGGCAGCTGTGTCTAGACTAGCAATCTTTGAGAAGCGTACTGCAGTGGGTAAGGGCTGTCTTCCCAGATACTTTAGGAAATGGGATGCATTTTGCACTCCCATTTCTGTATGGTTCTGCCTACTCCCCCTGCTAATCCACCCCTTGGCTGTTAGTTATCTTTCCACTCTCTTGTTTCCCAGTTTTGCACCACCCAAACCAACGCATGACACACTGGATTTCATACCTTTCATTTCAATCAACTGACACCTTTGTTACCCCACTATGTGTTTTCCTTATACTTTTTTCAGGACTAGCTGCTGGTGGGAAGCAAGATGTATTTGTTAAACATTATATGCATTCCACTTTAGATGATGCTAATGGAATTAGAGAAAATGCTTTGGATGGTTTTATAAGCAGTAGTGCTCCCACTCAAATGCAAACAATGAACCAAGATGGTAGAAAATCAAAGGGATTTACGAACTTAAAAAAATAGAACCATTCCAATAGCTAAAAGAGAAGGAATTATGTTTAGGGAAATGCTGAATAATAAGTTGGATATTATGGAGACAATTTCAGAGGGTAGTTTTGCAGTAAATAAAACAAAGCAGACTAAAATTAAAGATCATTTTGTTGAAAAAAGCTACAATCTGCTCAAATGACATCTAATGACATGATTGGTAGTGAGCAAGTAGCTTCCAAGGGATGTCTAAATCAGACCAATAATCCAATTAGTCCTAGCAATAAACTTAATGAATTTATTGGGGACAGTTGTCAAAAACCAGAAGCAGATACAACTTTGAGTTCTGCAGCTTTGAAAGAAACATTGGGTACAGAGTTGCATATAACATTGGAGGCTTCTAGGAATGCAAGTCAGAGGGAACACTCAAGTTTGTGTAATTCCTTGGAATTTTCTCCTGATTATTTTTATGAATCAAATCCTAAACCTACATGGCATAATGATTTGAGGAATATTGCTAGTGAATTACAGGACACTATAATTGGTCTCAAACAATCACAACTCCTAAACAATCAAGGCAATTGTCTCAGGAAAAAGAAGATTGTAAGTTTAATTCTAATACTACCTACCCATGTGCCCTTAGTGAGGATTTAAAAACTTATATTCAAAATCCACACATTGCACATATGATGATTTTAGATCACCTAATTAATCTTAAATTTGAATTAGATACAATTAAAGAAAATATAGTGATTAATGGTAGCAGAATGGATGAGTTACTCCTACAATTGAGCAAAATAAGCCTTCAGGAGGATTCGATTTCAATAGTTTTTGATGAGTCAGATAATCAGGAAGTATTAAATGAGCAATTAAGACCAGATTTCCCTTCTATTGTTTTTTCTGAAACTCCAATACTTAATCGAAATAAAAAAGACAGGAAAAAAATAAAGGAAAAAATAAAGGTAAAGGAAGATAAGAACAGAGATTTGAAGAAAAAAAGTGTTTTATCTTTGGACATTGTTTCTGATAAAACTTTACTACAAGAGGATATGTTAAACTGTTCTGTAACTAAGACAAACACCCACAGTCATTTGTGTGTTAACCCAAATAATGATATATCTCCAAAAGAAAACAAGACCCAATTGAAGGAATTCAGCCCAACAACAAACATAGAATTTAATGAAATAGAATCCCTCCAGGGGAGACTGGATCAGAATGACACAAAACTGGACAAAGAAACATGTAAAACTAATTTTTATAAATCATTTGCGAAGGAAGGAATAGACGATGTAAGGTATGAACAGAATAGTAGTGAGACTTCAACTAAACAACAAGGAAACTACATAATGAATAGTAATGTGTTAACGAATAATGAGGAAAGGATAGAGGGGGTATTGACTATTGGGAGGGAGGCTCTATAGTGATGCTTAGGGAGTTCATAAAGAGGATAATGAGAATTGTATGGTATTAATGGAATTAGGAAAGATTATATGTACTGAATTGCTGGGACTGGAACTTTAGAGGATGATATCATTGATGCAGTTAGAGCTAGTGATTTAACATCGCAGGATTTGATTTGGATATTTTTTAAACATGAGAGGGTTGCACACTATGTTTGGAGGAATTCTCACTGTTTAGCTGGGTTGAACTTAGTAATGGATTATCCCATAGCTATTAGTACATTGAAAAATATGAAAATTCTAACTATGATTGAATTGACAAAAAGATTGTCTGAGGTTTACTCATTAAGTGATTTTATCATGGAAGAAAATGATGGGGAAACAGAAGTTACTCTATCGATTTTTGGCATCTCATGCAGAACACTGGAAACAAAGGAACAACTGATGGAAATGATAGGTTACTTAGTAGACAATCTCCTGGGCATTGAATTTTACAAAGATGACATAAAAGATGTAAGGAAAGTATATAATGATTCACTTAAAGGGAATCAGATTGACCTTATTCTCTATAGTAAGAGGTTGGCAGAGAAAATCCTGAAGGCTAGTACCAAATTGGACAGCCTTGACATCTTAATAGTAAATTTAAATGAAGTAACAAGGGAAATACAAGAAACATTAGTAGACGACATGGAGTTACAAGGCCCCATTTACAACATTGAAACCTCTAATAGGTTTCAATTATTGGATAATGGAGTGGATAATTGACTCCAGTAATGAAGTCATAAGAAATGTCTGAGATTGAAGTAGATCAAGATCCTCAGGAGACTGAGGAAATATATGATGTTTTAAATAATAGTACTAATACTTATTTGTACAAATATAATGGAAATCTGGGAATTATGACTTGGAATATTGCTGGTCTGATCTCAAAATTTATTGACAAAGAATTTTGTGATTTTTTGGACAAAATGGACATAATAGGTTTGCAAGAAACATGGCATGGGGTAGAACAAGTGGAAACTATAAATAGAAATGGCTACATACTTATTCACGCACCAGCACAGAAAATGAAAAAAGTAGGACGAAGAATGGGAGGTCTCGCTGTATATGTTGAAATAGTGAATTTCATTAAAATTGAAAAATACATAGTGAAGACTAACTATATAATCATAGTACTACGAATATGGGGAGAAACAGTAATAATGGTAAATATTTATAATCCCCCAGAAAAATTAGCAACTTATGACTGTCAACTAATGGAACACATTGTTACAGATATAAAAAAGTTGGATATAAATGAGTATTTAGATCTACTCTGTATGGGGGACTTCAATACCAGATATGGAATCTGTAGTGAACAACATGAACTATTACATGCACTACATGTACCCCAGAGATTGACTATTGATAAAAAACATAAAGATAAAAATAAACAAATGGAGAAATTAATTGGCAGTTTGCAACTGATTATTCTAAATGGGCATATGCCCTCAGACTGCAAAGGAAATATTACCTGTGTTACAGCAAGAGGGTCTACCACTATAGATTATATGTTAATTACCCCATATAGTTTTCATAAGTACTGTGACTTAAAAATAATAAATAGAACTGAAAGTGATCATTACCCATTAATACTATATAGAAAAATGTCAAAGATGTTAATAGGAAACAACAAACAGAACTACAAATTATTAACAATAAAATTAAATGGGGAAGAATGATGGGAGATAAAGCTATGGCACTGAGCAAGGAATTTACACAGTGTTTAGATCCAAAAATCAATTGTGAATTAGATCCAAAAAATATATATGATACAATTATCGCACATTATGAAAACTTTGAAGAAACCATTGAAAAATCCAATGATAACAACAAGGGGAAAAATTATGAAAATTGGTTCTAGAAAAATTGTAGAGAAGGGAAAAGGAAACTGTCACAATTAATAAGGAAAGTAAAGAAGAATCCAACAAAAGAAAATAGGAAAGAGTTGAATAGTTATAGAAAACAATATAATGATGAGATAGAAGTGCAAAAAACTAAACATCGGATGGAATTATGGGATAAGATGCAGAAGGCAATCTATCAAAATGATGACAAAACTTATTGGACACTTGCGGCTAAAGGAACAAATACATTTAAAAAACAATTTGATTATTACATAGAGCCAGAAAAATAGCTCAGCTATTTTCAAAATATATTTTTATTGGGGGATGATGTTTATAACATAACCACAAATGAAATTGATGGCAGTTTTATCTGGTTCACAGAAGCTGAAGTCAAGATAGTACTGGAGAGTTTCAAGAATAACAAATCACCAGGACCTGATAAGATCCCTATTGACTTTATAAAATTAAATAATGAATGGTGGGCTAGAGCATTAACTAGATTATACAACTTAATGGTTATGTACGATTTACACCAGATAGCTGGAAAGGGAGTTATATAGTTCCTATACACAAAAGGCTTGTTTGCCGATCCGCAAACTATAGACCTATCGCTCTTATTGATACTATAGCCAAGATCTATGCTAAAACAATCCTAAACAGAATAATTATAGAGTTAGAAAGAAAAATAAAATATATCTGACTTACAGGCTGGTTTCCGAAAAACAGGAATTGTGAACCAGATATTTATCTTCTATCACATTATAGAAAAATACTGTGACATAAAAGGGCAAATCTTATTTATTACATTTATAGACTTTACATCAGCCTTGACACAATTCTGAGAACATTGTTATGGGAAAAAATGAAGGAAATGGGTATAGATAATAATTTAATTGTACTTGTGCAAAGAATATATAGAAACAACTGGGCAAAAATTAAATATACAGGAACAGGATTGTTAACTAATAAAGTGCAAAGTAATATAGGTGTTAGACAAAGATGCGTACTAGCACCCACCCTTTTTAATATATATACATAAATAAAATAATCACAGCTCTTGATAATCCAGACTTTCATCCTCCCAGAGTGGGAAAAAACAGAATACCTGTCCTGGCATACGCTGACGACTTAGTTGTAATATCTACTAGCCGTTTAGGCCTTCAGAGGGCTCCTCACAAATGGGAACACTCTATATAGAGCACAATCTAAAGCCAAATATTAAAAAAACAAGGTAATGGTTATTGAACTAAGAAAATATAGAGCATTAAAGCTGATGAATAAATCTTGAATTTGTAAATGAATATAATTATCTTGGAATAACATTATCAAAAATCTCAAGTGGAATAAGCATAGGGAAATGTGTATAAAAACTACAGAGTACACTGAATGCCCTAAAAGATTTAATTATCTTTATGGAGGCAACACCATTCTCCCAATGATTAAGGCTATCAATGCAAAAATGATTAATCAGGTTTTATTTGCTGCAGAAATCTGGGGGAATGATAATATAACTAAGTTGGAAGCCATATTGAATAAAACATATAAACAAATAATAAAGTTTCCTAATAGTACTCCCAATGCTCTTGTTAGAGCAGAATTAGGGCAAATTAAACTTCTGGATATGATATATATAAGACAAGTAAATTACTGGATTAAACTAACAAATGAAAGAAAGAATTCTATATTGGGAGAATGTCTTAAAGAAAAAATGCAATACCTGGCATATGGTAAAAGCAAATGGTTGGGGAATGTTAAAACTATATTGCAAAATGCAAATTTGGAATATATGATGAATTGGGCTGAAAAAGGAATATGCCTTAATAAGGCCTTTTTAAAAATTGTAATAAGCACTATAAAAGAAAGGTCATGGGAAATGGATCTAGAAAGAATTAAAAAATCAAAAGTGGCCATTTGGCTTACTAACAACATGAGAGAGCACACTTTAAAACCTTATTTAGACATAGTTAAGAACCCTGAATTTAGAAATGTAATTACTCAATTTAGA
Source organism: Neoceratodus forsteri (assembly GCA_016271365.2). NCBI lineage: Eukaryota > Metazoa > Chordata > Ceratodontiformes > Ceratodontidae > Neoceratodus > Neoceratodus forsteri. Next base: position 84,435,043 of record CM028133.1, on the reverse strand, counting down.
TTTGAAGTCTTCCTGAGTAACATCATTGAGGCAAGATGCAATAAAGAGGAAAATAACTCCAGTACCTGTTACTGTTACTTACAGGAATTGGAGGATTTGAAACATGTAGTACTAAGATGTCCATGGTATGAACATCTCCATAGCAAAATATTAGGCAAGTATATTGGTTCTTTATATATGCCTAATAAATATATACACTGGATCTTCTGTTCGACTCAGAAAACTCTGAATTGTTAAATGAACTGGCTATGTTCCTTATTGAAGTTAAAAAGCTGCGATGTAAGCACATTCAAGGATTTATTGTGCAATAAGATACAACAGTGAGACATGTCTTGACCTAATCGATGAAAGTGGGAAATGTACGGAATATGCAGAATAAGTTTTTTAAAAAATGTCTGTAATATGTGTTATAAATGTTTGTCATACGTGTAAAATGTATGTATGTATGTAATTTATTGACTGTCCTATCTGTATTGTATTGGCAATTGCCGAACAAATAAATTATTACTACCTTTCATTTCAATCAACTGACACCTTTGTTACCCCACTATGTGTTTTCCTTATACTTTTTTCAGGACTAGCTGCTGGTGGGAAGCAAGGTGTATTTGTTAAACATTATAATAATTTCTAAATGTATAAATGTTTTACTTGGGTAGTTAGTGATACACCTACAGGACAGGCTAATGCATAGAACTTTAGTATGATACAGTAAGCTGACCAGAAACACTATGATAAAACTGTAGTGTTTTGCTCATCTGTAAAGTGTAATAGCTGAATGCGATGGAAGGCAAGTGACATGTTGTTTATGAATAAGGAAAAATCAATAAAATCTTACATGTTAAAAAAAAAAGGAAGTAGTTGGCACTCATGACTGGGGATCAAGGGTGCACCAACAAATACAAATGAAGTAAATCCCTTGCAAATAATGAAAGTAACTCAAACTCATTATTCAGTTCGAGACACAATGTTAGTCTGCAAAACAAAGAGAGTGTTGCATTTGATGAAGGATAGCGGTTGCTCGAGTTTGCTCGAGCAACTGCCATTGACTCCATGGTTTTGTATCAACTAAAGCAACACTCTGCTCTTTTTGCAACCAAACACTGTGTCTCGAACTTGGATTCATTGTGGTTTGCACTACTTTCATTCTTTGCACAGGATTATTTTAACCTACCTTGCCACATGGCAGATTACACAGAACTAGAAAGAAGAGTAGAATGGCAATGCCCTTCAATGTTTCCAGGTACAAGTACATTGAGCATTGTGCCATGTTGTGAATGGCAGTAAGAACCGGAAGCATTATTTACCTGTAGTACGACTGTTGTGAGCCCTTACATGGACTGGTTGAATTACAAAATTACAATTCCTTTTTTTTTTTTCTTTATTTGTGTTCTTTCTAGGTGTGCGGTTCTGCAGATGACAAATTGATTTGTGGATTGTGAATTCTGGATAAAGTCCATGAGACACCTGCTTGCTTGTCTCCCTCCCCAGGGCCACGGAGCAAGTTTCCTGCTTGAAAAGCTACTGCATGTGCATATAGACACAAGGATAATATTAAATATAATGATTATACTAAGTATGCGCATTCCTTGCTCAACCGTTGCGATAAAGCCACTTGCACTTCCTGCTGTTTTCCTTACAATCAGGGATACAGTAGCAGCCTACATCTCTCACTGACAATATCTCCACTCTCTTGCTGCACCTGCCCCTCAACCTGTCCCAAAGCTCCAGGCATTCTTTAGGCTGAGACTGTTCTCCCTGATAGAAACATAGAAACATAGACTTTGAAGGCAGTTAAGGACCGCTTGGCCCATCTAGTCTGCCCATTTCCCTACCTACAGGATAGGCCGCAGATCCTAGTTAACCAAAAGCCTATTTCTTCCTACCCCCCACAAGAATTACCTTATGTCTGTCCCATGCATTCTTGAATTCTCACACAGTTTTAGACCCCACAACCTCCTCAGGAAGGCTGTTCCATGCATCCACTACCCTCTCTGTGAAATAATACTTCCTCACATTGCCCCTGAACCACCCCCCCATCTTTAAATTGTATCCCCTTGTAATTGCATGTCTCTTTTTCTGAAAGATGCTACCCTCTTGGACTTTGTTGATTCCACTGAGGTACTTAAAAGTTTCTATCATGTCCCCCCTCTCCCTTTTTTCCTCAAGGGTATACATATTAAGCTCCTTTAGTCTCTCCTCATATGGCTTCTTTTGCAGACCCTGCATCATTTTAGTTGCCCTCCTCTGGACTGCCTCTATCCTGTATATGTCCTTGCGGCCCCTGCATGCCAACAACAGCTCTACTCCTCTCAATCCTGCCCCCCCCAAAAAAGAGGCCAACCTATTTCCTGCTGGACAAATTCTGTGTTGTTGCCTGGAACCAGGTGCCAGCCCAGGCTTAGCCCATAGCCTGTACACCGTCTCAGAGGTAGCATTTCAGCATAAACAAGGGGTCACTATCAGCATGTTACCCTACTCAACCCCCTCAGTGCACCTGCTGCAGCAACACCCAGCACCATGTCTCAGTCACCTGGCATCATGTCATACTGTTCTTCAAACAAGTCACAGACACAGATTGCCAACTATCGAGCCAATTGGGCAAACAGTATCCAGCACAAAAGAGGTATCATTGGGGTACCCCAAGGATCAATACTGGGGCCCCTACTTTTCAGCCTATTTTTAAATGACCTTCCCAGAGCCTGTGACACCAAACTCATACTGTATGCAGATGATGCTGTGCTCCTGAGCAGTAGCTCATCTCAGGCTGCCCTACAATCTGAGCTGCAGAACTCCTTTTCCAAACTCGAGGATTGGTTCTGTAGTCATAAGTTGCTACTAAGCTGCAAGAAAACAAAGGCCATGTTTTTATCCAGCCACCACAACAAAAATAAGCACCACCCCCTCATCATCTCCAACTCATGCAGTGAGCCGCTGGAACAAGTCCACTTGTTCAAGTATCTGGGGGTCATAACAGATGATACCCTCACGTCTGTGCACCATGTTGACTCTCTGGTCAAGACCATCAATACCAAGACTGGTGTCCTGTAAAGGCACAAGCAATCTCCAAGGGCCTTCCACCTCTCAGTCCACTGCTCCATCATATCTACTATTGACTATGGACTAGTGGTCTACGGTGCAGCAATTGATACTGTGCTTAAGAGGGTTCAGACTGCACTCAGCAAAGCTTGCAGACTCACCCTGGATGCTGAGCGTGGCACGCACACCTGTACTCTGCATAAACACGCAAACTGGTGGGTCATTAAGAAACAGTCACATTCTAGACTTGCATCCTAGGGAAGAAGGCTCTATTGCATAAAACATTGCCTCATGTAGGCAATTTGATCAAGGCGGCCAACTCATTACAGGTCACCAGGGGGAGGACTAGAGGGGCCTTGGCTATCCCCTTCCATCGCACTTCACTTGGGCAACATGCATTTGCCTACTTGGCCACCCTGTGGATGAATGAACTCCCCGGACACCTCTTGGCCACCAATTGTATAGCCCAATTCAAAACTGACCTCAAACAGCACCTAATTACACTCTAAGTAGACTTACCTCTAAGTCCAGCCACACCCGCTCTCTCTGCCTCCCCCAATAAGCGCTAGGCAGGCCTCAGATACCCCCTCCCTCTCTCCCTTCCTATGACTTGCCTCAGCAATCCATTAGTGTCATGCTCCTTCAGCACCCACCACCCCACCTTCCCCCTCCCCCCTCCCAGTCCTTTGAATTTCCCTAACTGTCACTACTAATGCAAGCTGCCTGACCATGACTCACACTCCACGATTTACTCTAGCACATCTTCTCTGCTCAACCTCCCCTCACCCCCAATTTTTGCCTATACCTTATCGCCCTTCTTCCCTCACCCTTCAACTCCACTGCAATATCTACCTCTCTCTCATACCTCCTTTCTTCATCCCACTGTCAGCTATCCTCATCCCTCTGAACTACTGACAAGGCACTTTGTGGTTGCTTATCCCCTCCAGCCCTCAAAAAGTGATTTTCTTGTTATTTTAATTGTATCTGTTTTGAGTTATTCTGTAAGTTCTGAATCCAAGCTGCATCATTCATTGTGATGTACCTTTGCTTTCCCCTATTGCACTTTGTTTTGCAGTATATGATGAACTTTTGTAAAAGAGCTTGTGTTCAAAGGTCTTTTCTGAATCAATCAATAAATAAACAAATTAAAATAAAAATGTTTTACTCAAGGGGCTACCTCTGCCCATGATGGATAATCTGCTTCTGCTGTCCTTCATCAATGATAAATACCACACTTTCTAAAAACCTTGGAAGATTACCTAAACCTGGGAGGAAAGTGAAGACTTACTATCTTTAAAAATTTACTCAGGGCTGTCCCCACACCTTTATGCTGGCACTGTGATGGAAAGCCCCTTAAACTGACAGATCTGTTTTAGTTCAAAACATTTCTTCCTGCAGGGTTAGGAAATGCTGTGTGGTAACCTGAATGCACCCATATTCATTTTGTTGCACTCCTGCTGAATCTGGCATTCTGATTCCTGATTTTCTGCTGCAAATGCATTAACATGATATATGGGTCATGGGTATAGGCAATGCAAAGGGTACAGGAGACAGGTAAGACTCAGTTATGACTACATCATTAAAGTGTGCCTACCTAGCATAAAAAAGAGATATCTTACCTGAGTACTGAGGAGCCTGGGATGGGTGTCTCGGAGTGATGTCCAGTCATACCTGTCAAACAAAAAAAAGCCATGGGGTCACAAAGGATCCATAGTTCTTCAAGAACAAAATGGGACCAGTAGGGAAAGTTAAACATAACCAATACTTATCTGATATGTAGGGAGTGTGTGTCCTGTCAGGCTGGGGTCAATATCCTCTCAGACCTGTAGAAACAAGCAGTTGTCAATTCTGAATGTTCGCTTGCAGGTATGTGCATTAGTGTTTAGCATTTATGCAGCACCCCCCAGTTGTATCCATGTTCGTTCAGCATCTATATCCCAACAGGGTACCTCTCTATAACTCCTCTTGCATCTGATTAACATTTCACCGTCATACTTCTTAAGTGTCTGCCTTAGGAACCTTAACACCCTGGTTGTGCTCAAGGGTACGAGCCTGTGTTGAAAATGTGCAACCCGCGCTTATAACACCGTCATTCAGTGGAATTATTTCACCAAAGTTTTAACATAGGCATTTTGTCACCTCTGGTCATGAACAGTGTTACTATGATTTTCTTACTCTGTATCAAACATGGTTTCCCACAGTGATCGCGTTATTCTATGCTGGAAATGCGAAAACGCATTGGCAAGGATGTGAAAAATGACAGCTGTACTGCTCATAAGGATGTGTGGGAAAATGCCAATGTGGAAACTCTGGAGTGAAAATATTACAAATTCACAAACTTACGGGTGTGCATGAAAACTGAGAAATGCACGCTCGTAACATAGTCACTTTCTGGACTTTTGTCACCAAATTTTCAACATAGGCATTTTAGGACCTCTGCTCATGAACAATATCACTGTGATTGTCTTACTCTGCAGCGAACACTGATTTCCAACAGCAACTGTGCTATTTTGTGCTGCAAGCGTGAAAACACATTTTGGCCAGGATGTGAAACATGACAGCTGCACTGTTCATAAGGAGGTGTGAAAATATGTCTATGTTGAAAATCTGGAGTGAAAATATTACAAAATTGTGAACATGCGAGAGTACGTGGAAACTGCACAACGCACACTCGTAACATAGTCATTTTAAGGAATTTTTTCACCAAATTTGCAACATAGGCTTTTTGAGAGGCCACCTCATGAACACCAGCACTGTCATTTCATTAATCAATCCAGAAAGGTGATTCCATGTAATGACTGTGAAATCACCTGTCGGGACAGAATACATCCATAACAGTGACTGAATACATGAGAAGGGGTGTCAAGAACCCCATGTTGAAAATTTGGTGTCAAAAGTCAAAAAAACTGCAGAGATATCTACCTAAGTTGGAAAAAGCCTATTTATGCCATCATGACTCTTGGGGACGCTGGGCGCCCGTGTTCTTTACGCACATTTTGTGCGTCAGGACTCTCTGACTTTTTTCATGAAAATCCCTGAGACGCTCAGCCACCAAGCCAGAGGAGTCACTTTAGGGCATTTTTTTATGTTACAGAGGGGGAGTTGTAACAAATTATGGCCACTGCTCAACTAACAAAGCCCTTGTTAGTTGAGCAGTGGCCATAATTTGCTTGAATACACCCTCTGAAAATAATAAAAAATGTAGATTAAAATGCCCCAACAGAAACTAATGGAGCTTTCTGTAGAACACTACAGTAAAAGCAGTGCTGGCACAGGGGCATGGCTCCCATCTATTTGAATGGGGACCCCTGGAAATTTTCTGACTACTCCCACTTTTGGGCTGTGGACCCCCCCTTTTTTTTTTCATAGCCAGTCCCAGATCCCCAATCAAAAAATCCTACCGACAACCCTGGTCATTATACAGCTTACTGGCATTTCTTCAGTTCGCAGTCGGCTTCGAAGAGTGCAGACGTGTTCCTGGTTCACCGAAGATCATTGTGCCGGACTCCGGAGACAAGTATAGGGTGTGGGGGTGTGGGGAAGTGGGTGCACAAAGGGTGGGTGCAGGTTGGCAGGGACTCATGGAGGGACAGTTTTCTTCTTTCACAGGGAATTTAAAAAAGAAAAAGAAATGGATGCTTTTGGCACACTGCAGTGGGCTCCCAGTCTGCCACCTATGTGTTTGTTGGGGGTGGGGAACTGGAGCCAACAGGGATCGATCCATGCAAACAAACGTAGTAAAAGGGAAAAAAAAAGTATTACTATAAGGAAAAAGTAAGAGAAGAGAAAGTTCCAGAGAGATACAAGAGCTACAAGGAGAACATAAATATTACATACATGATCCTGGTGATCCCTAGTTCAAATCCCACCATGGTCACTGGCTCAGGATATGACCTTGGGAATGTCACATGACCTCTCAGCTTTAAAACTGGGTTAAAAGGGCTGGTCTGCTGGTACGACAGTGGCGCTACTACTTGCAACATCAGCAACTCGAATTTGGTAGCGAGTCTGGGCTGCTGGTGGGCTGGCTGGGGGGGAGAAGGATCATGCACCTGCAGGGCTGCTCTCCTTCTCTAGGGAGGGTGGGCTGCAGCCCTTACTGCTATACAGCCACCTGGGTGACCATGGGTGGCGGTGCAGTTGAGGAAGCAGTAAAGATGGGAAGGGAGGATGTCAGCAGAGGGCCTGAGCAAAGACACATCTCAGCATGCCCTCCTCTAATTGGCCCTCCTCAAGTGCAGACGCCAGCAGGGGGGCAGGGACCAGAAACACAGAAAAATATCTCATGGTCATGCCAGAAGACTGGCCTTGGTGCTGGTGACTGGGGGACCTGAGAAGCAGCACCGAGTGTCTGCTTCCCTGAGATCTGGAGGGATTGGGGGAGTTCTCTCTGCCTCACCTGTGGGGGGTTATCCAGTGCTAAGCATGGTTACTGGAGAGGAGCACTTAATGAGGACAGGCATTCTCGGGTCCTCCTAGCACAGCCTGTGTGGTGCACAGAGGACCCCGATGGAAGGGGCAGCTGAGGGAGAGGAAGGGGGTATAAAGAATAGGTAAAAAAAACATGGGTTAAAAGGGGTGTCATTGTGAACAGGTCAGTGGAGTAGCCAGAACATAGCCTTAAAGTGTAGGCCTTCATTTTGATGTAATAATTTTAACATAATAGGCCTTAATTCTGCTGCACATGGCTACAACCTGACCCACACAGCATGTTTCAACAGTTGGGCCTTCAAGGGTGGTTGGATGAAAATAACTGATGCCACACATGCCCCATCCTCCAGCCCAGGGCAAACGAGCAAAGGTACAGCAATGAACCAAAAGCAGATACAGTTCCAGCGAAGTTGACAGTGCACATGGCACCCAACATTGACAGTAGTAAAAGTGGCTCAGTGTGGAATTGGTGGTGCATACGGCACAGCAAGTAGTGGCATTGTGCATATAATAGCAAGCTGGAAACTGTGCAAGTGGCACTGTGTGGTGATGACAGTGTACGTGGCACAGAGTTGGCAGTGCATGCAGCAATGCAGTGATGACAATACATGAGTCACTGCATGTTGTTGGCAGAGCACATGGCACAGCATGGAGTCAGCATGACATATGGCACTGTACAGAGATGGTGATGCATGTGACAGTGCAGTGGCGGTAGTGTGTATTGAACAGTGAGGTGGTGGCAGTGAACGTGGCACAGCATGGAGTCAGCATGGCATATGGCACTGTACAGAGATGGTGATGCATGTGACAGTGCAGTGGCGGTAGTGTGTATTGAACAGTGAGGTGGTGGCAGTGAATGTGACACAGGATGGAGGTGATTCAGAGGAGGGCAACTAAAATGATGCAGGGTCTGCAACAGAAGCCATATGAAGAGAGACTAAGAGAGCTTAATATGTATACCCTTGAGGAAAGGGGGGCATGATAGAAACTTTCAAGTACCTCAAGGGAATCAACAAAGTCCAAGAAGGTAGCATCTTTCAGAAAAAGATGTGCAAGAACAAGGGGGCACAATTTAAAGATAGTGGGGGGACAGCTCAGGGGCAATATCAGGAAATATTTTTTTTACAGAGAGAGTGGTGGACACATGGAACTGCCTTCCTGAGGAGGTTGTGGGGTCAAAAACAGTGGGGGAATTCAAGAATGCATGGGACAGCCATAAGGCATATAGTGGGGGGGGGTAGGAGGAAGTATGAAGAGAGACTGAGAGACCTTAATATGTATACCCTTGATGAAAGGAGGGATGGAGGGACATGATAGAAATGTTCAAGTACCTCAAGGGAATCAACAAAGTCCAGGAGGGTAGCATCTTTCAGACAAAGAGATGTGTAAGAACAAGGGGGCACAATTTAAAGACAGAGGGGGGATGGCTCAGGGGTAATGTGAGGACTTTTTTTCACAGAGAGAGTGGTGGATGCATGGAACTGCCTTCCTGGGGAGGTTGTTGGGTCTAAAACAGTGGGGGAATTCAAACATGCATGGGACAGACATAAAGCAATTGTAGTGGGGGGTGGCAGGAAGTAGGCTGTTGGTTAACTAAAATCTGCAGCTTATCCAGTAGGTAGGGACATGGGCAGACTGGGTAGGCCAAGTGGTTCTTATCTGCTGTCAAAGTCTATGTTTCTATGTTAAGTAGGCTGTTGGTAAACTAGAATCTGCAACATATCCAATATGTAGGGAAATGGGCAGACTGAGTGGGCCAAGCAGCCCTTATCTGCCATGTAAGTCTGTTTCTATGTACGATATATACATATATACTTTACTTTAAGCAGGTCAGCAAGTCCAAAACCACTATGCACATGAAGAGGGTTCTTGGCAAGACCAGGATGGGGGCTGATCTAGTGGATATAAAACTCATGGGTCTTCTCCTAAATGAATTGTAAGGTCCCCTCTCAATGGCGTTTAATGCGTCTTTAAGAGCAGGGGTGTTTCCAAAACTATGGAAGTTAGCCAATGTCATGCCTGTCTTTAAAGACAGGATCAAAACTTTAACGTCCAACTATAGACCAATATCCATTCTACCACCCCTCTCTAAAGCACTTGAAAGAATGTTCTCAGAACAGCTTACTGAGTATCTTGATAAATATAACCTACTTTGCCCACAGCAGCATGGGTTCTGAAAAAATCACTCCACACTCACCGCCCTTGCTGATTACTCTTCCCAGCTTTATGATGCCTTAGATAATGGGGAGGCAGTTGACTCAGTCTTCATCGACCTTACGAAGGCCTTTGACTCTGTTAACCACAAACTGCTCCTAAACTGCCTCCATTCAACAGGTCTATCCCTGGACACAGTACTGTGGTTCAGAAGGTACCTCGCAAACAGGTCACAAGTAAAAATTGGAGACACTTCATCATCTGCTAGGGAAGTGTCCCTCGGGGTCCCATAGGGCTCTATTCTTGGCCCACTGCTTTTCAGCCTCTTCATCAACTCTGCACCATCTGCATGTACATCTCGCACTATTTTCTATGCTGATGATGCAGTGATATCAGTCACTGGGAAAGATCACAACTACATCACAGCTGAACTCCAAGACAGCTTCCTCAAGCTTGAATCCTGGTTCACACAAAACAAACTACTACTAAACTATAAAAAAAATGAAAAGTCTACTCTTCTCTACCTCCCAAAGCAAAAAGAAATACCAGTCTTTGCTCATCCAGAACCATAATGGTGAAACACTGGAACAAGTAACAAAGTTCAAATACTTGGACATCACCTTTGATGATACACTAACCTTTTCCGACCATATAGACTCAGTCGTCAAGTCAGCAAATACAAAACTTGGGGTCCTCTGCCGCCATAGGCACGCTATAACACCAGATGCTCTGAAACTTGCCATCAGTAGTTCAGTGATGTCCTCTATAGATTATGGGTTGCCTATCTATGGGGCAGGCACTAAAACTGCCCTAAACAAGGTCAGTACACTACTAAATAAGGCCTGTCGACTAGCCATAGGGCTGCCCAGGACACCCACACCTGCACGCTCTACACCGAATCTGGGTGGCTCCCACTCCATTTTAAAGCACAATGCCAAATCTGCCTACTTCTGACAAAAGTGCTTCTTGGGCTTCCCCCCTGCACTGGGCTGCCTGTTTACACTGGCAGTTCCCACCAAATTAACAAGAAGCACATCTACAGACAGATTGGTGATTCCCTTCAAAAGGACAAAACTTGCCCAGAACTCCATCCTGTACCAAGGACCAAAATGGTACAATGAGTTACCTGCTAACCTTACAGACTCACCCAAGATTAGTACCTTCAAATCTGGGCTCAGATCCCTTTTTGACACAAAAAAGAATTGTGCTTGTCTGCACTAATATGACAGAATTTCAGCCACCCAACCATCTCACTTTCACCACCCTTTTTATCTCATCAACCTCCCCATCCCTGAAAGAGTCCCATTCAGCTGACAAAATACTTCCACCATAACAACGCCATCCCTGGCTGACCCCCTACCCCCCTTTGGCTAGACTGACCAACTAAATAGTGAACTACAACACTGAGCCCAATTTACCCTATCCTCTTCAACCTTTAGTTGGATATATAAGATTTCTTTGGAATTTGAATGTCTGTGTAACTGTTTTCTGTTCTATGTAAACACTGTTACATTTGTAATGTTTGTTCAACAATGACCTGGAACATTTGAAAATGAGTCCAGGACTCAAAGGTATTAATCCTAAAACGAAATAAATAAAATAAAAATAAACATACACATACACACACACACACACACACACACACACACACACACAAAAAATGGTGAAGGGAATGCACAGCACAGAGCCAACAGTACTAGCCTTATCAGTTGAGGGCTACATAGGGGAAATATTTACACTGATGGATGAACTGACAAAACATTGTTTTGACTACTGGAAGTCAATAGTTAGTTCATCCTGAGAAGTCAAGTTTTCCCATTATACTGTATATCCTAAAAATTCCAGACTGACCCCCACCCCCACCATCCAGTGCCCAGATCAGCCTCCTTCCACCCACAGCCAACCACCCTCCTCTCTGCTAGATCCCCCTTCCAGGCACCAGACCACCCTTCATGCAGCTGGACAACCCTTCTACTGTAGCTTGATGATGATGAATAATCAGCATTTATATAGCGCTTTTCATACACAATGTATCCCAAAGCACTTTACAAGCAATGCTAGACTGGTAGTGAAGTGATAATGTGTGGTGGCAGCCACATCGCACATTAACACCCACACACAGCCTGGACAACTGCATAAACTTTTTTATGGGAAAGGGAATGTTGGCCAGGACAATGGTAATGTCCCCTGCTCTTTGCAAAGAGTGCCCTGGGTTCTTTTACTTCCACCTGGACATCCACCAGGACAGCACCAGGATGGGTAGAAGGGACCTCGGTTTACTGTCTCATCCGAAGAATGGCACCCCCCAGCAGTACAGCACCCTCCTAATACTGCACTCAGATGCCAGTGTTTTAGGTGCAAGTACAATCCCGATGTGGGACGAGATACCTTCTGGTCCAGAGGCAGATATGCTACCAACTGAGCCACGCTGAAGACCCGATGATGAGCAACCTCACTGGAGTTAGAGAACCAAAAAGTCACCAGACCAGGTTCTTCCCAAGCAGATCACTGTCCCTGCATCCTGACCAACCTCTAACCACATGACAAACAACCATCATGTAGCTGGAGTACTCCAAGCCTCTCCTCCAACAGACCAGTCTCTGCAGCTGTTCCCCCAAGCCCTTGGACCAGCACTCCCCCAGTCAACCACTCTACCTAGAGCTAGATCTACCACAAGCCCCATTCCAGCCCACCCAACTGACCACCAGCTCTGCAGCAGGACCTCCCTTCCATCCTGTACTAGCCCCCCACCACCAACAACCACCTTCCCTAAGGCTGACTCACTCTTTTATGCCCTGGACTAGCCTCACCCAGCAGACAACCTTCCTTGGGGCTAGACCCCTGGGACCATCATTTCTACCAATGGAACACCCTCCACCAGCTGAGTCCCTCCCTGGAGCTGGACACCCAGATGACCATCCTTCCCAGGAGCTGGACCCATCCTCCCTCCACACCAGAACCTCCTCCGGACCACCCTCTCTGCAACTAGACCCCCTCTCCAGATCACCTTTAAACAACCAGGGACCCCATACCTTTCAACCTAGTGCAAATAAAATGTGAGACACTAACAGAGAAACATACAGTACTCCAAAATTCAGACCGAGCACAGCACTTTCAGTAGTCCTCAGAAAAAGAAAACAACAAAAACAAACATAAAACATACACTGATCCCAGCATTATTATTTAATGTAATGGATTTACATATGCTAAAGTTTTAATTAAATATCAAATGTAAAAGCACAGCTTTCTCACATCAGTTTACAAACAGAATATGTAATCAAACATAAATTCCTCCACAACCACTGTATAAACAACAGTCTGCAGCTTTAAAAACAGAACCAAAAACAAGCACAAGGTCCCAGCATTACTAATAAATTAACACAATCATAAGTTTTAACAAAATACAGTATCAAATGCAAGCAAAAAGCCTCCCTCCCTCTCCTGCTCCACACACACAAATACTAAAATATCTGCAGTAAACAAATCTTTCTTTCATAATCTGCAGCTTACTCCAGATTTGCTCAGATAAAAAGCTGTAAAGTTTTTTCTCTAAATATAGTACTTAACCTGCAAACTGTTTAAAATCCATCCAGCTATCCAGGTAGAAATTGCTCCAGCTCTGAGATATCAACTGCTAACTGATTCAAATATGGAGAAAGTACAGGAAGTCACATGAGGAATTATGTCACATCCATTTCTTGATGCCCCAATGGATTTGGGGAGTTGTAGTTTTTTTTACTGTATGCCTAGCTGTTTAAAGTGAAAGAAACATATTAAAAGTTTGATGCCTAACTTGTATAATTATGTGATTCTTCCTGGTAGGTAAGAACCTCTGTAATGTATGTGAAGTTATTTTCCACAATAAAAAATGAGTTTAACAAATAAAGGTCAGTTTTACAAGATGCGCGAATTATTACAGAAAATTAAACTGGGAAGGGGGGATAAATATAGAAAGGCTGTACTAGAGAACCCACATTTGTAACCCTTTATTTACCAAGGATAGTCAAACTAAGGCATTTCATTTTTGGTGTGCTCTTACAGGAGCAGTAGGAAGCCTTTTTCAGCTCCCCTCCCTATGTGTCCATGCTTTTGATTGACTGTGGTAGGTGGTAGGCTGGCAGCTGTGCATTTATCTCTGCATAATGCACACTGAAGAAAAAGTATGAGTGCAAGAGTGCTCCATAACAGAAAAATATAACTGTGCTAGTTTAGGACATTGGCCTCACATACAAAAGGTAGCACCAGTACTAAAGTGGTTTGCACCAGCACTACCTGTGTTTGCACTTGTGCTTGGGATAGGACCATATTCAAAGGCCATGTAGGGCCCCTAAGCCCAGCAGTGCCCAGGCACTAAAATACCTTTCATGCAAAAGAAAGGGTCACTAATGCATATTAAGGCAATGGTATTTTCAAAGGTTTGTGGAAGTGCTGAACAGCCCCCAAAGTGGTGCTATATTGCCACCAGAAACCAGCTCTAAACAGGGCACAAATGTTGTGCCCTCACACCAACTGCATGCACCTGTACTGCAGCTGCCCACCTCTAGTCATCTGTTCTCTTCACTGTCAGTGCTCTCTTATGGTCTAGTGTGTCCCCCCCCGGATCACCCACTCCCATCAGCCTTAGTACTCCTTGGTGGTCTACTGTGTCTTCAGTCACCCATTCCCATCGCCATAAATGTTCCCTGATGGCTAGTGGTACTCCATCATCTGTTCTGACACATGCAAGGTATCAGCAGTGACCCAGCAACCTCCCACCTGATCAGCTTGCTTACAAACCACTTCCCAACACCCCCCCACCAGGTTGGCTAGAGATCATCGCAGCCCAATACGGTGACCAGCAAAGCCCTCCATTCACCTCCACAGCCGGACACAATATGAGCTGTCAGTAAGTATGATACTGTATGTACACCCACTGACAGCTTATATGGCATGTGGCTAAGTAGGTGAGAGGAGAGTTAGACTAAGGGGAGCATTGATGGTGACAAGGGTGGGTGAGCGGGGGTACCACTAGTCGGCTTCCAGTACAGTGTCAATGGTGTTAAGGGGCTGCTGCACCCCATGAAAATGAGCCCATAATGGGCATTCAAATGTCCCCTTAGCACCTGGGATGCCCAATGGGCTGATTTACATGTTGGTGTTGAGCATTGCCCACAGGGGTCTTGGTGGCATCCTGTTTTGGGCAGCATTATTCCTCATGAGCTATATACAACTCAGATCCAAGCTGACAGGATTACTGCACTTACCCCTGCAAAAATACAACCCAATATTCAGACAGATTGCGTCGTGCAATAACCAACTGAATATTGCAGCTGCCAGGTTAGGCAAAAGTGCAGCCAAAGCATTTGCACGGTGCTTGCGGGTCTATTTGAATATGAGAGCCATTGTGTTTTAGGACACCTTTTTTTAAATAAAAACGTACTCATCCCTAAAGCTCCACTTCTTAGTTTGTAATCGTCTCTCTTCATTCTTCACTCTGATAGAGCACATTTGGCACTGTTTTCACTTTTTACATCAGGGATTTTAAATCACACTCCATACCCCATCATCTGTCTGCCACCCACGCAGCTGCTACACTGAGAACACTGCTGGAATGATGCATACTAACTCCTGATCTTCAGAGCAGGCAGGGAGGACCAGGAAATACTTTTTTTTAACCACCTAGTCCCTGTCCTCAGGGCAGGCAGTGAAGACTGGGAAAACTGATGGAGAAAGGCTAAGAGTCACAACAAGGGACAAACTCATTCAAGCAAATAATAAAAAGTCAAACCATACATACATACAGCCACCCCTGGTCTTCAGAGCAGGAAGAGAGGACCAGAAAATGTCAACAGAAGAAAATCCAGAAGTTGCAATGAGGGAAAATATGTTTAAAAAAAAAGAAGGGAAAATAAGTAAAACTATACAGATAGTGTGTCAAACCCTCCCAGTCCTGTGAGAAGGCAGTGGGGACTGGATAACAGCAAGACACAAAATCACAGCTCTTCCTAGTGACAGATAGTGCAGGAACTATTTCATTTTTAAAATCAAACCTTTTTTGTATTTGCTTTATAAACATTTTTTATGCTTTTCATTTTTTAAAACAAAACAACATATTACCCATTTTCTAAGTATAAGATACTCCTGGGTGGGCATTATGCTGAGACAGACACCCTTCCGGGGCAGTAAGACCTTCCATCTGCAGCATTGGGCCTCACTACACCCTGGGCAGTTGGTTGTCTCAGCATAATGTCCACCCTGTCATGTCTTATCCTTTTGGTGGTGGGCCCTTTGGGGTTCTACTCCCTCTGAATAACTCTTTGATGCAAACCATTGTGGCCAGTAGCATGGGCCTGAGAGTGTCAGGGGTATCATTCTGCTGAATGGCATGTCTTGTTCAGTCTCCCCATAGCACTCTGTTCCTCCCTCCTACCAATCACCCAACAACACACATGAAAAGAATCCAAACCCCCACAGCATCTGCATATCAGCTATACAAAACACATAGTAGTCTTCATTATTGCAGTCCACTGAATAGACCATCTCTACTCACTCATGTAATGGATTGTCCATGAAGTCTATTGGCACATAGTTGTTGTTTAATGGCCATTAATGTATTTGCCACCAATGTGGTGTTTGTTAATAGTAGGAAATGCTCATTATGTCAGCCCGGTGGTGCTGATGGTTAAGGTACTGGACACCACACCGCATGCAATGCTGGGGACCCTGGTAAAGGAATGGACTCAGGTCACTCAGGGACTGCAGGGGGAGGAAAGATTGAGCATCCATAGACAGCTCTCCTTCACTGGCGAGGGGGGACAGTGCAGTATGCTGTGGACTGACACCCGGCAGCGGCTGGGTGTTGGCACAGGCGTGTCACTGAGATGAGGGAAGGGTATCCATTCAGGGGTGTCTGGCTGCTTCCATGGAGGCGAGGGCAGCTGCTTCACCCATTGTACAGATCGGGTGTTGGGGAGAAAACAGGCAGAAAATGTACGGGAGCTGACAGGATCCATGATGACACAATGTGTTCCGCGTCGGAGTATGAGTCCCTCCGAGGGAGGACCAGAGAAACCCCTTGGCTCCATGGAGGAGCCATAAAGCATAAATAAAAAACTACATTTTAAAAAAATAATGTTCATTATAATAATTTAATGGATATAAATGCTGCCATTAAAAATGGATATTGATAAGACTTACTAAAAATAGTAAAACAAATATTTATCTAGCTCTTGTCATTGTTTATTTGTGTTAATAAAGGAAAGGGTGGTCAACTACCTTGCAGACAGTGGACAGCAGGATGAAAGGCAACATGGCTTCACAAATGGGAGGTCATGCCAGACGAACTTAATAGAATTTTGTTTTTTAAATTGACTACGCTTTTTCTTGCTGCCAGCCACCCAGCTCCTCAGCCCGGTCATGGACCCCCCACTTCTGCTCCCAAATCAGTCACACCTCACTGATACCCCCTGGCTTACCTCCCCAGGGCAGGGTCACAGCACTGACCCCTAAGCTGTCAGGGTATGTCGATGGGCCAACCTGGGAGCAATGGAAGCTGAAAGCAGGCTTCATTCGGGGCAGCTGGCAGCATTTTTTCCCCAGTGTATGGGGGTGGGGATGTGCAAGGAGGACCAGAGTCCACCCCACCCCACTGAACACTTTGGCGTCAGCATGCATGGTACACCCAGCCTCCCTGTGCCGAACACCCCACCCCACCCTCCGGAGAAGGAGAGCAGTCCTCAGATGCACAGTCCTTCTCTTCCGGCTGGCTCTCTGACCTAGCAGAATTTGTTTGATTGGGTGAAGAAGGTTATTGATCAGGGGGGTGCTGTGGATGTGGCCTATCTGAACTTCAGAAGGGCCTTCAACACTGTCCATCATAGAAGGCTGGTAAATAAGCTAGAAAGCTTAAGGGTGGGACAAAAAATAACTAGGTGGGTGGAAAACTGGTTGATGCCATAAAATGGTGGTAAATTCCATGGAGAAGGGAGTAACAAGTGGAGTGCCCTGGGCCATTTCTTTTCAATATCTGTGTATATATTAAGATGATATGTCATAGTAAGGGGTTAGATATGTGTAATATCTCAACGAGTGGCAAGTGAACTCAGGATTATCACAAGTGGCTCTGCATAGCGGAGCCAGGAGTGATTTTTCCGAGCTCTCTTACCGCGAGTTGTGATGTTACACATATCAAGCCCCTTACCTTCAGATATCCATTTTATATAATAGGGGCTTTTTAGTTTTCTTCAGTTAACTTGTAGAGTTTTTGTGACACTTGTGCTTTTTCCCAGTTTCTGGTTTTCTTCCTTAGCATTTGGCTGCTAGAATTGCTGATGTAGGGAGAGTAGTGATATTTTTTGCTGATGTATACACAGTATATTTATCTGGTGCATTTTCTCACTGTGTACAAGTCAGCTTCCTGATATCAGTATGCGGTGAGAATACAACTGTTTACTTAGCAGCATATCACTAAACCCCTATTGTACAAGACATGATGAGGTGTGGGTTATGGCCTAATAAGAGCATGCCGTAGGTGCACTATAAGGCATGAGGCGCTTGCGCCAAGTGTCTTTAGCACCTGGGAAGTGCTATTATCAGGCCATAACCCACACCTCAGAGTGTCCAATTGTGCTTATAAAATGGGGCCTACCTCTCCATAAACAACCCTAGTTAAAAAAATAAATAAATACAAAATTTAAATTTAAAGTCTGCTAAACTCCATTATATACACAGAACATAGAAAATAGTCCCTCAGTAGTGGAAGTTGTAAAGCATATATCTATCTATCTATATATATATATGTAATAGATAATCCGCTCTAGGGTGTGCAGTCGCACTCCGATATATGCACGCCTTGGTGTGCGTTGTGATGCACAAGGCCGCAGGCCAGGTGCGTTCAACCACCCAAGGCATGCGTATATCAAAGCGCGACCGCACACCCTAGAGTGAATTATCTATCTTATAAAATGGAAATAAATATTTTTGTGGGAGAGCAAAAAAGTAGTCCCTGTGTGGCATAAGAATTAAAAAAAAAAAAAAAAGGTTTGTATTTCTTTTTATTTTGATATAGTTAGATGGAGGAGAAAGAGTGGGGAACAGTGCAAGCAGACACTGAAAGCAAGTCCCTCGGTGTGAAGAAGGAAAGTAACTGCATTATGCTTATTTTTATTTGGATTTGTGTAAAGAAGGACTGCATTTGCCTTATTTTTATTTAGATTTGTGTAAAGAAGGAAGCGAGCTGAGCTGAGAGTTAGTAGGAGATTTCAGTTTTATCACTGACATGGGAGGATTCGAAGCGCAGGAATGAATGTGCAGTTAAACACGAGCAGTGACATTAGTAGAAAAGAAGAGTCTCAGAATTAGTATTTAATTTAACACATGTGGAGCGCGGAGAGCAGTCGAGAATCCAGCGTGAGTCCAGGTTGGCAGCATCGAGACGCACGTAGGCAGAGCGAGTATTGCTCTAGCAACTGTTGCTAGAGGAACACTCACTCTGTCCTGCGTAACATCTCCGACACTGCCAACACTCTCGGTTTGTGCTAGTTCTCCGACTGCTTCACACGGCAACTTTTTCACATGGTTTTAAATTTAAATAACATGAAATGCAGAGTTTCTTTGCTTTTCTACTACAGAGTGTCACTTACTTTCACTGTTTGGCTGCACATTACGTGTCACTTTTCACCACGCTCGGTCACGCTACACATCAGTGATAAAACTGAAAGTCCTGTCTGCAACTCACTTGAGCTGGCTACTTCTTTAAAACAATTCTGAATAAAACTAAGGTAAAATACAGTTACTTTCCTTCTTCACACTGAGGGACATGCTTTCAGTGTCTGCATGGTTATTAGGTACCGTTATTGACCACGCTCAGTCACGCTACATGTCACTAATAAAAGTGAAAGTGGTCCCCACTCATTTTCCTCTCTGTAAAGAGGACGGCTTTATTGTAAGAATAGTAACTGAAAAGAAATAGGAATACAAAGCTCTTTTTTTTTTTCTAGTTAGTGTTAGTTTGAACTTTGGCTTGTGGGTGACTATCTGTGGTAGATGTGGAATGATGTGAGTACTGGTGAGAAGGTTTTGGAGGATAAAAAGTAGTTCAGGCATGCAGTCGCACTGGGAGGTGTGCGGTCATTGGGAAATAATGCACGGTCATGTGATGCATTCTGTCCAATCATGTTAGTGGAATTTCTATGATTTTACCACCCCATTTTATAAATATATATATGTATATATATATATATATATGTATATAGAACCACTAGCGGGTATTAGTGTATGTCTCTGTCTTCACAACTGTGCGTCTCCCTCACCAAATATACACATTGTTTTTGCTTGCAATTTATTTTTATTTTATTTAAGCTTTAAGTTGCAGCCAGCCGTGTGCTTCACTGTCAGCCCGCGTGCTATTTAGAGGGCATCGTGATGTTGGTATGTCTCTTGATCTTCCCAACTGTGTGTTCTCCAACACACAACCACTTTTTTTTATTTATTTTTTACTTTTTAGTTACCCTTTGTGTTTATGTTAGATGCAGCAGTGTACTTACCAGTGGGCGAGCATGTCCCTTGGCGGGCACTGTAGAGAGCATTTTCTGATTTCTGATTTGAAACTGTCTGCTGTGGGGAATGTTGTTTTTTGCTGGGTAAACTTTTAAAAACATCAGAGGTGGAGTATCAGGCTATTATCCCCCCCAGCAAAGCTGGTGCCATGATTGGAGGCTCAGTAATGGGACATTTGAAAAGCATGCCACACGGTAGGTGGAATTAATTGCGGTCCACAGTGAGGAGTCCGGAGCTTGAATAAATGGTTTGTGTTTGCAGTCTGGAGCAACAGGAGGGAGAACTGAAACCTGGAGCTGCTATGGAAAGAATGGGCAGTGAGTAAAGAGATAAGTTGGTTGTGCAGAATTGGGAACACTGGAAGTTATTACTCTGTCGTTGCCACCACTTTCCCGCTACAGCTGTTTCATCGATGGCAGCTGAGGAGCTGTTTCGGGATGGGGAGCAGAGTGGTGGGCACTACCTGCCACGGTGGAAAGGGAGTCCACAAGACCATCAGGGAATTAGGTTTTTAATATGCTAAAATAAGGGCACATGAGAGATAGGGAGGGGGCTTGCTAGACCACCCAGGAGTGATTTTGTTAATATTTTTATTTACAGGTACATTGGGAGTGGGGGCTGCTAGACTACCAGGGCTGTGATTAATATCACTAAAAGGGGACTGGGTAGGATGGCAGCACACATTGAGGGAGGGCTCTGAGAGTGGAGCAAGTGGCCAAACTCTCCCAGAGGATGATGTTGTAAGTACCCTTAGACCAGCCTGACTGATCGAAGGGCACTTAGAAGTTTGACCTCTGGGAAGGTTTGGAGAATACCTAATTAGGGGATATAGCAGCTTGCAGCTTCCACATGTCTCCCAGCATCTTGCCACAACCTATTTTGTGCCACAAGTACGGTGCAAGCCCCGTTTGATGCTCACAGCCTGCAGCTGATGCAGGCTGCATTTGAGAATCGCTCCCAGTGTATCTTTTGGTGCAAGGGGCACTTTGTGCCATTCCTTCTGGTGCAAGACCCTTTCACCATTCCAAGAGCTTTGAGAATTGGGATCACCATTTATTGAAGCTGTAAATCAGGCATCAGTGCAAATGTTTGTTTATGGTACTCACATTATCAGAACATTTTACAAATTAGATTCTGTCTTCAGTTATTACTACTTCATTTAAAGGAAATTTACCTCATGATGTATTGAGTTTTCAAGCACATTACCTTACAGAAGTGTAAGCCCTATGATCCATGAAAGTCAGTTTTCTATTTCTCATGAGGGAATTGGATCACAAATTGGGCCAAGCTCAACGCCAGTCAACCTCTTATACTTCCCCATCTGTCAGCAATGCCCTCATGCTCAGACATTTTATGGTGTATAACCTGGGAGGGTATGGTGACGTGACCTATTGAAGTCTATGTGGCTTGGTTTAAAAAAAAGTGTTTTTTAAGTGATGAAACTATATCTGGTAGATATGAAAGCAAACACTTAACTAATAAAGGGGCCAATTTGTTGCAGTGCCTTTCAGATGTACCAGAGATTGCTTTGTCATTTAAAAAAAAAAGGTTTGAAACTGAGACACATAGGCCCGGATATTCAAAAGGGATGCACCATGCGCAACAGGGATGCGCCAGTGCATGTACGGAAATGTGCCACTGTGCAATATTCAGCGGGATGCAGCTGTGCAGTGCAAGTTGCAATGCACAAGAGTGCAACAGTAATGAATGCACGCACAACTGTAGGGAGCGGAACCATGAATAACATGCGCAGTGTGATATTTAACAGCATGCGCCATGCGCAATAGGGGAGCTAGCAGAAGTTGCATGACAGCAGAAATTATCCAAAATAAAAAGGAGCAAGAGAGGGGTGCAAGAATGCTACAGGGAAGCCACAGGTGGGAGTGTGCTGACAGGCACAAGGCAGAGGGTAGCAGTGGGCAGGACTGGGCAGGAGCAGGACAGGGCACACCTGAAGTGATCCAGGAACAGGATAGGAGTGGGGAGCCTGTGCCACTGTGCAGGATTGTTAGTGGAGTGCCACAGTGGACTGAGGGCAGTGGCAGTAGTCAGGACAGCCATAGCCAAAGGCCAGAGGCGTACATGGTGCAGGGTGAGCATCAGAAATGGACAGCAGAGGGAATGGAATAACAGCCGCCAGGGGAGGGAACACCAGCCAGGGACATGGCCAGCACCACCTTCCAGATGGAGTCGGTAATGAGGGGTGTGAGAAGACAGGCAGCAGGGGGGGCGTGGCCGTGGAAGGGCCCATCTGCAGTACGCCCAGAACAGGCAGTACCAATCCCACACCACCTTCAAACACTACTCTGACACAGAGATTGTGGGCCAGTACCGCCTGAACCAGGCGATCCTGAGGCGGCTCTGTGAGCTGTGCAGTGATGAGATGCAGGCACCCACATGACAGAGCCATGTTCTGTCAGTGGAGATGAAGATGACAGCCGTCATGTGCCTACTCACCACGGGCACCTTCCAGAGACCAACAGGGGACACATCGAGCATAACCCAGTCGGCTGCGTCACGCCTACTTACACAATTCCTCAGCACACTGCTGCCACATGCTGCGGAGTACATCCATTTCCCCAGCACACAGGCAGAGCGCACAGCACACATACAAGAGTTCCACAGGGTAGCATGGTTGTCTGGTGTGCTCGGGACCATTGACTGCACCCATGTGGCCATCCACACACCACCTGGCCTGGATGGTGTATCCTACATCAACCGGAAGGGGTATGCCAGCATCAACTACTAAGTGGTGTGCGATGCCAGGGGTGCATAACCAATGTCTGTGCCATGCACCCTGGGGGAGCACATGATGCCTTCATCTGGAACCAGTCCACACTGTGCCACAGGTTTGAGAGTGGGGACATCCCCACTGGCCACCTAGCGGGTGAGTATGCATATCACGCAGGATGACATGAGCAGACATGGGGAGGTGCATAGTCAGAGGTGCCATGGGTAGAGGCCTTGTTGGCCCATGGCAAAGTAATGCAGACCACCATACTAATGTCCACCGTCTACACACAGGTGACAGTGGCTACCCACTCTGTTCCTGGCTGCTCACACCATACTGGCGCCCCACGGCCCCATTGCAGCTATGGTATAATGAGGCACATGCCACAACACAGAATGTCATTGAGGGGGTGTCCGGGATGCAGAAGGCATGTTTCCAGTGCCTGGACATGTCTGGCGGTGCCCTACAGTACAGCCCCTCGAAGGCATGCGGGCTATTCCTGGCCTGCTGCATCCTGTACAACATGGCCAACAACTGTGGGATAGCCATAGAAGTCAAAGAGGGGGACAGTGGTGGGGAAGATGAGGACGCCGGTCCCGACAGTGATGGGTAGCCACCCCCTGGGTGAAGGGACCCCCACCTGATCTGGATGTCACAGCTGCACCGGGACACCAACACAGAAGAGTGCTTTGGTCAACACAGGCAGGTCATGGGGCCATGTGCAACCACCAATGGCAAGGGCACAGCCCACAGACAGGCACGGATGAACCCCAGGGGTAGATGGTGGTAAGGGAATGGGTCTGAGTGTGGCACTGCACATGGCGTCAGGGATGGGCAGGGCCGGACACGACACGTGCACACACACACACACACACACACCACAAGACATGCACAAGGGGTAGATGGCACACCAACCCCAAATGCCACCCCTATCCCCACACAGGTCCACACAAGACCACGCCCAGTGGCTGTCACTGTGCATGCCTCAGGCGCTGGGCACCATTGCACACTGGCAGACAGTGCAAAGCAGGCATCATCATGCACACGCCACAGTGGCCAGCAGTTGGGAGGATGTGCACAGGGACCGTGTGTGTGCAGGGCCAGGTACCCCACCTGTGCGTCACATGATGCACACCACACTGCACATAGGGCAGCGGCAGACAGTGGCCATGGTGGGAGACAGGTCAGTCATGCAGCACAGTGCCACAGCCACCACAGATGCATGGGCAGCCCCACTGAGACCTGCCAGCCATGCCAGACTGACCATTGGCCTCATGGGGTGGCACCGATGGTCCCCCAGGGGTGATGCTGCATGAAGGTGACTCTGTTCGCGCAGGGGTCTGCAGCTCACCAAACATGCCCATGCCAGGTGTGCTGGTATGGCCACAGCTGAACCCGGTGTCGACACAGCAGGTGTTGCATGGCACCGGGACCGGGGGTGGACATGACACTGTGCAGTGTCTGCAGTGCATGGGCACCGAACTGGGTGCCCAATGTGGCCATGACAGCTGTGAATGCATGTGTCTGCCTGTCAATGGCAGTGGTCACATCCTCCCGCTGCCGGACCATCTCTGCCAGGAGCAGACCATGGTCTTTGCTGCGCTGCTCTTCTGCCTGGTGCAGAACCACACTGAGTGCATCCACTGCAGTCACAAGCCTCAACTGCTGATCCACTGAAGCCTGGAGTAGACGGCTGTGCTCGTCAAAGAGGTCATCCGCCGGTCTGGCGTGCTGTCCCTTATGGTGTTCCTGGCCCTGCTGGGCAGCATCCCTTGATGATGAATGCTGCACACCAGAGCCATGCCAGGGCACATCCACACACGGTGCACTGCCACTGCCCCCGACACTGTCCCCCATCGCCATTGGTTGACTGCTGGCACTGCCCCTCTGGCTGCCGATCACCAGGGCTCACCGGCACCACTGCAGCAGCTGCAACAGCCCCACTGTCCTGGACGCACACCAGTGCTGCCCCACTGGGGCATACAGGCACAGGCTGGGACTGTGTTGTTACGCAGACCTCCACGGTGGCACCACCTATGGCTATGCCCGTGCCGTTTCCTGCCATGGGACCATCCTGCATCCCACACGTATCACTGTCCGGGACGTGTGATCCATCATCATCAGTGCCGGATCCAGCACCAATCCTTGTCCCAGCATGCTGGAGTCCGTGGGTGCTGTCACGCTGGGACACAGGCAAGGTCTCGTCCGTACCGGCACCACCATCTTCAGTCCGGACAAACAGGCAGGTGTGCACTGTTCCAGTCCCTCGGACACCAGTGGAGGTGGATGGGTGTTCCTCCGTGTCCTGGGCATCACCCTCGGTGAACACACCCACCACCGCTGACCCATGTAGACACTCAGGAGCAGTAAGGGAACACAGTAGCGTTATTGTCTCCACCCTGCCCTGTGACATTCCCCCCACCACCCACACAGTGACAGCACATGACCTATCATGCAGTGATGGGCTGCCACCCATCTGGAAGCCACCACCAGGAATGCCCTCTATGGCACAACCCCACATGCTGTCAGCCACCCGCTCCTCGTGTAGTGTCAGGCGTGGCACATCCGGCTGTCCACCACTGGTGGCAGCATGTACTGCCCTGATGGCAGCCACCTTATCCTTTATCTTCCTCCTGTCTGTGCCAACCTTCTTTTTACACTCCTGCATGGACCGTTGGCGGCTGCCATGCTGGTTCACAGCATGCACCACCTCACCCCATGCCACAGCATGGGCCTGTGGCATTCCCCGCTGTCCACTGAGCAGCAGTTCCCTGTTGAGATAGGCCTCGAACAGGGCATCTGATTCAGCCCGGGTGAAGTTGGGCCTCCTCCTTCTCCCCCATCCCTGCTCCTCCTCATCCTCTCGTTCAGTCATGATCAAACCTGTGGGATGACAGGTGTTACCTTTGAATGTGCAGTCCCATTCAGCCCTCACAAACCACAGTCCACACATCCCAACAGCATGCAACCCACCACAATAGACTGCAATACCAAACTATGTCCTCTGCAGCCCAATGTTGCATTTATAAAATGCGATGCATGCAAATGAGGCGAGACGCAACTTTAAGTGGATGCTAATGCAGTGGTTGTGCCATGGAATTGCTGATGAGCTGATTTGCATATGCTGGCTGAATATCGCACTGTTGCACCTTGCACAATATTGTTGTCAGGCTATGGCGCAGCTCTGTGACATGCGCAGTAAGCACCGCATGGCGCATGCCCAGGATGCTGACACCAACGAGTGCTGCACCGATGATGTGCTGTGCGAGGGAGGCAGTGCAGGGCATGGCCACCACTGTGCCAGTGGTGCTAGTGCACTGTTCGCTTGTGTGGCGCTCTAGCCTTGGCGCACTGTAGGCGCCATGGAGCCATAGCACGGTAGGCCACTGCAGGGCGTCACACACAGGCACTCTACCGCGCTACATGCAGGGAGTCCCAATAGCACTGTGGCGCTCCGTGCACGGACAAATCCTTGAATCTGTGGTTGACCTTTACCCCCTAGCCACCATGCATCTGCATGGGTGCACTCCTACCGTGCAGTTCAGTGACAGCGCAATGGGGGAATGGCAGCGCTGTACCTCGCAGCCTCCGCATGTGGGAAACATGTGCTACAGAGAGCCATTTTGTTACCGGTACTCACCGCAGGATGTCACGCAGGTGAGCTCAGCAGTGGAGCACAGTAGATCTGGCAAACGTTGTGGCCATTGATGAGACCCATGCTGGGGCGCTGTTTGGCTAGGACCCACTCGACAGGACATGCACTGCTGTGTGGGAGGAGGTTGCTGAGGGCATGGAGGAGGCCACTGGTATCGCCAGGTCCGGTGACCAGTGTTGCCACCGGTATGGAGACCTCTGGTGGCGGGACCCGACTGGGGCATCTGCAGGCATGGGCCCGGCAAGGTGCCATGCCACGGCCAGGTAGGTGTTCCATCCATACACTGGTAGCGTCCGTTCATCTGGGTATCGCGGTGTGCATGAGTCCACCCCGCAGGGAGGTGGGGACCATCTAGTGGGGGCAGTGGTGGTGGTGGTGGGGTTGTGGCATAGCTGGGCTGTGTGGGAATGCACACACTGGGGGGGCTTTTCTACTGGTTTGTACTGATGTTCCCCTCTCCGTGTTTGTACCCTATGCCCGGAGGAGCACCGTAAGGGTGAGGCAAGCCCGAGCAGAGCAGGACAGCGCTGGTGCACTGCAGCTGCAGCAGGATCATGGAGGTGGGGCCATGGGCCAGCAGCGCCCAGCTGGCCTGGATGCAGGTGAGTGCCTTTTTCCCCCACACATCTGTGCATGCTGTGTTGCAGGGTTGGCGCCGGGGCATGGCCACCAGCACTTGTTTCCACCACTGTGCACACCACACGGTGCACTCAGCACTGTCCTGTGGCACTGCATGTGTGGGTGAGCATCGCTGGTGGTCCATGCATGCACTGGGTACATGGCTGTGCCACTGCCTTCGCACCACATAGCCATGTTACTATACGGCTGTGGTGGTACTGTGCGGGACATGGGCAGTGGGTGTGTGCAGTGGTCCGCATGGTTGTGGGAGTCTGGGTAGGGGGGTCTTGTGGGTGCAATCACTGTGGGTGGTTGCATGCCATCACAGGGGCATGGCCCATGGCTGTATGTCATGCACAATAGGTGGACTGCAGGGGTCTGGACAGTCAGACGTATTGACTCTGCTCCCTTGTCCTAGGTGGACAACACTGGAAGGCGCTGGAAAGAGAGGTACAGGAGCTGCTGCAGCTCACCAGAGCCACCCTCGAGATCTTGCAAAGGATGGAGCGGGATGGGGTACGGCGCCACGGAGGAAGTCGAAGGCACAGAAGTGGGGAGACAGGCAGGTGATAGGCCCTCTATGCCCCCTTATTGAATTCCCCCCAGACTCACTCTCACACCCCTTCATCCCTCCCCCATTTGTTCACCCCTGCCCCATGCCCACCCCCACCTGGTTTGTGGCCCTTTCCCCAACCCCATTGTATATAGTTGTACATATGTTTTGTTATTCACATTCGTTTAATATATACATTTTGTTATGACAACTGTGGTGGTCTCTGATTTGCAGGGGGCTAATGGTCCTTGGCTGCAGTGATGTGCATGGCATCAGGGGTGGTGTAGGCCTGGGCATGTGTGTGTATGGCAGGGACTCACCTATGGTGTGGGTGGGGGACTCGGTCACTGTCCATGGTATGTGTGTTGTTCCCTGTGCACTGGACGCCTGTGTGTAGTGGTCCCCAGTGCATGCACTGTGTCCATGGCACCCTGTCAGTATGTCCATGGCCCATGCAGCTGACACCCTTGCATGTCTGTGCTATGCACGGTCTGCTGGCATGTCAGTGGTGGCTGTCCATGATGGCCACCCCCTGGACCCGGCACAATTGTGGATTGCTTCCTGTCACTGGTATGGTGCACGTCTGCCTCGGGTAGCACTGTGGCCACTGATGTTGTTGTCCCCCCTCCATGATGTGGCTGGTGTCTCTTGCAGGGTCTGTGCTCCGATGTCTGTCACTTGTGCTCCGGCTGCATGCTGGTGGCGGACGGCTTCATGGTGCATACGCAGGGTGGCTGGTACTTCTGTGCCATGGTAGGGTGCTGGTCATGGGTACACAGCTGCTGTGGTTGCATGCCAGCAGGTTTGTTGCCCCGCTATTGTTTCCCTGTGTTGGGATGCCCTTGGGTCTGGGGGGGTGTTTGTCCATGCCCTGTGTTGCATCCTGTGTGGCGCATGCCTCCATGAACCACTGTGGGCGTCTGTGCTGGCTGTTGGGGCCAATGCTGGGACAAGGTGTGTGCTTGGGTGGGTGTGCGGGGTGCTGTCCTGCTGGTGGTGGGGTCCAGGGCAGGCCCTGTTGCATGCGGAATACCTCGGGTGCCAACGCCGGGTCGACCTCTCAGCTGTGCCTCGGGGGGCAGTGCAGGGTGGTACTGTGTCTATAGTTGTTGCATTGGTGGCTGCTGCCGCCTGCTGCGGGGTGCTCACAGTGGGGCTGCCATGCATGGCTCCATGGTGCACAGGGTTGCATTGCAACAGTGGAGGTGGTGGCATGCATACAGAGCCATGCACTGTTGGGCGCTGCTCCTGGGTGGGGTGTCTGGGGATTGCTGTACAGGATGTGCTCTGCATTGGTGGGATGAGGTAGCACAGGGTGGCCAGATCTCCTTGTGTTACGGTCACTGCTTGCCAGGGGGTGTGCTTGGGTGCCAAGCCCCAGCTGTGGATTCGGTGCTGGTGTTCATGGGCTGGTGGTTCATCCAGCTCACCACAGGTTGTGCAGTTCATGGGGTGCAGGTGGCACTGTCTGGTCTGCTGCATGCTCCTCTGCCCATATCTTCCATGAGTGGTGCACCCCTGAATCCTGGACTGTGCATCCCTGGTTGTGCTACTGCACTGCCACCCTGCTCCACTGCGCATCCCTGATTGTGCTACTGTGCATCAGTCCTGCACCACTGTGCATCCCTGGTTGCGCCATGGTGCTGTTGGGGCGATATTCAGTTGTGTTGTGCAAGCACACCTTGGCCTGTGCTGTGTTTGAATATCACACATGTTGCACATGGGCACACTGCACTTGTGCCTGCTCCTGCTATTGCACTACTTTGTTGTGCAGTTTGAATATCTGGGCCATAGTGTTCAATGGGCCAAGTCCCTGCACTACTCCTGGTTGGACGTCATAAAATATTTGTCTGTTGGGGTGAACCAGGAACTGGAAGGGAATCAGCTATCCACTGAGCTACCTGATTTAAGATCCCTTCCAATCTCACCTGATTTATGACCCCTTCCCAACAGGCATAATGGAAAATTATTTTACATACATTAGGACTTGCACTGTTGTAATGGGTTATAATGGCCAAAAGCCCATTCTTACAGCTTGGAAATTCACTTTAAGAGAGCCATTATCGAGGGAGTTCTGCAGTTTCTTAGCAGCATCAATGTTTTACGATACACAAAAGTTAGAGTAAAGGCCATCTCCTGCTCAGCACAACAAATTTGTCAGCTTGTGATGCTAGATTACTCTCCTAATACTACTACTCAGAGCTCAGAACAATAGTCCCATGAGCTCAGAATGACACTGTTACAGGACTTGAATGATACTGGTATGGGATTTCTAGTGTTATATTACAGGATTCCTTCAATGTAGCTTTTTCAGTTATATTATTTTACTTATCCATATTTGACAAATAATACTGTATTATGTTATATGGAACTATCTGTACAGATAACTTCAACAGGCATTTATGCTCATTGGCTTACAAGTATAAAACAATTAAAAGATAAAGTTTTCTTTTCAGTAATAGCAATAAGTAGAATAGCAATAACACACACAACCTTTGGTTCAAATTTAGGTAAGAATACTTACCAACTGGTTGAGGACATGCTTATCCAATCCGCACAAGTTGTGACATTTTGTAGGAATTACTGCAGGGATGGTGTTAAATATGTAAATCAGCTAGATAGGTCTAAAAATGCATTTGAACTGAAAAAGGAAATCTATTTTCAAGCCGTGTTTAATCTTTCTTTTTTGAAACAAGTTTAGAAGCATTTTTAAATCCTAAACATATCTTCAGTGGTTCAGGGAAAAAATCCTTTTCAGAAAAGAAGACAAGATTAATCCGCAAAAAAATCAGAAGAACAACATTAAGACAGAAGTAAGCTGAAAGCAAACCCAAAAATGGATTTCTTTTTTGTAAGGGCTGTAGGAAGAGGCAGGTCCAGGCCCACCCAGCACCAGCAGCAAATGTTCCCATCCCCTAGAAGGAATGTGGGTGGCAGGGTGAGTGGTGGCAGCGCCAGGTTTGGGTGCTGGCTGCCATGCAAAAGGAACTTGCTTTTTTTAAAATAAATTCTGGGTGCTTCCAGGTG
The DNA here is from genome assembly GCA_016271365.2 of Neoceratodus forsteri. Classification (NCBI taxonomy): domain Eukaryota; kingdom Metazoa; phylum Chordata; order Ceratodontiformes; family Ceratodontidae; genus Neoceratodus; species Neoceratodus forsteri. The sequence continues at coordinate 84,404,302 of CM028133.1, read as the reverse complement.
CCAGCAGCCTCTGTTGAGCAGTACAGGCCCCAGCAATGAACTGCCAATGAGGCGGAGCTTTGACAAGGCTCCATAGAGCCAGGGAAATGTGGGGGTGGGCAAAGCCCCAGCAAGGACCGCCCATGAGGTGGAATGATCAGTAGTTCCTTTGAGCCAAGTGACTGTGGGGCAGCAAGACCCTCGCCTTAAGAATGCCCAATGGGCAGAGTACAAGCAAAAGCCCCATAGACAGTGAGCAGGTACCAGAAACTTTATTTAAACAATTATGACAGTGACTTAAAAGGGAAAATTCCAGGCCCAAGGGATTTAAGGGGGCAATGACAAGCTCTTCGGGTGTAAAAGGGGGCAGAAACTGTAAATAAATGACTTGTTGCCTAAATATTGTGGATTAAAGCCTGTCAGCAGTTTCAAGTAGCCTAAACCAGAGGCCAGGTTTAAAAGGGCAATGCACTCTCGAAAGTGAATTGCTTGTAAATAAATGTACAAAAATTGTTTTATTGTGATGCTTTTGGGGCCCCTGTGGTAACATTTTCCCTGTGCCAGTATCAGTGTGCCATCAGGAGCTGGCCACTAAGTGAAAGTGCCCCTGCAATTTTATGTAATCTGATGACCTGAATTGTTTTATCTGTTTATAAACTGCCCTAAGTAATGCTTTTGCTAGAAAGAAAGACACCAACACCAGGTTTAATGATGGAAATGCCTATTGTGCGCTACTCTTCAGACTGCATGTGATCCTAGGTGCCCCTACCCTGTTTTCCCCAACCAGCTGTCATGTCCTTGTTTGTCCATGTGTCCTGGCCATCCACATAGGGGCTTTAGCTGGGTGACGTGTCCCAGCAGTCCATGTAGGGGCTGTGGCTGGATGGAGTTGGCAGACTTTTTCCTGGAGGGGTGTCATGGCTAAGGGAATGGTGTGGGACCAAGGGTTATTAAACGGTGGGGGACTGGGGTAGCACATGGGATAACACAGATCTTTATGCAGGGGATAGGTTACACCTCAGCAGGGCTGGTTCACAGGTGTTGAAGCAGAAGCTAGGGGATTTCATCAATTAGAGGTATCATTTAAACTAGGTAAGGGGAAGGCATTGGAGCTGGAAATCACCATGAGAGGTGGTCCCGTGGACCTCCCCCCACCACAAGGATAGATACAGCCTTAGGCAAAATAGGGGTTGGAGTAAAGGGCAAGGAAGCAGGAAAGATAGGTGTAGCATGGAGAAGGGTTTCACTAAATGCTAGGAGCCTGGGGAACAAGTTGGCAGAGTTGTAGGCATTGATAGCAGAGGGAGAGGTGGACATGGCTGCCATTACTGGGATGTGGCCAGCCAAACACCATGACTGGGACCTAACCATTCCAGGATACAAACTTGTCTGAAGGGAATAGAGATGAAGGGAAGGTTGGGGGAATTGCCATTTCTGTAAGGGAAGGGATCAGATGTAATGGGGAGGAAGGGGAGGAGAGCAGGTCAGAAGCCACCCTGGCAGCTAGCAGCACACACAGCTGCTGGGGAACAACTTCTGTGAGGCACTAAGAGGTAACTACAGCTCCTCCAGCCCATCTGTGTTGGGGTGGTTGTTAGCCCATCAACTGCCCCAGCCACTCTCTCTCAACCCTCAATATAAGCACCTTCCATGACTTCCTGCCATATTAGCTTCTAAGTCCTCAGTTTTCCATTAGCAGCTTTTAGGCTGCAACCACTAGAGGGCTTTCCCTCCACCTGGCCCCTGCCTTGCTGCATTTCTCTCTCCTCTCACTATCCACTGACACTATAGCTCCCCTGGCACTCTACTACACCCCCCAATTATTTTACTCCTCCAGCTTCTGTCCTTCTCCACACTCTCCTCTGTCTCTAACCACATACACTCTTTTCCTGAGTACTCCATTACTCCCCCAGCTTGTTACTCCTATTGCCTCCTCCCCCTGCACTGCCCTTCCAACTATTACCATTAGGAGTCACTGCTGTACCCTCCTTTTTTAGCCTTTCACCCACCACTCTTGGAAACTATTCCACTGGTTCATAGGTGCCACCAGGCCTCTATGTAGTGTCTCCCCCCTGGGATTTGAACCTGGTACCTCTTACACCAAAGTCCATTACCCTACCACTGCACTACTGAGACCACCACAATGATGGGTGTTAGTCTGCTCCCCTTATACCAGCACTAGACTAGCAGCCCCCACTGTCCACTGCCCAACCACCTATCTCCCAGCAGACTATCCTATCTTCTGCTGATTACATTTATCATACTCTTCACTGGGCCAGCTTACCCTCTCCCCACCCACACACACACATCTCACCCCAACCTTCTCTACCTATTCCCATCTCTGACTCACCCTGCCAATGCCTGACAAACATCAACCCCCTTGCTTAACTTACTACCACCATACACCTTCCCAACCCCCTGCTGACTCATCTACCTTACCTTTCCTGCCCTGCTCAACTTACCCATTCCCTGTGCTACTCTCTCTAAACCTGTGCACCACCCACGCCCAACCACCAAATGGCAGTCTCGTGCCCTTCTCAGGGTCCTAGCCCTACTACTTCTCATATCAGGAAATATTCACCCCAACCCAGGCCCTGCCACCCATAGTCAACAGAAACTACACCAAGGGTTGTGCATAGCCACCATGAACATCTGCAGCCTTCCCAAAAAAACTGCTTTCCTCCAAAGCTGGCTAGCGCAACACCAGCCGGATGTCCTTGCACTCACAGAAACATGGCTATCAAAAAAATTCCCTGATTCGTTCATCACCTTCCCTGGCTTCACTCTACACAGAGCTGACAGAGTGGGTAAATGGAGTGGTGGATGTGCCCTCTATGTTTGAGACTCCCTACCAAACCAAGCTTTTCCATCCCCCTCCCTGGACCACAGCGCCAAAGCCCTATATATAAAACTTACCTTGGACCCCACTAGGGCCCCTCTAACCATCACAGCAGTGTATGTTCCCCCACAGAATCAAGCAATGGCCATACAATCCCTCTCAAACTAAATTTCTAACTTCCCTCCCAAAACGGAGCATATCCTGATTGGTGATCTAAATGTAAACTGTCTCGCCAAATTGGCAGCCTCTGTCAAGGACACCTTTGTGGCAGTGGATCATACCCAACTGGTTTGTCAACCCACCAATGTGAACACCTCAAATGGCTCCCAGACTCTACTACATATACTACTAACCAACCGGCCACATAGAAGCTCTGACCTAGTGGTCCTTCCAGACTCTCTGAGTGACCACTCCCTCATCCTCTTCTCCTGGTCATGTCACTTGCCCAAACCTCAACCTAGTGTATCCACCCACCGGCGCCTACGGCAGGGTGGCCTTAAAAAAATCAGACATTGTCTGGCCCAGTGGGATTGGGCCCCTATATCCCAGGCTGGTAACATTGACGTGGTCCTTGATTACTTCACATGCTTTTTCAACAAAGTGTGTGACATTTATGCCCCTCTAACTAAAACACAATCTGTAAAACATAATGTCCCATGGATCACGCCTTTATTACGGCAGCAACTAAAACAAAGGGATGACTTCTGGCACAGAGCCATTGAATCTTGCTCTCAGGCAGACAGACAAGCCTACAAAGCTGCATGCAATAGGTGCACCTGGACCATACACAAGGCCAATGCTAATTATTATAAAGACACCCAGGCTTCCTAATGGGGGAGTGCACTGAAATTTTGGGACAACATTAAAGAACTTAATGGTAAATCCCGCCTCCCCCACCCTCCCAACTCTGCATCAATAATGTCACCTCTACCAACCCACAGGCCTTTGCTAACTGCCTTAACTCCATCTTTTCTGATCTTAGCACAGTCCTCCCGAGTGACTTCTTCGACCCTATTCCAGCTACCTTTGAACCCAGCCTCCAGTGACCCCCTTTCTACTATAGGGTCATTACAAAGCAGGAAGCCAAAACCTACCTCTCCAAAGCCCTCAGTGGCTCTGACTATTGCAGAGACTCCTTTGACATGAAAATCCTTTGATTTTGACACTATTCTCTCCCCCCTGACTGACCTCCTTAACTGCTCCCTATGCCTGGGGCAGTTCCCAATGGCCTGGAAGACTGATACAATTATCCCAATACTAAAAAATGGAGACAACACCAACCCCAACAACTATCGGCCCATCTCCATCCTCCTCCCTCTCTCAAAAGCCATTGTAAAAATCATTGCCGACCAACTCACTGAGTATCTGCTTGACCACAATGTACCATGTAGTGAGCAACATGGCTTCAGATTGGGCCATAGCACAACCACTGCCCTCACTGAATTCTCAAATTTCATTCACTCTGCCCTTGACCGTAAACATCTTGCCGGAGCCATCTTCGTGGACTTCTCTAATGCCTTTGATATGGTCTCCCACTCTCTCCTCCTGGACACACTCCACCTCACTGGTCTATCATGTGGACCTCTCTCCTGGTTCAATAGCTACCTTACTGCTAGATCCCAATGTGTCAAGATAAATGACACCCTAACTTGTACCCTGTCTGTTCGCTCGTGGGTCCCCCAGGGTTCCATATTGTGCCCTCTACTCTTCAGTATCTACTCAAATATGCTACCCAAATCCTACTCTGGTAACTTACTGCTATACATTGATGATGCAGTTCTGTATGCCGTGCACCCCTGCCCTGCCATCCTACAGTCCACCCTCCAAGACTCATTCAAACAGATTGAAAGCTGGTTCACTGACCACAGACTTGTGGTCAACATCCAAAAAACAAAGGCCATGCTCTTTGCTTACTGGCAAAGTAAGGCCAAGGACGCTGAACTAAATATCCTCTCCCATGCTCACCTCCCTCTGGAACAAGTATATACCTATAAATATCCTGGCCTTACCTTTGACACCTCCCTGTCCTTCCATGCCCACATTAACATCCCATCCTGAGCCATTAATTCCCCACATCGGCCTTCTATATGGCACAAGGACTTCCTGACACCAGAGGCTCTCAGTCTTGCTGTCACCTCTTCTGTCTTCCCTCTCATTTACAATGGGCTCCCCATCTACTCAACTGCAGACAACACCACCACCCTAAACAAAATTCACATAGCTATTAATAAAGTGTGCTGACTCCTCCTAGGAGCAGACAAACACTCCCATACATGCACCTTCTATGTCCTCACCAACATTCTCACCCTGGAGGAAAGACTACAATACCAAACCTGTCTCCTCACCAAAAAAATCTGCCCGGGGTTGACCCCACTTGGGATCTCTGCCTCCTTACTTTCGTGCTTACCCACTGCAGCTACTTGTTCTGCCAACAAACACCTGTGGACCTTGTCTAGGGCCAGAACATCCCTAGCTCAGCGATCATTCCCTTATAGAGATCCTGTTTGGTACAATGAACTTCCCCCAGCCATAACTTCCATTCCCAAATTAAGGCACTTTAAGACCACCCTAAAAAAATTCTCTCTTTGTGCCAATGCCAGTGTAACTGCTAATCCTCCTAAATGGCCCTCACAGAGCTGCCCTAGGCTGGTCCTCTTTAACATAGCAACCAACTGTATAGGACCAACTGTATAAGACATCTTCATTGCCGATCACTGTTTCTGCTTTATGACAATGCCCCAGAGGCTGCACTTACTCTGTAACTGTGCCACTTGTATTTACATCAATACCCTAGCTACTGCATGTAAAGGTCAACAGCCACCCTGGCTATTTATATGTAAACACCTTTGTTTAACCTGTGATGTTTCACTGCTGTACTGTCTCATTGTATGTATGATTATGTTTGATGCAGAGCCTTTGTAAACGAGTCTATGACTCAAAGGGTTGTAATTCCTATGCTATGATAAATAAATAAATAAATAATCTGGCTGCAACTACATAGCTAGAAAGGGATCAAGATCTGTCTGGAGGTTGTTTATAGACCTCTGACCCAGAAGGAGGACATTGATAGGGAACTGTGGGAGCAGATATGGAGGCATAGTAGCAAAGGGAGAACAGTGGTGGTGAGTGGTTTTAATCTGCCAAGGGTGGGTTGTAGCATCCCAGCAACCAATTGTGCCAGGGAGCAGATCCTCCTGGAAGCATTCCAGGATGGCTTCCTGACCCAGAGGGTAATGGAGCCAATGAGGGAGGGGAATATACTAGACCTGGTACTGAAAGATAGGGAACAGGTCAGGGATGTAAGGGTGGAGGAACCTCTGGCAAGCAGTGACCACTGGACAATGTGGTTTTCAATCAACCTGGGTAGGGAAGTAGCCACTACAAAAACTAGGGTCCTGGACTTCAAATGGGTAGACTTTGGCAGGATGGGAAACATACTGGAAAGTCATATGGCAAGCATCCATCCAGAAATGGATACCAAACAAAAATGGGCAGTCATCAAGACAGGACTGTCTGAAGCCACTAAAACTTGTGTCAAGAGCAAGAAAGCCAGGACCAAGAAACCTAGTTGGATGAATAGAGAGGTAGTGGAGAAGGTGAGGGAAAAGAGGAATGCATTTTGGACCTATAAGCGATCCAACAGGGCAGAAGATAAAGAAGAATATGTGAAGAAATCCAGACAAGTGAGCAGAGTGGTAAGGGCAGCAAAGGTGGATAGGGAACAAAGGTTAGCACAGGGAATCAAAGGAGGGGAAAAGGATTTCTTCAGATATATCAGAGAGAAGAGGAAGAGCAAGGATCAAATTGTTGGAAACTGCATTGCTGTCCTATTTGCAGGCAACTGTCAGCTCTGAGGGAGGAGATTGCCCACCTCCATGCTGAACTGGCAAGGACTAAGGAGGCCTTCCCCACCCAAAGAGCACCATTGCCACAACCACTGCCTCATAGGTTGGCAAGTATGAAGAGCAGTTGGACCACAGTGGGTTCAGGGAGGGTGCGGGTGGTGGAACAGAGGTGAAACCCCCTAGTTGTACCTCTACACAAATCATATGCCAGTCTGGCAGAGCAAGGTTCCTCTATGATGGCACCCTCAGTGGAGACCAAGAAGAATGCTGAGGACATCCACAAGGGAGATCCACAAAAGGATGGCAAGGGACACCACGGGGAAGGAAACAGCTTCTGATAGGGGACTCAGTGGTTAGGGGGGTAGAACTGGGGAAGGGAGAGGAGAGGGAAGTAAGATGCCTGCCTGGTGCCATGGCTTGGAGGGACAAGAAGCGAATCCTCACGATTGCAGAAGCAGCATCACAGGAGAGGGAACTAGATATCATCGTCCACCTTGGGACAAATGACCTAGCTAGGCATGGAATCAGGGCAATGCAGGATGAGTTTGTGGAGTGGGGGAGGGGCCTCAGACAGGTAGCAAGCATGGTTACCTTCTCAGAGGTGCTACCAATTCATGGCAGGGATGAGGCTAGGGTACTGCACACCATGCATATTAATGAATGGTTGCAAAACTGGTGCAGAGCACAAGGCTTTGGCTTCATTGGGGACTGGGGGCACACCTGGAGAGATGAAGGTCTATACTGGCACAATGGTCTGCATCTGTCCACGAAGGGAACCAAGCTCATAAGTGACTGATTTAAATGCTTCCTTGGCAAACTTTTAAACTAGCCAAGGGGGGAGGTGCTGATAAGAGGCAGGAAATGTCAAGCCTCCCCCCACAAAACATGGCAGGTAGTAAGGTAAACATTGAGGTACAGAGCTCAACAGAGGGCAGGACAGGGGTAAATGGAAAAATGGACAAGGGCACTAACAGCAGGGATGGGGGAAAACAGGATAACGCCAACATTAAATGGAGGGCAATGAGTACCAATGCCCATAGTCTGGGAAAAGAGCTTCCTGAGCTAGTAGCCCTGATGGAAGATGAAAAATTGGATATTGTGGCAGTCACAGAAACATGGTACACAGAGAACAATGACTGGGATGTCAACATACTGGGGTACACAGTCTACAGAAGGGACAGGGAGGGTAAAAGAGGAGGTGGAGTAGCTCTATACGTAAGGGAAGGGATCAAAGCTACAGAACTAAAAAGTAAAGGGGGAGGACAAGAGGCACTCTGAGTCACCTTGGAGACAGGAAATGGCATCACAATCCGCACAGGGGTTGTATACCGACCCCTGTTTCAAGGGAAGGAAACGGACAAGAAAATGATGGGAGGACATTCTCAAAATGGCTGAAAAAGGGGAGATACTGTTGATGGAGGACCTGAATATGCCAGATGTTAACTGGATGACATGTACTACAGCCATATCCAAAAGCAGGGTCATTCTCGATGCTCTTCAGGGGCAGGCCTTAGCTAGTGTTGGAACCCACTTGGGAGGGAGCAATACTAGACCTGGTACTCTCAAATGGAGAGGATCACAAATTTAGAAGTCAGTAGACATCTGGGAACAAGTGACCACTGCACAGTGTGCTTCACAATAAACACAACCATGGAGACAAGCCATACAAAAACAAGGATACTGGACTTTAGAAGGGCCGACTTTGGCAAAATGGGTGAATACCTGAGGAATGCACTAGCAAATGGCCAAAAAGGAGGGGTGGAAGAACAATGGAGAAAATTCAAAACTGCTATCACAGAGGCAACAATTTGTGTGAAGCAAATAAAGAAAACAAAGCAGAGTAAAAAACCACAATGGTTCTTAAGAGGTGGCAGGGAAGGTTAAGGAGAAAAAGGCTGCATTCAAAAAGTATAAGGAATCACAGAAGGAGCATGACAGGGAACTGTATCAATTAAAGCAGAAAGGAGTGGGGAAGGCAGTCAGAATAGCAAAGGCCCAAACTGAGGAAAAAATAGCCAACTCAGTTAAGAAGGGGATAAAACCTTTATCATGTACATTAGGGAGCATAGAAAGGTTAAGGGAGGAATAGTGAAGATTAATAAAGGAGAGGGGAGGTAGGCAGAGGGAGACAGTGAAAAGGCAGAGATACTGAATAAATACTTTTTTTCAGTATTCACAAAAGAAGATGAGGAGGAGTTACCTAAACCAGACAATAGAAGCACACTGGGAAGTTGGGTTGATACCAGTCCATTTATAGAAGAAAAAGCCCTGAAAGAACTCCTAAAACTCAAGGTGGACAAAGCAACGGGGCCTGACGGGATTCACCCCAGAATCCTAAAAGAACTAAGGGGGTACCTAGTGACACCACTTACCACACTTTTTAACAAATCATGGGAGGATGGGGTGGTACCTGAGGACTGGAGGAGGGCAGATGTAATTCCCCTTCACAAAAATGGGAGCAAGGCAGAAGCAGGAAACTGTAGACCTGTAAGTTTGACCTCAGTGGTAGGGAAAATGATGGAATCTCTTCTGAAAGAAAGAATTGTTGAGTACCTAGAGGCCAGCAAGGCACATGACCCAAAGCAGCATGGATTTACAGCAGGAAGATCATGTCAGATGAATCTAATTGATTTATTTGACTGGGTGACCAAAGTAATAGACCAGGGAGGGGCTGTGGATATGGCCTACCTAGACTTTAGCAAGGCATTTGACACAGTCCCGCACAAAAGACTAATAATCAAGTTAGCCCGACTTGGAGTGGGTTCCTGGGTGGTAGCCTGGGTAGCAAACTGGCTGCACAACAGGACATAGAAGGTAATAGTGAATGGAACACATTACAAAGAAAGGGGGGGTACTAGTGGAGTACCTCAAGGCTCAGTACTGGGTCCAGTCCCCTTTAACATCTTTATAGGTGACATTGCAGAGGGTCTGGAGAGAAAGGTATGTCTCTTTGCAGATGACACAAAGATCTGCAACAGAGCTGATACACAAGGGGGTTAAAAAGGATGAGGAATGACTTAGCAAGGTTGGAGGAATGGTCAGACATGTGGCAACTTAGATTCAATGCAAAGAAGTGCAAAGCAATGCACCTGGAAACAAAACCAGGAGAAGAGTACATAATAGCAGGGAAATACTAACAACAACAGAAATGGAAGGGACTTGGGGTAGTCATATCAGATGACCTAAAGGTGGGTAAGCAATGTGAGAAGTCAGTAAGGAGAGCCAGGGAGATACTGGGATGCATAGGAAGGGGCATCACAAGTAGAAAAAGGGAAGTGGTTATCCCTCTGTACAGACAGTTGGTGAGACCCCATCTGGAATACTGTGTGCAGTTTTGGAGACCCCATCTACACAAGGACATAGACAGGATGGAAGCAGTCCAGAGGAGGGCAACTAAAATGGTGCAGGGTCTGCATCAGAAACCATATGAAAAGAGACTGAGAGAGCTTAATATGTGTACCCTTGATGAAAGGAGGGACAGGGAGGACATAATAGAAACTTTTAATACCTCAAGGGAATCAACAAAGTCCAGGAGGGTAGCATCTTTCAGAAAAAGAGATATGTAAGAACAAGGTGGCACAATTTAAAGATAGAGGGAGGACGGCTCAGGGCTAATGTGAGGAAATTATTTTTCACAGAGAGAGTGGTGGATGCATGGAACCACCTTCCTGGGGAGGTTGTTGGGTCTAAAACAGTGGGGGAATTCAAACATGCATGGGACAGACATAAGGCAATTGTAGTGGGGAGTTGCAGGAAGTAGGCTGTTGGTTAAGTAGAATCTGCAGCTTATCCAATAGGAAGGGAAATGGGCAGACTGGGTGGGCCAAGTGGTCCTTATCTGCCGTCAAAGTCTATACTTCTATGTTGTTACTATGTTGTTAGGATGAGGAGGTGAAGTGGGTGGGTAGAAAAGGGGGCTGAGCAGGTAGAAGTACTTACTGAATACTTCTGTTCAGTCTTCTTCAAGGAGAAGGATGGGCCCATACCTGAGAGGAAGGGTGAGGTGGGAGAGCATAGGTGAGAAGAAACCATGGATGGGAAATCACAGTGGAAAGGGTGAGAGAGGGCCTTAAGTCCCTGAAGGTGGACAAGGCACCTGGCCCAGATGGAGTCCACCCTGGGGAGCTGAGAGAGTTGGCAGAGGTACTGGCAGAGCCACTGGTGGACCTGTTCAATACCTCTCTGAACTCAGGGTGCTTGCTCTGGGACTGGAGGGAAGCACATGTGATTCCTCTCCATAAGAGTGGTCCCAAGGATGAACCAGGGAACTACAGAACATTACTGCAATTGTGGAAAAATTGATGGAGACAATCCTCAAGGAAAGACTGGTGCAATTTCTTGAGGATAACAACCTCCTGGACAGCAGTCAGCAGGTTTGTCTCATGCAGATCCTGCCAAACAAACTTGGTTGATATTAATGATTAGGTTATGAGGAAACTGGACAGGGGACATGCGGTAGATGTCCTCCACCTGGATTTCAGCAAAGCCTTTGACTCGGTGCCACATGGAAGACTGACCTGGAAGTTGAAGAGTCTGAGAATAGGGAAGAAACTAATCAGATCAATTGAGAACTGACTGCAGGGTAGGCAGCAGAAGGCAGTAGTAAGGAGGGAGGCATTTGAACCCTGGGCAGTAGCAAGTGGTGTACCACAGGGCTTGGTGCTGGAACTGGTTCTGTTTGACATTCTCATAGCCTACATTGCAGTAGGGATTAAGAGCAAGATTAGTCTATTCAAAGATGACACAAAGATTTGTGTCAAGGTAGATGGGTGCGTGGTGGGGCAAAAGTACTTCAGGAGGATTTGGCAAAACTGGAGGGATGGTCTCACACTTGGTAGCTTGGTTTCAATGCTAAGAAGTGCAAAGTGATGCATTTAGGAGGCAAGAACCCAGGACACAATTACTGGCTAGAGGGTGTCTCATTAACAAAATCCAAGGAAGAGAAGGATCTGGGAGTGCTGGTTGTCACACATGCACCCCACAGGTCAGGCCCTCTGCTCCTACAGTGCCAAACCTTGAAGTGCAATATGTGAAAAGGAGATAAACAGGGTAACCGTCCTGTCTGTTTTGGGTGCGAATCACCTACTAGCCTTGAGTCCTGGTGTCAGATATGAACTTTTCTGCTAGCACAGCCAGATAACAGAATCAGATATGTGCCCCCTTCAGGAGATTCAGTACAATACTTCACCCAGTGGGTACCCAACCAGGTTCACATGTCTACCCTTATGACTCAATTTGAGACCTAGGTATATTCTCACCTTAGTAAAATAAGTAACACTTTTGTTTAAGCCCTTAACATTTGTCAGAATTATTAACACTTTTCCAGCATTCACATGCAAAAGGAACTGAGAAGGCACAGGCAGAATTTCAAGGAAAATAGTGTTTACTAAAAATTGAAAATAGATAAAATACGAAACACGGAACTTATAAATATTTACAGTCAAAATAAAGGAGAATTTCAGAAACAAATACACCTGTAAATGAATTGCTAGTTTTAATCTAGTTTCCTAGTTGGTATTACCTCATTGTACAAAACTGCCTTTTTCTTTCAGAACACAGTGTGTGCGTTCTCTTGGGAGTCCAGAGATAAAGTCCCCACTGTCCCCTCAGATGCTGGGCAATATTGAAAGTCAGTCTCTCCACCTCCTTGTGATGTCACAGCACATGAGGTCACAGTTAGTCCAATTAATTTTATAACCTAACCAAGTCTATTCAAGAAGGTGTCATTTTACTGTTGGCTGGAAATCAGCAAAGTTAGCAGTAGCTAAACTATGACAGTCCTTTTTATCACAGCATTTCCTTTGATGTTTTCAGAACACACATCCTGCCAACAGTTCCCTTCTAGGTGTGAAAGACAACAGGGATCAGTGAAATGTCCCCCTTCCTTCAAGGGTTATAAAAGGCATACCCTGTCCCCAGCAGATCAAAGTAAGAATATTTTATGATGTGTTAAAACCTGGCATTTTGGAAGGAAGCTCTATGTCTCAACAAGGAAGGAAACTAGCCATCTGATTTCTGCAATTATTGTGTTAGGGGTCAGAAGGTCAGGCCCCAGCAGACATTCACATATCATATTTATATCACAAATATTATACGAGATAATGATAAGTAGATGGCAGAGCATCACACTAGTAACCAGGAAGATGAACCACTCTGTTCAGTGCAGGAAGGCAGCAGTGAAGGCAAACAGGATGCTAGGTTGCATAGCAAGGGGGATTACTTCCAGGGGTGGGGAGATCATCTTGCCCCAGTACAGGTCCCTGGTGAGACCACACCTAGAGTACTGCATGCAATTCTGGCACACCTACTGGAAAAGGGATATCAAACTACTGGAGAGGGTACAGCACAGGACAACAAAAATGATCCTGGGGTTGGGGGAACAAATTGTATGAGCAGAGACTGAGAGAGCTCAATATGTATACCCTGGAGGAAAGAAGGGAGAGAGGAGATATGATTGAGACCTTCAAGTACATGAAGGGTTTGAACAGAATAGACACCAGGTGTATGTTCAGTCTGAAGGGTGGAATGAAAACCAGGGGACACTCTTTGAAGTTGGAAGGGGGCAGAGTTAGGAGGGAACGGAGGACCCACTATTTCACAGAAAGGGTGGTGGCAGGGTGGAACACTCTGCCAGAAGAAGTCATATCACTGCTGAGTGTTGGAGGCTTCAGGGGGGGGACAGATTCAATGGGAGGGTACAAATCGGGAGAGGGCATGAGATGGGGGAGGGCATATGAGGGAGGGAGGCAGTTGCAGTCTAATGGACTGAAGTGCTGCACACTCAAGCAGACTAGATAGACCGAATGGCCTGTATCTACTGGCAATTTCATATGTCCGTTTGTTCGTATTTCCAGTGGTCTATGGAGATCTTTGTGCCAATGACCCACACTTCCTCAGAATAGTCCTGGCCTGTGTCCTGTTCTGTGTTTTCCCCTGCCCTGGGCAGTTGGTTCCCCATCTTGCTTTTTCCCCTTCCCCATTTGGACATGCAAGGGTGGCTTGCTTGGAATGTTTACAGCTGATTTTTCTTTTAGTAGGGTACAGTATAACTTAGTAATGTGTAGCTATCTTATCTTTTAGAGTTTTGAATTTAGAAATGCAGTGCCTTACTTTTGTAATGTTTTAATCCTTTATAGTTTTAGAACTTAGAGCTTAAATATTTAGTGTAATGTTACTGACTAGTCATGTTTAATAAACTTTTACATTTTTTTTTTGCATTTGAGTCAGCTTCATGCCCTCCTTGTGTTCCCAGTAGAAGCATTTGAACTTGGGCCCCCTTCCCCAAAACTCCCCTGACTCCTGCTGGCTGGGCATCAAACAAAAAAACCCACCTTCGAGTGGTTTGTGTAGCTAGATTACCATGGGTTTTTCCCTTCCAAGTTGTAGCTGGGGTGGACCTGTGCTCAAACTCGACCACACCATTTTGAGAGCGATCAGCATCAGTGGCAATCCTTTGCTCATTACAATGCCATACCCAATGTCATTGATGAAGACATTAAACAACACTGGCCCCAGCATCAAGCCCTGCCAGACCCCACTGGTTATCTCTCTGGTGCCAGATAACTCTCCCCCTATATCCACCCTCTGGGTTCTATCCCTCAGCCAGTTTTCCACCCATCTGGCCATCTTTTCCCCAACCCTGAGATCCAACAATTTCCTGATCAACCTGTGGGGCACAGAATCAAAGACCTTGCTAAAATCAAGATAGAGGATGTTTACCACTTGGCCCTTACATATATCATTCATACACATATGCATATATATATATATATATTAATATATAATAATGCTAACTATGGCAGTATACCTAATGGCAATAGGAGGCACTCTAGCACTCTAACACCACCACCACATAATTGTGCTGGCTAATAATGGCATAGAACATGATGTACTAGTTGATGCCAGTTCTGAGACTTGCATCATGGGCACTGATAAGGATTGTAAAGGCTGGTTCTGTGTTACAATACAGAGATGCTAAGCTTGCACAAAAATAAAGATACCAACCTACTAACATACTAAGAAGCCAGCAGAGTAGGCCTTATGGTCTCTTGAGTATGCTCGGGGATCAGCACCCATTCTGGGCACCATTACAACCTCCCCCACCCTCCCCACATGGTCGTTCACCCTCATCCTCTAACGGTGTTCTGAGATGCACCCTCCCTCTGTTCCTGTCCCAGCTTCACTTGAACCCCCTCCACAGTTGTTACAGGCACCAGTTTCATGGGCAGAGCATTCCAGGGTTCCACCACCCTCTCAGTGATGTAGCATCTCCTAATCTCCCCCTGAGTCTCCCACCAGTCAACCTCAATAGGTACCCCTTGGTTGCCCCCTCATCCCGCAGCTGGAACACCCTATCCCAACCCACCCTATTTAATCCCTTGAGGTATTTGAAGACCTCAGTCATATCCCCGTGTCCCATCTCTCCTCCAGTGAGTACAGGTTGAGCTCCTTGAGTCTCACCCCAAAGGACTTCTTCCCAGGACCCTGTGTCATTTTGCTCGCCCTCTTCAGGACCCTTTTTAAGTATGGACACTGAAATTGGGTATCCCATGAGAAGGGCAACTGCTATTGAGTGCTTACAAACAGGATGACTCAATAGCGGTGCCTGTCCTCAGGGCTAGTGGATGGGGGGGGCTAATGTGGGTATAGTGACATCCTGCCACTATATGTCTATGTGCACATGGGGGGGCAAGCACGCCATGTGAAGGGCTGAACAGGAGGGAGGGTTTGTGAGGTGTAGCATGACAGTGGGTTGCTGAGCTGGCCATGTGGTGTGGGTGGGTTCATGGCAGGCTATGGTTGGAAGGGTGCAGGGTTCAGTGCTGAGCGAGTCGGGATTTTTACGCCGGTATGAGAATTTTAATTTTTTTTTATTTTTCACCCCCTTGACATGCACCCACCTGGAGCTGAATCTTTAGTAGGGGGTGCGGGGGTGAAGCCCCTGTGGGGGGGGGCACAGTCCCCCACATAAACAAAAAAATTCAAGTTCCCGTGCCCTTTTACCTTGCACTGGAAGTGTACATTGGTGAAATGGGTGCAGGCCAAAGTCCAAAAATGAGGGCAGTTGCATTTGGCTATCTGTGAGTCTGTGACAATGTCAGGGATACACCCTGCTTCAAGGTCTTGAAAGAGGTTGTGACAGTGATTAAAACATAGTTTCCCAGCCTACGTGTTGCTGTCTGGCCTAGTTTAGGCCTGTCTTATGAAATTCAAATATTATACATATTATACATTGTGAACTTTTATTTTATGGATAAACCATGAGTATTGTGCAGCATAGGCTTTAGAAAATGTTTAGCTTGTGAAAACAATTAATTTGTTTTTCAAGTTATTGTATATTTTCCTCTTATTTTAAATTGAGTTGATCCCAAATGGGCCTAATACACTCCTCACCAGGCCTGTTACACCCAAATCCCACTGAGGGCACGTAGAGTGGAACACCCCTAGATATAGAGCAGTTTTCTGCTCAGCTACAGGGTTTTGAACTTATATTTGATAAGCTGTAATTATATTGAACAACATAATAGCATGAAACATAAACATTTTTGCAATGGAACAAAATTTATATTGGGCACATTGCAGAAAATACATTCTAAACAACAAAAACATATTTAAATTGAACATTTTTTTAGAATCCAGGATGGGAATAGAAACTAGTCAGTTTGGTAGGTAGCTGGACCTGATTCCAGCTTAGGGTAGTTAGATGGTTGTGGTGGAAAAGTAATGTTCTCAGAATATGTGTAAGCATTTTTTGTTGAGCACAGTAGTGGGATGAGTTGCAGAGGGTGGGTATACAGTTAAGTTTGTGGAGCCCCATAGTGTTCAAGGGGGTTGCAGTTTTATTTCAAAAGTCCAAGTCCTTTGATCTGGTTGAAATATATTGTTTATTAAAAGAGAATCATTTGAGTAGCCCACGGCTCTGTTTTTGGTGAGTTGAAAGGGGCCTTGCTGTTTCTTTTTAACAGGCATAGCAATTAGTATCTCTAAGGACTTTCCAGGATGCGCCATACTGTAGAAGTGAAAATTTATGGGGAAGTCATTTGTGCTTGGACAAAGAAGGTATCTCCACCAATTGTTCTTGTGGCAAATGGAAAAAAATATTTTGTGTTGTCTTGGACAGGGTAACAGACCTGAAAAGACAAACAAAAAAAGATAATAGGTGAAGGCACACAGTCCCCCCCAGCAGCTCAGTTGATTATTATTGAGGGTGGTAGCCTGTGATGTTGGTGCCTGAAGTAAGGCACCATCGGAAAGAGAGACATGTTATGAGTGAAAGCCTGAATGGCAATTGGGAGGGTAGGGCGACTGGATGTGGTGGGGTGGGTGAATGCAGTGACAGGATGTCTCTATATGTACACGCTCGTGGTGGGGGCGCAAGCACAATGAGAGTGGGCTGGGACGGGGGGAGGAGGGGATGTAGGGGGTGGTGCTGAGGTTGGCTGTTGATCTACACCGTGGCGTCGGGGGTTGGCCTGTGGTTGCAGTGGAGAAGGTGCTGCATTTGGGTCCGGATCCGGATGCTGGTGCAATTTTGTTGCACCAGGCCGGAAAGTTACTTTTTTTTGCTTTCACCCCCCTGAAATGCACCCCCCTGGAGTTGAGAATCCTTTAATAGGGGTATGGAGAGGCCCCCATACAGTGGGGGTGCACAGCCCCCCACAGAAAGCAAAACCTAAGTCCTCGGTGCCGTTCTTCCATGCGCCGAGGATCTTAGAGTGTCGAAAATGTTTTCACCGCTCTGATGTTGCAATAATGCGGCTCACCATTTGGCAGTCTCCATTATCACATAGAACCATTGAGGGCCCAGGGCCCCTTGCACCAGGCTGGTGCCAGTGAGCATAAAGCCACCTGTTAAAAAGGTTTTGTGTGGTTTGGCATTGGCACTTGACAAACAGAGGAACTGAGCTGGTTTAGAATGTAAAAATACATTTTGGACCTCTGTTGGGCTTAGTCCAAACTTTAAGCAACAAATCTGAAAAATTTCCACCAAATTTACCTGTAGCAGTTTTGCATAGATGTCAGACAACCCTATATTTACAGCAGAGGTGTGGACATTTAACCACAAGTGTTTTGGCAATCTTATTTGCCCACCAGTTGTCACCTTAAAAGGTGTATACTGAACAGATACTGATGTGGTGACCCTAATTGCCATTAGGCATAAGGAGCACAGAGTATCCCACATTGTTTTTACATTTTAACAACATTACATTGCAATTGGCCTACTGTTTTTGTTTTATACTTTACAAGAGGACTGAGAATGGTAAGTATACCCTTCATGTTTGTGCCCCCACCTCCACAGAGGATTAGGTCTTATTACTTCCAATGAGGCAGTCCCTGTGGATAGGGACTACTTTATCTTCAATGGATTTTTCTATATTCCAGAAAAAAAAAAGAAAACAAAGGGGTGGGCCTGGCCTTTCCCTCTGTAGTGTTGACCCTTTAAAATGCTGATGCATTACTTTTATACATCTATCTAGTCATCTAAAAATAAATATAAATAATAAAATAATAAAAAATAATAAAACGTTATTTATTAAGCACCTTTCAAGCACCAAGGCTCTGTACAAAGTAAACATAAAACAGAACCATATATAAAATCAGAATAACAACAAACTTCAATATTAACAATAAAACCAGAGACATATATAAAATCAGTTTGACAGCACTCTCAGGTTAAAAAGGCTTGAGTCCAAAGTAACACTCTGTAAGCAAAGTAACACTCTGTGTTCTTCTCCCCCTGCAACTAACACTGAGATTATGGACCTTTGACATACTGCAAATGCTAAGGGCTCCAAACTCATGGCAAATATTAGGGGGGATGGAGGCATACCTGTCTAGTACCTCTCTCTTAAGGGAACCTTTGTGACTTGATCACAGTATCCATTGTCTGTGCTTCTTGGCTTGACACATAGGGTGTCTACACTTTGCATACATATTTGGGGACGAAGTGGAAGGACTGCAGTGTAAATTTCAAAAATTAGCAATTCATCCTATCAGAAGTCTACTCTGTGTCCACTGAAATGGTTAGTTGTGACTTTCTATGAGGTTGTTGGGCAAAGAAGCTACTAAGTGGATGTCTTATGGTGCCCTGCAACTGGTGGCCCTTGATAATATCTGTCTGGTCTGGAGGTATGACTGAAGAGATATGAGTCTATTGCCCTTTGCCAGAATGCTTGTAAAAAGTTTTAAGTATACACAGAGCAGGGAGATGGGCCTAGACAATCCATATTCTGACTGACCCCTCACCAGTTTAGTTAAAACAGTAATCTATGCTTAACTCAAACATTGTACCAGGACCAACCCTGGAGCAAGTTGGGTGAAACAAATTTGCATGATTCTGATGGAAACCCATCCAGTCCAAACAATTTGATATTCTTTAACTCCTTTACCTTCCCTTTGACCTATTCTAAAGTAACTGGTCTATCTAACTCTTGACAGGCTTGATCAGATATAAATTGGTGTAGGGCACTAATAAGATGCCAGGGTTCCCTTTGTCTTCCTCATTGTAGAGTGCAGAATAAAAAGTCACAAATTCTACTACAACTAGGGGATCCCCTGTTACTTCCCTGACATCCTGAACATTTAATTTACAGGACTGTCCTGTTTTCTGCCTGCTAAGAGTCTCCCTGCCCTATTACCCCCTTATTGTACCTTTGCCTTGTAAAATG
Source organism: Neoceratodus forsteri (assembly GCA_016271365.2). Taxonomy (NCBI): domain Eukaryota; kingdom Metazoa; phylum Chordata; order Ceratodontiformes; family Ceratodontidae; genus Neoceratodus; species Neoceratodus forsteri. The sequence goes on along the minus strand of CM028133.1, from coordinate 84,384,971 downwards.
TAAATAACCTTTTATGGCCTTCTCTAATAATAATAACTCCTTTCTATCAGGTACAGGGACATGAAATTCCTCATCTAAACATATTTGGTGTTTTGCCTCAAGGTCAAATATTGACCTCCCTAACTCCAACATGCACCGAATTTCCAGTCAGTTGACTCTAAAGACATATTGGATTGCCTACCCTCTTAGTACAGATTTTAGGCAGTTCCAGACATCTGTCTGCCTCTTAGATAATTAGCTAAATATTCATCCATAGTTTCTGAATCTATTCCCTAAATCAGGGGTAATTAAGCAGCCCTACGTTCAATCTTGACACAGTATTCTTATCTAGTGGGATTGTTTCATTTCCTAATGTAATAGGAGCATGATGCATTGAGGTGAAATTTCTATTCTCTCTGCCAACCACATTACATTATATAGTGAGATCATAGAAAACAAAAAAATTATTAATCCTAGAATGGGAGTTGTGTCTTGCTGAATAACAGGTATAGTCCCCTAAATGTGGAAGAAGGAAACAACACACACATATCTGTGAGGCCCAACTCCTGAGCCACTTTTCACACCATCTCCTCAGATCTCCTCTCCTCCCTGTCATCCTGCCCTATCATATACAGTATAGTGCACCCAAAATAGTGAATAGTGAAGTTTGTATCATCCCCTATTATGCGATATGTACTTGGAGAAGTGACATTGTCTATCAAAACTTTCTTGAGAAATTGGTATCTCTCTATGACTGCCTTAGGAGAATATAGGTTCAATAGTATGCACTCTGTGTCCCCATACTTACAATTTATGTTTATAGTTTTTTTTTCCTCCCTTGGCTAAACTCAAGTGGCCAACTCCATTCCACATCTTCCACCCCTGTGACTAACTACCACCTCCTCCTGGTGCTCACCAGATACAGATACCCACCTCCCCACTGTTATGAACAGGTGGTGCAGGTGGTGGCATTGATCGGAGTGGTTGGGCAAAACATCATGGAGCTCGAGTCTGCCATTTCTCCTCTAAGTTTTTTCCTTCCACCTCCCTTGGTGACAATGATGCCTGTTTCAGCCTTGCAACAGCTGTTGCAGCCCCTTGTGTTGCAGGAATAATCTCCCTGGCCCAGGCACAGCGCTCACTGTTGTGGCAGAGACTGGCACCAACCATCCCCCACCAAGATGCATTGCCAAGTGGCAGCTCTCTTGGCCACATCTTGTCCCACAGTGTGAATTCCTAGACTCACTTCTGAACTGGGTCATCAGCATGGTAGCATAACACGCTGCTGCTGGGCAATTGGGGCAGCCCCATCCTTACTTATAATAAAAACATTTTCTAATTGCATTTTATATCCTGTACTGCCAACTTGGCCCCATTCTGAGCTGGGCCCACCAGAACAATCCCCATCTTCTCGGGGACTTGCCTATTGTTGGGTAGCCTGTGATGTGGGTGCATGCATTATGGGCGATGTTCAAAACAGCAACGATTTTTGCACAAAAGCCCAAATGGTGATGGGGAGGGTAAGGCGACCAGATGTGGGGGTGGGTGAATCTTGCGACAGGATGTTGCTATACATGCACGCACACACGGAGGGGTGGGAGCAAGCATGGTGAGCGTGGGTGGAGGGGATGTAAGGGGTGGCACTGCGGAGGGTTGCCGAGCTGTGCCATGACATCAGGGGTTGAGCTGCGGTTGGGGTGGGTGAGGTACTAGGTTAGGGTCCGGGCGCAAGTGCAATGTTATTGTGCCCAGCCCAAAACTTTATTTTTCATGCTTTCACCCCCCCTGACATGCACCCCCTTGAAGTTGAGAATCCTTAAGTAGGGAGGTGTGGGGGAGAAGCCCTTCCACAGAAAGCATTAAATATAAGTCCCCAGTGCCGTTGTTCTGTGCGTCGAGAATGTCAAAGCGCCGAAAATGTTTTCACCGCCCTGACGTCGCGATAACGTGGCTCATCTTTTGGCAGTCACTGTTATCACATACAGTAGAACCCTATTGTTGTTGCCATTTCTTCTCTGTCTGAGGACCCTGGAGAGCCCAGTGTGGGGTCTGTGGGGAACTGGACCATCATCCTGCCATAGTTAGGGATGTTCTTCCATTTTTCCTCTCCAGGTCAGCAATGTATGCAATGTCACTTTGTGTGAGCTCTACCTCTGAGGAGGTGTCTGGCATCAAGTGGGTGGAGCACTTTCCCTGATGCCCCACTGCACTGCCACCCAGATCCCCTAGATGGCAGCTGCCTAGCAGGATGCACATCCCTCCCTCCTCAGTGGTGAAGAGCTGTACTTGACATGCTCAATTCTTCCTTCCAGTCAGCCACCAGGCAACCTACATCCATTCAATCCTGGGTCACCGGAATGGCAGGAGGTGAGACACCCAGTGCCTTTGTCCTCCATGCCACTAGGCCAGCAACTTGCAGTTTATTTTAACAAATCTCACCTCAGGGTACAAGTCTACCTTTAAACCATTCAAAGATATGTTTTTTTAAATCAGAATAACTCTACACCATCTGAAGGGATGGACATCCCATGAGGCCAGATATATCTTCCCCACCCAGGAGCATCTCAAGTTTTGATGCTCAGAGTGTGTTAAGTATGACTCCTAAAAAAAAAAAAAAAAAACACTGTGGCTTTTTTCCCTGCTGAAGTCCTGTAATATTCTGACCCTTTTATGGAACTATTTACCCACTTAACATTGAAGGAAACACATTTAAGGTCCAATCTGGTAGCAGCTTGTGACCGTAAAAACACTCCATCTGAGCTCTGCACCAAAAAACAATAAACCTGTTTAACCTGTGGCTGCAGCCAACAGACATTATTAACGCCAACCCATTCTAGAAAAATGGCTTGTTATTTAACCATCAACAAGCAAACAAAGAGACCTAGTTCAAGATATGTCTAACTCTGTCCACTCCCTGAAGTTGTACCAAATATAAGTGGTGGGACTGCCTCAACCTGGGCTAGTTCTACACTTGGACTCCCCCAACAGAAGGTGTGTGCAAAGTAGAAAAGCAGGCTACAATGGTAATACTCCTGCATGAATCCAGACAGTGAGAGAAAAATAACTAGGCAGACAAAGTCTTCTCCTGGACCATTCCTTGAATGAAATATTAAAGAGCACGTCAAATGCTTTTCAAAACTTAAACAGACAGCACCATTTGTACTTTTTCAGTGCCTTTTTGGTGTGGTCAATTTCTCCAAGGTTGCTGAATGCTGAGTCAGCATTCCTCCATGCTGCTGATGTAATTTGGGATGCTACTTTACTATGCTACTCTTATTGTAATGTTGGTAATTTCATTGCTATTGGTTAGTGTCTGCTTTATAATAAGGATTAACTGGGGCCTTATCTGTGTTAATTCCTACTAGGATGGATGTATTAGCCCTGGTCAAAAGATTGTTTTAATGTAGAATAGAGAATAGCTAAGTCTGAATTTAGGTCAAGTAAGAACCCGCCAGGGAGAAAACCCTTGGCTGGCTAGTGCACAGGAATTCTTAGTAAGGTTCTAAAAGAGCATGACACCCCCCATTTACAAGCTGATGTGATAATTGTTTTAGTGCCATCCTGAGAAATCACTTCGACTGAATGTTAGGTGTGAATGAGCACAGCAGTCATTAACATGACAATAGGACTCATACCTTTCACCACAACAAAATGTTATAGAGTGCACAAACCATACAGCACTATATTGTTCTTGCTGATTTCTGCAGAGGCTAAACCGATCATGGTGAACTATTTCTGTGCATTACCAGCATTGACAAACCCACAATTAAACAACTGATTGTCTTTAAGCATGCTGCAGCAGGCACAGAGCAAGAAAAAAAAGAATCTTTAGAGACCTCAGCAATGTGATAATCACCCTGGTTTCTTCATAGATGAAAGAGAATAGCCCCCAGATGATATCACCAGGGTGTAGACATGCTGATTTCCACAGGGAACAGGAAGTCTCAGCATATAGCAGTATGGCTGAAACAAAGCACACAACAAATGGCTAAAAAGGTTTAAAACAGAAGTAGGTTTGCCAGCTTCAGATGAGGCAAACACTGGATTCTAAACTCCACCCATAGCCCAACCCCTTTTCATGACTGATTGTGCATTGCTCCACCTCCAAAGCCATTTGTTATGTCAGTAAAAGACACGACAAGACATAAAGCAGCAGCTCAACAAACAAATTATGGTTAGATCCACCATGGCTGCATAATTAAGTTAGTGAAGTTGTGTAGAATTGTTAAGGAGGCACTGAGAAACAAAACTACAACTGCAAATGCCATTTTGAGGTAATCATATTGAATGACCTAAAGTTGGCTAAACAATGTATCAAAGCTGTGAGGAGAGCCAGTAGAATGCTGTGGTGCATTAGCGAGAGGTATTACCATCAGAAGAGAGGAGGTGGTGATGCCACTGTGTAGATCACTGGTGAGGCCTCATTTGGAATATGGTGTCCTGTTCTGGAAGCCAAATTTCTGTCAGGCAACTTTAAATCACAAATGGGTTAAATGGTTCTATTTTAGATTTCTATCCCTTTCCCCTACTTCTACCACTGATTAGCCTTATGGAACACAACCAGAACATATCTTGGCTAGCATGATGAATTCACCTACACAAGCTGCACCTCAGTCTACAGCACTGTCTTTTTAAAATGCTAACTTCTTGTTGAAAATATGGCATAATTTTTCCATCCATGTTGTTGCTAGATATACTGTAGCTAGCTTGGCTTGAAGAAGGGTGAACATGGTCTGGACACCTTAGCAATTGAGATGCATATGCAGCAAATAAGTCCAGATGTGCTAACTTACCCTACAACTGTTAAGTGTCACAGTTTGCATTTTCTTCTTGAAATGGTTACTTTTGCATTTATGTTTATTTTAAAATATTTAATATTCTGACCATGTGCTTATGTCATAGACCATAACTGATTTCCAGACTTAACCCCCACCCCGTGCTCCAACTTGCATAGAAGACAGTGCTTGTAGACAAATCTAATCATTTTGCTGCTGTGTTCTGGTCTGTGTGTGTGTGTGTGTGTGTGTGTGTGTGTGTGTGTTTGGGTATGTACTTTTGATTCAATTGCTTGTGTCTTGTTTGGAAAACAGTGCTTGTAGGCAATCTAATCATTTCACAGCTGTGTTCTGCTGTGTGTGTGTGTGTGTGTGTGTGTGTGTGTGTGTGTGTGTGTGTTCCTCTGAGGCTGTTCTTGCAACCATGGAAAGGTAGAAATGATGTGGTATCTCTTCCCTATTAATGGATGAAAGTTCCCTCTGCCCTGGGAACACCTGCATGCTCCTAGTGGGTGGCACCTAGTTGCCCTCCCCCAACCTGTCCATCTAGGTGTTCTGGTCATGCCCCTAGACAAAGTCCTGCCTCCTTTACCAAGGTCCTCCTATGTGTATCCCATGCATGTTTGAAATCTATAACCAATTTGATACCCATTAGCTCTGCTGGCAGGCTGCTCCACATGTCTCCCAACCTACTACTAAAGAAGTATTTCCTTGTATCCCCTGGACATGCCATTTATCACTCATTTAAAATAACACAAATGTAGTTTCACATTTTTACTATGAGGGAAGCAAGAAGATGAACCCCAGCGTGGTTAACAAATACATTGATTGACAGCAGTGAATGAGTAGGGAGGGGGAAATTTTTCTAACATTCCTGGTGGTTTTATACTCCCTGGAACCTGCTATTCAGGTTTTTACGGCTGCATGGGTGGAGCCCTGTAGACATTTTGCATGTAGAAAAGGGCTGACGTCATGTTTTTCACCTGTGGAACTGTTTTTCCTCTGCCTGACCCTCCTTCAAGAAGCAATCTGCCCATTTTGTCCCTAAGGACTGCAGCACTGCACTATATCACAGTGGGCGTTTTTTTTTTTTTTATGGGCATTTTATTTTTTACATTTCTGTCCCTTCCCCTTAACAGCAGTCAAACAGACAGGAAATCTTCTCACCGTGGAGCCTTTTGGCTTTTACTATAGCCGCGTTGTAAAGGACGACTCAGGACTGAAGCCAGACTAGGTCTAAATATGTTTTGCTGAAGTTCTCCTGAAGGCGTCAGCTGCTATACCACATAACATTGTCCGATCATCCTCCCATTCCCACCACAATGTTCTCTCACTTTTACTGTCAGCAGAAGGCTATGCAATTAATTTTCTGAACACCGCCCCAGCCCCCCCCAAAAAAAGAGATTGCAGACACAGACCTCCGGTCAAACCTGCTACACTTAATCACTTTGACCCAGGCACTCCTTCTGCATCCAGCATAATACAACTAACACACCACACAGTGAAAATCAGATGTTACGCAGCTCCTGTGTCCCGATACTGAATTCATTTTCCAAACCAATTTAGAAATCGCAGCCACAGACCTCCAGTCAAATCTGCCACACTTAATCACTTTGCCGCAGGCACTCCTTCCGCATACAGCAGAATTCAACTAACACACCACACAGTGAAAATCAGATGTTACACAGCTCCTGTGTCCTGATACTGAATTCGTTTTCCAAACCAATTAGTATAGATGTCTGGAACACAGGAAAAATAACCATTCACCCCCACCCTTCCAAGGGCAGTCGAGCAAGTTTTTTTTTCTTCAAATGATGCAGTTTATAACGCAAGACCAAGAGAGAGAATCACATAGTTTAGCAGACTGCAAACGAAAGTCATCAGAGCACAATCACAGAGCAGCCAGCTTCACGCAGGACTGTCTAGCACAAAGTATATAATAATGACATCTGAATAACCCCGATGCAACAGAACATGCACACATAATGCACACAGCAATGGATGCAACCAAACCTTTTGTTTTCCTCCAGATCTACACCAGCCCCAATTTCCTGATGCCAGTTAGTTTTATGAAATGGACGTAGCAGGTGTCAAGTTTGTGTTTTGCTGTGATGCAGAGGTGGAGAAGAGCTGAAACCCTGTGTGCCTGCTGCCCCAAACTCCATAATCTCATCTCGTGTTGCCCCCAGTGGTGCGATGCCCCATGTCCATTCCTCTCAAAATCAGATTATATTTCAAATAACCTTGCTGCTAAAGGTAAACTTCATGTCAACGTTTTGGGGAAAATGAAAAGTCACTTATTGCCGCTTCTTTTAGTTCTGTTTAGATCTCAGCAATATTTTTAGCGGTACATTTTCTTCGACAGTGGAGTGGATCACCTCGTGTACCACTCCTCCCATGAAAGAAGAAGCAAATTTGTGATCAGAGCATCTGCACAGAATCTCCCTCTCAGTTCGCCTATATGTAATGTTCCTACAGTATTTGTGCTGAAGCTGTTGTACCAACTTCACAAGAAATTTATCTTATCGTTTAAACTACTGTACGTACAAGTGTGCTGATTCAAGTTCATTTTCTTATCCTTATTTATGTTGCTACCAGTTTAATGGCATAATGCTTTGGTTTCCTGTAGCATTTTGTCTATGTTTCTTCATAAGTTTTACCCTTATAGTGTTCTTACAGGCATTTGCTCTCAGTTGCTGTAACACTAAAACAGAAATGTGATCAGTACCTCCGATACAGCATAATACAATGCACAAAAATTCTCACTGAAGTGTAAAAAACAATGACTTGTTGGTCAAGAAAATGGCAATATTTGTTTCTCTGAGTCTTCTGATTTGAATAATTGCTGTAAACCTTTTGACTGACAACAAAGAATCCCATGTTGAGATGTAATATTGACAGGAATCAGACCGGTACAAATGGGTCTTCATCTGTACCAGCCCTTTCCAATGCCATAGTCACTAAACTTTATTTTGTTACTGGTTTGGAAGAATACTAAATGGGTTGATGTCATACTACCTGTCAAACTGGCAGATTAACCTGTTTTTACGGTACTTTTTAAAAATGTTTCAAGAGCCAGCTTCGCTTTTTCCTTTTATATACACCCATTTGGGCTGAGGTTTTCTGAGCAGCTACCAAATATTTTTGACTTAGCTCACATCTTGTATATGATGATCTGAGATATCTATGGGGTGTTACTTACATGCAGAGGTGGTAGATATGAAGTCCCATAATCAGTCAACTGAAAAACGATTGAAAACGTTATCACAGAACAATTAAGAAATGTTTAATTTTTTTTAATTAAATGTAGTTCACGGAAAACAGATGATTATGGAGAGTTTGTAAAGCACAACTGGGGTAAGTGGGGTGGGGTGGTTGGGTCAAGTACATAGCCCAGAGCAGTTTACAGCATTTCTGTAGGTGTGGCTTGGTTCTGGAGAGAGATATTGATAACCCAAGCTTTTAGCTGAAATAGATAGAAGCAGAAGGGTGACTTCCTGTCTGGTCACCCCATCCCCACACCTACTCCTCCCCATCCCAATTAGTAAGTGTGTGCCCTCCCCTTCTGGTCACAACTAGCTGAACTGAAGAGGGGATAAAAGGGCCAGATGCTGGCTAGCTCCTCAGAGGGATCCTATCTCCTTCTACCTGCCACACGTTGCTCCTCCATCACTGCCAAGATTTTGCTCTCTTTCATAGATGCACTACAGGATATGTTCCGATCCTCAATGAGCAGCATGCGCGTCAGTGGTGGTGGCCCTCAGAGCTTCACCAGTGCATCGCTGGGGGATGGAAATGTCAGAAGTGCAACGTTTAGTGGGGTGGGCTCTGCCCGTGGAGTTGGTTTCGGGCTGGGTGGTATGGAACCGTGTGATGCCAGGAAGAGATAAAGTGTAGCTAACTACACTACAGTGTAGCCAGTAGCCAGTCACAGCTTATTCTTGCTTGACAATGTAATGTTCCAGAAATGGTGTCAGAGTAGTAGCAGTATTGGATAGACATTGTCGGATATATCTGTGGACTGCTGCCAGCTACAGGCAAGCCCAATACCTTGTTTGAAAGTGTCACTCATGAACTTTCATCCATGATGGCCAGTGTGTGGGAGTGATCCTCTTTATGGGGAGTGACTTGCTGAAACATATGAACGGCCAATGGTACAGTATTTATTTTAGTTACATAGTCGCAGTCAGTTTACATTGTCCACATAAACATACCAGCACACACATACCTTAGAAAAGAAACATGTCAATTTAAACTCCATCAGTCATTTAATATTTGCCAGAAAACATTTGCAAATATGAAAAAGTTTCAAGAACAATGTACTGTTAGGACGGCCACTTAGCATCTGTATAGCTCTGCAGTAGACAATTAGTGGGTTAGTTAAGTGGATATGTTTAGTCACCCTGGGGCTACAAAATATTATTTGGCAGGTTTAAAAAACTCATGATGCTAGATTTATCTTGATCTCTGTTGCGGTGGTATGGTATCAAACAAACCACAGAAAGCATTAGTTTTCATCTTCGTTTTCGGCCCCCACCCCAGCTCCCACAGCAACCAGTGTTGCAGCTAGGACAACACCGTAAGTGCGTATTACCCATGGTGGTGAGTGTTTAGCCACGCCCTGGAAGTATTTGTTTCCCAGCCCCTTTTTACTCCATGATGTAATTCAGACACTACTGTACACAGTAACAGCAAAAGTCAAAGCAGTACTTAGTTTTAGACATTTATTGGCATTGTGTTTAATCCAAACAGAGCAGTAACACAGCTATCATTCCTACACCTGCCTGTGCAACCGAAATCAATGGCCAGGGCCCTGAATGTCACCACAATCCCCAATCAAGTTGTTTGCCTTGGAAAGATGACTGGAAGGGAATTGGAATGATGACAGAACCTAGAAATGATAAAATGATGGACCCAGTGCTGACAGCTGATATTTTGGTGGTGGTGTTTTAATATAGTGCTATGTGAAATGATGTTTTGCATCTGCCTAAGTACACATAGTAAATTATTTTTGCTTCACCTTTTCACAAAAGTGTGTTGTAGTGTACCAGTGTTTTCTGTTATTTTTCAATGTGACAAAACACATGGAATGAAAGACGGCGACATCTCAAACAAATGCAACAGTAAGAGATTTCTTTGAGTTTCTTATCGCCTGCATATTTTGCCTGATATTCATAAATACTGCAGGACATTTTTCTTGCAGGAGGTGAAAACCGTTCATGAATGTTTTATATAAAAGAACTTGTTTTTCCAAAATATGTTCTTCATGAAATTTCTGGACGAGTTTTGCATAATTCCAACATGAAAATTTGAAAATTGATAAATTTCGTAGGCAAAACAAAAAAAAAAACCCACTTCTGCACAGAACTCAGTATATCATCAATTAAATAAATATCAGGTTACAAGGGTTATGGCTACTAATTATTCAGTTTAATATATTTCATAGAACATATTATACTCCTATAAAATTAAATAACTTTAATGCTGATATATCAGACAGAAGCCAAAGATGTAAAATGGCTGAAGGCTCATTAATACATATGTTTATGGACTGTCCTGCTTTGAAAGAATATTGGCAAACTATTTTTAAATTGTTTTATACAATGGGATATGAAAATCCTGTATCCTCCTTGGTCAAACCACATTACATGACCGTGGTATATATCCTGTAATAACCCATACCCTGTTGTGCCTTATTGCTTAAGCAACACATGTTAGGAGTGGAATTCCCATTAGATCAAGGCATCATTCAGCCCTACAGATGTTTTGCATGTAGCAAAGGGCTGACGTCATGTTTTTCACCCATGGAACTGTTTTTCCACTGCCTGACCCTCACCTAAGAAGCAATCTGCCTATGCTGTCCCTATGGACTGCATTACATCACAGTGGGCGTTTTTTTTTTATGGGCATTTTGTTTTATACATTTATATCCCCTCCCCTTAACAGCAGTCAAACAGACAGGAAATCCGCTCACCTTGGAGACTTTTGGGTTTTGCTATAGCCGCATTACAAAGGACGACTCAGGACTGAAGCCAGACTAGGTCTAAATATGTTTTGCTGAAGTTCTCCTGAAGGCGTCAGCTGTTATACCACATAATGTTGTCCGGTCATCCTCCCATTCCCACCACAATGTCCTCTCACTTTTACTGTCAGCAGATGGCTATGCAATGAATTTTCTGAACACTGCCCCAGCCCCCCCCAAAAAAGAGATTGCAGACACAGACCTCTGGTCAAACCTGCCACACTTAATCGCTTTGCCCCAGGCACTCCTTCCGCATACAGCAGAACACAACTAAAATCAAATGTTACACAGCTCCTTTGTCCCGATACTGAATTTGTTTTCCAAACCAATTAATGTAGAGGTCTGGAACTCAGGAAAAATAAGCATTCACCCCAACCCTTCCAAGGGCAGTCCCACAAGTTTTTTTTTTCCAAATGATGCAATTTATAACGCAAAACCAAGAGAGAATCACATAGTTTAGCAGACTGCAAGCGAAAGTCATCAGAGCACAATCACTGAGCAGCCAGCTTCACGCAGGTCTGTCTAGCACAAATTATATAATAATGACATCTGAATAAATGCAACAGAATGCGCTCACATAACGCACACAGCAATGGATGCAAACAAACCTTTCATTTTCCTCCAGGTCTACACCAGCCCCAATTTCCTGATGCCAGTTAGTTTCATGAAATGGACATAGCTGGTGTGAAGTTTGTGTTTTGCTGTGATGCAGAGGTGGAGAAGAGCTGAGTCCCTGTGTGCCTGCTGCCCCAAACTCCATAATCTCATCTCGTGTTGCCCCCAGCAGTGCGATGCCCCATATCCATTCCTCTTAAAATCAGATTATACTTCAAATAACCTTGCTGCTAAAGGTAAACTTCATGTCAACATTTTGGGGAAAATGAAAAGTCACTTACTGCCGCTTCTTTTTGTTCTGTTTAAATCTCAGCAATATTTTTAGTGGTACATTTTCTTCGACAGTGGAGTGGATCACCTTGTGTACCACTCCTCCCGTGAAAGAAGAAGCAAATTTATGATTGGAGCATCTGCACAGAATCTCCCTCTCAGTTCACCTATATGTAATGTTCCTACAGTATTTGTGCTGAAATTGTTGTACCAACTTCACAAGAAAATTCTCTTTTATCGTTTAACCTACTGTACGTACAAGTGTGCTGATTCAAGTTCATTTTCTTATCCTTATTTATGTTGCAACCAGTTTAATGGCATAATGCTCTGGTTTCCTATAGTATTTTGTCTATCTTTCTTCATAAGTTTTACCCTTATATTGTTCTTACTGGTGTTTGCTCTCTGTTGCTGTAACACAAACAGAAATGTGATCAATACCTCTGATACAACATAATGCAATTCACAAAAATTCTCACAGAAATATAAAAAACAATGTCGTGTTGGTCTAGGCAATGGCAATATTTGTATCTCTGAGTCTTCTGATTTGAATAATTGCTGTAATCCTTTTGACTGACAGCAAATAATCCCATGTTGAGATATAATATTGACAGGAATCAGACCAGTACAAATGGGTCTGCGTATGTACCTACCCTTTCCAATGCCATAGTCACTAAACTTTATTTTGTTACTGGTTTGGAAGAATACTAAATGGGTTGATGTCTTCCTACCTGTCAAACTGGCAGATTAACCTGTTTTTTTGGTACTTTTTAAAAATGTCTCATGAGCCAACTCCGTTTTTTCCTTTTATATACCCCCATTTGGTCTGAGGCTTTCCAAGCAGCTACCGAATATTTTTGACTTAGCTTACATCTTGCAAATGATGATCTGAGATATCTATGGGGTGTTGCTTACATGCAGAGGTGGTAGATATGAGGTCCCATAATCAGCCAACTGAAAAACGATTGAAAATGTTATCACAGAACAATTAAGAAATGTATGATTTTTTTTAATTAAATGTAGTTCATGGAAAACAGATGATTATGGGAGTTTGCAAAGCACAACTGGGCTAAGTGGGGCAGTGTGGTCGGGTAAAGTACATAGCCCAGAGCAGTTTATAGCAATTCTGTAGGCGTGACTTGGTTCTGGAGAGAGATATTAATAACCCAAGCTTTTAGCCGAAATAGATAGAAGCAGAAGGGTGACTTCCAGTCTGGTCACCCCACCCCCACACATACTCCTCCCCATCCCAATTAGTAAGTGCAGGCCCTCCCCTTCTGGTCACAACTAGCTGAACTGAAGAGGAGATAAAAGGGCCAGATGCTGGCTAGCTCCTCAGAGGGATCCTATCTCCTTCTACCTGCCACACGTTGCTCCTCCATCACTGCCAAGATTTTGCTCTCTCTCATAGATGCACTTCAGGACACATTCCGATCCTCAATGAGCAACATGCGCGTCAGTGGTGGTGGCCCTCAGAGCTTCACCAGTGCTTTGCTGGGGGATGGAAAAGTCAGAAGTGCAAGGTTTAGTGGGGTGGGCTCTGCCCGTGGAGTTGGTTTCGGGTTGGGGGGTATGGAACCGTGTGATGCCAGGAAGAGATAAAGTGTAGCTAACTACACTACAGTGTAGCCAGTCACAGCTTATTCTTGCTTGACAATGTAAGGTTCCAGAAATGGTGTCAGAGTAGTAACAGTATTGGATAGACATTGTCGGATATATCTGTGGACTGCTGCCAGCTACAGTCAAGCCCAATACCTTATTTGAAAGTGTCGCTCATGAACTTTCAACCATGATGGCCACTGTGTGGGAATTATCCTCTTTATGGAGAGTGACCTACTGAAACATATGAACGGCCAATGGTACAGTATTTATTTTAGTTATATAGTCGCAGTCGGTTTACATTGTCCACATAAACATACCAGCACACACATACCTTAGAAAAGAAACAAGTCAATTTAAACTCCATCAGTCATTTAATATTTGCCAGAAAATATTTGCAAATATGAATAAGTTTCAAGAACAATATACTGTTAGGATGGCCACTTAGCATCTGTATAGCTCTGCAGTAGACAATTACTAGGTTATTTAAGTGGATATGTTTAGTCACCCTGGGGCAACAAAATATTATTTGGAAGGTTTTAAAATACTCATGATGCTAGATTTACCTTGATCTCTGTTGCGGTGGTATGATATCAAACAAACCACAGAAAGCATTAGTTTTCATCATCGTTTTCAACCCCCTCCCCCTCCAGCTCCCACAGCACCCAGTGTTGCAGCTAGGACAACACCGTAAGTGCGTTATTACCCATGGTGGTGAGTGTTTAGCCACGCCCTGGAAGTACTTGTTTCCTAGCCCCTTTTTACTCCATGATATAATTCAGACACTACTGTACACAGTAACAGCAATACTTGGTTTTAGACATTTATTGGCATTGTGTTTAATCCAAACAGAGCAGTAACACAGCTATCATTCCTATACCTGCCGTTGCAACCGAAATCAATGGCCAGGGTCCTGAATGTCACCACAATCTCCAATCAAGTTATTTGCCTTGGAAAGATGACTGGAAGGAAATTGGAATGATAACAGAACCTAGAAATTATAAAATGGCGGACTCAGTGCTGACAGCTGATATTTTGATGGTGGTGTTTTAATATAGTGCTATGTGAAATGATGTTTTGCATCTGCCTAAGTACACATAGTAAATTATTTTTGCTTCACCTTTTCACAAAGTGTGTTGTAGTGTACCAGTGTTTTCTGTTATTTTTCAATGTGACAAAACACATGGAATGAAAAATGGCAACATCTCAAACAAATGCAACAGTAAGAGATTTCTTTGAGTTTCTTATCGCCTGCATATTTTGCCTGATATTCATAAATACTGCAGGACATTTTTCTTCCGGGAGGGGAAAACTGTTCATGAATGTTTTATATAAAACAATTTTCCAAAATATGTTCTTCATGAAATTTCTGGACGAGTTTTGTATAATTCCAACATGAAAATTTGAAAATTGATAAATTTCGTAGGCAAAACAAAAAAAACCACTTCTGCACAGAACTCAGTATATCATCAATTAAATAAATATCAGGTTACAAGGGTTATGGCTACTAATGATTCAGTTTAATATATTTCATAGAACATATTATACTCCTATAAAATTAAATAACTTTAAAGCTGATATATCAGACAGAAGCCAAAGATGTAAAACGGCTGAAGGCTCATTAATATATATGTTTATGGACTGTCCTGCTTTGAAAGAATATTGGCAAACTATATTGAAATTGTTTTATACAATGGGATATGAAAATCCTGTATCCTCATTGGTCAAACCACATTACATGACCGTGGTATACTGTATATCCTGTAATAACCCACACCCCGTCGTGCCTTATTGCTTAAGCAACACATGTTAGGAGTGGAATTCCCATTAGATCAAGGCATCATTTAGCCCTACAGATGTTTTGCATTCAGCAAATGGCTGACATCATGTTTTCCACCCATGGAACTGTTTTTCCACTGCCTGACCCTCACCCAAGAAGCAATCTGCCCATGTTGTCCCTATGGACTGCAGCACTGCACTATATCACAGTGGGCGTTTTTTTTTTTTATGGGCATTTTTTTTTACATTTCTATCCCTTCCCCTTAACAGCAGTCAAACAGACAGGAAATCTGCTCACCTTGGAGCCTTTTGGCTTTTGCTATAGCTGCATTGCAAAGGATGACTCAGGACTGAAGCCAGACTAGGTCTAAACATGTTTTGCTGAAGTTCTCCTGAAGGCGTCAGCTGCTATACCACATAACGTTGTCCGGTCATCCTCCCATTCTCACCACAATGTCCTCTCACTTTTACAGTCAGCAGAAGGCTATGCAATGAATTTTCTGAACGCCCGCCAAGCCCCCTCTAAAAAAAGAAATTGCAGCCACAGACCTCCGGTCAAACCTGCCACACTAAATCACTTTGCCCAAGGCACTCCTTCCGCATACAGCAGAATACAACTAATGCACCATACAGTGAAAATCAGATGTTATACAGCTCCTGTGTCCTGGTACTGAATTTGTTTTCCAAACCAATTAATGTAGAGGTCTGGAACACAGGAAAAATAAGCATTCAACCCCACCCTTCCAAGGGCAGTCCTGCAAGTTTTTTTTTTTGCAAATGATGCAATTTATAAAGAAAAACTGAGAGAGAATCACATAGTTTTGCAGACTGCAAGGGAAAGTCATCAGAGCACAATCACAGAGCAGCCAGCTTCATGCAGGTCTGTCTAGCACAAAATGTGTAATAATGACATCTGAATATCCCCGATGCAACAGAATGCGCACACATAACGCACACAGCAATGGATACAAACAAACCTTTTGTTTTCCTCCAGGTCTATACCAGCCCCAATTTCCTGATGCCAGGTAGTTTCATGAAATGGACGTAGTAGGTGTCAAGTTTGTGTTGCTGTGATGCAGAGGTGGAGAAGAGCTGAAACCCTGTGTGCCTTCTGCCCCAAACTCCATAATCCCGTCTCGTGTTGCTCCCAGTGGTGTGATGCCCCATGTCCATTCCTCTCAAAATCAGATTATATTTCAAATAACCTTGCTGCTAAAGGTAAACTTCATGTCAACGTTTTGGGGAAAATGAAAAGTCACTTACTGCTGCTTCTTTTTGTTCTGTTTAAATGTCAGCAATATTTTTAGCGGTACATTTTCTTTGACAGAGGAGCGGATCACCTCGTGTACCACTCCTCCCGTAAAAGAAGAAGCAAATTTAAGACTGGAGAATCTGCACAGAATCTCCCTCTCAGTTCACCTATATGAAATGTTCCTACAGTATTTGTGCTGAAGCTGTTGTACCAACTTCACAAGAAAATTCCCTTTTATTGTTTAACCTACTGTACTACAAGTGTACTAATTCAAGTTCATTTTTCTTATCCTTATTTATGTTGCTACCAGTTTAATGGCATAATGCCTTGGTTTCCTATAGTATTTTGTTGATGTTTCTTCATAAGTTTTACCCTTATAGTGTTCTTACAGGCGTTTACTCTCAGTTGCTGTAACACTAAAACGGAAATGTGATCAGTACCTCCGATACAACACAATGCAATGCACATAAAATTCTCACTGAAATATGAAAAACAATGACTTGTTGGTCTAGGCAATGGCAATATTTGTTTCTCTGAGTCTTCTGATTTGAATAATTGCTGTAAACCTTTTGACTGACAACAAAGAATCCCAAGTTGAGATGTAATATTGACATGAATCAGACCGGTACAAATGGGTCTGCATCTGTACCAGCCCTTTCCAATGCCATAGTCACAAAACTTTATTTTGTTACTGGTTTGGAAGAATACTAAATGGGTTGATGTCTTCCTACCTGTCAAACTGGCAGATTAACCTGTTTTTTTGGTACTTTTTAAAAATGTTTCAAGAGCCAGCTTCGCTTTTTCCTTTTATATACCCCCATTTGGTCTGATGTTTTCTCAGCAGCTACCGAATATTGTTGACTTAGCTCACATAGATACATAGATACAAAGACAGTGTCGGCAGATAAGGGCCTATGGCCCACCCAGTCTGCCCATTTGAGCTTGTAAGTTCAGTTTGTTTTCCTAGAAGTCTGTTGCCCCTTACCCCTGACCTCCAGAATTCCTTTATGTCTATCCCATGCATTCTTAAATCCTGTGATTGTTTCAGCCCCCACCACTTCCTCTGGCAGGGTGTTCCTTATCCACCACCCATTCTGTGAAGAAATTCTTTCTCATGTTTCCTCTAGATATCCTCCTCAAATTCATCCCATGACCTCTAGTCCTGGAACATCTTTTCTCGCTTAAAAATAGTGTTTTCCTGCCCCTGTTCCTCCTGTAAGATACTTGTATGTCTCTATCATCCCTCTCTCCTCCTCTCCTCCAGGAGTACATGTTCAGTTCCTTCAACCTGTCTTCATAGGACTTGTGATGCAATCCATGCACCATCTTTGTTGCCCTCCTCTGAACCTTCTCTACCCTGTCTATGTCCTTTGTAGGTATGGTCTCCAGAACTGTACACTGTACTCCAGGTGGGGCCTCACTAGTGTCTTGTATAGAGGAATTATGACCTCCCTTTTCCTGCTGGTGATGCCCCTGCCTATACATCCCAGCATCCTATGTGCTTTGTCTGCTGCCTTGTCACACTGCTTCCCTACCTTGAGGTCATCAGAGATGATAACCCCAAGATCCCTTTCCTGCTTGGTGCATGCTATATCCTCACCCCCCAACTGATATATTGTGCCAGGGTTTTTGTGCCCCATATGCATTATCTTGCACTTCTTTGCATTGAATTTCCAACTGCCAAACCCCTGACCATTCTTCAAGTTTCTGCAGGTCCTTCTCATTCTGTCTACACCCTCTGGTGTGTCTACTGTGTTACAGAGCTTTGTGTCATCAGCGAACAGTGAAATTCTGCCTTCTAGGTCCTGAGCAATGTCACTGATGAAGATGTTGAATAGGACCGGTCCCAGCACTGATCCCTGTGGTACCCCACTGGTCACTCTTCCCTCTGTAGAGTGACAGCCATTTACCTCCACCCTCTGTGTCCTGCCACCAAGTCAGTTACCTACCCACCACACTACTGTCCTGCCCACACCCATATTCACCAGTTTGTGTAATAGTCTTCTATGTGGCACAGTGTCAAAGGCCTTGCTGAAGTCCAGATAGGCCATGTCACCACCCCCCCTGATCCACCTCCCTAGTCACCCAGTCAAAAAATTCAATGAGGTTGGTCTGACTGGCCTCCCCTGGTGAAACCATGCTGCCTTGGGTCCTGTAGTCCAGTGACAACCAGATGTTCTACCAATCTCTCCTTCAGTAGTGCTTCCATGATCTTCCCCACTACCGAGGTGAGGCTGACTGGTCTGTAGTTCCTGCTTCCTCTTTGTTCCACTTTTGTATAAGAGGACTACATCTGCTGTCCTCTCAGTCTTTGGGTACCTCCCTGTTTCCAGTGATCGGCTAAACAGGATAACCAGAGGTTCAGCCACCTCCTCTCTTAGTTCTTTAAGGACCCTGGGTGCACCCCATCGGCTCCCATTAGCTTATCAACTCTTATTACTTCCAGTTCTTTCAGGACCCTTTCTGGTGTAAAGGAACTTGTCCATTTCTGCACCATTCTCACCTTGTACTCCTTCAGACCCATTACTCTCCTCTTCCTCAGTAAAGACTGAGCAGAAATACCTGTTCAATATGTCAGCTTTACTTTTGTCATCCTCCACGTAGCCCCCATCCTCCCCCTTCAGTCTCACTATCCCTCCCTTTGTCTTTCTTTTTTCACTTATGTACCTGTAAAAGGTTTTGTCCCCTCTACCCACTGATTTTGCAATATGCTCTTCTGTCTGAGCTTTGGCTTCCCTTACTGACCTCCCTGCCTCCCTTTGCTTCTCCTGGTACTTCTCTCTATCCCCTTCTGCCTGTGTCTTTTTGTATTGCCTGAATACAATCTTTTTGGCTTTCACTTTCTTTGCTACCTCTTTGGAAAACCATAATGGTCTCCTCTTCCTTTTCCTCTTGCTAACCTGAGCTTAATGCATAATTATTTTGTTCTTGTAATCCCCATTTTAAATACCCAACTGTTCCTCAACCCCTGATTCCTGTCCCATTCCCTTAATGCCTCTTTCAAGTATCTCCCCATTTCCCAAAGTCTGCCCCCTAAAATCCAGGATACGTGTTTTGTGTGGTTTGGTTCTGCTCTTTCTGTGATTTCAAACCACAATGACTGGTAGTCACTGTTTCCCAGATGCTCCCCCACTGTTACCCCCATCACTGTATCTGTTTGTGAGCACAAGGTCCAGTATTGCCTTCTGCCGAGTTGGTTCCATGACCAGTTGCTTGAGGAAGGCACCTGAAGAGATTCAGGATAAATCTGCTCTAGTTGATGCTGGTGCTGGGATGCTCAGTCCACATCTGGAATATTGAAGTCTTCAACCAGTGCTTCCTCACCTTGTCTGCCATCCTTTGGATGGCTAGCATCAACTCCCTATCTGTTTCTTAGTCCTGTGCTGGTGGTCTATAGACCACACTGCTGTGAGATGACTGTCCCCATTTTCCTCCAGCTTAACCCACAGTATCTCTCCCCATTTGTTCCTCCTGGATCTCTGTGGCCCTTATGTCATTTTCACATACAGTGCCACTCCTCCTCCTTCCTGCCTGCTCTGTCTCTTCTGAATATGTTGTAGCCAGGTATGGCCATCTCCCAGTCATGGTTATCATTACACAGGTTTCAGTGATGGCCACAGTGTCCAGGTCTGACTGCACCATGACAGCCTCCAGATCTTCCATCTTGTTGCTAAGGCTCCTGGCATTTGCACACATGGCTTTCCATGATTTGACCTCCCTAGACTGTTTCACAGTTCTACTCCAGCCCCTTCCTTGGTTGTCATTTATCCCTGGTTCTCCTTGCTGTCTGCCCTTCTGTTGAATTTTGCCCATTTTCTGCTTATCCACCTCTTGGGCACTAATATCCATCTTTTGCACACTGCTTTGCAGAGATAGCCACTCCTCTGGTTCATTGGTTCCACTGCTAGCTGTGGGAGGTGTGCAAGTAGGTACCCTCCTTGCTGGCCTGCCACCCCCCTTTGCTAGTTTAAATGCTTGTCACTGTAGCATTTAAACTTATCATTGAGTGCTTGGATTCCCCTCCAGGATGGATGCAGGCCGTCAGGCTTGAACAAACCTCCATCCCTCCAGGTGGGTCCCCAGTCACCAATGAATCCAAACCCTTCTTCACAGCACCTGTTCTTCAACCATGAGTTAAAGTTCCTGGTGCATGCACTCCTATGCTCTCCCTTGCCTCTCACAGGTAGTACTTCTGAGAAAGTGACAGAAGTAGCTACTTGTTTGAGACCCCTCCACAGTTTCCTAAACTCTTCCTGAACTTCCTTTGGCTCCCCATTTGCCAGGTCATTAGTACCTAGGTGGATAATGACATCCAGCTCACCCTCCCGTCTTGCCTTCCCAGTGATCCCAGGATCTTCCTTCCATCCCTCCATGCCATGGCACCTGGTAGGCACCTCACCTCCCTGTCCTCCCCCTCCTGTGTCCCTAGCTGGATCCCTCTTATGATGGAGTCCCCCACCAGGATTCGCTTCCTCCTCCTCTGGGGTCCACTGCTTTCCCTGCTGAGGTCACCTCCCTGGCTAACCTCCACATCCTTTTCTTCCACTTCTCTGGGTACCTCTATTTGGTTGTCCTCTTTCGCCAGTGTAGCATATGAGTTCTTGAGTGGAATAGGATTTGGGATGTGCCTCTGCTGGACCGCTCTAACCCTCCCTGAGCCCACTGTCATCCAAGTGCTCCTCATTCTCAGCATCCTTTGAGGCAGTTGCGTTGGACTGGGTGGTCCCTGGATAGGGGTGATGGTACTCCTGACCCAGTTTACTTCTGCTCTGAGTCTGGCTACCTCCTCCCGCAGTCCAGAGAGATGCACGCAGATAGGGCAGCACCTCAGTGTCCAGAAGGTCTGCCTAAATATGGCTGCCCCACAGCCACTGCATTGCGCCACTCCTCACATTATACTGCAGTTCCACTACTTGTCTGCTGCTGAAGCTCTCCTAGTTCCCTTTTTATTAATTTACTGTCCTAAAAATCCTGCCACTGATCCTCAGATAATTTTTTTAAAGAAAAAGAAAACAATAAATAAATAAATGAATCAAAACACTTGTCATGCTGAGGGTGGGCTTCTTCCCCCTTATGCCCCTCCTACTTCACACCCCTTACTATACCCTGTGTTTAGCTCCTGTCAATCAGATTTAACAGGGCATATAATTAAGAGTTGGGGAAGGGGTGAAAATTTGCAGCAATTAAAGACAGCACAGAATTACACCACCACTATGTTTTAAATTTTCAACAGCCCAAAAACAATTATAAGTAAAGACAACAAAGAATTATAGTGTCACTAAAGCTCTCAATCTAAGTTTAAAGAAAAATAGCAATTACCAGTTACTCTAAAGCACTGAATTGAATATGTTTCCTTCCTTCCCCTTCTGGCTTCTTCTGGAAAATGAACTCTGCTTGCTACTTCAACTCTGACTAAGCCCCACCTCCAGTTATCACGTAGCTGAGGTCAGAGGCCAGACAATTAACACCCTTCACCCAACTACAGGGCAGTCAGACAAGCCAAGATAAAATCTGCAGCAATTAAAGACAGCACAGAATTACACCACCACTATGTTTTAAATTTTCAACATCTTGTAAATGATTATCTGAGATATCTATGGGGTGTTACTTACATGCAGAGGTGGTAGATATGAGGTCCCATAATCAGTCAACTGAAAAATGATTGAAAACGTTATCACAGAACAATTAAGAAATGTTTAATTTTTTTTAATTAAATGTAGTTCACGGAAAACAGATGATTATGGAGAGTTTGCAAAGCACAACTGGGGTAAGTGGGGCAGGTGGTTGGGTCAAGTACATAGCCCAGAGCAGTTTATAGCATTTCTGTAGGCGTGGCTTGGTTCTGGAGAGAGATACTGATAACCCAAGCTTTTAGCTGAAATAGAAGCAGAAGGGTGACTTCCAGTCTGATCACCCCACCCCCACACCTACTCCTCCCCATCCCAATTGGTAAGTGCGGGACCTCCCCTTCTGGTCGCAACTAGCTGACATGAAGAGGGATAAAGGCCAGATGCTGGCTAGCTCCTCAGAGGATCCTCTCTCCTTCTACCTGCCACACGTTGCTCCTCCATCACTGCCAAGATTTTGCTTTCTCTCATAGATGCACTACAGGATACATTCTGATCCTCAACCAGCAGCATGCGCGTCAGTGGTGGTGGCCCTCAGAGCTTCACCAGTGCTTCACTGGGAGATGGAAATGTTAGAAGTGCAAGGTTTAGAGGGGTGGGCACTGCCCGTGGAGTTGGTTTCGGGCTGGGTGGTATGGAACCGTGTGATGTCAGGAAGAGATAAAGTGTAGCTAACTACACTACAGTGTAGCCAGTCACCGCTTATTCTTGCATGACAACGTAATGCTCCAGAAATGGTGTCAGCGTAGTAACAGTATTGGATAGACATTGTTGGATATATCTGTGGACTGCTGCCAGCTACAGGCAAGCCCAATACCTTGTTTGAAAATGTCGCTCATGAACTTTCAACCATGATGGCCACTGTGTGGGAATGATCCTCTTTATGGGGAGTGACCTGCTGAAACATATGAATGGCCAATGGAACAGATATTTATTTTAGTTATATAGATGCAGTCCACATTGTCCACATAAACATACCAGCACACACATACCTTAGAAAAGAAACAAGTCAATTTAAACTCCGTCAGTCATTTCATATTTGCCAGAAAACATTTGCAAATATGAATAAATATCAAGAACAACATACTGTTAGGACGGCCACTTAGCATCTGTATAGCTCTGCAATAGACAATTACTGGGTTATTTAAGTGGATATGTTTAGTCACCGTGGGGTAACAAAATATTTTTTGGCATGTTTAAAATACTCATGATGCTAGATTTACCTTGATCTCTGTTACGGTGGTATGGTATCAAACAAACCACAGAAAGCATTAGTTTTCATCTTCGTTTTTGTCCACCCTTCCAGCTCCCACACCACCCAGTGTTGAAGCCAGGACAACGCCGTAAGTGCATTATTACCCATGTTGGTGAGTATTTAGCCATGCCCTGGAAGTATTTGTTTCCCAGCCTCTTTTTACTCCATGATGAAATTCAGACACTACTGTACACAGTAACAGCAAAAATCAAAGCAGTACTTAGTTTTAGACATTTATTGGCATTGTGTTTAATTCAAACAGAGCAGTAACACAGCTATCATTCCTATACCTGCCGGTGCAACCGAAATCAATGGCCAGGGCCCTGAATGTCACCACAATCCCCAATCAAGTTGTTTGCCTTGGAAATATGACTGGAAGGGAATTGGAATGATGACAGAACCTAGAAATGATAAAATGGTGGACCCAGTGCTGACAGCTGATATTTTGGTGGTGGTGTTTTAATATAGTGCGATGTGTAATGATGTTTTGCATCTGCCAAGTACACATAGCAAATTATTTTTGCTTCACCTTTCACAAAAGTGTGTTGTAGTGTACCAGTGTTTTCTGTTATTTTTCAATGTGACAAAACACATGGAATGAAAGACGACAACATCTCAAACAAATGCAACAGTAAGAGATTTCTTTGAGTTTCTTATCGCCTGCATATCTTGCCTGATATTCATAAATACTGCAGGACATTTTTCTTGCGGAAGGGGAAAACCGTTCATGAATGTTTTATATAAAAGAATTTGTTTTTCCAAAATATGTTCTTCTTGAAATTTCTGGACGAGTTTTGCATAATTCCAACATGAAAATGTGAAAATTCATAAATTTCATGGGCAAAACAAAAAAAAAACACTTCTGCACAGCACTCAGTATATCATCAATTAAATAAATATCAGGTTACAAGGGTTATGGTAACTAATGATTCAGTTTAAGATATTTCATAGAACAGATTATACTCCTATAAAATTAAATAACTTATTAATGCTGATATATCAGACAGATGCCAAAGATGTAAAATGGCTGAAGGCTCATTAATACATATGTTTATGGACTATCCTGCATTGAATGAATATTGCCAAACTATATTTAAATTGTTTTATACAATGGGGTATGAAAATTCTGTATCCTCATTGGTCAAACCACATCAAATGACCGTGGTATATATCCTGTAATAACCCACACCCTGTGGTGCCTTATTGCTTAAGCAACACATGTTAGGAGTGGAATTCCCATTAGATCAAGGCATCATTCAGCCCTGCAGACATTTTGCACATAGCAAAGGGCTGATGTCATGTTTTCCACACGTGGAACTGTTTTTCCACTGCCTGACCCTCCCCCAAGAAGCAATCCGCCCATGTTGTCCCTATTCAGCACTGTACTATATCACAGTGGGCTTTTTTTTCTTATGGGCATTTTTTTTTTTTTACATTTCTATCCTTTCCCCTTAATAGCAGTCAAACTCTCAGGAAATCTGCTCACCTTGGAGCCTTTTGGCTTTTGCTATAGCCGCATTGCAAAGGACGACTCAGGACTGAAGCCAGACTAGGTCTAAATATGTTTTGCTGAAGTTCTCCTGAAGGCGTCAGCTGTTATACTACATAACGTTGTCCGGTCATCCTCCCATTCCCACCACAATGTCCTCTCACTTTTACTGTCAGCAGAAGGCTATGCAATTAATTTTCTGAACACAGCCCCAGCCCCCCCCCCAAAAAAAGAACTTGCAGCCACAGACCTCTGGTTAAACCTGCCACACTTAATCACTTTGCCCAGGCACTCCTTCCACATACAGTAGAATACAACTAACACACCACACAGTGAAAATCAGATGTTACACAGCTCCTGTGTCCCGATACTGAATTCGTTTTCCAAACCAATTAATGTAGAAGTCTAGAACACAGGAAAAATAAGCATTCACCCCCACACTTCCAAGGGCAGTCCCTCAAGTTTTTTTTTCCAAATGATGCAATTTATAATGCAAAACTGAGAGAGAATCACATAGTTTAGCAGACTGCAAGTGAAAGTCATCAGAGCACAATCACTGAGCAGCCAGCTTCACGCAGGTCTGTCTAGCTCAAAATGTATAATAATGACATCTGAATAACCCCAATGCAACAGAATGCGCACACAGCAATGGATGCAAACAAACCTTTTGTTTTCCTCCAGGTCTATACCAGCCCCAATTTCCTGATGCCAGTTAGTTTCATGAAATGGGCATAGCTGGTGTGAAGTTTGTGTTTTGCTGTAATGCAGAGGTGGAGAAAAGCTGAAACCCTGTGTGCCTGCTGCCCCAAATTCCATAATCTCTTCTCGTGTTGCCCCCAGTGGTGCAATGCCCCATGTCCATTCCTCTCAAAATCAGATTATAATTCAAATAACCTTGCTGCTAAAGGTAAACTTCATGTCAACGTTTTGGGGAAAATGAAAAGTCACTTACTGCCACTTCTTTTTGTTCTGTTTAAATCTCAGCAATATTTTTAGTGGTACATTTTCTACGACAGTGGAGTGGATCACCTCGTGTACCACTCCTCCCGTGAAAGAAAAAGCAAATTTATGATTGGAGCATCTGCACAGAATCTCCCTCTCAGTTCACCTATATGTAATGTTCCTACAGTATTTGTGCTGAAGCTGTTGTACCAACTTCACAAGAAAATTCTCTTTTATCATTTAATCTACTGTACGTACTAGTGTGCAGATTCAAGTTCATTTTCTTATCCTTATTTATGTTGCAACCAGTTTAATGGCATAATGCTCTGGTTTCCTACAGTATTTTGTCTATGTTTCTTCATAAGTTTTACCCTTATAGTGTTCTTACTGGTGTTTGCTCTCAGTTGCTGTAACACTAAAACGGAAATGTGATCAATACCTCTGATACAACATAATGCAATTCACAAATATTCTCACAGAAATATAAAGAACAATGTCATGTTGGTCTAGGCAATGGCAATATTTGTTTCCCTGAGTCTTCTGATTTGAATAATTGCTGTAATCCTTTTGACTGACAGCAAAGAATCCCATGTTGAGATATAATATTGACAGGAATCAGACCAGTACAAATGGGTCTGTGTATGTACCTACCCTTTCCAATGCCATAGTCACTAAACTTTACTTTGTTACTGGTTTGGAAGAATACTAAAAGGGTTGATGTCTTCATACCTGTCAAACTGGCAGATTAACCTGTTTTTTGGTACTTTTTAAAAATGTCTCATGAGCCCACTCTGGTTTTTCCTTTTATATACCCCCATTTGGTCTGAGGTTTTCCAAGCAGCTACCGAATATTTTTGACTTAGCTTACATCTTGCAAATGATGATCTGAGATATCTATGGGGTGTTGCTTACATGCAAAGGTGGTAGATATGAGGTCCCATAATCAGCCAACTGAAAAACGATTGAAAATGTTATCACAGAACAATTAAGAAATGTATAATTTTTTTTAATTAAATGTAGTTCACGGAAAACAGATGATTATGGGGGTTTGCAAAGCACAACTGGGCTAAGTGGGGCGGGGTGGTCAGGTCAAGTACATAGCCCAGAGCAGTTTGTAGCATTTCTGTAGGTGTGACTTGGTTCTGGAGAGAGATATTGATAACCCAAGCTTTTAGCCAAAATAGATAGAAGCAGAAGGGTGACTTCCAGTCTGGTCACCCCACCCACATACATACTCCTCCCCATCACAATTAGTAAGTGCAGGCCCTCCCCTTCTGGTCACAACTAGCTGAACTGAAGAGGAGATAAAAGGGCCAGATGCTGGCTAGCTCCTCAGAGGGATCCTATCTCCTTCTACCTGCCACACGTTGCTCCTCCATCACTGCCAAGATTTTGCTCTCTCTCATAGATGCACTACAGGACACATTCCGATCCTCAATGAGCAGCATGCGCGTCAGTGGTGGTGGCCCTCAGAGCTTCACCAGTGCTTCACTGGGGGATGGAAATGTCAGAAGTGCAACGTTTGGTGGGGTGGGCTCTGCCCGTGGAGTTGGTTTCAGGTTGGGTGGTATGGAACCGCGTGACGTCAGGAAGAGATAAAGTGTAGCTAACTACACTACAGTATAGCCAGTCACAGCTTATTCTTGCATGACAATGTAATGTTCCAGAAATGGTGTCAGAGTAGTAACAGTATTGGATAGACATTGTCGGATATATCTGTGGACTGCTGCCAGCTATAGGGAAGCCCAATACCTTGTTTGAAAGTGTCGCTCATTAACTTTCAACCATGATGGCCACTGTGTGGGAATGATCCTCTTTATGGGAATTGATCTGCTGAAATATATGAACGGGCAATGGTACAGTATTTAGTTTAGTTATATAGTCGCAGTCAGTTTACATTGTCCACATAAACACACCAGCACAGATATACCTTAGAAAAGAAACAAGTCAATTTAAACTCCATCAGTCATTGAATATTTGCCAGAAAACATTTGCAAATATGAATAAGTTTAAAAAAAAAATACTGTTAGGATGGCCACTTAGCATCTGTATAGCTCTGCAGTAGACGATTAGTGGGTTATTTAAGTGGATATGTTTAGTCACCCTGGGGCAACAAAATATTTTTTGGCATGTTTAAAATAGTCATGATGCTAGATTTACCTTGATCTCTGTTGCGGTGGTATGGTATCAAACAAACCACAGAATGCATTAGTTTTCATCTTCGTTTTCAGCCCCCCCCCCAGCTTCCACACCACCCAGTGTTGCAGCTAGGACAACACTGTAAGTGCGTTATTACCCATGGTGGTGAGTGTTTAGCCACACCCTGAAATATTTGTTTCCCAGCCCCTTTTTACTCCATGATGTAATTCAGACACTACTGTACACAGTAACAGCAAAAATCAAAGCAGTACTTAGTTTTAGACATTTATTGGCATTGTGTTTAATTCAAACAGAGCAGTAACACAGCTATCATTCCTATACCTGCCGGTGCAACCGAAATCAATGGCCAGGGCCCTGAATGTCACCACAATCTCCAATCAAGTTATTTGCCTTGGAAAGATGACTGGAAGGGAATTGGAATGATGACAGAACCTAGAAATTATAAAATGGCAGGCCCAGTGCTGACAGCTGATATTTTGATGGTGGTGTTTTAATATAGAGTTGTGTGAAATTATGTTTTGCATCTGCCTAAGTACACATAGTAAATTATTTTTGCTTCACCTTTTCACAAAAGTGTGTTGTAATGTTCCAGTGTTTTCTGCTATTTTTCAATGTGACAAAACACATGGAATGAAAATGGCGACATCTTAAACAAATGCAACAGTAAGAGATTTCTTTGAGTTTCTTATCGCCTGCATATTTTGCCTGATGTTCATAAATACTGCAGGACATTTTTCTTGTGGAAGGGGAAAACCGTTCATGAATGTTTTCTATAAAAGAACATTTTTTTCAAAATATGTTCTTCATGAAATTTTCGTATGATTTTGCATAATTCCAACATGAAAATTTGAAAATTGATAAATTTCGTGGGCAAAACAAAAAAAAAACACTTCTGCACAGCACTCAGTATATTATCAATTAAATAAATATCAGGTTACAAGGGTTATGGCTACTAATGATTCAGTTTAATATATTTCATAGAACATATTATACTCCTATAAAATTAAATAACTTTAATGCTGATATATCAGACAGATGCCAAAGATGTAAAAAGGCTGAAGGCTCATTAATACATATATTTATGGACTGTCCTGCTTTGAAAGAATATTGGCAAACTATATTTAAATTGTTTTATATAATGGGGTATGAAAACCCTGTAACCTCATTGGTCAAAACACATCACATGACCGTGGTATATATCTTGTAATAACCCACACCCTGTGGTGCCTTATTGCTTAAGCAACACATGTTAGGAGTGGAATTCCCATTTGATCAAGGCATCATTCAGCCCTGCAGACATTTTGCATGTAGCAAAGAGCTGACGTCATGTTTTCTGCCCGTGGAACTGTTTTTCCACTGCCTGACCCTCCCCCAAAATGCAATCTGCCCATGTTGTCCCTATGGACTGCAACACTGCACTATATCACAGTGGGTGTTTTACTTTTTTTTATGGGCATTTTTTTTTTACATTTCTATCTCCTCCCCTTAACAGTAGTCAAACAGACAGGAAATCTGCTCACCTTGGAGCCTTTTGGCTTTTGCTATAGCCACATTGCAAAGGACGACTCAGGACTGAAGCCAGACTAGGTCTAAATATGTTTTGCTGAAGTTCTAATGAAGGTGTGAGCTGCTATTTAAATTACCTGTTACTTTGATTGTTTGTCCCCATTAAAAACTTGTCATATGCTGCACTGCCCCTGCAGCACTATCCATCTCAAGCATATATTAGGCTTGTCCCCTCTCGGGGTTGCAAAACTCATCACCATGCTGTCATGTGCTTGCTTGACATTGCCCAATCTTGTCCTGGCTTTGAACTCACATTACACAGCAAGGTACCATGAATTTCTCCTCTAGGCAACATTCATTTCATTTTCTACATGCAATCCCCACGTCAGCTGGCTGTCTGGCCTAAATACATGCTGGATGGGAAATATAAAGACATAAACAGACTCTCCCATTACATACACCAGACAAAGGCAGACATAACCAAATGCCTCACTTAACATACAGAAAATGCAAATCAACTGTTATGCAACACTGCACTATATCACAGTGGGCATTTTTTTTTTTAATGGGCCTTTTTTTTTGTACATGTCTGCATCCCTGCCATTTCTGTCCCCTCCCCTTAACAGCAAGGGCGTAGTTACCGATTCGTCTGGCATGCCATGGCGTGCAGCACACCAGCGTGTGAGAGGGGTAGCAGTCCATAGCTCAACCCAGTTTAAAATTTAAAAAAATCATTTAAAAGCCAGTCCGTGCTTAAAAACTGCATTGCCATTGCTTAGTATTGAAAGTTGCCTAATAAAATGGACCTGTTTTGCAATCAGAACCCTTTTCTTGCACTTCTAAAGTTTGGAAGTTCAACTATGTACCTGGAAATGGCGACCTCGGAGGTGACGGAGACAGCTTCAATAAATACTCCATTAGCAATGCTTGGTGTGTACTGTGGTCACCCTTCTAAACTGCTAGCCTCTGAAAATCATTTAATACATTTTAACTGCCCAAAGGAACAACTTCCCCAATGAATGCTACAATACCTCTTGACTTCTGACTTTCTTTCAACCCTACTTTATTCAATCAGAATCTTTGCCTAGCAGCGTGCAGCCTTTTAACCTGCCACAACTGACAAGAAGCAGTGTGAAATTCACTCTGTGACAACTGGCTGCCGGTAGGGAGTGAATTGTCAGGGGTCAGGTTATCTCAGGAGCCAACTGTCACCGGAGCATGTCGTCGGGAGCCAGTTGTCATGGAATGAAATGATGGGAGTGAACTGCCGTGCTCCCTTTCTTTTTGTGGGTCCCCATGTAATGCTGTTGTGTTTTACAAGACTTATGAACTGAAACAGCAGTGAGCAAAATGTTACAAAAAACAGATCTGCAAAATAATCGCCCATTCTTTATCGCAGGTTATGGCTGGTACTGGGAATTAAAGCTGACACTGATCGAGATAGGCTGAAGGATTATTTGACAGATCTGCATTTTTTTAACATTTGCTCTGTGCTGTTTCAATTCATAAGTAATGTGAAATGTAACAGCATTAGATGGGGGCATGATACTTGGGACTGCATGTCTTTGTGGGAATGCTTTTGTCCATCATAACGCCTGCCCAGCAGCTCTCGGTCTCCAGATTGGAATCAAGCTTGGCTAAATATATATATAATTTTCCTTCATCTTGCACCAGGCCAAGTGTATATAGTTATTCACATGGAAAAAAAAACAGCTGTGGGAAGAAGGGGAGTGTAATTCAGAACTGAACATTATGTTTTATATGTCCCACTCCAAGGAATCACACACAATTGACATTGTTTTGCTGATGTCAGCTGCTCTTTCAACAAAAGCCACAGAAACAAAAATGGGTGTACTAGATGGACCCCTAGTCACCTTCTGCTGTCACCTTTCTATGTTTCAGTTATGTGTGGTCTAGCGTCGTTGTAGTGGTAGTGTATACTTGGTTGTAGGTGGCGGGGGTTGGGAGGCTTCACTCATACAAGACCTGGGTAATTTGACAAGGGGGGCAGTAAGTGCAGAGAATGGATTTCATAGCAGTGCTAGTGTTCTCTGGAATAATTGAACATGTTAATTTCTTTTAATGTTTGCCAATGTTCCAGATGCCCAGGTGTGGTTAACAACTTCTTAAGATCTTGCACCTAGCCGTACAATGTTAGGATCACACAATGGACTAAATATGAATCTTTTGCACACCATTATTTATCCCCAGCTAATCTCCTGGCTTTCAGCAGGGATGTTAAGTGCCCTTGTTTTGTAACAATGTATTTAATTACAGCTAGTCTTGGTGTAATTTAAACAGAATTTACCATCAGAATTGGCAATATGACACAGAAAAGATAGCTCTTGGTGTATTAACATTCCATATTTTCCAAAGCAGCTGACTACATTACCCTCATAAACATACAATTTGACACTAGGTAAGGACCACAGGAGCCATTCTAGTCTGCCCATTTTCTTCGCAAACTTTATTATGCAGCCATAGTGGATCTGACAAGAATTTGTTTTTATTGTATCTTGTCCAAGGCAATCTTCCCAGAGTATGGTTTGCTCCATTGTTTAATAGCTCTGGGTCGAGGCCAGTGTCTTGTTACATTGTCTTTTGTTTCAAATTAACCACAGACATCATGGCAGCCAAATGATACACACCTTGAGTCTTAGGGTATGTACAGCATAATTAATACATTTTCATATGCATAATGTTTCCATTCATGTTATTGCTAGACATACTGTAGCTAGCTTGGCTTGAGGAAGGGTGAACATGGTCAGGACACCTTAGCAATTGAAATGCATATGCAGCAAATAAGTCCAGATGTGCTAACTTACCCTACAACTGTTAAGTGTCACAGTTTGCATTTTCTTCTTGAAATGGTTACTTTTGCATTTATGTTTATTTTAAAATATTTAATATTCTGACCACATGGTTATGTCATGAACCATAACTGATCTAAGATCACTATAGCTGAGGTTTAAGTTTGCAAAAAAAGGCAGAACTGGGGATAGTTCAATTAAAGAAAAACTACATGATAAGTGAGTGAGTGTGTGTGTGCGTGTGTGTGTGTGTGTGTGTGTGTGTTGATTCAATTGCTTGTGTCTTGAATTTCAGCATTTTAGTGGAAACTTTGCATTCTGATTTTCTTATTCTGAATTTTTTGCAGTATGTTGTCAATATTTATATTCATTCTGTTGGCATTCCTGGTAATGTACAGGGGCAGGGGACTGAGCTTTGACTGGGTTTGAATAAGGAAAGTTTGCAGGAACCCAGGGAATGATTACGGGGGGAGGAGGGGCTGATAGTCATCAAAATAGAATGGGATTTTGTGACAATCATATTGGATGACCTAAAGGTGGCTAAACAAATGCACCAAAGCTGTGAGGAGAGCCAGTAGAATGCTGTGGTACATAGGGAGATGTATTACCAGCAGAAAGAAGGAGGTGGTGATGCCACTGTGTAGATCACAGGTGAGGCCTCATTTGGAATATGGTGTCCAGTTCCGGATGCCACATTCCCATCATGCAACTTTAAATCATAAATGGGTTAAATGGTTCTATTTTAGATTTCTATCCCTTTCCCCTACTTCTCCCACTGGTTAGCCTTATGGAACGCAACCAGAACACATCTTGGCTAGCATGTTGAATTCACCTACACAAGCTGCTTCTCAGTCTACAGCACTGTCTTTTTAAAATGCTAACTTCTTGTTGAAAATATGGCTTAATTTTTCCATTCATGTTATTGCTAGATATACTGTAGCTAGCTTGGCCTGAAGAAGGGTGAACATGGTCTGGACACCTTAGCAATTGAGATGCACATGCAGCAAATAAGTCCAGAAGTGCTAACTTACCCTACAACTGTTAATTGTCACAGTCTGCATTTTTTTCTTGAAATGGTAACTTTTGCATTTATGTTTATTTTAAAATATTTAATATTCTAACCACATGGTTATGTCATGGACCATAACTGATCTCCAGACTTAACCCCCCTCCATGCTCCAACTTACATAGAAGACAGTGCTTGTAGACAAATCTAATCATTTTGCCAGCTGTGTTCTGGTGCGTGTGTGTGTGTGTACTTTTGATTCAATTGATTGTGTCTTGCATGGAAAACAGTGTTTGCAGACAATTTAATGACTTTGCAGCTGTGTTCTGCTGTGTGTGTGTGTGTGTGTGTGTGTGTTCCTTTGAGGTTGTTCTTGCAACCTAGGAAAGGTAGAAATGATGAGGTATCAACTCCATATTCCTGGATGCATGTTCCTTCCACCCCTGGGAACACCTGCCTGCCCCAGTGGGTGGCACCTGCCTGCCCTTTCCCCAACCTGTCCATCTAGGTGTCCTGGTCATGCCCCTAGACAAAGTCCTGCCTCCTTTACCAAGGTCCTCTTATGTGTATCCCATGAATGTTTGAAAGCTGTAACTATTTTGATACCCATTCGCTCTGTTGGCAGGCTGTCCCACATGTCCCCCACCCTACCTCTAAAGAAGTATTTCTTTGTGTCCCATGGACATGCCATTTATCACTCATTTAAAATAACACAAATGTAGTTTCACATTTTTACTATGAGGGAAGCAAAAAAGATGAACCAGCATGGTTAACAAATACATTGATTGACACCTGTGAATGAGTGGGGAGGGGGAGTTTTTTTTTTCTAACATTCCTGGTGGTGTTATTCTCCCTGGAACCTGCTATTCAGGTTTTTTTTATTGCATCTTGTCCCATGCACTCTTCCCAGAGTACAGTTTGCTCCATTGTTTAATAGCTCTGGGTCAAGGCCAGTGTCTTGTTACATTCTCTTTTGTTTCAAATTATCCGCAGACATCATGGCAGCCAAAGGAGACACACTTTGAGTCTTAGGGTATGTACAGCATAATTAATACATGTTCATATGCATAATCTTTCCATTCATGTCATTGCTAGACATACTGTAGCTAGCTTAGCTTGAGGAAGGCTGAACATGGTCAGGACCCCTTAGTAATTGAGAAGCATATGCAGCAAATAAGTCCAGATGTGCTAACTTACCCTCCAACTGTTAAGTGTCTCAGTCTGCATTTTCTTCTTGAAATCGTTACTTTTGCATTTATGTTTATTTTAAAATATTTAATATTCTGACCATGTGGTTATGTCATGGATCACAACTGACCTAAGATAACTATAGCTGATGTTTAAGCTTGCAAACAAAAGCAGTAGTGGGGATAGCTCAGTTAAAGGAAAACTACATGATAAGTGAGTGTGTGTGTGTGTGTGTGTGTGTGTGTGTGTGTTGATTCAATTGCTTGTGTCTTGAATTTTAGCATTTTAGTGGAAACTTTGCACTCTGATTTTCTTATCTTGAATTTTTTGCGGTATGTTGTCTGTATTTACATTCATTCTGTTGGCATTCCTGGTAATGTACAGGGGCAGGCGACTGAGTTTTGACTGGGTCTGGATAAGGAAGGGTTGCAGGAACCCAAGGAACGATTACGAGGGGGGGGGCTGATGATCATCAAAATGGAAAGGGATTTTTGTGGTAATCATATTGGATGACCAAAAGGTGGCTAAACAATGTACCAAAGCTGTGAGGAGAGCCATTAGAATGCTGTGGTACATAGGGAGATGTATTACCAGCAGAAGGAAGGAGGTGGTGATGCCACTGTGTAGATCACAGGTGAGGCCTCATTTGGGATATGGTGTCCAGTTCTGGATGCCACATTCCCGTCATGCAACTTTAAATCACAAATGGGTTAAAAGGTTCTATTTTAGATCTTTATCCTTTTCCCCTACTTCTCCCACTGGAACGGAACTAGAACATATCTTGGCTAGCATTATGAATTCACCTACACAAGCTGCTTCTCAGTCTATGCACAGTCTTTTTAAAATGCTAACTTCTTGTTGAAAGTATGGCATAATTTTTCCATCCATGTTATTGCTAGATATACTGTAGCTTGCTTGGCTTGAGGAAGAGTGAACATGGTCGGGACACCTTAGCAATTGGGATGCATATGCAGCAAATAAGTCCAGATGTGATAACTTATCTTACAACTGTTAAGTGTCACAGTTTGCGTTTTCTTCTTGAAATGGTTACTTTTGCATTTATGTTTATTTTAAAATACTTAATATTCTGACCATGTGGTTATGTCATGGACCATAACTGATCTCCAGCCTCAACCTTCCCCCTCCTGTGTTCCAACTTGCATAGAAGACAGTGCTTGTAGACAAATATAATCATTTTGCCACTGTGACCTGGTGTGTGTGTGTGTGTGTGTGTGTGTGCTTTTGATTCAGTTGCGAGTGTCTTGCATGGAAAACAGTGTCTGTTTGGAATATGGTGTCCAGTTCTGGAAGCCACATTTCAGTCATGCAACTTTAAATCACAAATGGGTTAAATGGTTCTATTTTAGATTTATATCCCTTTCCCCTACTTCTCCAACTGGTTAGCCTTATGGAATGCAACCAGAACATATCTTGGCTAACATGATGAATTCACTTACACAAGCTGCTTCTCAGTCTACAGCACTGTCTTTTTAAAATGTTAACTTCTTGTTGCAAATATGGCATACTCTTTCCATCTATATTACTGCTAGACATACTGTAGCTAGCTTGGCTTGAGGAATGGTGAACATGGTTCTTCCTAATTATTGATTTACTTATTTATTTATTTACATTGATTTACCAGATAAACATACAAACATAAAATAAATCTCATTTACATATATGATGGGGGGAGAGGCAAGGGAAATACTGTAAATAGCATACAATAGTATACAATGATATATAATGATATTCATTGCAAAAAATATTTCTTAATGCAACAGTTAGTGCTAAACAACAAAAGTACTGAAATGTGGCCTCAGGGTTTGAAACCCTAACACCCCACCCCTACCCTACAAGCAGCAACAGACGTGGGGTGTGACCTGGGTTGTCAACCCTAATGAGTAAATAAGCCAAGTTGGATGTGGCCCTTATGTTGGATGCAATATAAGAGAATGGAGTGAGCATTAGGGTTCACAATCCCAAGGCACACCTCACACCTCTTGCTGCCTGTGGGGTGTTAGGGTTGGAAACCCTAATGCTGCATTTCCCTACTTTTGTCACTATAACCCTAACTGGTGAATTAATGATGTTTTTTTGCAATGTATTTCCTTACTTTTTGAGATAGTATAATTGCATCCTCATTTGTCTGTGCACTTTCATCCCTCCATAGATGCATATATGTAAGTTGCTCTAGAGGGCCCTGTGCTTCAAATTTTAGCAAAATTGCAAATTGTCACCATAGACTTTGTATTACCCCCTCTCATGAGTCTGGTACTGAAAATTTCCAAATCCCCACCAAAACGTGATTCTGCGGCACCAGAACGTCATTCGTGTCACAGGTGCAAAAAGACAGTTTCACCAGGATTTTAAAAAATGTCAGCTCTCACATTCATGAAGTAGTGTAAAAATATATCTATGTTGAACATTTGGTGTCGAAATATTGAAAATTACCAGAGCTACGAGGAAACATAACAAAATTTCAAAGCATGTTTATAACTTGCCCATTTTTACATATTTTGACCCCAAATTTTCAATATAGCCATTTTGTGACCCCATCTCATGAACAAGGGGAGTGACATTATTTAAATAATCCCTGAAAGCTGATTTTGCCAAGCAACAGTAAATCACCATTTGGGACAAGTTTGTGATATTCCACTGATGTTGTTCATAAGGTGGGGTTCCAAAAAAGCCATATTGAAAATTTGGTGTCAAAATATGTAAAACTGCCCAAGCTATAAATAAAAGTTGAAAATCCCATTGAAATAGACTAAACCACATTTTCCTTTAATTTCTCATATTGAGGTCAGTGGTTTTAGCAGCAAGATGCGTCTTCAATCATAGAGTGGATCTTCAGCCAGTGAACTGTTCAGATGAGTGAGAGGGTGTATGGGGGTATGTGATAGGGGTGCTGGTTGTGGGTGCTCAGTGGGAGTTAGGAGGGGTTTGGATCAGCAAGGGACCTTTTTAATTTTTTACAGGTTCAAAGGTTCAAAAAAAACCATTGAGGGGCATTTTTCTTTATTGCAGTTCTAACAAGAGAAGGGATTGCAGAGTGGAGGTGTACCACTGGACACCAGTGAGGAAAGCAAATAATATGGGACTGGCAATCAGGGTGTGGTGGGTGCCACCGAACACCATGAACCATAACGAAACATATTACAGGGATGAGGATGACAGAGTGGTGCTACTAGACACCAGGGAAATAAATAAATAATTAAGGGCCAGTGATCAGAGGGTGGGGGTGCCACTAGACATCAGATAAATAACCAGTAAATACAGATGCAGCAATGAAATGGTAGAGGAGCCACTAGACAAATGGAATAATAAAGAAAAAAAGTATGGGGAGGGCAATCAGAAGGAGTGGGGGTTCCACTAGACACCAGGGAAATATAATGGTATTACGGGGAAAACCAGTTGGTAGGTGGGTGGGGGAGGTGCCACTAGACACGAGGGAACACATGCCAGCAAAAGAAGAACAAACATTTGTTATTGCCTAATGTTTCCTTGCTGGCATTAGCATTCAAAGTGCAGGAGTTAGATAGATGCAGAATAGGAATGGCAGTGAAGTATTGAACTGACTCCAACCCCACCCACACCCGGCAGAGACAGGCAGGTATTGGAGTGTGCCTTTGGGTCATCGCTCATAACGTTCATGCCATTTCACCTCACCCTACCCTGCAGACACCCACAAGTGTTGGGGTGTGCCATGGGGCATTTGGGCTTTATACTCACCCCATTCCATAAGGAAATATGCTGAAATGGGTGCAGTATAAGAGAATGAAGTGAACCTTGGGGCCAAAGAATTCAAAGCAGACCTCAATGCCTGTCACTGGCTACAGGGTAGGGGTGGGGGTGGAATGGTGTGAGCATTACTGTCGACAATCCCGAGTCACACCCCTGATCTCTGTCAGTCCCTACAGGGTAGGGTGTTATGGTCAGAAACCCTAATGCCCTGGGCATTTCTTGGTATTTCCACTTCAAGTTCTCAACATGGGCTTTTTGTGACCCCAACGCATGAACAGTGACACTATTAGTTTGTTAGCTGAAAGGAGATTTTGCTCAGCGACTGTTCCATTTGGTGACACAGAGGTAAAAACACTTTTCAAACAAGATGTGAAAAATGACAGCTGTACTGTTCATGAGGAGGTGTAAAAAAATGGTAATGCTGAAAATCTGAAGTGAAAATATAAAAAAATTGGTGAAGTCACGAGCATGCATAGAAACTGTGCAATGCACACCCGTAATGCAATCATTTTGCACATTTTTTACACCAGATTTTCAACATAGTCATTTTGGGGCCTCTGCTCATGAACAGTGGCACTGTGGTTTTCTTAATCTGTCCGAACATGGATTTTGCAAAGCAACTGCACCCATTGTGTACCACAGGTGTGAAAACATGTTTCAGGCAGGATGTGAAAAATGACAGCTGTAAGGCAGTGTGCAAAAATGACAATGTTGAAAATCTGGAGTAAAAATATAAATAAATGGCAAAGTTATGAGCATGCGTAGAAACTGCACAACTCATGCTAGTAACACTGTCATTTTTTTGGAATTGTTTCACCAAATTTGCAACATGGACTTTTTGTGTTGCTTGCATGCATGTGCTAGAAACACATTGCTTGCAGTAGTAGGGGAGTATGCCTAAATGCATCAAGAAATTTGTCCACGTCGCCACGCAATCAGCTGTTTTGGTGCATTACAAGTTACCAAAACAGCTGATTACGTGGTGTCTCCATGGCGACGGCTTCTCCATTGGCCTCTCACAGTCCCTAGGAAGCTGATGGAAAGCCACCGCCAGCCATTCAGTGTGCCTTCCTGGTGAAACATTTCAATAAATAAATGAAAAAAAAAAAGCTAGCAGGGTGCCCAATCCCCCTGTCAGCATGGCCCCCACCCCAGTTCATTTGCTGATGGGGTAGCCCAATCCCCATCAGCATAATGCACCCCCCCATGGCTCATGCATCCCCCAGCACACTGTATGGCTGACAGGGGGTGTCCAATCCCCCGTCAGCTCCACTGTCCCCCAAACAAACTTACATCTACCACGCTGGGAGCCCACCCCAGCATGGCAAAAGTCTCCTTGGCCAATGGGGTGCCCAATTCTCCATTGGCTCTACTGCCCCCCAAACAAACTGCCTGATGCCATGCTGGAAGCCCACCCCAGAATAGCAAAAATCCCCCATCGTCTTTGAAAAAAAAAAGACCTAGAAGAAAAAAACTGTCCCTAGTTGATTCTCCTTGCCCCTACCCCAACCCATGCCCCCTCTGGTACCCCCACCCCATACACCCTCACCCTATACCATCTCGAGCCCAACATGATGATCTTCGTGACCAGGAACACGTCTGCACTCTTCAAAGCTGACCGCAAACTGAAGAAATGCCGGTAAGCTGTATAATGGCATAAATGTTTTTTTTTTCAACTTTGCTGCATATCTCAGCTATTTCTGGGAATTCTTCCACCAAATTTTCAACATGGGGTTCTTGGGACCCCACTTCATGAATTCAGTCACTGTCATTTTGTTGTTCAGTGTCAAAAGGCGATTTTGTGGTCACTGTGTGGAACCACCTTTCAGGACTGACTAATGAAATGACAGTGTCACAGTTCATGAGGTAGGCCCCTAAATAACCCATATGTTGAAAATTTGGTGAAAAAAATTCCCCAAAATGACTGTTTCTATGAGCATGCATTGCACAGTTCTTAAGCATGCTCGTAACTTCAAGCATTTTTAATACTTTCACTACAGATTTTCAACATTGCCATTTTACCACACCTTCTTATGAACAGTACAGCTGTCATTTTTCACATCTTGCCTGAAATGTGTTTTTGCATATGTAGCACACAATGGCACAGTCGGTGTGCAAAATCAATGTTCGGGACAGATTAATAAAATCACAGTGATGCTGTTCATGAGCAGAGGACTTAAACTGGCTATGTTGAAAGTTTGGTGACAAAAGTCCATAAAATGACTGTGTTACGGGCGTGCATCATGCAATTTTCATGCCCCTCATAAGTTTACAAATTCATAATCTTTTCAGTCCAGATTTTCAGCATTGGCATTCCACACCGCCTTATGAACAGTACAGTTATCATTTTTCACACCCCTGCCAAAATGTGTTTTCACACTTCTGGTGCAGAATAGCATGGTCGCTGTGGGAAATCAGTGTTCGGGATAGATTAAGAAAATCACTGTGACACTGTTAATGACTGGAGGTTGCAAAATGCCTATGTTGAAAATCTGCTGTAAAAAATCCCAAAACTAATTACATTACGGGTGTGCATTGAGCAATTTCTATGCACACTCATGACTTCACCAGCGTTTTTATATTTTCACTCCAAATTTTCAACATTGCCATTTTTTACACCTCCTCATGAACAGTATAGCTGTCATTTTTCACATCCTGTTCGAAATGTGTTTTCACACTTGTGGCGCAAAATGGCGCAGTCACTGTGCAAAATCACATATCAGCTAACGAACTGATAGTATCACTGTTCATGTGGTGGGATCACAGAAAGCCCATGTTGAAAACTTGGACTAAAAATACCAAGAAATGCCCAGGGTGTTAGGGTTTTCAACCATAACGTCCTACCCTGTAGGGACTGACAGGCATCATGGGTGTGACCTGGGACTGTCGACAGGAATACTCATGCCATTCTACCCCCACCCTGCAGCCAGTGGCAAGCATTGAAGTGCACCTTGGACCCTTTGGCCCCAGAGTTCACCCCATTCTCCTATACTGCACCAATTTTAGTGTATTTCCTTATGGAATGAGGTAAGTGTAAAGCCTGAGCACTTCAAAGCACACCT
Organism: Neoceratodus forsteri; assembly: GCA_016271365.2. Classification (NCBI taxonomy): domain Eukaryota; kingdom Metazoa; phylum Chordata; order Ceratodontiformes; family Ceratodontidae; genus Neoceratodus; species Neoceratodus forsteri. The sequence goes on along the minus strand of CM028133.1, from coordinate 84,343,894 downwards.
CGACACTTATAATTGTTTGCAGGGTAGGGTGAGGCGAAATGTCATGACTGTTATGGGCGATGACCGAAAGGCACACCCAAATGCCTGTCCATCTCTGCAGGGTGGGGGTGGAGTTGGCATCAGTTCAATATTTCACTGTCATTACTATACTGCATCTGTCTAACTCCTGCACTTTCACTGTTAATGACAGCTAGCAACATTTGGAATTGAGAAATGCTTGTTGGGACCTCTTCTTATAAACACAGTCACTGTGATTTTCTTACTCTGTTCCAAACATTGATTTTTGCACAGCGACTACGCCATTGTGCGCCACATGTGTGAAAACACATTTCAGGCAGAGTGTGAAAAATGACAGCTGTACTGATCATAAGGAGGTGTGAAAAAATGGCAATGTTAATAATCTGGAGTGAAAATATTAAACATTTTCGAGGTTATGAGCATGTGTGGAAACTGCTCAATGCACACTCATAACAGTCATTTTTTTTAATTGTTTTACCAAATTTGCAACATAGGCTTTTTTGGGAGCCTGCCTCAGGAACAGTGATACTGTCATTTGGCTAATTGATCCCATGCGCAGTTACCAATAAATCACATTTCAGGACATAATAATGAAATGACAGTACCAGAGTTCATTAGGCGGGGTCCCAAGAACCCATATGTTGAAAATTTGGGACCCAAACTCCCAAAAATGGCTGAGATATCACCCTAAATTGACCCCTCATTTATGCCATTGTACAGCTTCTCGGCATTTCTTCAGTTCACAGTCGGCTTTGAAGAGTGCAGATGTGTTCCCACTCCACCAAAGACCATCATGCTGAACTACAGAAGCAAGTATGGGTTGAGGGTGGATGCACAGAGGTTGTGTGTGGGTTGAGGAGGGGGCACCGCAGACAACAAGGGACTGTTTTCTTAGTTTCAGGTTAAAAAAAAAAGACATCACAGGAATGTTCTTTTTCTTGCAGGTTTGCTATGCACACACTGGGGTGGGCTTCCAGTGTACCACCTATGTTTTTGGGGAGGGGGGACTGAAGCCAATGGGGATTGGGCCCCCATTGGCAAAGAAAGCATATCTGTGTTGCATGATGCCGAGGGGGATTGGGCACCTCCCTTGGCAGATAAATTCAAACAAGGGAAACATTAAGCTGATGGGGATTAGGCTCCCCCATCAGCAAATGAACTGGGGAGGGGGCACCCCCCATGTTGGCTTTGAGAGGCAAACGGTGATAGCCGCTGCCATGTTTATTGAAATGTAACACCAGGCAAGGCACACCCTGCAATGAAAGGGTGCTCCCTCATTGTAGCGGTGAAACTGATTTAACCCTTTGAGAACTGAATATGTGTGAACGTATATAGATTCTGGACGCATATATACGTCCACAGTCTTCTAAGTTGGTGGTACGCTTTTGAGCTGCTATCATAGACAGCATGCTCATTCATTTGTGCCACAGAGACAAGCCCCAAAAAGCATTGGCCACAACACTGCCACACCTCCTCAATCTGCTACTCCAGCAAGCTCTCACAACATGTTTCTTGTGCATGCACACAAGCAAACATAACAATGTTTCCCTCAAGAAAACAGATCTCTTTTTGTGACTCAAAATACTAAGAATCCTTTTTCATATCACTAGTCAAAAAACAGATTTATAATGGGCATTCTTGCTACAGTAATGTGCAGAATCCAGCTTAGGGACTCCAGATAAGAAAGCTATATGTGCTGGTTATGCTGCAGAATGTCATTTTTGTAGTTTTCCAAATTAGAATTTTTGGGGAAAAACAGAAAATAAAATAGCGTCCATACAAAATAACAAACAAAACATCATAAAATAGGGTTCCTATATGAAAACTTCATACAGCTATTTAGAAGTACCAATTGAACATGCTCAGAACCCCAATTTTCTGGCTGAAATTTTCAGACCAACATTCTAAACCATATTGGCACAAGTCGATAACAAAGAAACAGCAAAAAGACGGTGATTTTTAAAATTTCTTTACTCTCAACATCTCAGAATCCACACAACCCCCACAAGATTGTGCATGCAACATTTCGAGCAAATTTTTGAATGACTGCAAATATATTAAAGTATAAAATTTGAGATTTAACATAGAAACCACTGCACATCCCTAACTGTAGTGGCACTACTGCACCATTACAAAAACATTGTTTTATTGCCTTTTTTATGTCATCACATACAGCCCCGACAGTTTGGAATTTGTATCTGAAAATTTCAGAGTAGAAAGGATATGCTGCAGAATTATGCCTTTCATTGGTTTGGTGAAAAAATATGAATTTGTTCCCAAGTTGCAAGCATTTGAAATATTTGTTCTGAACATGCTCAGTAGGGTATCAAACGTCTATCCAAAAGACCCTACTGAGCATGCTCAGAACTGAAATTTCAAGTCTTTATAACTTGACAACAGATTAATATTTCTTCACCAAATCAGCGAAAAGCACACCTATGGGCCAAGCTCTTTTACTCTGAAAATTGCAGACCAAATTCCAAATCATCTGGGTGCTAGATGATGACAAACAACAGCAAAAAATTTAGATTTTTTTTAAACTTCTTTCACAATCCAGATCTCAGAATCTGCACATGTGGCTGGAAGGGAACTTCACAAGTCAAGAGATCAGAGACCATGCATGCAACATTTCATGCAAATCTGTTAAACATTTGCGAAGATATTAAAGTGCAAAGATGGCTTCTCAGGAAAAGGATTATTTTTCTCACAAAAAGGTTTGGCCCCTCACTACAAAGAATCCTTTTTCGTGAGACTAAATTATTTTTGCATTTCAGGAAGCAATCCAAAAGACTAAACTGAGCAAGCTTAGAATTCAAACTTTAAAATTAAATAACTTTGGAACAGATTAATATTTGTTCACCAAACTAGCAAAAGATATTTCTATGAGGTAAGCCCTTTCTACCTTGAAAATGTCAGACCAAAATCATCAACTGCCTGGGTGCAGCGAGATTACAAAAACATGCAAAAAACAGCAATTTGTAACATTTTAGCACTATGAGCAGCTTGGTATCTGCATATCCGACCAAAACAAAACTTGGGATGTCAAGAGATCTATTACATAAGACTGCACATGCAAATATCCATGCAAGTCCACTGAATGGTTGAACATGTATTAAAGTGCAAAAGTCTGAGATTAAACATAGAAACTTCTGTTCAACTCTAACTATAGTGGCACTACCATGCCACTATAATACTGTATATACTGTAGATATGTATTGTGTATAACTATAATAGCTTCACCCTCATTAAATGGAATTGCATTAAATTTTGCATGTACGGTGTGGGGAGAGGGCAAGATGTCTTGATTTCCCAAGTTTTGTTCCAGTCAGATGTGAGGATTCCAAGATCCAGATAGTACATTTTTAGGAAAAACTGGTTGTTTTTGCTTTTTTGTCATCACCTACAGCCCAGACGGTTTGGAATTTTGGTCTAAAATTTTAAGGGTAGAAAGGGTATGCAGCAAAATTATGTTCATTTTTTTGTATTTGTATTTGGTTTGGTGAACATTCTCAACTTACAAGCATTTGACATTTTGGTTCTGAGCATGCTCACTAGAGTATCAAATATCTCTCCAAAAGATCATACTGAGCATGCTCATAACCAAAATTTTAATTCCTTATAACTTTGTAATGTATTATCATTTATTCACCAAACCAGTGAAAGGGGTTCTATGTGATAAGGGCGACTGCAGGATGGCGACCCTTGAAAGGGTGACTATCCCCCAGGGTGACTACAAAATATAAAGTGTTTTAATGCAGGGGGCTTTACCCCTGTGACCCCCACACTCCCCCTTATTAAGAATTCCTACTGCAGAGGGGCACAACATGGGGAAGGAGGGGAACTCCCGGGTTGCCCAAATTTTCGGCGCCATTGTCCCGTTGCCCTTCCAACCAGTTGCCCACATACAGTCGTCCACATCACAGGCTGCCATGAAAGGCATATCTGTGGGCCAAGCCCTTTCTACCCTGAACATTTCAGACTAAATTGCAGCCCTCTGGGTGCTAGGTGATGTCAAAAAACAGCACACAATGGTGATTTGTTAATTTGTTCCACAATCCAGACCTCAGAATCCACTCATACATCCAGAAAGAAACTTGGCAAGTCAAGAGATCTACCTTCTGAGACAGTACATGCGACATTTCATGCAAATCTGTTGAGCAGATGTGAAGATATTAAGGTGCAAAGATGGTGTCCCATGAAAAAGGATTTTTCTTCTCACGAAAAGGACTGGCCCCTTACATCAAAGAATCTTTTTTCGTGAGACCAGGTTCTTTTAACATTCCAGGAAGCTATCCTAAAGATTGCCCTGAGTAGGTTCAAAATTCAAAACTTTAAAATGAAATAACTTGGAATGGATTAATATTTTTCACCAAACCAGCAGAAGGCACTTCTGTGAGGCAAGCCCTTTTTACCCTGACAATCACAGACTAAAATTTCAAACTGGCTGGATCAGCATGATGACAAAAAAGTAAAAAAAAAAATATATGTTTTTTTAATGTTTTAGCAGTATACACAGCTCAGGATCAGCAAATGTGAACAAAACAAAACTTGGCATGTCAAGAGACATGCATAAGACTGTGCATGCAAGGTTTCATGCGAATCCATTGAACAGTTGCAAAGTTATTGAAAAGCTACTGTTGCCTCAAAGAAAACATTTAAAAACATACTAATTAGGTATAACTCTGCTTGCATTCCATTTATATTTTATATGTTTCTCTTCCACATAAATGATTACTAAGTAAATGTATATGAATATATGATCTGTATCCCTTAGAGTTCATCTGCCTCAGTAGCTTACTCCCTATTTCAAGTCATAATCATCTGTTGTGACATTACTGTCTGCAGTGGCAGAGCTGGGGGAGCTGGGGGGTAGTCGCCCCTCCTGGTTGCCCCAGTGTGCATAGTGGTGCCCCACCAACATCTTTATTCACTGCTTAGTGCCCATTGTGGAGCACATGATTGACTGAATGGCCCCCCCCCCCGGTTCCCAAATGCTCCCAAACCTGGCTCCGCCACTGACTGTCTGTTGCCATGGGAGTAACTGTGAGGTCACAAGCAATGCATTATTCCTTAAGGTAGGGAGAAAGCAAAAGGAAAACACAAACACTTCAGGGGCAAAGATTCCATTTTCATACAGATAACCTCAGTAATAAATAATGGGGAGGAAGAATGCAGCACTAATGGGAAAAATAAGCTGGTCTATGTCTAGATATTATGTTTTATTAAAGTTCTCCTGAATGGGTCACCAGCTCTTTAAAGTGCAAACTTTGAAATTTAACTTAGAAACTCCTGCTCAACCCTAACTATAGTGGTGTTACAGCACCATTATAACATAATAAAGAAATTGTTTGTTTCTTATTATATCTACTTTATATCTTTTTCTGGCTCTATTTCCTTTTCATGTCCTCATTTCTATTTCAAAGCCAAAGATGTGACCATACTTTTTTTCTTGATAAAAAAGCATTTAAAATGCCTAAATTCTGTTAGAGATGAAAATGTTTAACAACAAATGAAAGTGGAAGACAACTGGATCTTTTACTGTTACAAAAGATGGGGGCAGGCCTTTTGCCCAGCTCTGCTGCTATGCCACTTTAAGATGTAGAGTTGAAAAATTAGGTTAAGTAACCGCTAACAGTCTTAATGGCCATACATTACACCTCCCAGGTTGACTGCTTTCACAAACAAAGGGTTATATTGACAACAGAACTCATTTGTTACCTGGACATGCAGCTGAATCAATAAATTATATCACAAAACATATTTCAAAAGTATATGAGCACACAAAATGGCTCACAAACCTGACCAGCACTGAACAAAATGGATTACTGAATAGTGACCCTGAAAACTGTATTAGCAGGTTAAAAAATTGACATATATCAACCCTAAATGAGAGATTTTCATACGAACACCAGGTATACACTGTTTTTATAAGAAAAGGGTAAAAATGGTATGAAATGGTTGCTTGTTATAAGACTACAAGGCATACACTGTTTTTATTACAGTATTTTAATGAATTATGCTGACAGTTTAAGTTCTGTAAATTTCATTGCATATGATCTTCGACATTCATATTGCTGACTAGACCGTAGAAAATGGAATACACAAACTCAATCAACCAAAGCTCCCTTCAATAGCAAATTGCAGGGGGACCAGACCCCCAAGAAGAAGTATTCATTACGCTTTGACTCCCTTCAGGAAGGAAGGTCCAATCAATCTTACCCTGACTATAAATAAGTCAAAGATATGGGGTCCATTTCCTATATAAGTGGTACTGCAGATTGTTGACTGGTAAACCATGCCCCCCCCCAGTGAGGCAGCCATTCTACCACTACCCTTGATTGACATAATTATAATAAGAAAGCATGTGGCAGGTGTTTATTTTATTTATTTAAAAGGTATTTACCAGGAAAGGCATACTGAGCCATAAAGCTTGTTTCCAGATGTGTCCTGGGGAGGGGGGAGAGTATAAGTACATAATAACAAGTAGAAAGTGCAGTAATATAATTAAGCAATAAGGCACGACAGGGTAGGTTATCGCATTGACCCCTGGGTGGGTTGGCGCTGGCCGAGAAAGCTTCCACCCACCCCAGGAGTGACGTGTACACGATAACACACACACTGGAGTGCCTTATTGCTATTATACAATGGCTCGTTGTTATACAAAATAAAAAAACATTTAAAAATATTTTTTAGAAGATTTTTAGTGTGGCAGTATTTCTTAAGAGAAGGGGTCATCAATGTGCTGAGCCATACAGTGACGTTATTGTGTAATATCATCACTGTCTCAGGCACCCATTGACCAATTAGAATACAGGAAATTTCCTTGCCGTTGTATAATAATACAATATGGCACAGCAATGTATAGTAATGCACGTTATCATATTGGCATAATTAATAACAATACAAATTGAGTAAATCAGGAGTGTGAGGTACTAGGCCATTACCGGCTAAACTTCAGGAAACAGGACTGGGTAGGAAGTGGTCATTAAATCAGGAAGTGGCCTGATGGAGGAGCAACTGGAATGGTACATGAGAGGGAGGAAAGAGAGGGGAGGAAAGAAAGGAGATGAAGACAGGTGGAGGGATAGACGAGAAAGAAGAGGTGGATTAGGGTTAAAAATAGCAAGTATAGAGGTGGGGGGACAAAGTGATGTGAATAGGATAAAGGGAGGAGGAGGAGGAGAGTGGAGAAGGTAATGGAAGAAAAGGAAGTGTATGCCAGAAGACTTAGAATGAGATTGAGGTAGAAGTGGAGGTGAGTGAGGAGAGGGGGAGATAGAGAGGGAAAAGGTTGGATGGAGGGAGGGATGGTAGATGTAGGATGGGGAGAGGAAGGGGGTTGAGATGGGGAGAGGATGAGTGCAGAGGTCAGAATATATTAATAGTGGGAAATGGGAGGTGCAGAGAGGTGTAGGAGCTTGGGGATAGTTATCAGGTAGGGAAAATAGAAAAAAGGGGTAGGCAGGACATTGGGCTATGGGCATTTGCAGGAGGGAGCGGTGTTGGCTTAGAGTAGCAAGGAAAGAGAGCATTTGGAGGAGGCAGAGTGAACAGTTAGTGATACAGTAGTGGAAGAAAGTTCCAAGTATTAGGAAAGCAGAAAGAGAAGGCATTCTGTCCAGCAAGGGATTTATGAGAGGGAGAAGAAGGAAGTGATAGCCAGATTTATGAAAAGAGTAAGAGGAGGGAGGCATAGGGGAGAAAAGCAAGCTGAGACAAGTAGGGAGTGAAGCCAGCCAAAATCTATAAACGAAGGAGGCACAGTGGGTTAGGCAGTGATAAAGCAGATTATAGAGAACAGTGGTGAGTATGGGGAGGGCAGTCCAAGACAAAACAGCAGAAGGAGTGGAAGAGGTGGTCCAGTCTGTGTGGCCAGGGTGGACTTAGGTGAAGTGCCGTAGACAATGTCACAATAATCAAAGATGGGAAGGATAATTTTAGAAATTATATCTTGGTGAACAGGTATAGGGATGCAGCTTTTATTTCTATAAAGGGCGCTGAGCATGGGGTGGAGATTTTTGTGAATGGTGTCTTTTTGCTAAGAGAAGCCAAGGTGCCAGCCAAGCCAGACACCTAGGTATTTAAATGAGGGTACGTTATCAATTGTACCCCCATCTAGGGTGTGGAAGGCGGGGTGGGAGGGGAGCCTAGAAAGCCTCTGTCTAGTGCCGAAGCACATGGAGACCATTTTCTTAGCATTTAGGAATAATTGATTTGATATGAACCATTTCTGGACAGTGTCAAAATCAAGTTGAAGTGGAGATGTTAATTCTGAAGGAAAAGATTCAGATGCAAACAGGACCATGTCATCTGCATATATATGGATGTAAGCAGAGGAGCAGGCTGATGGGAGGTCATTGAGGAATATGGAGCAAAGCAACATGCCAAGGACAAAGTCTTAGTTACTCATGTGTAGATAGGGAGGCAGGACAGGGAATCTTCAATTCTAATGATTTGAGTCCTTTTTTCTAGGTAGGAGCTGAAACAGTTGGTTGCTGAGCCTATGAGACCCGGTGACTTAAGTCTGCCAAAGAGAAGAGGGTGGGAGACAGTGTTGAAATCTTTTGCTAGATCAACAAAGATGGCGGGAGTGAGGTGGGCTTGGTTCATGCCAGTATGAATGGAGTCAGTGAGCCTTAGGATAGAGGAGGTGGTGGAGTGGTGTTTGCAAAATCCAGACTGGAACAGAATGAAGAATGAGGAAAAGCTGAGGAAGTGGGAGAGTTGAGGCAGAACTATGTGTTCCTATAGTTTTGATAAGGTTGGAATGAGAGATATTGGGCAGAAATTGCTGGAAGAGGAGGAGTCACCACCTGTAGAGAGAGGGATGACTGTAGCATGCTTCCAGGAGTCCAGGACTGAGGCAAGAAAAAATGATTGGCTGAGGAGAGAGGAGATGGGAATGGCAATGGCAGGTGCAGAGAGGTACAAGAGCTTGGTGTAAAGCCCATCAGGGATCCTGACTTTCTGAGGGTTGAGAGCCAGGAAAGCATTTAGAGAAGAAAATGGGGTAACTGGCAGTAAAGAGAAGGAACGTAATCAGGGGATCATGGGGGATGTAGGAAGTGGGGAGGTGGTGGGGAAGGCAGACAGGAGTGAGGAAGCACAGGTGGAGAAGTAGGAGTTGAAAGCAGAGGCAAAGAAGGAGGGCTGGAAATAATGGAGTCACCCATCTTGAGGACTGGAGAGGGGTACTGGGTACAGGGGGGGAGAAGAAGGCAGGGATGACTATCCAGAACTTAGAGGGATGATTTCGATTGTTCTGGAATGAGGAGAAAAATAACTCAGCCTTGACTAGCCTAGTGGCCCTAGTACATTCCTCAAGACATGGTACATGTTAAGATTTTCCAGAGAGCCAGAGGGCTTGTAGGACTTCCAAGCTAGGTCACATGCACAGAGGCAGGCCAGAGGTTCCGGTGAGATCCAGGGGAGATGTGAACCTCTAACCCTGGTTTTCTGGAGGGGGGCATGCTGATCTCAGATTAGTAGGAATATAGTGTGGAAATATCGGAGGGCTTGGTTGATATACTGACCATGGAGATAGGGAACCAGTCAGTGGAAAGCAGATCAGCAAGTAATGAGGATACGTTAATTGACCTGAAGGACCCGATATGGATAATTTTCAGGGGGGGGACTCTGGAGTGGTGAATTTTACACACACGGTAAACCATGTAGTGGTGACTGAGTGCATCAGGGAGGGTACCAGTGTCAATGACGAAGTGTGGTTGAGTAGTGAGTATCCTGCCCAGTACTGAATGGTTTTGGAATCATGAATTATAGAAAGTAGGGGCAGAGATGAGTTGCGTTAGGTGCAGGGACTTAATTTTTTGACAGACATTTGAGTGAGAGTGGGAAAGCCAGCTAATGTTGAAATCCCCCTGTTAAAATAATGTTGAAATAACCTCAGCACCGCACTAATACTAACATGTTAAAATTGCCTGCAGATTAGGCCTATTGGTCTACTGAGTCTGCTTGAGTAGCTGCCTTTACAGTGAATTCTCTGTGGCTGCCCTTTAGTTCTTTGTATAACCTTTTGGATGTGATCGTGAATGTTTTTCCTGAGCTTTAAGTACACTATCTGATGAAGAGTATGTAGCAGGTTGCAAGACTTCATGGATTATACTTTGACAGTGCTCTTCTCTAAGGAGTTTTTGTTGTTTTGTGGGGTGGTACTCTGGAGATTCTTTTAACCATTGCCTCATAAACATCTTTACTTCTTCTATTGAGTGTTTTGGGGACAGTTTTACCACAAGGGAGATGATAATTGCGTAAGATTGTGAGGTGCTCAGGTAGAGCTAATAGGATAAGTGGCAATTACTGCAGTAACCTCACCAGAAGGCCCCAAAGATCAGTTCTTGAAATACTTATGGTTTCCACCTTTGGATGACATAAAAACTGGATACCAAACCACACTACAAACTCCACCTCTGGCTCCACCCCTTTATGACTGACGAGTACTGTATATCGCTCCTCCTCCAAGCCATTTATAATGTCAGAAAAGGCATTAACAGTGAAAGGAAATCATTTTTATACTGTTATTTATTTGTTTGTTTATTTATATTCTTTGGCAACTAGGTTAACTCCCTTAAGACACAAGGCCCATTTTACAGGAGTGACCCAGGAACATAGAAAGTTTAAGTGACTTGCTCAGGGTCATATAGCATGTACATGGAGGCTATGGCACACCCCTATGCACCCTGCCATGTCCAGCCATCAAATGACCAGTCACGGAGCATGTATAGTAAACAGTACGCGGCCATTGGTTGCGACAACCTATGGGTGCATACTATTTACTTTATGCTCTCTGGGACTGATCAGATGGTAGCTGGCTGTGGCAGGGTGCAGAGGGGTATGCCAATCTCCGGAGTGGGTCTGGATGGGGTGTGTGGAATGGTGGGGTACTGCAGACTGGGGTGGGGGTCACTACATTATGGAAAGGGACTCATTGTACATATATTTTCTACAGTGATCAGAGCCGGGGGGGGGCTACACAATGGAAATGGGGAGTGTTTCAGAGTTTTATTGTGGCACTCAGTGATCTGGGTGGGAAGGGGGACCCTATGCTATGGAAACAGGAATGTGTTACATAGTTTTATTGTGACACTCAGTGATCAGGGCAGGGAGGTGGGCCCTACATTATGGAACAGGAGCATTTATTTTATGTATTTATTAAGAACTTGGAAGTACACCTTTGACCTAAAGCACATTTACAAAGGTTCCGTGTCAAATGACAGAACAAGACAGGTATAAAAATACAACATAGTTAAGCAATTGACAGTTAGAGATTACATAACATAGCCATTGCAGTGTAAAACAATTCATCATAATAAGATTACACATAGCTAGAGTGAAAAGTGAGAAAAGAATAACAAGAGAAGGGATCAAACTAGAAAGGGAAGGGAAGAACAATAGAAGGAGAGGGAGAAGAGCGGAGGCAGCTGGGGACAGCCTTGTCAATGTGCAGCTCCAGAATGAGCAGGGTTCCAGGGTGGGGTCATCTCATAAATAAGGGCAGGCAGAGTGAGGGGGGGACCAACTAGGGGGCAGGAGGAAGAGAGAGTTGAACAATAGAGAAAGAAGGGAATTGAGCTTACCGCAAACTGTAAGTGCTGGGTATGAAGTCGGGAAGGTATGTGGGCAAAGAGGGGGCTAGGTACCACAATAGCACTTGTTTCTTGTCTTCAAGTAAGTCCTGAGACTTGATTTAAAATGACTGAGCTTATTGCAGTATTATAGGTCCATTCTAAGAGAGTTTAACCAATTGGGGGCTCTAAATCTGAAAGAGCGCTGACTTTGTGAGGTCCGGTGGAAAGGCACTTTCAGGGACTGGTTAAGGGAACCTCGTGTTTTTCTGGTATTATCATTAGGGAGGAGGAGGAGGAAGTTGGTCATCCCCGGGTAGTAAGGCCCAGAGTGATCTTCTTAGACAGTAGACAGACTTGTTACATAATTCTATTGTTGAGGTTGAGTCATCCAGTTTGGTCATAGAGCTCACAAGAGTGAATTAGTTGGTGGACACCTAGTGTAAGCCTACAGGCTTTGTTTGGAGCCGTCTTCACTCTTAGAAGAGTCATGTCCATAGCTGCCCTGTACACAACCAGACCATAATCAATGATCGAGAGACCTGAGTTTGAGGCAGCAAGGCTAATAACTTCTTCAGTTAGACATAGTCTGTGTTTGTAGAGAAGGCCAAGCCTGGAATTGACTGCCTTAGCTACCAGATCAATGTGCAGCATGAAGGAGAGTGAGCAGTCCAGGGTGACCCCGAGATATTTAAATGAGTATACCATGTCCAATAGTTTGCCAGGGTGGTTGTGGATTTCCAACTGATAAGATCTATGTTTATTCTGAGGTGAGGCAAAGAACATTGTCTTTGTTTTCCTATAACTTAACAGGGTCTTGTGCCTATTAAACCAGGGCTCCACAGCTGTGAACATGGTCTGCATATGATGTTCAAGGGCAGTGGGCCTGACATTAGATGAGAACAGTGCAGCATCATCTCCACACAAGAGAACCTGACTTGGCAGGCCTTTTTTGGGCTGTTTTGTACTATATGGTGGTCAGGGCTGGGGCGAGGGGACCACTAGACTACCAGGGACATTATGATGTATTATTTGATAACTGACATGGCTCAGGGTGGGGAGGTGGGACAAATGGACTATCAGAGTACTGCTATTGATTATTTTACCTACTAACATGGATTGGGGCTCGGGGTGGGCTGGCCTAGTTCATTCAGAATGATGCATAAATGCTAATGAGCCCATAATGGGCATGCAAATGAGGCTCCATTGCGCCATGCATGCCCAATGAGCTCATTTGCATATTCTGGCTGAATATCATCCTTGGGGGATATGGAGCATTCAAGTATGTGCCACGCATTCCCCAACTGGCAGTCTTCAGCCCTGCACCCTGGATGTGCTGCACCAAACATGCAATGTGCCGCACATCCATGGTCTGATATTCAAACAGAGGGACTGATTCTCAAAGGGTTATGCATGGCGTAAAGTGACTTGTGCTAACAGGAATGATGCAAGTCTCATTTTGCGCCATGAGTCGCAACATGGGGTATTTGGAAAGCAGCCTGCAACATGTCGCAGGCTGCTTGCACCAAAAGGGTCTTGTGCCATGGTTGCACCATAAACCTCGATGAAAAATGGTGCAAGGGGGTTTACGGCAGCAGCTGCACCCTATTCTGGAAGGGTGGCTGCCATATCCCCTAATTTGGGATTCTAAAACAACTTCCGGAGGACATCCATAAAAGTACATTTACACCAGCTATTAGCTGGTGTAAATGTACTATGCATCCACTGGGGGTTGCACTAATGTGCTGCAAGTGAGAGCAGACATAGTACCCCCCACCATACATGTGCACTCCCATTCCCAATCCCCCACTGTGTAACAAAATACCCCTTGTGGGCTAGCGGCCTCCCCTCAAAAACTACAATCCTCAATTACATATATATATATATATATATATATATATAAATGCCCTGCAGGAGCTAGCCAACCCCCAGCCCTGATCCACAAAGAAATATTTAGTAAATGCCCTGCAGGGCTATTAGCCACACATATCCAAACCATGAGTAATGAATAAGAAGCCCATGTGGGCTAGCAGACACCCAAGCACCAAGCCATGATCCCCAAACCCCAATATAATGTCATTCCAGTTTTTGAAATAAATCAAATCAAATCAAACTTTATTTCTAAAAAGGCGCTTTTCTTAAAACCAAAGCGCCTGTACAATTTCATAGAACAATAAATAAACAAAATCTAAAACTATTATCAATCAATAAAAGCTATGTTAAAAAGGTGGGTCTTCAAGGCTCCTTTAAAACTCAGGACAGTCAGACTATTTCGCACCTGATGAGGTAGAGAATTCCACAGGGTTGGGGCCATAAAACTAAATGATCTAGCCCCTGATGTCTTCAAATGGACACTGGGAATCTCCAGCAATCTCTCATCAGTGGATCGGAGGGGGCGGGAGGGACAGTAGGGGTAAAGGAGCTCTTTCAGGTAAGTAGGTCCCTGGTCATGTAGGGCTTTATAGGTCAGCAAACCGACCTTGAAGGTGATTCGCCAAAATACTGGCAGCCAGTGCAGTCTGCGGAGCACAGGCATTATATGGCTGGATCTAGAGGAACCAGTCAATAACCTGGCCGCCGCATTCTGCACTAGCTGCAGACGGCGAAGCTCAACCCCCGATAGCCCTAGGTACAGGGAGTTGCAATAGTCAAGGCGGGAGGTAACGAAGGCGTGGATCAATGTTGGAAGATCTTCTGGAGGAACCAGGTGCTTCACCCTGGCGATATTCCTCAGATGGAAAAAGGAAGTTTTGACTTAAATAAACATTGTGAAATAAAACACAAAAACATTCGTGCAACCCCTTCAGCTCTGGTAGTCTAGTGGCCCCTCCACCTGGCAGTGCCAGACCACCCTTCTCCCCGATCCATACCCGGCTAGTGGCTGGCACAGCCCACCTCTCACCACCACAGCCAGCCACCGACTGAGCTCTGTATGAGTGCATACTACTGTAAATAGTACATGATCAGTAAATGACAGCTGTTGCCATTCACTGATCACATACTATTTACAGTAGCATGTGCTCATGCAGAGTTCAGTCTCTGGCAGCTCTTCACTCACTGCATCTCCCATTTGCTTTGCTCTCACTCACTGCAGTCTCACTCACGCTACTGCTGTACATTCTCGGTCCCACTCACTCTGCCCAGTAGCAAAACTGTGATGGTGAGAGGTGGGTTGTGCCAGTTGCTGACTGGGTATGGGCGAGGGGAGCAGGGTGGTCTGGCACTGCTGGGTGGGGGGCCACTAGACTACCAGGGCTGAAGAGATTGTGTGAATGCTTTTTGTGTTTTATTTATTTCTAAAACTGGACTGACATTTTATCAGGGTTTGTGGATCATGGATCGGGAATTGGGGGGTCTGCTAGCCCACATGGGCTTCTTATTCATTACTCAGGGTTCGGGGATGGGGGGTCCAATAGCCCTGTGGGGCATTATCATTAATTATACATGGGGATCGGCACTTAGGGGACAGGGCTTTTACAATTATTATTATTACTGGGGAGCAGGACTGGGGGGATGACAGCCTTGCAGAGTTTTCACATTTTTATTACTGGGGATCAGGGCTGGGGGTAGCACTTGCACCCTACCACTATGCAATGCGGCAGGCTTGCAGCAACCTGTGCAGGTGCGCCCTCCATTTGGCGTACCATTCAGGTTGGTGCAAGTCGTGGGACTTAACCCCGGGGACCCTGCCCAATAGAGAATCGGGCACAGGGTCCCCAGCACTTCAGCATTTCATGCAAGTTGCCTTTGGTGTGACTTGTGCCATCCCTTTGAGAATCAGGCCCAAAATGTGCAATCTGTTCCAATTGTGCATTCTGTCTGAATATTGCATTAGAGTCGGGCAGCCCAAATATTTTGGGCAGCACATTGATTTGCGAGCACATCTGGCTGGCTTTGAATATGGGGCACCCAATTTCCTTTATGTACTCTAGTGAACTAAATGATATGACTAAGATTACTGTATATAATTATGAAAATACACACTTGTGCCAGAACATATAAGCTGTTTCTAACACATAATATACTGTACATACATTGCACACCAAATTATTGTTTTTCTTCAACAAAGAAACAAATAAAAATATTGTTGCTATGACTAAAATTATATTGCAACAAAACATATAAAACATATTTCATATTTTAGCACAAGACATAGACAAGAACACTTAAACACAAATGGAGGAAAGGAGCAAATGTCAAAAATAACATTATATCATTTTCTGCACAGCTACATACAACTAATTTAACATCAGGACTCCTGTCGCACATTAGGTTCCTAGATCTCCTGAAAAGCTTTTCAAATCAAGGGGTCTAAGCATTGTACAATAATAATAAATTTCACACACAATCAATAAAAGTTTACATACTGTACATACAAATAAATAAATTATCAATGATACATAGATATCGTAGTTAAGGTTGAGTGGGCAGTATTATGTTAAACCCCAATTTTTGCACTTTAATCTCCTTATAGTGCCCTATAGGCACTTATACAAGGCTAAAAACCTGATTATATCTTTTCATTGTTTTAGTCAAAAAATCCACAAAGACAGTGCAACATAAAAAACAAAAAATAAAAAAAGGTTTTTTTAGAACAGCACACTATATATAACAACCAAATATACATTATTATCTACATTTTAAAACTTCATCTATTCTGGGTGGATATCTCTAATTTTGAAGATGTGTTCCTGATTTTGGTCCTTTGTCCCTGATTTGTTTAAGCTTTTTCCCTGATTCAGGAGGCAAGGGGTTGTGAGGTATGTATGCACCGACTGTGCCTGGCAGCACACAGTGCCTGCTGCCTCCAGCCTGTACTTCTATTCCAACCAACAGGGGGTGTTGTGGGTATGCCTTGGCTTGCAGCATCCAGCCTGTACTTCCATTCTGACCAAAAGGGGAGCTTTGTGCTCCATGCAGTAGCACCGGGCAAACTGCATGGTAATGTAGGTAAGCGGCACTTAATGAGATGTAAACGTACCTGTTTGCCCACAGATTACCTAAGTAGGCTCATTTGCATGGGAGCTTTGAATATAGCTCCCCTTTGCCCCAGGCTAACCAGTTTGCACCGGGCTAATGTGTTAGCACTGTGCAATCAGGTTAACCCCGGGCAAACCTCACTTCCGCATACCACAGTTCTGCAGTGTGTGGTTACATTGTTGTTTGTAGTAGATGTCAGACATCTCTGTGCAATCACACACAATGTTTTCCACCTGCCAAACTGGCTTGCTCCAGAGTCTAATGAGCTGCAGTTGCAGTGTGTACTTCCCTGTTGCTATATTCAGTGCTGTCATATTCCTGGGCAATTTTTGCCCTGCTCTCCTGGCCCTGTTTGACCAGCTTCCTTTGCTTGCTGTATTCAGCTGGTTTTGCACCAGGCTATTTCCTTTTGAATATAGCTTGCTTTGTGCTCTAGGCTAAGTTTTCCCACTGGACAATGCTAATTTAGCCCCATCTGGCCCATCACGTGTTACCCCAGTGTTACCCCCACCCCTATTTTTGCCATGGGGCAGTCATAGACAAACAAGCTGGAATCCTCAAGAAAAAGGATAAGGAGAGGAGGTACAAAGAGGGAGTGGAAATCGAAGAAGAATATACAGAGGTAGACAATGGAGGGGATGAAGGAGAATTGGGAAAGCCCAGTACTGAATGTGATAAATCTAGCTAAATATGAACTGTCTGATGTGGACATTAATGTTTTAGGTAAAGGGCTATCTTTTATTCCAGCAAAAGAGATGAATGTCTTTTAAACTATTATTGATATAAACATAATGGGAAGGAATTTGAGTTTGAAATCATTTTTTAAATGAAAGAAAATATTGATGAAACTGATAGATTTGTTAAGGGAAGGGAATTTTTTTATTGGATCGCTTTAAGCTGTCATCTACCTTCTGTCCCCCTTTGTCTCCTGCACTTCAAACATTTAAGTGTTGTGAAAGTGATGTGGAGAAACTTGATAAAAGACAAGATGATTTTTTTCATAATTTGAGCAAAAAAGAAAAAGAAGCTCTGGTAGGATTAGAAAAAAATGAAGAAATCACGATAAAGCCGGCAGACAAGGGTGGGGCAGTGGTAGTTATGAATAGTGATGATTATGATAGAGAAGTAAACAGATAGCTAATGGATACCCATTTTTATATGCATTTGAACACTGACCCCACACTCTCTTTTAAAAGAGAGATTGACAAATATCTTGATTCCCTACAACAAAAAGAGCTTTTGCCTAAACAACTTGTTGAACATTTACGTGTAGCACATCCTGTTAGGGCTACCATCTATTGTCTTCCTAAGATTCAGAAAGGCTTAATTAACCCCAAGGGAGGCCAATCATTTCCAGCAATGACTCACTTACTGAACCTCTGGCTAAATTTGTTGATGCTTGCTTAAGTGATCTTGTTAGGGCCACACCAGCATATTTAAAAGACACTGGCAAGGTTCTTAACATAATTGGTGATACTGAAATTGCTAAGGAGAGTCTTTTGGTAACATTAGATGTTACCTCTTTATATACTAATATTCCCCACGAGGAGAGACTGAGTGCTTTGAAATATTTTTTGGATAAAAGAGAAGTTAAAAGTCCAGGGACTGTAGTATTAGTTCATTTAGCTTCCTTTATATTGAAATATAACACCTTTTTCTACAAAGAGGAATACTTTTTACAAATTAAAGGCACGGCTATGGGGGCGAGTTTTGCTCCCAACCTTGTTAATTTGTATATGGCAAGACTGAAAGAAAAGATAATTAGACCATCAAATAATCCCTTTTTACATCAAATAAATTTATGGAGACATTATATTGATGATGTGTTACTTATTTGGAAAGGTTCAGTGGCTGAGCTATATACATATGTGGAGTATTTTGAACTTAGTAACCCCAATTTGAAATTCAGCATGTCTTATAGTGTTGACGGTATTATTTTTTTGGATTTAGTCATTTTTAAGCATGGAATGGGTGGATTATCTACTGACTTGTTTCACAAAACTACTGATTGAAACACCCTTTTATTAACTAGTAGTAGCCATCCACAACATGTGGTACAAGCTATTCCTAAAGGTCAGTTCATTAGAACAAAAATAAATTGTAATACATCTGATTTATATAAACTTACAGTAAAGCTGATGATTTAGAGAGTAGACTTAGAGAAAGGGGTTATTCAAGCAGCATTATTAATGAGGCTAGGAATGAAGTAGATGCTCTGGATAGAGATTCTCTATTAAAGGGGAAATAAGCAAGTAACGCACTAGTTAATAGTCATGTTCAAAGTTTTTGGGTAAGCATTTTCAATGTGCAGTCAAATGAAATTTCCACCATAGTTAAAAAACATTGGCATATTTTGTTTCAGGACCCAGGTCTATGTGACCTTTCAGAAAATGGACCTAAGATAGTTTATAGGAAAGGTACTAGTTTAAAAGATTGGTTAGTACATTCAGTTCAGCCATCATCTGAGCCTCATCGTATGTGGCTACCAGGTGTAACATATGGTAGCCATCGGTGCGGTAATTGTAAATATAGTGTTATGATGTGTAATTCAAAAACTTTTACAAATCCATTGACTTAGAAAGATTTTCCAGTTAGAGGGTTTATTACCTGTTCTACCTGTGCCCTAGTATATTTAGCACTATGTAAATGTGGGGCTTTTTACATCAGAAAAACGAAGGGGGCATTTAAAACCTGCATAGATGAACATATTAGAGCTATTGAAAATAAAGACACTAAAAATGCATTGGCGTTACACATTTTAAAAGCGAACGCAGGCTCAGATCATGGCTTTTCGTTTCAAGGTCTTGAAAAACCTGAACTGTCTCGAAGGGGTAGGGATTTTAATAATCTCCTGCTCAGATGAGAGCAGTATTGGATTTATACTCTTCATAGTTTGGAGGGTAATGGTTTAGATGGTAAGATTGAAATTAAACCGTTTTTTGAAAAATAGACGATAAAGTTTTAAAATGTAGATAATAATGTATATTTGGCTGTTATATATAGTATGCCGTTCTAAAAACCTTTTTTTGTTTTTTGTTTTTTAGGTTGCACTGTCTTTGTGGATTTTTTGACTAAAACAATGGACAGATTTTTTTATGTTATTATAATTTTTATAAAAAAATGTTTTTCACAACTGGGGTAGAGGGTACAAAAGAAAAAAGGGTGAGGGGAAAGGTAACAGATAGTCACAATTCATTGAGTATTTTGGTTACTTATGATTACATAGTAAATCATTAACGTAGCATTATAATTACATTACGTATAGTGTCTTAGTGAAGGACAGCAGGAAAAAAACATACAGAAAGAAGAAGAATTTAAATATCAAATAATAATTAAATGATTTCATAAGGCAGGGTTGCTATAAAAACTTATAAAACATATACCGCAGTTTGTAACTTTTGCATAATTAATTCAATTAAATTGCACAATATAACCAAGCCCCTACTCTAATACCTGTACATCTAGCCCTATCAATTAAGTTGTTCTGGGTTGAACTTGGGAGTTCCTCTCCCCTAATATCCCTTCTTTCCATGGCATTCTTCTAAGGGACAAAGGAGGGATCTTTGGACATAATATAAAATACCCATCTAGACCATTTCACTGTAAATAGATCAATTTTATCATTTAGATGATAAGAGATTCTTTCTGATCTATAAATCCAAGTAGCAATCTCTCTTCACTCCAACATGGTGAGGATACTGGGGGTAAGCCAGTGTCATGTCAGGGACTTTTTGGCCACTAGCAACAGAGCCCCCAGTAGGTATCGTGTAAGTGACTCCCTACAGTCTAGGGGATAAATATGGAGAATAAATAAATCTGTAGATAGGGTGAGTGAAATATCAAAGAGGGATCTCAGTTCCAATTGTAATGAAGTCAGAAAGATTTGTATTAAGGGACATGCCCAGAATATATGGGGTGTGGTGTGTCTTTGATTCACCACACAACCACCAGCAAGCCCCTGATTGTGTCAGGGTAAAGTGTGCTGTCACTATAGGAGTATGGAAGAACCTGGTCAATATCTGCCAAGAAAACAGCCTCCAGGTATGAGAATATGTAAACTTGGCTGTTGAAAGACAGCTGTTATACCAGTTTTCTTTTGAGATGTAAAAACCAAATTCCTCACTCCGTTTATCATATATAGCCTCATTATTCACTCCTAGGGTTTCTCCGAGTGCCTTATACAAAACAGAAACCATATGGGGTACATTGCCAGCTTGTATGAATCGCTGGATGCAGGAAATCAGTGGGGAAGAGCATTCAAATTGTCATATCCGAATTGGTAAAGAATAAAAAAAGTGTCTTAGTTGCAAATATCTATAATAATCTTGGCATCTCAGACCATGTGTTTGGCTTAACCTCAGAAAAGATTTAAACGCTTCCCCACTTAAAAACCTGAATAAAATTAGTGAGCCCCAAGTGTTCCCAAGTGGCAAATGTGTGATGATATAATGCTGGATGGAAATCCTCCAATAGGATAATAGTGCAGATGAGTGGGAGAAATGAGGAAAGAGATAAATATCTACGTATGGCACTCCAAACCTTCAGTTGGTGTAGGGGTTCATCTGGACCGGGTCGCATGGTCGGGAAGGGGGCATTCGGTATGTGATAAATTTAATTCGCTGCCTAAAAGGCATTAAGCCTTCTTCAATTTCCCTCCACAAAACAGGGTTAGACCTGACTAAATGGCAGCCTATAAATGAGAGGTGTGTGGCCCAATTATAAAATTTAAAATTAGGAACAGCAAGCCCACCCATTTTCCTAAGAAGGTACAGGACAGAGGCTTGCACTCTTGGCCGTTTACCGGCCCAGATGAATCTGCTAATGAGTTTATTCCATACCCTATAGGTGTTACCCGGAATACTTATGTCATTGATTTCATTGAAGTTACAGAGCAATTAAAGACTGAAGTCCATGAGCTCACCTTTTAGAACCTAAAAATAACCTTTTATTCCATTATTAGTACAATATTTATCAAACTTCAATTTAAATTCAGATATGGTTTTACTTTCTATCACCTCACGAGGCAATGCATTCCATATTTGTGTTACCCTATTATTAATCCAGTGTCTCCTTTTATTTGTATTTGATCTTTCTTTAGCCAATTGTTGGCCATGTGCTCTTGTATTATGCCTGTGGTCCCTATGCACTAATCCCATGCTATCCCAAAGAAAAGTGTCTGTATGTGCCTTAAAAATCAGACACATATCCCCCCTCATCCTTCTATGCTCCAGTGAATACAACCCCAATGACTTCAACCTCTGCTCATAACACTGTCTTTCCAATCCTTTAACAGTTTTTGTGACCACCCTCTGAACTCTCTCCAGTGCCCCCACATCCTGCCTTTTATAGGGTGCCCAGAACAGCATGCAATACTCCATATGGGACCTCACCAGCGCAGTGTACAATGGGATTACAACTTGCCTTTTCTTACATTTAATATGTCTTTTAATACAATGTACGATACCACTAGTCTTTTTCATAGTTTTATTACATTGCATACGAAAATCCAAGTTACTGCTGATATTAATCCCCAGATCACTCTCTTCCTGTGAGACCTTTAATACTATGCCTCCCAAATTGTATTTATACTGTTTATTATTTTTTCCAAAATGCATAACAGAGCATTTATCTATGTTAAATATGGATTGTTTTTGGGAGGCCCAAATTTCCAGTTTGTTTAGGGCAGCTTGCAAAGTGTTATGTTCTGCTGTACTGTTTACTGAAACCCCTAACCTGGTGTCATCAGCAAATTTTGATAGCCAAACCCCTGCATCAACCTGCATTGTTGATATATATATAGATTGAACAGGCAGGGTCCCAACACGGATCCCTGAGGGACACCACTAGTCACTCTGAATTGGCCAGAGAATTCACCCCTCACATATACCTTCTGGCTTCTATTCGCCAGCCATGCCCTAATCCATAGTGCAGTCCAATTTGGGAGTTCTAATTGTAAAATGACTATAACAAGCTCCTCATGGAGGACCTTATCAAAGGCCTTCGCAAAATCTAGATAGATGACTTCAACTGGATCACCCCCATCTATAGATTTACTGACCTCATTATAGAATTCTAAAAGGTTGGTCTGGCATGACCTCCCCTTTGTGAACCCATGCTGAGATTTGTCTACCTTGTCTAAGTTTTCAAGGGTCTGTGATAATGTCCTTTATTATGCCTTCCAGCATCTTTTCCAACACAGAAGTTAGGCTTATAGGCCTGTAGTTAGACACCACTTGTTGTGATCCTTTCTTATGTATAGGGATACCCACGGCTTGTCGCCAAACATCTGGGACCTCCCCAGTTTTAATGGATTTTTGAAACAAGTACGTCACTGAATCTTCCAGGACCTCCACCAATTCCTTAATCATCCTGGGATGAATTCCATTTGGTTCCTGTGCCTTATTTTGTTTAACTTGCTTAAGTCTTGTAAATATATCGTCTCGGTCTATTCTATAACTGGACTTTGACTGTATTGTGACTGTGGCATCCTGGCCTGAATGTGGACTTACATTAAAAACTGTGGAGAAATAGTTGTTAAATTCCTCTGCTAATATGACATTGTCAGTTATATTCTCCCTGCTGCTGGTTTTTAGGGGTCCCACAGAAGTGCTTTTCCCTTTTTTTACTATTTATGTAAGTATAAAAGGATTCATAGTTATCCTGTACTTTAGTAGCTAGGGTGTACTCATAATTTCTTTTTGCCATAAAGATACCTCTCTTTGACAGCTTTTGCTTATTGGCACATTACTAAACAAATAAAGGGCTTGGGGTAAAGTCACCATCCGAATCACATCAACCTTCTGGAGTAAGTTCAAGGGGAATATATTCCAACCCGTTAGGTCTGCCTGTAGTTGAGCAAGGAACAAATCATAATTATGTTTAATTGTATCAACTGTCTGATGTGAGAAATATATACTTAAGTACTTTAGTTTATCTAAATCTCAGCAGAATGGGAACCCCTGTTTAAGTGTTAGGGAGGGAGAAAAGTGAAAAGTCAATGCTTCGATTTTGGAAATATTAAGTTTATACCCGAACACTTGCAAATAGGTCTAGTAATTCAAAAACTGCTAGTACTGATTGGGGGGGATTGTTAAAAAAAGCAGGACATCATCTGCATAAAGAGCTATGCGGTGTTCCATACCCTCCATTTGCACTCCCTTTATCCACGGGAAGTTACTAATGGCTTGTGCCAGGGGTTCAATAAAAATAGCAAATAAACCAGGGGACAGGGGACAACCCTGGTGGGTGCCCCTAAACAGGGGAATATAAGGGGAGTGATGTCCCAAGACTTTCATACAGGCCTTAGGTGACGAATAGAGTGTTTTTATCAAGGAAATAAACAAAGTGGAGAAGCCTATCTTGGTTAAAACAGCAAATAGAAAAGGTCATGAGACTCTGTCGAACACCTTCTCAGCGTCAAGGCTGACAAGGACAGAAGGTGATATCATGGTTTGCATTTCTTGTACTAAATGTAGGGCTCTTCTAGTGTTATCTGTAGTGGATCTGCCACTAACAAAACCTGTCTGATCTAATTTAATTATTGTGGGGAGGACTGTGTCCAGACGTTTAGCCAGGATAGACATCAGGTATTTATAATCTACATTTAAAACTGAAATTGGGCGATATGCTGCACAGTTTTATGGGTCCTGACCAGGTTTGGGAATAAGGAATATTACTGCATATGACCAGCTGGGTGGGGGGTTCACAGAGCCTTGTAATACATCATTATAGGCCCTTAGGAGGGGTAGGGCAAGTATTTGCTCCAACTTTTTATAGAATTCTGTACCATACCCATCAGGGCCAGGGACCTTCATGGTTTTAGATTGTGAAATGGCATCTTTCAATTCAGGGAGTGTTATGGGGGAAATTAAAGAAGATCTTTGGTCCTCATCTAACTTAGAGAGGCTCACTGGTGAAAGAAAGGTTCCAATGTCCCCAGAGTCTGATGGATGGTCTGGTGTGTATAATGATCTATAATAATCACAGAAAATTTGGGTGACCTGACCAGTTTTAGACTAGATAGTACCTGATGCAGGGTCCCTAATAGTGGATATAGTGGTGAGCCTGTGTTGCCTATAGAGCCTATAGGCAAATAGGCGGGAGGCTTTCGGTCCCACTTCCCCGTATCTTTGCCTTAAAAAGGCTAATGCCACCTCTGTGTTCTGCCAAACCAATGATTCCAGCTCCTGCCTGACCTGTTTTAACTGGGCCTCTACTGAGTAATCCCCCCTGTTGGTGGGCGACTTGGAGGAAATGAAGGGTTGCCTCCAAATGTGATTGTTTTTCCCTCCGCTGTTTTGCCTAGAAGGAAGAATATTGTATAAGGTAGTCCCTTAAGACTATTTTCAGTGTGTCCCATGTGACAGTGGAGGTAATTTCCAGGCTTGAGTTGTCACTCAAAATTTCTTGTATATTCTCTTTGAGAAATTCTCAGAATTGGGTATTTTTAAGATAAACAGGATTTAGTCTCCACAACGTGTTTCACTTTTCAAGGCCTAAATCCCAGTTCGTTATAACTGGAGCATGGTCGGGATGGACAATGTCACCTATAGTTACCTCCCTAAGGGTTTCTAGACATTCTTTCTGTGTATAGCAGTGATCTATCCTAGAATAGGAGCCATGAACAGCAGAATAGAACATATATTTCCTATCTCTAAGGTGAAGAGAAAGCCACACATCAACCTAGCCCACCTCCTGAACAAATCTCTTAAAGAATTTGTGAGGCACTGGTTGTCTGCCCCTAGTCACCTTTGTGGAGTCAACGTTTGGATTGGGGGCTGTATTAAAATCTCCTGCTAATATCAGGGTACCCCTAGTAAGTTGGACCACCTTATTTAAAAGGGAGCGGAGAGTCTGCTGGGTAGAACCGGGGGGAAATACACATTAGCTAATGTGACCTCCCTGCCCTGCACTAAACCCTACACCATCACCATGCGACCCTCAGGGACGGCCCACTCAGATATCACTTCAAAGGGAGTAAGGCTGGAAATCAGTATGGCAACCCCCCTCCACCTTCCACTAGGGGATGAGGAGGAAAAGACCTGTGTAAAACCTCCCCAGCCAGCTTTCCATGTTCCACTTTGTTCATGTGGGTTTCTTGAATAAATATTATTTCTGCATGATTTTTTTTAAATAATGAAATCACTTTTGTTCTCTTCACTGGGTTGTCCAGCCCATTGACATTTAATGAAAAAATCTGCAAAGGTGCCTCAATCATTGTATAGCATTTCGGGCATTCAAAAAGGATTTATGTGCTGAACCATGGATTATCAGTTCACTGACACTGACATATTTGTTTATTTTTAAAGAGAATGGTGACTGCCTAAATGGAGTATAGCGAGGATAATTCTCCAACTGCGGAAAAAATACAACTGCCTAACAAACCTTAACAGGCCAAACTTCTTACACCCATCACCTGCCAACTGGGTGAGGGATGGGATAAAACTAAGGACTTCCATAGGGCTGGTTCCCCCTAATAGAGCAGGGTACCAAGCCCCGTTGTGTCAAACAATTTTGGCAGGGTCTAACCTAGGTTAGACTAGACATGAAACATCTCTTCGATAGGAGGGCAATGAAAAGTGGTCATGCCTCGTACTCCACCAGGAGGAGAGAAATGTATAATCATACATTGTAAGTGATCTATTCCCTCATCACATAGACTGGGTAGGGAAAAGGGAGGGGAAAGTCCCTCCACTGTATCCCAAAATTCACCCCCTGGGCAAACTGGTCCACCAGAGCCATTAGGAAAAAACAACATCCAGGGTGTACCCATCTGACCCACCTCAAGCATCCCTAACCTCCACTGACACAGCTTATGGGGAGGCGGGCTGTCACAGGAGGGGCAGGGCACCACTAGCGAAACTGGGACAGACCATGGAGAGTATATCTCCCAAGGTCTGAGATAAAAAAAAATCTTTGGCAATAGTGCCCAGTTCCCCCATGGGTAGGCAAAACATATCTAGGGAGCAGAAACACTTTTAGCTTTGGGCAGACATTAATACTCTATTGGAGTCAGACTAAGGAAAAAGGGTGCCAACAGCCTTGACTAAGAAGTATTCGAACAGGGCCTCATATATGGTCTGTCAGTAAGCCCTCCGTCTTCCTCCCCCAACCCCCACATATGCCCCATCAACTACCCCTCTGCCCCCCCAGTGCCCACATACTCCTCGAGTCTACACTGGCAAGAGTCCTGCCAGAAGTCCCACTGAAGTGTTCCGGCAACAGTACCCCTTCCAATTTCTCCCGATGAAAGAATGTGCAACCCCTTCATCGCCGGAGAGGATAGAACATCGGTAGGAAGAAGACCCCCTTCACAACTGGTGGGGGAAAAACCCTGCATCAGGAGGAGGGAGACATCAGGGCCATCCAGAACTTTTGTGGGGGGAGATGGAACTAGTGGGGAGGAGACAAGCAGGGTGGTCTACCTGGAAAATAGTTAAGTAACACTAAAAAAAAATTTCCACATTGGTCCCTTTATTTAGTTTCTTGTGTCCTCTGTGATACTCCTGACTGCCTCGAAGTCTGCTTCTTCAGGTTGTTGACAATCTGATGAACTGCCTTGACTCCTTCTAATCTGCGTTGCTCCCTCGAGGTCTCCTGAGACCATAGTTTCTGCACCAGTTTAGTTGTGAGTGTTGTGCCTGGTTGCTTTGGGGAGGGGTATATCGATCCCCATTTTGATCAATTCCTTAGTAGCCTCTTCTACCAACTCAGAAGTCTTGGGACCTTCATTTAAATTGACCACCAGTTTTGCCAGGTACAGAGTACGAAATTTCAGCTTAGCTTCTTTCAGTTTTTTTAAGATTGGAGCGTTTGCATGGCATCTTAGGGCAATCGAAGTTGGATAGTCATTATCAACATAAATTCTCTGACCTTGGTGTGTTAGGTCCCCCCATTGTCATGCTTTATGTAGAACCATCTTCTTCTCTGTGTATCTGAGAAAATGGACCAGGAGGGCGCATGGGCGGTTGCCAAGCTCTGGGCCCAGGGTTCGATGCCCGCAATCCATCTCTAGGGTCACATTGTCTGGTAGGTCTAACTTGGATCGTAAGAATTGCTGTAAAAATTGTATTGGGTTAGAACTTTCGACTCCTTCTAAGAAACCATTAATCCTCAGATTGTTTCTCCTGTTCCGAGCCTCCAAATCTTCTGCCTTTTCTTACAGGCCCTGAGTAGTATGATAGAGGTGCATTGTTGTGTGCTCTGCACAATCTAGGTGAGCATCAGTGTTTGTGGCCTGCTCCTGTATATCCTCGAATCTTTTCTCTGTTTTCCCCAAGTCAGCGCACAGCGCTGTAAATGTGGAGCGGGTCTCCCTCCTAAAATCCCGCAGTTCTTGTAATACATTGTCCATCTGCCTTGTAATATTACTAGGAGCCTTATTTAGTTCCTCAGCTGAGAACTCACTTCTGCTGAAGGTCTGGGAGCTATTGCTATCCGAATAAATACAGTCTGGATCCATGCTATTCAGCGCCAATTTCTGAGAACCCAAACCTTTTTTAGGCATCCTTAGGTGAGATTTAGCAGTTATTTCCCAGTCTTCTAGTTAATCTGATAAATTTTGGATGTTTTAAAGCCTAGTGGAGCTGGAGCCAAGAAATCATGTGGCCATCGTAGGCGTGATGTCACCGGAAGTCCCACAATGGACAGATATAATCAGGTTTTTAGCCTTGTATAAGTGCCTATATATTGTCTCTTTATTATTGGTAGCACTATACATGCCATTATTGTATTTTTTAGAGTAATAGGTTGTGATATGATACCCCTCATGATAAATGTATGCATGTTTACATGTATTTTAATAAGTGGTGGGCTCTGATCCTGATTTGTACCTGAAATGGGTTTGTGTCACTTGAAGGATCAATGTATTTAGGTAATAAATAACTGGCCATATGCACACCTTTAAGAAAGCTCAGTGGAGCGAAACATGTCAGAAGGTGCATCGTTGAGTTGACTGTGGAACAGGTTCTTACGAGTTTGGGGAGCTGTTTGTCTTTTGTACTTTTGCATGGCTATGTATTGAAATCCTGTTTTACTTGATATTTATAGATTAAAAGCAAATGTTTTTGGAACAAGCACAATTTTTGTGGTGAGTGACTTCTTCCATATTGAATGGCCATTGATGGGACAAACAGATAGTAAATACACTATATGAGTGTGCTTTGATTGGTGCTGGTTCTTAACTTTGGCTGGAATTGAACTTTTTACCAGGCACGACCGTTCCTTGGTACTGCATAACCTTCATTTTGACTTATTCTGTAATATTTCCCTGGTATCTTGTGGCACCCCCTGCATCCCTCCAATCTCTGTGCCAATAGTTATTATACTTTCCCCGCTGTCTAGTGATCGCTATTCTCCTGAAATAAAGGAAACCGTCCCTCAATGTCTTTTTTTTCCTCGCAGCACCAACCTCCCACTCCTCCTACACCCCCACACACTCTCTCTCTCACCTGAACAGGTCCCAGGTTCAAGATCCACTCTTCAACCAAAGACACATCTTACTGCTTGAATGGGTGACTACAATATGAGAAAATGAGGTAAATGTGTTTTAATGTATTTCAATGGGGGTTTCAATGTGATGCATAACAATGCCATTTTTGCATATTTTGAGCCCAAATTTTCAACCTGACCTTTTTGGGACCTCACGTCATGAACAGAGATGGTGGAATTAGGCAAATAGGGATCAAAAGGTGATTTCATGGTCACTTGGCGAGAAATCACCTTTTGGGCGAGTAAACTTTTCCCACCTTTGTTCATGAAGTGAATCATAAGAAGGCTGTGTTAAAAAATTGGTTTCAAAATATGTAAAAATTAAAATAATGCATATCCATTGAAATGCTGCTACGCTTGCCCATACTTTGATAATTTGAAATATTTTCATCCCAAAATTTTAACTCATGAACATGACAGCTATTATTTTTAAATCCTGGCCAAACTGTGTTTTTGTACCTGTGGCATGCAATTATGTGGTGGTGGTGTGCAATCATATTTTGGTGAGGATTTCAAAATTTACTGTACTGGGTAGCTGAGGTGGGGTAATAAGCTATGCTGACAGATTACTGTCTGTTGTCCTACAAATGGCAGCACAGGGCCCAGATTGTCCTGCACTTCCACAGCAACATACATGTATACATCTATGGAGGAATGGGAGAGCAGGGCACGGAGGACCTAGCATTCCCACAAGCAAATAAGGATATGATTATACTGTTTCAAACAGTAAGAAAAGTAATTGCAAAAAACATAAATTAATGCACTAATTTGAGTTAAGGAGACAAAAGCAGGGAAATGTGGCATTAGAGTTACCAACCTTAACACCCCCACCACCACCATGCAGGCAGCAACAGACATGGGGTGTGCCTTGGGGTTGTCAACCCTAACACTCATCCCATTCTCATACACTGTACCCATCTCAGCTTATTTACTTAGGAATGGGGTGAACTGTTAGCGATTACAACCCCAAGTTACACCCCACGCCTGTTGCTGTCTGCAGGGTGGTGATAGGGTGATAGGGTTGGAAACCCTAACACAACTTTTCCCTACTTTTGTCACTTTAATCCTAACTAGTGAATTAACAAACTTTTTGCAATGATATATACGCTGAAAATTGAGTTACAAATCTAAGTTTTGACCTTAGATCTTCTTCAGGAAATGTCTAAAAGAGAAATAAAAAACAAAGTTAGAGCAAACTGGATATTACTATTTTGTTTTGCTTTTAGACAACATGCTGATGCAGCACCTTGTTTTTGTTTTTACATCATATATATGTATATGTGTGTATATATATATATATCTATCTTATAGTGGCGCGATAGACCGTGCCACTATAGTTAGGGTTGAGTACCCCATTTAAGGTCAACTCTGAAATTGGTAGCTAAACAACTTCGCCACCATATGTCGGATTTGCCAGAAATTTGGCATGCACAGTCTGGTACCATAGATCTCTGGAGCTGCCTAGTTTCGTTATGGTCGGATGTACGGTTGTGTAGCTACAGAACACCTCAAAATGCACAAATTACAGGTTTTTGCACATTCTTTGCTCATGCCTACAGGTAGTACAGTCTGTGCGACCAGTTTAAAACCTTCACAGAACATGCAGCCCAATGTGCCTTTCAAAAATTTCGTGAAAAAATATTAAACAGTTCAAAAGTTATTCAAAAAACAATTTTCCCATTATAGTCAATGGGAAAAGTTAGTAGAATATGTGAAAGTGTCGCAAATGCAGTTTTTAGTGTCACAAATTACCCCTGTAGTGTCACAAATCAGCCATCTTGTTTTCAGTTGGTGGTCACAGAAATGCTTGGTATTTAAATTTGGGACCCTCTATGGACACAATTCTTGTGTTCACCTAGTCGAGCCCTGAGGATGCTACCCATGTCTTTTTTGGGGGGGTAAAACACCCAGAAATATGATTTTTACATTTTTTTTAAGAAGTAGTGTTGCAAATTAGTGTTGCATACTCCAATGCCTGTTGATGGGGATGGGGTGGTTGTGGGGTGCAAGGGGTGGCAATCCTAACGCTGAATTTCCTAATTTTTGTCTCTGTGGAACATCCCTAACTGATGCATTGAATGGATTTTTTTGCCATGAATATATATATATAAATATACATATATATATATATATATATATATATATATATATATATAAAATAGTTATTTATATTCTACAGAGCAGTTAGCCAAAGAGATAAACTGAAGTAGTGCAAGCTTTAAAATCAAGTAGTGCCATATGCTTTCTGGAAGAGGGAAGACTTCATACACCTCTTGAAATCCTCCAGTGAGGGGGCCTCCATCTCAGTAGCACTGTACCTCTTCAAAAATGCTGGTGATGCTGCATCTGAAATGCTGTGTGTATTTCTAGAGTCTCCAGATAAGGAAAGAAAAAGACAGGCTGGAGACAGTGCAGCTTTAATTAACTAAAATGATTCTGGGCTAACAGGACAGATCCTATGAGGAACAATTTATGACATTGAACATTTACTCGCTGGATGCTAATGGGAAGGTTTGTTAGAGAACTTCAAGTTCAAGGCTCACGTGATGCAGCGCGCGTAGCGGCTGTGCCTTTCGCGAGCTCCACTACCCGATCCCAAAAATAGCCCTCTCGAGTCTGTTTTCGGTTGTTTTGCAGCTGTTTAAGAGTGGGGGAAGTAATCGCGAGCTGCCAGGGACTTGTTCATAATGGCGCATGGAAGGAGAAATGAAAAAGACGCAACAGAAGCACACCCCTCCAGCTACTCCCGAGAAGGCCGCAAAGAAAGCCAAGGCCTCGATTCTCCAGGTGCAGCAGGGTACAGGAGAAGAAGTGGGGGCGGAGGAACCATTAACCCTAGCAAAATTCTTGGTGGAATTTCAGCCATTTAAGGCAACGCTGGATGATATGGCTAGTGAAATTAAATCTCTCTCCACTACCATGGAGGATTTAAATCGAAAGATCTCTGACAACTGTGTGAGAATTAAATCGCTGGAGACCTGCAGGGACCAGATGGAGACCACCATTAACGTGTTGCAACAGAAAATTAACAGGATGGACTCTAAACTAGAGGACCTTGAAGGGAGAAGCTGTCACAATAATATGGTGATAATTGGCTTACCCGAGAAGGTCGAAGGTTCGGATCCTGTCAAGTTCATACAGAAACTAGTTATGAAAGTGGTGGGGCCCTCGCCCTTTGGTGCTACATATATTATTGAGCGTGCACACAGGGCATTACGCCCTTTGCTGCCTCCGGGCAGACCTCCAAGGCCTTTTGTCTTTCGCTTCCTGAACTATCAAGAGCGTCAGCTGTTTATGGCCAAGGTTAAGGAAGATAAGGAGTTGTATTGGGAGGGAGTGAAGTTGAGAGTGGTGCAAGATCTCCCATTTACAGTGAGACAAAGGAGGGCTGCATTTCATATGGTGGTCAAGAAGTTTATAGCTGCAGAGGTGAAATTCTGAATGGTATACCCTGCCAGGCTCCAGGTGAGAATTCAAGATGAATGGAAATCCTTTGAGTCGTCAGAGTTGGCGAAGGAAGCTTTGCAGAAGGCCCTACCTGCCTTATTTAAGGACCCATGAACGTGTGCGCCATTAGGGTGCTTGCAGAATTTTTTATTTTAGGGGGGGTCACAAGTTTCTGGGACTATATGGATGTCCGACAACCTGAAGGCCTGAGAAACCTGATCAACCTGGACTTACAGGGGACTATGCTGTTTAATTTTTCATTTAGGGTAACGACATCCCAGGGGGAGTAAATGGTCGTATGTTATTTTGATTGTATTTTCATTTTGCATAATACTGTGTAAGAGTATTTTCATATGGGAAGTACTATTGGAAGGGGGATAATCTGGCTGCATTGTGTATGTCTAACCTGCGATAGAGTGGGGTTGCATTCTAACTTCAATGTTTATTGTCTTTTGGGAGGGGCGGGAGGTGAGCGGAAGATGGGCTGAGTGTTCTGGAATCATGGACTAGGCAGAGTATATGGGGGTGAGTTATTTGGGATGGTGGAGTTATAGTAGTTTTTTGTATGGGTTGTGGGGGGGTGGTGGTGGGAGGGTTTTATGCCCAAAGGCACTGCGCAGTTAGGAACTGGGGTTTTGGTTTTGGCCCCTTATTATGAGGTCGCCCAACTAGATTTAATTATATTGTTGTTATATCAAGGCTGATATGGGTACTTTGTTGTGGACCAAGTTTCTTACTTGGAATGTGAAAGGTGCTCGACTTAGTGACAAGCAGTATAGAATTCTTAAGCACATAGAACTTGCTGAGGCGTAAGTGGTGTTCCTTCAAGAAACACACTTACTGATATCAGAATCTCATTCCATGAGGAAGCTGCAGATGGGTCAGGTCTTTGCTTCTCAAGGCACTATGCAGAGTAGAGGAGTTATGCTCTTACTGCATAGATCTTTGCCATTTAGGCCACTACAAGTAATTCAGGATAAGGAGGGGAGGTATGTGTTGGTGAAGGGGAAATTATCGAATATAGAAATGTTATGGGGATCTATCTATGGTCCAAACCTAGATACCCAAGACTTTTTCGTAGGGCTGTTTAAGGCTCTGTTGCCTTTTGCCCACCTGCCTTTGGTTTTGGGTGGGGATTTCAATCTGGCTTTGGATCCCCTCCTAGACAGATCTAGTAAATCCCAGGTCTATCTAACCCCGGCAACTCGTGCACTGTCTGAGTTGTTAGATCAACTCAGGCTGGTTGATATTTGTTGGGTACTCCACCCGGACGTCAAAGAATTCACCTTTACATCTTCTGTACATAGAACATCTTCCCGTCTGGACTATGTTTTTGTTTCTAGATCTCTTCTTAGTGGGATACTTAAGTCTGAGATCATATCTGGGCCCATCTCCGATCATGCAGCTGTAAGGGTGGTTATTGCAATGGCATCTTTAATGAGAAGAGGGAGCAGGTGGAAATTTAATAACCAAATTCTTAGGGTGCCCAAGACGGTCAAATTTATATCTGAGCAGATTGAAGAATTTGTTCGGAACAACGCTGTCAATGAGGTTCATCCGGATGTTTTCTGGGGGGCCCTTAAGTCTTATTTAAGGGGTATGTTAATTAGTTTTACAGCGGGCAGGAAAAAGGAAAGAAGTAGAATAATGAAGGAGCTTCTGGTACATATCAGGGCACTGGAGGTGGAACTAACTAACCAATACAGTAGGGGCAAGGAAGAGGAGTTGATCAAGACTAGGGATGCTTATCTTAAATTGCTGAGAGAGCAATCTGAGTTAGCCTTGATTAAGACTAAAGCCAAATACATTGATCAGGGTGAAAAGCCTGGGAGGTTGTTGGCAAGTCGTCTCTCTCAATTAGAGGCCTCTAGATTGATTGAGGGAATTGTTTCTGATGAAGATGGTCTTGTCAAAACATCTCCGGCTGAGATTGCCCACCTTTTTTCTCGATATTTTGAGAATCTTTACAGGGAAATGTCAGCACCGCCTTCTGAGGACCAGATAAAGAGGTTTTTCGGAGATATTGATATGGCCATTCTCACTGAATGTGAGAAGAGTTCTCTGTCGGCGGACATCTCTCTAGTCGAGGTGGAACTGGCTATTAAGAGTCTGGCGCTGGATAAAACTCCAGGGCCGGATGGGTTTTCGTCCAACTTTTACAGGAAGTTTTCTACTCTTGTAGCCCCACACCTCCTTAGATTGTTCCGTTACATATGTGCCGGAAATGAGGTGGAGAAAGTATTTTATGAAGCTTTCATTGTTTTACTTCCCAAACCCAATAGGCCAGTTACAGACCCAGCCAGTTATAGACCCATATCGATTTTGAATTGTGACTTAAAGATTCTGGCTAAGGTATTAGCTGACTGCATTAACAAGGTGCTGCCTAGACTCATAGGAAGTATGCAAGTTGGCTTTATGAAAGGTAGATCTTCAATTGACCATTTTAGGACCTTGGCTCATGTCTTCTCGGCCTCCAAGGAGGCCACCTTTCCTATGGCGCTGGTCTCCTTGAACGCCGAGAAGGCCTTCGATAGGGTCTATTGGGGCTACCTATTTGAAACCATGCATAGGTTCGGGTTCCCTGAAGAGTTTTTAAGATGGTTAAGAGCCCTGTACTCCAAACCATCTGCTAGGATCAGTTGCAATGGGGTTATTTCTAATCCCTTTCCGTTATGTGTGGGCACAAGGCTGGGGTGTCCATTGTCCCCCCTTTTATTTAATTTGTATTTAGAGCCCCTGATTAGGAAGATTCTTCATCAGAGAGAAATAGAACCTATTGAGATAAGGGGATTTCCCATTAAGGTCACTGCGTATACGGATGATCTACTGATTTATGTATCACGGCCGGCTAAAGTCTATCCCTATACTATTGGATTTACTTAAGGGTTTTGGTCAAATTTCTAACTTTAAGATCAATCCGGATAAGACTGTGGTTTACCCTCTCAATTCCAGGTTATTTAAGAGGGAGGTAATTGAGCTGGGGCTTAAATGGAGCCCTAATTCCTTTAAATATCTAGGCTTAGTTTTAACCCGTGAAACGGAGCGTCTCCGTCAGTTAAACTTAGACCCCTTGGTTCGTACTATCCAATGCGATTTTAAACAATGGGATCAGTATCCCTTGTCCCTCTGGGGTAGAATTGGAATAGTAAAAATGAACATTTCCCCAGGCTTTTCTATCCAATTAGTAGATTGGATATATTTCTTCCCCTATCGTGGTTTAAGAACCTTCACACTATGATTGCTGATTTTATATGGAAGCACAAAAAGGCTAGAATGGCGTTTTCCAAGTTGGCTGCTCCTAAAGAGCTGGGAGGACTAAGGCTACCCCATTTTGGTTTATATTGGTGGGCTGCACAATTGAGTAAATATGGTAGGTGGGTTCAGCTGGATGTGGTACCCAATTCGGAATATGCTCCGTTATGGCTGGAGATAGAAAGGGCCCATATCAGTAAGTTTGGGTTTAATCCTAGGGCTCTTTTCTTTATGTCCCCTAAAGATTTACCGTTGACTTTGAAAGGGTCCCCTATTGGGGTAGCGGTTAGGTCCCATTATCAGTTATGTAGATTCCTCAAATATAATCATTTGGGGATAGTGAACAGCCAGTTTTTGGGAATCCGCACTTTTTAATTGGCGGAAGGGTGATTAAACCAGGATGGTTGGAGAATTTAGAGGGCTGTTCCCTAGGGAATTTTTTTGATGTTAACGGTGGCATAATTACAGCACAGACTTTGATTGCGAAGTTCAGGTTGTGTAATAAGGACATTTTCAAAGTGCTGCAGATTAGGCATGTTTTATTGCAGAAGATGGACCCAGATTGGAAACAAACACCCTCAGTT
This sequence comes from Neoceratodus forsteri, assembly GCA_016271365.2. NCBI lineage: Eukaryota > Metazoa > Chordata > Ceratodontiformes > Ceratodontidae > Neoceratodus > Neoceratodus forsteri. The sequence continues at coordinate 84,307,542 of CM028133.1, read as the reverse complement.
GATCTTCTGGGAGGGATATCCCCCCTTGTGGGAATGCAGCAGGTAATTTCCAAGTTGTATGCGGCTTTGTTTCAATGGGCCTATGTTGGAAAGAGTGTGCCGTGTGCCTACTGGAACAGAGTGTTTCCAGATCTTTCTCTAGACTGGAGGGGTATTTGGATATCTTGCCATAAATATCTGAAGCATGATCAACTCAGGCTCTTACAATTTAAAGTTATACATAACATGTATTATTCACCTCAGAAACTGCAGAGCCTGGGATTGTTACAGGATTCAAAATGCTACAGGTGTGGGATGGGTTCAGGCGACCTCTTACATATATTTTGGTACTGCCCCTCTGTGGCTCCTCTATGGAATGAGATTCAGTGCAAGTTGAACCCACTTCTGGGCCTGGATGAGGTGTTTAGGCCTGAGATTTGCATATTGGGTGACTTGACTGCTGTCACTGTTAAGAAAAGGAGATTTTGCATTTCTTTGATGGCTGTTTCGGTTAAGAAGCTTGTGCTTAGGCACTGGAAGGACAGCTTTTGTCACACGTACAATGAATGGCTAAGCAAGCTCCTGGCTTTTTTAAGATTGGAAAGAATGATTGCTATTATGCATAATAATTTACATTATTTCGAGAAGATCTGGGGGCTGTTTGAAACTTGTTATTCTACTAGTTCTAAGTTAAGTTATATGTGGTTTACTTCAACTCATTACAGGCTGCCTTGGGTAGGTGGGAATGGGAGAGGGTTGAGGTGGGGGTTTTCTAGGGGGTGGGGGTATTTAGGGTTTTAGGGGGTCTGCTTAGGGATTTTAGGTAGTGGGTAAGGCAGAGTACTTTTACTGTTTGTGCTGGGACAGTATTAGTATGGCGGTATTTGCAATGTTAATGTCCTGTTATTTTCACTCTGCTGGAAAATTAATAAAGTTTAAATGGAAAAAAAAAAAGAGAACTTCAAGTTCCTTAAAGGAATACATAAATTCGATTGTGAGAAACTGTTCAGCAGAAGTCATGAGTCAAGAACATGGGGACATGAGCGGGAGCTGATAGGAGAAGATTCAGGAGGGATGTGGGAAGTTTGAAGTTACAAAGTGGATGACTGTGTTATAGGACAGCTGATTGGCTGATGTGGTGGTTTCAAGAAATGTCAATACTGCAGTTTTAAACACTGCAGGGACAGAATTAAGGGATTATTAGTGAATCAGAGGGGTAGCACTAAGGCAGAGTCTGGCAGGGGAGAAGGGGGACAAAGACATAAATCCCATCTAGACATTTGGTCTTAGTTTAGCATAGAGTATAACAGGGAAGACTTGATGAACCAGTTGTGTTTTTCTGAAGACATTTTGTGGTGTACATTTCTATGTCTTTCTGATCTATTATAAACTAATGAGTTATAGTATATATCTTTTTGTTCAGATTGCAATTGTGAGACTCTTGAAAAATTAAAAGTTACGAACAGAGGGAATATTTTAATAAATATCACATAAATAATACGAAGATAAAATGAATTTTTTTATTTCAGAATTACAAGTTATTTCATGGACTATGATTGCAATTATCGCTGGAGCTGTTGCAGGTGCATTTCTGCTTTTAATCCTCGCTGCCTTATGTTACTGCTGTAAAAAAAAAGGAAAAGATGGTAAGTACCATATGATATCTTTATAATTGTAAAAGCAAACCCCGTCCATGTATAATGTTTTAGTTGTGTGATAGTAATTTACTTTTATTGAACAAAGAACCCTACAGCAGAAGCTTATTTTAAATGATAGCCTGTAAAGTGAACTTACAACCATTGAGGTTAGCCCCAGTGATGGAAACACAAATACCACCTGCCATGATGGCCGACTATCTGGTAAGGATAAAGCTGGGTAAATCACAAGGGGAGTATGGGATACACAAAGGAACCATTGTGGAGCTAAGGGAAGAATAGGGAAGACTATGTTCTATGTAAGCAATAAGACATGATGGGGTGTGCATTGAACAGATATTACCCCATGCCCGGGGTGCAGTGAGGCACGAGGCCACAGGTCTCGTGCCTTCAGCCCGTGAAGTGTGGTACTATCTGTTCAATGCACATCCTGGAGTGTCTTATTGTGCTTATAAAATGGTTAACATTTTTTTTACTTTTAATATTAAGAAAAATCATGCTTATATGTAAGAAAAACACATTAGCTTATATGAATTTCAGATAAAATAGTCATCCCTCCTAGTCATTGAGTATGTTCTGTACAAAGTTCACCCTTTGCTGTCATCAGGATATCATGTTTACTGGTATCAGAAGAACTTTTTTTTATCTGGGACCTTCAAAAGAGGAGGGTATATTCTATTTTGTTTATTACGGTTGCAGACTAGAAGTTCTTTTCCCAGCTCCCCCGCCCCCACTTCAGTACTCTCATTCCCTCGCTCTATTCACTTCTTATACACTCTCTCTCAGCATCAACAAAACAAACACTGTATAGAATACCAGGGCCTTTAAAATCTCCCTTAAATCGCTTTTCCTTCCTGCTCCATGTGTTTCCTCTGGTGGCAGGCAGCAGTCACTCTAATGGACTACTCTTGTCTTGAACAGCTGTTTGTGCACTATTCAGAGATGTAAAAGGTAAGATAGACTGACGAATATTCAAGAAGGCAGCCATTTTCCTGATTATCTCAGATGATGTTTAGACATTACCCATTCATGAGCAGTTTTGTGTTAACCCTCTTTCTTGAAAAAAACATAGTTGATTTTAGCCCAGTAACCTAACATTTTCTTTCAGAAGTATAGGTTTATGTTATCCCCCTCATTAAAAAAACTACAGAGTTGATTTTTTGGCTGATAACTTAACATTTTGTACTGAGGCAACAGCAAATTTGGCCAGATTTGCCAAAACACCTTGATTAATTCCACACCATTCTCTGGCATTTGTTCACTCACTGCATCTCCCATTTGCTTTGCCCTCACTTACTCACTGGAGTCTCACTCATGCTGCTGCCGTATACTTTCATTCCCTTTCACTCTGCCTGGTGGTAAAACCTAATTTAAACAAAACTCTGAGGAGATGACTCTTCTTAAGCACTTTGCTTTTGGGGGTGAAAAAGAAAGAAAGTTAACAATGAGCAGCACCAGCACCAAATTTCCCTGATGCTCAAGCCCCATATGTGCATGATTAGCGTTAGCAAGTGGCAAAAAATTATGGCATTTCAAAATGAGCATTCCAATAGCTCATTGATTTGTTTCCCAATAAGGTCCTGCTTTTGAGAACTTGTTTTTACCTGTGCATTGAATTGATTTGATGCACAGGTAAAAATACAATTAAAATGCATAATTTACTCTCCCCATCTTATAAATTCTTTTAGAAGCCTTTCCAGAGAGATGGGATGCTAGCTTATTGCAAAGTGACAAACTTGGTCCCAATTTTCAAGATGTGAGAAGCATCTGATTTTGGTACTATATTTACAGGTCAGGCAACCTGAAATCAGTGCTAGGCAAGGTCCTGGAAGACATAGAAACATAGATGTAGATGGCTGATAATTTCCAATGGTCCATTGAGTTTGCCCAGTACTTGCCTGCATCCATGTCCAGCATAATGCTGGACTGGAGCTAGTATACTAGTGCCCTGACTGTTTTTTGACACCCTGTCCTCACTCCACTCATTTTGTTTCCTCAAGTGCCCACCCTCCCTCATTTGGTTTCCATTATTTCCCTGTACTTATCCCACCTGTGATTAAAGCCAGCTATAAACTCTATGCTGACCACTTTATTTAGAAAAAAACATTCTTTTTTTCCAATTGTTTAACCGGGTGAGACACACTAAGCTGAAAAAGCTCTTTTACAAGTACAACCTGGGAGCACAGGGAAGTTAAGTGACTTACTCAGGGTCACACAGTATGCAAGTGGGGCTGTGGGATTCAAACCCAGGTCTCCAGATTTGCAGCTCAGAGCCTTAAACCACTGTGCTATACCACCTCCACCACCCTTATGCTAAAGAAGAACTTCCTTGCATGTCTTCTAATGCTTCCTTCACCAGTTTCCATCCATGACCTTGTTACCTTTCCCTTAATTCTTGTATACAAGGCACTGCATTCCACTTTATTAATACAGGTCTCAGTCATGTCCCCCCTCTTCCTCTTCTCCTCTACTTTGTTTGTAATGAGAATCCCTAGCCTTTTCTTATCTGAAATTTCCTGCTGCCCCTAAATTTTCTCTGAACAGCTTCCAAGAGGTCCTTATCCTTCTTTATGTGTGGGCTACAGAACTGCAGACTGTATTCCAGGTGAGGTCTTGCCAAGGAGAATTAAAGTGGCAGAATCACCTCCTTCTTTCTGCCACCAACCCCCCTCCCTGTGAACCACTACATCCTATTTGATTTCCCTTCAGCCTTCTGGCATTGGGCATGGGACTTTGGGCTGTCACTAATAATGATCCCCAGTCCCTTTCCTCTGACACCTGTTCTGTCTTTGCTCCCCCAGTCTGCCATTCATTTGGAATTTATTTTGCCAATATGCATTACTTTAGACTATTAGGCATCAGATATAAATATCCACATCTTGGACCATTTTTTTAAATCAGTTTAGGTCAGTTTATATTCCCTTTGTTTCTTTTGCAGTATTCACCCTAACTCCATGGGTGTCATCTGCAAAGAGAATGATTTTACTATGAATTTCTTCTCCTAGATGCATACCACATGATTGGAGGTTGGCCCATGTGGTGCTCATTCACAAAAGTGGCCAAAGGATGATCCAGGTAACTACAGCCCAGTGAGCCTCACAGCAATTGTGGCAAAGCTCATGGAGACAATCCTTAAAGAGAGGCTGGTGACATTTTTGGAAGAAAATGGTCTCCAGGACTGACAACAACACTGGTTTGACTTGGGTAGATCCTGCCAGACAAACCTGATTGAGTACTATGATTGGGTGACCAGGGAACTGGACAAGGGACATGCAGTAGATGTCTTGTACTTGTACTTCAGCACACTCTCCTCTGAGGCCAGGAGATCAGAGAGCTGTCAGAGGGCTGTGGGTTTAATTCTCACACCTGGCAGAGGGGTGTCAGAGGGCTATGGAAAGCAGTGTCAGTGGCACAGCAGGAAGCACTCTCGCCTTTTTTTTCAAACAATTTGTATTATATCATAATATAAATAGTAACATAAACATACCGTATGTTTTCAAAAAAATGCAGCAAAACACAACAGCTTGACAAGTGTATGATGTACATCACTAAACTACTAACATATATCATTACAGAGTAATATAAGAACAAACTAAATAAGCACAATAATATAACTCCATAAATTAACAGATCATTGCAAGATGAGCAAGTAAATTGATATGTATATAAAAAGAGAGAGAAAGAAAAACAAGTGGGGGAATATATATACCAGTATTATGTATATCGTAACATATGCAGTTTGGAGGTAACACCATCATATTATGCAGAATCTAACCACAAAAAAAAGAGATCCCAGGCTGCATCATATGTATGAACACTTTTGTTGTTACAATGACTTATAAATTCATTAATAGCAGCCTTAGACAATGCCTTAATCCATTCATCCAAATCAGGAGGATCTTTGTCTTCCCAATGGCATAAGATTAACCTTTTAAAACATAAGGATGCTACCATAAGCTGGCTTTTTTATGATACCGATATAGATTCTATTATTGTTAAATCTCCTAATATAAATATTTCTAGATCAAAAGAAAAGTTAACTTGGAGGATTTTTTTTACAAGCTTCCCAAAACATCACCAAGTCTGGAACAAGGAGGGGACAATCCCAAATCATATGAAAAATATTCGCTGCCCCAGAACCACATCACTAACATTTACTATCTTGGGATATGCCCATCTTATGCAATTTCTCAGGCATGTAGTACCAATCATGCAACAGCTTAAACTGAACCAAATGCCCTTGCAAATCTAAGCTAGACTTGTACGCATGATGCCACAACAGTTTCCATGAATCTTCCGGGATAAGGTGTCCTAGATATTTTTCCCATGTTAACTTGACTGTAACAGTTAGACCAGTACCGTCCTTTATTAGGATTCAGTATAATTTTCCAGCCCCCTCCTTTACTATTGGCAATAGTTTTTAAAGTCTCCAACTCCTTAGCTATTGTGATACCAAGATTAATACCTATGATAGTCTTTAAAGCATCTCTTATCAGTAAAAAAGAATAAAACTGCATATATGGTAATCTGTATATCTCTTTCAATTCCATAAATGATCGAAGGATACCTTGGATCATTAGAGAAACTAAACAATTTTTCAAAACAAATAACAATGGGGAAACATCTCATACCATGGTATGGGAGGTGTATAAAGCTTACATTAGGGGTAGGATTTTAAGTTACACATCCTTCAGGAAAAAAAGAGAGGGAAAAGTTATTAGCTCTAAAGGAGGAAGAGTTAAAGGGACTGGAAAGGGCACATAAAATACATAAGGGAGATTGCATGGACCTTTTGAGGAAGATAATACTTCTGAGGTATGAAATTAACAAAATGCATATGGGCAAAGCTGAATGTGCATTGTTTAGAACACAACAGAACTATTGGGAATCAGGCGAGAAGGCTGGCAGAGTATTGGCCTACAGGTTGAAGCAGATCCAAAACAGGAACAACATATCAAGTATTATGGATTAGTTTAGAAAGGCCTTAACTAATGTTAAAGATATTAACAATGTCTTTCTGGACTTCTATAAAGATTTGTATAGGAGTACAGGCAACAGTAACCCGTACTTAATTGGATGATTTTTATCAAAGACTAAAATGCCAAAAATCTCGTAGTCAGAACAGCATGACCTAAATAAAGATATTTCAGTTTTAGAGATTAAAGAGGCAATGGCTAATTTGCCTAAAGCTAAGGCTCCTGGGTCTGATGGTCTGCCAGCTAAGAATGATGAGGTTGCAATGGTGCTTCAAAAAGTTTACACTGAATCAGAAGATAATAAAGGATTACCTCAAACAATGTTTGAAGCAATTATAACAGTTTTATTGAAAAAAGGTAAAGATTTCTTTGACCCTGCTAGCTATCATTCAATATCCTTCTTGAACATTGACTATAAAATCTGGGCTAAAATTCTAGCAAATAAGCTACAGAAAGTTATAGTGTATCATATACTCCCTTCTAATTTCTTTGATGCCCCCTCTGGTAGTAACCCTCCTGCAACTACTCCACTCCTACACCCTGCCCCACAATTCTACTTCAAGGAGATCCCAGTACATGAAGCCAGAACTTATATTCAGAAGGCCATTCACAATGCAGGCTACAGCGGTGACTCCCTTGACCTGAATTTGTTAGCACTTGTCCTTGAAGAAGTCCTTGAACCCTTGACAAAGGTCCTCAATCTATCACTAAGGATGTCCCAGTTCCCATCTCGCTGAAACAGGTGACCATCACACGAGACACAAAGTGGAGACAAATCACTGCACTCCAACTACAGACCTATCTCCATCCTCCCTCCATTGTCTAAGGCCCTGGGCGCATAGCCTCAGATCAATTAGTCAGTACCTGGAAAATACGACATCCAGTGTCCTGAGCAACATGGTTTCCGAAAAGGACACAGTACCACCACTGCACTATTAGAATTCACAGGCTTCATCCATACCACACTTGATCAAGGAACTGTGTGGGCAGTATTCATCGACCTTACGAAAGCCTTTGATACTGTGAACCACCCACTCCTACTCAAGCAATTATCAAACATTGGGCTCCAATGAAGCACTGCTCTGGTTTTCAAGCTACCTTGGGAGAGGGTCCAGCGGTTAGGATTGCTGGTGTTACCTCAGAAGAAAAGCCAGTCCTTTCAGGAGTCCCACAGGGTCCATCCTGGGGCCACTACTCTTCAGCCTCTTCCTCAACGACCTTCCCAGTGTCTGTCACCAGAAATTACTGCTCTCATGATGACGCAGTCATGTTCACCAACCACCAAAATGCAGAGCTCCTCGAGAAACAATTACAGCTTGAATTCACGCGATTGAAGAATGGTTCAAGTCACACAAACTGGTCATGAACTACAGCAAAACAAAGGTTATGACCTTCTACAACGCCAGGAGCAAGTACAAATCCCGTGACCTCACCATCCTAAACCAAACAGGGACCTTACTTGAACACGTTCCTGATTTTAAATACCTAGGTGTCACATTGGACAGCTCACTGTCCTACCATCAGCACATAGATTCTGTCGCCAAAGCTACCAACATCCGTATAGGCCTGCTCTACAGGCACAAACACTGCATGACTCCTGACACTCTCCGGTTGGCTATCAACAGCTCTGTCACCTCCATCATCGATTACGGGCTAGCAATTTATGGCTCTGCCTCCACCTCTGCCCTCCGCAGAATTACAGTTGCACTCAACAAAGCATGCAGGCTGCTAACTGGGGCTGATCGACTTACACACACTTGTGACCTGTACACTCGGGCAGGATGGCTACCTCTCATCAGCCGGATACAGTATCAAACCTGCCTCTTAGCCAAAAAAGTCCTCCTCGGAGTCATGCCCCGGGGCATTGAAAAGCTACTTATTGACCACCACAGCACCCAGAGAACTAGAAGTTCACAACAACTAACCTTTCTTGTCTCCAGATGCCAGACTACCATGGGCCAGAGGACCTTTGCCCACAGAGCACCACAGTGGTACAATACTCTCAACAAAGAAACTCTTACTGCTGCTGCTCTTGGCCCTTTTAAGAGACAACTCCGACTTCATCTCATTTCAACTAGTCATTGTGACTGCCTCGCCTAATCAGGGGCCCACCATTCACTGCCCTCCACTTCAGTCTTGAAAGCCTCTCTCCCCACCTTGCCTCCACCTGCACGTCCTACCCCCTTGCCCCCTCTCCCTTTCCTCCCCCGGGGCATTTCCTGACTTTTATCCCTCCTCTCTCTCTCTCTCTCTCTCTCTCTCCTCCCCTTTAGAGCTCTTACCCTCACCCTCTACCCTCTGACAATGGCCTTCCTGCCTGCATACCCCCCTTCCCTCTCACCTGCAGTGCTTATTTCCAAGATTGCCCTTGGCTGGTTATGTCATGCTACCTAACATTTGGCACATTTTGAATTACTGGAATTTCCTAAGCCTCAGTCTCATACTTCTTGTTATTGTGTAACTATGTATTATTATGTTGACCTTTGTATGTATGTATACCCCCCATTCCTTCGACGTGGAACCTTTGTAAACGAGCAGTTCCTGCTCAAAGGTATTTGTAATCCTAGATTTCAATAAAAAAAAATAATAAAAAAAAAAAATATATACATAGAGATCAGGTTGGTTTATATAAAGGGAGGGTGGGCTTTGGAAATATTAGAAGAGTTTTGTCCACAATATGGATCATACCTCTCAAGTGTCCCTGATTTTCAGGGATGTCCCTGATTTCACCTCAAAATTTTACTCTGTCCCTCCTAAAATCTGTGTTCCCCTGACTAAACAGTGATGATTGTAAGAATAAAATTTATGTCAAACAATACAGTTGCAGACTTCTTATTCTTCAGAAAATGTATTATACACTGAGTCCCTTATTCTGCCAACCTCCTGAGTGGATAGCACCAATTTTATAAATGTGTCCCTGATTTTGGGCCTTTGCCCCTGATTTTTTAAGCCTTTTCCCTGATTTATGAGGCAGGAGGTTGAGAGGTATGATATGGATGGCTATTAAAAACAGGATGCGTCAGTTCTATTGTCATTGGATGCTCATAAAGCATTTGATTCAATTGAGTGGGAATACTTACATAGTGTGTTAAAAGGCTTTGGGTTGGGGGATAGATTTATCTCAAGGGTAATCTACTGTGAGAAATTGTGCTAACAGATTTCTCTCTGAAAAGTTCTCACTGGGAAGAGAAACACGGCAGGGATGTCCACTCTTTCTTCTCTTGTTCATTCTAACCATAGAGCCATTGTTATGGTTAATTTGACAAAATAATAATTTTATGGGGTGAAGTTCAGTAAAATGGACCATAAAGCTATTGCTTATGCTGATGCTTTACTGTTCACCTTATCTAACCCTCGTAGATCACTTAAGCATACTATGGAACTCCTTTAAGAGTTCAGGGTGTTGTCTGACCTGTCCATTAATTGGTCGAAGTCAGAAGTGCTTTCATTAAAAGGTAATTAGGAATCTCTTGGAATCATTTGTCAGGAAAACAATCTTAAATGGCAGGGGGAGTGCATTACTTATCTGGGGGCCCTGACCCCATGTAAATTAGATAGTTTAGTAACTTTGAATATGAAGCCTATAATAGAGGATATGGAGTTGAGCATAAAAAAATGGGCCAAATTTAATGTGTCCTTCTGGGGCAAAGTGAATGCTCTGAAAATGATGTTGGCACCCAAAATACTGTATTTTCTGAATATGATACCTATGTATACTCTCGCCTCCGAGGCTAGAAGGTCAGAGGGCTGTCAGAGTGCTGTGTGTTCAATTCCCACATCTGGCAGAGGGGTGTCAGAGGGTTGTGGGTTCAATTCCCACATGTGGCACTTGGGTTAATATCCCAATACTGACACTGTAGTGCAGCATGAGGGAGGTGCTGCACTTCTGAGGTGCCATCTTTTAGATGAGATGTTAAACCGAGGTCCCATCTGCCTGTTCTGGTAGTAGTTCAGGTGGATGTTAAAGATCCCATGGCACTTATCAAACAGAATAGGGGAGTATATTAATAAAGAAAAATCAGACAAATCACATAAATAAAGTACATTAACAAATACAGCATTCAAATGATATAACAGAGAATTAAATAAAAATGAGTACAATCAATTCAGGTAATAGGAACTTCAGTATTTGTAATCCAAGGCGTGTTTCTCCATGGTGCTTCCTAAACCTGTCTGAAGTGTCTTTTTTACTTCCTCCTTGTAAATAATTTTTAATTCTTCTGTAAACTGATGAATTAATATTGAAAGTGGGGTGTCTATTTGTTGGAAAGAATAATCACTGACATTCCAGATAAACCATTTTAAAACTGTAAAAATTAGATTAAAAGTACTCTTATGGTATTTAGTCCATACAGTATTGTAAGAAGAATAATACGTCAGAGTTTCATAAATAACTGTAGAGAAATCTGGTGTAGACCAATGTCTGGAGAGAGTGTTCCAAAATACTGCTATATATATGCATGAAAAAAATAGATGTGAGACCATACCTACGTAAGGACATAGACAGGGTAGAGAAGGTTCAGAGGAGGGCAACAAAGATGGTGCATGGATTGCATCACAAGTCCTATGAAGACAGGTTGAAGGAACTGAACATGTACTCCCTGGAGGAGAGGAGGGAGAGAGGGGATATGCTAGAGACATACAAGTATCTTACAGGGAAGAACAGGGTGCAGGAAAACACTATTTTTAAGCAAAAAATATGTTCCAGGACTAGAGGGCATGGGATGAAGTTGGAGGGAGGACGATTCAGAGGAAACATGAGAAAAATTTCTTCACAGAACGGGTGGTGGACAGGTGGAACACCCTGCCAGAGGAAGTGGTGGGGGCTGAAACAATCACGGGATTTAAGAATGCATGGGATAGACATAAAGGAATTCTGAAGGTCAGGGGTAAGGTGCAACAGACTTCTAGGAAAACAAACTGAACTTATAAGCTCAAATGGGCAGACTGGGTGGACCATAGGCCCTTATCTGCTGACACTGTCTATGCATCTATGTAGCTATGTGTTATTGTCTCCTCTTGTTATGTACAAGATTCTCTTGTACAATACTGTTCTGAAAGCTGCTTATGTTTTTGGTTTCTTTTCATATTTATTTTTTCATGGCAGCTTAGCCAATGCAAATCCCACATTTTGTGGGTATCTAGGTTCTGCAAGATGTTGTAGCAAAGATGATTATAATGGTGCTAGACATGTAGGAAAAGTTGTTGGTTCTGTAAAGTGAGAATCAATGATGTGTGTATAAAGTTGCTTTCTAGTATTAGAAATCAAAAGATGACTATTAATATTCCATGACTTAAATTAAACAAATATTTCCCTGAAATATATTGGGATAGAAGGTATAGTTTTTTTTTATCACTACAAGTGTGTTATCCCAAGGCTGAAACCAGTTTTGCATTGTCTGACAAAATAAAGGAGTGCATGCCTTGTCCATTTTAATTAACAAAGATCTTATATTTGCATAAATAAATATACTAAAATAAAAAACTATAGGATTTACCATGCCAAGGCCTTCCCGTTGGTACGGTAAGTAAGTAATGTTTCTTTTTAGCTGGTTAAGTCAACTGCCCCACACTGCTCAAAAAAAAATAATCATAAGTAGTTTTGGAGGGGGAAACATCACACTTAAAATGTGAATTGTAGTAAAAGGAAAGTTTTAATGAGTACTGTCCTTTTCTTTTTATTTAACTTCCACTTATTCCATTTAGCGACCATGGCTTTACCTATTTCTAGCTTAAGCATCCAAGTTATCGTATCTTTTTTTTTTTACCAGGAGAGACACACTAAGCTGAAAGCTTGTTTACAGGTGTGACCTTGGAGAACAAGGAAGTTAAGTGACTTGCTCAGGATCACACAGTGTGCATGTGGGGGCTGTGGGATTCAAACCCAGGTCTCCAGATTTGCAGCTCAGAGCCTTAAACCACTTCACTATATTGCCTCTCTAAAGCTCCCGTTCCAAAAAAGTCCCAACATTTTAATTGGGGTATGCAAAATTAGAATACCAGAAATGTTCTTAAATAAGGTCCAGTAGGGCCCAACTGTAATCCTTTACATTCCTCTGAATTAAGAGAATCTCCAGAAACTGAGGCATATTGTGTACAAATATTAAGTACAGTAGTAGTGGATTGTTTATCTGGCATTAAAAGACATAAATCATCTGCATAGGCGAAGCAATTGAAAGGTATAATATTTGTAGGTGACCTTAAGTATCGAATTCTTAAATTATTATTTATTTTTTGTAATAATGGGTCAATACAAAAAAACAAAAAGCAGTGGACTGAGTGGGTATCCTTGACATACCCCTCTTTTTATGGGAATCATTGGGTCACATTTACCATTGCTAAGTGGTATGATTGCCACTATTCTATAGAGACTCTGAATCCATGTGATAAATGTTCGTGGAACGCCATAGGTTTGTACTACTATCCATAAATATGTATGGCTAACTGAATCAAATTATTTCCTCTGATCTAAAGAGCAAATAAATCCAGAGATGTCATTAGTATTAGCTATAAGGACTATTTCTCGTAAGAGTAGTAAATGGTCAGAACTATTTCTATTTGGAATAGAGCATACTTGGGTTGATGAAATAACGTGAGAAGCTAGGCGTAGAGGTCTGGAATTAAGAATTTTGGTTAACATTTTGAAATCTGTATTAAGGAAACAAATAGATCTCCAGTTATTTAATAACTGTCTTCATCCATTTTTATATAGGCGGATTAGGACACTCTCAGTCATTGACTAAGGAATAAGGACGTATTAAGCATCAAAGAATAAACTAGTGCCAATTATTCAGGGAGAATGTTAGCTATCTAGAAACATAGAAACATAGAAGTTGACAGCAGATACGGACCACAAGGCCCATCCAGTCTGCCCATTTTTTTTTTACCTTATGAATGTGCCATAGGACTTTGCTCTGTCAATGGCCTATCTATTCATACTCATCTGTATTGCTCCCTTATGCCTATCTCAAGTCTGTTTGAAGCCCTGCACTATATTCATATCTACCACTTCCTGAGGTAGGCTGTTCCATGCATCCACCGCCCTTTCTGAGAAAAATATTCCTCACATTACCCCTTAATTGTCCTCCCTCTAATCTCATGCTGTGTCCTCTTGTCCTGCTATTTTTCTTATATTGAAACATGTTAGACTCTTTCAGCTTGTTAATGCTCTTAAGGTGTTTGAATGTTTCAGTCATATCACCTCTCTCCCTCCTTTGCTCTAGAGTATACATATTGAATTCAGTTAATCTGTCCTCATGTTTTCTGATGCAGTCCCTACACCATTTTGGTCACCGTTCTCTGGACTGCCTCAATTTGGTTAATGTCCTTATGAAGGTGTGGCCTCCAGTACTGTACACAGTACTCCAGATGGGGCCTAACTAGTGTCTTGTAAAGAGGGATTATTACCTCCCTCTTCCAACTTGTGGTACCCATACTAATACACCCCAACATCCCTCTAGCCTTACCTACTGCTTTAGAGGTCTGCTTGGATAATTTCAGGTCATCGATAATGATGACGCCCAAGTCTCTTTCTTCCCTTGTGACTGCCAGCAGCTCCCCTTCCAGCCTATAGGTGGCTCCAGAGTTTCTCTTTCTCTTTCTTATGTGCATGATTTTGCACATCTTTGCGTTAACCCCAGTTGCCACTCTTCTGATCATTTTGCTAGTTTATCTAGATCTCCTCTCATTCTGCCACCCCATCTGGATCATCTACTCTGTTGCAGATCTTGGCGTCATCTGTAAACAGATAAACCTTGCCCTCTAGTCCATCTGCAATGTCACTGATGAAGATATTGAAGAGGACTGGCCCCAGGACTGATCCCTGAGGTACCCCACTTGTGATTTGCATCTCTTCTGACTGCATACCATTTACCACCACTCTCTGTTTTCTGCCTGTCAACCAGTTTGCCATCCAGCTGACCAATGTCTGACCCACCCTGAGTCTACCCAGCTTATTAATCAATCTTCTATGTGGAACAGTATTGAAAGCTTTGCTGAAGTCAAGGTAGGCAACATCAACTGCTCCCCCTTGGTCCACCACTCTGGTTACCCAGTCAGAGAAATCTATGAGTCTAGTTTGGCAGTACCTTCCTTTTGTAAACCCATGCTGTCTTGGATCCTCTGCTCCTATAGATTCCAGGCGTTGCACTATCCTTTCCTTAAGGAGTGTCTCCATAATCTTGCCCACTACTGAGGTTAGACTGTTTGGTCTGTAGTTCCCTGCCTCCTCCCTGCTACCACTTTTGTGGAGTGGGATCACATGAGCCCTTATCCAGTCTTCTGGGACCTCTCCTGTGCTCAGAGACTCACTAAACAATTCTGATAATAGCTCTGCTAGTTCCACCCTTAGCTCCTTTAGTACCCTGGGATGTATGCCATCAGGTCCCATTGCCTTGTCCACCCTGAGCTTATCAAGCTCTAGTAGGACCCTTTCTTTTGTGAAGGGACTAGTGCAATCCTCCTTCCCTCTTGTGTCCATGGTGCAGAGCTGTGGGCCCTGCCCTATCTTCTCTTCAGTAAATACTGAGCAGAAGTATCTATTTAGGATAGATGCTTTTACATGGTCCTCCTCCTCACACACACACCCTTTATCCCCTTTGATCTTAGCAATACGCTCCTCTGGAGTTTCTCCTTTCACTAATGTATCTATAGACAGTCTTGTCACCTTTTTTTACTGTTTGTACTAGTGTTTCCTTGGTTTGTGCCTTTGCCTGCCTTATTGCCTTCCCTGCTTTCCTTAGGGAAGTTTGGTATGCCTCCCTGTCTTCATCCTACTGCGTTCTCTTATATTTCCTGAAGGCCAGTTTTTGTGCTTTTCTGCCACTGTGTTTGAGAACCAACATGGTTTCTTTCTTCTTTTGCACTTCCTTTTCTCACTAACACAATGGGATGTTACTTTAAGTATTGCATCTTTAATGCTTGCCCACTTTGCCTGTACCCCCTCACCTGTATTTCTTTTTGCCAGGGCTAGCTTAACTCTGTTGGCCTTCTTATCAAAGTCAGCTTTTCTGAAGTCCCATATTTTTGCCTTGGAATGGGATGATTTAGTTCCAGTGGCCAAACTGAACAATACTATGTGATGGTCACTGGCACCCAGGTGACCTCCTACCTGGAGATATGTGATCCTTTCCCTGTTAGTCATTACTAGATCTAGGATAGTTCTGTCTCTTGTGGGTTGTTGTACCAGTTGTTTGAGGCCCACCCCCTGCAGTGAATACACCACGTGTCTAGTTCTGGCAGATGTCCCTGCTGGTATTGATCAATCTGTATCTGGTATGTTGAAGTATCCCATTATCAGAACCTCCCCTTTAGCTGTCATGTTTTGTATATCTTCTAACAGTAACATGTCTGTGTCCTCCCCCTGATCCAGAGGCCTTTACACAACCCCAGTTCATATGGCTGTCCCATTTCCTGTTTCCTGGGTGACCCACAGTTCTTCTGGCTCTTTATGTGTATTATGAATTTCTGTAGCTTTGATATTTTCATTGACATAAAGGGCCACTCTACCCCCCCCCTTTTTGCACCATGGTCTCTTCTGAACAATACATAACCAGGTACTGAAGTCTCCCAAGTGTGGTTACTGGTAAACCATGTCTCGCTAATGGCTACTATGTCCAGTTTAGCCTCTGTCATTATTGCCTGCAGATCTGGGATCTTGTTTCCCAGACTGCAAGCATTTGTGTATGATTTTCCATTGGCCAGATTTCAGTGTGTTAGTTGTTGGGTGAGGTCTGGCATTTCCCCTGTGCATTGTATGGGGAGCCGGACCTTTTTCTTTACCTGGTGATGAAAATGAACTACAAACATGCTGAACTCCTGTTTGACCACTAGCTGAGGGGGGAGGGGTGTTCTTCCCATTTGACGTATCGGGTGCTGCACCCCTCTCCCCATTTGCTAGTTTAAATATTCTGCAAAGGCATCAAACTTCTGCCCCAATGCACTGACTCCCTCCTTAGTCAGATGCAGTCCATCAAATTTAAAGAACTTTTGCTCCCAAAACTGTTGCCAGTTCCCTACAAATTTGTGTCCTTTTTCCTGCCACCAGCCCTTGAGCCACACATGTTTAGCTCCCCTATCTCCCCTTCTCTGACCTTCCATCCATCTGTTCCCCTCTCCCAGACTGGCAGGATATCTGAGAAGGAGATGCCGGATGAAATGGATGATAGTTTGACACCCAGCCTGGTCAGGTGTTCCTTGGTCTTCACAACTGACCGGCTGGCGAGATCGTTCTCCAGTCAAGCCAGCTTTCCCTAGGGACTTTTTATTAGGTAAAGCCTTTATGGCAGTCAGAATTTCTGTAGATGTGATATCTTGTGTAACTTCTTGAATAATATGCAGAGGACACAGTGGTACAGTATATGCAGTGTATTCAGGAATGTTTGAAGTGTCAAAGAATGAACAGGAAACTCTGAAAAGGATTCCAGGGTACATTTAGTGACTATCTGTTGTATTTTAACTTGATCATAATAAGTTACACTGTCTGTATCCTGGAGACTAAAGAGTTGGTTTTGCTAAATTCGAGTGTTACAGGTATCATACGGACATAATATACTGTGTGTACCAAATGTTTGTTGAAATTTTAGAGATTCAGTTTTTCTCTGATGCAAATTCATCTTTTCAGTCTTAAATGTTTTAATTTGTGAAGAATAATCATCCGAAGAAGTGTATAACAAAGAAATTAACTTCTGTAGGAATTTTCTTTTTTGTAAATATTGAATATATATAGAATCCTTATTTTGGTTACTAATATTCTTCAATAATGTGATTAAAGTATGTTTTGTGTGATCCCGTCACTGGGAGGGTGAGTCATATAAACAAAAGTCCAATTTTCTGGCCTGTACAAAATATGTAATTTGTGAAATATGTTGTCCATCTGAAAGCAACGAGGATTTAAACTTCCGTATCCCAGGTCTATTTGTGTGGAGTGCTCCAATATGGAGGGATAGTAAGGAATTGTCTGAATATCCCACAGTTGTTGTGGTAAGATTTGAAATGGGTGCATTTAAAAAAAAAAAAGGAAAAATCTATTCGGGTAACTAATGAGTCCTTATGAAAGGTAGGTGTAACTTTGTTTGTAAATTTACTTGATGCATTAGTTAGGTTAGCTGTTTTAATGATATTAGATCAGTGATCCTCAGACCATGGCTCTAGAGCCTCATGTGGCTCTTCAGCTTATCACCTGCGGCTCTTCCCAGTACGTCATATCACCATAAATCTTAGTGGTTATAGTTTGTATTCCTGTATCACTTTTTGTTAAACCACAATTGAGGTTTCCACCAAATATGACAGCTTGTACCGTATGTAAACTTGGTTGTATCAGTTTAAAGAGATGCACACTTTCTGCTTTAGTTTGCATGGCATAAATATTAATTAAATGTAATAAATGTCCCTGTTGACACATGTCTAATAATAATACCCTACCTAGGAATAAGTCTAACAGCTTAAACAACATTCCAGTGATTGAAAGAGAATTCCAACTCAAGAACATTGATCTAGACCAATAAGATGGTCCAGCATGCCAGGCAGTTTATACTTCTGAAATAGTGTGCAGTCTGGTATCTTGCACAAAATATATGCCCAGTAAACCTGATAATAAAGTAGAGAAGACTGCAGTATGTTTTCTATGACTTTTAATGCTGTTAACATTAATTGAAAAACAACGCAGATTAAAAGTCATAGAAATATATAAAGGGAAAGGTCAGAAACTGCATGTCACTTTTTCCTAGCTGTGTTTCTGGTATTAGATTTTAACTTTAGTTTCACCCTAGGTTTACACTTAGATTTTTCGTTTTTCTCTAAATCATTGGTAAGGGCATCCCCCTCCATTTCTGATGCAGTGTCACAAATTGAACATTTGACGGAGAACAGTCAGTTTCAGAGACAGAGTCACTTTTGTCAGTTGGTAAAGGTTGAAATCTATTAGGCAAAGGTATGGCATGTGTTTTTGCAAGTTTAAGTAAGGGAGAAACATAGAAACATAGAAGTTGATAGCAGATAAGGACCGCAAGGCCCATGTAGTCTGCCCATTTTTTTCAACCTTATGAATGTGCCATATTACTTCTGCTTTGGCGTTTACATGCAAACATTCCCTTTCTGTCATCCAGCGTTGTACTCATACGAAGGGGCATCTCAGTAGAAGTGATTTGGACAGAAAAAATCACAGCCTCAGCTGAAGGCAACTCTCCTATTGTGGGGTATGTGCAGGTAGACAGGGGAAGGTCCACATGTTCAGGAGGGGGTGGGGGTAGAACATGGTGGTAGGAGTGGGTGGGGGAGTGTCTGGGCAGCATTTGTTCATTTCCTTTGTGCCACAGCAGTAAAGAGACACTGTTCTTCACTATCTGCTTGCTGGTCCTTGTTATGTGCAGCCCAAGGGCAACTGTGGTAGGAGTGCCCCTTTTCCTCATATAAACTGCGTACACATTCATTCAAACATTGACTACTGGAATGCCCTAATTCAGCACACAATGAACACCATATTTTTAGTACAAATATTTCTGATGTGTCCCATAGAACCACATTTATAGCAGGCCTTCAGTTGGCCTGCATAGAAGAAAACTCCTCTGTCCCGGCCTAGAAAGAAAGAGTTAGGCAGGTGTTGTAAACCATCATCTGTAGATTTTAACAGTACTTTAGATTTCCAGCCACCTGTCCAGAATTGTTCACTGTCAAAGACAGCATCAGGCCCTTCTCGAACATCGCATCGCTGTTTCAGTCAGTAAGATCTGTAACACTCATGCCCTCATTATGGAAAAGGACTGTGATGGTTTTGATGACTGGCTTAGTAAGAGGGATAGCCTCAAAATGGAATCCACAGTGGGGTATTTTTAAATTCATTATACTTTTTCCAAAACCTTTATCAGCCTTCAGTTGTTTTAGAACTGACATCAAAAGTGTGCTCACCCAAAACCTGTAACAGAGCTTACATCTCTGTTGCAATAAAACAAATAATGAATCTTTTAATAAGGTCTTTCCCACCTACTGCATGTGTGGTCTGGTACCATCTCAATGCCTCCTTTATATAATGATCTGACCACATTATGTCTCTTTGCAGGTGCTACTGACAAATGAAATAAGGAGGCATAAAGGCCTCTGAGGAGCAGCTGGTCTTAAATTTAATGGTGCTGCTGGTGAAACATCAGTAATATGGGTAATTTGAGTTGGAAGAGTTAAAGCAGGTGCATTAGTTAAGCAGAGACTTTGAGTGAGATGTAGAGGATAGTGCTGGGCACAATTACCATTTTCTGTAGTAGGCATCTGTATTGGAGAGGAACCAGAGACCCACTGTGCACCATCCAGGGATTTTTCCCAATCTGCAGCAAGGAAAGCTGATTCCACCAACCAGTCTGTTTGAGTCACCAGTTCCTGGTTTGCAAAATTAGCATCATATTGTACTGGTTCCATAAGTGGCAAATTTACAGTATCCATCAGAGTCAGTGTGTCTGTAGGGTGAATGTCAGAATTTGGATTTACCTGTAGTTGAGCATTGACAGCGGCTTTGGTGTTTGATGCTATCACTTCAGCACTTGTTGAAAGAGTCAGCTGATCATCAGTAGGCTGTGTCTTTTCTGCCTGCAGCATAGTAGAGGAACTTTTTCGAGAAATGGAATGCAAATTCCGCAATCGTCGTTGTAAATGTTTTTGTTGTAGCTCAATTTCTTTCTCCTCTCACAACAACCATTGATATTGGCACTGAACATCCTCGACTCCTGTAGCAGTGACAATTTCCGAACTCAGAATCAATTGTGAGTTTAGTTCATGTACATTTTTTTCCTGCAACTTCTTTGGTTTCTAAAGGGTTAGAGGCAGGGGAGGAGACCTGCTCCCCAGCCTCCAGCATGTCCATATCCTCTGGTGCATCACTGTGAGTGGCCATCATAACCCGATGGTCACAGGGTGTCCTATTGGCAGAGATGGGGAAGTTTTTATTGTGAGAGAATCAAACAATACTAGGGGGCAGTGTAATTTAATATCATTTATTGTAAGGCACTAGGGGGACTATCTCTTCTGATACATACCTTAATTAATCCTAAATAGAACTATAACTCATATAACCAGCTATAGTTATTCTAAATCTTGTTATCCCTTTCTCAGTATATGAGTAAAGTTTTTATGTTTCATATTATTTGTTTTTTTTTCTTCAATTTTTCCCATTGATGTTATCCACCCAATACAGTGTTTCCATAATACATTCAAAGAACAGAGCTGACAACCAGCACAGCACTCCTCTTACCACCATGGCCAGCTGCCAACTGAGGAAGGAAGGAGCGCTCCTTCTTACTTCAGTTGGTGGCCAGCCATGGTGGTGAGAGGAGGGCTGAGCTGGTTATCAGTTCTGTTCTCTGATTGTAATGGGATGAGTGGGGTCTCACTGCCAGGGTGGGGACCTCTAGACTACCAGGGAAAAGTAATTATATTTATTATCTACGGGGTTGATATGTGCTTGGGGTGGGGGACTGCTAGACTACCAGGGAAATGGAAACCAATTTATTTTCTATGGGTTGGGATATGTGCTTGGGGTGGGGACCACTAGACTACCAGGGAAATTAAAACGTATTTATTTTCTACGGGGATTGGGATATGGGGTTGGGGGGACTGCTAGACTACCAGGGACAGGACTTTAAATTAAATTCTATGGGGTCAGGATACATGCTTGGGGGTGAGGGGACCGCTAGACTACCATGGTCAGAACTTTAAATTAAATGCTATGGGTCGGGATATGTGCTTGGGGTTGGGGGGACCACTAGACTACCAGGGACATAATAAGGCAGATACCAGGGATTGGGAATCGTGCTTTGGGGGGCACTTCCACCACATTACCACCATCCTTTTCACAGAGGTATTCAGTGCTGTGCTACAGGCTGCGCTAATGCCTGTAGCGTGGTGCTATACCTTTCAATATGCTGGAGTGCCGGCATTCAGTGCCCTTCCCCTCAGTCCCTTCCTTGCATTCATTATAATTTAGCATCAGCGCTAACACCTAGCGCTGGTGCTAAATGTCTTTTTAAATACAGCAGTTGGGTGCAAATTCAGTGCTAGTCCAGTGCAACGGATTTGAGTCTGGCGCTACCCTTTGAATATCTGGCCCTAGATTTCTTAAAACCAGTCTAAGTCTATGTTAACCTCTGAGATGTGCTCTGGTTGGTACTGAAAAACAAGATCATAAACTATGTCACGTTTCAAGCTCTTTTGCTACTAATTGGAAGAGGTCATTCAATTTAAACAGACTATCCCTGAAACAACTTTTTTTCCTTGGGGGTTGACCATGTATGCTGTGTTCCCTGTTCATGGCATCATTACACCATTTCAGTATTCAAGCCTTAAGCAGCATTGCCCTTGTTTTAGAGTTCATTTACTGTAGATATTAATGTGACCAGAAACATTTATAATACTTAAATTAAGCCAAAGGATATAGAATAGCAATTAAGAATATAATAAAATTATAATAAGAAAATAGTTTGGAGATCACGTGATGCTCCTGTGAGACCAGCAGCTCTGAGAACCAGCTCCCGTCTCAATCCTCCAACAACACTTAAAATATAACTATTTGGATGGTTTTCAGCTTCCTTTACGAAGTACTACAACTCTAACAGACTTCCGACACGTTCACAGCAACTCAGGGCATTTTTTTAACAAGTGTAGACCAGCTAAACTCTACTTCTAAAATCAAGGCCTAATACTATCATGGAGGCTGAAATGCATCAGGCTCTCCCAAAGCACACGTCCCCACAAACCCTGGAGAAGGGACTGAAACAAACCAAAGGCCATGCCGGGGTCTCTGTAAAAGCGCTGGCATCCACAGTACCCCAAATAGCGCCGACTCCACTGTCAGAGCAAAAATTCCTCGAGGAGTTTCAACCATCCAAACTTGCTCTGCAAGACATTATTGTGGAAATCAAGTCACTCAGAGAGAAGATTTCCGACAGTAATCAGGCTATTCAGATGTCACTGCCTGCACTACATCTCTTGAGAAGTGGAGGGGTAAAATTGAGCCTGAAGTCATGACTCTAAGGCAGCATTTTCATAAAATGGAATCAAACCTGGAAGATTTGGAAGGCCTAAGTAGGAGGAACAATATCATTATCTTCGACCTTCCAAAAGAAGCCAAAGGATCTTCTCCTATCTTATTCTTCCAGAAAATGCTTTCAAAAATAGCTGGACCCTCTCCAAATAATTCTACCTACATAATAGAGAGGGCCCATTGATCACTGTGTCCTAAGCCTGCAAATGGCAAACCCCCGAGACCAGTTATCATAAAACTTTTGAATTACCTTGACAAAGTTCACATTCTCGATCAAGTTAGAAGTTTACAGCAAGTCCTTTGGGAGGGCCAGCAGCTGTGACTGGCACAAGATCTTCCAGCTACAGTGAGGCAGCGTCAGTCAGAGTATCACCCCCTGGTATCAAATTTAATAGCTGCAGGAATTAAATACAAAGTCCAGTATCCTTCCCGACTGATGGTTCTCCATGCTGATACCTGGCACTCTTATGATACCGCGCAACTAGCTGCCCCGGCACTACATGCAATGTATCCCGACCTATTCCCTGCTCACTGATGCTCCACAGAGGAATTGCTTGAGCTACATTCTCCTCCTCTTCAGAGGGGTTGCTTGCAAGAGGGTATTATTTGTTGAACTCGTCTGAAAAGTTCAGTTTCCTGACCGCTGAAAGGCATTGGAATCCACCGCATTGCAGAAGATGGACACAATACTCTCCTACTTGCAATAGATTAGTTCGAAGTTAACGCGATCGGATGTTTGTTTGTTTTTATTTTCTACAACCTTATTATAAGGAAGGTTGAATACTTCACAAGCTGTACTGGTACTTGGATAATTTCTTCATGATGGTTATTTTTTTCTGTCTTCCCTCATGACCAGTGTTTTCCCCGGTTATTGCTACTGTCAATGCAAGTCTGCATTAAGCCTTTTTTCTTTTTTTTAATGTTATTACTTAGAGAGACCACATGAGGGCAGCACAACCTTGTATTATAAACTTAATATAGTGGCAGCTATTAGCAGTAACACCCACATATTTCAACATGGCTGAATATCTTAAGCCTTTTATTTTACTTTACTAAGTGTACATATTGAGGTCATAACTGGCAGAAGATAGCCTTACAATCGTTGCTCCACAGTGACGATTTTATTGTTTTCTTTTCACATCTTTTCCCAGCTCAGTTGTGTTTTTTGATTGCAGCATTGCAGACCTTATTAATTTTTATTTCTTTTTACTACTGTGGGGTTGTTACCAGAATGTAGTTAATAGTTTTTTTTTTTTGTGACTCGATATTGAGCTGGGGGACGGGGGGTGGGAAGTAAGGGTTCCTGGTTTATCCTGCAGTCCATTCAGTGCACCACATACTAGTGTAGGGTGGGTTGGGTGTCCACAGTGGTGTATGGGGTTATGTTGTGGAAGTTTTTGATATCATTGGCTACGGTACTGAGACTGTTAAGGGCTCTAGCCTCAGACTTGCCCCTGTCTTTCAGGGATGCTGACTACCTTGCTTTGGAAGGGGAATATTGGGTGATAAGGAGGGAGAGGGATGGGGGTTGGGTTAAATCAGTAAGTTTGCTTCTGAGGGGGTGGTTTTATTTTGTTTTAATTTTTTACATTTATAATATACAATTGGGTTGGGCATTGGGTTAAGGGGGATTGGTTGTTTTTGAATATAATGTTAATTACAAAGTGTTGGGGGAAGGTTTTAGGTAGGTCGCCACTTAGTATTCACATAATAACCAACTGGGTAAGTGTTTTCTTTGGGATTGCTTTAGTTACACAGAGTTATTATCGATATTTTATTTGGTTATGACAGCAGTACTAAAGTTTTATTCTTGGAATATTAAAGGTGCTCAATCTCCCACTACAAGAGCCAAGATTTTGTTACATCTCAATAAACTTGATATTGATGTGGCCTTTCTTCAGGAGACTCATTTGCCACTTCACAAATTCTCAGTTTGAGAAGAACATGGGTGGTGCATGTACTAGCAGCTGGATTGGACACTCGAAAATGTGGAGTTGCAGTTTTGGTTGCATGTCACACACCTTTCAAGTTGCTTCAATCAATATGCGATCCCCAGGGTAGATATATATTGCTGACAGCCATTTTAGGCCACACACAATTGATTATGGGATCAGTTTATGGGCCAGTTAGGGATGACCCACAGTTAGCCTTATGACTAGTTTGGCCTCCTGGTCCACTCTCCCCATATTGCTCGGTGGAGATTGGAACCTAGTTTTTTGTAATACATTGGGTAGGTCCAAATCCAGACATACACCCTTTACTCCTGCACAATTAGCCCTAAAAGACTTTATGAATGCTATGGGCCTTGTTGATCCCTGGAGGACCCTTTTTCCCTTCAACAAGAGATTACTCATTTCATTCCCTGCCTCATAACACATTCTCAAGAATTGATTTCATTTTGTTGGGGATTGAGCAACTAGCGAGAGTACAAAGCTGTGCTTATCTCTCTAAAGTGATCTCTGATCACCACCCCACTCTTCTGCAGTGGTCCCTGCCTTCTTCATTTGAAAAAGACGAAGTCTGGAGGTTCAATCCTCAACTACTGAAATCCCAGAACCTGGTAAGTCTCCTTCAAAAGTACATAGAAAACTTTCATAAATATAATGCCCCCTCTATGCTGAAATTAGATGTATTATGGGGAGCCTTGAAGTTTTCATTAAGGGGAGAAATTATTCATTTGACTTCCATTAGAAAAAAGAAAATTTCATCAGAATCCTTTATGTTATTACAGCAAATCAGAGCCTTAGAACAATCCTTATCTTCCCAATCTCACACTACGGAATTCAAAAAATTAGAAAGCCTTCGATTTCGATACAACATTCTTCTTAGTGATAAGGTTGAACATCTCCATGTTAAATCAAAAGTCACTTACTTTGATCAAGGGGATAAGGCAGGGAAATTATTAGCTCTAAGGCTCAGGGCACAAGTCACAGACAGGATTGTGTCAACTATTCAATATTCGGCAGGTAGCTTCCATACTTCTCCCAGGTAGATTGTTTCCTGTTTTAAATCTTACTATCAATTTCTTTACTCATGTTCCCCCTCTACCCTTCAACAGTATCACATAGACCATTTTCTACATGATATAGATCTCCCATAGCTGACCCAACACCAAAAATTGCTCTTCTACAAGCTCCCCTGACATTAGAAGAAATACATGAGGCCATGGATGCACTCCCTGTAGACAAAGCACTAGGCCCTGACGGCAATACATCTAATTTTTACAAAGTTTTTAAATCTCAATTGAGTACAACTTTGCTAAATACTTATAATTATATTTACAAGCATGGCCTTTCGGATCTTAGCTTTACTGCGGCTACTATCGTGGTGCTTTCTAAACTGGGTAAGGACCCTACATTGCTGCCGAATTACCGTCCAATATCACTTATAAACGTAGACCCGGAAATTCTAGAAAAAATTCTGACTAATAGGATGGCCAAGGTTTGGCATACCTTATTAAGCCCTGAACAAGTTGGTTTTGTGGCTGGACACTTATCAGCGGACCATTTGCGTAAACTTTCCCACCTCATTTCTGCATCCAGGGACTCCCATACTCCTGCAACTTTGGTATCCATGGATGCAGAAAAGGCTTTTGATTGAGTATCATGAGATTATTTGTTTAATTTACTTCCAAGATACTGTATCCCTACACAGTTTTTACAGTGGATAAAACTCTTTATTCACATCCCTTAGCTCACGTATTATGTAATGGTGTTCTTTCCCCACTTTTTCCCCCTTCAACAGGGCACAAGACAAGGCTGCCCCTTCTCTCCTTATTTGCTTAATTTATTTTTAGAACCACTTATTAGGAAAATCAACACCTCCACAACGATTTCTGGAATCTCGATCAACTATTCCCAATATAAATTATTGGTGTATGCCGACAATATTATACTTCATATTACTCACCCATCTATATCCATACCGGCTACCCTAAGTATTATCCAATATTTTGGGTATCTCTCTAATTATAAATTGAACCTAGCTAAAACAGAAGTAATGCCCTTAAATAATCATACTTTAAAAGAGGATATTGAACATCTTGGGCTCTCCTGGGTGAGGGATAAAATA
Organism: Neoceratodus forsteri; assembly: GCA_016271365.2. Classification (NCBI taxonomy): domain Eukaryota; kingdom Metazoa; phylum Chordata; order Ceratodontiformes; family Ceratodontidae; genus Neoceratodus; species Neoceratodus forsteri. The sequence goes on along the minus strand of CM028133.1, from coordinate 84,280,840 downwards.
AAATATTTGGGTATATATTTATCCCAATCTAATTCTAAAATGAAGCAATACAATTTGGATCAGTTACTTACACATATTAGAATAGATTTAAATCATTGGATACTACTCCCTATCTCCCTTTGGGGATGTATTAATATAGTTAAAATGAATGTCCTGTTCCGTTTGTTATGTCCCCTTCAAATGCTTAATCATTTCCTCCCTAAATCCTGGTTTAACCAGGTACATAGTATTATTTCCAAATGTATCTGGAAAAATAAGTCTTCTTGAAGGGCAATTACTAAATTACAGAGGTCTAAAGAATAGGGAGGGTTACAGGTTCCCAACATTTGTCACTACTATCTCGCGATTAATTGCTCAGTAGTCTCACAATGGCTGAAACCCACAGAAGACCCCCCATTGTGGCTACAGATAGAAAACTCAATTTGTAACCTAATGGGAGAAGATATTAAGAGTCTTCCCTATCTGGCCATTAATAAAGTCCCTCAACAGTATAAATCCTCACCTATTATGGCCTCTCTTCAGATTCATACGCAGATGAATAAAACTTTTGGGTACCAGCCTATCTTTAAGAACCCCAATTTTAAAATTGGGGGTAAAGTTATGACATCATCTTTTTGGCCAGCAGGGATATTGGAGATGCAATAATAGATTTAACAGAAAATTACAAATTGCTTGCTTTTTCAGCTATAAGTACAAAATACAATCTGCCAATTTCTTTCTGCTTTAAATATCTCCAAATTTCCCATGCATTAATACAGCATCTTGGTAGCAGCCTTAGGGACCGGTACATACTTGGTCCTGTCCTTGGTTCACTATCCAAGAGACCCTCTTCCCATTACATTTCTTTTTATTATAAGGAGCTGCAGGCACGACTCCGAGAATTAGAAAACTCTCCTTGTCATGTTTGTGACAGGATTCTTCCTATAATTTCTATGGTCCCCCGTCAATGGTCACAAATTTGGAAAAGGCTCTATAAAGATGTTAGGTGGGATCACTATAGATTACTTCAGTTTTACGTATTGCATGACTTATATTACACTCCCGTAAAGCTTAACAAAATGGGGAACCTTTCAACTGACATGTGTACTAGATGTGGGTCCCAGAGAGGTACTCTTCTTCATATTCTTTGGGAATGTGACAAGGTAACCCCCTTTTGGGAAGGCATCTGATCTAAACTCGACCCTCTCTGGGGCTTACAGAATTCTTTTCAGCCAGAAATTTGTATCTTTGGGGACTCAGGAGAAACCCTAATAGGAAATCAAAGGAAGCATATGTCCTTGATATCCCTTTGTGCTAAGAAAATAATACTGCGCCACTGGTTAGATCAACAAACTCCTACGTACACAGAGTGACATAAAGAAATGACTTTTGCTTTACAAGCAGAATATCTCCTTGTGAGTATCTCTAAGCATAGCAACAAATATCAGAAGGTAAGGGCCCCTTTACAGACCTTACTATCCATTTAGTGTTGTTTTGGATCTTACCTGGACCTGACATAGTGCTGCGGATATCAGTGTTTACTTTTCCATCCCTCTTTCCTCTTGAATGAGTACTATTCCCAGTTTTATATAGTGTAGTGGTGACATGGGAGGGGCTGGTGGTGGAGGAGATAGTGTGTTATCTATCTTCTATATATACTCTATTTTTGCATTTAGTCAGCTTTGTTAGATATTTTCAATATTGCTCCTGACACTTTACTTTGGATATTGATGTTAGGTGAAGCTATATGAAGGTGTTTTCTTTGTAATAATCTACATTGTTGGGTATCATGGGAGTTTTGTTTAGAACCACAAAGACTTGTTATGTACTACTGTTAATTACTAAGCTGTCTGTACAAGTTTGTATTGGTTGCAGACTGTAAATGTAATAGTGATTTTAAAATACAATAAAGATTATTAAATTAAAAAAAAATAGTTTAATCAAATTAGTTTTGTTCCTACATTTCCCCCTTTTGATTTAAAATGCACCTCAAAAATGCATTTGTAATTCAAATGCACTCTGACCCAGCTCCCTGGTCCTCTTGGGGCTGTTGAGCTCCAGACTGTATGGTTCAGGATCTGGTTGGCCCACCTGGGGAAGCAGTCCACACCGATTGGCCCACCTTCTCTATCGGCTCCTTGGCGCTCTCCAGACCCAAGTGGCGGCCCCCATCTCAGCCATGTCTGATACCACAGGACCCTCCAAGCACTGGACCGCTCCTACCAACTGATTCTGTGGCCTGCAGCAACTGTGTGAGTGTTCTGACCTGGCTCCCTGGTCCTCTTGGGGCCACTGAGCTCCGGACTGTATGCTTCGGGATCTGATTGGCCCGCATGGGGTAGCAGTCTACTTTTCTGCCAGCTCCTCGGCACTCTCCAGACCCAAGAAAATAATTTTAAGCAGTATTTTCTGCAGCATAATATCTATCTATCTGTAGTTGCACTGTTTTTCCTGATAGTAAACTTTGTTAGCCTAACTCTTTCTGCTCCATGTAACTGTGTATGAAGAGGATTTGAAAAGCATAGTGATTACAGCCCTGTCTCAATTGTATAGTTTGACCTAGGACTGCACTGCAAAACAGCTTTTCTCTGCTCCTTCTGCTGTATACTTTCCTTCTCCAGACCTCTATCTCCTGTAACTGAATTCTGCCCAACCCCCTCTCCCAGACCTCTGGCACCTCTCGTCTATTCAATTTTAGCACCTCCATTGTCCTCCCTAGGTAACAATTTATTCCTCCACCCACCAATTTAGCCTATTTAACCAAGGCTTCTCTCCATTTCTCTCCCCTTAGGTGGCGGCTCCCATCTTGGGCATGTTTGATGCCACTGGACCCTCCAAGCACCAGATCACTCCTGCCAACTGATTCTGCAGCCTGCAGCCACTGTGTGAGTGCTCTGACCCAGCTCCCTGGTCCTCTTGAGGCCACTGATCTCTGGACTGTATGCTTTGGGATCTGATTGGCCCACCTGGGGAAGCACTCCACGCTGATTGGCCTGCCTTCTCTGCTGGTTCCAGACCCAAGTAAATAATTTTAAACCAGCATTTTCTTTCATGCCTGCCCCGACCCTGGCCTCTATTAAATACTCTTCAAACCCCACCTCCTATCTAAAACCAGCCCACCTTTTCCCACAATCATTACCTGACACTGACCATTAAAATAGCAACACCTCTCACATTGCCATCTCCTCCTGGTGTGCTGTTAGACAACTCATGTGCCGCCACCTCTGCTCTACCATGGATTACCCCATCCTCCTAGTTCTTCTATTCACCTAGGGCGCAACTGGCCATAGATGCCAAGCTGGACCTCTACCACCCCAGGAAGAACCTGCTATTGACATCAATGAACTTAATGGCACCCCCATGCCAGCTATGTTGAGGGAGCTCCAGCATTCTACTAACTGTATCCCACCTGCTAGCTCTGGGCCCCCAACACCTGCCACAGTTAACAATAACATTACCATTTTCACGCCCATAGAGATCCCCCTGGTGAAAGTTAAACTCTCCCACTGCAAGAGAAGGAGGTGTAAGATACGCTCCACTTTTGGCATAAATCTCTCAGCCAGGAAAATAATATTCATGCTTCTTCTTCTATGTGGTAACATCCATGCCAATCCGGTTTCACCACCAGTGACTAACGTGGGGGGAAACATGAGTAAAGGCCTGAAGGTAGCTGCACTGAACATCTGCAGCCTCACAGCAAAGTTGTACCTATTCCAAGCATGCATGTCCCACCATGCACCAGACATCCTCTGTCTGACAGAGACCTGGCTGTCAAGTAAGAGAAAAGAAAATTAAGTGATGATACTGGGATATCAAACATTTAGGAAAGACAGGTGTGGCAGGAGAGGCGGAGGAGTCCTCATCTATGCCAGGGATTTCCTATGCTGCTCAGTCCTCCCTGTCACCAGGGTCAAGGATGATAATGAACTACTAGCAATAAAAGTACAGGTCAGATAAAACAGCAAATCTCTAATCATAGCCTCGGTTTATCTTCCATCCACTAACGCTAGGGATGACATCCCAAACATACTGGATACAATTGCTACCCTTCCTAAGGGCACAGAGCTTCTCATAACAGGTGACTTTAACATAAACTGGGAAGGCAAGGAATCCATGCCATTCAAGGACATGGTCACAACTTCCAACCTGACCCAACTTGTAGACAGCCCAACAAGGTGGAACCACAAAACAGGAAAAGACACCCTCCTTTACTGGCTCCTTACAAGTTCCCCTTCTCGGATCTCCGAGCTAAAGGTCCTGCCAGACACCTAAAGTGATCACTCCCCAGTCACTTTCATAATCAAAAGTAGGGTCCTGGGGAAGGGCAAGCTTGGGGCCCTCTCCTCTGCCCTCTCCCAGCATGACTGGTCCCCCATCGATCAAGCACCTAATATTGACCAGGCCCTAAGTTACTTTATAGAGGGGTTCAACAGCATTTGCAATATATTTACACCACTGAGGAAAAGAAAAATCTGGGGTCAAGTAAATGGCTGGATCACAGGGGACCTCCTCATCCAGATGAAGGAGAGAGACAACCTCTGGCAAAAAGCCAGGTCCTCTCAGAGCAAACATAACTTCCAATGCCATAGAGCAGCTAGAAACCACTGCACCAACCTTATCTGCTAAGAGAAGGCCAACTTCCACAAGGAGCAGCTTAATAAAACTAGGGGTAATGGGAAAAGTTTTGGGGGAGAATATCAAAAACCTTCTTGGGAAGGATGAAAAGAAGATCTCCTTCTCACTCAACATCAACAATGCCACAAACACTGACCCACAACACATTGCGGATTCTTTCAACACAGCGTTTACTGACCTGATGGGAGTGGTACCCCCTGACTACCTGTACCCTTCTGGGGAAGAAACTAACGGCACACCTCAAGGGAGCTCAACCCCTGTTTTCTACTTCAAAAAATTGTCAGTGAAGGAGGCATAGAAAACACATAAAGAAAATACTAGGCAAGACCAGAATAGGCAGTGACGGAGACGATATGAAACTCCTATCCCTAACACTAGATGTCATCGTGCCAGTTAGAAAACTATTTGACAAATCACTGACTCTTGCCCAATTCCCCAGGATTTGGAAACAGGTTCTCGTGACACAGGAGCACAAAAATGGTGATATGACTTGCACTGCCAATTATAGGCCAATATCCATCCTATCACCCTTATCTAAAGCCCTGGAAAATATTGTGGCTGCCCAACTTACAGACTACCTCAATAAATACAACCTATTATGTCCTAACCAACATGGCTTCAGGCAGAATCATAGCACCTCCATTGCCTTGCTGGACTACACTGACTACTCGCACAAGGCACTAGACAAAGGAAAACTGGTGGGGCCAGTCTTCATAGACCTCACCAAAGCCTTCAGCACTGTCAACCACTCTCTCCTCCTGACTCAACTACAGAACCTTGGAGTTGCAACCACTGCCATCTGCTGGTTCAAGGATTACCTGATACACAGAAGTCAATGCGTAAAAATTGGTCACACAGTATCTAGCTCAAATGAGGTATCTTTAGGGGTTCCACAGGGGTCAATAATGGTGCCCTTACTATTCAGCTTCTTCCTAAATAATCTACCAGAAGCCTGTGACACTAAACTGATACTTTACACAGACAACGCTGTACTTCTCACCAGTAGTTCATCAACAGTCGCCCCACACTCTGAACTTCAGACATCCTTCCACAAGCTGGAAGACTGGTTCTGCAGCCATAAACTTCTATTAAACTACAAAAAGACAAGGTGATATTTACAGCCAGCCCAGAGCACAAAAAGAAGCTCACTCCCTTCACAATATCCAACAAAGTCAGTGAGCCACTAGAACAAGTTTGCTCCTTCAAGTACCTGGCAATTACCATTGATGACTCCCTCACCTTCACCCAGCACATCGACACAGTGGTAAAGGCAGTGAACACCAAGCTGGGTGTATTCTATAGGCATAAAAAGTATCTCACACCAGAGGCCCTCCGTCTTTCAGTCTCCAGCTCCATCCTTTCAACCATCGACTATGAATTGGTGGTCTATGGTGCAGCAACAGACACTACACTAAAAAGGGGTCACATTGCCCTCAATAAGGCTTGTATGCTTACAGTGGCTGTAGATCGAAATACCCACACCTGCTCCTTATACGACCAGACAAACTGGATGCCACTAAAAAAGGGATTATATTCCAAACATGTCTCCTTGGAAAAAAGGCACAAATGGGTAACCCCCATGCATTTCTAGCATCCTAACACCAATTGCTACCAGCTATACCACCAGAGGCAGGATGAAGGGGGCCCTGTCAACACCTTTCCATCGAACTGTGCAGGGACAGTGTGCCTTCAGCTACAGGGCCCTCCAATGGCTCAACAAAATCCCAGAACATATTCTAATCTCCCAATGCATCTCACAATTCAAAATTGGCCTAAGGCAACACCTTCTTAGTAGGACAGTTTGTGACTATTACTAGGACTCAAACACCAATACTGCCCACTCACCCACACTCTACTTCACCTTCCTTTTACCTTCACTCTTCCCCCTTGCCCTATCCCTGTGTCTTCCTCTCCCCCTGTTGCTTTCTCCCACACTGGTTCAATCTTATAACCAACCTAATACCACTACCTCCCAACATCCTAGACAAAGCCACTTCTTTTGTTGCCAACTCATGCATGTCTCCCCAACCCCTCTCCTGAATCCTAGGTGTCACACCTCTTATCTCCTTCACTACATATAAACACTGTCCTTACCCTTGTTGAATGCTCTTGATGCTGTACTATCACCATTGGTACTATGAATGACATTGTAACCCTATTGTATTCTAGCAACCTGCTACTCGTGTATTGTATGTAAACTGTCTTTATTGTTGTCAGTGTCACTGTTTGACGTGGAACCTTTGTAAAAGAGCTCTGTGCTCAAAGGCATGATCCTAATCCCTAAATAAATAAATAAAATAAATAAATGATAATCCTACTATATATGGGTATATAGTTTTAAGTATTGCAGGGAAAATGAAACATAAAAGATAAAGTTGTGTCATCCTGTGGTAACTTATGACATCATTAGCACATTACATCATCACATATGACATCATATGATGTGACATCATAGATGTGACATCTCTAGATGACACCATTGGAGATGTACTATTTTGTATAGATATGTATACAATACTACGTGAATTAACACAATTAAACATGATTACAACTATGTAGACTTTTTAAAATGAGTTTTTACATTGTTTTGAACATTTTACTAATACAACAAATTATTTTTGCTCATCAGTTTCACTATGGTCACTATGACAATTAACATTTTAGCTAGATTCTAATTCCTGATCACCACTCATAGATTCATTTTGAATATACTCCCATGCTTTGTTGCATTCACAATATTGCCTCAACTGATTAATATGAACCCATTTAGGTACTACCTCTCCAGTGCTTTTCCGCTTTAGCTCAATTTGGTAGGCTACAGGTGAGATTTTGTCAGTGATCACAAAGGGTCCTTGCCAACTTGGAAGAAACTTTTTGACCTTGGCTTTATCTCTACTGTAGTTAAAGTAAAACACTTTATCACCAATTTGATGCTCTTTTGGACTAGTTTCTCTGTCATAATATGACGTAAGCCTCAACACTTTTCTTTAAGTTCTTCTGAGCAAATGCAAAAGTTTCTTGCAAATGCTGGTTTGAATGGGTTACGTATTCATGTGTTGTAGTGGCATGTGCTGAATTCACATTTCCTGTGGTATACAGGAGATGAAAAAGTAACACCATCTGTCTTTCTGTTATCATTTCAAAAGGAGGAGCACCTGTAGACTTATTAGGAGTTGCCAGTATAGTCATTAATACTAGTAGCAACTTTAATAATAATAATAATACTTTTTTTGTTGTGCGTCTTTCAAGCATCAAGGCGCAGTACAATAAGATAATAAAATACAGAAAAGTCAACATCATAAAACCAAACAGAATCAAATCAGTAAACAATACAGCCATAAGCTTTTTCCCAAAGGAAAGATTTAAAAGCCTGTTTAAAACTCCTCATGGTCGTGCACTCCCTAATCCAACAGGGTAGAGAATTCCAAATGGTGGGGGCCGCAAACATAAAAGCACAGGCCCCTGCAGATTTTAAAATCACCCTTGGAATCTTTAGCAACTCCTCGTCAGCTGAGCGGAGCGATCTCACAGGGTGGTAAGGAATCAGGAGTTCTTTCAGGTAATCAGGGCCCCGTTCATGCAGGGCTTTAAAAGTCAGTAATCTGACTTTGAAGGTGATCCGCCACTGAACTGGTAACCAGTGCAGTTCCCACAGCACCGGTGTAATATGGGAAGATCTAGAAATACCCACCAACAACTGTGCTGCAAAATTTTGCACCAGCTGCATGCGGCAGATAGCAACCCCCAGAAGCCCAAAGTAAAGTGAGTTGCAGTAGTCTAGGCGCCCGGTCACAAAGGCATGGATGAAAGTTGGCAGATCACCAGACTGAACAAGGTGCTTGATCCTAGTGATGTTTCTTAGATGGCAGAAAGATGACTTAACAACTGCTGACACCTGGGACTGAAGTGTCATCCCCACATCTAATATCATCCCCAGGTCAAGCACCCATTCAGAGACCTGTAGCTCTACATCCCCAAAAAAAATCCAGATGAGGAGCCAACCCCAGGTCCCTCTATCCAGTGATCCGGATGCAAAACCAAAACCTCCATCTTCCCAGAGTTCAACTTCAGCAAACTGGACCTCATCCAGTCCTGGATTTCATTGAGGCAGCTATTAAATACCAAGCTGGCTCCTTCCTGGTCATGGGCAAAGGACAGGTATAACTGGGTATCATCGGCATAACAATGAAACCTCAGCCCATACCATCTCACAATGTCTCCGAGGGGAAGCATGTACACCAAAAACAACATTGGGGACAATATAGAGCCTTGAGGAACCCCACAAAACAGAGAGATGGGATCCGAGGAAAAAAAACCTGAGATCACACTCTGAGTTCTTCCAGTGAGGTATGAAGTGAACCATCTGAGGATGACCCCAGAAAGCCCACAAATACATCTCAGGTGCTCAAGTAGGACCTCATGGTCAACGGTGTCAAATGCTGATGACAGATCTAATAGTACCAAAATGGATCATTTTCTCTGGTCTCTCACCATCAGGAGATCATTGAGCACCCGAACCAGTGCAGTCTCGGTACTATGCCTCTTTGGAAAACCTGATTGGAGAGGTTCATAGATGCTATGGATGGTCAGGTGGTTCTCTAACTGGGACGACACTACTTTCTCAATCACTTTCCCCACCAAGGGGAGGTTTGAGATAGGTCTGTAGTTAGCAAGACAGTCTGTGTCCAAAGAAGTTTTCTTCAACAAGGGTGTCACCACCACCTCTTTCAAGGAACAGGGATATTCACCCGAGTCAAGGGAGCACCAGACTATCTGTGCTAGAACCAGGAGAATGGAATTGCCACACCCCAAAATCAGGGAAGTAGGACCTAGATCCCAATCTTTTCCTGAAGAACTGACACATTTCTTCAGTATATACACAATTGTTTGATTAGCACGTTCCACCGTTCCAGAAGACTGTGGATGGTGGGACACATATAGTTTCCTCTATACTCCTAAAATTTTCTACACATTTTCTATTACCTTTACTGTGAAATGAGGACCTCTATCATATTCTACTGTTAGTGGTAATCCCTACTGACTAAATACATGGTTTATTAATAAGAAAGCAGTGGTTTTGGTAATGTTATTTGGAGCAGGTATACACTCAACCCATTTTGTGAACAGACAAGTAACTGTCAAAATGTACTGGTTACCCCTTGAAGATCGGGTAACAGGACCCATCCAGTCAATCTGAATGTCTGACCAAGGCATAGTGATGACTTTTGACTGTAGTGGTGCTCAATGTCTAGGAGTAGCTGGTTGGAACCTGCAACATCATCATACATGTATGGCCAGTAGGCTATCTCTTTTAAGGTTTCATAAGTTCTCCTATCCCCTCTATGTGTGCCTGATGATTCATCATGGGCATGTTGTAACATAATTCCCCTGTGGCCTAACGGAACCACCCGTTGGATCTCATGTGGATTTTTTGCCAGTTCTTTCCAAGAGATCATTCCTTTACTGGGATTTATCCTTCTGGTTATACATGGCTCTCAGGTCCTGGATATCCTGTAGGTCATTGTCAGAAATCATGCTTTTAGTGGGCTCCTTAATGAAACAATAACATTTTCCAACCACTTCATCTTCTTGTTGCATTTTCACTAAACCAAAGTCAGGTTTCTCACTATACAAGTGTAGAACCTTATTTTCCTGTTCCTGTTGCTTTTGTCTGCCGGTAACCACATCCGCATCCACATTTGCTTGGACAGGAGGGAGAAAGTTCCATTCTTCCCCACTTAGAGCACCCTCCATAGCCAGAGCATCTGCTCGGTCATTTCCTGTTTTGTCTGGTCCCTGAACTTTAGAGTGTCCTTTTACCTTTTTTCAATAAACAGCCAACTTAAGTTCCTGAACCAACTGATCTATGGCTAGGATAAGATCTGCACGCATCACCTTACTGCCACTTGAATTGAGCAGACCATTCACCTTACACCCTGGTAAACGTGTAAGGAATTCCTGCCTAACATAATTAAAGTCAGTACAAATTACAATGTCTTGTAACTTACATTGCACTGCAGTCTGTACCGCTATATAGGTAGCTGCCAATTCTGCATATTGGTTAGACTTAGGACCAAGCTTATACTTGATAGGAGTACATGGTACATTATCCTGCCATACCCTCCTAAACCAGAACATCGGTCTTCACCTTGCCTGAATGAACAACCATCAACATAGGCTCTAGGCAAATTTTCACACTCATTTTCCTCATAGTGGTGGTGCCTGTTATGTTGGTACACCATATCCAACTCAGGAGATAGGTCAGGGTCTTGTACTGGAAGTTCTTCTATAGTACAATCATGTGTCTCCAGGTCTGCTAACCCTTGAGCTACTGTACTTCTTTTGTTCTTTGTGTACTTAACCTCTAGGGGTAGGCCCTGGAGTGCTAAGGTCCAGACCACAATTCTGCTGCTAGACACATTACCATCCTTAAGCTTCTGGCTCCCCAGAAGGGTAAGGGGTTGGTGACCAGTCTCTACAACAACTTTTTTACCACAAATGTAAGTTTTGATCTGTTGTACTGCCCATATGGTGGAAAACAATGTCTTTTCACAATCTGAAACCTTTTTCTCAACATCACTCAAGGTTTTACTCACATAAGCAATAACACATTTGTCTGAATCATGTTTCTGATATAACACTGCACTGATGCTGTTACTAGTATGTCCAACAGCTAGATAAAACTCCTTATTTATCTGTGGGTAAGCAAGACATAGTGCTTGACTCAGACTATCTTTTAAAGCTCACATGGCTGTCTCTTGCCCCCCCCACACCCTGGGTTCTGACGTTTTCAGCAGCCTGGTGAGAGGATAGATAATTTCTGCATAGTCCTGGATAAACTGTCTTGAGTAGCTACAGATCCCTAGGAAACTGTATAACTCCTTTAAAGTTTTGGGTGGACCAATTTTTTGGGACCGCCTCAATTTTGGTAGGCTGAGGACGTAGCCCATCAGGACCAACTTCATGCCCAAGATAGTTTACTCTATCTCTGAACCATGGCCCCTTGGATAAGGACAACATGGCACAAGCTGCTTTGAGCTGGTTTAACACATAGGTGACCTCAGCTAGGTGTTCCTCAAAAGTGTTGCTTTTCATTAGTACATCATCCACATAAATCAGATTTCCTCTGCTTTCCACATCAGGCATGGCCTTGTGCAGAAAGATATTGAAATACACTGGTGAATTTAAATACCCAAAAGGACACTATTCCATGTGTACTGTCTCCTTCCAATAGTAAAAGCCAGTTTATATTGATCTTTTGGGTCTACTTTTAATGTTCAGAATCCATTTGTTATATCTAGGGTAGTCAAATATTTGGCACCCTGAACTTTGGCCAGACTTTGGTCAAAATATGTCATGGGCCAGCAAGATAAAGGCACCTGTTTCTTGAACTTTCTATAGTCAGTAGTGAGTCAACACTTTCCTGTGGGTTTCAGTACAGGCCAAATGGGGGGATTATAAATAGAGTTTACCTGTCTTATAATTCCTCACCCCATTAAGGTATCCAGTATCTCTTGTATATGTTCATAAGATGCTAGAGGTATTCTGTACTGGCGTACAAAAACTGAACCTTTACTAGGGTCGGTAGGTACCCTGGTAACATGGAGGTCAGCTACCCCACAATTATCAGCATCTTTTGCAAACATGTCCTTAAACTGAAGGAACATTTCATGAACGTTTCCTTTTTCTATTTCCGTTTCACAATTACAAGTTTCTATAGCTTGCTCAATTTGTTCTTTAAAATCGGGGAAAGATAAATTTCTACCTCATCTTATATTATCTCAGAAACATTTTCAGCATTAATCACATGAACCTTTTTAAATTGTTTTGTTTCATTAACCATAGTGGACAGTACAAGGTCATCATTTTCAACTGTACATGCCTGTATTTCTTCCTTATCAATGGGATAAATCTCCTTGTATAGCAATTAAACTATTTGGTATAGACCTGATTTCTTCATCTGTGTCATCCTGAATAATGTCGTCTGGTAACTCCCTAATAACTGAAACAGTTAACTCCAAATCATAAAAGGATTCCCCTGTTGCTACCCCTAACTCACAGCTGCTATTAGTGATAGGCTCTACTGTTGAGTTATGTATCAAGAGGTGCATTAATCTGCTGCTCATGTCCAAGCAAGGTGTGGAGTGGATTTTTAAACCTGTTTCACTAAGTTGCTTGTCAAGCACAACGAGTGCAGTCTTGCCAGGCATTTCTTGACCTTCCTTTACATTAACCCTAAGAGAGAAATCCTTGACATTACTTGGAATTTTTGTAGTGAACTCATTTACCACCTGACACACTTGAGGAATAGTTTTTCCAGACCTCAAGGCCTGTGGTGTCACTTTTATTGGATAAGGTTCCCCCTTATTCATGACTAAAGAACATCATTGACTAGGTCAACATACACACCCAGTCATACAACGATGTCTAGCCCCAGGTGCATGGAGGATTTTAGGCCTTGTACTACTCTTACAGGGTGTTGTATTTTCTTTTGCCCTATTTGGAAGTTCAGAGCACAGACACCTATGCTTTTCATGCTAGTGGTCTGATATGGGACATTTTCCAACCACTCCTGTTTCTTTACACATGTTAAACTAGGCCTCCTCCTCTTTAACATCTTGTAAAACAGTTCGCTAATTAAACAGTGCTCATAACCTAAGCATAACACAGAATTAAGTGTCTGCAAATTGTCTACTTTGATGGGCACCTTTAACCTTCCTTCCTCTGACCTTATACTGCAGAGTAAAGACCCATGACTTAGTGGTCGTGTTTCATTTCCACCATCCCCAGAGGGTGTTGGGTATTCTGAATTCAGTGTCTCTGTGTCAACTGCAGGGCGTGTTTCTGAGATAGCAGAGTCCACTTCCTTGCTGAAGAAAGTGAGGCCTCTTACATTAAACTCAGACTTTGCCACATCATGCTTTGACAGACAAACAACATGGGCTCTACTTCTCCATGGATCAACATTTTCAGGATCACCTAGTACAGATGCATCAGGTACATCAGAACATACAAAATTCAATTTAATCATTACATCATTTCTCTCAAGGTAGCATGATTCTGATTGTTTAGCAACCTTAAGACTCTTCCCAAATGGAATGGGCCAGTTTATCTGTGCCCACAGGATTCCATGGAAATAGCCAATGATAGACTAAAATCTTTTTAGGAGGTCATTTCCAAAATCTTCCCCAGTTCTATCAGTGATATACACCAGGTGGTTGACTTCCATCTTGTCAAACCTCAATTTTAGCCACACTTTACCTAGGGTCTGTTGAGCCTCCCCCTCCATAACCTACTACTTGTAAGCCATTAGAGAGGGTTTTCAACACCTTAGAGTTATGTACTGCATCAACCTGTTTATCATAAAAGCTTCTGGACATCAAGGTAACTTCTGCTCAAGAGTCAGCTAAAGCTTCATGACTTAGGCAGTTTTCAATGTTGATGTCAAATTAAAACCTATCTGCCTCCTTCCCCCTTTAGGGATTAAGTTGCCCAGGTAGAATTTGCTTTTCATAACTCCTGGCAACATGCCAGGTTTACTGTAACACTGTACACTGCCTGCAGCAGTAACTTGGGATACCTTTAGGGTAAGGTCAGGTTCTGCATTAACACTCTCATTTTCATTTTCCAATTTCATAGCAGTTTTATTACCATTGTCAGCAGTTGCAATTTCTTTAACTGAGGCAGCATTTGGAAGGACAGAAGGCTCTGGTCACTGGCCATTATTTTTGGTTCCATTGTCATTTGAGGCTGCAGATGGGTTCTGCACAGGTGCAGGAAACCCAGAAGGCAGAGGGGAGGGTGAGACCAAATGTTGGAGCAGCATTTTTAAGTCTCCCATCTCCTCCTTTATTCCTTGTATTTCCTCCATGACTGGGGAACCAGGTCAAGGTCTGTCTTGGAACCTGTAACCATGTTGCTCATTGTTATAGTTTTAACACCCCTATAGGCACCTCTACCACCCCAATAGTCAGTGTTGTATCCTCTGTAATATCCTCTCCCATACCCTCAGCCATGTCCTCTACCAGGATCATAACATCTATAGGCAGGTCCTTGGTTTTGGTATGGCTGAGGTTGTGGAAATTACTGAGGGTTCTGATAGAACTGTGACTCAGAGCCATGTGGTGGAACCACCACAGGGAAAGCTTGGGCATGATTGGTAGGTTATGTTAGTGCTGTGGAATCAGGCACAGCCTTAGGCTGCTCTACAGCTTTTCCTGGTTGTGTGTTTTTACCTCTTTCCTTCCTTTGTCCCCTGTTTCTAGGGGTAGATAGCTCACCTCCTTCCATAGCCAAAGTATCCAAGGAAGTTACTTCAGATACTTGGACCTTGGGATTGGGACTCCCTCCCTTTTTCTGTGGAGGACAGTCATCACCTCTTTCAGAGTCCCAGATGTGTTCTGCCTGTCTGGCAATCCAGT
The DNA here is from genome assembly GCA_016271365.2 of Neoceratodus forsteri. NCBI lineage: Eukaryota > Metazoa > Chordata > Ceratodontiformes > Ceratodontidae > Neoceratodus > Neoceratodus forsteri. Next base: position 84,265,805 of record CM028133.1, on the reverse strand, counting down.
GAATGTCCCTGGACTTCCTGTTAAGCTCAAGTGCCAATTTTGTCCTGATAGTGGGGGGGTAAACCTTGGTAATATGCATCTCGAAAGTCATTGAAATCACTGTCTGAGTGATCTTCTGCTCCAAAGTACACATCCTTTAGCGTACAATAATATTACCTTGGACTTTGATCAGCCCCACACTGCATTTGGTAGGCTGCATGTCTGGCTGCCCCCTTAGTGTGATATTTACCAAACTCCATCTTTAGGAATTTATACAGTTTGTCAGGTTTATTCCTACTTTCTCTAGACATTCTTGACCACTGTGCTCAACAGACCACCTAATCACAAAACTGTGTCCTCCCTCATCTGTTATGCACAAAGATTCAAAACACTCTGAGTTTTTGAATATGCTGCTCCATGCCTCCTTTTGCAGATTTACAAGTATACCTCTCACCTACCAATTTCAAAGCTTGTGTAACAGTTTTTGATTTTAAATACCCCTGTTCCTTTTCAGAAATCTTTTTATTTTTCCTGGACCCATCAGATGAGTCACCTTCAGAATCAGAGCTTCCTTTTTGCCTAATTTTATATCTCTTGTTCTGCCCATCACGGGGTTCCTCTTCTAAACAGGAATATTTATTTTCAGGGGAGCAGCTATCTGGGTCTGATTCCTCAGATGCATTAATTGTTACATGAATATTACTTTCACTTTTGGTATCACCTTTTTGGGCATGTAAATCTCTGACTTCTTTTCCTAGTTTATTAGGTGTTGCTCCAAAAGGGTACACCACTCTTTCCATTGACACGGTCCTCTATATCTCTAAACCTATATTCCTAGATGCCTGCTCTGCACTTCAATCAGACTTTAACCAAATGAAACTCTTAAACTACTCCACTCCAAACTTCTATTAAATGCCAACAAAACCAAAGTGATGTATTTTCACTATGCCAGATCATCATCCTTACACTGCCCACCCATGCCTATCACTGCCTTGCTTGGTGAGGAGCTTGAGATCATGGATATGTTTAAATACTTAGGCTTCCTCTTTGAATCTAAGCTCTCTCTCTCTCCTTCCTTCCTTCCTTCCTTCCTTCCTTCCTTCCTTCCTTCCTTCCTTCCTTCCTTCCTTCCTTCCTTCCTTCCTCACATTGAAGCCCTTTCTAAACAGCTTAAACTAAGGTTTGGCTTTTTCTACTGAAATAAGGCTTTGTTTTTCCAAAATTCTAGATTAAGACTGGTCCAATCCATCTTCTTCCCTCTCCTGGACTATGCATACACCATTTACAAAAATTGTACAGCCACCCATTTGCAGAAATGTGATACCCTTTTTCACAGAGTCATCCATTTTGTCAATAATGTCCCTGCAAGAACACACCCTTGCACCCTATAAGCAGCAGTGGGGTGGCCCTCTCTGACTACCAGGGGACTCTTACATGCAAATCTTTGGGCATATAAATCTCTTGAAAAAACTCCCAGCCTACATCACTAATCTTATTTCTCACCCCCAAACTACTTATGCTCTTAGAAATACCTCTTAGGCAAGGCAAGGCAACTTTATTTCTAGGGTGTTCAATCCCTGAGGTGCCAGGTGCCTTACAAGCATAGAAAACACAAATAAAACAATTGCATTTTTTGCAAAACAGTAATAAAATCAGCAAGAACAACCATTTAAATAGATAGATACCAACTAAAACAGTAGGTTTGGGAGATTACTCCAAAAAAGGCAGGTTGAAGAGGTGTGTGTGTGGGGGGGTACATTTCCTTAAATGTGCTCAAAGTCTGTACCCACTTTGATCAACTGGCCATTAGTTACACCCTTCCTACCACTTGAAACAAGCTTCTATCATCCCTTAAATTAAACACCCTTATTCCTCTAAGGGCATTCAAAACTCGAATAACCAATCTAATTAATGATGCTTGCCACTGCAATTAATCCAATAGAACTCACCTACCTCATTAGCTTACTTCTAAACCATCATCATTCTTGTTTACTGGTCTTAGGTGCTAGCCTGTTTTCTACTTTCTACCATTTGCCCATTATACCAGACTCTCATTAATACTACAGTATGCCTAATGATGATGCTTCTTCTGTTGCTTTGTATATTTGTATTTATAAAATGGGCAAAAAATGTTCAGCATCCTGATTGGCTAAAAGCCTCTCAGAGTCCTGTCCTTATAGTACCATATTGCTGCAACCTGCACTACTTCAAAGATACCTGCCTCTGCACAGCTGGCATATCATTGTGCCAACACTGCCACTTTCTGACAAAGCGAGCAGCTGAATGGATTCTCAATGGACAATTGCACATTTGCACAGTGTCTCCTCACAGCGGCAACACCTACAGCACCTCAGTAGTCAAAAAAACACATATATGCCACTCTCTGTGACTGAAGCCCCCCTTTCTGCACATCCCTAAACATAAATATTTTGCATAACATTTTTTTTGTTGTTTAATTTTTCTTTTCTTCTTGCAGTTTTACTCACTGGCTGCCCATTTCCTCTATGCACTGCTGCTGCTTCACAAAAGCACAGTGAACACTTCTGACATCTCCAGACTCCATTTCTCCATTGCCCCACATCCTCTCCTTGAAATATCAATATCAATGTAAATTAAAACTGTACCCATTACTCAAAAAATCATGACTTTCTCTGTCAGTGTTACACTTTCACATTGCTGAAGCAGGAAACAATAGTCTACGGTGGCTGGTAAGGGACACGCTCGCTCCCACTCAAGTCATCCCATCTGGCACTGATACAACCAGACAGATGAAGATAAAAAAAAACAACCAAAAATTACACAAAATAAACAGTTTCTACATGTGGGGGGGGACTTCACAGTACAAATGTTGCCCGCTATGAGACACGCTCGCTCTTATACCCTCGGTCCTGATAGCTATAACTCGAACTGAGTGGGCAAACAGAAAAATATTAAACAAAAAAAGAAAACAAAACACATGGTTTCAAGTCTTTCTGTGGGTGACTGTGTGATGATTGGACATACACACCACTGCCCTGTAGTGACTTTCAATAAAACAGGCCATTCGAAGACAATTCCAAGGACTATTTTTCACTTTTTACTCAAATTATCATATTTTTTAATATTTTTATGCACAGTTTCTATTTCCATTTTTTTACCTGGTTAAACAATCAGAAAAAATTTAACTTCTTTAGGGAGGGGCCCATTTTATAAGTGCAATAAGACACTCTGAGGTCTGGGTTATGGCCTGGTAAGAGCAATTCCCAGGTGCTAAAGGCACGTAGTGCAAGTGCCTTATGCCTCATAATGCACCTGGGGCGCGCTCTTATCAGGCCATAACCCACACCTCATCATGTCTTATTGCTGGCATATTTACTGTTTTGTCCAACATCACTGTATGTTTACCTTGTAGTACCACTGTAATTATTCCTATTTATATTGTTTGTGTATATACCAGCCTCATGTATTGATTATGTTTCCCAGCATTGACTGTTCACCCCTGCCTTGTATAGCTCATATTGTACATTTTGTTAAATAGTGTCTGTTAATTAATTTTGTATCCCCATATTGACTGCATGTATGGTTTGTAATTGTTAAAGAAGAGTCGTCCTTGAAAATGAGCTTGCTCAATGGATTTATCCCTTCACAATAAACTTGAACTTGAACGCTGTTCTCTCACTGTATTTTATGCTTTTTGTGCCAGTTTCTGGACCAGGCCGTGCCTAAAAAAGATCTTTGGATTAGTGTACCAACCTGGTTACCAAATGAATGAATAAATAAATAAATATATACATTGTACTAACTTCTTAACAATGTGAACCTGTTGGAGGGTCTGCTATCTGATACATACCAATCTACTCCACCCCCCCACTGCTCATTCTCTCCATGGTCAGTACACCTTCCCTGTTTTTTGCACCTATCACCCAGAAGAATGCCTAGACTTACCTATACTATAGTTCATGTACAGGCGGAACTGCCCTCCCACTACTCTCTCTCACTTTTGCCACCTCTTCCCCCATCAAGTGAGGGATTCTTCTCCTGCCCTTTACCCTCTGGACAATATTTCAGGCATGGGTCGTGCTTGAAAGTAGTCATTGTTTGATAGTGTACTCACCCAGTTAACGAAAACTAAATAAATAAATATTGGACCCACCTGAATCGGAGTCCATGACTCATTTTCACATCCTTTAGTTTGGTAATAATATTTCCCTAGTTATCCTGAGGGAAACCTGATCCTGTGCTTGTGTCTGTAACTAGTAAAATATAAGAGGCTCCCAGCTCCTGCTAGGAGACTTTATCTCCCAGTTGGGGTACTTGTTGAGTGGTCTCTCCCTTTTAGGTGCAGGGACACAGTTCTGTAGAATTTTACTGTCACACTGATTGCTGAAAGTTGGTATTGTATTTCTTTTCCAGTTTTTTCGATGTTTACTTCTCCTGACATGTGATTGTGAAATACATGTGTTGCACTGAAATGTGTTTCCTGGATTTTGTTTTCACTGTTGATACATTTATTGCTATTTGATTATGTTACTGTATATCTTCAGTATCTTTGTTAGCTGTAAAGGGGACACCTCATTCTGTTAAAGCCAGTATATAAGGCTGTCAGTCCTTGTATCAGACCACACAATCAAAGGCCTACCCACCAGTAGAGTCTATTTTTAATATGCAGTCTGTAGCCCTGTGCTCCCCTATATAAGGACAAGGGCTCTTACACGTCTATCATAACAAAACTAAAATCCTTACTCTGTCACATAACTTCATCATGCAGCATAATGTCACAATTCTCTAACTTATGCCAACTGATCTCTTGGAATGCCAAGCGTATTTACTCCCCTTTTGGGAAAAAAAACCCAGGTGCTTTCGCACTGAAAGAAGAAGTGCTCTTTCCAGCAAAAACTCAGAAGCTATGCAGAATTTGGGTGGGGCATGTAGTAGACAGCTCCCATACATCCAAAGCATGTGAAGTGACCATTCTGTGCAAATCACTTCTGCAGTGCCTCTGCAGAAGGCACATGGTTTCTAATCAAAGTACTAGTCAACTCCCAACTGGAGGTATAACTTAATGTTTATGGCCTAATACTGGCTTAGACTTATTCTTTCTGAAGTGGCACAGGCCATGTCACAGAACTCTGAGAAAAGGGATAGACTTACACTATGTGGATATTTCAGTGAAGTTTGGTATCCTTGTGTGGACAGACTGTACAGCACCTCTGTAACCCTACTAAATCAGAAATGCCGAACAGGTGCTAGCCAATGCAGCTCACAGACACTGGGAGATAACTACAACCCGCTAGGTGTGACTTTTTTTCCAGTCCACTCTGCATAATAGTAGTAATTGAATTGACCACTTTCTCATCAAAAATTGGGCCTGTCAGATGTCCACTATGCCTTGATTGGCCCAATTGTCACCTCGGACAATGCCTGTGGGTGTCTTACCCTGGGAACTGCACCCCAGTCAGTCTCACCTCCAATCTGGCACATGAATAGCATCCCATTCACCAGTAAACACTTCAATGCCAGGTTAATCTAATGAGATAGCAATATTTATTTACTTCAATGACACCCCTGGCACAGCAAAGTCAACACTCTGAAAATACACTAAAAGTCTGTCTCAGAGAGTGAATCATTATGCCTCACATGCCAAAAAACAGGACTTCAAAGAGATACCTGCTTTAGAGATGAAGCAAAAACAGACAGAGAAAGAATATGATTCTTTGGTCACGCTCATGCACTTGGAAACTGTCCAGCTTAGGTATAAAATTAACAACCTGTCTACAACTGTGGCACAAACAGCTGTCCAGGGAACAGCCCACAAATATTGGGAATCAGGACAGAAGGTCAGTAAGCCACTTGCATGCAGGGACAAAATGCAACATTCTGCTAGATGCGTCAGCAGCATTAAACTCACCTCAGGGCAAGTAACCACTTCTCTTGAGAATATTTTTAAGACATTTGAATCCTTTTACACCAAACTTTAACAATCCCAAAGAGACTCTTCTCCCTGACCCCCATTATGGGACTTCTCAGAAGGCACCAGCATTCCAAAAATCTCTGACTCCCACTTGTCAATGCTGGAAACTCCAGTAGGCATTCAGGGACTCCAAGCTGCAGTCAAAGCCCTTCCTAAAGTGGAAACCCCAGGCCTGGATGGTTTCCCAGTGGAGTTTTATCAGACTTTCTTTGAAGACCTTGGCACTCAGCTATTAAACACCCTCTCTGAAGCTTGTGCCAAGTATAACAACAATGCCCTCCCTCCTGCCATGACAGAGGCATTGATTCACTCTCCTCCCAAAACTGGGCAAAGATCCTTGGATGGTCTCAAGCTACTACCCCATATCTGAGCTCAGTGCAGACCTAAAGATCTTGGCAAAGGTCTTAGTTCAAAGACTGGAAAAAGTAATCCCTCATATTATTGCTGCTCAACAAACAGGATTTGTGCAGGGCAAGTTAGCCATTGATAATATCAAGGCAGCCATGGACAGTATTTGAGCAGCCTCTCACTAGACCACCACTTCTCTACTCATGAGTGTCAACATGGAAAAAACATTTGATTTGGTAGAGTGCGAGTACCTTTATCAGGCAATGAAAATTATGGAAATAGTCCCCCAGTTCTCAGCCTGTGTCCATCTTTTATATACAGATCCATCTGCAAGGCTGCTGACCAATAAAAGAATGTTGAGGAACAAGGCAGGGATGCCCCATCCCCTATGCTGTTTCTTGTAGCAAGAGAACCATGACTGTAAGATACAGCAGAGCCCTATGATTAAAGGCATACAGTCTGGCTCAATAGAAATTAACACTCTTGCTTATACTGATGACTTGCTGCTTGCAGTCTCAAACTCCATCATCTCTCTCACAGCAATTTTGAACACCCTAAATATGTTTTGTCAGCTAACTTGGTTGAGGGTGCACTGGGCAAGACAGAGGTGCTTCCTCCAAATAAATACACTTGAGGAGAACAGTTTAGTCACTTGGACCACACTTTAACAGTTGATTCAAGCAGAATGGTGGACCTTAACCTAATCACAGTTCTTTCCAGTGGAGAAAGCTTTGGCTTACATTTAGCTGGAAAATTGCTGCCTACAGGATGATGGCATTTCCTTGCATCCTTTTCTGTCTAAACACTCTTCCAGTACCCATACCTCTAGTCTAACTCCAATGGATAAAAAGGCTTGTCATGTCCTTCCTATGAGAAGGGAAAAAATGGATTCAACCTCCAAAAGCTAAGATCCTCATTTAGGCTAGGAGGCTAGACTTGTCCCTTGTTATGGGCCTAAGCAGTGGGTATCCATTAAAACTTGTTCTGGCTTCTCTGTATAGTGCCTCACTCTCTGGTATACTCTGACTTGGAGGGCTGCCCCACTGGTAACCCCACTTGGCTACCCAGGGCTCACCATGGCCATGTAACTCTCCAGGTTTCCAGGTTTCTGGTACAGTGTTTTGCCTACCAGTTCTGGAAATCCTGGGGCAAGGGCTATTACTGATCACAATTATACCCTGGTGAGTGAAAACCCGTCTGGAAAAACCCACATATGATCATACGGAACAAAACCCATCTTTTTGTCCTCTTGAACCTCACAGGTTATTCTAACCATAGGCCAGAGGTATAATCATAGCTCTAGAATTCTGCACACTTTCAAAATCATGGCCTCCAGATTTACTCTTCCCAAGTAAGATTTTTGGAAATTTTATTTATTTTGTTTTTGTTGACCGGGTAAGTGCACTAGACAATTTCTTGCCTGTTTTAAGGCACAACCCGGGGGAAGGGGGATACAGATGACTACCAACTGAACTTGAACCAGATTAAGTTGTTGGTATTTTTTAGTGAATGGGGGAAAATCTGGCCAGGGCACTGGGGAAATTCCCCTACTCTCTGACTGCAGTGGGTGCTGTTGCACTGCAGAAGGGATGGAGGACTCCAGTCCAGGTTTGGATGTGGAACCGGATGGATGCATGGTAACAGCTCCAGGTCCTGAGTGTGGACCTAGTACTAAGCAAGATCAGGGAATAGACGTTCAGCATTTACCAATGGATTTGAATGGGCAAAATGAACTTTCGTTAGAACAACCGGAGACGGATGAATATTTAATCCTACAAGAACAACTAACTGAAAAGAAAAAGCATTTAACATAAATGCTATTGGCACTAGAAAGTGACTTTCAGTTAAGAAAATTTCAACTGATGGAAGAAAGAACAAAATGGAAAAGATCCACAGTAAGCCCTATCCAAGAAGGGAATAAACACTTACCTATTTCTTTAGCTACAACAGAAACCCCCTTGACCATCTAATAAGCATGAGAGGATTTTGGTCCCCACACAGGACGATGAGGGAGAAGCAATTTTCAGCAGCTCCCAGGATGAATGGACCACAGGAGGAGCTCTTGGTGAGGCAGGTTGGACCTTGCAAAATGAAATATGGTTTCCTGATGCAGCGATTCCAATACTGGGAACAGCAGAACCCATTAATGAATCTAGGAGAGAGAGGCACAAGTGTAACTCTGGAGACTTGCCCACAATTTGTAATTCCATAGTTAAGTCCCCGGTTCTCCCTACTGCTTTGGCGCATGACAAGAAAGAGGCTACAACTATGCTAGATGCTGTGGACACAATTGCCAGCAGTTTTTCTCTCACTCCTACTGCACAAAACCAGGTTTTAATTGAAAAGGACAGACTGTCTAGGAATACAGAACAACCTGGAATGTCAATAGAAGGAAGCAAGAGTAATAAGCAAAAAGGACACCAATACATGCAGAGGAGGACCGGGGAAACAATCCTATGTGGGGCTGTTTAGGAAACTGGCTGAGGCAGCAAAGAGAAGGTATCTAGTGCACTTATGATACAAAGGTCTTGCACCAGTGCCTCCAGACAGACTATGGGTAGGTAAATTCCTCAGTATTGACTCTTTGGGGTTTTCCCCTGCAGAAATATATGCGTTTATACACGGACCAGGGGATTAAACCTATGATGTTAATTTTTGTACCATGAATGCATTAGATACATTTTGGCATCTATATTATGAACTAAAAGATACAGACATTTGGAAGGGCTTTATGGCTATTCCTATAACAAAACCCACTACTAAAACAGTTACCCTCCTGTTTAGAAATGAAGGGGTTAACATTAGTAATATTTTGTTTTGGTTAGAAAAATGATGTACTGTATTTGACAACCCCATACCCATTATGGATGAAAATGGATTCTGGACAGGGGGATGGACAATGAGGGTGCAACTTTTACAAAATGATATGGGAATACAGCATCTACCAAGTTCGTCCTATTTAGGGAGAGATAGAGGGATTCTGTTTTATGCGGGGCAACCCAAAAGCTGTTTCAAGTGTAGCTCATTACAACATCTGAGCAATGATTGTGATCAAATTAAATGTTTTCACTGTGGGATGTTAGGACATTCGGCAAATAGGTGCCAGGCCCTTCCAACTTGTAATCTATGTGGGGACAATGACCATTATTTCTCAGAATGTCCATGGGTAGAACATAGCTCAGATGAAGTTTCTGATCATGAGTTTTTTCTAGCACAGGCCAGGAAACCTTTTAACCCCACAGAAACTTCTCATTCTGGAAGATGGAGGGGTAGAGGTGGGGGGGAGGGAGGAGAAGCAGTGGAGAGAGAAGATTTCAGGCACCACCAATGCCTAGATGAGAACCTTAGTAACACCCAGAGAATGCATACCTATAGAGAAAAATAGAGGGGAAGAGGATACTCCTTTTACCACTCCCCAAAGTTCACCACCTCAGAGAGGATTAATTCAAACAGTTATTGAAGGAAAAAAGGGTAAAATGATAGGAGAAATTCAAGAAGAGATATTTCAAAGGCCACAGGTTGAGGAGAGGATAAGGGATTCCATACAGGCCGAGAGTACACCTATCTTGCCTCAAGAAGCCCCCCATCTCCACTCACTTTAAGTAACAGGTATGGAGTTCTTTCTACATGGGGAGACCAGGTAGAAATGGCCCAACCCATGGAAACTGAAACCACTGGTATAGAGGACTCCTCAAGAGGGACCGACTTATGTCCAATAGAAAATTCTAGTGGCTCAGTGGCTCTACCGACTAGGAAACCACAGAAGAAGGGTGACGCACTCGAGTGGGAAAACCCTAAAACCTCCTCCCTGAACCCATCAATTTGAAAGTAGCTAGTCTAAATGTGAACAGCATAAAATTCAATACAAAATGACTAGCTATTTATTGCATTCTACAACATCTAAATTTTGATGTGTATTTTTTGCAAGATACTAGATTGCACTATCAGAGTGAAATAGAGAAGGCCCCTGAGGACTGGAAATGGGGAATTTCCCAATGGTCAATAGGGACAGAAACTTGTTGTGGTGTGTGATTCTGTTTTTTGACATCCTCAATCCAAATTTTAAGACTAGTGGACCTAGAACCTGGTCGAGCACTTATTTTAGATGTAATCTTGAATTCAGTATCGTGTAGATTAATTCACATTTACATATCTCAAACTAAAGCGTTACGAGTTTTCTTGTTAAAAAAAATACAACCCTACTTACATACTAGCAGGCAGGTGATTTGGGGAGGGGATTTTAACATAAGTCTACAAGAAAAGAATACACCTGGAAAACAATATTGCGATAAAACAAAGCTTAAACCAATGGTTAAAATAGCAGGACTGCAAGATGTTTGTGTAGGCCCTACAGGGAAGGTTCAACTGACCTTTTATAAGGGTCAATTATCCTCCCAAATTGATTTCCTTTTTATTAAACAACAAATTCCCTTAACAAAGGAGGAAACAACCCCAATAGAAACTTCTGACCACTGTTTAATCGGCTTTCAGATATCTATACCACTACATAGAGAAGCAGGTCGAGGTGTTTGGAGACTAAATATTTCCATTTTACAGGACGAAGGAGTAATTCAACAGATAAAAATGATTATTAATGACAAATTAACAACATTGGAACTTTATGACAGTATCAGGCTTTGGTGGGAGGATTTTAAAAACTGCATGATAGGGTTTTTTAAAATCTTAGGTAACACAAAAGTGCAGTCTTCTTATAAAGACTACTTAAGGTTAAGGACAGTTTTCAAAGATTTACTTTACTGTCAGTGTGAAAGGAAAGAAGACCTATCATCTGAACTGGAGATAGTAAGGGATAAAATGTGTCAATTTCAATATAATAGACTACTTTCTCTGATAAATGAACAATCTTTTGGTACTAAGGGTACAGCAGCCCAAGTGAACCCATATCTTGCTAGTTAAGAGAACAGAGATAAGAAAATTATTCCCTTTCTGTTAACCAATGGAGGTCTTGAAGCACGGAGTAATGAGGAAATTATGTCACAATTAGAAAATCATACTGAATCGACTTTTAGATCCTCAAGAGGAAACAAGGAAAAAGTGAACCTAATATTAGAATTAGCAACACCTCCTAAACTAGATGTTAGACACATAAAGGATATGTTAAAACCTTTTACAACACAGGAAGTAGAAAAAGTAATAGTTGGTCTAAAAGCAAAAGTGTCCCCTGGGTCAGATGGTTTACCAGGTGAATTTTATAGGTTGGTATGGTCTATCATGCCCACAGTGCTAGTGCAGTTATTTAATTCCTTTTTGTTGGATCATATATTACCTACTCAAATGTATAAAGGTTTGTTGATTTTTTTTAATTCAAATCTGGTGTGCATAGTGGTATTAATAACTGGCGCCTGATCACATTGTTAAATGTAGACTTTAAATTATTCACAAAACTGTTAGGGAACCGACTGGCTTTTGTCATGTCAAAATTGTTACTCCCCACCCAATTTTGCTCAGTACTTGGCCGACGACTGATAGATGCTTTGATTTTTTTGAAATATTTAGTAGAGAAAGGTATGGGACAGAATGGGGTTTCAATCTTAGAAGGTTATATAACTAGCTTAGATCAATCCAAAGCCTTCGATAAAGTTTCACATTAATATCTTTGGGAATATCTTAGATTCTATGAAATCCCTGAAGAGTTTGTACAATGGCTTCAACTGTGTTATAATCTGGCATATGTTAGACCTTATGAAAATCGTAGATTAGGGAAAAAGATAGGGATTTATCAGGGAGTGAGACAGAGTTGCCCCTGAGCCCACTACTATATGGATTTTCTATAGACCCACTATTACACATATTTCAGAAGTCTCCTAAAATTTGCAGCATCTTAGCAAATGATCTACCAGTATACAAAGTAATAGCATACACAGATGATTTATGTTTAATTTTAAAAGATGAGAACTCTTTAATTAGAGCACGTAATTTAATTCAGGAATTGGGGAAAGAAACAGGGGCATGTCTTAATTTGGGGAAAACAAAATGTTTAAAACTAAATGGGTTTCCTTCAGGCCCTGAAACTTTTGGGGGCTTTTCCTTAGCTAGTTCACCATGCAAAATCCTAGGGATTTATTTTGTCGGAATAGATATGGCCAGGTATAATTGGGAAATAGCATTACAAATGGGTACTGCTAAAGTAATACAATGGAATAAGTGGAAAGTCTATAAAAAGAAAATAATTTACTATATAAAAACATTTTTGATTCCAATTTTCTTATTTATTAGTATGATTTTCCCTCTCCCAAGGGTTTAGAAGTTAAAATATTAGGGTTTTTTTTAGTTGTTTTTGGGGTAGCAGGCTGAATCCAATTAAAAGGAATGTATTGTATATGGATATTAAGGGGGGGATAGGAATGCCTAATCCAATTTTGTTTTTCTTTACAGTTTTCTTATATACCAACCTTTTGCCCCTTATGAAAGGATGCTCACAAATTTGGGGAGCTTGGGGAATGCAGAAATTAAAGGGGATATTAAATGAATGGCAACATAATGAGTTCATTCATAAAAAACAAACATTGCCCTAGGTTAGGAAATCAATGGGAGGAAGTTTTTGACAAAATTAAACATTGGGGAATTAGCTATGCATCAGTGTTAAAATTTTCAAGGAAAACCTTGTATCTGAAAGTTTTTCAGTCTTGTTTTGGGACAAAACTTTTTGTGGATTTCCCGGTTCTTGCTGAAAACCAGATTATTAAATTCATTTCAGATGACAGAATACCAGCCCAGATGTGGGATCAGGTTTGGTTAAGTATTCATGGCCGTATAAATGTCAAAGGAAACCATAAACACAAATCTTTGTTTAGAAATTGTTGTAGGATGTCCTGTGTGAACACAATAGAGTCTATGGACCATCTTTATTTTCACTGTCCATATACGACACAGTTTTAGGACATAGTCAAGAACTGATGGAAAGAAGCACCTTTCATTCAGCCCAAGCCGGACCTTTTGTATTATGGAACTTCCTCCAGAAATACAGTTTTTGTCCCATAGTACATTAAGAATGATCATGGCTCATTTCTTATATTGGTTCTGGATCAGTAGATGCAGATTCACATTACAACAGCAAACTAACTCAGCTTTAGAATTATTTTTTTTTTTAGATAGACTCAGGTCTTAAGTGCATAAAGCAGAAAGAAGGAAGTAATTTGGATACTGGGACCTGGAACTTAAGATGGAAACAATTTTCTTTTATTTAAAAGCCTTAAGAAATTTCATAGTATAGGAATATTCGATTGAAAGAATATGTTAATGTGGTATTGTGGTTACTATGAAAATGTTCTTTTCTCTTTAGATGAAGTAATACCTAATTAATGGTTTTATTTTCTTTTCTCTCTAACTTGTTTGCTTATTACATTCTATATGAAGATTATTGTTCAACATGTATTTTTTGCTTGACCTTGATTTGATTTAAATAAAAATTTCCCCTGCTCTTTGATGCTAGTGGGGGCGCTGCTGCTCAGGGCCAGGGTGAGCATCTCGAGAATGGAAGTGGACAGTGAAGGTGGAGGAGGAGGGATCTCCACTTTACTGGAATAGTTGAAAGGAGAGGTAGGAGAGGCAGCTGGGATCCACCTGTCAGGTGGCCAGCATATCACCTCTGAACCCTCTCCTAATCTTTCACAGGATTCAGGTGCAGTAAACACCATGGAAGGAAATGGGACAGAGTCCCTGGTACAAAGTCAGCCGACTTCTCAGGGAAGCTGTGAAGCTATGGAACATCAAACATCAACCAATGAGGAGTATATGGAATAACAGAGGGCTTACCTTTTGGTAAAGACGCAGCTGGGTGCAGAAAAAAAAATAAAAAGGGAGTTACAAACCTCCCCAAGAATATCACCGCAGGCTGCGGTCAAAGTGTTTGTGGCCACTTCACGTAACTAGACCCAGGTGGTAGGCCTGGCTTCCCCCATGTGACAGGATTCTGGTACAGGCCCAGGGGATGCAGGTTGGTCTCCAGAGAAGGCTCTCAGTGGGGCTGGATGGCTACAGATGGGGGATGGTTCATGGAAACCAGATCCAGCAATCCAATTCCCAGGGAGTGAAACAGCTACAGCAGGCTTAGCACTTCATCTGGACAACAACGCAGAGGTAATTTCAACAGGTGCTTCCAACACAATGTAGACTGCAGGATTATCAGTACCCCAGACAGCTGAACCAGCAGTAAAGATTACTTCTTTGACAGGTACTATTTCATATTCTCCTATAAATTCTACAACTGGGAGAAATATACCCTCTGAACTAAGAAGGGGGCCAGAGTCTCCTCTATGTGAGGACAATTCAGGAATTGTTTGAAAGGATGGGGAGGCAGTTCCTCCCAACAATGGCCCAGTGGGAGAGCAGGTTCCTCTCAATGCAGCCCCAACATATGCTAGCCTGCTAAAAAAAATGGTAGAACTAGTTAAACAGCGAAATGCAGTACGGCTGCATTTTTTGAGCCGATTAGAAGACATCCCCGATAGATTCTACATTGGGAAAACATTACTGAAACAGTCTATGGGCTTCTACCCCTCAGAGGTGTCTATGGGCTTCTACCCCTCAGAGGTTTATGCACTCATTCACACTCTGGGAGAAAGTACTTTTGACATTAGTTTTCAATCATCAGCAATCTTAGATCAATTTTGGATTAAACATTCAACTTTGAAGACTAACCCTATGTGGGAACACTTTCAAGCAATTCCCTTAACCAAACAGACTTTTAAGGTCATAACTATGTTGTTTCATAATGAGTGGGGTTAATATTGCCATCATCACTTATTGGTTGGGAAAAAAATGTATGTTACAGGGTGATCCCAAAGCTATCCTGGATTCAGAGGGATTCTGGAATGGGGGATGGCGGGTTAAAATAAATCTGTTACAGGATGACTCAGGTCTACATCATTTGCCCAATTGTTTCTATCTAGATAGAGATAAGGGCTTTATTTTTCTATCCAGGGCAACCATGACATTGCTATAAATGTGGGTCCCCAAGGCATTTGAGTAGAACTTGTGAGATAGTCAAATGTGTACAATGTGGGGAGATGGGTGACTCCCATCTTTCACTGTCATAATACTTTATGTTATAGCCTGTGCGAGGAAGCTCATTCCTTCACAGAATGCCCTTGGACTGCACACAACACCACAGACGCTGACTATGCCATACAAGATTTGTATATTAATACTGCCTTGAAAACCAACAGACAGGGTAATTTTCCATCTCCCCTTCCCCCCATACCACAACCCTGTCCGGTCTTAGACCAAGTGGTTCTTTATAAGAATGTTCCTGCTGTAGAACCACTTCTTGCATCACAGACACAGGATCATGGGGAACCATCTGTTTTGGGATCAGATAGCCCAAAGGCCATGTCCCCCCCCCACCACCAATCAATCCAACTGAGACACCCTTTCAAATGATTTTAAGGAAAGGTGGAAAAAAGAAATCTGCCCTGGACAAACCTCCCAAGTCCCAATTTCCAATGGTATTGCTTCAAAATCAGTATGAAGCATTACAGGAGGAAGACAGTGAGAAGGAGATAGAATATGACTCTGCTTCCATCCATTCTTCTCAAATAGATGGAGGCTCTGATAGGGAACTTCCAACAGAGGATACGGACCCAAACCCCCTTAGGAAACGCATGGGGACTTGAGCCTGGACAAGAAAGAAACAGTGATTTGTTCCTCTATAGCAACACCTTCATACAAATTAAAGGTTGCTTCTCTCAATGTCAATAGCATCAAGATGGAGAAGAAGCGACTGCTTACATTTGCCCAGTTTGAGAACACTAGTCTTGATGTCTTGTTTTTTCAGGGACACCAGACTTCACTCTGTTTCAGAGATTCAAATGGCCTCCAAGGATGGATTTGGGGTAAATCCTATTGGTCCATGGGGGTAGACACATGTAGTGGGGTTGGAATTTACGTTAACAATCCAGATGCAAGAGTCACACATGAGGTGGAGATAGCTCCGGGGCATGTGTTACTGCTGGATATTTCCATTTTTGGTTCAGAATTGTGTTGTATAAATGTGTATGCACCACAGAAGAAAGTGGATAGAATTGAGCTGTTACAACTTCTTTTACCCTACTTATTTATGGCACATTTTGTTTTATTGGGTGGAGATTTCAATTGTGGTAGGTACCACAAAGATATTGGTTCACAATCTTCCAAAACTTAGTGTGATGTAAATTGTTTGAACAATCTTTTGGTCCAAACAGGTCTTAAAGATGTCTTTGAACTTTCTCATGTAACCCCACCTAACACATATTTATGTGGTCCTAGGGCATCATGGATTGATTATTGGTTTGTGTCGAAGTTTTGGAAATACAAGTTGCAGTGGTCACTCCAGTAGCCTCGTCAGATCATGCTTTACTGACAATCTCCATTGGAAATTTTGATGACATGGGACAAGGGCCAGGTTACTGGTGAATGAATCTCAGTTTACTTTCTGACCCATTGGTGTTCAAGGGGTTCAAGAACCTCCTGGAGGCCAGAAGCTCTGTGGCATTTTTATATGATTCCCCACTGGAGTGGTGGGCAGATACTAACCGTTATGTCAAGCAATACTTTCAAACTATTGGGAAGTTAAAGGGCAAAATAAAATTTAATTTGTATGAATCCTACAAGAAAGAATTATAGCTGGGAACAAGCTCCGGAGGCTCCCTGCTCCACAGGCATAGGATCTCAGACACCGGGCAGTCTGCACTTCCACAGCCACTGCCAGAGACCTCAAGCCTGGACTCTCCTTGCTCAACCAGGAACAAGCTCTCCAGGGGCTTCCTGCCCCATAGGCACAGGCTCTCGGACACTGGACAGTCAGCACTTCCACAGCCACTGCCAGAGACCTCAAGCCCAGGCTCTCCTCACTCAAGCCAGGAACCAGCTCTCCAGGGGCTCCCTGCCCTACAGGCGCAGGCTCTCAGACACTGTGTGGTTGGTGCTTCCACAGCTGCCACCCAAGACCTCAAGCCCGGACTCTTCTTGCTCAAGTCAGAAACAAGCTCTCCAGGGGCTCCCTGCCCCACAGGTGCAGGCTCTCGGACACCAGGCAGTCGGCATTTCCACAGCCACCTCCCAAGACCTAAAGCCCAGACTATCCTTGCTCAAGGTATGGCAAAAGCTGCAAACCAATTGGAACATGAATGCTCTTGGGCACTGGCCTCCAATTGGCTCCTGCAGTCTGCTTCTGTTTGTCTTTGAAAATTCAGCTAAAACTGAACTTGCTTACTGAACTTGCACAAAAAAGCTTGTTTTCTGATTGTTAAAATTAAAATTTCCCATTGTTTAGAGTGTAAAGGGCTAAGAATTTATGTGATTAAGCTCCTTTCTGAAATGTTGTGTGTGTGTGCCAGACCTTAGGCGTCAAGGGAATACACATCCCTCTGTCCTGCTAATTTTGCTCTCCTGCTGGTGTAGACGGTCCTTTGTCTACAGCCAGCATTTAAACTTGTCCTTTTCCCTCTCTCCCCAGCTGGGAACAAGCTCTCCAGGGGCTCCCTGCTCCACAGGTGCAGGCTCTCGGATACCGGACGGTCGGTGCTTCCACAGCCCCCCCGAGACCCTAAGCCCAGACTCTCCTCGTTCAATGTACGGCAAAAGCCACTCATTTTGTGCCCATCCACCCATCCCCCACCACCTCCACTTACTGAATACACTGTTACCCCACCCACTTCTAAAAGCACGCCCATGAAGGTCTTCGTCAACTTCTTCAGTTCTTCGGTTATCCAATTAGGAATGCCCCTAAGATAGCCGGATGATATCATAGGTGCCTCCTGACACTGTCATTGAGGTTCCTTTGCCCCAAACTGTACTTAACATTACCTCATATTGCATCTTGAGTATGGGGGGCCTGGATAGCACCCTTACAAAGGGCTCCTCGCCAATCTCTTTACTGATTATCCTCTGTAGTGCCCAAGGGGCATTTTACCCTCAGAAGCCTGTGCATGCAGAGACTAACCCCTTAAAGTTTTGTTCTTCCTACACTGACTTACCCACTAGTTATTTATGTGCCATGCAGATAGTACTACTGTCTTGAGCACAACCTGGGTACCTATTGTGATGGTACCTGCATTGAGCCACCTCCTCAAGTTAGTTCTTCTGTTCCATATTGTATTAGCCACCCTCTGCACATCTCAGTCAGGGTATTGCTTCACTTAGGGTGATACACCCCTAGGGGTGGTGATAGTCTTACCCAACATATCAAGAATCATAAGCATACCTGGGCCAGGCTTCTCAAACTAACTTTTGGTGCCTTAATGAAGTACTACTTCTATTACTGATATGCTCGGGTAACATCAAATTAAACCATGGTCCCATCTCTCCCCTCTCCGTCAGACACGGCCACTCTTAAAGGAATGAGTTTCTGGCATGTCAATGTCCGTAGCAACCTAAAAAAGTTCACTATGATACAGGCGTGGATCAGCCATACTCAACCTGATATCCTGGTAATATCTGAATCCTGGCCCAGGCCAGCCTCCCAGGACAGAGAGATTTGCATCCCCTCCTACCAGCTATTCAGAACTGATAGACCTACTAGGGGAGGTGGAGTGGCAATATACATAAAGGAAAGGTTTGCAACATCCTGCATGGATTCAACTTGTATTAAAAATGAGTTTGAATGTCTGACACTTAAGACTGAATTATGTACTTCTCTGGCCATTAGAGTGATTGGTTGTTATAGACCCCCCATCTGTGGGAACACTACTCTTATCACACCTTGGTACTGTCATTGAGAAAGAGAATCTTGAAACAATTATACTTGGGGACTATAATTTTGACTGGCTCTACAAGGCTGCTTCACCCCTAAACACCTTTTGTGATGCTTATGGGTTAGTACAGCTAATTCAAGAACCTACACATCCTAATAAAAAGAACCCTTGTAATAGTTCATTACTGGATGTTATATTAGTTGATAAGCCACATCTTTTCACGCATGCTGGAACCTTCTTCGCCAACATCAGTGACCATTGTTTTATTGCTACACTTAGGTCGCTACATCACACAGGCCCTTCAGCTAAATTCATCACTAAAAGGACATGGCGCAACTTCGATGTGGCCACCTATACATATGAACTGGGACACTTGCTACGTTGGCAAGACATTACCTAGCCACCATGGCCAACACAGCGTACGATATCTTTAATTAAATTCTGATAGGAGCCTTAGATGTACATGCCCTGATGGTAAAAATCTGAGTAAAAAACAAAACTTGTAGCTATTTCACACCTGAACTGAAAACCGCCTTGCTTGGCAGGGATAAGCTGTGGAAAAAGGCACGGCAGACAAAGCTGGACTCAGACTGGTGCCACTTTAGGAAAGCACGTAATGCATGTACAAAAATGGTCAGGGACACCAAGGCTTCATTCTATCTTAGGGAGATGGACTCTGCTGCAAAGTGCTCCTCTAAATTCTGGAGGACAATCAAGGATATGTCCAGTTATACCCAGGTAACTCCTTGCCACCAAAAATCACATCCGAGGAGAAAACTACATGTGGTAAACAGGGGATCTTAAAAGCTTTCAACAATCTTTTTGCCTCAGCTGGACTAACATACTAACATACTTACATACTATTTGCCAGCAAATTAGGCCTTGTGGTCTATCGAGTCTGCTCGAACCTAGATCCTTAGTTGGGTGCCGAGATCCTCCCATCCCTTGTGCTCCAGAAACCCCTATCAGCCATCCCCACCCCCCCCGGGACAGGCCATTATCTGATACATCCCCTTTCTGTGTCTGTCCCACCCTCTCTTAAAAGCCCTCCACTGTGGATCTCTGACCCAGCTCACCAGGCAGTGCATTCCAAGGGTCCACCACCCTCTCAGTGAAAACCCTCACCTCTTTTCCCCCTCACCCTTCCACCTTCCAACTTCAAACCATGCCCTCTGGTGATGCCTCCCTGCTTTAGTCTAAAGATCCTCCATGTTTACTTCTATTTATTCCTTGAGGTACTTGAAGACCTCAATCATGTCCCCTGTCTCTCCTTCCTCCAATGAAAACAGGCAGAGCTCCTCAAGTCTGTCCTCATAAGTCAAATCCCTAGCCCTCGTATCATCTTTGTTGCCCTCCTCTGTACCTCTCCAGGAGCTGTATGTCCCTCTTCAAGTGTGATCTCCAGTACTGTACACAGTACTCAAGGTGTGGTCTAACCAGTCCATTGTACAGCGGCAGAATCACTTCCTTGCTCCTAGAGGTGATCCCCTACGATGCATCCCAACATCCTGTTTGCCTTGCTAGCTGCCTCCTGCACTGCTCAGAGTTATTCATACATGTATCCACCATGACCCCTAGGTCTTTTTCCCTATTGAGGCTTCCAGAACCTCCTCCCAGGGTGTACCTGTGTTTAGGGTTTCCCGACCAAGATGCAACACCTTGCACTTGGTGATATTGAAATTTAATTCATGTGAGCCCAGCTTTCCAGGGTGTCCAGGTCCCTTGCAGGGCCAACCTCCCCTCTTCTCCCTCAACTACTGCTCCCATCTTGGAGTCATCCACGAAGAGACTCATTTCACACCCTATACCATCCCTGATGTCCGATATGTATGCATTAAACAGGATTGGACCCAGGACCGAGCCCTGTGGTACCCCACTACCGACCTCTCTAGGGTTCGAGAGCTCCCCACAGACCACTACTCTCTGAGTGCATCCAGCTATCCAATTTTCAATCCATCTGACCATCAAAGGGCCTACTCCTAACCCCATCAGTTTCTCCACCAGACCATTGTGGGGGACAGAGTCAAACGCCTTGCTGAAGTGCAAGAATAATACATCCACAGGCATACCCCTGTCCAATTCTGATGTTACCCATTCATAGAACTCCACAAGGTTGGTTTGACATGATCTACCTGGCACAAACCCATGTTGCCGACTATCCAGACCTCCCACCTCCTCCAAGTAAACCCCCAATCATTCCTTTAGTATACTCTCCATTAATTTTCCCACCACCGAGGTCAAACTGATGGGTCTATAGTTACATGGTACTTCCCTCGACCCCACTTTATGGATTGGTACCACATGTGCCTCTCGCCAATCCCTAGGTACCCTCCCTGTCTCAAGTGACCTGCTGAAAAGCTCCGGCAGGGGTGCAGCCAGTATGTCCACCAATTCCCATAGTACTCTTGGATGAATGCCATCCGGCCCAGGAGATTTGTCTTCCTTTAGGGCCTCGAGGGCTAACCACACCCTTTTGGCGGGGATGGCATCATCCGTCCCTCCACCTTACTGGTCTTTTATCCTTATCCAGATGTGACACCCTGGGGTACCTTTCTCTCCTTTTGCTCCATTTCTGTTGCTCCTGATCCCACTCCCCCGCTTCTATCTCCTTTGTGCCTTGCTTTGTAGATATCCCATCTCCTCCCTAGTGAACACAGAGGCAAAGTACTCGTTAAATACCTCTGCCTGGTCCCTTGCCTCTTCCACCCACCCTCCTTCTCTGATCTCAATCTGCTGAGATGGCCTTAGTTTTTCTCCGCTCCTCAATGTACCGAAGAACCCTTTTCCCTCCATGTATCCCTGTGCCAGCCGCTTGTTTTACTGGACTTTGCCCCCTCACCATACGGGTGACTTTTCTAGATGCAAGCTGGTACATTTCCTTATCCCTATCCCTCTTGTTGTTTTATATTTTGTAAGCCGCCTTCTTTTCTCTGACTGCTACCTGTACCTCACTGGACCACCAGCATGGTTTATGTGACCTTGCTCCCCTTACGCTTCAACTTAGCGCAGATCCTGACTGCCTCATGAAGTCCCCGCTTTATGACCTCCCCATCTCCTTTCCACACTTGTCGCTGAGGTAATCCCCTTCAAGTGATCCTTGAGAATATTTCCCATGCCCATAAAGTCTGCCTCTGAAGTCCACTGCCAGTGTCCTAGATCTCACCCCACTCCCCAATGCTTATTTGAAACCAGACAGTATTGTGGTCACTCCCAGTCAGGGGTCCTGTACAACCATGTCCCTTACCAGATCCCCATCTGCAGAACCACATCCAGGACATGCCCCTCCCTTGTGGGCTCCATCACATGCTGTGTTAAGAACACATCCTGGAAACCATCCAGCAGCCTCTGCTCCTGGCCACCTTACAGGACATGGTTCCCAGTTTGTACCTGGCATATTAAGGTCCCCATCAACACTACTCCTTCCCTTTGGACCACACTGGGCAATGATGTTGTCCAGCAAACCATCCTCTAGAACATCACTCATCCTGGGGCCTATATGCTACTCCCAACTTGACCTTATCTCCTGCTGGGATCGTGATGACCCATAAGGCCTCCACATTTCCTCTGCCTCTTCTACCATAGCAATTTCTATGTAATCTCTAATGAACATAGCCACTCCACCCCCTCTGCCCTCCTTTCTATCCTTCCTAAGCATAGTGTACCCCCATACATCTAGGTCCCAGTCATGGTATTTGTTGGCCCACGTTTCCGTGACTGCAGCCACATCCACCCCCCCCGAACAGCATGGCCTGGAACTCTGGCAACTTGTTTCCCAAGCTCCTGGCATTTACTAACACTAACCCCCACCCCTTATCCCTGATCCTCTTTGTCAAACCCCACCCAGATTCCCTATACTTCTATCCTCCCCCTGCTCCTCCTGAAACCTCCACCTCCAGTCTGTTTTCCCCCTCCCCCCCTTGGGCTTGAAGGCTACTCCTCATCTGGAGGGAGGATTCTGGTCAGCCCTCCCTTATCCCTTCCCCTTACAAGTTTAAACCCCACCTTTCTTGTATGTAGTCAGCCATCCCCATGTTTAAGACTTCCTTCCTAATGGGGCAAGATGAAACCTGTCCTTGGCATATAGTCCCTTATCCTCCCAAACTCCATTCCAGTTCCCTAACACCCCCAACCCATTCTCTTCACCCCACTTCCTTAGCCAGTCATTAACCTCTGTGAGCTTCATTTTTTTCTCCACTGAGGCCTTTGGTACTGGCAATATCTCTAAAAGGAAATGTTGCATCCATTATCCCGACAGACTCTGGCAAGTTCTTGGAACCTTGCTTGGATTTCCAAAATGCTATTTCCTCTAGATCATTAGTTCCCAAATGCACCAGGAAATCTGGTTTCCTCCACAATCCCTAACCATTTCATACACTATGAACTTTGCTCTGTGCACTGTCAGCCCAGAGATACTACTACCTTCACCTGGCAATGGCATCCACCCCTGTCCCTCCCAATGGATACCCCTAATCATGGAGTCTCCCAGTAACAGAACCTTAACACCGCCATCATCCTTATGGTTACCTCCACTATGACCTCTCAGCCCCTCCCCTTTATCCATGATCGCAATTTCATGGGAGTCTTCCTGCCTTATTAGAGACCCCTTTGTCACCCTCTCCTTTCTGCCTCCCTTGCTATTTTGCCCACTTAACTCAAACCCCCTCTGAATAGGTGTCCCCTTTAACCCTCTCTTATCTGAACCATTTATCTTGGCCCTGATGGTTTCCCCTTCCCCCGTACCACCACCCCCTTGTAATAGTACCCCTGTCTCCAGAGGCTCTCTGTGGGTACCCTTTAGCTAGGGCCCCATCCTTGGTACTGACCTCCCTGCTGAAGGGGGGCCTCTCCCACCTCCTTGTCTCCCAGTTTCTCCAATCATGCTCTCCTCCCTCGTGTCTGGAATATGCTGCATCTCCCCATTTGCTTAACATATATGTTTCCCCTCTCCTCTGGGACTATGTCTATCCTTTCCATAGCTGGTCTGTGATGCCCTATGGGTATCTGACTCCTTCCCCCCCAGCCTCTGTATAAGTTTCCTCATTTCCACCAACCCCTTCCTCCCCCTCTAGGATGCTTAGTATCTCAAATTAATTGTGACAATCTATGTCAGCCTCCATCAAGTAACCCGAGTTTCCCCTGACTGCATCTCTAAACTGACCCTCTTCTTCCTCTCTTGCACTGTTCACCTTAGGCACTCCCTTCCCACAGTCTGCTGTTTTAGGCTTCCGCACAACAGCCCCTCCTGACTCTTCCCCCTCCAGTCTCTTTGAATTCAGAATGTTCACCCTGTACGCTTTCCCCTTAGCATCAACTTCCCTATCTAAGGGTCCTCTGTCCCTAATATCCCCCTTCTGCTTGCTGTAACATAATGTCCTGTAATTTCAGAGCGCTGCCCAGCCTCCCCCCAGCCCCACCCTGCTGCTGCCCATATCCACACCCTTATCCTTGGACACCTCCAGCTCCCACAGCTTACTCCTTAACCAATATACCTCACTCCTGATACAAGATAGCTGTCTACAGAGTGGACAGCCTCCTCACTCCAGGCCCAATTTAGAATTATTGCCATCCCACAGCCTGTGCAGCCTACAACCTTCCAAGATGCTCGCATGGTGGAATATGGCCACCCTGATTATCCCTCTGTTTATAATAGCACACCCCCTTTTCTCAGTCCCTTTCCCCTGGAGTACAGTTTCTCTCTATACTGACTGTAGTTATTTACAAACCCAATTTCAACCCCACCAACAAAGTTCCCAAGTCTCACAAACACATACAGTCCAGTATGTGTTCGGTCCCACTAACAGTATGTGTAAGCAGACACCAGGTACCGTATGATGTCACAGGCCCACCAGCTCCTGTTGCTTCAAATTTCAGTCCCAAACAGAAATACTCAGCCCTTCAATCCCAACCCCCAGTGGCTTTTCAGTATTTAAGAAAGCCTACAAAACAGGGTGGTGGGGAGGGCTCTTACCAAACACCAGGCAAACAGCACATTTAAATTTCCTTCTAATTTTCCTTGCCAAACAACTATCCCCAAACCTACAATATCACAGCCCAAGTAACAGATCAAATTCAAGGTAATAATTTTTAACACATAGAACTAATTTCACTTACAAAACTATTCAAATATTTCAGTTAAAACAAAATATAACTCCTGACCTGTTTTCTACCAGCCTGTTGCTTAAGCTCCCAAGTGACTAGCCTTTGACAATTCCCCTGCAGCCCTGGTCCGCTCCCAGCTAAGTGTCCCTTGTGTAGACACTACTGCCCCAGTACCCAGCTTCACTTTCCAACCTGTATTATTGAAGGAGGCTGAAGATCTGATACTTTGGTTGGATGTAAAGAAGAGTGCTGGAGCTGATTCATTGGATCCCTACTTTATAAAAATCACTTTTCATGTCCTTGCTGTTCCTATCACTCATCTATTTAATTTATCACTGTCCCAAGGGTCCCTTCCTATAATTTGAAAAACTGCCCATGTTATCACACTGTTTAAATCTGGGGATACTTGAGACCTAAGCAACAATAGACTGATTTCCTTACTGCCAATCTTGTCAACGCTCTTGAAAAAGGTTGTCAGCAATCCTAGAGCCTATCTGGAAGTTAACAATTTACTAAACCCTATGCAATCGGGCTTTAGGTCTAAACATAGCACTATCTCGGCCCTTGCCAAAGTAACAAATGACTGGTACAGTGATCTAGACAGCAGAAACTTTGTCTGTGCAGTACTTTCAGACCTTATTAAGGCTTTTGATACTGTGGACCATAGCCTGCTAATCTCCACTCTGAAGAGCACAGGTCTTGACTCAGCATCCTTGCACTGGTTCACGGAGTACCTGGTAGGATGTCAGCAACAAATTAAAGCTGAGGGGTAGTTATCCCCACTCACACCTCTTCTGAGGGGAGTGCTACAAAGATCCATACTTGGTCCACTGCTCTTTGCAATCTATGTAAACAATATTGATGTGGGCATCAACAAGGCAACAATACACCTGTTCGCTGATGACACAGTGGTACACATAAGTCATCCGACTGCTGAAGCAGCCTGTGCTGACCTACAGGAAGAATTTGACCTGCTTCAGACTCAGCTCCTCCACAAAAAGCTTCTTTTAAATGCAAAAAAGACAAAGGCAATGCTGTTCTCACCCTATAGCCATGAAACAAATCCTGACAGCTCTGGGACACTGCCTCTGATCTCCACAATTCTGGGAGAGAAATTGGAATTTATCCCAAAATGTAAATACTTAGGAGTGTGGTTAGACAAGAACCTCTCATTTTCTGAGCATGTTGAAGACCTAACAAAGAAGTTAAGGCAGAGGTTGGGTCTATTCTATAGAATTAGCCAGTTCCTCACTCGTGATGCCAAACTGCAACTAGTCCAATCTACTTTTCTCTCCCTAATCGACTATGGAGATTTTCTACATAGTCACTGTCCCAAAGCCTCGCTTATCAAGTTGGACACACTTTATCATAGGGCCATCAGGTTTATTACCGGTCTTTCCTTCTCTGCTCATCATTGCTTATTGTACAAAGCTGTAGGATGGTCCTCGCTTACATCTAGGCACAGAAGAAATGCAGTCCATTGGACCTACACAGCTATCTTAAAAAGGCTCCCACATTATATTTCTGAATGTCTTCCCCTAAGTGAGTTGGGACTGTATGGCTTGAGTACCTCCTATATCTCCCTATGCATCTCTAAAGCTACCACCCACTATGGCAGAATGGCCTTTAGCTTCACGCTGCCATCCTTGTGGATCAAATTGCAAAAACTACTGAAACTATGCTACCTCCAAAGAATTAATGCCTTCAAGTCGTTATATGCTCAAGGTGTGTGTGAACTTTGCAACTTGTTCCCCTGCTGTTAATCGCCAACTGCTGCTAGCTTGCTCCCCTGAGACTGGCCTTAGCCATGAATGGCCTTACCCCAGGTTAATTTGTGCATGTTTTTAATGATCCTTATGAATTTATTACCTTCCAGTCCCTGTACCCCTCTTGCAGACATAGGCGAGTCTTACAGGGGCATCTGCACCTAAAGCGCACAGTCTATAGCTCCCGGGTGGTTGCAGCTTCACAAGCCGCTATCCAAAACCATTCACCCTGATTCTTTTCTAGCAAAGCACTGCTAAATCTGCCAAATAATTGGATTGCGAGTGCCTTCCAGCCCTTACTTCCGATTGGCCTCTGCAGTTCACTTTGGTGATCATTCCAATTCTGGCAAAAATCGAGTGGTCTGCCTGTAGTCTGTCAAAATAGCTGTAAGCACTTCCTTCCCTGACAGATGTGATCCTCTTCCCCACAGCTCAAAGTGTAATTCTCAGGAGTATGAGTGATTATGCTTCTCTTTGAATCTTTGCCCCAGACTGGCCCTAGGCGCCCTAGCATATTCATACCTTCCCTGCCTTGCAACCTTCCTGTGGCCCGATGGTCCATTGGACATGAACAGCCAGCTAGCACCTAGTTTTGGAAATATGTGCAGTACGTGCTGTCCCATCCGCTGCCTCAGTACCTCGCTCACACCTTCTATCAGCAAGCCTTGGTATAGCCACCTCCCAGTCCCAATGTAAGTGCTCCATGGGGCTGCCATGATAGTGCCTGGCAGGCTGTCTGCTCCCTTTCAGACCTAACTATGCCTGTTTTATTCCTTTGTGAACTGTGTCAAAAGAAAAGCTGCTATCATTAATTTTGTCTGACTGTTATGATAGCGATACCTAGGTCTGGCTCGTGTTTTTTAAGAAAATTACTGTAACGACATCCATCTCTGTATCTCTGTGGACTTGCCTGTTCCCACTATTTTATACTGCTCATTGTGTCTTATTGATGATCCCAAACTAACTGTTACACTATGTATGTCTGTGTATCCTGATTTGCACTTCTACTATGTTTTATTCACACTGTAAATATAGCTGTTTGTAATATAATCTGGACTTAACCAGGTCCACCTTGTAAATGAGCTTGCTCAACAATGTTCACCTGGATAAATAAAGATTTGATTGCTTGATTGATATCAGTTACAATCTTGACAGGAAGAGACACATTCAGATTTTTCTCACCAGATTGCATGGATTAAACACAAGATGGCTGAGATACAATATGACAGGATGAAGTCCCTAGAATTGGAACAAATGTTTGGGACCCAGGGAAAACAGGTTTTATTAATCCCTTTCATTTTTGCCAGACTCAGGTTAAAAAAAACAGATTTCTTCCCTTAGATCTTCTACTGGGAAATTGCTCACTGGGAAGAATGACATATTACTAGAACTCCAGGAGCATTTGACTAGTTTATTTTCAGTCAAACCCTTCTCAGAGTCTGACATTGAGGATTAGTTGAATTAATGTGACCTCCCATCCCTCCTGCTGGACCAACACATTCAATTATTACAGCCCCTTACAAAGTTTGAATTGGAGGGGGTCATTTCCTCCACTAAGGTTGGTTTAGCCCCTGGTATAGATGACCTCCCGTATGAATTATAGCCTCATTTCTTGAGAATAATTGCTGATGAAATGGTGGTTCTGTTTAATGCTATGCTATCTTCACACATACTTCCAGATCATATGACAGTAGGCTTACTGGTGTTACTCTATAAGTCTGGTGACAGGAATCTCTTGACTAATTGGAGGTCAATTACATTATTAAACAGAGATTTAAAAATATTTTCTAAAATACTTTGTAACAGATTAGCATTTGTGGTTACCACTGTTGTTCATCCTACACAAACATGTTCTCTTCCAGGTCAAGCTATACAAGATAATTTAATATTGATAAGGGAAATCCTGCAAAAAGGGCAAGGGGGGAACTTTTGGGGCTCCTGGTATCCCTAGATCAGGGCAAAGCTTTTGATTTAGTGAATCACACAGTTTTATGATAATGTCTTTGGGCCTATGGTGTCCCAGATAAGTTTGCCCAATGGATTAGAGTCCGTTACAAGGATGCAACAGTGCTCCCATACTATAATGGCTGGTTGGGGTCCGTATGTCCTCTGGCAAGGGGCGTATGGCAGGGTTGCCCGTTGAGACCTCTACTTTATGTTTTAACTATAGATACATTAATTCAGAAAATAAACCTCTCCCAAGACCTGATGGGGTTATTATTTTCTAGTACAGACCCGGTGGTTAGTACATTAGCTTATGCAGATGACATCTACCTTATATTAGCAGATGATCATTCTTGCATAAGTTCTGGTCATATATTGCCATCCTTTTCAAGAATCACAGGGGCCAAGATTAATTATGATAAAAGAAAATGTATTTTGATAGGGGATCCAGGATGTACCACATAAACTGTTTTACAAGTACCAATAACAAATCACCCATGTAAAATTCTGGGGGTATTTTTTGGTAAAGCAGATAATGGCTCTTTTTAATTGGTAGGGGCACATTTCAGAGGCTCAGGAGAAAGTAGAATCCTGGAATAGATGGAGAATGTCCAAATTTAAAAGGGTCTACATGTTAAAAACCTTTCTATTAGCAGCCATGATTCACCTGAGTTGTATTTTTCTTTCACCCAAGCAGTTAGAGACCAAATTATATGCTTGGTTTTTTAAATGTATTTGGGGTAGCCAGCTCAACTGCATTAAGAGAGGCACTTTATTCCTTGATAGAGCCATGGGTGGTTTGAATGTACTTTTCTTTTTCTCTACGTACTTGACATATAACTTAAAACTAGCTCTTTTGAGCAAAGATAAGTTATGGATAACTTGGTAACTTGGTAACTTGGTAAGTTTAGACAAAGTAGGCCGTGGCACATTTAATTGTCTCCCACTCCTAGTGGGTTTATTTCATAATGTAATTTTTATCATTTATAAGCAAATATGCATCCAACTCACTTTTGAAGGTGTTAAAAGGTAACTGCTTCTACTACTCGTTTGGGAAGAGCATTCCATATAGAGGGAACTCTAGAAACAAAAATTTAAATGTCTATTCATTTTAGAAATATTTACCAAAACTTGTTTATCGTGAGATCTTGAGTTAAAAGTTTTAGGGGTCCTAACAATGCTGCACTGCTCCATTAATGATACATCATCCAAGATGTGAACCAAAAATAGTAAATCACCTCTGATTCGCCTAAGCTCCAAAGGATACAAGTTCAGCACCACCAATCTATCCCCATAGGCCATATTTTGCAAGCCTTTTATGGATTTAGTTAACCGTCTCTGGACTCTTTCAACTCTGTGTATATCTTTCTTTAAATATGGGTTCCATATAGGAGAGCCATAATCTAATATAGGGAGTACATATGCTTTATAAAGTTTGAGTAAACACTCCTTATGGATCCCATGGGTTTTGGACTCTCTAAACCCTATTTTAAGTTCCTGGTAGGATCATGAGATAATTCCCAAACAAAAAACAATTAATAATGTTCCACTAAACTTTCAGGGTTGTTTTAGTAAAATAAAGTTATGGATGATCACAAAGTTGCAGTTAGCACTATGTGCTAGAAAAGAGATATACAATGGTATTATGCAAAAATGGTTCATAGTACAACCCCATTATAGTATTAGGTCTTTACAGGAACAGCAGGAAATAGGTCAAATGTTAACTTCTCCCAGGATTCCCAAACAGATGTGGGATGTGACATGGCTCTCAGTGCATGGGCATTTAAATGTTAAGGGGAACTTAAAACACAAAAGCATAGAGGAACGGTACTGTCCTAGGTCATTGTGCAGCAAAATAGTCGAAAGAATGAACCATTTGTGTTTTGAGTGTCCCTACATTCAGAGGTTTTGAGGCATTGTCCTGCAACAATGGCCTACATCCCCTTCTCAGTCTTTAACTCAAGATATTTTATGGTTGGGTCTTTTTTCTGGTACATGGATGAGATATGATAAACACTCATTATGGCTCATTTTGGCCAGTTGTAAAGTCTATATTTGGCACAGTAGATGTCATTTGACACTACAACAATTGCTGATCCCTGAATTATCCTTATTTCATATGATAGAGGAGGCAATACTGATACATAAATGGAAGGACTTGGCTTCCCTACCTATACAGACTTATTGGCAGAGGTGGGGGGAATATTTCCTGGATTCCCAATTAACATATTTGGTGGTAGCAAGATACAAGAAGTTAGACACGTATGCAGGAATTTTTTTTGTTCCACCACTTTGGTTTAAAACATGAAGGAATGTAATAAGGGTATGAGGTAATATTTAATTTTGGTATCTTCTTTTTTCAATAAGGATTTGTATATAATAATTTAAATTTTTTCTTAAATTGCTTTAATGTAAAACTTATTTCCTGTGCTCATTTCGTAGAGAGGGGCGAGGGGTTCCGTATTTGTATAATCTATTAAGTTTGATAATGATGGTTGTAATACTTATTTATGTTTTCTGATTTTCCTTTATGTTCCCTTGGGCTGCTGTTAAAGTGCATGTTGCTTTTGGAGGGAGTAATATATTCTCAAATAAATTGTTTAGAGTTTTTGGAAATATCCCCCTAATTTTCTTGGGGGGAGGGGTTATTTTCAGTTTCGTTACATAAGGTATGGGGTCACATAAAATGTTATGGTTTTCAGTTGTATGATGTACTACTTATTTTCTTTATGTATTTTTATTTTTAGTTAAAAAAATGTTCCCCATCTCTTTTAATAATGGGGGGTAACTTTTTTTTACTGACTTTTGGATGTATGCTTGATTGAAATACTTAATCTTTTCATTTCTTTCTTGTCTCAATTGTATATAATTTTGTGTAATGTAACACTATTTGTTTATACTTTGTTTTCGAGTTATATTAAAAAAGTAATGGAATCTTTAACATCCACCTGAACTACCACCAGAACAGGCAGATGGGAACTTGGTTTAATGTCTCATCCAAAAGACGTCACCTTAGAAGTGCAGCGCCCCCTTTATGATGCACTGCTGTGTCAGTATTGGGATAGTAACCCAAGTGCTGTTGTGGGGATAGAACCCACAGCCTTCTGATCTCCCACCCTCAGAGGCAAGTGCTGAGCCACTGAAATACCTCCAGCATGCCCTTACCCCTAAACAACCAGTACAGGTAATCCACATGCATCTTCCCTCTTGAAGACCATCTCACAATGAGTCAAAAACTCAGTCAGGCTCAGGGGTAGGATATATGATTTCTTATTAAAGCCTTACATCCCTTCTTTAAAAAAGACAGAGACATGCGTAGGAATTTTAATTTCACCTTTCCATCTCAGACAAATTATGGGCCAACATGATAAGCAAAGTTCATACTGAGCTTAAACACATGAGGTACCAGTTAATTAGAAAAAGATTCTGCATAGATAGTATTGTACTCCTAAGTTCCTTAAAGTATATGGCTTGTATTTCTACTGAGATCTGCTGGTGGTGCCATAAAGAGACAAAGACCCTGACACATATCTGGTGATGCCCTTCTCTCAAGATCCCAATTCTTCCATGATTCCACAGCTACAGAGATCGCCACAGATGGAATTTAATGTAAACAGCAGAAAAAACACAGACTATCCCTTAGAGAAACATAGGTGTGCTGTGTACATGCAGAATGCATGCCACATGCTTAATTGTGCAATGTTTGCATGCAGTTCGCATACACAAAGTGATCATAAGCAAACCAGGTCTAAAAAGCAAATCAGATTCACATTCTGCAAACTTGACATGTGTGCAGGTGGTAAGCTGGTGTGAACATCTTCTAAAAATAACATCTGGTTTGTGTGTTTCATGCTTGACATGAGTGCAAAAGTTAAGCTGGTGTGAACATCATTTAAACATTACATCAGGTTCACATGCTGTGCACTTGCCATGTGTGCAGTAGCTAAGCTGGTGCAAAGCTCATCTAAAAAAACACATCCGTTTCTATTTCTTATACTATTGCCAGCAAATAGAATCATTAAAATACATTTTTATTTTAATTCCCTTAAAATTAGGTAAACTCATTCATTCTGATCCTTTTGCAAGTTGTTTAATGGCTTTTGATTTTTGTCATTAAATCACCATTAATGTGTAAAGTATTGTTTGCTTACGGCATTAAATGCCTAGGATATAGCCAGTCAACATCCCCCATTCCAGAGGCCTCTGTGTTGTGAAGCCTATACTTTTGTTTTGGACCATGCAAATCCCTTATGCATGTTTAGTGCTACAAATGTGTTTCTCCATGACTGTTTTGGTTCACTTACTTTCTCTTTGTCTTTCTGTATGGAGCATATACACTATGGCCACGCTCAGCACTCTTTGTGCTGAGTAGGGCCTTGTAAGCATGCACCATACCTCACATTTTGTCACTGAAATGAGAGACATGGACACACAAAATGAGGGACAATGAGGAACACTAACTCACCTGGTGATCAGGACACATCATGAAACATGGAGATACAGTACCTCAGAACACAGTGGAAACCATTGTATTTGCACCTAAGAATGAATTTCTAC
The DNA here is from genome assembly GCA_016271365.2 of Neoceratodus forsteri. Lineage (NCBI taxonomy): Eukaryota > Metazoa > Chordata > Ceratodontiformes > Ceratodontidae > Neoceratodus > Neoceratodus forsteri. The sequence continues at coordinate 84,232,470 of CM028133.1, read as the reverse complement.
CAGTAAGCATGGGTGCTATTTAGGTAGGGAAGGGGGCAGTTAACACCTTCCCCCATATTTGTGCCTAGGTTATTCTCATGGTGTGGCAATAATGGCTTTAAATTTGGATTTGATCTGTTGCACAATAAGTGCCACCTGGCCTCTGTGTGTGTGTGCTCACACTGCAAATACTGTCCAGACTCGATGTATCTATATTGTGTTGTCCTCTCTCTCCACCTATTAGCGGCGGCACAATCGCATGTGATGTGGATGAGCTCCAGCCAAGAAAGAGCATGTGGGCCTTGCAAGTGTGACACTGCCTTTCCTGCCAGAGTAGACAGACTGCTTACTACAGCTTGGAGGAGTCGATGAGCACCAAACTCTGAATAACAGTGTTGTGACAGCATATTTTTGTTGGTCTACTCTTAGTGAGTTTTTGTCTCCCCAGGTGGCTGAAGGGGCAGAGGGTGAGCTAGAAGCTAACTCAAGATGAGGCTACCAACTTAATCTACTAGGCTTGCCTTGCAAAAAAAAAACAACACAGACCCCAACAGCAGCAAGCTATGCTTAGCAGCAGTGATGACAGCGGTGTGGGTGGCCTTCATAGGCCTTGATCAGTGCAGTACTGCAGCAGCCACAGCAGCAACCAAACAAGAAGCAAGCAACCCAGGCTGGGTGGGTTCAGTTGGTGACGTGACATGGTAGCGGACAATGTTGGGGACCTGTAATGGCAGGTTCTAGCATCCAGCTTCTGGTGGAAGGACAGACTGAAAACTGAGCTGGTGGTACAGTATGCCAGGCTGCAGGTTCTGGCCATATGGCTGGGTACATAAAAGTAAATAATTCTTTTACAGGGGGATTTGGGAAGGAGGAAGGACTGAAATACTGATGTGATTTTCATGTTTCTTCACTTTTTGGGAAGCTTCATGACCTATAGGGGATGGGTATTAAATAGAATGGAGTCAGGGAGAAAAACTGGGACAAAGTTCTTGGGGGGGAGAACTTCAGCTAGGAAAAACACTTTTTTTTAACTGGGTGGGTTAAAGCCCAAATCAGATGCACTGCTCCGGGTATAAACACATGAATCTTATACAATTAAATTTTTCATGATTTGCATATCACTTTTTAGTCAAAACAAAAAAATTGTTGTATCTTTAGAGATGTTACAGACATTCTAGAGTTGTCCCTTGCATTCATGGAGAGTTGAGCAGTATGGTATGCACAGCCTATTGGAGCCCCACTATAATCAGGCTTATGCCCCCCCAGGAAAGCTGACCTCTACATCCCCATGCTCAGGCACATTATGACTAAGGGTAAAGCAGACTGCAGGAGTGTTCACCATTAAAACAAATGGGGTATTTTTTTATTACTATCTGATACATTATTGATGGAGAGTTGGAGATTAATGAAGGTCACTGCTTGACTAACAGGGGCCTTGTTAGTAGAACAGTGGCCTTCATTATTCTCCAACTTACCATCATAACATAAAATAGTGATCAAAAATAGCTCCATTCATTTCAAGGGTGTACACCCCAGCACTCAGACCCATGGACATCATCTCTTAAATACGCCTGCCTCTGGCTCCCTAGTACTCAATTAAGAGATGTTTTATTTATATATACTGTATAAGTGGTGGGTTGTTTGTAGCAGCGTGGCCATTCCTACTACAGTGTGTGTGCATGGGGGGGACTGGCTATGTGTGTGTGTGTGTGTGTGTGTGTGTGCGTGTGTGCCAAGTTATTGCTACTTTTGTGTTGCACCTTAAAGTATGTTTGTGTGGAAGCATTCAAAATTATGAAAATAAAATAGTAGGAGTTCAAGCCAGACAGATATAACTAAGTGGTTTTGTGGGTATGTTTCTGCATTGGTGGTCAGAAAAAACACATATGTTTCCATTGGTATGTGTGCTACAGTTCAACTGTGAAAGAGATGAGGGAGAGACGAAAACTGAAAAGCATAACAGTGGCTACAGGCATGCCTCATTTGTGCAGATGTACTCAGATACAATATGTATTGAGGTACAAGTGAGCCATATCTGTGCAGACAGCTTGGCTTAGTGGTTAAAGGCACTGAATTGCAAGCCAGGAGACTTGGAGGTACAGTATGAAGACCTGTGTTTAACTCCCATCAGCCCCCACTTGTGTATATGATGTGATCCTGAGCAAATCACTTAACTATTATGTGTGCATTTATCAGTGACCACTTGCTTTTTGCATGCATGCCACATGCATGCAGTCTTTCCCAATTTAACATAAAAATCATGATTTCCACACTTGCTTTCTGTATGCATGCAATATGCATGCAATCAGGTCCAATTTAACATTTAAATCATACTTTCACATGCATATCACTTGGGTAGTTTTATATGTGCAGCATGAAAATATTTCATATAATTATTTCTCAGTCAATCAACTTTATTTATAAAAGTACCTTTCCAAAACTGAGACGCCTGTACATAGTTCATTAAAATAAATCAAAACAATTCTGTAAGGAATTATTCTCCTGTTCACATGAACTGTGGAATATTATTTCACAGTTTACATGAACTGCAGAATATTATTCTGCAGTTTGTGCTGAGAAGTCAGTATAAACTGTGAATGAAACAAATCTGCAGTTTACATTTTGACTCTGACCAAGGAAAATTATTCCATGGATCATATAAACTGTGGTTATGCCATGAATCATATAAACCCCAGGAAACTATTCCATGGTTTATATTAAATTCCTGAAGAATGCTTTTTGGAATTCTGTAGAATTAAAAAAAAATCTGAAAAGCATTTTGGAACAGCCCCTGCCCATTAGTTTGTCTGCTAGGACTTTACCTTAAAAATCAAGAATAAATCTCCCCACATATAGCTCAGCCCCACCACCCTCCCTACCCCACCCTGAGAACATTGAGTTGCTTTATTTGAAGTAGAAATATTTTTTATCAGGTCCCATACCATACAGTGATCCTTATCCTTCTAATTTCATTGCCAGGACCAAATTCTGATTTCTTGTCCCCGAAGTGCTTTGAGCACAGTTGCACAAAGCACTACAGGAATGAAAAACTGGCATTCTGGCCTAGTGGTAAAACTAGAAGGATGATCACTGTGCAGTGTGATAGCCACTAAAAATATTACTCATTCAAATTTGGTGTCCCTCAGGATGGAGTGGGGAGGGTGATGTGGCTGAGATGGGATTGGGTGGATTATTTTACTTTGTAATGCTAACAACTCAGGAGTTAATTGACAACTTCCTCTTGTTTTCAGGTTCTAGACCCAAAACTAACATTCCTCCCTACCTTGGTGTAAGTGATGGATTGCTGACTACTACCAAAGCCATCAACTGCCACTTTAGAATTTCTGCAGAAATAGCAAATTAATGCCACAGAAGTTGTGCAGCAACAGGGTGACTTGCCACAGAATTTAGACCCACATTACTGCAGAAAAATGTGGGCCTTGTCTTCTCTCACCTCATTCTGGTTCCAGATCTGGAAGGTGTGCAGCGCTATTACAGGGTTACACATCTCTGCTGACTCCCTTTTCTGGGTGGTAGGCAATGCCTCCCTCTGCAAATTGGCCAATTTTTTTTACCAGATGTTGACTCATTTCTGCAGCTTCGGAAGCAAAAAATCAAATTCTACTAAAATGATGATCCACCCCCCCCTTTACTGGCTAATTGTATGGTAGTACTCACAAAACTGGCAGAATATGAACACCTGCCTCACTTGGCTACTCACAAGCTTGAACATGTTTATAACATCAAGGGCCAGATATTCAAATATGCGCAAAGCACAGTGCAAAAATTTGCAAAGCACCTTGCACTTGGCAGGGTGCCTGAAGATGCTAAATTCAGTGTAATAACACACCGGCACTATTTAAGTTAATATCTGGCCATGTTGGCCCAGTGGTGTGCCACCAAGCACTGCCCCAAGAGGGCTCCCTAAGTATGCCACCAGAATGAATATCACTGGAGGGCTATTTCCAGTATTTAAAGGGATCCATGCAAAAGAGCCCATTGGGCATGCAAGCCACTAAGGGGCCATTTGCATGCCCATTATGGGCCCATTTGCATGGGCAACAAGGCAGGTTAACATGACGCAGCCCCCCCAACTGCTTGATCCCAGCCATGTATGCATGTCCCTAGTGCTAGTGTTACCTCCTTCGCTGATCTCTGTCCTGTTCCTATTTATGGTGTTACTAGTAACCCTTCCACCCTCTGATTGCCATCTCCAGCTTACAGAATGCTATTCCCTGGTACTAGTAGTGCCTTCCCCCTCCTATCCCAAAGCCACTGCATGGTTCAGTCCTGGTGCCTCAGTTGTTCATGGTGTACTTGCTGCCATTGGGAGACATTATCAGGCAGTATGGACTGGGTCTTCATATTTATTTATTTATTTGCTTTTGTTAAGCTTTGATCCCCTCCAATCGGGTGAGGGATCTGGGTGTGTTCCTTGATGGTGGCCTGATACTTGATGGTGGGCATGTTTCTTGATGATGGCCTGATACTTGATGCTCAGTTATCAGCAATCATCCAAAGTTGTTTTTACCATCTGAGGAACATTGCTTGGATCCGAGCCCTGATACCAGCTGAGGACCTTGCCACCTAGTACATGCCTTCATCATGTCTAGGCTGGATTACTGCACTGCTCTCTACCTTTGGCTATCTGGAGGCAATGTCCACCATCTGCAGCTAGTGCAGAATGCAGCAGCCAGGCTGTTGACTGGTGCATTAAGATCAGATCATATCATGCCTGTTTGCCACTGACTGCACTGCTTGCCAGTAAGGGGAGGATTGTATTCAAGGTCAGGTTACTGACCTATAAAGTTCTACACAGCCAGGGACCAGACTACCTGCAAGACTTCCTGGTTCCTCATTATCTGAACCACTCTCTCCATTCTGCTGAGGGTTGCTTCCTAGTGGCTCCCAGGGCTTGGCTGTGACAGTCAGGTGACTGTGCCTTTTTTGTAGCCATGCCAGCCCTGTGGAATTCACTGCCACATTGTTTGAGGGAGGCACCTTCAGAGAAAGCCTTTAAAAAGGGCCTTTAAACATTTTTGTTTGGCCAAGCTTGTGAGCTGCAAAATTATTGAAATAACTGTATTTATTGACTGTCTTCTGTGATAAATATGTGAAATAAAATATGTTTTTAGAGCTTATTTGATTTTGTTTTAATTGTTTACTTATCTGCAAAGTGATTGCTGCTGTTTTGTTGTATTTGATGTTTTGTGAATTGTGCAGCACTCTGAGCCTCCAGAAAGAAGCGTTATATAAAAAAAATATCTATACAAACATAGAATTTGATGGCAGATAAGGACCGCATGGCCCACCTAGTCTGCCCATTTCCCTACCTAATGGATAAGCTGCAGATCCTAGTTAACCAACAGCCTACTTCCTCCTACCCCCCACTGGAATGGCCTTATGTCTGTCCCATGCATTCTTGAATTCCCCCACTGTTTTTGACTCTATGACTCTATGACCTCCTCAGGAAGGCAGTTCCAAGCATTACTTCCTCACATTACTTCTGAGCCGTCCCCCCCTCTATCTTCAAAGTGTGCCCCCTTGTCCTTGCACATCTCTTTTTCTGAAAGATGCTACCCTCTTGGACTTTGTTGATTCCCTTGAGGTACTTGAAAGTTTCTATCATGTCCCCCCTCTCCCTCCTTTCCTCGAGGCTATACATTTTAAGCTTCTTTAGTCTTTCTTCATATGTCTTCTGGTGCAGACCCTGCACCATTTTGGTTGCCATCCTCTGGACAGCCTCCACCCTGTCTATGTCTTTGTGGAGATGGGGTCCCCAGAACTGTACACAGTACTCCAGATGTGGTCTTTATTTATTTCAAATTTGGATTAATACCTTTGAGCCGGGGGCTCGTTTACAAAGGCTCCAAGTCAACAAGGAATACAAGACATTTACAGGTGAAGAAACACTGTAGAACAGAAAGACATCAACTAACAAGTGGTATTAGTGTGCAGTTACAACATTAAGCAGGGTACAAGAAGTAAGGAGAAACAGGACCACACTTCCAGAGAAACATATTAATGCAGCACTAATTAAGTGCAGTACAGTGTTTAACAACCATGTTACAGTTCAGACGGGGTGCTCCCAGCCTGCAGAAATTCAAGGTGAGGCTTTGTCAAGGGGAGGTAGTAGGTGGTGGAAGGTAGGAGGGGGAAGTGGGCAGTTGTGGAACAGGAGGGTGGGAGTGAGAGAGGGTAGCGTTTGACGGGTGTGAGAACCACTGTCAGAGGTCGTGGGTTAACAGAAACACTGGCAATCAGATTTGCTGGCAAAAAGAGATCGAAGCCCATTTTTAAAGTAGTCAAGTCTGGGGAGTTGGCAAGGTCTGCATGCAGATCATTGAACCATTTAAGCCCACAGTAGGAGAGGAATCTTTGGTCAAGGGTGGTTTGTTTGAAGGGAACAGTTAGAACAGTCCTGGAGGTACTCCTTGTGCATTTAGATGGTTGTGCAGGCTCAAAGAGGGCTGAAGTAGCCCTAGGCATGGACCCCATCAGGGAATTTTTCACAAGGAGGCAGGCCTGGTATTGGAGTCTGTGATGGAGTGGGAGCCAGCCAGTTTCCTTGTATAGGTCACAAGAGTGAGTAATTTTGTGTACTCCCAGGACCAGGTGGCAGGCCTTGTTGAAGATGGTTTTGACCCTTTTAAGCGCTGTGTCTGTACCTGCCCCATATATGACAAGACCATAATCCACAGATGAGAGAACTGAACTGCACGTAACAAGTTTCAGGGCAGTCGGTGTCATTGAGGTGCAGTGTCTGTACAGGATGCCAAGCTTCATGTTGGTGGACTTTACCAGTTTTTCAGCATGGGCAGTGAAGGTAAGGGTGTCATCAAGGTGAATCCCTAAGTACTTGAATTTGACTTGGTCTAGTAATTCTCCTTCGCTACTAAGTATATGCAGTGAGGACCCTTGAATCTTGCTCTGTGGGGTGCTGAAGAACATGCTCTTTGTCTTTTTGTAGTTGAGTATCAGTTTATTTCGAGTGAACCAGGATTCCAATGCACGAAAATTGTGCTGAAGTTCTGAGCTAATTGATCCCAGGACTTTCCCTGGGACGGAGATAACAGCATCATCTGCATAGAGTACAGAGTGTGCAGGACAGGTAGAAGGCATGTCATTTATGAAGAGGCTGAATAAGAGGACCGAGGATAGAACCTTGCGGGAACCCTAGGTTTACTTCCCTGGGTTCAGAGATCATATTGCCAATCCTGACCCATTGAGATCTATGGGTTAGGTAACTATCGAACCAGGCCACAGATTCCATTGACAATCCTGTAGAGAGGAGACATTTCAGTAGCAGTTGGTGATTGACTGTGTCAAAGACCTTGGTGAGGTCTATGAAGATAGACCCCACCACCATCCCTTTATCCAGGGCCCCATAAAGCTGAGTGGTGTACTCTACTAGAACGGTGACAGCAGAGTGGTTTTGTTGGAATCCATGTTGTTGCAAGCAGAGAAGGCTATGCTATTCTAGGTACTCAGTTAGTTGTTCTGAGACCACCCTTTCAAGTGCTTTGGAGAGGGGGGGTAAAACCGAGATGGGCCAGAAGTTTGCTAAATTAGCTCTGTCTCCTGATTTAAAAACAGGTGTGACTAGAGCCTCTTTTCACCTGTCAGGGAAGATGCCAGATCTTAGAGAGGCATTGAATACCTTGGTGAGTGGTGCCACAAGTTTGTTTAATGTGAGTGCTACCATCTTCATATTGATCATGTCACTTCCCATCCTGGCCTTACCAAGGACCTGTTTGATATATTTGACCGTCTCACCTGTGGAGATTTGCCTGATGTAGAATGGTGGGGTGACATTACCCTGTGGTGATGGAGTGTTGAGGTTGTACTGCTGGCCTGCAAGAGTGTGATTCAAGTATTCAGGTGGCAACACATTGCTGAGGTCCGTGAATGCAACATTAAAAGCATCAGCGATTTCCTTTGGGTCTTGCAATGTACCAGAGTTGGTAACTATAAGGTCCAGTGGGGCCCTTGAGGCTCTACCCATGAGAGATTTTATAGAGTCCCAGATCTCCCTCCCTCTACCCCAGGTCTTTCCTAGGAGGTCATTGTAATAAGCTGCTTTTGCCAGATGTTTGAGTTTTGTGCAGGTATTTCTAGCTGCCTTATACGCTTGTGAGTCAGCTCGATTCCTGGTGGCTTTGGCCCTATGCCACAGGTGATCTCTAAGTCGCATGTGTTCAATTAGAGGGCTGGACAGCCAGGGGTTGGGGATCCCTCTGGCTTTCTTTGTTTTGTAAGGAGCAAAGATGTCACAGGCTTTAGTAAAAATACTGCAATAGTAATCCGGTGCTTGGTTTCTGTCCTTGACTCTATCCAGTGGAGACCAGTCAATCCCTTTTAGGTAGTGCCTGAAGGAGTCTAGTTAACCAGGCCTTAGTGATCTGTTCCTGGTGGTCTTAGGCTTACTCTTGGTGAACTTGTTTGTCCAGGTAAGTAGTACAGGGGAGTGGTCACTGATGGTGTCAGGTAGGACTGTTACCTCGGCGATTTGTTCAGGATAGGAGGAGAGTAGCCAGTCGATGAGGGTACTGGTTCCTGTATGGTAGTTTTGTCTGGTGGGTTGTGTGACCAGTTGGGTCAGGTACAGTCTGGCTGTTTGGTCTCTAGCTGTCGCTGCATCCTGTGCTTGCCAATTAATGTTGAAGTCCCCTAGGATTATATGTTCCCAGTTTAGTTTGTTCTGTTCGAGGTGGCTTATGAGCTGTGGGAAGCCAGTGAGTAGTGTCTCAGGAGGCCGATATACGGTGGTTAACAGTAGCACTTTGTTGGTCAGTATTAAGTTTTGGTGTTAGAACCTGTGCTTTCTTGGTGTGGAAGCTAATTGGTAGTATTTGCCCTTTGATGTGTGACTTCAAGAGGCACATCTAGACATTCCCTTTTGAGGTAACGGTCCTGCGGAACAGGTTATATCCAGGAAGGGCAACTGCTGTGTCTGGAATCTTGGTGATACCACGCTTTCTGTTAGGGAGATGACGTCAGGATCAATCTGAACCACCCAGACCTGAAATTGTGGCAGTTTGGAGAGAAGGCTGCAGATATTCAGAGATACAATTTTTAGATGTCCTGTGCTATTAGTACAATTCATGATACAGGTCACCCAGGGTCACAGCTAGGCAGGGATTTGACAAGAGGCTTTGGCTATGCAAGAGTTTGCAGGCATGCACTCCCCTGCCCCATTACATTGATAGCCTGGGGCACACTTACTCTAATACAAGAGCAGGATGTGAAATCCTTTTGTCCTTGTGCTTCCTTTATTATTTAAAGAGATTGTTTAAAAGCGCACATACAGATTCCTCCGGAGAAGGTCAGATGGAAATGTGGATTCAAGTAGGACCCAAAGTCACTGAATTTGTCAGACTTAGTTGCTTGACTTCAGCTTTGCTTGATATAGCTTCCAAAAAGTTGATTTTAAACTGAAAATGCAAATACCTGGTGGTGATGTTTTGCAGAAATCCAGTCCAGGAGACCTTCACAGATGTAGTGAGCAAGAATGAGGTAGTTACTCCAAGCAGAAAATCTTGTAAATCCCAAAAAACTAAGCTACAGACACAGACAAACATAAACAGCCACCCACACAGACCCAGGAGGTGGGGACATATCAACTGTTGTACAGATGGCCAACAACTTCCTGTTTTCTACTGGCGATACCTATCCCTATGCATCCCAGTATCCACCCAGCCCTCTATACTGTCTTCTCACATTGCTGACCCACCTTTAGGTCATCTGATATGACTACCCCCAGGTCTCTTTCCATTTTTGTTGTTGTCAGTATCTAACCCCCCATTGTGTACTCTTCCCCTGGGTTTTTGTTTCCCAGGTGCATTACTTTTTTCACTTCTTTGCATTGAATCTAAGCTGCCATACATTTGACCATTGCTCCAACCTTGCCAAGTCCCTTTTCATCCTTTCCACCCCACCTTGCATATCAACCCTGTTGCAGATCTTTGTGTCATCCACAAAGAGACATAATTACCCTTCTAGTCCCTCTGTAATGTCACTTATAAAGACATTAAAAAGGACCGGCCCCAGTACTGAATCCTCTGGTACCTCACTAGTAACTCTCCTTTCTTCACTGTGGACTCCATTTACTATTACCCGCCGTGTCCTGTTGTCCAGCTAGTGTTTTACCCAGGCTACCACTCTGGGACCCACTCTCAGGCTGGCTAATTTGTTTATTAATCTTTTGTGTGGGACTGTGTCAAATGCCTTGCTAAAGTCTAGGTAGGCCATGTCCACAGCCCCTCCCTGGTCTACTACTTTGGTCACCCAGTCAAAGAAATCAATTAGATTTGTCTGACATGACCTTCCTGCTATGAATCCATGCTGCCTTGGGTCCTGTGCCCCACTGGCCTCTAGGTACTCAGCAATTCTTTACTTCAGCAGTGATTCCATCATTTTCCCTACCACTGAGGTCAAACTGACAGGTCTGTAGTTTCCTGCCTCTGTCTTGCTCCCACTTTTGTGAAGGGAATCACATCTGCCTCCTCCAGTCCTCAGGTACCACACCATCCTCCCATGATTTATTAAAAGGGTAGTCAGAGGTGTTACTAGTTCTTCCCTTAGTTCTTTTAGAATTCTGGGTGAATCATCAGGCCCACTGCTTTATCCTCCTTCAGTTTTAAGAGTTCTTTCAGAACCCTTTCTTCTGTGAAAGGACTAATATTAACCCCCCATCCAGAGTGCTTCTATTGACTGAATTAGGTATCTCCCCCTGCTATTCCATTGTGAATACTGAACAGAAGTATTTGTTCAGTATCCTTGCATTTTCACTGTCGCTCTCTGCTCAATCACCTTACTCTTTATTCAGCCTCAGTATCCCTGCCTTAGTCTTTCTTTGCTCCCTAATGTAGCAATAAAAGATTATACAATGGAAAGAAAAAATGCTTGTTCCTGATTGGTCAGACTGGGACTGGAGCTGGGATGTTATCCCAGCATAACTTCCCGGCTCTAGTCCCAGCATACTGTCAACTGCATTAAACATTAAAACATGATCCCTCCACAACCATGCCTATCAGCAGCTTCGGCGGTCCCACTCTGCTTGAATGCAGTGGTTTCTGTGAAGTTGAAAATCTGCATTTCCCCCACATGAATTGGTGCTCACCATCAATATCAGAATCAGTGCCCCCACACCCCGACACAAACCTCACTCATACCCATACCCACTTTGGTAAAAGACAAAAAAAACCAAAAACGGGTGAACTGAAAACCATGTTTGGCTCCATAAAATTTTTTTGAATGGTAGTTCAGTGTCACAGCTGAGCGTGAGCATAACCGCACGATAAACTTCCTGACCATTTTGCTGTTTTTCTTCTGTCAGTCCTTTCTCCTGGCAACAATAAAAGTTGTACCAGGAAAAGACAGCTTCCATGGTGAGACAGGATTCAGGTTGCCGCATTCATACATGAATGGGGGATTACCTCTGCCATCACCTCTAACTTCCACACAGCAGAAGGTGGCTGCATTCTGACACGCAGTGAGAGATGACCCCGAAAATAAAAAGAAGTGACACAGAGAGGGAAATAAATGCATTTAAATTGCAGGGCGAGGGGGGGGAATTTAGGAACAACAACAAATGTATGCGGGAGCACAGAGTCACAGTAACAACAGCTTCAATACACCTACTTCTCCAAATCAGCACTATTTTCTTACAAAGTAAACCTACGCATTAAATAAACACAGAAAATATACTTTTAAATGTATTTTTCTGTTTCTTTTCAAATTCTTTTGCACTCATGAGTCATTGTATAATAGGAATAATGCCCTCCAGTGTGAGTGTTATGCTGGGATAACATCCCTTCTTGGGTGTTGGACGCCCTCAGCCAGTGGCCTTGGGCCCAGCCACCTGAGGTGGGATGTTATCCCAGCATAACACCCACCCTGTTGGGCATTATTCCTTTCTTCTTTTATCCCCCTTCTTAACTGAGTTGGCTATCTTTTCCTCTGTTTGGGCCTTTGCTATTTTGACTGCCTTCCCCACTTCCTTCTTCTTTAACTGGTATAGTTTTCTGTCCTGCTCGTTCTGTGTTTCCTTATACTTACTGAATGCTTTCTCTTTCTCCCTTACCTTCCCTGCTGCTTCTTTTGAGAACCATAGAGGTTTCTTCTTTCATTTTGATTTGTTTATTTGCTTCACACAAAAGCTTGTTGCCTCTGTGATGGTGGTTTTAATGTTTCCCCCATTGTTGCTCCACCCCACCTTCTTTCCTGTTTGCTAGTGCTTTTCTGAGGCACTCTCCCATTTTGACAAAATCAGCCCTCCTGAAGTCCAGTACCTTCACTATTGTGTGGCTTGACTCTACAGCCAAGTTTATCATGAACCACACTGTTTGGTGGTCGCTTGTTCCCAGATGGCTACCCACTTCAAGATCAGAGATCATCTCTCCATCCCCATTTGAGAGTACCAGGTCTAAGACTGCTCCCTCCTGAGTGGGTTCCAAAACTAGCTGTCTGAGGCATGCTCCCTGTAGGTCATCAAGAATGGCCCTGCTCTATGATGTGGCTGCATCCATCTATCTATCCATCTATCCATCTATCTATCTATCTATCTATCTATCTATCTATCTATCTATCTATCTATCTATCTATCCACCCACCCTCCCACCCATACACTCACCCACTCATCCATCCATCCATCCATCCATCCATCCATCCATCCATCCATCCATATATCTGTCTGTCTGTCACATCCCCAGTGTAAATGCATTTATTCATGATGCTAGTGGTACTCCTTCCCTCTGATCCCACACATGGCTTAAATGCAGTTATCCCTGGTACTAGTGGTTCCCTCCCTTGTCTAACTCCATCCCCAGCTTACATGCATTTATCCCTGGTGCCTCAGCTCAGATACATTTATCCTTGGTGCTAGTGGTACCATCTCCACCTCCAATCCCATCCCTGGTTTAAATGAATTTATTCCTGGTTCATTTAAGCCAGTGATGAGATCAGAGGGAGAGGGAGGTTACCACTAGCACCAGGGATAAATGTATTTATGCCATTGATGTTATTGGAGGGAGGGAAGTTACCACTAGCACGAGGGATGAATGCATTTAAGCTGGGGATGGGATGGGGGCACCAATGACACCTGCATTTAAGATGGGGATGGGATCAGAGGGAGAGGGGGATACCACTAGCACCACAGATAAATGCATTTAAGCTGGGGATAGGATCAGGGGGAGAAGGGCACCACTGGCACCTAGGATAACTGCACTTAAGTCTTAGCTGGGATTGGATGGGGGTTACCACAAGCACCAGGGATAAATGCATTTAAGCATGGGATGAAATCAAAGGGGGTACCACTAGCACAATGGATAATGCATTTAAGCTTAGGCTGGGCTCAGATTGAGCAGGGTTACAACTAGCACCAAGGATACATGCATTTAAACCAGGACTGGGATCAGAGGGGGGGAGAGCATCACTAGCACCAGGAATAATATTTAATTATAGGACAGGATGGTAATCAGCAGGGGAGATGCACTAGCACAAGGGATAGTTTTAATTGATAGATGGGGCCAGTGATCTGCAGAGGGATGCATGCCATGGATCACAGGAGGTGGTTGTGTTCCCTCAGAGGTCAACCAGCTAGGTGGCTGCATTACCTCCAGCAGCTGCTAAGGTTGCCCATAATTAAGTCAGGGTGCTGTTTGGTGTTATTTGCACTGTGCAAAAGGACAGCATTAAATCATTTTGTGCAGTGCAAAACTGCTGAATATGGGGTGGTGCACATATTTATGGTCTTTCCCCTTCCCTTGCCCACATGCATACATTATGTTTTGCATGGACACTAACCTCCTTTGCCACTGCAAAAGCCTCTTTTGAATATGAGGCTCCAGTGCAAACCCTGGTTTGCACAGGCAAAGACCTATTAGCACCCATACAAATGTCTGAATAGCTAGCCCCTGGTCTGTCTTTCCTCAAGCAACCCAGATTCTCATGCAATATGCTTTGTAAAGCTATAATACAGACATGTAATTGGTATAATTCATGTGAATGTTGCCCTGTATAATATGATATTTGGACACTCCCACTAATCCAAAGTTATTAAAAGTAATTTTTTTCTGTGTTTATTGTTCATCTTTTGCATAGTTCTGTTATTGTCACCTGTGATAAATATGCTTAACTGTTTAATCTTGTTTGTTACATTTTTCTCTGTACTAGTTAAGTGACACATTCCCATGTAAAAAGCTGTTCTAACGTTTATACATTTGCGATGACATTGAATCCCACAAAATTCAATATTCCACTGCGACAGTAAGTATTTGGGTCTCTGTCCAATTTAAGGGGCAATCACAGATATCCCTGGCCATCCTAATTATGTCTCAGCCATCTTAAATGATATTTCTCATTTTTCTGATAAAGGGGACACTGTTATACTGGGTAACTTTAATTTCCCCAGCATTGACTGGATATCTTTTAAAGGGCACCACCAGCCAGGACAAATTACTTTTGTCCTGTCTCTCTGAGCATTGCCTCTCACAATTTATTACTTCCCTTACTAGAGGTCCTAATACCTTAGATCTTGTAATACCCAATGTTAAAAATGCTATTTCTGACATTTATATAAGGGCACCACTTGGAACCAGTCATCATTCAACCTCATTTTTTTCTCTGCAGATCGTGCATCCCTGTGTACAGAAACTCACTACTTTTAGAATTTATGACAAAACTAATTTTAAAAATATAAATACAGTACTCCTAACCAAACCATGGGAAACTCTAATGCAACATATATCAGCAATGATGATTGGACCTTCTTAAAAGCCTAAATTCATCAACTTGAGAAGGCATGGGTCCCCCTAGTTAAAAAAATATAATATAAAGGGGAGGATACCAAGGTGGTTTAGTAAAAAAAAAATCCATATTTAATTAATAAAACATTTTGATTATTTCGCAAACTTAAAAACAAGAAATCTCAAAACAAGGAAACAACTTATTTAAAATATAAATCCACACTACACTTGCTTAAACACACCATAAAACAAGCTAAAATGTCATTAGAGTTCAAAATAGCTCATAGCAAGGATTTTCATAAAACTTTATACTCCTTTTTAAACAGTAAGAAGAATAACACCAAGAAGATTGGACCTATTGTCCACAATAATAACACTGTTAGTTCAGATTTAGACACCGCAAATATATTTAATTCATATTTTGCTTCTGTGTTTTCTCCCAAATATACTCCATTCTCAAGTTACCAGGAGCAGCCCACAAAATTCACACATTACATTATCTCAGAACAAATGATCCTGACTTCCTTACATACCACAGAAAAATCTTGCCCAGGGCCTGACAATATTACACCAAGATTTTTACTAGAAACAGCTGAGGCAATTGTAGTCATCTCAAAATAATTTTTAATAAATCACTTGAAACTGGACAGATTCCCCTTGATTGGCTAACAGCATTAGTTACACCTATTCACAAAAAAGACAATGAAGCTAATGTTCAAAATTATTGTCCAATAAGCCTTACATCTGTTACCTGTAAGATCATGGAGAAGATTATTAAATTACTAATTGAGAAGGAAATGGGAGAATGTAATTTGATTGACAACTCCCAGCATGGGTTTAAAACTGGGTACTCATGGCCTACTGATCTAGTGGCTTTTTTCAACAACATAAATATTTTTTTTATTTGTTAACCAGGTAAGAACACTGGGCAATGCCCTTTTTCAGGTTTGACCTGAAGACTAAACAACATTAATGAAACAAAAACACACAATCAATACATTAACAATTACATACATCAACAGATAATAAATAACTTTTAAACAAGACCTTAAATTGCTTATTTAACAAAATACATCTAACATAAAATGGTAATTCATTCCATAGACTAACAGCTAAAGATGAAAAGGATCGAGAACAAGATTTCCCCTTACTGTTTGCAGCCCTCAGCATAATCCCATGATTTGAACATAAATTAACCTAGAATTCCCTATTTGTTATCAAATCTGATAGGGGAAAGAGCCTTCAGCATAGATAGCCTGATGTAATGTACCAGGTTACCAAGTGCATAGGTAAACCTCAATATAGGAGATAACCAATCCAAGGAAGAATATAAAATACAACGATGAGCCAATCGCAGAACATCCAAAACAAATCAGCAAATATTGTTATATACAACACTCAATACTTTACCCTCTCTAACTCCCAAACTTGAGTACAAAAATGAAACATAATCAATATGAGGTAATAAAGTCCCAATTGCTATTGTTTTATGGGTTTCCAATGACAAATACACCTTAAGCTTGTATAACAAGCCTTGTTTTGAATTTATAACCCTACTTACAGCTTTTACCTGTGGAAAGAATCCTAAACTAGGGTCCAAAAAAACTCCCAAATACTTAAAAAGAAAAACCTGTTCAATTTGGCCACCAACTTTGTCAAATATTTGTAAACAAGGATTTGACTTTAAACAATAATTATTCCCAAATACCATACACTTACTCTTTTTTATGCTCAAAATCATCTGATTGTTTAACAACCATAAACCAAGTTTATCAAAATCATGCTGTAAGCCAGCATTAACTACTTCCATACCTGAATTTTGATTATACAGAATCAAATCATCTGCATAAAGTAAACAACTATAAGAAAAAAATCAACGGAATATGATTTATGAACATAGAAAATAATAATGGGCCTAATATTGAACCTTGTGGAACACCTCTAGGATTCAACTGCAAATTAGATAATGAGGGATCAATATAAACTTTTTCTGATTGTTCCTCAAGATAACTCCTAAAAAAGGAAACCATCAACATAGAAAACCCCATATCAATTAGTTTAAAACAGAGTAAGTTATGATTAATTAAATCAAAAGCCCTGGTCAGGTCCATGAACACTGCCCCCCTAAAACATCCACTATCACATCCCTGGAGGAAAGTGTTCGTGAACCTAGCCAGAGCAGTTCCAGTACCCCTACCCTTCCTAAACTCATGCTGTTCAATGCATAATAATCCCCAAGCTCAAAATAGTCCTTCAACTGCTTAGCTATCAATTGTTCAAGCATTTTGCTTAATGGATTTAGTATAGAAATAGGGCAAAAATCATCCACTGTATCAGTACCAGTTTTTTGGGGGAATTGGCACTACTCTCGCAACCTTACAAGAAGAAGGAAAACTACCAGTTAATAAACATAAATTAAATATACTTACTTACTTGGTATTACTTGGTATGAAAGAACAGAAGAAGGCGAGGGCCCATCGAGACTGTTCCCCACACTATGTGGGACATTATTTATCTATTATCCCTCAACCAAACATATAATTTGTTTTTAAAGACAGTGGCACTAGTTGCATCTACCAATTCTTGTGGCAAGGTGTTCCATACAATGGATGCTCTTATTGGAAAAAAGTTTCCCGGTTTACTGGTTTTATAAGTTTTTACTTCAAGCTGTTTATTATGCAGTCTTGGAACATGTCTCCTTTTGGAGAGTGTTAGACTACATTTTTCCGTTAGATCTAGTGAGTTTATTAAATTAAAAACCATAAGCATATCACCTCTTAATCTTCTAGTTTGAAGAGAGAAGAGACAGTAGCTTTTAATCTGTTCTGATAATCCAAGTTTGTTAATCTTGGAATCATTCTAGTTACTCTCCTTTGAACCTGTTCAAGAATTGCTGTGTCTTTTTTTTGGTGTGGATTCCAGAAAGGGGAGCCATAGTCTAGATACAGTCTAATGTATGCCCTATACAATGGAATAAGGCATTGTTCAGTGTGATTAACATAAGTGCGTTTTATTTGCCTCAAAATTCTGTTGGTCATGCAAGCAGTTCTAACACAGTGATCATTTGATGTAAGTTTATTATTAGCATATATCCCTAAATCTTTTTCACAATTTGATGAGTGAAGTGGTAGTCTGTTTATATAATTTATCGTTTTTTGGATTATTTACACTGAAATGCACTACTAAACATTTGTCTTGATTAAACTGCATATGATTTTCATTTGCCCAAAGTGTTAATTTTTTCAAATCCTTCTTTAATGCAGAAATATTTTCTTGATTATTAACTTCGCCCTCCAATTTAGTATTGTTTGCAAATTTAATATGAAGTTATTTGGCCCTGTTTGTAAATCACTGATAACTGATAATATGGAACAGAGAGGTTCCGCAATTAGGGGTGCAATCAATTTGACAAATCTAATATCAAGCCCATTTCCACAATCACCAAACCTATAGGCAATAAATCCAATAATCTCAAAACTTGAATTGAATTAACACAGCTAAATTGAAAACCAGGTAAATCATCAGATAGTTTAGCCAACAAAGAATCAAGCAAATTATGAGCACAGTTTCCATTAGAAACATTTCCTCCCATACCGTCAAAGATAAGATAATCAGTATTAGTAAATTTTGCATTAAGCAAATTCAACATTTGAAAGGGATCCCTAATTAGGCCATCAGAAGTTTTTAATTGAGAGATACTGGACCTATCTTTAGGCGATAACAAAGAGTTAATAGATCCCCAAAACAGTTTTGAATCAGAAGAGGCAACCTCAATTCTGTGTTTAAAATAATCAATTTTTGCCTGTTTAATTTTACTACAGGCCAAATTTCTAGCAAATCGATATGCTTGTAAGGAAGCATCAGTAAGAGATGTCTAAAATGTTTTCCAAGCCAAATGTTTTTGTTTCACAGGTAATTTAAAAGTTGGAGAAAACCAACCATTTTGAGCCCCCTGAACCCTCAGTTTATGCAAAGGACAAAATTGATCCTGAAGTTCTAACAATTGTTGACAAAAAAAGTAAACTGCACAATCTATATCAGGAATAGAGTCAAGAAATGACCAATCCAGAAAAGAACATTCCAAATATAATTGCTGGAATGAAACAGAATTAAAATTCCTAGAAAAAAATTACACGAGGAGGTAACCTCTGAACCTTAAAATTCAAAACTCCAAATATTGCTTGATGGTCACTTATAGAATCACACAAAACCCCTGAATGAGAAATTATTTGGTTATTATTAGTAATAATCCAATCTATAATGGAATGATTGGTAGACACCGAATTTAACCTAGTCAGTTTATCAATTAATTGAACCAAATAATAAGACTTCATTAAATCAGCATAACCAAAAACATCAGCCTTTGCCCAATTTAAATTAACATCTCCAACCAAATCAAAATCTCTATCCTCCAAACTAGGGACTATAGAGTCAAAAAATTCCTGTAAACCAACTTTACCACACTTAGGTGGATTATACAAACATCCCACAATTACCTGCCTTACCCCTCCCAACAACAACTTTAATAACCATTTTGTAAAATAGAATTTTGACTAGTAAGTAACAATGAAGCATTTAAGTTATCCAAACAATACACTACTCCACCAGCTGATTTCTTACCCTTTCGATCCGTTCTAAACATTTTGTAGCCTGGAATATCATAAGCACTATCAGGTATAGAGGGTTTTAGCCAGGATTCAGAAATCATAACCAAGTGAGGTCTATACAAAGTTGTAAATGCCTCAACATGGGCCAATTTAGGAAATAATTTCCTGGCATTTACATGAAAAATCTTGATTTCATGATTTAAATACCAACCAGAATTATCAATACCATCCAAAAGAGAAGGACCAGGATTCAATTCAACATCGCCTGCTAAAATTATTAACATTACCAAAATAATCAATATTTTCCTATTTAACCAAACACACAACAATATACCCATACAAATAAATTGAAACCCAAAGACGAACACTAAACCTGAAACACGTAAAGAAAAGTTTTCTAAACACAACAAATTAATAACATTAAAACTAAATATGTTAGACAATAATATCCCATCTGATGTTATACTCTTGGACTTCAGTAAGGCATTTAATAAAGTACCACATAATAGGCTGGTTTACAAATTGGAATCATTTGGGTTTTCATCCTGTCTTACAAAGTGGATAAATAACTGGTTGTGCAATAGAACTCAAAGGGAAAATTTTAATAACTCTATTTCAAGCCAATGTCTAGTCACTAGTGGAGTACCCCAGGGCTCTGTCTTGGGACCTATATTGTTTAATCTATATATTATCAATATGTTAATTTCATCCCAAAATTAGTTTTCTAAGTTTGCAGATGACTCTAAACTGGGTGGTTATTTGGACACAGAGACTAACTTAAAATGCCTAATTTCTGATTTGCTTTCTATTGAACGATGGGCAATTTTAAACTCCTTGGAATTCAATATTGATAAATGTGTTGTTCTCCATTTTGGTAGGACAAACCAAAAGAATATATATAAAAATGTAATTGCCCATTAAAATCATCAACAGCAGAAAGAGACTTGGGGATTCTTGTTAACAACAAACTAATGTCACATGATCACTGCTCAAAAGTTACCAATCTAGCACACTCATTGCTGAGCCAAATCAAATGCTCATTTGTTACAAGAACCAAAGAGTGCTTGATCCCACTGTATAGATCACATATTAGACCTCATCTGGATTATAGACCTCCCTTCTGGAATCCCTACCTTGCAGGTGATATAGTTTTATTAGAGTGGGTTTAGCACAGAGCTACAAAGATGGTCACTGGTTTGACCAATAAGTCACACACTGAGAGGTTGGAGGTGACTGGCCTCCACACCCTCCAAACCAGATGTTGTAGGGGTGATATTCTGTTTATTCACAAAGTTCTGCAATCTCTGCCTTTGTTAGCTCAGTGTAATCTTTCTATCTGCTGAAACAAGAAAACACTCAGGTCGCATAACAAACAGATTGTTCTCAAGAAAGCAAATTCAAACAAAGAAATAATTACATAACTATACATGCATCAAGATTATGGAATTTATTAACTCAAGAATTAGTGGAAATTTCAAATGTCGATACCATTAAGAACCATCTTGACAACTGGATTAAATTAAATCACTCTTATCTATATTAGCCCACAGGTGCAGGAAAAAAACCTAGATGGGCCTCGGCCTCCTTTTTTTTCCATATAGAAACCTAATAAACCTAGTAAATGGGAGATTTTAATGCTGACTGATCCCAAGAAAGAGGTTTAAAGTTAAAAACAAGTTTTGAAAACTCGGGACTGGAACAAATTATTTTAAGTCCAACAAGATGCTCTAAATATAAAAATACTGGATCAATCCTGGACTTGGTTCTTGTTTCCCAAGGAATAAAAGTAAACTGTTGGAAAATAATGCCAATGAATTTAGGAGACCATAACCCTATTAGATGGTGCCTGGAAATTCAAATTCCTTCTAAAGTAGCATCTGAAACATATTGGACAACAGATTTCAGGGTATTTAATAAATATGCTCTTAGAAACAGTTTAAACAATTTGAGGTAGGACAGAATACTGTTACTCCCAGACATTAACCTTGCAGTTGAAGAATTCACTAGAAATCTACAAGATTGAAGCACTAATGAGCAGCTAAACTGGATGCACACGTTTTCCTTCTGCTCTCCCTCACTAGCCAAAATAAAAGTAAATAATAAGTTTTAAAATACCTTAAAGATATGAACTTTGGCTCTCTATCAACCTTGGATAATAGTATGGATGAATATCTGACACCAAATCTGATTTAAAGCAAGCGAATTGTAAACAAAAGTACCAAGAAGACTGTAGCTGGTATGGCAGGAGAAAATGTGGGCCTGGTGTCACTGTTGGCTGGTGGAGGTTGCGGCGCTTGTCCAGAAACTAACAGGCCAGGTGATAGCAGCCTTGGAGCCATGGTTGATTAAATTAGAGGGGAAACAGGACTCAAAACTACAAGACATCCAGGAGCATCAGACGGTACAGGCCTACCATATAGTGGAGGTGGAGGATCGTATTTCCCAGATGGAGAACGAGATAACAGCAGTCCCTGGGCAAGCACTGGCACTTCAAAAAGAACTGGTTGAGTTTAAAGAGGCATTTGACTACCAGGAGAATTACCACTGATGCCTTAATCTGCATCTAAGAGGGCTACTAGAGGGGAGAGAAGGGGTTAGCCCACTGGATTTCTGCACTCAGATACTGCCAGAGAGACTGGGCCTAAAGTTAACAAAAGGGCACCTAAAGATGGAGTGAGATCATTGAGCAGTGATGCCCCAACCACCTGCATACCAGCCCCCGAGGCAAATAATCATGCGTTTCCATAATTTTTAAGATCAGGAAAAAGGTGTTGAAAGCATATAGAGAAAAGGGGAGTTTAATATATGAAGGGCATCGATTATTTCTATCACAAGACTACTCGGCATGCCTCCTAAAGAGAAGGAAAATGTTCAACGGAATAATGCAACAGCTGAGAGAGCTAAAAATAGAAAACTCCCTTCATTGAAAATAAAGCATGAAGGGGCGACTTTCTCATTTTGGGATTTTGAAAAGGCAGAGCAATTTGTCCGTGGCCTGAAGCAGAAAATGAGCTGAATGGGGTAACGGGAGCATTATGGATACCTAAAAGCAGAGAGAAGGGTCTGGCTGTATTCCTGTGTTTTTTGTTTCCTTCTAAACTATTCTCTCATTTGCCTCTTCAGCGTGCTCTCAGTTTTGTCTTTTGGAGCATGATATTAAAGTTCTAGCAGAAGCACCTGCACTATTTGCATACATCTGAGTGTTACAAGCAAGGCAATCTATGTTTTCTGTTTCTTCTTATTCTGAATGGATGAACAATGAAAATGCTGGACTATGCGCAGACTGGAGGGGTTCAAAATGTGTGGGATGCATAATGGGGCCTAATGGAAGCAGGACTCTCTCGTGCCACCGGATTTTCTTGTGCCACTGAGAATGTGATAGGGAGTGGATGCATGGAGCGAGGATGAGTTGTTGGACTGAGTGGAGGAACTGTGGGCTATACAGGGAACAAGGCAACAATGATCAAAAGGAGTAAAGGGGAGGCTGGTGGCTGGGAGAAAGGCCATGTTCATGAACTTGTTGTCCTATACACTAATTTCTGATGGAGGAACACACTCATGATCTGAAATGTGGGTCACAGGGAAAGTCAAAAACATTGCATAGTTACCTTGCCATATTGAAAATACAGCATGAGGGGACGACCATCTCATTTTGGGGCTCCAAAAAAGCAGAGCCATTTGCTCATGACTGGAAGCAGAAGATGAGATGAATGGGTTAACAGGAGCATTGTGGGCATTTAAAAATGGAGAAGAGGTACTGAGTGTACTAGTATTTTTTTGTTTCCTTTTTTTTACTAGGCTGTGCTCTCATTTGCCTCTCCTGTGTGCTCTTTGTTTCATCTCTTGAGTCATGACATTAAGATCCCAGCAGGAGTACCTGCGCTACATGCATACTTCTGGGTATTATAAGCAAGGTGATCTCTGCTCTCTATTTCTCATTTTTCCTCTCCTGGGCTAAATGAAGAAAATGCTGGACTATGCGTGGACTGGAGGGGTTCATGCCACGGGACTTTCTAGTGCCATTAAATATGTGATAGGGTGTGGATGTATGGAATGAAGACAATCTGTTAGACCAAGTGGAAAAATTATGGGCTATATAGGGGGCAAGGCAACAACGATCGAAAGGAGTAAAGGGGAGGCTGATAGCTGGGAGAAGGGCTATGCACATCAGTTTGAAGGCGTGGCCTGTTGTCCTATGCACTTGCTTCCAGTGGAGGAATCCATTCATGATTTAAAATGGGGGGCACAGGGAAGGGTGAAACCTTTGCATATTGCACATGTTTATGTCTGGTACTGGGAAACATTTGGGAACAAGGGATTAGAACATGATGGGGACAGTATGAAAGAAAACAGGGATGCATGCGAGGGGGGTAGGAGGGGACCTGCATTAGAACATGCAAGGAAAGGGTGGAAAAGGAAATGGAGAATATCTCAATCCATGAAGAATATCAGGTCTCTGGGGAGAAAACTTGTGTTAAGGGAAAGAGAGGTATGCATTGTCTAGCAGGGCACAAGACACAAGAGTGGGATGACTTTCTCTCACTAGCTGGTGTCTGGGAAAGAGAATCAGGCAATGGGAGTGACACAGAGGAGGAGGAGTTGTGAGGCCAAGGGGAGGTTAAGATGGGTGAAGGTACTGTAAAAGGTAAAACAAATTGGCTGGGGGTGCTGGGGACACAAGCATCAGAAAGGGGATTATCTAGGACACTCGCGCTGAAGAGGCAATTAGTGTCACAAAAGGGAATAAATAGAAGGGAAAGTAATGGAAGGAGAAAATGTGGCAAGGGGTGCCATGGAAGCTACGGGAACAAAAATGGAAATGTATTTATGTAGTAGGGGAAGGGAAAGGAAAATGAGAGGGAGGGATATATGGGGAAATAAGGGGATGAGGAGAACTGGGGAGGATGGGAGGGGGGAAGGAATCATTATTAAAGATAGTAGGAAAGAGAAAGGATGGGGGGATAGGCAAAATAGATGTTACTGTTGTTACCATTGTTATGTGTGTTGGTACAATCATTCCATTGTGTGCAATGACAGGTTTTACATGTGAGGAGAATAAGGAGAGGTATGGTGAAACTCTAAAGCAAATAATCAGGTCAAGTGGACTCGACTCTATTAATGGAGGGGAGCTGAAAGAAACACATGTATACAGTATATAAATGGATAATACACAAAATCTCAATGTAGTCTCATGGAATGTATGAGGCATGCAAACCCAGTCAAAAGGACATCTTTATTGACGGCTCTAAAAAGGGTAGGGGCACAGGTAGCTCTGATACAGAAGACCCATCGAACAGACACCGAGCATGCCAAAATGGCACGGAACTGGGCGGGGAAGTGCCATGCAGTATCCTTTTCAGTGCATAAAAGGGGAGTGGCCATATTGGTGCATAAGGTTCTCCCTCTGGTAATCACTAAAGTAGTCAAAGATCCTAAAGAGGGGAGATATATATTTATTTCAGGAGAACATAAAGGGAAAAAAGTAACGTTTGGGAGTATTTACGCCCCGGTGGTATACGAGTTACAATTCTACATGTCCTTGTTGGATTTGCTAACAAGGGAACAATTCCCAGGTCTTATTCTGGGTGGTGAATTTAATTGGACAATGGATCCAGTAATGGATCATTCAGAAGGGAAGGGGAGGAGACAAGAAATAATGAAACAGTGGGAGACGGGTATGGTGGACATGGACCTCGTAGATAGCTGGCACACAGCCAATCCAGGGGCAAAAGAATATACCTTTTTCTCTAACCTGCATAAAATGTGGTCCAGGATCAACTATATTTATCTGCCCAGGGGATGGTACGCCAGAGTGCCAGATGTAATACACAGCCCTATACACGTATTCGACCATGCAATGGTTATCCTGAAAATAAAAGGGGGGGAAGCAGAGATGCCCTACTCAATGGAAATTTACAACATATATGGCAAAAAATAAAGAGTTTAAAGAACATCTGACAACCCAGTGGCAGGGATATATGGAGAATAATGATATGGGGGAGGTATTACTTACTTGGTATTACTTAGTATGAAAGAACAGAAGAAGGCCAGAGCCCATCGAGACTGTTCCCCACATTATGTGGGACATTATTTATCTATTATCCCCTCAACCAAACATCTAATTTGTTTTTAAAGACAGTGGCACTAGTTGCCTGTACCAATTCTTGTGGCAAGGTGTTCCATACAATGGATGCTCTTATTGGAAAACAGTTTCCTCTTTTGCTGGTTTTATAAGTTTTTACTTAAAATTGTTTATTATGCAGTCTCGGAACATGTCTCCTTTTGAAGAGTGTTAGACCACATTTTTCCATTAGATCTGGTGAATTTATTAAGTTAAAAACCATAAGCATATCACCTCTTAATCTTTTAGTTTGAAGAGAGAAGAGACCAGTAGCTTTTAATCTGTTCTGATAATCCAAGTTTGTTAATCTTGGAATCATTCTAGTTACTCTCCTTTGAACCTGTTCAAGAATTGCTGTCTTTTTTTTTGGTGTGGATTCCGGAAAGGGGAGCCATAGTCTAGATACAGTCTAATGTATGCCCTATACAATGGAATAAGGCATTGTTCAGTGCAATTAACAAAAGTGCATTTTATTTGCCTCAAAAGTCTGTTGGTCATGCAAGCAGTTCTAACACAGTGATCATTTTTTTTAAACTTAGTTTTATTGTTAGTTATTTAGGACATCACATTGATCACTGTATAACAGTATACATTATTTTTCCATATACATTGTGTTACGGTTTGTTATTGTTTTCCCTCATTCTGTCTTTTTCTGTTGCCAAGATTTGATTATGTGTGTCTGTTTTGTTTCTTATACAAAGTTCATATTTCAACATCTTATTTTTGGGCTTTCATTAATTACATTACTTAGCAATGGGGTTCATTTCATAAGTTTAGATCTTATCTCTCAGCATTCCATCCATTTATACAATCAACTGCGTTTTGTCCTTCTAAACATAACTGTTCGGCTAACAGCTTACAGGATTCTTTTCCCTTTATTATAGCTTCTAGGTTTCAACCTGGATGATCTAGCTGGGGTTGAAATCATCTTCCCCTTAAGGATAACAGTTGAATTCAAACTTAAACTTAAATTTCAACTTAAACTTAAACTTAAAGGTGGGCACTAGGTTGCATCCATTTTCCACAACCTCAATAGTTATTTTCCTATTTCTGAGACCTAATTCTCTCTACTACTATCTTAACACGTGCTTTGTGTGAGACATCTTTCCTTCTTCACTTATGTTGATACCATGAGGACCAAAGTTGGGCAAATCCTTCACTTTGTAGCCTTAGCATTGCTGTAATTCGTTCCATAGTTTCTACCTGAGACATTCTGGACCACCACTCTTGCACCGAAGGGGGAAACGGAGATAACCACCTGGCCGTAATACACTTAAGTGCCACCAGTCTCATGATTTGAACTAATTTCGTAGATTGTCTAGGTCCACTAATTAGTGTAGGGAGTCCCAGCACTAATTCCTTCCCCGAACAGCATATCTGCAGGCCCGTGAGCCTGGTTATTGAGGTGTGCACCTCCCTCCAGAATTTCACTCTGAATCGGGCAATCCCCAAAAATATGAGTTTGCGTTTAGGATTCTCCATAGCCCTTCCAGCACATTACAGACCCTGACCGACCAAAATGTCTCAATTTAGTAGCGGTTAAGAAATATCGCCATATCACTTTCCAGGAAATTCACGCCATGTGGGGGAACTTGTAACCTGCCAGCCCCGACTAAATCTTCTGGTCCAGACATTCTCTGCTATGTTAACTTTCAACTCTCTTTCCCATTTAACTTTAAGATCATCTAGTCCTGATGGGAGGGCGTGCATTAATATCTTGTATAATTGTGATATTGGATGTGTATTTCCCTTGATCATTATAGTCCCATAGAAAAAGTCTTCCAGCTCTGTCCTCTCCCTAGTTATTTTTTGTATTCTGTTTGCTGTAGATATGTAGTGACGTACCTGTAAAAATCTAAAATGATCTTGTTTCTGTAGGTGAAATTTTTCACTTAATTGTGCAAAAGATAGGGGAGAGTTGTTCCTTATAAATTGGGCAAAGGTGGTTAATCTTTTAGTAGCCCATATCTTGTATCCTACATCTGACCTTGGAGGCACAAAGGTGGGTTCAAACTGTATCAGGGAGAGAGGTCCCAACCCCTCGGGAGTATATGTGAGTTTCCTAAGCTTATGTAATATCTTCAACAAGTGGGCAACCCATGGGTTTAAATCAAGACCCTATGTTATGTGGGGCAATGTATTACTGGGTAGGGCCCATAGTGCCCACCCTTTTAGTGAGTCCTCCACCAGGAGATACCACCCTGAATCTATTCTACGCTTTGCCCAGGTACATAGTTGGGACCCCCTAGCTGCCAAAAAATAAAAATAAAAGTGAGGGTAGGCAAGGCCTCCCTGCTCCCCCGGTGCCTGCAATGTAGTCAGTGCTATTCTTAGGTGTTTACCATTCCATATAAACCACTGTGTAACTTTCTGCAAGTTGGTCCAAAAATCCCTATGTATCCCCAGGGGCAAGGTCTGAAAAAGGAAAAGGAACCTGGGTAGAACATTCATTTTTATAGTTTGGACCCTTCCACATAGGGTTAATGGCAAAATTTGCCAACGAGCAAGATCTACTAGAATCTGTTGGAACAGATGAGCATAGTTGTTCTTATATAGTAAGGTCAGATCGACTGATACCTTGATCCCCAGGTATTTTATCACATTTTTTTTTTGCCCAGGCAAATGGGAAGGTGGCCTTAAATTCTCGGGAAGGCATGCCACTTAAAATAAGTGTCTCTGACTTGGAGTGATTGATTTTGTAGCCTGCCAATTTCCCATAGTCTGCTAACTCCTCCATTAGGACTGGTAAAGATTTTTCAGGTTCTGAAATAAAAAACAGGGAATCGTCTGCGTAGAGGGCCACTTTATGATGATGGCCCCCAACCTGGACCCCCTCTATGAGGGGGTTAGACCGAATGGCCACTGCTAAAGGCTCCAGAGATAACACAAAGAGCAGCGGAGAGAGAGAGGGCAACCCTGCCTTGTCCCTCACCCCAATGGGAAGCTATTTGTAAGATAGCCATTTACTTTAATTCTAGCCCTTGGTGCCTGATATAATGCTCCGATCAGAGCTACAAATTTTTCCCCAAAGCCAATCTATTCTATCGAATGCCTTTTCGGCCTCCATACTGATGGCTATTTGGAATTGTTTCTTGTATTTTTGGGATGAGATTATGTTTAACAATCTACGTATATTGTCCTGCAGATATCGCCCAGATATGAAACCAGTCTGATCTTGATGAACTAAGGCCTGTATTTGTTTCTGTAAATGGGCCGCTATTATTCCAGTGAAAATCTTGGAATCTACTGGGAGTATGGATATGGGATGGTATGAGACACAAGTCTCTGGATCTCTACCGGGTTTATGGATCACTGAAATCTGTGCCTCAATCCAGGATCTAGGGGGTGCCCCCTCTTCCCGCAATAGCTCATTAAAGGCCTCCTTCATAGGGGGATCAACATTTCTTGAAATTCTTTATAGAATTCCACCACGTAACCATCCATTCCAGGGGCTTTACCATTCTTTAACTGTTTGATTCTTTGTAATACTTCCTCTGTAGTAATAGGTGATTCTAATTCTAGTCATTGTGAATCTGACAGTTTAGGGAGTACTATACCCTCCAGATAGCTAAGTGTATTATCTAGGTTACCCGATTCCCTCTCCTCCTGGTACAAGGTCTTGTAAAATTTTTGAAATTGGGCCGCTATTAAGACTGGGGCTTTAATCAAATTTTTAGTTTGCAGTGATCATAACTTAGGGACTGCTCTAGATGCTCTCTCTTTCTGAATTTGCCAGGCAAGTACTTTGCCTACCCTATTCCCTTGTTCATAGTATCTTTGTCTACAATACCTTAGTTGACCCTCCACCTGTGCATCTAATATCGCGTTCAGTTTTTTTTTGTTTCCTCTAGATCTTTTTTAGTCACTGGGTCCAGAGTTTCCTGATGATTCTGTTCTAACTGATAGATTCTTCTTTCTAATTCTACTCTCTCTTGAATTTTAGATCTTTTATATCTGGAGACATATTTGATAATATGCCCTCTTAAATAGCATTTTAGCGTGTCCTAACTGACCCCCGCTTCCGTATCCTCTGGTGGATTGTGTTCCAAGAATTCCATAGTGGCTTTCTGGATTAGCTCTTTGAAGTTACTATGTGTTAGAAGACTTACATTTAAGTGCCACGTTGTTTCTCTAGGTTTGGGGAACAGTTATAAACTTAAGGAGGTCAGGGCATGGTCCGACAGTATGATGTTACCAATGTCTGTCCTATGTAGGTACTGTATACAGTTATGAGATACCAAAAAGAAATCAATTCTGGAATACATTTTGTATTTCGGGGAGAAATATGTGTAGTCTTTAACCCCTGGGTTAGAGAATCTCCAAATGTCCACTAATGACAATTCTGTGCATAGTCTGGTCAACACCTTACTAGTTCTGGCTGAGCCCTCCAACTTGGAGCCTACCCTATCTTGCCCCAAATCCATGACTGCGTTGTAGTCTCCCCCCAATATTACCAAGCTCTGTGGGTTTGTGGCTGATTCCAAAAGACATTTGTTTAAGAACTGTACCCTCTCTTGTTCATTGTTCGGGGCATATAAATTAACTAAGATGCATCTCTGTCCTCTATATTCCCCCTTCAGTCTCACGTATCTCCCCTCTGGGTCGGTATCCACCTGTGTTACTTGTAGCGGGGTATCCCTCTTTACTAATATTGCCACTCCCCTTTTATTAGGCTGTTGTAGATATGCTGCTGTGTGTACCTCTCCCACCCATCCCCTACGGAGCTTTTTATGTTTTTCACTATCTAAATGCATTTCTTGTAGAAATGCAATGGAGGCTTGCTGCCTTTGCAGCTCTTGTAGCGTTCTAGCTCGTTTCACTGGACTATTGATCCCTCTAACATTTCACAAAACTATCCTTAGGTCTCCCATTTTGTAAAAATCTCAGTCTTTTGAATCCTCTGATGATGCACCTGTGCCCGTCATAAAAACTGTAACATGAATATAAAACTTCTTGACATTGCCCTTTTAACCAAACTATATACATGAAGCCATGAACATTGCAGATTTAACATTTTTGGTACTTCAAGGAGTTGCTATACCCTCTTCCTCCCTCCTGGAGAAAGGAAAAAACTCTCTAGGGAAGGAGGTAGAAGGCCAACTACTTAGCCTCCCAGCAGGAACATGCCTCCTTCAATATGGCATGTTCCAGCTGGGTTGTCTGTGGTTGCCTGGAATAACAACAGCCCAGAACCCAAACCCTTATGTGAAGTCAGACCTTCTTCTTCAGAAGGGGGGTCAGATGAGCTCTAAAATAATGTTGGTATCTTTCTGGCATTACCTAGATCCTAATGCCATCAAGGGGATCACATCTCCCAGAGGGGATGACCCATACCAAGGTGGTGGAAACAGCCCTAGCCCATCTCCAACTATGGGTTGGGTTGAGGATGATCCTTTCCCTACTACCTCCCCAGGAAAGACCCTTGGGGCAGCAGCTGGGAAGAACACTGGAGGGTCCAAATACCCTCCTTTCTCTGTCAAAAATTCACTCCCTTCTCTTGAGCATTAATGACCCCCCCTCACAGGCCCCACAGACGATCCCCCAAGCCACATCCAAGTGCCCATATCTGGTTGTAATCAAATCCAGGCCTCTCCTATTAGAATCCCAGACCTCTGGCAAGCACCCCCTTCCTCTTCTTATCTTGACTACGTGGCTGAGGACAATCCTCACTGATCTACGCTTGGGGCCAAGTCGGTAATCTGCCCTGCTTCCTCTGCTTTGGGTTATGTCTCCTCTGCTCAGCATAATGATGTTTTCAATAATAATATGGAGCATTGAATTATAACTTGATTAGCTTCTAAGCTGGTAGTTTAACTTTGATCTTGTGGCTCAGGAGGAGCCCAGCCCCTCGTGAGCCAGGCAAGCGGCCGGCTGGAACTCCCAGGGACCCCAACTCTGGCCCCTTCAGCCTCTCAAAACTTACCTATCTAAATAAGAAGAGAGTCAATCTGCTACCAGGGCTCCCCCCCACCAAGCTGTCTACCCCCTAGAGGCTTCCCTTGAACCTGCCCCCCTCCATTGCATGTATCCTTCCCATCCAGCTTTTGCTGTTATCATGAATGCTGCACATTCGTCATCCATCCTCCCAGCTGACAGATCCCCCCTTTACCCACCCTGGACCTCCATCCTGCCCCCCTATTACTGCTACAAATCAATCATTATAAATAAATAAAACAAGGCAAGAGAGAAAACTCCCCCTCAGTGAAAAATGCTGTCAAAAGATAATTTACAGTAATGAGGCTGAGAGGCCTAGGCCTATTCAGCCAAAGTCACTGGCATTTAAGTTCTCAAAAGTCTATTCATCTTCCCGTATTCTAGGATGGGTGCTCAGGATGAGGACCAAGTGTGTCATATTTCCTCTTATTACATCTCCAAACAAAGCCTCCGATGCATTTTAAATTTGGTATACTCATCTGGTCAAGTGGCTTCTCCTTCCTGTCTCAGAGCTATTCATTGGTTCGAGGGGTTTCCATCCTGCTGGGGAAGACTCTTTGAACACACCTTGTCCCATATTGATTGTGTCACCCCCGAGCATGCTGCTGCTACTTTTTTAGGCTCCTTTGTCTGCCAGGCCCTTCTCCCTTCCAAGCCATTTGCAGGCCACCAGTTCTCCTCCAATATAGAAACACCATGCTTTTCAGCCCATTTTACCACTTCTGAGTGCTCTGGAAACCGCTGCCATCCTTCTGGAGTGTTTATTTTGACTCTTGCTGGGTACTCTAAGTGGGCTTATTATCCTGCCTGTTTCAAAGCTTTTACCACCCCATATGCCTTCTGTCTGTGAGCTAGAGTCTGAGGGACATAGCCCTGGTCGAAAAACAGCTGAACATCACCAAATAACACTTGCTTTTTGCTCCATGCTAAGCAAAGGACTTCCTCCTTTATTCTAAAGTCCATGAAAGCCATAATTACTGAGCAAGGTCTGGCCTTAGGATCTTTAGGCTTCATTATTAATGAACGATGGGCCCGAATGATACCCAGATCTCTGTCACTATCTAAATCGAGGATTTCTTTTAAAAAACTACTCATGAACTGAGACATTTGCCCCGATTCCGTCCCTTCAGGGAGGCCATGCAGATGGAGATTATTTTGCCTATTATGATTCTCCAAGTCCTCTATTTGTTGTTGTAGGGCTACTTCTCTTCGGTGAAGATCCTGTAGTGCAGAATTATATATATATCGGTAACAGTTGTATACTCTGAGACCATCTCTTCTAGTTGTGCTGTTTTCTCTGCTAGCTCAGTTATTTGTTGTCTGTCCTCAGAAGCCCTTTGCTCCAGTCTGATTAACATGTTGTCTATTTGCTGTAAGGTGGTACAGAGGGTTTTAGAAGTAATGGTAAAGTTCTCTTCCATTTCCTCTCCGGTTGTAGGTGTCTGTGCGATTAGGTCGGCTATCTCGGTGCGGATCTTGGCCTGCTGCTGTGACCCAGAATTATCAAAATTGAGTTTTGCGTGCAATGCACCTGCTCCATCTTTATGTTTTATTTTCGGGGACATTAGATACTGCTCTATGCTGCATTTTCTCGACAGTTTCTTACTTTTTTTAGCTGGATTGTGAAGGATTGTTCAGGTTTGGAATTTGTGGTTTAGGATCAAGCTACCATTGCCGAGGCAACTGGAACCGGAAGTCACACAGTGATCATTTGATGTAAGTTTATTATTAACATATATCCCTAAATCTTTTTCACAATTTGATGAGTGAAGTGGTAGTCCCTTTATATAATATATCATTTTTGGATTATTTACACTGAAATGCACTACTACGCATTTGTCTTGATTAAACTGCATATGATTTTCATTTGCCCAAAGTGTTAATTTTTCCAAATCCTTCTTTAATGCAGAAATATTTTCTTGATTATTAACCTTGCCCCCCAATTTAGTATCATCTGAAAATTTAACCATGAAGTTATTTGGCCCTGTTTGTAAATCACCGATAAAGAGATTAAACAATGCTGGTCCCAAGACCGACTGCTGTGGTACACCACTAGTCACACTACCCGAATCAGACAAGATATCATTAATTCTGACTCTCTGAGAATGATTTGTCAACCAGTTTAAAGTCCAGTTGACAATATCAGGTGACAAACCTAGATTGTGCATTTTAGTAATGAGTTTTTCATGTGAGACTTTATTGAAAGCTCTACTAAAGTTCAAAAGAATTACATCAGTAGGGATACCCACATCTAGTAGAGTACTTATATTATTGTAAAAAGATATCAAATTGGTGGTGCAGGAATACTTGGGAGTAAACCCATGCTGATTTGAATGATAAATTCCTATTTTTTTACAATCTTGATCTATTAGAGACTTCATTACTTATTCCATTAATTTACCAGCCACTGAGGTCAGTCTAGTTGGACGATAATTTTGCACAGAACCTCTATTGCCTTTTTTAAATATGGGAGTAACTTTTGCTGAACGCCAGTCATTTGGTACAATGCTTTCTTGTAAGGATTTGTTGAAGATAATTGACAAAGGTATAGAAATATTCATAGAGGTTTTGATCAGAAACCATGGATGAATACTGTCTGTGCCCAGACTAGTATTTTTATTTTTATTTTAGTTTTTTGATAGCCTGTATAATGTCAGTTGGATAGAACCTATGATAATCTACGTGGTGAACTTTAAATATACTAATAGGTGATTTTTGAGAGAAGACAGAAGAAAAGTACTTATTAAAGAGATTCGAGGTTTCTATATCAGATAGAGAAGAGTCATTGGTTATAATGGGACCAATGGTCCTTGATGCACCTTTTTTACTATTTATATAGGAGAAAAGAGATTTGTGACAGTCTTTTGTGTGGGCTAGTTTAAATTCTAGCTTTTTTTTGCCAATTTAATAGAATTGTTTACGTTTTTCGCAGATAGTCTGTATTTATGTAATACAGTAGTTTTAAATGGAACAGAACTATTCTTAAGTTTCCTAAAAAGTTTCATTTTTATTTTAATCTGATTTTTAATTGTCTTGTTGAACCAAGGGGGAAGTTTTCCTTTATTATTAAATTTCCTCTTAGATGGAATAAAGGCATTTTCCAAATAATGTACACTGTTTTTAAAAAAGTCCCAAGCTTGTTGTGTTGTACAATTAAGAAGATTAGATTCTCAGTTTGTTTTGTAAGTATTCATTGATTTTAGAAAAATTTACTTTATTATAATTTTTTTATGCAGTATAACTTCATTTGTGTAGTTTCAAACTGTTGAATTTCAAAAAGAATAGATGAATGATCATTGGTCCCAAGTGGATCCCAAATTTGTAAATTGTTAATTTGTTGCTATGTGTTAGTAAATAATAGATCCAAAATATTAGGACCACGAGTGGGTTCAGTAACAAGTTGTTGTAATCCAGTACTAACTACCACATCTATTAGTCCTTTCTCGGCATAGGACTGTCCTGAGAATGAGTCCCAGTTAATATGAGGGGAGGTTAAAGTCACCAAATATTACAGTATCTTGAGATTCTGAAAAATGTGTACTTTCTTTAAACATATCAGTTGTGTAATCTGAATTTGCAGATGGAGGTAGATAGATGTTACCAATAGTTATATAGGACTGCTCCTTCAATAAAATTTTAACCCATATACTTTCCAAAGGAAAGGGAGAACACACTTCAAAAGAAGGAATATCATTTTGTATGTACATACAAACTCCACCACCTTGCTTATCTAATCTGTTTTTATGATATAACTTATAACCTGGAATTTCTCTGGACCAAATTGAGGATGCGTCCCCACCAAATTTCAGTTACTCCCACCACACCTACATTTAAAGTTTTACATTTGGCTTCGAGTTCTACTAATTTGAGTTGGTTTAAAGAGGTACCTAAGACAACGTTGTGGGAGGAGGGTAAGGCATATATGAGAGGGATAATCATAGAATATATGGCCAGATTGAAAAAGCAGAAAAAGGAGACACAGATAGAGCTGGAGGGGAAGCTGAAGGAATGGGAAAAGAGTGGCAGGTGGTGAAAAGGGGGAAGCAATTAAGTTGTTGGAAACAGTGAGGGAAACCCTGAATGCCCATCTTAAAGCAGAAGCGGAGAAGACACGGCTCTATTGGAAATACCATGTAATTGAATAGGGGAATAAACTTAGCCCTTTACTAACTAAACTTTTGAAAGGAGGCAGGGCTGCGACACATATCAGAGGGGTAAAGGATAAAAAAGGGAAAATTCATAAAGATATGAAAGGCATAAAAGAAAATTTTAGGGCCTTCTACCAGCATTTATATCAAGCAGAGCATGCGGGTAACTATGAGGAAATGCAAAGATTTTTGAATAAAGTAAAATTACTGGAGGCTACACAAGTCCAGAGAGAGATGCTTAGTCAACTGATCACAAAAACATAAATAATGAATGTGATACAGAAGCTGCAGAGTGGTAAAGCTAGTGGCCTAGATGGATTCCCCTCAGAATATTATAAAATGATGGGAGATCAGGTAGGGGGACTGCTAGGAGAAGTATTTCACCAAAATGAGGAGACGGGGAGATTAACCTGCTCAAAACTTGTTATGATGCCACTAAATGTTTAATACCTAAGGTAGGAAAAGATGTGGAGGAATGTGCCTCCTGTATACCAATGCCTTTGCTCAACTGTGACTTTAAAATCTTGGCTACGGCTCTGTCACTGAGGTTGGAGCAAAAACTCCCAGAG
The DNA here is from genome assembly GCA_016271365.2 of Neoceratodus forsteri. Taxonomy (NCBI): domain Eukaryota; kingdom Metazoa; phylum Chordata; order Ceratodontiformes; family Ceratodontidae; genus Neoceratodus; species Neoceratodus forsteri. The sequence goes on along the minus strand of CM028133.1, from coordinate 84,196,365 downwards.
TTGGTTCACCCGGACCAAACTGCATTCATTAAAGGGTGACAGTCATATCATAATCTGCGTCTTCTCCTCAATATTATATGGAGAGCAAATCAGGGAAAAGAAGCAGTGGGAGTTATCTCCATGGATGCTGAAAAAGCATTCAATAGAATGTAATTGGAATACTTATTTGAGGTGATGTCCTGGTTTGGTCTGGGTGAACCACTCGTTAGATGGGTAAGGGCTATGTACGCGGTGCCTAGAGCACAGGTCTTGGTAAATGGAGACCTATCAGAGGGAATTAAACTGGAGAGAGGTACAAGACAGGGCTGCTCTCTCCCCTCCCCCCCATTATTTGCAATGGCAATTGAACCATTGGCAATAGCCATTAGGAGTTGCACAGTGATTTTGGGAATTGAAGGGGCAAAGGGATCACAGCATAAGCTTGGTCTTTATGCGGATGATGTGTTAGTGTTTGTGAAAAATCCAAAACAGTTGGTACCTCCCCTGCTGGCTTTGGTAAAGGAGTTTGGGACCTTCTCGGGGTATAGGATTAACTTGGGGAAATCGGAAATAATGTGTTTTCCTGAGATAGGAAAAGAAACAGAACAGTGGGGATTGAAACAAGTAGGGAAGTGTTTTACCTATGTGGGTCTCCGGGTGGGCAGGTCGTTGGGTTCCCTTTACAGTTTAAATTACACGGAACTGTTGAAAGTGATAGATGCAGATCTTAGGAGACGGGAACAATTACCAGTTTCACGGATGGGCAGACTAAATACTGTCAAAATGAACATGCTCCCCAGGATATTGTATCCGTTACAGATGTTGCACGTAGGGCTTACGAAAGGGGACATAGATAAGATAGAAAAAGCTATTTCGAGCTTTATTTGAAGGGGTAAATGCCCACAGGCTAATTTGCAAAAATTTAAAATGGAAAAGGGGAGGGTAGGTCTAGTCCTACTGGATATACATAATTATGGACTGACGGTGCAGCTAAGATACATAGCGGATTGGGTGCATCAGCCCAGGGAGGCCAGCTGGGTGGAGTTAGAGCAAGTGGGAACATCGGGATGACTCGCAGCATACCTGCAGTCCAGGGGTGTAAGAGCATACCAAATAAGAGGCAATAATAACCCATTAGTGGAACAGGTCTTAATAGCCTGGTGACAGATTAGAAAGCAAGGATGGACGTGACAAGGGGAAACCATATTATTACCTGTGACAAACAACCCCTTTTTCTTGCTGGGGCTAGAGGCTAAAGGCTTTTACGAGTGGGAACAGAAGGGAATCCAGAGCATAGGGAATCTCCTGGTACAAGGAAACCTCTGTACCTTTGAAACCATGCAGAAGGAGCTGGGGGTGGAGAGGCAGCACCTGTTTCAATACCTACAGGTAAGGACATTTATGCACAAGTTGGCAATGGGAGAGAAAAGGGCACTTAAACCAGATGAGGTAGAAAGCCTAATATACCAGGCCTAGGTAGACCCCAAAGGTTTTATCAGGAAGGCGGTCAAGAGAGGAAGTCAGAGACTCCCAGAAAGAATAGGGAGAACAAGAATGTTATGAGAAAGGGATCTAGAGAGACCTATTGTGGAGGAGAATTGGAATATAGTACTTTAAATGCATTCAGGGATTATGGCATGTAATAGATATAAGAAGGCATACTACAAGTTTCTTTATCGATTCTATTACCCACCAGTGATAATCCACAAAGCACATCCTTCAGTATCACCAGTATATGGGAGATGTGGAGTGGGAAGAAGCACATGCATACATTGTTTTTGGACCTGCCCCATTCTACAACTCTTTTGGGGGGAGGTGGTGGGGAAGTGGCTGCAATAGCTGGAAGGGAGCTGGAAAATGACCCACTGCTGTGTCTCTTCAGAATGGAGGTGGGAGAGGGAGAAGAATGGAACCCGCTTCCTAGATGGGTGACAGTCTTGTTCATCCTGACTCACCACTGTATACAGAACACATGGGTGTCCCATGTAAGGCTGAATCTTAAACAATGGAAGCAGATGATATTGCAAACACTGGCATTGGAGAGGTTGACCTATGTATTGTGGGATCGGGAAGAGGTTTTTATAAGAACCTGGTTACCTTATATGTCCTCACTAAATCCAGAGGTGGAAATGATATTAAGTGGAGGGCTAGGCTGCTGAGAATGGTAGTAGAACCTCAGTACTTACCAATAAATTAAAAAGGTGAGCTCAAGAAGTTGTATTAGAACTATAAGTCTATATACCTCAATATTTACGATGTATTAACTGGATGGGAAAGAAACTACTAATGGAATGCACAAATGATTGCACCTGTTGATGTTGTTTTTAATGTGTAATGTGACTTTCACATTTGAAGGTCAGCATGTATGTATGTTATGTGCTTGATATTACTATGTGTGAAAACCAATAAAAAATATTATACAAGAAATCTACAAGAAATAATACAACAAGAGAACTAGAGTTCAAAGAAAAACAAGAAAACAAGATGTTTTATGGTTAACTGATAAATTAAAAACTCACCTGAGAATTAGAAACCGATTACGGAACAGGCATGAAAAACAAAAACAAAGCAGGATTGGAACCATATCAAGCTTTGGAGATTACAATGTAAAAAGGAAGTTAAAAAGGATAAAAAAAACAGTATTATATAACTAATAACAATGCAGCAAATGACCCTAAAAAATTCTGGAGATGTGTAAAAAAATAAAAACCCAGTTAGATCACAGACCCCAATAAAAATAATTGATGATACAACTTTAGCGGAGGAGCCCATAGAAGTAGTGAGATTGTTAAATTCTTATTTTTCAGAACTTCCAGATTTAAATTTAACAAAAACAAAACTAAGAACCTCAGACTTTTCCATACCACAGTTAGAGGAAAAGAAAAAATCAAATGAAAGATGGGAAAACCAAAGGAAATAAAGATTTAGGATTCAGATTTACAAAAATAAAAGTTAAAGTCATGGAAAAGGCACTAAGTAAAATAGACGGTTCTAAAGCAGGAGGGAGGAAGGGAAGTACAGAATAGAAGGATATTTCCTGAAATTAGCGGCAGATATACTGGCTCCTATGGTTGCTTATTTTTTTAACTGGAGCTTATGTCAATCAATAGTTCCAGACATGTAGAAGGTGAGGAAAACAGTACCAGTTCATAAATGTGGAGTCAATATAAGGCCCTCTAACTATAGACCAATAGCCTTATTACCTATATTGTTAAAAATATTTGAAAAACAAGTTCATAGTTAGCTCTCTGAATATTTAGAGAAGAATACATCTCTCACACAATACCAACATGGGTTTAGAGAGGGTAAGTCCATAGACACCACCCTAATTGATTTCCATGATCTGGCATCGACTTATCTGAACCAGGGCATGAGGACTGGGGTGGTGTTCATGGACCTGAGTAAGGCGTTTGATTTGGTGGAACATCAGGTCATGTTGGAGAGACTATATGACATGGGAATACAGGAACATACATTGTATTGGTTTAAATCATATCTTTCGAACAGAAAGCAATGTGTCTCAAGTGGGTCAATTGACTTAGAACTGATAGATGTAAATAGAGGAGTCCCACAAGGTTCAATTTTGGAGCCTCTGATGTTTAATATCTATGTCAATGGTCTACCAACAGTCATAAAACGCAGTGAAGTAAGATTATATGCTGATGACACTGTTTTACTGACATCAGCAGATAATCACACTTTATTAGAACATAAGCTCCAGAATGACCTTGTGAATATGGAAAATTGGTTTAGAGCTACAGGTCTTATATTAAACAGCACAGCAACTCCAAGTATACTGTTTTCTGTTGGAACCCCTGGAACTAATCTTGAACTGGGTCTTAAGCTAATGGATGGAACTCATATAAAAATGTAAAAAAATTACAAATATTTAGGAGTCCTGGTTGACCACAGGTTGACTTATATTGACCATGTTAACCAACAAGTTAAAAGAGTCTATCAGAGTCTGTGGACCTTGAGGAGAGTATTGGGCTGTTTGGAGACAGAAGGTATGGCAAAAAGTGGTGGGATAACTGTTGATTCCAATATTAGAATATGGTGCGCTGCTTTACATGAATTCAACCAAGAAATCATTATATAAAGTAAATTAAACCTATTATAGATTAGATAAGTTTATAACAGAAAGAAAATATGGTTCTCACTATTGGGATGTTTATAGTGATTTGAATTGGTTATACACAGACACAAAAAGAACTTACCTATGGCTAATATGGTGTCACAAATTGATTTATGTAAAAGGAATCCATACACCAGCCAATTATATTACTATTCACCCTCCCAGTAAAAGAATAATTTAATTAAGGAAATTTAAAATACCTTTGGTAACACCAGGCTTGAGTGGCTCCCCCCAGAAAAACATCACACTTTTGTCCTCGGCAGCTTCATCGACAACATCATCAGAACTGGCACACCTCCTGCACTCACTCTGTCCCTCAAACGAGCTACCCCCTCCTATCATTTAAGATCCTGTGGCTCTCATGTCCTCCAGGTTCCCAAAACCCGTACACAAATGGGTGATTGGGCCTTTGCTGTCTTTGCGCCCAGACTGTGGAACTCCCTCCCAGTAAACACTCGCTCCTCCCCCTCACACTTCTGTTTCAAATCTTCCCTATGGGGTTTTCTCAAACTGGCATCCTCCTGTCTCTGCACTTAAGAGGGGCCCATCCTAGTCCAAGCTGTCCAGCTGAGGCGATTCTAACCCAGCAATTACTGTGTGAGGAGATGAGTGTCCTGGTACTGAATGCGCTCAATCCGCTGGCTAAACCTGCTGCTATCGGCTGTCTTGCCTGGAAAGGTGTTCCCTTCTTGCCTTTCTGTACATATTATGTGAATATTCTGTACAATCCCTGAGCTTTTGGGCTCCAACCCACTAATATGTATTTGTGATGTTCTATATATTGACTGCTGTCAAACACCTGTACCATACCATTTCACATGTGATGTATACTGTCAAACACCTGTACCATACTGTTTCACATGTGATGTAATGTATACTGTCAAATTGTTCTCGTCTGTGTCTTGTAACCTCCCAGGTCGCTCCTGAAAAAAGGCACTTGGTTGTCTAGTGTACTTACCTGGTAAACAAAAGCAAATAAATAAATAAATAAGATCACATACTAGATTAGGAGAGTCTACATTACAGAATTGTTTAACAACCCACTGGAATGAACTACCTCAGGAATTAAGCTCTTTGGAAGGTCTTTCAATTTTTAAGATTGCTTTGAGAAAGTATTTAACATCTACCTGTAAATGTTACAAATAATTTTAAAATCTGCATTGTAAAGCATGCTGTATTTAATTGTAGTTAGTTAATGTCATGTAACCTTTTGTCTGTTTGTATTAATCAAGCCGCAGGACATTGTTACAAATGATGGTTACACCCTAACCAATCTGTATCCTGTATAAAAATAAATTTTAAACAACAACAACAAGACATGAGGACCTGCAGTGTCTGTGTCCTTTATGCTGTATATCCATATTCACTGTACGGATTTCTCCTTAATAAAATTAATTTAAAAAATGGATTAAAAAAAAGAAACACACACTTAAAGTACAGCAGTAACTGTTCTTGCTGAGCAAGAAACAGTGCCACCATCTTTTTGAAACTCTCTGGTCCTTCCACACATGAGAAGCAGCCAAACACAAGTTGCACTTTCAACACAGTGACATCGCATCCCTAGTAAGTGCACCCAGCACCCTAACAACTAGCCCTAGAGATTGTAGTTACACAAGACAGAGTAAACAAAATACCCCCTTAATTTCTTAAACAAAACTAAACAAAAAAAAAATACAAGCCCACACACCAAAAAAAATTGTATCCCTATTGCATAAACTGAATATGCAATGGGGAACTTGTTAAATAAATGATTTATGTGGACTCAAGCAATTTGACCTCAAACACTTCACTTGTGGCTTACACCACTTATGCGGTTACACCGGATCAAACTGCTCTTGTCAATATAAATAATTTATTTGAGTCATCCCCATATTAATATAAATTGCAAAAACTTTGTTAATGCATCAGTTAAGGTTAAAGCAACAAAAGTAGGGACATGTAGCATAAGGGTTTCCAACCCTAACACGCCACCTCCACCCTGCACAGACCAAAAGGCATCAGAGGTGGCATTAGGATTGTCAGCCCAAATGCTCACTCCATTCCATTAGAAAATAACCTTGGTGGGTACAGCATAGGAGAATGTTGTCACTTTGAACTTATGTTCTTCACAATGGTGTCAATTGTTTTAATTTTTTAACAAATTTTCAACTTGACCTTTTTGAGACCATACATCATGAACACTGCAGCTGTCATTTCATTATTTGGGCCCAAAAGGTGATTTCACATGGTGACTATGAAATCACCTTCTGGGCCCAATTAACAAAACAACAGTGACAAGTGTTCATAAGGTTGGGTCACAAAAAGACAATGTTGGAAATTTGTTAAAAAATTCCAAAAAATGGCAAAGTTATGAACATAAGTTCAAAACGCCATTGAAATACATTATACAGCACTTACCTTGATTCCTCTGTTCGTTTTTCAGCTTTGAAGAATACAGATGTGTCTTGGTCTACAAAAGATGACAGCCCAGGACCTCTGGTGGTAAGTATAGGGTAAGGGAGGTGTAGGGTGGTGGGTACTCAGTGGAAGGGTCAGGATGGAGAATGGGGACAATGGGGATGAAGATTTTAATTTTTTCAAGTCCAAAAAAAAAGATGGGACAGTTTTCTTTTTTACAGGTTTTAATTAAAGAAATAGTTTGGGACACTGGGAATGGGCTCCCCAGTGTCTCAAACTGCTGGGGGGGGGCTCTAAATGCTGACATGGGGATTGTGCACCCTGATGTTGGTGAATAAAGAAAACTACGAGCTGCAGGGGCAGCATCCAACACCGGAAGTGGGCATCCCAGTGTTGGAAACACAGAAAATTGGTAATGGGCATTGGAGGGTTGGGGGGGGTGCCACTAGACAACAAGGACATTTTTAAAGTTATAGAGACAGAGAATGGAGAGTGGGGGGTGCCACTAGACACCAGGGAAATGTAGGGTGAGGGGTACCGGAGGATGGGTGGGACCACTAGACACCAGGAAAAAACATTAAAGATCAATGGCAATGCTACATTTTCTTAATGTAATGAACTGCATTGTTTTGTGATGATGTAATAAAGAAAGCCATTGTAAAACCCATGGGATGTTGATTTTGTGTCATTTCATTCAGTAGTAGAACAATACAGCGAGTCAATATGAGTTACTCAGTTTGTGCAAATCAATATGCACAACTGTAATATGGGTGACAGGGCAACTATAGGGATTAGGCAATATGAGTGACTCCGACTATTCAGTGAACCCCAGAAGCAATGAACAGTTTTGTGTTAGAATCTTAGAGATGGGGATACGGGGGTGCAGGGGGAATAGCTCCCTGCAATACAAAGGCATGAATGGCTGAGTAGCCTTAGGTTACATTAGTTTGATTGGACACAGGTGCAGTAGCCTGATATAATGGGGTAGGTCCATGGCGGGATTCATCTCAAGATGTCTGTGGAGTTCTTATGCAGCCAGAGAGGGATGCTCATGATTTTGTATGGAGGTTACATCTATTGGAAGGACAAAGAAATGGGGGACAAGGTCTATTGGCATTGTGGCGACTACCATCGGTACCACTGATTAGCAGCCATCGGAGGTACCATGGCCTCACAGAAAGACTGGTTCAGTTTGTTGGAGAGTATGCCACATGTTCCAGGGCTGAATATTTGTGGTTTAGCATATCATTTTCAGCTCCTGTTGTGATTTATGAGCTGAATTGTCGGTTGCTGACATTACCGTTTGCTATAATTTACTGCGTTCCTATTGAGCAGCTGAAATAGCATGCACTATTAATAATTTTCTGTAATGAAATGAAGCCATTTCTTTCATGTTTGAGCACCTTTCCTAGTTTAGTTTGTGGAGTCTGTACAGAATCACACAACAATGGCATTTTTCTCTGATCTGATCTGAGCTCTGAGTGGGTTGTCATTGACATCATTGTTTTTGTTGACATCATTTGGAGGCAGTATAGCGCAGTGGTTTAAGGCTCTGAGTTGGAAACCTGGAGCCCTGGGTTTGAATCCCACAGCCCCCACTTGCATACTGTGTGACCCTGGAAGGACAAAGAAATGGGGGACAAGGTCTAGCATCTTTCAGAAAAAGAGATGTGCAAGAACGAGGGGAAACAATTTGAAAATAGAGGGGGGACAGCTCAGAGGTAATGTGAGGAAGTATTTCTTCACAGAGAGGGTTGTAGATGCATGGAATGGCCTTCCTGAGGAGGTCGTAGAGTCAAAAACTGTGGGGGAATTCAAGAATGCATGGGACAGACATAAGGCAATTCTAGTGGGGGGTAGGAGGAAGTAGGCTGTTGGTTAACTAGGATCTGTAGCTTATCCATTAGGTAGGGAAATGGTCAGACTAGAAGGGCCAAGCCATCAAATTCTATGGTTCTATATATCTGTTAAGCATAGCTAGACATGGGTTGAGGGACAAAGGCAGTGAGAGGTGTGGGTGGATGGGGGAAGGGGGCCAAAATAAAAAGTCTATGAAAAATATAGTAGGAAGCTGGCCCAGTGGTATGGAGGGCTGAGGCATCATGCTTTACCTCCTGCCATGCCTGTGATCCAAGTTCGCAGTGTGAGCAGACCACTGGGGGTCAGCTGGGGAGGGAGAGGATAGAGTGTCTGAAGGACAGCTCTCCTCTTCCAGGGAGGAGGTGGGGATGGAGTCCGCTGCCTGCCTGACCCCTAGCAGTGGCTGGAGGCTGGCACAGCAGGCCCACACACAGGGGCAGTTGCGGGGCAGATGCCTTGAGTGCCACATATGGAAGTGTGTGTGGATCAGCCATTGGCATCATTGCATGCTGCAGCACCGTGCTCAGGGGATGGATAAGCAAAAACACAAAAGCAGCTCCACTGCTAAGTGAGGGTGCTCAGAAAAAACAACTAAAATACAAGAGCAAGAAAAGCCAGTACTCCTCAGCTCAGTATCGCAAACAGGCATATACTTTATTGAAAAGCAAATTTAAAAACAGTGCCTATATTAGTCAACATCAGGATCTTGCAAAGCTAAACCCCAACCAGTTTTGTACTAACGGTACATCATCAGGGGTGGTCAGGGGGAACAGGAAAAAAAATGAAGGTGGAAAAAATAATGCTGACTGGCAGATGAAGCCAGCCCCCTGCAGCCTCCACACCTGGCTAGCTGGCACCTCACTAGTGTAAGAGGTAAGTCCAGTGGACACCGGGGTGACAGGGCTGGGGGGGTCAGACAAAAGTGGGCCGGGTGCAGGAGCATAAAGAAAATAGTAATAGAAACATAGAGCAGGATCATCACTGTCAGCACTGACTGTGCATGAGAGTGTTTGAAGAAGGGGGGGGGTACAATCCCATAACATAGCTAACATTCAGATATTTGTTAAATAAATAACTTGCTTGCAGCAGACCAGTAGCAAAAGTAAAGCAGAGTGCTGTACTGCTGGTGTTTCAATTATGGCATCACTATCAGTACAAATGAATATCATGGACTTACAGTTGGTGACAGTTCACATCTTTGTCACCAGCAGCATATAATCATCTTGGGATATATAAAAAAAGGCATGATGTCAATGACAATCCACTCAGAGCCCAGATCAAAGAAAAAACAGCAGTGTAGTGTAATTCTATACAGAGTCCACAAACTAAACAAGAGAAGGTGCTCAAAAATGAAAGAAATGACAAAATCAACATCCCATGGGTTTTACGATGACTTTCTTTATTACATCATCACAAAACAAAGCAGTTTACTACATTAAGAAAATGTAGCATTGCCAATGATCTTTAAGCACTAGGGAGTGCAGTGGAAAGGACCAGCAAGGAATCTCGAGTGATGAAAAAGGATCCTTTTTCATGACCCGTGGTACAAAAAAGGATTATTTTTTCTTATCACACAGTCACAAAAAAGGATTCATTATATTAAAAAAAAAACATTTCAAGGATATATTTCTAACTTTGAAGTGCAGATTGCACCTAATGGGGTCCAATGAACCAGCTACATCTGATCGTCTCTCTCCAGGATTTTTGTGGCTTTGGAAAAAACAAATTAAGAAAAAATGGAAACAAGATGGTGACTAGCAAAAAAGGATTTTTCTTTCACAAAAAAAGATTTAATTCTCATGATAAAGGAACAAGGTCTCGTGAGAGTGAATCCTTTTTTCCGAGAATAAATCCTTGGTCAAACTTTCTCCCTCAATCCTGTAACGTGATCTTCCCATTGAAAACAATGGGAAATTAAAAGCATTATAACTACGTAGCAGATTAATATTTCTCACAAAACTAAGCATGCCTATTCTGTTTATTCCCTAGTGGTCCCCTACACCACCACTCCACTCCCCCATCCTGAAATGGAGCAGGTGACCAGCATAGCCCTCTGCTGTCCTCCATGGCCAGCCAACAATTAGGAAAAAGTATATCAAATGTCTCAATAACAAAATGGCAGAACTTCAGACCATGCTGAAAGCAGAAGGTATTGACATACCCAAGCTGGTTCTACCATTAAAAATCACACCAAAAGTCCACACTGTCTAGACACAGGATGATGAGGAAAGTACTGCAGAAAGTGGCAACTTTATGACTTTTTGCACTGTCTGCATCTCAGAATCCGCACATTCAACTGGAATGACACTTGCAACATCAAGAGATCCACCCCCACAGAACAGTGCATATTAAATTTTAAGCAAATCCATTGATTGGTTGCAAAGTTATTAAAGTGCAAAATTTGAAGTTGAACATTAAACTTGTTACTTTACCCTAACTATAGGGGTGCTATCACTCCCCTACAATGCATGTGTGTTAGCTCATGTATATTACAGTTGACCAGAGTGTTCAATGTTAAACCACAGTCTTTGAACCTTAATAACTCTGTTGGTGTTTGATGATGTTAGCAAAATTTGGCATGTGTAGGCAAGTACTCAAGACGTGGGACGTTTCTTGATGGATGTCTAACCAGAATTCTGAGATGCAGAAACATCCAGAATGCATAAATCCACCACATTTATTTGCTCTCACCTACAGCCAAGATGGGATGGAATTTTGTTCTGCAATTTTAAGTGCTGAAAGTGCTATGGCCAAGTGTGTGCTTTTCAAAGGTTTCTTAACATTTAGTGTTTTTGTAACCCCTTGTTACCAGGGGTTACTAGAATCCCAGTAAGACCTAGCGGTAGGCAGGGAAGGCAGCTTGTGAAACTCCAGTTAAATGGGTTTCACACTGTCTCACGCTGTTCTCAGTCTCAGCTGAGACTGAGAGATGACATCACCAATAGAACTGTCGCATGCATAAGCCACATTGGAATCTGCAGCAGAGGGAATTAGATAGAACATTGGGAGTTTTCAAAGTCAGTTCCTGTTTACCTTCTGTAAGAGAAGGAGTGAGTGTCCAGTGTTCAAGTGGTGGAGACCGCTGTCCGGGTCTCAGTGCCCCCTTCCCTCCGGGGGGTGGGAGTAAAGGGAATAAAGATCCCCATGTAGATTCCAGGGGCAATCCCCTAATTTCTGCAGAAGAAAGCTGCCTATTTCAGTTTCAGTCTGTGCTTGGAAAGTGGGAAGAGTTGTACTTCGCCTGTGGGGCACCTGCAGCAAAAGGGTGAGAGTTTGCTCTAATATGAGAGGGCAAAAAATGTGTTTCTTCAGCCTGGGATATGTGAAGAAGTCTAGGATTTAAACTACTATTTGGGAGGCCTATAGTACTAGGACAAACAAATGGAGTAGTGTCAAAAGCTAGAGTGCTATGTGAATTCAAGTAATATTGTAGAGGGGTGCGACAGTTCATCCACCATTTAATCTACATTCTGAAGTTTCAGTTTGTCCAGAGAAATGGCCAGGTATGGGCTGTGGGAGCTGGAGGTGGGAACACCCCCCATCTTTAGTAACCAGGTCCACCTCTCAGTTTCTGCTGTGATTGCTACTTGCCTCATGTGCTTGGCCAGTGATGAGGAAGTACTCAGGCGTGGGTAAGTAAATGGGAAAATCTCTCTAGGGGCCATGAACTCTAAGTGTGTGGGGAGCCACAACAAGTAAAATGGGTTCATTCTTCCAATGGACCGACATTCAAGTATGGGAGTCAGAAGAAGTAAGAAGGAAATCTCTCTAGGGGTCGCAGACTCTAAATGGTGTGGGGAGCCACAACAAGTAAAATGGGTTCATTCTTCCAATGGACCATCAGTCAAGTGGCCGGCAGGGAAGCCGGGCCAGTCGGGCTGTGTACCCAAAGCTCGTGCAAGACTGGGCTGTGTACCTGGTGGGTCTAGAGCCTGAAAACAGTAGAAATGGTTCATTCTTCCAGTGGACCGCCTTGTAGTCTCTAATCTGCATTATCAGTAAATGTAGCCCCATGGGGGTCCATCTATGCTTTGTTGTGTTCAGCTAGTTGTGAATAAAAGCCACACTGAAAAATCCCATTCCTGGTTCTGGACATTACAGTTATTGCTTCTGTGTTCGGATTTACTTGGGTGCCCCTAGAGTAGCCAAACCTAGGTCCCCTTGTGCCAGGTAACCCCATCCTCCCCAACCCAGGTCCCCACCAGGTATTGCTGCCAGCACCAACAGCATGCCACCTGTCATTTAGTAAAAAGGCAGGGGTGAGGGGTTACAAAAATGGAGGCTCCGCTTTGGATTTTGTTCGGGAAGGAAGGTGCTTGGGCAAGGGGGCTAGCATATTGGCTATCTGGCAGTGGGTAGCCCAAAAAGCTGAAGCAATTTCCCTAGTGTGTTGCTGTGTGCTGTGAATCTTGTGCTGCTGTTGAAAAATGCCAACTGTTTACCAAGGAGCATTAAAGCCAAAGAGTGTGCCCTTGTCCTGCATCAAAATTGTTTACAGCATTTTTGCCTGCTTTAAAAATAAACTGTGGTAAATAAAAATGTGGAAGACTAGGGGTAGCAACAGAGAAATTGTGCCCTGGACATTTGAAATGCTTTTAAAAATGAATTCTTGTGAAGAAAAGTGTGGAAGACTAGGGGTAGCAACAGAGAAATTATGCCATGGACATTTGAAATGCTTTTAAAATGAATTCTTGTGAAGAAAAGTGTGGAAGACTAGGGGTAGCAACAGAGAAATTATGCCATGGACATTTGAAATGCTTTCTGTGTAAATGGAGAGACTGCAGAGTTAATGGTTATGTCATATGGTTGAAATGGGCTCCTGCCGTGGAGTCAGTTGGAAAAAAAAAAGTGCATTCTACAGTTTAAATTTGCCTGCTCGACGATCGCCGTGAGGAGAAGAGCCCTCGTGAGGAAAAAGAGGCTCATTTGCATGGCGTCATGTGGTTGGTCAGGCTGCAATTAGTTTCACCCCTCAGCCAGCTCTTCTGAGACTGCCTCAGCATTTGAAAGGGAGACAGAGTGTAGTGCGTGTACTGGCAGTAGAGGAGCGTCGCGGAGTATTCAAAGCACTGTAAACAGTTAAAAATAGACTTTTGAGTTTAAAATCGGGCTTAACCCACAAATCGATAGTGGAAATAGCGAGTTTGGTGTTGAAAATGACGATCGCTAAGACTGCCCACACGTTTGTGTACAGAAGTCTTCAAGAACTGGATGCAGGCCGTTTTACCCCATCGCAGCAAATTGCTACTGATCACAGTAAGTAAACAACTAAAAAACTGTTCAAACAGTGATTTTCAGTTATGCCATTTAAAATGTGTGTGCAGCAGTGTAGTCGCTTTGCAAGTAATGACTTTGTGAAGTCCTGCCAGCAAGTGCAAGTCTGTCAAGCCATTGAATGTGTGCATGGAAGTGAAAATAGCCTCAGTTTAAAGTTTGCAGCCAGAGAGAGACTGTGGGTTGTAGCAAAATGCAACACTAGTAGAAGCAGGCAATCCTGAGCTAAAACCTGAAGCTTTTAAGGGACTGTGAATTAAATGAATGTTACCAGCTTGTGAAAAGTCCAAGGAAAATCCTGTAAATGTGTGTAAAGCCAGATCAGAGCAAGTTGTGCAGTTTGAGTAAAAGTTATCAGTAGCTGGTGTAAATCGGGTGCGCAGTGGCTTGACCCAGATTCTAAATGTTGATGCACAGGAGTGCTGCCGCTGACATTACAGGGTGGGGTAGTAAAGTAAACACAGCAGCAGAGGAGCCATTTTAAAGCTACAGAGTGTGTTCATTAAAGTGGGACTTTCAGTTACAGGGAACTTTTGTTTATTTTTCTGCAGTTATGGCCTCAGGACCAGCTCGTTACCTGGATCATGCCCGGGTTGCAGTAACAGCAGCAGTAAATAGACTGAGACATATTGAAAAGTGGTGCTATGGAGGGCAACTGCCTCCTGATGTGGCAATTCCTAATTATCCAGTGCGTGTATGCCAAATATGCTTGAGTGCTGGAAGGGACATCTTCATGATTCCTCACTGTGCTGGATGCCTACAAAAATATGGCTTGTATAAAGCGCCTTCAATTCTTTTGGCCCCACATGGACAAAAATTCAGGAATCTGCAGTTGGCAGCACACAGCACCAGGCGGAGCCTGTGGAGGAAGGTCCCTCGGGGGAGTGTGGCACAAAGCTAGAGGGTGCAGAATTAGAGACTGAATCAGAAGTTGAAGTTTTGGATGCTGGTTCTCAGAAAGAAAGGTCGGATAAAGCATCAATAGACCCCTGGGTGGGGGACCTAGCCCAAGTCTCTTAGATGAAGATGAGATGCGGGAGGCCTTTGAATGGGAGGTGTCGACCTCTACGCCTAGTGATGAATGGATAGTCTCAGGGCTGAGAACGACTGCTCACTCCTGGGCTCAGATCCTCAGTGAAGAGGAAGATGAGGGGGAACCTATGTGGCCTTGTGAGAAAGGAACGGGTACACAGCCTCAAGATCTTGCCTCGGAGGAATGTATTGAAGAAGGTGGTGATGCCACTGCCCTGGCTTTACAGGAGGAAGAAGTCAGGGATCCATTTCTAATTTCCTTGAGGATGCGAAGCTGGCAGAACCAGGACTGGCCACCCCCAAGCCAGGGCAGCGGTCTCAGATTGACCAAAGCAAGTAAAGAGGAGAGACTGGTTCATAGAAAGGCAAATGAAATCTATGGTATGACCTTTCCTACCTTTCCTCGGAAAGTCTGGGAGGAGATTGAGGACTGCAGGAAATCCTGGATCTGGGATGAACCAATGAAAAGTGTGCATCCTGGGGCCAACAAGCATGTAGAGAATAGACTGTTCCACGAAAAGTATACCCAGTGGAAGAGAGGCAGGACACTGTTTATGGACAGAGTGACAGTAGTGGATGGAGAGGGACGTGAAATCTCCCACTGTGTGAATTATGTGTGCCCAGATGGGGCAATAATTCAAGACCCTGACCCTGGTACTATTGGCCTCAGTGCAAGGACCTCCCAGCAATTAAGCCCATGCCTACAAAATGGAGAGTCGAGCAGTGGTAGTCAATACTGCCACACTAGACTGTGAAGTGCCCTTATTGATCCGCCAATATAAATAACCGTGACCCAGGTGCCCCACCTTCATCAGTCTACAGTGTACTGTCCTGTCCAGCAACCATCGACTGGCTCACCAGATGACTTCAGATCCAGAGAGGACACCAGCCCAGCTGTTTCCTGTTCATCGCCTGGTAATCGGATGACGTCGGACCAGCTGTTTTTCTTTTTGTTCCTGTTCTAAGGTTCTATCTCCATTGATGACATCATCCCAGCTGTTTCCAGATGTGCCCTCTTGGGTTCCCAGAAGATGTCCGCCCAGCTGTATCAGAAGAAATGCTGCCAGGGAGAGTCTTCGGCTGTGGGGCAGGTTTGTGCAGAGTCTTGCACTACAAATGGCTGGTAAGTCCAAACTTTCCTATCTTTATGACATTGCAGTACACACCCTACACTACAGACTTCAAAAATGTGTGAACTGTCCACAAAGACTCTCCCCTTCGGGGCTTTGGCCTGTTAGAACTGTGCTTCACCGGATTCTGCCCAGGAGACTCTTTATTGACTAGCCTGGGCCTTGTGGTCACTAGTTGGGACTTTTAGGGCACTCCATCCCCCCAAATGTGTATTGTAAATAATGTCATTATTGTATTCTAATGTAAATACTGTTTTTCTACCTTTTTCTAAAAAAATCATTTTGGGATTTTTCAGTGTTTTGTATGGTAGGGGTTTAGGTAGACTGTGTATGCAGATTAGGAGTGTGTGTTGTCTTTCTTTTTCTTACAGGTGTTCCTAGGAAGACAGAAGAGAAGACAAGAAGAGGAGGAGGGGCTCATCGGAGTTCCTCATCAGTGCTTTATTGTGTAGAAAATGTAAAGTACTGTGGTGTTATTGCTATAGTGGTTACTGTATTAACCTTTTCCTTCCACAGGTGTGGTTGTGGGGGTAGGGGGGAGGCAGTAATGTGGTATTTTAATGGGGTGGTTGCAGGCTGCCCAAGGTCGGGGAGGTCCCCGGGTTGTTTTTTTTTATTTTGGGATATTATGTTAGAGGCAGATAGGTTTTCCCTAGGGGGTTCGGGGGATAGACAGGCTGTGGTCCTGAATGGCCATTGGGACTGCAGTGCTGATCTATCAGAGCCACTGGGTGTCCATAGTAAGTGGATAGTGTAGAGGCTGATATGTCAGCTATAGGCCTCTAGGCCCTTAGTGTTGCCTGCCTGTGCTCGCACATGGTAGGAGGGGGCCTGATCACCCCTCACCGCAGGTAGCACATAGGGTGGGATGGCCTAAGGCCAGGTGCATAATGACTGGGGACAGTCATTTTCCAAGTCAAGGGCGAGTGTAACCCCTTGTTACCCAGGGTTACTAGAATCCCAGTAAGACCTAGTGGTAGGCAGGGAAGGCAGCTTGTGAAACTCCAGTTAAATGGGTTTCACACTGTCTCACGCTGTTCTCAGTCTCAGCTGAGACTGAGAGATGACATCACCAATAGAACTGTCGCAGCTGCATAAACCACATTGGAATCTGCAGCAGAGGGAGTTAGATAGAACGTTGGGAGTTTTCAAAGTCAGTTCCTGTTTACCTTCTGTAAGAGAAGGAGTGAGTGTCCAGTGTTCAAGTGGTGGAGACCGCTGTCTGGGTCTCAGTGCCCCCCTCCCTCTGGGGAGTGGGAGTAAAGGGAGTAAAGATCCCCATGTAGATTCCAGGGGCAATCCCCTAATTTCTGCAGAAGAAAGAAAGCTGCCTATTTCAGTTTCAGTCTGTGCTTGTAAAGTGGGAAGAGTTTTACTTCGCCTGTGGGGCACCTGCAACAAAAGGGTGAGTGTTTGCTCTAATATGAGAGGGCAAAAAATATGTTTCTTCAGCCTGGGATATGTGAAGAAATCTGGGATTTGAACTACTACTGTATTTGGGAGGCCTATAGTACTAGGACAAACAAATGGAGTAGTGTCAGAAGCTAGAGTGCTGTGTGAATTCAAGTAATATTGTAGAGGGCGTGCGACAGTTCATCCACCATTTAATCTACATTCTGAAGTTTCAGTTTGTCCAGAGAAATGGACAGATATGGGCTGTGGGAGCTGGAGGTGGGAAAACCCCCCCCATCTTTAGTAACCAGGTCCACCTCTACGGATTTCTTCTGTGATTGCAACTTGCCTCATGCGCTTGGCCAGTGATGAGGGAAGTACCCAGACATGGGTCGCAAATGGGAAAATCTCTATAGGGGTCGCAGACTCTAAGTGGTGTGGGGAGCCACAACAAGTAAAATGGGTTCATTCTTCCAATGGACCATCAGTCAAGTGGCCGGCAGGGAAGCCAGGCCAGTCGGGCTGTGTCCCCAAAGCTCGTGCAAGTCCGGGCTGTGTAGCTGGTGGGTCCAGAGCCTGAAAACAGTAGAAATGGTTCATTCTTCCAGTGGACCGCCTTGTAGTCTCTAATCTGCATTATCAGTAAACGTAGCCCCATGGGGGTCCATCTATACTTTGTTGTGTTCAGCTAGTTGTGAATAAAAGCCACACTGAAAAATCCCATTCCTGGTTCTGGACATTATAGTTAGTGCTTCCTGTGTTTGGATTTACTTGGGTGCCCCTGTGCAGAGTAGCCAAACCTAGGTCCCCTTGTGCCAGGTAACCTCATCCTCCCCGAATCCAGGTCCCCACCAGGTATTGCTGCCAGCGCCAACAGCATGCCACCTGTCGTTTGGTAAAAAGGCAGGGGTGAGGGGTTACATTTTTATTTCCAAAACATTCAGAATAATAAATCCAGCTTTTCAGAGTGAAACTGTCCCTTCCTCAGGAATTCTGGAATCTATACATAACATACTAGATTTACTATATTAAAATATATAACTATTAATCTAAATCTGAATAGAAAATTTCAAGTTTTTTTGTATATCAAAGCAGCCTATTAGTATATAGGTGTGTGGCCCACATTTACATTTTTCCAGTATTTAATTCACAGGCTACAGTATAATTCTCTAAATTGTTAATCTCTCTATTGTCACAAATGAATGATTAAATATTATGAAAATGCCATGATATTACATCTTAGAGGTGTGCAAATAAAAAAACACTTCCGCAAGTGGAATTTAAGCAAAAATCTGACTATTGCAGAAATTTCACCTGACCTGTACCCTACTTTATTCTTGTCTAGTGCCCCCAACCCATCCCAGATTGCTGCCTGTTTGTCTGAAATAAATCAAATAAATCCTTTATGGCAAGCGATCCCTCACCATACCCAATCACCTGCCCACCCAACATGTATTTAAAAAAAACTGATGGCTAGCAGTCCCTCCCCCTCACCTAATCACTTGCCCATGGCCAATAGTATTCATTGCTAATCAGCGATGTAACTATCCCATCTCTATCCCCATTATAGTAAAATATTTTTTCCCCTGGTATTCTAGTGAGCCCCACCCACCCTCCCTATCCCTGGTCCCCAGTATGTAGATTTTGTTTTCATTTATTCACTGGTGGTCTAGTGGTCCCCTCGACCACCACTCCACTCCCCCATCCTGAAATGGAGCGGGTGACCAGCACAGCCCTCTGTTCCCCTCCATGGCCAGCCAACAATTAGGAAACAGTGTATCAAATGCCTCGATAACAAAATGGCAGAACTTCAGACCATGCTGAAGGCAGAAGGTATCGACATATAAATGTTCACAGAGGCATGGTAGGATGAGAAAGACGTTTGGAATAAAAACATACCGGGGGACCATGTTACTAGATTAGACAGAAAGACCAAGAAGGGAGGCAGAATTGTTATCTATACTTCAGAATTTATTAAAACAATACACACATCATCAAGGATTAAGAGTGAGTTATCAACAACAGAACATTGTGGTTAAAAATAAATAATGGTACCATGGGAGATTATGTCCTGGGTTATGTTATAGACCTCCCGACACCTCTGAGGAAAAAACAAAACAAGAAATGTTCGATGAAATAATAAGGGCCATGTAAACTGGACCATAAATAAATCTACATCCAAACAGAATAAGTCATTTTCGGAAAAACGTTTAGAAAATAACCTGGTACAACATGTAAAAGCCCCCATCAAGAATTTAACATGTGCTAGATTTGGTACTTAGCTCAGAAAATGTCAGAATAAAAAACTGTGAAGTTATTGCCCTGTTAGGTAATAGTGACCATGCCAGCATTACCTTTCTTGTAGAGAAATAACCACATAAGCCAAAAGGGATGCACAGAGATCTATTTGCATAAAACAGCAGATATTGAAGGCATTAATGCAGATATTAATTAAATAGATTGGAGTACAATCTTAATAAAACTGTGGATGAAGTCAAGAAATATTTATTTATTTATTTCAGTTTTGGATTAATACCTTTGAGCCGTGGGGCTCCTTTACAAAGGTTCCAAGTCAGAAAATACAAGACAATACATTTGTTACAGATAATTACAGGCATAAAACACAATGAATACAGACCATGTTAAATGAAAATTTCAGTTACCGAAGTGCTGGAGAGCGTAACATCAGCACTATATCAGTGTGGTACAGTGATTTAGCAAGTTCAGTATACAACTACCGGACTTTCCTGGGTAACCAGAGTACATGGCATTGAAAAATATTAGCAGCCACTGGAGGTCTTGTCTAGGGTTCAGCAGACAGAGATAGTATTGGGGGAGGAGGGAAAGGGTTTAGGGCTGAAAAGAGATTGTAATGGGGGAAGCAGGAGGGACAGGATCTAGGTGGTGAAAGGACAGAGGAGGGGAGTGGGAAGTGGCAACACATGGGGAAAATACGTAATTGTGCTCTAGTATTGTACTAGTGTATCCCAGTTCTATATGGGGCAGCAGCAGTCATTTTGG
The DNA here is from genome assembly GCA_016271365.2 of Neoceratodus forsteri. Classification (NCBI taxonomy): domain Eukaryota; kingdom Metazoa; phylum Chordata; order Ceratodontiformes; family Ceratodontidae; genus Neoceratodus; species Neoceratodus forsteri. The sequence goes on along the minus strand of CM028133.1, from coordinate 84,176,145 downwards.
AGGGCTAGGTAGGAGCAGAGCCCATTTTTAAACAGGCCAAGCTTGCTGCATTTGACAAGGGAGGCAGGGAGGTCACTTATCTATTTAGAACCCTGCATGACAGGGATCTCTGAGTGAAGGTAGTGCACTTAAAGGGCACCAATAGCCCCCCTTGGTTGCACATCTGGTATTTTTAGTTGCTTGGGCACACTTAAACAAATTGACGGTGGATTCAGGTGACAGACCAAGGAGTAATTTTTTTCCCCATCAGACAGGCCTGGTATTGTACTCTAAGATGGAGTGGGAGCCATCCAGTCTCCTTATATAGTGCACAGGTGTGGGTCAGGTAATCTTCCCGGAGGACCAGCCTACAGGCATTATTAAGGAGGGTTTCGACACTTTTCAGTGTGGTACCAGGACCAGCCCCATAGATCACCAGCCCATAGTCGATAGTGGACAAGACAGAGCTGCATGTGATCAGGTGTCATAGCATGCCTGTGGTGGTAGATCACTCCTAACTTTATATTTACCAATTTTACTACTTGGTTAATATGCGTGGAGAAGGTGAGGGTGTTATCTAAATGAACACCCAGGTATTTAAATGTGTTTACTTGCTCTAGTGTCTCCCCTTTTAGGCTTTGGATCAACAGCGGACAGTACTTTTTCTTGTTATGGGGCATTGTGAGGAGCATGTCTTTGTTTTTTTGTAGCTGAGCAAGAGTCTATTCTGCATGAATCACATTTCCAGCAAATGGAAGTTGGCTTGTAGTTCATTGTTATTTTGGACAATTCCCTGCCAGATACTGAGATGAGACCTTCATCAGTATAAAGCACCATGTAAGTCAGGCAAATGGAGGGTAGGGAGTTAATGAATACCATATATCTTTGATTAGAAGCTGCCCTTGAATATAAGCCACAGGCTATAGTGAAACATTTTAATAAAAGTTGTCATCAAATATATGCCTCAGCCTCTAATCATGTTACATAAAGCACTTCAGGTCAGACTTCTAGTGTACTAATATATTTTCTTACCATCTGCTGTTTAGCTGTATCATCTCTTTGTGATCTTAATCTCTTTAAATATTAACATTAATGTATTTCATATGCTCATAGGTAATGTTTATGTTTATTTCACTATGAAGTAGACATTATGCAGTATACTTGGTCAAATTCTGGGCATGTTAAAAAGTTGGATGTTTTAATACTAGCTGCCCTCAAACACAAGCCTCCCTCTAATATAAGCTGCAGTTCAAAATGCAATTTATTTTTTTTATACTGTCTTTATCCAGGGAGGCCGTCCATCTCGCCTACCCCCCAGCCCCGTCCCCTACTCACAGCACATCTCCTACTTCCTCAATGGCTTACTCCCACCCCATTGGCAGGGTGGCGGAGATCCCTCAACCCGCCAAACTTGGATCCAGTGCTGAAGGTGCCTGCCATTTGCAGGAGTGTCACCTGCGGGGGTTGGCATCATCCAGCTGTGCCCAGGACATATCTTTCTCCTCTTTGGTTTACTCCCTCCCACCACTCTCAGAGGCAAAGCAATGTTGGTGCCAGCAATGGCCATGCTGTGTGCACTTCTGCACACAGCATGCCAGCCAACAGCTCCACCCCATTCACTTCATATGGGACCCAGGCACTCCAACACCTAGCCACTACTAGGTATCAGAGATGCACTGGCCTCTGTGTCCCTCTCTCCCTCTCTGGAAGAGGAGAGCTGTCCTAAGGATGCTCAATCCTCCCCCACCGATGACCCACTCACACTGTGAACATGGGTCGCTGGCCTGGCAGGAGGCAAGGCATGATGCCTCAGCTCTCCATGCCACTGGGCTGACCAAAAATACAAAATTTTAATATAAGTTGTGACTTTATTCAAAGATATATGATAGGCTGAAAAGCAGGGTGCCAAGTATTGATCCTTGGGTGACTCCAAGGCTCACTTCCCCCGGTTCAGAGAGTTCACCCCTAATTCACATGCACTGAGATCTGCTGGAGAGGTAGCTTTCAAACCAGTTAACTATGTCTGGGAACAGGTCTATGGCTAGTAGTTTGTTTAGTAGGAGTTGATGATTTACTGTGTCAAACACTTTAGTGAAGTCTATGAAGATAGACCCAATTGTCATACCAGAGTCCAGCACATCATATAGTTGTGTAGTTTAGTGTAGTCAACCAGTGCAATTTGTGGGTTATGATTTTTTTTGTAACCCATGCTATTGTGCACAAAGAAGATTGTATTTATCCAGGTAGTCTGTCAACTGATTTGATACAATCCTTTCCAGGGCTTTAGATGGGGTGGGGATGAGGTAAAATGGATATTGGCCTGTAGTTTGATAGATTGGATCTATCACAGCTTTTAAAAACAGAGGCAATGAGTGCAGACTTCCATTTGTCAGAGAATTCTCCCAGAATATATAAAAGCATGATGCACTCTGTTATGAATCAGTATGTAAAATGTGCAAAAAAATATAATCATAATGGTATAAAACCAAAATGGCTTCACAAAGGTATTATAAAATTAATAAAAAGAAAAACAAGGCCTATGGCATTTATAAAATACAAAACTTGGAGGAACACTGAAAAAATTTCAAAATGATCCCAAAAACTTGCAAAAATAAAATTAGTGAAAGTGAAACTTCGAAAAACAATTTGCAGAATCGGCAAATAAAAATAATAGTAAACAGTTTTACGGGTACATAAACTCTTTAAAAAAAGACACTGAATAGACAGCAATAAAATTAAATAATAAATTAATAACAGACACAGTAGAAATGGTAAATTCCTTTAATATATATTTTTATTCTATCTATAATGGACCAAACAATGCCAATACTAAAGATAAGAACATTGACACAGGTAAGCATAAAATTCAAATTAAATACATAATTTCAATAATTGATAGCCTAAAATCACATAGTGCTCCAGGTTTGGATAACATCACACCATTAAAGATACAATGAATTAAACCTAGTATCTGCATACTAAACCCATAAAAAATTATTTGAACAATCATTGTACACAGGCATAGTACCCAGTGAATGGAAACTATGAAGAATCGCGCCAATCCAGAGCTGATAGGGTTGTGAAGAGCTACCAAATGACCAAACTTATTTTCTTGTTGGTGTCATATAGTGCTGTTTAGTCATACATTATTTCCAGTGGAAGCCAAATTCCTCTGTTTTCCTGTGTAACTAATGAAAGTCTATGGGAACAATTTCCCTGTAGATGGCTCCAAATCCCTGTAAATAGAATTCCTTATCATTTAGATAAAATTTCTGACATTCCCTATAAGCTTAGTTAAAGGAGAACTGCACTGAACCTGTGAGTAATGTTTCTTGTAGAATCTTTTTTCATATACTGTAGTGGGTTCCCTTCTGTTTCTGCCCCATTTTTTGCTGGCCTTTTAGTTAACTCATTGGATATTTATGGGTTACACACTACTGCAAAGTGCCGTCTAAGAATTGTATGATGTTGTTTATGTCCCCATGAACGTAAGGATTCTAAATTAGAGCACAGATGCACTGTAACAACAATATAAGTTCTTGATAAGATCATATTGTTCTAAAATGGTCAATGCCAGCAGTGTATGAATCAGAAACACTCACTGAATTAACCAAAAGGCCAGTTAAGATTAAACAATAACAAAATGAGAACTGGAATTTAAAAAAATAACATCTACCTCTCCAAAAATGCATGTTTGTTGATTCAATGCATTTCTCCTTTGAGATATTAACAGCCCAGTCTAAACTGTACAGTATTTATGGGGCTAGCAGTATAGTCTAGAGGTTAGAGTAATGAGCTATATAGAGAATAATGGATATGTAAGTGTGTGTTATGAATATTTTTTTCACACCCGAGGTGTGTGATGACCCATAAACCTCGAGAGCGAAGCTCGAGAGGTATTATGTAGTCATCACAGACCGAGGGTGTGAAAAAAAATATTCGTAGGCACACACTTACATATCTTTTATTTTTTATAATTACTGGTGCAGAGTCTTACCTGGCGTTTTTTTTACAGTGCGCCAAGCAGGAAGTGTTGGTGTGGCAACAAAGATCTTCCGGCTGCTATGGTAACCTATAGTAAAGAAGAAAAAACTGCAAGGAGTGTGTTGAAACTGGCGTTGTTGTGCAGTGTTTTTGTGTCCTGCAAAAAACAGAAAATTGAGGGATTCTGAAGTGTTTTTTGCGGGTTACTTGTGCTGGGGGTACAGCTGTGCTGAAGGGTGGCAGGCAACGGTAAGCAGAAACGCTTTGCGGGGCAGCGGGGGGGATTTCCGAGTTAACGTGTGAGCTGCCTCGAGCGCAGAGTACCGCTCGAGAAATCTAAAAGTGACTGCAACTTTGTGAAACGCCGTAATAACTCGAAATCGAGTTATTACGGCATTTGTACTGTGTCTGAATTCTGGTTATTAAAGGGGGTCATCAGTAATTATACATAGGCTTTGTACATCCAGCATTCAGACATGGGTTTGATTCCCACATCCTCCATTTCCATACTATGTGGCTCTGATTAAGTCATGTAATCTCTCCAGTGTTGCTGTAAATATGTTATTTTTTTCCCTTGTAGTATAGTTTTACACTGATCTTCTGCTGCACGGGACGGAATGCTCACTCAAACAGAGCCTCAGATCATACATTCTAGATAAAAGATGAGCAGTCTGCGTCACATGGCCCATCCCAAAGCAGGATTGTACACACACACACTCACACACACGTAAGAATTAATCCACTCCGTAGGTGACATCTAATGGGGAATTAATGCATGGTTGGGACCATTGTGGCTCGAGGCCGCAGGGCGAGTGTTCACAATGGACCAACCATGCACTAATTCCCCATTAGATGCCACCTTCAGAGTGGATTAATGCACTTGTAACATGGCTCGTAGGATTATGTGGTTATTCTCCATGTTATTCTCATACTGTGCATACAATAATAGAAATACATTTTGCTCTCTTTTGATTTCTGTGCTGCACTTTTTGAACATTTACCAGAGTACCATTTATATGGTCATATTGTCAAAGCAATATTTCACATATCTGTCAAGAAAGTATCTATGCACACTTGGTTGTGACTGTTTAGAACATCTGCATGGCTATTATTTTAGTACGTCAGTTTGGGAGGTCTATGATACGCTCATTTCTTCATTTCGCTATTTCCCCGTCAATATGTTTTGAATATTTTCTAGCCTTCTGTGTGTGTCTCCGACATCATTCTGATATCGCACCATGCGCTCTTTGCCACTTGCATTTCTTTTGCATTCTGCTTCCTTTCCTCAGTTCATTCCCAGTCCTGCACCTCTCCGACTTACATTTTGTCCGCCATTACTTGACACTCACTCTTGCCCCTACTGCTAAACATTGCTAATCAACTGGAGCTAGTATTTCTCGTTGTGCTACCTATGGGACTGCATTTCTCTATGACACTAGCTCCCCAGTTGCTCCTTGTGCTCGTCCACCTGCATGCTCGTTCCCCGTCTACATTCCTGCTCAATTCTGAAGAGTGATACCCTGCCCTGCTTTACCTCTTCTTTTTCTATATTGCTCCTTTCTCACCTGTGGCTAGTTTCACAATTTCACAAGCAACACGGTATTATCATGCCATAATGCCATGTTGCTCTTGTACCACCTGACGCTCTTAAACCTATCACCTTTGTTCCCTGGAGTCCTAATATTTACAAACACGCTTAAAACCCACTTTCCACTTGACACTTCCACTCCAGAAACCGCAAACAAGCTCAAAGCACCTCTTTTGTTCTATGTGTGCTTGGGCAGCTGGACTTAGTTAACTCTGTCACACTAGTTTATGCTTACTTTTTTGTTTGTTTGTTTGTTTACAGGGTAAGATCCTTCAGGCCAAAAAAAGTGATGGGGCTAAAGCCCCCCTCCCCTACCCAGCAGTTTGTATGTTTGCCCATGGGAATGAAATAGCTCATGGACTGCATGTTCACAGTCTGTAATCTGACACTGTAGACTATGGATATCATATAATGAATTAACCTCTAGGTAGCTGAAATAAATCGAATACATCTATTAGACTAAGCTGGACAGATGATAGAAACAGCAGCTTAAACATTTTTTTTTTGTTAACATCCTGAGAAGTTTTGAGGCACAATACAGCAGCATCCCCCTCCCTCAGATGCTTTTAACATAGAGCAACAAATAGCAAAAATCAGAGGGAGAGTGCACTGCTTTGCAGCTGTGGAGGAATACATTCAAATATCTAAGAAGGTAGTTGAAGGAAAAGCCATTTTAGAGCTATTGTCTGATCAATGACAGGAGGGCTGTAGGCTCCGTCCACAGCCCTAAAAAGGGTTATAAACAGAATATAAGAAACTGCAAACCCATAAGCTTAACATCAGTGCCGTGTACAATTTGGGAATCTTTAATAAAGGAAAAAAATCCATAATCAACTAGTAGACATCCCTATGTTTGACGGAAATCAACATGGATTTACACGTGGAGGATCATCATGCACAATGAATCTCATATGCTTTTGTGAGCATATTAGGAAACCTCTAGATAAAGGAGAACCAACTGATGTGATACTGTTGGATTTCAGTACAGATTTTGACTTGGTGCCATACTGGGCTGTCAGTGAAAACCTTACTAAATATGGTATTGATCAACACATGGATTAATGATTGGTTAATGATTGGTTGGATAGAAGAATACAGATGATAACAATAAGGGGACATCTTTCACAGAGAGGTGATGTGACCAGTGGGATGCCTCAGGGGTGGGTGCTGGGTCCAATTATTTTCCAGCTGTTCATAGCCAATTTAGAGGAGAATGTAAAAATTACATTATCAAATACGCAGACGTCTTTAACTCACCAATTTTTCTTAATTAAGATTTGAAAATGTAGTTTTTGTTTCATAGAAAGAGTAACTTGCATTGCTTTTGCATAAAACATCTTTTAAAGTATGTAATGAAAAAAGTGTGTACACTTTAAGCACTATAAGTTAAAGGTGTACCACAATGCAACCAGAACCCCCCTGCCTCCCGCCAATGAAGGCCCTAGAGTTGGGCTGAAGTGCTGGGTGATGAGAGTGTGCTTCCAAATTAAACTTTTATTTTGTAACCTCCTGGGTATTAAAGTGTTCTTTTTTCCATAATATTTTTTATTTGAGTGTTAAACTTTTATACATGCATCAAACATAGGCTAAAATACAGGTGAATTTACATATTTTCTTTTAGTTATACATGTTGTCTGGATTCACAAAAGGCAACTCAGGACCCAAAGCAACTTGTGTACAAACAAATGGTGCACATCGCACTTGCATCATGAGTTGCATCATGTTGGGATTCAGAAATGCAGCTGTGACATGCTGCCTGTGCCTAAGTGGACCAATGCTCCATAAACCCTCTTGTGACATTGCATAAGGGGATTTATGGCAGCAGTTACACCCTATTCAGGAGGGGTAGCTGCAAAGTCTTCAAACTGGGATTCAGAAAGACAAGTGGACATCCATCAAAGAACACTTACACCAGCTATGTGCTCCATGAATGACAGCAGCTCAATTGGCAGTTGGTTGCGGGGGTGAGAGGTGGGCTGTGCCAGTGCTGTCAGCTTATATGGTGCAATTAATACAATGATAGTATGAGCAACAGCAGTTTAAATTATTAAACAATAACTTTAATCATGTCTGATTACTCCTTTTATCACTAAAATCTGTACTTAAAATTATAGCTATAGTTTAGAGGTATTGGGAGGAAGTTCTCAACCTGTTCACATGGGCCAACCTTGTGGATGGGGGAGACAAGGGCCACTTTCCATAGAGAGGGCACTTGCCCTTCAAGGAGAGATTGATTAAATAGTCATGCTACTGGTTTTGCTATGGCAGGGGCTGTGAGTTGGAGAAGCTTTGGTTTGAGTTTATCAAGCTCAAGTGGATCAAACCATAGGGTTTGATCCACTTTAATAGCTTTAGGACCTCTTATTTGGCGATCACTTGGAGGTTAAATTCTGGGATGTTGGGGTTCAATTTACCAGGGTTGTGAGAAGATGTGGGTGGCCCCAGCGTGTATGTTTTAAACTTGTTCTATTCGGTGAAGAATGTGTTAAAAGCCTTGGTGGCAGCTTGCGGGGTCTTGTGGCAGTTACCTTTTGCCACTAAATCACCACATTCCAGAGTGTTTTGGCCCTTGATCAGATTGTGGATTTGCCTCCAGAATTTTCTGAGATCTGATAGGTTGTTATCCTGTAGTTCTCAGAGGTGGCGAGTTTTGGCTCCTTTTAGCTCAAGCTTACACATGTTCCGAATTTCTCTGAACTTTTGCCAATCAAAGGTCTGGCCAGTGGATTTGAAGTCTACACATGCATTTCAATCATAGCCTCCCATTTAAAAGTCATAAGCTATTTAATTGACAGCAAAGGTCCCCAAATGCTCCCAAACTTTTCTCTCTTATCTAAGATCACGTAGTTCACTTTTTTGTTATTAGTTGTGAAGGCTATCATATTATACCACTCCTTAATGCTAGAAGCTAGGGGATTTTTCCAATGGTTTAAGATTAGTCTTTTAACTGCAAGTCCTGCTGTTAGTACCCATAGCTTTTGGGTCATTGAAAGAACACCGTTTTGTAGGAGTATGCCTAGAATATATTTTTCCAGAGACTAATCAAAGACTGCATTAACACACTTATTAACAATCTTGTGTACCCCCTTCCACAATGTTGACAAGTCAGGGCAGTTCCACAGCCTATGCAAAAGGGTCCCTCCATTTTTTCCACATCTAGTACTTTGGTCATTATCACTGTATCCCATCTCATATAACTTTACTGGAGAGAAATAGTAGTGATGCAAGATTCTGAATGGGATCAACTTACCTCGTGTCTCTCTACTGCCATCTTCCATGCAGATTGCCACTCAGCTTTGTAGATTGGCCTGTCTATCTCAGATTCCTATTTAGTTTTGACTGGCAAGGTCAGAAAATGAAAATCAGAGATGCTAGATAGAATTTTATATCTAAAGCTTGCTCCTTTCCTGAGAGCGCCACACTATATTAACTGTTACCACTGGAGATTGTTTTTAAGAGAGGAATCAGGCTGCAAAACATGTTCCACCATGCCTTCCTGCTTAAAGTTGTACCAGCATAACATGTTGTGGTGTTTTGCATATACAGCCCATAATGCTTTGCATTACGGGGTATGTGTGATTTTATAATTCTTTGAAACTTGGCTTCCTGGCCAATGCCATTTGGGGTTACCCTTGTCTCAGTGTTTACGCACTAAGGTTCCTCAGTTGTAAATAATAATGGAATTGAAGTTTATGAATTTTGTATTTGTCTTTTTACTCTGAGAATGACATTAGTATACTAGGCTCTTTTCCCAATAGATCCCCCAGGTGTACCACCCCTGATTTTACCTAAACTGGGTTTTCCAGTTGTATTTTATTATCAAACAATGCTGGATTAATCCAAATAGGGGCACAATGCATCTAAGCGTTCTTCTGGATTAGAGTGCTGGTAATCTTTTGTTGTCATTTCATTTCATTTTTATACTGGAAAGGCATGTAAGCATTGCTGCCTATTTACACACGCATCCAGTTACATGCAACAGTCATGAGACATGACATAGGCTAAAACATTTAACTTACAGTGAGGGTTGTTTGCTTACCACTGTTCCCTGCATTCTATCACAGGCCTGTTTGAACCCCCCTTACTGTGCTTGCTCCCATGACCTCTGCTGGTAGACTGTCCCAGGGCTCCAGCACCATTTCTGTAAAGAAGCATTTCCTTACTTCTCTCCTTAGTCTCCCACCTGTCAGCTTCCACTTGTGACCTCGTGACCATGAGTGGTTACTCAGGCTAAAAAGTTTCCCAGAGTTCACTTAACAAATTCCTTTGAGGAATTTTAAGTTGTCATTTATATCGCACATCTCCTTTCAGGTTTCTATTGAGTACAAATTTAGTACCTTGAGATGCTCCTCATAGGATTTACCACGCTGCCTCTGGATCATTGTGGTAACTCTGCATTGTACTGTGAACTAAGGATTCCAGAACTGGGCACAGTACTGCAAGTGAGACCTCATGAAGGCTTGTAGAGGGTAGTATTACCTCTCTTCTCCTACTGTCAATCTCCCTCCCAACGCATCCCAGAATCCTTTTTGCCTTACTGTAGACCTTGTTTCACTGGTTAGTTTGTTTAAGGTAGTAACTGATGATAACTCCTAGATGCCGTTCCTCATTTGTAGTGCTAAATCTCTCCCTTCCAATCCAGTACTTTACAATGGGATCCTTTTTCCCTAGGTGCATTACCTTGCACTTTTTTGCACCGAATTTTAACTGCCAGACCTTTGACCACCCCTTTAACTCTAGCAGGTCCTTCTGCATATTCCTTATTCCTTCTTCACTATCCACTCTCCCACATAGTTTTGTGTCATCTGTGAGCAGACATAACTTACCCTGGATTCTTTTACCAATGTTCATAATCAACATGTTGACAAGGACTGGACCAAGGACTGATCCCTGTGGTACCCCACTTGTCTCCTTCTCTTCTGATTTTCCCCATTTACTACTCCCCTCTGTTGCCTTCTTCCTAGCCAGTTTTCTACCCAACTCACTAGAGTTTTAGCTGTGCCCAGGTCCTCCATTTTCTTAAGCAATCTCTTGTGTGGTACCAAATCAAAGTTCTTACTAAAGTCAAAGTCCAAGTCCACTGCATGGCACTTGTGTATCTCATTCATTACCCAGTCAAAGAAGAGTATCAGGTTGGCCTGACACAAACTTCCTGTGACAGAACCATCTGTTGCTCTCCAGGAATTCTACAAGGTCCTCTTTAATCAGTGATCCAATCAGCTTTCCCATTATGGTTAGGATAATAGGCCTATAATTCCCTGGTTGCTCCTGGTCTCCCGCCTTATGTAATGGTAATATGTCTGCTAACTTTCAATCCGCTGGGACTTCCCCAGTCCTGAGAGAGCTGTTGAACAGATCAGTCAGTGGATCAGCCAGTTCAGTTGCTAATTCCCTCAATATCCTCAGGTGCAACCTATCTGGACCCAAGGCCTTATCAATCTTGTCTGCTATTAGCCCCTTCAGGACTCTTTCCCCTAAAGAATACTGGCAGGTTCATTTCTGGGATTCCTTTTGAGGCCACATTGATGCTAATCTCATGTAGTGGCCCACTTTTTATGGCTGTTGGGGGAGCCTACAGTCATTTCACTTTAGTTTGAAAAGGGATTTCCATGGAACGCATTTTTTAATAGTTTTCAATGTATCCTTCTATAGCACTGCAAATGCCTATGGCAGCTAAAAATACTCCCTTCTTTCTTTTTAGAATGATGGACACATAACCCCAACATGCTTTTCTCTGAGAGCAATTGTGCACAACTTCCAAACAAATCTAAATATCTTTAAAACTATTCAATTTGAACAAAAACAACCAGTATGAAAGTTGTTCAGGACAAAAAGACTTTTCACATTAGTTTCCTGGATGAAATCTTGGTTGGGTAACAGACAGCAGTGAGTATGTATAAGGGGTTATACCTCAGTGTGCATTTCAGTGACAAGTGGAGTGCCACAGGAGTCTGTGTTGGGGCCTTTTTTATTTAATGTATTAATATCATCTATGAAAATGCCTGAGGATGTATGGATGTCTAAATATGTGGATGATGTAAAGATAGGAGTGGTTATTAATGACAAATCATCTGCAGATTCCTTACAGAAAAATATAGATGAATTAGGAAAGTGGGCACTCAGACATGGATTGGAGTTTAATGTGGTAAAGTGTGGCGTGATTCACTTTGGGCATAACAATCTAATGGCAGGGTGCAGACTCTGTAGCACTCCACTTAAAACACCTGAAACTGAAAAGGACTTGGGGATATTTATCACAAATAAATTAACCTTTGACTATATATACAAGAAACTGTGAAAAGATGTAATACAGCAGTGGGGTGTATCATGAGAAACATCAAATATAAAAAGAAGGAAGTCATAGTACCACTGTATACATCCCTGGTTAGGCCCCATTTGTAGTAATGTGCCCAATTCATAGCTGTGCAAATTAATTATAGTAAAAGGCAAATGGAGAGGGTACAGTGAATGACCACCAAAAGGATACAGGGAATGATGGTAAAGGACTACAGAGAAAGATTAGATAAGTTACAGTAGTAGCCACAGACATTGTCAGCTATTTCCCAAAATTTCTGTGATATTTCTGGGGAAATATCCTGCTTTCTACATTTCACAGTAGAGGCAGCAGAGAGAAATGCTTTAGAAATTTCTCAAAATATCTGGAAATAGCTGGCAATGTCTCTGGTTACTACTGTAAGGATGTACTCACTTCATTACAGAAAAATAAGAGGAGATTTGTGCTATACATACAAAGCATTCCATAATGAACAACTTTGGCTAACTTCAGGCCTTTGTAGCTCAGCAAACAAGAGCACACTGTCTGAGATTAAGAGGGGAAACAACTAAAACAAAGGAGAGGGGAGAGTGGTTCAGCCAGAGAGTTGTGGGTCCTTGGAATGCATTACTGGAACAGGTGGTGACATCCAAAACACTTACAGAGTTTAAAAACCAATTGGATAATTATATGGGGGATAGGAAGATAATGTATATCCACTGATATGTAACGGGTCATTATGGCCTCTGGCAATAGACCTGTATGAAACTAAGAAACTATGAGGGCAGTGACTAGTCTGAATTCTTTATATTTTATAAAATATGATCTTCCAAACAACCTAATTTTTTTCTTTCTGAGTGAACACAGTAGGAGTCATGACAAACAAATGTAAATATCTTGGAAAGTATAAAAGTTACCAATATACAACCAACACGAAAGCTGTTCAAGACAAAATTACCTTTCAAAGGAGGGTAGTCACTAATCTGAATTCATTAGATTTTTTTAAATATAGCCATCAGAAAGGTAAAAATTGTGATGAGAAATAAAAATTCAGGTAATTAGATGGCCATAGTTTAAAAAGTATAATTAGTGCAGCTTAATCAATTTGATCATTTGAAATGCTATTTTGTCCTGAACAACATTTATATAATGATTTATGTGTAATGTGTATACTCTTAGAGACATTTACATTTGTTTGGCATAACTCCTATTGTGCTTATAACAGCCTCATTTCTCTAAAGCACTATGCCACATTAAGTGAAATGAGACCAGACCATCTTGTCATGCCTAATTTAACAGGAGAGCCTGACTTACTAGTACATTAATGTAATTTTTTGGTGCTTACCAGCTTGAAAAAAAAAATCTGCTTATTGGGGTCACATGAGGTATTTTCAGGATGGGATCATGTTAAATCTTTTCAGAACAAAAGCAGCAGATTAATTTTAGTAATTATTGGTCGGCAATATCATATGAGATATATAGTGAAGCTGATGCTGACCAGATAGGGGGAAGAAGGAAGACAGAGAAGAAAAACAATGGCTCTCTGTAAAACCTTTAGGCATCTATGCTGTAACTCAGATTTTTTCATTTATTATGTCCTCTTTGGCAACTTCTATTATTAAAATACATTTAATGTATAGTTTACTAAATCTCAACCTTGTGATAACTCTTGAATAGCTCCTAAATAAGTTTTAAGCCATTCCCTTTATGGGAGGTCTAGACCTCTGCAAAAGGTCATGCGTTATGTTTTCATATTTGTTTTACAAATTTCCACAGTAAAAGTGTGGAGAAATAGAAAAGTATGTACAACTAATCCGCTATGCATTTTCAATTCAGAGAGAAGTTAATATTTTCACAAAATCAAACCCAATGTTTGTACAGTTTTGTTCTAAAGTTATTTTATTCTAAATCTTATTGGACTGTTGAGTGTTATTTTTTCATATTTATTTGACAAATTTCTGAAGTAAAAGTGTTGAGAAATACAAATGCATGTACTGTACAGCTAATCTCCCATGCATTTTCAACTCGGAGAGATGTTAATACTTGCACAAAATCATACCCACAGTTTTTACAGGTTTTTTTTCAAAAGTAAATTTATTCTAAATCTTATTGGACCATTGATGAACTAAGCAAAGAAATGTTTACATAAAACAAATTGAAGACTCCAGGATTGGGAGGTCATTAAAATTGCAAGAAGTCAAATTATGAAACCTTAAATGAACTCATTGGGCCAGATATTCAAAGCTTTGATTGGTGTGCAAACCGTTTGTGCGGGTTTAGCGCGGGATTGGCACGGTCCTGCCATATTCAAAAGGCCACATAGCACGGGCAAAGTGCATTTGCACCAGGCAAACCATAATTATATGCAAAGGGCAAAGTGAACATGAATATAGGCACTATGAGATATTCAACAACTAGCGCTACGCCAAGGTGTTTAGCGTGACATATCACGACCCTTAGCGTGGTACAAATTACTGCCAGGAAAAGCTGGTCTTAACCCTGGGCAAACAGCTTTTCATGTCATTGGTGTATTGTGCGGTGTTAGCATGGGATTAGCGTGACTTGCGCGACCCTAACATATGAGTATGACACTTACAAAATGCCAGACATGGAGGGCACATGCTCCTCACTGAAGGCACCACAATGATGCCAACAGCTGCCACCAGTCCCAGCCAAGCACAGACAGTAAGGGGTGATCCAGCCCACAGGGGACATCATGGTAGTGTGGCCATACAGCACATACCTGCAGACCATATGTCTGTGGTGACCAACAGACACCAACACACACACATGCAGCACTGTGGGCATGGTGGCAGTTGAGGGGAGGGTGTATGGGTGGCCAGACCTCACCACAGCCCAGTTGTGGCCACAAGGCTGGGACACATCATGCAGTGCACATGGGCCAGTAATGGGAATATCCCACCACCAGTGTGCCTGTTGGATCTGACGTGCCCCCCAGCCACATACTGCACGACTGTACAGATGCCACAGCACACACTGCTGGCCATATATATGTCACTGTGAGCATCCCATGCCACAGGTGCAGCATCTGTGGAGCACACAACAGCGAAACAGTACTGTCCACTGTCAGTGCTCACCTGCAAGCTGGGCCTGTCACTGTGTACAGTGCTGCAGTCATCACTGCCCTACATACCATAGGCATTGCTGTGTCCCTCACACTGCCAGACCCATTGCTACTAGCGTATCTGCTGTGCACTGTAGCATGGCCTACAATGTGACGATTGCATGCAGCACCACCACCGCCTGTGCCTATGCTGTGTTGTCCACTGGGACACACAGTGATATGCTGTACTGCATACATGTAGCCTGCAGCAACCATCATGCACTGTCAGACTGACCTACAGGTGGAGCTGCAGCCAGACCTGGCCAGCCCCTGTACTTCCAGAGTGACCTACAGGTGCAGCTATGGGACCCTGCAGTAATGCTGGGCTAACTGCATGCATATCAGGGAATAATGGGATGCTAATTTGGCTGTTTGCCAAGACACTACCTAAGTAGGCTCATTTGCATGTCACTTTTGAATATGGCAAATCTTAACACTGGGCTAATGTGTTTGCACTGGGCAAACAGCTTAGCTCCACGCTAAAGCCATGCTAACATGGTAGCGTGGCGCTAATGGTTCAGGGAATATTCTACAGTTTTGATCACTGTTCTTTCACATCTGCTGCTGCTTGCAGCCATACTGGGTCCACGCATTTTTTGGCACACACATTGGCCACATAGTGCATCACTACCTGCCCTCACATCACTGTGCACTGTGTTGTTGTTGAGGTTTGCACTTTCTGGTTGCTATATTCAGTGCTGTCTTATTCCAGGGCTATGTTTGCCCAGCACTCCCAGCCCAGTTTGCATGGCCTCATTCCCATGCTATATTCAGAAGCTGTTTGCCCCGGGCTATTTCTTTTGAATATGGCTTGCTTTGTGCTCCAGGCTAAGTTTGCCTGCCAGGCAGTGATAACTTGTCCCAGGGGCAAAGTTTTGAGTATCTGGCCCATTAAGACCATTCTACTAAGTATGCAATTATAATGAATTAAAGCCATCTGAATATAGACCTATAATTATACAACCATTGTAATATATATTTTTAGGATCAGAGGAATGGTGCAAGGCTGCCAAAATTGTGGTGATCTTACTGCTTCAACACTTCAGTGTGCCTGGAACAAACCAAAAAGAGCCACAATAAAAGCTTCTGGGCCAGATATTCAAAACTTTGCCCCGGGGCTAAATTAACACTGCCCAGTGGGCAAACTTAGCCTGGAGCACAAAGCAAGCTATATTCAAAAGTAATAGCCCAGGGCAAATATATTCTGAATATAGCATGGGAATGAGACTGGACAAACCGGGCTGGGAGTGCAGGGCAAACTTAGCCCTAGAATAAGACAGCTCTGAATATCGCAACCAGGAAGTGCAAATCCCAACAGCAACACAGTGCACAGCAATGTGAAAGTAGGCAGAGGTGAACTATGTGGCCAGTGTGTGTGTGCCAGCAAATGTGTGGACCCAGTACAGCTGCAGGCAGCAGCGCATGTGAAAGTACAGTGTTCAAAACTGTATAATAATCCCCAAACTGTTTGTGCAGTGCTAACACATTTGAGTGGGTTTAGCACATGGCTAAACCATTAGCCCGGTGCAAGCACATTTTTGCCTGGCTCTAAACTTTGCCATATTCAAAAGTGACATGCAAATCAGCCTACTTAGGTAGTCTCTGAGCAAACATCCAGATTAGCATCTCATTATCCCCTGATTTGCATGCAGTTTGCCCAGCATTACTACAGGGTCCCACAGCTCCATCTGTAGGTCAGTCTGGAAGTACAGGGGCTGGCCAGGTCTGACCGCAGCTCTACCTGTAGGTCAATCTGGCAGTGTATGATGATAGCTGTAGGCTACATGTAAACAGTACAGCATAGCATAGAATATTGTTCCCCAGGGGACAACACAGTGTAGGCACAGATGGTGGTGGTGCTGCATGCAACTGTCACACTGTAGGTCATGGTACAGTACACAGCAGGCACTACAGTAACAAGGGGACCAGTAGTGTGTGGACACAGCACTGCCTATGGTGTGTAAGGCAGTGCTGATGACTGCACTATACGCAGCGAGAGGCCCGACCTGCAGTGTTTACTGACAGTGGACATTACTGTTACACTGTTGTGTGACCCACAGATGCTGCACCTGTGGCATAGGATGCTCACAGTGCCATGTACATTTCTGGCTTTGTGTGCTGTGGCAGTTGTACAGCTGTGCGGTATGTGGCTGGGGGGGCATATATTGTCCGAAAGGCACACTGGTGTTGGGGTATTCCCAATATTGGCCCATGTGTAGTGATGTGTCCCAGCCTTGTGGCCACACCTGGTCTGTGGCACAGCCTCGCCACCCATACATGCTCCCCTCAACATCCTCCATGCCCACAGTGCTGCATGTCTGTGCTGGCATCTGTTGGTGGCCACAGAAGTGCGGTCCACAGGTGTGTGCTGTATGGCCACACTGCCATGCTGTCCACTGGCAGCAGGTTCACAGCTTACTGCCTGGCATGGCTGGGACTGGTGGCAGATGATGGCATCATTGTGATGCCATCAGTTAGCAGCATGCTTCCTCTATGTTTGGCTTTATCTATGTGTCATATGTATTTGTTAGGGTCTCACAAAACCCATGCTAAACCCGCACAAATACCACGCAAAGCCATAGTGTCGAGCAAAGCTGATTGCCCAATGTTAAGACAAGCTTTTCTTGGGTGGTAATGTGCACCGCGCTAAGTGTCGCACTAAGTCGCGCAAAACCACTTAGCGCGGCACTAGTCGCTGAATATAGCATTGCACCTGTATTCATGTCAGTTTGCCCCTTGCATACATTATAATTTTGCCCGGCGCTAATGCAGTTTGCCCACACTATTTGACCTTTTGAATATAGCAGACCCGCGCTAATCCTGCGCTAAACCTGCTCAAATGGTTTTTGCCCAGCGCAGTTTTGAATATCTGGCCCTCTGAGTCTGGAAGTCCGTATACAGATTTTAGTTCCTCGAAGGACATAAACTTATTGTCCTGATATAAATTCCCTATATCAAAAATGGAGAACTTTTCCCAAAAATGTATTTCTTTCTCATCCATGCTCTCACTCATATTTATAAAATGTAATAAGGGACAAGGGGCCAGATATTCAAAACTTTGCGCCGGGCAAAAACTGTTTGCGCAGGTTTAACGTGGGATTAGCGCAGGTTTGCTATATTCAAAAGGCCAAATAGCACGCACAAACTGCATTAGCACCAGGCAAAATCATTATGTATGTAAGGGGCAAACTGAGGGTGTGTGTACATGAATACAGGCACAATGCTATATTTAGCGACTAGCACTGCACAAACTGGTTTTGTGCGACTTAGCGTGACACTTAGTGGAGTGCACATTACCACCCAGGAAAAGGTAGTTTTAACCCTGGGCAATCAGCTTTGTGCAACATTTTGGCTTTGCGCAGTGTTTGCACGGCTTTTGCGTGGCTTTGCGCAACCCTAGCAAATAAATATGACACAGAGACAAAGCCAGACATAGAGGAAACATGCTGCTCACTGATGGCATCAAAATGATGCCATCATCTGCCACCAGTCCCAGCCATGCCAGGTAGTAAGTGGTGACCCTGCCGCCAGTGGACAGCATGGCAGTATGGCCATACAGCACACACCCGCGGACCACTCTTCTGTGGACACCAACAGATGCCAGCACACACATGCAGCACTGTGGGTATGGAGGATGTTGAGGGGAGAGTGTATGGGTGGCTAGGCTGTGCCACAGACCAGGTGTGGCCACAAGGCTGGGACACATCATGCAGTGCACATGGGCCAGTATTGGGAATACCTCAACACCAGTGTGCCTTTCTGATAATATATGCCCCCCATCCACATACCGCACAGCTGTACAACTGCCACAGCATGCAAAGTCGGACTTGTACATGTCACTGTAAGCATCCCATGCCAGAGGTGCAGCATTTGTGCATCACACAACAGCATAACAGTAATGTCCACTGTCAGTAAACACTGGCTTGTTGGGCCTGTCACTGTGTATAGTGCAGTCATCAGCACTGCCCTACACACCCTAGGTAGTGCTGTGTCCACACACTACTGGTCCCCTTGCTACTGAAGTGTCTGCTGTGTACTGTAGCAAGACCTACAGTGTGACAGTTGCATACTGCACCACCACCATCTGTGCCTATGCTGTGTTGTCCCCTGGGGTACATTATTCTATGCTTTGCAGTACTGTTTACATGTAGCCTACAAGTATCATCATACACTGCCAGACTGACCTACAGGTGGAGCTGTGGTCATACCTGGCCAGCCCCTGTACTTCCAGACTGACCTACAGATGGAGCTGTGGAACACAGCAGTAACGCTGGGCAAACTGCATGCAAGTCAGGGCATAATGAGATGCTAATCTGGATGTTTGCCCAGAGACTACCTAAGTAGATTCATTTGCATGTTACTTTTGAATATGGCAAAGTTTAGCACCGGGCAAACGTGTTTGAACTGGGCTAACAGTTTAGCCCCTCGCTAAACTCACGCAAACATGTTAGCGCTCTGCAAACAGTTCAGGGATTATTATACAGTTTTGCACACTGTACTTTCACATGCGCTGCTGCCTGCAGCTGTGCTGGGTCCACACATTTGCTGGCTCACACATTGGCCACATTGTTCACCTCTACCTACCTTCATGTCACTGTGCACTGTGTTGCTGTTGTGGTTTGCACTTCCTGGTTGCTATATTCAGAGTTGTCTTATTCCAGGGCTAAGTTTGCCCTGCACTCCCTGCCCAGTTGGCCCAGCCTCATTCCCATGCTATATTCAGAAGCTGTTTGCCCTGGGCTATTACTTTTGAATAAAGCTTGCTTTGTTCTCCGGGCTAAATTTGCCTGCTAGGCAGTGTTAATTTAGCCCCGGGGCAAAGTTTTGAATTTCTGGCCCTATGTATGTTAATTCTAATGTTTTCTTTCCTGTTTTTTACGATAATAATCAATTATATTTTATTTTGAAATATTTAATATTCTGTATCTCAGTAGACACTAGAAAAAAAGTTTATTGAGTGTTTGAAAACAGGCAAATGCAACCAGACACAAAAGGAAGTCAAAAGAGAGTATTGGTTGTGGGGGCTAGTAACAAGTCAAGGAGCTCACGTGACCACTCCAACGGGGACAACCCACTGACACTACTGACCGCTGGTGGGCACTGGTAGTGGAGGAGGAGCTGGGCAAGTGCTGCAAGCAGTCAGTGTAGGAGGAGGAGGAGAAGTAGGCAGATGGCAGGCTGCCTGCCATAGTCCAGCTGTTGTTTTAAATCCCCTGTGGTGCCTGAGTGGCTGTAGCAATCATCTGTGCAGCAGCCCTCCATCCATAGGGATTAAGGGGACTCAGTTTAGTTGTCCTGTTGTATTCAGGCAGGCTCAAGCTCCATTACTGCAGCAGGTCCAGCTGAAGCTCCAGTCCACCAAGTCTGCTACTTGTACAGGACTGACTGCTTGAAAAGTGAGGAATCCCTGCTGCTTGCACAGGAAGTGGGAGGAGTTGTGGTTGGTGTTCATTTTTGTGCCCAGGTAGGCAGGGGGTTTGGCTGGTCTGGGAGAAGTGCCTTTAAGTGTAAGCATTGCATGTGTCTGAACTGTTATGAACATATGAACATACAAAATTTGCCAGCAGATAAAGGCCTAGAGGTCTATCAAGTCTGCTCGAAAGTGCAGCTAGCACCCCTTATTCTTCAGCTGCCCTGCCTCCCACCCTTCCCCTCCATTGATCCTCCTCCTTGCCCTGTCCCAGACCCTTTTGAAGCAGTCTACTGTACTACTGGATGCCACTTCTGCCAGCAATGAATTCCACCAGGCTACCACCCTTGCTGTAAAAAAAAGTCTCCTCATCTCCCTCCTGAACCTTCCCCCCTCAAGTCTCATATCATGGCCCCAGTTGTCCCTCCCCTCCCATACTTTGAACAGCCCTTCTGTACCTGTCTTGTTTATCCCTTTCATGTACTTAAAGGTTTTGATCATGTCCACCCTTCCCTCCTCTCCTCCAGTGAGTACAGGTTCAGTTCCCTCAGCCTCCTCTCGTATGGTAAGTCCTTCAGCCCCTTGATTATCTTTGTCACCCTGTGCTGCACCCCTTCCAGTAACTTATGTCCCTCTTCAGATATACAGTACTCCAGATGCGGTCTAACTAATGACCTATTCAGTGGCAGAATCACCTCCCCCTCCTCAAGGAGATACTCCTTGCAATGCAACCCAGCATTTTGTTGGCCTTTGCAGCTGCCTTTCTACATTGTGCCAAGTTGTTCATTGATCCTGTAATGAGCACCCCCAGATCCTTCTCCTCCTCCTCTGTCTTGGCTAGCTGCACTCCCCCCAACTGGTAACTCCTCCTTGGGTTTTTCACCCCAAAATGCATCACCATGCACTTTTTGGCATTAAATCCGAGTTGCCAGGTGTCTAACCAGGTTTCCAGCTATTTCAGATCATCCTGCAACCCCTGCCATCTCCCTAGGTCATCCACCATAGCTCCCATGTTGGTGTCATCAGCAAACAGACTGATCTTGTTCTTGATGTCCAATGATATGTCTGCAATGAATATCCCAAGCAACACTGGTCCCAACACCAAGCCCTGTGGAACACCTCTCATCACTACCCTTGGGGATGAGAGCTCCCCATCCACCACCACCTCTGTTGCCTTCCCCAAAGCCAGTTCTCTACCCACCTCACCAGCTTTGCACCTGCCCCTGTACCTTCTAACTTACTTCCCAGCCTCCCATGTGGCATCGAGTCAAATGCCTTACTGAAGTCCAGATACAGAACATCCACTGCATAGCCCCTGTCCAATTGCCTAGTTACCCAGTCATAGAACTCCATCAGGTTGGTTTGACAGGATTTGCTATGTATGAAGTCATGAGTCCTTTGGCCTCCAGGAGGGCCACCAGCCTCTCCTTCAGGATAGTCTCCATCAGCTTACCCACAATGGATGTGAGGCTTATAGTTATCCAGTTCATCCTTGGGGCCACACTTGTGGAGGGGCACCACATGAGCCATCCTCCAATCATGAGATATACACCCTGAGTGTGGTGAGGCATTAAATAGGCCTGCCAAAGGTCCCCCAAGGACCTCTGCCTGCTCCTTCAGTACCCTGGGGTGGATGCCATCTGGATCTGGTGCCTTGTCCACCCTCAGTGCCCTGAAACCCTCCAGAACTCTGCCCTCCATGATTTCCCCATCTGTCATCCCTCCCCCCATTTCTGCTGTTCAGCCTCCCCTTGGGTATCACCCCCCCTTCTCCTTAGTAAATTCCAAACAAAAGTAATAATTTAGCACTTCTGCCTTATTGCTCCCTGCTTCACCCAACCCCCCTCCTTCCTAATCCTTACTATGTGGTCCTTACAGTTCCTTTTCTCCCTGATGTACCTAAAGAAGTCCTTCTCCCCCTTCTTAATGCCTTGTGCCAGCCTGAGCTCCATACACACCTTGGCTACCCTTACTGCCTGTGTGACCGCCTTTGATTCCTTCAGGTACTCCTCCCTGTCCTCCTGCAGGTTCTGGTTGCCTTCACTATCCCCAGCTTAATGAGCTCCCACCTCTGGTTAGTGCTCATACTAGGTAGAATTCTTGCCAGATACCATTTTACCACTTCCCCCATCCTCCCAAAATTGGCCCTCTTGAAGTCCAGTGCCTTTGTATAAGATTCCACTCCTTCCTTGCCCATATCCTATGTGAGCCATACTGAGTGGTGGTAACTCCTTGCCAGTGGTTCTTCCACCCTAAGTTCCCTCACAAACTCCCCATTTGCCAGCACAAAGTCAAGGGTATTCCTTAACCTGGTTGGTTCACTGACCATTTGCATCAGAAAGCTGTCCTGGAAGGCATCCAGCAGTACCTTCTTCCTTCTATTCCTGGTTGTTGGGGTACTCCAGTCCACTCCTGGCATGTTGAAGTCCCCCACAATCACCACACTACCTTTCTTGCAGGTCCTTCTGATCTGTTTCGCTAGTTCCCTTTCTAACTCCTCCTTCTGAGAGGGCGACCTGTACACCATTACTGTTCTGACAGTCCTATTCTTGGAATCTTTGATTTGCATCCAAAGTGACTCCGTACTACCATCCTCCCCTTCCTCTCTTACACACTTCAGTCCTTCCATCACATATAGTGCCACCCCCCCTTCCCAATCACCCTAACCCTACAAAATAACCTGTACCCTGATACAGATAGGTCCCAATCATTGTATTGGGTGACCCATGTTTCAGTGATGGCTGCAATGTTCATCTCTCCCTCTGCCATGAGCACCTGTAGCTCTGCAGTTTTCCTCCCAAGGCTCCTAGCATTAAGGGTGATCACCTTCTACCCCTTCCCCTCCCATCCTGCCCTTCTTTACTGGCATCACCAATAGTACTTGCCCTTTGTCCTTTATCACTGTTATGGTGGGGTAAGCTCATATGGCTTCCCAACCTGTGGTCTCTGCATGTCTCTTGCCCATTTGCCACCCCCTGCTCCTAGTTTAAATTCCCAACTTCCTCCATGTACTCTGCCATCCTCTGTTTCAGCACTTTCTTTCCCTCCTTGCTCAAGTGTAGTCTGTCCTTGGCATAGAGACTACTGTCCTTCCAGGTCCCTCCCCACCCCCACACCAGCCATAACCTTTAGCATGACACTAGGTTCTTAGCCATCCTTTAAATTCCTCTGTTTTAAGCTTTCTTGTTGTGCTTGCCCTGGGTACTGGAAGTATCTCTGAAAAAGTTACTGATTCTTCTGCCCCTCACATAATTGTTCTAGTTCCTCAAACCTCCTCTGGGCTATATCTAATGTCTTGTCAGCCAGGTCGCTCTTCTACAGATGTATAATCAAATGAGGCTTGTCCCTACCCCTTCTAGCATATTTAAGAACAGATTATCCCACCATTTCTGCTATCATTCCTGGCACGACCTCCACCCAGCTGTGACTATGCCTCTCCCGTTTGCTACCCTACCTGACTCCTCTTAGTACTGGTCCCCCAGCATGAAGATTTCACCCCCTCTTACTCTCTGCTTGCTTCCATTCATCTCCATCTATCAGTCCTGGATCCTCTTCTTCTTCCTGCACAGTATTTCCCCCTTCTGCCCCTATTGTAATTCCCCCAGCAGTTGTGGATTGCATGGTCGTAGGCACGGGGGTATTTATGGTGTTCGGTATCCCATGATAATAACACTAGCATATGGGTGAGCATCAAAATGGCGACCCATATGAGGGTGCTATTGTCATGAGCGACCTCCCAGGATGGTTACTATTGTGACGGAAAGTGTAGGGGTAGGTGAGTGGAAAGCATTTATAGTGAGGGGAAGTGGAGGGATAGGGAAGAGGGTTGTAACCCTCTAGTGTGCCTGCTTTGCTGAGCCAACCATGTGGTGTGGTGGGTAGGGTGGCTGGCTTCAATGGAGCAGGTCTGGGGTTCAGGTCTGGGGGCTGGTTACATTTTGCTTTGTCCCATGACTACAGGACTTACTTTTTTTTAACCGGGCTGTGCCCCCCCTCCCGAACATGCATCCCTCCTGAAGCTGAGAATCAATAAATAGGGGTGTCACAGCCCCCCGGTATACACAGTAATCATACTGTGTGTGTGCCCAGTCACCTTTTAGTGCATATCACTGAATTGCTTTTCGGCAATAATGCACTCACAGTATTACCAATCACCTTTCAGTGATCAATAACATCACATAGAACCAAGTGTTCAACTCCCTCCTCCCAAAATTACCTCATAAAATTTCAAATTCTTGTATTTTATTTTTGGGTTGGCGCAGGCTCAGCTGCTAAAAAATTAAATGTCTCAGCAATCTCCATAGTGGTTGGAGCTAGCTGCAACACAATGTGCATGCACAGAACCGTTGATGGCTAGGGGAGATGGAGATATCATCAACAGAGAGAGCAGGAGAAGCCTGGTGAGACAGACTAGAGAGCATGCTGCTGTGCGATGTCATCTCTACAGTGCTGAGCAAATTGTGGTGTCCTGTCGACACTAGTGGTGATAGAGTGGGACTGTGTGCTGCTCTTCTCTAGCCTCATTTGAACTATGGGAGAAATTGAAATATGGTCCATTAGAGAAAGAACTGATCCATCCAGTGCTGAGCTGCTAGTACTGTGGAAGGGCATTGGCACTATCTCCCAGGGCAACTCACTCATTACATCTCAACACCACCAATGTTCTGCCCAACTTGGTGCCAGTGCAGCTCAGTTGGTAGCACATCTGCCTCAGGACCAGAAGATTGTGGGTCTCATCCCACACCAGGAATGGACCCATACTTAAAACACTGGCATCCAAGTGTAGTATTGGGGGGGTCTGTACTGCTGGGGTGTGCCATTCTTCAGATGAGACGTTAAACTGAGGTCCCTTCTGCACATCCTGGTGCTGTTCTGGTGGGTGTCCAGGTGGAAGTTAAAGAACCCAGGGTACTCTTTGCAAAGAGAAGGGGACATTCCCAGTGTCCTGGCCAAGATTTCCCTTCCCATAAACTGGATCATGCTATTGTCCAGGCTGTGTGTGGGTGTTGATGTGCAATATGGCTGCCACTACACATTCAGTCACTTCACTACCAGTCTAACATTGCTTGTAAAGTGCTTTGGGATACACTGTGTATGAAAAGTGCTATATAAATGCTGATTCTTCTTTGTTCTTCTTATCATGTGGAGTACAAGTAGGGGTGGAAAGACAGATGCCTGACTGAGCAAGGTTGTTGCAGAGTGCTCCCATGTGCAAAGGTGGAATGGGGTTAGGAGTACTCTCTATATGCAGAGGTGGAATGGTGGTACAGGAGGAGTGATGTAAATGTGTAGAGGGTGTCCCCATGTGTAGGAGTAGGATGTATGGGAAGCAATGCTCCCCATGCAGGGGCAGTGGGATGAAGGGGTGGAATGCTCCTGATGCACAGAGCTGATATGAAGTCGGAGGAAAGCTCCCCATGTGTGGAGGTTGAATGGAGGAGGAGGAGGAGTGCTCCCTATGTGCAGGAGGTGGGATGCAGTGGGAGAAGTGCAGTCCTTGTGGGGGAGGTGAACTGTAGTGGGAGAAGCACTGGAGGGGTCAGGGGATGAGTGCTCACAATGTATGGAGGTGGGATGGAGGTAGGGCAATGAATGGCTGGATAATAGAGGACAGAGAGTGGTAATTAGGGGACAACAGTCATCATGGGGTCAGGTCACAAATGGGGTACCTCAGGGCTCAGTTTTGAGGCCTGCTCATTTTAATATTCCAATCCCCTCAATGCAGATGTCATGATATGTATGGATGCCAAAATATGCAGACGACTGCAAAATTGGAAGCATTGTGAACAACCAACAAGCGACACAAAAATTTCAGGCTAATCTAACAAAACTGGAGAAGTAAGCAGAGTCAAACAAAATGTTTTTTAATGAGACAATGTGTAAAATAATGCATTTAGGGCATAACAGCCTAAGAATAGTACATCAGTTGAACAACACATACCTCCAAGAAACCATAAATGAAAGAGACTTGGGCGTAATTGTTAACAATAAGCATTCCTTCGATACCCACACAAAAGCAACACTCAAAAAATGCCAAATAACTATTGGATGTATCTTTAAAAACATTCAAAGACAAGAGCCAGATGTAATTGTACCACTGTATGCAAATCTAGTGAGGCCACATCTTGACTTTTGCTCCCCTTTTTGTGCTCCAACTACCTTGGGTGGGAAAAAAATGGTAGAAGGAGTTCAAAGAACAGTCACCAAAAAAGAAACGTGCACCTCTTAAATTACAGCAGTGGGCTTAATCAACTTGGTATGTACTCAATGGAGTATATGAGACTCAGGGGTCAGCTCTGCCTAACATTTAATGCCATGCAGAATGCATCCTTGTTAGAGACAATAGGATTAACAAGGCATAATGTTACTGGAAACACTAGAATACATAAGCAAAAATTAAAAGATGAAGTTACTATGACACAGAAGAGAGAGAAAAATGGTATACCCAATGAATTATCACACCATGGGATTCACTTCCTACATACATAGTTGAAAGTGAAACACTTAATAGGCTAAAAAAAAAGCTTGCTGAACACATGGGTAATGCTAAACAATATTTCCACCAATAAAACGTGGTGGCGAGTTTTCTAAAAGGGTTCCGGGGGTATACATCGCAGATACAAAATTGCAGCACATTACAAAGCAGGCTACTCATCACCCTCTACAATTTCGGCATGTAAAGAAATCACCAACCCAAACCCCATGGGCAGTGCACAGAATGAATAGGCAAGGTGACCACCGAGACCCCATCCCACCGAACAATGGCCCTAGGCACGGTAACTGCAGCCAGCTGCAATGTGATGGCTGGTCCCCCCCCCAACCCACCACCACCACCGATTGCCTACCTGTGTCCCATGACGTGATGCGATAGACTACATCCCTGGTGTCTAGTGGACTCCCGACCCCTACACCACCCCAGCAGGTAGATGCCCACCCCCACACCCTCCCAACATACCCCGACAATGGGTGGGCAGCCAGCAGAGCCCTCCACACACTGCCACAGCTGGCTGCTCAACTGAATGAGTGTGTATATACATGTACAGAGAGGAGGCAGGGAACTACAGACCAGTCAGCCTTACCTCAGTAGTGGTCAAGATCATAGAGGCAGTCCTTAAGGATAGGATAGTGTAACACCTGGAATCCATAGAAGCACAGGATCCAAGACATATTGGGTTTACAAAAGGAAGGTCCTATCAAACTAATTTCATAGATTTCTTTGACTGGGTAACCAGAGTGGTGGACCAAGGAGGAGCAGTTGATGTCACCTGCCTTGACTTCAGCAAAGCTTTCAATACTGTTAAACATAGAAGATTGATTAATAAGTTGGGTAGGCTCAGGGTGGGTCAGAAGTTGGTCAACTGGGTGACAAACTGGTTTGCGGGCGGAAAACAGAGAGTGGTGGTAAATGATATACAGTCAGAAGAGATGCAAGTTACAAGTGCGGTACCTCAGGGATCAGTCCTGGGGCCAGTCCTCTTCAATATCTTCATCAGTGACATTGCAGAGGGACTGGAGGGTAAGGTTTGCCTGTTTGCAGATGACACCAAGATCTGAAACAGAGTTGATGATCCAGATTGGGTGGGAAAAATGAGAAGAGATCTGGATAAACTAGAAAAATGGTCTGAAGAGTGGCAACTGTAGTTTAAGGCAAAGAAGTGCAAGATCATGCACATAGGGAAGAGAAAACCTGAAGCCACCTATAGGTTGGGAGGGGAGTTGCTGGCAGTCACAAGGGAAGAAAGAGACTTGGGCATCATCATCACCGATGACCTGAAATCATCCAAGCAGACCACTAAAGCAGTAAGCAAGGTGAGAGGATGTTGGGGTGTATTAGTAGGGGTATCACAAGTCGGAAGAGGGAGGTAATAATCCCTCTTTACAAGACACTGGTTAGGCACTATCTGGAGTACTGTGTGCAGTACTGGAGGCCGCACCTTCACAAGGATGTTAACCAAACTGAGGCAGTCCAGAGAAGGACAACAAAAATGGTGTAGGGACTGCATCAAAAACATATGAGGACAAATTAACAGAGTTCAACATGTATACCCTGGAACAAAGGAGGGGGAGAGGTGATACGATTGAAACATTCAAACACCTTAAGGGCATTAACAAGGTGAAAGAGCCTAACATGTTTCAATATAAGAAAAATAGCAGGACAAGAGGACACATCATGAGATTAGAGGGAGGCCGATTAAGGGGTAATGTGAGGAAGTTCTTTTTCACAGAAAGGGTGGTGGATGCATGGAACCGCCTACCTCAGGAAGTGGTGGGTATTGGTACAGTGCAGGGCTTCAAACAGGCATGGGATAGGCATAATACAGATGAGTATGAATAGATAGGCCATTGACAGAGCAAAGGCCGATGGCACATTCATAAGGTAGAAAAAGAAATGGGTAGACTAGATAGGCCTTGCTGTCCTTATCTGCCATCAACTTCTATGTTTCTATGTAGCACTGCTGTTTGTTCCAGTCATGACACTCTTGCTGCCACTTTCTCTGCCTCTCTGTATGTGCTGTGTGCTTCCACTGAGCTTTCAAAAGACAAACAGAGAGTCAGACCGACAACAAGGTGCCAGAAGAGTGAGCAGAAGTAAAATGGATGGCAACCGAGCTCGGGCGCACGCTGTCCTTCACTTCTCTGTTTGGGGGGGATAGAAACTGTTTCTGACCGGAACAGATTGGACCTGCACATATATGCCGCACTGGAAGCTGCTCTTGCTGTTGCTGTATCTCTCTTAGGGGCTGGGAGTGGGAGGGGGTTGTGGGAAGGGTGCAGACACTATTACGGGACAGGCCACCCCATTTAAATCAATGTTTGTTCAGGTGCAGGTCTGGGAGCCACCAGTCATCGTGGTTATGATCACTACATTGCACTGCTCCCAATTTCACACTACCAAGGTGGTGCTGCAACAGTGACAGTCTGTCACCTGGTGATCACTCTCAGTCCACTTACTAGCCACATCGCAGCATGTTGTTGTTGCTGTTTGGGGTCTCTCTCTCTCTGCTCTGTCCCTGGCACTAGTGCCACTCACCACCTCTTTCGATCCTGCACTCTCCTTCGGGGGAGGAGGGCACTGCTGCCTCTCCTTCTTGGTGTCTGTCCCTGCAGCCTATGTCTCTCTCTCCCCACCATCCAGGATTAAGCTACAGCTCTGCAGACAATGCTGCCTCACTTCTCAGTACTCTTGCTCCTTGTACGGTGCAGAGGGGTGGGGGGCACACTGAGGCAGCAGGAACACTAGGAGATCCATGGGTTGGGGTGGTCAGTACCATCACAGAGAGCAATGCTCAGGCTGGACACTGTGGCACACATGAACCACTGGAGAGAGAGAGAGAGAGGATCTCAGGGACAAGAACATGCACTGTCATTCACACAGAGGCACAAACAAGTTCAATGCAAACGTCTGTCTGGGGAAGGATATTTATTTATTTATTTAAACATCAGTTTAATAACCTTTGAGCCAGAGGCTCATTTACAAAGGTACCTTGTCACATAGAGGACAACAGATAGTAGCACAAGAAACAACAGTTAATACAGATTCAAGCAAGTTACAATTCAGGGTTACAGTAGGCAAAATACATATGATTGTAAAAGTTAAGAGTTAGGTAGGGGGGTGAGAGTAGGAGGGGGCAAGAGGGAGAAGGATGGGAGGAGAAAGGAGAGGGAAGGCCAGGAAGGATGGTGTTAAAGGGAGGAGGAAAGTGAGGAGGGGGGTGCTGCTCAGCGAGCATTGTCAAGACCTTTTTTTTTTTTTTTATCGGCAGCAACACCTCGTGAGATGAACAGGTGAGTTTCTGAGGCTGAATTTAAAGCTTGCTAATGTGGGAGAGTCAGAGATACTGGTAGGGAGTGAGGTTGCTGAGGTAGGTGCTCTGTAGGGGAATACCCTTTGGCCTTGTGAAGTCCTAGCCCTTGGTATGAACAGAGTTGTTTTGGATGAGCTGCGGGTGTTCATAGCCGGTGCAGTACGGCAAATAGAGCCAGCTAGGCCAGTGGGAGATAGGCCATGCAGGGCTTTGAAGGTGAGCTGGCAGGTTTGATACATGAGCTGCTCATCCAGGTTGAGTAGGGTAGCCAAGGCATACAGCTGACATGTGTGCGTATGTCTAGGTGCACTGGTGATAAGTCTGCAGGCTTTGTTAGTGTGGCGGACCTTGCTGAGGGCTGTCTGATCAGCTGACCCATAGACCGGGAGGCCATAGTCGATGAGAGATATGACAGAAGAGGTGACAGCAAGGTGGAGGGCATCCGCAGGGAGACATTTTTTGTGCCGGTAGAGAATGCCCAGCCGCAAGTTGGCGGCAGAGTTCAAGGAGGAGATATGGTCATGGAAGGAGAGGGCAGGGTCAAAGACAATTCCCAGGTATTTATAGGATTGCACAGGTTCGATGGGAATTTTGAGGGCAGAGTGAACAGTGAGGGGAAATTTGCTGAACTTGTTTTGGGGTTGGGAGAAGAGCATTGTTTTTGTTTTCTTTAGGTTGATTATGAGTCGATGCTCAGAGAACCAGGTTTCAGCGAATCAAAAACAAGTTGGAGAGAACTCTGAAGCAGCGTAGGGTTACTATCAGAGGCAAAGAGTACAGCATCGTCAGCATATAGCAGGATCTACCCGAGCATGTACTGTAGCGAGTTGAGGAAAAGGGAGAAGAGTAGAGGTCCAAGAATAGAGCCCTGAGGGACTCCAGAGCGAATAGGGCAGGTGCTGGAGAGATTTCCACTAACTTTCACACATTGGGAGCGGGCTGAGAGATAGCTGGCACACCTGGAGACTGGTCCAGTGGCAAAGCCTATGTGGTCCAGGGTAGTTAACAGGAGTGGATGCGATACGGTATCAAAAGCTTTAGATAAGTCAATGAATACCGTGCCAGCCAGGGCACCAGTGTCCAAGGAGGTGTGGAGGAAGTTGGCAAACTCCAGGAGTGCCGTATTGGTACTATGACCAGCTCTGAACCCATGTTGCACAGGGCAAAGAACATTGTACTTTGAGAGGTAGTTAGAGACTTGAGTGGTAACAATTTTCTACAGGGCTTTAGAGAGGGGGGGGAGGATTGAGATGGGTCGGTAATTACCTGGCAGAGTCCTGTCGCCACCTTTGTGGACAGGAGTAACCGTAGCAACCCTCCAGACAGCAGGAAATTGTCTGAGGCAAAGGGATTTGTTAAAGATGCATGTGATAGGGGCAAGGACCTGATCCAGGACCTGACGTAGGGAGGCAGGGATCAAGGGAATCAGCACTATGGTATTGCTTAAGGCTTTAAGGAGATATGGCCTAGTTTCTTGTAAGGTGACAACGCAGGTGGAACAAGGGCGCGTGGATGGGAGGGGCGGAACTAGGGGTGGAGGACTGAAGAAGTTACCAGGGAGTACTGAGCTAAGGTCGGTAAAGGAGTTATTGAGGTGAGTGGCAATGAAGGTAGGATCAGTGGAGACAGTACCATTGATGTTAAGAAGTGTGGGAGAGGGGGACCGGGAGTGACCATTCAGCTGCTTGACATTGTCCCAGAAAGACCTAGGGTTCCCCCAAGAGGAGGTAAGAGAGGCTTGATAGTAGTCCGCCTTTGCTTTACGGATAGCCCAGGTGCACCGGTTTCGAGCTGCAGCATAGGTCTGCCTGTCAGATGGTCAGCCAGAGGCAACAGCAAGGTGCCACAGATTATCCCGCTGCTTAAAAAGCCGCCTCAGTGCAGGGGTGAGCCAAGGAGAATTTCTTACTTTGGACCTATGGGCACTTATAGGAGCGAAGATGTCACAGGCAAAGTTGAAAGTGTTGATAAAGAAGGACAGAGCCATGGCAATGTTAGTTGCATTTATCAGTGGGGACCAGTCTGTGTGAGCAAGGTAATGCTTTAGGTCTTTCAATCCCCCGGGTCTAAGCTGCCTTTGAGAGGTGGTTTTGACTGAGGGTGTGGGCTGAGAGGTTACCCAGCTGAAGAGAACAGGGGAGTGGTCACTAAGACAGTCAGGGAGGATTTGGATATTGTGGATGCGGCTTGGCCTGTTAGTAAGGACCACATCCAGGAGAGTGCTAGTGCCCCATCTGGGGTCGATTCTAGTGGGCTGGGAGACTAGTTGGCTTATATCAATTGCAGCAAAGGCCTCACGGGCGGAAGAGGCTGAGGGGCAAAGCCAATTAATGTTCAAGTCACCCACCAGAATTTGGTCAGAGGGGTTGGGTAGGGAGGTAATGTAGTCAATTAGTGGGCCCAGTGCCTGAGATTGGTTTTTGGGAGGTATGTAGGCCGTAGTCAGGAAGATAGGACCTCTAGAAGGGTCAGGAGATAGTTTGATTGTTAGGGCCTGGGCATGATGGTCAAGGTCTGTGGGAGGGAGAGCTAGTCCAGCGAGCGGGTCCTTTAAGTAGATGGCACAACCCCCACCTCTCCTCACACCCGGTTCAGCCGGTGGAGGGTGTAGCCAGGAGAGAGACCAGGGAGTTAGGTGGAGTCAGACAGCCAGGTTTCAAACTAAGGCAACCAAATCTGGTTTATGAACCAACATCCAGCAGTGTAGTGAGTCCAGTTTTTCAGGAGGCTACAGATGTTCATAGATGCGATCACTAGTCCAGTGGATTTTGAGGGAGGGCTAGTGTGCCAGGCCCAGGATTGGGATGGATGTTGCCGACAGAAGTAGGAGGAGGAGGGCTGCTCTGGGAGTAAGCGGCAGCATGAGAGTTTACGACGACTGAGGTAGGGGGGATGAGAGGGTGTAGAGGTGCAAGGGATAGGAAACATAGTACAGACAGGACAAGCAATTATACATGATGAGATGCAGAAGGGGGCAAGGGGAGTGAGAGGGGTGACCACATGATCAGTGGTAGGTAGAGGAGCATGCAGGGTGAGTGAAAGCCACAGGAGGGGTGGGGCAGGGTGGGATGGGGTGGGTTGCAGGCAGATCTCTGGGGGCATAGGAACCGCTCAACAGCAGGGATATAGTACCCCTAGGGGAGGTGACTAAAATTAGAATTAGGGGAAGGAGAGGGAAGGGAGCGAGACGTAGGGTAATAGACATGCGTGGCGGTGGTAGTGCCATTTTTTTTTGTGGAAAAAAGCTAACAGGGGCTGGGATGGTAGCTGGAGGGGGGAAGAGGAGGAATAGAGCCTATATGGGACCGGGGGGGTGGTGGCACAGCAGTAGGATTGCTAGGGGGAAACAGTGCCCACTGGTGGCCAGCAGGTATAACCTGCTAATGGGAAAGAGGGACTTAGGTTCGTGCACACAGGAAGTGACGTGCACAACCCCTAGCCAATAAAGCTACATCTGCCCCTGGGTGGTGGGTGGTTGGGGCGGGAGGGGCAGACGACGTGAAGCGTCGCCGGGCTAGCACCCCACAGCAGATGCCCGCTGGAACAATCAGTGGACTGTGGGCAAGAGTCCTTTGGTTGTACAGCCGAAAACGCCCCACTGCTAGGACTGTTTACTGCTTATGGCACAGACAGTGGGGGGGGTAGTGTATGGTTGGGTATCTGGACAGCTGCAGGATAGTTGGGGAGACAAGCAGTAAGATCATTAAGGGCATGAATGAAAGGAATGAAGGACTCTCATTCAAGCACTTTATTTCTTTCAACTAGAGAACAGAGTCCAGATGTGAAACTGTGACTAGTGTCACATTCTGGTTGCATGCTCATTGGTCTGCCAGGGATGAGCCCACTGTAGATTGCTGTGCATTGGGCTCATCCCTGAAACAGCTCTGAAATGTGGTTCTACCACAAGATGTTTCTTACACATGCACAAGGAAACATAAAAAAAAAACTATAAAAGAATTTAGGTTAGTGACTATCCTCATTTGAAAGGCATTTTTGTCCTAAACAGAAAAATGTAAAATAATGCACTTGGGGTATAGAAATCCAAGGGCAGAGTACATATGGGTGGAGTGGTATTGACAACATTAACAAAGCACACATCCAAAACAAAAACAGCTTTTACATACAGCTGATTACTGTTTAACAATATTTTTCATCTATGGCTGCCTCTGTATATCTGATGCAAACCCATAACGACATTCCTCACTTGAAGCAAAAGGGGGGTGGAGGCCATAACGGACTCCTTGTTTTTGGTTAAAGGGGTCAGTTTCTTTACAGCAAAAATTAGGAAAGGCATCATTTTTAAAATGCGCAGACCAGCATGGGGACCACTTTTTTTCCAGAGCATGCCACCACCGTCAGCTACCACTTCAAGACTGCTACTACAGGGGCCTAATACAATCAGGGGAAAACCAGAAGTAGTCTACCAGCACTGAGAGCAATATGGGTAAGGCACATTTGCAAGAAATTACTGCTTATAAAAGAATGAGAAAGTGACTGTTATAATAAGCAAGTCCCAGACTAGCGCTCTAGTTTGTTATTAGACTCTCGAGTCTGATTTGTACGACTGCATGGGCCAAGCTCCACAGATGTTATGCCATCATCAGATTTATATATCGGCACTGTGGAAGCATGTAATTGGACCACTGTCTGATGTGCTGCCACAGTGCTCCGACACAGTTTACAGTGATTCTGTTTATGCAGCCCTTTCCCTTTATGGGCTGTATAAACATACCCACTTCCCGGCACACTACCTTTCTGTTCTGCAACTGCAGTACTGACGGCCACCGTGTGCAACATGGTGACGTTGACTTAAACTGCACATGCATGACAATCATGCATACATAGTTATGACAGCATTGCCATGTTGTGCAGGCCTCACTACAGGTCAAACTTCACATGTGTGAGTATCACACATGCACAGTGCTGTAATTACTGCAGTATTACTTATGGCTGACTCAGGTGCAGCAAAAGCACTGCATATTCTTTTCCATGCTCTTGCCACTCCTAAATGCTCTCCATAGCCATACCGGCTCTGACCAGAGTTTGTTTCCTTAGTGAAGACAGAACAAAAATAGCCATTCAGAACTGCTGCCTTTTGCCCATCCGCTTCTATCACCTTATCCCTCTCCACCAGCTGTGCGACTCCCCGGCCTTTTTATGTTTTTTGCTAATATATCTAAAAATCTGTTTTTCTCCATTCTTCACCCCTTCCGCCATGCACAGCTCACTGTCTGCTTTTGCCTCCCTGATTGTTCTTTTGGCCTCTCTTGCTTTCTGAAGATATTCCTCCCATTCTGCTTCTATTTTCTTGCTCTTGTATTTATAAAAGGCCCTCTTTTTGGACCCAACCACTTCTCTAACTCTAAGTGAGAACCACACTGGTTTATTCGAGCTATATTTCTCAGTCACTGCTTTAACACATATCTTCAATGCCTCAGGACAGCTCCCTTGATTGCCTTCCATTTTTCCTTCACCCCTCCTATGTCCCCCACCCCCTACTAACTTCTCCCTGATCAGTTCCCGCATCTTATCGAAGTCCACTCTGCTAAAGTCAAGGACTTCAGTTTGTAAGTGTGTGGCTTACCAGCCCCTAGGGCCGGTTCAAACCACACAGAGCTGTGATTGCTATTCCCCAATGGTTCACCCACTGTCATGGCACGCACCAACTCTGTGTTGGTCAGTACCACATCTTGGACTGCAGACTGATTGGTGGGCTCTTTTACTAGTTGTACCAGGAGACAGTCATGAAAGTTGTTTGGCACTGACTTACCCCTGGTGCTCTTGGTCACCAGGATCTCCCGATCAATGTCTGGCAAGTTTAGGTCACCTACCACTACCATCTCCCCTTTTGCCACCCCTCTTTAAGTTCCTTCATAAGTTCTCTGTCCCTTTCCTCCCCTTGACCAAGGGGCCTATAAACCACCTCTAATCTTTTCATCCTGCCTGAGGCCACCATGAGTTGTATCCATATAGACTAATGCCCCCATCTTCAGTCATTTTAGTGCCCTCCCTGACAGAGAGGGCAATTCCCCCCTTTGTGCTTGTCTTGCGATCTCTCCTGGATAATGTATATCCAGGCACTGCCATCTCCCAGTCATTATTTCCTGTGGTTCATGTTTCTGTGATGGCCACAAGATCCCCTTCAGTGTGTGCCATCATTACCTGGAGCTCACTAAGTTTGTTCCCCAGGCTCCTGGCATTAATGCATACCCCCTTCCATTTGAGCTCAGCTCTGAGTCTGCTACTATCTATCTGCCTGCAGTGTTTTCCCCTCTCCCTTAGTGCCTTTGCATACAGTTTTTCCTCTCACAACTGTCCCACCTCCCCATTCCCCTATCCCCTACATTGTCCCCTGTACCCTGTATTCTGTTACCATCCACTGGGTGTGGAGGAGTACTATCTTGGATTCTCTTCTGCTCACCATCCATTGTGGATTCTGTAGACATGGACTCCCCCACAGTCAGTTTAAATGCCTGATATAGACATCAAACTTCTGCCCTAGTGAGCTGGACCCCTCTCTAGTCAGGTGAAACCTTTCAAGTTGCCTGTCCCAGAAATCTCCCAGTCTCCTACAAAGTGCTACCCAGTGTCCTGACACCACACCTTAAGCCAAAAAATGAATTCCACTATCTCAATATTCCTTAATCCTGTCCTGCCTTCCTGCCAGGCCCCACACAGGGAAGACTTCAGAGAAGGCCATGGAATCTGAGTATGCTGCCAATCTGTGCTCCAGTCAATGGAAACTCTGCTTCACTGTCTTTACTGACTGGTTGGCCAGATCATTGGCACCTAGGTGCACCAGCTTCTGCACAGTTTCTGCTCCTTGGCTGATTTTCCAACGCCTGGCGCTTCCTGATGCCTAGGAAATCTCTTTCTGTGCTGTGTTCTGGACTGAATTCTTTCACCCCCCCCCCCACCTCCTCACAGTATTAAATAGACCCATGCTCTGCCCCTTTTCTCAACCTAGCAGCT
This sequence comes from Neoceratodus forsteri, assembly GCA_016271365.2. Lineage (NCBI taxonomy): Eukaryota > Metazoa > Chordata > Ceratodontiformes > Ceratodontidae > Neoceratodus > Neoceratodus forsteri. Next base: position 84,139,008 of record CM028133.1, on the reverse strand, counting down.
GATTGGTCACTCCACTGCTGCACATTCTTATGGCTATTGGCCTCCCTGTCTTTGAAACCTGACTTGTCCCACTTTCTTACCTCCCCTTGTTAAAGCAGTCTCACACACAGGGTTGCACATTTGCTCTCAACTTTTTCTCCAGCCACTCCAATTAACTCCTCTCAATTACTGCTCTAACCTGCACTATTGTTAGGGATCGCACCCTAATTCGACTATATACCCTTTCAATTCTTACACTTCCACTGTCTTTGGTGACATACCCAGTCACAGCCAAACCATCCCAGTAACTGGCACATTTGCCTTAGCTGAATTTTCAACTACATCACTAAATTAGAACTAGTGTCATTGCCCCCCACCACGCAGTAAAACAATATTACAGTGACTTTTTCCAGACATTTTATCAAAATTGCCCGGTGCGTCAGCTAATTTCACAGCTGGCACACCACTGCTGACTCAGTTTTACCTCCAGCTACCTACTACACCCTTTTAACATCCTTAACCATGTCAGCCCCCTCCCCCACCTACCAGGTACTCAAAATGACCCTGCCTACTGGTTCCGACTCAGTCTTCTGGTTTGCACTGCTAACCCTAGCCTCCCTCATTCTGCTAGGTCACCCACCACATGTCCACCAACATGATGAGTTGAAACCACCTCTCATCCTAAACCCCCCCTCACATCTACCATGGGGCCATCACTCTCACTCCACCGATGGGCTGTACCCATATCCCACCCCACTGATGTTGCCATGTTAAGGCAATGGACTCTACTTTGCTTTGCCTCTCCCACTCTACAGCAGCTACCCATCCCCACATCCTTGCGATGCTCCTCCCCCCTGCCTGATGGCACCTAAACTGGTGCAGAAGTGACTAAAACTAGTATCTATCCATATCCTCCTGCTCCTTCTCCTCCTCTCAGGAGACATCCACCCCAACCCTGGCCCCACCCAACCCCCCTCCCCAGGCTATTGCTCTTAAGGCTCTTAAAACTGCCTCCCTTAATATAAGCAGCCTCTTTAACAAATTTGACTCTTTTCAGGGCTGGGTTGACCTAAATCAACCTGATATCATCTTAGTAGTAGAAACTTGGCTCAATGACCATACCCCAGACTCTGTGGTCTCACTCCTGGGTTTACTTCTATAGTGCACCAACCGTACCTCTAAAAAAGGTGGTTGATGTGCTATACATCCAGGACTCACTACAATGTCTTGCCCTCCCACCCCATCCCTTGAGCATGGGGCACAGACCCTCACTTTGAAAATCACTATTGCACCTAAAAGAGCCCCCCGTTCCTCTCTTCTATATACATTCCTCCCCAGAATCAAAAGAGTGCTTTCCACTCTGTCCTCACCTACCTACAGTCTCTCCCTGGCAAGGAAGAAATCATTGCCCTCAGGGACTTTGATATAAATTGGCTAGCTGACACATTGGCACCCTTTAGGGATGCGGCAGCCTCTCAAAACCTGTCCCAACTTGTAACCACCATCACTAGACTGAACCAGATGTCTGGCACTGCCACTCTCCTTGATCTGGTGCTCACCAATGCACCCCATAAAGCTACCCAGGTCAGGGTTTTACCTGATGCCCTAAGTGATCACTCACCAGTGCTTTGTCACTTGTCGGATATTGCAAGAAAGTCCCCCCAAAAAAACTATACTCCAACGCCATTTCAAACCTGGCAAACTTCAGGCCCTTAGACAATACCTCTCAACCAGTGACTGGTCCCCCATTACAACTGCTTTGGACATTGACACCGCTCTTGACCACTTCATAGACACCTTCAATTCTGCCTGTGACTGGTATGCACCCATAAGCAAACAGGTCATCAAAGGGGTTGACGCACCTTGGATGTCACAAGCCCTATTAGACCAAATGCGTGATTGTGACAATCTATGGCATATTGCCCTGGAAACTGGTAAACCCTCTGATAGACAACACTACCAAGAGGCACGTAATAAGTGTACTTGAAATATTCAGAAGGCCAAAGCTGAGTACTACCAAGCCTCATTCACTGTCTCATGGGGCTCGGGGCACATGTTCTGGGACTCTCTCAAAGAGCTCAGTGGTAAAGTCTCTTCTGCACCCCCCTCCCAACTCTGGGCAAATGGATCTATTAATACAGACCCTGCCCTGATTGCAAATACATTTAATACCCCTTTCTCTGACCTTAGTAGTGTTCTCCCCCCCAATTTCTTCTCCCCACCCCCAGCACCCCCACCTCTCCCACCACCCCTGCTCCACTTTAAAACAATATCACAGCATGAAGCTGCCCTCCTTCTCCTCAAGGCCCTCAGCAAGTCACAATTCAGCAGTAACACTAGATCTTAAGCTGCTTAGGCTCACCTTTAAATGATGTTCTTCTCCCACTCACCATGCTCCTGAACCGCTCCCTATCGCTGGGCCAGTTCCCCCTCTAAATGGAAACCAGTTCTCCTTACACCCCATCCTTAAAGCCGGTGACCACACCTTTATAGAACTACTGCCCCATCTCAATCCTGCCCCCCCCTCTCCAAAGCTTTGGAAAATTAACAGCCACCCAGCTTACGGACTGCCTCTCCAAATACAGCCTTCTGTGTCCTGAGCAGAATGGCTTCCGGTACAACCACAGTACTACCACAGCTTTCCTGGAGTTCACTAATGCCCTCCACACATCTCTGGACACAGGCCACATTGCTGGTGCCATTTTGATAGACCTTTCAAGGCGTTTGATATGGTGCATCACACACTACCACTGGATTCCCTCACACAAACTGGCATGTCCTCTGAGACCACTGGCTGGTTTGCCAGCTATCTGGCAGAGAGAGAACTCAGACAGTCAGACTTGCCCAAATCCAGTCCTTCACCCTCCAAGTCAGGTCAGGAGTCCCTCAGGGCTCTATTCTTGGCCCCCTACTTTTCTCCCTGTTCCTCAACTCCCTACTCAAGGATTGCTCTGGGAAACTACTCCTGTATGCAGATGATGTTATCCTCTACAGCTACCACACTGTTCCCACCGCTCTCTGTAATGCACTCCAAAAATCTTTTATGGAAGCAGAATCCTGGTTCATTTAGCATAGGCTAGTTCTAAACTATAAAAAAAAAGAAGTCAATGGTGTTTTCCCACTCCCAAAGCAAGAAAAGTGGGCTACCCCTGTGCATACTGAACTACCTCAATGACCCCCTTGAGCAGGTTACCCTCCTTCAAGTAACATAGAAACATCGAAACATAGAAGTTGACAGCAGATAAGGACCACAAGGCCCATCCAGTCTGCTCATTTCTTTTTCTACCTCATAAATGTGCCATTGTCCTTTGCTGTCAGTGGCCTATCTATTCATACTCATCTGTATTGCTCCCTTATGTCTATCCCATGTCTGTTTGAAGTCCTGCACTGTATTCATAGCCACCACTTCCTGAGGTAGGCCGTTCCATGCATCCACCACCCTTTCTGTGAAAAAGAACTTCCTCACATTACCCCTTAATCGGTCTCCCTCTAATCTCATGCTGTGTCCTCTTGTCCTGCTATTTTTCTTATATTGAAACATGTTAGACTCTTTCACCTTGTTAATGCCCTTAAGGTGTTTGAATTTTTTGATCATATCACCTCTCTCCCTCCTTTGTTCTAGGGTATACATATTGAGCTCCGTTAATCTGTTCTCATATGTCTTCTGATGCAGTCCCTGCACCATTTTGGTTGCCCTTCTCTGAACTGCCTCAATTTGGTTAATGTCCTTGTGAAGGTGTGGCCTCCAGTACTGCACACAGTACTCCAGATGGGGCCTAACCAGTGTCTTGTAAAGAGGGATTATTACCCTCGCTCTTACGACTTGTGATACCCCTACTAATACACCCTAACATCCCCCTAGCCTTACCTGCTGCTTTAGAGGTCTGCTTGGATGATTTCAGGTCATCGGTGATGATGATGCCCAAGTCTCTTTCTTCCTTTGTGACTGCCAGCAACTCCCCCCTCCCAGCCTATAGGTGGCTTCAGGGTTTCTCTGCCCTATGTGCATGATCTTGTACTTCTTTGCATTAAATCCCAGTTGCCACTCTTCCGACCATTTTGCTAGCTTATCCAGATCTCTTCTCATTCTGCCCACCCCATCTGGATCATCTACTCTGTTGCAGATCTTGGTGTCATCTGCAAACAGGCAAGCCTTACCCTCTAGTCCAGCTGCAATGTCACTGATGAAAATATTGAAGAGGGCTGGCCCCAGAACTGATCCCTGAGTTACCCACTTGTGACTTGCATTTCTTCTGACTGCATACCATTTACCACCACTCTCTGTTTTCTGCCTGTCAACCAGTTTGCCACCCAGTTGACCAACTTCTGACCCACCCCTAGCTTACCCAGCTTGTTTATCAATCTTCTATGTGGAACCCTGTTGAAAGCTTTGCTGAAGTCAAGGTAGACGATATCAACTGCTCCCCCTTGGTCCACCACTCTGGTTACCCAAAGAAATCTATGAGACTAGTTTGACAGGACCTTCCTTTTGTAAGCCCATGCTGTCTTGGATCCTGTGCCCCTATGGATTCCAGGTGTTGGACTATCCTTTCCTTCAGGAGTACCTCCAAAATCTTGCCCACTACTGAGGTAAGACTGACTGGTCTGTAGTTCCCTGCCTCCGCCCTGCTACCACTCTTGTGGAGCGGGATCACATGAGCCCTTCTCCAGTCTTCTGGGACCTCTCCTGTGCTCAGAGACTCACTAAACAGTTTTGCTAATGGCTCTGCTAGTTCCACCCTTAGCTCCTTTAGTACCCTGGGATGTATGCCATCAGGTCCCATTGCCTTGTCCACCCTGAGCTTAGCGAGCTTTTGTAGGACCCTTTCTTTTGTGAAGGGAGTAGTGCTCACCTCCCTCTCCCCTTTGTCCATGGTGATGAGCCATGGGCCCTGCCCTACCTTCTCTTCAGTAAATACTGAGCTAAAGTATCTGTTTAGGATAGATGCTTTTACAGGGTCCTCCTCCTCACCCACCCCCTTTTCTCCTTTGAGCTTAGAAATACCCCCTCTGGACTTTCTCCTTTCACTAATGTATATATAGAAAGTCTTGTCACCTTCTTTTACTGTTTGTGCTAGTGTTTCCTCAGTTTGGGACTTTGCCTGCCTTACTGCCTTCCCTGCTTCTCTTAGGGCAGTTTGGTATGCCTCCTATCTTCATCCGCTGTGTTCCTTATATTTCCTGAAGGCCAGCCTTTGGCTCTGACCTTTTCTGCTACTGTTTTTGAGAACTAAAGTGGTTTCCTTCTTCTTTTCCACTTCCTTTTCTGTCTAACACAGTGGGATGTTGCTTTATGTATTGCATCCTTAATGCTTGCCCACTTTGCCTGTACCCCCTCACCTGTGTTTCTTTTTGCCAGGGCTAGCTTAACTCTGTTTGCCATCTTATCAAAGTCAGCTCCTCTGAAGTCCCATATTTTTGCCTTGGAATGGGATGATTTTGTTTTAGTGGCCAAATTGAACAATACCATGTGATGGTCACTGGCCCCAAGGTGACCTTCTACCTGGAGATCTATGATTCCTTCCCTGTTAGTCAGTACTAGATCTAGGATAGCCCTTTCTCTTGTGGGTTGTTGTACCAGTTGTTTGAGGCCCTCCTCCTGCAGGGACTCCACCATGTGTCTAGTTCTGGCAGATGTTCCTGCTGGTATTGGCCAATCTGTATCTGGCATGTTGAAGTCTCCAATTATCAGAACCACTTTTTAGCTGTCATGTTTTGTATATCTTCTACTAGTAATGTGTCTATGTCCTCCCCCTGGCCTAGGGGCCAGTAGACAACCCCAGTTCTTATGGCTGTCTCATTTCCTGTTTCCAGGGTGACCCACAGTTCTTCTGGTTCCTTATGTGTATTCTGAATTTCTGTAGCTTTGATATTTTCATTGACATATAGGGCCACTCCACCCCCCCCCCTTTTTGCACCTCGGTCTCTTCTGAACAGTACATAACCAGGTACTGAAGTCTCCCAAGTGTGGTTACCGGTAAACCACATCTCACTAGTTGCTACTATGTCCAGTTTAGCCTCTGACATTATAGCCTGCAGGTCTGGGATCTTATTTCCCAGGATGTGAGCATCTGTGTACCTGGGTATCATCCTAGACTCAGGGCTCACCTACCATGACCACATCCAAAAACTGAGCACCGCTGTTAATGTGTGCATTGGTTTACTGCACTGGTACAAGCACTGCCTCCCACCTGAAGCCCTCCACCTAGCTGTCTCAGCTTCAGTACTGTCACTCATAGATAACAGTATCATAATCTATGGGGCAGCTGACAACACACACCTAAACAAAATCAAGCTGGCTCTTAATAAGGCCTGTAGACTAGCCTCTGGTTGTGCCAGATGCACACACACCTGTGCCCTGTATGCCTCCACCAACTGGCTTAACTTCAACAGGAGGCTCAAATATCAGACATGCCTCTTTGCTAAAAAAATAATTGCAGGTCTACTCCCACCTGCCCTATCCCCCCTACTCCAGGCACCCTTGTCCTCCCTCCACACCTGACAATCTACAGCAACCCACTTCTGTGTACCCCTCTGCAAGACCTCCTCTGGTCAAAGAACATTTAGGCACCAGGCCCCTAACTGGCTTAACTCCTTCTTTTCAGAACCCAGACTTGACCTGTTCAAGTCCCAACTATGTGACCTAATTTCTCAAGGCTCTGCCTGCAACTGTCATTGATTTTTTGCTCTACCCATGTCCCCCACCATATGTGGACCTCACCCTCGTCCTGCCACCCCAGGGCATGCTTCTACCTGGACAATGGACACCCCCAGACCAGCCTAGACTACTAGATAACTAGCAGAACATGGCTGATGCCACATTCCTGCACTGTATGTACCCTGTTAACTTATTGCCGTCTTTATTCTGTAACTGTTTTTGCAACTTTCTGTCACCACTTTTGCTAATGTACAAGCTTCTTTGTAACTATTTCGTCTTATTTGTTACCATTGTATCTGATGTCTCTGTATATAATTTACTTGGTTACTTGGTTTATTTCAGGCATAAGTAGGCCAGGGCCCATTGAGAATGCCCCCCACAAATTTGTGGAACATTATTATACATTCTCATTTAGCCAAATATCAAGTCCTTTTTTAAAAGTTTCGAAGGTTGTGCTATTAATCAAATTTTGTGGAATTTTATTCCACAACTTTGGTGCCCTTATAGATTAGTAGTTCAATCTTAGGTTAGTTTTAGCTTGCTGTACTTCTAATTGGCATGAATGCAATCTAGGGACCAGTTTTCTATTAGAGTAATATATACCACAATCCTGCATTAAAGATGGTGATTTTATAAGTTTATAGAGGAATAAAAGATCTCCTCTTATGCGCCTTGTATGTAATGAGTGTAAATTAAGTTATTTTAATTTGCTATGATAATCCAAGTGCTTTAAATGGGGGATCACTTGTTGCTCTCCTCTGGACCTGTTCCACTCTAGCTATATCCTTTTTAAGAGAAGGATTCCAGAATGGTGAATCATAATCAGCATGTGGTCTAACGTAGGTCCTGTATAAAGGAAGCAAGCATTCTTCAGATTTAAGAATAAATGTGCAGTCAATCCTCCTTAGTAGTGTATTATACCTATGAGATACTTTGCCACAGTGATCTGTTGAAGTTAACTTGTTATTAACTAATACACCAAGGTAATTTTCGCTATTAGATGTTTCTAAAATATTATCATTAAGTTTATGTGAGTACTCTGGATTAGATTTGCCAAAATGAAGTACTGAACATTTCTCTACATTGAAATCCACTTCATTTAAGGTGGCCCCATTATTAATAAGAGTTAAATCATTTTGTAGTTTTTGAAAATTATCAATATTATCAACTCTACCTCCCAATTCAGTATCATCTGCAAATTTAGAAAGTATATTATTAGATTGAACTGCCATGTCTGAAATGAATAGATTAAACAAAGTAGGCCCAAGAACTGAACCCTGTGGCACCCCACTGGTCACACCCTCACAATCAGACAACACTCCATTAATCTTAACCTGTTGTGACCTATTGGTCAATTATTAACCCAGGAAATTAGGTTTGCAGAAATCCTAAATAAGAAAGTTTGTTAATTAGTTTATTATGAGAAACACGGTCGAAGGCCTTACTGTAATCTAAAAGGATTACATCCATAGGCATATTAGAATCTAGTCCAAGACTGATATTATTATAAAAGGACAGGAGATTAGTTGTGCATGAATATCCCTGTTTAAATCCATGTTGTGTGTTATCAGTAATATTGAGTCTTTGTTGTTCATCTTCTAACATTCTTTTAATAATTATCTCCAAGAGTTTACATGGAACTGATGTTAAACTAATAGGGTGATAATTTATAGGATTTGTTCTGCAGACTTTTTAAAAATTGGGGTTATATGCGCTTTTAACCAAGCATGGGGGACCTTGGGTTTTTTCAAGGATTTGTTAAAAATTTGTGTTAAAGGTTGTATAATGGACTCAGCTGTTTCTATAAGGAATCTAGGGCTAATACCTTCGGGTCCAGAACCACTGTTTTTATTTAGTGTTTTTAACACTTCCTCCATTTGTTTTAGGCTAACTATTGGTGTATCTACTGTGATGTCTATTATTATATTATGATTATGATTTTTGCCAAGGAATACCGAACAAAAATATGTATTAAAAGTATTGGCTATATCCCTATCACTGGTAATCTAAGTATTAATGGTTTTTAGTGGTCCAGTGTGTCTAATGTTGCCTTTTTTATTAGTTAGGTAAGTGTAGAGAGATTTATTTCTATTTTTAGAATGAGCTATTTTAAATTCCAGGTTTCTTTTAGCCTGTCTAATGGCCTGTTTTAATTTTTGTACAGAAGACTTGTAAAGTGATAAATAAACATTTTTGTTGTTAAGGGAAGATTTTTTTTTATTTAGTTTATTTTTCTGTTTAATCTATTTCTTTACTTGATTATTCAGCCACTGTCATATCTGTCCCTTTGAATTATATTTTTTCTTTGAGGGAACAAAGTTAACTTCCAAATTAAGGATGGTATCTTTAAAATAGTTCCACGATTGTTCGAGTGTTAATGGTGATAAAACATCTTCCCACATTATATTATTTAAATGTCTGTTAATGGTTGAAAAATCAATTTTATCATAATCTTTTATCACAGTATTAATTGGGGAGCCTCGTTAATTATAAGGTAAACGAAAATAAACTGATTTATGATCACTATTGCCTAATGGGTCCAGTAGTGTAAGATCATTAATATTATTATCTGGGGTAGAGAACAAAAAGTCTAAAATATTATTCCCATGAGTGGGTTCATCTATTAGTTGGTCTAATCATAGATCAACTATAGTAGATATAAAATTGTTGTCCATAACAGTTACACCTGATAATGTATCCCAGTTTATAGTGGGAAAATTGAAGTCACCCATTAGTAAAATGTTACCTTTATCAGCAATATCTCTAATTTCATTTAAAAAAGTATCCATATAATCTTGATTAGAATCAGATGGATGATAACAGGTACCAACAGTTAGTTGAGACTGTCCCTTAAGCTGTACATTAATCCAAATACTTTCCATATTAGTTTTAATAGTAGTCTCGTGAGAGGAAATGGTGTCCTTAACATAAATACAAACCCCTCCCTTTCTAGCTATTCAATCTTTTTGGTATAATTTGTAACCTGGGATACTAGATGACCATTCTGAATTAGTATTCCACCAGGTTTCCGTAACTGAAATGATATCAAGATCAAGCAAATGGCACAGAGCTTCTAGTTCTGCCATTTTAAGTACATTTAAGGATCTAGCGTTGAGATACAAGATATTATAGTAATCATGGGTCCTGTTACTAAACTTCAGAGATGTGGAATTGAGTCCATTCTCCCCCTTTGAGACTAGTTTAAAGTATTAGAGATGTATTGAGTAATTTTTCTCCCCAACACTGTACTCCTCCGTCTGCTCAGATGTAATGACGTGGAACCTTTGTAAAGGAGTCTTTGACTCAAAGGTATGTTATCTGATATCTTCAAAAAATAAATCAATATAATGGTTTCTGTTTGATTTCAACTGCTGGCTTCAGTGCTGCACTCGGATATTGTGATACATAAGCATTGTGAAAGCTGCACTCTGTTCATTATGCATTGTGACATTTCCACTTTGCAAGAGAATATTATCTTGCTATGTTGGATCAAGATGACTCTTTTTATCTCCCCATTATATTACTGCATATGTTTTTTTTATTAATACTATTATTCATTGTGAAAAAAACTACATTAATTTAGACATTAGGGTTGCAGAACAAAAAGAGCACAAGGCAAGGAAATGAAAAAAAAATTGGGGTTTTGAGTCTCAGGAGTGTTGATGAATCAGTGGTGTGGTGTTCCTTGGGGTTGTCAGTCCTAATGCCCACCCCTCCCCTGAGCTCATAGTATCCTGCCTGAAGCACAAGGTAAGGCTCCAAGCCAGTGCCTCATAGGCATTTACTCTTCTGAGGCAAAGAAGTATGACTCACCACATGTGGCCAACTGAATAAGTCATTGCTTTCTTCATGCAGGTGTGAGGGAATTTTTATATATCCTAAAGCTATATTTGCTATTAAATGCCTTGAAGCTATGCTTGCTTTAAAAGCCATGCTGTAACAAAGTAATAATGAATGTAGTAGACATTTCTGAGTTCATGTTTTGTTCTTTTAAGGGTTATAGAATTTGTACTGAGGTTACTTGAAGTACATTTGTAAAAAACAGAAAGCTAGATAAACTGAGCAGAACTGGTTGTACCAGCCTGCATGGCAGGCTTGGACAAAATATAAAGATAAGAGCACGTGGTGGCATTGAAGATAAGCTGTACGTTGCTATGGTGTGAGTGAAACTCATTGTCTCTCTCAGGTCAGCTTGACCCAGGCATATGTATCAAGCAGTAATGGGAAAGAAATGAATTGCATGTTTTATTTTACATTGCTGAAAACTTGTTATGCTGTCTTATGATTGGCTTATACTGAAATGTTGGTATTTTTCAAGATAAGAAGTGCAAAATCTAGCTTATAAAAGCTACTGTAAATTGTAATCAGGAACTTCTCCATTGTAGAAGTCCATCGTAATGATGAGATATTTGATCAAATAAAGCGGCGTTAAGACAAAACCCAGTGGTGTGGTTTTGCCCGTGATGACGGGGAGTGGTTGCTCAGGTAATACTTACAGTGAGAGATTTCCGTATCACAGTTTTGGCGTAGTCGGCAGGATGAGTTCTCTGTCCGTGTCACCTCATGATTGGGTTGTTTCCTTGGACAAAAAGAAGGACATTTTGTGGAACCCCATCAGGACGTGAGCCTAGGGCTGGCGACACTCATCATCACTGTAAGTACAAGAATACCTTGGAGCGAAGTGTGCACTATAAAGGACAGGCCTAGATAATATGGGAAACAAGGGAAAAATAGCTGGGTCCAGAGTTAGTATTATCTGACCGGCAAAATGTATGTTTGACAAGTTTGACCAAACAAATTACAAGGGCAACTGCACTGCCCTTTGTACTTGTAATTTGTGCTTGCTGCAAGTATATACTGTTAGAGCCAATGATGGCTTTTACAGTTCAGGCTGCTTTTAGGAGAAAAGCAGCGGCTGATTAAGTAACGTTAGATAAGCAACATCTAGAGAAAGAAAAATAAACTACTGTGGATGTACACACAGTAGGTGACTACAGACAGGATGATTTGAAAATCCTACCCTCCCCATGTTGCCTATCTGTATAGTTTCAAGTTTTTGTATTAATTTCAAGTTCCTTGCCTCCTATAGAGGCTGAAACATTTGTCCCAAACCTAAGTACTCGGGACCTCTACCAGATGGATCTCAACCTAGTACTGTTAGAGATTTTTTGTTTTGTTTTAAACTGCAAACCAGAGCTCTGGAAAAAGACTTGGTTTGGCAGGTTACTAAAATGGCCAAAAGAAAATCTTTGAAAGGGTTAATAGCTGTAGTGTTTGGAAATTATCATGAAGGTCCTGCAGTCAGTTTTCTTACTCAGACTTGTGTATCGGAAAAGAAGAAGAAAAATACATTGGCACCGGGTAAGTCTGAATTTTTTATTCAAAGTTGTTTTATGTCTGTCTGTTTTATTTCTGTAATACTTATACTAAACAAGGTAATGCTCTTTCTCGTACATATTTTCTAGTTTATATCTGTGTTCTGTAATTATGTTCTGTTGTCAAGGTTGTGAGACAGGATTGACTGCCTTCGTGCATAACATGTTACAGTAAAAAGAAAGAGGAAGCTTCTTTGCCTCATATCTGACTGTTTTAATTGGTTTTATTTTTAATGGAACATTTGTGCTGCCTAGATAGGGTCAGTGAAGAACTTTTGTATGTAGTTGTTGGGTGAAGCAGGTAGTGTTGAAGGTGAAGAGATATGACGTCATATAGATCGCTAATGTGCAGAAAGATTTGTAGTTTGCAAGCAATGTGCCAAGCCACTGCTAGGTGAAGATGTAATGTGTTAACAGCTATAAATGGCTTTATCACACTTCTAGTTATAACCAGAAACTTTTTGCAAAATGGCAGGGTGCCATATTTTGGCTAGGTGCCAAAAGGTGTAACCATGTTATACAAGATGTGTTCACTTACAGATGGTACGTTGTGTTGTGTTTTAAAGGTGTTGAAAGGAGTTAGAATGTGTTTAAAAAAGTGTTTTGTTCTGGAAAGATTTGGCATGGTGATATGTATAAACGTGTTGATTTAAAAATTGTCAGTGTTACAAGACAGGGGGAGGCAGCACATATATCTAAAACATGTACAGTTTTCTAATGAAACTATGGGCATTACCTCAGCAAATTGGTGTGAAACAATGTCAGTCTTATTTTGTGTTAAGTATTTCTTTTTGTGTATGTGTATGTGTGTGTACTGTCTTGGCCAGCAGTTTTATTGTAAAGATATTTAATATCAGTAGTGTTCAAGGACACTAAAAAATAAATAACTGGGTTTGAACGACCTTGCATGCACACTGTGACCTTTTTCACGTTATTTGACCTTCTTGTGTTTCAACATTTTATGTTACTACCAGTTCAAACTTGATGTGTATTCCATACCTAAAGCACAACTTTTCACACAAAATGTATGTTTTCATGAAAGCACACCAAGAGTGAACCATGTAATTTGACTTTTATTGCAAAACTAGTATTCTAAGTGAGGAACAAACTTTTCTTCTTATCTCACTGCTTCTGACTTGCAGCCAACACAGGCAATACTCCAGCTGGAAGGGAGGATTATTCATCATCTCCCATATTTTTATTATATATATATATATATATATACATAGTACGATTTTGAAAAAAGGACTATTACAGCTGTTTTTGAGAGTTTACTATCTACAGTTAAAAACAATGGCTTTTGTTTTTATGTGTGACCATGGTGTAATCATTTTTTGTCTTTTGAAATGCATTCTAGAGACACGTACGCACGGTATTACCATCAATATGGATTTTTATAAATTCAGCTGACATTTTGTCATGCTTAGGATAAGGGAACCCAGGGACGCTTTGCTTCTTTTATCCTATGGAAATAATCTTGTTTTATTTTTAAACTGGTGTGTGTTGTTTTGTTGTTTGTGTTTCTTCTCTTTCTTCTAGAGAAAAGAAGTTCTATCTTTATAGTAAGGTATGAAACTTACTAAACTAATTGTAATATTATCTTGTTATAATTTAAAGTGTAGTAGGTGGGGATCATGTCACCATCCACAGCTAACCTTTTATTGCTACAGTATTCGAGCTGTCTCTTTCACTGAGCTGTCTCTTCCACCAGTAGGAGTTTGGGGGAGGGGTAGCTACCTTTCCTCTATTCCTTCCAGTGTAGTACCCACAAAGGTTGCAAGGTTTGCAAGGTACATCACTGGTCCCCAAAGGTAAATAAAGAAAATGTATATTTGCCAATAATTGTTTCTTATTTACAGGTTTAAAAAAAAAAGACCCAAGGTATTTTAACAGCATAACCCAGCCCAAGCCCTTCTGTTTTTCTAGTGCAAACAGTTAAATCTCACACCTATTATTGGTACAGGGTTTCTGCCCTCAGCAAGTAATCAGTTACGCTGGAGGGTAAAGTTGTGTATGTATGTCCACACATATTCATTCTTTTGATTGTCTTTTCAGCTTTCTTATCCTGTTAAAACAAATGCAAAACAACTTTTGTCATTGCCTTACAGCAATGAATGCATTTTTTTTCAACCAGTAAATTCACAGTACTCTTAACATTTCTGGACTCTAAGCTAAGTTTACAGTCTATATGTGTTGTTTAAAATGTATTTTATGAATTATGCATTATGCTCAATACTGAAATTGAGCTATTACAAACATGCTTATGTTTCATGTTTATGTTATAACGTTTTGATATACATCTTGCTACACTGTATCATGTGTATTCAGAAAAGTGTTCCACATGTATAACGTTTTTAATGCTCATAACCAAACCTAAATACTGGGACCAGCATTGCTGACCCACCCTACAATATGTTCCAAAGCAAAACCAAAAGTAAAATTAATGCCCGCCTGTCTTATTGCTCACAGGTACCCCTGAAGAATGAGTGTACTCTATGCAGGTTTTGTCATTTTAAATTTTAACAATTATAATATGCAAAATTTAGATTGTACTCCAAACCTATGCTTCAAGCCTACCCCACTCAGTACTTTGGAGTATTTCACTATACAGGGTAAAAAGGTAGACCTTTTCACTTGTCACAGGTGCAATAGGCACTGTTATTAAATTGGCATAGGCCAACAACATATGTATTTGTCCCACTAATTGCATTAGGTAAAAGGCATATTGTTAACAACAATATGTTTGAAGCGTATAACTGCATTAAGCAGGTTAGCAAGAAAAAAAAAAGAGGAGACCATTATGGTTTTCCAAAGAGGAGCAAAAAAAAAAAAGTGAAAGCCAAAAGATAGCATTCAGGCAATACAAAAAGACACAGGCAGAAGGGATAGGGAGAAGTACCAGGATAAACAAAGGGAGCAGGAAAGTCAGGAAGGGAAGCCAAAGCTCAAACTGAAGAAAACATTGCAAAATCAGTGGTTAAAGGGGACAAAACCTTTACAGGTACATAAGTAAAAGAAAAAAGACAAAAGGGAGGGATAGTGAGACTAAAGGGGAGGATGGGAGTCGTGTGAGGAATGACAACAGTGGAGCTGACATGTTGAACAGGTGTTTCTGCTCGGTCTTTACTGAGGAAGAGGGGTAATGGGTCTAAAGGAGTACAAGGGTGAGAATGGTGCAGAAATGGATTGCATCACAAGTCCTATGAGGACAGGTTGAAGGCACTGAACATGTACTCCCTAGAGGAGAGGAGGGAGAGAGGGGATGATAGAGACATACAAGTATCTTACAGGAGGAACAGGGTGCAGGAATGCAACTATTTTAAGTGAAAAGATGTTCCAGGACTAGAGATCATGGGATGAAGTTGGAGGAGGGGACGATTCAGAGGAAACATGAGGAAGAATTTCTTCACAGAACAGGTGGTGGACAAGTGGAACCCCCTGCCAGAGGAAGGGTGGGGGCTGAGACGGTCACGGGATTGGAGGGTGCACGGGGTGGACATGGAGGAGTTCTGGAGGTCGGGGGAAGGGAAAACAGGCTTCTGGGAAAACAGGCTGGACTTGCAGGCTCAAATGGGCGGACTGGGTGGGCCATAGGCCCTTATCTGCTGACACTGTCTATGTATCTATGCATTGTAACATTACAAGATTTTATAACTCAGGTCTCAGTCAGGCCTGCTTGCAACAGACAGGGAAATAATGTTCATCACTGTCATAACTGCTTCTGTAATTTAAAAGCAGGAGGTAACCATAACACTGTCATGATTTACAGATGGTCAAATGGTATAATTGAACTTGGCCTGCACCCCAGGTGACGTGTTAATGTCCAATTTTATTTTTCTCTTTCTAATTGCCAGAATTTAGGCTCTGTCACACCACTCTTACAAAACAAAAGTTAATGGTTTAAAAGATTGTTATTTATGTGTTTTTAATTCAGTGTCTAACACACTTTGCAAGTTTGCAGGTTTCCAAGGTGTGGCACATAAGATCTCCACGTTCAACAGAAGTAATACTTTCATCTAAGTTGCCAAGACCTTCATCTTTTTCCTTAAAAAAGAAAAACAACTGCCACAGTTTTGATGTTATCACCATCTTTGTGCCTGACTGGTTCCTAATAAGGACTATTGCATGAATCCGGTTATTATTTACCTCTGCAAGTGTAATGTTTTCAGCAAAATTACACCTATTTGTAGAACTTTAAATCAACTGAAGAAGGTCCAGTCAGTTCAGACTCTGCAATCAAGCTTATTGTTTCTGCTTACTATGAAGTTAAGTCTGGGGAAGGGGCACTCCCCAACTCCAAGAGGAAGATTCTGCTTCAATTGACCTTCAAGCAATACATCTATTTTTCTTTGCTGCTTGTTCCAAACATGGCTGGTACTTACAACCCTATTGCTCTGTTATGGACTGTGTTCTTAATGGTTTATTGTCAATTGTTACCTTTTATGGACTGGTAATCTTTATGCAAGGGTGTAATCAACTATGACAAAACAAATGCCATGCCAGTGTGTGTGTGTGGCTATTCCATTAAAAGGACTCAATGCACCCTGGCCAGTGTGTCTACTACTCAGCCATCCAGCAGCTAGCCACAAAATGAACACTGACTTTTCTACTATGCTGGTGTTTTGTTTTAAATTACTGTCTGCATTGCCCCATATGCCTTGTGGGGTTACCACCATTCTGCAAATGACATTTCATCTGTACTGTAACTACATCAACCTGTGGATACTTATATGAACTTATGAACTGTTAATTTCATGGACTGTTATGTTTTATAAGGACTTATCTGTCAAGAGACATTATCAACAGATTCTTCAATCAAGCTCCCAGGGTGTGCCACACCTCAACACAAGGTAGCATCTACCTTATTCACTCTCAAAGTGAATTCCATGAACTCTTTTTCATCAACAAAATTGTCATGTTATATTGTGTTATATGTGGTGTCACATGTTAGCATTTTTCACATATTTCAATTGTGGTGTTGACATCCCTCAATTCTGTATTATGTTTTACAAACTCACGATTTGTGTTCCGTCTGTAACCACCCTGTGCCAACTCCAAAACAGGATGCTTTTTATAAATGCCTCGACTATCTGTATGCTGGCAACCAGTTTTAAATCATATACCTAGTCACCTAGTCTAACAGTCTAAAAGTAGAAATGTTTAGTTTTTTTGTAACCTTCAGTTATTTACTAATATCTTTACATTTATGTTCAATTTTTGTGAATGTTAGAGTCCCTCAGGGCCTCCTATCTTCAGGGTGAAAATTATTAACAGTGGTCAGTGGCCAAGTTTTGTAATCAGTGACCAAACTTTTATCAACAATGTGTAGTTGGCTAACCATAAAACTGAGGAAATAAAAAGGTGTAAAATGGCTAGTGTAAATTGCTAAAGGGCTAGTAAAAGGTAAAAATGGTTAGTAAATGACTAAATGATGCCAACATGTAAATTAGTATATCTAGTAGAAAAAGGCTGCAAGTGGAAAATACCACTATGTCACTTAATATGTGTGCGTGTAAGACTTTAAAAGGGTTAACTGTAAAATTCTATACAATGAGAAAAAAATAGCTAAAAGCATAAAATGAGGCCGTGGCGAGATATACTAAATTCAGCCTTGCATTTTTTTCTAAGCTTGCTACACATAAATATGGGACCCATGGTCATAGGCTTACAAGCGTAGTTGGTGACTGGGGTGCTACTCTTCTCCATTGGGTGACAGTACTTGTAAGTGGTCATATTGGCACTCTGGCTACTGACTGTCCTAATCAAACTTCTCCTACAATGCCTGTACAACACAATGGTGTCACGGGACACCACCTACCCTGCTGCTAAACCGAACAAAAGGACCCCATTAAACTGGAGGGGTGTTTTTCATTACAAATGAGCCAGATTGTGACCAAAATATAAAGCGAAAAAAAGTAAAAGGGATCGGTTAGTTGATACATAGTATCAAAGGGGAAGTGTGAGGAATTTTATATATCCTAAAGCTATATTTGCTATTAAATGCCTTGAAGCTATGCTTGCTTTAAAAGCCATGCTGTAATAAAGTAATAATGAATGTAGTAGACATTTCTGAGTTCATGTTTTGTTCTTTTAAGGGTTATAGAATTTGTACTGAGGTTACTGAAGTACATTTGTAAAAACAGAAAGCTAGATAAAACTGAGCAGAACTGGTTGTACCAGCCTGCATGGAGCTTGGACAAAATATAAAGATAAGAGCACGTAGGTGGCATTGAAGATAAGCTGTGCGTTGCTATGGTGTGAGTGAAACTCATTGTCTCTCTCAGGTCAGCTTGACCCAGGCATATGTATCAAGCAGTAATGGGAAAGAAATTAATTGCATGTTTTATTTTACATTGCTGAAAACTTGTTATGCTGTCTTATGATTGGCTTATACTGAAATGTTGGTATTTTCAAGATAAAGTGCAAAATCTAGCTTATAAAAAGCTACTGTAAATTGTAATCAGGGAACTTCTCCATTGTAGAAGTCCCACATGCATGTGTGAGATATTTGATCAAATAAAGCGACGTTAAGACAAAACTCAGTGGTGTGGTTTTTGCCCCGTGACGCCGGGAGTGGTTGCTCAGGTAATACTTACAGTGAGAGAATTTGCGATCACACAGGGCACACAAGAGATTGTGTTTAGCCTTGTTTGCTTAGCAGCAGGGGTGGGCATTATGTATGACAACCCCAAGGAATGCCAAACCATCAATTCATCGAAATTCTTGAACCTCAAAGCCTTAATGTCTTTCATTTCTTTACTTTGTGTGTTTTACATTCTTCAGCCCTAATGTTGACCTTGTTTAACTTATTACTCCAAGATTTAAAGAATTTCCAGAATCCAGAGATCCTTGCACTGACTCCGTGCCTATGACAGAGTTATTAAGGAGCAAAAATAGGAGTTTCACATAAAAGTACCTACTCAACCCTAATATATAGGCTGTTTTGGGGCTGGGGAGGTTGTTGGCTATAACTCTGCTAAACACATACCAAAAGCCTTCTTAAAGGCTGATCTCAGACATTTGAGCTACAACTACTACAGCGCAAAACCGGAAGTAGCGTTGCAACGCACTTCCGGTTTTGGACTCCTTAAAAGCGCTTGCACTGCAAGCGCGCATTAGATTGAAATTGCTGCTGTGACATATACCACTAGATGCTTATGCAATTGATGTTGATGCAAATAACTGTTTTTTTTTAAATAACTGTTTTTTTTAAATAGAACTGTATTGCATGCTATTCCAAAAGGGGTGCCTTCCTGCCAAGAGCTAATTCCTTGGCTGTGCACTACTGAATTGTGGGACATAGGAGAACCATCCATCCTTACTTCCTGTCCTGTGTACCTTCTGAAACCTACAGGCTATTTTTGCAACCAGTCAGCCACTTGTTGGCTATAACTCTGCTAAACACATACCAAAAGCCTTCTTAAAGGCTGATCTATGACATTTGAGCTACAACTACTACAGCGCAAAACCGGAAGTAGCGTTGTGACTCACTTCCGGTTTCGGACTCCTTAAAAGCGCTCGCACTAGCAAGCGGGGTGAGCATGCGTGAGGCCGCGCATGGAGACGCATGCAGAGACACACGCGTCAGCGCATGTCTTCCGTGTCTCCCGGGGAAAATGGGAATAGGGACTGTCAATCACCATTGAGAGTGAAACAGGTAACTCTACTCTAACATAATATTGAAGTAAAAGCTCTCTTAACCCTGAGTAATAATCTAGGGGGAATATAAGACTATCTAGCATAATGAAGAAAGCAAATAAAATGTGCACAACCTGCTCTATGTTTACCATAGGAAAGCAAACACCCAGTTATGTCTGTGACAAATGCCTATTGGTAGAAAAATTGCAAGAGGAAATCAAACGCTTACTGCCTAAAGATAACTTACAGCCTGAAATAAAAGCACTCAAGGATTATATAGACCACATGTCCTTGTTAGTAGAAAATAATGCATCTACCAGCCAAATGTCTGACAATCCATTATGTTTCAATAAATCACCAAATAAATGTATTTTTACCAATTTAGCAGAATCCCCTAATCACCTCTTCTACCCCCTCAAACAATAAACCAGATGAAAGCTGGTCTCAAATCCCCTACAAAAAACACACAACAAAAACTAAAAATCTGTGTACAAAAACCAGGAACTGCCCTTGCATAATTCATTTGAAACTTTAAACCTTGAAGCAACTGAAGGACAAAGCATAGATAAGGTAAAACCCTCCTTAGACGCATCAACCCTTCCCCCCAATATGTTAAACAAAACCTTTTACTAGATTGAGAACACAAAATTTACACACCTGAAAAAAATATTGTAAACACAAAAGAAACACCCCCTATGGGTAACTCAGCAATGAACCAAAAACAGGTCATCATATTAGGGGGACTCTATTATTAAATACCTTGACAGACCAATGTGCAATCTGGACAAACAGCAAAGAATGTGTTCCAGTTTTAGAGGAACTAGAATATCAGATATAACAAGAATGGCTAAATCAATATAAGCCAAAGCAGAAAAAAATCCTTTGGCGATAATCCACGCAGGCACCAATGATATCAAAGAAGGTAATCTTATGCAAATTAAGCAAGATATCATAGCACTAAACAACATTCTAAGTAAACATGGATGCTCAGTATGCATTTCAGAGGTGCTACCTATCCCAAGAGACACCAAATACACCACCAACAAAATTAAAGCCTTAAATAATTGGCTATGAACATGGTGTTACAAACAAGACATTAAATGTCTAACCCATTGGGAAGAATTTGAAAATAGACCATCCTTATACTGTTGGGATGGGTTACACCTCAGTAGAAGAGGGAGTACAATATTAGGGCAACAGATGAATGCTTATATAAATTTCCATTTAAACTAAAAAAAAGGGGGGGTCTGGGAATTTATCCCACTCTCTAGTTAATAAAGCTAACCCACCACAAAACTTTGAATTTAACATACTTAGCTTCAATGCTAGATCCATGACAATTCCTAAATATGCTGAATTAGAAATACTAATACATACTTTAGATTTAGCTATAATAGCCATAACTGAGACTTGGGGAAACTTAGAAAAAATTTGGTCAACAGAGATATCTGGCTATAAACACTTTTACAAAAACCGAAATAACACTAAAAAAGGAGGTGGGGTCAGCCTATATATAAGAGATGACCTAAAACCTTATCAAAAAGACTCCAACCCCTGTCTAGAAAGTGTTTGGGCATACATTCAAGTTACAAGTTCACACAAAATACTGATAGGAACCTGCTATAGACCACCAGCTTGTGATTTAGAAACCACCAGATTAATAACTGAAGAAATACAACAATTTTCTGATAGAAATGATATAGTAATATTAGGAGACTTCAATCTGCCAACCATTAATTGGAATACATTAACTGGATAAAATCAGCATGACAACCAATTTCTATCGGTAGTGACCAAACAAGGTTTAATACAAAAAGTGAGGGAGCCAACCAGGGAGAAGAACATATTGGACCTCGTCATTACCAACTTAGAAACTTCATTATCTGACATAACAATCTTACCACCAATTGGAAATAGTGATCATATGACAACACACTTTTCCATCCAACTACCCTCACAACCAAAAATAAACAATATTAAAGTAAAGCAATACCATAAAGCAAATTTTCCCCTTATTAAACAAGAACTGGGAACAACCAAATTCTATTCCCTCTATAAACAAATGAAGTAAGGGAAACAGTTAAACAAAAGATACTAAAACTTGACAACAAATATATTCCTGAGAGATTTAAGTTCAACAATAAAGGAAAAATTCCCCAATGGTTTAATAAACACATCAAAACTGTAATATCCCGTAAAAATAAACTTTTCTCCAAGCTTAAAAAGACAACACTACCTAAAACTGACAAAATACTAATGTCTTACAGACAAACAGTTAAAAAACTTAAAAAACATATAAAAATAGCAAAACGCAATCTTGAATTCAAGATAGCACATACAAAAGACTCCCATAAAACTTTATACTCTTACTTAAACAAAAAAAAGAATTACAATAACCAAATTGGACCCCTGGTTGTAAACTCACAAACCATTACCTCTGATATAGAAACAGCTACTGAATTTAACAATTACTTCTGTACTGTCTATACACATAAGTCAGATACTATAACTATTCCCCCTATTATTGACACAAACACAGAAAAGATTTCAGAAGATGATATAAAAAATGCAATTAACACTCTTAAAAAACACACAAGCCCAGGACCTGATGGAATCAGCTCTAGATTCCTAATAGAAACAAAAGATGAAATCATCCAACCACTAAAAATATTATTCAACAAATCACTGAACGAATCATCAGTGCCAAACGAATGGTGCACTGCAATAGTTACACCAATTTTTAAAAAAGGCTCCCAGTCAAAGACTGAAAATTACAGACCCATAAGTCTGATGTCCATCCCATACAAACTTATGGAAAAAATCATTAAGATCAAAATCGAGCACGAATTAGAAATATTAAAAATAACTGATATATACCAGCATGGGTTTAAACATGGTTTTTCATGTGTAACTAATCTTATTTCTTTCTACGAGCATATCAGTTACCATTTAGACAATAATACACCTATGGACGTTATATTACTCGATTACAGCAAGGCGTTCGATAAAGTCTCTCACTCTTTACTGATTAAAAAACTTATCAAAATAGGACTATCACCTATATTAACTTCCTGGATAAATCAGTGGCTGAATAACAGAACACAGAGAGTCAGGGTTAATAATGTAATGTCTAGAGAAAGGGGAGTGAGTAGCGGGGTCCCCCAGGGTTCTGTGCTGGGGCCTGTTCTCTTTAATCTTTTCATAGGGGATATGTACATATCCAGTAATAATAAAATGGTGAAATTTGCTGATGACACAAAAATCGGGGGAAAAGCTATTAGTCTAACCAAGAACTCTGGCTTACAAGCAGAATTTCTGCTAATTGAACAATGGGCATCCACAAATGAAATGTATTTCAATGTCTCTAAATGTGCAACCCTTCATCTGGGAAAAAACAATCCATTGCAAACATACTACTTAAATAATTTGGCTATTAAAATATCCTTAGTAGAAAAAGATTTAGGTGTCTTAATTAATAACAACTTGTCTTCTTCATCGCATTGTACTAAGATAGCTAATCAAGCAAAAGTCACCCTTAGAAGGATCAATAAAACACTCATAAATAAAACTGAACAGTGTTTACTTACACTTTACAGATCCCATGTCAGACCATATCTGGATTATTGTTCCCCCTTTTGGAACCCTTACCTAATCTCTGATATTAATAAAATCGAAAGTATTCAACATAAAACAACAAAATTAATACCTTACCTTTCTAAGCTTGATTATACTACTAGACTAGAACAAACAGGTCTACAATTGCTGTCTCAAAGAAGACTTAGAGGGGATTTGTTACTACCATTTAAAATCATAAAACATTCAGACCAGATGCAAAATTGTGGACTAAAATTTTCTACTAGAAAAATTGTTGCAAGATTACACAATAGACAATTAGAGATTATGAAGGCAAAAACAAATAAAAGAATGAACTACTTCACTATAAGAGCACCTAAAATATGGAATAAACTGCCTCAGGAAATAGTTGACTCACCCAATATTTTGACTTTTAAAAATAAACTGGACAAATGGTTACTCAATCAGGGATTTACTTAATGATCCACAAACGTGGAGGTCAAACCATGATGGGCATATCGCCTTCTTTTGTCCCATACTTCCAAAGTACCAAAGTACCTGTGTCTGACTTGGATGTCTGGATTTTTCTCTGTTTGATTAGCAGGGTATTTTCTCTGCCAAATTGTTGTGTAGAGCATCTTGCTGATAGGAAGGCACTCATCGCAGTGGTGGGTCAGAGCTTTTAGCTGATTGTTTTGTGAGGCACAGTTTAGGCCCAACCCTTCCCACCCTCACCCCACCCACCCCTGGAAATAGTTCCTTTATACCTGGGGTTCTGACATCATTTCCTCAAGAGTGCAAGGTGCATATCACTGTCATATCCTCTCTAGCACACTGCACTGACAATATAAGCATAAACATTGTATAATATATATATTTCTATATAACAAACCAATCACACACACACGCACACACACAAAAAAAAGTAGATAAACATGTGGGAAGTAGTGCAATGTAATGCTGTGGGGCAGCAGTCTTCCAGGAGTCTTTCTGGAGGCTGAGATGCTGCCCTATTTGCAGACAACTCTCTGCCCTGAGGGAGGAAGTTTCCCGTCTTCAGGCCACAATGGACAGTAGTAAGGGAACCTTCCCCCAGGCCACACTGGATGGTAGGAAGGGAACCTCCCCCATCCAGGGAGCACCAGAGCCACCACCACTACCTCAGAGGTTGCGAAGAAAGCACAGCAGTTGGACCACAGTGGGCTCAGGGAGGGTGAGGATGGTGGAACAGAGGCACACCCAGTCAGTTGTTCCACTCCACAATCCATACACCATTCTGGGGGAGCATAGCTCCCCTATGGATGCACACACAGAGGAGACTAAGGAGGCTGAGGACAACTGTCACAAGGGAGGCCCACAGGAAGGAGGCAGAGGACACCACAAGGAAAGGAAAGGAAGCAGCTCCTGGTGGGGACTCAATTATTAGGGGAATAGAACTGGGGGGAGCAGGGAAAACTGAAGTAAGGTGCCTGCCTGGTGCCATGGCTTGGAGGGACAGGAAGCACATCCTCAGGATCACGAGAACAGCTGCACGGGAGTCTGAGCTGGATGTCATTATCCACCTAGGGACAAATGACTTGGCTCATCATGAGATCAGAGCAGTGCAGAAGGACTTTGTAGAATTGGGGAGGGGCCTAAGACAAGTAGCACACAGAGGGGCCTAAGACAAGTAGCACACACAGCATCCTTCTCAGAGGTGCTGCCTGTCAATGGCATGAGTGAGGCGAGGGTACTTTGCACCATGCAGTTTAATGAATGGTTGAAAAAATGGTGTGGAGCCAAGGGGTTTGGCTTCATTGGGGACTGGGGTCCCACCTGGAGGGACACCAGCCTATACTAGCAGGATGGTCTGCATCTGTCCAGGAAGGGAACAAGTCTTTTGAGCAATTGGTTTAAATGCTTCATTGGTAAGCTTTTAAACCAGTCAAAGGGGGGAGGCACTGATAAGCAGCAGAAAAATTGCAGCCTATCTCTACAAAACAGGGTACTAAATGAGAAAAAGACCGAGGTAGAAAGGTCAGTGGGGATGCTGCAACGAAGGTAAAGCCATCAAAAAATGGAGATCAATGAGTACCAATGCCCGTAGTCTAAGTAACAAGCTTCCTGAATTAGTGGCCTTGATGGAGGAGGAACATCTGGATATCGTGGCAGTCACAGAAACATGGTACACACAAAACCATGACTGGGACGTAAACATACCAGGATACACTATCTACAGGAGGGACAGGGAGTGTAAAAGAGGAGGAGGAGTAGCTCTTTACATAAGGGAAGGAATCAAAGCAAACAGAACAAAAGGGTAAACAGGGAGGAGAAGAAGAAGCACTTTCGGTAAATTTGGAGACCGGCAATGGCACCACAATCTGCACAGGGGTTGTATACAGATCCCCTTCTCAGGGGGAGGAAATGAACAAGGAAATGATAGAAAGTATACTTACAATATCAGAAAAAGGGGAGATATTGCTGGTGGGTGATCTAAATATGCCAGATGTTAACTGGAGTGCAGTTGCAGCAGCCACTTCGAAGAGTGGGGTTATTCTAGATGCCCTACAGGGGGCATACCTTAGACAACTAGTGTTGGAGCCCACTCGAGAGGGAGCAATCTTAGACCTGGTTCTCTCGAATGGAGATGAAGAGATGATCACAGATGTAGAAGTGGGTAGCCATCTGGGAACTAGCGATCATCGAACAGTATGGTTCACAATAAACACAGCAATAGAGTCAAGCCATACAAAGGCAAAAGTACCGGACTTTAGGAGGGATGACTTTGCCAAAATGGGTGAGTACCTAAGGAATGCACTAGCAAATGGGCAGGAAGGAGGGGTGGAAGAACAATGGGGAATAATAAAAACTGCCATCACAGAGGTAACAAGCCTTTGTGTGAAGCAAATAAACAAAATGAAACTATGTAAGAAACCACTATGGTTCTCAAAGGAAGTGGTAGTGAAGGTTCAAGAGAAAAAGAAAGCATTCAGGAAGTACAAGGAATCACAGAAGAAGCAGGACAGAGAACTGTATCAGTTAAAGCAAAGGAAGCTGGGAAGGCAGTCAGAACAGCAAGGCCCAAACCGAGGAAAGATAGCCAACTCAGTTAGAAGGGATAAAACCTTTTATAGGTACATCAGGAATGAAAGAAGACCAAGGGAGGATAGTGAAGCTTAATAAAGGGAGGGAGGAGGGTGGGCAGAA
This sequence comes from Neoceratodus forsteri, assembly GCA_016271365.2. NCBI lineage: Eukaryota > Metazoa > Chordata > Ceratodontiformes > Ceratodontidae > Neoceratodus > Neoceratodus forsteri. The sequence goes on along the minus strand of CM028133.1, from coordinate 84,112,599 downwards.
GGTGATTGTGAAAAGGCAGAGATGCTAAACAAATATTTTTGCTCAGCATTTACAAAGGAAGAGGGGGAGGTACCTAAAACAAACAGTAGAAACACTCTGGATACATAAGTTGATACCAGCCCATTTACAGAAGAAAGGGTTCTGAAAGAACTCTTAAAACTGAAGGTGGACAAAGCAATGGGGCCTGATGGAATTCATCCCAGAATTCTAAAAGAACTAAGGGTAGAACTAGTGACACCACTGACTCTTTAACAAATCATGGGAGGATGGGGTGGTACCCGAGGACTGGAGGAGGGCAGATGTGATTCCCCTTCACAAAAGTGGGAGCAAGGCAGAAGCAGAAAACTACTGACCTGTTAGTTTAACCTCAGTGGTAGGGAAATTGATGGAATCACTTCTGAAGGAAAGAATTGTCGAGTATCTAGAGACCAGAGGGGCACAGGACACAAGGCAGCATGGATTCACAGTGGGAAGGTCATGCCAGACAAATCTGATATATTTATTTGACTGGGTGACCAAAGTAGTAGATCAGGGAGGGGCTGTGGACATGGCCTACTTAGACTTTAGCAAGGCATTTGACACAGTCCCACACAAAAGATTAATATACAAGTTAGCCAGCCTGGGAGTGGGTCCCAAGATGACAGCCTGGGTAAAAATTGGCTGGAGAATAGGACAGAGAGAATAGTAAATGGAGTCAACTCTGAAGAAAGGGGGGTTACTAGTGGGGTACTGCAGGGTTCAGTATTAGGACTGGTCCTCTTCAATGTCTTTATAAGCGACATTGCAGAGGGACTGGAAGGAAAAGTATGTCTCTTTGCAGATGACACAAAGATCTGCAACAGAGTTGATGCACAAGGTGGGGTCGAAAGTATGAGAAGGAACTTGACAAGGTTAGATGAATGGTCAAATGTATGGCAGCTTAGATTCAGTGCTAAGAAGTGGAAGGTAATGCACCTGGGAAACAAAAACCCAGGGGAAGAGTACACAATGGGGAGTGAGATACTAACAACAACAAAAATGGAAAGGGACCTGGGGGTAGTCGTATCAGATGACCTAAAGGTGGGCAAGCAATGTGAGAGGGCAGCAAGGAGGGCTGGGGGGATACTGGGATGCATAGGGAGAGGCATTACCAGTAGAAAACAGGAAGTTATTATCCCTCTGTACAGACAGCTGGTGAGACCCCATCTGGAGTATTTTGTGCAGTTCTGGAGACCCAATCTCCACAAAGACATAGACAGGATGGAAGCTGTCCAGAGGAGCGCAACTAAAATGGTGCAGGGTCTGCACCGGAAGACGTATGAAGAGAGACTTAAGGAGCTTAATATGCATAGCCTCTAGGAAAGGAGGGAGAGTGGGGACATGATAGAAACTTTCAAGTGCCTCAAGGGATTCAACAAAGTCCAAGAGGGTAGCATCTTTCAAAAAAAGAGGTGTGCAAGAACAAGGGGGCGCAATTTGAAGATAGAGGGGGGCCGTCTCAGAGGCAATTTAAGGAAGTATTTTTTCACAGAGAGGGTTGTGGATGCATGGAACTGCCTTCTGGAGGAGGTTGTGGAGTCAAAAACAGTGGTGGAATTCAAGCATGCATGGGACAGTCATAAGGCAATTCTAGGAGGTGAGCGTAGGAAGAAGTAGGCTGCTGGTTAACTAGGATCTGCAGCTTATCCATTAGATAGGGAAATGGGCAGACTGGGTGGGCCAAGCGGTCCTTATCTGCTGTCAGATTCTATGTTTCTATGTTTCTGTATACAGTGGAGCCAGCCACAGAACAACACAGTAACTTACAATAAATGACATGTCACAAAATACTGCAGTAAAAAAAGGATTAATCGCTATTGAATCACTCTTCCCCCATAGCATACTGCAATGTTTTGCCATGTACTGTAACATTACTGCATTGTATCCTGGCTGGCAATACTGTACAATACAGTACAAGTGCTATCATGCCTGTATAATGTACACATATCCCTGGGTATATAGATACTGTACATAGATGTTAATTGTAGAAAATGGCCACAGACCCATCCAGTCTGCCCACGGCATCTAACTATTTTGTCTTACCCTAGTGACAGTCCACAGCTTTGTCACGGCCCCCCCAGCCAATCCAATGTACAGTACCTGTCCCATCCCTCTGTTACACGAGGTCCCTGTACCCTCATTGGTACCCTCAGAGGTACACCGTAGACAGCTAGCACTTAGGTATCTGTTATGCTTACATATAGAGCTAAGGGCATCTACCGTACAAGAGTAGATGTCAGGATATGAATGCATATTGTTCTAATACACTTTGCTTGCTAATACATATATTCTGCTATGTATTTTCTGTGTATTTCTTACTTGTAAGATGCCAAGACATCTGTGTCCTTGGAGTAACTATAATATGTAAGACGGCATTGCCACCTTTTGGTGATTTGTACCACTACACTGAGTGATGTAAGGCTCTGTATAAGAACTCTTTTGTTCTCAAACTGATGACTTTACAGAATTGTATTATCTTATCTTGGACCATGGAGCCACCTCTAATTTAGCCAATAGGGCTCATCTCTGTAACTAGAAATGTTTCTATCTTTTGGTAACCATAGTAATTATCATAGGTATATAATGTAATGCACAAGCCTTACACCTCGGGAAACCTGAGAGACCCCAAGAGACACAGAGAAACCTCGAGGAGTAGGGAACGCTTAGCACTGGCTCCCAGTTTGTATTGGTAAGAACTGCTTTGGGCAACTGTGATTTATCCCTTTGGTAGTAATAAACTTGTTTATTACTCTAATGCAACCTGTCTGTGATTACTTGCATTCCCAATATCGTCAAGAATCTAAAAGTAAGGTTTAGACCTCCCAACAAATTGATGACCATGTGCAGGCGATATTTGGTGTTTGTAAGTTTTCACTTGTTGCTTAAACTTTTCCCTTTCCCATGGGGACAGTAGGTGTACATTCCTGTATCACCTCTCCTGTTTTATAACCAGTCTGTAGTAACTTGCAAAGTCTGGCTGTCTTTTCAGGTGTGGTCGATGCCGTCTTGACCCACTCCATAGCAGTTTTCAATTGCAAGCCTACAACTAATACAGTAGCCCGGCTGTGTATAAAGTGCTCGTGCTGTAGATCGATACGTGGCATGGTGCCTTTTTCACAGTTTCAATTTTCGTTCCTTCCCACACAATGGCCACCGTATCAAATATCTGCGCACAACTGAGACTCTATGTCTCCAACTTTCTTGCCTCCCATGGAGAATGGGCTGACTTCACATGTGATGCAAGTCAATCCAAAAACCCTATACTGGGGATTTCAACCCAGTATACGGAGCCGAGACAATCGGTCAATAAGCGTCATGCTAAAGGGTTAATGGTTGCAGCTCTTTACGCTGCTTTGGAAGCCTTCTTATGCTAACATCTAGGGCTAAGGGCATCTACCGTACAAGAGTAGATGTCTGGATATGAATGCATGTTGTAATACACTTTGCTTGCTAATACATATATTCTGCTATGTATTTTCTGTGTATTTCTTACTTGTAAGATGCCAAGACACCTGTGTCCTTGGAGTAACTAAAATATGTAAGACGGCATTGCCACCTTTTGGTGATTTGTACCACTACACTGAGTAATGTAAGACTCTGTATAAGAACTCTTTTGTTCTCAAACTGATGACTTTACAGAATTGTATAATCTTATCTTGGACCATTGAGCCACCTCTAATTTAGCCAATAGGGCTCATCTCTGTAACTAGAAATGTTTCTATCTTTTGGTAACCATAGTAATTATCATAGGTATATAATGTAATGCACAAGCCTTACACCTCAGAGACCTGAGAGACCCCAAGAGACACAGAGAAACCTTGAGGTGTAGGGAACGCTTAGCACTGGCTCCCGGTTTGTATTGGTAAGAACTGCTTAGGGCAACTGTGATTTATCCCCTTTGGTAGTAATAAACTTGTTTATTACTCTAATGCAATGTGTCTGTGATTACTTTCATTCCCAATATCGTCAAGAATCTAAAAGTGAGGTTTAGACCTCCCAACACCTCCTTGAAGCAGCTGACTGATTAGGCCTGTGCTACTTCCTCTGTAAGCTTATTCCCTATGTACACCATCCTTTTCATGAAGAAATTCTTATGGATATCCTTTATGAACTTCCAGCATGTGTGCTTTATTGAATTACCTCTTGTCCCAGCATCTGAACTCAAGAACAAAAATTTCTTAACATCCACCCTGTTTATCCCATGCAGGTACTTTTTTGTCATGGTCGTGTCACACATTTCCATTCTCTTTGCAAGAGTGTGTATGTTTAAGTCCTTCAACTTCTCCTCGAATGTCATTTCTCCATGGCCATAGGCCATCTTAGTTGCCCTGCACTGTACTGCCTACAACTTGCTGCAGTCTTTCCTGGACTACCCTTGTCCTCTTTCCCACTGTACTCTTCTTCCCAGATCACACCGGAAGATGAGCAGTTCTTGCTCAGTGTGCTTTTCTTGGTGAAACTATTTCAATAAATAAATAAATGTCCTCAGGTGTGGGCTGTAGTACTTAGTGCAGTATTCCAGGTGAGGTCTCACCAGTGACTTATACAGTGCGAGAGTCACCTTCCAACCTTTACTGCTTATCCCCCCCCAAGCATCCTAGAATTTGCTTTGTGCACCACCCTTTTGCAGTGTTCTGTCTTTTTTAGGGTCTTAAATATTATTACCCCTAAATCTTTTTCTTCTGTGGTGATATCTAACACCACCCCACTATTTTCTATTGCACCCTTAAGTTCCTTTTCAGTGCATTACCTTACATTTTTTAGTGCTAAAGCTCAACTTCCAGCTCTTTTACCAGCTCTCCAACCTGCCCATATACTCTTTTACTTATTTTCTTCCTTCCTCTGTGCCCCCCCACCACATAGATTTTTGAGTCTTCTGGAAACAGGTATATTTTACCCTTGAAACTTCTATTTAAATTGTTGATGAATATATTAAAGGCAGCAGGCCTAACACTGATCCCTGTAGCACCCAAGTAGTAACTTCCCTTGCCTCTGAAAATATACCATTAACTACCACATCTGCATCCTTCCCCTTAATCAACTCTCCATACAATTTGCAATGTTTTCCTCCACCACAGGTCCCTAACCTTTTTGACCAGCCTCCTGTGATGGACTGAGTCAAAGGCCTTGATGATCTCTTATTATACTATTTCAATTGCCTGTCAAGCGTTAATCAATCAGTCTATCAAGCTTTATTTTAACCAGACGAAACATCATTGAGACAAACTCATTTACAAGATGGACCTGGACATATACAGTAGTAGATAATGATGACAGTGAAGATCAACAACAATATAGAAATGAAGTAAACAACCAACATAACAATACAATTAATCATTTCACAGTGTCTGCTGCTGTGGTTAGCCTATTAAAAAGATCAACCAGATTAGTCTAGCAAGATCTTTCCCTTGTGAACCCATGCCATCTGGGGTCCTGAAGCCCATTCTATTCTAGAAACACCACCATATCCTCCATCAGTAAAGACTCCATGATTTTCCCTACTATAGACATCAAGCTGACTGACCTATAGTTCAGTGTGCCTGTGCAATGCATTTCATGCTTGTGTAAATTAGGTAATCTTTAGCTGTTCACCTCTCTATCCATGGGATATACCACCCTGTAGGGGTATGAAGGCAAGGAACCCTAGGGGAAGGTTCCACCCATTGAGGAGCTGCGGGAGTGATTCACTTAGCTAAAGGTACCTTAGGAAGAAGCCCATGGGAGAAAGGGGCATGCTGCTAGAAGAGGAGGAGTGGACAGAGGGGCAAGGAAAAAATGCTTGCGGGTGGAGTGAGGAGAGCAGCCTTTAAATAGGCCAAAGAGGGGTGTGACCAGCTGCACCACCCCCTTGAACTGCAGGCTATAGCCTTCCAATTCAATGTGCTGTGCAACTGGTTTTGTGCTTGTGTAATGTAGATAATCTTTGGCTGTTCACATCTCTATCCATGGACTATACCACCCTGTAGGGGTATGAAGGCAAGGAACCCTAGGGGAGGGTTACAACCCTTGAGGTGCCATGGTGATTCCCTTGGCTAAAGGTACTTTAGGAAGAAGCCCAAAAAGAGTGTCAAGCAAAGCATACAAGGTAGTGAACACTTATCAGGGTCGAGGACCTGAACATAGGTCATTTGGTAGTATGGGTACAATTTGTAGTGTGGTTCAGTTGGTAGTATGTTTGAGTAGAGTAGGCAGGAAACAACAGGTGAATAATGATCCATTCAGAGGTCTGACTATGAGGCGTGGAGGCCTGGCTTCATAAGAAGAGAGAGAAAGAGAGAACCAAAGGGGGAAACAGGACACTTACAGGACAGCAGCCACTCCATCCAACAGTAGAAGCCTACCTAAGTGACCTAGGGATTGTTACCTAAAGGTAACTAAATATTATTACCTGTGGCATGGAGGAGAGAGAAAAAAAACTTTGAGGAGAAAATCTCTGGGGATCCAAGGCCTAGGTTGCCTTCCCTCCAGGCTTGGAATGTGTTTGATTAATGATGGCTCTGCTGCTGCAGTTTGAAAACTAAATTAAGGGGGTGGAAAATATTCTGATTTGAAGCAAAGCTCTCCTCTATCCCTCTAATGGGAATGCCGTCAAGGGTTGTGAGGCTAACTCTGCAACACTGTTCCTCCAAGGCGGAAGAAGGAGGAGAGCGATGACTGCTGAGGTGCTCAGCTGGCCTACCAATCTAAAAACAAATCAGGTGAACCAGAGGCAGTCATAGGGAGAATAGCTTTGAAGGGTGTCTCTGAACCCACTTGGGCAGCTAAAGGGACCATTCATGAGAGCCCCACTCCTTTACTGCTGAGGTCTTAATGCTACATCGAGAGGTGCCATCAGTACGGTTGATGACTGAAGGTCCACCCAAAGTGAGGACATTCCCAGCTATGGACCAGGTGAGAAGGGCCTCACCAGAAGCTTTGCATGCTCAAGATTTGGACTTTGGGGTGCAGAGCAAGACTGTCAGCTGCAGGTAGAGCCCTGCGCACATAGTAACTAATGGTGGAGGTTGGCATGCCTCCATGGAGAGCTGAGAGGAGTGCTGAGTGCTGTAGACCCTCACATAGGTCAGATATGTTTTATGCAAGCATATAGCAGAAAATGTCCATGTAAGCAATGATTGGACCTGCACGTAGGTCTGTGAGGCAGAGTAAGCAATGCACGTACATCAGAGAGGCAATAATTCACATAATTTGCAGGGAGGCAAGCTTACCAGTCCTATTAAAGAAGTCAATTAAAAGTGATATAAATACTCAGAGAATTTTTGCATCACAGGTAGGATTCAAGCATAAGAATTTTGGACCACATGGGGCCTTGACTTCACCACAACCCCAAGTCCCTTCCATAGGAAAAACAAGACAGCAATAGTAAAGTGCCATGACCCACATGCAGATTTTAAAATTAATTTACAGTGACAGCTGTAGCTGTGCTGACCTCCAGACTATAATGAAGCAGTATATAAAAGTAATGAGCAGCATTCAGCAGCAAATAGTTATAGTTTCTGGGAGAAGCCAAGCTAAACAAGCAGTGGAATTGCAGGGAGAGGCAATGAACTGAAACAACAGCAAGGATTGCTTGATGCAATTGCATGAAAGCAGGTTTGAATGCCATGGGCTAGCTTTGAAGTGTGAGCCTGCCCAGGTGCAAACAATTAAGGTGGATAAGCACTGAAGCAGCAAGTAGGGAAGCAATAACTGAGCTGAAACATACAGATAACAATTGCAGTTGCACTGAAGATTTGCTGAAAGCTGCTGAGCACATGAGAGCCAAGTAGCACCAGTACAGGATTAGTATGGTACAAACCAGTGAACAGGAAGCTAGAAAACCAGACAGCCCCTACAAAGGAAAATGCAAACAAAACTCAAACACAGGTGGACAGGAACAAGCAACACAAAGAAACACACAGCAGCAGGAGGCAAGCAATACTAACCAAAACATAGAAACATAGAAACATAGAAACATAGAAGTTGATGGCAGATAAGGACCGCAAGGCCTATCCAGTCTGCCCATTTCTTCTTCTACTTTATAAATGTGCCATCGGCCTTTGCTCAGTCAGTGGCCTATCTATTCATACTCATTTGTATTGCTCCCTTATGCCTATCCCATGCCTGTTTGAAGCCAAGCACTGTATTCATAGCCACCACTTCTTGAGGTAGGCCATTCCATGCATCCACCACCCTTTCTGTGAAAAATAATTTCCTCACATTCCCCCTTAATAGGCCCCCCTCTAATCTCATGCTGTGTCCTTTTGTCCTGCTATTTTTCTTATATTTAAACATGTTAGACTCTTTCACCTTATTAATGCCCTTAAGATGTTTGAATGCCTCAATCATATCACCTCTCTCCCTCCTTTGCTCAAGGGTATACATATTGTGCTCTGTTACTCTGTCCTCATATGTCTTCTGATGCAGTCCCTGCACCATTTTGGTTGCCCTTGTCTGGACTGCCTCAATTTGGTTAATGTCCTTGTGAAAGTGTGGCCTCCAATACTGCACGCAGTACTCCAGATGGGGCCTAACCAGTGTCTTGTAAAGAGGAATTATTACCTCCCTCTTATGACTTGTGATACCCCTACTAATACACCCTAACACCCCCCTAGCCTTACCTACTGCTTTAGAGGTCTGCTTGGATGATTTTAGGTCATCAGTGATGATGATGCCCAAGTCTCTTTCTTCCTTTGTGGTTGCTAGCAACTCCCCTCCCAGCCTATAGGTGGCTTCAGGGTTTCTCTTCCCTATGTGCATGATCTTGCACTTATTTGCATTAAATCCCAGTTGCCACTCTTCCGACCATTTTGATAGTTTATCCAGATCTCTTCTCATTCTGCTCACCCCATCTGGATCATCTACTCTGTTGCAGATCTTGGTGTCATCTGCAAACAGACAAGCCTTACGCTCTAGTCCATCTGCAAGGTCACTAATGAAGATGTTGAAGAAGACTGGCCCAGGACTGATCCTGAGGTACCCCACTTCTGACTTGCATCTCTTCTGACTGTATACCATTTACCACCACTCTCTGTTTTCTGCCCGTCAACCAGTTTGCCACCCAGTTGACCAACTTCTGACCCACCTGAGGCCTACCCAGCTTATTTATCAATCTTCTGTGTGGAACAGTGTCAAAAGCTTTGCTGAAGTCAAGGTAGGTGACATCAACTGCTCCCCCTTGGTCCACCACTCTGGTTACCCAGTCAAAGAAATCTATGAGATTAGTTTGACAGGACCTTCCTTTTGTAAACCCATGCTGTCTTGGATTTTGTGCCCCTATGGATTCCAGGTGTTGGACTATCCTTTCCTTAAGGAGTGCCTCCATAATTTTGCCCACTACTAAGGTAAGACTGACTGGTCTGTAGTTCCCTGCCTCCTCCCTGCTACCACTCTTGTAGAGCGGGATCACATAAGCCCTTCTCCAGTCTTCTGGGACCTCTCCTGTCTCAAGGCTCACTAAACAGTTCTGCTAATGGCTCTGCTAGTTCCACCTTTAGCTCCTTAAGTACCCTGGGATGTATGCCATCAGGTCCCATTGCCTTATCCACCCTAGCTTAGCAAGCTCTTGTAGGACCCTTTCTTTTGTGAAGGAGTAGTGCTCACCTCCCTCCCCTGTGTCCATGGTACTGAGCTGTGGGCCCTGCCCTACCTTCTCTTCAGTAAATACTGAGCAAAGTATCTATTTAGGATAGATGCTTTTACATAGTCCTCCTCCTCACGTGCTCCCTTTTCTCCATTAAGCTTAGCTATACCCCTCTGGACTTTCTCCTTTCACTAATGTATCTATAGAAAGTCTAAGTCACCTTCTTTTACTGTTGTGCTAGTGTTTCCTCAGTTTGGGACTTTGCCTGCCTTACTGCCTTCCCTGCTTCCTTAGGGCAGTTTGGTATGCCTCCTATCTTCATCCCGCTGTGTTCCCTTATATTTCCTGTAGGCCAGCCTTTTGGCTCTGACCTTTTCTGCTACTGTATTTGAGAACCAAAGTGGTTTCCTTCTTCTTTTCCACTTCCTTTTCTGTCTAACATAATGGGATGTTGCTTCAAGCATTGCATCCTTAATGCTTGCCCACTTTACCTGTACCCCCTCACCTGTGTTTCTTTTTGCCAGGGCTAGCTTAACTCTGTTGGCCATCTTATCAAAGTCAGCTCCTCTGAAGTCCCATATTTTTGCCTTGGAATGGGATGATTTAGATGTAGTAGCCAAATTGAACCATACCATGTGATGGTCACTGGCCCCCAGGTGACCTTCTACCTGGAGATCTGTGATCCCTTCCCTGTTAGTCAGTACTAGATCTAGGATAGCCCTTTCTCTTGTGGGTTGTTGTGCCAGTTGTTTGAGGCCCTCCCCCTGCAGGGAATCCACTATGTGTCTAGTTCTGGCAGATGTTCTTGCTGGTATTGACCAATCTGTATCTGGCATGTTGAAGTCTCCCATTATCAGAACCTCCCCTTTAGCTGTCATGTTTTGTGTATCTTCTAACAATAATGTGTCTATGTCCTCCCCCTGATCTGGGGGCCTGTAGACAACCCCAGTTCTTATGGCTGTCCCATTTCCTGTTTCCAGGGTGACCCACAGTTCTTCTGACTCCTTATGTGTATTCTGAATTTCTGTAGCTTTGATATTTTCATTGACATACAGGGCCACTCCTCCCCCCCTTTTTGCACCTCGGTCTCTTCTGAACAATGCATAGCCAGGTACTGAAGTCTCCCAAGTGTGGTTACTAGTATAAACCATGTCTCATTAATTGCTACTATGTCCAGTTTAGCCTCTGACATTATTGCCTGCAGGTCTGGGATCTTATTTCCCAGGTTGTGAGCATTTGTGTACATGATTTTCCATCGGCCAGATTTCAGTGTGTTAGTTGTTGCGTGAGGTTTGGCATTACCCCTGTGCATCGTATAGGGAGACAAACCTTTTTTCTTACCTGGTGATGCAAATGAACTGCAAACATGCTGAATCCCTGTTTGACCACTAGCTGAGGGGGGAGGGGTGTTCTTCCCATTCGACGAATGGGGTGCTGCACCCCTCTCCCCATTTGCTAGTTTAAATATTCTGCAAAGACATTAAACTTCTGCCCCAATGCACTGACTCCCTCCTTAGTCAGATGCAGTCCATCAAATTTAAAGAACTTTTGCTCCCAGAACTGTTGTCAGTTCCCTACAATTCTGTGTCCTTTTTCCTGGCACCAGCCCTTGATCCACGTGTTTAGCTCCCCTATCGCCCCTTCTCTGACCTTCTGTCCATCTGCCCCTCTCTCCCAGACTGGCAGGATCTCAGAGAAGGAGATGCTGGACGAAATGGATGATAGTTTGTCACCAGCCTGGTCAGATGTTCTGGTCTCCAAACTGACCAGCTGGCAAGATCATAGCCCTATGTGTACTAGGACATCAATGTTTTCTCCTGCTTTGTGAACAATTTTAGCAATGTGTCAGTGTTTCTCCATGCTGATGTACCTGGGAGACATCTGACCATTACCCTAGCTGGAGATGGGTATCAACTCCCTGAATCATGGAGTCTCCTATGATCAAAGTTTTTGGATTTCCTTTTGCTTTTTTGTTTTGGTTCCTGATTTGGGTGAGTTTTGTTGTGCTAGCTCCTGTGGCGCAGTGTCCTGCTCTGCAGTGTCTTCTGCCTCTTTGTTTGATTTCAGAGATAGTGGCAGATACCTGTTTGTAGTGTTTATATGGTTTTGGAGGTAATATGTTGGAGATCAGAGTGATGGGGCACCCGATTTGCCCTCTAACCACCTGCCAACCTCCTGGTCCAACTACCCTCTGCGGTCGAGGTTTTTCTGTTGGGTGCTGGGGAAATGGTGGGTGGTTCTTATAATGTATTCCTCTTGAATATGAAATTTGAGAGTGCAATCTCTGTCCATGCTGCCGGAGCTGAGCCCTAAGATCTCCAATGGCCCAGCATGTAGGACAGTGTCCTAAATCCTGTAAGACTGTCCTTCTGAAAATTGTTCCACAGTACCTGCAGTTAATGATATCCATTCCAGATAAGTTGCTGGGTTTATAACCTAGTCAGAGTAATTAGAAGGAAAAAATGCAAGTAATGGTTTGATTGTGTTTTGTTTTTGTTTAACTTATTATAACAACTTAAATTACTAGTGCCCCTGTAAATGAGCTCACCTTGTGGATGCCCCACTGATCCGCCCCTTCCTGCTCTGCCACAGGAAATGTCACAACTGTGGTACCCTATAGAAGGAGTGTAGTGTGGGGTGGTTGGGAATGGGGGTGGGTGGCTGGGCCCTTCCCCTGCCGAAAAAGAAGAACCATGGACGAAAGAACAAGTAGGTAAGAGCAGAAACAGTCAACAACAAATGCAGTAACCCTGAAAGCTTATCCTAATGTTAGATAAAACTGTAAAACCTGTAAAGCACCACCTGCAATAATTTCAGAGAAGATATACGTTGTAAGAAACACTTTGCTACAGAAAAATAAAGCAATGAAATGTTAGCAACAAACAGTAGCAATCCCTGTGAGTAAAAAATAAAAACAACACCACACAGTAAATCTGCTTAGCCAAAAGAAGTCTTAATCCTTTTCCTTGCTCTGGTAAGGTTATCTACTCTGCCTTTCAAGCAGTCTTGGAAGGAAAGAGCTCAGGTGAAGCTAGGTGCCTTGGCCAGCAAACCAAGTCTTCTACCTCCAAAATATCAACTAACCTGACCTTTTAACCCTTCTTTCTGTTGGAAATTACTGACAGTTTGCCAGCTCCACCCCTCACATACACACCTAATCCTTTGGAAGAGCTGTGGGAGGAAAGCAATTGGCTGCTTCAATGTGAGAAGGAGACTGAAACACCTCTGAGACAACAAACCTTTTCAACAACAAAAAAAAAACAAGAATAAAATAAAACAGTGTCAAACAGTAATTTTGCTTAGCCCAATGATAACAAAGTCACAAAAATGTAAGCTCCACCTGTAATAATTTCAAAGATATACCCTGTATGAAAATCTTTGCTACAGAGAAAAATAAAGCAGTAACAGAAGATATACCTTGCAAAAGACAATTTGAATCAGAAGATTACAGCAGTAATCTGTTAGCACAAACCTGTAGGCACACCTTGTAATAATGCAGAAGAAGGTATACCAGAAACAACAATTTGAATCAGAGAAAAATAAAGCAATGAAATGTTAGCAACAAACAGTAGCAAACCCTGTGAGTAAAAAATAAAAACAACACCACACAGTAAATCTGCTTAGCCCAAAGAAGTCTTAATCCTTTTCCCTTACTCTGGTAAGGTTCTCTACTCTGCCTTTCAAGCAGTCTTGGAAGGAAAGAGCTCAGGTGAAGCTAGGTGCCTTGGCCAGCAAACCAAGCAGGAGAACACAAAGCAAAAGTCCAGCAGAAACAAGCAGCTCACCACACTGCAACATGGGGGGAGGCAATGCCCCAGCAGGCTCAAGGGGAAAAGACAAACTGACAGCCTCCGGCTGCCAGGGAAAAAATGCTTGTGTGTGGAGTGAGGAGAGCTGCCCCTAAATAGGCCAAAGGGGGTGTGTGACCACTTTGAACTACAGAATGTAGCCTTCAATTACCTGGCTTATCCATCATTCCACTCTTGTATAGCATAATCACATCTGCTTTTGAGATGTCATGAAGCTTTATTTGTCGACGAAGCTCTGATTGAAGTTACAAAACTTGCTTTCACAAATAACTTCATGAATTGCCCACTTCTCTACTTTGCCACTACATATTTCATTTTCCCTTGGAAATGACACTCTCTGAGATGAAGTCAAGTGATTTTAAATTGAAGTTACAGCACAGTTGCCGCTTCACCTGAACTTCCCTTAACTTGCCTGAAAAATGCCACCTCGCCTGCCAAAATCTTTGTGAATTTTGCACTTCACACTTCACAAATATGGCAAACTTTACAAATTATTTTGCAGAGTGATGTTTTCCAACTTTACACATCTCTAATCTGCTGTCCTCCAATCCCTAGGAATCACTACCATGGCTAACCAGCATTTGAAAATGTGTGCAAGTGGTCCTGCTATAACCTCCTCTACAGTACCTTTCTCAGTATCCTCAGATGTAAGCCAACATGCCCATAGATTTATGTACCTTAAACCATGTTAGCTTTTCCAACAAACTTATCTGGACCATTCCTCCAGAACTCTTTCTGCTTTCCTTCCTATCCCTACATTGTGTGGTGGCCCATCTTTCTCCTTCATAATTAGCAAACAAAAATAACAGTGCAACGTCTCTGCCTTTCCCTTCTCCTCTCCTCCCACCTTTCCTTGCTCTTAAAACCCACTACATCCCCTTTGACCTTATACTTCTCCCCAATGTACTGTACCAGAAAAATGCCTTTACCCCTGCTTTCACTACAACTGCCAACCAGAGCTTTGTCTCTGCTTTGGTGTGCCTCACCTTTTTGGTTGTTTCTCTTGTGGCTTCCAGATACCTTACCCTGTGTTCCTCCCTTTACCATCATTTATATTTTGGTCCTTATTTTTTCTTTTACCATTACCTTTCCATCAGCTGTGAACCACAAAGGCTACTTTGCCCTAATTCCTTTTGATACATTTGCAATTGAGCAACCTGCCACTTCTCTCACTGCCTTTTCAAATACTTGTACTATGAATTTTTCTTCTGCTCTCACTACCCTCTCTATAGCCTTCATGCTTCACTCTAGTTGTTACCTCTTTGTGCCAAAGTCCACTTTTGTGAAGCCACATATACAGTAATATCCTTATACCTTTTATCCATATAACTGTCTCCACTTGGACCTTCAATGCTACTGTCCTGTGGTTGCTGGAATGAAGTGGTTCAAGGACTGCTACATTCTGAATCTTTTTACTGTTGATGGGCACCAAATTCAGAAGTGCCTTTGGCTTTGCTGGGCCCTGAATTAATTGCTCCAGGAATTCTTCTTGGCAGGGATCCACTAGATCTTGATTTCTTATACTTGTCGTAATTGGAACCTTCCAATCCACATCCAGTATCTTGAAATGCCCAACTACCACCTCTTCCTATAGACTAGTTGCCATCTTAAGTGTCTCTCCCAATTCTCTGTCTAACCCTTGAAACCAACATGGTGATCTACAGATCACAATTATTTGAATTTGCTTCACCTTACCTGATGCTGCTAGTACTCATATGGTTTCCTATTCACCTGACTCCCTAGGCTATGTATTTTGGTTGCCTCCATCTCCTTTTTAACATGCAGCACTACCTTGCTGCCCATGTACTTTGCCCAATCCATTTGAATAGGATATACCCTGGTATGGTCATGTCCCAGTCATGGTTTGAGGTTGCCCACATCTCTGGTACCGCCACCAAGTTATATCCTCCCTGCATGTACGTGACCATTGCCTGAAGTTCCATCAATTTGTTGTAAAGAATCCTTCTGTTGGTACATCTCATTTACCAAATGCTTCCCCTTGCTCCCATATCCCCTTTTGTGCAAGTCTGCCAGATCTTGCGGTCTTTCTGACATTTTGTGTGTGCCTTGTCATTCTGACTGCTCCTTAGTAGTTTAAACTATCTATTATGGTGTGTTTATCTTTCTCCCAGTAACCCTTTCCCTCTTCATTGGGATGCAAGTCATTTGTTTTGAACAACCTCCATTCTCTTCAAATTGGGCCCCAGTCACTAAAGAAACAAAATATATACTCCCTGCACCAGCCCTTTAGTCATGCATTGAACTGGAACATGTGGAATTGTTCTTTGTGGTACTGGTATGGCCATGGTAGCAGCTCAGAGAAGGTCACCAGTCCTGCTTTCTCCTTTGTTACTTTTCCCAAAGCACAGAAGTCTGCCTTCACCTGTTCCATGCTAAATTTGCTCAGATCATTCATGTCCACATGTACAATTAAATCCAATCTTTCCACCTCCTCTATCATAAGTTCCACCACTCTGACAATAACAGCAACCACCTGATTACCATCAATGAGAGACCCAGTTCCCTTCCAGTGCCCTCACAACTGAGTCCCCCACAATGTGTACCCTTCTCTATGCCCCTTTAGGGATTGACACTCCCTGCAGTTTGCTCTCCAGCAGAGCTTGCCTGTTTGGTATGCTGGCTCCCTCATATTCCTTGGTGGGAGATTGAAGTACCTACTGTTGCAGTAGGGTGAACCTATTACTAGTGTACAGCTCTAGTTCCTCAGGCTTCGGTTTCCCTCCTCCTCTTTTTCCTTCCCCTTCCACTACAGTTCAGACATCTTCTTAGACCTGGAGTGGCTTACTACATAGTTGTGGCAGAAGTGCCCTATATGACTTGGTAGCTTCTGCTGTCCAATGGTATATTTCAACCTTTGCAGCTTCCATCTCCCCCCTCACAGAGTGGAACTGCTACAGCTCAGACCATAGCTGAACACTCAGAGCACTCTGTTGTTCACCACTGTTCCACTCCCCTTTGACTGCAGTACAGCTGTCCCTTTCATAACAGAGCAGCTATACTGCTTATCCAAATTGTGTAACCATTCATACCGTTGTACCTCTTATACAGTTTACTGTGCTATGTCCTAATTTATTACATGTGCCCTTTATTGTTACCTTGCTGTTTTGCAGTGTTACTCACATCACCCCTTCCAACACAGCACACTTTTAAATGAGCTGTTACAAGCTCAGTATGTCTTTCCTGGTGAACCTTTTCAAATAAATACATACATACATACATAAATAAATACATAAAAAAATAAATAAATAAGCAAGCAATGGCTGGAGTCAAAATATGCACTTGATCATCAAGTGTAATGGGGCAGGACCATAACTAAAGAATTGTAGACTCAGAAGAGTGTTAGGAAATTTTGACTGCTTACAAGAGTCCCGGTCAAAACAGCTAAACAACTGGCCATCCCAGGGTTAAGGTGCTGGATGCCACACCTCGCTCCATGCTGGAGACCTGGGTTCAGATGTGAGCCCGGGCTACCAGGGGTCTTTGGGGGATAGGATTGAGCATCTGGAGGACTGCTCTCCTATTCCCCATGGAGGGATCTTGGGTGCCACTACTCTGCAGTGGCCCCTGGTGATGACCGGGGGCACTGCTAGAGTCGAAGCGGCAGTATGGAGTGTGGCACATATCGGCACATAAGTGCCATGATGTCATTGCACATTCGCATTTCTGGGGCTACCAGAACACAGAAAAATGGCAGCACAGACCATGGCAGCTTGATAGCCACTACTCCATCGGCCGATGACGCTTGGACAGCGTGTTCTGGTATTGGTTCCTTGCCTGGTGTGGGAGCAATGGGAGGGTGCCCCTCTTGAAGGTATAGTTGCATATGCCAGCTGGGCATGCAACTTCAGTGTCACTGGTGGAGTAGGAGCAGTGGCTGGAGTATGAAGGCAGGTCTGTGGCTGCAGGGGTGAAAAATGTGATATGATAAAAAAAAGAGCTAAACAATTATGGCACAGGTCACAATAACATCAGACAAATAGCATCTGCAATAATAGGGACATAGTACGACAGCTACAGCACATAACAGCTACAAAGCACATGGAATAGATTTCCAAAGCAAGGTTATTGAAACGGCAGCACACACTGTATAAGGTACGAACAGTGATGCACAATATCCATGACAGGCCCACAATGCAAGCTAGTAGATGTCCCTATGCTTACTTGAGGGTTATTGCTCATAGGTTCCAAGTAAATGCTTATCAGGTGTATTGCTGTGCAGCACTTAGCATTTTCAGCATTTTGGATTGTGTGCCTGTAGTGGATATTATGCATCTCTGTTTGTACCTTATACAGTGTGTGCTGCCATTTCAATAACCCTATATTGGACATCTATTCCCATGGGGTTTGTAGCTGTTTTGTACCGTAGCTGTTGTGCTGTGTACCTATTATTGTAGAAACTATTTGTTCAATGTTACTGTGACCTGCGCTATTATTGTTTAGCTCTTTTGACCAGGAACCCCTTACAAGCTATCCATACATAAGTCAATCATTTCAGTGGTCAGGCTGGGTGAGGAGTCCCATCCCTCCTTTTGGCTATGAAGACAATACCCAATTTGATTTCTTGGAAGCTCACTGCTGGGTTATGAGAATAATGTTACTAGGGCACTAGTCACCATCATTTATAGTCCACATTATCTCTTTAGCCTTGCAGTGCTCATTCTTATAGCGTGGATGTGAGTTTCCAATATTTTTAAGATTTTCTTAAAATCCACAAAGGACTCAACATACTCAAATTAAACTGTATTAATTACATTTTATTTGAATTGTACACTTGTTTTTGAGCTGCTTAGAGAACATCCAAACATAATCAGAGCTACTGTAGTTTTCCTAGCCTTTAACCAAACTCTGTCCCTTACCCTTATTATTTTTAACATCTTGTCATTGACACAGGGCAACCCCTTTTCATCTTCTTGAAAGTTTTTAGTGGAACATGCCTGTCACATACATGTACAATTCCTCAATAAAAAAGTAAATTGCAGGATTAAGCTTAATAAGTCCAGATTTCACTAGAGCTAGTTTTCCTAGCCTTTAATCAATCTCTGAAGAGAGGAGAGTGAGAGGATGCATGATAGAGACCTACACGTCACTTATGGGGGCGAACATGATGTAGGAGGGGAGTATCTTTCAAAGGAGGAAGAGCACTAGGACCATAGGGCATGTGATAAAGCTGGAGCAATGAGATGGAAGAGGAATTTGAGGAAATACTGCTTTATTAAAAGAGTGGCAGATACATAGAATAGACTACCAGTGGAAGTGGTGGCGGTGATCACAGTAGGGGGCTTCAAGCATGTGAAGGATAGACATAATGGGATATTAGTTAAGAGGTAGGGAGGAGGGAGAGTCTATGAAGACCAATTAGATCCTGTGAGCAGACAAGACAGGGACCATCAGAGAAGACTGGCTGGGCCAAGTAGGCCTGTTCTGCCAACAAAGTCTATGTTTCTATGTTTCTGTCCCTTCCCCATTTTTATGTTGATTGCACGCATGTGCAAGAAACATGTTGAGACAGCTTGCTTCAGAAGCAGGCTGTGGAGGTGCAGCACTGTTGAGGCCAATGTCCCCACTGCCTTTGGCGGCTTGGCCCACATTTCCCAATGGGGTGGCACACTGCATCTGACACTAGTTCAGCCAGCATGCCACAATCTTGAAAAGTTTTAGTCGCTGCAATCAGGGGCCACCTTGCCATTGCAGCATCATCCGCTGCAATGAGGGAGTGACCCCTCATTTCAGGGCTTGCCGATAGGGTGCCCAATCCCTGTAGGCTTCAGTCCCCTCTTCCCCTAGTCAATGGGGGAGCCCACTCCCTGTTGGCATAAGTCCCTTCCCCGCTTTCATTCTGTGCTGAGGGGTTTGCCCAATCCCCCTCGGCTCTTGTGCCTCTCCCCATCCATATGTGGCAATGGGGGTGTCCAATTCCCATCAGTTACAAATTCCCCACCAAACACTTAGGTGGCACACTGGGAGCCCACCCCAGCATGCCAAATGCCCCTAAAAAAGAAATACCTTCCCTCAATGTTTTGTTTTTTTTAAACCTGTGAAAAAAGAAAATGGTCCCTCATGGTCTCCCTGCCCTCTCCCCAACCTGCACTCACCCTCTGTGTTACCTACCAACCCACGCCCCCCTCACCACATACTTAACTCTGGAGCCTGGCGTGACGATCTTTGGTGGACCGGGAACATGTCTGCACTCTTCAAAGCTGACCGCGAACTGAGGAAATGCTGGTAAGCTGTATACTGGCATAAATAGGGTCGTTTTCAACTTTGGTGCATATTTCAGGCTTTTTTGGGAATGTTGGCACCAAATTTTTAACATGAGGTTATTGGGATCCCTCCACATGAATTCAGCCACTGTCATTGTGTTATTTGATCCAGAAAGGTGATTTTGCTGTCACTGCGCAGAATCACCTTTCGGGACCAACTAATGAAATGACAGTGCCAGTGTTCAGAAGGTGGGCTCTCAAGAAGCCTATGTTGCAAATTTGGTGGAAAAATTAAAAAAAATGGCTGTTTTACAAGCATGCATTGCTCCATTGCTACACATGCTCGTTACTTAGTGAATTTGTAATATTTTCACTCCAGATTTTCAACATTGGCATTTTTCTGCACCTCCTTATGAACACTACAGCTGTCATTTTTCACATCCTGGCTGAAATGTGTTGTCGCACTTGCAGTGCAGAATAGCGCGGTTGCTGTGGGAAATCAGTGTTCGAGACACATTAAGAAAATGACAGTGACACTGTTCATGAGCAGAGATCCTAAAATGCCTATGTTGAAATTTGGTGACAATAGTCCATCAAATGACTGTGTTACAAGTGTGCGTTGTGCAGTTTCCACACACCCTTGTAACTTCGCAGATTTATAATATTGTCACTGCAGATGTTCAACACTGGCATTTTTTTACACCGCCTCATGAATGGTACAGCTGCCATTTTTTACATCCTGACCGAAATGTGTTTTTGCACTTCTGGTGCAGAATAGCATGGTTGCTGTGGGAAATCAGTGTTCTGGACAGATTAAGAAAATGACAGTGACACTATTCATGAGCAGAAGTCCTAAAATCCCTATGTTGAACGTTTGGTGATGAACGTCCATAAAATGACTGTGTTACAAGCGTGCATTGAACTGTTTCCATGCACCCTTGTAACCTCGCAAATTTGTAATATTTTCACTCACATTTTCAACACTGGCATTTTTTCACACCTCCTTATGAACAGTACAGCTGTAATTTTTCACATCCTGGCCAAAATATGTTTTTGCATTTCTGGCACAGAATAGCACAGTTGCTGTAGGAAATCAGTGTTTGGGACAGATTAAGATTGAGTGAGTGGGGGGGGGAGTGACTGAGCTCAACTGAGCTCTGTCGGGACTAATGCGGATTTCTTTGTGAGCAGAAAAAGCAGGCAGGAGCCCAGTACAAAAGGGCAGCCTCCAGCGTCGGGAGAAATAGAATGAGTGAGCAAGATAGGGTAAGAGAGTCAGCTCAGTGGTGCTCTGCCGGGACTTTACAGTTGTCCACCCTCCCTCCCAGGGTCAGCTGTGGTCCTATATTGCAGCAGGGTCTCTGGAGTGGAGACAAAGCAATGATTGGATACTTTAGGACTAATAATACAGGTTTAGTTGTTCTGTTTCTTTCTCTAACTGAGCTAAGTACTGAGCTATACTGTTATGATTGCTGTAATAATATATATTTATTTGTTCTGTTGATTTCTCTAACTGAGCTGAGCAATACTTGGAGTGCAATAGGATTTCTAACTGGGCTAAATGAAACCATATGAGAGCCGAGAACAAAAAGTATGGTAGCTGAGGGGTGAAAAATGGACAAAGAAGCTTTAGGATTGCCACAGTAATACAGTATCTAACGGATGAGATTTGAGACTGAATTTCCCCGGTCAGCAAGGGGTCAGTAGGGGGACTAGTGTGGGGGGAAGGAATTCCAGTAAATAGGGGCCTAGCAGTTGTAATAGAGTACAGAACCTGACAGTAACAGCCCGTAACATAAGATGGAGGTCAAAATGGGGCAGGTGCCACATGTCAATAGGGCGTGCATCTTTGGAAGGGTGGAGGGATGTACAGGGTGATGGGTCTGCCATGATCCTGGACTGGGCTTGGAGGATTGGGGGGGTGTATGGTCTGTAGATGACTGGCTAGTTTGAGGGAGGAACTGTAGAAGTTAGGGAGGAGTGTAAGTGGCAGGGCAGATGAGTATGGTACGCATTCTGAGGGGGGGAATAGAGGATGGCAAAGGGGGATGGAGGAAGAATAACTAGGAACTGAACCCAACCCCAGCATCAGAGGCAGTGGTAGAAAAGAGAGAAGAAGGAAGGGGGTGCCGAGGTGAGGGCAGGGGACCTCCTGATCAGGGAGGAAGAGATCATGAGGAGTACCAGTGGAGAGAGCAGATGGCTGCGGGTAGGGAGGGACCAGGGGTGCCACAGAGGGGAACAAGTGGGAGGGGGGGAACTGATAGGAAGAAGATATGTAGAACAGGTATCGACTATGAATAGATTCAAACCTCTGCTATGGGACAGAGAGCGGAAGCAGGAACATACTGAAGTGGGGAGGACAAGAAGGGCATGAGGGGGATGGCAACAAGTAGGGGAAGAGATAGGGAGGACAAAAGGGTAGCAGGGGGCTAGTAAAGAAGGAGGGAGGGGGTGATGACTGAAGGAGAGAAGGCTACAGGAAGGGGGAAGGATGGGAGGGGTATCACTATTGGGGTAGAAGGGAATGGGGGCTCTAAATCGAAAACAGTGTGGGTAGGAGAAGGGTTAGAAATCAGCAGGGGAGATGGGGAGGTTGACATGGGAAGCCCACTAGGAAGCAGTCAGGCTGGGAAGGGGTTCAAGGGGGATGGGAGGAATAAGGCAGAGAAAAGGGGTGAGGCAGAAGTAGGGGGTACAGATACTGAAGTCACAGAGGGTGCAGTTGGCGGGGGTGAGGGACAGGGAAGAACTAATACTGAGGTGGTGGAAGGGGCATTAGAAAGGTAAGGGGCGGAGGATACTTGTCCTTGGGGATTCTATGCTGAAATAGGTGAGATGGGGCAGAAAGGGGAAAGGCATAGCCATATTTGGGTTGAAGCTGTCCCTAGGTTGACTGCAGGAGGGGCAGGGCAGGCACCGCTCAAGCATGTAGAGAGGGGGAGGAAGACACCTCATTTACTGTTGCATGTGGGTACAAATGACTTGGCATGGAACACTGTGGAAGTAGTGAGGGGAAGGTTTGAGTACTTGGGCAGGCACTGTGAGGGGTTGGGGAAGTCAGTGGCATTCTTGGAGGTACTGCCTGTACCATGTGCAAGCATGATGAGGAAGGGTTGGCTTGAGGAGTTCGAGTGGTTCAGAGATTGGTGCCACACGAAACATTATGGGTTAGTGACTAACTGGGGTAGGGTATGGGGGACTAGTGACTTGTACGCGGGGGACAGGGTACACTGGAGCAGGAAGGGAAGGGGAGTATTGAAGGCAGCATTGCTGCCGGGCCACTGGCACTGAGGGATGAGGCACTGGACTCCAAACCTTGTGCCACACTGGTGATCCGGGTTTGGATGCGAGCCCTGGCCTCCAGGGGTTGGCAAAGGAGGGATAGGATTGAGCATCCTGAGGACTGCTCTTCTATCATGGGGTGGGATCCAGGGACCCACTGCTCTGTTGCGTCCACTGGTGATGACTGCGGGCGCTACTACAGCGGTGTAGTAAAGGGTGGCGGAGTGTGGCAGATGTTGGCATGCTGTGCCTAAGTGGCATTGCATGCCCACACTCTACAAAGGGGAGAAAAGTGAAAAATGGGCTATGGTCAGGCAGTATGAGCTTCTGATCCCCCCACCCACCCTGAATGTCACCTCCTCAACCGGATCCTGCTCCAGTGGGTCGTCCTGGGAAGCTTCTCACCACCCCACCACAGGAGTAATCCATGGCGCTAAGCAGCTCGGCCTGATGTCGGGGGCAGGGCTACGGGGGTCAGTCGGGATGACCAAGCCGACCGTAGCCCAGTGAGAAAATATGTAAAAAAAAATGTCAGAATTAGAGGGGTATATCTCTACTAAGGTGGAGTTAAACAAATGGGGGTGGGGGTGACCAAAAGACTGAGGTTCGTAGAAAGGTCTGGACAGAGGAGCCTGATGAGGTCAGTACCCTAGATATAGGTAAAGGCGGAGGCAAAGTAAACCTGGCAGGCAGAGTGGTCTGAGTGTAATACAGAAGGCACCACCACCCGGTAAGAATAAGGAGGAGAAAGGGTGCGGATTACCAGGAAGAGGGACACAGGCCAAGGAGGAGAAGAGTGAGGAGAAGGAGGGGTACAGGTGGAAGGTGGTCTGACTAAATGGATAGAGAACTGGTTACAGGGGAGGGTGCAGAGGGTGATGGTAGTGGGGTAGCTCTCAGCACTCAGAGCAGTGACAAGTGGGGAGCCGCAGGGCTCAATGCTTGGCTCAGTGCTTGGCCCAATGCTGTTTGGGCTCTTTATCTCCGATATAGCACACGGAGTGGGGAGCAGGGTTAGTCTGTTAGCACATTATACCAAATCAAAAGCAAACAGTTATAGTAGCAGAGACCTCCCCACTCACACACACACAAACACATGCATATACACACTCCCCGAAAAGCTGCTTAAAAGCCTGCAATTCATTCAAATCAATTCCATTTTCTTACTTACTTGGAGTTCAATGCCAACAAGTGTAAAATCATGCATCTAGGGCATTAGAACCACAGTGCTGGGTATAGGATGGGCAGAGGTATTGATACTCACTAGACATGAAAGAGTTCTTGAGGTTATTATATCAGAGGACCTCAAGATGGCAGTACAGTGTGACAAAGCTATGGGCAGGGCAAATTGGATTCTGGGGTGCATAAGGAGCGGCATCTCCAGTAGGAGGAGGATGGATGTTGTGTTACCATTGTATCACTCCCTGCTATAGCCCCAGCTGGTGTACTGTGTCCAGTTTTAGAGTTCACACTTCAGAAAGGACATAAGGTGGTGGTTATCCAGAGGAGGGCAACTAAAATGGTTCAGTATTTTCACAGGAATCCCTACAAGGAAAGGCTGAAGAATCTCAACATGTACACTGTGGAAAAGATGAGGGCATGATCAAGATCTACAAAGTACCTCACAGGGGTAAAGAGGGCACAGTTGGGGAGTTTCCTTCAAATGAAGATGAGCACCCCATCCAAGGGAAATACAATGAAGCTGGGGGAGGGGCATTCAGGATAGATATGAAGAAACATTTCTTTACTGAAAGGGTGGTAGACACCTTGAACAGACTGCCAGGAGAAGTGGTGGAAGATGAAATGGCAGGGGGCATGAAGCATGCATGGGATAAATATAGGGGTATATTAGAAAAAGGGGAAGGAGGGGGTCAACGGAGATCAATAGGGCTATGGAAGTGGAGTAGATTTAAGTTCATTGCAGCAAAAATCCATTAAGTAAGCTCATTCACAAGGAGGTCCTGATGGATGCAGGCAGAGTAAGACATGCAGTAACATATACAGGCAGGAGTTACAAGTAGGCAGAGAACACTTGACCAGACTGGGTGGGCTAAGTGGTCCTTTTCTGCTGACAAATTCTATGTTTCTATGGCACCATGTATTAATTCAGGTGCAGTGTTTATTTAAAGTTGTACCTACCATACATCCAGATGTAAAGTACAGTAAATCACTGAATTAGATGCAGCCCACTTACAGTACAATAAACAGAACCCCAGTGCTTCGAGAAGCCTTTACTCTTCATAAGGCTGCTTAAAGAGGTGGGGTTCTATTTGTAGTATCCACACCAGTCTGCTGATCTTAAAATCGATGCTGCATCTGAATGAGTACTTGATTCTTGCTCACTCCATTTCTTCCCCACTTTGAAACCTGCTTGTCCTTAGTTAGTTTTGGGCCTCAGCTGTGTTGGAAGATGACCAATAAGCAGCACTGAAAGACATCAGACTTCACAGACTGTGAAGGCATCTGCTCACAGACAGACATACAGCAATTCTACTGGGGGGTAGGAGGAAGTAAGCTGTTGATTAACTAGAATCTGCAGCTTATCCATCAGGTAGGGAAATGGGCAGACTAGGTGGGTCAAGCTGTCCTTATCTGCCATCAAATTCTATGTTTCTAACCCACCATCTTGGCAAAAAGAAGGCTGCAGCTGTGGCCACTGACTGTTGGGGTGTGGGGATGGGGGGGACCAAAGGGGACAGATATAAGGAGATACAATCATAATAAAAATTGTGAGACCTTCACCAGCTTTCCAAAATGCTTTCCAGTAAAAGAACACTCTGTGAAGTTTTTCAAATGGCAACACAATCTGGTGAGCCCTCTGTCTGCCATCTGACACCAGGCATCAACCAGCATAAAAATGCCTAAAGAAGGCAGTGTGGTCATGTGGCTACTGAAATGCTGGAGATTACAGATTTATAAGAACAAAAGAATATCACACAGAAGCTGGTACATATGCCTACAGCAGTTGTCTCCTGCTTCTCAGTAGTTATATTTATACCCTTGAGGTACTTGAATGTTTCTATCATAGCCCCTCTTTCCCTCCACTCTTCCAGTGAGTACCTATTGAGGTCCCTTAATTTCTCCTTATATGTCTTGTGTTGCAAGCTCTGTACCATCTCATTCACCCTTCTCTGGACCATCTCCAGCCTGTTAATATCCTTACTAAGGTGCAACCTCCAGAACTGCACACAGTACTCCATGTGAAGCCTGACCATGGTTTTATATAATGGCATCACTTCCTCCCTCCTTATGCGGGTGATACCCCTGCCTATGCACTCCAGCATGTCACTGGCCCTCCCAGCTGCCTTACCACTTTGACATTTTCAGGTCATCTGAAATAAGAATCCCCAGGTCCCTTTCCTTCTTTGTGGCTGTCAGCAACTCCAACCCCCATCCTGTACCTTTCTCCAGGGTTTCTGTGTCCCAAGTGAATAATTTTGCACTTTTTTGAATTGAACTTCAGTTGTCAGTCCTCATACCATTTCTCAAGCTTCCCCAGGTCCCTCCTCATTTTCTCCATCCCCTCTGGGGTATCCACTGTGTTACACATCTTGGTGTCATCTGCAAACAGCCAGACCTTTCCCTTCATCTCTTCTGCAATGTCACTAATGAAGACATTGAACAGGACTGGCCTCAGGACCACTCCCTGCAACACCCCACTGGTCACCCTCTCTCCCCAGACTGCACCCCATTTACCACCACTCTCTTCTTCCTGTCTGTTACCCAGTTTCTAACTCAGTTTACCACCCTTTCCTCCATGTAAAGCCTGCTTAGCTGATTTATCAGCCTCCTATGTGGGACGGTGTCAAAGGCATTGCTTACATCAAGGTAAGTGTTGTCCATTGCCCCACCCTGATTTATTTCCTTTGTCACCCAGTCAAACAGATCAATCAGATTTGTCTGACATGACCTCCCCACTGTGAATCCATGTTGCCTATGGTCCTGGCCTTTAATGGCTTTTAGATGCCCCACCATCCTTTCTTTAACCAACGTCTCCATGATCTTCCCCACTACTGAAGTGAGACTGACCGGTCTATAGTTCCCCACCTCCTCCCTACTGCTGGATTTGTATAGAGGGACCACATGTGCCCTCCTCCAATTCTCTGGTACCACCCCGTGTTGAATGACTCAGTCAACATGGCTGCCAGAGGTACTGCTATTTCCCTTCACAGTTCTTTTAATATCCTTGGGTGTATGCCATCTGGTTCCATCACTTTGTCCACCTTCAATTTACTCACCTTCTGCATGATTCTTCTGCCTGTGAATGGACTATTGTCCACCTCTTCACACTTTTGCAACTGCTGTACTGCTGTGGCCCTTGCCCCTCCCCCTCTTCTGTGAATACTGAACAGAAAGACACAGTGGATGTCTTGGGTGGGCACATGACAGTTCATAGGCATGGTACTTTCACTTCCAAATACCTAAACAGCACATATAAGGAATCAACATTTGGCATTGACAAATGCTTGTTACATCTTGTGATTGACCCAGGGCAATCCTTTTTCATCTTCCTGACAGATCTTAATAGAGCATACCTGTTGCATGCTTGTAAAAATTTATCACCAAGAAAGTCATTTGCAGCATTAAGGTTTGGGAATAAGGCCAAGTGAATCTATTTAACTCTGTTTAGGTCTGCCTGGAAAGCTATCTTATAGCAATTCATGTACATTACTCTACCATGAGCCTTAAAATAGGAAGAGGACATCCAGCAAGATTTAATTATGAAAGAAATCACACAATTATCTCATAGAAGTGGTACAAAAAAGTCAATTGCAGCTTTAAGGTAAAAAAGTCCAAACATCAATGATGATAGAGATCTATAAGTACCTCACAGAGGTAAATAGGGTGCAAGTGTTGAGTCTCTTTCCAATGAAGAAGAGCACTAAGATCATA
This sequence comes from Neoceratodus forsteri, assembly GCA_016271365.2. Taxonomy (NCBI): domain Eukaryota; kingdom Metazoa; phylum Chordata; order Ceratodontiformes; family Ceratodontidae; genus Neoceratodus; species Neoceratodus forsteri. The sequence continues at coordinate 84,084,811 of CM028133.1, read as the reverse complement.
AGGCATACAATGAAGTTTGAGGGGGAATATAAATGTAAAATCCCTCAACAAAGAAGACAATTGCAGCATTACGGTTAGGGAATAGTCCAAGAGAAGCCACCCAACTGTATTTATGGCTGCTTGGAAAGCTACTTTATTGTAATTCATGCATGTCTTGCTGCTAAGAGATTTAAAATAGGAAAATAACATCACAGAAGATTTAGTTATGACAAAAAGTCACACAATTATATCCTAGAAGTGGAGGTCCTACCACTCATGAGGCAAAAAAGGAGATGAAAAAAATTAAATTATCACTGTTTCAGTAGCCCCTGAATTGCTTATACTATTTGAGAATCAATCAAATTATTGATTTAAGTTTAATATTCAGAAGGCTCCCATTATCTTGCTCCCCCATCTGTTCCCCCCAGTTAGAATTAAAATCACCTTTCAGTAAACATTCACAAGTTACCATGTTTTCATCTAAAAAGATTGCCAAGATTTCAAACACAGTAGGTTTCATCTTTTTGGGAGACTATATACAGTGCATTCTTTTATTGGTTTGTGCTTGGTCACTTCAAGAGAGAGCGAATGTTAAAACTGGTACTTTTGGTTTGAGTTCAATTGAGACTTACTAACTTTAGTTCAGCTTTCACATTTCTACAAAAGGTCCATATGGTGATCATACAGGCTAAAAAATGGAAAGAGGCAACCATCCTCCACACCTAAATCACTCCAATTTAGTTCTGCCTCTTCCATCATCCCCATTTCCTCCAATCAGATTTTTTTAAACACTCAGCACCTGGCACTATGTCAAGAGTGAGAATATTTTTTAATATTTGACCAAATACAAATTTTACATGGGGTAATTCTTAAAGGAAAACTAAACCCTCATATATTGTAAATTGTATTTGTTTCCTAGTCAGCAGACACCTCTTCTCCTATAGCTGATAGGAATATATATGTTTGCTTTAGTTTGTTTTCATTTTTCATGTTAGTCCCCTTTAACTACCCTGTGGGATTTCATTTTAAGGTTGTTGAAATCTCATTGTCCATGAGAGCTGAGCACATTATGTCATGTCACCCATTTATAGCATATATCTCTATGCTGAAAGCATAATTATTCTGAAAACAAACCTCTGCAAACACATAACTTAAAAGCAATTTAAAGGGAAAATCCCTGTATTACAACTCAGACAGTTTGCAATGGGAACTGAAGGTAAATGTAGCATTTCTCACCTTGCTGCAACTTGTTCTGCTGAAATCTAATTACACAGACAGGCATTCTGTGGAATCTAAAGGATGCTGACACATCATGTTCTCATATGCTAATGCAGCTCCCAGCCGCTGTGAAATTTCAACAGACAGAAAATGGAGAACCACAGGACAGTTACAGGATATTTACAGGCACTAGTGTAGAAACTGAAAATAAAACTAAAGCGATCAGATGTATCCCTAACAGCTACAGGAAAAGAGTTGTGACATGGAAACAAATAAAATCTACATGCTGTGAGGGTGTAGTTTTTCCTTAAGTTCAACCAAAACAAATTAATTCCACCAAGGTACGCTGCCTTTATTAGGCAGACTTGATGGAACTTCTTTTTTAGGCAGAAAATTCCCCTATTACTATCACAAAAATTAACACTTACAGTGGAACCTGCCTGGATGCAATGCAGTGTCTCTGGTTAGTGCATAACAAAAGAGATTAAGTGCCACTGAAATTGCTTCATTCCCTGCAGCAGATCTGCTTCAAAATGCTGCAGTATTGCATTGCATTCTGGCAGGACCCACTGTAACTATTTCCAAACTGAGAAACTAGACAAAGATCTGCATGAGTTAAAAACCTAAATTACTAGATTAAAGGAAATTAGGGGACTGGAAAATTATGTTGACAGATCACTCCTTACATTTACGAAAAATGCCACAGGCATTGATCATAATGATAGCCTTTGAAGAACAATACTCAGACTAACTACTCAACTAGTTAAAAAAATATTATTGACATAGAGGAAAATGAGCAGTGTGACTATATGCCTGCACCAGAAAGGAGACGCAATGAGAATGGAAGAAAGGGAAATCATTCTCTGATCGCCCTTAGTAACAGATTCATCCTCATTAGGGAACAAGATTATGGAAACCCCAACTCAAATTAGCATTTATTAACAATAACTTTACCAGAATGGACAACCTACCATCAATCAGAAAAGCAATTCTCTTGGGAGACTCAAATGTTAAATAAGGAGATAAAGACGTATGCGAACCAGATAAAGGAAATATATTTGTTAACTGTTTCCCCAGCAGACAGTGTGAGCATATAATGACCAGAAACATAAATATTGTACAGGGAGCTGGAGCAGAACCAGTAGTGATTAAAGTGGGTTTGAATAGTGCCAGGAGAAAACTTTGAGGAAGGAGGGAGGTAATACCCTGAAATTAATGGAGTGTAGGACCATTATGTAAGAGATATGGCCAATCCCAAGAGTCAGCAAGGAAAGACACAGAGGGCCAAAAGAATAACCAACATTTCATTACAAAAATGAGCTAGGAGGAAAGAGAGACATTCTTGTGACACTGGGATTACTTCTGGAACAGATCAGATCTGTTCTATAAGAATGGTTTTCATTTTAAAGGGGGCCCATATTGTAAGGAGTACAATTAATTTTGCTATTAAAGATTTCAACTAATTGCTGGTGGTAACATACAAACATTGTGTTATCATACATCCAGTGGCCACTCACTCTGTCCTACATTGGACAGCCCTGCTATGCCATCAATTTCATTGGCTCAGTAGGTAGGACACTCACTTTTGAGAGCAGAATATTGGATGTTCATGGGTTCTAGCCCCACACCATGTACTTGGGGTAATACTCATAACTGAAACTGTGAACATGGAAAAATTGGAGAGTTAAGCTAGCCTTGGCAAGAAGAAATACAGGTAAGGGATTACAGGCACAGAGGGCAAGCATTAAGGATGCAATACTTGTAGCAATATTCAGTTGTGCTAAGGAGAAAAGCAAGAACAAAAGAAGGAGGAAACCACCTTGTTTCTCAAAATCAGTAGCAGAAAAGGTCAGAGCCAAAAGGTTGGCCTTCAGGAAATATAAGGGAACACAGCAGGATGAAGATAGGGAGGTATACCAAACATTCCTAAAGGAAGTAGGGAAGGCAGTAAGGGAGGCAACGGACAAAATTGAGGAAACACTAGCACGAACAGTAAAAGACTGGGACAAGACTTTCTATAGATACATTAGTGAAAGGAGAAAGTCCAGAGGGGGAATTGCTAAGATCAAAGGGGATATGGGGGAGTGTGTGGAGGAGGACCAAGGAAAGGCATCTATTCTAAATAGATACTTCTGCTCAGTATTTACTGAAGAGAAGGTAGGGCAGGACTCACAGCTCAGCACCATGGACACGGGGGAAGGGAGGTGTGCACAAGTCCCTTCACAAAAGAAAGTGTCCTACAAGTGCTCGCTAAGCTCAGGGTGGCCAAGCAATGGGACCTGATGGCATACATCCCAGAGTACTAAAGAAGCTAAGAGTGGAACTAGCAGAGCCATTATCAGAACTGTTTAGTGAGTCTCTGAGCACAGGAGAGGTCCCAGAAGACTGGAGAAGGGCTCATGCCACACTCCACAAGAGTGGTAGCAGGAAGGATGCAGAGAACTACAGATCAGTCAGTCTTACCTCAGTAGTGGGCAGGATTATGGAGGCACTCCTTAAGGAAAGGATCATGTCACACCTGGAATCCATAGGAGCACAGGATCCAAGACAGCATGGGTTTACAGTAGGAAGGTCCTGTCAAACTAATCTCACAGATTTCTTTTACTGGTTAACCAGAGTGGTGGACCAAAGGGGTGCAGTTGATGTCACCTACCTTGACTTCAGCAAAGCTTTCGATACTGTTCCACAAAGAAGATTGATTAATAAGCTGGGTAGGCTCAGGATGGGTCAGATGTTGGTCAACTGGGTGGTGAACTGGTTGACGGGCAGAAAACAGAGAGTGGTGGTAAATGGTATACAGTCAGAAGAGATGTAAGTCATAAGTGGGGTACCTCAGGGATCAGTCCTGGGGCCAGTCCTCTTCAATATCTTCATCAGTGACATTGCAGGTGGACATGAGGGTAAGGTGCGTCTGTCTGCAGATGACATGAAGATCTGCAACACAGTAGGTGATCCAGATGGGGTGGGCAGAATGAGAAGAGATCTAGATAAACTGGCAAAATGGTTGGAAAAGAGGCAACTGGGGTTAAACACAAAGAAGTGCAAGATCATGCACATAGGGAAGAGAAACCCTGAAGCCACCTATAGGCTGGGAGGGGAGTTGCTGGCAATCACAAGGGAAGAAAGAGACTTGGGCATCATGATCAAAGATGACTTGAAATCATCCAAGCAGACCACTAAAGCAGTAGGTAAGGCTAGAGGGATGTTGGGGTGTATTAGTAGGGGTATCACAAGTTGTAAAAGGGAGGTAATAATCCCTCTTTACAAGACACTGGTTAGGCCCCATCTGAAGTACTGCTTGCAGTACTGGAAGCTGCACTTGCAAATGGACATTAACAAAATTGAGGCAGTCCAGAGAAGGGCAACCAAAATGGTGCAGGGACTGCATCAGAAAACATATGAGGACAGATTAATGAAGCTCAATGTGTATACCCTAGAGCAAAGGAGGGAGAGAGAGGTGATATGATCTAAACATTCATACATCTTAAGGGCATTAACAAGGTGAAAGAGTCTAACATGTTACAATATAAGAAAAACAGTAGGACAAGAGGACACAGACTTAGCCAAAGCAAAAGTGCGCAATGAAAGCCCACACCAAATAGTTGCAAAATACAAAAAGGCACAGTCCGCAATGTACTTTTTTGAGTGCAGTTTATTGCAATATAATGCAATTTAATCCCTTTCTTTCAATAGGACACTGCATGAGATTAGAGAGAGACCAATTAAGGGGTAATGTGAAGAAGTTCTTTTTTACAGAAAGAGTGGTGGATGCATATAACAGCCTACCTCAGGAAGTGGTGATTATGAATACAGTGCAGGGTTTCAAACAGGCATGGGATAGGCATAAGGGAGCAATACAGATGAGTGTGAAAAATAGACCATTGACAGAGTAAAGACCTACAGTATGACACATTCATAAGGTAGAAAAAATGGGCAGACTGGATGGACCTTGCGATCCTAAGCTGCAGTCAGCTTCTATTTTTTTTTGTTTCTATGAAGGCGAAGAGGTGGGCAACACAAATGGTTATGAGAATGAATGGATAGGGTATGAGGCAATGCTCAGAAAACTGGTGCTGTACAGCCTTAAGCAAAGAATTTGAGGTGACCTCATATTGATGCAAAAAGTATTTCAATAATAGACAATTATTACATAGATACATTGATACATACTGTAGATACAGAACATACATAGATACATAGAAGTTGCTGGCAGATAAGGGCCTATTGGCCCACCCAGTCTGCCCTTTCAATCACTCACCCTTTATGAGCCCCGATGCCCAGTCTGAGTTATGGTACAGCCCCTTTTGTTTCCAGGAGACCCTTGTGTCTGTCCCACACATTCTTAAATCCTGTGAATGTGTTTGCCCTACCACTTCCTCTGGGAGATTGTTCCAGGCATCCACCACCCATCAGTGAAAAAGTGCTGTGCCACTTGTCATTGAGCATCTCTTTCTTTGGAAGATGCTTCCTTTCTGTACCCTATTTATACCAGTGAGGTATCTGAATGTCTCCATCATGTCCCCTCTCTCCCTTCTTGCCTCTAGGGAATACATATTCATTTCCATTAGTCTTTCCACATGTCTTCTTCTGTAGAACCTGCATCTTATTAGTAGTCCTGCTCTGCACTACCTCAACCCTGCCTATGTCCTTTCTCAGATGGGGCCTCCAGAACTGAATGCAGAACTGGAAGTGAGACCTTACAAGTGTCTTATACAGGGGTAGAATCACCTCCCTTCTTCTACTGGTGATGCCCCTCACTATTCATCCAAGCATTCACCTAGCCTTTCCTACCACCTCGTCATACTGTCTAACCAAATTTAGGTAATCTGAGATGTTAACTCCCATGTCTCTTTCCTGCATTGTGATTGTTAGTTCCTCCCCTCTGAGTTTGTCTGTTGCTCTAGGGTTCTTGTGCCCTATGTGCATGATCCTGCACTTTTTACATTGAATCCTAGTTGCCATATTTGGGACCATTCCTCCATTTTAAGGTCCTTCCACATCTTTTCAACCCTCCAACATGTCCACTGTATTGCATAGTTTTGTGTCATCCAGTAATAAGCATACCTTTCCCTCCAGCCCCTCTGCAATGTCTCCAATAAAGATATTGAGAAGGACTGGCCTCAACACCTACCCCTGTGGCACCCTACTCCCACCTTTCCTTCTACAGAGTGTACCACATTTAACACCATCCTTTGACTCCTGCCCATAAACCAGTTCTCCACCCATTTCCCTATTTTAGGACTGACCCCTAGACTGCACAATTTGTTTATCAGCCTTCAGTGAGGGACGGTGTTGAAGGCCTTTCTAAAATCCAGATAGGCCACATCCACTGCCCTGCCCTGGACTACCACCTTAGTCACCCAGTTGGAAAACTCTGTTAGATTTGTCTGGAGGGACCATCCTCTTATAAATTCATGTTGTCCCAGGTCTAGCAAGCTGCTCACATCAAGGTATTCAACTATTCTTTCCTTCTGTAGTGATTCCATGACCTTGCCCACTACTGAAGTCAAGCTGACCAGCCTGTAACTTCCAACCTCTTCTCCGTCACCACCCTTGTGGAGTGGAACCACACCCACTCTCTTCCAGTCATCTTGTACCTCCCTTATTTCTAGGGAAAGGTTAAACAGTGCCACCAGGGGTGCAGTCAACTCCTTCCAGAGGTCCTTTAGCAACCTGGTGTGCACTGCATCCTGACCCATTGTCTTGTCCACCCCTTAGCTTCTTTAGCTAATGCAGGACTACTTCCACCATGAAAGGGCTGGTGTCCACTTTTCTACCCTTTATGTCCCTACCTTGCAACTCCAGCCCTTTCTCCACCCACTCTTCAGTGAATACTGAGCGCAAGTATTCATTTAGTATGTCTGATTTTTGATGGTCATCCTCTATGTGAACCCCCACTTTCCCTTTCAACCTAATTATCCCTCCTTTTGTTTTCATCCCCTTTCCAGTCTGGTTTCAGGAAAAGGCACTCAACCACTACCTCTCTCCTACAGCTCACAGACTCCATCCTAACCTGGATGGACAATGGGAAAATTACCTCTGCCATTTCTGTGGATCTGGCCAAGGCCTTCGACACCGTCTCTCACTCCCTTCTCCTCAACTCACTCTCAGCAGCTGGCCTGTCTCCCTCTGCCACAAACTGGTTCAAGGCCTACCTTATTGGCAGAACTCAATCAGTTAAGATCTTGGATGCTACTTCCCTTCCCCTCCCCTACCGATTAGCACTGGAGTCCCCCAGGGCTTGATATTAGGGCCCCTCCTTTTCTCCATCTTCTTAAATGACCTTCCTTCTGTTTTATCCCCAGCCTCTGCTATATATATATATATATATACATATCTATATATATATATAGATATATATATATGTATACACACACATATATATATATATATATATATATATATATACTCATGATATAGTCCTGTATGCATCTGGCTCCTGTCCTGTTGAGGTTACAACCAACTTACAGCAAGACTTCAACAAGATTCAGCTCTGGTTTGCTAATCATAAACCTTTCCTCAATGCCAAAAATGTTATTGCAGCAAATGGGTAATGTCAAATAATCAATTCCACTACCAGAATAAATTGTAAAGCAAAAACAGGTGGGACCTTGATTGACTGGATTTTGGTAAATAGGCCCAATTATGTTAAATCATCAGGTGCATTAAGTGATAGCATTTCTGATCAGTGCCCGGTATTTTTAATTAGGAAAAAAATGAAATATCCATTGAAAGAGATTCAAATAAGTGAAAAACAATCATATAAAAATGTAACAGAAGAAACAATTCTTAGGGAAGTAAGTAATGTCGATTGGTCACCACTTTTCTTTCTTACTGATATTAATGCAGCTACAAGTTATTTTACTGTTCAACTTTTACATATAGTAAATAAATTAGCACCAAAAAAGTATAGGGTTAATTCTAAGTGTACGCCATGGTTATTTATTTATTTATTTGAGAAATCGCAAAGACCTTTGAGCCAAGGGCTATTTTACAGAGGTTCCATGTTAAGTCACAAGAATAGCAAATTACAATGGTTTCAGTAAGTAGTACAACATGAGGAAAGTAATTACATAAACTAAAGAACAATATGGCAAGATAAATATTGTGTTAAGTGCAGCCAAAGAACTTGCCTGAAGAGGGGTGAAAGGGCTTACAAGGAGAGAAAGTACAGAGGGTGAATTGAGGGGTGGAAGGAGCAAAAAAAGAGCAAGGAGGGAGATTCCACAATGAAGCTTGAGCAGGAAAGACCCACAGGGCGGGAGTGGAGGGAGAGAACAAGGTGTGGAAACAGAGGGGAGAGGCAGGGGAGAAGTTGGAGTGGAGGGGTAAAGGAAGGGGGGATGAGGTAGGATGAAAAGAGGGGAGGAATGGGAAAGGGATAAGGGAGGAAGTGCTGGGAGTGGAATAGCGCAGCAGCAGCATAGAGCAGTACAGGGGCAAATGGTAAAAAAGGGCGGTCTCAGTGCATTTAGCTGTCAGCAGAGATTAGGTATAGCAGTCACAAGATGCTCCGGAAACTAGGAATTGATGCAGCTTCTGCTTAAATGGACCCAAAGTTGCAGTCATTGCAATCTCATGAGGAAGGGAATTAAATAAATTAGCAGCTCTAACTGCAATGGTCAGCAGTCTTTGAGAAAATAACCGCAACATCCACGTAGAGGAGTACTGGTTCAGAACAGGATGCTGGAAGATTATTGAGGAAGGTGCTAAATAGAAGGGGTCCCAGTATCGATCCTTGAAGAACCCCAGAGCAGACAAGCAGTTTAGCAGAAAGGGCAGACCCTATTCTCACCTGCTGTGTGCGGTTTGCTAGATAGCTGGTGAACCACTTTAGGGCATCTGAAGATATACCAAGCCCAGCAAGTTGATGTATCAGCAAATGGTGATTGACCATGTCAAATGCTTTAGACAGGTCAATAAAGGTTGCACCAACAAGTTGACCCTGATCAAGAGTATGGTGAATGAAACCTGTGAATTCCAGTAGGGCCCTTTCCAAAAACCATGTTGTTGGACACATTGTAGGTTGTATTTATCCAGGTACTCCACAAACTGGTCAGCAACAATCCTTTCAAGTGCTTTGGACAGTGGGGGAAGAATAGACATTGGCCTGTAATTCCCAGGTAGTAATCTGTCCCCATTCTTAAAAACTGGTGGAAGCAGAGCCGATTTTCAGATCTGGGGGAACTGTGAAAATATGAGGGAGTGATTGAGAAGCTTGGTGAGGGGGGATAGGACTTCATCTAGAGTTAGGGTAAGAAGTTTTAGGTTGAGGAAATCACTGCTTGTCCTAGTTCCTCCTAGAACTTTACGTAGGTAGGTCTTGGTCTTGCTTTCTGAGATGGCTTTGAAGTAGAAACATGGGTGAATAGAGGCCTCTTCTGATTTGGTGGATGTAGGAGCTGTGCTGGGTGATTCAAAGAAATTTTGGGGCAGAGTTTGGCTAAGGTCTGTGAAAGATGAATTAAATGTGTTGGCAATTAACATGGGGTCATGGGTGGTAGACCATTCAACATTTAATATAGTTGGAGCCTGTTTGGATGCTTTCATAGTGATTTCTGAGAGGTTTCCCCAGAATTTATTAGATTTATTTAAAGCAAGACTGGCCTTATGGAAGCTTTATAAGAAAACTGGGTCTCAGGTTGGCTTAATACATTTTACGCACATCAAAAATGTATGCAAAATGGAAACTAAGAAAGCAAAACACATTTTTTTCAAAGAGGAGCAATTAAAAAACCTACTGAATCCCAGAAATGTCTGGGATTCTTTTAAGGACTTGTACACTACTACGAATAAAAATAAGATTGAGCACAGTAGTATTGGCAATATAACATTGGATACTGATCAGGTGGGATGTACTGAAAGCCAGTTCAAGTATAGAATCCAGACATCTGGAAACGTTTAGTTTTGCTGGGATGGACCAATATGTTGCTTCAAATACCAGTGGAAATTATATCTTGGATCTGGTGTTAAGTGACCTTGGTGAGAATATTATTAATTGTAAATCCCCCACTGGGATCTAGTGACCATTGTACGATTATCTTTCAGTACGCTGGTACATTGGGAACAAGTAAGGGCAGAACAGTACTACATAGATATAATCAAGAAAATATTGATGCAATGAGACATGAATTTGCTGCATTGGACTGGAAATCAGATTTTGGAAACCAGTCTGTTGTTGGAATGTGGGATAAGCTAACAAACAAATTAACAAACTTGGTCCAGAGATATGTACCTCTTACAAATAAATATGATGGGGCAAAAAATGCCCTTCCACCAAAGATGACCCACTCAGTTAAAACATTAATTAATGAAAAAATACAACATATCACCATGCAAAATGGGTAAATACAGAAGAGAGTTGGGAGACCTACAAAAAAGTTTGAAGTTGGCAAAAAGGGACATCTTTTGGGCAAAAAGAATTATGAGTATGCCCTAGCCACTAAAGTACAGGATAACTACAAATGTATTTATACATATATTAATAGTAAAAAGGGGAGAAACAAAACAGTCGGACCCCTAAAAGTCAGGAATGGGGAGCTGAAAACAGAGAATATTGTATTGGCTGAGGAATTTAATACTATTTTTCCTCAGTATTTAATGTAATTCAACAAACTGGTCAGGATTCAAAAGTTAAAATGCAAATAAGCTTTAGTTATAAGATAGATCAAGCTGACGTACTTAGAAGACTTAAACAAGTAAACCAGAATAAGGCACAGGGACCTGATAATATCCATCCAAGAATGATTAAGGAAATGACAGAGGTGTTGGTAGATCCAGTAGCATGGTTATTCCAAAAATCTTTCAAAACTGGAGACGTTCCTGATTTTTGGAGACAAGCTGTGGTTGTCCCCATATACAAGAAGGGATCAAGACAGGAGGTGTCGAACTATAGGCCCATTAGCCTAACCTCTGTGCTGGGAAAGAAACTAGAAGGCATAATAAAGGATTATATCACTGACTTCCTTGTAAACTCAGATAAGATGGATAAAACACAGCATGGGTTTACTAGAGGGAGGTCATGTCAGACTAACCTTTTAGAATTTTATAATAAGGTCAGCAAGTCTATTGATATGAGTAATCCAGTTGATGTTATCTACTTGGATTTTGCGAAGGCTTTTGATAAAGTTCCTCATGAGGAGCTTGTAAATGCCATACTGCAATTAGATCTTCCCAGCTGGATCACACTAGGGGTCAGGGCATGGTTGGGAAATAGAAACCAGAGGGTATGTGTGAAGGGTGAATTCTCTGGCCAGGCTGGAGTGACTAGTGGTATCCCCCAGGGCTCTGTGTTGGGACCTTGCCTATTTAATTTATATATATCGACAATGCAGGTTGATGAAGGGGTTTGGCTCTCAAAATTCACAGACAATACTAGGATAGGGTGTACAGTAAAAAGTATAGATGATCAAACCACATTGTAAGTTGCCCTAAATAAACTGGAAGTATGGGCCTCCCAAAAACAATCTATTTTTAATATTGACAAATGCTCTGTTATGCATTTTGGTAAGAATAACAAACAGTTCCAATATATATTTGGTGGTACTACATTGAAGGTTTCAAACGAAGAGAGGAATCTGGGGATCAATATTAGTTGTAATTTTGATTTCAGTATGCAATGCAACAAAACCATGAAAAAGGCTTGTAGCATAGCACATTGTATACAGAGACATATTAAATGTAAGGATAGGTGTGTGGTGATCCCACTGTACACGGCACTGGTGAGAACCCATATGGAGTATTGCGTGCAGTTTTGGGCACCCTACAAGAAGGAGGATGTGGGAGTAATGGAAAGGGTGCAAAGACAGTCAGGGGGATGGAAGGTCAGAACTATGAGTAGAGGTTGCAGTCATTGGGGCTGTATTCATTGGAATATCGAAGAATGAGAGAGGACATGTGTCTGATCTATAGGGCGCATACTGACACCTATCTCTGGGATCTCATGGGATTAGTGCATAGGGACCAAATGCATAATACTAGAGCACATTGTCACCAATTGATTAAAGAAAGATCCAGAACAAATAAAAGGAGATACAGGATTAATAATAGAGTAACAGATATGGAATGCACTGCCTTGTAAGGTAGTTGAAAGTAAAACTATACTGGAATTTAAAACAAAGTTTGATAAGTATTGTATGAATAGAGGTATTAAGGGTTATTTATAAGTACTTAATGGTGAGCTCATGGACCCATGTCTTCTAATGCTCTGTAATATCAATGTAATCAATGATTGTAAGGTGGCAAATAGATTTAATTAATTTTTTTATGGATATTAGCCAATATAAAAATCAAACAGATGTGAATTACCAAAACATTTATTTAAATAAAAAGGATGAAATCAAGATAGTATTGCAGGCAAAATCTGGAACTCTTCAAACATTTGCTTTTATGAAAATACATGAAAAAGAAGTTTTTGATCTGTTGGCCACCCTCAATGAAAAAAAAAGTCCAGGAGCTGATGCAATACTGTACCTCCAAGGATATTGAAGGTGGAGGCTGGACCATTAACTAAGCCAGTCACTTATTTGTATAACCTCTCATTATGTACACTATGATTCCAGACATATGGTAATCTGCCATAATTCCACCTATTTTCAAGTCAGGGGTTAGAGAGAGAGAGATTACAAACTACAGACCAATTTCTGTATTGCCGGCATTGGTAAAATTACTTGAGAAAATAGTAGTTGAACAACTAACAGACTACTTGGAGAAGAATCAATTACTAAATGAAAATCACTATGGGTTCAGGAGGAGGTACAATACGTTGATGGCCTTGGTCAGGTTAACTAGTGAGATGTATTATAACATGGATAAAGGATTATTGACTGGAGGAATTTTTATTGACCTGACCAAGGCCTTTGACCTGGTGGACCACCCTATCCTGATCTCAAAATTGAAGTATTTGGGGGTAGGAGAGTATGCTATCCCATGGTTTGAACATTATCTACAGGATAGAAAGCAGCAAGTAATGATTGGTTCTGAAATATCTACTTTAAGGTTTATTCATACTGGGGTACCACAGGATTTGGTTCTGGTCTGCTCCTGTTCTCTGTTTTCATAAATAACCTGCCAAATGTATGTAATGGTGCATCTGTTATTATGTATGCAGATGACATGGTGATTTATTGTGGAGCAGGAACAGGGGCGGACCTGGAAGTTAGGCTGCAGCCATTATATAATGATTTACAAAAATGGTTTGCACAAAATAAATTGTTGTTAAATGGGAAAAAGACAGTTACAATGTTATTTGGCCTTCCTCATAGGGTAAATGGAAATTTATTGTCTATAATTGGAGAAAATAGAGTGAAGATGGAGTAGGTAGGGTATTTAATTATTTGGGGGTAAATTTGGATAGTGGATTGACCTTAAGTGAACATATCTCAAAAGTAACAAAGAAAGTAAATAATAAATTGGTCTTCCTATATAGAAATGTTAGTTGTTTGACAGTACAAGACAAACAGGTCATAGCACATCAAGTATTACTTCCAGCACTTGAATATAATAATATTTTGTTAATAAATGCTCCAGAAACCTTGCATAATAAATATATGGTAACTTTTAACAACATTGTGAGGTTGGCAGTCAGAAATATGGGAAGAAGAGAACATCACTGTAATTTATATTCCATCTTTGGGACATTATCCCCAAGAGATAGAATCATGAAGACCGCTTACTTATATTTGCTTAGATTATTTCCTACACATACTCCCGCTGTATTAGCAGAACATTTATGATGTACAATTTCAGTTAGAGTACTTAGGGAATCATCAGCAAAATTACATGTAGAACAGAAAATAAATACTAACATTGCTGAGCATTCTTAAATTAATTATGGTCCAAAGTTAATAAATAAATTACCTCTATTTAACTTAGATATGCAGAAAGCAAGAGGTGTATTTAAAACAACTTTGGAAGATTACTTGGAAAGTGTTTCTGGCTGCAAATGTATTGGGATTATATGATGTTATTGCACTTTGAGATACTGTAGATAGTGTATTGTACATGCTGTATGATTTTTATTATTTTATGATTGAATGCTGTTTATGTCATTGTCAATTTATTGTGTCTATTGTACTGTGTTTATGTATCTTCTGTATTATTCCCCTCCCCAGGTGTGGTTGAAAAGTGTCCTTATGGGCCTAATCCACTTTCCTGGTTAAACTAATAAATGAAATGAAAAAGACTATCTCTATGACCTTTGGCACAAGGCAGAGACTCTCTAGGCTTCCCTTGCTACCCACTTTTCACACCTTTGAGGGGACTTTACTTGAGGACACATCCTCCTTCAAGTACTTAGGTGTTTGGTTGGACCAACACATAAAACGTCTCTGGACATATTGACACCATCCAGAAAAAATTGCACCCCAAACTTGGTGCCCTGTTCAGGAACAGTAGTTGCATCCCTCCTACGGCTCGGCATCAACTAGTTCAGAGGATGATACCGCCCATTTACAACTACTGTGATTTGGTTTATGGTGCTACCACTAAGTCCTCCCTGGCTAGACTGAACACCCTCTTCAATTCCTTCTGCCACTTTGCCTTGGATGCCCCCTCTGCACCCATCACTGTGATCTTTATCTTGCCCTATCCTTCCCCTTTCTTTCAAATAGGTGACTCTCCCACTGTACTGAATTCACTGCCAAGCACTGGTTGGGTGAGCTCCTTTCCTACCTCACCTCCTCCTTTACAACACCCCCACCCTCCCATTCCCTTTGATTAACCAACTCCCATACCCTGGTTGTCCCTCGTAGACCCACCCAAATCAGCCAGTCCAGTTACTCTCACTGCCATCCAAAAATTTGGAATCCCCCCAAATTCGGCACTCATTCTCTACCTACTCCATCAGCTCTGCTCTCAATAATTACCTTGCACCTAGCTGCCCCTACCATGTCCCTCACTAATTCCCTCCTCTAAGCCCTGGACAAACCCTACCCCCTTCCCTCACCTGCATTTTACCCTGTGTACACCCACCCACCCAAATCTCTAGTCCCTCTCCCCTTCCCCCAATTGCTCTCCTTGCTGGCCTCTTTTGATCTCTCACAGAATATAAAGGACCCCAAATGCTCTCCATGGGTCCCTCTCCTACCCCAAGGGGCTTGTATCTTTCATCTACTCCCTCCCCCCCACCATCTTAAAGGGGTATCTCTGGGACACTGCCTCATTCTCTTCTCCCTGGTCCACCTAGCCCCCTTGTAGGGTTCCTCGCATACTGAAGGGGTCTCCAAGGGCACAAATCTTCCCCCTCCCCAACCTAACCCTCTCTCCCCTTTCCTCTTTTCTTTCATGTAAGCATTTGTTTATTTATTAACCCGGCACTTATTATTATCCACTCTTTCTGCATGTTGTGCGCAACACTGTTATAATAACTGGCTCTGCCTTTTTCCCATAGGGGAAACTGTGGCGTAATTTGCCATTATAAAGGAGCGTTTATAACGGCAAACATGCTCACGGTTTCCCCCACTCTGCACATGCCCTGCTGCACCTTGTCCCTTCCGATCACCGACAGCAAGTTTTCCCCACGGGAAGACTGAACCGCCATTTGGACTCAGCGGTAAGTGGTAATTTAAAAAGAATATCTGCAAGGGAAATGTTAAGTAGTCGTACTGCAGACTGAATTTTTTTTTCTTCAAAAAAAAGAAAACCGGACGGTGGGTCATGGGCCAAGCACGCTGAAATGTAACCACGCTAGCTAGGGCCGCACAGGAACCTTCATTTTATATAATTGCTGTGGCGAAAAAGGCAAACCCAGCAATTATATAAAATAAAAAATGGGTCGGGGTGTATAAACTTGAAGTTTACACACACCCTCAGGGTTAGATGCTTTTGATAAACCCCATGAGCTTCGCTCTCGGGGTTTATGTAGCATCTGACTCCTTGGGTGTGTGTAAACTTGTTACACACCCCGACCCATACTTTATTCTATATGTAACACTGTTTGTAACACCTGCCTATAACTGTATGTTAATGTTGATCTTGTAACTTGAATGTTTACTGTTTCATTCCAGTTGTATCCCTTTCCCCAGGTCACACTGGGAGATGAGCAACTTGTCGCTCAGTGTGCCTTCCTGGTGAAACATTTCAATATATAAATAAATAAATAATACCCTTGAGGAAAGGAGGGTGAGGAGGACATGATAGAAAATTTCAAGTACCTCAAGGGAGTCAACAAAGTCCAAGAGGGTAGCATCTTTCCGAAAAAGAGATGTGCATGAACAAGGGATCACAATTTGAAGATAGAGGTGGGATGGCTCAGGGGCAACATGAGGAAGTAGTTTTTCACATAAAGGGTGGTGCACACATGGAACAGCCTCCCTGAGGAGGTTGTGGGATCAAAATGGGGGGGGATGCAAGAATGCATGCGACAGACATAAGGCAGTTATAGTGGTGGGGGTAGGAGGAAGTAGGCTGTTGGTTAACTAGGATATACAGCTTATCCAATAGGTAGGGAAATGGGCAGACTGGGTGGGCCAAGTGGTCCTTATCTGCCATCAAAGTCTATGTTTCTATTTTTCTATGCCCTTTCATCTTTGCTCTTTTTCTGTCCTTCATTTTCTCTCTCTCTCTCTCTCTCTCTCTCTCCATCTGTTCCCCCCACCTCTCCTGTCCCTTTATAATTGTTTTTTTCCTCAGGTTTATTCTTTGCCCCAACTTACTCATGTGTCTCATGGTACTCTAAAGCTGTCAGTGTCACATATCTTTAGTATTAGATCCTTTCACTCCAGGATAAGCTCCCATATCTCTTCCCTTTGCCTCTCTAGAGCTTCCATGTACATATTTCCCCCTCCACCTCACATTTCTCCTCTCCTCCTGCCATTCACCATTTCTAGCACCATCCAGCCTATGTGCTTCCTCTACCTCTGGGCACCTTTGCACCCCCTTGCCTCCCTGCTGCATGAGTCATCCATTTGGTCTGTAGCTGCCACAATCTGCTCCCTTTTTTCATATACATTCCTCCACCTCACTCCTCTTTCTAATTTCCACCTTAACAAGTTTATCTCGGCCTTTAACTGCCCCAGGTACCAGCAGACCAGGCAGACCCCCACTCTGTATGTTGCATCCAAAAAAACTGCTACCCCACATTTGTTGCAGTTAACTGTTCTGCCCTTCCCCTCATGCCCCTCATAACCTCTGGCATGCCTCCCCTCCCACCCCTTCCTGCTTCTCTACAAAGTGTATCAAATAGGGATCCACCCTATTGATTTTACTGTTACAGCTTGATGGCACCATGTCCCTTCCTCTTGCCCTCTCTGAGTCCTAGGTCTAAGGGATTTAGAGTTTGTTCTTGAACTTGAGGGAAATATCTAAGCACAAGGGGTCATGACCGGTAAGTTAAAAGACAATTGCTTAGGGTAAACAAAAACAAGTTATTTTACACAAAGAGAACTGTGGATATATGGAATAAACTCCAGGTGAATGTGGGGGGGGGGCGCAGGTGACTTTAATCATTTTAAATGTGAATTAGATTTATGGACATTTTAACCTGTTTCACTGAATAGCTACCACTGAGTAGTGGGGGCATGCTCTCAATGGACTTTCAACTTCTTCCATTCTTCTATCCACTGTAGGAGTCTTTGTACATTGCCTTTGTTCAAAACATATAAAAAAGGCATAGCCAATTTTCTCAAATGGAAAAAATTTAATTAGAAATTGTCATGAACAGTCCATCGGTAGTAGCAGTGCTGCTGCCCGCAATGACAGCAATCCAGGTTTATTAGCAACCTAGTATTCTCACTGGGGCTTGAGATCTACAATCTCAAGATTGATCTGGTCGTTTGGTGAGATCACTGCATGGCAGAATTTTCATTTGGGGCCCCCCACTAGTCCCTCCCCTGTTGAGATGGTCTGCTACCACCCGGTGTAGTAGATTTTTCTGTTGAGAGTGCTGCTTGTGAGATGTGGTTGAATGATGTGGTGGCAGCATATAAAAAAGCAGTCACCAAGGCATTTGACACCATAGCATTGATCTGTATATGACCCAGGTCTTCTCACTTGAGACCACCATGGTTTGATAGGGCTCGCAAGGAGATGAAGTCAAAGGGTCGGAAGTTGAAGCATTGCTGGAGGAGGCCCAGGATGATAGAAACATAGAAACATAGAAACATAGAATTTGACAGCAGATAAGGACCGCTTGGCCCACCCAGTCTACCCATTTCCCTACCTACTGGATAAGCTGCAGATCCTAGTTAACCAGCAGCCTACTTCTTCCTACCCCAACCCCCCAGAATTGCCTTATGACTATCCCATGCATGATTGAATTCCACCACTGATTTTGACTCCACAACTTTCCTCCGGAAGGCCGCTTCCATGCATCCACAACCCTCTCTGTGAAAAATACTTCCTTAAATTACCTCTGAGCCGCCCCCATCTTCAAATTGTGCCCTCTTGTTCTTGCACACCTCTTTTTGAAAGATGCTACCCTCTTGACTTTGTTGATTCCCTTGAGGTACTTGAAAGTTTCTATATGTCCCCTCTCCTCCTTTCCTCGAGGCTATACATATTAAGCTCCAAGTCTCTTCATGTCTTCCGGTGCAGACCCTGCACCATTTTAGTTGCCCTCCTCTGGACAGCTTCCATCCTATCTATGTCTTTGCGGAGATTGGGTCTCCAGAACTGCACACAGTAACTCCAGATGCAGTCTCACCAGCTGTCTGTACAGAGGGATAATAACTTCCTGTTTTCTACTGGTGATGCCTCTCCCTATGCATCCCAGTATCCCCCCAGCCCTCCTTGCTGCCCTCTCACATTGCTTGCCCATCTTTAGGTCATCTGATATGACTACCCCCAGGTCCCGTTCCATTTTTGTTGTTGTTAGTATCTCACCCCCCATTGTGTACTCTTCCCCTGGGTTTTTGTTTCCCAGGTGCATTACCTTGCACTTCTTAGCATTGAATCTAAGCTGCCATACATTTGACCATTCCTCTAACCTTGCCAAGTCCCTTCTCATCCTTTCCACCCCACCTCTGTATCTTCTCTGTTGCAGATCTTAGTGTCATCTGCAAAGAGACATACTTTCCTTCCAGTCCTTCTGCAACGTCGCTTATAAAGACATTGAAGAGGACCGGTCCAATACTGAACCTCATGGCAGTCTCACTAGTAACCCTCCTTTCTTCTGAGGGACTCCATTTACTATTACCTCTGTGTCCCATTCTCCAGCCAATTCTTTACCCAGGCTGTCATCTTGGGACCCACTCCCAGGCTGGCTAACTTGTATATTAATCTTTGTGTGGACTATGTCAAATGTCTTGCTAAAGTCTAGGTAGGCCATGTCCACAGCCCCTCCCTGATCTACTACTTTGGTCACCCAGTCAAAGAAATCTATCAGATTCATCTGGCATGACCTTCCTGCTGTGAATCCATGCTGCCTAGGGTCCTGTGCCCTCTGACCTCTAGATACTCACAATTCTTTCCTTTAGAAGTGATTCCATCATTTTCCCTATCACTGAGGTTAAACTAACAGGTCTATAGTTTCCTGCTTCTGCCTTGCTCCCACTTTTGTGAAGGGAATCACATCTGCCCTCCTCCAGTCCCTCGGGTACCACCCCATCCTCCCATGATTTGTTAAAAGGGTAGTCAGTGGTGTCACTAGTTCTACCCTTAGTTCTTTAGAATTCTGGGATGAATCCCATCAGGCCCCATTGCTTTGTCCACCTTCAGTTTTAAGAGTTCTTTCAGAACCCTTTCTTCTGTAAAGCTGGTATCAACTTCTGTATCCAGAGTGTTACTACTGTTTGTTTTATGTACCTCCCTCTTCCTTTGTAAATACTGAGCAAAAATATTTGTTTAGTATCTCTGCCTTTTCACAGTCTCCCTCTACCCATCCTCCCTCTCCTTTATTAAGCCTCACTATCCCTCCCTTGGTCTTCCTTCGCTCTCTGATGTACCTATAAAAGGTTTTATCCCCTTCTTAACTGAGTTGGCTATCTTTCCTCGGTTTGGGCTTTGCTGTTCTGACTGCCTTCCCAGCCTCCTTTTGCTTTAACTGATACAGTTCTCTGTCCTGCTCCTTCTGCGATTCCTTGTACTTCCTGAATGCTTTCTTTTTCTCTTGAACCTTCACTGCCACTTCCTTTGAGAACCATAGTGGTTTCTTACATCATCTTGTTTTGTTTATTTGCTTCACACAAAGGCTCGTTACCACTGTGATGGCAGTTTTTATTATTCCCCATTGTTCTTCCACCCCTCCTTCCTGCCCATTTGCTAGTGCATTCCTTAGGCACTCACCCATTTTGGCAAAGTCAGCCCTCCTAAAGTCCAGTACTTTTGTCTTTGTATGGCTTGACTCTATTGCTGTGTTTATTGTGAACCATACTGTTCGATGATCGCTAGTTCCCAGATGGCTACCCACTTCTACATCTGTGATCCTCTCTCCATCTCCATTTGAGAGTATCAAGTCTAATATTGCTCCCTCTCGAGTGGGCTCCAGTACTAGTTGTCTAAGGCATGCCCCCCTGTAGGGCATCTAGAATAACTGCACTTTTCGAAGTGGCAGCTGCAACTGCACTCCAGTTAACATCTGGCATATTCAGATCACCCATCAGCAATATCTCCCCTTTTTCTGCCATTCTAAGTATACTTTCTATCATTTCCTTGTCCATTTCCTCCCCCTGAGAAGGGGGTCTGTATACAACCCCTGTGCGGATTGTGGTGCCATTGCCTGTCTCCAAATTTACCCACAGTGCTTCTTCTCCTCCCTGTTTACCCTTTTGTTCTGTTGCTTTTATTACTCCCTTATGTAAAGAACTACTCCTCCTCTTTTACCCTCCCTGTCCCTCTTGTAGATAGTGTATCCTGAGTATGTTTACGTCCAGTCATGGTTTTGTGTGTACCATGTTTCTGTGACTGCCACGATATCCAGATGTTCCTCCTCCATCAAGGCCACTAATTCAGGAAGCTTGTTACCTAGACTACGGCATTGGTACTCATTGTTTCCATTTTTGATGGCTTTACCTTCTGTTGCAGCATCCCCACTGACCGTTCTACCTTGGTCTTTTCTCATTTAGTACCCTGTTTTGTAGGGAGAGGCTGGGATTTTCTGCTGCTTGTCAGTGCCTCCCCTTGACTAGTTTAAAAGCTTGCCAATGAAGCATTTAAACCGATTGCTCAAAGACTTGTTCCTTCCTGGACAGATGCAGACCATCCTGCCAGTATAGGCTGGTGTCCCTCTAGGTGGAACCCCAGTCCCCAATGAAGCCAAACCCCTGTGCTCTGCACCATTTTTTCAACCATTCATTAAACTGCATGGTGCCAATTACCCTCGCCTCCCCCATGCCTTTGACAGGCAGCACCTCTGAGAAGGATACTGTGTGTGCTACTTGTCTTAGGCCCCTCCCCAACTCTGCAATGTCCTACTGCACTGCTCTAACCTCATGATGAGCCAAGTCATTTGTCCCTAGGTGGACAATTATGTCCAGCTCAGAATCCCTTGCAGCTGTTTTCGTGATCCTGAGGATGCGCTTCCTGTCCCTCCAAGCCATGGCACCAGGCAGGCACCTTACTTCAGTTTTCCCAGCTCCTCCCAGTTCTATCCCCCTAATCATTGAGTCCCCCACCAGGAGCTGCTTCCTTTCCTTGTGGTGTCCTCTGCCTCCTTCCTGTGGGCCTCCCTTGTGACAGCTGTCCTCAGCCTCCTTAGTCTCCTCTGTGAGTGCATCCATAGGGGAGCTATGCTCCCCCAGAATGGTGTATGGATTGTGGAGTGGAACAACTGACTGGGTGTGCCTCCGTTCCACCATCCTTACCCTTCCTGAGCCCACTGTGGTCCAACTGCTGTGTTTTCTTCTTCGATGGAAGACAGACTGGCCTTGAGGACTCACTGTGGTAAGTATCAAGGGGCATTCAACCATAAGAAGGCAGAGTTTCTGTCCATGGAGATTGTAGCAGGAAAGAACTGATCAACTCTGCTCTTTCAGACTGTAGACAGGCTGTTACACTTGATCTGCCTGCTATCAAAAAGAGCATTTTCTACTGCATTGTGAAGAGTTTGCTCTGTTCTTTGCTGACAGGGTGTCGACTATTAGGACTGGGATAATTCCAGTTGAGTATGATCTGACCCGCAGTGTTGAGCTTGCAGAAGACAATAGCACTCCAATTGCCTGGGGAAAGTTTCAGCCGGTGGGGGTGGCAGAGGTCATCGAGGTAATTTCAAAGCTGCAATCCACCTCTTTTGAACTGGACCTAGGCCCGACACGTCTTCTAGTGGAAGGTGTGGAATCTGTTGGTCCGGTGTTCACCAAGATTGTCCAGTGTTCGCTTTTGGCAGGGGGGTTTCCTGATTTATTTTATTTATTTTTGTTTATTTAGTGATTTGGAAAATACCTTTGAGCGCAAGCTCTTTTACAAAGGTTCCACATCATAGATTGCAAAACAAAGTACAACAGGAGAAAGCAAAGGTACATCATAACGAACGATACAGCTTGGATTCAGAACTTACAGAATAACTCAAAACATAGGTACAAGTTAAAATAACAAGAAAAACACTTTATGGGGAGGGGAATAATCAGCCACAAAGGGTCTTGTTAGTAGTTCAGAGGGATGGGGATAGCTGGCAGTGGGGTGAAGAAAGGAGGTATGAGACAGGGGTAGGTACTGCGGTGGAGGTAAAGGGTGGGGGGAGAAGGGTGATAAGGTATAGGGAGGTATAGAGAGAAATAGGGGTGAGGAGAGGCTGAGTGGAAAAGATATGCTAGAGTAAATGGTGTGGTGTGAGGGGGCATGGTCAGGCAGCTTGCATTAGTAGTGACTGTTAGGGAAACTCACAGAACTGGGTGTTGGGGAAGGGGGAAGGTGGGGTGGCAGGTGCCGAAGGAGGATGATGTAAACTGATTGCTGAGGTAAGTCATGAGAAGCGGCAGAGGAAGGGGGTACCTGAGGCCTGCCTAATGCTTGCTGGGGGGCAGAGAGAGTGGATGTGGCTGTACCTAGGGTCAGGTGCACTTAAAGAGTGTTATTAGGTGCTGTTTGAGGCCAGTTCTGAACTGGGCCAGACAATTGGTAGCCAAGAGGTGCCCAGGGATTTCATTCATCCAACCACAGGGAGGCATGATAGGCAAATACATGTTCCCCAAGTGAGGTGTGATGGAAGGGGATAGCCAAGGCCCCTCTAGTCCACCCTCTGGCGATCTGATGCCTTGAAAGAGGCATTGGTGAGGCCCCTGCTGAAGAAACCATCACTCAACCCTGATGTCTTGGCGAATTATCGACCAGACTCCAACCTCCCATTTTTGGGGAGGGTTGTAGAGTAAGTGGTGGCTTTGCAGCTTGAGGCACACCTGGTAGCCTTTGACATCTATGAGCCACTCCAGTTGGGATTTGGGAAAAAGCATAGGATAGAAATGGCATTAGTTTGAATGCAGAGTGATCTCCTCAGGGTGAGGGATAGAAGGGAAGAGTCAAATGCCATTCTCCTTGATCTCTCATTGACACCGTGGACCATGTGGTGCTACTTGATCACCTGAGGGAACTCTGTGGAATCACTGCCCATGTCATCAGCTGGTTTGAGTCTTTTTTATCAGGTAGGATGCAATGGGTAGTTTCTCATTGCACCCAATGCCCCTGTCCTGTGGAGTACGTCAAAGGTTGATCTTGTTGCCCATGTTGTTTGTGGTGTACATACTGCCCCGGGCGACATCATTAGGCATTACAGTCTGGATGTTTCACTGATACACAGATGATACTCAGCTGTATATGTCTTTGGCCCCCAGAACACTGAGCACTGTGGATGTGCTAAACAACTACTTATCAGAGATCCAGGACTGGATGTCCTCTTACTGGCTGAGACAAATCCCTGACAAGACAGAGGTATTGGCGACTGACCCGGGTCACTGGAGGGAAGTAGTCACCATCAGAACAGGAACGGGGTTGTTTCTGGGATCCACTGCACTTGTGGCGGTGAATAAGGTGGAAAATTGGGGCATCATCCTTGACAATGATTTCATGCTTGAAGCTCAGGTGTCAGCCATCATCAGGAGTGGTTGTTACCATTTAAGGAATGTCACCCGGATTAAACCCTTAGTCCCTCCAGAGGACCTGCCACCACTAATACATGCTTTTGTCTCCTCCAGACTTGATTACTGTAATACTCTTTATATTGGGGTCAGTGTGGGCAATCTCTGCCAGCTGCAGCTGTTGCAGAACACTGTAGCCAAGTTATTGACAGGCCTTTTGAGGTCCGATCATATAACCCCAGTTTTACATGAACTGTACTAGCTGCCAGTCAGGTGGAGGATTGTCTTCAAGGTAGGCATGCTTACCTACTGTACAAGGTCCTATATGAATTGAGTCCGGGTTACCTAACTGACCTCCTGACACTTGCCCACCCATACACTCCCTACAATCATCTGCAGAGTGGTAGTTAGTAGTCCCAAGAGTATGATTAAAAACTGCTGGGGATCTTGCCTTCGAGGTGGCCAGTCCAACTATATGAAATTTCCTCCCACAATCATTAAGGGAGGTTCCCTCTATTGAAAATTTTAAAAGTGGCCTGAAAGCACATTTGTTTAGATTAGCATTTGAGGAAAGCTATATTAAGATAGTGAGCTGGATTTTATTTAATTATTTATTGTTACATTTTAGATATTGATGTATGATTTTAAACTGAATTGACACTAATTATAACTGTGTTATTCATTGTCCTGTACTATTGTAAAGTGCCCAGAGCCCCAGGGATTTGGTGCTTAAGAAATAAAGATTGACTTGACTTGACAGGTTCAGGAATGAGCCTAGGTCATCAAAAGCCAGCAAAAGGGGAGGAGGATCTCCTCCTCCTCCATGGAGGAATGATTTCCAGATCCACTGCAAGAATGCCATTTGAGTGGCCACAGGTGTTGATGCAGTCAGAGCTATGCTGAGGGAGGGAAGGCACCAGCAGTTACTGTGCCATGCATGTACATGCTTGTGCTTATGCCACTGTATTCCAGTGTCCTGTAGAAGGGGAAAAACAGAACCAGGAAAACTATCCAGCATTTCAGGATGAACTGCTGAACTCTTGCAGGCCCTGCACCAGTGGTCCTGGTGCTGCCCATCTGGATCCATTCAGGATGAGTCAAGTACACTCTCATCACCTCCATCATTGGGGAGGGTAAGCTGTGGGGGAACTTGGGTAGTTTTGACCAGGAGAAGCTGGTGATGGGTCTTGGGTGTTTGGCCTGAAGAGGGCCAATTAGTCAAGTAGAAAAAGGAAGTAAGCAAAAAAAACTGTCAGGACATATTTAAAATTCTATTTCGGTTATTGCAATTGCATCTCATTTACAGTAACTGATGCTGTTCTTGTTTTCTTCAAAGAAAAAATTGAACAACCTAACACATGTTATGCCGAGATTGAAGGTCAGAACACCAGCAGAACAAAGGTAGGCCATAAATGATCCAATGAAATGTTGCATTTCAGCACAGTCTCACAAGGATATTAAAAAATAATTATGTGGTAACATTCAGTTTGCTGGAGTATATGAAAACAATAACCGAGTGATGTGGTCAATAATGCTGGAAGCCAAATGCCGATGAGGTTTAATAGGGTTGCGCAGATACCTCAGAATCGGATCTGAGTTAGAATAGTCCAATATTAGGATAATCTATATCCGATCCCAGCACTGGATGTCATCAGATTATTTTTTTTATTTCTTGGTTATTGGTTAAGACACACTAGGCACAAGTGTATGTTTATAGATGTGACTTGGGAGCATAAGAGTGGTTACGTTAGGTTAAGGGATGACAATATAGCCTAGAGGTTAGAATAATGAGCTGTGAACGAGCTTGGTACATTCAGCAGACCAGACTTGAGATTGATTCTCACAACCTCCTCTTGCATACTGTGTGACTGAACAATTTACTTAACCACCCAGTGCTCCCAGGTCACCCCTGAAAACAGGCACTTGTGCCTAGTGGCCTTACCCGCTTACCAAAGACTAAAAAAAAAAAAAGTGGCTTGTAGCATCACATAGTATGTATGTAAAGTTGTGTGAATCAAACCTAGGTCTACTGGATATTCCAAGCTCATTTATACTCGTTACTCTAACCTCTACACTTTTCTGCCAGATGGATTAGGATGCTGGTACCCTAATATCCTACTACTCTAGTATCCTAAACCAGTTACTTCTCACGCTGCAATTAAATAACTCCTTCCAATTTCCAGTCAAACCAGCCTGTAATCCAAAACCTTCCTCCCTCCCTCCTCCCCTGCAAACCCACTGATAGTCTCAAATAAACAGGGACCAGGAAAATAGGGAGAACAAGATAACATAAATTACACAACAGTGATTGTGTCCTGACAATCAGCAGTCTACATATACAAATAAGCCCAGTGACATTTGAGTACTATAAATTAGACAAAACATATTTCATTTGAAGTCCTGGCACCAATGCACACCGTGATGGTTCAGACTTAATATTAACTGGGGACTTTAAAGCTGCATGGGGAAAAAAAGAGGGAAGGCCTTGGAGAACAGTTTTAAATCATTAGAGATAGCCCAAGTGATTTCCTTACCCACCAGGAAAACACACCAGACCAGTGTAGGAAACATATTGGACTTAGTCTTTGTAACTGCTAAGATTAGAGTAAGTTTTTATAAATCAGTCAATCTTGGAGATCACAGCTCAGTTAGCTGAACCCTAGAGATTTTAGATATAAAGTGGAACATACCAATAATGGCATCCCTAATAATTATTTTATTTAATTAGACAAATAAAGTTTAAAAACTTTAATAAAGAATGTTTTCTGGCTAAACTATAGACTGTGTTTGATGCCATCTCTTGATTCAGCCATGCAGGAATTTACTAAATGATTTGGTGAAATTTGTGATAAGTTAGCCTCATTTAAAATCCAGACCCAAAGAAAGGGTCATGTTCCATGGATAACCGAAAAACTGAAAAAGCAGATATGCATCAAAAACAGGTTATGGAAACTAATTGGCAAATCACTGGATCCAGTGGCTTGGTAGAGTTACGAAACACAAGAAATGCTTTAAAATTAAAGATCAGAAATTCAAAGCATAAGTACTATGTTACTAAATCCACTGAAACCATTTACACATGGCAATACTGGTCACTAATAAAATATTTTGAAACCCCAATAAACAAGAGGCCTCTGGTACAAATGGTTAGGGACAGTGTACCCCAAACTCCTAGATCATCAGGTAACATCTTAAACAAATATGTTATGTCCCTGCCAGACATACAAATCCCAACACTTGATTTAAAAACAGCTATTTCAGGGGTAAACACACTGACATGGAATATTCATAGTTTTAGATTCACATGTATTACTTGTAAACAAGTTAAGGATGAAATTAGGAATCTAAAGACTAGGAAATCCTTTGGGTTGGATAGAATAGAAAATATATTTTTGATGGACTTAATGGATATCACTGTACCTGTACTGACAAGACTGTTTAACTGGAGCCTGAATGAGGATTTTTTCCAGCCATGTGGAAAATGCAGATTCCAATTCACAAGGGTGGATCAACCACTGAACCAGCAAACTATAGACCCATAGCATTGCTGTTGGTGGTCTCCACTGTGTTGGAAAGGCTGGTGCAGGGACAGTTGAGTGAGTATCTTGAGAAGTAATCCCTGCTGTCCAGATACCAGTCTGACTTCTGCAAAGGATAATCCATGAACACTGCACTCACTGACATGGTAGATATTATAGTTTCCCAATTAAAAAGGGGCATGGCAGTGGGTGCAGTGTTTGAATGCCTTTGATACTGTGGATCATTGGCTATTGGAGGAGAGGTTGCTTGAAACTGGACTATCAGAAGAGTCTTGTGGTTGGTTTAAATCTTATCTGAAAGACTGAACCCAACAGGTTCAGGTTGATGGTAGCCTATCCAACGAAGACTTGGCCCAAAGGGGTGTGCCTCAGGGCTGCATTTTTGGGCCCACATTGTTCTTAATTTATATAAATACAAATATGAGAAATTTTAAAACCCAAAGGCCCCTAAACAAGTATGGAAATATGACTTTTCTCACAATTACAATTACACTGTGGAATTTGATTAATATGTGAATTAATTGAATGCGATTAATTAGGATGCAGCATAGTGCAGTGGTTTAAGGCTCTGATCTGCAAACCTGGAGACCTGGGTTTGAATCCCACAGCCCCCACTTGCACACTGTGTGACCCTGAGCAAGTCATTTAACTTTCTTGTGCTCCTAGGTCACACATGTAAACAAGCATTCAGCTTAGTGTGTCTCTCCTGGTAAAAAAAAATTAAAAAATAGAAAAAAAAATTAAATCATAAATCACCTGGCCAAATTATCAACTTACCGTAAAATAAGATTCTATGCAGATAATACCGTGTTGGTAATTAGTTGGAACAACAAGGAAATGCTGGAAGCAAACTTACAGCATGACTTCTCGGGGCTGTGTACATGTTTGTCTAGTTCTGGACTGGTTTTAAATAGTCAAAAAAAGCTGATATTATTTAATAATGGTTATAAAAATTAGCAGAAAGACCCATAAAATGTATATAAAACAACAAAAAATGAAGCTTTAGCCCAAGTAACAGACTATAAATACCTGGGCATCTTGACAGACGATTGTTTAAAGTTTAATTACCATATTGAAGATACCATAAAAAGGATAAACAGAAGGCAGGGGGCATCTAAACATACAGGATATTGCACAAACAAAAGTATGCAAACACTAATAGTGAATCAACTACTGATACCAGTCCTCAACTATGGCAGCCATGTATACAACCTTGAAACCAAAGGATTGCTGTTGAAAATTGATGCGACTTACAATTGCCTGGCTAGATTTATTCTGAGACAAGATTTTAAAATTCATCATTGTGATCTAAAAAGTTAATTAGGGTGGTTAATCCCCGAGAGAGAATAGAAGAAAGTTAATTTTGGCAATCCAAATTTTTAAAGTTTTATAGTAAGCTGACATATTTGTATGACAAATTAGAAAAAACAGAACATACATATAGTTTGAGGAATACAAATATGAGAAATGTTGAAACCCAAAGGCCCCTAAACAAGTATGGAAATATGACTTTTCCCTTAATTACAATTACACTGTGGAGTTTGATTACAAAATTATATTAATAAAATGCATAATAGCACAAAATCCTCTGTTGCTGAACTGAAACATGAATTAAAAGATTTGGTGCATGTGCAATGGATATATTTCTGAAAATGGCATAAGAAGCCAGCAAATTATAAACAATGTTTTTACATACCATCAAATTCCTTCCCCTTGTTAACTTGTGTGAAGAAGTTATTTATTGTCCAGCTTTGTAATGTGTCTATTTGCATTTGTATAAATGTTTTTAACTTGTAATTATAAATATTTGTTAATGGAACACAGGACCATCTTATAAATAGGACCTCGGTCCTAATGATGTACTTTTCCAACAATTCATCTATAAAAAATAGAGACTTTTATTAGGAGACTCCAGCATATCCTGTGCCCCTTTGCTCAATGTCCTGATGAATTAGAGGTTGGATCAGCTATGTCCAAAAGTCTTTACAAAAAAAGGTGAAACAATGAATACTCTTCCATTACACTAAAAACACACCAACTGGAAGAAGATACCAAAATGAAAGGTTACACACATGGAGACAGGCAACCACTGAATTATATCTTCCATCTCTGAAATATGTGAACTGACATTATCAACACCAACAGCAATGGAAATCTGGAAATCTTAGGTTACACTACAGAAAGAGATCAGGGAGAAGGCAACTATATTTGAAGCCTCATACTGTAAATGGAGTAGGAAATATGTTGCCTGTAATACAAATAGTTTGCACAGGTATGCACTGTTGCTAGCTATGATGAGTAATAACAGACTCATCCTGGATAAGTTCACCATTCAGTCTTGTGAACACTGAGTATGACAGTCAGCAGATGTTATTTAGGACACATCCTGGAAAGAAAACAATCAAATTAAAATGTACAGCACTCACTCATTTTGTGCTTATAATCAGTCATCACTCTAATTAAGATTTCACCCCTCTAATTCACTCTATATGGCAAAAGGGCTCCATCTATGGTATTTCTCCATTTAACAGATTGATGTGTTCAGTTATGCTGACCAGCCTTTAAATTGGGAAGTTCAGAGGTGACAAAATCTTTACATAATACTGTTTAAACACTGAAGTGGTAGATATATAGATAATTGATCGTACTGCAGGTTTGTGAGAATAACTCTTAGGGTAGTGCTACTATAAATCCAGCACAGGCTGAGAATGACAAACTACAAGCATATGTTCCATCCTCTTGGTACTACTTAGTGTGCTATAGCCTGACTTGCACTAAGGATTTTCATACCCATGATCTTTTGCACTGGGACTGAGGCATTACAGAATGTATGTATGGTATATGTTTGGAGGTATACACAAAGACCAAGCAATTTAGATGGTTCTTCTTTCCTAGCATCCTTTTATGTTCTTTAAAACATAATTGCATCTGTGGTTATCTAGATGGTTTAACATTTATGTCCCTCTGACTGAATTGGCTTCAGAGTCCAAAGCCAAATAAAACGTACATCTAATTTTGAACACAAATTCAAATACAGTATAAATTCAGGAGCAGACAAGCATTTTAAAGTTTAGGGACAATTTTAAATGCAGATTCAGATCCGGATACAGCAAGAGCATGCATTAGTGTATGTGTCCACTACTGTTAAATTCCTACACAGTATATCCCAGTTTGAAAAATGTGATAATTTGTCAAATAGAATTTGATATTTTGAGGACTGAAATTTTTTATTTTTCCACTTCTGTCACAACAAAGAGTCAGGAGAGATTTTCTCAAAAATGACAAAGTGGTTACAATTTGAAATTTGCCATTCAGCTAGTGATTGGTCTAACCTGGATGCCTTTAAAATATTTTATAAAAGGTTGCAAACTGAGTAAGTATTGAAAGTCAGTCCATGCTCAGAAGTGCAAGACACAACCATTGATAATGGGACAAAAACCCAAGTGCAGTAGAGATTTGTCTATTACTCAAACAGAGAGGTAAGGGGTGGAGAATCTATAAATTACTACCTGTTTGCATATAATAGGTTATTTTTTTCATCCCTGATTGGAATGGTGAAGGGGGACAGACAGGATGAAATCAGAGTCTCTTCAGACTTTACATTTCTGCTACATATGCCAGTCAGGTAGAAAGGAGAGTTGAGACACTGGGCACCTTACCTCCTGACACATCGGTAATTGGAGATGTTGCAGTTTTACTTCACCAGTGAAGTTCCTGGCAAAGTTAAAAAATTCACCTTTGTGAATAAGTTTGCAAATTACCCACTTTGCCACTTTATCATTTCTTGTTGAGTTTTCCTGGGTGAAATTGCACTTTTCCAGGAGAAGTCAGTTGGCATTAAGTAGAAGTGAAGACAAAGTTACAATTTCACCAAAGAATGTAAACAACTTTTTCTGGAAAAGTGCTATTCATCTGCCAAACTTTTGTGAAGTTGGCACTTTGAAAATCTTAATCTTTTCACTGAGCAGATTTGTCAACTTTGCACATGTCTGATGGCGACTCCGGTTTAGGAATGAACAAGAGGGGTCAGTCAGGGGAAGAAAGAATGCATACATTGATGCTTGTCCTCCTTTGAGGAAGAGTGACAGAATGAACTGCTACTTGATTGCTACCCAGCAGAGCTGGGTGACATAATAAACAGCCTTATCTCTAATGGCCTGGCACAGATATTCGATTACGTGTGGTATCTTCATGTCACATGCCTACATCACAAGTGTGCTGGTCTTGGGGATGGGAATCAGAAACAAGGGAAAAGTGGGACTGAGCACTAAAGAAGCCCCAATCACCTGCCTCAACCT
Organism: Neoceratodus forsteri; assembly: GCA_016271365.2. Taxonomy (NCBI): domain Eukaryota; kingdom Metazoa; phylum Chordata; order Ceratodontiformes; family Ceratodontidae; genus Neoceratodus; species Neoceratodus forsteri. The sequence continues at coordinate 84,052,834 of CM028133.1, read as the reverse complement.
GCACTATAACCGCAGGCCCTGATGACTGGATCTGGACTCTGAGGATGGGGATAATGGCCCTCCCTTCCCCAGCCCTTCTCCGTCTTCTTCAGCCTCACTATGGGCGGGTAAGCATACAAGACCTGGGGGGAGACTGTGACTGATCAAGGAGGAAGTAGGGGCTGAAGAGCTAGCCAGCACCCCAAACACAAAATGGTCTTATGGAAAAAAAAGTTGCTTCTTTATTATGATACTACATACAATTTGTCAGGATTTCAACCGCAAGTTAAAATATCAGTAATTTCAGTTTAATTCCCTCTTTTGAGCACAATAGGTTCTATGGAAAAAAGTATTTGATGGGGTATGGCTTGGAATCTGAGGTGATGACAGCCTAATCTGTCTAGTTCTCTCCTGCCTGATTAAATCCTTCAGCATCCACCCTAACATCGGCTCCTCAGCTACTCCTTTTGATACCAGCCAGTTAGTTATCCAGTGGGCTTTCAATACTTACCGCCTGAAGTCCATTCACTGCTGTATTTCTTCATTTGAACCTCTGTGGCTGCTGTAATCAGTCTCTGCAGCACTGCTTGGTCAAGATGGTGCTTCCTCTAGCAAGTGAGAAAGTGAGGATGAACTCCACTGTATCCAACTTTCTTCAAAAAGTTTTGATTATTTTAACTGCGCCCTAAATCGAGTTATAGTTTCATGGCCATGGCACTTCATCAGGCCCATCTGTGCTGCCACTGTGTAATAAAAAATAAAAAAGATTTTACAACCACATATTTAAAATAAGTCAATATACAGTCCCTACAGGCTATTCCCAAACCCAGGCAGAATGTTGGCTTTTCCAGTCAAGGGTGGGGGGCGAACGGCCCCCTTGGGAGTATGTGGCACATGGCTGGGGGTTCTACAGTATACCTTGGTCCCCAAGGCCATACCACTCTTCCAGTGTCTGTGTTGTACATACAAGGATGGCTACACCCAGCAGTGGAGTGGGTGATGGCATCATCAGTGACATTGGTTCCCACATAACAATGCAGTATAAAACTGTGCATGTGTGGGCAGCTGTCACTCCTAGGGTTGGAAGTCAGCTGGCAGCCACATAGTCTGGTGGACCAAGTGTGTAAATCCTTTCTTTTTAACTCACTCTTCAAAGAATTTTGAATTGTTCTGGGTCAATTTGAAAACTTTTTTAACTTCTGAGGGGGGATATTTTCTTGTTTACAGAAACAGGACCAAATGTGGAGTTAGCAATATGGGAGAAATTAAAAGTTTGGAAGAGGTGAGCAAGATATAAAGGATGATGAATTGTATAAAAGAAGTTTTGGAACTTTTTTTTAATCTCTGATATTCACGATTTGGTATTTATTTTCAGTAAATAGAAAATACTTTAAAGGTCCAAAAGTGAATTGGATGAGTTAATCCAGAAAGGTACAGCTTGTACTTCTTAAAGAGACACAACTGCTATTTTGAGAATGCTGTTATATACAAAGTTGCAAATGTGATTTTGTACATAATAAGGGATGTTACTTCTTGGGGCTTCACCATCTGCAGTCTTTTAAAATAGTTTACAACACAAGTGAGTTTCCATGGAAATATAGAGAATGTGAGTTATATTCTGCCTGGTATTTGGGGATATTATGTAGTGACTGTGTATTGATTTGCTTTAAATATGTGACTGTGAGAACTTTTTTTTATTTTTCTGTTATGCAGTGGCAGCACTGACAGTCCTTATGAAGTGGCGTGGCCAAAAATTGTCCCCCGATTTAGTGTGAAGTTAAAATAAAAAAACTTTTGAATAAATTTGGATACAGTGGAGTTCATCTTCACTTTCTCACCTGCTGAATGGATTGGCTGCTCATTTGGAAGACCCAGAAATTTATTTAAGAATATTATTTATTGGCATCCTGACCCACCATGGACTTTCAAGATGGTGCTTCCTGCCTCAGAGCCTTTCTCTCCTTCTTCAGACAGCCTGCAAGAAATAAGGCAAATGCTTTTACAACTGCTTACAGAAGTTGGGGAACTCAAAGTAACTAATCAGCAGAGAGAAGTGCTCTTTATTATCCTTTCACAAAGCCTTTGACACATGGAACAGCAACTCAATACCCAGGATCTCAAGACCACTCAAATGGAAGCACATCTGAGGAAACAGGACTGGACCATATGCCTGCTCTGGGATGACTTAGAAGGCTTGGAAATCTGGGGCTGTTGGAAGAAATTATAGCAGGTCAGCTTCCCAGAGGGATAGAGAGAAACAATACCACAGCTTTTCTCCAAAATGTTCTGCTTGTTCTCCTGCAGTATCAGTGGCCTGCTTCCCTTGAAACAGATTACTCACATCACTCTCTGACCTACCCAGACCAGGTCAGCACTCTCCTCCAATCCTGGATAAATTTCTGAAATTTCCAGTCATGGAACAAATCATACATTTTGCTCAAGAAAGGGGTCTGCTATCATGGCAAGGCCACAGAATCCATATTTACCCTGATTTCTCACAGGCCCTCATGGAGCACAGGCAGGCATTCACCAGAGCTCAGCATGCCTTAATGGAGCTACAGGTCCCTTATAGCCTTTGATATCTGCTACTCTCTGCATTACCCAGAATGGAGTTACCCATTCATTCTTTTCCCCATATGCAGTGGCTTTTATCAAGTGAACCTGGCTTATCACTAACCTTCCCAACATTAGCCACCTGGACAATCAGCAAGATATGGACACTGCGCCAGATACCTCCCACAGACAGACCAAGACTTCCAGTGGCCCTCATTCTGCCTATGTAGGCCTACCTGAAGAGGATCTTTCACTTCCAGCACCTTGTCATCGAAGGAGAGGAAGTAGTAAAAGAAAAAAACAGAGGTAATTGGAAATCCTCCTCTTCCCCCCAACGCCTGAGGAGGCACAGTCAAAGTCATGAGCATTGTGTCTCTTCTGACAGCTCAGTGGGGGACCCAACAGACAGCGGATTCATTCCCCTGTACAGGCTCTCCTCCTGGACCCACATAGAGCGGAGAGGCCAGTAAAAGAAAACCCCCTCTGCAGACACTGGGTCCAGTTCCCTCTCATCCCTTAATCAACCTGAAGGCAATCCTTACCTCAGAGCATGCCTTCTAGTTCAGAGGTATTCAAGCTACAGTACTACACTGATGCCATCATGCTCCCTCCATGCAGCTCTGCTCCTACTAAAGACTTGGGCTGACATTTTCTAACTGGACTACTTATAAAATGTTGGGTTTTCTATCACTCAGTTTGTAGGTTGGTACTTAAAAGCTCCATCTCTCTGTCTTGCAATCAGAATCTAACCAATTTGGACCTACTGACTTTAACAATCTCTTCAAGGGGCCAACTTCCCTGCTGTGGTTCTTTTCATACGGGAGCATTCCATGCTTGGCCCGGACTATGTCTTTCCTGTTTAATATTAGACAACAGATTGCTCCTTAGTGTCCTTTTCCCCTTTTTCCATTTGCCTGGTCCCTTCCCTCCCCTCTTTCTGCTTTTTAATCTTGTTGCTAAATGTTTGTTATGTGCATTATATCTGTTGGTGGGTGTGGGGGGACAGCTACCAGTACAGATGCCCTTGCATAGCTGAAGCTCTCTCTACCAGTAATACCGAAACTGCCCTCTGTGCTTTTCTTTTGCACCTGTTTGAGCTCCTGCTGGGAATGTTTGCCTCCCTCATTTCTCCATGCTGTTACTGACCCAGTCTCCTTTACTAAGTTAACCTCTGTTCCCCCACTGACCCTTTTCATGACACTCCCTCTTCTTGGTGCGGATGTAAAATCCATCCATTCTACTCCTGATTTGGACTGTGATCTGCTGCACAGGCTACATAGGCATGGCATTTACCCCTACCTGTGGGCAACACTAGGTTCTCTGTTTGAAACCTATGATGGGACCCACATAGATCTTACCCCAATTTGGGACCTCAAGGCTACCCGGACAAGCCCCTTATAACTTCCCTTTTGCTAGCATCCTCAGAGTAGCCCACTTTCCCCCTAGCTCCTTCAAATATTTTGAAAGTGTGTTTCTACACACCATTTCATGGGGTATGTGGCTAATGTTTCTATAACAAGGGTCATTTTTAAAGGTGGTCATATTGGGCCTTATGCATGAACATTATGCAGTGTGCGTACTGTGCACAACATGTGTGCATATGTACTTATGTCTGTAATGCGTGCATGGCATGGTCAAGTGGTATGCATGAACTGCATCTGAAGGCACATGGAGGCTACCTGGGCACAGCTGTCAAGAACAAGGAAAGACAGCACAACACAGAACATCTGTGGGTGCTAAAAAAGGGCTACCAACCCTTGTGGCAAATCCAGAAACAAGAAGATTTAGCACTCCAGGTTAACAATCCAAAAAACTCCGATGTCAGCTCCTCCCAAAAAACACAAACCTTTATTTATGACACAGCGCACCAAAGTGTTGAAAGACTATTCCCCAGCACTTTGGCCAGACACTCTGGTCTTCACCAGGGGGTGTGTCTATCAATTACAATCCCATCCCATTTTAAAGCACCATCTTAAAGTGATACAAATCATTCAAATATTGCAAAAGTACAACAATCAGTGTTTCAGATAAAATCCATAAGTTCAAAAATTCAATGCAAACATTATAGATACTGCATCAAATACATTATAGAAATTAGCCTGGGGGGGGATTTACTGAAGAAAGGTCTAAAAACCTAAAGGCTGTTTTTCAGGAGAGATAACATGGTCTTAGAATTCCTAATGTAGCTCTGTTTCATGTTGCCCCATTCTCATTCTAGTGATTTCTGGCCTTGTGCCACTTTGTGGGGTGTCCCCCCGTCTCCCCTATCCCCCTTTGTGTTTAGGCAGGGGCCAACAGGGGACTTTTCCCTTTTTTGATGTTTGGCTTCTGATGTTACTAGTTGTCTTACTTTATTTTGGTGTCATGATGTTGTTTGTTTTATGGTTCTTGGATTTTTGATTACTATAGGGGTCTTTTGTGCTTTCAGGGTGGCTGATGGTATACAAATGGTCTTGGGAATTTTATTAGGGGTACCATTTTTATATGGAAGAGTGCATAACCTCTCATGTGCCTCTTCATGTCCTTTTGGATGTATATTAGTTCTTTTTCTTTTTTTCCTATTGAGTATGAATTTTAGGTTATCAGAAATACATTTTTGTTAAAAAAACTATATGACACATTTTTTTTGCTGACTAACAGATATTACTTATTCATCAATTTAATGTACACAAGTCCTTAAACACCTTACTACCCTTAAAGTGGACCTGGTCCTGCTTCAAGAAATACATATTTTGTCTAATGACACCCATTCTTTCCGACGGGTATGGGTGGGTCAACTTTATGGTGCAGGTGCCTCTCCTCTTTCAAGTTTTTCAGGATCATGTTGATCCTGAGGGTTGTTTTCTTTTCTTCGTACCCTGGTCAGCACTCTTGAGATATTACTTGGATGTATTTATGGATGAAACGCAGACACCTCTACCTTTTTTGCTCGACTTATGAATGTTATCTCGACGTATAACTCCCTCACTAAAATCATTATGGGGTACTGGAACATCACTCTGGACAATACAATGGATAGATCTAGCAAAAGAAAAAACGTGTATGGTTACTAACAAATGCTGCTGCTTTAATGTTCCAATGGGTGTCATTAGCCTTAGGAGGCAGTATAGCACAGTGGTCTAAGGCTCTGAGCTGCAAATCTGGTGACATCCAGCAGACCAGACCTGGGTTTGAATCCCCCAGCTTCCACTTGCATACTGTGTGACCCTAAGCAAGTCACTTAACCTCCTTGTGCTCCCAGGTCGCTCCTGTAAAAAAGCTTTCAGCTTAGTGTGCTATACCTGGTTAAACAACTAAATACTACTAAAATACAATTGCCATAAAAGCCTCTTTCCAGCCCAGAGGGCTCTTCAAGACCTCCTTGCTAATTGTGACCTGGTGGATATCTGGTGCGTTCTTCATAGATACATAGATACATAGACAGTGTCGGCAGATAAGGGCCTATGGCCCACCCAGCCTGCCCATTTGAGCTTGTAAGTTCAGTTTGTTTTCCTAGAAGTCTGTTTCCCCTTACCCCTGACCTCTAGAATTCCTTTATGTCTATCCCATGCATTCTTAAATCCCGTGATTGTTTCAGCTCCCACCACTTCCTCTGGCAGGGTGTTCCACTTGTCCACCACTCGTTCTGTGAAGAAATTCTTTCTCATGTTTCCTCTGAATCGTCCTCCCTCAACTTCATCCCATGCCCTCTAGTCCTGGAACATCTTTTTCACTTAAAAATAGTGTTTTCCTGCACTCTGTTTCTCCCTGTAAGATACTTGTATGTCTCTATCATATCCCCTCTCTCCCTCCTCTCCTCTAGGGAGTACATGTTTAGTTCCTTCAACCTGTCTTCATAGGACTTGTGATGCAATCCATGCACCATCTTTGTTGCCCTCCTCTGAACCTTCTCTACCCTGTCTATGTCCTTACGTAGATATGGTCTCCAGAACTGTACACTGTACTCCAGGTGGGGCCTCACTAGTGTCTTGTATAGCGGAATTATGACCTCCCTTTTCCTGCTGGTGATGCCCCTGCCTATACATCCCAGCATCCTATTTGCTTTACCTGATGCCTTGTCACACTGTTTCCCTACCTTGAGGTCATCAGAGATGACAACCCTAAGATCCTTTCCTGCTTGGTGCATGCTATATCCTCACCCCCAACTGATATATTGTGCCAGGGTTTTGTGCCCCATATGCATTATCTTGCACTTCTTTGCATTGAATTTCAACTGCCAAACCCGTGACCATTCTTCAAGTTTCTGCAGGTCCCTTCTCATTCTGTCTACACCCTCTGGTGTGTCTACTCGTTACAGAGCTTTGTGTCATCAGCGAACAGTGAAATTCTGCCTTCTAGATCCTGTGCAATGTCACTGATGAAGATGTTGAATAGGACCGGTCCCAGCACTGATCCCTGTGGTACCCCACTGATCACTCTTCCCTCTGTGGAGTGACAGCCATTTACCACCACCCTCTGTGTCCTGCCACCCAGCCAGTTACCTACCCAGCACACTACTGTCCTGTCCACACCCATCAGAGAGAGAGAGAGAGAGAGAATATACATTCTATTCTCTTGTTCATGATACTCATTCCTGGATAGTCTATGCCTTGATTAGCCCTGCTTTCAACCTTGCAATTCATTACTGTGAAATCCATAGTCAAGTGATTTCTCCTGTATCCCTTTCTCTCTACATGTCTCCTTCCCCAGAGGTGGACAAACACTGGAGAACAAACAGGCATCTTCTCGCAGATGAATGGTGCCTTGCTAAATTGAAGCAGATGATGGTAGAATATTTCACTCTTAACCAAATACCTACTCAACCCCTGACACCTGCTGGAGTGCTTATAAGTGTGTTATCCAGGAGAAACTTATCAGTTTAGCTAACAACGTAGAAGAAACATAGAGAGAAGCACCAACAGGATTTATTGAAGTCTATTCACCAGCTAGGAAAATACATTACCGCTAATTCTTTTGAACAGGACTGGTTACAGCATAATCAGAAATGAGCCAAATATGCCAAATTAAATACAGAATTAGCAGAACATGCTCTTTTTCCAGCAGAGTTATGAAATCTATGGGAAACGGGCCAGTAGATTTTTGACCATGCTAATCAATGCACAGGAAATGGCCCAGTTGATTAAAGTAATTCGATCCAGCACAGGAAATTCTCTGTTAACCTCCCAAAGGGATATTGCTGTGGAATTCAAAATTTGCTATGAGAAGTTATATAGCGATGATATCTTGTAGTTGAGTTCTGATATCTCCATCTCAGAATACCTTGAACAAGCTAATCTCCCAAATCTAGACTAGCCCTTGATTCCACTACTTACAACTCCTTTTACAGTTTTAGAGGTTGACCAGGCCATCTTGACTTATACCCCAGATAAATCTCCAGGAGCTAACAAGTTTTCCCAAAATTTCTACCAGTCTTGTTAAGTCAGACCTGGCATCATATCTAACTGAATTTTATAATTATTGTTACCAAACAAGCATCTTCCCCCATTCTTTTCTCGAAGCTCTTATTACTCTGATCCCTAAACCCAGCAAAGATACTTTAGATTTTAGTAATTACAGGCTGATTTATTTATTGAATGTAGATGTTAACATTTTTTCCATATTTTGGCCCAAAGACTTGCTAGCATTTGGGATTCTTTAACTGACAGGAAACAAATGAGTTTATGTAGGGAAGTCTAGTTTCTGATCATATGTGAAAAATGTTTCATTTGCTATCAGTGTCCAGGGAGCTAAGCATCCCATCTGTGCTGGTCTCTCTGGATGCCAAGAAAGCCCTTGACCGGGTTTCCTGGTCATTTATTTTTCAAACTTTGACTACTTCTGGGTTTCCAGAGGATATTATTAAGTGGATCAGATAGCTATACTCCACTCACATGGTGTGTATCTTGAGCAATGGGGTTCTTCCTGACTGTTTTATCATACATAAGGGTATGCACCAAAAGTGTCCACTAGCCCCTTATTTGCTTAATGTTTATCTTGAACCTCTTACTAGGTATATTTTACATAATCCATGGATTTCAGATATTTCTGTTTGTCCTCATATCCACTTATGCAGATTATATTCTATTACACATAACCCACCCTTCTGTGTCTTTACTGGCTGCCCACCAAGTTCTTATGGATTTTGAGTCACTGTCAAGTTATAAGCTCAATTTATCAAAAACTGAAAGTATGTCTCTATATTCCATTGCATATAAAAATGATTTACATCCAAACTTAGGGAACTGCTGGAATACCTCAGATTTTACCTATTTAGGTATCAGATTAACATCTGGTGTTTACTCTTTGATTACTCATAATCTAAACCCCTTACTACAGGTTATACAGGATGACCTTTCTCGATGGCAACTTCTCTTTTTATCTAACACATTATTTAACTAGCACATTTATTTATTTAGCACAGAGGAGTGTGTTAGGTTCAGGGGAAAGAACACAAAGGCCAAAGCATCCAGCTGGTTCAGTTCTGGGGTTGCCCAGTCAGCAAGGGAAAATAGGTGGGCCTGTAGAAAACTCAGGAAGACCAAGAGAGAGGTGGATAGGGAAAATTACCTAAGGTTGCCTAGCGAGGCAAGTAAGGAAGTTTGGCAAGCAAAGGCACAGAAGGAGCTGCAGCTAGCCAAAGGAATTAAGAGGGAGAGAAGGCTTTATTTTGTTATGTAAGTGAGAAAAGGGACAAGGAGGAAGGGATTGCTAGGCTTAAGAAAGGGGAAGAATGGTTTCAGGATAATGGGGGAAGCAGAGATACTAAGTGAATACTTCTGTTCCATCTTCAATAGGGAGAAGGACGGACCAATGCCTTCAAGTGGGAGAAGAGAAGCGGGGGAGGAGAACACCAAAGCTGGCAATGAAGGTGGACAAATCATCCGGCCCAGACAGAGTACACCGAAGGATACTAAGGGAACTAGCTGAAGAGCTGGCAGGGCCACTGGCAGACCTATTTAATATTTCATTAAAGTCAGGCATGGTACCACAGGACTAGAGAACAGCACATGTGGTGCCCCTCCACAAAAGTGGTCCCATGGATGACACAGGGAATTACAGACAGTCAGTTTAACCTCAATTGTGGACAAGCTCATGGAAACCATACTAAAGGAAATGTTGGTAGAATATCTAGAATACCATGGTCTCCAGAATGTGAGATTGCTTGGGTTCATGGGGGAGACTGTGTCAAATGAATCTGATTGACTTCTTTGACTGTGACACTAAGACAGTAGACAGGGGCCAAGTGGTAGACATCCTCTGCACTGATTTCAGGAAGGCCTTTGACTCTGTGCCCCACAAAAGGTTGATCAGGAAGTTGGTGGATCTCAGGGCTGGGGATAAGCTGGCCAGATGGGTGCAAAACTGGCTGAGGGACAGAACCCAGAGGATGGTTGTGTGTGGAGCATTATCTGGCACCAGAGAGGTAACCAGTGAGGTCCTGCTGGGCTTGGTGCTGGGGCCGGTGTTGTTCAATGCCTTCATCAATGACATTGGGGATGGCATTAAAGGCGAAATGTGCCTATTCACAGGTGGCATCAAACTTTGCAGGAGAGTGGACACAGCTGAAGGGATAAAGGACCCAGAGGATGATCTGAAAAAGCTGGGGAGGTGATCCAGGATCTGACAGATTGGCTTCAATGCCAAGAAATGCAAAATTATTCATATTGGAGCTAAGAATCCTAGGCCACAATACTACCTTGGTGGAGTCCAGGTATCTGTATAAGAGGAGGACAAGGAGCTGAGAGTGATGATCACTACAGACCTGAACCACTCCATGCAGTGCAGGAAATCAGCAGCAAGGGCAAACAAGATACTGTGATGCATAGCTAGGGTGATCAGTAGTAGGAGAGATGAGATCAAACTGCCCTTGTACAGGTCACTGGTAAGGCCACATCTAAGAGTATGGCAATCAGTACTGGTGCCCACACCTCAAAAAGGACATTAAACTGCTGGAGAAGATCCAGAGGAGGGCTACAAAGATGAAAATGGGTCAGCAGGGTAAGGCATATGAGGAAAGGTTGAGGGCACTGAACATGTACTGCCCGGAGGACAGGAGTGAGAGAAGTGACATGACTGGGACCTTCAGGTACTTGAAAGGGATTAATAAAGTGGATAAGTAGAGTCTCTTAATGCTGAGTGGCAACCATAACATGAGGGAGCACAGTCTTAAGCTGGAGGGTGAGAGGTCTAGGAGAGAGAGGTCAGGAAGCACTTCTTCACAGAGGGGGTGGTGGACACTTGGAATGGCCTGCCGGAAGATGTGATCTCATTGAGGACAGTGGACAGCTTTAAGAGAGGCTGGGATAGGCATAGGGGGAGGTGAGGATCATGGGTTGGTTGGATAGGAGGAGTAGGCAAGGAGGGCAGGGACAGTAGCTCAAGATGTAGACCCTGCAATATGAGTGGACTAGATAGACCAAATGGCCTTCTTCTGGTGCTTTCTTTATATGTTCATATGTATGTTAATATATTTGTGGGTCCGGATAATATTAATCTGTATGAATGTACTACTACAGGTACTTTACCCTCTCAGTTTGATAGAGGTTTCTGTCCCTCACTTGTGGTTCTCCAAACTTCATTGGTTTTTATCAGATATTCTGTAGAAAGGCAAAACGCCTTGCATAGCCTTTTTCTGAGTTAGTTTTTGAGAAGCATCGTGGGAGGATTCAGCTACCTAATTTATATTGGTGTTGCTTGGTATCCTAAGCTTATAAATTTCTAGCTTGGAGCCTTCCTGACAGGGGGACTGGATCTACTTACCCTCACCCTTACTTGAAATACATTAAATTGTATCTATGTAAGGTTCATGGTTTTCCCCCACAGGCATTACCACATCTGTCCTGGTCTAAGCTGCCCTTTTCCCTGCAAAATAACCCTATAGGGTAGTCCATTCAAATTAATATTCAGCTATGTTGGACTTTAAACTATGCTTATCAGTGTGTTATCCAGAAGAAACATCAGTTTTGCTAACAATGTAGAAGAATCATAGAGAGAAGCACCAACAGGATTTATTGAAGTCTATTCACCAGCTAGAAAAATACATTACCGCTAATTTGTTTGAACAGGACTGGTTACGGCATAATCAGAAACAGGCCAAATATGCCGAATCCTGCTCCATCATCTTAACCCTAATTTTAAGATGAGTGGTAAACCTATCTCTACTTCCTTTCTTCCCCATGCCCATTTGGATCATCTTTCCTGTCTTCTTCACGGAGACTGTCTTGTTTCCTTTGAGGAGTTCGGGACTACTAACTCACTTTCACAGTACCCAATTTTTTCCTTTTTTCAACTCACCAATCTAGTTCAAGTTTTTTGGGCCCCAGTCATTGTTCTCTGTCAGATGGCATGGTTTATTGTACCTTAGCTGCACTGGTGATTAAATGGCAGGCCAGTTCACCTTTATACAAAGCCTTATGAAATGTGGTGGGTGCCAAGATGTTCTTACTGGGAAAGAACATTTCCCATGCTTGCTGTCTCTTTTGAGACATCATCCCCATAGGACCACATCCACCACTGCTTGAAGCTGGGTAAATTACACCCAATGCAGAACAAGATGTTACATAACACTTATCCGCATCGTAGAAAATGCACAACTTTGGGCAGATGCCCAGCCCATTATGTAGGCGGTGTAGTGCCCTGGTGGGTACTCTTCATCATTGTTCTGGGACTGTCTTACGATTCAGCAATTTTGGTCTCAAATTCAGTGCCCAATAGACCCACTTCTGGGCTTACAAGAGGCCTTTACCCAAGAACTTTGTCTCTTGGGTTTAGGTATTGAGCAATTATTAGGCCCCCAAAAGATATCATATGACCCCTATTGCTGTAATGGCCAAATTGATTATTTCACACCACTGGGTGGACAATCAACCCCCCCACGTATAAGGAGTGGTATGTAGAAATATTAACTATTCTCTGGATGGAAAAATCTGTAGCAAGTTTGCGACATATCCTTCCAACATCAGTAATGGAGGGAGAAGTTATTCACTCTTCTACTAATTGTATAATTGCATGATGTAAACAGAGCATTATGATTTTTTTTCAACAGCTATTGTTGATTTGTCTTTTAGCAGTCTTTTTTTTGTTTTTTTTATATGGACAGTTACAAATTACACCCCACACCTTGACTTTACAACATAAAGCTGAGCTTATACCCTGAATGTATTTTTATTCTACATGCTTTGTTTGTTCTTTCTTTATTTATATTGTCTGGTAGCCTTTGTTAACATATCATTATTTTAATATGGTTCATCAAGTTTAAGAGAAAGCTAAATGAAAACAAAACAATTTGCGGTTACAATTTGCATTTATTTTAAGGAACTGGAGCCCAATTTTTAAAGGGCCTGTCATTGCCTAGGGACCCCTGTGTGCAATTCCCTGCAGCAGGAAAAATTATGTACCTTCATCAATACTATTTTCAGCACTTTATGCACAAGGCTGGCATTTACATTTTTTTCCAAGAGCTGCAGAAAAAAAAATGTTAAACCTAGTAATACCAGTCATAACATATTCCTGATATCTAGTGAGGATGCCAACTGAATATGAGTGACCATCAAAACAGTGACTCATATTCAATGCTTTCCTCATGGGCTACCCTGCAAGGCTAGTGCCCCTACATGAAAGTTAGAGTAGGTAAGGGTGACTGGATTAGGGGATAGTGAGGGGAACGTGAGGGATAGGGGAGAGGGTTTGTGAGGGGGTAGTGTACCTGCTGCAGCCAAGCTAGCCATGTGGTGTGGTGATGAGGCTGACTAGCTGTGGCACAGCAGGTATTGGGTTTGGAGCTGGGTGTCAGAAGGAATTTTGCCACTGGCCACTAATGCACCTATTTTTTTTGTTGTTGGAATCTGGAGTGGCACCCCCTCCCCAACATGCATCTCCCTGGAGTTGAGAATCCTTTATTAGAGGAATGCAGTGGGGCACAGCCCCCCCCCCCCGCATAAACACTCAGACTCCTTGCTGGAGGTTTCTTTGCCGGCATGTGTATTTTGCCAATTTGCTTTTCGGGGATATACACTTGTCATAATAGAGATTGCTGTTTTGCAATCGCTATTATGACATGGAACCCATATTTCCACAGTTGCACAAAAAATGTACACAAGCTATAGAAACTGCAGAACAGATTACTAAAATGCAAGACTTTTGAAAATTGAGTACATGCTGTAAAAATTACAGTTGCAAGAAAATCCTCCCTTGCATACCTTTCTGCATGCATGCAGATTTTCTGCTTTGAAAAATCTGGCCCCTGTTTTTTACATTTATATTAAAGTCCTAAACAGCTGTGTGTGAAGTTAAAAAAAACTCTGCAATTCATGAAGTTCACCACAGACTGAATCAATTCATGCTTCACAATTCACAAATGCATTTCCGGGTTCTTCTCATAGGAACTACCCTGATGTCCTTTGGTCATTATCTTTCACTAAATAGTTTCCAACTTTGAATTTCAATTTTTAAACACTAGACTCCTCCAGTCTCAATACATCCTTTTTTATGTTGCTCATTCCCTACTTCTGATCTGCTCTCCCACACAGTTTTATGCCATCCCCAAACAGATACATTTTCCCCTGTATCCCACAATGTGCACATATTAAAGGGTTGTGTCCCAATGACTGGCCCCCTGAGGCATCCCACTAAGTTACCCTCCTGCACTCAGAAAACTTGGATAATACTCAAAGTTATTTCAATCCATCAATTACTTATCCATCTAGTTAGACCATCCCCCAGTCCAGTCTTCTTGGTACATCTGAGTATATCTGACAAATGCAATACCAAAGGAAAGGTAACAAACTGAAGTTATGAGAAACATACCCCTCCACTTATTACAGATGGCAGTTTAAGGAATGCAATGGCATAATAGGTTTCCCCTCTGGGCCGGATATTCAAACTGCGCTATTTTGTGGCGCAAGCCCTTGCGCTGCACAAAAATAGTTACAAGAGGTGTGCCAGAGCGACATTCAAAGGTTGCGCCTTGAGCAACCCTTTGAATATCACCCCCGCCACAGCCACTGTGCATGGCGCAGGGAACTTGCCCGCAAGTTGTCAGAGTGGAGCATTCAACTTGTGGTGGAGCAAGTACCATTGCACCATGCGCAAAATCCCCATATTCAAAAGGTGACATGCAAATGGTGCCATAATTCATGCAAGGTGCAGGGGGGGCCATTTGCATCTGATTATGGCCCCATTTGCATGCCATTAGCATGCAGCTTCGCCGATCCCCAGGACTTGCACCTGGCACCCTGCCAGGCAGCAGCAGCTGTCGGGGACCGCGCTTCCCCTGCAGCCCGATCAGCGGGCAAAACAATTGTAAAACCCTCCACCCCACTGGCCCAATCCGGGCATGGTTTAACCCCCAACAAGCCCGATCCACGGGCAGCAATGTAGCTCCACCCCAATGTATCCCTGGTGGTCCAGCCAGACCGAAAAGCCCGATCGCGGGCAGTAGTTGTTGATAACCCCCTCCTGAATTCATCCCTGGTGGTCCAGTGGCACATCCCATCACTGGGATGTACAGTGAACAAACCCCCATGAACATAGCCCTGGTGGCTGGTGTGCTCCACCCACCTGCCCACAAAGCCCCCACCCCTCCCCCGCCAGCCAGCGAGGCGGCAGCATCCCACCACCTGCCCGCCGCCCGCCGCCACGATCGATGTGCCACTGACCACCAGGATGAATTCGGGAGGGGTTATCAACAACTACTGCCCGCGATCGGGCTTTTCGTCCACTGACCACCAGGGATACATTGGGGAGCCACATTGCTGTCCGCGATTGACTTGTGGGGTTAAACCATGCCCGGATCGGCCAGTGGGGTGGTGGGGGATTCTACATTGTTTTGCCCATGATCGGGCTGCGGGGGGCACAGGAGGAGTGAGGGCCAGCCATACAGGTGGCAGCTGCTTGTGTTGCACCTCTGCAATGCAGCAGCTCACCTGTGGGTGGCCCTCGACTTGATCCTTTTTTCTTTTGCTCAAAGTGGTGCAGGCGCAGGTTGGGGGTTGCACCTGCACAACTCTGCACAGCCCGGTTGAATATCGGGCTGTGCAGTTTATGCATGGTTCCTCCACCTCCAGTTGAGCATGCATTCATTTGCATTGCGCTGTTGCTCAGCCTGTTTTCAGTGGTGCAACTGCCTCCTGCTGAATATCACAGAATGGAGCAAGTTCGGACTTGCGCAGGCGCAACCCTATTGCGCATGGCGCAACCCTTTTGAATATCTGGGCCTCTATGTACAATATTTTACAATTCTGTCTCCATACTGATGTCTCTGGTATGTTGAGAATACAGGTACAAGTCAGTTCTGTGGCATTCTGCAGCAGTGTTACTGCAAGAAATAGGGTAATTTCAGTCTCAGTTAATTCCTTCTGTCATGCAGGAATCAGTGACAATGCATTGCATCCCGGCAGGCCTACTCTATAGTATTTCATGTATGTTACACAGCACTACACCAGTGGATACATGCTCGTGTTGGTAACCAAATAAATAAATTTTTATTTATTTATTTATGATTGATCGATTGATAATTTGGTCTTAGAGGGCACACTGAACATATTCTTGTTTCCATGCATGACCTGGGGGAGAGGAATGATACAGCTATAACTAATGGGGATTAACAGCAGTTAGGGAATACACACATAGGTGGTACCATACAGAATTAATGAGTATTTTAGGATGCATTAATGTCACTCTAGTTAGGGCTTAGTGGGCACTTCTACTGTAAAGCTTTGATTTTAGGTACTTTTATGTCAGCCTTCAAGAGCATTAAGGATCTGAAGTTCAGAAAGCTGTATGATCTATCAGCCATCTTTATTTTGTATCTCCTATGTCTGTATGACCAGCATGCAACCCCTTGATGGCAGAATCCCCAAAGCTAACAAATTTTGCAATTATAGCTTCAGCCATTTTTAAGTTACAGGTTGCACAATCTACATAAAAATATCCAAACTGAGAAGTTTTTTGTGCACCTATAATTCAATAAATGAATGGGATTTGAAATCAGAAACGTTCACGTTCCTTTTATCCTATCCCAAGGGTGGTGACTTTTGTGTTTTTGCAGCAAAAATGTAAATGATGTGCATGTAATATTTTTGTGAATGTGCTACAGTAGAGTATGCACAGTATAGATTAGTTATCATTTTTAAACTTTTTTCTAGTCACATAAGCATAGCACAGAAAACATTCATGCAATGAGATTCAAATATGTTTATGGTTCTACAAACACAGGGCCAGATATTCAAAACTGCACCAGGCGCAAACCATTTGCACAGGGTTTGCTACATTCAAAAGGCCAAAAAGTATGCCCAAACAGCAGTAGCAAGGGGAAAAATCATAATGTATGCAAGGGGTAAGCTGAGGGGGCATGTCCATGAATACAGGTGCAATACTATATTCAGCAACTAGCTCTGCGCAAAGTGGTTTTGTGTGACTTAGCGTGACACTTTGCGTGGTGTAAATTACCACCCAGGAAAAGGTAGTCTTAACCATGGGCAATCAGCTTTGCACAACATTTTGGCTTTGCATGGCATTTGAGTGGCTTTTGTGCAGCTTTGCATGACCTTAACAAATAAATATGACACATAGACAAAGCCAGACATAGAGGAAACATGCTGCTCACTGATGGCATCACAATGATGCCATCATCTGCCACCAGTCCCAGCCATGCCAGGTAGTAAGTGGTGACCCAGCCACTAGTGGACACCATGGCAGTGTTGCCATACAGCACACACCTGCAGACCACTCTTCTGTGGACACCAACAGATGCCAACACACACATGCAGCACTGTGGGCATGAGGAATGTTGAGAGGAGGGTGTACAAGTGGCCAGGCTGTGCCACAGACCAGGTGTAGCCACAAGGCTGGGACACATCATGCAGTGCACATGGGCCAGTATTGGGAATACCTCAACACCAGTGTGCCTGTTTGATCATATGTACCACCCCAGCCACATACCACATAGCTGTACATTGCCACAGCACACACAGCCAGCCATGTGTATTTCACTGTAAGCATCCCATGCCAGGGGTGCAGCATCTGTGGGTCACACAACAGCGTGACAGTAATGTACACTGTCATAAACACCTGCAAGTTGGGCCTGTCACTATATACAGTGCAGTGGTCATCACTGCCCTACACATCATAGGCATTGCTGTGTCCCTTACACTACTGGCCCCTTTGCTACTGTAGTGTCTGCTGTGCACTGTAGCATGACCTACAGTTTGACAGTTGCATGTAGCACCATCACTTCTGCCTATGCTGCGTTGTCCTCTGGGGTACAATATGCTGTGCTGTACTGTATAAATGTAGCCTGCAGCTATCATCATGCACTGCCAGACTGACCTAGAGGTGGAGCTGTGGGCGGACCCGGCCAGCCCCTGTACTTCCAGAGTGACCTACAGGTGGAGCTGTGGGACCCTGCAGTAACGTTGGGCAAACTGCATACAAATTAGGGCATAATGAGATGCTAATCTGGATGTTTTCCCAGAGTACCTAAGTAAGCTAATTTGCATGTCACTTTTGAATATGGCAAAGTTTAACACTGGGCAAATGGCTTAACTCCGCACTAAACTAGCGCAAACGTGTTAGCACCGCACTAATGGTTCAGGAAATATTATACAGTTTTGCACACTGAACTTTCACATGCGCTGCTGCCTGCAGCAGTACTGGGTCCACACATTTGCTGGCACACACATTGGCCACATAGTTCACCTCTATCTACCTTCACGTTGCTGTGCACTGTGTTGCTGTTGTGGTTTGCACTTCCTAGTTGTTATATTCAGAGCTGTCTTATTCCAGGGTTAAGTTTGCCCTGCACTCCCAGCCCAGTTTGCCAGACTTCATATGCATGCTATATTCAGAAGCTGTTTGCCTTGGCCTATTCCTTTTGAATATAGCAGGCTCTTATGTCCTTGCTAAATTTGCCTGCCAAGCAGTGCTAATTTAGCCCTGGGGCAAAGTTTGAATATCTGGCCCACAATCTGCAAACATATTTTGTTCTGTGCAGTTTTATTTAATATGACTATTAGAATCCCATCCCTAGAAGCTAATATTGTTCCCGTGTCTCAAATATGAAATCCAAAATTTAACAAATTTGTCGTGACAGTATTTCTGCTGCACATGTACTGTACAGTTTACTGAAAATAAGTTCACAATATACTTTTGTAAATTGATTTGACAGTTGAAACTATAAAAGTAAAGCAACTTGTGAAAGTTTCTTAATTTTCAGTGTGTGAATGAAAATATGTTTGTTTGCAGATACCTTGAAAATATGTTTGCAAATTAGTTTTCCAAGTTTTTCTCAATTGTAACTACAACAGTAAAGTAACTTGTAAATATTTTTTTGTATCATATTTTTATGAATTGTGTAAGTACACAACTCACAAAACATACTGTACATGGGAGGTTAGCACATGTGTGTTAATGTATGTTCAAATGCAATGTTTTGTTTGCAGATAAATTGAATATGTTTAGTTGTTACTTAGTGAATAGTAACCATGAAGATATTGTCATTTGCTAACAGTTTTATTAATACGTATTTGGATGCAAATGTTTTCATTTGCAGGTACATTTGGATGGCATGGTTGTCAATTCAGGAAATGTTTTCCATTAAAAGTATTTGGACTGAATTAATAATCCAGGGATACTGTCATTTTCAGTTCAGTGACTGTTTGTTACTAAAATAGTCAGCATTGCAAATCCAGATATTGTTTGTCCAAAAAAGTTGTACGTTTTGGTATACTGTGCATCTTTATTTTTTTTAAAGTAAGGAAATTCAGTGCAAAAAAAGAATCGGTTAGGATTTAACCACAAAGCACCAAATGTGTGAAAATAGTATGTTAAGCTAAAAGTCATGTGATCCTTTATGAATATGTGGTGGTATTTGCCTCTTAGTTTGATGACTGTGCAATGCAACTTTAGCATTGTTCTAAATTTGGCATCCTGTCCCCAAGCATTCATATGTGAATATTTAATTTTTTCTGCGTGGACAACCAGAGATGAATTTAGGCAATACCACTGCTACATTGTATGATAGTTCACATCACAAGTAACATCCTGCTACAGATTCACCAAGGTGTAAACATTGTATTGTCCTGCTTTTTATGTGTTGTAATGTAATGCCTAAGTAATGCATTAAGAGTAATTTTTGTAATTGATCAGTGCAATAAATACATACTTTGCTTACATTTAAGAGGAAAGGAGACCACCAATAAGTACACATAGAATGAAGGTATGTATGTGCCATTATGGCAGGAGGAAAGTTAAATATGAGAGAATAACATCATTCAAATAATTTCACTTTTAAAACATTTCAAGGGATATACTATTTGTCATGCTCCCAGACTTCAAAACAAACATAATCTAAAATAATGGTCCCAATAATGTATGCCCTTTATGAGCTGCATGTAATTTTTCATTAGTAGTCTTTTTTTCCCATTCTGTTCCTCAAAATACCCCAGGTGAGTGTCCAAAAAGTGATGATGCATCCTCATATCAAATCTATGGAATCCAATTAGGGAAAGCCCAACACTTTTCATTGAAGACAATATTTTGTAAAGACTATCTTGGAGTGGCATGAGGTCATAATGTCACAAGACATTATGCCATATGCAAAAATCACGCTGCCAGTATAGCACAATGTCTTGCATGAGACATAATTCTTTCTTTTTGCAGGGGTTGTGCCCCCACATACCCTGTTATGAGGGGCTGAGCCCAACAAACCCACCCGAATAAGAATTGTCAACTTGTGAGGGGGTTCAAGATAAAATTGCATGAAAGTTAGAAAAAAATAAATATTTCTGGGACCTGGAATCAAACCAGTTCCCAGACACAGAGCCTGGGTTTCTTGCTGCAGTGGCTCTGTCCATTGAGCCATGGCAGCTGTGTGGCAGAACCCCATCCCAGCAGAGGTCTTATCCTCTACCTGGGATAGTGTGAGTTGTGCAATACCACATACAGCAGTATTCACGGTATTGCACCACTTGCTGTCTCATACAGCACTAATCTGGGTTAGTGCTCATGTCATATGCTATTAAGCGTACGACATTATGACCCGGTAGGTCCTGAAGTTACATATTTGGAGCTCTTAGGTGTCTGTGGCTGTACAGGTAGGTATACAGGGTGGGCTGTGAACACAGCAACAGCATTATGGTGATGGCCATGGGTGCTCTGCAACCAGTTCGACACCCACAGTACTAAACTGGTTGTTGGAGCATGGTGCATCCACAGATCCACACCGGTGTTGACCTCCTTCCCCAGTAACCCCCACTGCAGAGGTGATTATTTAGTATTTATGGGGATGTGGGGGGGGGAAGCCTCACAAGATGGGGGAGCAAAGCCCCCTGCAAAAAGCCTAGATGTGCCTCAGTGCTTTCAGTGCCACAGCAACCAGGTGGCACAATTGCTGGGTGACCCCTGGATTTGGGTGTCACTGTAATTTCAGTTGCCCATCTGGGTTTCTGACTGATGTGGTGGAATCGGCATACCGTACCCATCTAAGCTACTGCATATGAACAGCAACTGACTAAAGAGAGAGTATGTGTTTGAGCTAATTTATTATATAGATGGCCTGGAAATGGTTACCATTTGAAAATAGAAATGAAACTTATTTACTAAATGGACTGTATTATCAGGAAACTGTGATAGCAAAGACAATTGTTGAAGTGCCGAATATAATTTCTTCAATAATGTCCAACTTTTGTATTGAGGACAATCTGATATCATGGCAAATCCTTTGACTGGAAGGTGTACCTAATAGACAAATTCTGCTATAAAACCTTCAGATGATATACTGCTCAGTTGTTTATATCCACTAATTAAACACAGCAGTTAGTTGTTTTTTTTCACTATAGAAGAGGCATTTTGTACATTCCTGAAATATTAGCTCTCATTAAGGATGACTATAGAAAAAGTATAAACACTATATATAAATAACCCATTTTTTTATTTCAGTACAATAGACAGTCATCTCAATCACCTGATGGAGCACTGACAGTGTATGCCATGGTGCAGGACATGGTTCCGGTAAGAAAGATAACTTCCTTTCATACAGTACTACACTACATTTACATGTGCTCTGTAACCCAGTTCAAGCACTGAAATAATGGGGATCAAAGAAAATATTGCAGTTCACAGATACCTGTAAACCCGATCAGTGCTTTTACCAGGTTACTTCTCAAACTGGGTTAAAAGTATGGGGTTCACAGGAATTGATGCCTGTAGAACCCAAATGTTAACTGCATGTAAACTGGATCAGTTACCCAGTCCTTCTTGGAAGCATATGATTGTAATCAGTCCTTACTTGCCAAAGCACATCAGCATGTACTGAGCATGCTATACATTAATTCTATATCCATTGCTAGTATTCCAGAGACACATATGTAAACTGAACTGTGTGTCTGAAACCAAATGAGTTATTCATCTATACTGAACAGCATTGCAATCGGAACAACACCAGCACCAATCCCCATTCCTCAGTCACAGTGTACATGTAAACAAGGTAATTATGAACAAGTTCAGTATTGAAATCTGGTGTCTGAAACAAAAGAGAATGTATGAGGTTGAGGCAAAAAGAACATTCACTACCCAAGATTATTTGGAACATGTTCCAATGCACCTTAAACTGTCATGTCAATGAGTTGCATTTGCAACTTGAAGCTGACCTAACTCAGCTAATTCATGAGCACACCAGGCTGAACACCAAAACAGGTAACCATACTACACTGGATTGGATCCTGGCCTCTAAGCCGGATAGCATTAGACTGGCAGGTGTGTTTTCGTAAGCCCTAAGTGCTCATTCACCGGTGTTCTCCATTTGGAAAAATAATTTTAAAGCCCCCCACCCAGAATAGTCTGGACAAGGGACTTCTCCAATTTTGTCACAGATGCCTTCCTAGTCACACTACAGGTGGTGAACTGGACTCTCATCAAGAAAGCCCCTAGCCTTGATGATGCCCTAGAATTCTTCATAAACAACTTCCTTTCTGCAGCTAATAAACATTCCCCATTAAAAAAAAAATGGTAAAAGGTCAGGACGCCAGGTGGTTGCCCCGGGATCATAAAAACAAACTCATGAAGGAGAGAGACAGGGCCTGGGGGAATTATGAACACACTCAGGAACCTAACACCTGGCAGTAATACAGGGAATTATAAAACAAATGTAAAAAGGAGCACAAATCAGCAAAAAAAAGATACCTCAGTGATCTCCAGAGAAAAAATCTATCTGATTCAAGGAAATTCTGGTCACAAATCAACACCCACATCAAGGGTAGTCCCACCCAGGGTGATTGTGATATAATAGCAAATGGCGCCCACCTAAAGAGCCCTGCCAATGCCACCAATGTAATCAACTCCTTCTTCACAGACTTAAATAAGTTCAAGACTTCTTATACTGGGGATCTCCCACACAATATATCAGACTCGAATAACACAACCCCTACCCTAGCTTCCATTTTAAGCTGCTGTCTAAAAGTGATGTCCTAAAACTACTTATGAACATAAAACCCCACTGTTCAGCTGGTTACGACAAGCTAGAACCAAGACTACTAAAAACTATAGCCTCAGCCATAGCTGCTCCAGTCTTGTGGCTGCCCAACAGGTCCCTCCTTGAACGGAAGGTTCCAGCACTCTGGAAAGTTGCTCTGGTCAGGCTCATCCATAAAAGTGGATCATGGAAACAAGTGGAAAACTATCATCCCGTATCAATCCTTTCAGTTCTTAGCAAGGTAGTAGATAGGGCCATCTATAATCAAATAACAGATTACATTGAGAGGAACAGCTTATTCACACCTAGACAACATGCTTTTAGAAAAAAAAAATGGCACAGATACTGCCCTAGTCTGTCTCACTGATCATATCCTAACAGCTTTCAACAAAGGCCAGTCCACTGGGTCAATCTTCATAGACCTAAGGCCTTCAACCTGGTAGACCATCAGTTGCTCATAGCAAAGCTCAAGCTCCTAGGCCTAGACAGTCTGACAGTTTGGTGGTTTACAGACTACCTCCAAGGGAGATCCCAATTTGTCAAAAGGAGAGGGGCGCAATCGGAAAATTGCAATATTCTCGATGGGGTCCCTTAGGGGTCCATCCTGGGGCCCTTACTGTTCTCTATTTTCATAATTGACATGCCAAATCACTGTGATGAGACTAACATACTTTTATATGTGGATGATGCAGTTCTCTACAGGTCCACCAAGGACCTGAGCTCTCTGAACTTTGCACTGACAAAGGACCTGCAACTCCTTGAGAACTGGCTGACTAGCAATAAACTCATGCTCAATAGCAAAAAACCTAGGGCCATGTTATTTGGCCCCTCAAACCTAGGGCAAGACAGAAGCTCAATCCTAACCCCAAGCCTCTCAAATGGCACCAGGACTGAGGTCGTAGACACAATAAAGTACTTGGGCATTACACTAGACCAAAACTGCTCCTATGAAAAGCATATTGAACTACTGACCAAGGCACTTAATCAGAAACTGGGGGTACTGTACTGTCTTAGCCCTTTCTTTACTCAGGATTCCTGGCAAAGGATTGCAACTGGAACCTTACTGCCAACCATATTGTATGGGTCACCAGTTCTACTCACAGTAAAAGCTGGGGAAATGTAAAAACTAGCAACACTTTACCTCAGGGTCTGCCACTTCACCACTGGGGCTCAGCCAAGGGATCACCACTATCAGGTGCTTCAAGCTCTGTCCTGGCCACCACTGAAAGGGCATCTTGAGTATCCATTCTTATGCTTAGCCAACAAGCTAATGTCAGAAAGTGCCCCACCAAGCACAGCAAAAAACACTATCAGCTAAACACAACAGCAGGCCCCTTAGATCATCCAGCTGTCAGCTCCTCACTATGCCTAGAGTTAGGTCTACCCAGGGGCAGAGGTCATTCTCGGCTTGCAGACCACCCCTCTGGAATGCTGTCTGAGAAAATGTGCAAACATATAATTTCCTAGGGGGTTTCAAGAAGGGACTTAAGGGACATCTGATAGAGCTTAACAAATGCGGTTGCAGTCACTGATGCCCGAATCCCATCCTGCCACCGGTCATTTTTCCCGATTACCAACTTATCTGTTACCTCTAAAGTCACCTACATATCAACCTATGATTGTAGGCTATAAATGAGGGCTATAATCTTGGAATCTGACTAAAAGGTCACCTGAATTTTGATATGCTAAGCTTTGCCATGTACAACTTTCTATGCTCAGTATACCACTGTCTGTAGTTTTCTGTGCTAACTTATGTGATTGTCAACCTGCATATGTACTGTAACATCACAAAATGTTCTTACCTGTGTAACTTCATGAAATGTTCTTGCCTTTGTTTAATCCAGGGATTGCCTCTGAAAAAAAGGACCGTCATGGTCTCAGTGGGTTTACCCGGTTACCAAAATTTAAATAAATTAGCATTTTTCAATAAGCTACACAAGTGTTGCTGGATTTGGTGAAAAGCCTTGCAACAACCGTTGCAAAACAGTTTTGGCTTCATTTTGACAGAACGGCAAATGTAGTTTAGATGAGTTGCAATAGATTTAGTAATATTTACTCTTTAGCTGGTTAAGTGCTACACCAATGATCACAATATATTCCAACTTACCATAAAAGGAATTTGGAGGCCACAAAAAGATGCAAAAAATTTTAAATGCTACAACAGGGGAAAATATGACAATATAAGAAAGTAAGTAAAAATGGAACTGGAAAATAGACCTGCAAGGACTGTCACTTGAGTATAAATATAACAAAATGAAACAACACCTTGAATGCTGTATTAAAACATACATACCTGAGAAAAGAAAATATAATACAATGAAAAGAATTCCAAACTGGTTTACTAAAAAAAATTAAATGAGCCATTAGGAGGAAAACTAAAGCTAATAAAAAAGTATAAAGGCAAATCAACACCGGGATATAGGCTAAATTGTAAAGATTAGGCTAGGCAAGGTAAAAAAAATAAAGGATACCTAAACAACCTATTTTTAGAAAGAAACAATTTAAAAATCTGGCTTCATAGAGAGGTGAAGGAACTGCTGCTGTTTACATTGATGCCAACATTGCCTTTATCTGAATAACATAAATGCAGTTTTGTAGCATCTAGAAAAGTAAGCTTCAGCCTTACAAGTCAAAAAACCTCCTCTGCCTGTTCCCTAAAATGGCTGCCAAATGTGTGACATGATGACATCATTGGAGCTACAGGCAGAGAGCTAGATGACTCTCTATAATGCTAACTAGTTCTGTTTTCCCCATTTGCTTAGATTTGTTTCACCAATATGATAAAAACCCTGACTTAACATGCAGATTATTTTGATCAATGCACATGTTAGGCTGTGATTTTGTCCATTTTGTTTACTTTAACATGCTGAAATTGTGTGGCAATCCAACCGACTTTCTCTTTGGCAAACCGCATTACAGTATGTGGAGGGGTTGTGGGATAACAGATGGACAAGACACCGAACTTCAAGTTCAACACACAATCTCTATGTGATGTTTATTCAAAATACGGAGCTGGACATCATTGTCAACCTAGAGATGAATGACTTGGCTCAACATGAGATTAGAGCAGTGCAGGAGAAGTTTGTAGAGTTGGGGAGGGGCCTAAGGCAAGAAGCACACACAGTATCCTTCTCAGAGATGCTGCCTGTCTACGGCATGGATGAGGTGAGGGTACTCCGCACCATACAATTCAATGAATGGTTGAAAAAATGGTGCAGAGCGCAGAGGTTTGGCTTCATTGGGGACTGGGGTTCCACCTGGAGGGATACCAACCTATACTGGCAGGATGGTCTGCATCTGTCCAGGAAGGGGACAAGTCTTCTGGGTGATTGGTTTAAATGCTTCATTGGCAAGCTTTTAAACTAGTCAAAGGGGGAGACACTGTTAAGCAGCAGAGAATTCCCAGCCTCCCCCTACAAAACAGGTACTAAATGAGGTAATGACCAAGGTAGAATGGTCAGTAGGGAGCAGGACAGGGGTAAATGGAGAAAGCAAAGTCAATGAGGACAGAAATGGTGCTACAAGAGTTAAAGCCATTAAAAATGAAGACTAATGAGTACCAATACCCGTAGTCTGGGTAACAAGCTTCCTGAACTAGTGGCCTTGATGGAAGAGGAACAAATGATGTAAGAAACCACTACTGTTCTCAAAGGAGGTGGCAGGGAAGGTTAGGGAGAAAAAGAAAGCATTCAAGAAGTACAAGGAATCACAGAAGGAGCAGGACAAAGAACTGTATCAGTTAAAGCAAAATGAAGCAGGGAAGGCAGTCAGAACAGCAAAGGCCCAAACCGAGGAAAAGATAGTGAACTTAGTTAAGAAGGGGATAAAACCTTTTATAGGTACATCAGGGAGCAAAGGAAGACCAAGAGAGGGATAGTGAGGCTTAATAAAGGGAAGGGGAGGGGAGGAGGGTGGTCAGAGGGTGACTGTGAAAAGGCAGATATACTAAACAAATATTTTTGACTCAGTATTCACAAATGAAGAGGGGGAGGTACCTAAACCAAACAACAGAAACACTCTGGAAATGGGGGTTGATACCAGCCAATTCACAGAAGAAAGAGTTATGAAAGAACTCTTAAAACTGAAAGTGAACAAAGCAATGGGGCCTGATGGGATTCATCTCAGAATTCTAAATGAACTAAGGGTAGAACTAGTGACACCACTGACTACCCTCTTTAACAAATCATGGGAGGATGGGGTGGTACCTGAGGACTGGAGGAGGGCAGATGTTGTTCCACTTCACAAAAGTGGGAGCATGGCAGAAGCAGGAAACTACAGACCTGTTAGTTTAACCTCAGTGATAGGGAAATGATGGAATCATTTCAGAAGGAAAGAATTGTTGAGTATGTAGAGGTCACTGACTGGGTGACCAAAGTGGTAGATCAGGGAGGGGCTGTGGACATGGCCTACCTAGGCTTTAGCAAGGCATTTGACTCGGCCCCACATAGAAGATTAATATACAAGTTAGCCAGCCTTGGAGTGGGTCCCAAGATGGTAGCCTGGGTAAAGAATTGGCTGGAGAACAGGACACAGAGGGTAATAGTAAATGGAGTCCACTCTGAAGAAAGGGAGGTTACTAGTGGGGTACCGCAGGGTTCAGTACTAGGACCGGTCATCTTCATCGTCTTTATAAGTGACATTGCAGAGGGACTGGAAGGAAAAGTATGTCTCTTTGCAGATGACACAAAGATCTGCAACAGATTTGATACACAAGGTGGGATGGAAAGGATGAGAAGGGACTTGGCAAGGTTGGAGGAATGGTCAAATGTATGGCAGCTTAGATTCATTGCTAAGAAGTGCAAAGTAATGCACCTGGGAAACAGAAACCCAGGGGAAGGGTACACATCGAGGGGTGAGATACTAACAACAACAAAAATGGAAAGGGACCTGGGAGTAGTCATTTCAGATGACCTAAGTGTGGGCAAGCAATGTGAGAGGGCAGTAAGGCGGCCTAGGTGGATACTGGAATGTATAGGGAGAGGCAACACCAGTAGAAAACAGGAAGTTGTTATCTCTCTGTACAGACAGCTGGTGAGACCCCATCTGGAGTACTGCATGCAGTTCTGGAGACCAAATCTCCGCAAAGACATACACAGGATGAAGGCAGTCCAGAAGAGGGCAACTAAAATGGTGCAGGTTCTGCACCAGAAGACATACGAAAAGAGACTTAAGGAGCTTAATATGTATAGTCTTGAAGAAAGGAGGGAGAGGGGGGACATGATAGAAATTTTCAAGTTCCTCAAGGGAATCAACAAAGTCCAAGAGGGTATCATATTTCAGAAGAAGAGGTGTGCAAGAACAAGGGGGCATAATTTGAAGATAGAGGGGGGACTGTTCAGAGGTAATGTGAGGAAGTATTTTTTCATGGAGAGGGTTTTGGATGCATGGAATGGCCTTCCTCAAGAGGTTGTGGAGTCAAAAACAGTGGCGGAATTCAAGAATGCATGGGACAATCATAAAGCAATTCAAGGGGCTAGGAGGAAGTAGGCTGTTTGCTAACTAAGATCTGCAGCTTATCCATTAGGTAGGGAAATTGGCAGACTGGGTGGGACAAGCAATCCTTATCTGCCATCAAATTTTATGTTTCTATAACCTTCGGCAATGGCTTATTCCTTTTTCAGTAGATCAGTTTGCAGCAACAGACTATGAATGTTCACTGATCTCTGATCTAAACATTTTAGTGAAAACCCTTCATCATTATGTGGATCTTGTTTGCTTGGGTAGTGGAGGCTCAAACAAAAAAACAAACAAAAAAAAAAAACAAGCTATAGACAAAGAACCTCAATGCAGAATCACTGAAAAAGGGTTACCCCAAAGGGCATTGGCTACAAATCAAGTTTAAAAGAAATACAACATCATACATTTATCCATAATGCAAAGCATCATGGGATATATGCAAATCACCATGAAATTCTAGACTTGTTCAGTTTACAGCAATTTACATACATTTTAAATAGCACATCTAAATTAATTTCTATAATAGTCACCTAGTACTTTTTGCCATTATCAAAAACACAGAGTACCATGGTATTTTCAGAATTTACAGGGTTCATAAACATAAGGTAGGTACAACAAGGTATTTTAAGACATAGTGCTATTACATACTAAATACAACAATGATAAACACAACCTGTTTTACATATGTTTGGAGATCACCACAATAATCTCCCTGTACTAGGACCTGAGAGGGAAAAGGAAAATTAAAGAGGACACTATAGCATAGTCAAGAAAGAGAAGGGGATATGGTGGCCAACCTTATGGACTAGAAATTGTAAAGGATAGATTAGACCAAGAAGAACTGCTGCAACAGATTTAAGACAAGGTCAGTCCTCAAGAGTGGCAGGAGCTCCCTGTCACACAGTACACCTCTTCAAATATCTGGTGGTCTAGTGGTTATGTGTTGTCCTGATGTTTGTAACAAAGTTCTGGTCTGGTCCAATGCTAAAGTTCATGCTTTCTTGGTAAACATGCTTCTCTTGTAGTCTTCTTTTTTCGTTATGCCCCCCCCCAAACACACACATACTGTATGCCGCCAGCCCACCAGTCATGAAACAGTCCACTGTTCACACTCTGTCCTTATTACTGCCTGGGGTTGCAAATGAGCTTCCCAGTCCCACAAAGAGAAGTATCAGACTTCAGATTGTAATCTTGTACCTCAGAGAGTAGTGCACATCTATACGGATATGCTTCATTGACTGGCACTGTTAAATAATGCCTCCCAAATCACTCTACAGTCTTCTTTCATCAGTGTTTCACTTCTGTTCCCACAATAAATACTGTATCAGGTGGATCACCACCATTATGTGCAATGAAGGCAGTATATGCAGTCCAACTGTTTTGATTTTCTCACCTCATTAACCAACAACCAGGTCTTTCTTGGAAGCCAAAAAACATGCATTGGGACACACTGGGAAAACTGCTGTTCATACCCTCATAAAGGCTGGACTTGCTATGGGTAACAACATTATAAGGCAGGGGAGACATACTAATCCCTTGAGAGAATCAGATCTATGACTGGTCGTCGACAAAACTTTTGTTGAACAACTGGACAGCGAAACCATCATGTCCACTGCTTTTGCAGTCAGCAGATGGTTTCCAAGTTGGAGACATGTTTTCTTTGGGGCTTTGGCCCCCCAAATCCCCCACATGGGGGGCTGTGGACCCCGTACTGCCTCACTCTTTATAATCAACTCCTAGTCAGAGCTGATTGGGGGGGGGTGCAAATCCCCTGAATACAGTGCCTGGTTCAAAAGCCATCAGTACAGTTACCTGGCACCATAGTCACTGTACCAACTGTCACTGTGAAAGTGTCGCTGTTGGCAGTGGATACCAAGAGAATCCACCCGACCTCCAAAGTAGGGTTACTCCCTTACCTGTGATCTGCAGAATCACACAGGAAAGTCCTCAGCAACCCTGCACCAGTCCTTTTCTGTGCCTTTCTTCACAGTGTGAGTTGGCTGGCTCACCGCTCTTCCAAATCTTGAATACTGTATACACAGTCCCCTCGATACTGTCACAATAAACCTCAACAAACTGTTAAAGGGCAATCTCTCTACACTGAATCTGGGTAATGATTTAGGTGCTGCCCTGCCACTCCAAGTATTTGCCATTGCTACATGCTCCCATTCATGGTCAGTTAGTCCCACATCTCAGATCTTACAGTGAGCTGTTCAACTTTCCCTCATACTGTCTTCCCCTACCCTGACTATAGCTGTACCTTGCAAGAATAGTCTCCTCAGTCCCCTCTGGCAATTGTTCATCATTCCTTTTCCCTACTTCGCAAACTGGTGAGTGCACCACTCTTCCACATCATGAATACAGTTAACACAGTGTCATGGGTTTTTTATCATCTCAGTAATAAACATGATCTTTTCACTAGGTCAGGCTGATAGTAGCAGGGCACAAGGGGAAAAATGGGCATTCTTACCTTTACGAGGTCTAGGCTACCTATGATTAGGGACTATCAAATGATGTACATCGGGATGCATGCATATGACATTTAATGTTGCCCAATCAATGGTAGCCTAGATGTTATAAGGGTAATAAGGCCCATTTTCCCCTCTTGTTTCCAGCTGTTTTCAGCCAAGCTTGCCAGAAAGATCCTGTTTATTTTTGATATATCAAATAAAGGAGACTATACTAATGGCATTCATGATGTGGAAAGGTGGTAAGCACACCAGTTTTTGGTGTGGGGAGCAGGAGTGAAGCATGAATACCAGAGTGGGACTGAGGAGGCCATTCCTATAGGGTACAGCTACATTCAGGGATGGGGAAGACTGAGGAGAAGGTGAGCAGATCATTGGGAGATCTAAGATGTGGGGCTACCAGTGCCATGATAGCTACCTGACCATGGATGAGAGCAGGCAGTGATGACTAGGGAGATTACCTTTGGGGGTCAAGGTTCATTGAGGCAGTATTGAGGAAACTATGTATACCACATTCGAGATTCGGAAAAATGGTATGCAGACAACTAGCATTGTGGAAGAAGGCATGGACAAGGACTACAAGAAGATTTCTAAGAAATGTCCTGCCAGATTCCCCTGATCACAGGTAAAGGGGTAGACCAATGCAGGAGGTCAGGAGGATTCAATCAAGACATTAGTATGTCTCCCCTGCATTATAATGTTGCTATCCATAGTAAGTACAGCCCTTATGAGGGTATAAACAGCACTTTTTCTGATGTGTTCTGGTACTTACTGCTTGGTTCTCCAGGGTAACATAGTTGTTGGTCAATGAGGCAGAAAAAAAGGGGGACTGTATATACTGCCTACCTTGTGCAAAAGGGTGGTGAGTCACCCAATGTTTATTGTGGGAACAGAAGTGAAATACTGATGAAAGAGGACTGGACAGTGATTTGGGAGGCATCACTTAATAGTTCCAG
This sequence comes from Neoceratodus forsteri, assembly GCA_016271365.2. Lineage (NCBI taxonomy): Eukaryota > Metazoa > Chordata > Ceratodontiformes > Ceratodontidae > Neoceratodus > Neoceratodus forsteri. The sequence continues at coordinate 84,020,975 of CM028133.1, read as the reverse complement.
TCAATGAAGCATATCAGTATAGGTGTGCGCTACTGCTGAGGCACAAGATTATGATCTAAAGTGTGATATTATCTTTGTGGGACTGGGAAGTTCATATGTGGCCCCAGGCAGTACTAAGGACAAAGTGTGAATGGCAGACTGTTTGATGGCTGCTGGGCTAGCTGTGGGGAAAGAGGGATTCATAAGGATGAAGAAGACTATAAGAGAAGCATATTTCTGGACTGCCAACAAGGTATGATCATTGGCATGGGACCAGACCAGACCTTTGCTACAACCATCGGAATATCACATAACCATTAGACCAGCAGGTATTTGAAGAGGTGTACTATACTGTGGTTTGCCAAACACAAAGTCAGTTGAATCATAACATAATTTTGACACATTAAAGTAAACTAAATGAACAAAATCCTAGCCTAACATATGTATTGATCAAAATAATCAACATGTTAAGTCATGGTATTGATAATTTTGGTGAAACAATTCTAAACAAAGGGGGAAAAGAGAACTAGTTAGCATTCTAGAACCATCCAACCCTCTGCCTCTAGCTCCAATGATGTCATCACTTCACACGTTTGTCAGCCATTTTAGGGAACAGGCAGAGCAGTTTTTCCTTTTTTAATTGGAAGGCTGATGCTTACTTTTTCAGATGCTGCATAACTATTTATGTTATTCACATAAATGCAATGTTAGTATCAATGTAAACAGCAGCCTTTCCTATAGTCCCTTATGAAGCTGAGTTTTTCAATAGTTTGTTGGCAAAATGTTGTTTAGGTGTCCTTTAAAACTGACAAAAATAATGAGGAGATCAAGTTAGCCACATCAACCAATGACAGTAAAAAATATTTTTTTAATTATATAAGTTGCCTCAAAGGAGGACAGAAAATGGTGGGTCCTTGCTAATAAGTGAATCGCAGATTGATAATGAAATAGCTATGGCCAGAATTTTTAATGACTACTGTATACGTGTGTAGCTGCCTAAAATAACCAACGTCAGTAACAATTTTGAAGCTGGAAACAGCAAAGAATAAAAATTGGAAATTAATGAAGATAGTGTAAAAATAGACTTGAGAAAATTAAGACAAATAAGTCACCAGGCCCAGATAATATTTACATGAGAAATTTGAGGGAATTGTCAAGTGAATTGGTGGGAACTATCATATCCCTCTTTAATTTGGATTTTACTGAGGCTTTTGATAAACTGCCTCACTTATAATTGATTCAGACTCTAAAGAACTTGGGCCTCCATGAAAATATTGTCAGATGGATCAATTCAAGGTTGACAGAGAGAAAGCAAAGAGTTAGCATTAGAGGAGAGATGTTAGATTGGATTGAAGTAACGAGTGGGGTGCCACAGGGGTCAGTCTTGGGTCCAAGCCTTTTTAACATCTATGTGACGTCGCTCAAGTATGAACACAAAAATGTGTGGATGACTAAATTTGCAAATGATTGTTGACTAGGGGATGAAATACAAGACAATGGAGGGTCTAGTGCACTACAAGATGCACTAAACCACATTAGAGATTGGTGTGAGCTGTACAAACTCCCCTTAAATGGGGACAAATGTACTGTTACGCACTTAGGAAATAAGAACATAGGTTGTACATATTATATAGGAAACACACCCTTAAGAGTAGTAAGTGAGGAAAAAGACCTGGGTATTACAATCACAAATGACCTTTAGTTCAAATCCCATTATAGGAAGGTGTCAGGAAGGGCACGTGGTGTCTTAAATTGCATTCTTAAGCATATTGCTAGTAAACATAGGGAGGTGATGGTCCCACTGTATGGGGCATTAGTGAGACCACTAATGGAATATGGGATTCAAGTATGGTCACCACAGCAGACGAAAGAGAAACAACTATTGGAGAGAGTACAAAAAAAGGCGACATGCTCTATCAGAGGAATGGAACATAATGAGGCCAGATTGAATGATTTGAACATGTTTTCCCTTGAGTACAGGAGACTCAGGGAGGGCATGTGCCTACTGCATAAAGCACGTTCAGATGAGGAACTTTGGGAAGGATTGGACTTAAGACTTAATGAGTCAATGCACAGTACTAGATCACACCACCTCCAACTTAGGGGAGAAAAGTGTAATACCTGGAAGCGCAAAAGCTGGTTTAGCAAGAGAGAGAGATATCATCTTGGAATTTGATGCCTGATGAGGTAGTAGCTCAAACATCAATAGACAGCTTTAAACATAATTTAGACACATTACATAAAACGGGGCATATATAGGAGCAATATGGCAAGCACAATGGACTAACCATCTTTAAAAGCTCTGTACAGACCTATGAGACCTAATTCATCCTTGGAGGAGGGAAATGTGTCTACAGAATGGAAAGAAGCAAATATAACTCCTATCTATATAACAAACTCTGGTCAGAGCCAACAAGGCTACACAATGCTATTTTGCAGGTATTAGAAGTCATCTACAGGGAAAGTGTTTTTATATGGAACCTTCAGCAGCACAATATTTCTTTCATACTGCCAGCCAATAACAATATTCACCTGTGATTGCTGGGTCTGTTAAAGTTAACATATTCTGTGGTGTCCATGGGTCCATACCACCCTCTGACCACCGGTCCTGTTAATACAAAATCATTCCCTGGTGTTTTTTGACACCCCTGTTGTCCAATCACCTGCCTTGTTAATGACAAATAATTCCTGTGCTGCAGTGTAAGGCCAGTCTGGTCCAGTGGTATGGAGGAATGAGGCGCTGTGTGCCTTACATTCCATCACATCAGGGACCCGAGTTCAGGAACATGCTCAGATTGCTTGGGGTCAGACAAAAGACTGAGCATTGAGTCATTAGATAGCTGTCCTGTCCCTGGGTGGGGAGGCATGCTGACTTGACCTTTGGCTTCTCCCAGGTGAAAGCAGGAATCCAAGGAGGGGGAATATGGAAATGACTAACACTTGCTTTATAAAGTCCTACCTGCCTACCTCTGTCTCACTTGACCACCTGTATGACTGACTCAGTTCTTGAGGGTAGTAGGGACAGCTGCCCTGGGCCCTGTATTTCTGGGGGCCCTGCACTTTGAAACAAAACTGCCCAATCAAGTGCTTCAGGTGATTCACTTATTAAGACTGAATTGATAGCAGCTAAGGTAAGTCACTTGATGATGTGATTCCTATTAGAGCACTGAGAAAGGTCACATGATCAGGAGTCACTCAAACTCACACCCTTTCCTGTGCCAGATCAAGAGACCAGACCCCACAGAAGGCACTTTCACTTGGGCCCGGCCAAGTCTGGGGTCATTGACCTCTCATCTCAGACTAAGGCGTGTGTCTCACTGACTTGGAGTAGTCAATCTCAGAAGTGCCAGCACTGCATGTCCTATCATCTGCAAATTTGTACCAGGCCTCTGGCATTTGGCGTGAAAAAATAATTTGATTGACCCAGCACCATTGTCTCCCCTTTATTCCTTGGATCCTCAGCTGGGCTTTGTGATGGTGAGTCTTGAGTGTGTTGATCTCACTGTCAGTGTAGGGTGGTTGAGTGGGTGGCAGATGTTTGTGTTGGTAGTAGGGGTTGAGACTTTGAGTGGGGCTTTCAGGTAGATTCAGAACAAAGATCAAGTGCTTAGTGACCTCATCCACTTTCAGTCCAGATGCAGTTTTGGAAAAACAGGTAAGCCAACTCCAGGCTGTGGAGTGTGGCAGGAGGCAGTTTATAATCTCTCCAGAAGAGTCACAAGGGTTGCAGAGATGAGACCCATTGCAGTACAATTATAAACTGGCTTAGCCTGCAAAGGTTTACCTATATCTTGGATGCTGTTTGGATCTAATGACTAACATGGTTACAATTCAGCTACAAACATGGGAATTGCAATGATCTATATATCTCAACTGTCCTAAAGGGCTTTTTTTGCTTTGAGTTGCCCACTGTAGCAGATCTCTATAGCCCTAGTTTTCTTGTCTGTCAGCTGCTCTCTCTGGTGGCTCTCCACAGCTACAATGAGCTTTTTTCTTTCAGCTGCCCTCAGTAATGGGTCTTCACAGCCCTGAAGGGATTTTTCTTTAAGTTTCCCATTATGGGGGATCTCCACAGCCTTGAAGGGCTGTTTCTTCTTTCAGCAGCTCACTGGCACTGTGGTCTTCTGCCCACCCTCAAATACAGGCAGCACAGGTTCCTTTAATTCCCACTTGGCAGCACTGAAGTCTCCTGCCTGCCCCAATACTTGCAGTGTGGGTTCTTTTTGTTTACCTCACAGTGGCACTGAGGTCTCCTGCCCACCTACAAAACTACAGGCAGAACCAGTTGTGCTGTGAATACGACAGTAAGCAAAGGCTAGACTACTGATTGCTGGTGACAGGTGGCCCAGTGTTTGACCTCTTTTCCGGGCCCCACAAAGTCTAAGGCCACTCTGGACACATCAGTAATCCCCACCCCTAACAGTCACAACCCTGTATCTCTGTCACAGCACTGACAACCACCCCACACTGTCAGAACTGACCGCCACCTCCGAACAGTCATTTAGTTTGGTGCCTTCTACAACCTTCCTGCCGCATATATAACTTCCTGCAAATGCTTCATTCCTTCAAAGCTGTAGGATTGTGCAGAAGCAGACCTCCCAAAAGTCACAGGAATGACCCTTACCCTGACAGTCACATAAATGACACCCTATCTCTAACACATACCTGACCTTCCTCCTGACAAACACAGGACTGTATCACTGCTCAACAGTCACAGTACTGACACCCTCCACCATCAGTCCCAGCAATGACCACCCCCAACAATCATAGGACTGTATGATCCCCTTCCCACAGTTACAGAACTGCACCCCCTATGTCACAAATGTATTCCCCCACACACGCACATAACTGAACCAACTCACTCCACAGTCACAGGACTTTAACATCCCCTCTTCCACATTTATGGGATTGTCTCACCCTCTCCATTCACAAGACTGTATCAACCCTGCGCAGTCACAGGACTGTAGCAACCCACTGACAGTAACAGGACTGACACCCTCCACTGACAGTCATGACAATAACCAGCCACTTCTGGCAGTCAGAGCACTGATCCACACCTGTGAGATTTCCAACACTTTCTCACTATTCCCAGAAGTCACATAACACCCCCCCCAACCTGGTAGTCATGGCAATGACCATACATCCCTGAGAGTCACAGCGCTGCTCCCCATTCCCCCATAGTAACAGTACTTGTCACAGCACTACACCCCATCCCATCTTACAGCACTGATCCCCATCCCCCATAGTAACAGCACTAGTCACAGCACTGCACCCCATCCCATCTTACAGCACTGATAGCCATCCCCCATAGTAACAGCACTAGTCACAGTACTGCACCACATCCCATCTTACAGCACTGATCCCCATCACCCATAGTAACAGCACTAGTCACAGCACTGAACCACATCCCATCTTACAGCACTGATCCCCATCCACCATAGTAACAGCACTAGTCACAGCACTGCACCCCATCCCATCTTACAGCACTGATCCCCATCCACCATAGTAACAGCACTAGTCACAGTACTGCACCCCATCCCATCTTACAGCACTGATCCCCATCCACCATAGTAACAGCACTAGTCACAGTACTGCACCCCATCCCATCTTACAGCACTGATCCCCATCCACCATAGTAACAGCACTAGTCACAGTACTGCACCCCATCCCATCTTACAGCACTAATCCCCACCCCCATAGTAACAGCACCAGTCACAGCACTGCACCCCATCCCATCTTACAGCACTGATCCCCATCCCCATAGTAACAGCACTAGTCACAGTACTGTACCCCATCCCATCTTACAGCACTGATCCCCACCCCCATAGTAACAGCACTAGTCACAGCACTGCACCACATCCCATCTTACAGCTCTGATCCCCACCCCCCACAGTAACAGCACTAGTCACAGCACTGCACCGCATCCCATCTTACAGCACTGATACCATCCCCCTATAGTAACAGCACTAGTCACAGTACTGTACCCCATCCCATCTTACAGCTCTGATCCCCATCCACCCATAGTAACAGCACTAGTCACAGTACTGTACCCCATCCCATCTTACAGCACTGATCCCCATCCCCCATAGTAACAGCACTAGTCACAGCACTGCACCCCAACCCATCTTGCAGCACTGATCCCCATCCACCATAGTAACAGCACTAGTCACAGCACTGCACCACATCCCATCTTACAGCACTGATCCCCACCCCCATAGTAACAGCACTAGTCACAGTACTGTACCCCATCCCATCTTACAGCACTGATCCCCATCCCCCATAGTAACAGCACTAGTCACAGTACTGCACCCCATCCCATCTTACAGCACTGATCCCCATCCCACATAGTAACAGCACTAGTCACAGTACTGTACCCCATCCCATCTTACAGCACTGATCCCCATCCCCCATAGTAACAGCACCAGTCACAGCACTGCACCACATCCCATCTTGCAGCACTGATCCCCATCCACCATAGTAACAGCACTAGTCACAGCACTGCACCACATCCCATCTTACAGCACTGATCCCATCCCCCATAGTAACAGCACTAGTCACAGTACTGTACCCCATCCCATCTTACAGCACTGATCCCCATCCCACATAGTAACAGCACTAGTCACAGCACTGTACCCCATCCCATCTTACAGCACTGATCCCCACCCCCATAGTAACAGCACTAATCACAGCACTGCACCACATCCCATCTTACAGCACTGATCCCCATCCCCATAGTAACAGCACTAGTCACAGTACTGTACCCCATCCCATCTTACAGCACTGATCCCCATCCCACATAGTAACAGCACTAGTCACAGTACTGTACCCCATCCCATCTTACAGCACTGATCCCCATCCCACATAGTAACAGCACTAGTCACAGCACTGCACCACATCCCATCTTACAGCACTGATCCCCATCCCACATAGTAACAGCACTAGTCACAGCACTGTACCCCATCCCATCTTACAGCACTGATCCCCATCCCCATAGTAACAGCACCAGTCACAGCACTGCACCCCATCCCATCTTACAGCACTGATCCCCATCCCCCATAGTAACAGCACTAGTCACAGTACTGCACCACATCCCATCTTACAGCACTGATCCCCATCCCCATAGTAACAGCACTAGTCACAGTACTGCACCACATCCCATCTTACAGCACTGATCCCCATCCCCATAGTAACAGCACTAGTCACAGTACTGCACCACATCCCATCTTACAGCACTGATCCCCATCCCACATAGTAACAGCACTAGTCACAGCACTGTACCCCATCCCATCTTACAGCACTGATCCCCATCCCCATAGTAACAGCACTAGTCACAGTACTGTACCCCATCCCATCTTACAGCACTGATCCCCACCCCCCACAGTAACAGCACCAGTCACAGCACTGCACCACATCCCATCTTACAGCACTGATCCCCATCCCCCATAGTAACAGCACTAGTCACAGTACTGTACCCCATCCCATCTTACAGCTCTGATCCCCACCCCCCACAGTAACAGCACTAGTCACAGCACTGCACCGCATCCCATCTTACAGCACTGATACCATCCCCCTATAGTAACAGCACTAGTCACAGTACTGTACCCCATCCCATCTTACAGCTCTGATCCCCATCCCCCATAGTAACAGCACTAGTCACAGCACTGCACCACATCCCATCTTACAGCACTGATCCCATCCCCCATAGTAACAGCACTAGTCACAGTACTGTACCCCATCCCATCTTACAGCACTGATCCCCATCCCACATAGTAACAGCACTAGTCACAGCACTGTACCCCATCCCATCTTACAGCACTGATCCCCACCCCCCATAGTAACAGCACTAGTCACAGCACTGCACCACATCCCATCTTACAGCACTGATCCCATCCCCCATAGTAACAGCACTAGTCACAGTACTGCACCCCATCCCATCTTACAGCACTGATCCCCATCCCCCATAGTAACAGCACTAGTCACAGCACTGTACCCCATCCCATCTTACAGCACTGATCCCCATCCACCATAGTAACAGCACTAATCACAGCACTGCACCACATCCCATCTTACAGCACTGATCCCCATCCCCCATAGTAACAGCACTAGTCACAGTACTGTACCCCATCCCATCTTACAGCACTGATCCCCATCCCCATAGTAACAGCACTAGTCACAGCACTGCACCCCATCCCATCTTACAGCACTGATCCCCATCCCCCATAGTAACAGCACTAGTCACAGTACTGCACCCCATCCCATCTTACAGCTCTGATCCCCACCCCCACAGTAACAGCACTAGTCACAGCACTGCACCCCATCCCATCTTACAGCACTGATCCCCATCCACATAATAGCACTAGTCACAGTACTGCACCCCATCCCATCTTACAGCACTGATCCCCATCCCCACAGTAACAGCACTAGTCACAGTACTGCACCCCATCCCATCTTACAGCACTGATCCCCATCCCCCATAGTAACAGCACTAGTCACAGTACTGCACCCCGTCCCATCTTACAGCACTGATCCCCATCCCCCATAGTAACAGCACTAGTCACAGTACTGCACCCCGTCCCATCTTACAGCACTGATCCCCATCCCACATAGTAACAGCACTAGTCACAGTACTGCACCCCATCCCATCTTACAGCACTGATCCCCATCCCCCATAGTAACAGCACTAGTCACAGCACTGCACCCCATCCCATCTTACAGCACTGATCCCCACCCCCATAGTAACAGCACTAGTCACAGTACTGCACCCCATCCCATCTTACAGCACTGATCCCCACCCCCATAGTAACAGCACTAGTCACAGTACTGCACCACATCCCATCTTACAGCACTGATCCCCATCCTCCTATAGTAACAGCACTAGTCACAGTACTGCACCACATCCCATCTTACAGCACTGATCATCCATCCCCAACAGTCACAGCACAGCCACCTCAATCCCAAAAGTCCCAGAACTGACTCTCTCTACCATCATTCGCAGCACTAATTCCCATCCACTGACAATAGTGGCACAGACCCACTACTCCTAATGGTTACCGCATGGATCATCCATCCACAACAGCCACAGCACTGCCCCTTACCCCACAACAGTAGCAGGACTGACCCCCCCACCCCAACAGTCACAGAACTGTACCACCTGTTCAATAGTTATAGAACAATCACCTTCCACTGTCAGTCACAGTGGCCACCTAACCAACAATCACAGCACTGATCCTAATCCCCCAACAGTGATAACACTGACCTCTACCCTCAATGGGTACAACACTACCCACCACCACTGTCAGAGCACTGTCCCCCTACATCTGAGACAGTCACAGGGCTGATAGGTATCACAGATGGTCACAGCAGTGATCCCCACCCCCAGAGTCACAATACTGCCCCCCAACTCCCAAAAGTTACAGCCCTGGCAACCCAGGCAGTCACGGTACTTGCCAGCCACCCCTGACAATAACCACACTGGCTCCCCACCCTTGACTGTTACAGCACTGACAACCCCAACCACAACAATCACAGTACTGACCCCCACCATTAACAAAGCACTGCCTCGGAACCTCCATCAACAGTTGTAGGACATACCCGCCCCTAACAGCAATGTACCTGACAGTCACCACACTGACCACCAACCACTGGTAGTCCCAGCACTGACCACACACCAGACATAAAATAAAATAAAACTGTTTATGTACTGGCAACCCATTGCAGAGAATGCAGAGGATGAAACTGGCACTGGCCCACTAGCCATATTCTGTGTTAGGCTAGCTAGATTTTTCTTCAGCTAGCCCTGCAGATTTGTACTGGAGAATGTAACTAATAAGTACATCAGTTGGGCTAGTGAAAGAGTCTGTGGGGCTAGTGAACTTTCCCAGTCATTAGTCTACACTGTGCACCACAGTAAACAAGAGATAACAGCCAGAGAAATGGCAGGATGGGACAGGAAGTAGTGGGGGAAGGGAATATCAAGCATATTGAGCAGAATTGCAGAGAAGTAACAGCTCACTGCAGCCTTTTTTTATTTTATCTAAAGTGAATGTAAAAATAAAAACACATTGTATTTTCCATGGACTACTGCATATCAAGGATATATTACTATGAATTACTTTTGGGATGGCAAACTGTATTGAAAGGTATTTGTTTTATGCAATTCTCTACTGTGAAATGTTTTGCAAATTACAGCAGAGAACATTCTGCTGTATTCTTTGGCAAGACAGCAATGGATTACAGTACTAAATATTTGAAAGACATACTTGTTCGGAATCATGAAAGAAAACTATGTCAATATGTACAAACAGTAATCTATGTGAATTTACCTGGAACTGTGTAAAAATGCAGGCAGTTTATTCCCGAGTCTGCTGTAGTTCACTATGGATTTGTAATGTGACACCTGGCATACAACAGCTGTTGCCATTGCTGTAACCCTTTCTTTACTCGTCTCATTTGCTTTAGGAAACATCTAGCAGAACAGACTGTTTGCATTTGAAATGGGATACAAAGCAGAGTGTTATAGCCCTTGAGTACTTTTGCTGGCTTTTCATTATGAAACAGTTTACTGTTCCTCTAAAAAACCTGCTTACTTTTAAAATGTACTGGCAATTATTTTTTGGACATTCTTTTCTACTATGCATACTGTGGTAGTGTGAGGGTGGTGAAAAGGGATGTGTGTGTGTGTGTAATAGGCAAGGGTTCATACAATTATCTGTACCCTACTCAAAAATCAGCTGTAAACATTCTAAGCCAGCTACCCTTGTGTGTCTAAATGAGGAAGGGGAAAAATCAAGACATGAACCAGCTGCCTGGGGCAGGGGAAAACATAGAACAGGACACAGGTTAAGACTATTCAGGGGAGGTGTGGGTCATTGGCACAAAGGTCTCCATAGACTACCAGAAATTACACCCCTCCAGGAAAAAGTCTGCCAAATCCACCCAGCCACAGCCCCTATGTGGACTGTTATGACATAAGGACAAACAAGAACATGACAGCTGGTGGGGGAAAACAGGGTCGGGGCACCTGGGATCACAGGGGCACAGTCACTTTGTGGATATCTTCAGCTGGCACACAGATACTGGCATAGGGACAATATTATCACAGGGGCTCAAAAGCATCACAATAAAACAATTATGTACATATATTTACATGTAGTTTACTTTCGAGAGTGAGTTGCCCTTTTAAACCTGGCCTCTGGTGCAGGTCACTTGATTTCAGATGTCAGGCATTAATCCACACTAAGGTATAGAGTTTCTTACTTATAGTTCCATTTATTCTGCCCCCTTAAAGCCATTTGTGTAAGCAGTAATAAATATTTATTTAGTCATTCTACAGTTCTGGCCCCTTTAGACTGGAGGGGCCTGTTATTGCCCCTTTAAGACCACTTTACAGGCAGTCAATCAAGCTACATCATCCCAGCCCCTCCTCCCACTGTCAGTAGGGCTCTCTCATAGCCCTGCCCCATGGGCAGTCTTTGCTGGGGCCTTGCCTGCCCCCACATTTTCCTGGCTCCTCAGAGCCTTTTCTGACCTGCCCTGTGGACGGTCCTAAATTCAGGGCCTTGCCCTTGCCCCACAGTCACTTCTGGCAGCTGTAGCACCCAAGATTTTATTTTAAAAAAAGGTTTATTTGTTTTTTCTTCTGGTGGCCAGCACGCGATCTTGGTGCTGACACCCCTCACCCTGCCATGCTCCATCTCCCTCGTGGTCCAGGACTGCTGCTGGCTGCTGGCTGCATGAGGAGTCCTAGACTCACCCCTTCCCACTAACCTCCACAGTATATGGTGCTGGGGGGCCCGCCAGTTTTTGTCTTTGCGCTCCCTCCCGATGGAGCTCTGGGACTGCTGGATGGAGGGGACAGTCTGGACCTGCTGTGCCTCCCTATGGAACCTCCATGGATGCTACGGGCCTGGAGAAGATGGACTAATGCTGCTGCTGCTGCTACTGCCCCTCCCAATGACACTCACCACAGATGCAGCACCAGGACTCGATGGACTGCTGCCGCCACCAGAGAAGAGGGAACGATTGCTGATGGACTTACTGGGACATTGGGAGGGCCCCCAGGACATCAAGTGAGTCCCTCCCCTTTTGCCAAACCCCGGCTGGCCTAACGCTCCCTCACACTTGCTGTTGCTATTTTTTGTGCTCTACCTGGACTGGCATGAATGGCCACTGCTGTTCAAATGAGCTGAGTATTCCATTTTGGAATCCTCTCAAGCCCATCCCTGCCTGCATGCCCTCATGACCAGGCCCACCCATGCAGATGCTCAGCACAAGGTAACTTCGGGGGTCTATACAAGGAGCTGCAGGCAGGAAAAATGAAACAGAATTTTTTTTTTTAAATGGAGCCCAGCTGGGGCTCTACTTTGGGGGGGTGCCTAGCCAAGGGCACAAAACAGGGCTCCTCCTGCCTGCCCAGTGCAAACGCACCTGGATACCCATTTTTGGAGGGTACCAGGACTCTGGGGCACTACATGTGTGTAAATGTGTCTACACCACTGGAAGATTTTTACTTGTCTGAGTATAGGTAGGCAACCTGGAGCAAGGTTGTGTTGGATTTCATCAATTTATTTACAGATGAAAGGTAAAAACGATGCATTTATTCTGTTATCATTAGACCAAAAACACAAAACAAAACAAAAAAAATCTCCTGAACACAAGATTTATACTAAAGAGATTTATTGCTGAGCTAGGAAGTGATGGATGTAACAAAATAGTGCCTCTGCAGGAAGGGAAGGGAGGGCCACGGAAGGGGGGGGCAGTGGAAAAACAGCACTGTGAAAATGACTGCAGCCTGTGTAAGATCACAGGAGAGCTGACTGGCCAAGTCCTCTTTATCTCCTACTTCATAGCAATAAGTCAGCATGGCTACGCACATGCAGCCTTAAAAATGGATGTAAATATGATGCTAAAAATTATAGACCAGTCAGTCTCATGTCTGCTTTCTGTAAACTGATGGAGGAAAATATTAAAGACGAAATAGAAAATCATATCCTGAATGAAGGGTTGATCAACGTAATCCAACATGGATTTAGGCCCCACAGGTCATGCCTCACTAATTTACTTTTGTTATTCGAGTCAATTAGCAAATCCCTTGATACTGGGCTATCTGTGGATGCTGAGTACCTAGACTACTCTAAAGCTTTTGATCCTAGTTAAATATTGTGTAACATAGTACAGCTAAAATTTAAACCCAACTTTGTGAAGTGGGTAGGGTCCTGGCTTGTGAATAGAAGATAAAGAATCTGCATTACAGGATTCTGGGGATGTGTGACTGGTGGTGTCCCTCAGGGATCTGTGTTGGGTCAAACATTATTTTATATTTTTATATCCTCAATGCGCACATCCCCTAAGTTATGGATCTGGAAGTTTGCAGATGACACCAAGCTAAGGGCGATTGTAACTAGTGAATTAGCGATGCCAAGTTCCAAAATGATTTATATAACTTGGGGTGTTGGGTGAGAGAGCATAAACTAAGGTTCAATGAAGAAAAATGTAATGTTTTTATTTATTTATTTATTTGAATTTTGGTAACCGGGTAGGCCCACATGCAGTCCTTTTTACAGAGGTGACCCAGGGGAAGGTATCCGGGGGAAAAAGTAACATAGCATACTTAGAGTTACATGGTTACAAATTCATGGCTGACAGGAAATGACTAATACATGTAAATAGACAGAACACAACTAAACTAGTTCACAATAACATTCTAACAAAATCTTAAGCTAGGAAGTGCAAAACAGCAGTACTGCAGGTACAAGTCAAAATTCACAGTAAAATAAATTGTGGTCAACAGTGCGTAGCACCTCAGTGCAGTGGCTTGCTATGGTTCAGGGAAGGAAGGAAGAAAGGGTTGAGATTAAGGATTATTGAGAGGAACAAGGTTAGAGCAGAGGCCTATGAGTTAGGAGAGGCAGGTACAAGACCCGAGAGTAGCAAGATGATTATGTAGTGCTAACCTGAATTGGGGTCAAGGAGGGCAGGAGAGAAGGGATGGGTGATGGAGTTCCAGAGTGAGGGAGCAGTATAGGCAAAGAATCTTCTACCAGTAGATAGCTAAGTCTTGAGTAAGACAAGAAGAGGAAGTGAGTTGGAGCATAGGGGGCATGAGGGCTTTCTCCGTACAATGATGTCTGACAGACTATGTGGAATATGGAGATTAGTGAGCTTGAAAGTTAGGCCAAGTGAGGCATGCTGGAGTTTATATTCAAGCTGCAACCAGCCCAGTGATGCCAATACCATTCAATGGTGTTGGCATGGCGCAGATTCAAGGCCAAAATGCCCAATCCTATGGTACAGTTGTTTCAGCTGGTTCTAAAGGGAGGCCTTGAGTGATAAGAATAAAGGTGCTCCTTAGGAAAGCAGGGGTAACAGTGAGGCAGAGGCAATTTTGAGACAGTTGATAGCAAGGGATAGAGAGATGGTATAGCAGTGCAATTTTTTGGTGCATGGTCTTAGTGATTTTAAGGATATGGGCTGCAAAAGAGAGGTTTGGATCAAGCAGGATGCCCAGATATTTAAAGGAACTAACTGTTTTGAGGGGATTCCTGTTCAAAGAGCAGATGAAGAGGAGCTGGTTGTGAGCTGCTTTATTGGAAGGAGGAAGGAAGTGCATTGCTTTGGTTTTCTTTATATTAAGGAGTAGATTATTTTCAAGGAACCAGGATTCTAGTTGGCTGAAATCTGACTCCAGCTGCTGAGTGAGTCACTGGGTACTGCTGAGGCATGGTATAGGATGGTGTCATCAGCATACAGCTGGATGAATGTCCCACTGCAGAACTTTGGCAGCTCGTTGATGAACAGCAAGATCCAAGTATAGACCCCTGTGGAATGCCATGGGTAATAGGTCTGAAAGAGGATTGACTATTGCTCCATTTGACACATTGGGAGTGACCTGACAAGTAGTCATGGAGCCAGGATGTGGAAGCCTTATTAAGACCTAGGGTTTCTAACTTTTTTAACAGCAGCATGTCGTTCACCAGGTCAAAGGCCTTTGTAAGGTCTACGAAGATGACACCCACAGCCAGACCCTGGTCAAAGGCATGGTAAATGTCAACGGTGACTTTGATGAGCGCTGAGAGGGTGCTGTGGTTTTTGCAGAATCCATGTTGCAGGGTGACAGGAGTTGGTGAAGTTCCAGGTAGTCTTGTAATTGTTTGTATAGGACATGTTCTTGAACTTTGGCTAGGTGGCAGAGAATTGAGATTGGATGGTAATTTTCTATGGGTGTCACCAATCTCCCTTTGTGGAAGGGGATTTCAAGCACAGTTTTCTACCTTTTGGGCATGGTAACTTGGAGGAAGGATCTATTGATCAAGTTTTAAACTGGGGCAGCTCGTGTCAGTGCTCCCCATTTGAGGAACCTAGGCTCAAGTGAGTTATGGCTGGGGGAGCCATGCTCCTTAAGGTTTAGGTGTAGCCTGATGACCTCTGTATGGGTGGCTAGTTTGATATGGAACTGAGATGTTGCAGGCAGAGTGGAATGAGTGACTGACACAGGTTGGTTCACTTGCATAGGGTGGAAGTGAGATACATCATGGCTAAGGTCTACAAATAAATTATTAAAGCCATCCTCTCTTGCTGCTAGATTGAATAGGACTTGGTCCTTTACAGAAAGAGAATTTGGGCAGAAGAAGGTCTTACATTTGAGGAGGGAATTCATCTGTGCCCAGAATTCTTTGAAGTTGCTGAGATTTTCTGTTTGGGTAGATCGATAGTAGGTCCTCTTTGCATTAATTATTTTGGATGTGCATGAATTTCTGAGTTGTCTATATGCCTGCCAATCAGAGGGGAGATCAGACCTCTTATAGTTTTGCCAGGCAGCATCACATTTTGAAATGTGGTTCTCTATATCTTTCATCAGGCATGTGGCTTTTGCACCCTTTGGACCTACATTGGGTATGTGATTCATGGTGATTTATTAGAGGCGATGGAGTTAATCCAAGGCAAGGTCAATATTTGGCAGGGTACGTATGGGGCCCTAGTTAACAAAATGTCTTACTGCTACGGATGATTTAGCAACATGGTTAGCTTCTGTGAAACAAATGCTCTCTGCACCTGGCAATTGTGGCTCTGCTGAAATAGGTGAGCTCAAATCACTATTCAACACTTTGGAGCATCAGTTATTTATTGAGATCAATCTAACATTTAACATCAGCAGTCTGGAACACTACTTGGAGAATAATATTGCTCTAACGTGACTTAGAGTTATTATTATTAATTCTGATGTGTTGAAGGCATTTACAGCTACTAAGTAGTGGAAGGATGCAACTCAATTATGCATGTTCATGTTTGCGAAGCTAATAATCAAAAATGACTCCACGAAATATGCCAAACTAATCAAAGAAATAGCTGAAACGAATGAAAAAAACATTATCGAACATCCGGACTTTAAGGTTCTTGATACAGCTTTGCAAACTAAATTGAAAAATCAGGAGAAAGAGATAATCAAAAGAAAAAAAGCACAAATTGGAATGGGATCTCCTGGATTACAAAGAGGGCCGTAGGTTCGATTGGTCAAGGCTAAACAAGGAAAGATCAATTTCAAGGGGCAGATCCAGATCAAGATACAGGTCTCATAGCAGAACAGACAGAAACAATAATAAATAAGCTGCAGCAGAGGAAAACCTTAATATCTCCAGTACTAGTGGTATAGTGGAAGACACAGGGAGAAATTTATCATCACATACAAATGCAGCACCAGTGGTAACATTGTCCAAGGGCCCCCAAAATGAGAATCATAATCAGGCTGCAGTAAAATCAAAAAATAGAAGAGGATGAGGAGGGGGAAGAGGGGAGGTAAATGACCCAGGCACCAGACCCAAAATGAGGAGACACAAATTGTAGACTTATCCAGGGTGGATCTTACAGAAGAAGAAGAATTAAAATGATTAAAGAAAGGACTATCCTTTGTATTGAGTACTAAACCAAGAGTGTTTGAAATCATGATTAATCTGGAGCATTTCTTTTAGAAAAATTTAATTGAAGGATTTTTTCTTAAGATAGACTTTGTGACCGACTAATAATATGGGGTTAACTATTCATGTGGGACATTTGCTGCAAGAGAACACAGAGGATATTCCATTACTGGATTTTTTTAACAATTGGGGACACAAATGGAACAGGAATTGCTTCTGATGGAATAGAAACAGATGAATACATGTGGGACAATTTTCAGGGAATGGATAGTTTGGATTTACAGACCTTTGAGATTTTGGATGACCTCTTAAATGAGAACTTTGTGTGGGACTCTGTGAGCAGCGCTCTATGATGCCGGTTCGACAAGAAACACGTCAACCGGCATCACAGTGTCAGGCTCCATGTTGACTGTGATTTGCAGCCAGCATGGAGCTGTACACATCGGAGTGTGTTTTTTGTTTGGGGTTTTTCTCTGAACCTCTAATGGAAATTCCTGGCCTTAACTCTCTGTTAATTGGGATTCCAACTCTGAGTCAAAGTTGGTCTGGGAGAGGGTGCAGGTTGGAGGAATGTGTTGTCGGGTCCCAGGAGCACTTCTATTGTGTCATGGTGCTGTTGTTGATATCAACACATGTCGCAGTAGAAGTTTCACTGTACAGGGGGCATACCATGAGGAACAGGAAATGTTTCAATGTTTCCCTGTATGATGTCAATGCTGGTAATTTAAAGAAGGTGAGGAAAGAGTTATTTTAAACCTAAATCATCTTTTTGCACACACAGTCATAATCATAATATTTAGGCATATAAAATACTGTGTTGAAAGAGGTAAAAAGGGTCTTAAATGAAGAAAACGTGCAGTATCATAGTAGTTTCACAACATCAGAACATAATGCCTTACAGAAATTGAAAAATGAAAAGGAGCTAATATTTAAAGCTGTAGACAAAGGTGGCAACCTTGTAATTATGAACAGGGCTTTTTATCATACTAAAGTGCATGAATTATTGTCAGACACTAATTATTATTTATGACTTAATGGGAACCCCCTGTCTGACTTTAAGGTACAGCTACTATCCATCTTTCAGAATGCAAAAACACAAAAGGAAATTACAGAAACAGAGTTTGAATTTCTGTATCCAAAATTTCCCTTAACTCCAACACTATATTTTGCCAAAAAATTCATAACAATCTACAGAATCCCCCTGGCCATCCCATGGTTTCAGGGATGGGGTCACTTACTGAAAATATGTGTCAGTACATCAGTTTTTTTCTCAAACACAGTGTCTACTGTCTCCCTTCATATCTTTGAGATACAATGCATGTATTGGAAATTTTGGAGAATTTTGAATTCCAGGAAGGTATGTTATGGTTAACAGTTGACGTGGAACCCCTGTACACCTCAACAAGGCATCCTGATGGTGTAGAGGCCTGCAGGTATTTTCTGATGCAGGATCCATTGCATAATGAAATGCCAGTTAATCTCATTTTACAGGTACTTGAATTTATTTTGGGTCACAGTTATTTTGAATTGAATGGGGATTTTTATTTACAGAAATGTAGCACTGCAATTGGGGCAGCCATGGCCCACTCATTTGCAAATTTATTTCTGAGTCAATGGGAAGAGCCGGTCCTGTTTAACAGTGAAATTAATCAATTTGACAAAAATATTGTCAATGGATTCATTTTATTGACAACATACTTTGCATTTGGCAAGGAACATAAATGGAAATTGAATTGTTCATGCAATGGCTTAATAACAATAACAGGAATCTGAAATTTACACACAACAGTAATGTTACAGAGATATAGTTTTTGGACATCATTCTCACAAGGGCAGCTAACAATTAGGTTGTGATGAGGGGTTTTAGAAAACCAACAGTGACAAACAATTACCTGCTGGCCTCTAGCTCTCATCCCAGAGCCCATAAAGACTCAATCCCCTATAACCAGTGTTTAAGGTTACATAGAAACTGCAGTGGTTTGGAAACCTTCTTAATACTGGAAGATGAACTGAAGTCCAGATTTTTAAATAGGAGTATATAGTCTGGATTTGTTGAATAAGGCACTGGATAAAGCCAGTAAATTGGATAGGAGTTAATTACCTATACCAAAGGTAAAATTAAATAACTCAGAAGTTGGAAACATCACTTTCATCATACAGTATAACAGCACTGCAGGAAAATTAGGGAATATAGTGACCAAATATTGGACTATTCTTTTGAATGATTCACAATTGGCAAAAATTTGGGGGATCAGCCCAGGGTGTCTTTATCTAAGGGCAGGAGTTTGGGTGACATGTTGGTACATAGCCAATTTTTGGTGTAGAGAAACATGAATCAAACATGATTACCCATTAAACCTGCAGGATGTATAAATGTGGGAACTGCCAACAAGGCAAAATTTTTACTGCACTTGTTATAGGTGGAGAGATACAGATAAGGCAATTTATTTTTTGCGTTACCACCTATGATGTTTATGTCCTCTGGTGTTCCTGCCAAAAACTATATATGAGTAGAACCTTGAAACCATTGAAGGTTAGAATGCAAGAGCATGTGAGGGACATCAGAAATAGGGATCTAACTAGCCCTGTGACTAAACATTTTTTTTGAGGAACATAATAATGTTCCGAAATGTTTAAATTTCTCAGGCAGAACAAGTACATGTGAATAAGAGGAGACCACCTTAATAGACTGGAACAAAGAGAAATGTACTTGATTTACATTCTTAAGGCCTTGACTCCAGATGATTTAACAGAGACCCTAAACCATATTTCTGAAATTGCTGATGTTTTCATATATTGTATCAACGCTGTTGAGATAGTTATATGTTAAAAATTCATTTGTCTCTTGTTTCCACTCCCCTCCCCCCATCCTTAATGTTTGGTTATTTTCACAACAGTGAAAAGATTTTTCTCCCTCTTGGAAGGAGGCTTAGTTACAGTCCCCCACCCCCAACTTCCTCACACAATTCTCTTTCATTTCCCTTCAGAAAGGTTATTTTATAGTGAATATTATAAATAATATGTCATGTAAGGAATGGTTGATGAGTAATAATAGGGAATATTTTACTTAAGTATGACTGAGCCACTAAGTGCTCTGTTTAGTGATTATCAGAGCCACTGCTTGGCATTTAGGTAGTATTGGTACTATATATTCAGCAAGGTAAAATATATTCCTAAACATGCATACATTGCATTATGTTTCATGCCTTTTTCTCTTGCAGGTGTTATATGAGAACAGAATTTTCTGCCTTCCATTTTTGGACTCACTAAAACTCATGGCTGGGACTTTCGGGGTTTAGCTCCAACATCCTTGAGATGTAACAAGTTTCATCATTAATATGTTCTGCATTTGAGATATAAATATGTGACATTGGAATAAAGTCTTAAAAGTTTGAAGCAGGAGCAATTCATTCTTTGAACATGTACTGTAATATGATGTTTAAATGTTTACATATTTACTATTGTTAACCGTAATTGCTTTTTATGTTTTTGGTTAGTTTTCACTAACTTAAATCACACAGCAGTGTGTTTTAAATCTTAAAACATTGTCCTGTCTGTTTATTTCCCACACTCAGTGACATTTGGTGTGAGAAGTGGGATTGGGTACTGGTTTTCTTAGGCTGAAAGGGAGAGACCAATATTTGACACCGCCTCTGGTGTCCAGACTATTGGGACAAACATTTAAGATGGCACACATGATGGAATCAGTGGATACAACAGAACTAAAGGAGGAAGAAGGTGCCATTGGAGTGCAGACCAGAGCCCAGACCCAGAAGACAGGGGAAATCCCATTAACCGGGCTGGAATTTGGAGGAACCAGAAGGAAAACCAAGGACACCAGATTGGACCAGATGGATGAGGACCAGATGGATGAGAAGTCGCTACAAGAGGAATTGCCACCTGAAGACATCATTGGATTACTTCGTTGGTTGGCAGTAAAACAAGTAGAGATGGAACAACAACGGGAATGGGAATCTTGAGAGTGAGAAGTGGAAAGGAAACAACAGGATCAGAGATGGGCTGATACACTCAAGGCACTACAGGTGATTGGGCAAGGAGTGTCAGGGGCTGGAAATGTAGGTAAAACACCTAAAGATATTAAACTGACAAAAATGGCACTGAGTGACGATATTGAAGCATACTTTACTTTTGAGAGGGTAGCGAAAGCAAGTGGATGGGATCCTAGGCAATGGGTGGTGAGGTTGGCACCCTATCTTACAGGGAAGGCCCAGTTGGCCTATAGTAATATGGACAGTAGATATGCTGAACACTATGAAAGAGTGAAGAAGGAAATACAAAAGAGATACAATATTAACTCTGAAACGTATACTCAAAGGTTTAGATCCCCGAAGTATTATACCAGTGATGTTCCAAGAGAGACGTTTCCTAGATTAAGACAGCTATGTATAAAGTGACTACAGCCAGAGGGGAAGACTGTTGGAGATATTGCGGATATTCTAGTGGTAGAACAGTACCTACAGATATTGCCACCAGAAGTGAAGATCTGGGTGTGGAAGCACAACCCTGAAACTGCAGAGATAGCAATTATCCTAGCAGAAGATTTCCTTGCTGCAAGACAATCAACCAGGAAAGGGTATCAAACTGACCCTACAAAACCATCCCCCACAGTTGCAAAAGCCCCAATCACACAGAGAGACCCAGTAGAGTATAGCACATGACCAGAAGGAAGACCCACTCAGGGAAGTAGACCTTTTAACCCTAACATCATATGTGGAAACTGTCAGGGGAAAGGTCACATTGCTCACTTTTGCACTCATCCCAGAACAGAAGCATCACATTTGTCATTGTTGACTGAGGGCTACTTCATGAAAGATGTGGCCATCAATAGTAAAAATGTTTTTGGCCTAGTAGACACCAGAAGCAAGAATACCTTTATTAGACCAGAGTTAGTAATGGAGGGACAGGCAGAGGAATCCACAATGAAAATTGTTTGTGTTCACAGAGACACACACTGCTACCCTACTGCTAGAAGTTTGGTAAAGGTAAATGGAAGTGAAGAAACCCTTACAGCATGAGTAGTACCCAATTTACCCGTACCAATGGTGTTGGGTCATGA
Source organism: Neoceratodus forsteri (assembly GCA_016271365.2). Taxonomy (NCBI): domain Eukaryota; kingdom Metazoa; phylum Chordata; order Ceratodontiformes; family Ceratodontidae; genus Neoceratodus; species Neoceratodus forsteri. The sequence continues at coordinate 83,999,009 of CM028133.1, read as the reverse complement.
CTTTCCAGACTTTCCCTCTTTAATGGAACAATCTGGTGTAATTACAGCAGTAACAACTAGGGCCCAAAGTAAAAGAGAACAACTACTCGGAGAGACTTTCCCTTTTGATCAGGACATTATAGACAGTCCTGGTAAAGGACCAATCTACAAGGAATCAGCGGTAGAAGAGACAGAGAGAATGGAAGTCAAGGTAGGTGACATCGACTGCTCCCCCTTGGTCCACCACTCTGGATACCTAGTCAAGGAAATCTATGAGATTAGTTTGACAGGACAAAAGGAAGGTCCTGTCAAACTAATCTCTAGATTTCTTTGACTCTGTAACCAGAGTGGTGGACCAAGGGGGAGCAGTTGATGTCACCTACCTTGACTTCAGCAAAGTTTTCAACACTGTTCCACATAGAAGATTGAAAAATAAGTTGGGTGGGCCAGGGTGGGTCAGAAGTTGGTCAACTGGGTGGCAAACTGGTTGACGGGCAGAAAACAGAGAGTGGTGGTAAGTGGTATACAGTCAGAAGAGATGCAAGTCACAAGTGGGGTACCTCAGAGATCAGTCCTGGGGCCAGTCCTCTTCAATATCTTCATTAGTGACATTGCAGATGAACTAGAGGGTAAGGCTTGTGTGTTTGCAGATGACACCAAGATCTGCAACAGAGTAAATGATCCAGATGGGGTGGGCAGAATGAGAAGAGATCTGGATAAACTAGCAAAATGGTCGGAAGAGTGGCAAATGGGATTTAATGCAAAGAAGTGCAAGATCATGCACATAGGGAAGAGAAACCCTGAAGCCACCTATAGGCTGGGAGGGGAGTTGCTGGCAGTCACAAAGAAAGAAAGAGACTTGGGCATCATCATCACCGATGACCTGAAATCATCCAAGCAGTAGGTAAGGCTAGGGGGATGTTAGAGTGTATTAGTAGGGGTATTACAAGTTGTAAGAGGGAAGTAATAATCTCTCTTTACAAGACACTGGTTAGGCCCCATCTGGAGTACTGCGTGCAGTACTGGAGGCCACACCTTCACAAGGACATTAACCAAATTGATGCAGTCCAGAGAAGAGCAACGAAAATGGTGCAGGGACTTCATCAGAAGACATATGAGGACAGATTAACAGAGCTCAATATGTATACCCTTGAGCAAAGGAGGGAGAGAGGTGATATGATCAAAACGTTCAAATACCTTAATTTCATTAACAAGGTGAAAGAGTCTAACATGTTTAACTATAAGGAAAATAGCAGGACAAGAGGACACAGCTTGAGATTAGAGGAAGGCTGATTAAGGGGGAGTGTGAGGAAATTCTTTTTCACAGAAAGAGTGGTGCCTCAGGAAGTGGTGGCTATGAATACAGTGCAGGGCTTCAAACAGGCATGGGATAGGCATAAGGGAGCAATACAGATGAGTATGAATAGATAGGCCACTGACAGAGCAAAGGCTGATGGCACATTTAAAAAGGTAGAAAAAGAAATGGGCATACTGGATGGGCCTTACGGTCCTTATCGGCCGCCAACCTCTATGTTTCTATGTAAACAGAAACAATATGCACTGCCTGATCAGCAGTTGCAAATGATTTTCACCGATGTTGATATTGCAAAACAGCAAAGAGAGGATGATACATTGCAAAGTTTTTATTCACTGGTGAATCAAACTATAGATAAAGGTGCCCCAGAGATACTGATGATTAATGACATGTTGTATAGAGTTTGTACTAATCCCCAGACAGAAGAGACAGTAGAGCAATTACTGGTACCTACAAAGTACAGAAAGTCAATATTGTTTTTGGGACATGATTTGACATGGGCTGGACATGTGGGAAGGGAACGCACCTTAAAGCGTATTTTATTACGATTCTGTTGGCCAGGGATTCATGATGATGTGAGAAACTATTGCCAGGCATGTCCAGACTGTCAGATAGCACAGGTGGAGAAACAAGATGTAGTACCCCTGATGTCCTTACCCCTGGTAACTAATCCTTTTGATAGAATTGGGATGGACATTGTGGGTCCACTAATCAAAAGTAAAAAAGGCAATCAGTTTATTTTGGTCATTGTTGACTATGCTTCTAAATACCCAGAAGCCATACCTATGCAATCTGTGACCACACCAAAAATTGCTGAAGAGCTGGTTAAAGTATTCAGCAGATTGGGTATTCCCAGGGAGATAGTCACTGATAGAGGGACAGATTTCAACGCCACCCTTTTGAAAGAGCTGTACAAACTATTAGGTACAGTGGCCCTATGAACTTCCCCTTATCACCCCCAAATGGATGGACTAACAGAACAGTTAAAGAGGATGATTCAGAAATTCATACACGATGAGGGATGCAATTGGGATACTCTGTTACCATATTTTCTGTTTGCTTGTGGGGAGGTTCCCCAAGCATCAACTGGTTATTCCCCTTTCACTATCCTTTATGGCAGGAACCACCGAGGGCCTTTAGATGTGGTAAAGGAGAGTTGAAAAGAAGGGAAGGACATTAAACATACTAATATGGCTGAATATCTGGGACAGTTAAGGACAAAACTAGTTACATACACCACATTGGCCCATCAAAATTGTGTTCAAGCTCAGGAGTGCCAGAAACAGTATTATGATGGAAGTAAAGGGGAGATTAAATGTTTCACTCCTGGAGAGCAAGTCCTGTTACTTTTACCCTCATCCCAGCAAAAACTGTTAATGAAATGGCAAGGACCCTTTGTAAAAACTCGAAGAACAGAGCCGGTGACATATGAGATAGCCATGTCAGAGAATAAGAATGGTAGGAAGAAATATCATGCAAATCTTTTAAAAAGGTGGTATAAGACACCAGAAAAGGATGAGAATGTGAGGATTGGGATGATAATCTTACCGGAAGGACAGTAAGAAATAGATGTTGCCTACGGAAGACTGGAAACAGCTACTACTCCCTCTCAGATGACAGTTAACCCTGATCTAAGCAAGGAACAAAAACAAGAGGTGGAGAGTCTGATTAACTCATTACCAAAAGCATTCACAAAAACCCCAGGCTGAGCCATCGGGGTGACTCATGCTATCAGGACTGAATCAAACCCTATCAGGCAGAAGTCTTATAGAATTCCTGAAAGAGTCAGGCTGGAAGTGATTAAGGAGATTGAAAACCTTAAACACTTGGGAATTATCAGGACATCCACGAGTGCCTGGGGGTCACCTATAGTAATAGTCCCAAAAAAGGAGGTAGAAATACGACTTTGCCTTGAGTTCAGGAAACTGAGTGCAGTATCACAGTTCGACGTTTATCCTATGCCAAGAATTGATGATATTATTGATCAAGTAGGACATGCCCAGTATATCACAACGTTAGATCTGACCTTGGGATATTGGCAGATACCCTTGGAAAGACAAGCTAGGGAGAAAACAGCTTTTAGCACCCCCTATAGGAATGTTTGAGTTTAACACCATGCCGTTTGGCTTACATGGAGCCTCGTCTACTTCTCAAAGATTCATGAATTACATTCTAGCCACACATACTGGGTACTGCTCTGCATATTGAGATGATGTGGTCATCTACAGTCCTGATTGGAAAACACATCTATCTCACTTAACAAAAGTGATAGAATTCATCAGAGGGGCAGGATTAACTATCAACCCCCAAAAGTCCACCATCCCCAAGACAGAGACACATTACTTGGGTTTTATACTGGGAAATGGATAGGTAAAACCTGAAATTGATAAATTGGAGGCCATGGCCAAATGTCCCATTCCACTGACAAAAAATCACGTAAGGTCATTTCTTGGGTTGGCAGGCTACTATCGGCATTTTATCCCAAACTTCTCCTCTATAGCTATCCCACTAACCGATCTTACTAAGAAAAGGTATAAAAATAAGGTTGTATGGACTGCTGAATGTCAAAAAGTCTTTCAGGCCATTAAAAGTGTCTTGTGCTCATCCCCAGTTCTAAGAAGTCCAGATTTTGACAAAGTGTTTGAGGTATACACAGATGCCTCTGAGACAGGGATTGGGGCAGTTTTAAGACAGACTATAGATGAAGAGGAACACCCTATCTTATACATATCAAGGAAATTGCATGAGAGAGAAAAAAAATATAGAAAAAGAGGTGTTGGCAGCAAAATGTGCCATAGAATCCGTAAAGTTCTATTTATGGGGTGCCAAATTCAGACTGGTCACTGATCACAACCCTTTGTGTTGGCTACATTCCATGAAAGACAAGAATACCCGCATAATGAGGTGGTACCTGCCTTACAGCCATATAGTTTTGAGGTACAGCATAGATTAGGTACAGCACATAAGAACGTAGACTTCCTGTCTTGACATGGAGCCATGATAGATACTCTCTGAGAAATGTTGATTAAAAATATGTTGATTACAGTGAACATTGTGATATGAAGCCCCAGGGTATGTTTTATGAAAGAATGAGATATTGTTTGAATATTATGAAGAAAGTATTCTTTTTTATGTTTTATTAAGGGACCCTGGGGTGGAGCTTCCATAGTGGGTGGGAGGAAACTCCAACCAGCCCCCCCCCCCCACCTTCATGGTGGGGACATTTTGGGAGGTTGACAAACCAGTCTGAAGAAACTACTGGTTTGTTTGTGAAGAGGGAGGTGTGTGGAGAAGTGTCCTACGCTCCCTAGAAATAAAACATTAACTGTCTTCTTTTTTCTTCCCCTCTAAAAACTTCTGTTGCTCAACAGTACCCCTTTAAATTTTTAGGTTTGTCATTTCCTTTATCCTAGATAGGTCACCTAGGATAAAGCTGCACTATCTGTCTTTATGTCCAAAAACTCTATTTAGTATCTTTTCTGCTTTATTCTTTTCTCACTTCATTCATTTATCCCCCCCCCCCCCACCACGTTAAACAAGAAAATGAAAGACTGTAAAGGTTAATAAAATGTTAGTGGTAGTAAATAAAATGTTGTTCATAGCAGAACCAAAAGTAATCATTCTGTTATATATTGAAGCCAGTAGGAGTTATGTATCTTGCTGGTATATGCTTGTTTGGAGCCACTGTATTACCTCAGGGCAGACGCAATCTGATTTTGCAGCTGCCCGAGTTAAAGGAAATGTTTAAATGTTTCAGAAATACTTTTTATGAACAAAATCTTGAAAGAGACCCCTTTTTAGTCTCTCGGTATCAGTTCATATGTTACTGAGAGATGAAGCACTGCATTTGTGCAGGAGGTAGTGTAGAGGAGAGGCGGTGCGGCATGTGGAAATGTTAGCTGCCCGCCTGAAACTAAAAGTGAAGCGCTTTCACTTTTTCAAGTTGCACTGCAGGTGACTCATGCTAGAAAGGAGACTTCTGCCCTTAGCCTCCTCTGAAAGCTGCAGTAGGCTGCTCCCAGGGTAAATCCTGCTCCAGTGAGATAAACATGCTGTTTGGGGCCAGAAAAGCAAAATAGTAAAAACGGCCAGGCAGAAGCAACGGCAAAAATCAAAACGGTTTTGTTATTGTAAGCCACCGCTCCTGCAGAACTGAAAGCGCTACAGCTCTACTGACTTAATTAGAGCTGTTCAACTCAGGAGAGCCTGCCTAGAAATGATACTGGCAGTATGAGAACAGTTCTAGGTTTTAGAAAAGACATGGAGAATCCTGATTTACCCTATTTAGTCGCGCAAACAACATTGTGTCCTGGTGTCCTCGATTTTGTCAAAGATATAATATGAATAACATGGATATAAATCAGAAAACAGACTTACTAGAGTATATAGAAATGGCTGTTTCAGTACTTCCCACAACAGTGCTGCTTCTGTTGTGCTGGCTTTAGGCTGGAGGGGAGTTATTTAGGATTGAGCGCCCTCTAATGTCCCTGTTTTATAGGACAGTCTGATTATGAACTGTCAATCTTCCAGTATCTAAGGCAGCTACCTCAGGGTTGCTAGGCAATTAGTGGCCTCATTACCATATTTCTCTTAATATGTCCAGCTACACTGTAGTGTAGTGGGAAGTTGGAAGTATAATGGAGAAGGTAGAAGGGATTATTATACTGAGGACACTTTTCAATGTCCTAATCACTACCTGGGAACAAGAAACATAATGTGCATGTTAAGGGTCTGAGTCATGTGACCATGGCCCCAAGGGTATAAATATCACCCTCTCCTGGACATCAGGCAGTTGAGCCTGGGAAGTAATAAGGAGAGGTTAACTGAGAATAAATACAGAGGTATTAAGACTGTATTGAATAAGTTAAAAAGCAAGAAACCGCTGAAGGGACAAGCGGTCGCTTATATTGCTAAATAGTTTACCTGACTTTAAGGTTATCATTTTGTTTTTTTTATTTTATGGTTTATTTTCTTCCTATCTGTAAATAAGTTCTTTGTTAATAAATGTCACACAGCAGTGTGTTTTAAATCTTAAAACATTGTCCTGTCTGTTTATTTCCCACCCTCTGTGACACCACCAGTTCATTTCTATGAGCCTTTCAGGTTGATTAGGAAATGTTCCAGTAATTTGGTCCATCAGGAAATCAGACATTCTGATTTGCTGTAAAATCAGCAACGTATATGTTTCTGGAGATTTGTATCATGTCATTTTGATATTTGTTTGATTGTATACCAATTTATAGTTTCTGAATGTTGAATTGAAGAATGGAACTTTGGGATTGGTTATTTATAATTATACAATGGCAAGAAAAAATGAAGGATGCTGATTGGCTGTTAAGCCCTAGACACAGTGATGTTATTAAACAGTAACATCACTGTATCTAGAGCAGGCAGAAAGATGACCGCACTACAGTTTGAATACCCATTCATGCTGCTCTATCCCGAAGCCGATACGGCTTCACGTTCCCCTGCTAACAGATGACGGTTTCCAAAACTTCAAAATCCACAAGTACATTCCACACATAGAAGGCAAAGGCACAACACAGCATTTTCCTATGTGCCCCCTACACAGTTCTCAACTATCATATTCAGTATTAATTAAAAGAAAAGTTGTAACTGAAAACGGCTTCTGCAACACTTGCCACGGTGATCAAGGCAGTACAGCTCAGACTGAAGTTTGTCGCTTTACAAACAGACCCACACGTAACCTTTACACAAGCCAAAGTACTTGCCACCATACACTTTAAAACCCACTGACATACATCCTCTGTTCTTGCCCTAATCCTCTGTACTCACCACGGGAAACAAAAGGAAGCCATGAAAGCAATCGGCTTTTCCGTCCTGTTTGCCACAGTTGTCGTTTCCTCGCGTGCACAGTTTACAACCGCGCTTTACAATCACCGAGTGACTTGCCAACCACACAAACCAAGATAATTTTTTCATCGCAAAAAAAATAAACTAAACATGAAATACAGACGGGCTACCGGTAGTGGTGTTGGCGGGGGGGAGGGGGCGATTGATAAAGATCACAGTAACACACAGGACACAGAACACAAACTGGGCAGCCAACACCATTCAAACTGCACCTCCACCTAGTGGTGGAAAGTATTCTGCACTTTTTTTTGTAATAGTATACCTCCACACACAAAAATCAAACATAAAACACATTAAATATGTTTTTCTATTCTTTTCCTTTTTTTATTAACAAACGAGCCATTGTATAATAGCAATAAGGCACTCCAGGGTGTGTGTTATTGTGTAATAATGTCACTCCTGGTGTGGTGGAAGCACTCGGCTTTGCCTCGTGCTTCAACCCACCCCAGGAGTGACGTTATTACACGATAACACACACCCTGTCGTGCCTTATTGCTTAATCATATCACTATTATTTGAATCAAACTGGTATATAAATGATCTAAACCTGCAAGGTCCATCCCCCTGATGAAGCCTTAACTGTTGAAGTGCCAGGAACCTTGCACACAGTTGTTGTGCCTTCACTCACTTTTTATTTTGTAAACTCTGAATTTAAAAGTAAAGCAATATTTTTGCAGTAAAAACTGTACTTGTACTATTTATTGCATATCTTCACTGGAGGGTGAGTCACTGTCCTGGCTCTGTAGTGTGTGATGGTTTTTTGTGTGTTCTCTTATAGTTTTGCCAGGCAGCATTACGTTTCAACATGTGGTTCCCTATATCTTTTGTCAGCCATGGGGCTTTTGCACCCTTGGACCTATATTGGGTAAGTGGTGCATGTCATGTTAATTGCGTCTTACATTCAGTGCCCCCAACAAACACAATGCTGTACTAAGTATTTCATCTGACAACAAATTTAATGCAGCATTTATAAACAGTTATAAACATACATGCAACCTTTATTTCAATGTAACTAAAACTATTTAACTAAGTATTGGACGTCAGTAAGCACTTCAATTTATGAAAAAAAAATCAGTCATTTGGCTCTGCCGGGAATCAGAGCACATCTTACTTGCGACTGCCATTTCAACACTTTGTAGCATGTTCCGAGATCCATCCTAAATCCCTCTGTTTGAAATCCCGCGTCAAAAATTCCCGAAAAAAAATCCCAAATTGACATATTATAGAAATTGCATAATCCTGAATATAGTAATCCTGAAATGTATTCACCATTCCCGATCCCGATCCCGATGCCGATTTCTAGTAACCCATCAAAAAATACAGAATACAGAGGAAAACTATCGTGGTGATAGTACAATAAAATAGGGTTACAGCTGACGATATCTATCAAATACATTTTGGCAGAAGCATGAATAATAAACAGTAAACTTTTACAAAATGAATAGTTAAACAGGGGAGCTTGAAAAAAAGCAAAGTAGGCACAAAGTGCATTAATTTGGCAGAGCATTATATATAGTAAGTCAGAACAGAGTACAAAACATAATACCCCAGGTAAAATTAAGTGAGACCCTAACAGCGGAGAGTTGAGATTGATGTCCATGTCCATTGAAGTCCAGGATATGGGTCACGTAAATATATCAGAAGTCATTATGAAAAAGCTTCTCAGGTAACTGAAGTGCCTGTATAGCATTACTCAATTTGGATGATCATGTAGATTGGTTAGGCTGGGCTTTGTCACAATGTTTTTCTGGAAGTTCCAAGCCCTTTAGGCAAGAACTGGCTACAATCTCAGCCCAAGGATTCATCAGTTGAAGAACAACGAGCAGCTTCCTTATTAGACAAAGAACATGAGATATTGTCCGAGGTATGTTGAATTTCGGCAGATGGGGATGCTCAAACTGGTAAGAGCTCAGTGGGGGGGGTGAAGCATCAATAAGGGGAGCAAATCTGCTGTGCAAAGCAAAGATGCTCTGTAGAAATCCCAGATTTAGTAGCTTTAAAGCTCCTAATCAGACTCCAGCAACTCATCTTAGTGCAGGTCGGAGAATCGGAGTAGAACATCTTTTAGGTAATGAATCCATTGTGCTCTGTACCTTCCACAAAAGAAAAATGAAAAAGTGCAGCTGTTAAGCAGAAGGAGTTGGGTGGCTGAACATATCATCCAGTGGCAGACCTGTTTTGCCAAAACAATTATTGGTATCCAGTGCATACCCCCTACTCATCAATCTTACCATGGTACTGACACCACGCCATGAGGGAATGCAGATGGGCCACTGCCTTCCAGTTAGTTGAAGATGCAAGCTGGGTATCTTGGCTGTCAGCTTCAGCATCTGAATCAGGTTCCTCGGTGTGTGACCTCTTAATTAACGAACAGATCTCTTCATTTATTAATTCACCGTCAGTTTGTAGGGTAGCATCTATGTCATCGAACTCTGCAAAGTCATCTGCCAACATGAATTCTGGTGTCACTATGTCCTCCAAATATGATTGATCAGATGGTATGCAGCGGATGTGTCACCTACAATGTTGAAAGCTTTCTGGAAACAGTTCATTATTGTGGCACATTTTACACAGTTCCAGGTTTTAGCCACCATGTAAATTGCGGCAAGGAGTGTAACAGCTTTAGCAATTTTGGATGCTTGTGCGTTCCCACCCTCATCAATAACACTGACAATGCCTGTGGCCATCAATGCATGGTAATGCCCCTTTAAATTTCTAATAACCCTCATGTCCATAGGTTGTATTAGACTGGTTGTATTGGGTGGCAGAAATACGATTTTTATGTGTGGATAGCGGCCAATAATTTCTTGGGGATGGACAGGGCAATTGTCCAGCAACAGTAAGATTTTTCTCCTCCTTCGTTTCAGCTGCTGTTCCCATGTGGCAAGCCACTCCCTGAAGATCTAACCTGTCATCAAGGCATTTGCAGAGGACGTGTATATGACAGGCAGGGATTTTAAGTCTTTTGGCAAACATCTGTTTTTTTTGCTTTTGCCGATCAGGAGAAGTGGCTGTTTGTCAGTCCCATCCATGTTAGCACAAACCAGCAAAGAAACACGCTCTTTTGCCTTCTTCCCCTCTAACAACTTGGAGCATTTGTGCATGTGTCCATGATCTGGGTTATCCTCTATAATCAGACCAGTTTTATCTCCATTGTACACATCACCTGGTGGGTATTCCTGCAATAGAGTTGGTAGCACGCTTTGAACCTTGTCCCCTGCAGCACTACTTTAGGCATCACCGTGCTCTCCTTGTTCCTTTTTACACATGATATTGTGCCTCTGCTTCCATCATGAGAGCCAGCCATCAGAAGCAGCAAATGTTTTGTGGTTTAGCTGTGCTGCCAGTTCGTTAGCCTTTTTTTCATAAGTGGCCCAGAGATTCGAGCACCTCTGCTAACTGCATTATTAAACCAGGTCAACAGTGCTTCTTCCAGCTCAGAATCCTTTCCATCTCTCTTCCTCTTTCTCTGAGGGTTGCTGTTTGAGAGCCATTCAGCCATGATTGTATCATGATTTTGGCTGATTCTACCAGCCTGGCTTTTTGATATCCCAAAGGCAGCAGCTACCTTTGACAAGGAGGTATTGGGTCCTTGAAGAGCTTCAAGAACCTTAACATGCTCAGCAAGGGACAGCCCTTTACATTTGGAGTCCATGTTCATGTCCTGCATGAAACAGAAGTTGAAAAACACTGCTCACTGGATCTGATTTAGGAGGAAACTCCCCCCAAAATGTCCCACTTAGCCGAAATTGGCATCCCTATTAAATGACAGGTGTTCCCATTGAATATAAGAGGGGACAAATCAGTTACCAGGAACGTCCCAATTAACGGACATCCCTATTAACCACATCCCGATTAAGGGCTTCATCTGTATATATATATATATATATATATATATATATATATATGTGTGTGTGTATATATATATATATATATATGTATATGTATATTATAGTGGCATGGAATGCCACTATAGTTAGGGTTGAGTACCCCACTTAAGGTTAAATCTGAAATTTGGCAGCTTAATAACTTTGCCACTGTATGATGGATTTGCCTGAAATTTGGAATGCTTGGTCTGGTACCATAGACCTCTGGATGTGCCACATTTCATAATTTTCATAATGGTTGGATATACAGTTGTGGAACTACAGAGCACCACAAAATGCACTAATTATGCATTTTTGTGAATTCTTTGCTTGCGCCTACAGGTCGCATGGTTTGTGTGACTGGTCTGAAACCTTTAGGGAACATGCAGCCTGGATCCCCGATGTGCCTTTCAAAGATTTCGTGAAAAAATATTAAATGGTTCAAAAGTTATTCAAAAAACAAGTTTCCCATTATAGTCAACAGGAAAAGTGAACAAACTATGCAAAAGTGTCACAAATGCACTTTTACTTTCGCAAATGACCCTTGTAGTGTCGCAAATCAGCCATCTTATTTTCAGTTGGTGGTCACAGAAATGCTTGGCGTTTAAATGTGGGACTCTCTAGGGACACAATGTTTGTTGTGTTCACCTAGTCAAGCCTTGAGGATGCTAGGCATGTCTTTTTTGGGGGGTAAAACACCCCACAAATATGTTTTTTTTTTATTTTTGTAAAAAGTAGTGTTGCAAAGTAGTGTCGCATATGCGACACTTTTGTGATTTTATTTTCGAAAGTGTTGTGATTTGCAGCACTACTTGGCAACACTATGCCCATAACAATAGGGAATCTTTGCCACCCTGCTGCAAAAGAACAGTTTGGTCTTTTGGGCTGAAATTTGGAGGGAAGAAAGCCAAGATCCCACATATGTGCCTTTTTGTGGTGTGGTGACAAAATACTAGAGGGCTGCAAAGTTACAGCACTCCAAAGTTGATTATTTTTTCCCCATAGGCTAACATTACGGCGTCCACTGCACCTTTCAGGGCCCGTATCTGGAAAACGCTTCTAGATATCGACTTTTCATCAGAAGAATTCTCAGTCCCCCACTAGGGGGCTAAGTGCAAAACTACCAAGAAAGTCATAAATAATATGAGAGTTTAAATTCTTTTCTACATCATATGGTTCCTGAGATATAAGCAATTTAATATTCAAAGTGTTCATTTTCTGCTGCAAGGGCCATTATTATGCATACATTCTTTGTATTCACTGTGCTTCTGAGTGCACCTTTTTGGGGAAAAAAGTGAGTGCGTTTGCATTACTGTTACAGTTAGCGTTTCCGTTTGCGTTAGTGTTTACGTTTACGTCACCATGTTTGTTACCCTTTGCATTTGCGCTTGCATTTGCGTTACTGTTACCATTTGTGTCTCCATTACTGTTTTTGTTTGCATTTCCTTTTGTGTCATCGTGTGCATTACCATTTGCATTTGTGTACGCACTTCCGTTTGCGTTTGTGTTTCTTTTGGCATCATAATTGGTGTTACCATAAGCATTTGCATTTCCAATTGCATTACCATGACCGTTCGCATTAGCATTTGCATTTGTGTATAGGCTTGCATTTGCGATTCGGTTTGTGTTAGTGTTCCCTTCTGTGTCATCATTGGTGTTACCGTAACCATTTGCGTTTCCAATTGCGTTACTGTTACTGTTTGCATGTTCGTCACCATTTGCGTGTCTGTTGGCCTTAGTGTTTGCATTTTCGGTAGTGTTTCCATTGTTGATTGCATTACTGTTTCCTTCTGCGTTGCCATTACCATTTGCATTTCTGTTTGTGTTTGTGTTATCGTTTGTATTTTTGTTACCGTTTGCATTTGCATTTCCGTTGGCATTAGTGTTTGCATTACTGTTTTCATTAACGTTTGCATTTCTGTTGCCGTTTGCGTTTGCATTACCATTTCTATTTTCATTAACGTTTGTGCTTGCGTTTCTTTTACCATTTGCATTATCTTTTATATTTGCGTCACCATGTGCATTACCATTTGTGCTTATGTTTGCATTACTGTTAGCGGTACTATTTTATTTTATCTCACTATTTCCGTCACCGTTTGTGTTAACATTACCATTTGTGTTTTTTCATTTGCATAGTGCAGTGCAAAACATTACATTTTTGCTATTTTTCTGCACTGTCTTCCATGACACATAGCACAGCCAGTGTGTGGCTGATTGGTCTGAAACTTGGCAGGTAGAAAGACCTTTATTCAAGGAACATCCCAGTTTTTGTTTGGTGAAAACATGTTGTCCTGTTCCAGAGTTATGGCCATTTTGAAGTTGGCCCACTTCGCAGTTACTAATTTTTCAGTCACCGGATCCACCATTTTAGTGTATTTTTGGCCGCGATTTCCACCATTTTGTGGTAGAAAACTTCTTAAAGGCACACAAACGTGGCACAGTTAACATTTTACGCATAGTGTTCTGCATGGTGCTACTGCCTTTAAATTTATAGTGTAGGTAGCCCTAGTGGCACGGAGGTGCTTTGCAGTGGTTTTGTGTGTAAAACATTGACAGGTGTGGAATTATACCACTCTGACAAATGAAAATATGGTTCATTATGCTTCGATAACTTCTGAACCATGTGTCCGATTTGCCTGGCATTTGGAATGTACAATGAATTATAATTCATCGTTCACTGTGTCAATTTTCAGGTCACTGGCTCTTACAGTTGTTGACTTGTGCATGTTATATTGTTTGCCCATGGCACAGTGTGACTGTTGAATGGATGTACACACAATTCTGGACACATGGTCTGCCATGGTACATGTCTTCATTTATCAATTTTCATTTCGGTCGGTCATGCAGTTTTTCCTCAGTGAAGTGACAAAAAATCACCTCGCGCACCCACCACCACATTTAATTCACTATTTATAGTGCACATTCTCAAAAAGAAGGGAAATTCATGGCAAAAAAAATCTGTTTAATGCATAAGTTAGGGTTGTTCCACGGCGACTAAAGTGAGAAAATTTGATGTTAGGGTTGCCACCCCTTGCACCCCATGCCAACTCTGTCCCCACCAACAATCAATCAATCAATCAATCACTTTATTTAACCAGGCATATCATTTATGCATCAGGCATCAGGGGTGTGCGTTGGGGTTGTCGGTCTTAACTGTCACCCCATTCTCCTACACTGCACCACCTCAGCTTATTTACACATGGAATGGGGTGAGAGTTAGGGCCAATGACCCCAACGTACACCCCAATGCCTGTTAGTGGGGACAGAGTGGGTGTGGGGTGCAAGGGGTGGCAACCCTAACACGAATTTCCTCGCTTTTGTCACCATGGAACAACCCTAACTGATACAGTAAACAGAGTTTTTGCCATGAATATATATATATATATATATATATATATATATATATATATATATATAACTCTATTGGAAAGCAATCCATTTTGAACATTCTGTACTTTTTTCTATAAAGGTGCATGTTTATCTAAAACTCTTTTTCTTAGCTAAAATATTCAAGTATGTATTTATGTATTTATTTGTTAACTGGGCAGGTGCACTGATTCCAGGGACAGTTTTCGGCATGACCTGTGCCATTAAAATGACACATCAAACACGGTACAAGAAACATATTCAAATAGAAAATTTACATCCTTAAAATCATTCATTATATTCCAATCTATGTTCTTTAGTTCTTCCTTCATTTTAATGAGGTCTCCGCCATTTATCTGCTTAATAACAATTACTTTCCCCTAGGTCTTTAGTCTTTTTATTGCTCCAAATACAATACAATGGTGTATAGTCACTTATTAAATCTGGCATTATTGCAGTCCACCCTACATTTTTCTCATTATTCATTAATGCCCAATCAATCAATAAACCAACACCAGTCTAGACGTTTAGTATTGCTGGCTTTTTAATTAACTGCACCAGGTTTACTTTCTGAACCACATGTTTTAATTTATTTACAGTATGTCAGAGTTCAAGCAATTTAGATGAAACTCTCCAGGGATTACCATTCCCTATTTTTAAATTTATATACTTGCACCCATTCCTCGAGCCTTCTTGGTTTATCTTTGGGGGACTGTATATACACAGCCAACTAACAATTTATTTTTGTATTTCCCAGTTACTTCCAAAACAAACTCTCACAACCTGAGGATGTTGTTGCATTTACAACTTCTGCTTTCAAATAATCTTTAATATATATTGACCCATCTTCCCTCTTGTGTATACCAGTCTCTTCTAACAACTATAAACCTCTACAAAAAAGCAGTTTTTCTTCAATGTTATCATTAAGCCAAGATTCAGAGATTGCTATGCTGGGGCATAAACATTTAGCCAGGCTTCCAGTTCATGCTTCTTTGCCAGTAAGCTGCAAATGTTTAATTGAACTAGTTTTAACCCACCCATTTTAAACCACATTTGATCATTAAAATTATTTGGGAATGGCCCTGGGTTCGTTTCTGTGTCACCAGCTAATACAGTACTAATCAGAATTATATGTATCAAACAATTGCCAATTTATACATTCCAGATATAACACCTGACAATTAATGTGTACCTTACTTAATAAACCAAACATACTCGGACAAAAATCAACTACTGTCACTCCATTACTAATAGAGACTCACCCCCCATATATAAAAACCTTTTCAATCTCCCATATATACCCTATGCACAATCCCATCAATGCTGCTGAACACATACATGCACAACAAAAACAAGATACCAGTATTACCCATAGTGATATGCACAACAAAGTACACAATATTTTACTTAACATTATACCCCCAAAACAATTTAGGGCCTCCCCATGTGCCTTCCTCATGAGGCTCCTGTAGGAGGCTCATGCCACTCTTGCGTGAGCCACTCAGATGTGCAGCCAGCAGAGTGGATGTGAATGTAAGTGTAGGAGCCACATACCCTCTAACACAGCACCAGACACATCTACTGCCCACTGGTAGCTCCCCTTGCTTATTGAAACAACAAGTTCCAGACCTTGAGTGAGCTGGCTCTGGGGTAGGCAGATGCAACACAGTTTTAGATATAGCAGTGTGCATGCATGCGTGCCTGTGTGTGTGTGGAGGGGGGAGCTCTGTTCACTGAAGCAGAGCTCTCCCTTTCAACTGTATGCCACTGCATTTTCAGCTGTCATAGACAGCTGGAGCAGTGATTGGTGCACTGCGACCGTGCCTGCAAACACACTGACTGAATTGGAAGAGGCTGACACACCTCTGGAAAACTCGGATGATGGCACTATATTTCTTGCACACGTGTGCAAGCAAACATAAAAATGGGTGACTGACACCTTTAAATGTACCAATAAAAACTATTCAGAGCACTAACATTTAGGCTTCACGGAGTCCTTATTCTGATCATGGAAGTTTCTACAGAAAGCAAGCTTTTAATCAGTGGATAGTGCAATTTACTGATAGTCAATTAACATACATAGAAAAGAGTTGTAGATCTAGAGACAGGAGGGCTTTAAGGAGGTCATGAAATTACCTATTTTGAAATGTAATGAAGGCATGATACAGAAGTCAGAGGAAATGGTGTGGATGAGGGAGTAAAAGTATTTCAATGTGCTTACGCAACTGGTATGATGTAGGCTTGTGTGACTTAGATACATTGTGGCTATTCACCTCTCTATCTGTGGGATATACCACCCTGTAGGGATATGATGGCATGAAACCCTAGTGAAGGGTTCCACCCCATAGGTGCCGCAGGAATGATTCCCTTGGCTAAAGGTAGCTTAGGAAGAAGCCCATGGGAAAGGGATACATGCTGCTGGAAGAGGAGGGTAGGATGGTGGGGCAATGAAAGAAAAGAATCCTGGACTAGCCAGAAGGATCAGCCTTTAAAGGCCTGATGGGGGGGTTTTTGCTCTTTCCATTGAACTATAGGCATAGCCTTGCAATTCAATGTGCTTATACAACTGGTATGATGCATGCTTGTGTGACTTACATACATTGTGGCTGTTCATCTCTCTATCCATGGGATATACCACACGGTAGGGGTGCGATGGTGAGGAACCCTTGTGAAGGGTTCCACCCCATAGGTGCCACAGGAATCATTCCCTTAGCTAAAGGTAGCTTAGGAAGAAGCCCAAATAGAATACCCAAAAGGGTGTTGAGCATCAAAGGAGGTGAGAAGTCAGAAGATATCGAGGTCAGAAATGAAGGTGATAGACGTACATGGGAAGGAAAGAAGAGGAATGAGAGATGATGATAACAATGAACAAAATGAAAGCAGACAAGATGCAGAAGGGCAAACTTCCTAAGGAGAAAGGGAACAGCCAGGGCAACCATTCAACTCATCCAACAGTGGAACCTAACTGCGGAACCTATGAAAAGCACTAACCCTGTCTAATATTATGACCATCGGCATAGAGGAGAGGAAAAAATGCTTTGAGGAGGAAACCTCTGAGGATCCAAGGCCAAGGTAGCCTTCCCTCCAGGCTGAAGGATGTTTTGGTTAGTGATGGCTCAGCTACTGCAATTAAAAGTCGATATTGAGGAAAGAAGAAAGAGGAAAAGATTCCAATTTATATGAAGCTCTTGCTCTGTCCTTCTAACAGGAATGCTGTTGAGGGTTGTGAGTGATGTCTCTGCAACTAGACACACAAAACCAAAGGAGAAGAGAAAAGATCGTTGAGGCACTTAGGCAGCCCACAAGAGCCTATGAAACAGACCAGGTGAACCAGAGGTGGTCAGATGGAGAATGGTGTAGAGGGTGCATCTGAACCCACTCAGGCAGCAAAGAGCCCTGATGGTAAGAGCCCCACCACTCACAACCTGAAGTCATAAATTCTACATCCTAAAGTGTTGCCAAAATGAGGGACAACTGAAGGTCCACCTGGAGTGAAGAAATTCACCAAGGGCCAGAGAGAAGGACCCCACTCCAAGCTTTGCATGCTCTAGATGTGGACTTCGTGGATACAAAGCAAGACTGTAGGATGAAGGATAGCCCCAAATCACCGAAACGAGGGACAACTGAAGACCGACCCAGAGTAAAGACATTCTCCCTATGGATAAGGGAGAAGGCCCCCACTCCAAGCTTCACATGCTCTAGATGTGGACTTCATGGATGCAGTGTGAGACCATCAGCTACAGGCTAGCCATGAGCCATGGAGCAATGGACATAGAAGGCACATCTCCGAGTGGAGAGCATGTCAATCGAGGTAGCATAAGATCCATATGAAGGATATGCTTGAGTAGGCTATGTGAATGATTAGACCTGTGGAGAGGTCAAATTGAGTTAAGGAGGCCCTGACACGAGCCCAGAGGAGGCAGGTTGCAGTAGCAACCACAGGAGTGCATGCCAACTAGATCCACTGAGAAGCCAAATTAGGGAAGGACTGAACTACATGAAGGTAGAAATGAGAACAGCAGGGAGAAGCCCACAGCAGATGGTGGAGATATGAAGTACCAAGAGTAGATGAGGTAGGAGCTATGAAGCAGGAATGGATGAGTGGAGGTTCGAGAATGAACACGCTAGATATGCTGATAAGGGAAGCCTTGAGGGCCAACATGGAACTGCATAATTGGATTGAATGGGGGTGATGGGGAGAGATGAGGATGGCTGGAGAAAGCCTGCAGCCTACAATGAGGGGAGAAGTTGGTATGGGAAGAGGAGAAGTCGATGCAGGAGGACAGAATGGTTGTGAACAAATGAACAAGAAATAATGTTGGATTGAAAGCCTTGAAGGCTGGAACATTTTAAAGTGAGGAATGAAATAGACAATGCACGATAACGAAATGAAGCCTGGAAGGCCAGTATGGTGAAGGTGAGATATGAATGGACGCTGTACGATAATGGAGTGAAAGCCTTGAAGGCTGGTATGGTTAGGGGTAGGTAAGATGGCAAGGAGGGAATAGGAAGGATGAGGTTTGGTAAAGATGGAGTAGTGACATGGAGTGGAAGATATACAAGTTGAGCAGTCCGGAATGTAGAACTAGGGTAAGAGGAGGATACAAATAGGTATGGTGATGGCAGGATAGGGAAACACCCCCAAAAAGAAAGCAAAGGATGAGGAAGGAGAAGAGGCAAAGGGCACACACTGGAGATGAGAATAGCAGGGCAAAGCCCCCAGCCAATAGTCAGAGTATGAAGAACAAGGGATCTGACATATGAAAAGACACACGGGTGAACCATGGAGAAAAACAACGGGCATGGGGCCAGAACAAAGGTGAGGGAAGTTGCCAACAGTAAGGGAATAAAGTGAGTGGAGGAGGAAAATGGTGAGGTAAAGTAATGGAGACGAGCTGTTTCTGGGCTAACGAGTGGGCAAGGATAATGAATTAATGATATGCCAGGGCAGAAGAGCAGTGCGGTGGTAGGGCAATTGAAAAGAGAAATTAAAGCACAGAAACATACTGCAGGCAGATCAATGGCAAATAAACGAGTAGCAAATGCCAATCCTGAGGCAGAGGCTGGAGAAGACACAGAGCACAGGGTCACAGCTGAAAACAGAGGCATCTGTGCGGTAACCTGATAACATGCTAGATCAGCAAGCCACTGAGCTGGTTGTGGCAGTCTGCCAAAGTTCAGCTACCAATACAAGCCACAGGAAACAAAGGTCGCTGTGGCTATGGGCAGTAGAGGCAGTTATGCAATAGGGACGTGGCATAATGAGGAGCAGTGGATACACCGCAATGTCGAATGAGGGAGCCAGATGGCACAGGCAGGAGGTGGAAGGAGGCAACAATAGCCAGAGCACAGGATGAGGCGGACGAGGGAACGTGCACCCAGGGGGGGTGGCACACAAGTCAAGGAGACAGGATGAAGGAGGCAAGAAGATCGGAGGCAGCACCGGGAAGAGCAAGCACAGAACAGAGCACCACCAAGGAGCACAGCTGCTGGGCTCATGGGTGACATCATCCAAATGTTTCGGCAGCACAAAACAGAGACCAGAATGGGGACCAGCTCACAGGCAGAAAAGGATGACCCAGGCAAGAATAGAAATAATTCAGGATGGATCAGAGAGAGAAGGGCTGAGGCGGTGGCAAGGGGGCAGAGAAAACAGCAAGGGGGGAGCAGGAGTGAGCTGCATAGGGAAGGGAGGACAGATGCGGAAAAGAAGGAACAGGAGAGGAGAAGAAGCAGTCAGAGACACAAAGGAAATGGGACAAACTCAGAGGGAAGGGAAGCAATGCCTCTGGCTGCAATGAAAGACGTTAATCCTGGACTAGCCAGGAGGAGCAGCCTTTAAGGCCTGATGGGGGAGTGGTTTGCTGCTCCACCCATCGAAATACAGGAATAGCCTTGCAAGTACTGTATGTATGTATATATCTAACCTGCATAAACATACATACATATAAGAATACTGTGGATTAAAAGTGTGCTTGAACATATAAATAAAACCATGTGACTGTATAAGGCAAATATAGTAAATGTAAGAAATAATGTAAATATATATACACAGGGAATGCATATGCACCTTAAAAATAAAATAAGATGTATTTGTCCATTAAAAATGTGTAATGGGTCATGAAACCAAGGTCTATATTCAGTCCATTATTTTTAGTTATCCAGAAGAGAAGTATGAGCTGAGAAGCTCCTTTTTCTGTGTGTTTCTAAAGTATCCTTTGAGAACCAGGACAGAGAGGTCAGAGCTGGAGTGATCAGACCAAGAAAAATCCTGTCCCACTGGTATTTCAGTATATTTCTCCTTCATGGTGTGTTGATATGAGTTCATTTGGTTTCAAAGAGGTTGCCTGGTTTCACCACATAGCCTGTATGTGGACACTTCTGGCACCAGATGTAATACACAACATTCAGGGATCCACCTGTAAAACTCCCTTTACCTTGAATTTACAAATATTTGGTGGCAAATTTGGCCAAGACTCAATGATTGGCTGCCAAAAATACAAAAAAAAACTGCAGCAGTCACTTACCATGTTGGAAAGTCTGGGCTGACTATCACTGAGCAAGGGGTCATTATGTTGGACGACATAATGCCGTATAGCTGTCGTGTTGCGCAATTGATGCCATAGAGGCATATATATTTGTTCTGTTGGGGGTCTCCCCCACCCCTCATTAGAGGGGGCTCAGGCCCCGGACCCCCCCACTACAGATTCTCAACTCCGGGGTGGTCCAACTCGGGTTGGGCACAAGTCTGGGTTTGCCGTAATGCTGTGCGACATTATGTTGTGCGACATTATGACCCTGTACGATATCACTGTCAGTGGCCAAGATGGCAGCCCAAGGACAAAGGGGTATGGATAAAGTGTTAACTGCACTGAATCCCAGGCTTGATAAATTTTAATCAAAACTCCAAGAGATAGCTGAGCAAAACACATCGCATCAGAAGGAACTAGAAGGGGGACAGGATCAGCTCTGTACAGTACAGTAGCTTCTTCTTGTTTTTACATTGTTTCTTGTGGATTCTACTTGGTAGAAGGTTATTTCTTTTCTTTCTTACTACTTCTAAGGGGCTAGCAGGATATTGTTTGGGGCTGCTGGAATTTTGAAACCTGTTTTGGTAGCTATAAGTGGGCTCATTTGTTTGATGTTTCACTGTGTGGCAGGCTGTAGTTATAGAGGCCTATTTCTTCTGATTTAAAAACATAAGTGGTGTGATTTAACTGGGTCTGTTTCTTTGAATTGGAGACCTATATCTTCTAATTTCAAGCTTATTTTGATGTGTTGTTGGTGAAGCTGTTTGGAGTCCTGTTTCTTTGGGTAGCAAACCTATTTTGGGGGCTTTGAGTAGAATTGTGATTCATTGTTGCTGGCTTCACTAGCTGCAAAGCTTAGTGCAAAGTGGGGGGAGGGTGCTAATGGTCTGACCAGGGGCCTCAGCTACCTGATTGTATCTGGAAGACTTGGGCTGGTCCCACCCCCCCAAGCACCTCACCCCACCCACCCCTGGTCCTTTATTTCCTTTATACCAGGGGTTCTGACATCAGTTCCTCAAACGGGCAAAGGATATGCACCTGTCATAGCAGAAGCAGACATCCAGGAAAGGAACAGCAGCAAGTGAAGAAGTGACTGCTATCTCAGTGGAAGGGAAGTAACCGCAAATCTAGGAGCTTTCATTGTTACTTCTTTGCTTTGCTATTGCATTGTGGAAAGGAGGAGTAGGAGTTTGAAGAAGGTTGTGCAATAGCTACTTAAAGTCTCTTTTTGAGTGTGGTTAGGAATGATAGGAATATAAAAAGCAATTGTTCAATCTATCTAAACGTGTACAACAAAGGGGGTAAGGGAAATAAAGAAATGAATGTTTTGCACTGATAAAGGGGGGAGACGGGAGACTTGGGGGAGTGTTTGGTATCCTGCATCTGGAAGGTTGGGGGGTCGCTGGTGGGCAACGACAGCAATGGGTAGGTGTAGGCTGCAACAACTGCGTTGCACAATCTTTTTAAAAATTGCCTGGAGTGTGGGAGGATGTTTAGTGTGCAACCACATAGAGAAACTTAAAAAGGAGATTGAGGGTCTGCAGGAGGAACTAAGACATGCAAGGCAGATTGGGGGTGGGTTTAGCCCGATACTGGAAGGAGGAAGAAGGGGAGATGAGGGATGGTGATTTAAGCCAACAGTGGTGAGGAGAGAGTCAGAAGAAGGGAAGCAGAGACAAAGGGGCCCAGGCCAGGAAGAACGATTGCTGGGGAAACCAGGTCAGGAGACAAAAGACAAATGGAAGGAGGAGATAGGGACTTGTGAGGGGAGGCGAAGAAGTGGCAAAAGTCATGGAGTGGAAAGGAGAGAACAGGTTACTATGGAGAGAGAGGGAGCGGGCATTTGTGAAGAGTCTTCAGAAAATAGTTTTGCATTGCTAGAGAGGAAGAAGGTGGAGGACATTTGAACATTTGCAAACTGTATTAGAAATAGAATCACTGATAACTAGTGAAGATATACTCAAAAGGCTACTTAAAATCGATCAGAATAAATCCCAAGGTCCGGATGGAATTCATCCAAGAATAATTAAAGAACTGGCAGACCTTTTGGCAGGACCCCTGACAGTAATCTTTCAAACTTCATTAAAAAAAGGGATGGTTTTGGAGGCATGGAAACAAGTAAGTGTGGTTCCCATATATAAGAAGGGGAATAAACACAATGTATCCAACTACAGACCCATTAGCCTGACGTCAGTCCTGGTAAAAATATTTGAAGGTATCCTAAAAGAGTATATTATGGAACACATCAAGGAGGTAGACTTGGTAGACCCCATCCAACATGGATTCACCACTGGAAGGTCCTGCCAGACCAGCCTCCTGGAATTCTATGGAAGGGTCAGCAGGGCGCTGGGAGAAGGGCAGCCTGTAGATGTGGTGTATCTTGACTTCTCAAAAGCCTTTGATAAGGTCCCCATGGTGAGCTCATCAACGCATTAGTATTGCATGGCCTACCAGAATACTAACAAAATGGGTAGCAGCATACTTCCAGGAAACAATCAGTAAATATAATGTGGGACCAACTCAGCATGGGCTGAAGTGACAAGCGGGGTTCCCCAGGGATCTGTCCTGGAGCCTTGCTTCTTCAATACATACATTGCCTCACTGAAGGTCAATAATGGGGTCTGGGTTTCCAAGTTTGCTGATGATACCTGGGTAGGATTTCCAATTAATAATCAAAATGATGCTATAGCACTACAAGAAGCATTAGATACACTGGAACTTTGGGCAGTAGAGAAAAAACTAACGTTTAATGCGGACAAGTGTTGTGTTATGCATTTTGGGAAGGCAAACAAGCAGATACCCTATACACTTGGAGGTAAAATATTAGGTATCATCGAACAACAGAGTGATTTGGGAATTATGATTACGAATGACCTATCGTTTAAAATGCACTGTAATGCAGTTATTAAAAAATCAAGCAGTATTCTACACTGTATCAATAAGCATATTACATCAAGAAGTAGGGATGTTCTCCTGCCCCTTTATACATCCCTGGTGAGGCCTCACCTGGAATACTGTGCGCAGCTCTGGTCACCCATGGGTAAGACTGAAATAGTGGCACTCGAGAGAGTCCAAAGGAGAGCCACCAGATATATACAAGAGGTCAAAGGCCTGGAGTATACAAAAAGGTTAAACACTTTGGGTCTGTATTCTTTGGAATATAGGCGCTTAAGGGGAGATATGTGTTTATATAAATCAACTATCGATCCAGAGCTATGGGAACTACTTGGCTTGAAATACAGGGAACCTATGTACAATACCAGATCTCACCCACTACAACTATTTGTCGAATGTCCAAAAACGAACAAAAGGAAATCCTGGGTCACGCTGAGGGCCACCAACATTTGGAATAAACTACCCTTAGAAGTGGTGGCTAGTGATACTGTGAATACATTTAAAAACAGATTAGATAGCTTTCTATTTAAACATAATGTTCAGGGTTACTAATTAAATGGCGAGCAAAAGGACTAACGTCTATATGGCTCTGTATTTACCTATGAGACCTATGATGGAAATGATGAAATTAGAGGAGTAATTGATAAATGCCTGGACCAAACTGGAGAGGGGGAAAGTTCTGCTGGGAGAATTGCAACAGGGGGAAATAATGTGCAGGAGGAAGAAGAGGAACTGGAAATAAGAGAGGGAGAGGAATGGAAGCAAGCAGGGAGTAAGAGTGGTGGAATCTTAGTGCTGGGGGACTCAATACTAAGAGGAGTCAGGTGGGGTAGCAAGGGGGAGAGGCATAGTCGCATTTGGGTGGAGGTCATGCCAAGAATGACAGTGGAAAGGGTGGGATAATCTGTTCTGAAATATGCTAGAAGGGGTAGGGACAAGCTTCATTTAATTATACATCTTGGGACAAATGACCTGTCTGACAAGGCAGTAGATATAGTCCAGAGGAGGTTTGAGGAACTAGCGCATTTATGTGAGGGAGCAGGAAGATCAGTAACTTTTTCAGAGATACTTCCAGTGCCCAAGGCAAGCACAACGAGAAAGCTGAGAATAGAGGAATTTAATGGATGGCTAAGAACCTGGTGTTGTGCTAAAGGGTATGGGCTGTTGGGGGGGTGGGGAAGGTGCCAGGCCCAGATGGCATCCACTCCAGGGTACTGAAGGAGCTGGCAGAGGCCCTTGAAGGACCTTTGACAGACCTATTTAATGCCTCACCACATTCGGGGTGTATACCTCAGGACTGGAGGATGGCTCATGTGGTGCCCCTCCACAAGAGTGGCCCCAAGGATGAACCGGGAAACTACAGACCAGTGAGCCTCACATCCGTCGTGGGTAAGCTAAAGGAGACTATCCTGAAGGAGAGGCTGGTGGCCCTCCTAGAGGCCAAAGGACTACAGGACAGCAGACAGCATGGCTTCCTATGGGGCAGATCCTGCCAAACCAACCTGGTCGAGTTCTATGACTGGGTAACTAAGCAACTGGACAGGGGCCATGCAGTGGATGTCCTGTATCTGGACTTCAGTAAGGCATTCAACTCGGTGCTGCATGGAAGGCTGGGAAGTAAGTTAGTAGGCACAGTGGCGGGTGCAAAGCTGGTGAGATGGGTAGGAAACTGGCTTCAGGGAAGGCAACAGAGGGTGGTGGTGGGTGGGGAGCTTTCATACCCAAGGTTAGTGACGAGCGGTGTTCCATGGGGTTTGGTGTTGGGACCACTGTTGTTTGGGATATTCATTGCAGACGTAGCATGGGACATCAAGAGCAAGATCAGTCTGTTTGCTGATGATACCAAGGTAGGAGCGGTGGTAGATGACCTGGCAGGGGTGGCAGGGGTTGCAGTATGATCTGGCAAAGCTTGAAACCTGGTCAGACACCTGGCAACTGGGGTTTAATGCCAAAAGGTGCAAGGTGCTGCATTTTGGGATGAAGAACTCAAGGAGGAATTACCAGCTGGGGGGAGTGCAGCTAGCCCAGACAGAGGAGGAGAAGGATCTGGGGGTGCTCATTACAGGGTCAATGAACAACTCAGTACAAAGTAGGAAGGCAGCTACAAAGGCCAACAAAATGCTGGGTTGTATTGCAAGGGGTATATCCTCGAGGAGAGTGGAGGTGATTCTGCCATTGTATAGGTCATTAGTTAGACCACATCTGGAGTACTGCGTGCAGTACTGGCACCTGTATCTGAAGAGGGACATTAAGTTACTAGAGGGGGTGAAGCGCAGGGTGACAAAGATTATCAAGGGGCTGGGGGACTTATCATACAAGAGGAGGTTGAGGGAGTTGAACATGTACTCACTGGAGGACAGCAAGGACAGGGGGGACATGATTGAAACCTTTAAATACATGAAAGGAATAAACAAGACAGGTACAGAGGGGCTGTTCAAAGTAAGGGAGGGGAGGGACATCAGGGGCTATGATATCAGACTGGAGGGAGGAAGGTTCAGGATGGAGATGAGGAGACACTTTTTTACAGAGAGGGTGGTGGCTGAGTAGAATTCGTTATTTGCAGAACTGGTATCCAGTTGAACAGTGGACTGCTTCAAAAGGGGATGGGACAGGACAAGGGGGAGGGTTAATGAAGTGGAAGGGTGGAAGGGAGGGACAGCTGCAGAATAAGGGGTGCTAGCTGCACATTCAAGCAGACTTGATAGACCTCTAGGCCTTTATCTGCTGGCAAATTTTGTATGTTTGTATGCTCGTATGCATGCGTCCAGAATCAAGGAGGCTGAGACCCTCATTTCTGCCCTCGAAGATGTTACTGACCCGCTTCCCAATTCAATTACTTAACTTGAGAAGGAATTTGAAGAATTCAAAGACCTGTTTGACTACCAGGAAAATTATCACTGCAGGTTGAAGCTTTGTTTACATGGGTTACTGGAGGGCAGAGAGAGTCCAAGTGTGGATAATTTTTGTGCTTTTACTCTACTCACGTTATTGGGCTTAACGCCAAAGAAAGGAACTTATAAACTGGAGTGAGCTCACTGGGCAGTTATGCCCAAGCCGGTGGCAGATCAACCACTGCACCAAATAATAATGCACTTTCATAATTTGGGGACAGACAAACAGTGCTGCATACTTACTGGACTATGAAGGACCTAATGTTTGAGGGTCATCGCCTTTATATTTTCCAAGATTTTTCCCAGAGGCTACAAAAAAGCAGAAACTGTTTTATGCAATCATGAACAAGCTCTGTGACTTAAAGGTAGACTTTTTCTTTACCTATTCAGCTCTCCTTAAAATAAAATGTGAGAGAGCGACATACCTTCTGGGAGGCAGACAAAGTGCTAACGTTTGTGCAGAAGCTTCAGAAGAAGCTGGATAAATGAGTCCACTGAGTATGGAGTGGTGTATTTTACAGGGACTCTGTGGTTTGACTGTTTAACTGGCTTTCTCCATTTATTGCTGCTGTGTACCAGAGGAGAGTAGTCCCATTGCTCCATATTGTTCTCTGCTGCCTCACTTCCCTGGCCTGGGATGGCATCTGTCCTACATGCGAGGAGGGCTGGGGGGATACTGGGATGCATAGGGAGAGGCATCACCAGTAGAAAATCGGAAGTTGTTGGCCCTCTGTACAGACAGTTGGTAAGACAACATCTGGAGTACTGTGTACAATTCTGGAGACCCCATCTCCGTAAAGACATAGACAGGGTGGAGGCGGTCAAGAGGAGGGCAACCAAAATGATGCAGGGTCTGCATCAGAAGACATATGAAGAAAGACTAAAGGAACTAAAGATGTACAGCCTTGAGAAAAGGAGGGAGAGTGGGGACATGATAGAAACTTTCAAATACCTCAAGAGAATCAACAAAGTCCAAGATGGTAGCATCTTTCAGAAAAAGAGATGTGCAAAAACAAAGGGGCACAATTTGAAGATAGAGGAGGGATGGCTCAAAGGTAATGTGAGGAAGTATTTCTTCACGGAGAGGGTTGTGGATACATGGAACAACCTTCCTGAGGAGGTTGTAGTGTCAAAAACAGTGGGGGGATTCAAGAATGCATGGGACAGACATAAGGCAATTCTAGTGGGGGGTGTAGGAGGAAGTAGGCTGTTGGTTAACTAGGATCTGCTACCTATCCCTTAGGTAGGGAAATGGGCAGACTAGGTGGGCCAAGCGGTCCTTATCTGCCGTCAAGTTCTATGTTTCTATGTCATATGATTGTGCAGATTTGGAACTTACTTTAATTTTGTCCCTGGAGTGCTACTGTTAAGTGGGGGTTGGGGGAGGGGAGGAGAATTTCTCTCTGTGTCTGAGAGGGAGTTGTGCCTGCACAGAAGCTAGAACTGTTGTCTTCGATGTTTGTTCATCCTTCTACAGTTATGTGTGGAGGGCTAGAACTGTCTCCTGTCTGGATGGTGAAGGGGGCTCTCGATAGTTCAATCAGTGGAATACAGTGGTCTGGGGGTGCAGCGGGGGTGCTGAGTGTGGCAGTAGATTCACACGGCCTCTCCTCGCTCCCTCAGCCTGATCCTGGTGAGTGCCATATTTCTAGCTTCTTTGGACTGCACAGCATAAAGTATTATATGGCCTACCTAAAGAAATAAGATGTTCTGATCTATGTGTGGTGGGGTGGAGCAGCTGGTTGCTGGGTTGAGGGGGGGCTGCTGGGACTCTCTATTTGAGCCAAAGGTGGCTACTGAAACTCAAGGAGTTTATGAGGCTTAAAGACTTAGATTGGCTGACTGCTTTGGAAAGGTTGGGGGGTGCTGTTTTCTCAGGTGCCTTTTGCAGTGGGGGAAGTCTGCTCTTTCGTGAAATAGTGAGGGGGGTGGAATCAGTGTGGAGGAATTCAGCAGTAGCTGGACCTCTGATGAGTGACTGCAGAACCTGTAGCCTCATAGAAATATGGGGCACCTGCGAAGGGGATTCTGGAATGATGGCTGATTGGTGTTAGTAATGCTTACTTTTTAATATGCAAGATGTGAGTTGAAATGTTGGGGCAGGTGACCTACGGGTTCTCAGGACCCGGCGCCTCCTGCCTTGGTTACATCCACAGGTTAATCAAGAGGAGGATCTGCGTAGATACCACTGGCATGTAAGTGGTTTGAGATTAGGGGCCTATAATGAAATGCTGTGAGCCATACACATTTCAGCTTCTCATTTATTTATTTATTTAAGATATTTACCAGGAAGGCATGCTGAGCAGAGTACCGCTCGATTCCAGATGCACCCTGGGAGTAGGGAGTTACAATGGTACAATGATACAGCAGAAACAAAAACATACATAATGTGTTTGGGACAAACGATGGATGAAGCAGTCATAATACAATAGAGTAGGTTTATGGTACCTTAGTGATTAGTTGGTGCCAGGGGGTAGGAGCTGCAGGCCCCTCCAGCCACTAGCTGGGGGCTATTATAACATTATAATCTGGTTTACAAGTGGATATATATATATATATAGATATATATATATCTATAGATAGATAGATAGATAGATAGATAGATAGATAGATAGATAGATAGATAGATATATGTAAAATTGGTTCTAGGGGCAGGGGAGGGAGAGTTTATTTTCTATATGGAATCTTGTTATACTACCCTTTGTGTAGTGCCTGTGTAATACCTGTTTAAGATGTTAAGAGGTGGTGGGACTTTCCACAGTCTTATGATATGTGGGTAACGTTTTTCTTATTCATAGGGTGGGTGGAGGTAGAGGAAGAGTGGGAAAGTTCTATGTTTGTGTTTGTGTTGGTTACTATGTTGCTGTGAATTGTGATGTCATAGTATTTGGTCCTTTTTTCATGTTATAAACATATGAACCTATGAAGGAGCCAACAGAAGTCCATTTGGTCTATCAAGTCTGCCCGTATTGCAGAGTCCACAGCTTGAGCTAATGGCCCTGCCCTCCTTCCCCACTCCTCCCATCCTCTCTACCCTTGATTCTTACCTTTCCCCATGCCTATCTCAACCCCTCTTAAAGCTTCCCACTGTCTTCAATGAGATGACCTCTT
The DNA here is from genome assembly GCA_016271365.2 of Neoceratodus forsteri. Classification (NCBI taxonomy): domain Eukaryota; kingdom Metazoa; phylum Chordata; order Ceratodontiformes; family Ceratodontidae; genus Neoceratodus; species Neoceratodus forsteri. The sequence goes on along the minus strand of CM028133.1, from coordinate 83,969,182 downwards.
CCAGCAGCACATTCCAAGTGTCCACCACCCTCTCTGTGAAGAAGTGCTTCCCGACCTCCCTCTTAAACCTCCCACCCTCCAGCTTATGACTGTGCCCCCTTGTGATATGATTGCCACTCAGCTTAAAGAGACTCTCCTTAACAACCTTTTTATCCCTTTCAAGTACTTGAATGTCCCAATCATGTCTCCTCTCTCTCTCCTGTCTTCCAGGTAGTACATGTTCAGTGCCTCAACCTCTCTTCATATGCCTTGCCCTGCTGACCGGCTATCATCTTTGTAGCCCTCCTCTGGACCTTCTCCAGCAGGTTAATGTCCTTTTTGAGGTGTGGGCACCAGCACTGAACTCCATACTCTAGTTGCGGTCTTACCAGTGACCTGTACAAGGGCAGCATAACCACCTCTCTCCTACTACTGATTCCCCTAGCTATTGCTCACAGCAACTTGTTTGCCTTTGCTGCTGCTTTCTTGCACTGCATGGAGTGCTTCAGGTAACTAGTGATCATCACTCCCAGGTTCTTCTCCTCCTCCTCTGATGCAGATACACGGGCTCCACCCAGGTAATACTCTTTCCTGGTATTCTTGGCTCCAACATGCATAACTTTACATTTCTTGGCATTGAAGCCAAGCTGCAAGATCCTGGGCCACCTCCCCAGCTTTTCCAAATCTTCCTGTAGGTCCCGTATCCCTTCAGCTGTGTTCACTCTCCCACAGAGCTTGGTGTCATCTGCGAATAGGCACATTTTGCCTTTAATGCCATCTCCAATATCATTGATGAAGACATTGAACAACACCGGCCCCAGCACAAAGCCCTGTGGGACCCCACTGGTTACCTCTCTGGTACCAGATAACTCTCCCCTCCTCCACCCTCTGGAGATAAAGATGGATGGAGGGAATATATCTTTGAAGAGGGGGCAGTGCTAGAGGGCTGGGGTGGACACCCAATAAGAATATTTTTTACGGGCAATGATGGGTACTAAGAATGAAGTTACCATTATCTCATGGAATGTGAGGAGATTTTCTTCTTTGGCTGACATGACTAGCATCCTTACAGCTCTCAAGAGGCATAATGTATCTGTTGCTTTGTTGCAGGAAACCCACCTCACAGAGAATATGCTAAACTGGTAAAGGGGCGAGTTGGGTCCTGTTATGCGACTTCCTATAATTGATGTAAAAGGGGGTATCGGGGTCCTAATCCACAAGCATCTCCCCCTGTAGATCCGCAGAGTGATTTCAGACCCAGTGGAGGGCCGATTTATATTTGTCAAAGGGGACTTAATAGGATAATGTGTCACCTATGCAGGCATTTATGCTCCTGCAGTGTTTGACCCCTTCTTTTATCAAACCCTACAGGATGGCATTATAATGGAGCAGTTGCTGAACTTGGTACTAGGCAGAGATTTTAATTCAGTCATGTGTCCTGCACTGAATCACTCAGCGGGAAATGATGGCATGGTGGATCTATGAAACATTGGCAAAAGAGTATATATGACATGGACCTGTTGGATAGCTGGTGCATGGCAAATCCATGGGCCAGAGAATATACATTTTTTGAACCCCCACAAAACGTGGTCCCATCTAGATTATATTTACATGCCCCATGTAAAGTATCATAAGATGATGCAGGTATGGCAGAGCCCAATACACCTTTCTGACCATGCCATGGTGGGTCTCACACTGATAAACATAGGGACTAACGATCTTGCCAGCCAGTCAGTTGTGGAGACCAAGGAACACCTGACCAGGCTGGGAGACAAACTGTCATCCATTTCATCTGGGATATCCTCCTCTGAGATCCTGCCAGTCTGGAAGAGGGGGCAGATGGACAGAAGGTCAGAGAAGGGAAGATAGGGGAGCTAAACATTTATTTTATTTTTATTTTATTGAAATCTAGGATTACAAATACCTTTGAGCAGAAACTGCTCATTTACAAAGGTTCCACATTGTAGGAATTGGGGTATACATACATACAAAGGTCAACATAATAATACATAGTTACACAATAAAAAGAAGTAAGAGACTGAGGCTTAGGAAATTCCAGTAATTCAAAATGTGCCAAATGCTAGGTAGCATAACATACCAGCCAAGGGCAATCTTAGAAATAAGCACTGCAGATGAGAGGGAAGGGGGTATGCGGGCAGGAAGGCCATTGTCGGAGGGTAGAGAGTGAGGGTAAGAGCTCTAAAGGAGAGGGAGCGGAGGGATAAAAGTCAGGAAATGCCTGGGGGGAGGAAAGAGAGAGGGGGCAAGGGGGTAGGCAGGTAGAAGGGGGCAAGGTGGGGAGAGGGAACATGTGGCTCAAGGGCTGGTGCCAGAAAAAAGGGCATAAATTTGTAGATAACTGGCAACAGTTTTGGGAGAGAAAGTTTTTAAAATTCGATGGACTGCATCTGACTAAGGAAGGAGTCAGTGCATTGGGGCAGAAGTCTGACGTCTTTGCAGAATATTTAAACTAGCAAATGGGGAGAGGGGTGCAGTACCCAATACATCAAATGGGAATAACACCCCTCCCTCCCTCAGCTAGTGATCAAACAGGAGTTCAGCACGTTTGCAGTTCATTTGCATCACCAGGTAAGGAAAAAGGTCCAGCTCTCCATACGACGCACTGGGGAAATGCCAGACCTCACCCAACAACTAACGCACTGAAATCTGTCCAATGGAAAATCATGTACACAAAAACCCACAGTCTGGGAAACAAGATCCCAAACCTGGAGGCAACAATGACAGAGGCTAAACTGGACATAGTAGCCATTAGTGAGACATGGTTCACCATTAACCACACTTGGGAGATTTCAGTACCTGGCTATGTACTATTTAGAAAAGACCAAGGTGCACAAGGGGGGGGGCCTTTATGTCACCGAAAATATCAAAGCTACAGAAATTCAAAATACACATTAGGAGCCAGAAGAACTGTGGGTCACCCTGGAAACAGGAAATTGGACAACCATACAAACTGGGGTTGTCTACAGGCCTCCAGACCAGTGGGAGGACATAGACACATTACTGTTAGAAGATATACAAAACATGACAGCTAAAGGGGAGGTTCTGCTAATGGGAGACTTCAACATGCCAGATACAGATTGGTCAATACCAGCAGGAACATCTGCCAGAACTAGACACATAGAGGATTCCCTGCAGGGGGAGGGCCTCAAACAATTGATACAACAACCCACAATAGCTAGGGCTATCCTGGATCTAGTAATGACTAATGGGGAAAGGATCACAGATCTCCAGGTAGAAGGTCACCTGGGGGCCAGTGACCATCACATGGTATGGTTCAGTTTGGCCACTAGAACTAAATCATCCCATTCCAAGGCAAAAATATGGGACTTCAGAGTAGCTGACTGACAGAGTTAAGCTAGTCTTGGCAAGACAAAATACAGATGAGGGGATATAGGCAAAGTGGTCAAGCATTAAGGATGCAATACTTGAAGCACCATCCCATTGTGTTAGGAGAAAAACAAGAGCAAAAGAAGGAGGAAACCACTTTAGTTCTCAAAAACAGTAGCAGAAAAGATCAGAGCCAAAAGGTTTGCCTTCAGGAAATATAAGGGAATGCAGCAGAAAGAAGATAGGGAGGCATACCAAACTTCCCTAAGGAAAGCAGGGAAGGCAGAAAGGCAGGCAAAGGCCCAAACTGAGGAAGCACTAGCATGAACAGTAAAAGAAAGGGACAATTCTTTCTATAGATACATTAGTGAAAGGAGAAAGTCCAGAGTGGGTATTTCAAAGATCAAAGGGGATAAGGGGAAGTGTGTGGAGGAGGACCAAGGAAAAGGATTTATCCTAAATAGATACTTCTGCTCAGTATTTACTGAGAAGGTAGGTGTGCACAAGTTCCTTCACAAAAGAAAGGGTCCTACAAGAGCTCATTAAGCTCAGTGTGGACATGGCAATAGGACTTGAGGGCATACATGCCAGGGTACTAATGGTGGAACTAGCAAAGTCATTAGCAAGACTGTGTAGTGAGTTTCTGAGCACAGGAGAGATCCCAGAAGACTGGAGAAGGGCTCATGTAATCCCGCTCCACAAAAGTGGTAGCAGTGATGAGGCAGGGAACTACATACCAGTCAGTCTTACCCTCAGTAGTGGACAAGATTATGGAGGCACTCCTTAAGGAAAGGATAGTGCAGCACCTGGAATCCATAGGAGCACGGGATCCAAGATGGCATGGGTTTACAACAGGAAGTTCCTGTCAAACTAATCTCATAGATTTCTTTGACTGGATAACCAGAGTGGTGGACCAATAGGGTGCAGTTATGTTGTCTACCTTGATTTCAGAAAAGTTTTTGAAACTGTTCCAAATTGAAGATTGATTAATAAGCTGGGTAGGTTGGGGTGTCTCAGAGGCTGGTCAACTGGGTGGCAAACTGGTTGGCAGGCAGAAAACAGAGAGGGGTGTTAAACAGTATACAGTCAAAAGAGATGCAAGTCACAATTGGGGTACCTCAGGGATCAGTCCTGAGGCCAGTCCTCTTCAATATCTTCACCAGTGACATTGCACATGGACTAGAGGGTATGGTTTGCCTGTTTGCAGATGACACCAAGATCTGCAACAAAGTAGATGATCCAGTTGGGGTGGGCAGAATGAGAAGAGATCTGGAAAAACTGTCAAAATGGTTGGAAAAGTGGCAACTGGGGTTTAACACAAAGAAGTTCAAGATCATGCACATAGGGAAGAGAGACCCTGAAGCTACCTATGGGTTGGGAGGGGAGTTGCTGGCAATCACAAGGGAAGAAAGAGATTCGGGCATCATCATCACAGATGACCTGAAATCATCCAATCAGACCACTAAAGCAGTAGGTAAGGCTAGAGGGGTGTTGGGGTGTATTAGTAGGGGTATCACAAATCATAAGAGGGAGGTAATAATTCTCTTTACAAGACACTGGTTAGGCCCCATCTGGAGTACTGTATGCAGCACTGGAGGCCACACCTGCACAAGGGCATTGACAAAATGGAGGAAGTCCAGAGAATGGCACCCAAAATTGTGCAGGGACTGCATCAGAAAACATATGAGGACAGGTTAACAAGCTCAATATGTATACCCTAGAGCAAAGGAGGGAGAGAGGTGATATGATCAAAACATTCAAACATCTTAAGGGCATTAACAAGGTGAAAGAGTCTAACATGTTTTAATATAAAAAAAATAGTAGGGCACAGCAGGAGATTAGATGGAGGCCGATTAAGGGGTAATGTGATGAAGTTCTTTTTCACAGAATGGGTGCTAGTTGCATAGAACAGCCTGCCTCAGGAAATGGTGGATATGAATACAGTGCAGGGCTTCAAACAGGCATGGATTAGGCATAAAGGAGCAATACAGATGAGTATGAATAGACAGCCATTGACAGAGTAAAGGCCTATGACACATTCATAAGGCAGAAAAAATTGGGCAGACTGGATGGGCCTTGCAGTCCTTATCTGTCATCAACTTCTATGTTTCTATGTTTCTATGTGTGGAGCAGAGCAGGAAGGCCACCTCCCTGGAAATTCCCCATATATCTATTAGCATATAAGGATTTCCTGGAATACCTCCAGGATCAGTGGAGACTTTGCAAGGATGCGAAGTATGGTTCCGTGGAACATTTTGGAACATAGTGGGATGCAAGTAAAGCCTACACGAGGGGGACTATCATTAATTTTGTCTCCAAATATAAGAAAGAGAAACAGGCTAAGAGGCTAGCCTTAGAGGGGCAGCTAAATGAACTTGAATGGAAGATGACGGGGGAGAGAATGGGACAGTCCTCTATGAACTAAAAGCAGTGCAGGAGGCACTTAACCTCTTATTAGTGGGTGAGGCCCGAGCATCCTGGTTCTTTGCATGGAGAAATTTCTTTGAATAGGTAATAAACCAGGCCCCTTTTTGGTTAACTTAATATGGGGAAGGGAATGCCCCACCCATATTCCAGTAAGCAAGACATGGCAGATGGAGATGGCCCAGAATAAGGGTATGCCCCTGCAAGTCTCTGGAGATTTTTAGCAAGGTTTGTACACCACAGAATGTAAAGGGAGATTACATATGGCAAAGCAGTTTCTTGATAAGTTAAAACTTCCTCAGTTATCTGAAGCACAGAGTGAGGGAATGGGCTCCAAATTACTTGGAAAGAGATTTGTACTGCTATTGTCAGTCTCAAGAAGGGAAGGCTAGTGGCCCTGATGTCTTTACTGCCAAATACTACAAGGCCATGGGGAATGCATTGGTAGAACCTTTATGGGAATTGCTGTGGGAGGTGAGAGCAGAGGGTGTCCTTCCAACCACGTTATGAAGTAGTCAGTCATTTGTGCCTTATTAAAACAAGAAAAGAAGCCCACTGAATACACCTCATACTGCCCAATCTCTCTGCTCAAATGTGACCTAAACATTATTGCTGAGATTCTAGTGAGATGACTAGAAAGGCTACTCCCGAGCTTTTTGCACCCAGACCAAATTGTCTTTGTGTGGGGGCATCATTTGTATGATAATACCTGTAAACTCATTAATGTGGTGTGGTGGGCCTCATGGCATCTGGGTTGCACTTATGTGTTGTCCATGGACGTCAAGAAGGCATTTGATAAGATTAAGTGGGAGTATATACAGTATTTGAAATATTGGCTCGCTTTGGTCTGGGCGTCACATTTTTGGGCATGGTCCAAACTCGATATAGGGTGCCGGTGGTGTGGATCTTAGTGAACAGGACTTTAACAGACAAATTTCCACTTTTCAGAGGTACACTACAGGGATGTTCTCTGTCCCACCTGCTTTTTCCGTTGGCCATTGAGCCTTTAGCAATATGTATCTGTGACTTCCCAGAGATTCTAAGAGTATGAGGGAAATCAGAGAGAGCCCAGAAAATCACTCGATATGCAGATGTCCTGCTATTATATATTACAAAGCCTCAGCGGTCTATGCCAGAGTTACATGGGATGAGCTCAGATTTCACAGCTTTTTGGGCTATAAGCAGAATCTGGCCAAATCGGAACTGCTATGTCTTGAGTGGAAATGGGGACTAGGGCCGGGAGGCACATGGGATTTGTGAAAGATGTCTGTATCCTTTAAATATCTAGGGATTAATGTGGGCTGAGACTTCAATTCTCTGCATTGCCTGAATTACACTTTTCTGATCAATACAATTATCAGTGATCTGGGAAAGTGGCAGGCATACCCCATTTTATGGTTAGAGTGTATTAACCTGCCTAAAATTAATATATTACCTAGGATACTGTACACGATGCAGCACTTTCCTATGGGACCTATGAAAGTGGATTTGAAATGTCTGGACGGGGCCATCTCCACAGTTTTGTGGCAGAGAAAATGCCCCCGGATGAGCCTCTAGCATCTCAGAGCAGACACCTGCAGACAAGGGCTCAATTTCCCTGATCTGAGACTTTATCATACAGCAATCCAACATAGATGTATTTATAACTGGGTGAACCACCCGCCTGAGACTGGGTGGCAAGATTTGAAAGAGTTGGGATGTCTGGGCCAACTGTCAGCCTATTTAGCCAGAAAGGGACGACAGGCATACAGTGTCATGTGTGTTTCTAATCCCTTAGTGAGATAGATATTGGAGGCCTGGGATCAGATTAAATGGCTCAGAGGGGCAGTGGTAGATGAGACGTTACTGGTACCAGTGGCCGACAACCCTTTTTTCTTGCCTAGCCTATCAGATGGGAGATAAAGGGAGTAGGAACACCAAAGGATCATGGTTATGGGTAACCTTTATACCCGTGAGAGAATATGTGCCTTTGCAGACTTGCAGGGTGGCACAGGCCTGTCCCACTCCTACTTTTTTCACTACCTACAGGTCAAGGCCTTTGGGAGGGGATTGCACAGAGACCCAATTACTATATCCGCATTAGCCCCAGTGGAACAACTGATTTATGGGGCACAGAAGGACAACAGGACAGGCAGTATGTCCCGGACTTAACCTTAAAAAGCAGGACATTATTAGAGTGGGATCTAGGGTTTGCTCTTAGGGAGGAAGACTGGATGTTAGTGCTAAGATCTCACTGATTCCATCAGTGACCATCATCTAATCTACTTGGTCCGCAAGATCCACAGAATTAAATCCCCTCCCAAATTCATATTCCAACGGTCATACAAATCCCTTAACCTCTCCCCCCTCCTGGATGATTTGGCCCACTCTAATTGGGTCCCAAGCTCTACCTGCTCTAATATGGATGTGGCCCTCTCACCCTTTCGAAAGACCTTCCTCACTGCCTGGGACAAACACGCCACCCTGCGCCGGGCTAGAGTCCGGGGGTCTCACCTACCCTGGATCTCCCCTGAGCTGATAGCTTGCCAACAAGACCATGATAAGGCCTGGTGAAACTACAAATCCACGCCCTTCCCAGGCAACTACATCACCTACCGCATGCTCCGCAACAAATGCACAAAGGCCATCTGCTTAGCTAAGGCTGATTACTTCAACAACACCCTAAATGCAAACCTTGGGAGTCCCTCTAAATTCTGGAAAGTCATTAACTCCCTCTTCACCCCCCAAACAACAAGCCTCCCCTCCTCTCCTCCTCTCCCATGTGACTCTCCTCTCCAATCCCCTGAAGGTCGCCTCTGAGTTTAATTGCAATTTTACTACCTGCGCACAGGCCCTCCTAAACTCCCTTCCTCCAGCAACCACACCCACTTCCCAGACATCTATCCACCTTCCAACTGGTAGGAACTCTTTTTCCTTCAGACTTATCTCCCCTGCTGAAACCCTAGATGCCCTCCACTCCCTGAACCCCTCCAAAGGCAAATCCCCTGATGGTCTGGATAACAAACTCCTCTTCCTTTCTGCCCCTGCCATTGCTACTCCCCCACAGCCCTACTAAATCTCTCTTTCTCCACTGAGTCACTCCCCTCCGAATGGAAGCATGCCACTGTTATACCCCTCCCTAAAGGTGGTGATCCAACCTCCACAACAAACTACCGTCCCATCTCCCTCCTCCCCACCCTCACCAAACTCCAGGAACACCTAGTGCTTTCCCAACTCTCCGACTTTCTCTCTGAAACTAACTTCTTCACCCGTTTTCAATCCGGTTGCCGAAAACACCACTCTACCATCTTCTCCTTACTAAGACTCACAGACTCCATCCTCACTGGGATGGATAAAGGACTAATCACTGCCACTATCTTCATTGACCTAGCAAAAGCGTTTGACACGGTATCCCATCCTCTCCTCCTATCCTACCTATCTGGAGCTGGGTTAGCAGAATCTGCCACTAACTGGTTCAGGGCCTACCTTACAAATAGAACCCAATCCACTAAAATAGCTGACCACACCTCCCCCCCATCACCACCGGCATCCCCCAAGGCTCGGTTCTTGGCCTCATCCTTTTCTCCATCCTTCCAAATTATCTGCCTAACTCTTGCTCCTCTACCGCAATCCATATGTATGCAGACGACACGGTCCTCTTTACCTCCAGCCGGACCCACGAAGAAGTCTCCTCCAAACTCCAAACTGATCTCAACAAAATCCAACGCTGGTTCAATACCAACCAGCTCTCCCTAAATGCCAAAAAAACTGTCTCTATGACTTTTGGCACTAGACAGCGTCTATCCAAACTCACCTGCCTCCTGATCTTCCATACCCTAAATAACTCCATTCTCGAGAAGGTGCCCTCCTTCAGATATCTGGGGGTTTGGCTCAATCGACACCTCTCCTTCCCCACACACATGGATGCCATCATTTCTAAACTGCATCCAAAACTTGGTGCCCTCTATCGCAACTGCTCTAGTCTCCCTCTACCGGTCAGAAGGGAATTAGTCCAGAAAATGATTCTACCCTCCTTCGACTACTGCGGTGTCATTTACAGCTCCGCCGCCAAGACCACCCTAACCAGACTTCACCCCCTCTTTAATGCCTTCTGCTGCTTAACCCTCAATGCTCCCCCCCCAGCTCTCATCACTGCAAGCTCTACCAGTCACTGACCTTACCATCCCTGTGCAACCGGTGCCTAATTCATAGTGCCAAATTCACTTCCATTTGCTGGCTTGGCTCCCTACCTCGCATCCTCCCTATCTTCCCCACCACCCCTACCCACTCCCTCAGGTCTTCTGATACAAGGCTATTGGTCATCCCTCACCGTAGGACCACCGCCGGCCAATCAGCCTTCTCTTACCTCTTCTCTAAACTCTGGAACTGCCTGCCAGCTCAGATCTGCCTTTCATCATCCAAACACTCCCTATCCATTGCCCTCACTAACTTCCTTGCACCAAATTGCAACTGCCCCTGACCCCCACCCCGACAGCTCTCTTCCACCATCCCCCCTTAGTGCCTGACCAGTGGCTCAGTCTTCACCTAATTGCCTGGCTTATACACTGCCCTATGCACGACACTCACTGCCACTTTCTAATTTCCCTCCTAATCTCTCCCTACCTTCCCCCCTCCTTCCCTCCCTCCCTCCTAAGTAACCCTTCTCAACCTCACACTGCTGCTGCTCACCTCTCCCTCCCCACCTTTATCACCCCCATCTCTCCTCCAACTCCTACTGTCAACTTGTGCATCTGCTTCAGCTCAAGTCATGCAACCGTCACTCATGCATTGTTATTGGCACTTACTTAATCATGTATTAACCTTGAAGTGTACCATGATATGTATACCCTGTCCTTAATGTTTGATTCCTGTACTGTTTCACCTATTGTAAAAATGTGCTAATGTACTCCTGTATTGTTCCACCTATTGTAAAAAAAAAAAAAAAAGTGCTAATGTAATCCCTCCCAACTATGTACATCATCTGTATTGCGCAATTCAATATTCAATGTCTGTATGTTGATCTGCCTCCACTTCTAACCCTTCCTCCCAGGTCACACCATGAGATGAGCATCTTTTTGCCCAGTGTGCCTTTCCTGGTGAAATATTTTCAATAAATAAATAAATATGCAACAAATACAAGGAATTTCAGTTCAAATTTCTATATCATTTATATTATCCTCTCCAGATTGTGTACAAATACTACCCCATGATTTTCTCCCTTTGTGGAAGATGCTGGACAGAGTTGGGCACCTATATACATTACTTTTGGACCTGCCGTGTACTGCAGGGCTTCTGGTGGGAGGTGTCTCTGGAAGTTTCAGTAATAGCAGGGTGACAGTTGGAGGTGATTTCCACCACCCTGATCTTTGGGGTGGAGGGCCATGGTGAAGAGGGATGGGAGTTGCTCCCTCTGTGAATTCAGGTGCTGCTGGTGTTGGCCCATCACTGTATTTTAAACATCTGGGTCTCATGTGCACCACCCACTGGTCAAGCATGGAGGGCACTGTAAATCCAGACCCTAAAAATGGAACACTTATCATTCGCTTTAAGGGGAAAGAAAGAATGCTCTGTCATGGCTTGGGAACCACTTTTGAACTCAGTCACTCTGGTGGAAGCACAGACCTTGAGACAAAGTATAATCTAATATGCGGAGGTGGGTATGGGTGGGGGGCTCACTTTGGGGAGCTGGGTACCTTTGGTTATGAAAATGCCCCTCAGATCAATCAATTTTTTTTAAAAGTGGGACCCTCTGTACCCACAACAAACCCACCTATGGTACTTTGACCTATTTCTGCTGTCTTCCCTCTATAAGTATAAAGTATTAATACTTTAATGAACTGCTGCATCACCTGCTAGCCATTGATTCATTCATTTTAACGTATCTGGGATCATATATGTGTTGGCTGTGACGGCTGCTATTTTTCTTCAATATTGTTTGCACTGCTGTTGCATTTGCTTGTATGAATGTCTGTGTAATTTATCTTTAAATCAATAAAAGGAAGATACAAAAAAAGAGAGCTGTAGTCCACAAGAACAAGAAACTTAGTACCTTCCAAGAAGCCAGAGATTACAGCAATAGTAGAGAGAACGAAATTAACAAAATGAAGCAGCAAGGTAATGCAGCTGAACATCTCCTTGTTGTTAATTTACCCAACCACATACTGACCATGGCTGAGTTATGGGTTCAGTGTGTGATACATAGCATAGTGCATGTGTATACGTATGAGCTGGAACAACAGATGCTTGGGGTTATGACATTTAAACTTTTGCCTTTCTCTGTTTCCCACGCTCAGTAGGATTGCTGGGTAGGTGTAAGAATTGAGGCCCGGTGATGAGGGTGGGAGCAGAGTGTCGAAGGAGAAGGAGGTGGAGGCTGGGGAGGATGGATGGCATTTTTATGAAATGCTCAATGCTAGGCAAGCAGAAGTACTGAAGTTTAAGTAGGGGATGTTGGAAGAGCTATCCCCCTCCATTGAATTGCAGGCTTAAGCCTTCCCATTCAATGTGTGGTATATAGCATAGTGCTTGTGCATACGTATGAGCTCTGTGGTACATAGCATAGTTCTTGTGTATACGTATGAGCTGGAATGATAGATGCTTAAGGTTATGACATTTAAACTTTAGCCTTTCTCTGTTTCCCACCCTCAGTGGGAACATTGGGGAGGTGAAGGAATAGGCCCCCTAAAAATTCTGGTAATGGTTTGATTACCTCCTCCAACTCCAGAGAGTGTGGCCAGTAGCATGCAGGAGAGGAAAAAACCCAATGGGGGAAACCTCTGAGGACCCATGGCCACTGACTTGCCCGTCCACTTGGTTTACTGTGAGGAGATAATCCTAAATGTGGATTGAGGTTTGGTTCTGGTTATGACTGATATTCTTATCCTGGGGTCTTGCTGGTCGATGGGATGTATCCACTGATTTTGAGAGGGCAGAAGTCCATACTGAAGGATAAAGATTTCTAGGAGATGAAGGAGAGTCTGAGTCAGATGGATGTCCAGATGAAGGAAGATGGCTAGACCAGGTCCAGGATTTCTGTATAGCAATCGAGAACTGGAACTAAACATTAGGATAAATCCTGGAAGCTACAACTAGGGGTGGTCGAGCTGTAGCTGATGAAGCTGCTAAAAGGTAGGGAAGAGAAAGATGATGTACTAGAGGAGTTGCCATCCACACAGGTCCTCGCTGAAGGTCTTTCCCAAAAAATCCAAGAACAGAACGAGATGGCCATGGAAGTCCAGGGTGATTCCAGAAGCTAAGGATTTGGATGCAGCATGGAGGAGGCGATGAGGATGAACACCTTTGCAGATAGTGTGATAGAAAACTAGGCTCATTCAGGCATAGGGAAAGTGGAATTGCTTTTGGGGAATGATGAAGCAATTGTGGAGAGAGTCAACCAGGATGTCAGGTATTGCAAGTTCCAGTATTGACTATAGTCATTAGTGAAAGTTGGATGCCATCGTTCGCCTGGATAGAAAGGTACCTAAATGTCCCGGGACTGATATGCCAGTAAGTTCACGCAATGAAGATGTCCTAAGTAATGACTGGCTCTTGTACTGGGACAGGGGAGGGCATTGAGACCCCCATGTGGGTCTGGCCGATGAAAGGGGAAGTGAGGAGTCAAGGTAGGCCCCCACATAGACTAACTGGATAGGCAGGACTCCCACGTAGGTCTACCGAAGGAAGAAATACAATTGATTATGTCTAGCTAGGCCCCCACGCAGGCTAGCTGGACTGGCAGGACTCCCATGCAGGTCTGCCCAGAAGGAGTAGAATTGAGGGAGTTGAGCTAGGCCCCCACATAGGCTAGCTGGACCTGCAGAACCTCCATGTGGGTCTGTCAGGAAAGGAGTAGAGCCAGGCCCCCACATAGGCTAGCTGGATCGGCAGGACCCCTGCATAGGTCTGCCTGAGGAGCCAAGCTGGAAGTGGTAGAACCCCTCACACAGGTCCAGTAGGTGGCAGAGCTATCTTTCTTGTGTGTGAGTATGGGGTTAGCCAAGCAGTTCATAGTTGGTGTAGAAATTAAAACAATGATGATTGCCAGAGGTGTTACTAGAATAGCCTAGTATCGGGTTGGGAGGGAGGCAGCATACTTTTATTCCCCCCCCCATGCACACACACCATTTCCTCTGACTCCAGTATCCTGGATTTATTACATTTTAGAAGATACTTTTAACACCTCATTAAAGTCATCATATGTTCACTAATTTCCCTGCTTTTATGAACAATGCATCCCTTACTCTCCTCTCTCCCTCTTGTTCTGCTCATATCCCTCTCCTTATCACCTCCACTTGCTCACTACTCATCTATCCCAAGTAACTCTCCAAACTCCATCAGTTACTATCTCCAATCTCCTCCCCACAGCCATGCTATTACTCCCTCCCCTCATTTGAAATATGGTCTCGCTCTACCACTATTCCTCTTTGATAACGGTGTCCACTTTCACTACAGTTCTCCACCTTCTTCTTCTTCCTCACTCATCCATTCCCTTCTCCTCTAATCTCCCAACCTCCTTGCCAGCCCCTTCAAACCCCACTAAGCTCCACTTTCTCATACTTGTACTCCTCTTGATCTCCACCAGGGATATCCACCCTAACCTAGGCACTATTGCCCCTAGCTCCTCTGGTGCTTCCTCCTCTACTACCTCCCCAGCTCTCTTCTCTCAGCCCCCCAAAGGGCTTAAAGATCCTACATCTAAACATCTGCAGCTTGTTGCAAAAAATTGACCAGATTCAGTCCATGGTCTGCACTCTAAAACCAGACATTCTAATCATCTCAGAAACTTGGCTAAAGAGTGCTATCCCTGACCACTTGTTCTCCATTCATAGCTACTCACTTCTAAGGAAAGACCGTGCTGGCAGGGGTGATGGTGTGGCCATTTTTGACTTAGCCTTCATCCAATATTCCATCATCTACTCATCCTCCTATCCTGAGACCCATGATGTCCTAGTTATCCATGTGTTCCTCTCCTTTACTCTCCCAGTCTTCGTAGTTGGCATTTACCGCTGCCCAGATGTTCATCCTTTGGTTGTGCTAGACCTTCTAACCTCCATCACTTCCCTTGCTCACTCTGGGGAATTATTCATCCTAGGTGACTTCAATATAAATTGGTTATCACCTTAAACTACCAAATCTAAAAATGAAATTGGAGCCCTTAACCTCTCCCAACTGATCCTGAACCCACCTTCCCAAACCACAAGACGCAACAACACTCCCTACTCGACTGGGTCCTTACCTCCCCCACCCCACCATGTCATCACCTCCGGCGTCCTCCCTGATGCTCTCAATGACCATAATCCAATATACATAGTTAGGAAGGTCCACAGAACTAAACCAAGACACAAAACCATACAACTACGCTCTTTCAAGTCTCTTGACCTTGAACCTCTCCTGAGTAACCTTGCCACTTCTGACTGGTCCTCCCTAACCTCTTTCCCCTCACTTGATAAGGTCCGTGCCTACTGAAAAGAAATTTTTCTTGTAAACTTGAAGACCTTTGGCCCACTCAAACAAACCAGAGTCAGAGGTAACCACTTACCTTGGATAACCCTGAATGTCTCAGGGCTAGAGATCGAGCCTGGATGCATCATAAAGCTACCCAGCATCCTAGTGACCTTGTGAAGTACCGCATGCTCTGAAATGCTTGCACCAGGGCTACAAGATTTTCTAAGTTTGAATACTTCAAATCTGCCTTCATCACCAACATAAATTCCACTTCAAAGTTCTGGAAGGTGGTTCACGCCCAATTTATCCCCTCATCTCACCCACCCACCCGCAGTACTTAGAATAAATAGCTCACTAGTGTCTGACCCACCAGCCGTAACTGTGGAATTTAACTCCTATTATACCTTCTGCACCACTGAGCTACTGAAATCCCTCCCCTCCTACCCATCACCCACCCCACCCTCTACTGGTGTGCCCCCTCCACCACCCTCTCACCTCCCCTTCTCTTTCACTACTATAACCCCAAATGATGCCCTAAGTGCCCTCCTCACCATCAGCCCCTCTAAAGGTGCCTCCACTGATGGCCTTGATCCAAAACTCCTCTCCTTCTCCACTTCAGCCATTGCCTACACCCTCTCATTAATCCTAAATCTCTCATTCTCTACTGCCTCAGTCCCCTCTTCATGGAAACATGCAGTAGTCCTCACTCTACCGAAAGGGGGTGACCCCTCATCCCCTGGCTACTATAGACCCATTTCTCTCCTCCCTACCCTTGCTAAGCTTCAAGAACATATTGTCCTCTTCCAACTTACCTCTATTCTTTTTTTTTTAAATTAACCTTTTATTACATTTTTTAACATTATAACAGGACATGGCACTAGTCTCACATGAAGATTAACAAGACGCACAACATACAGTTCAAAGACAACAGTGACATGTCCCCCTTCCCTCCACCCCCCTCCCTCACCACTCCACCATGGTTTAGATAACCAAAGAACAAGCTTATTGTCTACCCACAAAAATAAACACTAAGAAGGGGAATTATCTTGGGGGTTCCTTAATCTGGATGAACGCCAGTTTGAAGCATGTATGTTGTACGCATACCAGCCCAGATTTTATTATATCTGGAAGAGGAGTAACCCGGACCTATTTTAAACTGTTCCACATTCAAATTGAACAAGAGATCTTGAAGCCACTCTGTATAATTGAGCTTTGATGTGTCTATCCAGTGCCTTAATACAAGCTTCTTCAGTGTCATTGCAATCATTGCTATATGATATCTACGAATCTTAACCATGACCCTGGAATAGTCCCCACTAAGACATATTTCCAGAGTAAAAAGGTCTTCCAGACCCAACAAAGGATCAGTATTATTCCGAATTTCAACCCAAAGAGACTGGACCAGAGGACAATCCCATAAAATATGTTTTAACGAGCCTTCAGCTTGTTTACATCTATTACAAACCGAAGTAGCTACCTTGCCAATCTTGAAAAGTCTTAAGGGTGTCCAGTATAAATTATGTAAAAATTGAAATTGCATAAGTCACAATCTACCTTGAGATATATATATATATATATATATATATAGGTCTCATCCCATATCTTATTCCAGTTAATAATAGAATCAGGGAATTGGCCCACCCAGTATTTGGGGGCATTCTCCTGGTTAATAGGAGAGAACTCTAAAAGGGACCCATATACTCGGGCAATTGCCTGAGGGAGATGTACTACTTCCGCCGTGGCATTAAAAAAATTATAAAATTTGTCCTCCATGACAATTTGACTATTGAGCCAACTTAGCAAATGAGAAATTTGTAACATCTTAAAAACCTGTCCCGATCCTAAAGAATATTTATTAACAATAGTAGAAACTGAAATAAGTTTCCCCCCCAGATCTAGGAAGTCCCTAATCTTTGTATTCTGGAGCTGGGGAACCCATGATTTAGGAATCTTCCTGCCACCTATTTTCAGATTCAGATTCTCCATCAGAGGTTGGTTCCAGTCTTGGGTATGTTTGTATTTTAGATACACACATAACTGATTATGGGCTCTTACTGAAATCCCTATAGGGGAATGGGAAATACTTAACAGTAAGTTTTTAACTGTACTGTGTAGTACCGTTGGTATAGACAAATGCTCCGTAGCCAGCATTCTCTTCTCCAGAATTAACCATTGTGGTACATATAGTTGCCAGGCTAGTATTTCTTCACTAGACATCCACTTCATATATATTTAGCCATCTGACTGGCCCAATAATAACCCCCTATATGTGGCAGTCTCAAACCACCCTTGATCTTGGTTGCCGTCAGTTTTAAATAAGCTCTTCTCGGGGGCTTGGCAGCCCAGATAAAAGAAGAAATGATGGAGTGGACTTTCCTGAACCAACGCATGGGTAACCAGACATTAAGCATATTCAACAAATAGAATATCCTGGGTAAGATATTCATTTTAGCTATATTAATGCACCCCCAAAGGGAGATGGGGGGGGGTAACCATCTAGAACAATCTTGCTGAATAATCTGAAGGGTATCATCGAAGTTGAGTTTTTTCATCAGGGAATCCAATCTAGTTAGATAAATACCTAAATATTTCAAACATTTTGAGGTCCACTGAAATCCTAGATGTGAAATGTCTATTTTCAGTAATCTATAATTTAAGGGGAAAACCCTACTTTTATCCAAATTAATTTTGTAATTAGATTATTCTAATTACAAAATTAATTTGGATAAAAGTAGTTGCCAAATTCTAAAATAAATTGCAAAGTGGTTTTAAACGCCACATCAGGATTAATGGAATGTAATAATATATCATCTGTATAAGCAGACAGTTTAAAATCGAGCCCATACATAGAGATTCCAGGGATCAAAGGCAATCCCCTTAATTTAAGAAGTAAATGTTCTAAATAAATGTTAAAAAGGAGTGGAGATAGCTGACACCCTTGACGCGTCACCGAGTGAAGAGGGAACCTCTCTGAAAAACTCCATTACAATAAATACGAGCTTGGGGATTCTTATAAAGCAAACCAATCCAATCAATAAAAGCTTTGGGGAACCCAAATGTATCCATTGTAGAGAATAGGAAATCCCAGTTAACCCTATCAAAAGCTTTCTCCGCATCTAGGAACTACAACCCAGCTGGGACCTCAGAGTCCCTACACGTGTAGAAAATATGTGATAATTTCCTCAAATGATCTGAAGAACTCCTCCCTTTCATGAAGCCTCCCTGATCCAGGTGAATTATGGAAGGCAGTACCACCGCCAATCTGTTTGCTAGCAGTTTGGCAATGATTTTCATATCATAATTTAATAGGGAGATAGGTCTGTAGTTAGTGACCTCTTCTGGATCCCTTTCTGACTTATGTAAAACTATGATATGGGCTTCTAAAAAACTATCATCCATTTCTTTCTCCTCTAAGAACTACTTATACAACTGACTTAACCATGGAATTAACTGCTTCTTGAAAGATTTATAAAAATTAGGGGAAAACTAATCAGGCCCCGGAGCTTTATCTGAAGGGAGAGATCCCACTATACTTTCCAGTTCTGCCTCTGTTATAGGAACCATTAGCCCTTCCTTCTGCTCTTCCGATAATTGTGGCAATAAAAGGCCATCCAGATAATTATCCAACTTCTGTATCTTGGGGGGATTAACCATTGGGCCATATAGATTTTGATAATAGGTAACAAATTCTTGGGCTATTCTCTTAGGATTTACCTGTATCTTATTATCCTGTCTGGATCGAATGCCTTTAATAATTCTGGAAGCCTCCTGGGATTTCAGCCATAAAGCCTGCAACTTACCAGCTTTTCCCCCTGATCCACATAATTGACTTCTGTGTGCTTTATAGCATACTCGGCTTTACCAAGTAAAAGGGAGCTATTTTGTGTTCTTAGGCCCATTAATCTAACTCTATCCTGTTCTGGGATGGAAGGTGATAAACCTTTTTCTAGGTGATGAATCTGATTTAATAAAGTAAGGGCTTTTTGTTGTTTCACTTGTTTCCTGTAAGAAGCTATTTTAATCACCTCCCCACATACAACACACTTCAAGGCTCACCATTCCAAGTCAATTCTACCTGTCGAACCAAGGTTAATTTCTGTATATTGGTCAATTAGTTTCGAAATATCTTTGATGGCTACCTCTTCACGCAGTTGTTGGTTGTTCATCTTCCAACTAGTTTCTTTAGGAATATTAGAAATCAAATTTAGTGAACACCAAACCACTGCATGATCCGAGATAACTCCCGGCTCAATAGCACTGTCAGTAAGCCCTGGCAGAAAACTATGACTAAGTCAAAAATAGTCAGTTCTGGTAAATGTACCATGGACTGCCGAGTGGAATGTAAATTCCCTCAAGAAGGGATACAATAACCTCCAGGGATCAAACAATCCCAACTGATCAGCTAAGTCTCTAAGAGCTCTTTGTGCTGGGGAGAGACCAGAATCTTTTAGTTCTTGATCTGTCCTGATCAGGAGTAAAAGGCAAGTTCCAATCCCCTCCTATAATCATAGGAAAGGAAAGGAAACATAGGGAAGTAGCTCCATAAGTAATTTAGAGAAGAAAACCAGAGAGTCCATATTTGGTCCATATATACAACACAACTCCACCTCTGTACGGTCCAATAAACCTTTCAAAATTAAGTATCTCCCTCCCAGATTGTGTATACAAACTTCACAAATGAAGGGTACATGATGAGAAAATAATATGGCTACTTCTCTACTTTGGGTACTGTCCCCTGCATTAAACACTTGCTCAATAAATTGTTTTTTAAGAAGTGAGCCCTCCGAAACTAACAAATGAGTTTCTTGTAAAAATGCTATTGTTCCTCTTCAACAATTAACATGCTTCAATATCTGGTAACGTTTAACTTTTTTCCTTGCACCCCTAACATTCCATGTAATCAGTTTTATATTACTTGCCATCTGATATTATGTGTGTCAGAACCATGAAAGACATTATATACAAACAGCAGTCCAACAATAATATACTAATGTCGTGTTGCCCACCCAACCCTCCCCATACCCACAATTTTAAACCCCTTTGCAGAGACAAAACAAATCCCAAAAGACTCTAACATAGATTCTTGACACATAGATTTTTGTCCAGTTTTACCTGTACTAATAAACAAACACAACCCTAATACACCCCCACCCACCACCCCTATATACTCCAGGTACGTGATAAACAGAGCTAACAAACACACAACCCCCTCCCCCCCACTCACTAGTGCTCCTACCAGAATTTGAGTTACTTTAATCACTATTCCCTACCTTAAAGCCCTATAACTATGAAACATAGACTAATTAAAGTTACACTGTCTTTTGTCCCCTAGAATACCTAAACATGTGTCACTATGAGCCGTCTTGATGCTTCTTGGAACTACCCATCTCTATTTAAACAGACTGTTTAATCACAGTCAATATTAATTAGTTTGAGAAACAAACATAAATTATTCATAAAAAAATAACCTTTTGTGTCTATCACAGTTGTAGCTCTTACATCAGATCAATCCTGGATTTACAGGCTTAAACTCAAATTATAACGACTTGAACCCTATAGTCCCTATTACTGTAGTTCCACTAGACCAAAATCTCATATAAACATTTACCTCATTTGGAGTAAAACTCTATACAGCCAAAATTATGATTAATTCAGGTAAAAATGAAACTAGCACGGACTAGAAACTAAGTACCATTCCCTTACCTAGGGCAACCCCCGTGTATCCGTATAGATTATTACCTCCTTTGAAATCAAAATTGGTGTGCACAGGCTGTGTTTTCAGCTCGGAAATCACCCTGTCTATGCTCTTACCCACAGTGCTGCTTGGTTAACCCTCAGACAACAAAATGACCCCAGCAATGTTGGCATCGCCAAGAGTCTATTGCTGTATAGCCTGCTGACAGAAAACTGATTTACTCTCCCAGGCTTTACCATGTGTCAATCTTGCCTTGCCTCTTTGTCAAGTCCAGTGATAAACTGCCCCGAATCCACTTCCATCATACACAAATCTGCTTAGCAGAGTTAGGCATCAATGAAAATCTACACCACTTAACGATCCTGAAACAGGTTCGGGAAAGCCATTTTCAGAGTAGATTCGACTATCTTTGGTTCCTCTAGACTGGTCCTGGCACCATCAATCATTACTTGGAATTTGGAGGGGTAAAGCATCCTGAATTTTATCACTGCCGAGATAAGCTTGTTCACAAAGGGATGGAACAGGGCTCTTCACTGTCTAACCGTAGCCGGCAAATCCTGGGTCACACGTAACTGAGCTTCTCCCCACTTAACTTGATCCAGCCTCCGAATCTTGGCCATAACATGTTGCTTCTCAAGAAAATTCATAAACTGAGCAATTAAGGGTCTGGGAGAGCACCTTCTTTAGGGATGGGTCTCAAAGAGCGATGAGCCCTTTCGATCGAGTAGGAGGCACCATACGGGGAGGGACTCACCAGCTTGGTTACTAATTTTTGAATAAAGAGAACTGTATCCTTGCCCTCTTCTTTTTTGGGTAGACCTATAAGGACAATGTTATTACGCCTACTGCGCCCCTCCAAGTCTTCTGCTTTGGATTCCAGCCAGGCCATCTTTTGTCTAATCTGAGCCAGTTCTGAGTCTAGCCTCTCTAGATGTTTTTCTAGAGAGGCAATTTGGACTTCATTATCACTTGCTTTCAATGAAATATTTTCCATTGCTGCTGACATCGATTTAAGCTCTGTAGTTAGTGAGTGAAGTTCCTCCCGAAACGGTTTGAATTCCAGCAAGAACCATTCTACAGTTAAGACATTCGGGTCAGACATTGAAGAGGTACACTCCTCAGAGGTAGTCTGCGGCCTTGTTTTTTTACTGGGTTTTTCCGGCGTTGTAGGAGGCATACATTTTGGCAGCACCTGCCTCATCGCTGCATCCATAGTAAGTCAGCAAACTGCAGAAAAATATTGTAGAGATGATCTACTCCAGAAATATGTTTGTTTCACTGAGATTAAAAGTAAGAATAGTGAACTTTACTTAGTTTAAAACACAAAGTGAGTGGGAGACAAGTGGAGAGCTGTTACTCGTAGTCCTGCATCACGTGATCTCCAATTTACCTCTTTTCTATCTGACACCTCCTTTTTCACCCCTTTCACCCCTTTCTTAGACATGCTTTAGAAGTAAAGTTAAACTTGGCGGGGGGGGGTAGGCCAATTGCTTCCCTTCTAAATAAAGATACACATGATTGTACCCCATATAATTTCCTTTCTTTAAATGCCAGGAGCTTAAATAATAAAATGGGCTAATTAAAATTAACCCTTGAACAATTAAACATAAGATTATGTGCCATAACCGAGACCTGGTGGAACCCAAATGATTCATGGGATAAACAAATAAATGGTTTTAGTTTGTACCATAAGGATAGGAAGGACCAAAAAGGTGGGAGAGTGGCCTTATTCATTTCTGACAAAATAGATTCCGAAGAAATTGATACATCTAAATGGAACAAAATAGAAGTTCCATTGGTCAAAATATCTCCCCGCTACTCACATGCCATTAACATTGGAGTATTATATACAGCCCCATCTGTAACAACAGGTCAAGAGGAACAGCTTCTAGATTTTCTGGACACTATAGGTAGAACAAAGAATAATGTGGTAGTTGGAGATTTCAATCTACCAGGTATAAACTGGACAACCCTACAGACAAGTAATACCATAGAATCACGATATTTGGAAACATGTTTTCTATCAGGAATGAACCAATGGGTTAACTCAAATACCAGAAACAACCACATATTAGACCTAGTATTAAGTAATTTAGAGGATATTATATCACCCTGTAAAGTTATAGCTCCTCTTGGATCCAGTGACCAT
Source organism: Neoceratodus forsteri (assembly GCA_016271365.2). Lineage (NCBI taxonomy): Eukaryota > Metazoa > Chordata > Ceratodontiformes > Ceratodontidae > Neoceratodus > Neoceratodus forsteri. The sequence goes on along the minus strand of CM028133.1, from coordinate 83,946,164 downwards.
TCCATGGTTTATTTTTCCCTTAACACATCATCCGATAATTCTAAAAGCAGGACTAGCAAATTTAACTACAATAAAGCTGACTTTACTAGCATGAGATTATTTCTAAAAAATTGGAATTGGGTTGAGGACTTCCAGAACAAAACACTCGAGTCTATGTGAGATCTTTTTGTGGGTAAAATAACCCTTGCCACTCAAACATTCACCCCTTTAATAAAGAAAACGGATGTCACCAATAAAAGTAAACCTAAATAGATGTCCAAATCAATATGACTTTTGATAAAGAAAAAAAATAGAGCTTTTTACAAGGCCAAAAAATCAGGAAGTAACACATGGTGGAATACTTACAAAGCCCTACTAAAAAAGTCCAAAAAATGTATTAAAGAAGCTAAATCTAAATTTGAATTAAAGTTAGCAACAAAAGTCCAGGATAATTACAAATCATTTTACGCATATATTAATAATAAAGAGGGAACTTACAGACCTATTGGCCCATTACACACTAATGATGGTAAAACAATCATAGACCAGTCCCACACAGCCCAGTTGTACAATGACTTTTTTATATCAGTATTCAATAACAAATCATCCCCTAAACTTGAACACCTGCCAACTATATTAAACATAGAATTACTGATAACTAGTGAAGATATACTCAAAAGGCTACATAAAATCGATCAAAATAAATCCCAAGGTCCAGATGGAATTCATCCAAGAATAATTAAAGAACTGGCAGACCTTTTGGCGGGACCCCTGACAGTAATCTTTCAAACTTCACTGAGAAAAGGGATGGTTTTGGAGGCTTGGAGGCAGGCAAGTGTGATTCCCATATATAAGAAAGGGAATAAACATGACGTATCCAACTACAGACCCATTAGTCTGACGTCAGTCCTGGGAAAAATATTTGAAGGTATCCTAAAAGAGTATATTATGGAACATATCAAGGAGACAGACTTGGTAGACCCTGTCCAACATGGTTTTACCACTGGAAGGTCCTGCCAGACCAACCTCCTGGAGTTCTATGGAAGGGTCAGCAGGGCATTGGGAGAGGGGCAGCCTGTGGATGTGGTATATCTTGACTTCTCAAAGGCCTTTGATAAGGTCCTTCATGGTGAGCTCATCGATGCATTAATATTGCATGGCCTACCAGGAACAATAACCAAATGGGTGGATGCATGGCTTACCTCCAGGAAGCAATCAGTTTATATAAATGGGGCCAACTCAGCATGGGCCGAAGTGACGAGCGGGATTCCCCAGGGATCTGTCTTGGGGCCTTGCTTGTTCAATACATACATTGCCTCATTGAATGTCAATAATGGGGTTTGGGTTTCCAAGTTTGCTGATGACACCAGGGTTGGATTTCCAATTTATAGCCAAAATGACGCTATAGCACTACAGGAAGCATTAGATACACTGGAACTTTGGGCAGTAGAAAAAAAACTAACGTTTAATGTAGACAAGTGTTGTGTTATGCATTTTGGGAAGGCAAACAAGCAGTTACCCTATATACTTGGTGGTAAAATGCTTAGTATCATTGAACAACAGAGTGACTTGGGAATTATGATTATGAATGATTTATCATTTAAAATGCACCGTAATGCAGTTATTAAAAAATCGAGCAGTATTCTACACTGTATCAATAAGCATATTACATCAAGAAGTAGGGATGTTCTCCTGCCCCTGTATACATCCTTGGTGAGGCCCCACCTGGATTACTTGTGCGCAGTTCTGGTCACCCATGGGTAAGACTGAAATAGTGGCACTCAAGAGAGTTCAAAGGAGAACCACCAGATACATACAAGAGGTCAAAGGCTTAGAGTATACAACAAGGTTAAACACTTTAGGTCTGTACTCCTTGGAATATAGACACTTAAGGGGAGATATGTGTTTAATATATAAATCAACCATCGATCCAGATTTATGGGAACTACTTGGCTTGAAATACAGGGAACCTATATATAATACCAGATCTCACCCACTACAATTATTTGTTGAATGTCCAAAAACGAATAAAAGGAAATCCTGGCTCACGCTGAGGGCCACTAATATTTGGAATAAATTACCTTTAGAAGTAGTAGCTAGCAATACTGTGAATACATTTAAAAACAGATTAGATAGCTTTCTATTCATACAAAATATTCGGGGTTATTAACTAAATGGCGAGCAAAAGGACTAACATCTATATGGCTCTGTATTTACCTATGAGACCTATGAGACCTTTCCAGTCTGGTTTCTGGAAAAAACACCCAACAGCCACCACTCTCCTAAGGCTCACAGACTACATCCTAACCAGGATGGATAATGGCCAAATTACCTCTGCCCTTTTTGTCGACCTGGCCAAGGCCTTCGACACCATCTCTCACTCCCTTCTCCTTGACTCACTCCCAGCAGCTGGCCTATCTCCCTCTGCCACAAACTGGTTCAAGGCCTACCTTATTGGCAGAACCCAATCAGTTAAGATCTTGGATGCTGCTTCACTTCCTCTCCCAATTAGAACTGGCTTCCCCCAGGGCTCTGTATTAGGGCCCCTCATATTCTTCATCTTCTTAAATGACCTTCCCTCTGTTTGCCTCCCCCCCCCCGCTATACATATGTATGCTGATGATACAGTCCTGTATGCATCTGGCTCCTGTCCTGCTGAGGCTACAACTAACTTACAGCAAGACTTCGACAAGGTTCAGCTCTGGTTTGCTAACCATCAACTTTTCCTCAACACTAAGAAGACTGTCTCCATGACCTCTGGCATAAGGCAGACTCCCTAGGCTTCCCTCCCTACCCACTTTCCATACCCATGGCGGGACTTTACTTGAGGACACATCCTCCTTCAGGTATTTAGGTGTTTGGTTGGACCAACACCTAAACTTCTCTGGACATATTGACGCCATCCAGAAAAAACTGTGCCCCAAGCTTGATGCCCTGTTCAGGAACCGTAGTTGCATCCCTCCTATGGCTAGGCATGAACTTGTTCAGAAGATGATACTGCCCATTTTCGACTACTGTGACGTAGTCTATGGTGCTGCCCCTAAGTCCTCCCTGGCCAGACTGGACACCCTCTTCAATTCCTTCTGCCACTTTGTCCTGGATGCCCCCCTCGCTCCCACCACTGTGATCTTTATCATGCCCTATCCTCCCCCTCTCTTACAAATAGGTAAGTCTCCCACTGTGCTAAATTCACCTCCAAGCACTGGTCAGGTAAGTTCCCTTCCTACCTCACTTCTTCCTTTATAACAATCCCCCCATCCTCCCATTCCCTTCTATCAACCGACTCCCACACCCCGGTAGTCCCTCGCAGATCCACCCTAATCAGCCAATAAGCTTACTCTCACTGCCTCCCACAAATTTGGAATTCACTCCGCCCTTAAATCCAGCATTCATCCTCTGCCTTCTCCATCAGCTCTGCCCTCAATAATTATCTTGCACCTAGCTGCTCCTGCCATTTTCATCCCTAATTCCCACACTAAGCCCTGGATAAACCCTACCCCTCTACTGCCACCTTCATTTTACCCTGTGCACCCGGCCCCCCAAATTTCTAGCTCTCCTCCCCTTCCCCTAGATTGCTTCCCCTTACTGGCCTCTCCTGATCTCTCCCAGAATGTAAGGGACCCTAGATGCTCTCCATGGGTCCCTCTCCTACCCCCACCAGGGGCTTGTATCCTACATCTACTCCCTTTCCCCCACCATCCCTCCACCTCAACCTTCCCTCTCCTTGTTCTCTTTTCTTTCATGTAAGCACTTGTTTACTTATTAACCTGGCACTTATTATTGTCCACTCTTTCTACCTATTATGTGCAACACTGTTTTAACACTGTTTGTAACACTGCCTTACAACTGTATGTTAAAGTTGATCTTGTAACCTGAATGTAACTTGAACACAACTCTTCCCCCTCCCCCCAATTCACCCCTCCCTCTCCTTCCCCCTTTTCTTTCATGTAAGCACTTGTTTACTTATTAAGCCTGCACTTATTATTGTCCACCCTTTTTACCTATTGTGAGCAACTCTGTTGTAACACTGCTAGCGACACCTGTCTTACAACTGTATGTTAATGTTGATCTTGTAACTTGAATGTTTAATGTTTCACTCCAGTTGTATCTCTTCCCCCCAGGTCGCACTGGGAGATGAGTGATTTGTCACTCAGTGTACCTTCCTGGTGAAACATTTCAGTAATAATAATAATATTCAAGAATAAAACCACCCAGATTCTCCCCCCTAGAATCTTTTCGATGAGGCACTCTTCCAATGTCAAACCTGAGGCTTTCAGCACTGCCCTTTCAAAAAGTTATTGGTCCCTAGTCCTAGATTTCCCAAGTTTAGAGGAGGTTCTCGTATACTTTACAAATAATTTCCAATAATTTCCTTCCTACAGCAAACTTGCATGCTCTCCACAGGAAACTTAGGGTGAAGGGAAAGTGTAGCAAGTAGCTCAACACTGATCTCAAGAAATAAATGACTCTAAGGGACATGACCTTGGGGACTTTATAAGAAAAATGACCATAAAACTGATTAGGAAAAGTATAGGGAACTAAGAAACAGGTGTATAAAAGGGACAAAGGCATCCAGAAGTCACTACCTGAGAGGTCTGACCCCAAAAGATTCGACAGCCATATAAACTCCTTACTAAAGGGAAACTCCAGCATATCAGCTGGCATAATCATGTCCAGCAATCAGGTTGTTGATGACCCCTGTGCAATAACCAATATTTCAACAGCTATTTTTATGTTTCTAGATAAATATAAGTCTAAATCACCTTGCTCCCCCCTTCTCAGTTCCCTGGCATAAAAGAAATCCACTGCCCTCAATTTCACCTTTAGCTAGTCATGAAGCATGAGGTATTAGCCCTTCTGAAGCATTTGAAATCTGACTTCTCTCCAGGTTCTGACCAACTTGAACACAGACTTCTCAAAGTAGCTGTGGCCTGGCAATTGCCCTCCCAGTTACTATGCTGATAAACAGATCCTTCAGCGAAGGGACTATCCCACTCAAGGGGAAAGTGGCTATGGAAGTATCTATTTACAAGTTAGAACCTCTTGAGGCTGTGGAGAATTCTAGGCCTACAGTATATCTATTCTCTGTCCATTAGCAAAGGTGCAGGAGAGACTGGTTTATAACCAACTCCAGGATTATCTTGGGCATCATCACCTACTCTTTGATAAACAACATGTATTTAGGAAATGCCACGGTGCAGACACTGCACTGGTAAAATTCACGAGTGATACTTTGGCTGCAATGTAAAGGGTCAATGACAGGAGCCGTCCCCATTGACCTTACCAAGACATTTCATCTGGTCAACCATGGGTTGCTTCTTGATAAGCTAGCACTACTGGGACTAGACAAACACTCACTTCCCTGGCTCATCAAATACCTACTGTAGCTAACAGGACACAAGAGGTAATGTAAAAGGAGGCTCACTCTAGCTGATTTGGTGTCACTGATGGAGTTCCCTTGGGCTCCACACTAGGCCCATTACTCTTCTCTCTATTTATTAATATTATTGCCCAAAACTATGGTAATGGGAATCTGCTATTGTACACAGATGACATTGTGCTTGATTGGAGCGATATAGACACCTATTCAATTGCTACCAGGCTCACTGCTAGCTTAAATGTACTAGAGGGTTGGTTTGATTCCAATATGTTGGTGATGATTTGATAGCAAAATGAAAACAGTCTTATTTAGGTACCAAAATCTAGGAACAAACAGGTAAAATGTACTCCCTCTATCCTCTATATCTGGGTCCATGCCTGAAGTGGTAGACAAGGTAAAATATCTTGGTGTTTACCTTGCTCAAGACCTTATGTTCAAGGGCCCCTAGAATTCTGCGGCCACAGAATTTTGCGCAGAACTTGCAATCTACCACAGAACTTCTGCGGTGCCACAGAATTCACTCTTCTTGGTGATTTTTTATGAATATTTCTGTTTATATATAGAATCCAGGTCCTTTCCCCCTATTTTTATATCCAAAACCCTCCCTTTATGTTCAGAATGTGATGTTATCATTGCTATAACATCATACATTAGCTAATGAAATGGCTGCATTCTGCAACAGAAATGAACAGTCACTTATCTACCACAGCTCCCACTGCCAGAGACAGTGGCACAGCACATCATGCATGGTGATATTTGTTCAACCTGCACTACAGCCTAATACAATTTTCAGTCTTACATTGTTGCACTATGGCCAACTTAAACAAAACCTTGTCAATAGCACAGACCTGTTAAGTCCATACTTCACTTTGTACAAACCTATTTGTGCCTTTAAGGTATAGAGATGCTATCTGAAATGAATAACTGGTAAAATGAATGTAACTGTCTAAATTTTTAAGAAAAATAAAGTAATTATGCCCAGAAAAGTGAAATATAATACTGTGGAGACCTGTTGAAAGAATAGACCTGTTAAATAAATAATTGCACTGTACGCATTTTTGATAGGGTTATTGATTACATATTGTCATTGGTTGATAGAATCACCTAAACGTTATTGAGAAATGTTGTGTGCAGGGACAGCTGTTGGGTCAGAGGGCAGCATGCTGTGTTTCCATGCCAGCAACTCAAGTTCCGAGATTAGCTCTGGGAGCTGGCTGGCCAGCACAAGGATTGGTGGAACACATCACTGCTCAGAGCCTGGGAAGGTATGGTGCAGTGTTCTGTAACATGGTGGACACATTGTGATGGGCCGGAGAGTTGTATCTCACAACTGGTTCACATGCATGTCATGGCCTGATGGTGTTACGCAGTGTGTCAGGGAAAGCAGGCTGACATGAAAAATGAGTTTTGCATTAACTCCTCTATTCCATTCCAATGGGACCTGTATGAATGAGGATGCAAGTTCATGGAAATAAAAAAAAAAATATATATATATACACACACACACACACACACATATACAGTATCTCTGTCTCTCTCACCACACACACACACATATTTGTATGTATGTTACAGATTGCATATAAATATACAAGTGATACACAGTGGGAACCTCATGAGTGGTGTAGAAAGCACATACAAATATATAAGTGATAGTGGAAACCTCATTAGTGCGATAGATAACATACATATAGAAATACCTTGTTTATCACATAAGATCCCTTCTGCATATGTCATTTATGCAACAGGCTAGGACCTTAAGGGAGAGACATTTGTTTTGCTTTTTTAGGCATAAAATTATTTTTATAAGTCTGTTATTTTTTGAACTAGTGTTACTGTGCTTTCCACCATCCTGATTGCTATAACCACTGCCATGAAAGTGAAGTCAGGATGACAAGCTGACACTGTGATGTGGTAGTTTGTTAGTGCTGCAGAACTTCCGCAGAAATTACAAACTACTGCCACAGAAGTTCTGCGGCAAATGGTAGTCTTGCCGCAGAACTTGGTCCCACTGTGCCGTAGAAAAGTAGGGGCCCTGCTTATGTTTAAACCACATGTTGACCACATAGCAAGGACTATTCATCAGAAACCTGGCCTGCTATACAGGTTGGGAAACTCGTTGACTCCTGACTCAGAGATTGTAATAGAAAGAGGTACCTTGCTTTCTACATCGGTCTATGGTGCCCCAGTATTGCAGTTCCTCGAGAGCTCAGAAGCCTGCAAACTGGGTGTCTTGCTTTACAAAATTAGTCAGTTTGCATCTGGGTCACCATCAAGGAGTAACCACTGTGAGGTTTTTGCTAGGTTAAACTGGCCCACTTTGGAAGACAAACTTACCTATGCACTCCTTTGCCTCACCTTTAAACTTTCCAGAGTCTATACCCCCTCAAATCTAATGGGCCTACTGACCCCAAAGCCTCTAAGATGGGTACCAGGTCAATATGCCGTATGCAAGATGGCATAGTCAAAACCATGCAGAACAGACAGCGTGGGTGAATATAGTGACAGGGTGCAAAACCAAGAAAGGATATAATAGTGTAAGAACAGTTGTGCACCCTATTGCTGTTGCCTGGGTAGCAAGTCAAGCAGAGGATAAGACCTCTTTTGGGAGGAGGATCCACTAAGCAGCTTCTGTGGCTCAACAGGATGAGCTGCAGGCAGCAAGGGGAGCAATGCGTCTGTGGACCAGGTTTCAAATCCTGGTCCGAGATGAATAGAGCTTTTAATTTTTTTAATGATTTGCACTTTGTGCGATAAGGATTTTCCCTCTCGCTGTGTTTCTCCCCATCCCTGTGTTAACCTCTGGAGTTGCTTATTTAAGGTGGGGGGTTTGGAGGTGCTGACCTTGTAAGTGGGGTTTGGAGTCAGAGCCTCCTGCAAAACATAAAGAATGTCAACTGTTGTTCATGGATATTTTGATTCAGTGATTTGGGTCAGTGCTAGCAATGTACTCGCTGTATTGACAGCTGTACTGTACACTACGGCACTATTTTTGTGTGTGATGTTATGACCTCATGCCTCTAAGGTGTACCCTACAGTCCTCAAATACCAGTCTACTTGAAATCCCCAGTGTAAGTACCAACACTGGAAAAAGATAATTTGCATACTCTGCCCCTTATTATTGGACTTCCCTTTCTGAAAACCAAATTAATGCCACCTCTCAAGAATGGTTTAAGTCTGGGCTTAAAGTCTGTTTATTAGAATGCTGCCAGTGCATTGATATAGTTGACCCTTCCTTACACATAGATGTCCCTTTACTTCACCAATTTGGTGTATGGTATATTGTTCACTGATGAATCATTGCATGTACTTTTGGACTGTCTGAAAATCAATGTATTTATTGATCGTTAAGTGTATTCTTTACCATTTGGTGCCCCTTATAATTTACTGTGAAGCTTCCCATTGGTAACAAAACATCTCTGTAGTTATAAGTAATTTGTACAATTTACCAGTGTCTTGTTGTTATGCACGATATTTTTACATCACCATGCTGACATATTGCTGTGAGTAGGGGACTGAAGACTATTTAACAGGACATTGAGAGTGTGGTCTTCCATTTAGTAATTTGGATGGCTGCATAACTGATATTACTCCACTGTTCTCTCCATTTACCACAGTGTATGTGTGTGTCGCAACCCTGCCTGCAGTATATAGCACTGTTTCTGGAGCCCCTTAAATAATTGTGCCTGTTACCAGAGCTTAAGGCAGTAATGGCTGTAATTTCTGTTGGAACACATTCATCATTTTAAGGGCATGTAAGTTAAATAGCTTTGGAACAGCTAACTTCCATAAACAATGAAAAGAGTATTTATTTTTAATGGCACTTCTTTTCCTGCACTCTAGTACTGCATTCCATTGTGTAACATTCCAGTCTGCTTCAGCTTGATTCATCATTACAAGAGTTTGCCTTTATAGAATTTGCTTCTATTATGTGCTGATAATTTTTTTATTGCTGCAAATTTACCTGATGCTGTGGTATATGTATTGATTTCCTGCAAAATGTGTCTTTAAAACAAAGATATTTATAATAATTATATAGTTAATGAAGTTGTGTGCCTTTTCTGGTGTTCTGTTGGGTTCAATACCCCCTGTTCTCAGATTACCTTGCAACACATTTGAGTCTTAACCTTTGATTATTCTGGTTCAGCCTTCTTGTGTGCTTTTAAATACACACGGCCACCCTCCCAAGCCAGGAAAAGCAGGGAGGTACCCTTCCTCAAGCCAAAAGATGCAGGGCCATCCTCACCCCCCCCAAAGCCAGGAGAAGCAGGGCCTCCTCCCCCCACCAGGAAAAGCAAAGCTATTCCTCCTGGGGTAGGAGAAGTAAGGCCATCCCTATCACCCAAACAAGAAGAAATGGCCATCCCACCCTTTTCCAGCAGGTATCCACCTCCCAAAATGGTCCTTAATGGATTGGCCATCCTCAGTGGCAGGGCCAAGAGATAGAGGGCCATGCAGTCTCTCCTTTGAGTCTCTCCCCTCCCTTCCCCTCTCCACAGTACTGATACATTTTCAAATAAACTCAGCCACTTACCTTAATGAAAAGGCACAAGCTGTCAGAACCCAGTCTCTCTGGTTCTGTAGGCAGTTTCTTTCTTGGCTCTTTTTGCTGCTGGCAGAACTTTTACTTCAGGATCTGACTCTGTGCTGCAGCTACTGGCTGGGCAGTGTGGCTAGCTGGTGCTGCTGTCTTCCATTAGTGACCAGAATGTACTCTAGTATTTTATGAAAAAAGAACATTGTAGTACAGCTCTTTTAAGGTTAGTTATACTGCTAAGTTGGGGGGCTTCTGTGCTGCAGCTTGCAAGCAATGCCGATGCAGTTCTGGTTTGGTGGTCACAGTTGGCTGGGTGGCTCCTGATTCAGGCAGCTGGGCAGTCAGCAGGAGTCAAACCACAGTGCCACTCTCTGTTCCCCAGCACTGGGTGCCCAATTATGGGGTTGGATGGTAAACTAAAATGAAAGCAAGTAGCCACTTGCTGCTCAACCTTGTTGCCAACAAACTTTCCCAATTCTGACACCAAGCACCCAAACCTAGAGTCTGATAGTAAATGAAAAAAAGTAAGCAAACAATGACAGCCAAACCCCAATGCTGTCAACCCTCCCTTCTAACTCTAGGTGCCCATCCCCCTGGTCCAACAGTCAATGAAAAAAGTAAGCAGACTATGGGAACCCATCTCCAGTGATGTTTTAGAAAGAAATGTTAGTTGTTTTCTGCATTAATCTATTGTTACATTGCTCCCTGCTATTCATTGTACCATTGCACATTTGTGTACTTGCCACTTGCACATCAAATAAAAAGCAGTGTTATTCCACGGTCAGCAGTAAAACTTTAACCCTATTAATTTTATTTATTTTATTTATTTGATGTTTGGAAAATAACCTTTGAGCCAAGGCTCTTTTACAAAGATTTCACATCATGTGAACAGAGTATAGACATTCAGTCAAGAAGGTTGCAGAGTTTTAGGACATTTGAGACACTGACCAGCACAACAATCAGGAAAAGGTTACAGAGTTTCATAGGCATTTAAAACACTATACAGCATATGGACATCAACTTTAGTTGATTACAAGTGCAGATGAGGTGCAGAAGAACTAGAGGTTAGGTTAGGTTGGGTAGAGGGTCAGTAAGGATAGGATTTTGGTAGGGGAGGAGGAAGACCTCTAGTAAAAGTGCACATAGAGGCAGGGCTGAGGCTAGGGAGGCATAGGTTCATAGATAATTTACAAGTTCTGATGACAATTTGTCTTTAAGTGAACTCACCACCTATTTACTTTCATCGGTAGCACATACATTTTTTATTTCCTATATATTTATCTAGTTCATACTTAAAACTTCCCATTGTCTCACTATTGACTATGCATCTAGGCAATTCATTCCAACTATTTATTATTCTTTGAGTAAAAAAATCCATACATTTGTTGTTTTATTTATGTCACCTTTTAGTCTGTAAATATGAGAGCTAGATTTTTTGTTTTGTTCCTCACTTCTTTTAAATCCTAATACTGCCATTAATTTATTATCCCTGGTTGCCCTATATACCAGACAAAGGTCACCTCTTAATTGTCTATATTCAATCGAGTATAGCCCCAAATTCTGTAGTCTATCACTATATGTCCTATTATGTTGTCCTTTTATTCTCTTTGTTATTTTTCTCTGTACTCTCTGTTTAAATGTTTTATTACTAACATTAGTTGCTGCCGCAAACTGTGAACAATATTCCATATGTGGACGAATCAGATTTTGTACAAAGGGAAAATAACCTCACTGTCCCTACTCTTAATATTTGCTAGTGTACATCCCAGTATTTTTTACATTTTTTAACTGATTTATTTGTATGTCCGGCTGTAGTCAGTGTGTTTGATCTGTATACTACTAGGTCACTTTCTTCTGAAGTTGACTCCAATATTTGATCATATAATTTATATAAATAATTTGGATTTTTAGCACCAAAGTGCATCACTTTGTACTTGGATACATCAAACTTCATTTTGTTTGTTTTTGCTCAATTTACGAGATTATCTAAGTTTTCTTGTAATTTCTTACCATCGGAATCATTTTGGACAATTCTCCCTAGTTTGCAGTCATCTGCATATTTACATATCCATGCATTATCCTTTGTTTGAAGTATACTGACCAGTATATTAAATAAAGTGGGCCCCAGGACAGATCCCTGAGGAACCCCACTCGTTACGTCACCCCACTCAGATTGGCATCCCTTCACAATCACCCTTTGTTTTCTGTCCTTTAACCAGGATGTAACCCGTTCTATTATAGTATCCCCTAAATTCACTTGATGTAATTGTTCAATCAGTTTTTTGTGTGATACCTTATCAAACACCTTTGCAAAGTCCAAATATATTACATCCACTGATACACCTTTTTCCAAGGCCTGACTCACTGGTTTGAAAAAGTTTATCAAATTAGTTAGGCATGACTTGCCGTTATTGAACCCATGTTGTGTAATATCAAATATTTGTTCTTTTTCCAAGTGTTCTGTAATCCTGTGTTGAATTACTCTTTCCAATAATTTCCCTAAAACTGATGTTAGGCTTATTGATCTATAATTTTTAGCCTTGAACCCTGATCCAGATTTGAATATTGGTGTAATATTTGCTTGTCCTCATAGACCCATCCTAGTGTGGAGATAGGGGAGGGGTGTGCAGAAGCAGCCCTTTAGAGTGATTCAGAGGCACTGTCAAGGAGCGTGTGGGAGGATGGCTTCTGTCTTTTGCTGAGAATAGTTGCCGTTAGCAGAGCCAGACCTTGCCATCCAGAGTCTATCAGCTGTTGGAGAAGCAGGTGGATACAGAGCTGGAGGTCAGATAGTGCTTAAGGTCTGATTTGAAGCTGGACAGGCTAGTGGAGTTCCGAATGGACTCAGGTACCTCATTAAGCCAGAGAGGGGCTCCGTAGGAGAAGGCACACTTAATAGAAAAGCATATGTGAATTCATAGGATGAATACTAAAATCAACAAAAGTGTAATAGTGCAATGAATATCAGGGAGCAATGCTATGTCAACTAATGTTCCACACCACAAGCAGAGCTTTATCAGAGTTAGCAACTATATGCTGAAATGCCTTGATATTATCTGTCACTAGGTTTGAATAGCACATTTATGAACAGCACTATCAATAACAGCACTTTCCATACAGTGGTATGCAGAACAGTGATAGGAACAAATGCTGCAGGTAAAGGCAATGCCACTGGTAGCAGTCACAAAGCACTCAGTGGACTGCTACCAGTACAAATACTTATTTTAGCAGGGGCTCTCCCCCTCCACACCTCCCCTTAACTAAAATAATCAAATCTGAGTTGGAGTTGGATTATGGGAGAAAAACAAAATTTTGAATGTCAGGATTAGAACCCTGATCTTCACTACCATTGTGCGCTATGTCTCAATCCTCTCTGCCACAGGAACTGTCATCCACCATTTTTGATTTCTCAGCCCTTGTCTTCTTCCTACTACCATGGACAGCAGCCTGGGTAGCACTTATTGCACAGCACTGATTAATTCTTGTTGCTATCTGTGATATGCCATTCAAACATTGCAGTTGTTTTCCTTATGCTATATTTGTAGTACTATTGCAACCGGTTATTATATTATCCACCACCTGTGATGTGTACAAATAAAATATTTAAAACAAATGTGATGCATCCTCAGGTTATGAGGAGGCAATTATAAAATTACAACCTGCAATTAAGTTAATGCAAAGTTTAATATCAGATGTGGCATGAACTACCCAAAAGGCATATTTTCAGTTGGCTAGTGCATGTGATTATAAAAAAAGCTTTACATATAAACCACAATATCAGGAAATATAAACTATATACAAATCCATTTTGTGGATGTTGGAGTGAAGCACTGGTGATATAAAATGGACAGGTATTCATTTATATATCCCTTCTCTTGAGAGACATTTTCTTTAGGATTGTGGAACTAATGATCTCTGCAGCATAATGATTCCAAATATCAGGAATCTATTAGATAAAAAGTAAGGCATTAGTATATCAGATGCTCAGCCATAATGGATCTATACCTTGGTGGGGCTCACTATAGCCCAGGTGTGAATGGTTGCTTTGAACTTTTGCACATTCTGTAAGTCCTCTGGTTTTTTTTATTTAAATTGCATTAAAGTGATAGTTATCTAAAAGTTACCTACCTCGAGGTATCATGACGTACCACTGAGGTACCATGGAGGCACTCGAGTTACAATTTGCATTGACTGTATTATGATTCTGCCTCATTCTGCCTTATTATACCTAGGTGAACCTCACTACTGAAAAACATTTTGGTATACCTCACTACTGAGAAACTTTTCTACAGCTACCACTGTATAATTGTGACTGAATGAGTATCTGATATAATAATGTCCTGTTGTTTAGAATACATGTCTGACATTTGTATTTTCTGTCACAGAGTTCATTGGATCCACAGTGCTAGTGAAAATGTCTCTCAAGAGAAGGAATATATACATATATATATATATATATATATATATATATATATATATATATGATGAACACCTAAACATTTTATATCCTCAGTGCTTCCCCCCAACATGTGCAAAATGGACTTCGATATAAATTTATATTTACTGTTATTGTGGTTTGTATGTGAAGATATTTTAATACTTTCATCTACTAACCAACTGTTGAAAATATGCCTTGTGGGTAGTTAATACCAGGTCTGATGTTATACTTTTCATTTCCTTTATTGCCAGTTGTAACTTTATGAGCCTCCTCATATCCTGAGGATGTATTACATAAGTATCAAACTGCTAATGTCTCTTTCATATATGATAGTGTATGCCACTTATCATGTAATATGACAACTTTTAAATAGAACCTTTAACAACAAAACAATATGCTAATTCCTGATAGCATGAACATTTACTCGAATCCATTTGCTGCTGTATTGGCTATGACTAGAGTTTGTTATTATTTATTTATTTATTTATTTTTTACCGGGTAAGTGCACTAGATAAATCCGGCCTATTTTCAGGCATGACCCAGGGGGAAGGGTATACAGATGAATGCCAACTGACCTTGAACCAGATTAAGCAGTTGGTGGCATTTTTTTAGTGAATGAGGGAAATTTGGCCAGGACACCAGGGAAATTCCCCTACTCTGTAGGTGGGGTTTCCAGCCGCTGACATGATGGAGGCTTCAGTTAGTGACCAGACTGGCCGCGATGCGGACCTCCTGTTGAATCTCTCACCAGCACCGACAGACATTGCAGTTCACACGTTAGTGGAGCCGACTATTTGTGATTCGGAACTACGACCCCAGGTACAAGCCTTACCTGTTTTCAGTGATTTCGTTTCCAAACCTACGAAAAATAAACCGGATAAACTTCTGCTTCCACTCAAGTCACCAGTGTTTCCTGTGGGACAGAGTTCTGTGCGCACAGAGTGTGCGGCACCGCTGTTTCCCCCGCTGCCTTCCGGATCTAGCTTGCCAATGGACGCCAAGACAGGAGCTACACGGGCTGCCCAAATCACTCAAGTTATGGGCCCCTTTTCACCTCCAGGGCTTGCAGAGCCAAACCTCCAGAAGACTACCACCTCTACAACATCCTCTGCTGCGAACTTATTACGTTTACGTTTCGGACTACCTAAATGACAGGATGTCGGAGAATCTTCCTGGACTGCATCAGATGCCTTATCCAAGGCAGGTTAGACGCAATCAACTTTGGGAACTTGGATTCCGGATCCTTCATGGGATGCAACTAAACACGGGGTGTTATTTTCCCCTACCAGGCCTGCCACTTTCATGAGCTCCAACAAGGTACCAACTGCTATTGTAAATGCAACCAATGCTGTTACAAGTACTAAATTAGATGGTAATTCTTGGGGGGATATCATGGATGCTACTGATCAGGGTATTTCTCAAACACCCATAAAGGGTGCATATGCCAATGAGACACCACTCATTACCTTAAATGTCACACCTGCTGCCCCTCCCCATGTCTCTTCCTCCCTGGGTGCAGTTAATGACCCCACAATCTCCCCCCATCTTACTATTTTGGACTCACAACATGGCCCTACTTCTCCGGAGGGCGACCCTGGGCTTGGCACATCCACATCTTTGATTCATAATTTAGATACAAACCCTAGTGAACCAGCTTTGGGTCAGACACCCATTCTCTCTGACCTATTTAAGAATAAACTAGAACAAACCCCCTGCAGGAATGCAGTACGTATCCGCTATAGGGGTGGTCTCCCTGAGTTTCCTGATAGGTATTACGTGGCTCGGACTCTTCTCAAAGGCATGATGCATTTTCAAGCCTCAGATATTTATGCCCTGATTCATATTTCGGGAGAAGAGACTTTCGATGTCAGTTTTAAGACCTCTACAGGACTAGATCATTTCTGGCATGTATACTCTTCTCAGAAAACGAACCCCAATTGGGCCCCTTTTTCTGTTTTTCCTTTATCCAAACCCACCATACGTACAGTTACAATTATGTTTAGAAATGAAGGAGTTAGCGTCAGCGATATCTATCATTGGTTGCAGAATCACTGTAATGTCCTTTCCCCTCCCGAAGCTATCCTGGACGATGAAGGTCTATGGACTGGTGGCTGGAGGTTTCGAGTAAAACTGTTTCAAGTAAATTCTGAAATTGTACATTTACCTAATAGTTTTTTCCTCGGGAAAGACAGGGGGGTTTGTTACTACGGAGACCAGCCTAGGGCTTGTTATAAATGTGGTGCTACCACACATCTGAGTAGCACATGTGACCTACTAAAATGTAGTCTCTTCGGAGGATATGGACATCCAAGTGTTTCCTGCAAAAATGTATTTAAGTGCAACTTATGTAATGAAACTGGGCATGCATATCACCAATGCCCATGGGCTAGTAAGAATAGATCGGAGGATTGGAATTCTGAAGCCTTGGTACAGAAGGCTCAAGATAAAGCACAAGAACAGATTGTTACCCCAACCGTTGCTTCTGCCACTTCCATTTTACCCCCCCCCAAGAACCGCCAGGTCCTATTCCCTCTATCCCCTCAGAACCTCTGGTTTCTGCACCACAATTGGATCAGGTTGCCCAACGAAGCACCTCCACTGACACTCCTAATGAGACTACGTTATCTCAACCTTCTTGTACTGTTCTTGTTGACAAGGAAGGATTTCAAACAGGTAGACGAGTTACTAGGGCCGCTAGCTGAAAATCTAATAAATCTCTTGATATTCCCCTGTCCAATACATTCAATTGTCTAAAAGGGGATAGAGAAGATTCTGATGGAGATTCAGATGTTTCTGCCATTCCATCTGATATAGATACCCCAGCTCTTAAACCCCCTGATGTTGCCAGGAAAAAACTCACTAAAACTAAAAAAGGAGGAAAGAAATGGAAAAATATGATGGTGACGGATGGGAGTGGTTAGCCTAGTCAAATCTAAGAATGGATATTCACATAGCCTCCCTCAATGTTTGCAGTTTGAAGAGTTTTAGGAAAAGAACAGCTTTTTTGCATTATGCCAGCTCTCTCCAGTTGGATATTCTATTATTACAGGAAACACACATCTCCACCTTACATGACATTCAGCAATTGAAGCGAGGCTGGTTTAAAGGCACCTCCTTTTGGACATTTGGGGAGGATTCAGCAGATGGTGTAGCTATTCTTTTTTTTTCCTCCAAATTTTCCATCACTCGCATAGTAGATATTCACCCAGGTAGAGCGCTTATTGTTGATTGCACTAAATACACATTCTCATTCCGGATTATAGTTATTTATAGTCCACAAACCAAGGCAACCCGTATAGCTTTGTTAGATTTAATTAAACCATTTTTATGTACATGAAAACACATTTTTTGGGGTGGGGACTTTAACTGTTCAATAGATATTAAAGACAGGTCTATCTCAGGAAAAAAAATTTATTGTGATTCCCTAGCCTTGTCAACATTAATAAAAGATGCAGGTTTAACAGATGCATACCGTTCCCTCCACTCTGATGCAGGATATACGTATCATAGATCAGTATATCATACTAGAATAGATTATTTCTTTGTCTCTCATCACTGTACCCCACACTCTATTTCAGTAATACCTAATGAGATATCTGACCATTGTATTCTCATTGGTCATTTTTTCTTTGGTTCCCCTCCTGTACCAATCTCATATCATTCTCAGTGGAAACTAAATAATTCCTTATTTTCCCTGACATCTATTAAAAATCATATACACTCTCTTTTCCAAGCACGAATCTCAGTTATAATTTGTTACGATTCTATGTGGGAGTGGTGGCAAGATACTAAAAAAGATCTGAGTGTTTTTTTTTTCAGGCTTTAGGGAGAAAAACTGTCAGAGAAAGTTATCTTACATATCTCACATTTCGTAACCAGTTATATAAGTTGATGTCCCTTCAAGCCACATCTTCAGTGGATTATTCAAAACAAATATCCAAAGTAAAGGAATGCATGTTTTCTCACCAGTACAACACTGCTCGCACATTAGATTACATTATGCAAACTGGCACTAATAATTCCCCATCTGCTGATCCCTTTTATGCTTTCAAAGACAGACTTCAATCAACAGTTATGCATGGGCTACGAGACACTCATGGTAATATACTATCCTCTGTTCCGGATATGTTATCGATTACTTCTGATTATTTATGGACTCAATTTTGCACCACCCCTGAATCCCCTCATGATATCTCCCATATCATACAAGCCCCTTACCCTAAACTCCCAGCTCATTTAATTCCTAATTTGATCAAAAGAATTTCTCAGGAAGAGGTTGCTAGGAAAATTTCTAGCTTAAAATTGAAGGTCTCTCCAGGGCCAGACGGTCTGACACATGAATTTTACAAAACATTCCAAATGAATCTGTTGGAAATATTGACCCAGGTGTTTAATTATGTTCTAGACAATATGGCTACGGCATCTGGATTTGGCCTTTCGATTCTAAAATTTTTGTATAAAAAAGGAGATACAGTCTCCCTTGCCAACTGGAGACCATTACATCTTCTAAACACAGATTATAAGATCTTGTCTAAATTCTTTGTTCCTGCTTAAGGATCGTTGCCTTGGATCTGATTGATACGGCTCAAACCTGTGCCATACCCAGCAGAAACATCCAAACAAACCTTTTTTTCTTACGTGAAGTTTTTGAAATGAAAAAGTATAACAAGTTACATGGATATCTTTTTATACTAGACCAATCAAAAGCATTTGATTCCGTACATCATGATTTTTTATTTCGTATATTAACCCTGTATGATATTCCTGCTCAATTTGTATCCTGGATTTCTCACATGCTCTCCTTAGCCTATTTTTTCCCAATGATAAATGGATTCCATGGCCCAACCCTTTTACAAAATATAGGGCTTCGTCAGGGCTGCCCTTTTAGCCCTTTACTATATGTTTTTGCCCTGGATCCCATCATCAGACAGATTCAATGGAATTCCGGTATTATAGGCATTACTCCTCACCCCAGTTTACAACCTGTTAAAATCTCTGCTTATGCAGATGATGTAGTTTTATTTTGTCTAGATCTTTCCTCAGGTACAAGAGCTATACAAACCTTTCAATCCTTTACGCCAATATCTGGGGGTAGACTAAATCTTGAGAAAAGTGTATGTATCCCATTACAACACAATTCTACTGACTCAACAGAAATTTCTGGTATCAGGGTATGCACCTCACCACAGAAAATCCTAGGGATTTGGTTTAATACACCGAATGATGCTACCTATAATTGGGAGAAGCGTTTAGCACTGGGAGATCACAAAGTCCATATCTGGAAAACATGGAGACTGTGCAAGAAGAAAAGGGTTATGGTGATAAAAGATTTTTAGCCCCACTTTTTTTATATTTAAGTCATATCTATGGTCCACCTAAACATTTAGAAACCAAACTATTTAGCCTTTTTTTTCAAATGTTATGGGGCAATCGCTTAAACCCTGTGAAAAGAAATATAACCTATTTACCCCAAAACCAGGGTGGTTTAGGAATGATAAATCCAATGTCCTTTTTTCTTTCTTTTTTTTTATATCACATTTTTCAGAGCCATAAATATGCGTCCACTGTTTGTGACTCATGGGTAGCTAAAGCTGTGAACTCCCTAATGGTAGCATGGGTTGACCTTCCACCCGTTGTTTCCCGCATACCTAATGCTCCATCTTATATTGTTGATAGCATCCATACCCTTAGGTCCTGAAAACTTAATAAAACCTCCATAATAGATCTCACTAAGAAACAGTTATACGTTTATTTCTTAAACATAGATAAACCAATATTACAGCTTCCACTTTGTTCTCCATCCCACACAATGTTTGCATTAAACGTCCTCAAAGATAAAAGAATCCTGGCCCATATGTGGGACGTGTCTTGGTTATGCTGTCATGGTAGACTACAAGTTCGAGGAAATTTAAAACACAAATCAGCGCAAGACAGGTTTTGCCCCAAACCACATTGCATTAACATTGAAGAAACAATGGAACATTTTTTCTTTTCTTGTACAGATGCTCTTTTGTTCTGGAAAACACTAGCGAACAAATGGAAATGGCCTTTTCTTAGTAGGATCACATATCCAGTTCTTATTTTAGGAATATTTTCTGGTGTCTGGAATACATTCCACCCCAGCACTCTGAGAGTATTGTTTGCTACATGCAAATATTATATGTGGCAAGCTAGGTGTAAATATGTTTTGCAACAAGTACCAACTTGTCCATTAGTTATTATTGAATGTATCGAGACTACTATTTTGAAATTACAAGAATCAGAACTGCAATGCATTTCTCCTGCACAATTTGCTTCTTACTGGGCTGGGATTACATTTTTGAATTGATTGGAAAAGATAACCTTTGAGATAATCCAATGTTTCTCTTTCTCTTTTTTTTTTTTTTCTCTCTCCATTAATCTGTACAAAAAATACATTTTTGTCTCTGGATCTTTCAAATGTTTCAGTACAGATTTTTTTATTGTTTTTTGACATTGTTTTCATGTTTCATGTACTTGATGTTATGTACTTTTCAATAAAAATTTCCCCTACTCTTGTCGGTAGGGGATTTCCAGTACACAGACATGGATGATTTCACATGGTGTCAGCATCACGATGGTGCTGCACTGACTCTGGAGCTCGCTATGCTGAAAGAGACTGACTTGCCTTCTCAACAGACTACTGCACTCTCGCCCGAGAAACCTGGAACTTTGGATAACGCCTTGCTACCGAATATTGCTGACAAAATCCCTGTACCTTCTGATTCTCTTGTTATGGATTCCTTGCCTTTGGAGTTGCTTCCTGCTTCCAGTCAGTTAGTGGAACGATCGTTTCAGCAGATGCAGTGTCAACCACCGGACCATCCCCGTGTGTTTCCATTCCTGCAGGGGATAAAACCAAGACATTGCTTTTGGGAGATATACCTGCAATTTCTATACTATCACCGCCTGCCCAGCTCCCTCCTTGTTCTGCTTCTACCACCTCAGCGCTACTACGCTCTCGCTTTGGACTATCAAAGGATGACCCTGCTTGTGATCCCCCCTGGACTGCTTCAACTGCCTTACGACAAGCAGGATGGACTACAACGGCATCTGGATCTTGGACCCCTGACCCTTCTTAGGATGCGGACCGCCATGGCATATTATTCTCACCCTCCAGGCCTGCAATACCTACAGCTCCATCGAGGTACCTCTTCTCAAAGGGGACATTCCAATTATTGATGGTACTAGTGCTGAACAGTCTACTGTGCCTAAGGTAGCCTGGGGGGATGTTATGGATTTACATGATGCTATATCATCTCAGCCCCCTACAGTACAGCATAACCCCAGTGAACCTCTACTTTTCTCTGTGCATCCTAACACAGGGGCTTCTCATGCTGCCCAGTCTTCCCCTGTCCATGCCCCAGTCAATGCTCAAACCTCCACACATCTCTCGGACTCTGTTCCACCTCCTCCACTCTTCCTGCTAGATGATCCTGGAGAAGGCCCATCCTCCCTGACTCCTACCTTGCAATCCTCCCCAGCTGTACCCCCCCACTGCCCCCCACAATGGTCCTGTGCTTTCTGATTTATTTAAAAACAAATTAGAACAAGCCCCATGACGTAATGCTGTCCATTTACGTTATAGGGGCAGGCTTCAGGATTTCCCAGACAGATATTATGTAGCTCGTACGTTGTTGAAAGGGAATATGCATTTTCAGGCCTCTGATATATATGCCTTGATTCATGTTTCTGGGGAAGAAACCTTTGATGTCAGTTTTAAAACTACTGCTGGTTTAGATAGATTCTGGCATAAATGTGCTTCCTTAAAGAATACCTCCCCCTGGACTCCATTTTATGTCATTCTCCTCACTAAACCTTCCATTCGTACAGTCACTACCATATTTAGAAATGAGGGGGTCAGCGTTAGTGATATTAATCATTGGTTACAGAATCACTGCACTGTGTTAACCCCTCCTGAGACACTTTTAGATGAGGAAGGCCTCTGGATGGGAGGATGGAAGTTCAGAGTTAAACTTTTTCTGGTTAACTCTGAACTCCTCCACTTACCTAACAGTTTCTTTTTGGGTAAGGATCGGGGTGTGTGTTTTTATGGGGGTCAGCCCAGGGCATGCTACAAATGTGGGGCTCACATGCACTTAAGCAGCACATGTGATCTCTTAAAATGTAGTCTCTGTAGTGGGTATGGACACCCTAGTGTTTCTTGTGAGAATGTCTTTCGGTGTAATTTGTGTGAGGAAACAGGGCATGCCTACCACCAATGTCCCTGGACAAGCAAAAACCATAAGGAAGGATGGGATCCTGATGTGCTAGTACAAAAGGCACAGGATAAAAGACAGGATAAACCTACTTCTATGGTTGATGTCTCAAATCTCATGGATGTTGCCCCCCCTTTCCCCCTCCTGTGGACAGTGATGTCACACCTATTCTATTGGGCCACCCTATTCCTCCTATACCTACTTCTACTTCCTCGCCCTGCCCCATGGCTACTCTAGTGACCCCTACTACAGACCAGGAAGGTTTTAAGCCAAGTAGAAGGGTCACTAAGCTGCTGCTCAGAAGAATGTGAAATCTTTTGACCTTCCCCTCTCTAATCCTTTTGATTGTCTGAAGGGTGGCAGAGAAGAGTTAGATGGTGAATCAGACAATTCGATTTTTCCCTCAGATTTGGATTTGTCTACCCCCAAACCTCCTGATGTATCCCGTAAAAAAGCTAACAAATCCCTCAAAGGCAGTAAGAAGCAGAAAAACATGACCATCACTGATGGCAGTGGGTGAATTTATGCTTTCTCCTGGTGTCCCTTACTGTAGCTGCTCTCAACGTTTGTAGCATTAAAAGCTACAAGAAGAGGATGTTTTTTTTCATCTTGCTGCTTCCCTACACATTGGCATCCTCTTTATACAGGAAACTCATATCTCCACACTGTGTGAGGTACAACACCTTAAACGAAGTTGGATTAAAGGGCCCTCATACTGGACCTTTGGAGACAATGTTGCAGATGGGGTTCCTATTTTGTTCTTTTCTATACACTTTTCTATTACACGCATCATTAATATTTCTCCTGGTAGGGCCTTAATCCTTGATTGTACCTTTCACAATTTTCAGTTTCGTTTGATTATTATATATGGTCCACAAACTAAGGCAACACGTATTGCTTTACTGACATTAATTAAACCATATTTATGTACCACGAAACATATTATTTGGGGGGGATTTTAATTGTTCCTTGGATGTTAAATATCGAACTGTGGAGGGGAAGAACATTTATTGTGACTCCCTAGCCTTATCTGACTTAGTGAGAGATGTGGGTCTCCTTGACGCCTACCGTTCATTACACACTACTGCTGGTTATACATATTATAGATCACATTTTCATACACGAATTGCTATTTTTTTTCTTCCCCACAATGTGTAGCATGTACAGCTACACTTCGACCTTTGGAAATTTCAGACCATTTTTTACTCTCATGCATGTTTTGCATCAGTCAATCCTCTGTTTCTTCCCTTTCTCAATCTACTCACTGGAAATTGAATAACACTCTCATTTCCTTGCTAGAGATACAAGACCATGTACATCATCTCTTCCATGCCCGGATTTCTGTAATATGTTTTTATGATTCCATTTTACAGTGGTGGTCGGATACTAAGTTGGAACTTAGATGTCTTTTTCTAACTATGGGAAAATGGATAGCCCGAGATAAACATATCACATATCTATCCCATAGAAATCAATTATATAAATTACTATCTCTATCCACAACATCCCCTATTGATTACTTCTTCCAAACTGCCATTATTAAACGTCATATGATCTCATATCAATACAAAAGTGCTCGCACGTTGAATTTTTTTAAGAGAGTGGGAACCTCAAATCTGCCCTCTATGAACCCTTTTTTTGCACACAAAGATAGGATTCAGAACACGGTGATGAATGGTTTGTTAAATCAGCAAGGTGTTATTAATTATGACACACATAGCATGCTGAATATAGTTCATTCTCATTTACAGTCTCAATTTTGCAGACCTTTCCCTTCATTACCAAACTTTTCTTCACTATTTTCTGCCCCGTTTCCACAATTTCCTGCTCACCGTGCCCCGGATCTTGTTTCACTTATTACGCAGGAGAAAGTGGCTTCCGCTATATCTCATCTGTCACTACAGGTCTCTCCGGGCCCTGATGGATTGACCCATGAGTTTTATAAAAATTTTAAGGACAATCTCCTGGAAATTCTGTTGCAAGTTTTTAACTATATCTTACTTTGTACAGAAGTTATCCCAGATTTTGGTTTGTCCTTTCTTAAATTTATCTACAAGAAAGGTGATGCCCACGACTTACTAAAATGGAGACCTCTGCATCTCCTTAATACTGATTACAAACTCCTTGCATGAATTCTAAGTTCAAAATTATCATGCATAGCTCCTGACCTACTGGAATCTGCCCAGTCCTGCGCTGTTCTAGGACATTCCATGCAAAACAATTTATTCCTTCTTCGTGAAATTTTTGAGGCAAAAAACCGTCATGCTCTTTCAGGCTTTATACTTTCCTTAGATCAAGCAAAAGCATTTGATTCTGTACAACATGCATACTTGATATACATTCTGACATCCTATGGTATCCCCTCTACTTTCATACAATGGATCATGCGTTTGTTTTCTATGGCCTATTTTGTACCCCTTGTTAATAGTCATCTGGGTAATACCTTACTTCAGACGATTGGCCTTCATCAGGGCTGTCCTTTCAGCCCACTATTATACGCCTTCATGTTAGATCCTGTTATACACCATCTTTTATGGGACTCTTCTATTATAGGTCTTGCACCTCACCCAACACTGCCCCATGTTAAGATTTCTGTCTATGCAGATGACGTTGTACTATTTGTTCACGATAAACAGTCAGGAGACCATGCTGTGGCTATCTTTCACTCCTTTTCCAAACTCTCTGGTGGTATTCTTAACCTACAGAAAAGTGTTACTATCCCCTTAGCTCTGCTGTAGTGCCGGATGTGGGTGGGATTCAGTTATGTTTGTCTCCTCACTGTATATTGGGGATTTGGTTTAATGTCCCACATCCTGCCCTATATAATTGGGAAAAACGTTTAGGTTTGGGAGACACTAAGGTTAATATTTGTAAATCCTGGAAACTGGGGAAAAAAAGAGAGTTCTAGTGGTAAAACAATTCATCTTTCCACTATTTTTATACCTCAGTTATGTATACACTCCACCCCACCCTCTAGAGACTAGGATCTTGAGCATTTTTTTCAAATGATATGGGGAAACCATCTGAACTCTGTTAAGCGTGACTTAACATATTTACCCATTAAACAGGGAGGACTTGCTGTGGTACACCCTATTGCTTTTTATCTTTTATTCTTTTTCAACTTTTTTCTAGAATTCGATCAGTAACCCATGTTTGTGATGTATGGATTAATTACCACATGCAAGACATATGGAATAACTGGGTCATTCTTCCTCCCATCCTTGCCCATGTCCCCAGTTCCCCAACTTATGCAGTGGATAGTTTTAAAAAATTACGCAGCTGGAAACTTACTAAAGCATCCATAATGCTGCTTCCTCTGAAACACTTGTATGATGCTTTTATTAACCTCTCTAGACCAGCTATTTAATTTCCATTATGTTCTCCTTTTAGAATAGAATGTGCTTTATCAATGCTGAAGGATACATGTATACCCTTACATATGTGGGACATTACGTGGTTATGTTGTCATGGACGATTACCAGTATGGGGGAACTTAAAACATAAATCATCCCAGGAGAAATATTACCCCAATCCTTCTTGTTATAATATTGAGGAAACCATGTGTCATTTTTTTCTTGACTGTCCGGATGCACTTTTGTTCTGGACAACATTAGCTAACAAATGGCAATGGCCATTTCTTAGCCGAATTACTTATCAAATTTTGATTTTGAGTGACTTCTCTATTCCTCGGCTGCCATGTCACTCCAGTACCCTTAGAGTGATTTTTTCAGTTTGCAAATATTATTTGTGGCAAGTTCATTGTCAATATACCTTACAACAGGTACGGATGTCTCCTACAAATGTTATTCAGCAAATAGAAAATGCTTTGTCAAATATTAGAGAATCAGAGAGACACAGACTTTCAGTTACATGTTTTACTTATTTTTGGATGAATGTTACCTTTTTACATTAATTGCACTTATAATACTGTTTGCTTATTGCTCTTCCACGATGTTTACTTGTAATTTGTGTTGAACTGTATTATTTCTCCTGTGATTTCATTGTTTCATTTTTTCTTTCCTTTTTGTATATACTTGATGTTATGTTTCTTTGCCTTTCCCCTACTCTTTTCGATATGTGCCTTGGGATCGTTAACATCCACCTGAACTACCACCAATCCAGGCAGATGGCACCTCGGTTTAACATCTGATCTGAAAGACAGCACCTCAGAAATGCAGCTCCCTTCTCATGCTGCACTACAGTGTCAGTATTGGGATATTAACCCAAGTGCCAGATGTGGGAACTGAACCCACAGTCCTCTGATCTCCCAGCATCAAAGGCAAGTGTGCTACCTACTGAGCCACTGACACTGCCAAATGATTACCAATTACCAAATGATTATTACCAGTAACTTCATGAGCTTGTAAATACTGTATGTAACTAATTCCATGTAGACCCTGAAAAAGGGACCTTTGGTCTCAGTGGGCTTACCCAGTTACCAAAATGCCATAAATAAATAAATATTATGGAGATTGCCATGGAACTGAGACAGAACTATGTCAGCATTCATGAACCGCTGGCTAGGAATTGGATAACCAGCAGATATGGGGAACAAATAAGCAACTGGTATGCTGAACAGCAAAATCACTAAGCAAAAGACAACTGTCAGACAAAAAGGATTTCCAGTGTCTAATAAGGACATTTTAGGGTATGAGGCAGGGTTTAGGGGATGTCTTTGGCAGTAGCACTCATTCTCACAAAGCGCTGGTGTGGCATTGCAGCATGCAGCTGTTCCATGAGTGTCATTAAATATTATTTCCAAAAAAACTACATTAATGCAACATTTAGGGTGCAGCCTAAGGTGACAAAAGTGGGGAAATGTGACTTTAAAGTTTACAATGCTAAAACCCCAATGTCACCCCTAAAGCAAATCAGGGGCAGTGTCTTTCTAGGGGTCGTTAACCCTAAAACTCACCCCATTAAGTGTGTATGTTTCTGGAATGTATAGAATGGGGTAATCTTTAGGGCTGACAATACCTAGAAAGTCTCCAACCATGATTTTCTTTAGGGGTTGGGTTGGGGTTTTTGGGTTGGTAACCCATAAAGCCACATTTCCTACTTTTGTCACCTTAGACTAAACCCGAAATGTTGCATTAACACAGTTTTTTGCAAAGAATTTCCTTACTTTTTTTAGATAGTATAATGGTATCCTTATTTTCTTATTGGAGACCCTGTGCTCCCATGCATCTGTACTCTTTGAGATAGTGTGACCGTATCCTTATTTGATGGAATGCAGGGGTCTCTAGGCCCTGCACTTCCATCCTGCCATAGATGCGTATACCGTATGTTTATGGAAAAGCACAGGGCCCTCCCAGTCCTGTGCTTCCATTTGTAGGACCACTGCAACCAAATTGTCAGCATAGCCTTCTTATTGCCCCACCTCATCAACCAAGTAGTGGAAATTGTCAAATCCCCACCAAAATGTCATTCAGTGACATCGCAGCACAGTTCTATGGCAGGGGCATGAAAATAAATTTTGGGAAAGATTTGAAAAATGACATCTATGACATTTATGAGGCAATGTAAATAAATGGCTACTTGATGATTTGGAGTTAAAATATTGAAAATTAACCAAGTTATGAAAGATCATAGTGAAATGTCAACAGATGCACACAACTTTGCCATTTTACCATATTTTGACCCCACATTTTCAACATTACTTTCTTATGACCCCACCTCATAAACAAGTATGGTGAACATTTTGAAATCCTGCCTGAAAGGTGATTTCACTGAGTAACTGTGAAACTGTTTTTCAGGCAGGATTTGTGTAATGATACCAACATTGTTCAAGAGGTGGGGTATCAAAAAGGACGTGTTGAAAATTTGGTGTCAAAATCTTGAAAAATGACAAAGTTTTACACCAAAGTTGTAAACCTCATTGAAATACCTTGACTCCTCAAATTAAAAAATATCTTTTTTTCATGAATTGTTGCACAAAACAAGAATCTTGTTTTGTATCACAAGGCACAAAATAAGATGCAGAATCCAGCCAAGGGGTCCCGATAAGCAAGCTACATGTGTTGGTTGCTCTCAGCAATGTCATTGTTGAGGGTTGTCAAGTGTGAATTGTTATAGAAAAGGGGAAAACAAGATGGTGGTAAACAAAACAATGATTTCCCCAATTAAAAAAGATTGACCCCATACCAAAAAGATTCTTTTTTTTTGTTTCATACAGCTATTTTTCAGTGTTTACTGAGCATACTCAGAACCAAGTATTGACATTTCAAAATTAAATAACTTTGGAATGGATTAATATTTTTCACCAGACAAGCAAAAGGCACATCTGTGGGCCAGTCACTTTCCACCCAGAAAATTTCATGCCAAAATTCAAAACCTTCTGAACACTAGCCAAGCTGACAGAAACTCATTTAAACCAATGGGAAACAAATTAGAAAAGTTCACTTTTTGCACTGTCTGTATCTCAGAATCCACCCATCTGATCATAATGAAACTTGTCATGTCAGGAGATCTGACCCACGAAGCCACACATGCAAAACATAATGAAAATCTGTTGAATGATTGCAAAGTTATTAATTAATGTGCAAATGTTGAGTGTTTAACATTGAAGTGTCCATAAGCCCTAAATATAGGAGCATAACCGCAGCTCTATAATATGTAAGAAGGCATAGTACAAATGCCTTTGGCACCCACTAACACTTGCTGACGTTAATGTGCATTTTGTCTTACATGCAGGGTTTACTCCTCTCAACTGCTGCTAAACATTTCCTTTTTGTACGGCCCCATAGTATGCAGACAAAATGCAAAAGCTGCATGCACTTTGTTTTGTGGTTCCACACTATGTATCTGGAAAAGAAAAGTTGCAGGATCAGTATGCTTTTTTCTGGTAACACTTTTGAAATAAATAAATAGATACTGCATTGTTCATACCAGAGTATCACAACGTGATTTACATAGTAATGAGTGAGCAAAAAAAAAACAGAATGTATTTCCAATAAATGAAGAGTAAATACTCTATACTGACAAAAAAAAACTGTAGGAAATGTAGGAAAAGAAACACAGTCAATTTTCATCACAGTTCTGTCAAGATCTATATCATTTGTACAGAATGCAAAATTCTGCAAATGGAATTCAAGCAGAATTATAATTCCAATTCCACTAAATGTCTTAGAATTTCCATAAACACGCTACAAAATTATGTAAAAAATATATCTTTTAATTGTTTCCATCTAATTTTAAAACCACTCATGAAACATTCAACAAATGTAGTACCTCATCGAAAGCTTCTTGCAGCTTTTAAAAGTGCACTAAATTTCAGATCTCTAATGCATAGCTGGCTGAGTAATAGGTTGCTAACCCTTTTATTACATTTTAATATTTATTGCCATCTAATTTAAAATTATTTGTTTTAAGAACTGTTGAATATCTATGGGCATGTTTATCAAGTTGTATGTCTCATGTTTTAAATGAGTAAAGCTATATAGACAGTCACGCATTTTGTTTAATTTTCTGTCATTTACCATCTAAGTTTAAAGAAACTTTTTGAAAGTTCGCAACATTTCACAAATTTTAACTAATACAGTGCATCACACACAGGTGATGTGTGTGCTATGTTTCACATCTCTAACTTTAAAGAGAACTGAGTTATACATTGCCAAACTTTCAGAAATTTTGATAGTGTTATAGTGAAAATTGAAGTCCCTGTCACTTTAAAACTAAAGAACAAAATGCCATGTTTAGCAGCTTCATAGACCTTATAAGGAAGCATGAGTATGTATCAACTTTTTAATCTTTAGCTTATTGGATGTTAATATTATAAGCTACCAGAGAAATGTAAAATTGTATCGGTACTTAAAGTTAAATTCCATGAGACTTTGTGAAACTTGTGGCATTTTTATGATAACAGTGTGGAAGCCATATGCATGATTTTTTGCCCCAACATACATCTCACCTGTTATGGAGGAGAAAGGGAAAGACTAGGTTTAAGGATAAATAAGGTTGAATGTATAGGGGACTTCACTGTAAAAGCAGCAATACAGTTGGAGAGGCATCACTGCACTACGATGTTAATGCAGCTAAATTATTTGCCAGACTGCAGACATATCAAATGAGTATACTTCCTGTTTAGTGAAGTTTATCAACTGCTGGCAGTGGCTGACAAACTCCATTATTCACACATGTGAATAACAAACAGTGAATAAAAGAGTTTGCCCAGCCACCATTCTGCCAACACATCCCACGCCAGGTGACCAGCTGCACAGCTACTTTCCCTCCCACTGCCAAGTCACTCGCACCATGTCTGGAAACCATCAGCACACAAACTGCTTTCTCATCAGGCACCACAGATGAAAACAAGTTAACAGTGTACCAAGTGGGAGCTGATCGCCGAGTGCAGGTACCCACATTGCAGCTCTATTGAAGAGGAGAAAGTAATTACAGGTACGGCTTCCTTTCTTGTTTTATGGATTTTTTTTTTGTTCTTTGTTATAAAGATGAAGACTCCTCTGCTTGGCAACTGACTGGTGGAGTGAGCATGGCAACATGGTGCCATGCATAATAACAGCCACTCTTGAAGTAGTGGGGTTGCTTGGCTTCACTACTAAAAAAAAAAAGACAGTTTTTGTGTTTCAGGGGTCAGTGTGATCACTATTAAAAAAAGGCAGGTTTTGTGTTTTGGGGTAAGTTGCATTTGTTGGGTAGGAGATTGTACAATTATTTGGGGGGGAGGGGGTACAGTCATTTGCAGCAATGGACCAGAGCTGCAGTAACTTGTGCAGTGGAGGCATGATTTCAAGAACCAGTAAATACAAAAAATAAAACATGAAGAAGTGTTTAAATAAGAATTTTATGCACACCCTCGGGTGTGCGATGCCCTCTTCGCCCTTGGAGTTTATGGGGCATCTCACACCTTGTGTGTGCATAAAATCCTCATTATAAACCCTTCCACGTGTGTTATTCTATATTTTATCTATAGCCAAGCACTGCGGCTAGAGGGAGGAGCAGACTATTGTGTGCATTATGATGGGCAGTGCATCTTCTGAGGCTGGGATGGGATCACTTGTTGAATTAGAGATGTTTATAAGGGAAAATATGTAAAGAAAGATCTTTTTCAAGCCTCTTATGGTTTTGGGGCCTGTAAGAAATGCTAGAGATAGAAATTAGACAAGCTCACTTTTGCCAAGATGCTGTTGAAATAGGCAGGGTTTTGTTTTGTGTCAAGTTAGAGGATATTCTGGGGTGAAGTATGCTGCATGCTCAGAACGTACTGCAGTTGTGTCAACAAGGGGAGTAATTGGCATGGCAAGGGACAGGGCAGTCTGAGGGATTTAAAAAAATGGGTAGGGGTTAGGGATGCAGCTAGTGCAGGAGGTCACCATCTACAGGGTTTAGATGCTTGGATTCACCAAGAAAAGGGCAGTGGAGATGGGCAGTAAAACAATAGTAGACCCCATTTAGAAAAGGGAAGCACTGAGGGACAGCAATCCCAACTTGAATGCAAAACATATAAGAATTACATGCAGCACAATTGACAAGCCTGATAACCTGTTGTACTGTACTTTCAAGTATAGGAATTGTAAATATTCACCAATGGGGATAGTGTGGTGGGAGTTGGTGTGGAGGGGTCAGCCTGGGAGCAAGTGATCATAACACAGTGGGCTTCAGGGTTAGAGTGGGTTATTAAGCAAGTCAAACCATCTATGGAGGTCATGGACTTCGGGCAGGCAGATTTTTCCAGAATGAGGGAGATATTCCAGAATGAAATGGAGGGGGATGGAGAAGATGGAGGGTGGAGAACCTAATGAATGAGATCAAGGAGGGGCTACGAAAAGCCACAGAGAGCTTATTAGGAAGGTGAGAAAGAGCAGACGATGAAGGAGGCCACTTTGGTTCAACAGGGAAGTAAGGGAGGCAATAGGCAATAAAAAAGGGCATTCACAGAATACAAGAGGACACAAGGGAATGAGGACAGGGAAACTTACAAGGAGAAGATGAGGATGGTGGGACAGAGGATTAGAAAGGTGAAAGCAGCAATGGAGGAGAAAATTGCTTTGCAGGCCAAAAGAGGCGATAAGACTTTTTTTCAGTATATAGGGGAGAAGTGGAGATCAATGCAGGGGATAGTAAAGGTAAAGGAAGGGGGGAGTAACAGTGGAAGGGGACATTGAGAAGGCAGAGGTGCTAAACAGGTACTTTGGCTTGGTCTGCATGTTAGAGGAGGAGGAGGAACGAAGGGGACCAGTGTTAGGGGAGAAGGGAAGGGTAGATGTAGAGGTGGATCCTAGCCCAATCAGTGAGGACAGTATCAGGGAAGAATTTGGTAAGCTAAGGGTAGACAAGGCCATGGGTCCAGAGGGCCTACATCCTAGGATGCTGTTGGAGCTAAGGGAGGAGCTGGCAGCACCACTTGCGAAGTTATTCAGCTTGTCCCTAGATACAGGGTGGGTACCAGAGGACTAGAAGAGGGCAGACGTGGTGCCACTTCACAAAAGTGGCAGCAGGGATGAGGTGGGCAATTATCACCTGGTCAAACTTACATCGGTGGTAGGTAAGGTGATGGAGGCAATATTGAAGGAAAAGGTGGTTAGATATCTGGAGGACAGTGGGCTTCAGGATGTCCATCAGCATGGCTTCACACAGGGGAGGTCATGTCAGATGAATCTGATTGAGTTCTTTGATTGAATGACGAGGGTGGTTGAGCAGGGGAGGACAGTGGACATGGCCTACCTGGACTTCAGGAAGGCCTTTGACACTATGCCCCATAGCAGACTGGTTAATGAACTGGAAAGTTTGGGGGTGGGGCAAAAAATAACAAGGTGGGTGGAGAACTGTCTGAAGGGTAGAAGCCAGAGGGTGGTGGTAAATGGAGTGCATTCCAGGGAGGTAGGGGTGAGGAGCAGGGTACCTCTGGGGTTGGTGTTGGGGCCCCTCCTGTTTAACATATACATCAGTGACATAGTAGAGGGACTGCAAGGGAAGGTCTGCCTTTTTGCAGATGATATGAAGTTCTGTAATAGGGTGGACACCCCAGAGGGAGTGGAGCCTATGAGGGTTGATCTAAGGTTGTTGTAGGGGTGGTCAAAAACACGGCAACTGAAATTCAGCACTAAAAAATGCACAGTAATGCACATGGGGCAGAATAACCCACAAGCAAATTATACACTGAGGGGGGAATGAAAGCAACCAAGTAGGAGAAGAATCTAGGAGACATAAGCACAGACAGCCTTAAAGTAGGGACCCAGTGAAGCAAGGTGGTGGGCAAAGTGAGCAGAATGCTGGCATGCATAGGGAGAGGGATAACTAGCAGAAGGAGGGAGGTGTTGATGCCACTCTACCAGTCTGTGGTGAAGCCCCATCTGGAATACTTAATTTAATTTTAGTCTTTGGTAACTGGGTTTGGCCCACTAGGCACAAGTGCCTGTTTTCAGGGGTGACCTGGGAGCACTGGGCAGTTAAGTGACTTGCTCAGAGTCACACAGGATGCAAGTGGAGGTTGTGCGAATCAAACCAAGGTCTGCTCTGCTGGATGTACCAAGCTCGTTCACAGCTCATTACTCTAACCTCTAGGTGATACTGTCAGCCAATACGGGATTCAGTTCGGGAGACCTCACCTTCCCAATGACATTGGGGCCTATTTTCCACCAGATGGGAATTACGTGCCTAAGGCACATATCCTTCCCATGGAGCTCCGCACCTGCAGACAGGTGCATGCTGCTGGTATTCCCTAGCTTAATCTGGTTCAGGGTCAGTTGGCATTAATCTGTATCCCCCTCCCCTGGGTCATGCCTGAAAATAGGCAGGATTTGTCTAGTGCACTTACCTGGTCAACAAAAACTAAATAAAAAAAAAAAGGCCATGACCTGTCCATGGGCATGCCCCACTGGTGTGCAGAACTCCAAGGGGTGGCCGGGGGAGGAGTCATGGACCCGGGTAGGCATCCATACAGAGTACTTACCTGGATGCCCCTCCTGTGAGATGTGTTGCCATGGGTCCCATCACATCATGGTGACACTGACTGTGCCTCCCTCTAATGTGGCTGCTCCCACTGATGTTCACCCCTGTCTGGGGCAGGTTAGCTGCTGAGATCTGTAGAGGAGGAAAAGGGAAGTGTAATCAGTATCCTGCAGTAGTATACAGAGCTCCATTCACTACACACTTCTCAGTGTAGAGGCCCATGTGCCTGTACTGTGCAGCTGCCACCACATATACATGATGCAGATGGACAGGTCAAGCAGGGCTGCAAGGTATCTGTGGCACCACACACATGCATGCCCTAGCACAGGCGCAAAAGGTATGGTAACTCCCCTTGTGTTAGACAGGACCTAGCACAGTGTACATCAGCCCATGCTGTGCCTGCATCCTGCCATCCCCCCAGCCCCTGTATCACAGACCATATATGTCAGACCCAGATCCTTTTCATATAGTCTGCATAGGTATGCATGGTGCACCAGGTCACAGATGACATGGGCAGGCAAGGCATACTGCCTGGGGGACCAGATACCGAAGGTGTGGGCTCACACATTAGCCAGTACATATCCAGACCTGTGGCCATGCAGCATAGTATAGTATAGTACTTTTGGAAAGCACCTGCAAGGGTGCAAAATGCTGTCAGGGAAGTTTTTTATGCACTGTGGGGGATATTGATCTAGATATCATATGGTATATATTTGTTTCTCTTTATACAATTTTTGTATCAAATAAAGCTGGGTTTTACTCCTATATTAAGAACATATGAACATATGAAAACGCCAGCAGAAAGAGGCCTAACGGTCTATTGAGTCTGTTCGATTGTGCAACTAGCCTCTCAACTTGCACCTGCCTCACCCTCCCTTCTGCTTCTCTATTAATTACACCTCCCCTCACTGCATTCCACCCCCTCTTAAACCCCCCAATACACTACAGGCAGCCACCTCCTTAGGCAATGGCATTCCACTTATTCACCACCCGTTCAGTGAAAAAGTGTCTCCTGATTTACCTCCTGAATCTTCCATCCACCAATCTCAACCTGTACCCTCTTGTATCCTTCCCACTTCTAATCTGGAAGATCCTCTTTGTATCAGTTTTGTTAATCCCCTTTAAGTATTTAAACGTTTTGATCATATCCCCCCATCCCTCTTCTCCACCAGTGAATACATGTAAAGCTCACCCAGCCTTTCCTTGTAGGACTTACCCTCTAGACCCTGGATCATCTTTGTCACCCTGCTCTATACTCCCCCTAATAATCTGATGTCTTTCTTCAGGAAAGGACACCAGTACTGCACAGAGTATTCAAGGTGCAGTCTGACCAGTGACCTGTACGGCAGAAGAATCGCCTCCCTATTCCTGGAAGAAATACTCCTCGCTATACGCCCCAGCATTTTGTTGGCTATTGCTGCCACCCTCCTGCACTGAACTGAGTTTTTCATATTCCCCATTATAATTCACCCAGAAATCTTTTTCCTCCCTGGTGCTTTCCAACTGAACCCCTCCCAGCTGATAGCTCCACCTCAGGTCCCTAGTTCCAAAGTGCAACACTCTGCACTTCTTGTGCGTTGAACCCCAGCTGCCATGTTTCTGATCATTCCTGTAGTTTGGTCAGGTCATCCTGCAGCCCTTTCCACCCATCCACATCATCCACCAAAGCTCCCATTTTAGTATCGTCTGTGAACAGACTAATCTTGCTCTGGATCCCATGTGAGATATCTGCTTTGAATATCCCAAACTGCACCGGTCCCGATACCGATCCCTGTGGCACTCCACTCATCACAACCCTTGCTGTTGAGAGCTCACCCACCACCACCCTCTGCTGCCTTCCCTTCAGTCAATTGGTAATCCATCTGACCATTTTTGTTCCCACCCTGGTATCCTCCAGCTCCCCCCCCACCTCCCATGCTGCATCGAATCCCCCCTCATCTCCTTGGAGCTCAAGATTGGCACTTTTAAGGCAAAACTGAAGGCCCTCTTACTAGACTCCTTATTTTTACTTATTTATTTATTTATTATTAGATCATCGGTTTACAGACCTTTGAGTCATAGACTCATTTACAAAGGCACTACATCATGAAAGCAATACATCACAGCAAACAAACAGTACAGTACATAATGCTTAGATTAAAAAAGCAATCAATGTTAAAGGCATTCACTGATGGTACACGCTTGGTAATAGGTAGATCACAGTAGTCATACTATAGGTACACGAGTACCACGTCAGGTATCAACCAGAGATATTTTGTTATATTAGTCAGCAGATGTTACATATGACCCCAGGTATATACAGCAAAAGTAGACAGGGCAGACCCAGCCTAGGGGTGAAGGTAAGGGGCAGGTGGGGGATTACGTGCAGTTGCAGCAGCGAGTGCTTGTCAGATAGCTTCTGAGGGAGACCTTGAAAGGACCAAGCTTAGTGGAGTCAGCTATGTTGGCTGGGAGGGAATTGAACCAGGAGAGAGCTCAATAGCAAAATGATCTCTGGTCCATAGAGATCCTTACCCTGGGGACAATAAGGGAGGTTTTGACAGTGCTGCAGGTGGAGACTAAGGGGGAGGCACGCTGCAGGGAGGTGGCGACCCCAAGGGGGGAGAGCCCTAGCTGGGTCTTTTTTACAAGAAGGCAGGTTTAGATGCGGAGTCTTTCTTCAAGGTTGAGCAAGTTGGTGGTGGAGTACAGCAGGCACATATGGGTGTGCCTAGGGGCTCCCAGCATTAGCCTGCAGGCCTTGTTTATAGAGAGCTAGATTCTTGCAAGTGCAGTGTTGTTGGCTGCAGCATAGACGGGCAGCCCATAGTTGATTAGCAACAGGACAGAGGAGATGATTGCCAATCTAAGGTCCTCTTGTGGTAGGCAGTCCCTATGGCAGTATAAAAGTCCTCAGCCTGTGATTATCCCTAACCCTCCATTCCTCCTGCCAAGCGCATGTCTGGGCTTACTCAAAACCTCTCCCCACAAATGCCTATGATATCCATCTATGGATATGAATGTGGTACGTGAGTAACAAATGTGGATAACTCTGGTATAAGTGTGTAATCATGTGTTAATCTAATCTATATGTACAACGCTGGGTCCTCCTTGCCCTAAGACAATTGTTGCCACCCCTCATTTGTATTCCCCCACTTGTCTACCCCTACATGAACTATGTATTGCTTACAGTATATTGTCTGTAATTTCCTCATTGTTCTGTGACATGAACTCTGTATTCCTTATATAGTCTATAATTCCCTCATTGTTCTTTGACATGGAGACTTTGTAAAGGAGTCTAAGACTCAAAGGGTTGTAATTCTGAATGTTTCTTAAATAAATAAATAAAAAAGGCCTTGCTAAAATCCAAATACAGGCTACACAGTACATGGTCCTTGTCCAATTCCCTGGTCACCCAGTCGTAATACGACATAGTACATTATAGTTTGCATGTCATTAACAGCATATATTATGGAGTGTCTCCAATTTTTGGTGCAAAGTGCAGGTGTGGGAGTCTTCTGTTCTGTTGAAACTTGCATAGTATAGACAGTGTACATGACACAGATGGTGGCCATATCCTGCTGGCAACACCTCCTAGGACAGATATCCATAGGACACTTATGACTCCCTCCCTCCCTGGTTGTACATGGCAGTGCGCATTGACATGTGTTCTTGCCATATCCAGTACACAGTCCCTGCTTATCATGCCATTTCATTATACATGGCCTGTTATGCCCCTGCCTTGGCCACCCTGACACTGTGGTGGCCCATAACCATGCTACTTGTGCAGGTTCATGCCTCAAGCCATCATGGTGGGTTCAGTCATGTATATGGCAAAAGGACATCATGTGGGACAGGTGCCCCAGCAGCTCCATATGCCCTGGCAGGCCATGCAGTAGAGCATGTCCCATAGCACACAGAGGAACACCTAGACCACTCAAGTGATGTGAACAGTTCCTCAAGGGGTTTAGTCTTATTGCAAACTACTGTCACTGGCCTGCACACAGGCCACCTCACACACTGTACATACAGCCATCTGTACTCACCTGGACTGGGCACAGTCATGGTGCGACCATCCACCATGTCCACAGTTCTTGCAGGTGGTGCACTTCTGTCCTCTGCAGGTCATTACAATGATGCTTGCACTGGTCCACAGTGTGGATGACACCTGACTGGTGCTTGAGATACCACCCCACTGATGGCCACACCTCACTGCAGGGCCTGTTTGCCCCCACTGCCTCCCCCAGAAGCTGGTCATCCCTGGCCACTACAAGGTTGACTTGGTTGGCCAGGTCAATATTGGACCATCTATGGTCCTGCTGCTGGACAACCCTGTCTTGCCACCTAGCCATGGTGTTCTCTTTACTTAGCAGAGCACCCTGAAGCCACACTGCTTCCTGTTACAGGCCTGTCTGGATGTTGTGTAGCACACTACCATGCTATCCCAGCATTACATCTTTTTCTCTGTACTGTACAACATGCATGTCCAGGGATGGGGGCTTGCCTGGGGGGATTTGGCCAGCATGTATCATCATGTGCGAGAGACGCATGCATGTGTTATCCATGCACCATGCATGGTGTGGTGCAACACACTTGCACACTGGTGCACAGTGCACAGCTGCACAGTATGATGACATTCAAGGCAGAATGTGATATCATACCTGTGCTAAGACATGCAACCACAGGAGCAGTGCAGTGGCACTGTGTTAGTGCAAACTGGGATTGTGCACCAGAGAAAAATGCAATATTCAATCAGGGTATGCAAATGAGGTCATTTTGCAGTCTGAGCAAACAACCACATTTGCATGCCATTACCAGCAGATATGCATACCTTACCATGCCTGATTGTGCCTGGAGTATATAAGGGAGCACAGTGCACCACATATCTACAACAATGGGACTTCAGGCAAACAGAGATAAGTATCCTGTGAAATGGCCTAGATAGGAATGGGTTTGCAGTGAATTGTGTGTATGCATTGACTTCAGCATGGCTCCCAGATTCATGTTGTATATTTAAGACACAGCTTCCAGATCTACAGGGGTTTGGGTACTTTACAGGGTACTTTAATGTAGCCATTAGCAGGAAACTTGTCCTCATAGCCATGCAATGGTTATATTAGACAACAGAGCCAGCTGGCTTCAATAAGCCATGATGTATATCACAGGAAAATAATTGCAATGTGCCATGGAGCCACAAGGAACTTGCCACAGCAATCTGAGAGCACTGTCACTGTGCCTCCTGGGCAGGGCACACAGTGTTCCTGCATCTTCCATTATGTAATATAGAGGGCAATGCAGTCAGTTGTCCTGCAGACCCAATGTAACACCATGAGCATATGTGTCAGTGACAGTGTCAGTGGCTCAGTAGGTAGCACACTCGCCTCTAAGGCCAGGAGATCAGAGGGCTGTGGGTTCAGTTCCCACATCTGGCACTTGGGTTAATATCCCAATACTGACACTGTAGTGCAGCATGAGAGGGGTGCTGCACTTGTGAGGTGCCGTCTTTCAGATGAGACGTTAAACCGAGGTGCCATCTGCCTGGATCGGTGGTAGTTCAGGTGGATGTTAAAGATCCCATGGCACTTATCGAAAAGA
Source organism: Neoceratodus forsteri (assembly GCA_016271365.2). Lineage (NCBI taxonomy): Eukaryota > Metazoa > Chordata > Ceratodontiformes > Ceratodontidae > Neoceratodus > Neoceratodus forsteri. Next base: position 83,906,109 of record CM028133.1, on the reverse strand, counting down.
GTAGGGGAATTTATTGAAGAAAGGAAATCATACAAAATGACAATAAGAATCGATACAAAAACAAAGGAGATACAATAAAAAACAAACAAAGCCAAGGCATATATATACAGAAACAAAAGAGAAAAAACATAAGTGAAAAACTTAACATAATAAAACAAGAGACCTCTTGTTTTCATATAACAAAAATATATAACAAAATCTGCGAGCCCACAGCCCCCTTATTCAAGTAACAGGTACATCCGAATCCATTATCCAAGGCATGTTTCTCTACACAGCCCGCAACGTTTTGGAATGTAAAATTCTAGAATCTTCCTCATATTGTAATTTCAAATCCTTAGTAATTTTACCAAGGAGTTCTTCATGAGAAACACATTTCTGTTGTAAAGAGAATAGACATCTGCTATTCCAGATATGCCATTTGATAACCAACAGAAGTCTATTCAAAGTTTCCATGTGCCAATCATCAGCCCCTATATATTTACCCCACATTAAAGCCTTCATAGTAATAGAATGAAACCATGGAGCTTTCCAAACAGTAGCTAAAAAAGGCCAGATGGGCGTAATATACACACAGGTCAAAAAAAGGTGGTCTGTAGTTTCCAACTGTTGGATGCATCCCGGCCTAACACATAAACGTTCAGCCAATTGTTTATGTTTTTGATTCGCTTTAATATCAATCCTATCATGGCAGCTTAGCCAGTGAAAATCATGAAATTTATCTGGAATCCTGGGTGTGTTTAACAAACTTAGATTGCATTTCTGTAAGGAGAAGAACAGCGGGGAAAAGTTTCTACTTCAGTAAATTGAGTCTGTGTAACCCAATTATAAAGCCCTTTTCATTGTTTTGATATTAAAAGTTAATTTTCAGCATTTAATACATATAAAAGTTTCTCTAATATAAGATGGGATATTCAATGATCTATGCAGTACCCCTAATTCCCCCCGAACCCATTCCCTAAGCCATAGACCACAATTCAGTTCAAACACAGGTACCCATGGTTTATCAAAAAAAATTAAAAAAAGGCGGAAGTTTGCATAAAGAAAAATAGAATAAATAAATAAAATTGGGTTTACCATTCCTAAACCCCCCTGTTGAATCGGTAAATATAAAATGTTCCTTTTTATCAGGTTCAGTTGGCTACCCCATACCGCTTGAAAAAAAATACTATAAATAACAACTAATAATTGACTAGGGGGAGGAAAAAAATATAACTAATATAAAGGGATATTAGAATAAGAAAGGTTTTAATCAAATATACACGTTTCCGTTTACTAAATTTCCACCTATTCCAATTTGCAACTAATAGTTTTCCACGAGTAATACAAGGATCTCAATTCAGTAAACACATATCCCCTGGACCAAAAATAATCCCCAAAATAGTCAAGTGAGTAGCTGAAAAATCAATACCAGAAATTTTCAATTTAGGTAAAACAACAGAACCAAGCTGCAAACCTATAAATTTATCAAAATTTAAACCAGTACCTGAATGTGAATTATAGGTGAAACAAATGTCAAGAGCACACTGAACAGAAACTTTGTCCTCTACTAAGATACACAAATCATCAGCATAAGCTAAAACTTTAAATGATAAAGGGGTGGAAACTATGGTGATAGGTTTTAAAAGTGCTGAATTATTAAGGAGTTTAAGTAAGGGATCTATACAAAAAGCATATAACAAAGGGCTAAGAGGACATCCCTGATGTATCCCCCGCCTGACAGGTAACATGGGTCCCTTCCAGCCCCTAATTACAGGAGTAACCATTGCTGTATTATAGAGACATTTAACCCATTTTACAAATTGCAAAGGCAAACCATATCTTTGTAAAACTGCCCATAGGAAGGTATGACTAACAGAATCAAAAACTTGTTTTTGATCCAGAGAAAGCACCAAACCATCTGCTCTAGACCAAAAACTATGCTCAAAGAGCTCCCGCAATAAAATTAGATGTTCTGAAATATTTCTGCCAGGCAAAGAACATGTTTGAACTGGGAATAAAATGTGAGTTGCAACTAATAGGAGATGAGTGCTAAGAATTTTAGCTAGGATCTTAAAATCAGTGTAAAGTAAAGAAATCGGTCTCCAATTGTTTATGTACCTTTTATCACCTTTTTGTTTAAAAAGATGAATCAGAATGCCTCCAGTCATGCACAAAGAGGGGGCACCAGAAGTAAGAATCGCCATAAAAACAGCCGCTAATTCCATCCAAATATGTGGACCAATGAATTTATACAATTCACTAGTCAAGTCATTACCACCAGGGGCTTTATTAATCTTTAAAGCCATGACTGCTCTTTCTACTTCAGAAGGCAAAATGTCAGCTATTAAAGGGTTTAATAGTTGATCTGTAAGCTGAACGATAGGAACCGAGTCAAGAAAAAAATCTAAAGTATCAGAACTAATTGAAGGTGGAATAAAAGTTTGAGATGTATAATATGAAACAGTATTGAGCATCTGTCTAGTGTCTGTACAAAAATTACCCTGTGCATCAAATAAACCGTCCATAGATCGGTTTAAATTCCGAGCAGTATACCCCTCATATGGGCAAACATAGCCCTTTTTTCCTTGCGTACAATATAATTGTTGGAATTGCAAATGTTGTTCCTGTAATAAATAAAATTAAACCATTTGTTACTTAATAGTTTGGATTTGCACAGAAAAATCATGTTTCACAGTGGAAGCTAAAGATAAAAGTTTTTGAAGGTGTAACCTATTATTAAAATAAATCCTATAATCTTCATCCCGAATCAGCTTTCCATAGGATTTTAAAAAAGCAATCAAATCCCTCACCGTGTCTTCCCACCAATTACAAGGGTCTGTATACATATCAAAAACAGATTTCCTGGCTTGAATAAAATACGTCAAGTCATGTTGAACAATCGTTTTGGCCAATAACAGAGAATTTAATTTCCAATAACCCGGCCCAAAGGAAGGTGCACAGGAATTTTCTAATAACAAAAAATAATTTTATGATCAGAAAATTCCGCCGGAAGAGTTTGTGCCATTGCAATTTGTAATAGAGGGGAGACAAAAAAATAATCAATTCTTGTAGCAGAAGTAGATCTAAAAAAACTGGGGATCTGCTTTACCCACCGTTTCAAAATAGGCATCCCTCAAATTCGCATTCCGAATCATGGTGGATAAGCAGGTCATATCAATAAATACTTTTGTGGTTACAGTCTGCCTTCCTCTGTCTCATAAATTAAGACCACAATTAAAATCACCCCCTAGAACAATATGGTGAGCAGAATACAAATAAGGCTGAATGGCTTGAAAAAGCTCAATACGTACCACCTTTGTTTGACCCGCATATATATTGATAAAACGGAACAGTATGTTAGATATCCTGATATCTAAGATTAAGGCACAACCAGTAATAAGGTTGATTAATTTAACCAGATGCACATCTAAATTATGAAACAGGATAGCTAACCCAGAGCAGGTTTCTTCCCCCAGGGACCAAAAAGAAGGACCTGAATTCTAAAACTTAATGGCATGCTGTAATTCAGAAATGACATGTAACCTGGTATCCTGTAAGAAAAAAATACCATCAGAGAAAGATCTTAGACAGGAAAATATAGCCTGTTTTTTTTCCAAATACTCTTAATGCTATTCACATTAATAGAGTAAATAGATAAAGAAGGCATCATATTCTTATAAAAAAGGGGCAAAACAACCTTGGGCCGAATTCAATTTCAAGGAGGCTTTTTAGAGAAGGCTCTGGTAGTCCAAATATGTTTAGTTTTCCCAGTGCGCTTCCCAGAGAGAGGAGGGACCACATCAGAAGGGGGATCTTCTAATTCAGATCCTGAATCCAAAACAGATGAAATAACAGAGGACCCTTCAGAGTCATTCCCTGAGAGTTCCCCTTCAATGGGCAAGGCAGCAAATCTATTTTTAACAGAAATATCAGATGCCTTAGGCATTTTAGCCGCTGGCTATACCCAGTGCTGCCTTCATCTAGAAGTCTTAGGTAGAGGTGGTAAGGGAGTTTGGGAAACCACCGTGGGAGGCACAGGGGGAGGTAACCCAAGCTCAGCAACAATAGGTTCAACCATTACAGGAATAGAAACCGCCAGCTGAGTAACCATGGGAGTAGCCTTTATAGCACTATGCTCTGGGGGGGGGCATATCAGAAGGTTGCGTAGAACCCTCAACAATAGTAGAAATAGTTTCAGGTGGGTTCAGAGGCCTATCACCAGGCTTAGAGACCAAACACTGAATCTGAGCCCATTGAGCTAGGGCAATAGATACTTGTTGTGCATTCCAATCAGCTTGTTCACCATGGGTATGAGCAGCTGAGGGACAAGAGTGATAGGTATGACATTTTTCTTCACATAAATTACACACCTGATCATTCCGACATATAGCAGCACTATGACCAAATTCATTGCAAGTAGTAAATTTAAGGTGGTCACACATACTACTAAGGTGACCCATGGTTCCACAACAATAACAGACCTTGGGCTGACCAGCATAAAATAAAACCCCTCTATCCCTACCCAGGAAAAAACTGTTAGGCAAGTGAACTAAACCAGGATCAGATGTGTTCAAAACAACCTGTACTTTCCAACCCCCATTCCAAATATGATCTTCTTCAAAAATGGGCTCAGGATTACCCTGTACTGTACACAGCTGTTTAAGCCAGAATAAAAGATCTGTAACATGCATCCTTTCATTACGAAAAAGGACTGTAATCATGCGAAGTGCAGGCTTGGTCAAAGGCATAACTTCAAAGGGAACCCATAATGCAGAGGTTTTTAAAAGCAAATATTGAGACCAAAATTTTTGTAGCCCGCTACCCTGTTTAAAGCTTATATCAAACACAGGCTCTCCTGAAACATGTATTAATGCGCATATTTCAGTAGGAGAAAAAAACATAAAACCCATTAACAAATTCCTAGCTACATGTTTTCAGTCAGGAAATACATCCAAGCCCCCCTTATAAAGAAGCCTAATGACATTACGTCATTTTGCAGAAAAAACAGGAGCTCTAAACAAAGATGCAAATGTTTTAGCAGGCTTAGATTGTCCAGGAGATGGTTGTTCAGCAGGTTCCTCCGAAGGAACAGACCCACACTGGCTCGCGGCATCATCTTGAAAAAGAGGCAGTACCAGGTTCTGAGTAAGTTCTAAGCCTTCAGGTACCTGTAAAGGCGAAACAGTATCCACCACAGATCCCCAATCTTTAGATTTATCAGAAACCATAGGGGAACAGTCTTGAAAAGTTTTTGTAGTCTTGCTAGGAGATACGGAAATGGGAGAGGTGCCCGAGACCCACACACCAGTTCTAGATTTCTCCCACCCATCAGCTTGAAAAGCCGTATCTACAGACCACTCATTTGTGTCCATTGGGTCCTCCTGCAGCTGAACTGAGGGAACCTCAGTATTACACTGATGAACAGTACTTGAAATTAAAGGACTTGTTGATGTTCCAGCTGTACCTTGAAAAAGATTCCCTTTAAAGACAAATAAGGGCGCCTGCCCAGTACCTGAAGCGAAGGAGCAAGCATTTGCAACAGCATCTGGACTCGTTGATTGCTTCTCATCTAGAACATCTGATGTCTGCTGCTGAGGAATCTGTGAGGTAATCATTGTATCAGCAGCTAAAGCAGTGCTTAGCACAGACCATACTGCAGGTTGCTCACACACAGGGCATAGATCCGCAGCCGCAATTGCAGCTGTCAGTTCCATTTGACGAGACTGAAAATGGGCTTTTTCTTCACACAGCTGCTGCTGCAAGGCAGGCAAATCATAGGCAGGCACATTTTGTAAAGTTGAAATGAGAGCAACTTCCTTGTCATCCTGTGTTAAAGCACTTAAGCCAACCTTATTTCCAGAAGTAGTTGCAGTAGATTCAGACTCCATATCCGTGCTAGGAGCGTCAAAGAAAACCTCCGAATCTAGAACATCAGACTGATTAACAGCAGCCGGTCCCTCACCCAGTGAGACATCCATCTCCTTCTCCATCCTAACCCGAAATGACAAACTCACGGACCAGCTGTCCCCCTACTGGCCAAGAGTAGGGGACATTTTTATTCATATTCAAAAACAGTCCAACTAAAATACATATAGTGAAAGCTCATCACAGGAAACCTATCCACAAATCAAAAAATAGATCTAAACAAAGAGAAATAATAAACAAAGGTAACCACGTAAAAACTGAAAACAGAATCCTTCTCCCTGCTTAGAAAGTTTATCCCACCCAATCAAAATTTTTCCATAATTTTACAACCACATCTGTTTCAAGCGTGCATTTTTCATATGTATATATGCTATCCAGTTCCCTCTGAATATTAAACAAAACATCTTGTTGCAAAATTACCTTACCTTGCAAAGATCTTTGGCATCTCGCCTGCCATATGGACCATTTAATACATACCAGCATAACATGAATTGTACTGTGTGCCCATTTTGCCCAGGTGGCCGGAATTTGCCCTAAAACCAAGACATTGTAATTTATTAATAAAATTAGTTTTTCACCCCACATATCTGATAATAATTTCCAGAATCCCTGCATATGAACACATTCAAAAAAAAGGTGCTGCATTTTCTCCACAACCCCAGCACATGATTTTTCCCCACATTCCCTGTCCTGTAATTGCTTATGCTTCTGATTATGTTTCATCTGCAGTTTCTGGTGACCACAAAGCCATGCAAAATCTTGCATTTTCCAAGGTATCCTGGCCTCCAAGATGTTATCCAATAATAGACTAACATTAATGCTATTAGGTACCTGAAAGACAGGATTTTCATGATACCATGTATCCAAAATTGTTTTATAAAAGACTTTCCTCCCGTTCCCCGCACACTATGCTAAGTCTAATTTCCAAGTCCTAATATATTTAAGTGTACTTTGAACATATCCAGGTAATTTACGCTCCGCTGGAGTCGGAGTCCACTTCCCTTTACTACATGCTGTGAAAAAAAAACTTGCCCCATAACTGCATACAGGTCTGCCCAATCCCTGGTGTCAGCGTTATTAAAGGGAGTATGGAGCTAAAGAAAAAATTACTGAACAAGTATACTATGGGTTGTAACATATTTAAACCTCCTTCCTTTCTTGGTCTGTACGTATGATTCCTTTTGACAGGGTTTAACCTGCTTCCCCATAAGAACCAAAACAATAAGCCCAGAACTTTAGTGTGCATACAATATGGCAAAGGGAATATATGTGAAATATACAAAAAGATAGGCGCTATATAGGCCCTAAGAAGATAAACTTTCTTCCTTTTAGACATTTTCCAAGACAACCAAGCTTGAACTTTGCTATGGGCTTTATCATAAACTTCATTCCAGTTTTGAATCTCTGAGTCTTTTGTGCCAAAATACACACCTAGAATTTTAACTTGATCTTTTGTCATCAGGATTGGAAAGTTTTCTATGTCCTCACTATCCCCTAAAATTAGGACTTTACTTTTGTTCATATTAATTTTAATGCCTGTGGCCTGATACACAATTTGTATTATACTTAAGACCTTGTGACCTGAAGCTCCATTTGCTACTGCGAAAACACAATCGTCCGCATAAGCTGTGAATTTAGAAAAAACATCCCCATCTTTGTTGCTTATTGCTTCAATTTCAGAACATTGGCCTATGTTCTGCAATGTAGGATGCAGACCAAAGACATACAATAAAGGGCTCATTGGACAACCTTGTTTGACACCATTCTTTAAAAAAAATCAGAATTCCTCAAAAAACATTTGCCAAAGGTATGGCTTGGGCCTCTTTATATAGGACTTTCACTATGTCTATGAACTTTGAAGGAACTCCATAGTAACCTAGAACTTCCCAAAGATATTCTTGGTATACTGAGTCAAAAGTAGTTTCCTGATCCATAGTCATTAAGTATCCTCCTAACTGTTTCCCTAAACTTTGCTAGACAATCTCTCTGATCAATACTAAGTTCTGTATTATATTCCGTTCCGGTATCGTACAAGTCTGTTCCTGTACAATCACTGTTTGTGCTACTTTTGCTAGTCGTTTCGTGAGGATTTTTGCTAATATTTTATAATCAGAGTTTAATAGTGTTAATGGTCTCCAATTCTTAATCTCAAGGGGATTCCCCTTTTTGAAGAGAAAAAACAGTATTCCTTTCTGCATTGAGGGGGCCAATCTTTCTTCTTCCCAAATAGCATTAAAAAGAACCTCTAGACATGGAATCAAAACTTCACTATACTGTTTGTAAAAATCATTTGGTATCCCGTCTTGTCCTGGTGTTGTTTTATTAGATAACTGCGAAATGGCTTCCAAAATATCTAACTCTGAAATGGGGGCAACTAAATTTTTCTGATCCTGTGTATTTAAAGCTGGTATCTCAAAATCCATTTTCCAGTTTAATGCACCAGCTCTAGTTTTCTGAAAAATCTCTACCTTGTATAGTTGTACTATAAGCAGAATGTCTTGGTTCTGGGTTTTTATGCATCCCCGTTTATCACAACGACTAACAAAAATTCTCTTTCCTGCCCCCTGTAATTCCTCCTCATAGGGATTTATATCTGCTCTAGTACATTTAGCATTATATTTCTGATGAAATGCCATTTTCTTAACTGATTTTTCTAAGTATTGTTTCATTTGATTCCTTATGTGTAACATCCTTTTCCTGTCATCCTCCTTAAGGCCTCCTGTAGCTAAGGAACATAAGTATTGTGCCCGTAGGCCAAGATATTGCATATATTCATTCCTTGCTTTTGTTTTAGTAAACATCCCATACCAATCCTGCAAATCTCTTTTCAGATCTTCCCACCATTCTATTGGACTAGGATACAGAAAACATAAATCTTTCCTAGCTTGAATAACTCATTTGACCTCCTTTTCTATAGTAGCATCCTGCAAAAGAGAAATTTTCATTTTCCAGTATCCTCTCCCTATAAGTAGTCGCTGCCTTTCACCTATTGTTAAAATTACCATAAGGTGGTCAGAAGTTTCCAGAGGCCTAACTCCCACTGTCCGACAGGTGAGTCTGGCAGATACTAACCACAAATCAATCCATGTAGATAAGGTCCCTTTAAAAAAAGTATGACAAGGCTCTTTTTGTAAAATGTCATATATGTCTTTTATATCATTCCTTTGCATTATTAATTTTAGTGCATTAGTGTCACTATAAATTTTATTTGTATATCTCCCCCAATCTCTATGCGACAGTCCACAGTTAAAATTCCCCACAAAACCAACTTTGAGGTGTGTAGATAAGGGTCAATACATCTAAACATCTCTGATCGTTCTGCCTTAGTTTGTGGTGCATAAATGTTAATAAGCCGGAAAACTTCATATTTCAAGACTACATCCATAATCAATACTCATCCAGGCACCAAATCATAGACATGTAATATTTGGACTGTGTCTTTAAAAAGTATCCCAACTCCTGAACACCGCTCTTCTCCTATTGACCAAAAACAGACCCCCCACCTCCAATCTTGTTGTGCTATTTGGATTTCATATAGTGAGTGAAGCCTAGTATCTTGCAATAAGAAGATTGTTCGCTACCTAGACTAAGGCTTAAAAAGGTACTTTGCCTTTTCCCATGCGCCTTTATATTATTTACATTAATAGTGCAAATAGAGATAGCCATTACCACAAGGAGTATCATAAAGAGCATGAAGAAGGAAAAACTATCAAAAACCCTATCATCTTTTTTTTTCCTTTTCCTAGTTTTTTTTTTCTCTGGGAAAGTAGTTTCAGAGGTACCATCAGCCTGAGAGGAAGTTACAGAGGACATATCAGAATCACCACCCTCCTCTTCCTGGCCTTCTTCAAATAATAGTGCATAAGAATTGTGCACCACCACTTCTTCTACAGGTTTTACTTGTTTTGCTGTAGAATCAGTCAGTTTTCCAGCCTTGGACCTAGTAGCTCTTTAGAAAACTGTCTCACCTTGGACAGTAAGGGGGGGCATTGAAATTCCTTCATTCCCTTCTGTCCCTACCTGACCTGGCTCTTGAGAGTTATCTATTTCCAATACTCCCTCTCTCTCCATACCATCCACTCCCGCTTTTTGTCTATGCTGCGCTATCCCCTCCTGTTCATGCCCTTCAACATTCTCACAAGCAACAGTTACCCCACTGCCCTCGAGTCTCCATGAGGTAATGGAGCAGGTAAGGGCCCTTTCGAAAGTAGTTCCACCATTCTCATTTTCTCCCTTTGTGCGGAAGCTACATATACATCCTGTTCTGCCCTTACTGAAACGTTCACATTATTATGGGAGGCCCAAGAGCAAGTGCGGAAAGAGTGACCTTTCTCCTCACACAAGTTACATCTTAAAGGTTACCTACAATGAGCCCCTATGTGACCAAAATCTCCACACAAGCCACATTTTTGTTTGTTACATACATTACTTAAGTGACCCACATCTCCACATTTATAACATGCCCTAGGTTGGGCAGGATAGAAGACTACCCCCCAATCCCTGCCTAAAAAAAGACAATTCGGTAGATGCTTAGTTTGGCCATTTACCAATTTCAAAACTAATTGATATTTCCATCCCCCTGTCCACAACTGTTCTTCATCTAGAATTGGTTCAGGAGGACCTTGAACCGTACAGTGCTGTTTTAGCCAATAAGTAATATCAGCTACGTTTACCCCCTCATTCCTAAATAGCACTGTAATTTTCTTCATTAAGGGCTTAGTGAGTGGAATGGCCAGAAAAGGTTTCCATAAAGATGAAAGTTTCATTAAAAGATATTGCTTCCAAAATCATTCAAGACCAGCTGGATGCTTAAAACTAATATCAAAAATAACATCCCCCGGTACATGTATTAAAGCATAAATTTCATAAGCATAAAATTTCTTGCTATCTTTCAACAGAACCCGCCCCACAAACTTCCTATCTGGAAGGTCCTCCATAGCACCCCTAAATTTTAAACAAACTGCATTTCTTCTTTCTGCCGATTCTAACAGCTGGCTTCCCTCAGACGGGAATAAATGTTCAGTTACTTTCCCATGCCATGGTTTGTTTGTAGTTCCCTTCCCAGAAGAGTTCACCTGCAAGTTGTTGGAAACATTCACCTGATGTATATTTTCCCTCTTTCTCTCTCTGGATACCAAATCAATGGAAACATCACCTTTCTGTTCTCTTATATGTTGTAATAGGGGATGAGAGTCATCATGCTGCAAAATGGCTATGTCAAGTACAGGAGTAATTTGCCCTGGGGGTAAGAAAGGATCGCATTGCCCCCCCAGAAATGAAAAAGGACTCCCTGATAATGAAAAAAAATCATCTTTACTAACGTTAGCATCCCAGCCATGTTCTATAGGATTTTTAACCCATCCTGCAGCTGTTAGTGCCATAGCTACCCAATCACCTTCAGACATTCCTACTTGCAACTGTGTTTGTTGCTGCTTTTGCCCCTCCATAACCTTATCCTGTAAGTCATTTGTTACCTCTTCAGAAAAAGTTCGGCTACACGGTTTTTCTACAGAAGATTGTAACAAAATGGAGTCTGTAAGTAACACAACAGTTTGTGGTGCAACAGTACCTGAGTTTGTGGATTCGCTCTGATTTTCTTGGGGATGCAAAGCACCAATTCCTGTAACCTCATTCTGTACTTCTGTAGCCTCCTCTTCTTTCCTTGGAAAAAATACCTCATCAGCATTCACAGTGACTCCTGTTCTCTTCACAATTTCGTGATACTCTCCTTCATTTCTCTCGGCATCTTCCGTCTCCATGTTTTTGTCCTCAAAATGAAACATCACTTCCACTTCCTGTACCTGCGTAGAAAAGGTCCTACTCTCTTGTCCGTCCTGAAAATTCCTCCTTCTCTCCCGCTGTTGACTTTCTGCTTCCTGCAATGAAGATGTTGAAGTAAAATCCAAATCTTTCCATTTTCCATCATTACTTGGACCCACAGCCAGCTCCTGGTTTATCGCGGGTTGCAATACATTTTCTGTGGTATGTAAAACATTTCCTATGTCCGATTCCTGTTGTAACTCCTCTTCCATCTGTGTCCATTCCAAATGAAACAAAGGGAGCCAAGGAGGAGACTCGTTCCTTAGCATCCCACACAACCTCCACGCTCAGCACTCCACACACTACTGAGCAGGTCCGTCTCACAGTAGCACAGCACCCTCTGCCTCCAACAGAGTAGGGGAATTTCCCCGGTGTCCTGGCCAAATTTCCTTCATTCACTAAAAATACCACCAACAGCTTAATCTGGTTCAAGGTCAGTTGGCATTCATCTGTATATCTGTATCCCCCTTCCCTGGGTCATGCCTGAAAATAGGCAGTATTTGTCTAGTGCACTTACCCGGTCAACAAAAATGAAATAAATAAATAATAATATTGCCCATGTTCCCCATTGGCCTGTACTATACTGGACACACTGTACAGCTAGGGGCCCTGACACATAGGTATTACGTTGGTGGGGGACCCATCATATCCTGATTTCTAGGTGGATGATGTGTACTCTGCAGGTGGTGTTAGTCATCAGTAGTTCTCAGTGGGGCACGATGATCGTGGTGGTATGCCTGTCAGGCAGATATGTGCCACAGTTGTCCTTAGATGGAAGTCCTGTGACTACTGACCAGTGCAAACTCTGCTGTGTGTGGAAGTACCATGGACATATGGTAGTGGTAGCTAATGGCGTCCATGTCTTGTGGCAGAGGTGCTGACATGTTTGTGAAGAGGCACCCCTCCCATAGTCCATGGTACATACTGTCAGTGGAGTTGTCCCATCACAGATATGTGTAAGTGGCAGTGGGGTTGGGGCATATGAACCCCTGCCCATGTCCACCCCTGCCTTCTGTGATGGGTGGGGGGGGCAGCTACACTACTGCCCTCTTCAGCTGTGTGCTGCTGTGTGTGTTCCTTGGTCACCTGTATTGCACTCCCCTATTCAGCAGAAACTATGGAGGGCAGAGACTGAATTTGGACCACTGCTTCACCACTGAGTAGTTACATGCACTGGCACAGGCCTACAAAGCCAGGGAGGAGGAGGTCCTATCCTGTTGGAAGAGCATGAATGCCCAGGTACAGCAGACCTGGCATGAGATAGCTGACAAGGTCAGTGCCATCAGCAGCCAAAAAAAGTCTATGGAAGCAGCCAGAAAATGCTTCAGATATATGAGAAGGCACAAAAAGGTAGTCATGGCAACAGAATGCAGGGAGCTGCATACCACAGGCAGGGGCCTACAGGCATCAGCAGCCACATGTACAGAGGCAAACCAGCCCAGTCATGGGAGTGTGACTTCCCATGGGTCATGTGTGTGCGTGTGTGTGTCTTGGTGTATATAGGTATGGGTACATACATACATACACCAGTGCTGGTTAACACATTGGTTGTAGGCCACACTACTATTTCCCAGTCACTAACTGTGTAGCCATCTGTGTGCAGGTCCATGACCATGCCCCATGTGGTGTTGCCCATGCATTCCCCAGTTCTGGAATGTGTTCTCCCTGGGGAGGGGATGTTTGATCATTTCTGTTGGGGAGTATGCCCACTGGTGCAGAGTGTGTGTCACCCAATGGTGTTGTATGTGCCCACTGGTGCTGGGTGAGTGTTCACTGGTGGTGGGATATGTACTTACTGGTGCTGGCTGTATGTACAAAGGTGCTGAGGTGTGAACACACTTTTGCTGGGCCATATGTACACCAGTTCTGAGTTGTGTGCTCCACAGTGATGCACTTCATGTTCACCAGTGCAAGGGTCTACTGGTGAGTGTGGAGTGTAAGGGGTGCACTGCACACACAGCTTGGGTGACATGACACAGAAGGCCAGGCATGCATGCTGCATTGGCCTGTACAGTGCTCTGTTTGGTACAGTACTATATAATGCACTGCCCTCTCCTAACAGCATAGCACATTAGATCAGACACAGAGGAGTATGTGCCAGGATCTTCCACATCTGCACCCCCTGCCACCCACCCATTTCCACTGGCAAGTGGACAGCTGCAAGTATGATATTGGAGAGGATGATGACACCTACACTGACAATGTAGAACAGGCAGGGTCCTCCCTAGACCAGAAGAGGTTCCTCTTCCATCCCCCATACCAGTGGAGCCCAGCTGCTGTCTCCATGAGGGCTAGTGATCACAGGGGTGCAGCCCACCACAGTCCCTGGCACATCCACCACTGTGCTACCCCAGGACCCCAACAGTGGCATGGTCATTTCCCTACCACCCTCAGCTGATACCACAATGCTAGCCATCACTGAGCCTCCCCATGATATATTCTGTAGCACAGCTACAGCCCTGCCACCTCACACCCATTGCACTGGACCAGCCACAGCCAGCCTGCAGCACCCACCATGGACCACAGCACCTACTGCAGTGCAGCCCCAGACCATACAATAGCTGCAAGTGCTACCTGAACCTCTCCTAATGGATAGTCTTCAGTGACAGCAGGATGCTGCTGACAATCAACAACTGCTTCAGTCCACTGTGGAGGCACAAAGTGTCACACAGCAGGAGCTGACATCACTACAGCAAGTGACACAAGGAGATGCAGCTGCCAAACAGCAGGTGGAGGCATGTCATTGGAGCATATGGTGGCCCTACATGACCTGCGACAGACTGTGGATGCAGGCATGACCACCTTCATGGATCAACAATATGCCACTGTAATGAAGGCTGAAGCCATTGTGTCATGCAATGCGAGGGCTGGCCATAGCCCAGGTTGGTCCAGTGGGAGTAGTGCCACCCCTCAATGGACACCACCATGTAATTCTATGCCATGCAATGCCAGGACAAGAATGCCCAGTGCACCTGGGACTCTAAGATCATTAAGGACACCACACACACCAGGCCATGACCTACTTCTCCATGGGGCAAGACCCCATGGGGCTACAGTTGGGGGCAGGTAACACCATCCCCTTCATTATCCCCCAGACTGTAGATAAGGTGCCCCAACCATACAAGGGACAGCACAGACATACCATTCATACCCAGGGGTGGTGGTAGGGACATATGTAGGTTGCACAAGGCAACTCCCACCAACATGCTTCTCCACCCTCCCTCAATGAACCCCTGCAACACAGCCAGATACCCCTGTGACCTAGCCCAGGAAGTCCTAACCCTGGCATGGATGGCATGTATTACCACAATCACTCCACCTCATTGGACAGTATCTCTGTGTACAGGCCTGTTGCCCCCTACCCCTGATGACCTATTTTCATGTGTACCCCATATAAGGTGGTAATAAATTAGTTTTCTCAGGTTCTTGGTGGAATGGCACAAATGAAGAGACAACAGACAAGTTGTGCACATGTAATAAAATAAATTTATTTCAGATAAATAATACAGGCTTACTACCAACAGTGAAAACACTGGGAGAGCTTCCAGTGTTCCGTACCTAGGTAAATGCAGTCTGTCATCTCAGAGAAGCTACGTGGTACACAGGGTCTTATACCCTGATAATTGACATAGCAACTACTAAAGAAGATATACAAAAAGTATATAATTGGCCACACACATGTGGTCTGATTAATCATCCTAACTAACATGAGAAGTTGCTTAGCTTGCAAAGACAGCAATACAATGGGATCTCTATAAGTCCCAAGGTCAGTTGCAATTACAGTGATGCACAAGCACTAAAGGTGGCACTGTCACCTTACTTATCATAATACAGTAAAAATAGAGTGAAAAGCATCTCCCAGGACTAATATGTATTCATAGAGCATAATATGCTTTAGTAAAATACAGCAGAACACAGATCCTGACACTTATGCTTGTACGATAAGTGTCTCTGCCCTAAGGTTAGTACATATGCCGACATATACTGTATGTTGCTGTCCATGAGGTGGGGGTACAATCAGGGGTGCTGGACCATGGATAACACCCATGTGCTAACCCCATGCATGTGGGGCCTGTTAAAATAATGCACCCCACCTGATCCCATCTTCCTGGATGGCATGTCTCTCTGTTAACACCCCTTTATGACCCTTCACTAAAGTGGACTTTTTTTGGTTTTTGGTTTTTTTTTTAGTTATTTAACCAGGTGAGACACACTAAGCTGAAAGCTTTTTTTACAGGCACAACCTGGGAGTACAGGGAAGTTAAGTGACTTGCTCAGGGTCACACAGTATGCATGTGGAAGCTGTAGGACTCAAACCCAGGTCTGGTCTGCTGGATATCACCAGATTTGCAGCTCAGAGCCTTAAACCACTGCACAATACTGCCTCCCATATTGTGCCCTGTTTGCAATCCACTCTTCTTGGTAGCACTTCATTTCTGTATCCCCTTATGTTACCATCCTGCCTAGACTGATGTACAAAATGCACTGTTGTTGTTTAATAATACATTGTTTAACCATATCACAGTCTCTTATGTGGTCTGTACTAACCCATTATGTCTGAAAATGTCTCTTATGATTGAGGCTTTGTACTCCTGGACCCTTCTGGTCATTCTGGGATCGCACCTTTTGAGCTGAATTGGTATCCTGTAGTCCTCTGGCTTTGAATCTAATGCAAGTAGTTCCTTTGTGTCTGGCATGCATATCCCACAGTTGACTGCCATATTGTCTAGTATATGACAGGCAAGGAATATGGCACAGGCCTTTTGAGGGGATACTGTAGGGCACCATTGGAATGGTCAAGACACCAGAACCACATCTGGAGCTTTCCAAACACATGCCTAATTACGTTACATGTTGGAGTTGTGTGCAGCATTGTACCTGTTCTCTACAATAGATGCAGAACATAGGACAGTTATGAGGAACCAGGGGCACAGGGGATAGGCACTGTCCCCTATGTAGTTAAAAGCATAGGTTTGTGTCATCATATCCCATAGGGGGCAATGGAGTGGGGGCTTCTGGGATATGCTGACTATTAGGTTGCTACTAAAGATGTCTCCACATTCAAACTTCCAGCATGGTGTGGGATTGTGCCACATGGAGACATTGTGGGCACTGCTGGAATAGCATGCCAGGATACTGATGATGTGCCAAATCCCATATTTAAAGGGGACCTTTGCACATGCTAAACTCATTTGCACCCTTGTGCAGAAATAATGTATGAAGAGTGCAAAGGTAGGCGTGAGACCATGCATGATATTCAGCATGTTAGAATTGTGCAATGAGGTTAGTGCAGGTCATTTAGTGCCATGTAATTATCACCTTTAAAAAGTCTGTCCTAAACTGGGACAAACCACAGAGGTGGGTGGAGACACTGCGGCTTTATATATGGTCCCACCCCTGCCTTTGCAGTCCCTTCTGATTATTAGATTTTGGCACAAACCCATGCGCAATGCGGGTGCAACCACTCTGTGCCTGATGCAACACTTTGAATATCTGGGCCATGGACTGCAAACAGCTCAGCTCAGTCTTTCAGATGTAGTGGTCAAACGTGTTTTGCAAATGTTAAATTCCACACGTGGATTTCTATTATGCTGCCATGAATATTTGAGAGCATTTAGCCAATGTTAATCTGTAGTATTTACAATTTAAATTTAAAATTACTAAACCAGATTTTCCAAGTGTTGTTAGATCCATTGACACTGGATAAACATTCCAAATTATCTATACCTGTCACAGCAGGGAAGTTACAAAGATCAGCATGTTTAGAAAGTTAACACAAAAGTTCACAAATAATTAAATAGTAACACTAGGACCATCTATGATCCTCTGTAACTTACACATTACTAAACCACATCTCTCCATATTTAGTAGTTTCTATGTCCCTTCCCAGATGGTTATGAAAGCTACAATAATTTCCACATATACTGTATAGCTTCAAAAGAGTTAAGGTTATAAGCAGAGAAATATTTTCACAAGATTTCCTCCATAAAATAAAATGCAAGAGTTTGAACTCCATTGTTGGAAACCACTCATCCAAATGACGTACCATTTTGTACATCCTTAGGACACATAACAAGTAATCATGCAAAATTGTAGGTCTCTAGCAAAACAGACAGCTGACTCAGGACCACATAGACAAATTTCCAAAATTCCACAAAATTCTGTGAAATTCAATAGAATTCCATAGAATTCTGCACATTTGGAATTTTAGAAGCCTGCTAGGCACAGTTTCTAGTACCTTTTTTGATACTGTGCCTTAAAATTAGATCACCCAAGAAGCTGTTTAATTTGTCAGCAGCTGCCATGACTTGCTACAAATATAGTGCTGCTTGAATCAAAAAGTGACACAAGTATCAATTTTAGGTGCAGGCTACTGCAAATCATGGCAAGTGTTGTAAAAATTCATGCACCTTTGCAAACACGGCACATTAGTTTTGGTTCAGTTGTGAGAATGCTGATACATGTAAAAACTGCATCTGCATCAGCATCCAACCCATTTAAGAATCATCCCCTCAACTTAAATGTTTGTTGATAATATAGTGATTATTATGGTATAGATAAACTAAACTAAACAATCCATTATTAAATCCATCCAAATAAAAGAGATTTATTATGTGGAAAAACAAGCATAAGAAAAAGTAAACTTTTAAGGTAAGATTTAATATTGTGACTACAATCAGTTTGATGAAGATAAAAAAAGTTTGGTGAGTTGGGTTTGTGTGTTGCAGCCAGTATGCTGTGTTTTTTATATTTTAAATGGAAATAAAGTTACTAATTTATCATGGCCATGCAACGTAGAGGGTAATGTACGGTCCACTAGCCACAACAAGTGTGTGTAGCCATTGAGAGGTTGCCATTGTGACTGTTTAAACCGCGAGAACAAAGCTTAAGAGGTTTCAGCTGCTATGGCGTCCTCAAGATGGTTACTCATGTGTGTTGTGGATAATGTGCCATACATTATCTTTTATAGTGTATGGTCCCTACATAGACACACACACACACACACACACAGGAACATGAGTAAATTGTTTAGCTTTCAATATCCGTCACCTTCAGATCTCCTTATCACACTTTTTTTTCCACTCTACTCTGCTAGTCACAAGATTCATCTTTTGCCTTCTTACCCTGCCATTCCTTCATAAACTCCCCTGCTGTCTTCATGCCTTTTACCTCTAGATCTCCTTATCACACCTCTTTACACCTTACTTTGCTAGTCCCTATCCTCATCTTTCTACCTTCTTTCCCTACAATCCCTTCCTATACTCCCCCTGCTGTCTCTGAACATTAACTTTCACCTATAATGCACTTATCATTTATGTATGCAACTCTACCCAAAAACCTGCTGATACAGCTTCAAATTTTACCGCCAGAACCGTGCCTTACCTGGCAGTATCACGTCAAGAATTGTCAACTATGAACTGTGTGTGTGTATGTATTGTTTGCTCAATTAACAATGGTACCTTGTATGATACATAAGACTTGATTAACAATGTTACCTTGTATGTTATGTTCGTATATCTATGTAAAGGACCCAGGACCTCCTTGTGAATGAGCTTGCTCAATGGAGTTTTTCCTGCAATAAACTTGAACTTGAACTTGAAATTCTTGACTGTGTCCTTACTTTTGTGGGTTTTTTGTCAACATTGTTCTCTTCCAAGTGTCGCTCTCACTGCCATGGCCATTTCATGAGGACTGGAGGTTTGCCGAATATGCATGCACAGCGATGTTCCATGTTGTTGTGCTGCAGTAGCTACATAGCTAGTGCATTACAACAAGCAAAATGATGTAGCTACTACAGCATAACAATTTTGTTCTGGGGATGAATTTCCACCTAGAACAATGTTCCACCATATACTATAGTGCTGTAATTAGCTAAGACTTGAAGGGAAACCCTCAGAAAAAAAAAACTCCAGGCAGAGTTTAATGAAACAAAATGTTGCTTCACTTTGGCACCAATAAGGTTTCAAAGCAGCTTAATTTGGCAAAGCAAACACATGACAAAATATTTTTTAGCTTGATTCAGCTCTCCAGGTCACAGCAGCCCTGCTCTGTCTCTCTCAAGCCCCCAAATCCTCCTTCTTGCGCTGTCTGGTTTCCTTTTCATGCCTCCCAGCTGAAGTGCATTTGTGCCCTTCCTCAACAGGGATTTTGAAACTTGCATACAGCCAGTGGCCTTTTTAATGAATCAGTATTGCAACCACTTCAACCAACCTCTGATCGCCTGGTTGATAGCTCCATGCACAGAAGTGGAATGGTTACCAGTAGTCTCAGCTGCAACAACACTCATCTCTTCTCCCAAATACTAGGATACACAAACATCCTGCTGTGCCCATGGTCGACCCTACCATCAAACTATTTCTCCCTGTTCATTCTATTGGGAGTCAGGTCACTACAGACAACAACTAAGAATAAGTATAAGGGAAAAAGTGAATGTATGGGTCACTGCCGATATCTTAAGAAACTCCTAAAAAGACTAATACTGCTACTCCTGCTAATATCGGGCAACATTCACCCCAACCCTGGACCACCCCTAGCTAGTTTGATGGTAGCACTAACCATGGGCACAGTGGGTTCCAATATTAGCTGTCTGAGGCCGGAGGGGGCAACCTCAGACCTGGTACTCTCAAATGGGGATGGAGAAAGAATCTCAGAGTTAGAAGTGGTTAGCAATCTGGGAACAAGTGACCACCAAACAGTGTGGTTCACGATAAACACAGTCATACAATCAAGCCATACAAAAGCAAGATCATTAGACTTTAGGAGGGCTGACTTTAGGAAAATGAGAGAGTGCATCAGAAAAGCACTAGCAAACAGGAAAGAAGGAGGGATGGAGGAACAATGGGGAGTAATCAAAACAGCCATCACAGAGGCAACAAGCCTTTGTGTAAAGCAAATCAACAAAACACAATGTAGGAAAAAAACGCTATGGTTCTCAAAAGAGGTGGCAGGGAAGGTTAAGGAGAAAAGGATAGCATTCAGGAAATATAAGGAACCACAGAAGGAGAAGGACAGAGAACTTTATCAGTTAAAGCAGAAAGAGGCAGGGAAGACAGTCAAAATAGCAAAGGCCCAAACCAAGGAAAGGGTAGCCAACTCTGTTAAGAAGTGGGATAAGACCTTTTATAGGTACATTAGGGAGAGAAGAAAGACCAAAGGAGGGATACTGAGGCTTAATAAAGGGGAGAGAGAATGTGGGCAGAGGGTGACAGTGAAAAAGCAGGGATACTGAATGAATATTTCTGCTCAGTATTCACAAAGGAAGGTGGGATACCTAAACCAAACAACAGAAACACTCTGAAGATGGGGGTCGATACCAGTCCATTTAAAAGGAAAGCTGAGAATTATATCACTCAATATAAACAGCCTCCTACCTAAGTTATCCCAGGTGCAAGCATGGGCTGAACTGCAAAAATCAGACATCATTGCCCTCACGGAAACCTGGCTATCTCCCAAAATCACTGATGCATCCAGAACACTAGAAGGTTTTAACTTCTTCCGCCAAGACAGGCTCACCAAAGGGGTGGTGGTTGCCTGGTCTACATCTGTAATGACATTAAGGTGCAGTTAATGGGCTGTAGCCAACACACTAGTGAGGCACAAATCCTCCACCTCAAATTCACCATTTGGAAACAAAACAAAGTGCTGCTGCTATCAACTGTCTACACCCCCAAGGGAAGCAGAATACAGGGCTTAAGCACTTTGAGGAAAATATACAGCATATGGGAAAAGATCGGGAGCAGGTAATTGTGGGGGATTTCAATATTAACTGGCTCTCTAATAAGGAAAATGAACCTCAGGACCTACTAGCTGGCTTATATTTCATGCAGATGGTCACCCTTCCCACCAGGCACAACTATAAAACAGGCACCAGTACACTCATTAACTGGCTACTCTGCTCCAACCCAGATCACATACTAGATGTTAAGATTCTGCCTGATAGCCTCAGCGACCACTCGCCTGTCATGTGAACCTGGGCAAACAAGTTCACAAAGAGCCCACCTAAGGTCACTACCAATCAGGTGCTGAGACCTGGTCTACTAAATGATTTCAAACTCCACTTATCTTTGATTGACTGGTCCCCACTTGACCACGCAACAGATGGCAACATCGGTTTTGAGTTCTTCCAAAAATCATTTACTCTGGCGTGCGATATATTCTCCCCCAAAATTACCAAAAAAGTCAAAGGAAAGAACATCCCCTGGCTTAATACCTCACTCCTAGAACACATGCGACATAAAGACAACCTGTGGCACAAGGCTAAGGACTAGGGAAAGCCACATGATGTATCAGCATACAAAGCGGCTAGGAACTCCTGTACCAGGCTCATTCATTCGGCAAAAGCTAGCTTTCTCAAGAACCTCTTCAACAAAAATTGGGGGTCCTCCAAAGGGTTATGGAACACACTTAAATCCCTTACTGGCAGGACCTCTAGGGTGTCCCAGGACCTACTTACCATGGTCCATGGATCACTCCAGGATCCCTTTCTGATTGCAAATTAGTTTAATACCTCTTTCACTGATCTAGTAGGAGTGCTTCCCAGTGAGTTCCTTAACCCAATGAATAACCATCCACAAGGAAACACAAAACCCACCTCAGAGAGGGTAGGGATGCCACTTTTCTATTTTAGGCAAGTCTCGATCTCTGAAACCTTCAAACAAGTAAAGAGGGTCATCGGAAAGACCAGAATGGGAAGTGATCTGATAGACATGAAGTTGGTTGCCTTAGCACTTGATGTACTAGCAGACCTGATCACCAAGGTATTTAAAGCCTCCCTAAGATTGGGTGTGTTCCCAGACACCTGGAAATCTGCCCTGGTTACATCAGTATTCAAATCCGGGGATAAAGCACTCACTGCCAATTATAGACCAATATCCATTCTCCCATCCCTCTCCAAAGCTCTTGAGAGAATAGTCTCTGAACAACTTACTGACTTCCTTAACAGTCAACAACTGCTCTGTAACAATCAACACAGTTTCCGCAAAAACCACTCTACCATCACTGCACTGGTGGACTACACCACCCAGCTCTACAATGCTCTCGACCAAGGGATGGCAGTGGGGTCAGTTTTCATTGACCTTACAAAAGCGTTTGATTCAGTTAATCACCAGCTACTACTAAACACACTGCTGTCCGTGGGACTTGCCCCGATACGGTCTCCTGGTTTCACAGCTACCTTACACAAAGAACCCAAAGAGTTAGAATCAGCGACTCACTTTCTGACCCCAGGGTAGTGGTCCTTGGAGTAACGCAAGGGTCCATACTTGGACCTCTGCTTTTCAGCCTGTTCATCAACTGCCTCCCTGACACCTGCCCTGCTAGCATCACTTAATATGCAGATGATGCTGTCATATTGGTCCCAGGTAAGGACCACTTAACCATAGAGAAAGGCCTACTCGATATCTTCCACAAACTTGAAACCTGGTTCTGCCAACATAAACTGCTACTAAACCACAAAAAAAGCAAAAGCATGCTGTTCTTGGCTCCTCAAAACAAATGGAACTTCAGCCCTCTTCAGATTCTGAACCTAAAGGAGAACACACTTGAACAAGTCTCTTCTTTCAAATATCTGGGTGTTTACCTAGATGACAATCTTAATTTCTCCCACCATGTTGATCAAGTTGTCAAAACCACTAGCATGGTACTGGGTGTCCTCTACAGGAACAAGCACTCTGTGATGCCTGCGGCCCTCAAACTAGCTGTAAGCAGCACAGTATTATCATCTGTTGATTATGGCTTACCAATCTACATTGCTGGATCTGACACTGCCCTTAACAGGATACAAAAACTTGTGAATAGAGCCTGTCAACTGGCACTAGGGGCTGATCGTTGAACCCACACCTGTGCACTCTACTCTGATATGGGTTGGCTCCCACTGAACCTAAAAGCCCAACACCAAACATGCCTGATCGTAAAAAAAGTGCAACTAGGCCTCATGCCAGAATCCATAAGCAGTCTCTTCAAGAAGGCTGTGCACGCTAAACAAACAAGATGTGTGACAAAAGGAGGCCTACAAGTCCCTTTTAAGCATACATCTCTGGCCACAAAATCCATTACTTTTAAGGGCCCTAAATTGTTTAATGAGCTACCTGACACGCTGACAGCAACCTCAAAGCTGAATCAGTTCAAAGCAGTGCTACAGTCCCACCTTAATAACATAAATACCTGTAAATGTGCTAGTTTATAATCCAACTATGTCAATTTCTCTTCCTGCATTATCCTCCACCCTACAACCCCGCTCCCCCTCTCCCACCCCATCCCATCCCACTATTTTAGGCTTTCAGCTATCCTACACCACCCTTCTCCTTACCCTTGTCCCTTTCCATCTCCTGCTACTTAGACAACACCAACCTGGCTGCTTATCTCTCTTCCCTTCCCCCCACTGCTTTACTTGGACCTATGTTATTTACTTATCTCTACTCCCAGAATATCCCTTCACTGCAACCACCACTTATATTGTAACTCATTTCGTTTCTAGGTAGTATCCTGAACCATCATGTCCAGTACCGCATGTGCCATTGTATTGAGTCCCATGCTGCATACCATGTTTTTCCTTTCCTTCACTGTTATATTAATTTTATTCTTATTTGTTTTGTAATGTAATCTTATTTTATTTGTCTTGTCCATGACTTGGAACCTTTGAAAAAGAGTCCTTGACTCAAAGGTATTAATCCCAGTCTAATAAATAAATAAATTTACAGAAGAAAGGGTTCTGAAAGAACTAATAAAATTGAAGATGGACAAAGCATTGGGGCCTGATGGGATTCACCCAAGAATTCTAAAAGAACTAAGGGCAGAACTAGTGACACTGTTGACCACTCTCTTTAACAAATCATGGGAGGATGGGATGGTACTGGAGGACTGGAGGAGGGTGGATGTGATTCCTCTTCACAAAAGTGGTAGCAGGACAGAGGCAGGAAACTACAGACCAGTTAGTTTGACCTCAGTGGTAGGGAAAATGATGGAATAACTTCTGAAGGAAAGAATTGATGAGTACCTAGAGGCCAGTGGGGCACAGGTCCCAATGCAGCATGGATTCATGATGGGAAGGTCGTGTCAGATGAAGCTAATAGATTTCTTTGACCGGGAGACCAAAGTAGTAGACCAGGGAGGGGCTGTGGACATGGGCTACCTAGATTTTAGCAAGGCATTTGATTCAGTCCCACACAAAAGATTAATACACAAGTTAGCCAGCCTTGGAGTGGGTCCCAAGGTGGTAGCCTGGATAAAAAATTGGCTAGACAACAGGACGCAAACGGTAATAGTAAACGGAGTTCACAGTGAAGAAAGGAGGGTTACTAGCGGGGTACCACAGGGTTCAGTACTGGGACCAGTCCTTTTTAATGTCTTTATAAGTGTCATTGTAGAGGAACTGGAAGGAAAAGTATGTCTCTTTGCAGACGACACAAAGATCTGCAACAGGGTTAATACACACAATGGAGTGGAAAGGATGAGAAGGGACTTGGCAAGGTTGGAGGAATGGTCAAATGTATGGCAGCTCAGATTCAATGCAAAGAAGTGCAAGGTAATGCACCTGGGAAACAAAAACCCAGGGGAAGAGTACACAGTGGGGGTTGAGATACTGACAACAGTAAAAATGGAAAGGGACCTGGGGGTAATTATATCAGATGACCTAAAGATGGGCAAGCAATGAGAGAAGGCAGCAAGGAAGGCTGGGGGGGATACTGGGATACATAGGGAGAGGCATCAATAGTAGAAAACAGGAAGTTGTTATCCCTCTGTACAGACAGTTGGTGAGAGTCCATCTGGTGTACTGTGTGCAGTTCTGGAGATCCCATCTCTGCAAAGACATAGACAGAGTGGAGGCTGTCCAGAGGAGGGCAACAAAAATGGTGCAGGGTCTGCACCATAAGACATACAAAGAAAGACTAAAGGAGCTTAATATGTATACCCTTGAGGAAATAAGGGAGAGAGGGGACATGATAGAAACTTTCAAGTACATCAAGGGAATCAACAAAGTCTAAGAGGGTAGCATCTTTCAGAAAAAGAGATGTGCAAGGGGGCACAATTTGAAGATAATGGGGGGATGGCTCAGAGGTAATGTGAGCAAGTATTTTTTCTTGGAGAGGGTTGTTGATGCATGGAACAGCCTCCCTGAGGAGGTTGTGGAGTCAAGAACAGTGGGGAAATTCAAGAATGCATGGGACAGATATAAGGCAGTCCTAGTGGGGGGTAGGGAAAAATAAGCTGTTGGTTAACTAGGATCTGCAGCGTATCTGTTAGTTAGGAAAATGGGCAGACTAGGTGGGCCAAGCAGTCCTTATCTGCCTTCAAATTCTATGTTTCTATGTTTCTGTAGTTGAAACTTAGTTTTCTCCAATTTTCCCTGACACTGCTGTGACAATACCTGGGTATACTATCTTTCGGCAGGATTGACTATCCAAAAAAGGGGGCGGCTGTGCCCTTTATCTTAAAGATTCTATGACAGGGCATGCCCTGACCCTACCCATTAATGGAGATGAGCTTCAGGTCCTTGATATTAAAGTCATTCTTGGGGCCCATAACAAAGCTCTGACGATAGCCTCTGTATGTATCCACCCAAACTTACTACAACAAGCCTGAACCCATTCCTTACCTGCATCAGTAGTCTAAAGCTTAACTCAGAAGTTATATTGCTAGGGGACTTTAATGTCAACTGGCTTGTCCCCAGTCCAAGCAACTACAAGGATGCCTTGGCAGCTACAAATTTTACACAGCTAGTTACCTCACCAACTAGGATCAACGATAGAACAGGGACCAGTACATTACTGGACTGGTTACTCTCAAATCGCTCTGACCATATTAGCCACACTACAGTTCTCCCTGATGCCATTAGTGACCATTCCCCAATCCAGTGCATATGGTCAAATAAACTTAATAAACCTCCCTCAAAAACTATCAACAGTTGGATGCTAATCAGGGGTCACATTGCACCACTTAAGGCACTCCTGCGACAACAAGACTGGTCCCCGATTGACACTGCTCTGGATGTTGATGCTGCACTTCAATACTTCATCTCAAGGTTCAATGCAGCGTGTGATATTCATACCCCCTTTAAGAAATGCAAAATTAAAGGCCTTGACAACCCTTGGATCACAGGAAAACTCCTAGACCAACTAAAAGCTCGGGACCTTCTATGGGCTTGTGCTACAGCCTCTGGCAACAAAGCAGACTTTCAGGCATACAGGGCCTCCAGAAATGCCTCAACCCAAGTTATCTACACTGATAAAGCCAGCTACTACAGGAGCACCTTACCAAACTCATGGTTGGATGGAAGGAAGTTCTAGCAAAATCTCTCTGAAGTTATAGGGAAAAAGTCCAAAGCAGCTCCTAATATGCTAAAGGTTGATGGCAGCAGCACCCTGGACCCCACCACAATTGTCAATGCTTTCAATCTGGCATTCACTGACCTCAGCCATGTGCTTCCCTCTAACTTCTTTGACACCAACCAAACCATGGCCTCCCAATATCAACAGACTCAGGATACAAATCATCCTCATTTCTATTTCAAGGCAGTTACTGAAAGGGATGCCAAGAAATACCTACTCAAGGTGCTCGGAAAATCCATATCAAATGGAGACACACTTCATAGGTTTCATAGATTTCATAGGTTGTTCTGAGCAGAGAAGACTTATAGTCCATGTTGTTCGCCATTTAGTATCCCATTATTTTTCTATTAAGTATCTATCCAAGCTATGCTTAAATTCCTCAGTATTTTTACTGGCCACTACCTCAATAGGGAGGCTATTCCAGATTTTTGGTACTCTGACAGAGAACCAGTATTTCCTTCCGTTGTTACGATACCTATTACCTTTAATTTGCAAGGGGTGTGCTCTAATGTAATGACTTTGTTCCCTGATATCTAGATTCAACATATCCCACAAATCTGGGCTAGAAAAGGCTTTTTGCACCAAGCACATATCCCCTCTGAGTCTATGATACTCAAGACTGAACATACCCAAGTTCTGCAGTCTTTCACTATATTCCAAGTGTTGTATCCCTCTGATTAATTTTGTTACCCTTTTCTGCACCCTTTCCAGTGCTCTTATTTCAGTTTTACCCCCTGGTGCCCATAGTTATGTGCAGTATTCCATGTGTGGTCTAACTAGTGAAGTATAGAGTGGAATGAGAACATCTTTGTGTCTACTCTTAATATGCCGCTTAATACAGTTTAGGATCCCGCTAGCCTTTTTGACTACCTGGTTGCAATGTATCTTGCAACCAAGGTCATTTGAAATTCTAACTCCCAGGTCCCTTTCGTCTGTTACTTCTCTTAATATGGAACCATTTAAACTATAGTTATGTTTAGGATTCTTGTGGCCCAGGTGTATCACTGTGCACTTGTCAGCGTTAAATGGAAGTCTGTACATCCTAGCTCAGTCCTCCAGTACTTGCAGTGCTTCTTGTAGTATTTCTGCATCCCTCTTGTTATTTACTGGTTGGCCTAACCTTGTGTCATCAGCAAATTTGGACATCCAAGTTTCTCCCTTAGTTTTCATAGATGATATATAAACATTAAATAGGGCTGACCCCAGGACAGAGCCCTGTGGTACCCCACTAGTGACACTTGATTTGAAGCTTATCACCCTCACCCATGACAATGTCCTGCACCCTCTTACCAAGATTATTAACTGGTCCCTCATGCTCTCCCAGTTCCTGCTCAAGTGGAAGTCCGCCCTGGTGACCCCAATACACAAGTCTGGGGATAGGACATTACATTATAACTACAGACCCATCTCCATCCTACCCCCTTTAACCAAAGCTCTTGAGAAAAATGTTCACAGACCAATTGGTGGAGTACGTGGAGAAATACAGTTTGCAATACCCACAGCAACACGGCTTTCGCAAAGGACATAGCACCACCTCTGTCCTCCTTGAATTTACAGGCCACATTCATCTAACACTAGACCAAGGACAGCTTGCTGGTGGCACCTTCATAGACCTCTCGAAGGCCTTCAGTACAGTCAGCAATCCATTACTACTGGAACAACTTGGCAACTTAGGGCTCTTTCATGATACTTTACAATGGTTCAACAGTTATCTATCCAACCAGTCACAAAAAGTTAAGATTGGTGACTCCCTCTCCTCCAAACTACCTGTCTGGGTTGGTGTTCCCCAAAGGTCAATATTGGGACCCCTTCTTTTTGCATCTTCCTGAACAATCTCCCTTCTGCCTGTGATGAAAACATTATTCTGTATGCTGATGACGTAATGATATTTTCTAAGAATTCTGACACCTCCCACATGGAGAAACAACTACAGGAAAGTTTCACATAAGTTGAGACCTAGTTCGTCTCACAGAAACTAGTGCTAAATTACAAAAAAACAAAGACTATGCTGTTCCATGGCACACATAACAAACATAAACACCAACAGTTGGCTATCAAAAACAGCTTGGGTGTGACCCTGGATCAGATGCAGACTTTAAAATACCTTGGTATAACCCTGGACCCTACTCTGTCCTTCTCCAGCCATATTGATTCAGTTGCAAAATCTGTAAATATCTGTATAGGCCTTCTCTATAAATATAGACACTGCCTGACACCTGACGCACTTAAGCTCTCAATACACAGCTCTATTGTCTCCATCATTGATTATGGGCTTGTTAACTATGGAACAGCCACGGCTACAGCACTATGGTGAATCATTACATTGCTGAATAGGGCCTGCATACTCTTTACCGGTGCTGCCCACTGCATGCATGCCTGCAACCTCTACAAACAGTCAAACTGGCTACAACTTCAGGGAAGGATTACTTTCCAAACCTGCCTACCAGCAAAAAGTCATTGATGGGACTCATGTCCCCTGGGGTTCAGTCACTCTTAAACCCAGCCAACCACCCCCATTACACAAGAAACTCTGACAACTATTCTCTGTCTGTTCCCTGCTGTCGCACTGCCCAAGGCCAGTGGTCTTTTGCAGGTAGAGCCCCTAAGATGTTTAACTCCCTGGGCAGCGAACTCACCAACTTAGGCACCTTCTGCTCATTCAAACACAAGCTACGTCAAACACTTGTGTCCAGAGCCACCTTTGACTGTTTCTCCTAACTTCCAGGATAGTCGCTTCTGTTCTTCACACCTCTCTGCTATCACCACCTCTGCCTGCCACCACCCTGCCCCCTCCCATTTCTACCCCTGTCTCTCTCCCTAGCCCTGGTCCACCACCTTCCTCTCTTACCCTCCTTCAACTCCCTTCCTCTCTCCCTTTTTTAGACTGCTCACCCCACCCACTGTTGTACTTGTTCCCCGATTCTTGCCTCCCACCCACCTCTCCTTCTACCTCTCTCCCAGATACCCCTCTACACCCACTCTCACGTCCACTTTCCTACGCTACCTGGCACAACTGGCAGCAACTCAGTTTTTCCACTTTACCTTTTCCTTTGACAATGCCCTTCTGGCAGCTTTAATTCATGTAAATAATGTTTGTTGTGACTCATTATTCTTAAATGTATGCCTGATTGTGTTGTTCTAACTGTTATTTATATCACCTGTAGCTTTTAGACATGTATACCATGTACTGAATTTTGTATTCAAACTGCTTGCCTGGTAATCTCACACAAACTGTACTTCTATTCTTTGTATAGTGACGTAGAACCTTTGTAAAAGAGCTATTGGCTCAAAGGTATTTATCCAAAATTCTAATAAATATATGTTAGTCGGCAAAAAATTCATCATATTGTTTTTTTTTAGCAAAAATGTATTCCTACATTCTAAGATTCATGCTCAGTACATTTCTAATTATCTCAGGTATTGTTAAAACAACTTTTGTAATTAATGAATCACATCATTAAAGATGGCCATTACTTGCCATTTTTAGAAGGTAAATGCTAGAGTATGCTGTAGCTATATTAGGATGATGCCACCACATATTTCTGATGGTAAGTTGGACACCACTGTACCAAGATATTTAATTTTTTTCATGGCAGGCAGGGCACTAGAGTTGGAACTGTTAAAAACTTCAATATCCCACATTTTAGTTCAAGAATGAAAGAAAACAAAAAGAAAAATGTGTATCTTGATATTTTTGCCAGGTGAACCTTACTGCAAAAAAAAAAAATAAACTACTATATATGATTACTATCAAATACAGCTGCTTTAAAGGGCCAGGCAAGAAATCAACAGGGCTGGGTCTCTGTTCACCCAGTTCTCATGCTGGTATCTTAGTGGAAAGGGGGTCACAGTTGAAAGTTGTATGGAATCCTTCACATACCCTCCTCTCATAGCTGTGCCTTTGGAATGCTCAGCACTGGTAACCATTGAACTGTGCAACTGGGAGAAAAAGTCAGTAATTTTATGCAGGGAACTTACCCTCTGGTACACCTGGAATAAAAACAGCTGCAGAGCTAGGTGCCAAAGGGTGGTGACTTGGGAATTAGTGTCCTGCATGACGTGCATGGTGAGTGGCCATGGTGAAGTGTCTTCCCTACAAATAGTAACATAGGGTTGCCACTGTCCCCTTGACTGCCAGACACTGTTTCTGTAGCATCGCATACCATTCCCTAGGAAACAATTTTCTGAACAGATGGAGGATGGGGTGAATCCCATTATAACATTCTTGTGACAAGACAGTTTCAACTCTATGTCTGAGGTGTCCATATACAAAATGAATGGATGGTTGAAGTCAGGACTTCACATGACAAGTCCCATACACAACACACGTTTGATAGTTTGGAAGACGTTCTGATACTTTTGAGGATCACTGAACCTTATGTTGGACAACTTTGTAACAAGTCAGTCAGTAGGGAAGCAAGTGTCAAAAACTCTGGAATTCTACTTATTTATTAAAACTTTTTTCACTTGGTATACATGTGAGCCAAAGGCCCTTTTTCATATGCGACCCGAGACCATAATAAACAGTCAAGATGTTTACAATAACGAGGAACAACAAAATGAACATAGACAACAATTAACACATTTCAAAAACATACACACTTAAAATACATAAACACACATAATATAAGTTAGGAAGAACAATTACATCCTGGCTGGTTAAAAAGATCCCTTTTTAGTTCGCATTTAAAAATAGCACAGCTTAAATCTGTTTTTAAAACTAGGGAGAAGTTATTCCACTTTTAAAGAGCCTGAACTGCAAAAGCATTATCCCCCATTTTCGTTTTTGTTTTTCATAATATCAATCTGGAGGTTTCACTTGATCTCAAATCACTTTCTGTCTCTCTAAATTGAAATAAAGAGTGTGATAGTGACTTGTCTTTTTGCCTAACAATGTTATCAGTTAAACTGCATAGATTTTATTTATTAATCGAAATGTTTCACCAGGAAGGCACACTGAACAACAAGTTGCTCATCTCACAATGAAGGGGGGGTACATGAGGGTGGATTACTGTAGTAGATACATGCATTGCAAATACACAATTGGATTACAGAAGTAGATACAAGCAATCAATCAAAATCTTTATTTATCCAGGTGTACATCGTTGATCAAGCTCATTTACAAAATGGACCTGGTTAGCTCCTGGTCAAATAGAACAATGCATACAAATATATTTAAAATAGAGCCAAATAAAACAAGTAAAAAACAATTAATGCAATTAATGCAAGTAAGTACTCAATGTTACATCAGTCATATCAGTTCAGGGTGCTTCTGTAATATTTAAGGAGGACATAAGATGAGGCTTAGTAGGAACTTCAGTAGGGAGCTGTGATCGGCCACTCGTGTAGGGAGCTGACGCAAGCACAGAATTTCAAAAGTAGTGTAATCACACAGTATCCCTAAATGTAACACTCTAAACAGAAGAATAAGGGTCTTAACAGTCAAGGAGAAAGTAAATACAGCTCTTTTTTGGCAAATTTCAGCATGGAAATCAGATTTATGCTTGGTTTAGAATGGACACAGAAAGGGACTGTAGGAACCAATCGGAAGCCAACACTGAAGAGCGTTCATGTTCCGATTGGATGGTTGCTAATGCTGTGCTTTGCTAATGGAGAGTCTGAGTTTATGTTCTCAGGTGGCAGTAAAGGCAGCGCCGATCGCCCAGTGCCCAGGTTTCCCATGCCTACGGGCAGGGAGTCCATGGAGAGCATATCCTTGGCCGAGGATGGATGAAGGGGTCAGTATTAAGCACTGGACCATAGACAATGGAACTTCTGAACCAGCAGGAGGACCAAAACAGCAGGACAACAGAATTGAGTATTCCTTGATGCTTAAAGACTGGCCCAGCCACAGAAATTCAGAAAGGAGTGTAATCAAACAGAGTCCCAACTCTTGACACTCTAATCAGGAAAAAAAAGAGGTCATAATTGTTAGACAGTAAGTAAGTACATCTCTTTTTTGTGCAAGTTTTAGACAGAAAATCAGACTTTAGCGTAGTATTGAGGGAGACACAGGAGCAGACTGCAGTAGCCAATCAGACACCAGAGCAGAAAAGCACTCATGTTCCAATTGGGTATCAGCAATGCCGCACCTCGCTAGTAAGGAGTCCGGTGTAGGTGTCTCAGGCGGTGGCTATGGAAGTGACAACCGCCCGGTATCTGCATTTCTCCCACCTGAGTGGCAGGGAGCCCCTGAAGGGCTAGTCTACAGCAGGGAAGAGAGTTAGGGGACAGAGGAAATAGTAAGAGTGGAATGCAGTGGAAAGGGAATACGAAGATGAAATAGGGCAGTTAAATGGAACATGGTAGCGGAATAAGAGCCACAGAATAAGCAATATGTAAAAGACAGCAGGGTGAGTAAGGTGTAGCGGCCACTAGAGCCATGAAGAGATAATGACCCTATAGGGATTTCTAGAGGGGAAAAACATTTAAGGCATAAGATGCTCACGGAGTTAATGTCACCAAAGGTTATAAGCAATCATAAATTCAACTACACTCAGAGGGCAGTAGCCTGATGCTTTGAACTAAAATCAGGGGCTGGGGTGGCAATTGCATGGCTTACACACATACCGAGCATACAGAGATTTAAAGGCATTCATCCTGCGGAGGCAGCTTAATTTCAATAATGTTTGTACTTTGTTCCACAATGTTGACAACAGGAAACTAATGGCCACTCTGCCATAGTGAGAGGAAGCCTTGGGGATACATAATGTGATGCAGGATGCGCTTCTTAGGGCGTACATTCCTGGCTCACTTAGTGGGAGACAGTCTATTATATATTGTGGAAGCTACTTCAAGAAGACTCTATATGTTAAAAGAACTGGGTTTGTATTACATCTAAACATAAAAGAGGACCACCCTATGGCTTTGTACAAGGAACAATGATGGATAGAACTGGGGAGACCAGTAATAAACCATATGGCCCTGTGGTAAAGCATATCCAACTTTGCAAGTGAGGCTTTGGGACACTGACTATAAAGGAAATCTGCATAATCGATCAGCGAAAGAAAAGTAGTTTGGACAATGCGCACTTTTGCATCTCTAGTAAGAAACTTGTTAATTCTAAAGAATAGCCCCAGCCTCTGCCTTAACTTCTTTACAAGGTCCTCGATGTGCTCAGTGAATGATAGATTATGGTCTAACTACACACCTAGGTATTTAAACTTTGAGACAAACTCCAGTTTCTCTCCAAGATTTGTAGTAATCTGAGGTAGTGCTCCACAGCTGGCCAGATTCATCACATGGCTATAGGATGAGAATAACTTTGCTTTTGTTTTTTTAGCATTTAGAGGCCATTTTTTATAGAGGACCTGGTTCTGGAGCTGGTTAAATTCCTCCTGGAGGTCAGCACAAGCAGCTTCAGGTGTCAGACGACTTATATATACAACCATGACATCAGCAAACAGGTGTATGTTGGCCTTGTTAATACTCTCATCAGTGCTATTAACATAGATAGCGAATAGTAAGGGACTAAGTATGGATCCTTCCATTACTCCCCTCAGTAGAGATTTGAGTGGGGATAGCTCACCCTCAGCCTTAATTAGTTGACGCCATCCTACAAGGTACTCAGTAAACCAATGCAAAGAAACTGAGTCCAGGCCTATACTCTTCAGAGAAGAGAGAAGCAGGCTATGATCCACTGTATCAAAAGCCTTACTGAGGTCTAGAAATACAGCACAGACAAAGTTTCTGTTGTCCAATTCTCGGTACCAATCATTTGTTACTTTGGCAATGGCCGAAATAGTGCTGTGTTTAGTTCTAAAGCCAGATTGCATAGGGTTTAATAGGTTATTGGATTCGAGATAGTCCCTCAGTTGGTTGCTGACAACCCTTTTCAGAAGTTTCGACAAAGTTGGGAAGAGAGAAATTGGTCTATAATTGTCAAGGTCACAGGGATCTCCTGATTTAAACAAGGGGATGACATGAGCAATTTTCCAGATCTGGGGAATAAGCCCTTGGGACAATGACAAGTTAAATAAGTGGGTGATAGGAGCAGCTAGGACATGATAGGTGATTTTAAGGCAATAAGGATCCAAAGAATCAGCACCAGCACTTTTCTTACATACATTGCAAATACACAATTGGATTACAGAAGTAGATACATACATACACAATTGGATTACAGAAGTAGATAACATGCATTGTGAATGCACAACTGGATTAGAGGAGTAGATACATACATTGCAAATACACAATTGGATTACAGAAGTAGATACATGCATTGCAAAAACACAATTGGATTACAGGAGTAGATACATACATTGCAGATAATCAATACAGTGGTATACAACTAAGGAGCATAATACAAGAAATGTGAACATTTATTTGGATTGACATACAATTTGGGTAAAGAATGCATGAATATTGCAAAAACATGGTAGTATTGGCGTGCAGATTGGAAAGCATGTAGGCAATGAGAGTTATGCAGTTAAGCAGTTGTGCCATTATACAGTTAAACAAATTTTGCAATATAAGCAATAGAAGTGCTAGGGTCAGGGAGGCAGGAGAGAATGAATAAAGGCATGTGGCAGATAGGTTGAAAGTGAACAAAGATAATATAGCTCAGACAGGACAACCAGCAGTGGAGCATAAAATGCAGGGCCAAAAGAATACAGGGCTATACGTTTAAGTGCAGTAAATACAGGGATAAGTATTAAGTGCAGTGGAGTTGAAGAATTGAGTGCTGTGAAGTTCAGAGAGAGAGAGAAAGAGAGGGAGGAGGGGTAGAAGTAGAGAAATGGAGAGGGGGCAGAGAGGGAGATATATTCCAGGTACTGACCCCTTGCAAGATGCTGAGAACTGAGCCAGGGGCTGGAGTGGGCAAAGAAGGTGGAGTGGAGAGAGAAAGGGAGAGGGTAAAGTGGGTGGTAAGGGTGGGTTTATGAGGAGGGAGGGAGGCAGTGCCAGGTGGTAAGCAGGGATGGAGAAAGGAGGGGGCTACAGAATAATAGAGGGAAATTAAGGTGGATTAAAGCAGGAGCAGCTAGAGGAGAGGTAGTTGTGCAAGGCAAATCCAAGTGAGTATGGGGAGCAGGAGTGGTGTATTTGAGGGGGGAGAGAGTTCCAAACTTTACGGAAGAGATATGAAAATCCATTTTGGCGAGTGAGTGTGGAGCAATGGGGGACCATCAAAGTACGAATATCAGTGGATCTAAGGGAGTGGAAGGGTGGTGGAGGGGTTGAGAGGGATGTGGAGAGTTAGGGGGGAGGAGTTCTCCAAGCCAATATTTAGAGATGATTTTGGTGCAGTGTGAGAGAGGTCTGTTCACAAGTGGGGGAAAGGCCAGTGCATGATCAAGATCACAATGGTGAGTCTGGGAGGGGGCGTCCAAAGCAATGTGACAGAAGAAATCAAAAACGGTGTCCAATCTGGTAAGGGAAGATTTGGGAACAGCACCATAGACCACATCACAGTAATCAAAGATAGGGAGGAGGATCATCTTCTGGACAAGTTCACACCTAGCTGTAGGAGGGATGCAACTGCAGTTACAGGAACTGCGGTTATATGGCACTGAGCTTGGGGCACAGTATTTCAGGATGGCATTGATGTTACCAGAGAAGTTGAGGTGTTGCTCCAGCTATACCCCAAGGTATCTGAATGAGGAGGTGTTCTCCAGGATTGTCCCATCTAGGGTGTGTAAAGATGGCAGATAGGGTAGCTTGGAGAGTCTCTGCATACAGTACAAGTCACATTAAACTGTTCCTTCAACTCACTGGTCTTTGATTATTTTTAAGGGATGATAATGCAGTGACAATTCTAAACTCTTTAAACTAAAACTCTTTTCCATCTAAAGTTCAGCTCAAATGCAATGCACTTTCAACCCTTCTGTAACATTTCTTTAGCTGTTTTCCAATCCTTATGCACTGCAGTGATGCTTGTTTGTCTACTGTGAGCTGTTAATCCCCTCCTATTCACTGCTTTGCTTCTAATCATAGCATTGCCTATCTGCATTTTGTCTCACTCATTTACAGCACTTTTGGTACAGTACGTGCACATCCATAATCACTAGAGATGCTGTAGTTTGCATTTGTCTGAGATTTGTTTCAAATTACTATATTTGTCTAACCTACTAGTCCTGAATGCCTGCTGAAAGATGCTCCTGGATGGGCATGTATTCAGTACTGCTATATGACCCTTGACCTGCTGTGCACTCGCTCGTGACGAGTTTATCTTGTGTAAGATAAGAATTGTTTGAGTTAAAACAGACTTTACTGAGCTTTGCAAAGTTAATTCTGTTTGAAAAAGATCACTGTAATATGTTTAATTTACTGTTTGAAACAAACAGTACATTAAACATATTATGGTGATCTTTTTCAAACATAATTAACTTTGCTGAGTTCAGCAAAACCTGTTTTAACTCTAATATGCCTTATCTGACACAAGATAAATTTTTTTCCAAGGGAGTGCACAGCATAGCATGTCAGGTGTCTTACAGCAGTACTAAATCACGTCGGGTGGGGAGGGGTTATCTTTCAGCAGGCATTCCAAATGAGTAGCTTCAACAAATAATTTGAAACACATCACAAATGTACAAAGGCACCATGTGCAGTAGGAGAGATACAGCACTGTATAAATCAGGAATTCACATGCTGATGATCTACTCTACTGTACAGTGCTGTACATTATCTCAATCATTAAAGTGTAAAACCATTTCTGTAGAACGCTGTGCTGTACTACTGAAACCAAAATGAAACTCTTAAGCAGCCAGCTTAAAAGCAAGCTGAAACTGAAAACCAGCTCACTGACAGCCATTATGAAACTTTTAACAATTCATTGAACTGAACACTGCACACACTAGACAACTCATTGGAAAATGCTAAACCAGTGAGCTGGAGGAACAGTTTAATGTAACTTGTACTGTAGTGCCAAAGATCATGGAGACAGTCTTCTTGGCATTCAGAAAAAGCTGATGGGAAGCAAACCAGAGTTGAACCTGCTGAAAGTCAGACTTCAGAGTGGTTGTGGCATCAGATGGGCATTTGCTGGATGTAAGCATCACAGTATCATCGCGATACATGTGGATAGGGGAGAAGGGGGAGCAGGCTGATGGAAGGTCATTAAGGAAGATGGAGAAGACTATGGACTGAGAACAGAGTCCTGTAGGACTCCAGTGGTGATGTGGAGGGGAGGGGAAATAGAATCTCAAACCTTTACAGATTGTGTTCTGATAGAGAGGTAGGCTCTAAACCAATTAGATGTGGGTATAGACAGACCAACTGCTACGAGGAAGTCAATGAGAAGGGCATGGGAGACAGTGTTGAAGGCCTTGGCTAAGTAGACAAAGAAGGCTGAGGTGACGAGGCCATAATCCATCCCTGAAAGGATGGAGTCAGTGAGCCTG
Organism: Neoceratodus forsteri; assembly: GCA_016271365.2. NCBI lineage: Eukaryota > Metazoa > Chordata > Ceratodontiformes > Ceratodontidae > Neoceratodus > Neoceratodus forsteri. The sequence goes on along the minus strand of CM028133.1, from coordinate 83,867,717 downwards.
AGTAGAGAGAAGGTGGTGGAGTGATTCTTCCAAAAACCAGATTGGAAAGGGGTGAAAAAAGATGAATCAGAAAGGAAGGAGGTAAGTTGGGAGAGGACCAAGTGTTCTTGGAGCTTAACGAGAGTGGGGAGTAGGGAGGTGGGGGACAAAGTTCCCAGGGACAGTGGAGTCACCGCTCTTAGGGAGAGTGAGGACCACAGGATGTTTCCAGGACTTCTGGAGAGAGGAGGAGGAAAGTGAAAGGTTTAAGATAATGGAATGAGGATAAGCAATAATTGGGAAGGAGAGATAGAGGAGCTTGGGGTCATCGGGCGAGGAACCTTTTGAAGGGTTAAGAGAGAGGAGGGCAGTTAATGTTTTGTCAGAGCAGACAGCTGAGAAGGAGAAGGAGGGGAGGGCTAAGAACGTATTGGCGTGAGAGGAGGGGAATGTTGGGATTGGAAGGCCTGTATGGTGGGTTCTGAGATAAGTTGGGTAAGGTTCTAGGAAGTAGTGTCATTATGTGTTTTAGAAGTAGAGGGAGACAGCCAGTTTAAGTTAAAGTCATCCCAATATATATAACTCACCTGCATGAGAGAGGGAAGTGATGTAGGTAATGAGTTCAGTGGCAGCTGAAGGCTTGGTACCGGAGCTGCAGTAGATGCCTGCTAAAAAGATCGGGATGTTGAAGGGCAAGGAGATGTTAATGACAAAGGCTTTATAGGTGGTAGGGAGGGAGGAGGAGTAAATGGTTGTATATTGTAGAGTGGATAATACATACATACATGGCTACCCTTACAGAAATAACTGTATGAAATGTTTTCATGCTGCACACATAAAACTACCAAAGTGATATGCATGCTGCAAGTATGATTTAAATATTAAATTAGAACCGATTGCATGCATACAGCAAGCAAGTGTGGAAACCACGATTTTTATATTAAATTATGAAAGACTGCATGCATGTGGCATGCGTGCAAAAAGCAAGTGGTCATTGATAACTGCACGTGTAAAAGTTAACGGACTTCTCAGGATCACATCATACACAAGTGGGAGTTGAGATTCAAACCCAGGTCTTAGAAACATAGAAACATACATAGATTTTGACGGCAGATAAGGACTGCTTGGCCCGCCCAGTCTTCTCATTTCCCTACCAATTGAATAAGCTGCAGATCCTAGTTAACCAGTAGCCTACTTCTTCCTACCCTCACCCCCTAGAATTGCCTTATGACTGTCCCATGCATGCTTGAATTCCACCACTGTTTTTGACTCCACAACCTCCTCCGGAAGGCCGTTCCATGCATCCACAACCCTCTCTGTGAAAAATACTTCTTAAATTACCTCTGAGCCACCCACCTTCTATCTTCAAATTGTTCCCCTTGTTCTTGCACACCTCTTTTTGAAAGATGATACCCTCTAGGACTTTGTTGATTCCCTTGAGATACTTGAAAGTTTTATCATGTCCCCTCCTCCTCCTTTCCTCGAGGCTATACATATTCAGCTCCTTAAGTCTCTCTTCATATGTCTTCTGGTGCAGACCCTGCACCATTTTAGTTGCCCTCCTCTGACAGCCTCCATCCTGTCTATGTCCTTGCAGAGATTGGATCTCCAGAACTGCACGCAGTACTCCAGATGGGGTCTCACCAACTGTCTGTACAGAGGATAATAACTTCCTGTTTTCTACTGGTGATGCCTCTCCTATGCAACCCAGTATTCCCCAGCCTCCTTACTGCCCTCTCACATTGCTTGCCCACCTTTAGGTCATCTGATATGACTATCCCCAGGTCCCTTTCCATTTTTGTTGTTGTTAGTATCTCACCCCCATTGTGTACTCCTCCCCTGGGTTTTTGTTTCCCAGGTGCATTACCTTGCACTTCTTAGCATTGAATCTAAGCTGCCATACATTTGACCATTCCTCTAACCTTGCCAAGTCCCTTCTCATCCTTTCCACCCCACCTTGTGCATCAACTCTGTTTTCAGATCTTTGTGTCATCTGCAAAGAGACATACTTTTCCTTCCAGTCCCTCTGCAATATCGCTTATATAGACATTGAAGAGGACCGGTCCTAATACTGAACCCTGCGGTACCCCACTAGTAACCCCCCTTTCTTCAGAGTGGACTCCATTTGCTATTACTCTCTATGTCCTCTTCTCCAGCCAATTCTTTACCCAGGCTGTCATCTTGGGACCCACTCCCAGGCTGGCTAACTTGTATATTAATCTTTTGTGTGGGACTGTGTCAAATGCCTTGCTAAAGTCTAGGTAGGCCATGTCCACAGCCCCTCCCTGATCTACTACTTTGGTCACCCAGTCAAAGAAATCTATCAGATTTGTCTGGCATGACCTTCCCACTGTGAATCCATGCTGCCTTGGGTCCTGAGCCCCTCTGGCCTCTAGATACTCAACAATTCTTTCCTTCAGAAGTGATTCCATCATTTTCCCTACCACTGAGGTTAAACTAACAGGTCTGTAGTTTTCTACTTCTGCCTTGCTCCCACTTTTGTGAAGGGAATCACATCTGCCCTTCCCAGTCCTCGGGTACCACCCCATCCTCCCATGATTTGTTGAAGAGGGTAGTCAGTGGTGTCACTAGTTCTACCCTTAGTTCTTTTAGAATTCTGGGATGAATCCCATCAGGCCCCATTGCTTTGTCCACCTTCAGTTTTAAGAGTTCTTTCAGAACCCTTCCTTCTGTAAATGGGCTGGTATCAACTTCTGTATCCAGAGTGTTTCTACTGTTTGTTTTAGGTACCTCCCCCACTTCCTTTGTAAATACTGAGCAAAAATATTTGTTTAGTATCTCTGCCTTTTCACAGTCACCCTCTACCCACCCTCACTCCTCTTTATTAAGCCTCACTAGCCCTCCCTTGGTCTTCCTTCGCTCCCTGATGTACCTATAAAAGTTTTTATCCCCCTTCTTAACTGAGTTGGCTATCTTTTCCTCGGTTTGGGCCTTTGCTGTTCTGACTGCCTTCCCAGCTTCCTTTTGCTTTAACTGATACAGTTCCCTGTCCTGCTCCTTCTGTGATTCCTTGTACATCCTGAATGCTTTCTTTTTCTCTTGAACCTTCACTACCACTTCCTTTGAGAACCATAGTGGTTTCTTACATCATTCGTTTTGTTAATTTGCTTCACACAAAGGCTTGTTACCTCTGTGATGGCAGTTTTTATTATTCCCCATTGTTCTTCCACCTCTCCTTCCTGCCCATTTGCTAGTGCATTCCTTAGGCACTCACCCATTTGACAAAGTCAGCCCTCCTAAAGTCCAGTAATTTTGCCTTTGTATGGCTTGAGTCTATTGCTGTGTTTATTGTGAACCATACTGTTCGATGGTCGTTAGTTCCCAGATGGTTACCCACTTCTACATCTGTGATCCTCTCTTCATCTCCATTTGAGAGAACCAGGTCTAAGATTGCTCCCTCTCAAGTGGGCTCCAATACTAGTTGTCTAAGGCATGCCCCTTGTAGGGCATCTAGAATAACCCCACTTTTTGAAGTGGCTGCTGCAACTGCATTCCAGTTAACATCTGGCATATTCAGATCATCCATCAGCAATATCTCCCCTTTTTCTGCCGTTCTAAGTATTCTTTCTATCATTTCCTTGTCCATTTCCTCCCCCTGAGAATGGGGTCTGTATACAACCCCTGTGCGGATTGTGGTGCCATTGCCGGTCTCCAAATTTATCCACAGTGCTTCTTCTCCTCCCTGTTTTCCATTTTGTTCTGTTGCTTTGATTTCTTCCCTTATGTAAAGAGCTACCTCCTCTTTTACCCTCCTGTCCCTCCTGTAGATAGTGTATCCTGGTATGTTTATGTCCCAGTCATGGTTTCGTGTGTACCATGTTTCTGTGACTGCCATGATATCCAGATGTTCCTCCTCCATCAAGGCCACTAATTCAGGAAGCTTGTTACTCAGACTACGGGCATTGGTACTCATTGCTCTCCATTTTTTGATGGCTTTACCTTCTTTTGCAGCATCCCTCACTGACCTGTCTACCTTGGTCTTTTTCTCATTTAGTACCCTGTTTTGTAGGGAGAGGCTGGGATTTTCCTGCTGCTTATCAGTGCCTCCCCCCCTTGACTAATTTAAAAGCTTGCCAATGAAGCATTTAAACCGATTGCTCAAAAGACTTGTTCCCTTCCTCGACAGATGCAGACCATCCTGGCAGTATAGGCTGGTGTCCCTCCAGGTGGAACCCCAGTCCCCAATGAAGCCAAACTCCTGTGCTTTACACCATTTTTTCAACCATTCATTAAACTGCATGGTGCAAAGTACCCTCGCCTCACTCATGCCATTGACAGGCAGCACCTCAGAGAAGGATATTGTGTGTGCTACTTGTCTTAGGCCCCTCCCAATTCTACAAAGTCCTTCTGCTCTAATCTCATGATTAGCCAAGTCATTTGTCCCTAGGTGGACAATGACGCCCAGCTCGAACTCCTGCAGCTGTTCCTCGTGATCCTGAGGATGCGCTTCCTGTCTCTCCAAGCCATGGCACCAGGCAGGCACTTTACTCAGTTTTCCCTGCTCCCCCAGTTCTATCCCCTAATACTGAGTCCCCACCAGCAGCTGCTTCCTTCCTTGTGGTGTCCTCTGCCTCCTTCCTGTGGGTCTCCCTTGTGACAGTTGTCCTCAGCATCCTTAGTCTCCTCTGTGGGTGCATCCATAGGGAGCTATGCTCCCCAGAATGGTGTATGGATTGTGGTGTGGAACAACTGACTGGGTGTGCCTCTGTTCCACCATCCTCACCTTCCCTGAGCCCACTGTGGTCCAACTGCTGTGCTTTCTTCACAACCTCTGAGGTAGTGGTGGTGGCTCTGGTGCTCCCTGGATGGGGGAGGTTCCCTTCCTACCATCCAGTGTGGCCTGGGGAAGTTCCCCTACTACTGTCCAGTGTGACCTGAAGACGGGCAACTTCCTCCTTCAGGGCAGAGAGTTGTCTGCAAATAGGGCAGCATCTCAGCCTCCAGAAAGACTCCTGGAAGACTGCTGCCCCACAGCCATTACATTGCACTACTCCCTACATTTTTGTGTGTGTGTGTGATTAGTTTGTAATATAGAAATATATATATATTTATATTATACAATGTTTATGCTTATATTGTCAGTGCAGTGTGCTAGAGAGGATATGACAGTGATATTCACCTTGCACTCTTGAGGAAATGATGTCAGAACCCCCAGGTATAAAGGAACTATTTCAGGGTGGGTGGGGTGAGGGTGGAAGGGGTTGGGCCTAAACTGTGCCCTCACAAAACAATCAGCTAAAGCTCTGACCCACCACTGCAATGAGTGCTTTCCTGTCAGCAAGATGCCCTACTCAACAATTTGACAGAGAAAATACCCTGCTAATCAAACAGAGAAAAATCCACACATCCAAGTCAGACACAGGTAAACCTCCCCAGCCCCAAAACAGGCCTGGTGGTTTGTGCTCTGAAAGCTGTCAGCCCCAAAATAAGTCAGCTGTGCTTTAAACTCTTCCTGCACTGAAAATGTTAAGAATTGTAACAAACACACTGCAGGTTTTTCTATGACCACTCCTTAACCACAGTAACTTTTTTTAAAATAGTTTAACTATCACAAACTCCTACGCACCAGTAAATTATTTAAAAATTATTTCTGTCCCAAAATCCTAGTAGTCAATCCAGCTACCCCCAAGGGACAACCAAAATGCAGTATTCAAACACTTATGAAGTTACTTCCAAGATAAGCAGAGTTTGCAAGCTTCTTTTTCAACTCCTCAGCCACCTGTAATTTATTTAAAAATAGAGTCTTCAAGTCTCTTGGTTTACAGTTCAGTGCCTTTAACCACTAAGCCATATTGTTTGCACACATATGGCTTGCTTGTACTTCAATACATACTGTATCTGAATACATCTGCATGCATGCGGCATGCTTGTAGCCAGTGTATGCTTTTCAGTTTTCTTCTCTCCCTCATCTCATTTTCACAGTTGAGCACACATACCAATGGAAACACATGTTTTTCCCACCCCAAATACACCCACGTACCCAAAAAGCCACTTAATTACTTCAGTCTGGCCTGTACTCCTACTATTTTTTCTCCATAGTTTTGAATGCTTACATGCAAACAGACTTTAAGGTGCAAACACAAACATAGCAACAACTTCACACACACACACACACACACACACACATATGGCCAGTCCCTCCCCCATGCACACACTGTAGTGGATATGGCCATGCTGCTACCGACAACCCACCAAGTATAGATATAAATAAAAAGTCTCTTACTTGAGTACTAAGGAGCCAGAGGCAAGATTCTTTAAGAGATGATGTCCATGGGTCAGAGTGCTGGGGCGTACCTCCTTGAAATGAATGGAGTTATTTTCTATTACTATTTTATATGTTATGATGGTGAGTTGGAGAATAATGAAGTCCACTGTCTATTTATTTAGTTTTTGTTGACCGGGTAAGAGCACGTGGCAGATTCTGCCTATTTTCAGGCATGACCCGGGGGGGAGGGGGATACAGATGAAATGCCAACTTACCTTGAACCAGAGTAAGCTGTTGGTGGTATTTTTAGTGAATGTGGAAAATTTGGCCAGGGCACCGGGGAAATTCCCCTACTCATCAGTAGGGGGCTCTGTTGACTGAGCGCTCTGGCCACTTTGAGTGGAGCTCAGGAGGAGATGGACATCCCTGAGGAGGGAGAGCAGATTTGGCGTTCTGCCTTAAATTCTGTGGAAACCATTATACCCCATAAGCCAGCTATGGAAACTCAAGAACCGGAGGAAAGTGAAGTTTATGTGTCTACTGAGGCTTTATCTCAGACAGAAGCACACCAAGTAGAGTTACCAATGGAAACTACAACCCTTTCTTCAGAGGAAGTGCTGCATTCACAAATTAAACTACAGTTGGAATTTCATGCACTAGAACAAGAGTGCTTACAGCAGCAGCTAGCATTATTGCAGGCTGAGAATTTGGCTGTCAAACCTCTGAGGCCGTCTGTCACAAGACCCGATTCTCAGGATGACATGGCAGTTCCTAGTGAGTTGGTGCATAATTCCCCTGCTATTAGTACTGCTGATATTGACTCTGAAGGATTATTGAAGGCTAGCTGTTCAGAACCTAGTAAGGTTTCGTGCCCACAGCCAACGGAAACAATTGAATTTAAAATATCTGGTTTACCTGTGCAAGCCAGTGGAGGTATGCAGTCTAAAGGCTCGTATGGGTCGATCTTTACTGACTCTGTTAATTCAAGCATGATTCTTTCTCCAGAAACCACTACCCTGTCTAAATCCACAGTTTTTCGTGGTTCTACACTGAAACCCCCGAGCTGGCAAGAGTCCCTGTGGTTGATTATGTTTTCCAGACCTCCCCCACTACTCAGGATGGAGTTACGGGGTATTCTTTTTCAAAATGAGGCCAGACACCTCAAGTGGGGAGAGGGGATGATGGCAAGGATATATGCACTGCCATTACTTTAGCTAAAAGTCATTTGGGGAAAATGGATATTCCTATAGTTACTGCGGATACTAGACAAGCTCCAGCTGTGCCTAAAGCTGGTATGGACTTGTAGGTTGCATCTGCTATTCCTCACCCTGTCCCTTTCTCTGAAGAACCCTGGTCTCCACAGAAAGCCTTGAGTGAGGCAGGTTGAACACTTAATAAACAAGGGACATGGCTTCCCATCCCAGATCGGGACCCCAGTTGAATGTTTCACAAAATATGGCTGAATGGTGACCTAATGCACCTGCTTTGCCTCTGTTATCTAACCCTCCCCCCCGTTGGTGGGATAGAATCCTCCTGGGGCACATCACATAGTCCAGCCACTTAAGAAGGACTTGCTGATACCTGTTCCTCCTACTACGGTGGTTCCTGATCTCCCTGTTGAAAAGCACATTGAACTTTCTTTTCCAGTTAATACCGTACCCCAGGAGAATCCAGAGACAAATAAATCTCTATTATTGGACCTGTTTACTAAAATTAAAAAAGAAGCTGCACCGTGGAGGAATGCGGTCAGGATCTGCTATAAGGGTGGGCTAGATGTTAGGCCTGATAGGCATCATGTTGGCAAATGTTTATTAGAAGATTCTTTGCACTTCTCTCCAAGAGACGTTCTTGCTTTTCAGAAGACAATTTCGACATGCATTTTCGTTCTGCATATGCTCTTGATCTATTCTGGGAGAGGTACAATCAGGTTAAGTTTTCACCCACATGGACCCCCTTTTTGGTAATTCCATTATCTAAACCTTTGATTAAATATGTCACCATTATGTTTCGGAATGAGGGGGTTCATGTAGATGACATCACTTATTTTTTATCTCTTAAATGTGATGTGATGAGTCCACCTGAAGCTATACCTGATACTGAACAGTTTTGGACCGGGTGTTGGCGTTATAAGGTAAAGCTTAGACAGACTGAAACAGGAATAGACCATATCCCTAATTCATTTCTGTTGGGACGTGACAGGGGAGTGTGCTTTTATGCTGGGCAGCCCAGGCCTGTTATAAGTGTGGATCTCGAACACATCTGTCCAGTTCCTGTGACAAACGTAGATGTGACAACTGTGGGGAAATAGGTCACATCGCACTTCAGTGTGCAAATCATACCAAATGTGACCTCTGTGAGGATACTGGGCATGTCTTTACTAAATGTTCTTGGGCAGCAAAGAACAAGACTTCTTGTATCAGTCCAGACCTATTGATACAACAGGCCCAGAATTTGGCCTCTTGTCCTGAACAAGACTGGCCTGAGCCCCCCCCCGAAGTTCCACCTCCACCTTTGGTATCATTACAAGATACTTCAAGGAACCTTGAGACTCCCTCTTCCCCCTCCATAGTTTCTCCTCTTCTTTCACCAGTGTGTTATGTAGAACATCAAGCTACAGTGAACCCTGACCCTCTCCCTGTACCTCCTGTGGTAGTGCAGGTTAGGAGGTCAACTAGGAACATCAAACCTCTTGTAGTTCCTCCTTCCACTGACATTGGGCCTAGCAATTCATTTGCAGTGTTGGCCACACGATGGGGAGATTTGGAGATGGAATGTGGTGATTCTGACTCCCTGCCCTCCAGGGTGGACCCACAGACCCCATCCCACTCCCAGGAGGGTTATAAGGGGAAGAAGAAAAAGAAGAGGAAAAAAGGTAATTGAATGTATAACTAAGTTCTGGCTTCTTTTAGTGTAGGATCCTTGATTGTTCATAGTTTATTAAACCCTAGGTGAAGACAGGTAGTGTTTGAATATATACAGTACATAGGAATGTTATTGATGTATGTTTACTTCAAGAAACCTGGATGTTCACGAGTGATCAAGGGAGGTTCTTCCAGAACGAGTGGATTTGGGGCCCTTCCTATTGGTCTTTCGGAATGGAAACAGCCGATGGTGTGGTGTTCATTTTTAATTCTTATGACTTTTCTTTAATCAGGTTAATAGATTTAATACCGAGGAGATTGTTGATTCTGGATGGTTTATGGAAACACATGACTTGCAGATTCATTAATGTGTATTTTTCCCAGGTGAAAGCTGAAAGGGTGGCAGTGTTTACAGCTTTACAGCCTTTTTTGTTATCTTCCTTCAAAATCTTTTTATATGGAGACTTTAATTATGAACTAAAAACAAAAGGGGGGTCTAGCTGGGCAAGAAAAAAAAATGATTGTGATTCGAACGCTCTAACTCAATTAGTGGACTCAGCGGGGCTGTTAGACAGCAGATGTCACCAATACAGTGGCCCTCACTTCACTTATAAGCATAATACTTACACTTCCACCATAGACTATATGTTTCTATCACATAATCTTCCCCCTTTTAGGTTCCAGACTATTCCGGTGGCATTTACAGACCATTTATTTTTGCAGTGTATTTTTTCCATGATTCCCTTACAGTTGCCAAAGAGGTCCAGATGGAAATTGAATGCCTCTATTTTGACAAATTCTTCAGTATCTTTTAAAATGAAACCTTGTTACTTGTTAGACATTCAGTCTCTTTTTTATATGATTGTAACCCAAGGTGTGGTGCCTCCCATTTGTAAGCCCATGTCATGCTTCTAATTTGTAACCACTACCTGGGCTAACCTGGGTTCACTGAGAAAACTGTTTGCTCAGCATTTTAGCTAGGTTTGTACTTCTGGTCAGGGGCACCCAAGTAAATCCAGGCACAGGAAGCAATAACTGAAATGACCAAACCAGGAGTGGGATTCTAGAGTGTGGCTTTTATTCACTTCAACATAGGAATAATTAAGCAAAGATGGACCCCCACGGGGCTACACTCACTGGCAATGCAGATTAACAGAGGACAGAGCACATCTTCTTCACAACACATAAACTCTCAGGTTCTGAACACACTGGGCTCTAAGCCCGAACTGGTACTCTTCTCTTGGATTCCTTGGTGTGGCACCCCAGCCAGCACTTTGACGTTTTTCCATATAGCATGGAGGTTTGATGGTGGCTCCCTCTACCACCCATGAGCACTTCCTAGCTCTAAAGGGAAAACTTTCTTAGTCCCATGTCTGGGTACTTTCTTCAGATGCCAGCCAAGTGCCTGGGAGAAAGCTATAGGTGCCCAAAGTGAACCCGTGGAGGTAAACCCGGTTACTCCAGATGGGGATCTCCCACCTCTTGCTCCCAAATCTATACCTGGCCATTCATTTGGATCAACACCTTTCTTCAAAACTCTCTGGTTGTAGATGCTATCTCTAAATGTATATCACATTTAACATTCTACTCGCTATGTAGCTGGTGTTCTGACTTGCAACGTTCTATGAGTGGTTATGTCCACCTCCTTAGACCCCCACTGGTTAGATGCATTTCAAGCCATACACATATTTAAAAGTACTGTATTTGACTAGTCCTTTCCTGACCCCACAGTAGGCAGATACCTTTACACAAATCTTGCTTTGTGAAAACATGGGCTCTATGTCAGAGCAGACTCACCATGGTTTGCAGGTACCCCAGGGTTTCTCTCAGAAGAAACACAAAACTCTGGTACTTCAGTACGAATTCTCTTTTGTCAGGAAGCTTTTCCCTCTTCCAGCAGGGCCAGGGAGTTGCCCCTGAAATGCTGGATTTTCCCCCCATCCCTCCAGGGATGAGGCACTGGAACAACACAAGGTGCGGTCTCTACCACTTCGGCTGGTTTCTTTTGTGTCCTTCTCTAGGGTGAGAATACACTACCCTCTTCCAAGTGTAGCTCTATAACAGAGCTAGGCTCTGAGGGGCTGCCAACTGCAGCACACCTCTTCCTCTCACTGCTCCTACTCTCCAACTTCTGCCAACTCACTTGAATTCCCCAATGTTCTAAGCTAACCCCTTGCTGCAGCATTCCAATGTGGCTTATGCTGCTGTGAGAATTCTATGGTGATGTCATCCCTCCAGCTCAGCTGAGACTGAGGACAGAGTGAGACAGAGTGAAACCCATTTAACTGGTGTCTCACAAGCTGCTTTTCCCTGCCTGCCACTAGTTCTAAGTGGGATTCTAGTAACCCCGGGTGACAAGGGGGTTACATGATGATTTAGGAGATTGGTGGAGGGACTCGAAGGCTGACCTTAAAGCTATGCTTATAAATCAGGGTAGGTTGGGGGAAAATGTGAAGTTTCTTCACTATCTAAAACTACGACAACAATTGCAATATTTATTTTCGGTGGCTAACACTTACAGATTCGATTATACATCCCAGATTGCTACCTTAAAAAAACAAATGCAGGATTTTCAATATGATAGGGCCAATACTATGAAAGCAATGTTTCAATATGATACAAAAAAACCCTCATGGGGATCCCTATGAGGCCTTTAAAAAATATAAAGATGTGACTTCTTTGGATTCTTTATTGAATCAGGAAAGTCATGCTATTCAAACCACTGCTGGTCTTTACACTGCCATAAAGGAATTTATGTTATCCCATGCTCCTGTGGTACCCCCTAGTGAAAAGGATACTATTCAATTCTTACAGACTATAGAGTTTCCAAAGAACCCAGATGACGTCTTAGGGATGACAGAACCTATCACTGCAGCAGAAATAGAGGGAGCCATTAAGTGCCTGAAGTGTGGGACATCCCCAGGTGTTGATGGTCTCACTAATGATTTATACAAAACTTTTCCCCAATAATTTTCCTTATGTCTAGAGCTAGTATTTAATTTCTTTTTATCACGAGTATGTTTTCCTATTTGGTTTATGGAAGGATTGCTAATGTTACTATTTAAATCTGTGGATAAATCTACTCTGGAAAACTGGCATTCAATCACAATTTTGAACTCAAATTATAAACTGTTAACTAGCATTTTAAATTCCAGACTTAAAATCCATGCGTGTTCGGTCATCTCTCCTTTACAATTGTGCGGTTTTCCAGGGAGGAAATTACAACATGCTCTAATGATTATCAGAGATCTGTTCAAACATTTCTCATTGCATGGGACTTATGGGAGTATTATTTCAGTAGATCAAATGAAGGCCTTTGATAGGGTCTACCACCCTTTCTTGTTTTTAACCCTAAAAACATATGGGGTTCCTACCACTCTAATTAACTGGATAAGATCCCTATATGCTACGGCTATAGTACATCCAGTTATTAACAATGAGGTTACAGATGGGTTTCACATTTTGACAGGGGTTCGACAGGGTTGCCTGTTGAGTCCACTATTGTATATATTTTCTATTGATCCATTAATTCGGTCTCTGTCTGAGTTTCCCCACTGGAAGGGGATGTTGGGATCAACTACAGCAGAGGCATTGTATTTACAGGCCTATGTGGATGATGTTTGTTTGTTTTTTTCGGACCACACTCAACTGACTTCTTTTTTTGAATTCATGCACACTTATTCTTTCGTCTCCAATTCCAAACTAAATGCCCAAAAGAGCAAAGGCCTTTTTGTGGGTGTGGGATATCCTGATTTGGTTACAATGCAAGATATACGGATATCATCTGAACCTTTTAAGATTTTGGGGATTATATTTGGACCCCAAAATCTCCCCACCTTGAATTGGGAATCTGTTCTGGACACTGTAGATAATAAAGTACATAGGTGCAAACATTGGAACCTGGCTAAGCTGAAACAGATACAGGTCATTAGGTAGTTTCTTATTCCCATGATTTTATAAGTGGCTATGATATTCTCCCTTCCGACTCATTTGGAAACCAAATTATATAGCCTCTTTTTTCAGATGCTATGGGGGAATAGACTCAATCCCATCAAGAGGCAATATACCTACTTAGCAAAGAATAAGGGTGGTTTGGGAATGGTGGATCCCATTGTATTTTTTCATAATCTTTTTGTTTCACAGACCTTTAGAGAAGGAATTATTGTTTCCAGTTCACTTCATAGTTCCTTAATAAAAATAATTTTAGCTAGGTATTATTCAGCTTGGTATATAACTCCCCCTAAACTTTCAGAGCATCTGCATGCACCACAGTTTTTCTGACCAGCAGTCCAAAAACTTTATAAATGGGGACTGACTAAACAGTTGTTGAGAGACACTAAGGGACCGAAGCTTTATGCTAAGGTTGTGTCAATACTTTATCCCTCAGAGCCTGCTTTTAAAAATTGTCCTTCTTCTTACATCCCAGGGGTCTTACAACTGCTTAATAATGCTAGATTACCTGGATATATGTGGGCACTTTTGTGGCTGGCTGTATATGGGAGGATTGGGGTTCAGGGCAATGCTAAACATAAAATCAGGGAAGAAAGAAATTGTCCCTTTGTGGGATGTGTTAATCAGGGGGCGTCCATGGATCATTTTTTGTTCTACTGCTCTTATGCCACTTTCCTAAGGAAGTTCATTGCCTCAAAATGGCAGATGGGGTGGTTGACAAGGCTAAATTATGATATATTGGTCTTGGGGCAATTCCATAATATTGGGAAACTTTATCACTTGGATACATTAATGATTTTTTTGTTGCTGCCTCAAATATTATTTATGGCAAGCTAGATGCTAATGGGTTCTGTATCAGAATCTAATGCCCTATGAGACAGTGAGATTGATGATTCATGGGGCCATGGAAAGGGTTTATGTGAGAGATTCAGAGGTTCAAACCACTAGGAAGGTAAATAATTGGTGGAAGGAATTCTTAATGCTTGTAAAATATAAATAAGTATTTGAGTATTGTTCAATAATCTTCAATGAATTTCATATGTTTTTTTTTGGGAGGGAGGGCTTTATTTGTTTAAGGGTTTCATTTAGTGTGACAGTAACACTGTTAGTTGTATTTCTCCTTTTTTTCAGTTTTTATTTTTGGGATGTTATTATCTTATTTGATACTGTATGATTAATATGTTTTTTCCTTCTTCTTGTTTTGGATGGTGTCATGAGATTCTTTAATTCCTTTTTTACGTTAACCCTTAGTGTGATTTAACACTGTTAGTATATGACTTTGTTTTTGATGTTGTATAATAAAAATATCCCCTACTCTTTTCAAGAAGTGCCATGGGATCTTTAACATCCACCCGAACAGGCAGATGGGACCTCAGTTTAACATTTCATCTGAAAGACAGCACCTCAGAAGTGCAGAACCCCCTCATGCTGCACTACAGTGTCAGTATTGGGATATTAGCTCAAGTGCCTGGTGTGGGAATAGAATCCACAGCCTTCTGATCTCCTGGCATCAGAGGCGAGTGTACTACCTGCTGAGCCACTGACACTGACAAGGCCCTTTGTTAGTCGAGCAGTGGCCTTCATTAATCTCCAACTCTCCATCAATAATGTATAAAATAGTAATTAAAAAATACCCCCATGATGGTCACTAAAAGCCTCCCATCAGATACAAAAATATCTCGTAGTAAGGTGTTATCAATCGACTGACCAGCCTATTGTCGTTAATCCACACTTTAAGGTCGGGTTTGCACCATTGTCCCTTACCTTTTGGCCTCAACTAAATCATGCCAGGGTTTCAAGCTGTTGGTCGAACAGGGAAACCGCTCCCTTTTGATCATCTACAAAAGTCCATAGGTGCCTCGCGTAAGGAAATATTTAAGTACTTGCAAGTTAGTAAAGCCCTAACCTCCTTTTTCTCCCGGGCCTCACCGATAGACCCTGGTGAAAGGGACCTGGCCACGCTCCTTCAAATAGCCTCCCAATCACGCTCAGTTTCAAACTTATATAAAACTCTTCAGTAGTGGGACTTTAGACTACCATCAGGGATTTGTTATTACTGGACAAGGGAGCTAAGAATCCCGGAGGACCCTAGTCTCTGGCAGAAACTCTGGCTGTCAATGTACAGATTTATAAAGCAAGACAGGCTGAGATTGGTTCATTTTAACATTATGCATAATATTTATATAACTCCTGCTCACCTATGTAAATATGGGACATCGACAACGCCACTCTGTGTAAAATGCAAGAGGGACAACGGTACCCTGTTTCACATGATCTGGCTATGTCCTTATGTGCAGGCCTTCTGGCAGTCTATTAATAACATCCTTGACCCTATCCTTGGCTTAGAAACCCTGTTTACCCCTGAAGTCTGTCTAATCAACCTTTTTCCAATGGGTACTACCAAAGCTAAGAGGGCTCACATGTCGCTTATTTCTGCAACAGCCAAATTAACAATCTTGAGACACTGAGCTGGTGACAAGCCTACCACTTTGATGGAGTGGTACAGGGAGAGCACTCTGGCTTTACAGTTGGAGAGGCACATAGCCTACATGCATGGTAGAGCTAAGGCATACGCATCTCTATGGGGCTCTCTTGAGGTGCTTCTGACAGACTGGAAGCCTTGATGGCGGAACTTACTACAGGAGCGGTAAGCCTAGAGTTAATGGTGTGTGTAGTCTTGGGGGAGGGGGATTGACCTGGTTGCCTGATCTCTGTAGTTCATTGTTCTGATATCTGACATTTGTACGATTGCTGGGTATTGTATTGATTATTGTTAAACTAATAAAACTGGCTTAATAAAAAAAAAAAATACCCCCATTCATTTCAATGGTGCACACTCCTGCAGTCTCCTTTTCCCTTTGTCACAATGTGCCTGAGTGTGGGGATGTGGAGGTCAGCTTCACAGGGGAGGGCATAAGCCTGACTATAGCGGGGCTCCAATAGTCCTATGCATACCATACCACTTAAAGCAAAGGACAGCTCTAGAATGTCTGTAACATCTCTAAAAGATACAAATTATTTGGTTTGACTGAAACGTGATATGCAAATCAGGAAAAATTCAAATGCATAAGATTCATCTGTATATAACCCAGAGCAGTGCATCAGATTTGAGCTTAAACTCACCCAGTTACTAACCAATGTTTTTCCTGGCTGAAGTTTGGCACCCCCCCAAAAAAAAATAACTTTGTCCCAATTTTTCTCTTTGACTCCATTCCATTCAATACCCATCCCCTATGGGTCATGAAGCCACCCAAAACTGAAGAAACATGAAAAATGTATCAATATTTCACTCCTTCCTCCTTTCTCAATCCTCTGTAAAAAAATATTTACTTTTACTTACCCAGTCATATGGCCAGAACCTGCAACCTGGAATAGTGTGCCAACAACCCAGTTTTTAGTCTTCCCCCCCACCTCTCCTCCACCAGAAGTTGGATGCTAGAACCGACCATCAGAGGTCCTCAACGTGGTCTGCGACCAAGTAATCCCACCATATGAATCCACCCAACCTGGGTTTCTACCTTCTTGCTTGGTTGCTGCTGTCACACTACACTTATCAAGGTATATGAAGGCCACCCACACAGCTTTCATCACTGCTTTTAAGCCTAGCTTGCTGCCATGGGAGTCTGTGCTATTTTCTTTTGTAAGATGAGCCTAGTAAAGTAAGTAGGTAGCCTAGTCTTGAGTTAGCTTCTAGTTCACCCTCTGCCCCTTCAGCCACAAAGGGGAGATGGAGACTCACTAAGTGTAGAACAACAAAAAGATGCTGTCACAACACTGCTAATGAGAGTTCAGTGCTCACTGACTCCTCCAAGCTGTAGTGTTCAGCCTGTCTACTCTGTGGATGGAAAGATAATGTTGCACCTGCAATGCTCATGCACTCTTTCTTGGCTGGAGCTCATCCACATCACATGTGATTGTGCCACCTCTAACAGGTGGAGAGAGTGGACAACACAGTACAAACACAGTCAAGTCTGGAGAGTACCTGCAGTGTGAGTGCACACAGGTCAGGTGGGCATTTGTGCAAAAGATTAAATCCAAATTTAAAGCCATTACTGCCACATCATAAGAACAACCTAGGCACACATATGGGGGGGGGAGGGCAACTGCGCCCCTCTGCCCTATCTAAATGACACCCATGCTTTATTTGGTATGAAAGAACAGAAGAAGCCCAGAGCCCATCGAGACTGCTTAATGGTAGAAATTCATTCTCAGGTGCTAATACAATAATTTCCACTGTATTCTGAGGTACCATATCTCCATGTTTCATAATGTGTCCTGATAATCATGTGGGTTAGTGTCCCTCATTGTCCCTCATTTTGAGTGTCCATGTCCTTCATTTCAGTGACAAAATGTGAGGTATGGTGCATGCTTCCAAGACCCTATTCAACACAAGGCGTGCTAAGCATGGATATAGTGTATATTCTCAGTACAGAATGACAAAGGGAAAGTAAGTGAGATAAAACAGTCATGGAAAAACACATTTGTAGTACTAAATATGCATAAGGGCTTTGCATGGTCCAAAACAAAAGGATAGGCTTCACAACACAGAGGCCCCTCTTCGTACATCTGGACTCGGGGATGTTGACTGGCTATATCCTAAGCATTTAATTCAATAAGCAAACAAAACTTTACAGATTAATGGCGATTTAACAACAAAAATCAAAAGCAATTAAACAACTTGCAAATGGATCAGAATTAATGAATTTACCTAATTATTATGGGAAATCAAATAAAAACATTTTTAATGACTGCTAGCACTTCCTAGCAGTAGTATAAGAAATAGAAACTGATGTGTTTTTTAGATGAGATTTGTACCAGCTTAGCTGCTGCACACATGGCAAGCATGCAGCATGTGAACCTGATGTGATGTTTAAATGATATTCACACTAGCTTAACTGCTGTACTCATGTCAAGCATGCAACACATGTACCTGATGTAATTCTTAGAAGATGTTCACACCAGCTTACCTGCTGTGCACATGTCGATCTTGCAGCATGCAAACCTGATTTGCCTTTTAGACCTGGGGTGGGATATTCAGACTGCACCACAAAGAAGCACAATAGCCGGAGCAGGTGCAAGTGCAGTGCGCCCCTGCGCAACATGCGCGATACTCAAACACAGCGCAGGCCAAGGTGCACTTACGCAACACAGCTGAATATCATGCCAACTGCACCATGGCACAACCAGGGATGTGCAGTGGAGCAGGGTCGATGTGCAGTAGCACAACCAGGGATGCGCAGTGGAGCAGGGCCGATGCACAGGAGCACAACCAGGGATGCGCAGAGACAGGATGCAGGGGTGCACCTCACATGGAAGCCATGGGTGGAGGAGCACACAGCAGGCCAGACAGCTCCCCCAGGCACCCCATGAACTGCACAACCAGTGGTGAGATGGATGGACCAACAGCCCATGAACACCAGCACCGAATTCACAGCTGGGGCATGGTGCCCCAGCACCCCCCTGGCAAGCAGTGACCGCAACACAAGGAGGGCTGGCCACGCAGTGCTGCCCCATCCCACCAATGCAGAGCATACCCTGTACAGCAATCCCCAGACACCCAGCCCAGAAGCAGTGCCCAACAGTGCATGGCATCGAATGCATGCCACCACCCCCACCATGACAATGCAACCCTGTGCACCATGGAGCCATGCATGGCAGCTCCATGGTGAGTACCCCACAGTGGGTGGCACCAGCCACTGATGCAACAACTGCAGACACAATGGCCCCCTGCATGACTCCCCCGTGGCACAGCAGAGAGGTTGACCCTGTGTCAGTACTCAAGGGACCCTGCATGTGACAAGGCCTGCCCAGGACACCACCACCAGCAGGACAGCACCCCGCACATTCACCAATGTACACATCCTGTCCCAGCACAGGCCCCAACAGACGGCACAGCCACCCACTGTGGTGCATGGAGGCATGCGCCACACAGGATGCGATACAGGGCACGGACAAACACCCAGCCTGACCCAAGGGCACCCCGACACAGGGCCACAATAGTGGGGCAACAAATGCCGCTGGTGTGTGTCCACGGATGCTGTGTACCCACGGCCTGCACCCCACCATGGCACAGGTGAACCAGCCATCTGGCACATGCACCATGAAGCCATCTGCCACCAGCATGCGGCTGGAGCACAGGTGACAGATAGTAGAACACAGACACTGCAACAGACACCAGTGACAGCATGGAGGGGGGACAACAACAGCGTAGCCCACAGTGTCACCCGAGACAGACATGCAACAAATCAGTGACAGGAGGCAAGCCACCATGGCACTGTGCCCAGAGGGTGGCTGGCATGGACAGCCACCAATGACATGCCAGCAGACCATGTGTACCACAGACATGCAAGAGGCCCAGCTGCATGGACCATGGACATACTGACAGGGGCATCAGGGACACAGCTCATGCACCAGAGACCACATAGAAACATAGAAACATAGACTTTGATGGCAGATAAGGACCGCTAGGCCCATCTAGTCTGCCCATTTCCCTACCTACAGGATAGGCCGCAGATCCTAGTTAACCAACAGCCTATTTCTTCCTACCCCCCACAAGAATTGCCTTATGTCTGTCCCATGCATTGTTGAATTCTCCCACAGTTTTAGACCCCACAACCTCCTCAGGAAGGCTGTTCCATGCATCCACTACCCTCTCTGTGAAATAATACTTCCTCACATTGCCCCTGAACCGCCCCTCCTTCTATCTTTAAATTGTGTCCCCTTGTTCTTGCAAGTCTCTTTTTCTGAAAAATGCTACCCTCTTGGACTTTGTTGATTCCACTGAGGTACTTAAAAGTTTCTATCATGTCCCCCCTCTCCCTTCTTTCCTCAAGGGTATACATATTAAGCTCCTTTAGTCTTTCCTCACGGCTTCTCTTGCAGACCCTGCACCATTTTAGTTGCCCTCCTCTGGACTGCCTCTATCCTGTCTATGTCCTTGCGGAGATGGGGTCTCCAGAACTGGACACAGTACTCCAGATGGAGTCTCACCAACTGTCTGTACAGAGGGATAACAACTTCCTGTTTTCTGCTGATGATGCCTCTCCCTATACATCCCAGTATACCCCCAGCCCTCCCTACTGCCTTCTCACATTGCTTGCTAACCTTAAGGTCATCTGATATGATTACCCCCAGGTCCCTTTCCTTTTGTTGTTGTTACTACTTCCCACCCATTGTGTATTCTTCCCTGGTTCTTGTTTCCCAGGTGCAATATTTTGCACTTCTTTGCATTGAATCCTAGCTGCCATACTTCTGACCATTCCTCCAACCTTGCCAAGTCCCTTCATCCTTTCCACGCCTCCTTGTGTATCAACCCTGTTGCAGATCTTTGTGTCATCTGCAAAAGACATACTTTTCCTTCCAGTCCCTCTGCAATGTCACTGATGAAGACATTAAAAGGACTGGACCTAATACTGAACCTCTGCGGTACCCCACTAGTAACCCCTTTCTTCAGAGTGGACTCCATTTGCAATTACCTTCTGTGTCCTGTTGTCCAGCCAATGTTTTACCCAGGCTACCACCCTGGGACCCACTCCCAGGCTGGTTAATTTGACTATTAATCTTTTGTGTGGGACTGTGTCAAATGCCTTGCTAAAGTCTAGGTAGGCCATGTCCACAGCCCCTCCCTGGTCTACTACTTTGGTCACCCAGTCAAAGAAATCTATTAGATTCGTCTGACATGACCTTCCTGCTGTGAACTCATGCTGCCTTGGGTCCTGTGCTCCACTGGCCTCTAGGTACTCAACTATTCTTTCCTTCAGAAGTGACTCCATCACTTTCCCTACCACTGCACACAGGCATCCAGTGCACAGGGAACAATACACATACCACAGACAGGGACTGAGTCCCCCACCTACACCATAAGAGGGACCTGTCGGACACATACATGCCCAGGCCTGCACCACCCCTGACACCATGCACACCACTGCAGCCAAGCACCATATGCCTGCTGCAAATCAGAGACCACCACAGTTGTCATAACAAACAAGTATATATTGAAGAGGTAAACTGTACAAACAACTCAACAAATTAAAAATATGTACAAAGTGGGGGGGAAGGGCCACAAACCAGGTGGGGGTGGGCATGGGGCAAGGGTGTACATCAGGGAGTGGGACAAAGGGGTGTGACAGACAGTCCAGCAGGGAAATGCACATCACATGCACTGTAGGCCCTAATGGCTGCCCCTCTCCTCACTCCGGTCCCTGTGGCGCCACCTGTGCCTCCTACGGTGGCCACACTCAATTCTCTGGAGCAGCTCCAGAGTAGCCTGGGACAGCTGCAGTAGCTCCTGTATGTTCTGCTCCAGGGTAGTCCAGCATTGTCCACCTAGGACAAGGGAGTAGAGTTAGTACGTGTGACTGGCCAGACCCCTGCAACCCTGCCAATGTGTATGGCATATAGCCATGGGCCATGCCCCTGTGATGGCATGCAACCACCCATAGTGTCCACGCCCACAAGACCTGCCTACCCAGGCACCCATAGCCATGCAGAACGCAACACACACCCACACCCATGTTCTGCACAGCACCAACATGGCCGTACAGTGACATGGCTATGTGGTACAAAGGCAGTGGCACAGCCACAGACCCAGTGCATGCACAGCCCACCTGTGACACCCACCCACACATGCAGTGCCACAGGACAGTGCAGAGTGCACCATGTGGCATGCATGGCAGTGGGGCCCAGTGCAGGTGGCCATGCCCCGCCACCACCCCTGCAACCCAGCATGCACAGATGTCAGGGTAAACATGGCACTCACCTGCATTCTGGCCAGCAGGGTGCTGCTGACCCATGGCTCCACCAACATGCCCCGGCTGCAAGTCCACGGCACCCACTCTGGTGTGCTATCCCTGTCATCGGGCCAAACGTGCCCTACAGCGATCCTCTGGGCCTAGGGTGAAAACATGGAGAGGGAAACATCAGTACAGGTCAGTAACATAACCCCCCCCAGTGTGTGCATGCCCGCACAGCCCAGCCATGATGCATCCCCACCATCACCACCCCCACTAGATGGCCTCTATCCCCCTACAGTGTGGCCTGATGCACACCGTGATACCCAGACAGATGGACACTTCCAGTGATGGGATGGAGCACCTACCTGGCTGTGGCACAGCGCCTCGCCAGGCGCATGCCTGCAGAAGCCCCAGGCGGTCAGGATCCTGCTGTTGGAGGTCGCCATAGTGGTGGTGACACTGCCCTGCTGACTTGCTGCTTCCCATCACCTCCTCCAGACCCTCTGAGACCTCCTGCCACACTGCAGTCCATGGCCTGTGGAGGGGTTCCTGCCCAAAGAGGGCACCAGCATGTGGCTCCACCAGGGCCACCAGGTTTGCCAGTTCAATGGCACTCCAGACCTGTGCTCTGGTCCTAGGCATGTTGCTATCTCAAACAGCAACAAAATGGCACTCTGTAGCGCATGTACCCCATGTGTGGAGGCAGCACAGTACTGTGCTGCCAGTCCCTATCGCACTGTCACCGGACTGCATGATAGGTGTGAAGCCATGTGGATGCATGGCACCTAGGGGGCAAAGGTCAACTGCAGGGTCAAGGATCTGACCGTGCATGGGGTTGCCACAGTGCTATTGGGATGCCCTGTGTGTAGCATGGTAGGGTGCATGTGTGTGATGCCCTGCAGTGGCCTACCATGCTGTGGCACCATGGCACCCATGGTGCACCATGGCATGTGCACCACATGAGTATACTGCACACTAGCACCACAGGCACAGTGGTGGCCATCAGCAGCACCACACGTGTTGGTGTCAGCACCCCAGGCATGCGCCGTGCGGTGCCGATTGTGCACATCACAGTGCTGCGCCATAGCCTGAGCACACTCACCTACATTGTGCAAGGTGCAACAGCATGATATTCATCCAGGTTATGCAAATCAGCTCATTAGCCATTCCATGGTGCATCCACTGCATTAGCATCCACTTACAGTTGCACCTGCCCCTCATTTGCATGTGTTGCGCTATATAAACGTGACCTGGGGCTGCAGAGGCCATGGTTCAGTATTGCAGTCTTTTGTGGTAGGTTGCATGCTGCTAGGATGTGGGTACTGTGGTTTGGGAGGGCTGTATAGGACTGCACAGTCCAAGGTAACACCTGTCATTCCCACAGGTGTGAGCATGACCGAGCATGAGGAAGAGGAGGAACAGGGAAGAGGGAGAAGGAGGAGGCCCAACTTCACCAGGGCTGAATCTGATGCCCTGTTCAAGGCATATCTGGACAAGGAACCGCTGCTTAGCGGACAGCGGGGAACACCACAGGCCCATGCTGCGGCTTGGAGTGAGGTGGCACGTGCCATGAACCAGCAGGGCAGCCACCAGCGGTCCGTGCTGGACTGCAAAAAGAAATTAGGCACAGACAGGAGGCAGATCAAGGACAAGGTGGCTGCCATCAGGGCTGCATGTGCTGCCACCGGTGGGGGCCAGATGGATGTACCCTGCCTGACGCCACAGGAGGAGCGGATGGCATTCAGCATGCCGTGTAATGCCATTGAGGGTGTTCCTTCTGGTGGCTTCCAGACAGGTGGCAGCCCATCACTACATGGTAGGTCCTGTGCTGTCAGTGTGTGGGTGGTGGAGGGCATGCCACAGGGCAAGGCAGAGCCACTAATGCTAATGTGTTCCCTTACAGCTCCTGAGCATCTACATGGGGCAGCGGTGGTGGGTGTGTCCACTGAGGCGGAGGCCCTAAACACAGAGGATCACCCATCCACCTCCACAGGTGTCTGAGGGACTGGCCAAGTGCATGCCTGCATGGCTGTCCAGACTGATGTGGGTGGTGCGGGTGCAGACAAGGCCCTGCCTGTGTCCAAACATGACATCGTCCCCGGTCTCCAGCATGCTGAGCCACAGATTGGGGCCAGATCCAGCACCAATGATGATGTTCCGCACATCCTGGACAGTGATACATGTGGGACACAGGATGGTCCCACAGCAGGCAACCGCACGGGCGTTAAAGCGGGTGATGCTGCCGTGGTTGCCTGCATAACAGCCCAGTCCCAGCCTGTGCCTCTATGTCCCAGTGGGGCAGCACTGGTGTGCATCCAGGGTGGTGGGGCTGTTGCAGCAGTGCCGGTATGCCCTGGCGATCGGCAGCCGGAGGGGCAGCACCAGCAGTCGGCCAATGGCAACAGGGGGACAGTGTCAGGGGGTGGTGGCAGTGCACCATGTGTGGACATGCCCCAGCATGGCTCTGGTGTGCAGCACCCAACGTCAAGGGGTGCTGGCCAGCAGGGCCAGGAACACCATGAGGAACAGCATGCCAGACCAACGGATGACCCCTTGGACGAACACAGCCATCTTCTCCAGGCTTCAGTAGATCAGCAGATGTGGCTCATGATGGCAGTGGATGCACTCAGTGTGGTTCTGTGCCAGGCAGACGAATGGCGTAGCAGGGACCATGGATTGCTTCTGGTAGAGATGGCCCGGCAGCGGGCAGATGTGACCACTGACATTGACAGGCAGACCACTGCAATGACAACTGTCATGGCTATACTGGGCACCCAGTTAGGTCCCCAGCCACTGCAGACACCGTGCAGTGTCATGTCCACCCCCCATTCCTGGCACCGTGTGACACCTGCTATGTCAACACTGGGTTTGGCTGTGGGCATACCGAGCACGCCTGGCGAGGGCATGTTCGGTGGGCTGTAGACCCCTGTTAAAACAAGGTCACGTTCATGCAGCGTCACCCTTGGGGGCCTGTCGGTGCCACCCCAAGAGGCCACTGGTCAGCCTGGCACAGCTGGCAGGTCTTGGTGGGGCCTCCCACGCATCAGTGATGGCCGTGGTACTGTGCCACATGACTGACCTGTCTCCCACCATGGCCACTGTCTGCCACTGCCCTGTGTGCACTGTGGTGTGCATTATGTGATGCACGAGTAGTGTACCCCGCCCTACACACACACACGGTCCCTGTGCACACCCTCACGGCTGCTGGCCACTGTGGGTGTGTGCATGATGATACCTGCATTGCACTGTCCACCAGTGTACAATGGTGCCCAGTGTCTGAGGCATGCACAGTGATGACCACTGGGCATGGTCGTGTGTGGTCCTGGTTGGGGGTGGGGTTGGCTGTTGGGGTTGGTGTGCCATTTTCCCTTTGTGCATGTGTTGTGTGTGTGCACGTGTCGTGTTCAGCCCTGCCCATCCCTGCTGCCGTGTGCGGTCCCCCACTCAGACCCATTCCCTAACCGCCGTCCACCCTGGTGTCCAGCCCTTCCTGTCTGTGGGCTGTGCCTTTGCCCTTGGTGGTTGCACATGGCCCTGTGACCTACCTGTGTTGTGAAAAGTGCTTTTCTGTAATGGTGTCCCGGTGCTGCTGTGCCATCCACAACAGCCGGGGGTCTCGTCGCCCAGGGGGTGGCTGCCCTTCACCAGCTGGACTGGCGTTCTCATCGTCCCCACCTCTGTCCCCCTCTTCGACCTCTACAGCTATCCCACAGTCAGTGGCCATGTTGTGCAGGATACAGCAGGCCAGGAATAGCCCACAGGCCTTTGAGGGGCTGTACTGTAGGGCACCGCTTGATGTGTCCAGGCACCGAAGCAGTTTCTTCAGCAGCCCAAACATCCACTCAATGATATTCCATGTTGTGGCGTGTGCCTCATTGTACCGTAGCTGTGATGGAGTCGTGGGGCACAGGTGTGGTGTGAGCAGCCAGGGCTGTAGAGGGTAACTATTGTCACCTGTGTGAAGAGGGGGGACATTAGAAGGGTGATCTGCATCGCTATGCAATGGTCCATCATGGCTGGTACCCATGGCACCTCTGACAATGCACCCCCCACGTCTGCTCACGTCGTTCTGTGTGATATGCATACTCACCTACTAGATGGCCGGTGGAGATGTCCCCACTCTCAAACCTGTGGCACAGTGCAGACTGGTGCCAGATGAAGGCATAGTGTGCTCCCCCAGGGTGCGTGGCACAGACATTGGTTATGTGCCCCCTGGCATCGCACACCACCTGGCAGTTTATGCTCGGGTATCCCTTGTGGTTTATGTATGCCACACCCTCCAGGCCAGGTGACATGTGGATGCCTACATGGGTGCAGTCAATGGCCTCGAGCATGCCAGGCAACCGTGCTACTCTGTGGAACTCATGAATGTGTGCTGTGCACTCCGCCTGTGTGCTGGGGAAATGAATGTACTCCACAGCATGTGGCAGCAGTGTGCTGAGGAATTGTGTGAGTAGGAGTGATGCGGCCGACTGGGTTATGCCTGTCATGTCCCCTGTTGGTCTCTGGAAGGTGCCCGTGGTGATCAGGCACATGACGGCTGTCACCTTTGTCTCCACTGACAGCGCATGGCTCCATCGTGTGGGTGCCTGCATCTCTTCACTGCACAGCTCACAGAGCTGCCTCAGTATCACCCAGTTCAGGCAGTACCGGCCCACAATCTCTGTGGCAGAGTACTGTTCGAAGCTGATGTGGGCTCGTTACTCCCTGTTCTGGACATACCACTGACGGGGGCCTTCCACAGCTGTGCCTCCCTGCTGCCTGCTTTCTTACATCCCTCATTACTGCCTCCATCTGGAAGGTGGCACTGACCATGTCCCTGGCTGGTGTTCCCCCCCAGGTGGCTGTTCTCCTGTTCCCCCCTCTGTCTGTTCCAGGTGCTTCCCCTGCACTGGGTTCACTGCTGGCTGTTTGCCTGTGGCTGCCCTGCCTCTTGCCACTGCCCTCAGTCCACTGTGGCACTCTCATGACCTTTTCCGGACACTGGCATGGGCACACCTACTCCTATCCCTACCCTCTCTGGCACACTTCTGGTGGGCACTGTCCTACTCCTGCCCACTCTTGCACCCTGCTTCCTGTATTTCCTCCCTGGCACTCTGTCTCCATGCTCCCACCTGTGGCTTCCCTGTGTCGCGTTCTTCCTCCCCTCCCTGACTCCATTTTATTTTGGCTCATTTCCGCTGTCGCGCAACTTCCGGTTGCTCCGCTATTGCGCATGTCGCATGCTGTTGAATAGCACACTGTGCATTTTATTCTTGGTTCCACCCCCTACAGTTGTGCATGCATTCATTACTGTTGCTCTCTGGCGCATTGCTTGTTGTGCTGCACAGCCGCCTCCCACTGAATATCATACAATGGTGCATTTCCGCACTTGCACTGGCGCATCTGCTCTGAATATCCCACAGTTTGCATATGTTCACTTAGTGTATGCAAACCACATGCAAACATTGCACAATTAAGCATGTGGCATGCATTCTGCATGTACACAGCACACCTATATTTCTGTAAGGGTACACCACCACCTCTGCTTGTCCTGTCTTGCCTGGTTAGGGAGTAACTGGGGATGGAATGGAATGATCAGATATTTTGTCATTTATCCAAGTTTTGGTTATTATTAGTATGTCAGGCTTAAGTGAGACTGCCATGGTTTGTAATAGGTCAAGTTTTAATAGGAGGCTGCAGATATTAAGGTGTATAATTTTTAGACCATTTGGGAGGACTGAAGGGATGCACAAAGTTGGCGTGGTAGAGGAATGAATGACAGATGAGGGAGCATTGGGGCCAAGGTTAGGGTGAATATTACCTGAAGCAAGTAAGAGAAGGGCTATGATCAGGAAGTGAAGTTTGGGGATTTTGTGGCAGGGTTGAAGGTTTAAGAGAGGTTGTAGGAGAATAAGGGAGTGTAGTGTAGGAGATGAGGAGACAAAGAAAAGCAAAGTAGCTAGGTAATTAGAATAGGACTGCAGGGGGCAGTGCGGGAAATGAGACCAGGATATGTGTGGGGAAGTGGAGGTTATAGCTTGAAGAGATGAAGGTGAGGGGATAGCAGGAGGGGAGGCTGGGGCTGGATTTTTAGGCTTGAAGTTATGAAGAGCAGGGCTGGATAAGGTAAGAGTAAGAAGCAGGAGAGGGGTAATAATAATATAAACGAGGGACAACATTTTTAGGAGTAAGTGGTGGCTGTTAGACAGAGGGAAGCCATGGAAGTAGAGGGTGGTAACTAGAGCTTTGTTGGTTATTGGTGAATGCTGGGGAGATGTAAAGTTATGTACTCATGCAACTATAAAGTAGATTGGATACAGAGCAATACAATCACATATAGTAACTGACCTTTGAGAAGGATGACGTTGCTGGAAGTAACTTTATTAGACAGAATTAAATGGCAAAGGGAAACAGGATTGCACTTTATAAATATCTGGGTGTTGCTTTAAGGATAGGAGCTCCTGCAGAGGTAGATAGCCCCTTAGGTGAATGAGGCAGACAGGGGTGGAGACTTGCTATAGGATAGAGCATTTAATAGTGGTTGGGGAAGGAGAAAAAAAATCAAGTTGGAATAGCAGTAAAAGAGAGTACTAAGAGTGTCAAGTTTGAAGACAGCAGAGAGGTCCAAACAGTCAGTCAGGTTTCTGCTGGAGCACAGGAGAGCTGATGAAAAGAATAGTTTCCAAGCTGGGCACTCCCGAAGGGGACTGTACCTGAGTTCCACAAGGTGCAGCTGGCTGGGAGATGTAGATTGCGGCCAGCCCGAATTCAGCAGTTGGTGCAAGAGCCAGTGGAGAGCCCACTCAGGGCTTGCTCTGAGGGGGAAAAAGGAGAGGCAGCAGTTAATAGGGGTTATCTCTGGGCAGGTTCAGTCGGGGGAGGGCTTAGAAGGCTTAGTGAGTAGGAGAACATGGACAATAGGCAGTGATCATAGTTGGGGGGAGGGATAGCAGAAACAAAGCAGGCTTAGGCAGTCTTTTGTAAAAAGGTGTCAAGTGGTAGGCATTGGGAAAAGAAGCAGGGGTGGGGTTGTCTGGGCTGTGACGCCTATGACACCGAGCCTGAAAATTAAATGAGAGGAGAAGTGGCAAACGAGCTAAAAGTAAAGCAAAGGTCACAGTTATCAGAAATCACACAGTCTAACTTAAATTTAGTAGCTGTAATTTACACTTTTCACAGGGTTAACAGTTACACAATTCAAAAAAGAGCTGTAATACCAAAATATCAAGTTGGAATAACAGTAAAAAGAGAGCACTAAGAGTGCCAAGGTTTGAAGACAGCAGAGAGGTCCAAGCAACCAATCTAGGTTCTACTCAAGCACAGGGGAGTCAATGAAAAACACAGATTTCAAGCTAGGCACTCCCAAAGAGGACCATACCTTAGTTCCACAAGGTGTGGCTGGCTGGGAGATGTAGCTTGGGGCCAACCCAAGTTCAGCAGCCAGGGACCTCAAGAGCAAGTGGAAATCCCACTCAGGGATTGCTCTAAGTTCCTCAAAGTGCACCTAGCTGAGAGATGTAGCTTGCAGCCAGCCTGAGTTCAGCAGCTGGGGACCACAGAAGCCAGCAAAGAGCCCACTCAGGGCTTGCTCTGAGTTCCACAAGGTGCAGCTGGCCGGGAGATATAGCTTGCCACCAGCCCGAGTTCAGCAGCCATGGACCGCAAGAGCCAGTAGAGAGATTATAAAGATTGTACAGTTTAGGTGGAATCCAACCTGAATTTTGATATAATACACAGTGATGAGTGTGGTATGATAGTCTATAAGCAAATCTACAGACAGCATGAAATGTAGAAATATGAGTAGAACTAACCTGGGTAGATAAGTCTATAAATACAAATGAATTATAATGTAACTCTGATAACAGTGAACTTTGTGCTATGGCAACTTTAGCTTGTAATGTAAGTGAATGCTGTAATGTACAAAGCATACCACATTTCTGGTTCACTTGTCTAGTAATAGTACCACTATGTTTTGAATATGTTAAGTGAGGATCCAAAATTATATCCAGATACTTGAAATGGGTCATCTGCTCTAACATGGCTCCAGAATTATCTACTATATTTAAATACACCACCTTTTCAAGCCAAGGCTTAGAGCCAAACAATGTACTTTTAGTCTTGGAACTATTCAAGGATAATGTTAAGTGTTTTAGCCAACATTCCAGTATATGAAAATCCTTAGTCAGTTGATGACTGGTTTTGTCAATAGACTGTGAACTACTGTATAATATGATGTAATCAGTGTAAAGTAGCTTCTCTGTGTTTATTAAGTTTTTAGGCATTGCATCACTATATGTTGTAAATAGGAGAGGCCCCAAAATTGATACTTGGGGAACTCCATGCTGTAACACCTTACTTCTAGATAGAGTACCACCATAAAAAAACTGAATTTCTCTATCACTTAAATAACTGTTTAACCAGTCAAAGGGTGGGTCAATGAGTCCCACCTCACCAAGTCTCCTGAGCAACAGGTGATGGTCCACGAGGTCAAATGCCTTGGACAGGTCCACAAACACAGCACCAGTAAGCTCACCTCTATCCATTGCTTCACTGATCTGGTCCGTGAACCTGGCCAAGGCAGTCCCTGTACTATAATACTTTCTAAAGCCATTCTACTCAGGGGCCCTATGAACACTGTTCTGTAAATACTTAATTAGTTGCTCACTAACTAGCCTTTCCAAACTTTTCCCCAAGAAAGGGAGTACGGATATAGGTCTGTAATTTTCCATATCCTTAGTGTCACCCCGTTAAAGATCGGAATTATGGTTGTTCGCTTCCACTGTTTCAGAAAGCAACCTGTAATTAAAGATAAATTAATCATCTCGGTTAGAGGGAGGCTAGTGTAGGCTATAATTAGTTCTAGGAAACTAGGCTGAAGCTCACAATTTCCAAAGCTTTTTGCTGGAATTTGATTCAGTAACTGAACACCTGAAAAGGTCTTATTGCTTTAAAATAAAATGCACTGTCCTTCCGCAAACATTTTTTAGGCTAAAATTCAAAATCCTTATCAGTTGGAGGATGAATACATTTACTCAAATCCAAGAATTTATGTAAAAACTTATTACTGATATCTTTTGTATTAGTTAAATTATGTCCTGAATCATAAAATTCATCCATCTGCTCTCTGACAGTAGGATTTATTAGTGATGTTATGGTGGACCAAAAATTCCTATGATATTTTAATTCAGATTCTTGTTGCTCTAAAAAATAATTTGATTTGCTACATCTTAGTTTAAATAGACTGGCAATAAAACCCTGATAAGCCAAGGGAGGGCCTAACTGGCTTTTTGGAAGTCAGTATGAGGCAATTAGCAAGTTGTTTTACCTTATCAACAACTGGGTACTCATGGCAATCCCCAGTGATATGTCGCAGGCATTTAGTTTCCTGTCACCCTAGGGCACATTTCATGGCATTGGGCATGAGACCTGACTCCCTGAGTGACTGAAGTACTGCACTCACATCCTGTATGTGAGTGTCCCAGTCATAGCTAAATATGACATTATTTATCTATTTGAGTTTTGGTGACTGGCTAAGTCCACTGAGACAATACAGTCCCTTTTTCAGGGTTGACCTGGGGTAGAATTATATATAGTAGCAGTGAATTAACAGAGTGGTATACATTGAGAATACAGTTGCACATTTAACAGAGTGGTCTTCATTGAGCAAACAGTGCGACAATAACACTAAATAATATCATACAGACACAATTATGACTGTTGAAGGATCAAAGAGTACAGAGGTGGATATTGGTAGAATATAAAGTGAAGAGACAACATATGGACAAGATTTAGAAGCTGGAGGGAAATAAGGCCATAGAAGAGAGTGGAAGTAAGGAGGGAGGGAGGAGGGGTAGTAGAGAGGGGGTATTAGAGTAATAGAGGGAAATTGGGTCAATTGAAGCAGGAACAGGGTGAAGAGGTGGTAAACAAGGCATGCAACATAAATTGGAATGAGAGAAGAGAGGAGAAAGACAGGATTGTTGGGGGGAGAGAGTTCCAGTTAGAGAGAAAGAGAGAGGAGAACGAGAATGATCTCCTGGAGGTGGTTAGACACAATTTAGGAATGACTAGACTCGGAAGTGAGGTGGAGCGAAGTGAGCACAGGGCTTGTCTGAGTCACATGAGATCACCAAGGCAAGGAGGTGCAAAGCAGTGAACAAACTTGAATATAAGGCTTAAGGAGGAGTACCTTAATTTGTCAATATAAGAAAATCAACCTAGAGAGGAGAGGAGAGGACATCACAGTGGTGAGATCGTGCATTTGCCCCCAAGGCAAACCTTCCAGTCCTGTGATATGGCTGAG
Source organism: Neoceratodus forsteri (assembly GCA_016271365.2). Taxonomy (NCBI): domain Eukaryota; kingdom Metazoa; phylum Chordata; order Ceratodontiformes; family Ceratodontidae; genus Neoceratodus; species Neoceratodus forsteri. Next base: position 83,835,683 of record CM028133.1, on the reverse strand, counting down.
AGAGGAGGGACATGGAGGTAGAGTTAGTAGAGAAGAGTAAGACAGCATCATAGGTTATGACAGGTAGGAGAAAGAAGGAGGAAATTTTCAGGCAGGATGCGGACAAGAGTAGTGGACGGATACAGTACAGGAGACCTAGTTTCTGATTAAGCAACTTGGCGATAATTGAGGCACGAGTGTTGAATGAGAGCACTGAGTCCAAAGTGAACCCAAGATGTTTAGAATTGTTCACTACCTCTAAGGTATCACCCTTGAGGGTTGTGATACAAAGGGGTAAGGGAGTAGTATTTGGTAAAGGACGTAGAGAGAAAAGTACACATTTTTTTTTTTTTGCATTAAGGACAAGTTGATTACAATTGAACCAATCTACGAGGGAAGCGAAGTCAGAAGCAAGGTCACTGTTAATGTGGCCAATCTGCATAGAGATGAACAGATGCACCACCACAGAAGAGGGGGAGATAATTAATAAAGAGAGAGAATTGTATAGGGCCCAGAATGGACCCTTGTGATACCCCATGGGTGACTGGACACAGGTCAGAAAGGGAACCATCCCACTTTACTCTCTGGGATCGCCCAGTTAGATAACTTTTTACCCAAGTCATGGCACTGCTGTCCAATCTGAGGTGGAGAAGCCAGTGGAGTAGGAGATTATGATTCATAAGCTCAAATGTCTTAGTGAGATCAACGAATATTGCACCCGTGGCAAGGCCTTTGTCCATGGCATGAAATATGCCAGATGTAACCTTTAGTAAGGCAGTGAGAGTACTATGTTTCCTACAAAAGCCATGTTGACAAGGGGAGAGTAAATTATTAGGGTCAAGGCAGTCCTGGAGGTGATTATAGACTATAAGTTCTATGTGATAACGGCGACTGCCAAATGACGAGCCGCGTTATCCCAACGTCAGAGTGGTGAAAACATTTTTGCCACTTTGACATGCTTAGTGCACTGAAGAACAGTGCCAGGGACTTAGGTTTAATGCAATACGCAGAAGCAGCCTCCACACCCTCTCCATGGGGGGCTACCTCTGCACCACCTACTCAACGATTCCCAACTCCAAGAGGGTATGTCAGGGGTGTGGAAAGCACAAAATTAAGTTTCAGGCAGGAGCAATAAAATTGCAGCAGCGCCCAGACCTGATCCCAGTACCTCCTCCACCGCAACCACAAGCCAACCCCCAATACCACGGCACAGGTCAGCAACCCACCGCAGCACCACTCCCTACATTGCCTCTGCCCCCTCCCAGCCCACGCTCGCCGTACTCGGTCCCCCGCATGCTTGTACATATAGTGACCTCCTGTTGATGCATTCACCCACCCCTCCACATCCATAGATACATAGATACATAGACAGTGTCAGCAGATAAGGGTCTATGGCCCACCCAGTCTGCCCATTTGAGCTTGTAAGTTCAGTTTGTTTTCCTAGAAGTCTGTTGCACCTTACCCCTGACCTCCAGAATTCCTTTATGTCTATCCCATGCATTCTTAAATCCCGTGATTGTTTCAGCCCCCACCACTTCCTCTGGCAGGGTGTTCCACTTGTCCACCACCCGTTCTGTGAAGAAATTCTTTCTCATGTTTCCTCTGAATCGTCCTCCCTCCAACTTCATCCCATGCCCTCTAGTCCTGGAACATCTTTTTTGCTTAAAAATAGTGTTTTCCTGCACCCTGTTCCTCCCTGTAAGACACATGTATGTCTCTATCATATCCCCTCACTCCCTCCTCTCCTCCAGGGAGTACATGTTCAGTTCCTTCAACCTGTCTTCATAGGACTTGTGATGCAATCCATGCACCATCTTTGTTGCCCTCCTCTGAACCTTCTCTACCCTGTCTATGTCCTTATGTAGGTATGGTCTCCAGAACTGTACACTGTACTCCAGGTGGGGCCTCACTAGTGTCTTGTATAGTGGAATTATGACCTCCCTTTTCCTGCTGGTAATGCCCCTGCCTATGCATCCCAGCATCCTATTTGCTTTACCTGCTGCATTGTCACACTGTTTCCCTACTTTGAGGTCATCAGAGATGATAACCCCAAGATCCCTTTCCAGCTTGGTGCATGCTATATCCTCACCCCCCAACTGATATATTGTGCCAGGGTTTTGTGCCCCATATGCATTATCTTGCACTTTTGCATTGAATTTCAACTGCCAAACCCTGACCATTCTTCAAGTTTCTGCAGGTCGCTTCTCATTCTGTCTACACCTCTGGTGTGTCTACTCTGTTACAGAGCTTTGTGTCATCAGCGAACAGTGAAATTCTGCCTTCTAGGTCCCTGCGCCATGTCACTGATGAAGATGTTGAATAGAACGGTCCCAGCACTGATCCTGTGGTAACCCACTGGTCACTCTTCCCTCTGTGGAGTGACAGCCATTTACCACCACCCTCTGTGTCCTGCCACCCAGCCAGCTACCTACCCACCACACTACTGTCCTGCCCACACCCATATTCCCCAGTTGTGTAATAGTCTTCTATGTGGCACAGTGTCAAAGGCCTTGCTGAAGTCCAGATAGGCCATGTCCACTGCCCTCCCCTGATCCATCTCCCTAGTCACCCAGTCAAAAAATTCAATGAGGTTGGTCTGACATGACCTCCCCCTGGTGAAACCATGCTGCCTTGGGTCCTGTAGTCCATTGACAACCAGATGTTCCACCAATCTCTCCTTCAGTAGTGCTTCCATGATTTTCCCCACTACCGAGGTGAGGCTGACTGGTCTGTAGTTCTCTGCTTCCTCTTTGTTCCCACTTTTGTATAAGGGGACTACATCTGCTGTCCTCCAGTCTTTGGGTACCTCCCCTGTTTCCAGTGATCGGCTAAACGGGATAGCCAGAGGTTCAGCCACCACCTCTCTTAGTTCTTTAAGGACCCTGGGGTGCACCCCATCTGGCCCCATTGCTTTATCAACTCTTATTACTTCCAGTTCCTTCAGGACCTTTCTCGGTAAAGGGACTTGTGTCCATTTCTGCACCATTCTCACCCCTTGTACTCCATTCAGACCCATTACCTTCCTCTTCCTCAGTAAAGACTGAGCAGAAATACCTGTTCAGTATGTCAGCTTTACTGTTGTCATCCTCCATGCGGCCCCCATCCTTCCCCTTCAGTCTCACTATCCCTCCTTTGTCTTTCTTTTTCACTTATGTACCTGTAAAAGGTTTTGTCCCTCTACCCACTGATTTTGCAATGTGTTCTTCTGTCTGAGCTTTGGCTTCCTTACTGACCTCCTGCCTCCCTTCGCTTCTCCTGGTACTTCTCCTATCCCTTCTGCCTCTGTCTTTTGTATTGCCTGAATGCAATCTTTTGGCTTTCACTTTCTTTGCTACCTCTTTGGAAACCATAATGGTCTCCTCTTCCTTTTCCTCTTGCTAACCTGCTTAATACATAATTCTGTTGTTCTTGTAATCCCCATTTTAAATACTGCCCACTGTTCCTCAACCCCTGATTCCTGTCCCATTCCCTTAATGCCTCTTTCAAGTATCTCCCCATTTTCCCAAAGTCTGCCCCCCTAAAATCCAGGATACGTGTTTTTGTGTGGTTTGGTTCTGCTCTTTCTGTGATTTCAAACCACAATGACTGGTGGTCACTGTTTCCCAGGTGCTCCCCCACTGTTACCCCCATCACACTGTCCCTGTTTGTGAGCACAAGGTCCAGTATTGCCTTCTGCTGAGTTGGTTCCATGACCAGTTGCTTGAGGAAGGCACTCTGAAGGGAGTCCAGGATAAATCTGCTCCTAGTTGATGCTGCTGCTGGGATGCTCCAGTCCACGTCTGGAAAATTGAAGTCTCCAACCAGTACTACCTCACCCTTGTCTGCCATCCTTTGGATGGCTAGCATCAACTCCTATCTGTTTCTTCCTCCTGGGCTGGTGGTCTATAGACCACACCTAGCGGATGGTTGTCCCCATTTTCCTTTCCAGCTTAACCCACATTATCTCTCCCCATTTTGTTCCTCCTGGATCTCTGTGGACCTTATGTCATTTTTCACATAGAGTGCTACTCCTCCTCCTCCCTTCCTGCCTGCTCTGTCTCTTCTGAATATGTTGTAGCCAGGTATGGCTATCTCCCAGTCATGGTTATCATTACACCAGGTTTCAGTGATGGCCACAATGTCCAGGTCTGACTGCACCATGACAGCCTCCAGATCTTCCATCTTGTTGCTAAGGCTCCTGGCATTTGCACACATGGTTTTCCATGATTTGACCTCCCTAGACTGTCTCACTGTTCTACTCCAGCCCCTTCCTTGGTTGTCATTTATCCCTGGTTCTCCTTGCTGTCTGCCCGTCTGCTGAATTTTGCCCCTTTCTGCTTATCCACCTCTTGGACACTAATCTCCATCTTTTGCACACTGCTTTGCAGAGATAGCCACACCTCTGGTTCACTGGTTCCACTGCTAGCTGTGGGGGGTGAGCAAGTAGGTACCCTCCTTGCTGGCCTGCCACCCCCCTTTGCTAGTTTAAATGCTTGTCAATGTAGCATTTAAACTTATCATTGAGTGCTTGGATTCTCCTCCAGGATGGATGCAGGCCGTCAGGCTTGAACAAACCTCCATCCCTCCAGGTGGGATCCCCTGTCACCAATGAATCTAAACCCTTCCTCACAGCACCAGTTCTTCAACCATGAGTTAAAGTTCCTGGTGCATGCACTCCTATGCTCTCCCTTGTCTCTCACAGTTAGTACTTCTGAGAAAGTGACAGAAGTAGCTACTTGCTTGAGACCCTTCCCCAGTTTCCTAAACTCTTCCTGAACTTCCTTTGGCTCTCCATCCAGGTCATTAGTACCTAGGTGGATAATGACATCCAGCTCACCTCCCATCTTGCCTTCCCAGTGATCCCCAGGATCTTCCTTCCATCCCTCCATGCCGTGGCACCTGGTAGGCACCTCACCTCCTGTCCTCCCTCCTGTGTTCCTAGCTGATCCCTCTTATGATGGAGTCCCCACCAGGATTCACTTCCTCCTCCTCTGGGGTCCACTGCTTTCCCACTGAGGTCACCTCCACAACCTCCACATCCTTTCCTTCCACTTCTCTGGGTACCTGTATTTGGTTGTCCTCGTTTGCCAGTGTGGCATATGAGTTCTTGAGTGGAATAGGATCTGGGATGTGCCTCTGCCTGACTGCTCTAACCCTCCCTGAGCCCACTGTCATCCAAGTGCTCCTCATTCTCGGCATCCTTTGAGGCAGTTGCATTGGACTGGGTGGTCCCTGGATAGGAGTGATGGTACTCCTGATCCAGTTTACTTCTGCTCTGAGTCTGGCTACCTCATCCCACAGTCCAGATAGATGCATGCAGATCTGGCAGCACCTCAGTGTCCAGAAGGTCTGCCTGAATATGGCTGCCCCACAGCCACTGCATTGCACCACTCCCCACATTGTACTGCAATTCCACTACTTGTCTGCTGCTGAAGCTCTTCTCGTTCTCTTTTTATTAATTTACTGTCCTAAAATCCTGCCACTGTTCCCCTATAATATTTGAAAATACATACACTTCTATCTAAGCTCTTTATCCTTACAATCAAAAGGTAACTACAATCACAATAATCTACCTTCTACTACTACAGATTCTATCACAGAATCAGAGAACAATGCAAAAACATCTGCTACTTAGCAACAACAAACAGGTGACAACATACCAAGTTGATGTAGCTTTTTTTAAAATAGAGAAGAAAAATGTAATTGTTTAAACCAATAGAAATCAGTAGTTCCAAAAGCACCTTGAACTACAAGAAAGAACACAGTACCACACCTCTGCCACAATAACTAAACAGTTCTAAAACATTGGAGAAAGAAGAGAAAAATTAGAGACTGAACAAAAAGATACAATGTACTATAAAGTATTAGGCAATAGGTGTACTCAGTTGTTTAACAGAGAAAATAAAGTACCTACCAAAACAGACAGGATACCCACAAATGACACTTAGGTTCTCAATATCAGACCACCAAAGGCACATCCAGAAAGGGTTTAAACTATAGTATTAAAATAGTATTAAAATTAACCACATCAGAGTAGAAAGATCACACTAAATAAATGTGTTGATCCTTCTGACTTCCAATGAATAACTACCGCACAAATTTTATATCTTCCTGGAGCCTACAGGGTTGTCTTTCACAATCACTTAAATTTACATAAAACAAAACAATTTTTAAACTGAAAATTATATCAAAAAGCACTTAGCTTTGGGAGCTCTTCTCAAACACAGCCACTCAGCTTAGAGTTCTAGAATCAGAATCCAGTCTCCGTACCCTCCCCATTGCCATTCGGGCTTTCGCCCATAACGCGTCGCCATTTTGGATGGCGCCTTAGTTCAGGCACCAACATCATGGGCTACCTAAACTATGCGTTCTTGGATTTTGGCCAGGGGGCATAGTATAGAGATAGGTCAGTAGTTGTTGACAATGGAGTTGGAACCTCCCTTGTGCACTGGTACAACAACTGCCACCTTCCATTTATCTGGAAGAGAGTTGAGAAGGAAGGACCAAATTAAAGAGTTCCCAAATGGGACGGGCAAGGGCTGGGGAACCTAGCTTAAGTAATTTTGGTTCAAGGGTCAGGACAACTCTTGGGCTTCAAGTTAGAGAGAAGCTGGTGCACTTCTTTGAGTGTGGCCATTTTCAGATGGAACTTTGGATGATCCCCAAGGGTAATTGGGGAATCAGTGGTAGGGGGAGTAGTGTTAGTGGAGAGAGAGATGTATTTATGCAGGTTGGTAAAATAGTTATTAAAACCAGCAGCAATGGAGACAGCATCATCAAGGGCAGAACCATTAACAGTGATATTGTTAGGGATTTCCAACACTTTCCTTTAACTAGTAAGTTAATTTGCCTCCAGAATTCCTTGGGATTGCAGAGGTGTTCGGCTTGAAGAGTTTTGTAGTGGAAGTGCCTGGCCTTTTGGAGTGCGTTTTTGCATCTGTTTCGGAGTTGTCTGTAATGTTGCCAGTCAGGGATAGAGTTACTCTTTTTATACATGCACCACACTTTTGTCACAGATTGACATTTGCATCCTAATCTCTTCAGAAATCCATGGAGCCTTGATTCCCTTGGATCTACATTTTTTCATGGGGGCATGTTGGTTTACTATTCGAGAGATGGTGTCAATGAGGAAGTTAAGGACTTGATTTATATCAGGGAGAGCTCTGATAGGGTGCCAGTCAGTATTGTTGAGAGTGGCATTAAAGCTGTCAGCATCAAATCGGGACAAGGGAGATCTTAGGAGGAGGGTTGGAAAAGTTGTTTCTCCACAAACAGAAGGTGGGAGAATGATCACTAATGCAGTCAGAGAGAATACCTATCATCATCCAGGTATGCTGCTTCATCTTATCCATGAGGAGAGAGGATTCAATCCATCATTCTCTGAAATGTGGCCTGAGCACCATGCTTCTCAAAGGGGTACATGGTAAACTGATACACATCAAAAAGGGTAATACAAGTTGTTTTTTTCCAGGATTCTGGAATTGGCAGGATTCAAAAATACCCCTTGGTAAGGTCTAGTGTACTAATGTATTTGGCCTTTCACAGTCAGTTTGGAAGCCCATCCATTTTAGGCACAAAATAGGCATCGAACTTGGACACTCCCTGGAAGTGGATAAGAAACCAAATGGATCCATCTGGTACTGGGGTTAATACAATAGAGCTAAACCAGTCACTCTGAGATTCCTCAATGACTCCTACTTCTAACGTAGAGTGGATCTTCTCTTGTGCTGTCTTTCAGACTTTTTCTAGAATCCTGTGTGGCTGTTAGTGGATTCAGTCACCTGGGTCTGTATCTATGCAGTGTTGGAGCCCATGAGTTTGTCATGGTTTTAAGGAAAACACATCCCCAAAATTACCTACCAGTTGTTGAACTTCATTTTTATGGGCAAGGTTGAGCCATTCATCCAGAGGAATGAGGCTTTTGGGGCCTAAATTAAAGATTCCATCTGTAATTTACTCATCTGTCACCTGACCTGACCCTTTAAGTTCCTCTGGGTCAACTGGAAAAGCCTCTTGTTCTTCCCAGGGTTTCAACAAATTAGTACAATATTTTTTTCCCTTTCTTCATTCGGGTTGTAATATCACATAATCAACTTGCCCTACTTTTCTCAGGACTTCATATGGTCCTTGCCATTCAACCAAGAGCTAAATCATTAACCATTTAAGCAAGGGCCTCTCGAAGCTAGGGAGCACTAGAAGTACTCTGTCACCAGGATGGAACTCTCGTAGCCTAGCCCCTTGGTTATAGTATCCTGCCAGGGTTAGCTGTGCTTTTAATAAATGTTCTGTGTCAGAGCTACCAATCATGTTAAATCTTTCTCTTATTTGCACTAAATATTGCAGAAGGTTATACAGGATGTGGGCCGGTTCTTCCCTTGTCTCTATTTTACAAGATCCAGCATCCCTCATGGTTGTCCCATGTACAACAAATCAAAATGGTAAAAAACCCATCGAATAACTGTGACATCTTCTCAGTTGCCAGCATTAAATATAGTAATAGCTCATCCCAGTTTTTTGCCTCAGCTAAAACAATTTAGGCAGCAAACCCTTTAAAGATTTTCCAATTACTAAATATTTACACTAAGTTGTTGGTCTGAGGGTGGTACACAGATGTCCAGATAGCCTTAAACTTCAGTAAAGCACATGCCTCTGTCATGCTTCGACATAAAATTAATGCCCTGACAAGTTAAGATCTCCTATGGCAGCCTAACTTGGGAAAATAGCCTTAGTAATTCTTTGGCTACTGACCAGGCTGTAGTGAAGTTCATGGAAATAACCTTGGGGTATTGCAAGGCGTAATCAATTATCATCATACTATATTTTTACCCTGATGAATGGTTTACCAGGGATCCCACCATATCAACCCCAATTCTTTCAAATGGAGTATATTTTATTGGCATAGGGATCAATGGAGCCTGCTTAATCCTTCTTGGGGGCATCTGACATTTCTTTCCATATATTCTGCCTGGCCAGAAAAAAACAGCAAATATGCCCTTCTTGATTTCTCTCATCCCAAGTGGCCTCAATAGGCATTGTATAAGCACGTTTTAATACCTACCTTCTTGCAAACTGAGGAACCAAATGCTGAGAGCATACAATTCCCATTTGTTTTTCCTGTTCCATGCTGTACAACAATGTCACATCATGTCAATCCTTGAAATTATTGGTGCTATTTATTTATCAGCCAAATGGTCATTTACCATAGCTACATTCTGATAAGCATTTTTAAAGCTGCAGTGCTAGACAATAGCCCTTTACTGGGCTCATGTACTTGTCTAAGTCCCAATTGCCACCTACCTGTAAGTTTTTTTTCAGTAACCATAATTTTCTGGGTTAAATCCCTCTTTTTGCTGCTAGTTTTGTTGGCTTTTTTAGCCATGCCATCTCATACAAGGAAGTCATGCAAGAAATTTAGGAGCAAAGAAAGCCATATATGACCCATTGCCACTCCCATCCATTCACCCTTAATAAGGTATTATACCTCTTTCTAGTATATAATTATCCAGTTGGTTTTTAAAGTGGGTCTTATATTTTAAACAGATGATTTGTTCCAGGGAGTCACCACTGTCTGAGTAAAGAAAGTTTTTCTCCTATTTGTGTTGTATTTTATGTGTCATAGCTAAAGTGGATGACCCCTGGTTCCCTTTTCATCATTTTTGAATTGACAATTTAATTCATTTAGTATGCTATCATCCTGTATTATATCAAAACATAACAACAGGTCTCCTCTGACCCTGCTTGTCTCCAGTGACATAAGTTTTTTTTTTTTTTTTTTTTATTTATTTATTCTAGGATTACAAGTACCTTTGACCCGAGGCTCTTTTACAAAGATTCTAAGTCAGAAATAACAAACAACAAGGAAGCAACAGTGAAATAACAGTAAACAATTAATGTACAACAGTGCAAATTGAAAGGGGTCAATTATACGAAGAGTAAGGTGTAGAGGAGGAGGAGAAGTGTAGGTAGTTAACAGAGGCAGCTATAGTAAAATGGTGAACACAGCTAGGATGCATGTGCCCACAAGGAATGGGTAGGGTCAGGGGCCTGGAGGTGGCAGAGAAACAGGGATGAGAGGAGAGGGGGAGGATGAAGATGCAGCCAGAGGCATTTGCCAAAAAAAAAATGAGAAGGGGTGATAGAAGAGGAAAAGGGGCAGGGTGGGGTAAATAAGTGCTATAATGGGGCAAGAAGAGACTAATGAGGTGGTATGAAGACCTGGGATTTGAAGTGGCACCTCAGGAGCTGGAGGAAGGGGGACTGGGGTTAAGTAGTATATAAGTTAGGATTAAAGCTGTGTAGGTCATCAGCTAGGAGAGGCAGTCACAGGAGTTAAAGGCAATGAGCCTGGTTTTGAACAGACCTAGTGTTGAGGCAGAGGAGACGGTGTGGCTGAGACCATTCATCCATGGTGGAGCCCTATAGGCTAAGGAGCATTGGGGAGCTCCTGGTGTTCTGTTGGTTGGTGTTTTGATGTAACAAGGCAGTAACACCAGGGGGGGGGTGTGAAGCCAAGGTTGATTTTTTCTGCCATAGCACGTGTGAGATACTTTATACGGTTGGAGAGTTGGAGCCATCCAGATCATTCATAAAGAGCACAGGTGTGGATGAGGTGGTGGGAACCAGTTGTGAGTAGGCATGCTTTGTTAAGTGCAGTTGTTATACGTCAGAGTGCGGACGTCATGGTTGAGCCATAGATAATGAGGCCATAATCAATAATTGACACCACAGAGCTCTGGACGGCAGTCTTCAGGGCCTCTGGGGTGAGGTGCTGCCTGTGCTTGTAGAGTACTCCTAAGTGTGTGTTGCCAGCTTTAGCCATGCTGTCAATGTGAGCCGTATAGTAGAGATTGGGATCAAGCAGAATCCCTAGGTATTTGAATGAGTAAACTTGTTTGAGGGCAGTCCCCTTCTTGGTGGAGATGGCAAGGGGGTGTTGCTTGTAATGGTTATGTGAAAAGCAGAATAGCAATGACTTGGTTTTCTTGTGATTGAGGATTAGTTTATGACTGGAGAACCATGTTTCAATGGCACTGAATCTGAGTTGGAGGCTGTGTTGTAGTGGTGAAGGGGCCTTGTGCGTAGAAAAGACAACAGCATCAGCCGCATACAGGATGATTTGTTCAGAGCAGGATTGTGGTAGGAAGTTTAAAAAGAGGCTGAAAAGGAGAGGCCCCAGTATGGACCCCTGAGGGACTCTGGAGCGGACAGACAAGGTGTCTGAGATAGCAATGGCAATTTTTACTCTTTGAGAGTGGTTGTCAAGATAGCTTCTGAACCAACGGGCTGAGTCTGGTGCGAGGCCAGCAAGGAGTAGTTGTTCATACAGCAACTGATGATGGACTGTGTCAAATGCCTTCGAGAGGTTGATGAAGACAGACCCAATAAGACCTTTATTAAGGGAACTCTACACTGCACCGATAAATTCAAGTGGGGTAGTGGTGGTACTATGCCCTTTTCTAAAACCGTGCTGTTGTGTGCGCAGAGTACTATATTTGTCCAAATAATCAATGAGCTGGTCCGCAACAATACGATCTAGGGCCTTGGGTAGTGGTGGCAATATGGAGATCAGGAGCTAGTCAGAGTGGCAGGTGTTATCCCCACTTTTGTGGACCAGGGTCACAGTGGCAGTTTTCCATATTTCAGGGAATGTACTGGTGTGGAGAGAGAGAGGTTAAGAATTTTAGTTAGGGGACTGAGGACCTAGTCAAGTGTAAGTGATAGCAGCTTAAGGTGCATGGTGTCACTGCTGGTTCTGGAAGTGGAGATGGCTGAGGCAATGTGGCAGCGAGCTTCATAGAAACATAGAATTTGACGGTAGATAAGGACCGCTTGGCCCACCCAGTCTGCCCATTTCCCTACCTGATGGATAAGTTGCAGATCCTAGTTAACCAGCAGCCTACTTCTTCCTTCATTTATCTTAATCTCACTGAAGTAAAAATGAGGGTGGTTTGACAGAGTGCAGGGTGTGTTAGAGGGGGTGTGACTGACTGACTGTAAGAAAGCAGGTGGTAGAACAGTACTGAGGTCAGTAAAAGCCGTGTTAAAGGTATTTGCAATGACCATGGGATCAAGAGTAGTGGACCCTTCAACAGTTAACATGGCCAGAGGGGACTTTGATTGTTTCCCAGTAATGTCCTTGATATTGTCCCAGAAAGCATGACCATTTCCCCAGGTGTTGGTGAGGACGTCCTTATAATATGAGCTTTTTGTGAGACGAATGGATCTTGTGCAGGCATTACGGGCATGTTTGTATGTTTGGATGTCAGATTGTTTGTCTGTGGCTTTAGTCACTGCCCACAGGTGGTCCCTAGATTTCAGCTGGGAAAAGAGCTCTGCAGTTAACCAAGGGTTAAAGAGGGCTTTTGTTTTCCATTTTTTTGAAGGAGTGAAGAGGTCACATGCCTTATTGAAGGTAATTATGAAGTAGCCAAGGGCTAGGTTAACATCCGTTGCCTTGCAGATGGGCAGCCAGTCTTGCAAGGATAGGCACTGTTTGAGATGGGTAAGTTGACCATGGGGGGAGGACTCTGCTGGTAATGATTATAGGGGGATGTCTTTAGAAATTTATTAGACCATTTACATGTAACTGGGGAGTGGTCACTGAGAGAGTCTGGGAGAATGGAGGTACAAGAGATCCTGGTAGGGTGATTTGTGAGAACCCAGTCCAGCAGGGTACTAAGTTGGTGTGGTGACCAATTGTGAGAGGTTGGCAGCTGCAAGGGCATCCTTATGAGTGTAGACATCAGGTGCAAACCAGTTTCTATTGAAATCACCAAGCAGAATGTGTTCAGAGCCAGGAGGTTGGGAGCTTACAAAGTTAAGAACTTCTTTGATGCCAAGATCTTGATCTCGAGGTGGAATATATATACAGAGATGATGGTGAGGGCTTTTTGATTGGGACCTAGAAGAATTTTAATGGGTAGAAGCTGGTCCAAGGAGGCAGGGACAGGAGTTGGAACAAGGTGCCCCATGAGATTATCCTTAATGTAGATGGCACAGCCCCCTCCCCTTTTAGAGACACGGTCCAGTCTGAAAACATTGTAGCCCTATAAGGTAATTGCCAGATCAGGAACTTTTGGTGTCAGCCATGTTTCAACTACAGCAAGGATGTCAGGATTATGTTGGCTGATAAAGGCTTGGAGTGCATCAAGCTTTGGTAACATGCTGCAGATGTTAATGGTTGTGATGGGGAGGGCCCCTGCCTTTTTCAAAAGGCTTGAACAGCCCAGGTCAGGGTTCAGATGGACGTTGCCCGAGATCAGTAGGAGGAGTAGGAGGAGCTTAATTGAACAGAGGCACAGGTCCAGTAGTGATAATTTGTGTTTCCTTTTAGAGTATGGGCAGTAGGTCAAGTCCATATGACAGCCCTGATGATATACAACGTGGTACAGTAGGGATAGGCTGGCATTAAGACCAATCTTAGTGGTGTTAAGAAGCAGTCAAATATTTCTAAGTGGATGGCCCATGGGGAGGACTGGTCAAGAAGTAGATCGTTCCCAAGGTACTGCTGGTATTGATTAAGTAGATAGTGGGTACGGGGTGGGGGTGGCAGGGGCCTGGGAGAGAGAACAAGGGAGGAAGGACAAGGAGGGAGAGAAGGGGAAGGAGCAGGTGGGGGAGGGAACGAATAGCTGGTGTAGGGTGAAAGAAAAGAAAAAAAAGAAACAGGCAGGGAGAGGTGGTGAAAAGAGAGCTGAGAGTGAGCAGGAACAGCGAGGATTGGGTATGTGAGCATCTGGGGAGAGAGCAGTGTAGGCTGGAGCTAGGCAGGACAGAAAGGAACAGAAAAGGCAAGCAAGTGTTGTAGGCCAACAGGAGGGACCAGCAGGCAATTGAGGGCAGAATGTGAGGAAGAGGGGCAGAGCTAGAGTGTATTTAACTAAGGTGGGGGGGTGGGGAGAGGAAACTTCACAGTTCAATCAACTTTAAACAGTAAAACATTTCCCCAAGACAAAATCCCCAAATTTCCAAATTAGAAGCAGTACAATATAAGCATTTCCCCAAAACAGAATTTCCCAATTTGAATCAGTACAGTAGGCTGAAATAATCCTGGGCATAATAGGATTTAGTAGGGAGGCAGTACAAGGAAGGTATATAGTAAGTAAAGCAACTGTGACTTTAAGAGGGTAGAATATTTTAAATGAAAGAACATGATCCTGCTAGTGGCAGATCTGTATAACCTGCTATTGGAAAACTAAAAAAAAAAAAAAGAAAACAGTAATTTTAAGCATAAGGAGCAATTGTGGCATCAGGAAGACTTAGCCACGGGAAAAGCCACTCGAGATGCAGCAACAGAGAGCAATGTCCAATCAGGATGTGGCTATGGAATGCGCAAAAATTGAACCTGATGGCTGAGTCCTGTCGTACCTTTGCAGGGTAGAGAAGCTTTCTTCCAGGCAGGCCAGCTGAGCAGCGTAGGTGGAGGCTTAGAGCTGACCAACCGGGCAAGGCTTCGGGAGGCAGCAGAGATAATATTCGTGCCGGAGGCAGCACCCAATTTGGGCCTGCACTGAGGTGGAAAGAGACAAGCAAGAAGTTAAATAGGAGCTAGTGAACTCTGGGTAGGGGTGGGACACAACAGCAGAGACAGAAGAACAACAGGAGGTGTGAGATGTATGGGCTTACAGATTAACTTAACAAAGGGGTAGAAATGGCCAAGGGATAAGGAATTAAAATGAATTTGCAGCTGAAAAGGTGGTCTTGTTGCCACTGAGTCTGGGAGGGGGCTGCAAAGCTATACAGAATTTGATGCTAAACCTATGTAACAGCTTTAAAATTATACTGTATGAAATATCAAATGTTTTAAAACCTTTAGGAAAACAAATAAATTAATCAGTAATTTAGCAGCATTGGCCTGAATATAGTAACATCACTAAGATCAGGAACTTAACAGACCTTTAAAAGCAAACAAAAAACCCCAGAAAACAGTCATTTTAAGTATAAGGAGCAATTGCGGCATCAGGAAGAATTAGCAAGGGGAAAAGCCACTCGAGATGCAGCAACAGAGGGCAGTGTCTAATCAGGATGTGGCTGTGTAACACGCCAAAAATTGAACCTGATGGCTGAGTCCTGTCGTACCTTTGCAGTGTAGAGAAGCTTTCTTCAAGGCAGACCAGCTGAGCGGCGCAGGTGGAGGCTTAGTTAGAGCTGACCAACCGGGCAAGGCAAGGTTTTAAATATTTCAAGCACCTTTCATGTGGCATATTTTTAATATTATGTATCATTTCAGTGGCTTGTCTTTGTACTTTTTCGATACTGGTTACTCCTCTTTAGTGAAAGGTCCCCTCACTGGGGCTCCATAGTCCAGTATCAGCCTGACATATGCCCTATACAGAGGCATAATCATCTCTCAACTTCAGCTCGGAAAGTTTTTCTTTATATTCCACAGCACTTGTTTAGCTTTTATAATTTGTTTATTAGAGTGAGAGTGGTATGTGAGTTTATGATCTATCAGAACACGTAGGTCTTTTTCTTCCTCAGATTTTCGCAGTGCTGATCCATTTATATAGTAGTTGTTTTTGTCATTGTGTTTACCCAAATGAATTACGCAACATTTATCTATATTGAAACTCATGCCCATTGAAGTCACCCAGCCATAGATGCTGTTCGGGTCAGTCTGCAGGCTGTTGACCCCCTCAACACCCATCACCGGCCCAGCTAACTTAGTGTCATCTGTGTATTTACTTATCCAGATTTTCCCCCCTTTTCTATACTAGATATAAAAATTTTAACGAGTGCCAGACCCAGGACTGACCCCTGAGGGGGCTTCACTCATAACCTCTATTTTGTCTGAGTAGTACCCGAACCTCATGCTCACTAAGATGTATGTCCCACCTCTTCCATTTTGCTGTGTGTTTATAATTTCAGGACAGCTGATCCTTTCTTATTATTCTGTGCTAGCCTCACATACCTTTTGTTGATCTCCCCTTCCTGCTAACAGGCCAATGGGCTGTTCAATGCCCATCATCATTATTTAGATTCCCACTGTCCAGTGCTGAGTAACAGTCACCAACACAATCCCTGATATACTTGCTACCCCTCAAAAAACTGCCTATTTGTAGATTTTATACTCCTTACCCTTCTGCAGGTTCACCTTCCATGATGATCCCCACCCTTACAAAAATTCAAGTGTGCTGTGTACATGCAAAATACATGCCACATGCTTAATTGTGTAATGTGTGCATGTGGTTCCCATACACAAAGTGAACCTAAGCGGATCAGGTCTAAAAAGCAAATCAGATTTGCATGCTGCAAGCTTGATGTGTGCAGCAGGTAAGTTGATATAAACATCTAAAAATCACATCGGGTTTGCATGTTGCACTGGTGTGAACATCATTTAAAAATCACATGAGGTTCACATGTTGTATGCTTGCCATGTATGCAGCAACTAAGCTGGTGCAAATCTCATCTAAAAAAACACATCAGTTTCTATTTCTCGTACTACTGCTAACAGTTAGAGCCATTAAATACCATGTTTATTAATTTCCCGTTAACATTAATTAACTAATTAATTCTGATCCTTTTGCAAGTTGTTTAATGGATTTTTATTTTTGTCATTTAATTGCCATTAATTTGTAAAGTATTGTTTGCTTATTGCATTAAATGCCTAGTTAGTCAACATCACCCATTCCAAATGTGTGAAGAGGGGCCTCTGTGTTGTGAAGCCTGACATTTTTGTTTTAGGCTATGCAATTCCCTTTATGCATATTTAGTGCTACAAATATGTTTCTCCGTGTCTGTTATGGCTCACTTACTTTCCCTTTGCCATTTTGTGTGGAGCATATACACGCTGGCCATGCTCAGCACTCTTTGTGCTGGGTAAGGCCTTGGAAGGATGCACCATACCTCACATGTTGTCACTAAAATGAGGGACATGGACACTCAAAATGAGGGACAATGAGGGACACTATCCCTTATAATGGTCAGGACACATCCTAAAACATGGAGGTGCAGTACATCAGAACACAGTGGAAACCATTGTTTACTTGTAACTGAGAAATAATTTCTACCATAAAGCAGGGTTGCCATTTAGGTAGGGCAGACGGGGTAGTTGCCCCCCCCCCCGCATTTATGCCTAGGTTGTTCTTATGGTGTGGCAATAATGGCATTAAATTTGGATTTAATCTTTTGCATAATAAGTACCCCCCAGGCCTGAGTGCGCACACAATGCAGGTCCACTCCTGATTCGACTGTGTCTGTATTGTGTTGTCCTCTCTCTCCACCTATTAGCAGTGATACCATCACACATGACATGTAGGAGCTCCAGCCAAGCAAGAGCACATGAGTCACACGAGTTGGACACTGTCTTTCCCGCCACAGAACAGACAGGTTGGAGGAGTCAGTGAGCACTGAACTCTCAATAGCAGTGTTGTGGCAGCATATTTTTGCTGGTCTACTCTCAGTGAGTCTCTGTCTGTCCTGGTGGCTGAACAGGCAGGGGGATGAGCTAAAAGCTAACGCAAGACTAGGTGACCTACTTACTCTACTAGGTTCACCTCACAAAAAAAACTGCACAGACCCCCTACGGCAGCAAGCTAGGCCTAGCAGCAGTAGTGACAGAGATGTGGGCAATCTTCAAATGATTGATCAGTCAGTGCAGTGCAGCAGCAGCCATGACAGCAGCCAAGCAAGAAGCAAGCAACACAGGTTGGGTGGGTTCGTATGATGTAGTAACTTCATAGCAGACCACGTTGGGGACCTGGGAAGGTCAGTTCTAGCATCCAGCTTCTGGCAGATGGATGGAGGAGGATCCAACTGAAAACTGGGCTGGTGTTACACTGGGCCAGGCCACATGTTCTGGCCAGATGGCCGGTCAAGTAAAAGTAAATAATTCATTTCTTTTACAGGAGGATTGGGGAAGAAGGAAGGTTTGAAATATGAATGTATTTTTTACATTTCTGCACTTTTGGGCAGCTTTACAAACCATATGGGATGGGTATTGAATGGAATGGAGTTGGAGAGAGAAATTGGAATGTTCTTCTTTAGCGGGGGTGGGGGGTTCAGAACTTCAACTAGAAAAAAAATTGGTTAGTAACCGGGTGGATTCAAATTCAGATCTGATGTACTGCTCTGGGGTATAACAGATTAATCTAATACATTTCAATTGTTCCTGATTTGCCTATGACTTTTAGTCACAACACATAAGTTTTACCTTTTAGAGACATTCCAGACATTCCTCACCTTGCTCCCTTGGGGCAAACTAACACCTGGCCTCCACTGGTTGTTTGCTCCCCCATGCTGAAATCTGAAATGGCACCCCTGCCATAAAGTCTACATTTACAGGACATCCTCAGAGTGAGCAGCACATTTTCCACGAGGGATGGATGAGAGGCAGAGCAGTTTTCAGGGGTAAAATGAGGGTTGTCCCTTGCATTCAGGGAAAGTTGAGTGGTGTGGTATGCACATACTGTTGGAGCCCCACTATAGTAAGGTATATGTCCCCCTCAAAGAAGCTGACCTCCACATCCCCACACTCGGGCACATTATGACATAGAGCAAGGGAGAGTATAGGGACATGCTCCATTGAAATTAATGAGGGTTTCTTTTTATTACTATTTTATTCATTATTGATGGAGAGTTAGTGATTAATGAAGGCCACAGCTTGATGAATAAGGACCTTATTAGTAGGACAGTGATCTTCATTATTCTCCAACTCACCATCATGATGTATAAAATAGCAATAAAAAATAACTCCATTCATTTTAAGGGGGTGCTGCCACAGCACTCTGACCCATGGACATCATCTCTTAAAGACTCCTGCCTCTTGCTCCCTAGAACTCAGATAAGAGACTCTCGACTTACATTTGTACTTGGTGGCTCATCTGTAGCAGCATGGCTGCATCCACTACAGTGTATGTTCATGTGGGGACTGGACATGTGGGTGGGTATCGAATTATTACTGCTTTTGTGTTTTCCCCTTAAAGTACGTTTGTGTGGAAGCATTCAAAACTATGGAGAGAAAATAGTAGGAGTACAGGCCAGACAGAAGTAATTAAGTAATTTTGTGTGGAAGTGTGTATATTGGGGTTGGGAAGAACCACATGTGTTTCCATTGGTATATGTGCCACAGTTCAGCTGTGTAGCTTAGATGAGGGGGGACAAGAAAACTAAAATGTGTAACAGTGGCTATAAGCATGCCGCATGTGTGCAGATGTATGCTGATTTGTATTGAAGTACAAGCAAACCGTATGTGTGCAGGCAGTATAGCTTAGTGGTTAAAGGCATTGAACTGCAGACCTGCAGATCTGGGTTTGAATCTCATCAGCCCCCACCTGTTACGGTACAATCCTGAGCAAGGCACTTAACTTTTATGTGTGTAGTTATGAGTGACCACTTGCTTGCTACACACATGCCACATCCATGAAGTTGGTTCCAATTTAACATTTAAATCATGCTTGCAGTACGCATATCACATGGGTAGTTTTGTGTGGGCAGCATGAAAACATTTCATAAATTATTTCTGTAAGGGCACCCCTAATAATATGAGGCCACTCCCCTGTCATGGCAGTTTGCTCTCTCAACTAGCATCTAATGTCCAGGTACCATTACTTGATGGTGATCATCAAATCCTCTCAGCTCACCACAACAGCCAGGCATGGTGGTGAGTGGAAGAAATTTTCCTGAAGCCTTATCATGAAACAAGGAAGGTCCCATCACTGATTTGGCAAGACTCAGGAGAACCAAAATCCCAATTTTGTTTTCCTTTTGCAGGTGGGGTTGGGGAGTTAGGGTTGGAAACCATGATGCCAAATTTCCCTACATCTAGAATTTGGTGTGTACATCTTATACCTGTAGCTGCAGAGGTGCAGGCCCTTGATGGACCTGAGCTTTTGCAGACAGAAATACTGTTGCAATTTGGGTACCATGGATTGTGTGGCATCTGCACTTCTGTGTAAAGAGGTTAGTCTGCATGTCTTATACCTACAGCTGCAGGAGTGCAGGCCCCTCAGGCCTGACATAAAGCAGAAGTGAGGTCACAAAAGTCTCATGAAAGAAGAAGGTGGCTATAACGAAACAAAAATTTGGACTTAGTTTTTCTCACATTCTTGTTTTTTGAGAAGACATCTTGTTTTGCGCTATTGTGTAACCAAAATGACAGCTGATATAAAATTAAAGTGCAGTAGTCACACGATTGCAGTGCTCCTAAGGCTATTTCTGACAGCTCCCCAAAATCACTGCTCTGAATAAGAGTACTAAGTGGTTGGTCAGGTAATGCAGGTAAATGTGGAGATCAGAGTGGCTAGGAAAGAGGTACATGCAGAAGAAAAAATTAGAAATGTGCAGGTGCTGGGAAAAGGAAGCAAAGGAGAACATAATGTTTGAGTGTTAAAGGAATTGTGTGTGTAATGAAAGGATGATGGAGGGCTGATGAGCTGGGAGGAGGAGGCATTATTTAAATGAGTTTTTGGTGTGAGGCAAAAAATCAATTTCCCTCTTAGATCTGTGATGGTATGTGACACAGGACATCTCGAGTCACAACATGAAAAAGTCTCCTCTCACTAACTGTGCACTCAATATTTTGGAGTGCCCATAAAGCATTCTCATTTTTTTCAGAGCACCAAAATCTACATAATGGGCCCCATTTAGTTAGGTTCGGGTGTTTGTTTGTTTTTAAAAACACCATTTTAATGCATTTTCCTATGTTTTTAGGGAAAAAAGATGGTGACCATGACAACCCACATTTTTTTTGCCATAATGCTTAAAATACTAATTTCGTGAGAGCAAAAATGTTCACTTTCATATCGGCAGGTTAACTCAAAATTCTACTGAGTATTCACAAAAAAACAACAACTTAAAATCCTTATAACTGGAATCTGTTAATATATTTCCACAAAACCTTTAAAAGGAACTACCTTGGCAGAGGCCCCTTCTATCTTGAAAGTTCTGGTAAAAGAATTCCATTCCACTAGGCTGCAGGTGAGAACAAAAAAATGTGCAATACGGACAGGAAAAAAGTTAGACTTTTCAGTAAAAATGACATATACAGATCTCAGAAACTGTACAAGCTGCCGTCATGAAACTTCCCACATCTTGATAACTTGCCTCTCAAACAACTCACACCAAATTTGGGTCAATTTCACATCAAACACTGCCAAAGTTATTAAGGTGCAAATTTAAGGGTTTAACATAGAAACCTCAACCCTAACTATACTGGTGCTATCATGCCAGTATAATATTGCAGTGCCGTTATAACTGCACCCACAAGGAATGCGTACTCATCTTTCTTGTTTTTCATCCCTTTTTTAGTAAACTTCAGAAATGTTATGTGTGAAAAGTGTTCTGTAAATTAAAATTCTCATCTATTTCCTTTAATAACAAGTGTAACATAGTAAATGCATTTATAAAAAGGCAGCTGGAAGGACTACACTGTATGATATATTGGTAACAGAGCAATAGTAACTTCTTGTATTTGTTTACATCATCCTGTTAACTAGAAGGACTTCTTATTTAGAAGAAAAGCATCTAATAGCTTCCTGTCATCCTCAATGAGTTTCAGATTCTTCGCTATTTTTAGCTTTCTCTGATATCAATGTAACTGCTGTGAAATAGTGATAGATAATGTTCAAGCCAGTATGAGACAGAAAAAGTCTAGTACCTGTAGATTGACCATAGTAATATAAGTAGTATAATAGCATTAAAGTATTGGAAATCCAAATAATTTTTCCCAGACAAGTACAGCTAAATATTTGGACTTAGGGACAACACTTGACTATAAAGATGAAGAGCACTGTTCAAGAGACAGTCATACATCTTCACACAGTCAAAAGCTTCCACTAAAGCTGAACTAAAGTCATAATTTATTAAACAAATGTTGTACAGTGTTTTGATTTGTAGGTGTACTCCTAGTAAGTCATTCACTTTATTTGCTAAAAGGAGTTTTTTTTTCTAAATTTGCTTGTTGGTTTTATGGCTCCTGGGAATTTCCATGTTTGCATTTTTATGGCTCTTTTTGTTCCTACAATGCCTCCTGCCTATTGTGACAGTAATGTGTTCAGGACCATTAAGTCAGAGAGTAATAACTGCTTCAGCAGCAATGTACTGTTAGGAGCCTGATAGTCTGGCTTCAACTAAATAGCTCTGTCTAATCCAAATGTTCTGTTTTCTAGGTATGTGTCTAGGTCTAGCCAGCATTAGTGAATGTTTTGTTTTTAAAGCTTTTAATTTCATCAAACTACACATAACCATTCATAAACCACAAAAATCACATTAGGTCACAGATGTTATAATTAGGGAAGACTGTAGCTGTTTCCTTACAGAGTAATCCATTGAGTTTTCCCTAAGGCATTTGCCATCTGTAATTGTAGCTTTCATTAGAGCTCCCTGAGGGTGCCGGCAGTAGTACACCCAGTCATTAGGGCACCATATTTTGAGGTCACCGGCACCTCTTTTTGAAGGGGGGAGGTGTACCTCAGGGAGAGCAGGTAACTCCCAAAGTTGGTCCCGTAATGATAGGCGTACAGCCACCAGTGCACAGATGGCCACAAGAGGAGTTCCCTAGACAAAGAGAGTTACATAAAGTCACAGCTCTACTTCTATAAACTTGAGAAAAAAAAACAGATCTTGTTGAGGTAATGGCCATGGAGGCATCACTGTCACATAGGACAGGAGGCATTGTAGGAACAAGATCCATAAAATGTTATCATGGAGATCCCCAGGGCCCATATAAGCAGAAAGCAAATTCAGAAACAAAATGCTTTTAGTAAACAAAAACAAGAGGACATTCTAGGAGTACAACTACAAATAAAAACACTCTGCACAACATTTTGTTTAGTAAATCCTGACCTTAGTTTTTCTGTATGAATTTGGGTAGGATTATAACTAACAGAGCTGAGAGAGAGAGAGAGAGAGAGAGTAGGATAGAGGCAGGAAGAGGGACAGGAGGAAGACTGAGAGCCAAGGGATTAAAGATCACACCGCAGCCTAGCAGTTTTTGTTTGTATTTTTATGAATAGACAGACAAGTGAATTGGTTTCTGAACACAGAATAGTAAGCCATAGCAGTTTGGCTCAAGTAATCGAATAGTTTCTTATTCTGTTTGTGGCCCTGAACTAGTATCAAAAGAGCAGCTAGCCAGAAGAATTAGTTCTAGCTCAGTCAATGATTCAATACTCAGTGTAACTTTGGACAAGTCACTTGGGGCCAGATTCTCAAAACTTTGTCTGGGCACGAACCTAGTTTCCCCAGAGCTGGTATTCATAAAGCCCAGTTTGCCCCCGGGCAAAGTTGGAAAGAGGGACACAATGTAAATGAAGGGACCTGCATATGGGGATATGACAGTACAAATCACAAAGTGTTTGCTCCATGCAAAGGCCTTTTTTGCAAAGGCCCTTGAGTGGAGACATTTCTGCTGACAAAAACCCTGGTAGTAATCTGTGCAACCCTAGTGGTTGGTAGCGGTACTGTGACCCCACTATTGGTCCCCAGTCACCAACCCTAGAATTATAGATCCCTTTCCACAGTGTAGTGGTCCCATCCCCCTCCCTGATCCCCAATTGCCAACCAGATGTCATATTAATTTTTTCCATAGTGTAGTGGTTCCTACCCCCTCCCTGGTCCCTGATCACTGACCCAGATTGTTCATAGGTTCATAGGTTAATACAGAGCATAGAAGATCGTAGTCCATATCACTCACCATGTGTGACTCAGATGTACCCATGAATTTTGTTAGCAATTAAGTATTTGCCCAGTTTGTTTTTAAACTCATCCATACTATTGCTGGCCACCACTTCCACAGGCAAGCCATTGCAGATAGGCACTACCCTTATGTTGAAACAATGTTTCCACTTTTTCGACAGGTATCTTTCCCCAGCTAGTTGTAAGGGGTGGGCTCTAGTATGATATTTCTGCTCCCTAATTTTGAGGCCCAACTTCTCCCATAATATGTGATACAGCCTTAAAAACCATACACATGTCACCCCTTAATCTGCGATATTCCTGGCTGGACATTCCCAACTCAGATAACCTTTCCTTATAATCTTTATTTTTAACCTCAGTAATCATGCGTGCCGCCCTCTTCTGTACTTCCTCAAGTAATCTTATTTCGGTTTTATACCCTGGTGACCAAACCTGAGTACAGTACTCCACATGTGGTCTCACCAGTGACCCGTACAGAGGGACTAGTACATCTCTCTGTTCCTGCTCCTAATATGCCTGTTGATGCAGTTTAATAAACCACTAGCTGTCTTAACTACTTAGCAACAGTGTTGTTTAAAGAGTATGATATTAGAGATCCTGATGCCAAGGTCCCTTTCCTCCGTGACTTCCCTCAGTGTCTGCCCATTAAGTTCATACTCTCCTTTGTTACTGTTTCATCCAAAGTGCATTACAGTGCACATATCGGTATTAAATAACAGTTTGTATTTATGGGCCCACTCTTTCATTGTAGTCAGTGCTGACTGCAGTTTTATATGCATCCGGTGTGTTGTTCACTGTTGTTCATATCCGAGTATCATTGGCGAATTTCAACTCCCAGACAACCCCCTTACTTGTCATTGAGTGAATATAGATAGTAAACAGGCAAGGCCCCAACATGGATCCCTGGGGAACTTCACTCATCACTTCTGACCAGCTAGAAAAAGACCACCTGATACACAAACATATGAAATTTGCCAGCAGATAAAGGCCTAGTGGTTTATCAAGTTTGCTCGAATGTACAGCTAGCATCCCTTATTCTGCAGCTGCCCTTCCATCCCACCCTTTCCTCCCTCCCTTGACCCTCCCCCTTGCTCTGTCCCAGCCCCTTTTGAAGCAGTCCACTGTTCTACTGGATACCACTTCTGCCAGTAATGCATGCCACTCATCTACCACCCTCTCCATAAAAAGTGTCTCCTCATCTCCCTCCTGAACCTTCCTCCCTCCATTCTCATATCATGACCCTAGGTGTCCCTTCCCTCCCTTACTTTGAACAGCCTCTCTGTACCTGTCTTGTTTATTCCTTTCATGTACTAGAAGATTTCAATCATATCCCTCTGTCCCTCCTCTCCTCTCCTCCAGCAAGTATATGTTAAACTCCCTCAGCCTCCTCTTGTATAGTAAGTCCCCCAGCCCTTTGATCATCTTTGTCACCCTGTGCTGCACCCCCTCCAGTAACTTAATGTCCCTCCTCAGATACAGGTGCCAGTACTACACACCCTACTCCAGGTGCAGTCTAACTAATGATCTAGACAGTGGCAGAATCAACTCCCCTTGTCAAGAATATACCCTTTGCAATACAACCCAGCATTTTGTTGGCCTTTTCAGCTGCCTTCCTACATTGCACTGAGTTGTTCATTGATCCCGTAATGAGCACCCCCAGATCCTTCTCCTCCTCCTCTGTCTCAGCTAGCTGCACTTCCCTCAACTCTTCCTTGGGTTTTCACCCCAAAATGCAACATCTTGCTCTTTTTGGCATTGAACCCCAGTTGCCAAGTGTCCGACCAGGTTTCTAGCTTTGCCAGGTCATCCTTCAATCCCTGCCATCCCCCTAGGTGGTCCACCACTGCTTCCATCTTGGTGTCATCAGTAAACAGACTGGTCTTGCTCTTGATGCCCAATGATATGTCTGCAATGAATATCCCAAACAGTACTGGTCCAAACACCGAGCCCTGCGGAACACCATTCATCACTACCATTGGGGATGAGAGCTCCCTATCCACCACCACCCTCTGTTGCCTTGCCTGAAGCCAGTTCCCTACCCATCTCACCAGCTTTGCACCAGACCCTGTGCCTTCTAACTTACTTCCCAGCCTCCTATGCAGCACTGAGTCAAATGCCTTGCTGAAGTCCAGGTACAGGACATCCACTGCATGGCCACTGTCCAATTGCCTAGTCAGGGAACTCCACCAGGTTGGTTTGGCAGAATCTGCCACTTACGAAGCCATGCTGCCTGCTGTCTGTAGTTCTTTGGCC
Organism: Neoceratodus forsteri; assembly: GCA_016271365.2. Taxonomy (NCBI): domain Eukaryota; kingdom Metazoa; phylum Chordata; order Ceratodontiformes; family Ceratodontidae; genus Neoceratodus; species Neoceratodus forsteri. The sequence goes on along the minus strand of CM028133.1, from coordinate 83,809,838 downwards.
TCTAGGAGGGCCACCAGCCTCTCCTTCAGGATAGTCTCCATCAGCTTACCCGAGATGAATGTGAAGCTTACTGGTCTGTAGTTCCCTGGTTCATCCTTGGGGCCACTCTTGTTGAGTGGCACAACATCAGCCATCCTCCAGTCCTGAGGTACACACTCTGTGTGTAGTGAGGCATTAAATAGTTCTGCCAAAGGTCCTGCCAGGGTCTCAGCCAGCTCCTTCAGTACCCTGGAGTGCATGCCATCTGGGCTTGGTACCTTGTCCACCTTCAGTGCCCTCAAACCCTCCAGAACCCTGACCTCAGTGATTTCCCCATCCATCACCCCTCCCCCTCAGTTTCTGCTCTCCCTGTCCCCCTTGGTTATCACCCCTCTCTTCTTCTTAGTAAATTCTGAGCAGAAGTAATTGTTTAGTGCTTCTGCGTTATCACCCCCTGCTTCCACCCAACCCCTCTCCATCCTAATCCTTACTATATGGTCCTTACAGTTCCTTTTCTCCCTGATGTACCTAAAGAAGTCCTTCTCTCTTAATGCCCTGCACCAGTCTGAGCTCTGTAGTTGCCTTGACTGCCCTTGTTGCCCCTTGTCACCTCATTTGATTTCTTCAGGTAGTCCTCTTGTTTTGGTCCACACCCTCTTCTTCCTGTTATTAAGCCATGAGGCTATCCAGCAAGTTATGCTCCCCTGAATTTGGTGTTCTATAAGTGCATCCACTAATTCCCCATGCAGAACCTGATCGAATGCCTTTGAGAAATCTACAAAAAATCACATCCATGAAGTTCCCACCTTCCAGTGCCCTGCTGACATTGCCATAGAACTCCTGGAGATTAGTCTGACAAGAGTGGCCCTCTGTAAAGCTGTGTTAGGTATAATCAATATCGCCCGCCTGGTACATAAAATCTATGATATGTTCCTTTAATATCCCCTCCAGGACTTTGCCCAACACTGTAGTCACACTAACCAACCTATAGTTGCCAAATTCCTGCTTGTACCTTTTTTTATAAATAGGCACAACAGTACCTTTTCTCCAGACCTCAATAACCAACCCCTGACCTAGTGACTCTTGAAACAGCACTGTCAATGGTTCCACCAACTCACCAGCCAGTTCCTTAATTACTCTTGGATGAATTCCATCTGGGCCCTATGCTTTGCCACGATCTAATTTACGGAGACTTTTCTTAATGTCCTCAACATCAAGTATGAGTCTATAATTTATGGTATTGTCAAGATGAATTTTTTACTGCCATGGTTTTTATTTCATACACAGATGTGAAATAGTTATTGTACTGTTCAGCCATCTGGGCATTGTCTGCCACTAGGTTCCCTTCTTGATCTTTCAGTGGGTCAGTGGTTTTTGCCCCCCCTTTTTTTTGTTGATATACTGTAGCTATAGATGGATTTGTAGTTGTCCTTCACCCTACTAGCTAACTTAAGCTCATGGTTCCACCTAGATGAATTTATTGCTTTTGTGGTCTCCTATAGTACTCTTTTGTACTTATCCCTGTTCTTTGAATGCCCACTACTCTTGGCCTTTGCATATGCCTTCCATTTCCTGTTTATTTGGTATCTATTTCCTCTTTGTGTCATCCATGCAGGTATTTTACCCACCCTATTGTATTTCTTTTTGGTGGATATGTTTTTTTTTTTTTCAACCAAACAGATAATGTTGCCCTACAATACCTCCCACATCTCCTGTAATGACTTTTATTCAAAGTCCTCCTTCCAGCTGCATCTTAATAGTCATTTCCTTATATTATTGAAATCTGCCTTTTCATAATTTCTAATTACAGTGTTCCCAGAAGTACCAGCCTCATGTCCAACAATATTGAATCTCACCCTAGTGTGGTCACTGGATCCAAGTGATGTAGTCACCATGCAGTCCTGTATCTTATCTCCCATGTTACTCAGTACTAGGTCCAGAATAGGCTTGCCCCTAATAATATCAAGCACATACTGCTCCATCCCAGCTAAGCTAAATGCCTCCATGTACCATGATTCTACCATCATTTTTCTTTTTTGGTTAACCCAGTCAATTTCCAGTAGATTAAAATTGTCAGCAAGATAGTATTTTCTGGTGTTGTCAGGGTTTCAATGTATTCAGAGTGCTTTTATCCTCCTGCTGGGTGTGTGAGGGTGGTCTATATATCACTCCACTGTTGATCTTGGCACTGTATGGTGGAGTTATTTTGACCCAAACATGTTCTAGCCCTTCCAGGTTAGTTATTTCTACTTGCTCTGATGTAATATCCTCAGTCACATATATGGCTACCCCTCCTCCCCTTTTATTTTGCCTCTCTATGCAGTACACGGTGTAGCAGGGATTTGCCTGCCCCATGTATCCTCCCTGCCCCACCATGTTTCATGTCATATTATTTTTTCTCTAGTGTCGTGGTCCCTCCCCCTTCACAATCACCGACCCAATAAGTAAATATAAACTTATCATAGTGTAGTGATCTCGCCACCTCCTTGATCCCTGATCACCGACCCAGATATCATACTAATTTTTCCCTTAGTGTAGTGGTCCCTCCCCCTCTCCCCTCCCCAGTCTCCAATTGCTGACCCAGATGTCATATTAAGGTTTTCCATAGTGTAATGGTCCCTCCCCTACTCCCCAGTCCCCGATCACCAACCTTCATAGAAACATAGAATTTGATGGCAGATAAGGACCGCTTGGCCCACCTAGTCTGCCCATTTCCTTACCTGATAGATAAGCTGCAGATTCTAGTTAATCAACAGCTTACTTCCTCCTACCCCCCACTAGAATTGTCTTATGCCTGTCCCATGCATTCTTGAATTCCCCAACTGTTTCTGACTCCACAACTTCCTCAGGAAGCCTGTTCCATGCATCCACAACCCTCTCTGTGAAAAATACTTTCTAACATTAACTCTGAGCCATCTCCCCTCTATCTTCAAATTGTGCCACCTTGTTCTTGCACATCTCTTTTTCTGAAAGATACTACTCTCTTGTACTTTGTTAATTCCCTTGAGATACTTGAACATTTCTATCATGTTCCCCCTCTCCCTCCTTTCGTCAGTGGTATACATATTAAGCTGCTTTAGTCTCTCCTCATATGTCTGCTGGTGCAGACCCTGCACAAATTTGGTTGATCTCCTCTGAACAGCCTCCACTCTGTCTATGTCTTTGCGGAGATGGGGTCTCCAGAATTGCATGCAGTACTCCAGATGGGGTCTCACCAACTGTCTGTACAGAGGGATGACAACTTCCTGTTTTCTACTGTTGATACCTCTCCCTATGCATCCCAGTGTCCTCCAGCCCTCCTTACTGCCTTCTCATATTGCTTGCCCACCTTTAGGTCATCTGATATAATTACTCCTAGGTCTCTTTCGATTTTTTTTTTGATATTATTTGTATCCATATTGTGGTAGTCCATCCACCTTCCCCAGTCCCTGATCACTGACCCAGATGTCATCTTAAGATTTTCCATAGTGTAGTGGTCCCTCCCCCTTCTTGATCCCTGATCGCTGATCTAGATGCAATAATAATTTTTTCCACAGTGTAGTAGTGGTCCCTTTCTCCCCACCCCAGTCACTGATCCCTGCTCCCCCCCATTCCAACCAGTAAACAGCCACCAGCATAGCCTTCCTCACACACCTGTGGCTGGTTGCTGACTGTGCCCTCTTGGAGCACGTACTGTATACAGTATGGCTTATTGACTGTGATTGACCAATCACAGTCAATGAACTGTACTGTATATTGTACATGTTTTAAGAGGGTTCAGTCGGTGGTTGGTGGTCAGCTGCAGTGTTGAGAGGAGAGCTTTGCTGGTCACTGGCCATGGGTTGGGATGGGGGAGTGGGGTGGTGGGTCACAGTGGATGAGGTGTGGGGAGGGACCCTAGGCTACAAGGGCTGGGGGAGTTCCACATTTGTGGATGGTGTTCGGTGACCAGGGTGGGGGGAGGGATCACTACACTATGGAATAAATTACTGTTACATCTGACTTGATGATCTGGGAGTGGGGAGGGGGAAAGGGATCACTATACTATGGAAACGTTAAATTTACTTATCGGGTCAGCAGTCAGGGAGGGGGGAGAGGAACCCTGGACTACTAGGGTACATTGCTGTCACTGGGGATGGCAATCAGAGGATGGTGGGACACTACATCACAGTCAGACAGTGCACCACACTATCTGACTGTGAATAGCAGGATTGGCCACCAGCACAACCGTGAGGTGCAGTGCAAACTTTTGCATGGCGCTTTGCCTTATTTGTGTGAATCCTAGCCCAGGTCTCCATTGGATTCTGCACTCCCAGTGTTAATAAGCAGACACAAAACCCTAGTGCAGTTAAGTATGTTTTCATTGGACCATCAATGGTGAATAATGATACAATTCCAGTAAAAAATATTTAATTCATTTCAGATGCCATCACCATCTCAGATTCCTACAGGATGCACCACAGTATATTCAGCTGTGCACTCTGAAAAGCAGGTAAGGACCATGAATTTATACTTTCTGAATGCACTGCACATTTCAAAACTTCATCTCCCAAAACATGAATATCTTTTCCCAAGGTCCCAGCTGCCTAAACACAACACAATACAAATATTTTACTAACTTACTTAAATATCACCCGAGAGTAGCTTGTGGTGAGCTTGTGTGAGCTATTGTCAAGCCACTGTAGGAATATATGGCATAAAGTTTCAACAAGAGCTCAGCACATTTTAAGACCTTAGCAAACATAAATCAGGAGGATAGCAAGATATACCACAAATGCAAGCTACCAGGGCTTCAAACTGAGCCTATAATGCAGAGAAGTATTTGGCCAGTCCTTGTCATTTAGATTCAGTCCATATCCAGTACATGTTTTGTCATAATTCAAAGTTGTGACATTGGAAGTCATGTACTGTAATTTAGAGGTGTGACCTCAGAATTGTGAATTAGAATTCTTGTGTCACTTAAAAACACTTCCGTGGTGTTTCATCAACCCCATGTCAAATATATAGGGCAGGATTTTCAAAGGGCAGAGAATGAGACACAGTACTTGTATAAAAAACAAAATCTGGTCAAAGCCAATATGGCTGTGGAGAGCTTTACCCATTATTTCTAATGAATTTGCAAAATGCAAATCTGCTGAGAGGCAGGTTCAATGTGGTCTTCCTTTTACACAATTTTACAATGTAGTTTCCTAGAATATGCTTGCTGATTGCTATATATTTAGTCTGGATAGTTCACAGAAGAAATGGCATCTTATTTTTGGGTGGCGGAGCACTTGCAGTAGGATGCTGTTATGTGTCATGTATAGGTACGAGCTATGTGCGGATGATAACAGCCAGTGGCCATACACCTCAGGCACTTGCATATGGATCTATCATCCCGGTGCCATTGCACTGCTCAGTGTGGGTGAAAGCCAATGCTGTACTCACTCACACAGATCCCAGAAAAGGCATATTACAGCCGACCTCCAATTTGTTTGCTCAATCGGAGAACTATGAATGCACTATCTATAGCCTGGAGCATACACTACAAATGGCATGGCAGGATACCACACTCAATGGCACCCAGAATACCCCAGTAGTCTGGAGGGTGACATGTCATACAGGGGAATGAGGGAGATTGTATGACAGCATGAAGATACAGCATCGACAAGGCATACATTGGAGGTATGTCAATTCCCTCTTATAGTTTGCCAGGGACATACACACAGCTGCATACACTGGTGGGTCCACAGCTTGTGTGCTGCCTCAATGTATGGTATAGCCTCTTGGGTCATTCTGGAGTGCAGATCCCTGGCCCGGGTCCAGTGCAATCAGTGGCTGGCTGTGGCAGGATGTGGAGGGCATTGCCAGTGTCCATAACAGGTCGGGTATGGGTGGAGCAGGGTTGTCTATGTACCAAGGTGGAGATCCTCTATGCTATGAATATGGACCATGGTTTCCTCTGTTGGAATTCGGTCAAGGGGAGCCCTACACCATGGTGCTCTTCAGGGATGGAGTTGGATCAATTGGGGAAGGGAGGGGGTAGCTGTGGTCCATCAGGGCTTCCAGGCTGCTGTATACCTGAGTGTACATCTGCAGCCAGCCAGCCTGTGGGTGGCTGGCTGGCCGGGTTAGGCTTGCTATCTATGGCCTAGCCATGGGTCATGCTGCTTTGGGCTGTGAGAGGCAAACTTCCCACTGAGTATGCCACAGCACAGCATATGCATGGGAATGCACCCTTGACTTGCACGGCATACTATTTGTGTGCACCCTGGCCCATTCCCTTGTGGCAGGTGCATTTCACACATTTGAATATCATGCTGCGGTGCATTGTTGGAGTTGAGCAGTACATCTTCCTTTTCTACTGGGGTGTGCTGCACATCTCTTTTGAATATGGGGACCCTGGACTAGGCTACCCTAAAGAAATACATTATCAATTGGGGAAAGTCATGATCTCACTGAAAACAAGATATTGCATCTAATCTGGGATAGCCTGACCATGCCCCCTCACACCCCACCATTTACTTTAGCATGTTTTCTCCATTCAGCCTCCTTTCACCCCATCATTTATTTCTATACCTTATCACTCTTCTGCCCCCACTCATCACCTCCACTGCATTACATACCTCTCTCTCGTACCTCATTTCGTCAGCCCCACTGCCAGCTATCCCTGTCCCTCTGAACTACTGACAAGGCACTCTGTGGCTGCTTATTCCCCCCACCCTCATAAAGTGTTTTTCTTGTTATTTTAACTTGTACCTATGTTTTGATTTATTCTGTAAGTTCTGAATCCAAGCTGTATCATTCATTGTAATGTAACTTTGCTTTCACCTATTGTTCTTTGTTTCACAATATATGATGTGGAACCTTTGTAAAAGAGCTTGCGCTCAAAGGTCTTTTCTGAATCACTAAATGAATAAATAAAATAAAATAAGCCTGAGTAAATACAGTGCAAAAATGTATAAATGAAAATCCCTATGACAATGAGATGTAGCATCTCCCCTGTGCTATCCAGGATATAAAATATAGGAAAAGAAATATTTAAAGGACATCTACTCTAAAATGAACTTCACAGCAGTCACTTATGTAAACAAACAGTTTCTTTATCATAACAATCACACAGTAGTGTGGTGTGCATATTTTATGGAACACATACAAATGGAGATGAGAAAGAATAAGTGCCTCAGCTAGGACTTGAATCCAGGCTGCCCAGAATAGCGTTCTGTTTGTGCTAACCAGTTGCACCACCGAGACAACTGAAACCTGGGCTGTCCCCAAGCAAGTTACCCTTTCTCAAATGAAGAACACAATGGCAACACAAATATTTACTTGTAACAATCACACAGGAGTGTGGTGTGCATGTTTTATGGAACACATACAAACAGAGATGAGAAAGAATTAGTGCCTTAGCTGTGACTTGAACGCAGGCTGCCCAGCAGTATTGTGGCCATGGGGATGGTGTGTAGTGTGAGTGAGTGAGTGAGTGAGTGAGTGAGTGAGTGTGTACAAAATATAGGATAAGAAATATTTAAAAGAAATCTACTCTAAACTGAACTTCACTGTGCTCACTGACATAATCAGTTTCTTTATAGAAACATAGAAACATAGACTTTGATGGCAGATAAGGACCGCTAGGCCCATCTAGTCTGCCCATTTCCCTACCTACAGGATAGGCCGCAGATCCTAGTTAACCAACAGTCTTTATCTTCCTGCCCCCCACAAGAATTGCCTTATGTCTGTCCCATGCATTCTTGAATTCTCCCACAGTTTTAGACCCCACAACCTCCTCAGGAAGGCTGTTCCATGCATCCACTACCCTCTCTGTGAAATAATACTTCCTCACATTGCCCCTGAAGCACCCTCCTTCTATCTTTAAATTGTATCCCCTTGTTCTTGCAAGTCTCTTTTTCTGAAAGATGCTACCCTCTTGGACTTTGTTGATTCCCTTGAGGTACTTGAAAGTTTCTATCATGTCCCCCCTCTCCCTTCTTTCCTCAAGGGTATACATATTAAGCTCCTTTAGTCTCTCCTCATACGGCTTCTCTTGCAGACCCTGCACCATTTTAGTTGCCCTCCTCTGGACTGCCTCTATCCTGTCTATGTCCTTGCGGAGATGGGGTCTCCAGAACTGGACACAGTATTCAGATGGGGTCTCACCAACTGTCTGTACAGAGGATAACAACTTCCTGTTTTCTGCTGTTGATGCCTCTCCCTATACATCCCAGTATACCCGGCCCTCCCTACTGCCTTCTCACATTGCTTGCTAACCTTAAGGTCATCTGATATGATTACCCCAAGGTACCTTTCCTGTTTTGTTGTTGTTACTACCTCCCACCCATTGTGTATTCTTCCCTGGGTTCTTGCTTCCCAGGTGCATTATTTTGCACTTTTTTGCATTGAATCCTAGCTGCCATACGTCTGACCATTCCTCCAACCTTGCCAAGTCCCTTTTCATCCTTTCCACGCCTCCTTGTGTATCAACCCTGTTGCAGATCTTTGTGTCATCTGCAAAAAGGCATACTTTTCCTTCCAGTCCCTCTGCAATGTCACTGATGAAGACATTAAAAAGGACTGGACCCAATACTGAACCCTGCGGTACCCCACTAGTAACCGCCCTTTCTTCAGAGTGGACTCCATTTACAATTACCTTCTGTGTCCTGTTGTCCAGCCAATGTTTTACCCAGGCTACCACCCTGGGACCCACTCCCAGGCTGGTTAATTTGACTATCAATCTTTTGTGTGGGACTGTGTCAAATGCCTTGCTAAAGTCTAGGTAGGCCATGTCCACAGCCCCTCCCTGGTCTACTACTTTGGTCACCCAGTCAAAGAAATCTATTAGATTCGTCTGACATGACCTTCCCGCTGTGAACCCATGCTGCCTTGGATCCTGTGCTCCATTGACCTCTAGGTACTCAACTATTCTTTCCTTCAGAATGACTCCATCACTTTCCCTACCACAGAGGTCAGACTGACAGGTCTGTAGTTTCCTGCCTCTGTCTTGGTCCCACTTTGTGAAGGGGAATCACATCCGCCTTCCTCCAGTCCTCCGGGTACCACACCATCCTCCCATGATTTATTAAAAAGAGTAGCCAGTGGTTTCACTAGTTCCTTCCTTAATTCTTTTAGAATTCTGGGTGAATTCCATCAGGACCCATTGCTTTGTCCACCTTCAGTTTTAGGAGTTCTTGCAGAACCCTTTCTTCTGTGAAAGGACTGGGATCGACCCCCTATCAAGAGTGCTTCTGTTAATTGGATTAGGCACTTCCCTCCTCATTTGTGAATACTGAGCAGAAATATTCATTCAGTATTCCTGCTTTTCACTGTCCCCTCTGCCTCACCCACGTTCATCTATTCAGCCTCACTATCCCTCCCTTTGTCTTTCTATGCTCGCTGATGTACCTATAAAGGTTTTATCCCCTTAACTGAGTTGGCTATCTTTTCCTCGGTTTGGGCCTTTGCTATTCTGACTTCCCTCCTGCTTCTTTCTGCCTTAACTGGTACAGCTCTCTGTCCTGCTCCTTCTGTGTTTCCTTATACTTCGGAATGCTATCTTTTTCTTCCTGACATTCACAGCCACCTCTCTTGAGAACCATAGTGGCTTTTCTTTCATTTTGATTTGTTTATTTGCTTCACACAAAGGCTTGTTGCCTCTGTGATGGCAGTTTTGATAATTCCCAATTGTTGCTCCACCTCCTTCTAGCCTGTTTGCTGAGTGCTTTTCTGAGGCACTCTCCCATCTTGTCAAGTCAGCCCTCCCAAAGTCCAGTACCCTCACTTTGTGCTGGCTTGACTCTGTAGCTGAGTTTAACGTGAACCACACTGTTTGATGGTCACTTGTCCCCAGATGGCAACCTACTTCTAGATCTGAGATCCTCTCACTGCCCCCGTTTGAGAGTACAAGGTCTAAGATTGCTCCCTCATGAGTGGGTTCCGAAACTAGCTGTCTAATGCCTGCCACCTGTAGGGCATCAAGAATGGCCCTGCTCTTGGATGTGGCTGCAGCAAATGTGCTCCAGTTAACATCTGGCATATTCAGGTCTCCCATCAACAGTATCTCCCCTTTCTCTGCCATTCTAAGAATGCCTTCCATCATATCCTTGTCCATTCCTTCTCCCATTCCTCCCTATATAACATATAAGAATGCAATATTTATTTTGAATGTTGTGACCATGAGGATGTTGTGTACTGTGTATGTGTGTGTGTGTGTGTGTGTGTCTGTTTGTTGCAGCTCAAAATATTTTTTCCCAAAAAGCAAATAGAAAATGGTTTCTGATTGCTACATACAGTATTTAGTTTAAACAGTTTACTGAAGACCTGGCATATGTCTAAGATCTGATGGTCATCAGATAATGTCTGTAGAGGTTAAAAAACAGTGCACATCATAATTTTTCTTTGAAAGGGTGACATTTATGAGGTATGAATCTTTCTTGAAAGTCAATACATTCCCAAGTGAAACTAGTATTAGAATGCTGTTTAAATGCTAAGTATTTAGATATGCAGTTTGTTGTATTCTGAAGGAGTTAAACAAATCTCCAGGTTAGTAGGCAACCAATATTTAACAAGCTGTTTCAGTTTCCTAATGGTATCTAATAAGCAGCATGGAGTTATGTCTCCAGCATTCTTAACAGAAAGAAGGGAATATTTTATTTCATTTGGCATGGAGGGATTCATTGAAAAGTCCAAATCATGAGTTCCACAATACTCCATTTTCCAGCTACAGATAGCAAGATGGCTGTAGGGAGCCTACCACAGCCATAAAAATGATGCAAGGAGTAAGCTGCATTAAAACTTGTGTCAATTCCAATTTCATAATGGTGCTTCAATCAATCAATCAATCAATCAATAACATCTTTATTTAATCAGGTGAAACACCACTGAGCAAACCTCATTTACAGACTGGACCTGGACATCCATACAGTGCTGATGAATACAAGAGAAGGTTTTACACAAACAGCAGTTAAGGACAGTAAACAATACATAGCAGAATCATTGCCAAAACCAGAATAAAAAGGGAATATACATATAATATACATAAGTGTTCAATGGAAAAAGAAAAAAACAGGAGGACAAAAAGGCATTTTATTTACAATGCTTGAGTATACCCTTGACAGGTGTATATTAAGTGCATCTGAAGATAACACACTATGGCTGAGCTTGCACAGGAGACAGCTCATAATCCACTAGGGAGGCTAAGCATGTTACAACAAGTTGCAGGAGATGGGAGATAAATGAGAGAAGAGCCCCAAGGGGGAAGCATGGAGAGAAGGGTGGATGAATATATGAGTGGTAAGGTTAAATTAGTAGTAGAGCTGGGGGCTGATGTTTAAGGGGAAAAGAGGAATGGATGAGGCGGACAACCCAAGCAGCTTACTTACTAACCAGAGCTGGTCATTAGTTGTAACAGCTGCAGGAGTCTTTTATGTGATTTTTTAGTAATGTTCTAAAGGTTGCCATTTTAACAAAGTAGGAAAGCTTCAGGGATTTCTGTAAGGAGTTCCAAAGGGCTGGTAGGGCATGGCTAAGAGCTGAGTACCCAAAGTGAGTTCTATATCAATGGACATCAAGTGAGACATAAGAGTGTCTCCAAAGTAAATAAGCTTGGGGGTATTGGTTAGGAGACTAGATATGTATTGTGGCAGCTTGCTGTTTAGGGCTCTGTAAGTCCAGGTTGCCACATTTATGATTCTCCTGGTATTAAAGGACTGCCAGCCTAACATAGCATGTAAGGAACAATGGTGCGTCTTAAAAGGAGCACCAGTGATGAACCTCAGTGCCCTATTACACAAAGTATCAAGCTTGGCCATTGCAATACTAGCCACATGGCTATACAGTAGGTCAGCATAGTCTAGGAGGGGGAGGAATGTGGATTGCACAAGTCTTTGCCTAGCTTCCTGGGTAAGGAGATGTCAAATTCCGAAGAACATTCCTAGATGCTGTTTCAGTTTTTTACACAGCTCCTCTATGTGAACTGTGTAAGAGAGTTTGTGGTCTGTCCAAAAACCTAAGTATTTGAATCTGTCCACTGTCTCCATAGGTTCCCCCAAAAGGGACAGTATTTGTTTCAGAGCGCACATCAAGGAGTGACTGGCCATGTTTGGTTTTGGGGAGAAAAACATTGCCTTTGTTTTCTTAGCATTAAGCAAGAGTTTAAGACTCACGAGGATGTGCTGAAGTAGAATGAATTCTTGTTGTAATGTACTGCAGGCCAGTTCAAGGGTTCAAGGTGCAGCCCCACCCCTCTCCCACCCACCCCTAGTTTATCACTTCCTTTATACTGCTAGCTTGTGACATCATACGGTACCTGCTGACTGCATACACACACTGTTAGCCATCTTATTTCCATACATGACACAGTCACATACCACAAGGTAGAGGGATTGGAAAATAAAGGAAATAGTGCTGCCAACAGACAGGGGCAGGATAGAAAGAAGAGGAACCATGACAGGGAGAATGGAGCAGAGGGAACAAAGAAGAGGAAGGGGTAATGGGACCAGTGTGTCTGATTGGAGAAGTCTGTGAAAGGGACAAGGTAGTGGGGCAGGCCAGAATGAAGGTCAGTGGGGGAGGCAAAAGAATCGGGGAAGGAGGGAACAGAAATCACATGGGAGGAAGGATCATGTGATGTAATAACTGTGGAGGGGCAGTATTCATGGACACCCTGTGGAGGACTGGGGGGTGCCCAGTCTGTATAAGGCTGGGGAGCCTAGAGAAAAGAGGTACTAAGGCTAATGGGGGAAGTATCAAAGATGATGAAGGGACATATTAGGTTGGGAGGGAAAGGGAATGTGGAAAGCACAAAAGACAACCAGGAAAAGAAAAAAGACGGGGGAGATAAGAAAGATGGGAGATTGTCAGGATAAGGGTGTAGGGAGGGTAACACAGGTATGGGAAACAAATGTGCAAGGGAAATAAGAGAAGTACAGAGAGAGAGAGATGGTAACACAATAAGCTCAGACAGGGGCTGACCTCTAGCAGAGGAGTCAAAGGAGGGGAAGGAGGAAAAAGAAGTGTGATCCATGGGTACAAAGAACAAAATGGCTGGGGAGGTGATGAAGAAATAGGTGAATTTGGGCAAGAAGGGTTGAGTACAGTGGAGAACACAGGGGGAGAAACAGCAACAATAGGAGGGAACAATGTGCCGGAGGAGGAAGGAGATGAGAAGAGGAAGATAGGAAGGGGAAGTAGGGAGGTGTCTTGGTGTTCGGGGACTCAATACTAAGAGGGGTCAGGTGGGGCAGCAAAGGGGAGAGGCACAGTAGAATATGTGTGAAAGCCATGCCAGGAATGAAGGCAGAAAGGGTGGGGCAAGCCATGCTAAGGTATGGAAGCAGGAGATGGGAAAGTCTCACCTAATAATACACCTGGGGATGAATGACCTGGATGATGGGACAGTAGGGGAGGTAAAAAGGAAATTTGTGGAACTGGGACCTCTGTGTGAGGGATCAGGCAGATCTGTTACCTTCTTGGACGTACTTCCCATTCCCAGGCCAAGTATGGTAAGAAAATGGAGAATTCAAGAGTTTAACGAATGGCTGGGGGTCTGGTGTCGGAAAAAGTGGTATGGGCTGGTAGGAGGGTGGGTGGGTGGGGAACTGGGAGAACAGCAGTCTCTGCACAAAAGATAGACTGCACCTAAATGAAAAGGGGAAAAAAATGTACTGAAGGCAAGGATAGGGAAGCACATTGAGGAGCATTTAAACAAGAAGGGGGAAGGTAGCAGGATGGATAGAGGGGTTCAGAGCCTAGTGATGTGAAACCAAATGTGCTGACCCCCGTGATAGCAAGGTAAGGAGGAAGGTTACTACTAAAGGAGCGGACATGAGGGGAGAGAGGCAGGGGGAGGGTAGAGACAAGGTTTGGAGGGTGGTAACACTAAATGCCAGGAGTCTGGGGAATAAGAGGGCAGAACTATAGGCTCTCCTGGAGGAGGGTGGAATGGATGTGGCAACTATAACCAAAATATGGGCCACCCAAATCCACGACTGTAATATGATGGTTCCGAGGTACAGATTACAATTAAAGGATAGGGAAAAGGGGAAGGGGGTGGTGCTGTATGTAAAGGATGGATTAAAATGTGTAAGGGAGGAGGGAGACAAGGGAGATACAGAAGCACTGTGGGTGCAACTATAGTATCCCAAAAATAGATCGCTAAGACTGGGGGTGGTGTACAGGCCACCCTCTCAATCTGAAGGAATGGAGAGGGTACTGTCAGAACAGATCAGGAGGAACTGTGGGAAATGGGGGATGGTGATAGTAGGGGACTTCAACCTGCTGGGGGTGGAGTGGGACACACTTACCACAAAGAACAGAAGGAAGCAGGTAATGTTGGATTCCTTCCATGAAAGCTTTCTTGTACAGTTGATCATGGCACCAACTAGGGAAAGGAACACCCTTGATCTCATACTTATGAACACGGAGTGGGTGAGGGATGTGAGAGTGGAGGAACCACTGTGGGGAAGTGAACACCGGACAGTATTGTTCCAGTTATAGATGGCTAAGGGGGGGCATCTGGCGCAAGGGTGCTAGATTTCAGGAATGCCAGCTTTAAGATGATGAGGGAAGTGGTACAGGGGTTCATGTGCAAAATTCAACCAGGTATGGACACACAACAAAACTGGGAACTGATAAGACAGGGGATAGTGGAGGCAACAAAAACTTGCTGTAGGGCCCAGACTAAGAATGGCTAGGGGAAAGAAACCCAGCTGGATAAACAAAGGGGTGTTAGACAGGGTGAGAAGGAAAAGGACAACTTATAGGAAATACAGAAAATTGGGGAGGGAGGAGGATAGGGAGCAATATCTGCAAGAAGAAAAGCAAGTGACCAGGGTGGGTAAGAGCAGCCAAGGTGGCAAGAGAACTTAGGCTGGTGCAGGGCACAAAAAAGTGAGAAAAAGACTTATTTAGGTACATCAGGGAGAAAAGAAGCTGTAAGGACCAAATTGTAAGACTTAAGAAGGAGGGGGATGGGTGGAAGGGGGGGTGAAAAGGTAGAAGTGCTCAACGACTACTTCTGTTCAGTCTTTACGACAGAAAGGGAGTGAGTGCTGCCCATAGTAGGAGGGAGGATAGAAACAGATGGGGTGTGGGATGATGGATGGAGAAATCACAGTGGGAAGGGTGCTTGAGGGGTTAAGGGCATTGAGGGTGAACAAGGCACCAGGACTGGATGGAGTACAACCAAGAGTGCTGAAGCCTTGGTAGAATTGTTTAATTCATCTCTGTACACAGGATGCATACCCAAAGACTGGAGACTGGCTGACGTGGTTTCCCTCCACAAGAGTGGACCCAAGGATGAACCATGGAACTATAGGTCAGTAAGTCTAACATCCATAGTGGGGAAGCTAATGAAGGCCATCCTAAAGGAAAGGGTTGTGGTACTACTGGAGGTGAATGGGGTGCAGGATAGGAGGCAGCATGGCTTCATCCAGTGCAGGTCATGCCAGACCAACCTGATGGAATACTATGACTGGGTGACTAGTCAAATTGACAGGGGCCATGCGGTGGATATCCTGTACTTAGACTTCAGTAAGGCCTTTGATTCAGTACCACATGGGAGACTTGGAAGCAAGCTGCGGGGCGCAGGGGAAGGAGCAAAAGTGGTGGGGTGGATGGAGAACTGGCTAAAAGATAGGCAGCGGAGGGTGGTGGTTGGTGGGGAATACTCATCCCTTAAGCCTGTGACAAGTGGTGTTCCACAGGGGTTGGTGTTGGGCCCAGTGCTGTTTGGCATATTTATTGCAGACATCTCGGAGGGCATCAGCAGGAAAATCAGCCTATTTGCAGATGACACTAAGATGGAAGTGGTGGTGGATGACCAGGGGACGGCAGGGGCTCCAGGAGGATCTGGCAAGGCTAGAGGCATGGTCTGACAGATGGCAGCTGGGGTTCAGTGTCAACAAATGCAAGGTACTGCACTTTGGAACAAAAACTCTGCAGACACTCTGCTGGGTGTGGCTGGAGGTAGCAGAAGAGAAGGATCTGGGGATGCTCACCATGGGAGCAATGAACACTTATGCACAGTGCAAAAAGGCAGCAGCAATGGCCGACAACATGCTGGGGGGCATTACCTCGAGAAGAAGGGGGGTTATTCTACCGTTGTACAGATCGTTGGTTAGACTCCACCTGGAATATTGCGTGCAGTACTGGCACCCATAACTACAAAAGGATATTAGGCTGCTGGAGCGGGTACAGCGTAGGTCAATGAAGATGATTCAGGGCCTAGGGGAATTGTTATATGAGGTCTGACTAAAAGAGTTAAACATGTACACACTGGAGGAGAAGAAGGACAGGGGGAACATGATTGAGACCTTCAAATACATGAAGGGAATAATCAAAACAGACACAGAGGGTCTATTCAGGAGAAGGGTGGGGAGAGACACTAGGGGCCATGACATGAGATTGGAGGGGGCTAGATTTAGGAGGGATGTGAGGAGGCATTTCTTTACAGAGAGGGCGGTGCCAAAGTGGAACACACTACTGGCTAAGGTGGTGGCTTCAAGAAGGGGTGGGACAGGACAAAGGGAGGGTAAAGGGAGGGAAGAGGAGGGGGTGGGGTAGCTGCTGAACAAGGCACTAGCTGCAGTCTCGAGCAACCTAGATAGACCAGGGTGGCCTTTTGCTGCTGGCAACTTTCGTATATTTATATGTTTGTAAAAGTGGGTTTAGCAACATAGATAACAGTGTCATCAGAGAATAGATGAACACTTGCTTGATTGATACCTTTGTTGGTGTTGTTGATATATAACGTGAAAAGGAGAGGTCCTAATTTTGAGCCTTGGGAACAACTTTGATGAGTGTTTCAAGTGGAGACAGGTCCCCTTGAGCATTTACTTGCTGTCATCTGTCCGTAAGTTAACATGTAAACCAGTTGACAGCAATGACATCCAGGCCAGTATCTTGCAAAATGGACAGCAGTAGGTCATGGTCTACAGTGTCAAAGGCCTAACTCAGGTCTAGAAATAAAGAGTTCATGTAAAGGTTAGAATCAAGCACCAAATGCCACTCATTTGTTACCTTTGCTAGTGCAGATAACGCACTGTGATTTTTTCTGAACCCAGACTAATTTCTCAAGGTGTTTGGACAGAATGGGAAGTAGGGATATAGGCCTGTAGTTATTTAGATACCTGGGGTCACCGGACTTAAAGAAAGGGATTGCATGCACTGTTTTCCAAACAGAAGGAATTTCTCTGTGAGCTAGGAACATGTTGAAGAGGTGTACTGTAGGTGCATTCAATATATGGTATCCTAATTTTAGAAAATAGGCTTTTAACAAGTCGGCTCCAGCACTTTCCTTGGTGTCTAAGTTCAGGAGCAAGTCTTCTACTTGTTTGTAGGTGTCGAACATAGTCTCATTGGCAGTGGCCATTGTAGAGGGGCCAACGGATGTGGGATGTTGAACCATTGACAGAGCTTACTAGCAGTGGATGTATTGAACACGAGTCCCGCCATGGTGAAATTGTTGTTTAGTAAAGCTAACATGCCCTGCTTATCTGTGGTGCAGGTGCTGCCCGAGTTGATCTTGGAAGGTAGTGCATTGCTCCAGTAATGGCCTTCTATTTCACTCAGAGTTTTCCAGAATTTGGCAGAGTTTTTAGTGGCTAAGGCAAGAAGCGATTGGAAGTAGCTTGCTTTAGCATCTCTTATAAGTTTTGTACAATGATTTCTGGATTTCCAGAAGGCCATCCAGTTAGCTGGTGCCTTAGTTTTTCATGCCTTCTTCCAAAGAGCATCTCTACTATGAAGAGCATATTTTAGATCAGCGAAGAACCACGGGCAGGATCTTTTCTTTGTTTCATTTTTTTAAGAGGGGCATGTTTGTCTATGACATTTAATACGAGTTTTTGGAATAGTGCAAAGGCTATAGTATAACCACCATGGAGGCAAGGTAGAAGCCTTGCCATATGATGTTATTTAAATCTGCTAGAAAGCTACTGGGATTGAAGTTCTGATTATTTCTGCCTATTTGCAGATGACACCAAGATCTGCAACATGGTGGATATTCCAGAAGGGGTGCAGAAAATGAAAAGGGACCTAGAGAAGCTTGAAAGAAGATCGGAGACATGGCAACTGAGGTTCAATGTAAAAAAAGTGTGAGATAATGCACCAGGGTGGGGAAACCCTCTGGAGAACTACAGGATGGGGGCAGAGGTTCTGACCATCACCAAAGAGGAGAGGGACCTAGGGGTTATCATATCTGATGACCTTAAGGTATCGAAGCAGTGCACAAAGGCTACAGGGAAGGCCAGTGGTAGGTACTAGTAGGAAATGGGAATTGGTGATGCCATTGTATAAAACACTGGTGAAGCCTTAACTGGAGTACCGCATGCAGTACTGGAGACCACAAATGTGTAAGGACATAAACAAGGTGGAGGCTGTCTAGAGAAGGACAACAAAGATGGTACATGGTTTGCACCACAAAACATATGAGGAGAGACTAAGAGACCTCAATATGTACTCACTGGAGGAGAGGAGAGAAAGGGGTGACATGATAGAAACTTTTAAGTACCTCAAGGGCATAAACAAGGTGCAGGTGGGAGATCTTTTCCATTGTAGAAAAGATACCAGAACAAGGGGGCGTGATATGAAATCGGAGAGGGGAAGATTAAGTGGTAACATGAAGAATATTTTTTACACAGAGAGAGTGGTGTACACTTGGAATAGTCTGCCATAAGAGGTGGTGGGGCAAGCACAGTGGAGGGGTTTAAACTTGCCTGGGACAAGCACAGGGGAACCTCGAGTAGGAACAGAGTGATGAAAAGCCATTGACCACTTAGGGTGAGTAGCTGCATACTTGTATGGGCCTATGGGCAGACTGGAAGGGCCTAGCAGTCCTTATCTGCTGACAATTTCTAAGTTTCTGTTTAAAGTGTATGTAGAGGAGGAAGGTAGTGGGAATGGACCTTATACATGCTATAGCACTATGGTCACTGATATAATTAAAGAATACACCAGTATGACTAAATAGGTGTGATTTGTTTACCAGGATTAGGTCAAGGAGCATACTGTTAGCTGGGTTTTTGTTGTTAGGGTCGGTACACTCCATTATGAGCTGAGTAAGTCCAAGCTCCTCACACAGATCTTTTAGAGGTTTTGAGGAGCTGGAGTGACAATCTAGGTTTAGGTCTCCCATCATAATAATTTCCCAAGACTACAGATCAGTGAGTTTGTGTATATAACTGAGCAGCTCAAGACCACCTGGTGGGGGTCAGTAGCAGCCAGAGATATTGATGGCTTTGGAGGAGGGGAGAAGAACCTTATAGACACACTCAGATTCCTTTGGGATAGAAGTATGGTCAATAAGGGTAACTGAAAAAATATCCCTTACATAAACTGCTACTCCACCACTTCTGCTTGGTCTATCGGCCTGAAATATGTTATAGTAGGGGAAATTAATTTCATTGTTAGGAGTGGAGCTCTTCAACCTGGTTTCTGAGACAATTAACACATCTGGTTCTATGTGAGCGATCCATGCCTGAATGGAGTCCAGTTTCCGTATAAGACTGCACGCATTTCGGTGCACAAAGGTTAGGCCCTTGGCATGCAGAAGATCAGAGGGAGCTCAGATGGGTAGAGGGGACCAGAGTTTAGTTCTATATTTCCTGAACAAAACAGAAGCAGAAGGAGCAGTCTCTTTAGGGCAGCTATCAGACATTTTTGGAGACGGGTGATATAGGGCCAGCAAGGCAATCACTGAATTTATATGACACTGCTGTAGTGTAAATAACCTCCTGTACTGATAAGGTAAATGAGGAGGGGCCAAGAGGGTAGAAGGTGCCACTTATAGGAGCGTATCTCTCCATATAGCAACAGGTGCCACTGCGGCATCCATAGTCCAAAGGAGTGATCAATATTGCAACTGGGCAGTTCATGTCCAAAGAGTAACTTGACAGTACGAAGCAGGTCAAGTTAGAAATACAGCAGACAAGCTCAGAGCCAGGTTAAAGTACTGGCCTATCCTGGAATCTGTCTTCATGGAACATCCCCTATGAAACCTTCCTCCCCCGAGCCTGCTTCTCAGCTTGCTCTCCTCTCCCTTCACCACTTACCCCCTCACTCCTACCCCTAACCTTCTTCCATTACCAACTTGCCCTTGCTTAGTTTTGACCTCTGGCAGGGTTTTCAGCATCCTGGAACTGGGCAAGCCTCCTCTTCCCCCTTATCCCCTTTCTATCCAACTTGCCTCAACTAAATCTGCCATCTGTCAGATTCTTAGCACCCTGGCGATGTCTACTCCCTTGTAAGTTTCTTCCCTTCCTCCTTTTTTTCCTTTCCTCTTCTATCCCCCCTATTTCCCTCTGCCAAAATTGTCCTCACCTAATTCTATTCCCTGGCAGGGTTCTCTGCATCTTGGAGGGGCCCAGCATAGGGCGATTACTCTGCCTTCACTCCCCATCCCCCTCTATCCTTTCTACCCAACTAGTCCTTGCCTGATTCTACACTCTGGCAGGGTTCACAGCATTATGAAATGGCCTAGTCTTAGGCAAGCTTCTTCTTTCCCTCCTCATCCCTCCTTTCCCTTCATCCTTTCTTTTCTCTCTTCCCAATGTGTCCTCACTGAGTTCTGCCCCCTGTCTTGGTTCTCAGCATCCTGGAGGGGTCCAACACTGGAAAATGACTCTTCATTCCTCCCTCCCTCCCTTCCCTCCATCCTTTCTACCTAACTCATCCTCGCCTGACTCTGCTCTCTGGCAGGGTTCTCAGCATCCTGAAGAGGCCTAGTCTTATGCAAATTCCTCCCACCCCTCCTCCTCCTTTCCCTTTATTTATTTTATTTATTTATTTCAGATTCAGAAAATACCTTTGAGTCATAGACTCATTTACAAAGGTTCCACGTCACATAGATTAGATACAGACAAACATTACAAAGACTGTTTCGGAGAATAAAGTTCAGATTGTTACAAAAAACAGCCAAGGCTAACATTCAAGTACTAGGGTTACTTAGTACAGTTTTTACAGAGTACATATCAAATGTAGATATATAACAATGCCTGAGAGACTCCAGTTGGGCACAAAGGAGGAAAAGGCAGGCCAGTGGCAATTGTCAGTGGATAAGGAGGAGGGAGAGGGCAGAGTTCAGTTGCAATCACAGGTACTTGAAGACAGGGAGGTGGACACTAGGTGGGTTTAAAATTTTCCAAGTCTTTGTTTATTTACCAGGGTGGTGGGCAAGCTGTTCATCCACAAGGAGGCCCTGTAGCTGAAGGACCTTTGGAGTTGAGAGAGGTGCGTTAGGAGAGAATTGAGAAGAAATGGTTGTCTGAGCTACGGGTGTGCTTAATCTTAATGTCTGGGTGGATTAAAGGGGTGAGCCCAATGGGGGAGAGGCCTAGGGTGACTTTTTTTTGCCAGAAGGCAGGTGTGGCATCTTATTCTGTTGTCGAGATTAAGACAGTTGGCAACACTATAAAATGAAGAGGTATGGGTAAGACGGTCACATCCCAATACGAGATGGCAAGCTTTGTTTAGGAAGAGACAGAGTCTAACTAGAGCTGAGGTGCTTGCCGCCCCATATATCAATAAGCCATAGTAAAGCAGAGAGAGAGGACTGAGGAGGAGACAGCGAGCCTGAGGGCAACAGGGGTAAGGCAGTGTTTGAAGTGGTGCAAAAGCCCCAGCCTAACATTGACGGCCTTAGATATGTGGTGAATATGCTCATGGAAGTTAAGCCCTGGGTCCAAGGTGATGCCCAGGTATTTAAAGGAGTCCACTTGCTCCAAAGGAGTCTGATTTAAAGTTAGTACTTGAGGTCAAAGCACCTTCCTGGTATTCTGTGGATGTGAGACTAGCATAACTTTGTTTTTTTTATAGTTAAGAATAAGGTGTTGTGCAGTGAACCAGCTTTCGGCACTGCTGAAAGAGGACTACAGGGAGCAGTGAAGTTGAAGGGGGGCAGGGTTGGAGGAGAAGATAACAGCATAAGTAATAGGTTGCACGTAAAGTAATAGGTTGCCGGAGCAGGACTTGGGAAGGGAGTTGAGGAAGAGGCTGAAAAGTAAAGGTCCCAGTATGGACCCCTGTGGGACACCAGAGAGGTCAAGTAATTTATTGGAGCGTGCGTTACCAATTTTGACCTGTTGAGGACAGTTCGAGAGGTAGTCAGAGAACCATCCCAAGGCATCCCAAGAGAGACCCAAATTGGTCAATGTGGTTAGAAGGAGGGAGTGGTTGATGGTGTTGAACGCCTTTGTGAGGTCTATGAAGACAGCAGCCATGATGTGACCCTTGTCCAGCGCAGAGTGTATGTGTGTGGTAAATTCGAGAAGAGGAGTGGTAGTGCTGTGTCCTTTGTTGGAAACCATGTTGCTGTTAGCAGAGAAGGCTGTATTTATTGAGGTGCTCAGTGAGCTGCTCAAATACAATCCACTCTAAGACCTTGGAGAGGGGGTGGAAGTATGAAGATGGGGTGGTAATTATTTGTATTGGAGCGGTCCCCACTTTTAAATATGGGTGTGACTGAGGTGGATTTCCACTTGGAGGAGAATTTACCTAGACATAGGCAGCAGTTTAAAATATGGGTAAGGGGGTAGAGCACCTCGTTAAGGGTGAGCCGAAGGAGCTTCAAATCCAGGGAGTCAGAGCTGTAGGAGGAATGGCTAAGGGATGTTTTAAGGTACAGCTCTGCAGACTTAGGAGTGATATGGTGCAGATAAAAGGGTGGAGCTTCAGGAGGGGGAGTAGGGGCACTAGATGCAGAAAGATCATAGAAATATAGAGGGGAGAACATGGTTGATGTTAGTAAAGACATTATTGAAGACTGCGGCTATACAGGTATGGTCTGTGGTCAAGGATCCATCAACCATGACCTGAGTGGGAACCGGATTAGAGTCCTTACCACATATTTCCTTAATATTGTTCCAGAACTTGCGCCCTGATCCCCAAGAGGAGGTTAAGGAGGATTTATAATACTCTGCTTTTGCTTTGCGAACAGCCCAAGTGCACTTGTTCTGAGCCTCTCTATACTTACGTCTATCAAGTGGGAGGCCGGACACATTGGAGAGTTGCCACAATGAATCTCTATTCCACATCAAGGCCTTGAGGCGATCAGAGAACCAAGGCATGTGATTGCCTTTAACCATTCTTTTAGTGAATGGGGAAAATTTGTTACATATATTGTTGAAAGACAGGGTGAAGAGGTCAAGAGCTCTATTGGGGTCTGAGGAGTTAGTAATGAAGGACCAGTCCATGGCCCTGAGGTTTGCTTTAAGAAGTGCAAGTTTAGCACGGCCAAGTTTGTGTTGCACTATTAATTTGGGAGGAGATCTAGGAGCTTTACAGGACCAGGAGCAGAGAACTGGGGAGTGGTCACTAAGAGCATTTGGGAGAACAGAGGCACTAGTGGCTTTGTGTGGATGATTGGTGAAGATGAGGTCTAGTAGGGAGGAAGATCCAGTGCACAGGTCTAGGTGGGTGAGGGAAGTGACCACTTGGGATAGGTTTTGGGCTGTGGCAGCATCAATGAGCGGGGTGGTGTCCTTACCGAATCAACTGATATTAAAATCTCCGAGTACTATCATTTCTGTATTAGACGGTAGGGTGTCCAGATATGATATTACAGCGTGGAAGGCTACTTTTTGCTCCCTAGAGGGAATGTTTACTGCAGTGATGTTTAGCGGGTTTTGTGCGCATCCCAAGGTAAGTTTAATAGTGAGAGCCTATGGTCCTGGTCCCAGCCGGGGGAGGGGAGCCATTGTCCATGTATATGTCCTTAGTATAAAGGGTGCATCCCCTCTGCTATCTCTACCCAACTTGTTCTTGCCTACTCCTGCCCCTTATTCTAAATTCCTCACCTCAGTCCACCACTGGCAACGACCTCCGCACTCTGAAGGGGCCAGTTTCAGGTATGATTCATCCTTCCCTACCCTATCCCTTACCCCCACCTCCCTCCTGCCCCCTCTCTACCTCCTGCACTTAAACAAAGGAATTAGTTTACTTGAGCTAATAACTTGCACTTTTTGTTCTGTCTGAGGTGCTCCCAGATTGTGCTAGCCCTGTGTTAACTTGCCCCCACAACTGATTTCTTGCTCACTTTTTTCCAGTGATGCTCCCCCATAATTATCCTCTCCTTTCCCCTGTTTACCCCTCTACCCTCCTTGATGTCCCCTCATTGCACCTTATTCATTCTTTCAATAATTGCCAAATGATCTGCCTCGTAACTATGATCTATTCCTGCAAGGAGTTGGCTCCAAGGCTACATTAAATTTCTGTACTATGTTCCTCAGATATGCCACTTGTGATTAAATGCATATTATGCAGGTATGATATATTTAGCTGTATGTTATATCACAAATGAAAATGTATGATTATTTATGATATTTTTTTAACTGTATGTCTTATTACAATGTTAATTGAATGTTTAATTTCTTCGATATGTTAAATGGTAAACTGTATGTCTAATTCTTCATCCAACTCTACCCCCCCCCCCACAGGTCGCACTGGGAGATGAGCAACTTGTTGTTCAGTGTGCCTTCCTGGTGAAACATTTCAATAAATAAAATAAATAAATAAATGTAGTCAATAGTACAGCAACATCAAAAACAGGTCTGCATGCGCCAGACTAGGTTCCGCCGCCATGCTTTCATCAAAACAATGGCTGCACCATGTCCAAAAGTGTGTGTAAGTCAAAATGATGCACCATCCTCTTATTTGGTATTTTCAAAGCATGACTGTCTTGGCAGTGCTTAGATCAGCTGAAGCTGATCTAACAGATACTAGGGCATAGAAATAGTCCTTACACAGGCAGGCAGATCTGAGTATGTTCCATCAAGGAATCTTTTAGTTGTTTCCCAAAGTAGCGACTTGTTTCCAAACACAAAGTAGCAGCATCATCCTGACTCCAGCTGCCCATCAGACCCCAAGTAGTGACTTGTCTCCTAACGCAAAATATCAGATTCATCCTGACACCTACTGCCTATCAGACCCTTTACCCTCTCCCCCTCCACTGGTTCCTATAATGTTACAAGGGTGTTCTGTCATGGAGCCCCATGACTATATCCTACTGATTGTAACCACATATCACTCGCATTCTTAGTCTCACCATACTGATCCTCTTCCTCTTCAAGCTCTTCACTCCTGCCCACACCCTCCCACTTGGGACTGTTTAAGGCCTGCCTTACACAATATCCCTCACTATTCTCACCTTAGTTCTCATTATCCATGTCTATCATTCAATCCTTTGTATACTCTGTACATATTATTTACCAGTTATCTACCATCTTCATTCCACCTGTATTTTGCATATTCTCCATGGTTATCCCTTGGACTTTGCTTCGGTGTAAATTGTCTTGTGCATATTATACCCTGGTATCTGAAAATATTACTGTATGTACAACTTACTCTGTGTGCTGAATATGTATACTGTTTACATAATCTATTCTGTGTTTGAACACACGTACATACTGCCTGTATAATTTATTCTGCATATTGAACTTGTATACTGGTATATATCTTACTTTGATTAAGGAACATGTAAATTGTTTATATAACTGTCTTTGTGTACTGTCTATATTTCTTGTTGTGTATCCATGTACGGATTATGACTTTTGTCCAGGTCCATCTTGAAAATGAGCTTTGGCTCAACAATGTCTCAATTGGTTAAATAAAAATTTTGATTGATGAATTGATTGCTTGCACAGTATGTTACTATGAATGAAATTCTGGTAAATGATGACTGAAATGTGTACAACATAATGTGTTATCATTAGATATGGGGCAAAGTTAAAATTTGCGGATGAATTTTCTATGAATCGCCTGAATTTCACCCCTGCAGAGCTCCACAAAGTTTTTCCCACATTCAGAAACTTTGGAATGGCAAAGTTCAATCATGAAGTGCAGAATTTCACCCGCAAACAGTAGAATTTTGGAAAAATTCCACAATTTATGGGTGAAATTCTACAATTTGTCGGCAAATTTCCACACTTTGTGTATTAATTCATGAAGCAAAGTTTTCCAACTTTGCCCATCTCTTGTTATAATGCACTGTAGTACGTAAACTTTGCTTCCAGAGATAAGCCCATACATCACTCATTTGTACTGTAGTGTGAATGCTATGATTAGACGAGAGGGTATGTTATGTAGAGATGTGACTGTATTTATTTATTTATTAAAATGTTTCACCAGGAAAGCACACTGAACAACAGGTTGCTCATCTCCCAGAGCAACCTGGTGGGAGGGGGTACAGAGGATGAACAGGAATAAATACAAGGTGCAATAAGGTATTAGGTACATTCAGTGAACATACCTTTGGTAACTGGAATACATCCATGGTATATACGACAAACAGTTCCATTACAAAGAACATACAGCTGGCAATTTACAGTAGACAATTTAGAGTAGTAAGGAGGGGAACAAAAGGGCAACCCAGGCATTTAACACATACTCATACTAAGATGGTTATAGTAGTAGGGATTACTATGGTATGAATGGAACAGGTTAAATAACATAGAGCCAAATGTCACATTGAGGACTAATTTAGGGCATTAGTGGGGTTTAACATGTCATTGTCTAGGGCATTTCAGCCACCATACTGTTTTACTCATCGTCCTTCAGTCTTGTCCAATGTAGTGTCTTTTTATTTTATTTTATTTTATTTAAACAGCAGTTTGGAAAACCTTTGAGCCATAGGCTCATTTACAAAGGTACCATGTCACAGTAAGACAAACCAAAATACACAGTATAGCAGTACAACACATAAGTATAACAGTAAAATTAAGACATAGATACAAACAAGCTGGTACAGGTAGGATGGATGCAAACAATACCAGAGTTATGTTGTCCTTAGCAGCTTAGTAATAAGCTTTGTCATAAGTATTGAGTATGAGCTTTGACTAGTGGCAGTTACAGCATCGGGTGTTAATATGGTGGTTACGAAGGAAGTTTTGAAGCACGATACAGTTGGAGCTCGGAGATGGAGGGGGGAAGTGTGTTGAACCAGGAGGGGGCCCTAAAGCTGAAGGCTCTTTGGCCGTGAGAGGTCCTAGCTCTAGGGATAACAAGAGAGGTTTTCCCAGAGGTCCGAGTATGAACTAGTGGGACAGAGCGGCGTATGGTGGTGGTCAATCCTGGTGGGGAAAGCCCAAGGAGGGTCTTTTTTGTAAGGGTACAGGTAAGATATTTGAGGCACTCATCGAGATCAAGTACCAGCGCTTTAGCATACAGTAGACAGGTGTGTGTCATCCTAGGTGCTCCAGTAATTAACCTGCAGGCCTTATTCAGAGTAGTGCGAATTTTATGGAGTGCGGTCTGATCAGCAGCACCATACACCGGCAGTCCATAGTCCACTAGGGACAGGATAGAGGAGGTGACTGCAAGTCGAAGAGCCTCCGGGGGGAGGCAGTGTTTATACCGATGTAAGATGCCCAATCGGATATTAGTGGCAGTGGCTAGGGCAGCGATGTGTCCATGGAAGGAGAGGAGGGGTCAAAATGGATCCCTAGGTATTTATAGAGCAAAACTTGTTTGAGGGGAATGAGGACCCAGAGTGAATGAGGAGTTTGAAGTTGCAGGACTTGTTTTGGGGATGAGTGAAGAACATGGTTTTGTTTTTTAAGATTTATCACCAATCTATGTTCCTTGAACCAGCCCTCGGCTTCAGTGAAGGACTTCTGCAGCGAGTCCTGGAGGGCAGTAGGGTTATGACTTGAGGCAAAGATGACTGCATCATCAGCGTACAATAGAATGTTCCCCAAGCAAGAGCGTTGAAGGGTGTTAAGGTAAAGGGAGAATAGTAAGGCCCAGAATGGAGCCCTGGGGAAACCCAGAAAGATGGGACAGATGTCTGAGTAGGTCCCATTAATTTTACCCGCTGTGAGCAGGTCAGACAGATAACTGGTGCACCAGGAGATAGGCCCAGCAGCAAAACCAGAGAGACTAAGGGCATCAAGAAGGAGGGGTGGGAGACAGTGTTGAAAGCTTGAGAGGTCAATGAAGACAGCACCAGCCAGAGAACCAGTGTCTAGGAGGAGGAGAAAGTTGGAGAACTCTAGGAGGGCTGTGTTGGTACTGTGGCCCGCTCGGAAGCCATGCTGCTCAGGACAAAGGACATTGTAGGTGGAGAGGTAGTCAGAGATTTGAGAGGCCACCACTTTTTCCAAGGCCTTGGAGAGAGGGAGAGAATGGAGATCGGTCGATAGTTTCCAGAAACAGTCCTATCACCACCTTTAAAAATAGGGGTGACAGTGGTGACTTTCCAGGCAGTTGGAACCTTCCCAGGCAAGAGAGTGGTTGATGAGGCATGTGATCGGGGTAGGACTGTGTCAAGACCAGCCGTGGGATATCACGGATTCAGGTGTCGCCTGCCTGTACCATTACCTTGAGGGCAGTGACAAGGTGCGCCTAAGTTCTTGGGCAGAAACACGTGGAGGAGAAAATAAGTAAAGCGAAAGATTTACGGCAGGTGCTGGGGGAGGAGGGTCAAAAATTTGTAGGGAGGATAGGGCTAAGGTCAGTGAATGAGGTGTTGAGGTGGTTGGCTATGAGGCTGGGTCTGAGGAGATCACACCATTAATGTTGATCTGGGTGGGTGGGAGTGTGCCTCCCATTTAACTGTTTAATGTTATCCCAGAAGGTTCTGGGATTCCCCATGAGGCAGTGAGTGAGGACTGATAGTGCTCAGACTTGGCCTTTCTGATGGCCCGAGTGCACTTGTTTCAGGCGGCAGCATATAACCGCCTGTCATTGGGCCAGCCAGTCTCAATGGCATGGTGCCATAGGTTGTCCCTATGTTTGAGCTGGTGGATCAAAGCTGGGGTAACCCAGAGGGCATTCTTCCTTTTAGAACCAGCGGTCAACACTGGGGCAAAGATATCACAGGCATTATTAAAGTTTGGGTAAAGAAGGAGAGCTGTGTCGATGTCAGAGTTGCCTGTATAGGAGACCAGTCAATTTGGGACAGAAGTTCCTTAAGTTTTATCAGTCCACCAGGTATTAGACGCCGCTGGCATGTGGACTATGCTATGGGTTTGGGGACTGAGGTTGACCAGTGGAATAGAATGGGGAGTGATCGCTGAGAGAGTCTGGGAGGACTTGTACATTGGGGATCCGATTAGGGCGGTTGGTGAGTACCACATCAAGCAGGGTACTGGAGCCTCTTGGGGTTAGTCCTGGTAGGGTGGGTAACTAGTTGCGTAGGTCTATTGCAGAAAAGGAGTCTCGGTAGAGGAGGAGGAGGAGGGGCTGAGCCAGTTGACATTTAAGTCACCCACCAGAATTTGATCCAGCGGAAGGAGGTAGAGGAAAGGTATTCTGTAAGCGAGGCAATGGCTCACGTTGGTCCCTGGGGCACGATGCAGTAGTATGATAAAGGAGTCCCTTAAGGGTCCGGAAGGTTTCAGCATAAGCGCCTGGGCCCTGGAGTCAAGGATGGGAGTGGGCAGGGCTAGTACGGGGAGAGATTCCTTGACATAAATAGCGCAGCCACCGCCCCATCTCCCAACACAGTTGGACCGGAAAAGGGTGAAACCAGGAAGGGAGACTAGGGAGTCAGGGGAGGATTTTGACAGCCAAGTCTCAACCAGGGTGATGACATCAGGGTTAATTGATGTGACCAGGCATTGTAGTGAGTCAAACTTTTTTAGGAGGCTACAGATATTCATGGAGACCATGCATAGGCCTGTGGTGCGAGTTGGGGAGCCCTGGGAACGGCCAGTGTTTGATGAATGTTCCTGACAGGAGTAGTAGCATGACTAACACCCTGGCTGGGAGATGGTGAGAGCTTTTCCATGATTGACATAGAGGGGAAGGGAGGAGGGGAGGCTAAGGGAGCAGGGGTGGGGAGGGAGGTACAGGAGGGAAAGCAAGAATAAGAAGACACCCAGATGTGCCTGAGGTGAAGAGAAAGCTAGGGGAGGGCAGGACGGGGACACACAGAGGTCCCAAGGGCAGGAGAGGAGGTTCAGACAAAGGGAGGGAGGCGTGCCAGGCACAGTGTGGACTAGCAGATGGGTAAGGGGTAAGTGCACTGCTAGTGGGGATAGGCACAGGCAGAGCATGAGGCAGGGCCAATACATTGTGGTGAGCAAGATCCCAGGGAAGTAGTGCTGTACAGGTAGGAGTGGGAAGCAGTGAGGGAGCATAGGTCCCTCTGGTAGCCAGCAGGTATAACCTGCAAATGCGAAAGTGGGGAGATAGGTTCTGGGTAACACGACATGATATCACCGGATGTGATGTCACGGGGTGGATACTTAAATTGACAGCCGCCCCTGGGTGGGAGGGTGGTTGGGGTGGGTGGGGCAGATGGCGCGAACCGCCGTTGGGCTAGCACCCCTCTTTCATGGGCAGGCGTCCAGACGAAGAGAAGAGGCTCTCTTTACCTCGAAAGTTATCAGGCTGGAGATTTGGCTTCCTCAGCTACTCAGGTGAGCTGCTTGGCTTCAGTTGCTTGATTGTCCCGAGTGCCTAGCTTGGGGGAGCTGCCTATGTTGTAGAGAAAACAAAGCCTCTCATTACTATGCAGCAGGAGAATATGTTGTGACTTACACAAAGGAGCTCCACTCTAAGCAAACAGGGCTATTCCAAAATAAGGTCACACTAGGAAACAGCTAACCTAATGCCTTCAGTAACAAGCACAATTGGCTCAATACCACCATATTAAACAAGTCTGATCTATATTAGCTGCTTGGTATATCTGGCTTAAAGATGAAATCAGCAATTAGCTCCAAATACCACCATATTAAACAAGTCTGATCTATTTTAGCTGCTTGGCATATCTGGCTTTAAGATGAAATCAGCAAGGCAACTCTACAAAAGCCAGTGAGTCCCAAGCTTTACACTTCAGCAATTAGTAGCACAAAGAGAAGCAAATAACAAGCCCACCCAGTGGTGAACAGGAACAAAGTTCATAAAGTACAAGTGTTCATCAGGTAGCACCCCTCTGCAGGCATCCAGACGAAGAGAAGAGGCTCTCTTTACTTCGAAAGTTATCAGGCTGGAGATTTGGCTTCCTCAGCTACTCAGGTGAGCTGCTTGTGCTGCAGTTGCTTGATTGTCCCGCGTGCCTAGCTTGGGGGGGGGAGCGGCCTATGTTGTGGAGAAAACAAAGCCTCTCATTACTATGCAGCGGGAGAATATGTTGTGACTTACACAAAGGAGCTCCACTCTAAGCAAACAGGGCTATTCCAAAATGAGGTCACACTAGGAGCCAGCTAACCTAATGCCTTCAGTAACAAGCACAATTAGCTCAATACCACCATATTAAACAAGTCTGATCTATATTAGCTGCTTGGTATATCTGGCTTTAAGATGAAATCAGCAATTAGCTCCAAATACCACCATATTAAACAAGTCTGATCTATATTAGCTGCTTGGTATATCTGGCTTTAAGATGAAATCAGCAAGGCAACTCTAGAAAAGCCAGTGAGTCCCTAGCTTTACACTTCAGCAATTAGTAGCACAAAGAGAATCAAATAACAAGCCCATCCAGTGGTGAACAGGAACAAAGATCATAAAATATAAGTGTTCATCAGGTAGCACCCCTCTGCAGGCGTCCAGACGAAGAGAAGAGGCTCTATTTACCTCGAAAGTTATCAGGCTGGAGATTTGGCTTCCTCAGCTACTCAGGTGAGCTGCTTGTGCTACAGTTGCTTGATTGTCCCAACTGCCTAGCTTGGGGGGAGCTGCCTATGTTGTGGAGAAAATAAAGCCTCTCATTACTATGCAGCAGGAGAATATGTTGTGACTTACACAAAGGAGCTCCACTCTAAGCAAACAGGGCTATTCCAAAATGAGGTCACACTAGGACCCAGCTAACCTAAAGCCTTCAGTAACAAGAACAATTAGCTCAATACCACCATATTAAACAAGTCTGATCTATATTAGCTGCTTGGTATATCTGGCTTTAAGATGAAATCAGCAATTAGCTTCAAATACCACCATATTAAACAAGTCTGATCTATATTAGCTGCTTGCATATCTGGCTTTAAGATGAAATCAGCAAGGCAACTCTAGAAAAGCCAGTGAGTCCCTAGCTTTACACTTCAGCAATTAGTAGCACAAAGAGAATCAAATAACAAGCCCACCCAGCGGTAAACAGTAACAAAGTTCATAAAATATAAGTGTTCATCAGGTAGCACCCCTCTGCAGGCATCCAGATGAAGAGAAGAGGCTCTCTTTACCTCGAAAGTAATCAGGCTGGAGATTTGGCTTCCTCAGCTACTCAGGTGAGCTGCTTGTGCTTCAGTTGCTTGATTGTCCCGAGTGCATAGCTTGGGGGGGGGAGTTGACTATGTTGTAGAGAAAACAAAGCTTCTCATTACTATGCAGCGGGAGAATATGTTGTGACTTACACAAAGGAGTTCCACTCTAAGCAAACAGGGCTATTCCAAAATGAGGTCACACTTGGACCCAGCTAACCTAATGCCTTCAGTAACAAGCACAATTAGCTCAATACCACCATATTAAACAAGTCTGATCTATATTAGCTGCTTGGTATATCTGGCTTTAAGGTGAAATCAGCAATTAGCTCCAAATACCACCATATTAAACAAGTCTGATCTATATTAGCTGCTTGGTATATCTGGCTTTAAGATGAAATCAGCAAGGCAACTCTAGAAAAGCCAGTGAGTCCCAAGCTTTACACTTCAGCAATTAGTAGCACAAAGAGAATCAAATAACAAGCCTACCCAGTGGTGAACAGGAACAAAGTTCATAAAATATAAGTGTTCATCAGGTAGCACCCCTCTGCAGGCATCCAGATGAAGAGAAGAGGCTCTCTTTACCTCGAAAGTTATCAGGCTGGAGATTTCTCTTCCTCAGCTACTCAGGTGAGCTGCTTGTGCTTCAGTTGCTTGATTGTCCCGAGTGCCTAGCTTGAGGGGGAGCTGCCTTTGTTGTGGAGAAAACAAAGCCTCTCATTACTATGCAGCGGGAGAATATGTTGTGACTTACACAAAGGAGCTCCACTCTAAGCAAACAGGTCTATTCCAAAATGAGGTCACACTAGGACCCAGCTAACCTAATGCCTTCAGTAACAAGCACAATTAGCTCAATACCACCATATTAAACAAGTCTGATCTATATTAGCTGCTTGGTATATCTGGCTTTAAGATGAAATCAGCAATTAGCTCCAAATACCACCATATTAAACAAGTCTGATCTATATTAGCTGCTTGGTATATCTGGCTTTAAGATGAAATCAGCAAGGCAACTCTAGAAAAGCCAGTGAGTCCCTAGCTTTACACTTCAGCAATTAGTAGCACAAAGAGAAGCAAATAACAAGCCCACCCAGTGGTGAACAGGAACAAAGTTCATAAAATTTAAGTGTTCATCAGGTAGCACCCCTCTGCAGGCATCCAGACGAAGAGAAGAGGCTCTCTTTACCTCGAAAGTTATCAGGCTGGAGATTTCTCTTCCTCAGCTACTCAGGTGAGCTGCTTGTGCTTCAGTTGCTTGATTGTCCCGAGTGCATAGCTTGGGGGGGGGGAGTTGCCTACGTTGTAGAGAAAACAAAGCTTCTCATTACTATGCAGCGGGAGAATATGTTGTGACTTACACAAAGGAGTTCCACTCTAAGCAAACAGGGCTATTCCAAAATGAGGTCATACTTGGACCCAGCTAACCTAATGCCTTCAGTAACAAGCACAATTAGCTCAATACCACCATATTAAACAAGTCTGATCTATATTAGCTGCTTGGTATATCTGGCTTTAAGATGAAATCAGCAATTAGCTCCAAATACCACCATATTAAACAAGTCTGATCTATATTAGCTGCTTGGTATATCTGGCTTTAAGATGAAATCAGCAAGGCAACTCTAGAAAAGCCAGTGAGTCCCTAGCTTTACACTTCAGCAATTAGTAGCACAAAGAGAATCAAATAACACGCCCACCCAGTGGTGAACAGGAACAAAGTTCATAAAATATAAGTGTTCATCAGGTAGCACCCCTCTGCAGGCATCCAGACGAAGAGAAGAGGCTCTCTTTACCTCGACAGTTATCAGGCTGGAGATTTCTCTTCCTCAGCTACTCAGGTGAGCTGCTTGTGCTTCAGTTGCTTGATTGTCCCGAGTGTCTAGCTTGGGGGGCTGCCTATGTTGTGGAGAAAACAAAGCCTCTCATTACTATGCAGCGGGAGAATATGTTGTGACTTACACAAAGGAGCTCCACTCTAAGCAAACAGGGCTATTCCAAAATGAGGTCACACTAGGACCCAGCTAACCTAATGCCTTCAGTAACAAGCACAATTAGCTCAATACCACCATATTAAACAAGTCTGATCTATATTAGCTGTTTGGTATATCTGGCTTTAAGGTGAAATCAGCAATTAGCTCCAAATACCACCATATTAAACAAGTCTGATCTATATTAGCTGCTTGGTATATCTGGCTTTAAGATGAAATCAGCAAGGCAACTCTAGAAAAGCCAGTGAGTCCCAAGCTTTACACTTCAACAATTAGTAGCACAAAGAGAATCAAATAACAAAAAGCCTACCCAGTGGTGAAACAGGAACAAAGTTCATAAATATAAGTGTTCATCAGGTAGCACCTCTGCAGGCATCAGATGAAGAAGAGCTCTCTTTACCTCCGAAAGTTATCAGGCTGGAGATTTCTCTTCCTCAGCTACTCAGGTGAGCTACTTGTGCTTCAGTTGCTTGATTGTCCCGAGTGCCTAGCTTGGGGGGAGCTGCCTATGTTGTGGAGAAAACAAAGCCTCTCATTACTATGCAGCGGAGAATATGTTGTGACTTACACAAAGGAGCTCCACTCTAAGCAAACAGGTCTATTCCAAAATGAGGTCACACTAGGACCCAGCCAACCTAATGCCTTCAGTAAGCACAATTAGCTCAATACCACCATATTAAACAAGTCTGATCTATATTAGCTGCTTGGTATATCTGGCTTTAAGATGAAATCAGCAATTAGCTCCAAATACCACCATATTAAACATGTCTGATCTATATTAGCTGCTTGGTATATCTGGCTTTAAGATGAAATCAGCAAGGCAACTCTAGAAAAGCCAGTGAGTCCCTAGCTTTACACTTCAGCAATTAGTAGCACAAAGAGAAGCAAATAACAAGCCCACCCAGTGGTGAACAGGAACAAAGTTCATAAAATTTAAGTGTTCATCAGGTAGCACCCCTCTGCAGGCATCCAGACGAAGAGAAGAGGCTCTCTTTACCTCGAAAGTTATCAGGCTGGAGATTTCTCTTCCTCAGCTACTCAGGTGAGCTGCTTGTGCTTCAGTTGCTTGATTGTCCCAAGTGCCTAGCTTGGGGGGGTGCTGCCTATGTTGTCGATAAAACAAAGACTCTCATTACTATGCAGCGGGAGAATATGTTGTGACTTACACAAAGGAGCTCCACTCTACGCAAACAGGGCTATTCCAAAATGAGGTCACACTAGGACCCAGTTAACCTAATGCCTTCAGTAACAAGAACAATTAGCTCAATACCACCATATTAAACAAGTCTGATCTATATTAGCTGCTTGGTATATCTGGCTTAAGGTGAAATCAAATAGCTCCAAATACAATATTAAACAAGTCTGATCTATATTAGCTGCTTGGTATATCTGGCTTTAAGATGAAATCAGCAAGGCAACTCTAGAAAAGCCAGTGAGTCCCTAGCTACACTTCAGCAATTAGTAGCACAAAGAGAAGCAATAACACGCCCACCCAGTGGTGAACAGGAACAAAGTTCATAAAATATAAGTGTTCATCAGGTAGCACCCCTCTGCAGGCGTCCAGATGAAGAGAAGAGGCTCTCTTTACCTCGAAAGTTATCAGGCTGGAGATTTCTCTTCCTCAGCTACTCAGGTGAGCTGCTTGTGCTTCAGTTGCTTGATTGTCCCGAGTGCCTAGCTTGGGAGCTGCCTATGTTGTGGAGAAAACAAAGTCTCTCATTACTATGCAGTGGGAGAATATGTTGTGACTTACACAAAGGAGCTCCTCTCTAAGCAAACAGGGCTATTCCAAAATGAGGTCACACTAGGACCCAGCTAACCTAATGCCTTCAGTAACCAGCACAATTAGCTCAATACCACCATATTAAACAAGTCTGATCTATATTAGCTGCTTGGTATATCTGGCTTTAAGATGAAATCAGCAATTAGCTCCAAATACCACCATATTAAACAAGTCTGATCTATATTTCTGATCTTTGTTCACTTGGGAGCTTAAGTAACAGGTTGGTAGAAAAGAGGCCAGGAGTTATATTTTGTTTTAAACTGAAATATTTGAATAGTTTGTAAGTGAAATTAGTTCTATGTGTTAAAAATTATTACCTTGAATTTGAACTGATACTTGGGCTGTGATATTGTAGGTTTGGGGATAGATGTTTGGCAGGGAAAATTAGAAGGTAATTTAAATGTGTTGTTTGCCTGGTGTTTGGGGAGGGGACATTAGCTGCAATTAACTTGTCTTTAAACAGGAATTAATGTGGCTTTCATTGTTCACTTGGGAGCTTAAGCAACAGGTTGGTAGAAAAGAGGCCAGGAGTTATATTTTGTTTTAAACTGAAATATTTGAATAGTTTGTAAGTGAAATTAGTTCTATGTGTTAAAATTATTACCTTGAATTTGAACTGATACTTGGGCTGTGATATTGTAGGTTTGGGATAGATGTTTGGCAGGAAAATTAGAAGGTAATTTAAATGTGTTGTTTGCCTGGTGTTTGGGGAGGGACATTAGCTGCAATTAACTTGTCTTTAAACAGGAATTAATGTGCTTTCATTGTTCACTTGGGAGCTTAAGCAACAGGTTGGTAGAAAAGAGGCCAGGAGTTATATTTTGTTTTAAACTGAAATATTTGAATAGTTTGTAAGTGAAATTAGTTCTATGTGTTAAAAATTATTACCTTGAATTTGAACTGATACTTGGGCTGTGATATTGTAGGTTTGGGGATATATGTTTGGCAGGGAAAATTAGAAGGTAATTTAAATGTGTTGTTTGCCTGGTGTTGGGGGAGGGGACATTAGCTGCAATTAACTTGTCTTTAAACAGGAATTACTGTGGCTTTCATTGTTCACTTGGGAGCTTAAGCAACAGGTTAGTAGAAAAGAGGCCAGGAGTTATATTTTGTTTTAAACTGAAATATTTGAATAGTTTGTAAGTGAAATTAGTTCTATGTGTTAAAAATGATTACCTTGAATTTGAACTGATACTTGGGCTGTGATATTGTAGGTTTGGGGATAGATGTTTGGCAGGGAAAATTAGAAGGTAATTTAAATGTGTTGTTTGCCTGGTGTTTAGTAAGAGTCTCCACCACCCTGTTTTTGTAGGCTTTCTTAAATACTGAAAAGCCACTGGGGGTTGGGGATTGAAGGCTGAGTATTTTCTGTTTGGGACTGAAATTTGAAGCAAAAGGGTTGGTGGGCCTGTGACCATGTCACAGGTACCTGGAGTCTGCTTACACACACTGTTAGGGACTGAACACATACTGGACTGTATGTGTTTGTGAGACTTAGGAACTTTGTTGGTGGGGTTGAAATTGGGTTTGTAAATAACTACAGTCAGTATAGAGAGAAAACTGTACTCCGGAAAGGGACTGAGAAAAGGGGTGTGCTATTATAAACAGAGGGGATAATCAGGGTGGCCATATTCCACCATGGCAGGCATCTTCGGAAGGGTTGTAGGCTGCACAGGCTGTGGGATGGCAAATAATTTAAATTGGGCCTGGAGAGAGGGAGGCTGCCCACCTGTAGACAGCTATCTTGTATCAGAGTGAGGTATTGGTTAAGGAGGCTGTGGGAGCTGGGGGGGTGTCCAAGGATAAGGGGTGTGGATATGGGCAGCAGAAGGTGGGGCTGAGGGGAGGCTGGGGCAACGCTCTGAAATTACAGGACATTATGCTACAGCAAGCAGAAGGGGGGATATTAGGGACAGAGGACCCTTAGATAGGGAAGTTGATGCTAAGGGGAAAGTGTACAGGGTGAAAAGTCTGAATTCAAGGAGACTGGAGGGGAAGAGACAGGAGGGGCTGTTGAAGGAAGCTCCAAAACAGCAGACTGTGGGAAGGAGCTCTAAGTGAACAGTGCAAGAGAGAAGAAGAGGGTCAGTTTAAAGATGCAGTCAGGGAAACTCTGGTTACTTGATGGAGGCTGACATAGAGTGTCACAATAAATTTGAGATACTAAGCATCCTAGAGGGGAGGAAGGGGTTGGTGGAAATGAGGAAACTTATACAGAGGCCGGGAGGGAGTCAGATACCCATAGGGCATCACAGGAACAGCTATGGAAAGGATAGACATAGTCCCAGAGGGAGAAGGGGAACATATATGTTAAGCAAATGGGGAGATGCAACATATTCCAGACATGAGGAGGACAGCATGATTGGAGAGAAACTGGGAGACAAGGAGGTGGGAGAGGGCCCCCTTCAGCAGGAAGGTCATTACCAAGGATGGGGCCCTAGCTAAAGGGACCCACAGAGAGCCTCTGAGACAGGGGTACTATTACAAGGGGATGGGGTCAGGGGGAAGGAAAACCATCAGGGCCAGGATAAATGGTTCAGAATAAGAGAGGTTAAAGGGACACCTATTCAGAGGGGTTTAAGTTCCAGTGGGCAAAATAGCAAGGGAGGCAGAAAGGGAGGGTGACAAGGGGTCTAATAAGGCAGGAAGACTCCCATGAAATTGCGATCATGAA
The DNA here is from genome assembly GCA_016271365.2 of Neoceratodus forsteri. Classification (NCBI taxonomy): domain Eukaryota; kingdom Metazoa; phylum Chordata; order Ceratodontiformes; family Ceratodontidae; genus Neoceratodus; species Neoceratodus forsteri. Next base: position 83,771,336 of record CM028133.1, on the reverse strand, counting down.
TAAAGTGGGGGAGGGGGCTGAGAGGGCATAGTGGAGGTAACCATAAGGATGATGGCGGTGTTAAGGTTCTGTACTGGGACTGATGATTAAGAGTTATCCATTGGGAGGACAGGGGATGGATACCATAGCCAGGCTGAAGGTAATATTAGGTATCTCTGGGCTGACAGTGCACAGATCAAAGTTCATGGTGTATGAAATGGTTAGGGATTGTGGAGGAAACCGGATTTCCTGGCATTTGGGAACTAATGATCTAGAGGAAATAGCATTATGGAAACCAAGCAAGGTTCCAAGAACTTGCCAGAGTCTGTCGGGATAATGGATGCAACATTTCCTTTTCAGAGATATTGCCAGTACCAAAGGCCTCAGTGGAGAAAAAAGCAGCACACAGAGGTTAATGAATGGCTCAGGAAGTGGGGTGAAGAGAATGGGTTGGGGTGTTAGGGAACTGGAATGAGTTTGGGAGGATAAGGACTATATGCCAAGGACAGGTTTCATCTTGCCCCATTAGGGAAGGAAGTCCTTAAACAGAGGATGGCTGACTACATACAAGAAAGATGGGGTTTAAACTTGTAAGGGGGGGAAGGGATAAGGGAGGGGCTGACCAGAAGCCCTCCCCTCCAGATGAGGGGAGTAGCCTTCAAGCCCAAGGGGGGAGGGACAGACTGGAGGTGGAGGTTTCAGGAGGAGCAGGGGGAGGATGGAAGTATAAGGAATCTGGGTGGGGTTTGACAAAGGATCAGGGATAAAGGGGTGGGGAGTTAGTGTTAGTAAATGCCAGGAGCTTGGGAAACAAGTTGCAGAGTTCAAGCCATGCTGTTCGGGGGGTGGATGTGGTGCAGTCACGGAAACGTGGGCCAACAAAAAACCATGACTGGGACCTTAAATGTACGGGGCACACTATGCTTAGGAAGAGATAGAAAGGAGGGCAGAGGGTGGAGTGGCTATGTTCATTAGAAATGACATAGAAATTGCTATGGTAGAAGAGGCAGAGGGAAACGTGGAGGCCTTATGGGTCACTCTACGATCCGCGAGCAGGAGATAAGGTCAAGCTGGGAGTAGCATATAGGCCCCAGGATGAGTGATATTCTAGAGGATGGTTTGTGGACAACATCATTGCCCAGTGTGGTCCAAAAGGAAGAAGTGGTGATGATGGGGACCTTAATATGCCAGGTACAAACTGGGGAACCATGTCCTCTAAGGTGGCCAAGAGCAGAGGCTGCTGGATGGCTTCCAGGATGTGTTCTTAACACAGCATGTGATGGAGCCCATGAAGGGAGCATGTCCTGATGTGGTTCTGGCAGATGGGGATCTGGTAAGGGACATGGTTGTACAGGACCCCTGACTGGGAGTGACCACAATACTGTCTGGTTTCAAAAAGCATTGGAGTGGGGGTGAGATCTAGACACCGGGCGGTGGACTCAGGGGGCAGACTTTATAGGGCATGGAAATATTCTCAAGGATCACTTGAAGGGATTACCCAACGACAAAGTAGTGGAAAGGAGATGGGAGGTCATAAAATGGGACATCATGAGGCAGTCAGGATCTACGATAAGTTGAAACATAAGGCAGCAGGTCACAAAAACCATGCTGGTGGTCCAGTGAGGTCCAGGTAGCAGTCAGAGAAAAGATGGAGCTACAAAAATATAAAACAACAAGAGGGATAGGGATAAGAAATGCACCAGCTTGTATCTAGAAAAGTCACCAGTATAGTGAGGGGAGAAACCAGTAAAGAACAATGGCTGGCACAGGGATACATGGAGGGGAAAGGGTCTTCCGAACCATTGGGGAGAGGGAAAAAACTAAGGGCCATCTCAGCAGAGTGAAGAGATCAGGAGGGTGGGTGGAAGAGGCGAGGGACCAGGCAGAGGTATTTAACGAGTACTTGCCTCTGTGTTCACCACTAGGGAGGATGGGAATATCTACAAAGCAAAGGCACAAAGGATAGAAGGCAGGAGTGGATCAGGAGACAACAGAAATGGAGCAAAAGGAGGGAAAGGTACCCCAGGGTGTCACACCTGGATAAGGATAAAAAGACCAGTAAGGTGAGGGAAGGACAGATGCCATCCCACCAAAAAGGGGTGGATTTGCCCTCAAGGCCCTAAAAAAGACAATCTCCTGGGCAAGATGGCATTCATCCGAGTACCATGAGGGAATTGGCAGACATACTGGCTGCAACTTCTGGCGAGCTTTTCAACAGGTCACTGAGACAGGGAGGGTACCTAGGATTAAGGAGAGGCACATGGTACCAATCCACAAAGGGGAAGTCGAAGGAAGTACCAGGAAACTATAGAACCCATCAGTTTAACACCGTGGTGGAAAATTAATGGAGAGTATACTAAAGGAACAATTGGGGTTTACTTGGGGAGGTGGGAGAGTCTCGCAAATCGGCAGCATGGTTTGTGCCAGGTAGATCATGTCAAACCAACCTGAGAAGTTCTATAATGGGTAACATCAGAACTGACACAGGTGAAACATGGATGTATAATTCTTGGACTGGCAAGGCGTTTGACCTCAGTCCCCCACAATGGTCTGCGGAGAAACTGATGGGGTTAAGAGAGCGCTTGATGGTCAGAATGGATTGAAAACTGGATAGCTGGATGCACCCAGAGAGCAGTGGTCTGTGGGGAGCCTCGAACCTACAGAGAGTTGGTAATAGGGTACCACAGGGCTCAGTCCTGGGTCCAACTTGTTTAATGCATACATCGGACATCAGGATGGTATAGGTGTGAATGAGTCTCATCGGATGACTCCAAGATGGGAGCAGAAGTTGAGGAGAAGAGGAGGTTGGCCCTGAAAGGACCGACACCCTGGAAAGCTGGGCTCACACATGAAATTAATTTCAATATCACCAAGTGCAAGGTGTTGATACTTGCTGGGGAACCCTAAACACAGGTACACCCTGGGAGGGAGGTGCTGGAAGCCCCAACAGGGAAAAAAGAACCTAGGGTCATGGTGATAGCATGTATGAATAACTTGAGCAGTGCAGGAGTGCAGCTAAAAGGCAAATAGGATGTTGTGATGCATCGGCAGGAGATCACCTCTAGAGCAAGGAAGTGATCTGCCGCTGTACAATGGACTGGTTAGACCACACCCTGAGTACTGTGTACAGTACTGGAGACCACACTTGAAGAGGAACACAGCTCCTGGAGAGGGTACAGAGGAGGGCAACAAAGATGATACGAGGGCTAGGGATTTGACTTACAAGGACAGACCCTGAGGAGCTCTGCCTGTTTTCATGGAGGAGAGGAGGAGACAGGGGACATGATTGAGGTCTTCAAGTACCTCAAAGGAATAAATAGGTAAACATGGAGGATCTTTAGACAAAAGCAGGCAGGTACCACCAGAGGCATGGTTTGAAGTTGGAAGGTGGAAGGGTGAGGGGGGAAAAGAGGAGGAGGTTTTTCACTGAGGGTGGTGGACCTTGGAATGCTCTGCCTTGTGAGCTGGTCTAGAGATCCACAGTGGAGAGCTTTAAGAGAGGGTGGGACAGACACAGAAAGTGGATGTATCAGATGAAAGCCTGTCCGGGGTAGGGTTGGATGAGAGGGGTCTGGAGCACAAGGGATGGAAGGGTCTCGGCACCAGCTAAGGATCTAGGTTCGAGCAGACTTGATAGACCATAAGGTCTAATCTGCTGGCAAATAGTATGTTAGTATGTTAGTATATTAGCTGCTTGGTATATCGGGCTTTAATGGGCCCCAGCACTCCATTCCTGTGCCCCTTCCGCCACATCCAACATTTACACCTAACTAACCCTCCTGTCCTATATTAATAAAGCAGTATCAAGTCTGCTAGTTTAACCAGCATCTTTTAATTAGTGCCATTGACTGCACTGAATTTTTTACTTCACCTTTGGAAATTAATCTGACTGAGCCTGGAGCAAGAACTTAAGTAAGTACGGTACTACTACCATATTCATTTCTGTAAAGACAGGGATATCATCACTGGACACACACTTCTAATACTTTGATTTGCAAACAAGTTAAACAACTTAACTTTTCTGGAGCTGTGAGTGAGAGAGAAAAGAGAGGATTATCATGGGACGCCAGTAAGGTTGCCACCTGTCAGTTTTTATGGCTGTGGGCGGAGCCTACAGGAGTATTGCATGTACAAAAGGAGTGATGTCATGTTTTCTATCCGTGGAACTGACTGAAGGTGTAAATAGTCTCCTCCACCTTACCCTCCTCCAAGCAATGTTTTCTGCCCTCAAATAAATACGCTTTCATGTTAGTCAATGGTTGCAAGGTACTGTTTTCTTTCTTAAATGGGTGCTACAAGAACTGGAACCAGAGTAGTGGGAGGCAGCATTAGGTTATTTTTTTTTTTGGAGTAAGATCCACCTCCGCCTTCACCCCAGACTTTTTTCTGATTCATGTGGGAGGGGCATTAGGTAGCTCTAGCATGCTGTAACCAGATACATTAGTTTGGGACCTTATCAACCAACATACATGCCTGTGCAGTGGAGAACAGAACAGAAGTTATTTAATGCCTTCAAACTGACTTAAAATCCTTTGGAACAAATGATTATCAGAGCCACCTGGGGCCTCAGAAGGAGACCTAGACACACACATCTAGCTCTGTAAGAAAAATATCTTTTTTGGGGTGGGATCCTGTGGTATTCAAACACAGATCTAACTACCCAGATCATCAATGCTATTAAATGCTATAATTAACAGACTCTAGATGTTTTCTCACAGAAACCCCACTCAGTTAGATTTCAAGTATTTACTAAATTGTAAATGTACGTATCAGCATTCTGTTAGTAGTTAGTGCTGATTTTGGTCTGTGACAAGATCATATATTTTTTTTTTTTTTACAAATGAAGTGTATGGTAGGAAGCTGTAAACAGACTTTGATGATAAAGTGTGTTTTTTATTTTAAGTTTGAGATGTATTAGAAAACACTGAATGAGAAAACAATTGGTGATTTTAAAAGCTATTCTGATCAGAGCTGACATGAAAAAAAATCTTAACTATTTTTTATTTTATCATGGACACTAGAAATAGGATGTCAGCATTCACTCAATTAAACCTGTTTTTCAGGTTTTTTTATAGCATCTTGCCAAGGTAATTTTCCAAGAATGCAATCTGTCATGGGGGAGGGGTTGAAATTGTTTTAAAGGAGTAGCCCACCCAGAATGTGCAAAAAACATATGCTATGTAGAGTGTTTTGATATGTGTATTAAGTCCTAGTGTGTCCTTCCCTCTGTCTGCTATTTGGAGTATTTCTTAAATTGCCTGCTAGCTGTATGGTAGTTTTACAACCCATGGGGATCTCCATAACAAATAGTTTTATTGGCATTCTTTCTCCTACAATGCCCCCTGTCTCATGTGACAGTGATGTAGCCATGCCCTTAGATTTAGCATGTGTACTGCTTTAAAATTAGTTTAGCAACAGCAGAGCCTTGTAACTGTTCTTATCCATGGAGCACAAATGTCAACAGTTAGTTTAGCAGATACCTGGAAGCTATCTAACTGTGGTTTCTGTAAGAAAACAGCTTCTAAATAGCTCTAATTCATTATTTGTGTTTTTGATATTAAAACACTCCTGCTAGCTAGACGTGATGCACAGAGAAAACAAAAATAGTGAATTAGAGCTATTTAGTAGCTGTTGTCTTACAGAAACCCCAGTTAGCTTGCTCTCAGGTATCTGCTAAGCTAACTGTTGACATTTGTACTCCCTGGATAAGAACAATTACAAGGCTCTGCTGTTGTTAAACTAATTTTTAAAGCAGTACATATGCTAAATCTAAGGGCATGACTACATCACTGTCACATGAGACAGGGGACATCGTAGGAGAAAGAAAGTCAATAAAACTATTTGTCATGGAGATCCCCAGGGGTTGTAAAACTACTATACAGCTAGCAAGCTAATTTAGGAAAAACTCCTAATAGCAGACAGAGGGAAGGACACACTAGGATTTAACATACATATCAAAACATTGTATATAACATATGTTTTTTACACATTTTGGGTGGACTCTTCCTTTAATCATGAAGCACTGGTGTTATTTATGCATTTAGAAATACCATTTTTAATTGTCTTTACAGTTAAACATGCAGTTTCATGTCAGGGCACATTTTTTGGGGGGGTCAAATTATTTTAAACATGGGCACAGTACTTGGTAAATACAGTCTTTGATGATAAAGTATATTTTTTCTTTCAAGTTTGAGAAGTATGTATTATATATATGTGTACCATGTTGTAAATGATTAAGTAGGCAGTGGTTTAAGGCTCTGAGCTACAAACCTGGAGACCTGGTTTTGACTCCCACAGCCCCCACTTGCATACTGTGTGACTCTGGGCAAATCACTTAACTTCCTTGTGCTCCCAGATCACACCTGTAAACAAGCTTTCAGCTTAGTGTGTCTCTCCTGGTAAAAAAAAAAAAGTGGCTTATATCATTTTTTTAATATAGTTGAGTTTATATGTGGTAAGTAGGTAGGGTATGATGTTTTGAATGTGGCAGTATGATTTAGCATGTGCACTGCTTTAAAATAATTTCACAGTATTTTATACTTTCTTAAAAAGATACTCCACATTTGTGTGGGGGCTGTGGGATTCAAACCTAGAACTCCAGATTTGCAGAGAAGAGCCTTAAACCACTGTGCTATACTACCTCCCTAGTTATGGCAGTCATCCTTTTTATTGAATCCTGGCTGTGATTATAGGTGTTTACAACTGAATGATAATAACCACATTTGCTTCACTTGCAAATAGGTAGACATTTGTGTCTAATTTCTGTTTGACTTACTGTAGGTTACACATAGAATCTGAAAAATTCATAACATGCTGTATTGTGATTCAAGGAACTGATAAATGGGGATTTTGGTTTCTTTTACAAATTAATTTTTCCTGACCATGGATATACTAAAACAAAAATTTCACAACAAAATGTTTTTAAATAAAGAGTTTAATTCACAGCAGCAGAAGCATGTTGGCATTAAAAGCTTAGTGGCATGGATGTAGAGGCACCAGTATTTAATCATGACTTTGGTAGAGGATTAATTGTGACTGGGGGGTGAGGGAGGGAGTCAGTCTTGATATTTGTAGCATAATGGTTTTCTGAAACTTCAACCTTCAATGGGTTAGACTCTGCAGCCATCTGTACAGTATATTGCTAAGCCATATGCAGTGTGATATGGGTAAAACCCAGATCACCAGACCAGGACCAGTGCTGTAAAATCTGCACTGGGCACAGCTTGTGCAAATATTGCTGATCCAGTGGATCAAATAAATACGTGCAAATAAATAAATACTTGGCTTCACCTCGTGCTTCAACCCACCCCAGCAGTGATGTTATTATATGATAACACACACACCCTGTCATGCCTTATTGCTTAAATATGCCCTTTCTCAATGTACTATACTTTGATTCAGTTAGTGTATGCAACAGCCTTCATGTGAACACTCTGGGCATCTCTTTGACTCCTAATGTCTATTTGCTTTTGCTATTGTATATTATTTGAACTGCTTTGGTCTTCTTGATGTGGTGCCTGTGTGCCTAAACTATGTAATCTATTTATCTACTGCTACCCACGTCTTTCCAGTGAGTGATTGTTATAACTGTCTGCTCTCCAAGCCATTGTTTTTGGACTTGTTATCTGTGCTGTCTTTGTATTAGTTTTGACGAGGTGCCTTTGCAAATGAGTCGCTGATGCAAAGGTTTGTAAATCTGATATTTTTTAAATAAATAAATGTTTATGTTTAACCCTATGAAACACACTTATCTAGTTAATGCACTCACAGTCATAGTGGCTCTGCCAGAGCATGTTTTTTACCTGGTTATCAGGTTTTCAGAGTCCCTATCAGGAAATCCAGCTTTGCTCTATGTTGGTCAGGTTTTTGAGCCATTTTGAGTGCTCACATACTTTTGAAACAGATGTTGTTATATCATTAATTGTTTCAGCGACACGTCCAGGTTTCAAACAAGTTCACTTGTCAATAAAGCCTTTTGTTTGTGAAAGCAGTCAGCCTGGGAGGTGTAAAGTTTGGCCATTAACACCATTAGCACTTACTTAACCTAATCTTTTCCACTGCAGCAAAGCTGCCCCCCACCTTTTGTAACAGTAACAGAGCCAGTTGTACTCCACTTTCATTTGCTGGTAAATATTTAAATCTCTGACAAAATGTAGGCATAAAGTATGGGCTCCCAAGGTGCAGGGGCACAGTTTGCAATTAGCTAAGGCCGGCCTTGGCCAGAAAGTTCAGAATCATGCACCAAGGGCATAGGACTCCAGAAGCTGTGTTATAGGGTTGAGGGGTGGTACTGATGGTCACTAAGCAGGAAAGGGACCTTGGGGGTTATTAAATGATCTTAAAGTTGCAGGGCTGTGTGACAAAGCAGTGAGTAATATTAGCAAGATGTGTGGGTGCATAGGGAGGGATATCTTCAGCAGGAGGAGGAAGGCGGTGGTAGTGGTGTTGCAAGTGTATCACTCATTAGTAAGACCCTACATAGAGTACTGTGTCTAGTTCAGGATGCTGCAGCTTAGAAAAACCATAGAGTACAGGCAGATTGAAGAGTAACCAAAATGGTGCATGGGTTGCACCAAAAGCCCCGTGAGGATAGACTGTGGGTTCTCAACATGTACACCCTAAAAGAGAGAAGCTCAACAGGGGACATGACAGAGACCTGCAAGTATCTAACAAGGGTAAACAGGGTGAAAGGGGGGTATCTTTCAAATGAGAGAGCACCTGGATCGGGGGGCATGTGATGAAGCTTGGAGGGGTAAGAGGGATGTGAGGAATTACTACTTCACTGAAAGGGTACTAGACACTTGGAACAGACTGACAGCAATAGTGGTGGAGGTGAAAAAATGGTGAGGGGCTTAAAGCATGAGTGTCATAGACATGGGAGACATCTGTAAATAAGCAGGGATGCAGGAGGGTCACAAGACCATTTAGGGCTTCTTGAGGAAGGACTTGACAGGGAACATCTGGGCAGACTAAGTGGGCCAGATGGTTCTTTTCTGCTGACAGATTCTGTCTTTTGTGAGTTAGTAACACTGCCTTTTTTTTTTACAGCTGTCATTGTTTTTCTTTTGTTTTATTTTATTGTAAAATAACATAATTGATCTGCTTTTTCATTTCCTACAGTTTAGTTACTGGCGGTTGAGGAGAGAGCAGAGTGCTGGGGGGAGTAGTGGCAGTTGTTGAATCTCGGGGGGTAAGGGGAAAACCCAAGTGGAACAGGGTCCTTTGTGGAGTTTGTAAGTAGGCAGCTTTTCAAATAAATGTTTGTGTGTCTAATGTTGTTACTAGACAGTTCTGTGTGCTGGCAGGAGCCTCTGGTAGCAGTTGTAGTGAGATCAGGAAACCAAAGCAGAAGTGTAAGAGAGGGAGTGAGGGGTCATCACAAGCAGGGTTTGAATATGCAGTTTTGGGAAAAACATCACAGTTTTCTATACTGTATGTTGGGGGAGGGCTCTGGTGGCAGATGTAGCAAGGTTGGGAAACCAAGGAGGGATTATCACTTGTCCAGTTTTCAAAGAAGCAGTTTAAAATAAATAAATAATGTGTGTCTACTTTGTATATCAAGAGGTGCAGAGAGACGGAGAGCAGCATGCAGGGCGTGTGACAGCTGGAGCAGTTTGGAGCAGCCAGTTGAACAAAGCTTTGATGATACAAAAAAATAAAATACCTCTCAAAAACTGTTAACAGAAAAAAATTACTACTGCATGGTAGTCGGGAAAATAATAAGAAGTACTGATGACTAAGTAGCAGGTGGTGTGGGTAAGAGATGGGCAACCTGAACACTGCAAGAAACAAAACTATGTCATACCAGACAGCAGGAGTGGGGTTGTCTGACACAGTCTACTTTACATTACTGGAGGATAACGTAGTAATAACTGTATACAAATGTAAAATTCTGCATTCATACACAGTTACACAGATAAAGGGATTTATCACACTCCATTTATGTCCACCCCTGTTGCATAAATGTATTTATATTTATAGCATGTGTAACCCCTAGGTGGCGCTATCCCAAGGGCTACTACCTCTGCCTGCTTGGCTAGTAGCAGGATAAGGGGCCTAGGTTTAGTGATGGGTGCCTCCACCCAAAGGTCAGGGTTTGGCATTAATCAATCTAACCCAGGCCACAGCCCTCTGGGACACTGTGACCCCCTCGATTCCCACTAGTGGCCTTCTCAATACAGACTGTTCACCTTCCCAATACCCCTGATGTGAGTGGCACGTACACATATATTTGGTACTTACCTCCAGGACTGGTTCCTTCAACTTGCCTCTGGGGACCCCCTGTAAAATAAGGTGATGCAATACAAAAGCAACAAGGCAATACCTTCAACATAAACTGACACCACAGTCAATGTAAACTGTAGAAAAAAATATCTGATTTATTCATGGGACTATAACAAAGATGGGGGATAATCGGGCTAATTTGCTTAATCACACTATGAATCACACTGCTGTGTATGCAATCAGAGTCCCAGTCAGTCACACTCTCTGGGTACCCAGGATGGGGGAAAAGGCTAGCCAGGGCTGTTGCTGGGGTAGGCCGGCATTGTAGCTGGTAGAGGCCCTGTGAGAAAGGAAATAACATGCACACTCCTTAATTGTAATCCGGAGCCGGAGGGCTCAGTTTGTGGAAACAACACAACAAAATAACTGGATGACGCACTCTTGATTTAACAAATGGTTTCAGGGAGTTACCCTGATAGTTACTCATGGTACCCAGGACTGAACACAGGATGGACAGTGATTGAGACGATAGATGAATGTTCTGGATTGCCAGAGGAAACAGGGCCCACACGAGTCGCTTCTGCATTGTTCCTGTTCAGGCATGGAGCAGGGGGCTGATCCCCTGGCCAGTCTCTCATCGATGGAACTTCTCTGTGCAGCAGGGTAGGGAGACAAGGCCTTCATGGCAGGGCCTAACTGCATTAGGCAGCAATGGTTCAGTTCAAATTTAGCTGGGTATAACTTCCAGCACTCGGCACACAACTCTGCTTAGAGGGGAAAAACAGATCGCGACCCCCCCTCCAGTTCACAGCACATTTATATGTAAAGAAGGATTACTGTAACAGGCAACTGCTCCTCGATCCCGATCACACAGTCACTGCTACAACCAGGGAGTGCGAAAGAATTCCAGACAGGCTGATTGCATTTAGCACAATATTCGGTCTTCTACAGGTTTAGCCTGGTCAGCTTGGTGGCTTCTTTCACTCTCAAAAACTCAGATTTAGTCCGAAAGTATGTTTCTTCTCCCTCTCAGGGTAGAAACAAACCAGCAGGCCAGAAGGCAGGTCTTCCATGATTCTCCCACGCAAACTACGGCGCAAATGGCTGCTCGAGCTCTTTGAGCTGTTGCTCTCTCAGCTTCCAACTTAGGTTTGGCTTGCCAGCAGACAGTTAAGGGGATTTCCTTTAGATCCAAAAGGTTCGATTGGTCGGTTCTGCTGTTAGTCACAATGTGCTCCCCCTGTTGGTGCAAAAAGGCACCAAATATCCAAAACTACAATTCCCAGAGTCTGGCACCACACAGTCCCACTTTAATAGGCTCCACTTTAGAGTCCTAAAGTACTGATTGGTCCAATTCGGTAGTTCAGGACCAAAATGGTGGAGCTACACTGAACAGTTCTTGCTGCAATAAAGGCAGGTTAAAACAAACTACATTTTCATCACTGATCTAAATGATTTCCAGCAATTAGTTACATCTTTCAGCAGGGCTCCCTCTGCACATTTAGCGATGGAAGAAATGGAGGGATTATTCAACAGCCCAAGCCTCGCTAAATGAATTGTGTGAACATCCGGGACTCGGACTCCTATTTAAGTCCGCCTGGCAGTGAGCACGAGCATCTGATATTACAGCTGGAGCTGCTAGGGATCTCCTATCTCTAGCTGTAGCCCCGTGTGTCTTGAAATATACTCTGGGACGGATATTCAAAGGGTTGAGCCATGGCAATAGGGTTCGCCTGTGCAAGTCCAAACTTGCTCCATTCTGTGATATTCAGCAGGAGGCAGTTGCACCACAGAAAACATGCTGAGCAACAGCGCAATGCAAATGAATGCATGCTGAACTGGAGGGGGAGGAACCATGCATAAACTGCACAGCCCGATATTCAGCCAGGCTGTGCAGAGTTGTGCAGACGCAACCCCCAACCTGCGCCTGCATAACTTTGAGCCAAAAAAAAAAGGCTTTAGTCGAGGGCCACCCACAGGTGAGCTGCTGCACTGCAGGTGCAACACAGCAGCTGCCACCTGTGACTGCCTAACCCAGTCCCTGTGCCCCCGCGCAGCCTGATCGAGGGCAGATGACTGTGAATCCCCCACCACCCCACTGGCCCGATTGCGGCATACTTAATCCCCACCAGCCGGTCAGGGCAGCAATGTGGCTCCCCCCGAACATATTCCTGGTGGTCCAGTGATGGAAAAGCCCGATTAGGCAGTAGTTGCAGAACCCCTCCTGGAACATCTTGTGGTCCAGCAGACGGAAGCCTGAATCGCGGCAGTAACCCTCCCGATCACCCTGGTGGTCTAGTGCTACATCCGGATCATGGATGTAATGCTGCAGGTCTCTCAACAGCCCTGGTACGGCTGTCTCATTACCACCTCACCATGAAGCTCCTCACCACCACCTCTTCACGCCGATGCAGTATCCCTCCCGCCCGCCTGCCGCCGACCGACCGAGCCAGCCTGTCATTGGCGCAGAGAAAGAGCCATCAAGCATGCAGTTGAATCAGAGATGACAGTCCAGATTTGTGAATGATCTATTCACAAAACTGGACTGTCATAGTACATAGCTGCACGCCCATTGGCTCTTCTCTGCACCACTGGGCGGTAGTCTTCACCGGCAGTCAGTCGGCGGGAGGTGGGCAGCAGGCGGAGGGATGCTGCCGCCCGGCTGTGGGGGGGGGTGGTGGGGCTTCGTGGGTGGGTGGGAGGGGGGACACTAGCCACCAGGGCAATGTTGGGGAGATTTGTAGCATTTACATCCTGAGATCGGATGTGCCACTAGACCACCAGGGCTGAATTCGGGAGGGGATCTACACTACTGCCTGCGATCGGGCTTTTGGTCCACTGACCACCAGGGCTGATTTCAGGAGGGGGAGTTTACACAACTACTGCCCGTGATCGGGCTTTTGGTCCACTGGACCACCAGGGATACATCTTCGGGGTGGGGGAGCCACATTGCTGCCCAGGATCGGGCTGTTGGGGGGGAAATTAAACCATGCCCGCGATCGGGCCAGTGGGGGGTGGGGGATTCTACACTGTTTTGCCCACGATCAGGCTGCAGGGGGCATCGGTCCCCAATGGCTGCTGCCTAGCAGGGCACCAGGCACAAGTCCTTGGGGATCGGAGCACCTGCATGCTAATGGCATGCAAATGGGGCCATAATCAGATGCAAATAGCCTCCCCTGTGCCTTGCATGAATTATAGCCCCATTTGCATGTCACCTTTTGAATATAGGGATTTTGCACATGGCGCAATGGTACTTGTGCCAGCGCAAGTTGAATGCTCCACTCTGTCAACTTGCGGTGGCGCAAGTTCCACTGCGCCATGCACAGTGGCTGTGGCTGGGGGGTGATATTCAAAGGAGTTGCTCAATAGCGCAACTCCTTTGAATATCGCCCCGGACACACCCCTGCGCAACTATTTTGCACAGCACAAGGGCTTGCGCCTATGAATGGCGCAGTTTGAATATCCAGCCCTCTGTATTTTGTGTGAAACTTTACTGTGAAATAGTACACTTTTATTCGTGAGCCCTGCTTTTTTAAGTAGGTAGAGGCCGAGTAGTAGTTCACTGAGCTCTGAAATAGTGAAGGGAGCTCTGTACTTGCTTCTAGCTATAACGCTAGGATTGTTACACTGGGGGAACAGAGCTTGCTCAATCCAAAGCCCTTGAAGGCTTTATATGCACATTGTAACATCTTTTGGCAGTTTTAAAGTAAAATTTCTTTCTGCCTCACTAAGGGAACTGTGTGAACATCCAGGACTCGGACTCCTATTTAAGTCCACCCAGCAGTGAGTGGGGAGTCAATGGGCGAAGGCATGCGGAGACGCGGCACAGAGACACGGGCATCTCAGCTCGTCTGCTGCGATGTTCCGGTGATAGAGGGGATAAAGGGCACCATTTGCTAACTCCTCTTCTCAGTAAGTTTAATTGCTGTATTGCATTTGTTTGATTGTATGCAGACAGTTTACAGGAAAGTTTAAAAAACAACTTTTTTAAAGTTTAAAGGAAAATGAATAAACCTAGCAATTGCTGTTCGTCCTGCCTCATGTTTAGTAAGGGCCCTCAGACTGTTGATTTCATCTGCAGAAAATGTTTAATGATAGAAACATTGCACAAGGAAATTGGCCAATTACTGGCAACATCAGTAGTTAGCTCCAAGATTGAGGCACTAGATAATTACATTGACTCTATGTTAGACCAACCACTACCTTTGGGTTCTTCAGTATCCCCTGTAGTTTCACCCAGTTCTAAGATTAATTTTTCCAGTATTTCTCCGACATCCGTTTTGCCCTCAGAAGAATTAGAACAATGGGCAGTAGTTAGAGGTAAAACTAAATGTAGGGGAGGGCAAATATGTAACAATGAATCAACATTATCGGTGTTTAACAAATTTGATGTTCTCAAGCATGAAACTGTTGTCATTCCTTATGAAGACTCTCCCTGTCACTCAGGAGAGTCTTTCAGTTTCCAGTTCTCCTCAAAGGATTAGTAATTAATGCTAGTAAGGTATCTCCAAGCCCAAAATTCTCTAATCTCTTTCAGGGACTTAGCTGTAGAACTTGGGACACCACCACCCCATCCTACTAAGGTAGAACCCCATTCTCCTCCGAGACAAATATATGTTATAGGTGACTCCATTATTAAGCATTTGGATCATCCTATTTGCAACATGGACACATTTAATCGTACCTGCTCAAGTTTAAGAGGGGCCAGAGTTTCAGACATTACTTCTGTAGTTAAAGAAATACTAGCAGGGACTGCAGAAACCCCCTGGGAATAATGATGTAAATAGAACAAGTCTTGAAGAGCTTAAACATGACATCATCACACTTAACAACTTTTGAGATTCTCCCTGTACCTAGAGCTACCAATGCTATCTATACTAAGATCCATCCTTTAATGACTGGCTAAGATGTTTGGTGTCTGCAGCAGGGCAACTTATGCCTAGCACATTGGGAAACCTTCTATTTGATATATTCTTTGTTCTGCTGGGATGGACTTCATCTCAGACATAGGGAAGTACTTTATTGGGTAGAAGTGTCAATTCAGCTATTAGCAAACTTTTAAACTAAGAACCGAGGGCAGGGGATGGGAATTTGTCCTGTCCTCTAAAAAGGGTTAATAATGATTCCTCTGTGTGCGAGGTCCTTTCTTTCAATGCAAGATCTTTAAATTTGGTTAAAATGGCAGAATTTGAGGCTAAGTACCTCACAGCTAATTATGGACTTATTTCTATTACTGAAACCTGGTGGGATCCTGATACAACGTGGATTCCGAACCTTCTAGGATATAAGCTATTTCACAAGGATCGACAAGGCCAGATTGGGGGAGGGGTTTGCCTCTATGTCAGGGAAGATATAGCCTCATTTCAGCATCCCCTTTTTAGTAATACTGAATCCGTATGGGTGAATATTCAGTTTAAGGGACAACCTCAACTTTTGGTTGGGACGTGTTATAGGCCCCCAACATCTAACTTGGATTACACCCTACTTTTATATAAAGAAATGTCAGATATGGCCTCTAAAGGCAATATTCTTGTCCTGGGTGATTTTAATATGCCCTCTATAATTTGGACTTACTTATCTGGTAGTATGCTGGCTGAAAAGGACCTAATCACTCTTATAGTGGATATGGGCCTTGAACAACTCATAAGTGAACCCACACGTGGAGAGAACATATTAGACTTAGTCATTACTAATATAGGGAGCTCAATATCTAATATTCAGGTTGGTGCCCCTCTGGGTACTAGTGACCATAGCTCAATTTCTTTTTCATTATTATTTTTTCAGCAAATATTGAACCACTCTGAATTTAAAAATTATAATAAAGCAAACTTTTATATTATTAATGATCATTTAAATTCTATTTCCTGGGATGAAATGTTATTCCCTCTATACCTTGAGAAATCCTGGGATTATTTGAAATCATCAATCTACTATTTGGAGGACTTATTTGTTCCAATTAAAAAAAAAATATAACAAGAATGGGAAAATTCCTTTATGGTTTAATAAAACTATTAAAAATGTAATTAAAAACAAACAAAAGCTTTTTTCTCTTGTTAAAAAAGTGAGAGAGATACAACTACTTACTAAATATAGGAAAATCTTAAAACGTTTAAAACAGGCGATTTTACAGTCTAAAAAAGAAATTGGAGTTTCATTTGGCTCACTCTAAAGATAGCTACAAATCATTATTTTCCTATCTTAATAATAAGAAAATGAATAATAGATATATGGGTCCTCTATGTGTAAATAATTCTATTATTTCTACTGATAAGGATATTGCCAATACATTTAATAATCAGTTATATTCCGTTTTTATTAAAAAAGTATACCCCTAAATATTTTAGGCAAACAGTTAATAATTCTTTCCTTCATATTATTACTGAAGATGACACCCTTGAGGTGATTCGTTCCCTCAAACGAACTTCTAGCCCAGGACCAGATAATATTAATCCCACTTTTTTATTAGAAACAGCTGAAGCTATAACTAAGCCTTTGACCCTTATTTTTAATAAATCTTTATGTGATGGTGTTATTCCTCACGATTGGGCAATGGCTATAGTTATACCAATATTCAAGAAAGGTAATCATTCCCAGCCTGAAAATCATCGCCCAATAAATTTAACCTCAGTCATAAGTAAATTAATGGAGAAAATTGTCAAAAAAATGTTAGAAAATGAAACAAACATAAAAAACTTAAATGGCCAGACTCAGCATGGATTTAGACAAGGGTATTCTTGTACCACCAATTTGGTGGCCTTCTATAATTATATTAGTATGGGACTAGACAACGGTATCCCTATGGATGTGGTTCTCCTTAACTATAGTAGAGCTTTTGACAAGGTTCCCCATGATTTTCTGCTTGATAAAATGGTTACACTGGGATTTTCACAGCATATAATTAATTGGATATCTGGTTGGTTGCATAACAGAGAACAGCGGGTTAGAATAAATGGTTCACTTTTTGGAAGATCATAGTGTGACTAGTGGGGTTCCGCAGGGCTCGGTTCTTGGACCTACTCTGTTCAATATCTTCATAAGCGATCTACAGGTTAACTCAGACAATCGCCTCTCAAAATTTGCTGATGACACCAAATTAGGAGGGCCTGTATTTACATCACTAAATAGGGAATCCATTAGTAATAATCTAAAAATTATTGAAAAATGGGCAGATTCAAATAGGATGTTACTCAACCCAGATAAGTGTCATGTATTGCATTTTGGAAGGAATAATCCCAAACAGACTTATTTCTTAAATAATTCACCCCTTCAGGTATCATTAGTAGAGCAAGACCTTGGAATACTAGTTAATAATAAATTGTCTTCTACCAACCATTGTACTAGGATAGCTAATATATCTAATGTGATGCTTACCTGAATTCAAAGATCCTTTGTGCCAAGGACTCAGGAATGCATTATTCCTTTGTTTAGAGCATATGTGAGGCCATACTCTGATTATGGTTCTCAGTTCTGGAGTCCTTATTTGATTCAAGATATTAATAAATTAGAAAAATCCAGAAGAGAGCGACTAAAGTGGTTCCATATTTGTCCAAATGGACTATTGGAGTAGACTGCAGAAAATTGGGTTACATTAGCTCAAATTAAGATGTACTAGAGGTGATCTACTTCTACTATATAAAATTACTAACTCCAGGATTTAATGCATCAATGTGCATTAAAATTTTCCAGCAGAAGGATATCCTTCTTTCCATAATAAACAAATTGATGTGGCTAAATCCCTATTAAACAAAAGATTAAATTACTTCATGGTGAGAACCCCCAGAGTTCGGAACATACTTCTGCAACATTTGGTGGAAAATAGTTCGACTTTATCATTTAAAAAAGGTTTGGATTTTTGGATGGAGTCTAATTACTCCTGGGTATAACTTTCACCTCCATGGTGGTGGGAGACAATCTCGATGGGCAATAGCTTTCTTTTGTCCTTTTAAACCAAGTAAACTGGACTCTGGCATGGAAACACACAGTCCCCCCTCAAGATTAATTATACTGCAATCTGGCAGCTCTTAAAGAGACAGTACACAGAAGCCACATGTGCGCTCACTAGCAATACATTTAACGCTAAATGTAGGACACCAGCCTGGCAATGAACATTTGGGCATGCTCATGGAAGACTTTTGGGAACCCCCATTTGTAGGGGGGTTACTCCCTTCCTTGCCTGGAAAAACACAGCGTCTGCATCAAGTTGGTACCTTCATAATAGCTATAAATGCAAATCATCCTACACATCTATATCACTAGCAGATTGTGCCTATAACTTCTAAAGCAATTGTCAACATATTAAACTTTTTCCATACACATTCTCTGTATTTCATAGTACACTATTTTTCTTACATTACATTATACATACGTTGCACAGATTACTCATACACACATTGCAGTTTGAAATCAGGTTATTACTTCCTGCACATGAAACATGGAGAAAGGGTCCCTTCCTATCAGCTACCTTAGGGCTGGATGGGGCAGGGCACCATACCTAGAAGGCAGAATAATCAACCCAGAACTGGCACTTATGCTCAGTTTGGGCAGTGAGTTCTGAGACACATAAACTCCCTTGTGGACCACAGTGAGAGGCAAATCCACTGGCCTGCCTGGGGAATCATAGCTGAGGCATACTATGGGTTTGACAGCTCATCCAGTCTTCCTGTGGGGAACAACCACAGTCTCTGTACCTTATACTTCAATCTCTGCACTTTCCTTACTTGCAAGGGGGGCCTCTTTCTGAGCAGAAGAGTTAAAACTTGGGGCACTGTCAACACTTGGCTCTGTGGATTCAGGCTCTACAACATTTTGCTCACTTGGAGAACACTCTGGCACTGGAAGGGAATTGTCATCACACTTAAAATACTCTTCCTGTTTTGTCATGTCAGCAGTTGGTCTCAGCTCATCTGTCTCTTCCTCAGGTAAATCACACAGTTCCACCATACACAGTGACTCAGCATCATCAGACTGGATGCTTTGCATTCACTCTGAGGGAGCATTGGCTCCAAGGATGAAGCTGGGGGGTTAGGCAGTCCAGAAGGCCCAGCTTCATCCCCACAATTGAACATAGGGGTTACCTTGAAACAGCTGACTCAGTTCATAAGAGGGGTAATAACCATAGTTGCACTCACTCTCATCAGAAGTGTACTGACAGTCATCATCAATTTGGGTCTGCTGGGGAGAAAACCTTAAGTCAGTGACCACGGGGGCAGGCTTACTCTGTCTTTGTTTTGCAAAAGCCCGAGCTTCTGGTCCAGGGAGAGCAATCTCCAGGGGCTCAGATTCAATCATTATTGGACCAATGGGCAACAAATGGTTATGGTGCATGGTCTTGACATCTTTTGAGTTGTTTTCAGGACACACTTTATACACAGGCAAATCACTCAATTTGCCTACTGCTATGTGGGGAAGATGGTGCCACCGGTCAGCAATTTTGTGTTTGCCATGCAATCCCAGATTCCACAACAGCACACAGTCCCAAGCTTGAAGCTCTTGGGCCTTCACCTTTTTATCATATCTTTCTTTATTGGCCAAGTTTCTCTTTGCAGACATGGTCTGAGTTAGTTGGTATGCATGGTTCAATTGAGCTTTTAGTTTTTGTATGTACTGTAGGTAATTCTCAGCTCGGACCCCATCGGGAGAGACCCCGAAACAAACATCTACTGGCAGCTGAGCCTCTCTCCCAAACATAAGGAGGGTAGGAGGAGAACCCAGTAGGATAATTTCTATGCAGTTATAGGCATGTACCAAGGTGCTAATCTGCTGGCTCCATTTGGGCTTATCTTTTAGGTGGAGAGCACCTAGCATGTCAAACAGGGTGTGATTAAAGTGTTCAGGCTGTGGATCCCCCTGTGGGTGATAAGGAGTGGTTCTAGACTTCCACACTCCCCATAGAGGGAGCATTTTCTTGATTAAGTGACTCTTGAAGTCTCTGCCTTGATCAGAATGAATCCTCTGTGGGGCTCCATAGTAAACAAATAAATTCTCTATCAGCACCTTGGCCACAGTGGATGCCTTTTGGTCTTTAGTGGGTAATGCTTGGGCATACCTTGAAAAGTGATCAGTGACCACCAACACATTACTGATGTTCCACTGGTCAGGCCCAAACTTAAAAGTCAATGCAAACTAACTCCATTGGTGTGCTGGTGGTGATGTTAACAAGTGGGGGCAGCCTCTGGGCGAGGGCCTTTCTCTGTGAGCAGCGACTATAAGTCTTCACTGTTGCTCCACATCAGCCCCATCTTAGGTCAGTAGAATTGAGACTGCTCTAGATCAAGGGTTCGGTCAATACCAAGGTGGCCCATGTGGTTGTGTAGGGACCTCAGCACCAAGTCTCTGAAGGCTGGGCAGGACCATTTTGCTTATCTACTTGACCCCTGTATCCACTGTCTCTCTGTATAGCAACTGATTAATCAGCTTCAATTAGGGTCTTCTTTGTACAAAATCACATTTCTGAAATCAGAGGAGCACAACTTGGACACATCCTTCCCTGTGTAGAGGGCTTCAAGTGCTGACCGGATCATAGTATCTTGGGATTGAGCCTGCTTAATGCTGTCATTATCAAGTTGAGGCAGTGCACTAATATTCAGTGGAGAGTGACAGTATGCAGCTGGTATACAAGTATCAGGGAGGCTCATGCACCTACTACACAGTCCAGTGTGTCTGGGGACATCTGTTCATTTTTGTCAAACTTTTGGCACAAGGCTCGAATGTCAGGTTCAGACAGCCGACCCAATCACCTTTGGAAATGGGCCTCTGGGATAGGGCATCAGCATCTATGTGATTCAGGCCTGGTCTGTATTCCACAGCATACCATAGGTAGACAATACAGAAAGCCACCAATGCCCAGTGGCTTCCAGTTTAGCTGAAGTCTGCACATAGGTCAATGGATTATTATCTGTCTTCACCAGTATCTTTGCTCCATACAAGTATTCATGGAACTGGTCAACAACAGCCCACTTCAACTCCAAGAACTCCAATTTATGCACGGATAGTTTTTTTCTGATGAGGTCAGACTTCTACTGGCAAAGGCCACTGGTCTCAGGCTATTCTCGTGCTCTGATATAACACAGCCCCAAACCTTGTAGGCTAGCATCGTGTGCAATACAAAGGGTTTAGCAGGATCAGCATAGGCAGGACGGGAGCATGGGTGAGCTGATATTTTATTTCATGAAAAGCAGCCTGCAGTGGGGTGTCCAGTGGGATCCAGAAAGTTCACCCGGTGGAAGTATACTCTCTCTGTTTCAGTGGAGGACAATCTCTTATATTTTTTTCGTGGGAGAGTAACCTGATTAAGATTCAGAAGTGGACGAATCACCCCTAGAGTAGTCCTTTATAAACCGCGGTAATAACCACAAAATCCTAGAAAGCATTGTAATTCTTTTAGATTGGGGGCTGAGCCAGGTAGTCAATGCCTTGATTTTGCTAGGATCAGTCTCTATCCCTCAGTGGATACTATGCCTGCCCACACACTTTACCGACATCTGAAAGAACTGGCATTTGTCAATGGACAGCTTGAGGCCAAATCTTCCAGTCGGTCCAACACTTTAAAAGTCGGTTCTCATGTTCCTCCAATGTACTCCAAACACAATAACATTGTCTAAATATACCAGGCACTCTAACAAATTCATGTCCCCCACTGCCCGTTCAATCAATCGCTGAAAAGTGGCTGGGGCACCTGATATCCCCTGGGGCATCCTCATAAATTCATAGAACCTAAGTGGATAGATGAAGTCTGTTTTCTCATGGTCTACTGGTGCCATGGGGATATGATAGTGCCCACTACGAATATCCAACACCGAGAACCACTTGCTTCCATTCAGACAGTCCAAAGCATCTTGAACATGGGGCATGGTGTATTGGTCAGGGATGGTCCACCTGTTAAGAGTCTGATAGTCCACACACATCCTTACTGCCCCATTTTGTTTCCTCACCACCACAATAGGTGAAGCATAAGAGCTTCTGGATTCTTATCACACCAGCCACAGCCACAAGCATTTCCTGGGGTGCCTTCTCCGTCATCTATATCTGCAGGTGCTAGGCACTCGCGATCTCTCACTAAATGGCCTCTCATCATGCAGATGTATGTGATGCTCTGCTCCCTGGACACATTCCACATCCCATTCCTTCAAGGAAAATGCCTGGTCTCTCTGGGCAAGTTTCTTACTGATTCTAGTCTTCCATTCAGCTGGCAATGGGAGTCAAAGATCAAACAAGTTGGGAGTCACTCCCATCAGTTGCTCCAGGGTGCTTGTTACTAGGTAGCACTGCAGTGTCTGTGCAGTGCATGGTGATAGGTGCAGCCTCTATTCACCTGAAATTCTCTATCTGACTCACTGTGAACCTGGATCATTACCCGTCGATCATAGGCATGAGCATGAGCGGTAAGATACTGGGCTTAAACAGCAACCCTTTGGCAATTTTCCATCGCCTGGCACATCTAGCATGAGTATCTTATTTTTAACATCTTTCCGTAAGTGGACCTCCTTGTAGAGTACACTTGAGTGTTGGAGAGCCAGGATCATTGACTCAGAATCCTTCTTCCCATACAGCCCCGACTGGTTCATCTTGATCCACCACCTCAGCATTTTGCTGTGACTCATAGACCCTCTTAATCAATGCAGGAATTTTTGGAGCCCTTACCAGTTTGGTGCCCTGTTTCTTATAGCTTAGCTGCACCAACCTCCCGAACATATGAGCATTTGTCCCAATTATTAGAGGGGGGTTCCTACAGTCCAGTAGGGGGACACACTAGAGCCAGGGTCTCGACTTGCTCCTCTACACCAGTTACAGCTGCAGGAAATGACAACCAGAGGCAGACATATCCTTGGTAGGATAAGACTTGTCGCTCAGCCCCCACACATGTAGGCCTTCCAGGGATTGTAACGGCACAGCAGATAAGTGTTTGTCATACCATCATAGGTATACAGGTAAATCAGAGCCAAGAAGACCATGGTCCATATTGCTCACCAATTTATTAATTAAATTCCTTTATTAATTTAGTACTCAAAAGGTGTCTAATCAGTTTTTAAATAAATACAAACTTTCACTGGCCACCATAAAAGTGGTAGGCCATTCCATATTCTAAATACTCTAACTGAGAACCATGAACTTCTCTGTTTTGTTCTCAAGCATTCTACCATTAATTGTAATGGATGAGCCTGGTTTCATAAACCACTTCTCAAAAGCTAATCCCAAGGTTTCCCATAAACTATTATCCTGTAAGGCCACGATACACCAAACAAAAGTCTCCCTCAATCTACGATATTCCAGTCTGTAAAGACCAAGTTTAGTGAGCCTATCATCATATTCTAAACCCTGTACTCATTCATTTTTTTTTGTTGTCCTTCTCTGGATTAGCTTATGGCATTTATAGTACCCTGTCTCCGGTGCCCAAACTGGGCACAGTATTCCAGGTGAGGCCTATAAGAGGAATATAGTGGGAGCAATACCTTACTACTATTATTTTTATGTGTTTGTTTATACAATGGAGAATACCCCAGCTTTTTTGATTATTTGCTGACAATGTAGACCAAAGTTTAAATCATTTTCACTCTGATTCCCAAATCTCGCTCATCTTCAACAACCTCAAGCAATCTGTTACCCATTGTGTAATTTGCTCCTGGATTGTTCTTCCCAAAGTGCATTACAACACATTTATCAATGTTAAACATGAGTTTCTTTGTTAATGCCCAACTTTCTAATTCATTTCATGCATATTGAAAAGTAATTACATCTTCAGATGTATTGATTTTATAACCAATGCAGGTGTCATCAGCAAATTTGGTTAACCAGATGTCTGTTGATGAAGATAATGAAGAGATATAAATATTGAAAAGACAGGGTCCCAGAACAGAACCCCGAGGGACCCCACTAGTAACTTGTTCATATTCTGAATAATATCCCTTTATACAGACTCGTTAAGTTCTCTTGGACAGCCATGATTCAATCCATCTGGTACTATTCCCATCTAATCCTATTGTTATTGTTGCATCTATTAGTTCACCATGTGGCATCTTATCAAAGGCTTTGGAAAAATCCAGTAGAATTACATCCACAGCTTCACCTCTGTCCAGTGCCACACTGACTCCGCCATAAAAATGTAGCCGATTTGTCATACAAGATCTAGATTTTACAAAACCATGCTATGCAGTATCTGGTTGCATAATGTTCCCAATGTAACTTTTAGCTATACCTTCTAGGATCTTACTCAAAACAGATGTTAAGCTAATGGGTCTATAATTAGCAACATTTTGTTTGGATCCTTTTAAAAATGGGAATAACTGTGGCCTGTCTCCATACATCTAGAACTTCCTTCTATAATGGATTTTTATAATAGGGCAGCTATTGGACCAGATAGAGGAATTGCCAATTCTTTCAAAATATGGGGGTGGAGTCCATCAGGACCAGCTGATTTATTGGGATCTAATCTCAAAAGTAATTTTTCCACTTCTGTTTTCTCAATTATATATTGTTTAGTTGTAGATTGCTTATTGTGACTAATGACTGGGCTAGTTTTTTTGTTGAAAACAGAAGAAAAATAATTATTACAAGCTGTAGCCATTTGTAATTTATCAGTTTGTAGATCACCATTTGAATTTTTTATTGGGCCTATAACAGGTGCACCACCCCTCTTATTATTTATATAGGTATAAAAGGTTTTATAATTATCTTTAACGTTTACTGCTAACCTATAGTCATGATTGCATTTTACTTTTCTAATACTCTTTTTTGATAACTTTAATTGATGTTTATAATCTACCCAATTTTTTGAGAACTGCTTAATTTCGCTTTTTATGAATGCCCTGCTTTTATTTTTGATATGCTTCTTAACTGTTGCATTCATCCAATGTGTTTTAGGTTTATTGTTTTCGTTTTTTTATCGGGGAATATATTTTGTAGTAATAGTTAATTTAGTATTAAGGACTGCCACATTTCTGAAAGTGTTTTATGCATGAAGTCAGATTCCCAATCCCAGTTGGTCATTTCATTCCGAAAATCACCAAAATTAGCATTTTTAAAGTTATAAATTGAAATACTACTGGGGTCAAATTCCAAGTTTATTTTATAAGTAAAATAAATCATGGAGTGATCACTGGATCCAAGTGGGAGAATAACCTTACAATTAGATTATGTTAGTACCCAAGTGGTTCAAGACTAAGTCCAAAATATTTTCACTCAGTGTTTATCTTTACTATTTGTTCCATATTATGTTCCAAAAATAATTCCAAATAATTATTTTCAGTAATGATATTTGTATGTAGTGTATTCCAATTTATATCCGTAAATTTAAATCCCCATAAGTATGGCACTAGATGTTGATGAGAACCTCATTTACAAATTCTAGTAGTTGGACATCGACTCTCAGGGTAATAGATGGAGATCTGTATACTACTCCTAAATTAATACATTCACCAGTCTTTGGGAGAATTTTAATCCATAGGCTTCAACTGGCCCTGCCTGTGTTGTTGCCTTTTTCGCCCACAGAGAAATCTGCAGCAGACATGATAGAGTCTGCTGACTCCCCCCACTCACTATTGTGTTTTTCCTGTTTCTGAGTTGTTTGTACATGGGCCCAGCCACTGTTGGTGGCTTTTCTGCCCACAAAGAAATCCACAGTGTCCTGACAGATTCCATTATGGTAGCTCATACTCCCCTGTCCTCACTCGCCTACCCCTCCTGGAGCTGCAGGCCCTTGTACTGGACCTCACCTGTGTTGGTGGCTTTTTTCACCACAAAGAGCCACAGCTGTCCTCACACAGCTCGGCTGAGGTCACCTTCCCCTTCTCACCACTGTTTCGTGTTCACCCAGCTGTAAGGCTGCTTGTACTCAGGCTGCTGCCCTGTTGGCGCCTTTTTCTGCCCACAAAGAAATCTGCAGCAGCTGTATAGTTCTATTGAGCTCGCTTTCACCTTCTCTCTTCACCACTCATTCCATTTCTTCCAGCACTGGCTGCCCTTGTTCATTGGGCCTCGTCTCTGTTTCTGCCTCTTATGCCCACAGCAGCTTGCAGCAGTTAACACAGCCCGCTGAGCTCACTCACCACTCATTCTGGTTTTCTGCCACTGCAGGTGCCCTTGTACTGGGCTCCGCCTGCTGGCACCTTTTTCTGCCCACAAACAACCTGCAGTCCCACAGAGCTGGGTTGAGGTCATGACTTCCCTCAGTCGCTGTTCGAGTCTCCTGGTGGCAGGCTTCTTTGCATGGGCTCCTGCCTGCATTGCGTTTTTCTCCCACAAAGAACCAGCAGTCCTGACACTCCGTGTCCATTGAGCTTGCTCACCCCTCTTTCACTCACTCACTCATTCCATTTCTGCCGCGCCAGACTGGCCTTGTACTGCAGCACTCCTGCTCATGCTGCTGCATTTTTCTGTCGCCAAAGAAATCTGCAGCAGTCACGATAGAGCTCCGCTGAGCCCACGCATCCTCCACTCACTCATTGTGTTTCTCCTGTTTCTGTAGGCTGCCCTTTGTACTGGGCTCCAGCCACTGTTGGTGGCTTTTTCTGCCCACAAAGAAATCCAGCTGTCCTGACAGAGCTTCTCTGATGTAGCTCACTCCCTGCCTCACTCGCTCCTATTCTGTTTTTCCTGAGCTGCAGGCTGCCTTTGTACTGGACTCCTGCCTGTGGCAGGTTTTTCTGCCCAAAGAAATCCACAGCTGTCCTCACACAGCTCCTCAAGGTCTCTCACCCCCTTCTCACCTCACTGCTTGGTTCACCCAGCTGTAAGGCTGTTCTTTTGTACTAGGCTGCTGGGCTCTGTTGGCGCTCTTTTTCTGCCCACAAAGAAATCTGCAGCAGTCACGATAGAGCTCCGTTGAGCTCACGCACTTCCCTCCACTCACTCATTGTGTTTCTCCTGTTTCTGTAGGCTGCCCTTTTGTACTGGGCTCCAGCCACTGTTGGTGGCTTTTTCTGCCCACAAAGAAATCCACAGCTGTCCTGACACAGCTCCGTCAAGGTCTCTCACCCCTTCCCCTTCTCACTCACTGCTTCTGGTTCACCCCGCGCTGTAAGGCTGCCCTTTTGTACTAAGCTGCTGCTCTGTTAGCTCCTTTTCTGCCCACAACAATCCAGCAGTCCCGACAAAGCTCCACAGCCTCGCTTTCACTCCTTTCTCTTTCACTCACTCATTCCATTTCTTTGAGCACTGCTGGCTGCCTCTTGTCTACTGGGCTCCTTTTTCCATTACTTGCTGCCTTATGCCCCACAAAGGCTTTCAGCAGCGTTACAATACAGCTCTGGAGCTCACTCACTCATTCTGGTTTTCTGCCACTGCAGGGTGCCCTTTTGTACTGTGCCCCTCATACATTACTGGTTTTTCTGCTTACAAACAAATCTGCAGTAGTCCCAACAGAGCTGCGCAGAGCTCACTGACTCCCCTCCCTCATTTGCTCGTTGCATGGCGTCTCCTGGCACTGCAGGCTGCCCTTTTCTACTGGGCTTCTGCCTATTGGTGGTTTTTGTCAGAAAGAAATTCATGAGTCCCTGACAGCCCATTGAGCTCACTCAACTCCCTCTGTCAGTCACGCATTCCGCTTCTGCCGGTGCTGCAGGCTGGCCTTTGTACTGGGCTCCTGCCTGTTTTGCCTTTTTTCTGCCCACAAAGAAATCTGCAGCAGTCACGATAGAGCTCCGTTGAGCTCACTCCCCCCCACTCACTCATTGTGTTTCTCCTGTTTCTGTAGGCTGCCCTTTTGTACTGGGCTCCAGCCACTGTTGGTGGCTTTTTCTGCCCACAAAGAAATCCACAGCTGTCCTGACAGAGCTCCATTAAGGTAGCTCATTACCCCTGTCTCACTGCTCATTCTGTTTCTCCTGAGCTGCAGGCTGCCCTTTTGTACTGGACTCCTGCCTGTGTTGGTGACTTTTTTCTGCCCACTAAAGAAATCCATAGCTGTCTTTAAACAGGTCCGTCGAGGTCACTCAATTTCCTTCTCACTCACTGCTTGGTTCATCCAGCTGTGAGCATGTTCTTTTTGTACTGTGGGCTGTTGCCTCTACATGCTTTTTTCTGCCCACAAAGAAATCTGCAGCAGTCACGATAGCTCCATTGAGCCTGCTCGCCACCTTCTTCTTTCACTCACTCATTCCATTTCTTCCAGCACTGCTGCTGCCCTTGTCTACTGGGCTCCTGTCTCTGTTTCTGCCTTCATGCCCACAAAGAAGCTTGCAGCAGTTACAATACAGCTCCGCTGAGCTCACTCACTCACTCATTCTGGTTTTCCTGCCACTGCAGGGTGCCCTTTTGTACTGGGCTCCTGCCTGTGCTGGCACCTTTTTCTGCCCACAAACAAATCTGCAGCAGTCCCAACAGAGCTGGGTTGAGGTCACCGACTCCCCCTCCCTCAGTCGCTCGTTCTGTGTCTCCTGGTGCTGCAGGCTGCCCTTTGGTACTGGGCTCCTGCCTGCATTGGCAGGTTTTTCTGCCCACAAAGAAATCTGCAGCAGTCCTGACACCAGTCCATTGAGCTTGCTCACTCCCCTTTTTCACTCACTCACTCATTCCATTTCTGCCGGCGCTGCAGACTGGCCTTTTGTACTGCACTCCTGCCTGTGTTGCTGCATTTTTCTGCCCACAAAGAAATCTGCAGCAGTCACGATAGAGCTCCGTTGAGCTCACGCACTCTCCCCCACTCACTCATTGTGTTTCTCCTGTTTCTGTAGGCTGCCCTTTTGTACTGGGCTCCAGCCACTGTTGGTGGCTTTTTCTGCCCACAAAGAAATCCACAGCTGTCCTGACAGAGTTTCTGGGTAGCTCACTCCCCGGCCTCACTCTCTGGCCATTCTGTTTTCCTGGAGCTGTAGGCTCCCTTGTACTGACTCCTGCCTCAGTTGGTGGCTTTTTTCTGCCCCAAAGAAATCCATAGCTGTCCTCACACAGCTCCACTCGCTCTCTCACCCCCTCTCACTCACTGCTTCTGGTTCACCCAGCTGTAAGGCTTCCCTTTCTACCAGGCTGCCCTGTTGGCCTCTTTTTCTGCCCACAAAGAAATCTGCAGTCCCTATTAAAGCTCCATTGAGCCCGCCCACTACCTTCTTCACTCACTCATTCCATTTCTTCCAGCACTGCTGCCTGCCCTTGTCTACTGGGCTCCTGTCTCCGCTTCTGCCTTCTTATGCCCACAAATAAGCTTTGCAGTTACAGCCTAGCTCTGCTGGAGCTCATTCACTCACTCATTCTGGTTTTCCTGCTACTGCAGGTGCCCTTTTACTGTGCCCCCCAAGTGCATTACTGGCTTTTTTCTGCACACAAACAAATCTGCAGCAGTCGCACAGAGCTGCACAGAGCTCACTGACCTCCTTCCCTCATTTGCTCTGCCAGACGTCTCCTGGCACTGCAGGGCCTGCCCTTTCTACTGGGCTCCTGCCTGCATTGGTGGGTTTTCTGGCCAGAAAGAAATCTTTTAGGAGCCCGACTGGCAGCTCCATTGAGCTCACTCAATCCCCTCTGTCACTCACGTATCTGTTTCTGTCGGGTGCTGCAGGCTGCCTTTGTTCTGGGCTCCTGCCTGTAAGGCTTTTTCCGCCCACAGAAATCTGCAGCAGTCATGATAGAGCTCCATTGAGTTCACTCATTGTGTTTCTCCTGGTGCTGCAGGCTGCCCTTTAGTACGGGCTCCTGCTTGGCTGGCACCTTTTCTGCCCACAAAGAAATCCGCAGGCTGTCTCGACAGCTACCTACAGTAGTTCACCCGGCTCACTCGCTCATTCTGTTTCTCCTGGCGGTGCAGGCTGCCCTTTGTACTGGACTCCTGCCTGTGTTGGTGGCTTTTTCTGCCCACAAAGAAATCCACAGCTGTCCTGGCACAGCTCCATAGGGGTTGCTCACCCCTCTCCACGTCTCACTCACTCCTTCTGGTTCTCCAAGCGCCTGTAAGGCTGCCTTTTGTACTAGGCTGCTGTCTCTGTTGGCACCTTTTTCTGCCCATAAAGAAATCTACAGCAGTCCCGACAAAAGATCCATTGAGCTCGCTCACTCCCCTCTCTTTCACTCACTCATCCGCTTTCTTCCGGCGCCGCAGGCTGCCCCTTTGTCTACTGGGCCCTGCCTATGTTGTGCCCTCTTATGCCCACAAAGAAACTTGCAGGAGTTATAATATGCCTGCTGAGCTTGCTGACTCACTCATTCTGGTTTTCCTGCCACTGCAGGGTGCCCTTGTACTGTGCACCTCGTGCATTACTGCCTTTTTCTGCCCACAAACAAATCCTGTAGCAGTCCCAACAGAGCAGCGTTGAGCTCACTGACTCTCCTCAGTCGCTGCTTTCTATAGTCTCCTGTGCTGCAGTCTGCCCTTTGGTAGTGGGCTCCTGCCTGCATTGGTCGGTTTTTCTGCCCACAAAAAAATCTGTAGCAATCCTGACACCAGTCCATTGAGCTTGCTCACTCCCCCTCTTTCACTCACTCATTCCGTTTCTGCCGGTGCTGGAGGCTGGCCTTTGTACTGGGATCCTGCCTGTGTTGATGCCTTTGTCTGCCCACAAAGAAATCTGCAGCAGTCATGTGAGAGCTCCGTTGAGCTCGCTCACTCCCCTTCTCTTTCACTCACTCATTCCGTTTCTTCCGGCGCTGCAGGCTGCCCTTGTCTGCTGGGCTTCTACTGGTGTTGCCACCTTTTTCTGCTCACAAAGAAATCTGCAGCAGTCACGATAGAGCTCCATTGAGCTCACTCACTCCCCGACTCCTCATTGCGTTTACTTGGTGCTGCAGGCTGCCCTTTTGTACTGGGCTCCTGCCTGTGCTGGCACCTTGTTCTGACCACAAAGAATCCGGAGCAGTATCAACAGGGCTGCGTTGAGCTCACTAACCTCTCCCTCAGTCGCTGGTTCTCTGTCTCCTGGCGTTGCAGGCTGCCCTTTGTACTGGCTCTCTGCCATTGTCGGGTTTTTCTGCCAGTAAGAAATCTGACGGAGTCCCGACAGCTCCATTGAGCTCGCTCAATTCCCTCTGTCACTCATGCATTCCGTTTCTGCCGGTGCCTGCAAGCTGGCCTTTGCACTGGGCTCTTGCCTCGTTGCCGCATTTATGCCTACAAAGAAATCCGCAGTAGATGCAACAGAGCGTTGAGCACACTCACTACCGCTCTGTCACCGCTCATTCTGTTTCTTGGCACAGCAGACTGCGCTTTGTATGGAGCTCCGGCCAATGGCACCTTGTCTGTCCAGAAAGAAATCTGCAGCTGTCCGAAAGAGCTCCGTTGAGGTTGTTCGGTCTCCCTGTCTCTATTGTGCTGATTCTGTTTGTCCTGGTGCTGTAGCTGCCCTTTGTATGGTGCTCCTGCCTGCATTGGGACCTTTTTCTGCCCTCAAAGAAATCCACAGCAGTCCTGACATCACTTCAGTGAGTTCACTCACCCCTTCACTCAGTCGCTTTCGCTGTGTTTCTCCCAGTGCTGCTGGCTGCCCTTTGTACTGGGCTCTGTGTTGTTGCGCTTGTCTGCCCACAAACAAATCCGCAGCAGTCTGACAGAGCTCAGTTGAGCTTGGTCACTCACCCCGTCACTGTCGATCTTAATCTGTCACAAACACTAATTTCCCAGAGTGACCGTGCTATTCTCTCGTCAGGAGTGCAAAACATATTTTAGCCAGGATGTGAAAATGACAGCTGTAGTGTCCATAGGAGGTGTGAAAATGCCACTGTTGAAAATGTGGCTTGACACTATTGCAAATTTGCGACGTTACAAGGGTGCATGGAAACAGTTCAACAAATGCTTGTAACACAGTCACGTTATGGAGTTTTGTCACCAAATTTTTAATATAGGAATTTTAAGACCTCTGGTCATGAACAGTGCCACTGTCTTTTTCTTAATCTGTCCTGAACACTGGTTTCCCACAGTCACCACATTATTCTGAGCTGGAACTGTGAAAACACATTTCGGTCAGGATGTAAAAAATGACAGCTGTACTGCTTGTGAGGAGGTGTGACAAAATGCCACTGTTGAAAATCTGGTGTGTGAGCGATATTACAAATCTGTGAAGTTACAAAGGGTGCATGGAAAGTGTGAAACGCACACGTGTAACACTGTCAATTGATAGGCTATCATCACCAAATTTTCAACATAGGCATTTTAGGATCTCTGCTCATGAAGAGTATCATTATCATTTTCTTAATCTGTCCCGAACAGTGATTTCCTACAACGACCGCTCTATTCTGCGCCGGAAGTGCCAAAACACATTTCAGCCAGGATGAGAAAAATGACAGCTGTACTGTTCATAAGTAGGTCTGGGAAAATGGCAATAGTGAAAATATTATAAATTCGGTGAAGTTCTGAGCGTGCATGAAAACTGCGCAGCGATGCTATAATAACAGTCATTTGTGGAATATCGGGACTAAATTTTAACATAGGTATTTTAGGACCCTCTGCTCATGAATAGTATCATTGCCATTTTCTTAATCTGTCCCAAACAGTGATTTCCACTGGCGACGCACTATTCCTGCGCGAGTGCGAAAACATTTAAACCTGGATGTGAAAATGACAGCTGTACATCTCACAGGAGGTGTAACAAATGCCAATGTTAAATCTGGCATAAAAATTGCAAATTCGCCAAAGTTACGGTGTGGTAGCAACTGCGCCAACATAGCTCGTAAAACAGTGGATTTTGGATTTTCCTGGAAATTTGAAACATAGGCTTTTGAGCCCACCTCATGAACACTGGCACTGTCATTTCATTAATCGGCCCTGAAGGGTGATTCTGCGCAGTGACTGCAAAACAACCTTTCAGGGCTGATTAACGCCATGACAGTTGAAGAATTCTTGAGGAGGGGTCCCAAAACCCCCATGTTGAAAATTTGGTGCAAAAATTCCAAACAATGCCCGAGATATGCAATAAAGTTGAAAAACCCCTATTCATTATATTATACAGCTTACCGGCATTTCCTCAGTTCGCGGTCGGCTTTGAAGAGTGCAGACGTGTTCCCGTCCACTAAGATCGTCGCGCGAGCACCAGAGGGTAAGTATGGGGTGGGGGGGAGGCTGGGTCTGCAGTGGGGGTGCGGGTTGTGGGAGGGGTGCGGGCAGACTACAGGACTGTTCTTTATTTCAGGTAAAAGATACGGAGAAAACATCGGGGGCGCTTTAAACACTGCAGGGAATATGGCACGCTGGAGTGGGCACCAGCGTGTCACCGAGTCAGGGGATAGCTGTGACGGGGATTGGGCACCCTGGTCGACAAACAACACAGGGGAAGATTTCTGCTGACGGGTTGGGCACCGGCCGGCAAACAACAAGGAGGGTTATTTCTGCCGATGGGGATTGGGCACCCGTCGGCACACACAACAAAGGGGGCTGTTTTTTTCTCAAAATAAAACTGTCAGCAATACCATAGCTGCATCAATGGGAACTCACCTCAGCAGGAACCAAATTGGAATGGTGACTGCTTTAAACGGCACACTTAAAGAGTTGAAATGTTGGCTACACACTCATTATGCGCGAGTATGACGCATATAATGTGTGGGCTGGAACAACAGCACAGAGGTGTACTGGCGGACCCAAGGGAAAAACCACAAAAGGGATAAATAATGACATTTAGACATGAAACAAATTGACCAAATAGAGATAAAGGTAAGTGGTGGGCAGCACGTTCTGAAAAGGACACTTTTTAAAAGACAGAATAACATTAAAAGTTCAGGGGACTAACTCTAACAGTGTAGCTTTAAATACAAGTACTGGGAAGAAGGAGAGCAAGGTGTGAAGCTCTTGGCCTACAAGGCTCAGGAAGCAGCAGTCAGAGTGGTTTAGTGATGCTTGAGGAACTCTTCATGCCAGGTTTACAGGTCACCAAGAGAGATGAACAACATTATGTACAATTTCTGTGCTGACCTGTACCCCTCCCCCATATTTAGAGATGCTGCAGAAATCCAAACCTTTTGGGACTGTCTTACGCTACCCAGGCTCACCCATGAACAAGTTACTCAGTTACATGCACCACTGTCTCCAGAAGTATCCCAAGCCATTTTCTCCTTTAGCACTGGGAAAGCACCTCAAGGGGATAGGCTCCCAGACAGGGCTTCAGATAACTTTTTTTTGTGGTTGAAGTCAAATACTTCCATTGGCTGAAATGTGTAAGTCATTTCAGTTTTACTGGGGCCAAAATACTTCCAGCTGTCAACCTTTGGAAGTCAGAATAATTACAGTCCACAAATTTTGGAAGCTGAAATACTCCTAGTTCTATACTTTTTAAAGTCATAGGCCTTCTAAATAACTTATTTTAACACCATCCACACCACTTCACAGAAATACATGTCTTGAGTCTAGGAAAGGAAAATGCTTACAGTAAACCACTTACTTACAGTATGTGTTTATTTCATGAACTGTTGTACTTGCAGTTCCAAGTAACTTCCATCAGTCTTGTGTTATGTTGCTTGCAGTCAGATGCCTGCTACATTCTTTGCCTGGTGATCATACACTAACACAGATATTGCCTTCCCTGTTAAAGCTGATTTATGTTTTGATACCAGATTACATTTGTTGTATTATATATACACGGATGATGGCAAGCAAGAGACAATGTACGATTGCAACCACCACATCAAGTCAAACAATATTGTTACAGTTTTGTTTTTTGCTCATGCTTAATTAACAGCATGTTGTGGAGTATCACTGCATAAATATGAAATTCATCACAAAAGGGTCCCGCACACCACCAGATATGACTCAAGATGGTGCTGCTGGTCCCCAGTGTGCAGTTTGTGCTAAAACATTTAATTTATTTTGTTCCTGTAGAAAGTAGATTCACTGTATTATATTAAGTTTGCCTACTTGTTGTCGGTTGATAGATATCTTGTGTGTTCTATTGCAGACCCCACTGAGGCACAGTAATAGTGTCTGTAGGCAGCTGACATCAGAGAAGCCAGAGGGAGCCACAAGGAAGGACTGCAGGAGTGTCAGTAGCCTGCAATACCAGATACTGTGCAGCTTGCATTTAATCAGTAGTGAAGTGGTCAACCACTGAATGTAATCTTTTGGTCGCTATTCCACTCTTCCATGGGCTACTAATTACAGTCAGTCAATGAGTGTATGTAAAGGCA
This sequence comes from Neoceratodus forsteri, assembly GCA_016271365.2. Taxonomy (NCBI): domain Eukaryota; kingdom Metazoa; phylum Chordata; order Ceratodontiformes; family Ceratodontidae; genus Neoceratodus; species Neoceratodus forsteri. Next base: position 83,736,107 of record CM028133.1, on the reverse strand, counting down.
CCTGTAGAACAGCATGACTGGAAAACTTGATCCCTATTATAATCATAAAAGCTGTGTAACATGCACTGCAGGTAATTCAAATGACTCTCCCACCCTGTAGTGTTGTCTAGCCAAGCATACTAGGCAACTGCACTGTGTGGGATATTGAATTACCTAGTCTGCCTAAAATGGATGTTATTACACAGTGTTTTGATGATCATCACTGACCAGATGCTTTCCAGTTATGCTTCTCTCCATGTGCTAAGTACACTCAGTGAGTGGTAGTGCAGTGCATTATTTCAGGTCAGCTGCAGTCTGATCTGCTGTGAGTCTGGGATTTGTAGAAGAAGAGGTCAGCCTATGCTGGGGGGGTACAGTGTAAAAGGAGGAAACAAAACTAGTCTGTGACAATTTAAACAATGTAAGTTCTTGTGCACTGCCTCCTCCAGCTGTCCCTTTTAGCAACAGAACAGGGGCTCTGGTGAAGGAAGGAAGGAAGTAAGGAAGGAAGGAAGGAAGGAAGGACGGACGGACGGAGAGAAGGAGAGGAGAGAAGGAGAGTAGGAGAGAAGGAGAGAAAGAAAAGAGCCTAAGGGGCAATTTCAAGAAGCCTTAAGTTTAATGAAAATGGATAAATAAGAGACCAACCCATTGCAAGACAGTACTTGGGTAGTACTCCGTTATCCACCCAGGTGGGTTACTTGCCACTAGAGATGACAGGAGTAGGGTGGAATAACCCTTGCCTGTTGTGCTGAAGGTACTGTGAAAGCAGCGGAGAGGCATCTAGGCAATCAGTCTAGAAGAGACTGAGAGACAGACCGGTGTGAGTGGGTGACAGACACAGGCACATCAGACAAGAGGAGAGAAAGGTGAGTCACCTGGGGTAAGTTGTTCAGTTGTTCTGCACATCAAGAGCAAGTTGGGCAAGGGCAACAAATATCCAGTGTCAGGGAAGCAGCCTGGGCATATAAGGCTTGTAATTGCTCTCAGTATGAGGAATGACACTCTGTCTTACTCTTACCATTCAAATCAGAACTTTACTTTATTGATTTGATACCAGAAGGAAAAGTGTTGAATGGCCACATTCACACTGCAAGCTAAGCCCGAGACTTTAAAACATAATGAAATGGGATATGGGAACCTGCTGCAGTCAGAGGGGTAGGCACTGGGTGGGCAGAGAGTGATTAATTGCTGACGCGCTTGATGCTTTCCTAGGCATCCAAGTCCCAGTGCTCACATTTGTTAAAGAGACCGGCCATGCAAATCAGTTTTATTTGTTTGGTTGGGGAGGGTGGGGAGTAATACAGACAAGAAGAAACAGCTCCCTCCCTGTCATATACATAAATGATGTATATGATATTTTTGAAACTTTTGATAACTATTTCTTGCTTAGTAATGTGTCACAAGAACTTGCAGCAGTGTGAGGCAACAAGTTGTAAACTTCTGTCACCATAGCCATGGGTCAACAATGAGACTACTTTTATTGTCTTCCTTTAGCAATACGAAACTGAGCAGAAGAAAGTCTGTGTCTGAACACGTTAATCCAAAAAACAGTAATTATTTCCAAATTCCACTACACCCCAACTCCCAGCTAAACCACTACATGTATATGGTGTAGCAGCAGATTGCAGCTGCGGTGTCCCTAGACAGCATGTTGCACAATTCTGAGAAATGAGAATAACCATTTTGATTCTCAAGTTGTTTCGAGAGACATATGTCTGACAGTACACTGTATTGATATTATACAAAAAGAAAATGCTGACTACAGATCACATGAATTATATTAGAACAGTTATGTAATTATTCATTGATGACACCCTCAATTATTTCAAGAACACCCTTGTCAGCTAAATCACTGTCTTCAGACCCCCCCATCATGAGTACTAATGTTCTCTATATTTATGGTACTACTTGAATCACTGACTGTGGCGGAGGCACTACTGCTGGTATACAGTGATGCACTCACATTATTTAATGTGGGACTGGGACCTCTGGGCATGGCATGGCTGGCACTATTGCTGCTGCTACCAGTGCTGGAGTCATTAAACAACACAACTTTCACTGTTTGGGACTTTAGCTTTTCCAGTTTGCTGTAATATGTTTGACACAAAAACATGTACCCACATTTTCTTCTTTTTTCTTATCGTGCACAGATTTCTCAACTTCAAAAATCTGACAGTTCAGGCCCCCATGTTTAGTTTCATAACTCTAGGCTGTTTTCAGTGAGTGAAATATGAAATGTAGTCTTTATCCTGTTCTGTGCACTGAAACCATGTTTGCATTCTACAGATGTAAATGAAATGCATAATTCAATATTACACAATTTGGAATATGCTGGCATGGTTTCAGAGTAACCCACTGGGTTATAGTTATTTGTAGAAACTTTCACTTTTAATCCAACAATAAAACAACAACTGGTATAAAGCATAGGTTCAAAGCTCAGTGTTGCAGCCACAATCCATCAGTCCATAGCAGTTCCAACATGCAAACAGCAATTTAAATTCTGTGGACTAACATGAACCAAATGGCAACATCAGTCATGGAATTTTAATTGCTTTTTGCATGTTGGAACCACTATGGACTGTTGACGTTTGGCTGCAACAGTGTGTTCTGAACCTATGCCTTATACTTATTGCTGTTTTATTGTCTGATTAAAAGTGAAAGTTTCTACAAATAACTACTACTCAGTGGAGGGCTGACCTCTTTTCCATATTTCCAGAGTATGCTGTGGATTTGAATTGCCTTAGTAAGGTGCACCCACATACCTATACTGATATTCAGTATCAAACATCACTGTGATTTGTACTACTAGAGTCGTACTGATCTTTTGTGATTTTGATGGCATCAGAGAACTTTGAAATGACCTGTCTCATAAAGCATTGTGACTTAAGGTTTCTATGGCAACCCAGCATCATTACCTTTGCTTTTGCCCAGTCCAACCTGAGACAATTTTCATCTAGTAAGGGTTCACATTCAGGACTTTTTGTATCATTTTCTTTCTGATCACTGTTGTATTGGGAGTGTGAGCCACATTTTTCCCAAATATACTGTTCTAAATGGTGACTATATTAGAATCTGATAACAGACTGTGGGTCAGTGAGATTGGCTATTGCATCCAAAGGTACTTCTATTTTAGAATCTGGGCACAATATATACTTAATGTTGACCATTAGAATATTTAGATACCCTTCTCTAAGTTTTGACAATTGTGTTGTGATCCTCTCTGAACACTTCAGTTCAACCTGAACTGGCTGAATGTTATCTTGGTGACATTATTGTCTGTAAATTGCAAGGCTAACAAAAGCCAAACTAAACTGAAAGGCAGGCAGGCAGCCACCTCACTCAAGCAAGGGCAAGTGTTAGCTGAGGAGTGGCTTTGTCCGCTTCATATCAGCACTGTGAAATATACAAAATCATTATAAGAATAAACAAACAAGTCCACCATATTTTCTCTGGAGCCTGCATACCACTCCAGCCTACGCTACTCATAAAACCTGAAAGTTAAGTTGTTACCTACTGATGTGTTGTGGTGGTTGAGGGAGTCAGAAATGTGAGATGTGGAAGTGGAACAGACTGTTTTGATCGCAATCTCTGTGTTCCACAGGAGCCCAAAATGAGGACAGGAGATCCCTTGCCTCCAAAACAGCTATGACACAGATTTTAATTCCAATTCAATTTCAATTCAAGTCAATTTTATTTTACCAGGAAAACACCATTGAGAAAAACTAATTTGCAAGGAGGTCCTGGAGGAACAATAAATAAAAGCACAATAGGGCGGTTACAATTGCAGGAGTGATACAGACACAGGAATTACAGTAATTTTGATACAATGAACTTCATTAATGGAAATGCCTAACAAGGAAGTGCTAACTCTTGAGCTCAAGCCACAGGAATTACAATAATTAGGATGTAATGAACGTCATACATGGTAACAATTAACACCTCACAAGGAAGTGCAACACTTAAAGAGATGGAATAATCACATATGTGATAAACAGATAAAAAGAAGTGCTGTCAGGAAGGGAAGGAAGGAAGAAAGAGGACTGCGATAAAATACCAGAGTTATTAGAGACAGCGGAGAAGGTGAGGTGGGAGGATGGGAGGAGGGGGAAGGAGGGGAGGGATGAGAGGACAATGGTGGGCTGGAGGGAAAAGGGAGGGGGAGTTACAAGGAACCTGACTGAAAGAATAGGGGCTCATAGCCCAGAGAGGCCCAGAGGAGGGACTTAGCAGAAAGGAGGTCAAGGATTAAAAAAAAACAAAGTGGTTTCTCTCATTGATTGTCTGGGTTGCACCATGTATCCCTGGCTCCTGGTTGTATTATGTGTGATTGGTGTTAATGCAAGCAAATAAAGTTTACTAAATTTCAAAAGAAAGGAGCTCAAGGATGACAAATATACAGGAGGACAACAAGGCAGAGAGAGTAAGTGCTATAGTGGTGACCAAGGAAAACTGAGTTATGAGTTGCAGCTGCAGATGTCATTTAGTGCAAGCCTTTTAAATTTCATTTTTTTTAATTCTCTTTTAAATTTCATGGATCAAATATGCCTCATAAGGAGGCATTAAGGCTATTTTCCCTACTATGTATTAAAACTGCAGTTCACAATCCCTTACTAGATGAATTGAGATGAATCAAAAATGTATGTAACTGGAGAAGCCAAAGTCCATTTCTGTCGTGCTGTTTACTATAGGGAAAGTTCAGTTGTTATGTCATTCACACTCTTCAGGGACAAATTATGCAACAAGACATTTTTTCATGTTAGTCAGACATACTGCAGAAACAGTGAATGCACCTGCACACGTTGCAGCAAATTTGTTTGTGAGACGATGATCTGAACAGTTCACAGTGCAGAACATTTTACCGTCTATCTCCTCAAGCCCATCAAATTCACATTCCCACTGATATCTATAATTAAGCATCACAACAGAGGATAATTTCACAGCACCAGAAGGCAATTGGTTGTTCCTATTTTTGTCACCACATGATTGCTGTGCAGGACACTGCAGTGGTACTTGTGTGATACAGTCCTTCACCTGAACTTGACATTGTCAGAGTTCATGTGGTGTTAATGCCCAATTGGCAGTAGGCTATATCTAGATCAACTAAAAAAGTGGTCTTATCAGATGTGCAGTAGGGAGGAAGTCAAAAGCAATCATACATACGCACATCACATGATGACCATTTCTTGACATTGGGCCCTAAACACAAAAGTGTGGAAACTCTGCAGTAAACTATCAGAAATGCAGAGAAACAATGCAACACAGAAGGAGACAGCAGATAAGAACCGTGTGGCCCTTCTAGTCTGCTCCTTTTCCCTTCCTAATGCAATACTGCAGACCCTAGTTGATCTGCGGCTTACCCTCTCTTCCCTACCGAGAGAGTACTCCTATGTCTATCCCATGCATTCTTGAATTCCCCTACTGTTTATGCCCCCACCACCTCTGCAGGAAGGATGTTCAAAGCATCCATTACTCACATTGCCTCTGAGCCTCCCCCTCTAACCTCATATCATGCCCCCTTGTTCTTGTACATCTTCTTTTCTGAAAGATGCTACTCTCCTGTACCTTGTTTATGCCCCTGAGATATCTGAATGTCTCTATCATATCCCCCTCTCTCTCCTCTCCTTCATGGAATACATATTTAAGTCCTCTAGTTTTTCCTCATATGACTTTTGGTGCAGTCCTTGCACCTGCTTTGTTGTCTTTCTCTGGATTGCCTCTATTTTATTTATGTGCTTTTGGAGATGTGGCCTCCAAAACTGGACTCAGTAATCCAGATGAGGTCTCACTAGTGATCACATGCAATGTCACAGCACACAAGGCAATCACAGAATGCAATATGAATGAATGAACACACAGGACACATGGATCAAGCAGGTGGGATGACAGGGGAAGCATAGTGGCCTGCTCATAGCACACAGGTGGCCAATGGATATGCAGACTCTCCTCTTGACCCCACCATATATGGGTATGTGCACCATCCTGTACAGCATTGTGGAAGTAAATAACATGGAGACCATGGTGGAAGTGCAGAGGAACCCACACTGTGACCAATGCAGCCTGATGGGGCAACACATGCAGGTAGACAGTGCCATGAACTTATCTGCACTTGAGGCAGCACACAGCCCCATGATACAAACTTCACTGGTGACCAGGTGGCATCTAAGGTCAGTGACATACAGATGCACTCTGCCAAGCTGTACAGGGCATAATCCCATGGCTGTGGCTAGACATCCAGGCCAGGATGGTGTGAATGCCACCAGACCTGAAGCTCAGATACTGGTATCCCTAAAGCACAAGTGGTGGGACCTGCACACAGTGGTAAAAAAAAGAAACTTGCCACGGGTGCATGAGCACACCAGGGCACAAGAGGCAGGTCACTAAGCATTGACATGACACTGACACTAATGTAGAGGATGGCGACAGAAACCCTCACAGAGGTCTGTGTCCATGGGAGACTGAAGTCATAGACACCCTCGAAGGTACGTATGCACTGGCAGGGTATGGGTACACTAGAAAAGTCACGCTATGCATGGACTAATAGCCATGTGTTCCACCCCACCTACACAGGCACTGATGGACGCATGACTGGGAAGTTGCAGGCCATGTGGCATGGGATTGACCAGCTGGCCAACCTTCATGACAGCCTCATGGATCACCTGGTCAGATGGGAGATGCCACATAGCTGGTTTACTCATGTCCCTCACTGCATGGCACATACCAACACCCAGGTGTCTCCTGGCATGGAGCCCCCCTACCTGGAACACGACACCAAAATGTGGAACATGGAGAGCATCCTGATGGAAGGGCAACATGGTGCATGCATGGCACAAAAGCACACCACCAGTACACAGAGTGGGGAGTCTCAGGGGCAGATCACAGCCACTACATAGGAGGATGTGAATGTCTACCATGACAGCCACAGCATTGCAACCAGTGAGGCCTCAGAGGAGCAGCAGACAGTGCCCACCTCCACGGGCAGCTGCCTATGGGATGACTCCAATCCACATGCGGGGACTGGGCACATGGTTTTCAGCAGACCTACAGGCATAGCCCTATGACATACAAGAGCAGTGAAAGTGCACAAGCACCAATCACATAACACGTATAGAACATGCATGAAGTGTACATACCCTGCACACAGCACATACCACTCCGCCATGTGCACAGTCCCACTGTACAGCCACCCCACAGGCACAGGACTCTACTACATGATGCCCCAGCACTGACCCAATGGACACACACACACACACACACACTATGAGACCACATTGCTGTATGACACCACACCCACCCTGTGACACGGCATGACAGACCCTGTCATACAACCATCACAACATACACTGCCACACGACTGCAGGTGCACAACACACTGTGTGGTACAGCAGCCACCACGGTAACAATACCCCAACATGTGCCCCAGTAGGACACCCAACATGCCCCCATTGCAGGGCACCCAATATATCCACTCATTGCAGGGCACCTGACATGCCCCCCATGTTGCAGGGCACTCAATGTGCCCCCCCATTGCAGGGTACCCAACAGTCCCCCCCCAATTTCAGGGCACCTGACATGCCCCCCATTGCAGGGTACCCAGCATGCCCCCTCATTGCAGGGCACCCAACATGCCCTCCATTGCAGGACACCTGACATACCCCACACAGCTGCACAACATAGCATATCACACCATGTGCTATACCCTCTATCCTAGCTGGACATGCAGGCCCCTGTATCTGTCACCCCCAGACAGGTGCACTCAATGCATGGCATCTTCATCATGCACCTGCCACCCACAATGACCAGAGCACACACACACACACACCATGATGCAGTGCCATCCACACCAGCTGTACACATGGATGCTCACATTGTAGTGATCACATGCATAATGGCTCCACCACACAAGACACATGGCTGTTGGTCCTGATATTGTGTAAGTGTGCATTACTACCACATGTTCTATACCCTGTGCCAGGAAGTTTCAAGCAGCATGCCCACTCAGTGTCTCATGTCTCCTGGCAGGCCTCCCCTCCTCCTCCTCTGGTGGTACATCATGCTGGTGGCCTGCCAGCATAGGTACATTGTGACCCAGAGTGATGTTATGGAGAGTATCACATGCAGTGAACACCTAGCATTCCTTTTCTGGAGACAGCAGTTCATTCCCCGGTGTGGTCCAGATACTGGAACCATATCTTCAATATGCCAATGGTCCTCATAATGATGTTCCATGTCTTCTTGTGGGCATGGTTATATGCCTCCTTCTCTGTACTGTTTGACACCAGAGTGGGCATCATCAGGTATGGGTGCAGTGGGTATCCACTGTCACCTGTGCAAGGGACAGAACAAGCAATTAGTTGCATGCAGCAGGTGGCATCATGGTGTCACACACGTTGGTTCCCCCATACTCACCCAACAGCCAGTCATCCAGTCAACCAGCATGCAGCAGGGCTCTGAGATGTGATACGTCCAGTATGTACATGTCGTGGCATGAGTCAGGGTACTTTACACACATTCGTGAATATACCACCCGCATCACACGTGACCTGACAATTTACATTATGGAAGCCCTTTCTGTTCCTGCATGCCTCCTCATGCATAGATGGTGACAATATTCCAATATGGGTGCAGTCTATTGTGCCGTATGTTTGGCATGCCATGCATGGCATTAAAAGGCCTGTTTAGTGGCATGGACTTTAGCATCAGTCATAAGGAACTTGATATGCTCCTGTTCATGGGCCAAAAGGGCATCTGCCAACCGTACCCATGCCTGTGACGCGGAGGACTGACTTACACTGACGGCATCACCAAACACCTGCTGGAATGATCCTGTTGCATAGCATGACAGGGCACATAACACCTTGGTCTCCACAGCCATCGCCCTGGACCACTGTGTCTGTGGTGCAATGTTATTGTGGACCATATCGCACAGCTAACATAGAAACATAGAATTTAATGGCAGATAAGGACCACTTGGCCCACCTAGTCTGCCCATTTTCCTACCTAATGGATAAGCTGCAGATCCTAGTTAACCAACAGCCTACTTCCTCTTGCCCCCCACTAGAATTGCCTTATGTCTGTCCCATGCATTCTTGAATTCCTCCACTGTTTTTGACTCCATGACCACCTCAGAAAGGCCATTTGATGCATCCACAACCCTCTGCATGAAAAAATACTTCTTCACATTACCTCTGAGCCATCCCCACTCTATCTTCAAATTGTGCCCCCTTGTTTTCTTATTACTAGGTATTATTGGGTTGTTATAGACAAAAGTAGGCCTAAGCCCATTGAGATTGTCCCCCACCTTGTGGGACAATGTAATTATAATTCGAACCAGTTCCCCATAAGCCAACTGTCAAAACCAGATTTAAACTGGTTTATGTTGATACTGTTTACCAATTCCCGGGGAAGAGTGTTCCATAATTTTGCTGATCTTATTGTAAAGAAATTATCTCTTTTATTAGTTGTAACTTTGGAAATGGTAATTTGCCTGTTGTGGCATCTTGGTATTATGCGCCTAGTTGAAAAAGTCAGTACATGCTGTTTCATATGCTCAGGGGATTGCAAAATGTTTTGTATATATAACATGTCACCTTGTATTCTGTGTTGGTATGGGGAGCGTAACCCTGTTTCTTGTAATCTTCTATTGTAGTCAAGTGTGGCAAGGAGTGGTACCATTTTGGTTAATTGCCTCGTCACCCTCTTTATCCTTGAGATAGCACCTTTTAAATAAGAACTCCAGAAGGGGGATCTGTAATCCATATATGGTCTCACATAGGCATGGTAAATTGGGATGATGCATTGTTCAGTCCTTGTGACAAAGCTGCACTTTATTCTTGTAGTTACAGTATTCCATTTGCTGCGTGCGTTACTTTTGCACAATGGCTAATCGAGGATAGTTTGTTATTTACTAATACCCCTAAGTCACATTCACTGTCTGATTTTTTTAGGAGGGGTGTTATTACATCTCTTTTTCTGAAAGATGCTACCCTCTTGAACTTTGTTGATTTCCTTGAGGTACTGTACTTGAAAGTTCCTATCATGCCCCCCCCACACTTTCCTCGAGGGTATATATATTGAGTTCCTTTAGTCTCTCTTTGCATAGTTTCTGCTGCAGACCCTGCACCATTTTAGTTGCCCTCCTCTGGACAGCCACTATCCTGTTTATGTCCTTGTGGGGATGGGGTCTCCAGAACTGCACACAGTACTTCAGATGGGGTCTCACGACCTGTCTGTACAGAGGGATAACAGCTTCCTGTTTTCTACTGGTGATGCCTCTCCCTGTGCATCCCAATAACCTTCCAGCCCTCCTTACTGCCTTCTCACATTGCTTGTCCACCTTTAGGTCATCTGATATGACTACCCCAGGTCTCTTTCCAGATTTATTGTTGTTAGTATCTCACCCCCCCCCCCCATTGTGTACTCTTCCCCTGGGTTTTTGTTTCCCAGGTGCATTACTTTGCATTTCTTTGCATTGAATCTAAGCTGCCATACATTTGACCATTCCTCCAACCTTGCCAAGTCCCTTCTCATCCTTTCCACCCCACCTTGTGTAGCAAACCTGTTGCAGATCTTTGTGTCATCTGCAAAGAGACATACTTTTCCTTCCAGTCCCACCACAATGTCACTTATAAAAACATTAAAGAGGACCGGTCTGGATACTGAACCCTGCGGTACCCCCTAGTAATCCCCCCTTGCTTTGGAGTAGACTCTGTTTACTATAACCCTCCGTTGTCCTGTTGTCCAGTCAATTTTTTTACTCAGGCTACCACCTTGGAACCCACTCCATGGCTGGCTAACTTGTATATTAATGTTCTGTGTGGGACTGTGTCAAATGCCTTGCTAAAGTCTAGGTAGGCCATGCCCACAGACCCTCTCTGGTCTACTAATTTGGTCACCAAGTCAATGAAATCTATTAGATTCATCTGACATGACCTTCCCACTGTGAATCTATGCTGCCTTGGGTCCTGTTCCCTGCTGGCCTCTAGGTACTCAACAATTCTTTCCTACAGAAGTCATTCCATCATTTCTCCACTACTGAGGTCAAACTAACAGCTGTGTGATTGTGCCCCAGTCAAGTCTGAAACATTCAATGCTGTGCATGTTCCACAGTATGACTGCATCCAGACATGGCCTGAAGACCCTTGACCATGGTCCAGCATGCCTCCGCTGCTTCAGCTCTGTGTTGAGCACGTGCATGTTCATTAGAAGACCAAGACACACCCTCCCCCACCTCTATGGATACCTGCCTACCTGTACATGTACTGCTTTTTTCTCCTTTATATGGCAGGGACACCTGTGTGTGCCTTTAAGAGGCTGAGAGAGCAAGCCCCATGTGCACTGACATTACCTGTGTGGGTGTCATGTGTGCACACAGCAGTGTGAGCTGATGGAGATGGCTGCAGCTGATGGGAAGTCTGTTGTGTCCATACCAAAGGTCAAATGCCTGAAGTTTTACCCCAATCAACTTTGGAGGGCTTTTGAGGACAGCTACTTGGACTGTCCCAGTGGGAGTGAGCTGTAGAGGCTGGATGCACTAATACAAGTATGTACCTGACCTGCAGGGTGTGCTGTGGGGCGCTAGGAGGTGTGTGTTCTCCATTGTGCTGGTGGTTGTTTCCCATCTTGTCCTTCACAGGATCACCTAAGCCTCCCTCACAATCTGGTTTGGACATGTGTGGAACAACCAGATGGAGCTCCATGTGTTGTGTGGACACTGCCACTTCAGAAGAGATTGCACGCCATGCTGGACTACCTTTCCTGAGGGTGGGCACCGATGATGTGATGTACAAGTCTGACATCTGTGTGATTTGGTGGGTTCTGGTGCCATACAAAGTCAGTTTAGCATCATGTGACATGTCCATGGTGTACTCTGTTACCATATTTGTCTCTGATATGTTCCCCATCTATGCTGTTTCTCTCTGGGGTATGTTTCCTTTGCAGCACTACAGGGATCCCTCCAATGCATTGTGTTGCTCCATCAACTTTAATTAGATACATCATCACCAAGTGACAGTGGGAACTCCCAGGAGGAGAATGAGAGCTAGGGTGCATGCTGCCGGAATGACCATGGCTGCATGTGACATGGGAATGTGATGCACCAACATCTTGTGGATTGTATGTCACTGCCTGTTGGACTATTGTTGTGTAGGGTGCACTTACTTATGCATTTGTTTTTTTGCAATGTACATGTGTGGTGCAACCTTTCTATGTACATAAGCTTTTTATTGTGAATACCAGTGTGGTCATTATCTCCTGCACAGCGGGCGGTGGGCTGGAGTGGTTGGGTGGGACACTGGGGGGCTCTAGGGTATGGGGAGGTGACATCCCAGGGGGCAGATGGAGTGGCTGTGTAGTTGTCTGCATGTGTCCCATGTGTGGCCCAGCAGGTGTTTCCTTGCTGGGTCACCCATTGATGGGTGTTGCCCATTGGTCAGGGGCTTTCTACCTGGTTGGGGCACTGAGCCATGCATGGCATACATGGTCCTGTGTCATTGTGAACTTCCCGGGTGTTGCATGTCAGTATCATTGTCCTGTGTCCCTTGTGTGTGCCCATGGTGGTCCATATTACAGCCGTACCTTAACCATGCCATCCCACAGTGTACCAGTCCAGCTTGTGGCACTGCGCTGGGTCTATGGGTCTATGGGTCCAACCCTGCCTACTGGGTCTGCATCCTTCTATCCTGCATCCATCTGCATGGTGTGCATCAGGGTGTGTGTGATGTGAGGGTACCACATCACATTAGGTCCCATCAGTGGTAGCAGCATCACCTGTGCCTAGGAGGATTGCCGTCATATGTGTGGACCACCCTGCATTACCAGCTGGCCATGATTGGCCTCACACACATCCTTTGACCATGGCATATGGTGTGCTTGTGTGGCCAGGCACTGGCGTTAGTATGCATGGCTTAGGGTCACTGTTGCAGCAGTTCTGATCTTCATGGCCAGCTTCTACTACTTCTCCCCATTAGCTTGCATGCTCCTCAGTACTTGTTTTACAGAGTATCCCTATTGTGGGTTGTTTCAACATGTGCATCAGTCCACATCCCAGTTTCCTGGTTGAACAGGTGTGTGGTGTTACTGCCATGGGGTTACAGGGTATAGCCATGCTGCTCTGTGTGCTTGGCTACCTGCCACACTGCATGGACATCTACAGCAGCCCTCCATCTGCCATAAGTGTACACGCTCACCACTACATGCCTGGCTGCTGTGCCTGGTATCATGCATGCGTGTATGGGGGTGCTGCTCATGGCGCTACACAGCCATGCCCCCACATATGCAATGGCTGTGCTGCTGCATGTGGTTTGCCTGTGCATACTCACCTGCATGCAGTGCATGCCTCTCTGGTGTGCCGTGCATGTGGCTCATGCATATGCACCTATGCACATGACCTGTGCACCTACATGCATGCCATGTAACCATTGTCCATAGCGCCCAATGTGACAAAACAACTATGAAATTATTAAACAATAATTAGTGTGTGGCATGCCAGTGCAGTGGAACTAGTGTCACAAACAGTGACCAACTGCCTGGCAACATGGCACACTTTTTAGTACACATAGGCATTTATCAGGGTTCCATACTAGGACCACTTTTGTTTTCTTTATTTTTTGATCCGCATGTGTCAGCAATTAATAATGTTTTTTTAACTCTTTATGCAGATGATGCAGTAATATATATGCAAGGCCTTTCTGTTAGTGACCTAAGTGACTCCCTAACAAAAAAATGTTTAATTTTCAATCATCCCTTATATCTAGCAGTATGGTTTTAAATAAAGCAAAGACAAAAGCGATGATTTTTGGTACTGCGGCAAGATTAAGAATTATGGACCATTGCTTGCAGGTTAAATCTCTTGATGGGTCTGGGTCTGAGCAAGTGGATACATTTCAGTATCTTGGGGTCATATTAGACTCTATTCTAAGTTATGAACCTCATTTTGCAAAGGTAACTACTAGAATACATTGTAGAATGGCCTTCTTATATAGAATTCATTCGTTTCTTATTAGGGAATCCAGGTTAGCTATTTCAAATCACTGCTTGGTCCCTATTGTAAATTATGCTGCTATCAAAACTGATAATGCTTCTTCTACAGAAATTTCAAAACAATCTACTTTATTACAATTGATTGCTAAATTTGCTTTAAATTACCCAAAATTGTCCCATCATTGTGAAACTTTGAAAGAAATAGCTTGGCTTCTGGTTTTGATTAACTTTTAATTTTATGTGGCTAAATTTACACACAGAATTGTTAATTCTGGTGTCCCACAAAAACTTAGTAACTTACTGAGACCTTATGATGAAGGTTATTTTTCTCAGCATAGGACAGATGGCTTGTTTTTTAAAATACCTTTTATGAGAACAAAATGCGGACAGAAGGGCTTTGCTTATAGTGCTCCATTGATCTGGAATGAAATACCTTGTGGTAGAATACAAATTCATTCTGTTAAAGTATTTGTAAATGAATCAAGAAAGTTCTTTGAATTACAATTTAATTGTAATTGTTTTACATGATATTTAGTTTTTTGTAACGAAGACATTTTAGTCTGATATTTTACTATTGTACATCTTTTGTATGTATGTCTTATGTGGGTCACACCTGTAAAAGGAACTAGTTTTCCAGTGTGCTTACCCATTAAATGAATAAACAAACAAACAAATAGGCAGCAGTGCTGGCAGATGGCACACAGTCAGCCGATCTTTGCTATGAAACAATTTAGTCACAGACTACTCTTCCTACACTACCTTGGCCTCATCTCACCTGCTGTATTACTGACTGATCACACAATTCAAACACATATCAGCTTTTTCCTTAAATCTTTGGATGATGCCCCCAAAAATTAACAGCCTTACAAACCCAAACCCACACACAACATTTTTACATGTTTCATTTTATGTGAAAAACAGTACCTCTTAAAATGCCATACAATGAGGTAGCCAACAATCCAATCACCTTCCAGGCTATCATCATGAATCTGCAGTCTGGTGTCCTTGACTCCTTTCTGCTTCACTGCTATGATGCCTGAAGTTCCCTTTGGCAAATTCTTTCATAATAAACATTAGTAATACAGAGGAAATGGACATTAAATTCCAATTCACTAGTTTACTGCAACACAGTACAATACAAAAGGGCTGAAAAACCTGACTTTCTGAATCTGACTGCCTGCCTGTAGGCATTATATCAGCCTTTGACTAACAAAGATGGATGGAGTCTAATCATATGCAGGAGCAGAACACATTTGGCACAAATGTTGAAAAATAATTTTTATTGCACACATCAAACCAAAATAAGACACTCCAGTTCCACACCACTTCCCCAGGTCTTAGGTCAATAATCACCCACTAAGCATGTAGCACTCAGCTGCACCTCATCCCAGATCACCAGCATAATCCCACAAAGCAAATAGATTAATGGGGAATATTTTGAGAAATATAAAAAGTAGGCAGGAGGAGGTTATTTTGCCACTCTACAGATCTAATGGTAAGGCCAATTTTTGAGTATAGAGTACCTTTCATTGCCCCACAGGAAATAGGTACTGGTAAATCAATTAAAGAGTGCAATGCAGATATACAAAGAGGATAGGAGTTGTCAAAGACATGGATTATAAAGATAGATTGTGTAAGTTAGGTGTCTACTCCATGTCCTACCGTTACTTGAGAGGAGACCTATGTTATACATACAGATGCTTCCACAATGAGATGTTATGGGAGTGTGCTGGACTTAGAAAAAAAGAAGTACTAAGCAGGGCAACTAGACAATATTCATATTAGTTATTGGGAGAGAATTACAGAACACAGAGAAGAGGGAGATGGTATAACCAAAGGGTGGTTGGAGAATGGAATAGGTTACCACTTGATGTGGTGGAAGCCACTACAATGGAAAACTTCAAGTGTATGCTTGATGAATATATGCAGGAAAGAAAATGGAAGTATCTCCACTGATGTGGAAAGTCCATCTGTGGCCTATGGCTGATAGGACTTGAAAAACCAAACTATGAAACTATGAAACTCCCATCCTCTGAAGGGTGATTAACATTACATAACAGAGCACTGACAAGGGTTCCTTCTCCTATATCTATGATATAGTTTCTCAGCTAGCAACTACCAGGCCAGAACTCAAAAGCAAAATGACTGTAACCAGGCTGTGGGGTGGGGCAGGGCACATTAGCATTGCCATGGGGTGGCAGGTCAAATTCAACAGAAAACAGTAAACAACAAACCAGCAGCAGAACTGTCTGTGAGACTGATGACTCACACAGCAGGTGCCTTCAACACAGGTGAACATATAATAGGTAATTATTTCAATTGCCAACTTCTTCATATGGTCTGAGTAGAATACGCTCATATATCTCATCAACTGTTAAATTTCAGCCAATCAGAGCATGCCACATCATTTGACAGGTGGGCGAGCCTAAAATGGACCTATCAGAGCTGTCCTGTTTCACCAGAAGTCCCTCCCTCAATGTGTTGGCCCCATCCATATCCACAGGAAATGACATGTACTTAAACCCCAGAAATGATGTAACACTACCATTTTCTAAGTGTCCTATGTCCCTCCTCCTCCTCCTACACCCCTGTTCATCAAACCCCTGCCATGCAATCCTGGCTCAAACCCGAGTCCCACTATCCTAGCTTGAACCCCTGTCCTCCTTCAGCATGCCCTACCCCCAGGAACATCAATCCTTCTCCCATTGCACCATCACCACCTACTCACTTCTATGCCTCCCTCCTATGCCCCATTAAAAAATAAGTTAGCAGCTGTCTACAATGTGCCCCTGTTGGGCTGGGGAATAACCACTAGGTATGGAAGTGCTTTTAACTTGGATATTTTTTGGAATGCTGTATCTAGGAGGAAGCCTCATTGTACAGATGTCTGAGATATCTGTTTGGAGACCACATAGAGGGAAAGCCATCTGACTGTGTAAGTACCTTTCTGTCTTATAAAAAACAAGGTATACCATCATTTAACATGTACTGTATACTGTACCTCTGTAAACTTATACAAAAAGGTTATACACATTTATAAGTTAATAGTACCTCCATGTAAATGAGTTCATCAGGCTAAGACTCTGTGTGTGTGTGTGTGTGTGTGATGTATGATGGTGTGTGGCGAATGCATTTAAACTGAGAGTGAGAAAAGCTTGAATGTGTGTGTTGTGTGTGTGTGTTTGGGGGTGTGTATGTGTGTGAGTCTCACTGTATGATAGTGAACAATTAGAAACATATGTTTCTAATTATGTATTGTGTTGGGGAATTTCACAGAGAAGACTGCTGTGTGTCTCAAGATTTCTATATTTACAGGGATCAGTAAAAATGTAGCTATACAGTATACTTTTGTTAAAAAAATGCCTATAGTCACACATAAAAGCATAGAGAAAGGCTAAGACTCTGCTGTGTGTGTGTAATTATTCTATAGCAATCACAAGACTGTCAGTTTTTAGCCTATCATGAAACACAGAATAAAATGCATTTGAATCAAAAAAAGGAAGGCACATACCTTTGCTTTTTAATAGCAAGAACTCCAGCTCTGTGTAGTGTCAAAGAGAAGGCTGCCTGAAATGTGGGTGATACTTACAACATTTTGTAAAGGGTGGAACAGGCAGACCTGTGTCATATGTTACCATGTATAGTAGGGAGGGTGTGATGATGATGCTACCAATGGGCAGTCCATTTAACAAAGCCTTATATAAACCCTGCAGTTGGAGCTAGAAGACACAGCTTTGAGGAACTCCTCAGATTCTGTTTTATAGACTTGGAGCAGAGTATGCCAAACATCAAGAAGATGATACAGAGCATCGCTTCTCAAACTGACATTCTAGCAACAGAACAGACTGTCACACCACCGAATGGAAAATCCAGAGATTAAAAATGAAGCAAGAAGATGGCTATCAGGGACCTGTTGCCCAAACTTAGGTATGTGTATTACATGAGGTGTGAAAAGAAGGTCCCACTCAAGTCTTGTTGAGAGGAAGGTTTCTGACATCAAAAAGAAAGAATCTCGCTGCACATTTTGGCAAATCAGAAAATCCAAAATCTGATTGTCCTTCTGAAGAGGCACAATTGCAAGACCTTGAAGAGGTGTTGGTTGTGAATCTGATGCAGAGAGCAACAAGAAGGTGTGCCAGAGAAGAAGGGTGGTGAGACAGTGTCAGAAAAAGCATCAGAAAAGTTGTGAAAAGAAATCCAAGACAGGGAAGATGAGCAAGACACAAGCAAATGCAACTTCCACCCAAGAGGTGGATGATGATGGTGCTGCAACAGCCACAACCAGTGGCTCTCAGGCTAAGAAAGAGAAAGATAAGAAAAATGAAGATGAAGAAGAAAAATACATAAAGACTTGCCTTGCAGAGGTGAATGCATTTTTACCATTAAAATGTGTGAGTAGAGACATGCACACATAGTGTAACTGAGCAGATGAGTTAGCAGTAGAACAAGATCATAACTATAATGAGACACAGGACCAATGCTGTTTTTGTTTTGCTTTACTAGACTGGTAGATTTGTGATATTCCCACAGCATGGATCCAAGACTCTCCAGAAATCTACTGCGCGTCTGTGTTTGCTGTGTGAAAGATACAGATGTGGTTATCAATGAGATGTATGGGGACCGTATGTTAGAAATACAGAGAGCGACAGAATGTTGCAAAATGTAACAGAACAAGCTGTGATCAGTACCCACCCTCTTCTGCTACAGAGATTAGACAGGGTTCCTCACGCAAAAAACCAGGCCTCAGTAGTAAACACCACCAAATTGACCATGATACTGTATGTATTGTAAGTATGTTATGTATCATATCATCTGTGGTGTAATTGTGACAGTGATAGAGAGGGTATTACATGCTGAAATGATTGATGCCTGGCCCAAGTGTAAGATAGATGACCCTAGTCAGAAAAATCATTCTTGTATATCTGATTAATTGACAGCTAGAGAAGCTTACAGAAACGTTTCTGCTATGCACTGGCTGCCAATACAGTGGCGGATCACCTTAAGGTAGGGCTTGACCTACAAAGCCCCATACACGATCTGGGTCCAATTACTTGAAAGAGCTCCTGGTGCTTTACACCCCTGTGCGAGTCTCTGTTTGGCTGACAAGGGGTTGCTAGAGATTCTCGAGTAAACCTGAAGTCATCTGGTGCCCGTGCTTTTGGATTTGCTGCACCACCTCTGAATTCTCTGCCCCGCCAGCTCCAGGAGTGCAGGACAGTGGGGAGTTTTAAGCAGGCACTAAAGAATTTTTTATGGGTGAAGGCGTTTCCTGTTTTATCTTGATTTTATACCTTATGTATTAGAATATATGTTTGTTTTGTATTTCTGCTGTACAGCGCTTTGAAATTCTGAAAGGGGCTTAACTAAATAAATTTTATTATTATCATTATTATCCAAAGACTTATGTATTGGATCCAAAGCCATTACTACTATCCATCACTGTTAGAGTCACATCAATTTGAAATGTGCCTTTGTGACATACATATAGCCTGTCAACTTATGATTTGTGTCCACCCAGCAATGTGGAAGGATATAGATAAATATATAAAGGATTCGGAGTTGACACTTGTAGAAAACGTTAAGCTGTTTGCAACTGTATTCTTGGATGACCCCGGATGCCTTTGTGGTTTTTTCATCATGGCTGTCATAGCCATGTGTGTCAATCAATCAATCAAAATCTTTATTTATCCAGGCGAACATCGTGTGTGTGTACTATAAAGAAGAAAAAAAATTGTAATATTGTTCATGTTGTTAACCTGGCTTCTCTGCTTGCTAATCTGATCCCTGCAGTGAAAGATCACTAAAACATAGTGCTGTATGCTTTTTTCAGATTATGTCAAAATGGGAAACACCCTGTCAGTGCATCCAGAGGCCTATTTACAAACTAGTCAGACACAGAGCTAAACAACATTGTTTAAGTCTACTGAGAGGACAAGTACCATCTGCCATTTATCTGTACTGCTGTTGAACAATTAGGCCAGAATATTCAAAGGGGTTGTCATTCACATATTTGGGGCTGTCTGGTACAGTATGCCCTGCAAGCCTATTGGTCCACACTGGGGACCAATGGGCTTAGAGCTATACTGTACTTGTTTCAGTTGGCGGGTGGCCAGCGGTATACAGGCGGGAGCCCAGCGCCTGCCACTGACGGGGGGCAGGTGGGCAAAGGGTAAGGTGTGGGTGGAAGGGGTGGGGGGTGCCATTGGATCACCAGGGTTTATCCATATGATGGATTACCGCAATCGTGGATAGAAGCTGGGGGGGGTTGCACTAGACCACCAGGGATGGTCTTATTTCATTACTTGGGGACTCAAGTTGGAGGGGGACCACTTGTCCACTTGGGACTAGCTGTCATTACATTAGTTGGGGATTTGTAACTCTGGAGGGGAGGCCACTAGACTACCAGGGCTTAGTTTCATTACATTGCAGCGATTGCGGCTTTGGGTGGAGGATGCCCCGGGATCCCCACTGCACATGTCATGCTGTGCAGGGTGCCAGGCACAAGTCACCAGGCTGCCCAGTGCAAGGCATGCAAATGGGGCCATAATGACATGCAGATGGCCCCATTTGCACCGTGCATATTTTATGGCCTCATTTGCATGCCCCTGCTGAATATCACGGGTGTTGCACCTAGTGCAACTGGACTTGCACTGGTGCATCCCCATGCTCCTTCTCTGTGGCTTGCACAGTGTGTGTGTGCTGACCTTGCCCATATTCAATGGTGCTGCTCCATGGCACATCACCGTTGAATATCGCCTGGTCCTAGCCCCGGCGCAACCCTGTTGCACTGCATCCAGGCTTGTGCCACTGCTCTGCACAGTCTGAATATCTGGGCCTTAGTGTTTAGTCTGTAGAATGGGGGGAGTGAGTCTGTCATTCTATATTTTGCTTATTTTATCACTTTTGTTGTGTTTAAGAAAACTGATTTAGCACATGCTTTTCCTATATAGTGTATTATGATGTACTTACAGATGAAATGTACTGGCATGCTCCCAATATTCTGGTCACTTGATGTCTACAATGTTTTGTGTGATACAGGACATTTTAAAGGACACTGTGTACTTTGGAAGGGGCCATTCATTAAATGTCTGATCTAGTGATGCAGAGACTTCACTGGCAGAAAGGACAATGACTGTGATTAAAAGTGTGCCCCCAAGTTTACGGCATATGTATATAGATATAATGGAACAAATTAATCACACAGCCATATGTAAGGTGGAAAACATTTTTGATGTAACAGTAGTCCTTGAAGACCAGCCTGATTATTTTTAGTGGTGCATGGCATAAGTGTGTATGTTTTGTACCTCCTATCACCATCGAAAGCGGACAAAGCCCTGCTTGTGTGAAACAAACAGCCCTAAAGTTAATGTCTCTGG
The DNA here is from genome assembly GCA_016271365.2 of Neoceratodus forsteri. NCBI lineage: Eukaryota > Metazoa > Chordata > Ceratodontiformes > Ceratodontidae > Neoceratodus > Neoceratodus forsteri. The sequence continues at coordinate 83,714,772 of CM028133.1, read as the reverse complement.
GTATAGTAGAATGTGTAAGAAACTGGTAGTGTAGAAACAGGATATTATGTAACCATTGCATGCTTGCTATGTGTTACAGGTCATGTATGTTTTTTAAAATACTGTTATGCCTTTCAGAGGAAACCACTACATGTATTAGTTTATGTATTACTGTGTATGCTTATGCAGCTGCATATACAGTGCATATACATTCTTTAAAATGTTAAGACTTGTGTATGTATATATAAATAAAATAGAACTACGCACTGCACTTTGTGGTTGTCATAGATTTTTTTTAAAGAATAAAAAGAGCACACACTTTATTTTATGGATGACAAGAGTTTTGCTAGCTAACAGACGTATTAGGGGGCTGACAAAAGAAAATGAGTGATTAACTGCTCCAGAATATATATTTTAATGCAAAAAAGTGGGTAGTTTCACAGATATGACTCAGCTGTATAAGGCTGCAAAAAATTTGATAAAGGGTTCGCTATTAAAGGTGCTGTACAATGGCTTGCGAAGCAGAACCCCTATTTGCTACACAAGCCAGCCAGAGGCTGATTTAAGAGAAATCCTGTCATTGTTTCTGACATAGATAGACAATGGCAAGCCAATTTAGTGGATTTGAGTCAATATGCAAAGTATAATAATGGGTTTAAACACATATTGATGTGCATCGATGTGCTGTCCAAGTATGCCTGGGCAGTGACTTTAAAAGGCAAATCAGGAAAGGCAGTGGTGCAAGCCTTTAAAACAATTTTTAAAAGTGAACGCACACCTCAAACATTGCAGGCTGATCAAGGTAAAGAGTTTCTGAAAGCCCCCTTAAAGAGCCTATTAAAACAAACAAAAAAAATACATCATTTTGTGACAAATAATGAAGTTAAGGCCAGCATCGTAGAACGATTTAATGGGACATTAAAGTCATGCATGTGGCATTACTTTACAGCCCAGAATATGTGGAACTATACACATGTGTTGTCTGAGCTGGTGCACAGCTATAATCATGCTTATCACAGAAGTATTAAAAGCAGACCTGTGGATGTTCACCCTTCCAATGGCCTGGGTGTATGGAAAACCCTCTACAGCAATACAGTTGTAGGCAAAAAACAAAAGGGCACCCTTCAGAAAGGTGATCACATGAGACTATCTAAGCTGAAAGGGGTGCTTGAAAAGGATATGAACAGACATACACAGATGAGATATTTATTGTGACAAAGGTCTTAAAAACACAGAGACCAACCTATAAACCAAAAGACTATCAGGGGAAGACATCAAAGGTGCTTTTTATGCAGAGGAGTTGCAAACAATTGAACTGTATGAGGGCAGAGTGTAGAGGGTGCAGAATATCCTAGCAGAGAAAAGGCATGTCAGAAAAACTTGGTGTCTGGTAGAGTAGCTGTGGTGGCCCGATAAATTCAATAGCTGGGTCGAGGCAACACAGATTCAGGACATTAGAATCAGATACGATTTAAAATGCTCAAAAATGTCTTTTATATCACCTTGTCTAGCAATGCATCATACAGTGTTTTCTCCAATAATACTATATCCACTTTACAATAAAATTACCACAAACACTTGAATTGCCTGATAAATGAAAAGTGGGATTAGCAGAAATTCAGTACCTTCATACCTGGGACAACATGCCTGCAAACAAAACAGGTTCAGTATGCACTGTCAGCCTGTAAGCATAGCCCACAGTAAAACATCACTGACCAGCCCCTATCTGAGTCAGAAGTGTTTGAAATTCCCGGCTATTATCGTGAACTCATAAGTGTTATCAGTCAAATCAATAAAAGCATATTTGAAGCAAATGAACTAACTGTGGTTGCTGGGGAAGAAATAAGCATTGACAGCGACATCAAATGCATTCTGTTCATGCAAGGGCAGGTACAGTACCTTTTGGGCTTTAGCAGACTCGAGGTAGGCATGAGAAAGACTATAGCAAAAAACCCTACAAATATTAATGGGGGCTTTTACACTTTATATATCTACACTGACATTATGATGCATGAAATAGTGGGCAACAGTCTAGTGTCTTTGCTGTGATGCATACTCATGAGGGGTCAAGACAGTGAGATAGTGACCATGACCTATGATAAACCCTGCTACCAAACAGTCATATGAACATACAAATGTGCCAGCAGAAACAGACCACCCAGTCTATTTAAGTCTGCTTGAGTGTGCAGCTAGCACCCCTAGTTTGCAGTTGCCCCCCCCATTTGTCATCCCACTGCCACCCCACCTCCCCCACCCTCACTCTCCCCTGTTCCCTGTCCCATGCCATTTTGAAACTGTTCACAGATTTACATGATACCACCTGTTCTGCTTGGGCATTCCATTTTGTTACCACCCTCTCTGTGAAATAGTGTCTCCTCATTTCCTTCCTAAATCTTCCCCCCCTCTATTCTTAGCACATGCCCCCTGGTGACCCTCCCCCTCCTTAACTTAAAAACCCCATCTGCCCCATACTTATTGATTCCCCTCAGATGCTTGAATGTCTCTATCGTATCACCCCTGTCCCTTCTATCCTCCAGGGTGTGCATATTCAGGTCTCTCAGCCTGTTGTCATAGTCTGTCCCTTCCATTCCACATACCATCTTTGTTGCCCTCCTCTGCACCCCCTCCAGTAGCCTGATATTACGCTTTAGGTATGGCCTCCAAAACTGCACACCATACTCTAAGTGTGGCTTTACCAGCGACCTGTAGAGGGGCAAGATCACCTCTCTTCGCCTGGACAAAACCCCCCTCACTATGCACCCCAGCATTTTGTTAGCTTTTGCAGCTGCTCTCCTGCACTGGGCAGTGTTGTTCATGGTCCCTGTTATCATTACCCCTAGGTCCTTCTCCTCCTCAGTGATCCCCAGCTTAACCCCATCCAGCCAATATTCTCTCCTTGGGTTCTTCGCCCCAAAGTGCATAACCTTACACTTCTTTGCATTGAACCCCACCTGCCACCTCTCTGACCACTCCTTTAGCTTGCTTAGGTCCCCCTGCAGCTGCTTCCATCCCTCCTCTCCATTCACCACTGCTCCAATTTTGGTGTCATCAGTGAACAAACTTATCTTGCTCACCACCCCATGTGCAATGTCTGATATGAAGAGCCTGAACGATACTGGCCCCAACACAGAGTCCTGTGGCACCCCACTCATCACCAGCTTTGGAGTTGAGATCTCTCCTCTCACCACCACCAGTTGCAGCCTCCCACTCAGCCAGCTTGTAACCCAGTTCATCATTTTTGCCCCTACCCCTACTCCATTTAGCTTCCCCCAAAGCCACCTGTGAGGCACAGAATTGAAGGCCTTGCTGAAGTCCAAGTAAAGAACATCCACTGCATGACCCTTATCCAGCTCACCTGTCACCCAGTCATAATATTGCATCAGGTTGGTATGAAAAGACTTCCCTGAAACATACCCATGCTGCCTCACATCCTGGAGGCCTTTGTCCTCCAGGTATGACACCAGTCTTTCCTTTAGTATTGTCTCCATGAGTTTGCACACTATGGAGGTGAGACTTACAGGGTGATAATTACCCTCTTCATCCCTTGGTCCACTCTTGTGTAATGGTACTACATGCACCATCCTCCAGTCCAGTGGTACACATCCTGACTCCAGTGAGGTGCTGTACAGATCTTCCAGTGGCTCCGCCAACACCTCCACCATCTCCCTCAGCACCCTGGGGTGGATACCATCTGGCTCTGGTGCCTTGTCTACCTTCAGTGCCCTCAGTCCCTCTAGGACTCTACTTGCCTCAATTCTTCCATCTGTTGCCTCCTCTCCCCCTGTCCCCACCTTCCCAGGCCATGGTGGTAGGGGTTCCCCCTTTTCTTCCATGAACACTGAGCAAAAGTATTCATTCAGTGCTTCTGCCTACTTCTTACCCTTTTCCATCCACTCCCCACTCCTTTTTATCCTCACTATTGTCTCCTTGCACTTGCTTTTCTCCCTGATGTAGCTGAAAAAGTCTCTCTCCCCCCTGTTAATTCCCTGTGCTAATCTCAGCTCCCTCTGGGCCTTGGCTTCTCACACTTTTCTGGTCACCAACCTGGACTGTCTTGCATACTCCTCCCTGTCCACTTTCTTCCCTGTCCTTCTATACCTCTGTGCTGCCTCTCGTTTTGCTCTTACCACCTCCATGACCTCGCTGTTCAACCAGCATTGTTTTCTTGCTCTGCTCCTCTTACTCTGTGTCTTGGTGCAAGTTTCTGTTGCCTATGTATTCCCCCTTTTAATAATATCCCATTTATGCTCTGCATCCAACTCCTGCCTTATGCCCTCTAGTTTCCCTTTCAGTACTTCCTGCATCCTCCCAAAGTCTGCCCCCCTGAAGTTTACTACCTGAGTAACAGATTTCCCTGGCTCCCCGCACATCGTGATATTAAACCACACTGATTGGTGATCGATGCTAGTGGGTCCTCCACCTTTATTTCCCTTACTGTCAGTCAGTAAACATCAGATCGATACAGTCACTACTGAAATAAAGAATGATCAAAATGAACCTATGCCATTTCCGTTTGGAAAGGTTACATAGGTTACATAGGTTTATTGGAGCTCAGAAGACTTATATTGTCCATGTAGCATGCCTGTAGAAATTACTAATATCCCAGAATATTATTTCCAATCAGATATCTAACCAAATTTATTTAAAAGCCTGCATGGTGCTACTTAATACCACCTTTGTGGCAGTCTATCCCAAATTGACACAACTCTGACACTGAACCAATGCTTTCTTTGGTAGTCCTATTGTGAACTGCCATGGATGTGCTTTAGTATGATATGGCTGTTCCTATAGCTTTAGTCCCAACTGCTCCCTCAAGTTGCTATCAGTAGGGCCTTGAACACCATGCACATGTTGCCTACAACCTACGTATTCCAACATGTACATCCCTAATTTGGTCAACCTGTCCTGATAATTCCTGCCTTGTACACCATCAATCAACCTTGTAGCTCTTTTCTGGACCTTCTCCATTCCTACAATCTCCTTTTGTAACCTGGATACCAAAACTGTGCACAATATTAAATGTGTGGACGCTACCAGCGACCCATACAGGGGCAACAAGATCTCTCTCCTCTACTTTTGATGTGCCTAATTATGCAACTCAAAATATTACCTTGTTTTTTAACCACCAGGCTACAGTACTGATTACATTTTGGTCATTTGAGACCCTAACTCTCAGATCCCTTTCATCTTTGACTTCCTTAATATCTGTCCATTTAACATATTGGCCCATACATTATTCCTGACAAAGTGCATGACAATGCACTTAACCACATTAAAGGTTAGTCTCAAATCCTGTGCCCACCCCTGCAGTTTTAGTAGGGCTTCTTGTAGTCTGGCAGTCTCCAGGCTGCTGTTGACTGTAAAGCCAATTCTTGTATCATTAGCAAACTTTGCTTCCCATACATCTCCCTCAGCTGTCATAGAATGTATATATACATTAAAGAGGCAAGGGCCCAAGACAGACCACTGCAGGACCTCACTCATCACCTCAGACCATCCTGAGCTGCAACCCCTGATTGTAACTCTTGTTTTCTATCTGATAGCGAAGAGCTAATCCTTCTTGTTAAGTTACTCTGAATGCAATGTTCTATCAGGGAGTCCACAAGTTCTCCATGTGGTACTTTATCAAAGACCTTGGAGAAGTCCAGAAAAATAACATCCACTGGTTTCTCCTTATCCAAGGCTTCACTAACATTTTCATAAAATCCTAGAAGGTTGGTCTGATATGATCTACCATGCTTAAAACCATGTTGCGCTTCATCAATATCACCTCTCTGCTGCATATCCAGTTCTATATGTTCCTTTATAATCCCCTCCAGTACCTTACCAATTATTGAGGTCAGGCTTATCGGTCAATCGGTCATGATAGAAACGTTCAAGTACCTCAAGGGAATCAACAAAGTCCAGGAGGGTGGCATCTTTCAGTAAAAGAGATGTGTAAGAACAAGGGGGCACAATTTAACAATAGAGGGGGATGGTTCAGGGGTAATGTGAGGAAATTTTATTTCATGGAGAGAGTGGTGGATGCATGGAACTGCCTTCCTGGAGAGGCTGTGGGGTCTAAAACAGTGAAGGAATTCAAACATGCATAGGACAGACATAAGGCAATTATAGTGGGGGGTGGCAGGAAGTAGGCTGTTGGTTAACTAAACTCTGCAGCTTATCCAGTAGGTAGGAAAATGGGCATATTGGGTTGGCCAAGTGGTCCTTATCTGCCATCAAAGTCTATGTTTCTATGTTTCAATGTTTAATAGTTACTAACAGCCTGCCTGGAGCCTTTCTTAAAAACGGAGATGCCAGTTGCTTCTTTCCATGCATTTACTGCTATTCCCTGATCCAAGGAAGCCTGAAAAAGGTAAGTTAGTGATTCAGCCAAGACTTCTGCCAATTTTATAATTACTCTGGGATGGATTTCGTCTGGTCCCATGGATTTACCAGGGTTTAGGCTAAGCAATCTTTTTTTGATATCTTCCTTATTTAATTTAAGTATGCAATTTGTTACAAGATGCTGTTTCTTGCCCCTGGTTTTTATATTATATACTGATGAGAAATAACTATTACATCTTTCAGTCATAAGTACATTATCCTGTGTCAAACTTCCATCTGTAAGTTTTAGTGGACCTGTTTCTTGAGATCGTGAAGTTGCATTTCTACCCCCAGAAAGTATTTTTAAATTTAAGCAAGGATGGTGATTGTTCGACATTATGGGGACCCTGCCTTGTACAGAAGGGATCCATTTGATATGCCAAAATGCATCAGCCCGATGCTCACACTCCCGACCCCAGGTGCCCGAAACACAGTTGCCTGACATTGAGATTTTACCAGTGGCAGAGAAGGAATCCTAAAGTAATTGGGGGTGTGGGGGCAAAGCCCCCCACATGGGGGGTTCAGGGGGAAAAGCCTCCAAGACATTTCCTACAGGTAAAATCCTGATGTTGGGCAACCATGTTTCGGGCACCCAGGGTCGGGAGTGTGAGTGTTGGGCCATTGCCTTTTGACATATCATAGTATATCAGTACAGAAGCTATTACAAGGCACACATAGGTTATGGCCTTCCTGGCTTTCATGGACTTCCTATATGTATGGTTCTGGTATGGGAGATATAGCGTAGTCTGTTTAGAAAGCAGTTTTATTTTTAGGAAAGGTGGTTCAAAACTGCTAAACTACATCTACAAGCGGTAGCTAACAATGTTGCAATGGATGTTGTGGGGCATGTGGCTAGTGATGTCACTCAAAAGATGTCATGGGGAGATAAGCCCTCAGGGTGCTTCAGGACTGTTTGTAGTCAAGACAGGTAGAAAGTGAAATGCAGAGTACCTCCATCACTTCTCATCAGACCACCCGGCTACTTTAAAAGGGGTGTTTCAAAATGCAAAGTGTCACATAAAAGGAAGTTGTCAAAGTCCAAGGACATTCAGAGGTGTAAAAAAACAGAGACCTGTTCTAAAAACAAAAACATGGCCTTTGTGCATGTAGTTATAAAGAATGCATAAAATCATAATTGAACTTGTTTGCCATTGCTACCACATAGACAAGTATTGAAAAAAGCATTTATGTAGAGATACCCCCTCTGGCTGCCCTTTCAGAAAACTCACTGATTGAATTTTATATAAGCGGGAACTGGTAAAGGCTATTTGGATCTAAACAGCTTGTTTCTTTACTGATTTGCAAAAACACTAGCGGAAATGGTGGTGATATACCTGCAGCAGCCAAGGTGGTCCTCATAAACTACCCAGTGGCCACCAATTTCAGTCAGTTGGAAGTGACTGTTGGTGATTGGCTCATCAGTCAGAGCAATAACTGTTACCCCTCCAGAGCTATCATGGAATCTGTGCTGAACTTCAGTGAAGAGACCCTTTCTACCCAATTCACTGCAGGGTTATTTTACAAAGACACCTCGGGGAAACATGGAATCACAGACAGAGTTGGTGACAATGTAGGGTTAAATAAAAAAAGCTCTTTTATGCATTTCAGTAGAGGGGTTGAGCTGCTGGGACACTTGCACACAGACTTGTTTTTCCAAGAGAAACTAATGCTGAATGGTGTGAATATTAAAATTAAACTGGCACATAACAGGGACAGCTTTTGTCTAATGAGCTGAGATGCTGAGCCTTACAAGCTAAAAATCATGATCACCTCTCTGTTTGTCAAAAGTATAAAAGTAACCCCCAGTGTTCGTCTGGGACACTCAGAAGCCCTGCTAACCTTCAACACTAAACATCATATAGACAGAGTGGGGATGAAAGTGTTCAGCATCCCTGCAGGCAGCAGGGTCAGCAACCAAGACAATTTGTTGTTTCAACAGTTACCAAAAATGATGGTCATGGGATTTGTTGACAATGATGCTTTTAACAGTTCCTACACAAAGGATCCCTTTAACTTTAAACAGTCTAACATTAATTTTGTGGCTGTGTATCTGGATGGTGAACACATTTAAACCTCTGCAGCCAGATTTTAGAAATGGGAATGCTGTGACAGAATATTTTAATCTAGCACAGCCAGCCAGTAAAAATATGAAAGATTGCCCACTACTTATCAACCATCAGGAATTCACCCAGAGGTACACACTGTTTCCCTTTCATCTGACTCCAGACTAAGAATGTGCTGATCATTACTCTCTAATTAAAATTGTGAACCTCACAGCAGAAATCAGATTTGCAGAAGCCCTTCCTCAAACAGTTTATCTCATTGTCTTAGCTGTGTTTGATAATGTCTGAACACAAGGCAGCTGGAAAAAATTGTAACCAATGACTCCCACATCCGTTACTGTTTTCTGGGTGTGTGACTCGCTGTGATGTGCTATCCAGGGAGAGATTGAGAAACCTTCTCACTGCACTAGTCATCAATACTGACCCCCATGACCTCCCTGGACAGCACTGGCATAAAAAATGATGCCATGGTAACTAGTTTTGTACTTCGCCCTTTCAGACATCTAAACATATCAGGGCATGTATCAGTGGGATGGCAACAGGTTCAGACTTGTCTTGCAATACATTTAAAATATGCACTCACTTGTAATCTGATTGAAAACCAATCACTTATAATATCATATATGGTCCTTCATGACTGTGTGTCGTGTTGTCATTTTTTTTCTGGGGGGACCTGTGTTTGAACTTTGATGGCGAGACTTTTGTTTAAAATTTTCAGATATGTAGAGTCTTCAATAATGACACAATTGTATAAAATATAAAGATATTTATTTTAAAAACATGTCACTAAAATGTGACATACATCAGAGCTAACATCATGGATAAGATGCAATAAATTAAAGCATCTCCTGTTAAAAATGCACAATACATATGACATACCACTAAGGTAGGATTATGATAAGCACCTTTAAAAAAAAACCTACTAACATATTTGAATATGAGGTATGCTAACATGCATCAATGTAAGCACTTTTTGTAAAACAGGATTACATATTTAATATGGGAGTAAATTGTAATATTGACAGTACACATCAGTCACTGAGGTATATAACATTCATACATAGAGATGGAATTTAAGTTTTACATAGTGAACCATGTAGGTTTTTTAAAAGACATTCTTCTTTTGGGTGTCACTGACCATTGGCTAACTAGAGATGGCTGTGGGTGTTTTGCAACAGCTGTTGTCAGGCTTTCCACATGGCCCGTTTGCTTAATGACCAAACACAGATGTGGATATGTCAGCCTCAGCCACCACTTTGACAAAAACATCCCAACCTATTGGCTTTCTGTGGTTAGAGATTGTGTGAGTGGCTGTAACAGCTCTTACCAAATCGACCAAGAAGCAACACTACCTTAAATTCCATCTTATCATTCCAAAAAAGAATATCCTTGTTCTTTACCATATGCCTTAACAAAAGTTCAGCATTGGTTTTAGACTGATGAGAAACACTACTTAAAATGTCTTTTTCCATAGCTCTCAGGGCAGAAACTGTCTCAGCAGCAACAGTAGCAGCAGCAGCAGGGGGTTGCTCAGATTCTGATTCACTCTTGGGCATGAGTAAAGTCAGACTGGTTTTAACTTGTTCTCCTTGTCTTACCAAAGTCAAATAGTGCTATATCACAGCACAATACAATTTGGCTTTGTCATAATCTGATATATCAGTCCAGGATAGTATAGCTCTCATTTCCATGTCCAAACTGTTAGTTGCAACTTTTCTCATGTCCTTATCAGGGCACTTTGTTTAATATGATCCATCTTTTGCTGAGGTACCAAACACATTTTCTGAGTAAAATCCATTATCTGTTAGCCAGCAATCCAGTGATCTGAGGAATAGTGATTCGAACAAGGTCCCTATAGATCCACCTATCTGATTAATAATCTATTTTTCTTTTAACAGGATGTTTTGTTGCTTAGGGTTTTAATGACTCTCCCTTTTTTCAGCAAAGTTAACTGCTTTGCTGACAAAGAATATTTCCTTTGAGAGTATTTAGGGCTATCTCAGTATATCTGATAGCAGATCATCACAGGCTGAACATAAAATAGCTTTTCTTAAACTGGGAGGTCCTTTTACAAGTAACTTTGGACAGATAGATTTCTCTGTAGTCTTTTAGACATAATGACACTACAGTATCATATATTTTTAGAACCAGAAAGTGATTTCTTCAAGACATGCCACAGACCAGTTAGGAGAAACAATCCACTGCATAATCTATATTCATCTGGAACAGTGGATCTTAAATCAAACAGTAAATAACTGTAAGGCTTTCTAGTGGAGTCTTCAAATGCATCTAAATTTTTTGTCTTACCAGGGTACATCTGTCTAGCCAGGGTTATGATATGCAGCTTGTCCCTTGGGTTTTTAAACATGACCATGTATTTGGCATTTAGTATGATGGTCCTGCTTTTTTTACCTTGACAGAATACAGTCTGGACAATTAAAATATTGTCAACTATTTGTGATGGCTGTACTTGGTAAACTAATACTTGACTTCTTTATTTTGACAGGCATAGTCCATTAAATAATCTGTAACAACAAAATTAACCTTCCCAGGGGGTAAGAGATCATCGTTGGCTAACGAAGACAGTAATCCCTCCACAATTTAATCTGTTGGAACTTTAACCACAGTTCATTATACAAAGGCTACCAACAGCTGTAGGACCAGACAATATTTTTAGGTTTATGTTATGAAGTCCAGAACAAATGTTTTGGTCACCTGCTCAAGTAAAATTAACTGTCACAACACAACTCTGTTCCAATATGTTATTCTTTATTTTATTTAAAAGTTCCAACATTTCACCTATTGAATTATGTTTCTTCTGGGGAACTGCAGGTAAATTAAGAAAAAAGTATATTCAAATTATAGTAATTATATATATATATATATATCCATTTTTTAATATCTTCTCCCAGATAAAACATCAAAACTCTGGTCTATGATATTACACCAACATCAAAATGTATTCCAGCATTTTTAGTATATTTTAAATAGCATTCTGCATATCCACTGTGTCACTACTATAACCAGCCACCCATTTAAAACAGTGTAAAACAACACTACCTTTCAAGTTTAACATGGCCCGATGGGCTCCTCTGCTGCTAAGTGCTTCTTAAAGTTCAACAACTTTCTTAATATAACAGAAAAAAATACAAATAAAATTCAGAATACAAATCTCAGCAGTGATCACAACTCCATATAAATTCATCTGTCTGCATTACATAGAACTTACTAAATTCATTAATTGCTGTCACCTTTGAGTACAAAAGTTACTTCATCTCTTACAGGTTCCATATTCATCTGATCTACCTGTTAATGGAAATAGATTTTATATCTATATCTTCTAATCAACGTCACTAGAAAAGCTTACATAAATTCTGTATCTACATTATACCTTAGTTTATTCTTTTATTATTATGTCTCAAATGGAGACAGTGTGTCTCTATGATTCTGCAACTAAAACAGAATCAAAATCAAAGTCATAGTTAGATGGATGTAAGGGTTACATTGTCATTCTGCCACCATATAAATAACACATTTTGAGCGTCCTTCTATTCTATACTCTGATGCTATTATTAAAACATTCTCTCCATAACAAGTACCACTTGGCATCCAACACAGTAAGAACTCCTCCTATTACTTTTATTTGTTATCCCTAAGTAGAAAAAACACACTTTCTTCAAGCAGGTTGCCACTATATTACTGTTATAAACTATTTAATTAACTTTTTGCTGTTAAATACAATGGTTTGTCAATTCACTTTGTTAATTCATCTCCTTTTTTATTTACCCGGTAACTCATTTTACTGATTCATTGCTCGACTTACTAGTTTAATGTCTCTTCAATCAGGTATACTCCTTTTATCTCAGGTTCTCAGTGTGATTTGGCAGCACCAGGTCCATGCTGGCCGAACCCCTTATGCCTGTGTGGTGAGTCACATGACAATGACTGATGTCATCACACATCATTCTAGTGATGTGGTTGCCTGAGAAACCAGTGACTTCCCACAGGCATTTTTGGCTGGCACACTGTGATTTTGGCAACAAAAGCAGCATTTATATGTGAAAGTTATGTAAAATCAGACATTCTCATTCTTTTAAACCCTTTCCTTCTAGCCTATACACATAATTTATCCCATCTAATACAGCTAAATTTACTAATCATTTTTATTTTTAAACCATGTATGCATACTCCCATGCTATCAGTGTTTTACCTCATTTTAACATTTAAACACTGCATTCTACATTGTTTCTTCAGATTAAAAAAATAATCAAAATAGCTGTTTCTCTCACACGAGGCCATAGTTGTCTTCTTTACTGTTGAATCAGCTATAAGTTAAAGAGTTTTCACTTTTATCATATGCATGATGTTAACCTAATTCATATCTACTTCCCAGTGTTCTGTAAGGATTGTACCAGCATGATTGCCAGTTGACATCCTCATTTAAACCCCATTTCTCATTGATCACTCCCATTTCATACATCTAAAACATTTCTCTTCTCTCAACAAGTGCTTTACAGTCCCCACCTCTACTAGATTCCAAAACATGCTCTAAGTCCCAAAACCTAATTTGCATTGGTGTATGCCCTCTTTCATTAAAATGGCAAGCTAGGGGTGAGTTTTCATCCTTGTTTCAGATTCGACTCTTATGATCTGATATTTGTGTTCTTAATTCTCTCAAGGTCTTCCCAATATACAGCTGGTCACATGGACATTGTATAAGATACAGTATATCACTCCTGCCGTAGCACAAGTGACGTGAGATTGTATTTTATATTCTTTTTCTATGTGTGGGTGTTTATATACTGTCTTTCATGAAGTATGTCCACAGGCAACACATTTGCCACAGGGATACATCCCATCTTCTAGTGGGCCCAGCAGCAGCTGTGTGTTCTGTGGTTTTGATTGAAAATGTTGGGTGGGCACTAATTTCTTTTTGATCATGGGTGCCTTTTTGGAAACCACATATGTTTTTTGTCTAAATATAAGAGATGTGGAGGATGTTGTGCCAAATTTCCAAATTTTTGAAAATAATTCCTTTAATTTGAGGCATTATTTGATTATGCTGTGTACTAAATGTAATTTTTTTTAGCTTCACTTGTTACTGCTTTCATCTCAAGCATCTGTCTTCTGTATATTTTAGATACTTTCTTTTGTGCCTACTTTAGGGTTCCCTTATTGTAGTTTCTCTGAATAAATCTTGTCTCTATTACTTTCTCTTCCTTCTTGTATTCTTTCTCTGTACTGCAATTTCATTTTGCTCTCAAAAACTGAGACTATTGAATGCTTTCAAACAATCTCTTAAGTGAAATCTCTTCAATGTAATGTTGTATTCCTGTCTGTTTTCTGAATAATTTAGTTTGCAATTTCATTGCTGCCAAATTGCACTGAGAACCTAAGATGAAAGTAATATACCTGATTGATGAGGCATTAAACTAGTAAGTCGAGCAGTGAATCAGTAAAATGAGTTACCAGGTAGATAAAAAGGAGATGAGTTAACAAAGTGAAGTGACAAACCATTGTGTTTAACAGCAAAAAGTAAATTAAATAGTTTCTAATAGTAATATAGTGGCAACCTGCTTGAGGCAAGTGTGGTTTTACAACTATAGGGATAACAAATTAAAGTAATATGAGGAATTCTTATGCGTCAGACACCGAGTGTTGCTTGTTATGGAGAGAATGTTTTAAAAATAGCATGAGCTCCATTAATCTGTCCTCATATGTTTTCTGATGCAGTCCCTGCACCATTTTGGTTGCCATTCTCTGGACTGCCTCAATTTGGTTAATGTCCTTCTGAAGGTGTGGCCTCCAGTACTGCATGCAGTACTCCAGATGGGACTTATCCAATGTCTTGTAAAGAGGTATTATTATCTCCCTCTTCTGACTTGTGATACCCATACTAATATACCTTAACATCCCCCTAGCCTTATCTACTGCTGTAGTAGCTTGCTTGGATGATTTCAGGTAATCGGTGATGATGATGCCCAAGTCTCTTTCTTCCCTTGTAACTACCAGCAACTCCCCAGCCTATAGGTGGCTTCAGGGTTTCGCTTCCTATGTGCACAGTCGTGCACTTCTTTGCATTAAACCACAGTTGCCACTTTTCTGACCATTTTGCTATTTTATCCGGATCTTTTCATTCTGCCCACCCCATCTGGACCATCTACTCTGTTGCAGAGATTGGTGTCATCTGCAAACAGACAAAACTTACCCTCCAGTCCATCTGCAATGTCGCTAATGAAGATATTGAAGAGGACTGGCCCCAGGACTGATCTCTGAGGTACCCCACTTGTGACTTGCATCTCTTCTGACTGTATACCGTTTACCACCACTCTCTGTTTTCTGCCTGGCAACCAGTTTGCCACCCAGTTCACCAACTTCTGACCCACCCTGAGCCTACCCAGAGTATTAATCAATCTTCTATCTGGAACAGTATCAGAAGCTTTGTTGAAGTCAAGCTAGGTGACATTAACTGCTCCCCCTTGGTCCATCACTCTGGTTACACTGTCAAAGAAATTTATGAGATTAGTTTGACAGGACCTTCCTTTTGTAAACCCATGCTGTCTTGGATCCTGTGCTCCTATGGATTCCAAGTGTTGCCCTATCCTTTCCTTAAGGAGTGCCTCCATAATCTTGCCCACTACTGAGGTAAGACTGACTGGTCTGTAGTTCCCTGTGTCCTCCCTGCTACCAGTCTTGTGGAGCGGGATTACATGAGCCCTTCTCTAGTCTTCTGGGATCTCTCCTGTGCTCAGAGACTCCCTAAACAGTTCTAATAATAGCTCTGCTAGTTCCACCCTTAGCTCCTTTAGTACCCTGGGATGTATGCCATCAGGTCCCATTGCCTTGTCCACCTTGAGCTTATCAAGCTTTTGTAGGACCCTTTCATTTGTGAAGAGACTAGTGCTCACCTCCCTCCCCTGTGTCCATGGTGCTGAGCAGTGAGCCCTGTCCTACCTTCTCTTCAGTAAATACTGAGCAGAAGTATCTATTTAGGATACAGTAGATGCTTTTACATGGTCCTCCTCCTCACATGCCCCCTTATCTCCTTTGATTGTAGCAATACCCCCTCTGGAAATCTACAAATCTTTTGACAGCACAGCAGGATGCAGTGTCAGTTTCCTGTTCTATACAGTTTGCATCACAAAAAACATTACAAAACAAAATACAGGAATGGCAATTTTTGTGACTGTATGGTGAGTGACAGTATTCACAGAGGAATTTGGCCACTATACATTTCTTCACATCTTTTACACCATAATAGTGATTGTCATGCAGTAATACAAACAGTATTTTAGGAAGTCTTTCTGGCCTCATCAAAAATGTTTGCCAATTTCCTTCATTATTGATATGAAATCTTAATTATGACTCCTAAAACACATTCAGACTGTGGTATGTCACTAAAAGTTATAGAGGTTTGGTCTGACAAACCTAGCTCAGCATGCAATATTTTAGTCTTATTGAGCAACTGACTTTCACTCATGTGTGGATTTAGGAATGCGAGAATGGAGCCAGCAAAGCACATAATATCACCTCTATTATTTAAATCAATTAAGTATTGTCTCTTTTGTCAATAATTCTACTATGTAAAACAGAGCTCAGTATCCATCTACTCCCCAGCCCCACCCCCTGGTGATTTCTGATAGTTGTTTCTATGAGATGTATAGTTTCATCAGCAATTACTTCTGCATTGCTCTGTAACATGTCAGCTATGTGATCTAAGAAGGTGGCTGTATTTAACTCATTAGGTCATGTTCTCCTTGATAGCAGGGCGGTGATTTAAAGAGTCAACATCCAAATGCAACTGAATAAAATCTTCTGGGCTGAATTGATTCATCACCCAGTCTAAAAGATCTTGAATAGCTTGGTGTATTGCCCTAATAGCATCTGTAAACAAATTGAGTCTATCTAAATTGACAAAGTGGAATCTCTAGTGAAACTGGAAAGTTCTGAACTGCTGTAAAATATGTTCATAATGCTGCACTCTTTCTAAAAAAACTATAGGGTGCTCCTTGTGTGCTAACTGATCATCTTGTCAATTTTCAGCAAGCTGGTTTTGTAATTCACCAGCGTGTTGAAAAACAGCAACATGGTGTAATGCCCCACTATGTAATATTTTCCTGGCATGCTTTACTTTCCTTCTCAAAGTTTCTCTGATTGTTTTGTTTTTTACCCATTTTTTGTGTTGCTTGCATGCATGAGCAAGAAACACATTGCTTTCAGCAGTTAGGGAGAATGCCTAAATGCATCAGGAAATTTGTGCCATGTCACCACGCAATCAGCTGTTTTGGTGCATTACAAGCTACTAAAACAGCTGATTGGGTGGTGTCCCCATGGCAACGGCTTCTCCATCGGACTCTCACAGTCCTTAGGAAGCTGACAGAAAGCCACCACCCACTGTTCAGTGTGCGTTCCTGGTGAAACAGTTCAATAAATAAATGAAGAAAAAGCTGATGGGGTGCCAAATCTTCCTGTCAGCATGCCCTCCCAGTTCAATTTGCCAATGGGAGACACTCCTTTTGGCATAATGTCCCCTTCCCAAATGTGTTGTGTGCCAAGGGGTACCCGTCCCTCATCAGCTCTTGCCACCCCTACATTTTATATGTGCTGACAGGGTGCCCAACCCCTGTCAGCATGCCCCTACCTGGTAATTTTGTCAATGGGGGAGCCCACTCCCCATTGGCATAATGCTCCCCCCAATTTCTTGTGTGCATGAGGGGGGTGCCCAATCCCCCTCGGCTCTTGTTCTCCGCCAGCACTCAGTATGTGTCAATGGGGGTGCCCAATTCCCCATTGGCTACAGCTTCCCAAACACTTAGGTGGCACTCTGGGAGCCCACCCCAGGGTGGCAACATTAAAGTCCCTGCAAAAAAGAAAACCTTCCTGCAAGTTTTTTTTTTTTTTTAAATAAACCTGTAAACTTGAAAACGGTCCCTAGTTGATTCTGGTGGTCCCTACCCGAACCCATGCCCACCCTCTGTGTACTCCCCAACACACACCCTCACCACATACTTACCGTTGGAGCCTGGCGCAATGATCTTAGGTGGACCGGGAACATGTCTGCACTCTTTAAAGAAAACCGCAAACTGAAGAAATGCCGGTAAGCTATATAATGGCATAAATGGTTTTTTTTTTTAACTTTGGTGCATATCTCAGCCATTTTTAGGAATTTGTTCACCAAATTTTCAACATGGGGTTCTTTTGACCCCACCTCATGAACTCAATCACTGTCATTTTGTTATTCGGTCCCGAAAGGTGATTTTGTGGTCACTGTACTGAACCACCTTTCGGGACTGATTAATGAAACAACAGTGTCACAGTTCATGAGGTAGGCTCCCAAAAACCCTATGTTGAAGATTTAGTGAATAAATTCCCAAAAATGATTGTTTTATGAGCATGTGTTGCGCAGTTCCCCCCAGGTCACTCCGTGAGACGAGCATCTTTTTGCTTAGTGTGCCTTTCCAGGTGAAACATTTCCAATAAATAATTAAATAAAGTTCTGACGCACACTCATAACTTCGAGCATTTTTAATGTTTTCACTCCAGATTTTCAGCACTGCCATTTTACCACACCTCCTTATGAACATTACAACTGCCATTTTCACATCTCACCTGAAATGTGGGCACACAGTAGCGTGGTCTACGTGTGAAATCAGTGTTCGGGACAGATTAAGAAAATCACAGTGATACTGTTTAAGATCAGAGGTCTTAAATGGGCTATGTTGAAAATTTGGTGACAAAAGTCCATAAAATGACTGTGTTATGAGCGTGCATTGTGCAATTTCCATGCACCCTCATAAGTTTACAAATTCATAATCTTTTCAGTCCAGATTTTCAACATTGGCATTTTTCAGCACCCTGGCCGAATTGTATTTTTGCACTTCCAGCAAAGAATAGCATGGTCGCTGTGGGAAATCAGTGTTTGGGATAGATTAAGAAAATCACTGTGACACTGTTCATGAGCAGAGGTTGCAAAATGCCTATGTTGAAAATCTGCTGTAAAAAAAACTAATTACATTACGGGAGTGTGTTGTGCAGTGTCTACGCACACTCGTGACTTCACCAGTTTTTCATATTTTCACTTCAGATTTTCAACATTGCCATTTTTAGCACCTCCTCATGAACAGTGCAGCTGTCATTTTTCACATCCTGTTCAAAATGTGTTTTCTCACCTTGGGCGCCAAAGGGCGCAGTCACTGTGCAAAATCACCTTTTGGCTAATGAACTGATAGTGTCACTGTTCATGCGGTGGAATCACAAAATGCCCATGTTGAAAACTTGGAGGAAAAATACCAAGAAATGCTCTGGGTGTTAGGGTTTTTGACCATAATGCCCTACCTGTAGGACTGACAGTTGTCAGGGTATAACTTGGGATTGTTGACAGCAATGCTCATGCCATTCCACCCCACCCTACAGCCAGTGGCAGGCATCAAGGTGTGCCTTGGACCCTTGGCCCAAGAGGTCACCCCATTCTCATGTACTGCACTCATTTCAGTGTATTTCATGGAATGAGGTGAGTGTAAAGCCTGAACACTTCAAAGCACACCTCGACACTTGTAAGTTTCTGCAGGGTAGGGTGAAGTGAAATGCTGTGACCATTATCGACAATGACCCAAAGGCACACCCCAGTGCCTGTCCATCTCTGCAGGGTGGGGGTGGAGTTGGAGTCAGTTCAATGCTTCACTGCCATTCCTATACTGCATCCATCTAACTCCTACACTTCCACTGCTAATGACAGCAAGCAACACTTAGCATTGACAAATGCTTGTTCTTTTTTGATCCCATCAATTATTTCTTTTCATTTTTTTAGTGCTGCACCCCCTTTTCACTTAGTCTGTGAGGTTTTCTATCCCTCACTATTTTTTTTGACAGCTCTTTCTCCAGTGCCCTGATCTTCTTAAACATTTGGGACACTTGTAGAGTCTGTTTGAGCTCTGAGCATGAGTGCCTGGCTGCACATAATATTCAAAATGCACCATTTACCAAAGTACCTTCCAAAAAATCTGATTTAAAAAGCTACATATCATATTCATCATTCTGCAATGTGCTTTCAATAATCGTACCATTGAATAAGGCATCAACTGTATCATTGAAACACCTCTTTGCAAGATTTAATGCTTCAAAGTCTTGTTCTTGAAACTTTGCATGTGATGACTTTGTCCGTGATTCTGTCTGTGACTCTGTCTGTGACTCTGTCCGTGATTCTGTCTGTGACTCTGTCTGTGACTCTGTCCGTGATTCTGTCTGTGACTCTGTCTGTGACTCTGTCCGTGATTCTGTCTGTGACTTTGTCTTTGATCCCTGCGCTGCTTGTTGATTGATCAACAGAAACTTCAAATTAGTGGCGTGTCTTGTTTTCTCTCTTCCTAAAGCATAACTCTCAGCTGTTGACAAAACAGAAAATAACCCTGTCACTAATTTCATAGGACAAATATCAGATCTAAAACCTGCAACCTTTTTAACAAACATGCAAACAAGAAAGCAATCACAGTAACACCGAATATTTTATTTTTATTTAATTCATTTGTGTTTACCAGGTAGATGCACTAGTCAAAAAATGACTATTTTCAGGCACGACCCAGGAGACTACAGAGACAAACTTCAAAAGAACATTATGGAACAAAATACAGGTTACATATAGATGTTTGAGGTATTAACAGCAGAACATAACAAACATTGAAGTTAGTAAGAACAATACAGCAGTAGAATTTAACATGTAACAATTACAGTACAATCAGGTCAAATAAAGTGACTAAGCAATGTTCAACCAAGTTACATGTAGAGTATGAGGCATTAACTGCAGAACATGACTAAGATTGAGGTAGTAAGAAAATGCAAGATTAAAATTTACAAGTGATAATACATTCAGGTTGAATGGGGGTGTAGATTAGATATATAATAAGCACAGGTTACCCAGTAGGGTACAGCAGTGACAGAAGAATGAAGCTGTGTTGATTAAGAAGAGAAAACAAGTTTTCCAGAAATGTGCAGTAGGAAATGGTAGATGCATGCTAGACATTTAGGAAGTGAAAGTGAGAGGAAGTGCTTCTTGTTGGAGTGGACCTCAGACACCCAGGAGACCACAGAGGGAAGAGGAGTTAGAGAGTAAAGGGCTAGGGTGGTTTAAAACAAGAGCATTTGTAGGAGGAGAAGAGATAGTGGCATAGCTCTCTCTTAAAAGAGATGTGGGATGCAGTTTGGTGTAGAGTTAGAGGGAGTGAGTTCCAGAAATTGGGTGGATGACAGGCAAAGGCCATACCACCTTTTGCTTTGCGGTGTCTTGGGATATGAACTGGGACATTTTCAGCAGAGTGAAGGCCATAGCTGGTTTTCTGGTATAGAAAGAGACAGGCCAGGGGTTTAAGTATTTGGGATCTGATAATGTTATCAGTAATGGACCTGAGTGTGTAAGACGTTAGTTCTTGGGGCAGAAGCCATCCTAGATCTGCATAGGGAAGACAGTGATGTTTCAGCCAGGGGAGAAGGATGCAAAGTGGCAGATGTTATTATAGGTGACATCACACTTTCAAAGACTCAAATTGCAAGTAGAAACATACGTAACAACCCCATAGGTGAGAGAGAAGTAATATCCATGGGCAATGGCAAGCCTAGCTGAGGGGTGAGTGCACAACTAACACGATTAGGCGATGCCAAGTTTGGAGTTAACCTGCTTACAGGTAATTTGGATGTGGAGATCAAAACTCAGAGATGGGTCAAGAATGACACCCAGATATTTGAAGGAATTTACCACCCCTACGGATGTGCCATCAAGGAGAGCGTTAAAGTGTGTCCAGGAATGTCTGAGTTTGAGTATACATACAATACATACAATAGCTGTCTCTAACAAATATCTACATTAAACTTGTATTTATTGATGGAAAATTTAAACAAAATACCTCTGGGAGGTATCTGTGGTGTAATTCATCTTCTAAACCATCCATAACAGCCAATGACAAAAAAACAGAAAAATATCTCCCTGTCACTAATTTTACTTCAGCATCACAGGACAAATATCAGATCTAAAACCTGCAATCTTTTAACAAACATCCATACAAGAATGCTCTCACATGAGCACTCTATATATGTACAACAGCTATATCTAACAAACATTTACATTTAACATGCCTTCTGGTGAAGAAATCACATTCTTACGTAAGCCATCCATTACTACCAATGCATTGATGAAATCTTCAAGATCTGACCAGCAGCTCTTCATTATGTTTGATTATTATTACTTGGTATTACTTGGTATGAAAGAACAGAAGAAGGCCAGAGCCCATCAAGACTGTTCCTCACACTATGTGGGACATTATTTATCTATTATCCCTCAACCAAACATCTAATTTGTTTTTAAAGACAGTGGCACTAGTTGCCTGTACCAATTCTTGTGGCAAGGTGTTCCATACAATGGATGATCTTACTGGAAAGTTTCCTTTTGCTGGTTTTATAAGTTTTACTAAGCTGTTTATTATGCAGTCTTGGAACATGTCTCCTTTGGAGAATGTTAGACCACATTTTACATCAGATCTGGTGAATTTATTAAATTAAAACCATAAGCATATCACCTCTTAATCTTCTAATTTGAAGAGTGAAGAGACCAGAAGCTTTTAATCTGTTTTGATAATCCAAGTTTCTTAATCTTGGAATCATTCTAGTTACTCTCCTTTGAACCTGTTCAAGAATTGCAATGTCTTTTTTTTGGTTTGCATTCCAGAAAGGAGAGCCATAGTCTAGATACGGTCTAATGTATGCCCTATACAATGGAGTAAGGCATTGTTCAGTGTGATTAACAAAAGTGCGTTTTATTTGCCTCAAAAGTCTGTTGGTCATGCAAGCAGTTCTAACATAGTGATTATTTGATGTAAGTTTATTATTAACATACAGTATATCCCTAAATCTTTTTCACAATTTGATGAGTGAAGTGGTAGTCCGTTTATATAATATATCGTTTTTGGATTATTTACACTGAAATGCAGTACTAAACATTTGTCTTGATTAAACTGTATATGATTTTCATTTGTCTAAAGTGTTAATTTTTCCAAATCCTTCTTTAATGCAGAAATTTTTCTTGATTATTAACCTTGCCCCCCCAATTTAGTATCATCTGCAAATTTAACCATGAAGTTATTTGGCCCTGTTTGTAAATCACTGATAAAGAGATTAAACAATGTTGGTCCCAAGACTGACCCCTGTGGTACACCACTTGTCACACTACCTGAATCAGACAAGATAGCATTAATTCTGACTCTTTGAGAATGATTTGTCAACCAGTTTAAAGTCCAGTTGACAACATCAGGTGACAATCCTAGATTGTGCATTTTAGTAATTAGTTTTTCATGTGAGACTTTATCAAAAGCTCTATTAAAGTCCAAAAGAATTACATCAGTAGGGATACCCACATCTAGTAGAGTACTTATATTATTGTAAAAAGATATCAGAGTGGTGGTGCAGGAATACTTGGGAGTAAACCCATGCTGATTTGAATCATAAATTCCTAATTTTTTACAATCTTGATCTATTTGATACATTTTTCAAATAGTTTTAAAACTAACCTCTATGTCTGTCTCAGTTTTGTTGGATGCTGAAAGGACTGTCAATGTGGGCAGTGGGTTTATATACAGTATATTTCTGTGAGGCCACCCTCTGATCTGAACAATGCCATAATAGGTAACACACAATAATTAGTAAAACCAAAATAGCCTCACCCCATCACATCCTCCATACTATACATGGTAACATATGACACATGCCCATCAGTTCTAAAACCTAAATTATACAATGGGGTATGAAAATCCTGTAACCTCATTGGTCAAAACACATCACATGACCGTGATAAATCCTCCTGTAAACCCACTGTAAAAGTTTTATATCACTATAAAAACCGAAAACAAGTTGAATATTGTATAATAGCAATATACCATGACACAGAGTGAGTATATGGGTGGATTTACCACTTCCAGTGTGGTTAAGTCACTCGGCTGCACCTCGTGACTGAACCACACCAGGCATGGTAAATCCACCAATATACCCACTCTCTGTCATGGTATATTGCTTAAATAGCTACCCCAATTATACCCTCCATACTATACATGGTAACATATGACAGGCCCATCTGTTCTAAAACCCAAAATAGCCCCCCCATCATCACACCTTCCATACAATACGCAAGCAATAACACACAATGAGGTATGGGTTATGTCCTGATAAGATCACACACAGGTGTGTTATAAGGCATGAGGTGCTTGTACTGAGTCCGTTATGCTCCTGGGAGTGCTCATATCAGGATATAGCCCACACCTTAGAGTGTGTTATTGCGCTTATAAAATGAGCCCCACAAGTTATCACTATGAGAAAAAATAAGAACAAAGATTAAAAATGTGTATATGAAGAATGTATTTAATAGGTAAAAATAGTAAACAAAAATAGTCTGATCACACAATTCAAACACATATCAGCTTTTTCCTTAAATCTTTGGATGATGCCCCCAAAAATTAACAGCCTTACAAACCCAAACCCACACACAACATTTTTACATGTTTCATTTTATGTGAAAAACAGTACCTCTTAAAATGCCATACAATGAGGTAGCCAACCATCCAATCACCTTCCAGGCTATCATCGTGAATCTGCAGTCTGGTGTCCTTGACTCCTTTCTGCTTCACTGCTATGATGCCTGAAGTTCCCTTTGGCAAATTCTTTCATAATAAACATTAGTAATACAGAGGAAATGGACATTAAATTCCAATTCACTAGTTTACTGCAACACAGTACAATACAAAAGGGCTGAAAAACCTGACTTTCTGAATCTGACTGCCTGCCTGTAGGCATTATATCAGCCTTTGACTAACAAAGATGGATGGAGTCTAATCATATGCAGGAGCAGAACACATTTGGCACAAATGTTGAAAAATAATTTTTATTGCACACATCAAACCAAAATAAGACACTCCAGTTCCACACCACTTCCCCAGGTCTTAGGTCAATAATCACCCACTAAGCATGTAGCACTCAGCTGCACCTCATCCCAGATCACCAGCATAATCCCACAAAGCAAATAGATTAATGGGGAATATTTTGAGAAATATAAAAAGTAGGCAGGAGGAGGTTATTTTGCCACTCTACAGATCTAATAGTAAGGCCAATTTTTGAGTATAGAGTACCTTTCATTGCCCCACAGGAAATAGGTACTGGTAAATCAATAGAAAGAGTGCAATTCAGATATACGAAGAGGATAGGAGTTGTCAAAGACATGGATTATAAAGATAGATTGTGTAAGTTAGGTCTCTACTCCATGTCCTACCGTTACTTGAGAGGAGACCTATGTTATACATACAGATGCTTCTACAATGAGATGTTATGGGAGTGTACTGGACTTAGAAAAAAAGAAGTACTAACCAGGGCAACTAGACAACATTCATATTAGTTATTGGGAGAGAATTACAGAACACAGAGAAGAGGGAGATGGTATAACCAAAGGGTGGTTGGAGAATGGAATAGGTTACCACTTGATGTGGTGGAAGCCACTACAATGGAAAACTTCAAGTGTATGCTTGATGAATATATGCAGGAAAGAAAATGGAAGTATCTCCACTGATGTGGAAAGTCCATCTGTGGCCTATGGCTGATAGGACTTGAAAACCAAACTATGAAACTATGAAACTCCCATCCTCTGAAGGGTGATTAACATTACATAACAGAGCACTGACAAGGGTTCCTTCTCCTATATCTATGATATAGTTTCTCAACTAGCACTACCAGGCCAGAACTCAAAAGCAAAATGACTGTAACCAGGCTGTGGGGTGGGGGCAGGGCCACATTAGCATTGCCATGGGGTGGCAGGTCAAATTCAACAGAAAACAGTAAACAACAAACCAGCAGCAGAACTGTCTGTGAGACTGATGACTCACACAGCAGGTGCCTTCAACACAGGTGAACATATAATAGGTAATTATTTCAATTGCCAACTTCTTGCATATGGTCTGAGTAGAATACGTTCATATATCTCATCAACTGTTAAATTTCAGCCAATCAGAGCATGCCACATCATTTGACAGGTGGGCGTAGCCTAAAATGGACCTATCAGAGCTGTCCGTGTTTCACCAGAAGTCCCTCCCTCAATGTGTTGGCCCCACCCATATCCACAGGAAATGACATGTACTTAAACCCCAGAAATGATGTAACACTACCATTTTCTAAGTGTCCTATATCCCTCCTCCTCCTCCTACACCCCTGTTCATCAAACCCCTGCCATGCCATCCTGGCTCAAACCCGAGTCCCACTATCCTAGCTTGAACCCCTGTCCTCCTTCAGCATGCCCTACCCCCAGGAACATCAATCCTTCTCCCATTGCACCATCACCACCTACCTTGCACCTATGCCTCCCTCCTATGCTGCCCCATTAAAAAAATAAGTTAGCAGCTGTCTACATGTGCCCCCTGTTGGGCTGGGGAATAACCACTAGGTATGTGAGTGCTTTTTAACTTGGATATTTTTTTGGAATGCTGTATCTAGGAGGAAGCCTCATTGTACAGATGTCTGAGATATCTGTTTGGAGACCACATAGAGGGAAAGCCATCTGACTGTGTAAGTACCCTTTCTGTCTTATAAAAAAACAAGGTATACCATCATTTAACATGTACTGTATCTGTGTACCTCTGTAAACTTATACCAAAAGGTTATACACATTTATAAGTTAAGTAGTACCTCCATGTAAATGAGTTCATCAGGCTAAGACTCTGGTGTGTGTGTGTGTGTGTGTGTGTGTGTGTGTGTGTGTGTGTGTTGTGTGTGTGTGAATGAAATTGCATGCTTTAAACTGAGAGTGAGAAAAGCTTGAATGTGTGTGTTTGTGTGTGTGTGTTTGGGGGGTGTGTGTATGTGTGTGAGTCTCACTGTATGACAGTGAACAATTAGAAACATATGTTTCTAATTATGTATTGTGTTGGGGAATTTCACAGAGAAGACTGCTGTGTGTCTCAAGATTTCTATATTTACAGGGATCAGTAAAAATGTAGCTATACAGTATACTTTTGTTAAAAAAAATGCCTATAGTCACACATAAAAGCATAGAGAAAGGCTAAGACTCTGCTGTGTGTGTGTAATTATTCTATAGCAATCACAAGACTGTCAGTTTTTAGCCTATCATGAAACACTGAATAAAATGCATTTGAATCAAAAAAAGGAAGGCACATACCTTTGCTTTTTAATAGCAAGAACTCCAGCTCTGTGTAGTGTCAAAGAGAAGGCTGCCTGAAATGTGGGTGATACAACATTTTGTAAAGGGTGGAACAGGCAGACCTGTGTCATATGTTACCATGTATAGTAGGGGAGGGTGTGATGATGATGCTACCAATGGGCAGTCCATTTAACAAAGCCTTATATAAACCCTGCAGTTGGAGCTAGAAGACACAGCTTTGAGGAACTCCTCAGATTCTGTTTTATAGACTTGGAGCAGAGTATGCCAAACATCAAGAAGATGATACAGAGCATCGCTTCTCAAACTGACATTCTAGCAACAGAACAGACTGTCACACCACCGAATGGAAAATCCAGAGATTAAAAATGAAGCAAGAAGATGGCTATCAGGGACCTGTTGCCCAAACTTAGGTATGTGTATTACATGAGGTGTGAAAAAGAAGGTCCCACTCAAGTCTTGTTGAGAGGAAGGGTTTCTGACATCAAAAAGAAAAGAATCTCGCTGCACATTTTGGCAAATCAGAAAATCCAAAATCTGATTGTCCTTCTGAAGAGGCACAATTGCAAGACCTTGAAGAGGTGTTGGGTTGTGAATCTGATGCAGAGAGCAACAAGAAGGTGTGCCAGAGAAGAAGGGTGGTGAGACAGTGTCAGAAAAAGCATCAGAAAAAGTTGTGAAAAAGAAATCCAAGACAGGGAAGATGAGCAAGACACAAGCAAATGCAACTTCCACCCAAGAGGTGGATGATGATGGTGCTGCAACAGCCACAACCAGTGGCTCTCAGGCTAAGAAAGAGAAAGATAAGAAAAATGAAGATGAAGAAGAAAAATACATAAAGACTTGCCTTGCAGAGGTGAATGCATTTTTACCATTAAAATGTGTAAGTAGAGACATGCACACATAGTGTAACTGAGCAGATGAGTTAGCAGTAGAACAAGATCATAATTATAATGAGACACAGGACCAATGCTGTTTTTGTTTTGCTTTACTAGACTGGTAGATTTGTGATATTCCCACAGCATGGATCCAAGACTCTCCAGAAATCTACTGAGCGTCTGTGTTTGCTGTGTGAAAGATACAGATGTGGTTATCAATGAGATGTATGGGGACCGGTATGTTAGAAATACAGAGAGCGACAGAATGTTGCAAAATGTAACAGAACAAGCTGTGATCAGTACCCACCCTCTTCTGCTACAGAGATTAGACAGGGTTCCTCACGCAAAAAACCAGGCCTCAGTAGTAAACACCACCAAAGTGACCATGATACTGTATGTATTGTAAGTATGTTATGTATCATATCATCTGTGGTGTAATTGTGACAGTGATAGAGAGGGTATTACATGCTGAAATGATTGATGCCTGGCCCAAGTGTAAGATAGGTGACCCTAGTCAGAAAAATCATTCTTGTATATCTGATTAATTGACAGCTAGAGAAGCTTACAGAAATGTTTCTGCTATGCACTGGCTGCCAATACAGTGGCGGATCACCTTTAAGGTAGGGCTTCTGACCTACAAAGCCCTACACGATCTGGGTCCAATTACTTGAAAGAGCTCCTGGTGCCTTACACCCCTGTGCGACAGCTCTGTTTGGCTGACAAGGGTTGCTAGAGATTCTGAGAGTAAACCTGAAGTCATCTGGTGCCCGTGCTTTTGGATTGCTGCACCAACCCTCTGAATTCTCTGCCCGCCAGCTCCAGGAGTGCAGGACAGTGGGAGTTTTAAGCAGGCACTAAAATTTTTATGGGTGAAGGCGTTTCCTGTTTTATCTTGATTTTATACCTTATGTATTAGAATATATGTTTGTTTTGTATTTCTGCTGTACAGCGCTTTGAAATTCTGAAAGGGCTTAACTAAATAAATTTTATTATTATCATTATTATCCAAAGACTTATGTAGGGCTCCTCTGCTGCTAAGTGCTTCTTAAAGTTCAACAACTTTCTTAATATAACAGAAAAAATACAAATAAAATTCAGAATACAAATCTCAGCAGTGATCACAACTCCATATAAATTCATCTGTCTGCATTACATAGAACTTACTAAATTCATTAATTGCTGTCACCTTTGAGTACAAAGTTACTTCATCTCTTACAGGTTCCATATTCATCTGATCTACCTGTTAATGGAAATAGATTTTATATCTATATCTTCTAATCAACGTCACTAGAAAAGCTACATAAATTCTGTATCTACATTATACCTTAGTTTATTCTTTTATTATTATGTCTCAAATGGAGACAGTGTGTCTCTATGATTCTGCAACTAAAACAGAATCAAAATCAAAGTCATAGTTAGATGGATGTAAGGGTTACATTGTCATTCTGCCACCATATAAATAACACATTTTGAGGTCCTTCTATTCTATACTCTGATGCTATTATTAAAACATTCTCTCCATAACAAGTACCACTTGGCATCCAACATAGAGAACTCCTCCTATTACTTTAATTTGTTATCCCTATAGTAGAAAAACACACTTTCTTCAAGCAGGTTGCCACTATATTACTGTTATAAACTATTTAATTAACTTTTGCTGTTAAATACAATGGTTTGTCAATTCACTTTGTTAATTCATCTCCTTTTTATTTACCGGTAACTCATTTTACTGATTCATTGCTCAACTTACTAGTTTAATGTCTCTTCAATCAGGTATACTCCTTTTATCTCAGGTTCTCAGTGTGATTTGGCAGCACCAGGTCCATGCTGGCCGAACCCCTTATGCCTGTGTGGTGAGTCACATGACAATGACTGATGTCATCACACATCATTCTAGTGATGTGGTTGCCTGAGAAACCAGTGACTTCCCACAGGCATTTTTGGCTGGCACACTGTGATTTTGGCAACAAAAGCAGCATTTATATGTGAAGTTATGTAAAATCAGACATTCTCATTCTTTTAAACCCTTTCCTTCTAGCCTATACACATAATTTATCCCATCTAATACAGCTAAATTTACTAATCATTTTATTTTTAAACCATGTATGCATACTCCCATGCTATCAGTGTTTTACCTCATTTAACATTTAAACACTGCATTCTACATTGTTTCTTCAGATTAAAAAAAATCAAAATAGCTGTTTCTCTCCACGAGGCCATAGTTGTCTTCTTTACTGTTGAATCAGCTATAAGTTAAAGAGTTTTCACTTTTATCATATGCATGATGTTAACCTAATTCATATCTACTTCCCAGTGTTCTGTAAGGATTGTACCAGCATGATTGCCAGTTGACATCCTCATTTAAACCCCATTTCTCATTGATCACTCCCATTTCATACATCTAAAACATTTCTCTTCTCTCAACAAGTGCTTTACAGTCCCCACCTCTACTAGATTCCAAAACATGCTCTAAGTCCCAAAACCTAATTTGCATTGGTGTATGCCCTCTTTCATTAAAATGGCAAGCTAGGGGTGAGTTTTCATCCTTGTTTCAGATTAACTCTTATGATCTGATATTTGTGTTCTTAATTCTCTCAAGGTCTTCCAATATACAGCTGGTCACATGGACATTGTATAAGATACAGTATATCACCTGCAGAAGTACAAGTGACGGAGATTGTATTTTATATTCTTTTTCTATGTGTGGGTGTTTATATACTGTCTTTCATGAAGTATGTCCACAGGCAACACATTTGCCACAGGGATACATCCCATCTTCTAGTGGGCCCAGCAGCAGCTGTGTGTTCTGTGGTTTTGATTGAAAATGTTGGGTGGGCACTAATTTCTTTTTGATCATGGGTGCCTTTTGGAAACCACATATGTTTTTGTCTAAATATAAGAGATGTGGAGGATGTTGTGCCAAAATTTTCCAAATTTTTGAAAATAATTCCTTTAATTTGAGGCATTATTTGATTATGCTGTGTACTAAATGTAATTTTTTAGCTTCACTTGTTACTGCTTTCATCTCAAGCATCTGTCTTCTGTATATTTTAGATACTTTCTTTTGTGCCTACTTTAGGGTTCCCTTATTGTAGTTTCTCTGAATAAATCTTGTCTCTATTACTTTCTCTTCCTTCTTGTATTCTTTCTCTGTACTGCAATTTCATTTTGCTCTCAAAAACTGAGACTATTGAATGCTTTCAACAATCTCTTAAGTGAAATCTCTTCCAATGTAATGTTGTATTCCTGTCTGTTTTCTGAATAATTTAGTTTGCAATTTCATTGCTGCCAAATTGCACTGAGAACCTAAGATGAAAGTAATATACCTGATTGATGAGGCA
Source organism: Neoceratodus forsteri (assembly GCA_016271365.2). Classification (NCBI taxonomy): domain Eukaryota; kingdom Metazoa; phylum Chordata; order Ceratodontiformes; family Ceratodontidae; genus Neoceratodus; species Neoceratodus forsteri. The sequence goes on along the minus strand of CM028133.1, from coordinate 83,683,955 downwards.
TTAAACTAGTAAGTCGAGCAGTGAATCAGTAAAATGAGTTACCAGGTAGATAAAAAGGAGATGAGTTAACAAAGTGAAGTGACAAACCATTGTGTTTAACAGCAAAAAGTAAATTAAATAGTTTCTAATAGTAATATAGTGGCAACCTGCTTGAGGCAAGTGTGGTTTACAACTATAGGGATAACAAATTAAAGTAATATGAGGAATTCTTATCGCGTCAGACACGAGTGTTGCTTGTTATGGAGAGAATGTTTTAAAATAGCATGAGCTCCATTAATCTGTCCTCATATGTTTTCTGATGCAGTCCCTGCACCATTTTGTTGCCATTCTCTGGACTGCCTCAATTTGGTTAATGTCCTTCTGAAGGTGTGGCCTCCAGTACTGCATGCAGTACTCCAGATGGGACTTATCCAATGTCTTGTAAAGAGGTATTATTATCTCCTCTTCTGACTTGTGATACCCATACTAATATACCTTAACATCCCCTAGCCTTATCTACTGCTGTAGTAGCTTGCTTGGATGATTTCAGGTAATCGGTGATGATGATGCCCAAGTCTCTTTCTTCCTCTGTAACTACCAGCAACTCCTCCAAGCCTATAGGTGGCTTCAGGGTTTCGCTTCCCTATGTGCATAGTCTGCACTTCTTTGCATTAAACCACAGTTGCCACTTTTCTGACCATTTTGCTATTTTATCCGGATCTCTTCTCATTCTGCCCACCCCATCTGGACCATCTACTCTGTTGCAGAGATTGGTGTCATCTGCAAACAGACAAAACTTACCCTCCAGTCCATCTGCAATGTCGCTAATGAAGATATTGAAGAGGACTGGCCCCAGGACTGATCTCTGAGGTACCCACTTGTGACTTGCATCTCTTCTGACTGTATACCATTTACCACCACTCTCTGTTTTCTGCCTGGCAACCAGTTTGCCACCCAGTTCACCAACTTCTGACCCACCCTGAGCCTACCCAGAGTATTAATCAATCTTCTATCTGGAACAGTATCAGAAGCTTTGTTGAAGTCAAGCTAGGTGACATTAACTGCTCCCCTTGGTCCATCACTCTGGTTACACTGTCAAAGAAATTTATGAGATTAGTTTGACAGGACCTTCCTTTGTAAACCCATGCTGTCTTGGATCCTGTGCTCCTATGGTTCCAAGTGTTGCCTATCCTTTCCTTAAGGTGCCTCCATAATCTTGCCCACTACTGAGGTAAGACTGACTGGTCTGTAGTTCCCTGTGTCCTCCTGCTACCAGTCTTGTGGAGCGGGATTACATGAGCCTTCTCTAGTCTTCTGGGATCTCTCCTGTGCTCAGAGACTCCCTAAACAGTTCTAATAATAGCTCTGCTAGTTCACCCTTAGCTCCTTTAGTACCCTGGGATGTATGCCATCAGGTCCCATTGCCTTGTCCACCCTGAGCTTATCAAGCTTTTGTAGGACCCCTTTCATTTGTGAAGAGACTAGTGCTCACCTCCCTCCCCTGTGTCCATGGTGCTGAGCAGTGGGCCTGTCCTACCTTCTCTTCAGTAAATACTGAGCAGAAGTATCTATTTAGGATACAGTAGATGCTTTTACATGGTCCTCCTCCTCACATGCCCCTTATCTCCTTTGATTGTAGCAATACCCCTCTGAAATCTACAAATCTTTTGACAGCACAGCAGGATGCAGTGTCAGTTTCCTGTTCTATACAGTTTGCATCACAAAAACATTACAAAACAAAATACAGGAATGGCAATTTTGTGACTGTATGGTAGTGACAGTATTCACAGAGTATTTGGCCACTATACATTTCTTTACACCATAATAGTGATTGTCATGCAATAATACAAACAGTATTTTAGGAAGTCTTTCTGGCCTCATCAAAAATGTTTGCCAATTTCCTTCATTATTGATATGAAATCTTAATTATGACTCCTAAAACACATTCAGACTGTGGTATGTCACTAAAGTTATAGAGGTTTGGTCTGACAAACCTAGCTCAGCATGCAATATTTTAGTCTTATTGAGCAACTGACTTTCACTCATGTGTGGATTTAGGAATGAGAATGGAGCCAGCAAAGCACATAATATCACCTCTATTATTTAAATCAATTAAGTATTGTCTCTTTTGTCAATAATTCTACTACGTAAAACAGAGCTCAGTATCCATCTACTCCCCAGCCCACCCCTGGTGATTTCTGATAGTTGTTTCTATGAGATGTATAGTTTCATCAGCAATTACTTCTGCATTGCTCTGTAACATGTCAGCTATGTGATCTAAGAAGGTGGCTGTATTTAACTCATTAGGTCATGTTCTCCTTGATAGCAGGGCGGTGATTTAAAGTCAACATCCAAATGCACTGAATAAAATCTTCTGGGCTGAATTGACTCATCACCCAGTCTAAAAGATCTTGAATAGCTTGGTGTATTGCCCTAATAGCATCTGTAAACAAATTGAGTCTATCTAAATTGACAAAGTGGAATCTCTAGTGAAACTGGAAAGTTCTGAACTGCTGTAAAATATGTTCATAATGCTGCACTCTTTCTAAAAACTATAGGGTGCTCCTTGTGTGCTAACTGATCATCTTGTCAATTTTCAGCAAGCTGGTTTTGTAATTCACCAGCGTGTTGAAAAACAGCAACATGGTGTAATGCCCCACTATGTAATATTTTCCTGGCATGCTTTACTTTCCTTCTCAAAGTTTCTCTGATTGTTTGTTTTTTACCCATTTTTGTGTTGCTTGCATGCATGAGCAAAACACATTGCTTTCAACAGTTAGGAGAATGCCTAAATGCATCAGGAAATTGTGCCATGTCACCGCAATCAGCTGTTTTGGTGCATTACAAGCTACTAAAACAGCTGATTGGGTGGTGTCCCCATGGCAACGGCTTCTCCATCGGACTCTCACAGTCCTTAGGAAGCTGACAGAAAGCCACCACCCACTGTTCAGTGTGCGTTCCTGGTGAAACAGTTCAATAAATAAATGAAGAAAAAGCTGATGGGGTGCCAAATCTTCCTGTCAGCATGCCCCTCCCAGTTCAATTTGCCAATGGGAGCACACTCCTTTTGGCATAATGTCCCCTTCCCAAATGTGTTGTGTGCCAAGGGGTACCCGTCCCTCATCAGCTCTTGCCACCCCTACACTTATATGTGCTGACAGGGTGCCAATCCCCTGTCAGCATGCCCCTACCTGGTAATTTTGTCAATGGGAGCCCACTCCCCATTGGCATAATGCTCCCAATTTCTTGTGTGCATGAGGGGGTGCCCAATCCCCTCGGCTCTTGTTCTCCGCCAGCACTCAGTATGTGTCAATGGGGTGCCCAATTCCCCATTGGCTACAACTTCCCAAACACTTAGGTGGCACTCTGGGAGCCCACCCAGGGTGGCAACATTAAATGTCCTGAAAAAGAAACCTTCCTGCAAGTTTTTTTTTTAAATAAACCTGTAAACTTGAAAACGGTCCCTAGTTGATTCTGGTGGTCCCTACCGAACCCATGCCCACCCTCTGTGTACTCCCCAACACACACCTCACCACATACTTACCGTTGGAGCCTGGCGCAATGATCTTAGGTGGACGGGAACATGTCTGCACTCTTTAAAGAAAACCAAACTGAAGAAATGCGGTAAGCTATATAATGGCATAAATGTTTTTTTTTTAACTTTGGTGCATATCTCAGCCATTTTTGAATTTGTTCACAAATTTTCAACATGGGTTCTTTGACCCCACCTCATGAACTCAATCACTGTCATTTTGTTATTCGGTCCCAAAGGTGATTTTGTGGTCACTGTACTGAACCACCTTTCGGACTGATTAATGAAACAACAGTGTCACAGTTCATGAGGTAGGCTCCCAAAACCCTATGTTGAAGATTTAGTGAATAAATTCCCAAAATGATTGTTTTATGAGCATGTGTTGCAGTTCCCCAGGTCACTCCATTGAGACGAGCATCTTTTGCTTAGTGTGCCTTTCCAGGTGAAACATTTCAATAAATAATTAAATAAAGTTCTGACGCACACCTCATAACTTCGAGCATTTTTAATGTTTTCACTCCAGATTTTCAGCACTGCCATTTTACCACACCTCCTTATGAACATTACAACTGCCATTTTTCACATCTCACCTGAAATGTGGGCACACAGTAGCGTGGCTACGTGTGAAATCAGTGTTCGGGACAGATTAAGAAAATCACAGTGATACTGTTTAAGATCAGAGGTCTTAAATGGGCTATGTTGAAAATTTGGTGACAAAGTCCATAAAATGACTGTGTTATGAGCGTGCATTGTGCAATTTCCATGCACCCTCATAAGTTTACAAATTCATAATCTTTTCAGTCCAGATTTTCAACATTGGCATTTTTCAGCACCCTGGCGAAATGTATTTTGCACTTCCAGCAAAGAATAGCATAGTAGCTGTGGAAATCAGTGTTTGGGATAGATTAAGAAAATCACTGTGACACTGTTCATGAGCAGAGGTTGCAAAATGCCTATGTTGAAAATCTGCTGTAAAAAACTAATTACATTACGGGAGTGTGTTGTGCAGTGTCTCGCACACTCGTGACTTCACCAGTTTTATATTTTCACTTCAGATTTTCAACATTGCCATTTTAGCACCTCCTCATGAACAGTGCAGCTGTCATTTTCACATCCTGTTCAAAATGTGTTTTCTCACCTTGGCGCCAAAGGCGCAGTCACTGTCAAAATCACCTTTGGCTAATGAACTGATAGTGTCACTGTTCATGCGGTGGAATCACAAAATGCCCATGTTGAAAACTTGGAGAAAAATACCAAGAAATGCTCTGGGTGTTAGGGTTTTGACCATAATGCCCTACCCTGTAAGGACTGACAGTTGTCAGGGGTATAACTTGGGATTGTTGACAGCAATGCTCATGCCATTCCACCCACCCTACAGCCAGTGGCAGGCATCAAGGTGTGCCTTGGACCCTTTAGGCCAAGAGGTCACCCCATTCTCATGTACTGCACTCATTTCAGTGTATTTCCTTATGGAATGAGGTGAGTGTAAAGCCTGAACACTTCAAAGCACACCTCGACACTTGTAAGTTTCTGCAGGGTAGGGTGAAGTGAAATGCTGTGACCATTATCGACAATGACCCAAAGGCACACCCCAGTGCCTGTCCATCTCTGCAGGGTGGGGTGGAGTTGAGTCAGTTCAATGCTTCACTGCCATTCCTATACTGCATCCATCTAACTCCTACACTTCCACTGCTAATGACAGCAAGCAACACTTAGCATTGACAAATGCTTGTTCTTTTTGATCCCATCAATTATTTCTTTTCATTTTTAGTGCTGCACCCTTTCACTTAGTCTGTGAGGTTTTCTATCCCTCACTATTTTTTTGACAGCTCTTTCTCCAGTGCCCTGATCTTCTTAAACATTTGGGACACTTGTAGAGTCTGTTTGAGCTCTGAGCATGAGTACTTGGCTGCACATAATATTCAAAATGCACCATTTACCAAAGTACCTTCCAAAAATCTGATTTAAAAGCTACATATCATATTCATCATTCTGCAATGTGCTTTCAATAATCGTACCATTGAATAAGGCATCAACTGTATCATTGAAACACCTCTTTGCAAGATTTAATGCTTCAAAGTCTTGTTCTTGAAACTTTGCATGTGATGACTTTGTCCGTGATTCTGTCTGTGACTCTGTCTGTGACTCTGTCCGTGATTCTGTCTGTGACTCTGTCTGTGACTCTGTCCGTGATTCTGTCTGTGACTCTGTCTGTGACTCTGTCCGTGATTCTGTCTGTGACTTTGTCTTTGATCCTCTCGCTGCTTGTTGATTGATCAACAGAAACTTCACAATTAGTGGCGTGTCTTGTTTTCTCTCTTCCTAAAGCATAACTCTCAGCTGTTGACAAAACAGAAAATAACCCTGTCACTAATTTCATAGGACAAATATCAGATCTAAAACCTGCAACCTTTTTAACAAACATGCAAACAAGAAAGCAATCACAGTAACACGAATATTTTATTTTTATTTAATTCATTTGTGTTTACCAGGTAGATGCACTAGTCAAAAATGACTATTTTCAGGCACGACCAGGAGACTACAGAGACAAACTTCAAAAGAACATTATGGAACAAAATACAGGTTACATATAGATGTTTGAGGTATTAACAGCAGAACATAACAAACATTGAAGTTAGTAAGAACAATACAGCAGTAGAATTTAACATGTAACAATTACAGTACAATCAGGTCAAATAAAGTGACTAAGCAATGTTCAACCAAGTTACATGTAGAGTATGAGGCATTAACTGCAGAACATGACTAAGATTGAGGTAGTAAGAAAATGCAAGATTAAAATTTACAAGTGATAATACATTCAGGTTGAATGGGAGGTGTAGATTAGATATATAATAAGCACAGGTTACCCAGTAGGGTACAGCAGTGACAGAAGAATGAAGCTGTGTTGATTAAGAAGAGAAAACAAGTTTTCCAGAAATGTGCAGTAGGAAATGGTAGATGCATGCTAGACATTTAGGAAGTGAAAGTGAGAGGAAGTGCTTCTTGTTGGAGTGGACCTCAGACACCCAGGAGACCACAGAGGAAGAGAGGAGTTAGAGAGTAAAGGGCTAGGGTGGTTTAAAACAAGAGCATTTGTAGGAGGAGAAGAGATAGTGGCATAGCTCTCTCTTAAAAGAGATGTGGGATGCAGTTTGGTGTAGAGTTAGAGGAGTGAGTTCCAGAAATTGGGTGGATGACAGGCAAAGGCCATACCACCTTTTGCTCGGTGTCTTGGGATATGAACTGGGACATTTTCAGCAGAGTGAAGGCCATAGCTGGTTTTCTGGTATAGAAAGAGACAGGCCAGGGTTTAAGTATTTGGGATCTGATAATGTTATCAGTAATGGACCTGAGTGTGTAAGGCGTTAGTTCTTGGGGCAGAAGCCATCCTAGATCTGCATAGGGAAGACAGTGATGTTTCAGCCAGGGAGAAGGATGCAAAGTGGCAGATGTTATTATAGGTGACATCACACTTTCAAAGACTCAAATTGCAAGTAGAAACATGCGTAACAACCCCATAGGTGAGAGAGAAGTAATATCCATGGGCAATGGCAAGCCTAGCTGAGGGGTGAGTGCACAACTAGCACGATTAGGCGATGCCAAGTTTGGAGTTAACCTGCTTACAGGTAATTTGGATGTGGAGATCAAAACTCAGAGATGGGTCAAGAATGACACCCAGATATTTGAAGGAATTTACCACCCCTACGGATGTGCCATCAAGGAGGAGCGTTAAAGTGTGTCCAGGAATGTCTGAGTTTGAGTATACATACAATACATACAATAGCTGTCTCTAACAAATATCTACATTAAACTTGTATTTATTGATGGAAAATTTAAACAAAATACCTCTGGGAGGTATCTGTGGTGTGAATTCATCTTCTAAACCATCCATAACAGCCAATGACAAAAAAAAAGAAAAATATCTCCCTGTCACTAATTTTACTTCAGCATCACAGGACAAATATCAGATCTAAAACCTGCAATCTTTTAACAAACATCCATACAAGAATGCTCTCACATGAGCACTCTATATATGTACAACAGCTATATCTAACAAACATTTACATTTTAACATGCCTTCTGGTGAAGAAATCACATTCTTACGTAAGCCATCCATTACTACCAATGCATTGATGAAATCTTCAAGATCTGACCAGCAGCTCTTCATTATGTTTGATTATTATTACTTGGTATTACTTGGTATGAAAGAACAGAAGAAGGCCAGAGCCCATCAAGACTGTTCCTCACACTATGTGGGACATTATTTATCTATTATCCCTCAACCAAACATCTAATTTGTTTTTAAAGACAGTGGCACTAGTTGCCTGTACCAATTCTTGTGGCAAGGTGTTCCATACAATGGATGATCTTACTGGAAAAAGTTTCCCTTTGCTGGTTTTATAAGTTTTACTTCAAGCTGTTTATTATGCAGTCTTGGAACATGTCTCCTTTTGGAGAATGTTAGACCACATTTTACATCAGATCTGGTGAATTTATTAAATTAAAACCATAAGCATATCACCTCTTAATCTTCTAATTTGAAGAGTGAAGAGACCAGAAGCTTTAATCTGTTTTGATAATCCAAGTTTCTTAATCTTGGAATCATTCTAGTTACTCTCCTTTGAACCTGTTCAAGAATTGCAATGTCTTTTTTGGTTTGCATTCCAGAAAGGAGAGCCATAGTCTAGATACGGTCTAATGTATGCCCTATACAATGGAATAAGGCATTGTTCAGTGTGATTAACAAAAGTGCGTTTTATTTGCCTCAAAAGTCTGTTGGTCATGCAAGCAGTTCTAACATAGTGATTATTTGATGTAAGTTTATTATTAACATACAGTATATCCCAAATCTTTTCACAATTTGATGAGTGAAGTGGTAGTCCGTTTATATAATATATCGTTTTTGGATTATTTACACTGAAATGCAGTACTAAACATTTGTCTTGATTAAACTGTATATGATTTTCATTTGTCTAAAGTGTTAATTTTTCCAAATCCTTCTTTAATGCAGAAATTTTTCTTGATTATTAACCTTGCCCCCAATTTAGTATCATCTGCAAATTTAACCATGAAGTTATTTGGCCCTGTTTGTAAATCACTGATAAAGAGATTAAACAATGTTGGTCCCAAGACTGACCCTGTGGTACACCACTTGTCACACTACCTGAATCAGACAAGATAGCATTAATTCTGACTCTTTGAGAATGATTTGTCAACCAGTTTAAAGTCCAGTTGACAACATCAGGTGACAATCCTAGATTGTGCATTTTAGTAATTAGTTTTCATGTGAGACTTTATCAAAAGCTCTATTAAAGTCCAAAAGAATTACATCAGTAGGATACCCACATCTAGTAGAGTACTTATATTATTGTAAAAGATATCAGATTGGTGGTGCAGGAATACTTGGGAGTAAACCCATGCTGATTTGAATCATAAATTCCTAATTTTTACAATCTTGATCTATTTGATACATTTTTCAAATAGTTTAAAACTAACCTCTATGTCTGTGTGCCTACTCAGTTTTGTTGGATGCTGAAAGGACTGTCAATGTGGGCAGTGGGGTTTATATACAGTATATATTTCTGTGAGGCCACCCTCTGATCTGAACAATGCCATAATAGGTAACACACAATAATTAGTAAAACCAAAATAGCCTCACCCCATCACATCCTCCATACTATACATGGTAACATATGACACATGCCCATCAGTTCTAAAACCTAAATTATACAATGGGATATGAAAATCCTGTAACCTCATTGGTCAAAACACATCACATGACCGTGATAAATCCTCCTGTAAACCCACTGTAAAGTTTTATATCACTATAAAACTGAAAACAAGTTGAATATTGTATAATAGCAATATACCATGACACAGAGTGAGTATATGGGTGGATTTACCACTTCCAGTGTGGTTAAGTCACTGGCTGCACCTCGTGACTGAACCACACCAGGCATGGTAAATCCACCAATATACCCACTCTCTGTCATGGTATATTGCTTAAATAGCTACCCCAATTATACCCTCCATACTATACATGGTAACATATGACACAGGCCCATCTGTTCTAAAACCCAAAATAGCCCCCCATCATCACACCTTCCATACAATACGCAAGCAATAACACACAATGAGGTATGGGTTATGTCCTGATAAGATCACACACAGGTGTGTTATAAGGCAGGTGCTTGTACTGAGTCCGTTATGCTCCTGGGAGTGCTCATATCAGGATATAGCCCACACCTTAGAGTGTGTGTTATTGCTTATAAATGAGCCCCACAAGTTATCACTATGAGAAAAATAAGAACAAAGATTAAAATGTGTATATGAAGAATGTATTTAATAGGTAAAAATAGTAAACAAAAATAGTCTGATCACACAATTCAAACACATATCAGCTTTTTCCTTAAATCTTTGGATGATGCCCCCAAAATTAACAGCCTTACAAACCCAAACCCACACACAACATTTTACATGTTTCATTTTATGTGAAAACAGTACCTCTTAAAATGCCATACAATGAGGTAGCCAACCATCCAATCACCTTCCAGGCTATCATCGTGAATCTGCAGTCTGGTGTCCTTGACTCCTTTCTGCTTCACTGCTATGATGCCTGAAGTTCCCTTTGGCAAATTCTTTCATAATAAACATTAGTAATACAGAGGAAATGGACATTAAATTCCAATTCACTAGTTTACTGCAACACAGTACAATACAAAGGGCTGAAAAACCTGACTTTCTGAATCTGACTGCCTGCCTGTAGGCATTATATCAACCTTTGACTAACAAAGATGGATGGAGTCTAATCATATGCAGGAGCAGAACACATTTGGCACAAATGTTGAAAAATAATTTTATTGCACACATCAAACCAAAATAAGACACTCCAGTTCCACCACTTCCCAGGTCTTAGGTCAATAATCACCCACTAAGCATGTAGCACTCAGCTGCACCTCATCCCAGATCACCAGCATAATCCCACAAAGCAAATAGATTAATGGGGAATATTTTGAGAAATATAAAAAGTAGGCAGGAGGAGGTTATTTTGCCACTCTACAGATCTAATAGTAAGGCCAATTTTTGAGTATAGAGTACATTTCATTGCCCACAGAAATAGGTACTGGTAAATCAATAGAAAAAGTGCAATTCAGATATCGAAGAGGATAGGAGTTGTCAAAGACATGGATTATAAAGATAGATTGTGTAAGTTAGGTCTCTACTCCATGTCCTACCGTTACTTGAGAGGAGACCTATGTTATACATACAGATGCTTCCACAATGAGATGTTATGGGAGTGTACTGGACTTAGAAAAAGAAGTACTAAGCAGGGCAACTAGACAACATTCATATTAGTTATTGGGAGAGATTACAGAACACAGAAGAGGAGATGGTATAACCAAAGGGTGGTTGGAGAATGGAATAGGTTACCACTTGATGTGGTGGAAGCCACTACAATGGAAAACTTCAAGTGTATGCTTGATGAATATATGCAGGAAAGAAAATGGAAGTATCTCCACTGATGTGGAAAGTCCATCTGTGGCCTATGGCTGATAGGACTTGAAAAACCAAACTATGAAACTATGAAACTCCCATCCTCTGAAGGGTGATTAACATTACATAACAGAGCACTGACAAGGGTTCCTTCTCCTATATCTATGATATAGTTTCTCAGCTAGCAACTACCAGGCCAGAACTCAAAAGCAAAATGACTGTAACCAGGCTGTGGGGGTGGGGCAGGGCCACATTAGCATTGCCATGGGGTGGCAGGTCAAATTCAACAGAAAACAGTAAACAACAAACCAGCAGCAGAACTGTCTGTGAGACTGATGACTCACACAGCAGGTGCCTTCAACACAGGTGAACATATAATAGGTAATTATTTCAATTGCCAACTTCTTGCATATGGTCTGAGTAGAATACGTTCATATATCTCATCAACTGTTAAATTTCAGCCAATCAGAGCATGCCACATCATTTGACAGGTGGGCGTAGCCTAAAATGGACCTATCAGAGCTGTCCATGTTTCACCAGAAGTCCCTCCTCAATGTGTTGGCCCCACCCATATCCACAGGAAATGACATGTACTTAACCCCAGAAATGATGTAACACTACCATTTTCTAAGTGTCCTATATCCTCCTCCTCCTCCTACACCCCTGTTCATCAAACCCCTGCCATGCCATCCTGGCTCAAACCCGAGTCCCACTATCCTAGCTTGAACCCCTGTCCTCCTTCAGCATGCCCTACCCCCAGGAACATCAATCCTTCTCCCATTGCACCATCACCACCTACCTTGCACCTATGCCTCCCTCCTATGCTGCCCCATTAAAAAAATAAGTTAGCAGCTGTCTACATGTGCCCCTGTTGGGCTGGGGAATAACCACTAGGTATGTGAGTGCTTTTAACTTGGATATATTTTGGAATGCTGTATCTAGGAGGAAGCCTCATTGTACAGATGTCTGAGATATCTGTTTGGAGACCACATAGAGGGAAAGCCATCTGACTGTGTAAGTACCCTTTCTGTCTTATAAAAAACAAGGTATACCATCATTTAATATGTACTGTATCTGTATACCTCTGTAAACTTATACCAAAGGTTATACACATTTATAAGTTAAGTAGTACCTCCATGTAAATGAGTTCATCAGGCTAAGACTCTGGTGTGTGTGTGTGTGTGTGTGTGTGTGTGTGTGTGTGTGTGTGTGTGTGTGAATGTGCATGCTTTAAACTGAGAGTGAGAAAGCTTGAATGTGTGTGTTGTGTGTGTGTGTTTGGGGTGTGTGTATGTGTGTGAGTCTCACTGTATGACAGTGAACAATTAGAAACATATGTTTCTAATTATGTATTATGTTGGGGAATTTCACAGAGAAGACTGCTGTGTGTCTCAAGATTTCTATATTTACAGGGATCAGTAAAAATGTAGCTATACAGTATACTTTGTTAAAAAAATGCCTATAGTCACACATAAAAGCATAGAAAGGCTAAGACTCTGCTGTGTGTGTGTAATTATTCTATAGCAATCACAAGACTGTCAGTTTTAGCCTATCATGAAACACAGAATAAAATGCATTTGAATCAAAAAGGAAGGCACATACCTTTGCTTTTAATAGCAAGAACTCCAGCTCTGTGTAGTGTCAAAGAGAAGGCTGCCTGAAATGTGGGTGATACTTACAACATTTTGTAAAGGGTGGAACAGGCAGACCTGTGTCATATGTTACCATGTATAGTAGGAGGGTGTATGATGATGCTACCAATGGGCAGTTCATTTAACAAAGCCTTATATAAACCCTGCAGTTGGAGCTAGAAGACACAGCTTTGAGGAACTCCTCAGATTCTGTTTTATAGACTTGGAGCAGAGTATGCCAAACATCAAGAAGATGATACAGAGCATCGCTTCTCAAACTGACATTCTAGCAACAGAACAGACTGTCACACCACCGAATGGAAAATCCAGAGATTAAAATGAAGCAAGAAGATGGCTATCAGGGACCTGTTGCCCAAACTTAGGTATGTGTATTACATGAGGTGTGAAAAGAAGGTCCCACTCAAGTCTTGTTGAGAGGAAGGGTTTCTGACATCAAAAAGAAAAGAATCTCGCTGCACATTTTGGCAAATCAGAAAATCCAAAATCTGATTGTCCTTCTGAAGAGGCACAATTGCAAGACCTTGAAGAGGTGTTGGGTTGTGAATCTGATGCAGAAAGCAACAAGAAGGTGTGCCAGAGAAGAAGGTGGTGAGACAGTGTCAGAAAAAGCATCAGAAAAGTTGTGAAAAAGAAATCCAAGACAGGGAAGATGAGCAAGACACAAGCAAATGCAACTTCCACCCAAGAGGTGGATGATGATGGTGCTGCAACAGCCACAACCAGTGGCTCTCAGGCTAAGAAAGAGAAAGATAAGAAAATGAAGATGAAGAGAAAAATACATAAAGACTTGCCTTGCAGAGGTGAATGCATTTTACCATTAAAATGTAAGTAGAGACATGCACACATAGTGTAACTGAGCAGATGAGTTAGCAGTAGAACAAGATCATAATTATAATGAGACACAGGACCAATGCTGTTTTTGTTTTGCTTTACTAGACTGGTAGATTTTGATATTCCCACAGCATGGATCCAAGACTCTCCAGAAATCTACTACTGGCGTCTGTGTTTGCTGTGTGAAAGATACAGATGTGGTTATCAATGAGATGTATGGGGACGGTATGTTAGAAATACAGAGAGCGACAGAATGTTGCAAAATGTAACAGAACAAGCTGTGATCAGTACCCACCCCTCTTCTGCTACAGAGATTAGACAGGGTTCCTCACGCAAAAACCAGGCCTCAGTAGTAAACACCACCAAAGTGACCATGATACTGTATGTATTGTAAGTATGTTATGTATCATATCATCTGTGGTGTAATTGTGACAGTGATAGAGAGGTATTACATGCTGAAATGATTGATGCCTGGCCCAAGTGTAAGATAGGTGACCCTAGTCAGAAAAATCATTCTTGTATATCTGATTAATTGACAGCTAGAGAAGCTTACAGAAATGTTTCTGCTATGCACTGGCTGCCAATACAGTGGGGATCACCTTTAAGGTAGGGCTTCTGACCTACAAAGCCCTACACGATCTGGGTCCAATTACTTGAAAGAGCTCATGGTGCCTTACACCCCTGTGCGACGGCTCTGTTTGGCTGACAAGGGTTGCTAGAGATTCTGAGAGTAAACCTGAAGTCATCTGGTGCCCGTGCTTTTGGATTTGCTGCACCAACCTCTGGAATTCTCTGCCCGCCAGCTCCAGGAGTGCAGGACAGTGGGAGTTTTAAGCAGGCACTAAAAATTTTTATGGGTGAAGGCGTTTCCTGTTTTATCTTGATTTTATACCTTATGTATTAGAATATATGTTTGTTTTGTATTTCTGCTGTACAGCGCTTTGAAATTCTGAAAAGGGCTTAACTAAATAAATTTTATTATTATCATTATTATCCAAAGACTTATGTATTGGATCCAAAGCCATTACTACTGTCCATCACTGTTAGAGTCACATCAATTTGAAATGTGCCTTTTGACATACATATAGCCTGTCAACTTATGATTTGTGTCCACCCAGCAATGTGGAAGGATATAGATAAATATATAAAGGATTCGAGTTGACACTTGTAGAAAACGTTAAGCTGTTTGCAACTGTATTCTTGGATGACCCGGATGCCTTTGTTTTTCATCATGGCTGTCATAGCCATGTGTCAATCAATCAATCAAAATCTTTATTTATCCAGGCGAACATCGTGTGTGTGTACTATAAAGCAGAAAAAATTGTAATATTGTTCATGTTGTTAACCTGGCTTCTCTGCTTGCTAATCTGATCCCTGCAGTGAAAGATCACTAAAACATAGTGCTGTATGCTTTTTCAGATTATGCCAAAATGGGAAACACCCTGTCAGTGCATCCAGAGGCTTATTTACAAACTAGTCAGACACAGAGCTAAACAACATTGTTTAAGTCTACTGAGAGGACAAGTACCTCTGCCATTTATCTGTACTGCTGTTGAACATTTAGGCCAGAATATTCAAAGGGGTTGTCATTCACATATTTGGGGCTGTCTGGTACAGTATGCCCTGCAAGCCTATTGGTCCACACTGGGGACCAATGGGCTTAAACTAACTGTACTTGTCAGTTGGCAGGTGGCCAGCTGTATAAGGCGGAGTTTCAGCGCCTGCCACTGACAGGGGGCAGGGTGGGCAAAGGGTGAGGTGTGGTGGAAGGGGTGGGGGTGCCATTGGATCACCAGGGTTTATCCATATGATGGATTACGCAATCGTGGATAGAAGCTGGGGTTGCACTAGACCACCAGGGATGGTCTTATTTCATTACTTGGGGACTCAGGTTGGAGGACCTTGTCCACTTGGGACTAGCTGTCATTACATTAGTTGGGTTTGTAACTCTGGAGGAGGCCACTAGACTACCAGAGCTTAGTTTCATTACATTGCAGCAATTGCGGCTTTGGGTGGAGGATGCCCGGGATCCCCACTGCACATGTCATGCTGTGCAGGGTGCCAGACACAAGTCACCAGGCTGCCCAGTGCAGAGGCATGCAAATGGGCCATAATGACATGCAGATGGCCCCATTTGCATGCATATTTTATGGTCTCATTTGCATGCCCTGCTGAATATCAGGGTGTTGCACCTAGTGCAACTGGACTTACTGGTGCATCCCATGCTCCTTCTCTGTGGCTTGCACAGTGTTTGTGTGCTGACCTTGCCATATTCAATGGTGCTGCTCCATGGCACATCACGTTGAATATCGCCTGGTCGTCTAGCCCGCCAACCCCTGTTGCACTGCATCCAGGCTTGTGCCACTGCTCTGCACAGTCTGAATATCTGGGCCTTAGTGTTTAGTCTGTAGAATGGGGAGTGAGTCTGTCATTCTATATTTTGCTTATTTTATCACTTTTGTTGTGTTTAAGAAAACTGATTTAGTACATGCTTTTCCTATATAGTGTATTATGATGTACTTACAGATGAAATGTACTGGCATGCTCCCAA
The DNA here is from genome assembly GCA_016271365.2 of Neoceratodus forsteri. Classification (NCBI taxonomy): domain Eukaryota; kingdom Metazoa; phylum Chordata; order Ceratodontiformes; family Ceratodontidae; genus Neoceratodus; species Neoceratodus forsteri. The sequence goes on along the minus strand of CM028133.1, from coordinate 83,667,916 downwards.
TATTCTGGTCACTTGATGTCTACAATGTTTTGTGTGATACAGGACATTTTAAAGGACACTGTGTACTTGGAAGGGGCCATTCATTAAATGTCTGATCTAGTGATGCAGAGACTTCACTGGCAGAAAGGACAATGACTGTGATTAAAGTGTGCCTCAAGTTTGTGGCATATGTATATAGATATAATGGAACAAATTAATCACACAGCCATATATAAGGTGGAAAACATTTTTGATGTAACAGCAGTCCTTGAAGACCAGCCTGATTATTTTTAGTGGTGCATGGCATAAGTGTGTATGTTTTGTACCCGCCTCATCACCATCGGGAAGCGGACAAAGCCCTTGCTTGTGTGAAACAAACAGCCCTAAAGTTAATGTCTCTGGGTATAGTAGAATGTGTAAGAAACTGGTAGTGTAGAAACAGGATATTATGTAACCATTGCATGCTTGCTATGTGTTACAGGTCATGTATATTTTTAAAATACTGTTATGCCTTTCAGTAGGAAACCACTACATGTATTAGTTTATGTATTACTGTGTATGCTATGCAGCTGCATATACAGTGCATATACATTCTTTAAAATACTGTTATGACTTGTGTATGTATATATAAATAAAATAGAACTACGCACTGCACTTTGTGGTTGTCATAGATTTTTTTAAAGAATAAAAAGAGCACACTTTATTTTATGGATGACAAGAGTTTTGCTAGCTAACAGACGTATTAGGGGCTGACAAAGAAAATGAGTGATTAACTGCTCCAGAATATATATTTTAATGCAAAAAAGTAGGTAGTTTCACAGATATGACTCAGCTGTATAAGGCTGCAAAAATTTGATAAAGGGTTAGCTATTAAAGGTGCTATACAATGGCTTTGAAGCAGAACCCCTATTTGCTACACAAGCCAGCCAGAGGCTGATTTAAGAGAAATCCTGTCATTGTTTCTGACATAGATAGACAATGGCAAGCCAATTTAATGGATTTAGTCAATATGCAAAGATATAATAATGGGTTTAAACACATATTGATGTGCATCGATGTGCTGTCCAAGTATGCCTGGGCAGTGACTTTAAAAGCAAATCAGGAAAGGCAGTGGTGCAAGCCTTTAAAACAATTTTAAAAGTGAGCACACACCTCAAACATTGCAGGCTGATCAAGGTAAAGAGTTTCGAAAGCCCCTTAAAGCCTAATAAAACAAACAAAAAAATACATCATTTTGTGACAAATAATGAAGTTAAAGGCCAGCATCGTAGAAACGATTTAATGGGACATTAAAGTCATGCATGTGGCATTACTTTACAGCCCAGAATATGTGGAACTATACACATGTGTTGTCTGAGCTGGTGCACAGCTATAATCATGCTTATCACAGAAGTATTAAAAGCAGACCTGTGGATGTTCACCCTTCCAATGGCCTGGGTGTATGGAAAACCCTCTACAGCAATACAGTTGTAGGCAAAAACAAAGGGCACCCTTCAGAAAGGTGATCATGAGACTATCTAAGCTGAAAGGGTGCTTGAAAAGGATATGAACAGACATACACAGATGAGATATTTATTGCGACAAAGGTCTTAAAAACACAGAGACCAACCTATAAACCAAAAGACTATCAGGGAAGACATCAAGGTTCTTTTTATGCAGAGGAGTTGCAAACAATTGAACTGTATGAGGGCAGAGTGTAGAGGGTGCAGAATATCCTAGCAGAGAAAAGGCATGTCAGAAAAACTTGGTGTCTGGTAAAGTAGCTGTGGTGGCCCGATAAATTCAATAGCTGGGTCGAGGCAACACAGATTCAGGACATTAGAATCAGATACGATTTAAAATGCTCAAAAATGTCTTTTATATCACCTTGTCTAGCAATGCATCATACAGTGTTTTCTCCAATAATACTATATCCACTTTTACAATAAAATTACCACAAACACTTGAATTGCCTGATAAATGAAAAGTGGGATTAGCAGAAATTCAGTACCTTCATACCTGGGACAACATGCCTGCAAACAAAAACAGGTTCAGTATGCACTGTCAGCCTGTAAGCATAGCCCACAGTAAAACATCACTGACCAGCCCCTATCTGAGTCAGAAGTGTTTGAAATTCCATCGGCTATTATCGTAACTTGCAAGTGTTATCAGTCAAATCAATAAAAGCATATTTGAAGCAAATGAACTAACTGTGGTTGCTGGGGAAGAAATAAGCATTGACAGCGACATCAAATGCATTCTGTTCATGCAAGGGCAGGTACAGTACCTTTGGCTTTAGCAGACTCGAGGTAGGCATGAGAAAGACTATAGCAAAAACCCTACAAATATTAATGGGGCTTTACACTTTATATATCTACACTGACATTATGATGCATGAAATAGTGGGCAACAGTCTAGTGTCTTTGCTGTGATGCATACTCGTGAGGGGTCAAGACAGTGAGATAGTGACCATGACCTATGATAAACCCTGCTACCAAACAGTCATATGAACATACAAATGTGCCAGCAGAAACAGACCACCCAGTCTATTTAAGTCTGCTTGAGTGTGCAGCTAGCACCCCTAGTTTGCAGTTGCCCACCCCATTTGTCATCCCACTGCCACCCCACCTCCCCACCCTCACTCTCCCTGTTCCTGTCCCATGCCATTTGAAACTGTTCACAGATTTACATGATACCACCTGTTCTGCTTGGGCATTCCATTTGTTACCACCCTCTCTGTGAAATAGTGTCTCCTCATTTCCTTCCTAAATCTTCCCCCTCTATTCTTAGCACATGCCCCTTGGTGACCTCCCCTCCTTAACTTAAAAACCCCATCTGCCCCATACTTATTGATTCCCTCAGATGCTTGAATGTCTCTACGTATCACCCCTGTCCTTCTATCCTCCAGGGTGTGCATATTCAGGTCTCTCAGCCTGTTGTCATAGTCTGTCCCTTCCATTCCACATACCATCTTTGTTGCCTCCTCTGCACCCCCCAGTAGCCTGATATTACGCTTTAGGTATGGCCTCCAAACTGCACACCATACTCTAAGTGTGGCTTTACCAGCGACCTGTGAGGGCAAGATCACCTCTCTTCGCCTGGACAAACCCCCTCACTATGCCCCAGCATTTTGTTAGCTTTTGCAGCTGCTCTCCTGCACTGGGCAGTGTTGTTCATGGTCCCTGTTATCATTACCCCAGGTCCTTCTCCTCCTCAGTGATCCCCAGCTTAATCCAGCCAATATTCTCTCCTTGGGTTCTTCCCCAAAGTGCATAACCTTACACTTCTTTGCATTGAACCCCACCTGCCACCTCTCTGACCACTCCTTTAGCTTGCTTAGGTCCCCTGCAGCTGCTTCCATCCCTCCTCTCCATTCACCACTGCTCCAATTTTGGTGTCATCAGTGAACAAACTTATCTTGCTCACCACCCCATGTGCAATGTCTGATATGAAGAGCCTGAGCGATACTGGCCCCAACACAGAGTCCTGTGGCACCCCACTCATCACCAGCTTTGGAGTTGAGATCTCTCTCTCACCACCACCAGTTGCAGCCTCCCACTCAGCCAGCTTGTAACCCAGTTCATCATTTTGCCCCTACCCCTACTCCATTTAGCTTCCCCAAAGCCACCCGTGAGGCACAGAATTGAAGGCCTTGCTGAAGTCCAAGTAAAGAACATCCACTGCATGACCCTTATCCAGCTCACCTGTCACCCAGTCATAATATTGCATCAGGTTGGTATGAAAAGACTTCCCTGAAACACCCATGCTGCCTCACATCCTGGGCCTTTGTCCTCCAGGTATGACCTCAGTCTTTCCTTTAGTATTGTCTCCATGAGTTTGCACACTATGGAGGTGAGACTTCAGGGTGATAATTACCCTCTTCATCCCTTGGTCCACTCTTGTGTAATGGTACTACATGCACCATCCTCCAGTCCAGTGGTACACATCCTGACTCCAGTGAGGTGCTGTACAGATCTTCCAGTGGCTCCGCAACACCTCCACCATCTCCCTCAGCACCCTGGGGTGGATACCATCTGGCTCTGGTGCCTTGTCTACCTTCAGTCCCTCAGTCCCTCTAGGACTCTGACTTGCCTCAATTCTTCCATCTGTTGCCTCCTCCCCTGTCCCCACCTTCCCAGGCCATGGTGGTAGGGGTTCCCCTTTCTTCCATGACACTGAGCAAAAGTATTCATTCAGTGCTTCTGCCTACTTCTTACCCTTTTCCATCCACTCCCCACTCCTTTTTATCCTCACTATTGTCTCCTTGCACTTGCTTTCTCCCTGATGTAGCTGAAAAGTCTCTCTCCCTGTTAATTCCTGTGCTAATCTCAGCTCCCTCTGGGCCTTGCTTCTCACACTTTTCTGGTCACCAACCTGGACTGTCTTGCATCTCCTCCCTGTCCACTTTCTTCCCTGTCCTTCTATACCTCTGTGCGCCTCTCGTTTTGCTCTTACCACCTCCATGACCTCGCTGTTCAACCAGCATTGTTTTCTTCTCTGCTCCTCTTACTCTGTGTCTTGGTGCAAGTTTCTGTTGCCTATGTATTCCCCTTTTAATAATATCCCATTTATGCTCTGCATCCAACTCCTGCCTTATGCCCTCTAGTTTCCTTTCAGTACTTCCTGCATCCTCCCAAAGTCTGCCCCTGAAGTTTACTACCTGAGTAACAGATTTCCTGGCTCTCCGCACATCGTGATATTAAACCACACTGATTGGTGATCGATGCTAGTGGGTCCTCCACCTTTATTTCCTTACTGTCAGTCAGTAAACATCAGATCGATACAGTCACTACTGAAATAAAGAATGATCAAAATGAACCTATGCCATTTCCGTTTGGAAAGGTTACATAGGTTACATAGGTTATTTGGAGCTCAGAAGACTTATATTGTCCATGTAGCATGCCTGTAGAAATTACTAATATCCCAGAATATTATTTCCAATCAGATATCTAACCAAATTTATTTTAAAAGCCTGCATGGTGCTACTTAATACCACCTTTAGTGGCAGTCTATCCCAAATTGACACAACTCTGACACTGAACCAATGCTTTCTTTTGGTAGTCCTATTGTGAACTGCCATGGATGTGCTTTAGTATGATATGGCTGTTCCTATAGCTTTAGTCCCAACTGCTCCCTCAAGTTGCTATCAGTAAGGGCCTTGAACACCATGCACATGTTGCCCTACAACCTACGGTATTCCAACATGTACATCCCTAATTTGATCAACCTGTCCTGATAATTCCTGCCTTGTACACCATCAATCAACCTTGTAGCTCTTTTCTGGACCTTCTCCATTCCTACAATCTCCCTCTTGTAACCTGGATACCAAAACTGTGCACAATATTAAATGTGTGGACGCACCAACGACCCATACAGGGGCAACAAGATCTCTCTCCTCTACTTTTGATGTGCCTAATTATGCAACTCAAAATATTACCTTTGTTTTTAACCACCAGGCTACAGTACTGATTACATTTTAGGTCATTTGAGACCCTAACTCTCAGATCCCTTTCATCTTTGACTTCCCTTAATATCTGTCCATTTAACTATATTGGCCCATACATTATTTCTGACAAAGTGCATGACAATGCACTTAACCACAATAAAGGTTAGTCTCAAATCCTGTGCCCACCCTGCAGTTTTAGTAGGGCTTCTTGTAGTCTGGCAGTCTCCAGGCTGCTGTTAACTGTAAGCCAATTCTTGTATCATTATCAAACTTTGCTTCCCATACATCTCCCTCAGCTGTCATAGAATGTATATATACATTAAAGAGGCAAGGGCCCAAGACAGACCACTGCAGGACCTCACTCATCACCTCAGACCATCCTGAGCTGCAACCCCTGATTGTCACTCTTTGTTTTCTATCTGATAGCGAAGAGCTAATCCTTCTTGTTAAGTTACTCTGAATGCAATGTTCTATCAGGAGTCCACAAGTTCTCCATGTGGTACTTATCAAAGACCTTGGAGAGTCCAGAAAAATAACATCCACTGGATTTCCTTATCCAAGGCTTCACTAACATTTTCATAAAATCCTAGAAGGTTGGTCTGATATGATCTACCATGCTTAAAACCATGTTAGCTTCATCAATATCACCTCTCTGCTGCATATCCAGTTCTATATGTTCCTTTATAATCCCTCAGTACCTTACCAATTATTGAGGTCAGGCTTAACGGTCAATCGGTCATGATAGAAACGTTCAAGTACCTCAAGGAATCAACAAAGTCCAGCAGGTTGGCATCTTTCAGTAAAAGAGATGTGTAAGAACAAGGGGCACAATTTAACAATAGAGGGGATGGTTCAGGGTAATGTGAGGAAATTTTATTTCATGGAGAGAGTGGTGGATGCATGGAACTGCCTTCCTGGAGAGCTGTGGGGTCTAAAACAGTGAAGGAATTCAAACATGCATAGGACAGACATAAGGCAATTATAGTGGGGGTGGCAGAAGTAGGCTGTTGGTTAACTAAACTGCAGCTTATCCAGTAGGTAGGAAAATGGGCAGATTGGGTGGGCCAAGTGGTCCTTATCTGCCATCAAAGTCTATGTTTCTATGTTTCAATGTTTAATAGTTACTAACAGCCTGCCTGGAACCTTTCTTAAAAACGGAGATGCCAGTTGCTTCTTTCCATGCATTTACTGCTATTCCTGATCCAAGGAAGCCTGAAAAGGTAAGTTAGTGATTCAGCTAAGACTTCTGCAATTTTATAATTACTCTGGGATGGATTTCGTCTGGTCCCATGGATTTACAAGGGTTTAGGCTAAGCAATCTTTTTGATATCTTCCTTATTTAATTTAAGTATGCTATTTGTTACAAGATGCTGTTTCTTGCCCTGGTTTTTATATTATATACTGATGAGAAATAACTATTACATCTTTCAGTCATAAGTACATTATCCTGTGTCAAACTTCCATCTGTAAGTTTTAGTGGACCTGTTTCTTGAGATCGTGAAGTTGCATTTCTACCCCAGAAGTATTTTTAAATTTAAGAAGGATGGTGATTGTTCAACATTATGGGGACCCTGCCTTGTACAGAAGGATCCATTTGATATGCCAAAATGCATCAGCCCGATGCTCACACTCCCGACCCCAGGTGCCGAAACACAGTTGCCTGACATTGAGATTTTACCAGTGGCAGAGAAGGAATCCTAAAGTAATTGGGGGTGTGGGGCAAAGCCCACATGGAAGGTGCAGGGAAAAGCCTCCAAGACATTTCTACAGGTAAAATCCTGATGTTGGGCAACCATGTTTGGCACCCAGGGTCGGAGTGTGAGTGTTGGGCCAATGCCTTGACATATCATAGTATATCAGTACAGAAGCTATTACAAGGCACACAGGTTATGGCCTTCCTGGCTTTCATGGACTTCCTATTATGTATGGTTCTGGTATGGGGAGATATAGCGTAGTCTGTTTAGAGAAGCAGTTTTATTTTTAGGAAGGTGGTTCAAAACTGCTAAACTACATCTACAAGCGGTAGCTAACAATGTTGCAATGGATGTTGTGGGGCATGTGGCTAGTGATGTCACTCAAAAGATGTCATGGGGAGATAAGCCCACAAGGTGCTTCAGGACTGTTTGTAGTCAAGACAGGTAGAAAGTGAAATGCAGAGTACCCCATCACTTCTCATCAGACCACCCGGCTACTTTAAAAGGGTGTTTCAAATGCAAAGTGTCACATAAAGGAAGTTGTCAAAGTCCAAAGGACATTCAAGAGGGTGTAAAAAACAGAGACCTGTTCTAAAACAAAAACATGGCCTTTGTGCATGTAGTTATAAAGAATGCATAAAATCATAATTGAACATGTTTGCCATTGCTACCACATAGACAAGTATTGAAAAGCATTTATGTAGAGATACCCCTCTGGCTGCCCTTTAGGAAAACTCACTGATTGAATTTTATATAGCGGGAACTGGTAAAGGCTATTTGGATCTAAACAGCTTGTTTCTTTACCTGATTTGCAAAAACACTGGCGGAAATGGTGGTGATATACCTGCAGCAGCCAAGGTGGTCCTCATAAACTACCCAGTGGCCACCAATTTCAGTCAGTTGAAGTGACTGTTGGTGATTGGCTCATCAGTCAGAGCAATAACTTTACCCTCCAGAGCTATCATGGAATCTGTGCTGAACTTCAGTGAAGAGACCCTTTCTACCCAATTCACTGCAGGGTTATTTTACAAAGACACCTCGGGAAACATGGAATCACAGACAGAGTTGGTGACAATGTAGGGTTTAATAAAAAGCTCTTTAATGCATTTCAGTAGAGGTGAGAGCTGCTGGGACACTTGCACACAGACTTGTTTTCCAAGAGAAACTAATGCTGAATGGTGTGAATATTAAAATTAAACTGGCACATAACAGGGACAGCTTTGTCTAATGAGCTGAGATGCTGAGCCTTACAAGCTAAAAATCATGACCACCTCTCTGTTTGTCAAAAGTATAAAAGTAACCCCCAGTGTTCGTCTGGGACACTCAGAAGCCTCAGCTAACCTTCAGCACTAAACATCATATAGACAGAGTGGATGAAAGTGTTCAGCATCCCTGCAGGCAGCAGGGTCAGCAACCAAGACAATTTGTTGTTTCAACAGTTACCAAAAATGATGGTCATGGGATTTGTTGACAATGATGCTTTTAACAGTTCCTACACAAAGGATCCCTTTAACTTTAAACAGTCTAACATTAATTTTGTGGCTGTGTATCTGGATGGTGAACACATTTAAACCTCTGCAGCCAGATTTTAGAAATGGGAATGCTGTGACAGAATATTTTAATCTAGCACAGCCAGCCAGTAAAAATATGAAAGATTGCCCACTACTTATCAACCATCAGGAATTCACCAGAGGTACACACTGTTTCCTTTCATCTGACTCCAGACTAAGAATGTGCTGATCATACTCTCTAATTAAATTGTGAACCTCACAGCAGAAATCAGATTTGCAAAGCCCTTCCTCAAACAGTTTATCTCATTGTCTTAGCTGTGTTTGATAATGTCTGAACACAAGGCAGCTGGAAAATAATTGTAATGACTCCACATCCGTTACTGTTTTCTGGGTGTGACTTCGCTGTGATGTGCTATCCAGGAGAGATTGAGAAACCTTCCCACTGCACTAGTCATCAATACTGACCCCCATGACCTCCTGGACAGCACTGGCATAAAAAATGATGCCATGGTAACTAGTTTTGTACTCGCCCTTTCAGACATCTAAACATATCAGGGCATGTATCAGTGGGATGGCAACAGGTTCAGACTTGTCTTGCAATACATTTAAAATATGCACTCACTTGTAATCTGATTGAAAACCAATCACTTATAATATCATATATGGTCCTTCATGACTGTGTGTCGTGTTGTCATTTTTTTTCTGGGGACCTGTGTTTGAACTTTGATCGTGAGACTTTTGTTTAGAATTTTCAGATATGTAGAGTCTTCAATAATGACACAATTGTATAAAATATAAAGATATTTATTTTAAAAACATGTCACTAAAATGTGACATACATCAAACTAACATCATGGATAAGATGCAATAAATTAAAGCATCTCCTGTTAAAAATGCACAATACATATGACATACCACTAAGGTAGGATTATGATAAGCACCTTTAAAAAACTTACTAACATATTTGAATATGAGGTATGCTAACATGCATCAATGTAAGCACTTTTTTGTAAAACAGGATTACATATTTAATATGGGGTAAATTGTAATATTGACAGTACACATCAGTCACTGAGGTATATAACATTCATACATAGAGATGGAATTTAAGTTTTACATAGTGAACCATGTAGGTTTTTTAAAAGACATTCTTCTTTGGGTGTCACTGACCATTGGCTAACTAGAGATGGCTGTGGTGTTTTGCAACAGCTGTTGTCAGGCTTTCCACATGGCCCGTTTGTAATGACCAAACACAGATGTGGATATGTCAGCCTCAGCCACCACTTTGACAAAACATCCCAACCTATTGGCTTTCTGTGGTTAGAGATTGTGTGAGTGGCTGTAACAGCTCTTACCAAATCGACCAAGAAGCAACACTACCTTAAATTCCATCTTATCATTCCAAAAAGAATATCCTTGTTCTTTACCATATGCCTTAACAAAAGTTCAGCATTGGTTTTAGACTGATGAGAAACACTACTAAAATGTCTTTTCCATAGCTCTCAGGGCAGAAACTGTCTCAGCAGCAACAGTAGCAGCAGCAGCAGGGGTTGCTCAGATTCTGATTCACTCTTGGGCATGAGTAAAGTCAGACTGGTTTTAACTTGTTCTCCTTGTCTTACCAAAGTCAAATAGTGCTATATCACAGCACAATACAATTTGCTTTGTCATAATCTGATATATCAGTCCAGGATAGTATAGCTCTCATTTCCATGTCCAAACTGTTAGTTGCAACTTTTCTCATGTCCTTATCAGGGCACTTTGTTTAATATGATCCATCTTTTGCTGAGGTACCAAACACATTTTCTGAGTAAAATCCATTATCTGTTAGCCAGCAATCTAGTGATCTGAGGAATAGTGATTCCGAACAAGGTCCCTATAGATCCACCTATCTGATTAATAATCTATTGTTTCTTTTTAACAGGATGTTTTTGTTGCTTAGGGTTTTAATGACTCTCCCCCTTTTTTCAGCAAAGTTAACTGCTTTGCTGACAAAGGAATATTTCCTTTGAGAGTATTTAGGGCTATCTCAGTATATCTGATAGCAGATCATCACAGGCTGAACATAAAATAGCTTTTCTTAAACTGGGAGGTCCTTTTACAAGTAACTTTAGGACAGATAGACTTCTCTGTAGTCTTTTAGACATAATGACACTACAGTATCATATATTTTTAGAACCAGAAAGTGATTTCTTCAAGACATGCCACAGACCAGTTAGGAGGAAACAATCCACTGCATAATCTATATTCATCTGGAACAGTGGATCTTAAATCAAACAGTAAATAACTGTAAGGCTTTCTAGTGGAGTCTTCAAATGCATCTAAATTTTTTTGTCTTACCAGGGTACATCTGTCTAGCCAGGGTTATGATATGCAGCTTGTCCCTTGGGTTTTAAACATGACCATGTATTTGGCATTTAGTATGATGGTCCTGCTTTTTACCTTGACAGAATACAGTCTGGACAATTAAAATATTGTCAACTATTTGTGATGGCTGTACTTGGTAAACTAATACTTGACTTCTTTATTTTGACAGGCATAGTCCATTAAATAATCTGTAACAACAAAATTAACCTTCCCAGGGGTAAGAGATCATCGTTGGCTAACGAAGACAGTAATCCTCCACAATTTAATCTGTTGGAACTTTAACCACAGTTCATTATACAAAGGCTACCAACAGCTGTAGGACCAGACAATATTTTAGGTTTATGTTATGAAGTCCAGAACAAATGTTTTGGTCACCTGCTCAAGTAAAATTAACTGTCACACACAACTCTGTTCCAATATGTTATTCTTTATTTTATTTAAAAGTTCCAACATTTCACCTATTGAATTATGTTTCTTCTGGGGAACTGCAGGTAAATTAAGAAAAAGTATATTCAAATTATAGTAATTATATATATATATATATCCATTTTAATATCTTCTCCCAGATAAAACATCAAAACTCTGGTCTATGATATTACACCAACATCAAAATGTATTCAGCATTTTTAGTATATTTTAAATAGCATTCTGCATATCCACTGTGTCACTACTATAACCAGCCACCCATTTAAAACAGTGTAAAACAACACTACCTTTCAAGTTTAACATGGCCCGATGGGCACCTCTGCTGCTAAGTGCTTCTTAAAGTTCAACAACTTTCTTAATATAACAGAAAAATACAAATAAAATTCAGAATACAAATCTCAGCAGTGATCACAACTCCATATAAATTCATCTGTCTGCATTACATAGAACTTACTAAATTCATTAATTGCTGTCACCTTTGAGTACAAAGTTACTTCATCTCTTACAGGTTCCATATTCATCTGATCTACCTGTTAATGGAAATAGATTTTATATCTATATCTTCTAATCAACGTCACTAGAAAAGCTTACATAAATTCTGTATCTACATTATACCTTAGTTTATTCTTTTATTATTATGTCTCAAATGGAGACAGTGTGTCTCTATGATTCTGCAACTAAAACAGAATCAAAATCAAAGTCATAGTTAGATGGATGTAAGGGTTACATTGTCATTCTGCCACCATATAAATAACACATTTTGAGTGTCCTTCTATTCTATACTCTGATGCTATTATTAAACATTCTCTCCATAACAAGTACCACTTGGCATCCAACACAGTAAGAACTCCTCCTATTACTTTAATTTGTTCCCTATAGTAGAAAAACACACTTTCTTCAAGCAGGTTGCCACTATATTACTGTTATAAACTATTTAATTAACTTTTGCTGTTAAATACAATGGTTTGTCAATTCACTTTGTTAATTCATCTCCTTTTTATTTACCGGTAACTCATTTTACTGATTCATTGCTGACTTACTAGTTTAATGTCTCTTCAATCAGGTATACTCCTTTTATCTCAGGTTCTCAGTGTGATTTGGCAGCACCAGGTCCATGCTGGCCGAACCCCTTATGCCTGTGTGGTGAGTCACATGACAATGACTGATGTCATCACACATCATTCTAGTGATGTGGTTGCCTGAGAAACCAGTGACTTCCCACAGGCATTTTGGCTGGCACACTGTGATTTTGGCAACAAAAGCAGCATTTATATGAAAGTTATGTAAAATCAGACATTCTCATTCTTTTAAACCCTTTCCTTCTAGCCTATACACATAATTTATCCCATCTAATACAGCTAAATTTACTAATCATTTTATTTTTAAACCATGTATGCATACTCCCATGCTATCAGTGTTTTACCTCATTTAACATTTAAACACTGCATTCTACATTGTTTCTTCAGATTAAAAAATAATCAAAATAGCTGTTTCTCTCACACGAGGCCATAGTTGTCTTCTTTACTGTTGAATCAGCTATAAGTTAAAGAGTTTTCACTTTTATCATATGCATGATGTTAACCTAATTCATATCTACTTCCCAGTGTTCTGTAAGGATTGTACCAGCATGATTGCCAGTTGACATCCTCATTTAAACCCCATTCTCATTGATCACTCCCATTTCATACATCTAAAACATTTCTCTTCTCTCAACAAGTGCTTTACAGTCCCACTCTACTAGATTCCAAAACATGCTCTAAGTCCCAAAACCTAATTTGCATTGGTGTATGCCTCTTTCATTAAAATGGCAAGCTAGGGGTGAGTTTTCATCCTTGTTTCAGATTCGACTCTTATGATCTGATATTTGTGTTCTTAATTCTCTCAAGGTCTTCCCAATATACAGCTGGTCACATGGACATTGTATAAGATACAGTATATCACTCCTGCCGTAGCACAAGTGACGGAGATTGTATTTTATATTCTTTTTCTATGTGTGGTGTTTATATACTGTCTTTCATGAAGTATGTCCACAGGCAACACATTTGCCACAGGGATACATCCCATCTTCTAGTGGGCCCAGCAGCAGCTGTGTGTTCTGTGGTTTTGATTGAAAATGTTGGGTGGGCACTAATTTCTTTTTGATCATGGGTGCCTTTTGGAAACCACATATGTTTTTGTCTAAATATAAGAGATGTGGAGGGATGTTGTGCCAAAATTTTCCAAATTTTTGAAAATAATTCCTTTAATTTGAGGCATTATTTGATTATGCTGTGTACTAAATGTAATTTTTTAGCTTCACTTGTTACTGCTTTCATCTCAAGCATCTGTCTTCTGTATATTTTAGATACTTTCTTTTGTGCCTACTTTAGGGTTCCCTTATTGTAGTTTCTCTGAATAAATCTTGTCTCTATTACTTTCTCTTCCTTCTTGTATTCTTTCTCTGTACTGCAATTTCATTTTGCTCTCAAAAACTGAGACTATTGAATGCTTTCAAACAATCTCTTAAGTGAAATCTCTTCCAATGTAATGTTGTATTCCTGTCTGTTTTCTGAATAATTTAGTTTGCAATTTCATTGCTGCCAAATTGCACTGAGAACCTAAGATGAAAGTAATATACCTGATTGATGAGGCATTAAACTAGTAAGTCGAGCAGTGAATCAGTAAAATGAGTTACCAGGTAGATAAAAGGAGATGAGTTAACAAAGTGAAGTGACAAACCATTGTGTTTAACAGCAAAAGTAAATTAAATAGTTTCTAATAGTAATATAGTGGCAACCTGCTTGAGGCAAGTGTGGTTTTACAACTATAGGGATAACAAATTAAAGTAATATGAGGAATTCTTATCGCGTCAGACACAGTGTTGCTTGTTATGGAGAGAATGTTTTAAAATAAGCATGAGCTCCATTAATCTGTCCTCATATGTTTTCTGATGCAGTCCCTGCACCATTTTGGTTGCCATTCTCTGGACTGCCTCAATTTGGTTAATGTCCTTCTGAAGGTGTGGCCTCCAGTACTGCATGCAGTACTCAGATGGGACTTATCCAATGTCTTGTAAAGAGGTATTATTATCTCCTCTTCTGACTTGTGATACCCATACTAATATACCTTAACATCCCCTAGCCTTATCTACTGCTGTAGTAGCTTGCTTGGATGATTTCAGGTAATCGGTGATGATGATGCCCAAGTCTCTTTCTTCCTCTTGTAACTACCAGCAACTCCTCCAAGCCTATAGGTGGCTTCAGGGTTTCTGCTTCCCTATGTGCATAGTCATGCACTTCTTTGCATTAAACCACAGTTGCCACTTTTCTGACCATTTTGCTATTTTATCCGGATCTTTTCTCATTCTGCCCACCCATCTGGACCATCTACTCTGTTGCAGAGATTGGTGTCATCTGCAAACAGACAAAACTTACCCTCCAGTCCATCTGCAATGTCGCTAATGAAGATATTGAAGAGGACTGGCCCCAGGACTGATCTCTGAGGTACCCCACTTGTGACTTGCATCTCTTCTGACTGTATACCGATTTACCACCACTCTCTGTTTTCTGCCTGGCAACCAGTTTGCCACCCAGTTCACCAACTTCTGACCCACCTGAGCCTACCCAGATATTAATCAATCTTCTATCTGGAACAGTATCAGAAGCTTTGTTGAAGTCAAGCTAGAGTGACATTAACTGCTCCCCTTGGTCCATCACTCTGGTTACACTGTCAAAGAAATTTATGAGATTAGTTTGACAGGACCTTCCTTTGTAAACCCATGCTGTCTTGGATCCTGTGCTCCTATGGATTCCAAGTGTTGCCCTATCCTTTCCTTAAAGTGCCTCCATAATCTTGCCACTACTGAGGTAAGACTGACTGGTCTGTAGTTCCCTGTGTCCTCCTGCTACCAGTCTTGTGGAGCGGATTACATGAGCCTTCTCTAGTCTTCTGGGATCTCTCCTGTGCTCAGAGACTCCCTAAACAGTTCTAATAATAGCTCTGCTAGTTCCACCCTTAGCTCCTTTAGTACCCTGGGATGTATGCCATCAGGTCCCATTGCCTTGTCCACCTGAGCTTATCAAGCTTTGTAGGACCCTTTCATTTGTGAAGAGACTAGTGCTCACCTCCCTCCCCTGTGTCCATGGTGCTGAGCAGTGAGCCTGTCCTACCTTCTCTTCAGTAAATACTGAGCAGAAGTATCTATTTAGGATACAGTAGATGCTTTTACATGGTCCTCCTCCTCACATGCCCCTTATCTCCTTTGATTGTAGCAATACCCCTCTGAAATCTACAAATCTTTTGACAGCACAGCAGGATGCAGTGTCAGTTTCCTGTTCTATACAGTTTGCATCACAAAAACATTACAAAACAAAATACAGGAATGGCAATTTTTGACTGTATGGTGAGTGACAGTATTCACAGAGGAATTTGGCCACTATACATTTCTTCACATCTTTTACACCATAATAGTGATTGTCATGCAGTAATACAAACAGTATTTTAGGAAGTCTTTCTGGCCTCATCAAAATGTTTGCCAATTTCCTTCATTATTGATATGAAATCTTAATTATGACTCCTAAAACACATTCAGACTGTGGTATGTCACTAAAAGTTATAGAGGTTTGGTCTGACAAACCTAGCTCAGCATGCAATATTTTAGTCTTATTGAGCAACTGACTTTCACTCATGTGTGGATTTAGGAATGCGAGAATGGAGCCAACAAAGCACATAATATCACCTCTATTATTTAAATCAATTAAGTATTGTCTCTTTTGTCAATAATTCTACTATGTAAAACAGAGCTCAGTATCCATCTACTCCCCAGCCCACCCCTGGTGATTTCTGATAGTTGTTTCTATGAGATGTATAGTTTCATCAGCAATTACTTCTGCATTGCTCTGTAACATGTCAGCTATGTGATCTAAAGGTGGCTGTATTTAACTCATTAGGTCATGTTCTCCTTGATAGCAGGCGGTGATTTAAAGTCAACATCCAAATGCAACTGAATAAAATCTTCTGGGCTGAATTGACTCATCACCCAGTCTAAAAGATCTTGAATAGCTTGGTGTATTGCCCTAATAGCATCTGTAAACAAATTGAGTCTATCTAAATTGACAAAGTGGAATCTCTAGTGAAACTGGAACGTTCTGAACTGCTGTAAAATATGTTCATAATGCTGCACTCTTTCTAAAAAACTATAGGGTGCTCCTTGTGTGATAACTGATCATCTTGTCAATTTTCAGCAAGCTGGTTTTGTAATTCACCAGCGTGTTGAAAACAAGCAACATGGTGTAATGCCCCACAATGTAATATTTTCCTGGCATGCTTTACTTTCCTTCTCAAAGTTTCTCTGATTGTTTGTTTTTACCCATTTTTGTGTTGCTTGCATGCATGAGCAAAAACACAGTGCTTTCAACAGTTAGGAGAATGCCTAAATGCATCAGGAATTTGTGCCATGTCACCGCAATCAGCTGTTTTGGTGCATTACAAGCTACTAAAACAGCTGATTGGGTGTATCCCCATAACAGCGGCTTCTCCATCGGACTCTCACAGTCCTTAGGAAGCTGACAGAAAGCCACCACCCACTGTTCAGTGTGCGTTCCTGGTGAAACAGTTCAATAAATAAATGAAGAAAAAGCTGATGGGGTGCCAAATCTTCCTGTCAGCATGCCTCCCAGTTCAATTTGCCAATGGGAGCACACTCCTTTTGGCATAATGTCCCCTTCCCAAATGTGTTGTGTGCCAAGGGTACCCGTCCCCTCATCAGCTCTTGCCACCCCCACATTTTATATGTGCTGACAGGGTGCCCAACTCCTGTCAGCATGCCCCTACCTGGTAATTTGTCAATGGGGAGCCCACCCCCATTGGCATAATCTCCCCAATTTCTTGTGTGCATGAGGGGTGCCCAATCCCCTCGGCTCTTGTTCTCCGCCAGCACTCAGTATGTGTCAATGGGGTGCCCAATTCCCCATTGGCTACAACTTCCCAAACACTTAGGTGGCACTCTGGGAGCCCACCCAGGGTGGCAACATTAAATGTCCCTGCAAAAGAAACCTTCCTGCAAGTTTTTTTTTTTTTAAATAAACCTGTAAACTTGAAACGGTCCCTAGTTGATTCTGGTGGTCCCTACCCGAACCCATGCCCACCCTCTGTGTACTCCCCAACACACACCCTCACCACATACTTACCGTTGGAGCCTGGCGCAATGATCTTAGGTGGACCGGGAACATGTCTGCACTCTTTAAAGAAAACCGCAAACTGAAGAAATGCCGATAGCTATATAATGGCATAAATGGTTTTTTAACTTTGGTGCATATCTCAGCCATTTTAGAATTTGTTCTCAAATTTTCAACATGGGGTTCTTTTGACCCCACCTCATGAACTCAATCACTGTCATTTTGTTATTCGGTCCCAAAGGTGATTTTGTGGTCACTGTACTGAACCACCTTTCGACTGATTAATGAAACAACAGTGTCACAGTTCATGAGGTAGGCTCAAAAACCCTATGTTGAAGATTTAGTGAATAAATTCCCAAAATGATTGTTTTATGAGCATGTGTTGCGCAGTTCCCCAGGTCACTCCGTGAGAGCAGCATCTTTTGCTTAGTGTGCCTTTCCAGGTGAAACATTTCAATAAATAATTAAATAAAGTTCTGACGCACACTCATAACTTCGAGCATTTTTAATGTTTTCACTCCAGATTTTCAGCACTGCCATTTTACCACACCTCCTTATGAACATTACAACTGCCATTTTCACATCTCACCTGAAATGTGGGCACACAGTAGCGTGGTCAACGTGTGAAATCAGTGTTCGGGACAGATTAAGAAAATCACAGTGATACTGTTTAAGATCAGAGGTCTTAAATGGGCTATGTTGAAAATTTGGTGACAAAAGTCCATAAAATGACTGTGTTATGAGCGTGCATTGTGCAATTTCATGCACCCTCATAAGTTTACAAATTCATAATCTTTTCAGTCCAGATTTTCAACATTGGCATTTTCAGCACCCTGGCCGAATGTATTTTGCACTTCCAGCAAAGAATAGCATGGTCGCTGTGGGAAATCAGTGTTTGGGATAGATTAAGAAAATCACTGTGACACTGTTCATGAGCAGAGGTTGCAAAATGCCTATGTTGAAAATCTGCTGTAAAAACTAATTACATTACGGGAGTGTGTTGTGCAGTGTCTCGCACACTCGTGACTTCACCAGTTTTTATATTTTCACTTCAGATTTTCAACATTGCCATTTTAGCACCTCCTCATGAAAAGTGCAGCTGTCATTTTCATCATCCTGTTCAAAATGTGTTTTCTCACCTTGGGCGCCAAAGGCGAGTCACTGTGCAAAATCACCTTTTGGCTAATGAACTGATAGTGTCACTGTTCATGCGGTGGAATCACAAAATGCCCATGTTGAAAACTTGGAGGAAAAATACCAAGAAATGCTCTGGGTGTTAGGGTTTTGACCATAATGCCCTACCCTGTAGGGACTGACAGTTGTCAGGGGTATAACTTGGGATTGTTGACAGCAATGCTCATGCCATTCCACCCCACCCTACAGCCAGTGGCAGGCATCAAGGTGTGCCTTGGACCCTTTGGCCCAAGAGGTCACCCCATTCTCATGAACTGCACTCATTTCAGTGTATTTCCTTATGGAATGAGGTGAGTGTAAAGCCCGAACACTTCAAAGCACACCTCGACACTTGTAAGTTTCTGCAGGGTAGGGTGAAGTGAAATGCTGTGACCATTATCGACAATGACCCAAAGGCACACCCCAGTGCCTGTCCATCTCTGCAGGGTGGGGTGGAGTTGAGTCAGTTCAATGCTTCACTGCCATTCCTATACTGCATCCATCTAACTCCTACACTTCCACTGCTAATGACAGCAAGCAACACTTAGCATTGACAAATGCTTGTTCTTTTTGATCCCATCAATTATTTCTTTTCATTTTTAGTGCTGCACCCTTTCACTTAGTCTGTGAGGTTTTCTATCCCTCACTATTTTTTTGACAGCTCTTTCTCCAGTGCCCTGATCTTCTTAAACATTTGGGACACTTGTAGAGTCTGTTTGAGCTCTGAGCATGAGTACTTGGCTGCACATAATATTCAAATGCACCATTTACCAAAGTACCTTCCAAAAATCTGATTTAAAAGCTACATATCATATTCATCATTCTGCAATGTGCTTTCAATAATATGTACCATTGAATAAGGCATCAACTGTATCATTGAAACACCTCTTTGCAAGATTTAATGCTTCAAAGTCTTGTTCTTGAAACTTTGCATGTGATGACTTTGTCCGTGATTCTGTCTGTGACTCTGTCTGTGACTCTGTCCGTGATTCTGTCTGTGACTCTGTCTGTGACTCTGTCCGTGATTCTGTCTGTGACTCTGTCTGTGACTCTGTCCGTGATTCTGTCTGTGACTTTGTCTTTGATCCCTCGCTGCTTGTTGATTGATCAACAGAAACTTCACAATTAGTGGCGTGTCTTGTTTTCTCTCTTCCCTAAAGCATAACTCTCAGCTGTTGACAAAACAGAAAATAACCCTGTCACTAATTTCATAGGACAAATATCAGATCTAAAACCTGCAACCTTTTTAACAAACATGCAAACAAGAAAGCAATCACAGTAACACCGAATATTTTATTTTATTTATTTCATTTGTGTTTACCAGGTAGATGCACTAGTCAAAAATGACTATTTTCAGGCACGACCCAGGAGACTACAGAGACAAACTTCAAAAGAACATTATGGAACAAAATACAGGTTACATATAGATGTTTGAGGTATTAACAGCAGAACATAACAAACATTGAAGTTAGTAAGAACAATACAGCAGTAGAATTTAACATGTAACAATTACAGTACAATCAGGTCAAATAAAGTGACTAAGCAATGTTCAACCAAGTTACATGTAGAGTATGAGGCATTAACTGCAGAACATGACTAAGATTGAGGTAGTAAGAAAAATGCAAGATTAAAATTTACAAGTGATAATACATTCAGGTTGAATGGGGAGGGTGTAGATTAGATATATAATAAGCACAGGTTACCCAGTAGGGTACAGCAGTGACAGAAGAATGAAGCTGTGTTGATCAAGAAGAGAAAACAAGTTTTCCAGAAATGTGCAGTAGGAAATGGTAGATGCATGCTAGACATTTAGGAAGTGAAAGTGAGAGGAAGTGCTTCTTGTTGGAGTGGACCTCAGACACCCAGGAGACCACAGAGGGAAGAGAGGAGTTAGAGAGTAAAGGGCTAGGGTGGTTTAAAACAAGAGCATTTGTAGGAGGAGAAGAGATAGTGGCATAGCTCTCTCTTAAAAGAGATGTGGGATGCAGTTTGGTGTAGAGTTAGAGGGTGAGTTCCAGAAATTGGGTGGATGACAGGCAAAGGCCATACCACCTTTGCTTCTGGTGTCTTGGGATATGAACTGGGACATTTTCAGCAGAGTGAAGGCCATAGCTGGTTTCTGGTATAGAAAGAGACAGGCCAGGGGTTTAAGTATTTGGGATCTGATAATGTTATCAGTAATGGACCTGAGTGTGTAAGGACGTTAGTTCTTGGGGCGAAGCCATCCTAGATCTGCATAGGGAAGACAGTGATGTTTCAGCCAGGGAGAAGGATGCAAAGTGGCAGATGTTATTATAGGTGACATCACACTTTCAAAGACTCAAATTGCAAGTAGAAACATGCGTAACAACCCCATAGGTGAGAGAGGAAGTAATATCCATGGGCAATGGCAAGCCTAGCTGAGGGGTGAGTGCACAACTAGCACGATTGGCGATGCCAAGTTTGGAGTTAACCTGCTTACAGGTAATTTGGATGTGGAGATCAAAACTCAGAGATGGGTCAAGAATGACACCCAGATATTTGAAGGAATTTACCACCCCTACGGATGTGCCATCAAGGAGGAGACGTTAAAGTGTGTCCAGGAATGTCTGAGTTTGAGTATACATACAATACATACAATAGCTGTCTCTAACAAATATCTACATTAAACTTGTATTTATTGATGGAAAATTTAAACAAAATACCTCTGGGAGGTATCTGTGGTGTAATTCATCTTCTAAACCATCCATAACAGCCAATGACAAAAAAACAGAAAAATATCTCCCTGTCACTAATTTTACTTCAGCATCACAGGACAAATATCAGATCTAAAACCTGCAATCTTTTTAACAAACATCCATACAAGAATGCTCTCACATGAGCACTCTATATATATACAACAGCTATATCTAACAAACATTTACATTTTAACATGCCTTCTGGTGAAGAAATCACATTCTTACGTAAGCCATCCATTACTACCAATGCATTGATGAAATCTTCAAGATCTGACCAGCAGCTCTTCATTATGTTTGATTATTATTACTTGGTATTATGTAAAGAACAGAAGAAGGCCAGAGCCCATCAAGACTGTTCCTCACACTATGTGGGACATTATTTATCTATTATCCCTCAACCAAACATCTAATTTGTTTTAAAGACAGTGGCACTAGTTGCCTGTACCAATTCTTGTGGCAAGGTGTTCCATACAATGGATGATCTTACTGGAAAAGTTTCCCTTTTGCTGGTTTTATAAGTTTTACTTCAAGCTGTTTATTATGCAGTCTTGGAACATGTCTCCTTTGGAGAATGTTAGACCACATTTTACATCAGATCTGGTGAATTTATTAAATTAAAAACCATAAGCATATCACCTCTTAATCTTCTAATTTGAAGAGTGAAGAGACCAGAAGCTTTTAATCTGTTTTGATAATCCAAGTTTCTTAATCTTGGAATCATTCTAGTTACTCTCCTTTGAACCTGTTCAAGAATTGCAATGTCTTTTTTTGGTTTGCATTCCAGAAAGGAGAGCCATAGTCTAGATACGGTCTAATGTATGCCCTATACAATGGGATAAGGCATTGTTCAGTGTGATTAACAAAAGTGCGTTTTATTTGCCTCAAAAGTCTGTTGGTCATGCAAGCAGTTCTAACATAGTGATTATTTGATGTAAGTTTATTATTAACATACAGTATATCCCTAAATCTTTTTCACAATTTGATGAGTGAAGTGGTAGTCCGTTTATATAATATATTGTTTTTGGATTATTTACACTGAAATGCAGTACTAAACATTTGTCTTGATTAAACTGTATATGATTTTCATTTGTCTAAAGTGTTAATTTTTCCAAATCCTTCTTTAATGCAGAAATTTTCTTGATTATTAACCTTGCTCCCAATTTAGTATCATCTGCAAATTTAACCATGAAGTTATTTGGCCCTGTTTGTAAATCACTGATAAAGAGATTAAACAATGTTGGTCCCAAGACTGACCCTGTGGTACACCACTTGTCACACTACCTGAATCAGACAAGATAGCATTAATTCTGACTCTTTCAGAATGATTTGTCAACCAGTTTAAAGTCCAGTTGACAACATCAGGTGACAATCCTAGACTGTGCATTTTAGTAATTAGTTTTTCATGTGAGACTTTATCAAAAGCTCTATTAAAGTCCAAAAGAATTACATCAGTAGGGATACCCACATCTAGTAGAGTACTTATATTATTGTAAAAGATATCAGATTGGTGGTGCAGGAATACTTGGGAGTAAACCCATGCTGATTTGAATCATAAATTCCTAATTTTTACAATCTTGATCTATTTGATACATTTTCAAATAGTTTTAAAACTAACCTCTATGTCTGTGTGCCTACTCAGTTTTGTTGGATGCTGAAAGGACTGTCAATGTGGGCAGTGGGGTTTATATACAGTATATTTCTGTGAGGCCACCTCTGATCTGAACAATGCCATAATAGGTAACACACAAAAATTAGTAAAACCAAAATAGCCTCACCCCATCACATCCTCCATACCATACATGGTAACATATGACACATGCCCATCAGTTCTAAAACCTAAATTATACAATGTGGTATGAAAATCCTGTAACCTCATTGGTCAAAACACATCACATGACCGTGATAAATCCTCCTGTAAACCCACTGTAAAAGTTTTATATCACTATAAAAACTGAAAACAAGTTGAATATTGTATAATAGCAATATACCATGACACAGAGTGAGTATATGGGTGGATTTACCACTTCCAGTGTGGTTAAGTCACTCGGCTGCACCTCGTGACTGAACCACACCAGGCATGCTAAATCCACCAATATACCCACTCTCTGTCATGGTATATTCTTAAATAGCTACCCCAATTATACCCTCCATACTATACATGGTAACATATGACACAGGCCCATCTGTTCTAAACCCCAAAATAGCCCCCCATCATCACACCTTCCATACAACGCAAGCAATAACACACACAATGAGGTATGGGTTATGTCCTGATAAGATCACACACAGGTGTGTTATAAGGCATGAGGTGCTTGTACGAGTCCGTTATGCTCCTGGGAGTGCTCATATCAGGATATAGCCACACCTTAGAGTGTGTTATTGCGCTTATAAATGAGCCCCACAAGTTATCACTATGAGAAAAATAAGAACAAAGATTAAAATGTGTATATGAAGAATGTATTTAATAGGTAAAAATAGTGAACAAAAATAGTCTGGTTTCATAAGTGCTTCACCCCCGCTCCCATAACAAGAGATAAGCTATTATATTTATTAGTTTCTTTTCTTAAATTGATACTGTATTTTGTACTTTTGGAAGGCTGATGGCATTGTATGTGGTTGTGTGTATGCCGCCTGGCTTTTTAGGTAATGAGCATGTTCCTTGGGAGCAATCATAGTGAGTGGCTCTCATTTTCTGCATTGTGCTGTATAAAACAGATGTTTAATTTTTATCAGTCCTTGGAGTTTTGAAATTGTTTTCTTTATGTTCCACAAGTGTATCAGGTTCTGCTTCCTATAAATAATTATGTTGCTGCTGGCAGATGTGATGCCCACAGTCATCTTATCTTCTGTGGAGGGTACTGTTTTGCTGCAGTTTCAACAGCGAGTCAAATGGGAGGGCACAAGGGCAGATGGACTCCGGCGTTGACAACTGGTAAGCAGTGAGTGTGACAGCTAATTAAAACAAAACATGTTGGATTTTATAAAAAGTTTTTTTATTTTACTTCCACTTACACATTGTTTCCTAGCTTGCTTGTCTGTGAGTGAACGAGTGCATCCTTGGTGGCAGCTGTCAGTGTGATTTTCACATCAGTATTGTAAAGGCACCCTTGTTTATTTATTTTATTTATTTTTGAAAGTCAGATTTATAACCTCTGAGTCAGGGACTTATTTACAAAGGCACCTCATCACAGGAGGGTGACATGGTTACAGTGTGAGATACAACAGTGTTAACAAACAGGTGCAGTACAGATAACAAAAGAACACAATATAACAGTGGTTTATGGAATAAAGTTACATGCAATAAATAGCAATTGTATAAAGTATAACAAAAGTAGAAGTCACAACCCGGTCATACTGGGGAAGTACTTATGTGGAAGGTGGGGGAACAAGGATGAGGAAAAAAGTGGGAAGCAGTCCAATGGACATTGTCGATGCTATGGGCCAGAAATGGGGAGGGACTCCAACATTAGGTTGATTAAGGGCAACTACAGCTTCGGGCACCAAAGAGGTGGTTATCGTGAGTGACTTTAAAGGGACCAGTTTTAGTAGACTTAGTGACAGAGGGTGGGAGGGAGTTGAACTATGGGGCACGGTAGCGGAAGGACCATTGGGCCAGGGAGGTCTTGGTAAGGGGCACCAGAAAGGTGGCCTTAACTGACCTACAGCTGGTAACAGATGTGGATGCAAGCCCAGAGATGCAGTGACCCCTGGGGAGTCCTAGCAGGGACGTTTGGCAAGTAAGCTGGTTTGGTAGCGCAGGCACTCCTCCAAGGTGAGCAGGTTGGTGGTGGAATAGATCAGGCAAATATGGGTGCAGAAGGATGTGCCAGTCTGGAGCCTGCAGGCCTTGTTTATCAAGGTCTGGATTCTGGTGAGGGTGGTATTGTTGGCTGCAGCAAAGATAGGTAGCCATAGTCCATTAGGGACAGGACAGGGAGTTGATGACCAGTCAGGGGTGGTTTGGGGAGGCAATCTCTGTGACAATAGAGAAGGCCAATCTGAGAGTTTATGGCTGAGGACAGGGTATTGATGTGGGTGTGGAATGTCAAGAGCTGAGTTGAAGGTAATGCTCAGGTACTTGTAGGACGACACCTGCTCGAGAGGGTGAGCATAACTGGGGAGAATGCAGGGGGGCATTTTTGGCCTTATTCTGGTGATGCAAAAAAAGCATAGATTTGGTTTTTTGAGGTTAATGACCAGCCGGTGGTCAAGGAACCACTTTTGGCTTGGTTGAATGTGTGCTGCAGGGATTCCTGTAGAGATGCTAGGTCAGGGTGGGAGGCAGAAGAACTGCATCATCAGCATAGACTAGCATATTGCCTGAGCAGGAGCTGGGGAGGGTATTGAGAAATAGACTGAATAGATCAGGGCCGGGATGGAACCCTGGTGGACCACCGAGCGAGCAGGCAGGTATTGGACAGGGTGCCATTTACTTCATGCACTCTGAACTGGTAGAGAAGTAACGGTGAACCAAGCCAGTGGGCCAGGGAGAAGCCAAGTTGGTGGAGGGAGTCAAGTAGGAGGGGTGACAGACAGTGTCAAAGGCCTTGGAGAAGTCAATGAACACTGCACCCGCAACGTGACCAGAGTCGTGAGCAGAGTGGAGGTGCTGGGAGAACTCCAGAAGGGCTGTAGTGGTGCTGTGTCCAGGGCAGAATTCATGTTGTTCGGACACAGCAGGTTGTATTTGGCCAGATACTCAGAGAGCTGAATGGCCATTATTTTCTAGTGCTTTGGAGAGGGGAGAATGGAGATGGGCCTGAAATTGTGAGGGAGGTTCTATCTCCACTCTATGGATGGGTGATTTCTGCAATTTTCCAGACACTGGGAAATTGACCAAGATCATAGTGACTGGTTTAAAAGGTTGGTGAGAGGGGCTAGTACAGTATCTAGGACTAATCTGAGAATCCTGGAGTCCAGGAGAATACAGCTGGGGTTGTTGCAAGCTAAGGCTTTTTGCAGATAAGGCCTGGCCTCAAGGGGTGATATGGTATGCAGGTAGAAAGGGAGGCGATCCGAGGTGGGGGGTGGAGGCAGGGATAGGGTCGAAAAAGTAGTTGGGGAGGACAGAGCTTAGATCTGAGAATGTTATATTGAGGCTCTCAGCTATGTGGGAAGACAGCTTGTGCTGTGTGCTGCTACATAGAAACATAGAATTTGATGGCAAATAAGGACCGCCTGGCCCACCTAGTCTGCCCATTTTCCTACCTAACAGATAAGCTGCAGATCCTAGTTAACCAACAGCTTACTTCCTCTTACCTGTCACTAGGACTGCCTTATGCCTGTCCCATGCATTCTTGAAGTCCCCACTGTTCTTGACTCCACAACCTCCTCAGGGAGGCTGTTCCATGCATCCACAACCCTCTCAGTGAAAAATACTTCCTCACATTACCCTGAGCCTTCCCCCTCTATCTTCAAATTGTGTTCCCTTGTTCTTGCACATCTCTTTTCTGGAAGATGCTACCCTCTTGGACTTTGTTAATTCCTTTGAGGTACTTGAAAGTTTCTATCATGTCCCCTCTCCCTGTTATTAGTGGAAGCCTGGAATGGAATTTTCAGCTTAATTTTTCATGTCCTGTCATGGTTGGGAACAGGTGGGTGGGAGGGCAAGAAAACGGCTGAGATGTTTGGAATGGACCAGGCGCTCTGGATTTTTGTAATGGTTACTTTGACACAGTTTGGAATACAGAAATGGTAGGCAGAGATGGGCAGTGATTCGGAAAAACTAGATAAAGGTGAGAGATATTAACGGTTTGTTGTGGTGTGCTGAGGGTGCTGGATACATTTCGTATTGTTTGTTGCTGGCAAGTGCTCTCTTGCTGCAGTGCCTGTGGTTCTGTGGCATGCTTGCTGGCAGGTTGCACAGTGAGAGCAGTTGTATGGATGGATTTCTCCATGTGCTGCACTTTGTCTGGCACAATTAGTGCCAGTTAGCAGGATATGTGCTGTTAAGGACACGGCTGAAAACAGCTTTCATCCAATCAGGATTCTGGATTTCTTTTCCCATTTTATAAATGGTTACATATGACACGGCCCATCTGTTCTAAAACCCAAAACAGCCCCCCCATCATCACAGCCCTTCATACTATACATGGCAACATATGACACAGATCAGTGTATTCTAGGCCACCCCTTAAGAAACATTATGAATATCACTCACATTTCAGACAGCCTTCTCTTTGACACTACACAGAACTGGGTTCTTACAATCAAAAGCAAAGGTATGCACCTTCTTTTAATGATTCAAATGTATTTTATTCTGTGTTTCATGATAGGATAAAACAGACAGTCTTGTGATTGCTATATAGAGAATAAAGTATGGGGTGGTATGTGTAACGCAGAAGTTTACACCCGATGGGTAAGATGCTACATAAACCCGAGGCGAACCTCGAGGGTTTGTAAGCATCTTACTCGAGGTGTGTGTAAATCCTTGAGTTTACACACAACACTTATATTTTATTTTATATAATTGCTGGGTTTGTCTTTTCACTACAGCAATCATATAAAATGAACGAGGGTTTTGAGCGCCCGCAGTCTGGTTTGCTTGCAGTATGTGGTCAGTGGTGCAGTTTTCTATTTAAAACTTTTTTTGGTCGGCAGCAGGATAAGTTTCCCCATTGTTGTAGAGTTTCTGCTTTTAAATGTACTTACCGCCGAGTCCGTGTGGCAGGTAAGGCATCTGCAGAAGAAGAAAACATGCAGCTGAGGAGAAGAGATGCAGTGGGGCACGCACAGAGTGAGGGAAATCATGCGTGTGTTTGCTGTTATAAGCGCTCCATTATAATGGCAAATTATGCCACAGTTTCCGTGTGTGAAAAAGGCAAGGCCGGTTATTATAGAATAATTACTCACACAGCAGAGTCTTAGTCTTTCTTTATGCTTTTATGGGTGACTATAGACATATTTATTTTTAAAGAAAAGCATACTGTATATCTACATTTTATTAATCCCTGTAAATACAGAAATCTTGAGACACACAACAGGTCTTCTCTGTGAAATTCCCAAGACAGTACCTAATTGGAAACATATGTTTCTAATCATTCACTGTCATGCGAGGGCACACACACACACACACACACACACACACACACACACACACACAGCAGAGTCTTAGCCTGATTAACTCATTTACATGGAGGTCCTGTTTAACTTATAAATGTGTATAACCTTTTGGCATAAGATTACAGAGGTTTACAGATACATGTTAAATTGTGTTATACCTTGTTTTTAAAAGACAGAAA
Organism: Neoceratodus forsteri; assembly: GCA_016271365.2. Classification (NCBI taxonomy): domain Eukaryota; kingdom Metazoa; phylum Chordata; order Ceratodontiformes; family Ceratodontidae; genus Neoceratodus; species Neoceratodus forsteri. The sequence continues at coordinate 83,639,228 of CM028133.1, read as the reverse complement.
GGGTACTTACACAGTCAGATGGCTTTCCTCTGTGTGGGTCTCAAAACAGATCTCTGAGGCCTCTGTAAGATGAGGCTGCCTCCTAGATACAGCACTCCAAAATAATATCCAAGTCAAAAAGCACTCACACACTGTGCAATTATACCCCAGTCCAACAGGGAGCACATAAAGGTTACACAGCCCATAACTTATTTTTGGGGACAGCATAGGAGGGAGACATGGGTGCAAGGTAGGTGGTGGAGATGCAAGGGTGAGAAGGATGGAGGTTAATGGGGAGTAGGGCATGGCGTGGGGGACAGGAGTTTGAGCTAGGATGGTGGGACTTGAGTTCGAGCCAAGATGGCATGGCAAGGGTTTGATGGGCATAGGTGGAGGAGGAGGAGACATAGAATGCTTAGAAAATGGTGGTGTTATGTCATTTTGGGGTTTGAGCACAAGTCATTTCCTACAGATGTGAGCAGGGCCTGGGTTTAAGTGCAGGTCATTACATGAGGATATGGGCAGGGCTAACACATTTGGGAGGGACTGCTGGTGAAACATGAATGTTTCTGATTGGTCCATTGAGGCCATGCTCACCTGTCAAATGATGTGGCGCACTCTGGTTGGCTGAAATTTGACATTTGATGAGATATATGAACTTTTATTACTAGCCTGCTAGCCTATGCCTTAGCAGTCCATGGTAATGTCAATCCAGCCCTGCCTCCCCATCCTCAGTCATGTTCCTTCTGAGATCTGTCCTGGTCCTAGCTGATACACTGTGCTAGTTGCCCACTGTCTCAGCCAGGACTAGCCAGATCTTGGAAGGAACATGATCGAGGATGGAGGTGAGGCAGGAATGCCAGATTGACATTGCTCTGATGAACTGCAGACCATGTGCAAAAAGGAAACATTCCAACAACCAAATGGCAAAGCTGATACCCACAAAAACACAGAGCAGGTGCCTTCAGCACAGGTGAACAGAAAAATAGCACACTGGTTGGCTCAAGGTGCATCATGCAGATAGGTGCAAGTTGCAGTTGTATTAGGCAATCACTCCAAAGCTAGTAGACATTTACTATATAGACATTATTTTATCCTAAAAGGGGAATGCAGAGTCACAAAAGCAGTCGTGTAATAAAACAAACCTATTCAGATGACTGAAAAGGACACTGTGACATTTTAAAACATAATTACACTGCCTGCCAGGTAGTGGCTCAGGCTAAGCTTGATTGGGCTAGGCTACCATGACCATATTTATTTATGTAGCAGGCATCAGGCACTTCAGAAAGGCCCACAAAAAGTTACATGCATGATAATGAAGTCCGGGGTGCTGCCAAGTGGTGAATAACGTAACATGTACCAGCAAAAACAGAATAGCTGCACTTCAAATAAACACACTTGCTCACTTTTCACATAAAACTGAACTTTTATTAATCTATAAAGTAACAAAATGAGAAAGGAGGCAGTATAGTGTAGAGGATTAGGGCTCTGAGTTGCAAACTTGGAGAGCTGGGTTTGAATCCTGCAGCCCCCACTTGCATACTGTATGACCCTGAGCAAGTCACTTAACTTCCTTTGTACTCCTGGTTGCACCTGGAAACAAGTTTAGCTTAGTGTGCTTTCCTTTATAAACAATTTCCCTTTCCCTAACAGCGGGCTGCCACAGTGAGCCTACCTCTCCACTGGGCAGTTATTCTGTTTTAGCTTTTTCGGTTATGTCAGGCAGTAGGCACACAGGCTATGCAGCATTACATTGCAATTTCCATTTAAAAGCCAAAGAATTGTAACAACTGTTTAAAATCTATATTCTCTTCAGTCACTCCACTCCGACTATGCTCAAGCAGATGGGTGTAGGAGTAGTGTAGATGAACTGCAGAGTTAATGCTGTTGGTGCCTATTGGGGTTTATTTTAAATTGGTGGAACTTTATCAGTGGGCTGACTTGGGTGTGCAGAGGCATTCATGACCTCCCTTCATATGAGGGCACTGGAATTTGGACAGGCATCATTAGGGTACTCGGAGCTGTTTAGGCTGATTCTGGTGTTGGCTAGCTCATCATTTTAAAGGCGGGTTATATACATTGCCCGGACCTATAATCTGAGGAAGCCATTGGTGAGCATCACCATAGCAACCAGTGATGTCAGCACTCCTCGCCTGCTTAGCTTTCAGCTCCAGCGGGAGTCGGCGTGGGCGTGGGCAATGCGGGCGAGGCCAGCGGCATCTGTAGCATCCGTGAGGCAGCAGTAGGCTGACCGGCATTTTCAAAATATCAATAGTTAAGGTAGGAGTGAATATGAGTATTCAAGAGCCATATAACAGAGAGGAACAATATGCATAAACTGTAAACAATATATTCTATTGGGGAACAATTTAAACAACAGATGTATAAGCAATGCCATCAGATTAATGCTCTTAGGTCACTTACTGCTGACTTGCAACATCAAATACAATGTTTGAGAATACAAATGCAGGATGTTGAGACTAAATATGATGGGATTTATACTGTTTGTAATGAATGGAGCAAGGAGGTTATACAAAATAACTTTTGTACTCAGTGTCGTATGTATGGTTTGGGGAACAAGAGAAAGATTTTGAGTGTGACAGGTGTTTACTAACCATAACACTTCAAGAGGAAATAATAGATTGTTAAACAGAAATACCCATAATTCCAATATTGAAGTACTGGATGCTTTTATTGATCAGATGGCAAATCAGTTAGAAGTTACAATGAAGACCAATTCAGTAGTTAATACAGATGTTTTTGAGTTTAAGGATAGCAAGCAGCAGTTGGCAGCAGATGATGGAAATTGGGCTGTAGTGACTGGGAAAAGTAGTAACGTGAGGGGATGGCAAATTGCCCCAGTTGTATTGCATAATAGCTATGAGGTGTTGAGTACACTACGGTAGTCATCCCTAAAGTTGATGATATATCTAATACCAAGTCACAAACACCATCATCTGAAAGTTTAACAGCACCTAGTACACCACACACAAATACATATATAAATAAGACACATACAGTGAATATTACAGGACAAGTTAAAGAGTACAGTTGAACATTTAACTGAGGAAGAGGATTTATTAGTCATAGAGATTCTACAACCTGAGGAATAGATACATTTCTTTGTAAAGGAAGAAACCAGCATACCATGGTTAGTACACTACTGGGGCATGTATTAGTGGCATTAAACAAATGATGAATGGGTTGATGAAACATACTCATAACCCTGTGGTTCTACTACATGTAGGAGTGAATGATATTCACAAAAGAAATCTGCAAGATATTTACAAGGATTTTACTGATGTATGTTTTTAAATTAAACAACTAAAGGGAGACATTATTCTATCAGGTTTACTACCAGTTTAAGCGCAATTTGATAAAAGAACTAAAAGTATAAATATACTAAATAACTGGCTGCGGGAAATGTAGTAAAAGGAAAAACATAAATATCTTGACAATACAGATGCATTTAGAGACCACAGGTTATTTAGAACTGATGGACTTCATCTTAACAAAATGGGTTCACGTTACTTACAAACATACATACGAACATATGAAATTTGCCAGCAGATAAAGGCCTAGAGGTCTATCAAGTCTGCTCGAATGTGCAGCTAGCACCCTTATTCCACAGCTGCCCTTCCTTTCCACCCTTCCCTTCATTAACCCTCCCCTTGTCCTGCCCCATCCTCGTTTGAACCAGTCCACTGTTCTACTGCATACCACTTCAGCAGGTAACGCATTCCACCCAGCCACCACCTCTCTGTAAAAGTGTCTCCTCATCTCCTCCTGAACCTTCATCGCTGAAGTCTCATATCATGCCCCTGGTGGCCCCTCCCCCTCCTTACTTTGAACAGCCCTCTGTACCTGTCTTGTTACTTTGTACTTGTACTTGCCAGACATTTTCAAAGAAGCAACTCTTGAGTTGCTAAACTAATAAAAAGGGGGCTTGGGGGCATATGAGAGAGATATAAATAAAGGAAATATGAAGAGTAATAGGGTATGTAACAATAATGAGTGGAACTGTGTGCTGGTAAATGCCAGGAGTTTAACAAACAAATTCGAGGAGTTTAAATATATATTGGCTGAACAAGATTTACATTTATGTGCAGTTACAGAAACATGGTGGGATGAACATGATTCTTGGAATCAAATGTAGATGTTATAGGAAGGGGAGGGTGACCTTTATGTAACAGATAAAATAAAATCTGAACCAATAATATCAACTACAGATGAGCCAGACCAAATTTGATAAAACTAATTCCATCTAAATCCCTAAAATAATACTCGGAGTGGTATACAGGCCACCATCAGCATCAGCTGAATTAAACCACCTACTATTAAATAAGTTACATTCTTTAAATCCTTCTGACAGAGTATTAGTTCTGGGTGACTTCAATTTACTGGGTATAAACTGGGAATCACTGAGAGGAACAAATAGAATTGAAAATGCATTTCTGGAATCTTTAAATAATATAGGAATGTCACAATTGGTTAGGGAACCAACAAGGGATCACAACATACTTGATCTAGTACTATCAAATATGGGTGACAATATCACAGAGTGTGTTACATCTGGGCACTAGCGATCATGAAAAATATAATTTAAAATTAAAGAACCCTTGTATAGTAATACAGGCTGTACTGTAAAATGGACTTCAGCAAAGCTGATTTTTCAGTGTATGAAATCTGATATTGCAAATTGAATTGGCAGCAAGGCCTATGTGACAAGCCCTTAAATATAATGTGGGAGATTTTTGTAATAAGATATTTAAGAATGTCCTATAATATCCCTGCAAACAAATGTGTAATAATACAAGATCGAAACCTTTTGGTTTACTTCAGCAATAAAGAAATTAACAAACAAAAACTGAGGTTATATAAAAATGGAGAAACAGTGGTACAGAAACAAATAGATTGAAGTATAGACAGATTCAAAAACATTAAAAGTAAAGATTAAAATCGCTAAGACAAGCTATGAACACAAATTGACGTCTTCAGTAAGCCACAACTATAAACTATTTTATTCATATATAAATAATAAAAAGAAATTTTCACAATGTAGGACCTTTAAAAATCATAAAGGGAACTAATATCTGATGATCAATTCAATGGCTGGTTTACTTAACGTGATATTTTCATCGGCATTTAATAGTAAAGTAGGCAACACTCAGAGCTTCTTGCTCAGCGATTCTTCACATCCACAAAGGTTAATATTAGACTTAACTGATGTAGAGGCTAGACTAAAAGACTTGATCTTAATAAATCACCAGGACCTGAATGTTTGTATCCTAGAGTTCCAAAAGAACTAAATAGCCTTATTGCAGAACTCTTGACATATATATTTCAGGCCCCATTGGACAGAGGTGAAGTGGTGGATGATTGGAGAAGGCTACTGTAATACCTTTGTTTAAAAGAGATGACGATCTGACCGGCTAATTATAGACCAGTGAGCCTGACCTCTAGTACATCAAAAATATTAGAGGTATATTAAAAACAACATAATTAGACACCTTTAAACAAAATAACCTGGAGGATAGTACACAACATGGTTTTGACAAGGGTAGATCATGTCAGACAAACATGTTAAACTTTTATGACAAAGTGGTAAGGAGCTGAATGAAGGAGAGCACTGGATGTGGCCTTTCTGGATTTCTCAAAGGCTTTTCTACAACCACCCCATGCTGAGTTATTGTTAGCTATGAGTAAATTAGGATTGCATATCCCATAATATGCTAGGTGCAAGGTTGACTGACAAATAGAAACCGGAGAGTTGGTATAAAAGGTTCATATTCTGCATAGATACATACATAGATACATAGACAGTGTCAGCAGATAAAGGCCTATGGCCCACCCAGTCTGCCCATTTGAGCTTGTAAGTTCAGTTTTATGTTTTCCTAGAAGTCTGTTGCCCTTACCCCTGACCTCCAGAATTCCTTTATGTCTATCCATGCATTCTTAAATCCGTGATTGTTTCAGCCCCACCACTTCCTCTGGCAGGGTGTTCCACTTGTCCACCACCCGTTCTTTGAAGAAATTCTTCCTCATGTTTCCTCTGAATCGTCCTCCCTCCAACTTCATCCCATGGGCTCTAGTCCTGGAACATCTTTTTCACTTAAAATAGTGTATTCCTCCACCCTGTTCCTCCTGTGAGATACTTGTATGTCTCTATCATATCCTCTCTCTCCTCTTCTCCAGGAGTACATGTTTAGTTCCTTCAACCTGTCTTCATAGGACTTGTGATGCAATCCATGCACCATCTTTGTTGCCCTCCTCTGAACCTTCCCTACCCTGTCTATGTCCTTACGTAGGTATGGTCTCCAGAACTGTACACTGTACTCCAGGTGGGGCCTCACTAGTGTCTTGTATAGTGGAATTATGACTCCCTTTTCCTGCTGGTGATGCCCCTGCCTATACATCCCAGCATCCTATTTGCTTTACCTGCTGCCTTGTCACACTGTTTCTACCTTGAGGTCATCAGAGATGATAACCCCAAGATCCCTTTCCTGCTTGGTGCATGCTATATCCTCACCCACCCAAATGATATATTGTGCCAGGGTTTTGTGCCCCATATGCATTACCTTGCACTTCTTGCATTGAATTTCAACTGCCAAACCCTGACCATTCTTCAAGTTTCTGCAGGTCCCTTCTCATTCTGTCTACACCCTCTGGTGTGTCTACTCTGTTACTGAGCTTTGTGTCATCAGCGAACAGTGAAATTCTGCCTTCTAGGTTCTGTGCAATGTCATTGATGAAGATGTTGAATAGGACCGGTCCAGCACTGATCCCTGTGGTACTCCACTGGTCACTCTTCCTCTGTGGAGTGACAGCCATTTACCACCACCCTCTGTGTCCTGCCACCCAGCCAGTTACCTACCCACCACACTACTGTCCTGCCCACACCCATATTCCCCAGTTTGTGTAATAGTCTTCTATGTGGCACAGTGTCAAAGGCCTTGCTGAAGTCCAGATAGGCCATGTCCACTGCCCTCCCCGATCCACCTCCCTAGTCACCCAGTCAAAAATTCAATGAGGTTGGTCTGACATGACCTCCCCTGGTGAAACCATGCTGCCTTGGGTCCTGTAGTCCATTGACAACCAGATGTTCCACCAATCTCTCCTTGAGTAGTACTCCATGTCTTCCCCACTACCAAGGTGAGGCTGACTGGTCTGTAGTTCCCTGCTTCCTCTTTGTTCCCGCTTTGTATAAGGGGACTACATCTGCTGTCCTCCAGTCTTTGGGTACCTCCCTGTTTCCAGTGATCGGCTAAACAGGATAGCCAGAGGTTCAGCCACCACCTCTTAGTTCTTAAGGACCCTGGGGTGCACCCCATCTGGCCCCATTGCTTTATCAACTCTTATTACTTCCAGTTCCTTCAGGACCCTTTCTCTGTAAAGGGACTTGTGCCATTTCTGCACCATTCTCACCTCTTGTACTCCTTCAGACCCATTACCCTCCTCTTCCTCAGTAAAGACTGAGCAGAAATCCTGTTCAATATGTCAGCTTTACTGTTGTCATCCTCCACGGGCCCCCATCCTCCCCCCTTCAGTCTCATATCCTCCCTTTGTCTTTCTTTTTCACTTATGTACCTGTAAAGGTTTGTCCCTCTACCCACTGATTTTGCAATGTGTTCTTCTGTCTGAGCTTTGGCTTCCCTTACTGACCTCCCGCCTCCTTTGCTTCTCCTGGTACTTCTTCCTATCCCTTCTGCCTGTGTCTTTTGTATTGCCTGAATGCAATCTTTTGCTTTCACTTTCTTTGCTACCTCTTTGGAAAACCATAATGGTCTCCTCTTCCTTTGCTAACCTGCTTAATGCATAATTCTGCTGTTCTTGTAATCTCCATTTTAAATACTGCCCACTGTTCCTCAACCCCTGATTCCTGTCTCATTCCTCTTAATGCCTCTTTCAAATATCTCCCCATTTTCCCAAAGTCTGCCCCTCAAAATCCAGGATACGTGTTTTGTGTGGTTTGGTTCTGCTTTTCTGCTATTTCAAACCACAATGACTGGTAGTCACTGTTCCCCAGGTGCTCCCCACTGTTACCCCCATCACACTGTCCCTGTTTGTGAGCACAAGGTCCAGTATTGCCTTCTGCCGAGTTGGTTCCATGACCAGTTGCTTGAGGAAGGCACCTGAAGGAGTCCAGGATAAATCTGCTCCTAGTTGATGCTGCTGCTGGGATGCTCCAGTCACGTCTGGCATATTGAGTCTCCAACCAGTACTACCTCACCTTGTCTGCCATCCTTTGATGGCTAGCATCAACTCCTATCTGTTTCTTCCTCCTGGGCTGGTGGTCTATAGACCACACCTGTGCGGATGGCTGTTCCCATTTTCCTTTCCAAGCTTAACCCACAGTATCTCTCCCCATTTTGTTCCTCCTGGATCTCTGTGGCCCTTATGTCATTTTTCACATACAATGCCACTCCTCCTCCCTTCCTGCCTGCTCTGTCTCTTCTGAATATGTTGTGAGCAGGTATGGCCATCTCCCAGTCGTGGTTATCATTACACCAGGTTTCAGTGATGGCCACAATGTCCAGGTCTGACTGCACCATGACAGCCCCCAGATCTTCCATCTTGTTGCTAAGGCTCCTGGCATTTGCACACATGGCTTTCCATGATTTGACCTCCTAGACTGTTTCACTGTTCTACTCCAGCCCCTTCCTTGGTTGTCCTTTATCCCTGGTTCTCCTTGCTGTCTGCCCTTCTGCTGAATTTTGCCCCTTTTCCTATCCACCTCTTGGGCACTAATCTCCATCTTTTGCACACTGCTTTGCAGAGATAGCCACTCCTCTGGTTCACTGGTTCCACTGCTAGCTGTGGGAGGTGAGCAGGAAGGTACCCTCCTTGCTGGCCTGCCACCCCCTTTGCTAGTTTAAATGCTTGTCAATGTAGCATTTAAACTTATCATTGAGTGCTTGGATTCCCTTCCAGGATGGATGCAGGCCATCAGGCTTGAACAAACCTCCATCCCTCCTGGTGGGTCCCCAGTCACCAATGAATCCAAACCCTTCCTCACAGCACCAGTTCTTCAACCATGAGTTAAAGTTCCTGTCGTGTACTCTATGCTCTCCCTTGCCTCTCGCAGGTAGTACTCTGAGAAAGTGACAGAAGTAGCTACTTGCATGAGACCCTCCCCAATTTCCTAAACTCTTCTGAACTTCCTTGGCTCCCCATTTGCCAGGTCATTAGTACCTAGGTGGATAATGACATCCAGCTCACCCTCCCATCTTGCCTTCCCAATGATCCCCAGGAACTTCCTTCCATCCCTCCATGCCATGGCACCTGGTAGGCACCTCACCTCCCTGTCCTCCCTCCTGTGTTCCTAGCTGGATCCCTCTTATGATGGAGTCCCCACCAGGATTCACTTCCTCCTCCTCTGGGGTCCACTGCTTTCTCCGCTGAGGTTACCTCCTTGGTTAACCTCCACATCCTTCTTCCACTTCTCTGGGTACCTCTATTTGGTTGTCCTCATTTGCCAGTGTGGCATATAGTTCTTCAATCAGAATAGGATCTGAGCATGGTCAGAAGCTACAGTGGGGTTCCCCAGGGTGGTGTTGGGGACCCTGTATCTTTAATATATCTATATCATCATTACAATATGACATTGAGGATGTCTGGTTGTGCAAATTTGCAGATGACTGTCGCTGGGCTATAATTGATAAAACATCCTCAAAATCTTCACTACAAAAGCATTAGATCATGTAGCTGAATGGACAAATAAGGCTGGATTGTCATTAAATGTTAATAAATGCGCTGTTATGCGTTTAGGGGAGAAACAACCCTGAACAGAACTATCTGTTAGACAACAAAGTATTAAGAACTACATCTATGAAAGAGATTTGAGGGTTATTGTGTGCAGGATATGAAATTTACAGCACACTGTAGGCAGTTATCTCAGAAGGGTAATACAATTTTGAATTCCATTTTCAAGCATATTAATGCAAGAAGTAGGGAGTTATTATGCCACTTTATATACACTTGGTTAGGCCTACATTGGAGTATGGAGCTCAAGTTTGGTCTCCCTATAATAAAGAGGTAGCCATGATGGGGAGGATTCAGAGGAGGGTCACTGGAGGTACAGAAAATGTGAAAGTTACGTCGTACCAGGAAAGGTTATATGATTTGAAATTGCTTACCTTGGAATACAGGAGAAAAAGGGACGATATGTGTCTTGTGCATAAGGCATGGTCAGATGATGATGATTTATGGGAAAATTTGGGTTTAGAAATATCAAATAAAGTATATGATACTAGATCACACCCACTACAGTTAAAAGCTAGGCATACAAGGCTAGTTAGATCAAGAAACTGGTTCAAAGGGTGGTGCATGATTGGAACAGATTACCCACTGAAGTGGTGGCTAGCCACCACACAGTCGCTTGAAATTAGACTAGATAAATTCTATCATAGTAATTAAAATATGAGAAGCAGCATAATGGATGCAAGCTTTCAGGCTCAATAAAATCCTATGACTCTTATGACCCAATGGGCAGCCAAGGTTATGACATGGCCAGTCATTTACTGAGTGATAATGTGGAATGGGAATTAGTAACTGAAGCTGACATGGTGAATATAGCTTGAGACTGTGCAGGCTAGGTAGGTGTCCTGTAACTGTCCATTGCTGAACTGTAAACAAACAGTGTGCAGCTTGCATTACTTAGACTGACTGACTATGATTGGATGACTAGTCTGACTCTGACTCCCTCCCACTCTTCCTTCCCAGTCCAAACATTTATTTATTTTATTTACAGGTAGTTTTGTTAATCAGTTAGGTACACTAGACAGAATAGCTGCCAATTATTAGGTATGACCTGGGAGATTACAACAAAGGTATGTAGACAGTAGTAGACACAAGAAAACATCATGGGAACAAGTAGAAGTCAGACATAGTACACTTATACACAATTTTCAGCAATGACAGTACATTTGCAGGAATCTACACTATATGTAGCAACAAAACAGGAGTATAAGTGCAAATAACTAACAGTCATAAGTCATACAACTAGTGAGTAAGTGTTAGAAGAGAAATAGCAAGATTTCGGCAGGTTTTGAGAGTAGTAGAGGCTGGAGCCAGTAGGCAAACTAGGAGGAACCAGTACAAGAGTGGGTGGATAGAGAACAGGAGCATGGTTCAGAGATTAGAAGAGCAATACAAAATTCCTGTTAGAAGCCATGTGGAGAAGGAGAGATTCTTAGACTTAGTGGAGTTTAGGATCCCAGTTAGAGAACGCATTCTCCCCATTTTGGTTTTAAATCTTGGTTGAACAAGAATGGATTTCTCAGCTGATCTCAGTGGGTGAGGCAGAAGTCACAGGTTTGAGCAGTAGAGCCAATGTTTCAGGTATCTGGGAGGAGATTATATTCTTTATAAAACAGTAGGAATTAAACTGATGGAAGGCTGAGGGGGTAAACCATCCCAGACTGGAGTATAGTGTGCATCGGTGAGTCAGTTTGGGTGAAGACAGAGCAAAATAGCAAATGCTGTTGTAGCAGATGTCCCACTTTCAGAGGAGCCCTCCAGTAGTTGGTGGAAAGGCTATTAACCCATGCCAATTTGGGTCTCAGGATCCCTTGTGCAATGGTCGTCCTTGCCATTTATGTTCAGCTATGTCTCATCTTAAATTCCAGCCCAAGTTGAATACTGACAGATTTAATGACTGAGGCTAGGTGCAGGTCAAAATCTAAGGTGGGATCAAGGGTAATTCTAGGCATTTAAAAGAAGTAACTGTGTTAGGGAGAGTCATCAAGTGCTCTGATACTTAATGGTTGGGTGCAGGACTGAATTTTTAAACCTGAACTGAAGAGCATAGTCACTGTTTTATTTTTATTTAAGACAAGCTTGTTTTGCAATAGCCAGCTCTGAAAGGTATTGAAGTTACTATTGAGATTCAGGTTGATATCCGAGAGGTTTGAGGAGGATAAGTAAACAACAAGATCGTCAGCATATAGCAGACCTGAGCAAGCACCAGTGAGCGTGGGAAGCTGTTTATGAAGACTGTAAACAGGACAGGACCAAGAATTGAACCCTGGGGCACTCTGATCCAAGTAGGGGACTTAACATCTCCGATCTGGACAAATTGTTGATGCTTCAAAAGATAATTTTGGAACCAGTCGGTGACAGAGGTGGAGAAGCCTAGGGATGACAACTTTGATGGGAGCAGCAGGTGGTCAACTAAATCAAACGCTTTGTAAGATCAACAAAAGTAGCCCCAGTGAGAGAGCCTTTGTCCACAGTGAGTCTGACATCATTTGTAAACTGTATGAGAGCAGTGGATGTACTGTGCCCACATCGGAAACCATGTTGGTCAGGGTTAGGAGTTTGAAGGAGTAGAGGTAATCAGAGACCTGGGTAGCAACAATTTTCTACAGTATTTTAGAGAGTGGAGAGGATGGCAATAGGATGGTAGTTATCAAGGTTAGTGGTGTTCCTCCTTTTTGTGAGCCGGTACAACTCAAGCAATCTCCCACAGGAAGGAACATGTCCTATAAGAAGAGACAGGTTGAAAGTCTAGTCACTGGGAGACTATAGATGGTGCAACGGTTCTTAGGAATTTTGGTAGAGTCATCTGCCCCTGCCTATCCAGCAGGAGAGATGGACTTTAAGACATAAGATTTCACTCTCACAGACTGGGAAGGGTGAAAGATGGGTTGGAAGGTTTAAGGTTGTCCTGTGGAGTGACAGGTAAAGGCCCAGGAGGTGCAGAATGGGATGAGAGGTCAGTGACTCTGGAGTTAGAAGCCTCCACGATAGTGAGCAGGTTATTATAATTACAACCATCCACGACCATATCAGAGATGGTATTGCACTTGTTTTCCTCATGATGGTATTACCATGACTCCAAAAACAATGAGATTCACTGACAGAAGTACTAAGGAGCTGACATTAGTAATTGCCCTTAGCAGATCTGAAGGAAACACTGCATATGTTTTGAGTCTTCTTACTCCACCCAGTCCGATGGGAACTGGGTTAGCTTAGCTTTGTTCCAGGCTTTATCCTCTTTTTGAGACTTTAAATAAATCAACATGTAAAACAGCTTTTATTATGGTGATATTCTTACCTGACTTCAACATCAAGATTCGATGCCCGGATGCTTGATCCAGTCTCAGAGCACTTTGCTGCTGCTGCCCACAGTCAGTCTGCTGCTGAGAGGTGCTGTGCTGCTCCTGCTGGTCCTGTCAGATCTGTGTCTGAGCCTGATGCAATCTGGGCTCAGGGTACCACTACTCCTTATCAGGCCTCTTGCTCTTGAACTCTACTCGGTTCCTCCTCCTCCTCTCCTCCCTGCCTTCAGACTCTCTACTTGATGAAGGTCTCTTGTCTCATCTTTCCACCTGCCTTGTTCCTCCCTTTATTTGTCCAACTTGTCGACACCTGCTGTGTGCCTGTGTGTGTGTGTGTGTCCTTCTCCTTCCCAGTTCCTGCCCGCTGGCCACAGATGCCTTGTTGTTGTTGTTGCAAGTTTTTTAAATAGTTTATTTGGTCTGCAACTTGCCTGCTGCACTGGTTATTAGGCCAATATTTTCCTCCCTTACCCAATGTCTTGTGGTTGGTCCTCTGAGATTCCTTTGGTGCATGCCAAGTTGCTCAGCTGCTCATTGCACTGGTGGAGGGTCTTTTCTTGTTGGTTGGTTCTGTCTCTACCCACTGGCACATTCCCAATTCCCAGTCCTCCCAACCTTTTTTTAAGGCCACCTGCCTGTTGCTTGCCACTGACTACTAGCAATACAGGACACAGTGGACGGTCAGACTCGAACCATCCAGTCACTATTGGTTGCTGGCTGCTTGTTCTTTGCTGACTCTCAGCTGTGCTTCATTCGCCAGCTGTGGTGCAAACCCTACAGGCCTCTGGCCTCTTGCACTCTCTACCCCCTGAAGCCCCAGCCATGAACTTTGTAGAAAAAAAATGTTATTCAAAACCAGGTTGCTCCTGCTGGCTACCCACTAAACCCTTCTCCTTAGGTTACAGCTAGATAACTCTATGCACAGTCCTCCTCACGTGTCACAACAACACCTCTTTGCTTGTGGTCCGTGTCCAGTTGACTCTGTCCATCCTCTTCTCTGCAACACACATACATGAATGGCAATTATGGCGCTAGAACCATCATGATGCCAAACTGACTAACTTTGTGCATGCTCAAGCACTGTGATTTCAAGACTCCACCAGTTGGATGAGGCCAGGAGGCAAGGCTGTGGGATGGGGGAAGGGAATGGATTAAAGAAAACAGAACAGTGAAGGAAGTTGGAGAACAAACCAAAAAAAAAAAAAAACAGCTGCTGCCTTCTGCCTCAAGTCAAAACGATGTACACAGTAAAAAAAAAAAAACAATGTCAGTTATTTTAAATAGATTTCATTTTGGATGCAAAAGATTCCATGGAGTCTAAGTTTCTACATTTTGGAGTCATTTTTGGACATAAAATACATCAAAATACACTTATCTGAGCTTGGTTCCAGCATATTTTTTGTAGCCTTAGGCCCAAATACCTCCCCTCCTCAGCTAAGTCTATCAGAAAGTCAGGTTGTCTGTCACCTTCCTCCACCCTCAGAGAAGCAACGATCACTATTTTTCCCCAAAGAGGGAAGACTGACAATAGCAGCCAGCAATTGTCCTATATCCTAATCAAGGTGGACAGCAACATCTATTCTAAAGCTGTTCCTCAGGGCTCAGATCCTCCTGCCTCAGCTCATCCACCACTCCCAAGTGGACTTTATTAGGGTTGCTATAGCTCTGACCAGATCTCTCTCTAATCAATCCCATGCATGCACAAAAATACCACCAAGAGCTTAATCTGGCTCAAAGTCAGTTGGCATTCATCTATATCTCCGTGTGCCTGAAAAAGGCAGAATCTGTCTAGTGCACTTACCGTAACAAAACTGAATAATGTGCTAAAGGTCTCTCCCTCTCCTGCAGCAGTGATGATTGATTTTGAAAAAGCCTTCAATTCTGTTGAACTGGATTATCTGCACCTGGACTGGGGCCCCGTTTCAGTCCGGTTCGGCTCCTCTATTCCTCCCCACCACCAGAGTACTCACAAACTCTCTTCTTTCTTATCCTCTTTCCTGATTAGAAAGCACAAGTAATGGGTACCCCATCTCTCCTCACCTCTTTCAGCTGACTGTAGAAACCCTGGATGCAGCTATTCAAGCAGCACCAAGGTATCCGAGGAATAAAGGTATTCCCTACCCAGTGCACAACACTCATGTATGCTGATGATCTTCTGGGGGACAGAGATACTGCTTTCTCACCCTCCTGAATCTCCTCAGCCATTTTACAAAGTTTTCTGCCTAAAGGTCAACAAGCTCAAAAACAAAGTTCTCCCATTAAAACCTGCACTGCTCAACCTCCATGGTGGAACCTAGGGCTTTGATGGCCCCAGACAGTATTATCTTTTGGGGTATCAATGTCACCCTACAATATCTAAAGTTTGAGACACCTTCTGCACCCACTATTTGCTTCAGTTAAGACAGAATGTAACAGGTAGAAACCGTAGGAAATTCTGGGCATCCATTGGTTCCTTCTAAACCCCACTCCAGTAAAGCAGCCTACAACCAAACACCTAAACAGCCTCATTATGGACCCTCTGAGTAGCTGGGGCTTTCAATGTCAAATTCTTCAACTTATCCATGTATCTAAGTAAACTCCCAAATGTCAAGCCAAATAGCTTGGCCTCCCATTCAAACCACCTGTTGACCTTCACCAGGCCTGCAACCAAAACACCAGCAGGCTCCTCAAAAGCCTCCCAAATCATGGCTCCACGTGGTGAAAAGGTTGAAAGGGACTTGGCAAGGTTGGAGAATGGTTAAATGTATGGCAGCTCAGATTCAATGCAAAGATGTGCAAAGTAATGCACCTGGGAAACAAAATCCAGGGAAGAGTACACAATGGGGTGGGATACTAACAACAACAAAATTGAAAGGGACCTGGGAGTAATTATATTAGATGACCTAAAAGTGGGCAAGCAATGTGAGAAGGCAGTAAGGAGGCTGGGGGTACTGGGATGCATAGGTGAGGCATCAACTTAGAAAACAATAAGTTGTTATCCTCTGTACAGACAGTTGGTGAGACCCCATCTGGAGTACTGCATGCAGTTTAGGAGACCCCATCTTTGCAAGGACATAGACAGAGTGGAGGCTGGTCAGAGGAGGGCAACAAATGGTGCAGGGTCTGCACCAGAAGACATATGAAGAGAGAAAGCAGCTTAATATGTAAACGCTGAGGAAAGGAGGGAGGAGACATGATAGAAATTTCGAAGTACCACAAGGAATAAACAAAGTCCAAGAGGGTAGCATCTTTCAGAAAAGAGATGTGCAAGAATAAGGGCTACAATTTGAAGATAGAGGGAGGTGGCTCAGAAGTTATGTTAGAAAGTATTTTTATGGAGGGTTGTGGATACATGGTACAGCCTTTCTGAGGAGGTTGTGGAGTCAAGAACAGCGGAGAATTCAAGAATGCATGGACAGACATAAAACAGTTCTAGTGAGGGAGTAGGAGGAAATAAGCAGACTAGGTGGGCCAAGTGGACCTTATCTCCCATCAAATTCTATGTTTCTATGTTTCCCATGGGGCTGATGGCCTGTCCCCAGTCTTCCTCAGGCTCATCTCCCCAGCCATCATCGAACCACTCACTTGTATCTTTAACATTACCCTTTCCTCCACCTCCATGCCTGGCCCTGGACAACTACCATGCATTCTCCATCCTCCCTCACCTTAGTAAACTGCTCAAGCAGGCTATCCACTATCAGCTTGTTGAGCACATGAGCAAATACAACCTCCGTTGTGGCAAATAGCATGGCATCTGCAAGAACAATTCTACTGCCACTGCCTCACACTACTAACTGACCATATTAGTAACATAATGGACCATGGTAATGCCACCAGTGCAGTCTTCAGACCTCTCCAGTGTTTGACATGACCAGTCATGCCCTCCTCCTCTCCAAACTATGTTGCCTTGGCTGTTCTCAGGAGGTTACTACCTGGTTCAGAGCTGCCTCCATCGATCACTCATAATTCATGTGTATTGGCCATGCCTGCTCCCTCACCCTGCCCTTCTCGACAGGTGTCCCCAGGGCTCCATTCTAGGCCCTCTTCTATTCTCTTTATTTATTAATTCCTTCCCTTGAACAGCCTCAAATGCCACTCTCTCCTCTATGTTAATGACATACTTTTCTACAGCGATAATCCCCTGCCTACATTTTCTTTGTTCTTACTGAAAACTATGCAGCGTCCCACAGCTGGTTTGCTGACAGCTTCCTCCTGGTTAATGCTAAAAATCCTAAGTCTATGATGTTTGGATCCAAGCCCTTCTTAGACAAATCCAAAACTCACCACCCTCATCATTGTCTCCCCTGATGGCCAAGCCCTTGAAGATATCAATACTTTCAAATACTTAGGAGTTCTACTCAACCCCACCCTCTCTTTCTCTGAGCACATCAACTCCTTAGTTAGAAGATTTCACCAGAAATTAGGTGCTGCCCATAGATTCTGGCAGTCGTCACCCTGATGGCTCAACTTGCCATCGTCCAGATAAATCTACTCCAGTCCTGGACTACTGCTCCCCCATATACACTAGGACATCCACAACCCTAATGGCGAGCTATCTTCTGCCTGCAATAGTGCCTGTCATTTCACCATGTTGGCCCTTTCACTATACACCACTGTCCTTTACAATTTTCTAGGATGGCTTCCGCTGCAAAGGCCACCTTGACCTCACCCTCTGCTGCATGGTGGATTTGCCATCTGTACTGGCCAGTAATCTCCCTTGCAGCCCTCCTCAAGGTCCAAACTTTACACTGTGGCCACTGCTCAAACAGCATCCCCCTCTGAATATACCCAGGGTATCCACCAACATGAGTGGTACAGCCTTGTCAGTGACAGCCCCTATGCTGTGGCATAAACTGTCTGCCGAGCTCCGCCCATCAACACCCACTGCCAGTTCAAATCTCACCTCAAAACTGTCTCCTGGTGACTTTCTGCTGCCACTGCTTTTCTGGGTAGTCCTTCATTTCCTGCCGCCCTTACCACATGAGTTTCATGCCTATACATCTCTCTTTGTAAATCCTCCAATTCCCTTTCCTCTCTCACCCCTTCCCTCTCCTCCCCATCTACTAGCCCCACCTTATCCTTTCATGCTACTCCTGAGAAACATTATCTCCTATGCAATTTGCTCTATTTCGATTTCATGTATATGTATTTCTCTTAACTATGTATATGCACATCGGATTTATGTACTCTAACATGGTATCATTTGGATTTGTGTATCTTTGTTACCTTGTAATCTATGTGCCATTGTAACCTTTTATTATTTGTCAGACTGTCTACTGTTCTATGCATTGCTTTTATGTTTAACTTGTGCCACTGTATGTGTCCCGGTCATGCCCTGAAAATGGTCCCTGAGATCAGCACACCTACCTGATTACTAAAGTCATAAATAAAATAAAATAAATAAGTAAATTGCTCCAACTTACTACAGCTGGGAAAATTGCAGCCCTGAAATCTATGACTGCTCCAAAAGTGTTGTCTCCTCTCTCACTTGCCAGTGAGATCCCCACACACACACACCCACTGTTTGACCAAAATAAAAGTTTGTTTCATTTTGAATGGATCAATCCAAGAATAGCTGCAACTAACAAACAGAATCCAGTGTACAACCCCTCCCCCATGGCAAACATGAGAAATAAAACATGTTTGTTACATGCAACAGACCAGTAGCACCCTTCAGCAGAAATGCAAATTTAATTAGAGGAGGCAGTATAGCACAGTGGTTTAAGGCTCTGAGCTACCAACCTGAAGACCTGTGTTTGAATCCCACTGCCCCCCACTTGTATACAGTGTGACCCTGAATAGGTCATGTAACTTCATTGTGCTTCCAGGTCACACGTGGAAACAAGCTCTCAGCTTTGTGTGGCTCTTCTGGTAAAAGACAAATATATATATTAATTGTCTGAGCAATACAAAGGTTAGAACGTGCTAGTTTTCTAATGTGTTAAGAGTTTGGGACTTGTGGTAATCCTTTTAGCATGGTTTCTTTGATCACCTGTGAAATTATCTGGGTGGAAGTTCTTTACTTTAAAGGAGCCAATTTAGGCAATGCACTCTATGCAAGAGTAGCCACTGCAGGCATTTCATAGTTAGGACCAAACTGTGGGGTTCCAACTTGGCATTAGGTGGTTTGGCTTGCTTGTGTTGGATTTCAGTCTGAAAACTAAAATAACCTTTTTATGGAGTTAAAAGAAAGAAAATAGCCAATTCAGGCAGTTTAAATGTTTCACTTCTCAGATTTGCCTTGGAGGGTTATGCACTTGATTCTGTGTGTTTTGTTGCATGCCACAAACCAGTAGCATCCTTCAGCAGAAATGTGAATTGAAGTTTGTAAGCAATGCAAAGAGAGAATGCTAATTTTGAAATGTGTTAGAGGTTGGGAGCTTGTGGTACTCCTTTTAACATGCTCCCTTTGATCACCTGTGAAGTTACTTGGTGGAAGCATTTTACTTTAAAGTGATTTAGTCACATTCCACAAATGCCCATTTCACATAGTATGCCATTGATACCCATGCTTCAGATGCTGAAGCTGCAATTTGTTTTGTAAAAGTCTGTCACAGTAATGTTTTTGTTTCTGCCCACACTCCAGATTTCTGTGTGCAGCCACATCCCCAGAATAATGTCATGCAAGGGAATTGTCAATGTTTTACATACAGCAACAAGGTATTCTGGATAAATTATAAAGGTGACTTAACTGTTCATTACTTGGACGTACAGTCCCTTATTTTAGTAGTGGGGACTGCAGAATAGTACCCTAATATGTAAGCCTGTAACCTAGTTCTGAAAGCTTGAAGAAGCTAAGTACATAGACACGTGGGCAGACTAGGTGGGCTGTAGCCCTTATCTGCTGTCAACATCTATGTGTGTATATATATATATATATATATATATATATATATATATATATATATATACACACACACACATTGCAAGAAATTAGGTACAGTACATA
This sequence comes from Neoceratodus forsteri, assembly GCA_016271365.2. Taxonomy (NCBI): domain Eukaryota; kingdom Metazoa; phylum Chordata; order Ceratodontiformes; family Ceratodontidae; genus Neoceratodus; species Neoceratodus forsteri. Next base: position 83,619,260 of record CM028133.1, on the reverse strand, counting down.
GCTGATTGTTCTTTCTCCGTTATCAAAGTGCAGTCTCCTATGTTGGTAATGTTTACAGCAGCACAGTCTGTAGATACATTTTGGGAAAACTGTTTTTGTGATGCAGATAGGCCAAAAGATAATTTGCCAGTCTGTGTAGATGTTGTTTGACTTTTACTGCCTGATGGTGAAGTGACAGGACTGAAGTGGCAGCTCCTATCAGAATGTGGAGCATGATGACACTTTTCAATGTTTATGTTACTGGGCCTGAATGTAAGTAGTTCAGAGTGTAACTATGGGTCAGACTACTTCTCTTTTTCTTTGGTGTCCAGGTTCTGCTAGAGTCCAACATTGTGAAAAAAGGATGTCTGTAATACCAAGACTGACTAACAGAGATCTCTGTTTCAACACAGTGCTTAAAACTTTGTTTCCTTGCAGGATGTCATGGTTGGGCTTGCACCACTGAGAAAAAGTGGCATGGTTATGCAAATGAAGCAGAGCACAGAAATAAAAACATTTATTTCATGGAAAACAGCACTTTTGTCAGTTTGAATGATATGACATTGCTCCACAGCTCCTATAGCTGATACTTTCATTTGCTAAGGCAAACATGGTAAAATTACTTTAAAGGAGCCAGCTAAGCAATGCACTCTATTTAAGAGTAGCCATTCCAGGCATTTCATAGTTAGGGCAATGTGGAGTTCCACCTTGACGCTTGGTGGTTTGACTTGCTCACATTGGAATTCCAATCTAAAAGTAAGAGAACCCTTTTTCATAGAGTTAAAAGTAAGAAATAAAACATTTAAGCTGCCTGGATTGGCTATTGTCTCAGATTTGCCTGGGGGTGTGCACTGGATTCTGTTTGTTTGTTTGTTACATTCCACAAACCAGTAGCATCCTTTAGCTGAAATACAAATTTAATTTTGTTAGCAAAGCAAAGGTTAGAGCATTCTAGTGTAATCCCTTGTTCCCAAGGGTTGTTAGAATCCCACTTAGAATCAGTGGCAGGCAGGAGAGGCAGCTTTAAAAATTCCAGTTAAATGATTCCACACTGTCATTCTCTGGTTTCAGTCTCAGCTGAGCTGGAGGATGATGTAATCAAAGAATTGTCGCAGCAGCATAAGCCACATTGGAATGCTAGCTAGGAAGATAGCTTTAGAATGTTGAGTTAGAGTACAGTCATCTGTAGAGTGGAGTTCAGGAGGAGGCTGCAGCCTGGGCAGCTCCTCAGATTTTAGCTCTGACAGAGAGCTACCTCTATGGTTTGGGTAGTTTGTTCTTATCCTAGAAGAAGAACATAGAAGACAGAAAGTGAAGTGGTAGAAACTGTTTCCATGTTGGTTTTCCAGTATCCCATCCCTGTAGGGATGGGGAGGGCTAGATTCCAGGTTTCAAGGGCAATCCCTGGTCCTGCCTGGACTGTGCTGAAGCTGCCTGAGATTCAACTGCTCTGTGAGTACCCAAGACATTTGTGTAGAAAAACTCTGGGGCACCTGTATTCCTGTGGTGAGTTTTCTCTGACAAAGGACTCTGTCACCTAGACTGTTTTCTGTTTAAAAGTGTCTGCCTATTATGGGGTCCAGATAGAGACTTGCCAAGTACAGGACTTTTAGTTCGTGGTCTGATTTAAAAGTGCCTGCTAAAGTTGGGGTCTAGTGAAGAGACAGTGCCAATTACAAAACTTTTAACTTCATGATGCCTCAGAGGTGTTTAAAGTAGCATGTTAAATGCAAAAACATTTCAAGATAGCATCTACAAGTTTTCTGTGAAAGTGTTATTAACTAGATGAATGGCTGAGTATAAATTTGAAGCAAAAGGTGGAGACCCCCAAATCTGAAGCAACCAGTTTACTGTCTCTGGGTTCAGTTTGAGCACCTTTGTTTTCTCTCAGTGCATTTGGCCAGTGCCTGAAGAAAATAGCTTACCCAGATGTGGGATGGCTTTTCTATGAGCCTGTATGTGTTCTTGGTGGTCAAGGGTGCCACCAGTAATTCCTAATGAAACATAGAAACATAGAATTTGATGGCAGATAAGGACCGCTTGGCCCACCTAGTCTGCCCATTTTCCTACCTAACAGATAAGCTTCAGATCCTAGTTAACCAACAACTTAATTCCTCCTACCCCCACTAGGACTGCCTTATGTCTGTCCCATGCATTCTTGAATTCCCCACTGTTCTTGACTCCACGACCTAACCAGGGAGGCTGTTCCATGCATCCACAACCCTCTCCATGAAAAATACTTCCTCACATTATCTCTAAACCGTCTCCCTCTATCTTCAAATTAGCCCTTCTTGTTCTTGCATCTCTTTTTCTGAAAGATGCTACCCTCTTGTACTTTGTTGATTCCCTTGAAGTACTTGAAAGTTTCTATCATGTCCCATCTCCCTTCTTTCCTCAAGGGTATACATATTAAGCTCCTTATAGACTTTCTTCATATGTCTTCTGGTGCAGACCCTGCACCATTTTGGTTGCCCTCCTTTGGACAGCCTCCACTCTGTCTATGTCTTTTCGGAGATGGGGTCTCCAGAACTGCTCACAGTACTCCAGGTGGGTTCTCACCAACTGTCTGTACAGAGGATAAAAACTTCCTGTTTTCTACTATTGATGCCTCTACCTATGCATCCCAGTATCCCCCAGCCTTCCTTGCTGCCTTCTCACATTGCTTGCCTACCTTTAGGTCATCTGATATAATAACCCCCAGGTCCCTTTCCATTTTTACTGTTGTCAGTATCTCACCTCCTATTGTCTACTCTTCCCCTGGGTTTTGTTTCCCAGGTGCATTATCTTGCACTTCTTTGCATTGAATCTGAGCTGCCATACATTTGACCATTCCTTCAACCTTGCCAAGTCCCTTCTCATCCTTTCCACTCCATCTTGTGTAATAACCCTGTTGCAGATCTTTGTATTGTCTGCAAAGAGACATACTTTTCCTTCCAGTTCCTCTGCAGTGTTACTTATAAAGACATTAAAAGGACCGGTCCCAGTACTGAACTCATGGTACCCCATTAGTAACCCCTTTCTTCACCGTGGACTCCATTTACTACTACTCTTTATGCCTTTGTCTAGCCAATTTTTTTATCCAGGCTATCACCTTGGGACCCACTCCAAGGCTGGTTAACTTGTGTATTAATCTTTGTGTGGATTGTATCAAATGCCTTGCTAAAATCTAGGCAGGTCATGTCCACAGCCCTCCCTGGTCTACTACTTTGGTCACCCAGTCAAAGAAATCTATTAGATTCATCTGACATGACCTTCCCATCATGAATCCATGCTGCCTTGGGTCCTGTGCCCCATTGGTCTCTAGGTACTCAACAATTCTTTCCTTCAGAAGTGATTCCATCATTTCCCTACCACTGAGGTCAAACTAACTGGTCTGTAGTTTCCTGCCTCTGTCCTGCTCCCACTTTTGTGAAGAGTAATCACATCTGCCCTCCTCCAGTCCTTAGATACCACCCCATCCTCCCATGATTTGTTAAAGCAAGTAGTCAGTGGTGTCACTAGTTCTACCATAGTTCTTTTAGAATTCTTGGGTGAATCCATCAGGCCCCATTGCTTTGTCCACCTTCAATTTTATTAGTTCATTCAGAACCCTTTCTTCTGTAAATGGACTGGTAACCACCCCATCTTCACAGTGTTTTTCTTGTATGGTTTAGGTACCTCCTCCTCTTCCTTTGTGAATACTGAGCAGAAATATTTGTTCAGTATCCCTGCTTTTCACTGTCACCCTCTACCCACATTCCTTCCCTTTATTAAGCCTCAGTATCCCTCCTTTGGTCTTTCTTCACTCCCTAATGTACCTATAAAGGTCTTATCCCCTTCTTAACAGAGGTGCTATCCTTTCCTCAGTTTGGGCCTTTACTATTCTGACTGCCTTCCCAGCCTCTTTCTGCTTTAACTGATAAAGTTCTCTGTCCTGCTCCTTCTGTGTTTCCTTATATTTCCTGAATGCTATCCTTTTCTCCTTAACCTTTCCTGCCACCTCTTTTGAGAACCATAGCGTTTTTTCCTTCTTTGTGTTTTGTTGATTTGCTTTACACAAAGGCTTGTTGCCTCTGTGATGGCTGTTTTGATTACTCCCCATTGTTCCTCCACCCCTTCTTCTTGCCTGTTTGCTAGTGCTTTTCTGAGGCACTGTCTCATTTTCCCAAAGTCAGCCTCCCAAAGTCCAATACTTTTGTCTTTGTATGAAGCTGATTGTATGGCTGTGTTTATCATGAACCACACTGTTTGGTGGCCGCTTGTTCCCAGATGGCTACCACTTCTAAATCTGAGATTCTTTCTCCGTCCCCATTTGAGAGTACCAGGTCTAAGATTACTCCCTCCCGAGTGGTTTCCAATACTAGCTGTCTGACTGACCCTTATGAAAGCATCAAGAATGACCCTGCTCTTGGATGTGCCTGCAGCAAAGGTGCTCCAGTTAACATCTGCATATTCAGGTCCCCCATCAACAATATCTTCCCTTTCTGCCATTCTAAGGATGCCTTCTGTCATTTCCTTGTCCATTCCCTCCCCAGAGATGGGGTCTGTATAACCCCATGCAGATTGTGGTGCCATTTCCTGTCTTCAGGGTTGCCAGAGTGCCTCATCTTCTCCCTATTTACTCTTTTAGTTCTGTTGCTTTGATCCCTTCCTTTACAAGAGAGCTACTCCTCCTCCTCTCTACCCTCCCTGCCCCTCCAGTTGTATATCTTGGTATGTTGACATCCCAGTCATGGTTCTCTGTGTACCATGTTTCTGTGACTGCCACAATATCCAGGCAACCTCTTCCATCAATTCCACTAGTTCAGGAGCTCGCTACGCAGACTATAGGCATTGGTATTCATCACCCTCTACTGTCTGATGGCCTTACTCCTTTTTTAGCCCTATTTCTGTCCTTACTGCCTTTACCACTTTTTACATTTACCTCTGTCCTGCTCCTAATGACTTCTCTACACCTTGGTATTTACCTCACTAATTCAGTGTTTTGTGGGGGAGGCTGGGATTTCCCTGCTCCTTTTCAGTGCCTCCTTAGCTGGATTTAAATGCTTGCCAATGAAGCATTTAAACCTCTCCCATGGATCCTAGTTCGCCCCGGACAGATGCAGAATATCGCACGCATAGGTCTGCATCCCCAGGTGGCTCCCAGTCCTCAATGAAGACAAAACCAGAGCTCACACCAGTTTTTCAACCATTCATTGAATTCCTGGTGAGGAGTATCCTAGCATCACCCTTCATTTCAGAACCGAGTGTTTGCTGTTCAAGTCAGAACCTGAGGATTAGCTGTGTGTGTTCAGTATGCCTATGCTAAATGGGAATTCAGGAAGTCTGAACCTTCTGCATTACAAACCTGCATTATCAGTGGGAGTAGCCCTGTGGGTCCATCTTCACTTTGTGATGATTCTCTGTGTATGTGAATAAAGCCACTCTAGAATCCCAATCTGGTTTGGACATTACTGTTATTGCTTCCACTGTGTCTGGATTTACCTGGGTGCCCTGACCAAAGTACAAATCTAGCATAATCATGAGCAAATGTTTTCTCCCAAGACCCAGGTTGAAAGCCATGGTAAATGGTCTTCCAGGTGTGAGACAGGTGGTTGCCATGCTTGATCTGCCTGTCTGAAGAAGTAGATGTGCTAGTAAACTGAACTGTAGTGACAACCCCATCCTCTCTTGGGCAACATGTGGTGAAGAACAGCACTGCTGCTTAAACAAGGGGCTGGTGGGTGTGGGTTACACTAGTTTGTAATACATTAATAGTTTTGGAGCTTGTGGTTGTCACAAGCCCACTCCTGTGGGTGGGATTCTATATGTCCCAGTACATTCCTCTGGTGACAGGGGGTCAGGAATACCCCTTCTCTGGCCTTTTAGCATGCTCACTATTTCACAACTGAATGTACACCAGAGAATCCCAGGGTTCCTCTCTCCATGCTAGGAGGTACAATACAGTCCTGAGTTTGTGTTCCTGGGATAGAACCCTCTTATCCACTGTGCAATGAACCAAATAAGCCACACATAGTATAGTTTGGCTTGAGGGCTATACACCTATTACGCATCTTTCCCAGAAATGCAGAGCTCAATTCAACCCCCCACAGACTCCTCCTGAAACCCTTCATATTTCCACCCTCCTTTCATCACACAGAGCACCTAGTGGTTCTTTTCCTTTGGTAGTTTTTAGCCCTTAAGCAATTACACAGGTGTAGTATAGTCCGAACAACCCTCCCCCAAGGCAACACACACAAACAACACTGACAGAATTATCTTAAAAGTAAGCCAAAATCTTTACTACTTAATTAATAAATGCAGTAAATAACATAAAGAAAAGGCCCAGACATTCAAAGAGTTGAGCCATGCGCAATAGGGTTACACCTGCGCCAAGTCCCGAATCGCCTTATTCTGCAATATTCAGCAGGAGGTAGTTGACCCCTGAAATCATGCTGAGCAATAGCGCAATGATAATGAAGGCATGCGCAACCAAAGGGAGGAACCATGCATAAATGGTTGAGCGATATTCAGCGACTAGCCATCGCATAGTGGAAGCGGAAGCTAGTTACAGCGCCGGAAATGAGCCAACATAAAAAGGAGCAAGGAGAGGCACAAGAATGCTACAGGAAGCCATGAGACAGAACTCTAGCCAGACAGACGGGGCAGGAGGCACAAACAGGGCAGGCCAGAAAGGGCAGTCCTGAAGATCAGGCACAGGGAAGGTGTGGGGAGTCACACAGCACAAAGGCCAGCACAGGCAGGTGTGCTTGGTGCAGGGAGGTAGCAGCCAGGACAGCGGCGGGGATTCAGCAACAGCTGCCAGGTGGGGTGAACACAAGCCATGGACATGGCCAGTGCCACCCTCCACATGGAGCCACAATGAGGGGGTGAGAGGCGGGCGGCAGGCGTGGCTGGCCGTGGAAGGCCTGTCGGTGGTATGCCCCAAAGGCAGTACCAAGCCCGCACCAGCTTTGAGCTGTACACTGATACTGAGATCATGCGCTGGTACCACCTGAATAGGACAATTCAGAGGCGGCATGCCCTGTCAGTGGAGACTAAGGTAACAGCCTGAATGTGCTTGCTCACCACGGTTACCTTCCAGAGACCAACTGGGGACACCACAGGCATAACCCAGTCAGGCCACGTCACGCCACTCACCCATTCCTCAGCGCACTGCTGCCACATGCTTGGAGTACATCCATTTCCCAGCACAGCGGGCGGAGTGCACAGCAAACATACAGGAGTTCCACAGGTAGCACGATGCCTGGTGTGATAGGCAATAGACTGCACCCATGTGGCCATACGACACCACCTGGCCCTGAGGGGCCACATACATAAATCGCAAGGCTATCCCAGCATCAACTGCCAGGTGGTGTGCGATGCCAGGGGCGATCATCAATGTCAGTGCCACGATCCTGGGGGACATGATTCTTTCATCTGGCACCAGTAGGCACTGTGCCATAGATTCAAGAGTGGGGACATCCCCACTGGACACCTAGTGGGTGAGTATGCAAACCACATGGACAATCATAGGGCCTGGGGGCATTGCCAGATGTGGCATGGTAGTAGCCTACATGGCCTGGGGCAGGGTGATGCTGATCACAAAACTAATTTCCGCCCTCTACACACAGGTGACAGTGGATACCCACTCCATCCTGGCTGCTCACCCCTACCGGTGTCCCGACCCCATCGCGCAACGCTACAATGAGGCACACGCCACCACACGTAACGTCATCGAGCGGGTGTGCGGGATGCTGAAGGCACATTTCTGTTGCCTGGACACCTCTGGCAGTGCTCTACAGTACAGCCCCTCAAAGGCCTGTGGGATATTCCTGACCTGTTGTATCCTGCACAACATGGCCAATGAATGTGGGATAGCTGTACAGGTTGAAGAGGGGACAGTGATGGGGTCAATGGGGATGCCAGTGATGATGGTGATGGGCAGCCCCACCTTGGCCGACAGGACCCCGACTGCTCCAGATGGCACAGCTGCACCAGGACACCATCATGGAGGAGCACTTCAGCCAACCAGATAAGTCATGGGGCCATGTGCAACCACCAGTGGCCAAGGCACAACCACAAACATGCATGGACACACACACCAGGGGTGCATGCCATCAAGGAAGTGGCAGGGCACAGAAGCACTCACACACAACCAGGATGGGTGAGGATTAACATGCCATGGAAGGACAGACACACACACATCACACACAATGCAACAAACGGCTATAGAGAGGCAGAAGGCACACTGACCCAGAACACACACCCTAGCAACACACATGTCCACAGGCCACCACGCCACTGCCTGTCCATGTGCATATGTCAGATGCTGAGCACCATTGCACATTGGTGTACAGCGCAATGCAGGCATCATCATGCACATACAACTGTGGACAGCAGCGGAGGGTGCAGGTGCACTGTGTGGCCACGTGCAGGGCTGGGTACCCACCCGCACTGCCCACTGAAACACACAATGCACACAGAGCAACACCAGACAGTAGCCATGCTCGGAGACAGTTCAGTCACGTGACACAGTGCCCTGGCTGCCACAGATGCGCAGTGGCCCCGCTGAGACCTGCCAGCACTGACAGGCTGACCACTGGCCTCCATGGGGTGGCACCGATGGTCCCCAGGGTTCCACTGTGTGACTGTGACTGTGCTCGTGCAGGGGTCTGCAGCACACCGAACATGCCTGCACCAGGAGTGCTTGGGATGCCCACAGCTGAACCCGGCATCGACAGGGTGGGAGTCACACGATGCCAGAACGGGGGCGGATAGTACACCGCGCGGTGTCCGGATGCATGGGCACTCTGACGTGTGCCCATTGTGGCCATGACAGCAATGAATGCCTGAGCATGCCTGTCAATGGCAGCGGTCACATCATCCCGCAAATGGTCCATCCCTGCCAGGATCAGTGCAGTGTCTCTGCTGCACTCTCCTCTGCCCACTCCAGAGCCACATGTAGTGCATCTACGGATGTCCATAAGCGCATCTGCTGCTGGACAGATACCGCAGTAGGCAGGTGTGCTCATCCAAGAGGTCATCAGCCTCCTCGGCATCCTGTCCCTCAAGGTGTGCACAGCCCCGATGATCAGCACCCTTGAGGGTGGGTGCTGTGCACCAGGACCAGGTCTGGGCATGTACACAGGTGGTGCACAGATGCGCCGATGAACCCTGTACCCCAAGCCCATTGGGTGACTGCTGATGCTGCCCCTCTGGCTGCTGCTCCCTCAGGGCCCAGTGGTGCCTCTGCAGTGGCCACAACAGTCCCACTGTCCTGAACAGACACCAGTGCTGCTCCACTGGTGGTGACAGGCACAGCCTGGGACTGTGCTACACAGGCCTCATGGCAGCACCACCCACAGCCATGAGCGCACTGTCCGCTGTGTGGCCATCCTGCGGCACACACATGTCACTGCCCATGACGGTCATAACATCATCGCTGGTGATGGACTCTGCACTGCCACAGTTACAGCATGCTGGCATCCATGGATGCCAGCATGCTGGGACACAGGCAGGGTTTCTCCACACCTGTTACACGACATCAGTGTGGACAGCCAGGCAGCCCCACTGTTGCAATGATCCACATATACCTGTAGAGATGTATGGTCCCTCCTCCGACTCCAGCTGACTGTCCGCACTGGACATGCCCACCACCGCTGACCCATGCAGACACTCAGGATATGTAGGGAAATTAAAGTCGCTTACACTGCGGAGGCCCACCCTGCCCCCCATAGACAGACCATGACTTACCATGCAGTGATGGGCCACCACCCGTCTGGAAGCCACCACCTGAAACACCCTCAATGGCACTGCACTGTATGCTTCCAGCAAGCCCTCTCCTCTGGGGTCAGCTGTACCACCTCCAGCTGTCCCCACCTGTTGCAGCATGTGCTGCCCTGATGGCAGCCACCTTCACCTTACCCTCCTCCTGTCCATGCCTATCTTTTTTACACTCCTGCATGGAGCGCTGGTGGCTGCCATGCAGGTTCACAGCACGTGCCACCTCCTCCCATGCAGCAGCAGCAGCAGCAGCAGCAGCAGGCTTGAGGGGTTCCCCGCTGTCCACTGAGAAGTGGCTCCTGATCCAGGTAGGCCTCAAACAAGGGTCGGTTTCAGCCATGTAAAGTTCAGCCTCCTCCTCCTCCTTCTCCCACCACTGTTTTCCTCCTCTCCAACAAGCTCCTCAGTCATTATGTAGCCTGTGAGAATGGCAGTTGTTACCTGTGACTGTGCAGTCCCATGCATGTCCCTGAATCCACAGTCCGTACTCCCAAACAGCATGCAACTCACTAATAAACTGCAGTAACTGACTATGGCCACTGCAGCACATTGTAGCACTTTATAGCACAATCCATGCAAATGAGGCGAGGAGAAACTTTAAGCAGATGCAACTGCAGTGCTGCACCATTGAATGGCTGATGAGATGATTTGCATTGACAGCTGAATATCGCGCTGTTGCGCTGCGCCAATTGTGTTGAACATGCTGAGCTAATGGCGCAGTCCTGTGACATGCATAGTACACCTACCCGCATGCCTGGGTTGCTGATGCAGGCATCTGCCATGCTGATGATGTGCTGTGCATGGTAGGCAATGCAGGGCATGGCCACCATTGTGCCAGTGGTGCTATAGTGATGGTCACCACATGGCACTGTTTCAATGGGCCATCATAGGTACAATGGCCCAACTGCTCGGTAGTCCACTATGGCGCTGGCACACAGGCAGCCAATCGCCTGCATGCATTGTCTTTCAATGGCACTGTGCATGGCTACGCCAGAGACCCTTGACCCTGTGCCTGGACTTTGCCCTGTAGGCGCCTGCGCCAGGCATGGGTGCACCTCTATCGCACAGTTCGGTAACAGTGCAATAGGGAATGGCAGTGCTGTACCGCAGCATCTGCACTTGGGGAACTGCATTGCAGAGTGCCATATTGCCTACTCTAGCTGCAAGGATGGCACACAGACAGGAAGTGCAGTGGACAGCCATTGAGCTTGCAAATCTGGTGGCAATTGTTGAGCCACACCATGGGCCTCTCTTGGGAGGCTCCCATGGACAGGGCAAGGACCCAGGTGGGCAGGAGGTGGCCACTGGCCTGGAAGAGGCCACCAGATGGGGATGAGCACAGAGCAATTCCAGGCACTGCTATGGTGACCTGCGGAGGAGGGAGCTGGAGCTACTGGCACGACTCATGGCATGTGCCAGGAGGAGCACGGGTGCCACGTCCAGGTAGGGATTCCACAACACACTTTTATTGTCCACATGGGTCACAGTGTTGTATGTGTCCAGAACATAGGAGAAAACCATATGGGGTTGGCTTTGGTGGTGTTCAAGGGTGTGGGGTGGGTGGGTCTGGCTGGGTGGGAGGGCACACACCTTGGGGCAGGGGACTTTGCTCGGGAATGTACTGATGTTTTCTCTCCTTTTTTCCCCACCGCCCGGACTGAACTCCACAGGTTGTGGGAGCGCGGCGGAGGGAGGACAGTGCAGCCAGGTGGGGCGAGGCCATCACCGCCCACCTGACCGCCCAATGAGGGTGAGTGCCATACATCCATGATTACTATTGCATGCTGTGTGACAGGGTGGGCAGCAGTGGCCACCATTATCACAGACACCACTGCCATGCACACAACTTGTTACAGTCAGCACTGTCCAGTGGCAATGCATGTCTGGGTGTGCCAGTGGTGGTCCACAAGGCACCAGGTGCATGGCTGTGCCACTGCCTTTGCACCACATAGCCATGTCACCTAAACGGCCACAGTGGTGATGTGCATGACTTGGCCGGTAGGTGTGTGCAGCTCCACATGGCTGTATGCACCTGGGTGGCAGGTCCTGTGGATGTGATCACTCACGGGTGGTCACACACCATCACAGTGGTATGTCACATGGCCGTATGCCATGCACAGTGTGCGGACTGTATGGGAGTTGTGTATTCACACCATTGACTGTGCTCCTTGTCCTAGGTACCCGCCATCTAAAGGACATACAGGATGCCATGCGGGAGATCCTACAGCTGGCCCGGAATCCCTGGACATACTCAGGAGACTGGACATGACCGGGTACTGAGGAGGCACAGAGGCCGAAGGTCACAAAGTCCTGAATGGCAGTCCCACTAGGAATCCCTCAGTCCTCGACTTCCCCTACCCCCTGGACCCATCCTCACACCCTCCTATCCCATCCCTTTTGTCCACCTTCTGCCCCCTACCCACCCCCACCTTGTTTGTGACCCCCCAGCTTGTATATAGTTTTTATTCTTGTACATAGTTAACTGTTATATTTTTTCAATACATTTGATTTTGATATGAATACTGTGGTGGTCTCTGATTTGCAGTGGGCTATAGGTGCTCAGCTGCAGTGGTGTGCATGGTGTCAGGGTGGTGCAGTCATGGGTATGTGTGTGTCCATGTGGAGGTGACTATGGTGTGGGGTAGCTATCAGTCAGTGTCTGTGATGTGTGTGTTGTTCCCTGTGCACTGGATGACTGTGCAGTGGCCCATGGCACATGCTCTGTGTCCATGGTGCATCCATCGCCAGTCCATGGCCTGTGCAGCTGACACATGCATGTCTGTGACCTGCACAGTCTGCTGGCATGTCAATGGTGGCAGTCCCTGCAGGGCGCCACTGTACCCGCCACTTTGCTGGGTTGCCCTGTTACTGGTGTGGTGCATACCTGGCTCGGGGCACTGTGTGCACTACAGTCGCTGTCCCACCTCCATGCTGTGCCTTGTGTGTGTTGCAGAGGATGTGCCCCACTGTCTGAGACTTGTGCTCCAGGCGACTACTGGTGGTGTACGGGTCCACAGTGCCTGCACAGGGTGGCTGGCACTCCAGTTCCATGGAGGACTGTGGGTTGTGTGTACACAGCTATATGGGCCCAAAATGGGGCTTTGTTGCCCCACCACTGCGCCCCTGTGTTGGTGCGCCTTGGGATGGGTGGGTGTCTGCCCATACACTGTGTGACATCCAGTGTGGTGCATGCTTCCATGCACCACTGTGGGTGTCTGTGCTGGCTGTTGTGGCCAGTGGTGGGTTGGGGTGTCACTGGAATACTGTGCAGGGTGCTGTACCACTGGTGGTGGTGTCAAGGGCACGCCCTGTCCCGTGGGGTACCTCTTGTGCCGATGCATGGTTGGTCTCTCAGCAGTAGCTCGGGGACTGTGCATGCTGGCAATGTGTCTGCTGTTGTTGCATTGCTGTGTGCTGCAACCCACTGATGGGTGCTCCAGGTGGGGCTGGCTTGCATGGTTCCATGGTGCACAGGGTTGCATTGACACAGTGGGGTGGTGACATGCATGGGGCTTCCTACAGTGGTGGTTACTGCTCATGGGGGTGTCTGGGAGTCACAGTACAGGGTGTGCTCTGCACTGGGGGAGATGGTGTGGCACGGGTGGTCTGCCCTCCTCGTGTGCCAGTCACAGCTTGCCGGTAGGTGTGATGGGGCACCATGGCCAGCTGTGGGTTGGTTGCTAGTCTCCATGGGCCAGTGGTTATTCCAGCCCTCCCCAGTTGTGCTGTGCTTGGGGTGTTGGGAGCAATGTCTGTTCTGCTGTGTGTTTCTGTGCCCATCTGTGGCATGGGTGGTGGGCCCCTACCTCCCTGATTGTACAGTTACATTGCTCTGCAGCTGGGGGCTCCTGGTTGTGCTATGGTGCTCTGGACTGCTCAGCTGAACATCCCTTGTTGCGCTTATGGCACATCAGATCTGCTCAGCTTCCTCTCTGGCGCTTATGAGGTGGGTGGTGCGATATTCAGTCGCCGGTTGTAGGCGCAACTTACCGCTCGCTTTTTGAATATCGCATCTCATGCGCATGGGTGCAATATAATTGCACTTGCACCTGCTATTGTGCACTTTTGGGCACAGTTTGAATATCTGGGCCAAATAGTTTTAGACATTGGTCATAGGAGATTTTTTTTTTCCTCAGCCCTATCCCCCACCTCCACATAGGTTTTTCCCCAGTTTGACCAGGGTTGTGACTTCAACTATTGTTATACTTTTATACAATTGCTATTTACTGCATGTAACTTTATTCCGTAAACCACTGTTATATTGTGTTCTTTTGTTATCTGTATTGCACTTGTATGTTACCACTGTTGTATCTGACACTGTAACCATGTCTACGCTCCCTCGATTCAGGTGCCTTTGTAAATGAGTCCCTGACTCAAAGGTTGTAAATCCAACTTTCAAAAATAAATAAATAAATAAAAAGATATGGAATATAAAATGGAAGTATATAAAAAGTTTGAGAATTTAGTTTGAAAGTTCTACTTCAAGTCCTAGCTGCTGAATTTGAAGTGTAAAGTGTTATTAGAAGTGATATTTGAAGTCATAGCTCTAGTGGTCCAGGAGAATGTCTTGAAAAGAATCAGTCTCTGCTCTCCTATGCTGACAGGGTCCCCGACTGCAAAATGTTGAAGGCCCAGACACAGTTTTTCACCCTCATTTTATGAGGTTTCTCAAGGTCAGGTCCAGTGGACAGTGGCTGTGCCATGCATTGGCTAGCATTCTATCTATATGGCTATGCAGACAATCAGGTTTTAATATTTTATTACAAAAGAAACAAATGTTCCTCTCTGAATATGAGAGCAAACCAGTTCCAACCAGCCTGAATTACAGGAGCAGCTCCAACACCCTTGCTTTTGAAATGGCTACAATTAAGCTACACTCAGTACACAGTCATTTACTTAATTGGTAGCCCATTCAGCTGTAATGCAATAAGCTCAGGGTAGACTTGCAGAGACAAAAAGAAGTCAGACTAAATGTCACACAGTGTCTGTTAGGTGCCCTGAGCCCTGTGTGACATATAGCTACTCTGAGTCTGCATAAAGCCATTTCAGCAGTATTACACACTGTCTGTTAGGTGCCTCAGCCCTGTCCATGACATAGCTACTCTGTGTGTATTTGTAGTATAGTGAAGACTATTTAAGCTGCATTACACAGTGTCTGTTGGGTGCCCTGTGCCATGTCAGAGGTACTTTGTTTGTGATGTCTCTCTGCGGCATAGTGAAAGCCATGGCTGTCTTTACCATGTCTCATATTTCCCAGTCTATGTTTACTAAAGGGAAGCACAATGCTGCTGCATGTGCAACTGAAAAGGATGTGGGCAATATGGATCCTAGCAGTAATGAAGAAAATAGTGACCATAATAACATCAGCATGACTGGCACTAAGCACCTCCTGAACCAAAAAGCATGTTAGCAATGAAATGATAGTAGTGTTTTGGAAAGAACTGACAGAAGTAACCCATAGAGGTACTGAACTTTTGCCATATGTGCCAGGAGACTTCCAGCTGCTGATGCAGCAGCAAGGTCAAGGAGGCATCCTCCTCAAATATAACATCAGATGCTGAGGCAGAGAATGTTGATAACGATGCTGGTGATAGTGGGGACTGTGAATGGGAGAGCCCAGGCTATGTACCACATGATGATGATGATGAAGGCACTTCCACTTCTTTTTTTTCAATTAAAGGATATTACAACTTTAAAACTTACAATGAAAGCACAGAAACATAATACACAAATATGTACACAATACCATACAATGCCATCATAAAACTACAGTGTGTAGTAAGAAAAGAAAATTAGATCATGCATAAGAAAAAATTACTCACCTTAGTAATGTTGTTTCTTCTAATGGAGTCTTGCTGTATTCTGACTATTGCAGTTAGGTCCTGCCTTTCAACTGCCCGAGAACAAAAGTTAAAGTTTCCATGGCCAGCATGGAATGTTCACCGCAAGCTCAACTGAAGGCCCTGTCTGCTATTGTTTAAACTCCAACTGTCAGATCTTTATGAGCAATACCACTAGAAGTTCTGTGTGAAACTGTAAAACTCACACTAGCCAACTGGCAACTAAATTTATATAAAAGGGTTTTTGGTTTCAAAGCAAAGACTCAAGTCAGGAAACCCAAAAAAGAAAACACATCCCAAAACACAACATTCACCCAAAATAAAGGAGGGTGAAAAAGGACACCCTAGGGAAACAACATTGCTTCTGCCCACCCATATCCCAAAAAACAGGTTCTGAGAGGGGAGCGGAGGTCAGAATACAGCAAGACTCCATTAGAAGAAACAACATTACTAAGGTGAGTAATTTTTTCTTCAAACAACATGAAGTCTTGTTGTATTCTGACTATTGCAGACTACAAGCAGTACCTCCATGGAGGAGGGACAGAAACTACTTTGGAAACAGGCTCTGAAGTACTGCTGTGTTAAACTGAGCATCACTCCTAGCCTGGATATCCAGAGAGTAATGCTTGGTGAATGTATGGACTGTTTTCCAGGTGGCTGCTTGACAAATTTATAAGATAGGGTATCCCTGGCAGCAGCCAGGGAAGCAGCTGTACCTCTAGTAAGGTGAAACCTCAGGCCTGAGGGTGAAGTTCTACCCAGTTTTTCATAGCAGAATTGTATACGAGAGACAATCCACCTGGCAACAGATCTCTTAGTGGCAGGTTTGCCTTACCAACCTCTCCATATGTGAGTAACAATTGGAGGGATTCAAACCTCTGGCCCTTGGTGCACTCTATGTAGTAGCTGAGGACCCTTTTCACATCCAGTTGTGCAGCCTCCTCTCCAGAGGAGGCATGGTCAGTGAAGAAACAGGGAGAGACATAGACGGGTTAAGGTGGAAATCTGAAACCACCTTAGACAAAAACTTCCTGTTAGTTCTTAGGACCACTTTATCTCTATGGAAAGAGATGAAATCAGGCTCCACTGACAGGGCTTGCAATTCACTGATATGCCTGGCAGAGGTAATGGCTACCAAAACACAGTTTTCCAAGTCAAGTACTTAAGCTCTGCAGAGGACAAAGGCTCAAAGGGTGGTTGCATAAGCTGAGCAATGTAAACATTAAGGTCCCAAGCAGAAGCAGGGTCCCTTAAGGGGGATTGGTGTGTAGCAATCCCTTGAAGAACTTACAAAACACAGGATGGGCTGACAGAGGAGGAGAGGGCTTGCCTACTGACAAGAAGGCAGAAACAGATTCCAAATGCACTTTAATGTAGCTGGCCTAAGGCCTAGGCCATTGAGATGGACCATGTAGTCCAGAACCATAGGCAACCCAGCAGATTCTGGAGAAATATCCTTATTAGAACACCAAATAGTGAACCTTTTCCATTTGGAATTGTAAGTCTTTCTAGTGGAAGGTTTTGAGAAGCCTTAAGGATATCCAGAACCCTTGAGAAAGATGCAGATCAGCAACTCAACTCTTCAAGAGCCATGCCTTGAGATTGAGAGACCTGAGGTTTGGGTACCAAATCCTCCCTGAGAGGATGTTAACAGGTTGTAATTCCTGGGAACAGACAGGGAAGGTGGACTGCTAAGGACAGCAGCAGGGGATACCAGGGCTGTCTGGCCCAGTCTGGAGCAATCAGAATCACTTTGCATGATTGTGACCTTATCTTGACTAACACCTTGAACAGGAGAGGAAGGGGGAAAAGCATACAGAAATGTCCCTTCCCAATTCAGAATCAGAGCATCCAGGGGACTGAGCCCAAGACTGGGGTCTGCAACAAAAAGAGAGGAAGTTGGTGATTGTCTGGGGCTGCAAAAAGATCTATCTGTGGAGTGCCCCATCTTGAGAAAAATCACTTTCAAAACTAGGAGATCTAGGGTCCATCGTGATGGCCCTGGGATATCCTGCTGAGATTATCCGCTAGGACATTGTCCTTCCTGGGAGGTGAACTGCTATCAGAGAGGTTTGCAGGAATGGCCAGGACCTCAACTTCATTGCTTCTGTGCACAAGGCCATAGACTGAGTGCCTCCTTGCTTGTTGATGTACCACATTGTGGTGGTGTTGTCTGTTTTGATCTGGACCACCTTGTTCTGTACAGATTTGGAAAAGACTTGCAGAACCAGAAACACTGCTCTGAGTTCCAAGAGATTGATGTGAAGCAGAGATTCTTGAGGTGACCGCAGCCCTTGGGTGGTAAGATCCCGGTGTGCTCCCCAGCTCAGCAAGGAGGCATCTGTGGTGAGTGTCACTGAATGAGACTGAGTGACAAAAGGAACTCCTTGTCTCAAATTGTCCTGATCCTGCCACCACTGCAAAGCCTGGACCAGGGTTTGAGTCACTGGGACTAGTTTGGTAAGGGCATCCTTTTTGGGACCAGAAGGCTCTTAAGTGGAACAATGTCCCTCATCTGGAATCTTGCTCCCTGGACCACTGCTGTGGAGGCTGCCATGTGGCCCAGAAGCTGAAGGAAATGCTTTGCTGGTTGAGACACCTGTAGGGTGAATGAAGAGGCCAGTTCCATAAGGGTCCTTGCTCTGTCCAGGGAAGGAAGGCTCTTGTCCTTACTGTATCCAGCTCTGCCCCTATGAAGGTGAGGAGCTGTACTGGCTCTAGAACTGACTTTGGAAGGTTGAGGAAGAATCCAAAGAAATGAGCACTTGCTGAGTTATTTGCAAATGTGACTTGATTCTGGTCTGGAGACTGACCCACTATGAGCCAGTCATCCAAGTATGGAAAGATGGAGATCTTTTTTCACTTAGGAAAGCAACCACTACTGCCAGGCACTTTGTGAAAAGCCTTGGGTCTGATGTTAGGCCAAAGGGCATTGCTCTGAATTGATAGTGGCCTGAGGGCAACTGAACCTGAGGTACTTTCTGTGGAAGCACCTGATGGGAAAGTGAAAATAAGCATCTTTGAGGTCCAGGAAGGCTAGCCAGTCCCTGGCCTTAGGAGGTTATTCCCAGAGTCACCATTTTGAACTTTGGTTTTAAAAGGTGCTTGTTCAGATATCTTAGGTCCAGTATGGGCGCCATTCTCCTGTCTTTTGGGGGTTAGGAAGTACCTGGAGTACAATCCTTTGCCCTTGTGTGGGTGAGAACCTCTCTATGGCTCTGAGAGCCAGGATGGAAGAAACCTTTTCCTCTAGGGTAAGGGTCTCTGATGGATTTGCAGGTGGAAAGGATCTGGTTCTCATCTTGGGAAATATTTTGAAGCTGAGAACCAGTCCCTAGCTTACTACTTCCAGGACCCACTTGTCTGATGTCAGAGACTTCCAGTCCTGGACAAAGTAAGCCAGCCTGCCCCAACAGGTATTGGAGAATCGGCCCGGCAGACCCATCAGGGTGTCTGCTTGGCAGGTGGTTTAGGCCGAGGGTGGATGCAGGCCTGCTCATTCCCCATCTGCCTCTCCTCTGAAGAACCCCTTTGAGCATAAGAAGAAGAAGAGGCCTGGATTGGTAAAAGGCCTTTGAAAAGGCCTGCCCTGCCCCTGGACTGCTGCCTTTGAGGAGTGGCTTGCCTTTCTTTGGCCTGAGCACTCCTGTAGGTGGTCCTGTACTCATCCATCTTTTTCATGTAGCTTTCTGTCTGCTTCCCAAACAGAGAATTACCAATAACAGGAAATCCATGGCCTTAGCCTGGGTATCATGCGATAGGCTAGTACATCTGAGCCAAGCCATCCTCCAAAGGCCACAGATGTAGCCATGACTCTTGATGAATCATTATTGGAGTCCACAGCAGCATGAAATTGCACCTGGATGCCTCAATCCCATCTGCAACCACCTGCTACAGCTCCTTGGCAAGCTGGCCTGTTTAGCCAGAGCCAGCACAGTGTCCCATCTGGACTTCTGTATTTAGCTGTGTAGGCCATATAGTTAGCCTGCCTGATTCCCAAAGATGCTGCCATGTACTGTTTCTTTGCCATGGCATCAGTCCTCCTGGAGTCCTTATCTGGTGGGTGTGATGCCAGGGGATATTTACCTTATCACAGGCAGCAGCCTGCACTACCCAACATGGCTGTATTGCTGAGAAAGGAACTCCGTGTCTGAGCCTGAAAGAGTGTACCTCTTGTCCATTCATCTGTCCACAGGAGGTATGGAGTCAGGAGTCTTAAGAATTTTATTTGTCTGTTTCCCAAAAGCTTTATGGAGGGAATAGACAGTCTCCTGGACTCTGAGATATCCATCATTTCAACAAAATCAGGCTCCTCCTGATCCTGTACTGCTTCTTCCAATGGAAAGTGGAGGGTTTCAGCCACTTTTGTAAAACATAAAGTGGAAAGGGACTCAGAAAGCCTAGGAGAAGAAACACCTGAAGAGGTCTGTCTGGGGAGATGTCCGTCAATAGGCACATCCAGACTTTCATAATCACCATCATCATCCTCATACCTCCCTCCTCCTCATCGGTTCATAAAATTCTTCTGAAGTGTAATCGGAACGGGAACCGACCGAACTGAACCACTGCCAGATGGTGCGGTTTGGCCGAACCGAAGTAAGTAATTGCACTATTCTTATCGCCTTGGCTATCTCATCAGCGGTCAGAGTATGAATTTCTGGATCCAAACCGACAATTTTTCTTTCTTTTTGTTTTAAGTGGAACCGACTCCTCAGAATTGGTTCTTCTGCCTGAAGTATAAGCCCTGGTCAGAGGTACTCCTTCTGGTTCAGTCGGAACTGAACGGGCTGGCCATCCGGTCAGTGGACTTCTTGGCCTCCTTTTCCCTCAGTCTACCTACTCTCTTATCCAGGGTAGCTTTGGGAAAATTCTTACAAATTTGGCAGTCTGAATCGAGGTGGTCAAACCCCAGACAATAAATACAGGTGATGTGGGATCAGCCTTAGCAAAGGCTTCCCCACACACACTACAATGTTGAAACCCATTGGGCCCTGTTTTTTCTTTTGGGTTTCTCAGACATGGCCAATCCTATCCAAAACTTACCTTTTTTGGCAATCCATGAGGCAAGACTCCCTATCGGTTCCTGACTGTGTTATGGGTCTTGGAAAAACGTAATAAAATCCATTTTTTAGAACCGATATGGACCAGTTACCACACTCTAAGTAAACTCACAACTTTTTTTACCTAAACTGATCAGTTCAGCCGGAACTGATCCAACATTACAAGTTCCATACAGAAACTAAATGCAAAACATATCTAGTACTCACGGTACCACAGACAGAGACTTAAACTGACAGATTCTGTAGCAGAAATTGCAGAAAACCGAAATAAAACCATTAATTTTAACCGAATTTTTTCAAAACAAGCAAAGGAGAAATTCCTGGAGCGACTGTTCAGTGAGGCAGAGTAAAGAATCTGATGGTTGGAGTTTAAACAACACGCAGAGGCTTCAACCGAGCTCGCGGTGAACATTCCATGCTGGCCATGGAAAGTTTAACTCTTTGTTCTCCGGGCAGTTGAAAGGCAGGACCTAACTGCAATAGTCAGAATACAGCAAGACTTCATGTTGTTTGAATATGCTACTGCAACAAGAAACAAAGAAAACACATTATGTATGAAGGTAACTAATTCAAAATAAACACTAATTTGAAACAAGTTAAATTCTCAGAGCATAGCTGAGATAGGCACTAGCAGTCTTCATATTTATGTAGGGTATTGGTGGCTACATGCAGAGCTGGTTCAACTTAAACATTTGGGTAACTGCTGAAAGCAGTTCTGTGGGTATAAGGATGTCTGTGGTCTGCCATTGACTAAGTATGAGGTGTTTGGCCAGCAGGATGAGACACCTGTCTTTTGGGCCTGATAGATGTGGAGTAGTGGAGTAGCCTCCTTCATACCGTATAAAGAGAGAGAGTGGAGAAATGGGTTCGTGGCCATTGGTGAATAGAAGGGTGAGGAGACTTATTGTTACTATATAAAATCCTGGGGATGAAGATCTTAAACTGGAATTGGGTTTGGAATCAGTGGTAAAGCCATACCACCTAAGAGTACATAATAAACAACTGAGGAGAGGAAACAGTAAGAACTGAACTGAGAAGAAATGGTTTTAAATGTAGGGCAGTTAGAAGTGGAATAGACTGCACAGGACGTGGTGGATGCTGATAGTGTGGGGATTTAAAAAAAAGATTGGATAAGTTTCTTATAGAAGTTGGGGACTTAGGTCATCACCTCTGAATTGTGGGGAAGTCTATATGGGCTTAGCCTTCTTTACTTCCTTAAACCTCCAGTACAAACTCCAGTATACATAGTATCAGCAGTGGTGCAGAGAGAGAGAGAGAGAGGATGTTTTTATTTAGAACCTTAGCAATGATGGAGCTGACTTTGAACCAGAAGGGTTGCAACCTGGCGCAAGACCAAATTATGTGCTAGAGGTCTCTTGTAGTGGCATTACATCTCCAGCACTTATCTGTATCAGGAACCCCAGAGAATAGAGCACTGCTGGAGTTCTGTACCACAGGTGCAGGATCTTATTTTGAATTAATCTATTTCTCTGACCTTTAAAGGCTGTGTGTCCAAATTTTCAACATGTATTCTGGTGTACATTCATTATAGTGGTTTTGAGAGCTGTTTCCCATTTGCCTTGGATAATTCAAATTGACTAGGGATAGTGTACCTAATAGCAGCATATATTCAGCTGGTCTGGCCCTTCTCTAAGGCCAGCCAAGAGTGGGCTAATGCAGTGGTCTCTGTGTGCTGGACTTCTCTCATATAGTTCTGTACTGCACTTCAGAGTTGCAGATATCTCCAAAGGTCTTGTGCTGAGAGATCCCAGTGGTCTCTTAGGGCTTCCAATGTGTCCAGTATCCAGGTTTCAGGTACCAGTAAATCCCTAGTGTAACTGTTCCTGAGGTGGCCTACGTACTCCATGTGCATGGGATTTTACCTACTGTCATCCTCGGTTCTTCCATATCGGTGTTAGATTCAAAGAAGTGGGGTGTACCTATCTTTTGTGCACTTTGTTTCAATATTTATTAGAAGGCCTATTGTTGGGTGGGTTTGGATTCCTGGGAGGAATTGTACAATATTATACAATGGCAGAAATAATCCTGACTTCTGATTGGTCAGTTGGCCATCACAGCAGGGATGTTATCCTGGCATAACATCCCTGCTGTTCTAACTCTACTGTCATCATTATGGCAGATGAGCTTGTGGCAGCTATGGCAGATCTATTTTTTGCATCTCCTCTTAAGAAACAAAAATATTTTCCCACACTAACAAAAACATTCTTTAAAATAATTTTTTATTATAAAACAACAAGCTTTGTATAATAGGAATAATGCCCTCCAGGGTGGGTGTTATGCTGGGATAACATCCTTCTCGGGTGTTGGGCGCCCCTCGGCCGGTGGCCTCGGGCCCCCAGCCACCCGAGGTGAGATGTTACCCCATAACACCCACCACAACAAATATTCCTTTAGTATGTAGGGAGTGGATCTGCTGACAGTCTGTTTTGTGTAAACCCATTGCGATGATTCCCTGCCAGAGGACAGAACCAATGGAGAATTTGCACGGCTGGAATGCACACTTATAGCCTTCCATTAATGGAAGACACAGTGCACCCTGAGTTTATTGAGATCGTACCTTTGGTGGTCTCCTTCCCATTGGAAGCTCCTCATAATTTTATCGATGCATTGCCCCAGCTAGAGGGAAGTTCCATAGGGATATGAGATAATATATAAAATAACTTGGGTGCCATTACTATTTTTATAGCTGTAATCTTCCCAGCTACAGTGAGCTGTAATTTCTACCAATGGTCAGTCTCCATCACTATTTGTGTAAGCAGGGGTTGCAGGTTGTTCTCCCACAACTTATGTGGATTTGCCCTATTTTGATCCCCAGGTATGTGATCCCCTGCCCATGCAAGGCTTAACTCTTCTGCTGTTTGGGGTTACAATGAGAATTCAGGGAGCACCTCCATTTTGGACTGGGTGACTTTTAGGCCTGCTAGAGATGCAAACTCCATGGACTAGGGGTTTAAGGGATGTCTGCATGTCTGACAAGTGGACTAGGAGGTTGTCCATGTACAGCAGTGTAGTGTATTGCTTGGTTCTCACCTGGATGCCCTTTACATCCACATGTTGTGGTGTCACCACTAGGGGTTCAACTGCCAGGATAAACAAAGCGGAGAGTGGAGCATCCTTGCCATGTGCCGTGGCCAAGGGCAAGGATCGGACAATTTGGAACCAGTTAGTATACGGGCTGCAGGGAGGGGTACAGGGATAAGATTCACTGTTGAATCCATGACTGTTCTTAAGCCATAAATCCATAGAGGAAGAGCAGAAGTAAGCCATAACTGAATAAATACTTTAGTTGCTGCTGCCATCAAAATGTAAAATAGGTATATTTTCACTTTATCTAAAATGATCAGGGGATGCCCAAAGTCCATTTGAATATGGAAGGTAACGACATTCCCAAAATCTGACCTGCAGTAGATGCCACTGTTTCCCAAAATCCAGTTATCAAAGGGCAGTCCCCAAAAATGTGAGTATAAGTCTGTCATACCACACCCTCCAATAGGAGTCTGATGAATGGAGCCCAAAATGATTAGTAACTGTGGTTGTGTAAAAATATCCCAATACTGTCTGTAAATGAAATTCCCACCAGGAGGGTAGGCAGTCATACTTGTACCCTTTCCACACTGTTGCCCACTTCCATTCCTGAATAGGTGAGCCTATTTCATGTTCCCACCTACTCTTAACATGAATTATCTAATCCAGCTCAAACTATGTGGCTCATCATAAATGGTGGATTTTTGGGTACTGGTTTCGGAGGCCATAGAGGCTAAAAGTGACCTTAAAGGGTTATCCAAAGGGTTATGAAGAGCATCCTGTCAGGTTCGATCCTGCAAATAATGATGAAATTACAGGTAATGATAAAGATTTTGAGGAAAACCAAAATCCTGACTAAGCTTAGGAAAAGATTTAAGAGTGTCACTATCAAAAGACTGCCCATACTAGGTTTCTCCATATTGTTCTTATCTCCAAAACCTAAATTAAGTTGAAGGGTAGAATGGATAGACATTAATTTGTTGGGACCCCATACAATTTATAATTAGACTAGACCTCCTTCCAGACCTCTACTGTTAATACCACCCAGGGTTAGACATCCTTAAAGGATACCTAAACTGAGTTTTCTGTGTCTCTGTCAATATTCTTACCTTATATACTGATTCCCCACATCGTCGATTAATTGAAGGGGTCAACCATGTATATTCATGCAGCACTTACCGAGAAATGTTAGTTTGAAAAACAGAGTCTTGTGCCTTATTTGTCTTAATTCACCATGCTCGCCCCTGCCTGCCGCATGCTTAGCGATGACATCATCGAGTGACCTTGTCAATGGTGGGAGCTGCTGCATTCATGTTGTGCCTGCAAAATAAATATATTTAGTGTGCAATGAGGCTTACTGTGTCTTGAGTTTATTCTTCAGTCTTGTCTTTCCATTATACTTCACAAAGTATATTTATCCAGACTGTAATCCGTTTCCTACAGCAATCCCCATGTTACGGTTGGTAGTCCTAATGTCCCGTGAAGTTCTATTTGTAAACAGATCCTGCTATCCCCTCTCTAAAAGTTCTCGTATGTTAGTTTAATAAATGTTTTCTGTCACTGCAGTAGTTATCTGGTGCTGATGGCTGATGTTGATCATAACTGTTGTGCAGTAATCATAGGCTTGTGGGTTGTGTGTGGCGGAATGATCAGCTGATCCTGCTGTCAGAAAGATAAAAACACGGCAAGTACAGACTATCATCGAAGTACACAGAATCATGCAATGATAATGTGTTTTACTTAACTTGCAGGACTGCAGTTACTGATGCTTTTTCAATTGCACTGCTTTTGCAATAAAAAATATTCCTACAGTGATGAGTTAATTGTGTTGCCACTGACTTATGCTACCATGTGGTGAATGAAGAATAACATTTAATCATGTCATGTGTACTGGTGTCATTTTCTATATGTTTTCTTTCATTTTGTTTTACATAAATGTTCACTTTTATTTTATAGTAAGTATGTAGTTATGTCTGTTCAATGTTATTGTAAGGGTGGTGATTGCGGTCATGTGACCCACACAGTTTGGAAGGAATTCAGTCTGGTACCTGGACTATGTGGAGCTGTGTCTTTCTGAGAAGTATTCTGTGCAGTGTTTATTGTATTAATTATTAGAGTGTGTCCTTATGTACTGTATTAGTCATCAGTGCTTTCTCTAGTAATAAACATTTTTAGTGATACTATCTTTTGTCTGCTGTGGCAGTCTTTTTGTATTAGTTTTTGGTCATGCCATACTGTGTTGTGTATGGCTGTACAAACGATCGTCGGCGGGCTGTGGGCTTCATTTTTTCATTTCCCACGTGATCCAGTGGTGTGTAAGCATGGATTCAATTCTGTAAGAGACAGAATTTTGTGCCCTCACAATACAGCAGAATATGTTCCGTACATTTTGAGACATCGGTTTATGAGACACCCGGAGACTATGGCACAACTGGGATGGACTGGCCTTAAAGGCCAGGCTGAAACCGTGTACTGTGCCATTCATCTTTCCCCCACTGTAACACTTGTTGTGGAACAGTCATCCAAGAAAAGGGTGCATATCTCAAGAGGGAGCGAATAAGGGTGAGCTTATATTCCATCTGTTATCATTATCAATAAAGTTATAATGTTGTTACATTTTTCTACATAGACAGTATGGCCTGAATATTCAAAGTTTAGCCATGTGCAACCACCAATGCTCTTACTCAGTGCGATACTCAAAGGGGCAAATGCGCTGCACAACTTACGATGCGCACAGGGGCATATCAGTAATGTATGCATCCGCAAGTGCAAGGGGTGCCCATGCATATGTGGCACATCCTGATATTCAGCCCAGGATGTGCGGTGCATATGCTGGCACAAACCTGCCTTGAGCCACTCGGGGGTGCAAACATGTGCCTGGTAAAACCAGGAGCAAGTCTTGGCCACCAACAGGTGAGTTGCCATATTGCAGAGTGCAACATGGCAGCTGCCAGGCGTGGTGGCCATCCGCCCCCCAGAACACTGTCCACAAGCTCCTGCCCTGGGGCTGGCCCCACCCTGTCCCATCGCCAGTCATGGGCATCTGTAAATTAAAACCCTGGTGGTCCAGTGGGCGCTTCCCATTGCCCGATCATGGGCATCTGCACATTACATCCCTGTTGGTCCAGTGGAAACGCTGCCCCCCAGCTCCCATACGCGGTTTGGTAAAGATATGTACCTGGTGGTCACTGAAACCCCTCCCACCCACCCACTGCAGTCCCCTGCCACCCAGCAGCAGCCCCCAGTCAGTGGCGGGTGCAGCTTCCCTACCCACATGCCACTCTGCCACCTGCCAGCTGACTGTGCTTGCAGTATGGTCTGTCGCCTATTGGTCCACTAGCGTGCAGACCATACTGTACTACATAGGCCCAATATATAATGAATGTGGCCTGTAGTACAGTGGATGGGGGTTCCACTGACCACCAGGGACATATCTTTACTGATGCCCGTGATCGAAAGTGCTGGAGGGAATGGTTTCCACTGGACCACCAGGGATGTTTGTACAGATGCCCTGATCAGGCAATGGGGGTGGTCCACTGGACCACCAGGGATGGGTACACAGATGCCCATGATCAGGCAATGGGAGAAGAGTGGACCACCAGGGATGTCATTTACAGATGCCCATAAGCGGGTGGGACCACCATGGGACTGCAGGCGTCGGTCCCGATGGCTGCAGTCTGGCTGGGCAAGTCACTGAGGATCTGTGCACTGCATGCCAAATGGGGCCATAATGACATGTAAATGGCCCAGTTTGTACCTTGCATGCATAATGGTCTCATTTGCATGCCCAGTGCTGAATATTGCGTTGATGCACCTAACTCCAACTGCACATGCGCTGGCATCCTCCTACTCCCATTCTGACACTTGTGCTGGCACTGCGCCACTGCACCATGTGCAGTGCG
Source organism: Neoceratodus forsteri (assembly GCA_016271365.2). Classification (NCBI taxonomy): domain Eukaryota; kingdom Metazoa; phylum Chordata; order Ceratodontiformes; family Ceratodontidae; genus Neoceratodus; species Neoceratodus forsteri. The sequence continues at coordinate 83,591,690 of CM028133.1, read as the reverse complement.
TGCACCGAGTGCCATATTCAAGGTGCTGAGCCATGGCACAGTACGTTGAATATCACCAGGTCCATGCCCTGGTGCAGCTAGTTGTGCTGCACCTGGGCTTGCGCCTACCCGGCGCAGTTTGAATATCCAGGCCTATGTGTTCAAAAATCACGTTTTTATGCCAGAATATTAGTAATATCTTGGCTTTGGGGCTGTTCTGTATGCACAATTACATAACTCGAGAGCACAGAATCATAGAAACCTGCAGGCAGAAAGGGACCATACAGTCCATCGAGTCTGCTCAATAAAACAAAAAGATACCCCATGTTCCCCTTCCTTTACCCCTCCACCCTGCCGCTCTATATATCCTGCCTATCTCCATGTAGGTATCCCATGGCCTTTTAATTTATAAATTTTATCCACCTCCACTACCTATTTCTGCAACCCTTTCAATGGCCCTACTACCCTTTGTGAAATAACTCCCCCAACATCTCACCGCTATCTGCCCCCTCCAGCTTGAGTGCATGATCCTTGTGGTTCCGTTTTGCTCACTGTGAATATGGTAGCCCATTTGACCTTATTTATTACCTTCATGTATTTGAAATTTTCCCTACCCATCCCTTCTAATCTCCAATGTATATATACCAATCTGTGGCAGCCTCTCCTCATATGGTTCCTCCCAGCCCTTGGATTTGTTTTTTCCCTTCTGTAAACCATCTCTAGCCTATCCTTGTGTCCTTGTAATTGATTCTTCAAAATTGTACTTCATACTCCAGCTGTGGTCTACCAAATGTGTTGTACAGTGGCAGCGTCACCTCGCCCTCCTACTGTTTAATCCCTTCACATATGTATGCCAAAATTTTGTTGACTTTCCTGCTGCCCTTTCACAATGGTTTCTAGCCTTAAAGTGTCAGTGATCCAAACCCCAGGTCCTTTTCTTTCTGTGGGACCTGCACTGGGTCACCCATAGTCATTAATTTTCTCTATGATTATTTAGCACTTTGTTCATTATTTTGCACTTCTTTTCATCAAATTCCAATTGCAGTTATCTGCACCTCCTACAACCTAGCTAGATTGTGCATCATGTTCTGTACCCCAACCCTTTACCCACTCATGACATGACGATGTTGTTATAGACTTTCGTGTCATCCTCAAACAGGCACACTAAATCACCCGCATACACATTGAACAATACTGACACAGCGGTGATCCATGTGGTATCCACTCTTTACCCCATGTTCCATGGAATGCTTTCTATATAGTACTACTCTCTGAGTCCTTCCTCCCATCCCATCTTCCACCCACTTTGTAAGCTTTGTCCCCACACTGAAGCTTGCAATCTTGTTTACCAACCATCTGTGGGTGTCAGTATCAAATGCCTTCCTGAAATCCACATATGCAACATCCATACCCATCCCCCCAAGAGCATACAGCATTGTTACCCAATGAAGTAATTCTAATGGGTTGGTCTGATGGGGCATCTCGGTGGGTTGAAGGCTGATAGTAGCCAGTGAAAACACAATCTTAGAATGTCCTTTACCATAACATAACACTTGCCCTCGAGTGCTGTGTTGCGATTATGAAAGGGTAATCTTTATTCCATTTAATGCCTTTTACAAACATTTCACTCCTAGCTGGGCCACCATGCTATAACAACTGCCCAGCTGAGGCTGACGTTCTACCCATTTCATAATGAACCGTAATTCCTTTATAAGTTTTCTAATTTGTATGTACTTTTGTGTACGATAGCAGTTTTAAATGATTCCGAATTCTATAGATACAACATAGAAATTTGCCAGCAGATAAAGGCCTAGAGGTCTCTCAAGTCGTTCTCGAATGTGCAGCTAGCACCCTATCTCTGCAGCTGCCCTCCCTTCCACCCTTCCCCTTCATTAACCCTCCCTTGTCCTGTCCCATCCTCATTTGAAGCAGTCCACTGTTCTACTGCATACCACTTCAGCAGGTAACGCATTCCACCCAGCCACCACCTCTCTGTAAAAAGTGTCTCCTCATCTCCCTCCTGGACCTTCCTCGCTCCAGTCTCATATCATGGCCCCTGGTGGCCCTCCCTTCCCTTCACTTTGAACAGCCACTCTATACCCGTCTTGTTTATTCCTTTCATGTATTTAAAGGTTTCAATCATGTCATCCCTGTCTCTCCTCTCCTCCAGTGAGTACATGTTCAACTCCTTCAACCTCCTCTCGTATGATAAGTCCCCAGCCCCTTGATAATCTTTGTCGCTCTGCTCTCGCTGCACCCTCCAGTAACTTAATGTCCCTCTTCAGATATGGACACCAGTACTGCATGCAGTACTCAGGTGTGGTCTAACTAATGACCTATACAGTGGCAGAATCACCTCCTCCCTGCTTGAGGATATACCTCTTGCAATACAACCCAGCATTTTGTTGGCCTTTGCAGCTGCCTTCCTACATTGTGCCGAGTTGTTCATTGACCCTGTAATGAGCACACCCAGATCCTTCTCCTTCTCCTCCTCCTCCTCTGTCTGGGCTAGCTGTACTCCCCTAGCTGGTAACTCCTCCTTGGGTTCTTCATCCCAAAATGCAGCACCTTGCACCTTTTGGCATTAAAGCCCAGTTGCCAGGTGTCTGACCAGGTTTCAAGCTTTGTCAGATCATTCTGCAACCCCTGCCATCCCCTAGGTCATCCACCACCGCTCCTTCCTTGGTATCATCAGCAAACAGACTGATCTTGCTCTTGATGTCCCATGATATGTCTGCAATGAATATCCAAACAACACTGGTCCCAACATTGAGCCCTGTGGAACACTGCTCGTCACTGCCCTTGGGTAGAGCTCCCCACCCACCACCACCCTCTGTTGCCTTCCCTGCAGCCAGTTTCCTACCCATCTCACCAGCTTTGCACCTGCCCCTGTGCCTACTAACTTCCTTCTCAGCCTTCCATCTGGCACTGGAGTTGAATGCCTTACTGAAGTCCAGATACAGGACATCCACTGCATGGCCCCTGTCCAGTTGCCTAGTTACCCAGTCATAGAACCCGACCAGGTTGGTTTGGCAGGATCTGCCACGTATGAAGCCATGCTGTCTGCTGTCCTGTAGTCCTTTGGCCTCTGGGAGGGTCACCAGCCTCTCCTTCAGGATAGTCTCCATTAGCTTACCCACACGATGGATGTGAGGCTCACTGGTCTGTGGTTTCCCAGTTCATCCCTTGGGGCCACTCTTGTGGAGGAGCACCACATGAGCCATCCTCCAGTCTGAGGTACACCCTGAATGTAGTGAGGGCATAAATAGGTCTGCCAAAGGTCCTGCAAGGACCTCTGCCAGCTCCTTCAGTACCCTGGGGTGGATGCCATCTGGGCCTGGCCTTGTCCACCCTCAGTGCCTTCAAACCCTCTCGAACTCTGCTTTCCATGATTTCCCCATCTGTCACCACTTCCCCCCCTGCTTCTGCCATTTCTCCCACCAGGTGTCACCCCCCTCTTCTCTTTAGTAAATACTGAGCAGAAGTACTCATTTAGTGCTTCCACTTTATCACTCTACTTCCACCCAACCTCCCTCCTTCCTAATCCTTACTATGTGGTCCTTACAGCTCCTTTTCTCCCTGATGTACTTAAAGAAGTCCTTCTCCCCTTCTTAATGCCTTATGCCAGCCTGAGTTCCGTAGATGATTTGGCTCCCTTACTGCCCTTGTCACCTCCTTCATTCTGTCAAGTACTCCTCCCTGTCCTCCTCCCTGTTTCTTGTACTTCCCTAAAGGCAGCTCTTTTCCTCCTTACCTATTTTAACTAATTATGTAATTTTTGTTTCTTTTCTTACTGATGTCAGGTTGTTAATGAAGCATTGGAGGCTGTACAGTGATCCATAATTGAAAAGACAGCGGAAGCATCCATTGGTGTTGACACGGTGATGATCCTGGTTGTTCTGATCATCAAAACTATACAGAAGTCACAGTTGACTCACCACATGTCAATGCATGTATGGTCACAGATGATGCAGTGATGGATCCAGCAGAATTTGAGTAAGTGACGATGTCTCTTTCTGTGATGGCAACACTTCATGCCAAGAGAGGTTCTCCAAAGCACCTGTACAGACTACATCAAGAAGTGTCAAGTGTCAGACCAACTTAAAGACATGTCAAAGAACATGTCGGATCCAGGTATCAGTGGAAAACTTGAAAAACAAGTTAGTGTACTTTCAGTAGCAATATGGTGCATGCTGCTGGATGACAGTGGACTAAAGCAGCTGACTTCAACCGTGATGACTGAAACAAATCAGTAGCATAAGTGGTAATGTTGTGCATACAGCACTTTGTGGATCTGATGAGTGGGACTGTGAAAGTACAGATATTACGGCGATGATGGCAATGATCCAGATTATAAAGCTGAATGCAGTAAACGTCTTGTGGAGAAAGATTAAAACATAAGTGGCTCAACACATCGTTTCATTGGAGTGCAATCTGTGCCTTCACATGAGGAGCGATATTACCTTGTGTCTGAGTCCAAACTGTCAGAACTGTTCTCCTGCTGCTCACAATGTCGATGTGCACTGATACCTATATTACCAGAACAGTGGGGACCATGATTGTTGTGATCATCAAGTGTGAGAGGCCATACCCACACATGGCAAAGCCAGGAAATGGTGACATCCATGCCTTATGGTAATGTTATGCTGTGCTCTGTAGTGTTCTGCAATGGATTAACTCCAGTCAAGGCACTGAGACTGTTTCACACTGTAAACATTCCTGTTGTTTCACAGGTTACATACCTCAAAATTCAGCAGTGCATAGGGTGTGTTGAACACAACAGGTGGACATGTTCTCCAAACTGTGAGGTGGAGACCTTGTTCTTGGTGATGATGCGCTGCGATTCACCTGATCACTCATGAAAGTATGGTCTATACACTTTTATCGATTTGAAGAAAAAAAAAGTATACATCTTCAACTCATTCAGGTAATCATAGTATTTATTTCATATTCTTTTTATACTGTTGGTGTACCTTTTATTATTTACATAAATCAGTCACATCCAAAGCTTGTCACTCCATCTATATGGACATCACTCGGTTGATAACCGATGCTGAGTGTGTCACACAAATGCTATAACAAAGTTTGAAAAATGTGTAGTAAAATACTTGGATTCTTATTAATGTTTACCTGTGTATCATATCCATGCAATGCACAGGCAAATACCTGGTCACCAAATGAGGAGTTCATTGTTAAAAAAAGTAAGTGTGCAATGTAAATAGTTGCATTTTACAGTGTCTACATATTTTTTAATAGCGATGGTAAAACAGAAATACAAGAAAGACAGTGGTTGGTGATTTTGTATACGTAGATGTGTCATCTCCACTGAGTTGTAACAATTGGTTGCACTGCCATGCCATCTGTAACAAGTAACTGTCCTGCAGTCATCCATATAGTATTGTGAAAGTTACATAAAACAACGGTAATTTGCATTGCAGTATGGCTCACTCATCTGACCTTTGCAATTAACAGATTCTCACGTTCATTGCAGTCATCTGAATGAAGAATTCTACTGCAATGGAGTTGGAAGGTCTGCGTCGTGGTCTGGTTTCATCAAGGACAAAGGTTGCAGGTGTCTGAGCTTGTCACTGACAGGCATTCAGGTGAAGTCTTTTATGAAGAGGAACATTACCTCGATGTGTGGCATATGTTGGAAGGTATGCATTTTTGTTATTGTTTTGTTTACAGAGACTACATTGGTAATCACTGTATTTACAAGTACTGCACTTACCATAACTGTAGCGTTGCACACACACATGATTTTCTTCTTTGAAAGGTGTTGGGAAGAAACTTGAAAAAAATCGCCAAGAAAAGGTTGCGGGGACATCCACCAGTGGTGACATCCATAAGTAACAACATGTTTTGGGTGGCAGCAGGAAACATGGATGACACTGAAGTCATGGTGCAGAAGTGGCTCAGTGTGTTTGCAATGTGCTCAGTGGACATGGAGACAAATTCCAACAGTGTGCACATAGCCAACTAACAAGCCCAAAGCTGTGGTTAAACAAATGTACTCAGACTAACATAATAATGTCAAAATACTTTTTATCAGCTCACTCAGTAAGTGTGTACTGTATTAATTGACTTTATATGATTATTGAAACATAACTCCAGTGCTATCTCGTCTGCTCACTTTGTCTGACAAAACTTTCTCCACACATTTTATTCCATGTGCTATCCTGAGTTCCTTGTGGCTTTTGTCCTCTTCACACTCCTTGTCACTGCCCTAGCCCATCTGTTATCCAGAATGAATATTGTTTTATGCTGCTCTAAAAATGAAGACCATCCCCATGCACAAGCTCATGTCATTCACTGTCCTCGCAATGTCCATCATCCCTACTACCTGTAGTGCCTGTAGGTACACTGATATATTGCCTGTTTCTCTTTCCCTCCCAGGCTGCTCAGTGCTTTTCCCAAGACCTTCAGTACTAGCTTGGTGGTTATGCTGTTTTGGTTCCTCTGCCTGATATCGTTGAGTAATAGCTGTTATCTGTACTCCCCAACCCCACTTGTTGATTATTACTGTTGCGTGATGGCAGCACAGTCTCACACAATGTGTTTTTGCACAATAGCACTGGATACTGTCCTGGCACATCTGATACAGTTTATCTGCTGTAGTTGACATAAGCTGTAAATATGAAGTGATGCCTTTTAAGTTTTTAACCCAATAAATTGAGGCGTACTCACAAGCTGATGACTGACATCATCACCAGTCTGTACCTGATCATTGATCTTTGACAAAATTTCACCCACCTACCAGACCTATGCTCTTGAAGTGTTTCACGGCCTTGTGTGCCACTTTGAGTCAAGTTCTCACATTATTTATTCTCTTCAATGTATGCAAGGTATGTATTGAGACAGACATGAAACCTAACAAATGAGTGCATATTTTGCACAGTATGCATTCAGCAAACAGTACTCTCCATCTGCCCTCTTTTTTGACACATACAGAATACTGTATGGCCAACTATGCAGAACCAGTGTGTTCTGTCACACAGGAGTTCTGATTTCTCTCAACTCGAGAATGAGCTGCAGCAGTCCACGGAGATCAGAACCACAGGTGGCCAAACACATTAGTTGTGCACATAGTTGCTCATCCTTTACTTGTTCCAGAGTCTTAAGAATGCCTTGAAGACTTATCTTTTGGATTGGCATTTGTGGATTAGTGATGCTGCTACTTTATGTTACTGTACTTTATATGTTTTATTTTTAGGATAATTTATTTTATATTTTATATATTTTTATTGTACAGGTGCCTTGGTTTTAGAAAGGCGCCTTTTATAAATAAAGACGATTTGATTTATTATAGTGTAGAGCACTGTGTGAAATATATGTTTGTGAGTTATACCACTTTTAAAATGAATGTGACTCATGCAGACTGTAGAGGTTCTAGAATGCTGTTCTACCACAGTAGGATACAATCACATTACATGATCTTTCAAGTGTGGTACAACAGCATTTTGAAAGTGATGGAATTCTATACAGAACAACACTGCAGTATACACTATGTACAGCAAGCAATATGTTTGGCCTGTTGTGTTTTGCAGTTGTGCTGTACAGCTCATCAGCGATTGGGTGGTGGCACACTGTTCAAAGTTTCATTTTCAGTTCCATCAATGCCTGTTGGATGTTTGTGATTTTGTTTGGACGAGTGGTTGGATACTAATGTTATGAGCTGCATTTGCATATTAATGATTTCATAGCTTGCTGGGCATATTACAGTGAAACATCACTAATTGGGATGTGCATAATTTATGTATGATTCTATTGCCAACAGTGATGTGAGGTTACTGTAACACCACAGTTACCATGACCATGGCTGAATAAGTCTGCATTCGAAATTTAGACTGTTGACAGATGTCAACATGCATTACCTAATAAATACCTGCGGTAAGGAGGCTGTAGTGAGTAGTAGTGGTTGCTGGACACCATGATGGCCATAGTCAGTGGCTGGTCCAGTAGCACGTAGATGGATAAATAAATAAGTGAAATAAATTGCAAGTCACCACAGTGTACATTATGTATCACTTAAAATAATGAAACAATAATATTGAAAATATTCACAGGCACATTCTGGCAGCCTTGCATTTGAATAAGAATGCTGCAGGCGCAAGCTGTGACAGGACAGGAGCTGAAATTCAAATTGCATACTCCAAATCAAGGGAGGGTGAGGAGGCAGTGGCCAAACCAGTGAAAACAGAGACAACATATGGTAATTCATGTTAAATCTATATTCTGTTTATCTGTGTTCATTATACACACCGTAATCTATTTATCCTTCCCTGGGACATTCTGCAGTGTATACTGTACCTACCTAACATCAGCAGTGTTTACAATTAGTATGTACTGTTCAGTGCACTTATCAGGCATTCTCTCCCAAACAGTGTCTGGGTTTCATATTCATCCATCAGAGAAGTAGACATGTGATGTTTCTTGCATCGACCTTCTGCTACAATTAATACGTGACTGTATGTACAGTGCTACATCCCTTTGACCACAAGCGTTGACATCATGTCCCTCCCTATTCAGCTTTGCACCATACAAAATGGCAAACATTGTCATGATTGCCCTCCACACCATAGTTTTCCACCACTGTATAATTTAAAGTAATTTTGCAACTGACCTTAACACCTGAGTGCATGTCATGAAGCTCTGCTTCTGTATACTGCACCAAGTTGACAACCACCATAGTGTCATGTACAACCTGATCACCGTGCAACAAGATTGTTCCTTTCAGCATTCCATCCTCTGTCACAACCGAATGACTGGAATGCTGAATTCTGATTATGAACTGTTGGTGGAAGAACTATTTTATTAGAAAATATCCATCTAAATGAAGAATGCATTCAAAAGTATACTTTTAAGACTTTACTTTTGGGGTAATTTGTTTATATAGGGAATAATGGATAGGCAAGTGTGTATACGGATTTTTCTTGAACACCCGAGCTGTGTGATGACCATAAACCTTGAGAGCAAAACTTGAGGCGGTTTATGTAGGTAATCACACCTATAGGTGTGCAAAAAACATAATTCCACATTGCCTATCCTTTATTGTTATTATTGCTGTTGCTGATTTTTTTTTCCTTGCTTGCAGTTTCACGTCATTGTATTGTGCCGGCGGTGTTCCCTACCAACTGTACACAAAATTGTCTAATTTTTGGAGAAACTTAACTGTTTAGTATAAAATACAATAAAGTCATGTAGAGACTGTACCTTTACTTATCTATTTTAGAAATAAGTCACCAAGAGGAGAGCGAGAAAGAGTGAGTCAGTCAGCAGGTTCGGAAAACATGGCGCTTGTGTGACCCCACCACTGACTGGCTCTGATCGCATTGTAAAATAGATAAGTAAAGGTCCAGTCTCCAGCTACTATAATTCTATTTTATAGTAACAGTTATGTTTAGTCTAAAGTTTGGGATGCAATAGGAACACCACTAGCTCACAGTACAGTGAGCAAGGACGATGAAAGTCGGATTAAGTTCTTTGGAATGCCGTAATAACCAGATTTCAGGTTATTATGGTTTTGAGATGTAATAACCTAAACTGCAGTTATTAAGATATTTTATCAGACCAGTAATCTGGTTGATAAATAAGGTCACAATAATAATATTAGCAATAAGCCACTCAAAGAAATTAAATTAACAGTCAGTTAATCACCCACTATTGGCAAAGTAGCACTCAGCTGCACCTCGTGCCACATTACACCAGTAGGGGTGAGTAACAGACTGTTAATGTATCTCCCACTATTCATAGTTTGATCATGCTGCATGCCTCTATGCTAATGAACAGCCCAGTACTGGCAATACGTTTTATGTTTAATAAACATTAACATCTCTGTTTCAGGATACATCTGTCATTCAAAACATGGTACTTGAACTGTGTGAGCAATACCCATCCTATAAGTTTGCCTCCGTACACTGATCAACTCTGATCCAATACCACCTCCACTGACCAGTAAATATAGTCACCCACTGAAGCAGGATGTCATAGACAAACATTTTCAAGATTCAAAATGCATGCTGCTACATGCACAGACTAAGATGTTTAGCAGCCTGTATGTACCAGGTGGTGAAGTAACCCATTTGGTCACAGTTCATGATCAATGAAAACAAAATCACTGTGTGTAAAGGGTCAAAATACAAACTCAGTGGTGCATAACTGCATCCCACATTTGCATTATTGTGGTTGTCACCCACACAGACATTACATCCTATGGGGACAGCAATTGTGACTTCTTTCATCAACTGAAGTGACCTGTTTAACTTCTTTATTCAAATGTTCAAAACTTCAGATATTCCTATGTTAACTTAATGGAAAAAGAAATAAAAACAATGATGTTCAATGTAAAAGTTTTATTGCTGTTCTTTAAACCTGACAAGTTTATTCTGTCATTTAAAGATAATGTCTGATTCTCAACATAATGACATTTGAGTTCACATGGTACTGTTAGTATTAAAACAAGGTGTGTTACACAACTTTGAACATCAGTGACATATAGTGATGCTATTTCATCTAGACTTATACAGTCATGGCAGTGCCTTTACAAATATGAGTAGTGCAGGTCTATTGCTACACAAATTAATATTTCTGTGCAGTCTGCTGTAGTACTGTGTCCAATGAATGTTTGCACTGTGTTTCCAATCTTTTCATGTTGCACTTAATATCCTATGTTCTCTGTAAGGAGGTTTGTCCTATATGACACCAATTGTGGGAGGTAAGGTGTCTGCCTGGGGCTACAGCTTGGAGGGACAGGGAATGAATCCTCAGGATCGTGGGAGCAGCTGCACGAGGGAGGAGCTGGATATCATTGTCTACCTAGGTACAAATGACCTGGCTATGAATGAGATCACAGCAGCACAAGAGGAGTTTGAAGAGTTGGGAGGGCCTAGACAGGTAGCACATACAGTAACCTTCTCAGAGGTGCTGCCTGTCTATGACAAGGTGATACTAGAGTACTCCACACCATGGGATTCAATGAATGGCTGAAAACTGGTGCAAAGCTCTGGGTTTTGGCTTCATTGGGGACCGGGGTCCACCTGGAGATACAGGCCTATACTGGCATGATGGTCTGCATCTGTCCAGGAGGGAGAAGAATCCAGGTGATATATTTAAATGCATAATTAGCAAGCATTTAAACCAGCCAAGGGAGGAGGCACTGAAAAGGAGCAGGGAAACCCCAGTCTCCCTCACAAAACACAGTAGTTAGAGAGGTAAACACAAAGGTAAAGAAGTTAACATGGAGCAGGACAGGGTAAATGCAGGAAAAGCAGTAAGGACAGGGATGGGGATAAAGGGTAAGGCCATCAACAAATGGAGGTGATGAGTACCAATCCCATAGTCTGTGTAACAAGCTCCTGAACTAGTAGCCTTGACAGAAAAGGGACATCTGTATATTGTGACAATCACAGAAACATGGTACACTGAGAATCATGACTGGGATGTCAACATACCAGGATACACAATGTACAGGAGGGATAGAGAGGGGTAAAAGAGGAGGTGAAGTAGCTCTCATGTAAGGAAGGGATTAAAGCAATGGAACTAAAGGATAAACAGGGAGTAAAGGAGGCACTCTGGGTTACCGAAAACAGGATACAGCACCACAATTCACACAGGGTGGTATACAGACCCCCATCTCAGGGGAGGCAATGGACAAGGACATGATAGAAGGCATCCCTAGAATCGTAGAACAAGGGGAGTTATTGTTGATGGGGACCTGAACAAGATAGACATTAGCTGGAGCACCCTGGCACAGCCACATCAAAAGCAAGTTTATTCTGATGCCCTACAGGGCATGCCTCAGACAGCTAGTGGTGGAACCCACTGGGAGGAGCAATCTTAGACCTGGTACTGTCAAATGGGGATGGAGAAAGGATCTCAGATCTAGAAGCGGGTATCCATCTGGCAACAAGTGACCACAAAACAGTGTGGTTGACAATAAACACAGCCATAGAGAGTCGAGCCATACAAAAGCAAGAGTGTTGGACTTTAGGAGGCTGACTTTGGGAAAATGAGAGTGCCTCAGAAAAGTGCTAGCAAACTGGCAAGAAGGAGGGGGAGAAACAATAGGAAAATCAAACAGCCATCACAGAGGCAACAAACCTTTGTGAAGCAAATCAACAAAGAAAATTAAGGAAAAATGGCTATGGTTCTCAAAAGAGGTGGTGGGGAAGGTTAAGGAGAAAAAGGTAGCATTCAGGAAGTATAAGGAAACACAGAAGGAGCAGGACAGGAAACTGTACCAGTTAAAGCAGAAGGAAGTAGGGAAGGCAGTCAGAATGCGAAAGCCAAACTGAGGAAAAGATAGCCAACTCAGTTAAGAAGGGGATAAAACCTTTTATAGGTACATTAGAGTGAAGAAAGATGAAGGAAGGGATAGTAAAGCTTACTAAAGGGATTGGAGGGTGGGCAGAGGATGACAGTGAAAAAGCAGGGATACTGAATGAATACTTCTGCTCAGTATTCACAAAAGAAGAGGAGGGAGGTACCTAAATCAAAGAATAGAAGCACTCTGGATGAGGAGGTCAATATTAGTCCATTCGCAGAAGAAAGAAAGGGTCCTGAAAGAACTCTTAAAACTGAAGGTGAACAAAGCAATGGGGCCTGACAGGATTCACCCAAGAATTCTAAAAGAACTAAGGGTAGAATTAGAGACACCACTGACCTCCTTTTAACAAATCATGGGAGGATGGTGTAGTACCGGAGGACTGAGGAGGGCAGATGTGATTCTTTTCACACATGTGGAGCAAGACAGAGGCAGAAACCTGTTAGTTTGACCTCAGTGATAGGGAAAATGATTGACTCACTTCTAAAGGAAAGAATTGTTGAGTTCCTAGAAGCCAGTGGGGCACAGAACCCAAGGCAGCATGGATTCACAGTGGGAAGGTCATGTCAGATGAATCTAATAGATTTCTTTGATTGGTGATGAATGTAGTAGACCAGGAGGGCAGTGGACATGGCCTACCTAGACCTTAGCAAGACATTTGACATTTGACACAGTCCCACACAAAGATTAATATTCAAGTTAGCCAGCCTTGGAGTGGGTCCCATGGTGGTAGCCTGGGTTAAAAATTGGCTGGACAACAGGATACAGAGGTAAAGTAAACAGGGTTACTCTGAAGAAAGGGGGTTACTAGTGGGGTACCACAGGGTTCAGTACTGGGACGGTCCTCTTTAATGTCTTTACAAGTGACATTGCAGAGGACTAGAAGGAAAAGTATGTCTCTTGCAGATGACACAAAGATCTGCAACAGGGTTGATAAGAAGGTGGGTGGAGAGGATGCAAAGGGACTTGGCAAGGGATGGAGAATGGTCAAATATATAGCAGCTTAGATTCAATGCAAAGAAGTGCAAAGTAATGCGGAAACAAAAATCCAGGGGAAGAGTACACAATGGGGTGAGATAATAACAACTACCAAAATGGAAGATCAGATGACCTTAAGGTGGGCAAGCAATGTGAGAGGCAGTAAAAGAGCTGGTGGGATACTGGGATGCATAGGAAAGGCATCACCAGTAGAAAACAGGAAGTTGCTATCCATTTGTACAGACAGTTGGTGAGACCCCATCTGGAGTTCTGCATCCGGTTCTGGAAACCCCATCTCCACAAGGAACATAGTCAGGATGAGGCTGTCAGAGGAGGGCAACTAAATGGTGCATGGTCTGCACCAGAAGACATACAAGAGAGATTAAAGAAGCTTAATATGTACAATCGAGAGAGGAAGGAGGACATGATAGAAACTTTCCAGAAATACATCAAAGGAATCAACAGAGTCCAATATGGTAGCTTCTTTCAGAAAAGAGATGTGCAAGAACAAGGGCACAATTTGAAGATAGAGGGGATGGCTCAAAGGTAATGTGAGGAAGTGTTTTTACTGAGAGGTTGTAGATACATGGAACAGCCTTCTTGAGGTATGATGGACTCAAAAAAGCAGTGGAGGAATTCAAGAATGCATGGGATAGACATAAGGCAATTCTAGTGGGGTAGGAGGAAGTAGGCTGTTGGTTAACTAGGATCTGCAGCCTATGCATTAGATAGGAAATGGGCAGACTAGGTGGACCAAGGTCCTTATCTGCCATCAAATTCAAATTCTATGTTTTGTATAGAGGTTTTTAAATAACTTTAATGCAGTTTTGCATGTGACATTTATCAGAAAAGTGTTTCTTTGCAATAAGTTGAAGGTTTACCAATGTCACAATCACTTGATACAGTCAGTGTTTTGGATTTCTAATATGCATTACAAGCATGTAGAACAAAAAGTAATGTCTTCAGACTATTTTCCATTCTGGAGGGGTTGTGGTGGAAGGATGGGGGTCTGAACAGCACCGTGTGCTACACCAGGAAACTGAGAACCCTGCAAGGAGACAAGGTAAGCCAGAAGAGGTGGGAATACCCAAGGAGAACCAGAGTTGTTTTGAAGGTGAAGGTAATGAAGTGTAAATATTAATAAAGTATAATATGTGAGGCAGACATACAATGGAAAGGATTGACTGGTGGGGGAAGCAATAAGTTGCCCATCAGGGTACTCATTTACCCAGGAAGAGTTCACTGAAGGATGTTGCCAACAGTTCAAGGGGGTGGGGGAGGCAGGAAGGGAGTTAGGGAGGAATAAGATGGGTACAAAGGGAGAAGGAGACAGAATATTCATAATTGCAAGGGCTCACTGGATTACTAAGTGCAGATAGTAGGTGGAAAGAGGCAAATAATGTAAGGAAAGGAAGGTGGAGGAGAAACCGAGATCAGGAGGGATCATACATAATGCATAGGGTAGAGAAGGTAGATAAGAAGAAGATGGTGGTTATAGCAACTTGCTACGGTGTTGTCCATTAGGTGCACCCGCTCACATCCTTGTATAGCATCTGTCTTGTCAATAGTTCCTCTTGACAACAACAAAAAGCAGGGAATAAACACATTACATATTAGACTGCATGTGCATATAGCATGAAGAAGTTGTACAGATTTCAATAAGTGTGTCTACACATAGAGTGTAGATCGGCAGATGAAGTAGTAACCAAAATGAATGTAGTATCATTCTGAGATATTAGTCATGTAATGTATGTAATCAAGTGTCCTCAAGCAACATTGTAAGAATGTAACAAAGCACCCATCCTTACGGACTGAAGAAAGACACAGACAGTGTCTCAAAAATATTATCCTTTACATGGTGGCAAATATCCACCAGCACCTACAGCTAATAGGCTGGTGGTAACAATGGAAAAATCGTACATTTTGCCCAACTGACTGCTGGGCTTCTGCACAGTGCAGCAGTCATTGGGTAGAAATGTACAATTTTTCTGTTATTAGCACCAGTCTAGTAAGCTCTAGCTGCTGGTTGATGTTTTATTACAGTGCAAGAATACAATTATTAAGACAATGTTGGTGTCTTTATACAGTCCATCACGATGGAAGTGCATTTTTTTTTGTGCTGCTTTCTTTATTCTATTTACAATAGCACCATCATTTTTCAACCGTGACACTATCCCTTTGTATTTTCGGTATTATAAGACTGTAGAGAACAGCAGTGGAACAACAAACCCTGGTATTTTGGCCATACATTGTTACATAAACAACAGCAACAAAAGTACTATGGAACAGTAGTATATTACAACCATCGAAAATTAAATACAGCTGAAAAACACATTGCAAACATTTTCAAACTAGTAATGCTGTAACAGTATAATGTGAAAATGTCCCTTTACTTGCAGTTCTCCTTAGACTTGTAAAGTGCTGCCCTGAAACACTGTGTATTCGTTTGAGGAAAGTATTGCGGATAGAGGTCACAACACCTGAAGGCAGGATCTATGATTCCATCTACCCAGTCTCCTCCAATCCAATAACAAATCGAAGATAAGCGATGTATCTGAATGTCCTGTAATGAAGAAAAATAATATTTTACAATAGGGTATGAAAATTCTGTAACCTATTGGGTCAAAACACATCACATGACTGTGATAAATCCTGCAACACGCCCACTGCCTGTCATGGTATATTGCTTACATAATCAACATGTTGAACATTCACTGCTCAATGTTCCTTCCACTTACTGTTGTCCAACCAGACTATAACTTCAATTCAACAAACAGTATATGAAGTACTGTACATCATCAAGTGAAGGATAGCCACAACAATGAAGACATTGCAATGCATGATGTTGGAGTGGTCAGAGGATTTCTGGCAAGACAGTGGAAACAGTTTTGTAAGAACCTCATGATACGTTACGATACACACGCATTATGACAGATATTTACCATACACACAGGTGCTCATATCAGGGGTGGTAGTGAGACAACATTTGTGAATAAGTAAGGACCTGGTGTTTGTAAGCAAAAATTCCAAACTGAAAACTGGTATTGTAACAAATACTTTTACAATGATAAGGATAAAGTCCTGGAAGCTGGTTGGCTGAAACAGACTTTGATCTCTGATGCTATATCACAGTATCATCACAGTCAAAACTGATCACCAAGATTAACCATTTACTAAGAATTTAGTGCAACTTTATAATTGCAATACTATGCATGACAGGATGTGGTATATAATGGGATATTGTCACTTCTCGGATGCATGACACACTTGACCTGTGGCCTCTGGCCTCACAATGCACCGAGGCATGACAATGTCACATGATATACCACACCCTGTTGATGAGAAAACGGATCTACAAACACAGGTGCCACCTATTGGAAGGTGTTGTTACTGGTGCAACTGAGATGAGCCGAGCGCAACCCCAGTAATGCGAACTGCCAATATTCAACAGGGACTTGCACCACCTAAGTCCCGATGAAGTAAATATTAATACATGCATGGTGGGGTGGGCACCCGTATGCGGGGTACATCACGATATTCACCCCAGGTGGAGCAGTGCATATGCTAGCACAAACCCTAGATGTCACGCATACTGGGACTCAAAGTTGAGCTGGAAACAAAAGCCTGAAATGCTGACCACCCACAGGGGGCAGATGTATTGCAGGGCACAAGCAACTACCACCTGAGGGTGGCCACCCAGAACAGTGTTACAAGCACCCATGAAAGTAAAAAAAACAAAACAAAACATTGCTAACCATGTCTGTCTCTTACTTAGTTGTGCTTTCAAAGTCCACAATGAACAAGATTGTATTCCCCACTCAAAGCTTGGCACACCTCGTACATACCTCAACATTCCTGTTCATTTAAACAATCCTTTGAAAAGTGACATGAATACTGAAGCTGGAAATAGCTCCTAAATAAAGAAGTAGGACTAAAACTTATACGGAACTTAATAGGAACATCAATTGTTATAAGTTGCAGACATATCTAGCTCATATGACAGAGTGTGTGTGTGTGTAACAGTATGTCTGCATCTATAGATATTTGAACAGCTATGCACATGATCTGAGTAAAGCAATAGTACCCTCAGGGTGGGCGGTATTGGGGAACACCGGACAGCACAGGGGGCATAATGAGGCCAGCGCTGCAGGTGGAGGCCGTGCTCGCCCCTGGAAGGTCAGTATTCCTAATACCACCCACTCTGGAGGGTATTATTGTGCTTAGAAAATGGGCACTGTAAAAAAACACAAGTTTAATAAAGAAAAATTAAGAAAAATAATTTTAAAGCAGCTTTTGTTGTGAAATAGTTCCTCCTACTGTATTACAATTTTTTTTATGCTGTCTGTATACTGCTATTCCTGACACTATAGGGTGCTGTATCTATTGTTTGAAAGCAATACTCTAGCTCACAGCCTCCTTGATGTTGCCATGGTGACTAGAGGTCAGAGATAAGAAGAAGAGCCTTCACAGAATCATTTAGTTATTGCAGATGAAGCACTGTGTGTTGAGTTGAGTGCACCCAGAAGGAAACAGCAGGAAAGAGCAAGTTGGTATTGGGGGCACATTTGCCAGAAACAGATGGCAGCCAGTGTTCCTGCATGCATGTGTGTGTTTGTGTGAGTGTGTGTCTTTCTGTATGTATGTGTGTGTGAGTTTACATGTGTGTGTGTTTGTTAAATGCAGAGTAGTTCTGGCTACAGACAGTTGCTGCAAAACATGCAACTCCATACTGACAAACTTCGCACACTTACTCATGAGTTGGATTATCATCATCGAATGGCCCATCCATCCAGACATATTCATATAATGATACTTGAATGACATTACGGTTCAGGCAATTATCCACAAACAATTCATGCTCACAAATACAAGTCAGTTTTGCTGCTCTACAACAGCAGTCACCATTTGGACTTCATGGCAGCACTTGCATTCATTCTCATTGGACATTGCAGTACATCTTTGGCAGCGACACCTAGAAGTTAAGAAAACAGAGACACACAAGTAAACATATGGTAAAGTGGGTACCATAACACATCATTTACTGTCAATGCCCTCTACACCCCAAAACACTACACAAATACAAACATGGTGTATTTGGTTACAATGGGTGCATAGAACAACCAATAGATAGAGGAAAGATAAGGAGCTGCATGCCTAGAATGACCTGTCTGATGATGTAGTTGGGTAAACATCAGTAGGTGGTCCTTCAGAAAAGGGAGAAAGTAGGGTGTTCTCACACATATTATGGGGCGAATGGCAACAGGAGAGAGGAATCACAGGACAGCATATACCAGGAGGGGTACCAGGTGCAAGGGTCATTGTAAGAAATGTCAGTATGGTCAGTCACCACAGTTCAGTAGAAACATGGTATAGTCAAATAAAATATGGAAGAAATTCAGAAGTACTGGGCCAGGAAGATAGGAGTAGTAGTACACATGCGGCAGAATGCCATAGTACCAGGCAGGGCATGGGTGGTCAAAATGGAACACAAGATGAGGGTGGTGGACACGGGTGTGATCAAAGTGGGAGACAGCAGAAATAACCAGAGAGCCCTAGACATATATCACTAACATTGCAGAGGAGACCAAGGGAGAAGGATGTGGAGAAAGATGTGTTGGGAGGCAAAACAACTAGACACATGAGGGCAAAAGAAAATCAGGATAAGGGGCAGGACAAAAGTGTGGAAGTGATGACAAGCGAGAGAGACCTCACCACAGGCATGGGGATGAAGGCAGTAAGTGACTGTTGGGACCTTGGACTTTGAGAATGCTACTGTGCATCCATGGTGTATGTGCCTTGTAGTGGAGAGGCTGTGCAGACAAATAGAAAACAGTAAAAATAGAGGAAGGGTATTACATGGCTGGGAAGGAAAGTTGCAGTTGGGGGTAAGCAGAACCCGGCAGGTAAATGACTGTGACAAGGTACCTTTGTAAATGAGCCTATGGCTCAAGGTTTTCAAACTGCTGTCTAAATAAATAAATGATCCAGCAAAGGGAATGGTAGGAGATACGGTCATCACTGTCTAGAGACTCAATACTTATGTGTGTATTGGTTGTGGGGTGAATGGGATAAAGGTCTGTTAGCTGCTTGCACATCATGACATCTGCAGAGATAGTTCATCCATCCCATCCCATCCTGGAGAAAACAGTAGGATGAGACAACTCACGTGGTGTTACATTAGGGACAAAATGTCCTTGCAGGCTGGTTGATGAAGGTGCAGGCATGGTTTAGAGCATTAAAAGTTATGCAACAGCTAACCTTTATAGCTGTGGCATTCTCCGAGGTTCTGCCGATTCTCGAGAACCTAGTGCAGAGAGAATAGCAGTGACCAACAGATGGCTATCTGAATGGTGTGCTCAAAGTGCTTCTGAACTGGTTGAAACACACAACTGAGTTGCGGAGATTGGAACAAACCAAACTGGGAGAGCTGACAATGGGTGCCCCCCACACACACACACAGAAAGGTGCTCTGTTGTGGCTACTGTCACTACAAGGAAGGTGGATAGAGAACTTGAGACTGGAGGGCATGTGCACAAATGCCAGTAGCCTGGGAAACAAAGTCCCTGACACGGCAGAGTCATGTCAAAAGTGGGTGAGGAGAACAACTACAGGCCACTGACCTTGACATGTATGACTGACAAGCTACTGGAAATCAGATGAAGTACAGAGTCATCAGCGATCTGTGGCTAACAGACTGTGCAACACAAGACAGCACATTTTCACCAAGGGCAGACATAGCAAACCAAACTTGTATGAGTTTTGGACATTGTTACCCAGGTGGTGTATCAATGGGAGGAGTGTATGTGGCATGCCTGATTTCTGGCATGCACAGCACATACCGCTATTGCACACAATGCCTTTCCAGTGTTTGGTGTGTGGGGTGGTAAGATTGTGTGTGCAGAACTATTGGTAAACTCGTGCCTCTAAACAATATCTAAAACGTGCAGATGGAAGCCTCTTCAAAGTAAAGGATAAGGGTTTATGAATTTCAAAGGGTAACAGTTCAGGGATAGCATTAGGAGTACTTATGGATGCAGAGAGATCACAGATTTAAAATTGGGTAGCCATCTGAACTAGTCACCATTGAACTGCATGGTTCACGATAAACACATTAGTACAGTCATGCCATACAAAGGCAAAGGTCCTGGACTTTAGGACATCTGACTTTGCCAACATGGGTGAGTGCCAAGGAATGCACTAGGAATTGGGCAGGAAGGAGGTGGATGAACAAAGGTGAATAATCAAAACTGTCATCTCAGAGGCAATAACCCTTTGTGTGGAGAAAATAAAAAACAAAGTAAAAAAATCATGATTCTCAAAGGATGTTGCAGGGAAAGTTAGGGGAAAAAAGAAAGCAGTGAGGAAGTGAGGAATCACAGAAAGAGATGGACAGAGAAATGTATCAGTTACAGCAGAAGGAAGCAATGAATGCAGTCAGAACAGCAAAGGCCCAAACAGAGGAAAACATAGATAAGTTAGTTAAGAAGGGATGAAACCTTTCATAGGTACATCAGGGAGCGAAGGAAGACCAAGGAGGGTTATTGAGGCTTAATAAAGTGGAGGGTAGGGTGAACAGAGCATGACTGTGAAAAGGCAGAGATACATAAATATTTTTCTCAGTATTTATAAAAAAGAGAGGGGAAGGTCATAAATCAAACAATATAAACACTCGGATAGAGGTTGATACCAGCACACTCACAGAAGAAAGACTTGAAAGAACTATTCAAACTGAAGGTGGACAAAGCAATGGGCCATGACATGATTCCTCCCATAATTGTAAAACAACTAAGGTAGAACTAGTGAACTAGTGAACTAGTGACACCACTGACTACCTCTGTAACAAATCATGTGAGGATGGGATGGTACCTGAGGATTGGGGGAGGAGGATGTTATTCCACTTCACAAAGTGACAGCAGGGCAGAAGCAGGAAACTACTGACCTGTCAGTTTCACCTCAGTGGTAGGGAAAATGATGAAATTACTTATGAAGGAAAGAATTCTTGTGTACCTAGAGGCCAGTGGGGAACAGGACCCAAGGCAGCATGGATTCACAGCAGGAAGATCATGTCAGAGGAATATAATATAATTCTTTGACTAGGTCATCAAGCAAGTAGACCAGGGAGGGCTGTGGACATGGCCTACCTAGACTTTAGCAAGGCATTTGACACAGTCACACACAAAAGATTTATATATAAATTGGACAGTCTGGAGGTGGGTCCCTCAGTGGTAGCCTGGGTAAAACTTTGCATGGACAACAGGATGCAGAGGGTAATAGTAAACAGGGTCCACAGTGATGAAGGGGGTTACTAGTTGGGTACTGCAGGGTTCAGTACTGGGTATGGTCCTTTTGGTGTCTTTATTGGGTGACATTGCAGAAGGACTGAAAGGAAAAGTATGTCTCTTTGCAGATGACACAAAGATCTGCAACAAGGTTGATACACAAGATGGTGTGTAAATGATGACAAGGGACTTGACAAGGTTGTAGGAATGGTGAAATGTAGCAACTTAAATTGCGTGCTAAGAACTGAAAAGTAATGCAGTAGAGAAACAGAAAACAAGAGAAAAGTACACAATGGGGGCGAGATACTAACAACAAAATGGAAAAGGACCCTGGGTAATCATATCAGATGACCTAAAGGTGGGCAAGCAATGTGAGAGGGCAGTAAGAAGGGCTGGGGATACTGGGATGCATGGGAGAGGCATGACCAGTAGAAAACAGGAAGTTGTTATCCTCTTGTACAGACAGATAGTGAGACTCCATGTGGAGTACTGAGTGCAGTTCTGGAGAACTCATCTACACAAGCACATAGGCAGGATGAAACTGTCCAGAGGGGCAACTACAATGGTGCAGGGTCTGCACTACAAGAAATATGAAGAGAGACTAAGTAAGCAATAAGACATGACAGGGTGTGTGTGTTACACAGTTTAACAGATGGCTAGAAGGTGTAGTGAGGCACCTTTCAAGTACCTGTAGGTCCCAATCATGTCCTCTCTGCCCCTGTATTCCAGGGAGTACATGCTCAATGCCGTCAACCTCCACTCATATGCCTTGCCCTGGTGACTGGCTATCATCTTGTAGCCCTCCTCTGACCTTTTCCAGCCAGTTAATGTCCTTTTTAGGTGAGGCACCAGTACCAAACTCCATACTGTAGAAGCAACCATACAAGTGACCTGTACAAGGGAAGTATAATCGCCTCTCCTACTAATGATACCCTAGATATGCATCCCAGCATCTTGTCTGCCTTTGCTGCTGCTTTCTTGCACTGTGTGGAGTGCTTCAGGTTACTAGTGATCATCACTCCCAGGTCCTTCTCCTCCTCTAATGCAGACATACACACAGAAAAACACACATACATTCATTAAACTGGTTTATGTCGAAAATGATTGGGAAAAGGAAGATATGCAATATGTATGACTCACTGGTGTTTTAGAGTAGGGAGTGACAAACAGTCCAATATTTCACCATAAGTAGGGCATAACAATGGACAAATATGCATTTCAGCATCCACCAATTCCTACCCCAAAGAACAACTGAACACGAACACGGAAAAACATTCACCGTAAGCATACATTTCAGTAACACCAACACAACCCACACAGACAGTGTTAGTATAACTGAATTTTCTAAAATAGGAAAATGCAGATGAAAACTTCATAAATGGTTGGGACAGGCTTGGGGTAACAGTCCACAGTTGACGTAGAATGAGGTGCAGCACATCATAAACAAGCATTTCAGTGATTACAACCCCCCAAATATCCACAACATGGAGATGCACGTCAGAAACACTGTCCACTATGTCACTACTGTATAATGATGACACTTTCATGCGCATGGCAGTTAGACGTCCACCATATGCATAGTGGGGGAGGCATACTGTTGGGTGTGGCCATGATACCTGCACAT
Source organism: Neoceratodus forsteri (assembly GCA_016271365.2). Classification (NCBI taxonomy): domain Eukaryota; kingdom Metazoa; phylum Chordata; order Ceratodontiformes; family Ceratodontidae; genus Neoceratodus; species Neoceratodus forsteri. The sequence continues at coordinate 83,568,508 of CM028133.1, read as the reverse complement.
AAAACCAATGAAAAGTTCCATTTGTCATGCTGACATACTGCATTCATTCAGAGTCAGGAACAGCAAACGCAACATTTACAGGATTCAATCACTTGGGTCCTCAGAGCTGCCCACCTCGACAGAGGAGCTAGGGTCATCTCTTCCTGAAGCAGTCCTCGACCTGGGAATAGGCTCAAACATCTATGGCCTAATACTCAATGTAAAATCCAGGTCGAGGTCTGGATCTAAGAAATCTATATGGTCCACATTTGCTTCTGCTATGATGAACAGCTGCTAAACACAAGCAAACAACCGCAAGGTCTGAGGAGCTGTGCACAGATTCTGACTCAATGACATTATCCGTAGCCATGCGGCGAGGGCCCTCAGTCACTTACAGTCCGGCAGTCTTGAAAATACAACGGGATGTAGCACATTAAAAGCTTTAAATGGTAAGAAAACAAAACTTTATTATAAAAACGATGTGAACAGTTTCAGAGACATCCTGGATACAAAAAAACATATGACACAATTATTGCTACTACTTTTAAAACCAGCTGGTTTAGGTATCCTTCAAGGACTCGAGATTACCTTGTCCATGAAACAACATCTTCCACACTGGCAGAAGTCAGGGTGGCTTGCTCCAAAGGAACCCAGCTAAGGATTGCCATACCAGATGTGTAGGCAACAAATATTTTAATTGGCTGCCAATCAACATGCCCAGTACTCTGGGACTCAATCCACCCTACAGTTTTCACAGCAGTGAGAATAGACAATGGAGGTCAAGGTTTCTCCCTCCACTTATAAATTAAGACAAAGTACATTGTAACCTGTTCCAAAGGAAGTAGGAGCCTCTAATAGCAGAGAGGAAAATAGGCAAAGAAATCTGGAAGGATGTTTCATTCCATGATCTCTGCCCATCCCCACACTGAAAGGGCAATTCCCTCCACCTCTCACAATTAGTTTGAATGTCCATAAGGATCCTACTGTAGTTAGTCTGAAACAAGTTAGCAAAGTCCAAGGGAATCCATACACTGAGATAAGCGGAAACGGAAGTAACCCGTTTTAAACTACAAAAATTGTAAGAAACAAGTCTCACTCGGTCCCATAAACAAAACCTCATCTTAGATTTACAAATTTTAAACCTAACACCTAAACCATAACAATGTAGCAACCAGGTGTCATGGGCTGTGTCCGAACAGGGTCAGAAGGATATAACAAGGTGTCATCCGCATATAGACACCCAGAGATCTTCCTCATTAAGCCAAATACCTTGATAGGCCTCAGACTGCCTTAATATGGCAACTATGGGCTCTAAACTAAATGCAAAAAGGAGGGGAGAGGGCACCTGCCTAGTGCTGTGCTATATGGGAAATGTGAGAGATAAAATACCATTAACCCATACCGGGCTTGAGGCTTATCATACCTGTTCCAAATCCAATTATAAACTTCCTCCAAATTGAAATTTTAACATGGTAGCCTTGAGAAACATCCAGTCCAGGCAGTCAAATGCTTTTCAGCATTGATCAACACAACCACCCTAGAAGAGGACATTCAGTAATCATTGAATCTTATCCTGCATATACCGCCATTGAATAAAACCAGTTTTATTTGAATGAATAAGAAGTGGATAACCCACAGTAGCGAAGCCTATACTCTTTATAAAATGTTAACATCTTGATTAAAAGGGAAATAGGGTGGAAATTACTGCATTTTGTAGGATCTTTCCCTGGCTTTGGAAGGACCTCGATTATCACCTCCTCCAAGAATCAGGTAAAGCCCCAGGCTTATGAGCAGAATTACAAACCTTAGTTAGCACAGGAACCAAATCATCAATTAATGTTTTATAAAATTCTGCAATTAATCTTTCTGGGCTTGTTGCCTTCCCCACCTTAAGGATAGGATGACAGCCCTAATTTCATCTTCCATGAAGGGAGCCTCTGAACAAGTCCTCTGTTCCACCCATAAAATTGGCTGGGTAACCTCTCTGAAAAAAGTGTCTATCTGAACTTTATAATTTGGGCCCTGTTCCTTAGCATGCAAATGCATATAATAGACTTGGAATTCCTGTACCATCTGTGAGGGTCAGTAACGGACTACGTGTGTGTGTGTGTGTGGGGGGTATATTTGAAATCATTTTTGATACAAATCTATTAACTTCCTGTTTCTATAATCAAGAGCTAATGCTGTTGATTAATGAACTTGAGAGAGTTTTCCTTCTTACGTAGGACTAATTGACTAAGTTCCTCCTAGTATACTGTGGTGTTTATGATGATACTCTATACTGCCATATTGTTCTTGGCATACTCAATTTTAAGAGTTGCATAAGATATCATATGATCCCCTCAACACCACTTTAAGCCCATTCTAAATATAGTTTAAAGGTATCACCCCTTCTCAGTTCTCATTCACGAGTCCAAGTTACCTCCTGGATGGTGTGGACAAAAACCTCATCATGGTAGCCTGGTCCCACCACCATAGATTGCTCCTTGACTCCATTAAGAACTGTATACAATGTTGCAATAAATAGAAAATAATGTTTACATAAACAAGTATTATTAAATTATTTATTATTATTAATGTCTTGCCCCCAACAACAGCCAGTCATCTGCAGCCTCTTGATACTGGAATCATTCAATCCATTAAATGACATTATGGAAAACATCACTTGAAGCACTTAATAAAGCGCATTGACCAAGTCGCAGCACCTGCACTGCTACTGAGCGATGCTATACTCTTAATCAAAACTGCATTACATGAAGTATCATCTAAGACCATATAGGACTGCTGGGTTCACATTAACATAATGCCAAGACAATATGGTATGGTGACCACAGATAACCATAGTGAGCTGACTGAGCTTTATTGCCAATGCTGCAACTGTGTTAGGCATTGCTTTGGACGTGAATTGCACTGCAGAGGAGTTTGTAATGTTTGAACATGACTCGAAGTTTTTAATGACATCACTGTTGTAGTAGTTGTTGCAACAGTTCATGGTGAAAAACACAGATTAAGTATCACTGGAGACACTTTAGACTACTATCATGCTGGATGAAGAGTTATCACCCCATCTTCTGCTGCTGAAACAAAACAAGCTGTCTGAACATTGATACTCTTTCTTGAAGCAAATTAGATGACTGATGAGAATATCTGCATTGTGTACAGCTGGATGCTAAAGTTCACTTAATAACACAACAAAAAGCCAAACAAATGAACATAAGTAATTATTTCAAAGTTGACTAAAGTTTATTTAAAATATAACAACCAAAGTCAAAGATTTTGTTTTTAATGATTTTTACATAATATGTACACATATGAAGAAAACGATTGCTTTATACAGCAATTGCAGTCCAGTCTTGTTTTTAAAAATGTTATCTATGCACATGTAACCCACCTCCACACCACCCCTTGTCCAACTAGCAGGGCTGCTCTCACTACATGGCACCACAGTGAGGGTGGGGTCTACATAATCAGTTTACTAGTACATTTCCTTCTGAGCCTGCCATACACAGACAGACAAGCCAAGTGTAGCAATCACCTGGCTCACACCTGGTGGGACAATTTACTATGGCCATCAACCTTGGTCTCTGGGAGAAAATGTTTGCTCACAGTTATGCTAGGTTTGTACTTCTGGTCAGGGGCACCCAAGTAAATCCAGGCACAGTGGAAGCAATAACAGTACTGTTTAAACCAGGTCGTATTCTAGAGTGTGGCTTTTACTCACATACACAGAGAATAATCACAAAGTGAAGATGAACCCCAACTGGCTACTCCTACATTGTAATGCACATTGCTGAGGTACAGAAATTCCTGAATTCCCATTTAGCATAGGCATAATGAACACACACATTGAACTCTCAGGTTCTGACTTAAACAGTGAACTCTCTGGTTCTGAACTGCACAGTAAACTCTCAGGTTCTGAATTAGGAGGCTTGCACACATGGCCAGAACTGGTACATTTCCTCTTCACTAGGCATACACAGCCAGTACTAGGACACTTTTCCATATTTCATGAGGAATTACTGGTGGCACCGTCACCACCAAAGAGCACATCTAGGCTCACAGGAAATAGAATCCACATCTGGTAAACTATTTTCTTCAGACACTGGCCAAATGCACTGAGATAAATCACAGGTGCACAAACTGAAACCGAGAGGTAAACTGGTTGCTCGAGATGGGGGTCTCCCACCTTTGCTTCCAAATTTATACTGGCCATTCATCTGGTTAATAACACCTCACAGAAAACTTGAGATGCTATCTTGAAATGTTTTTCCTCATTTAACATACTACATTACACACCTCTGAGGTGTCAGAAAGTTAAAAGCTATCTAATTGGCAACTGTCTCTTCACTAGACCTCAACTTAGCAGACACTTTTAACAGAAAACAATCTAGGTGACAGTGTCCCTTTGACAGAGAAAATTACCACAAGGAATGCAGATACCCCAGAGCTATTCCAAACAAAAGTCACAGGTACTACAGAGCAGTTATTTGGTATTACTTGGTATGAAATAACAGAAGGCCAGAGCCCATCGAGACTGTTCCCCACACTATGTGGGACATTATTTATCTATTATCCCTCAACCAAACATCTAATTTGTTTTTAAAGACAGTGGCTCTAGTTGCCTATACCAATTCTTGTGGCAAGGTATTTCATTCAATGGATGTTCTTATTGGAAAAAGTTTCTTTTGCTGGTTTTATAAGTTTTACTTCAAACTGTTTATTATGCAGTCTCTGAACATGTCTCCTTTGGAAAGTGTTAGACCACATTTTCCATTAGATCTGGTGAATTTATTAAATTAAAACCATAAGCATATCACCTCTTAATCTTATAGTTTGAAGAGAGAAGAGACCAGCAGCTTTTAATCTGTTCTGATAATCCAAGTTTGTTAATCTTGGAATCATTCCTAGTTACTCTCTTTGAACCTGTTCAAGAATTGCTATGTCTTTTTTGGTTTGGATTCCAGAAAGGGCCATAGTCTAGATATCGGTCTAATGTATGCCCTGTACAATGGAATAAGGCATTGTTCAGTGCGATTAACAAAAGTGTGTTTTATTTGCCTCAAAAGTCTGTTGGTCATGCAAGCAGTTCTAACACAGTGATCATTTGATGTAAGTTTATTATTAACATATATCCTAAATCTTTTCACAATTTGATGAGTGAAGTGGTAGTCTGTTTATATAATATATCGTTTTTGGATTATTTACACCGAAATGCACTACTAAACATTTGTCTTGATTAAACTGCATATGATTTTCATTTGCCCAAAGTGTTAATTTTTCCAAATCCTTCTTTAATGCAGAAATATTTTCCCCAATTTAGTATCATCTGCAAATTTAACCATGAAGTTATTTGGCCCTGTTTGTAAATCACTGATAAAAGATTAAACAATGTTGGTCCCAAGACCACCATTTGTCACACTACCCGAATCAGAGAAGATATCATTAATTCTGACTCTCTGAGAACGATTTGTCAACCAGTTTAAAGTCCAGTTGACAATATCAGGTGACAAACCTAGATTGTGCATTTTAGTAATGAGTTTTTCATGTGAGACTTTATCGAAAGCTCTACTAAAGTCCAAAAGAATTACATCACTAGGGATACCCACATCTAGTAGAGTACTTATATTATTGTAAAAGATATCAGATTGGTGGTGCAGGAATACTTGGGAGTAAACCCATGCTGATTTGAATCATAAATTCTAATTTTTACAATCTTGATCTATTAGAGACTTCATTACTCGCTCCATTAATTTACCAGACACTGAGGTCAGGCTAATTGGACGATAATTTTGCACAAAACCTCATTGCCTTTTTTAAATATGGAGTAACTATTGCTGAACGCCAATCATTTGGTACAATACTTTCTTTTGTAAAGATTTTTTGTAGATAATTACAAAGGTAGAGAATATTTATAGAGGTTTTATCAGAAACTATGTAAGAATACCGGCCTGGGCAATTTGACTAGCATTTTTTTTTTAGTTTTTGATAGCCTGTACACGTCAGTTGGATAGAACCTATGATAATCTACGTGGTGAACTTTAAATGTACTAGTAGGTGATTTTTGAGAGAAGACAGAACAAAAGTACTTTTTAAAGAGGTTCGAGGTTTCTATATCAGATAGAGAAGAGCCATTGGTTATAATGGGACCAATGGTCCTTGATACACCTTTTTACTATTTATAGGAGAAAAGAGATTTGTGACAATCTTTGTGTGAGCAGTTTAAATTCTAGCTAATTTTTTGCCACTTTAATAGAATTTTTAAGTTTTTCAAGATAGTCTGTATTTATGTAATAGAGTATTTTTTTTGCTATTCACTTTTATTAACTTTATACACGAAAAAGGGTACAGTGGCACAACATCAAAAGATACAAGGTATAGACAGCATTTAACCATTATGACAGATAAAACTAATGCACATTAGACAGATGCCCCTGTCCCTCCCAACCCTCCCCTATAAAAGTAAAAAATAAAAGAAAAATCTCACTCAACCCACCTCTCCCATTAATAAACGATACATTCTAAGTCCACCTAAGTTATTATCCAGCAACTTGTTTTTCCATGTTAAATATATAACGCCCAGGCAGTAATGCATGAAAAAAGTGTGAACCAATTCTAACAATATTATAATCCCCAAACCCCATCTTATCCCAAGTAAAACCCCCACCTCCCCATCCCCATCCCCACAAGGCCTTCCTATTGCAATCGTGTAACCTAAACATCAACATTAGCATATTCAGGAATAGGCAACTCTAACGGGCCCAAAACTTGTTACAAAGAGGCATTTGATTATGTAGAACCGCAATCATTCTCTCTGTCCTGAGGGTCGCTAACAGCTCCCTTGTCCATTCTGTATAAGTAATTACTTTTGATACTTTCCAATATTTAAGAACCAGTTTTTTCACGGTCATAGAGATTAATGTAATATGAAATCTCCTCACCTTAACCGCACTTCTATCAAATCACCTAATACACAGATCTCTGGGTAAACAAATCAGCTATTCCTAACAAGGGATTCGCTCTCTTTCTAATCTCTTTCCACAGCGGTGCCACACTGAACAATACCATAATATATGCAGCAAGTCAGCCTTCTGGCACTACACCGTAACACCTGGGCTCCTGTAGCACCTTCAGGTCTGCCAGTTTGAGGTGTATAATATATATTGTGTAAAATTTTAATTGAATTAATCTGAGGCAGTCTTGCCTCACATATTTATGACAGTTTCTCCAGATAACGCCTCCAGTCCAGATTAACATTGGGAAAAGCTCTATCCCAATATGAAGTAGGAGTTAAATTATCTTTGAAGGCCCACTTGAATAAATTTTATAGAGATTTGAAACAGCATGTGGAGAACTGATTACCGGTTCAAGCTCTGACCACATATCTGTATGGAACACCACAGGCCTATTTTTACCCATTTTTGGATTAAGAGGTGCCTTAATTGATATGCTCTAAAAGCATCTTTGCATGGCAACTGGAACTTCTGCATAATTTGCTCCAGGGACAGGGTCTCCTTCCTTGTTTAAAAGGTCAGCCCACCTACACTCCTGCAAACCCGTAGCCACCTAGATACAATCATCCCGTGAGCACACGCCATTGTGGGTTACCTATTATTGGCTGGTGACCATCTAAGTTATAAGTGTATTTTAGATAATTACACACCTGATTATGAACTCTTAAGGATACCCTATGGGTGTATTTTTAAACATGGGAAACATCTTAGGGTTGTTATAGACTAATGTTTTCAGGTTAAACTCTGAGTTCTTAATAAGGTAATTTCAATTCACCATAATGGAGATATTCCCAGTACCAAGGCAAACGTGAAGTCACCCACCCACCATACTTATTTATGTAGGCAGCCCAGAAATATAAAGCTTAAATGGGGTAACTCAAGCCACCCTGCCTTCAGGCATAATAGAGTAGTTTTAAATGGAACAGAACTATTCTTAAGTTTCCTAAAAAGTTTAATTTTTATTTTAATATGATTTTAATTGTCTTGTTGAACCAAGGAGGAATTTTCCTTTATTATTAAATTTCCTCTTAGATGGAATAAAGGTATTTTTCCAAATAATTTACAATGTTTTAAAAAAAAGTCCCAAGTTTTGTGTTGTACAATTAAGACTGATTAGATTCCCAATTTATGTTTTGTAAGTATTCATTGATTTTAGAAAATTTGCTTTATTATAATTTTTGTACAGTATAACTTCCTTTGTGTAATTTTAAACTGTTGAATTTCAAAAGAATAGGTGAATGATCACTGGTCCCAAGTAGATCCCAAATTTGTAAATTGCTAATCTGTTGCTCTATGTTAGTAAATAATACAGTAGATCCCAAAATATTAGGACCTTGAGTGGGTTCAGTAACAAGTTGTTGCAATCCAGTACTAAGTACCACATCTATTAGTTCTTTCTCGGCATAGGACTGTCCTGAGAATGAGTTCCAGTTAATATGAGGAGGTTAAAGTCACCAAATATTACAGTATCTTGAAATTCTGAAAAATGTGTAATTTTTAAACATATCAGTTGTGTGATCTGAATTTGCAGATGGAGGGTGATAGATGTTACCAACAGTTATATAGGACTGCTCCTTCAATAAGATTTTAAACCATATACTTTCCAAAGGAAGGGAGAACATACTTCAAAAGAAGGAATATAATTTCGTATGTATATACAACTCCACCATTCTTATCTAATCTGTTTTTATGATATAATTTATAACCTGGAATTTCTCTGGACCAAATTGAGGATGTGTCCCACCAAGTTTCAATTACTCCACCACACCTATATTTAAAGTTTTACATTTGGCTTTGAGTTCTACTAATTTGAGTTGGTTTAAAGATCTTGCATTCAAAGCTAGGAATTTACATTTAGTTGTAATAATATTTTGGCAAGTATTCAGAGACGTGGGAATAGACCCATTCTCCCCATTTTTAAGTTTAAACAATGATTTATGATTTTAGTGATACTTTTCCCGATAAGTGTACTACCCTCACGACTGAGATGTAAACCGTCCCAGCAAAACAAGGAAGAATCATCTGAAATGATTCCCAGTGGGTAATACAGGGTATATCCTGTTAAAACACCACTTTCTCAGCCATTCATTTAGGGCTTTGATTTTCTGCGCATGGTAGATGTTGCTCTAGGGACAGGTGGAATTTCAGATATACATACACAGCATCCCCTATCAAGTAACAGGTTACATAACGCCACGAGTCTTGTTGTAACTGATTAAATGTGGTGTTATTTTATCATTAACACTGGCATGTATGATAACCAGTGGATTTTCCCCACATTTTGTAAAATTTTAGGCATCATGGAGGTAATGTCAGATACTCTGGCCCCACTGAAGCTAGAACAAGTGTGTGGTTGCTCTTGTCACTATTGCATACCACCTGTCAATGTGTTAATGATTGAATCTCCCAGGACTAACACTTGTTTTGAGACAGTAGGGTACAAGAATCAGAAACAGGTGATTGTTTAACACACTCTGGAGCGATTAATTTAAAAGGTATTGATTTGGTAGCTTGAGACTTACTAGGACAAATATTCATGGGCATTAACTCCTGATTGAAAAGTGTTTTTAAACCATTATTATCAACAGAGGGTGATGCACAGGATAAATCATGTAGCACTTCATTATTTGATACAGTCAATTGCTCAAACCTATTACAAGTTTCAACAGGGCACTATTGTGTATTTGACCGCCCTCCTTTTTAAGAGGCTTTGTGACAATGGTCCAGTCATCATTATTATGAGAAGAGGTGGATAATCATCCACCTTATAAGAGGGCAGAGCAGCAGGTATACTAGTACTAGTCATTACAATTGTCTCCTCATCAGGAGGCATAAAATGCTACCTAAATGTGAATTGATAATTGTTCATTAGAATGAAGTTGTTCATCCATAAGATCAATGTAACTTTCCAATTCCTAATATAGTAGAAACTGGTTTAATATTAAGCAGAAACTCTAGCTCTGCTTCAAGAGTAGTAATCAGATGGCAATTAGCACATACATACTGCCCCATACTTTTCCTCACTATACATCAAACATTGCACACACTTACTAAGTTCTTTTTCCATTATTAAAGGTGTATATTTACTAAGTAGAGGATATGCTAAAATTATATTATCCAAGTTTGTCTAATGCCAGCAGTTTCAGCATGCCCAGCAGACATAGCAGACATGCAGACACGAAAAAGGCTAGCAACAGGAAGTTGTCATTTGAGTCACCTGCTTTTACAGTGTCTAAGCCATACACCCAATTTAGCTCTCTCCTCCTACTGGTTTAGCAAAGTAAGTTGATACAGTACCCTTCACAGACACAGATACACACTGATTTTTTTTCTTTTCTTTTTTTAACCCTAAATAAGACCCCTTCTACTTCTAATAAAGTATCTGTCTGCTTAATCTCAACAGACCCTGACTCCTGCTGAGATATAAGTGTTAAATTAAAAGAAAATGTAGCTTCTTTTAGTTAGCTGCTTTCTGCTCTACAAACAAGGCTAGCAAATGCAGCCCCTACTGCTGGTAAGGACCACAGCCTGTCTAGCCCCTAGCCCTCTAGGGAAAACTTATCTAACCAAAACAAACCTACCCAAAACAGAGGAACCACCCCCAACTCTGGACACCTGAAAACCAACCACAGAGCTAGCACTGTACACAAGCATTACTTTCCACACTCCCCCACAACACATCTATGGAAGGAAAAGGTTAACACATGTTAACAACTACACAGTACTTCAAAAATGCTTTAAAGCACAGAGGAACTCAAATGAGTCCCTCCAATCCTCTTCTTGTCTTATCTTCTTTCTTCATCGGGATCCACCTTAAAGAGAAAAAGAGAAAACACACCCAAATCTGCAAACACAGTACACAACCACAATAACCCTTCCATCAAACACTGGAGAATCCCAAAAATATTTTTAGAGAAAGTAGAAAAGTACAAAACAGAAGAAAATGTCAACATGATGAACAATACACCTTTAGGGGATGGAAGGCCCTAAATGTCCCAACTAGTGACAGTGCCCGAAGGCAGGGTCCATGAAAGAGTCTCTCCTGGGCTGGAACCTGCTGAAGGACAATTCTTGAAGTACTATACATCCAAAGGGGAGCATCTTTGTGGACAGTTCAACAGTCTGTAGCCTGCCAGGTGTAGGATGTGTATTGCAATGTCAATAAAGTAAGAAAAGTCTGGACTTACCAGTCCCTTGAAGAACAAAAATGGACATCACCTGGCTCTCCAGCTGAAGATTATCCCTGGCAGCATTTTTCGGATACAGCTGGGTGGAAATCTTCTGGAAACAACAGGATGGATATCTGAAACTGCTGGTTGATGCCATCTTGAGCTTATGTCATCTAGAAGATGAAACCTTGAAATAGGAAAGGAACAGCTGGACTAATGTCATCCGAAATCCTAGATGATGAATCACGAAAAGCTGGTTTGATGTCATCTTGAGCTGATGTCATCTGGAAGGCCAGGCAATAGAACTGGAAAGGCACACTGCAAGGCTGATGAATCTGGATGCATCTTTGGATCCTGGAAAGCAGACTGGCAGAACAACATAAGTATGGCAATGGCTGGATGGCAGCACTGGCTACCGCTGATCTGCTTCCACTTGGTAGGCATGGGCACAGTCACAGGATGATGATAACATTGAGGGTAGTACCATAAAGGGTCAGGTCAAGAACTGTGACGCCATCTGGGTGTTCATAATTCACATTATGGAAAGTCTAATTTCCTTATCATCCACAAAATGTACAGTGTCTATGAACAGTGTCTGGCCCAACTTCCAAAACTTGAGTTGTCTGATATTACTTTGTCTCTGACATATCAAGTTGCACCTGGATGTGTTCTAATCAGACAATGATCTGAAGTAGCTACAATTTGAGTGAGAAGAACCCTGAAGTGTAACATCACAGGGCACAAAATCTATACAGAAGATAGAACTCCTCTATAAAAACTTGAGGTGGAGGAGTCTGGACTGCTTGTTTTGCATCCTTTAGATTTGTTTGATCAAGAATCTGTTTTAGTTCTGTAATATCACAAAATATTTTTTCCAGTTTTACCACCTTATCCAATCTCAGCAATCCACAATTAAAATCCCACCAAATACTATAATCTTTGATGTAAATAAAAAGGTTGGATTTCTTTCCAGAGATCTATATTACAGGCCTTAGTTTGTGGGACATAACAATCAGTCTATAAAACATACCCTTAAATACCATATTGATCAGAAAAGCTCTGCCTGATGAACTCTACCATTTTGTATTTTAATATCATGCAGAAAAAAAACAAATAGCAACACCACTACATAATTTGGTTCCTAAAGACCAGAAACTGGATCCCCATTTCCAGTCTAATGCTGCTGCATTTGATTCTGGTAGGTGTTAAGTCAGTATCTTGAAAAAGAGTACATCTAATTGTAAGGTTTCAAACAAGGAAAAGTTGCTTTCCTTTTAAGTCAGACAAAATACTATTTGTATTTAAAGAAGCTACTGTTAAATTTATCATTCATTTCATCGGGAGGGTTGATCTGGGATTACCTTTGCTTTAGCCCTAGTTCCCCACCTTTTCTTTTCACTTTAGGTTTATTTTTCTCTGGCTCCTCATTTCCTGAAAAAGCTTCCACAAAAGAAGAGGTATCTGAAATATCTGCCATTCCAGTGTCCCCCCACTGTAGAGGTGCATAATGATTCTGAAGGTGTATTTTTCCTGGAGACGCTTATGCACTTGTTTCCCTCCATTGTTTCACCAGATGGAAGGAATTGAGATGGGAGGGGTATTCTGGTGCGCCTTCAAAGACGCTACTGTCCTCTGCAGGGGAGAGATGGTCAGGTAAGAAATCTGTCATGACTCATGGTTCCCTTAGAAATGAGAACTTGCTTGAAATCAATTCTGTTTCTGAAGAACCTGCCCTACTGTAAGTAAAATTACCCGAGGGTGTCTGGGGTGAGCAGTATAAGTCCATTCTAGGGAAGGGTTGGAGGGCTGAGCCTGCCTTGGGAACTTTTGGTGTACCATTCTTATGTATACCTGAGTTCACATAAAAATCATGCTCTACAAAATCTGCATCAGATGTGTTTGAGAGGCCCATGGCACTTGGTGAAGGTATTATGTTTCACACAAGCTACATTTAATAGTAAATGTACAGTGGAACCTCGGCCTAGCCGTGCACACATACTACATCTGATTTTCACAGTCACTGCTAACATGTATCAGGGAACCACATTTAAAACATGTACCAGGCATTCCAGGATAGAATAGGATGCCTCAATCCCTACCTAAGAAAATACTACTCAGTAGGTGTTGTAGCCCAGCATCTGATAGCCTCAACTGGACATTAAATCACCACCCTCCCATCCAGAAACCTTCCCATCAATGATTGGTTCTGGAAGACCTTGTTTTCACATTTTTACTCTGACCAGTAGATAATATCCTTAACATTGATCTCTTCATTTTGAAATAAAATTGTTACAGTTTTTAAGGTAGGTTTAGATAAAGGTACAGCAAAAATGAGTCAAATATCAGATTCCTTTATGTCCAAATATTGTTGCCAAAATTTGTACAAAAGTGCTTCTGAATGAAAGCTCACATCAAAGCTATGCTTGCCGGGGCAAGTATAAATGCAAAGACTTTGGATGGTGAAAGCGGCAAGGATTGTTTTATGAGAATTTCTCCACAAAGGACCAGTCTGGCGGTTCATCTAGGGCTGCTTGTATACCAAATACAAATGGCATGTCTATGTTTTGCATTAACAGGAGGTTGGTGAAAAGGCTTGCAAAACTAGATTTCAGATCTGAATGTTCACGGTGGGGTTGTCAGTTGTGGGAATGCCATTCATGTTATCCTTATTCACTGCAGTTAATATCTGAAATTTCAGTGCCGCAGTATCTCTTAGTTCTTTATTCTGTGGAAATCCTGGTCATAGTCATTCACTGAAGGTTTCAGTCAGTATACTTAAATGACTAAATCGGGATTTTGAGTTTGTTGCCATTTTAAACCTCTGTGTCATTTTCAGTCATACATACAGAAGAAACATCTGCATTTTTATTTGTTCCTGGTAAGGGAATCATTGGTTTTGGTAGCCAGTTCCCAGTATTTGTTTGGATCCAACCTGCTTTTTAAAGTGCTGAGTCGGGTGTCCAGTCAGTGTCAAGATGTTTGTCCTCAGTTTCCAGGGCAGTAGAAGTAAGTACCTGGGATCTGGGGTCCAGACTGAAACACAGAAGGTGAGAGTTTCTTCCCAGTATTAGCTTCAGGACTAGTGCTCAGACGTTTACATTTTCTTTTCCTCCTCTAACAAAAGACACTGATGTTTATATTGTAATTCAGCATTTGAAAGCAATTCTGCCAACCTTTGTTTTTCCGCCAATACATTTTCTTGTAGATGTGTTTCAGCAATATCCAGTTCCAGAAAAGTCTCATCACCATGTGGTATTTGATTTACAACTTTTAAATCCAAAGGTTCTGAAACAATCTCCTGTGCTGGACCTGCAGGAGTGGAGGTCTTCTCCTTCAGGTACACCAGCTAACTCCCCAACCTGACAGTCCATCTTGTGTTCAAGGGTATTGAAAAAAATAAACATTACATCATGTAAAAAAAACACATACAAAACATCGATCCATTCTTAGACCAAATAAAAGAAACATCTCAAAAGAAATTAAATACATACATACCAGAAACATTGTCTATACCTATCAAAGCCAAACTTAAATATTAATTCTTGTCATAAAAAAAGAAAAAGCAAACATTCAGTAAGCAATTCTTTATAACGTATATACATTAAAATACATCCCCAATATTTTCCACAATATCGATTTTTCTTCATTAAATTTCTTTTATCTCTGCTCTTTAACTGTCATAATAGGTGTTCCAGTTTGTGTTATTAAGATATCATTCCTTTGCTGAATTTGTTAAAAGACATATTGACATCTACTCTATACATATAATACTTTACTACTGCAAAGATAACCTGTAATGTGCTTGCATGAAAATGTTTCCATATTCCTGAAAAGTCCCCAAAATTAAGGTATTTTAGGTTATTCTAGATAGAAAAGGCTAGTTCCATTTGTAAACTAGCTCTGACCAACATTTTACACTTTCTGGACATACTAAAAAATGATGTATAGTTTCTTCACATGGTGTGCATGATAATTTTTGGACACTATCTCTTGTAGAGCCTTATGCTTTACATTCCCGTTTACCCTAGCTTCCCTTGGAAGCACAACCATAACACATCTCACATATTTTGTGGAATTCTATTATTTGTTGTGCTAACCAGAGCCTGAGGCATTTTGGTAGGTCACATTCTAGAAACATCGCACCTACATTTTGCAAGTCATAAACTATGTGATTGTATAATTGTTTTCTATTGAGCGTAAAAATAGAGTTTTTATCTAACTCCGCCTGTCTAATCTTCTTTATGCGGGATATTGCATAACTTGCTGTGTTATACTGAATTAAGATTTTGGAGGAACCTGATCCAATTTCTCCAGATATATCTGAAAAGCAGGCACCATCCATTTTTGCCATTCTAAGTGAGCAATATTTCTGCTACTTCCTAATGTGTTATATAAGAAGAATGAATGATAAAATATCACAGGGTCAACCATATTCAGACCTCCTTTACTCTGCAGGAGGTATGTAATTTGTCTCTTAACTGGATTCAGTCGGCTCCCCATACCATTTGAAAAACAACAACTCAGGAGTCTAGTGTCAAGCGGCACTAGAGGAGGATATATAGATAACTTAAATATGTGAATTTTTTATCATCACAATTCTTTTCTTCTTTCCCACCTTCCAGTTTTTCCATATTCTAACTTTGCATCACAAATCCCTAATTGTTTCTCCCAATTTAAGAGGGCTACATCCTCTGAGCAAAACCAAGTCCCTAAAATGTTACATGGGGAACTGTCTATTTGAATTCCTGCAATAATATGAACATTCTTGTCTATTATTCCTATAGGTATTGCTATACTTTTATCTTGATTTATCTCTGATCCTGATATTTCAGTAAAATTTTGAAATACTGTACAGCTCTTGTTCCTGATTCTACTGTATCCAAAAATACATACAACATCCGCATAAACTGTAATGACTTCTGGGATAAACTCGGATGTAGAGAAAGCCCTATAATTTGATTGTCCCACTAATTTGCCTAGTAATAGGATATATTGCAATGTATATAACAAGGGACTTAGTGGACAGCCCTGCTGCACTCCTTCTCCCTAAATCCATTAACTGATGGAATAAAACACACCTTAGTATATAACCCTTTGATCCACCTTATATCCACTTTTATCAAATTCTGGGGCACCCTATACCTTTCTAATACCTCAAAAGATAGTTATGTTCCACCCAATCAAGGGCCTTTGTTTGGTCCAGTGCCAAAATATATCCTGCCTTACTTCTGAATTTGCTATGTTCAAAAATGTCTCTTAAAAGATATAAATTATGTTGTATCTGTCTATGTGGTATAGCACATGTTTGTGCTATATCTATCAAGTCTCCTGATACATGTTGTAACCTTCTACAGATTATTTTTGTTAGTATTTTATAATCGCAATTTAATAGACAAATAGGTCTCCAATTTTTAATATAGTGTTTGTCCCTTTCTTATAAATAAAGCTAATTATTGCTCTCTCCAAATCTGGTATACCGTATTCTTGATCTATGTTATCTAAAATATAACTAAAGACAGGTTCTAGTAGTACACTAAGTTCAAAAGCATATTTTTGTAAAAGTCATTTGTCAGGCCATCTAATCCTGGGATATTCCAGCTTTTAAAGTCTTAATTATATTATAAATCTCCTCCTGAGTAAATGCTTTGTTTAGTATTTCCTGTCCTTTATATTCATTTGTGGCAAGGTGCCATAAAACATCTGTTAGTGTTTTAACAGTATGAGTACTACTAGAAAATTCTTTGATTAAATGGTCTTGTACCTGTTGCAACATCCCTAAATCTGAAGTAATCAAAGTCCCATCTGCTGTATACAAGCCTGTCATTATGGTTAATTCCAGCCTCTGTTTACGTGTCATACAGGGGTCTCTTGCTGGCTGTTTTACTGTCCCATATCTTATTTCAGCTTCCATTGGCTTTGCTCTGTCATACTGATAATTAAACATTGATTTTTTTATTTCTGTTATTTGTGACTTATACTGTCCCTGATCCTTAGGGGAAAAGGACATAAGTTTATACAGCTGATTCCTGTATTCTAAATAAATATTTAACATAATCTGAGCTAGTTGTCTCTCTCCCATAATACAAAAACATTTCTTTAATTCATTCTTAGAATCTACCCACCAGTCCCACAAATTCTCATACATACGTAATATTGATATCCTACTAGCCAAAAGTTGCTCTATTTTATCTGTGTCTCTCTCTCCTCCAAAACTGAAGCATTTCATTTCCACCATAGTGGCTGTGATAGAACCATAGGTGGAGCTGTTGCAAACTAAACTTACACATAAGCATATTATGGTCAAAAACTCTGTAGGTCTGACCTGTATTTTCATGGGCTTACAGTGTTAAGAAGCAAAAATAAAATCTATTCTCATGGCATACCTATTTCTATTATAGGTATACTCTGGGTCAGTCCATAAGTGTTTCTACTCATCTGTGAGACCTGCACCCAATACTATTTTTAAAGCATGTGAATCACAATATACTTTTTCTAATCTCCCAGAAGCTGTGATATCTATACTGCAGTTGAAATCCCTCCCAAATTATATGTTTTCTAGTATATAGATATGGTTGAATGGCTTCAAAGAACTCCATTCTAGTAGCCTTTGTCTGTGAGGCATATATATTTATACATCTGAGATCTAGAACCCTATATTTATAGTCAATTATTAAAGCTCTTCTTGGCATAATATCAATTACTTGACTTACTGAAAATACTGTGATCTTAAACAAAATACCAATTCCATCAGTTGAATCCAGACTAAACATCCAAAAGAAGGACCCCACAACCAGCTTCTCCTGACTTCTTCTATTTCAAAAGTGAGGATAATCTGGTTTCTTGAAGAAACACCACATCTTTTCCCAAAGCTTGTATAAAATTTAAAATAGAAATCCTTTTTTGTAGTTCTTTATACTACAAACATGAAGGTGGCTATGTTCAAAGTAGTCATGAATTATTTTGTTTTAGGCTGAACCTCAGTCATTCTCTTCTTGTGAGGTCTTAGCTTTCCTTTTTTACCTTTTTATGTTGATTGTGTGCATGCGCAAGAAACATATTGCAGCAGCTTTCTCCAGAAGCAGGTTGTGGAGGCATGGCACTGTTGTGGCTAATGCCCCATAGCCTTTTAAATGCTAGGCCCACTTCCCCAATGCTGTGGCATGCTGCTGCTGACACTAGTTCAGCCAGCGTGCCACCAACTTGTAAAAATTTAGCCGCTGCAATCAGGGGCCACCTCGTCATTGCAGTGTCAGCATTAGCTGCAATGAGGGAGCTACCCATCATTGCAGGGCGGGATCTTGAAACACTGATAGTTGGTTTTAGGAATGATGGTATGGGTCTTGCCACCATGTTCACAAAGAATATTAACCTCCTCACAGAGGGGTGCCCAGTCCCTCTGCAGCATGTGCCCCCACCATGTTTATTTGCTGATGGGGGGCCCCAATCCCATTGGCTTCAGCGCCGCAATGGTTTATGTTGCCAATGGAGGAGCCCAGTCCCTGTTGGTAATATGTAACCCTCGCTTTGTTGTCTGCTGATGGAGTGCCCAACTCGTCCAGCATAATGTCACCCCATGACCCCTTTTGTTGTGTGCTGATGGGGTGTCCAATCCCTGTCAGCTACAGCTTCCTCCCAAAAGAAAGTCTCCTGTTGGTATGCTGGGAGCCCACCCCAGTGTGTGCCATGCCCCTGCAAAATGAAAACAGTCCCTGAAAGTCTTTTTTTTAACCTTAAAACAGGAAACGGTCCTCGGCAGTCTCCCTGCCCCCTCTCACAACCTGCATCCATCCACTGCACACCCTGCCTCTCCACACCCCCTCACCCCATACTTACCTCCAGAGTCTGGCGCGATGATCTTCGTGGACCAGGAACACATCTGCACTCTTCAAAGCCGACCGTGAACTAAGGAAATGCGGTAAGTTGTATAATGGAATGAATAGGGTTTTGTAACTTTGATGCATATCTCAGGCATTTGTTGGAGTTTGGCACAGAATTTTCAACATGGGGTTTTGGGACCCTCCTCATGAATTCTGGCACTGTATTTGCGTTATTCAGCCCCAAAAGGTCATTTCGTGGTTACTGTGCAGAATCCCATTTCGGGACTGATTAATGAAACAACAGTGCCAATATTCATGAAGTGGCTCTCAAAAAGCCTATATTGCAAATTTGGTGGGAAAATCCAAAAATGACTGTTTTATGAGCATGGTGTAGTTTACGCAGGCTCGTAACTTTTCTAATTTGCAATATTTTCATGCCAGATTTTCAACATTGGCATTTTCAGACCTCCTTGTGAACAGTACAGCTGTTATTTTCCACATCCTGGCGACGACTGTGTTTTCACACTTCCCGCACAGAATACCGAGGTTGCTGTGGGAAATCAGTGTTCAGGACAGATTAAGAAAATTACAGTGGCACTGTTCATGAGCAGAGGTCCTAAAATGCCTGTGTTGAAAATTTGGTGACGATACTCCATAAAATGACTGTGTGTTACAAGCGTGCGTTGCGCGGTTTACCGCATACTAAGTAACTTCACAAATTAATATTTTCACTCCACATTTTCAACATTGCCATTGTTCTGCACCTCCTTATGAACAGTACAGCTGTAATTTTCATATCCTGGCAAAATGTGTTGTCACAGTTCCGGTGCAGCATCGCGTGGTCGCTGTGGGAAATCAGCATTGGGGACACGTTATGAAAATGACAGTGTCACTGTTCATTAGCAAAGATCCAAAAATGCCTATGTTGAAACTTGGTGACAAAAGTCCATAACATGAGTGTGTTACTTAATGTGCACTGCGCAGTATCCACGCACGCTTGTACATTCACAACTTTGCAATATTTTCACTCCAGATTTTCAGCATTACCATTTTACCACACCTCCTTATGAACAGTGTAGCTGTCATGTTTCACATCCTGGCCAAAATGTGTTTTCGTTCTTCCAGCGACAATAGCGTGGTCGCTGTGGGAAATCAGTGTTCGGACATTAAGAAAATCACACAGACACTGTTAATGAGCAGAAGTCTAAAATGCCTATGTTGAAAATTTTGTGATGAAACTCCGTAAAATTACTGTGTTATGAGCGTGTGTTGTGCAGGTTCCATCACAATTGTAAGTTTGCAAATTAGTAATGTTTTCATGCCAGATTTTCAACACTGGCATTTGTTCACACCTCCTTATGAACAGTACAACTGTCATTTTCACATCCTGTCTGAAATGTGTTTCCATGCTTCTGTCACACAATACCGCAGTCAATGTCGGAAATCAGTGTTTAGGACAGATTAGGATCAAGCAACGAGGGAAGGGAGTGACTGAGCTCAACTGAACACTGTCGGGACTGCTGCGGATTTCTTTGTGGGCAGGAAATGCAACAATGCAGGCAGGAGCTCTTAGTATAAAGGGCAGCCTGTAGCACCGGAACTACAGAATGGACGAGTGAGGGAAGGGGAGTGAGTGAGTTCAACTGAGCTTTGTTGGGACTGCTGCAGATTTCTTTGTGGGCAGAAAAAGGCAGCAATGCATGCAGGGCTGAGTACAAAAGGGCAGCCTGCAGCGGTGGGAGAAACAGAATGAGAGACCGAGAAAGGGGAATGAGAGAGCTCAACGGAGCTCTATCATGACCGCAGCTACTTTGTGGGCAGAAAAGGTGGCAATGCAGGCAGGAGTCCAGTATAGAAGGGCAGCCTGCAGCGCAGCAGAAACGGAATAAGCACGTGAGACGGGGAGTGGAGTGAGGCCAACGGAGCTCTATTGGGACAGCTATGGATTTCTTTGTGGGCAGGAAAAGGTGCCAATTCAGGCAGGAACCCAGTACAAAAGGTCAGCCTACAGCGCCTGGCAGAAACAGAATGAGCGAGAGAGAGAGGGGAGTGTGTGAGCTCAAAGGAGCTGTGCCAGGACTGCTGCAGATGTCTTTGTGGGCAGAAAAGCCATCAATGCAGGCAGGAACCCAGTACAAAAGGGCAGCCTGCAGCAGCGGGAGACACAGAATGAGCAAGTGAGGGAGGGGGTGGTGGGCTCAACAGAGCTCTGTTGGAACTGCTGCAGATTTCTTTGTGGGCAGAAAAAGTCAGCAATGCACACAGGGGCCCAGTACAAAATGGTAGCCTGCAGTGGCTGGAGAAACAGAACAGCGGTGAGAGATGGGAGGAGTGAGCAAGCTCAATGGAGCTCTATTGTGACTGCTGCAGATTTCTTTGTGGGCAGAAAAGGCAACAACACAGGCAGGAGTCCAGTTCAAAGAGCAGCCTGCAGTGCCAACAGAAATGGAATGAGTGAGTGAGACAGGGGAGTGAGCGACTCAATGGAGCTCTGTCGACTGCTGCAGATTTCTTCATGAGTAGAAAAGGGTGGCAATGTAGGCAGGAGCCCAGTACAGAAGGGCAGCCTGCAGTGCCGGCAGAAATAGAATGAGCAAGTGAGATGAGGGAGGGAGTGAGTGGAGGCCAACAGAGCTTTGTCGGGACTGCTGCAAATTTTTGTGGGCAGAAAAGATGCTGACAGAGGCAGGAGCCCAGTACAAAAGGGCAGCCTGCAGCGCCAGGAGAAACAGAATGAGCGAGTGAGACAGGAGGAGTGAGGCGACCTCAAAGGAGCTCTGTCATGACTGCTGCAGATTTCTTTGTGGGTAGAAAAGGGTGGCAATGCAGGCAGGAGCCCAGTACAGAAGGGCAGCCTGCAGCACCGGCAGAAATAGAATGAGCAAGTGAGAGAGGGAGGGAGTGAGTGAGGCCAACAGAGCTTTGTCGGGACTGCTGCAAATTTTTATGGGCAGAAAAATATCCGACAGAGGCAGGAGCCCAGTACAAAAGGGCAGCCTGCAGTGCCAGGAGAAACAGAATGAGTGAGTGAGACAGGGAGGAGTAAGCGACCTCAACAGAACTCTGTCAGGACAGCTGTAGATTTCTTTGTGGGCAGGAAAAAGTGCCAATGCAGGCAGAAGCCCAGTACAAAAGGGCAGCCTGCAGTGCTGAGAGAAACAGAATGAGTGAGTGAGGGGGGGGGGTGAAGCTCAATGGAGGTGTATTGTGACTGCTGCAGATTTCTTTGTGGCCAGGAAAAGGCGGCAATGCAAACAGGAGCCCAGTACAAAGGCCAGCCTGCAGCACCAGCAGAAACGGAATGAGTGAGTGAGAGAGGGAGAGTGAGTGAGCTCAAAGGATTTGTGGCAGGACTGCTGCAGATGTCTTTGTGGGCAGAAAAAGCCAGCAACGCAGGCAGGAACCCAGTACAAAAGGGCAGCCTGAAGCAGTGGGGAGACACAGAATGAACGAGTGAGGGAGGGGAGTGAGTGAGTTCAACAGAGCTCTGTTAGGACTGCTGCGGATTTCTTTGTGGCAGAAAAAGGCAGCAATGCATGAGGTCCAGCACAAAGGGCAGCCTGCAGTGGCAAGAAGAACAGAACGAATAATGAGAGAGGGGAGTGAGTGAGTTCAATGGAGCTCTGTTGAGACTGCTTCAGGTTTGTTTGTGGGCAGAAAAAGGTGCCAACAGAGGTGGGAGACCACTACAAAATGGCAGCCTGCAGCACTAGGAGAAACAGAATGAGCGAGTGAGACAGGTGGAGTGAGCGACATCAACAAACTTTCTGTTGGGACACCTGCAGATTTCTTTGTGGGCAGAAAAGGTGCCTATGCAGGCAGAAGCCCAGTACAAAAGGGCAGCCTGCAGTGCTGGGAGGCACCTGGCAGGCGAGTGAGAGAGAGGGAGGGGTGAGCAGAAAGCTCAGCGGGCTCTGTAATCACTGCTGTGTTTTCTTTGTGGGCAGAAAAGGTAGCCCACGCAGGCAGGAGCCCAGTACAAAAAGCCAGCCTGCAGTGCCGGCAGAAAAGGAATGAGTGAGTGAGAGAGGTGGAGTGAGCTAGCCCAACGGACTTGCGCTCAGGACTGCTGCAGATTTCTTTGTGGGCAGAAAAGGCTACTCAACAGAGGCAGGAGCCCAGTACAAAGGGCAGCCTGCAGCCAGCAGAAACAGAATGAACGAGTGAGAGAGGGGAGTGACCCACCTCAACAGAGCTCTGCCAGAACACTTACAGATTACTTTGTGGCAGAAAACATGCCAACACAGGCAGAGCCCAGTCCAAAACAGCAGCCTGAGGCACCGGGAGAAATAGAATGAGTGAGTGACACAGGGCCAGTGAGCGAGCGAACAGACCAATGTAATCAACATTCGTGCATTGACAAATGCTTGTTTTTCTTTGTGTTACTAACCTCTTCTACTTCCATCCTCCAATCCTCCAGTAGGTAGACTGAGGGATGTTAGGGTGTGTGAGTGGGAGTATCACAAGTCATAAGAGGAGGTAATAATCCTCTTTACAAGACATTGGTTAGGCTCCCATCTGGATACTGCATGCAGTACTGGGGCCACACCTTCACAAGGACATTAACCCAAATTGAGGCAGTCTAGAGAAGGGCAACTGAAATGGTACAGGGACTGCATCAGAAGACATATGAGGACAGATTAATGGAGCTCAGTATGTATACCCTTGAGCAAAGGAGGGAGGAGGTGATATGATCAAAACATTCAAACACTTTAAGGGCATTAACAAGGTGAAGAGTCTAACATGTTTAAATATAAGAAAATAGCAGGACAAGGGGACAGCATGAGATTAGAGGGAGGCCGATTAAGGGGAATGTGAGGAAATTCTTTTCACAGAAAGAGTGGTGGATGCATGGAACGGCCTACCTCAGGAAGTGGTGGCTATGAATACAGTACAGGGCTTTAAAGAGGCATGGGATAGGCATAAGGAGCAATACAGATGAGTATGAATAGATGAGGCCACTGACAGAGCAAAGGCCAATAGCACATTTATGAGTTAGAAAAGAAATGGGACTGGATGGGCCATGGCGTCAATCTCTATGTTTCTATGTTTTCAATTCTGACACACGCCTCTAAGTTATTGAAAATATCTGATTCATGCTGTGATTCTCCCCATCCTCTTGTAGTGGTGTATAAGGGTTTGGAGTATAGGCACAAAATGGGGCCTGTGATAATTTAGCTGCTGCTTTGGTTACTTTCCCACTTTTGCTGCTATTTGTTTCATGGAGGAGGGCATGGTATGTGTTTGTTTGGAACTACCAGGATCTGCCTGCTCCGACTTTCTTAATCCATCCCTGAAGTTGTACTTTCTCATTGTTTCCAGAGGAAATAAGTATGTCCTGTTCCATGTCTTGTCTTTTCATGTCTCTTTCTTCCAATTCCCTCTCCCTGTACTTAAATGTCTCTCATTTCCCTGTAAATATGTGTCTTCCTGCCTTTCAGCCCCTACTGACTGAGGGGATGTGATGGTGGGGGTTAAGGAAGGTCATCTTCTTTTTTGTCAGCATGCTGTACCAAATCATCCTGATCCCAACCATCATTTTGGTTATGTCTAGCCAGGGCATTGATGAGAAAGGTATGCCTTTTCATCACATAAATTGCACTGAAAATGTTGACAAAAAGGAGCTTGGGTGTCCACAACCACCACATGGAGCATTTTAAAGATCACAAGTACTGCTAAGATGCATTCATGCCCCACTTATAACAGACTCCATAAAACAAACACTTGTGTCCTTTGCCAGAAAAAGCTATTAGGTAAATGAATTACTTCTGAATTTATCTGAAACAATTTTACCTTAAATTTCCATCCCCGTCCATATGCCTTCAGTATCAATGATTGCTTCTGGGGTCCCAAAACATCACATCTCTTTTGTAACCAATGATTTATATCACTAACATTAACCCCTTCATTACGAAACAGTATAGTTACCACCTTTATCATGTGTTTTGTTAGGGTGATTGCATAAAATAGTGTCCACAGTGAGTGTGTTTCACAGTGAAACTATATTGCCACCAAAATCTTTCCAAACCTACATTAGTATTAAAACTAACGTAAAAGTATCCTCACCAAACATGTATCAAAGCATAAATATCATTTGGGGTGAACTGAAAAGAGGATTTTAATAACTGTTTGGCAACATAATATCTGTCTGGATGCTCAGGCAGGCCTCCCTTATATCTAAGCCTCACTGCATTTTCCTAGGGACTTGCTCCAATTTATTTTTAAATAAGTCAGACAAATTCCTCTTTCAGGGATTCTAGAATCGTTCCTACTAGCATTGACAAGCTCTGATTACTACTACCAGCATTTGTGTCTTCAGTATTGGTGTTAGTTTTCTTGGGTACCACTTTTGTCCTGCAAAGAGCTGATTTTATCATTTTTTCAGTCTCAGAATGCATGCCTGTGTTCATTTCTTTTGAGGAACTGGGCTGTTCACGGATAGGATTAAAGTATTTTGTATTATTTGTTACCTATTGCAAATACTTTACAACAGTTATGGTCTCTGTATCCCCGGAGCTCTTTTGTTTCCCTCTAGTATCTGGTGTGGAGGCACCACTCTGCTGGAGCAGGATGCCTTCCCTTTCTTCGTCCCATGTCGGTCTGGAATCCAACTGCCATTCTTTTGCTAGGCCCAACCCGATTTCTGTAAAGCCAACTCAGCCTACCAGTCTGTTATTACCAGCTCTGTTGCTTCCTACAAACCAGACTGCTGCTGTGTCAGCTGGGTCACCATCTTCCTCCTTCAGGCACAGACCCTCCACATCATCTCCCACCTGCAGCATCATTCTAGTGGCATCCTCAGTCACCCACTGTACCTCACCAGAGGGCAGATCGCTCACACAGGTTCCATGAAAGGAAATCTCTCATTCTCCAGACCTTTCCATCCAGTATCAACATTACGAAGTCCCACCGTCAGTATGCAATTCTCAGAGTTCGCTGCACACTCACTGTGTGCTGTTCCTTACATGCCATCATTTCCTCACGCATCATCGCTTCCACTATGTTCTCAACTTCACTGGTGTGCTCCAAAATTTCAATCTCCTGTTCCATGTCCACAGGTACTTCCATCTCATCTACCACTTGCAACTCTCAGACAGCAGTCCCCCTACTGGTCTGTGGGAATTTCCCCAGTGCCCTAGCCAAATTTTCCCCATTCATTAAAAATACCACCAATAGCTTAATCTGGTTCAAGATCAGTTGGCATTCATCTGTATCCCCTCCCCAGGTCATGCCTGAAAATAGGCAAGAATTTTGTCTAGTGCACTTACCCGGTCAACAAAAACTAACTAAATAAATAAATAAATTGTGCATATTCTCATGTATCTACATATCGTCTCACTTCTTTCTTGGCAGTTCAAATAGATGCAGTAACCCCTCGCTATAACGAATACATTGGGTCCATCGGACCGATTCGTTATAGTGCTTAATTCATTATAAAGGGCTAATGCAAAATGTCACTTGTACAGTACATGGATACAGCTGTAATTTAGAGCTTGTACTCAATAGCAATGCGGTTCTGAATGTTAAACAAAGTGCAACAAATGCAGACTACAAAGATAGATTTGTTCTTATTTAAATGTATTTATTTAAGCATTAAAAGCATTACAAGAACAGCAAGCAGCTTTCATTTTCATTTCATTTCCATTCATTATGGTAAGGTAGGGTAGAAACCAGGTCCCAGAGCAGATACTTTCTGTAGTTTTTGTTTGAAAGTCACAATTATCCTCCTGTCAAGTGGCAGTATCCGGTAAGTTGTATTTTGGGTAGGAATACAGATCATATTTTACCATCCCTGGAATGCAGTTCACTTTCAGGGAGGTGTGCGGACACAGATCAAGCTCTCCTGATAAAATATAAATAATAATATAAAAGGCAGCAGGATGATTTTTCCTGGAATTTTATTTCTACGTAAGTGCAGAGAGAACAGAAGGGACAAAGTCATTAAAGAACCAATCTCTAAAAATATTGTATGTCATCCATGAATTGTGACTGTTGAGAGCTTCACTAAAATTTCATCACTCTTCAACCAGTCCAATAGTGAAAGTTTCATTTGCATGGAATAGCCAGAGCATTTCATGAAGGAACAGTTACAAGACTATCTGCATTGGCGGTGGCTCACCCAGAGTTATACAGACTCAATGAAATGCCAAAGCTGCTTTCACTTAATTACCCACTTACACCCACTTTCACTGACTGATTAATTGAATATTGTAACTAGCTTCTGGCTTTTGACCACTTGAGCACAAGACCTGAGCAAAACCACTGACTGTCAGTGTCAATGTCAGTGTCAGAGCCAGGAGCCACACCGTCGTTCATTAGAGCCAAGGATTTGCTATAGCAGGGTTCGCTATAGTGAGGGGTTACTATATTTGCCCATGGTTTGTGCACTTGTTCAATATTCTGCCCTAACACACTCATTACTGACTGGGAGTTAGTGAACTATGTGGAGTCACAGAGGAAATACAAGCTCAGCAAGAGGCAGAAACACACAAGAAAAATATGCCACACTACGTTAATACATTCAGGGACTTTGTATTATAGCCAATTGGCAATGGTGTTGCATTTTTCATTTCTTAAACTTCACTAATTATTTCTAAGCTGTATTATTTCACAGGGGCATGGATTCCACGATTACTGTAAATTAGCAAATTTACTCAGTGCTGTGAAATCAGTAGCCTCGGTGAAAATCATCATATTATACCAAGACTCCAGTCTGCCTTATATAATTGACTCTTGCAGACAGCTTAGCCTGATACAGCACAGATAAATAAATATGCTAGATTAGACACAGGTTTTAAAACAATCTCCACTTATCTGATGACATCAAAAATTAAGAAAGAGATAAAAAAAAAATAGAATGTATAGAACAGCAAAATTAAGTGGTGATGAGGAAGTTGAGTGAAATATAAAGAATGTTTAAGGGTTACAAAAAACATATTGAGCAAGCAAAGGGAACTATGAATTTAAATTAGCTACTAAAGTAACGGATAACTATAAATCATTCTACTCGTATATAAACAACAAAAAGGTAAAATAAAAATATTGGTCCCCTAAGAAATCATGATGGAAGCACCACAACAGACAACCAGTTAATGGCAGAACATTATAATAATTACTTTCCTTCAGTTTTAATCACTGCACAATCACCACACCTCAATGCAGTATGGCATCTTGTAAGCGATTATTACCTTAAGGGGATGTGATGTGGAAAAAAAATTAAAGCTGCTAAATCAGAATAAAGCTCAGGGTCCCAACGAACTGCATCCAAGGGTAATAAAAGAATAGGCTGAACAATTGGCAGGTCCTATAACCTGCCTTTTCAACAATCTATAAAAGAGGAGGATGTGCCAGTAGCATGGAAACAGGCAGTGGTTATCCCCATACATAAATAGGGATCCATGCAAGATGTGGAAATTACAGGCCAATTAGCCTGATTTCAATTTTAGGTAAGGTACTGGAGGAATTATAAAGATTATATTATAGTTTTCCAACATCAGACTGGGAATACTGATAGTACACAGCATGGTTTTGTGAAGGGCAGATCATGTCAGATGAATCTCCTTGAATTTTACAGTAAAGTAAATAAGGCCTTGGATGAAGGGAGCTCAGTGGATGTGATTTTCCTGGACTTCATAAGGCCTTTGATAAGTGCCACATGACAAACTGATTGAAGCACTTAGTATGTTGGGAATACATTCTGATATTGTTCACTGGATTAGGTCATGGCTTATGGGTAGACAGCATAGGGTTTGTATAAAGGGAGTATTCTGGATGGACAGATGTGACCAGCGGGGTTCCACAGGGCTCTGTGTTGGGTCCCTACCTGTTCAGCATATATATTGGGTTTATGAGCTCTGCACCTGATGTATGGCTTTCAAAATTCTCTGTGATACCAGATTAGGCAAGGTAATAAATGATAAAGAAGATGCTAATGCATTACAGGCCACCTTAAGAAATTTGGAAGACTGGGCACTGAGACAAGGGTCAACTTTTAATGTGGCAAAATGCACTGTGATGCATATAGGTAAAATAATAAATTGTACCAGTATAGGTTGGGCAATGAGCTGTTAAATGTTGTCACCGAAGAAAGAGATTTGGGGTAAAATATGTAATAATTTAAGCTTTAAGCCCACATTATAATCAGATAATAAAAAGGCTAGTAGTATACAATATTGCATAAAGAAACACATTAAGAGTAATAGAAAAAAGTCCTTTTACCACTTTACACATCATTAGTCGTCCTCTATTGAATACTGCACCCAGTTTGGGGCTCCTGGGGCAGAGGTGATATAAGACCTTTGGAGAGGGTGCAAAGGAGAGCAACATGGAGGATAGCTGGGATCCAGAGTCAGGAGTATCAAAGAGGTTGTTAACATTAGGCCTTTATACTTTGGAGTATCACAGACTCAAGTAGGTAATCTATGTCTGATATATAGGGCACTGAATGACCCCACACTCTGGGAACAACTAAATCTTCTATTGAGGATGAACCTTATAATACTAGAGCTCATCCACTACAGATTAAATCAGATAGGTACACATACAAGTAGGAGAAAGCATTGGTTAACTGTGAGAGTAGTAAATATTTGGAATATGCTTCCAATTGAAATAATAGTCAGTAGAATGATGGAATCTTTTAACATGCAAATTGATCAATATTTGATCAATAATAATATTCTGGATATACATAAGGCAGTGGCGAGTATATGGACTATGGTCTGCAAAAACTCTACAAACCTATGAAACCTATATGAATCTGTTCCCTACACACAAATCCCACCCCATAGCTGTAGCCTCTCCTTGTCCCTTTCATTGGATAGTCTTTGAGGAACTGATCTGTGATTGGTTGAGGGTGACTTTGGTGAGTTTCCCCATGCCAGATAATTCACTGGGTCGAACAAAACAGGCGCTACTACAACTCTGGGATCTGGCTAGATTTGTATCTACAGTACAGTGATTAAGGAGGTCTTGGTAGGAAGTCAAGTTAGGAGAACAAAACACATGTACTGAGGTATGTGCTCCTACTCCCTCCTCCCAGTCCCTGAAGCACACAAACAAATTTTATTTATATTTTAAAACATCCAGATTCCTGGCATCTCATCACTGCCAGACTCTGAGATTCTTGGACTGAAACTGAATTTAGAGATGAGATTCAGGTACAATACTGTGACGGCAAGACAGCAGCATAAATATAAGACCTAACACTGGACTCAATAGCACTACTGTTGTGGTAGTGGTGGTGGTACCTATTGTATTTTTGGACAGTGAAGTGCCATGAAAGAATGTTTTCCCCATGAAATGCCATGAAATTGGCCAGATCATATTCCTAATTATATCCATAAAACTACTAAAGAAATTATTTTATTTTTATTGAAAATGTTGTTAACGGGTAAACATTCAGTGTAAAAGCTAATAGCAACTCTTAATGCGTGTATAAATGTATTTATTAATGATTTATTTTAAATATAAAAGCAAAACAAATTTTGTAACCTATTTAAGTGTTATGTATGATCAAGTCACTAAACATGGGCAGGTTGGTCAGGTTAATAAATATCCTTTCTGTTACACATATTTTTCTTTTACATCCAAATTTCCCACCAGCAGAAAATTATCTCCTGTTATCTTAATTCTTGGGCAACACAGGAAACTTCGGAAAGTTTTTTTTTTTAACAAAGAATTTTCCTGAAGCATTTCAGGTAACCAGAAAAGGGTCATGTTTGTGATCAAAATAAATGGAATTCTGCCAGTTGTTGATGTTCTTAAAATGTCTGGAAGTATGCTAGTCCATATTTTCTGACAAGATGTACAAGGCTGTCTTTCTCTACTTTGTTCATTAGTTTATTCATTAAAAGTAGTTTTTTCTGGGGTCATCCTGATGGCCAAACAGAAGAGGCATCATGTGGTCTTGTTAAAGCCTGGCTTCAAGATTGAGACAGTTACCAGCTTGCCACTGTGAATAGCCCACTGTTCCATTCCTGCAGCAAACTTGGTGGTGAGCTGTGAAGTGTGTTCTAAGGTCAACCTGGGAGGGCTAGAATGGGAGGTAAAGTTTTATATAAAATGGAAGGTGCCAGTACTACAGTTTCTGTACTCATGGGTCTAATGCCCTGTGCTATGGAGATGGTAAAAGAAGATGCTGGGGCCAGGAAGTGATCAACTGTGGGAAGAAAAGCCTGAGGTAGGGAACCTGGTCGAGGATGGAAGGAAATCTTGGATTTAAAATAATAATTTCCAGAAAACAGCTTAATGACATCAAGCACCATTTTCAAAAATGACCCTTAAAGAAGCAGTGTCAGTGACTCAGCAGGTTGCACACTGACCTCTGAGGCTGGAAGATCAGAAAGCTGGGGTTTCTATCCACACCAGGCATAGGTTAAATCAATGCCAACACTGTAGTGCAGTATGAGAGGGTGCTGCACTCTTGAGGTGCAGTCTTTCGAATGAGACATTAAACCGAGGTCCCAGCTGCCTGTTCTGGTGGTAGATTAGGTGGATGTTAAAGATCTCATGGCACTTCTTGAAAAGAGTAGGGAATTTTTATTGAGGAATACAAATTCAAAATTGTACAAAAATCAAACACTGGTTACACTGTTTTTCCAAGATAGTCATGACAATACACAAGGAAAAGTAATATGAATTTACAACATGTCCCCACCTTATACAGAAACAGTCTGAAACCATACAAAATGTTTCCATAGGCTCCCTACATTATAATATTCTTTTACATTCAGCATCATATACTGCTGTTAGGTTTTGGATAATCTGGGCTACAATCATTTTGGCATATGCTCTTACTGCTGTAGCACACCTTGCCTACCATAAATAATATTTGCAAAGGAAAAACATTATCTGAGTGTGCTAGGATATTTGCCCAGTGAATGAAGAATCCTAGTACTACTGCACTACTATATGTTACAAGCAGGATTTTTCCTTGCCCCAAGACCTCAGAATAAGAGATCAAATTTCCTTTGTGAAAAGGACATTCTAGATAAAATGCTTCTGTCGCTCAACAACTCCTGGGCAGGTAGACCTGGGACACCTACACTCTTCCAGGGCTTTATGTTTATGAGTACCTTTTACTCCCAGTCTGCCAAAACAGGATAACCATACAACATCCCACACTTTTAAAAGCAGCCTTTTATCTGTGAGCTGGGAAAACATGATAGTAAGCTTAGAATCATAATCTTTAAACACCTTTGGAATCTCATGATATTTAAGATTCAAAATATAGGCATGAAAGGACTTCCTTGAGTTACTGAACAAGATCTGAGGAGTAACCTGCCACAGTTTTAATTTTGCACATGCCATTTGTAAGTGAGGTGGAGCTGAAATTTCTTTAGATTATGCAGAAGGGATGATGGGGTGCCTAATCAGTCTTGGAAAACTCTGCAAAGTCAAAATCCATCAACTTGTATCCTGTCTGAATGGGTTTTGAAAGGAAAGGAATAAAGTTCTGGTAGAAGAAAAGGCTATAAAAAATAATATCGGCTTAACCATCCGTACTCTTCCTAAGTTGTTCTCATTGTAAGTGTGCCTTTCGTTATGGGGTTAGCTTACAACCCCAGAAATCTTGAAAGAAAATATGCATTAACCTGGATTCCATAGTGAGAGGTATTGGAAAACTTGAGCAATATGTAAAAATATGGGGATAATTAATGTATGTAGAGAGACCATTTTCTGTTTATCAGTCATTCTATTTTCCATTAGGAGATTGTCTGTTCTGCTCTTTGGGTCGCTTGAGACTAATTCAAAGAGGCATCATCTGGACTCCCAAGCAATACTCCCAAATTTTAATATAGGCGGGTGATGTCTTATTTGCAAACTTTTCTGAATCTCCAGAAGGTGTTGAAGCTGGGAGGTCTAGAGCCAGACTTTGGTCATAATTAAGTTTTGATCCTGACACTTTTCAAAGTCAGTTATTTCCTGTATAAGCATTTGTTCATCTAACTCAGGTCTAGTACAGATGCAGAGATCATCTGCATATGCTTTGATTTTAGTGCAGGGATCCACCTGGAAGACTTATGGGAGAAATGCCTGGGTTACCAGAAATTATCCTTATCAATGGGTCAATCTGAAAACAAATATTAAGGGGCTAAGCGGGCGACCTTGCTGCACCCTTTTATCCCAGAAAAGGCCACGCCCCGATACCACTAATATAAGGGATAATAGTTGCTGCCTCATATAATAGTGCAATCCACCTTATAAATGTTTCAGGAATAAAGTATACCTGTAAGACCTGAAATATATACCTACTGTATGATTGACCCAATTGAAGTCTTTTTCCTAATTCAAAGCTAGGATCACGCATTTAGGGCTAGGTTACATGACATATGACATTATGTCTCTCAGGTAAATTAAATTTCTGAGTATGGACCATACCTCTACTCATGAGGATTGCATTTTACTGATTACAGTCTTGGCTACTTGGAAAGATGGGTAACAATATGGATGCTAAAGTTTTATAATTAACATTTAGAGGCTTATAGGCCTCCAATTTGTCAAATCTCTTCTGTCTCCTTGTTTGTAGTAGTAATACCAAAGCTTAGGCATTACTTCAGAAATGTCTCAGAGGATAAGATATAAGAAAACACGTCTGGGATGACCTGTAGGTCAGGTCAGACAAAGTTTTGGGTCTATTGGTGGGATATTTAAATTCTTCAAATAACTTTGGTTCCCTGATGCAGTAGCAGGAGAGACAAAAATCTCCTGTAAATAAGTTTGCAGACAATTTGAATTTTATCTTGATCTGTGTAATATGATTTTGTACACGGGTCCAAAATATTATCAATTTTAGTATGTTGTTCTCTTGTCTGACAACTTCTGGAACTGTCTAAAGAAGGCCTGGTTCCTTGCATCAAAGTGCACCTTAAGTTTCAATGATTCATCCCTATTATACTGGACTTGAACATTTCAGCCTTTATTACCTGAATTTCACTGTTTAAATCCAATTTATACGTGTGGGCCCTTTATATCGTTTTGTATAATTTAGCTTTTAGCTTAAGAAACTGTAAGTAAGAGGATGTTGAGTTTCTAACTGACTGTTTTATTAAAAAAAAAACTTTTAACTCAACCTTGGTGTCAATTCATCAATCAGTAAGAAACTCAAAAGCCTCTACCACAGAAAATCTAGCTGCTAGAAAATCAAATAGTTTTCCTTCCATATCAGGTTGTGTTAGAAGGAGTTATTTAACATCCATCTAAAGGCTGTTTTTTTTTTTAGAAGGGGAGTAGTTTCCATAGTACATGTTACTGACATGGCTAAATGATCTGAGGTTTCACAAAGTATAACCTGCGCTTGAGTACTATGCAATGATTTTGAGATGAATATGTAATGGATTCTGGATGCTAGTGGGCCCTTGAAGAATGTTTTGCTCCTTGGAGTGGACTACTGTATCCACCCAATAATCCAGCAGTTTTAAAACAGAGTTTAAACAATTTGTGGTTCCAAAAGTTTAGAGTATGCCCTCCTATGTCCTCTAGAGATAATGGACAGTTAAAATTCACCCATTATTATATATATTTTTGTGTTCTGGTATGGTTGGATGAGCAAAAAGTGCAGCGCATGATGCAGTGCTTTGAGGGGCATAGACATTTATCAACCTAAATTTTCATTTCCCTGCAAAGATCCAATAAAAGAGCTCTTCAGGAGATATATCTACCAATCTCTGCATGGAGAACTGAAAACCTCTCACTAGCACACCCAACCCCATCACATATGTCAGGACCCTGACACCAAAAGGAAGGTCTCATTGTCCATAACTTTTTATGTGAATCCTCATGTATGATTTTTCTCCTGGTATCCTGAACAAGAATAATGTCATTTACTAAATCCTTCAAGATCTGAAGGGTAGTTATCCGTGTTTTATAAGCTTTAATAATGCATACATTAAGGGTTAGAGGAAATCCATTGGTCAGCCCTCATTTCGCCTTCTATGCTTAGTTATGTCAGGACACTTTTCTGGTGAGATTTTTATTTTTCTTTTTAAGCACTTCTGACTGTGAGTCAGATGATGGGTCTAATATTGAGGACACAGTGGACAAATCAGAATCCTCTCCTTCATCCATGGTGTCACCCCACTGTCTTCTTTTAGCTAATGCCTGATACCTATTTCTGGTCACCACTCTGTTCTTTTGGGTGGGGAGGGCATGTCTACAGTGTTACAGGTATTATTTGGGGAAGTATGAAGGAGAGGAGGAAAATCTTGAACTCTAACATCACCTATAGAGGTCCCTACTGAATCCATTGTGAACTTCCCTCCTCTGGGGATGAGGGGCAAGTTTCCATTGGCTAAGGATGTCCTAAACCTTCCTTCTTCTTTAGAGCTTGCACCTGGCATTTCTCAATGAGCTACACTGGATCTTGCTGAGCCCTGTCAACTCTATTCCATTCAGCCCAGGGGCAGTTTCTGTAGGTGTGCCCACCCCATGACATCAGTTACATTTTAGAGGGTTGGGGCAGCTGAAACTAATGTGCCCATACTCAAAACACAGGCTGCACTTGGGTTGTTTGTAAACAGAACTAAGATGAGTGTGGGCTCCACATTTATGGCATGTTCTAGGTTGCCCTTGGTAGAAACATAGACAACTGTTCCTGCCAAAGTAGAAACTACTTGGAAGATGGGCTATACCTCAGTGTAGCGGTTTAAGTTGACGCTTACCCTTCAGTTCCCAGTCCATACCAGATCTTCATCTAGAATGGGTGTGAGGGCCTCTAGGATTATACATCTCTGTTGCAACCAGTATTGGACATCTGCAATACTGACACTCTCATTTCTATTGTGAAAAGGAGGTGATGATCTTTTACTATAGGTTTTGTGAGGGAACTGGAAAATGTGTGCCATAGAGAGGTTCTGAACCTGTGGGTACTTAGCCCAAAATCTATCTAATGTGTGACTGGTTTAAAACTGACATCATATATAACTTCCCTGTGACATTTATGACAACAAACAACTCTAAAGGATTTATACTCATTTGCTCTTTCAACATTTTATGTAAAACAGTTTTCCTATCTGGAGCATTTTCTGAAGCCCATTAAATTTCAATCAGACAGCATTTCTACGCTGAGCCAGTTCCCTCTGTTCTTAAATAAGTCTGCCATTAGCTCATTCTAGAACCAGTAATTCCTCTCTCTGCCCTGCTCAGCTGGCCATCATGGAAATGATGGACACATTGGTTTAATTGACCTGTGGAGAGCCCTCTTCCCTCTCAGAAAGAATACTCTTTCCATTCTAGCCCCACAATTCATTCTCCAGGATTGATTACTTTCTATTGGACATTGGGCATCTTTCTTCAGTACTGTCATGTACTTATCTTCCTAAGTCATCTCTGATCATCATCCCACCCTGCTGCATTGGAGCTCAGGCCCCCACTACCCAAGATAAAGTTTACAGATTTAATTGCCAATTACTGAGGTCTGACACCCTCATGTCCCATAGAAACATAGACTTTGAAAGCAGATACGGACTCTTGGCCCACCTAGTCTGCCCATTTCCCTACCTACAGGATAAGCTCCAGATCCTATTTAACCAACAGCCAACCCCATCTCAATACTTTTCTCACTAACTTTTGAATACCAATTCTCCTACCATGCCCAAGCTAGATGTGCTCTGGGGGCATTAAAGTGCACTCTTAGGGGTGAGATTATTAGCTTAGCTACCATCAGGAAAAGATTACTTCTCAGGTCACATTTCACTTTCTCCA
Source organism: Neoceratodus forsteri (assembly GCA_016271365.2). Taxonomy (NCBI): domain Eukaryota; kingdom Metazoa; phylum Chordata; order Ceratodontiformes; family Ceratodontidae; genus Neoceratodus; species Neoceratodus forsteri. The sequence goes on along the minus strand of CM028133.1, from coordinate 83,531,833 downwards.
AGAAATAAGAAGAACAGAATTGTCACTTCCACTTCTCCCTCTCCAATGATCTCAATAGCCTAGAAATTCTCAGAGATCACTACAATCGATTATTAACATAAAAATTTGAAATCTCCTCCAGAGATCCAAAATTTGATATTTTGATCAGGTGGACAAAGCAGGTAAGTTACTGACCCTTCAGCTATGAGCCCAAGCTGCAATCCCTACCATTTGCAATTTGATGGGTCATCTTGTGACCTCCCAGGAAACAGTTAACTGGTTCGGGATTATTATCCAGCACTATATCTCGCCGAACATCCCTTTGTGCTCAGAGGAGGTAGATCAATTTCACAGAATATTCAGCTCCCACATCTAGAGGAGTACCAGATAGCTGTACTGAAAGCCCCTTTTGGCACCAATGGATTATCAGTTATACTCTCCTCAATGGCTACAAATTAAAAAACTCCTTGCTCCTCTCAAGGTCTTGATCTCAGTATGCTTATATATGCTCCCTTTAGGAATATTCCCAAGGGCCTGCTTATCCCACCCATTAAGGCAACTCTCCAAGTGCATGCCCAGTTATGTGCTATTATTCAGATCTCCACAGTGAAAGATGTATCACAACCCATACTCAGAATCCTAATTTCAAAATTGAGGCAAGCCTCTTGGCGAAACCTTCTGGCCATTCAATCCCAAACCTAAAGTTGATGATCTTTTGAAAGAGCATAAGTTGCTGACATTCAGGAAGCTTGTCTCAAATACAATCTTCCCACTTCTTACTGTTTTAAGTATTTCCAACTCTTATACATGCATTTTCACCATTTCAGGATAGGGCCTTGGGAACAGAATTTAGTAGGACCTATATTGTCAGTCATTCCATCTATTCCACATCACATCTCATCTCATTCTTCCACCTTCTCCTGCAGGATGCATTGGAGAGCTCAGTGATCAACCACACTGTTCATGGGATCGAGTACTACCCATCACGTCATCAACACCCTAGACCATGGTCCAAAATATGGTCCCATTTATAGAGATGTAAAGTGGGATAGGTACTGCCTACTACAATTTTTTTGTAATTCATGATCTATATTACACCATAGTCAAGCTGCAAAAACTGGGGAAGCTTTTTCCAACCTATGTTACAGATATGGGATACAACCTGGTACTTTACTACACATACTAAGGGAATGTGATGAGGTTTCCTATTTTGGATGTCCATTAAGTCTAAACTAGACCCTTTATTGGGTTTCTCAGATGCTTTTAATCCAGAAATTTGTATCCTGGGGACTATGAGGGATCTTTGATTGGCACCCAGTGCAAGCACATGGCTATTGTGTCACTGCACCAAAAAAATAATATTATGCCATGAGCTTGACCAGGAGGTTCCTTCCAGCAGACTGACTACATGAGGTTCTCTTTGCTTTACCAGCGGAGAATCTTATAGCTCAAATGTCTAGGAGGCCACAATACTACCAAGGGTATGGGCTCCTTTGTATATCTTATTGACCATCTAATCATAATAAAAAGTGCTGTTATAGTACAATGTAAGATAGATACAGGCTCTCTGAATTCTGCTGTGTTGCAGATTGTGCTTTTGGTTATATGATATAGATCAGCATACCAGGGGAGAAAATAGGGTGTGTGGGGGGAGGAGGGGGTTTGCCACTTTGCTGACTGTTTACTGTTGTACTTATACAGTCCTTGTTAACCAGGACTACATTTTAAAGTTTCTATGTGAAACTCTGGAATTAGCAAGGTGTCATGGCAATATAAGGTGTATTTGTCATTTGATTTTTGTACAACAACAGGGTCTAACTGTCTTTGCAAAAGGTAAACTCAATAAAGTTTACTGAATTTTAAAATAATTTAAAGTAGTAGACCAGGAGAGGCTGCAGACATGGTCTACCTAGACTTTAGCAAGGCATTTGACACAGTCCAGCACAAAGATTAATAAACAAATTAGCCAGCCTGGAGTGGGTCCCAGGGTGGTAGCCTGGGTAAATCACTGTCTGGACAACAGGACACAGCAGGGTAATAGTAAATGGAGTCCTCAGTGAAGAAAGGAGGGTTACTAGTGGGGTACTGCAGTGTTCACTACTGGGGCTGGTCCTTTTAATGTCTTTATAAGTGACATTGCAGAGGGACTGGAAGGAAAGTACGTCTCTTTGCAGATGACACAAAGATCTGCAACAGGGATGATATGCAAGGTGGGGTGGAAAGGATGAAAAGGGACTTGGCAAGGTTGGAGGAATGGTCAAATGTATGGCAGCTTAGATTCAATGCAAAGAAGTGCAAGTAATGCACCAGGGAAACAAAAACCCTGGGAAGAGTACACAATGGGGGTGAGATACTGACAACAACAAAAATGGAAAGGGACCGGGGTAGTCATATCAGATGATCTAAAGGTGGGCGAGCAATGTGAGAAGGCAGTAAGAGAGCTGAGGATACTGGGATGCATAGGAGAGGCATCACCAGTAGAAAACAGAAGTTGTTGGCCGTCTGTACAGACAGTTGGTAAGACCACATCTGGAGTACTGTGTACAGTTCTGGAGACCCCATCTCTGCAAAGACATAGACAGGGTGGAGGCTGTCCAGAGGAGGGCAACCAAATGGTGCAGTGTCTGTACCAGAAGACATATGAAGAAAGGCTAAAGGAGCTTAAGATGTATAGCCCTCGAGGAAAGGAGGAGAGGGGAGACATGATAGAAATGTTCAAATACTCAAGGGAATCAATGAAGTCCAAGAGGGTAGCATCTTTCAGAAAAAGTGTGCAAGAACAAGGGGCACAATTTGTAGACAGAGGGACGGTTCAGAGGTAATGTGAAGTATTTCTTCACAGAGAGGGTTGTCGATGCATAGAACAGCCTCCTGAGGAAATCATAGAGTCAAAAACAGTGGGGGATGGAAGAATGCATGGTACAGAGATAAGGCAATTCTAGTAGGGGTAGGAGGAAGTAGGCTGTTGGTTAACTAGGATCTGCAGCTTATCCATTAGGTAGGGAAATGGGCAGACTAGGTGGGCCAAGCGGTCCTTATCTGCCATCAGATTCTATTTCTATATGTTTCTATAAAAAAAAATAAAAATAAGTCTGCCATAAAAAAGGTCTAGGTAGTCCTGCTTCAGTGTTTTCCTCATTGATAATGCTACCTTCTTCTTGTCCCGGGACTGAGGATGGTTTCCTGGTGTCCTGTGAGCTAGCACCCATATGTTGAGAAAACTCCCTAGCAACCTGGGAGTTTGCCTCTGAAGAGCTGACTGGTAATGTGGTTTCCATAGAAGTTGCAACATTTCCTTTGACTGCATTGACAGACATCATCGCTTTCTGGGAATACTCTCTGATAATTTGTGCAGTGCTGATTGGGCCAGTGAAGTCAAGTGCTAGATCAAGGGTCATAATTCCAACCTGCCATTCTCAAGGTGGCATCCAGGGACCAGGCTGGTGAATTTTGGTATTTCCTTCATCTCGCTCCTTATGCAAAGTATGTACCTGTTTAATAGGTGTATCATGTATTTGAATGGCATTGCACATCCGGAAGGCAACTAGGGGTAAACTGGGAAGGTATCGAAATTGGTTAGATGTTATGCTGGAAGAATGGTCCATTACATTTTCCACAGAATCCTCTTGCAGTACTTTTAACAAAAATTCCTTATTAGACTGAATGGCATTTATCAGTAAATATTCTTGAGACAAATCAAGTGGTACCTGTACTCCAGGTGATACAGCTTGCACAGCCAATTGTCCGTCCAGATGCACTTCTTGAAGTGGAATATCAGAATTCATTTTAATTATTTCTTGTTCTTGAATTCCTTCTAGATCATCATGCCGCATTTCAAGTTTTGATAAAACTGGACATCCATTCATATTTTCCTGAACCTCCATCAGGCATACCCCAGCATCTCCACCTCCTACAGACCAACTGCCCGCCATCTTGGATAGAGTAGAAGGTTCCCCTACTGATGAGTAGGGAATTTCCCTGATGTCCTGCCAAATTTCCCCATTTAATGTCAGTTGGCATCCATGTGCATCCCCCTCCCCAGGATGATTGCTGAAATTAGGCAGAATTGTCTATTCCTCCTTTCCCAGTCACAAAACTAACTAGAGAAGCATAACGATGGCTGGATAATAATTAGTTTGGCTATTCTGGAAGATTTACTGTAGTTTATTATACAAATTTATGGCTGTCAGAATTATGCTCTTATTCAGTGCAGCTCTACAGAGTATTACAAATTGATGTTTTGTAATGATTGCATAAACATTGGTACTAGAGATCATGGGTAGATAGACTATAGACAGGCTAGGAAAAAATATTCTTAAACATGTATAGATGTTTATGCCACCCTCCCATAGGACTCATGCTGTGACTCTATGTGAGTATGGTATGTCTTTTTGAAACTGTGCATATATTATATCTCTCGTGAGATTTTATGTGATATGGCGAAAGCCTAAAGTCAATCGCCGTTATCATGAAGTCAAAGTGGTAAAAAAAATGTTGGCACTCTGACACCCCGGCACACAGCAAAACGGCGCCAGAGACGTAGTTTTTAATGTTTTCTGTGAGGGCTGCACCTCTACTAAAGGATTCTCAACTCCGGGGTGAATGTTGGGGGACGAAAACTGTTAAAAAGGTTTGGGCCAGGCACAACAAAACACACGAAAGTGCCAAGACCTGAGCCCAGTACCCTGTGGACCAATGCCTGCAACCCACCCACCATGCGACAGGGTCAGCTCAGCAACCCACCATGGCACCACTTCTCACATCCCTACCATCCTTGCTGTACATGCCGCTCCCACCCTGCATGCGTATGTATAGTGACATCCTGTCACTATACTCACCCACCCCTAACCAGCCACCCTATCATCCTGTGGCTGTCCTCAGAAAGTGCTGGGAAGGGATCGCTACTATTGTAGGTGCCCTTTCCCCAGTGTCAATATCATTGGATACCCTTGTGAGAAGTTTTGCCTGAACAGTATATCGGAAAATCAGAAACCCTCAGAATTTTCCAAGATACCAAATGGGACAGAAAAAAACATCCAACCAGTGGTGAGTGTTGGATACTGTATCTAATGTGATTTTCTGTAGTTCTGCAGAATAATTACTGTTGTGATTTACAGGACTCAAGCCTCATTAGATGAAGAAAACAAACCGAGTCTCAGGACTTGATGGACCTTTGGTCTCCTTCTGCAATCATCTTTTATGACATTCCATTTTATCACTGAAAACAATTTGCACAAAATCAGGCTCATTACCCCTGTCCCAGCTACTTTTCCTACTCTGAAGTCATGATATTTGCTTGTGATATCAAAATTATTTCTCTTGGAAAGATTGCAGTCCCATATGCAGAGGATTAAATCTTCATGGCAGGAATAAGCAGCATGAACAGAAGAAGTCAAAAGCAAAAAGATACAATTTTTTAATGAAAATGTTCTCAGTAATAAAGGAGAGTGCAAATTTCAAACTGTGTGACAATTTCTTGTAACTTCATTCTGCTGATGCCAGTTGAGCCTTTTTGCTGGAAACAAAAATCTAATCAAATGAGTCTTCTGATCCAAAATCCAGAATTCCTGCATTGCTAAACACCTGCAACACATGTTTACAGCTCCTTCCCCAAATATGAGTATCCTTTATCCTCCACGCATTACAGATTGAATAAAACCTCCAACCCCAAACACTTCTCTGAACCCCCTCAAAGATTTGTCCCTTGCAGGCATAGCCATTAGTTAAGTCCCTTCCTCAGATGCAACAAACATTCACCTGGCCCTCACTGATACCGTCTTTATTCACTTGGCCTCTGCACATCCTATTGCATAGTGGCTCCCTAGTGCAAATTCTGCCCCAGTTACCAAGTGCCCTAAATAGGGCCCTGGCATTCCATACCATGTAAGCTGCTATGGTAGCAGCAGACTCTATCCTTCTCTCACCACTGCTAGGTCAGAGTCTGTCATTACCGCTTCTGATAGCATCAGACACTGGTGCAGCAGCAGTGAGAGATCAACAGCAGCCTTTGTGGGATTGAACAGTATGAATGTCTATCTAGGCTTATTAGGAACTGTGGAGGCTAAACACCAGGTTGCACCCAACCACAACACAAGCACAGGTGAGAGGCTGTGGAAAAGGTTGGTGTCAGTCAGGTCATGGTGGGGAAGTGAGGAAGTCCTGGTCTGAATCTCTGCCATATGTAAGTGTGTGTGTGTGTGTGGGGGGGATTAGACTAATGACTGATCCAGATAGTACCATAATTTTCTGCAGAGGAAGGCTATGAGAGGAAGAAGTGTTTGGGGTCTAGGCTGCTTAAGTGTGTATCATTCAGTGAGAAGAATGGACAGGGAAGTGGTTATTCATATCTAAGAAGAGGACTGTAGCAATGTGTTACTTCTTGTTTGGGGTGTTAGATTGCAAGGTTACTTCATCAGATTACAAAATCTGCTCTGATAAAATAACCCAAATTCCACATGATGGCTTTCTACCAGGTTCAGTTAACCTTTAGGCTGCCGACAGAATTAGAATGTATAAAATTTTGGACTGATACATCAGTCCACTGCCATCTAAGGTTAATCCTATTATTCAGCTAGTGCTGAACTGTTGGGATTTTTTTACAAAGTGGAAACAAGTGTTGAGAACCAGAGCCAAACCAATACAAAAAAATAATTTAAAATAAGTCGTGGTGTAAAAACTTTGATGCTGAAGTATTTGTTAAAAAATATGTTTTATTTAGAATGACTTTACTGGAAACATAGAACACAGATACTGTCATAAGAAAAAGGCCATCCAATCTACCCCAAACCTGCCTAATACTGGGAATTACTCATAGTGTATGCTCTCTTCCTTCCTCCCTGTTGCTGCACTTGTACCCTTCCCAAAAGCATTTTGTATGGTCTCACTCTCTTTGAACACCCCTCCCCATTGTTTCAGAAAACACATCTTCTAGATGCTTGTTTTATTCTTCTATTACCTTTTCCATAAAAGTACAGTACTTCTTAAAATCATTCTGACATCCAACCTGCCAGCTTCATGGAGTTTCCCTAGTGCCCATGTTTCTGGTCAGTGTAAACATCTCCCTGCTCATCCCATGGAGGTATAGTACTTGAACATTGCAATTATGCCCCTGTCCTCCAAGGTCAAATACGAGGTCACCCAACTGTCTCCCTGTACTGTATGACTTCTGCTTTCCCTGGATCATTTTGGTTTCTTTCCTCTGCACCAGTTTCAGCCTCTTTCTGTTGTTCCTCATGTGTGTTGCAAAACTGCACAAGTGCAGTCAGAAATGTCTACTGAGCTGAAAACAGCTGGTTTCAGATGTGTCCTAGTGGAAAATGATAAAGGGAAAATGTCTAAAATAATACAATAATAATGACATTAATAATAATAATACAATACAAAATATACAAATCTTTGTAGCAGTATTACAGAGTATCACAGTAACAGAAATCAACAGCAGATGGCAAGCAGTGCTATATAATTTCATAATGCTTTATGATACAAGTATAATTAAAGAACTAGTAGAATCAACAATAGCAGACAGGAAAATGTTAGAAATTTTAAGAAATAGTCATTTGTAACTTTTATTTATTTATTTATTTTCACTATTTCTTTTATGCCCCAACACCACGGCCAGTCCTCTCTCCAGGCATTCCAATGCACCCCCAATGCACTATGTGAACTGGAATGAAGCTCCCATAGGTGCTCCACTCCTGTATACCTCTAGAGACCTGTCTGACCCCAGGTGGGTGGAAGAGTCCCCTCTCCTCTAAATCTTCAAGGGAGCATGTAACTGAAGCTCCTCCTTGGTTCCTCCATGTTAGCTTTCAGTGTGGGAGCCCTTTGCCTGGATTGGTCATGTAGTATTTTCTTTTTCTGGTCCACCCTTCGGCACTGGCACTCGAGGAGGACCAATGAGACGAGAGGTGCTCTGAGACATGCATCCGCTCCAGTCTTCCAGCTGACTTTGGCCCCTCCCTGCTTATCTTGCTTTCACTAATCTCACGGCACTGCCTGTGGTCACCCAGGCGGTGGTGGTATAAGCGAGAGGTGAGCATCCTGCCCCTTCCAGAGAAGGACAGCAGCTGGTCAGGCACTCAGTCCTTCTCCCTCAGCCGACTCCGGCAACCTGAGTCTGTCATTGAACCCAGGTTGCTGGCATGGCGTGGTGTGGCATCCAGTGCCTCGACCCTCAACGCCACCAGGCTAGCCTTCATAACTTTATTTCTGAAGCATGTTTCATTTTTCCTGTGCTCATTAGAAAGCTTTCTATGTGATATTATAGCTCGTGGGGCATCATTTGATGCTCCTGACCAACCAAAGTGCTTCCTCAAGTTACATCTGAGGTACTTCATTGCTTTAAAAGTACCTCATGCACCGAGCATTGTAACAGGCTTATCAATGACCATTGCTCGCAGCACAGAAAAGGACCAAAAGGTATTTTTGTAAAAATCATAGCACTATCTATAATAACTTTACAGGAACACTATGAGGGCTCACTTTCAGTTCACAGTTCTTTTGCCCTAAGAATGCATGAGGTGACACTCTCATATCTATAAAAGGCCTCCTAGGACCCTACAAACTTATATTATAAATCATAACACCAGTCTTAGTCAATCAGGATTGTTTATTTCTAAATATTCTAGGTACTATTATAAATTTAAGAGGGTGTCTCATGCACATTTTCTAAAATTCTGAAGTTCTAAGTACAGGTTGTACAGTCCATTTCCAACAAAGGAGATTCATTAATATTCTACAAAATAAAACTGCTTGATTTTAAATTCAGTTTCAGTTTTTTAAACAGAGATGTTTAACATAATTTAAATATGTTTACTTTTACATTTGAAGTATCACTCGTGGGGATAAGCATTTCTTCTAAAGTACTTTGTGTGCCAGAAGTGCTCAGCAACACTTCATATGTCTCTCATCCAGAGAAGGCAAGAATGTACTCTTATAACCATGAGAGACACAGTAGCTGTACATACATATAATACCATTCTGTATGTGTGGAATAACGCTCTGTCTGGCAGCTGACATATCTAGGCCTGTTCCTTCCACTACATCATTAGCAGTATGACTTCACTGGCAGTGACATCAAATTTGACTGACCTGGCAGCTACTAAGTGGCTCTTCCTGAGCATCTGTGATGTTACAGTCAGTTAGGTCACAATTCTGATGACGTAATAGGAGAAGAAGCACTAGGTACATCAGCTGCCAGGCAGAGTGCTATTCCACACATCACACCTACTAAAATAAGGTAAAATATCTTCTCGTTAACAAAGGAAAGAAAAAGTCCACAGATATGAAAACTAATAGTTAACTGCTTTTAAAACTAATATGAATTTTAGGCAGTACACTAACTCTTTAAACTTATCTAAATTGCATTATAAAATGACAAGAACTAATATAAAGTTTCATTGTCCAAGAGATATCATCTGATCATGTATTAAATCTCTATAAACACAGCCTCAAGCCAAATCTCATTTTCTCCCCTACAAACTTACTTAACTTCTATAAGAGAACAAGTCCTCAAGGTGTGCATTGTAGGATTTCAAAGCATTTTCAAGGGCATAAGGACACTCTGGGCCCAATTCCGGAAGGCTTCATGCATGGTGCAAAGTGACTTGCACTAAAATAAAATGGTGCAAGTAGCACTTTGCACCATGAAATACACCATTCCATATTCTGAAAGGCAGCCTGTGACATGTCACAGGCTGCTCCACCAGAGTGGCATTACACCAACAGTTACCCCATAAACCCACTGCAACACGTGCGGGGGTTTATGCCAACAGTTGCACCCTATTCTGGAGGGGTGGCCTGGAACAGCACGGTTGCTATTCTGAGAGAACCCCCAGAGGACATCTGTCAAGTACAGTTAGACCAGCTAATAGCTGGTCTGTGTGTACCCTGCATCTACTAAGGGTGTCCCACTGTGCCCTCTACAGCCACCCCCATGAGCTCACAAATCCCCACCATCCATCCCTCGTGTGCAACCCCATGATGCTTTTTGTTGGCTGCTGGCACCCCAAACCCTGCAGGACTCTGCATGCCCCCAAATCCCGCTTCCCAGATCTATACCAATGACATACAGGGCTACTCAAGCACCCCTTCCCCACACAGATGGCAGCTCCTGGAATCCCAACAGTACCTCAATATCCCTGGTAGTCAGGACCGGCCCACTGGCACAGCAGTAGGGTCAGCTCTCGGCACCAGCGACCTGGGTTGAGGAGCGGACTCAGGCAGCTGGAGAGGTTGGCGGAGGAGGAAGATGAAGCACCCTGAGGCTGCTCTCCTCCTCCGGGTGGGGTGGGATCGAGTCCCGCTGCGATACCGCCAGCTGGGTGACCACGGGTGGTGGTGCAGTGAGACCTCATGTAGCAGGGAGGAGGACATCTGCCGTGAGCCGGAGCGCGTTAGCACGTAGTGGCGTGCATCGGCTCCTGGAAGCTCTCCTGCATGCAAGGCCGCCCTCTGGGGATGGGCAAAAGGGAAAATACCCTCTGGTGCTCCCTATAGATGGAGCTCAGGCCTGATCCCAGGGAACCTGCTGGCACAGGTGATGGATCCCGACCAAATCACTGGTCGCTCCGGGCGGTGGAAGGGAACCCGCCTCGTACCCATCTGGGGGTCAAACCAAGGCAGTGTGGGGGATGACTGCACCTGATGCTGACAGACAAGCAGGGACGCACAAGGCCTTAGGAGATTCCTGAAGGTGAGGAAGTACCGGGGTGAGAAGGAGGTGTAAAAGAAAAATATATAAAAAAAAAAAATATCCCTGGTAGTCTAGTGGTCCCCCATCTGGCAGTGCCAGTCCACCCCACACCTGGTCCCGGTCAGCACTGGCATACCCACCTGTCATCTCCACAGCCAGCCACTAACTGAGCTCTCTCTGAGTGCGTACTACTATATACAGTATGCACTCAATGAATGATCATTGAGTGTGTACCATATACAGTAGTACATGCTGGAGGAGCTCAGTAGGCAGCTGTCTGTGGAGGTGAGTGGGTATGCCAGTCGACAACCAGGACCTGGTGGGGGTGGACTGGCACTGCCAGATGGGGGGCCACTAGACTACCAGGGATATCATATTACTATCAGGATTCCAGGCAGCTGCTATCAGGGTGGGGGGACAGGGGATGCTTAAATAGCCCTGGTGGTACTGACATGGTATTAGGGAGAGGAGCTTTGGGAGGGGCTTGCCATTCAGGGATCTGGGATGGAGAGACTTGTGCCCTGTCAGAGGGCATTAGTACAGCTTGTGGCACCCTGTGTTGGTGTGCCCTCCCTTATGTACTGCCTGGGGTGCCTGCAAGTCACAGTATGTAGCCACCAGGGACCCTGCCTGTTCTGGAATTGGGAGTAAGGTCCCGGATATTGGCATATGGCACAAGTCGCAAGTGATGGTGACTTGGGCCATGTGTCTGGAATTGGACCTTCTGTCTTTACCCTCATGCCCTACTAAACCCCTGGGGTGCATTAGAATCCTATAGTGCACAACATCTCCTAGCTTATTACTTATGTATAGCCTAAATTCAATATTCCCTGAAGGCAGGAGAGGCACTTGGAGGTAGAGGAAGGGGTAGTAACATGTGAAACAAGGACAAGAGACCCAAAACATTTAGGGTTCTGGTCAGAACCATGAGGTAGGGGTTGAAATTTTGGGATTGCACTGTGATGGTTATTCCTGTTTATGGAGTTCATTTGGATTTTACTGGCTAGCTGTTATTGTGATTTGACTATATAGAATAAAGAAAGTCATATATGGAGCAATTTATATAATGCAAAACTAAAATAGCACATCAAATAATGCAACCTGTATTTACAGTAGTAAATTTGTATTGCAGTTTGATGAAATACCAGATTCCATAAATTCAATGGTATTTACTAGTGTGCAGCCATTCTAGTTCTTGTTTTTTTTAAGTAAACGCACAAATCAGTGACCCTGATTATATAGTTTACATATTTGCTAAATACATATGAGCATGTGTGTGCACTGTACTTGTAGCTGTGTGACCATTTTCTTTAAATGTTCTGCTATCTTCAGTGTAAGTAGAGTAACAGTTTCTCCACAGCACCATTATATCTCAGGTCTCTGTCAGTGGTAGAGATAACCTGAAGCATGTTCTATACTGGGTAATCATGACTATACATTTGTTCTGTTTGTCCTGTGCTTTTCCAGAAGCTATGATGTTTTGCTCATGTGTGTGTGTGGTGGGGGCTGGATTCTTTTGTTGTTATTACTTCAATAGTAGTAGACAGTCTGATCTAGTGGTTAATCCAACAGTTTAGTAATCAGGTGTCACTATTGCCAACTACTTACTGTCTGAAATTGAACAAGTAACTTATTCTACCAGTGCTCCAGTCCACTCATTTGCAGAAATTGGTAAAAGCAGGACCACACTGGAAATTAGATGTTTCATCTCACCAGAGCTATCCTAGGTAAATAAAGTGTGAAATCAGATCTGTTTCAGAGCACTGAAAACCTGGGTAGAGCTAACGATCCTGCTCATTGTCAGGCTCAACATACTCCGTACTAGTTTGTTGAGAAGCTTCAGGTCTCATGTATTTAAGAGCTCAACATACTATGCTATGTAAGCCAGCCATAGAGATTAGAATGAACTGTTTTCTATACTGGGAGAAAATGTGTCCCAGTGGGGGATGCAGCAATGTTACCAGGGCAGGTCCATAAAATTCTTAAAGGCCTGCATATAGCCCATTCCATGCCCATCAGTATATCACTTATTTTAAATGGACCATGAACTTGTTTTAATATTTTTATATAACTGGAACTTTGGAAATGATTGAACTCTGGTTACTACGCCCAGTGCTTGATTTTGTGTAATTATTTTAAAATAGTTCTATTTTTTCGTTATTTAGAGGCCATTGATAATATGGTATCATGTCACAACAGTGGCGGGAATACAGTGAATACCATCACAGTGAAATTTTCAGCAGTTCACTGTGATCGCTGTCTAGGTTCCCAATGCTGCTGTCTCCATGGTGTTTGCCCTCCCCGAACCAACAGTGACTCAGGTTGGTAATCCTAAGTGTGGCAGATGCAGGGGTAGAGCCACCCATCCACATGGGGGTGTGGAAAAAGCCCCCACAGAAAACACACTTTTGTCCAGTGACAGCACAACACCAGTTGCGGTGTTGTGCCATCACTGTACTGATGGTCAGCAATTCCATGTCGCTGTGGCATAGTGGAACCATTAATATAAAGTTTTCTCAAACAGATATATATATATATATATATATATATATATATACATATATATTTAGTTACAGACAGACCTGGTTAAGCCATAAACATTTGTTTTTCCCCATTTGTTACATAATAAAGAATATATACTTACCAATGACTGAACTTTTGTTTCATTTAATTTATAAGAATAATCTAAATTATAACATTTTGAAATATTGCACTGAGCAATTAAAACATTTGATTTTCCTATCTTCATCATTTATTAATGCTCACTTTTTAAAATCCAATTATTTATTTATTTATATATTGCTTTTGAATAGAAGTTACTGCCTTTTGCATGAACATATACTTTTATGTTGAGAGCACAATCCAGGCATTTCCTGTGTTTCCTTTGAGGGGTTTTGCCTCAGTAGGAGCAGAGGATCAGCTTTTTATTTCACAGCCGAATTGTGGTTTTGTCAATTAGCAGAGGTTTGCAACTAACCTTGCAGCCAAGGTTCAGAGATGATATGGGTCTGTATAACAACTGTATGGAAGGGGACACTGAGAACAGGAGTGAGATTGAATGGGGTCAACACTATAATGAGTGCTGGTAGAGTCAGCAGTCAGTCAAAGATTAGCAGCTGCTCCAGCGGAGGGACGGCATGAAAGAGCATTCTTGGTAACACACCAGAGAGTATTCATTCTAGCCATCTCTTCATCTGATGTCACTGGGGTCTGGAACTCAAAGATAAATAGAAAATTCATATTAGGCAAGAAAAAGGCTACATTAACTGAGAACCCTAAACAAGAAACGAAGACTATATATAAAAACATAAAACAATACACTGGTGGTATCATACAGACTTTCCATATGACCACATTTGTAATTATATTAAAAAGACAAAACAAGGTTTAATGTTCTCTTTAAGGAAAACCATTTGCATTTATGGGTAATGTAAAAGCACTGCAATATATCAGAAGCATGAAACTTTAGTCAGCAGAGTATAATGCTGACCAACACACTAGTATAAAGACTCCCTCCTGCAAACTATAGTTTGGTACAAGCTCAAAACAAACCAATTATTGACTCAAGAATATCCATCTATTCCTCCTCCTAACAATCTTTCAGCTCAGCGGTTTCCATAGAATTGTTCGGATTCGTTATTCTGTCTTACGTGGCTGTGTACATCATTCTCTTTCATTAGAAATTGCACCACTGTGTATTATGTCCGTTCATAGTGGCACATTTCCATTTGTCTAAGAGGGGTTTCACTTCTTCATACAGGAAATGGAGATCTCAGTTTGTGGCTGTAGCTTCTTACTAACCTTTTCTGTAGGAAAAAAAGAGAATAAATTTGCATGATGCCTTTGAAAAGTGCAACACTTCCTAGTACTGGAATGTTCTTCCATTTTTAACCAGGAGATATTCAGTTTGTCAGGCAAACAGAACTATTAAAAGAGTCAGTAACAATGGCAAGTTTGTTTTGTGTTATTTGTTCTTGCAAAATGTATACTTTACAATGCTTGCAATGAAAAAAAATGCCTTAGGCTTGTAATAGGAGCTTAGCCAATTTACTTGGTTAAAATACTTACCTCTTTACCTATCTCTTGTAGCCACAACAATATAGTTTCTAGTTCAGTTTTGTTTGTTGATTCTCCTCCTTTTAAAATCTGTACTAAAACTACCTTCCCTATGTGTTTAAGACTTTACCTATCTTCCTGCATATACTAATTTCTTACTAAGATTTTTTCTAGTTTCATCCTCAGAACACATGTGAAATATTTTGTGACAGTTTGAATTAACACACAGAAACCAGTGCACTTACACCCAGCCAAACATGTCCCAAAAATGTGGTAAATAACTTGAAGCAGCAGTGCAATGAAAAATGTTTTCCAAAATCTAGTTTCATCTACAGTTAATAAAATATTAGCATACTTGTCAAACCTACTATTTTAGGTACCCCTATCCTGCACACCATGGCCCAGATATTCAAAGGTTTGGCTCCAGTAGCGATATTCAAATAGAATTCGTCTAAGCACAAATCCGATGTGCCAGAGTGCATCAGTAATGTATGCAGGCTCAGGTAGGAGGCGTGCCCATGCATATGCTGCACATCCCGATATTCAGCCGGGATGTGCTGAGCCATCTTTTGCAACCCCTACTTGCACAGCACAAAGTTGATCAAAAAAGACAGCGGGCCACCCACAGGTGAGCTGCCATATTGCAGGGTGCAACACGGCAGCTGCCACCTGTGGGTGGCCAACCGAGCTCGCTGCACTTCCGCGGTGGCGCCCCCCATGCCTGATCACGGACATTGGTATGATAAAATTAGAATCCTATATCCCTGGTGGTTCAATGGACACTGTCAGCCCGATCGCCGGCTTCAGTAAAATAAAAATAGAATCCTATATCCCTAGTGGTCCAGTGGACCGCGTCACACCGATCATGGGCTTAAGCAAAATAATGAGAATTCCCATATCCCTAGTGTGGTCAGTGGACGCTGTCATCAATCGCGGGCTTAAGTAGAATTACAATGATTCTTATATCCCTGGTGGTCCAGCGGACCCCTCCCCATCCGCCCACTGATCCCCACTGCCCGCTCCCCAGTCAGCGGCAGGCAGCAGCACCCACCTGTCTGCGCCCGCCTCCCACTACTGAGCACCGTCCAGTAGGGCTGTATGCCCATTGGTCACAGCGTGAGCCAATGGACGTGCAGCCATGCATGCTACACATTCCAGATATGTGAATGGATCCAAGTTGCAAGTCATGGGGGATCAGCACACCTGCATGAAATGAGCATAATGACATGCAAATGGCCCCATTTGGGCCCTCATACATTATGCATGTGCACTTTTGAATATTGCGGTTGCTGCACCTAGCACAATGGAACTGTGCTAGAGCATTCCCCTACTCACTCTGGCCACTTGCACTGGTGCAGTGCCGCTGCACAATGTGCACTGCGGTGGCTGGGGTGTGATATTCAATGATGCTGAGCCATGGCGCAGCTCCGTTGGTCTCGCCAGATCACGCCCTGCGCGGCGGTGTGCTGCACGCAAGCATGCTGCACAGCCTGGCGCGGTTTGAATATCTGGCCCCATGAGTTTTTTCTTAATTCAACCCTTGCCATGTCTATGATGTTGTTTCTAAACCAAATGTGATAGTCATCTTTTTCTAAAAACAAATACAACAGAATTGAAACATTTATAACATACTCACATTTTCATGGAACTAGAAAATGTTATCAGACCATAAAACTGGAAGATGCCTGCAATCTTTTATACTGAAACAGTCAGGTCAAATTGTTTCCCAGTTTCACTGTACTGCTGCTTTAAGAATGTTTCTAATGTTTGGTTAATGCATTGTTATGCAATGTACCTTTTTCTGTCTAATAAACATCCACTTTTGTTTTCAGGTCATTAATAAACAGTAACACCCATCTGTATCCCCCATACAATAACAGAAATGATTACACTTGATGTATTAATAAACTGCCTATTGCATTGTGCTCTTAGTAATAAGCTATTGACTCATCCAGAGTACATGGAGTGGGCCTACAATATAAAGTGCTATGGGACTGAGGTTTGGTAGAGTTGGTTATAAAATGCCAATAGCCCAACCAGAGTTAGAAAAGTGGGCCTATACTAAAAGTGGGTCCAATCAGAGTGTATATAATGGGGCCATGATATGCCATAGGACCAACCACAGTGGCAGAGAAGGGTTATAGTAGCCATTGGCAAACCCAGAGTGGGTAAAATTGGCTATACTTAAGCAATATGGCATGACAGGATGTGCAGCATCACTGAATGGCTTCATGAGGCCACCGGCCGAAAGTGCTTCCACCACTCTAGGTGTGACTTTATTCAGGATGACGACACCCTGGAGTGCCTTCTTGTGATTATAATATGGCTATAAAAATCTAACAAGACTTTGATGATTAAGCAATAGTCATAAGAAACAAATCAGAAGTTATTAACTTTATTACAATTAACTTAGAAATAAAATAGTCCCTTCAAGAGCTTTACTGCATCCCCCAGAATGCTTACACTGACTATTTTATAGCCGCTTTATTATTTTGAGCTCAGCAATAATATACTCCTGCTTTTATCTAATTTTCACATTGCAAAATTGAGCACATTAATATTGACATCCCCATTTAATGTCCTTATAGAGATCAATTGTGCTGCAGCAGAGGCATCCATATGGTTATTTTCTGTGTTTCCTTGTTTTTGTTTTTTTACTAACAGGAGTGAAGACTGTCCTAACAAACAGAAAAAACAATTATGCAATAAGGTATGACAGGGTATGTATTGTGATTGGATAGTGGCACACCTCATGTGTGGCATGAGGCATCACCAAGTAACTTCACTTCAACCACCCGAAAGTGCCATGACCCCCACCACTATATGCCCTGGAGTGTCTTACTGTGATTATAAAATTGGTCCAACATGTTTTTGTTTGTTGTTTTTTTTTGGGGGGCTGAAGAAATGCACCAAATCAAAAAAGAAATGTTTTGTGACTTTTTAAAATAACCCCAGCACATTCCTGCACTGACATACCATCTAAGGTTTAACTATTATGTACAAAAATTCATGTATTTTTAATTAGCTCTTAAATCCTCTAGTTTCCCCAACCCATCCCATTTTACCCATTCCCTCACGTTTCTTTATTTTTCTTTATAATATCCCTCCCTTTTCTCTGTCTTATTTATTTTCAGTCTTGCCAACATTCAAGAGATGTAATGTTTACTACAGATAGAATGCAAGAATTTAAACCTCTGCTCAGTTCTGCTGGCAGAATGTTTACTCCACTAGTACACAACAGAAGGCCTCTGATGGAACCAGAGCTTTTGTTTTATCTGTAACAGCTCAAACAACACAGATTTTCCTAGTAAGCAGGGGAGGATAGGGGAATTTTTCATGTCAGCAAAGAAACACCATAAATTTTAATTTTAAGTACTGCAGTACTTCATTTTTATGTTTGCTTGCATGCATGTGCAAGAAACATAGTGCGACGATCAAAATGCAGTGCCATACAGTTGAAAGGAGGCACCGCTTGAGTGAGCAGCACCTCTCCCCACACACACACACGCTACGCACATTCTGTGCTCATCGCTCCTACCTCCCCCCCGCACACTGTATGGCTGACAGGGGTGCCCAATCCCCATCAGCTCTACTGTCCCCCCTGCGGTCTGTATGGCCGACAGGGGTGCCCAATCCCGTCGGCTCTACTGTTCCCCCAGACTATCGGGTGCCATGCTGGGAGCCCACCCCAGTGTGGCAACAGGTCCTATGGCGCCACGGGGTGCCCAATCCCCATCGGCTCCACTGATCCCCAACAGCCTTTCCAGCTGCCATGCTGGGAGCCTACCCATCATGGCAAATGTCGCGTAGTCCAAATAAAAAAAAAAACCTGAAAGAAAAACCTTCCCTCTGCTGTCTCACTCCTCCCTCCCCCCCGCCACCCACCGCGCACCCTGCCTCCTCACACCCCCACTCACCCCATACTTACTCCAGAGCTCAGCGCCATGATCTTCGTGGACCAGGAACACGTTTGCACTCTTCAAAGCCGACCGCTGAACTGAGAAATGCGGTAAGCTGTATAATGGGATAGATAGGGTTTTTCAACTTTGCTGCATATCTCAGGCATTTTAGGAATTTTGGCACCAAATTTTCAACATGGGGTTTTGGGACCCTCCTCATGAATTCTGTCACTGTCATGGTGTTAATCGGGCCTGAAGGGTGATTCGCGGTCACTGCATGAAATCACCTTTTGGGACTGATTAGCGAAATATTGATGCCAGTAATTCATAAGGTGGGCTCTCAAAAAGCCTATGTTAATTTAGTAAATCTAAAAACATCGACTGTTCTGGCCAGCGTTAGCAGGCTGTACCTACATGCGCTACTTGGGTTACTGAATTTTCAATATTTTCACTCTGGATTTTCAAAATTGCCATTTGACCACACTTCCTCATGAGTAGTACAGCTGTCATTTTCAAATCTCACCCAAATGTGTTTCTGCGCATGTAGCGAACAATGGCACAGTCGGTGTGAGAACTCAATGTTTGGGACACATTAAGAAAATCACAGTGATACTGTTAATGAGCAGAGTCTTAAAATGGCTATGTTAAAATTTGGTGAAAAATTCCCAAAAATGACTATTTTACGAGCATACGTTGCATAGTTCCTCATGAGGCTCGTTAAGTTCAGCGAATTTTCAATATTTTCACTTCAGATTTTCCCAACATTGCCGTTTACCTATACCTCCTTATGAGCAATATAGCTGTCATTTCTCACTTCTCACCAAAATGTGTTTCAGCGCATGTAGAGCACAATGGGCGCAGTCGATTGTCTTAGAACTCAATGTATGGGGGCACATTAAGAAAATCACAGTCACACTGTCATGAGCGAAGTATTAAAATGGCTATGTTAAAATGTGGTGAAAATTCCCCAAATGACTGTTTCTGACGTTTGTTGTGCTGATCTCGCTTGCGCTCATAAGTTCGCAAATTTTCAATATTTCTCCAGATTTTCAACATTGCCATTTTACCACCTCCTTATGAGCAGTACAGCTGTCATTTTCACATCTCACCCAAAACATGTATCCGCTCATGTAGCACACAATGGCGCAGTCGTGTGCTGAAATCAATGTATGGGACACATTAAGAAAATCACAGTGACAGTGTTCATGAGCAGAGGTCTTAAAATTGCTATTTTAAAAATTTGGAGAACAAATTCCTAAAATGACTGTGTTACAGTGAGCATTGTGCAGTTTCCACACACCCTCGTAAGTTCATGAATTTGTAATATTTTCAGTCCAGATTTACACCAGTGGCATTTTCCACACTTCCTTATGAACAGTACAGCTGTCATTTTTCACAACATGACGAAATGTGTTTTCCACTTTCAGCACAGAAATGCGTGTTCGCTGTGGGAAATCATTGTTCGGGACAGATAAAGAAAATCACAGTGACACTGTTCATGACTGGAGGTCCCAAAATGCCTGTGTTGACAATCTGCTGTAAACAATTACAAACTAATTACATTCTGGTTACGTTGCACAGTTTCTCATAAGCTCGTGACTTCACCATTTTAATATTCTCACTGCAGATTTTCAACACTCCCATTTTTTACACCTCCCCATGAACGGTACAGCTGTCATTTTCACATCCTGTTCAGAATGTGTTTTGCACAATGCCATAGTTGCTGTGCAAAAAGCAGCTCGCCAATAAACTGATATTGCCACTGTTCATGAGGTGAGGGTCACAAAACCCATGTTGAAAATTCAGAGTGAAAATACTAACGAATGCCTGAGGCGCTAGGGTTTCAACCATAACACCCCACCCTGTAAGAGAATGACAGGCATCAGGGGTGTGACTTGGGATTGTCACCTGCAATGCCATACCATTCCACCCTACCCACACCCTGCAGCCACTGAGAGGCATCGAGGTGTGTCTTGGACTCTTGACCCCAAAGTTCACCCCATTCTCTATACCGCACCCATCTCACAATATTTCTTGATGGAATGGGGTGCACATAAGACCAAAGACCCAAGGCACACCATGACACTGTCGGTGTCTGCATGGAGGGTGTGATGAAATGGCATGGCCGTTATGTCTGATGACACAAAGGCACACCCAAATGCCTGTCACTATCTGCAGGGTGGTGATGGGGTTGGCTTCAGTTCAATACTTCACTGCCATTCTATTATGCAGCTCTGTAACTCCTACACTACCAATGCCAATGCCAGCAAGCAAACATTCGGCATTGACAAATGCTGCTTAAGTTATGTATGTGTGTGTAACAAGAGTATTATGAGGACAAATAACATTTAATTCTAATGTTTATGAATTAAGGTTTTAGTGAGCAAAGGCATTTGTTATGGCAGTCAGGAATGACTGGTACAATTGATTTTTGTGAAGTGGCTACTGGACCTTCTTCCAGTGCTGTCATTATGAGATATCAGCACTGGGTTCCAAGCCCTGGGCCAATCAGATCACTGATTTTTATTGCCATATTATAATATGTCATAGACCCAGTCAAAGTGGGTAGAGTGGGTTTGTACTGTGTTATAGGACCAGCCAGAGTTGATGAGTGATATACTACATAAGCAGCACAACTAGAGTGGGTAAAGTGTACTTATACCAGGTTATGGGTCATACAGAGTGGGTAGAATGGGCTTAAAATACACCAAGGCCATAACCAGAGTGGGAACATATGGCTTGTAGTTTGCTATAGGTCCAGCAACAGTGGGTAGAGTGGGCATATACAATGTTGTCATCCCAAATAGAGTAGGTAGAATGTACCTTTACTAGGTTATGGGCCCATCCAGAGTGGGTAGAATGGGCTTAAAATATGCCAAGGCCATAACCAGAGTGGGAACAGATGGCTTGTAGTTTGCTATAGGTCCAGCAACAGTGGGTAGAGTGGGCATATACAATGTTGTCATCCCAAATAGAGTAGGTAGAATGTACCTTTACTAGGTTATGGGCCCATCCAGAGTGGGTAGAATGGGCTTAAAATATGCCAAGATCACAACCAGAGTGGGAAAAGATAGCTTACAGTTTGCCATGGAGTCGAGCCAGAGGGGCAAATACCATGTTATAGTCCCAAACAGAGTGGGTACAGTATACCTGTGCTAGGTTATAAGCCCAAATAGAATGGGTGGAGGCGGGTTTATACTATGTCATAGGCAAACAGCACAGGTAGAGTGGCACTACAAAGCAAGCTATTTATGAACTTCAAAAAGGAAAATCTAACAAGTCCGGGGTATAGCTGAAAGTTAAATTTATTGTAACTCAAACAGCTTTATGAACTGAGAACAAACCCTGACACTTCAGCTCCTAGCATGAGTCTGCATCACAGGCTGTTTCTGCAACTACCTGCAATCACTTTACCTACTGCACCTGTATGTGTAACTACTTGCAGTCACTTTACTTATTGTACCTGTTCTCTTTGAACCATGTTATAGTGCCATCTTCATGGCAAGGGTCATGCTTAAAACAGTCCCTTGGACCCGTACATCCACCCAGTTAGTAAACAAACAAACACAGTGCTGGGTTCCAAAACTCCTTAAAAAGAGTCTGAATGGATATAAAAATTTAAAGGTGTTGTACCCAGATAGAGTAAGGCCTAAGCCACAGAAGGTATGGTTGCATATCAGAGGTGCACAGAGGAAACATGTGACAGACATGTAGGCAGCCCCAAATGTTGATCCACAATGTGCCTGCCACAGGCATGCAGTCTGGTTGTGGATGCATCCATGGAGGTACCACAGAGCAGAGACATGGGACATGTCTGGCAATACCCACTTGACCCAGAGCTGGGACACTGATCCACAACCCCATAGGGTTTATTGTATGGCATAGGGAGTAGAGCCACTCATGCTGGTAGGGGGCTGTGTAAGGAAAGTAGCTGCACAGCTGAGGGCATATATGGAAGCACACAAGGTAGGCATAGGCTCATGCCAACAGAAAATGCACTGGGACCCCAATATCATATATACTCATCCCAGCTTACAGCAAAGATCATTGTACACCTCACACCCTATTTCTGCCTGCCCTGGAATGAGCGGAGGACATGGCAGTTATGGTTAGCCATACAATCATGTAATATAATACCAGGTAAACACACTGTGAATTATTGAGATCACCAGGTGAGACAGTTAAAACAAAATGCTTTACAAAGACTACAGCTACAAATAGCCTTTTGAGGGTGGATAGTGCCCATCAACCAAATTAAAACAATCAATACCCTATAGTCAGATGTTACGTCTCCGACGTAACTGCTCCGATGAGGAAGCAATTCCAGATCACTCCTAGATCTTAAGAAATGATTTTGGAAAGGATATGAGAACAGATTGTTAGAGAAGCCAAGTCTAAAGTATTAAATAAACAATGGTCTGAACTTTTGGTAAATAAAAACGTGGGGGAGGGACTTAAACTCAGCAACTTTTGTGACTTAGTTCAATAGCATTGTAGGCAGGGTTGGTAATATTGTGCAAAAGAACTGGTCTGTTTGACCAGTGTACCCAAACAGAAAAGGTGGTGGGGAACAAACCTAGAGAATCTTTCAAAAAAGCACCAAATATCAGGAAAAGATTGTACAGAGTAGATTGCCCTTACAACCTGTAACAACAGCTAGCACCATGTGGCTCTAAGGAGACCAGGTGGGTTTTCAAATACCACCGGTGCAACAAATATGAATTTGCTATACCAGAGAAATACTTCAACCATCCAGCATTAGAGGAGTACAGGTAAAACAGAAGAAACAATCACACGTGATACACCATTTACAATATATGGTTTATGGTGTACATGCAAAAATCTGTTCTGGTTGCACAGTTAGATCATTGGAACAATGGATTCAGGAACATGTACAGTCTATAGAAAATGCCAGACAAGACAAGCCAGTTGGGCTACATTTTGTACAAATCACAATTCCAGTACAGATGGTCTGACATTCATGGGCATTGAACACATTTTACCACTCAAAAAGGATGATAACAGATCAATCACCTTTTGAAAAGGGAAAGTTATTGTATTTATACACTAAAATGTGTCAAGCCTGCTGGTCTTAATGACCAGTGGGATATTAAGCCACATCTGTTGGATTAATTAGGAATTGCACTGGGTAAGTCTGAAACATCTCCCATATATGGAGAGTCTGTTCTTAAACTGCGTTGGAAGCATTACTTGCCACTGACTCAGAATAAAAGGAATCCTGGAAATGCTTTAATACTGTATGACACTCAAAAGTGTTGAATACAGCCTCCACTATGGTTCAACTTTACAATATGTGTCCAAGTGTGCAAAATTATACACATAAAGCTCTGATATTGATTGTGTCCCCACCCTGGGATAAATAATGCCCTTTGATGGCTACCCATTATGCACATGTAACCACACAGTCCCTGGGGTTACTAGAATCCCATCAGTGTTAGACTAAGAAGGTAGTGGGCAACTGGTAGAGGGTTTATTACAAGCTCTTGGTAACCTTCTCAGAGGTGCTGCCTGTCTATGGTATGGGTGAGGCGAGTGCTCCACACCATGGAATTCAATCAGTGGTTGAAAGACTGGTGCAGAGCTCAGGGTTTTAGCTTCATTGGGGACTGGGGTCAACCTGGAGGGATGCAGGCCTATACTAGCACGATGGTCTGCATCTGTCTAGGAGAGGGAACCAGGATCCTAGGTGATAGGTTTAAAAAGCTTCATTGGCAAGCATTTAAACTAGTCAAGGAGAGGACTGAAAAGGAGAGAGGAAATCCTAGCTCCCCAAATCAAGGTAGTTAGTGAGGTAAACATCAAGATAGAGAGTTGATAGGTAGAAGGATGGGGTAAATGGAGAAAAGACAAAGGCAGTAAGGACAGGGATGGGGCAAAAGGGTACGACCATCACAAAATGGAGAGTAATGAGTACCAATGCCAGTAGTCTCGGTAACAAGCTCCTTGAACTGGTGGCCATGATGGAAGAGGGATGCCCGGATATCATGGCAGTCACAGAAACATGGTACACAGAGAACCATGAATGGGATGTCAACATACAGGGTACACAATCTATAGGAGGGACAGGAGAGTAGAAGAGGAGGGATAGCTCTCTATGTAAGGAAGGAAAGGGAAGGGATCAAAGCAATGGAACTACAGGGTAAACAGGGAGGAAAGGAGGCACTGTCGGTCACCCTGGAGACTGGAAATGGCACCACAATGTGTATAGGGGTTGTATATAGACCCCCATCTCAGGGTGAGGAATTGGAACAGGAAATGATAGAAGGCATCCTTAGGATGGCGGAGAAAGGAGATATTGCCGATGGGGGACCTGAATATGCCAGATGTTAACTGGAGCACCTTTGCTGCAGCCACATTCAAGAGGAGGCCATTCTCGATGTCCTACAGGGAGTATACCTCAGACAGCTAGTGTTGGAACCCACTGACAAAGGAGCAATCTTAGACCTGGTACTCTCAAATGGGGATGGAGAGAGGATCTCATATCTAGAAGTGGGTAGCCATCTGGGAACAAATAACCACCAAACAGTGTGGTTCATGATAAACTCAGCTACAGAGTCAAGCCACACAAAAGTGAGGGTACTGGACTTTAGGAGGGCTGACTTTGGCAAGATGGGAGAATGCCTCAGAAAAGCACTAGCAAACAGGCTAGAAGGAGGTGTGGAGCAACAATGGGGAATTATCAAAACTGCCATCACAGAGGCAACAAGCCTTTGTGTGAAGCAAATAAACAAATCAAAATGAAAGAAAAAGCCACTATGGTTCTCAAGAGAGGTGGCTGTGAAAGTCAGGAAGAAAAGATAGCATTCCAGAAGTATAAGGAAACACAGAAGGAGCAGGACAGAGAGCTGTACCAGTTAAGGCAGAAAGAAGCAGGGAGGAAGTCAGAATAGCAAGGCCCAAACTGAGGAAAAGATAGCCAACTCAGTTAAGAGAGGGGGATAAACCTTTTACAGGTACATCAGCAGCGTAGAAAGACAAAGGAGGGATAGTGAGGCTGAATAGAATGACGGTGGGTGGGCAGAGGGGACAGTGAAAAGCAGGAATACTGAACGAATATTTCTGCTCAGTATTCACAAAAGAGGAGAAGTGCCTAATCCAATTAACAGAAGCACTCCTGATAGGGGATCGATCCCAGTCCTTTCACAGAACAAGGGTTCGCAAGAACTCCTAAAACTGAAGGTGGACAAAGCAATGGGTCCTGATGGAATTCACCCAGAATTCTAAAGAATTAAGGAAGGAACTAGTGAAACCACTGGCTACTCTTTTTAATAAATCATGGGAGGATGGTGTGGTACCCGAGGACTGGAGGAAGGCGGATGTGATTCCCCTTCACAAAAGTGGGAGCAAGACAGAGCAGGAAACTACAGACCTGTCAGTCTGACCTCTGTGGTAGGGAAAGTGATGGGAATCACTTCTGAAGCAGAATAGTTGAGTACCTAGAGGTCAGTGGAGCACAGGATCCAAGGCAGCATGGGTTCACAGCGGGAAGGTCATGTCAGACGAATCTAATAGATTTCTTTGACTGGGTGACCAAAGTAGTAGACCAGGGAGGGCTGTGGACATGGCCTACCTAGACTTTAGCAAGGCATTTGACACAGTCCCACACAAAGATTGATAGTCAAATTAACCAGCCTGGGAGTGGGTCCCAGGGTGGTAGCCTGGTAAAACATTGGCTGGACAACAGGACACAGTAGTAATTGTAAATGGAGTCCACTCTGAAGAAAGGCGGTTACTAGTGGGGTACACATGAGGTTCAGTATTGGGTCCAGTCCTTTTAATGTCTTCATCAGTGACATTGCAGAGGGACTGAAGGAAAGTATGCCTTTTGCAGATGACACAAAGATCTGCAACAGGGTTGATACACAAGGAGGTGTGGAAAGGATGAAAAGGGACTTGTCAAGGTTGGAGGAATGGTCAGACAAATGGCAGCTAGATTCAATGCAAAAGTGCAAAATAATGCACCTGGGAAACAAGAACCCAGGGGAAGAATACACAATGGGTGGGAGGTAGTAACAACAACAAAACAGGAAAGGGACCTGGGGTAATCATATCAGATGACCTTAGGTTAGCAAGCAATGTGAGAAGGCAGTAGGGAGGGCCGGTGGTATACTGGGATGTATAGGGAGGCATCAGCAGCAGAAAACAGGAAGTTGTTATCCCTCTGTACAGACAGTTGGTGAGACCCCATCTGGAATACTGTGTCCAGTTCTGGAGACCCCATCTCTGCAAGGACATAGACAGGATAGAGGCAGTCAGAGGGGGCAACTAAAATGGTGCAGGGTCTGCAAGAGAAGCCATATGAGGAGACTAAATGAGCTTAATATGTATACCCTTGAGGAAAGAAGGAGAGGGGACATGATGAAACTTTCAAGTACCTCAAGGAATCAACAAAGTCCAAGAGGGTAGCATCTTTCAGAAAAGAGACTTGCAAGAACAAGGGACACAATTTAAAGATAGAAGGAGGGTGGTTCAGGGGCAATGTGAGGAAGTATTATTTCACAGAGAGGGTAGTGGATGCATGGAACAGCCTTCCTGAGGAAGTTGTGGGGTCTAAAACTGTGGGAGAATTCAAGAATGCATGGGACAGACATAAGCAATTCTTGTGGGGGCAGGAAGATATAGGCTGTTGGTTAACTAGGATCTACGGCCTATCCTGTAGGTAGGAAATGGGCAGACTAGATGGGCCCTAGCGGTCCTTATCTGCCGTCAAAATCTATGTTTCTATGTTTCTAACTCAGCTGTAGAGTCAAGCCATACAAAAGTGAGGGTATTGGACTTTAGGAGGCTATTTTTGTCAAAATGGGAGAGTGCCTCAGAAAAGCACTAGCAAACAGTCAAGAAGTAGGGATGGAGCAACAATGGGGAAACATCAAAACTGCAATCTCAGAGACAACACGCCTTTGTGTGAAGTAAATAAATCAAAACAAAAGAAAAAAACACTGTGGTTCTCAAAAGAGGTGGTAGGGAGGTTAGGGAGAAAAGACAGCACTCAGGATGTATAAGGAAACACAGAAGGAGCAGGACAAAGAACTTTACCAGTTAAAGCAGAACTAAGCGGGAAGGCAGTCAAAATAGCAACGCAAACCGAGGAAAAGATAGCCAACTCAGTTAAGAAGGGGATAAAGCCTTTATATGTGCATTAGGGAGCAAAGAAAAGGACAAAGGGAGGGATACTGAGGCTGAATAAAGAGGAGGTTGGTTGGACAGAGAGGGACCGTGAAGAAACTGAGATACTGAACAAATACTTATGCTCAGTATTCACAAAGGAAGAGGAGGGGAGGTACCTAATCCAGACAATAGAAGCACTCTGGATGGGGGGTCGATATCAGTCCTTTCACAGAAGAAAGGGTTCTGAAAGAACTCCTAAAACTGAACGTGGACAAAGCAATGAGGCCTGATGGGATTCACCCCAGAATTTAAAAAGAACTAAGGGAGAACTAGTAACACCATTGGCTACCCTTTTAACAAATCATGGGAGGATGGTAAACTACAGACCTGTCAGTTTGACCTCAGTGACAGGAAAATGATGCAATCACTTCTGAAGGAAAGAATTGTTGAGTACCTAGAGGAAAGTGGAGCACATGATCCAAGGCAGCATGGATTCACCGTGAGAAGGTCATGTCAGATGAATCTAATCAATTTCTTTGACTGAGTGACCAAAGTAGTAGACCAGGCAGGGCTGTGGACATGGCCTACCTAGACTTTAGCAAGGCATTAGACACAGTCCCACACAAAGATTAATAAACAATTAGCCAGCCTGGGACTGGGTCCCAGGGTGGTAGCCAGGTAAAACATTGGCTAGACAACAGGACACAGATGGTAATAGTAAACGGAGTCCACAGTGAAGAAAGGGAGTTACTAGTGGGTACTACAGGGTTCAGTACTGGGTCTAGTCATTTTTAATGTCTTTATAAGTGACATTGCAGAGGGACTGGAAGGAAAGGTATGTCCTTTGCAGAGGACACAAAGATCTGCAACAGGGTTGATACTCAGAGTTGGAGTGGAAAGAATGAAGGGACTTGGAAAGGTTGGAGGAATGGTCAAATGTATGGCAGTTCAGATTCAAAACAAAGAAGTGCAAAGTAATGTCCCTGGAAACAAAACCCAGGAGAAGAGTACACAGTGGGGTTGAGATACCGACAACAACAAAAATGGAAAGGGACCTGGGAATAGTTATATCAGATGACCTAAAGGTGGGCAAGCAATGTGAGAAGGCAGTAAGGAGGGCTGGGGGATATTGGGATGCATAGGAGAGGCATCACCAGTAGAAAACAAGAAGTTGTATCCTTGTGTATAGACAGTTGGTGAGACCCCATCTGGAGTACTCGTGCAGTTCTGGAGACCCTCTTTGCAAAGACATAGACAGGGTGGAGGCTGTCCAGAGGAGGCGGACCAAAGTGGTGCAAGGTCTGCACCAGAAGACATACACGAAGAGAGACTAAAGGAGCTTATTATGTATACCCTCGAGGAACGGGGGCATGATAGAAGCTTTCAAGTACCTGAAGGGAATCAACAAAGACCAAGAGGGTAGCATCTTTCGGAAAAGAGATGTGCAAGAACAAGGGGCACTATTTGAAGATAGAGGACGGCTCAGAAGTAATGTGAGGAAGTATTTTTCACAGAGAGGTTGTGGATACATGGAATAGCCTTCTGAGGAGGTCATGGAGTCAAAACAGCAGGGAATTCAAGAATGCATGGGACAGGCATAAGGCAATTCTAGTGGGAGGTAGGAGGAAGTAGGCTGTTGGTTAACTAGGATCTGCAGCTTATCCATTAGGTAGGGAAATGGGCAGACTAGGTGGGCCAACAGTCCTTATCTGCCATCAGATTCTGTTTATATATTTCTATGTTTCTCTTTGCAGACCTCTCATTGTTTACCTAGCTATGCTGAGTGAGAAATGAGTGAGGTCATTTAGAACTCTCACAGCAACCTGAGCCATAGTGGAATTAGCTGCTTGGGGACAGTTTCGAATCTTGGGTTCAGTTGGAGTCAGTTGGAGAAAGTCAGCAATAGAGAGCAGTAGTACTCTAAGTGTATAGGTGCCTGCCAGCCTCCCTTTGGTTGGGTGAAGGACCTCTGGTAATTTTCTCACCCTAGTGAATGACACAATAGCTTACTACAGGTCGTGGTGGAGACCTGCAGTTCTATGTTGATGGGTCATGTCTGTGAGAATTATTTGGGACTGAGAAATGCAGTGGTTCTAAGAGGCAATCCCTTGAGGGATCAGAAGATCATCCAGCTGCCCAGAGCAGAGACTGAGAAGGAGTGTCTGAGTTTCTAAGCTATGGAAATGAAGAAAAGAGAATGGTTTCTTCAAATTGTCTATGTCTGTAACAAACAACCAACCCGTGAGTGAAGCTACATGGACATATTCTGTGGAGTTGGCTGGAAGTGTATGTGCCCAAGATAAGGCTAGATTACACTTCTCAGGAACCAGGGTCACCATAACTATGTGTTGAATGTAAAAGTTTTACTGTGTGGAGTCCTTTAGCAATCCAGAATAGGGGTTGAAGGATTTGATTGGTGTAATCTGGAGGGAATGTCAGAGGCTGGCTGGGGCAAGGGTGGGCTGATTCTCACATGGAATTCTAGTGGGGCTAACTGATTACCCAAAGGCAGAAGATTACCCTGCAGGTGTTAACTTAGCCCATCTCATCAGAAGGAATGTAATACATTAAGTGTGGAAACCCCCATGCAATAGACACTGTGGGAAAGAAAGTTTAGAGATCCCTGAACAGAGGGATGGACAGTGCATGTCTGAAAAAGAAAATGTAAAAGATGCCTTTTCTGTCTGTGTGATGGAGAAAGCGAAGTTCTGTGTTGCTGTAAAGTACAGTACCAACCCGAGGGACCACCCTTTGTGCTTTCCATCTGTGAATTTCAAAAGTTGGATGAGAGCAAACAGTTCACTGTACAGTGCAGGGCAAGGGTGGCTACCCCAGAAAATAAACAGATAAATTCCAATAGCCTCTGCACTCACAGACGACTCATACAGCTGCTGAAATTGAATTGTATGTCCTTTTTATTTTCCAGGATGCACAACTTAAATTCACTCATGCACTGACAAGCCCAGCGCTTCTCCTCTCTCTGAAGCTTCCAAGGGGCTAACTGACAACATAATTATTCTCTACTTAAGTTCAATCAAGGTAATGATATCACTACATAGGTTGCCATTTGATTGGTCAATACAAAAATTCAAATGTTTTATAAACAAATTTAAACTCTAGCATAATACAAACATGTAAAAAAAAGTCATCCGTTTGAACACTATTATGCTCGTGGGAGATAATGAGACATTATATTCATTAAATATTCCATAGTATGCATCTTAGAAAATGTATGTTTCTTTTTGCTTTAGACATATAGTATAATCAAAAACTATCATGTTTAAATTTGATGGACGCTGCTAGCATCAGATCATCATGTAACACGTATATGTGATAATTCAAATTATTATTATTATACTAATAACTAAGCTTTCATTGTGTTCCAAATGAAACACTCATTTATTTATTAATATCACTTAGTTTCACACGTATACAGTATAAGAAAAATTGACCACATGCATACTTCTACAGTAAACCCTTCTAAGAAGGGATTTAAGATTTGAGGATATTAAAGAAACAAAGAGAAGAGAAGGATGGGGCAATAAATTAATTAATTAATTAAGTATTAATTAATTAATTAATAAGGACATATAATTCAATTTCAGCAGCTGTCTGAGTTGTCTGTGAGTGCAGAGGCTATTGGAATTTATCTGTTTGTTTTCTGAGGTGTACCCTTGCCTACATGATCCGATGAACTGTATCACTCATCCAACTTTTTGTAATTCACCTTAGTGTCATCAGATGAGCGATCATTTGGGTAAAATGTTTTCTTACCTTACCAAATTTTGATGTAGTGCAGTGTACATTCAAAAGTGCACCATTTTGGACTAAGTTGAAAGCACTGTCTGAGTCAGGAAAGTAAAACCAGTGGATATATTTGGCTAGATTGCGAAAAATATGATAGAGAGTTTGTCATCGCATGGAGACACAGAAGGTGGTGTTTTCAACTATGGACACACATTGAGCTGGAGTGAGAGACAAGCACAAACTCAAACCAAGCTCACAGGAGAGGCAGAAGGAATGGGACCTCTGGTGGATCAGAAACAAAAGCGACTTAGATGTAAAAAGCTTTTTGAACTTGAGAAAGTCTTGTTTAACGAACTGAATCTGTCGCACAATGTTGTTACACTAGAGACATAGCTAGAAAAGGAACTTATCCCTAGATGTTTACTAATTTTGAAAGTCCTTCCAGTGGACTAGAAAATTTCAAATATAAGGATGAATGGATAACACTGGCCTTGGACTGCTCTACTGGATTTGCAAAGCTAATAATTAAAGCAGATATTGATAGGTACAATGGACTATTTGAAGAAATTAAACAGATGAAAGATAAAGTTCAGAACTGGAAAGTGTATTCAGAATTTGATACTTTGAACAAAGCCCTGAAGTCTAAGCTAGACAAACATGAAAAGGAACTTATTGAGAAAAGCAACATAAATTAATAAGAGATCAAATAGACTTTGAAAGGGCAATATCTTCAAATGGCCACCAGAGGCAATGTTTACAACAGATCTATGAGCAGAGGTAGATGTAGGAGCAGGAGTTGAAATCAAGCCAAACAACAGAAACAAGGTGTCCATTTTTAGATCAGAGACAGAGGAAATCACACAGATTGAAATTACTCAAGGGAGAATCAGAGAAGAAGACAAGAAGAGGCAAAAGGGGCGTGGCTAGCAAGCAGAGGACCTACCTTGAGGACAAGAAAAGAAAAGTTACAAATCATAAATCTCTCGTCTAGAGCCTAACAGAAAAATAGATTGAACTTTTTGGAGAAAGGTTTAAACTATACTCCAACCCCAAACATTAACAGATTTGATATTCATGTTGATCTGTTTAGGTTCTTTAGAAAATAAAATTGAAATATTTTTTCATTTGAAAAAAGAACAGTGAACACCATGGGGTTTATGGAATTGGATAACATTTTAGACTCTCAAGGAGATATGGTAGCTTCTTTCCCTGGGATGATGGAGCTGGTGGAGCATGTGGACACTTTGGATGAAGAGAACTACAAATACTAATGGATTTGGTCCAGGAACAGGACACTATAACAGATTGTGACAGTTCTAATGACTCTGCAGCAGAATTAGAAGCAAAGGAAATTAGCCTTTAAAGGCAAATCTGAATATTGTCCTGTTATAGTCACTGTCATATTGTCAGTGTCAGTGGCTCAGCAGGTAGCACACCTGCCTTTGAGGCAGGAGATCAGAGGGCTGTGGGTTCAGTTTCCCCATCTGGCACTTGGTTAATATCCAGTACTGACACTGTAGTGCAGCATGAGAGGGTGCTGCACTTCTGAGTGCTGTCTTTTGGATGAGGCGTTAAACCGAGGTCCCATCTGCCTGGATTTGTGGTAGTTCAGGTGGATGTTAAAGATCCCATGGCACTTATCGAAAAGAGTAGGGAATTTTTTATTAACAAAACTTCAAAACGAAATCAGAATAAACAATGATAATTCACAATGTTTACAAAAAAGATCTGTAAAAAAAAGAGATGTGTAAAAAGAAAATCAATGATAAGGAAAACTAAAACCAAAGAAACCAAGATTCAGTATTTCATCATACTAAAAAGAAACAAAAAAAACAACAAAATACAAAGAAAATATAAATTCACGTGACAGGAACCTCATTGTCTAGTTACCCATGGTAAATTCCTCAATTCATCCTTAAAAGAGCACAGTTATATATTCCAGCTTCATATTTATAAATAATAGATAATTCTGAGTGAATTTTCTGCAAAAGTTCCATATAAGAGAGATCCTTCTGCTGTAAGGTAAAAGACACCTACTTTGCCAAATAAACCATTTAAATGCAGCAAAAGAACATGCAATGTACTAGTGTCCCATTTACTCCAATCCGGAGTATATGAACCATAAATCAGAATTTCATAATTGACATTTTCAAATACTGGTTCTTTCCAAACATTAGCAACATAACTCCAAAATTAGAAATATATGGACATAAAAAGTATAAATGCTGCATAGTTTCGAGTGCTTGAGAGCAACCAGGATGAGAACAATTACATTCCTGCATCTGTTTATGAAATTGATTACCCTTAACATTAAGTCTCTCATGACCACACAACCAGGTAACGTCCTGTGATTTAGGGGAATCGTTTATTAGCTATTAAACCTGTAGGGACAAAAGCTGCTCATCTGGACATTTTGGAAATGTAACTTGTTCAGAAAAATGTGAATTAAGGACAGACTGGTATAAAAATGTTAATGTTTAAAGAGTAACCAATAACTTGGTATTTTCCACTGTCATAATTTAATAAAATCTCACACTGATAGAGATTCACAGTGGCTGTTGTGCTAAGCCGCCTAAACGACCATCCACCCAATCTTGATACCAAGTACCTATCGCTTGCCAAAAGAGACCTGTCCATAATTTATGGAGATGTTTTAATAATGGTGGGAAATTCAAAACAAGAATTGACAATAAAAACAGTAAGGGATTTGTCATGTTCAAACCACCCTCAGATGCAGGCAAATAAAGAATATTACGCTTAATAGGATGAGGCGGCTACCCCAGACAGCCTGAAAAAATACTAAATTAAGTTGCTTCCCTTTGCTTAGGTGGGGAAAAATATTACTTAAAAATGAAAACAGAGGTAATAAATATGTTCGTATCATATAGGTACATTTAAACTTGGAGAACTGCCATTTATTCCAATTATGTACCATAATTCTACCTTTTTCAAGTTGTATATCTCAATTGTAGATAGCCAGGTAGGGGAACCAAAAACAATACCCAAAATTGTATGGGGTTTAACGTAAGACTTATATCATATACATGAGCCAGGCAAGGTACCTCCACCCAAATCATACCCAAGGCATTAGTTTTTATTTAAAGATGTACCAGAAAGGGAGCCAAAGAGATTACACATTTTAACAACCATGTGAACTGAAGAAACAGTAGAAGTGCAAATACTAATGTCATCTGCATAGGCAAAGGGCTGCAAAAGGAATTAACACTCCTGGAACTGTAATAGGAGGTATTAATTTATTCAAAGTATGTAACAATGGCTCTATACTAAAACACATAATAAAGGGCTAGCTGGACAACCCTGCCTAACTCCCTTTTACCAGAAGCATAGGCCGAGGTGTCCATTAACCAATGGGGACACTGTAGCAGATTTATAAAGTTATCGTAACCAAGAAATAAAAATAGAAGGAATACCATAATGTTGTAAGTAAGCCAAAAATTAATGATTCACAGAATCAAAGGCTCCCTTTGGTCTAATGACAAAACAAACCCAGGTAATCCAACCATATGGGATCTATCAAAATTTCACGTAAGAAAAGCAACTGATCAATTATGGATCTGTTTGGGATCGCACAGGACTGTGCTGGGGAAATTAAATGTTGGGATACTGTCAAAAGACGTGTATTCAAAATTTTCATTACAATTTTAAGTCAACATTTAATAGGCTAATTAGTCTCCAATTAGAAAGGACTTCTTATCACCTTTCTAATGTAGAAAATTAAAATTCCCCATCATTTCTAAAGGAAATTCAGAATTCATGAACAGGTCATTGTAGACATCAGCAAGTTCCTGTGACAACACAGTGCTGATTATTTTATAAAACTCTGCAGTCAAACCATCTTTACCTGGTGCTTTATTGTGAAAAGGGAATGAATGGCAGTAAGAACTTCATGGGTGTGAGGGACTCACTAAGCAGGATAGTATAGATGGAGGACAGTCCGGAACCTCTACATTATGTAGATAAGCCTGAGCAGAAACTAAATCAACAGGCTGTCCTTTAAAAAGTGAAGCCGTGTATGATGTCACTTCTGACATCATATCATGCTGTCAAAACTTCTCCTGACCATCTTGCCCCATAAGACTGACAAAACCCTTTTTCCCCACCCTTTCCTTACTACCAAGAAAGGGACAAGTAGTAACAAAATTTCCTGCATACCAAATTTCTGTTGAAAGTGCTAAACTGTTGATTGATGCTTATGAAAGGTACCATTTCTCCTTAGGTATTTTATTTGAGATGAAAAGTCATGTTTAGTGGTCTGAGCCATAGACATTGGCCTAGATATTAAACTGTGCCAAAAAGTGCACAACAGCAGGAGCAAGTGCAAGTTCACTGTGCCCATGCACAAGAAGCACGATATTCAAAAACTGCGCGAGGCCAAGATGTGCCTATAGACGACGACTGAATATCGCACCACCTGCACCATAGCGCAACTAGGGAGGTGAAGCTGAGCATATCTGATGTGCCATAGTGCAACAAGGGATGTTCAGCTGAGCAGTCCAGATGCACCATAGCGCAACCACGGATGCCCACAGCAGCAGGGCAGCAATGCAACAGCACAACCAGGGATGCAGGAACCAGCACCCATGCACAGATGGGAAGAGGAACACGCAGCAGAACAGACATCATCCTCACACCCATGCACTGCACAACTGGGGAGAGCTGGAATAACCACTGGCCCATGGACATGAGCAACCAACCCACAGCTGGGCCATGGTGCCCAACACACCCCTCGCAAGCTGTGACTGGCACACAAGAGGGCCAACCACCCCGCACCACACCATCCCACTAATGCAGAGCACCCCTGCACCACATGATCCCCATACACCCTGCCCAGGAGTAGTGCCCAACAGTGCAGGACACCCCATGCATGTCACCACCCCCACTGTGACAATGCAACCCTGTGCACCATGGAGCCATGGCAAGGCAGCTCCACCATGGGCACCCTGCAGCGGGCGGCAGCAG
Organism: Neoceratodus forsteri; assembly: GCA_016271365.2. Lineage (NCBI taxonomy): Eukaryota > Metazoa > Chordata > Ceratodontiformes > Ceratodontidae > Neoceratodus > Neoceratodus forsteri. Next base: position 83,495,350 of record CM028133.1, on the reverse strand, counting down.
ACAGTGATGCAACAGATGCATACACAGTGCCACCTGCACATCCCCCCGAGGTACAGCTGAGAGACCGACCATGTGTCAGCACACGAGGTACCCCCACATGTGACAGGGCATGCCCTGGACCCCACCTCCAGCGGTAAAGCACCCTGCACACCCTCCCAAGAACACATCCTGTCCCAGCACTGGCACAACAGCCAGCACAGGCACGCACAGTGTAGCATGGAGGCATGCACACACAGAATGCAACACAGTGCATGGACAAACACCCACCATACCTAAGGGCACACCAACACAGGGACACAGTGGCGGGTCAAGCCAAGCCACTGGCGTGTAGCCACAGCTGACGTGTACATGCGGCCAGCACCCCTACATTGCACAGGTGTGCCAGCCACCCTGCACAGGCACCATGAAGCTGTATGCCACCAGCATGCTGCCGGAGCACAAGTGACAGACACTGGAGCACATTCCCTGCAACAGACACAAGCGACAGCATGGAGGTGACAACAACAGCAGAGGCCACAGTGCCACCGAGGCAGGACGTGCACCATACTGGTGATGGCAGTCAACCTGGCATTGTGCCGGGTACAGTTGTTATCCAGCATGGACAGCCACCACTGACATGCCAGCAGACCGTCGTATCACAGACATGCAAGGGTGTCAGCTGCACAGGCCATGGATGATCTGACAGGGTGCCATGCACACAGTGCAGGCCCCATGGAACACTGCACAGGCATCCAGTGCACAGAGTACAACACACAAACCACAGACAGTGACTGATCCCCTGCCCACACCATAGGTGGTTCACCTCTGCACACACACGCCTATGCGTACACCACCCGGACGCCATGCACACCACTGCAGCTGAGCACCTGTAGCCCACAAATCAGAGACCACCACAGTTGTTATAACAAAATGTATATATTGAAAAAATGTCAGTAAAACTATTTACAATTATATACAGGGTGGGAAGGCCACATAACAGGTGGGGTGGGTAAGGGCAGGGTGAACATATTGGAGAGAGGGGCGAGGGTGTGAGGTGGGTCAAAGGGAAGGTGGTAGTTGGGGCATGGGGACATCAATGGCTGCCCCGGTCCTCCTCTTTTCTGGCGCCGATGTGAGCTCCTCCTCTGACCCCTGGCGGTGTATGCGGTGCAGGATCTCCAACATCTCCGCCGCCACCTGCAGCAGCTCTGAATATCCTGCTGGATCTGCAGGAGTCACCGGCCACCTAGGATGAGGGCAGAGTCAATAGATGTGACAATCCATCCCCTGCAGCCCACCCATTGTGCATGGCCTACAGCCATGTGACACGCCCTGTGATGGTGTGTGACCACCCACAGTGACTGTGTCCACAAGACCTGCCCACCGGGCAGCCACAGCAATGTGGACCACTGCACACCCACTGCCCATGTCCTGCACAGCACCACCATGGCCGTGACAGTGACTTGGCTGTGCGGTGTGAAGACAGTGCCACAGCCATGTGCCGGTGCATGCATGGACCACCATTGACGCACTCCCAGACATGCGGTGCCACTGGACAGTGCTGACTGCAGCAAGTTGCGTGCATGGCGAGTGGTGTCAATGGATGGTGGCCATGCCCACTGCCCACCCAGTTATACAGCATGCAATAGTAATCATGGATGTAAGGCACTCACCATCAGCAGGCTGGTCCACGCACCACAGACCACCATTACCCATCCTGTCCCTCTGCTCCACCATATGCGCCCCTCTCCCTGTTGCGCCGCTGTTCTTCTGGCCCTAAGGTGCAAACATGGAGAGAGGAACATCAGTACAATCTGGTAGCAAAGTCCCCCTGCCCTCATGTGTGTGCAATCCCATACAGCCATACCATCCACCACACCCTGATACCACCACCATGGCCAATACTGGATGGCCCCCATGTGCCGGACACATGCAACCATAATACCGCATGGGCGATAAAAGTGTATGGATGTTGCATCTACTGGCATGGCATCGCGTCCTCCTGCACGTGCCCGCAGGAGGGTAAGCAGGTCTGGGCCCCCACCTCAGGTCCCCATAATGGTGGCGCACTGCTGGCGCCATCCGCCCCATACCAGTGGCTCCTCCAGGGCATGGCCACCTCCTGCCAGACCACACTCCTGGCCCTGTCCAGGGTGCCTCCCAAACAAAGCCCCAGCATGGGGCTCATCTATTGCCACCAGGTTGGTGAGCTCTGTCTGGCTCAAACCACAGCACACCTCCGCACCATCTCTGCCCGGTTCAAGCAAAATGGCGCTCTGCAGCGCGGTCCAGCCACATGCATATGCTGCAGCGGTACAGCGCTGCCATTCTATCGCGCTGTCACCGAACAGCTGATAGGTGGCACCCATGCCTGATGCACAGCCTAGGGGACAAAGGTTGGCCACAGGGTAAAGGGTCTCTGCCACATGGACAGCCACAGTCGACTGGGCCAATATGTGTAGCCTGTTTGGGTGCCTGTGTGCCACCTCCACTGGCAGCCTGCTTTTCAGTTGCCCCAGTCGCCTGCAGATGCCCCAGTGCCACAGCGCCATATAGGTGAACAGCTGTGCAGCGCCCACTGGCACAATGGTGGCGTGCCCTGCATTGCCTCTCACGCACAGCACGCAGGCAGCATGGCAGGCACCTGTGTCATCAACCGGGCATGTGCAGTTGGGTGTGTACTGCGCGTGTCACAGAACTGCGCCCTTGACGCTTACGTTCAACACAATTGCATAAAGTGCAACAGCGCAATATTCAGCAGGCATATGCAAATCATCTAATCAGCCATTCAATGGTGCAGTCACTGCATTTGCATCCACTTAAAGATGCGCCTCACCTCATTTGCATGGGTTGCGCTATAAAAATGCGACATTGGGCTGCACTGGCCATAGTCAGTTACTGCAGTCTATTGCGATGAGTTGCATGCTGTTTGGGAGTGTGGACTGTGGTGTTTGGGACATGCATGGGACTGCACAGTCTGGGTAACACCTGTCATTCTGACAGGATGAATCATGACCGGCGTGAGGTGGAGGAAGAGGAACAGAGTCGTGAGAGTAGAAGAGGCAAATTTTACAAAGGCTGAGACAGATCCTGCCTGTTTGAGGCCTACTCGACCAGAGCCGCTTCTCAGCGGACACCAGGGATACCACAGACCCCATGCTGCTGCATGGGAGGAGGTGGCGTGTGCTATAAACCTGCATGGCAGCCACCAGCGCTCCGTGCAGGAGTGCAAAAGAAGATGGGCACGGACAGGTGGAGGATTAAAGAAGGTGGCTGCCATCAGGGCAGCATCGTCTGTGAACGGTGGGGACAGCGGAGGTGCTACGCCTGACCCCACAGGAAGAGCGGGTTGCTGGCAGCATGCTGTGTTGTGCCATTGAGGGTGTTCCAGGTGGTGGATTCCAGACGGGTGGTAGCCCGTCACTGCATGGTAGGTCATGGTCTGTCTATTGGGGGCAGAGTAGGTCACATGCAGTAATGCTACTTTTCCCCTTACAGCTCCTGAGCATCTGCATGGGGCAGCGGTGGTGGGCTTCTCCTGCGGCCAGTAACATGAGATGGAGGAGGCCCATCCACCTCCACAGGAATACAGGGTCAGGGTGACAGTGGGCCCGCCTGACGCCTGGACTGATGTTGGTGGAGCAGGTGCAGAGGAGGCCCTGCCCATGTCCCAGCATGCCAGCGTCCATGCATGCCAGCATGCTGAGACTCGGGCTGGTGCTGGATCCATCACCAATGATAATGGAGCTACGTCATGGGCAGTGACACGTGTGTGCCACAGGATAGCCACAGAGCAGGTGACATCACAGCCATGGCTGTGGGTGGTGCCACTGCGGAGGCCTGCGTGTCATCACAATCTCCAGCCTGTGCTATCTGCACCAGTGGGACAGCACTGGAGTGTGTCCAGGACAGTGGGACTGTTTGAGCCACTCTTGGTGCACCAGTGAGCCTTGAGAGTGGCAGCCAGAGGGCAGCATCAGCAGTCGGCCAATGGCCATGGGGGTACAGTGTCAGGGGTGGCATCAGTGCACCACCTGTGGAAATGCCCAGGCCTGGCCCTGGTGTGCAGCGCCCACCCTCAAGGGGTGATGAGCATCAGGGCCGTAACACCCTAAGGGACAGCATGCTGATCAGGCAGATGACCTCTTAGATGAGCACACCTACATACTGCAAACATCAGTCAATCAGCAGATGCGGCTTGTGACGGTGGTGGATGCACTTAGTGCGGCTCTGCACCAGGCAGAGGAGCGGTGCAACAGAGACACCACTCTGCTCCTGGCAGGGATGGACCATTTGGGGAGGATGTGACCGCTGTCATTGACAGGCAACACAGGCATTCACAGCTGTCATGGCCACAATGGGCACACATTTATTTGCCCATGCATTGCAGATACCATGTGGTGCAATGTCCACCCCATTCCGAGTCATGCGACACCATCCTTGTCAACACTGGGTTCAGCTGTGGGCATCCTGAGCATGCCTGGGGCAGGCATGTTCAGTGTTGAACCCTGTGTGAGCACGGTCGTGTTCACACAGTGGAACCCCTGGGGACTGTTGCGCCACCCCATGAGGCCTGTGGTCAGCCTGTCACTGCTGGAGGGTCTCGGCAGGGCCACCCACACATCTGTGGTGGCCGTGGCACTGTTGCGCTATGACTGACCTGTCTCCAGCACGGCTACTGTCTGATGCTGCCTTGTGTGCATTATGTCATTCAGTGGGCAATGCACAGTGGGTACCGGCCCTGCACTCACACACATTCCATCTGTACACCCTCCTGGCTGCTGTCCGCTGTTGCGTGTGCATGATGATGCTTACGTTGTGCTGTACACCACTGTGCAATGGTGCCCAGCGCCTGACACATGCACAATGACAGGCAGTGGGCGGTGGTCTGTGAACATGTGTGGCTAGGGGTGGCAGTCTGGGTCATGTGTCTCCCTACCCCTTGTGCATTTCTTGTGAGGTGTGTGTGTGTGTGTGTGTGTGTGTATGACTGCGTGCCATGTTAGACCTCAACCATCCCTGGCGGTGTGTGTGGTTCCATGCTCGGCCACTTCCTTGATGGCATACACCCCTGGTGTGTGTGTCCATGCGTGTTTGATAGGGTTGTGCCTTTGCCACTGGTGATTGTACATGGCCCCATGACTTACCTGGGTTGGCTGAAGTGCTCCTCTGTGATGGTGTCCCGGTGCAGCTGTGCCAGCCAGACAGCGGGGTCCCATCGCCCAAGGGGCTGCCCATCACCATCGCTGCCGGGCGTCCTCATTGTCCCCATCACTGTCCCCCTCTTCGACCTGTATGGCTATCCCACAGTCATTGGCCATGTTGTGCAGGATGCAACAGGCCAGGAATAGCCCGCAGGCCTTTGAGGGGCTGTACTGTAGGGCACCGCTGAGGTGTCCGGCAACGGAAAATGCCTTCAGCATCCCAAACACCCACCATGACATTGCATGTGGTGGCATGTGCCTCATTGTGCATTGCTGCAATGGGGTCGAGGCCCCTGGTATGGTGTGAGCAGCCAGGGATGGAGTGGGTATCCACTGTCACCTGTGTGTAGAGGGTGAAGGTTAGTTTGGTGATCAGCATCACCCTGCCTTGGGCCATGTAGGCCACTATCCATGTCACCTCTGACCATGCCCTCCCAAGCTCTATGTTTGTCCATGTGGTTTGCATACTTACCCACTAAGTGGCCAGTGGGGATGTCCACTCTTGAATCTGTGGCACAGTGCCGACTGGTGCCAGATGAAGCATCATGTGCTCCCCAGGGTGCGTGGCACAGACATTGATTATGCGCCCCTGGCATCGCACTCCACCTGGCAGTTGATGCTAGCATATCCCTTCCGATTGATATATTCAGCCCCTTGGGGCCAGGTGGTGTGTGGATGGCCACATGGGTGCAGTCTATTGCCCTAGTACACCAGGCATACGTTACCCTGTGGAACTCCTGTATGTTTGCTGTGCATTCCGCCCGGTGTGCTGGGAAAATGGATGTACTCCGGAGCATGTGGCAGCAGTGCGCTGAGGAATTGGGTGAGGTAACGGATGTGGCTGACTGGTTATGCCTGTGGTATCCCCTGTTGGTCTCTGGAAGGTACCCATGGTGAGCAAGCACATGCAAGCTGTCACTTTAGTCTCCACTGACAGAACATGGCTCCGTCGATGCGGTGCCTGCATCACATCACTGCACAGCTCACAGATCCACCTCAGAATTGCCCATTCTGGAGGTACCAGCCTCAATCTCAGCATCACTATACAGCTGCGAAGGCTGGTGCAGGCTCGGAACTGCCTGTTGAGGGCATACCACCAAGGGCCTTTCCAGGCCATGCCCCCTGCTGCCTGCCTCTCACCCCTCATTACTGCCTCCATCTAGATGGTGGCACTGGCCATGTCCCTGGCTTGTGTTCACCCCCCGCAGCTGTTTCTGTGTTCCCCCACTGTCCTGGCTGCTACTTCCCTGCACTGGAACACCTTCCTGTGGTGGCCTCTGTGCTGTGGCACTTCCCTTCTGCACTGGCTGTGGCTCCCCACACCTTCCCTTTGCCTGTGTGTTCAGGGTGCCCTTTCCTGTGTGTCCCTCCTGCCCTGTTTGTGTGGCTAGAGTTCAACCTCATGTGCCTTCCCTGTAGCATTCTTGCACCTCTCCCTTGTTCCTTTTTTATTTTGGGCTCATTTCGCTGTCAGCATAACCCGCTTGCTCCCTATTGCATGGCACATGTTGTTGAATATACTTGACTTGCCATTTATGCACAGTTCCTCCTTCAGTTACACATACATTAATTATCATTGCACACTTGCTCAGCGTGATTTGGGGGCATCTGCCTCCCACTGAATATCGCGAGAATGGCGATTGACTTGCGCTGGAGTAACCCTATTGCGCATGCATGCAACCCTTGAATATCTCAAATATTATTTTCTGCATCTGCTTCTGAGTTTTAAATAAGAAAATAGGCTGTTTCACGCTGAGACTTCCCAAAAATGTTAATAGTGAAATAGCATCTGTTTTAGTATCTACCCATAAAGGGGATCCTCATACATCTCATATAAAGATTTTCTTGATTGCACAAAATATTGCAAATGTTGCAAAATGTCCTAATGTAACAACATCTGAGAGTTAAGTGTCCAGAGGCCCTACCGAGGAGAATGCAACTGAGACCCAACTGTTATGCACAGGCACAATGATCGGAGAATTCCACTGGGGTAACCCACACAAATTCAGTGGTAAAGTTTTATTACTAAAAATAAATCTATCCTGGTGGCCAAGGCTCCTTTTTAAAGGTAGGAACAGTAGTCTCATGCAATCAAGCATATGCATCAACCAAACTCACAGTCTGAACAACCTTAGCCAGACAGGACATATCACAAAAACCTTAATGGTTTTACCCCTTACCCTTATCTTTATTAGATAAACCACAATTAAAATAACCCCTCAGATAACATGAAAGGAAGGATGCAAATATGGTTGTATAAGCTGGAACAAATCAACCTCTCTGCTTTGTTTTGAGTTGCATATACATTAATTAATCTAAAACACACCCCCTGAAGTATGATATCCAAAATTAATACCCGAACTGGGACCAAATCAATTAATTTCAAAACTTTCGCATCAAGCTCATGAAAAGTATTGCTACCTCAATACATGGTTCTGGTCCTAATGACCAATATGAAACCCTGTATGCCACCATTTTGAAGCCCTAGAGATCTCAGTGACTGTATATAATCGTATCCTGTAAAACAAAATACATTACAATGTAGAGATTTCAAAAGAAAATAACGCAGACTGTCGTAACTGTTTTTGATACTATTCACATTAAGTCAACAGAAAGTCAGTGAAAAAGCATTCAGATAGTGGGAAAACAATTTCACGGGGCTTACTTTTGTTTTTCTTCCTTTCTTGGTAGCTGTGGAGATAGATTTAGGCAGGAAAACTGAGAGTTGATCCCTCAGATTCCACTTCCAAGGCCTTTTCTAAGGGATCTGCCCCTGACTGAGAGGATTCAGATTCTGCATCGGATACATCTTGAGCAAGGAGAAGGGCATGGAAATGGTTAGTTATGGGAGTACTGACTAATTTAGGAACTTTTGAGGCTGGCGAGTATTATAGGATGACTTACTCCTCATTTCCCTTGAATGAAAAGGTACTTCTTGAGGAAGCTGGGGGGGCATGGACTGGCGACGAGAAGAATTGATGCCTGAGGTAGAGGGTCACTTAGTAAAACTTCGAGGGGAGGAGAAGTAGCAAAAGATTCCAGAACAACAACAGAAGGCTCAGAATTAGGTGGTATTGAAGGAGGGGAACTGAAAGTGGTGTGGATACTTTAGAGTGAGTGGCTCATGAATGCTGCTAATAGCAATTAGCAATCTCTGTTCTTCAGAATCGTGTGTGTCTGATTGCCGATGAGCTGCCTCAGGACAAATGGCATAAGAATGCCCGAGTGCACTACATAAGGAACAAACTGCTATATTTCTACAGTGTTCACTCACATGCCCTAAAGAATTGCAAAGTGTATAACCAAACTGTCACAGGCACTACTGATGTGACCTGATTTCCACATCTATAGTAAGATTTGGGTTGTCCTGCATAAAAAAGAACCCATCTATCCTGCCCAAGAAAACACAATTTGAAGGTGCTGTAAGCCATCCCTGCAGAGCGTAATATTACCCTGATTCTCCAACCCCTGTCCAGATATCCTCAGAATCAAATATTGCTTCTGGGTGTCCCAATAACGTGCATCTCTATTTCAACCAATAAATGAGATCTGTAACACTTACCCCTCATTTCTAAAAAGAACAGTAATGGTTTTATGAGCAGGTTTAGTAAGTGGAAAACATCAAAGGGGACCATAAAGGAGTTTGTCAAACTTTGTGATAGTTAGCACAAAATTTATTTAACCCACTGTTTAACTTAAAACTAACATCAAAAATCTTCTCCCCTGAAACATGTATTAAGGCATACATTTCTGTCGAAGTAAATTGCAAACTATCCTTTAACAATGCTTTTGCTACAAATTTCCTATCAGGAAAGACATCCATTCCTCCTTTATAAACAAAAACGAACTGCATTATGCCTTTTAGGTGAGAAATTAGAAGAATGAAAAAATGAAGCATAAGAGCGTGGTGCAGTGTGTTTCTAGGCCAGGTACAGATCCTGGCAATGGGCCTGCAGGGGTTTCTCAGAAACCTGGTCATCTATTCGCCCATAGATGAAGAGGGCACCGAGGTGGAAGTTCCTCAGTAAAGGCAAACCTCCCTGTGGTTTAAAACCAGGTTCTGGGTTCTGTGTGAAAGACAGTTCGGGAGGAAGGGCTAGAGGTGAATTTGCAGTGTCTAAAGATTGGCCCCCATAGGGTGGGCCTGACCAACCATGCTTTGAGGTACAGAGGTATTAGATTTTGTAGCCTGTGAAGATGAAGCATGCAGGTCTTTCCCTTCATATTAACCCAGGAATAACGATTGGGGAAAAACAGAATCCATTTGCCAGACTCTGGGAGCTGCCTCAGCCCGCATGTCAGGGGCTTTACTGACTGACCATGAAGCGCCGGGCTTCTTCTACCTGGTCAGCCCATGAGTGGTTCTGTTCTGAAGCAGTTTTAGTCACAGTTTTAAATACCTGCTGTTTAGCAGCAAAAGAAAAGACATTGGCATGCTGTTGGTCTGAAACAGAGGAAGCATAAACAGTACCTGTGACTGACTTTCCTGGCAAAAGATTGCAGCGTTGTAGCTGTAGCTGTATTAGCTTGCAGGTTAGATTCAGGTTTCTGCTGTGTGACAACCTCGCTGTCAGTCTGCACTCCTTAGCTGTCATGGATACTTCTGATGGTGATTCCAATTCTGCTGCTTGTCAGGAGCAAAGACTGCACCGAATGACAGGCAGTCAAATCAATTTGTTGTTCTGTAGAAAAATCTGAGGTTGGCAAGAACGTGCAACCTTACTTGTTTGTAGAGCTGAAGCATCCATTAAACCTTCTGTTTGGCATATAAGCCTGGCTCTGCAGGCCCTTCAAAAAGATTTCTGACTCCATATTCTCCGATGAAGAAACTATAGATGGCCCCATAGGCTGAGAAGCACGTCTTGCTGCTGTGAAGGCTGCTCAGCAACTTAGCCCTCCATCCTGCGGTCAGCAAGTCCCCCACTGGCCAAGAGTAGGGAATTTCCTCAGTGCCCTTGCCAAATTTCCTCATTCACTAAAATGCCACCAACTGCTTAATCTGGTTCAAGGTCAGTTGGCATTCATCTGTATCCCCTCCCTGGGTCATGCCTGAAAATAGGCAGGATTTGTCTAGTGCACTCACCCGGTCATCAAAATTAAATAAAATAAATAAAATTAGTGAATGGTTCTATTGCTGCTTTTGAGAAAACTGTTTTACAACAAGCTTAGGAATTGATAAATAAAATAAAGAATGTCCAATAGCTTACAACATTGGCTCCTTGAAAGACTGGCCTTGGGTGAACTTGTAAAAATGAAAGATATAATAATAAAACCGGCAGATGAGGGTGGTAATGTAATCGTGGACACAAAAAGTACAGAAATATGGTCTTGAGTTTGTTGCAAGACAATACTAAGTACACTGCTTTGAGATCAAATCGTATTTTTGAATTTAGAAAGAAACTAGCTATACTTCTGTAAGGTGCAGTGGATAAAATGATATTTCCACTGAAGAATACAAATTTCTGTGGACAGAAAATCCAGTTATGCCCACTCTGTATGCATTGCCTAAGGTTCATACAAATTTAATGGACCCACCGGGACATCTGATTATTTCAGGAGTCAATTCCATGACAGAGAATTTAGGGGCATTTGTGAATTTTTTCTAAAGAAACTAGTACCAGAGTTGCTGTCTTAATTAAAAGATACAGGGACACTATAAATGAGCTAACTAAGATAAGATGGGAGTCAGATTACGTATGGCTAGTTATAGATTTTGAGCGTTATATACATCTATAAAACATGAAAATGGTCTCAATGCATGCATATATTTTTAGAGAATAGCAGTCACAGAATGGAAATACCAATGGAGTTCCTGATGCATTCATTAGACTTCATATTAACACACAATCTATTCACATTTGATGGATAATATTATCTTCAGGCCTGTGGTACAGCTATGGTGCCATAATGGCATCCTCTTATGCTAATCTTTTGATGGGTTACTGGGAATTGTTATATATCTAGAACAAATTAAATAATCCCCATTTTGGAGCAATAGTTAAATGGTACCAATACATAGGCGACTATCTGTATTTGGAGAGGAACAATAGAGACAGCTGGGCAATTTATTAATTGGCTTAATACAAATCCCTTTACCCTAAGGTCTGCCTATACTGCAAATACAGGAGTGTTGATTTTTGAATGTCACTCTAATGGGAAGCAATGAGACGAATATGATAACCATGAAAGGTTTTAGGAAATCTCGTCTACAAACTCATTGCTTCACAATACCAGTACACATCCTAAGAAATTAAAGCAATCCATTCCATACAGTTAGATGTTAAGGATTAGGAGAAACTGTACTAGACAAGAAGATTTCAAAGTACAATCTGCAGAGCTGAGTAACAGATTTTTAAGTAGAGGATGTAGCAGAACAATTATAGATGAAGCAGTAGAGAAAGTTAGAAATATGACACAAGCTGATATGTGTACTGAATGTGGGGAGGGGAGAGGAGGGTGGGGTCCTATTACCTTATGCAAGGAATACAACTCTATTGCAGGTTCTATAGGTAACACTGTGTGCAGAATTGGCACATTCTGTTAGCAGATAAAGATGTGGAGATGGCCGAGAGCTAACTCCAAGAGTGACCTATAAAGAGGGCACCATGTTTAAGAGATAAACTAGTGTGCAGCCACTTCCAGTCCATGAAAATTGAACCAGAGCCCTGGTTACCAAGGAGATCAACGTATGCACTGATGAAGAAAATGCAACATTTGCAAGTATGTCAATGAGGGAACTACTTTAGATGGATTTAAGAACAATAAGGAATAGCCATTAAAGACCTGATTACATGTAACAATGTCTTTGTGGTTTACATCATGTGGTGTACTTGCAAAGTTGCATATGTAGGTAGGACTGTAAGGAGCTTCAAAGAGAGGATTCAAGAGCATGTGGGTTATATCAGAAATTGGAGACTGGATAAAGCAGTAGGGAGACACTTTGTAGAAAGGCATAATGCGATCCCAGTGATCTTAAATGTATGGGCATTGAAATAGCCAAATGTGGTAAAGGGAGAGACAGAGTTAACTTGTTACTGAGAAAGGAAAGCTATTGGATTTTCAGATTGAATACTGTCTATCCGAAGGGTATGAATGAAATCTGTGATTTGAAACCATTTCTCAAATAGATACACACAAGCATAAGGAAACTTAATCTCCCTTTGGATCCTTCCTTTCTCCCTAAGAAAACATCCCCATTCATTTCTTATTATTATTACATTTAATGAGTGTATAAAGTAAACATTATAGAGTTATCTGTATGAGCAGTAACTTAATTTGTGTAACTGTAGATCCTACACTAACTCTGTTCTAGAACCTTATACCATGTAATATGTTAATTAATTATTTGTTCATAGACTAACAGTATGCTCCAAGGACAACTTCTGAACAGGGAAACTGATATGGCAATAGACAGAAATAGGAATACCATTTTCCTTTTTCTTCCCCCAAATAACCTCCTAAACCCCCAACCCCCAATTTCCTCTCCTCCTCCCCACCCCTTCTCTACTCCTTGTTTCTTTAATATCCCTCAAATCTTAAATCCCTTCTGAGAAGGGTTTACTGTAGAAGTATGCATGTGGTCAATTTTTCTTGTATACCTGTGAAACTAAGTGATATTATTAAATAAATGAGTGTTTCATTTGGAACACAATGAGCACTAGTTATTAGTATAATAATAATAATAATTTTAATTATCATGTATGAGGTTACATGATGATCTGATGCCTACAGCATCCATCACGTTTAAACATGATAGTTTTGATTATAGTAATATGTGTCAAGCAAAAGAAACATACATTTTCTAAGATGCATACTATGGAAGATTTAATGAATATAATGTCTCATTATCTCCCTACCAGCATAATAGTGTTCAAACTGATGACATTTTTATGTGTTTGTATTGTGCTAGAGTTTAAATTTGTTTATAAACATTTGAATTTTTGTATTGACCAAACTGCTTTCCATCTGTGTCAGAATAAAGCAATACTATACAATCCCAATTCTACTTGTGGACATTCCATCTGTGCTTCCCAGTGTGAGACTGTTTATGGGCCCCTCAGATAGGAGACATAGCATAGCCCTAGCATCTCTCTCCCAGGACTCAGTGTAACTATAAATGTTATTTTGCACGCTAACCCCCAATCTATTAGATGCTAAGTCAGGTATTTGCCCCAGTGCCAGGGTAATGCCTATTTTATGCCAACTTGTGGTTTGCTGCCTTGTCAGTTGTACAAGTAAGGGGTCCTGGTTGCAAGATGCTCTCTTGGCTGGTGTAAGGGTTGCATATTGAATAAAAAATTTTTCTGAGACCCTATAAATACCAGCCCATTATCATGATTCTACACACCACAAAGTTATTTGAAAATGTTTTAAAACTTAGTTATTGCATTGAGATTACATTTGTTTCATCTTATTTAAAGTGAATTGTGTAAATAATTCACTATTAGTGTATTCTCTTTCAGATTCTCACTGTTGCTAGCCTTCTAGGCATCTCCTCTAACTGAATAGTGTTTACGTGAGATAAACCCAGGCTGCCTGACCACAACACTTGTCTTCCTTTTCTCTAGCTTCTAATACTTACCCCCAATTAATCATATTGTATGTGTTATACTATGCTTGATGTAGCATACTATTTCAGTTGGGGATTTAATTTAAGGTATGATCATTATTAAAAATTATACATTTAAAGTTTGAATAGTTTGCCTCGAACCGTGGAAGGTTTTACTTCAGTAGTTGTGTCTAAAATGAGTTAAGAGTTGAGCCTGTGAAAGCATTAAATCATACAACTATATGAAGTATATGCAGCAGGTAATCTTTAATTCTTTTATTACGTTTATGAATATTTTGTATAAAAAATTTGAGTTTGAAGGCACTAGTATTGGTTCAGTATGAAATAATGTAATAACATCAATGGTTGCTTTTGTAATGTGAAGTTAATGTAAAAAGGTGTAAGTAATCACCAATTAATGTAATTTACTTTAATTCAAGCTATGTTAATCGTATGTGCTGTAAAAAACACTGTTGCTAACTCCACTTACACCACCTGATAAAGGGTTTTACAACCTGAAGCGGGGCAAGTAGTGGCAGTGAGCACGCCTGTACACTGGTTGATTTACAATAAAACTTTTGGATTTTGGATATTACTGTCCAGTGTGCATCATTGGTATGAGTGCAGGCTCAGGTCTTTGTTTGCTTGAGCTGTCTCTGAAATAGGACTCAAGCCAGCAGATTACAGTGCCAGTGAGATCTCTGTACTCTATCAGATAATCCAACAACAATCAATGGTTCATTGTGAAAGGCTGAGAGAGATCAAAGAGAAAGAGAAGTGACCATTCACCCTTTCCCTTACTCCTGAGAAGGTCATTATGCACCCTGACCAATGCTACCCAGAGCTGTGCTTGGATCTGAAACCAGAGTGCAGGGGCTCATTGATGTCAAAAACTGCAAGGTGTTCCTCAAGCTGCAGCACCACAGACTTCTCGATAATCTTGCCTAAAAAGATAGGTTAGAGGCAGGATGGCAATTCACTAGAATGTCCAGGTCTAAAGATGGTTTCTTGAACAGGGATGGAACCAATGCATTTTTGATAAGGATAAGAGTGTGGAACTGTTCCAGTATACAACAGACCCAGTAGCTGCACACAACTCACTACCAGTAGAGTGAGGCCTGGGTCTAGTTCAAATGAAGGGGCCCTAGCTCTGAGGTAACATTGTAAACCTCTTCCATCTTAATTAGCTGAAACTCTCACCATGAGAGCTGATCATGTTTAAGAGGTACAGGCTCAACCCTGCTGGGTTCTCACAGCTCACTTGGCAAGATCCCAGTAGTAATAGAAGAAACTCTGTCTGAGAAGATTTTAGCTAACTTCTCACACATTGCTGATGAACCAGCTCTACCAGCTACAAGCAGGTCAGGTATAATAGCCTGTTTACACTATGGAAGAGCTGAGTTCATCAATTCATCACAGCTGCATTCTCCCTGGAAATAAATGCTGCCTTCTTGAGGGAGCTTGCTCATTGATATTCATGAATAGAATCTTCAAAGCCAGTTTGTGCTCTTTGGCCCTGGACCTCCTCCAACATAACCCTAACCACTGACCCTGGTATTCAGCTCCCTAAGCTCCTCATCAAACTGGGGATCCTAAATGTGAGAACCAAGGTCATACATGATTGAGTGCTAGAGTAGTCAAAAACTGTGGGTACTGCTGCAAGCCATGGCAACTGGTCAGGGTGGCTCACTGGTAAGTATATATGCAGAGGGCACCTGGAAGATGGCAAGGCAATTTTATTTATAAAGTGACTAATCCCTGGCCGACCCAGTGGTGCTGAGGGTTGCGGCTGGACACCACACCTCGCACCACACCAGTGACCCGGGTTCAGGAACGGACTCAAGCTACCAGGGGCTGGCAGGGGAGAGGTTGGATTGAGCATCCCAGGACTGCTCTACTTCCCTGGGGTGAGCTTATGGGATTGCGTCGCACTTGGGCAGCCCTGGTGAAGACCAGGAGAAGCACAAGGTGCGGCGCCAGCATGGGAGGGAGTTGGCAAGACACTTGCGTAAGCACAGTACGTCATTGTACTGCTTGCTCCCAGGGACAAAACCAAGGTGGAAAAAGGGCTGGGCATGACCGAGGCAGCTTGATGGCAGCGCTCCTGGAGGTCTGTCGTGGAATCGCGTTGGGGGGTCCAGTGATGGCTGTGCGGACCTCACATATCGAGTGAGCCTGCTGCCCTTCAGGTCGGTGAGGCCAGTGGCTAGATGCCACCGCCGAGCGCTGCAGAGGCACAAAAATCAAAGTATGATAAAAATAAAGTGCCCAATCCGAGGGCCCTGAGTGTTCGTAAAATCTGAAAATTGCAAATAGGAGCTTTATTGAAACTCAACTTTAAAATACAATCAAATAAATAAAATTTCAGGTAAATTATAAAATTAACTAACTAGGAAGCACTTGTTGAAACAAAATGGTCCTAAGAGATGCTTTAAAAAGCCTCTACCATGCAAGCCATATGGATATAAACAGGAATGACGTATTGGAGCAGTCACCCCAAAAGCTGTCTCCCAAAAATCTTAACTGGCAATGGGGACACCAAGCAAGCCCACATTGGTGGAGTGGAGGGGCAAACTGGGTGGTAAGGAACAAGGAGATATTTCATGAACTCTAGTCCTAAATGGCATAGGGACTTGTAAGTTAGCATGCATATCTTGAAGGTGATATGCCAGTGCAAAACAATTAGTGTAGCGCCCACAAAACCCGGCATGATATGGTTACTCTGTGAGGAGCACATTATCAGTTGGGCTACAGCATTCTGGACCAACTGCAGGTGGCACATCAGACCTCCAGATAAACCTAAGTATAGAGAGCATTCCAATAGTCCAACCCAGAGGTGACAAAATCATAGACAATCTTCACCAGGTCCACATGAGCTAGATGCAGTTTAATTCTGGCAATGTTTCAGAGATGGTAAAAGACAGATCATACCACAGCTGACACCTATTGTTCTAGAGTCATGCTGCAGTCCAAAATGACCCCAGGTCCTTCACCACATTAATGGCCATGAGAGAATGGCCACCCACTGAAAGGAGAGTCAAACCTTCCACAGCAGCCAAGCCCCAGCATACTGATTCAATCACCATGATTTCTGTCTTTCCTGGTTTGAGACATAACCAGTTTGAGCCATCCAGTCATTTATCTCAGCAAGACATCATCCAAACAAAGAGGTCACATGGTTTTGACCAAGAGAATGAAACAGGGATCAACATAAGGTATACAGGCAGGTCTCAGAGGATGGTCACCAGAATTTATTCCTCAGACACCTCCCTGTCCTGCAGGGTGCCATAGAGCTCATATTGGCACTCATGTTGTTTGCAGTGTATATGCTGCCATTGGAGATATCATCAGGTGATACAGCTTGAGTTTTCACTGCTACACAGATGATACTCAGCTGTATATGTCCTTTGTGGACGGACAGGTTGATGCGATCTCCGTGCTAAATAGCTGCCTCTCGAGATCAAAGAGAACACTCAAAGTTCAGATACTTGAACATAAGGGTGACATTAGAAGGAATGATGAGAATCACGGTGGTTGCTCAGCATATTAATCAAGCAGGACACACAGGGCGTCTCTTAGATTTTGGGGTTTGGAGGCAGTACCACCACCAGATAGTGGTGGGGACTATAGAAAATTGTTAGAAAGGGTAGAGATGAATTGGATCTTTAATTTAAAACATTAGATCCAAGAATAGGAATGAACATAGAGAGCAACTGGCAGTCTTGTACTTAGGGTATGCTAGAGGTCAGCGACCTTCCGGTGAAGTGAAGCAAATAACCAGCAGAGTAAAAATTGAACTAAATGAGATGTTGAATGGTGGAGAATAAAGGGACAGTATTAATATTTTAATGAAATAAAGTTGAAAAATTTCTTGTGGAAATGTAACTTTGAGATCTACCCCAATTCCCTTGATGTAATCTGCAGGTTGATTACATAAAAGGAACATATATTTACTTGGCATGAATTCTTAGTTGTAAGATACCCACAACCTGACTAATGCCTGATTTGTTTATGACTAGACAAAATTAGCAGCAAATATTGTGCCGGAACATGCAGAGGTCCATTCATTGAAATCCTCGCTTCAGGCTTTTAGGCTGATAGTGTACTGTTGTTAACAACATCTCGTTCTCCACGAAAGTGCAGGAGCCACTCCACTGAGATTTCATGAACAGGCATAAGAGGAAGGCTTGCCTGAAATACCACGTAGCTGTAGATGCTCATACATGAAAGACACCATAGAGAGAAGAAATACTGCACCCTCTTCTATCGAGCAGGCTACCTTATCCTGAATGTATTTCATATCCTGTAGCCATATTCCTGTATGTATATTAGAATGTGAAAGTGCATGACCTGATGCCAAACTTCCTGCACCTACATTTCTGTATGTAAAATGCTTGACCTAAGCTTAATTGTATATATCCTGCTCTTGTGATTGTGCATGTTGCCAAACCTAACAGCATTATGGCCCTGATGCCTATACTTCATGTATCTAGATGTTTTGTATGTAAAGTGCTTAACTTCTGATTAATTGTAAACAACTGTAACTCTACTTAACCTTGCCATCTTTTATGGCCCAGGTTGTGCCTGAAAACGTCACCCGGACCAGTGCACCTACCGGTAATGAAAGATATAAATAAATAAATAAAACGTTTTCACTCACAAGGTAAAAGCTTTGAAAAACACTCTAGCATTTCTTGTAACTGTGTGGTATAATGAAATATTTAAAGGAACCAAGGAACTAAGCAAGATTATGTTAAACTTGAAAATCTGAACAAAGAAAAAATGGACATTTGGAAAAAGAATGTAAAGATGCTGTCAAATAGTGAACACTTCAAGTGTTGGCCATTTTGTCAGAGGGTGTCAGGTTCACAAACAGAAGTTAAAATGTATCTGCATGGGACACTAAATGTTTGCTTAAGCTATAAACAGTATGGATGTTGTAACTCTAAAAAAGCCAAGTCGGAAATACTGAAAACAGGTGTCAAGGAGTTTATGCATTAAAGTAAAGAGCCTAAACCTAAGCAGGTTTAAGTGGAAATGGTAAAAACAAAGGTTTTGAACCAGAAATTGGTAACTATATTTGTGTATAAGTTAAAATATTATATCAAAATGTTGAAGTAAATAAGAACGTAATAATGTAACCCCTGTTCCCTGGGGTTACTAGAATCTCAGTAGAGTCAGTGGTAGAAGGGAAGGCAGCTAGTGATTTTCCAGTAAATGGATTTCACTCTGTCCCTCTCTGTTATCAGTCTTAGCTGAGAGTTGAAGAGGTGATGTCACCTTAGACCTCTCACAGCAGCATGAGCCACACAGCAGTTGCTGTGAGTGGGGTAACTTGGAATTCTGTAATCAGTCTGCACCAGAGTCTGCAGAGTGCAGTAGTGCCTTCAAGTAGCTCAGAGTGTGAGCAGTGTGGGCTCTGTTGAGTACCAGGTTTTCTCACCCTAGTGGAGGACAACCTTTCCAGCTTTTGGTGAAGTGGTGGAAACCGTCTCCAGGGATTCCTGTTCTTTATCCCAGGTGGGAGTAAAATAGTCTGCAAGGATGTTGGGGCAATCTCCTGAACCAACCTAGAACTTTGTGAAGCTGCTTTATGGGCAAGATCTTTGAGTACATTTGTTTCTAAGTTTGCCCAGGATTACCTGCTTTGTCAAGGTGAATTTCTCTGATAAAGGGACCCTGTCACCTGGAAGTTTATAAGTTGTCTGACCACAGTGAAGTCCAGTATGTGACTGTCCATGTGAGCAGAACTTTACCTTTGACACCCCTGAGGTGTTTTGCTGATGTTAATGTGATATACATTTCT
Organism: Neoceratodus forsteri; assembly: GCA_016271365.2. NCBI lineage: Eukaryota > Metazoa > Chordata > Ceratodontiformes > Ceratodontidae > Neoceratodus > Neoceratodus forsteri. Next base: position 83,475,813 of record CM028133.1, on the reverse strand, counting down.
AGAGCATCAACAGTACATTTTGGATAAATGTGAGGTGTATTTTCCAAAAGGAAGGCCAAATATGAACTTGGAAACAAAAGGTGGAGACCCCATCTGGAGTGACCAGCTTAGCACTCAGATTCTGAAAGGCACCTGTGTGATTTTTTGTCAATGTATGTAGCGCCTGAAGAATTTCTACCCCAGTGAGTGGGTTTTCTCCATTTGAGCCTTGAGTGCTCTGTTGTGGTCCGAGTGCCACAGTTATCCTATGCTAAATGGGAAGTGTACAAGTACTGGCTGAGTGCCATGTTCACCACAAGATGTGTTTTTCCTCTGTAGCTAGTTCCACAATTTTCCAGTAATAAATCCTATGTCATATGGGAAGTGTCAAGTACTGGCCATGTGCCATGTCAATGGAGTTTGGTGTGTGGCTAGTTTCCACTTGTCCAGATTTAATCCTATGCTAAATGGGAAGTTGAAGTCCTGTACTTCAGATGTTCTGCATTTACCATGTGTAAACCCTTGGGGGTCCATCTTCTCCTTGTGCTGTTCCTATTTTGTTACGAAATAAAGCCACACTCTAGAATCCCAGCCTAGTATGGGCATTCTTGTTATTGCTTCCTGTGGAGTTACATGAGTACCTCTGTCCAGAAGTGCAAACCTTGGATAGCCCTTAGCAAATGTTCTCTCCTCAGGACCTGGGTTTTGGCATTAGGTCCATGTGAGTGTCTTGTACCACATGACTTATGTATTTCTTGCACATCTGCATATCAACCTTAAGTGGTGGTTTGTACCCCCACCCCTCTCTTTTCCCCTAGACTATGGGAGGTGTGCCTTCTAGTTAAATAAGGGGTCAGTGGGGGTTACAATAACAGATAACTAAAAAGTTAAATGCTGTATTAACAGAATGCTGCACCCTGTGAACAAGCTCTTTATCAGAGTGAAACATAGGAGGAACAAATACAAAGCATTGATTGGACTGTTGAGGTCTACCTGATTTATTTGGAAGGATCCTTGTCATATATATTTGAATATGTAATGAGTCCAACCAGAGTGAGTAGAGTGGATTATACAATATACCATTGGCCCTTCCAGAATGGCTAAAGTTGGCCTATAATTTGCCATGGGACCAAAATACACAAATTGGCCCAATTAGAGTTAGAAAAGTGGTCTTATAATATGCCATGAGGCGAAACATAGATGCATAGATAACTGCAGCAGAAAAGACCACCCTAAGAAACCCCAGAACCATTGTTCATGCAGGGTCTAACCCACACCACCCACCCCATGCTCCCCACATACCACTACCACCCTGAGTAACCACCAAGCACTTCATAATATCCAAGCCATGTTTGAAACCATTGATAGTTTGGCACCTACCACAACAGCTGCAGATTGTTCCACAGCTTCACTACCCTTTTGTAAAAAAACATTCTCACTTCTCTTTGAACTCCTGCCATCAGTTTCCACTTGTGCCCGTGTTCTTGATCTACTACTTATGCTGAATAGTTCCTCACATTTTGTCTTGCTCATTCCATTCAGAAACATGAAAGTCTGTATCATATCTCCCTTCTCTCATCTGGCTCCAGCAGGTATATGTTCAGTGCCTTGAGCCAACCCTCATACAATCTACCCTGCTGGCCCTGAACCATTTTGGTCACAATATGTTGCACTATCTCCAGCCTGTCCTTATCTTTCCTTAGTTGAGGACTGCAGAAATTGGCTAACTACTCCAGGTTGGACCTCACCAGTGATCTATAGAGTGGTAGTAATACCTCCTTCCTTCTGTTGTCAATACCCCTTTCTATACACCACAACACCCTGTTTACATTACTGTAGGCCTGACTAAACTAGCCTGATTGTTTTAGGGAATCACTGATGATAACATCTAGGTCCCTTTCCTAAGACCTCCTCCTCCCAACATCAAGCATGCTGCCCTGGGGTTTTGTTCGCTATGGGCATCACCTTGCACTTGGCACTGAATTTCAGTTGCCAAAACTTTGACCACCTCTCTAGCCTTTGCAAGTCTCTTTGCTTCTCCCTAACCACCTACTCACCGTCTACCCTGACACATAGCTCAGTGTCATTTGTGAAGAGACACATCTTGCCCTGGATTCCTTCTCCCATGTCACTGATAAACATATTAAAAGGTCTGGCCCAGGAAGGATCTTTGTGGCATTCCCACTGATGACTGCCCTCCTTTGATCTGACTCCATCAAGCACAATCCCTCTCAGTATCCCTTCCACCCATCTTCTGACCCATCTAACTGTGTCCTTGGCTGCACCCAGATCCTGTACCTTCTTCTGCAACCTTCTGTGAGGCATCAAGTTGAAACCATTTCTGAAATCATATTAGAGGAAACCCACAGTGTGGCCCTTATCCACTACCCTCATTACTAAATCAAAGAATATTATTATATTGATCTGACAAGGTTTTCATGTCATGAACCCAAGCTGTTTTCTGTCCTGTTTTCAACTGCTCCAGGTGGTACCGGGCATAATCATCATGGCCATAATATCATGGCACAATACAAAGCAGGCACCATATCGCCGACTGCAGTGTTGGCATGTAAAAACACTGCCGACCCACACTCCATGGGCAGTGTACTGGACAATGAGGCATGGTGACCACCGAGTCACCCATCCCACCAAACGATGGCCCCAGGAACAGTACCAGCAGCCAGCCACAATGTGATGGCCGGACCCCCAACCTGCTGCCGCCACTCCACCCCAGCAGGTAGATCCCCCGCACTCCCCAACATACCCCTACAATGGTGGGTGTCCAGAACAGCCCTCAACTCACCGCCATGGCTGACTGCCCAACTGAACAAACTGAAGGAGTGTGTGTACATGTTGAAGTTGCATAAAGATGCTAAGAAATAATGGCTCCTGATGGTGATACTCAGTCCTCCTTGTGAAGTCTACATTGTGACTGGGAGTAAAGCTATTGTCTGGTGCAGATGGGCAGGTGCAATGCTGTGATGGTTGCTCACTGGAGAAAGCATGAGGTAAGCATCCAGATGGGAGGAGGGTTACATTTAGTTTACTGAGTTAAACTAGAATAGCCAACCTGAGCTCAGCTTCATACTTTTACAAAAATGTAACATATGTAAAGTAACAGTCCCTACCTTTTCACAGATTCCACTGTTGCATAGACTGTGTTGAATTCTCTGGGTCCCTGAGCTGGTGGTGATTTCTGAGGTGAAAGATATATATTTTATTATACTACATTCATTTCTGACAGGCACATGGAAACAATTCAATCTAGTAGTGGTCCTGTTTCTATACTCTTTACTGCTGGGAGTACTGAAGTAAGTTGAGAGACTTGTCTGAAGTCACACAGTCACTGGATGACAGGGCCATTAATCCCTTTGCTTATTGACATTTGCTCTTACAGAAAGCCAAGCGATTTATGTGATATAACATCAGTGACTTAGTAGCTTGCATACCCAACTCTAGGACTAGAAGATCAGAAGGACACGGTTCTCATCCAACACCATGATCTTGGGCTAAACTCCATGACAGTGAGTGCAACACTAGGGACTGCTGCACTGTTGAGGTGTCACCTTTCAGATGAGAACGTTAACCAAAGTTCTTTCTGTCCACCTCTGTGTGGCTATTCAGGTGGATGTGAAGCATCCCTCATGGCACTTGTTGCAAGAGTAGGTAGTTTACCTCAGTGTCCTGGCCAACATTCACCCTTAAATAAAAGATCCATGAATCCTTCACCAGACCTATCTGGAAATTAATGGACATGGTTTAATTTGCCTATCCAGGCCATAAAGGAAAAAATTACAGTGAGCAGGGAATTGAACCAGCATCTCAAGGATCACATTCCTATGCTCTCAGACCAAATGACATGTCTAGTAATGTGCAAAAGAAGTGAGTGAACAAAACTTTGAACAATGGCTCATGAGTCACAATCCTTTTCTTTAAAACCAAGTTACTTGATCATGGCCACAAAATGAGTATGTGCCTTTGTGGGATTGGAACCTTGATCTCATATCATACACACATTGCTAAGTAATTTTCCTCAAGAGTACACAAATAGTCAAGTAAATTAAGTTTGCAATCTGAACCACAATGTCTTGGCTCTTATTTTGTATTATTGGACCACATCTATTTATTTATTGAATGTTGACAACTGGGTTGGCCACTGAGACAGTCATATTTAGGGCTACCCAGAGTTAAATACAGAACACAAAACAACCACAGTATATTGCATAATGACATGCGTACAGTGAAATGACAAACTGACAGTACAAGTATGTGTTTATGAAGACAGAGAGACAGACAGACAGACAGACAAACAGACCAGTGCAAAGTCAATAACTGTGTCAACGTAGTACATAGGTTGAACATTCTCAGTGATTACAGAAACAGAAACTAGATTTGAGGCGATGTATCTAAAGGGGAACAGTCAGTTCAAAAAGTCCCACACTCAGTGTGGAGCTGTTCCAATGTGCACTTTGTGTGCAAAACAGTTTGGTTTACTGACTGTTTATTGTAGTATAGTAGCTTGTATCAGGCTAATTTTGTTTAATTCTAGGTTGATGTTGTCTGCTGCTACAAATACTGGAATCCCAGAAGCTATCAGAGCAGTGGGCAGCAGTGGGAGTTTCAATAGCCTGCAGTGCATGTTAGAGTGTTTATAAGCTCTGATCTTTTGTTTTCTGTTCCCATTGTCCTCACTGGGCTAAGTACAGTCACAGAAACATATAAACATAGAATTTGACGGCAGATAAGGACTGCTTGGCCCACCTACTCTGCCCATTTTCCTACCTAACAGATAAGCTGCAGATCCTAGTTAACCAACAGCTTACTTCCTCCTACCCTCCACTAGGACTGCCTTATGTCTGTCCCATGCATTCTGAATTCCCCCATTGTTCTTGACTCCATGACCTCCTCAGGAGGCTGTTCCATGCATCCAGACCCTCTCTGTGAAAAAATACTTCCTCACATTAGCTCTTGAGCCGTCCCCCTCTATCTTCAAATTGCCCCTTGTTCTTGCATCTCTTTTCTGAAAGATGCTACCCTCTTGGACTTTGTTGATTCCCTTGAGGTACTTGAAAGTTTCTATCATGTCCCCCCTCCCTCCTTTCCTCAAGGGTATACATATTAAGCTCCTTTAGTCTTTCTTCGTATGTCTTCAGTGGATTGTACTTAGCCCCTGGAGAAAAGTAGAACTGCAAAACATCTGATTGGAAATGATAAAAGCTCTAACATGCACTGCAGGCTATTGAAGCTCTCACTGCTGCCTACTGATCTGATGGCAGCTGAAGGGGATACTAGGATTTGTATTAACAGAAAATGCCAGCCTAGAAGTAAGCAAAATTAGTCTGATATAATCTGCTACACTAATGTATGCCCTCGAGCCCACATTGTTTATTGTAGCCATGTAAGAACCCAAGTACTACCCTTTTATTCAGAGTGGTTCCATGCTGTTACTAAATCATGTGGAGTTTTCCACTTATTCACCTCATTTTGACTCCCATTGTATTTTGTATTGTGCACTTTGGATGTCTGTTATTTCTCCTTATTTCTGTACTCCTTCACCCCGGGTCACGCCTGGATATCAGCATTGGCTCAGAGTGCCTTTCCCAGTTACTAGAAGCTTAAATAAAATAAATAAATACTAAAATAAACAGTAAGTAAACCAAAATGCATTTGCCCACAAAATGCCCATTGGGACTAGTTTCACACTAGAATGTGTTCTCTTTGTGCTGACTGTTTGCCTTTAAGGAGGTTTTCAAAATCATTTAACTCAAATCTGATCACATAGCGAGGCAATGCCCCAGCTAAGATATTTACAGTAACCTCATTGCTCAGTTTATGGCTACAGGGGTGGAGCCATACTGCTATCATCATAAACAAAGTCTAGTCAGAGCCACAATGACTGGTAATGCATTAATGTGATAAGAGATACAGAACTGATGTGTGACTTAGTTGTACTTGTAATACTGCGATGTAAAAGTCCCACAGTTACCCTACAATAGCAGAAAAATAAACATAAAATCATAAAGATTAAATGCAATGTCTCATTCTACTGGTGTGTTGATTTTATTCATTTTTACAATGTGGTTAACCAGGATAGCTCAGCTACCATGCAGTATTTCATTTTCAAAGGGTCGATTGTACCCATTGTTACAATGTATTTTCACAATAGTGATGAACTGATATGTAATACCTTGTTTTCAAAGGGATCCTGCTTTTGGTGAATACATGTAGTTATTTATGTAGTATGTCATTCCAGTAGAAGATGGGGATTTATGATGTCAGCATGGGAATATGGACCTGGTGAGTTGCTGACATCATAGAAAGAACCTAATGTTATTTACACTTTATTTACCCAGGACAGTTAAATTAGTTGCAACATCTTATTTTTAGTGTAATCCTGCTTCTATCTGCAGTGTAAGTACAATAGCCCTGATACAGAATTGTGGAGCAGTTATCTACACTTTGGTGTAACACAGACACTTGATGACAAACTTTACAATCACAATGCAAAATTAATTAATTGCTGCAAAAAGTCAAACTTCTGTTTATGATTTGGGTTGCATTAACACAATACTTTGACACCAGTCCTCACATTCTTCAATTAGCAGTTGGTTTGATCAGTTGGCCATTTAATTTGGATGTACATGCTCACAAACCTCCCATCCCACTTTATAGCGTACTGTCATTTTAAATTCTCTGATATCCTCCAGTGTTTGACTCATGTTGCATGGATATTCTGTCACTGGCAAATGCTGAAACCAATTTCAATGCTCAATTTGCTGATATCCTCCTGAGTGGAATGCACATTAAACACAGAAAGGCATCTTCATTGCAGCATTCTTTATGTGAAAACACAGATGAACACTGTTTTTTGTTAAGTCAGCTGCAAACTAAATATCAGAATCTGGACTTTTTATTTATTTGTTGTTTGATATATTTTCACTGCAATGCCCATATTGTCTAGTGCTGTAGTTATACCTTTTAATGGAACTAGCCAACATTTGTTTTGTAAAAGCCTGCAGACTTCTGGTACTAAAGTGAGAGATTTAGAGGCATTGTAGATGCCTGAAAGATCACTGATATCCATTTTATGGCTGTGGGTGGAGCCTGCAGCCATATCACTTAGCGAAAAGGGGTTTCCATGGAACACATTTTTTTTTGTAGTTTTCAGTGTATCCTTCCATAACACTGCAAATTCTATGGCAGTTAAAAATACTCCTTCTTTCTTTTAGAATGATAGACACAGAACTCCAATGCTGTTTTTCTCTGAGAGAAAATGTGCACCCATTCAAACAAATCTAAATATATTTAATACGTTTCAAGGTGCACAAAACAAACAGTGTGAAAGTTGTTCAAGGCAAAAGGACCTTTCACATGAGGGTAGTCACTAATCTGATTTTTTATATTTTGTAAAATATGGTCTTCCAAACAACCTCATTTCTCTCTCTCTCTGCTCTCTGAGTAAACACAGTAGGAGTGATGCCAAACAAATGTAAATATTTTGGAAAGTATACAAGTTACTAGAATACAAACAACAAGAAAGTTGTTCAGGACAAAATGGCTGTTTAAATGAGGGTAGTCACTCATCTGAATTCATTAGATTTTTAAGCATAACCATCCGAAAGGTGAACATTGTGAAGAAAAATAAAATTCAGATAATCAGATAGCCATAATTTAAATATATAATTAGTGCAGCTTAATCAATAGGCTAATTTAAAGGGTATCTGTGCCCTGAACAACTTTCATATTGATGGTTTATGTATATAGCGTATCGTTTTAGATATATTTACATTTGTTTGGCATAACCCTATGAAAAATGAAAATTGAGGTAATCAGATTGACATAGTTTAAAAGAATATAATTAGTGCAGCTGAATGGTTATGCTCATTTGAAAGGTTTTTGTCCTGAACAATTTTCATGTTGTTTTTATCTGTAACTTGCAAACTTTTAGAGATATTTACATTTGTTTAACATAACTCCTATTGCACTTCTGAATAGCCTCAGTTTTACAAAATAACTATGCCACTCAAGTGGAATTCTAAACCAGACCACCTTGTTCATTTCTTGTCTTGCCTAATTTAAAGTGGATAGAATTGATTACTTAAGTGCAGCTGTTTGAAGTGTCTCTATTTTCATAAATTACATTTATACCTCTAAAGGATCCCTAGTTAACTGTGCCTGAATAAAAGCTGAAACTGTTAGTTGTGTTTTGTATTGTATTGTGTTGTGTTTTGTATTGTTTTCTTTGTTTGGATAACATTCCTTTCATGGAACTAAGAAATTGGAGTTTTGACTATGTCACTTCATGGTTTCAGAACCATAGGCACTGTATTGATGTGTTCCTGCTTACATTTCTGAAACCATGAAGCCACAAAAAAATGTATTGCCATATCTGTCCTTGTAACACAAGATCCACAGAAACAGATGATTTGATATATTTTATTGAACCAACAGACTTGTTACAAAAGAACATAGGTGCTTTAGCTTTGGATTACACAGAATCCTTCATCAGAAACCACTGGCAGTTGTTTTATGAGAACATACTTTCTCAAAACCCAGATCATACAAAAAAAAAAAAAAGATGAAAAGTTGTTAAGAACCCCATTGGTTAAAACTGTATTTAAAAAACAACATGCCCATATAAAGACAGCAAATGTTCCATCAAAAGAAAGCTATCCAAGGTCAAATGGCACAGACATGAAAGTTCATTCCCTGAGAAAAGTTATAAACCAAATAAAGCTTCATTTTAAAACCCTCTGTGTATATCTGTGCTAGCACTAGTAAATGACAATGATTAAAAAATGCAAGGACAAATAAGCTTAAAGAGCAGCTGACAACTTCAGGAGACTGTTAACAAAACAATATTTAGATAAGTTCAGCATGTATTTCTCATTAGTTCTTTATTCCTCCTCCCATTATTTATTGCTGAGATCAATTGCTCATGAAGAGTTCATCTGTTTTTGTTGATGTCTCCTACCTGAGGTCATAATGCACTGCTTGTGGCATCACAGTTACTATCATGGCAACAGACTATGATGTCACAATAGAGCATTATGACTTGTTGGGAGTAAGCTATAGCGGCAGATGAACTTCAAGTAACTGTAAGGGATAACATTTTTTTTTTAGTCTTTGGTAACCTGGTAAGGCCTACGTGCCTGCTTTCAGGGTGACCTGGGAGCACTGGGCAGTTAAGTGACTTGCTCAGAGTCGCACTGTATGCAAGTGGAGGTTGTGAGAATCAAACCCAGGCCTGGTCTGCACCAAGCTCATTCACAGCTGTTACTCTAACCTCTACTGCCAGCCCATGTACATTTCCTCAGTAATAAATAATGGGGAGGAGAAATCTAGAATATATTTGGAATATAAGCACAATTTTACCTACTTATTATTGTTTTTCAAAGTTTTGTTTCAAGCGTCAGTAGCTTTTTCAGCAATACATAGTAAACAATGTTAAAAGTCTTATACATATGAAAATATCTATGTGTTAAGTAAAACATAGGTTAGAAGACAAGCTGCCCTAGTGTAAATTAAGCATTCACCAGCTGTTTCACACAGTGGTATCAATCACATTTACACAGTGTACTGTTCAGATACATTTTTCTTAAACTCTGTGTGCAATAAGTCCATATTACTCATGAATAGTCAAACTTATACTGTCTTAAAGATGATATATCTGCAATTCTGCAGCAAGTGACTAGTGTATGTATATATTCAAAACCCAAACCTAACACAGGCCCCTTGTAACTGAAATACTGTCATCCTAATATGTCCATGCATCAACATGTGTCCCTATGTACCTACTCTACTGTTCTATTAAATAACAGTTCTATAAACCTAAAACCAAACCAAAATGTAATTGACAGCTTCAGCTTTTATTCAGACACAGTTAAATAGGGGTCTTTTAGAGGTATGAATATAATTTATGAAAATAGAGACATTTCAAACACCTGCACATAAGTAATCAATTTCTGTCCCATTTAACTCATTCAGACTCACTGTGTGCTTAAAACATTGAAGACAGAACTCCAAACTGCTTTTAAGCTGAGAATCTTCCTAAGGCATTGTGAAGAATTCTTAGCAAATGTACCATTCCAAACAAATCTAAATATCTTTAAAACTATCCCAGGTGCACAAAACAACCAGTCTGAAAGTTGTGCAGGACAAAAAAATGTTCAAATGGGGGTAGTTGCTAATCTGAATTTCTTATATTTTGTAAAATATGGTCATCTTATTACCTGTATTTCCATTTCTGTTTTACAAAATTCACATTTCTGATGGCAATTTAAAACAAAACTATAAAGAATTTAGATTAGTGACTACCCTAATTTGAAAAGCCATTTTGTCCTGAATACAAACATGTAAAATAATGCACTTGGGGCACAGAAATCCAGGGCAGAATACAACATGGGTGGATTGGTATTGAAAACATTAAGAAAGCACACATTCAAAAACAAACAAAAACTTTGCATACAGTTGATTACTGTTTAACAATATTATGCATCTATGGCTGCCACTGTACATCTGATGCAAACCCATAATCGCGTTCCGTACTTGAAGCAAAAGCTGTGGGGTGGAGTGGAGGCCATAACTGACTCCTTATTTTGTGTTAAAGGGGTCAGTTTTTACAGCAAAAACAAGGAAAGGAGTCATTTCTAAAATGTGCAGACAAACATGGGGACCACTTTTTAGGGCATGCCACCACCAGCAGCTACCACTACAAGACTGCTACTAATCCCACTTAATATCAATCAGGGGAAAACCTGAAGTAGTCTCCCAGCACTAAGATCAATATGGTTAAGGCATTACCAGAAATTACTGCTTAGAAAAGAATGAGAAAGTGACTGTGATGGTGAGCAAATTTCAGACCAGATCTCTAGTCTTTTAATAAAGGAAGCATGTAGTGCAGTGGTCTAAGGCTCTGAGCTGCAAATCTGGTGACATCCTGCAGACCAGACCTGGGTTTGAATCCTACAACATCCACTTGCATACTGTGTGACCCTGAGCAAGTCACTTAACTTCTTGTGCTCCCAGGTTGCTCCTGTAAAAAGCTCTCAGCTTAGTGTGATATTCCTGGTTAAACAACTAAAAAATATATTCTCCTCCTGAGACTGATTCTTATGGCTGTGTGGGCAAAGCACCACTGATTTGTACAAGAGCACTGTAGAAGCATATAACTGGACAACTATCTGATGTTCTGCCACAGTGCTCCAGCATACTTTCCAGTGTTTCTGTTTATGCAGCCCTTCCCTCTGTGGGATGCATAAACATACCTACTTCCTGACAAACTACTTTTCCTTTCTGCAACTGCGAAGTGATGGCTCATGTGCAACATGGTAATGCTGACTTGAAGTGTGCTTGCACAAGTATTGCGTGATACGTATAAAACCCCCATGCCACCTTTGGCTAGCTGGCACTCCTCTTAAAGAACCACTGCCAACTACATGGCATACAATTTTCTTTTGGCAGGACTACACTCATGGTACCACCCCTAGTATTGGAATGTATACCAGGCTCATAATCTACAGGATGAGGGTGGGGTACATACTAAAATGAACCTTTTATTTACAATGAGGTCCAGGAAAGAGGATTCTATGTATAAGCTAGACCTAACTGCTGAAGGGCCCCAATAACGTTCACTCTAGAAGCAAACAAGCAGAATGTCCAAAGCAGTAATTGGGATTTTACAGAATGGCTTTATTTACAGATATTACTTAAAGCAAGGGTGGTCCCCAAAGGTTTGGCATTGCAATACAGGCACACTGTTTTTGCAGGACACTTTGCTAGACAGTACTGTTTTCCACAAAGACATCTCTATCTCACTTCCAAAATGTATATCTCTGAGATGTGCCACACACTTTAAACATTTTCCACACATTTCCATTTCCAAAGTGTATATCTGTGGGATGTGCCACACCTTTAAAATCTTCTTGGTGTATGGTCTTTTCCCAGAGAACAGTGGTGACCATCCATGAACCCTTAGCCCTACCTGAAACTCCAGATGGCATTTCTCCTACTCTGTGCCCCAAACAGCCTCTGCCATTCCTTCAGGGTTATACCAGATAAGTCTTCAATCCCCAAAGAATTGCTAAAGACTGCCAACTTTAACTTCAAATTCAGCACAGTTGTGATAAAAGGGGTCCTGACCAGTGTGATATAGCCTTATCTGGGTGCACACACACACCTCAGACAACTCCTCAGAGAACAGTCTAAAGTTCTGTACTCACAGTTTAGTTTTCATTCCTTCCAATCTTGGAAAGAACAAAAGGCACCTTTCTTTCTCTGTTAGCTGTCAGATTCTAGTCATTGTTCTTCCTTAAGGCAACTGTGAACTTCAGGAACTTTAGTGGATTGCCCTTGGATCCACAAGAATTGCTTCCCTCTCACTCCCCTGGAGTGAAACTAAAGAGTCCTAAAGGCAAACTGAATATTTTACCAAATGAGGGTGAGAAATACCAGGGCTCCTTTGACAGAGCCCACACTCTGACTGTCACACTTGAACTTACTGATGAACATTCTAAGTTCCCGAGAGCAGTTAACTCTTAAATGGTTATGCTGCTGTGAGAGTTCTAAATGACATAATCATCTTTCTCTCAGGCTAGCTGAGTAAACAATGATGTTATTATGTAGAAAGCCCTGATGAGCTCCCCACCAATTGCCTTTTCCTACCTGCTTAAGACTAGTACTAATGGGATTCTAGTAACCTGAGGGGACTGGGTTGTTACGTGTAGCTATGTCAGCACCACCATGTTGCCAGCTTGACTCCAGGGCAAACTACACAAGTGCAAGTATCATGCATGCGCAATACTGTAATCGTTGCAGTATTATGACTGACTCCAGTGCAGCGAGAGCACTGCATATTCTTTTACTGCTCTTGCCAGTTCAAAAGCTCTCCACAGCTGTATTGGCTCTGACCAAAGCTTGTTTCTGACAGCAGGTTCTAAGGAGTACTGACTTGGTATAATACGTAATTCTTTCATGCAGTGCAGATGCAATATGATACATGACTGTTCTTGCATTAGCTTAATGCAATCTGCTGGTACTTGTGCTGAAATTTAATTTAATTTCAATTATTTTCCATCAAGTGTTGCTGTAGTGAAAAACAAACAAAACAAAGAAACTAAGTCATGTATTGCAGTAACCCCACCCTTCTCTCTCTCTCTCTCTCTTTCCCTCTGTCTCTGGCATATAATCTATGTTTTCTGACATAATTACAAACATTCTGTTTTTAAAGTGAATTTCTTACTGTATTAAACAAAATGCAACCCCATACAAATGGGGTTCTTAAAATGTCTTCCTGGGTTTGCCTGAATGCCCACTGCCAGGCTGGTGTTCCATGTCCTAAATGTTTAAAAGTGCTTGCATTTGAGTGCCCTGTTAGCCTCCATGCCTGTCTCTTTAAGAGCCATCACTTTTGTATGGTTATAATTAACCTGGGTGGGGGCTGAGGTGTCTAGGCTCGAGTCCCACCTGGTGCAGTACAATTGCTCCATTTTGCCATCACTAATCGAGCAGAGAGAGCTCTATTTAGAACTGTGACTGTTTGCTGATTATCTGCTTTGATAATAATATTATAGTTTGTCTAACCTGCTTTCCTTTGCAGCTTGGACTTTTTTAATCACCACTATCTTGGTTCTAGACTGACAGTTTGGACCAATCAGTACCTTTAGGGACTCTAAAATGGAGAATGTCCCCAGGGCTTTGTAGAGTGAATTTCTATAGGAATTGTAGTTTTCACCCTTGGCACCTAAATGGACCTGGAGAAAGAGCCCTAGCTGTGAAAGACAGAAGGAACAATGAATCGCACCTTTGGATCACTGTTAAAGTTCGAGTTGCCTGCAGCAGAAAATCAGAGTGAGATTGGAGTTGAGAAAGTGAACAGCTCGAGTAATTCAAGCTGCTTCTCCTGCGTGGTGCGTGGGGAAATTGGCAGGAAGGCTGTGTCTGGCCTGCCTGCTATCATCTTCCCAAGTGAAGAGACCTTGAGTTTGACATCAGACTTTATCCAAAATTGCAGCTTTTGTGATCAGAACCTGAACTGTAACAAAGTGAATTTCGCCTGAAGTGGACCGAAAATTTGCCTAGTAGTGATCGGCCTGTCAAGACTTGAAACCTACCACAGAACTTCGGTTTGCTCAGAACACTGTGAATAGCAACTGGACTGTCATCCAAACTGTGGTATTTACCTGCTTTTGCTATAATTGTGCTGAATGTGGAGTGTGAGTCGCAATTTGGTTCCCCACCTCGCTGATTGTGTCATGCTAGCTGGAGGCTGCATCCAGCAACCTTACTGGACATATCTGACTTGCTCATCTGGTCAGGATCTCACTATCTCGGCCTAGATTGCCACCCATGCCGCAGAGTTACATTAGACAGAGACCCGCTGGGGATTTGGCTCCCTGCTCAACACCAATGGACAGGAACAACCACCACCGTGCATCATGTGGGCCCTGCTTCTCCTGGCAAATCAGCACTTCATCCTGAGGTCTCCATTTTGTCCATCCTACATCCTGAACTGGGTGGAGTGAGTAAATACCAGGGTAGCTCCTTGCAACAAAGTTCAAATCAAAGTGTGTCACCTGATTTAAATTGTTTTGCTAATCATTTCGAACTGAGCCATCGGCTCAGGATTACAAATTAAGAGTTAAAGTGCATGTTGTGTTTTCTTTCTTCTAAAGGGCCCCAACAACAGCTGAAATGCTTCCTACTCTGGGCAACACTTCAGGCTAGCCTGTGCTAACAACTGGGTACCCAGAGCATGTGTGACTGTGTTACAGGGACCTTTGAGTGCATGCCTTATAACCTGAACCATTCAGATCAATAATCAATCACTAGATTACTACCCTCCCTTGTTCACATCCCCTAATAAATCAGATCTAAATATTTTGCATCTAAACTGGTTGTGGTGTATCTCTGTGTGGGGAATACCAGGTTGTTGCCTTTATCTGTTGCAGACCTTATTTTACAGGGGTCTCCAGGACCATTGCAGTTGATCCAGCCCTGGTGGTAAGTGTGTTCAGAGAGGAGTTAACATTGCATTCCTGTGGTGATTACTATTGTCTTGTTGAAGATCCATACAGACCACTAGAGGGGTTACAGGGAGGGTACCAGTGTCCCGGAGGGCTGTACCCAGAGCAGCTTAAACCTACCCTCCGGGCATCCTTTTCACAAGCTCAAGTCCCTCGAACTGCAGTTGTCATGCAAGCAGGGGAATATCCCTTGGGATAGTGCCACCTAGGGGTTACAAAAAGGTTGTGTGTGTGTGTGTTTTAGGGTAGGGGAGCAGATCAACTATACTTTTGGTTGTTCCTGAATTTACCTCAGATGTTCACTCTGTCCTTCCTAAAATTAGTGTTTCAGACCAAACAATTGGGACTGTAAGCACAGAGTCATATCAAACATCGCAGATACACACTTGTTCTTCTTTATGAAATGCATTTTACACTAAGCTCTTTCTTCTACCAGCTTCCTGGTGGATATCACCAATTGTGAACATGTGTCCCTGATTCTGGCCCTTTTAAAAAGCAACTCTCTATTATAATAAAAGCTTACAAACACTAGATTTACACTAGCTATGCTTTCACATTTTTGTTTTATAGATATTTCTTTCTTTTACTATTCTCCTTTTGTTAGTCTACTAAATATTGAAGATAATGCAGCAATTGTTTTACTGAGACTTTCAAAGTGTATCTGACTGTCCCTGGTAAACACAGAATTGCTGTTTGTGATATCACAGCCTGTTGTCATGAAAAGCACTATGATGTCATAAACAAAGGCACTGTGAGGCTAACAGAGGAGAGCAAATATTTTCAACTGTTTTCTATACAGACCTTTTAGATGAACTACCAAGATGTTCTGTAAATCTAGGAAATAAACACTGAAAATGAAAAAAGTATTCTCTGGCAAATTGTAACAGACGAAACATCTTATTTATGAAAACATATGTGAAGTGCAGAGTTGCTCTTTAAGCCTTGTCCCTGATTCATTAGACAGGAGGTTTAGAAGCATGGATCCAGCTCTGAGCATGAAGTGCTAGCAAACTTTGACAAAGAAGCAGTGATGCTGTTTAGTACCAGCTATCAACTAAGCAATTAGTAAAATTACTTAGCTGCAAATTGTCCTATATGTAAGTATTTTGTAATACCTGACACATGTATTTATTGATTGTATTACCCTGTATTTTATTAGGATTTCCTGTTATGTCATGTACACGTTCCCAGGTCCATCTTGCAAATAAGTTCTACTCAGTGGTGTTTCACCTGGTAAAATAAAATTGATTGATTGATTGATTGAAAAAAGAAGGAGGTCATACTCTGTCAGCCTAATATCAGAATATAATTACTGGTACTTTCTTTCCAGTTTAGCTGATGACGAGGATGCTTGGCAAACATGTTTTTAAGAATATGTATATTTATGTCCCCATGAGGCAACAACCATCCGCACACATTGATTCTTTTAGGGTATTACCAATTTAATAATTCCACTTTTTAATCACAGGCCCAGATATTCAGACTGCACCGGGCAGTGGCGCAAAGCCTGGGTGCAGCACAGCTGGCTGCACCAGAGCCAGGACCAGGTGATATACAATGGTGATGCACCATGGCACAGCACTGTTGAATATGGCAAGGTTGGCACACATACTGTGCATGGTGAAGTGGCACTGCGCCAGCACAAGCCACAGTTAGGGAGCACAGGTATGCACCAGTGCAAATACAGTTGTGCTGGGCGCACCACCCATGATATTCA
This sequence comes from Neoceratodus forsteri, assembly GCA_016271365.2. NCBI lineage: Eukaryota > Metazoa > Chordata > Ceratodontiformes > Ceratodontidae > Neoceratodus > Neoceratodus forsteri. Next base: position 83,459,094 of record CM028133.1, on the reverse strand, counting down.
GTAGGCGGCATGCAAATGAGGGCGTAATATATTCAAGATGCAACAGGGGCCATTTGCATGTCATTAGTGGCCCCATGTATAAACTTCGCTGGAGCATCTCGGCAAAGTGTGGCTGGTGCCCTGCACAGAATGACCTAAGCACAGTGGGGGTCCTGGGGCATCCCCTAGTAACCCATGATTGCTGGTAAAACCACAATACAATTCCCAGGTAGCACAGTGGACTCCCCTCCTCCATGTCCCCAATCAGTGGTTAAAGTAGATTTAATTAAGCCCTAGTAGTCTAGTGGTACCACCTCTGTCCTGTGTCCCGATTGGCAGTTAAAGTAGATTTAAGTAAGACCTGGTAGTCTAGTGGTACCCCCTCCCTCCTGTGTCCCTGATTGGTGGTTAAAGAAGAGTTTATTAAGCCCTGGTAGTCTAGTGGTACCCCTCCCTCCCGTGTCCCGATTGGTGGTTAGAAGAAGATTTAAGTAAGCTCTGGTAGTCTAATAGTACCCCCCTCCCTCCCATGTCCCCGATCGTTGGTTAAAGTAAAGTTTATTAAGCCTTGTAGTCTAGTGATATCCCTCTCCCTCCTGTGTCCCTGATCGGTGTGTAAAGTAGATTTAATGAAGCCCTGGTAGTCTAGTGGTACCCCCCACCTGTTGCCATGATCGCTCTGTAAAACACATCCCTGGTGATCAGTGGCACCCCCTACCCCTCCACCCACACAGAACCCATGCCCACCCGCTCCCACCCCTTCATTGGTGGGTGGCTGCAACTCACCACACATACTGCCCAGCCACCGCCAAATGACTGGTACAGTATGGGCTTGAGGACATACTATATAGACAGTCCCATATATGAATGAAGTCATTCACATATTTGGGTCTGTCTAGTACAGAGTGCCCTGCAAGCCCAATAGTCCATACGGTACCTGTCATTTGGCAGGCAGCCAGTGATATGCGGGCAGGTTGCAGCCACCCGCCAATGACGGGGGGGAGAGTGTGGGCATGGGGTTGTGTGGGTGGGGAGTGCCACTGGATCAAGAGGGATTTTTTTTTAGCAATTGTGACAACAGGTGGGGGGTAAACATTAGACTACTAGGCTTCATTACATCTACTTTACTGTAGATTGGGGACACGGGAGGGAGGGGGTACCACTAGACTACCAGGGCTTAATAAACTGCACTTTACCTACCAATTGGGGCACAGGAGGGAGGGGCCACTAGACTACCAGGGTATATGGGTGCTACATGATGGTGTTCTGGTGGGCGGGCAGCCATCCATGGCTGGCAGCTGCTGTGTTGCACCTTGCAATACATCAGCCCACCTGTGGGTGGCCAGGAGTTGTTCCACTCTTTCATGGGCTCAACCTTGAGGCCTCCCCCATGCAGCTCAATGCAAGGGTGTGCTGGCATATGTGCCACACATCCTGGGCTGAATCCTACATTGCACCCCAGTGCATTGGGGTTTGTGCTGCCAGGCAGCCTTCTCAATATCCCACCAGGGCGCAATGCGGGGCTGCAACAGGCACAACCCTTTGACTATCCTGGCCACAGTATACTGGTCAAAAACACTCATTTATAAATATTTCAGCATAATGACTTTAAAAATTCCTGTCTCCTCTTATTGTGCTACTAGCTTAATATTCTCATTCAGTTTCTCCAACTTTTATTGCACAGTACTTTACCAGCTGCTGTCATTCCATTTTCTTTTTTCATGGCTCAATTGCCTAAATCCAGACCCTTAACTTTCATTCCTGGTTCTCTTTAACTCCACAGGTTCGGTGCTTCTATGTGCCATAGCGTACCCAGTATAAATCGCAATGCAAATGCAATCCAAAGCTCCTTGCTCTAATTGAAAAATTAATTCTGAGTGGAAATGCTTCTCTCTGCTCCTACTGCCTTCCAAGCATTGCACCCATACGTGCTGATGTTTCAGAGTCACGTGACCCCATCCTCAGAGCTAGTTAATCCAGGGAATTCTATCTGTCAACTTATTTGTGGGAGGCTGGGAAGACAAATTTATCTGGGATGAAAGAGAAAATAAATGGTAGGACAAAATAGTGTATTGGTTGGTTTTGTGAATGATATATTGTTTTACGGACTGGAAACAGCAAATAATTAGATGAGTTTAAAAGTACATTAACAGATGTGATGAGAAATCGTGAATTTACACTTCACCATGACTAGTGATGGAGAAAAGGTGGACTTTTGGCTATTACTGTGTATAAAAATGGAACAAAACTAGAGACAAAATTATTTAGAAAACAGACAGATTGTAACACAGTTTTGGAATATAGGAGTAACCATCCCAAACAAACAGTGAAAATATTCCTTATGAAGAGCTCCTAAGGGTGAAATGAAATTGCAGCGAAGAACATGAAAGAAAAAAATGCAAGTGCAGAGATGTGCCAAAGATTTTTAAATAGAGGGTATGAACCAGGGTGCCTAGTAAATGTGTTGAAAAAGTAGATCAGATAAAAGAGAAGATTTGTTGAAAGTGAGAAAAAAGGAAAATGAATATAAAGATGAAGTAACTTTTAGTACAACATATATGCCAACATTTGGAGAAGTAAGAACATTTTACAAGCCTTTTGGACATACTAAAAGCTGAAGACAGTTTATGGAAAATATATAACAATGGGCTAACATGCAGTTATAGGAAAAGTCAAAACTTGAAAGATATACTGTTAGACACACTGTTTAAAGAAGAAGAAAAATAACCGCCCTGACTGGATGCCACCAGCATTAAAAGGGAATTTTGGTGTAGAAATTGTGCGCAGTGTGGAGGACACAATGAATTCAAAAACATTCAACCATCCACATACAGGAAAGAAATATAAGATCAAGGATTTTATAACTTGCATGACAGAAAGCATAATCTATTTGCTCACATGTCCATGTGGACAATCATACATTGGACAAACTAAGACAGCCCTACAGCATAGAATTAGTGAGCACAAAACAGCAACAAGGACAAAAATTAAAAAATGCAATGGCCAAGCACTATCATGAGGCTAACCATGGGTCAGCAGCCTCATTGAGGTTTATTGGGCTGCAGCAGGTTCGAATCCCACCAAGAGGAGCAGACAGACATAATTTATTATTACAGCGAAAGGCCTTTTGGATCTTTGAACTACAAACGTTAACCCCAAAAGGGCTGAATGAACATCATGGATATGGGAGTTATTTATAATAGGGTTAAAATCCTGTTGGATGTCTGTTTGAAAAGGAATAATATGCAGAGACATTGGCCCAGATATTCAAACTGCACCAGGCAGTGGATGAAGCCTGGGCGCAGTGCAACTTGGCTGTGCAGGGGCGTTGACTGGGCGATATTCAGCGGAGCTGCGCCATGGCTCAGCATCGTGAATATCGCACCTCTGGCCACCCACAGTGTGCATGGTGCAGTGGCACTGTGCCAGCACAAGTGGCCAGAGTGGAGCAGGGGATGCGCTGGACAGAGTTCCATTGCGCTAGGCGCAACAACTGTGCTATTCAGAAATGCACATGCAAATGAGGCCATAATGTATGTAAAGGCACAAATGGGGCCATTTGCATGTCATTATAACCCCATTTATGCAGCTGCCTGATCCTCGGGCGACTTGCGCCTGGCTCCCTGCCAGGCAGCACCCATCGGGGACCGATGCCCTGCAGCACGGCAATGTTCCCCACAGCCCAATTGCTAACATTTGTAAAATAAAAGAAGAATCCTATATCCTTGGTGGTCCAGTGGACCGCTGTCAGCCAATCACGGGCTTAAGTAAAATAAAAAGATCCTTTTCCTGGTGGTCCAGTGGACGCTGTCAACCGATCGGCGGGCTTAAGTAAAATAATAATGATTCCTTTTCCTGGTGGTCAGTAGACTGCTGCCAGCCCGATCGCAGGTTTCAGTAAAGTATAATGATTCCTATATCCCTGGTGGTCCAGCGGACCTCCTCCCCTCCACCCACTGATCCCCACCATCCCTCCCCAGTCAGTGGCAGGCGGCAGCACCCCCCGCCTGCCGCCCACCGACTGCCGACTGACAACATTGGTGGGGCTGTACCCATTAGTCCTGGCGTGAGCCAATGGGCATGTAGCCCATAGCTGCACTACACATTCCAGATATGTGAATGGATCCATTCACATATCGAAATATGTAGTACAGTATGGGCTGCATGCCCATGGCTCACGCTGTGAACCAATGGGCGACAGCCCTACCGACGGTGTCAGTCGGCAGGTGGTGGGGCGGCAGGAGGGTGGGCTGCCGCCTCGCCGCTGACCGGTGGGGAGGTGCAGGGGATCAGTGGTGGCGGGGAGGGTGATCTCGCTGAGCACCAGGATATAGGAATCATTATACTTTACCGAAGCCCGTGATTGGCTGACAGCGGTCCACTGGACCACCAGGATATCAGATTCTATTATTTCATACCAATGCCCGCGATCGAAGCATTGGGGGCTCCACCACAGGGTGCTGCCGGAGCTTGTGTGGCCACCTGCAGGTGGCAGCTGCCATGTTGTGCCCTGCAATATGGCTGCTCACCTGTGGGTGGCCGGCCATCGCTCCTTTTTTTTTGGATCAACTTTGTGATGCACAAATAGGGGTTGGCGATGCATGGCTCAGCACATCCCGGGCTGAATATGAGGATGTGCAGAGTATGCATGGGCACACCCCTACCTGTGCCTGCATACATTACAGATACACTCTGGGCGCATCAGGATTTGTGCCAGGTGCAATTCCATTTGAATATGCTCGGCGGGCGCATCAGTGAGATTGCAGGCATGCAACACTGTTTCACCATCCGCAACCCTTTTGAATATCTGGGCCATTATGTATTTATTCTTTGCAAACGTCACTGATTAATTTAAGCATCTTTTCATTTTGAAGGATAGATTAATGTGAATATGTGTAGAGTATTATAAAATTTAGCATGGATACATATTCTGTAACACAGGGAGATTTTTAGAAGTTAATGGAAAGAGCACTGTCACTTTAGGTTGCTATAGTAACACACAATATAAACAGATAGAATTCCCTGGATTACCTAGCTCTGAGGATGGGGTCACACGACTCTGAAACGTCAGCACGTATGGGCACAATGTTTGAAGGAAGTAGGAGCAAAGAGAAGCATTTCCAGCTCGGAATTAATTTATTCAATTAGAGCAAGGAGCTTTCTTTGATTGCATTTGCACTGCAATTTTCTACTTCAGGCACATCATGGTACATAGAAGCACTGAAATCTGTGAGTTAAAGAGAACCAGGAATGAAAGCTGCAGTCTGGATTTAGGCAATTGAGCCATGAAAAAGAAAATGGAACGACAGCAGCTGGTAAAGTACTGTGCAATAAAAGTTGAGAAACTGAATGAGAATATTAAGCTAGTAGCAAAATAAGAGGAGACAGAATTTTTTAAGTCAGTATGGTGAAATATTTATAAATGAGTGTTTTTGACCAGTACACTGTAATTAAAAGTGGAATGATTAAATGGGAGTAAAACCCTAACAGAATCAATGTATGCGGATGGTTGTTGTCTCATGGGGACATAAATATACCTAATTTTTATAATCCTGCCATCTTTCAAGCACCTTTTACCTCTTCTCTCTAATAAGAGGAAGGAAGCACAACATATCACAAACTGTTATGAGAAGAGAATGTTTTTAGAATATTGTGATGTGCTGGCCCAGTGGCACTAACGGATTAGGCACTGGATGCCATACCTCACACCAAGCTGGCTACTGGGTTCGGGAATGGACTCGGCTAACTCGGGGTTAGCTGGGGTGAGGAAGGCTTGAGCATCCGCTGACAGCTCTCCTTCCTCGGGGGACAATGCAGTGTGCTGTAGACTGACTCCCAGGGGTGGCTGGGGTCACCAGATGTGCACTGCCCAAAATGGGAGGGCCCATGTTCAGACGTAAGACTGCCTACGTGAGGCGAGAGACAGTCACCCCACTCATTGCATGCTCATGGGTCCTGGGGTGAAAACTGGTGGAAAAAGGAGAGCTGACAGGCTCCATGATGGCAGGTGGCACATGCACCAGTCTCCTGTAATCTGGACATTGGCTTCCAGGGATGGGGAAAGATGACGCTCCTTGCCCCTGGACTGGTCCGGTCATGGGGAGCAACCCATGGGGATTCTCAGGGTGGGACTGGTGCAAGAGGGGCCTGGCCAGAGACAAGCCCCTCCAAGGTAGGGGTCAGAGCCACCTGCAGACTACCAAGGAGGAGTATAAATTGTAAAAAATATATATATAATAATGTAAGAAAAGTAATTTGCAGAGTGAGAATAGACAGACTACAAGCATAATTTTGATATGCACTTTATACAGTATATTGTTCCTCAAATGTTAGTTTTTAGATGCCAGGGAACTGAGGAGAGAGAGAGCATGTTAAGGGAGGGTGACAGAAATAAAGTGTGTGGGATCATATTTTCTGTAAGCCTGAAACTTTCATAAAAGAGAGAATGTATTAAAGGCACCAGTTTCTTTCTCAAGTCATTATTTCCAGCCTCTGCTAAATATCTGGGAGAAAGACAGAACTTGCTTTAAGAATCAGCCATATAGAGAACCATGTACTAAATAAAAGGAACATGGATATTATGTCACTGGCAAATGCTGAAAAGGATTTCAGTGCTCAAATGGCTGCTATCCTGCTGTGAGTGGAATGCACAATAAACACAGAAAGGCATCTTCCTGTAGTGTTCTTTATGTGAAAACACAGATTAACACTGTTTTATGTTTGCTTGCCGCATGTGCAAGAAACATAGTGCCACCATACCAGTTTTAGTAGGTGTGTCTCCCCACTTCCAATGCCCTGCTCCCTTTGCAGGCATGGCTGCACTGCACCAATGAATGCCGAGGTCTACTGGCAGCCATTCAGATGCAGTGGCATACAGTGTAAGTGAAAACCGCTGCAATCAGCGGTTGTAACATGTAGGCAATTTGCATACTGCCATCAGCAGGTAATTTATATACTGCCGTCTGCAGTATACAAAGTGCCTACACTCAGCACTGCATCCTGAAACGCAGCTGTCATAGACAGCTCCCTTCAAGTCCCCCCTCCCCAAATGCTCAAGTAGCACACTAGGAGCCCACCCCAGTGTGCTCCTTCTCCCTAGCACACACAGGCTGATGGGGTGCCCAATCCTCCGTCGACTCCACGCGCCCCCCACAGAATTCTAGGTGCCACACTGAGCCCACCCCAGCCTGACAAAAGTCAGAATGGCAACAGGGTGCCCAATCCTCGTGGCGCCACTCAACACCACCCCGCTCAAAAAAAACATTTCCAGTTCTCACACTGGAGCCCACCCAGCGTGGCAAATGTCTGTATGGCCGATGGGGTGCCCAATCCCAGTCAGCTCCAATGACTCCCCAAGAAAACTTTCAGCTGCCATGCTGAAGCCCTCCCAACATGGCACAAGTCCCGCGTCGTCTTCCTAAAAGAAAAACACCTACAAACAAAAACAGTCCCTCGTTGATTGCCTTGCCCCTCCCCAACCCGCGCCACCTTCTGCGCATCCACCTCCCACATACACGCTGACCCATACTTACCTCCGGAGTCTGGCACGATGATCTTCGTGGACTGGGAACACATCTGCACTCTTCAAAGCCGACCGCGAACTGAAGAAATGCCGGTAAACTGTATAATGGCATAAATGTTTTTTCAACCTTGGTGCATATCTTGCTATTTTGGGGAATTTTTCAGCAAATTTTCAACATAGGGTTTTAGGGCCCACCTCATGAACTCAGTCACTGTCATTTTGTTATTTGATCCTGAAAGGTGATTTCGTGGTCGCTGCGCAGAACCACCTTTCAGGACCCAGTAAAGAAATGACAGTGTCACAGTTCATGAGGTAGGCCCCAAAACCCTATGTTGAAAATTTGTGAAAAATTTTAAAATGACTGTTTTATTAGCGCGGCGTTGGCGCAGTTCCTATGCACGCCGTAATCTCGCAAATTTTTAATATTTTCATTCCAGATTTTCAACATTACCATTGTACCACACCTCCTTATGAGCAGTGCAGCTGTCATTTTTCATATCTTCCCCAAAACGCGTTTTCACTCATGGAAGCGCCTAATGGTGCAGTCAGTATGCAAAATCAATGTTAGGGACAGATTAAAAAAAATCACAGTGACACTGTTCATGAGCAGAGGTCTTAAAATGGCTATGTTGAAAATTTGGTGACAGAATCCATAAAATGACTATATTACGGCGTGCATTAGTTTCCACGCACCCTTGTAAGTTCACACATTTGTACTATTTTCAGTCCAGATTTTTAACACTGGCACTTTTCCACACCTCCTTATGAACAGTGCAGCTGTCATTTTTCACACCCTGGCAAAATGTGTTTTCGACTTCCAGCACTGAAATGTGTGGTCGCTGTGGGAAATCAGTGTTCGGGACAGATTAAGAAAATTATAGGGACACTGTTCATGAGCAGAGGTCCCAAAATGCCTGCGTTGACATTCTGCTGTAAAATATCCCAAAACTAATTACATTATGGGTGTGCATTGTGCACTATCTACATGCCTTTCGTGACTTCACTTTTTATATTTTCACTTCAGATTTTCAACATTGCCATTTTTTACACCTCCCCATGAACAGTACAGTTGTCATTTTTCACATCCTGTTCGAAATGTGCTTTTGCACCTGTGGTGCCCAATGGCATAGTCACTGTGCAAAATCAGCTTTTGGCTAATGAACTAATATTGCCACTGTTCATGAGGTGGGGGTCACAAAACCCCTGTTGAAAATTTGGAGTAAAATAACAACAACACCTGGGGTGTTAGGGTTTCCTGCATTACACTCACCTGTAGAGACTGACAGGCATCAGGGGTGTGACTTGGGACTGCTGCCTGTAATGCTCATACCATTCCACCCCCACCCACACCCTGCAGCCAGTGACAGGCATCAAGGTGTGCCTTGGACTCTTCAGCCCCAAAGTTCACCCCATTCTCCTATATTACCCATCTCACCGTATTTCCTTATGGAATGGGGTGAGCATAAAACAAGACCCCAAGGCACACTGTGACACTTGTCAGGGTCTGCAGGGTAGGTGTGGTGAAATGCGTGGCCGATAGTGCTGACGCACCCAAAGGCACAACCCAATGCCTGTCAATCTCTGCAGGTGGTGGGGTTGGCTTCAGTTCAGTACTTCACTGCCATTCCTATTATGCATCTCTCTAATTCCTACACTACCAGTGCCAATGCCAGCAAGCAAACATTTGGCATTGACAAATGCTTGTTGTTAACTGAGACAAGAAGCAGAGACATTTTTCTTGTTAATATGACACACATTCTTATAGTTACATTCTGGATGTTTTATGCAGGACAACACAGTATGTAACATAACACTCTGACACCCTGCTGTGTGCTGATCAGGAAGAGTAAACACAAGACATTGGGACATTCCCATTTTCTCCTCTTTGCATATTAACCCTTGCTGTCCACATACTGATATATCAGTCCAGAATTCTTATGCTTCTATGTTCTAGTTCTGTTGGCAGCCTATTGGTTATAGTAGCATAACATGGTGCTCCACTTAACAAATAGTGCGTGGATGGAGACACATTGTAGTGAATTGAGACACTGAGAGATTTTCAGGAAGTTGTGCTTTGATTCTTTAATCCCTCCTAAGAACAAATGCTGTGCTGCATTAGCAATTCAGATCCCGTTTTTCTGATGACAGCAATACGTTTTCGTGGCTCCACCCATGCAGCAGTAAAGGGCCTGAACTCCTAACACAGCACAGCCTTGCTATGTACGAGGAGCTGAATGGAATCACAGCACACACTATTTGTTCAGCTTGTGGTGCTGTATTAACCATTAGGCTGCCAACCGAATTAGAAGGTACAGAGGAATTCTGAATTGATATATCAGTCCCTGGCACAATAAGGGTTAATAACTGTCCCTGCATCTTGTTACAAATGGGAATGCTATGTGAACATTTACTAATGACCTAGTAGTAACAGTCCATGCCTTGGAGGGTGGGAGTGTGGGGGATGTCCTGTTTCTGGTTTAGTAACCACACAGCCAGCTCTTCTCAAGTGGATCTTTAGACAGATTGCATAGTTTTGGCTCACTCTCTTTCATACTGTCATGAATTCATCCAGGGCATAGAATGTTACTACTGCATGTTATTAGTTAATATTCACAAGCCTTCCCATTTATAAACACATCATGCCTGTCAAAATTACTTGATCAGAAAAAGTTTCACAATCAACTTATAAAATAGCTTGTTCCCTGCACTGTTACACTCACACTGAACTAACACTAATCTGCAGCACTCTACTACTCAGTTACTGACTGTATTTTCTTTAAAAACAGATTGTTTTTCTTGACCATCTAATCAAACAAAATGCTGAGATGAAACACAGATTAAAATCAAATGGCCATCTTGTAGATATGCAATCTGACCATAAGTAGCAGAGAAGCAAAGAATATTATGCCAGATTTTGAATTCAGTAATACCACACACATAACATACTTAAATGAATGACGTGTACCTTAAAAAAATAGTTATTGTTAATTGAATATAAATGTACATTGCTAAGTGTATGTGATACAAAAAATAACGTTTTCTTTTCCCTTTGAAAAGTTCAAGCTACTGTCTTGAGGCAGTTCATATCAGTTCTTGATATCAGGGTAAGGGCTATGGGGCAACAGACTTCTAGAAAATAGCAAAGGGAACTTACAAAGTTCAAATGGGCAGCCTGGGAGGGCCATAGGCCCTTATCTGCTGACAGTATCTATGTATCTATGTATGTAATGATGTCGGGATGTCAGTTCCAGGACAGCAATGGAAAGAAAGATAATCGTCTTCAGCTTTAACATAGGATGTTTTCAAAGATTAAATATGACTAATATAGCAACAAATGAGTCAAACCACAGTATTCAAATGTTCAGACACAGAAATCCTTATTACATGAACACAAAAAGAAGTTCAATTATGAAAAAAAACCCTGCCTTTCATCTTTAAACTAGAGCTGGCTGGTACTGGCAATAGCTGAGCCAACATTGATAGACAGGACACTAGGAAGCCAATAGCTAGAGCCTGGGGAGGGTGGAACAGCTGGACAACACACAGCATGGAGTAATAGGTTCTGATTGGGAGGCGAAGGTGGCTTTGGTGACACCAGAGAGGAATCAGTGTGTGGGTAGGGACTAGTGCTTGACAGCAGGGTGTGATGAGCTGCTAGAACTAAAACTCTCCTAGAAATAGTGAGTTTCCCTTTCATTTCAAAATTAATCACAACTTTGTTACTCTGTTTTCCAATTTCTGTCACTCCAGACAGAGGTGAAAACTGTCTGCTATAACGGAATGCATGCAGTCATCTGCAGATTTCTTATACTGATGTAAGCATGCCCTCCCTTCACTAAGATTGTTACCTGCTTGGCTCTCAGGAGAGCTGCACAAAATATTTATGTTTTAACCTGGGAACTGAGATGGGCCATGTACAGGGAACCTGCACAGACATTCATGAGTACCATTAAAATACAAGAAGCACAAATGAATGTCCTCTCTTTTAACTAGCGTCAAGCAGTGTCTGAATAGCCAAGTGCAGTACTGAAGTCTGATAAATATAGATTGTTATGCATGTAATAGTATGCAGTCCTCATGTTTTGGATTGTTTCTCAACAATTTACAATAAGTAAGTTTGTCTAATTTGCAAGAAGTAATCACACATCTGGTTTTGACCCATATTTAGCAGACCTCAGTGCATGCCCAGGAAATTGTGGGAAAACAAATCTCCACTTTGAAGGGTCATGCTCCTTGCAATTGGTATAATTTATCAGTGATAAATCAGCTGAAATTACATTTTATCCCTATAGGTGCGAGAGGACACAAGGACCAGCTGACAGCATAATACGATCTTCTTGCCAGAAACAGCAGCTCACACAAGACAGAGGCTCTCTGCTTACAGCTAGCACAATCACAGCCAAGCCAGGAGAACCAACACATAGAAACAAAGAAACACAGAATCTGATGGCAGATAAGGACCTCTTGGCCCACTTAATCTGCCCATTTTCCTACCCACAGTCACACAGTCACTTGATCTCCAGCTTTACCCACCCTTTCTTTACCTATAAGGTTCCCTTATGCCTATCATATGCCTTCTTAAATCCCATTACACTCTTTGCTCCCATCACCTCATCAGGAGGCTATTCCAGGCATCCACTACCTTTCTGTGAAGAATCACTTCCTTACATTTCCCTGGTCTACCCCTCCAGCTTCATAGCATGGCCCTTGTTTTTGAGTAGCCCTTTCTCTATAAAATGCTTCTCTCTTGAACCTTATTTGTACCCTTAATGTATCTGAAAGTCTCTATTATATCCCCCTCCTCCTTTCCTCCAGTCTGTACATATTGAGGTCCTCAATCTCTCCTCATGGGGTTTTGATTCAGATCCTGCACCATTTTAGATGCCCTCCATTGGATTCAGTGGAAAATCTCTGAAACAGTTTATCACAAGTAAAGAGCACATGACCCTTTAAAGTGATGATATTTTTTCCATGATTTCCTGGGTACAGCACTAACATCTGCTAAATATAGATCAAAACCAGATGTCCAATTACTTCTATAAATTAGACCTGTTAAGACTGAGAAACAATCCAAAGTGTGAAGACTTCATACTATTACATGCGTAACAACCCATATTTACCAGACTTCAGTACAGTGCCAAGGAAATTCTGGAAAAAATACCACTTGAAGGGTCACATCCCAGAGACCCAAAACACAAAGACAGGCATGACCCTATGACCAAAACATTTTGCAAATTTTGAACACAAGCTCAACACTGACTGTACATATATGGAAGACAGTTCCAGTACTTCAATATATAAACATCTCATTTCATGGCAGGGATCAGGTGCTGTGCTGCTTGAGCTAACAGCTTCTTTTGGTCTCTCCTACCCTCTCACTGCATAATTTACCTTTTTCTTGCTGATTTTTACTTGCTGCACTCGTCAGTTCAGAATTTTCAGAACTATTACAGCAAGGAACAACAAAGAACTGTCGGCATTCCACAAAAGAATCAAGGCAGATATAAAAATGCTTCTCCTCACCACATGCCACCAGCTACACCAGAAAGAGATAAGGCCTCTAAGCAGTCTAAGTCCCAGGCCGCTACAGCTAGTCAAAGCAACCCGACTCTGACTGTCCTCACAGAGCACAGATTTCTTCATTAATTCAGCCCTCTTAAGATACCTTACAAGTCCTAACTAAGGAACTTAAAGCACTTAGATCTTCCTTGGACACCTTAACGAGGAAAGCTGGGGACAATGAAGCACACACTAGCTCCCTAGAGGACTGGCACAACATGGTAGACCTGGAGCTGGGCTCGCTCCAACAGAAAGTTGCCTGACTTGAAGCCCACCTGAAAGACCTAGAAGGCAGAAGTTGGAGAAATAATGTTGTGGTTCTTGGCTTACTGGTAAGGTGGATGGTCCCAATATTCTTCTTTTGTGCAAAAACTATGTGAGAAACCTGCAGGACCCTCCCCAATGGTCCTTAAAACAAAATTGAAAGGGTCCACCACTCCTTGAGACTAACGCCTTCAGAAGGTTTACTCCCCAACTTCTAGTTTTTAAATTTCATATCTATCTGGATCACCAGCAACTGCTATCCAGGGTGCGAGATATGATGAAATATCCTGGGAGGGTACTTGACTGGGAATTGTTCAGGATCTCCTGCATCTCTTCACCAGAAATGGGCTGCTTTCCACCCACCTGTCACCAAGCTCATCACGTATGGTATCGGGTTTCAGATGGATATCAAGCCACTCTTTAAAGTAGCATGAAGGAGCCTGGTGGAGCTTGATTCAGTGGATCGGTTGCAACAGAATTGAAGAATCTATATCTGGATCTGTTTAAGTCTCCTGAAGTTCTGATGCTTTTGTGGTATGTGACATTAGCGATTCACTTTTGTCTGTTGTAATCGCACTGGATCTCCATTATGTAGACTGTTTTCCATGTTATTTCATTTGAATTTGGTGCCCCTTTTCATTATTGTTAATGAAGACACTGAAATCTAATGGGAGTAAAGTATCCAGCAAGTGTTAAATCGGGAGACTCATCATGGATGCAGTGCTGCCTGGAGCCCTGGTTTGTCAGAGTGGCCTGTAACTTCCCATGAGTAGCATGAGCAGTCACTTTTACTTTTAAATTCTCATTTATATTGGGCAAGACTGATACTGCCCACTGATAAGTGTCTGAGACATTACAACATGTTTTATAACTAAAAGGGGACACATTTTTATCTTTTATTTCACTTGTGGTGACTAATTGCTAATCGGCCAAGAGTTCCATAAGCTTCATTACACTGGGATGCTGTACTGGAATCTGTAACCCCTCACCCCTGCCTTTTAGAAAAATGACAGGTGGCATGCTGTTGAAGCTGACAGCAGTACCTGGTGGGGACTGGGTTTGGGGAGGATGAGGTTACTCGGCACGGACCTAGGTTTGGCTAATCTGCACAGGGGCACCCAAGTAAATCCGAACACAGGAAGCAATAACTGTAATGTCCAGAACCAGGAATGGGATTCTTCAGTGTGGCTTTTATTCACATCCAAGCTGAACAAAACAAAGCATAGACGGACCCCATGGGGCTACATTCCTGGTAATGCAGATTAGAGACCACAGAACACTTTATCACTATTTCCACCCCTCAGGCTCTAAACCCACCAGGCACACAGCTCGGACTTGCATGCAGCTTTGGGTACACAGCCCGACTTGTACACTACTTGGGTTTTCCCCACTGGCCTGCCCCTGCCGCCACTTGATCCGGGATCCATTTGAGGAATGAACCAATTATCCTGTTGTGGTTCCCAAACCACACTAGAGTCTTCGACTCTAGAGAGAATTTTCCTTACAATCCCATCGCCTGAGTACTTCCCTCATCACTGGCCAAGTGCCTGAGGTAAAGTAGAAACACAGAAGAAATCCAGAGGTGGACCTGGTCACAAAGATGGGGGGCCACCCATCTCCAGCTCCCACAGCCCATACCTGGCCATTTCTCTGGAAACTGAACAATTCCTTTACTGAACTTTCAAATGTAGATTCTGGGTAGATGTCTGTCACATCTCCTCTACATATCATTTACATCCCAACAAGCTCTGGACTTGAACCTACTTTTAATTTACTTAGCACATTACTCTAGGCTTCCACTATGTTAGTAGTTCAATCCCACATTGTCACACAAGTCCCAGGGTGAAAAACATAGGCCCTTTAGCAAGAGCAGACACTCACCCTCCCATTGCAGGTGTCCCACAGGCGACTCACAAATCTTCTTGTTCTCCCAAATAAACTCTGGAACAAACAGGCAGCTTTTCCTTCACAAGCAGAACTAGGGTGGCCCCAGGAATCTGCAGGAACCCTTTCCTGCCCCCAAAGGGGGCACTGAGACCCGAAAACAGCAGTCTCCACCACTTCAATTATCTTCTGTGTCTCTCTTTAGGTGGAGACACACACCCTTTTAAACTAAAAGTAGTCTTCTGTCAGGGCTGAGGCTCCTAGAGCCTTCACTGAGCTGCTTTCTCAGCAAGCTCCCAACTTGACACTGAACTGACTCACACTCAACTGAAGACTGACTTCAAAAGCTCCCAACGTTCTAACCAAACTCCCTTGCTGCAGATTCCAATGTGGCTCATGTAGCTGCGATAGTTCTATTGGTGATGTCATCCCTCAGTCTCAGCTGAGACTGAGAACAGAGTGAGATAATGTGAAACCCATTTAACTGGAGTTTCACAAGCTGCCTTCCCTGCCTACCACTAGGTCCAACTGGGATTCTAGTAACCCGGGTAACAAGGGGTTACAAAGCTACTGAGTTTTTTTTTCTAAATGTTGGATCCTGACTTTCTTATTCTGGATATTACCAGCATTTGACTCTCATTAGCTCACTTGAGACCTGCTGTTCCTGTTAATTAGATTCATGATTGTCCATTTTGTTATTGTATTACACAGCAGCTCACGCTCTTATGTTCCGATTTTGTCCTTGGACCCAAATATTTTTAGAGCCAGTATCTGTCTCTTAGCTGCTGTTCATAGAAGTGTTATATGTGAAAATTTAAACTCATCCTATACCTCTCATGCTGGTTTATTCTTATGTTGCTTGTTAAATAAGTATTTTTAGATTGTTGGGGTGGAGGGGACTGGAATGGTTGGATATGGGCAGATGGGGAATTTCATCATGGACAGTGGTATGTTGGAGGGATGGTCAGTTGGACCAGGGATAGTACAGGTCATTAGAAGGTTGTTTTGTAGGGGAGCATATATTTGGTTATTGATTTGTTAGGGGGTTATGTTCTATGTATGTTGTTTATCTGGATTTTTATCCTATACTGTATTTTGGGGATAAGTGATTGGAGTTTGTTTTCTTTAGGGACCCAGGCACACCAATTGTATATGGCATTTTGTCTTTCCTCAGAATACAATTCTGATCCCTATTCGACTGATTATGAATGATAATGGTAGCTTATTCAGTTCTGTTACCTGGAATATCAATGGCTTAGGATAAGAGTAAGTTTACATGTGGTGTTAAGACACCTTAAGAAACTAAAAGTGGATGTTGCCTTCCTGCAAGAGACACATCTTCCACTTGAAGATGTCAGTCTTTTCAGGAGGAATTGGTGGGCCAGGCATAAGGTGTGAGTAAAAGCACCAAAAGAGGAGGTGTGGTTATCCTGATTGCTCAAGGACTCACACTGAACCCTTGCATGGCGCAGACTGATATATCAGTCCACAGTTCCTACATGTTCTAATTCTGTCAGCAGCCTAAGGGTTTAGTTACTCTGTGAGTTACGGGACCTCGAGTGATTATATATTTTTCTGTGATCAGTTGGGCCTAACTGAGATTTTGTTAATATCAATAAATGGTCCCAATGTAGACTTCCCAGTTTTCACAGAACTTTCCACCCACTTGATTTCTTTTACTGATTTGCCTATCATCATTGGAGGTTACTGGAATCTTGTCTATCAACCAAATCTGGACTGGTCCAGTGTTGTCCTGATAGGCCCATCTCCCGGCAATGAGGTCTCAGGAGCTGCTGGATTCTCTAAGGCTGGAACGACCCTGGACAGACAGTTCACCTTTATTCTCTTTCTCACAGGTCTTTCTCTTGAATTGATTACTTCACTTGAGTTGAATAGCTTTCATAACTCTACCTGTGAGATCCAATCTATGGCCATTTCTGACCATACTTCATTTACTATAGCTCATTCTCCATAGGCTGAAGGAAGCAACAGGGTCTGGTGTCTGAATTCACTGTTTTAAGGACCCTTCTACATTCTCAATCATATGAGAATATATTAAGACCTTCTTTTGAGAAATGAAACCTTGGTCTTCCAATTGGACATCCTGTGGGGACTGCTTATTGTGCGATATAGGGAGAATGCATATGGTTAGCTTCTAAATGCCATAGAGGTTGTAATGCTCAGCTGGACCAATTGCTTCAGGAGAATCGAACTTTGGAGCATTGTCTTCTCCATCCAGTCCTGAAACAGCTTGGCTCCACTTCATTCCCTCAGGGCTCAGTGTAATAGTGTCCCATGGAGAAAGCAGAATTGGCTCTTCAGAGTCATGAATGACTCCTTTCACCTGAAACTGGCCAAACGACTGAAGTCCCAACTCCCAAGGAACCTGAAACCTAAAGGGACAGGGGATCTAATGGTATCAACCCTCGGCTACTCAAGGCAGGAGCTACCTCCTTATCCTGGTCCATAACCATGCTCCTCAACAGATCACTGAGGGAAGGAGCAGTCCTGACCAGTGGAAACATGCCAATGTTGTCCCTATCCACAAAGGAGGACCCAGGAAAAACTAAACAACTATAGGCCAATCTCCTCCTCTGCACACTTGCTAAGATGCAAGAAAGGGTAATCTACAATCAACTCCAGAGACTACCTGGAAGCACATCAACCCTTGCCCCTCCACACGGATTCAGAACAAACCATGGTACTGACACTGCCCTCATTAACTTCTCGGATGAAGTGCTCAGGGCAATGGACAAAGGGATACCCACTAGTGCAGTCTTTATAGACTTATCCAAGTCGTCGACCGCGTCGACCACAACTTGCTGCTAGAAAAGCTGCAAAATGTTGGCCTAGACAATCATGCCCATAAGTGGTTTGGGAGCTACTTATCAGGCCGGGCACAGAGGGTCACATGGAAAGTGGTCATGTCTGACCTGCTACCCTAAAATAGGGTGTACCTCAGGGGTCAATACTAGGCCTCCTCCTATTTTCCCTGTTTACAATGACCTAAGTACCTATTGTGGGGAGAGCTTCGGTTGTTCAGTATGCTGACGACATTGTCATCTTCGCGACCCTCACGTGACGTGGCTGCACTAGGCCCTCTCCTCCAAAAGGATCTCACATCCCTAGAGACTTGGCTATGTGAGAACAGAATGGTACTCAATGCTGACAAGACCAAGGCAATGCTATTCAGGCCAAGATCCTGGGACTTGACATGTCCTCATCCCTCCATTTAACTACATACTATCTGGAGCCATTAACGTAGTTCCCTCTTAAATACTTAGGCCTCACGCTGGATCAGAATCTCACATGCAAGGAACACATGGACCAGGTCACTAGGACCCTACATCGCAAACTTGGCACCTTGTACCGGCTCAAGGACCAGCTCATCCCTGAGGCCAGGCTCTCATTGCTACCAGCGTCCTTCTACCTAACCTGACCTTTATGGCCCCAATAATACAGGGCATGGCAAAGCAAGAGATAACCAGGATGCAAACCCTATATAATAAAATAGCTTGCTTGCTACCTTAGACCACCAGCGACGTCACCACTGCGATAGTCTGGCCCAGTCTGTGGCCCACTTTGCTGCTCGCTCCAATACCCTTTGCTTGTCCAGGCCTACAAGCTTCTCAAACCCCATGCTCGCCTAGTACAGCCGGACCATAACCCTCAAACACAACCCAAGGAACTTAAGGACATCAGAAAGAACACTATTAGAAGTCTCCAGGGTAAGGGACAGATGCTGGCGGCAGCTCCTTTTCCTCCCAAGCATCCTGCCAATGGAATAAGCTCCCTCCCCTGTCCAGGCCTCCTCCTCACTCATGAACTTCCGCACCAGGCTTAAGTCCCATATGCTGACCCCAAGTGCATGCCACTGCCATGGTACATAAGGCTCCTAAGGTCTCCCTCCTCTCCAACACACCTTCTCCTAGCGGAGCTCTACCTACTACCCTACTCAAACTGTCTGTTCACCTGGGTCATACGCCTCCTGTATAAACAATATGTTAAGTACTACCAATTTAAACTGTGTCATGATGAAAACCAAGCCTGTATCCACTGTTTTCTGTAACCACCTCATGATGTAACAGGCAATGTTTTCAAAAGTTCTTATGTCCTTGTTCAGTATCATAACTTGTATTGTTATCCCGGTCGTCCCTGAAAAAGGGACCTTCGGGGCTCAGTGGCCTACTCGGTCACCAAAATTTAATAAATAATAAATAAATAAATAGAGTACTAAAGTCAAATACTTGAAATGTGGAAAGAGCTGGAAAGTTACTAGCTTTCCATCTTGAAGAAATAGAATCATCAAAGTCCATCCCACTATACATACTGGTCTCAGGTACACCATGGTTACCCACCCTTGGGAGACTGCCAAAGTTTTCATCAATATTATAGCTTCCTGTATAAAGATGAGAGCTTACCAACTGATTATATAGGCCCTATGTTCTTACCTGGATGGTCTTTCCCTCCCCAGTTGACTCTGCAACAAGAGCTTTTAAAGGTTGTATTACCTTGTCAGAAGTCAGCCAAGTGATCCTGCAGCTCTCTTGACAAGGCACCCAGCCTGATGGTTTGACTAATAATTTCTATAAAGCTTTCATTACAGATCTTGCCTCCTTCCTAACACATTTGTTCAACTACCTGTTTTCCTCAGGCCTCAAGAACTCCACCCTTACTCTTGCATGGGTGACACTTATAAATAAATCTGAAAAAAGACAAGCAGCTGCCGAGCAGCTATCATCCATTCCCTCCTTAATCCCACCCTAAAGTGTCTAGCCAAGATACTGGCCAATTGGCTGTGGCATGTCTGGGACAGACTAATAGACCTGGAGCAAGTCAGTTTTATGGTGGGTCAATAGTCAAGTGACTAGCTGTGCAAACTTGATCTCCATGTCCAGGGAGAGCAGGACTCTTCTGTCATGGCCTCCTGGATGCAGAAAAGCCTTGACTGGGCATCATGGTCCTTTTATTCCTTGTTTTTAAAAATGTGTCTTTTCCACTGAGATTCTAGCCTGGATCAAGGTGTTGTACTGCAATCCCATGGCTTAAATATGGTGCAATGGGGTGCTTTCTTTTTTTCCACTGTGGAGAGGGACACAGCAGGCTGCCCACCTTCCAATATTTGGAACCCTTAATTTATTATCTTCAGAATAATCTGGCAGTGAGGGGAATCTTATCTGGTGGAGATCAATGCAAACTATTGGCTTATGCTGATGATCTTCTTTACATATGGAGGACCCCACTACATCGATTCCTGGGGTACTGGCTGACATTTACTGGTTCTTCGCCTTCTCTGGATGTAAACTAAATCTGAAAAAATAAAGTTTTACCCTTAATGCATATGTCAACAAACGGAGATTGTGGAATTAGTGTTAATTTGGCAGCCCAAGGTTTTAACATATTTATGCACACCCACCCGATATCCTCATCTTTAATGAAATATTACACCCTTTTCAAACGATCAATCTTGACTTACAGAGATGGGTGACTTTGCCCCTCTCTCTCTCTTTGGGGTAGAATCAATGTTGTCAAATGAACCTCTCACCCTGCATTTTATATCCCCTGGTATGTTTTGCACCAATCTCCCAAGTCCTGGTTTTGCAGTTACAACACCTGATCAATTATTTTCTATGGAAGGGAGGTGCAAACCATTGAGCTTATTATAAACTCATGCTTCCAAGGGATCAGGTCAGCCTGCACCTTCCAAACCTCTTCTTATATTATTGTACACTCCATGCTAGTAAGATTCTCCATTGGGTCACCCTGGCTTAGTCCTTGTGGACACTAACTATGTTCCTCTTTGGCTGCTCATCTAAAAGGATGTGCAGGTAGGCTTACAGCTATCACATCTGCTTTATTTGACACCAGCATACCTATCCACAATACTCAAGACAACACCTCTCCTCTGGTCTCCAATGGCCTTTATGACAAATACAGTATGTTCCTATTTTCCTCAGGATTGGTTGAAGGCCACTAGTCAGCCCATACTAGGAACCTTCAGATACTAATTGGCCATCATCCAATTCCCACTGCCATCTGCCCACAACCCCAGGATGTACCATGTGATGCTCTTCTGGAGGAGAGCAAGTTTATCCCATTTCCTGTCATTAGAGAATGCTTCTCTTTACACCCTCCCAAATGAGTTGAAATATATTCAATTAAAGCAAGACATTTCTACTTATTTTGACAGGCCCTCTGTTAGTCAGCAGAACTTAGATCGTCCATCTGTCTCCCTCTGTATTACAATAACACTTAGTATTTAAACTTTACAGGCATTTTCAACATATGGACCCACCCGTTCCCCAGGAATGTGTTACTGTTGGCAGCAAGCACTAAATGTTCCCACAGATTTGCAGGTATGGCAGACTATTTGGTGATCTTTGTACAAATATATCAAGCAGGATTGTTATCGACTAATCCAATTTAGGGTTCTACACAATCTGTATTATACTCCGTCAGATTGTGTCAGATGGGTAAGCTCACCTCCTGTCTCTACTAAGTGTAAAATAGCTGATGGTCATCTTAAGCATGTCTTATGGGACTGCACAATAGTGAGTCCCTTTTGTAAAGTCATTAAAAGATCACTGGACACCCCTTTAGGCCTGAAACACCACTTCATGCCTGAAGTCTGCTTGGCGGGTTTCTACCTGCCTAGCTTGTTTGGCACCCAAAAGGTCATTTGGCCATGATTTCCATCACTGCTAAATTAATCATATTAAGCACTGGTTAGATGTTATTCTCATATATGGAATAGCATCAGGAGATCTGCCAGGCTTTAAGTATGGAAAACAAATTGCTTTTTACACCATCAGATGGAGCATTTCTGAGATAGATGGGAATCACTTTATGCCTTAATATCCACTCCACACAGTCTTAGAGGTTTAAGTGCAGCCCCTTATTTCTTTTACACCTACTGGTACTTGAGCTTCTTCCTGTAGTAAACCTTTGGTTTATCACATATTATTCTATTTTCTTTAAGTTTTTCTGTCATATAGTTTAGTTCGGGGTGGATATGGGTTAAGGTGTGGGGGACTGGGGACTTATTAGGTGCCTATGTTATTCCTTGTTTCTTCTTTTGGACTTATGCACTCTTTGCTGTGTATTGTTATCTGTTTGGTGGTTGTTATTATTATTGTGAACCTTAATAAAGTATATTTAATTATAAGACGAAATCTCATCTCATCAGAAACAACCAAAGAGTGAGACCATACACAATGTCTGCTAAGCATAGATGCAGCACTATGGTTATCAAAATACATTCACTACTAAAGAAAATCCTATGTAAAACCATACAGAAGAAACAGGCACTTACATACAGATAGGTGTAATAACATATATGCTTATTTCAGAGTCCATTCACAGGTGTCAGTTTAGTCAGAGTAAATAAATTATAGCATTCAGTGATAGGCAGTTGAATGTCACAGTGTCACAACATCTAAATGACATTTACAGTTGACTGCTGTCATTGACAGTACTGAGCGCTGCCAAATGAGAGAAACCAAAACTGAGAGATGCCAGCAGGAATGCCCCACCTAGCTTTAACTCTAGTAATGTGAGTATAAACAAAAATTAGCTTTATGTTTGAAAGCTGTGATATCAGTGGAAAATGATGACCATGATTCCTGACACAGAGCACTCCAGACTGACAGCTGAGTGATTCTGACAGCTCAACAGAATGGCTATGGACGTATGTACTGTCTCGTGGCTTTAAAATCAAGTGACGAGCCACCGAAAAGCCATCCTCAAAAGCGACAGTTTTCAATATCGCTCAGATCTGCTCAAAACCAAATCAGAGAAAATCCTTTACCCTGAATGCCCACTGCAAAATGTGCTTGTGAAACACTGACTACTAAAAGTTTCAAATAAGACAACACACACAGATGAGGTTTTTACACAATTTGTTTTATATTTCACCTTTAAGAATCTTTATATCAAGCTTTTCTCACACTTGCTCCTATAGAACACTCCCCTCAAACATATCTCTGACCTTCTCATAGATTTGCTAGTTATCTACCACTTACCCAATACTATAGTAGTGGTGGTGGTCTTCCATGTTATCTGTGCTAGATACAGTGGGTTGAGGGTAACAGGGCAGCCAGTACCTTTTCCTCCAGCTTATGATTTTCTCCCCAAGGATACCAGCATGCAATGATGCACACATACATGCTTGGTGTACAGTGGATGTCCCTGTCTCCATCTAGGTGCTCCTGCTGTACTGCAACACTGATCTACACAAAGTGGCGTGTGAAGTAGTGGGATGAAGCATTTCTGAGAAAGGAGAGCGGCCCTTGTGGTGTTCAGTCCTCCATCCTCCAGCTGGTCCTTGAGTGACCTGAGTCCATCCCTGAACCCAGATAACTGGCATAGCAAGTGGTAGGGCTACCAAACTGATTCTTTCTTATCCTCTTGTGCCATGCTTTTCTTCTCTTTCCCATCTATCTCCCCTCACTGCCCCCTGCTCCCTCTTTGCCCTCTCAGTTCTAAGCTATTCATATATTTTCTCCTCTGCTCCCCTGCCACTCCCTTTTCCTGATCTTCCCTACTTCTCCCTACCCTTTTCTCCATCTCATACCCTCCACTGAAGCTACCCCAAATGGAAGCAGTCCAGAGGTGCTTGATCATAAACTATGGCACCCATATGATCTCTCTATGGAGGCCCCTAGGTCCTTTCTTCTCATTCTGTTTGTTATCCTTGGTAGGTTTCTTGATCCTGGAAGTATTCTAAAGTCTGGCTGCTCCACAAGGGGAACGTGGCACCTAATCCCAATAACTACTATCCTATCTCCATTCTCTCTGCATTTTCTAAAGTTCAGGAAAAAGTTGTTCTAGTCTAACCTCCCCCTTTTGTGACAGCAACAGTATCTGGATCATCATTAGTCATGATGGAACCTGACACTGGGCACCACTGTAAGACATTCTCTAGTCACTCTTCATAGTTGCTATGCTAGCTCTCCTCCCTGTTCTCTTAGGTGTCCCCCAGAGTGCCAAACGGGGCCAGTGCTGTGTGCTGTCTTCATGAACTCCCCCACTTGTCTGCATATCTACACTCATTCATCACATTTTTGAATTACACTTTCTGTGCCTTAGGTGCTTCTGACCCTTTTCTGGATGAGTCACTCTAGCAGAAATGTATCAATTCCCATGCTGGCTCTGCTCAAATAAATTCTCAAGTAATGGCAAAAGATTGTCACCATTACCTTTGGGGTAAACAGAGATTTGCTAGGCTCCACTTATCTCATGTCTTAATGACTCAGGATGGTTTCCCCTTGAAAACATCTCCCACTTCAAATGCCTTGGTGTATGACTGGATCACAAGCTTGACTTTTCACCAATTCTGATGCTGTCAGCATAGACCTCTGTCACAAACAGGGTGCGCTTGTTTCATAACGAACTCTGGTCAGAGCCAAAATGGCTGTTATTGCATTAATGTGACAAGGAAATAGAAGTAATGTGTGGATTGGATAGTAGAGAACAGTGATGTACACACATAGACACACATTAAGCACCCTCCCATTCTGCTCCATATATTTATATTCAGATACAGTCATGTGAGTTTCCTGCATAGTGGCAGCTTTTACATATGTGCTGGGGCAATCATCCCTGCACTTCCTTTTAAATGTCACTTTGAAATTTCACTTTTTATTCTTTGCATGCCCAGTAGAATTTTCTTTTCTCATTCATAATCACTGTCTTGCTACTGATAGAAGACAAGCTAGAAAGTGAGCACCAGTGAGAAAGAGAGAGAGAGAGAGAGAGAGAGATAGAGAGCAGAGAGTGAGAGAGAGAGAGAGAGAAACAGAGAGAGACATTGAGAGGGAAAGTGAGAGCAGATGATGAGAGGCATTGCTGATACTAGTTAGATCTGCAGGTTGTCATGGTTGGTGCTCAATGCAACAAACAAAAATACAAGAAATAACTCCAGTAACTCATTAATTCTGAACATTTATTCCTGTGTCATGCAGGCACCCTTCAAAGCAGAACACAGTTTCAACAGCCCTGATCGGTTTCACACATCTGCACTTCCTCAGGGAGACATAAATTTTCAGAATTAATGACTTGCCGGGGCTGGTATTCATATTTTTGTTTGTATGATTGTATGCGGTTATACTGAGCACAACACACTGCTGGAGCTACTTTTTACATTCGCTTGCATGCATGCACAAGGAATGTCTTGCAACAGTGTGCCTTTTGGAGGTGTGTGACCTCCCCAATGCAGTGCTCAGTGTAGTAGGAGCGACCCTAGGGGACCAATACATGCCAAGCTGTATGACAGCAGTTCGACTGTGTTGGTCTTCACTTTAACAAAATGTCCACTGCAATCAGCAGTGGTAGCATGTATGCAATTAGCATACACATCAGGCCGAACTGCTGTCATGCACAGCTCAGCTTCAAAGCCGTCCCGCTTCCTCCCTCTGCTAATATCCTCCCCTCCCTGTTCTCCCCGGCACCCACCTTGTGTGCCAAGGGGGTACCAATCCCCTCGGCTCATGCACCCCTCAGCACACTGTGTGGCCGACGGGTATGCCCAATCCCCGCCAGCTGCAGGCTCCCACCCCAAAAGACAAACAACCTGTTGGCATGCTGGGAGCCCACCCCAGTGTGCTCATGCTTCCCCACACACTGTATGGCTGACGGGTGTGCCCAATCCCCGACAGCTGCAGGCCCCAACAAAACAAACAACCTGTTGGCATGCTGGGGCCCACCCCAGTGTGCTCATGCTCCTCCCCCACACACACACACACTGTATGGTCAGCAGGGTGCCCAGTCCCCGCGACTCCAGCCCCCAGCAACACATAGGTGGCACACTGGGATCCCACCCCAGTGTACCAGCAGCATCCATTTTTGTTTAAATGCCAAACACCAATGCAAATACCTGCAAGCGAATGTTCGGCATTGACAAATGCTTGTTGCTGTTGGCCCAATGCAACTGCCAGAGAAGAGTCAGGTACAGTTTCTTTACTGAACCATGAGTTTCTTCAAGACAAAATTAAAGAGTTTCTGTGGCCACAAGCTGCTAAGCCATCAGCCATCAACCAGACAGTGAGGGAGAAAATGTTCAGTATAAGTAGAGATAGGAAAATGTCAAGTGATGAGCAGGAATGGTGAACCCTTTTAAGTAGTACACTTAAAAAATGTGTGAGGTGAGCTGAGGCAGTATGTGCAAATCAGTTGATGGGTACTGAATAATACTGTGGTGTCAATCGCAAACTGATCTTGTGCACTAAGATACAGTGATTAATTGCTCATTGCAACACCAGAAAGGAATGTATGTGTGATTCAGATGGGAAAAAGCAAGGGTCTTAACTGGCTGAACTGTCATAGCTCAGTTGGTTAAGAGCTAAAACACAGACTGTTGAGGTCCTGGTTTCAAATCCCAGTGAGAGTCACACTTTTCCTTTCATTTCTTCAATTGGATTATTTTTATATGAAAGCTAGGAAACAGTGTCACATGTCTAGGCTATAATGATACAATATGCTTTCTTTATAGTGTATCAGTGTACAGTATGTTGAACCACATCAATACATATCACCTTCATTTGTGTGTTTTGGTGTATATAATAAAGTTAAAGTGAATTCACATAGCTTATGCATAAAGCATTATCTTCAAGCTTACATTTAAAAGAATCCGAGCACTGACAGTTTCAAAGTAAGCCCTTCTCAAGTAAATTATCTTTGATAGGTACAAATTTGCAGTCATTAGAGCTAGACAGTTTGGGCTTGATTTTCAAAGGAAAGTCTGTGATTGAAGGTGTCTGCACCAAGGATGTATGATGCAAGTGGCACCTTGTGTTACAGAATGTGGCAGTCCCAATTTTCAATGGCTGGTTGCAACAAAAGCAGGTTGCTTATGACAAAGCCCCTGTGACACCTTGGGGAAGATGTGGCCCTGCACTGGGTCTCAGGGACTTGCACCATGGCAGGGCTGCAACACCCCTTATGCTGGATTCCATAAACCCTGCCTTGGCTGCAACAGGGGATGGAGTTAGACCAGACAGGAAGTGGTCTAATGGCCCTGTGCCAGAGATTGGAAGAGCAGAGGTTGAGCCAGAGCATCAGGAAGGTGGTGAATGGGGGCAGTTGGGGTACGAGGGTGCTAAAGCATATGGGGAGCACTGCAGAAGGCATAGGGAGCAGAGAGAGCACCTGGCAGAGGTACCGTAGGGTGTATCCATATGTCCTATGGCATCTCTGCCAGATGCCTCCTCTACTCCCTATACTCATTGAAGTGCCTTCCTCATACCCTATGACACCCTGAGTGCCCCAGTGTGGCCCTCATTTGCCACTGTCAGCCAGGGATATTCCCCACCCCATCTCTAGGGGTCCCATCTGTTTGTGCAGAAGGGAGGATGATAGATCCTCCATCAAACACTGCAGGTGCACCCAATATTTGGCTGAGTCCTGCAGTTGTGTCAAGTCCTGGTTTTTGGTGCAGGGACCCCAATATTGCAAAATCAGATGCATCGTCCCTGATGAACCCAGGGTGCTCCTTAGCCCTGGATCTCCACAACCTGTCAGGAGGTACCATGACCAAGCAGGTGCTCTTCCCAGGGTGAGGCTTATCCATGGCACATCAGATTTGTTGACCCCTGCAATGTCCCCAAATGTGGGATACTTGACTGCATAATTTGCATAACAGATAGGGAATTAAGTGCTGACAGATGTAGGAAGTTTAATACCTCTATATTGCTAGACAAGAACTTCAACGTTTTTTAGAAGACACTGTTAAATGATATTTTAAAGTAAATGACAATGGACAAACGTCTTATGCCATTTTATGGGATGCTTTTAAGGCTTTCCTCGGGTTGACAATCATATAATTTGCTATTAATATATAGATACATAGATACTGTCATCAAATAAGGCCCTTGTGGCCTTCCAGTCTACCCTTTCCTCTTTCTAATGCTTAAGGTTTCCTAGATGCTACAAGTTCTCCCCTTTCATCCTAGCTTGATAATTCCCATGTGCCTATCCATGCATTCTTGAGTCCCTAAACCGTGGCAGCCCCACCATTTTCTGGGAGAGACTGTGCCATCTCTCCACCACCCTTTCAGTGAAGTAGAATTTCCTCAAGGTCCCCTAAATTTTTCCCCTTTAGTCTCATGCTGTGCCCCCATGTTCTGCTATTTTCCTTTATGTGAAAGATGCTCCCTCTGGTACTCTGTTGATCCTCTTCAGATACTAGAAGGTCTCTATCATGTGCCCTCTCTCGCCTTTCCTCCAGGGAGTACATATTGAGAGCTCTGAATCTCTCCTCATACAACTTATGTTGCATCCCAGATACCATTTTGTTGCCCTCCTCTGTACAATCTCCATCCTGTCTATGTCTTTTGGAGATGGGGCCTCCAGAACTGAACACAGTACTCCAGATGACACCTTACTAGAGAGCTGTAAAATGGTACCACCACTTCCCTCATTCTACTTGTTATACCCTCCCTATGCACCCTAGTATTCTGTTAGTCTTTCTGACTGCTTTGTCGCACTATTTAGCCACTTTGCGATTTCTTCTATGACTACCCTAGATCCATTTCCTTTGTGGTGGCTTCCAGTGTTACCCTGTCTAGTTCATACATGACTCTAGAATTCTCTCTCTGCAGATGCATAATCCTGCACTTTTTGCATTGAAACACAGCTGCCATTCATTAGACTAGTTTTTAGCTTCTTCAGAGCTCGCCTCATTTTATCTGTACTTTCCTGTGTATCTGCCCTGTTACATAGCTTTTGTCATCCACAAACAGGCTAACCCTCCCTTCTAGACCCTCTGCAATATCACTTATGAAGACATTGAAGAGCACTGGGTCCCAGCACTGATCTCTGGGGCATGCCACTGTCACCTCTCCCACCTGTGAGTTAACCCATTAACCATCACTCTTTGTGTTCTGTTACTCTACCAGTTTCTAACTCATGTGACTACCTCTGTCCCCACGCCCTGATTTGCCAGCTTGTGGATTAGTCTCCAGTGTGGGACTGTATCAAGGCCTTCCTGAAGTCCAGACAGGCCACATCTACCAATCAGCCCTGGTCTAGTTCCTTCATCGCCCACTCGAAGAACTCAATCAAGTTGGTTGGCATGACATCCCTGCCATTAATCCATGTGTTGCTTTGGGTTCAGCAGCACCTTGTCTCTAGGTAGTCCACCAGTCTTTCCTTAAGTAGGGTTTCCATAATTTTATCTACTATCAAGGTCAAACTGACAGGGGTAGTAATTTCTCATCCTCCTTCCCACCACCTTTGTGCAGGGTACCACTTGTGCCCTCCTCCACTCCGATGGAACCACACCTGTTTCCAGTGCTCCACTGAACCAGCTTAGCCAGAGGTTTATCCAGTTCCTCCCAGAACTCCTTTAGGATTCTTGGGCATATCCCGATTGGGCCCCATAGCTTTATCCACCTAAGCTGTCCTAGTGCTCTTTTACTCTGTACTCTGAAAAAGGTCTAATGCCCACCCCTTCGCCCTGTTTGCCCTTCTTCATTAATGGAGGAACATCTTCATTGTCTTTTCTGTGAATACAGAGCAGAAGTATTTGTTGAGGACGGTCACCCTATCAATGTCTTTCTCCCCTACCCTGCCTCCCTCTTTCCTAAGTCACACAATCCTCCACCCCACCATCTTCCTCCTCCCACTAATATACCTAAGAATACTTTCCTCCTTCCTTCACCAATTTGGCTAGCCTTTCCTTAGTTTTGGCCTTTGCTGCCCTTACCCTTTTTGCTTCCTTTCTTTTTTTCCAAGTATTCTTGCCTGTCCTCCTTACTTTGTGTTGCCTTGCACTCAGAAATGCTATAATTCCACAGGTAAAACTGTGAACACCTGGTTGTGGTATGGTGCTGTAGCGTGGGCTTGCTAAGCCCAAAATGAATACAAACAGTCCAGATAAGCCAGCACCCAGCAGACAATGAAACAATGTCCACAATAATTCTAATTTTAATTTCTTTATTGCAATTTAAATGAGTCAGTGTCCCAGATGGACAGACAGACATGCACCAAAGCCCAGGTGCTTGGGTATAAGAACCCCTTCATCAGTAGTTGTGGTAAAGTCCTGGGGTCTGTTACCATAAGTACCATATACTCATTAATAAACATGAGCTACATTATTAATGGTTAACTCTTTCAAGAATTCATTTTAAGCAAAGTATAAAAATACTATATGTACTGTAATCTTGCACGTTACTATTTTGTACAAACAAGAAATGATGATGGTTCTAGCTACTTGAACCTTGTGAACTTTCAAATAAATTCAATTTATTTTTATGTTTTTTTACTTTAAATTTCTTTGAAAGAAAATCCCTTCAGTGCTCAGCCAGTAGAATAAAAGCAGAAAACAGAAAAGAGATCAAAGTGCATAGGAGAGAGAAGATAAAAGATCTGGCTATTTAATTTCAAAGCACATCTGCAGCCTAGATCTTATTGAGAAAGCAGTAGATTTGTATGGCTTTATGGTCTACGCTAATTCAATAGATGTAACTTTCAAACACTCAAGTCCCGAGACCTAAGAAAGAGGAGAAAGAGAAAAACATCACCAAAAACATTCAAGTAATATATCCAATATTCTTGATTCACAAGTTATCTGCTACCTCATTATTATAATTTATAAAATTCAGGGTAACCATCAAAATACTTTCACATATCCAAAGGGTAGTATTCATAAAAGAAATCTTAACATTGAATATTTTATGTTTCCTGTTTGGACAGGATAATATATTCAAGGTTCTGAACTTATGACATCACAGTACTGGGAGAATTATTCGGTTAGATAAGGCTGAATGTCCCATTCATTGTTTAAACCTCTTAGTTTCACACTACTCAATGAGAAATCCAATAGGATTCTCTCTTCAGTTGAGGCATTAGCCCTGTTTCCACCTTTTTCTAGTGGTAACACGTGTTCAAAGCCATAAATGTCATGTCAATGGCCTTAGAATCATGCATGGTAGCAAAATGGGTACCCACAGGGTGTGCTCTCTTTTATTTTCTATGGAATGTATGTGTTCCTAGATTTGTTTCTTTAAGGGTTGAATTGTACATCCAATGTATATTAAATTACATGTGCACCAAAGTGCATACACCACAAATATTGTATCACATGTGATGCCCTTTTGATTTTACTGTGATATTGGGTTCTTGTGGGTGCATGAAAATTTCCCTTGTGCATGTTTGCAGCTAATGCAGTGGTAACATTATAAAATGATCTTATTGGAAGCTATGTTCTGGTTTGTTCAGACATTTTTAGGGGTAGTCTACTATGGACCAATTTACCTTTCAAATTCATAGCCCTACTGAACACTGACCCTTGGTGTGATCCCCATTGCGTTAAAGACCGTCTCATCACTTTTTTTTTAACTCTATTAGTTCCTTCCCTACTGGAGCCCCACCGAACTCTCTCCAGCGACCGGCCAGACCAGAACTCTACCACCCTGCGTGACTCCATCTGATCTCCTCTCCCTCCCACACAGGAATCCTCAGGTCTACCCTCCAGGGATGAGCCGCCCCTGCCCAGGCACTCTTTCTCATAGGGCTGGGAGGAGACAGCACTATGCCCGACTACTGGGAGTGTGGTCCTTGGGTGGGAGGTACCTTCCCTATCGGAGAGAGATATTTTCTTAGTTTCCATCCCTGTGGAGTCCGCTGCCAAGGCAACGCATGCTGCTGCTCCACCCTCTGGCATACACCACAACGCTCATTTGGCTACCCCAGCCTCCACCAGAGGTCACTCATTGAGTGTTCATCAGCCCAGCCCACCCAAAAAGAGAGCAGTCCTCAGGATGCTCAACCTCTTCCCTCCCCACCGACCCCGGCCGCCCAAGTCCATTCCTGAACCGGGTCACCCGATGTAGGCAGAGGTGTGGCGTCCAGCACCTCAACCCTCTGCACCACTGGACCAGCAGTCTCATCACTTGTTAATATGAATGTTCAATGTTATGATTATTTACATTTTTGTTTTGCTGAAAAATACTACCCATTGGATATACTAACATACTATTTGCCAGCAGATTAGGCGTTCACGGTCTATCAAGTCTGCTCGAACCTCAGATCCCTATTTGGGTGCTGAGGCCACACCCTCTCTTGTGTTCCAGAAACCCTATCATCCATCCCCACCCCTGGGACAGGCCATCATCTGATACATCCACTTTCTGTGTCTGTCCCACCCTCTCGAAGCCCTCCACTGTGGATCTCTGAACCAGCTCGCCAGGCAGTGCATTCCAAGGGTCCAGCACCCTCTCAGTGAAAAACCTCCTCTTTTCCCCCTCACCTTCCACCTTCCACCTTCAAACCATGCCCTCTGGTGATACCTCCCTGCTTTAGTCTAAAGATCCCTTCATGTTTACCCTGTTTATCCCCTTGAGGTACTTGAAGACCTCAATCATATCCCCCTGTCTCTCCTCTCCTCCAATGAAAACAGGCAGAGCTCCTCAAGTCTGTCCTCATACATACTAGCCCTCGTATCATCTTAGTTGCCCTCCTCTGTACCCTCTTCAGGGAGCTGTATGTCCCTCTTCAAGTGTGGTCTCCAGTACTGTACACAGTACTCAAGGTGTGGTCTAACCAGTCCATTGTACAGCGGCAGAATCACTTCCTTGCTCCTAGAGGTGATCCCCTTACGATGCATCCCAACATCCTGTTTGCCTTGCTAGCCGCTCTCCTGCACTGCTCAGAGTTATTCATACATGCATCCACCATGACCCCTAGGTCTTTCTCCCCTATTGAGGCCACCAGCGCCTCCCCTCCCAGAGTGTACCTGTGTTTAGGGTTTCCCTGCCCAAGATGTAACACCTTGCACTTGGTAATATTGAAATTTAATTTCCATGTGTGAGCCCAGCTTTCAGGGTGTCCAGGTCCCTTGCAAGGCCAACCTCCCTCTTCTCCCTCAACTACTGCTCCCATCTTGGAGTCATCAGCGAAGAGACTCATTTCACACCTATACCCTCACTGATGTCCGATATGTATGCATTAAACAGGATGGGACCCAGGACGACCCTGCAGTACCCTACCAACCTCTGGGGTTCGAGAGCTCTCCACAGACCACTACTCTCTGGGTGCATCCAGCTAGCCAGTTTTCAATCCATCTGACCAATAAAGGGCCTACTCCCAACCCCATCAGTTTCTCTACCTGACCATTGTGGGGACAGAGTCAAAAGCCTTGCTGAAGTCCAAGAATAATACATCCACAGGCTTTCCACTGTCCAGTTCTGATCTTACCCATTAGTAGAACTCCACAAGATTGGTTTGACATGATCTACCTGGCACAAACCCATGTTGCCGACTATCCAGACCTCCACCTCCTCCAAGTACACCCCAATCGTTCTTTAGTGTACTCTCCATTAATTTCCCACCACGAGGTCAAACCGATGGGTCTATAGTTACCTGGTACTTCCTCGACCCCCCTTTGTGGATTGGCACCACATGTGCCTCTCACCCAATCTAAGTACCCTCCTGTCTCAAGTAACCTGTTGAAGAGCTCCACCAGGGGTGCAGCCAGTATGTCCGCCAATTCCCATAGTACTCTCGGATGAATGCCATCCGCCCAGGAGATTTGTCTTTCTTTAGGGCATTGAGGGCTAACCACACCCTTTTGGCGGTGATAGCATCATTCCTGCCCTCCAACTTTCTAGCCTTTTATCCTTATCCTGATGTGACACCCTGGGGTACCTCTCCTCCCTCTTGCTCCATTTCTGTTGCTCCCTAATCCCACTCACCGCCGCTTCTATCCCCATCGTGCCTTGCTTTGTAGATATCCCATCCCCTCCCTAGTGAACACAGAGGCAAAGTACTCATTAACTACCTCTGCCTGGTCCCTCGCCACTTCCACCCACCCTCCTTCTGATCTCAATCTGCTGAGATGGCCCTTAGTTTTCTCCACTCCCCAATGTACCGGAAGAACCCTTTTCCCTCCATGTATCCCTGTGCCAGCCGCTGCTCTTTACTGGACTTTGCCCCCTCACCATCGGGTGACTTTTCTAGATGCAAGATGGTACATTTCCTTATCCCTATCCTCTTGTTATTTTATATTTTTGTAGGCCGCCTCTTTCTCTGACCGCTACCTGAACCTCACTAGACCACCAGCATGGTTTATGTGATCTTGCTGCCTTACATTTCACCTTAGCGCAGGTCCTGACTGCCTCATGAAGTCACCCGTTATGACCTCCCATCTCCTTTCCACATTTGTCATTGATGTAATCCCTTCAAGTGATCCTTGAGAATATTTCTCATGCCCACAAAGTCTGCCCCCTGAGGGTCCACTGCCAGTGTCCTAGATCTCCCCTCCCCCATGATTATTTGAAACCAGACAGTATTGTGGTCGCTCCCAGTCAGGAGTTCTCTACAACCAGGTCCTTACCAGATCCCCATCTGCCAGAACCACATCCAGGACATGCCCTCCCTTGTGGACTCCATCACATGCTGTGTTAAGAGCACATCCTGGAAGCCGTCCAGCAGCCTCTGTTCCTTGGCCACCATAGAGGACATGGTTCCACAGTTTGTACTTGGTATATTAGGTCCCCCATCAACACCACTCCTTCCCTTTTGGTCCACACTGGGCAATGATGTTGTCCAGCAAACCATCCTCCAGAACATCACCCATCCCAGGGGCCTATATACTACACCCAGCTTGACCTTATCTCCTGCTGGGGATCTTAAAGGTGACCCATAAGGCCTCCACGTTTCCCTCTGCCTCTTCTACCTAGCAATTTCTATGTCATCTCTAATGAACATAGCCACTCCACCCCTCTGCCCTCCTTTCTATCCTTCCTAAGCATAGTGTACCCCTGCACGTTTAGGTCCCAGTCATGGTTTTTGTTGCCGTCTCCATGACTGCTGCCACATCCACCCCACCCCCCCAACAGCATGGCCTGGAACTCTGGCAACTTGTTTCCAAAGCTCCTGGCATTTACTAACACCAACCCCACCCTTATCCCTGATCCCATTTGTCGAACCCCACCCAGCCTTATACTTCCACCCTCTGCTCCTCCTGAAACCTCCACCCCAGTCTGTTTCCCCCTCCTCTTGAGTTTGAAGGCTACTTCCCTCATCTGGAGGAGAGGGCTTGGTCAGCCCTCCTTATGTGAAAGTCTTTGACAGTTACCTCTTTCTTTTGCTCTTGATGCAGAGCCTGGCATAATGGTTTGCTACTGGGTGCAGGGCTTCCCTTATCTTACCCACTGTTCTACCACTCCCTTTATGTCCCGTATCCTTGCATAGCCTTCCTGAATTCATCCTTCTTCTTACAAGTCTGTCCTTCTGAAATCCAGGATTCTAATTCTTGTCGGCTAGCCTCCTGCAACATCCTTATGGTGAACTCCACAGCTCGATGGTCACTAGTCCATAGGTTCTCCCCACTGTGGCTTCCTTCATCCTGTTCCCATTGCTGAGGACAAGATCCAGAATTGCATTCTCCCTTGTAGGCTCCCTCACTAGCTGCGTGACACCCACCCCATGCAGGGAATGCAGGAATCCCTTACTGCTGGCTGAAGCTGCCATTAGGATGCTCCAGTCCACATCTGGCAAGTTGAAGTCACCCATCAGCAGCAGTTCACCCTTTGTTGCCATGTTCTCTATAGTCTCCAGCAGTTCTCTGTCTACATCCTCCCAGGCCTCCTTTAAATGCACACAGTCTCCACCCACTCCTATCTGATGTTTCAATTTGTTGGTTACTTACTGTCAACAACTGCCATTCCTCCCATCCCTTTTGCACAAGCCCGCTAGCAGCTTTATCTTATTCTGTCTTGCTGAGGCATACCATTTTGGTACTTTAGGTTTGCTTATTGTTCACTATCCTATCCTGTCTTGCTGAGGTATCCCATTTTGATATTTTATGCTTGCCTATTGCTCACTATCATATCCTGTCTTGCCAAGGCAGTTGAATTAGGTCAGGTGATCTCTCTAGTACTTAGTCTGATCCGGAGTACTAGCTAGAAATTTGCTTCAAAGCCTCTCTGCCCTAGTACTACTCTATAGTCAGGTGAACCCTTTTCTTATCTAGCCTGACTAGGAGCTGTACTAGGATTACTGCTTCAGGCTCCACTGCCTATAATACTATTCTGCGGGGATTAAGAATTCTCCTCCATTGAGAATCCTCCCTTTCCAGCACTTGTAGTGCCCATTGTGTGATAGTCTCATAATGAGGGCATAATACCTGCTTCTATGCTTGCCTTTGCTCATTTACATGTATTGGACCTGAGCGTGAATCAAAAATAACTCCTAGAGTGGAGAATGGCTCTCTTTTACATTGTCTGACCGGGACTTTTCCTTTCAAGTAGAAGAACTTGTATGTGCTCTAACTTCCCTAGCCGCTGCTGGTCCTTCACCTGCACGGTATACAGAACTCTCCTAAAGCCTGCCAACAGAGGTACACCACCTTCTGCATACTCCCCTTACTCCCATTGACTCTCTTGGTCAGGGTATTGTGTATGCAGCATCAGGCAAACTGGGAAATAGCCTCAGAACTCCCTATACTGCCACAGACAAATCACGTAACCGAAAGAAGACTCAGCCACCCACACTTCTCCTAAGACTCTGCAGAAAACTCTTGTTCCTGCTTTTACTATGTTCAGGAAATGTTGAGCTTAATCCAGGCCCTCTGGCACCCATGGAATCCCAGCAGAGCTACAAAGCCTCAAGGGCTTAGATTCTTGCATGTTAATGTATGTAGCCTATTGAAAAAATCACTTCAGTTCAGGCCGGGTATGTCATACTGCTCAGATGTTCTGGTGATTATGGAGTCCTGGCTCCAACCGCTACCAGTAACAACAAAGTTAACATCCCTCCTACTCTTTGTTCAGAGCCGATAGGCAAACCAGAGGTGGTGGGTGAGTTATTTACATCACGGATAAATTCCCTGCCTCCATAATTGACTCAATCTCTGTCCCAAATAATTTGAAAGCTTGTCATTAAAGATTGAAATTGATACTGGTGTCTCATTATGTATAATAGGATGCTACAGACCCCCATCAGCTGGACTACAGTTGTTAAAACATCTCGAAACATCCTGGGTTTGGCATCTTCAGAGTATATCATACTAGGGACTTCAACTTAGACTGGCTCTCCAGTGCATCCACCCACTTAAAATGTTCTGTGATTCCTTGGGTTGTCACAGCTAATAAACAAATTTACTCATCCTGACAAGCTCAACTCTAATAATAGTACTATCTTGGATATCATTTTAGTTAACAAAACCCATTTATTCTCCCATGCGGCATCTTTTCTCTGATATTAGCGACCATTACTTTTATCGCGTGTGTAAGATCCACTCCAAAATCCACAACTGCACCAACATTCTCCTTTAAAAGGTGCATACTAACTTTGATCTCCATGGGTATATCAGAGCTCAGACACTACAACAAATGGCAAGACATCTATCTAGCCAAGTCCCTACAACGGCTTATGATATTTTCTCAGAAATTGTGCTGGGGCTCTCAACAAGTATGCTCCCATATTAAAAGTTTGTGCCAGAAACAAATCTTGTTGGTGGTTTACGGAAGACCTGAAAGATGCTTTGCTGAGTAGGGATGTACTCTGGAGAACTGCTAGGAAACTAATTTAATAAATGACTGGAATTCTTTCTGGATGGCGAGAAACCTCTGCACCAAAATGGTCAGAGAAGCCAAAAGCTAATTTCTACCTCTCTCAGCTGGAGAGCTCCTCAAGAAATGCCTCTAAATTCTAGAGGATGATCAAAGACATTGAAAGTCATACCACTGTTAATTCCCTACCTACTAAATTATTGATCAACAATACTGTCATCTCCGACAGACCGTCTATCCTCGACGCTCTCAATAATCATTTTGCCACTGCAGGGCTGGCCTTTGATTCCTCTCCTGCAAATATCATCCACCAACAACTTGGATTGGATACACAAGAAAAACCCATGCGAATCCATCCTTCTCTCTGCAGCCTACCTCCTGAAAGAAGTCGATGATCTTTTCCTTCAGTTGAACACTAGGAAAAGTGCTGGGGCCGACCTCATTGACCCATACTTCTTAAAGGTCAGCTACCATGTCCTTACAGTCCCAATTACTCATCTCTTCAACTTATCCTTGTCCCAGGGTGACCTACCGCCCATTTGGAAAAAATGCACTTGTGGTCCCTTTGTTTAAGTCAGGAGATCCTAGTGACCTCAATAATTACAGGCCAATCTAGCTACTTCCAATCCTGTCAAAGATGCTAGAGAAATAGTGAACTCCCAGCTTCAAAGTACCTGGAATCAAATATTGCTCAACCCGTTACAATCTGGTTTTAGAGCACAGCACAGTACAATCTCTGCTCTAGCCAAGGTGACAAATGACTGGCAGCTTGAATTAGACAAAAAATATTTTCATGGTTTTCTTGGACCTAAGCAAGGCGTTCGATACCGATTGATCACAGACTGCTTCTGTCATCCCTCTGGAACATTGGTTTGGATTCCCTATCCCTTAAATGGTTCTCCAACTACCTCTCGGGACAACTTCAACAAGTAAAGGCAGAAGGAAGTTTCTCCACCAAAGCCCCTATTGAGGGTTGTACAGCAAGGCTCCATTCTTGGTCCTTGCTCTTCACCATTTATATTAACAAAGTAGATGCCCATCAAAGAAGCACAAATACACATATTTGCGATGATACAGTACTCTATGTTAGTAGCCCCACCCTGATCGGCCTGTAAAGTCCTTCAAAATTAATTTAATCTGCTGCAGCATCAGTTTGTAAACCAGAAACTGCTCTTAAATGCAAAAAACAAACAAAGCAATGTCCTCTTGCCCCTTCACAATGCAATAAATCCTGCAATTGCTGGGACACTCCAGAATCACTACCATTCTAGGTGAGTGGTTGGACTACGTACCAAAGTTCAAGTACCTGGGGTCTGGTTAGACCATAGACTTACTTTCACAGATCACTTAGAATAACTGGCAAAGAAATTTAGACAAAGACTTGGTCTGTTCTTTAGGATTAATAATCTCCTCACAGAGCAGCTAAACTGAAACTGGTTCAAACTACCTTTCTTTCCCTATTGGATTACGCAGATTTTCTATATAGTCAGGGACCTGCAGGTACCCTAGCCAAACTTGATAAGCTTTTATCACAGAGCCATAAGATTTATCACGGGTCTTCCTTACTCAACCCACCACTGCGCATTGTACACAGCAGTGGATGGTCATCTTTTGCTTACAGATGGCAAAAAATGCTGCAGTTTGATATACATAGCTATCTCAAATAAACTACCCCAGTATATCTCTGTCTGTTTACCTCTTTGCACTCTGGGGAAGTATGCCCTGAGAAGCACCTCATATATCTACCTTTATGTTTACAATTCAAAATCTCGCATTGGCAGAGCAGCCATCATCTTTGTGTTCCCTCATCTATGAAATAAGCTGCAAAAACTTTGAAATTAACTCTCCCTATCAGCCTAGCAGCTTTTAAATCTCTATAGCTACATCATAATAAGGAGTCCTGCACTGTCTACCCTAAATAGTGACTCCTATAAGTCTAACTACACTCTAATTACTACTGTTAAAAGACTGACCACATCTATAATCGACTCTTCCCTCTCCCTTTTTCTGTCCCCATATCTGTCCCTTCCACATTCCTTTGACCCTGGTTCCAGCTATAAATTCTCCATATCGTATCACTATATATCTTTTATATTAGGTTTTATTTGTGTTCAGTGCACCTGATATGTATATTTCTTTACTTATATGAAAATTGTGTCCTACCCAAAACTAGCTGTATCTTCTGTTCCAAACATATACTACTGTCAATGCTACTGCTGATACTTTGTATATACTGTATTATTGTATTTCACTTTATTTTTATTATTATTTTCTTGTGTGTTGCATCCCATGTATATTGTCCCTTGTTTCTTGTTGACAAACCCTTGGTCCACCTCAAAATGAGCTTGCTCAATGGTGATTCCTGGTTAAATAAAGACTTTGATTGATTGATTGATCTTTTGAATGCCTGGGGCCTGTATATCATTCCTGTTCTAAGTACCGTTCCCTCCCT
Source organism: Neoceratodus forsteri (assembly GCA_016271365.2). Lineage (NCBI taxonomy): Eukaryota > Metazoa > Chordata > Ceratodontiformes > Ceratodontidae > Neoceratodus > Neoceratodus forsteri. The sequence continues at coordinate 83,418,923 of CM028133.1, read as the reverse complement.
ACAGCCAGGATTACTAACAATACCACTGCTTCCCCCTCCCGTCTTGTGGGACTGTTGCTTTTATCCTTCCCTGACATACAATGCCACCCCCCTCCTTCTTGCCTTCCCTGTCCTGCCTGTGCAGTGTGTACCCTGGAATGCTAGCTCCCAGGCATGGTTGCTAGCATCATGTCTCTGTGACTGCCATGATATCCAGTTCCTTGAAGGCCATTAATGCCACAAGTTCTGGGATTTTGTTACCCAGTCTGTGTGCATTGGTACACCTAGCCTTCCAAGCACAGCCTCCCCTCTGCTATAACCCCAGTACCATCCCTCTTTTATGTATCTGCCCCTCCTGTACTTTACATGAGGTCCTCCTATCTTACCTATGGCAACTCTTTGCTGATGGCCATGTCTTTTCCTTTAGTCTGATGTTATGAGGTTCCCTTCCAATCGCTGATTCCCTTACCTTTGTATCTTTCTGCTGCATCCTCATTCAGGTCTTTTTCTCTGTGCTGGACACCTCCCAGTTTAAACCCTCCAAGAAGACCTCCAACTTCTGCCTTAGCGCCTCGCTCCTTCTCTGGTGAGATGCACAGCATCATACTTGAAGACCTTCCTGTCCCAGAAAGTCTCCCAGTCTCCAATGTAGTGCATCCCATTGTCTGTGCACCAACCCTGGAGCCACCAGTTGAATTCCCTGTCTCTTTGTTCCTACTGGGATTACTACGATTACTAGGAAAGATAGGACAAAGAGAGCAAACAATGCTCATTAATATTGTCCCTCACACTGTGTGGACATCATTAAACCAGAATACCACCAGTATAGTACAGTCTGTCTAAGATATGTTTAAATTGACTGAACCCATCTACTTCCATTGCTGTTCATGAGAGCCTATTCCAGGCCTTTGAGCTCCTTACTGTAAAGTAATTATCTCTTTTGTGGTGTTAAGCCTAGATATGACTAGTTAGTTTCCATGTGATCTGAGATTATTTTGAGAATTACTCATTTCCAGACCACTTTGGTCCATTAAGTCTGATGAATGTAATATTTTTGTAATAATAAAGATCCCTCTCTGTCTTCTTTGTTCAAGGGAAAACAGTCCAGTTTTTTAGCCTAGAATTGTAAGGTAGTCTTTTTAAGTGAGGGATTAATTTGGTAAATAAGCGTTGCACCCTTCAATCATTTTAACATCCTTTAAATGAAAAGGAGACCAGAATGGTGACCCAAAATCAAGTATGGGCCTAATATAACCCTTATACAGAGGTATAATACACTGTTCTGATCTACAAATGAAAGGTCATTTGATCCTTTTAATGAGACATCCTGCTTTAAAGGAAACCTGACAGCAGTGTTCTGTAAAAGTAAGTGAGTTGGATATTGTAATCCTGAGGTCCGTTCTGAATGTTGCCATATATAATATCAGATTTCCCAAAATGTAATTATAGTTTTCATTTTGGATCCAAAATATAGGACCACATTTGTCGGTGTTGAACTGCATCCCATTTACTATTGCCCATTCCATGATTTTTGATTTAAATCATTGACCAAAGTTAAATGGTTATTGAAGGTATCTACCTCACCACCCAACTTCAAATCATCAGCAGATTTAACCAATCTGTTATTAACATTCTGTTGAATGTCACAGATATAAATACTAAAGAGGGTTGGGTCCAAAACTGACCCCTGTGGAACCCCCACTAGTATATTCTCTCATGTCAGATAATATACCATTTAATCTGACCATTTGTATTCGTTCCTGTAACCAATTTTAATCCATTGTATAAGTGAACTGCTAAAGCCAATTTTAGTAGTTTGCTCACCAAATTTGAATGTGGTACCCTATCAAAAGCTTTAGAAGTCCATCAGTAACACATCTGAACCACATCTTCTATTCAGGCTTTACTTATATTTTCCTGATCTTGTCCTGCCTTCTGCCCTTAATCCAAACCAACAACACCTACAAGAATGCCAGATGTGTTGTGTACTCCTTTAGGCTCTCCCCAGGGTGTTCATGTCTGCCTTGGCTTCTTCAACAGTCCTATTTATGATGTCATTTGTCCCAAGGTAGACAATGATCCCCACGAAATCCTGATCTCTTCTCACAGCCATCCTATTCTGTCCTTAGCTCTCCTTACAGATGGTCCTGGCATGCAGTTCACTGTGATTTCAGTTCCTTCACACTGATGGACTGTGCTTCTACTTCTAACAACATAGAGTCTCCCATGACCAGAATCCTCCTGTTGCTCTGTGTATTCTTCCACTCCTTCCTAATACCTTCTTCCTGTTTTTTTTTTTTGTATCAGGTTTGTCCTGCTCAATTCTTTCTTCTTCCTCATCGAGTTTCTGTCCTCTGGCTAGGGAGCTAAATTATTCTGAGTATGGATGGTGGTGCCCCATCTTAGCTCTAAGTGCCCAGCTGCCTACTCCCACCACCTTCCATCCCCCAAGACCCATGGGCCTTTAGAGAGTGGGTGGGTAAGGGTGGTGATAGGCATTCCCAATCCAGTCTCCTCTGCAGCCTCATGATCACTTCTCTTGCCTGCCATAGCACCCTACATAGTTCCACAACTGTACTGCAGAAGGAAACCCCAGTCTCCAGGGTATCCCGTGAGGTGGGTGCATGGGGAAGGGCACCGTCCATAACAGCGACTCCTTCATGGTGCAGTCCCTCATGGTGATGGGAGGTAAGGTGACCAGATGAGGGGTGGCATGGGTGACAGGATGTTGCTATATGTAGCGCATGCGGGAGTGAGCACGGTGAGCATGGGCTGGGAGGGGCAGAGGAGCTGTAGGGGTGGTGCTGAGATGGATTGCCGAGCTGTGTCGTGGTGTTGGGGTTGGCTTGTGGTTGGGTGGGTGAGGTACGGGTTTGGGTCCTGGCGCTGGTGCAATTTTATTGCACCTGGCAGGCTCTTCTATTTTCCATGCTTTCATCCCCCTCAGACATGCACCCCGGAGTTGAGAATCCTTTAGTAAGGGGTGCGGGGGTAAGCCCCCAGTGAGGTGAGGTGGGTGGGTGCAGCCCCCACAGAAAGTTATTAAAATACATGTCCCGCACTGTTGTCCTGTGCTGAGGGTAGTCAGAGTGCCAAATGGTTTTGGCACTCTGACTGCATGATAACGGCGATTGCCTTTAGGCTTTAGCTGTTATCACATAGAACAATCTTCAGAGTGTTTGATTCACTACCAGCCCACTGCAACTCTGGCAGATCTGTATGTCGTGTCTGTTTTCCTCCTGACCTGTAGGTGTCACTGTTTCTTTCTCAATTCTCTGCATCTTCTCTGTCCTCTCTTCCTGGTTTCACTGGTGTCTTCCTTTGGGAAGTCTGCAGGAAGTTCCCTTGGGCTTCCATAAATGTAGAAGGAACCTGGGTAGTTGGGAGGAGAGTGTGAGGGAGGGTAGTACTATTACCACCCCTAAGCAGTAGCTGTTAGCAGTTAAGTGATGTGGAAGGGAGATTTGGCTGATTGCCCTCTTCTTCTCCAAAATGAGGTACTCTTAAAGCAAATGCTAGCTCCTTTTTAGTTGCTAGCTTCCCTCTCAAAATGAGTGGCGTTTTTATTTAACATTTTTACTATTCTTTGGACAGAACACACATAGCGGAGTATTACACATACAGTTCTGACTCATACCGCAACATTTGGTAAGGCCAGCGAATGAAATTAACATAAGTAATCATTCAGTTAGCTGTGAACCTTAAAGGTATGACATAAAATAATATCCATATTACAGACCTTGAAGCCGGAGGTTAATAAGCCAATGTAGGGTCGCTCCCCAAATGGAGGAGAGCCTAGTAGTAATACATAGATTACACAAATGAAAAATGTAACAAAAGGCCTGAGTAATATTTTAACTACTCTACCTAGGGTATGTCCTTCTACCATGCAGATTATAATATCAACTATATACAGAAAGGCACTCTTTTACTGAAGCATAGGTAAAGCCAGAGTGGAGGAAGGGAAAAGCAGGGCTATTAATAGCAAAACCAGACCTATATAGTGAAGGGGAAATCTAAGAGGTGGGACTGGAAAGTGTATTATGACAATACTTAGACCTTAAGTAAGGTTGCCAACATTTGTCATACCAAGCTAAGGAGCCTTGGGCAAAACGGAGAGCTTCTCAAATGTGGCCCCTTGGGCAAGAGCCAGGAGAAACTCATGAAAGTAGGAATCTCGAGGTTCTCCGTCTCATCAGTATGAGTCTGTTGGCCAGTGTCCCAACCAATGTGATCCATTGTGCCTCTGGACTGTACTATGGAATAGTAGAGCTACCACAGCCACATATTGGAGAACACCTGTTGGCACATGTCCTGAATTGCTAGCCAGAAGTGCTGAAGATTGGGGCAGTCCCAGAGTATATGGAACAAATGAGCACCTTGGTTACCACATCTCCAACAAGTGTCATCGAGATGAGTCCCATCTTAAATAGTTTAGCTGGTCTCTGTACCATCTATGGAGGTCTTATTCATAATAAGTGGTATCGTCCATCCAGCAGACCAAATGGATTCGTACCCATCCTTGTTCCCATTGTTGCTCTGAAATGGAGGTCTGTAGTTCCTTTTCTCATTGCAATCTAGCTTTTTGGAGGGGTCTTTAGTGGTTTCGCTGAGGGCATAATATATGCTAGCTTTATTCTTGGTAAATTTACCCCATGAAAGTATGGGGTGAGGATTTTGTTGTGGTAAATTATTGTGGGGGAATTGGGAAGGTGGGATATGGCATCTCTTAACTGAAAGTATTTCCAAAAGTGAGAAGCAGGAGGTGATATCTTACCTTCAGAGATTCAAGAGTTCGTAACAGTGGTTCCAGGGAGTAGGAGATCATGTATCAAGGATACGGTCTGTATCTTCCAAACTTTCCAATGCAATGTGGAGTCCCTATTTTCAGGGCCTGTAGTCCCATAGAGGCATATATTCCCAGAGAGTTGGGTCATGGCACAGCAGAGCCATTGTTTGCTTCAGTATTTTATTGATAATAATATAGAAGGGAAAGGCCCACGGGTAAGTTCTTCTTGCCATATAAGGTGACCGCTGGGGAGGGGTGTGAGTTAGGGAGCCTTCTAACTGGAGCCAAGATGTGGAGGCCTGTCCAATTTAGAAAACCATCTAAGAGTCTGAGCCAGAATAAAGGCCATATGATACCGCTGCAACAGAGTCCCCACCACCCCTTTTCCAATGTTGCAAGTTTAAGTTTACTATATCGAGGGGTGTGCCGTCCCAAAGGAAATTGCCCATCAGGGCCTCAATTTATGGAACCACTTCTGTGGTATAGGCATGGGTAGATGAGCCAATAGATAAAGCATCTTAGGGGCTACCATCATTTTGATCAAATCTATTTTACCAGCTAGTGAGAGCTTTAGTGCTTTCTATCTTTCTATATCTAATCTAAGGAATCAATCAGGAGTTGAAGTTAGCTGCAAGCATTTTAAGTGAATTTGGGTGTAAGATGATGCCAAGGTATTTTATACCTTTGGGGACCATTTAAGCCCCATGGCGATAAATTCTTCTCCAGAGGCTAAGGAATTCAGCAGAAGGACTTCAGTTTTGGACTGATTCAATTTTAGACTTGATATCTTTGTAAAATCAGTCAAGATGTTAAAGATTGTCTGAATCCCTAGTGAAGTATATTCAGTAGTAATAAGAAGATTGCCTGCATATAAGAATGTTTTATAGTTGGCATCACCCACTTGAATACCAGGCATAGAATCGGAGGACCTAAGTGCAATGGCCAGGGGTTCTATAGCTAGAATGAATAGGAGGGAGAAAGAGGGCATCCCTGTCTCATGCCCTTCTGCAATTGGAAGGGCCGAGACAGGGTGCCATTAGTCAGAACCGAGGCTAGGGGCAGTATATAAAAGCTTTATCCAAGCGACAGATCCTGGGCCAAAACTCATAGTGGACAGAGTATGGAATAGAAAAGGCCATTTGACCTAGTCAAAGGCCTTTTAGAAGTCTATATGAAAGCTACTGAAGGGATTGGTGAGATTTTGACAGAGTGCATTAGGGACCCTAGGGTTCTGTGGTGATCCGACCCCAGGCGGCCTTTAACAAAGCACACTTGCAATGGGTTAACCAAGCCATGCAGAAGAGGTTCAAGCTGGCTAGCAAGAACTTTGGCCAATATCTTGGCATAGCATTGATAAGGGAGATGGGCGATAACTACCTGGAGACAATGGATCTTCCCTTTTTGGGAAGCACTGTAATAGTGGCTTCTCTCACGGAAGGAGGTAGATGTCAGTGAATAAAGAGTGTCGGAATGCCCAAACCAGATAAGGGGCTAGGTTAACTCCTGGAGTCTATACACATCTATGGACAATCCATCTTTCCTGGGGTTTTATGTGGATTCAAAGAGTGAATCACCTGACTAATTTCCTCAACTGTTATCGGGTTTCTAACAGTTTGGTATCACAACTGAAAATTCTGGGAATGGGTAGCGAGGATAAAAGGCTTGGATCTTAGCTGGATCAGGGGTATGGAGAAGCATATAGATGTTCATAGAATTGAGACATGATTAGATTTACCCCAGAGTTCATACAGCATAGGAACCCCTTTGTGTCCACTAGTGCATGTATCACCTTAGAGGCTTGCTGATGTTTAAGGCAGTAGGCCAAAAGCTTGCTGGCCTATTCTCCCCTTCAAGAAAGCATGGTGAATGTGTCTAAGGTTTAGCTCAGTCTGCCAGGATAAATGGCCATAAGGGAGATTCATATGCTGGCTAATTGTGCTAATAGAGAGGAAGATGGGGTTTGATTTTTGAGAGCTTTATATTGGGATTCCAAAATATATACTTGCTTCTCTAATGCCCTCTGATCCGCTTCATGGCGGTGCCTCCTGGCAGCAGCAAAGGCTATTATCCTACGCCAAATGGTAGCTTTAACAGCCTCCCATAGGTTGACTCCAATACCTCCCCATTATCATTGTCCATCCAGTATTCTAATACTGCCGGGCCAATCAATCTAGGAAAGTTGCATCTTCCAGCAGGAGGGTCCAGCATACCGTGTGGGTCTGGTAGGATCATGTCCCGGAAGAAATGAGCCAGAGATCTATCCTACTGGATGATCCCTAGGTCAGGGAAAACATGAATAATCATGCATTCCTGGGTGTAAGGTCCTCCAGACATCCAATAGTCCATGTTCAGACATTAGTTTCTCTACAGCTCTCCTAGCCTGTCTGTGAGGTTCAGGGATTTATTACTTTTATCTATAGAGTGATCTAATGTTAAATTAAAGTCCCTCCTAAAAGTATTGGGGCTCTATTTTGTTAAAGTCCAACAGGGCCTGATTAACTGTGTGAAAGAATTGTGGGCAATCCTGGTTGGGAGCATATAGGTTAGCCAGGACCAAGGGGCCTTCAGGGTTTCAACTTCTGCTATAATCCATCTCCTTCCTGATCTCGTACATACTCCTTCACCGTCCATCCCAAATTTTATGAAAAATATGAAACCCTCACTATGGGAGGGTGCCGCACTGTGAAGTTCTTCAGTCACCCAACCTTGTTTAAGCTTTATGGCTTCCCTAGAAGAGAGTTTGTCTCTTGCAAAAGGCCACCATAAGGCCTAATTTTTTAAGTGGAGTAAAACTTTCTTCCGTTTGATGGGTGAATTAAGCCTCTCACATTCCATGAGATTAACTTAGTTTCCATTTAAACCACAGTAAAACATGTCAGCAGGAATATATGATAGGAAACAATATAGGGAGGTCTGGGTCTACACCGTTTCCTTCTTACTCCCCACCTGATATTTGGAAGGCACATCCTCGCTCCATTTATAAGATTGCCATAAAATAATTAACACAACACCATAATACAAACATTTTAACCTGAAACAGAAAGTACTAATATTCACAACAACCAATGACAGAGGAAATTTAAACCATTTTTATTAACAGTGCCAAGCCCCCACCCCCTGTTCACTACAATACGATCCTACACATGACCAGCATCCACTGTGTGTGTCAGCTAAAAATAGCCCAGATACCAGTGGAGGTCGCTGGGAGGTAGGTAGCCCCAGGAACCCATCTCAAAACGTGGAACAATTCTCCTTATAACCCCAGGTTGAAAAGAAAATAGAAAAATGAAACTTCCGTGCAAGGCGGCCTCATAAACTGCTGCCCATCGGACTGATAAGTGGAAGTGATAAAGGCCCACCCTAATCCCTCTAAACCCTTCAATAGGGTTGCCAAGAATTGGTGTAAGTGGGCCCTGAATAAAGATATAGGCAACACAGTCCATTCCCTACCCTGTCAGGCATCACGGCTAGGAGGCTGGTGCATAAAGTGCCTGATCAGCACATTGAGAAAGCAAGGGAAGGAAAAAAAGACCTGGATAAATGACCAGGCATAGGTCTAGGGCCAATCACAGCCATCATCTGGACTGATAGACCCCCACTTAACATTGGGGCCCATGGGTATCGTCCCTAATCAGAGGAGAGGGTTGCCCTACCCTCAGACAAACATAGTAATGAAAAATAAAAATCGTTTCACCGATTAAACCTGATCCTAAAAGGATATAGTAGCAACAGTCAGCCCACTGATTCAACAGCAGAAGTAGAAATAGCCGCATCACCTGAGGTTGGCTCCAGAACAGGCACAGCTGCTGAGGTCACAGAGTCTTCCAAAAGAGTAAAGCTGATTCCTCGGCCCAGGAAAGATGTTTTGCAACTGAAGATTTTAAACCCTCCCAGCAGGAACGTCTGGGGGAAGAGGCAGATCATGGGAACATCTTCGGTAGGGAGATCCATCAGTGCCTTGTACTGATTGTTGCTCATATCTGGGATCAATGCATCATGATAGACATTGGGATCTGGGCTTCTGCTTTGGCTTCTGCTTCTGGAACGGAGCTGTGGAGTTTTGTCTACATGCCTTCCTTCAATCCTCACCCTTCTCCTGTTCTTTTTTTACTGCTAGGGAATTTTAGGGAAGTTGTCCGAGTGGGGGTCAGAAGTTGTTTAACTGACTGAGGTTTAGAAGCTGATGAGGCATCAAAGGCCATGGGTTTAGTGGTGTCCATCGGGCAGGGTGAGCAAGCAGGGCCCCAGGGCTGTGGGTATCATGTAATTTGCCCCAGTTTAATTTAGGGGCTTTAGTTGCTATGAAGCACTCTGTAGATGCTGGGTTATCAAAGACCCATGGTGACCCACTGACCACAATTCTGAGAGATGCAGGGTATCGGACAGAGTACTTGAGACCCAACTCAGCACCACGCTCTATGAGCTGCTGTAAAGGCCCTTCGCCTGTTGGTTACCTTCTGCAGTAATCAGCAAAAATTTGAATTTTGTGGCCCTTCCAAAGAGTTCTTTCTTCTGCCGAGCCAGCTGAGTAATAAATTCATGGTCCTGGAGCCGGAGAAATCAGGCTAGGATAGTACGAGGGCATCCACCAGGAGCTGGGCACGGGGCCAGGGTTCCATGCACTCTATCAATCTCCCAGGGGTCTCACATTGGCAGTCCATCAAGGGGAAGCTCTTTTGTAGAAAAGATATCATCATTCCCTTGCAGCCTCTGGAAACCCCACAAACCTGAGGTTATTCGGCTGCAATTTTCAAGATTGTCCATGTGGGCTCAGAGAAGGTGAATTAGCCTTTCTTGATCGTATAACTTAGCCCTGGCCTTGTGCCAGCCGTCCTCAACCTCCACTAGTTTGTGCTCAGAAATACAAGCCTATTGCAATAGGTCCACAATATCCTTCATGTTCTTCTTTGTGGGTACATCCAGTCTTTCCATACGGTGTAGAATTTTGGCAAACATCTGCCATATTTCTGATAGATTACTCTCTGGTGACGTGTGAGAAACAGACTCCATACTGGGATCTTTTAAGCTGGATGGCAGAGCAGGACACAAGATATGTGGCTGCGAGCGAACAAGTTCTCATGCGCCAATCGAGAAGTAAATACACGGGCGACAAACAGGTAAGTTCTGAATAATGACCTCGTGTCGTTGTGCAGGAAAGAATCAGTAAAAGCAGGATTTTAAGGGGTTATTTTGGGAGCTAGACATTCAGACGTCCATTCAGTTTGGCTGCTGGCCATGCTCCCCAAAATGAAGTGCTTTTAAAAGTAAATGCTAGCTCCCTTTCAGCTGCCAGCTGCTGCTTCTTCTAAAAAGCAATAATAACCAAGTTCTAGTCAGAGCTAATGTGGCTGTGGCAAGCATGCAAAGCTCGAAGAGAGTGCCTCAAGTGCCATCTCCAAGATGGCAGCGGTGATGCAAATGTACATGCATGGCATTCGCCATACAAGAAGTTGCTATGAATGGCAATGCCATTCACAAGATGGCAACACCAGTGGAACTGCACATGCACAGTTCTTCCTGAAATGTGGAAATAGCAACTGAAATATTGTGGCTATTACTCCATAGCAGCCAATCATGGTGCAGTGTTACAAGCTCCTTTGGACTTTAAGAGGATACTTCCAAAGGTCCAATGGAAGGTGCCACAATCAGCTGTTTTTGCAACAGAAAGCAAAACGGCTATAGGCGGTGCTCACAGCTGTAAAAATTATTCCTCTTAGAGAATTAGTGTGAAAGAAAAGAAGCTTAAGGATCTTGAATTAGAGAATAAACAGGGAAACGTAGAACCCAGGCTGGGATTCAGGAGATTATGGCTCTCAGGTTTGACATCAATAAGATATTCTCTGCATACTCCATGTAATGAACTATTATTTTGTTTTACATGGCTCCAAATATCTTCAATGGGCCAACCTTTAAAGGATAGGAAGTATATGCCAGATTGATTAACAATAGAGGCCATGCTTGCAGAACAGCATGGGGCATCATTCCACTATTACTATATACATCTTCTACTAAACTTCAAGCGGTTTAAAATCTACCCCTATAGGATCATCTCTGAGGGTACACTCACAGCTTTGTCAGGCTCTACACTTAGTTTATTGTACAGATCTTAATCAACCAATTTTTTCATAATTTCAACATCTTAATAGATAAGAAAATGTTGGTACAGAAGCAGTGGAAGGGATAGTAATTTTTCCTTGAAAGTCCTTGTTTATAATGAGTCATTCTTATCATTTGAAGATTTCAGGAGTAGATTTCAGCTTCCTGTCAGTGCTTTCTTTCAGTATCTTCAGTTTCTCCACTGTGTGCTGCAACTGTTGGGCATGAAAAAGCTGGCTCAATATTTACAGAACTCTGTACTTTAGTTATTCAGCCCAAATCTTTTTCTGGGCTTTATAGAAAGATAGGCAAGCTAATTCTGGCTAAGGTTTCACCCACTGCTTTCTATTGAAACAGGCCCTTATCTAAATTACTTGTGGAAATGTGGGAGAGTATTTAGAAAAATGGGTATTCATTTCTGAAACAGAACAGAATGCATGTCCTGCAATTCAATATCCCATGTAATCTTTATTTTACCCTTCTAGATTACACAGAGTGGGTCGGATTAAAAGCCCCACTTGCCCAAGGTGTCCACAGGAAGATGATGCTTTGGTCCACATGCTTTGGACATGCCTGGCAGTTGTGACCTATTGGCATACTGTTCAGGCATTTGTTTCTCCTCACTTGGGTCACACACAATTTTTATGGCAGAGATCTGTACAGGGTAATTATTCTGAGGTCTCTTCTAAATCACAGAAGTACTGTATGGTCTATATTGCAGGGTGACCAAGTTACTATTAATGACACAATAGAAAGACCTTAGAGTGCCCTCAAAATCAGAGTGGATCCAAGAATATTTACATCTTTAAATGCAGAGAAAGCTATCGCTTTGGCTAGTCAGACCCTTCAGAAATTCCTGGCCTTTGGGAACCTTTTCTTTCTCTGATTTTGGGAAGCTGAAATCTTTAGTTTGTGTAATTTCCTCTACCCTGGGATATGTTAAAGATATGGTGATATTGGGAGCGGTATTCATACCTCTAGTAACCCTATTCTTTACAATATTAGGCGAGGAGTATAGATTTTGATGATGCCTGCGAGGAATGAAGGTTTGGGGTGTGGGAAGTGGGTTGTGGGTTGTGTATGGAGAAGGGTTCTGGATATGGGATTTGCATCTGTTTATTGTGCTTTACATTTTTTTTTCTCTGTGTGTCTATGTTCATGGCAGAATGTGTTTTTGACATGTATGATACTTTTTATTCCAGTGATTTTTATTGATTCTTTATTGTTATTTCATGAACTCTAATAAAGTAAGTTTATTAAGTAGCAAAAAAAGATATTCTCTGCAATGGCAGAATTTGCTCTAGCAGTCACAAAACAGAAATGCAGGCATGCTGGTGAAAATCAGAAAAAACATTGGCTTTAGAGTTAAAAGAAGACTTAACCAAAACCTGATTGTGGGTGTCAGAGACAAGCAAGGCAAAGTTAAGTTAGCAAAAGAGATTAACAAGGTTTTAAAGTTTTATGAAGAGCTTTACTCTTCCTCAGCTCCAGCAGAGAATGACTTATTTTTTGAATCTATGGGAGGTCATAGCATTACTTCTTTAGAGGAGTTGGAGAGTACAGCCCTGGATAGGCCATTAACAACTGAAGAAATAACTCAGATTATTAGAGATTCCCCAGTAATAAAGCTCCAGGCCAAGATGGTATCCCAGGAGAGTTGTATAAGGTTATGGACCCCTTATTCCAAAATATCAATGTACAGTGTTTGATGAAGCATGACAGGAAGGAAACTGCCAGCCTCATTTAATAGGGCCAATATCACATTGATTCTGAAGAAAGAGAAGGACCCTTTAGTCTGTGAGAGCTACAGACTTATTTCCCTATTGAATGGAGATTACAAGATTTTGGCCAAGATGCTCTATCTCTTAGAATTAAGAATGGTGTGGCTAAACTGGCAGGGGAGAACAGGTGGGGCTTGTCTTGGGTAGATATGGAATGGCAAATATTCAACATCTCCTCAATGTGATGTATATTGCCCAGACAGCAAAACACCCTTAACTGTCCTATACATAGATATTTTCAAAGCTATTGAAATATTGAGTAGAATTATTTAAGGTATTCGGAAAGTATAATGTGGAGATGAGGTTAATTAGGTAGATATGGACCATTTATAGTAGCCCTTTGGTTGAAGAAATTACAAATGGGGAGATCTCATCCTCATTTAGCTTATCCAGGGGACAAGACAAGGATATCCCTTATCACCATATCTGCTCACTCTGGCCTTTAAGCCACTTATTAGGAGGATTCAGACACTCATAGATATCCGTTATTTTAAGATAGGAACAATATTGAAAGAGTCTTTTAGAAATGCAGATAACCTCCTGTTCACTTAATCCCACTTTAAGGAGTCCCTTTCAATGCTTAAAACTGTACTGCAATAGTTCTTGGGCATCTCTGTATTGTCAGTTAATGAGAGAAAACCCAGGCTCTACAGGTTTATGATTTTGGGAGGGTGAGAGGATAGATGGATGGCTTTTAGAGAAGGAATGCTGGCAAAAGGATTCAATTCTTTATCTTGGGCTTAAAATCCCAAAAATATTCATACCATGGTGAATATCAGTTTTGACCCTCTCTTGAAAGAGCAGCCAATGCCATTAGGACAACTTTAATAAAACATATTATTTGACACAGTTCAGCTTGTATTTCACCTTAGTTCTGTATTTTCACTCCCAATTATTTATTACTGAGGCCACTTGCATGGAAACATGATTTTTGCTCCTGGAGAGTCATCTATTCCTGTTGCTTTCTCCCTACCTGAGGTCATAATGCACTACCTGTGACATCATAATTACTTTCATGGTAACTGATTGTGATGTCACAACAAATGACTATGACATGAAGTAGGTAGTAAGCAAAGGAAGATGAACTCTAAGGGATGTAGAGCATGTTTCCATGCAGATTCTCAGTAACAAGTAATGGGAGGAGGTCTATTGAATACATATGGAATGCAAGATGAACTGTAATAAAATATTATGTTTTTCAAAGTTTTCTTTGAGGTGTCAAGCAGCTCTTTGAAGGAGATTAACTGTGATCTAGAAAATGGATGAATCTCTCCATGTCTCTTCAGAAGAAAATTAACTCTGTCAAATTATGGTGGCTCTAGACTTTTCTATCTATTCCAGAACATCCCATATCAGTTTGGCAACTCTAAGTTTAGTAAACCACAAATATGGTTAAGGATTTCTGTAGGGCCCCAAGCCACCTAGATTATCCTTACCCAAACTTAGGGCACACTGGACACAGGGTGGTGTCAGGCTTCCCTCATGGGAGATGTTTCAACTAGCTGTCCTATTTAAACAATCTGTATATTACCTATTGCCCCTCTAAAAACTCTCCCTTATGGTTCAAGGTGCAGAAGCAGGTTTGTAGGCCTGACAGTCCTACATAGATACATAGATACATAGACAGTGTCGGCAGATAAGGGCCTATGGCCCACCCAGTCTGCCCATTTGAGCTTTTAAATTCAGTTTATGTTTTCCTAGAAGTCTGTTGCCCTTACCCCTAACCTCCAGAATTCCTTTATGTCTATCCCATGCATTCTTAAATCCCATGATTGTCTCAGCCCCCACCACTTCCTCTGGCAGGGTGTTCCACTTGTCCACCACCCGTTCTGTGAGAAATTCTTCCTCATGTTTCCTCTGAATTGTCCTCCTCCAACTTCATCCCATGCCCTCTAGTCCTGGAACATCTTTTCACTTAAAAATAGTGTATTCCTGCACCCTGTTCCTCCCTGTGAGATACTTGTATGTCTCTATCACATCCCCTCTCCCTCCTCTCCTCCAGGCAGTACATGTTCAGTTCCTTCAACCTGTCTTCATAGGACTTGTGATGCAATCCATGCACCATCTTTGTTGCCCTCCTCTGAACCTTCTCTACCCTGTCTATGTCCTTACATAGGTATGGTCTCCAGAACTGTACACTGTGGATCTTTTATTTAACACGAGGCCACTCAGTAAAATGGTAAACCCATGTAACTCTAGTTCACTTAAGACCATAAAGATGCTGCAGACTAAGCTCTCTATCTCTAGTTTTCCACCTCCTCTAGAGGGCCTTTGGCATAACCCAAATGTTATGGTGGTTGATTGCCACTGACAAACTCTGAGTGGTTAGCACAAGGTATCTCCAGTGTTGGAGATCTGATTGACCATCACTCGAGCATTCTGATCTTTTTGAGGATCTCAGACTTAAATTCAAGCTACAAAGATTTCACTTTGTCACTTACAGTATCTCAGATCAGGAAGGCCCTATCAGATACAGTGCTAGGCCCTAATTTGGAGCGAGCTTTTGTAGGTTCAGAGTGGCCATTGGTCTACAGTGCTATTAATTCCAAAGGGGGTTCTCAAAGATGTGCAGTGGTTCTGACCTCCCCTTCTAACAGAATCCTCCAGATCAAAGTGACAAATGGAACTGGGACATAATATACTGGCAGAAGACTGGGCATCTGCATGGAAAATGCTTACCAGTCTTACAAGGAGGTTCAGGGCAGAACAGTGCAGTTTAAAATTTGACATCAGTATTACTACTCCCTTTAAAGTTGTAGAAGATGGGGTTTTGTCCTGAGGTAAATGTTGGCAATGTGGAGAGCCACATGCTAATTTATTACACATGCTCTGGAGTTGCCCTCCGGTCTCTAAATTGTGGGAACAAATTTACAAAATCTGAGGGAAAGTCACTGGGTTCACATTGCAATTCTTTCCAGAGACCTTTGTTTTGAATTTTTCATCTCAACTTGGGTCCTTCTCCAGACAGCAGACAAACTGGATCCTCTCCTCTTCATTAGCCTTGACAGATTGCTTCCATCAAAGTGGGAAGAACAATCTCTACCTACTTTAGCTGAATGGAATAACTGTATGACTATACTAGCTCAGAATGAGAGAATTTGTTATTATTGCTTAACCATACTGAAATGTTCTATGCTTCCTGGTCCACCTTCATGTATCTTACAGTCTGAAGAATCTACGTCTATACTTGCCCTTTTATGTGGTGTGTATCTTTTGGTATTTCTTCTAGCATAATCAGCTATGTAGTACTGCTATAGTTACTTTCTATAATGATGGATGTGACTAGTTTATGAAATATGATATTCCTTTCTTGATGTACTTGTTCTCTATGTTTTAGACTTATGTTGCCTGTGCTGGATTAATATTTGTAATGTAAAGAAAGCCACTAAAATGTTAAATTCAAATAAATAATTTTAGAACCGTTGGGTTTAAGAACTTAATTTCTTTGTAATTAAAGGTTGGAGTTAGAACCATGAGGCTAAAGTCATATTGATACACTGTCCATGTATCAATATGTGTTAAATATATTTTAAGTAAGCATTAAGCCCTGAGAAAGTAGCCTCCTTTCGAGGGGCTTAATGCGCTTGTAACATGGACCAAAATTAGAATATATGGTACATATGGGAAAATACATTGTTAAAACAACATTCTAATAAATACAAATGCTTTTATATATAAACAGCAGTAAATTTTTGTTTTTTCAAGCCACATTTATTTATATGGTGGTTGACATGTTCTGTTACTGTCTGCTAATGCAGCAGCACAAATAATATGTTTAAAACAATATCACACTGTCACGGTTTCACTATCTATAGCTGACAAAATAATTTTTCAATGTTTTAAACACAGAATTTCTGTACTTTCTATGCCTCCTAGTACAACAAATGTTACTCATTTGCATATTCTCTGAAGGCTCGGTTTTCACTCAAGCGACATGTATTTATATAGTGCCTGCACTGTTTTCTTTTTCTTTGAAAAGGTTCACTACATAATACAAAATAAATTAGCATGTGTAAAATTCACAGATTTTGTCACTAAGTATTTATCTTGCTTATCGATACTGCTGCCAATAAGCGTATGCAGCAAAGAACAGTGGGATTTGTCAGCTGTATTATTTAGATATTCCAGTTCCATTGATTTGTAAAATCTCTCGGAAGTACTCGCTTGTTACAAGATTTCATGCACAATCACATTTCAACATATAAGACTCTTGTTTTTATATTTGGCTTTCTGCAACACAGCATTATTTTTCGGTGTTGGCAACCCTGAAGCGCCATTAACATTTACCCATGTGCATCGCTGAACTGTTATTTTTCCACACAGGAATTCATGTGAAACATCACACAGCACATAAACCTCACTATTTTGAGAAATATTATTGCAACAAACAGGTCCCTTTCTTGTGAAATGTGTGACTTCCAATGGATTATATGTTGAAAGACACATTTATTTTTCCACCTTATACTCACTTTCTGTCTTACAACACTCTATCTCTCTCATTGATCAAATTTTTACTCTAATTGTGTATCACATGTTTGAAAATGGACAACATGACTGTGCACCTTTCACTTCACTGCTTTCTCTTTTAGGACTTGGGGCACATTTGAGTGCGATATCAAGGGTCCATTGGGTGGGTGGGAGGAAACTCTTGTTCTCTAGCTGATGTTCAAAATGGATAACGTGGCTGTCTGTGGTGGTTAGTGGTACCACAGTAGCAGGCTTTACTTGGGGATTAATACCCGCTGCTGTACTGTCACATGTTGTATTTATACCAATGAGAATTCATCATTTGTGCCTATATTGATGTCCATGTTACAATGCATGTTAATAAATGGAAAGTGTATCAATATGGCTCACAGTAAAACTGTAGAAGCTGTGACAACTCACCTTTCTCTCTGGGCTGGAACAGCTTTTAGAGGTGTCTGTCCTCGGGTATTCATGACACCAGCTGGGTCATCCAGCACCAACCTTCAAGTTTACCGACTTGGTTAATTAAACGTGCAATTACACAAATCAAAGTCTGGTAGTTTGTCTCTCTCAAGTGGCGGATGCTAAGCAGAGTTTTCCTCAACCAGTGAAAACCATATATTACATAAAAAATGACATCACAGTCACAACTGTTGAGTAAATAAATAGCTTTTACTTAACAGAAAGTGAACAGAGCATTACAGAAATATACATTATATTTACAACACAGAATAATACTACATGTTAAATACATATTACAGAATAATACACCGATACAGAAAAAGTAGACAAATGTTTTTAAATAACAGATGATGAAAGAAAAGGCTACTACTGCAATATGCTAGTATTACTTACCTTCCCTGTCCTTTCAAGAGAACACTGGACCCTATGCTAACTGCCAGCTCCCCTGATATAGCTAGAAGGGTTGGCTCCAAGCTTATGTTTCTCCCTCCAGCTTCAAGATTAACTAACCCCCTTCACTGTCTTTCAGAATCTTATATACTCTCTTGAGAATAGGTGATTCCTATTCCCCTTTGAATACCAACCATCTACCATGTATGGATTTAATTGTCCCAATAAGACTGAACGCCTATCAGTGACCAATTATATTCTCTTTAACCTTAAGCTTATATTTGAGAACCAATCCCTTTAAACTGTTTTCTGTGTGTGGATAGGTCCACTCGAGATTAATGACACAGGTCTTATCTAGCAGCTAAGGAGGACAGAGAGAATTTCAGCTTATGGAACTTCAGCTTGTGTGAGGGTTTTTTTCCAGACTGTTAAAAATGTGTTTGGAAAATCCAAACATTAACGCCTTCCTTCCCATTTCTGTCACATAGCATATTCCAAGTGCTAACCTGAGTGCAAAATGTTATTTGTAAGCATTAAATTGTACTAGGCACAAAAGCACATGAACCTGCTAGTACAAAAAATGTTTAAGGTATTTTCTTCAGGTGCACCCACATGTAAAGCAAAACTAAGCCTGAATGCAAAATGGTGCCCAGCTGTGCTATATGAACCCACCCTACAAAAGGCAGCTGGCACAGCATAAACCCCATAGCACCAAAGCACAAACCTGCAACATTCAAAGGTTACATATAAATTAACTTACTTCCAATGCAGGCATACTGAGCTACTTACCAGGTCATTACTTGCTCATTAGCCTCTGTTGTGTGTGTCATACTGCCCCATTAGCTGTCACTGCTTCTCCTGTAGTGGGTAAAGGATCCCCAGCTGTTCAGCATAGTTGTAGTCAGCACTACCCTAGCATCCAATCTCCTGCACCAACCCTCCTCGGCAGGTAGTGGTACCGCTTTCTGCTGATGTTCTTGATAGTTTGCCAGGAGTGGAAATGTTACATAAAGCTGTAACACTACTATCCTTTCCATTGCCACACAAACATGCATGCATGCATGCACACCTCCTCTGTCCCCATAGTCAATATTCCCCTTCCTCTGCCTATCTCAGTCCCATTACAGTACTGGTAGCATTTATAGGTGCCTTCCTAGACCAACCTCCACAGCTCCCTACCCATCCTGGATCCAACTGGTGTATATCCATATGACCTGAGGAGAGCAGAGACTTGTAAATGTATTCCAGTAAAACTATTGTGGTACTTTTACTTTCCTTATGATCAGAGGCTTGTGGAGACTGGCAAATTGATTCTAGTGCATTAACTAATATTGCTTCCACCCCTTATGACCAAAGTGATGTGGGGTTGGTAAGGAGGCAGTATAGCACAGTGGTTTAAGGCTCTGAGATGCAAATCTGGTGACATCCAGCAGACCAGATCTGGGTTTAAATCCCACAACTTCCATTTGCATACTGTGTGACCCTGAGCAAGTCATTTAACTTCCCTGTGCCCCAGGTTGCTCCTGTAAAAAGCTTTCAGCTTAGTGTGCTGCTCCTGGTTAAACAACTAGATTAAAAAAATATATATTTTAATAAAACTGTTCTGCTACTCCCCTCCCTGACTATGACCTGAGGTGTGCAGGGACAGGTGAATATACTCTAAAAAACTACTGTGCTACATACCACTCAACCCCTACCTCACTAATCAGGGACATGGCTTCAAAAAATCAGGGACAAAGGATCAGACTCAGGGATGCAGCTTAAACACTGATGATATCCACTCAGAAAGCTGGCAGAATAGGAGAATTACTATAAAGGGCATTTTTGAGCAAGAACAAGCCTGTAACTATAATGTCTAGCATAATTTTGTGATCACAATCCTCACAGTTCAGACACAGAAACCTCAGTTTTTGGAGGGACAGAGAAATATTTTGAGGTAAAATCAGGGACTTTCCTGAAAAATCAGGGACAGTTGAGATATGCTGTGCTACTCCCACACTCCCCTGTAATGCCTCAAGTGGTACAGGACTAAAACTGATTCTAGCATAAATATAAATATTGAACACACCATCCCATTTGATTACCCAAATGGTGTGGGGCTGGAAAATTGTCTAGTAAAAGTAATGTGCTACCCCAGCCTCCCTTATGACGCTAGTGTGTACAGGTGCTGGAGTACTGATACTATTGTATTTTAATATAAAAGCAATTTGTATAGTTGCCACACAATTACCTAATCACCCTGTTGAGTAATACATTGAGACCAAAATCATTCAACTAGTTCAGTTATATTCATTTCATTATATTACTAAAATAATCTCAGACCATAGAATTCTGCTGTTCAACAGTCACATAAACTGTCATATATATGGAACATCAAAATAATGTTATATATATATATATATATATATATATGGGATACATGATGGGCAGGAGTGGGATATGGAAATATTCTCACTCCTGCAGAGTGAACTGTGTATTCTCACGCGTGCCTAAGGCTCATGTGAAATACACAGCTCATGAGGCAGGAGTGAGAATATTTTCCATTTGCCATGATCTGCCCATCATGTGTGTGAGTTATACTACAGGGGTGAGAGCTGCAGAAACATTTCTTCTGAATCTGTGTGTTTCTGCTCATTCTGAGTGTGCTGTCAATGGATGTGTGTGTGTGTGTGTGTGTTCTGAATGGACTGGGAGTCAGAAACACAGGTGAGTGTGTTTTGCAAAGCTAATTGAGTGAGAGGCTCAGTGAGAAAGACAAATTGCTGCAGGTAGCACTGAGAAACAGAACCTGCTTTGTAAAATACTTTCATTTAGAATTCAGGTTGTTTTGAAGCTGAGATAAGCACAGTAATGGGCTAGCAATGTTAGAAACACAATGGGGCATAGGTGAGAGTCTTTGCAAAGCTAATTGTGTGTTGCAGCTTCAGTGAGAAAGAGAAACTTTTTCTGAAGCAGTTTTAAAATGCAAGCTGCAGTGCATTTATCCTCACTCTGGTGACATCAGCAGAGTATGGATAAATGTCGATATCCTCACTCTGCTGATGTCATCAGGATTTATCCTTACTGCAGTGGAAATAACACAATTTATCCTACTGAGAAAGCACTCACCCCGTGGTGTGCGTATATATATATTCATGGCAAAACTCTGTTTAATGCATTAGTTAGGGTTGTTCCACAGCAACAAAAGCAAGGAAATTTGGTGTTAGGGTTGCCACCCCTTGCACCCCATACCCGTCCTCACAAACAGACATCGGGTGTGCATTGGGGTCATTGGCTTAATTCTACCCCATTCCACATGTAAATAAGCTGAGGCAGTGCATTATAGGAGAATGGGGTGAGAGTTAGGACCGATGACCCCGATGCACACCCCGGATGCCTGTTGGTGGGATGGTGGCATGAGGTGTAAAGGGTGGCAACCCTAACACTGAATTTCCTCACTTTTGTCATCATGGACAACCCTAACTGATGCATTAAATGGATTTTTTGCCATAATTTCCTTCTTTTGAGAATGTGCACTATAAATAGTGAATGGAATGTGGTAGGGCCCCGTTCCCACCATGTGATTTTTTTGTCACTTTGCTGTGCAAAACTGTATGACCGACTGAAATAAAAATTAAATGAAGACATGTACCATGGCACACCGTGCATCCAGAATTGTGTGTACATCCATTCAACGGTTGCACAGCACCATGAGCAAACAACATAATATGCACACCAGCAAACCGTAAGTGCCAGTGACCCAACAATTGGCACAGTGAAAGATGAATTATAAATCTTGCAGATTACAAATGCCAGGCAAATCAGACACACAGTTCAGAAGTTATTGAAGCATAATGAACCAAATTTTCATTATTCGGAGTGGCATAATTCCACACCTGTTAATGTTTTACACATGAAACCACTGTAAGGCACCTCCATGCCATGAGGGCTACCTACTCTATTAATTTAAAGGCAGTAGCACTATGCAGAATGCTATGCGAAATGTTAACTGCATCATGCAGTACCTACACAGCAAATTATTTTTCAAACATGTAAATAGCATAATTCACATCTACAGGACATCCACTCAACACCCTCCAAATTTCATGTGAAAGACCGAACTGATCCAGAGATATTCCATTTTAGGTTTCTACCTCTAAGAAGTCTTCCACCACAAAATGGGGCAAATCGCAGTGAAAATGCACTAAAATGGAGGACTTGGTGGCGAGAAATCAGTAACTGTGAAGTGGGCCAACTTCAAATGGCCATAACTCAGGAATGTAACAAAATTTTTCACCACACAAAAACTGGTATGTTCCTTGAACAAAGGTCTTTCAAAGTTGCAGACTAATCAATCACACACTGGCTGTGCTATGCATTGTGGAATACAGTGCAGACAAAAGCAAAACATAATGTTTTGCACTACACTACAAAACATAAAACACAAAATGATAATGTTAATGCAAACGGTGGTGGAAACAGTGAGGTAAAATAAAATAGTAATGCTAATGGTAAAGCAAATGCAAGCGTCAAATGTAATGCACATGGTGAGCGCAAATGTAAATGATAACGCAATAGCGTAAGAAACACAAGCGCAAATATTAATAAAAACAGAAATGGTAACACAAATGCTAATGCAAATGCTAACAGCAACAGAAATGCAAAGGTTAATGAAAACAGTAATTCAAAAGCTATTACCCATGGAAACACTAACGAAAATGCAAACAGTAACACAAAAGCAAACAGAAATGCAAACGGTAATGGTAACAGCATTGGTGATGCAGAAGGAAACAGTAACTAATCAATAATGGAAACACTACAGAAAATGCAAATGCTAAGGCCAACAGAATGCAAGAGTGATGAACATGCAAACAGTAATGGTAACCTTATTGGAAACACAAATGGTTACAGTAACACCAACGATGATGCCAAAGGAACACTAACACAAACGGAAATGCAAATGCAAGTACATATGCAAACGCAATGGTAATCTGCATTGTCACAGTAATGCAATTGAAATGCAAATGCTTACAGTAACACCAACGATGAAGCCAAAGGAAACACAAACCCAAACGGAAGCACATATGCAAACGCAAATGGTAATGCACACGGTGACGAAAAGGAAATGCAAAAAAACAGTAATGGAAAAGCAAATGATAACAGTAACACAAACTCAAGCGCAATGCAAACGTTAAAGGGTAACGCACACAGTGACGAACGAAAATGCTAACTGTAGTAGCAACACAAATGCATACACATTTTCCCCAAAAGTTGCATTCAAAAGCACAGTGAATACAAAGAATGTATGCATAATAATGGCCCTGGGAGCAGAAAATGAACACTTGGAATACTAAATTGCTTATATCTCAGGAACTGCATGCGACATAGGAATAAATTTAAAATCTAATATTATTTATGACTTTCTTGGCTAGTTTTGCAGAATTCTTCCAATGAAATATCCGTATCTCGAAGTGTTTTCTAGATACGGGCCCGAAGGTGCAGCAGACACCATAATGTTGGCCTATGGAAAAAACATCACTTTCAGAGTGCCGAACTTAGCAGCCTCTAATATTTTGTCACCAAACCAAAACCACCAAAAGGCACATCTGTGGGATCTTGGCTTTCTTCCCTTCAAATTTCAACTAAAAGACCAAGCCTTCTTTTGCAGCAGATGGCAAAGATTACCTATTGTTTTGGGCATAGTGTGGCAAAGTATTTCGAAATCACAACACTTCATATAAAATCATAACACTGCTACACTACTTTGTGACACTACTTTTTACAAAAATTTAAAACACATATTTCTGGGGTGTTTTACTCCCCAAAAAGACATGGCTAGCATCCTCAGGGCTAGACTAAGTGAACACAACAAGAACTGTGTCCCTAGAGGATCCCAAATTTAAATGCCAAACATTTCTGTGACCACCAACTGAAAACAAGATGGCTGATTTACGACACTACAAGGGTCATTTGCAAAAGTAAAAAGTGCATTTGTGACACGTTTGCTTAGTTTGTTAACTTTCCATCGACTATAATGGGAATCTGTTTTTCAATAACTTTTGAACCGCTTAATATTTTTCACAGGATCTTTAAAAGGCACATTGGGGACTCTGGCTGCATGTTTCCTGAAAGTTTCAGACTGGTCATACGAACCGTGTGACCTGTAGAGCGGTACAAAGAATGCACAGATGTGTAATTTGTGTATTTTCAGTGCTCTATAGCTCTGCAACTGTATATCCAACCATTACAAAACATGACAGATCCAGAGATCTATGGTGCCAGACTGAGCATTCCAAATTACAGTCAAATCTGTTATATGGTGGCAAAGTTATTAAGCTGCCAAATTTCAGATTTAACCTTAAATGAGGTACTCAACCTAATTATAGTGGCACTACCGTGCCACTAAATATATATATATATATATATATATATATATATATATATATATATATTATGGTAGCACAATAGTGCTACCATAGTTAGGGTTGTGGAGCCAGTTACATGTTAAACCTCAAAATTTTGTACCTTAATAACTTTGCAACTGTTCAATGGATTTGTCTGAAATTTGGAATACAAGATCAAGAACCATACATCTCTGGATCTAACAACTTTTGTACTTTTCGGATATAGGATTCATAGGTTTCATAGGTAAATCAGAGCCAAGAAGACCGTGGTCCATGTTGCTCACCAATTTTGTTTATTATAACCCTTGATTGATTTGTTACTCAGAAAAGTATCTAATCGATTTTGAATAAGTTCATGCTTTCACTGGTCACCACAGAAAGTGGTAGGCCATTCCAAATTTTAGATACTCTGACAGAGAACTAAGAACTTCTCTGTTTAGTTCTACATCGTTCAACTATTAATTGTAATGGATGAGCCCTGGTTTCGTAAGTCACATCTCTGAAAAGTAGTCCTAAGGTATCCCACAAGGTAGTACCATATAGAGCTCGATACACCAAGTGTAAGTCTCCCTCAGTCTACGATATTCTAGACTGTAAAGTCCAAGTTTTTAACCCTGTTTTCATAATCTAGACCCTGAACCTCATCCATCCTTTTGGTTGCCCTTCTCTGTATAAGTTCAATAGCATTTATAGAACCCTGTCTCCTGGTGCCCAAATTTGGGCACAATACTCCACATGAGGGCCTAACAAGTGAGGAGTACAGCAGAGTAAGACCTTGCTACTTGTACTTTTTATGTGCTTAGTTATACAATGGAGAATA
Organism: Neoceratodus forsteri; assembly: GCA_016271365.2. Classification (NCBI taxonomy): domain Eukaryota; kingdom Metazoa; phylum Chordata; order Ceratodontiformes; family Ceratodontidae; genus Neoceratodus; species Neoceratodus forsteri. The sequence goes on along the minus strand of CM028133.1, from coordinate 83,393,756 downwards.
CCCTCAGCTTTATTGATTATTTGTTGACAATGTAGGCCAAAGTTTAAATCATTTTTACTCTGATTCCCAAGTCTCGCTGCTTCAACAACCTTAAGCAGTCTGTTACCCATTTTGTAATTAGCTAATGGTTATTCTTCCAAATGCATTACAACACATTTCTCAATGTTAAACATGAGTTTCTTTTGTTAAAGCCAGTTTTCTAATTCATTTAATGCATATTGTAAGGTAATTACATCTTCAGGTTTATTAATTTTGTAGCCAATACTGGTGTCGTCAGCAAATTTGGTCAATCAGATGTTAGTTGAAGAAGATAGTGAGGAGATATAGATAATAAAGAGACAGAGTCCCAGAACAGATCCCTGAGGGACCCCACTAGTAACCAGTTCATATTCTGAGTAGTAACCCTTTATACAAACTCATTGGGTCCTCTCAGACAACCATGACTCTATCCATCTAGTAATATTCCCATCCAATCCCATTTTATTGTTGCATCTATTAGTTCGCATGGTGGCACCTTTTCAAAAGCTTTTGAAAAGTCCAATAGAATTACATCCACAGCTTCACCCCTGTCCAAGGCTAAGCTGACACCACCGTAAAATTCGAGCAGGTTTGTAATACAGGATCTAGATTTTACAAAACCATGCTGTGCAGTGTCTGGTTGCATAATGGTCCCAATATAATTTTTACTATACCCTCCATGATTTTACTCAGAACAGATGTTAAACTAATGGGTCTATAGTTTGCAACATTGTGTTTGAATCCTTTTTAAAAAACTGGGAATAACTGTGGCCTGTCTCTATACTTCTAAGACTTCTCCTTCTGTAAGAGATTTTGTGAATAGGGCAGCTAATGGACCAGACAGAGGAACTGCCAATTCTTTCAAAATACAGGGTGGATTCCATCAGGGCCAGCAGATTTGTTGGGATCTAGTCTCAAAGTAATTGCTCCATTTCCTTTTCTCAATCTTATGTTGTTTGGTTGTGAAGTATATATTGCGATTGACAGTAGGACTAGTTTTACTATTAAAGACTAAAGAAAAGTACTTATTACAAATTGTAGCCATTTCTAATTTATCAGTTTGTAGTTCTCCATTTTGATTTTTTGGGGTCTATAACAGGCGCACTCCTCTTATTATTTATATAAGTATAAAGGTTTTATAATTATCTTTAACGTTAACTGCTAGCCTATATTCATAATCACATTTTGCTTTTTAATACTCTTTTATATATTTTTAAATGTTGTTTATAATCAAGCCAATTTTTTGAGAATTACTTAATTTAGCTTTTATAAATGCCCTGTTTTTATTTTTAATATGCTTCCTAACTGTTGCATTCATCCAAGGTGTTTTAGGTTTGCTGTTATCTATTTTCTTAATTTGGGGGATATATTTTTGTGGTAATGGTCAATTTAGTATTTAAAGACTGCCATATTTCTAAAAGTATTTGTGCTTGAATTCAGATTCCCAATCCCAGTGGGCCATTTCGCTTTGAAAATCTCCAACATTTGACTTATTAAAGTTATACATTGAAATAGTACTGGGGTCGGATTCTCTGGTTTATTTTATAAGTAAAGTATACCATTGAGTGGTCGCTAGATCCAAGTGGTGGAATAACTACAATTTATATACAGCTATGGAGTTATTAAGCGTGATCTGTGTGCTTTACACTTTTTTCAATTATTTGCTCATCCCTACAGGTCGCACAGTTTGTGTGACTGGTCCAAAACTTCAGGGAATGGCGCGGGTCCCTGATGTGCCTTTTGAAGATTCCATGAAAAATATTAAACGATTCAAAGTTATTCAAAAACAAGTTCCATTATAAGTCAATGGGAAAAGTTAGCTTTTTTGTTGGCTTTTAGCTTTTTTGTTGACCGGTAAGTGCACTAGACAATTGCTGACTATTTTCAGGCACGACCTGGGGAGGGGATACAGATGAATGCCAACTGACCTTGAACCAGATTAAGCTGTTGGTGGTATTTTAGTGAATGAGGGAAATTTGCCAGGACACTGGGAAATTCCCTACTCTTTCGAGAAGTGCCATGGATCTTTAACATCCACCTGAACTACCACCAATCCAGGCAGATGGGACCTCGGTTTAACGTCTCATCCGAAGATGGCACCTCAACAGTGCAGCACCCTCTCATGCTGCACTGCAGTGTCAATACTGGGATATTAACCCAAGTGCCAGATGTGGGAACTGAACCCACAGCCCTCTGATCTCCGGCCTCAGAGGCGGAGTGTGCTACCTACTGAGTCACTGACACTAACAAAAGTTTGACACTTTCACAAATGCACTTTTTACTGTCACAAATGGCCTTAGTAGTGTTGCAAATCCACCACTTTGTTTTCAGTTGGTGATCAGAAAAATGCTTGCCATTTAAAATTGGACCCTTTAGGGACACAATTCATTTTGTGTTTACCTAGTCGGTTTACCTGAGGATGCTAGGCATGTCCTTATTTTGGGGTTAACACCCAGAAATATGTTTTAAAATTTTGGAAAAGTAGTGTCATTACTCACGACACTTTCGCAAATCTGTGCAAAAGCTTTGCAAATCACGGCACTACTTTACGACACTATGCCCAAAATAACAGGAATTCTTTGCCACCCTGCTGCAAATGGACGGTTTGGTCTTTTGGGCTGAAATTTGAGGAGGGCAGTCAACATCTCACAGATGCCTTTGCAGTTTGGTGACAAAATATTGCATAAATGCAAAGTTATGGTACTCCAAAGTTGACACTTTTCCCATAGACTAACATTGCGGCATCCACTGCATGACAGGAATTCTTTGCCACCCTGCTGCAAAATAATGGTTTAGTCTTTACACTGAAATTTGGAGGAAGAGAGTCAACATCCCAAAAATGTGCCTTTTGGTGGTTTGGTGAAAAATATTACAGGGTGGCAAAGTTATGGCACTCCAACTTCTCTTTTTCCCCATAGGATAACATTACGGCGCTTGCATGCTTTTCAGGGCCGAAACGATGCAAGATACGGAATTTTCATCGAAAATGCTTAGTGGGCTAAGTACAAAACTAGCCAGGAAAGTCATAAATCATATGACTTTTACATTTTTCTACATCGTATGGTTCCTGAGATATAAGCAATTTAGTATTATAACTCCTCATTTTCTGCCCGAGACCCATTATTATGCATACATTCTTTGTACTCACTGTCTTTCTCTATGCAGTTTTGGGAAAACCAGCCTGTGCACTTACATTACTGTTACCTTACTGTTCTCTCCGCTAGTTCCACTCCATTTCACTTACTGCTCCATCTACGCCACTACATGTGCTAACCTTTCCATTTCTCATTTGCTCTTGTGTTTGGGTTATTTTTGCCATTTGTGTCTACAGTACTGTTTCTCTTTTGTTTCACTTTGCATCACCATGTGCATTACAATTTGCGTTTGTGTTACCATATGCGTCACTGTTGTGATTTTGATGCATTGCTGTTCCTGTTCCTATGTCACAAGACATCACGTGGTGGGGGCACAGGGCCCCTTCAGGCCCGAAGCTCCGTGACTCCACTGCTGCATTACATTTACTATTTCGCTCATCATTCTCAAAAGAAGGAAATTAGAGGCCAAAAGCTCTGTTTAATGCATTAGTTAGGATTGTTCCACAACAGCGGCAAAAGTGATGAAATTTGAATGTTAGGGTTGAAAGTACCTTGTACCCCCAGCCCACCCCTCAACCGGCATCGGGGTGCACATTGGTTGCCGGTCCTAACTTTCACCCCATTCTCCTATTCCAAAGCTTCTTTCCACATGTGATGGGGTGAGAGTTAGAGCTGATGATCCCAACGAGCACTCCAATGCCGGGTTGGGGTGGGCTGGAGGGGTGCAAGGGTTTCAACCCCTAACATCGAATTTCACTTTTGTCACTGTGGAACAACCATAACTGATGCATTAAATGGATTTGTTTGCCTCTAATACACACATATATATATATATATATATATTATGGTAGCATGGTAGTGCTACCATAGTTAGGGTTGAGTAGCACTTTTAAGGTTGAAGGGTCAAATTTACACCTTAATAACTTTGCCACCATTCAACAGATATGCACAATAGGGCATGATAGATCTTGAGATCTGCCAAGTTTCGTACTGGTCAGACATATGGCTCTGGAGTTATTAAGTGACAAACAATAGCTCAATTACTGTTTTTGCAATCTTTGCTCTCACCTACAGGTCGCACGGTTTGTGAAACTGGTCCAAAAACGATGTGTCTTTTGAAGATTTTGTGAACAAATATTTAACGGTTCAAAGTTATTCAAAACAAGTTCCCATTATAAGTCAATGGGAAAAGTTAACAAAATATTCAACACTTTCACAAATGTACTTTTAATGTCACAAATCCACCATTTTTTAAGTTGGTGATCAGAAAATGCTTGGCATTTAAATTTGGGACCCTCTAGGGACACAATTATTTTGTCTTCACTTAGTCAGAACCTGGGGATGCTAGCCATGTCTTTATTTTGGGGTAAAACACCCCAGAAATATATTTTCAAATTTCTGGAAACAGTAGTGTCGTAAGTAGTGTCACAGGCACGACACTTTCAATAAAATTTTGCAAAAATTGCATAATTGCGACACTACTTTTTCAGACTTGGCCAAAATGACAGGAATTCTTTGCCACCCTGCTGCAAAAGAATGGTTTGATGTTTTGGGCTGAAATTTGAAGGGAAGAAAGCCAGGATCCCACAGATGTGCCTTTTGGTAGTTTGGTGAAAAAATATTGCACAGCTACCAAGTTACGATACTCCAAAGTTGATGTTTTTCCCATAGACTAACATGGTGGCATCCGCTGCACCTTTGGGCTCGTATCTTGAAAGCGGTGTGAGATACAGAATTTGTGTTGCGAGTTGCATAGCCCTGTAGGCTATGTAATAACAAAAATCTAGCCAGGAAAATCAAGATTTTTGTGAAATTTAAATTTTTTTTCTATGTGGCCATAGTGTCGTAGTGAAGTGTTTATGATTTTGTGACACTTTCACAAAAGAAAGCATCAAACTGTTAAATGTATGACACACTACTTTGTGACACTACTGTTTACAAAAATTTCAAAAACATATTTCTGGAGTGTTTAACCCCCAAAAAGACATGGGTAGCATCCTCAGGGCTCAACGGGAAAATGAAAAGAACTGTGTCCCTAGAGAGTCCTAAATTTAAATGCCAAGCATTTCTGTGACCACCAACTGAAAACAAGATGGCAGATTTGTGACACTTCAGGGTCATTTACACACTAAAACTGCATTTGAGGCACTGTCGAACTTTTGTTAACTCTTCCCATTGACTATAATGAGAAACTTGTTTTTGAATAACTTTTAAACCGCTTATTTTTTCATGAAATCTTCAAAAGCACATTGCTGCATCTTCCTTGAAGGTTTTGGATCAGTCATGCAGACCGTGTGACCTGTAGGTGCGAGCAAAGAAAGCACAAAAGTGTAATACTACATTATGCGGTGCTATGTAGCGCCACAATGATATATATATATATATATATATATATATACACATACATATATATATATATATACAATGGGGTGAGTGATAAATGAGTGAGATAAAACAGCGTATCATCCACTGCAGTGTGATATTGCAGTGTGATAGAGACACTGGCTCTCTGACTGACATCCTAAAGTATAAACAGGCCGAAACTACTGTACCAAAGAGACTCGTCGAGTGAAGAGCTTACTACTTCAAAAATGCCCTCTAACACCTGGAGTGAAGGGAAATCTTCTGGGACAATCTAAGAAATATCACGGTAAGCAGTCCAAATCCTCACCTACTATGCTGAATGTGGAAGGCACCACCACCCTCGACCCCTTGGTCATAGCAAACACCCTAAATGAGACCTTCACTGACCTCAGCAGTGTCCTCGCATCTGACTTCTTCGCTACTACTGACCCCCAATCTCTATATCTCCCTCTGCCCCTCTAAACATTTCACCCTTCCATCTTGAAATAGTTAAAGCACATGAAGTTTATAAATACGTAAAGAAGGCTATATCTAAATCATGGGCAAGCAGTGACTCCATTGACCTTAAAACACTGTCCCTTACCCTGGATGAAGTACTACTCCCTTCACTAGAATATTCAATCTCTCCCACTGTTCTAGCAAGTTCCTAGTATATGGAAGGCTGCTATAGTCACCCCTGTGCACAAAAGTGGTGATAAGTCTCTGCCTGGTAACTATAGACCAATTTCAATACTTCCTCCCTTATCAAAGGCTCTTGAACGTATGGTAGCTGATCAGCTTACAGACTACCTGCAGAAATATAACATCCTTTGTGCCCAGCAAATGGTTTCAGACAAAGGCATAGCACATCCACAGCCCTGCTCGAATTCTCAGGAGTAATCCACAAGGCTTTGACAAAGGACTCCTCACCGGAGCTGTGTATATTGATGTAACGAAGGCATTTGACACTGTTCACCATGGTCTACTCATCAGTCAACTACAGTCTCTTGGCCTCCTTGGGCTCTGTGCCTGGATAAAAAGCTACCTTGCCCAACGCACTCCAGGTTGTAAAATAGCTGGAATTCTCTCTAGACCCTAAGCCTGTCCTCTCAGGAGTTCCTGAGGATCCATCTTAGGCCCTCTACTCTTCAGCCTTTTCTTAACTCCTCCCTAAATCCTGCCCTGAGCAAATCATCCTCTATGCCAATGATGCTGTGATTCTATCCTCACACAAAGACCCAAACCCTTATGCCACAGCCTACAGCACACATTTGCCAGTGTTGAGGAGTGGTTCTTTGAACACAAGCTAGTCCTAAATCACAAAAACAAAACTATGCTCTTCGCTAGCCTGCAGAACAAGAAAAAGCAAGCTCCACTCACTATCAACACCTCCCTGGGAATCACCCTTGAACAAGTGACTACCTTTAAATATCTTGGAATCACATTTGATCAAGGCCTAGTCTTTGCAACACATATTGATAGTATATCCAAAACTATTAATTAGCGGCTCGGATACTCTACCGAAACAGACAACTCCTCACCCATCCAGCACTGAAGCTAGCTATTCAATCCTCAGTCATCTCAGTCATTGACTACGGCTTAATTATTTATGGATCTGCCTCTCCTAGTGCATTGAAATGTATCACAACCTCCCTAAACAAGGCCTGTCGGCTGCTTACTGGTGCTCATCGACATACTCATACCTGCGAAGCTCTATGCTGAAACTGGGTGGTTACAACTCTCAAACCATTTAAAGTATTTCACCTGCCTAATGGCTAAGAAATCCATCATGGGCCTCACCCCACCCTGCATTCAAGACCGCATATGCTAGAACTCAAGTGTCCGACCCACCAGAAGATCAGAAACCCAGCTTCTTCAGGTCCCCACTGTCGGACTACACATGGTCAATGATCATTTGCCTATCATGCCCCCAACTGGCTAAATACTCTAGCACCTCTATTACCTCCTAACTCATTAGATGCTTTTAAATCTAGCCTATTCTCTCACCTAGCCACCTCAAACTCCCGTGACTGCCTCGATTAAATGCTAATCTATTCTCACTTCTCCTCCCTTGCTCTCTAACCTGACAAAGGCCTGTTAGAGGATCCTCTTCTCCAGCAATTGGTCTGCTTCTCCCCACCCCTTTTTCTTTTCTCACTTACCTTACCTATCATACTTCCTTTACCTATCTTTCCCTCTCCACATGTTTTAAATGATGAAAGTGTTTAAGTGATATTTATCTGCTGTTCATAAATGTCTTAGGTTAGCTATTTTTGTCGCTGTCTATTTCCACAATGTAACCTAAATGTGCAACCCTTTGTAACCCTATTGTTTGTAACCTAATTTAACACGGAACCTTTGTAAAAGAGCCTTGGCTCAAAGGTGTTAATTCTAGAATTTACAATAAAGTAATAATAAAGTAATATTTGTACCTTCTGCTGTACTGTGATGATATCAGCCATTGACACACACAGGACACACAAAGGTCACTGATATCATTGCTCTAGGCAGCTTTCCCTCAACATGCAAGAAACACCTGTGCTGTCACCATAGGCACAAATGCAGAACTATGAGAAGTTTCACTGCTGCCTGCAGCTAACTAAGTTAGCATTACAAAACACACCTATTCCCTACTCTTAACTTCCAGCTCTTTACTGTGATACTCTCAGCTTGACTGCAGCCAGACTTTAAAGAGCACAGCTTCACAGAACACTCTGTTCCTCACTGCTGCCTGTAGCTGATTCAATTACCACTGAAAACACTCTCACTTGTTCCTCAAACTCTGACTCTCAGCCCATTACACTTACTGTGATACTCTCAGCTTGACTGCAGACAGAATTCTAAAGAGCACAGCTTCATAGAACACTCTGTAAAAGCATCAGCTGTTCCTGACACTCTCTCCGCCCATTACCATTACTGTGATACTCTCAGCTTGACTGCAACCAGACTTCTAAAGAATACAGCTTGACACAATGGTCTGTTTCTCACTCCTACTGAAAACTAACTCATTTAGCATTGCAAAACACACTCATCTGTCTCCCAGAGTTTGTACTGCTGCCAGCCCATTTAGAAAACTCACACACAGAATGAGCAAACATACAAACAGGAACAGAACACACCACAGCATAACAATACTTCTGAAACTCCTGGCCCTATTGTATAAATTGAGTACATGATGTGCAGATCGTGTGCCATGGCAAATATTGTCACTCCTGCATCGTGAGCTCTGGATACCTCCTCGTGCCTTCAGCAGTCATGAGATATGCAGAGCTCACTCTGCAGAAGTGATAATATATTTGCTATCACACTCATGCCCATCATGTATCCTATATATATATATATATATATATATATATATATATATACATACAGTACATATATATAGATATATATGTACTGTATGTACATATATATAGATATATAACATTTTATAGCATTTGACTTGGTGGATGGACCTATTATCAGTGGTTCAAATATTATGAAAGTGATTGATGTACAGCAAAGACTGACAACTAAATTGGCTAAAGTTGCCACAGAATAATAGAAGGTGAAACTGATCTAAAACACATAAATACTCTGTAATACTTTACAGTAAAAAATAATTAACTGTTACAGAAAAATAATTTCTAGTACTAACAAGTACCAAAAAGACAAATTTATTTAAGATATCATATTAATATTATCCAAATTCCATATTATAATAACAAAATGGATAATTGTGAATGGAAAAGGAGATACAGTAGTGGTAGAAGACCTGAACCTGCCAGAAGTTGATTGGAGCATTCCAATGGCTAGGTCAGAGAAAGGTCAGTCTGTGGTTGATGACCTACAGGATTGCCGTCTCACACAAATGATAGGTGAACCAACTAGACAGGGCACCATCCTGGATGTTATCCTCACCAAGTCAGAGCTAGTTAGTGCTGTAATGGTTGGTGAACCATTGGCAAACAGTGACCATCTCTCTGGTTTGATTTATCCAATGGGGTTATAAAACCTCAATTCAGACTAGAAGTCCTAAACTTTAAAATGCAAACTTTGGAAAATGAGAGATTTAGTCAGGGGAAGACTAGCAGGGATCTATGTTCAGCCAGAAATAGAAAATATCTAGGGGCAGATTAAGCAAGCTATGTTAGTGGCTACATGGTCATGTGTAAGGGCAATAACAAAAAGAACAGTCATAAGAGACCAATATGGTTTATAAACCAAGTTAATTCAGTGTTAAAAGCCAAAAGGAAGGCTTTTCTCAACTTTAAGAGAAATATGTGTGACCAAGGTTGGGAAAATTACATCCAGAAGAATAGGAAACTAAGAGAATGGTGAAACAGGTGAAAGCAGCGCCTGAACTTGAAAGCAGTAGGCATGAAATAGGGTAACAAAGAATTATTTTGATATATTCAAGGGAAAAGAAAGAAAGCGGAGAGGTAGTCAAGCTAAAAGATGGGGACAGGTTAGTAGAGGACGATAAGCAACAAACCACTGTCTTGAACAAATTCCTCTGTTCAGTGTTCACTAAGGAACACTTGGGTCCAATGCCTGACAGTGATATTAGGCCAGTTGATGGGGGAGGGTCTTACATATAGAAATGGCAGCTTTCACCACCACCAGGGTTAGAGATGCACTAGCACGCATAAAGCAGGATAAATCACCAGGGCCAGATGGGAGTCATCCAAGGGTGCTGAAGGAGCTGATGGACCCATTAGCCCATTTGTTCAACTGATCACTTCAGACGGGTGTCGTGCTGGAGGACTGGACATGAGAAGTTGTGGTACCTCTGCACAAGGGTACAGGCAAGGAGGAGGCTGCCAACTACAGACCTGTTAGCCTTACATTGGTGGTGGGATAATTAATGGAAACCTTGATCAAGAAGGATCTAGTGTAATACTGTATAAGAATGGCCTTCAGCATGTCAGGTAACACGGGTTCATGGCTGGTAGATCACGTCAAATGAACCTGATTATGTTTCCAATTGGGAGACTAGGGAATCGGACAGTGGACATCAGTAGATCTCTCTACTTTGACTTCAGTAAGGCCTTTGATCTGGTGCCACATAATCGCCAGCCAAAAAGTTGGAGGATCTAACACTACAAAGTACATTATTAGGTGGGTAAGTAACTAGCTGAAGGACAGAAAGCAGAAAGCAGTCATCAAGGGAGAAATCAGAGGATGGGAGGTCACTAGTGGTGTACTGCAGGGCTCAGTCCTGGGTCTGGTACTGTTTAATGTGTTCATCAGCTACATCGGGATTGGTATTCAGGGAAAGACAGCCCTATTCACAGATGACACCAAGCTAGGTGAGAAGGTGGACAGTGAAGAAGCAGTTATGAACCTTCAAAAGGATCTTCATAGGCTGGAAAAATGGACTAGCATCTGGCATTAAAGATTTAAGCAAAGAAGTATAAAATGATGCACCTGGTCAAAAAGAACCCACAAACTGCATATTGGCTCAATGGGATCAGACTCAGTCTCTCAGGAAGAGAGACCTGAGTGTTATCATCTGTGACAACCTCAATCAGGCCTGGCAGTGCTCCACATCTTACAGTAAGGCTAGCAAAATGTTAGGATGCACTGGGAGGGATTTGGCAGCAGAAATAGGAGGCAATTCTAGCACTCTATAGATCCCTTGTGAGGCCTCACCTGGAATAATGTGTCCAGCTTTGGATACCTCACATAAAGAAGGACATAAAATGACTGGTGACCAAGCAGAAGAGCAACAAAAATGATCCAGGCCGACAAGAGGTGTCATACATGTGACACAGAGGAGCTGAACATGTTCTCACTGGAGACTAAGAGGCAGAGGGGATATGATAGAGACCTTTAAGTTCCTGAAAGGAATAAACAGGATGCCCTATCCTGAACTGTTCAACAGGGTTCCCAGCTCCAACACTCGGGGCACAAATGGAAGCTGGGGGAAGCTACAAAAGAGGAATCAGGATACACTACTTTTTGGAAAGGGTGGAAGAGCCTTTGAATAGACTGCCTGCTGATTTGGTGGAGTGAAGATGGTGACAATGTTCAAACTTGGCTGGGATAAATCGAACACCATATTGATAATCAAGGGGAAGGCTCGTGATGGGTTTTTTGGGTGGGGATGGGCTAGATACTGGGAATTTCTGGGCAGACTTGATGGACCCTTAGGTCTCTTTGCCATCAACTTTCTACATTTCTAAGTTTCTGTGTTAATTAAAATCCCAACATTCTAGCAGAAGAAAAAAAAACAGAGGGCATATTAAAAGGAAGGATTCGTAGAAACAGGTGGGGTGTGGTAGGGGGCTAGAAAATAAAGAATGAAGGCTATGAAATAAAGCAATGAGAGAAAACAGAAAATGGAAACTAGGTGTTGATATCAATCGAGCAATCAAATGTTATTTCTAAAAGCGCCTTTCTTCAACCAAAGCACTTGTACGTATCATAAAATGTTTAAAACTCACATAACAATACCAATAATCAAACAGATAACATTAACCACTTAAAATCCATTTAAAACTACTATAATATTAATCATTCTAAAAAGAATCTGGGTACACTACAGTAGGCTAAATAAATGTGCTTTTAGTGCTGTTTTAAAATTCTGGACAATCAGGCACTTTTACGTACCCAACAAAGTAGAGAATTCCACAGGGTCAGGGCTGCAAAAGCAAATGATCAGGCCCCTGATGTCTTTAAACAGACCCTGGGAATCTCTAGCAATCCCTCATCAGTGGATTGGAAAGGACAGAGAGGGCAATAAGGGCAAAGGAGATCTTGCAAGTAACGGGTCCCTGATTGTGTAGGACTTTATTGCTCAGTAACCTGACCTTGAAGGTGATCCGCCATTGTACTGGCAGCCAGTGCAGTCCATGGAGCACAGGCACAGTCAAAAGCCTGACTGCCACATTCTGCACTGGCTGCAGTGGCAGATATCAACCCTGGTAGCCTAGGTAGAGGGCATTGTAATAGTCAAGGCTGGATGTTATGAAGGTGTGGACCAATGCTGGAAGGTCATCGGAGGAACCAGATGCTTCACCCAGGCAGTATTCCTCAGATGGTAAAAAGAGGATTTGACGACTGCTGACACCTGTGATTTAAGGGTCAGCCCATTGTCAAAATTAATGTTTAGGTTTCGCACCTGATCTGAGGTAGTCAGCTGGACACCCCAAGCCAAAGACCAGATGGTTGTCCCACCAACAAACCTGCCTCCTGGTGACTTGGGTCTACAACCAGCACCTCAGTCTTAGCTGGATTCAACTGCAGCCAGCCCAAGCTCATCCATTCATGGATCTCAGATGACAGTTGTTAAATACCAAGAGGATCACATCCTTCCCGGACACAAAAGACATGTGCAGTTGAGTATCATCTGCATAGCAGTGAAACCTCAAACAGTATCACCTAATGATCTCCCCTAACAGGCCATGTACACTGCAAACAACACAGGCAAAAGAATGGAGCCCTGTGGCATCCTGCAGGATAGGGGAGTGGGGCTGAGGAATAAATCCTAGACACCTACCTGAGTCCTTCCCTTGAGAAATTATCAAAACATCTGAGAACCGTACTCAGACAGTCCACAGATGAGCCGCAGATGTTCCAACAACACACCATGGTCCACAGTGTCAAATGCCGCAGAGAGATCAAGAAGGACCAGGATAGAAAGAGTCCTCCAATCTCTCGGCTATTAGGAGTTCATTTAGTACCCAAACAAGGACCATCTCAGTACTATGTCTTTTCCTAAAACCTAACTGGAGAGAATCATAAACATCGTGGCTGGATAAATGATTGTCCAGCTGCAAAGCGATCACCTTCTCAATAACCTTAACCAGAGGATAGGCTAGAGATAGGTCTGTAGTTTGCCAGACAGTCTGGATCAATGGAGGGCTTTTAAGGAGAGACCAAACAAGTGCCTCCTTCAGGGTCTGAAAAGACCAATGACTTCAGAGTATCTCGGCTGGGTCTGGGCTGATCTCCCCATGCACCCTACATGAAGGTGCACTGGGCCCAGATCAAACTACAGCTAGTTGGTCACAAAGCCTGGACAATCACCACAATATTAGTGATTTCAGGCCAGGTCAAGTCAGACCAGGTAAACTGGGTGCCTGCCACCTCAACTGACCTTCGTAATTCCCATTACAGGGAACTGGACAGATACCGACGTGATCGTATGACCTTATCTGCAAAGAACTGAGCAAACTCATCAACCGATTTTGTGAAAAGGCTCTACTAGGCTGAAGACAGATTGGATTGCACAATATGTCCACAGTCCAAAAGAGCTGAGCTGGTTGGTTCTGTGCAGTAGAAATCTCCTGGACAGGAACTGCCTTCTTATGGGGATTTCTGATTGATAGACCCCATAATGGTCCATCAATCTAAGTCTGTCACATCCCAGGCCAGATTTCCACCAGCTCTGCTCTAGCCTTTGCACCTCTCCTCAACTCCTTCAAGGTCCCATCGAACCATGGGGACTTTGGTCAAAGAGTGAGGGGCTAACATGTACAGGAGCAATAGAATCCATGGGCGCCACTACCACCTCATTATAGGCAAGTACTAGATTCCCCAGATCCATGCATTCTCTCGGTATGCTTGATAGGTCCAGCACTGCCATTAGGCCTTCTGGGGTCATTCCCCTCAAAGGGAGGTACTGCAACATCTCTGTAGGACTGGCCTATTGGGAGAGCCCAGAAACTGAACCCTATGGTGTGATGATCCGACCATCCAACTGGCTCCACCACCAGATTGGATATCTCCATCCCCAGGAGAAACACCAAGTCCAGCGAATGACCACAAATATGGGTCAAGGAGGTAATAACCTGTGTAAGGCCCAACAAACTCATTAGCTGAAGGAAGTTTTGACCAAATTGTGAGATTTCATTATCGACTCAGGCATTGAAGTCCCCAGAATCAACCATTGGGGGACCCCAATACCATGTGTACAATGAAGTTCACGACTTCCTGCAGAAAAACTTTCTAATCTCCTGGTGCACAGTAGATGAGAAGAACCCTGCACCCTACACCCTCACCCATGATACATTCAAAGGAGTTGGTGACCCCCACTGGAACATCCACAAGGTTCAGTTCGATCTGAAACAGAAAAGCTATCCCCTGTCCTTACAATCCATCCTCAGATGGTGTATCACCAAATACCAAGCCAGAATTGTTGAAGCCAGCACTGGTCCAGCATTTTCACCCAGCCAGGTCTCAGTGATGCAAGCCAGGTCCACTGACCCAACAAGATCTGCTATTAAAGCAGTCTTGTTCTTAATGGACCTGGCATTACATAACACCGTCTGAGTAGGATGAGCAACTGAGGGAGATCACATCACTTGCCTGCACAAAGCAGAGCCCTTGGATATGGGAACCAGGCAGGAGGACCCCTCTCCTGGACTCATTTTACCCCAGGGCATCTCCTTGTTCCCACTACCTCAATCCGCCCACCCCTTTCCATTCCCTCATCAGACCCAGCCCCCTTCCTCCTCCTAACTATTCTCAGGGCCCGACACCACCTACATGCCTTTAGGGATGGGGGGCAATTGAAAGGATGGAGGTCCCTGCTCCTGGAGGGGGACTAGTGCCTGACCATCTTTGCACCTTCCCAACACATCTCGGTAGCAGACAACACACCCCAGTCTTAACAATCAACTCACTACTTACACCTTCTCACTTACATAAACCCTGCCCCTTACACTGAACACCCCACACCTAAACAACCTACTCACATCCCCACCACTCAACCAAAACTTAGAAAAAGAAAATTGCAATGAATGAGCCAGGGTTGTATAGCAGCACGTGGGTATGACAGGCTAAGAGATCAATAACTTAAAGTCTTTTAATTTCATTTTCATGCAACTTAATTATTTATTTATTTAATGAATTTTGTTGACCCGTAGGCCCACTGAGACTAGAAGTCCTTTTTCAGGTGTGACCGAGGGAGGGGATACAGATGGTAACCAACTGAAATTGAACCAGATTAAGCTGTTGGTGGTATTTTTAGTGAATAGTTCATAGAGCTCCACTTCTTAGGACATAAACAGAAAAAAGCTAATCAAAGTTCAACTCTCACTTGAACTAAGAGTGCAAAACAGAGTTCAAAAGTTAAAAAGAAAATTTTTAGGCATTCTCACTGCCAACCAAATTCAGTTCAGATGGTCCAGGCCAGTCTGGGACAATTTTAATTCAAGAAAGAGGGTCCACCATGATATGTCCAGCTTTACCAAATGAGATCTTGAACAGGTCCAACTGTAGTACAGGGTCCAGCAGGCTGAGACCAGGCTACAATCCACCCACTAATCTGACAATTAACCCCACCAACAGCAATCTTCACTGCTATCGGAGTTCAGCCAGGCAGTGGATGGGGACACTCACTAGTTAACCCTACTCGAGAGGCCCCCAGCACACTCCGGTTGGTGGCAGCCACTCCCTCACAAATGGATCACAGCTACAGCTCCCAGCATGAGTCAGTCCTTCAACAGATCCCCAGTCACTTAGAGGCCATAGTGGAACTTTGCCCGTCCTGCAACCAACCATCCGCCAACACCCCTGCCTGGCCTGACCTCGGTTTTATAGCCTACTCCCTCCAGATATGCCAAGGGGACACCCACAAGCAGAGTTCCTCAGACCCTGCAATCTTCCACCCAGTCTCTGCACTCACATCCAGGAAGGACAACACCAAAACTCCTACAACCTCCTGTCCATCAAGACAATGCTTCCTCCAATGTATGGCTCCCACAGTTTGTCTTAGGGTTCCTCCTCCTCCTAGAGTGCTTAGAAAGCCAACCATCCACGGACAGACTCCTCTTCCAGCAGACCACCTCTCACACCAAAGACCACTACACTCTTGGCCCCAGCATGTAAGAGGATTCTGGACTTCAGCATCAACCCTCAAATGCAGTTAATGCAGTTGATAATTCTCAGGTGCAAAAGTAGAAGCAGCAGAGAGCAGCATGAACCTATACAACCAAATAGCTCCAGTATACTCAGCCAGTTACTGTGTCTAACTGCACTCTGCAATAACGAGCCTACCACTCACTAACTCACTTTCTTTCCTAACTCACTATAGCTAAACAACTAAATAACTAATTAATCAAATAAATTACACCAAAACAGCTATAAAATAGCTCTAAAATAGAACAAAAGATGCAAGGACGAAAACAAACAAAACCATGACATAAAACTAAAACTAAAATATACTTGCACTACTGGTCCTGCATGTTATAGCTAGTCCAGCGTGGCCGCATCTATATCCTGTTTATTTACACATCAGAAATTCATGATACTGTATACTAAAAAAAAATGTCCTTACAGATGATGCAGTTGACTGTAAAGGCCCCACAAGTGATGCTGTAGATGTATGAGATCACCTGAGATTTAATACTTGGTAGGTAAGCATTACAGTAGTTAAAATGTACCATTGAAAGCATGAAAGGAGATAACCTTATGAAACAGCACTACTGTGTGGCAGAGCTAGCTCTTGCCAAACGGGTCAGCTTATGGCCAGTTACTGAAGAATTTTGAACATGTTCATAAAGCAGAATAAATTATATAGCAACATAGAAACATGGACAATGACAGCATAAATAAACCATCAGTCCATCCAGCCTGTCTGTCATTCCCTACTATGCCTGTACAAGGTATTTGTCTACACTATCCACATCTGTGTTCCTGCCTTATGAAACAACTAAGCACTTAACTCTGCCTCAGTCATGCTTGAAATATTGATGGTTTTAGCACCCACCACCTCAGGTGGTAGACTGTTTTATGGCTCAGCCACTATCTCTGTAAAATAAAACTTCCTCACATTCCTCCTGAATCACCCTACCAACTTCCACTCCTGTTGCTGTGTTCTAGATCTACTTTTCCTGTTGAACAGGTCCTTGTAATTTACCTTATTTCTTTTAGAAGCTTGAAGGTCGTTATCATATCACCACTCCCTTTTCTGGTCTCTAATTATTACATGTTCAGTGCCTTAGGCCAACTCTCAGAATATGCCCTGCATGCCCGAGTCATTTTAGCTACCTAATGCTGCACCAACTCCAGCCTTTGTCTTTCTTAGGTGAGGACTCCAGAATGAGGTGCAGTACTCCAGGTGAGGCCTCATCAGTGATCGACAGAAGGATAGTAATACCTATTTCCTCCTACTGTAAAAATCCCTCCAAATACACCCCAACTCCTGGTTGCCTTATTACATTGACTGGATTGTTGAAAGGAGTCACTTATGATCACTTCTAGTCTCTTTCCTTGAAGTACTTCCCAGTTTAACCCCTCCCATTCAATGTTTTGTACTGGACTTTTGTTCCTGTGTGCATCCCCTTCAATTTTTTATGTTGGATTTCAACTGCCAAATCTTGGACCGTATCTCTAACCTTTGCAGATCTCTTTGCAGCTCCCTGTCCTCCTCCTTGCTGTCTACCCTAGCTTAGTATCATTTGTGAAGAGACACGTCCTAGTATGAATTTCTTCTCCACTGTTGCTGATGAACATGATGAAAAGAACATATCCATGGCTAATCCTGTGGCACCACACTGGTGACCTCCTTCCCCATATTTGACTTGGTTTGCCACTACTTTCTGCTGATTCCACCCCAACCAACTTTTTACCCATTTAGCTGTGTCCTTCACTACGCCTAGATCATCCAGCTTCTTCAATAATCTTCTATGTATCATCAAGTTGAATGCCTTACTGAAGTTAAAGTAGATCAAATCCACTGATGTCCCTTATCCTAGACCCCAGTCCCAGATACCAATTCAAAGATGCAACTGTAAATTACAAAGTTGTTATTCCATTGAAGGCTATGAAGTCAGGTGTGCAGGTGGCAGAAGTGAATTGAGGTATAGTGGTCCTATTTTCTTGTTAATGCAAATAGTTATAATTATTATTGTGAGCAGCAAGATGGCAGCTGTGCTGCTTCGCTTTCCACCTCTCCATGTTCATTTGGTCTTTGCTGTATTTAAGTCATAAAAGTCTGTAAAAGTTGCTTTTATACAGTGTTTTAACATTTGATTTGCAACATACAATCATATTCATGGCTGGTTTTTTTTGTTAGTTAGTTGTTTAACCAGGACTAGTACACTAAGCTGAAAGCTTTTTACAGGTGTGACCTGGGAGAACAGGGAGTTAAATGACTTGTTTAGGGCCATACAGTCTGCAAGTGGAAGCTGTGGTATTCAAACCCAGGTCTGATCTGGTGGATACCAGCAGATTTGCAGCTCACAGCCTTAAACCACTGCGCTATACTGCATCCCTGTTTTATTGATTCTAGAGGTTTGCAGCCCTTCTTAGTGGTCAGCTCCTGAAGTACTATGTGAGAATGCTGAAACTTTAAATTACATCATTTGAATTGAAATGCCCTGTACAAACTTGGTGCAGCAATGTTTTGTTTATTTATTCTATAGACCATCAATACGCTCTGACATTTCAGAAATTAATCCTTTATTAAACGCCTTTGATAAAGGATTGATTTCAGAAATGCATCAGACATTATTTGATGGTCATATGGAATAAATAAAACCTTTCTATTTGAACATTTTAAGAGCCTCGGTGGTCTTTCAAAGGTATGAGTGAGAGTGCTACAGTTTGTTAAAAAGCTTATAGTCCCTGGAAATACAGGAAACATAGACTCCTCTAAGAGGAGAAGCTTGCAGTGTGAATCTCCAGCAGCAAGCAGCTAAAAAAATAATGAAGGAAAATGCAAGAACTGACAGAATGATAGCACAGAGTAAAACCTTGGCTTGTATAGCCTTTTCTAATTCTCAAATAATACAGACATGATGATCAGAAGCATTTAAGAGAGACTGTTTTCTTTCATGGGATTATATAAGGCTTTATGTGTGAGGCCATCTGGCTTCTGAATGGGCCAGCTTTTCAGGTTCATGGCCTCTGCTTTGAAAAGTATTCCAGTGAAGACTGTGGTTTTATTACCCTTAAGGGTTTCCACTAAAATTAATACTTGGGGCTTGAACTCAAATTGATTCTCACAAATGTGGTAACAGTATCTTTAAAACATGGCATTTTTAAAATTTACAAATACAGGCAAATAACCTGATGAACTCTTGTGTTTAAATGGAACTTTGATTACATGCATCTCATTGTCCCATAAGAACCTACTTCAATGTACAGTATTAAAGTACTTAACTTAAAATACAAGTCTATTTTCAACATGCAGATGCTCTCTGTACTCCAATTGCTCTCTAACAGCATGTGCTCTCTTCGCTCTCTCTCTCTCTCTCTGTCCCCTCTCTGTCTCAGTGCTTACTGCTTTAACATTAGTTTTGAAAGTGCCAAGACTGCAATCCACTGGCATAGAATAGTCTTATAAAATGGTCTAAACAACAATAATAAGATCAGAGCTCATCTGCAGAGCAAAGCAGCAGCGTGACCATCTTGCTGCTCCTCCCTCCCACTCTGTCACCACAAATGCAGTCCACCATGGGGGATAAACTGTGGGGCCAAGAAGACAAAGGAGTAAAAGACTAAATAATAGCAAACGTGAATTAAGTATAATACATGAACAAGGAAAATGAACATGATAACATTAATATAGACATTAACTGAAATGGAAGAGATGGAAATGGCCACTTTGGTGCATTTACATACAACTAGTGAGAACATCTGATCCATTAATAGCTCTTGGGACAACTCTGGTCTGGGAAAACAGAACTGGGGTGAGGAATATCTTGGGCAAACCTCTACTAAAGAATAAGGAGGCAGCTACGGTTGAGGTGGCTGCCTCCCTCATCCTGTTTCTTGGCTTGACAGGCAACGTCTCTGTCCTCCTGACAATCCACGCCACACCATGACCAACAATCAGGTTCTACTTTATAAAGAACCTGACCATTGCAGATCTGGTGGTAGCCACTGTCCAGGTGCTATCACAGCTCACCTGAGACATCACCTTCAGGTTTTATGCATCCAATGTTCTGTGTAGGCTTGGTTAAGTTCCTGCAGATGGCAGGGATGCTTTTGTCCATGTACATGCTCTACTTATGACCATTGACTGGTGTCTGGCCATCTGTCGGCCCCTGAGATATTTGCACAGCCACTCAGATCGCCACCTCTGCCGTCGTCTCCTGGATCATCAGCCTCTCTTCAGTATCCCTGATACACATCTTTTCTCTAAAGCATATATGTAGCGCAGCTCTCCACCATGGATTGCTTCACGGGCCCCTCCCCACAAAACCGAAGCAATGGAGGTCGTGAGGGCTGAGACCCTCCCCAAGAATGTACCTTTTTCTCCTCGCCAGGATGGAGCCTTGCTGATCCCTGCCACTGCAAATGGCCAAAGGTACCTTTTAAAGCAAAGCGCCAGGCTCTTGTGCCGGGTGGACTGCATCTCATGCCTGCTCTGTGTTACTGTGGTGAGGCCCGCCGGGCGCTGCGTGCCAGCTCCCCCACCCCCACCGCCCTTGGTGAGCATCTGCATTTATAGGAGGTCATGTGAGCTGTAGAACCTATCAGCTCACTTTTCCACCTGCAGGTTATCACCTATACTCACTAGAGGCCTCTCATTATCCTATTCCCTCTGTCCTGCTTCTGCAAATGTGAAGCAGCACTGCTGCTTGCTGCTAGCTGCAGCAACCTCAACTCCTATCCTACTCACTCCCCTGTGCTCTGCAACTCTGCAAAATCTCTATAAAGCGTCCCTCTGACTCTCAGGATACATTGCTCCCTGTAATAATTCTTTCAGAAGGCCAAGCCTCAAAAGGGCTAAGACGCCCCTCCCAATAATGCTGTTGGCTCACCTCAAGCCCTCACTTGCCAGAATTTCCCCCAGCCTCGAGGGCCCTCTGCCCAGCACTCTACTGCTATGTGGGGGATATTGAAACCAACCCTGGTCCTTTCTCTCTCCAAACTGCAGCGCTCAGTGACCCTACCATCCCCTCTGGGCAAACTCCGAGGGGCTCAGACTGGTGCACATCAGACATCGGGAGCCTGAGACACAAGGTATGGCAGCCACCTCGAGGCTTGGACCCTACTCTACAAGCCCGACATCTTAGCTGTAACTGAGATGTGGCTGAAGCCCCACATCCTCCCTCATGAAGTCGAACTAACAGGATATCAAGCCATATGAAAGGACAGACCTGGAAAAAGGGAGGGAGTCCTAATCTATCTGAAGTCCCCGTGAGATAGCCACCCTGATCGACCTCCAAGCATTGGATGGAACTCAGGCTGAGGTATTATTTCTCAAACTTATCCTCGGAGGTACTAAGCCTCTCTTATCGGATGCGCCTATCTCCGCCTCAATCCGCCCCCCTCCCATGAATCTCTTGCTAATGCCATCCTCCAACTCCCCGGAAGAAAATCCTCCTAGACTTCAACCTCAACTGGCTTGCCCCTAACTCCTCCTAACCAAGAACCTGATACTAGATGCATCCCTCACCCAAGTGATTGACATGCCAAACAGGCACAATACTAAAACCGGCAACCATTCACTTCTTGACTGGCACTTACCTCCAACCAGCT
This sequence comes from Neoceratodus forsteri, assembly GCA_016271365.2. Classification (NCBI taxonomy): domain Eukaryota; kingdom Metazoa; phylum Chordata; order Ceratodontiformes; family Ceratodontidae; genus Neoceratodus; species Neoceratodus forsteri. The sequence continues at coordinate 83,371,878 of CM028133.1, read as the reverse complement.
CGGATACTGACTGCTGGGATCATGTCGGACTCCTTGGTGACCACTGCCTATCTACTGTATCTGGTCCAATAAACCCCTAGGCCGGCTGCCAGACTGATCGTTGCAAGAAATTACAGCAGATTCGAACCAGCAGGCCTCTGCTGACCTCCTAAAGGCGGGAATGGGGTCCTATTGTCTCCTTCCCACTATAGACGCGCCCATGAATATTTTACCCAGATGTTCCTGGGCATAGCTAACCGACATGTCCCCTGGAAAAATTGAGGGTTCAGGGAAAGTGCCACAAATGGCTATACCCTGAGCTAGAACACACCATGCAGCTCCGAGACAAGGCATGAGGCTCTCTACAAATCCTCTGGCACCACCCTGACTGGGAGAAGTACCGGTGCCTGAGGAACAAGTGTAAACAAGCCACAAACAGGCCAAATCAAAATACCTCAGGGACCTCCAAGCGGGCAAACCTAAGAGACCCAAAGAAGTTCTGGGGCCATATAAACTCCCCTCCTAAAGGGTGTCACACAGGAACAATGTGTCACTGTCATAGCTGGGAACTCACTTTCATCACCCCTCTAAGGTGGCAGAACTTTCAGCACATCCTTTACTAACCCTCAGGCTGCTCCTCTACCATGCCAGTACCTCCTGCTCTCACCCGCCTGACACAGTGCTCTCTCGACCATCATTCCACCTGAAACTAGTGGACCCCTGCATGGTACTACCACTACTCTGCAAAATAAACCCTGACTAATCTACTGGGAATGACCAGCTAGAGCCACGCCTACTGAGGGCTGCGGCACCGCCATTGCCTACCCCATTGCCCTACTCATTAACCGATCCCTCCTAGAAGGGACGGTCCTCAGTAAATGGAAAGTTGCCACCATAGTTCCAGTCCATAAAAACAACCGGGACAGGGTGGAGAACTACAGGCCCATCTCCCTGCTCTGCCCTCTGGGAAAAATCCAGGAAAGATTAGTCTATGATCAGCTACAACACTACCTGGAACAACACCTACTCCTCTCCAAAGTCCAGCATGGCTTTGGAAGGCCATAGCATGGACTCTGCCCTAATCAGACTGACATCTAACATACTCAATGCCATGGACCAAGGCTTTTAGCAGAAGGCACTATTCATCAACCTCTCCAAGGCCTTTGACATGGTCAGTCATAAACTGCTCCTTACTAAGCTTCAAAGGCTTGGCATGGATCAGATCTCTTTCTCTCTCCTGGAGCACAAGCTACCTGACAAACAGAACTCAAACTGTCCACGGTAGGGCATCCAATCAACCCCTAAGCTTGTGATCTCTGGGGTACCCAGGCTCCATCCTAGGCCTCCTGCTATTCTCTCTGTTTGTGAATGACATAGAAGAGGAGTGTGCACCTGCAACCTAATACTCTACGAGACGACACTGTAATCTACCACAGTGACCCCAATCCTCTGTCATTGCAACCGAACTTCAAGCTTGCCTGGCAAATCTTGAAACATGGTTCACTGCCAACCACCTAAAGCTAGATGAGGAAAAACAAAAGCAGTCCTTTTTGGGTCTCAGCGACTGGGTAAAGACCATAGCGGTCTTCTCCAGATATCATCAACCCAAGGAAAGTGTGTTGAGGTCGCTGACCAGTTTAAGTATCTTGGGGTTACCCTTGACCAGGAACTAACCTTCAAACCCCACATAGATGTCTTAACAAAATCCATCCACCTGAGACTGGGCCTACTATACATCTTGAAACCTCTCTGGAGAAGCACGAGAGCCACTGCCAACTGCAACCTCCTCCCCTCATTACTGTACGGCTCTCCACTACTACAGTCCCTCAGAGAGACCGGTTAACCAAGCTTTCCACCCTCTACTACCACATTGCTCACTTTGCAACCCACTCCTCCCTAGGAGGCATCACTGCGAGGCTCTCATGGACCTTCACTGGCCGACACTTAGGTACAAACTATCCTTTTCCCCGCCTGCCTTACCTACAAACTCCTCTCCATTCACCACCCACCTCACCTTAGCGACCTGCTTACGCCTCAAAGTCTCCCTCCGTAACCTCCGGTCTACTTCCAGTCGGCTCCTGAACATACCGCATCCGTACCAATCAAGGAAAATTCTCCTTCCAGTTCACTGCCCTCATTTCTGGAACTCGCCTCTTCCCTGCTTGACAAACCCTCCCTCTCCTCATTTAAGGCTGGTCTTAAAGTCTACCTCCTGGAACTGAGCCACTGCTGCTGCAACGCTAGATAATACACCCTACCTCTCCTTACGTAATTTGGCTACCGACAAACTCTTTGCTCCTATGGATTAGCTAACCTCTATAGACTGTTACCTCTGTAGGCTCACATGCCCCACTGGCAAGTCATAATCTGCTCTGGTGTTTTTACGAACTTGCTCCTACACCGCTTACCATCCCTTGCCTCCTGTACAAACTGAGTATGTATTTTGAAGACTGTGGACTAATGTACCCCACTGACAATGCATGTTCTCTGACTCTGTTACTTGCTGTATGCTCTCTGTCTCTGCCTTACTGTTACCAAGCCTCCTGTACAAACTATATGTATTTTGAAGCTGCATACTGTACCTAATGTAAAGTAGTTGGTACTCACCCGGTCGCCCCTGAAAAAGGGACCTCTGGTCTCAGTGGGTTTACCTGGTTAACAAAATCTAAATAAATAAATAAAATATGGGATCTAGGGTCTATGATTGCTGCTTGAACTTTATACAGCCTCGGGCATGAAAGCTTACATGACCTGGACAACCCTAATGGTGTACATCATCCACGTTGGGATCCTAAGTGTCTGCTACAGACTGATTAGCTTGTAAGATCCGGCAAAATAAAAAATGAAGACCAGGAAGAAACCCAATGCCCAGGAAATGGCCGTAATTTTTCAGGGAAGATGTGGTTTGAGGGTCAGCAGTGTAAAAATGACCATTTGAAAGTCAATTGGGCTTCCAGTGATGTCATGGTCAAGCAGCAGCTTGAAGAGTAAGCTTCCATCTTTCCAGAGCTGCCCACTCCTTCTCCTTATTTCACTGTTAAAACATCAGATATAGAGACTATGATGTCAGCCAAGGATAGAGCAGAGAACTGAACAACTTGATCGAGATCAGAAAAATCATTAAAATCCATGGATGACTCTAGACACAAAGCCCTCAGCATGGACTGTGGCTGTATTGTCTCCCACCAAGCACACATGGACCTCAATATGAAACTGATAAAAGATGAAAAACTCACCAGAAATTGATTTGAGACCCTGCTTCATGAGATCAAGACCTCCCGAACTGAAGATCATGCAAAATTCAAAAATATACAAGATCATTTTGCTGGACTGGAATGCAGAATTGCTGAGGCAGAGGAGAGGCGTGTCTGTCATGAAAACTGGCACCCTACAGTTAGGAGCAGCAGTGGATGCTGTCTTACACTGCACTGAAGTCCCACAGGGGAAATGTGTGGATTTAGAGGCTCTATCCTGCTGGGACAACTTAAATACCTCATAGGTTCTCATAGGTAGATGCTGCCAAGGAGACCAAAGTCCATAACTGCTTGCCATACATTAATAACCTATAATACCCTTTTCTAGCAGATACTCATCCAATCATGCCTCAAATTCTGTCATAGTCCTACTAGCCACCACCTCCACCTGGGCTACCAAAGGGAGTGGAGACCAGCAGCATGTGCACTTTTCTTCAAAGCCTCCTTCAGGACATGCTTGAGCTTCACCCAAACTATGACCTCTGCAAAGAACAGGCGCATCACACATTGCAACCAAAGTCCACAGACCCTCAGCTAAACTCTGAGCTATCATACTGAAATTTGCAAGTTACTGAATGAAGGAAGATATTCTTTGTCTGGCATGGCAGAAAGGGATGTCCGATACAATGGTGCTAGGCTGTTCTTTGAACAAGGCTACCCACTGGAACTACAAAGGCTCAGACTGCAATATTTGAATATCATTAAGGCACTAATGGAAAGCATAAAATAAATTCCAGACGCCTTACCCAGCAAGAATCCAGATTTTTGAAATGATGGTCTGCAGCTCTACAATACCCCTGGACGCAGCAGTGGAGGCCTTAAAAGAGCATGAAGTGCTCTTGGAGCAGATACCGCAGAACTCAACTCAATTTATGGCACAGAAAACGATGGGAGACTGGCCAGTGGTTTCAGGACAGAGTGCTAGATATGGGATATGAATCTGCACCAAAGTGCTAACATTCATGGTCTTTTGCAGAAGATGACACATGCTTCTACTCTTCAAACAACACAGTTCACCTACCTGAAGATTCTGACCTTCCGATTTGTGTTTCAATAAGTATTGACTCATGATAGGCTGCCTTTACCGCTAGTCCTATTATGGATGGCTCTGAAACCTAATTAGCTGTGTGTTGCAGATGGCGGAGAGTAATTCCAAAAGTAAGGGCTTGTACTGTGTGGTGAATGTAGCGAGTTACAGTTTGGTCCCCTATGACTCTCTCCCATGCTTTCATTTTGAGGGAGATTTGAATTAATTTCATTTTTTTGTCCAAGAGCTGACTGAAGAGCTTTGTTCTAGCTCAGAAAACTGCACCCTTAGGCAACTGTAGTCTTTGCATAGATATTAATGGAAGGGGACAAACATTATAAGGCAAAGGACACTGGCTGGTGAGTCCAGACAGTGGTCTTGTACTGTACCTTTAAAATTTACACCAATGTGTTCCTCCTGATAGTAAGGCTCAAAACTGGTTATTTACAGTATAATGAAAATCAGTTGACATCTTGCATTACCATTCTGTTTTTATGGTGTCACCCAGTTTTAGGGTGAAACAACAAAATAGTGCAGAAAATGAGAGTTCAATCAAAAGGACGCCTGGAAACACATTGTTAGTCAATAATGACGCCTTGACACACATTGTGCATTTAGCGATCAATCATCCCTTCTGAGCAAGCACACAAATAGGAGACACAGGATACAATACTGCATTGACTCTAACATTCCACCTTGCACCTTTCATGGAACTTTTACGTGTGGGCTCTGCCCCACCCCGGTCGCAGGGAGCTGTCCCCCGCACCTCCACTAAAATATATATAATTACCTCCACCTGCTCTGTATGGGGGAGAAGAAGGCAAATTTAAAAGAAGGCACAAATACTCAAAGGAGCCAAAAGGAGGAACAGCAGCAATGGAATGACATACATGCCGAATGCAACACTCAGGTCAGCAAACAAGCACAGTACACCATGCTCCAAACTTCCAAATGCTCACATCACTCACACACTTTGCAGACACTCACATTATGGAGACTCCTTCTTGTGCCCTATTGATGGTATACCATTTCTAAGGTACTTTTGGTTAGGTGAATAAGTGTATGGCAGACAAGGGAAGGGATAGTGAAACAATGACTGCACTCAGCAAAATAATTATTTGGCAGTACCACCCTTTGCCTTGAAGTCACACTAACTCAATTAGAAATGGAGATGAATGGTGGTCTATGAAGATTGCTATATCAACCTTTACAGTGGGATCCTTGTACTCACTATAGATAGACTGATGAATCCACTTGGGGAGGCGGGCAAGAAAGTAAAACTGACCTCCGCTAAAGCTGTATTTATCTGTGCCATCCTCAATTATTTTCCCTGACAATGATCAATATGACTAGCTTAAAGCAGAGCTGGCTGGATTATAAGGACACACTACATACTGGATGGGACTACACTGTAGTATTCATCTTTTTACAAAAGTCTCCTAACAAGTCAGGACAGAGAGGCTAATATAGATATACAATTTCACTAACTTCTGTGTTGATTGGTTAAACACAGGGAATGCTATATAAGGGAAATGTGTTTGATGCCTTCGTGGCACATACTAATAACCTTTGACTTTTTACGTTTATTGACTGTCTTACAAAGCCTAACCGGCTTTCAGTCTCATCAGTTACCAATAGTCTAACATGCTCTGTGGGTGGGGAGGAGGACAGACAAGTATAGAGAAGATGTTCTGGCTGTGGTGGCTATATTTACGTATTTATAGGCTGCCTGTTGATAAAGGGTTTCTATCAGAGCAAGGCAGTTTTAGTAGCAGCCCCAATATTTAGAGGTTGTGACATCACGGCTACTCTAGGCAGGAGGCAGAAAGTGGCCTGGAATGGCCTCCTTCCACAGAGCAGGGAATATACACTTAATGGGCCCTATGCATGATCTGGGTGTAGGTACACATGACATCGCATACCCCACTCTGTAGTTGCGCACCGTGGACATGTGCGCACTGATGGCATTCACTACCACCGACTACCTGCCCGCGACCTCCCCGGCATGCAGTACTTTGTTGGACAGACAGGGCAGGGTTGCAGGTCTGGCCGGTCATCTAATCGGAAGTCCATACTGGACAGGAAGTAAATCCCTGCATGAAGAGGTATGGGTCCGGGTGCGTGAATGCCCTCCACAGGCACCCAGACCAGCGTGCATATGCCACCATTATGGGCTGATGGTTGGTGGCCCACCCATGCTGCAGAGCAGTGCCAGGAACAACAGTCCAACCCCTGTCCATGCCCCTGTCTGCAGTGATCCATCCCACTGCAGCCAGCAATCGCAGTCACCATGGGCTCCCCAACTGTCTGACCAGCTGAACAGTGCTCCTCATGGCACTGATACCCCATCACCCCATCCCTCTGTACATTTACAGGGTTCTGCCTGCAAGACAGCCAGCAGCACAGCCCTCCTCTCACCACCATGGCCACTGGCCATCTGCCATATCGCATCATCATCGCAGTGTGCCCCTGCTTATGTCAGATGGCCATGGCAGGAGAGAGGAAGGCTGTGCCACCAGCCATCTCAGGGTGGCACCACCACAAAGGTATGGGGGACAGGGGTAACAGCAGGAGGGCAATGGGCACCTATGCAGTGCAGGGGTGCTCTGGTTCAAGGTGGGGAGGCATGAACTGAGCTATGTAGCGAGGGGAGTGGCTGATCACATAGAGTCAGGGCACACAAGGGTCTTTGTGTGATATTGGGATGTCCTCAGTCACCAGGACCAGTGTACTGGCCACGGTTTGGGGGTGATGCAGCATGTGACACTGGGTATGGGGTTGACATGTGGGGTGAGAGAGCACATGGAGGCCACTGCCATAGCTCGCCCAGCACTCACCTGTTCGGGTGCTCCTGCCCTCCCATCAGCTAGTGCACTGTGGTGGCAGGGGCCCATTCTGAGTCCCCAGAATGGATGGTGCAGTTCCTGTGGGCGTGTATCAGGTTTATGGCAAGGTACTCCCTGGCATAGCATGCACATCCATCCACACCTCTGTGGCCAGCACTACATGCCATGGTACATGGCGAGAGTGCTGGCAGGCCCCTTGCCCACCCTCGGCATGTTGCTCATCATGTGGCTGGGGATCAGGTGCATATGTGTTGCACACCCACCTTGGTGCATCCCACGCAGGGTGTGTAGACTAAGGAGTGATTGCACATCCCAGTTGTGCGTGCATAGCTGCTCTGCCCCATCAGTGCATAGGGCCCATTCTCCCCATCCTTGGAAGCATTGTTGGTTATTTCATTCAGTTTTACAAACAGTTAGCCCTGTTGGCAAAGTCCTCATTTTCCCATTCTTTACCTTAGATTTTTAGATCAGTTGCCATAGTGGCAGATTTGTTAAGATTGAATGCTGGTATTTTTCTGGGCAAGATTCAACATAGCCTGAGGGAGGTCTCTGTGGGGGGAGACAAAGCAGGCCAGCAGATATTGTGGTGTGGCAGCCTAACTACTTCATTTTTTTTCCTGGTACCCCTGTCCTCGAACCCGACCCACCCACTGCCACATACCCAGGCTTGCCCCTTGGGCAGGGCCTCGGGGGTTCTCCTTCCCTATGGACACTATTGAAAGCCATGGCTAACACCCAGGTCAGAGCCACAGGAGCGGGATCCTCCCAGCAGATGTCAGAGGCAGTGAACAGTGAGGTAGTGCAGGTTGTCATGCCGGGGGCTTTTTTTCCATGCTTGCCCTGGGGCAGGGAAGTGCAATAGTACCAGTTGCAGTGGTACCCCAGCCCCTACCAGGGATCCTTAAAGCACCAGACACTCTTCCCTATCTCCACAGGAGAAGGAGAGCAGTTCCCAGGATGCTTGATCCTTATTCCTAACCAGCCTCCAACTCCTGGGTCCATTCCCATCCCGGTCATCGGAGTCACAAGTGGAAATCCAATGGCTGCACTGGTCTAGCTACTTAATTTTGCATAAATGACATCTACAGGTGCAAAATATTGATATATAATGTGGATGGCCTGTCTAATCCTATAAAGCAGAAAAAGTATTAATGTATGACAAGTAGACTAAAGCTGAGTTTGTATTTTTACAGGAGATCCATGTTATGGAATCTGAACTTCAGAAAATTATACAGTCTGGGTATGCAGAGGTCTGCTCTTCTTCATATAAATCTGGGTGGAGGAGGGTGTTGCCATAATGATCCCACAATGGGCCCCTTTAAAATAGTAGATAAAGTGGTTGATGCAGAAGGTTGTTATTTCCTACTTAAAGGCAAATGTAATGGCAGTTACTAACACTGGTATCAGTGTGTGCCCTCCAGGCTCATCTTCTAGTTTTTACAGGAAACTCTTGCTAATGGTCCTGAAAAGGCTGAGGGTCTCTTGATATGTTGGGGAGACTGGAACCTTCACACTGAACCTCACCTAGATAGCACATTCCAGATACCCGGAAGGCACGCAGGGTGGCAAAACAAGTGAGAGGCTTCCAAAGACGTTGGTCTCCAGGATGCTTGCCATTATCTGGAGGGGTCTACCAAGAGTATATATATTTTTGCATGTACATCAAATCTATTCTGTATTGGATATGTTCCTCCTTGGTAAGGAAACTATATACTGCTTGACCAGATGTATGGTGGGTCCACTAGGAATATTAGATTATGCCCTCTAACTTTATAATTTGATTTACAAAACCCAAAAGTCCACATTCTGGAGACTCAACCTATCACTTTTACGAGTTAGGAAACTTTTCAAACAGGTCTCACAGATTAGTCAGCAGGCTTTTGTTTTCAGGACAATCCTTCACCCAAAGTAAGTAAAGGGATACACTGGGACACTATAAAAGCAATACTCAGAGGGAAATTAATAGCAATCGGAGTGGCCAGGAAAAAACAAAGGTGAGAGAACAATTAGCTTTAGAAATACAAATAAAGCATCGAGGAAGAGAATTACTTCACTCAGAAAGTAACTTAATACATTATTGGATTCTAAAGTAGAACAAAACTTGAAGTTCCTTAAACAATGATACTACAAAGGAGGCCTCAAGTTCTCAAGCTATTGGCTTTTAGACTCAGGGCAAGAAGAGATAGCAATAAAATTCTCAAAATCATGTACCAACCACTGGTCAACAGGTTCATAAGGTGGATGAGATACTTGAACTGTTGCAGGGTACTAGTCTACTCCATATAGCCCTAAACAGGGAATCCTTGAGGCCCAGCTCAATTCCTTTCTGCACAGTCTCCATTTTCAAATCTAACGGAGGAGCAGAGTCTCTCCTTATGTCGCTCAATATCAGTCACTGATATAATTGCAGTAATTGGAAATAATAAAACCAGAAAGTGCCCAGGAACAGATGGCTTTTCAGCTGAATTTTATTAAAAATTCTGAGACCAGCTTACCACTTTGTTACAAAAGTCTCACCAGGGGCTTTTTGAAGAAGGAGTGCTTCCACTATCTTGAAACAGGCAGTAATTTCAGTTGTTCCTAAGCATAGCAAGGGCCCTACCTTCTGTGCATCATACCACTCTATATCCATTCTCAATGCAGTGTTGGGTAAGTTACTTTTTCTATTACTTTCTATTATGTTTGGAAACTTGTTCCAGGAAGCTCTGTGCAGTCACCAGCAAGGATGGAGGCATACTAGACAAAGTAATACACCTTACAAGTATAGTTACTTATTTATTTTAATACAAAACAATACAAAATAATAAATAACTATAACAGATTAAATTTTTGAAAGTAATGGGTTAATTACTAGTTACTTTCAAATAAATGTAATCAGTTACAGTTACATATTTCTTTTGTATAAAAAGACATAAGTAAATGTTACTGTAAGGTGTATTACATCTTCCAGTACTTCTCCATCCTTGCTAGTGACTGCACATAGCTTTCTGGAGCAAGTTTTCAAAAGTAATAGAAAGTACTAGAAAGTAATTTACCCAACACTGTCTCAATGTTGACTATAAATTTCTTACAACTATCTTGTTTAAATGGATAGAAGGACTTATCCCCAACTAGTACATATTAACCAAATGAGATTTGTTGCTTGGTATCAGCTAGCTGACATTGTCAGGTGCACACCACATCATTAAGACTATACCCTATGAAGCAGACTCTTCCATGCTTAAAGTATCGGGGTATCACTTCAGAATTCCACAAATTCTTGTTTCAAGACAATTATATACATTTAATGAAGCAAATAGGAGAGGATATTAAGAGATGGACTCTGCTCCCTCTACAACTAGATGCTTGAGTTCAAGTCATAAAAATGAACTTCTTGCCTAGATTTATGTCTTTCAGCATTCCCCATTGAAGCTCACTAAACAGTGGTTAGCAGATATACAGAAATGAATATACTGTACACGTTCCTATGGACAGATAGGTGACCTAGAGTGAGAAGTACTTTACTTTAAGCTAAAAAGACATGGGAGGCTGAGTGGTTCCTGATTTGGAATCATATTGGATCTTCACACAGGTAAATTGAGCACTCCTATGGGGCAAACACAACTACTACATATTGGCATACTCTAGAGGAATCTCTAGTGAAAGATAGACCACTCATCTCAGTATTATTTACATCACAGATGTTAAATCATATTATAGACACATGATTCTCCTCTATGAAGGTTCCATACATGCATAGGACAGATTTTAGCATTACCCTTCAGTGTGTTAGGATTTCCAGAGATATCACTGGTTTTCTAGGAATCTTGAATTTGCTCTGAGTTCTTTAAATTCATGAAACATAGAAACATAGATTTTGACGGCAGATAAGAACCACTTGGCCCACTCATTCTGCCCATTTCCTACCAATTGATAAGCTGCAGATCCTCATTAACCAACAGCCTATTTCCTCATACCCCAACAAGAATTGCTTTATGTCAGTCCATGCATTCTTGAATTCCCTCACTGTTTTTGAAGCCACAGCCTCCTCAGGAAGGCCATTCCACCATCCACACATCCTCTCTGTGAAAAAATACTTCTTACATTGGCCCTGAGTCTCACCTGTATCTTCCGATTGTGCCTCTTGTTCTTGCACATATCTTTTTCTGAAAGATGCTACCATATTGGACTTTATTGATTCTCTTGAGGTACTTCAATGTTTTGTCATGTCCCCTCCCTCCTTTCCTTAAGGGTATATATATTAAGCTCCTTTAGTCTCTCCTTGTATGACTTCTGGTGCAGACCCTACACTATTATAGTTGTCCTCCTCGGATGGCATCCATCCTGTCTATCTCCAGAACTGCACACAGTACTCCAGATGAGGTCTCACCAACTGTCTGTACAGAGGGATGACAACTTCCTGTTTTCTAATGGTGATGCCTCTCCCTATGCGTCCCAGTATCCCCCAGCCCTCCTTACTGCCTTCTCACATTATTTGATTACCTTTAAGTCATCTGATATGACTACCCTTAGGTCCCTTTCCATTTTTTGTTGTTAGAACCTCCCCACGCTGTGTACTCTTCCCCTGGGTTTTTGTTTCCAGGTGCATTACTTTGCACTTCTTTGCATTGAAGCTTAACCTGCCATACTTTTGACCATTCCTCCAACATTGCCAAGTCCCTCTCATCCTTTCCACCCCCTCGTGTTATCAATCCTGTTGCAGATCTTTGTGTCATCTACAAAGAGGCATACTTTCCCTTCCAATTCCTCTGCAATATCACCTATAAAGACATTAAAGAGGACCAGTCCCAGTACTGAACCCAGGGTACCCTACCAGTGGACCCTCTTTGAAGTAGACTCTATTTACTATTACCCATTATGTCCTGGTGTCCCGCCAATCCTTTAGTCAGGCTTCAACACTGGGACCAACTCTAAGGCTAGCTAACTTGTTTATTAATCTTTCATGTCGGACTGTGTCAAATACCTTGCTAAAATCTTCATAGGCCATGTCCACAGCCCTCCTGGTCTACTACTTTGGTCACCCAGTCAAAGAAATCAGTTAGATTTGTCTGACATGACCTTCCCACTTGAATCCATGTTGCCTTGGGTCCTGTGCCCCACTGGCCTATAGGTACTCAATAATTCTTTCCTTCAAAAGAGATTCCATCATTTTCCTACCACTGAGGTCAAACTAACAGGTCTGTAGTTTTCTGCCACTGTAATAAAGGTTGTGCTGCAATCAGTGAAAGTACTGGGTGCTGTTATGAATAAGGGCTGCCAGCCCACAAACAAGCACAGTCACAAAGAGAACACCAGCACTGATACCTTATAACAGGATAAAGTCCAGGTCTAGGCAAGTAGATGTGAACAACAAAAGATTTTATTCAGTGCACCATGCACACCAGACCAAAAGGCACACAGTAAAGAAGTGGACCCATTTTTAGGGTCATTCTACACTAGTTAATTCTCACCCCTGATGAAGACTCAGTTTGAGTTGAAGTGCTGGGTCAAGTAAGCTTTTGTGCTGAGTGCCTTTTGGTCTGGTTTCTCAGTTTGGACGTTTGCTATTCTGGCTTCCTTGCCCTGCCTTCTGCTTTAACTGGTACAGTTCTCTATCCTGCTCCTTCTGTTGCCTTGTACTTCCTGAATGCTACCTTTTCTCCCTAACCTTCCCACCACCTCTTTGAGAACCATAGTGTTTTTTTCTTCATTTTGTTTAGTTCATTTGTTTCACACAAAGGCTTGTTTGTAATTGTTTGGTAATTGTAAATGGAGTCCACTCTGAAGAAAGAGGGGTTACTAGTGGTACTGCAGGTTCAGTATTGGGTCCAGTCCTTTTAATGTCTTCATCAGTGACATTGCAGAGGGACTGGAAGGAAAAGTATGCCTTTTGCAGATGACACAAAGATCTGCAACATGGTTGATATACAAGGAGGCATGGAAAGGATGAAAAGGGACTTGGCAAGGTTGGAGGAATGGTCAGAAGTATGGCAGCTATGATTCACGCAAAGAAGTAATGCAATTTGGGAAACAAGAACCCATGGGACAATGGTGGGGAGGTAGTAACAACAACAAAAGGAAAGGGACCTGGGGTAATCATATCAGATGACCTTAAGGTTAGCAAGCAATGTGAGAAGGCAGTAGAGAGGGCTGGGGTATACTGGGATGTATAGGGAGAGGCATCGCAGCAGAAACAGGAAATTGTTATCCCTCTGTACAGACAGCTGGTGAGACTCCATCTGAGTACTGTGTCCAGTTCTGGAGACCCCATCTCTGCAAGGACATAGACAGGATAGAGGCAGTCCAGAGGAGGGCAACTAAATGGTGCAAGGTCTGCAAGAGAAGCCGATGAGGAGAGACTAAAGGAGCTTAATATGTATACCCTTGAGGAAAGAAGGGAGAGGGGATATGATAGAAACTTTTAAGTACCTCAGTGGAATCAACAAAGTCCAAGAGGGCAGCATCTTTCAGAAAAAGAGACATGCAAGAACAAGAGGACACAATTTAAAGATAGAAGGAGGGCAGTTCAGGGGCAATGTGAGGAAGTATTATTTCACAGAGAGGGTAGTGGATGCATGGAATAGCCCTTCCTGAGGAGGTTGTGGGGTCTAAAACTGGGATAATTCAAGAATGCATGTGACAGACATAAGGCAATTCTTGTGGGGTAGGAAGAAATAGGCTGTTGGTTAATTAGAATATGCAGCCTATCCTGTAGGTAGGGAAATGGGCAGACTAGATGGGCCAAGCAGTCCTTATCTACCACAAAGTCTATGTTTCTATGTTTCTATGTTTGTTGCCTCTGTAATGGCAGTTTTGATTTTCGCCATTGTTCCTCCATCCCTCCTTCTTGCCCATCTGCTATAGAAACATAGAGTAGTAGAGAGGCAAGCACAAAGCAGCCTACAATTTCCTGCACAAATGTTAAATGGTGGAAAAGAGTGCTGAAAATTGACACACCTAAGTAAAAAGTAAAAGGAGGCACAATAGAAAAGGCTATTGGGGGGGAGCTAATCCAGAAAGGGAGCGCAATGGAATTCCTATTCCTATCAGCTTTATTTATTTATTTATTGAAAAGTTTCACCAGAAAGGCACACTGAGCAACAAGTTGCTCATCTCCGAAAGGCTCCTGGGGAAGGGTAGAGGAGAATACAACAACATAGTATAGAACATGTAAAATAGCCTGGTTACAAACACCATAGTAGACCCAGAATTCTATTTACAAGGAATAATGCATTTAAGGTAAAAGTACATACAATATAAACCTGTTAAATTGCCAGAGTATACAATGTAGGCTATATATAGAGTATAATACATTCAGGTAAAGTACATAAACTAGATTCACCAGTGTAGACAAGGTAGACAAGGGACTAATACTGTGCAAAGCTAGGTAGAGAACAATAGGAAAAGGTTGTAAATACAGACAGAGGACGAGCGAATGAAAAGCTGACTAAAACAATATGGACTACAATAAAAATGAATTCATAGTGCAAACCAAGGTGGCATCTTGATAGTAACCATGCTGCAGAACATATACACTGATCCAGCTATGACTGGTCAGCAAGAAGGAATTCAGTGCTCAAGGAGTTAGGTGCAGGAGCAGTTAATGTAGAGGAAGTTGTGGAATGCTACAGTTAATGAGGCTGAAGAGCATGAGAGGCGAATCTGTTAGGAAGTGAATTCCACAATTTTGGGAAGCAGTATAAGAAAGCTGGCCTATAGAGGTGGAATGTAGAGGGATTAACAGTGTTCTGCGGTCATGAGATCTAAAGGAGCTGGCAGGAGGAGAGAGAATAGATTGAGGAAGTAAGATAAGGTGGGAGTGAGCCAGCCAGAATTTTGAGCTGAATTTAGCACAGTGGTGCAGGTGCCTGTTAGCAAGAAAGGAAATCCCAGTGAGTGGTAGAGATGACAATGATGGGTGAGAGGAGGGGAGTTGGGAACAAAGCGACAGAAGAAGCTGAAAGGGTGTCCAATCTGGCTAAGAAGTTGTGGGAGCAGCACTGTAAACTACATTAAAGTACATTCTTAAATATATGGAAGCAATAGTAGAAAATGATTTGTCATAATATGTCCTATCCAGCTAAGATACAGTATAGCAGAAATAACTTTTCCTCCCCAGTAGCCATTTGCACCAGTAAAGGAGATTAACATATATGTCTGTCTTTGGCTAGTCTGTTTAGTAACGTGCTTGCCCTTCTGCATGTACATTCAAAGTGTTTAAATAGTTATCTGGCAATTTTTTTTTTATTGGGATTTTTAATTGCTTTTGTCCTGAGCCAACTAGCTCTGAAACTGCAACTTTGAAAGTATCTATAGCAAAAAGAAGTATGACAAATCCTACATTTACATAGACACATTGAATATGATGGCAGAAAAGGACTGTTTGACCCACTTAGTCTGCCCATTTTTCCCTACCTATTCTGTCTCTGCAGACTCTGTCTGGTCTCCATCAACCCTCCCACCTCCCAACATCCCATCTAATATACCTCTATGTCTAACCCATGCATGCTGAAGCCAGCCTCTGTTCTGGCCTCTATCACTTGCTGGCATCTATTCAAGCACCCACAACCCTTTCAGTAAAGAAATATTTCATATCACCCTTTGAATTTCCTACCTCCAGCTTCATTGCATGGCCCCTTGTTTTGGTGTTTGTTCTCATTTGGAAGAGACTCCCAACTGTACCCTCTTCCACCTGTTTGAGATACTTGTAGGTCTTTAGCATAGACTCGCTTTCCTTTCTTCCAGGGTGTACATGTAGAGATCCCATAATCCCTTCTCATAGGGCTTCTCATGCAAACCATGCACCATTTTAGTTGCCCTCCTGACTGCCTCTACTCTGTCTAGGTCCTTCCTGAGGTGCAGGCTCTAAAACTGAGCACATTACTCTAGGTATGGTAACACCAGCAAGCGATACAATAGCAACATCACCTCCTTCCTCCTGCTGGAGATACCCCTCCTTGTACAACCCAACACTAACCATGACCACTGCCTTGTCACAGTGCCCTGCCCTCTCAGGTCCACAGATATGATAATTTTGGTGTCCTTTCCTGCCTAATGACTGTTACTACTTTTTATTTATCTATTTTTATTTATTCATTCTAAAATTACAAGTACCTTTGAGCCAGGCAGCACATTTACAAAGGTTCCATGTCAGCAGGGATGGGGTACAAATAGATAAGGAAACAGACGAGTTTAAAAAAAATGTAAACAAGAGATGTTATCATATTAGAATACAAAATACTTAATCAGCACTGTTATCAGCATTGTTACCCCATGATTTGAGGCACAGAGTAAAGACAAATATAGAAGAATTAAGGGAGAAAGGGAGGAGTTAAAGTCCAAGGAAGAGAGGAGCAGCTGAACGGCATTGTCAAGTTTGCAGCTTAGGACAGGAGGGGGAAGGGAAAAATAAACAAAGGGGAGAGAAAGAAGGGAAGAAGGGAGAGGAGAAAGGCAGAGGTGGGTGTAGGGGAAAAAATAGGAGGTGTTAAAGATGGCTGAGAGAGATGGGGAGGTCCAGAAAATAAGGGACCTGAAAGTTAGGTGAAGCAATCACAGGAGTTTTCAGTTAGAAGATGATGCCGGAGTTGTGTTTGAACTGTCCAAGTTTAGCAACATTAGCCAGTCCATTGTGAAGGTGCTCTGATACAAAATGAGCATTGGCACTGAGTAGTCCAGCACCTTCTGCATAGTAGGAGTTCAGTAGATGAGGTGCGTGCATGTGTGTTGGGTCTTGAGAGATTTGTGAAGTAAATATCCCAATTCTAGTGGCATGAGCCCAAGGAGTATCTTTTGGTAAGAAGGCAAGTTTAGCATTTAATTCTCCCATCTAAGTTGAGCCACCCAGTCTGATCATAGAGTTTGCAAGTATGGGTGAGATGGAAGGCACCTATTTTGAGTCTACAGGCCTTGTTCAGGGCAACCATGAGCCGTTTGAGTGCAGTAGTGGAAGCTGTTCCATACAAGGCCATAATCGATAATAGAGAGCACCAAACTGTGAATAGCCAGATTGAGAGCTTCAGGGTTATACACTTTCTGTGTTGATAGAGGAGCTCAATCCTAATGTTAATGGCTTTGGCAACACTTTCATGGGGTGCGTAGGTAAGGTGACTACCAACGGTAACCCCAAGGTACCTGAAGTGCTGTATTTGTTCAAGGGGTCACCTTGGATATTTCTGATAGTAAGAGCATGTGCTTTGTGATTACTGTGGTGGAGGAGAACAACAGGACACTTGTCTTCTTTTAGTTTACCACCAGTTTATGTTTGCTGAACCAGTGCTCAACTTCCATGATATCATTTTGTAAGTTGCTTTCTAGCAGGTGTGGGTCAGAGTGGCTTGCAAAGATGACAGTGTCATCCAAAAGAGCAGGGTCCATTGATGGCAGACAGATGGTAGATTGTTGAGGAAGATGCTGAAAGGAGTGGACCCAGAATTGAATCCTGGGTACACTGGACCGTACTGATTTCTATTCGAGACAGCATTGGAAATCTTCACACGCTGAGATGTGTCACAAAAATAGCTTCTAAACCAGGGCAGCGTATCAGGAGAGACCAGTTAGACAGAGTTGTTCAAGGAGGAGTAGGTGATAAACCATGTTGAAAGCCTTGTTAAATATATAAAGGCTGCACCCACAAGACTGCCTTGGTCAATTGGTTGGTGGACGAAGCTGGTGAATTCTAGAAGTGCAGTGGGGTGTTGTACCCTATCCTAAAACCAAGTTGTTGTTCACACGGTAAGGAGTATTTATCAAGGTAGTCCACAAGTTGGTTGGCAGCAATATGCTTGAGTATTTTAGAAAGGGAGGGAGGATTGATATAGGCCTATAGTTGCTATGTAGTGCATGGTCCCCAGATTTATGAACTGGTGTAACAATGGCTGTTTTCCATACCTGTGGAACTGTGATAGGGTAAGAGAGAGGTTAAGTATCTTAGTGATAGGTGGGAGTACTTCATCTGCAGTGAGTGTGATTAGTTTGAGGTTTAGTGAGTCACCACTATGCCGGGACTTACCAGCAGTTTGTTCAGTAGTTTCCTGACCTGGGCTACAGCGACCTGTTTAAAGTAGAAGGGGTGCTCATTTGTCTTGTTCTCTGATGATGTGCTGACTTTAATGAGGTATCATCAAAGAAATCTTGCGGTAGGACACTGCTTAAATCAGTGAAGACATCATTATGGTATTTGCAATTATGAGCAGGTCAAGGATGGGCTACCATCTAGGTTTAGTACAGCAGGTGCCATTTTTGGATCTTTCCCAGTTACCTCTTTGATATTTGACCAGAATGTCCTGCTGTCACCACATGTGTTGGTAAGTTGCTCAATACGGTGATTACTTTTGCTTTATGGATGGCCCATGTGCAGGAATTTCTTGCAGCTTATAGTCTTGCCAGTCCTGTAGCTTGCTAGATGATTTGGCAGTACCAGAGGTGGTCCTCAGTCTCATGTTATCTATAATTCAGGAGTAATCCAGGGATGTACAGTGCACACACCTTCATTTTCTTGAGGGGCATGTATGTCACAGGCAGTATTGAATGTTTTGATAAATGTTGAAGTGCTACATTAATGTTAGCAGAGGAGTCCAGCAGAGACCAATCCTGACAGTGCAAGTGTTGTTTTAGGAGTTCCAGGTGGCCACATCTTAGCACTATGTTGAAAATAGTTAGAGGTGGTGGGTATGGAATTTGTTGGTCCAGCTGCAGGTGACAGGGGAGTGGTCACTGAGTGAGTCAGGTGTACAGTTACACTGGCAATACGGTTGGGGCGATTAGAGATTATCCAGTCAAGAGCGGTGCTTGACCCAGTCTTATGGTTAATTCTAGTAGGAGAACTGGCTAGTTGAGTAAGATGCAGAGCTAATAGTGCATCCTTTACCGGGCCAGTGGCTATTGACAGCCAGGTTATATTGAAGTCACCAAGAATTATTGTCTCAGCGATGTGATTTTGGGCTCGTGAGGTAGTCCATGACTTTGTGGAGACTGGTGTAGAGTCTTTGTGGTGTGTAAACTGATAGTATTGTGAGAATCTTGTGGTGGGCCCTCAGTAGCACTTTTTAATAGCTAGTACCTGGGTGGGGCAACTAAATTCAGCCACAGGCAAGGCCAGATCATTTAGATAGTCTTTTAGGTAGATGGCACAACTACCACCATGCTTAGTAGACCTGTCCAACCTGAATATTGTGTAACCAGGTAGGGCAACCGCTGAGTCTGGTATTTTGGGAGATAACCATTTTTCCATGACAGAGAGTATGTCAGGGTTGTTTAGTGAAACCCAAGCTTTAAGGGAATCGATATGCACAGGAGGCTACAGATGTTGAGAGTAGCCAGATTAAGAGTTACATGCTTGTATAATATCATTTGGAGTAAGGCGTGACTGGTCCTGGGACAGGGTAGATATTTCCTGATAGCAGAAGTAACAGGAGGGCAATCCTGAGGATGTATTCTCTTATCAGTCTTGATGCTTGTTCAATAGCCCTTCCTGTGCTTTTGTTTTCTTTATGCTTTCTTGCCCAGGAAATGGAAGACACTGGGTCATGTGAAAGTATTGATGTGGGCAGGTGGGCTATTAAAATCCAGCTAGTATGTAGAGGATGAATAGAGAGGGGGGCTATGCCCATTAGAGGTGCTAAAGAAATCTCTGGATGTCCAGCCTTCAGTGAAGTGGAGGTTATATCCAGGCGCTAAATTGGAGAGTTGAGTCCTGCTAGGGATAGTGCTTCCAGAGTGACTGAGCAAGAAAAAAGGATAAAAAGTGTAAGGCAGCAAGGGAAAGTTTCATTGTAGCCAGTAAAGATCTTATTTGGAGAAAAGATAGACATCAGTGACCAGAGTAGCAAGGTGGGGATTAGTTGGATCTGACAGCCCTCAGAGACTCAGCACTAGGTGTCAGTGCATGGCAGAGGCACAGTACTTACAGTGCCCACATGTGGACATCAGATATTACTCTGCTAATTATCCCAGAAAGATCTGGGGATAAGCATCCAATTAGAATGGAAGCTGAAAGGAGGGAGGTGTGCTATTTAATAGCAGCCGGTGTTGGGGTGGGAGAAAATACAAAAGCGTTGATCTAGCTGGGAACCGCTGAGAAAGCCATGCTTCACAGCCAGATTTCAGGTTTGAGGGTCTCACAAGTCAGCCAATGGTCGACAGAAAGAATTCGCAGTGTCCAATCATCTTAGAGAGTTCACGACCAATCAGGTGGCAGCTTGTGGAACCGGAGGAGTCCCCAGCTCACATACCTTAGGTTGTTTAGGTGTAGTAGCTTGCAGGCAAGCTTGAGAGGAGGCAGATGTAGGCCGGAGGAGCCGAGGCCACAGCAATCTCCATGCCTGTGTCAAGGGCAAATTTCTGAAAGGGAGGAGGAGAGGACATTAGGGCAGATCATGGCAGTAAGCCCAGCTTACATTTGTGGACAGAGAGAAGGACAAAGGCAGAGGGAGGGGTGAGAAAGCTAGGAGGGAGAGAATAGCAGTAAGAGACAGAGGTTCATTTTAACTGGCTTCAGGCCAAGGTAAATTTGCAGGACAAAGGAGTGTGGGGGTTGACTGATCAAGCAGCCCATCAGTTTCTGCCCATCCTGCACTCACCCCTTGGGTTTCTAATGTCCTAGGTGAATTTTAGCACTTCTGGGCATTATAGCTCAACCACCATTTTTTTGTTATATTTCCAACCATATTCTACATATATCAAAAAGTTTTATGAAAAATACATGAATTTTTTAAATGGTTGTATGCATAACAACATACTAACATACTAAAATGCCAGCAGAATAGGCCTAACGGTCTTTTGAGTCTGCTTCGATTGGTCAGCTCCCACCCTGGGTGCTGACCTTGCCCCTCGCCTTCCCTTCCCAGTTCCGAATATTCTTACTGCAATGGTATTTTGCTTCCAGAACCCTTCCCAGTACCTGTCCCACCCTCTTGAACCCCTCCACCATCTCTGCCTCCACCAGCCCCTAGGCAGTGCATTCCATGGCTCCACCACCCTCTCAGTGAAGTAGCACCTCCTCCTTTCTCCCCGGAATCTTCCCCTCCAGCTTCCACCCATGCCCTCAGTGGCCCCTCCTCCTTCCTTCAAGGCACCCTGACTGTTCCTCCCCTATTTACCCTCTTCATGTACCTGAAGACCTCTATCATGTTCCCCGGTCCCTTCTCTCTTCCAATGTGTACATATTTAGCTTTTTCGAGCCTCTCCTCCATAGGTCCTGTCGCCCAAGTCTCAAATCATTTTGGTTGCCTCCTCTGGACCCTCTCCAGGAGTTTAATGTCCCTCTTTAAGTGTGGCCACCAAAACTGCACGCAGTACTCAAGGTGTGGCCTCACCAAGCAGTTATACAGAGGGAGTATCACTTCCTCCTTCTGGAGGTGATCCCCTAGCGATGTATCCCAGCATCCTGTTGGCCTTGGCTGCTTCCTCCCAAGTCTCCGAGTTGTTCATCTTGACATCCACCACCACCCCCAGGTCCCTCTCAGCCATCTAGACTTGTAGCATTCCCCAGGGTGTACACTTGGCCTGGATTTCTGCCCCAGGTGGAGTACCTTGCATTTCCCTGCATTGAACCTCAGCTTCCACTTTCTAGACCATCTTTCCAGAGCCTCCAGGTCCTCTGCAGGCCACCCTCCCTCCTCCCCATCCACCACCGCCTCCAGCTTTGAGTCATCCACAAAGAGACTCATCTCACTCCTGATTCCTGTCCTATGTCAGAGATGTAGGCGCTGAACAGGAGGGGCCCAAGAACTGATCCCTGTGGGACCCCACTAATAACCCTCCTTGGGATGAGACTATCCTGCCAACTATGACCCTCTGGGTCCGGTCCTGGAGCCAATTGCCCATCCATCTGATCATCTGTTCCCCATCCCCATTTCTCCCAGCTTATCCAACAGGCCCACGTGAGGATCAGAGACAAATGCCTTGCTGAAGTCTAGAAAGAGGATGTCCACTGGTCTACCCAGGTCCAAGGCACTTGTCACCCAGTCATAGAACTCCACATGGTTTGTCTGACATGATTTCCTGGGATGAATCCATGCTGTCTATCATCCAGGCACCTGACTTTTCCAGGTCCCCCAGCCTATCCTTGACAATGCCCTCCATCACCTTGCCCACCACCGATGTCAGGCTGACAGGCTGTAGTTCCCTGCCATCTCCCTTGATCCACCCTTGTGGATAGGCACTATATGCACCACCTTCCAGTCCTGGGACACCCACCCTGTCCTCAGAGAGATGGTTAAAGCTCATAGGTTTCGCCAGGACATCTGCAAGTTCCTTCAGCACTCTGGGATGTAATTTTCCGGCCCGGTGCTTTCTCCATCTTAAGGAGCTGAGGCTTCCTCACTCTCTCTGCTGTGATTTCACTTCCGGTACCTCTTCTCCCTGCTTAGCCTCCCCTTCTGCCAGTGATGCCTCCCCTCTCCCCAGACCGCGATCGGTAAGGGTCCCTCCTCAGTATCTCTGTCTCCTCCCATGTATGATGCAGCACCCCATTTTCCTTGGTGAAAACTGAGATGAAGTACTCATTTAGTACCTCAGCCTGCTCCCGGTCTTGTGCCCATCTCCCTGATTTAATCCTGCTAATCTGCCCTTCACCTTCGTTTTCCCCAATGTATCTAAAGAACCCTTGTTCCTCTCCTAATTTCCCAGGCCAGGTTCTGCTCCTTCCTTGCCTTAGCCACCCTCACCACCCTAGTGGCCCTTTAGCCATCAGCTCATACTTCCCCGATCCCTTTCACTCCTTGAACACTTGAATTGCCTATAGGCTGCCTTCTTTCTCGCACCACCTCCTGGACCTCCCTGGTCCACCAGCAGGCTTCGGCCCTACCGTGATTGGCTCACTCTGCATGGTGCTGGTAGCCGTCTTGCACCCTTTCCCGATGATTTCCCACCTACTATCAGCGCCCATGTCTGACCCAATCACATCCAAATGCTCCTTAAGGATCCTTCCCATTTCCTTAAAATCCATTCCCCTGAGTCAGTTACCTCTGCCTTTGTGTGCAGCCTTCTAGCCCTCCTAGGTCCAGGTAAAACCAGACCATGGCATGGTCACTCCCCGCCACTGGGTCCCTTACCTCCAGGCCCCAATCTGGTCACTGTCTGCCAGGACCACATCCAGTACCTGCACCTCCCTGGTCGGTTCCCCCACCTGCTGAGTTAGGAACACGCCTTGAAAGACATCCAACAACCTCTGTTCCCTGGTCACAGAGGATGTCATAGTCTCCCAGTCTGTTCCTGGCATGTTTAAGTCCCCCAACAACACCACCGCTCCTCTGCCCAGTCTGCAGTGTCTCCCAACATCTGCCACCAGACTTTCCTCCAGCTCCTCCGCCAGGGCAGGGGTCTATATCCACTCCTATTTTTACTGTCTTGCCCCTTGTTATCAAGGTGACCCAAATCACTCCACGGTTCCTCCACCTCCTCTACTTCCCTATGCCAATGCAGTTTTTGACTATCATTGCTATCCCTCCTCCCTTCCCTCCCTGTCCTTCCTGAACATAGTGTAGCCTCCAGGTTCAGGTCCCAGTCATGTCCTGCAGTGGCCCAGGTCTCAGTGACCGCTGCCACATCCACTGATCCCTCAGTTAGTATTGCCTGAGCTCAGGCATTTTATTTCCCAAGCTCCTGGCATTTAGCAGGACTACCTTCCACCCTTTCCCTATACTTCCATTTCCTGCTCATGTTCCCATGGGATTCTGTTTTCCCTGGTCTGCACTTTTACCAGTCGACCTTTCCCACAATCCTCCAGCTCCACAGGGTGGAGACAGAGTCCTCCTTTATCGGCACGCCTTGACAGCCTTTTCTCCCATCCTCCCCTTCACAAGTTTAAACCCCACTTTTCACCAATGAACCCCTCTATTTCAACTTAAGGATTCCTCCCTCCAAATTGAGATGGAGTCCATCTCTGTATACAGCTCCTTATCTTCCCAGGTCTCCCCAATCCCACATCAACCCATACTCTGGCCTCACACCACTCCCTGAGCCACTGGTTTATCTTCCTAATCTTCCTTTGTGCTCCCCACTCAGCCCTTGGCACCGCAGGATTTCTGAGAAGGAACTGTGCATCCTATATCATGACAGACCCTGCCAAGCTCCCTGGATCTTGCCTGTATCTCTAGCTCGCTATTTCCTCAATGTCATTTGTACCCAGGAGGACTAGTATGTCCGGGGAACCCCACCATGCAAGTATTTCACTCATTTTGGGGATGGTAGTTCAAGAGTGTTTTTAGTACTGGCAACGTTTTATATTTTTGCACTTGTGGAAATAAGAAGCAAACATCATGACCAATGGTGTATCTTTGTTTTAGTTTTTCTTTCACAGACATGTTGACACCTAAAACAATTATAATAATCTGACCCCCTTATGGATTTTTTTCATAAAGTGGGATTAAAGTCTCTATTATGTACTGAAACAAGCAGACAACGTGTGTTTGTATTGTGATTTCAAATGTTTACATGAGCCTCATGTCCTCGGCAAAACATTATGGGCCAGATTTTCATAGGCGATTCTATATGCACCAAACATCCATCTGGTGTCAAAGCCACATTATCAAACACTGTGTGCTGTGTTTTGCAAGAAAAGTGTTCACTGTGGCAGAGTCCCCAAAAATGATGCAAGAGTTCTACTGCATTAAAAATATAATGCACGGGTGAGTATGATGGAAGCTGTGTCAAAAGTTGATATTGGGAAAGAATGAGGTAAGATGAGTCAAAAAGCAACTGAAGCACAAGCAGCTCACCTGAGTAGCTGAGGAAGCCAAATCTCCAGCCTGATAACTTTTGAGGCAGCTCCCTCACCCCAAGCTAGGCATTCGGGACAATCACAACTGAAGCACAAGCAGCTTACACCTGAGTAGCTGAGGAAGCCAAATCTCCAGCCTGATAACTTTCGAGGCAGCTCCCCCAAGCTAGGCACTCGGGACAATCAAGCAACTGAAGCACAAGCAGCTCACCTGAGTAGCTGAGGAAGCCAAATCTCCAGCCTGATAGCTTGAGGCAGCTCACCCCCAGCAAAGCACTCGGGACAATCAAGTAACTGAAGCACAAGCAGCTCACCTGAGTAGCTGAGGGAAGCCAAATCTCCAGCTTCATAACTTTTCGAGCTTCCCCCTCAAGCTAGGCACTGGGACAATCAAGCAACTGAAGCACAAGCAGCTCACCAGAGTAGCTGAGGAAGCCAAACTCCAGCCTGATAACTTTCGAGGCAGCTCCTCCAAGCTAGGCATTGGGGACAATCAAGCAACTGAAGCACAAGCAGCTCACCTGAGTAGCTGAGGAAGCAAAATCTCCAGCCTGATAACTTTCGAGGCAGCACCCACCCCCAAGATAGGCACCGGGACAATCAAGCAACTGAAGCACAAGCAGCTCACCTGAGTAGGTGAGGAAGCCAAATCTCCAGCCTGATAACTTTTGAGGTAAAGAGAGCCTCTTCTCATCGTCTGACTCCTGCAGAGGGTGCTACCTGATGAACACTTATATTTAATGAACTTTGTTCCTTTCACCACTGGGTGGGCTTGTTATTTGATTCTCTTTGAGCTACTAATTGCTGAAGTGTAGGCTAGGACTCGCTGGCTTTTCTAGAGTTGAATTGCTGATTTCATCTTAAAGCTAGAAATACCAAGCAGCTAATATAGATCAGACTTGTTTAATATGGTGGTATTGA
Source organism: Neoceratodus forsteri (assembly GCA_016271365.2). Lineage (NCBI taxonomy): Eukaryota > Metazoa > Chordata > Ceratodontiformes > Ceratodontidae > Neoceratodus > Neoceratodus forsteri. Next base: position 83,346,150 of record CM028133.1, on the reverse strand, counting down.
GCTAATTGTGCATGTTACTGAAGGCATTAGGTTAGCTGGGTGCTAGTGTGACCTCATTTGAAATAGCCCTGTTTGCTTTAGAGTGGAGCTCCTTTGTGTAAGTCACAAACATATTCTCCCACTGCATAGTATTGAGAGGCTTTGTTTTCCAACAACATGGGCAGCTCCCCCAGCTAGGCACTGGGACAATCAAGCAACTGAAGCACAAGCAGCTCACCTGAGTAGCTGAGGAAGCCAAATCTCCAGCCTGATAACTTCAACGTAAAGAGAGCCTCTTCTCATCGTCTGACTCCTGCAGAGGGGTGCTACCTGATGAACACTTATATTTTGTGAATTTTGTTCCTGTTCACCACTGGGTGGGTTTATTATTTGATTCTCTTTGTGCTACTAATTGCTGGAAGTGTAAAGCTAGGACTCACTGGCTTTTCTAGAGTTGCCTTGCTGAATTCATCTTAAAGCCAGATATACCAAGCAGCTAATATAGATCAGACTTGTTTAATATGGTGGTATTTGGAGCTAATTGCTGATTTCATCTTAAAGCCAGATATACCAAGCAGCTAATATAGATCAGATTTCTTTAATATGGTGGGTATTGAGCTAATTGTGCTTGATACTGAAGGCATTAGGGTTAGCTGGGTCCTAGTGGACCTCATATTTGGAATAGCTCTGTTTTGCTTAGAGTGGATTCCCCTTGTGTAAGTCACAACATATTCTCCTGCTGCATAGTAATGAGAGGCTCATTTTCCACAACATAGGCAGCCCCCTACCAAGCTAGGCACTCAGGACAATCAAGCAACCGAAGTACAAGCAGCTCATCTGAATAGCTGAAGAAGCCAAATCTTCAGCCTGATAACTTCGAGGCAGCACCCCTCCAAGCTGTGGCACTCGAGACAATCAAGCAACTGAAGCACAAGCAGCTCACCTGAGTAGCTGAGGAAGAAAATCTCCAGCCTGATAACTTTCGAGGTAGCTCCCCCACCCAAGCTAGGCACTGGACAATCAAGGAACTGAAGCACATGCAGCTCACCTGAGTAGCTGAAGAAGCCAAATCTCCAGCCTGATAGCTTAAGGCCGCCTCCCCAAGCAAGGCACTCGGACAATCAAGCAACTGAAGCACAAGTAGCTCACCTGAGTAGCTGAGGAAGTCAAATCTCCAGCCTGATAACTTTTGAGGCAGCTTCCCAAGCCAGGCACTCTGGACAATCAAGCAACTGAAGCACAAGCAGCTCACCTGAGTAGCTGAGGAAGCACCTCCAGCCTGATAACTTTCAGGCAGCCCCTGCCAGTACTCGGGACAATCAAGCAACTGAAGCACAAACAGCTCACCTGAGTAGCTGAGGAAGCCAAACTCCAGCCTGATAACTTTCGAGGCAGCACTCCACCCCCAAGCTAGGCACTCGGACAATCAAGCAACTGAAGCACAAGCAGCTCACCTGAGTAGCTGAGGAAGCCAAATCTCCAGCCTGATAACTTTCAAGAGCAGCCCCCTCAAGCAATGCCTCGACAATCAAGCAACTGAAGCACATGCAGCTCACCTGAGTAGTTGAGGAAGCCAAATTCCAGCCTGGTAACTTTTGAGGCAGCTTCCAAGTTAGGCACTGGACAATCAAGCAACTGAAGCACAAGCAGCTCACCTGAGTAGCTGAGGAAGCCAAATCTCCAACCTGATAACTTCGAGGCAGCTCCCCAAACTAGGCACTGGGCACCAAGCAACTGAAGCACAAGCAGCTCACCTGAGTAGCTGAGGAAGCCAAATCTCCAGCCTGATAACTCGAGGCAGCTCTCCCCTCCCAAGCTAGGCACTCAGGACAATCAAGCAAATGAAGCACAAGCAGCTCACATGAGTAGCTGAGGAAGCCAAATCTCCTGTCTGATAACTTTCGAGGTAAAGAAAGCTTCTTCTTCATCTGGACGCCTGCAGAGGGGTGCGCTACACCTGATGAAACTTATATTTTATGAAATTTGTTCGTTCACCACTGCGGGGTTTGTTATTTGATTCTCTTTGTGCTACTAATTGCTGAAGTGTAAAGCTAGGGACTCACTGGCTTTCTAGAGTTGCCTTTGCTGATTCTCATCTTAAAGCCAGATATACCAAGCTGCTAATTATAGAATCAGACTTGTTTAATATGGTGGTATTGAGCAAATTGTGCTTGTTACTGAAGGCATTAGGTTAGCTGGGTCCTAGTGTGTACGTTATTTTGAATAGCCCTGTTTGCTTAGAGGAGCCTTTGTGTAAGTCACAACATATTCTCCAGCTGCATAGTAATGATAGGCTTTGTTTTCTCCACAAACATAGGCAGCTCCTCCCCAAGTTAGGCACTGGACAATCAAGCAACTGAAGCAAAAGCAGCTCACCTGAGTAAGTAGCTGAGGAAGAGAAATTCCCAGCCTGATAACTTTCATGTAAAGAGAGCCTCTTTCTCTCTGCCTGACACCTGCAGAGGGGTGATACCTGATGAACACTTATATTTTATGAACTTTCCTCCTGTTCACCACTGGGTGGCTTGTTATTTGATTCTCTTTGTGCTACTAATTGCTGAAGTGTAAAGCTAGGGACTCACTGTCTTTGTAGAGTTGCTCTTGCTGATTTCATCTTAAAGCCAGATATATCATTAAGCTAATAGATACTGACTTGTTTAATATGGTGGTAATTGAAGCTAAATGCTGATTTCATCTTAAAAGCCAGATATACCAGGCAGCTAATATAGATCAGCCTTGTTTAATATGGTGGTATTGAGCTAATTGTGCTTGTTACTGAAGACATTAGGTTGGGCTGGGTCCTACTGTGACCTCATTTTGGAATAGCCCTGTTTGCTTAGATTGGAGCCCTTTGTGTAAGCTTACAACATATTCTCCCTACTGCAGAATGAGAGGCTTTTGTTTTCTCCACAACATAGTCAGCTTGCCCCCCCAAGCTAGGCACTTGGGACAACCTCACAACCGAAGCACAAGCAGTCACCTGAGTAGCTGAGGAAGCCAAATCTCCTGCCTGATAACCTCTCGAGGCAGCTCCACTCCCTCCCAAGCTAGGCACTCAGGACAATCAAGCAAATGAAGCACAAGCAGCTCACCTGAGTAGCTGAGGAAGCCAAATTCCAGCCTGATAATTCTCGAGGCAGCTCCTCCCCACAAGCTAGGCACTCGGGACAATCAAGCAACTGAAGCACAAGCAGCTCACCTGGTAGAATGAGCCAAATCTCAGCCTGATAACTTTCGAGGCAGCTCCCCAAGCTAGCGCTTTCAGGACAATCAGCAACTGAAGCACAGGCAGCTCACCTGAGTAGCTGATGAGGGCAAATCTCCTGTCTGATAACTTCGAGGTAAAAGAGCCTCTTCTTCATCTGGACGCCTGCAGAGGGTGCTACCTGATGAATACTTATATTTCATGAACATTGTTCCTGTTCACCACTGGGTATCTGTTATTTGATTCTCTCTTTGTGCTACTAATTGCTGAAGTGTAAAGTTAGGACACTTTCTTTTCTAGAGTTCCTTGCTGATTTCATCTAAAGCCAGATATACCAAGCAGCTAATATAGATCAGACTTGTTTAATAAGGTGGTATTGACAATTGTGCTTGTTACTGAAGGCATTAGGTTAGTTGGTCCTAGTGACCTTTCATTTGAATAGCCCTGTTTGCTAGAGAAGAGCTCCTTTGTATAAGTCCCAACATATTTCTCGGCTGTAGTAATGGGCTTTTTTTATCCACAATATAGCAGCTCTCCAAGTAGGCACTCGACAATCACAACTGGAAGACAAGAAGCCCACCTGAGTAGCTGAGGAAGCCAAATCGACTGATAACTTTCGGAGAAGAGAGCCTCTCTCTCTGCCTGACGCCTGCAGGGTGCGCGCTACCTGATGAACAATTTCATATTTTATGAAGTTTGTTCCTGTTCACCACTGGGTGGGCTTGTTATTTGATTCTCTTTGTGCTACTAATTGAAGTGTGTGTAGCTAGGGACCACTGGCTTTCTAGAGTTGCCTTGCTGATTTCATTTAGCCAGATATACCAAGCAGCTAATATAGACTGACTGTTTATGGTATTTGGAGCCATTGTTGATTTATCTTAAAGCCAGATATACCAAGCATGTACTATAGATCAGACTTCTTAATATGGTGGTATTGATAATTGTCCTTACTGAAGGTATTAGTTGTGGGTCCTAGTGTGACATCATTTTGAATAGCCCTGTTTGCTTAGAGGAGTCTTTGTTAAGTCACAACATTCTCTCACTGCATAGTAATGAGAGGCTTTGTTTTCCACAACATAGGCAGCACCCCCAAGCTAGCACTGGACAACACAATTGAAGAACAAGCAGCTCACCTGAGTAGCTGAGGCCAAATTCCAGCCTGATAACTTTCACGTGAAGAGAGCCTCTCTTCTTCTGACACCTGCAGAGGGGTGCACTGATGAATACTTATTTTGTGAACTTTGTCTTGCTCACTGTACGGTTTGATTTTCTTTGTGCTATGCATTGCTGAAGTGTAGTTAGACTACTGGCTAGAGTTTTCTTGTTGATCTTAAAGCCAGACATACCAAGCAGCTAATACAGATCAGACTTTTAATATGGTGGATTTGGAGCTAATTGCTGATTTCACCCAGTTAGATATACCAAGCAGCTATTATAGATGGGACTTGTTTAATATGGTGGTATTGAGCTAATTGTGCTGTTACTGAAGGTATTAGGTTAGCTGGGTCCTAGTGTGACCTCATTTTGGATAGTCTGTTTGCGATAGCTCCTTTGGTAAGTCACAACATATTCTCCCGCTGCTGCAGTAATGAGAGGCTTTATTTTCCACAACATAGTAGCCTCCAAGCTAGGCACCCAGGACAATCACAACTGAAGCACAACCTGCTCACCTGAGTAGCTGAGGAAGCCAATTCCGCCTGATAACCGGAGGTAATGAGAGCCTCTTCTCTGTCTGACACCTGCAGAGGTGCTGCCTGATGAACACTATTTTATGAACTTGTTCCTGTTCATGGGTGGGCGGTTATTGATTTTGTGCACTAATTGCTGAAGTGTAAAGCTAGACTCACTGGTTTAGCGTTTCTTGTTGATTTCATCTAAAGCCAGATATACCAAGCCAATATAGATCAGACCTGTTTAATATGGTGGTATTGAGTTACTGTTGATTTCACCTGAAGCCCGATATACCAGGTATAATATAGACTGACTTGTTTAATATGGTGGTATTGAGCTAATTGTGTTGTTGCTGAAGGCATAGGTTAGCTGGGTCCAGGTGACCTCACTTTGAATAGTCTGTTGCTTAGAGGAGCTCCTTGTAAGTCATAACATATTCTCTGCTGCTGGTAATGAGAGGCTTTTTTTTCTGTCAACAGGTAGCCTCCCTGCTAGGCACTGACAATCATGTAATTGAAGCACAAGTAGCTCACCTGAGTTGTTGAGGAAGAAATTCCTGCCTGATAACGTCGAGAGGAGTTCTCTTCGGCTGATGCCTGCAGAGGGTGCTACCTGATGAACACTTATATTTTATGAACTTTGTTCCGTTCACCACTGGTGGCTTGTTATTTGATTCTCTTGTGCTACTAATTGTTGAAGTGTGCTAGGACTCACTGGTTTCTAGTGCCTTGTTGATTTATCTTAAAGCCAGATATACCAAGCAGCTAATATAGATCAGACTTGTTACGGTATTGACAACCAGCTGTTACTGGAAGGCATTAGGTTAGCTATCCCAGTGACGCCATTTTGAATTGTTTGTTAGAGTGGAGCCCTTTGTGTAAGACACAACATATTCTCCAGTTGCAGTATGATAGGTTTGTTTTCTCCACAACATAAGGCCTCTCAAGCTCCAGGGCACTGGACAACTGCCATCTGTACAAAAGCAGCCTGGAGTAGTTGAGGAAGAGAAATCTACCTGATAACTTCATGTAAAGAGAGCCTCTTCTTCATCTGACACCTGAGGGGGTGATACCTGATGAACACTTATATTTTATGAACTTTCCTCCTGTTCACCACTGGGGGTTTGTTATTTGATTCTTTTGTGCTACTAATTGCTGAAGTGTAAAGCTAGGACCTACTGGCTTTTGTAGAGTTGCCTTGTTGATTTCATCTTGTAAAGCCAGATATATCAAGGTTAATATAGATCAGACTTGTTTAATATGGTGGTAATTTAGTAATTGTTGATTTTATCTAGCCAGATATACCAGGCAGCTAATATAGATGTGCCTTGTTTAATATGGTGGTATTGAGCTATTGTGCTTTGTTACTGAAGACATTAGGTTGGCTGGGTCCATTGGACCTCATTTTGAATAGCCCTGTTTGCTTAGATTGAGCCCTTTGTGTCTACAACATATTCTCCGTTGCATAGTAATGAGGCTTTGTTTTCTCCATAAATATAGTCACGTCTCTCAAGCTAGGCACTTGGGAATCACAACTGAAGTACAAGCAGTTTCCACTGAGTGGGAAGCCAAATCCTGAGATGGATAACTTTGACGAAGAGAGCTCTTTCTTCATCTGGATGCCTCAGAGGGTGCACCACAATTCTTATATTTATGAACTGTTCCTGTTCACCACTAGGTGGGCTTGTATTTGATTTCTTTGTGCTACTAATTGTTGAAGTGTAAGGCGATAGTTTGTTTTTCTAGAGTTGCTCATTGATTTCATCTTAAGCCAGATATACCAAAGAGCTAATATAGATCAGACTTGTTTATGGTGCTATTTGGAGCTAATTGTGATTTCATCTTTAAGCTAGAAATACCAAGCAGCTAATGTAGACTGTCTTGTTTAATATGTTGGTATTGACATAGTATGTTACTGAAGGCATTAGGTAGCTGTCCAGTGGACCTTATTTGGAATAGCCCTGTTGCTTAGAGGAGCCTTTGTGTAAGTTACAACATATTCTCCGCTGTATAGTAATGAGAGGCTTTGTTTTCCACACATAGGCAGCACTTCAAGCTAGGCACTTGGGACAATCACAATCAGCACAAGCAGCTCACCTGAGTAGCTGAGTAGCCAAATCTGCCTGATAACTTCAGTCAGCTCCACTTCTCCCAAGCTAGGCACCAGGACAATCACAAATGAGTCATAAGCAGCCACCTGAGAGTTGAGGAAGCCAAATTCCACTGATAACTTTCGAGTCAGCTCCCGTTGTGGGCACTGACAATCAAGCAACTGAAGCACAGCAGCTCACCGGGTAGCTGAGGCAGTCAAATCTCCTGTCTGATAACCGAGGAGAGCCTCTCTTCGCCTGACGCCTGCAGAGGGGTGCTACCTGATGAATACTTATATTTCATGAACATTCCTGTTCACCACTGGGGGCTTGTTATTTGATTCTTTTGTTACTAATTGCTGAAGTGTAAAGCTAGGGACCACTTTCTTTTCTAGAGTTCTTGTGGATTTCATCTAAAGCCAGATATACAAGCAGTAATATAGATTAGACTTGTTTAATATGGTGGTATGAGTTACTGTGCTGTTACTGAAGGCATTAGGTTAGCTGGGTCCTAGGACCTCATTTTGAATAGCCTTGCTTAGAGAAGAGCAGTGCACTTGCCCACTTGCCATCTGCTACTCCTCACTGTGCCTGGCACCTCCTCCTTGCTCCTGAACCTGCTCTCCTGCCCTTGGGACCTCTGTGTGTCAGTCTCCCTGCCCTCCCCCTGGCTTCCTCTCACCCAGGCACATCTGGGTGTCTTCTATTTTGCTTCCTTCCTGTACCACCCTGCCCACCTGTCCCTGGCCTCTCCCCCTCCTTGTCAATCACAGAAAACCTCTCCATCTCCCAGCCAGGGTTTGAGTATGCTACTACTCCGTCAGAAACATTCATCCAACCTGGCGGTTCCCGAGGGCTCCCGACTGCACCACAGGCTATGCATGGTCTCCATGAATATCTGTAGCCTCCTAAAAGTTTGAGTCACCAATGCCTGGTCATCAATTAGCTGATGTCATTGTTCTGATTGAGACTTCGCTGTCAAATCCTCCCTGACTCCCAAGTCCCTTCTGGTTCACCTTCTTCCGGTCTGACCATGTCAGAAGCCGGGCGGCTGCTGCTATTTATGTCAGGAATCTCTCCCATTCAGCCTGCCTGCTCCATCCTGAGCTCGGGGCCCAGGCGCTGCGGCTGAAACTAACCCTGACCCTTTAAAGGTTGCTATCTTGACTACTGCATCGTGCCCCCAGGGACAAAGCAGGCCATTGGCTCTTTACAGAATACCTTTCCTCACACTTCCTTCCTGATCAAATTCTGGTGGGTGACTTAATACAGCGCTCAGCCTCCTCCTCTACCGAGACTCTTTTCTGCATGACGAGCGCAGCTAGTTGCCACCCTACCAGGACTAACCCCAAGAGAGGCTCGAGTAAAGGATGGGTCACTTCGAAGGAAAGAATATTGGTACCTGGTCAGTGAGCACAGGATCCAAGGCAGCATGGGTTGGCGGGAAGGTATCAGATGAATCTAATAGATTTCTTTGACTGGATGACCAGTAGTAGACAGGGAGGGGCTGTGACATGGCTTACCTAGACTTTAGCAGGCATTTGGACAGTCCACACAAAGATTATAGTCAAATTAACCAGCCTGGAGTGGGTCCCAGGGTGGTAGCCTGGTAAACATTGTTGGACAACTGGGACACAGAAGGTAATTGTAAATGGAGTCCGCTTGAAGAAAGGCGGTTACTAGTGGGCCCCAGGTTCGTTTGGGTCAGTCCTTTTAATGTCTTCATTAGTGACATTGCAGAGGACTGGAATGAAAGTATGCGTTTGCAGATGACATAAGATCTGCAACAGGGTTGATACAAGGCATGGAAGGATGAAAAGGGACTTGGCAGGTTGAGGAACAGGCGTAGCTAGGATTCAGCAAAAGTGCAAATAATGCACCTGGGAGCAAGAACCCAGGGAGGAATACACAATGGTGGGAGGTGGTGATCAACAAACCGGAAGGGACCTGGGGTAATCGTGTCATGACAAGGTTAGCAAGCAATGGAAAGGCAGTAGGGAGGGCGGGGTATACTGGGATGGTAGGAGGCATCAGCAGCAGAAAATGGAAGTTGTTATCCTCTGTACAGACGGTAGTTAGACCCCACGGAATATTGTGTCAGTTCTTGAGACCCCATCTCCGCAGGACATAGACAGGATAGAGGCAGTCAGGAGGGCACTAAAATGGTGCAGGGTCTGCAAGAGAGTTTTATGAGGAGAGACTAAGGAACAGTCTACCTTGAGGAAGAAGGAGGGGGGATAGTAGAAACTTGCAAGTACCCAGTCAACAAAGTCCAAGAGGTAGTATCTTCGAAAGAGACTTGGAAGAACAAGAGACTGATTTAAAGATGGGAGGGTGGTTTAGGCAATGTGAGGTGTTATTTCACAGAGGGTAGTGGATGCATGGACAGCCTTCCTGGGGGTTGTGGGTCTATAGCTGTGGTCTAACTACATTGGACAGACAAGGCATTCTTGTGGGGCAGGAAGATATAGGCTGTTGGTTAACTAGATCTGCAGCGTATCCTGTAGGTAGGGAATGGGCAGGCTAGATGGTTCTAGCGGCCTTATCACGTCCAAGTCTGTGTTCTATATTTCATGTTTGGTACCCTGCTTGATGGTACTCCTGGCCGCCTCTTCGGATCCCCAGTGTGCCAGTCCTCCAGACCTATCGTGATCCTCCCATTCTATTCCACTGGTCATCCTCAGTCCCCAAACCCAGCACAGTCCATGCCGTGGCGTCTAATCCCTTTGGACTGATAAACTTAAGGAACTTGTCCCCAAGTTGCTGGTCTCCTATACAGGCAACTCCTGACATCGACACAGCTCTCCTTCTTACCGAACTTTTAATGCCTGTGATATCTTTGCCCCAATGTTGACCCACTATTCTAAAGGCAGAATGCCCCTGGGTAACCCTGAGCTTAGATCCACCAACTCAAACATAGACAACTTATGCACGGTCCATTGAGACTTGACCCAGTGACAGGCAGTTATACTGCAGTCGAAACAAGTTTTCTCGGCCACAGAAAGTCAAGTCTTAGCGCTTCTCGGTCCTCACTCCCTGCCTCATGGGGAACGGAACCTTCTGGGATAACATTATTAAATGGGATTACACTTCCCCACCAGATCAACGTGTGATCTCGGGCCCAGCCTCATGGCCAACCACCTATACCTCATTCACTGACCTTGTCCTGTCCCTACAAATTTTTGACCTCCTCCCTGCACCTGCTGTCGTCTCTCACCCTTATTTTCCTCCGTCGTGTTTCTGCCCAGAGCATGCGCGCCATGTTACTGCCCTCAGAGTATAGTACAGGCAGTGACACCCTGATCCGTGTCCTGGCTGATCTTGTGATTATTGCTTACCAGGATCACGTGCCTCATCAACCCTTTCTTGCCTGGGGAAGGTCGCACCCCCTGAAAGTTCCACGTCACCCCTATTTTTAAAGAGGTGGTGATGTGTGGCTTGAAACTGCTCTCCATTCTCTTCTCCTCACCAAGGCCTTGCAAAGGTGGTGGTCTCTCAAATCTCTGACTACCTCTCCACCTACAATGCTATGTCCTGAGCAGCATGGCTTCCGGGCAGGCCACAGTGCCAACACCCTCCTAGGTTCTCCAACTTCCACCTGCCTTAGACACTGGTTCTTCACGATGTTGCTGACGTCCTCTAAATTTGACACTGTCTCCATCCTCCTTCTGTGCCTTTAGTCTCTCTCTTTGCTCTGGGCCTATTCTGTGCACCAGTACTGTCTGACCGCTCACAGCATGTAAAAGTAATGGGACCTACTTTGCATCTGTCCCATCTTTTCTGTTCCCAGGGCTCCTTCTCGGGCCCTTATTATTCTCTTCTGTAACACCCTTACGCTCTGTTTTCGGAGCATTCTGTTGTTGATGATGCAGTCATCTTTGCCTCAAGTCGACCTATTGCCTCAGGACTCGCTGCAGAAGTCCTTCGCTGAAGCCGAGGCTGGTCAAGAACATAGTTGGTGATAAATCTTAAAACAAACCATGTTCTCTCTATCCTTAAAGCTAGTCCTGCAACTAGGCTCTCATTCCTCTGGGTCCTCTTTCCTCAATGGTTGCTCCTATAAATGCCTGGGATCCATTTGATGCCTCTCCTTTCATGGACACATGCTGCCTAGCCTGCACTAATATCCGATTGGGCATCTTGTATTGGTATAAACGCCTCCCAGGAGTTTCTTGACTCGATCACCTCCCCTAACTCTGTCCCTGATGGACTATGGACTACCAGTGTAATTGCTGCTGATCAGACCTCCACAAAATTTTTCTCTGAATAAGGTACAGGTTAATTACCAGAGACACCTAGGCACCACACCTGTTACTGTGCGTTAAAGGGGGTACTTGATCTTGATGAGCCCCAAATATCTGCCTGTACCCTTACAAAAGACCCTTGGGCTATCCCACCGGATTGACCACCACCGCCGCCTGTCCCGCTTCATACTCAACGCTGGGAACCTCTTTTTATCCCTAGGCTTGGGACCCCATGGCCAAAGAGCTCTTCAACTTTAGGGGCTTCTTCGTCTGCTAACATCACACTGCCCATCTCCGAAGCTCCAACTATATTGTGCTTCAAACCTCACATAACACCTTAATGCTTGCAGCTGTAATTGCCACAGTCAAGCCGTAGTCAATTTCTTGTAATAGCTACACTGCTGCTATGAGAAATATAAACCTGGTATAGGTTTGCATCATCCTACCTATACAGCTTGTTTTATGATGTCTTAAGTTACTGTTATACTGTGTACTATTATACTGTATTTTCGTTTATCTTACTGTGACAAGGTATTTGTAAAGAGCCTGTGGCCCAAAGGTTTTCCAAACTAGTTTAAATAAAATAAAAACATTGTCAGACCTCTAGTATTGCATGTCAGCTATTGTATGATGAAACTGAAGAATTCCTTGTCCTCTCCTTAAGCGATTGTAATCAACATATCGGTCTGGATTGGCTGTGCCGTGAAATAAAATGCTGTAGTGGACATACAGGGTGATGGCCTCAAGAATTAAGTGATTGCTCCACACTTATTACCATTACCTGGGTAGAGAACTCAGCGAATAATGCATGAGGTTTGGCATCCCTACTGTACTGTAGAGGGTAGAGAGTGACAGGATAGTAGTGTGGCTGGTGCAGATTCTAGGAGCGATGGGGAGATCACATACTTCCTAGGAGAAAATTTACAGGTGGGATGTGATAGGACCTGCGCATCTCAAATGTGCAGGTGGGATCTGATATGGACATCCAGTTATCTCGTACCGTACAGGTGGATGATATGGGGCTCTCGATCTCAAATGTAGGTGGGATGTGATATGAGACATCACGCTCAAATGTACAGGTGGGATATGATATAGGACGTCACGTATCTCAAATGTACAGTGGGATGATATAGACATCCGGTCTCAATGTACAGGTGGGATATGATATGGGCGTCACGGTCTTTGGAAGTATTTACAGGTGAGATATGATATGGGGCCGTCACATTATCTCAAATGTACAGGTAAGGATATGATATGGGGCGTCACGTATCTCAAATGTACAGGTGGGATATGAGTATAGGATATTCATTATCTCAAATGTACAGGTGGGATATATAGGCCGCGTATCTCAAAATGCAGGTGGGATATGATATAGGATGTCACGGTCTCAAATGAATGAATATGGAGGCCTTGAGGGGTTGTCTGCTGGTGGGTTGGTGGCCAGCAGGGACACTAAATGAAGCTTAGATGCAGGCTAGGAGGGGGAAAACCGAGTAGTATCTAGTGCCATCAAGCACTCAGGATGAACCATATGGCCTAATCTGATTGCTGTCAATATGTATGTTAGTATCTTTACTGTGTCTGTGCTTTGCTCTCGTAATGCAGTGCCAGTTTCAGTCCCACATTCTCAGTACCCCATCCTGTTCCATCCCTTGGGTGTCTCTTACATTTCCTGAGCCCTCACCTTGTTACCACACTCTGTGCTGAAACATGTCTTGAGAACAACAGTTGCTCACTACTTCTATTTACTGTGGATAGCACTTGAGGTATCACCTTTTCTGAATCTATGAGTTTTCATTTAGCCACTGCCACGCTATTCCACTCCCCATACTGACGCTGGCCTCCTCATGGTCTCTGGTGAAACATGACACAGTTCAACAAGTTAACATTGTTGCAATCAAACCATTTTGACCTAATGAGATTGTATTCTGTGTCCTAATGCTGAACCATACAATGTTGCAAGTGCTGGATACCACGCTTCCTAATACCGGTCAACTGTGATTCTGTCATTGTTTGTCATTACCAGACATGACTTATAATGCCAAATACATATGCCATGGAGACCCTCATGAAATTGTCCAGATCATTTTTTTCTGCTAGCGCAGTGATGCAGTTGGCGTATGACTATGAAATGCAACAATCAACATGTTGCTGTGCAAACATTACATACAATGGAACAGGAGGCAGAGTTAGAAAATAAACATGTACAGCACGATATTAAAAGTTTAATGAAAAGTGTGAAATACTGTGTTCATAAAGTAGTGAATCAAGGTACAAATTAACAAAAATCAGTTAAAGTAATGGGTGACAAAAAAAGTCATTTATCAAACTAGCTGATCAGGACAGAAACCAGTGGACTGTACAGAAGGGTCTGGTAGAGTATCATCGATATGCCACATGCAGCAGCTGGGGACAGGCACACGCTACGCTGCCCAAGGTGCCACAAGATGTACTGACGGTATGCTGAATGCCTTGTGATCGATTATTATCTGCTCTCGAGGCAATGAGAAAATGTCTTGATAACTTGCAGCCAAAGTCAGCACAGCTGGGGTCAAAACAAGGTGATCCATTTCCTACAAGAAAGGAGAAAAGAATTATTATCCATCATGGAGTACGTGACTGCTCATTAAAATATTATTAATAATGAGTTGTGAACATTTTAAATAGAGCACAAACAATGTTGATGGCATCCATAAAAGCAGCTATAGCTATGCAATCATGAAGTGATCCATAAGGGATATTTAAGGGAGTCATCATAATGCACACTTTTAAAAGATTGTCAAATAATGAGGAAAGCAGAAATTTTCTTTTTACATTAATTGTATCCATGTAAACTGGACCACCAGACTATCTCTAGTGGTGCTCACAACCAGCATGACTTACTCACACCTAATATCTCCAGCTCTTATACATGGATAAGGTGAACTGTCCACTCATTCCTGGACAGCAGACCCCTGGATGTAAGCACGCAGGGGCAGGGTCATTTCAGCTCACTTACTGGTGACCTGTCTGCAAATCTAGGGGTGAAAACAGAAAGCTGCTGGGAGAGGATCATGGAGCAGGCTTGAAGATCCAGCACTAGGGAGGCAGGCTCCTACTGGTCCCACCATTAACAACAGTTTTACCTTGTTTTCAATTATGGCTTAAGTGTTAATGCGGGAGAAGCTCTGCACTCCCATGGGCATGATTCCGCTGCCATGCATAAGGCTTCTATTAGTGCGATCCACATATTCACATGCTGTTGGAGCTGTGGCACCCAGCAAATGCCATGTGCCTCAAAAGCATCAGCAAGCTACTCAGCCCCCACCTAGGAAAGGTGAAGTGGTCCTGCAGACACTGAGAACCTTCACCCCTGCATAGCCATTTAGAGCCAGGGTTTGTCTAAAACACTGGTCACCAGCGTGGTGCATGGTGGTGGCATCCATCCTTGCAACCATCAGTGATGCTGGCTGGTACAGAGAAAGCAGAATTACCCACACTAAGTTTTTTAAGAACCCATGAAAGAAACATAGAAACATAGACTTGACGGCAGATAAGGACCGCTTAGCCCATCTAGTCTGCCCATTTCCTACCTACAGGATGAGGCCGCAGATCCTAGTTAACCAACAGCCTATATCTTCCCAAGTTCTGTTACAAGAATTGGGTTTTATGTCTGTCTGTATGATAAACCTGTAAAAAAAAAAAAACCAGAATCCACAATGGAATTTTTTTTTTAATCTTTTTCCTTGTTGGGATTCTCTTCTGGTCTATTCTGCTTAATGGTATCAGTCTGTTGCAACAACACTCTTTCCTCAACCTACTTTATTTCAATCTACTCAATTTGTAATAATATTCTCAGGTTGGCCTGTATGGATCATATTTCCTATTCCTTTCGTTGCTGTTGTTTCGGGTATGTTTTGGTTTGCCTTCCCCCACCCCGAGGATATTCAAATGAAAGTCCAAACACAGTTTGAATTAAAAAACAAAGGAAAGAAGAAACAAGGGAATTCTGGTTTAGTCTGTGAAACCGGGATCGGAGTCGGGACTAAGTTACGCCTCTATAAAAGAGGTGTGCTGGGATTATGGAGAGCTTCCGATTTCATTTCTGTGGTCATATTAAACTTTGGGTGGTTGGGTCATACGAAATGAAAAACAACATATTTCAGCTGTATCTTGGATACTGACCCATCACCTGTCGCAGTCCTTTCTATAGAGCCGTCACATTCTCTAAGGATGTTTATAGGTCATTAGAGAAGCTTCCCATGAACTAAAGAAATTATTATTATTTCTCAGGATCCTTAAAATGAAATAGCAAGGATGTAAAGATTATTTTATGTATGTGAAGACATAATGCTGTATATAAAGAATTATAAAACAAATGTTAAAAAGTAAATGTCTGTTAAAAAGTACAGGGAGGAGTTTGATGTTGTCACATGTCCTTAGCCTGTATATATTCAGTGAGCCTAGCTTTAAAAACAGATGGTCTGTGAGGTTCAGATGTATGCTGACCTCTAAGAAAGAACTGCACTAGCTATTCTAGTGTTGTTAATTTTTTTCGTAATACATTTTGCTTTTATTTTGTTTCATGATCGTGTTCATGGTCCAGTTTAACTTTGTTAATAAATTTTCTTCAAAACCTTCAACAAAGTTTGAGCAAGCTGTCCCTCCTGGTTATCTCTGGCTTGGTGTGCAGCGAGATTGGAACAAAAGACACTGCTATACGCGGTCTGAGGAGTTCGTCAAGCTTCGCGGATGTCCCAGGAGGTACTCTATCGTGCATTGACCAGAACCATGGTGGAGAAGTCAGGATTACCCTACAGACTGGACTCCTGGATGTCAGACTAAATTGGTAAAACTGAAAGAAGATGGAGGATGTTTCGGACGGGAACTAGAAGGAGATGGAGAAAGGACCTCCTATTGGTGATTCTCACAGAACTGCTACAATGGCTGTGTATGCAACAGATAACAATGGAGAAGCAAAGGGAACTGGAAATGCAGAAGTATGAGACAAGATGAGCTGACACTTTATGGGCCATCCAGGTACTCTGGTGTCAGTAGGTCCCTCTCTCCTGTGGAGAATATCCTAAGGACATAAAACTAACTCAAGTTGAGCGAAACAGATGACATCGAGATATTTAACCACATTTGATGGCGGATAGCAAGGGCCTGTCAATGGCCTAGGATCAGTGGGTATCCCGCCTTGCTCAGTACCTGACTGGGAAAGCTCAACTGGCCTATGGCAGGGGTGGAGAGTGCCATGAGTGACAATTACGATACTGTCAAGGAGTCAATATTTAAAAGATATGATATTTGTTTAGAAACCTACAGACAGAGATTTTGAGCATTGAGTTTCAACTTTTAGATACTCACAGGGGCTTATTCACAGACTGAATGACTTATACACTAAATGGCTGCAACCTGCTACTAACACAAGAGCAGATGTTGGAGGCTGTAGTTTTGGAACAATTTATACTTAATTTTGCCTCAAGATGTCCAGATCTGGGTAGGAGAACATCAAATGAGACAGCCAAGGTATAATTAGCTAAGATTATTTAACTGCCCAGCCTAACCGCCCTAAGAGTCATCCGGGAGGTAGTACATCACATCTAACGGTAAGAACCTCTCCAGTTACTACACCCTTACCTAGTGGACCTGTCGAAACTACCAGTGCTTAAAAACTCCCACTAGCGAAGTAATTTGTCATTATTGTCAAGTAATGGACATATTGTGTTTTGCCCAAAAAGAAAGTCTGGTCCAACACATCTAGCATTAGCCAATTGGGGACAGTACTTTGTACCAGTTACAGTAAATGGTAAAGAAATGATTGGACTATTAGACTGTAGCCTCACAGACATTGGTTGAAGCCTGTATGACATCTACAGTACCTGGAACCACACGAACTGAAGTAACTTGTATACAGGTGATACTCATCTGTATCCAGTACAACAAGTGAAATACAGGTTCAATCAAACTTGCTCAGGTACTTGGTAGTTGGAGTAGTTCTCAATTGTCGTGTATGTTATATTATGGACACGACTGCCTTGATTTGCCCAACTACTTGCTATTGCTAATAAACTAAATGCAACAACTACCAGGGCACAATAAAAAAGAAGCACTGAGCTACATCGCCTTCCCATTTGAAGATAGCCTATTTGAGCGTCCGGGAAAACAAGAAAAACAAAACGCCAAAAAGACAAGAAAAACAAGTGTGGCAGCAGCAAAAGGACTGTACGTGAATACTGTGGACTGTAAAATATAGAGTTGCAACTGACTTTAGGGTATTACAAATGCAGGATGAATCTTTAAAACCTTATGTTTTACAAGTTGGAAGTGAACAAAACCCTCACCAGAAATTTGTGATTGGAAAGGTTTGTTGTACAGAAATGTGTAAACATGAAAACTGGGAAACTGCTTTTCAGTTACTGGAACCCACTGCTTATAGGGAACAGTTACTAACTACTGGCACATGACATACCTCTAGCTGGGCCATCAAGGAAAAGAACGTACTTTAAAAAAAATTATTATACAGATTCTTTGGCCAGGTATTACCCGTCATGATGGCAGAATACTGTCGGTCATGTGCACAATGCCAAAAGGTAAGACCTATACATAGCAAAGACAAGTACCTTACAGCCATTGCCTTTAGTAGAAACCCCATTTACTCAGATTGCCATGCGGATGTGGATCCACTCCTAAAAGTGCCAAGGAAACTGTTTTATTTTAATCATTTGTGATTATTTTCAAAATACCCTGAAGTAATACTAATGCGAACAGTGACAGCAGAGAAAGTGGCAGATGAATTGATTAAAGTATTCTCCAGAATGGGTATACCAAAGAAATATTAACGGATAGAGGTAGTAACTTCTGTTCTCAACTTTACAGCAACTTTATCAGGCCCTGGAGTACATTCTATATTTACATCACCCTATCACCCCAATGTGATGGACTAGTAGAACGCTTTAACCAAACCCTCAAGCAAATGTTAAAAAATTTGTCTCTGATGAAGGTAAACATTGGGATAAATTTCTTCCATATTGAATGTTTGCTCATTGTGAGGTTCCCTGCTTTCTACTGGATTTTCCCTTTGAACTTCTTTTTTGGAAAACCCAGAGGAGTATTAGATATTATTAAAGAGGGTTGGGAAGGGACCAAGGCAGAGACAATCCCCATCTCCACATTGGAATATATAACTACAATGCGTACCAAAGATTAATAAAATATGCTAACTTGGCCCAGCAGACCAATAAACAGCACCAACAAACACAGAAACAGTATTATGACTGGGTAGGAAACAAAAAATACTACCTGGTGACAGGGTCTTGTTGTTATTACTCCTGTACAGAGAATAAACTACTTAATGAAGTGGCAAGTGACCTTATAGTGTCTTATATAGACAGGTGGGTCCTCAGAACTATGAAATTATATGCCCTGACAAAAAACAAAATTGAAGATATATCATGCAAACTTATTGAAAGTATGGTATGAAAGAAGTACTCCATCTTTATTTGATACTTCTTACATAAATAAAAATGAGCTCGACGTTGCTTATGATCATTTGGAAAACAAGATAAAATTGAGGATATAATTGTTAACGATAAACTGAAAGATGAACAAAAAAACAAGACAAAATACTTAATGCTCCAATTCCAAGCAACATTTATGACAACTCCTGGGTAGTGAAGGGAATTGAACATCATATAGAACTAATTAATAACACACCTATTAGACATAAACCTATGGGATACCTCGAAAGTCTCAAGGGAGTGGGATAAAGGAATTGAGAAAATGCAGAAATTGGGAGTCATTATTCCTTCACAAAGTTCATGGAGTTTTAAGTGGTTGTCATAACAAAAAAGGAAGGTGGAGTAAGGCATGTCTGATTTCAAAGTTAAATAATATATCTAGATTCGGCGGGTAAACTCATGCCCAGGGAATTGATGATATTATAGACAGGTTAGGCAATGCTCAGTATATTAGTATCGTTAGATCTTTCCAAGGAGTACTGGCAAATACCCTCTTGATGCAGAATCCCAAGATAAAACAACATTTAGTACTCCTGCTAGGATTATTTCAATTTACTAAGATGCTATTTAGGTTACATGAGCCCTAGCGACAGTCCAGAGATGTATGGATAGATTATTACAGCCACATACAGCGATAGTGCCGCATATCTAGACGCACGTAATTATTTTAGTACAACCTGGGAGGATCATGTAAAACATTTACAAGATGTCTTGTCTGTAATAGCTAAATGCAGGACTAACTATAAACCCAGGAAAATGTCTAATAGGTATGCAGGAAACTAGATATTTAGGCTTTTATAATCAAACGAGGTGAAGTGGAACCTGAAAAACAAAATTGAGGCATGCTAAAAGTCCACAGCCCCAAACAAAAAGCAAGTCCGGCCATTCTTAGGATTAGCCAGTTACTATCGACGCTTTATAGCTAACTTTGCATAAATTACAGTCCATTACTTGAATTGACAAAAGAATAGGCTCCTAAAAGGTTTACTGAATGAACAATGAAAAAGCTTTCAGTACTCTTAAGGCGAACTTTGTTCATGTCCTACTAGTCCTAATTTTCAAACCATTTTTAGTACAAACAGATGCTCTCTAATAATGGAATTGGGGCTGTCTATCGTACAAATGTATGGGGGAAGAAGAACACCCAGTTATACTTATTAGTAGAAAGTTGCATCTCAGAGAAACCAAATATTCAACGATTGAGAAAAATGCCTAGCAATTCATTGGGCAATAAATGCTTTAAAATTTTTATTTGTGGGCAGGTCTTTCTTAATTTTGAATAGACCATAACCCACTGTTGGATAAATACGATGAATGATAAAACTCCTGCATTATGCGGTGGTATTTAGCCTTCAAACTGGGTGATAAATTTGACATCCAACATAGATCGAAAAAATGCATGTTAATGCTGACTATTTATCCTGTTATGGGGCTGAAATGAGTACTGAACCAGACTACGGAGTAAATGAGAAGAATGTGTAATATTCCACATTAATTCGGAATAGTAAAAGAAATTATGTTTGTTTTGGGACTCCGGAGTGGAGCTTTGGGAGAGGGTGGGCTAAAGCTCCATTTCCATTTTTTATGGAAATCTGGGATTATTTTTTTTTTTTTTTTTGAGTTCTAGGAAACCCATTGTAAGCAAAATTATGAAAGTTTGGTTTCCTCTTAAAGGAGGAGGAATGTAAAGGATAAACCTTAAAAAAAAAAAAAAAAAAAAAAACCAGAATCCACAATGAAATTTTTTTTTTTTTCTTTTTTCCTTTGTTGACTTCTCTTCTCTGGTTCTATTCTGCTTAATGGTATCAGTCTGTTGCAGCAGCACTCTTCCTCAACCTCACTTTA
Source organism: Neoceratodus forsteri (assembly GCA_016271365.2). Taxonomy (NCBI): domain Eukaryota; kingdom Metazoa; phylum Chordata; order Ceratodontiformes; family Ceratodontidae; genus Neoceratodus; species Neoceratodus forsteri. The sequence continues at coordinate 83,325,615 of CM028133.1, read as the reverse complement.
TTTCAATCTACCAAATCTGTAATAATATTCTCAGGCTGGCCACCTATATGAAGAATATTTCCACCCCTTCGCTTTCGGTTGCTGTTTTCGTATGTTTTGGTTTGTCTCCCCCAAGGATATTCAAATGAAAGCCAGAACACAGTTTGAATTAAAAAACAAAGGAAAGAAGAAACAAGGGAATTCTGGTTTAGTCTAGAAACTGCTACAGAATCGGGACTTGTCCGAGACCCGAAGTTTGTGGGTGTCCATTCGGCAACCTGTGCAACAGGTGTTCGCTTAGCAAAACACTGCACTGCAAATAAATATCCTGCTCAAGTCCTTTCTAGCTAGGGAGCCAGATTTTACAAAGAAGCTACCTGGGTTTGTCCTGCCTCCTGTTTATGCGAAATGGGTATAAGGTACAGACGCCTCGCGTTTAGTTAAATTTTTCAGAAACCCTACCAACTATTTATTTTCTTTTAGAAACTGGATGTTATTGTAGTATTAATTTGTTCATGACCGCGGGTGCTGCTTTGCATTCTACCTCGCTGAAGGTATGCACGGTCGGGAAGACATTTTCTCCCGGTAAATTAAAAACTGCTACGCCTAAAAGAGGTGTGCTGGGATTATGGAGCGTCCGATTTCGCTTTCTGCTGGTAATATTAAACTTTGGGTGGTTGAAGTCATACTTAAATGAAAACACAACATATTTCAGCCTTAATTGCTGGGATACATAACCTCAGCCTTGCCTGTATTCCCTTTCATAGGAGCTGGGCCATTCTAAGGATGTTTAGAAATATTTCAGGGGAGGTGCTTACCACGAACTAAAGAAATTATTATTATTTCCCAGGATCCTTAAAAATGAAATAGCAAGGATGTAAAGATTATTTTATGTATGTGAAGACATAATGCTGTATAAAATAATTATAAAACAAATGTTAAAAAGTAAAAATGTCTGTTAAAAAAGTACAGGGGAGGAGTTTGATGGTCACATGTCCTTTAGCCTGTATATATTCAGTGAGCCTAGCTTTAAAAAATACAGATGGTCTGGTGAGGTTCAGATTGTAGACCTCTTAAGAAAGAACTGCACTAGCTATTCTAGTGTTGTTAATTTTTTTATGTAATACATTTTGCTTTTATTTGTTCATTGATCAGTTCGTAGTCCATTTTAACTTTGTTAATAAATTCTTCAAACCTTCAACAAAAGTTTGAGCAAGGTCCTCCTGGTTATCCCACACTTCACACTGTCCCATGCATTCTGAATTCCTCCCACAGTTTTAGACCCATTAACTTCCCTCAGGAAGGCTGTTCCATGCATCCACTACCTCTGTAAATACTATCTACATTGCCCCTGAACCGCCCTCCTTCTATCTTTAAATCATGTCCCCTTGTTCTTGCAAGTCTCTTTTTCTGAAAGATGCTACCTCTTGGACTTTGTTGATTTCTTGAGGTACTTGAAAGTTTCTATCATGTCCCCCCTCCCTTCTTTCCTCAAGGGTATACATATTAAGCTCCTTTAGTCTCTCCTCATAGGGCTTCTCTTGCAGACCCTGCACCATTTTAGTTGCCCTCCGCTGGACTGCCTCTATCCTGTCTATGTCCTTGCGGAGACGGGGTCTCCAGAACTGGACACAGTATTCCAGATGGGGTCTCACCAACTGTCTGTACAGAGGGATAACAACTTCCTGTTTTCTGCTGCTGATGCCTCTCCCTATACATCCCAGTATACCCCCGGCCCTCCTACTGCCTTCTCACATTGCTTGCTAACCTTTAGGTCATCTGATATGATTACCCCAGGTCCCTTTCCTGTTTTGTTGTTGTTACTACCTCCCACTCATTGTGTATTCTTCCCTGGTTCTGCTTTCCAGGTGCATTATTTTGCACTTTTGCATTGAATCCTAGCTGCCATACATCTGACCATTCCTCCAACCTTGCCAAGTCCCTTTTCATCCTTTCCACGCCTCTTGTGATCAACCCTGTTGCAGATCTTTGTGTCATCTGCAAAAGGCATACTTTTCCTTCCTGTCCTCTGCAGTGTCACTGATGAAGACATTAAAAGGACTGGACCCAATATTGAACCTCATGCGGCCCCACTGGTAACCGCCTTTCTTCAGAGTGGACTCCATTTACAATTACCTTCTGTGTCCTGTTGTCCAGCCAATGTTTTATTTAGCTACCACCCTGGGACCCACTCCCAGGCTGGTTAAATTGACTAATAATCTTTGTGTGGGACTGTGTCAATGCCTTGCTAAAGTCTAGGTAGGCCATGTCCACAGCACCTCCATGGTTCACTACTTTGGTCACCCAGTCAAAGAAATCTATTAGATTCGTCTGACATGACCTTCCCACTGTGAACCCATGCTGTCTTGGATCCTGTGCTCCACTGACCTCTAGGTACTCAATTATTCTTTCCTTCAGAAGTGACTCCATCACTTTCCTACCACAGAGGTCAGAATGACAGGTCTGTAGTTTCCTGCCTCTGTCTTGTCCCACTTTTGTGAAGGGGAATTACATCCGCCTTTCCTCCAGTTCTCGGTACCACCATCCTCCCATGATTTATTAAAAGAGTAGCCAGTGGTTTCACTAGTTCCTTCCTTAATTCTTTTAGAATTCTGGGGTGAATTCCATCAGGACCCATTGCTTTGTCCACCTTCAGTTTTAGGAGTTCTGCAGAACCTTTCTTCTGTGAAAGGACTGGGATCGAGCCCTATCAAGAGTGTCGTTAATTGGATTAGGTACTTCTCCTCTTTTGAATACTGAGCAGAAATATTCTTTCAGTATCCCTGCTTTTCACTGTCCCCTCTGCCCACCCACTGTTCATTCTATTCAGCCTCACTATCCTCCCTTTGTCTTTCACTCCGCTGATGTACCTATAAAGGTTTTATCCCCTTCTTAACTGAGTTGGCTATCTTTTCCTCAGTTTGGGCCTTTGCTATTCTGACTTCCTCCCTGCTTCTTTCTGCCTTAACTGGTACAGCTTCTGTCCTGCTCCTTCTGTGTTTCCTTATACTTCCGGAATGCTATCTTTTCTTCCTGACTTTCACAGACACCTCTTGAGAACCATAGTGTTTTCTTTCATTTTGATTTGTTTATTTGCTTCACACAAAGGCTTGTTGCCTCTGTGATGGCAGTTTTGATAATTCCCCATTGTTGCTCCACACCTCCTTCTAGCCTGTTTGCTAGTACTTTTCTGAGACACTTCTATCTTGCCAAAGTCAGCCCTCCTAAAGTCCAGTACCCTCACTTTTGTATGGCTTGACTCTGTAGCTGAGTTTAACGTGAACCACACTGTTTGATGGTCACTTGTCCCAGATGGCAACCCACTCTAGATCTGAGATCCTCTCACTGTCCCCGCTTGAGAGTACGAGGTTCAAGATTGCCCTCACTAATGGGTTCCGAAAACTAGCTACTAATGCCTGCCACCTGAGGGCGTCAAGAATGGCCCTGCTTTTTGGATGGCTGCAGCAAATGTGCTCCAGTTAACATCTGCATATTCAGGTCTCCCATCAACAATATCTCCTTTCTCTGCCATTCTAAGAATGCCTTCCATCATATCCTTGTCCATTCCTTCCCCTGACATGGGGGTCTGTACACAACCCCAGCGGATTATGGTGCCCTTCCAGTCTCCAAGGTGACCCACAGTGCCTCCTCGCCTCCCTGTTTACTCTTTGTTCAGTTGCTTTTATCCCTTCCTTACGTAGAGAGCTACTTTTCCCCTCTTCTCCCCTGCCTGTCTCTCCTGTAAGTTATGTACCTGGTATGTTAACATCCCAGTCATGGTTCTCTGTGTACCATGTTTCTCTGACTGCTACAATATCCAGGCATCCCTCTTCCATAAGGCCACCAGCTCAGGGAGCTTGTTGCCCAGACTATGAGCATTGGTACTCATTACCTCCATTTCCTGATGGTCTACCCCTTTGCCCCATCCCTGTCCTTCTTGCCTTTGTCAATTTCTCCATTTACCCCTGCCTTCTCCTATCGACACCTCCATGTTGGTTTGGCTACACTTACTACCATGATTGTTTGGGGGCTAGGATTTTCCTGTTCCCTTTCCAGTGCTCCCCTTGGCTAGTTTAAAAGCTTGCCAATGAAGCATTTAAACCTATCACCTAGGATCCTGGTTCCCCTCCTGGACAGATGCAGTCCATCATGCCAGTATAGGCTTGCATCACTCCAGGTGGACCCCCAGTCCCCAATGAAGCCAAATCCCTGAGCTCCACACCAGTTTTTCAACCATTGATTGAATCCCATGGTACGGAACACCCTAGCCTCTCCTATGCCATAGATGGGTAGCACCTCCGAAAAGGTTACCGTGTGTGCTACTTGACTAAGGCCCCTCCCCAATTCCACAAACTCTTCCTGCACTTCTCTAATCCCTTTCTTAGCTAGGTCATTTGTCCCTAGGTGGACAATGATGTCCAGCTCCGTCCCCTGTGCAGCTGCTCCGGCAATCCTGCGGATTCACTCCCTGTCCTTCCAAGCCATGGCGCCAGGCAGGCACCTTACCTCCCTCTCCCCTTCCTTGCCCAGTTCTACCTTCCTAACAATGGAGTCCCCCACCAGGAGTTGTTTCCTTCCCGTGCAGGGTCCCCTGCCACCCTCCTGTGGGTCTCCTTTTTGGAGGTTCCCAGCATCCTCCTTGGTCTCTACTGTAGGTGCCTCCATAGAGGAACCACACTTTGCCAGAATGGCATAGGAATTGTGGAGAGGTACAACTGGAGGATGTGCCTCTGTTCCACCACCTCACCCTCCCTGAGCCCACTGTGGTCCAACCGCCTCTTTCTTGGCAACCCCTGAGGCAACGGCAGTGGCACTGGTGGTCCCTGGATGGAAGAGGAGGTCCCACAAATCCTGGCCAACTCAGCCTGGAGATGAGCAACTCCTCCTCAGCCCAGAGAGGTGCCTTCAGATGGGACAACACTGCATCCTCCAGAACATCTCCCGGAAGACTGCTGCTCCACAGCCACTGCAGTGCACCACTCCAATCATGTCTTATTTCTGAAAGGTAAACCATAGTAATCAACCACTCACTGAAGTCCACTGTCCCACTTTCTCAGTCTGTACATGCACTTGCCCATGGCATAATGTCTTACTTCCAAAAGCACGTGTTCCCCGGTGAACGATGATGTGTGGTTCACCACCACCTTCTGTACACAACGATCAATATGCTGCTCTACCCTATTTGCTGTCATATCAGGCATGCACTCTACCCAGATGCTGCTTGTCCTGTCCCCCATTCACCACTACCATATGATCCCCTTTACTATAGAGTCCTCCAGAATTATGACTGACTCCTTTATGGGCTCTCTCCTGCTGCCTCTTTTTCTGCGTGCTCTTTTCACTGCCTCAAAAACGCTCCCTTTCCCCTAGCCCCCCAGCTATTCCACCCTTCTGCCTCCTCCGGTCTGTGTCCTGACTTCTCCACAGTGCCAACGATGGCTGGTGCATCACCTTCACTTACTAAATAAACACAGATTGACGGCACAGTGAGAGGTGTGGCATACAGCGCCTAAACTAAAAGTGAGACGGGGACGGTGGAACATAGATATATCGACCACTATGGAAAATTTCCCAGTACTCATTCTCAGCAGAATTGTGTTTCATAGTACAAAAAATAGCCACTAAGGAACACAGATATGTCTGACAGCGTGATCGCTAATCTGATGCCAAAGACACAGTTATGTGCTCAATTCATGGTGCTTGCAGTGCTGTCAAACTCCTACATTTAGCTTGATGAGCCAATTGTCTGTGTGATGGTGGTACTCCAAACACAAACTGAAGCACATTACCAAGGGTAAGCTAGTGAGAACAGCTCCTGATTGAGACTCAGTGGGAGTCATAACGGCAGTACAACTGCCATCAAGGGATGCGTTTATACACAATGAGACTGTTGAACTACCAAATGAACCCCCACACACCACACTCCACCCAAAGCAGAAGAACAGAAAATAAGTATAATTATGTTGTAGCAAGGTGAATACTATGGTGAGAAAACAAACAACAGTGTCTGTTTTATTTTTTATTTTGAGGACAGTAAAAGCACTTGGAGTGGATACACTACAAAGTGTGACACAGGGCACATAGCACAAGGCAAAAACTGAACCAGCACACACAGAATGATTACACAAACAAATACAGAAAATGGATATTCATGGCAGACAAACACTGCTATGCCATTCCCATCTGCCAGTGGGACCTATACAGGTAAGCATCTGCTCACCCTAGTGACCCATGGCTGTCATCACTTATGTCAGCCCACTCAGAGTCATGGATTACAGTTTACATCACTGTTTCAATGAAGTAGCCACCCTGGTTTCCCCCCTCACTGTTCTTCACCTCCCTGCTTCACTGAGAGTCCTCTGGTGGCCACTGGCTCTCCTGGTGGCTGTTCTGGTGTCCCGGCAGTCAAGGAGTCACCCAAGAGCATCACTCTTACTGCCTCATTATCCCTGTTACCATTCGCTATCTGTGTGTCCACCCATCCCGCTACATTAGCCTGCTGGTCTCCCACCCTCCCTCCTGCCCGAACCATGTCCATCCCCCAGGCTCGAACCCATATCTCCATTTATCCTGACCTCCTTGGTTCCATTATATCCTGCAGGATCACTGTGGACAATGACAGTTTGTACTGCCAGAGCAAGGCCCCATCCCACCGTCCCATCTATAGATCTTCCTCCTCACTGAGCTGCCACCTGGAGTCTCCTTTCTTTTGCCAGTGCTGCTTAGGGGCAACCTAGTATCTCCTACAGGAGCATTGGCCCCCACCGCCCCCAGCTCATTTCCCCTCCATCTTGACCAATGCCACCCCTTTTCTCACTTTACTTGTGTCTCCTCCAGGTGCCCCTCAAAAATGTCTTTTCTTGTTTGGGGGAAATTTTAAAGCTCTCAAGAGAAGTTCCCATGTCTCACAGATTGTGTGCCCTGGAACCCTGCTCGAGGTAGGTCTCCTTCTTCCTTGCTCCTGATCGTTCCTCAAATGGTTACTATCAGTTGCTTCCTTCCTCTGTCAGTGTGAGGGTGCATAACTGTTTTCATGCTGGACACCCAGGCTTGTCCTTCCCATGTTTGTTGTGCCCACATCTGAATGTAGGCCCACAATATCCAGCTTCTTCCTTCATTTTCCTGAACCTACTGTCTTCCAACACCCTGAGCCATATTTGCCTAATGCCTCCCGATCTCCTTGATGTGTCCCTCTTCTGTGTTACTTCACCCTGCCTGGTTTGTACCCACACAGCTGTAATAGTTCCTGTCTTAACATCAATGATATCTCATCATTTGCATCCTCCCATCCGCCGCTCACCTCTTACCAATGGTGTAGCAGGTTTACATGACTGAAGAGACTTAGCACGCCAACCAATGCCCACCACCCTTTGAGGCTCCCCCTGGACACTTCTGGTCACTTTGCTAATTCTGTGGAAATGTCCACCTGCCATAGTTGCTCGCTTCCTGTTGGATGAAAGTTGCAACAGTCTCGCAACAATTCCCACTTATACATGATTTCACCTCCCATTGTCTCTCATCACTGCACTAAAGGCCAGCTGCATGCTAAGCCAGTTTCTCCCTCACTACTGTCTAATTGTGTCAAACATTGAAATTGATGCTATTGTGCATCTCAGCAAGAGGGGTATCAATAGTATAACAGTGTGAACAAAACCATTGCTGATTGACTGAGAACATACAACATTGTGTTTATACTTATGGCATTAATTTGAGGTTTTGAAAAAATGAGTTAGAACTATCACCTTAGTCATTACTTGCGCATTTCCTATATCTAGCTCCTTACATAACGCACTTGTCATAGTTTGGCCTCTGCCCCACACACTCTACAGCACCTGACAATGCCACCTTCCTGGCAGCTTCACCCCACCTCTCCTCTCTTCTCTTCTCATTTTCTGACCTGCCCCTGCTCCTCCATTCTTTTACCACCCCATTGTCCTCTTCCTTTCCACTTTACCCTCTCCTGTCTGTTCGAAATTAATTTGATATTATTTACCCTTATTTGTGTAACAATTTTGTCTATTGTCATGTGATACCTATGTCTTGACGTGGAACCTTTGTAAAAGAGCCCTGGGCTCAAAGGTAATTGTAATCCTAGAATTGAAATAAATAAAATTTGTCAACTTCTTGCAGTCACCCACCCAAGCAACCCACCCCACAAAAAAAATATTAATCAGGCATTGTCAAGATGCTTCAAACAGCAGCTGATCCACAACTATCAGTGCTTATGTATACCCCATGTGGCGCTATCCCAAGAGATCTCAGGGCCAGCAGGTTCAGTTCAGGTGGCCAGTGGAGCAGTCAGACCAAATTTGCACTCAATAGAACAGCTGACAGGGAGCTACCCTGATTTAGTACTCACGACTCCTGTAGAAGGATTCCTCTCACACCACTTGCAGGACACAGGCCTGTGATCCAAACACTTCTCCACACATGTATATGTAGGACAGAGGGGTACCATAACAGGTAGCTGCTTTAAACTCCAGAACGTTTTCACTGCACGAACCAGGTAATGCAACGCAGCTTCACTTTTGCTGACAGACCGAGCGTGATTGAAGCAGATTCTCCAGTCCTCTACAGGGTGAATTTGGTAGGTAGCTGTCACATATACAGCCTCCTCTGCCTGCATGCCATAGCGGATCTTGGCCGGCTCCTTCTGGCGATACTGTCACCCAAGTTCTTGGCCTTCCATGTGCGCATCCCACGTGAAGACTGTACAGCGCAGGAGCCCAGAGCTCCTTCTCTCCTCATGGCCACAATGACTCTGCTCCCTCAGCCATTAAGCAGGGGGTCCTCATTCAGGTGTGACACAATGCTATTGAAGGGCTCCCACTGCCAATCCCCTCTGCCTCCTTCTATTGGTGCAAAAGGAGCCACCTTCTGGACTTCAGTTCCCAGATCATGGGCATACCTCCCATTGGCAGCCAGCTCCAAAAGAGTCCCAGCCCTGATTGGCTGCACAATGCTCCATTTTAGTGCACCTAGATCCTCATTGGACCCTATAGACAGTCCGGTCCAAAATGGAGGGGCAAAATGCACAAAGTCCTCACTGCAAGGGAAAACAGGTTAGACAAACTACATTCCTTAATACTCAGGGAACATATAATAGATAAATACCACAGCACAATAAGGGGCCCGCTTTGCATATGTAGCAATGGCAACAATAGAGCACCTACCACATGGCTCAGGTGGGACTCAAGCAAGAAAACCCACAGTCCCCTCCCTTCTTAGTAAACTGACTAGGTCAGCAAGTCATGGCTCTTAAAGAGACCACTAGAGGCATTCTAGTAAACTCCATTTATAAGGGGTTACACTTAGGAAAATGAGAATATGCACTAAGCAGCAGACATAGTTTAATTTTTGAATATCATTCTCACCATGCTGTCTCAGAGGTGGTAGAACATGTTGAAATGCATTGCCTGTAAATAAAGGAGATAAGTGAGGCACCACTATTCAGTGCATCTTTACATTGCACAGATAGTTGAATTTAGGTAATGTTATTCACAAACTGGTATGGAAATTCTGCATGTTCCTGTGCCCCCCCACCACCAAAAAAAATGTATACAGTAATACAAATTCTCCACACAACAAATTAATGGTGATCTAGTGCAACCACCCTCACACCACCTCACAACACTTACTACAACCGAACCCTGAAGGAGGTGCAGCTGTATATCATACTCTTCTCAATACCACCACAAGCTGATGACTGACTGTCAGTGAGTGGGAATGTACACTCCATTAACCATATAGTGAACTTCAACAGTACACATGCACAGTGCAGTCACCAAACAGAGGTGTTGGTGATAGGGGCAATGTGTCAAGGTGATGGCAAGGGGTTTCATGGAAGGTGGTGGGTACATTGTACATGATAGCAGGTGGTTCAGTCAAGTAGACCACTGAGCATGTGCTTTTTTTGGGGGATATATGGCGCATGAACTGGCAGCCTCGGATGTAAAAGAAACTGTGATCTCAAAGAAGTAAAAGTCAGCATCGTGGAAAGGGAACATTGATTTATGATAAACATCTGTATTACAAACATCAGCAAGGAGCAGAACACTACAGTGTGGATGGAGACACCGGACATTGAGGAGAGTGATTGCGTATCAATATTAGTAAGCACTAAATCAGGGTGATGAAATGTGGGATTTATTACATCAAGGAAACAATTAAGACTCTGAGGAGGCAGATGGCATACATACAAAATATATTAAGTGCTGCATTAGGGAACATGACATAGGAGTGCATTACAAAAGTATAAATAAGCTGTGTTACAAGGCAATGTTACAACAAATGTGTGTCTCATCATCAGTGCACTTGTAGACACCTAAAGCTCATGGGGTGCCTCACTGACACACTGATAACTAATAAATATGATGTGTGAAAAGTGCAGCAGGCTACAGTACAACAGAAATGATAGATAAATAAAGCTATAAATAATAGGTTTCATTGTGCATTAGATCATTTGTAATTACCAATTTTCTAGCCATTCTGAGGTGAAATTGCAAGACTTTGGGGAAGCTTATAGTCAGGATGACACTAGCTGTCATGCACAAGGAGAATGGGACAGAAATGGGGAAGTAAATATAAAAGGACTGTAGGAGGAAGGAAGTAGGATTGAATTACTAATAGTGGCTGCACACCTCCCCCACCTGCTTTAGGCATTGTTAGAAGTGCAGGCAGAGCTAAGGGCATGTTCTTATCAAACCAAAGGCAGGGTCTCACACAGCACAGAATAGCAAAGTTATATTTAGATTTCTTACAAAAGTACAAGGAAGAAAAACAAACAAATGCTTGTGTCTTGATGGATGAAATCTGGAGCACCACTGAGCCTAAATTCAGAATGGTGAGTGAGATTACAGATTCTTAGAAAAATCTGACAGTGCAGCTTTAAATCAGAATATTGATATCTCTACCTTGCGAGAATGCAGGGTATTAATCTCCATTTGAGGTTGGTGATGGAGCAGTGTTGGGGAGAGTGAGAGGCAGGGTAGGGTGTGGCATTGAGGAGGTCTTCCTCTGCCTGGAGCTTTTGCTCCTGTTTGTGGAGTTGCTGCTCTCTTTTCCAACTGCTACAGAGTATCTTATAATTTTTTCCCTTATATGCCTTCTATGTGGTCCCTGCAGAGGTGTCTTTAGTCCTAGTGTCTGTGAAAAACAGGGAGGATTTCTTTTGTATCCTGGGAACAAAATCAGGCTCCTTGAGCAGCAACAGATCAAGTCTCAGTGGTGGGCATTTGAGTGGCGAGTCTCCCCAGAGAAAATGCAACTGAACTGGGGCATGATCTTGAAATAATAAGAAACAGGCTAATGGAGTCTAAGGAGGCTTTGTTGCTATGAGAGGAAGTCAACCAGAAATCTAAACAGATATAGAAGCCATGGACTGCAGAGTAGTAAAAATAGTCTCAGTCCTGAGGTAAAAATTCCTCCAGATATAAATAATTCCTTGGTCTTGTATCAGCTGTATAAAGATCTTAGCACCTTTGGGATGTGGCTCAGTGTCATTGCTACTTCTGTCTATGCAAGGAGCAAGTGTGAAGTTGAATTCTCTTCCCAGTAGGACTGGCATGGATGCTGGAGCTAGCTCTTGAAGCTGGTGTGCAATGCCGTGGAAGAAGGCAGGGTTGTCATCATTGCACACATACTGTATATGTTAAATAGGAGGATGAGGCTTGAAGGAGTATCCATCACTGCAAACACCCATCATCTTTGCAGGTCACTTTCTGTGGTAACAGGAGTCCACTTAAGGGACCTCTGCATAAGGATGACTATGCCCCATTTAGGTGTAGGTGCTTAGGTGTGGAATGCTTGCCCTACCCCATGCATTCCAAGTGTCCACCACCCTCTCTGTGAAGAAGTGCTTCCTGACCTCCCTCCTAAACCTCCCACCTTCCAGCTTAATAATAATAATTTCATTTATAAAGCACAATTCAAAATGTCAAAGCACTAAGACTGTGCCCCCTCATGCTATGGTTGCCACTCAGCTTAAAAAGACTCTCCTTATCAACCTTATTTATCCCTTTCAAATACTTGACGGTCCCAATCATGTCCCCTCTCTCTCTCTCCTGTCTTCCAGGGAGTACATGTTCAGTGCCCTCAACCTCTCCTCATATGCCTTACCCTGCTGACCTGATGTCATGTTTGTAGCCTTCCTCTGGACCTTCTCCAGCAGGTTAATGTCCTTTTTGAGGTGTGGGCACCAATACTGAACTGAAGTAGTTGCACTTCTCTCCGCAAAGCAAAGCTCCTGATTATTAATAACATTTCAAAACAGCTCACAGAGTATGCAGATAATAATTTGTATTACTGTCCCATTTCTAAAGTGTATAGTGCACAGCATCATTCTGGCTTTGGAGGTACAATTTTCACTAACACAAATTCCACAGCACACGCAGTTAGATAACAAAATTGCCACCAACGTATACATCATTGTAACTGGGAGATGGACAAAAATGAAACCCATAGGACACAAATGCAATCATACAGCTTGGAAGCACACTGTATCGTAAAGTCAATTAAAGTTAGTAATATAATACTAGCAGTACCTGTGGTATCATAGATCTACTAGTAGGAAATGATGTATTACACTGTTTTGCATTACATTCTCAGCAGGATAAAAAAATGTGCACCCCCCCCCCAAAACAGAAATGATTCATTGTTCATATGAACAAATACATGTCTGACAGGATAAAAGCATAATGGTATGCACAGATGTCATTACTCTGTGTGTGTGTGCGCGCGCGCGCACGCTGCAAGTTATTGTAGAAGATTATGATGACAGTGTCCTAACTTATGTGCCACACAATGAAACTACAAAAAAACTCAATGGTGAACAAATAATTTTTAACTATAATTGCTTTGATTTCACCTTCATCATGTAGCAGGTGAAAGCAGACATTGCAAATTTCTAAACAAAGTAAATAAATGAATTCAAGAGCTGCTTCTGACTGCATACAATGTGTTAGACCAGGAGCAGTTCCCAAACTCCTCTCACTCCTTTTTGTGTTGATTTCACGCATGCGCAAGAAACATATTGTGACAGGTTGCCAGAAGTAGGTTGTGGAGGCACGGCACTGTTGTGGCCAATGCCCCCACAACCTTTAAAGGCTTGACCCTCTTTCTCCAATGCTGTGGAATGCTGCTGATGACACTAGTTCAGCCAGTATTTATTTATTTATTTATTTATTATTTATTAAATTTTGATAACTGGTTAAGCCCGCTGGGCCCCGAAGGTCCCTTTTTCAGTATGCCACAACCTTGTAAGGTTTCAGGAGCTGCAATCAGGGGCAGCCTTGTTATTGCAGCGTAACCCATTCTGCTGCAATGAGGGAATGACCTGTCATTGCTGGGTGGAGCCTTGTAACAGCGATATTGTTTGTGAATATGGTAGCCATGCCGCTTGTTCACAAACATGATGGCACCCCCGCTTGAAGGGGTCCCAACTCTGTTGCGCATGTGCCCCCCTCCATGTTTGTTTGCCATTGGGGCTCCCAACTTTGGCTTCAGTGCCCAGTAATGTTGCTGATGGGGAGCCCACTCCCATCAGAATGATGTAACACCCCCACTTTTGTTGTATGCCGAATGGGGTGCCCAATCCCCATCTGCATAATGTAACCCCCTGTTGTTGTGTGCTGGATGGGGGTGCCTAACTCCCCATTGGCTACAGCTGACCCTCTAAAAGAGTTTGTTGGCACACTGGGAGCCCATCCCAGTGTGCCACTTGCTACTGTCAAAAAAATGGTCCTGCGATGTCTTTTTTTTACCCTGTCAAAAAGAAAATGGTTCCCCGCGGTCTCCTGCCCCCCACCCACAACCCGCATCCAGCCACCATGCACCCTGCCTCACCCACACCCCCATACTTACCTCAGGAGTCTGGCACGATGATCTTCAGTGGACCGGGAACGGTTCGCACTCTTCAAAGCTGACTGCGAACTGAGGAAATGCCAGTAAGCTGTATAATGGAATAAATAGGGTTTTTTCAACTTTGATGCATATCTCAGGTATTTTTTGGAATTTTGGCACTGAATTTTCAACATGGGTTTTTTGGGATCCCTCCTCAGATTCTGGCACTGTCATGGCATTAATTGGCCCAGAAAGTTGATTTTGCAGTCACTGCATGGAATCACCTTTGGGACTGATTAACGAAATGACAGTGCCAGTGTTCATGAGGTGGGCTCTCAAAAAGCCTATGTTGCAAATTTGGTGGAAAAACAAACAAAAAATGACTGTTTTATTAGCCTGCGTTGCACAGTATGCACGCATACTTGTACCTTCGCAACTTTGCAATATTTTCACTCTAGATTTTTCACACTGCCATTTTTCTACACCTCATTATGAACAGTGCAGTTGTCATTTTTCAAATCCTGGCCAAAATGTGTTTTTGCTTTTCCAGCTCAAAATAGCGCAGTTGCTGTGGGAAATCAGTGTTCGGGACACATTAAGTAAGTTCGTGAATTTATAATATTTTCACTCCAGATTTTCAACATTGCCATTGTTCTGCACCTCCTTTTGAATAGTAGAGCTGTCATTTTTCACATCCTGGCTGAAATGTGTTTTCACAGTTGCAGCACAGAATGGCGCAATCGCTCTGGGAAATCCATGTTCGGGACACATTATGAAAATGACAGTGACACTGTTCATTAGCAGAGGTCCTAAAATGCATATGTTGAAAATTTGGTGACAGAAGTCCATAAAATGAGTGTGCTACGAGTGTGCGTTGCACAGTTTCCATACACGCTTGTACCTTCGCAACTTTGCAATATTTTCACTCTAGATTTTCAACATTACCAATTTTCCACACCTCCTTATGGACAGTGCAGCTGTCATTCTTCACTTCCTGGCTGAAATATGTTTTCACTCTTCTGGCACACAATAGCGCAGTCGCTGTGGGAAATCAGTGTTTGGGACAGATTAGGATCGAGCGAGTGAGAGGGTGGGAGTGACCAAGCTCAACTGAGCTCTGTCAGGACTGCTACAGATTTCTTTGTGGGCAGGAAAAGGCACCAATGCAGGCAGCAGCCCACTACAAAAGGGCAGCCTGCAGCGCTGAGAGACACAGAAAGAGTGAGGGAGGGGGAGTGAGTGAGCTCAACGGAGCTTTGTTGGGACTACTGCAGATTTCTTTGTGGAAAAGCAGCAATGCATGTGGGGCCCAGTACAAAATGGTAGCCTGCAGCAGTGGGAGAAACAGAATGAGTGATTGAGAGACGGTGAGTGGGCGAGCTCAACAGAGCTCTATCATGACTGCTGTGGAGTTCTTTGTGGGCAGAAAAGGGTGGCAATGCAGGCAGGAGCCCCATTCAAAAGGGCAGCCTGCAGCGCCGGCAGAAACAGAATGAGCAAGTGAGAGAGGGGGAGTGAGTGAGGTCAACAGAGCTCTGTCAGGACTGCTGCAGATGTCTTTGTGGGCAGCAAAAGATGCCAATGCAGGCAGGAGCCCAGTACAAAAGTGCAGCCTGCAGCACTGGGGGAAACACAGAGAGTGAGTGAGCGAGGGAGAGTGAGCAGGCTCAACGGAGCTCTATCATGACTGCTGCACATTTCTTTGTGGGCAGAAAAAGGTGGCAATGCAGTCAGGAACCCAGTACAAAAGGCCAGCCTGCAGCCCCAGGAGAAATAGAATGAGTGAGTGAGACAGGGGAGTGAGTGACCTCAATGGAGCTCTGTTGGGACAGCTGCAGATTTTTTGTGGGCAGAAAAAGGTGCCAACGCAAGCAGGAGCCCAGTACAAAAGGGCAGCCTGCAGCAGTGCAAGAAACAGAATGAGCGAGTGAGAGAGGGGGAGTGAGCGAGCTCAACGGAGCTCTATCATGACTGCTGCAGATTTCTCAGTGGGCAAAAAAAGGCAACAATGCAGGCAGAAGCCCAGTAGATAAGGCCAGCCTTCAGCCCCGGCAGAAAAGGAATGAGCAAGTGAGAGAGGGGGAGTGAGCAAGCTCAATGGACCTGTGTCGGCACCGCTGCAGATTTTTTTGTGTGCAGAAAAAGCCTCCAATGCAAGCAGGAGCCCAGTACAAAAGGGCAACCTGCAGCAGCGAGAGAGACACAAAATGAGAGAGTGAGGGAGGGGGAGTGAGTGAGCTCAGTGGAGCTCTGTTGGGACTGCTGCGGATTTCTTTGTGGGCAGAAAAGGACAGCAATGAACACAGGGGCCCAGTACAAAAGGACAGCCTGCAGCAGCGGGAGAAACAAAATCAGCAAGTGACAGAGGGGGGGTGAGCGAGCTCAACGGAGCTCTATCATGACTGCTGCAGATTTCTCTGTGGGCAGAAGAAGGTGACAATGCAGGCAGGAACCCAGTACAAAAGGGCAGCTTGCAGCGCTGGCAGAAAAGGAATGAGCGAGTGAGAGAGAGGGAGTGAGCGAGCTCAGCGGAGCTCTGTTGGGATGGCTGCAGATTTCTTTCTGGGCAGAAAAAGGTGCCAACAGAGGCAAGAGCCCAGTAATAAAGGGAAGCCTGCAGTGCCAGGAGAAACAGAATGAGTGAGTGAGACAGGGGGAGTGCGCGACCTCAACGGAGCTCTAGCATGACTGTTGCAGATTTCTTTGTGGGCAGAAAATGGCGGCAATACAGGCTGCAGCCCAGTACAAAATGCCAGCCGGCAGCATTGGTAGAAATGGAATGAATGAGTGAGTGAGAGAAGGGGAGCGAGCGAGCTCAACGGAGCTCTATCATGACTGCTGCAGATTTCTTTGTGGGCAGAAGAAAGCGGCAACACGGGAAGGAGCCCAGTACAAAAGGGCAGTCTGGAGCAGCAGCAGAAACGGAACAAGTGAGTGACAGAGGGGGAGTCAGCGAGTTCAGTGGAGCTCTGTCAGGACTGCTGCAGGTTTCTTTGTGGGCAGGAAAAAGGTACCAAACAGAGGCAGGAGCCCAGTACAAAAGGGCAGCCTGCAGTGCCGGCAGAAACGGAATGAGTGAGTGAGAAAGGAGGAGTGGGCAACCTCAACGGAGCTCTGTTGGGACAGTTTTGGATTTTTTGTGGGCAGAAAAAGGTGCCAATGAAGGGAGGAGCCCAGTACAAAAGGGCAACTGCAGCAGCGGGAGAAACACAGTGAGCAAGTGAGCGAGCTCAACGGAGCTGTATCATGACTGCTGCAGATTTTTTTATGGGCAAAAAAAGGCAGCAATGAACACAGGGGCCCAGTACAAAAGAGCAGCCTGCAGCAGTGTGAGAAACAGAATGAGCGCATGAGAGAGGGGGAGTGAGCGAGCGCAACAGAGTTCTATCGTGACTGCTGCATGTAACCCCCCTGTTACTTGGGGTTACTAGAATCCCAGTAAGACCTAGTGGTAG
This sequence comes from Neoceratodus forsteri, assembly GCA_016271365.2. Lineage (NCBI taxonomy): Eukaryota > Metazoa > Chordata > Ceratodontiformes > Ceratodontidae > Neoceratodus > Neoceratodus forsteri. The sequence goes on along the minus strand of CM028133.1, from coordinate 83,308,342 downwards.
GCAGGGAGGGCAGCTTATGAAACTCCAGTTAAATGGATTTCATCCTGTCTCACTCTGTTCTCAGTCTCAGCTGAGACTGAGGGATGACATCACCATAGAGCTCTCACAGCTGCATGAGCCACACAGGAATGCTGCAGTTGGAAGTTAGGATAGAATGTTGGGGATTTTGAACAGAGTCTGTGTGCAGTCTTGGAGAGAGACAGTAGTACAGCAGTCTGTGTGCAGGCTCTCAGAGCTTTAAGCTCTGTTTTAGAGCTACTGGTAGAAGGTGTGTGTTTCCTCTGTAAGAGGAACACAGAAACTGATTGTTGAAGTGGTGGAGACCACTGTTACTGGTCCAAGTGCCCCATCCCTGAGGGGATGGGAGGAAAGGTTTGCTTGTTTTCTAGGGGCAACCCTCCTGGTTCTGGCTAAGGGAAGAAGCTGCTTATTTCAAGTTGTGCTGCAGCACCAGAAGCTCTTAGAGAGAAATTCCTGTGGAGGTATTGCCTGTGGGGCACCTGCAACCAAAGGGTGAGTTTGCTTTGACAGAGGGCTAATGTTTTTTACCTGAACTGTTGGAATGTAGGGATTGGACTACTTAATCTGTAGGAGGTCTCATGTAATAGACATTGCCAGTTAACTCAAGTAGGTTCAAGTCCAGCACAAAGAGTGAAGTAAAGTGGGGATTGGACTGCTTAATCAGTGGGGGGCCTGGAGCAATGGGCTATGCCAATTAAAAGTATGTTCAAGTCCAGCACAAAGGGAAAGCAAGACAAGTAGAGAAAATGTGACATACATTTAGCCGTAATCTACATTGCCAAGCTTTACAGTATGAGGTGTTTACTGTCCAGAGAAATGGCCGGGTATGAATTGTGGGAGCGAGAGGTGGGAGACCCCCCCATCAGTAGCAACCAAATTCACCTCTACGGATTTGCTCTGTGGCAACTTTACTTTCTCTCAGGTACTTGGCCAGTGCCTGAGGAAAGTACCCAGACGTGGGATTAAAAGGAAGTTTCCCTGATAGAGCTGAGGTGCTCTTAGGTGATTTAGGGAGCCACCAGCAAATGTTTCCATGACATATGGAAGGTGTCCGAGTGGTCAGCAAGGGAGCCAAGCTAGAGAAAACCCAGAACTGTGTACAAGTCCGGGCTGTGTGCCCAGTGGGTTCAGAGCCTGAGGGCTAAAAGTGTTGAAGAAGTGTTATTGGTTCTTTTAATCTGCAGTACCAGGAGTGTAGCCCCGTGAGGGTCCATCTATGCTTTGTTTGTTCTGTTTGGATGTGAATAAAGCCACACTTTAGAATCCCATTTCTGGTATTGGACATTACAGTTATTGCTTCCTGTGTAGGAGTTACTTGGGTGCCCATGCAGATTAGCCAAAGCTAGACCCTTTGTGCCGAGTGACCTATTCCTCCCTGAACCCATCCCACCTGGTATTGCTGGCAGATTCAAACAGCATACCACCTGTCATTTGTAGAACAAAGGGATGGGGTATTACAAAATGGAGGCACCACTGAGATTTGAAATTTAGGGAGGAAAGGTGATCGGGCAAAGGGCTAGTGTTTTTTTATCTGGCAGTGGGTAGCCCAAAAAGCTGAAGCAAGGTTAACTAGTGTGTCTCTATCTGCTGTTGTCCATATGCTGCTGTTAAAATGCCAACTGTTTACCAAGGAGCAGTAAAGCTTGAGAGAGTATGCCCTTGTCCTGCATCAAAAAAATTTACAGCATTTTGCCAGATTTAAAAAAAACTGTTGTGACAAAGAAAAGTGTGGAAGACTAGGGGTAGCAAATGGAAAATTGTGTCCTGGAAGTTGGAAATGCTTTCTAGTGAATGGAGAGACTTGCTGTGTTAATGGCCATGGCAAATGGTTGAAATGGGCTCCCGCCGTGGAGTCAGTTTGGGAAAAAAAAAAGTGGTTTTACAGTTTAAATTTGCCTGCTTGATGATCGCTGTGAGGAGAAGAGCATTCAGGAGGGAAAGAGGCTCATTTGCATGACGTCGTGTGATTGGTGAGACTGCAATCAGTCCTGCCCCCAAGTCAGCTCTACAGTGACTGACCAGCATTCGAGAGGGAGTGTGAGTGGAGTGCGTGAACTGGCTTACTGGAGGAGCGTCGCAGTGACTGAATGCACCATAAAAGTTTAAAAAACGGACTTTTCTGCATAAATTTGGGCTCAACCCGCATCTCGATCGACTGGATTGTGAGTGTGGTGTTCAGAGGGATGATTGGCAGGACTGCCAACCCGCTTCTGTCCAGAGGCCTCCAAGACTGGCTGCAGGCCGTTTTCCTTCGCAGCAAACAGTTACTGATAACAGTGAGTACCAATAGAAATAATTTCTCAAACCAGTGATTTTTGCCAAAAGCCAGCTGAATCTGTGTGCAGCAGTATAGTTGCTTTGCAAACAAAGACTGTGTTAAGTTTTTACCAGCAAAAACAAGCCTGTTAAGCCATCGACTGTGAGCATAGTTTTGGGTTCAGCATCAGAGTAAAGTTTCAAAGCCATGAGAGAGACTGTCAGCTGTATCAAGTTATGCAGCAAGAGTTACAAGCAATCCTGTGCTTGAAATATTGAGGATTTAAGGGACTGTGAGCTAGAACAATGTTTTCAGCAAGTGAAAAGTCCATGGTAAATCATATAAATGTGCTAGGAAAAAGAACAGTGCAAGTGTGACTTCTGTTTCTTTGGGAGTAATAGTAAATTGCAGCCCACAAGTTGTGAGCACTAATATTTGTTATTGCAGTCAAGACCACTGCATGAGGTGGCTTGACTAGCGAGGGCAATTTTAGTTTAAATTTTAAAACATTTTTGGAGCTTCTAGCTCAACAATAGCCTTGAGGGAGGAGTTATTTATTTCCGGTCGGTTCCTTCAAAAGCAGACAGGAGAGCGAGCAGGGCGAGCTCGAGTGGGTTCACGCCGGGTCACGTGCGGAGACACTCGCAGAGACATGTGCATCGCGGCGTGTGTCAGCTGTGTCTGCTGTGAACGCAAGGAACAAGGGGAAAACGGTTGTAATCTGTTCAAAGTAAGGGGACTTTTTAAAAACTACTCCATTCCGAACTAGGAAAATCTAGGTACAATATGGATTCTCCCTTTACCAAGTGTATAAGTTGTTTAATGTTGATACAGGGATTGGTAAATGTAGAGGAATTTGAATGTAGTAAATGTGTGTTGATAGAGGAACTATTACAAGAAATAAATGACTTGAAAAACAGATGGGAAACTAAACATGACATAGAAACGCTGGAGAATTTTATTGATACTATTGCAAGTGATTTGTGTGTTGATACAAAAACGTTGGAGGATGAGGGGGGAAGTTGGGCCACTATTAAAAATAGAAAGGGCAAACGCAGAGGAAATCAAGTATATAATGTTACACCTCTGGAATTGAAAAACTCCTTGTCGGTATTGAATATGGACCAATCCCAAGAAATAAGGGATGGAGATATTGGGGATGTTGAGAATGGGGATATCAAATCTTCATTTTCATCATTTACCGAGCCTCAGTATAGGAAACAGGCCCCAAAAATTAGTATTGGATGTCCTGAGGAAACTGATACAAGAGAAATTAAATCTCCAGCTATAACAGTTTCTAAATCTCAACAACTGACTCTGAGTGCAATGAGGATAAATGACCTAGTTACCCATAATAGTGAGCAAATAGTAGTAGAACCAAGAGAAATCATAGTATTAGGTGATTCTACAATAAGAGGTATTGACAAAATAGTATTTAAAGGAAGGAATTCTAATACAATTACAATGGTTAGCATGTTTCCTGGAATAAAAATCCAAGAATTTACACAAGAAATAGAGGGTTGTTTGGGATATGAAAAGCAACCTTTGGTGATTCTCCAAATAGGAGTGAATGACATTAAGTCAAACAAAATAGGGACTATCATAGAGAATTATATTGAATTAATTCAGGAAGTAAAAAAATACACCACCGATATCATTATATTTGGTATTTTACCTACTTATGGAGTGCATCAGCATATTAACCATGATATTCTTTCCACAAATTGTATGCTATGTAGGTTCTGCGTCGAACATAAAATAGGGTTCATTGATACTGGTTGTATCTTTAAAAATGGATTACTATTTAGGAATGATGGACTTCATTTAAACAAGATGGATGAAAGGGTCTTAGGAAATACATATAATAAAATCATTGAGAAACATTTAAACTGGGTAAAGTCGGGGATGGGAAATATACTAAGATAAATTCCACTGTTAGTACATCAAATATAGACTTGGAACCAGTAAACTGCTTATTATCAAATGTGAGAAGTTTGGATGCCAAATTTGATGAACTTAAACTCCTTATGAGGAACAAAAATATTAAAATAGCAATTCTTACAGAAACCTGGTGGGAGGAGGATGATACATGGGACAGAAACATATCAGGATTTAATTTTTATCAGAAATCCAGAGTACATAGAAAAGGTGGTGGTGTAGCAATTTATGTACATGAATCTGTTCCAAGTATGGAAATTCATGATGGTAAACTTAATATCGAACATCTGTCTGTTAAAATTTTGCCTCCAAACGCTCCTAAAATTATGTTGAGGGCCATGTATCATCCCCCTTCCACAAACAGGGAGCAAGATGTAGATATTTTAAATTATCTGAACCATATTGATTCAGCTGATAACCTTATTATAACTGGTGACTTTAATCTCCCAGATATAGATTGGATAAACCAGACATCATCTAGTCTAAACGAAAGGAATTATTTAGAAAGCTTTAATCAACTGGGCTTGGATCAACTAGTTTTAGAAAATATGAGATCTAATAATATTCTGGAATGTCACTGAGGTTGGACCTCCAATCACAAACAGTGATCATAACACCATTTTTTTCCAATTAAATGAATTAGTTACTCAACAGGGAAGTAATATAAAAATTCCCAATTTTAAAAAAGTGGATTTTCATAAAATTAGACAGGCATTACTTTTGTGGGATTGGAAATCAGACTTTGCTGGGTTAATGTTGGATGAAATGTGGTACATCTTAGTGGATAAAATAAAAGATATTGCAGATGCAAATATACCATATACAAGAAAAAATTCTAAATTGGGTGCTTCCCCAAAATGGATAACTTGTAAAATTAAAAGACAGATAAATGTAAAACATAAATTGTACAGATTAGCAAAACTTGATTTAAACCTAATGCCAAAGTACAAAAAACAGGTTAAATATGTAAAGAAATTAATAAGGGTCGCCAAATCAAACTTTGAAATTAATTTAGCAACTAGAAGTAAAAATAACTATAAAGCCTTTTATGCATATATCAATAACATAAAAGGGAATAAACAAACAGTAGGCCCCTTCAAGGATGCCAGTGGCAACTTTTTAAATGATAAGGAAATGGCTGAGGTTCAAAATCAATATTTTGCTACTGTGTTTAATTCCAAATGTACTACTAACAGTAAATATAATACAAAAAATGATAAATGGATCAACATTGATATAAAAGATGTGTGGGATAGATTAAAGAAAATTAAGATCAACAAATCCCCTGGGCCAGACAATATATATCCTAGACTGATTTATGAAATTGCAGAGGTAATAGCTTACCCATTAGCCTTTATCTTTCAAGAATCATTGGATAGAGGTGAGGTTGTTAGTAAATGGAGGGAAGCTCATGTAGTCCCCATTTTTAAAAAGGGTAAGAGGGATTCCCCTGCTAATTATAGACCAGTAAGTCTAACATCTACACTTGGGAAAATTTTCAAAAGTATAATAAAAGATCACATACAGGACCACGTAACTATAAACGATCTTGTTGATTGTAGCCAACATGAGTTTACAAAGTCACGATCATGTCAAACCAACTTGTTGGGTTTTTATGAAAAAGTTAGTAATGTCTTGGATCAGGGTAGATCAGTGGATGTTATCCAGTTGGATTTTTCCAAGGCTTTCGACAAATTACCTCATGATGAACTACTTAAATCCCTTCTTGAACTAAATATAAATAAGATTCTTGTAAATTGGATATCGGATTGGTTGGAGTTTAGGAGGCAGAGAGTTGTGATTAACGGACAGTTATCTGATTGGCTTCCTGTGACAAGTGGGGTCCCTCAGGGTTCAGTGTTGGGCCCTTGCCTGTTCAACATATATATATATATCATCGTTACAATACAATAAGGGAAATGTATGGATAACCAAGTTTGCTGATGACTGTAGAATGGGAGCAGTAATAGATTCACCTTCAGACTATATTGGATTTCAGGATGCACTCAAATATATTGAGAAGTGGACATTAGATCATAAACTTATGTTAAATGAGGATAAATGTATTGTATTACACATGGGCAAAAAAAAATTGGAATTTAACTACACTATCAATAACAAACAAAATATGTGACACAGGAAAGGGACTTGGGGGTTATTATACAAAATGACCTTTCTTTTTCTGCTCATTTTGTGACCAGACTATTAAAAATGCTAATAGGGCTCTTAACTGTATATTGAGACATACAGTAAGTAGAAGCAGAGAGGTTGTGGTTCCACTGTATGGATCATTGGTTAGAACACTTGGAGTATTGTTCCCAGGTCTGGGCCCCTTACACTAAGGGTGAGATTGTGAGAGTGGAGAGAGTGCAGCGTAGGGCCACTCGATCAGTATTGGGATTTAAAACATGACATATGAGGATAGATTGGTTGGTTGGACCTGTATTCTCTGGCTTATAGAAGATGGAGGCGATATGATCTTAGTTTATAGATCATTTCAAGACACTGCTCTCAGAGAAGATTTGGGGCTTGAATTAACTGTTAGAAATTATTATACTAGATCTCATTGTAGACAAATTAAACAGCAAAGTGGAAATCTCAAAAAAGGAAACAGTGGTTCAGTCAGAGGGTTGTTTCAGGGTGGAACTCTCTTCCCCATGATATAGTTAATAGTTCAACTTTGGACATTTTTAAGGTAAGATTGGATGACTACAGTAGTAACAAGTTTTTAGTGAATTAATTTGATAAAATAGAATACATTTTTGCAAGCAGTTAAGGACGAAAGTCTATATATGCTTTGTGACTACTATAATACTATGATAAGTTTGTGCAGTTTTGAGCAAAGTTATCAGTAGACTGTGTAAATCAGATGGGCAGTGGCTTGACCCAATTTCAGAATGTTGATGTACAGGAATGCTGCCGCCACCATTACAGGGTGGGGTAGTAATGCAAACACAGCAGCAGAGGAGCCATTTTGAAAGTGAAAGAAAGTGTTCAGTGATGTGGGACTTTCAATAACAGTGAGGGTTTGTTTATTTTTCTCTGAAGTCATGGCCTCAGGACCAGCCCACTACCCAGATCATGCCCGGGCTGTGGTAGCAGTAGAAGTAAACAAGTTAAGGGACATTGAGAGATGTTACTATGGAGGACAACTGCCTCCTCATGTGGCAATTCCTGGATACCCAGTGCAAGTGTGCTTAATATGCTTAAATGCTGGAAGGGATGTCTTCATGGTACCTCACTGTTCTGGGTGCCTAGAGAAATATGGTTTATTTAAAGCACCCAAGATTCATTTGGCTCCCACATGGACAAAAGTTCAAGAATCTGCAGTTGGCAGCACACAGCACCAGGCAGAGTCTATTGGAGAAGGCCCCTCGGGGGAGTGTGGCACAAAGCTAGAGGGTGCAGATTTACAGACCGAACAATGTGCTGATGTTTCAGATTCTGGATTGCAGAGAGGCAATTCAGGCAGAACATCAGCAGAACCTTGGAGAGGGGGGGGGCCTAGCCCAAGCCTCATAGGAGAAGATGAGATGATGGAGGCCTTTGAATGGGAGGTATCGACCTCCGCGCCCAGCGAAGAGTGGATAGTCTCAGGAGTAAGGATGACTGCTCACTCCTGAGCACAGATTCTCAGTGAGAAAGAAGAAGAGGGGGTCCTGTGAAAAAGGAATGGGTACACAGCCTCAAGCTCTTGCCTCAGAGGAATGCATGGAAGAGAGTGGTGATACCACTACCCTGTCTGTGCAAGAAGAAGTCAGGGATCCATTTTTTGTCTCTTTGAGAATGCGTAGCTGGCAGAACCAGGACTGGCCACCCCCAAACCAGGCCAGAGGTCTTAGGTTGACCAAAGCTAGTAAAGAGGAGAGACTGGTTCTTAGGAAGGTGAATGAAATCTATGGGATGTCCTTTCTTACCTTTCCTCGGAAAGTCTGGGAGGAGATTGAGAACAGCAGGAAATCCTGGATTTGGGCCAAAGCAATGAAATGTGTGCATCCTGGTGCAAACAAGCATGTCAGGAACAGAATGTTTCATGAAAAATACAGCCAGTGGAAAAGAGGCAGGACACTGTTAATGGACACTGTTCGAATAGTGGATGGAGAGGGATGTGAAACCCTTCACAGTGTGAATTATGTGCACCCAGATGGGGTAATAATTCAAGCTCCTGACCTGCTGTGCTATTGGCCACAATGCAAAGACCTCCCTGCAAATATGCCCATGCCTACCAAATGGAAAGCAGAGCAGTGGTAGCCAGTGCTGCCACTCCAGCCATTGCAGTGCCTTTGTTGTTCCACCAGTATGGATGTCCAGGACTCAGGTGCCCCACATTCATCAGTTCTACAGTGTACTGACTTTCCAGAATCCATTGACTGGCCTACCAGATGACTTCAGATCCAGAGAGGACACCAGCCCAGCTGTATCCTGATTCATCGCTGGGTAATCAGATGACGTCAGACCAGCTGTTTTCCTTTTTGTTCCTGTTCCAAGGTTCCATCTCCAGAGATGACATCCACCCAGCAGTTTCCAGATGCGCCCTTCTGTCATTCCAGAAAGATGTCCGCCCAGCTGTATTGGAAGAATGCTGCCAGGGAGAGTCTTCGGCTGAGCACCAGGTCAGTGTTTTGTTCATTCTACAAGGGACTGGTAAGTCCAAACTTTTCTATTCTTATGACATTGCAGTACACACCCTACACTAGCAGACTCCAGATGTTTGAACTGTCCTCAAAGACTCTCCCCTTTGGGACTTTGGCCTGCTAGAACTGTGCTTCACCGGGCTCCGGCCCAGGACAGACTCTTTAATGAACTAGCCTTTGGGCACTGTGGTCACTAGATGGGACTTTTAGGGCACTCCATCCCTCAAATGTGTATTGTAAATAATGTCATTGTTTTTCTACCGTTTTCTAATGTTTATACAGTTTTTCTACTTTTCTAAAAAAAAAATCTTTTTAGGATTCTCCAGTGTTTTGATGGTATGGGTTTAGACAGACTGTGTATGCAGATTAGGAGTGTGTGTTGTCTTTCTTTTTTCTTGCAGGTGTTCCTGAAGAAGATAGAAGAGAAAGCAAGAAGAGGAGGAGGACTCATTGGAGTTCCTCAATAGTACTTTAGTGTGTAGTATTTAAAGTACTGTTGTTGTTGTTACTGTGTGTAACCTTTTTCTTTCACAGGTGTGGTTGTGCGAGAGTAGGGAGTAATGCAATGGTATGGTATTAGCTCTTGGTGTGTGGTTGCATGGTGCCCAAGGTCGGAGAGGTCCCCTGTTTGTTCTGTTTTGGGATTTGAGTTAAAGGCAGACAGATTTTCCCTAGAGGGCTGGGGGGATAGACAGGCTGTGGTCCTGAATGGCCATAGGGATTGCAGTGCTGATCTATTAGGGCTATGCTCTGGACAGTTCTACCAGAGCCACTAGGTACCCATAGTGAGTAGAGTAGAGGCTGAGATGTCAGCCAAAGGCCTCTAGGCCCTTAGTGTTGCCTGCCTGTGCTAGCACATGGTAGGAGGGGGCCTGATTACCCCCTCCATAGGTAGCACATAGGGTGAGATGGCCTAAGCCGGGTAAATAATGACTGCGGACAGTCATTTTCCTGGCCCAGGGTGAGTGTAACCCTCCTGTTACCCCGGGTTACTAGAATCCCAGTAAGACCTAGTGGTAGGCAGGGAGGGCAACTTGTGAAACTCCAGTTAAATGGATTTCACACTGTCTCACTCCGTTCTCGGTCTCAGCTGAGACCGAGGGATGACATCAACATAGAACTCTCACAGCTGCATGAGCCACACAACAATGCTGCAGTTGGAAGTTAGGATAGAATGCTGGGGATTTTGAACAGAATCTGTGTGCAGTCTTGGAGAGAGACAGTAGTACAACAGTATGTGTGTAGGCTCTCAGAGCTTTAAGCTCTGTTTTAGAGCTACTGGTAAGAAGGTGTATGTTTCCACCCTAAGAGGAACACAGAAACTGATTGTTGAAGTGGTGGAGACCACTGTTACTGGTCTAAGTGCCCCATCCCTGAGGGGATGGGGGGAAGATTTGCCTGTTTTCCAGGGGCAACCCTCCTGGTTCCGGCTAAGGGAAGAAGCTGCCTATTTCAAGTTGTGCTGCAGCACCAGAAGCTCTGAGAGAGAAATTCCTGTGGAGGAATTACTTGTGGGGCACCTGCAACGAAAGGGTGAGTTTGCCCTGACAGAGGGCCAATGTTTTTCACCTGAACTGTTGGAACGTGGGGATTGGACTACTTAATCTGTAGGAGGTCTAGTGTAATAGACATTGCCGGTTAACTCAAGTAGGTTCAAGTCCAGCACATAGAGTGAAGTAAAGTGGGGATTGGACTGCTTAATCAGTGGGGGGGCCTAGAGTAATGGGCTATGCCAATTAAAATTATGTTCAATTCCAGCAAAAAGGGAAAGCAAGACAAGTAGAGGAAATGTGACATACATTTAGCCATAATCTACCTTGCCAAGCTTTACAGTACGAGGTGTTTACTGTCCAGAGAAACGTCCGGGTATGAATTGTGGGAGTGAGAGGTGGGAGACTCCCCCATCAGTAGTAACCAAATTCACCTCTACGGATTTTCTATGTTGCAACTTTACTTTCTCTCAGGTACTTGGCCAGTGCCTGAGGAAAGTACCCAGATGTGGGATTAAAAGGAAGTTTCCCTGATAGAGCTGAGGTGCTCTTAGGTGGTTTAGGGAGCCACCAACAAATGTTTCCATGACATATGGAAGGTGTCCGAGTGGCCGGCAAGGGAGCTAAGCCAGGGAAAACCCAGAACAGTGTACAAGTTCAGGCTGTGTACCCAAAGCAACGTGCAAATCCAGGCTGTGTGCCCGGTGGGTTCAGAACCTGAGGGCTAAAAGTGTTGAGGAAGTGTTATTGGTTCTTTTAATCTGCATTACCAGGAGTGTCGCCCCGTGGAGGTCCGTCTATGCTTTGTTTGTTCAGTTTGGATGTGAATAAGTCCACACTTTAGAATCCCATTTCTGGTATTGGACATTACAGTTATTGCTTCCTGTGTTCGGAGTTACTGGGTGCTCCTGTGCAGAGTAGCCAAACCTAGACCTTGTGCTGAGTGACCTATTCCTCCCTGAACCCAGCCCACCTGGTATTGCTGGCAGATTCAAACAGCATACCACCTGTCATTTGAAAAATGAAGGGGTGGCGGTATTACCTGTGGATTTCTTTGCGGGCAGAAAAAGGCAGCAATGCAGGCAGGAGCCCAGTACAAAAGGGCAGCTTGCAGCCCTGGCAGAAATGGAATGAGCGAGTGAGAGAGGGGGAGTGAGCGAGATCAACAGAGCTCTGTCTGGACTGCTGCAGATTTCTTTCTGGGCAGAAAAAGGTGCCAACAGAGGCAAGAGCTCAGTACAAAAGGGCAGCCTACAGCACCAGGAGAAACAGAATGAGCGAGTGAGAAGGGGGGAGTGAGCGACCTCAGCGGGGCTTTATCATGACTGCTGCAGATTTCTTTGTGGATAGAAAAAGGCGAAAATGCAGGCTGGAGCCCAGTACAAAAGGTCAGCCAGCAGCGCCGGCAAAAATGGAACAAGCGAGTGAGAGAGGGGGAGTAAACGAGCTCAACGGAGCTGTGTCAGGACTGCTGCAGATTTCTTTCTGGACAGATAAAGCCACCAACATAGGCAGCAGCCCAGTACAAAAGGGCAGCCTGCAGCAGCGGGAGACACAGAATGAGTGAGGGAGGGAGGGGGAGTGAGTGAGCTCAATGGAGCTCTGTTGGGACTTCTGTAGATTTCTTTGTGGGCAGAAAAAGGCAGCAATGCACCCAGTGGCCCAGTACAAAAGGCCAGCCTACAGCAGTGGGAGAAACAGAAAGAGCAAGTGAAAGAGGGAGAGTGAGCGAGCTCAATGAAGCTCTATCATGACTGCTGCGGATTTCTTTGTGGTCAGAAAAAGGCGGCAATGCAGGCAGGAGCCCAGTACAAAAGACCAGCCTGCAGCGCTGGCTGAAACAGAATGAGTGAGTGACAGAGGGGGAGTGAGCATGCTCAACGGACCTGTGTCAGGACTGCTGCAGATTTCTTTGTGCGCAGAAAAAGCCACCAACAGAGGCAGGAGCCCAGTACAAAAAGGCAGCCTGCAGCACCAGGAGAAACAGAATGAGCGAATGAGAAAGGGGGAGTGAGTCACCTCAATAGAGCTCTATCAGGACAGCTGCAAATTTCTTTGTGGACAGAAAAGGGTGCCTATGCAGGCAGAAGCCCAGTACAAAACAGCAGCCTGCAGCACCGGGAGAAACAGAACAAGCGAGTGACATAGGGGCAGTGAGCAAGCTCAACGGACCAACACAATCAACATTCGGCATTGACAAATGCTGTTTTTGTATGAATTCGATAGTATCAGTTCATGTAAGAAAAACAAGGATTTTTCTGTGGACAAGGAATCAGGTATATGAAACAAAAGATAATATATCAAGCTCAGAAATAAAACTATTTATTTAGTACTATTAAAATGCTGTGAAATGAGATTATGAAGTTCAGGAAGTCAGAGTCCACTTCTGATTGGAGCTGAATAACTTGTGCAAATCATATAAAAGAAATAACAACAAAAGAAACACAAACAAAAAAATGAACTATGCTAAATAGAAAATAATTCTCTGATGATTCCCTAATAATTCTCTCACCAAACATGTTGTATGCTCCATCACAACGTGATGTGCATAGTAGTGGAAAATAATACTGTCAGTCTCTCACTCTCGCTTTTTACCGTCATAAGTAAAATGAAGTACTACTCTTCTGTAAATTGTGCAGTGCATAGTTGAGGTGAAAGATCATAGATTTCCATTTCTCCAGTCTTCTTTTCTGTAACAAAATTACAAACAAACAAAAAAACAAACCTGCAGTTTCAGCAAGTACCTCAATTCGATTGTGAAACAAAAGTTTTTGGTTTTTTTTTTATGGAGAATGACCACTATGGAGAATAATGTTTGCCAGCAAATTCACTCCCCGCAGAGGAAGTTTTTTTGTTTTTTTTTTATGTTGACTGAATGTTTCACAATCTTTTAATTTCACTTCCATGGAACCCATTAGTGTGCAGTAAATAAAATAAAGTGATAGTGGCATGGATATTCAAAGGGGTTGAGCCTGGCACAACTGAGCTGCGCCAGCACAGCCCTGCACTGTGCTCCAGCGGGATACTGAAAAGGCTGCCCGGTGCAGCACAACTCCTGATGCACCAGGGTGCAATGTAATCATATGCAGTGCAGATGCAGGGCTGTGTCCCATGCATATGCTGCACATCCCAATATTCAGCCTGGGGTGTGCGGCTCATATGCTGGCACGACCCCGCAGTGCACCACATGGGGGGGGCTCAACGTTGAGCCCTTGAAGAGAAGGAAACTCCCGACCACCCAAAGGTGGGCAGCAGTATGCAGGTGCAACACAGCAGCCCAGCCATGGGTGGCCACCAGAACACCATCCACAAGCACACACTGGCCTCAGAACCCCCCACCCATAGCCACAATTGTGTAGTATATGTATGCAATGAAATCCCTGGCAGTCTAGTGGCCCCCATGCCCATTGCTGCGATCATGGTAAATGTGTGTTACAGCATTCCCTGCTAGTCTAGTGGACCCCTCCTTCCCGAGTCCTTGATTATTGGTAAAATGGCCACACATCATTCCTTAGTGAGCCAGTGGAACAACCCCACCCCACCCACCCATACAGGACCCCTTGCTCACCCTGCTCCCTCCCATCATTGGCAGGTGGCTGCATCACACCCGCATACTGCCCAGCCACCCACTGAATGACAGATACAGTATGGTCTGTAAGCCCATCGGTCCCCTTTATGGACCAATGGGCTTGCAGAGCATACTATATGAGACAGTCCCAAATATGTGAATGATTCAAACACAATGAACCAAAGGCCCTTTTTTCATATGTGACCTGGGTCAGATCAGACAATGGTAAATAAAAATGAACAAAACAACACTCAATCAATAAATGAACTAAAATATACAGTATACAATTTAAGAATAACATGTGCATTCCAGCTGAACAATAAAGTGCTTTCTTAAGAGTTTTTAAAAAAGATTATGACTACAGCCCTTCTGAATGGCCACAGGAAGATTGTTCCAGGACTTTGCTGCCTTTATTGAAAAGCCATTGTCCCTCATCTTGGTTTATGTTTTAGGGATAACAAAAATTCTAGTTTCACTGGAGCAGAGGTTTCTACTCACATTTTTGAACTGAAACATTGAAAATAATGGAGAATTGTTTTACTGCCTCAGGTCATTATCCATCAAACGGTTTAAATCATAAGGCAAGTTCTGACTGGGTGGCAGCCAACCTGTAATCTGATACAGAAGACAATGTTCTATGTAATAAGATAATTTGTAGTGAGTCTACAAATACTAGGAAATGTAGTGGTCAAAGTAAGTGAATCCTGCTTTAACAAATCTGCAAATAAAAATGAATTGTAATTCAAAGTTAATAAAAGAATGCTTTGAGTAATTGCTATTCTAGCTTGAGTGGTTAAAGAATGTTGTAATCTAAATAGTGATCCCAAATTTTGATTTACTTGTCTTGTTATGATTCCTGCATGGTTTGAAAAGGATAAATTAGGATCTAATTTAATTCCCAAATATTGAAATCGAATCACCTGTTCAAGTATACTGCCGGAAATATTTGTAATTATTAACTCATCTAATAATAATTAATAACAGTAATTTTGTTTGTTAAGCACAATTCAAGTGATAGCAAAGTGCTGTGCAAACACATCAAACTCAAAAAACATTATATAACCCATAAGTAATGTAAAACTGATAAAATATTAATTAAATATACTAAGACAAATAATCCATCTGCTTTTTTAAGTCTGTTTTTAGATTCAAAAATCATACTTTTTGTTTTTTAGAATTTAAAGATAAGTGAAACTTTTTTAACCAAAATCCCTGTTCATAAAAATCCCTATTCAATGCCAGATTAATAGTTGCCACTGAGTCAGAAATCTTAAACAAAATAATATACCACAGAGATTGTTTAGGGCACATTGGGGGGGGGGTCTGACTATATGTTAGAGAAGATATTACCTCCTACCAGTTACCCCAGTCTTATAATTTAGAAACCATATGGGTAAACATCCAGATGGGAGGTCAACCTCAATTAAGGGTTGGTACGTGTTATAGACCCCCCTTCAGCAAATACAGTGCACTCTTCCAAACTACTTGATGAAATATCTAATATGGCCAATAAAGGCAATATTTTAGTTTTGGGAGATTTCGATATGCCTAGTATAAATTGGACTACATTGTCTGTAAAAACACATGATGAAAAAGAATTGATCTCCCTAACTGTGGATCTAGGACTGGAACAGCATGTTACTGAGCCAACTAGGGGTGAAAATTTATTGGATCTAGTATTATCTAATATAGGAAATAATATATCAAATATCTATACTGGGGACCCTTTGGGCGCTAGTGATCATTATTCTATTTCATTTACATTAATTACTACTTTGCTACCAAATTCTGGGTATGTAAAACAAAAAAAACTATGATAAAGCAAATTTCCATATTGTTAATGATCTATTAAGCAACCTATGTTGGGAAGAATTACTATCCCCTTTTATTTAGTTGTTTAACCAGGTATAACACACTAAGCTAAAAGCTTTTTTACAGGAGCGACCTGGGAGCACAAGGAGGTTAAGTGACTTGCTTAGGGTCACACAGTATGCAAGTGGAAGCTGTGGGATTCAAACCCAGGTCTGGTCTGCTAGCTGTCACCAAATCTGCAGCTCAGAGCCTTGGACCACTGCGCTATACTGCCTCCGATCTTATCTGTTGAGGAAGCATAGGGTTTCATGGAAACAATACTTTACGATGTAGAAGAATTATATGTACCGAATAAAAAAACATATAATAATAAAGGGAGGATTCCATTATGGCTAAATAAAACCATAAAACAATTAATTAAAAAAAAAAGGTTATTTTCACTATTAAAAAGGAGTGAGGGCACCAATAAGGCTCATTTAGTACTTAGATATAAAGCAGTGTTAAAACAATTAAAACAAACCATGCTACAGTCCAAAAAGAAACTAGAGTTTCATTTGGCACACTGCAAAGATAATAATAAATCTTTCTACTCCTATCCTAATAGTAAAAAAGATAATAATAGATATATGGGTCCTATAAAAGTGAATAATTCTTTAAAAACTACAGATAAAGAAATTGCATATGCCTTTAGTGAGCAGTTCTGCTCTGTCTTTTCAATAAAAGATGATCCCATACTTAAACCATATCTATCTAGTAACTCGATGGGTTACAGTATATCTATTACTAACACACTTGAAACTTTACAAACCATAAGAAAAAGGTTCAAGTCCAGGACCCTGAAGTCCAGCATTCTGCTCTATCAGAGGACGGGTACGGACAGTCGGACCAATAGCAGTACCTGCTGCCGAATCCCGGCTGCGTAGCCATGTCCGGGTCTGATATGCCCACTTGAGTATCTCTCTCTTTTTTTTTTTTTTTTGTTCCGCTACTGTGTCCAGGAACCCCCCTAGCGTCCCGATTCACTCCAGATAACATCCCCACCCCCGCGTCTTAGCTAAACGGCGATACATGTCAGCCATACATTCCCCACAAGACTGCCAATCCTGATGGCGGAAAGGATGAAGGAGGAGAAAGGGCCGTGGTAAAACCGCGCACCAGGAGAGGTCCACCGCGCGACACTACCACCATGTGGGCCTCCCAGCCCCCACAACCACAGTTTCCATCAGTACCTTCATTGTGAAGTGAGAGCTCCAACGCACGTCCAGAGGCAGATAGCAGTCCTCCCGTAGTGTCTTCTCTTATATCGCTCCTCTCCCCCACCCGCAAACCTCTTCCAGACAACCCTACCCGTATATTTAACCAGCTACAACCTTACTCCACGATAACCTCCCCCAGCATCACTGAAGACTAATACGGGCAGAGCCATCCACAGGGCATCTAGATTCCCATTCACATTCCTGCCCCCAGGTCAACTGTCCTTCACCATGAACATGCCAGGCACCCTCCAACTTCTCACCCCCATGGATCAGAGATCAGATCATTGCCTACAGTATTACAATCTAACCTACGAGCTGACTTCCTGCTACTGCCCACCCAACAGCACTAGGCCCCAGAACCGGGAAGTCCCCCACAGCCCCACGGACCCTGCAAACCTTCAATCCCATGGATCCACGACAGAGGGGGGGTCAGCAAGAGACGAGCTCCAAGGTACAACCTAACACTGAGGCCCGCTTCCCTCCCATTTCCACCTTCCCCCCAGTCATCCTCCAACCACCTCCCAATCACCACCCCGCAGCGATATAGCATAAGGTTTAACGATTATTATATATATAGTAAAATTTTAGCGAAGTCCCAAGTTAGTACACAGCTACTTGTGGTTGGATGATCAGGTAGCACCTCTACAGGTATTCAGTTCGGTATTTGAGAGTTCCTGTGAGCTAGTTTTTAACATTTTAACGACAGTCTGGATAGCTTCAGCACCTTGTCTTCTACGTGCCTCACGCTGCTCAACAGTCCACATCTTCTGGGCTAACTTTGCTGCAATTGGGATTCCTCCGGAGGCACGTTGCTGGGGAACCTCTATTTTCCTGGCCTGCAGTCCCATTATTGCTGTAGCCGCTGAGTCATACACTTCTGCACCATCTTCAAAATTGATCATCAGTTTCGCAGGGTACAAGGTGCGGAATCAGATCCCTGCCCATTTAAGAGCCTTCATCACTGGAATGTACATCCTAACGCGGCGCCATGACCTCAGGAGCGAAGTCATTTTCAAAGAAGAGCTGATGATCTCCAAAGTGCACCCTGCCCTGTTTCCAAGCGGTGTGCAGCACGGTTTCTTTCTCCTGGTGCCGGAGGAACTTGATGAGGACCGTTCGAGGGCGGGCACCAGCAGGCGGTTTGGGCCCCAGCGTACGATGGACACGCTCCATCTCTAAAGTAATGCTCTCAGGTAGGAGAAGGGTCTCTCTTTGTAATTTTTGCATAAAAGGTATAAATTCAGCAGTTTCAATGCCCTCCGGTAGCCCTGACAGGCGGATATTGTTTCTGTGGTTTCTACATTCTGAATCTTCAGCTCTCTCTCTTGCAAGGTCTTCACTTGTGTGTGTAGTTGGGTAATGGCTCTTTCGGTATCATCAACCCTCTGGTCAGTTGCTGTTATCTGTTCCTCCGATCCTTCCTGTCGTTTCTCCAATTTGCTTAAATCTGTTCTCAGTGCCGTTACAGTAGACCTCATTTCCTTCCGGAACTCCCGAATTTCCAAGAGTATTTGTGTCATTTGTCTCTGCAGGATTGTATGAGGGATCTGATCTGTCTGCGGTATGCTATGGCGGGATGCCGAGGAGGCCCTCGAGTCTCCGCTGTCAGAATCTTCAGCTTGCGATCTCCTGCCATCTACTTGATTAGAAGACCCAGTCTTGTCTGCCCCTCATTTCTTTGGCATTATATACCTCTATCAGATAACAATGGTACTGTTTTACTGGTTTTAACTGTTATTAAAGAGGTTAGTTGATTAAACCGCGGGGAGCCTCGTGCTTTGAGCAGCTCACTTACTCATGACGTCACCGGAAGTCCCCGCATAGTGGAATACTGATGTGAAGTGGCCACTTTGCATTCACTTCATGGGCAAAATTTTACTTCACTGCATCTCTATATCAGAGTAACGTATATAGATCTTAGTTTAAAGGATGACATTTATTGGGGGGGGCGGAGTTTTTTGTGACTATCTATGGTGTTTGATGTGGAACCGTTGTAAATGACCACTTGTGATGAAAGTTAACCTCCTAACTTTTGAATAAATAAATCCATAAATAAATAGACAGCAAAGATGTGTCAATAACAGATCATTTGAAAGATGCCTGCAAGGGGAAAGAGCACATTACAAACTGAAAAAAAAAACACTGACTTTGCCTCCAGAAGGAAGAGTTCCCATCCTTGTATTATTATTTTATAGTGTGCATCCCTGTTTGGTCTTTGGACACACACACACACACATACACACACGTCTTCTTGAGCAACATTTACTGTAACTTGTTTGCGTCCTGATTTACCAGTGCACAAGAATAAGAGCAAAGCATACTGTATGCCATAAATGTTTTACCACAGGACATCTACTGTATGTTAAACTCCTGTTTCCGGCAAGTGGTATGTATCTCAAGACCTTTCATATTAAAAGAAAACAACATGTTTAGTAGGAGGACTGGCAAAATCAACTTTTCTGTGTAACACCTTCATATGGTACATGCTTCCATTTGTCTGGGCACAAACTTAGAATAAAAGCATATGAAATTAATATTACTCAGGGTTCACACTTACACTTAGGAAACATCTGGACTGCCTAAAAGTGGCTAGATCTGAGGAAAAAAAGCTTTTCAGGCTAAAACTTTGTTTTAGACCCAACTTATCATGCTGTTGATGTGCTGCTAAGGTAGACTTCAAAATAATTAGTCTGAAGATAATTGCAAAACTCGGAAGACATTCTTTACTGTATAAAGCACTGGATTATCTAAAATGATAGAAAACAAAGTTTTAAACTGAAAAGTTTTTTTTCAGCTCTAGCTGCTTTTAGTTACTTATTTCATGTTTTGTTAACACCATGGGCATTTACAAATAATCTAGATGTTTGTTGGGGGTTGGGGTGGGGTGAGTGGTATTTACAAGCACGTCTCTTTCTCCACCTGTTATTCTATTACTTTCACATGAATAAGTGCCAGAAAATGTACTGTAATGTAGTGTAATGCAATGTAATGTAATGTATTTATCACTATCCATTGTTTACATGTTAAAGAAACATAACAGGTTACAGACTTGTTGAAGGAGGCCCAAAACATGCACATTCATGCCTACCAACTCTTTTGTTTGGCTTTTCAGTGTCCAACCAGCTAAGAATTAATGTCTGAGCATACTATTTGTAAGAGGGCTTACTCTGAGGAGACCGAATTTAAATCAAATAATTATCCATTCAATCAAACAGCCCAGTTATTGCTGAATTAATCTGAAAGAAAAACTTCAGCAACTAGGAATAATATAGGAACAAAAGAAAAAGGTGATCAACTGAATTGCAGCCATGCAGTTGAAGTCAATGTGTCATCACTGAGACAAACATTTAATTCACAACACAAGTAACTTGCATAACACTGCTCAAGAAAAGAATAAGCTAATCGAGAGACACTATTTATGTGGCCAGTTCACTGATGTTATATTCATTCTTTGCTTTTAATTAATTTTGTTTTGGACTAGTAGAAAAAGATCAATGGTGCAAAATAAGTATTTCTATGATCTGCAGCCAAGTGGCAAGTGCCTACATCCTGCAAAAGATAGCTATTCACCCTGCCTTATAATAAAGTTCATTACACTAACCGGTTAAACAGATGCTAATTGGTGATTCCATTAAACTCATTACAAGGTCTCACCCTGTTAGGAATCCCTGACTACCTGCTGCGCTGTAATGTTATCCAGATGGAAGTGGGTAGCAGAGGAGTGGACTCTGATAGAACTCAAATCACAGACTACATGCTTCCTAAATTAACTTAAAGCTCTGTTTACACTACACCTTTTGCAGCACCTCAACCGATGTGCAGTGGTCGATGTGTTGCAAATGCTACTGTGTGGACACTCATCAGAGCACCTCAAGATGCCTTCAGATCCAGTTTTTGGATTGGTGCAGGAGAGGGTACCCATTTCAGATCAAGTGCATTTTCTTGCACTGTAAATGCAATAATGCACTCAATCTGCTGCAGTCCTTTGTTTTTCTGTAATGTGGAACATGCCTCCACTGAAGGAACAGCCACCCTGCAGTGCAACTTGTGGTGCAGCAAAAGGGACTATGTAAACAATTAATTGCCACATCCACAGACAGCACAGCAAGTGAGAAGCAACAGATATTTTCAGTCGCTGCCACCACGTCAACAGGGTCTAAGTTCAAATGTTTTATTAGCAGACTGTTAGGAAAAAAATCACTGTCATTACATCTACTATGTTTCACTTTTTTATGTGTAGTACTCCATGTGCACACAACTGAAATTGTCTGTAGTTGCTTGTTGTTTTGTATGAACCTTGCAACCTCTCGACATTAAAAATCATAGTACTGACCTTCAAAATGAATAGCAAATGGCCAGAATGTGTAACACTTTCTTATTTTAAACAATAATATGTATACAAATACTGGGCCCCACGTAGTTATTGAGGGATGTTTCTATTAACTTAATTCAACGATGTAATAGTTTGTGTGCCCAGAAATAGATCTTACATTATTAAGAACATCAGTAAACCTATGTGGAGCAAGGGTAAATTTGAGTGTGCAAATCATAGCGCTATGCAAAATTCATAGCAGTTGAGAGGTATGTCAATGATGGCTGAACAATGCCAGAACACAGACTCTTTTTCTGATTTTGAGAAACTGTAGAGAGTCAAAGATGAGAGTTCATAAACAGGGAAAGATTTTCAAATCTGATTGTCTGTACCAAAATGTAAAGGTATCCCCACCCCCAACAAGAGAAAGGCAATCATTGTCATCAATTGACATGCTTGTCCTCCCTGTTGTACTGCTAAATCTTATTCACCATGCCTGTTGTTAATTAGAAGGCAGCCTGTCAGCCATCCCCACCCAAACAAAGAAAAAGAATGAAGTGGCACAATTTCACTCCAGACACATAATCAAAGATAAAAAACAGAACAAGCTAACAGTGTGGTCTAGTGGTTCTGTGCTGTTAGTGTTCATTGATAACTTGTTGTCAGGTTCTGCTCGCTAACACCTTCACTAAATAGCACATACTATTTTAGCAAAATGCATCAAAGCACCATACTTTTGTGTGGTAATGATAATCAGCTTGATACTAGTGATATTTGTTGCACCTTTCATTTAAAATGTTCAGACAGATACATAGACATGCTTACTTTAACATTCTATGTGTGTCGCCCTCCGTTTCCATACAATCCACATGCAGTAACAAATGATATTTGCTATTTTGTATGTGTTTGAAATCTAATTTCAAAAATTAAAGTTCTTCTTGTAATGAAACCCTATTTTAAAAATAAAGTTAGTGGGCTTCTACTCCTTACTTTTATTGCCAGGAATGCTACTTAGTATTTGTACAGGATGCTTAAATGGTACAACATTGAAAATGTATGTCACTGCAGACTCTCTGCAAAATGACACTGACAAGGCTACACATTGGTCAAATGAGAATCTGCTAGCCTAGAAGTGTTAAGTTAGGTAGAACACTCTGCTGTTACTATTACTGATTAATGAGCCAACAGTGGTAGGCTTCACAATATACAGGCTATGCACAACAAATCAATGTACACCAATCCCAACTGCCCCACCCCCACCTGCCTAGGACATAAGAGTTTCTTTAAATTAGGAAGACACAAGCATGCACAGAATTACAGATACCACTCCCTTTCCAACACTCATCCCTCAATTATGACTGCTGGAGTATGGGGAGGGGAGGCTGTAGAAACATCAAGTACTGAAGTGCACTCCTGGCTCCGTAGTTGATTGCCTGACACTGGCAACATTATCAATGTAAAGTATTATTGACTTCAGAAAAAAAAAAGACGTATTTTCTCAGTGCTATAGATAAACGATAAAAGTGAATAAAGAAGAAAGGTCAAGAAAAAAAGCAGATAAAAATGATACCAATTGTGTATTCCTTTGAAGCTACTGTAGTTTAAATTATTTTAACAATGATATACTGCATAAATTGTGCTCAATCAAAATTGATGCAATGCAATGGCATTCCATGATGCATGAGTCTCAGATTACATTAGGCTTCTAGAAAAAAAACATTTTCAATTTATTTATGAAAAATTGCAAAGTTCTATGCTTTTGCTAATAAATAGAACATTTTTTCAAAGGGAAGAATGCTATTTTATTTTTCCTGTTTGTCTGTCTGTCTGTTTATCTATCTATCTATCTATCTATCTATCTATCTATCTATCTATCTGTTACACCTAGAAGGCACACTAAGCAAACTGTTCATTTCCAAGTGTGACCTAGGGGAAGGGACATTGGCAATACAATAACATTTACAATATATACAACATTTCCCTCATATTCAGTAGGTGCATTTTTCATGGAGGCTGATGATATAGCAATTTGTGTCTGTGATCATGGCAGTGGTGCATACAATATGTTTAGAAATAATTTTTTACTAGTATGTTTGTGTCTTATATAAAGACCACTAATATGCTTACCATTGATCTTGAAGCTGAAATCTAATGCATTCGCCTCACACAAATGTCAGTACAAAAATGTAAAAGACATGCTTTTCATGTGTGTGTGTGGGGGTTCTATTATAAATATTTTGTAAGTGATGACTTCAAGTACTGAATAAGCTATCGCTATAGAGAATATGAAACACAACCTTGATATCATCAGATATTATGCTTTGAGATGTCTAAAGCACCTCAATGCCACTTGCCACCTACTGTACTTGGCAACCAAGGCTGGCTGCACAATGCAGAGAAGGGGTTATACTAGTTTTCTCTCCAAGCAGAAGTCTGTGATAAGAGTCGGGGTCAAGGAGGACAGACAGATGGCTGCTAAGCTACAATATGCTTATTGCATAGCTTTATTTAAAGTATTAAAGGTAGTTGAATAGCACTTCCTCATTTTAAATGCAGATGTATTTTGTTAGTACATGAAGATATAATCACCAGACACTAACTCAAGCTATTTAGCTCACCACACTAGGCCAAGATACCCCCCTGCCTGAGAAACAGACAGTTGCCTCAATTTGCAAATGTATTGATGGAGTGCAAAGTGCACAACGTGTTAAACACTCACCAAAAATAGAGGCTTCATAGCCATAAACTTATAAAATCTATTCCATTTCACCCTGTGGTATCCTGCATCATGTAAACACTTCTATAGAATAGGAACACAGTTACTGAGATAAACTCAGTTACTGAGGAGTATATCTCATAACCCAAAATTGTTAACTGTCCAAGCCTAATAGTTACCCTCAATATGTGTACATTAATCTTAAGTCAAATAGGTTCACAATATAGATGACAAGCCAAAGTAGCATTTCAGTAAACTATTTCTTAAGTATTTTATATTCTTTTGTTTAAACACTCACTCTGGGACTGTTTCATGCCTGTAAGTAAAACAGTCTTTTAAAATTCAAACACAATAAAGTCTGCACTTCTACATTATCAGAAAGATTGGTTAACACTGTTTTCTAAGTACTGTAGAAGTGGTTTTACACCATCTCACCTTATTAAATAAATTAAACAGTGTAAAATCTGACTTCACTTTCTGAGCTGCAGTTATGATTCTCAATTCTATTGAAAAGTACTAAAAGAAAGAGTTCTTTAAGCTTAGTTTCTTGAAAGTTATGACTAAAAATGCATTTTGTCAAAGGGAAATAGTAGGAGCAGGTTAAGCGAATTGCAGGCTTTTATTTCAGTAACTGTGCTCCTGTTCAATAGAAGCACATAAGTGGAGCAAGGTAGCACAGAGTGAACTGGAGTAGAGTTTATAAATGTATGGTAATGTGACCTCTGTTTTGGGAGAACAGTTAGGTGTCTGGCTAAAGATGTTGAAGCATGCCTCATTAATTGTATGTACATTTTACACTTTTCTTACCATAACTCACTATGTACATGTATTTGGAACATTTAAGTTATATGAAAGACATTTGCATGATTTTAGGATCCTGCTTTCAAATGTGCACATTTACAACTGTGGTATAGTTGCATAATGTTATAACTGTATTTTATACATTGCGAAATGCATAGTCAATGCCAGACTGTTTCAGTTTGGAACCTGTTAATTTGAGGTTGTCAACATCCAGAAACACATTATTATACATACTGCAGCTGATAAATAATACATGTTGAGTGTCTGCTTCCCCTTCCTCCTGTATCTCATCTTTAGTGTATAAGCCCCAATCATAGACAGTTCAAACAAACAAAGGAAAAAATCACTATAGTTCTCAAAAGAGGTAGTGAGGAAGGTTAGTGGGAAAAAGTAGCATTCAGGAAGTATAAGGAAACTCAGAAGAATCAGGACAGAGAACGGCACCAGTTAAAGCAGAAGGAAGCAGGGAAGGCAGTCTGAATAGCAAAGGCCAAAACTGAGGAACAGATAGCCAACTCATTAAAGAAGGGGGATAAAACCTTTTATAGGTACATTAGAGAGTGAAGAAAGACCAAGGGAGGCTTAATAAACAGAAGGTGGGGAGGACAGAGGGTTACAGTGAAAAAGCAGGGATACTGAACAAATACTTCTGCTCAGTATTCACAAAAGAAGAGGAGGTGGTGGTACCTAAACCAAACAATACAATCACTCTGGATAGGGAGGTCAGTACCAGTCCATTGACAGAAGAAAGGGTCCTGAAAGAATACCTGAAACTCAAGGTGGACAAAGCAAGGGGGCCTGAAGGGATTCACCCCAGAATTCTAAAAGAACTAAGGAGAGATCTAGTGACACCACTGACTAACCTTTTAACAAATCATGGAAGGATGGTGTGGTACCTGAGGACTGAGGAGGGCAGATGTGATTCCATTCACAAAATGGGAGCAAGACAGAGGCAGAAAACTACAGATCTGTTAGTTAGACCTCAGTGGTAGGGAAAATGATGGAATCTCTTCTGACAGAAAGGACTGTTGCATACCTAGAGGCCAGTGGGGCACAAGACCTGAGGCAGCATGGATTCCCAGTGGGAGGGTCATGTCAGACAAATCTAATCGATTTCTTTGACTGGGTGACCAAAGTAGTAGACCAGGGATGGGCTGTGGACATGGTCTAACTAGACTTTAGCAAGGCATTTGACACAGTCCCACACAAAATATTAATAAACAGCTTAGCCAGCCTGAGAGTGGGTTCCAAGGTTGTAGCCTGGATAAAACATTGGCTGGACAACAGGACACAACAGGTTACAGTAAATGGAGTCCAGTCTGAAGAAAGGGGAGATGCTAGTGGGGTACCACAGGGTTTAGTACTGGAACTGTTCCTCTTTAATGTCTTTATAGGTGATATTTCAGAGGGACTGGAAGGGAAAGTATGTCTCTGCAGATGACACAAAGATCTGCAAAAGGGTTGATACACAAGGTGAGGTGGAAAGAATGAGAAGAGACTTGGCAAGGTTGGAGGAATGGTCAAAAATATGGCAGCTTAGATTCAATGCAAAGAAATGCAAAGTAATGCACCTGAGAAACAAAAACCCAGGGGAAGAGTACACAATACGGGGGGAGGTACTAGCAACAATAAAAATGGAAAAGGATCTGGGTGTAGTCATATCAGATGACCCACAGGTAGGCAAGAAATGTGAGAAGGCAGTAAGGAGGGCTTGGGGGATACTGGGATGCATAGGGAGAGCCATCACCAGTAGAAAACAAGAAGTTGTTATCCCTCTGTACAGACAGTTGGTGAGACCCCATCTGGAATACTGTGCGCAGTTCTGGAGACCCTATCTCTGCAAAGACATAAACAGGATAGAGACAGTCTAAAGGAGGGCAACTGAAATGGTGCAGGGTCTGCAACAGAAGCCACACAAAGAGAGAGACTAAAGGAGCTTAATATGTATACTGTCAATGAAAGGAGGGAGAGGGGTACATGATAGAAAGATTTAAGTACCTCAAGGAATCGATAAAGTCCAACAGTGTAGCATCTTTCAGAAAAAGAGATGTGCAAGAACAAGGGAGCATAATTTAAAGATAGAGGGGGCATTGTAAGGAAGTATTTTTTCATGGAAAGAGTGGTGGATGCATGGAATAGCCTTCCCCAGGAGGTTGTGGGATCAAAAACAGTGAGGGAATTCAAGAATGCATGGGGCAGAAATAAAGCAATTTGTGTGGGGTAGGAGGAAGTAGGCTGTTGGTTAACCAGGGTCTGCAGCTTATGCAATAGGTAGGAAATGAGCAGACTGGGTGAATCAAAAGTCCTTATCTGCCATCAGAGTCTATGTTTCTATGTCAACCTTTAGCATAATTATCACCTGAATTGGGAGCTAAAACACTGAGTGCAAAAAGAAAGCCTCTGTGGTCATGCAGTGAGTTAGTTAAGAGAGTGACTATCAGCTTTATTTTGCACTGTTTTAGCTTCATTTGAGGTGGCAATTATTCTTAGGGTTGGACTTGTACTAGTCTATGGTCATGGATTACACACTAAATATGAGGTATTTGGTGAGGCAAGGAGCAGACATTCAATATGTAGATGTTTATCAGCTACAATATCCTTAATAGTGTGTTTCACGATGTTGACAACCTCATTTTTATTTCTGGAGTTACGAGGTTTAAAACTAAGGAAGCAGTCTGACAATGGACTTTGTTAAACTGATGCCCAGATCTTGTCACATCCATGGTCACCTCATATAAAGCCTGGTTGTACGTCCTTGCAATAATAAACTGATTACTGTGGGTTTCCACAAATATTGTATCCTCTTGGCTTTTTTTTTTCTTTTAGGATTGTGGCATGCTAATGTCCGTGTATGAAGAAGTGAACTAAAATCACGGTTTAAAAGGTGAAAGCAGACTCTTTCCAGTGGAAAAATGAGCTCAACTAATGAAATAACATTGTATGATATCTTACAACCACTCGAAAAAACAATAATCTTTGAACTCATTCTTGCAGGCGTTCAGCACCGTTACAGCCATAGCACCGTTGGGGGTGTGTGGGTTTTAAATCAGCTTCTCCATACACAGGCATTAATACCACAACCCTAAAAGGAAAAAAAAACTCTGAGAGGAGGATAATAACACTGTGGAAACACACATTAATCAGTTAATTCTTGCAACTGTGAAAAGTAGATTTTATATGAGTTGACAGTGGAACTCACAAGATTTGGAGACAGCTGTATTTTCTGTTCAGCTCTGACTAAATTGACATATAGAGAACCATCCATATACAGTAGTTGTGTGATGTGAATCATTAGATTATTCTGGGTCTGTGTCATTAAAGAGCACTGTGAATTAGCAGTTGTGCAAGCTTATTTTTGGAATGTTTGCTGTACTGCAATGAGTTTAAGTGCTGTTTTTCTTTCCAATGATCCACGATCTCTGGACACAGCTCTTGATTTGCTTTAAGTAATACATTTCTGAAACACTAAGAGCACAGGGAACTATCAGATTAAGCTACTGAGATACTGTATAGTATTAGCAAGCTCCAGTAGCATTCTTAATGAGATAGCATTGACAGTGGGTGTCATCTTATATGTTTCTTATGTGTTTGCATTTCTATTCCTATTACTCTACTGATTTATTATGTCAAGGTATGTCTGATGCACTTATACAATTATTTACTGTATAAATACTGTAGAATGCCCCATTAATGATAT
Source organism: Neoceratodus forsteri (assembly GCA_016271365.2). Taxonomy (NCBI): domain Eukaryota; kingdom Metazoa; phylum Chordata; order Ceratodontiformes; family Ceratodontidae; genus Neoceratodus; species Neoceratodus forsteri. The sequence goes on along the minus strand of CM028133.1, from coordinate 83,279,840 downwards.
AATGGCTCATTTGCAATGGTGTCTTGCTTTTTTACCTGACTTTCTATTTGCACAGACTGGAGTCATGTGGTATTGAAACACTTTATCAGTTCATACAAATGGATTATTTCCACCTGGCTTGGTTTCAGTGTGTTGACTCATGATTTTGAAGTTAGCCTTTTGAGCACAAATGTGCATTGTCTCATAAAGAATGGTTGAAAGTGCTTCAATGAATATGCTCATGAAAGTAGTTGAATGATGTTTGCTAGTAAATTGTTTCATTTTTTTAATCTTATACTCTATCTCAATCAGTTTGTTTATGTCATGTCACCACCATTTCCCAGGTTTTTTATTTCAGTTCCACAAATCCAAATCAGTATGACGGTACTATAAGATGCATTGCAATAGCAGTCTGCTGCAACATTGATTTGAAATTATCTGTTATCTTTTTTCAGAATAAAAGTATTGGTAAATTAAGTTTTCATGCAGTCACCTTTCATATCAAGTTTTTGATAGATGTAATATAAGTTTTATTTCACTTTTCCTCATGATCTCTACAGGCTCCTTCCCAACCTTCCACCCCCACACACACACACACACACACACACACACACATGCAGCTAGTCTGTATTTGTTCTTTCTAAAATCTGAATGATTCAAAGGAGCACAAGATAAATGGACTCAGACTATCACACTATGATGCATACAAGCTGCCTAGAACTGAAATTACATTTTTGCTGTATAAGTAAAAAAATGAACTAAGAAAAAAAAAGAGACTGCCTCTAATAGTTTCTCACTCCAATGCACCTTAAACTCTCACCCAGCCAAACTCCCCAAACCCACCCTCCACCCACACCTTGCTCATCTGCTTGACATCACATTCTATACTGAAACAAAAACGAAATAAAAACACAAACACTATTTCTAGTGACATACATTTCCCAAAGTATGTCACTACTGTTACGACTGCAAACTGACATGCCACTAAGAGTCATGGCCTCTGCTAAAGTGGCTTTGGATTTCATCCATTCATCATTTTCTGACAGCAGTGGTGAGTTTTAGCAAACTGACAATCACATTAATAGTCCTTGTTTCTACTGTTGTTTTTTTTGGGGGGGGTAATAAAGCATGGGTAAATTACAATTTTTATTCAGACATTATTAATGTAGGTGATTTCTTTTATACATTGTAACTTAACTGCAGTGTGTATCAAAACAGCACAGGATGAGGAAGCTCAGATTATCTCACTCTGAGGCATCGACACAACATGATTCAGAAATCTTCCTGTGGGCCATCCAATAAAAAATAGCCTGTAAACAAAACAACATATACATTATGCAGTATCCATTAATTGTAACAAAGTCTGGCCAAAGCCAGTAGGGCTGCAGGAGTGGAATCTGGGTTTAAAATATTGAACATTATTATTTTCTTTTCAATATTTTTACACCAAATTTACGTGATGACTGAGCTGCTCTGAAAGTAATGCTTCTCCTAGCCCCTGTCAGGCATCATCAGAGTGAATCACTTTAATGATGTCTGGCAGGAGTCAGAAGAAATGAGAGTTACAGAAAGGCTCAGCCACCACTTTTTTATGCTCACTATGTGTGGGTGCACCATGCACTTTAGTTAAATAAAGGACTTTGAATAATATTTGTGTGGTCCTGGTGGTTTCTGCATATGTGGGTGTGCCTCATCCTTTTGCTTGTCCCTGTGGAACAGCAGGCTGATATGGGACATGAGCTCAGTCTTTCCATTCTCAGGGGTATTGACAGGATTGAACATACGGATATGTTCTCCAGCAGGACACAGGGACATGCTTTGAAGGTCACTGATAGCAAGTTTAGTGGTAACATTAGGAAGCATATTTCATCCCAGAAGGTGGTGGCCTACTAAAATGATCTGCCAATAGAAACTGTGGACATGAAGATTATTGAGTGCTCCCCAGTGTTACCCATCCCTTAGCTTTTGCCAGAACTGAGCCGATACAGCTGTGGAGAGCTTTTAGGAGTAGCAAGAGCATTGAAAAGACTAAGCTGTGCTCTCACCATACCAGAGTCAGATGTAACTGATACTGCTGTGATTATAGAACTGTGCATATGTGATATTCATGGATGCTCAGTTTGCTCCAGAGTCAGTCATAAGGACATGACTACATATGCATGATCTTCACATATGCATAGTTTAAGTCAGCACCGCCATGTTGCACACGGTGGCCATTAGTATCTCAGCAAATCTGTACTGTGTCAGTACATTGCATGCAGATGTAAACATGGGTAAAAGTAAGAACCCACTGGATACTGCATGTCAGCCAGGCTAAGCTGTAGCAGTACATTGTAAAAATGGATAACATTAGAACACCCTGAAAATGAGATACTGCATCTCTGCAAACCTGTCCTGTGTCAGTACATTGCCAAAATGGATAAAAGTATGAACCCACTGAATATGACACACTGCATCTCAGCCAGGTTATCCTATGTCAGTACATTGTATTAGGGCTAAAGAGCACATAAAAACAGCCTTAACATTTGTTATATTGATTAACTAACAGGCATAATGAAGACAGTTGTGTTCATGTATTGATCTGAGCATGCAGGAAAATATACACGGTTTTGTCCCAGTTTTACATAGGAAACACAGGGAAAATGAGGTTGCCCTACAGGGAAATGCTTTGTTCAATCTGGGAACACTGCAATGGACACCCCTATGATTTCTTTGTAATCCACTATGATGCCCCTTGCAACCTCTGAACTCCCCTAAAATATTAGTTGCTTAGCAGTTGCCCTTCCTACAAATATAAAACCATAGGAGTTCCAATGCCACTAATTAGGTTCCTGAAAGGGTTAACATAAATGATCTCTTCAGAGGAAATACTGTAAATCATTGCTACACACATACACACATTGTGAGAGACGGCCAATAACATAATTTGGAAGTTCTCTGTAGTTAGATGCTGTATCCTCTGTTGGAACTCAAACATGGGTAAAAGTAAGACCCCACTAAAACTGAGATACTGCATCTTAGTCAGGCTAATTTGTATCAGTATATTGTAGAAATAGGTAAAATTAGGACCTCTCTGAAAATAAGATCCTGCATCTCATCAAAGCTATCCTGTGTCAGTACTTTGCCAAAATGGATAAAAGTATGACCCCACTGAATATGACATACTGCATCTCAGCCAGGCTATCTGGCTGTGTCAGTATATTGTAACAATGTTATAATACCATCAAGAGGTTCTGAAGATACAAAGTTTGAGAAATTCCAACATTTTTCCAAAGTCGCTGTGAAATGTTACAGTGAGTTTTACTATTTAAAATAAATAAAAGCAGCCTTAACATTTGTCATAGTGATTTTATTGACAGGCATAATGAAGTCATTTGTGTACATGTATTGATTTGCACATACAGGAAAATATACAGGAATTTTGTTCCCATTTTATATGGAAAATACAATGAAAAGTAGGGTGCCTTACAGGGACATGCTGTGTTCAATCTGGGAGCACTGCAATTGACACCACTATGATTATTTGTAATTCCCTAGAATGTTGTTGTTGTTGTAAAATGTTATTCTTATTCATAATAAGATGAACAAAAATACAGGTTATACTCCATAGCCACTTGCAACTCCTAAAAACACCTAAAACATTAGCTGCCTAGCATTTATTCACCATTCCTACAAGTATAAAACAATGAAAGTTCCAATGCCGCTGATTAAATAGGTCCTGAAAAGGTTAATATAAATCAACTTTTCAGAGAAAATACCATAAATCATTGCTACACACACACACACACACACACACACGCACGCGCACGCACATTGGGAGAGATGACCAAGCATGTCATTTGAGACTGAAGTTAGATGCTTTTATCTGTCTTGCAGTAGCTCTAAAAATGCTGTTTACCAAGCTGGATTAAAAAGAAAACATGTTTTTCTTGTACCCACTGAAGTACTACAGAGCTGCTGAAAGAACTAGAATGAATCTATTTGACTGAGCTCCAGACAGCTGCCTAGCATTTTTTTACCATCCCTGCAAGTATAAAACCATGAGAGTTCCAATGCTGCTAATTACATAGGCCCTGAAAATGTTAAGATGAATCTACTTTTCCAGAGAAAATACCATAAATCATTGCTACACACACACACACACACACACACACTGGGAGAGATGACCAAACATGTAATTTGAGACTCTGCAGTTAGATGCTGTTATCTTCCTTGCAGTAGCTCTAAAATGCTGTTTTCCAGATTGGATTCAAAAGAAAATATGTGTTTCTTGTACTCACTGAAATACTACAAGGCTTCCAAAAGAACTAGAATGACTCTGACTGAGCTCTAGATAGATGTTCAGTTTGCAGCACTGCAAGGGTTAAACTGAAGGGCTGCAAAGAGCAGAAGGATCAGTGGAAAACTCCAAAGGAAGTGTCCTATGGTCTGAATCCAGTAGCTCATTTTTAGAGCTGATGCAAGAGGTTAGCATGCTCCGCCTACCTGCAGCCCTAATAATATTACATTGATTACAAGTAAACTTTATCTCCCTCATGATATCCATTACCTCCCACCACCCATTACCCATCACCCACTTCCCATCCCTCATATAGTATTTCACATTAACTACAATAATGACAACATAAACTTTTATATAGTGTGTATCCAACCAGCAGTGGACCAGGATTCTAAGAATACTGCACCTAGAGACATTCAATCAAGATTGAACTGAAATTAAATTTTTAACATGAAGCTGGATAGAATAAATGCAAAGCTGAACTACTTCCAGTTGTGGTACCTGGTCCTATAATTTAACTGGGAAGACTACCTGGTCCTGTAATTTAACTGGGAAGGAGATGATTTTCTATGCTGCCTGGCTATGATTCAACAATTTCTTGTACTCACATGATGGCATTATTCTGTGTTATGAATTCTCTCCTTTAAATGCCAAAGCTGCAGCTATTTACTTAATGGGGGAGGGACGGCTAACCACCAAGGAGTTTCTTTTAAAACCAGGGCTGATATGAAGCAAAAATGCTATTCAGAGAGTTAACTGCAAAAGTGAAGGAGAATTCTGCTGCTCTGCTGCCAGATGCAGTGGATAACTTAACTGGCACAAAGAGAAAATAATTGCTGTAAATATTAAAAACAAATAAATAAAATAATAAAATAATAGTATGCGTGGAAACTATGAGATAAAAATGACTATTTGTCACTTTGAGTGTGAGTGCCAGAACAGGATTAGCTGATGTGGACTGTGGACTGTGGGAACACTTGCTGGAGAACTGAAGCTCATTACAACAAATTTATCAGCAAATAGCACCGCCAAGGGGCATTTCAGTTGCTGATGCTGGGGACTGATTACTTATGGCATTACTACATTCTGTAAACTAAAAGCTCAACAAGAGCCTGCCCCATGCAGCGGGGTGTGCTAAGGGACAAAAAAGTGACTCCAAACTCAAAAATAGTCCAGCACCACCCACCAACACAAATAAGGCAAGAAAAGCAATCATGGGATAATAAATCATGGGAGGGTGGGATGGTACCTGAGGACTGAAGGAGAGTGGATGTGATTCCCCTTCACAAAAGTGGAAGCAAGACAGAGGCTGGAGACTACAGACCCGTCAGTTTGACCTCAGTGATAGGGAAAATGATGGAATCACTTCTGAAGGAAAGAATTGTTGAGTACCTAGAGGCCAGTGGGGCACAGGACCCAATGCAGCATGGATTCACAGAGGGAAGGTCATGTCAGACAAATCTACTTGATTTCTTTGACTGGATGACCAAAGCAGTAGATGAGGGAGGGGCTGTGGACATGGCCTACCTAGATTTTAACAAGGCATTTGACACAGTCCCACACAAAAGATTAATAAACAAATTAGCCAGCCTGGGAGCGGGTCCCAGGGTGATAGCCTGGGTAAAGCATTGGATGGACGGCAGGACACAGTGGGTAATAGTAAATGGAGTCCACAGTGAAGAAAGGGGGGTTACTAGTGGGGTACCGCAGGGTTCAGAACTGGGGCTGGTCCTTTTAATGTCTTTATAAGCAACATTGCAGAAGGACTGGAAGGGAAAGTATGTCTCTTTGTAGATGACACAAAGATCTGCAACAGAGTTGGTATGTGAGGTGGGGTGGAAAGGATGAAAAGGGACTTGGCAAGGTTGGAGAAATGGTCAAATGTATGGCAGCTTAGATTCAGTGCAAAGAAGTGCAAAGTAATGCACCTGGGAAACAAAAACCCAAGGGAAGAGTACACAATGGTGAGTGAGATACAGACAACAACAAAAATGGAAAGGGACATGGGGTAGTCATATCAGATGACCTAAAGGTGGGCCAGCAATGTGAGAAGGCAGTAAGGAGGGCTGGGAGGATACTGGGATGCATAGGGAGAGGCATCACCAGTAGAAAACAAGAAGTTGTTGGCCTTCTGTACAGGCAGTTGGTAAGACCACATCTGGAGTACTGTGTACAGTTCTGGAGACCCCATCTCCACAAAGACATAGGCAGGGTGGAGGCTGTCCAGAGGAGGGCAACCAAAATGGTGCAGAGTCTGCACCAGAAGACATATGAAGAAAGACTAAAGGAGCTTAAGATGCATAGCCTCTAGGAAAGGAGGGAGAGGGGGACATGATAGAAACTTTCAAATACCTCAAGGCAATCAACAAAGTCCAAGGGGGTAGCATCTTTCAGGAAAATAGATGTGCAAGAACAAGGGGGGCACAATTTGAAGATAGAGAGGGGCCGGCCCAGAGGTAATGTGAGGAAGTATTTCTTCACAGAGAGGGTTGTAGATGCATGGAACGGCCTTCTGGAGGAGGTTGTAGAGTCAAAAACAGTGGGGGAATTCAAGGATGCATGTGACAGACATAAGGCAATTCTAGTGGGGGGGTAGGAGGAAGTAGGCTGTTGGTTAACTAGGATCTTCAGCTTATCCGTTAGGTAGGGATATGGGCAGACTAGGTGGGCCAAGCGGTCCTTATCTGCCATCAAATGCTATGTTTCTATGTTTAAGCACACTGAGTAGTGACTCACATTGCATTTTTTTTAAATATTTGTCAATGAAAGAAAGCAGAAAAGAGTGCTAACCTCACACGTGCTTAAGCACAGACCTTCCTGAAAACTTCAGAAGTGAAACCAATTTAAGTTAGTGGTGCTCCATTGTGTTTTTCTCCCGGTCTGTGCTTGAGCACATGTGAGGTTAGCACTTTTTTCTGCTTTCTTTTATTGCCAAATATTTTTTTGCCATTAGATTGTTTTATTATTTTCATTTTTCTTTTTACAGTAATGGTAGCACTTATTCTAAACAGGAGACTGGTAAAGAGTTGTTGGTTACATATACAACTCAGTATCGAAGCAGAAGAAAGCAATGTTACATTTAACCTGTATTTACCCCAATATATATGGCTCTTATCTTAAAGTGATGGAGAGGCAAGGCTTCCATGCTCCACATTCATACCTTGTAAAAGTCTTATATGCTTCAGGTGCTGTCCAGGCTTCTGGCACCCTAGCTAAAAAAAACCCACAAAGAACCACTATTCTATATATTATTAGGTACATTTACATAAGAATGAGGAGCCAATATAATGCTACCCATACGTACAGTCCTGGTTAGCCAAGTGTGACAGTTCAGTTTACATAATCCTATTACTTTAGTAGAAATCCTGGTTGTACAGTTTTCAGCCCACTCCGGTCTTAGGGGTGGCATATCTAACAAAGGGGGTCCAACATTTCTCATATATTACTAAGGAGTTATTTATCAAGTGGAAAAGTTTGTCCATAGTGGCAATATAAACCATGGAGGCAAGGAGCTCTTGGTCACTTGGTATCCGAGCAGTCCTCCATCGACAGACAAGAAGCCTCTGCACCTGCATGGCCCACAGGGCCAGTCAACAGTGTTCCAGCTCTCTTAACTGGGGTGCCTCTGACTTCATACCTAGGAGAAGCAAGGATGGGGACCGAGGAATGCATTTCTTTAAAACTTTAGCCCCTACCTCACATATATTATCCCACACTGGTTGTATCTTTGGACAGGACCAAAGTATATGGGCCAGGTCTCCAGGGTGAGAATTACATCTCCTGCATAAACTGGATTTTATTACCCCAGCTTTCTGTAACACTACCAGTGTGTGGTACCAAGAATGGAGAATTTTATTTTGTATTAACCTACTTCTTGCATCTGAAAAATATTTTTGAGCCCCTTTCCAGCACTCTTTCCACTGCACATCTGTAATCTCCAGTTGTAAAGCCCCTTCCCATTTCTGATTAGATTTTTCAGTTTGGCTAGGTAGCGTATCTTGGCAATCACTGTAGACTAAACTGGCCAGCCCTTTTTTTTTGTTATCCAAGAAGGTGTGTTCAAGGTACCTCTTTTTGCCACCTGAGTCATATAATTTTGGGATGCACTACGGATTTGTAAATATTTCCAGAAGTCAGAAGTAGGAATTGATCATCTGGCCTGCAGATTGGCAAACGAGCCTACTGCCAAGGAAGCCGGGGCTAATATATCTTCCAACCTGGCAATACCCTTGTCTGTCCAACCTTTCCAGTACACCATTTTTTTATCTATACACAGGTTATCATTCCCCCATAACGGGGTTAGTTTGATAGGCATTAAGTCTACCTTCAACTTCCTCCTTACTTTTGCCCAACATTGTAAAGAGGCTCCTATCTTGGGATGTTTTTTTAAGTACATTGGGGGGTTATTATAAACAAGCAGTGACAGAGAAATCTTTTGACTTACAGCGTGCTCTATATCCACCCATTGTGGTTGACGGGTTGTCCCTGTACCCAACCAACAGAGCGACTGTGCCAGGTGAAATGCCCATTTATAACCTGCAAACCAAGGAAGACACCACCACCCCCCCATGCTCCGGTGAGCCTGAAGTTTGTTCCTACCATACTTGGGAGGCTTCCCTTCCCATAAAAAACTCCCTATTGCCTTGTCTATCTTCTGGATCCAGCTTTGTGGTAATGAAAGGTGGATATGTGCCAGAAAATAGAACATTTTTGGGGCCAGGATCATCTTAATTGCAGCTACAGACCAGTCAGCCTCACCTCGGTAGTGGGGAAGATCATGGAAGCACTACTGAAGGAGAGATTGGTGGAACATCTGGTTGCCAATGGACTACAGTACCCAAGGCAGCATGGTTTCACCAGGGGGAGGTCATGTCAGACCAACCTCATTGAATTTTTTGACTGGATGACTAGGGAGGTGGATCAGGGGAGGGCAGTGGACATGGCCTATCTGGACTTCAGAAAGGCCTTTGACACTGTGCCACATAGAAGACTATTACACAAACTGGGGAATACGGTGTAGGCAGGACAGTAGTGTGGTGGGTAGGTAACTGGCTGGGTGGCAGGACACAGAGGGTGGTGGTAAATGGCTGTCACTCCACAGAGGAAGAGTGACCAGTGGGTACCACAGAGATCAGTGCTGGGACGGTCCTATTCAACATCTTCATCAGTGACATTGCATGACCTAGAAGGCAGAATTTCACTGTTCATTGATGACACAAAGCTCTGTAACAGAGTAGACACACCAGAGGGTGTAGACAGAATGAGAAGGACCTGCAGAAACTTGAAGAATGGTCAGGGTTTGACAGTTGAAATTCAATGCAAACAAGTGCAAGATAATGAATATGGGAACACAAAACCCTGGCACAATATATCAGTTGGGGGTGAGGATATAGCATGCACCAAGCAGGAAAGGGATCTTGAGGTTATCATCTCTGATGACCTCAAGGCAGAGGAAACAGTGTGACAAGGCAGCAGGTAAAGCAAATAGGATGCTGGGATGTATAGGCAGGGGCATCACCAGCAGGAAAGGAGGTCATAATTCCGCTATACAAGACACTAGTGAGGCCCCACCTGAGTACAGTGTACAGTTCTGGAGACCATACCACGTAAGGACATAGACAGGGTAGAGAAGGTTCAGAGGAGGGCAACAAAGATGGTGCATGGATTGCATCACAAGTCCTATGAAGACAGGTTGAAGGAACTGAACATGTGCTCCCTGAGGAGAGGAGGAGAGGAGGGAGAGAGGGACATGATAGAGACATACAAGTATCTTACAGGTAGGAACAGGGTGCAGGAAAACACTATTTTAAGCGAAAAAGATGTTCCAGGACTAAAGGCATGGGATGAAGTTGGAGGGAGGACAATTCAGAGGAAACATGAGGAAGAATTTCTTCACAGAACGGGTGGTGGACAAGTGGAACACCCTGCCAGAGGAAGTGGTGGGGGCTGAAACAATCACGGGATTTAAGAATGCATGGGATAGACATAAAGGAATTCTGGAGATCAGGGGTAAGGGGCAACAGACTTCTAGGAAAACATAAACTGAACTTACGAGCTCAAATGGGCAGACTAGGTGGGCCATAGGCCCTTATCTGCCGACACTGTCTATGTATCTATTTATCTATGTAGCTATTTTACCTGCTAAGGTTAAATTAAGTTTGATCCATCTGGACATATCCTCCTGTATTTCCACTATGAGAGGGCGGACATTATATTCCCATAGCTTTGAGAGCTTGGCAGAAAAATGAATACCTAAATATGTGATGCTTTCCCCCGCCCATTTCAGACCCGTATCCCCCAGTTGGCACCTGGAATTGAGAGGGAGAACTTCCATTTTAGTGGCATTTCATTGAAGTCCAGAAATTCCTTTAAAGTGGCACAGGGTAGCGAGTATAGAGGGTAATGCCTCAGCTGCATCCGCAACTAGGACCAAGAGGTCATCAGCATATAAAAGGGTGGTGTATTCTATGTTTCCAGCCAGTATCCCCTTTATAGATTGATTACCCTGAAGATGTGCCGCTAAAGGTTCTACAGCTAACACAAATAGGAGGGGGAGAGTGGGCAACCCTGCCTAGTGCCACGGGCCAGCTTGAAAGGTGGAGAGAGAGTCAAGTTGGTCAATAGCCTGGCCATTGGGGAGGTGTATAAGGCTGTTACCCAAGATCGGAAGCGAGGATCTATTCCCAGTTTTTTCAGCACCTCATGGAGGTAATCCCAGTCCAGGGAGTCGAACACCTTTTCGAAATCTATGGCCACTGCCGCTGCTGGGGTATATAGTAGAGATGCAATATGGGCCAAATTAGTTAAGGTCCTAAGATGGTCTGCACTGAACCTACCAGGGACAAAGCCTACTTGGGAGGGGTGTACTAACTGTGGTAACAAGGGGCCCAATCTTAGTGCTAATGTTTTGGTGAATATTTTACTATCTACGTTTAAAAGTGAGATCAGCTGGTAACTGCAAGGGGAAGTGGGATCTTTCCCTTTTTTGGGCAATATGGTAATGACCGCTTCATGTGGTGTGGGGGGGGCAGTATCCCTTGCGCCTCTGCTTCAACATAAACTTGTTGAAGTACTGGGGCAATAATGTCTGTTAATGCCTGCCAGAATTCTACAGAGTAGCCGTCTCCCCCTGGGGCTTTCCCTGGTTTGAGAGAGAGGAAGGCCTTTTTTATTTCCTCTGTAGTTAGTGGGGCATCTAGTTGCTCCGCCTGCTCTGAAGTTATAGTGAGAAGATTCAGTGTTTGCAGAAAAACTTGAATTGCTTGGGGATCTTCCTGTCTAGATGAGGCATACAGGGATTGATAGTATTCTGCCATGACTGCATTTAATTCTCCACTTTTACTGCGCATCAGTCCTGTAGTATCCCTCAGCCCAGCTATGTACCAGTCCATTTGCTGTTTCTTTAACCTATATGCTAACACCTTCCCACCTTTCTCTCCCCCTTCCCAATATTTGTGCTTCAGTCTCAATATGGAGAGTTCAGCCCTCCTTGATAAAAGAGAGTTTATCTCCATTTCGAGACTCACTATCTTTCTTTGGAGAGAATCATGCCTTACTTTCCCTCTTTGCTCCATATGCTGTCTCTGCACTGCTTTAAGCTCCTCTTCCAGGCTCTTTAATTTTTGTTCCCTACCTCTCCTTCTTGCCCCTGCATAAGCAATAATCCTGCCTTTCATGGTGGCTTTAAAAGCTTCCCACCTGACCACAGCTGTGGTATCCTGTGCTGGGTTTTCCAGAAAAAATTTCTGAGCCTCCACCTTAGCCCATTATAAGAACTCTGCATCTTTTATTAACAAGGGACCTAATCTCCAAGAGGTGGAGGTGGGAGCACAAGGGCCCCATGCCACAAATAAATGCACTGGAGCATGGTCCGAGATTACTATAGGAAGTATATTAGTTTAGTTTAGTTTATTGTTCTAGGAATTATTACCTTTGAGCCAATGGCTCTTTTACAAAGGTTCCATGTCATCAATGTACAAACAAACAAGACATGTTACATAGAATGGTCAGCAAATTATAAAAGTTTCAATAAGCCAGTATAATACAGTACAACACAGGAAAAAAACAAAACATTGGAGGAATGGTCAAGGTGGGAAGGGTAGGAGGAGATATGGGAAGGGGAGCAGTCTTAGAGTAGTTAGAGGTACTCAGATGCCTTTGTCAAGAAAGGAGCAGAGGAGGAGGAGGAGGAGGATGAAAAACAGTAAAAACAGCCATGAGGGAAGAATCATTAGTCAAGGCAGTCACAGGAGCTAGAGGCTGAGAGGTGAGAGTAAAGCATAGATTTGAAAGCTCCTAGTGACTTGGAGGATGTAATGAGCAAGCTCAGGGCATTGTACCAGTTGGGGGCACGATAGACAAAAGATCTTTGGCCCTGTGTGGTCAGGCATCTGGGGACCTGGAGAGGCTGGTGTTCCGATCTTCTGGTGGGACGGATGCTGGTATTCTGGAAAAGTAGGTCTTGGATACACGGTGGAGTGCTTCCCAAGATGGATTTTTTGCCATCAAGCATGTAGGTACCTTATGTGATTTGACAGTTGCAACCATCCTGTTTCAGTGTAGAGCTCACATGTATGAGTACATCTTTGTGCTCCAGTGAGCAGCCGACAGGCCTTGTTTAGGGTGGTTGTGATGCGCCTTAGTGCGGTGGTAGTGGCAGAGCCATAGATAATTAAGCCATAGTCTATGATTGAGATGACAGAGCTTTGGATAGCAATCTTCAGCATAGCTTGGGTAAGGAATTGCCGGTTTCAGAACTGGATACCAATGCGCTGGTTCACCGTTTTCACTGTGTTATCAATGTGGGTCGCAAAGGTAAGACCTTGATCAAAGGTGATTCCAAGGTATTTAAATGTTGACACTTGTTCAAGGGTATTTCCTGGGTATGTTTTGATAGTAAGTGGAATTTGTCTTTTTCTGTTTTGTGGACTGGAGAAAAGCATGGATTTTGTGTTTTTTTTGTGATTTAGGACCATCTAGGAACCATTTTTCAACATTGGAGAAAGCAAGTTGCAGGCTCTGGAGTAAAGATTTCAGGTCCTTATGAGAGGAGAGAATCACGGCATCATCAGCATAAAGGATTATTTGTTCCGGGCAGGATTTGGGGAGAGAGTTTAGGAAAAGGCTGAAAAAGAGGGGGGCCTAGGTTTGACCCCTGTGGAACACCTAAGAGGACCGGTTTTGAGTCTGAGAGAACTTCTGAGACTTTTACTGATTGAGAGCGTTGGGCCAGGTAACTTTTAACCCAGGCACCTGGTCCTTCCGAGAGCCCAAGACTGTGTAGTTGTGTGATAAGTAAGCCATGGTGAACAGTATCAAACACCTTTATTAGGTCAATGAAAACAGCTCTGGTTTGATATCCTTTGTCCAAGGCAGTGTGAATTTCTCCTGAGAATTCCAGTAGGGTGGTTGACGTACTGTGTTCTTTCCTAAATCCATGTTGCTGCAAGCAGAGTATGTTATACTTATGCAGGTAGTCCGAGAGTTGGTCAGCCACAATGCATTCGAGGGCCTTGGAGAGGGGTGAAAGTATAGATATAGGCCGATAGTTTCCTGGTAGGGACTTGTTGCCACTTTTGAACACTGGTGTGACTACAGCAGATTTCCATTTGCTGGGAAATTGACTAAGGCAGAGGGAGAGATTGAAAATTTTGGTGAGTGGGTGCACCACCTCTTCTAGGGTAAGAGACAGAATTTTAAGATCAATAGCATCACTGCTTGCTCTGGATTTAGAGATAGCCTTTTTTATATATTTGTAGACTTCATGTGCCTTAACTATTTTGAAGTGGAAAAGCGGTTGGTCAGGTGAGGCAGTAGGAGATGGTTTCGGCGAGTCCGTGTCAGAGAAGAAGTCCGGCGGTCAGTGAAAGTTTTATTTAAGGCCTTTGCCATGACCATTGGGTCTAGGGTAGTGGTTCCATTGACAGTCATTATAGTGGGAGAGGATTTGGACTGCTTACCCGTGATATTTCTGATGTTGTCCCAGAATGATCTCCCATCACCCCAGGAGTTTGCGAGGGCATTTTTGAAATAGGAGCTCTTCATTAGTCGGATTTGTTTGGTACATTGGTTTCGTGCCTGTTTATACTTCTGGATATCTGTCAAGGAGCCTGTGGCTCTGGTTATGGCCCAGAGGTGGTCCCGAGCTTTGAGTTGGGCCAGTAGTTTGGCCTTGAGCCAGGGATTTGAGAGCGCTTTGATTTTATGCTTTTTTACTGGTGTGTAGGTGTTGCAGGCAGTGTTGAAAGTTGTGATAAAATAATCTAGGGCTGCATCAACATCTAGAGTATTGTATATTGGGGACCAGTCTTGCTGTAAAAGACAGGTCTTGAGCTTAGTAAGGTTTCTGTGGGGTAGCACTCTGCTTGAGATGGTTTTTGGAACTTATTTGTCCAGGTACAGATCACAGGGGAGTGGTCACTGAAGAGTCAGGAGAACAACTTGTGTTTTTATGCAGGCTGGGTGGCTAGCAGGATCCAGTCAATGAGAGTGCAAGTTCAGTTTTGTAGTTTTTTCTAGTGGAGAAGCTCACCATCTGCATTAGGTTAGCTGCTAGGATAGCATCCTTGAGGGACCCAACGTCTGATGCGAGCCAATTTATATTAAAGTCGCCAAGGAGAAGGAACTCGGTGTCAGGTGGTTGCGATCTTACAAATTCAAGAACAGTCTGGAGGCCGGACCCTGGATCTTTAGGAGGGATACAGACAGCGGCCACAGTAAGCACTTTATTTTGGGCACCAAGTAGTAGCTTGACAGGGAGAAATTGCACAGAGGAGTTTGTGGTGGAAAAACAGACAGGGTGGCTAGAGAGGTTGTCCTTAATGTAAATAGTACCCCCCCTTTATTAGTCCTGTCCAGTCTGAAAATATTGTAGCCTTGTAGTGAGATGGCATGGTCCGGAGTGCTTGGTGTCAGCCAGGTTTCAACAATGGCTAGTATGTCGGGATTGCATTGACTGGCAAAGACTTGAAGGGATGCCAGTTTTGGAAGGTGGCTACAGATATTTAAGGTGGCGATGGTGAGACCCCCTCCGTTTTTGCTAGATTTGTTACCCTGGTAGAAACAGGGCCATGGTTTGGATGGACACTTCCTGACATCAGAAGGAGGAGGAGCAGGAGTTTAAGGGACATCTGCGGCAGCTCATAGTATGACATGTAATGCCTCTGTTTCTTGTTAGTTTGAGTACAGTGTAGTCATTTAGGGTCCCTGTATAGGGTAATGGCTAGGAGCAGGTGTCGATTTGTCAACTTTCCAGCAGTGTGAGCTGTCATTTGCACCTAGTCCTTTGTAGGAGGGTGCCACAAGTGAGGGTAGGGAGGATTTGCCATGGTGCCAGGTTGCTGGTATCAAGCTTGAATAGTTAGTGTGAGAGGTAGAGGAGACTGCAAATGTTTACTGTAGCAAGAGTGAGTGTTCCTCAGTGACTCATCGTGAGCTACTGTGGACCAGAAAACTGATTGTCACTGTAGATCAAAGACCCAGAAAGTGTTAAATTCCTGAAGGTGATGAACATTAGCCTAGGGCATATGCAGGACATAAAAATCCTATGTTAGAATCTTCCCTTTGTTCTCCAAAACAGTTGTGAATAGACCTCAAAGACAAGCACACATCCTTTAAGAAGTCAGATGGAAATGTGGATTCAGTGCTGCACTCCACAACCCAGAAACTTGTACAAAAGATTTACTGACCTCACTTTTGCTTTTTGATGTCTTCCAAAAAAGTTGATTTATGATGAGAATGCCTATACCTGGTGGTGATGTTTTGTAGTTTCTTAGTCCAGGAAATGTTCATAGATGTTATGTCCAAGAATGGTCCAGTTCCTCCAAGTAGAAACACATGAAAAGCCACAAAAGCTAAACTACTGACAGAGACAAACACAAACTGCCAACCACACTGATGATGAGATGTCATGAGACTCCATAGCTGCCTGTTTAATCTGAGGAGATGTTAAGAAAAAATCAATACGGCTATAAGAACTGTGTACTGGTGAATAGAAGGAGTATCTCTTCCCCTGGGATGCAGTGCCCACCATATATCCATCAGACCTTGATCACCTATCCAGTTCAGCAGGGCTCTTCTACCCTTCCCGTGGGCCGTGTCTTTTTTTATTGAGGTTTTGTTCATCATGGGGTCTAGCACTAAAATAAAGCCTCCTCCAAAAATAGTGGGCATACTATCTTTATTCATGTCTAAAAGCACTTGGGAGGTCTGGTGGAAGAAGGCTGCATCATCCTTGTTTGGCCCATAAATGTTCCCCAGTTATATAGGCCCTGTGGGGGTCTGAAATGTACCTATCACCCATCTGCCTTGTGGATTAGCCCTAGAGGCAGTGAGAGACCACTGCAGTTGCTTATGTATTAATATAGCTACTCCACGCTTTTTTGTAGCAGCTGAGGCATGGATCTCTATGCCCATCCAATCCCTTTTAAGAAGCCCATGGCCCTTCCCAACCAGTTTTGTCTCCTGAAAAAAAAAAACTTGGGCTTTGATCTTTTTCAGATATGACAGTACCTTCTTCCTCTTCACCGGCGTATTCATACCCCTCACATTCCAAGTGATACAGGTTATTTCAGCCATAATTGAACCCTAGAAGCATTGAAATGTGAGATGCTAAATCAAACTGCCGGTGAAGACGAGAAGGCACCATTCTGCAACACACCAGTACCCCTGGCCCAACCAAGATTCTTGCCCCAGACCCTGTGACCCTTTTAGAGTCCCTTTACCTTGTACAACCAGTCTACCAGTAACACTGTACTTACCCCTGACATTCCTTGACAACCAGGTTTCACTAGAATACATATTAAACATGTACCACCGTATAATCTTAAACACAACCACACAAAACAACCAAACACTAAACCTATTTACATGCTGCACTTCTGTGCTTCATTGGAGCCATCCTGCATATAGGATTATTTGCCTTCCTTGGAGAGGCCTGATCTGCAGAGTAGTTCCCGAGGATGTGGCGGTCTGGGCATAGCTTTACCAAGCCTTACCCTGTTTGTCAGAGATTATAGCAGTTGGGGGGGAGCAGCATGCCTAGATGTGCCCCCAGGAAAAAGACTGCACCCTCCTAAATACATTTCACAGCCTAGAAGTCAGTTGGCCAATTCAAAAATAAAACTAGGGTTGCCCATATGCGGGGGAGTTCCTTCTGTAAGCTCCATGGTGTTGTGTCTCTTCCCATAATGCCATGGAGGTAGGTGATATTTACATCTCAGAGAGGGCCCTTAAACCTATGACCAAAAGCTCCACAGGCCATATCTCTTACCCCACCAGGGCTACCAGCCCTTGTACCTGTAGTAACCTGGGTCTACCTTTCAAGCATATAGCCAGGTAGCACCAGCCAACTGATCTCTCATCTTAGAGTACACAGGCCCATACATAGCCCATCCCCCAATTCCCAACCTCCGAAAGCGCCTATAAAGTGTTTCCCAATTCACATACCATACCCAGGAATCGACTTCACTCACAGCAATGTATACTATTTACTTGCTGTCCCTGCCCTCCCCCATATTAAACCACCCACAAGTAGTTGGCTTCAGCCCTGAGATCAATATGCCCTGAAGGGGCCAAAGTCCCAGTGTCTCATGATCTCATGGGCCCAGATCATAAATGAAATCATAAATCAACACCCCAGCCCAGGTAGCATCTTTTGTGCCCCGATACCCATTGCTGCACAAGGCTTAAATACAGAAGTGCTACTTATCTAATTGACACCAGATGCTGCTGCTTCACTCAAGGATCCTGGTAACTCGATAGCGCTGCTTCAGCAGCCTGGTCTCCTTCACAGTCTTTGGATGCTGCGCCTGGGGGTGCTGTGCCTCCTACTGTTCCTCACCACCGTTGCCATTCAACGCCGCCTTATTTACTGTAGTACAGCTGGCCTGGGGAATTGCTTCTACCCGAGAGATTTCTTCTTCAGAATGGGCATTGGGGGGAGGCGAGGGAGATCTCAGTGCCTCATAGGGATTGCGGGTCATGTATCGCACCAGGGTCATGCTTTCACTGTGTTGTACCTCCCTATCTGTTGTCTCGGTGTACAGGCTGGTTCTAATGTAGGGGTGTTCTCTTCATCTGTGTCTGTCACTCGCTGTTCTTTTCCTACTTCAGTGAGGGAGGCCAGTGGAAGACTCGGGCTGTATTTTGGGGTCTTTCGCCATCTCTTCTGGTTCCGAGGGGTCTGGGCTAGTGGAAAGGCTAGGCGACTCACCTAAGTGCCTTTCAAAAAGTCATCCAGGGTTACCGGGGTTTTAAAGAGGAGTGGGATTCTGTTGTGCACTATCCACATTGTAGAGGGGTACCTTAAAGAGTACTGAATCCCCAGTTTTTGCATTTTGTGATGCAGAGGGGTATATTCTCTTCTCTTAATCAATAACTCCCTGGAAAAGTCCTGATATAATGATAGAGCATGCCCCTGCCAGCTCAAATGGCCCACCTCTCTGGCATGCTGTAGCAAAGCTTGCCTTGTGTTGTATGATAACAATTCACAAAATAGCCCTTGGCTTGCCTCCTTTAATCGGCGCTGGGATAGTAGCTCTGTGCGCCCATTCTATCTCTAGGTGGAAGTCTGCTTGCAGGCCCAAGATCTCGGGAAGGGTTTTTTGGAGAAACATAGCAGTATCTCTTTTCTCCATAACCTCTGGGAACCCTATTACCCGTAGGTTATTTCTTCTGCTCCGATTTTCCAAATCGTTGACTTTGGCCAAAAGCATATTAATTTTACCCTGCTGATCCCTCTGCATTCCTTTGATGACCTCAATCTCCTAATCTTGCGCCAGCACTTTCTGTTCGATTGCTACTATCCACTCTGTTAGATTTTTAATTGCTTCTGTGATGTGATGCGACACATCGGTTACTTCATCCATCCTATGAAGTAATTTTTCAAAAAGGCTGTTGAAGTACTTTCAAGTTTGTGTTGGGTCCGCGCCCTACTATTTTGTACGAGATATTGAAGAGGGCTCTTCTAGCTAGTTCTTGGCTGTTTATGTTTAAAACTTTTTTATACTTATACACCCGGAGCCCTTTTAAATATTTCTTGGTTATTTCTCTCAATTCTAACCTCTGTGGATGTGGGTAAGTTGGATTCAGATGCCTGCATGCAGCAGCTCCAAAAAGTTAAGCTGCCATTCAGCTCAGCAGTTAAGCCACGCCCCCTATTGCCAAATGTTTAATAAAACTGCAATGTGAGTCACTACTCAGTGTGCTTTTGTTGCCTTATTTGTATTGGTGGGTGGTGCTGGACTGTTGCTGAGTTTGGATTACCACATTCCTAAGTAGTAAACAAAGTATTTCTCGATACCACTGGTGTACCAGTTGGTATACTGTGCCCACAGAAAGTACCATGTTACCATTAAACTTTTCTGTAGCAAGCACTCTAGATATAATTAAATTGATGGTTTCTGCTTCCACCACATGCTGTGGGAGTCTACTCCAAGCCATTGTTGCCCTCATCATATAATAATTGTCACATCTATTGGTGTTTGCATTGGAAACTAGTAATTGCTGACTATTACTTTTTAAACTATTGTAGGTGAGCATTTATTGAACTGGACTCTGCATTGAACTCTCTGCTTGGGGCACTGCAGGAACTTATATAATTGCAGTAAATACCCCCATTTTCTCCTATCCTCAAGGCTAACCAGCTCTGTACTACTCAGTCTGTCAGGGTAACTTACATTTTTTTAACGTAGGTTTTATTTTAGTTGTTCTTCACTGGACCATTTACAATACCTCAAAGTCTTTTTTTTCAAAAAGGAACTCCAGAATGGAGAGCTGTAATCAAGATGGGGACATATATAACTCCTGTATAAGGCAAGATGAACTGTCTGGTCCTATTTAGGAATGTTCTTTTGATGCAATTAAGTATCCTACTGTTAATTAGTATTATTGGTGTCTGACCAGTTCTTTATGATAAAATCCATCAGGAATTATTTAAGGGACAAAATAAAGAAACTGAGGACTGAAATAGGCAAGGTAACTTATCTGAAGGAATTATTCCCCTAATACTAGTATGCATCAAATGAACCAGTAGATAGAAAAATAAACAAAACATTATCCATTTTTGGACTAGATTACATCCCGAAAGAAACAAGACAAAATTTGAAAGTGAAGGTGGGGGAATTATTAAAAAACATACTAAAACAGGAAAATTTGAGCAGCTCACTAAACAAAGTGATCAGGTGGGAACAGAATGGCCAAATAACAATCTGGATAAATAATGGACACTTTTACAATGAGATTACCAGGAAAGTACATCTTTTGGATCAACTGGGGATACATATTGCTGAGGAAACAGGAGTTCAAGATTGAGACCTCAGAAACTTGTCTATAATGGATGCAGTCCTACAATATATACGTGCCATCAGTGAATCTGAGGGAAGACTGACTGCCATCCAGGGCAACAGGTTTAAAGCAAGGGAACGAAATAAGGAAAACAACTGGACAAGGAGAAAACAATCGTAATGTATTATCATGAAACATTACGGGTTCCAAAGATAAATGATGTGACTCTGAATTCATGGAATATATAAATAAATTTAAAACAATATGTCTACAAGAGACCTGGATAAAGGGTAACATAGAATTCAATGGGTATACATCATAGTATAAACCTGCAAGCAAAAAAAAAGAAGTGTGGCAGAAATACTTGTGGCATCTTTACCCTAACTAAAAACAGAAGTGGAGTAAGAACTAGGGAACTAGAGGTAAATTACGACAACATACTAGGTATTAGAATTGTAGACAAGAACAGTGAGGTGCTTTTGAATATTTATTTCCCACCAAAAACTACTAGGCAAAAGGAAAACATTATGGATGGTCTATGGAGAATTCTCGAAGAAGAAATACACACATATCTGCGCACTAAAATAATCATCGTGAGGGATTTTAAATGGAAGGTTGGGTCAGCACCTGGAACCACCAAAATAAATAGCTGAAATAATAAGTGAGAACCCATCGCTAAAATGTTATATAAAATCACAGGATGTGAAATCAAATGAAAGAGGTATCATATTGCATAATATAATATCTAATCTGAACTTCTTACTGTTAAATGGAAGATTATCGAATGATCAAGGGGTAGTTATACATTTATGGGACATACTGGGGCATCTATAATAGACCTAGCCTGGGTTTCCCATATGAACATATGAAAACGCCAGCAGAAACAGGCCTCTCAGCCTATTGAGTCTGCTCTATTGTGCAGCTAGCCCCTCAAATCACAGCTGCCCCATCCTCATTATTACCCTCCCTCTTACTCTGTCCCATCCCCTCTTAAAACTGTCTACCATGCCACTGGCTATTACCTCCTCCTGCAGAGTATTCCACTTAGCTACCACCCTCCCAGTGAAATAATGTCTCCTGACTTCCCTCCCAAATCATTCCCCCTCCAATATCATCTGGTGCCCTCCTCATGACACTCCCCCTTCTAATCTGGAAAATCCCTTCAGTACTGGTCTTGTTAATCTCCTTTAAGTATTTAAAGGTTTCAAGCATGCTCCCCATCCTCCTCTCCTCCAGGGAATTCATGTTCAGCTTGCCCAGCCTCCCCTCATAGGAGTATCCCTCTAATCCTTGGATCATCATTGTCACACTCCTCTGTATGCACCTTAATAATCTAATGTCCTTTTCAGGAATGGGCACCAGTACTGCACGCAGTATTCCATGTGCGGCCTGACCAGTGACCTATAGAGGGGCAGGACATCTCCCTATTTCTGGAGGAGATTCCCATTGCTATACACACCAGAATCCTGTTGGCTTTTGCTGCTGCCTTCCTTCACTGAGCTTAGTTGTTTGTACTCCCCATTATAAGCACCCCTAGATACTTTTCTTCCTCAGTGCATTCCAGCTGTACTCCCCCCCCAGCTGAAAGCTCCTCCCCTGGTTGGCAGCCCCAAAGTGCAATACCTTGTACTTTTTGGAATTAAATCCCAACTGGCATGCATTTGACCACTTCTGTAGTTTGGTCAAGTCCTCCTGCAGCACCCTCCACCCTTCAATGTCATCTACCACAGTTTCCATCTTTGTGTTATCCCTGAAGAGACTGCTTTGACTCTGGACCCATGGGAGATATCAGCTATGAATATCCTGAACAACACTGGTCACAATACAGATCCCTATGTCACCCCACTCATCACACCCTCAATGATGAGAGTTCCCCTCGCCACCCCCTTTTCTGTCTTCCCTTCAGCAAACTGGTGATACAAACTACCATCTTTCTTCCCACCCTTATATATTACAGCTTCCCCCCAGCCTCCCATGTGGCATGGAATCAAAGTCCTAGCTGAAATCCAAATACAGGACATCCACTGCATGGCCTTCATCCAGTCTCCTTGTCATCCAGCCATAATGCTCAATCAGGTTTGTTTGGCAGGATCTTCCCAAGACAAATACGCACTGCTGATGATCATTGATCTCCAAATAGGTCACCAGCCTCTCTGTTAGTTAGTTTGTTGGTTAGTTAGTTAGCTAGTTAGTTAGTTGGTTTTTGTTGACCGGGTAGGTTCACTAGACAAATCTTTGCCCATTTTCAGTCACACCCTGGGGGAGGGTAATACAGATGAATGTCAACTGACCTTGAACCAAATTAAGATGTTTATGGAATTCTTTAGTGAATGAGGGGAAATTTGATTAGGGCACTGGGGAAATTCCCCAACTCTTCCTGCAGGGGGCACTGGAGTGCTGCAGGAGGAACGGAGAACTTCAGAATTGGTCTGACCATGGATGGGGAAGGTGCTAATTGTGGAGATCTTGAGAATTAGCAGAATCCTGTTTTGGTTCAGGGTATGGATTCAGAGCACCCTACATTGAGCATCACTTCTGATATTTCTAGAGAGCAACCCCTTATATCCATGGATACCGAGGATTCACTAGAGGAGCTTCACTTAAAGCAGGACTTGGAGGACAAAAAGAAACAATTGGTGGATATGTTGTCAGAAGCAGAAAGAGACTTTCAGGTAAAAAAATCTAAACTAGAGGAAGAAAAGAAACGGAAACGTTCTTTGGCCAGCTCATTATTAGACTCCAGTAAAAGACTATCAGTGCGACTCAGCCTATAGCTGGAGTAGCCGAACTTGCCTCTCAGATTGATGCTGGTTTCCAACCATTGGAGCCTAGCTTTCCCTTTTCAGGATCCCTGCCAGATTGGATGCCTGGCATTGCTTTACAGCAAGCAGGTTGGTTGTTTGTTAACAACCAGTGGACTCCTGATCCTCAATTCCCTTGCTAGGCTCAGCACAGCCAAATTCATGTCCACTGCTTGATTGGTCTGACAGCGATAACCAGATTGTGCTGCAGTCTCCTTCTGTAGGGGCTAAGTCCCCTGTTGAGTGCTCTGCAGCTGCATGAGTTGGGACAGAGGCTTTGGACATGATAGCTATGCCAGACGCTCCTACAGGAGCTGATTTCAAAACAGCAATTCTATCAATAAAAGGCATAGCAGTATGGATAGAAAATGATTCTCTGGGTGGTGAGCCTTCTACAGGTAACTTACGTAGTAAGTTAGTTTGAATACGGAGGGGAGGGACCATTTGGAGGGACCTGCACAGCATACTCCCAGATCTTATGCCGGGCTGTTTCACAAGTCAGCTGAGGCTGCTAAGAGACATTTTGTGGTCTGCCTCAGATACAAGGGGCAGGCTCCGATATCACCGGACAGACTATGGGTGGATAAACACCTGATTAAAGACTCCCTGAGGGTCACACCAGCAGAAGTCTTTGCCTTTATACACACTCTGAGGGATCATAGTTATGATGTTAGTTTTTGTACTATGTCTATTTTGGATAAATTCTGGTGTCTCTATTATGAAGTTAAAGATTCTGGAGATTGGAAAGAGTTTATTGCCATTCCTATTACTAAGCTGACTATTAAAACTGTTGCTGTGTTATTTAGGAATGAGGGAGTGGACATCAATGATATTACCTTTTGGATGGAGAAGAGATGTACATTGTTTGGGCACCCCAAACCTATTATGGATGACAATGGCTTCTGGAATGGGGGATGGACTTTTCAAATGCAGTTAACACAAACTGATCAAGGGATACATCATCTTCCCAGTTCTTTCTTTCTGGGCAGAGACAGGGGCATTTTATTTTATGCAGGGCAACCAAAGAGTTGCTATCGGTGTGGTTCTCTGGCACATTTAAAAACCAATCATGACCAGGTCAAGCATTTTCATTGTGGTGTTATAGGCCATACTGCAGCCCACTGTTCAGTCCCCCCAACTCTGAAATCTGTGCAGAGATGATGAACATGACTTTTCTGCCTGTCCTTGGGCCTCCCATAACTCAGAGGATGCCACCAACCAAGACTAGCTTTTATCACAGGCAAGAAGGCCTTTTCAACAGTCCCTGGAATCAAGTGCTAATCCTGACCCCATGTCTTCTCAACAGGGCAGAGGCAGAGGTAGAGGTCAGGGCATGAGAGACAGAGGAGTTTCTTCCAAACCTGACACCAGAGCCCCTCTAAGAGGGTTGCCTTTGGAAATGGTGGTTTTATCCCCACTTACTATTTTATTAGGCGAGAGAGAGAGAGAGAGAGAGAGAGAGAGAGAACCAGGGCTTGTTTCCTTGCAAAGCTCCAATACTACTCCCCTCATTTCTCAACCTAATTGCCAACAGCAAACTGCTGCTGTGATTCAGGATGTTTCTGGTAGTTCTGCCGCGGTCAGTGAAGCACCTGTCTTGCATAGAATGGATGAGGAATCTATGGATAATGGTATCCCAGATTCAGGGGATATGAATATGGTTACTTTTCCAGTGGAAAGTTGCACACCTGGTCTACCCATTGCCCCTTTCAAATTATTTTGCTGTTTTTTTCTTGTGGGGGGATACAGTGGATGTGGACCAACCCATGCAACCTGAAGATACTCCCACTGCAAGGATGGAGTCTGAGGATTTGGTTGTATAGCCCCCATTGCCCTTTCAAAAAGGAGGATACCATCACGTACCAGGCTCATAAAACACCTTCCCTGAGCCTACACATGTGAGGTTGGTGAATCTCAATGTTAACAGTATTAAGTACAACTTTAAACACACTGCCACTTTTTCTGCTTTGCAACAGTGGGGTTTTAATGTAGTTTTTTTACAGGACACCAGATTGCATTCTATTTGGGAGATTCAACAAGCCACTAAGGAATGGGGTGGCGTTCTTCTTATTGGTCCATTGGACCTGACATTTACTGTGGGGTGGGAATTTGATTTTTGGCCCCTCTGTTTCTGTTCTCTGTATGGTGGACATTGAGCCAGGGAGGGCTTTGTTGCTGGATGTTGTTGTAAATTCTACTTCTTGTCGGTTACTTAACATTTATGGCCCACAGTTGAAAGCTCTTCGAATATAATTATTGTCTGATTACAGCCTTACCTTCATACTAGTAGGCAGATTTTCTTGGGGGGGAGACTTTAATATTAATTTTCAGACTTGAAGTATAGCTGGTAAACAGTATTGTGACAAGGCCTTCCTTAAGAAAATTATGTCACAAGTGGGGTTGAAAGATGCCCATGCTCTTAGGCCCACACAACCCCAGCCCACTTTCTATGAAGAGAAATTGTCTTCCCGTATAGACTTTATTTTGTTAAAGGAAATGTTGCCTGTTTTTGAGGTATTTAATATTCCCATAGAAACTTCAGACCACACTTTGGTGGGGGTGCACATTTTGTAGCCACCACCTCATGAAGTAGGTCCAGGTTTCTTGTGTTTAAATGCTAGTATATTGAATGAACCTGATATTATACAGAAATTAGGTGCTATTGTGAGAGATAAGTGTACTATGATCATTTTATATGTGAGGAATTGGGACAGTGGTGGGAAGATTTGAAAGAATGTTTGATTGTTTGTTTTTTTTTTAGTAGAAAGCAAAGGTCAAAGCTTCATCCTCCTATTCTAGATATTTGGCATTAAGAGCCAAGCTTCAGTTTCTCCTTTCTCAACAGAGTTCACAGGGTGTGGTTTATAGCACAGAAATCAAATTGGTGAAGGCAGACATGTCTTATTTTCAATATGATAGGCTCCACTCTTTGCAGAAGAAACAGTCTTTTGTAACACAGTGGAAAGCTGAGTATACCAATCCTTTTATGGACAGCCAGTACCATAGAAAAAATAAAGAACTGACTGATTTGGTTCCCCTCAAGGGGAGGTGATGAAGGATAATGTGGGGATTATGACACTGTTGGAAGATCATGTGAAAAAAACTTTTGGTCATCCAGTCTCTGATTCAGAATTTATGTCCCAATTATTACAGGCTGCTCATCTCCCAACCATTAGTGTGGCCCAGGAGGTTGTTATGGTAGCCCCATTTACACATTTGGAAATACAGACTGTAGTTAAGGTCCTCCTAAATTATGTTTCTCCTGGGTCTGATGGTTTACCTGAGGAGTTGTATAAAGTTCTTTTGGAGCTTATGCCCTCAGAACTAGTGGCTGTATTTAATTCCTTTCTGTCTGAATATTTCCTTCCTACACAGATGAATGAAGGATTGTTTTTTTTTTAATATATAAATCAGGGTGTCATTCAGAAATTCAAAATTGGTATCCCATTACATTGTTGAATATGGATTTTAAAATCTTAGCTAAATTATTGGGGAACAGACTTGTGGCAGTGATGGGCGATATTTTAAGCTCAACTCAATTTTGATCTATTCCAAGAAGAAGGATAACAGTTGCTCTTCTCTTTCTAAGAGAATTGACACAAAGAAAGGGTGAAGGGAAATTTCAGCAGCAGGAGGAGGAAGGGTTTGTAGTGAGCTTGGATCACTTGAAGGCATTTGACAGAGAGTCACATTCCTTCCTCTGGAAATGTTTGGAGGCATATGAGATACCGGATCTTTTTATCCAGTAGCTGCAACTCTGCTATGCTTTGGCATTTATACAACCCTATGAGAATGGGTGGATGGGGTTGAAGTGTAGAGTTGGTCGGGGAGTCCGGCAGAGATGCTCTTTCAGTCCGTTGCTTTATGTTTTTACTCTTGATCCCTTATTAAGAATTCTCCAGGTCTCCAAGAATGTATAGCCAGGCTCTTAAAATAGTGGCATATGTAAACAATTGGTGTTTATTGGCTAAAGATGAAAATTCTATTCAAGTGGCATGTGATCTTATTGGGAGTCTGGGTACAATTACTGGAGCATGCCTGAATACTGGGAAAACACAATGTCTGCAGTTAAAAGGTTTTCCTTTTACTTCAAAGGCAGTGGCAAGCATATCAGTGTCAATAGCCCCATGTAAAATGATGGGGGTTTACTTTGGTGGTTAAGACCCTGGAGGGTTCAACTGGGAATACAGGTTGCAGATGGGTTTAGAGAAGGTGCAGAAATGGAATGTTTGGAAGGCTTCCAAAAAAGAGGATCTATTTAATCAAATCCTTTTTGATCCCAATTTTTCTCTTCCCAAGTGCAGTTTACTCAGTTCCCGCTCACTTAGAGACAAAACTGATGGGATGTTTCTTCTCTTGTTTTTGGGGAAGTCGGCTCAACCCCGTAAAAAGGTCAAATTTATATATGGATATTAAGGATGGGGGTGGGGATGGTAAACCCAGTTTTGTTCTTTTTTTCACTTTTTGTTTATATAATAATTTGATTCCTTAGATGAAGGGTTATACTCACTTGTGGAATTTATGGAGTCTTCCGGTATTGACAGGGGTATTAGGAGAGTGGAAATTGGGTATCTTTTTACATAAAAATAAACAAAATCCCCGATTACCTGTTATGTGGATTGGAGTTATTGATAATGTTAAGAAATGGCATATTGGATATCAATTGGCCCTGCATTTTTCTAAGAAATTATTGTATTTAGATGTTATAGCAGAATGTTATATAGAACATCCCTTTTCTGGATTTTCAAAGACCCCACAGAATTGTATTTCAACATATATTATGGACCCTAGGATACTGGAAGGCATGTGGGATATGGTTTGGTTAGCTATTCACTACCATGAATTGCTAACCAAAGGTGAATGTGAAGAGTAATCACAAGCATAAACCTTGGAGGAGAGATATTGCCCAAGAGATTCTTGTCATCAAAAGATAGAAACCATAGATCATTTATACTTTTCGTGTCCATTTGTTACAGCCTTCTGGGATATTTTAAACTCCAGATGGAATGTTGGTCTTCCGATCCCTCCTGATCCTGATTTATTGCTTTATGGTATTACTCCTTTGTTGCCAGTAAGCTTTCATGTTAGTACTCTCCAGTTAATTTTTATGCATTTTCTATACTGGATATGGATTTGCCGGTGCCGGTTAGTTCTACAACAACAATTATTATCAGGGTTAGAGCTATATTATATTATCAGTATAGAGTTACATCTCTTGAAAGTTTCTGATTCCAAGGTTTATGGAGTAGCTCTTTTTGAGGAGTATTGGAGGCATTTGGATCAGATTTGAGGTTTATATGTTTTGGTATCGATCTTTTACTGTATATGGCTATTATTTTTTGTGTTTCCAATTTCTGTTTTTGGCAGATATTATAGGAGGAAATCATGATCTGTTTAATTATTTATTTATCTCTTTTAGGTTCCTATGGACAGTTCCCCTGCTATTTTGGTAGGGAGGGGATGGGATGATTATTGTTTTTTTGGGGGTTCAGTATGGAAATAATACTGTATTTTATTGTTTTTTGTATGTCTAAATCCTTTCTGTTTTATGCTTTGGTATGATTGAATGCTGATATGTTAATATGTTTTCCTTAAAAAAAAAAAAAGAAAGAGTACAGAACTTTCCCCACTATTGCTGTAGGGATTTCTGCTGCACCCTTGGTTAAGGTACTGGAAACCAGACAGTCTGTTGGTGTAGGTATGGGGTGATAAGTATGCTGTAATACTGTTGTATGATTTCACCTTTGATATTTTCTTTTCCTTTTTTCCAGATTTCGTATGAAGTAATACTGTTTTGCTTTATAGGTTTTTTAAGTTATGAATAAGGATTCCACTACTCTTTTACTTGGAAGGGGGAGGAGGTATGTCTACAGTAATTTTAATTTATGTTTATGGTTTCAAGTATGAAGTAATGCTCCTTTGTGTTTATGTTTTCTTTTTTTTATGATTTTGTATGAAGAAATATTGATTTGTTTATATGTTCTTTTAAGACATGCCCCTACACTTGGGTGGGGGTGCTGTGACTAGTGCTGTCATAGCCAGTCAGCTTTGCTCTCTGAGGTGGTCAGATGTTTGTGAGGCTAAGGAGCAGGTCTCCTCCTCAGTCTCTCATGAGATAGAGACTGAAATTAAGATGGGCAGTACAATAGAAGAAACATTTTAAATGGCACTTGTTGGATATGGTAATGCCAAGTGCTCAACTAAGTGAAGATGTGGGTATTTAAGTGGGTACAGTTGTTATACAGCTAAATTCTGAGGAAGAAATATGGAGCATTATCCAGGAAGAAAGGCAGAGGTTTTTGGAGCAATGGAACGCCCTAGATTGGGTGTTGTGGCTGCAAGGAATGGTTACAGGGACAGACACAGCGGTGCACCACCAGTAACAGTCGACAATGTCAGAAAAAGAAAATGGAGAAGAAAACAGACCTGAAGAGCCTGCTAAACCCCCAAGAGACTCTCCGGATGGGCAAGTGGCAGATTTTGAACAGTCCATGGTTCTGGGTGGGAGCGAGGTGATGCAGGATGCTGGCAAAAACAAAGGGAAAAGCACAGAAAGAGATATAGTCATTTTACAAAAAGAAGAAAAAGGTCCTGAGGAAGAACGTAGGGTGAAAATATTAACACAGCAGCCAGTTCACTTTACGATTGGTGTGCATACTGGGGGAGGGTGGTAGAAAAAGCAGTGAGATGCACAATAAAGGGAAAAAGAAATGGGAGGGTAGGGGAGAAAGTTCATTACAGCTGACAGCTCAGAGTCATGCTGAATTTAAATGGCCTGATGCCAGCAGAATGAACAAGGGTGGGTTGCAAAAGCCCAACAAGTTGCTGGATGGGAGGGTATGGGATGGGATGGGATGGGAGGCAAATCTTCCCCCTACACTTGGGGGAAACTGAGTTCAGACAGAGGTCTCCTTGCAGCTCCAGCATGTGAAACAATAGAAGACACAGTTGTCTCAAATATTACTCCAGGGCAAAAGGCCTTGGTAGTAAGTGAGACTGGTAATGCTAGTGTGGAGGAAAATATCATAATGGATGCTATTTTTGTTTTGAAAGGAGAAGAAGCTAACAAAATTAAAAAATATAGAAAATGAGTCCCCCTTCTCTTCCTTTTCTACCTATACAACAGCAACAGGCACCTTTAGTAGTTTCAAAAAGGATGGAGCCTGTCTTAATGAATGTGGTCGGCCATGATACAACTAACAGGCCACAAACCAGTACTGCTAATGTTTGGCCTGCCAACACGAGGCAAACATTTTTTTCCTCAAAATGTGAAGCATTCCTCAGACTCTGCAGCATGGCACAATGCAGTGAGACTGAAATATAGAGGGAATATGGCAGATATTCCAGACAGATTGTTGGTGGGGAGAGAACTAATGAAGATTAACATGACATATTATGCTTATGAAATTTATGCGCTCCTATACATGCCAGGTGATACCATTTATATCAGTTTTAAACATCCAACTGGTCTAGAAAGGTTCTGGAAGCAATACCAGATGCTGAAAAACACTGCCATCTAGAAGTCTTTCTTGGCAATTCCCTTGACAAAGCCCATGTTTAAGAGGGTGACAGTATTTTTTTAACATGAGGGGTAAATGTCGCAGACATGATGTATTGGCTAAATCAATGCTGCAAAGTAATTGGTTACCCAGAGCCAAATGTAGATGATGAGCAACTTTGGACGGGTGGCTGGAGATACAAAGTGTCTCTCACACAAGAAAATGGGGTGCTCAAACATCTCCCCAATTGTTTCTTTTTGGGGAGAGACAGAGGTGTGGTGTTCTATGTGGGCAACTCCATGCTTGTTATAAATGTGGGGACATTGGACACTTAAGTAATGCTTGTGAAAAGCAGAAATGTGGACTTTGTGGGGTAAAAGGGCATATTGGTACTCAGTGTAAACAACCAATGAGATGTAATCTATGTTATGAAGTGATGCAAATGTTTAACATATGTGAATGGGCCTCACACAACAGTACAGACCAGGCTCTATGGGCCTAAAAAAATGATTATGTGGCCTCAGCCCAAAAAGAACATATGAAGTTCCAAGAACTCATGACACAGGTGAATAAGGCAGCCTCAAAACTGCAAACAGCGACTAGACAACAATCAGACCAGAAAATGATAAAGGTGATACAAGCATCCAGACTGCTGAGGCCCCTTTAATAAGAGAACCCCTCTAAAGCAAGCACAGGCTGCTGATCAGCAGGACATGGGGTATCCTGTTGCATTGCTATGCAGGAGCCTGAACAATTGAAATCAGCTTGCTCTGAGCCTATTCCAACAGTGCTGGGGAGGTCAGAGTTGAACAAGATGTGCTGCCCCCAGAGAAAATAATGGATGCACCTTTTCAATGGGAAACACCAGGTCAAAAGCTTCCCAGAAAAGTGGGATAGTGCAAAAATCTGTGAGAGACTCTGAGACTATTCCCACACAGAATGCATATGACGTCCTCATGGACTTGGAGGAGGATGAATTTGAGGGGTAGTCTGATGTGTCCTCTATTTCTTCCTCTCAACAAAATGTGCAGGGAGAGGTGGGACTTGGGGGAAAAACCCAAACCCAAGTAGAGAAAAATGGAAATTACATTATTTGTAAAATTATGTGCAGTTTTCAATTTTTTCTATGCATGAGGCAATACCATTTATTACATCTAATGTTAATAGTATAACGTCTCTTGACAAATGCCAACTAACGTTGTCTAGGTTAGCTGAAGGTGGGGACATGTCTATTTTGTGCAAGATACATGTTTACATTCAGTATCTGAAATAACTTATGTACAAAGGTATGGAGGTGTGGACCCTTGTTGTGGTCAATAGGGGATGAAATGCATTCTGGGCTAGGGATTATGTTTACTTATATACGGGTCGAAGTGTTACAGGTATTAGAAATTGCACCCTGTAGAACTATGCTATTAGATGAAGTATTAAATCATATAGCATACAGGTTAATAAATACATATGCCCCGCAGTTGAAAGCAGAGAGGGTAGCATTGTTTAAGAAAATAGAACCACACTTGCACACTAATAAAATTATTATGTGGGGGGATTTTAATTGCAGACTACAAAAAGATGATTAGGGTAGAAAAACAGAGAAGATATTTTGTGATACAAATGCATTAACGAGTATTATACAAAATAATGCTATTTGTGATATTCATGAGAAAGTAGAGAGGGTTCCAGGGCGTACTTTCTATAAAGGCAGGTTATCTACCAGAATAGATTTCTGTTTCATATCTGAACATTTAACAGATTTAACGGTAGGGTTGCTGCCCCTGGAAACATCAGACCATTTAGCTTTTAAAGTAGGAATAGGAAATCCCAAGAACAATACAATTGGCAGAAATTATTGGAAAATGAATATATCAGTTTTACAAGAAGAAGTTAGTGGATCAGAAATAATACAATTCTTAGAAGATCAGCAGGATACAAAGTTCTTACATGACTTCCATAGAGTGGTGGGAAGATACTAAAAAAGAGATGTTACGGAATTAGTAATAAAGATAACCAAGAACAGGGTGAAAAACAAGTATGTGGCATATTTAGGGTTAAGAGCAAAATACCTTAAAACCTTGATGGAAATGACCCAGACGGGGATAAACAGAATGGATGAGATAAATATTATTAAAGACCAAATGTGTGCATATCATGGAGAAGAAGAGTTTAATATGGTTAGACAACAACAATTATTAACTGATGGTTCAAAGTGGTAAATAAATCCTTATGATACAGTCCATATGAAGAAAAAGCCAATATTATAACCACCCTTCAGGCTGAAAATTAACAATTAAAAAAGGATCAACCAGGAGACATGGAAACATAGAAAAATAAACGTTGAGAGCAGATAAGGTTCATAAGACCCATCCAGTCTGCCTCATTTCTTTTTCTACCTTATAAATGTGCCATTGACCTTTGCTCTGTCAATGGCCTATCTATTCATACTCATCTGTATTGCTCCCTTATGCCTATCCCATGCCTGTTTGAAGCCCTGCACTGTATTCATAGCCACCACTTCCTGAGGTAGGCTGTTCCATGCATCCACCACCCTTTCTGTGAAAAATAACTTCCTCACATTACACCTTAATCGGACTCCATCTAATCTCATGCTGTGCCCTCTTGTCCTGCTGTGTTTCTTATACTGAAACATGTTAGACTCTTTCACCTTGCTAATGGCCTCAAGGTGTTTGAATGTTTTGATCATATCACCTCTCTTACACCTTTGCTCTAGGGTATACATATTGAGATCCATTAATCTGTCCTCATATGTTTTCTGATGCAGTCCCTGCACCATTTTCATTGCCCTTCTCTGGACTGCCTCAATTTGGTTAATGTCCTTGTGAAGGTGTGGCCCCCAGTACTACACACAGTACTCCAGATGGGGCCTAACCAGTGTCTTGTAAAGAGGGATTATTACCTCCCTCCTATGACTTGTGATACCTAAGATAATACATCCTAACATCCCCCTAGCCTTACCTACTGCTTTAGCAGTCTGCTTGGATGATTTTAGGTCATCGGTGATGATGATGTCCAAGTCTCTTTCTCCCCTTGTGACTGCCAGCAGCTCCTCTCCTAGCCTATAGGTGGCTTCAGGGTTTATCTTCCCTATGTGCATGATCTTGCACTTCTTTTCATTAAACCCCAGTTGCCTCTTTTCCAACCATTTTGCCAGTTTATCCAGCTCTCTTCTCATTCTGTCCAACCCATCTGGATCATCTACTCTATTGCAGATCTTGGTGTCATCTAGAAACAGACAAACCTACTCTCCAGACCATCTGCAATGTCACTGATGAAGATATTGAAGAGGACTAGCTCCAGGACTGATCTCTGAGGTACCCTACTTGAGATTTGCATCTCTTCTGACTGTATACCGTTTACCACCATTCTCTGTTTTCTGCCCATCAACCAGTTTGCCACCCAGTTGGCCAACTTCTGACCCACCCTGAGCCTACCCAGCTTATTAATCATTCTTCTATGTGGAACAGTATCGAAAGCTTTGCTGAAATCAAGGTAGGTGACATCAACTGCTCCCCCTTGGTCCACCACTCTGGTTACCCAGTCAAAGAAATCTATGAGATTAGTTTGACAGGACTTTCCTGTTGTAAACCCATGCTGTCTTGGATCATATGCTCCTATGGATTCCAGGTGTAGTACTATCCTTTCCTTAAGGAGTGCCTCCATAATCTTGCCCACTACTGAGGTAAGACTGACTGATCTGTAGTTCTCTGCCTCCTCCCTCCTACCACTGTTGTGGAGTGGGATCACATGAGCCCATCTCCAGTCTTCTGGGACCTCTCCTGTGCTTAGAGACTCACTAAACAGTTTTGATAATGGCTGTGCTAGTTCCACCCTTAGCTCCTTTAGTACCCTGGGATCTATGCCATCGAGTCCCATTGCTTTGTTCACCTTGAGCTTAGCAAGCTCTTTTACCACCCTTTCTTTTGTGAAGGGACTAGTGCACACTTCCCTCCCCCCTGTGTCCATGGTGCTAAGCTGTGGGTCCTGCCCTACCTTCTCTTCAGTAAATACTGAGCAGAAGTATCTATTTAAGACAGATGCTTTTACATGGTCCTCGCCCTCACACACACCCTTATCCCCTCTGATCTTAGCAATAGCCCCTCTGGACTTTCACTAATGTATCTATAGAAAGTCTTTTCACCTTTGTTTACTGTTTGTGCTAGAGTTTCCTCAATTTGGGCCTTTGCCTGCCTTACTGCCTTCCCTGCTTTCCTTAGGGAAGTTTGGCATGCCTCCCTATCTTCATCCTGCTGCACTCCCTGATATTTCCTGAAAATCAAAATTTTGACTCTGGCCTTTTCTGTTACTTGTTTTGAGAACCAAAGTGGTTTCCTTCTTCTTTTGCACTTCCTTTTCTCTCTAACACAAAGGGATGTTGCTTCAAGTATTGCATGCTTAATGCTTGAAAACTTTGCCTATACCCTGTCATCTGTATTTCTTTTTGCCAGGGCTAGCTTAACTTTGTTGGCCATTTTTATCAAAGTTAGCTCCTCTGAAGTCCCATATTTTTGCCTTGAAATTGGATGATTTAGTTCTAGTGGCCAAATTGAACCATACCATGTGATGGTCACTGGCCCCAGGTGATCTTCTACCTAGAGATCTGTGATTCTTTCCCTGTTAGTCAGTACTAGATCTAGGATAGACCTGTCTCTTATGGGTTATTGTGCCAGTTGTTTGAGGCCCTCCCCCCACAGGGAATCACTATTGGTCTAGTTCTGGCAGATGTTCCTGCTAGTAGTGACCAATTTGTATCGGGCATGTTGAAGTCTCCCATTAGCAGAACCTTCCCTTTAGCTGTCATGTTTTGTATATCTTCTAACAGTAATGTGTCTATGTCTTCCACCTGGTCTGGAGGCCTGTAGACAAACCCAGTTTATATGGCTGTCCCATTTCCTGTTTCCCCTGGTGACCCACTGTTCTTCTGGCTCTGTATGTGTATTCTGAATTCCTGTAGCTTTGATATTTTCATTGACATAAAGGACCACTCTGCCCCTCCCCCCTTTTTTGCACCTCAGTCTCTTCTGAACAGTACATAGCCAGGTACTGAAGTCTCCCAAGTGTGGTTACTGGTAAACCATGTCTCACTAATGGCTATTATGTCCAGTTTAGCCACTGTCATTATTGCCTTCAGGTGTAGGTTCTTGTTTCCCAGACTGCAAGCATTTATGTACATGATTTTCCATTTGCCAAATTTTGGAATACAACAGATAGTGCAGGACCATGTTAAAAAGACATTTCAGGTAGCAGGAAGTAGCCCAGGACACTCTGTATTATACAACCTACTTATTCCTGAATTGACAAAAGAGGAAATACAGGAATTAATTGAGCCTATCTTGGAGGAAGAGATACAAAGGGCTATTGAGAAATTGTCACGGCATACCACACCAGGAAAATATGGT
This sequence comes from Neoceratodus forsteri, assembly GCA_016271365.2. Classification (NCBI taxonomy): domain Eukaryota; kingdom Metazoa; phylum Chordata; order Ceratodontiformes; family Ceratodontidae; genus Neoceratodus; species Neoceratodus forsteri. Next base: position 83,243,584 of record CM028133.1, on the reverse strand, counting down.
GTACCAAATGATTTTTATAAAGAATATAGTGTCTATTTAATTCCTATGTTGAAATAGATTTTAAGGGCTATCCAAGAGGAAAATAGATTGGGAGAAAGTATGACAGAAGGTGTAATGATTTTTTCTGTTTAAAAAAGGAGACCCACATAATATAAAAAATTGGAGACCCTTGAATCTATTGACAACTGATGATAAAATTCTAGCTAAAATATTGACAGGTCATTTAACAAAATAGCAGAAAAAGTGATAATAAAAACACAAACATGTGCAGTGCCAAACTGTAACATACAACAGAACCCAATGTTGATAAGGGAAAGTGTAGAACAAGGCAGGAAATTGGACATACCTATTATTGCTAGACCAGAAATTGACATTTGATGCCATATATCAGGAGTCTATATGGGATGTATTCAGCCACTATCATGTACGAAGTTTTTTAGTTAAATTCATAAATTACTGTATGCAAATGCAACAGTGATACCATCAGTGAATGGGCATCTAGACATACCAACCTATCAAAAAAAGGGGGGGTGAGGCAGGTATGTCCTTTAAGCCCACCATTGTATATTTCATTGGGACTGATCCTATGTTTAGAATGATAGAACAGAGTACCATTATTAATTCACTCACTACAGAGGCAAGAATAAGTCATCCAAAAGTAATAGCTTATGTGGATGATTGTACATTATTAGCAGCAGATCTTGAGTCAAGAAAACAGGTGATAGAAATATTACAACAAGCTAAACACTATACAGGAATGACCACAAATAAAGATAAAAACAAAGTAATGGTGCTGGGGGATGCTTCAATGGGGTGTGATTTCCCTATTAAAATCCAAAAAGAGCCTGTAAAGATATTGGGAATCACATATGGAACTTTAGAAGCAACACAGCAACAATGGGAGCAAGTCTGTATAGAGGCAGAATTAAAAGTACAGAGGTGGAAGTCATGGAAAATGACAAAGCACAAGACAGTTTATCTAATGAAAGACTATATTATGCCAGTATTCTTATACATGTCCCATATTTATCCATTATTCTTTTCACCACATACTAAAGTAATGGGAATTTTTTTCTCATTATTATGGGGTAGCAAATTAAACCCAGTAAAAAGAGCCCATACATATAGAAAATGGAAAGAAGGGGATTAAATATGTTGCAGCCCTTAGTGTATTTGTTTGGGAATTTCATGTTTACAAATATAAAAACATTAATATTAAGGAAGGTAGGGCTTGGTTTAGATGCAATGCAGAATTGGGTAGAAGATTTTTTCATGGCGTGGAGCGGGGAAAATGGCATACTGTGTATCAGAGAAACAGTTACCACATTATATACAGGTGACATTAAAGTACATCAGAATGTGGAAAATTGACTTGAAATAGCTGATAGATGTGGAAAAAAGGAAGTTGTGTACTGCATTAGTGGACAAATGTTATTATGAGGATCCTGTATTTCACATTCAACCAGAAATAGATGCGGTGGAATTGTTGGGGTGTATGGTGGAAGCTAGGATTCCAGCCAAAATGAAAGATATCATTTGGCTATGTGGTCATGAAAAACTTAATGTAAAAGATAATCAAAAACATAAATGAAAGAGGAAAGGGTGTGCATGGAAGACAGTAGTGGGGAACAAATAGAAACAATGAGACTTTTTTTTGAATGCCCATATAGGAATGGGTTTTGGACTGGATTGGATGCAATGTGGAATACGAATGTATTTAAGGGAATGACATATGAAATACTGATCTATGGTCAATTGACTCAAAAATGGAGGAAAAGGAATAAGGCCACCATATATGTTATATTAGCAGTAATAAAATGGTCTATCTGGCAAGGTAGGTGTCAGAGAGTCATGTTAAAAAAACCTTTTTATGGGAGAATATTATATTTCAAATATAGTCTGAACTTGATAAAGTATATTCGTATGCAAAAAGAATGAAACGTGTAGATTTTCCAGGCAGTTATGGATGGGAATACATTGGGTAGGTTGAAGATATATGATAGACCTGTAAGAAAGGGTGGTTTTTTTTGGGAATACTGTGTGTATGGTTGCATGTATACAGTAGACTGACTGCTAGAAAATTTAGGAATAGTATAGATATATAGATGTATACATGGAATAATTTTTTTTTTTTGAAGATTGGGAAGAGTTGTTCTGTAGTACTGGAAAAAGCATGTAAATAAAATAGCTTGCCTACAGAATGGCAATGGGAAAAATGGGCAAATATAGTTTAGGCCTATTTGTTGGATGATGAGAGAAGTTAAATAGACAGTGACTGGTGTCTGAGGATTTAAGACAGGCAAGACATTATGTTGAATTTATATTTTGATTTGCAATATTTTATGCTTTGTGATTATTCTTATGCATGTGTTTTTGGTCATTAAGTGTCAGTATTTGTTTCTGAATTCGAATAACAATTTTCCCTACTCATCCAGAGGGAGAGCTGCTGTCCCATGGCTGACAATCCAGAGAAGGTCCAGTATGCTGGTGTACCTGCAGGTGGGCAAATCTCCTTCCCTGCAGGTCCAGCCCAGGAGATCGCAAACGTAAATAATGAAATTGGTGACAGCACTATGGAAGTTGAGAATATGGCAGAAATGAGATGAGAGGATTTTTTTTATTTAGTTGTTTAACCAGGTGATAAGGATAAGGCCCTACCAGAGAAGCAAATGGACGAGGAGTTTTTGGAACACTTAAGTCCACTGCAATATCAATTGCACCTATTAAAAAATGCTGCAAGCAGCTGAGGAAAACCAGCGAGAACATTTTCAGTGAAACTTGCCAAATGTGCTGGTAAGCACTGATGCTAGGCCTGACAGATCCTCCAGCAACATGCCTGATGACAAAGGATCATTAAAGAAACCACATAGCAAACAGCAAAGGCCCCTGAATATTGACAGCACTCAGCAAACTGTCGACATGGCACTCTAGTTGGAGACAGAAAAAGAACCAAACAGAACGGAGCTCAACCTGACAGAAGTAAGTGCTGCTTCAAACATAAATGTGGGGGATAATGAAATACTAGCAAAAAATAAACTTCATGAAGGAGAAAATAATACAGAAATATTGGCACTGAGAAAAGAGAGAAATGTAGAAGTCTTGGAAAAAAACAGTAGGGAAGGAAACAATTTCCTGGAAGGCATTGTCAGGAACAAGGTGGACACAAATCATCAAGGGGAATCGATACCTGATAAGGAAGCCTTACCTATCCTAGGTACATCAAAAGAGACACTCAGAAAAGAGCTAAGTAATTATACCACTATAGCTTTTGCAGATGATTTTGATTCAGATTAGCAAGCTGAAGATCTCAACCCCATACAGGTACAGTCACCGGAACCTGGGCCCCCCCAAGCCTCTTGGATAATACAACACCCACCCTTGAAGAACACATTTAACAAAATGAGAATCCTAACTGGGGAGAAAGAGTAGAACAAACAGAAATACAGAACAACAACCATACGGTGGCTGCCCAAGCTCTCCAATTATGGGCACAATTTTGACAGAGAGAGCAGACCTTTCAAAACAATGCATCAACACAAAGAAAAAATGCATTGTGCATACAGTAGCTGGACAGCACACCCCAGCTACTGGACAAAATCTATGTTGGCAAAACCCTCATTAAGAAATCCCTTTGTTTTTTTCTCAAATGAGATTTATACCCTCATCCATGCCTCAAGGTGCACAATATTTGATGTGAGCTTTAAGACACCAGGGGGACTGGATAGGTTTTGGTCTACATAGGAGAAATTGTGGTATACTGCTTAACAGTTTCCATTCAGAGCCTTACCCCTCAGCAAACCAGCAGTCAAGCAGGTCACAGTTCTATTCCAAAATGAAGGGGTAAATGTACATGATGTTAAACATTGGCTGCAGCAAATAAATGAGTCACTGGATGAACCTGTTCCAATTTTAGACAAGGAACACATATTAACAGGGGATGGGAATTCAGAGTGCAGTTGTGACTGGTAGCACAAGGCCCCAGACCCCAAGTGCTTTTTATTTAGAGAAAGAAATGGGCCACTGCTTTTACACGGGCCAACCAAAAACTTGCTTCAAGTGTGGGTCATGCATGCACTTAAGCAATGCATGTGACAGAATCGGACGTAACCTGTGCCTAGAATATAGACATAACACTATAAATTGTAGCAATGAGATGAGATGTAATCTCTGTGAGGAGACAGGACATGTGTACCACACTTGTGAATGGGCATCCCACAATAGAACTGAACCAAGATATTATTCTTGATAATACACAAAACAACAGTATTGAAAAACAAAGACAAAACAGAGAAACAACATGTGAGAGAGCAACAAAATCAACAAATCAACACCCCCCCCTGGCCACTCCTTCCACATCAAGAACAGACCCCCCTTCCCACAAGAGAGAGCAATAGATATATATAGAGAGAAAAAAGTCAACCTCAGGAGGGGGCTATGGAAACAACCCTGTAGCCATGGATACACATAGGCCAGAAGAAAATGATATACAAGTACAAAATGAACAAGATGCAACAGTTATGCCACCACCAGAGATGACAACAGTTATGTCAAAAAAATTGCATATTAAAGAAAAAAAATCCTACTGTAAAACTGCAGAAAACAACAGAGGCACATAAACTTCTCATTCTGTCAAATAAATATACAGCCCTACAGCCTCAAGACCCTGACCAGGATGTAGACTTTGAAACATCATCAACCATACCCTCACAGCAAGGAATGATCTCAGAGTCAGATAATGAAGCTAACATTCAAGAACAAGGCAGAAACCATTTGGGAATACAGCCCAGAAGGAGCAGAAGATTAAGAAAACAAATTTAGACAGAACTATCTATTCTATCACCTTAACTCTCCATGTAATTCATCTACTGCTATAAAATAGCAACTTTAAATGCTAACAGCTTGAAAAATAGCAGAAGAAGACTGGTGACTTTTTCCATAATAAAAGACCTGGGGATTGATATAAGTTTTTTGCAGGATACCAGACTTCATACTTCAAATGAAATAGAAGTAGTAAAAACATATAGTTTTGGGAGCATTCCTTTTACTCTGTCAGCATGGAAATATGTGGAGGAGTAGGCATTTTATTTTATGGTTATGATTACACTTTCTCTAAAATAGTGGATATATGCCCGATCAGAGTGATGATGGTAGTTTTTTTTTTCACAATAATAGTATGTGGAAAATCTTAAATTTGTATGCACCACAAACAAAGAAAGAGAAAGTGTATATACTGGACCTGAAAAAAGCATACCTATTCATTTCTAGACACATTATCTGGGCAGATTTTAATTGTGTGCTAACCAGAGAGGATAGAGGAGCTAAGACCAACAGTTTCGTGATTCGAATGCTCTAAATTAAATAGTGGTACAAGCAGAGCTTTTAAATACATATTTCACTATACATCCTAGTGGAGGATACACATTTTATAAAAGCACAATAGCCAGTAGTATAGATTATATACTGTATGCTCCTCTTCATCCTTAAAAACCCAGAGAGCACATGTAATCCCTGTAGAAAATATTGCCAACTTAATGGTACTATCCCTCATAACCATTCAGGAAACTTTCTCGACTGGTAAGGGGTTTTGGAAATTAAATAACAATTTACTGACTATTTAAGAAATAAAGACCCAAGTCAGAGAATTATTAAATGGCAGAAAATATGTGGCATGTTTGGAAACAGACTTACGTAGATGGTGGGTCGCCACCAAATCTGAAATAAAAAAAAACTTTTCCAGCAACAAGCAAACCAAAGGAATACTGAACAGTATAAAAATATATACTACATTGAGAGAACAATATTTTAAAATTATTTCTGTGGTAAATGAAGGATATGGGGCCTTTTTTGAACAAGTTAAAAATATACAAACTAAAATCGCAAAGCTGCAATATACCAGGGCAACATTACTCCTTTATGAATACAAGATAGGTACCTCAGGCAAAACTATGACTGGAAACATATTTTGAGAGCTGCAAAAATAGAGTACAACAGAGAACTATGGATAAGATTCAAGATAAGGAAGGGAAAATAGTTGATACAAGTAAAAAAAATATTGGAAACAGTCGTCCAGCATGTGGAAGAGCTATATACAGATCCAGGAATAACCGAGGACAAAATACAGGAAACTCTGAAGAAAAGTACAATACTCACCTTACCCCTGATATAGCTAATAACCTAACAGTACCTATCACTTCAACAGAAATAGAGACTCAATTAAACCCCTAAAAAATAATACAACCCCAGGTCCAGATGGATTGATATCTGAATTCTGTGACACATTCAGCACATAACTGGCAGAGCTATTAACAGTAGTTTATAATACTATCTTGGATAATGATTTAATAGCACTTCAATTAGGCATATCTATTCAGCTACTTATCCATTAAAAAGTGATGGACAAAATATAAAAAAACTGGAGACTGTTAAGTTTAATGGACACGGATATCAAATTCCTAATGAAAATCTTAATAAGCAGAATTGCCCTGGATGCACCATACTAAATCGAATCTAGTCAAACATGTACAATTCAAGGTAGAAAGATACAAGAAACCTTGCTGTTGATGAGATGAATTGTAGAAATGGGAAATCAAAATAGACTTAATGGATACCTACTAAGCCTAGACCAAGAGCAGGTCTTTGACAAGGTCTCACATGTATACCTATGGGTAGTATTAATAAAATATGGAATACCAAAAATTTTATTAAGTGGCTAATGAAATTATATAGGATAGCATCAACAGCACCTTTGGTCAATGGACACATGGGAGATATGGTAAAAATAAACAGAGGGGTAAGACAGGGCTACCCCATGAGCCCCATTCTATATGTTTTTTGACTTGATCCATTATTGAAATTGATACAACAAGATCAGAAGATAGGAGAAGTATGGCTTCCTACAGAAGGAAGTATAGTTAAAACCACAGCTGATGCAGATGATCTCTGCCTAATACTACCTGATATAAAGTCAATAGAAATTGCTGTAAGTGTAATAAAAAATATTCAACAATTACAGGAGCTAGGATAAATACAGAAAAAATGTGCAGGATATATCCTGAGTAAAAATATGACAAGAGTGCAAGAAATCCAGAATATTAAAATATCACACTCTTCAATTAAAATTTTAGGCATAACCCTCGGAATAGAAGATAAAGATTTGGAAAACTGAAAAAAAACCTAGACTACAGTACAGAGAAAGTTCCAATCTGGAAAAGTTGGCAACAACTAAAAAGGAAAAAAGTGGCTATAATCAAAATCTTTGTACTGCCAATATTCACTTATTTATGCTCTGCCCCTTCCCCCCCAAACAGGGTGTTTTGATATAACAATCCTAAATCAGAGTTTCCAGATAATTTGGGGAAGTAGACTTAACCCCATACAAAGAGAAACATTTAACATACCTTATAAACATGGAGGAATAGACCTACTAAACCCGATCAGTTACTTTTTCAATATCTTCTTGTACAATAACATTAAGGCCTTTGTTTCACCAGAAAAAGCAGAATGGAAACAAAGTGGCAGCCTATTGGATCAAACGTTTGATAACAACATGGTCACAATTTCCTTTAGCTTTAAAAAGAACACAAACAACTACCACATTATGTACTCCCCATGACTGAGAAAATAAGGACATGGAAAATTACCCTAGCTCAGACAACAGTATCCAGTAGGAAACTAGTGTACCAGACTATACAGGAACAAGGAAATACAACTACCATTGAATATAAGGGTATAAGTCCACAAGAACACAACAGGTTAGGAGAGTATTTAGTAGATAAAAGAACACTACCACGCACATAGGACATTATTTAAGTGCACATGGCAGGCTTGAGGTAAAAGGGAATGCTAAGCATAAAAGTATTACGTAGAGATATTGCCCAAGAATGTAATGTGTACAGATGAAAGAAACTCTAGAACACTTTTTATACACTGTGATTATGCCAGAGAAGTGTGGAAGGAAATAGGCAGAAGATGGGAGAATAAACAATGGGGGAAAGTGACCTATGACCCTATTACACTAGGATACATGAATCAAATGAAAGGAATCAAGGAGGGGACTTTAAGGTTAATATTTACCTGTATTAAATTCATAACATGGCAGGTGTGATGTAGATAAGTCTTGCAACAGAAAGTGATTCTACCTGTGGCAGTTGTATTGTTAATTGAAAAAGAAATAAGGACACAATTATTATATGATAAACTGAAACTGTTCTGGGAACAATGGAAGAAAAGATGGAGGGGTATACTTGTAATTATAACAATGTGAAATGTGGGTAACAAGATTGTTCTGCTAAGAAAAGAATAATCCCTAGTAAGAGACAATATGAATTACAAAGTTTGAAAACTATATTTTTTGTATAAATGTTATATTAATTTCTGGTTCAAAGGAGTGACATATTATATTTTATTTGAGATATTATATAGAAAAATGTATGATATTATGTACCAGCTTGTATTTATTTTGTACACAATAAAAATTCCCCTACTCTTTTTGAGAAGTGCCATGGGATCTTTAACATTTACTGTATATCTAGAGATAGATTAAGTATTATGAAATTATATAAAACATATTTTTTGCCAAATTTTGATTATGGAAGACCAGTTTGGAGTCCCTATCTCAGAAGAGATATTAATTTAATAGAAAAAATCCAGAGAAAGATAACTAAATCAGTTTATGGGTTAAAAAATTATGAATATAATGAAAGGTTGAAGATACTAAACCTGTATTCCTTGGAAACCAGAAGAATTAGGGGCAACCTGTTATTATTATACAAAATTATAAAGGACCCCACCATAAGAGAGAACTGTGGTTTCAAATTAATTGAGAGGGAGGTTAACCTTAGGTCACATAAGATGCAAATCCAAGTTCCAAATGTACTTACAGTTAAATGGCTGAATTTTTATAATATGCATACTACCAGGTTATGGAATTCATTACCTTACCATGTTGTTGATGCACCTATATTTGACCAGTTTAAAATAAGGCTGAATGATTACTTCCTGAGTATCAGGAAGTTGAGATAACTCCACTATGTAGTGGGAGACAATTAAATGGCCATTCTTGCCTACTTTGTCTGATTTCTCCAAGTTAATCCAAGTTAATCCACCTGAACTACCACCAGAACAGACAAATGGGACCTCGGTTAATGTCTCATCTGAAAGACTCAGGACAGTAGCACCCCCCTCGTGTTGCACTACAGTTTCAGTATTGGGATTTAATCCAGTACCTGGCATGGAAATAGAATCCACAACCTTCTGATCTTCTGGCCTCAGAGGCAAGTGTGCTACCAGCTGAGCCACTGACATTGATAAAGAATTATCTCTATGAGTTTCCCAACAATTGATGTGAGGTTCACTGGTCTGTAGTTGCCTGGTTCATCCTTAGGTCCAGTTTTGTGAATGGGTACATGTGCCATCCTCTAGTCCTGTACTATGCATCCAGTGTCCAAGGAGGTGTTGAACAGGCCAGCCAGTGGTCCTGCCAGGATCTCTACTAGTTTCTTATGTATCCTATGGTGAATGCCATCTGGACACGGTGCCTTTTCCCTTCTCAGAGTCCTTAATCCTTTCAGCATCCTATCTTCTGTAATCCCTATATCAGTCACCTCCACCACCCCCCCCCCGCTCACTCCTCCCTTCCCAGGTGGTGTCTGCCCCTTTCTTTTTTGTGAACACAGAGCAGAAGTAATTGTTCAGTGCATCTGCCTGGTCCTCCCCTTCTCCGCCCCACCCTCTGTCCTTCCTAATCCTCACAATCTGATCTTTATATTTCTGCCTTTTGCTGATGTATCTGAAGAAGTCCTTTTCCCCATTTTTAATGCCCTACACCAATCTCAGTTCCCTGGAAGCCTTGGCCACTCTGACTAGCCTGGTAACCTCCCTGGACTTCTTCATATGCTCATCCTTGTTATTCCCCCTCCCAGTTTCCTGAGTTTTTGAAATGCCTTTTTTAGCCTTCACCCCTTCCACAAACTCCTGTCAGCCAGCTGGATTTTTTTTTTGCCCTATTCTTCTTACTCCTTGTTCTTTTACATGTCCCAGTAGCTTCCACCAGGTCCTTTTTAATAATATCTGATATTTGGCTAGCAACCATGCGCAGCTGAATTTCCACCAGATGCCTGCCCAAAATTTCCTCTATCCTTTTAAAGTCTGTCCTCCCTAAAGTCAATCACCTTCATACCTGTATCTCCTGCTTCCCTGCCCATGTTGAACATGAACCATACCATGTGGTGGTCACTCCCAGCCAGAGGGTCCTCCACCTCCAGATCCCTTACAAACTCACCATTTAATAGAACCAGGTCCAGAGTCCTATCTAGTCCAGTTGGCTCACTGACCAACTCCACCAGGAAGCTGTCCTGAAATGCCTCTAATAAGATTTGTTCCTTTGCACTCATGGTGGTTGGGGTGCTCCACTCCACCCCTGGTAGGTTGAAGGAAAAAAATTACTCACCTTAGTAATGTTGTTTCTTCTAATGAAGTCTTGCTATATTCTGACATATGCAGTGAGTCCCAACCTTTGAACTGCCCCGGAGATGAAAGTGTTAACTTTCCATGCCAGGCATGGAATGCTGAGCTCGAGCTAGTTGAGACTCTGTCTGTTGTTCTTCAAACTCAAACCGTCAGATCTTTTGAGCTAAACTCACTAAGGTCCTGTGTGGAAGCTGTAAACCTACACTAGCCAACTGGCTACTAAACATAAAAACACATTTTTGGTCCCAACACAAAGACTCAAGTCAGGAGACCCAAAATGAAAACACAACACCAGTCACCCCAAAAGAAGGATGAAACAAAAGGGTGGGCACCTACTAAGTGCCAACACTGCACTGCCACTCACATCCAAAAACAGAGGTTCTAAGAGGGGTAGGTGGAAGTCAGAATATAGCAAGACTCCATTAGAAGAAACAACATTACTAAGGTGAGTAATTTTTTCTTCAAACAACATGAAGTCTTGCTATATTCTGACAAATGCAGACTAAAAGCAGTACCTCCATGGAGGAGGGACAGAACCTACTTAGGAAATAGGCTCTGAAGCACAGCTGTGCCAAACTGAGCATCACTTCTAGCCTGGATGTCCAGGGAGTAATGCTTGGTAAAAGTGTGAACTGTTTTCCAGGTAGCTGCTTGACATATCTCTAGAATAGGGATGTCCCTGGCAGCAGCCAGGGAAGCAGCTGTACCTCTGGTAGAGTGAGCCCTCAGGCCTGAGGGAGGAACCTTACCCAGTTTTCATAGCAAAATTGGATACAGGAGACAATCCACCTGGCAATGGATCTTTTAGTGGCAGGTTTCCCTTTACCAACCTCACCATAAGTGAGGAACAGTTGGAGGGAGTCAAACCTGTGACCCTTGGTACGCTCTATGTAGTAGCTAAGGGCTCTTTTGACATCTAAACTGTGCAGTCTCCTCTCGCCAGAGGAGGAATGTCAGTGAAGTACACAGGAAGAGACATAGATTGATTAAGGTGGAAATCTGAAACCACCTTAGGCAAGAACTTCCTGTTAGTCCTGAGGACCACCTTATTTCTATGAAAGGAGATAAAATCAGGCTCCACTGACAAAGCTTGCAATTCACTTATGCATCTGGCAGAAGTGATGGCTACCAGAAACACAGTCTTCCAAGTCAAGTACTTGAGCTCTGCTGAAGATAAAGGCTCAAAAGGGGGTTGCATAAGCTGAACAATGCAAACATTGAGGTCCCAGGCAGGGGCAGGGTCCCTGAGTGGAGGGTTGGTGTAAAGCAATCCCTTGAAAAACTTGGAGAAGACAGTGTGAGCTGAGAGAGAACAGGGCTTACCTGCTGAAATAAAAGCAGACACAGCTGCCAGATGCACTTTCAGTGTAGCTGGTCTCAGCCCCAAGCTATTTAAGTGGACCATATAATCAAGGACTGTGGGCAGATCAGCAGATTCTGGGTAAATATGCTTCCCAGAGCACCATATGGAAAATCTTTTCTATTTAGAATTATAAGTAGCCCTGGTGGAAGGTTTTCTAGAAGCCTTCAGGATATCCATTACACCCTGGGAAAGGTGTAAGTCAGCAAACTCTAACTCTTCAAGAATCAGGCCTTGAGATTGAGAGATTTGAGGTTCGGGTACCAAACCCTCCCCTGAGCACAGGTCAACAGGTTGTAATTCCTGGGAAGACACAGGGGAAGATGGACTGCTAAGGACAGTAGGAGTGGATACCAGGGCTGTCTGGCCCAGTCTGGAGCAATCAGGATCACCTTGCAGGGTTGAGATCTGATTTTGACTAGCACTTTGAACAGGAGAGGGAAGGGGGGAAAAGCATAGAGAAACTTCCCTTCCCAATTGAGAGCTAAGGCATCCAGGGGGACTGAGCCCAACACTGGGGGTCTGCAGCAAAAAAGGGGAAGTTGGTGATTGTCTGGGGCTGCAAAAAGATCTATCTGCGGGGTGTCCCATCTGGAAAAAATCACTTCCAAGACCAGGGGATCCAGTGACCATTAGTGATGGCCCTGGGAAATCCTGCTGAGAGCATCTGCCAGGACATTGTCCTTTCCTGGTAGGTGAACTGATGTGAGGGAGGTGTTCAGGGAGTATGCCAGAGACCACAACTTCATTGCTTTGGTGCACAAGGCCATAGACCAAGTGCCTCCTTGCTTGTTGATGTACCACATTGTGGTGGTGTTGTCTGTTCTGACCTGTACAACTTTGTTCTGAACAGATTTGGAAAAAGCTTGAAGTGCTAGAAATACCGCTCTGAGTTCCAACAGATTGATATGGAGCAGAGATTCCTGAGGGGTCCACAACCCCTGGGTGGTGAGGTTGCCCATGTGAGCCCCCCACCCCAAGAGGGATTAAAGAGTGAGACTAGGTAACAAAGGGAACCCCTTGTCTCAAATTGTTCTGATCCTGTCACCACTGTAGGGCCTGGATCAGGGTTCAAGTTACTGGGATCAGTTTGGTCAGAGGGTCCTTCCTTTGAGACCAAAAGGCTCTCAAATGGAACTGAATGTCCCTCATCTGAAATCTTGCTCCCTGCACTACTGTTGTAGAAGCAGCCATGTACCCCAGGAGCTGTAGAAAATGCCTTGCTGGTCGAGACACCTGCAGGGTGAATGAGAAGGCCAGAGAGACCAGGGTCCTTGCCCTGTCCAGGGGAAGGAAGGCTCTGGCCTTCTCTGTGTCTAGCTCTGTGCCTATGAAGGTGAGGAGCTGGACAGGCTCTAGAATTAACTTTGAAAGATTTAGGAGGAAACCCAAAGAAGTGAGCAGTTGCTGAGTTATCTGTAAGTGTAACTTGACTTGGTCTGGGGACTGGCCTACTATGACCCAGTCATCCAGGTAAGGGAAAATGGCAATTTTCTGCCTTCTTAGAGAAGCAACTACTACTGCCAGGCATTTTGTGAATACCCTTGGAGCAGAGGTGAGGTCAAAGGGCATTGCTCTGAACTGGTAATGGCCTGAGGGCAGCTCGAACCTGAGGTACTTTCGATGGGAGCTTCTGATGAGAATATGGAAGTAGGCATCCTTGAGGTCCAGGGACACTAGCCAGTCCCCTGGCCTTAGAGAGGGTAGAATAATTCCCAGAGTCACCATTTTGAATTTTGGTTTTAAAAGCTGCTTGTTTAGGTATCTGAGATCCAGGATGGGCCGTCATTCTCCTGTCTTTTTTGGGGTAAGGAAGTACCTGGAATACAATCCTTTGCCCTGGTGTATGGGTGGAACCCTTTCCACAGCTCTGAGAGCTAGGAGGGAAGAGACCTCTGCCTCTAAGGCAAGTGCCTCTGATGGATTTGCAGGTGGAAAAGATCTGGTTCTCATCTTTGGAAACTTTTTGAAGCTGAGAACCAGTCCCTGGCTTACTACTTCCAGGACCCACTTGTCTGATGTTAGAGACTTCCAGTCCTGGACAAAGTAAGCCAGCCTGCCCCCTGCAGGTGGTGGAGAATTGGCCCTGGCAACCCCATCAGGGTGCCTGCTTGGCAGGGGCTTTGGGCTGAGGGGTGGAAGCAGGCCTGCTTGTACCCCGTCTGCCTTTCCCTCTAAAGAACCCCCTCTGGGCATAAGCAGAAGAGGAGGCCTGGGCTTGGTAAAAAGGCCTGTGAAAAGGCCTGCCCCTGCCCCTGGGAGCTGCCTTTGAGGAGTGACCTGCCTTTCCTTGGCCTGTGCACTCCTATAGGTGGTCCTATACTCATCCATTTTCTTCATGTAATTCTTTGTCTGCTCCCCAAACAGAGAATTACCCACAACAGGAAAATCCATGGCCTTAGTCTGGGTATCCTGTGACAGGCTAGTACATCTGAGTCAAGCCATTCTTCGAAGTGCTACAGATGTAGCCATGACTCTTGATGACACATCATTTGAGTCCACTGCAGCATGGAATTGCACCTTGGATGCCTCAATACCATCAGCAGCCACCTGCTCCAGCTCCTTGGCAAGCTGGCCAGGGACCTGTTTTGCTAGAGCCATGACAGTGTCCCATCTGGATTTCTGATATCTAGCAACATAAGCCATATAATTCACCTGTCTGAGTCCCAAGGATGCTGCCATGTACTGTTTCTTTGCCATGGCATCAATCCTCCTGGAGTCCTTGTCTGGGGGTGAAGCCAAGGGAATATTTGCCTTGTCACAGGCTGCAGCATGCACTACCCCAACATGGCTGCATTGTTGTGTAAGGAACACCATATCAGAGCCTTACAATGTGTACCTCTTGTCCATTCTCTTATCCACGGGAGGTATAGTGTGAGGAGTTTTTAGAATTTTAAATGTCTGTTTCCCAAAAGATTTATGCAAGGGAATAGACAGTCTCCTAGACTCTGGGATATCCATAATTTCCACATAATCAGGCTCCTCTTGATCATCCACAACTTCCTCCATAGGGAGCTGGAGGGTTTCAGCCACTTTTTTATAAAACATAAAATGAGAAGGGGACTCAGAAAACCTAGGAGGAGACACTCCTGAAGGTCTGTCTGGGGAGCTGTCCGGGTCAATGGGCACATCCAGACTTTCAAATCCACATTCACTCTCCTCATACTCCTCTTCCCCCTCCTCCGGTTCATAATATTCCTCTAAATCATACTCTTGAACTGGTGGAACCGGCCGAACCGAGCGCCTACCTGACGGTGCCGGTTCGGTCGGAACCGGGGAAAGTGACTGGACAATTTTGATTGCTTTTGCTATTTCTTCAGCAGTTGGAGAGGAAAGTTTTGGCTTCACACCAGCTGATTTTCTAGTCGTTTTTGCTGGAACCGACTCCTCAGAGTCGGATCTAATTTTGCCCGAAGAAGTCTCGCCCTGGTCAGAGGGCACTCCTTCTGGTTCAGTTTGAACCGAACCTGGCTGGCCATCCGGTTCAGTGGACTTTTTGGCCTCCCTTTCCCTGAGCCTACCAACTCTCTTCTCCAGGGTAGCTGCAGGAAAATGTTTACAAATCTGGCAGGCTGCATTGAGGTGGGCAAACCCCAGACAGTAAACACAGGTGGTGTGAGGATCAGCCTTGGCAAAGACTTCCCCACACACACTACAGTGTTGAAACCCAGTGGGCCCGGTTTTTCTTTTGGGTTTCTCAGACATAGTGCCAGTCCTATCTAAACTTACCCATTTATGGCAATCCACCAGGTAAGGCCCTCTTATCGGTTCCCAACCGTGTCATGGGTCGTGGAAAAAAAGTAATAAAATCTGGGTTTTTTAGAACCAATAAGAACTAGTAACCACACTCTAAAAGTACAATTTAGTATTTTTTAAATAACTTGATCAGTTCAAACCGAACCGATGAACCGTTTACAAGTTCCACACAGAAAGATAAAATAACCTATCTAGTACTCACAAATACCACAGACAGAGACCGAACCAACAGGTTACGGTTTAATTTCAGTCGAAAACTGAGAAAACGGCACTTTAACCGACAAAATGAACCAAGCAGAAGGAGAAATCTGTTCAGTGAGGCGGAGTAAAGAATCTGATGGTTTGAGTTTGAAGAACAACAGACAGAGTCTTAACCGAGCTCGAGCTCAGTGTTCCATGCCTGGCATGGAAAGTTAACTCTTTCATCTCTGGGGCAGTTTGAAGGTTGGGACTCACTGCATATGTCAGAATATAGCATGACTTCATGTTGTTTGAATCCCCCAATACCACAGTGTTGCCTTTCTTGAAGACCCTTATGATTTGCTCAGTTAACTCCTTATCCAGATCATTAACTTGGACTGGTGGCCTATACACCACCCCCATCCTCAATGCCCTACTTCTTGAGTCTTGAAGTTGCAGCCATAGGGCCTCTGCTCTGCCTTCCTCCCCCTCCTCCATTAAACACCTTATCCCCTCCCATACATATAGTGCCATAATAAGATTTCATTTTGCCAGAATATTAGAATAGGCGAAAAAGCAGAAAGTGTGCATGCTCCAGTAGAAATCAGAATTGATATAGCAAAAAATATCATAAAGGACTCAAAAAAGAAGGCAAATAGGATGTGTATGAAAATAAATTGTATATAATATGAATTAATAAACAACTGCCACTTCAAGAGAGAGTTTAAGAAAATTGGGATGATAGAAAATAATAGAAATATAATTGAGTAAACCAGATGAGAGGTGCTTACAAAAGCTAGAAAATATTCTTGACAGAATTAAAAATCTAGTGAACAAGGAAAACATTACCCATCCAGAAATGAATTAAGTTGGCATAACAAAACATGCAAACAAGCAAAAAGAAAGTTAAATAAACAGCTAAGAGTGACAAGACAAAACCCTAATAAAGAAAATAAGTGCACCCTCAATAAAGCAAGGAAAGAATACAATAACCTTATAAAAGGAAAAAGGGAAAAATACAGAAATAAGGTCTGGGAGGAATTCAAACAAGCAGTAGTAGAAAAAGACACTATAAAATTTTGGAAAATGGTATTAAAGGGTTTAGATAATTACTGTGATGAAGTAGAGAACTATATAAAACCTACCACCTGGGTAAATTATGAAAAACTGCTTTTCAAAATTAATGCAATAAACACTACAAAAATAATTAAATTGATCCCCTTCAAGAATGATATATCCAGGATAGAAATTGAAGTTTTTATAGAGGCATTCCCCAGCTGAAAAGCTCTTGGCCCAGATGGGGTACCAATGGATGTCTCACTCATCCCCAGGTGGCCATTTTGAATAAGGTTAAGCATAGAACATTTCAACTCACATGTGAGTTCTGGGGCTGAGTGAAATGGAATTGAAATGTGGTCCACATGTCTATGTAAGATATATAAATATAGAACAAAAACTGGCAAAATACCTAGGATATGGTCAAAGAACATCATAATCCCGCTATACAAAAAAGGAGGAAAAAACAACCCAACCTATTATACAGTAGGCCCATTAGCCTAATTGACAATATTTACTAGACTCAATAATAATTGAATACTGTATTAGGAAAGAGAAAATAAAATTATTGATGAGGTGCAAGCTGGCTTTACACCCGCACACTCAATGATTGACCAATGTTTCACATTAATGCATATAATGCATAAATAATACAAAAAATGAAAATTGTTCTGTGTTTTTGGGGACCTCAAGTCTGCATTCAATAGGGAGAACAGGAGCAAATTATGGACAACACTAAAAGGGTATGAGTTAGATGATGCCCTGATTAACATTATAATGACACTGTATTATAATAACATGACATGTGTAAGATAGCAAAAATGCCAAAGAAAGCTCTAAATTTAAAATGAATAGGGGTGTAAAGCAAGGGTGCGTCCTCTCGACTATACTGTTCAGCCTTTTTATTAATCAAATTTTATTAAAGCTCTGTGACACTAAATTCCATATGCCCAAAATAGGCTTCAGGTGCTGCCCCTACCTTGCTTATATGGATGACATTGTCATCCTCTCAACTAGTTTTCCGGGTATTAAAAGAAGCTTCCACAAATTACAAACTGAAATGGTAAAAATGGATCTAGAAATAAATTATAATAAAACAAAGCTAAAGATAAGCGGTAATATAAACAAAAGAACAATGGGTAAATATAAAGTAAACCTACAGACAATTTCATTTCATTTTTAATTTTTGTACTTGTAAGCAGGTTGAGCAAAACTGCCCATTTTCTACAGCAACAGGTTACAAACAAACTTAGCATACATAATTAGACAAACATTTGAAAACAATACAAAATGCAAAAACAAATTAACAATCAATTATTAACATGTACATGTGCAAATATCACTATCCATCAACCAATAGTTTAGTCTAGTTTTAAAGGACCACAATGTCATACTTTCTATAATGTCAACATGTAATGAATTAAAAAACAAAGGAGCACTAAATAAAGTAGATCTCTGGCCAAAAGCAGTTTGAAACAATGGAATTTCATGAGAAAATTTTGTGTGAGATCTAGTACCACTGGAACTAAGAAACCTAGAAAATAATAATGAGACTACAGGAGAAATAAGGCCATTCTTTACCTTAAACATAAGGATACCAATCTTGTGCGAAATCTGATTTTTAAGAGCTAAACTGTGCGAACATTCAAAAAAAAAACAATGATGTGTTCGAAAGGGAACATCAAGCATAAAGCACAAAATAGAGTTATAGGTTATCTTAAGTTTATTGAGTAAATGACCAGAGAACAAGGAATAAATAATTATACCATAATCCAAGACACTCAACAAAAAACTATAAGAAAGCAGAAACCTTGATTCTCTGGTCAAAAACTGCCTAACTCTATAAAGTGAACCTAATCTCTGATGAAGGGTTTTTCTTAATTTATTCAAATGAAGTTCAAATTTTAACTTTGAATTGAAAATTATCCCCAAATATTTAAAACTATCCACTAATTTAATCACACTGCCATCCAAAGTAACAATATAATGCAGGTTATTAGGCTCAAGGGTCCCTTTCGAAAACAGCATAGCCTTTGTTTAGCCTGGATTAAGTACCATAGAATTCAAAAGCAACCAGTTTTGAAAGGAATTGAAATCAGATTGCACCATATTCAAAGTAACATTGGGAGTGAAGCCTACACTATAAATTACTGCATCATCTGCATAAAGTATCATTGATGAATGTGAACAAACCAAAGGAACTGAATTCATATAAATTGAAAAAATCAGTGGGCCAAGTATTAACCCTTGGGGTATCCCACATTTAATAATACTAGGAGAGGAAATACTATCACCTATATGAGTACAGTGGGATCTATCAGTAAGATAATTATAGTACCGAGAAATAACATTATCAGAAAAGTATGAACTAGAAAGAATACCATTTAACAAACCATGTTCAACCAAATGAAAGGCCTTGGTGAGGTCCACAAAAAGTGCTGCTACAGCCTGCGCTTCATCAAGGGCACACTGAACGGCACCCGTGAATCCCACCAAGGCCGTCTCGGTGTTATGACATGGCTTAAAACCATGCTGACAATTAGAAAGCACATTATGCTTTTGTAGATATTCAGTAGTTTGGTCGAAAATAACATGTTCCAAAATTTTAATGAACTGGAAATTGTAACTGACTATTGCTATTTGGAAACACAGTTCATCAATAAACTTAACTGGGGAAAACAAAAAAGAGAACTGGAGATCAAGGTAAAAAAATTCTCCTCAGTGGTATTGGGCTTCATGAATAAAGCCAGGGGAAGATCGATAAGAGGCTGTATAAAACTTATCAACACAAAGATAAGAAATCAAGTGTTATACTGAGCCAAAATGTGGGGCCTAGAATTAAGGGAAATATTAGAAGCCTTAGTAAATACATTCTACAAACATGCATTATGGTTACGAAAAAGTGTGCCTTCAGCACTGGTAAGGATGGAAATAGTTCAAATTCCTATACAATGCAACATAGAAGAAAGGATGGTCATATACTGGATGAAGGCGTATACAATGCCTGACTCCAGACTACCCAGAAAATGCATTCAGGAGGCCATACAATATGCTAACCAATATTAATTGTGCTCAAGTATGCAAGTAGTGGAAAAAATTATCAAGCTTCAGGGATTATTAAATCACATCATAGACATCCACACTAGACCAATAAAACTGATCCAGATGAAAATAAAAGAAAGACTCAGAGATATATACGCACAAAGGGATATGGTTATAAGTAAGCAATACAAAATCAGTAAATGGCTCTCAATTAATAAAATACATTTTGGCTTTGAAAATTATTTAAACATTATAAAGGACCCTAATAGAAGAAACATTTTAGTGAGATATAGGTTTGAACACTACGAAAGTCAGAGGATGAAGGCCTTCTATAAACAGGCTGGGGGCAGTAACTGCAAATGTCAAACAGGAGAGGACAACATAACACATCTCCTAATATTATGCCCCCTATCTAATGAGATAAGGGATACATTTTTGGGAGACATAATAGCTACTATGGAATTGGAGCCGAACCAAATGGCCACATATTTGCTAAAATCAAATGCAGTACAAATATTAGAGAAGGTGATCCCTTTCTGTAAAACCATAGACAGGAGAAAACTACATGTAATTGCAAAATAAAGCAGAACTGCACAAAGGAGATGGACAAAACAAAATCGCACTGAAGAATAATTAGTAAACTTGTATGTTCTTTTTATTATTTAAAGGTTACTGCTAGTACCAATGCATATATTTTTTATAGTATCGTTTTATATTCAATTATGTTATTTAAGCTGTAATGGCATAATCTTCCAACCAATAAACTGATTTGATTGATTGAAGTATGCTATTAGCTGTTGTGGAATTTTTTTTACAATGGTCAGCGGCAGTTAATTTATTGTTAACTAGTATGCCAAGATCATGTTCTTTTTCGACCACTTTCATGATTTTGCTGTTCATGGTATACTGATATAGCTGATTGTTGTTCCTGAAATGCAGTACAGTGCATTTATCCTGAATGAATTGTATTTTGTTAGATATCGCCCAGGATTCCAAGTTTTTCAGATCTTTAACCATAGTCATATATTTATCATAACTGTCAACCTCACCAGCCAGTTTGGTATCATCAGCAAACTTAATGAGGGAGTTACTAATGTTGGTCTGAGGACTGAATCCTGTGGAATTCTACTGCTGACCGGACAAGGATTTGATAAGTCCCCATCATCACTTACCCTGTGTTTCCTGTCTTTCAACCAATTATCTATCCAAATGGTCAAATTATGATTTAGTTCCAAAGTTATTAATTTCGATACTAGCTCATTATGAGATACTCTATTGAAGGCCTTTGCAATGTCTAACAGAATAACATCAACTGGGGCACTGTTATCAGGGCTAGTACTAACTTTATTATAGAATATGATCAGGTTTGCATTGCAGGAGCATCCAGTTTTAAACTCGTGGGGCCGGATTCATAAAAGGGATGGACCCAGCACATCTGAGATACGCCGATGCATCCCCAGCTTGCGCACCAGTATGATTCAGGAATGGGATCAATGCACCGGCGCATCGCTGATGTGCCACACACCACCCATAATGATATGTGGTGCATCTGGAGTGGTTGTAAAGGGGGCATGCTCATGCATATGGTGCGCAGTCCCATCCACAACCCAAAGGGGATGTACATCCCCAGAACAAGTCCAGAGATGTGCCTCCAAAAGATAAGTCTACAACAAGTAGACAAGTGGGTGGCCACCTACAAAATGGCTTGTCCCCTTTCATTACCTTCTGGGCTATTCTATCTTCAGTTAGTGCCTTTACGCTCCTTGCTGCTTTCCTTGCTTCCCCCTGTTTCTCCCAATGCATCCCCTTTCCTTCTCCTTCTGTGTCTCCTTACACCTTCTGAATGCTACCCTTTTAGTCTTTATCTTTTCAGTTACCTCTTTTATGAACCATAGCTGTCTCTTCTTTCCTCTTGTTTTTGCTCAATTCTTTGTTGCAGAGCTTTGTTGCTGCAGATAAGTGAGCAAAAGCAATAGGAAAAAGAGACTGCTATGGTTCTTACAAGAGGTGACTGAAATAATAGTTACTATATAATTAGCCCCATACAGGTATACATGCCAGAAAAAATAATCAAACTACATTAAGGCTGCCCCTCCTCCCTTGATTCTATTACTAGGTCCAGGGAGTTCCTCCAGCTCAATTCCCTGCTTCATGTCAGGATTATGCCATTTTTAGGGGTGAGGCTGCAGTGTTCAGTGACCACTCAGTTTGCACTATGAAGTTACAAGCTGGATATTAACAAATATGTATTTTATAAAAAAAAAATCAATTTATGGCTCAAATAGCTCCTTGGTGGGCACCTCCATAGTATGGCACATATCAATCATCTCCAGTGCTTCAGTGTATGCTGCCTCTTCTTCAGGAAGTTATAGGGAATATGCCCTGAAGCACTGGAGCTCATTTGTTGTATGCCTCAGGTCAGTGCTAGGTGTTGCCTATTTTAACAATAGAATTAGTTTTTAGTTTTTGTAGCAAGCCCTGTTCTCATTAGTTTGTTTTTTCTCTACACTGCCTGTCATTTTTACTGCAGCCAGGGTAGCTTGTCATTTGTAAGCACTTATGAGTACGCATTTCAGTTTCTAACTCCATGTTATGGGTCACCTGCCTGGAGCAAACAGTAGTGTTAGAAGTTGTTTAAAGGGGAACTGTCATCAACAGGGTTTCCTAATGTCTGAAAGACCATAAAACACTAATTTGAGTGAGCCATTATGTTTATCTGTGAGTCTTTGCAGTCCAGAGTTATTCATATGTAAATCAGCCTGTAATTAAGGGCTGGGGCAGCCATATATTTTAGGTTTCTAACAGGAAATGATGTCACTGAGGATCTTGGCCCTCCATTGACTGTAATTTAAATAGGAAATCATCTGTTTTATTAAGTGTTTCAAGGTGGTATTACAACACTTTCTACATTTATAATAACTGGTTTGTCTGTGCATTGAAACTAGTCTGTTATCACCCTTACATTTCAAACTGTTAGTAAAAATAATCCATCTTTAGGATTGCTTTAACTTCTAGGCCATACTGCCAGCTAATTATTAAAAGCTACACATCTCATGGCTGGCTCTGTGATGCCAACAGGTATTGGGGCCCCATACTGTATCAGGAGTTCTAAACCCTGGTTGTGTTCATGTTAGTGCAGATTTCTGGGGCTGCCACAGAACTAGCTTCTGTCTTATTCCATTCCCTCTCTTACAACCTTTTCTCTTACAATTTTGGGTGTGAACTCAGGTTTATAATATGCAAATGTGGCTGCATACCTACTGGCCTGGCATCATGGAGCCAACCTTGAAATGTGTAGTTTTGGATTAACAGCTGGCAATACAACCCAGAGGTTAAAGCAAAGAGCTGTGAACAAGTTTCATTCACCCAGTAGAAACATAGAATTTGATGGCAGATAAGGACCGCTTGGCCCACCTAGTCTGCCCACTTCCCAACTTAATGGATAAGCTGCAGATCCTAGTTAACCAAAAGCCTACTTCCTCCTACCCCCACTATTTTATTTATTTACTAGAATTGCCTTATGTATGTCCCATGCATTCTTGAGTTCCCCCACTGTTTTTGACTCTATGACCTCTTCAGGAAGGATGTTCCATGCATCTACAACCCTCTTTGTGAAGAAATACTTCCTCATATTACGTCTCAGCCATCCCCCCACCATCTTCAAATTGTGTCCCCTTGTTCTTGCACATCTCTTTTTTTGAAAGATGCTACCCTCTTGGACTTTGTTGATTCCCTTGAGGTTTGTGGCTCCTACCCTGTGGAATTCTCTACCTCACCAGATAGGAGATAGCCAGACCATAGATGGTTTTAAAAAATTGTCTGAAGACATACTTGTATAACCAGGCCTTTTCAGAGATAGTTTGAGTTCAAACTGATATGCTTGTTTTAATATGTTTTATATGTTTTGTGATGTATGGTGATTTTAATGTTATAAATGTAAAGGTGCCCTAAGCTTTGGAAGGGCTCCTTATATAAATAAAAATTTGCTTGCTTGCTTGCGTGAGGTATTTGAAAGTTTCTATCATGTCCCTCCTCTCCCTCCTTTCCTCAAAGCTATACATCTTAAGCTCCTTTAGTCTTTCTTCATATGTCTTCTGGTGCAGACCCTGCATCATTTTGGTTGCCCTCCTCTGGACAGCCTCCACCCTGTCTACGTCTTTGCAGAAATGTGGTCTCTAGAACTGTACACAGTACTCCAGATGTGGTCTTACCAACTGTCTGTACAGAGGGCCAACAACTTCCTGTTTTCTACTGGTGATGCCTCTCCCTATGTATCCTAGTATGCCCCAAGCCCTCCTTACTTCCCAACACACTTCACACACACACACGCACACACATACACATGCACGCACACACACACATGCAGCCTGTCTCTCCCCTTTTCTCTTTTTTTTTTTACATGGGAATGGCATTCTGGAAAGTTGCAGTCCATCAGCATTGTTGTGGAGTATAAGATACACTCAAAGGGAATGGGCAGCAGGATCAACCAGATTGATTTTTTTTCCCTTTATGATAGAAAATCCCATTCCATCCAAAGTATTTCAGTAAGAAACTGTTATACTTTTAACTTCATCAAAAGAAGTAAAATACTCTTTTAATAATGCATTTCAGGTTATGCATGTTTTAACTGTGTTGTCGATCTATGTGTTTTTGCAATTAATAGACAAGTAATGGTGTCATATTTTTTCTTTCCAAGTCAAATCTGGGTAGAAAGAGCATAATTGTTTCAGAATCATAACACATGCTCAGATAGCATTTACTGTCTTTGTCTAGGAAAGGCACGCAGCTACAACTTGTTTCCGGGTGTGTTTTGGGAGCACTGGGAGGTTAAGTGACTTGCTCTCATCACACAATGTGCAAATAGAGCATGATGGAATCAAAACCTATTCTGCTGGATGAATGAAGCTTATTCACAGCTCTTTGCTTTAACCTCTAGACTGTACTGCTAGCTGACAATCAAAAACTTCACATTTCAAGGATGGCCCCATGATGCCAGGTCAGTAGGTACATAACCACATTTGCATCTTGTAGACCAGAGTTCACACCCAACATTGTAAGACAGGGAATGGAAAAAGACAAACGTCTGTGTTGTGGCAGCCCCAGAAATCTGTACTGACATGAACACAGACAAGGTTTAGAAATCCTGATATGGGGCCCCAATACCTGTTGGCACCACAGAGCCGCCTTGAGATGTGTAGTTTTTCATGATCAATTGGAAGTATAGCCTAGACATTATAGTAACCCTAAAGATGGATTATTTTTACCAACAGTTTGAAATGTAAAGGTAATAACTCACTAGTTTCAATGCGCATACAAAAAAGTATTATAAATGTTGAAAATGTTGTAATAACAGCTTAAAACACACTTAATAAAACAGACAACTTCCTATTTAACCTAGTCAAAGGAGGGCCAAGATCCTCAGTGACATCATTTCCTGTCAGGACGCTAAAACATATTGCTGCCCCTAGCCCTTAATTATAAGTTGATTTACATATGAATAACTCTGGAATGCAAAGACTCATAGACAAACACAATGGCTCACTCAAATTAGCTGTTTGTGGTGTTTCAGACATTAAGAAACCATGTTGATGACATTTTTCCTCTAATAAAGGAACACTGCATCATGGCCATGACACAGGAACAAACATGGGCCATTGAAGGGCCTGTTGGGGAAGGAGGATCGAGCCTCAGATTGGATGATCTCCTCTGGGGAGGAGAGAGTCTGTGTTTGTCAGCTTTATCACCAGCTGCGTGACCACAGATGGTGGTGGTGCAATCAACAGCTGAGAGGAAGGACATTGGCGTGTCCCTGTCAACTGGGTGTGTCAGGTGTATCAGCACCCAATGATGTCAGCAGGTTCCTGTGAGTGGGGTTGGGGGTGAGAAGGTAAAATATGTCACGAATCAAGTGGATGAAACTCTGTGTTATCTCCATGTCTATGTTTGGCTCATACTGCTATCTGCCCCCCCCCCCAATTAGGCTACCCCTCTCTTTACCGCCAACATGGCTGGCCAGATTGACAGTGGGGAAGAAATGCCACAGATCAGATGGTGTACCTGGTGGCCCTAGGGAGTAAGCTGGTGGGCCATACAGTGATGAGCTGTAGATGCACTGGGGCACCTGGGAATTGGTGAGAGAGTCTCAGTAGGTGGGAAGCAAGCATTGATAGGAGTAGAAGGAGGACCTGATCTGTGGCAGGAGGCGGCATAAACAATTTTGGAAAAAAATAAGCTTAAGGGACAATGCTGGGGTTTGAACCTATTAAGGCTATACTGTCATCCAATGAATATAAAAAGAGAGGGGACAGGGTTTTCATTGAACACGTTTTCCCCCCGACAACTTTCTGCTTGAAGTTCATATGCAATCAAGCAAAAACCTTGCCTAAAGAAAGCATCATATGGAGTTATTTGAGTAGCTGCAGAGTGCAGATGCAATTATTTTTCTTAAAGGAAAATGGCACCCAAGGCCTTTTATGTCACCCTAGCAAGCAAGAATTAGCATGTAAAAATGCCCAGTTGGAGGTTCTAGAAATGAACAATTTTCTGTTTACTTCTAAAGTGCTTTTATAGAATATTCTTGTTTATCGCCCATACTTCCGAGATACACAGACACCCTCGGCCATCTAACACGCAGAAGCTGGCTTCCTGTGAAATCAACATGTTAATTCATGCTGCCTATTAATGGCAGAGGTCAGCACAGACCAACACATTAAGTACCTTTGAGCATGAGATGGCTGCTGGCATCTGTGACACTCAGAAATATTGGCAATGTGTAAGAAGACACTAATTTTAGAGGTAAAAAAAAATCTTTTTATTCCTCAAACAATTAATCAAGCATTTTTTTCATGATAGGGTGACTCAAAGGACTTGTGTGCAATTTTCTTCTAAGAAATTGAGTTAGAGTGGTCTACTGAAGTCATATAACAATGACTTGTAGACTCTTTTAAATAAATCTGATACTGCCCCTGAAACCAACCTGATGGGAAATGTGAAATGTTATGCACACAACAGTGCTCGGGTATATACAAAAAATTCAGAAGGGTTGCTAATGCAACCCTTATACCTCTGATTTTGTTTAGGATAGCATTGCAATCGAAATCTGCTATGTATGACCCTCTGGCATTCAGAGGTGTTGCAGCAGGTGGGCATGTGGCTTTTGGTGCTCAAGAGTTTGCAGATCCTTGATTTAGCTAATTTCCACTTAGCAGCCTATAAGCACAGCACATTCTAAGCATGTTGTATAATCTTACTTAGCAAGCAAAAATTAGCAAACATGAAAGAAACAACAGGCAGAACTAGCAATATTTCAGTATCTGCTGTTGCCAATGGAAGATATTTGCGGATACAGCTCATTGGGAAATTCTCCTAAGTTCATAGGCAATGACAGCAGAAAAAGACCAACGGTCCATCCTGTCTTGTCCAGCTTGTTTGTTCAGTATTTGCACAAGACTGTGGCTGACTATGTAGGCTGTCTTCAAGTTTCTGTGGTCAGTGTGTGAACTGCCTACAAAGGGGTGCCACTTATCACTTTGCAAAGTTCCATGTAAGACAAAACTGCAACTGGGGGCCTCGGACCTTTATAAGCCTTCCTAGTTGACAGGTTTCATCAACAGGTTTCATCAACTTTATCATACTTTTCTGTATTGTGACTGTCCCTAGAAAACCTGTCTATACAGTATTTCTTAATATTCTGTTGCTACTGAAATAAACTGGCAATGTAGGAGCTAAAAGCTTCACTGCAGACAGCAATTCTGTTCCATTTTTTGCAGTGACCGATACTCAGAGATGCTAGGGTAAGGGATGCCATGAGTCTCCCCATAGCTAGTGCTCTGATAGCACTGTCCACAGTTACATCTACTGGTATAGGCTGGAACATGAGTGGTTGGAAATTCTCCACAGACATCTCTCTTGCTATCTGAGGCTGGGACTGCAGAAACTGTGAGCTTCCTCACAGTCAGCTCTTGTACACCATTATCCAGTTCCCACAGTGACTCCTGCTAGCAGAAGACATGAGTGGAGTAGCTGCAAACTCCACCAGGGCCAGCTTTCTTAAACACAGAAACATAGACATTTGTCAGCAGATGAGGATCGCCAGGCCCAGCCAGTCTGCCCATAAGCCCTTGCTTTGTTTTGATGCCACTGACTCGACTTGGTCAATGGCTTTCTCTACTCCTCCTGCTACTAGTGTTTCGCTATGTCTGTCCCATGCATGCTTAAATTCCTCCACTTTGCTTGCTCCCACCACATCTTGTGGCAGACTATTCCATGTGTCCAACTGTGAAGAAAAACTTCCTCACTTTTCTCATTAACCTGCCACCCTCCAATTTCATATTGTGCCCCCTTGTTGTTGTACTTCTATATTGGAAGATGTCACCCCTTGTACCTTGTTTATGGCTTCATGGTACTTGATTGTTTCTATAATTTCCCCCCAATCCCTCCCCTCTTCCAGTGAATACATATTGAGGTCCCTTAGCCTCTCCTCATAAGTTTTCTAGTGCAAGCCCTGTACCATCTTTGTTACCCTTCTGTGGATTGCCTCCACCATGTCAATATCCTTGCGTAGGTGTGATCTCCAGAAATGTATACAGTACTCCAGGTGAGGCCTTCATCAGCATTTTGTACAAGGGCATCACCACTTCCCTCCTTCTACTAGTAATACCAGTGCCTATACACCCCAGCATGGAACTGGCCCTCTCTGCAGCCTGTGTACTCTTCTTAGACAGCTTTAGGTCATCTGAAATGATACCCCCACATCCCTTTCCTCTTTGGTGATAGTAACTCCTCCCCTCATTCTGTAGCTCTCCCCCCAGTTCCCTCTTCCCAGGTGCATTATTTTACACTTCTTTGAGTTGAACCCCAGCTTCCACACCTTGGATCATTCCTCAGGCTTTCTCAGATCCCTCCTCATTCTCTCCACCTCATCAGGAGTATCTACCCTGATGCAAATCTTGGTGTAATCTGCAAACAGGTACACTTTTCCCTCAAGCCACTCTACTATGTCACAAATGATGACATTAAACAGGACTGACCCTGGGTGGATCCCTGTGGTACCCCATTGATCACCCCCTTTCCCTGGATTGGATCCCATTTACCATCACCCTCTGCCTACTGTCGTTAACCAGTTTCCAACCCAGTTTACTACCTTGTGGCCCATGCCCAGACTACCCATCCTACTAACCAGCCTTTTTATGTGGGACAGTGTAGAAGACCTGCTGAAATTGAGGTAGGTGACATCAAATTCATCCTTCCCCCTCCTGATTTACCTCCCTTGTCACCCAGTCAAAAACAATCTATCAGATTTGTTTGACATGACCTCCCTGCCATGAATCCATGTTGACTTGGATCCTGGGCACCCTTGGATTCCAAGTGTCTCACTATTTTTCCTTTAAATAGGGCCTCCATGATCTTCCCCACTACTGAGGTGAGGTTGACTGGTCTATAGTTCCCTGGTTCCTCCCTGCTATCACTTTTGTGTAGAAGAACTACATGAACCCACCTCCAGTCCTCTGGAACAACTCCCGTGTTTAGAGATTCTGTGAACATGGCTGCCAGAGGCACTGCTAGCTCTTTCTTCAGCTCACTTAATATCCTCAGGTGTATGCCATCTGGCCCCATTGCTTTGTCCACCTTCAGTTTCATGAGCTCTTCCAGGACTCTCTCCTCTATGAGTGGGCTAGTGTTCAACTCTCCTCCCCCCATATATGTTGCCCAACTGTAGCCCATGATCATCCCCCTCTTCAGTGAATACTGAACAGAAGTATTTATTCAGTATTCTGCCTTCTCTAGGTCTTCCTCTCCACCCTACCCTTCATACTCCCTGAGCCTTATAAACCCCTCAACATTCCTCCTCTCACTGATGTACTTATAGAATGTCTTGTCACCCTTCTTCAACGTCACCGCTAATCTTTCCTCAATCTGTGCCTTTGCTCTCCTTACAGCCTTCTCCACTTCCCTTAGACTTTCTAGGTGCACTTCCCTGTCCTCCTCCTTCTGAGTGTCCTTATACTTCCTGAACCCTGCCCTCTTGACCCTTACTTTGTTTGCCACCTCTTTTGAAAGCCATTGTGGTTTCCTCCTTCTCTTGCCTTTGGTTATCAATCTGATGCATTGGTTCATCACCTCCTCTATGGCTCCTTTCAGGTGTTCCCACTAATCCTCAACTCCCCATCCCACCCCCACCAGAACTTCCTTGATATGTTCGCCCATCTTAGCAAAGTCTGCCTTTCTGAAATCCAAGACCCTTGCCTTTGCATGTCTTGACTGTGTCCCTGTCCCCATGTCAAACCACACTATGAGGTAGTCGCTGGACCCCAGTTGGTCTTCAGTCAGTACCAGGTCCAGTACTGCCAGTCTTTGTGGATCCAGCACAAGCTGCCGGAGGCTCACCCCGTAGTGACTGTAAGATATCCGGCTCCTGGCTGAAGTAGCTGCTGGGGCTGTCCAGTACACGCCTGTAAATTGAAATCACCCAACAGTAGAACCTCCCATTTTGCTGCCACATAGTGAATTTCATCCAGCAGTTCCCTATCTGCTTCCACTCTCTGTGTTAGAGGCCTGTAAATCACCCTCATGCATATTGTTGTGCCATTGCCTGGCTCAAGGATGACCCACAGGGCCTTGGCCTCCACCTATCTACCCTGCATCTTTGTAGCTTTTATTCATTCTCTGACATGCAGGGCCACCCTGCCCTCTTTTTAACCCCCTATCCCTCCTGAATGGAGCATGACCCAGTACATTAATGTGTCATCCATGATCTACAGTGTATCAAGTCTCTGTTATTGCAGCTATGTCCATGTCCCCTTCTACTAGTAAGGCCTCCAGGTCTGTGATTTTATTTCCCAGGCTGCGAACATTCATTACCATGGCCTTCCATGATTTGCTGCCTACCCTTTCCCTACTCCGGCTGTTGCTCCCCTTTTTCCCTCCTCCCCGAGTAATGTTTCTTACATGGTATGGTTTGTAGTTAGTGTATAAATGTGGAATAATTGTTGATAGGGAAACTGTCTGTATTAGTGTGTGGAAGGTGAGCGTGTGACTAGTCTAGGTGCTCTTGTTTTGCTTTTTATTTTTATTATTTGCTTTTTCTTTTCCTTTTACAAACAGTTGGGTGGTGGAGAGTTGTTGTAGGGGTATGTGGCTATAAGAGAACTGTTACAAACAGTGACATGGTAAGATAAACTGGGCTTAGTACATCAGGGTCTTGGGGGAGATAAGTAATTAGTGGACTTAAAGGTGCAATTACGTGTTGAAGCCAGGGTTTTGGTGGGTAAAGTTGCTGAATATTAGAAACCAGTTGGCTATCTGGATTAAATTTATTAAGTTTTATCTAGTTTTGAGAAAGTGAAATCTTGGGAATGTGCTTAGGTATTGGTCCCCCCAGAATAGCTTCTGTAGTTTCTCTGCTGTGCGGCCTTCATCCTTTTGTGACTGTCCCATGCCTGGCCATTGCATTGAGACAATGCTGTGAGGCATGCATAGTGAGGGGGCAGAAGGCTTGGCTATGGGATTTTGCTATAACAGTGGGGGAAGCAGAAACAGGGAAGTCTGGAATAGGAGGTATCCTGGAGTTAAACAGAGCCTTGAGATGGGCCCAGTTTGTTTGGCTTTGGTTTCCAGGGCTCCCACCAGATCATGAGGGCAGGTAGCTAGAGGCCCAACAGTCTCTGCCAGTCCCCTTAGGATGGTGCTGTGCAATGCTAGGTCAATGAGGAACAAGATCTCAGTTATAGCAGACTTGATCTCCTCAGTCGACCTGGCTTTCACTATTGAAACCTGCCTGGGGATGACGCTGGGCCTGTTTTGGAGGCATTGGTCCCTGCTGGGTACTTGGTGGTGCACTGCCCGTGGAGAGAACACAGGGGTGGGGGACTGGCCTTCTGCTTTAGATCCAACTTGAGCTTCTCCAAGCACCCAGTGGGATCAACCTCATCGTTTGAATATGTGGCTGTGCATGGGGGTCCAGGTGCAGACTGCAGAATTCTTCTGATCTATCATCTTCTTGGACAAGATGGAGACTTCATGCAGGAGTTAGTGGACTTCATTGCTGACAGAGTATTGGAGTCCCCCAGATGGTTAATTCTGGGGGACTTCAATGCCTGGATTGATGATGAATCCTCACAATTCAGTTATGAGCGCCTCCATATAATGACATCTCTGAACCAGACACAGGCCGTTACCTCTGCAACTCACCAACATGGCCACACCTTGGACTTGTTTTTTTTCTCTGGGGCTTGAGGTTACCAACATCAAGACTGTCAGTGTCATTTGGTCCTATCACTACATGGTGGAAATCTTGTTTGGGTCCCCCTGCCCCCCCCCTTTGAGATGATCCGCTACTGCCCTTTGATGGGACTGTCCCCAGAGGGACTATTGGCGGTGGTGGATTATTCTGGCATGGGTGCTGTTTGCACAGCTGGCACAAGTGAGGCAGTGACAGCCTATAATAAGGCCATTACCAAGGCACTCAATGTCATCACTGTGGTCCATACAAGACGCAGGTCCTCTCGCTCAAGATATCCATGGTTTGAAGGGACTCTCAGGGAGATGAAGACCAGGGGTTGGAGGTTGGAGGACCCAGTCCCTGAAGGACAAACTGAACCAGTGAAGTCATTATAATGATTGTCAGGGGGCAATTAACTATAAGAAGGCAGAATTTCTGTCCAGGGAGATTGCTACAGGGAAGAACAGACCTGTTCAGCTATTTCGGACTGTGGTCAGGCTGCTTTGTCTAGTCTGTCTGCAGCCAAAAAAAGCATTTTTTGCCACTTTGTGTAAGGAGTGTGCTCTGTTTTTCCTCGACTGGGTGTCCTCCATTCTGTCTGGGATCGTTCCAGTGGAGAAACAGTCTCCCATAGTGGTAAGCCTGGTTTAAGCAGAGGCTTTCCATGTGTCTGGGGGGAGTTTCAGCTGGTTGAGGTGACTGAAATCTCTGAGGTGATTTTGAAGCTGTGGCCCACTTGTTGTGAGCTGGATCTTGGTCTAACCCATCTCCTAGTGGGAGGGATCAGAACCATTGGACCAGTGTTCACCAGAATTGTTGGATGTTCACTCTCGGCAGGGTGCTTACCCGACACCTTGAAGGAGGCATTGGTGAGACCCCTTCTGAAGAAACCATCTCTCGACCCTGATGACCTGGTGAATTATAGACCCATCTCCAACTTCTCATTTTAAGGGAAGGTTGTCTAGAAAGTAGTGGCTCTGCAGCTCAAAGAACATCTTGCAGCTTTTGACATCTATGAGATATTCCAGTCTGGGTTCAGAGCCAGGCATAGCACAGAAACAACATTAGTTTGGGTCCTGAATTACGTCCTTGGGGCAAGAGAGGAGAACTGTCAATTCTTGTTCGGCTCAATCTCTCCTCAGCATTTGACACTGTGAACTACATTGAGCTTTTGGATTGCCTCAGAGGGTATTGTGGACTCACCGGAACAGTCATCAAATGGTTTGAGTCCTATCTTGCAGACAGGAGGCAGACAGCAATGATGGGTTATTGCTCCTCCTCCTCCCCAATGCCACTATCATATGGAGTACCTCAGGGTTCAATCCTCTTGCCGATGTTGTTCACACTGCTGTCTCTGGGGAGCTCATTAGGTAATACAGTCTGAGTTTTTACTATTATGCAGATGAAAACACAGCTGTATATGTCATTTGCCCCTGGAACTGGGAATGCCATTGATGTGCTAAATAAATGTCTGGCCGAGATTCAGGACTGAATGTCCACAAACTGGCTGAGACATAACCCTGACAAGATGGAAGTACTGGTGATTGAACCTGTATCATTGGCATAATGGGGAGGCCTCTAGAGTGGCAATGGGGTTGGTCCTGGGCTCCACTCCATTGCTGGCCTCCTCCAGTGTGAAAACCTTGTGCTCCATTCTTGATGGTAGGCTAACTATGGAAGCCCAGGTGTTGTCTGTCATGAAGAGCGGGTTTTACCAACTAAGAAATGTCAACCAAATTAGATCTCTGATTCTGCCTGAGGACTTGCCATCTCTGGTGCACACCTTTGTGACTGCCACATTGGACTTTTGTAATGCTCTACACCTTGGAGTCAATGGAGGGACCCTCTGCCAGCTGCAGCTAGTGCAGAATGCAGCAGCCAGGTTGCTGGTGGGTCTGACAAAAACTTGCCATGTGACCTTGGTCCTGTGGGATCTGCACTGGCTGCCAGTCAGATGGAGGATTTGCTTCAAGGTGGGCTTACTTACCTATAATGCCCTATACGGACTGCACTCTGGTTGCCTGTCTAACCTCCTAACTCCAGTGAACCTGGTGCAATTCCTCTGCTCCTCCACT
This sequence comes from Neoceratodus forsteri, assembly GCA_016271365.2. NCBI lineage: Eukaryota > Metazoa > Chordata > Ceratodontiformes > Ceratodontidae > Neoceratodus > Neoceratodus forsteri. Next base: position 83,209,428 of record CM028133.1, on the reverse strand, counting down.
GAGGGCCTCCCGGTGATTCTGAGGGTCAGGCTGAAGACCTAGGGGGATGGTTCCTACAAAGTGGCCAGCCCAGCCCACTGGAATTCTCTGCCAAAATCTTTAAGGGAGGCCCAAAGGGTGAAAGCATTTTTGGGGGGGCAAAAGACCTATCTATTTAATCAAGCCTTCAAAGATAGTTTTTAATCTGTTTTTAACCTTTATTTATCTGACTAGAGAATATCTGTATGTAATGTTTTATTATGCTTGTTTTAAATCTGTTGTGCCCTGTTTAATTGTAACGGCACCCAGAGCCCCTGGGATTGGGCACCACAATAATAATAAAATTGTACTTACTTACTTACTTATGTGGCTATACTTTCTCTGCTCTTTCTTTTGTCCCTGGTTCTCTCTTTCCTATGTTCAGACTGTCTTTGTGCATCTCTGCTCTGGTCTTTCTACCTTGTGGGGGTGGTCTGCTATTGTTTTCCCCCTCTTGTTGTTGATAGCCTTGCTTGTAGAGCAGAAAGCAGCTAACTAAAAGAAGCTACATTTTCTTATTAATTTAACACTTATATCTCAGCAGGAGTCAGTGTCTGTTGAGATTAAGCAGACAGATACTTTATTGGAAGTAGAAGGGGTCTTATTTAGGGTTAAAAGAAGAAAGAAAAGAAAAGAAAGAAAGTCAGCTTGTGTTCTGTGCTGGGAAGGGTACTGTATCAACTTACTTTGCTAAACCAATATGAGGAGAGAGAGCTTAATTGGGGTGTGTCTTAGACATTATAAAAGCAGGTGACTCAAATTACAACTTCCTGTTGCTAGCCTTGCTTGTAGAGCAGAAAGCAGCTAACTAAAAGAAGCTACATTTTCTTACTAATTTAACACATATCTCAGCAGGAGTCCGTGTCTGTTGAGATTAAGCAGACAGATACTTTATTGGAAGTAGAAGGGATATTATTTAGGGTTAAAAAAGAAAGAAAGTCAGTTTGTGTTCTGTGCTGGGAAGGGTACTGTATCAACTTACTTTGCTAAACCAGTAGGAGGAGAGAGATTAATTGGGGGGTGTGACTTAGACACTATAAAAGCAAGTGACTGAAATTACAACTTCTTGTTGCTAGCCTTGCTTGTAGAGCGGAAAGCAGCTAACTAAAAGAAGATACATTTTCTTATTAATTTAACATATATCTCAGCAGGAGTAAGTGTCTATTGAGATTACGCAGACAGATACTTTATTACAAGTAGAAGGGGTCTTACTTAAGGTTAAAAAAAAGAAAGTAAAGAAAGATAGTCAGTGTGTGTTCTGTGCTGGGAAGGGTACTGTATCAGCTTACTTTGCTAACCCAGTAGGAGGAGAGGGAGCTTAATTGGGGGTGTGGTTTAGACACTATAAAAGCAGGTGACTCAAATTACAACTTCCTGTTGCTAGCCTTAATTGTAGAGCAGAAAGCAGCTAACTAAAACAAGCTACATTGTCTTATTAATTTAACACTTATATCTCAGCAGGAGTCAGTGTCTGTTGAGATTAAGCAGACACATAGTTTGTTAGAGGTAGAAGGGGTCTTATTTAGGGTTAAAAAAGAAAGAAAAGAAAGAAAGACAGTGTGTGTTCTGTGCTGGGAAGGGTACTGTATCAACTTACTTTGCTAAACCAGTAGGAGGAGAGAAAGCTTAATTGGAGGTGTGGCATAGACACTATAAAAGCAGGTGACTCAAATTACAACTTCCTGTTGCTAGCCTTGCTTGTAGAGCAGACAGTAGCTAGCTAAAAGAAGCTACATTTTTCTTAATAATTTAACACTTATACCTCAGCAGGAGTCAGTGTCTGTTGAGATTAAGCAGACAGATACTTTATTAGAAGTAGAAGGGGTCTTATTTAGGGTTAAAAAAGAAAGACAAGAAAGAAAGTCAGTGTGTGTTTTGTGCTGGGAAGGGTACTGTATCAACTTACTTTGCTAAACCAGTAGGAGGAGAGAGAGCTTAATTGGAGGTGTGGCTTAGACACTATAAAAGCAGGTAACTCAAATTACAACTTCCTGTTGCTAACCTTGCTTGTAGAGCAGAAAGCAGCTAACTAAAAGAAGCTACATTTTCTTATTAATTTAACACTTATATCTCAGCAGGAGTCAGTGTCTGTTGAGATTAAGCAGACAGATACTTTATTAGAAGTAGAAGGGGTCTTCTTTAGGGTTAAAAAAAAGAAAGAAAAGAAAGTCAGTGTGTGTTCTGTGCTGGGAAGGGTACTGTATCAGCTTACTTTGCTAAACCAGTAGGAGGAGAGAGAGAGAGCCTAATTGGGGGTGTGACTTAGACACTATAAAAGCAGGTGACTCAAATTACAACTTCCCATTGCTAGCCTTTTTATGTTTGCTTGTACACATGAGCAAGAAACATAGTGCCATCATCCGAGTTTTTTGGAGGTGTGTGAGCGTCTTCCAATTCAGTCAGTGTGTTTGCAGGCGCGGTCGCAGTTCTCCAATCACTGCTGGAGCTGTCTATGACAGCAGTTGAAAATGCAGTGGCATACAGTTGAAAGAGGGAACTACGCTTCAGTGAGCAGCGATAAGATATTGCCTGCTCATGCGTGCTCCCCCCTTACACACACACGCACGCATACTGTGTGCTCGCCCCCTCCACACACACACTGTATATCTGACAGGAGTGCCCAATCCCCCATCAGCTGTGCTGCACGTCCCCCCCCAAACAGAGTTCCAGATGCCACGCTGGCAACACATCCATATGGGTGACGGGGGTTCCCAATCCCCCGTTGGCTCCAGCCCCCCAAACAGCCTTCTAGCTGTCACGCTGGGAGCCCACCCCAGTGTGGCAAACATCCTGCGTCGTCTTCCTGTTTAAAAAAAAACCTGTGAACAAGAAAACATTCCCTCAGCATTCACTCACCCACCGTGCCCACCCGCTGTGCACCCTGCCTCCTCACCCCCCACCCCATACTTACCTCCGAACTCTGGTGCGATGATCTTTAGAGAACTGGGAACACGTCTGCACTCTTCAAAGCCGACCGCAAACTGAGGAAATGCCGGTAAGCTGTATAATGGGATAGATAGGGTTTTTTGACCTTTGCTACATATCTCAGGCATTTTTTGGAATTTTTTCACCAAATTTTCAACATGGGGGTTTTGGGACCCCTTCTCATGAATGCTCTCACTGTCGTGGTGTTAATCAGGCCTGAAGGGTGATTTCGCAGTCACTGCTCGAAATCACCTTTTGGGACTGAGTAATGAAAATACACTGCCACTGTTCATAAGGTGGGCTCTCAAAAAGCCTATTTTGAAAATTTTGTCGACAAATTCCTAGAAATTACTATTTTACGAGCGTGTGTTGCGCAGTTCCTACTCACGCTCATAAGTTCGCAATTTTCAATATTTTCACTCCAGATTTTCAACATTGCCATTTTACCACACCTCCTTATGAGTAGTACAGCTGTCATTTTTCACATCTTGCCCAAAATGTGTTTCCACCCATGTAGCACACAATGGCGCAGTCAGTGTGTGAAATCAATGTATGGGACACATTAAGAAAATCACTTTGACACTGTTCAAGAGCAGAGGTCTTAAAATGACTATGTTGAAAATTTGGTGAAAAATTCCTAAAAATGACTGTTTTACAAGCGCGTGTTGCGCAGTTCCTACGCATGCTCATAAGTTTGTGAATTTTCAATATTTTCACTCCAGATTTTCAACATTGCCATTTTATTACACTTCCTTATGAACAGTACAGCTGCCATTTTCACATGTCACCCAAAATTGTTTCTGCCCGTAGTGCACAATGGTGCAGTCGCATGTAAAGCAATGTTTGGGACAGATTAAGAAAATCACAGTTACACTGTTCATGAGCAGAGGTCTTAAAATGGCTATGTTGAAAATTTGGTGACAAAAGTCTATAAATGACTGTGTTACGAGTGAGCATTGCGCAGTTTCCACGCACTCTCGTAAGTTCATGACTTCGTAATATTTTCAGTCCAGATTTTCACCAGTGGCATTTTTCCACACTTCCTTATGAACATTACAGCTGTCATTTTTCACAACATGGCCAAAATGTGTTTTCAAACTTTCAGCACAGAGATGCGTGGTCGCTGTGGGAAATCATTGATCGGGACAGATAAAGAAAATCACAGTGACACTGTTCATGATCGGAGGTCCCAAAATGCCTGTGTTGACAATCTGCTGTAAAAAATCCCCAAACTAATTACATTACGGGTGTGCGTTGCACAGTTTCTATGCACACTCGTGACTACACCAGTTTTTTTAATATTTTTACTGCAGATTTGCAATATTGCCATTTTTTACACCTCCCCATGAACAGTACAGCTGTCATTTTTCACATCCTGTTCGGAATGTGTTTTTGCACCTGTGGTGCTAAATGCCGTAGTCACTGTGCATAAGCAGCTTTCAGCTAACAAACTGATATTGCCACAGTTCATGAGGTGGGGGTCACAAAAAAACCATGTTGAAAGTTTGGAGTGAAAATACCAATGAATGCCTGAGGTGTTAGGGTTTCAACCATAACGCCCCACCCTGTAGAGAATGACAGGCATCAGGGGTGTGACTTGGGATTCTTGCCTGTAATGCTCATACCATTCCACACCCTGCAGCCAGTGAGAGGCATCGAGGTATGCCTTGGACTCTTCAGCCCCAAAGTTCACCCCATTCTCCTATACCACACCCATCTCACCATATTTCCTGATGGAATGGAGTGCGCATAAAGGCCAAAGACCCCAAGGCACACCGTGACACTTGTCAGTGTCTGCAGGGTAGGGTGTGGTGAAATATCATGGCCGTTATGCCTGACGACCCAAAGGCACACCCCAATGCCTGTCACTCTCTGCAAGGTGGTGGTGGGGTTGGCTTCAGTTCAATACTTCACTGCCATTCCTATTATGCAGCTCTGTAACTTTTACACTACTAATGCCAATGCTAGCAAGCAAACATTCGGCATTGACAAATGCTTGTTTCTTACTAATTGCCCTTCATCCCACCCTAAGCCAGTTCTACTTTTATAGCCACCGGATTTGACTATCAACAGAAACTTCCTGTTTGGCAGTAAGAAGGGAAGGATCATAGAGAAATATTGGTTTTGCCAACCCTAAAGGAAAAAAGTAGCTCACCATCCCCTCCCCCCTTGCTACTGGTGGTCTGACACTGAGCAAGGAAGGAGGCTACTGAAGAATATAGGAAGTTGCTATCCCAGAACAGGAAGGGTGAGAGCTGTAAGGAAAGAGTAAGCATACAGAGAAACAGGAGAGGGGACACAAAATAAGACATGATAAAAGTGATGCAGTGCAATGGCTGTTTGGCAGCAGTGTTCTGGGAGACATTCTGGAAGCTGTGATGCTGCCCTATTTGCAGGCACCTCTCTGGTCTGAGGGAGGAGGTTGCCCATCTCCAGGCTGACCTGGCTAGGATTCATGAAACCTCCTCCCCCACCTAGGAACCACCGGGGCCAATGCCACTACCTCAGAGGTTGCCAAGAAATAGGAGAGGATGGACCAGGGTGGGCTCAGGGATGGAGATGGTGGTGGAACAGAGTTGCATCCCTCTGGGTGTACCTCTCCACAATTCATTCACTGTTCTGGTGAGGAGGGTGGCATGGGACCCCACAGGGGAAGAAAACAACTCCTGGTGGGGGACTCAGTCATTAGGGGGATAGAAATGGGGGAGGAAGGTGAGAGGGAGGTAAGGTGCCTGCCTGGCGCCACAGCTTGGAGGGTCAGGAAGCGAATCCTCAGGATTGTGGGAGCAGCTGCAAGAGGGAGGGAGCTGGATGTCATTGTCCACCTAGGGACAAATGACATGGCTAGGAACTGGATCAGAGCAGTGCAAGAGGAGTTTGTAGAGTTGGGGAGGGGCCTTAGACAAGCAGCGCATACGGTAACCTTCTCGGAGGTGCTGTCTGTCTATGGCAAGGGTGATGTTAGGGTACTCCTCACCAGGGAATTTAATGAATGGTTGAAAAACTGGTGTGGAGCTCAGGGTTTTGGCTTCATTGGGGACTGGGGAGCCACCTGGAGGGATGCAGATCTATACTGGTGCAATGGTCTGCATCTGTCCGGGGGAACCAGGATCCTAGGTGAGAGGATTAAATGCTTCATTGGCAAGCATTTAAACTAGCCAAAGGGGGGGCACTGAAAAGGAGCATGGAAATCCCAGCATCCCCCCACAAAACAGGGTAATTAGTGAGGTAAACACCAAGGTAGAGAAGTCATTAGGGAGCAGGACAGAGGTAAATGTAAAAACAGGCAAAGGCAGTAAGGACAGGAATGGGGCTAAAAGGGTAAGGCCATCAAAATGTGGAGGGTGATGAGTACCAATGCCCGTAGTCTGTGTAACAAGCTCCCTGAACTAGTGGCCTTGATGGAAGAGAGTTGCCAGGATATTGTGGCAGTCACAGAAACATGGTACACAGAGAACCATGACTGGAATGTCAACATACCAGGTTACGCAATCTACAGGAGGGACAGGCAGGGTAAAAGACGAGGAGGAGGAGTAGCTCTCTATGTAAAGGAAGGGATCAAAGCAACAGAACTAAAGAGTAAACAGGGAGCAGATGAGGAACTCTGGGTCACCCTGGAGACAGGAAATAGCACCACAATCCACATGGGGGTTGTATACAGACCCCCATCTCAGGGGGAGGGAATGGACAAGGAAATGATAGGAGGCTTCCTTAGAATGGCAGAAAAAGGGGAGATATTGTTGATGGGGGACCTGAATATGCCAGATGTTAACTAGAGCACCTTTGCTGCAGGCACATCCAAGAGCAGGGTCATTCTTGATGCCCTAAAGGGGGTATGCCTCAAACAGCTAGTATTGGAACCCACTCGGGAGGGAGCAATCTTAGACCTGGTACTCTCAAATGGGGATGGAGAAAGAATCTCAGATTTAGAAGTGGGTAGCCACCTGGGAATAGGCGACCACCAAACTGTGTGGTTCACGATAAACGCAGCCATATAATCAAGCCATACAAAAGCAAGAGTACTGGACTTTAGGAGGGCTGACTTTGGGAAAATGAGAGAGTGCCTCAGAAGAGCACTAGCAAACAGGCAAGAAGGAAGGGTGGAGGAACAATGGGGAGTAATCAAAACAACCACAGAGGCAACAAGCCTTTGTGTAAAGCAAATCAACAAAACACAATGAAGGAAAAAAATGCTATGGTTCTCAAAAGAGGTGGCAGGGAAGGTTAAGGAGAAAAGGATAGCATTCAGGAAATATAAGGAAACACAGAAGGAGCAGGACAGAGAACTTTATCAGTTAAAGCAGAAAGAGGCTGGGAAGGCAGTCAGAGTAGCAAAGGTCCAAACCGAGGAAAGGATAGCCAACTCTGTTAAGAAGGGGGATAAGACCTTTATAGGTATATTAGAAAGACCAAAGGAGGGATACTGAGGCTTAATAAAGGGGAGGGAATGTGGGTAGAGGGTGACAGTGAAAAGCAGGGATACTGAACGAATATATGTCTGCTCAGTATTCACAGAAGGAAGGGAGTTACCTAAACCTAAACAAGAGAAACACTCTGAAGACAGGGGTCTATACCAGTCCATTTACAGAAGAAAGGGTACTGAAAGAACTAATAAAATTGAAGGTGGACAAAGCAATGGGGCCTGATGGGATTCACCCAAGAATTCTAAAAGAACTGAGGTAGAACTAGTGACACCGCTGACCACTCTTTTAACAAATCATGGGAGGATGGGGTGGTACCTGAGGACTGGAGGAGGCGGATGTGATTCCTCTTCACAAAAGTGGGAGCAGGACAGAGGCAGGAAACTACAGACCAGTTAGTTTGACCTCAGTGATAGGGAAAATGTTGGAATCTTCTGAAGGAAAGAATTGTTGAGTACCTAAAGGCCAGTGGGGCACAGGACCCAAGGCAGCATGGATTCATGATGGGAAGGTCATGTCAGATGAATCTAATAGATTTCTTTGACTGGGTGACCAAAGTAGTAGACCAGGGAGGGCTGTGGACATGGCCTACCTAGATTTTAGCAAGGCATTTGATACAGTCCCACACAAAAGATTAATACATTAGCTAGCCTTGAGGTCCTAAGGTGGTAGCCTGATAAAAATTGGCTAGACAACAGGACCAAAGGGTAGTAGTACATTTAGTCCACAGTGAAGAAAGGAGGGTTACTAGCGGGTACCCTAGGGTTCAGTACTGGGACCGTCCTTTTAATGTCTTTTAAGTGACATTGCAGAGGAACTGAAGGAAAAGTATGTCTCTTTACAGATGACACAAAGATCTTCAACAGGGTTGATACACAAGATGGAGTGGAAAGGATGAGAAGGACTTGGCAAGGTTGGAGGAATGGCCAAATGTATGGCAGCTCAGATTCAATGCAAAGAAGTGCAATGTAATGTACCTGGAAAAAAACCAGGGAAGAGTACACAATGGGGGGTGACATACTGACAACAGTAAAAATGGAAAGGGACCTGGGGTAATTATATCAGATGACCTAAAGGTGGGCAAGCAATGTGAGAAGGCAGTAAGGAAGGCTGGGGGGATACTGGGATGCATAGAGAGAGGCATCAATAGTAGGAAACAGGAAGTTGTTATCCCTCTGTACAGACAGTTGGTGAGACCCCATCTGGAGTACTGTGTGCAGTTCTGGAGACCCCATCTCTGCAAAGACATAGACAGAGTGGAGGCTGTCCAGAGGAGGGCAACCAAAATGGTTCAGGGTCAGCACCATAAGACATACAAAGAAAGACTAAAGGAGCTTAATATGTATAACCTTGAAGAAAGAAGAGAGAGAGAGAGGGGACATGATAAAAACTTTTAAGTACCTCAAGGGAATCAATGAAGTCCAAGAGGGTAGCATCTTTCAGAAAAAGAGATGTGCAAGAACAAGGGGGCACAATTTGAAGATAGAGGGGGGACGGCTCAGAGGTAATGTGAGGAAGTATTTTTTCACAGAGAGGGTTGTGGATGCATGGAACAGACTCCCTGCGGAGGTTGTGGAGTCAAGAACAGTGGGGGAATTCAGGCATGCGTGGGACAGACATAAGGCAGTCCTAGTGGGGGGTAGGAGGAAGTAAGCTGTTGGTTAACTAGGATCTGAAGCTTATCTGTTAGGTAGGAAAATGGACAGACTAGGTGGGCCAGGGGGTCCTTATTTGCCATCAAATTCTATGTTTCTATGTTGTTTGCCCCCAGCTAGTTTAAACACCTGTCAATGAAGCATTTAAACTGTTCATTGAGGACAGCCTTCCCGTCCTGGATGGATGCAGTCCATCACCACTGTACAGGTCCTCATCGTTCCTGGTGGGTCCCCATTCCCCAATGTAGCCATACTCCTTCTCGCTGCACCAGCCCTTCATCCACATGTTGAAGGTGCTAATATGGAGATTACTGCCCCCCTACCCATGCTGCTGTGAACTGGCAGCACCTCCAAAAATGTCACGGAGCTTGCTACCTTCCCCATGTGCTCCCAACTCCCTAAAGTCCTCTGCCCACAACTCTTGCTGGTAATATCTGAGGCTGTAGCAGCCATGATGAGTTCCAGCAAAGCCTGCAGAGCTGTGCTGGTGTATTTACTTTTCTCCAATGAAAACCCAGTCACAGAAGAAAGAACATTTTATGCATTATAATAACCTTCCATATTTGAAGTTTTAAATTGCCACAGTCTATCTGAATCTGGATTCCCTGTAGATAGGAGTTGGTTAAACTGGAATGTTTATTTCCAAATGCCTCCTTCAGTGTCCTTTAATGTAGGTCACAGTACAAAACCACAGAACAACAGAGTGGCAAAAAACAACTAATCAATTAGGTAGAGTAAATGAGAACCACTTCTTTGTAACTTAGCATGTTCTGCCCCCAGCTTGCCCTAGTGCATAGCTACTGTAACACTCATTCACCAAGCATATTGGCACAAGGGAGCTTTCTTCCCCTAATGAGTCTAGTCATGCTGGGGGTGGGGATTCAGTAGTAAATGACATTATAAAGCAACATATGGTTTGTTTGACATTTTAAATCTGCAGTGTTAGTTACCATGTTGTTTGGTTCAACTATAATTTTTTTTCTAGCAAAAATGTCAATATACCCATTTTTAGGTGCCAACAAGCATAGCTTGTAAGTGTCTGTTGTGGTCGTGCATACTCCTTTCTGCATTTCCAGTCAAGTTTAAGGAGACCGTTTGCATGAGTGATTTGCCTTCCATGATTGATGTGCAGTGCAACCAGGCAGATAGAATACTCTACCCTGCTGTAATGCACATTACTCACGCTCACTGATAAGGACTAATGAATATGTTGGCCTGGATGCTGGACCATTTTCCCTACATAAATCCTTTTCATGCTGTTTGCTGATGAGTAGAGATGTTGTCTGTCAGAGATGAAATACACAAACCCGGGCACTCAGGAGTGACACCGATGGCTGCTGGCCAAAGATGTAGTGGAAAAACAACATAATGGACAACACAAACTAGTGACTAATAAAGCTCAGGTAGGCAAACAAACAAGTGAAATTACAAACTCATGGTTTATTAGTCAGAGCCAGGAAAAAAGTGCAGCAGTAACCCTGGTGCTTCGGGTTGGAATGTGAACCTTCGACATTGCCTACCTGAACTTTATTAGTTACTAGTTTGTGCAGTTCCTTGTGTTGTTTTGTCTGTAAGAGTTGCCCTCCTCATTGAGTTGATGTTCTGAAGAAACACTAACTGAAGGGCTAGGATAACTTCACTTTTAAAAGCATTCAGCTGTGATGGGTCTATAAAGCCACGAACAGCTAAACTTTATTTTTTTAAAACATCCTGTTGTGGTGGGTCTCTCAAGCTTGGAAGATTGCTTACAACAAACAGACTGCTGAAGAAGTATCTGAAATAAAAACATGTCCCTTGTATGAGATTAAGATATGGCTCAACAGCTCTGTAAAAACTGTGTATTTGCAAATGAACAGTATCTTTTACTAGCTACTGTATACATAAAACATTATAGTGTTCAGCAACTGATTCAAAAAATATATCCAACTGTAATACTTTTAACTAGCTAGATGTAGCAGCAATGAATCTAAAATATCTGTGCATCATATTATAATTGCCGTATTTCTGTAGCATGTGTTCTCTTAGGGACTATTGGTTAAAAGTGTGTCAGATAAGAAAGTAATGAATATTATATCTGATTTAAAAATGTAGTCTGTGAGGTGCAATATTAATATACGACACAGGTCTATCTTGTCATTGTATATAAGGTCCCGTTCTTTGTGAATGGATTGCTTGAAACACAGCTGGATAATAAGTATAGTTTTGCAGTAAAGGCTTGAGTATTGAGCACTATTTTGTACTATGTGTTTTTATCTAATCACAACTTTTATTATTAAATTAACTAGTATGTGCATTTTTGAGGGTAAGTATGGTTACATTTCTGTACACACACACTAGTGCCTAGAGCAGCTAACTGTGATGAAATAAACAAGCATTTGTCAATGCCGAATGTTTGCTTGCTGGCATTGGCAGTGGTAATGTAGAAGTTACAGAGCTGTGTAATAGGAATGGCAGTGAAGTACTGAACTGAAGCCAACCCCACCACCACCCTGCAGAGAGTGACAGGCATTGGGGTGTGCATTTGGGTCGTCAGGCATAACGGCCATGCCATTTCACCACACTCCACCCTGCAGACACTGACAAGTGTCACGGTGTTCCTTGGGGTCTTTGGCCCTTATGCGCACCCCATTTCATTAGGAAATGCGGTGAGATGGATGCGATATAGGAGAATGGGGTGAACTTTGGGGCCGAAGAGTCCAAGGCATACCTCGATGCCTCTCACTGGCTGCAGGGTGTGGAATGGTATGAGCATTACAGGCAAGAATCCCAAGTCACACCCCTGATGCCTGTCATTCTCTACAGGGTTGGGCTTTGGTTGGAAACCCTAATACCTCAGGCATTCATGGTATTTTCACCCAAATTTTCAACATGTTTTTTGTGACCCCACCTCATGAACAGGGGAATATCAGTTTGTTAGCGAAAGCTGCTTATGCACAGCGACTACGGCATTTAGCACCACAGGTGCAAAACATTCCGAACAGGATGTAAAATGACAGCTGTACTGTTCATGGGGAGTGTAAAAATGGCAATGTTGCAAATCTGCAGTAAAAATATTTAAAAAATGGTGAAGTCATGAGCGACATAGAAACTGTGCAACGACACCCATAATATAATTAGGTTGGGGATATTTTACAGCAGATTGTCAACTCAGGCATTTTGGTGCCTCCGTCATGAACAGTGTCACTGTGATTTTCTTTATCTGTGCCAAACAATGATTTCCCACAGTGACCATGCATCTCGCGCTGAAAGTGAAAACACACTTCAGCCATGTTGTGAAAAATGACAGCTGTACTGTTCATAAGGAAGTGTGAAAATGCCACTGGTGAAAATCTGGACTGAAAATATTACAAAGTCATGAACTTACAAGGTGCGTGGAAACTGCGCAATGCTCACTCATAACACAGTCATTTTATGGACTTTTGTCACCAAATTTTCAACATAGCCATTTTAAGACCTCTGCTCATGAACAGTGTAACTGTGATTTTCTTAATCTGTCCTAAACATTGCTTCTGCACACCAACAGCACCATTGTTCCCTACATGTGCAAAAACCATTTTAACACCTGAGCTCATGAACAGTGTCACTGTGATTTTCTTAATATGTCCATACATTGATTTTGCACATTATTTCGCCATTGTCTTCATGGGCGGAAACACATTTTGGGCAAGATGTGAAAAATGACAGCTGTACTGTTCATAAGGAAGTGTAATAAAATGGCAGTGTTGAAAATCTGGAGTGAAAATATTAAATTTGCAAACTTACGAGCATGCATAGAACTGCGAATGCACGCTCAGAAACAGTCATTTTAGGATTTTTACACCAAATTTTCAACATAGCCATTTTAAGACCTCTGCTCATGAACAGTGTCACTGTGATTTTCTTAATGTGTCCCATACATTGATTTCGCACACCGACTGCGCCATTGTGCGCTACATGGGCGGAAACACGTTTTGGGTGAGATGTGAAAAATGACAGCTGTACTACTCATAAGAAGGTGTGGTAAAATGGCAATGTTGAAAATCTGGAGTGAAAATATTGAAAATTCGTGAACTTACGAGTGTGCGTAGGAACTGTACAACGCACGCTCGTAAAACAGTCATTTTTTGGAATTTTTTCACCAAATTTTCAACATAGCCATTTTAACACCTGAGCTCATGAACAGTGTCACTGTGATTTTCTTAATTTGTCCCATACATTGATCTCGCACACCGACTGCGCCATTGTGTGCTACATGGGCAGAAACACGTTTTGGGTGACATGTGAAAAATGGCAGCTGTACTACTCATAAGAAGGTGTGATAAAATGGCAATGTTGGAAATATGGAGTGAAAATATTGAAAATTGCGATCTTACGAAGGCAAGCGAGAACTTAAATTACGTGAAACAGTCATTTTAGGAATTTTTTCACCAAATTTTCAACATAGCCATTTTAAGACCTCTGCTCATGAACAGTGTCACTGTGATTTTCTTAATTTGTCCCATACATTGATTTTGCACACCGACTGCGCCATTCTGTGCTACATGTGTGGAAACACATTTTGGGTGAGATGTGAAAAATGACAGCTGTACCACTCATAAGAAGGTGTGGTAAAATGGCAATGTTGAAAATCTGGAGTGAAAATATTGAAATTTCAAGAACTTACGAGCCTGGCGCAGGAACCGCGCAATGCACCTTGTAAAACAGTCGCCTTTTGATTGAGATCAATTAACATGGTTTAGACTCTTCTCTTGATGATAAACATCGTCATGGTGAAATTTAGCCCGGGCGGGATTTCGCAGTCACTGCACAGTCACTGCGCAAAATCACCCTTCGGGCCCGAATAATGCCATGACAGTGACATAATTCACGAGAAGGGGTCCCAAAAACCCATGTTGAAAATTTGGTGCAAATATTCCAAACTGCCCGAGATATGCATAAAGTTGAACCCTCCATGTAACCCATTATACAGCTTACTCAGCATTTCTCAGTTCGCGTCAGCTGAAGAGCTGCAGACGTGTTCCCGTCCACCAAGATCGCCGCACTGGAGTCCCAAGGTGTATGGGGTGGGGGGTGAGGGGAGACTGAGTGCGCAGTGGTGTGTGCGGATTGTGGAGGGGGTTGGGAGACGCCAACATGGACAGTTTTTATTTTACAGGCTTAAAAAATAAAAAGACGCTGGGACGCTTGCACACTGGGTGGGCTCCTCAGTTGCACAAGGACTTGGGGCATGCTCGCTGATTTGGGGATTGGGCACCCCACCAGCCAAAGGACTAGCAGTTTGCCACGCTTGGGGTGGGCCCCAGCGGCACCTACAACTGGGGGGTGGGGACGCAGCTCAGCAACTGGGGTGCAGCTCAGCCGACGGGATTGGGCACCCACGCTATACAGTGCACGGGGCGCCAGACGCCTCTTCTGTGCGTGGGGAGCTGCACGAGCAGTTGATATCTTATCGACAAGTCACTGCCGTAGCCCCTTTAATCAGAGCACATTACATTTGGAAGGTGTCATAGACAGCTCCAAAATGCATTGGCTTACAGGGGCCGCACCTGCCAGCCCACTGACTGAATTGGAGGAGGAGGTGACGCACCTCCGAACTCTCCGATGAAGGCACCATGTTTCTTGCACATGCGCGCAAGCAAACATAAAAATTACATATACCACCATAGTGCAAAGCATCATGGGGCATATATCCAAATCACCATGAAAATTTAGGATGGTTCAGCTTTAAGCAGAAATGCATGATACCCAAGGTCCTCTCATAAGATCTGCAAAAAGTGACAATAGAAGACACAGACACAGGTTTCATCTTACACAGGCCTCATCAGTGTGCTTTGAGATGAGTGTGTTGAAACCTTACACTGACAAGGTGACATGTGAGTTCCGGCTGCTATTTTGGTGTCACGTTTCCATAGATGGACTGCTACGTTAACTAACATACCTCTGCTATAGCTTTCCTGTCTGATACCAGCATAAACCATATATATTTCACACTTTTTATACTTTGTTGTGGTAGGACTGGAGGAGGACTGATGTGATCACTCTGCACAAAAGCAGCACTAGGTAGGATGCTAGCAACTACAAGCCAGTCAGTCTTGCATCAATGGTGAGGAAATTACTGGACGCACTACTGAAGGAGAGGTTCATGGAGCACCTGGAGGCAAAATGGCTGCACGATCACCAGTAGCATGATTTCACAGGGGGAGGTCATGTCAAACTAATCTCATAGATTTTTTTTGACTGGATTTCCAGGGAGGTTCATCAAGGAAGGGCAATGGACATTGCTTATCTGGACTTCAGTAAGAGTTTTGACACTGTGCCACACCGGAGGCTAGTTAAGAAACTAAGCAGCCTGTGGGTGGGGTGGGGGAGTGACAAACTGGGTATCAAACTGGTTAAGGGATAAGAGGAAAAGGGTGGTGGTAAACAGCAGTCACTCAGCAATAGGAAATTGACAAGTGGGGTGCCACAAGGTTCGGTGCTGGGACCAGTCCTCTTCAATGCCTTCATAAGCAACAGTGTGGAGGAGCTTGAGGGTAAGGTGTGTCTCTTTGTGGGTGATACAAAAGTCTGCAACAGGACTGACACTCAGGAAGAGGTGGAAAGAATGCAATGGGATCTGAGGAAACTAGAGGAATGATCTAAGGGTGGAGGCTGGGTTTCAGTGCTAAAAGTGCAAGGTTACTCACTCAGGGATGCAGAACCCAGGACAGTGTATAAGATAGGGAAGTGGAGCTTACAGTCACAAACCAAAAAAGAGACTTAAGGGGTCATCATAGCTAATGACATCAAGGTAGCTGGGCACTGTGACAAAGCAGTGGGAAAGGCTAGCAGGATGCTGGGGCGCATTGTGGGAGGGATTTTTAACAGGAGGAGGGAGGTGGTGCTGCCATTGTATCGCTTATTGGTGAGGTTGCACCTGGAGTACTGTGTCCAGTTGTGGAGGCATCATAGGGGTAAGTGGATGTACCATTTGTTTTTTTGCTCCCTCTTGTGATTTTTCAATTTGTAGTACCACCAGTACTTCCAGAGGGAAGCAGTATAGCACGGTGGTTTAAGGCTGTGAGCTGCAAATCTGGAGACCTGGATTTGAATCCCACTGCCCCACTTACATATTGTGTGACCTTGCGCAAGTCACTTAACTTCCTTGTGCTCCCAGGTCGCACCTGTAAACAAGCTTTCAGCTCAGTGTGTCTCTCCTGGTTAAAACAACTAAAACCAGTATTTCCTGTGGTGCAACATTTATACTTGTTTTATTTATGTTTTAACTAGTAGTGCACTCAACACATAGTAGCAATCTGGAAAAGCCCTATTTTACAGACACGTCTTGTTCAATGCCTGTAGTCAGATACCCATGACAATAACAGAGTATATTTACACAGTGTTAAATAGTATGGCAACACCAGCAAGCCAAACAGTGACCAGTGGTGATAACATGGCCATACCTATCAGTCAAGGGGCAGCCAGTACTACACACCAAGAGGTACCTAAGCAGTGTCATTTTGCAGAACATGATGTTTTACACGATGATTCCAGTAATCCACTGATTACTAATTGTCCAACCATGGGAGCTGATATTGGGGCCCATGATGTACAGACTGCGGACCAGATTCACAGACTCCCCCCAAACCCCACAGCTGCGGGAAAAAACTTGGCACAAGTTGGTTGCTACTTACAAAGCTGCAGTTTTTCCCACAGTTGTAGTATTCCCAAAGGTGGGTCCAGTTTACAACTGGTTCCACAATTTACGGCAGCATGCGGCTGTTTTTTCTCCCACAGCTGTGGAAAAATACTATGTTTA
Source organism: Neoceratodus forsteri (assembly GCA_016271365.2). Lineage (NCBI taxonomy): Eukaryota > Metazoa > Chordata > Ceratodontiformes > Ceratodontidae > Neoceratodus > Neoceratodus forsteri. The sequence goes on along the minus strand of CM028133.1, from coordinate 83,192,632 downwards.
GTGGGACCAGGCATAACAGCTCCCACAGCTGCAGCAGACTGAAAATACACATCTCCACAATTGTGGAGATTTCAGTCTGCAACTGGAGTTGCGGAGCTGGACTTAGTCTCTCATTATTTTATGAACCCTGCTTTTGGTATGGGAAAGCCAGATTTCTTAGTCAAATGGAGGTAAATAACACATGATGCTTCAACTGACTTGATGCATCTCATCCTAACGGATGCAGCTCTAATCAGATTACAAGTGCCTTTCAAGATCAAACCACTAGAGCAGGAGTTAGCTACAGTACATTGACTAGTGAGCAGCAATTGAATTACTATAGAAATGACATAGAAGATAAAATAACCAAGTACAATATTCAGTTAAAAGCAGTAAGAGATATAGAAACATTAGGGATAGGGAAGTCCTGAAAATCTTGAGTGTAGTGGGGACTTGAGGACTTCAGGGGTTTGGAGCTCACAGAAGAGAGAAGAAAGGTGTTCTCATAGCACCAGCAGCAACTGACCAGGGATGATCTACCAGGCTCAGGGGTGGCCACTATGAGTCCTAAGTTTGGGATGTAGCCCAGGTCTCCTGTCTGCTCTGGTCACCTGCAAGACTGTAAGGGAGACAGAAAACCCATGGGTAGAATGATGGGCTTGGAGGAATGGATTCATCAATATGGCTACACAGTTGATCCCAACTGAGAATCCTGACATCAGGAGGTCTGAGACTTCAACAAGTTGCATACATTTGGCAGTAATTCATGGGCAAAAGACTTTCCTCTCACTCAGGAGGTCAGTTTTCCAGTTATAAATGAGTAGTATTGGGATTGCTGTGTCTGGAACTATGGGCTGGATCTTATCGAAGAGACTCCATGCCACTTGTAGAATTGCCCGCAGGTCTGAAACATTGCAGAGACTGTTTTTAATTCAGATGCCTTACACCCAGGGGGAGAATAAACAGTAAAACTAGGAGTGAGGGAGGTATTGGATGCTATTAGTACCATGTAAAAGTGCTCCACAGGAGAATGGTTCATGCAGCTGCCCACATGTGAAGAAGTATATTGGGAAAAAGAGACTCACAAAGAAGCCTTAAATTTAGAAATGTGTTCCACATTCTAAATGTTCCAAAGGCTTGCATGTCCCAAAATGTCTTTAAATGCTTTGAAATGCTTAGATATATTTAGAAGTGTTATCAGAGGTTAACATGTATGCCAGTCTCCCCTCAAGAGATGTAGAAGACTTCAGCATCATTAGAAGCAGGAGGCACCTGAGAGTGTTTCAGTTAAGTCTGAGCCCCACTATGGATGCCTGTGCATTCACCATTGAAGATGCAAGCCATAGCCCTTTACAGAAAAGGCGATCCCTAGGGTCTGAACATGAATGACGGTTCTAATGAAGAGAAAAAGAGTTTCAGAGATGCTGCCAATGGTCCCAATTGTTTGAAGTCCATTACAGTCTTCTGGCATTCATTACAGAAGCTGCAAGTCATAACCCCAAATGGGTAGTGAGGAATATCCATTGTTTGTAACATAAACCTTGGCTTCTAATATGGATTGTCCAGAATAGCATCTAAGAACACTATCTTTTAACATCTGTCATGCATGACTTGCCATCCTAAGGCCTGTGTACACAAACTGAAAACAAATGTGTTCTTGTTTGCTTGAAGTAATCTAAAGTCTGTGCACCCTGATTCAACAAGCCTGATCTTGGGATCAGTGACTCAAGAGTGCTAAAGGATTTGGGAAGTGTTTGTTTACTGACGTTTGGAGCCAGTCACCAACAGTCTAGAGAGTGCCCAGCCATTAAAGACTTTACAGCCTCTGAACTTGCATCAGTGACCCTTCACTTCATGGGGATACCAAAGCCCAGTGCCTCAGTTCCATGTACTGTGCAAATTTCTCAAGGGCTCTACAGGTACACCTGGAAAGGAGTTACCGTAGGTGGAAGCACTGAGCCAATTGAATCATTGACTTTTACAGTACCAAACCCAGGGCTTTCTTCTCAAAGGACAGGCCCACTGAGTCCCTTATAATAATTGGTGTGGCAGGGCTTGGACCATCCTTGTGAGCCAGGGTTACATTTCTTTCCATTTTGGGGGAGGATGTCAAACAGTGTCAGAGCAAATTGAACTTGCAGAAATTTTCCAGGTTTGAAGTTCAAAAAATCAGACTCTGACAGGTTTTCACAACATTTACTGACTAAGAAGTAAATATTATACAGTCGCATATACAGGAGAAAGTCCCTTTGTCCCAGGTTACATATGAGAATGAGCTGGCCAAACAATTTTAATTAAACAAATAACTAAATAATTGATTTTTGGGATACACAGGTACCGAAAAACTGTTACAGATGTGTATTTCAATGACAGAGTCACAGAACTAAATAGCCACACAAAATCATACAACTGCACTCTTTCAAGTCTCTTGACCTCAAACCTCTCTTGTGTAACCTTGCCTCTTCTGACTGGTCCCCCCAACCTCCTTCCCCTCAGTCGATGAGGCCCTTACCTACTTCAAAAAAATCTTTTGTGTAAACTGGAACGCCTTTGTCCCACTCAAACAAACCAGAGTCAGAGGTAACCACTTACCCTGGATAACCCCTGAATTTCTGGCTTATCTCAGGCCTAGAGATTGAGTCTGGAAGCATCATAAAGCTACCCAGCATCCTAGTGATCTCGCAAACTTCCGCATGATCAGAAACACTTGCACCAGGGCTGCAAGGTTAGCCAAGTCCAAATATTTCAATTCTGCCTTCATTCCCCTTCAAAGCTCTGGAAGGTGGTGCACACCCTATTTACCCCCCTCATCTCACCCACCGTCCATGGTACTTAAAGTAAATAGCTCACTGATGTCCAACCCACCTGCTGTAGCTGCAGAATTTAACTCCTACTATACCTCCTGCACCACTGAGCTACTGAAATCCCTCCCCTCCTACCCATCCCACTCCCCACCCTCTACTGGTGTGCCCTCTCCACCACTCTCCCACCTTCCCTTCTTTTTCGCTACTGTAACCCCAAACAATGCTCTAAGAGCCCTCCTTACCATCAACCCCTCTAAAGGTGCCTCCCCTGATGGTCTTGACCCAAAACTCCTCTCCCTCTCTGCTACGGCCCTTGCCTACCCTCTCTCAATAATCCTAAATTTCTCATTCTCTACTGCCTCTGTCCCCTCTTCTTAGAAACATGCTCCCCTCTCTCTACCCAGAGGGGTGACTCCTCATCCCCTGGCAAATATTGCCCCATTTTTCTCCTCTCTACCCTTGCCAAGCTTCAAAAACACATTGTCCTCTCCCAGCTCACCTCTTTTCTATCTGACACCTCCTTTTTCACCTCTTTCCAGTCTGGTTTCATGAAAAAACACTCAACTACCACCTCTCTCCTATGGCTCACAGACTCCATCATAACCAGGATGGACAATGAGAAAATTACTTTTGCCATTTTGTTGACCTGGCCAAGGCCTTCGACACCATCTCTCACTCCCTTCTCCTCAATTCACTCCAAGCAGCTGGTCTATCTCCCTCCGCCACATACTGGTTCAAGGCCTACCTTGTTGGTAGAACCCAATCAGTTAAGATCTTGGACGTCACTTCCCCTCCTCTTCCGATTAGCACTGGAGACCCCAAGGGTTTGGTATTAGGGCCCCTTCTATTCTCCATCTTCTTAAATGACCTTCCCTCTGTTTGCTCCCCATCCTCTGCTATACATATTGTAAATTATACAGTCCTGTATGCATCTGGCTCCTGTCCTGTTGAGGTTACAACCAGCTTAAAGCAAGACTTTGACAAGGTTCAGCTCTAGTTTGCTAACCATAAACTTTTCCTCAACACCAAAAACACTGTCTCCATGACCTTTGGCAGAAGGCAGAGACTCTCAAGGCTTCCCTCCCTACCCACTTTTCACACCCTTGAGGGGACTTTACTTGAGAACACATCTTCCTTCAGGTACTTAAGTGTTTGGTTGGACCAACACCTAAACTTCTCTGGACATATTGATGCCATCCAGAAAAAACTGCACCCCAACCTTGGTGCTCTGTTTAGGAACCGTAGTTGCATCCCTCCTACGGCTAGGAGTGAACTTGTTCAGAAGATGATACTGCCCATTTTCAACTACTGTGATGTGGTCTATGGTGCTGCCACTAAGTCCTCCCTGGCCAGACAGGACACTCTCTTCAATTCCTTCTGCTGCTTGCCCTGGATGCTCCCCCTTGCACTCATCACTGCCATCCTTATTTGTGCCCTATCCTTCCCCTCTCTTACAAACAGGCAACTCTCCCACTGTGCTAAATTCACCTCCAAGCAGTGGTTGGGTGAGTTCCTTTCCTACCTCACCTCCACCTTTATAACACCCTCCCATTCCTTTAGATCAATTGACTCCCATACCCCGGTTGCCCCCTGCAGATCCACCAAAATCAGCCAATCCAATTACTATCACCACCTCCCAAAAATGTGAAATTGCTTCCCCCCTCAAATCTGGCACTCATCATCCACTTACTCCATCAGCTCTGTCCTCAATAATTACCTTGCACCTAGCTGCTCCTGCAATGTGCCTCACTAATTCCCTCCTCTAAGCTCTAGACAAACCCTACCTCCCTACCCTCATCTTCATTTTACCCTGTGCACCCACCCCTCTAGCCTTCTCCCCTTCCCCTAATTGCTCCCCTTACTGGCCTCCAGTCTCATAGAATGTAGAGGACCCTGGTCTCCAAGGTTCCTCTCCTACTCCTCAAGGGGCTTGTGTCTCCATCTAGTCCCTTCCCCCACCATCTTAAAGAGATCTCTCTGGGACACTGCTTTATCCCCTTCTCTCTGGTCCCCCCAGTCCCCTTGCAGGGTTCCTCACATCCTAAAGGGACCTGCAGGGGCATGACTCTACCCCCTCCCCCACCTCACCCCTCCCTCCACTTTCACCCTTTTCTTTCTTGTAAGCACTTGTTTACTTATTAACCAAGCACTTATTATTGTCCACTCTTTCTACATGTTATGTGCAACACTGTTGTAACACTGGGCATTATGCACAAAGGACAGAGGTACTCAGAAGCTGTCAGTGCCTCCTCCCTCTAGCTGCACACCTCAGAAAGGTGCGTCAGTGGCATTCATGATCACCCACCACCCTATCCATGGCCCTGCTGCCCCCTGTTCGCATGACTTCGCAGGGTGGCTGGAGACAGGGTCACAGGTCTGTCGGGGCACCCAATCAGATGCCTGGACTGGGACCCACACTGGATCCCTCGCACAGCATGGCACACTTTGGCAGCACACCCTGTGGAAACCTGATGGCTAGTGGCAGTGGCAGCTGAGGGAGGGCAATGCCGCTGGTCCCCCGTCGGCACCAATCAGTGCAGTGGGATAGGTGGAGGGGCACGCTGCCAGGGCAGACAGGGGTTGGGGTGACCTGCACTGCTGGTAGGGGGGGGTTGCCATGGGATGCAACTGGGTGGGTTCAGTCCTGTGCCAGTGCCCATGACCCTGTGTGGGGAAGGTGTGTGGTGGGATTGGGAGGGTCGCCAAATGCACCACTGTATGCTAAGGTGGGTGGGTGACATCTGGAATCCCTGTCCTATGTTTCTGGTGCCTATGGCAGGCAGCTCACCCAGTCCTGTGGCATGTGCATGGGGCGCATAGGTGATTTACAGCTGAGTCTCCCTGGCATACTCTGTGACCCCCTATGCACCCCCGCAGCCAGCACTATGCACCTTTGTGCATGGCACGCAGTGCTGGCTCACTTCTCACCTGTCCCCACCATGTTGCTGCTCATGTGGCCAGGGCATTTGGTGCATCTGTGCTGCATGCCCCCCTCTGTACATCCCACATGGGGGGCAAGTAGGGCACTGAGTGGTTGCGTGCCCCAGTTGCGTGCGCATAGCCACTCTACACAATTCATGCATAGGATCCAAAGTTTGTAACACCTGCCTGACAACTATATGTTAAAGTTGATCTTGTAACTTGAATGTATGTCTCATTCCAGTTGTACCTCTTCTGCCTAGGTCACACCAGGAGATGAGCAACTTGTTGCTCACTGTGCTTTCCTGGTGAAACAATTCAATAAATAAATAAAAAGCATATAATCAGATGGCAGATAAGGCCACTTGTCTCACCAGTCTGCCTATCTTCATCTTTTTCTTCCTTCATTTCACTGTAAATCCATTATAAAATGGCAGAGTAAAATCCAATAAACTGATAGGCTCTTATTTATTTGTGAAATATGTTTTATACATGGTAAAAAATAGTTCTGTCCAACAGTGAAGTGTCCAAAGCCATGATCAATGGGCATTTGGAACACTGGCATTTCAGTTAGTCTCCTACAACCAGAACTGATCTTCCATCACAAACATAGCTGCTACCTCTACACTGTAAAAAAAAAACTTCAACTGGGCTCTAAGAATAAAACTACCTTAAATAAAAAAATAAAACAAATTAATTAAATGTTGTTTCCTGATTACTCATACTCTCTCCATTACATAAACAAATTAGAAACAATAAGTATTGTTAATAGTTTTTGCTACAATTGTTTCTTTTGAACAGTGAAAATCCTCCTTCCATCTTTACCTGCTCATCAGGGAGCTTTCTTCTTCTTGCCCTGACAGTGAGATAATTGAGTCTCTGGCTGTAACAGAGGCATGTGTTGTCTGTGTGTACAGTGTGTTAGGAGAGAAATATTCTGCCAGTGGAACTGAGCAGAAGTTTGAATCCATGTATTCCGTGGTAAACATTCCATGATACACATTCCATATTTTGAATGGGGAGAAAAATATAGAAAAAAACAGGAAGAATAAAGTAGGCAATAATACAATGACATCATCAATGACATCACTTGCAGTGGGCAAAGGACTATTTTATCACAAATGCACACAAGTGAATCCATTGTTTCTGCAAATAAACATGTTTTTCCCAACAGTTAAAAGTAAAAATTTGAACCAATTTTATAAGCGCAATAGGGCACTCCGGGATGTGTGTAAAACATATTTAGCATGTCCAGTGGCAGAAGTCACTCGGTGTTTAGCCTTGTGCCTTACTATGCCCCTAGCCATGCTGTAAAATATGTTTTAACACACACACCCATTCATGCCTTATTGCTTACTTAATCTACAGTGCTGTGTCTCCCACCCCACCCCTGCAATTCCCTTATGCCTGTCCCAGGTGTTTTTTTGAACCCTGCCGCTATTTTCTGATGTACTACTTCGGTTAGAAGGCTGTTTCATGAATCCATCACTATTTCTGTGAATAAATATTTCCTCACATCTCTCCTGAACATTGCCCTTCCAGCTTCACAGCATGTCCTCTTGCTCTAGAGTACATTTTTTTTTCTTAAAAATACTTCCCTCCTGTACACTATTAACTCCTGTAAGGTATTTAAATGTCTCATTCATACTCCCTCTCTCCCTCCTTTCCTCCAGGGTGTACATATTGAGTTGCTTTAGCCTATCTTCATAAGGCTTTTAGTAGACCTTCTCTGGACCACCTCCACTCTGTATATATCCTTCTTGAAAGGCAGTCTCCAGAACTGGACAAAGTACTTAAGGTGGGGGGTCTTTCAAGTGATCTATATAGAGGCAATGCCACCTCTCTTTTTCTGCTGGTACTACCCCTTTCTAAGCACCCCAGCATTCCACTAGCCCTCCTGACTACCTTGTCACATTGTCTGGCTATCTTTGGGTCAAGTCAGGTCCATTTTATTTAAAAGACACCCATCCCAGAGGCTCTGGGTGCCGTACATCAATCAAATAAATACAAAACAGCACAGTAATAATCAATTATATAAAATATTCCAAAAGTTAAAACAAAATTTACTACCCTTAACTTCAGCTACATTTAGAATCACTAAAACAGAGTTAAACATCAATTTTTTTTTTTTAAAACAGGTAGGGACTATAAAACATAGTCCAGGAAGGCCTGATTATACAAGAAGGCCTTGAGACAGACCTTAAATACCTGAACAGACGGGGCCTTCCTAACGACTAAAGGAAGCAAATTCCACAGGACGGGAGCAGCAACACTAAATGCTCTGTCACCAGCAATTCTTAACCTCGTCCTGGGAATCACGAGGAGGCCCCTGGTGAAGGAGTGGAGGGAGCAGACCAAGACAGCAGTTGCAAGAAGGTCCTTCAGGTATCCAGGTCCCAGGCCATGTAGGGCCTTAATGGTGAGCAAACTCACCTTAAAGAGGACCCTCCACCCAACCGGCAGCCAATGCAGTTGATGCAGTACCGAAGTAATATGACAATATTTAGGCTGTCCTGTCAACAGCCTCACTGCCACATTCTGCACCAGCTGCAGTCAGTGCAGGGTACCCCCAGAGACCCTGAGATAGAGTACATTACAGTAGTCAAGCCTGGATGTCATGAAGGCATGCACCAAAGTGGGAGGTCCAGTGGCGGAACTAGGGCTTTATCCTGGCGATATTCCTCAGATGACAAAAGCTGGTATAGACAACGGACGCCACCTGAAACTCAAGTGTCAAACTGTCGAGAATAACACCCAGATCATGCACCTTAGAGAGTCTTCAATGGTACAGAGCCAAGACGAAGTCCTGTCTCTGCACCAGAGGCCAACTTATCACACCCTCTGTTCGACTCCATCACCAGTACCTGTATCTTACTGGGGTTCAGTCGCAACCAGCTGGAGGCCATCCAGTCATTGATTTCAGCAAGGCAGCTGTTAAGCACTTCTACTGCGCAAGATGTTACAGGGGCAAAGGAAAGGTACAGCTGGGTATCATCAGCATAGCAGTGAAAACCCAGACTGTACTTCCTAATGAGCTCTCTCGGGGGTAGCATGTACACTGCAAACAACATCGGCGACAAGACTGAACCCTGGGGAACTCCGCACGACAGGTGGTCAGGGAAGGAGGAGAAATTCCCCATCACTACCCTCTGCCTCCTGTTAGATAAAAAAACTCAAACCAGCAGATGACAGTGCCAGCAGATCCACAGAATTCCTTAGGTGGTCAAGTAACACCTGATGGTCCACCATGTCAAATGCTGAAAGAGATCGAGAGAACAAGAATTGTCCCTCCCTGATCTCTAGCCCTAAGGAGGTCATTATGCCCTGAACTAGTGCAGTTTCTGTGTTATGCCTTGCCTGAAACCCAGACTGGGCGGCTCATACAGATCATGGGCCACGAGATGCTCCTCAAGCTTAAGCGCTACCACCTTCTCTACAGTCTTACAAAGAAATGGGAGACTGGAGATAGGATAATTGCCTTGGCGTCAGGGTCCAATGATGTTTTTTCAGAAGAGGTCTCAACAATGCCTCCTTCATGACATCAGGAAAGACTCCTCTGTCAAGGAACACCAGACAATCAGGGCAAACACCGGCCGACAGAGTCAACACATCTCATTAAGAAACGAGTTTGCAAAGGTGTGCTGAAGCTTGAAGGCAATCTCACTGACCTCAGCCACCTCCACCACTCTAAACTCACCCCAACCAGGTAGAGTGCTCTCTGGTCACCCATGGTGACCACTGTTGGCCAGATTCTGGTCCACTGTCGGAATCTTCTGCCTGATGGCAGACACCCTGTCCGAGAAGAACTAAGCAAACTCCTCGAACAATGCATGCGAAAAGGCTACCTTCGGCTGTAGACAGGAAGGATGGAGGAGCCTGTCCACAGTCCAAAAAAGCACAGCTGGTCAGTTCCTCCTGGCAGCAATCTCCCTGGACAGAAATTCTGCCTTCTTATGATTGATTGCCCCCTGGTGTGCACCATAGTGCACACGTAGGGCCAGTTTGTCTACCTCCAGGCTGGACTTCCGACAGCAGCTCTCTAATCTCCAACCCAAAGTCTTATCACCTTGAGCTCCCCATCATACCAAGGGGACCTCAAGTGAGAAGACCTGGGTTGTACACGGGCTGGTGCGAGGGAACCGAGCACACCAGAAAGAGCCTTATTATAGGTGTCCACTGCTACACACCACCCCAACACATGAACTGTCCACACTAGGTAAGCCAGCCACCACCAAGAAACCCTCAGGGATCAACCCCTCAAAGGGCGATAGCTGACCATGTCTGCAGGGGAGGCTACCAAGGGGCCCTGACAGAACTTCACCATGCGATGGTCGGACTAAAAGACCCTATCAATGCTGAGACTATTTATCTCAAGCCCCAGTGAGAACACCAAATCCAACATGTGGCCACCCTGATGGGTCACAGAATAAACTCCCTGCGCAAAGCCCAGAGATGACATCATCTGGAGAAAGTTGTAACCAAGCCAAGAGGATTCATCCTCGGCCCAAACATTGAAGTCCCCCAGCACTAAACATCTGGGGGCCTCCAATGTTTCCCTGATGATGAAATTGCCACTTCCTGCAAGAAATCTCCATCCACCTCAAAGGTGGTAGATCAGGAGAATCAAGCAGCCTGCACCCAGACCCCCACAAATGGCCACACATTCAAATGAATGTGGTGCTCTCACTGGGTGCATGGTGAAGCCCAGCTCAGATCTAAAACAGATGGCTAAGCCTCCAGCCCTCGTTCCACTTTGGGGCAGTGCACTACTGTATACCGGGCAGGATGGCAGCCTCTAAAACCGGCCAGCATCATCACCAATCCAAGTCTCCGTAATGCAAGCCAGATTGGCCAAAGAAACCAAGTCCATTATAATTGCAGTATTGTTTCTAACTGATCTGGCATTGCAAAGCACCGCCCTCAGGGGATTGGTGGACAGTGCAGCCCCTCTGGCTGCCTGCCCACTGGTCTAGCAGGAACCCTGGTAACAGAAACTAAACATGTCTGGCCTCTTCCCAAGTCCCATCTAATCCCAACGCGCCTTCTGCACCCCACTACCTTGATCCTACCACCACCCACAGTACAAGGGCACCCCGCCCTAATCGAATCCTGTGACTCCTCCCAATTCCAACCTCCCTACAGTGCCTTGCTGTAGTATCCGACACAGGGAGGCTGAAAAAAGGCTGAAAATCAAACAGCAGAGATGCCCCATACACTATCCTGGCCTGCCCCAGGCCCTCATACCTTCCCAGACACATCCCCCCTGACTACAGAATACCAAAATCAAAATGGATCTCAGAACCACACACACACACATAAACAGATAAACACTAACCTTCCCCCCAAACAACCCCCAAAACCAAAAAGCTCAGAATTAGACTTCTAGATACATTTCAGGAGAGCAGACTGCAAATCACATAAGGGATCCCAATTTTCAGGATCGCACAAAAATAAAAATAAAACAATAATCTAAGAAAAACATCAGTCCATTGCCAAAACTACTTTAAGGCAGAGGGCCCTCTCACTGTCCCAGTCACTTTGTAGTCAGATGTTTCCGGCAAACAATTAAAAAATACAACCAGAGTTATGCTCCCCAGGAAGCCCCAGCACCGCTCTCACCAGCTACTGGGACCCCTAGGGAAAATACAGGAATTTGGAGATCTTTTGTGCCCCCTAGTCGATAGATCCACGGGGGCCCAAGTCCAAATCCCAGAAAACAATTCTTCCACTCCATGTAGGCCGACCGCTCAAGTCCACAAGACAGCCCAAAGTCCCCGCAGTACTCCATGGAGCCAACCAAATAGCAACTCCAACAGAAGCCCTTAGCCCCAGGGACAATAGTGTGGAAGCGCCCTCAGCACCCGCAAGCCCTGGGAATACAGTCAGTCTTCATGGTGCTTCTCTCACCAGCACCAAACACAGTCCTGAACCTCAGATGTTTACACTGGGGAAACTCCCCAACCAGGACCAGTGACGTCAACGACAATCCAAGTGCAGCTCGGCACCCTCTCACCAGCACCAAGCAAGTCCCGGCCCCAGAAGTCACACACCAAGGGACTCCACGATCAGAGCCAGAGCACCAGAAACAGGGGTCCAAGAACCACAGGCCACAAAGTCAGCACACAAGCAAGTCCCCTGAATCAGAAGTGACAACCAGACCGAGAAATGCGACCAAGATTGTACTCACGCCACCCAGTCATGCTACAACACACCGACTTTCTTCAAAATGAAACGCTGGCAGTCTTCCTACTTGATGGAATCTAGTAAAATTCAAGGGGCACTTCACGTCAAACTGGACCTTTCTCTGCTCCTTCTCCTTCTCTCTTCTCAAAAGGCTCCACAGCAGTAACCGAAGGTAACACTCAAGCCCTTAGCTAAAAACAAAAAAGCTAACTCCTCAAACTGCCTCACAATCCCGACCCTACCTAACGCTTTAACCCTGTGCCTTACGCTAACTATTTAAAACTGCAGATAGAATTTAGGACTCTTGACTGAATAACAGTCACCAGAGTCACATACCAATTCAGTTCTCCTGAAACATAGAAGGAAGCAAATAAAGGGATAGCAAAAAGATGCTAGCTCAGTTTAAAGCTCTTGCAAGCAGCAGCCCAGTGTGGCACGCCATCTTCCATGGGTCATCTAATATGATTACTCCCAGATCTCATTTCTGCTTGGCCATAATGAATATGACTCCACCCATTTTGTACTCTGCACCTGGATTTCCATGGCTTAAGTATCTTATTTTGTAGTTTTTGCATTAAAACCCAGCTGCCATAACCTTGAACACTCCTCCAGTTTTTTCAGATCCCAGACATCCTTTCCACCCCCCCCCAAGTGTCCACACTGTTTCAGGTCTTGGTGTCATAGGCAAAGTGGTAGACCCAACTCCTCTGCCACAGTATGTCATTAATTAAGGCATTAAAGAGGACCAGTCCCAGAACTGAACACTGAGGTACCCCACTGGTTACCCTCCCTTCCTTGTAGCGTACTCCTTTACCATCACCCTCTGTCTCCTGTTTCTAATCAGTTTCCTACCCAGGTTACCCAACATGCTGTACACCCCAAGATACTGAGCTTGCTTACCAGTCTTCTATGTAGAACAGTGTTGGGATCATTGCTTAAATCCAGATAGGCCATGTCCACCAGGATCAATCTCCTTGGTCGTCAGTCAAAGAAATCTATTGGATTTGTTTAGCATAGCCTCTTCCCTAGAACCCATTACTGCCTTGGGTACTGTAATCTGTTGGATTTCAGTATTTCACTATTCTTTCCTTAGGTAGTAGCTCCATTAACTTACCCACCACCGATGTCAGGCTGACAGGCATAATTGCTTCTTTTTCCTTGCTAGCACTTTTGTGAAGTGGGACTACATCTGCCCTTCTCCAGTCATCTGGAACCACTGTGATCTCTAGTGATCTGTTAAATGGGTTGGTCAAAGGTGCAACCAGTACCTCCCTAGAGTGCATGTGAGACTCTTGGGTGCACCCCTCTAGTCCCATAGCTTTAGCCACCTTCAGGTTAGTGCATACTTTCCAAACTCTCTCCTCAGAGAAAGGACTATTGTCCACATCCCTTCCATCAATGCTCCTTATGATTTTTCATGGTTGCTTCCCTTTGTCTTCCAGTGTAACACTGAGCAGAAGTATCTGTTCAAGAGTTCTGCCTTTTCTTGGTCCTCTTCTGTACAATCCTCCCTCCTTAGCCTTACAATTCTTCCCCTTTTTTAAATTGTTTAACCAGGAGAGACACACTAAGCTGAAAGCTTGTTTACAGGTGCGACCTGGGAGCACAGAAAAGTTAAATGACTTGTTCAGGGTCACACAGTATGCAAATGGGGGCTGTGGGATTTAAACCCAGGACTCCAGATTTGCAGCTCAGAGCCTTAAACCACTGCGCTATGCTGCCTCCCTCAGTCTTCCTTTTTTCACTAACTTAACCAAAACATGTTGTATCCCCTTTTGATACCATTTGAGCTATTCTTCTTCAGTTTGCACCTTAGCACTTCTTACTGCTTTCCCTGTCTTCCTCTTTTTTTCCTGATATACGTCCTCATCTTCCTCTCACTGGGTCTCATTCTATTGTCTGATTGCTACACTTTTAGCCATTACCTTTCTTGCCACTTCCTTTGAAAACTATAGTAGTCTCCCCCAGCGCTTCAGATAAGTCAATTTTGGACGTATTTTACGTCCAAAAATCAGCTAAAAACGTCCAAAAATGCACTATCTGGAGTCAATTGATGTCAGTAATACTTATGTAGTTTAATGCTGACGCCTGGTTTTTATAGTGTGGACGCCACGTCATCATTTGTTTTACTCAGTTTTGGAGTAGTCTAGCCCGCCCACTGTGGAGCGACAAAAATTTTTTTCAGTGCAGTCCTGTCCATCTGCTGCAACACCATCCAAAATGGGCCAATAATGCTCCTTCTGGCTCCTGTGACGGTGTAGCGTCCAACTTGTATATGCAAAATGCACCAATAATGATGGATGATTGAGTAAGGAGGAGGAGTTGGGAGCTGCTTTACTGGTGGTGCTTGCTAAGTTTAACGTGATGCAATGCACCACGACTTGTGAGAGAGTGTGCTGTGTGCCACCAGCAGTCTGCATGAGAGGAGGAAAAGGAAGCTCTGTGGCTGCACAGAGAACCCAGATGGATCATCGGTGTGCATCTTTGTCCGTTGTCCCACAAGCGGCCGCATTGTACAAAATATAGTTCAAGCTATCAGACAGAGATCTGATCTGTCTGTGTCATCTCGGTCCACTCTTTACTGTAGAGACAGTAAAGACGAGTAGAGGCCAAGAGCAGGCTGGAGACCTGTGTGGTGCCCAATCCCATCGTCTGAGCGCACGTAGTAGTACTCAATACCAAACACAACTGAATCGCAACTGAAGCAGACCAAACAGTGAGGCCCTGGACCTGAGGGAGGAGAGGGCCTGGAGCCACCTGAGGGACAGCCAGTCAGAACAACAGCTGAGGATCGAGTCGAGATCAGAAGTGCTCCGTGACCGTATGTGACAAGAAATGCCCATAGCTCAGCCTGGGTGAGGCTCTAGTTGGAGCCACGACTCACGGAGTGTGCGTAGTGAGGACAGAGAACAGGACCAACTGAACACCTGCAGCAGCAGCCAGTCAGTTCTCAGAGTGGGGGGAATTAAAATTAAAATTTAAAGTTTAAGTTAAGCTAAAGGATTGTGGGTGGGTCGGTGTGTATTTAGATTGGATGGGGTCGGGAGGCACACGCACACACACCACCAGTAGGTTGCAAGGAAGGCTTGCAGGCTGAACAGCAGACTAATGGTGTTGGCTGTGGCTGCTGCAAAGGATCGGGAGTGGAGCAAGTGGTGGGTCGGGCGACTTGAGCACACTGGGTGGGTAGGGAGGGAGGGAGGTTGGTTTAGGCAGGCGGCAGGCCTACAAGTGGCCGGACTCTCCGGTGGTGGTTCCGTGGTTGGTAAGGTCGTCCTGGCGGGCCGGGCGTACAACAAAGCACCAGGCAGCAGAGTAGCAGGTCAGTTGGAGCCTCAGAGGAGCGAGAGAGTGGTGCAGAGGAGTTCAGTGAGAGGCCAATCAGCACAGCCAGCCAGCATCTTCCCCAGCAAAGGTAAGCAGCTATTGGCAGCTAGGACATTGTTTTTATTTGGCCTTGCCCTTACCCTCTGCCAGGAACACTAGTACAAATACCTCAGTATGAATTAAGGAAGACCGCCATTTTTGCAGTTCTCACATCATGGTCTTTGTGGTTCGGGTTTATCAGAGCAGTTGCCCACTTCCCAGCATATAATTTAAAATGCAAATTTGTCAGCAATCCCACCAAGGCAACATCAGTGGGGTCAGCAACACTGGGTACACAGGAACTTTATAAGGGATTTTATCAAAATAAAAACATATGAATCAGCGACTGAGTGAATATATTGGAATGTAGTCCTGAGCTCCCAGCTTTTGGTTTTTCTGGACGACTTTAGAACACCTTCTGAGCTCTACTTAAAAAGACTTTTGACACCATTACCCAATTTTTTGTATTATGGTTTGTATGAAATCTAGGTAGGTCACCTTGATCCACCTCCCATCTCTGATCCACTTCCTGGTCACCCTGTCTCAAGTACTCTATCAGATTTGTTTGACAAGATCTTCCCGCTGTGTATCCATGCTGGTTTCACTGCCCAGGTTCCTAAACTTGTGCTGTAGCCAATCACAACTGCACTGGCCGGCAAGCACATTTTGTGGTTTTGGATTGTCTGTGTGTGCCAGTCGGGTGGGGTGGGATCACTCCAAGTCTTGAAATGAAATGTTTGGTTTTCATGCATACAATCACAATGTCAGTCACGAAGCATCTTGCTTACAAATGTAATAGCCCAATAATGAAGTAGCAAGCAGTAGTAAGAGTGTAATTGTCATCACAGTGGCAGTGGCACCCTCCACAACCATAGAAGCACAGCACAGCACTGTCTCTATAAAAACTTCATACGTCTTCTTTGCTTGCTTTTCCCTGATGCAGGCAGCATAGCATCTGACTGACGGTGAGCTGAGCTGACTTGAAGGAGTCACACCACAAACCAGTAGAAGAAGTCAAGCAGCAGCAGGGTACCCTGGGTAGCATGTGGTGATCTGTACACGTATATCATTCTGAGAGGAAGCCATCACCAGCGATAGGCATTTATCACCTTTATTTGCAAGGTACTTTTTACATTGTTACTTCTACTGTACCTCTTCAGTAGAGAAATGTTAAAATGCTTTTTTTTTTGTTGGGTTTGAGGCCAGGTTGCTTGGGGGTAGTTGGTGGGGAGAAGTAGTACTGTGATGTAGGGTAGCTACCATAGATATAGAGGAAGGGATAATGCATGAGCATCAGTGGTTAACCATAATGATGAAAAGGACTTGGCAAGGTTGGAGGAATGGTCAGAAGTATGGCAGGTTTCATTCAATGCAAAGAAGTATAAAATAATGCACCGGGGAAACTAAACACAGGGAAAGAGTACACAGTTGGGGGAGGTAGTAACAACAACAGCTTTGGGCATGTGTACTAGGTTCAGTCTGCACAGTTGGGTTTGTGTTTACAGAATAAGCTGTGTATTTACCACTGGGTCCAGGAGATTGATGGGCCATGCTAGACCTATCTTCTGGAGGGAACCCAGTAAGTCCATGCATGAAGCAATAACGTAATGTCCAGACCTGCAGTCTGCAGATGGGATCCTACAGACTAGTGTGACTTTATTAAAACAAATTCTCTTTAGAACAACTTAGAGTAGTCTGGTCACCAAAGCTTTACAACATAACACTTGGCAAATGTATTAATCTCCATTAACCCCATACATTACAATGGGGTTTCAGATTTATTTTGTCACTATGTGATGACAGTCATGTGTGATTGCTTTGCTGGTAAAGTAGCGTATACATGTTGAAGTGGACTTTATATAGGTTTTAGATAACCTGCTGGCTGACAACAACCTGAACCAACTGTGCATAAACAACACCTCGTGATACAAATTTTGAGAAGGGAACTGTCGGACACATCTAATATAGTCAAGCTCAGGTCAAGCCAGTGTGAAGACCCAAAAAGAGAACCACCACCACTACCACAAACTCTTTATTAGACTGTTGGTTAATAAAAATGTCCTGCAACTCAGTGCCTTAGTGACTGACTCTGAGGGAGTTCATCATCTGTGAATGGACCGACTGCTGATTGTTCTTCCAATTCCAATACTGAAATGGAAATGTGACAGCTGCAACCTTGCTGTAACTTCAATTTGTTATTCTGATGACTCTTCCTCACTTCAGTTATCAGATAGTGATGATTGTTCTTCTTCTTATGATAATCCCACAATCTGCAGTTTTTCAGGGTCTCACAAGTGACACAACAATTATCAGTTGTTCAGAAATCATGCAGTGGTGACACTAGAAATCAGAACAGTCAATTATCAGATGCTGTGAAATCTGTTGTTATGCTGAATTACAGACATCAGTGGGAAACTGAATTTGATTGGCTGGAGGCAAGAGATGGGAAAATGTTTTGCTCTGTGTGTCGCTCAGATCGCCGTCTCACAAACAAATTTGCTACTACAGGTGCAGGTGCTAATGTGCATGCAGTATGTCTGACAGTACGGTTCCGAGTAGCCTGATTGGCTGTCACAAAATGGGCTTTGCTTCTCCAGTTCACAGCGGTGGTGGTAGTGAATTAAGTGGTAAGGCATGCCATGAGTGACATCATAACCATCTAGGGAGAGTTATGGTGTGATAACAGCCCGCCCACCTCTAGATGTTTTGAAGCACGAGGTGTGTGTAGCCAAGTGCTTCCACCACCGAAAGCAGGGCCCCTGCTACCCAATCTATAATTCTCTCCCATGAAGTGCCATATTGTGCTAATGAAATGTGTCCTTTTGGAAACCATTATGAATTTTTAAACAGTTATTTCAACTGACCACATTGTGCTGTGATAACAGTCCAGAAGTTCAGGCATGTTGAAGAGAAGACTGTGTTGTGGTGGATGCATGTAACATTTGCTTCAGCAACCAGAATTCAGCATTTTCTACACATTTCATAATCTGATATTAGAAATCGTGTGTATGTGATGCTGAATCTTGATTTGCAGACAGATGCTTTTTGTATGACTGACCCATAATCCCACCACAACAGCCCAGGTTAACCTCTTTAACAAATTAATAACATTTCAAAAAATTACTGATTTTATTACCATTAATATAGCACTTCTGGGGGTGGTTGGGTGCTTTATGTAATCAATAAACATGACAGGGTGGCATGGATGGAACAGATTTTAATGCACATGGCCAGGGGCATAATTTGGCATAAGGCCTTGGCCGAAGTACCTTTAGCCCTTGACGTATGTAAAATCTGTTCCATGTATACTCATCTTATTGCTTATTTTATATTCATCATAGTTCATCTAGTGAAGTTTGCTACTTTTATTAATAATTTTAACAGAAATGATACACTTTGACTCAAGTATGCTGACTTTTGTCACCTGTGTTTTAGGACTGCACTGTCCCTCCCCACCTAGATGCTAATAAGTTTGATAACTTGTAGCCGGACATAGCATGGTGGAGTGCAAGCAACCAATAGAATCCTGCAGTCTATCTGTACAGAGAATGTAATGCTGAGTCACCACACCAGTATTATCTACTTTTAGAATATCACAGAACATACATAGATCTTCTTGGGGTGATCTCACTCATCAGGTAGGTATGGTACCAGTACCGCAGCAGCACCACTAACACTATAGCGATAGGAATGTCACTGTCGTGAATGGAACCACATGGAAGATTCTCCGCAGTACATTGCTCACTCCTCAGTTCTTTTCCACCATCGAGTTGTAAGCACATTCTCCAGTGAAGAGCAGCAGTGCAGTGTTGGTGGATTTAGCACCTTTTTCAAAGTAGGCCTACTGCCACTTGGCGTACAAAGTATCACACAGTTGTTTCACCGAGGTGAGTATTACTGTCTTGATATATTTAAGAGCCCATGCATTTTTGGAAGGATCCATTGGACTTCTGTCTTAAGTTCATGGAGTCACGGGCAGATTCACTTGCCAAGCTCTTCTGTTTTGAGCTTAAGAAGATCCTTGGCTTGGCCATTTGTTCCAAGTCTCCTGTCTTAAGTTTATGGAGTCACGGGCAGATTCAACTTGCAAGCTTTCTGTCTTGAGCTTAAGAAGATCCTTGCTTGGCCATTTGTTCCAAGTCTCCTGTCTTAAGTTTATGGAGTCATGGGTGATCTCACTTGCCAAGCTCTTCTGTTTTGAGCTTAAGAAGATCCTTGGCTTGGCTCATTTGTTCCAAGTCTCCTGTCTTAAGTTTATGGAGTCACGGTGTTGGGCAGATTCACTTGCCAAGGTCTTCCCCAGGGCTTGCTGTGTTGTGGCTGATCTGATCCCTCTTTATTAGGAGTGATGGTGGGAAGGACTGTGATGGAGTGTGTGAATGACTAGTGCCAACTATATTGGCTGGTGAGGTCTTGCTGATGGTGTCACATGTGTACAAAGTTGCAAACTTAATAAAACCTGGTGTGTTTACTGTCATTCCATGATGGTGGAAGAGTGCCTATGGTGCACTTGTAATCCACCTGGTGAGTGAGATCACCTTATAGATCTACTCTTTATGGTACATCTCTACATATCTGTTATTTCCCTGTGTCACTGATGTATGCTATTTCATTGTGTGCGAAAGCAGACAGCAGCTTAGCCTTTACAGTTTTATTCTTCTCTTATCCAATTCCATAGTATTTACAAGAAAATAATTTTCCTATTTTAGAAAATTGTCAGAAATCAACCCTCAGGAAGCACAGTCAGACAAAGGACCATCAGACAGCCTCAAAGCAGACATTCTTAGAAGGAGACTGTATGTGTTAGTGACAATGATGCGGCAGAAAGTTCAGAAGATAATGATTCAGCTATTAAATTTGTAAAGACAGTGAACGAATCTGTTTAAAGCGTGTACTTTGCAGCAAAAACAGATGGTAACTGTAGTGTCAACCAGCTTTTACATTTCATTCGCTGGACAGGAGGTCAATGCTTAGTCATGATATAAGTGATTACACTGTTCATGATGTTCAGAGAAGTATTGAAAGTATTAGATAGCAAAAGTCATAAAAAGAAGCCTTGCAAAGTCCTGTGTTTGGTTGCTAGTTGATGAATCCACAGATCTTTCCAGTCCACAAAACTGTAATAATGTATATTCGATATGTCAGTGAAGGGGAAATGAAAACAAAACTAATTGGCAACATCAGGGTAAAGGATGGTTCAGCACATCACTTAACTGAGGCTATTGTAAACAGATGTCAGGCCCTGGGCTTTGTCAGAGTAAACTTGTAAGTTAGGTAGTGATGGGGCTAGTGTAATGATGGGCAAGTCCAATGGTGTTGGTGCACTTGACTTTCTACTACATTCTACCTTTTTATGGTTCATGTCCACTGTTTGGCTCATAGATTGGCTTTGGCCTGTTCTACAGTCTGCTACTCACTTTAGTTATACCAAGAGACTTTCAGAGTAACATTAATGGTACATATGTCTATTTCAGTACATCTGCTGTTAGGCAGGCAAAGCTAGAAGATATGCAAGGGTGATTGGTACAGTAAAGGAAAGCTGAAAGAAGCAATATAACACGTTGGCTGTCAATGCAAAATGCTGTAAATGCATTACACAATGTTACCTGCTATTCTCCTTATACTTAAAGAAGACAGGAACCATGCCAAAGCTCAGGGCCTTCATCATTGTTTCTCACTACTTATATTTCTGCAGCTGTTCTATGTATGTTCTGTGATATCCTTAAAGTAATGGGAACTTTTGAATCTTTCAAAAGCAGGAGTGCTGTGCGTGGATGTGAAACCACAAGTGTTCCCAGTAATTGGTGAGTTAGAAAAACATGAAAAGGAGCTAGGCCCAATCCTGACAGCTGCTTCAAGAGAGGCATGTGAAATTGGAGACTAGCGATAGTGGACAAATGACAGCATGTTGGAAAATAAAGGAATCTCAGCAAGATGATATTCAGATTGAACTCAAGTGTTCACATAAAATGACAGCACAATTCTCAAAACTGGAGGAGGAGTATCTCAATACCTTATAAGCAACATGAAGTGTAGGTTGTGCCCAAATTCTAAAACGGAAGCACTTTGGATGCTATTGCCAATCTAACTGGACCTATAGTCTGTAGTAGACTGAATACAGTCAATGTTCAGAAAAGTTTAGAAGTTGTTTGTGAAAAATTTGGTTCAACACATAATATGACACTGATTTAAGATGATACTGAGACAAATATTCATAAATGCAAGCCTTTACTAGATGAAAATTGTTCCACCAGACTTGGCAAAAGCAAAGGCAATGATGCTTGGATGCTATATGAGACCTTAGTTCCGAAAGCTTTATGAGAAGGGTAATTTCAAAGTACTCTGATACAATGCCAGTATATTCAACATTATATAATATCGCTTTGCCATATTCCACTGACATCTGTAGAATGTGAGCGAGGTTTGCATGTGCAGAATAGGATAAAGACAAAATTGTTCAAGAATTCACTAACAGAAGATAGCCTACAGCTACTAATGAAACTAAACATGTGGGCCTGACTTCTCCGACTTTTGAAGTCGATAACCTGTGCGTGTTGGAAAAAGAGAAAAAAGGCGCTATATGTCTTTGTGGCAAAAATCGCAAGGAGGAGACTGAGAAGCCAGAAGTCCCAGATAGAGTATACAGTCAGGTTTCAGCGTTTCTGGTAGCAAGCAGCAGCAGCAATACTGGTGTGTAGCAAAATATTATCCAGAGGTAGCCACACATCAAACAATGATTATGTCAGTATGTCACTATGTATCAGCAGCAATACCTGTTCTGACACTGCAGATGATGGCAGCGTGGAGCCAGTGCTACTGCAGTTTATCCTACAAGCAGTACTAACAGAAGTGCTCATGATGGGGGAGGTTGAAGATAGTGAATTAGGCGATGAGGATTTCTTGAAATAATAGAGGCATGGATGACAAATAATAGCTTTAATAATTACATAACTTTCAAATTGTTTCCTGTTTGATCCAGGTTCAGGTAACATTTTGGCCCAAATACAACTTACTGACAGACATACTGCTGCACATTGAATCTGCAGAAGTAATTATCTGAAAACCAGTATTATAAATAGTAAATTCACTCTAAAGCTGTGAAGAAAGCAAAATGTTTATTTTCTTTTTGTTGGGCATACTACTGTCACAGTGTTGCTGTGCACTGTACATGGATGGAGTGTATGGACAAGGCAGCGATAGCTGGTGCAGGAAGCATACTTGCAGCTAGCTGCTGTAAAAAGTGCAGTGTTGATGGCTGGGAGAGGAGTGGGGACTGGTGTGACTGTGAGTTGCTGAACATAATGAATATGGTAGGGCATTGATAATGAAAATTAGTTGCTTACTGTTAAGTGCAGACATTAAAGTTTATTGTTCACATCACATGATGATGTCTGTACCTTGGTTGGGTGGCAATTTATGTTGACAGACACTTTAGCAGATCGTGAAAGGTACATACTACATCTAGTAAGTACACAACAGGTTGCATTGCCTCACATTGTTTGCAGGTAATGGATGTGATATAGCAGTCACATTACATAACGCAAGAATGGGTTATTAAATGTATCATGGGGTCGGACATACAGGGATAAGTGCATTGTTGAAGGCTACATGTTTTCTGCATTACTCTGTCTCCCCCAAATCAATTCTCCACACGTAACCAAAAAACTGGTTTGGCGTGACCCAAAGACAACATCTTGCCAGGCCATTAGTCACCACTGTTATATATTTGACAAATTTTTAGCACTGACTCACACAGACTGATTTTTTTGGCCTTGATAAGCATCAAAAATAGTCATCACTGCAGGAGTCACCCAATTTCTGCAAAGTGTCAACTTAAGTTCATCCAACCAAGTGCCAACACCTATGGTACCAGCAAGTTGAAATGTTTTATGTTTCAGAAGTATAATAATTGTGGCTTACCAATTTAAATGTTATCATTAGCACTTTTACCTTGTTAAATAAGTTCAAGTTAGAATGGTAAGGTAGGTTTTAAACAGCTGTTCCTTGATTGAAAAAGACTGTATAGTTAAATCTCATGGATGATGCACACACACACCTCCACCCAGGCACTGTCAAGTTGCAGCAGACACCCATATAGGGACTTGGCTATTTGTCCATGATGTTAGCGTGTATTATAAATACATATACACAATACCAGTGCAGGGCCAGCTTTTCAAATACATTGCAATACATCATGTTATTTTGGAACAATTATGTAAGCAATTTTATACAACAACATCATATATTTCACTGTACTACAATTTAATTAACTTGTTATAATGTTATTTCCACTTGTAGAAATGGGAACCGGACAAAAAAAACACAGATAACAACAATGGGCCAGATAGAAACTTTCAGAACAGAAAGAAAGGCAGCTTTGAGATAATACAAGGTAAAACAAAACTAATACAATACTTTAACAAACAGTACAGAACTCATTGGAAAATGGTGTTAAGGACTACTGTTTTAAGTTTATGGAGTCCTTTGCAGATTCAGTTGTCCTTTGTCAAGATCTTCTGTCTTAAGTTTTCTAAAGATCCTTGCAGGTGGCTCCTATAGCATGTGGTGGGTGTGTGGTATAGTAGGGACTCTTGTCTTAAGTTTATGGAGTCCTTTGCAGATTCAGTTGTCCTTTGTTAAGATCTTCCGTCTTAAGTTTAAGAAGATCCTAGGTTCTTATATAATACTACCACACCATTTGTAATGATTGTTTGTGGTGTGTTATCTTTGTTTTACCTCAAACTTCCTTTCTTTCTATTGGAATATCCATATGTGGCAGGGAAGCCCATTATTCTGAGTTCAATTACCAGGCTATAAGTGGAGAAACATCTTGTAATACATTACTAAATTGTAATGTAAGTGAAATAAATGGTGTTATAAAGTGAGAAAAAATATTTATGCAAAAATAAGATTTATTTAGCAGTTTATTGCATTTGCCAGACAGTGCCACTGGAGTATTTATGATGCAGTGTGGCAGTCGGCAGAATAGCCCATTTTTCCAACACGAGTTGTGATGAGTAATAACAAATTACTAAAGATTTTACTTTATAACTAAATAAACAATGGGTAGAGTAATCAATCACTGATTACCACACTATGAATCATAATGTAGGTGGCAGCAGCCTAGCTTATGCAGTAGCAGGCATCTATCATTCAAGCAACTGAAAGAGCCGCTAATGCCAAAAGTGCTTACATTGCTAGATTCTGAATATACACTGCCAGTAAATCTCATACCAAAAACTAGATTTTACCTTACTTTGCTTTTAAAGTCAGTAGCCATTTTGTAACCTTGACTGCACTACCTGTGCAATAAAAGCAGGTGTCGTTGAAGTGCTGTGTAGCTCTGTAACATACTAGATAATATTGTATACAGTGCACAATGATTATTACTAATTCATGCACAGCAATGATTTGAAGATACTGGCATGGCATTGTCTACTCATACAAGAACTGAACAATTCTATGAAATAAACATATTGTCTGAAAACGATTACTGCGTTGCTTACGTTTTATTTCTTATCATTGAGAAATGTATTTATGTGGATGTAGCATGGATTACAGTAATGTACCTGAAGGCCAGTGAGTTGACTCTAAAATTATAGAGTTGGAGTATTTTGACTTGCCAAAATTTGTCGACTGGAATTATTTTGACTTCACAAAATTGACAACTGGAGTATTTTGACTCCAGTAAAACTGAAATGACTTCCAAATTTCAACCCATGGAAGTATTTGACTTCCACCCAAAAAAAATTATCTGAAGCCCTGGTCTCCCTTTCTTTTGCTTTTGCTTATCTGATTAACACAGATGTTTGTTGCCTTACTATGCCTTCTTTACATTTTGCCTACTGTTCCTCCACCCCCAGGTCATCACTCCCCACCACCACCACTAGGTCATTCCTGAGACACTCACCCTTCTTTGTGAAATCAGTGCTTCTGAAGCCCAGTACTCCCGGCTAAAAAATATATTCTTAAATGAGACTTGGGAGATTATACCAACAATAACGTATATGACTGGTCCCAGGCAATGCAGCATGAAAATATAAAGCCAGTTCTTAAAAAGAAACAGCAAAATGAGGAAGGTACCATACCAGATTACATGACTGCCCAGCCACTGATTCCTCTAGCACATCATCATCTCTTTTAAGGGGAATCCACCACCCCCACCCCCGGGGACAGAGAAGCTCAAACCAATCTGAGATGGAGCAGCTTAAAATATGCTTTAGGTTTCCACCAAAGCAAGGCAGAAAGATGAAGGGTGAGGAACAGAGAGAGAGAGAGAGAGAGGGAGATATTAAATGCAAGGATAACAACAACAACAGAATCTCCTCTTTTGGCAGTAGTTAATTTGTCATCTAAATAGTTGTCAGCAAGTGAAATCAGCATATCAAAAGGACTGTCTTTCCTGCCAACTACTCCAATGGACATTTCTGGTGCAATAATTGACTTGCACAATTTGCCAGAATTTGACTTTGAAATCTTTGTTTTCAAACATGTTTTGTCACAGGATGTAAGTATGGAACAACTACTGATGCGCGCGCACTGGATTATGGAACATAATTCAAGAGCAGATCCCTATTGCTCTCAACTTGGCCCCTGCATTGCAAACCTTTCTCTGGATACGTGAAAATCACCTGATGCATTTTAATCTACATTCAACAACAAAAGTAAAGTGTACTGTAATGCTACCTCTTTAGAAATGTAAGCACTTAAATCATCAGGGTGACTGTACATCATGGTCAACCCAGCAGACAAAGAGGAGCAGTGGCCATTGATGGAGCCATCACAAAATATGAAGCTGAAATTTGAGGCAGTTCAGTAACAGCAACTATAGAAAATTGACAAGGAACTTCCTAAAGTGTTCAAAACCAAAACTGATTAGTGTGTTGGGTGTTATACAATATGGAGTGGCTATCTTTGGATGAGAGAAACATAAGGAACTAGATAAATCCTGGCTGCCTGATAATATCGATAATTGACTGGATTACGCAGTCAGTATCAAGTATATAGATTGTTTTTTAAGACCTATTTTGCAGTCTACCTCATCCTATAGCAGAGATACCGCCATTGTACTATGTATGATACAGGACATACAGATGCAGCCAGGATGCAACACCGAACGTAGACTCAGTATATACATCCATACCACACAATGAAGGGTTGGTTGCACGTTTTTATTTTTCTGGAACATAGACCAGATCTTGATGATCAACCAACAGAAGTTTTGATAACTCTAACTGAGAGGATGTTATGTTTTAACATGTTTATCTTCAAAAATATTTTTTTTTCTTGCAAGTGCATGGAACACCAATGGGTGTTACATTTGCACCTAGTTATGTGAATCTATTTTTGGTTAAGCAGGAACAGGATTTTGTCTGTAGCAGTACCAGAAATCCATACTTGTTTAAACTGGATTTGTGGTGCCACTATGTTGATAATATATTTATTATTTGGAAAGGAACCAAGGGAGAGTTTGTTGATTTTTTTATATTATCCAGAAAGAACTAATGCAGTTCAAACTTACTTGTTTAAATGTGCACTTGTAAGGATGGTAAGGGAAACATATTGTCTGATTTGTACACCAAAGAGACTGACAAAATACACTTCTGTTGTCAAGTTGCCATCCTATGCACACTACAAAAGTCATTCCCATAGGCTAACTCATGCATGTCAAAGGAGATAGGAAATGGTTGTGCTTGAATTTAATAAAGTTTTATCCCAAATCATTGCCTGTTGTGTTTTTATATGTGCCAGTACTGCAATTAGCCATTCTAATAACACAGTCTGTTTTTGCCACAGAACTGTCAGCGTTTTGCCTCAGTGAACCAGTCAGTTCAGTGTGAAAGCTTAGCTCGCATTGGGTTTCAGTGGGGCTCTTTCATGACATTACAAACTCCCACTCAGAGAGTGAGCAGCTGTTTCACAGGCAGCTGGTAGAACAATAGGGAAACCCACTTCTCCCATCACACAAAGAGCGATTTAATGTGTTGTTACTTGTTAGATACACTGCTGTGTGATTAGTGTGGCAGTTGGAGCTCTATCAGTGCTGTGATCGCTCTGAATTTAAGTGGCAGCTTCTGAATTCCTTTTTTTACAAGAAGCTGACTTGAGTTGAATTATGATACATCAGCTCAGTAGTGACCCCTCCACACATCATACATGCTTCAAATGGTGTTTTAGGTGATATTACTGACTCTATACCCTGATAATTTATGTACTGAGTGATTACAAAGGCAAGTGGATCTAACATTTAATATGAGGTGACAGCTTTACACCCACTTGCTTTTGTGATCACTCAGTAAGATCAAAAAATAGATACAGTACCTCACTCCTGCAAATGTACAATACATAACAGAGGCGGGTATACATGTCAGTAATATGACCTAAAACACTGTTTGAGTATGTGTGATATGTAGAGGGGTCCCTCCTGAGGTTACAGATCACAATACAACTCACACCAGCTTCTCGTAAACAAGAAATCCACAAACCGCCATTTAAATGCTTTTGGTTATGGATAGAGGGGTTGTTGTATATCTGAGGTTTAAGTGTGGCAATACTGCATTGTGGTATTGCAAGGGTGGTCATTTAGCCCGTTTCACTAGGAGACAAATGAAATAACATATTCTTGGGTAATAACTGTAAACCTGAATGTTTCAGATTTGAAATTGCCCTCTTTTTTAGTTAAAAGTGCTAAAAAGTCTTAATTTTGAGTACTTGTGGCAGGGGTTAGAATATCCAACAATATTAAACTTTGATATAGTACTTGTAGAGACAGTATGAAAGGAGAGTTGGGGCTAGTAAATTAAAGTTTAAATTACATACAGTATATTGGAAAGGGCACAACAGAGTATGAGTAATCTGGTATATTAAGCTCACAAGCATGGGAGAGTTTAATGTGCCTCTGGAGGGGAGTTATTGGGATGAGGGGAGGAGTGCGATGAGGGTCAAATTAGCAGACCTGGTGGACTGGGAAGTGGAGGGGTGCATGGCAGGGGGCACTGGGGGTGAGAAATGGATCAAGGAGAATAGTCGGGTGTAATGGATGCAGTGCTGCAATTTATATGGAGATGCTCAGGAGAATGGGGTTTTGCCCAATATGTAACAGACTGTCACAATTAGAGGTGCAAGTCATCAGACTGAGTGGAGAGATGGAAAGTGGGTACATAGGGGTGTTGGCAGGAGAGGCAGCTAGGGAGCTAGTAGCAGGTAAAGAGAGGAGCATTCAGTAAATACGGTGTAAAAGGGGTCAAGTTCCTGGGCAGGAAATGGTCAGAACTATTTAAGAAATAAAGGAGGAAGGCAGGTGAAGAAGGGGGCAAGGGGAGGGAAGGGAGGGGAGGAGGAGAGAATGGAAGCATGAAAAGGAACAGGACAGAGGAAAAGAGCAGTGAGTCAGTGGTTTGCACATATAGTCAGTGTGGGTGGGGTTGACCTGAGAGAAATAAGTTTTGCCCTTAAGAAATTGATAGATTCAGGAGAGCGAGAGGAGGAAGCGACCAATGTAGATAGTAACAAAGAAGGGGGGAGATGTGAAACATAGAAACATAGACTTTGACGGCAGATAAGGACTGCTTGGCCCACCTAGTCTGCCCATTTCCCTACCTAGAGGATAGGCCGCAGATCCTATTTAACCAACAGCCTATTTCTTCCTAAACCCCACAAAAATTGTCCTATGTCTGTCCCATGCATTCTTGAATTCTCCCACAGTTTTAGACCCTACAACCTCCTCAGGAAGGCTGTTCCATGTGTCCACCACCATCTCTGTGAAAAAATACTTCCTCACATTGCCCCTGAACCGTCCCCCCTCTATCTTCAATTGTGTCCCCTTGTTCTTGCACATCTCTTTTTCTGAAAGATGCTACCCTCTTGGACTTTGTTGATGCCACTGAGGTACTTAAACATTTCTATCATGTCCCCCCATCCCTCCTTTCCTCAAGGGTATAAATATTAAGCTCCTTTAGTCTCTCCTCATATGGCGACTCTTGCAGAGCCTGACCATTTTAGTTGCCCTCCTCTGAACTGCCTCCATCCTGTCTATGTCCTTGCGGAGATGGGGTCTCCAGAACTGGATGCAGTACTCCAGATGGGGTCTCACCAACTGTCTGTACAGGGGGATAACAACTTCCTGTTTTCTGCTAGTTATACCTCTCCCTATACATCCCAGTATCCCCCCAGCCCTCCCTACCACCTTCTCGCATTGCTTGCCAACCTTAAGGTCATCTGATATGATTACCCCTAGGTCTCTTTCCATTTTTGTTGTTGTTACTACCTCCCCCCCATTGTGTAATCTTCCCCATGTTTTT
Source organism: Neoceratodus forsteri (assembly GCA_016271365.2). Classification (NCBI taxonomy): domain Eukaryota; kingdom Metazoa; phylum Chordata; order Ceratodontiformes; family Ceratodontidae; genus Neoceratodus; species Neoceratodus forsteri. Next base: position 83,163,081 of record CM028133.1, on the reverse strand, counting down.
TGTTTCCCAGGTGCATTACTTTGCACTTCTTTGCATTGAATCCAAGCTGCCATACTTCTGATCATTCCTCCAACCTTGCCAAGTCCCTTCTCATCCTTTCCATGCCTCCTTGTGTATCAACCCTGTTGCAGATCTTTGTGTCATCTGCAAATAGGCATACTTTTCCTTCCAGTCCCTCTGCAATGTCACTTATAAAGACATTAAAAGGGACTGGACCCAGTACCGAACCCTTCGGTACCTCACTAGTAACTCTCCTCTCTTCAGAGTGGACTCCATTCACAATTACCTTCTGTGTCCTGTTGTTCAGCCAATGTTTTACCCAGGCTACCACCCTGGGACCCACTCCCAGGCTGGTTAATTTAACTACTAATCTTTTGTGTGGGACTGTGTCAAATGCCTTGCTAAAGTCTAGGTAGGCCATGTCCACAGCCCCTCCCTGGTCTACTACTTTGGTCACCCAGTCAAAGAAATCAATTAGATTTGTCTGACATGACCTTCCCACTGTGAACCCATGCTGCCTTGGGTCCTGTGCCCCATTGGCCTCTAGGTACTCAACAATTCTTTCCTTCAGAAGTGATTCCATCACTTTCCCCACCAATGAGGTCAAACTGACAGATCTATAGTTTCCTGCCTCCTTCTTGGTCCCACTTTTGTGAAGAGGAATCACATCCACCTTCTTCCAGTCCTCAGGTACCACACCTCCTCCCATGATTTGTTAAAAGCGTAGTCAGTGGTGTCACTAGTTCTCTGTTTAACTCTTTTAGAATTCTAGGGTGAATTCCATCTGGCCCCATTGCTTTGTCCACCATCAGTTTTAGGAGTTCTTTCAGAACCCTTTCTTCTGTGAAAGGACTGGGTCAACCCCTCTCCAGAGTGCTTCTGTTAATTGGATTAGGCACCTCTCCCACTTCCTCTTTTGTGAATACTGAACAGAAGTATTCATTCAGTATTCCCGCTTTATCACTGTCACTCTCTGCCCACCCACCATCCATTCTATTCAGCCTCACTATCCCTCCCTTTGTCTTTCTACGTTCCCTGATATACCTATAAAATGTTTTATCCTTCTTAACCGAGTTAGCTATCTTTTCCTCAGTTTGTGCCTTTGCTATTCTGACTACCCTCCCTGCTTCCTTCTGCCTTAACTGGTACAGTTCTCTGTCCTGCTCCTTCTGTGTTTCCTTATACTTCCTAAATGCTATCTTTTTCTCCCTAACCTTCACCGCCACCTCTTTGAGACCCATAGTGGCTTTTTCTTTCATTTTGATTTGTTTATTTGCTTCACACAAAGGCTTGTTGCCTCTGTGATGGCAGTTTTGATATTTCCCCATTGTTGCTCCACCCCTCCTTTTAGCCTGTTTGCTAGTGCTTTTCTAAGGCACTCTCCCATCTTGCAAAAGTCAGCCCTCCTCAAGTCCAGAACCCTCATTTTTGTATGGCTTGACTCTGTAGCAGAGTTTATCGTGAACCACACTGTTTGGTGGTCACTTGTTCCCAAATGGCTACCCACTTCTAGATCTGAGATCCTCTCACTGTCCCCATTTGAGAGTATGAGGTCTAAGATTGCTCCCTCACGAGTGGGTTCCAGAACTAGCTGTTTGAGGCATGCCACCTGAAGGGCATCAAGAATGGCCCTGCTTTTGGATGTGGCTGCCACAAAGGTGCTCCAGTTAACATCTGGCATGTTAAGGTCCCCCATCAACAGTATCTCCCCTTTCTCTGCCATCCTAAGTATGCCTTCTATCATATCCTTGTCCATTCCTTCCCCCTGACATGGGGGTCTATATCCAACCCCTGTGCAGACTGTGGTGCCATTTCCAGTCTCTAAGGTGACCACAGTGCCTCCTCTCCTTCCTGTTTACTCTTTGTTCAGTTGCTTTTATCCCTTCCCTTCACAGAGAACTACTCTCCCACCTCTTCTGCCCTCCTGTCTCTCCTGTAGGTTGTGTACCCTGGTATGTTAACATCCCAGTCATGGTTCTCTGTGTACCATGTTTCTGCGACTGCTACAATATCCAGGCATCCCTCTTCCATCAAGGCCACCAGTTCAGGGAGCTTGTTGTCCAGACTACGGGCGTTGGTACTCATTACCCTCCATTTCTTGATGGCCTTACCCCTTTTTGCCCCATTCCTGTCCTTATTGCATTTGTCACTTTCTCCATTTACCCCAGCGCTTCTCCCTATTGACATCTCTATGTTGGTGTCTACCTCACTTAGTACCCTGATATTTTGGGTGGGCTAGGATTTCCCTGCTCCTTTCCAGTGCCTCTCCCTTGGCTAGTTTAAATACTTATCAATGAAGTATTTAAACCTATCACCTAGGATCCTGGTTCCCCTCCTGGACAGATGCAGACCATCATGCCAGTATAGGCCTGCATCCTCCAGGTGGACCCCAGTCTCCAATGAAGCCAAATTCCTGAACTCTGCACCAGTTTTTAACCACTGATTGAATCCATGGTGTGGAGCACCTAGCCTCACCCGTGCCATAGACAGGCAGCACCTCTGAGAAGGTTACCATGTGTGCTATTTGTCTAAGGCCCTCCCCATCTCTGCAAACACTTCTGCACTGCTCTGATCCCTTTCTTAGCCAGGTCATTTGTCCCTAGGTGGACAATGACATCCAGCTCCCTCCCCTGTGCAGCTGCTCCTGTGATCCTGAGGATTCGGTCCCTGTCTCTCCAAGCCACGGCACCAGGCAGGCACCTTACCTCCCTCTCCCCTTCTTCCCCAGTTCTACCTTCCTAACAATGGAGTCCCCCACAAGGAGTTGTTTCCTTCCCCTGTGGGGTCCCATTCCACCCTCCTTTGGGTCTCCTTTGTGGAGGTTCCCAGCATCCTCCTTGGTCTCCACTGTGGGTGCCTCCATAGAGGAACCACACTTTTCCAGAATGGCATAGGAATTGTGGAGAGGTACAACTGGAGGGATGAGCCTCTGTTCCACCACCCTCACCCTCTCTGAGCCCACTGTGGTCCAACCACTCCTCTTTCTTGGCAATCTCTGAGGCAACAGCAGTGACCCTGGTGGTCCCTGGGTGGGAGAGGAGGTCCCACAAATCCTGGCCAACTCAGCCTGGAGATGAGCAACCTCCTCCCTCAGCCCAGAGAGGTGTCTGCAGATGGGACAACACTGTATCCTCCAAAACATCTCCCAGAAGACTACTGCTCCACAGCCACTGCACTGCACCACTCCCATCATGTCTTTTTTCTGGCCCCTTAACTGTTATTTTGAATACTTACTCTTTCCTCTGTTTGTTTATCTCTTTTTTTCTTCTCTACCTACTTACTTACTGCCTCTGTACCCTTTTATCTCCTGATCTTCCTGTTCTGAGACAAGAAGTTCCTATATTTCTCATTAGTCTCCTTACTTGCTCAGAGTCAGATCTCCAGCAGCTGGGGGGGATGGAGAGCTACTCTTGCCCTTCTAGGATGGTGAGTCTTTGGTGGTTCTGTGATCACTCACTTCCTGCTCCCAAACAGGAAGTTCCTGTTGTCAGTTAAATCCTGTGTCTATAAAAGTAGAACTGGTTTGGGGTGGAGGGAAGGAGGGCAATACAGTCCCAGTAGAGAAGTTTTAGTTATACCAGTAGCTCCTTCCTCCTGGAGTTCTGTCTGTCCTCTGACAGAAGCTATCTAGGGCAGTATTTATATCTGGTCTTAACCTGGCTCCTTCTAGCTAAGCCACTCCCCCTACTTTGCAAATCTCTCTACACTTAGTTAATTTCACAGATAACAATTCCCTTCTGACACCTGTGACAAGCACCTAGATAAGTACACAGATAACACAGATAACAATTTACTTCAACTACCTCTGACAAACACACCAACTCCTTTTTTTTGTTTGCTTTTTACCCTTAATTGAAGGTCCCAGTACAAGAGATCTAGTTCTTAGTCCCAGTAGAGAAGTTTTAGTTATACCAGTAGCTCCTTCCTTCTGGAAGAGGATCTAGACATTGTGGCTATAACAAAGACCTGGAGGTCAGAGCACCAATCTTGGGAAGTAGGTGTGCTGGGGTACAGGCTATTCAGAAAGGAGCAGTGAGGGGGCACTGGGAATGGGGGACTCAGCAGAAGTTATGGATAGGGGTGCAAGGGAGAAATAGGACAAGGGATGCAGATAAGGGGGATAGCATGCTGGGGTGAAGACAACAAAAGGGATGGCTAGAGATACATATAGGGAGCAGGGGGCAAGGAGGGGCTATAGGGAGGAGGGACAGAGCCCTGAGACAAGCAGAGCAGAGCAAGACTGGAAGCAGCTAAGTAGAGAATCCTAGAATGCAAGGAGCTAAGGAAGGTAAAGTACTTATTTTGTATTTATTTTGGGGACTCATAATTAAGGGGACCAAATGAGGGATTGGTGATGGTGGGGGAGTGGAGCTATCAGGGCAGAGTGCATGCTGGGTATGACAGCACTCAAGGCCACACACTTAATGCACGCTTTGACCAGGAAACATGAGTGGGTCACCCACATCTTGGTCCATATGGGTACAAATGATCTAGTGGACAACAGTGTGAAGAAAATGCAGGTGAGATTCAGGGAGCTGGTTAGGATCTGTCAGGTGGAGGGTAAAATGTCTCATTTTCTGAAGTCCTGCCTGTACCAAAAGCCAGTATGGATAGGAAGAAGAGAACAGGGAGTTCATCTTGTGGCTGAGGGGTGGTGTAAGGAACAGGAGTTGGACTGGTGGGGAATGGTGTAGGACATGGGATAATGAGGGACTTTATGTTCTTGACAGATTGCATTTAAGTAAGGAGGACACAAGGGTCCTGAAGAATAGATTAGATATCTACATAAGGGAGAGTTTTCAATTAAACTGAGCAGGGGAGTAGCAGGAATAACCTAGCTAGTACTCCCCCACAAAATGAGCCTGGTAGAGCAGCTGGGTATAGCAAGGATGAAGGGTATTTATGATGGAGAGAACTGTCAGCTAATGCCAGGAGTTTATGGAACAAAATGGTGGACCTGGAGGCCATTATGGTAGAAGAGGCTCTAGACATTGTGGCTATAACAAAGACCTGGTGGTCAGAGCACCAATCTTGGGAAGCAGGTGTGCTGGGGTACAGGCTATTCAGAAAGGACAGTGCTGGCAGAAAGGGGGGAGTAGCACAGTATATCAAAGAAGATAGGGTGATGGAAGGGCAGGAGGTACAGGGGGAGGTGGAGGTCCTGTGAATCACATTGGAAAAATGGTCGGGGCTGTCATTAAGACTGGGTGTGATTTACAGGCCTCCAACACAGGGGGAGGAAGGGGCAGACAATGGGTACAGGCAGTACAGCAAATGGTGCTCAGTGGGGAGATCCTAATGTTGGGGAACTTTAAACTCCCCGACAAGGACTGAGAAATCGCAACAGCAACACTGGTCAGGAGCAGAGAGGTACTGAGCACTCCAGGGAACTTTCCTGCAGAAGCTGGTTAGGGAGCCCACTAGAGGGGTGACATACTGAACATAGTCCTCACAAAAGGGGATAGTGTGTAGGAAGTGGAGGTGGGTGATTGCCTTGCAGTGAGTGACCACAATACAGTGAATCAAACTGAATCAACATGAAAGTTATGGACTTCAGGAGAGCGGACTTTGTAAGAATTAAGGGAATTTTCAGGGAGGGAGGAATGGAAGGTAAGGAGCTAACAGGGATGTAGAAACATAGAAACAGACTTTGACAGCAGATAAGGACCACTTGACCCACCTAGTCTGCTCATTTTCCTACCAAATGGATAAGCTGCAGATCCTAGTTAACCTACTTCATCCTACTCCCCCATCAGAATTTCTTTATGTCTGTCCCATGCATTCATGAATTCCCCCACTGTTGTTGACCCCATGACCTCCTTGGGAAGGCTATTCTATGCGTCCACCACCTTCTATGTGAAAAATACTTCTTCACATTGCCCCTGAGCCTTCCCCCTCTATCTTCAAATTGTGTCCCCCTGTTCTTGCACATCTCTTTTTCTGAAAGATGCTGTCCTCTTGGACTTTGTTGATTCTGTAGAGGTACTTCAAAGTTTCTATCATGCCCCCCCTCTCCCTCCTTTCCTGAAGGGTATACATATTAAGCTCCTTTAGTCTCTCTTCATATGGTTTGTGTTGCAGACCCTGCACCATTTTAGTTGTCCTCCTCTGGACTGCTTCCATGCTGTCTATGTCCTTGCAGAGATGGGGTCTCCAGAACTGCATTCAGTGCTCCAGATGGGGTCACACCAACTGTCTGTACAGAAGGATAACAACTTCCTGTTTTCTACTGGGGATGCCTGTTCCTATACATCCCAGTATCCCTCCAGCCATTCTTACTGCCTTCTCACATTGCTTGCTTACCTTTAGGTCATCTGATATGACTACCCCAGGTCCCTTTCCATTTTTGTGGTTGTTAATATCCTTCCCCTGGGATTTTCTTTCCCAGTTGCATTACTTTGTGCTTCTTTGCATTGAATCTAAGCGGCCATACTTTTTACCATTCCTCCAACCTTGCCAAGTCCCTTCTCATCTTTTCTGCCTCCCTTGTGTATCAACCCTGTTGCATATCTTTGTGTCATCTGCAAAGAGGCGTACTTTTCCTTTCAGTTCCTCTGCAATGTCACTTATAAAGACATTAAAAAGGACCAAACTCAGCACTGAACCCTGTGTTACCCCACTAGTAACCCCAGTTTCTTCAGAGTGGACTCTGTTTACTATTACTCTCTGTGTTCTGTTGTCCAGACAATTGTTTACCCAGGCTACCACCCTCAGACTCACTCCCAGGCTGGCTAATTTGTTTATTAATCTTTTGTGGGACCGTGTCAAATGCCTTGCTAAAGTCTAGGTAGCCCATGTCCACAGTCCATCCCTGGTCTACTACTTTGGTCACCCAGTCAAAGAACTCTGTTAGATTCATCTGACATCACCTTCCTCTATGAATCCATGCTGCCTTGGATTTTGTGCCCCACTGGCCTCTAGGTACTCAACAATTCTTTCTTTCAGAAGTGATTCCATCATTTTCCTACCACTGAGGTAAAGCTAACAGGTCTGTAGTTTCCTGCCTCTGCTTTGTTCCCACTTTTGTGAAGGAGAATCACATCAGTCATCCTCCAGTCCTTAGGTACCACACCATCCTCCCATGATTTGTTAAAAAGCGTAGTCAGTGGTGTCACTAGTTCTCCCTTTAGTTCTTTTAGAATTCTGGGGTGAATCCCGTCAGGCCTCATTGCTTTGTCAGCCTTCAGTTTTAGGAGTTCTTTCAGAACCCTTTCTTCTGTGAAAGGACTGGTATCAACCCCCATAACCTGAGTGCTTCTATTGATTGGATTAGGTAGCTCTTCCTCCTCTTCTTTTGTGAATACTGAGCAGAAGTATTTATTCAGTATCCCTGCTTTTTTCACTGTTCCTCTCTGCCCACCCACTCTCCCCCTTTATTTTTTTTTCCAAATGATTTTATTAAAGAGCAGAGGTACAAGTATCATACATTTTAAAATACATTGCTTATGGTACATGAAATATTTTCATTTACATATTGTGTCCTTGATAGCAGTGGGTATACTGAAGAGCAATGAAAGTGTTACAATTATAGCTGGCATAGGTGTGTAATGGTCCTACATTGAAGGCTGTAGGTCATATTTGTCATCATACTATGACTGGGCTTCTAGCGTAACATTGAGTAGTTCTATTAGGGACTAATACATTTGAAATGATCACTACTCCTAATAGCAGCACAATTTATAATATATAGTAGATACTAGATAAATGAAATTGATTTTCAAGTTAGCAATATATTTTGATCAGCTTACAGGATATCGATAAAAAGATTATCTATTTAATACAATGTCGTATTATACCTCAGCAGTGTGTAGCTAGCTTATGATCAAATGGGGAAGCTTCCAGACTCCACTGCTCAAGCAAGGGTCCCCAAGTATGAAGAAACTCATTAGGGTAACCCTGAGCATTACTTTGTGCTCTTTCCAGTGCCAAACAGGCTCTCAAATTATGTGCCCATCTTGCAACAGATGGAAGTGTCGAAGATAGCCACACCTGGGCTATGGTTCTCCTCGCATTGATAAGAGCCAAGGACCATATGGTCCTTATCGATTTAGATATTAAAGGGAAGGAATCTGCTCCCAGTAATAATTCTAGTGGAGATTTAGATAATGGGTATCCCAACACTCCACTCATTATGTGTAGCATGTCAAAGGGCAACCTTAGGGCAAGCCAAGGCCAAGTGTATAAAGTCTGCACTTCAGCTTGACATTTGGGGCAAAGGTCAGATCTGGAGCTATCCATTTCATGCAAGCTATAGGGTCTGATACGCCCTATTTAAAAGTTAATTGATCTGACTAAGCTTATTGCTTCTGGAGAAATTCACAAAATGATCACAAGCGATACCCAAGTAAGCTTATCAATTGGTAATAATAAATCTTCACTCCATCTAGTTTTACTCTTATTATGCTGCTTATTTTGAGGTGTCCCTGGATTGCATGGTAATATACTGAAAGGGACCCCACCCAGGTTGTGGCCTAAATAATTCCTCCTCCATGGGCTGGGGTTCCGACCACCCACATTCTTGGGTAAGTGATTCCCCACATGTTTGATAGTCTCATAAATAGGAAAAATCTCCTACTGGTAGTCCCCATTCCTTACATACAGTCCCAAAACATTTTAGAGTTCCTCCTCACATTTGACAAACTGCTATTAACCCCACTCTTCTCCAGGCCAGAATATGTTGTATCACTATGGGAGCGGACTGCATTCCATCTCGAATGACACTCAGTAAGCTCATATTGGGGGATCTTTTATTTCTATGTCCTATACATTGATAGACTGTTATCCAAACTTGCATTGTCTTGTTGGAAAAAGGATTGGGAAGTAAGCTTTTTTCTGATTCTGCCAATGCACCTATTAAAGTATCACTTTTAAGATTATCTTTTAGCATATTTCTTCTATTCCTAACCATGAACAACTTGTTTCTTGTTCTCTATGAGGTAGAAAGGCTAACTGTGCTGCCCAATAGTAACTTTTAAAGTTAGGTAAACCTATACCCCCTTCTCGGGGAGGAAGTTGAAGAGTAGTACATTTTACTTTGAACCTACCTCCTTTCCATACAAATCTAGTAATAAGGGTGTCTAGTTGTTTAAAGTGTTTCAAGGGGACTTTGATAGGAACAGACTGGTACAAGTATAAGATTCTTGGTAAAATGGTCATTTTGACCACTCCCACTCTACCAATCACGGATAGGGGAAGCGTTGTCCAGCACTCGCAGTCCTCCTTGAGCTTCGCCATCACTGGAATAAAGTTCAGGGCATACTGGCGACTAGAAGATGCTGATATTTGAATACCTAAGTATTTGATGGTGGTTACTAATTGTAAACCCCCTAAGTTTGCTATCAGCTGGGCTCTGCTTTGTAGCCCAGCTGGGAGTAGTTCACTTTTAGTCCAGTTAACACAGTACCCTGAAAGTTGGCCAAAGGTTCGCATTAGGTCATGTACTATAGGTAAGTCTTGAGCTGGGTGTTACATATACAAAAGTTGGTCGTCTACATAAATTACCACTTTATGCTGTCTGTCCCCCCCCAAAAGACCTCTTATGCCTGGGTGTGCTCTTAAGGCCACAACCAATGGTTCCAAAAATAATACGTACAGGAGGGGTGATAGCAGGCAGCCAGTCGTGTGCCCCTGCCCAGGTCAAATGGAGCAGTGAGAGCACCAGTGACCAAAACCTGGGCCCGTGGGTGGGTGAGAGTGCTCTACCCGTGAGCAAAACACAGAGCCTGTCCCAAACCTTTTCAGGACCTCAAATAGGTACCCCATTCCACGTGGTCGAATGCCTTTTCAGCATCTAATGCAACCACTGTTGCCCCATGTGCTCATTTAGACTTGTCCCATTTGTAAATAATATTTAAGGTATATCTAAATTGTGATTCCATGCCTGCCTTAACTAAAGCCAGACTGGTCCGGATGTATCAGGCTAGCCACGATCTTATAATCCATGAGCAGCCCGAAATGGCCTATAAAGGCACATTTAGTTGGGTCTTTCCTGGTTTGGCAAAACCGTGATTGTGGCAGACCGCGTGGAAGGGGCATCTCTCCTTATCTAGGCCTTCTAAAATTATGTCAAACATGGAGTCAACAAGAAGGGCCTGAAACTTTAAAAAAAATCAATTGGTAGGCAATCTGGGCAAGGGGCTTCACCACTTTTTAAGGTTCTGAGGGCAGTTATGATTTCTTGTTTTGACAGAGGGAAATCCAGATCTTTACTAATATTTTCTGGGATTATGGCCAGGGCGGTACCCTGGAAAAACTGATCAAAGTCAGCTTGACATGGATCATGTTCAGAAGTGTACAATTGTACACAAAAGTCACCAAAAGCCTCACCTATTTCCTCCCTCCCTTGAACTAATATCCCTCGCTCTGTACTTATCTGTCCTATATTCCTCTCAGACTCTTTGCACTTTAACTGCAAGCCAGCCATTTCCTGGCTCTATCCTCAGTCATAATAAGCCCTGCATTAGTGAGCAATATAGAGCGCCCAACTGAACACTGACAGCGTATTGAACTTCCATTCAAATTTTTGGAGGTCGCTATAGAGGGACATCATAGGGTTCTGTTTAAGGGCATCTTCAAATGCGTCTATTTTCACCCTTAAGCTGGTCAGATCATGGGTTTCATCTTACGCTTGTGGGAGGCATAGGCTATAGTTTGACCTGTTATGTAGGCCTTAAGGGCTTCCCACCTAACAGCATGGAGGTTATCACCCTTCTATTTAAAAGGAGGTACTCCTATATACTAACCTTTCATGTGCTGTACGACTTCTCGATCATTCAAAAGCATGGAGTCCAATTTCTAGTTTCTAACTATTTTGGATGAACCTGGCCCCCTAAATGTGACTATATGAATCACATGGTCCAATATAATGATCGGGCAATAAGTGACCTCTTCTACACTTACCAATAAGGCTCCAGAAACCAAAATCCTATCATGGCTGGCATATGTGTGATGTACATGTGACAAAAAACTATAGTCCCGCCCACCAGGGTGCACATGCCTCCAGGCATCCACCAAACCAATATTCCTCTGGAGTTCTTCAAGGGCTCTGGCATTCTGTGACTTATGTATGGGAGTTCTACTGGATCTGTCCAGGATAGTGTCCAGGACACAGTTATAGTCTCCACCTAGGATCCATGTGCTCTCCCAACTAGCCATATCAAGGGACAGTTTTTGAAAGAAGACCGGGTTATCCACGTTCGGTGCATACACTGAGCCCACTAAAAATTCCCCTTACCTATTGTATTGATTTTGGCCAATGCAAATATCCATGCTTGAGCTACTTTTGTTCAATAATCTGGACTGGAAGACCCTTTGGATCCATATCGAGGCCCCGTGCCTTTGGAGACCCATATACCCCACATAAATTGCGTCATTTTTTGCTCTTCCCGTAGTGTAAAATGAGTTTCATGAAGTAGGACTATATTCTCATTGGCCTTCCTTATTTCCTCCATAACCTTCTGTCTTTTTAAAATTGACTTCAGGCCGTTCACATTCCAGGATACACAGTTGATGTGCTCAGCCATGATTATCAAAGATATACACACCCATTGCACCCTGTATGCATAAATTCTGCAGCTCTGTACTTATTTTTTCCCCTTTAAAGCCTGAAAGTCCTCCCTCTCTACCCCCTACTGTGAATTTTCCCCATTTGCTCTGCGGTGAACCTGTCTCACCCCAAGACTGTGTAAGCAGCAGAACCTATTTCCAGCCATTATTGGTATCCCTGCTATACAGTATCTTGCAGGTTCTCCAAAAGATGTATAACAAATCGGAGAACCCTCCCGTTGCCCTACTATTTTCTCATCCCTTCTATATAACCCCCTCAGTGTCCAACATGGATAACTGCATATGGGTTATGCCCCCCAGGCAGAAATATCTCTGCCAGTATTCCCACTACAAATAACAGGTAGTAATGATGTAATATAACAGCCATCGATTGTACATCGATGGGACACCATTTTGTAAATTTAAAGCACTGCATAGTCAACGATTTTAAAACAGCTTATTGGAACAGCTAGTAGTTTGCAGACCAAGGCAATATCCTAAATTAAATATATTCAGCGGTAAAACATTTCTTTAGCCACTATTAGAAAACAATATCAATAACAATAAAGCCTGGCTCCTATTAGAAGCTAATGTGGGCTGCAACATGAAAAACAGGCTAGCACCACGTTTAGTTTCCTACTTTAGGCTCATAGACATATATTCAGACCAAATGTTCAATCTGCTCGGGCCTTCGGTGAGATTTTACAGCAGTTTCAAGTAAAGCCCAGTGGTGTGCTCCAAACTCCGAGCCGGTAGTTCATGAGCCCCAGTGTCTATTTAAAAGCTTCCCCACTGGTACCCGAGCCCCCAGGCATGGTCGGGTGCAATAATGGCAACTTAAAGGTGTTCTATGCAGTACTAGCCAACAAAACAGTATCCCAGTCAGTAGGACCAAGAGCCCAAATTGCAATATCAAAAGGGGCCATTTCCAATTCCCCAATCGAAACCATACCGAAACAAGCCTCCACTTTCCCGTTGAGACCCGAGTCCCCAGACCCGGTCGGGAAGGAGATATCAAAACTTAAAAGGCAGGGCAAGGTATTGGAACTAAGAGGCCTCAGATCTGCAAACTCACATCATATAGCCCCCTGTTCGAAGTGTTACTGACCCATATCAGAGGACATAAGAGCAAAAGGGAAAAACAAAAGTAGCCAATTACTGCTAAATCACTTACTTCTTAATATTTGCAGTATTTTCTCCCTCAGGCCTCTGGCACCCTGTTTCCTCTGGCCTCCTCCTCTTTTTTATCATGTAATACTTTTTTGCCTGCTGCAGCACACTCTGGGTTGGGGCATCCAACCACTGGCTCTGCCCGTCCGGAGAACTGGGTAGCTCAAACTGCACCCAGGAGGATCCGGGACGGCTATCCTGCTGGAGGGATTCCCCCTCTGCCTCAGCCAGCCAGGACAGCCCTGGACCGTCCCAGACAGGACTCCGCCAAAGTCCTTCATGCAGCTCGGAGAGCGGCCATCAAGCTGCACGGTTGCACACAGCCATTTTCCTCTGATTAGTCCCTTGGAACATGGATGTGCAATGACATCCGGGTACAACGTGCTGATGTCCACCGCGTTCTCCTTCCAGTATCACTGGCACTAGTAGTGTCCCCGAGCATCCCCAGGGGCCGCTACAGCACGGTGAGATTCCCCAACCCACCCCAAGACCAGGAGAGCAGTCTGCAGATGCTCAGTTCCAGTCCTACCCTGCTGACCCCCAATGGCCTGGGCTCGTTCCCAAACCTGGGTTGCCGGCGTGGCGCGAGGTGTGGCATCCAGCACCTCAACTCTCAGCACCACCGGCTCTGGCCTCCTCTTCTGTAAGCCATTTCTCCACTTCTCTGGGACAGTTGAATAAGTGTGATTTTTGGCTTGGTCTATCTACTCGTAGTTTCACCAGATATAAGAGTGCAAACGACCACCCCAGCAGATACAGTTGTTTTTTTACTGAATTGAAGCATTGTCTCCGACCCTGAAGATCCCTACTGTAGTCCTGGTAAATATGAACCTTGCCATTACCATACTGAATGGGCCTGACCTGATTAGCTTTTTGCAATATTTTCTCTTTGTCAGAATATCTCAGGCACTTTATTAGGCAACGTCGGGGTCTATCTCCTGCCTTGGGTGGGGGGACAACTCGGTGCGTCCTCTCAATTTCAAAGGTTGTATACTCCTCTGGTAGGCCCAGCTGCATCACTGCCCATTGTTGCAAGCTCAGATTAGGGTTGCGGCATTCAGCCCCCTCCGGAAGCCCTATTATATATATTTGACTGTCTAGATCGGTTTTCTTGGTCCTCGATATGTTCTTTCAATTCTGCCATTGTGGACTGGAGACTGTTTGGTTCCGCCAAGACTCCTGCATATGAATCCTTCAGCTCCTCTAAGCGATGCTCCAGTTCAGAAATTTGACCAACATGCGTTGTCATTATCTCCGATAGACTAGTCACCACAGACTGGAGGTGAGTTAGCCGGGAGGTTATATTTCCAAAACCTGTCTTCATCTCCTGCTGCATCGCAAGGAGAGTATTCGGAACCCCCACTAAGGATTTACTTAAGGAGTCCATTTCCTCTACTTGGTGGTCGACTGAGTTTTCTACCTCGTGGTCCCTCTGCAGGAAATCCCGCTGTTTTAGGAAGATTACGGGCATTAAAAGGCAGCTTTGCTTGCTTGTTTTTTTGTTTGCCAGATGCCATTAGGTTCAGACAATATTACTATGCTGTTATAAGATGTCAATAACGTGTTAAATGACTATTTTAATCAAGTTTAATGCTGGTGTCCCGAGGAGCTCCCTTAGCGAGCGTCTGCCATCTCCACCCTCCCCTTTATTAAGCCTCACTATCCCTCCCTCCCTTCATCTTTTCACTCCTCAATGTACTGTGCCTATAAAAGGTTTTATCCCCCTTCTTAATCGAGTTGGCTATCTTTTCCTCAGTTTGGGCCTTTGCTATTCTTACTGCCTTCCATGCTTCCTTCTGCCTTACTGGTACAGTACTCTGTCCTGCTTCTTCTGAGGAAGAGTAGAGTAGAGTAGAGTAGAGCAGAGCAAAGTAGAGTAGTGTAGAGTTAAATATGGAACTGCATTAAGGGGGAGATAGTCAAAGCCACTGATCTCTGCATCAAGAGGGTAGGGGGAAAAAAAAAAAAGAGAAGGATACCACTCTGTTTTACCAGGAAGGTGGCAGGGGCAATTAGAAAAAGAAGAGTGGTTTTCAGAAAAAAGACCCAGAGGAGGGAAGACAGGGATATTTATAGAGAGGTGCTGAGGTAGGTAAAAGATCAGAGGGCAAAAGCGGATATGGAAGAGAGAATTGCTAGCCAAGACAAAAGGGGAGATAAGAATTTTTTTAGGCATGTGGGGGAAAAGAGGAAGTCAAGGCAGGGGACATTAAGGGTAAAGAGGAAGGGGGTGCACTGGTGAAGGGAGATTTTGAGAAGGCAGAGGTGCTGGATAGCTACTTCTGCTCAGTCTTTATGGTAGAAGGCGAAGAGAAGGGATCTGAGTTAAAGAAGAGGGGACAAGATGACAAAAAAGTGGATCCCAGTGAGGACAGGGTAAAAGAAGAACAAGGTAGATGGAAGGTAGATAGGGCAATGAGCCAGACAGCTCGCCTCCTAGGGTACTCCAGGAAATGAGGAAGGATCTTACAGCACCTCTGGTGAGGCTGTTTAATTTGTCCCTAGATATTGGATGGGTGTCAAGCGACTGAAAGATGGCAGATGTAGTGCCACTGCACAAGGGGGGCAGCAGGGAGAAGATGGGAAATTATCACCCAGTCAGCCTCACCTCGGTGGTGTGGAAGGTGATGGAGGTGCTATTAAAGGAAAGAGTGGTAAACTACCTGATAGACAGTAGACTACTGGAAGATAGACAGCATGGCTTCACAACTGGGAGGTCATGTCAGATGAACCTAATAGAGTTGTTTGATTGGGTGACGAAGGTGGTCAACCAGGGAGGTGCAGTGGTTGTGGCCTATCTGGACTTCAACACCATCCCTCACAGAAGGCTAGTAAATATGCTGGAAAACTTGGGGGTGGGACAGAAATTAATGAGGGGGGAGTAAAACTGGTTGAAGGACAGAAGTCAGAGGGTAGTGATTAATGGGGTACATTCCAGAGAGATGGGAGTGATAAGTGGGGTGCCCCAGTGGTCGGTACTAGGACCCTCCTTTTTAATATCTATATCAGTGATATGGTGGATGGGCTGGAGGGGAAGGTATGCTTATTTGCAGATGATACGAACATCTGGAATAGGGTGTACACCCCATGGGGGGTGGAGGCCGTGAGAGAGGACCTGAGAATTCTAGAAGGGTAGTAGGAAACTTGGCAGATGAAATCAATGCCAAAAAGTGTGTAGTGATGCACATGGGGCATAAAAACCTTCAGGAGGGAGGTTATTATGCCAACTGAGCAGGAGAGGTATCTGGGGATTATAATATCAAGCAACCATAAGGTAGGTAATAAATGCAGCAGGGCAGTGGAAAAGGCAAATGAAATGTTGACGTGCAGTGGGAGAGGCATGAGGAGGAGCAGGAGAAAGGTACGAATGCCTCTTTATAAAACCATGGTGAGGCCATACCTGGAGTACGGTTCCCATTCTGGAGACTACACCAATGCAAGGACATAGATGGGATTGAGGGGGTGCAGAGAAGGGCAACCAAGATGGTACACAGTATGCAGGAGAAGTCATATGAGGAGAAGTGAAGGGAGTTGGATCTGTAGCCATTTGAGACTAGAAGGGAGAGGGGGGAACATGATAGAAATATTGAAGTACGTGAAGGGAATCAACAAGGTGATGGAGGTGTGCTTATTTAAAAGGAAGGTGGGGTTAGGACTAGAGGGAATGGTCTGAATTGGAAGGAAGAAGATTTAGAGGCTATGTGTGGGGATGTTACTTATATGAACAATGAACATATGAAGAAGCCAGCAGAAGAAGGCCATTTGGTCTATCAAGTCTGCTCGTATTGCAGGGTCCACAGCTTAAGCTAATGTCTCTACCCTCCCTCCCCACTCCTCCCATCCTCCATACCCGTGATCCTTTCCTTCCCCCCATGCCTATCCCAGCCTCTTTTAAAGCTGCCCACTGTCTTCAATGAGATGACCTCTTCTGGCATAGCATTCCAAGTGTCCACCACCCTCCCTGTGAAGAAGTGCTTCCTGACCTTTCTAAACCTCCCATCCTCCAGGTTGCCATGCGCCAGTGCGTCAATGTGCACCATGCAGGAGGGAGTGGGAGGAGATTGCACACAGAACAGGGAAACCAAAGGCACCATGGGTAGGTGACAGCACCTGTTCACCATGCCTCCACTGGGCCATACCCCAACTAGCCTTCCAGTTCCTCCGTTCCCTAGCCCTGCAGTAACCAGGAGTCTGACTAGTAACGTGCCCAAGAGGAGGGGGCGACCCACCCCCGGCAGTCAAGCCGAGGGTACCGCCGCGGGGAGGGGGAGGAGAGAGGAGGTTCAGATCAGGGGGGCTTCAGGCTGGGCAGGATAAAGGACTAGGTTGCCTGAGAGAGGTCCCATGGTGCTGCGACCCGAGGGAAAAATAAAATAAAAAAAAAAAACTCCTCTCTTCTACTGCTGATCCCCTAGCTATGTATCCCAGCATCTTGTTTGCCTTCACTGCTGCTTTCTTGCACTGCGTGGAGTGCTTCAGGTCACTAGTGATCATCACTCCCAGGTCCTTCTCCTCCTCTGATGCAGATACTCAGACTCCACCCAGGCAATACTATGTCCTTCTTGGCTCCAATATACAGAAGTTTGCATTTGCTGGCATTGAAGCCAAGCTGCCAGATCCTGGACTACCTCCCTAACTTTTCCAGATCTTCCTGCAGGTCCTGTATCCCTTCAGTTGTGTCCACTCTCCCAAAGAGCTTGGTGTCATTCACAAATAGGCACATTTTGCCTTTAATGCCATCCCCAATGTCATTGATGAAGACATTGAACAACATTGGCCCCAGCACAGAGCCCTGTGAGACCCCACTGGTTATCTCTCTGGTGCCAGATAATGCCCCCCCCCCCCACAACAAACACCCTCTGGGTTCTATCTCTCAGCCAGTTTTCCACCCATCTGGCCATCTTTTCCCAACTCCATGATCCACCAACTTCCTGATCAACATTTTGTGGGGCACAGAATCAAAGGCCTTGCTGAAATCAAGATAGAGGATGTCTACCGCTTGGCCCCTGTCTACGCCTTTAGTGACACAGTCAAAGAAAGTCAATCAGATTTGTTTCACATGATCTCACCTCCATTAACACATGCTGCCTCTCATCCTGGAAACCATGCCTCTAGATATTCCACCAACCTTTCCTTTAGTATGGTCTCCATGAGCTTGCCGACAATGAAGGTCAGACTGACTGGTCTGTAATTCCCTGGATCATCCTTGGATCGCTTTGTGAGGGGCACTACATGTGCTGTTCTCCAGTCCTGGTATCATGCCCGACTCTAGTGAACTATTAAATAGATCTGCCAGTGGCCCTGCCAGCTCCTCAGCCAGTTCCCTTAGTATCCTTGGATGTACTCTGCCCAGGTCTGGTGATTTTTCCACTTTCAATGCCAGCAGACCCTCCCTCACTCGATCCTCCTTTATCACTACATCTGTGTTCCCCTCCCCTACTTGCTCCTCTTTTCCCTCCTGAAGGCACTGATCCATCCTTCTCTATAGTGAAGATAGAACAGAAGTATTCATTTAGTATCTCTGCTTTTCCCCCATTATCCTCCTCCCACTCCAACCCTTTCTTAAGTCTAACAATCCCGTCCTTCTTGTCCATTTTCTCACTTATATAGTGAAAGAAAGCCTTCTCCTCCTCCTTCTTAATTCCTTCTGCTATCTGCAGCTCCTTCTGTGCCTTTGCTCGTCAGACTTACTTACTTGCCTCACTAGCCAACCTTACGTAATTTTCCCTATCCACCTCTCTCTTGGTCTTCCTGAATTTTCTATAGGACAACCTCTTTTACCTTACTGCCTTGGCAACCACAGAACAGTTTTCCTGTGCATCACAGAGACAGTGGTAGAGGTCTGGAATAAAATACTGTAGAAAGTGGTGGGGCTGAAATGGTGGCGGTATTCAAGAGGGCATGGGACAGACAGAAGGGCTGGCAATTGGGGAAGGAAGGTCCTCTGTCACAGGTGAGGAGTGGCATGGGAGAAGGGCAGACTCAATAGGCCGAGGGTCCTTTCCTGTCATCAGAGTTCCATGGTTCTATGAAATTCAGAGTGATCACAACACCGACAGAGCTCCAACTGCCACACTAATCACACAACAGTGTGTCTAACAAGCAACAACACATTAAATCACTCTTTGTGTGATGGGAAGTGGGTTTCCTATGGCTCTGCCAGTTGCCTGTAGAGCAATTGCTCTCTCCCAAGTAGAGATGCAGTGAAGTTCAACTCCATTGGCAAAGTTGCAAAATTACGCCACTGTTTAGCTGTTTTGAAGTTGCCCAAGTATATCTAAAATCTCGCCTTGGCAACTTCACCTGCAATTTCACCTTTAACTTCACCTTTGCACTTGTCAAGGTGAAGTTAACTAAAACAAATGGCAGAATCATGTCAGAGTTTCCTCAGGTAACATGGGACTCAAGTAGGCAGAAAGTGAGTGAGTTGCTTTCATATTCTCCAAGTGGTTAAGAGATACAGACATAGCAGTTCTGCTGTAGACCTGTAGCACACAACCTGACTGAGAAAATACCTTTTAATAAATAGTTTATCAGTTCTTGATAATTAGTTTTGCTTATCTGTCCTCTCTGCAGATTGTTTTAGTGCTTAGTCATTGTGTTTTAGTTTTTCTGCTGTTTTGTTTTTATTTCACTTTGTATTTCTGTACTCTCTACTTTTGTTTTTGTGTGAATATGTTGGAGTAACAACAGGCAATCCATGCTGGACCTAGTGAGTGCCAGGGGTGCAGTATGCATCAGGGGGTTCATGGTAGCATCCACCTCAATCAAGATGCATTTCTGCTAGGGAGGGAAGCATCTGGCAAATTGCAGCAGGCAGAGCAGCAACAGGCAGAGCAGGTGGAGCAGCAGCAGGTGGTGCCAGTGGAGCAGCAGCAGGTAGTGACAGTGGAGCAGCACCAGGCATTGCCAGTGGAGCAGCAGCATCAGGCTGAGTAGGTGGAGCAGCAGCACATGGTGCCAGTGGAGCAGCAGCAGGCGGAGCAGGTGGAGCAGCAGCAGGTGGTGATGGTAGCGCAGCAGCAGCAAGCAGAGTAGGTGAGCAGCAGGCAGGTGGTGCCGTGGAGCAGCAGCAGGCAGAGCAGGGAGCAGCAGCACCAGAGTGAGGCGCCTGACCCCTTGCCTCATGTAATCACTGCCAGCTCCAATCCTGAGAATCCCACAATAACACCAGGGTCACCCCACTGTATCCAAGATGTCTCCAGTGTAGGAGTTATTTGGCACCCGAGGACACAAGTATTGTGACATGCACACATTGTGGAAGACAGGTATGTGGGGAAGGGTACCAATTTAGGTACCAGGAGCAGTGAATCCACCTAAGTGTCTACCATACAAAGGAATGGCATGCCATGCTGTGGCAGGAGTGGGAGGCCATTGAGGGAGTTGTTGGATGGGATGAGGGTACAAGGCATGCTGTAAGTCGGAGACATGCAGATAGTGTGCTGGCACAGCACAGCAGGGACAGGGCACAGCAAGTGGTGGCAATGGAAGCTCCATCAGCCCCAAAAGCCCATCTCCCACAGCCACCATCAGTACGCCATGCAGTAGTCACACAGGCGGACCTGGCTGTCCTGTGGAATGAAGTTGCTGACCTCCGCCATTAGGTTAGTGAATTACATCAGGACATGAAAACTGTCCTGGAAAACCAGAACACCATCACTGAAAACCAGGAGAAGCTCCTGAAGCTGACAGAGGAACTTCATGGATGTGGCAGTGGTAGCCCCTATTAATGTTTTTCCTGTTTTTTTCCCTTTCTGTATATTCTAATTTTATGTCCATCAAGATTATTGTTCTGCATCCCCCCAAAAAACACAAAATATAGAAAAATATAAAAACCAAAAAAACTTTGCTATCCACTTGTCTGCCTTGTCTAATGTCTTATCCTACTTTCTAATCACTTTGTAACCATGTAGTGCCCCAAAGTTGGAGGCAAAACAGAAAGTTAAATAAATAAGCAAATGCCCATGTGATCCATTTAGGTGGTAGATAACGGTAGTGTGCACGGATTCCCCTGATGGTGTGTTCTCCTCCCCCTCTCAGTTGAGCAGCTGCTGCAGAAAAAGGAAAAAGTTTTCCTGTGCTATCCCTGGCTGCCTGCTCCATTCTAGAATTTCCCCAGGAACAAGCAACGCAAGCCAGGGAGCATTGCTTTGAAGTTCCTCCCATGCTGGGCTGTTGGAGGGCAGCTAGTGTTGCCAGAGACACAGCATCCCAAAGGCTGGCTGCACAGCAGTTGGACTCCTGCTAGTGAAGAGAATGGTCAGTTACCGTCATGCTATGGGTGTAGAAGAGCCCAGAGGAGTGCATTCAGGCATGCTGAGGAAAGCAAAAGTCAGCCACTTGCTGTTGAGTGAGGGGGAGATGGGACACATGTCAGTGACACTAACTAAAGGGCTTACCTGTGGTCCACCTCTCATCTTTCCTTGCATGCATCGGGTCCATTGTGTGCGGCATCTAAAGTAATGTGCTGGTCCCATTCCTATTCCTCCTGCACCATGGTGAGGGCTCTTTTTAGCCCCATTTTTTGTTTTAATTTAGCAAAAGGTTTATCCAGTCCCTTGGTAGCAGCGGTGCTCAGAAGCCACATCAAAAGAGAGAGAGAGAGAAGAGCATCATGCATCATGCAGCCCTGTGAGGTCCCCGAGCTCAAGGGTCATCTGCCTCCCCACCTTTCTACAGAAACCCTGCCACTGCCAGCGTCTACTCCCTCAGCAACTTTCTTCTCCCTGGGCTGGGGCAGTGAGTCAGCAGCAGCACGCTAGCAAAGTGCTGACCACCTGAAGATATTTCTAAAGAAAATTTGTTTTAAAATTGTTTAAAAAGCACCTCGGACACCATCGGAGAGGCAGGCTAGAAGGACATCTGTCATTTTAAACATATTTTAATATTCATTGGGAATCGCTACACCCAGAGGAGGGACCAGGGCATAGAGATCCACAGTAAAGAGTTTGAATATTCTTTAGGGACAAAGCAAAGGTGGGGTTAGAAGGGCAACAGGCAAGAAGGACCTGCATAGGCCTGAAGGGATCTTTAAAGGGGCTACACACTGAATAATCTTAAAGGGACAAAGGCAAGCCTCACCGAGTGATTAAAGGGGCCAGAAGAGAAGACCCACAGATTAAGAAGGGGACCAGTAAGTTTAGGCCCAACGATTAAAAAGGGGCCTAGTAAAGAAGGGGCCCAGCAGCAGGCCTGTATCTTAAAGGGGCACAGCCACAGTAAGCCCATATCTTAAAGAGCAGATGCACACTGTAATTTTTCCAGCCCCTCCCAAACATATATGGGAACTGACCTGCTCCACTGTTGAGGGGTATTACAAATTCCATGCAGTTCAGTCCAGTAAAAAAGTTACAGAACATCTAATTTGTATCCCAGAAAAATAGACCTGTTTTCTGAATCTGCTGACACGCCCCCAGGCAGGTACCCGCAGCACCCTTTTGTGATGTCCATGGACCTGTATGAGTGCAATTTTGCTATAGCTTTTAGTAATATTTAGAGATGTGATTTAGAAAAATCAAAGCGACCGCTTGAGTCACAGGAACTGTTACTCCAGCGGTCACTTTGATTTGTTTATATCAGAACTCTAAATATTACTAAAAGCTATAGAAAAATCGTGCTCATACATGTCAATGGAGCACACACACAGCCCTCATTTTCTGACATCACGAAAGGGGGTTGCAGGTGCCTGCCTGGGGGCGTGTCAGCAAGTTCAGGAAGCAACTCTATTTTTCCTGGGGTACAAATTAGATGTGTTGCAACTTTTTTACAGGACTGAACTGCATGGAATTTTTAATACCCATCAACACTGGAGCAGGTCAGCTATCATAAATGTTTAGGAGGGGCTGGAAGAATTACAGTGCACACCTGCTCTTTAAAGAAGCCCAGCCACAGTAGGCCTGTATCCATACCTCTCAACTGTCCCTGATTTTCAGGGATGTCCCTGATTTTGCCTTAGAAGTTTCCCCTGTGACCTGTAAAATGTTTGTTTTGGGGACTAAACAGTGGGGACTGGAAGCAAAAAATAACATCAAACATTTTAAAGTTACAGACTAGTTCTTCATCAGAAAATGCTTTACACTAATTTCCTTATTTTATCAGCTTTCTGAGTGAATATTACCAATTTTTAAGATGTGTCCTTAATTTGGGGGTTTTGTCCCTGATTTTCTTTAAGCCTTGTCCCTGATTTATGAAGTAAGAGATTGAGAGGTATGCCCGTATCTTAAAGGGGCCCAGCCACAGTAAGCCTGTATCTTATAGGGGCCCGGTCACAGTAGGCCTATTAGTTGAAAGGAGCCCAGGAGTTGGCTATTAGCTCCTGAGGTGGGTTGAGGGACCACAGGACAACCAGCAATTTTGATGTAGCAGCTGCCTGGACATTTATGAACTGTGCCTGCTGTGAGATCTACCAGAATGATGTCCTTTACCTAAAAATCATCTGAACTGTGATACACTGCCTGAGAACTGCTTGAACTATACCACTGTTCTGGAACTGTGCAATTGCCCCACAGACGTTCGTTTGATCCTAAACTGTGTAATTGCCCCAGGCTGCAGTTACACCATAGTGTGTCAGCATCTACTACTAAAGTCTATTCCTGAATCAGTTTTCAGCAGCCTTCAAAGGACATTCATCAAGTTTATTCCTGAATAAATGACAAAGTTCCAAAGAAGATGCCTGCGCTCACTACGGAGGAGTTCGCACATTAAGGTAGTGAACCTAACAAAGATTCCAACAAATCTCCAAAACGAGTAGCCAACAACATCAAAGGAAGCAAATTTGCCAGAACCAATATCGGTTTTATTTCACCAGTTGTGAGAACCCTAGCGCTCGGCAGAGTGCCTTCAAGGGGTATAGTACCATAACACAAACTTAAGCTCTTTAAATACAATTGCCAATAGTGACATCATTAATTTTTAACCAACCACAATTTATAAATACACATTATCCAATCAAAATGGAGAAATATATAAATTTAAAGTTAAAGAAAATTAGAAATCTCCGGGGAGGGTAAGAGGAAAGAGGGGAAAAAAGATGAAAAAGAAAAGATTAGTTAATTTTAAACAAATCTTAAATTTTTACTATACATATGCTTACATCTACAGCCCAAAAGCTATACCTGATTATGAGATATCATATATCCTGATTGCTAATAAATTTTTTATATATAGGGGGTTCACCTAAGAATTAGGGATACACCAATTTTATACGTGATTAATTCAAGTTCTAGAACAGTGTATACAATTAAAGACAGTATTTTACATCAATTTTCAATTTGTATGCTGTTCATAGCTTGTATAGCACTTTAGGATACAATGGTTCTCAAAAATAGTATATAAAACAAAGACAGCTTTTTACTTTTGTGATGTTCAGCAATTGTAGAGGGATAAATTCAAAAGAATTCAAGAGGACACATCTGGACCAAAAGAGATTTATGACTTGTAATGCCATCTGTACCGGAAAGAGGATTTTCTTTTAAATTAGTTTGAAACCTTTAAAGATTTCTAGAGATAAAAAGAAAGAGAAAACGACACAATGATTAATATTTATCATGACAATACTAATTACATCCATTTTAGAACACATCAAATAATTTCAATAGAATTTTAGAAAAACTCTATCTATTCTTTCAAGAAAGGTTTGAGGTCCCATCTCTCATTTAATCCAAAAGGTGCGACTGTGTTTGCTTTAAATATCCAAGAACTTTCTTTTTGTAATAGTTTATTAGGTCTATTGCCTCCTCTGGAACTGATGTTTACTTGTTCCAGTCCCATAAAACGTAGGCCTGTAGTGTTTTTATTATGCACTAATGAAAAATGTCTTCCCAATGGTGAATAAAACTGGGCAAAATTGGAAAATTTATTCCATGAAATATTTCGTGAAATTTGAGCTTTTTGCAAAATATTTAGTGGGTGCGAAGTTCGAAATTCTGTTGGCGAAATGTGGAATTTCGCCACCCATGGGCAAAATTCTGCCCTTCATGAATGAAATTCCGCATTTCACTATTGAAATTCTGCATTTTGCCAGCGGAAATTTGCACCCATGAAATATCACGTGGAATGTTCAAATTTTGTGAAATATTTCATGGGCAAAATTCTGATTTTACCAGAATTTAGCTGACAAAATTAAACTTCACTGCATCTCTATAATCCTGAGTCAGTCTTCAGCAACCTTTAATGGGGTGTTCAGCAAGTGTATTCCTGAATCAGTCTCCAGCAGCCTTCAAAAGGGTTTTCTAACAGTGAGTTCCAGAATCAGTCTGCAGTAGATTTTCCGAAGATCCTCCTGCATGGCCATACCATTGCAACGCCATATTTATTGTTTTCGCTAAAGTCCCAGTTTATGGCCTGACTCAGTGCAGATGCTGCCATCCATTTTCTTTTTTTGCCTTCCTCATCGCAGTTACTTCAAGATCTTTTGTTCCAGTTCCCAAAACCAACATTCTGTTTATTGTTTTACATTTGTACTTGGCTCGCCTGGCCTTGGCAACCAGAATTCTGTCCTTCACCCGACTTCCAAAGATTTCCTCATTCTTATTCTCAGTTTCCGTGGGGTCAACCAAACATCTTCTGCATCTATCGTGCCAGGCGGTCCATGAGTGAGCTATGACAGGGTGGTCTTCTGCATCTATCATACCTGGCAGTCCACAAGCAAGCTGTGGCAAGATGGTCTTCTGCATCGATCACACTCAGCAGTCCACAAGCGGACTGTGGCAGGGTGGTCTTCTGCATATATGCTAGCCAGCAGTCCACAAGTTTGTTTGTTTGTTTAAAATTTATTTTTATACAGGTTTATCTGTTGGGAAATAAATCCCCATTTTCAACAAATACATGTGGTATCATTATAAAACATCAAAACATAACAAAATACACACAATACCAAAAACAAAACTTAAAAACAATTACAACCAACATTTAAATAATTAAACAATTCAAGCTTAAAAATGTGCAAATCAGAAATTTCAATAATTTGACAAGACAAGTCATTCCATGACCTAGCTACACTATTCTGTAAAACCATGTCCCCCATACGATTTAAATTTTGAATTGTAGGCAATTTTCTTATTGATCTCCTAAACATATCTAAATATTTAGAGTCTGAATTCAAACAAATCAAATATCTCAAAGAATGCATATTTAAATGTATCAAACCATGACATATCAGTAAGCCACACAAATTCTCTTGAGCTGATGGGTATAACCATCCAAGTTCTTGATAAACTATACAATGATGAACTCGAGATTTGTTGTTCAATATATAATTCCCAATCTATAATAAGTCTGTTCCAACTTTAATAAAGATTTTTATAGGAGTGTTTATATAATGGAAGACCATATTCTAATACAGGTAACAGCAGTTGTTTTACAGTTGTGGCAAGGGCTGTGGCAGGGTGGTTTTCTGCATCTGTGGCACCCGCAATCCACAAGTGGGCTGTGGCAGGGTGGTCTTCTGCATCTATCGTACATGGCAGTCCACAGGCAGGGTGGTCTTCTGCAACCATCATTTCATCCCAGCAGTCCACTAGCAGACTGTGGCCAGATCTCCTGTGCTTGTTCTTCAATTCTGGCAGCCCACCAGTGGGCTCTTAGTTGAGGGAGTCCTTGTGTTTGCTTTTGTGCTTGCTCTTCAATTCTAGCGGCCCACCAGCGGGTTCTTAGAAGAGAGAATCCTTGTGCTTGCTTCTTGTTTCCAGCAACCCTGATGAGGTGGGTGTGGCTGATGGACCAATGGTCTGTTTAGAAAACCTCTCAGCATCCCTATAGTTCCACAGGAAGTTTTCAGAATCATGCTGGCCAGAAAGCCTGATTGTTCCCCTTTGCAAGAGTTCCTCTTTTTTTTCCTCTTTGTACAAGCTGAACAACTATCACAATGATAGAGAATTTAATAACTGTGCATGAACTGCCAACTGTATCACTTGTAGAGTCTTGCCTTAGCATACCATAGTAGTTAACAGGTCCGGAGTACTCCGGGGGGGGGGGTAGTCACTTTGTTAGAAGAGCACCGCAGGGTCATGGTAGAGCAACCCGTACAGTAATTGACAGTATCCTTACAGTGTGAGAAGAACCTCGTGAAGAGTTAGGGGTGGCTGTACAAGCGGGGGTACCAAAGACCTCCTGGACATGATGAGGGAAAGGGATAGACTACGGTCAGCCTATAAAAAAGCCCTCTCCCCTGCCCAGTGGAATGATTACTGATGGCTATGAAACCTTTGTAAACAGTCAGTGCCAAAAAATGTGCCTTCTTTCAGAGCAAACAAAGAAACAGTCTTGGTGACCCCCATCACTTTTGGGGTGTGGTTGGCTCATTACTTAACCCTCAAACTCACAACCCCATTATTCACCTTGACACTCCTTTCAGACATCTGGCTGACCCCTTGCTGTGGCAGAGGCCATCAATAAAAACTCACAGACCTGTCTGCCCTCCTTAGCAAACTGCCACCCCTGGTGACCACCACTGTCTCTCTGATCATCCCCCACCCATACCCCTCAAACTCTTCCCTTCCCCTCTTTCTACTTCAAAACCATCACCCCCAGGGACACTGCCAAACTGCTGAAGAGCCTGCCTAGCTGGGGCAGCCCGGGCAGCAATGGTCTTTTCCCTGCTATGCTTAAACTTATATCATTTGCCATCTTAAAACCACTCACCTACCTCTTTAACCTGGCATTGACTACCTCCTCAGAGCCTAGCACTTGGAAGCATGCCAGGGTGGTCCCAATTTTTAAGACTGGTGACCTGCCATCCCCAGATAACTATTGGCCTAAGTCCTTGCTCCCCCACCTTAGCAAATGCCTAGAAAGGATTGTCCACCGACAACTGTCTGACTGTACTGACACACACACAACATACTGTCCAGACAGCAACACATGTTCCTGAAATATCAGTCCACCCCATCTGCCTCGCCTGTTTACCAATCACATTCTTAGGAACATGGACCTTGAAAAGCAAGAGGTGCCATCTTTGTCGACCAGTCTAAGCGTTTAACCTGGTACACCACACCTGTTGCTCTCTCCTTCGTGCTTGTTGCTCTGCTGAGAGCATGTGGTGGTTCCAAAGTTACCTTTCAGATAGATCTCAGTCAGTATGTGGGACCTTCTACCTCCCTGCCCTCCCAGTTGCTACTGGTGTATCCCAGGGCTCCATCCTGGACCCACTATTATTTTCCCTGTTTATAAACTCTCCCCTCTGACTGTCTTACTTGTGATGCCCTATTTTATGCAGATGGCCTTGTCCTCTTCACTAGTGACAAGGCTCTTCAGAATATATCCAGGTTGTTATCCAATAACTACTCTGCAGCACACACCTGGTACCATTCACTTGCTAATTGTTAATGCTAAAAACAAATCCATGCTATTTGAATCTAAACCATTCCTAAGGTCACCAAGGCTGGGTCCACCCTCTCAGTAGTCTTACCAGACAACACTATACTTGAAAATGTACTAACTTCAAATATCTGGGAGTTATCCTGAATCCATCCCTCTCTTTTTCGATCATATCTCCACTGTTATCACCAGATAACCAAAGACTTGGTGCAACCTATCTGATAAAGTCACCCTGACCAGGAAAGTTCTTTAGCCATTGCTCAAGGCAGTCTGCTACCCTTGAATGTCTACTGCTCCCCTATTTACTCACACACATCCTCAGTCTTGCATGCTCACCTCTGCTCCACGTACTACAACATATGTCGTTTCACTGTTCTGGCACCATATTCCACTCACCACTGCCACCTCTACCAGACTCTTGGCTGGCTCCCACTACACTGCAGATTCAATTATGGGCTAGCTGCCTCCTGGACAGTGCCATCAGGCATGGTGAAGCCTCCTTATACGTCTGTCCTCAAGACCGGAACTCCCTTGAGGGTGTCTGCATGCATCCTCAGTCCCCCCCCCGCCCGATATCCCAAAAGTCTCCTTGATGGGTAGCAGAGCGCTATCTGTAGCTGCTCCCACTCTGTGGCACAAACTCTCCATGCCCATCTGCTCTGGACTCCCATGCCACTTTCAAGACACATCTCAAATCCTGGCTGCTTGATGAGGCCACATGCCATTGCTAGCTTGGATAACCCGCCTCCACCTTACTGACTTTTCCTCTTAGGCTGCTTTGGCCTCCCTGCCCTCTCTCATTTCTTTGGACTCCTTTCTTACATCCCTTACTACCTGCTTCTCAGGCTCTCTTCCACTTGGCTACTGTCTTGTATGTTTTTTTTCTTTTTTACATCATGCATTAATTTGCACTCATCCTTTATAAATAATTGTATAATAATTGCTGCTTATCATGATGTACTGATTGCTTTTTTTCAGGCTCTCAATAATTTTCTTTCCTATGTTACTTTCTTTGTTCACTAATGATGTCTGTATTTCAGTTTTGTTCACCAATGATGTCAGTCTATCCACACGGCGTGTACTCATTGAATTACTTGTCACTACCTCATTAACAGCCACCTGTGTGGCCCAGGTCATGCCTGAAAACATCCCCTGGATCAGTACACTTACCCGGTTTCCAAAGACTAAAATAAATAAATAAATTAAAATAAAATAAAGCTTAGCTGTTGCAGTAATTTCCATTTAAGAGCTGTCCTCTTACATGAAGTTGTAGAGTTATCCTCCTACAGGAAGTTTTAGAGTTCTAGTGCACCCCTTCTTCCCTGTGATCATGTCTTCCTTTTACTGGTTGTAAAATAAACTCAAAAAGTATCTGAAGCTCATTTTCGACTCCTACCTGTCTTTGGCAGGTGATTGCATACACCGTTCTTGGAACTGGAGATTTCTCCCACCATTCCACCTGCTGGGAGGGACACTTGTGTTGGTGATCAATGTGTAATTTACTTGGGTCATCACAATACGTCATCTCTAGTCTCCCTTTTACTTTCATTGGACTTTAGCACATCACTAGACCATTACAACTACCCCCAGAAAGTAACTGTCTTATGCTTATCTTTGTATCCCAGATTTTTTTCCGTTCTCTACTAATCTTCCTAGTTGCATGGTATACTAGTCTGTACTGTTATTCAGTTTTGTAGTTGACTGTGTGTAATAAGAAATACTAAGAATACAATTACTGGAGAGAAGATGCCCCAAAAAAGAACATTATAATTCCCTTTTGTCTTCTTGTTTGGAAGTTCTGTGATATCCATAAATGTGAATTAAATACTGCACCAGATTCATCACACACAGCTGTACTGCTGCTAGGTCCCTCTGTTGCAGTTGAGTGAAACTGCCCAGAGAAGTCACTAAGAATCATATGAGAAAATATTCATTAGAAGGGAAATAAATCTGTTGTTTTACTCCACTATGTCTTCTGCCAGCCACACATGTCAAAGAGTGGCAACAGTCAAAAACTGCTGTTCTGCTGCTACGTCCCTCTGTTGCCTGCTGTGCTGTCTGTGCACTGCCCTGAGACGTCATTAAGAATCCTATGAGAAAATGTTCATGAGATGGGAATATGCTTCTTGTTTACTGGAACACGTCTCCTGCTACCAACGAATGTGAAAAAGTGGCAACAGTTAAAAACGACAAATTATCCTGCTGTTGATGGTGCCAGGTAAGGGATTTTTTTTTGGGCGGTTGGTGAAGGTGAGTATTTTTAATTATTTTTTTGTCATAAGTCTGTTTCTTCTGTGGCAATAATAGTGAAACTGTCAAACATTGTGTTTGTATATATCCATGTTTCTGCTTCCTTGTGGATATTTTTGGAGATTCACTCATTCTGAATCTGACTGAAGTGTGTTGTTCTTGATGAACTCCATTTGGATTGCTGCGTATTATACTGGCAGGTAAGTCTTTTTCTTTTTGTTTGGGTTTTTTCTTTCTTGGTATGTACAGTTCTATGGATAGTACACCTAATGTTTTCTGTTCTTGATGATATAATTTCGTAATTCCTGAAACTATCTGTTCTTTATCCTGGGAGGAGAAGATGAGGATGGCTGTTTTGTGTGATGATTCCAGAGGCAGCAACATTCAGAGTCACATACAGCACCGGAGGCCCCTGAAGAAAAGAACAAAACAGAATATTCAGAAGGACTACACATAAAGAAGTATTCATTGTGTTACTGTCCACACACTGTATATCCATTTTGTAATCCATGTCCTACTCACTGCTACACCAGATGTCACCTGTGCAGATAACAGAAAAATAGACATTACTTTGCCTCCCTTAGTCACTGCACCACTGCCAGATGCCTGTTATAACTGTGTGAATCACTGTCCTACTACACCACATAGCATCTGTGAATATAAAAACAAAACAACACATCATTTTTCTTCAGTAACAGTCCCTGTGCCAGTGGAGGACACCCACTACAGCCGTTACATGACTATCCATCCGACTATACCTGTGACCTCTGAAGAAGAAAAAAATATTTTGCCGCACTTAACCACTGTGTGGATCTTTGTCCAGTCTAGCCCTTGTCCATTCCATGTCCACTGCTTCCATACATTTCACCTTAGAGAAGAAATGAGGAATCACTTTGCCACCCTTTGGCCAACATGACACACTGTTTTCCTGAAATAAAAAGGTAACTAAAAAAATTCATTCTGATACTTTCTATTTCCTAAAAACCAAAAAAAAGAAGAAATAAGTGAATTAATGATACTTATATCATAGGAAGCTCTCCTGAGTCCTGTGTGTGCCAGCCAAGTGCCACACTGATGTTGGCTGTGTCTGATTTGGAGCAGGCACTGTAACCTGCATGGGAGAATAAAAACTAGAGCAAAAAACAGTTAAATATTTTATTTTAATTTTTTTTCTTTCTGTTTTCATCCCCATTTTCACCTCGCTAGATGTCAGGGCCTTCCTCCACCTGCCCATGCCCTCCACCCACCATGTGATGTCCCAGATTATCCAGCCCAAGCCCAGCCTTTGCTCGACAACCTTCCGAGTACCCAGACTGTAACCCATGGCTTACTGATATCAATGTGCAATATCATATACATCAATCAGTTTATTTGAAAAAAAAACAAAACAAGCAATTGTCAATAACTAACGTTTGCTTGCTGATATTAGCATTGGACATGCAGGAGTTAGACAGATGCAAAGTAGGAATGGCAGTGAAGTACTGAAATCATGCCAACCCCACCTCCACCCTGCAAAGATGGACAGGCATTGGGGTGTGCCTTTAGGGCATCGCCCATAACGCTCACGGCATTTCACCTCACCCCATCCTGTAGACACCGACAAGTGTTGAGGTGTGCCTTGGGGTGTTCAGCTTAAGTCACCCCATTTCATAAGGACATGCGCTGAAATGGGTGCAGTATAGGAGAATGGGGTGAAGTCTGGGGCCAATGAGTCCAAGTCACACCTCGATGCCTGTCACTGGCTTCAGGGTGGGGGTGGGGATGGAATGGTGTGAGCATTACAGCAGGCAATCCAAAGGCACACTCTTGATGCCTGTCAGTCTGTACAGGGTGGGACATTATGGTTAGAAGCCCTAATGCCTGGGCGATTGTTGGTATTTGCACTGCAAATTTTCAACATGGCCTTTTTGTGACCCCCACCTCATGAAAGCATGTGGGACCTCTGCTCATGAACAGTGGCGCTGTGATTCTGTCCCGAATGTTGATTTTCCACAGGGACTGTGCCATTCTGCACCAGAAGTGTGAAAACACAGATCAGGCGGGATGTTAAGAATGACAGCTGTACCATTCATAGGGAGGTGTGAAGAGATGGCAACGTTGAAAATCTGGAGTGAAAATATTAAAATGCTCGAACTTCCAGTGTACATGGAAACTGCATAATCCACATGTAACACAGTCATTTAGTGGAATTATTTTACCAGATTTTCAACATAGGCATTTTGTGACCTCAGCTCATGAACACTGTCACTATGAGTTTCTTAATCTGTCCCGAACATTGATTTCCCATAGCGACTACTCCATTGTGTGCCAGATGTGCAAAACACATTTTGGGCAGGATGTGAAAAGACAGCTGTACTGGTCATAAGGAGGTGAAAATTGACAGTGTTGAAAATTTGAGTGATCATATTTTAAATTTTAAAGTTACAAGTGTAAGTGGAAACATAGCCATTTTATGGCCTTTTGTCACCAAATTCTCAACATAGGCATTTTAGGACCTCTGCTCATGAACAGTGTCACTGTGATTTTCTTAATCTGTCCTGAACACTGATTTCCCACAGTGACCATGCTGTTCTGTGCCGGAAGTGCGAAAACACATTTCAGGCAGGATGTGAAAATGACAGCTGTACTGTTCACAAGGAGGTGTAAAATGCCAAAGTTGAAAATCTGGAATGAAAATATTACAGATTCATTAAGTTACATGTGTGTGTGTGGAAACTGCACAATGCATGCTCATAAAACAGTCATTTTGTATGTTTGCTTGCGCATGAAGAAACATTTCAACACAACTTAGGAGAGACGTGGGGTTTGGGAGGTGTGGCACTGTGGGGTCCAATGGCCCCAGTGCCTTTGAGGCTTGGCCCACTTCCCCCAATGTGGCAGCATGCTGCTGCTGACACTAGTTCAGCCAGTGTGTTACCACCTTGAAACATTTTCGCAGCTGCAATCGGGGACCACCTCATCATTGCAGCATCAGCCATTCCTTGCAATGAGGGAGCGACCCATCATTCCAGGGCAGTACCTTGCCCTTGTCGATGGATAGCCCAGTCCCCCTCAGCATAATGTCCCCACTCCCAAGTTTGTGTTGTATGCCGAGGGGGTGCCCAATCCCCCTTAGCATCATGCACTCCCTCAACAGTCTTTCTTTGCAAATGGGGTACCCAATCCCCGTCAGCCTTAGTCCCCCCTTCCCAGTTCAATTTACTGATGGGGAGCCCTCCCCATATTCATAATGTGCTCCCCAATTTGTTGTCTGCTGAGGGTGCCCAGTCCCACTTAGCTCTTATTCCTCCCCACTCGGCATGTGCCGATGGGGTGCCTAATCCCTGTTAGCTACAGCCCCCCAAAACACTCAGGTGGCACGCTGGGAGCACACCCCAGTATGCCAAATGTCCCTGAAAAAAAAAAAACAGTCCTGCTATATATTTTTTTTAAACCCTGTAACACAGAAAAACATCCTCGTTAAGTCCATGGCCCTCCCAACCCGTCCCACCCTCTGCGCACCCTGCCTCCCCACACACCCCTTACCCCATACTTACCAGAGCCCAGTGCGATGATCTTCGGTGGACCGAGAACACGTCTGCACTCTTCAAAGCTGACCGCGAACTGAAGAAATGCTGGTAAGCGGTATAATGGCATAAATAGGGTTTTTTCAACTTTGGTGCATATCTCAGACATTTTTGGGAATTTGGGCACCAAATTTTCAACATGGGGTTATTGGGACCCCTCCTCATGAATTCAGTCACTGTCATGGCGTTATTCTGTCCCAAAAGGTGATTTTGTGGTCACTGCGCGGAATCACCTTTTGGGACCGATTAACAAAATGACAGTGCCAGTGTTTATGAGGTGGGATCTTAAAAAGCCTTTGTTGCAAATTTGGTAAAAAAATCCTAAAAATTACTGTTTTATGACAGTGCATTGCGCAGTTTCCACGCATGCTCGTAACGTCACAAATTTGTAATATTTTCACTCCAGATTTTCAACATTGGCATTTTCCCATACCTCCTTATGAACAGTACAGCTGCCACTTTAAGCATAATGGCCAAAATGTGTTTCCACACGTCCAGCACAGAATAGTGCAGTTGCTGTGGGTAATCAGTTTTCGGGATAGATTGAGAAAATGACGGTGCCACTTTTCTTGAACAGAGGTCCTAAAATGCCTATGTTGAAAATTTGGTGACGAAAGTCCATAAAATGACTGTGTTACAAGTGTGTGTTGCACAGTTTCCACACACCCTTGTAACTTTGCAAATCTGTAATATTTTCATGCCAGATTTTTCAACAATGGCATTTTTTCACACCACCTTATGAACAGTACAGTTGCCATGTTTTACATCCTGGCTGAAATGTGTTTTCACACTTCCGCACAGAATAGCGGGCTGCTTTGGGAAATCAGTGTTTGGGACAGATTAAGATCGAGCGAGTGAGAGCGGGGGAGTGAGTGAGCTCAACTGAGCTCTGTTGGGACTGCTGCAGATTTCTTTGTGGGCAGAAAAAGGCTCCAAAGCAGGCAGGAGTCTAGTACAAAAGGGCAGCCTGCAGCACTGGCAGAAACAGAATGAATGAGTGAGGGGGAAGGGAGGGAGTGAGCGAGCTTAACAGAGCTCTGTCAGGACTGCTGTGGATTTCTTTGTGGGCAGAAACAGGCATCAAGGTAGGGGCCCAGAACAAAAGGACATCCTGCAGTGCTGGGAGAAATAGAACAAGTGAGTGAGAGAGGGGGAGTAAGCGAGCTCAATGGAGCACTGTCGGGACTGCTGCAGATTTCTTTGTGGGCAGAAAAAAACATCAAGGCAGGGCCCAGTACAAAAGAGCAGCCTGCAGTACCAGGAGAAACTGAATGAGTGACTAAGAGAGCAGGAGTGATCGAGGCTCAGCGAGACTCTGTTGGGACTGCTTCAGATTCTTTGTGGGCAGAAAAAGGTGCCACGCAGGCAGTAGCCCAGTACAAAAGACAGCCTGCAGCGCGGAAGAAACAGAATAAGCGACAGAGAGCAGGAGTGAGTGAGCTCAATGGAACTCTGTTGGGACTCTGCAGTTTCTTTGTGGGCAGAAAAAGGTGCCAACACAGGCAGGAGCCCAGTATAAAGGTCAGCCTGCAGCATCGGGAGAAATAGAATGAGCAAGTGAGAAAGGAGGAGTGAGTGAGCTCAACGAAACTCTGCTGGACTTTAGAGTTGCTCACCCTCCCTCCCAGGGTCCTCTGTGGTCCTATATTACAGCAGGGTCTCTGGGGTGGAGGCAAAGCAATGATTGGATACTTTTAGGACTGCTGTAATAATACATATTTATTTGTTCTGTTTATTTCTCTAACTGAACTGAGTAATACTTGGAGTGCAAAAGGATTTCTAACTGGGGTAAGTGAAACTATATGAGAGCTGTGAACAAAAGTATGGTAGCTGAGGGGTGAAAAACAAGCAAGGAGGCTTTAGAATTGCTACAGTAATACAGTAGCTAATGGATGAGATTTGAGACCGAATTAACCTGGTTGGCAAGGGGGTAGTAGGGGGACTAGAGTGGGGGGGACAGGAATTTGAGTAAATAGAGGCCTAACAGTTGCAGTAGGGTACAGAACCCAGGAGTAAGAGCCCATAACACAAGATGTGGCCAAAATGGGGCAGGTGCAACATGTCAATAGGGCGGGCATCTTTGGAAGGGTGGTGGGGTGTACAGGGTGTGGCTCCGCCATGATCCTGGACTGGGCGTGGAGGATGGGGGGGTGTTTGGTCTGTAGAAGACTGGCTAGTTTGAGGGAGGAACACTGGAGGTTAGGGAGGAGTCTAAGTGGCAGGGCAGATGAGCATGGTAGCCATCCTGGCTGGGGGAGGAATAGGAGAAGGCAAGGGGGTGATGAAAGAAGAGCAACTAGGGACTGAAACAGACCCCAGTATCAGAAGCACTAGCAGAAAAGAAAGGAGAAGTGATGGGGGTGCCCGAGGCCAAGGGGAGGGCCTCCTGATGGGGGAAAAAGAGACCACGAGCAGTACCAGGGGAGAGAGCAGATGGCTGCAGGTAGGAAGGGAACAGGGGTGGGACCAGGGGTGGCATGGAGAGGAACAAGTAGGAGGAGGGAACCGATAGGGAGAAGAGATGTAGGAGGGGTATTGACTAGGAATAGATTTGAGCCTCTGCTATGGGAGAGAGGGGGAGCAGGAACATACTGTGGGAGGGAGGACAAGTGGGGCATGAGAGGGATGGCAACAGGTAGGGGAAGAGATAGCGAGGATGAAAGGGTAGACGGGGGCTAGTAAGGAAGGAGGCGATGGTGACTGGAAGAAAGAAGGCTACGGGAAGAGGAAGGATGGGAGGGGCATCACTATTGGGGTAGAAGGGAATGGGGGCTCTAAATCGACAACAATGGGGATAGGAGAGGGGTTGGAAATCAGCAAGGGAGTAGGGGAGGTCGACATGGGAAGCCCAGTCGGAAGTAGTCAGGCTGGGAAGGGGTTCAAGGGGGATGAGAGGAATAAGGCAGAGAAAAGGGATGAGGTGGAAGTAGGGGGTACAGATACAGAAGTCACAGAGGGTGCAGGTGGCGGGAGTAAGGGGCAGGGAAGAGCGAATACTGGGGTGGTGGAAGGGACATTAGAAGGAAAGGGGTAAGGATGGGGGAGTACTCATCCTGGAGAATTCTATACTGAAAGGGGTGAGATGGAGCGGAAGGGGAAGGCACAACCCGTTTTGGGTTGAAGCTATTCCCAAGTTGACTGCAAGAGAGGCAGGGCAGGCACTGCTCAAGTGTGCAATAAGGAAGAGGAAGAAACCTCATTTAGTGTTGCATATGGGTACAAATGACTTGGCGGAGGAGACTGTGGAAGTAATGAGGGGAGGTTCGAGTAGTTGGGCAGGCAGGCAGTGTGAGGGTGTGGGAGAGTCCGTGGCATTCTCGGAGGTACTCCTGGTACCATGTGCAAGTATGGGGAGGAAGGGTAGGATTGAGGAGTTCAATGAGTGTCTGAGGGATTGGTGTCACACCAAAAATTATGGGTTAGTGACTAACTTGGGTAGGGTCTGGGAGAATAGTGACTTGTACGCGGAGAACAGGGTTTCTTGAGCAGAAAGAGGAGGGAAGTATTAAAGGCAGGATTAGAGGGGTATATCTCTACTAAGGCGGATTTAAACTAGTGGGGGGTGTCCAAAAGGCTGAGGTTGGTAGGAAGGTCCAGACACGGGAGCCTAATGAGGTCACCCCCCCTAGATATAGGTAAAGGCGGAGGTGTAGTAACCCTGGGAGGGGACAGGCAGGGTGGTCTGAGTGTAATACAGAAGGCACCACCACCCAGTAAGAATAAGGATGAGAAAGGGTGCGGACTACCGGGAGGAGGGACACAGGCCAAGGAGGAGAAGACTGAGGAGAAGGAGGGGTACGGGTGGAAGGTGGTCTGACTAAATGGATAGAGAACTGGTTACAGGGGAGGGTGAAGAGGGTGGTGGTGGTGGTGGTGGGGGAGCTCTCAGCACCCACAGCAGTGACAAGCGGGGTGCCACAGGGGTCAGTGCTGGGCCTGGTGTTATGTGGGCTCTTTATCTCCGATATAGCACACGGAGTGGGGAGCAGGGTTAGTCTGTTCGCACATTGTACCAAATTGGGGGTGGTGGGGGACAAAGAGGATGGATGGGAAAACCTGTAGGGGGACCTAATCAAACTAGACATGGTCAGTGGAGTGGCAGCTAGGATTCAATGCAAAGAAGTGTAAGGTGATGCACTTCAGGGCTAAGAACCAGAAGAGGGACTATTGGTTGGGGATCACAGAGGAGAAGGACCTAGGGGTGTTGGTAACTAGGAGCATGAACAACTCGGCCTAGTGCAGGAGAACAGCTGCGAAGGCAAACAGGATGCTGGGGTGCATTGCTAGGGGGTACTCATCCAGACACAGGGATGTGATTCTACCTCTTTACAGATCATTGGTCACACCACACCTAGAGTACTGTGTGGCAGTACCTGAGGAGAGATATAAAGTTACTGGAGGGTTGCAAAGGAGGCAACAAAATGTTAAAGGGGGGAAAGGAATATGAAGTTAGGCTGAAGGAGTTGAACATGTACACACTGAAGGAGAAGAGGGATGGGGGTATGATTGAAGCATTTAAATACCTGAGGGGGTAAATAAACCTAGCGCTGAGGGGGATGTTTAAACTGAGGAGTGGAAGAGAGCGAGGGGCACGGACTAAGGTTGGAAGGAGGACGTTTCAAGAAGGAATTGATGAGGCAGTACTTTCTGAGAGGTGGTGGTGTCTAGTTGGAATGCGCTGCCAGAGGGGTGGCAACATGTAGGACAGTCAATAGCTTTAAGGAGGAGGGGATAAAGCAGAGGAAGAGCTGGGGAGGCAGGGACAGGGCTGGGAAAGCGGGAGGAACTGAGGGGAGGAGGCTGGTGCAGCTGCATTCTAGGGTGCTAGCTGCAATAGCTGCAGACTTACATAGACTGATTTGGTGTTCTGCTGGCAGATTTGTCTGTTCATATGTTCGCATGTATGTTCGTATGTAAAATCACAGTGACTCTGTTTATGAGCAGAGGTCCTAAAATGCCTATGTTGAAAATTTGGTGACACATGTCCAGAAAATGACTGTGTTACAAGCATGAGCTATGCAGTTTCTATACACCCTCATAACTTCACAAATTTGTAGTATTTTCTCTCCAGATTTTCAGTATTGGCATTTTTTCAGACCTCCTATGAACAATTACAGCTGTCATTTTTCACATCCTGCCCGAAATATGCATTTACACATCTTGCCAGAAAACCGCATTGCTTTGGGAAATCAATGTTCGGGACAGATTAAGAAAATCATACTGACAGTGTTCATGAGCAGAGGTCACAAAATGCCTATGTTGAAAATTTGGTGAAATAGTTCCACTAAATGGCTTTGTTATGTGCATGCATTGCACAGTTTCCATGTACTCTCGGAAGTTTGAGCACTTTTAATATTTTCACTACAGATTTTCAACATTGCCATCTCTTCATACCTCCCTATGAATGATACAGCTGTCATTCTTCACATTCTGCTCGATCTGTGTTTTCATACACGTGGCGCACAATGGCACAGTCGCTGTGGAAACTCAAATTTTGGGACACATTGACAAAATCACAGTGCCACTGTTCATGAGAAGAGGTCCCAAATGCTTTCATGAGGTGAGGGTCACAAAATGGCCATGCTGAAAATTTGTACTGCAAATATCAACAAATGCCTGGGGCATTACGGTTCCCAACCATAATGTCCCACCCTTGTAAAACTGACAGGCATCAGGGTGTGCCTTGGATTGCCGATTGTAATGCTCATACCATTCCTACACCAACTGTAATGTTCATGCCATTACAATCCCACCCCCACCCTGCAGCCATTGACAGGCATCGAGCTGTGCCTTGGACTCTTCAGCCACAGAGTTCACCTTCCATTCTATATTGCACCTGTAACCTCTGCAAATGGGGGTTCCCAAAAGACTTCAGGAGCTTATTTTGAATGTTCTGGGCCTGAATGGTGTTTCTGGCATTTAAGCCATTTATCAGTGTCCTTGTTATATCCCCCTAAATAAATCAGAGCTGCTGTTACAGTTATACTGCCTGGAGGTATTTGTTCATGTTAAAGCACTGTACTGTGATTGTTGCACTGTATCTTATTTCACAGGAGGTCCCAGTGTCGGAACCAGACCTGGGGTGTAAGTGTATACTGTGTAGGGTAATTTGATATATTGTGTCGGCCACTAGTGGGAAGAAAGTAGGTAGTGTCCCAGAGGGCTGTGACCAAGTTAGTTTAACTATTGCAAACCCTGACCCTGGGTGAGGCACCACCATTGGATCCAGGCCCCTCAACCTGTTAGTGGCAAATCAGGCAGGGTAGTAGTCTGGATAACGCCATCTAGGGGTTGGCATCTGGAGGCCCACCTGGGATTGTGTGTCCTTAGTGGCCATATTTACGAACCACTGTTAAGAAAAATGGCACCCGACAGAAGTGGCTGTGCACCGGCTGGTGGAGTGGGTGTACTGGGAGGAGATTGACCTCAAATGCTATGCTTATCCTGACATCCCCTGTATCAATACGGACACTGTACAGGAGTACTTTCCAAGGTGGAAGGTTTACTAAACCCTGTGGTGGTGGGTCGGATGCTAATCTGCTCACCCACACTTTCCTGGCGTTGTAGAGCGTTTATGATCCTATAGATAGCTCCAAAGTGCCACAGACCATTACCCCAGAGGAGCCCTCACTGCCTGGGAGAGTGATAACTACTACAGTAAAGACCCGTGGAATGAGCCTCCACCACTGTCTGAAACTTTGAGGAGAAATTAGCAAGGTTGCTGGGGAAGGAAAACCGGAGGACTTGAAGAAACTATTCTTGCACCTGGGTTTCCTCCCCAACACCTCTCGCTCAGTACCGTAATGGTGCAAACCAATGCAGACCCTATTTCTGCTATTAGTCACGACTTTTACCGGTTGAGGATCTCTGGCATCCTCCCGCCCCCCTGGGAGGATGACTGAGACCTGAGGACTGTTGCCCCCAAGTGCTAGAAATGGCAATGCTCGAAGCAGTGGCGAAAGGGGTAAGAGTCTATGTCCTGCCCTGCTACCATCCATGCAACCGGGGCTAACCTGAAGTGACTGCACAGGCCTATCGGAGGCCTGAATGTGTGTGGGAGCCCAGATTCTGATGAAGACCTATGGTGGAGAGTCAGAGATGCCAACAGTACCAAGGGGAGTTGTTGTCTGTGTATGTATCCGGCTGGTCTGCTTGTGCAATGTTTCAGAAAGGTAGTTTGCCAGCGATTGAACTGACTCAACCAGGCTTTACAGATCCTAAGTTCGCCCTCTCAGAACTGCTGTTGCTCAGTTACTTGGCAAATCGATCCCCACACCCTATGATGAGTTAATGAGAATTGAGGAATTGAGAATAGGCCTCGAGGACCCACCATTAGCTGCGGCCACGACCCGAGTGACTGAGGTGCCCATCAAGTGTCAGGGCAGAGGTTGCAGTTAATGATGCCTGACAAGGAAAGATATGCTACAATGGGGCAACTGTTGAGAGATCCGGGAATTCAAAAGTCCCTTTATGAAGGCCACGCCTGTAAGTACAGGCCTGACCATATCCGACTGTATTGGTGTGGGGTGGGGGTACCCACCATGTATCTCCTGATAACAGCTCCAAACTCACCTTGACCATGGAAGTGGAGAACTGACGACGCCCAAATGCTTACACGGGCAGAGAGAGATGGCACCAGGTTTCAGTTAGTAATACTCCGCCCTGGCCCCCCGTGTGGCGCCTGCCAGCTCAAACTCAAAGTAAGTTTGCTATAATTGTGGGAAGGATGGCACATGAGGGTCTG
Source organism: Neoceratodus forsteri (assembly GCA_016271365.2). Classification (NCBI taxonomy): domain Eukaryota; kingdom Metazoa; phylum Chordata; order Ceratodontiformes; family Ceratodontidae; genus Neoceratodus; species Neoceratodus forsteri. Next base: position 83,121,492 of record CM028133.1, on the reverse strand, counting down.
GTCCCCAAAGAGACTGACAAAGTTGCATATAGGCTACAAGGAGATTTGGAAACAATCAGTGGTTAAGAGGCACTAAATGATCCCAGTGAGGGCACCAAAAATGCTAACTCGTCCTTTGTGGCAAGGCTGCTGCCCAGGCCCCCACTACGCCTCCAGACTGGTCCAGAATATGGGTCCTCCATGGAGACCACTGTAAAGGTGAATGAGGTCTGCAAGAGCTGTATTAGACAGTGGCCCTAAGTGACAATTGTTCCAGGATTTGTATCGAAGCATTTGTTTGATGTACCCTTACAACCATTAGAGACTGCATGTATGGGTTATGAGAAGGCCACTTAGGATTTGGGCTCCACTGCTGTTATTTTGGTTACTGACAAGCCTCAGGAACAGTGCTATTCTTTAATTTAATTTCTTGGCTTAACATTGTGCCTGTTAGTAGCTCACTTGGGTCTCCTACCAGCACCCAGGTATATACACTGGATGGGAGTGCAGCTGCAGGAGTGCTATTGAGACTCCTGCTAGCAGTCTCATGATGCACCTTCCCCTATCTTCCACTGTGCCTTACTTGGGGAGTCTTTCCAGGGCTTCCTTTGGCTCCTGCTAGCGCCACAAGACCATTCCTGGCTGTGTGTATTTGATTTTGAGCTCTGTTGATAGCCTGGGGCTTGTTCAGTATTCATTTTTATTCAGCGTTTGCCTTCTAGTTATTTGGGTGCCTACCTGTTGATGTTTTGCCCCTGTGCAATCCATTCCTGCAGTTCTGGAATTTCGTTTGCCGACTGCTGTTCCGCTTTGACATGCCATCATGGCACTGGTTCACACCTCCCATCTCTTGTGTAATCGGGAGGGTGTTGGCCATGGTCACCTGTCTCCCTCTTGTTTCTAGCTCCAGGTTCACCCCTGCACACTGCGCCTGCTTCCATGAGTCACGCGATGTGCAGCTCCGCCACGCATGCGCATGGCATATTCTTCAGCCGTGCATGTGCAGACCGCCTGAAGCCATCTTCCACATGGCAGGAGTCCGGGCGCTCATTCCTCCATGAACCCCTCTTTAACCAGGGCAGTCTCCAGTTCCATGGCCAGCCCAGCTCCTCACGCCTTGCCATCAGTCCTCTGTTCCTGGGGCATCTCCATTTACTGGGTCCCTTGGGGTGCGTGCTCCAACCTTCTCATTGGCACTAGGCAGAATGCTTCTGCACACACTTTCAGTGCAGCTGCTCTGTCTTAAAGGGCAGAGCTACAATTTAAAGCCATGCAATTTTTCCTGTTTGCTACAAGTTGGGCACAGTGTTGTTTAAAGGGCAGTGCTACTATTAAAAGCCATGCAGTTGTTTTTCTGTATTTTAAAGTTGGGCACGGGGTCATGTGATGGCAGCCTGAGAGTGGCAGCAGCCCACCATTGCTCCATGCCTCGCTACATAATTCAGCTCCTTGGTACGACTTTTTAGTGTAAGCATACTATAAAGCTGCAAGATTTAAACTGGTAGACCTCGAGGCTGCAGTATCCTGCTCTAAGAAATGGAGGTGTACATGGAAAAGGCACCACCGAGGCATTCATCACTGTCCTCCCAGAGAAAGACAAGGCGCAAAGTGCCGAAGCATCAGACAGCGGGCTCAGTAAACCGCACCATTACGGGTGCTATCTCGGAGGAGCGGTTTCTAGAGATAATGCAACCGCCACAGGAGAAACTTATGGAGATATACGATGATCTTCAACAGGTCAAAGCCTCTGTTCACTCCTTGACTACCTGTGTAATGGACTCAGAGATTAAATTGGTGTCTTTGGAGAAAAAGCACGATAAAAGTGAATTGACCATGACACTTTACGGAAAAGCAATTAAGAAGCTCGAAGAGAGGATTGAAGATTTAGAGGGAAGAAGAAGAAACAATCTGCTGGTGATCAGAATTCTGAAAAGGAGAAGGTGCTGCCCTATTCTCTTCCTTCAAAAGTTATGCGAGAGAATCGCGTCCCTCCTACATTGGTGCATCCTACATTATTGAGAGGGCACATGGGGCCCTTCGCCTCCCTCCACAGCCTGGTTCCCCACCCAGACCTCTCATTTCAAGATGCTTAACTTCTTGGACAAGCAGCATGTCCTAGTGAAGGTGCATGAATTGCAAGAGGTTCGATGGGAAGGGCACAGAATCTGGATCACGCAGGACCTTCCACAGTCAGTGGGTGAAGTGACAAGGAATGCATCCTATAGTGACAAAGCTTATCGTGGCGGGAGCTCCATTTTGTATGAAGTATCCAGTGGTCCTTCAGGTGAAGGCAGGAGAAAATGGGTCTCTTTTGAATAGCAAGAGCAGGCGAGCAAGAACTTAAAAGTCTCTTCCCAGACCTTTTCAAGTGAAATGATCCAGCAGATTATGAGAGCATGCATGTTATGCACGATGGTTCAGAGCTGGAATGAAAAAGCTGCCAGTGTTTGATAGGGTGGACACCCTTGTGGTTTTTGGTTGGACATATTTTAAACCTCTCGACAACACAGACATTAAATACCTGTGGGGTGGTGGCTCCTCCTTATGCTTTATATATATTTTTTTTTCTATGGGGAGATCGCAGAGACGTGGTGAGGATGTTGTGGTTTCTTTTTATGGAAGGTACTTGAAATGATGCCTGATACTACATTGTGGAATGTCGGTGGAGAATCAGGCTGTCTGATTGCTGGACCTATCGCAGAACATAGCTGCACAGCCCCTCAAGTTAATTAGGCTGGTGTGACTGAACTTAAAATGTTGGGGCCAATCATCTTTCATTTTCATCTCTCCTGGATGGGGTGTTTTTTTTTTTTTTTTCTTCCATAATTGAGTGTTCGGATTCTGGGGATCCAGGGGCTACTGGATATATGCTCATCTAGAAAGGATTGGGGACTTCTTTAGTATCTTAAGGTACCATAAGCATACTGTTGATTCTTGTTGCTGTTATGTTATTACAACCATTTTAGAGGATAGGCCTTATTAGAGGATGCTACGCATATAGTGGATTAAGAAGTTGTTCTATTAGGGGAACTTAAATGGTGAACATAACTGTTAGATAAGTAGCGGAGGCAGGGGAGGTAGAGGGGAGATAGGAGGTAACTGGTGCAACTCAGTACCTGTGCTAGGACATCACTCACCCGAGAGTGGATTGTGGTGCAGTTAATTAGAACTGGGGGAGATAGTGGGTAGAGTACTGTTATGGGGTTATGGGAATTGTGGGGGTTGGGACAAAGGGAAAATATGATAGATAAGTTTTCTTCTTTAATAGTTATCGGGGTATGGGGGTAAGTCAAGCGTGTTAATCTATTTTTGAAGTCGAATTTTCATTGGCGCTCAGTCAGATCAGGTTGGGATCTCAAGTAATAAAATGGCTCACGTTACCCTCAGTACTGTTTGATAAATCAAAAGATGGCTAACTGTTACAAAGTTGTAAGCTGGAATATTAAAGGTGCACAAGATAAATGTAAGAGACAGGTTATCCTCAGGCACCTACATCAATTACAAGCTGGGATTGCAAGTCTCCAAGAGACACATCTTCGGAGACATGATGTTAATTTATTTCTCAAGACATGGTGGGACAAGCCTATGGAGCGGGAAATTCACGCCTAGTGGGGAGTTGCGATATTAATAGATAAAAGAATCCCTTTTAAATTGGACAAAGAAACTCGGGATCCGGAGGGCAGATATATAATACCAAGTGGATCCTTGGAAGGGCAGCAGATTACTTTAGGATCCATATATAGACCAAATTCTGAGTCTCCTCACTTTTCACCGCTTACTGAGCCTTCTTGTTACTGATCCACCCATTTTAACTATTTTGGGAGGGATTGGAATGTGGTACCTTCCACTACATAGATAGATCTGACTCCCGGAACACGGGTTTGTCTCCCTCACAGAGAGCACTCTGCGACCTTATGACAGGTGCTGATCTCCTGGATGTGGAGAGTTCTCCATCATGGAGAACACCAGTATACTTACTTTTAGCCCCCTCATAAATCCTTCTCCCGTATTGATTTCTTTTTATTGAGTTCCTTCGCATTATCTGGGGTAATGCACGAAGATATACAGCAGAGTTTTCTCAGACCATGCCCCAATTTCCTTTACATATCTCCCTGGACTAAGTACCCAAAGAGATGCCCTTTGGAAGTTGAATAATCAGCTGCTCCAAAAGTCAGAATCTCTTCAACACATAAAAGTTTATGGTCAACTTCCTACTAGATAATAGGGTCGACTACCAGGATAGATGTGATTTGGGCAGCCCTAAAGTGCTCCCTCATGGGTGAATGCCTTAGGCTATCAAGCAGCGAGATGTCGCCAGTTTCGGGATAGGCAAGCAACCTTGCTCCTACAGATATGGACCATGGCAGCACCTCTCCTGGCACTCCCCAGATGTGGACTGGGCACTTTTGCACCAATTGCAGAGTCAGTACTCTGATCTCATGTACCAAAAGCAGAGCTTGCCTTGAGATGTACTAAGATGAAATATCTTGATGCGGGTGAGAAGGCTGGTAAGTTATTAGCTATTAGGCTTAGGCAAGCAGCAGCCTCACGAGCCATTCCTTTGTATCAAATCGGCTACCAGTGATAACCTGGTGACATCCCCAGGAAGTGTCCGAGGTCTTGCGTTCTTATTACCAAGGCTGTATTCTGAAGCTCAGGAGGAAAAGCCTGTAGCTCGGGATATGACTGAGTACCCGATGCTGCTGATCTCCTAAACTAAAGACCCCTGAAGGTGAACATCTTGGGAATTTAATTACAGTGCAGGAAGTGGTAGCAGCAATTGAGCAACTTACACCTGACAAGTCCCCGGCCCAGAGCGGCTTTTCTAACAACCTGTATAAAAGCTGCTCACAAGAACTTGCTCCCTTTTGGTGGAAGTTTACAATTACTGGTTTGCTGAAGGGATGTTGGAAACAAACTTCCTCAATGCTATAATTACTCTTATTCCCAAGTCTGGAAAGGATCCCATATACCCGGAAAGTTAAAGACCTATCTCTTTAACTAATACTGATGTCAAAATCTTGGCTAAGGTTTTGGCTATGAGAAGGTCGCTTCTTCCCACGCTCATTTTTAGAGAACGATAGGTTTCATGAAGGGTAGATCCTCAGTGACCACATCGTAAGTTAATATATATCCTCTCGCAACTAAGGACTCAAGCATTCCTTCTGTTCTGATCTCCTTGGCTTGCCGAGAAGGCCTTTGATAGAGTTTCCTGGGACTTCCTTTTGAAACCCTGGCCCACCTGGGTCTCCCCGAGCTTTTAGATGGATCAGATTATTATACACATTCTCATCAGCCCGGATTTGGTCTAATGTGGCACTGTCTGCTCCTTTCTACTTCAGAGGGGACCAGACAAGGTTGCCCCCTCTCTCCATTATTGTTCAATCTTTATTTAGAACCCCTGATTAGAAGATTGTTAACTTCCCCAAGCTCCAGGGTGTTGAAATAGGATCACAAAGGTACTCCTTTCTGCATACGCAGATGACCTTCTTTACACCTTCAGTATCCTGCAACAGGTATTCCAGAACTTTTGGCGAGATAGGGTGGTTTTCTGCCATCTCCCACTATAAGCTTAATGAATCTAAGACAAAAGTTTTCCTTTGAATAATAATACTTCCGGTCAGTGCTCGAAAACACTAACTTAATATGGGAATCTAGGTCCCTTATGTATCTTGGGATTAGGGTTGCCAGAGAGGTCCCTACTATGCTAAACTAAACCTTACAGAACTATTGAATATAATTAAATTAGACCTAAACAGATGGGGATATCTCCCTCTTTCCTTATGGGAAGAATAAATATTGTGAAGATGAATATCTTGCCCCGGATACTATACCCCTGGGAATGTTGGGTCTGCTTATCCCTAAAAATGGTTTGGTAAACTAAATCAATGCTAACTGCCTTCCTTTGGAAGGGTAAGAATGTCAGGTGTTCTATTTGAAGCTCTCTGCACCTAAGGAGCAGGGTGGCCTAGCAGCCCTTCCCTTTTTATTATTATGGTACTCATCATCTTAGTAGGATGTCTTACTGGTCAAGGGAGATGTTGAGAGAGGAGACAAACATATGTGCCTTTATGGTTAGATACTGAACAATTTCTAGCAGCCCAGCATTGTTGCTCCCTGCCTGCCCTGTTATCGCTAGTCCTAAGGCAATTCAAAACCTCTTAGAATGTTCCGTTAGGTTGGTCCATTTTGCATCAGCTGCAAACTCATCTATCCCATAACTGGCATGCTTTGTTGGAGCAACCTGTTGTGGGAATCCCCACTTCCAGATTAGGGGTAAGCCTATTCCCTTGGCTTTTTGGCCTTCCCTTAGTAATACAAAACTTAGGGATATATATGAGGAGGGTAGAGTCATTCCTTTTCTCTTTTAGATATAGGTTTAGGTGCCTGTGACAGCTTTTTAAGTATGAACAGCTTGAAGGCCATCCTTGCCCATTTGGGTCAGGGGATGAGTCAGGGTCTGCTGATGTCTTCAATAAGCTTCTGAGGGCAGCTGAAGAACCCCATGCTGTGTCTGCAGTATATAAAGCAATCCAGTCGGTCGACTTGGGGCTGCCACAAGGAGTGTGTTATTATTGGCTGCAGGTATTTTCCCTTAATGCTGAACCACATTTCTGGATTAAGATCTGGCAGACCCTGTATAAATTTGTCAAGCTAGATAGATTGCATTTGATGCAATTTAATGTTATGCATAATTTATATTTTCGCCACTCAAAATTATGTAGATTGGGAAGTAGTCCTCTCTGATTGTCCTAGATGCGTAAATCATACTGGGACACTATACCATATGTTGTGGACCTGTTCTTGGTCCAGAAATTTTGGCAAAGCCATCAGAAAATGCTTGATCCCTTGTTGGGCCTGGATTCCTATATTATCCCAGAGATTTGTTTGCTAAACTTATTTCCAGAGGGTACTCCCAATGTAGAAAAGCACATTTGGCTCTGATCTCGGCAATAGCCAAGTTAATTATTGTGAGACATTGGACGGATGACTCAGTCCTTCAATCATAGAATGGCACAAAGAGATGCTGTTTGCCCTCGACTAGAGAAACAATTTTAGCCATGAACAATCGATCACAGATTTACCAGATTAGGTGGGGCCCTTTAGATGCCTTACTCACTGTATGGAAGCCATGATAGCTTTTAATATGGAGAGTCTTGTTATTAATATAATCTGATGGCTGAGCATGTAAAGCTTGATGGAGGGAGGTTAGGGAGGAAGGTGGATTGGGGTTGGGGTGGGGACACTAGCTGATGCTTTTTAATTTATGGTTTCATGTGCTTTATTGGGGGTAGTTATTCCTGTTTGCCTACTACTACCTACCTACGTTTGTATTGAAGTTTATTATATGTCAATAAAAGTATATTGAATTAAAAAAAGTTGGGCACAGTGTTTGCTGTATGATTCAAATCTGTAGGCTCTCATTTCACTTTACATTGGTGATTTTGGACAGCAGCAATTTGAGGAGGCTTCCCTGACTATCTTCCACGAGTCCCTCTAGTTGTGTTATCAGGCTCAGTTTTTACTATTTGCTGCTAAATGATTCCCTGTTGTAATGTACAACTGACATGCAACATTTTGCCATTCTTTTTCCTGTTTCCCTGTTCTTTCAGACATGGGCAAAGTAAAGAGCTGCAAACTCTGCAATGTTCCCATCCCATCCTCTCAGCTGGGACGTCTTTGTGCATCATGCACTGAAGAGCCTTCAATTCCTTCAAATTTTGCAGATGACCTCATGCTTTCAGAGAATAATGAGTTGCAGGATATCCCAGAGCCTACACAGGTTCTCCTATCTACCTCACAAGGCAACGTAGATACCAATGCGATTCTCCTCCAAAACCAACAAATTCTTCAGCTGCAGCAGCAACTTAGACAGCTATGTGGGACAAATTGGCTGAGATTTCTGCCAGACCTCAAGTATCTCAAGGACTACTGGCTGGTCGACAGTCACATGCTGACAAGTCTAATGCAAATACCTTGGACTTAGCTTCTCAATCTGAGCCCAACTCGGATGATGAGGAAGACAAGGAAGCAGACCCTCGATCCTCACAGCCAAATGGTGCTTCCCAGACCACATACCCGCTCTAGTCTGCAGCATCATGTCCATAGTGGCTTTGATGTTGCCTCCACCCCATGCCTCAATCTAAGCTACTACCGTCATTGCAACCAGTAGCAAAAACAGCAGACAAATTTCTGGTCTGTGAAGCTATTAATGAAATTGTAAATAAAGAATGGGAGTCAGGAGATCTGGCCCATGTACCAGAGAGAAGGTCATGGGATAAGATGTATCCTCGGAGGCTGACAAGCTGGCCTTGTGGTGCACGCCACCTACTGTGGACCCCAGATCACTTCACTTAATAGAAAGATGGTCCTGCCAACGGAGTCCACCTTGGCACTAAGAGACCTGGTGGACAGGAAGTTAGGGATATTTTAAAGAAGAACTTTAAACTAGCAGGTCTGGGGCTAGGGCCACCACCACAGCTATCTATGCCACCAAAGCTCAACTTGAATGGGTTCAAGAGATTCAGAAAGCTATAACAGTCAAGTCAACAGAAGCGCAGATTCTAGATAATGTCATCCTATCAACTAAACACCTTGCAGACATGGCAGTGGACTCTTTAAAGATCAATGCCAGAGCCACCACACTCCTGAATAAGCGAGAAGATGTATATGGATGAAGCTGTGGAATGCACATAATGAGCCCAAATCACTTCTTCTGAAATTACCTTGTTGAGGCAATCTGCTTTCAGGGAAGGTCTAGAGAAGTATTTAAAGGAAAGAAGGAGGAAAGGCATTGGGAAAGGACAGACTTCTCACTACGTACCTACCAGCCAGGCAATCTATTCGCACTCACACCTTTTGAGACAGACGTAGAGGTCAGTCAGCACATAGAGGGCAGAGCTTCAGAACAAATGTTAACTCTTACAACACCTTCAATAGATACGGGTAGGAACACAGAGCAGAGCTTGAGGCAACTTCCAGTACAGTAGAAGGAACAATAACAAACAATGACTACCACTTCTGCATATCGCAATCCAAAGGTGCCAATGGGCACCATCTAACCAATTTGCCCACGAATGGATAAAGACCACGAGGACAGATGGGTGCTTGAAATGATTCAAGAGGATATGCGATAGAGTTTGCAAACAGACCAAGGATGAACAGACTGATAACATCGCCAGTACCAAGACACAAGGCCATGCCTCAGCAACTTCAAGACATACTAAACGAATTAACAAACAACAACGCCATTGTAAGGAGCCCCAATAGAAGAAGGCCAGGAGTGTACTCCACACTTTTCATGGTACCAAAAAGACAGGAGAACTCGTCCGGTCCTCAACCTCAAGTTTCTAAACAGGAGTGACAAATACAAACCCTTCAAGAATGAAACAATAAGATCCACTCTAAAGGCCATATGTCCAGGAGACATTCTCACATCCATAGATCTGAAGGACGCCTACTTACACATTCCCATCAGACCATCTCACAAAAATTTCTCTGATTTCACATCATGGAGAAATATTTCCAATATAAGGTTATCCCCTTTGGACCGCATCTGCCTCCCAAGTTTTACAAAGATATCCATAGTTCTCGCCTCCAACCTAAGGAGTAGGGGATCCAGGTCATACCCTACCTGGACGACTGGCTGATCAGGACAAGGTCAACTCATCAGTTACTGAGGGAGACAACAATGACAATTCAGTGTCTCCAAGCTCACAGCTGGGTCATCAACCAGGAAAGAGACAACTCACTCCGAGCACAGAACTGGAACACCTAGGCAACCTCATAGACACTCTAGAAGGATGGGTCAGGCCTTCAGAGAAGAGAGTATCAACCCTTTTATCCGCAATAAACAGACTAACAAACACAAAAGACAATCACTAGAGGTCATTTCCCACACCTAGGATTGATGTAATGTTGTATAGACACCATTCCGTAAGCAAGATGGCACATGAGACCACTGTTATCCTTCCTTATTCAACAAGGCCCCACATACGATTTAGATTTCTCAAAAAGGTTTCACTACCTACAAACATTGCACTCCTTAAGGTGGTGGCTAATAAAGGACAATCTGTTAAGAGGTATGCCGCTAGACATCCAAACAGACAGTTAGATAGACACAGATACCAGCCTAACAGGCTGGGCCCCTGATAGGTAGCAAATCAGCACAGGAAAATGGCGAAGCATGAGTCAAAGATGTCAATAAACATTCTAGAAATAAAGGTGGTGTTCAATGCATTGCTACATTTTTGCAAAGGACATAAGGGAAGGAATGTGCTCATTCGAACAGACAATCAAGTAACCATGGCATACATCAACAAGCAAGGAGGAACAAGAAGCAGAGCCATGCAAAGACAGGCAGAAAAACTGATCCCTGGGCACAGAAACATCTTGCAAGCCTCTTAGCCATCCACCTAGCAGGAAAGCTAAACACCGCAGCGGATTGGCTCAGTTGACAAATGATACACCCAGGAGAGTGAATGCTTCACCCACAGATTTTCAGATCCATCAACAACCGTTAGGGGCCAGTGGAGTTAGATCTAATGGCATCCCACAAAACAACCAGCGTCCCAGATTCTACTCCAGGTTTTCGGGATCACAAAGCCATGGCAGTGGAAAAGCTCTCCATGATGTGGAACTTCCACATGGCCTACATATTCCCACCCTTTCTTTGATTCCCCAGGTCCTGATAAAAGATCACGAGGACCAGATCGAGGTGATCCTCATTGCACCTTACTGGCCCAGGAGAAGCTGGTTCACTACCATCGTGGCGATGGCGCTAGATCACCCATGGACCTGGCTTTCAGAGACCAACATGCTCAGTCAGGGCCCAATTTATCACCCCAACCCAACAAGCCTCAAGCTGATGGCCTGGCTCATGAAGGGAGAGATTGTTAAGAGCAGGCTACCACCCTTGGTCATCAACACCATGGCTAACTCCAGAAGGAACGCCACAACTCTGACATACCAAAGGCACTGGAAGAATTTTCAGAAGTGGTGTATTAATATAGGGTGGACCCGTTGACCACATCGGTGACAGATATTCTACTTTTCCATCAAGAAGGCCTGGATAGGGTTTATCTCCAGCATCGTTATGAGTTCAGGTAGCTGTAGTTGGGGTGGCCAGAGACCCCATAGAGGGAACCACTCGGGGCACACACAGATATCATAACAATCCTTAAGGCAACAAACAATATCCGATCAAAAGTCAAACAGTGGACCGTACATGGATCCTGACCATGGTACTCAAGGCAATGATGACCACACCTTTTCGAACCATTAGAAACTATATCTTACAATGATTAACACTAAAGACTATACTTCTGGTCGCTATCTCCTTGGCCAGGTGTATCAGTGAATTGCAAGCATTATCGTAGAACACCATTCCTCACGCTCCACGAAGACAAGATCACATTCAGACCAATTCCATCTTTCATACCTAAGGTTGACATGACATTTCATGCAAACCAGAACATCAACATCCCAGCAGAGATGCCAGCAGAAGAAGTGGACCAAGAGCCACAACTCAAACTACTAGAATGAGGAGGTTGTTACAGACATATCTTGCCAGAACAGAGGACATCAGAAAAACAAATAGACTTTTTGTTATTTCACAGGGACACAAGAAGGGACAAGCGGCAACTAGGTCCACCATAGCCACCTGGCTTAAGTCTGCAATCACCGAAGTATAAGGCAACAAATCTAGATCCATCCACAGGCATTAAAGCCCATTCCACTAGGGCTTTAGCCACTTCATGGCAGAAACAAACATGGCATCGGTGGATGAGATTTGTGCAGCTGCCACTTGGGCATCCCCACAAGTTCACTAGACACTATAGGGTAGACGTGTCTAGGGAGGCCAGAACCAACTTGGTCAGGGCAGTACTACTAGCCACTAAGACAGACCCAAGGTAAATAACGACTGACTACTCACCCTATCGCCAGGTACTGCTACTTAAATCATTACCCAGGTGTAGGAAGGTGGAGTACCTCAGAGATTATCCCCCACAATGGTAGTTTACTCACCTGGTAAAGGGGATTGTGGGGGTATACATCTCTGAGGCACTCCACAACCCACCCTGATAGTCAGAACAATTTGAATGACGTTAAATGCATATAGTTTACCACTGGCATGCTGTATGGGCCAGCTTACATTAGTGTGTATAAAATAGGTAATAAATGGAGTACCTGTCAAGTTTTTCTTGATAACCATAACAGTTGTGTGATCTCTTTTGCGCATTGATGATATGATCATGTTTAATTGATGTTGCAGACATAGGAGAGAATAACAGGTCATCAGACCAACAAGTTCTTTTAATAGGTACAGCTTTGGAAGACATCGAACTCATATAGAGAGGCAGCATCACAGGAAGAGGGGTGGACTTTCTTTTGAAAGTCACATATGCATCAACAACCTATCAGGGGACACAATACCCAGGTGTAAGGAAAGGTGGAGTGCCTCCGAGATGTATACCCCACAATCACCTTTACCAAGTGAGTAAACTACCATTTCTTTTAGACAGAATTTTTCCATAATGTGATGTGCAGCCAGCTTTCAGACTTTGTGGTCCTGGGAGGATTTCATTGTCATCTGGGTGACAGGTCAAGGTGGTGAGAGGAGAAACTTTGTGGTGACTAGCCCTCTATCTGCCACAGTGTTTGTATAATGCGTTTGGTGCACTGAGGGTGGGTGGGTTGTTTAGTGAGTGGCTGGGGCATAGGATGTGTCATTGTCTTTTTGGCTGGGTCTGGCAGGGTAGGGGTGATAGTGGGATTTTGTGTTGCTGAATAGGTGAGAAAGGGATGTTTTATAGATTATTTTTCTGAGGCTGTGGGAGTGGGATTAAGTGCTTCTGAGGGGTGAGGAGGAGGGTTCATTATAATATTGGTTGGAGCTGTGGGAAGGAGGCTGGGACTGGATGCTATGTGAGTCAAGGGGATGGAAATGCACAGTTAAGGACTTTTGAAGTTTTGTAAAATGTACTTTGCAGAAAGTTTGACAATTTGCTAGCAATTCACCAGCCAAGTAAATCTTCACAACACTGGTAGTAGCATGTCTTCCCCCTCTTGATTTTGGAGATCTTTTTCTGGCTCTGTAGACTAGAGGTGTGCAGAACTGCTTCTGAATAAAATGAGCCATACTCAATTCGGGTGATTTGGCAGGAATCAAGTCTAAACTGAGCCACCCCAGTTCAACTTAGAAACAAGACTGCTTTTTCTAAAGAAAAAAAACTGTTTCTTTTAACCTTCCTCCTTCTACCCACTTGGCTTTGCCTTTTAGGGCAAAAGGCCCTGAAGCATTTTCATCCCCCTCCCGATCACTAATAAGAAATTGGGGGAGGGCTGATTTAAAGCATCAGTCCTTTACTTTTTTGGTTAGCTCAGTCATTCACTTTCTCCCAAGTTCCATGTCAAAACAGCGACTTTTTTTCATGAATGCATCAACGGTGACCACAAATAGCGGCGAATGACAATTTGGGTGAATTTGGTGGTTTGAGATGTGTTTATGTCTGAGATGTAAAACTGTATGCTGGGCCACATAAATAAGCTTGATGTTCACAACTGGGATACTCAGACATGACTAACTTGACCCTCTCATTAAGGTCATAGTACCGTTTCCTCCTTTTGAAGGTCCGGCGTCAGCAGCATCTGTTCCATCCGTATCTCCATCATTCCCTGTTCCTCCTTGAAACAATCCAGCAGGCACCATATGTTAGGGTGGCAGACACTAAGGTGTGAATTAAGGCCCTGTGTCACCCTTCCACAGCATTGTTGTGCATGCCTGATTCCCCAGTGTAGATTCAAAACAAGTCCATAGAACCAGGGAAAAGAAGGATGTCTCCTACCAGACCAACCTAGAGGACAACCAAGCCATGTGTCCTTATAGTAGTCTAGTAGTGGCTCAAGCATTTCCTGATTTGTTACAAAGAATGGCCATTCCACATCTGATAAAATGTTGTAACCACATCTGGCACCAGAACAAATGCAAGGGCCAACAGCATGAGCACATTAAGAACAAAGTCTGCATCTTTGGTATAGAGGCCCAGTATTCCATTGCACTGTTAAATATGCCTCCAAATAGATTGTACATAGTGAGAAAACATCCATGCACAGTTCGTCTGGGAAGACAGTACCAAAGGCATGTATTGCTGCCTTTTCAAAATAAAGCATGGCTTTAAATCTGCCCCCAACACTTGAGCTCACTGAAAACATGCTCATATGCAGCAGTGGTTCGGGAGCACACTAGTGCATACATTGTGGGAAACAAAGCACCACTTTTCTGACCATGTCTAGTGTAAAACTGTTGAAATAGATTGGAGCAGGCTTTAAATGTCCCATCCAGGAACAATTAATTACAATTAGACAGAAAATGAAGGTTCAGTATCAGTTGCAAATATCAGACAGAGATCACTGCCACTTGACAAGTCACTGTACAGAAAAGTCTCAGCTGACATACTTTTGTGATACTCCTCAGGTATTACCAACCCCTCAAGCAGTGCTGGATATCTATGGGTACAAGCTAAGTTTGATGAAGTCATTGGCTGGTATGTCTCATTAGAGAAACTGCAGGTAGGCACCCTGCAATGGCATTAGTAGCCTGCACGGTACTCTGCAGGACTACCTGTGCTATGGACTCAAAGGTGTTGTGTGCACACTGTGAAGATCACCCCTGAAATGCATCAACATCACCAGGGTCAGGAACATGGTTGTGGGATTTCTTGACTGCTACTATTGCCTTTTTGAGGTGTGCACTTGAGCAGGACACTGAAGATTATGTGATTCCACACAACACCAGTATACCTTCTCTGGAAGCTCCTTGTCAACATGGTACAAAAATCCTTCATAAAGCAGAAGCCACCCACCATTCTGGGACACCAGGTACTACATCATTGTTGTCTGTCGGGATCCATACTTCACAATCAACACCTGTTTATCAACTTCACCCACAAATAACTTGCCCACTATTTTGCCATTTTTTACCCTTAGCCATTTGTTATGGGTCACCCAATATATTGTTGCCGTAATGCTTTCATAGTAATTGAATTGCCATTTGCGTTTGTCGTGGTACCGTTCCTCTACAGTGAACTACTCTGTCAGTAGATGAGTGGTGTGCTAACAGGAGTTTTATGCTATACATATGAGAGATGCTCATATTCTCTGGAATCATTTCCATTTGTGTAATTCAGAATGTCAAAGATTCTAAGTATGATTCCATTCTGGCTAAAATTAAATGATTAGGACAGAATCCAAGACAGAATCCAAATTCCGATTCTCACACATCCTGGTAGCAGATTTACCTCCCACAGCCTAATTCACACACATCAAGAAGCTGTAAAACAAAATTAAAACAAAACAAGAAAAACCATCCTGCTGAGACCTTCCCTCTTCCCGCCCTTCTGTCTTCCATTCCCACTCTTCTACCTTGTGTGATCCAGCATGGCCAGTGGCTGCTGCTGAGTAATCAAGGCTAGGGACCCTAGATCCTAGGTCCTGGGTCCTGACTTCTGCTTCTGTCTGGTGAGGTACAATGGCTGCTGGCAACTGTCTTGGCAACAAACCACTATCTTCCATCCTGTTCCAATTCCAGTTTAGTGGCAATCCACTTCCAAGCCCAGAAGTCCAGCAATATAGGCCCCAGGTGCAACTAGCAGCCTGAGCCAGGCAGGAATCCAGTCACCTGACCTGAGTCCTTAGCTATCCTCACCAGGTCCATGACTCATGTAACCTAACCCACACATGAGCCAACCCAAAGCAATGTGACTGACCCTGCCATTCCCTACTGCAGTGCACTCCTACTTGCCTGCTGACCTAAGTCCTTCCAACAGCTACTGGGTCCATGAAACATAGAAACATAGAATTTGATGGCAGATAAGGACCACTTGGCCTACCTAGTCTGCCCATTTCCCTACCCTAATGGATAAGCTGCAGATCCTAGTTAACCAACAGCCTACTTCCTCCTACTCCCACTAGAATTGCCTTATGTCTGCCCCATGCATTATTGAATTCCCCACTGCCTCTGACTCTTAACCTCCTTAGGAAGGCTATTCCATGGATCCACAACCCTCTCTGTGAAGAAATACTTCCTCACATTACCTCTGAGTCATCCCCCTCTATCTTCAAATTGTGCCCCTTGTTTTGCATCTCTTTTTCTGAAAGATACCACCCTCTTGGACTTTGTTGATTCCCTTGAGGTATTTGAAAGTTTCTATCATGTCCCACCCTCTCCCTCCTTTCCTTGAGGCCATACATCTTTAGTTTCTTTAGTCTTTCTTCATATGTCTTCTTATGCAGACCTGCATCATTTTGGTTGCCCTCCTCTGGACAGCCTTCACCCTGTCTATGTCTTTGTGGAGATGGGGTCTCCAGAACTGTACACAGTACTCAGATGTGGTCTTACCAACTGTCTGTACAGAGGGCCAACAACTTCCTGTTTGCTACTGGTGATGCCTTTCCCTATGCATCCCAGTATCCCCAAGCCCTCCTTACTGCCTTCTCACATTGCTGGCCCACCTTTAGGTCATGTGATATGACTACCCCAGGTTCCTTTCCATTTTGTTGCTGTCAGTATCTCACCCCCATTGTGTACTCTTCCCTGGGTTTTTGTTTCCTAGGTGCATTACGTTGCACTTCTTTGCATTGAATCTAAGCTGCCATACATTTGACCATTCCTCCAACCTTGCCAAGTCCCTTTTCATCCTTTCCACCCCACCTTGTGTATCAACCCTGTTGCAGATCTTTGTGTCATCTGCAAAGAGACATACTTTCCTTCCAGTCCCTCTGCAATGTCACTTATAAAGACATTAAAAAGGACTGGCCCCACTGCTAAACCATGTGGTACCCCACTAGTAACCCTCCTTTCTTCACTGTGGACTCCATTTACTATTATCCACTGTGTCCTTTTGTCCAACCAGTGTTTTACCAAGGCTACCTCCCTGGGACCCACTCCCAGGCTGGCTAATTGTTTATTAATCTTTTGTGTGGGACTGTGTCAAATGCCTTGCTAAAGTCTAGGTAGGCCATGTCCATAGCCCTCCCTGGTCTACTCCTTTGGTCACCCAGTCAAAGAAATCAATTAGATTTGTCTGACATGACCTTCCCGCTGTGAATCCATGCTGCCTTGGGTCCTATGCCCCACTGGCCTCTAGGTACTCAACAATTCTTTCCTTCAGAAGTGATTCTATCATTTTCCCTACCACTGAGGTCAAACTGACAGGTCTGTAGTTTCCTGCCTCTGTCTTGCTCCACTTTTGTGAAGGGAAATCACATCCGCCCTCCTCAGTCCTCAGGTACCACCACATCCTCCCATGATTTATTAAAAAGGGTGTCAGTGGTGTTACTAGTTCTTCCTTAGTTCTTTTAGAATTCTGGGTATGAATCCTATCAGGCCCCATTGCTTTGTGCACCTTCATTTTAAGAGTTCTTTCAGAACCCTTTCTTCTGTGAAAGGACTAATATCAACTCCCTATCCAGAGTGCTTCTATTGACTGAGTTAGATATTTCCCCTGCTTTTCCATTGTGAATACTGAGGAGAAGTATTCATTCAGTATCCTCTTTTCACTGTTGCTCTCTGCCCAACCACCTTCCTCTTTGTTCAGCCTCAGTATCCCTGCCTTAGTCTTTCTTTGCTCCCTAATGTACTTATAAAGGTTTATCCTCCTTAACTGAGTTGGCTATCTTTTCCTCAGTTTGGGCCTTTGCTACTCTGACTGTCTTACCCGCTTCCTTCTGCTTTAACTGGTACAGTTCTCTGTCCTGCTCCTTCTGTGTTTCCTTATACTTCCTGAATGCTATCTTTTCTCCCTTACCTTCCCAGCCACTTCTTTGAGAACCATAGTGTTTTTCTTCATTTTGATTTGTTTATTTGCTTCACACAAAGGCTTGTTGCCTCTGTGATGGCGCTTTGATGTTTCCCCATTGTTGCTCCACCCACCTTCTTGCCTGTTTGCTAGTGCTTTTCTGAGGCACTCTCCCATTTTGACAAAATCAGCCCTACTGAAGTCCAGTACCTTCACTTTTTGTGGCTTGACTCTACAGCTAAGTTTATCATGAACCACACTGTTTGGTGGTTGCTTGTTATCAGATGGCTACCACTTCAAGATCAGAGATCTCTCTCCATCCCCATTTGAGAGTACCAGGTCTAAGATTGCTCTCCCAGTGGGTTCCAAAACTAGCTGTCTGAGGCATGCCCCTGTAGGGCATCAAGAATGACCCTGCTCTTGGATGTGGCTGCAGCAAAGGTGCTTAGTCAACATCTGGCATATTCAGGTCCCCATCAGCAATATCTCCTTTCTCTGCCATCCCAAGGATGCCTTCTATCATTTCCTTGTCCATTTCCTCCCCTGAGATGAGGGTCTGTCTACAACCTGTACAGATTAGGGAGCCATTTCCAGTCTCCAGGGTGACCCACAGTGCCTCCTCTCCTCCCTGTTTACCCTTTAGTTCTGTTGCTTTTATCCCTTCCCTTACATAGAGAGCTACTCCTCCTCCTTTTCTTCCCTTCCTGTCCCTTCTGTAGATTGTTTACCCTGGTATGTTGACATCCCAGTCATGGTTGTCTGTGTACCATGTTTCTGTGACTGCCCCAATTTCCAGGCATCCCTCTTCCATCAAGGCCACCATTTCAGGGAGCTTTTAACTAGACTATGGGCATTGGTACTCATTATCCTCCCTTTTTATGCTTTATTTCTTTTGCCCCATCCCTGTCCCTACTGCCTTTGTCTTTTCTCCATTTACCCCTGCCCTTCTCCTATCGACTGCTCTATTTTGGTGTTTACCTCACTAATTACCCTGATATTTTTGGGGGCTAGGAATTCCTTCTACTCTTCAATGCCCCCTTGGCTAGTTTAAATGCTTGCCACTAAAGCATTTAAACCTATCACCGAGGATCCTGTTTCCCTCCAGGATAGATGCAGACCATCGCACCTCGTATAGGCCTGCATCCTCCAGGTGGAGCCCCAGTCCCAATGAAGCCAAACTCCTGAGTTCTGCACCAGCTTTCCAACCAGTCATTGAATCCCATGGTGTGGAGTGCCCTAGCCTCATCCATGCCATAGACAGGTAGCACTTCCGAGAAAGTTACCATGTGTTTACTTGTCTAAGCCCCTCCCCAACTCCACAAACTCCTATTGCACTGCTCTGATCCCATTCTCAGCCAGGTCATTCATCCCTAGGTGGATAATGACATCCAGGGGGCAAGTAGGGCACTGAGTGGTTCCGATGCCCCAGTGCGTCATAGCCATCTACACAATTCATGCATAGGATCCAAAGTTTGTAACACCTGCCTGACAACTATATGTTAAAGTTGATCTTGTAACTTGAATGTATGTCTCATTCCAGTTGTACCTCTTCTGCCTAGGTCACACCAGGAGATGAGCAACTTGTTGCTCACTGTGCTTTCCTGGTGAAACAATTCAATAAATAAATAAAAAGCATATAATCAGATGGCAGATAAGGGCCACTTGTCTCACCCAGTCTGCCTATCTTCATCTTTTTCCTTCCTTCATTTTCACTGTAAATCCACTTATAAAATGGCAGAGTAAAATCCAATAAACTGATAGGCTCTTATTTATTTGTGAAATATGTTTTATACATGGTAAAAAATAGTTCTGTCCAACAGTGAAGTGTCCAAAGCCATGATCAATGGGCATTTGGAACACTGGCATTTCAGTTAGTCTCCTACAACCAGAACTGATCTTCCATCACAAACATAGCTGCTACCTCTACACTGTAAAAAAAAAAAAAAACTTCAACTGGGCTCTAAGAATAAAACTACCTTAAATAAAAAAATAAAACAAATTAATTAAATGTTGTTTCCCTGATTATCATACTCTCCCTACGTACATAAACAAATTAGAAACAATAAGTATTGTTAATAGTTTTTGCTACAATTGTTTCTTTGTGAACAGTGAAAAATCCTCCTTCCATCTTTACCTGCTCATCAGGGAGCTTTCTTCTTCTTGCCCTGACAGTGAGATAATTGAGTCTCTGGCTGTAACAGAGGCATGTGTTGTCTGTGTGTACAGTGTGTTAGGAGAGAAATATTCTGCCAGTGGAACTGAGCAGAAGTTTGAATCCATGTATTCCGTGGTAAACATTCCATGATACACATTCCATATTTTGAATGGGGAGAAAAATATAGAAAAAAACAGGAAGAATAAAGTAGGCAATAATACAATGACATCATCAATGACATCACTTGCAGTGGGCAAAAGGACTATTTTATCACAAATGCACACAAGTGAATCCATTGTTTCTGCAAATAAACATGTTTTTCCCAACAGTTAAAAGTAAAAAATTGAACCAATTTTATAAGCGCAATAGGGCACTCCGGGATGTGTGTAAAACATATTTAGCATGTCCAGTGGCAGAAGTCACTCGGTGTTTAGCCTTGTGCCTTACTATGCCCCTAGCCATGCTGTAAAATATGTTTAACACACCACTCATGCTTATTCTTACTTAATCTACAGTGCTGTGTCTCCCACCCCCCCTGCAATTCCCTTGTACTGCTCCCAGGTGTTTTTGAACCCTGCCGCTATTTTCTGATGTACTACCTGAGTTGAAGGCTGTTTCATGAATCCATCACTATTTCTGTGAATAAATATTTCCTCACATCTCTCCTGAACATTGCCCTCAGCTTCACAGCATGTCCTCTTGCTCTAGAGTACATTTTTTTCTTAAAAATACCTCCTCCTGTACACTATTAACTCCTGTAAGGTATTTAAATGTCTCATTCCTTACTCCTCTCTCCTCCTTTCCTCCAGGGTGTACATATTGAGTTGCTTTAGCCTATCTTCATAAGGCTTTTAGTAGACCTTCTCTGGACCACCTCCACTCTGTATATATCCTTCTTGAAAGGCAGTCTCCAGAACTGGACAAAGTACTTAAGGTGGGGGGTCTTTCAAGTGATCTATATAGAGGCAATGCCACCTCTCTTTTTCTGCTGGTACTACCCCTTTCTAAGCACCCCAGCATTCCACTAGCCCTCCTGACTACCTTGTCACATTGTCTGGCTATCTTTGGGTCAAGTCAGGTCACGTTTTATTTAAAAAGACACCCATCCCAGAGGCTCTGGGTGCCGTACATCAATCAAATAAATACAAAACAGCACAGTAATAATCAATTATATAAAATATTCCAAAAAGTTAAAACAAAATTTGCTACCCTTAACTTCAGCTACATTTAGAATCACTAAAACAGAGTTAAACATCAATTTTTTTTTTTTAAAACAGGTAGGGACTATAAAACATAGTCCAGGAAGGCCTGATTATACAAGAAGGCCTTGAGACGGACCTTAAATACCTGAACAGACGGGGCCTTCCTAACGACTAAAGGAAGCAAATTCCACAGGACGGGAGCAGCAACACTAAATGCTCTGTCACCAGCAATTCTTAACCTCGTCCTGGGAATCACGAGGAGCCCTGGTGAAGGAGTGGAGGAGCAGACCAAGACAGCAGTTGCAAGAAGGTCCTTCAGGTATCCAGGTCCCAGGCCATATGAGGCCTTAATGGTGACAAACTCACCTTAAAGAGGACCCTCCACCACCCGGCAGCCAATGCAGTTGATGCAGTACCGATAATATGACAATATTTAGGCTGTCCTGTCAACAGCCTCACTGCCACATTCTGCACCAGCTGCAGTCAGTGCAGGGTACCCCCAGAGACCCTGAGATAGAGTACATTACAGTAGTCAAGCCTGGATGTCATGAAGGCATGCACCAAAGTGGGGAGGTCCAGTGGCGGAACTAGGGGCTTTATCCTGGCGATATTCCTCAGATGACAAAAGCTGGTATAGACAACGGACGCCACCTGAAACTCAAGTGTCAAACTGCTGTCGAGAATAACACCCAGATCATGCACCTTAGAGGAAGTCTTCAATGGTACAGAGCCAAGACGAAGTCCTGTCTCTGCACCAGAGGCCAACTTATCACACCCTCTGTTCGACTCCATCACCAGTACCTGTATCTTACTGGGGTTCAGTCGCAACCAGCTGGAGGCCATCCAGTCATTGATTTCAGCAAGGCAGCTGTTAAGCACTTCTACTCACCAAGATGTTACAGGGGCAAAGGAAAGGTACAGCTGGGTATCATCAGCATAGCAGTGAAAACCCAGACTGTACTTCCTAATGAGCTCTCTCGGGGGTAGCATGTACACTGCAAACAACATCGGCGACAAGACTGAACCCTGGGGAACTCCGCACGACAGGTGGTCAGGGAAGGAGGAGAAATTCCCCATCACTACCCTCTGCCTCCTGTTAGATAAAAAAAAATCAAACCAGCAGATGACAGTGCCAGCAGATCCACAGAATTCCCTTAGGTGGTCAAGTAACACCTGATGGTCCACCATGTCAAATGCTGAAGAGAGATCGAGGAGAACAAGAATTGTCCCCTCCCCTTGATCTCTAGCCCTAAGGAGGTCATTATGCCCCTGAACTAGTGCAGTTTCTGTGTTATGCCTTGCCTGAAACCCAGACTGGAGCGGCTCATACAGATCATGGGCCACGAGATGCTCCTCAAGCTTAAGCACTACCACCTTCTCTACAGTCTTACAAAGAAATGGGAGACTGGAGATAGGACAGTAATTTGCCTTGACGTCAGGGTCCAATGATGTTTTTTTCAGAAGAGGTCTCAACAATGCCTCCTTCATGACATCAGGAAAGACTCCCTCTGTCAAGGAACACCAGACAATCAGGGCAAACACCGGGCCGACAGAGTCAACACATCTCATTAAGAAACGAGTTTGCAAAAGGTGTGCTGAAGCTTGAAGGCAATCTCACTGACCTCAGCCACCTCCACCACTCTAAACTCACCCCAACCAGGTAGAGTGCTCTCTGGTCACCCATGGTGACCACTGTTGGCCAGATTCTGGTCCACTGTCGGAATCTTCTGCCTGATGGCAGACACCCTGTCGAGAAGAACTAAGCAAACTCCTCAACAATGCATGCGAAAAGGCTACCTTGACTGTAGACAGGAAGGATGGAGGAGCCTGTCCACAGTCAAAAAGCACAGCTGGTCAGTTCCTCCTGGCAGCAATCTCCCTGGACAGAAATTCTGCCTTCTTATGATTGATTGCCCCCTGGTGTGCACCATAGTGCACACGTAGGGCCAGTTTGTCTACCTCCAGGCTGGACTTCCGACAGCAGCTCTCTAATCTCCAACCCAAAGTCTTATCACCTTGAGCTCCCCATCATACCAAGGGGACCTCAAGTGAGAAGACCTGGGTTGTACACGGGCTGGTGCGAGGGAACCGAGCACACCAGAAAGAGCCTTATTATAGGTGTCCACTGCTACACACACCACCCCAACACATGAACTGTCCACACTAGGTAAGCCAGCCACCACCAAGAAACCCTCAGGGATCAACCCCCTCAAAGGGCGATAGCTGACCATGTCTGCAGGGGGAAGGCTACCAAGGGGGGCCCCGAACCAGAACTTCACCATGCGATGATCGGACTAAAAGACCCTATCAATGCTGAGACTATTTATCTCAAGCCCCAGTGAGAACACCAAATCCAACATGTGGCCACCCTGATGGGTCACAGAATAAACTCCCTGCGCAAAGCCCAGAGATGACATCATCTGGAGAAAGTTGTAACCAAGCCAAGAGGATTCATCCTCGGCCCAAACATTGAAGTCCCCCAGCACTAAACATCTGGGGGCCTCCAATGTTTCCCTGATGATGAAATTGGCCACTTCCTGCAAGAAATCTCCATCCACCTCAAAAGGGTGGTAGATCAGGAGAATCAAGCAGCCTGCACCCAGACCCCCACAAATGGCCACACATTCAAATGAATGTGGTGTGCTCACTGGGTGCATGGTGAAGCCCAGCTCAGATCTAAAACAGATGGCTACAGCCTCCACCCCTGCGTTCCACTCTCGGGCAGTGCACTACTGTATATCCGGGCAGGATGGCAGCCTCTAAAACCGGGCCAGCATCATCACCAATCCAAGTCTCCGTAATGCAAGCCAGATTGGCCAAAGAAACCAAGTCCATTATAATTGCAGTATTGTTTCTAACTGATCTGGCATTGCAAAGCACCGCCCTCAGGGGATTGGTGGACAGTGCAGCCCCTCTGGCTGCCTGCCCACTTGGTCTAGCAGGAACCCTGGTAACAGAAACTAAACATGTCTGGCCTCTTCCCAAGTCCCATCTAATCCCAGCGCGCCTTCTGCACCCCACTACCTTGATCCTACCACCACCCACAGTACAAGGGCACCCCGGCCTAATCGAATCCTGTGACTCCTCCCAATTCCAACCTCCCTACAGTGCCTTGCTGTAGTATCCGACACAGGGAGGCTGAAAAAAGGCTGAAAATCAAACAGCAGAGATGCCCCATACACTATCCTGGCCTGCCCCAGGCCCTCATACCTTCCCAGACACATCCCCTGACTACAGAATACCAAAATCAAAATGGATCTCAGAACACACACACACACACATAAACAGATAAACACTAACCTCCCCCAAACAACCCCCAAAACAAAAGCTCAGAATTAGACTTCTAGATACATTTCAGGAGAGCAGACTGCAAATCACAAAGGGATCCCAATTTTCAGGATCGCACAAAAATAAAAATAAAACAATAATCTAAGAAAAACATCAGTCCATTGCCAAAACTACTTTAAGGCAGAGGGCCCTCTCACTGTCCCAGTCACTTTGTAGTCAGATGTTTCCGGCAAACAATTAAAAAATACAACCAGAGTTATGCTCCCCAGGAAGCCCCAGCACCGCTCTCACCAGCTACTGGGACCCCTAGGGAAAATACAGGAATTTGGAGATCTTTTTTGGCCCCTAGTCGATAGATCCACGGGGGCCCAAGTCCAAATCCCAGAAAACAATTCTTCCACTCCATGTAGGCCGACCGCTCAAATCCACAAGACAGCCCAAAGTCGCAGAGTACTCCATGGAGCCAACCAAATAGCAACTCCAACAGAAGCCCTTAGCCCCAGGGACAATAGTGTGGAAGCGCCCTCAGCACCCGCAAGCCCTGGGAATACAGTCAGTCTTCATGGTGCTTCTCTCACCAGCACCAAACACAGTCCTGAACCTCAGATGTTTACACTGGGGAAACTCCCCAACCAGGACCAGTGACGTCAACGACAATCCAAGTGCAGCTCTCGGCACCCCTCTCACCAGCACCAAGCAAAGTCCCGGCCCCCAGAAGTCACACACCAAGGGACTCCACGATCAGAGCCAGAGCACCAGAAACAGGGGTCCAAGAACCACAGGCCACAAAGTCAGCACACCAGCTAGTCCCCCAAATCAGAAGCGACAACCAGACTGAGAAATGCGACCAAGATTGTACTCACGCTACCCGGTCATGCTACAACACACCGGCTTCTCTTCAAAAATGAAATGCCGGCAGTCTTCCCACTCAATGAAATCTAGTAAAATTCAAGGGTGCACTTCACGTTGAAACCGGACCTTTCTCTGCTCCTTCTCCTTCTCTCCTCCAGAAAGGCTCCACAGCAGTAACCGAAGGTAACACTCAAGCCCTTAGCTAAAAACAAAAAAGCTAACTCCTCAAACTGCCTCACAATCCCGACCCTACCTAACGCTTTAACCCTGTGCCTTACGCTAACTATTTAAAACTGCAGATAGAATTTAGGACTCTTGACTGAATAACAGTCACCAGAGTCACATACCAATTCAGCTCTCCTGAAACATAGAAAGAAGCAAATAAAGGGATAGCAAAAAATGTTTTAGCTCAGTTTAAAGCTCTTGCAAGCAGCAGCCCAGCGTGGCTGCCATCTTCCATGGGTCATCTGGGTCATCTGACATGATTACTCCCAGATCTCATTTCTGCTTGGTCATTATGAATATCACTCCACCTATTTTGTACTCTGCACCTGGATTTCCATGGCTTAAGTATCTTATTTTGTAGTTTTTGCATTAAAACCCAGCTGCCATAACCTTGAACACTCCTCCAGTTTTTTCAGATCCCAGACATCCTTTCCACCCCCCCCCAAGTGTCCACACTGTTTCAGGTCTTGGTGTCATAGGCAAAGTGGTAGACCCAACTCCTCTGCCACAGTATGTCATTAATTAAGGCATTAAAGAGGACCAGTCCCAGAACTGAACACTGAGGTACCCCACTGGTTACCCTCCCTTCCTTGTAGCGTACTCCATTTACCATCACCCTCTGTCTCCTGTTTCCTAATCAGTTTCCTACCCAGGTTACCAACATGCTGTACACCCCCCAAGATACTCAGCTTGCTTACCAGTCTTCTATGCAGAACAGTGTTGGGATCATTGCTTAAATCCAGATAGGCCATGTCCACCAGGATCAATCTCCTTGGTCGTCAGTCAAAGAAATCTATTGGATTTGTTTAGCATAGCCTCTTCCCTGTGAACCCATTACTGCCTTGGGTACTGTAATCTGTTGGATTTCAGATATTTCACTATTCTTTCCTTAAGTAGTATCTCCGTTAACTTACCCACCACCGATGTCAGGCTGACAGGCATATAATTGCCTTCTTCTTCCTTGGTAGCACTTTTGTGAAGTGGGACTACATCTGCCCTTCTCCAGTCGTCTGGGACCACTGTGATCTCTAGATATCTGTTAAATGAGTCAGTCAAAAGGTGCAACCAGTACCTCCCAGAGTGCATGTGAGACTCTTGGGTGCACCCCCTCTAGTCCCATAGCTTTAGCCACCTTCAGGTTAGTGCATACTTTCCAAACTCTCTCCTCAGAGAAAGGACTATTGTCCACATCCCTTCCATCAATGCTCCTTATGATTTTTCATGGTTGCTTCCCTTTGTCTTCCAGTGTAACACTGAGCAGAAGTATCTGTTCAAGAGTTCTGCCTTTTCTTGGTCCTCCTCTGAACAATCCTCCCTCGTAAACCTTACAATTCCTCCCTTTTTTTAAATTGTTTAACCAAGAGAGAGACACTAAGCTGAAAGCTTGTTTACAGGTGCAACCTGGGAGCACAGGAAAATTAAGTGACTTGTTCAGGGTCACACAGAATGCAAGCGGGGGCTGTGGGATTTAAACCCAGGACTCCAGATTTGTAGCTCAGAGCCTTAAACCACTCGCTATACTGCCTCCCTCAGTCTTCCTTTTTCACTAACTTAACTAAAAAATTGTATCCCTTTTGATACCATTTGAGCTATTCTTCTTCAGTTTGCACCTTAGCACTTCTTACTGCTTTCCCTGTCTTCCTCTTTTTTCCTGATATATGTCCTCATCTTCCTCTCACTGGGTCTCATTCTACTGTCTGATTGCTGCATTTTTAGCCATTACCTTTCTTGCCACTTCCTTTGAGAACTATAGTAGTCTCCCCTTTATTTTGCTTTTGCTTATCTGATTAACACAGATGTTTGTTGCCTTACTATGCCTTCTTTACATTTTGCCTACTGTTCCTCCACCCCCAGGTCATCACTCCCCACCACCACCACTAGGTCATTCCTGAGACACTCACCCTTCTTTGTGAAATCAGTGCTTCTGAAGCCCAGTACTCTCGGCTAAAAAATATATTCTTAAATGAGACTTGGGAGATTATGCCAACAATAAAGTATATGACTGGTCCCAGGCAATGCAGCATGAAAATATAAAGCCAGTTCTTAAAAAGAAACAGCAAAATGAGGAAGGTACCATACCAGATTACATGACTGCCCAGCCACTGATTCCTCTAGCACATCATCATCTCTTTTAAGGGGAATCCCCCACCCCCACCCCCGGGGACAGAGAGGCTCAAACCAATCTGAGATGCAGCAGCTTAAAAATATGCTTTAGGTTTCCACCAAAGCAAGGCAGAAGATGAAGGGGCGAGGGAACAGAGAGAGAGAGAGAGAGAGAGAGATATAAAATGCAAGGATAACAACAACAACAGAATCTCCTCTTTTGGCAGTAGTTAATTTGTCATCTAAATAGTTGTCAGCAAGTGAAATCAGCATATCAAAAAGGGACTGTCTTTCCTGCCAACTACTCCAATGGACATTTCTGGGTGCAATAATTGACTTGCATTAATTTGCCAGGAATTTGACTTTGAAATCTTTGTTTTCTAAACATGTTTTGTCACAGGATGTAAGTATGGAACAACTACTGATGCGCGCACTGGATTATGGAACATAATTCAAGAGCAGATCCCCGTATTGCCCTCAACTTGGCCCTGCATTGCAAACCTTTCTCTGGATACGTGAAAATCACCTGATGCATTTTAATCTACATTCAACAACAAAAAGTAAAGTGTACTGTAATGCTACCTCTTTAGAAATGTAAGCACTTAAATCATCAGGGGATGACTGTACATCATGATCAACCCAGCAGACAAAGAGGAGCAGTGGCCACGATGGAGCCATCACAAAATATGAAGCTGAAATTTTGAGGCAGTTAAATAACAGCAACTACAGAAAATTGACAAGGAACTTTCCTAAAGTGTTCCAAAAAACCAAAACTGATTAGTGTGTTGGGGTGTTATACAATATGAAGTGGCTATCTTTGGATGAGAGAAACATAAGGAACTAGATAAATCCCCTGGCTGCCTGATAATATCGATAATTGACTGGATTACGCAGTCAGTATCAAAGTATATAGATTGTTTTTTAAGACCTATTTTGCAGTCTACCTCATCCTATAGCAGAGATACCGCCATTATACTATGTATGATACAGGACATACAGATGCAGCCAGGATGCAACACCGAATGTAGACTCAGTATATACATCCATACCACACAATGAAGGGTTGGTTGCACGTTTTTATTTTTCTGAACATAGACCAGATCTTGATGATCAACCAACAGAAGTTTTGATAACTCTAACTGAGAGGATGTTATGTTTTAACATGTTTATCTTCAAAAATATTTTTTTTTCTTGCAAGTGCATGGAACACCAATGGGTGTTACATTTGCACCTAGTTATGTGAATCTATTTTTGGTTAAGCAGGAGACAGGATTTTGTCTGTAGCAGTACCAGAAATCCATACTTGTTTAAACTGGATTTGTGGTGCCACTATGTTGATAATATATTTATTATTTGGAAAGGAACCAAGGGAGAGTTTGTTGATTTTTTTATATTATCCAGAAAGAACTAATGCAGTTCAAACTTACTTGTTTAAATGTGCACTTGTAAGGATGGTAAGGGAAACATATTGTCTGATTTGTACACCAAAGAGACTGACAAAATACACTTCTGTTGGCAAGTTGCCATCCTATGCACACTACAAAAGTCATTCCCATAGGCTAACTCATGCATGTCAAAGGAGATAGGAAATGGTTGTGCTTGAATTTAATAAAGTTTTATCCCAAATCATTGCCTGGTGTGTTTTTATATGTACCAGTACTGCAATTAGTTATTCTAATAACACAGTTTTGCCACAGAACTGTCAGCGTTTGCCTCAGTGAACCAGTCAGTTCAGTGTGAAAGCTTAGCTCACATTGGATTTCAGTAGGGTTCTTTCATGACATTACAAACTCCCACTCAGAGAGTGAGCAGGCTGTTCACAGGCAGCTGGCAGAACAATAGGAAAACCCACTTCTCCCATCACACAAAGAGCGATTTAATGTGTTGTTACTTGCTAGATACACTGCTGTGTGATTAGTGTGGCAGCTGGAGCTCTATCAGTGCTGTGATCGCTCTGAATTTAAGTGGCAGCTTCTGAATTCCTTTTTTTACAAGAAGCTGACTTGAGTTGAATTATGATACATCAGCTCAGTAGTGACCCCTCCACACATCATGCATGCTCAAATGGTGTTTTAGGTGATATTACTGACTCTATACCCATTAATTTATGTACTGAGTGATTACAAAGGCAAGTGGATCTAACATTTAATATGAGGTGACAGCTTTTACACCCACTTGCTTTTGTGATCACTCAGTAAGATCGAAAAAATAGATACAGTACCTCACTTCCTGCAAATGTACAATACATAACAGAGGCGGGTATACAGTCAGTAATATGACCCAAAACACTGTTTGAGTATGTGTGATATGTAGAGGGGTCCCTCCTGAGGTTACAGATCACAATACAACTCACACCAGCTTCTCGTAAACAAGAAATCCACAAACCGCCATTTAAATGCTTTTGGTTATGGATAGAGGGGTTGTTGTATATCTGAGGTTTAAGTGTGGCAATACTGCATTGTGGTATTGCAAGGGTGGTCATTTAGCCCGTTTCACTAGGAGACAAATGAAATAACATATTCTTGGGTAATAACTGTAAACCTGAATGTTTCAGATTTGAAATTGCCCTCTTTTTAGTTAAAAGTGCTAAAAGTCTTAATTTTGAGTACTTGTGGCAGGGTTAGAATATCCAACAATATTAAACTTTGATATAGTACTTGTAGAGACAGTACAAAGGAGAGTTGGGGCTAGTAAATTAAAGTTTAAATTACATACATATATTGGAAAGGGCACAACAGAGTATGAGTAATCTGGTATATTAAGCTCACAAGCATGGGAGAGTTTAATGTGCCTCTGGAGGGGAGTTATTGGGATGAGGGGAGGAGTGGGATGAGGGTCAAATTAGCAGACCTGGTGGACTGGGAAGTGGAGGGGTGCATGGCAGGGGGCACTGGGGGTGAGAAATGGATCAAGGAGAATAGTCGGGTGTAATGGATGCAGTGCTGCAATTTATATGGAGATGCTCAGGAGAATGGGGTTTTGCCCAATATGTAACAGACTGTCACAATTAGAGGTGCAAGTCATCAGACTGAGTGGAGAATGGAAAGTGGGTACATGGGGAGGAGGCTGCTGGGGAGCTAGTAGCAGGTAAAGGAGCATTCAGTAAATACGGTGTAAAAGGGGTCAAGTTCCTGGGCAGGAAATGGTCAGAACTATTTAAGAAATAAAGGAGGAAGGCAGGTGAAGAAGGGGGCAAGGGGAGGGAAAGGGAGGGAGAGGAGAGAATGGAAGCATGAAAAGGGAACAGGACAGAGGAGAAAGAGCAGTGAGTCAGTGGTTTGCACATATATCAGTGTGGGTGGGGTTGACCTGAGAAATAGGTTTGCCCCTTAAGGAAATTGATAGATTCAGGAGAGCGAGAGGAGGAAGCGACCAATGTAGATAGTAACAAAGAAGGGGGGAGATGTGAAACATAGAAACATAGACTTTGACGGCAGATAAGGACTGCTTGGCCCACCTAGTCTGCCCATTTCCCTACCTAGAGGATAGGCCGCAGATCCTATTTAACCAACAGCCTATTTCTTCCTAAACCCCACAAAAATTGTCCTATGTCTGTCCCATGCATTCTTGAATTCTCCCACAGTTTTAGACCCTACAACCTCCTCAGGAAGGCTGTTCCATGTGTCCACCACCATCTCTGTGAAAAAATACTTCCTCACATTGCCCCTGAACCGTCCCCCCTCTATCTTCAATTGTGTCCCCTTGTTCTTGCACATCTCTTTTTCTGAAAGATGCTACCCTCTTGGACTTTGTTGATGCCACTGAGGTACTTAAACATTTCTATCATGTCCCCCCATCCCTCCTTTCCTCAAGGGTATAAATATTAAGCTCCTTTAGTCTCTCCTCATATGGCGACTCTTGCAGAGCCTGACCATTTTAGTTGCCCTCCTCTGAACTGCCTCCATCCTGTCTATGTCCTTGCGGAGATGGGGTCTCCAGAACTGGATGCAGTACTCCAGATGGGGTCTCACCAACTGTCTGTACAGGGGGATAACAACTTCCTGTTTTCTGCTAGTTATACCTCTCCCTATACATCCCAGTATCCCCCCAGCCCTCCCTACCACCTTCTCGCATTGCTTGCCAACCTTAAGGTCATCTGATATGATTACCCCTAGGTCTCTTTCCATTTTTGTTGTTGTTACTACCTCCCCCCCATTGTGTAATCTTCCCCATGTTTTTGTTTCCCAGGTGCATTACTTGCACTTCTTTGCATTGAATCCAAGCTGCCATACTTCTGATCATTCCTCCAACCTTGCCAAGTCCCTTCTCATCCTTTCCATGCCTCCTTGTGTATCAACCCTGTTGCAGATCTTTGTGTCATCTGCAAATAGGCATACTTTTCCTTCCAGTCCCTCTGCAATGTCACTTATAAAGACATTAAAAAGGACTGGACCCAGTACCGAACCCTGCGGTACCTCACTAGTAACTCTCCTCTCTTCAGAGTGGACTCCATTCACAATTACCTTCTGTGTCCTGTTGTTCAGCCAATGTTTTACCCAGGCTACCACCCTGGGACCCACTCCCAGGCTGGTTAATTTAACTACTAATCTTTTGTGTGGGACTGTGTCAAATGCCTTGCTAAAGTCTAGGTAGGTCATGTCCACAGCCCATCCCTGGTCCACTACTTTGGTCACCCAGTCAAAGAAATCAATTAGATTCGTCTGACATGACCTTCCCACTGTGAACCCATGCTGCCTTGGGTCCTGTGCCCCACTGGCCTCTAGGTACTCAACAATTCTTTCCTTCAGAAGTGATTCCATCACTTTCCCCACCAATGAGGTCAAACTGACAGATCTATAGTTTCCTGCCTCCTTCTTGGTCCCACTTTTGTGAAGAGGAATCACATCCACCTTCTTCCAGTCCTCAGGTACCACACCATCCTCCCATGATTTGTTAAAAAGCGTAGTCAGTGGTGTCACTAGTTCTCTGTTTAACTCTTTTAGAATTCTAGGGTGAATTCCATCTGGCCCCATTGCTTTGTCCACCATCAGTTTTAGGAGTTCTTTCAGAACCCTTTCTTCTGTGAAAGGACTGGGGTCAACCCCCCTCTCCAGAGTGCTTCTGTTAATTGGATTAGGCACCTCTCCCACTTCCTCTTTTGTGAATACTGAACAGAAGTATTCATTCAGTATTCCTGCTTTATCACTGTCACTCTCTGCCCACCCACCATCCATTCTATTCAGCCTCACTATCCCTCCCTTTGTCTTTCTATCCCTGATATACCTATAAAAGGTTTTATCCCCCTTCTTAACCGAGTTAGCTATCTTTTCCTCAGTTTGTGCCTTTGCTATTCTGACTACCCTCCCTGCTTCCTTCTGCCTTAACTGGTACAGTTCTCTGTCCTGCTCCTTCTGTGTTTCCTTATACTTCCTAAATGCTATCTTTTTCTCCCTAACCTTCACCGCCACCTCTTTTGAGACCCATAGTGGCTTTTTCTTTCATTTTGATTTGTTTATTTGCTTCACACAAAGGCTTGTTGCCTCTGTGATGGCAGTTTTGATATTTGCCCATTGTTGGTCCAACCCTCCTTTTAGCCTGTTTGCTAGTGCTTTTCTAAGGCACTCTCCCATCTTGCTAAAGTCAGCCCTCCTCAAGTCCAGAACCCTCATTTTTGTATGGCTTGACTCTGTAGCAGAGTTTATCGTGAACCACACTGTTTGGTGGTCACTTGTTCCCAAATGGCTACCCACTTCTAGATCTGAGATCCTCTCACTGTCCCCATTTGAGAGTATGAGGTCTAAGATTTCTCCCTCACGAGTGGGTTCCAGAACTAGCTGTTTGAGGCATGCCACCTGAAGGGCATCAAGAATGGCCCTGCTTTTGGATGTGGCTGCCACAAAGGTGCTCCAGTGAACATCTGGCATGTTAAGGTCCCCCATCAACAGTATCTCCCCTTTCTCTGCCATCCTAAGTATGCCTTCTATCATATCCTTGTCCATTCCCTTCCCCTGACATGGGGGTCTATATCCAACCCCTGTGCAGACTGTGGTGCCATTTCCAGTCTCTAAGGTGACCCACAGTGCCTCCTCTCCTTCCTGTTTACTCTTTTGTTCAGTTGCTTTTATCCCTTCCCTTACATAGAGAACTACTCCCCCACTCTTCTGCCCTCCCTGTCTCTCCTGTAGGTTGTGTACCCTGGTATGTTAACATCCCAGTCATGGTTCTCTGTGTACCATGTTTCTACGACTGCTACAATATCCAGGCATCCCTCTTCCATCAAGGCCACCAGTTCAGGGAGCTTGTTGTCCAGACTCTGAGGCGTTGGTACTCATTACCCTCCATTTCTTAGATGGCCTTACCCCTTTTGCCCATTCCTGTCCTTATTGCATTTGTCACTTCTCCATTTACTCCACGCTTCTCCCTATTGACATCTCTATGTTGGTGTCTACCTCACTTAGTACCCTGATATTTTGGGTGGGCTAGGATTTCCCTGCTCCTTTCCAGTGCCTCTCCCTTGGCTAGTTTAAATACTTATCAATGAAGTATTTAAACCTATCACCTAGGATCCTGGTTCCCCTCCTGGACAGATGCAGACCATCATGCCAGTATAGGCCTGCATCCCTCCAGGTGGACCCCCAGTCTCCAATGAAGCCAAATTCCTGAACTCTGCACCAGTTTTTTAACCACTGATTGAATCCCATGGTGTGGAGCACCCTAGCCTCACCCGTGCCATAGACAGGCAGCACCTCTGAGAAGGTTACCATGTGTGCTATTTGTCTAAGGCCCCTCCCCATCTCTGCAAACACTTCTTGCACTGCTCTGATCCCTTTCTTAGCCAGGTCATTTGTCCCTAGGTGGACAATGACATCCAGCTCCCTCCCCTGTGCAGCTGCTCCTGTGATCCTGAGGATTCGGTCCCTGTCTCTCCAAGCCACGGCACCAGGCAGGCACCTTACCTCCCTCTCCCTTCTTCCCCAGTTCTACCTTCCTAACAATGGAGTCCCCCACAAGGAGTTGTTTCCTTCCCCTGTGGGGTCCCATTCCACCCTCCTTTGGGTCTCCTTTGTGGAGGTTCCCAGCATCCTCCTTGGTCTCCACTGTGGGTGCCTCCATAGAGGAACCACACTTTTCCAGAATGGCATAGGAATTGTGGAGAGGTACAACTGGAGGGATGAGCCTCTGTTCCACCACCCTCACCCTCTCTGAGCCCACTGTGGTCCAACCACTCTCTTTCTTGGCAATCTCTGAGGCAACAGCAGTGACCCTGGTGGTCCCTGGGTGGGAGAGGAGGTCCCACAAATCCTGGCCAACTCAGCCTGGAGATGAGCAACCTCCTCCCTCAGCCCAGAGAGGTGTCTGCAGATGGGACAACACTGTATCCTCCAAAACATCTCCCAGAAGACTACTGCTCCACAGCCACTGCACTGCACCACTCCCATCATGTCTTTTTTCTGGCCCCTTAACTGTTATTTTGAATACTTACTCTTTCCTCTGTTTGTTTATCTCTTTTTTCTTCTCTACCTACTTACTTACTGCCTCTGTACCCTTTTATCTCCTGATCTTCCTGTTCTGAGACAAGAAGTTCCTATATTTCTCAGTAGTCTCCTTACTTGCTCAGAGTCAGATCTCCAGCAGCTGGGGGGGATGGAGAGCTACTCTTGCCCTTCTAGGATGGTGAGTCTTTGGTGGCTCTGTGATCACTCACTTCCTGCTCCCAAACAGGAAGTTCCTGTTGTCAGTTAAATCCTGTGTCTATAAAAGTAGAACTGGTTTGGGGTGGAGGGAAGGAGGGCAATACAGTCCCAGTAGAGAAGTTTTAGTTATACCAGTAGCTCCTTCCTCCTGGAGTTCTGTCTGTCCTCTGACAGAAGCTATCTAGGGCAGTATTTATATCTGGTCTTAACCTGGCTCCTTCTAGCTAAGCCACTCCCCCTACTTTGCAAATCTCTCTACACTTAGTTAATTTCACAGATAACAATTCCCTTCTGACACCTGTGACAAGCACCTAGATAAGTACACAGATAACACAGATAACAATTTACTTCAACTACCTCTGACAAACACACCAACTCCTTTTTTTTGTTTGCTTTTTACCCTTAATTGAAGGTCCCAGTACAAGAGATCTAGTTCTTAGTCCCAGTAGAGAAGTTTTAGTTATACCAGTAGCTCCTTCCTTCTGGAAGAGGATCTAGACATTGTGGCTATAACAAAGACCTGGAGGTCAGAGCACCAATCTTGGGAAGTAGGTGTGCTGGGGTACAGGCTATTCAGAAAGGAGCAGTGAGGGGGCACTGGGAATGGGGGACTCAGCAGAAGTTATGGATAGGGGTGCAAGGGGAGAAATAGGACAAGGGGATGCAGATAAGGGGGGATAGCATGCTGGGGGTGAAGACAACAAAAGGGATGGCTAGAGATACATATGGGAGCAGGGGGCAAGGAGGGGCTATAGGGAGGAGGGACAGAGCCCTGGAGACAAGCAGAGCAGAGCAAGACTGGAAGCAGCCAAGTAGAGAATCCCTAGAATGCAAGGGAGCTAAGGAAGGTAAAGTACTTATTTTGTATTTATTTTGGGGACTCCATAATTAAGGGGACCAAATGAGGGATTGGTGATGGTGGGGGAGTGGAGCTATCAGGGCAGAGTGCATGCTGGGTATGACAGCACTCAAGGCCACACACTTAATGCACGCTTTGACCAGGAAACATGAGTGGGTCACCCACATCTTGGTCCATATGGGTACAAATGATCTAGTGGACAACAGTGTGAAGAAAATGCAGGTGAGATTCAGGGAGCTGGTTAGGATCTGTCAGGTGGAGGGTAAAAATGTCTCATTTTCTGAAGTCCTGCCTGTACCAAAAGCCAGTATGGATAGGAAGAAGAGAACAGGGGAGTTCATCTTGTGGCTGAGGGGGTGGTGTAAGGAACAGGGAGTTGGACTGGCAGGGGAATGGTGTAGGACATGGGATAATGAGGGACTTTATGTTCTTGACAGATTGCATTTAAGTAAGGAGGACACAAGGGTCCTGAAGAATAGATTAGATATCTACATAAGGGAGAGTTTTCAATTAAACTGAGCAGGGGGAGTAGCAGGGAATAACCTAGCTAGTACTCCCCCACAAAATGAGCCTGGTAGAGCAGCTGGGTATAGCAAGGATGAAGGGTATTTATGATGGAGAGAACTGTCAGCTAATGCCAGGAGTTTATGGAACAAAATGGTGGACCTGGAGGCCATTATGGTAGAAGAGGCTCTAGACATTGTGGCTATAACAAAGACCTGGTGGTCAGAGCACCAATCTTAGGAAGCAGGTGTGCTGGGGTACAGGCTATTCAGAAAGGACAGTGCTGGCAGAAAGGGGAGTAGCACAGTATATCAAAGAAGATAGGGTGATGGAAGGGCAGGAGGTACAGGGGAGGTGGAGGTCCTGTGAATCACATTGGAAAAATGGTCGGGGCTGTCATTAAGACTGGGTGTGATTTACAGGCCTCCAACACAGGGGGAGGAAGGGGGCAGACAATGGGTACAGGCAGTACAGCAAATGGTGCTCAGTGGGGAGATCCTAATGTTGGGGAACTTTAAACTCCCCGACAAGGACTGAGAAATCGCAACAGCAACACTGGTCAGGAGCAGAGAGGTACTTGGAGCACTCCAGGGAACTTTCCTGCAGAAGCTGGTTAGGGAGCCCACTAGGAGGGGTGACATACTGAACATAGTCCTCACAAAAGGGGATAGTGTGTAGGAAGTGGAGGTGGGTGATTGCCTTGCAGTGAGTGACCACAATACAGTGAATCAAACTGAATCAACATGAAAGTTATGGACTTCAGGAGAGCGGACTTTGCAAGAATTAAGGGAATTTTCAGGGAGGGGAGGGAATGGAAGGTAAGGAGCTAACAGGGGATGTAGAAACATAGAAACAGACTTTGACAGCAGATAAGGACCACTTGACCCACCTAGTCTGCTCATTTTCCTACCAAATGGATAAGCTGCAGATCCTAGTTAACCTACTTCATCCTACTCCCCCATCAGAATTTCTTTATGTCTGTCCCATGCATTCATGAATTCCCCCACTGTTGTTGACCCCATGACCTCCTTGGGAAGGCTATTCTATGCGTCCACCACCTTCTGTGAAAAATACTTCTTCACATTGCCCTGAGCCTTCCCTCTATCTTCAAATTGTGTCCCCCTGTTCTTGCACATCTCTTTTTCTGAAAGATGCTGTCCTCTTGGACTTTGTTGATTCTGTAGAGGTACTTCAAAGTTTCTATCATGCCCCCCTCCTCCTTTCCTGAAGGGTATACATATTAAGTCCTTTAGTCTCTCTTCATATGGTTTGTTGCAGACCCTGCACCATTTTAGTTGTCCTCCTCTGGACTGCTTCCATGCTGTCTATGTCCTTGCAGAGATGGGGTCTCCAGAACTGCATTCAGTGCTCCAGATGGGGTCACACCAACTGTCTGTACAGAAGGATAACAACTTCCTGTTTTCTACTGGGGATGCCTGTTCCTATACATCCCAGTATCCCTCCAGCCATTCTTACTGCCTTCTCACATTGCTTGCTTACCTTTAGGTCATCTGATATGACTACCCCAGGTCCCTTTCCATTTTTGTGGTTGTTAATATCCTTCCCCTGGGATTTTCTTTCCCAGTTGCATTACTTTGTGCTTCTTTGCATTGAATCTAAGCGGCCATACTTTTTACCATTCCTCCAACCTTGCCAAGTCCCTTCTCATCTTTTCTGCCTCCCTTGTGTATCAACCCTGTTGCATATCTTTGTGTCATCTGCAAAGAGGCGTACTTTTCCTTTCAGTTCCTCTGCAATGTCACTTATAAAGACATTAAAAAGGACCAAACTCAGCACTGAACCCTGTGTTACCCCACTAGTAACCCCAGTTTCTTCAGAGTGGACTCTGTTTACTATTACTCTCTGTGTTCTGTTGTCCAGACAATTGTTTACCCAGGCTACCACCCTCAGACTCACTCCCAGGCTGGCTAATTTGTTTATTAATCTTTTGTGTGGGACTGTGTCAAATGCCTTGCTAAAGTCTAGGTAGCCCATGTCCACAGTCCATCCCTGGTCTACTACTTTGGTCACCCAGTCAAAGAACTCTGTTAGATTCATCTGACATCACCTTCCCTCTATGAATCCATGCTGCCTTGGATTTTGTGCCCCACTGGCCTCTAGGTACTCAACAATTCTTTCTTTCAGAAGTGATTCCATCATTTTCCCTACCACTGAGGTAAAGCTAACAGGTCTGTAGTTTCCTGCCTCTGCTTTGTTCCCACTTTTGTGAAGGAGAATCACATCAGTCATCCTCCAGTCCTTAGGTACCACACCATCCTCCCATGATTTGTTAAAAAGCGTAGTCAGTGGTGTCACTAGTTCTCCCTTTAGTTCTTTTAGAATTCTGGGGTGAATCCCGTCAGGCCTCATTGCTTTGTCAGCCTTCAGTTTTAGGAGTTCTTTCAGAACCCTTTCTTCTGTGAAAGGACTGGTATCAACCCCCATAACCTGAGTGCTTCTATTGATTGGATTAGGTAGCTCTTCCTCCTCTTCTTTTGTGAATACTGAGCAGAAGTATTTATTCAGTATCCCTGCTTTTTCACTGTTCCTCTCTGCCCACCCACTCTCCCCTTTATTTTTTTTTCCAAATGATTTTATTAAAGAGCAGAGGTACAAGTATCATACATTTTAAAATACATTGCTTATGGTACATGAAATATTTTCATTTACATATTGTGTCCTTGATAGCAGTGGGTATACTGAAGAGCAATGAAAGTGTTACAATTATAGCTGGCATAGGTGTGTAATGGTCCTACATTGAAGGCTGTAGGTCATATTTGTCATCATACTATGCTGGGCTTCTAGCGTAACATTGAGTAGTTCTATTAGGGACTAATACATTTGAAATGATCACTACTCCTAATAGCAGCACAATTTATAATATATAGTAGATACTAGATAAATGAAATTGATTTTCAAGTTAGCAATATATTTTGATCAGCTTACAGGATATCGATAAAAAGATTATCTATTTAATACAATGTCGTATTATACCTCAGCAGTGTGTAGCTAGCTTATGATCAAATGGGGAAGCTTCCAGACTCCACTGCTCAAGCAAGGGTCCCCAAGTATGAAGAAACTCATTAGGGTAACCCTGAGCATTACTTTGTGCTCTTTCCAGTGCCAAACAGGCTCTCAAATTATGTGCCCATCTTGCAACAGATGGAAGTGTCGAAGATAGCCACACCTGGGCTATGGTTCTCCTCGCATTGATAAGAGCCAAGGACCATATGGTCCTTATCGATTTAGATATTAAAGGGAAGGAATCTGCTCCCAGTAATAATTCTAGTGGAGATTTAGATAATGGGTATCCCAACACTCCACTCATTATCGAGTGTATAGCATGTCAAAAGGGGCAACCTTAGGGCAAGCCAAGGCCAAGTGTATAAAGTCTGCACTCTCAGCTTGACATTTGGGGCAAAGGTCAGATCTGGAGCTATCCATTTCATGCAAGCTATAGGGGTCTGATACGCCCTATTTAAAAAGTTAATTGGATCTGACTAAGCTTATTGCTTCTGGAGAAATTCACAAAATGATCACAAGCGTATACCCAAGTAAGCTTTATCAATTGGTAATAATAAATCTTCACTCCATCTAGTTTTACTCTTATTATGCTGCTTATTTTGGAGGTGTCCCTGGATTGCATGGTAATATACTGAAAGGGACCCCCACCCAGGTTGTGGCCTAAATAATTCCTCCTCCATGGGCTAGGGTTCCGACCACCCACATTCTTGGGTAAGTGATTCCCCACATGTTTGACGTAGTCTCATAAATAGGAAAAAATCTCCTACTGGTAGTCCCCATTCCTTACATACAGTCCCAAAACATTTTAGAGTTCCTCCTTCATACATTTGACAAACTGCTATTAACCCCACTCTTCTCCCAGGCCAGAATATGTTGTATCACTATGGGAGCGGACTGCATTCCATCTCGAATGACACTCAGTAAGCTCATATTGGGGGATCTTTTATTTCTATGTCCTATACATTGATAGACTGTTATCCAAACTTGCATTGTCTTGTTGGAAAAAGGATTGGGAAGTAAGCTTTTTTCTGATTCTGCCAATGCACCTATTAAAGTATCACTTTTAAGATTATCTTTTAGCATATTTCTTCTATTCCTAACCATGAACAACTTGTTTCTTGTTCTCTATGAGGTGAAAAGGCTAACTGTGCTGCCAATAGTAACTTTTAAAGTTAGGTAAACCTATACCCCTTCTCGGGAGGAAGTTGAAAGAGTAGTACATTTTACTTTGAACCTACCTCCTTTCCATACAAATCTAGTAATAAGGGTGTCTAGTTGTTTAAAGTGTTTCAAGGGACTTTGATAGGAACAGACTGGTACAAGTATAAGATTCTTGGTAAAATGGTCATTTTGACCACTCCCTCTACCAATCACGGATAGGAAGCGTTGTCCAGCACTCGCAGTCCTCCTTGAGCTTCGCCATCACTGGAATAAAGTTCAGGGCATACTGGCGACTAGAAGATGCTGATATTTGAATACCTAAGTATTTGATGGTGGTTACTAATTGTAAACCCCTAAGTTTGCTATCAGCTGGGCTCTGCTTTGTAGCCCAGCTGGGAATAGTTCACTTTAGTCCAGTTAACACAGTACCCTGAAAGTTGGCCAAAGGTTCGCATTAGGTCATGTACTATAGGTAAGTCTTGAGCTGGGTGTTACATATACAAAAGTTGGTCGTCTACATAAATTACCACTTTATGCTGTCTGTCCCCCCCCAAAAGACCTCTTATGCCTGGGTGTGCTCTTAAGGCCACAACCAATGGTTCCAAAAATAATACGTACAGGAGGGGTGATAGCAGGCAGCCAGTCGTGTGCCCCTGCCCAGGTCAAATGGAGCAGTGAGAGCACCAGTGACCAAAACCTGGGCCCGTGGGTGGGTGAGAGTGCTCTTACCCGTGAGCAAAACACAGAGCCTGTCCCAAACCTTTTCAGGACCTCAAATAGGTACCCCATTCCACGTGGTCGAATGCCTTTTCAGCATCTAATGCAACCACTGTTGCCCCATGTGCTCATTTAGACTTGTCCCATTTGTAAATAATATTTAAGGTATATCTAAAATTGTGATTCCCATGCCTGCCCTTAACAAAGCCAGACTGGTCCGGATGTATCAGGCCCTAGCCACGATCTTATAATCCGCCGAGAGCAGCGAAAATGGCCTATAAAAGGCACATTTAGTTGGGTCTTTTCCTGGTTTTGGCAAAACCGTGATTGTGGCAGACCGCGTGGAAGGGGGCATCTCTCCCTTATCTAGGCCTTCTAAAATTATGTCAAACATGGAGTCAACAAGAAGGGCCTGAAACTTTAAAAAAAATCAATTGGTAGGCAATCTGGGCAAGGGGCTTCACCACTTTTTAAGGTTCTGAGGGCAGTTATGATTTCTTGTTTTGACAGAGGGAAATCCAGATCTTTACTAATATTTTCTGGGATTATGGCCAGGGCGGTACCCTGGAAAAACTGATCAAAGTCAGCTTGACATGGATCATGTTCAGAAGTGTACAATTGTACACAAAAGTCACCAAAAGCCTCACCTATTTCCTCCCTCCCTTGAACTAATATCCCTCGCTCTGTACTTATCTGTCCTATATTCCTCTCAGACTCTTTGCACTTTAACTGCCAAGCCAGCCATTTCCTGGCTCTATCCCCGTCATAATAAGCCCCTGCATTAGTGAGCAATATAGAGCGCTCCAACTGAACACTCGACAGCGTATTGAACTTCCATTCAAATTTTTGGAGGTCGCTATAGAGGGACATCATAGGGTTCTGTTTAAGGGCATCTTCAAATGCGTCTATTTTCACCCTTAAGCTGGTCAGATCATGGGTTTCCATCTTACGCTTGTGGGAGGCATAGGCTATAGTTTGACCTGTTATGTAGGCCTTAAGGGCTTCCCACCTAACAGCATGGGAGGTTATCACCCCTTCTATTTAAAAGGAGGTACTCCTATATACTAACCTTCATGTGCTGTACGCACTTCTGATCATTCAAAAGCATGGAGTCCAATTTCTAGTTTCTAACTATTTTGGATGAACCTGGCCCCCTAAATGTGACTATATGAATCACATGGTCCAATATAATGATCGGGCAATAAGTGACCTCTTCTACACTTACCAATAAGGCTCCAGAAACCAAAATCCTATCATGGCTGGCATATGTGTGATGTACATGTGACAAAAAACTATAGTCCCGCCCACCAGGGTGCACATGCCTCCAGGCATCCACCAAACCAATATTCCTCTGGAGTTCTTCAAGGGCTCTGGCATTCTGTGACTTATGTATGGGAGTTCTACTGGATCTGTCCAGGATAGTGTCCAGGACACAGTTATAGTCTCCACCTAGGATCCATGTGCTCTCCAACTAGCCATATCAAGGGACAGTTTTTGAAAGAAGACCGGGTTATCCACGTTCGGTGCATACACTGAGCCCACTAAAATTCCCTTACCTATTGTATTGATTTTGGCCAATGCAAATATCCATGCTTGAGCTACTTTTTGTTCAATAATCTGGACTGGAAGACCCTTTGGGATCCATATCGAGGCCCCCCGTGCCTTTGGAGACCCATATACCCCACATAAATTGCGTCATTTTTTGCTCTTCCCGTAGTGTAAAATGAGTTTCATGAAGTAGGACTATATTCTCATTGGCCTTCCTTATTTCCTCCATAACCTTCTGTCTTTTTAAAATTGACTTCAGGCCGTTCACATTCAGGATACACAGTTGATGTGCTCAGCCATGATTATCAAAGATATACACACCCATTGCACCCTGTATGCATAAATTCTGCAGCTCTGTATTATTTTTCCCCTTTAAAGCCTGAAAGTCCTCCTCTCTACCCCTACTGTGAATTTTCCCCATTTGCTCTGCGTGAACCTGTCTCACCCCAAGACTGTGTAAGCAGCAGAACCTATTTCAGCCATTATTGGTATCCCTGCTATACAGTATCTTGCAGGTTCTCAAAAGATGTATAACAAATCGGAGAACCCTCCCGTTGCCCTACTATTTTCTCATCCCTTCTATATAACCCCTCAGTGTCCAACATGGATAACTGCATATGGGTTATGCCCCAGGCAGAAATATCTCTGCCAGTATTCCCACACAAATAACAGGTAGTAATGATGTAATATAACAGCCATCGATTGTACATCGATGGGACACCATTTAAATTTAAAGCACTGCATAGTCAACGATTTTAAAACAGCTTATTGGAACAGCTAGTAGTTTGCAGACCAAGGCAATATCCTAAATTAAATATATTCAGCGGTAAAACATTTCTTTAGCCACTATTAGAAAACAATATCAATAACAATAAAGCCTGGCTCCTATTAGAAGCTAATGTAGGCTGCAACATGAAAAACAGAGCTAGCACCACGTTTAGTTTCCTACTTTAGGCTCATAGACATATATTCAGACCAAATGTTCAATCTGCTAGGCCTTGGTGAGATTTTACAGCAGTTTCAAGTAAAGCCCAGTGGTGTGCTCCAAACTCCGAGGCAGTAGTTCATGAGCCCCAGTGTCTATTTAAAAGCTTCCCCACTGGTACCGAGCCCCCAGGCATGGTCAGGTGCAATAATAGCAACTAAAGGTGTTCTATGCAGTACTAGCCAACAAAACAGTATCCCAGTCAGTAGGACCAAGAGCCCAAATTGCAATATCAAAGGGGCCATTTCCAATTCCCCAATCGAAACCATACGAAACAAGCCTCCACTTTCCCGTTGAGACCGAGTCCCCAGACCCGGTCGGGAAGGAGATATCAAAACTTAAAAGGCAGGGCAAGGTATTGGAACTAGAGGCCTCAGATCTGCAAACTCACATCATATAGCCCCTGTTCGAAGTGTTACTGACCCATATCAGAGGACATAAGAGCAAAGGGAAAAACAAAGTAGCCAATTACTGCTAAATCACTACTTCTTAATATTTGCAGTATTTTCTCCTCAGGCCTCTGGCACCCTGTTTCCTCTGGCCTCCTCCTCTTTTTATCATGTAATACTTTTGCCTGCTGCAGCTACTCTGGGTTGGGGCATCCAACCACTGGCTCTGCTCGTCCGGAGAACTGGGTAGCTCAAACTGCACCCAGGAGGATCGGGGCGGCTATCCTG
The DNA here is from genome assembly GCA_016271365.2 of Neoceratodus forsteri. NCBI lineage: Eukaryota > Metazoa > Chordata > Ceratodontiformes > Ceratodontidae > Neoceratodus > Neoceratodus forsteri. Next base: position 83,076,781 of record CM028133.1, on the reverse strand, counting down.
CTGGAGGATTCCCCTCTGCCTCAGCCAGCCAGGACAGCCCTGGACCGTCCCAGACAGGACTCATAAAGTCCTTCATGCAGCTCGGGAGGCGGCCCATCAACCTGCAGTTGCACACAGCCATTTTCCTCTGATTAGTCCCTTGGAACATGGATGTGCAATGACATCCGGGTACAACGTGCTGATGTCCACGCTGCTCTCCTTCCAGTATCACTGGCACTAGTAGTGTCCCGAGCATCCCCAGGGGCGCTACACCCGGTGAGATTCCCAACCCACCCCAAGACCAGGAGAGCAGTCTGCAGATGCTCAGTTCCAGTCCTACCTGCTGACCCCCAATGGCCTGGGCTGCTTTCCAAACCTGGGTTGCGGGCGTGGCCGGTGTGGCATCCAGCACCTCAACTCTCAGCACCACCGGCTCTGGCCTCCTCTTCTGTAAGCCATTTCTCACTTCTCTGGGACAGTTGAATAAGTGTGATTTTTGGCTTGGTCTATCTACTCGTAGTTTCACCAGATATAAGAGTGCAAACGACCACCCCAGCAGATACAGTTGTTTTTTTACTGAATTGAAGCATTGTCTCCGACCCTGAAGATCCCTACTGTAGTCCTGGTAAATATGAACCTTGCCATTACCATACTGAATGGGCCTGACCTGATTAGCTTTTTGCAATATTTTCTCTTTGTCAGAATATCTCAGGCACTTTATTAGGCGCCGGGTCTATCTCCTGCCTTGGGTGGGGGACAACTCGTGCGCCCTCTCAATTTCAAAGGTTGTATCCTCTGGTAGGCCCAGCTGCATCACTGCCCATTGTTGCAAGCTCAGATTAGGGTTATGGCATTCAGCCCTCCGAAGCCCTATTATATATATTTGACTGTCTAGATCGGTTTTCTTGGTCCTCGATATGTTCTTTCAATTCTGCCATTGTGGACTGGAGACTGTTTGGTTCCGCCAAGACTCCTGCATATGAATCCTTCAGCTCCTCTAAGCGATGCTCCAGTTCAGAAATTTGACCAACATGCGTTGTCATTATCTCCGATAGACTAGTCACCACAGACTGGAGGTGAGTTAGCCGGGAGGTTATATTTCCAAAACCTGTCTTCATCTCCTGCTGCATCGCAAGGAGAGTATTCGGAACCCCCACTAAGGATTTACTTAAGGAGTCCATTTCCTCTACTTGGTGGTCGACTGAGTTTTCTACCTCGTGGTCCCTCTGCAGGAAATCCCGCTGTTTTAGGAAGATTACGGGCATTAAAAGGCAGCTTTGCTTGCTTGTTTTTTTGTTTGCCAGATGCCATTAGGTTCAGACAATATTACTATGCTGTTATAAGATGTCAATAACGTGTTAAATGACTATTTTAATCAAGTTTAATGCTGGTGTCCTGAGGAGCTCCCTTAGCGAGCGTCTGCCATCTCCACCCTCCCCTTTATTAAGCCTCACTATCCCTCCCTTCATCTTTCTTCACTCCCTAATGTACTGTGCCTATAAAAGGTTTTATCCCCCTTCTTAATCGAGTTGGCTATCTTTTCCTCAGTTTGGGCCTTTGCTATTCTTACTGCCTTCCATGCTTCCTTCTGCCTTACTGGTACAGTACTCTGTCCTGCTTCTTCTGAGGAAGAGTAGAGTAGAGTAGAGTAGAGCAGAGCAAAGTAGAGTAGTGTAGAGTTAAATATGGAACTGCATTAAGGGGGAGATAGTCAAAGCCACTGATCTCTGCATCAAGAGGGTAGGGGAAAAAAAAGAGAAGGATACCACTCTGTTTTACCAGGAAGGTGGCAGGGGCAATTAGAAAAAGAAGAGTGGTTTTCAGAAAAAAGACCCAGAGGAGGGAAGACAGGGATATTTATAGAGAGGTGCTGAGGGTGGCAGGGTAAAAGATCAGGAGGGCAAAAGCGGATATGGAAGAGAGAATTGCTAGCCAAGACAAAAGGGGAGATAAGAATTTTTTTAGGCATGTGGGGGAAAAGAGGAGTCAAGGCAGGGGACATTAAGGGTAAAGAGGAGGGGTGCACTGGTGAAGGGAGATTTTGAGAAGGCAGAGGTGCTGGATAGCTACTTCTGCTCAGTCTTTATGGTAGAAGGCGAAGAGAAGGGATCTGAGTTAAAGAAGAGGGGACAAGATGACAAAAAAGTGGATCCCAGTGAGGACAGGGTAAAAGAAGAACAAGGTAGATGGAAGGTAGATAGGGCAATGAGCCAGACAGCTCGCCTCCTAGGGTACTCCAGGAAATGAGGAAGGATCTTACAGCACCTCTGGTGAGGCTGTTTAATTTGTCCCTAGATATTGGATGGGTGTCAAGCGACTGAAAGATGGCAGATGTAGTGCCACTGCACAAGGGGGGCAGCAGGGAGAAGATGGGAAATTATCACCCAGTCAGCCTCACCTCGGTGGTGTGGAAGGTGATGGAGGTGCTATTAAAGGAAAGAGTGGTAAACTACCTGATAGACAGTAGACTACTGGAAGATAGACAGCATGGCTTCACAACTGGGAGGTCATGTCAGATGAACCTAATAGAGTTGTTTGATTGGGTGAGAAGGTGGTCAACCAGGGAGGTGCAGTGGTTGTGGCCTATCTGGACTTCAACACCATCCCTCACAGAAGGCTAGTAAATATGCTGGAAAACTTGGGGTGGGACAGAAATTAATGAGGGAGTAAAACTGGTTGAAGGACAGAAGTCAGAGGGTAGTGATTAATGGGGTACATTCCAGAGATATGGAGTGATAAGTGGGGTGCCCCAGTGGTTGGTACTAGGACCCTCCTTTTTAATATCTATATCAGTGATATAGTGGATGGGCTGGAGGAAGGTATGTTTATTTGCAGATGATAGAACATCTGGAATAGGTGTACACCCATGGGGGTGGAGGCCGTGAGAGAGGACCTGAGAATTCTAGAAGGGTAGTAGGAAACTTGGCAGATGAAATCAATGCCAAAAAGTGTGTAGTGATGCACATGGGGCATAAAAACCTTCAGGAGGGAGGTTATTATGCCAACTGAGCAGGAGAGGTATCTGGGGATTATAATATCAAGCAACCATAAGGTAGGTAATAAATGCAGCAGGGCAGTGGAAAAGGCAAATGAAATGTTGACGTGCAGTGGGAGAGGCATGAGGAGGAGCAGGAGAAAGTACTAATGCCTCTTTATAAAACCATGGTGAGGCCATACCTGGAGTCGGTTCCCATTCTGGAGACTACACCAATGCAAGGACATAGATGGGATTGAGGGGTGCAGAGAAGGGCAACCAAGATGGTACACAGTATGCAGGAGAAGTCATATGAAGAAGTGAAGGGAGTTGGATCTGTAGCCATTTGAGACTAGAAGGAGAGGGGGAACATGATAGAAATATTGAAGTACGTGAAGGAATCAACAAGGTGATGGAGGTGTGCTTATTTAAAAGGAAGGTGGGGTTAGGACTAGAGGAATGGTCTGAATTGGAAGGAAGAAGATTTAGAGGCTATGTGTGGGGATGTTACTTATATGAACAATGAACATATGAAGAAGCCAGCAGAAGAAGCCATTTGGTCTATCAAGTCTGCTCGTATTGCAGGGTCCACAGCTTAAGCTAATGTCTCTACCCTCCCTCCCCACTCCTCCCATCCTCCATACCCGTGATCCTTTCCTTCCCCCCATGCCTATCCCAGCCTCTTTTAAAGCTGCCCACTGTCTTCAATGAGATGACCTCTTCTGGCATAGCATTCCAAGTGTCCACCACCCTCCCTGTGAAGAAGTGCTTCCTGACCTCTCTTCTAAACCTCCCATCCTCCAGGTTGCCATGCGCCAGTGCGTCAATGTGCACCATGCAGGGAGGGAGTGGGAGGAGATTGCACACAGAACAGGTAAACCAAAGGCACCATGGGTAGGCGACGGTACCTGTTCACCATGCCCCCCGATGGGCCATACCCCAACAAGCCTTCCAGGTCCTCTGTTCCCTAGCCCTACCTGGTAGCCAGAGTCTGACTAGTAAACGTGCCCAAGAGGAGGGGGCGACCCACCCCGGGCAGGTCAAGCCGAGGGTACCGGCTGCGGGGAGGGGGAGGAGAGAGGAGGTTCAGATCAGGGGGGCTTCAGGCTGGGCAGGATAAAGGACTAGGTTGCCTGAGAGAGGTCCCATGGTGCTGCGACCCGAGGGAAAAATAAAATAAAAAAAAAAAACTCCTCTCTTCTACTGCTGATCCCCTAGCTATGTATCCCAGCATCTTGTTTGCCTTCACTGCTGCTTTCTTGCACTGCGTGGAGTGCTTCAGGTCACTAGTGATCATCACTCCCAGGTCCTTCTCCTCCTCTGATGCAGATACTCAGACTCCACCCAGGCAATACTATGTCCTTCTTGGCTCCAATATACAGAAGTTTGCATTTGCTGGCATTGAAGCCAAGCTGCCAGATCCTGGACTACCTCCTAACTTTTCCAGATCTTCCTGCAGGTCCTGTATCCTTCAGTTGTGTCCACTCTCCCAAAGAGCTTGGTGTCATTCACAAATAGGCACATTTTGCCTTTAATGCCATCCCAATGTCATTGATGAAGACATTGAACAACATTGGCCCCAGCACAGAGCCCTGTGAGACCCCACTGGTTATCTCTCTGGTGCCAGATAATGCCCCCCCCCCACAACAAACACCCTCTGGGTTCTATCTCTCAGCCAGTTTTCCACCCATCTGGCCATCTTTTCCCCAACTCCATGATCCACCAACTTCCTGATCAACATTTTGTGGGGCACAGAATCAAAGGCCTTGCTGAAATCAAGATAGAGGATGTCTACCGCTTGGCCCCTGTCTACGTCTTAGTGACACAGTCAAAGAAAGTCAATCAGATTTGTTTCACATGATCTCACCTCCATTAACACATGCTGCCTCTCATCCTGGAAACCATGCTCCTCTAGATATTCCACCAACCTTTCCTTTAGTATGGTCTCCATGAGCTTGCCGACAATGAAGGTCAGACTGACTGGTCTGTAATTCCCTGGATCATCCTTGGGATCGCTTTTGTGGAGGGGCACTACATGTGCTGTTCTCCAGTCCTGCGGTATCATGCCCGACTCTAGTGAACTATTAAATAGATCTGCCAGTGGCCCTGCCAGCTCCTCAGCCAGTTCCCTTAGTATCCTTGGATGTACTCTGCCCAGGTCTGGTGATTTTTCCACTTTCAATGCCAGCAGACCCTCCCTCACTCGATCCTCCTTTATCACTACATCTGTGTTCCCCTCCCCTACTTGCTCCTCTTTTCCTCCTGAAGGCACTGATCCATCCTTCTCTATAGTGAAGATAGAACAGAAGTATTCATTTAGTATCTCTGCTTTTCCCCCATTATCCTCCTCCCACTCCAACCCTTTCTTAAGTCTAACAATCCCGTCCTTCTTGTCCATTTCTCACTTATATAGTGAGAAAGCCTTCTCCTCCTCCTTCTTAATTCCTTCTGCTATCTGCAGCTCCTTCTGTGCCTTTGCTCAGTCAGACTTGCCTACTTGCCTCACTAGCCAACCTTACGTAATTTTCCCTATCCACCTCTCTCTTGGTCTTCCTGAATTTTCTATAGGACAACCTCTTTTACCTTACTGCCTTGGCAACCACAGAACAGTTTTCCTGTGCATCACAGAGACAGTGGTAGAGGTCTGGAATAAAATACTGTAGAAAGTGGTGGGGGCTGAAATGGTGGCGGTATTCAAGAGGGCATGGGACAGACAGAAGGGGCTGGCAATTGGGGGGAAGGGAAGGTCCCGTGTCACAGGTGAGGAGTGGCATGGGAGAAGGGGCAGACTCAATAGGCCAGAGGGTCCTTTCCTGTCATCAGAGTTCCATGGTTCTATGAAATTCAGAGTGATCACAACACCGACAGAGCTCCAACTGCCACACTAATCACACAACAGTGTGTCTAACAAGCAACAACACATTAAATCACTCTTTGTGTGATGGGAGAAGTGGGTTTCCCTATGGCTCTGCCAGTTGCCTGTGAAACAGCTGCTCTCTCCCCAAGTAGAGATGCAGTGAAGTTCAACTCCATTGGCAAAGTTGCAAAATTCGCCACTGTTTAGCTGTTTGCGAAGTTGCCCAAGTATATCTAAAATCTCGCCTTGGCAACTTCACCTGCAATTTCACCTTTAACTTCACCTTTGCACTTGTCAAGGTGAAGTTAACTAAAACAAATGGCAGAATCACATGTCAGAGTTTCCTCAGGTAACATGGGACTCAAGTAGGCAGAAAGTGAGTGAGTTGCTTTCATTTCCTCCAAGTGGTTAAGAGATACAGACATAGCAGTTCTGCTGTAGACCTGTAGCACACAACCTGACTGAGGAAAATACCTTTTAATAAATAGTTTATCAGTTCTTCGGTAATTAGTTTTGCTTATCTGTCCTCTCTGCAGATTGTTTTAGTGCTTAGTCATTGTGTTTTAGTTTTTCTGCTGTTTTGTTTTTATTTCACTTTGTATTTCTGTACTCTCTACTTTTGTTTTTGTGTGAATATGTTGGAGTAACAACAGGCAATCCATGCTGGACCTAGTGAGTGCCAGGGGTGCAGTATGCATCAGGGGGTTCATGGTAGCATCCACCTCAATCAAGATGCATTTCTGCTAGGGAGGGAAGCATCTGGCAAATTGCAGCAGGCAGAGCAGCAACAGGCAGAGCAGGTGGAGCAGCAGCAGGTGGTGCCAGTGGAGCAGCAGCAGGTAGTGACAGTGGAGCAGCACCAGGCATTGCCAGTGGAGCAGCAGCATCAGGCTGAGTAGGTGGAGCAGCAGCACATGGTGCCAGTGGAGCAGCAGCAGGCGGAGCAGGTGGAGCAGCAGCAGGTGGTGATGGTAGCGCAGCAGCAGCAAGCAGAGTAGGTGGAGCAGCAGCAGCAGGTGGTGCCGGTGGAGCAGCAGCAGGCAGAGCAGGGGAGCAGCAGCACCAGAGTGAGGCGTCTGACCCCTTGCCTCATGTAATCACTGCCAGCTCCAATCCTGAGAATCCCACAATAACACCAGGGTCACCCCCACTGTATCCAAGTATGTCTCCAGTGTAGGAGTTATTTGGCACCCCGAGGACACAAGTATTGTGACATGCACACATTGTGGAAGACAGGTATGTGGGGGGGGAAGGGTACCAATTTAGGTACCAGGAGCAGTGAATCCACCTAAGTGTCTACCATACAAAGGAATGGCATGCCATGCTGTGGCAGGAGTGGGAGGCCATTGAGGGAGTTGTTGGATGGGATGAGGGTACAAGGCATGCTGTAAGTCGGAGACATGCAGATAGTGTGCTGGCACAGCACAGCAGGGACAGGGCACAGCAAGTGGTGGCAATGGAAGCTCCATCAGCCCCAAAAGCCCATCTCCCACAGCCACCATCAGTACGCCATGCAGTAGTCACACAGGCGGACCTGGCTGTCCTGTGGAATGAAGTTGCTGACCTCCGCCATTAGGTTAGTGAATTACATCAGGACATGAAAACTGTCCGAAACCAGAACACCATCACTGAAAACCAGGAGAAGCTCCTGAAGCTGACAGAGGAACTTCATGGATGTGCAGTGGTAGCCCTTATTAATGTTTTTCCTGTTTTTTTCCCTTTCTGTATATTCTAATTTTATGTCCATCAAGATTATTGTTCTGCATCCCCCCAAAAAACACAAAATATAGAAAAATATAAAAAACCAAAAAACTTTGCTATCCACTTGTCTGCCTTGTCTAATGTCTTATCCTACTTTCTAATCACTTTGTAACCATGTAGTGCCCCAAAGTTGGAGGCAAAACAGAAAGTTAAATAAATAAGCAAAATGCCCGCGGTGATCCATTTAGGTGGGTAGATAACGGGTAGTGTGCACGGATTCCCCTGATGGTGTGTTCTCCTTCCCCTCTCAGTTGAGCAGCTGCTGCAGAAAAAAGAAAAAGTTTTCCTGTGCTATCCCTGGCTGCCTGCTCCATTCTAGAATTTCCCCAGGAACAAGCAACGCAAGCCAGGGAGCATTGCTTTGAAGTTCCTCCCATGCTGGGCTGTTGGAGGGCAGCTAGTGTTGCCAGAGACACAGCATCCCAAAGGCTGGCTGCACAGCAGTTGGACTCCTGCTAGTGAAGAGAATGGTCAGTTACCGTCATGCTATGGGTGTAGAAGAGCCCAGAGGTGCATTCAGGCATGCTGAGGAAAGCAAAGTCAGCCACTTGCTGTTGAGTGAGGGAGATGGGACACATGTCAGTGACACTAACTAGAGGGCTTACCTGTGGTCCACCTCTCATCTTTCCTTGCATGCATCGGGTCCATTGTGTGCGGCATCTAAAGTAATGTGCTGGTCCCATTCCTATTCTCCTGCACCATGGTGAGGGCTCTTTAGCCCCATTTTTGTTTTAATTTAGCAAAAGGTTTATCCAGTCCCTTGGTAGCAGCGGTGCTCAGAAGCCACATCAAAGAGAGAGAGAGAGCATCATGCATCATGCAGCCCTGTGAGGTCCCCGAGCTCAAGGGTCATCTGCCTCCCCACCTTTCTACAGAAACCCTGCCACTGCCAGCGTCTACTCCCTCAGCAACTTTCTTCTCCCTGGGCTGGGGCAGTGAGTCAGCAGCAGCACGCTAGCAAAGTGCTGACCACCTGAAGATATTTCTAAAGAAAATTTGTTTTAAAATTGTTTAAAAAGCACCTCGGACACCATCGGAGAGGCAGGCTAGAAGGACATCTGTCATTTTAAACATATTTTAATATTCATTGGGAATCGCTACACCCAGAGGAGGGACCAGGGCATAGAGATCCACAGTAAAGTTTGAATATTCTTTAGGGACAAAGCAAAGGTGGGGTTAGAAGGGCAACAGGCAAGAAGGACCTGCATAGGCCTGAAGGGATCTTTAAAGGGCTACACACTGAATAATCTTAAAGGGACAAAGGCAAGCCTCACCGAGTGATTAAAGGGGCCAGAAGAAGACCCACAGATTAAGAGGGACCAGTAAGTTTAGGCCCATCGATTAAAGGGGCCTAGTAAAGAAGGGGCCCAGCAGCAGGCCTGTATCTTAAAGGGGGCACAGCCACAGTAAGCCCATATCTTAAAAGAACAGATGCACACTGTAATTTTCCAGCCCCCTCCCAAACATATATGTGTGACCTGCTCCACTGTTGAGGGTATTACAAATTCCATGCAGTTCAGTCCAGTAAAAGGTTAAGAACATAATTTGTATCCCAGAAAAATAGAGGCTGTTTTCTGAATCTGCTGGCATGCCCTCAGGCACCGCAGCACCCTTTTAATGATGTCCATGGAGTATGAGTGCAATTTGCTATAGCTTTGTAATATTTAGAGATGTGATTTAGAAAAATCAAAGCGACTGCTTGAGTCACAGGAACTGTTACTCCAGCGGTCACTTTGATTTGTTTATATCAGAACTCTAAATATTACTAAAACTATAAGAATCGTGCTCATACATGTCAATAGAGCACACACAGCCCTCATTTTCTGACATCACGAAAGGGGTTGCGGGCACTGCCTGGGGCGTGGCCAGCAAAGTCCAGGGAAGCAACTCTATTTTTCCTGGGGTACAAATTAGATGTGTTGCAACTTTTTACAGGACTGAACTGCATGGAATTTTTAATACCCATCAACACTGGAGCAGGTCAGCTATCATAAATGTTTAGGAGGGCTGGAAGAATTACAGTGCACACCTGCTCTTTAAAGAAGCCCAGCAGTAGGCCTGTATCCATACTCTCTCAACTGTCCCTGATTTTCAGGGATGTCCCTGATTTTGCCTTAGAAGTTTCCCTGTGACCTGTAAAATGTTTGTTTGGGGACTAAACAGTGGGGACTGGAAGCAAAAATAACATCAAACATTTTAAAGTTACAGACTAGTTCTTCATCAGAAAATGCTTTACACTAATTTCCTTATTTTATCAGCTTTCTGAGTGAATATTACCAATTTTAAGATGTGTCCTTAATTTGGGGTTTTGTCCCTGATTTTCTTTAAGCCTTGTCCCTGATTTATGAAGTAAGAGATTGAGAGGTATGCCCGTATCTTAAAGGGGCCCAGCCACAGTAAGCCTGTATCTTATAGGGCCTGGTCACAGTAGGCCTATTAGTTGAAAGGAGCCCAGGAGTTGGCTATTAGCTCCTGAGGTGGGTTGAGGACCACAGGACAACCAGCAATTTTGATGTAGCAGCTGCCTGGACATTTATGAACTGTGCCTGCTGTGAGATCTACCAGAATGATGTCCTTTACCTAAAAATCATCTGAACTGTGATACACTGCCTGAGAACTGCTTGAACTATACCACTGTTCTGGAACTGTGCAATTGCCCCACAGACGTTCGTTTGATCCTAAACTGTGTAATTGCCCCAGGCTGCAGTTACACCATAGTGTGTCAGCATCTACTACTAAAGTCTATTCCTGAATCAGTTTTCAGCAGCCTTCAAAAGGACATTCATCAAGTTTATTCCTGAATAAATGACAAAGTTCCAAAGAAGATGCCTGCGCTCACACACGGAGGAGTTCGCTACTAAGGTAGTGAACCTAACAAAGATTCCAACAAATCTCCAAAACGAGTAGCGCTCAACAACATCAAAGGAAGCAAATTTGCCAGAACCAATATCGGTTTTATTTCACCAGTTGTGAGAACCCCTAGCGCCTCGGCAGAGTGCCTTCAAGGGGGTATAGTACCATAACACAAACTTAAGCTCTTTAAATACAATTGCCAATAGTGACATCATTAATTTTTTAACCAACCACAATTTATAAATACACATTATCCAATCAAAATGGAGAAATATATAAATTTAAAGTTAAAGAAAATTAGAAATCTCGGGGGAGGGTAAGAGGAAAGAGGGAAAAAGATGAAAAAGAAAAATATTAGTTAATTTTAAACAAATCTTAAATTTTTTTACTATACATATGCTTACATCTACAGCCCAAAAGCTATACCTGATTATGAGATATCATATATCCTGATTGCTAATAAATTTTTTATATATAGGGGGTTCACCTAAAATTAGGGATACACCAATTTTATACGTGATTAATTCAAGTTCTAGAACAGTGTATACAATTAAAGACAGTATTTTACATCAATTTTCAATTTGTATGCTGTTCATAGCTTGTATAGCACTTTAGGATACAGTGGTTCTCAAAATAGTATATAAAACAAAGACAGCTTTTTACTTTTGTGATGTTCAGCAATTGTAGAGGGATAAATTCAAAAGAATTCAAGAGGACACATCTGGACCAAAAGAGATTTATGACTTGTAATGCCATCTGTACCGGAAAGGATTTTCTTTTAAATTAGTTTGAAACCTTTAAAGATTTCTAGAGATAAAAAGAAAAGAGAAACAACAATGATTAATATTTATCATGACAATACTAATTACATCCATTTTAGAACACATCAAATAATTTCAATAGAATTTTAGAAAAACTCTATCTATTCTTTCAAGAAAGGTTTGAGGTCCCATCTCTCATTTAATCCAAAGGTGCGACTGTGTTTGCTTTAAATATCCAAGAACTTTCTTTTGTAATAGTTTATTAGGTCTATTGCCTCTCTGGAACTGATGTTTACTTGTTCCAGTCCCATAAAACATAGGCCTGTAGTGTTTTTATTATGCACTAATGAAAATGTCTTCCCAATGGTGAATAAAACTGGGCAAAATTGGAAAATTTATTCCATGAAATATTTAGTGAAATTTGAGCTTTTGCAAAATATTTAGTGGGTCAGTTCGAATTCTGTTGGCGAAATGTGGAATTTCGCCACCCATGGGCAAAATTCTGCCCTTCATGAATGAAATTCCGCATTTCACTATTGAAATTCTGCATTTTGCCAGCGGAAATTTGCACCCATGAAATATCACGTGGAATGTTCAAATTTTGTGAAATATTTCATGGGGCAAAATTCCTGATTTTACCAGAATTTAGCTGACAAAATTAAACTTCACTGCATCTCTATAATCCTGAGTCAGTCTTCAGCAACCTTTAATGGGGTGTTCAGCAAGTGTATTCCTGAATCAGTCTCCAGCAGCCTTCAAAAGGGTTTTCTAACAGTGAGTTCCAGAATCAGTCTGCAGTAGATTTTCCGAAGATCCTCCTGCATGGCCATACCATTGCAACGTCATATTTATTGTTTTCTGCTAAAGTCCCAGTTTATGGCCTGACTCAGTGCAGATGCTGCCATCCATTTTCTTTTTTTGCCTTCCTCATCGCAGTTACTTCAAGATCTTTTGTTCCAGTTCCCAAAACCAACATTCTGTTTATTGTTTTACATTTGTACTTGGCTCGCCTGGCCTTGGCAACCAGAATTCTGTCCTTCACCCGACTTCCAAAGATTTCCTCATTCTTATTCTCAGTTTCCGTGGGGTCAACAAACATCTTCTGCATCTATCTGTGCCAGGCGGTCCATGAGTGAGCTATGACAGGGTGGTCTTCTGCATCTATCATACCTGGCAGTCCACAAGCAAGCTGTGGCAAGATGGTCTTCTGCATCGATCACACTCAGCAGTCCACAAGCGGACTGTGGCAGGGTGGTCTTCTGCATATATGCTAGCCAGCAGTCCACAAGTTTGTTTGTTTGTTTAAAATTTATTTTATACAGGTTTATCTGTTGGGAAATAAATCCCATTTTCAACAAATACATGTGGTATCATTATAAAACATCAAAACATAACAAATACACACAATACCAAAACAAAACTTAAAAACAATTACAACCAACATTTAAATAATTAAACAATTCAAGCTTAAAATGTGCAAATCAGAAATTTCAATAATTTGACAAGACAAGTCATTCCATGACCTAGCTACACTATTCTGTAAAACCATGTCCCCATACGATTTAAATTTTGAATTGTAGGCAATTTTCTTATTGATCTCCTAAACATATCTAAATATTTAGAGTCTGAATTCAAACAAATCAAATATCTCAAAGAATGCATATTTAAATGTATCAAACCATGACATATCGTAAGCCACACAAATTCTCTTCGAGCTGATGGGTATAACCATCCAAGTTCTTGATAAACTATACAATGATGAACTCGAGATTTGTTGTTCAATATATAATTCCCCAATCTATAATAAGTCTGTTCCAACTTTAATAAAGATTTTTTATAGGAGTGTTTATATAATGGAAGACCATATTCTAATACAGGTAACAGCAGTTGTTTTACAGTTGTGGCAAGTGGGCTGTGGCAGGGTGGTTTTCTGCATCTGTGGCACCCGGCAATCCACAAGTGGGCTGTGGCAGGGTGGTCTTCTGCATCTATCGTACATGGCAGTCCACAGGCAGGGTGGTCTTCTGCAACTATCATTTCATCCCAGCAGTCCACTAGCAGACTGTGGCCAGATCTCCTGTGCTTGTTCTTCAATTCTGGCAGCCCACCAGTGGGCTCTTAGTTGAGGGAGTCCTTGTGTTTGCTTTTGTGCTTGCTCTTCAATTCTAGCGGCCCACCAGCGGGTTCTTAGAAGAGAGAATCCTTGTGCTTGCTTCTTGTTTCCAGCAACCCTGATGAGGTGGGTGTGGCTGATGGACCAATGGTCTGTTTAGAAAACCTCTCAGCATCCCTATAGTTCCACAGGAAGTTTTCAGAATCATGCTGGCCAGAAAGCCTGATTGTTCCCCTTTGCAAGAGTTCCTCTTTTTTTCCTCTTTGTACAAGCTGAACAACTATCACAATGATAGAGAATTTAATAACTGTGCATGAACTGCCAACTGTATCCTTGTAGAGTCTTGCCTTAGCATACCATAGTAGTTAACTGGTCGGAGTACTCGGGGGTAGTCACTTTGTTAGAAGAGCACCGCGGAGGTCATGGTAGAGCAACCCGTACAGTAATTGACAGTATCCTTACAGTGTGAGAAGAACCTCGTGAAGAGTTAGGGGTGGCTGTACAAGCGGGGGTACCAAAGACCTCCTGGACATGATGAGGGAAAGGGATAGACTACGGTCAGCCTATAAAAAAGCCCTCTCCCCTGCCCAGTGGAATGATTACTGATGGCTATGAAACCTTTGTAAACAGTCAGCCCTTGCCAAAAAATGTGCCTTCTTTCAGAGCAAACAAAGAAACAGTCTTGGTGACCCCCCATCACTTTTGGGGTGTGGTTGGCTCATTACTTAACCCTCAAACTCACAACCCCATTATTCACCCTGACACTCCTTTCGGACATCTGGCTGACCCCATTGCTGTGGCAGAGGCCATCAATAAAAAACTCACAGACCTGTCTGCCCTCCTTAGCAAACTGCCACCCCTGGTGACCACCACTGTCTCTCTGATCATCCCCCACCCATACCCCTCAAACTCTTCCCTTCCCCTCTTTCTACTTCAAAACCATCACCCCCAGGGACACTGCCAAACTGCTGAAGAGCCTGCCTAGCTGGGCAGCCCAGGCAGCAATGGTCTTTTCCTGCTATGCTTAAACTTATATCACCTGCCATCTTAAAACAACTCACCTATCTCTTTAACCTGGCATTGACTACCTCCTCAGTGCCTAGCACTTGAAGCATGCCTGGGTGGTCCCAATTTTAAGACTGGTGACCTGCCATCCCCAGATAACTATTGGCCTAAGTCCTTGCTCCCCCACCTTAGCAAATGCCTAGAAAGGATTGTCCACCGACAACTGTCTGACTGTACTGACACACACACAACATACTGTCCAGACAGCAACACATGTTCCGTAAATATCAGTCCACCCCATCTGCCCTCGCCCTGTTTACCAATCACATTCTTAGGAACATGGACCTTGAAAAAGCAAGAGGTGCCATCTTTGTCGACCAGTCTAAAGCGTTTAACCTGGTACACCACACCCTGTTGCTCTCCTCCCTTCGTACCTTTGGTTGCTCTGCTGAGAGCATGTGGTGGTTCCAAAGTTACCTTTCAGATAGATCTTAGTCAGTATGTGTGGGACCTTCTACCTCCCCTGCCCTCCCAGTTGCTACTGGTGTATACCAGGGCTCCATCCTGGACCCACTATTATTTTCCCTGTTTATAAACTCTCTCCCCTCTGACTGTCTTACTTGTGATGCCCTATTTTATGCAGATGGCCTTGTCCTCTTCACTAGTGACAAGGCTCTTCAGAATATATCCAGGTTGTTATCCAATAACTACTCTGCAGCACACACCTGGTACCATTCACTTCGCCTAATTGTTAATGCTAAAAAAAACAAATCCATGCTATTTGAATCTAAACCATTCCTAAGGTCACCAAGGCTGGGTCCACCCTCTCAGTAGTCTTACCAGACAACACTATACTTGAAAATGTACTAACTTCAAATATCTGGGAGTTATCCTGAATCCATCCCTCTCCTTTTTCGATCATATCTCCACTGTTATCACCGTATTAACCAAAGACTTGGTGCAACCTATCTGATAAAGTCACTCCTGACCAGGAAAGTTCTTTTAGCCATTGCTCAAGGCAGTCTGCTACCCTTGAATGTCTACTGCTCCCCTATTTACTCACACACATCCTCAGTCTTGCATGCTCACCTCTGCTCCACGTACTACAACATATGTCATTTCACTGTTCTGGCACCATATTCCACTCACCACTGCCACCTCTACCAGACTCTTGGCTGGCTCCCACTACACTGCAGATTCAATTATGGGCTTGGCTGCCTCCTGGACAGTGCCATCAGGCATGGTGAAGCCTCCCCTTATACGTCTGTCCTCAAGACCGGAACTCCCTTGAGGTGTCTGCATGCATCCTCAGTCCCCACCCCCGCCAGATATCCCGAAAGTCTCCTTGGATGGGTAGCAGAGCGCTATCTGTAGCTGCTCCCACTCTGTGGCACAAACTCTCCATGCCCATCTGCTCTCTGGACTCCCATGCCACTTTCAAGACACATCTCAAATCCTGGCTGCTTGATGAGGCCACATGCCATTGCTAGCTTGGATAACCCCGCCTCCACCTTACTGACTTTTTCCTCTTAGGCTGCTTTGGCCTCCCCTGCCCTCTCTCATTTCTTTGGACTCCTTTCTTACATCCCTTACTACCTGCTTCTCAGGCTCTCTTCCACTTGGCTACTGTCTTGTATGTTTTTTTTCTTTTTTACATCATGCATTAATTTGCACTCATCCTTTATAAATAATTGTATAATAATTGCTGCTTATCATGATGTACTGATTGCTTTTTTTCAGGCTCTCAATAATTTTCTTTCCTATGTTACTTTCTTTGTTCACTAATGATGTCTGTATTTCAGTTTTGTTCACCAATGATGTCAGTCTATCCACGCGTGTACTCATTGAATTACTTGTCACTACCTCATTAACAGCCACCTGTGTGGCCCAGGTCATGCCTGAAAACATCCCCTGGATCAGTACACTTACCCGGTTTCCAAAGACTAAAATAAATAAATAAATTAAAATAAAATAAAGCTTAGCTGTTGCAGTAATTTCCATTTAAGAGCTGTCCTCTTACATGAAGTTGTAGAGTTATCCTCCTACAGGAAGTTTTAGAGTTCTAGTGCACCCCTTCTTCCCTGTGATCATGTCTTCCCTTTTACTGGTTGTAAAATAAACTCAAAAAGTATCTGAAGCTCATTTTGACTCCTACCTGTCTTTGGCAGGTGATTGCATACACCGTTCTTGGAACTGGAGATTTCTCCCACCATTCCACCTGCTGGGAGGGACACTTGTGTTGGTGATCAATTATGTAATTTACTTGGGTCATCTTACGTCATCTCTAGTCTCCTTTTACTTTCATTGGACTTTAGCACATCACTAGACCATTACAACTACCCCCAGAAAGTAACTGTCTTATGCTTATCTTTGTATCCCAGATTTTTTCCGTTCTCTACTAATCTTCCTAGTTGCATGGTATACTAGTCTGTACTGTTATTCAGTTTTGTAGTTGACTGTGTGTAATAAGAAATACTAAGAATACAATTACTGGAGAGAAGATGCCCCAAAAAGAACATTATAATTCCTTTTGTCTTCTTGTTTGGAAGTTCTGTGATATCCATAAATGTGAATTAAATACTGCACCAGATTCATCACACACAGCTGTACTGCTGCTAGGTCCCTCTGTTGCAGTTGAGTGAAACTGCCCAGAGAAGTCACTAAGAATCATATGAGAAAATATTCATTAGAAGGAAATAAATCTGTTGTTTTACTCCACTATGTCTTCTGCCAGCCACACATGTCAAAGTGGCAACAGTCAAAAACTGCTGTTCTGCTGCTACGTCCCTCTGTTGCCTGCTGTGCTGTCTGTGCACTGCCCTGAGACGTCATTAAGAATCCTATGAGAAAATGTTCATGAGATGGGAATATGCTTCTTGTTTACTGGAACATGTCTCCTGCTACCAACAAATGTGAAAAAGTGGCAACAGTCAAAAAGCAAATTATCCTGCTGATTGATGGTGCCAGGTAAAGATTTTTTTTTTTTTGGGGCGGTTGGTGAAGGTGAGTATTTTTAATTCTTTTTTTGTCATAAGTCTGTTTCTTCTGTGGCAATAATAGTGAAACTGTCAAACATTGTGTTTGTATATATCCATGTTTCTGCTTCCTTGTGGATATTTTTTGGAGATTCACTCATTCTGAATCTGACTGAAGTGTGTTGTTCTTGATGAACTCCATTTGGATTGCTGCGTACTATTACTGGCAGGTAAGTCTTTTTTCTTTTTTTGTTTGGGTTTTTTTCTTTCTTGGTATGTACAGTTCTATGGATAGTACACCTAATGTTTTCTGTTCTTGATGATATAATTTCAGGTAATTCCCTGAAACTATCTGTTCTTTATCCTGGGAGGAGAAGATGAGGATGGCTGTTTTGTGTGATGATTCCAGAGGCAGCAACATTCAGAGTCACATACAGCACCGGAGGCCCCTGAAGAAAAGAACAAAACAGAATATTCAGAAGGACTACACATAAAGAAGTATTCATTGTGTTACTGTCCACACACTGTATATCCATTTTGTAATCCATGTCCTACTCACTGCTACACCAGATGTCACCTGTGCAGATAACAGAAAAATAGACATTACTTTGCCTCCCCTTAGTCACTGCACCACTGCCAGATGCCTGTTATAACTGTGTGAATCACTGTCCTACTACACCACATAGCATCTGTGAATATAAAAACAAAACAACACATCATTTTTCTTCAGTAACAGTCCCTGTGCCAGTGGAGGACACCCACTACAGCCGTTACATGACTATCCATCCGACTATACCTGTGACCTCTGAAGAAGAAAAAAATATTTTGACGCACTTAACCACTGTGTGGATCTTTTGTCCAGTCTAGCCCCTTGTCCATTCCATTCGTCCACTGCTTCCATACATTTCACCTTAGAGAAGAAATGAGGAATCACTTTGCCACCCTTTGGCCAACATGACACACTGTTTTCCTGAAATAAAAAGGTAACTAAAAAAATTCATTCTGATACTTTCTATTTCCTAAAAAACAAAAAAAAGAAGAAATAAGTGAATTAATGATACTTATATCATAGGAAGCTCTCCTGAGTCCTGTGTGTGCCAGCCAAGTGCCACACTGATGTTGGCTGTGTCTGATTTGGAGCAGGCACTGTAACCTGCATGGGAGAATAAAAACTAGAGCAAAAAACAGTTAAATATTTTATTTTAATTTTTTTTCTTTCTGTTTTCATCCCCATTTTCACCTCGCTAGATGTCAGGGCCTTCCTCCACCTGCCCATGCCCTCCACCCACCATGTGATGTCCCAGATTATCCAGCCCAAGCCCAGCCTTTGCTCGACAACCTTCCGAGTACCCAGACTGTAACCCATGGCTTACTGATATCAATGTGCAATATCATATACATCAATCAGTTTATTTGAAAAAAAAACAAAACAAGCAATTGTCAATAACTAACGTTTGCTTGCTGATATTAGCATTGGACATGCAGGAGTTAGACAGATGCAAAGTAGGAATGGCAGTGAAGTACTGAAATCATGCCAACCCCACCTCCACCCTGCAAAGATGGACAGGCATTGGGGTGTGCCTTTAGGGCATCGCCCATAACGCTCACGGCATTTCACCTCACCCCATCCTGTAGACACCGACAAGTGTTGAGGTGTGCCTTGGGGTGTTCAGCTTAAGTCACCCATTTCACAGGCGATGCGCTTGAAATGGGTGCAGTATAGAGAATGGGGTGAAGTCTAAATAAAGAGTCCAAGTCACACCTCGATGCCTGTCACTGGCTTCAGGGTGGGGGTGGGGTGGAATGGTGTGAGCATTACAGCCGGCAATCCAAAGGCACACCCTCGATGCCTGTCAGTCTGTACAGGGTGGGACATTATGGTTAGAAGCCCTAATGCCTGGGCGATTGTTGGTATTTGCACTGCAAATTTCAACATGGCCTTTTGTGACCCCACCTCATGAAAGCATGTGGGACCTCTGCTCATGAACAGTGGCGCTGTGATTCTGTCCCGAATGTTGATTTTCCACAGGGACTGTGCCATTCTGCACCAGAAGTGTGAAAACACAGATCAGGCGGGATGTTAAGAATGACAGCTGTACCATTCATAGGGAGGTGTGAAGAGATGGCAACGTTGAAAATCTGGAGTGAAAATATTAAAAATGCTCGAACTTCCAAGTGTACATGGAAACTGCATAATCCACACTTGTAACACAGTCATTTAGTGGAATTATTTTACCAGATTTTCAACATAGGCATTTTGTGACCTCAGCTCATGAACACTGTCACTATGAGTTTCTTAATCTGTCCCGAACATTGATTTCCCATAGCGACTACTCCATTGTGTGCCAGATGTGCAAAAAACACATTTTGGGCAGGATGTGAAAAATGACAGCTGTACTGGTCATAAGGAGGTGTGTAAAATTGACAGTGTTGAAAATTCTGAGTGATCATATTTTAAATTTTTAAAGTTACAAGTGTGCGTGGAAACATAGCCATTTTATGGCCTTTTGTCACCAAATTCTCAACATAGGCATTTTAGGACCTCTGCTCATGAACAGTGTCACTGTGATTTTCTTAATCTGTCCTGAACACTGATTTCCCACAGTGACCATGCTGTTCTGTGCCGGAAGTGCAAAAACACATTTCAGGCAGGATGTGAAAAATGACAGCTGTACTGTTCACAAGGAGGTGTGTAAAAATGCCAAAGTTGAAAATCTGGAATGAAAATATTACAGATTCATTAAGTTACATGTGTGTGTGTGTGGAAACTGCACAATGCATGCTCATAAAACAGTCATTTTTATGTTTGCTTGCGCATGCGCGCAAGAAACATTTCAGCACAGCTTAGGAGAGACGTGGGGTTTTGGAGGTGTGGCACTGTGGGGTCCAATGGCCCCAGTGCCTTTTGAGGCTTGGCCCACTTCCCCCAATGTGGCAGCATGCTGCTGCTGACACTAGTTCAGCCAGTGTGTTACCACCTTGAAACATTTTCGCAGCTGCAATCGGGGACCACCTCATCATTGCAGCATCAGCCATTCCTTGCAATGAGGAGCGACCCATCATTCCAGGGCAGTACCTTGCCCTTGTCGATGGATAGCCCAGTCCCCCTCAGCATAATGTCCCCACTCCCAAGTTTGTGTTGTATGCCGAGGGGGTGCCCAATCCCCCTTAGCATCATGCACTCCCTCAACAGTCTTTCTTTGCAAATGGGGTACCCAATCCCCGTCAGCCTTAGTCCCCCCTTCCCAGTTCAATTTACTGATGGGGGAGCCCACTCCCCATATTCATAATGTGCTCCCCCAATTTGTTGTCTGCTGAGGGGGTGCCCAGTCCCACTTGGCTCTTATTCCCTCCCCACTCGGCATGTGCCGATGGGGGTGCCCAATCCCCTGTTAGCTACAGCCCCCCAAAACACTCAGGTGGCACGCTGGGAGCACACCCCAGTGTGCCAAATGTCCCTGAAAAAAAAAAAACAGTCCTGCTATATATTTTTTTTTAAACCCTGTAACACAGAAAAACATCCCTCGTTAAGTCCATGGCCCCTCCCCCAACCCGCTCCCACCCTCTGCGCACCCTGCCTCCCCACACACCCCTTACCCCATACTTACCACCAGAGCCCAGTGCGATGATCTTCGGTGGACCGAGAACACGTCTGCACTCTTCAAAGCTGACCGTGAACTGAAGAAATGCTGGTAAGCGGTATAATGGCATAAATAGGGTTTTTCAACTTTGGTGCATATCTCAGACATTTTGGGAATTTGGGCACCAAATTTTCAACATAGGAGTTATTGGGACCCCTCCTCCATGAATTCAGTCACTGTCATGGCGTTATTCTGTCCCAAAAGGTGATTTTGTGGTCACTGCGCGAATCACCTTTTGGGGACCGATCAACAAATGACAGTGCCAGTGTTTATGAGGTGGGACTCTAAAAGCCTTTGTTGCAAATTTGGAAAAATCAAAAATTACTGTTTTATGACAGTGCATGCAGTTTCCACGCATGCTCGTAACGCCACAAATTTGTAATATTTTCACCCAGATTTTCAACATTGGCATTTTCCCATACCTCCTTATGAACAGTACAGCTGCCACTTTACATAATGGCCAAAATGTGTTTCCACCGTCCAGCACAGAATAGTGCAGTTGCTGTGGGTAATCAGTTTTCGGGATAGATTGAGAAAATGACGGTGCCACTTTTCTTGAACAGAGGTCCTAAAATGCCTATGTTGAAAATTTGGTGACGAAGTCCATAAAATGACTGTGTTACAAGTGTGTGTTGCACAGTTTCCACACACCCTTGTAACTTTGCAAATCTGTAATATTTTCATGCCAGATTTTTCAACAATGGCATTTTTTCACACCACCTTATGAACAGTACAGTTGCCATGTTTTACATCCTGGCTGAAATGTGTTTTCACACTTCCGGCACAGAATAGCGGGCTGCTTTGGGAAATCAGTGTTTGGGACAGATTAAGATCGAGCGAGTGAGAGCGGGGGAGTGAGTGAGCTCAACTGAGCTCTGTTGGGACTGCTGCAGATTTCTTTGTGGGCAGAAAAAGGCTCCAAAGCAGGCAGGAGTCTAGTACAAAGGGCAGCCTGCAGCACTGGCAGAAACAGAATGAATGAGTGAGGGGAAGGGAGGGAGTGCCGAGCTTAACAGAGCTCTGTCAGGACTGCTGTGGATTTCTTTGTGGGCAGAAACAGGCATCAAGGTAGGGGCCCAGAACAAAGGACATCCTGCAGTGCTGGGAGAAATAGAACAAGTGAGTGAGAGAGGGGGAGTAAGCGAGCTCAATGGAGCACTGTCGGGACTGCTGCAGATTTCTTTGTGGGCAGAAAAAAACATCAAGGCAGGGGCCCAGTACAAAAGAGCAGCCTGCAGTACCAGGAGAAACTGAATGAGTGACTAAGAGAACGGGAGTGATCGAGCTCAACGGAGCTCTGTTGGGACTGCTTCAGATTTCTTTGTGGGCAGAAAAAGGTGCCAACGCAGGCAGTAGCCCAGTACAAAAAGACAGCCTGCAGCGCCGGAAGAAACAGAATAAGCGACAGAGAGCAGGAGTGAGTGAGCTCAATGGAACTCTGTTGGGACTGCTGCGGATTTCTTTGTGGGCAGAAAAAGGTGCCAACACAGGCAGGAGCCCAGTATAAAAGGTCAGCCTGCAGCATCGGGAGAAATAGAATGAGCAAGTGAGAAAGGAGGAGTGAGTGAGCTCAACGAAACTCTGCTGGACTTTAGAGTTGCTCACCCTCCCTCCCAGGGTCCTCTGTGGTCCTATATTACAGCAGGGTCTCTGGGGTGGAGGCAAAGCAATGATTGGATACTTTTAGGACTGCTGTAATAATACATATTTATTTGTTCTGTTTATTTCTCTAACTGAACTGAGTAATACTTGGAGTGCAAAAGGATTTCTAACTGGGTGAAAGTGAAACTATATGAGAGCTGTGAACAAAAGTATGGTAGCTGAGGGGTGAAAAACAAGCAAGGAGGCTTGAGGTGCTACAGTAATACAGTAGCTAATGGATGAGATTTGAGACCGAATTAACCTGGTTGGCAAGGGGTAGTAGGGGACTAGAGTGGGGGACAGGAATTTGAGTAAATAGAGGCCTAACAGTTGCAGTAGGGTACAGAACCCAGGAGTAGAGCCCATAACACAAGATGTGGCCAAATGGGGCAGGTGCAACATGTCAATAGGCGGGCATCTTTGGAAGGGTGGTGGGGTGTACAGGGTGTGGCTCCGCCATGATCCTGGACTGGGCGTGGAGGATGGGGGTGTTTGGTCTGTAGAAGACTGGCTAGTTTGAGGAGGGAACACTGGAGGTTGGGAGGAGTCTAAGTGGCA
Source organism: Neoceratodus forsteri (assembly GCA_016271365.2). Taxonomy (NCBI): domain Eukaryota; kingdom Metazoa; phylum Chordata; order Ceratodontiformes; family Ceratodontidae; genus Neoceratodus; species Neoceratodus forsteri. The sequence continues at coordinate 83,053,663 of CM028133.1, read as the reverse complement.
GGGCAGATGAGCATGGTAGCCATCCTGGCTGGGGAGGAATAGGAGAAGGCAAGGGGTGATGAAAGAAGAGCAACTAGGGACTGAAACAGACCCCAGTATCAGAAGCACTAGCAGAAAAGAAAGGAGAAGTGATGGGGTGCCCGAGGCCAAGGGAGGGCCTCCTGATGGGGAAAAAGAGACCACGAGCAGTACCAGGGAGAGAGCAGATGGCTGCAGGTAGGAAGGGAACAGGGTGGGACCAGGGGTGGCATGGAGAGAACAAGAGGAGGAGGAACCGATAGGGAGAAGAGATGTAGGAGGGTATTGACTAGGAATAGATTTGAGCCTCTGCTATGGGAGAGAGGGGAGAAGGAACATACTGTGGGAGGGAGGACAAGTGGGGCATGAGAGGGATGGCAACAGGTAGGGAAGAGATGGCGAGGATGAAAGGGTAGCGGGGCTAGTAAGGAAGGAGGCGATGGTGACTGGAAGAAAGAAGGCTACGGAAGAGGAAGGATGGGAGGGGCATCACTATTGGGGTAGAAGGGAATGGGGCTCTAAATGACAACAATGGGGATAGGAAGGGTTGGAAATCAGCAAAGGAGTAGGGAGGTGCATGGGAAGCCCAGTCGGAAGTAGTCAGGCTGGGAAGGGGTTCAAGGGGATGAGAGGAATAAGGCAGAGAAAAGGGATGAGGTGGAAGTAGGGGGTACAGATACAGAAGTCACAGAGGGTGCAGGTGGCGGGAGTAAGGGGCAGGGAAGAACGAATACTGGGGTGGTGGAAGGGACATTAGAAGGGAAAGGGGGTAAGGGATGGGGGGAGTACTCATCCTGGAGAATTCTATACTGAAAGGGGTGAGATGGAGCGGAAGGGGGGAAGGCACAGCCGTAGTTGGGTTGAAGCTATTCCCAAGTTGACTGCAAGAGAGGCAGGGCAGGCACTGCTCAAGTGTGCAATAAGGAAGAGGAAGAAACCTCATTTAGTGTTGCATATGGGTACAAATGACTTGGCGGAGGAGACTGTGGAAGTAATGAGGGGAGGTTCGAGTAGTTGGGCAGGCAGGCAGTGTGAGGGTGTGGGAGAGTCCGTGGCATTCTCGGAGGTACTCCTGGTACCATGTGCAAGTATGGGGAGGAAGGGTAGGATTGAGGAGTTCAATGAGTGTCTGAGGGATTGGTGTCACACCAAAATTATGGGTTAGTGACTAACTTGGGTAGGGTCTGGGAGAATAGTGACTTGTCATGCCGGAGAACAGGGTTTCTTGAGCAGAAAGAGGAGGGAAGTATTAAAGGCAGGATTAGAGGGTATATCTCACTAAGGCGGATTTAAACTAGTGGGGGTGTCCAAAAGGCTGAGGTTGGTAGGAAGGTCCAGACACGGGAGCCTAATGAGGTCACCCCCAGATATGGTAAGGCGGAGGTGTAGTAACCCTGGGAGGGACAGGCAGGGTGGTCTGAGTGTAATACAGAAGGCACCACCACCCAGTAAGAATAAGGATGAGAAAGGGTGCGGACTACCGGGAGGAGGGACACAGCCAAGGAGAAGACTGAGGAGAAGGAGGAATGCAGGTGGAGGTGGTCTGACTAAATGGATAGAGAACTGGTTACAGGGAGGGTGAAGAGGTGGTGGTGGTGGTGGTGGGGGCTCAGCACCCACAGCAGTGACAAGCGGGTGCCACAGGGGTCAGTGCTGGGCCTGGTGTTATGTGGGCTCTTTATCTCCGATATAGCACCTGCAGGTGGGGAGCAGGGTTAGTCTGTTCGCACATTGTACCAAATTGGGGGTGGTGGGGACAAAGAGGATGGATGGAAAACCTGTAGGGGACCTAATCAAACTAGACATGGTCAGTGGAGTGGCAGCTAGGATTCAATGCAAAGAAGTGTAAGGTGATGCACTTCAGGGCTAGAACAGAAGAGGGACTATGGTTGGGATCACAGAGGAGAAGGACCTAGGGTGTTGGTAACTAGGAGCATGAACAACTCGGCCTAGTGCAGGAGAACAGCTGCGAAGGCAAACAGGATGCTGGGGTGCATTGCTAGGGGGTACTCATCCAGACACAGGGATGTGATTCTACCTCTTTACAGATCATTGGTCACACCACACCTAGAGTACTGTGTGGCAGTACCTGAGGAGAGATATAAAGTTACTGGAGGGGTTGCAAAGGAGGGCAACAAAAATGTTAAAGGGGGTGGAAGGAAAGGAATTTGAAGTTAGGCTGAAGGAGTTGAACATGTACACACTGAAGGAGAAGAGGGATGGGGGTATGATTGAAGCATTTAAATACCTGAGTGGGGTAAATAAACCTAGCGCTGAGGGGATGTTTAAACTGAGGAGTGGAAGAGAGACGAGGGGGCACGGACTAAGGTTGGAAGGAGGACGTTTCAAGAAGGAATTGATGAGGCAGTACTTCTCTGAGAGGGTGGTGTCTAGTTGGAATGCGCTGCCAGAGGGGGTGGCAACATGTAGGACAGTCAATAGCTTTAAGGAGGAGTGGGATAAAGCAAGAGGAAGAGCTGGGGAGGCAGGGACAGGGGCTGGGAAAAGCGGGGGAGGAACTGAGGGGGAGGAGGCTGGTGCAGCTGCATTCTAGGGTGCTAGCTGCATAGCTGGGCAGACTTACATAGACTGATTGGTGTGTTCTGCTGGCAGATTTGTCTGTTCATATGTTCGCATGTATGTTCGTATGTAAAATCACAGTGACTCTGTTTATGAGCAGAGGTCCTAAAATGCCTATGTTGAAAATTTGGTGACACATGTCCAGAAAATGACTGTGTTACAAGCATGAGCTGTGCAGTTTCTATACACCCTCATAACTTCACAAATTTGTAGTATTTTCTCTCCAGATTTTCAGTATTGGCATTTTTTCAGACCTCCTTATGAACAGTACAGCTGTCATTTTTCACATCCTGCCCGAAATATGCATTTACACATCTGGCACAGAAAACCGCAATTGCTTTGGGAAATCAATGTTCGGGACAGATTAAGAAAATCATACTGACAGTGTTCATGAGCAGAGGTCACAAAATGCCTATGTTGAAAATTTGGTGAAATAGTTCCACTAAATGGCTTTGTTATGTGCATGCATTGCACAGTTTCCATGTACTCTCGGAAGTTTGAGCACTTTTAATATTTTCACTACAGATTTTCAACATTGCCATCTCTTCATACCTCCCTATGAATGATACAGCTGTCATTCTTCACATTCTGCTCGATCTGTGTTTTCATACACGTGGCGCACAATGGCACAGTCGCTGTGGAAACTCAAATTTTGGGACACATTGACAAAATCACAGTGCCACTGTTCATGAGAAGAGGTCCCAAATGCTTTCATGAGGTGAAGGTCACAAAATGGCCATGCTGAAAATTTGTACTGCAAATATCAACAAATGCCTGGGGCATTACGGTTCCAACCATAATGTCCAACCCTTAAAACTGACAGGCATCAGGGTGTGCCTTTGGATTGCCGATTGTAATGCTCATACCATTCCACACCAACTGTAATGTTCATGCCATTACAATCCCACCCCCACCCTGCAGCCATTGACAGGCATCGAGCTGTGCCTTGGACTCTTCAGCCACAGAGTTCACCCCCATTCTATATTGCACCTGTAACCCCTGCAAATGGGGTTCCCAAAAGACTTCCAGGAGCTTGCTTGAATGCTCCAAGCCTGAATGGTGTTTGGCATTTAAGCCATTTATCAGTGAGTGTTTTAGAGCCTCTGGTACTGTCTCTTTAAGAGCTGTCTGCTTGCAGACATAATTAGTTTATATGGGGACTGTGTGCTTCTCTGTTTGAGTACCACTCGAGCACTGCTGCCAATTCACTCTATTTTGCAGTCACTAGGAGTGCAAAGGGAACCTATCTAGAAAGATGTAACTGTTTGCCAGAAATCATGTGAGGTAATATTGAAATACAGTTTGTCTAACCTGCTTTCTTTGCAGTCAGAACTGTGTCTGCCTAGTTCCCCATTCTGGTTTGAACTGCTGAACTGGACCAATCAGTGTGGGTAAGCTAGCTCTAAAATGGTGCCTTGGACGAATCAGAACTTGGACTCATAATCTGAGCCAGCCACAAGAGGATTGTATGGGCAGTGACTCTGGGAGATGTGGTTTAGACTTGAACCTTTTTGGACCAACAGCAGCAGTCTACTGTGAGTGACAGCCAATCCAGTCAAGAACTGGGAGGAACTCAAAGGAAGTGCCGGTTTTGTCTGTTGGAGTTTCAGTCTGCTCTGGCAGTGAAGGGGAAAGGAACCCTGTGCTCCTTCATTACTGTTTTAGTCAAAAAAAAAAACATGTGAAGGTCCAGAGTTCGGTCTGCAGCAATGTAACTGCTTGTTGGACTGAATCCGTCCTGTGAAGAGAATCAAAGGATATCTGAAGAGTAGAAACCAGGCTCACCCTGTAGAAGACTGGAGGAATTAAGGAAATTGCACTCGGTCTGTCAGAACTGAATCTGCTGTGTGTTCTCCTGGGTATTGTGCAGTAATGGCGATCGACAGATGCAGCCTGCCTGGTATAGTGCTTTCTTTTTACCATATAAATGTGTGAAGAGGTTTGTGTACCTCAGTGAATCCTGCTGCCATTAAGTGACTTTTTGCCTGTGACTGTTTACCATAAATGTGTAGGAGTCTCTTGGAGCTCAAGAGTAGCCCTGCTGACATTGAAGGACCCTATCTTGTTTTGGAGGTCGTGAGTACTAATTCAGGGTCGCTCCCTGTTGAATTGCCACATTAAACCAAATGGAATTACTGTACTGCTGACTGTTTAATTTTCCTTTTCTCTGTGAAAGGGCCTACCACTGCCACGGTTTGGACCAGCCACTAGGGCTTGGGTACCCAGGACAGTAACTGATAGGATAGGCCTGTGCACAGAGCCATAGGTAGATAGTAAAGTGATAAGCTAATTAACCAGATTTCCCTGTCCTTGTTATATCCCCTAAATAAATCCAGAGCTGCTGTTACAGCAAAGTTATACTGCCTGAGGTATTTGTCTATGTTAAAGTACTGTACTGTGATTGTTGCACTGTATCTTATTTCACAGGAGGTCCCAGTGCGGAACCAGACCTGGGGTAAGTGTATACTGTGAAGGTAATTCTGATATATTGTATTCGGCCACTAGTGGGAAGAAGGGGGTTGCAGTGTCCCAGAGGGCTGTGACCAAGTTAGTTTAACTATTGCAAACCCTGACCTCTGGGTGGAGGCACCCGCCATTGGATCCAGGCCCCTCAACCTGTTAGTGGCAAATCAGGCAGGGTAGTAGGCCCTGGATAACGCCATCTAGGGGTTACATCTGGAGGCTCACCGCTGGGATTGTGTGTCCTCTAGTGGCCATATTCTGAACCACTGTTAAGAAAAATAGGGGTACCCGACAGAAGTGGCTGTGCACCGGCTGGTGGAGTGGTGTACTGGGAGGAGATTGACCCCCAAATGCTATGCTTATCCTGGACATCCCCTGGGTATCAATACGGACACTGTACAGGGAGTACTTTCCAAGGTGGAAGGTTTACAAAACCCTGTGTGGGTGGAGGTGTCGGCATGCTAATCTGCTCACCCACACTTTCCTGGCCTAGTAGAGTTTAAGGATCCATAGATAGCTCCAAAGTGCCACAGACCATTACCCCAGAGGGAGCCCTCACTGCCTGGAGAGTGATAACTAAGTACAGTAAAGACCGGGGGAATGAGCCCCACCACTGTCTGAAACTTTGAGGAGAAATTTGCTAAATGGTTGCTGGGGAAGGGAAAACTGTGGAGGACTTGAAGAAACTATTCTTGCCACCTGGGGTGTTCCTCCCCAACACCTCTCCCGCTCCAGTACCCGTAATGGTGGCTAAACCAATGCAGACTCCTATTTCTGCACCTGCTATTAGTCACGACTCTTACCAAGGTTGAGGATCTTCTCTGGCATCCTCCCCACCCCAAGGGAGGATGACTGGGAAACCTGGATAGACTATGTGCCCCAAGTGCTAGAATGGCAATGCTCGGAAGCAAAGCGAAAGAGGGTTAGTCAAGAGCCTCCGAGGTCCTGCCCTGGCTACCATCCATGCTAAACGGGCCAGTAACCCTGAAGTGACTGCACAGGCCTTCGTGAGGCCTTGGAGAATGTGTATGGGAGCCCAGATTCTGATGAAGACCTATGGTGGAGAGTAAGAGATGCACAACAGTACCAAGGGGGAGTTGTTGTCTGTGTATGTATCTCGGCTGAAAAATTGTTGCAAGAATGCCTCAGAAAGGTAGTTTGCCAGCGATTGAACTGGACCCGAACCAGGCTGGACAGGATCCTTAAGTCTGCCCCTTCTCAGAACTGCTGTTGCTTCAGTTCACCTGGCAAATCGCTGAATCCCCCACTCCTATGATGAGTTAATGAGAGAAATTTGAGGAATTGAGAAAAGGCGACTCGGGAGGGACCTGCACCAATAGCTGCGGCCCACGACCCGAGTGACTGAGGTGGCCCATCAAGTGAAGTTCAGGGGCAGAGGTTGGCAGTCAATGAGTGCTCTGACAAGGAAAGATGATGCCACAATGGGGCGAACTGTTGAGAGAGATCCGGGAATTCAAAAACAGTCCCTTTATGAAGGCACGCCTGCAAGTACAGGCCCTGACCTATATCCGACTGCATCTGCTATGGGGTGGGGGTACCCACCCATGTATCTCCTGCTGATAACAGCTCCAAACTCAATTCCTTGACCATGGAAGTGGAGAAACTGACGGGCGTCTCCAAATGCTTATCACGCCGCAGAGCAGAGATGGCACCAAGGTTTCCAGTTAGTAATACCCCCGCCCTGGCCCCCAGTGTGGCGCCGCGCCAGCTCAAACTCCAGAAAGTAAGTTTGCTATAATTGTGGGAAGGATGGGCACATGAAAGGGAATGCTGGTCCCCAAAGACACTGACAAAGTTGCATATAGGCTACAAGGAGGCTTGGAGAACAAATCAGTGGTTAAGAGGTGCACGAAATGATCCCAGTGAGGGCACCAAAAATGCTAACTCACGTCCTTTGTGGCAAGGTCAGTTGCCCAGGCCCCACTATCGCCTCCAGACTGGTCCAGAATAGTGGGTCCTCCATGGAGACCACTGTAAAGGTGAATGGAGTGTCTACAAGAGCTGTATTAGACAGTGGCTCCCAAGTGACAATTATGTTCCAGGATTGGTATCGGAAGCATTTGTCAGATGTACCCTTACAACCATTAGAAGGACTGCATGTATGGGGGTTAGTGAGAAGGCCTACCCTATTCCGGTATATCGAATTTGGCTGTCTTTCCCCACCTCCGTGGCTGGGTGGCCGAACAAGTAGAGACTCTAGCCTTAGTGTGTCCCCCACTGGACTGTATGATGGTGTCCTTTGTTGATTGGAACAAATGCTCATATGTTGGAAGGCTGGCACAGTTGTGTTATGAAAACAGGGGTCAAAACTAGTAGAGCTTTAAGAGTTCCAGCTTTAATTAAGAAGGCCTATGAGGCACAGAGAGATGCTGAAAAAATAGAACCAGAGGAACCGGTCGGAATTGTATGGAAGAAGGATCCTGAGTCTCTGATCCTGGCGCAAATGCCCAGTGTACCTTACAGGAGAGGTCCGTATCAGAAAGGATGTTAAGAATAAAATATTAATGTTGGATGCACCAGGCGATGGAAAATTGCCAGAGGGACTGCCTGGTCAAGCCTAGTATTTTGCCCGCTAGAGCCCATGCTTATGCCAGAAGGGTAATGGTCCAAGTTCATAATGTGACTGAAAGAGACATTCGAGTAAATAGAGGTTGCATCCTGGCTATATGTGCATTGTGCAGACACTGCAGTGCTACCCAGCAGCAAGAGTTCAAGGAAGAATGCAGAGTAACGCCTGACTTGTTTGATTTGCGACTCTCGTTGCCAGCTGAATGGAAAGTGAGGATCAGTGAAAAGCTTGCCCAGAGAGACCAGGTGTTTTCTTTAAAGGAATGGGGCGAGGATGCGTGCAAGGAGCTGAGCACAATATCCGGCTGAATGACGAAGAAGACCATTTCGTGAGAGGTCTCGCGCCTGGCACCTGCTGACATAGATGATGTGAGATGGCATCTGCAAGAGATGTTAGCTGCTGGTGTAATACAAGAATCCAGAAGCCCTTATGCTTCCCCCATTGTGGTAGTGAGGAAAAAGAATGGGACAATAAGGATGTGTGTGGATTATCGCACCTTAAACCGGCGGACTATCCCTGATCAGTACACAATGCCCCGCATTCAGAATGCTTTGGACTGCCTAAACGGGAGCAAGTGGTTCTCTGTGCTGGATCTCTGCAGTGGGTACTACCAGATCCCGATGGCCCCAGAGGACCGTGATAAGACAGCCTTTATCTGTCCGCTTGGCTTCTATGAATTCATGAGGATGCCTCAAGGGATTTCAGGTGCCCCAGCCACTTTTCAACGATTGATGGAGCGTGCAGTGGGGACATGAACTTACTAGAGTGCCTGGTATACCTAGATGATGTTATTGTGTTTGGCAGCTCACTGGAGGAACATGAGAGCAGATTATTTAAGGTATTGGACCGACTGGAGGACTTTGGCCTTAAACTGTCCATTGATAAGTGTCAATTCTTTCAAACATCAGTAAAGTATGTGGGACACATAGTATCCACCGAGGAATAGAGACCAACCCAAGTAAAGTTGAGGCCTTGACCACCTGGCCACAGCCAAAAATCTAAAAGAACTGCAAAGATTCCAGGATTCTGTGGTTATTATCTGCTTTCATCAAGGACTATTCAAGAGTGATCCGTCCTTTACTTAACCTTACTCAAGGGTATCCCCAACCCACAAAAATACCAAAGGTCAGCGTCCCTCAAGACTGAAAGAGTCTATTTTCATCCGAGTGAAGTATTTGGGGCCCGCTGGACTCCTGATTGTGAGACTGCTTTTCATGAGATCATATATCAACGTACCCATGCTCCAGTGCTGGCCTATGCCGATCCAAGAAAACCTTACGTCCTGCACACTGATGCTAGCTTGCAAGGGTTGGGGGCTGTGTTGTACCAAGAGCACGAGAATAGCCTGAGACCAGTGGCCTTTGCCAGTGAAGCCTGATCCCATCCGAAAAGAACTATCCTGTACATAAGTTAGAGTTCCTAGCTTTGAAGTGGGCTATTGTTGACCAATTCCATGAGTACTTGTATGGGGCTAAAATACTAGTAAAAACTGACAATAATCCTTTGACCTATGTGCAGACCTCAGCTAAGTTGGATGCCACTGGCCATAGGTGGCTTTCTGCATTATCTACATATGACTATGCTCTCGAATACCGAGCAGGTCTGAACCACATAGATGCTGATGCTCTCTCCGAGGCCTGTTCCCCAGAATGATTGGGTCCGATTGGCAGAACCTGACATTCGGGCACTCTACCGGAAGTTTGACAGGAGGAACAAATGTCCACGGACGAGTGGACTGCATGGTGGATTGCTTGGGACCCTCTGAGATTGCATACCTGCTGCTTTTGCCACTTTTCTGCAATAGACATTGGTCACTGCCTCAGCTGGACAATGACAGTATTCGGGGCTCAATCCCGCGATCCCATGATCAAAGCAGCTTTAGAAGCCCTCTATGCAGGAAAAGATGTGTCCAAATTACGCCCACTGATTTGAGAACTGCACTGTTATACAAAGAAGGTCCTAAGTTGAAACTGATCAATAAACTGTTATACAGAGAAACAGTAGACAGAGGGGACAAGTAGACAAACAACAACTAGTGCTGCCTACTCCTTCGAGACTCAGTACTGATGTCCTTGCACAACCACATGGGGCACCTTGGTATAGACAGAACACTTGACTTGGTGAGATCCAGATTCTATTGGCCTAAGATGGGGCTGATGTGAGCAACACATTCGAACATGTAGTCGCTGCTTACAGAGGAAAGCTTTCCCCCAGAGGGCTGCCCCCTTGTTAACATCACCACCAGTGCACCCATGGAGCTGGTCTGTATTGATTTTCTGAGTTTGAGTCAGATCAAAGAAATATCAGTAATGTGCTGGTGGTCACTGACCATTTCACGAGATATGCCCAAGCTTTCCACCAAAGACCAGAAAGCATCCACTGTGGCCAAAGTACTTGTAGAAAACTTTTTGTTCATTATGGGGCTCCACAAAGAATCCATTCTGATCAAGGGAGAGACTTTGAGAGTCGTCTGATCAAAGAGATGCTTTCTCTGTGGGGAGTACGAAAGTCAGAACCATCCTTACCACCCCCAGGGGACCCACAGCCTGAACGTTTCAACAGACTTTGCTAGATATGCTAGGCACCCTGCACCCAAAGGACAAGCCTAGATGGAGCCAACAAATTAGCACCCTGGTACATGCTTATAACTTCACCAAAAGTGATGCCACTGGTTCTCCCCTACCGCCTGATGTTTGGAAGAGAAGCTCGACTACCGTAGATGTGTGTTTGGGGTCTCTCCTGATGGGTTCAAGCTGACAACTATTTACAGTATGTGCAAAGTTAAAGGCCCAGCTAACTCATGCGTACCAACTGGCTCAAACCATGGCTGCCAAAAGAAATCTGGACAACAAAGAAAGGTATGATAAAAGGTGAAAGCACAGGAACTCCAGGAGGGAGATCGGGTATTGCTAAGAAATCTGGGAATGCATGGCAAACACAAGATTACTGACAGATGGCACCATCTCCGCACATTGTAGTGGCAAACTAGATGATCTGCCAGTGTACAAAGTAAGGCCTGAGAACAATTCAAAAGATGTAAAAACAATGCATAGAAATCATTTACTGCCCATTGGACAAATCCTGATTGAGTCTGAGCCCCAGAAGATGCCCCTCTGGACCAGTGACTAGAGCTGCTGCTAAGAAAAGATCAAGGAAGTCTGCACCTACAGAAGCAGAGTTAAAGTGTTCCCCACAAGTCCCAGTTGAGCATGACTGTCAGTCCATATCAGAAGAAAGTGAGAGTGACTTTGAATACTATCCTTCTTACGAACTGAGTCAATTGTTTGGGCAATCCCTAGTCAATACTGGAGACAAAGCTGGACCTTCTGGACTGTCTAAGCCCCCAGCTTCGTCCCTGGAGCCAATGCTCCCAGAAAGTGAAGTGCAAAGCATCAGATCAGATGAAATGGAATCATTGTGCATGGTTGAACTGTTTGAGCTTTCAGGGGAGGAAAATGATGGATTGGGTCAGACTGGTGATACACCAGAACAAGAAGAGTATTTTGAGTGCCCTGACAGTCCACTGCCAGTGTCCAAAAGCTCTCCATGCGAGCCAAATGTTGTAGACTCAGGAACTGTAACTCCTGGAGCTGAAAGTGTCCCAAGTTCTAGCCTCTCTACCCCCATGGAGACTCCCCTGACAAGTGAGGACAATGCTGAAAATGAGGCTCAGAGTGCAGAGACTGTAACAGTTCCCCCTAGAAAGACTGGTCGAGCTGTAAAGCCTGTGGTGCACCTCAGTTATGATTCCCTGGGCCGGCCAGTGGACCTGCCTCTCAATGTTGTCCATAAGGAGTGTATGTGTCCCCGAGCTCATTGCCCAAACTGAGCATCAGTGCTAACTCCAAGTTACTTGTGTTGCTCTCTAGCATGGTGCCCTTGCCCCCGTCCAGCCCCAAGTAACTGATAGGAAGGGCCCCCCTCTTCAGGTTTCATGTACAAGAGGTAATAACTTGAGTTATGGTACAATGTGTGTGTGTAATACTGTAAAGAGGACGTACTGCAATGTTTCAGAAATGTGTTCTTGGTAAAATGATATATTGACTGATGATTACATGTGTGAGCCTAATGCAAATGTATATGGTTGCAGTTAAAACTATGGGGCATTTCTTTGACGCGGACATCAAGCTTTCCCAGGCCAGGAAGGGTGTAACCCCCCTGCAAATGGGGGCTCCCAAAAGACTTCCAGGAGCTTGCTTGAATGCTCCAATCCTGAATGGTGTTTGGCGTTTAAGCCATTTATCAGTGAGTGTTTTTAGAGCCTCTGGTACTGTCTCTTTAAGAGCTGTCTGCTTGCAGACATAATTAGTTTATATGGGGGGACTGTGTGCTTCTCTGTTTGAGTACCACTCGAGCTGCTGCCAATTCACTCTATTTTTGAAGTCACTAGGAGTGCAAAGGGAACCTATCTGAAAGATGTAACTGTTTGCCAGAAATCATGTAGAGTAATATTGAAAATACAGTTTGTCTAACCTGCTTTCTTTGCAGTCAGAACTGTGTCTGCCTAGTTCCCCATTCTGGTTTTGAACTGCTGAACTGGACCAATCAGTGTGGGTAAGCTAGCTCTAAATGGTGCCTTGGGCCGAATCAGAACTTGGACTCATAATCTGAGCCAGCCACAAGAGGATTGTATGGGCAGTGACTCTGGGAGATGTAGTTTAGACTTCGGCGCCTTTTTGGACCAACAGCAGCAGTCTATTGTGAGTGACAGCCAATCCAGTCAAGAACTGGGAGGAACTCAAAGGAAGTGCCCGGTTTTGTCTGTTGGAGTTTCAGTCTGCTCTGGCAGTGAAGGGGAAAGGAACCCTGTGCTCCTTCAGTGCACAGTTTTAGTCAAAAAAACATGTGTAAGGTCCAGAGTTCCGGTCTGCAGCTTGTGTAACTGCTTGTTAGGACTGAATCCGTCCTGTGAAGAGAATCAAAGGATATCTGAAGAGTAGAAACCAGGCTCACCCTGTAGAAGACTGGAGGAATTGCTGAAAATTGCACTCGGTCTGTCAGGAACTGAATCTGCTGTGTGTTCTCCGGGTATTGTGCAGTAATTGCGATCGGGATACAGATGCAGCCTGCCTGGTATAGTGCTTTCTTTTACCATATAAATGTGTGAAGAGGTTTGTGTACCTCAAGTGAATCCTGCTGCCATTAAGTGACTTTTGCCTGTGACTGTTTACCATATAAATGTGTGAGGAGTCTCTTGAGCTCAAGAGTAGCCCTGCTGACATTGAAGGACCCTATTTTGTTTGGAGGTCGTGAGTACTAATTCAGGGTCGCTCCTGTTGAATTGCCACATTAAATCCAAATGGAATTACTGTACTGCTGACTGTTTAATTTTCCTTTTCTCTGTGTGAAAGGGCCCCTACCAGCTGCCACGGTTTGACTAGCCACTAGGGCTTGGGTACCCAGGGACAGTAACTGATAGGGATAGGCTCGTGCACAGAGCCATAGGTAGATAGTAAAGTGATAAGCTAATTAACCTGATTTCTGTCCTTGTTATATCCCCCTAAATAAATCAGAGCTGCTTGTTTCAGCAAAGTTATACTGCCTGAGGTATTTGTCTATGTTAAAGTACTGTACTGTGATTGTTGCACTGTATCTTATTTCACAGGAGGTCCCAGTGCCGGAACCAGACCTGGGGGTAAGTGTATACTGCGAAGGTAATTTGATATATTGTGTCGGCCACTAGGGGAAGAAAGGGGGTTGCAGTGTCCCAGAGGGCTGTGACCAAGTTAGTTTAACTATTGCAAACCCTGACCTCTGGGTGGAGGCACCCGCCATTGGATCCAGGCCCCTCAACCTGTTAGTGGCAAATCAGGCAGGGGTAGTAGCCCCTTGGATAACGCCATCTAGGGGTTACACACCCATTTCAGCGTATGTCCTTATGGAGTGGGGTGACTGTAAAGCCAAACACCCCAAGGCATACTTGTCAGTGTCTGCAGGATAGGGTGAGATGAAATGGCATGAACGTTATGGGCAACAACCCAAACGCATTCCCCAATGCCTGTCCATCTCTGTACGGTGGAGGTGGGGTTGGCATGAAGTTCAATACTTCACTGCCATTCCTACTCTGCATCTGTCTAACTCCTGCATTTCTAGTGCTAATTCCAGCAAGCAAACATTTGGCATTGACAAATGCTTGTTTGGAATTGTTTCACCAAATTTGCAACATTGGCTTTTTGAGAGCCCACCTCATGAACAGTGACACTGTTATTTCATTAATCAGTCCTGAAAGGTGATTCCACACAGTGACCACAAAATTACCTTTCTGGACTGAATAACCAGATGACAGTCATTGAATTCATGAGATGGGGCCCCAAGAACCTCATGTTGAAAATTTGGTGCAAAAATTCAGAAAAATGACCAAGATATCCACATAAGTTGAAAAAAACACATTATGCCATTATACAGCTTACCGGCATTTCTTCAGTTTGCGGATGGCTTTGACGAGTGCAGATGTGTTCCCGGTCCACTGGAGATTGTAGCGCCAGGCTCCAGAGGTAAGTATGAATAGTAAGTATAGAAAAGGGTGTCAGGAGGTGGAGTGCACAGAGGGTGGGTGCTAGTTGGGGGAGAGGACACCAGATTCAGTGAAGATTGTTTTTTTCATTTTACAAATGAAAAAAAAAACAAGAATAAGGGGGTACTTTGCCACACTGGGGTGGGCTCCCATCATGCCACTATAGTGTTTCTTGAGGGGGGCTTGAGCCGATGGGGATTGGGTACCCCATCAGCACATACACAGTGTTGAAGTAGCGGGCAGATGGAGATTGGGCACCCCTAGCATACACAGTGTTGAGGCGCATTAGCTAAGGGGTTGGGCACCCCCATGACCTAGAAATGGGAGAGCTTATGCCAGCAGGGATTGGTCTACCCCATCGGCAAATGAACTAGGGAGGGGCTATATAGACAGGGATTAAATTCCTGTCAGCTTTAACAGGGACTGTGGAGAGGAGGGCTGTCCGTCGGCTTTGTGGGGACTGTGAGAGGCCGACAGAGAAGCTATCACCATGTTTATTGAAAGGGGACACCAGAAAATGCAGCTGTAATTGGCTTCTGCTATCAGGGACCACCCCACAAAAACAGACAGCCAAAACCAGGGACACTGGTTAACCGTGATTGCGAAAAGGCAAATTCCATTTTGTACATAGTAAAAACCGATATTGCCACCGGTGTCTGCCAGGCCAAAATCAGTTTTTACCGGTGTTTTGTTTTGTGCACTTTATTTAATTTTTAATTGTGTTAACATGCATTTTTAACAATTTTGACCTCCACTATAGTGCATCCATCCATCCTTGTACCAATTAAAAGTTATTTTAGGTACAAGATGTGATAGCAGCAACAGCACTATGGCCCCCATCCCTCAGGTTCAGTAGTAGCAACAACACTATGGCCCCCCCTCCCTCTCGTGTGACAGAAACAGCAGCACTGCAGCCTCCCATCCTGCAGGTGTGACAGCAGCAGTACTACATTCTCCATCCCTCATGTGTGATGGCAGTGTAGCAGCACAATGGCCCCCTTCCCTGTGATGGTGGCAGCACCACCAATATATCCAGCTCCCTCCAACACAGCAAACCACCCCTGGTACCAACACAGCCAGTCACCTCTATACTGCACCATTACGCCCACCAGATGTCAGACAGCCACTTCACCAATACAGCCAATCCCCCAATCCAATCCCAAATCACTCAAAACTGAATACAGTCAGCCCTGGAAAAAACCCACTGCCAATACGCCACCACACCTAAATAAATCCTGTATGAATGTACCTTTATTTTGTACTGTGTGTCAATGCTACATTAGGGATGGGAGCAAGTGCAGCCCCCACCCCTCAGGCATGATGGCAGTACTGCTGCCCCTGCCCCTCAAGCGTGATGGCAGCAAGTGCAACTCCCACCCCTCAGGCATGATGGCAGCAAGTACAACCCCCACTCCTCAGGCATGACGAGAGCAAGTGCAGCCCCCACCCCTCAGGTGTGACAGCAGTAAGTGCAGTCCCCACCCCTCAGGCATGATAGCAGCAAGTGCAGCCCCTACCCCTCAGGTGTGACAGCAGCAAGTGCAGCCCCCACCCCTCAGGCATGACAGCAGCAAGTGCAGCCCCCACCCCTCAGGTGTGACAGCAGTAAGTGCAGCCTCCACCCCTCAGGCATGACAGCAGCAAGTGCAGCCTCCATCCCTCAGGCATGACAGCAGCAAGTGCAGCCCCCACCCCTCAGGCATGACAACAGCAAGTGCATCCCCCATCCCTCAGGCATGATGGCAGCAAGTGCAGCCCCCATCCCTCAGGCGTGACAGCAGCAAGTGCAGCCCCCATCCCTCAGGCATGACGGGAGCAAGTGCAGCCCCCACACCTCAGGTGTGACAGCAGCAAGTGCAGCCCCCACCCTCAGGCATGATGTCAGCACTGCAGCCCTCACCCCATAGGTGTGACAGCAGCAGGTGCAGCCTCCACCCCTCAGGCATGATGGCAGCAAAGGCAGAATGACGGTACTCACCCAATGCCATGTACCAAAGTTTGACAGATCTCAGACATGAATTAAGTCGAACCACCAGAAGCCAAAGTGGACTCTGTCGGTTCAGTCCCTAACATCTAGCTGCCTGGACTGGTTTATGTGTAAACAAAGTGCATTCAATTAAAAAAATCCACAACTGATTAATGAGGATTGAGGATGCTAACGGAGAGATCAACAATCTGTACCAAAGAATAAATCAATCAGGAATTGCACCCACAGTAAATTGGGCACTTTCTAACTTGGTCCTCATGAAAATGGAGCCTCTTAGTTTTCGTGTCGGAGCTCAAACTCAGGAAAGGTGTTCTACCAGCAGAGGTAAAGCCATAACCACTGAGCAGCTCATGGCTTCATCTCTCCTATCCCCCTGCAGTCAACAGAAATATTGATCTTTGCTCCCAATCACCAGTTTGAGTGATCACTCAGGTGCAAAGATTATTTTTTAATATAGTGCCTGCAGGGGGGACCAGAGAGGTGAAGCCCCAGTCCGTACAGTGGTCAGGGCTTCACCTCTGCCGGTAGTTCACCTTTAAAAACCCATCAATTCTCTGTAGTTCCCCAACACTTTTAAAAATATTCCATTAGACACTCCTGCAAAAGTACAACTTAAACGTGGTAAGATTATTATTAACATGCAGTTAGACAGTTTATCAACTTGTCTTTGTTTGCCCCCTAGGTAATCCGATGCCTACATCCTCCACAATTCATCAAGGAAACCAAGGAGAAAAATCTGCAGTTTCGACAGTTTTGAAGGGCACAGATTAGACATGGTTTATTCAGTTTGATGTGGCTTAATAAAGTTATTTTGTCTGGCTGTGTCTCTATTATTCTACATGCACACACAGACACGCACGCACACATAGACACACACACACAAACACGCACGCATGCACACAAAAAGACACATGCCCAGCAAACCATGACGGACTGGCACGGACACTCTCCCCACCCCGGTTGACAAGCACAGCCACTTTACACACCATGATGGACCGGCAACTCTCCCCACCCTGCCTAAACGTCATCCAAGTCAGTTTCCCCCACCCACACCACAGGCACACAAAAATAATAATGCATATTATACACATTTTGTACTGTACTGTATTTCTTTCATGGAGAGTACAACCAACAAAATATAAACATTTTTCTACTTTTTTCTTTGTGGCCTCCCCACCCCAGCTCTGTTTCTTATATCACTCTGACCACAAGCCCACCACCCCACAGATCAGTCAAGCAAACCACAGACGTACAATGCAAGGTGTAAAAAAAAAAAAAAGGAAGATCAATCACTGGAGCATGGCAGGACCCAGCAGACTGGCATACATGTTGGAAAAATTGTTCTGTGCCACTCTGCCCATTTTCCCCTCCCTCCGAGGCCAGAACCATTTTCTTTTGTCATGTGAACCAGTCTGCCCAGCCTGTCCACCTGCTGACCATCATCCGCCAACCACTGGAGAGTGGCACAGACCCAGCAGATTGGCATACATGTTGGAAAAAAATGGTTCTGTGCCACTCTGCCCATTTGCCCCTCCTTCCGAGGCCAGAACCATTTTCTTTCCATCATGTGAACCAGTCTGCCCAGTCTGTCCCCCTGCCGACCATCATCCCCCAACCACTGGAGTGGCATGGACCCAGCAGATTGGCATACATGTTGGAAAAAAATGGTTCTGTGCCACTCTGCCCGTTCTCCCTTCCCTCTGAGGCCAGTACCATTTTCTTCCATCATGTGAACCAGTATGGTCAGCCTGCCCATCTGACGACCAACAACCACCAACCACTGGAACATGGCACAGACCCAGAAGACTGGCATACATGTTGGAAAAAATGGTTCTGTGTCACTCTGCACGTTCTCCCCTCCTTCGAGGTCAGAACCATTTTTTTTCCATCATGTGAACCAGTCCGCCCTGCCTGCCCATTTGCTGATCATAATCCACCAACCACTGGAGTGTGGCATGGACCCAGCAGACTGGCATACATGTTGGAAAAAATGGTTCTGTGCTACTCTGCCCTTTCTCCCTTCCCTCCAAGGCCAGAACCATTTTTTTTCCATCATGTGAACCAGTCCGCCCTGCCTGCCCATTTGCTGATCATAATCCACCAACCACTGGAGTGTGGCATGGACCCAGCAGACTGGCATACATGTTGGAATAAATGGTTCTGTGCTACTCTGCCCTTTCTCCCTTCCCTCCAAGGCCAGAACCATTTTTTTCCATCATGTGAACCAGTATGCCCAACCTACCCATCTGACGACTATCAGTCACTGGAGCATGGCACGGACCCAGCAGACTGGCATACATGTTGGAAAAAATAGTTCTGTGCCACTCTGCCCATTCGCCCCTCCCTCCAAGGCCAGAACCATTTTTTCCAGCATGAGAAACAGTCTGCCCAACCCGTCCCTCAGCCGACCATCAGAGACCAACCACTGCAGCGTACATAATAAAGCATGCCAGCTCATCATGCCCCTTCCCCACCTAACATCTTCCTTTCCTTGATTTCCCCATTCAAATACAAGCAGCAAGACTATCCAAAACATAAAACTTACCAGACTACTGAAGGCACATAGAAAGGCAGTAGTCCTGTGGCAGCACAGATGGTGGCAAGGAGCGGGTCGGGTACAGCACAAGACAGCGAAACTGCAGGTTATGAGCACAAGGTTGCTAGTAGGGTAGGTGAGCAGCCACTTTGATTGACCAATCCGGCCACTGTCCCACCAACGGTCCCGACCCCTCCCAGCTGGACCTGCAGGCCACTCTCCCCATCCCAACCTACCAGCCCAATCACTCTCCCCATCCCAACTTATGAACCTGGCCTCTCCCACCCTGATGGACCAATCCAGCCACTGTCCCCACCCGGCGGACCAACCAGGCCACTGTACCCACCCGAGCAGACCTGCAGGCCACTCTCCCCACCCAACCTACCAGCCCAGCCACTCTCCCCATTCCAGCTTTACCAACCCGGCCACTCTCCCCACCCCAGCGGACCAGCAGCCATTGTCCCCACCCCGGCCGGACCAGCAGGTGTTCATCCCATCCCAACCTACCCAACCCGGCAGCTTTCCCCACCCCTCACGGACCTTCATGGCCCACTGTCCCCACCCGACCAAGGCCTGCAGGGGCCACTCTTGCCACCCCGATGGACCAACCTGGACATTGTCCCCTCTCTGACGGACCAACCAGGTCGCTCATTCCATCCCAACCTACCAACCCAGTCACTTTCCCCACCCCTATGGACCTTCATGGCCACTGTCCCTACACCGACTGACCTGCAGGGCCACTCTCTCCACCCCTACAGACCTGCATGGCCACTCTCCCCACCCCAACGGACCAACCAGGCCACTCATCCCATCCCAATCTACTAACCCGGTCACTTTCCCCACCCCTATGGACCTTCATGGCCACTGTCCCCACACCGACTGACCTGCAGGGCCACTCTCTCCACCCCTACAGACCTGCATGGCCACTCTCCCCACCCCAACGGACCAACCAGGCCACTCATCCCATCCCAATCTACTAACCCTGCCACTTTCCCCACCCCATGGACATTCAAAGCCACTTTCCCCACCCCAACCGACCTGCAGGGCACCCTCTCCACCCCATGGATCTGCACGGCCACTCTCCCCACCCCAATGGACCAACCCAGCCACTCTCCCCACCCCTACGGACCTGCATGGCCACTTTTATGAGCATGTATACCAGTCTGACAGCCAGTATCCCTATCCCACACCACCACGATCAGTCCCCACCCTACTGTCTGTATCCACACCCTCACACCACCAGAACCAGAGTCCCCACCCTAATGCCAGCATCCAGCATCCCCACACCATGACACAGCCTGTGTCCCCACCACCTGTAACCCTACCCTACTAACACAACCAGCCTCTACCCCACACCCCAAATAGACACAGCCCCCCCATCAGGATACATAACACAAAAAAAGTGTATTTCATGGAGAGTGACTGACTTCCACCCCCATCAGCAAAGGTCAATGGTGGTCTTTTCAGGTGGCAGTACCACAAAAACGAGTACACCCTAACAGTCTTGTGACCCTTCCAACCCCCCTCCCCAATTCAGGAATGGATCGCGACACCAAACACACGCTTGACCTGTCATTTGGTCCACTTACCTCCACCCCCCAAACCACCATGAACTTGAAAATCAGCACTAAAAATTATTTCCAATCCTATCCTTTGTTTTAAAAATATTTTTTGCACCATTTGTGGAGTGTCTGAACCCCCTTAGGTCTGATAAAGGCCTTTAAATATGACAGGATTCAAGGGGGAAGAACAGGTACATTCACCTTGCCCTAGGATGACAAAGCTGGACAGAGAAAACATTGAGAACGATAGTCAGAGCCAGACAGACCCATGGAGTGAGCAGCAATTAAACCATCGCACCAGCAGAGAGAGTGACATGACCGAGCGACTAGCCAGTGGCACTGTGGTAGCCAGGGAGGGTCATTGCCACGGAGCAGGAGGAGTGGAGCCTGTAGGAGGAAGGGACTCACAGCAAGTCTGAGACCTGCAAACCTGGACTGTCCCCTCTAACCTCACCAAACACAGACCTTCGGCCACTTAGCCCCACCCAAATATGAACCATCCCTCCATCCACACCACACCACCAGCACACCGCCAGTGCACCCCCACCAACACATGGCCAGCTCCCCCACCACAAACACACACACACACACACACACCACACCAGCACAGCCAGTGTCCCCAACCCACCGAAACACAGCCAGTGTCCCCAACACACAGCCAGTGTCTCCACCCCACCGATACACAGCCAGTGTCCCCACCACACCAACATGGCCACAACCAGTATCCATCACCCCACCCCACCAGCATGGCCAGTGTCACCACTCCACCTAACCTAACACAGACATTCCCCCTGCCTGACCAAACACAGACATTCCCCCTGCCTCACCTAACACAGACATTCCCTGTTCCACCTAACACAGACGTTCCCCCTGCCCCTCCTAACACAGTCACCCTGCCTCACCAAACACAGTCACCCTGCCCCACCAAACACAGTCACCCTGCCCCACCAAACACAGTCACCCTGCCCCACCACACACACAGTTACCCTGCCTGAAGCACAGATAATCCCCTGCCCCAAACACAGACAGTTCCCTTCCCTTGTCCCACCAAACACAGTTACCCTCTCCCTGACAATACGGAAAGTCCTGCACTGATCCACCAAACACCGCCTAGACACACGGCCAGCAACCCCTGTGCCCCAAGACACACGGCCACCATTCCCCACCCCCCAACACACCACAGCTACCAACCGTGGACAGTCTCCTTGCCCCACAAAACATGGACTTTCTCACCACCCCACCAACACAGACAATCCCTCCTGACCCACCAAACACTGAGCCCCCCACCCAGACACATGGGTGGCCAGCAACCCCGCACCCCAAGACACAACAAGAAAATCTCTGCCCCAGTTAGCTACAAAAGAAACACAGTTCTGTATCTTTGTATTAATAACCACTACAAGGGCTAAGATGCTACTTTACTGCAAATCTTTTCTGCAGCATTTTTATCCAGTTCAGCTTGCTCAGACTGAAGCAGTCAACAAAATCAAGATTAAAAGCTGTTATTCAGTAATTCACACTACTGTGGTCTCTCTTCCCTACCCTACCTAATTTATATAATAACCTGAGGGCAACCATTTAATTCAGTCCTTTGCATCATCTGGCATTGTATTTCATATTTGGCACTCTGGCCCATTTTTAAATATCCAGGGGCTGATACAAACTTCCCGTTTATTTTTTCGAGTAGTGGGAGCTGTAAATCCATTTCAGGGCTGCATGAGCATTTGGACACAATGTGAATCAGACAGACTGGCTGAATTTTTTTTACAAGCCTTTAGGAAAGATTTAGGTACTTTAGAAATTAAAATATATACATACATTTACACTGGTTTCCTTGTTGAAGGGTCGCTGTACTGCGGCAAGGAACTGGTACAGACTGTCGGACAAACTTTGTGTAAACGCTCGTATGTACCAGAGAAGTAAGCCCATTTTAGGGCTTTAGGCAGCATTTTCGCATCCCAAAATTAATTTCTGCAGGTTTCAAAAAGTAAAAAGGACTATCGTGATCAGCAATCAGTCGGTGCAGGGTGGCAAATGGCGATTATTAAATGGAGCAGCTGATTTTTTTTTTTGAAGTATTCCATTTTATTACCAGTAGTGCTGCCTTTTTGGGAAAACATAATAAAGCAATGCAGCAACCATTTTCAGAGAACTTTTCTGTACTAAGAACAATGTTCTTTGCAGCAATATCTTGGGTTATTTTCAGCACAAACCCCAAGCCGTGAACAGTGCTGTACTGACACCATTTTCTTACACAACTGGATACATTTCTGTGCTAATAGATCCCTGTCATGTAAAACATTCTTTTAAACATGTATTTTTAAACGTACTCAATTTTTCAACAAAACGTTCACAGCAATGCAGTTTTGCAGATCGGCAGCAGGATGACAACAGGAAATGCAGATACAGGGGTGTCATTTCAGCAAAATCATATGGGTAGCAAGGTGGAGGAGGGGCACAGTGTGGGCAGGGTCACTGTGTGGGTGGGGTCAGATAGGGTGGCATTTGCAACTCCAGATTCTAAAAAGTGTACCCTTCAGCTGTC
Source organism: Neoceratodus forsteri (assembly GCA_016271365.2). Classification (NCBI taxonomy): domain Eukaryota; kingdom Metazoa; phylum Chordata; order Ceratodontiformes; family Ceratodontidae; genus Neoceratodus; species Neoceratodus forsteri. The sequence continues at coordinate 83,030,868 of CM028133.1, read as the reverse complement.
ACCACCCCTGGCCTGTCACCCACCATCTCTTAGGATTTATCTGGTCCCCAGTTGCTCCGTGGTGCACCCCAGGGTCTGGCTACACCCTGGCAGAGACCAAAACCTCAGTTTGGGGAAAGATCCGGATTGGTGGGTGTGGGGCCTGTAGGGTACCAGCATCATCCTGCTGCCCTGCCATTTTTTTTTCCCCTGATTTTTTACTCGCTCATCTCAGAGTCAGTGGTGACAACTTCACATGCATGTATGCAACAAACATGCAGAAGCTGGTAACTCACCCGCGCCAAGTGCTGGCCACTATGATGCCTTCCGCGCAGTAGAGGAGGTGCTTGCGGCGGCATAGACGAGGTCCTCTTCTTCAGAGAAGGCCAGAATCTGCTGGGATGCTGGAGTTCTCTCCTCAATTGTCCCTCCAGTCACCCGGGCTCGATCCTGAACCCTGGGCCACCAGCGTCGCAAGTGGCAGCCCGTCTACTGATCTAATGGGATAGCTCCATGGTTTTACCATACTTGTTGTGTGCATCTCACAACCTCTTGAAAGATGGGATAGAACAGCCCATTGGCAGAGTGCACGCTGGGGCCCGAAGTTCAGGAGTGAGTTTGGATCCTCTGGGCCAGTTGGAGGAAGGAGGAAGAGGAGGAGGTGGAGGATAGGAACATCCCAGAAGATGCTTCTCTCCAGGGAGAAAGGGTCGCTGCCTTGGCTGCAGCGCTGCCTCCTAGCTGACCATGAGTGGCAACACAGTGATAGGCAGGCAGGAAAGGGAGGTTATCAGCAGGGTCCGTGGGCATCATGCCATTTTGTGCATCCCTGCTTTGCCCCCCCCCAGCATGCTGATAAACTGTGTGAGAAAAGGAATGAAAAAGCCACAGTGTTCAAGGCAAAGGACCCCGGTACCTCCGCTCCTTGTTTGTCCACCACGTGACTACCCGATGAGACCTGGGATATTTGAGGGTATATTCCCACTGTCTTCCACACAACCCCAGTGAGGGAGTAAGCTGGGGCATCATTAAGGAGCAGTGGTGGCATAGAGACATGGATGAATCAGTCTGTGCTTTTGGGCTCCTGACAGAGTGAGCACTGGAGTAGAAGTATGCAAAAAAAACTTCCGCAGGTGGAATATAAGTGAAAATCTGATTTTTGTGGAAATTCCACCTGTGCTACCCAGTTGACCAAAATAAATAAAATAAAATGAATCCTGGGTAGCTAGTGGTCCCTCCCCCCACCCGATCACCTGCCTGCCTAATGTGAATTAAAAAAAAAAAAAAAAAAACCCCGGTGGCTAGAGGTCCCTCACCCTGCCCGTTCAATGTGTATTGTAAACAAAACAATACTGGTGGCTAGTGGTCCGTCCTTCCAACTGATCATCCGCCCCCTCTGTGTCCAGCAGCAGTCAATAGACATTTAACCCCCCATCCCTATCCCTCATACGTTAAAGAATATTTCTTCCCTGGTTGTCTAGTGAACTCCCATCCCTCCCTAGTCCTGATCCCTAGTATGTAGTGGTTTTTATTTTTAGCTAATTCCTTGGTGGTCTAGTGGCCCACTACCCCCCAACCCAGCAGGTAGTGTCCCACCCAGCTCCCCCATCCTGAAACAGAGTGGGCCACAAACACAGCCCTCCACTCTCCTCCGTGGCTGGCAGCCCTCTGAGATGTGAATGAATATGTGGGGGTGGAAGAGACAGGTGGGACACTACCCGTCAGAGAGAGGAACACTTAAGTTTAAAAAAAAAATAACACTACACACTGGAGATCGGGATAGGAAGGGAGGAGGGTTCATTAGACCACCAGGGAAAAATATTCTTTAATATGTGGGGAATAGGGATGAGGGGGTTACATGCCAGTTGACTACTGCTGAACATGGGAGGGGGCTGAGTGGGGGTTGGGACCATTAACCACCAGCTTGTTTTGTCTAAAATACCAGCACTCTCTTAACCTTGGCCATCCCCCTTTAACCTTATACTCCCACCCATCTCACACACTCTCTCAGCAAGTCAGCAACAGCAAGCAAAAGCAATGAAAGCACATTTTTTTTCCTTTATTGTTGCCTACATCACTGCTTACTGTTCTCCTTCAATCCAGGCTTCTGGTCAATTCTCCAGACCCATCTGATCATTTGTCTCGACTCCTGTCCCAGAGTAGTCCCATGTCGTCACCGTCATCGTGTCTCCAACTCGGCCCGCTCTCCTGCTGCTCCAGTCACGACTGTCCTCTCTGGCCTAGAGTACTGCACCTGCCCGGTGCCCGGCTGCCTGCCCGACCGATTAAAATAAAAACCCTACCCCAAATCTGACACCAGCCCCTCCTAGATCCATTTTCCTGGTGCTTTCTCTTCATCTCACCCTGCCTGCCCCCTGTGTTGACGACTCCTTTGACCGGAGAATTGGCGATGCAACCCTTAACCGACCGACAATGAAGTCGAAGTTCTTGTTCAAACTGCCTCCCAGTCTCCTGCCTCAAAAGCAATGCCCTGTCTGCTCTGCTCACACTTACAGGCTTCTCCCACTTTTTGAGACGTTCCCTCGGCTTGTGTGTCCACCACGTCCCACCCACTGCACTGGCCTTCCTGAATGCTAGCCAATCGTGACGCAGTACCAACCCTAATGCGCACTGGGACTTGGAGTTTTAGGGCATGGCATCCTGGCAGCGTTTGGGGAGAGGCGGACTCACTCTGAGATGGAGCAAAAATTTTTTTAAATTGACTGACCAGCAGCAGCCAGCTAGCGTCCATAAGCCATGGCAAGGACAGCAGCAGCGGCAGGCAGGAGTCGCAAGCCCTGTCATAGGGGTTGCAGAATTTTCATAGGGGTCGTGAAAGCGACCTCTGGCGACCCCTAAATGATGCCTCTGTGCAGATACAAGCAGTATCAAAAGCAACAGAAAACAATCCATGCGTTCTGCCTTTTAAACGCTTCAGATCTCAGCTGCTCTGTGAAAAAACGCTGCTTCCATTTTGGCACCGAAATTCCGTGGACCAATCAGGGATCCACTTTTCCTTCCATTTCTCTGTGAAAATGGAAAACCAGTGTCCCTGTTGATTGCTGATGATGGAGAGCTCCCTGATTGCAGAGGTCAGTTTCTTTCAAGTTGGTGGCAAGCTACAGTACTGCTGTCATGGACAGCCTGATCCTCTATTGGTGCCACACAGATCAGCCCCAAAGTGGGCTGCTGGCATTGGCAACAACAATGACACACCTCCACAACTCACTACTGGAGCAAGCTGCCGCAGTATGTTTCTTGCACATGCATGCAAGCAAACAAAAAAGGAACATAAATTCAGGAAATTCTGTGTTTATTTATTTACTTTTTTTAAGTTTAGGATTAATACCTTTGAGCAGGCGGCTCATTTACAAAGGTTTCAGGTCAAGTGAAGACAGTACAGGACAATACATTACACAGAGTACAAAACCATTCAAGTAGAAATTTCCACCATAACAGTGGGTACAGTTAAAGATGTGGGCCTGATTCTACAAGCACCCCTACGCATGTCACAATGTGCGACATGTGAGGGGTCACCAGTTCATCAAGGACCCTGTGCCGGTTCCAAAAGGGGCAGGGTCCCAGTGGCTAAGTCCTGCAACTTAACTTGCGACAAACCCACAGGTATGTTAAACAAAGGGTGTACCTGAAGGGTTTGCCATAAGTCGCAACCCTGGGTGTGAAGGGCGCAAGTGCCCCCCATGCCTGGATCCCCCCTGTCTGGAATGCCCCACAAGGCTGTCCCATGCCCGTGACCCCAGTACATGTTGAAAGCCCTGCAGGGCTGCTGCATGCCCCCGACCAAAGTGCCATATAAGACACCTGCAACCCGCAATCTAACATAATGACCCCATCCCCAATTTCCTACATTTCACCCATACACTGGCATCCCTGGTGGTCCAGTGGCCCACTCCTCCCACCCGGCAGTGCCCGACCACCCACTCTCCCCCAAGACCTGTCTGTGGCCGGCAACTGGCACAACCACCTCTCACCACTGCAGCCAGCCACTGACTGAACACAGCAGGAGCACATACTGTACAGTACTTTCTCCTACTGTGTTCTGTCGGCAGCTGGCCATGGTGGGCAGAGGTGGGCTGTGCCAGTTGCTTGCCTCAGATGGGTCTTGGGGGGGGAGCAGGTGATTGGGTGCTGCCGGTAGGAGGGGTGAGCCACTAGACTACCAGGGATGCCTGGTGTATGGGCAAAATGTAGGGAATTGGATGGGGACATTATCTCAGATTGTGGGTTGTGGGTGTCTCATATTAATTGTTGGGGCATGCAGCCCTTGGGGGCTTTCAAAATGTATAAATAGGGCATGGGGCAGCCCTGTGGGCCATTTAACTTGGTACAGTGATCAGGGGCATGGGGCAGTCCTATGGGGAAAATAAACATGTACAGGGGGTTGGGGCATGGGGTAGCCCTGAGGGAGATTGTGGTATGGGGGGCAGTGGTCTCCCTGAGGGGCAATCATGTGCTGGGGTCAGGGCAGTGTTGGGGGAAAGGGCAGCATAACATGGGAGGGATGGGTGGTCTGCATATGCAGGCAACCCCCAGGGGCATAGGTGCAGTTGAGCCAGCTATATGCTGGTGTAACATACATGGATGGTTCTCCCCGAAGGTTGTTATAGAATAGCGCCCTAGGGGACTTTTTTGCTGCCCTTACAGAATAGAGCACAACTGCTGCTGTAAACCCCCATAGTGGCATGTCACAGGGGGTTTAGGGCATGACTGATGGCATAAGTCCATTTTGGCGCAAACAGGCTGCTATGCAGAATACTGAATGTTGCATCTCCTGGCATAGCTTGCTACTTGCACCATTTTATTTGGTGCAAGTCAAGTTACACCAGGCGTATCCTTTTGAGAATCGGGCCCACTGACCTGAACTGTAATAGAGTGGTACAAATTACTGTCAAAGTCATCTCATATGTACTGATATGTGCAACATTTTATCCAAGTGTCACACAGTATTAATGTCTTACCTTATCGCGTCTATTTATGCCCTTTTGTGAATCTGACAAGTGCTATATAGCAAACCATTCAATGAAAACTTATATGTATCCCTGCAAACCCTTTATGACAGAATTGTTAAATATTGCAAGGTGTCTAACATGGAAGAAAAAAAAAGAATGATACTTGCATCTGACTCCAACCTACTGGCTGTGTGCACGCCACTCAGGTGGCGTGCGATGTGGGACAGGCAATGACCTGCAGTGACAGCAAAAGACAGGCAAAAACACATTCTGTTGCTTTGCCTCTTTGAGACAGATGGCTGCTGTCAAATCAGCAGCAATGAGAATGATGATTGCCAGCCATAGTGATGTGTTGTTACCATCATAGTGGTCAGTGACAGACCTTGCTGGGGCTGACTGAGGTCCTGTTAATCCTTAAAGTGGTTGGTCAATTACTGAAGGGTCGGCCTTCCTGCAGTGGACCTGCTGTGATTGTACCATCCCAGTATTATTCAGATTTTCAGTACACAAGCGTTTGTAGGTGCTCAGCATTGGTGGGTGTTCAGTTCGAAATGTAGAACATAATGTCAAGGGCAAGGGCTGGATGAACAGTGAGGCAGACAGTACAAGTGATACAGGATCAGGATAGCCAAACTGCTTTCCCTCAGGACCATGGCTTCATCACAAGTGCAGCAAGTGGACAATTCTGTGTAATACAGACCAGAAGCAGACATAAGGTTGTAGAAGAGGTAGAGGTGGAGGAGCAGGAGACAAGGCTGTGTATTGCTACCCAGAGCTGGAATTGCTTGCTCGGCTGTTAAAATATCATTTTTTGGAGGAGGAGATGGTGTTGGTGACAGTATCGCTGGGCTGAAGCAGGCATTGTCATTGTGGTGCTGGTTGTTGACAGGTTGAGGACACATGTAAATGGGTGAAAGGAAGCAGCAGCACAACAGTTTTGAAAGGGGAGCAGTAACAATCATGGCAATAACAGAAATTCTTGAGACGTTGTATAGGAATACACTAAGGGTGCGGAAAGGAGGGACAGGAAACATAATATTATTTTCATTAAGCATCAACATTTTCTATGAAGCAGCCCTCACAGTCTTCAGGACTGGGGTTATCACCTGATGGGAGTTTGTGCTCCAGTATTGATTCAACAACATCTGTGTCAGTAGCGTAAGACTTCTTCTTTCTGCCAACAGCACCTGTCTCTCCATCGTTTTCAGAAGATCCACTGTCAGGATGTGGTAGGAACATGAATGTCATGGTCTTATGTGGAATTATTTATTTATTTATTTTTATAAATGTTAGAATTTACACATTCTTGGGTGACAAGTTTGTGTGCCGGTCATATACAATGGCACCAGCAGCACTGAACACACACTCAACACTGACACTAGAGGGAGAGCAGCTAAGGTATTTTATCACCACAGATGTCAGTGCCAGCCACTCAGTTACCTTACTTGCCCAGTATAACAATAGCTCGTCATCAACTGCAACTTATTTTTGTTCAGTCGTAAAACAATTCACCATGCATCGTGCTGCTCTGAGTCCATCCACTTCATCATGCTCCTCGTCCATTTGTTCTTCCATGGGTGCAACTCCAACCTCGCTTAAGACATCCCAGACAGGATTGTTCATTTTGGTTTTTGGCTGCCTGTTTTCATAGTGCCATATGAAGATGACAATGCTGTGGTGGTGGTAGTAGTAGCAACAACACCAGGTGCCCAAAGGGCCTTGAGCATCTGTTCCACTCTGACCCTTCTGACAAGATGATCAGTCACATTTTCTGTCCTCTGATGACCACCATCTAGTATTCACTCAAGGCTACACTTGTAACATGGGTCAAGCATGGTGGCAATGCCAAAGTCCTCAGACTGTAGAATTCCAACAATATGAGGGTGGGAGTCGAACACATGGAGCATGTGCTGCATCAAGGCACAACTGTCACTGTCACTGCCTGCCTTGAGCGATTGCTGCACTTCAACCAGTGTCTGCCTCAGCATGCATAGTAAGGGGGTGAACTGACTGATACAGGCACTGTCCCCACTTACTGCCTGCGTGGCATGTTCAAAGGGACACAAAATCATTATCAGTTCATCCACCGACCCCCATTGTTCTGTGGCTAGAGCCATGGACACTCCAGCACTATCACAACTGGCATGATGCAGCACATCATCTGACACAGCTTTATACTGCTCATAGAGCTGATCCACCATGTACAGTGTGGAGATCCATCTGGTCACCACATCCAGCTTCATACGGTGCTGAGGTAGATGGTTCTCTATCTGAAGCAGGTGTGGGTGGTCATGGGTTTTCCCAGAATGGACAAACTGGACACAGACGTGGCAGGACACCATCAAGATATCCTTTACATCAGACTTCAAAAAAAATCCGAGCACACCCTATTCCCCCCTATAAAAAATGCAATACCAGTACTACTAAAAATAGGCAACTTACTGTGTGGTTGCAAATGGAGTGGGGGTCTTTTGGTTTTCACTGTGTGAAATCACCCAGCTACCAGCGTTGAGGTGAACCTCCTGTCTGCTGGGTCCCTACTCTACACTGCACTTCTTGATTTGGCTTACCTATGTATGGTACAAAAAAAAGCCAAATTACATCAGGATGGCTAAGAAACCACTGGATCATCAGACTGAGGTAGTGTGCCAGGTATGGCACTCTGGAAAACCCAGCATCACTTATGCATTTGATGGCATTGGAGATGTTATCGCTCACAATGAAGCCAGCTTTCTTGGAGCATGGGTGCAGCCACTCATCAATCTCTTCCAGCAGCACTTCAAGCATTTTCTTTCCTGTGTGGGATTCAGGCATGCTTTTCATTGTGAGCATCACATACTGCTGAATACCAGTAATGCTGCTACCACCACAGTTTGCCTTACTGCACTGTCTACCACCATGACCAGATTCAAAGACCACCCAAGGCACATGTGCTCAATATGCTGTAATGCACATATAGGAGCTGTCAGCTGTTCTCCCACTTGTCCAATATCCATGCTCAAATGGATGAATGGTGATGACAAATGCTTCAGTGCATGGAACACCACCTCTTTTACTGTGCCATGCAGTTCAGGAACAGCATGTTTGGAGAAGTATGTTCTTGATGGCACTTTCCATTTTGGACAGGCACAGGCTGCAATTCTTCAAAATCTTTCATTCTCAACAAATGAGAATGGTAGCAGGTTGAGTGCAAGCATTTCTGCAGCAGTTGCACTAAGCTCCCATGCAGTAGCATGATTCACAGGGTATTTGCTTTGCCATTCGAACATGCACTGTGCGTGGCCTCTTTTGGGGGCTGGGCTGCCAAACAGACGGCCTCATTTTGGCAGCCCAGAAGGGGTTGTCAATGACTGCAGAAGCATTTGTGTGCAGATCCAGTGACACAACTCATTTTAGATGTTATATGGGCTGGTGTTAATGTGGAATGACTATGGAGGGGACTAATCAAGCTGCCACTGCTGCTATGCTTACTAGTAGTTGCAACCACCTCCACATCCTCCTCCTCCACTATGTACTCCCCTTCAGTGGCACCACCTAAACATGGTGAAAATGAGGGACCAGGGCCACCTGCACCAGTTTCCTTCTGCTGCTTATGCCAGTGGAGAGGGTGTCTGTTCTTTAAGTATGTGTGCTGACCACTGTTGCCTAGGTGGGTTCCCTTCTTCCCCATACTGCTCCATACTTGGCAAAGCTGACATACTGCCACCATTTCATTAGCTGGGTCCAGTATATAGAAGTCCCAGACTAGGGAGTTTGTCTGCCTTTTTTTGGTCAGTCAAAATGTATTGATCAGCTAAAAGCTATTACAAACATGTAGTAAAATAACATAAAGACAGTACACACATGAATACCATCTACAAAAACCTCTTCATGTTCTCACAAATTCATATTGCACATACCAGTTCCTTATGGTTATAAATACACATATCAATACATTAGGTCAATATTTAATCAGATTGCACAGCCAGTGTTAAAAGCACCCATTTTTCTTTTTATCTGAAAAAAATCCTTAACCTATAAACTTTTGTTTTAAGTATAAGTTTTAACTTTAGGAGGAACCTAATTTTGGCAGCCTAATGAGACAAATAGATACCCTCCAACCATGTTCCTCTTACTCCATTGCTCCATCCAAATTACCCTTCAAACTGTCAACCCACAGCATCATTATAATTTGCTATATGTCTTTTTCTTATCTTTGTAATTTCAATGAGATAAAAGTGTAAGTTTATTTAAGAAATTAAAATTTTCTGAGTTAAAAAAAAAAGATCTAATGGAAACCTGGACAAAATATGAGAAGAGCCAATTAACTCATATATATGCTTCTCTCTAGCTCTATTGTACCAGGGGCATCTAAATATAACATGTACCAGATCATCATCTTCATTTAAAGTGCAATAACATACTGTTGACTGATTTAGGATCCTGCCATATCTTGCTGTCAGCACATTATTTGGAAATACTTTGAATCTGTACTGTGCATGTATGTGTCTATACTGGGGTACTTGCACAGCCACTAAGAAATATTTTAGTCAGTGTTCCACGGTATTCTTTACCAACCATCTGGAGACCTTCGGAATGTTATCTTGTTGAGATAATTTTTATTGGCAATATTTTGTATTATTTATTTTATATATTTGATATACAAGATATAAATCATAATTTTGTGATCATTCCACGATTTTAAATAGTAAAGATCAAAAGTTTTTAAATAAATTTTCTACTGAGCTGAGCCAGTCACCCTGCTTATATGAAAGTAAAATATTTTTTCCCTTAAGGAACTAGACAGCAATGAATGTTTTGTTTTAGATGGCAATTTGATCCGATAGGATATTGTGGCCCAGATATTCAAAAGGGTTGCGCCATGCGCAACAGGGATGCGCCAGCACAAGTCTGAAAATGCGCCATTCTGCGATATTCAATGCGAGATAGATGCGCCCCCCCAAATCACAATGCACAAGCGCACAATGATAATGAATGCATGCGCAACTGAAGGGGGAGGAACCATGCATAAATGGTGCAGTGCGATATTCAACAACATGCACCATGCGCAATAGGGGAGCAAACGGAAGTTGCGCGATGGTGGAAATGATCCAAAAAAGGAACAAGACAGAGGTGCAAGAACGCTACAGGAAAGCCACATGTTGCTGAACTGCAGGCAGCCACAAGGCACACGAAAACTGGGAGCAGGACAGGGCAGGAGAGAGACAGAGCACCTGGAACCACCAGGAACAGGGAAGGTGTGGGGAACCTCTGCCACAGTGCAGGTCAAAAGGGGGAAGTGCCATACAGCACTGAGGCCGCTACAGGGAGGTGTTCCCAGTGTAGGGGGAGTAGCAGCAAGGACAGTGGGGGAACACAAAAACAGTTGCCGGGGGGGGTAACACAAGCCAGGGACATGGCCAGTGCCACCATCCAGATGGAGCCAGTTATGAGGGGGGTGAGAAGGCAGGCAGCAGGGGGGCACAGCCGTGGAAGGGCCCGTCCGCGGTATGCCCCAACAGGCAGTACCAAGCCTGCACCAGCTTCGAGCTGTACACTGGTACTGAGATCATGGGCCAGTACTGCCTGAACTGGGCGATCCTGAGGTGGCTCTGTGAGCTGTGCAGTGATGTGATGCAGGCACCCATATGATGGAGCCATGCTTTCAGTGGAGAACAAGTGACAGCTTGCATGTGCCTGCTCACCACGGGTACCTTCCAGACACCAACAGGGGACGTGACAGGCATAACCCAGTTGGCCGCATCACGCCTCCTCACCTAATTCCCCAGCACACTGCTGCCACATGCTGCGGAGTACATCCATTTCCCCAGCACACCGGCGGAGTGCACAGCAAACATACAGGATTTCCACAGGGTAGCACATATGCCTGGCATGCTCAGGGCAATAGACTGCACCCAAGTGGCCATCCATACGCCACCTGGCCCCAAAGGGGCCACATACATGAATTGGAAGGGGTATGCAAGCATCAACTGAGAGGTGGTGTGCGATGCCAGGGGGCACATAATCAATGTCTGTGCCATGCACCCTGGGGGAGCACATGATGCCTTCATCTGGCACCAGCCTGCATTGTGCCACAGGTTTGAGAGTGGGGAAATCCCCACAGGCCACCTAGTGGGTGAGTATGCAAAGCACACAGAAAGACATGGAGCTTGGGAGGGGCATAGTCAGAGGTGACATGGGTATTGGCCTAGATGGCCCAAGGCAGGTTGACACTGATCACCAAACTAACATCCAACCTCTACACACAGGTAACAGTGGATACCCACTCCATCTCTGGCTGCTCACACCATACCGGCGGCCCGCAACCCCATTGCAGCAATGCTACAGTGAGGCACATGCCACCACACGCAATGTCATCAAGCTGGTGTTCGGGATGCTGAAGGCACATTTCTGTTGTCTGGACACGTCTGGCGGTGCCCTACAGTACAGCCACTCAAAGGCCTGAGGGCTATTCCTGGCCTGTTGCATCCTGCACAACATGGCCAACAACTGTGGGATAGCTGTACAGGTCGAAGAGAGGGACAGCGATGGGGACAATGAGGACGCTGGTGAAGATGGTGATGGGCAGCCCCTCCTTGGTTGAAGGGAACCCCGACTGATCCGGATGGCACAGCTGCACTGGGACACCATCACAGAGGAGCACTTCAACCAACCCAGGTAAGTCATGGGGCCATGTGCAACCACCAGTGGCAAAGGCACAACCCACAAACATGCATGGACAAACCCCAGGGGTGCATGTCATTAAGGGAATTGGCCGAGCATGGAACCGCACACACCATCAGGGATGGGCAAGGTCTAACACGGCATGCGGTCACACACACACACACACACACACACACACACATGCACACCTCACAAGACATGCACAAAGGGTAGGAGGCACGCCAACCCCAACCGCCACCCCTAGCCACACACATGTCCACAGACCACCACGCCCAGCGCCTGTCATTGTGCGTGTGTCAGACGCTGGGCACCATTGCACACTGGTGGATAGCACAATGCAGGCATCATCATGCACATGCCACAGCGGACAGCAGCCAGGAGGGTGTGCAGATAGAACGTGTGTGTGCATGCGTGCAGGGCCGGGTATCCCACCTGTGCTTTGCACGTTGAACAACACAATGCACACAGGGCAGCATCAGACAGTAGCCGTGGTGGGAGACAGGTCAGTCAAGTGCCACAGTGCCACGGCTGCCATGGATGCATGGGCGGCTCTGCTGAGACCCGTCAGCAGTGACAGGCTGACCAATGGCCTCATGGGGTAGCACCGACGGTCCCCCAAGGGTCCCATTGCGTGAAAGCAACCGTGCTTGCGCAGGGGTCTGCAGCACACTGAACATGCCTGCACCAGGCATGCTCAGAATGCCCACAGCTGAACCCAGTGTTGACATGGAGGGTGTCGCATGACGCCGGGAATGGGGGGTGGACATAGCACTGCTCGATGTCTGCGACGCATGGGCAAATAACTGTGTGCCCATTGTAACCATGACAGCTGTGATTGCCTGTGTCTGCCTGTCAATGGCAGTGGTCACATCCTCCCGCATCTGGTCCATCCCTGCCAGGAGCAGAGCGGTGTTTCTGCTGCACCGCTCCTCTGCCTGGTGCAGAGCCGCACTGAGTGCATCCACCACCATCACAAGCCGGTGCGATTGACTGATTCTTGGAGTATGCAGGTGTGCTCTTCTAAGAAGTCATCTGCCTGATCGGCATGTTGTCCCCCATGGTGTTCGTGGACCTGATGGGAAGCACCCCTTGAGGGTGGGCGCTGCACACCAGGGACAGGCCTGGGCATGTCCACTGATGTCCCCCCTGACACTGTACCCCCATGGCCATTGGCCGACTGCTGACACTGCCCCTCCGGCTGCCGCTCTCCAGGGCTCAACGGTGCCACTGCTGTGGCCGCAACAGCCCCACTGTCCTGGACACACACCAGCGCTGCCCCACTGGTGCAGACAGGCACAGGCTGGGACTATGATACAAACATACGAACATACGAAATTTGCCAGCAGATAAAGGCCTAGAGGTCTATCAAGTCTGCTCGAATGTGCAGCTAGCACCCCTTATTCTGCAGCTGCCCCTCCCTTCCACCCTTCCCCTTCATTAACCCTCCTCCTTGTCCTGTCCCATCCTCGTTTGAAGCAGTCCACTGTTCTACTGCATACCTCTTCAACAGGTAGCGCATTCCACCCAGCCACCACCCTCTCTATAAAAAAGTGTCTCCTCATCTCCCTCCTGAACCTTCCTTGCTCCAGTCTCATATCATGGCCCCTGGAGGCCCTCCCCTTCCTTACTTTGAACAGCCCCTCTGTACCCGTCTTGTTTATTCCTTTCATGTATTTAAAGGTTTCAATCATGTCACCCCTTTTTCTCCTCTCCTCCAGTGAGTACATGTTCAACTCCTTCAACCTCCTCTCGTATGATAAGTCCCCCAGCCCCTTGATCATCTTTGTCACTCTGCGCTGCACCCCCTTCAGTAACTTAATGTCCTTCTTCAGATACGGACACCAGTACTGCACGCAGTACTCCAGGTGTGGTCTAACCAATGACCTATACAGTGGCAGAATCACCTCCTCCCTCCTGAGGATATACCCTTGCAATACAACCCAGCATTTGTTGGCCTTGCAGCTGCCTTCCTACATTGTGCCGAGTTGTTCATTGACCCTGTAATGAGCACACCCAGATCCTTCTCCTCCTCTGTCTGGGCTAGCTGCACTCCCCCTAGCTGGTAACTCCTCCTTGGGTTCTTCATCCCAAAATGCAGCACCTTGCACTTTTTGGCATTAAACCCCAGTTGCCAGGTGTCTGACCAGGTTTCAAGCTTTGCCAGATCATCCTGCAACCCCTGCCATACCCCTATGTCATCCACCACCGCATCTACCTTGGTATCATCAGCAAACAGACTGATCTTGCTCTTGATGTCCCATGATATGTCTGCAATGAATATCCCAAACAACACTGGTCCCAACACTGAGCCCTGTGGAACACCGCTCGTCACTGCCCTTGGGTGTGAGAGCTCCCCACTCACCACCACCCTCTGTTGCCTTCCTGCATCCAGTTTCCTACCCATCTCACCAGCTTTGCACCGCCCTGTGCCTACTAATTCCTTCCCAGCCTTCCATGTGGCACCGAGTCGAATGCCTTACTGAGAGTCAGATACAGGACATCCACTGCATGGCCCCTGTCCAGTTGCCTAGTTACCCAGTCATAGAACTCGACCAGGTTGGTTTGGCAGGATCTGCCACGTATGAAGCCATGCTGTCTGCTGTCCTAGTCCTTTGGCCTCTAGGAGGGCCACCAGCCTCTCCTTCAGGATAGTCTCCATTAGCTTACCCATGATGGATGTGAGGCTCACTGGTCTGTAGTTTCCCGGTTCATCCTTGGGGCCACTCTTGTGGAGGGACACCACATGAGCCATCCTCCAGTACTGAGGCACACACCCCAAATGTAGTGAGGCATTAAATGGGCTCGCCAAAGGTCCTGCAAGGACCTCTGCAAGCTCCTTCAGTACCCTGGGTGGATGCCATCTGGGCCTGGCGCCTTGTCCACCCTCAGTGCCTTCAAACCCTCTCAAACTCTGCTCTCCATGATTTCCCCATCTGTCACCACTTCCCCCCCACTTCTGCCATTTCTCCCACCTTGGGTGTCACCCCCCTCTTCTCTTTAGTAAATACTAAACAGAAGTACTCATTTAGTGCTTCTGCCTTATCGCACCCTGCTTCCACCCAACCCCCCTCCTTCCTAATCCTTACTATGTGGTCCTTACAGCTCCTTTTCTCCTGATGTACTTAAAAGTCCTTCTCCCCTTCTTAATGCCTTGTGCCAGCCTGAGTTCATGAGATGCTTTGGTTCCCCTTGCCCTTGTCACCTCCTTGATTCTGTCAAGTACTCCTCCTGTCCTCCCCACTCCTGTTTTCTTGTACTTCCTAAAGGCAGCTCTTTTCCTCCTTACCTTTTCCATGACCTCCTTACTCAACCAGATTGGTTTCTTAGCCCTAGCCTTCTTGCTCTGGGCTTTGCAGCAGGTTTTGGTTGCCTCCACTATCCCCAGCTTTATGAGCTCCCACCTCTGGTTAGTGTCCATACTAGATTGAATTCTGGCCAGGTACCCTTTTACCACTTCTCCCATCCTCCCAAAGTCAGCCCTCCTGAAGTCCAGCACTATTGTGCCAGATTCCACACGTGATGTCCCGCAGGCCTCCATGGTGGCACCACCCACGGCCATGCCCGTGATGTCACCTGCTGTGTGGCCATCCTGCAACCCACACGTATCACTGTCCATGAAGTGAGCTCCATCATCATCAGTGATGGATCCAGCACCAGCCCGAGTCTCAGCATGCTGGCATCCACTGACGCTGGCACGCTGGGACATGGACAGGGCCTCCTCTGCACCTGCTCCACCATCAGTCCAGACGTCCAAGTGGGCCCACTGTCACCCTGACCCTCGTATGCCTGTGGAGGTGGACGGGCCCTCCTCTATGTCCATGGTACTACCCTCAGTGGACAAGCCCACCACCGCTGACCCATGTAGATGCTCAGGAGCTATAAAGGAACACAGTAGCATTAATGTATGCCTACCCTGTCCCCATTGACAGACCAGGACCTACCATGCAGAGACGGGCTACCACCCATCTGGAATCCACCAGCTGGAACACCTTCGATGGCACAATGCTGCATGCTGCCAGCAACCCGCTCTTCTTGTGGGGTCAGGCGTTGCACATCTAGCTGTCCCCCACTGGTCGCAGACCATGCTGCCCTAATGGCAGTCACCTTGTACTTAATCCTGCGCCTGTCCGTGCCCATCTTTTTTTTGCACTCCTGCACGGACCGCTGGTGGCTGCAATGCAGGTTGACGGCACATGCCACCTCTTCCCATGCAGCAGCACGGGCCTGTGGTATTCCCCGCCGTCCGCTGAGCAGCAGCTCCTGGTCGAGGTAGGCATCAAATAGGGCATGTGTTTCTGCCTTTGTGAAGTTAGGCTTCCTCATCCTCCCACGTCTCTGTTCCTCTTCCTCCACCTCACGATCGCTCATTATTCATCCTGTGAGAATGACAGGTGTTACCTGTGACTGTGCAGTCCCTTACATGTCCCACACACCACAGTCCACACTCCCAAACAGCATGCAACTCACCACAATAGACTGCAATAACCGACTATGGTCAGTGCAGCCCAATGTCGCATTTTTATAGTGCAATGCATGCAAATGAGGTGAGGCACTATTTTAAGTGGATGCAAATGCAGTATCTGCACCATTGAATGGCTGATTAGCTGATTTGCATATACCAGCTGAATATCGCACTGTTGCACTTTGCACAATTGTGTTGAGCGTGCTCAGGCAAGGGTGCATTTCTGTGACATGCGCAGTACACACCAAACTGAGCATGCCCTGGGTGATGATGCAGATGCTTGCTGCGCTGCTGACATGCTGTGCATGGGAGGCAATGCAGGGCATGGCCACCATTGTGCCAGTGGTGCAACTGCGCTGTTTACACATTTGGCGCTGTGGCACTGGGGTGCTGTAGGCGCACTGGGGCCACAGCATGGTAGGCTGCTACAGGAGGTGGCACACAGGCACCCAATCGTGCTACACACATTGAGTACCAATCGCGCTGTGGCGGTCTGTGCATGAGAGACCCTTGACCCTGTGCCCAACCTTTGCCCCCTAGGCACCATGCATCCGCATGGGTGCACCACTATCGCACTGTTCAGTGACAGCGCAATAGGGAATGGCAGCGCTGTACCAGACAGCATCTACACATGGCGGACCAAGCTACCGAGTGCCATTGTGACTCCAACCAGCTGTAGAGATGGCACGGAGGAGGGCTGCTGTGTGGATCCAGGTGGAGCTGGCCAATTTGGTGGCCATAGTAGAGCCCCATGCTGGGGCACTTTATGGTGATGCACCCCTGGACAGGGTCAGGAGTGCAGTATGGGAGGAGGTGGCAGTGGCGCTGGAGGAGGCCATGGGAATCGGGTGCATGGCCAAGCAGTGTCACCACCGATATGGGGACCTCTGGCGCAGGGACCCGGACAGGCTTGCCTGCCTGTGGGGACATGCCAGGAGGGGCATGGTGCCATGGCCAGGTAGGTGCCCCATCCATACACTGTTAACGTCCATACAGGTATCATGGTTGCATGTGTCTGGCACTTGGGGGGGCCGTCCTCTGTTGGCCATGGTGGTGGTATCGGTGTGGGGGGTGGATGGGTATGGCTGTGTGGGATTGCACACACATGGGGGTGGGGGGACTTTGCTACCAGATTGTACCGATGTTTCTCTCTCCATGTTTGCACCTTAGGCCCACAGGACCACCGGTAGGCAAGGGAGAGGAGGCACCGCCAAGAGGACCAGCAGGCCGGGAGGGATGCAGGACCACAGAGGTGCAGGGACCAGCCTGATGATGGTGAGTGCCTTACATCCATAATTACTATTGCATGCTGTGTAACAGGGCGGGCAGCGGGGCATGGCCACCATCCATTGACACCACTGCCATGCATGCAACTTCTTACAGTCAGCACTGTCCAGTGGCACTGCATGTCTGGGAGTGCGTCGATGATGGTCCATGCGTGCACTGGGTACATGGCTGTGCCACTGCCTTCGCACCTCATAGCCATGTCACTGTACGGCCACGGTGGTGCTGTGCAGACATGGGTGGTGGGTGTGTGCAGCGGTCCACATGGCTGTGGGTACCTGGGTAGGCAGGTCTTGTGGTCGCGATCACTGTGGGTGGTCGCACACCATCACAGGAGCATGGCACATGGCTGTATGCCATGCACAATGGGTGGGCTGCAGGGGGCTGGACAGTCACACGTATTGACTCTGCTCCCTTGTCCTAGATGGACAACTCTGGATGGCCCTGGAATGGAGCATACAGGAGCTGCTGCAGCTGGTGTGGGTGTCCCTGTCACTGCTGGAGCAGATGGAGTGGCACGGGGTCCGGAGGAGAAGCACCCGGAGGCGCCACAGGAGTGGAGAGCAGGGAAGAGAATAGGCCCTCCATGACCCCCTGACACACCTAACCCCCCCTGGACCCACCCTCACACCCCTTCTTCCCTCTCCCATTTGTACACCACTGCCCCATGCCACCCCCCTGGTTTGTGGCCCTTCCCCCCACCCTTGTATATATTTGTACATATGTTTGAGTGTTTATATTTTTTAATACATACATTTTGTTATGACAACTGTGGTGGTCTCTGATTTGCAGTGGGCTACAGGTGCTCAGCTGCAGTGGTGTACATGGCATCAGAGGTGGTGCAAGCATGGGCGTGTCTGTGTGTCCGGAAGGGAACCACCTATGGTGTGGGCGGGGGGATCAGTCACTGTCTGTGGCTTGTGTGTTGTTCTCTGTGCACTGGATGGCTGTGTGCAGTGGTCCACGGTGCATGCACTGTGTGCATGGCACCCCTGTCAGACCGTCCATGGCCTGTGCAGCTGACACCCTTACATGTCTGTGATATGCACGGTCTGCTGGCATGCCAGTGGTGGCTGTCCATGCTGGACAACCACTATACCCGGCACAATGCCAGGTTGCCTCCCATCACCAGTATGGTGCATGTCTGCCTTCGGTGGCACTGTGGCCTCCGCTATTGTTGTCCCCCCTCCATGCTGTCGCTTGTGTCTATTGCAGGGGATGTGCTCCACTGTCTGTCACTTGTGCTCCGGCTGCATGCTGGTGGCATACAGCTTCATGGTGCCTGCGCAGGTGACTGGCACACCTTTGCCATTTAGGGGTGCTGGCCATGTGTACACAGCTGCCGTGGCCACACGCCAGTGGCTTGGTTGACCCGCTACTGTGTCCCTGTGTTGGTGTACCATTGGGTATGGGTGGCTGTTTGTCCATGCACTGTGTTGCATCCTGTGTAGTGCATGCTTCCATGCAACACTGTGTGTGTCTGTACTGGCTGTTGTGGCCAGTGCTGGGATGTGTGTCCTTGGGAGGGTGTGCAGGGTGCTGTACCGCTGGTGGTTGGGTCGGGGCATGCCCTGTCACATATGGGGTACCTCGTGTGCCGACGCATGGTCGGTCTCTCAGCTGTACCTCGAAGGCACATGCAGGGTGGCACTGTGTATGCAGTTGTTGCATCGCTGTCTGCTGCTGCCCACTGCAGGGTGCACATGGTGGGGCTGCCTTGCATGGCTCTGTGATGCACAGGGTTGCATTGTCACAGTGGGGGGTGGTGGTATGCATGGGGTGTCCTGCACTGTTGGGCACTACTCCTGGGCAGGGTGTATGGGGATTATGGTGCAGGGTGTGCTCTGCATTGGTGAGATGGTGTGGCACAGGGTGGTCGGCCCTCCTTGTGTTCCGTTCACAGCTTGCCAGGGGGTGTGCTGGGGCACCATGCCCCGGCTGTGGGTTGGTTGCTGGTATCCATGGGCCAGTGGTTATTCCAGTTCTCCACTGGTTGTGCAGTGCTTGGGGTGTGGGGGGGCGATGTCTGTTCTGCTGTGTGCTCTTCTGCCCATCTGTGGCATGGGTAGTGGACCCCTGCATCCTGGCCCTGCATATCTCTGGTTGTGCTGTTGCACTGCTGCCCTGCTGCACGGGGGGCCCTGGTTGCACTATGGCGCATCTGGACTGCTCCACTGAGCATCCCTGGTTGCGCTATGGTGCAGGTGGTGCAATATTCAGTCGTGTGCCATAGGCGCATCTTGACCTGTGCAGTTTTTGAATATCATGCTTTTTGCGCATGGGCGCAGTGGACTTGAGCTTGCACCTGCTGTTGTGCACTTTTTTGGGCACAGTTTGAATATCTGGGCCTATATGTTCTTGAGCAGGAAAACTGAAGCTGATTTGTCCCAGCTGTGTTCTTAGCAGCACATTAAGTGTACTAGGTGGAATTCTTAATAGTTGTTTATAAATTTTATTGAGGACTGAATCAATGTTGTTAAAATTTTCCGTACCCTATACTTCCACTGCGTATGCAGCTTGGGCAATATTTTTTGCATTAATAGCCTTAATAATTGGTTCAGCAGTTTTGCTTCCATAAAAAATATATTGAATCTTTTTAAAAGTTTAACAGAGTTCTCTAACTTTTTGGCTGTCCATGCAATGTGCTTATTCCATTTGGTGTTACTTGCAAATTGGACCCCTAAATATGTAAATTTGGTTACAAATTCCAATTTGTTTCCCACCAGCGTTAGTGGTCTCTATTTATGCTTTTTTCCAAATACCATCATTTTAGTTTTGTTTGAATTTGGTCTGAGATTCTGAGATTTGCACAGTACTTCTAATTTGTTTAATGATCTCTGGAGATCCAACTTACTAGAAGAGATAAATCACTAAATCGTCAGCATATACTAATTCGGGGGTATGTCTATTATTTATCTTAACAAGATGGAATAAAGGGTCATTCAAATCAATGATTATGTCATTTGTGTATCTATTGAATAAACTGGGGGCAAGAACACATCCCTGCCTAACTTCAATGTTGGTAATAATATTTTTGGTAAGCACAGTAGGCCAGCTTTAGTATACTTAATTTGAGCGCAGGTACTTGTGTGTAACCCCCTTGTTCCCAGGGGTTACAAGAATCCCATTAGAGTTAGTGGCAGGCAGGGAAGGCAGCTAGTGATTTGCCAGTAAATGGATTTCACTCTGTCCCCTCTGCTGGGAGCTGGAGAGGTGATGTCACTTTAGAACTCTCACAGCAGCATTAGCCACACAGCCAGTTGCTGTGAGTGAGGGAGATAGAATTCTGTACTCAGTTGGTGGCTGGAGTCTGCAGAGTGCAGTTGTAGTTCCAGCAGCAGTTCTGATAGAGAGCTGCACTGTTCCAGTTTGTTTTTCTTTCTCACCCTAGTGGAGTACAGCATTTTTCCAGCTTTGTCTAAGTGGTGGAAACCGTCTCTAGGAATTTCCTCTGTTTCAGCCCGGGTGGGATAGAGCAGGCTGCCAGGATGTTAGGAGCAATCCATTGATCCTCTGATAGAAAAACACACAGGTGGCCTTCAGAACCCGGAGTGCTAAACTGGTCACTCCAGATGGGGGTCTCCCACCTTTTGTTTCCAAGTTCATACTCAGCCATCCCTCTGGAAAATACACCTCACATTGTACCAACAGTTACTGTTGATGCTCTCTAGAAATGTATTGTATACTTAACATCAGCAAAGCACCTCAGGGGTGTCAAAGGTAAAAGTTCTGCTAACATGGATGGTCACATACTGGACTCCACAGAAGACAGCCAACTTTTAAATCTCTTAAGTGACAGGGTCTCTTTGACAGAGAAATTCACCTTAAAATGCAGGCACTTCTGGGCAGACTTAGACAAAATAAAAGTACTCACAAGAAACTGTCGCACAAAGCAGCTTCACAATGTCCTGGTAGGATCAGTGGATTGCTCCTAATATCCTGGCAGCCTGCTCACTCCTACCTGGGATGAAACACAGGAAATCCCTGGAGACAGTTTCCACCACTTAGACAAAGCTGGAAAAATGCTGTACTCCACTAAGGTGAGAAAAAAAAACTGGAACACTGCAGCCCTCTATCAGAGCTGCTGCTGGAACTGCAACTGCACTCTGCAGACTCCAGTCACCAAGTGACTACAGAATTTTATCTCCCTCACTCACAGCTACTGGCTGTATGGCTAATGCTGCTGTGAGAGTTCTAAGGTGACATCACCTCTCCAGCTCCCAGCTGAGACCAGAAGCAGAGGGGGGGATAAAGTGAAATCCATTTACTGGCAAATCACCAGCTGCCTTCCCTGCCTACCACTAACTCTAATGGGATTCTTGTATCCCCTGGGAATGAGGGGGTTACACTCACCCTCAGCCAGGTAAATGATTGTCCACAATCATTGTCTTACCCGGCACCAGATCATCCTACCCCATGTGTTGCCTACAGGGAGGTAGCACTACCATCTCCCCTACCATGTGCCAGGCACAGGCAGACAACACTAAGGGCCCAGAGGCCATTAACTGTCTCATCAGCCCCTACTGTATGATCTTACTATGGAGAATCAGTGGCTCTGGGAGAAATGCCCAAAGCATGCCCTCTACGACCCCTATAGCCGGTCAGGACCACAGCCTGTCTATCCCCTTAGCCCTCCAGGGAAAATCTATCTATCCAAACTACCCACAGGGGAACCTCCCCTCAACCCAGGATACCTGTGAACCAAAAAACACGCAAGAACAAAATACTATACACAGCATTAGACTCCCACATCCCCCACAAATACACTTGTGGAAGAAACAATGGTTAACACATGTTAACAACTACACAATATCTTAAAACACTCTAAAGAACAGGAGAACTCGGAAGAGTTCCCGCATCCTCTTCTAGTCTTCTCTTCTTTCTTCATCAGGAACACCTGAAAGAGAAAACACAAACAAAACACCAAAAATCTGCATACCACAGTGTCACAACCCCTCCATTGAACACTAAAGAATCCCCAAAATATTATATAGAAAAGTAGGAAAGTGGAAGACAACTTTTAAATCTCTTAGGTGACAGGGTCTCTTTGACAGAGAAATTCACCTTAAAATGCAGGTACTCCTGGGTAGACTTAGACAAAATAAAAGTACTCACAAGAAGTTGTCACACAAGGCAGCTTCACAATGTCCTGGTGCATGGGGCCAATGTCTGAAGAAACATTTATCGCACTGAGTGGGTTGTCTCCAGTTTTACCCCACTGAGTGGGTTGTCTCCAGTTTTACCCCAGTGAGTGGGTTCTCTACAGTTTTACCCCAGTAGTGGTTTTTTCTCCAGTTAAGCCTCTAGTGCTCCGTCGTGGTGAGTGTGCCACAACTTATCCTATGCTATGTGAGAAGTGTCCAAGTACTGGCAGTGTGTGCTTAGTCAAGGGAAATTGCTGGTGTGTGTTCTACAGGTGACTAGTCCACAATTTCTGTCATCCTATGCTAAATGGAAACTTTGGAGTTCTGTACCTCAGATGTTTGCATTTACCATATGTGTAAACCCTTGGGGGTCCATCTTTGCTTTGTGTGTTCCTACTTTGTTACTGAATAAAGCCATACTCTAGAATCCCAACCTGGTATGGACATTTATGTTATTGCTTCCCATGTGTGGAGTTACTTGGGTACCCCTGTCCAGAAGTGCAAACCTAGCATAGCCCTGAGCAAAATTTTTCTCCCCAGAACCTGGGTTGTGGCCATGTATTGGTCCCACCAGGTGTGTGCCTAGTAACCACACTTGGTTTGTGTTTTACAATGTCTACTACATCTGCATATCCCACCTTGTCTATGGCGGCAAATCAATGTAACCCCAACCCCTCTCTTTTCCCCTAGACTATGGGAGGTGTGCCTGCTAGTTAAATAAGAGGCCAGTGGGGGGTTACATGTATATATTATTTTAATGACAGTTATAAGATCCCAGTTAATTCCAAAGCTAAACATTTTTTCCTATAACAGGGAGTGCAAGACGGTGTCAAAGCTGAAGAAAAGTCGACAAAAATGACAAAAGATGGGTTGCTTCTTGATTATAGTATACATTTTAATAATGTGATTCAGTATGAAAATTTTGGTTACAATGCCCAGGTCTTTGTTAAACCCCACCTGTAAATCAGATAATACTTTTGATGTTTCAAGCCAGAATATTAATCTGTTGAGCAATATTTTTGCAAATATTTTTGAAATGGTATCTAATAAACTGATAGGTCTATAGTTTGAGGGGTCTTTATGTAAACCTTTTTTTTTATGTATTGGAATGAGATGACTACCCAGCCACAAATTAGGAATGTCAGCATACATAGCTAATTTATTAAAGTAAGACACTAAACAGTTTACCCACCTGTCTATATTAATTATTATAAAGTCAATTGGGATCTTATTGGGGACTGAGGCGTTATTGCTTTTGAAGCTTTCTATTGCTGTTTCAACTTCAGAAACTGTAAACCACTGAAATGACTCACTTCTTTCCACACTGTCCATAGTTACCAGAACTGTTGCATCACAAAATACAGATGAATAATATTTTATTCAGATACCAGGTGCTATATACTGTATCATATATGTCATAATGCCTTTTGTAATTATTTGCACCCATTGCAACTAATGACCAATACTTTTTAACATTTTAACATTTTTTTTCTATAGCTTAGAGCATTGAATTCCATAATTCCTCCTGATGAAGTGTACACTGTTTATTAATGTGTTCTTTATAAAGTTTCCTACAGCTATTGACATTTTTCAAATTTAACTTTATTTATTTTTTTTTTACCTGTCTGGTTAAACTACATAGAAACCTAGAAACCTAGAATTTGACAGCAGATAAGGACCACTTGACCCACCTAGTCTGCACATGTCCCTACATAAGATAAGATGCAGATCCTAGCCAACCAACAGCCTATTTCCTCCTACCCCCCACAAGAATTGCCATACATCTATCTCATGCATTCTTGAATTCTCCCACAGTTTTAGACCCCAGAACCTCCTCAGGAAGGTAGTTCCATGCTGGTGCTGGTGCTTGTGCGGCCACGGCTCTCCAAGCTAGCCACCCTAACCACCACTCCCGGACCCGCAAGAGCATCCAGCCAGGCCGGATCCAGCCCTTGATCGGGCTCGCTGCTGGTGAGGCCATGGCTCTCCAAGCTAGCCACCCTAACCACCACTCACGGACCCGCAAGAGCATCCAGCCAAGCCAGATCCAGCCCTTGATTGGGCTTGCTGCTGGTGCGGCTGCGGGTCTCCAAGCTAGCCAGCCTAACCACCACTCCCAGACCCACAAGAGCATCCAGCTAAGCTGGATCCAGCCCTTGATTGGGCTCACTGCTGGTGAGGCCATGGCTCTCCAAGCTAGCCACCCTAACCACCACTCACGGACCCGCAAGAGCATCCAGCCAAGCCAGATCCAGCCCTTGATTGGGCTTGCTGCTGGTGCGGCTGCAGCTCTCCGAGCTAGCCACCCTAACCACCACTCCCAGACCCACAAGAGCATCCAGTTAAGCTGGATCCAGCCCTTGATCGGGCTTGCTGCTTGTGTGGCTGTGGCTCTCCAAGCTAGCTGCCCTAACCACCACTCCCGGACCTGCAAGAGCATCCAGCCAAGCTGGATCCAGCCCTTGATCGGGCTCGCTGCTGGTGCGGCTGCGGCTCTCCAAGCTAACCGCCCTAACCACCACTCCAGGACCTGCAAGAGCATCCAGCCAAGCTGGGTGAGCCTACAGCTGGGCTGGGGAGCCATGAGCAGCTGCGATTGGCTCCTGCTCTGAGCTTTCTCCATGATTGGACTCCCATTCTTCACCCCTGCTCCTGATTGGCCCTTGTTTCTTCTGCACCTCTGGGTGCTTTTCTGGGTTTCTGCACTCACCTCAGGCATAGCAAAGTGGCTATATTTTGTGTGATAGCAATTGGGTCATTGTCTGTGTAAAAACTGCTATTTTAAACTGTGTTGATGTTAATGCTTAAACTCCTGCTGTAGCTTGGGAACATTAGTATTTCACTACAGTAAAAAACGCTGTTTGAAATTGTTGTTTGCCTTGCCTCCCACTCTGACTCTCTATTAACTCTTTAATTTTTCCTCTCTTTCTTCCTGAACCTCCTCACTCTAACCTGTCTAGCTCCCTGCCTTCCTTGGCACCAGGACAAATTGCTGCCTGTCCCAGGCCACCCTCCCCCCCTCTCCTTTCCACTAGCTAATTCTCTCTTCACCTTGCCATCTCCATGGCCCCCGATTTAATATCAGCGTCAATCCTCCTTTGTCTCTTTCATCCCTAAGTCTAACCTATCTGTGATTTCCCCCACTAGATCCAGCCCTTGATCAGGCTCGCTGCTGGTGTGGCCACGGCTCTCCAAGCTAGCAGCCCTAACCACCACTTCCGGACCCGAAAAAGCATCCAGTCAAGCCGGGTAAGCCTACAGCCTGGGCCCGGGAAGCCATGAGCAGCTGCAATTGGCTCCTGCTCTGAGCTTTCTCCCCTGATTGGACTCACATTTTTGGCCTCTGCTCCTGATTGTCCCCTCTTTCTTCTGCACCTCTTGATGCTTTTCTGGGCTTCTGCGCTCACCTCAGGCATAGCAAAGTGCCGAAATGTTGTGCCCGTCCCTCCACCCCCTCCTACCTTCATAAAATAGACCTAAGCACCGCCCACCTGTTCTCAAGACCCATCTTGCTTCAACCCGACTGGGCCACCTCCTAGATTTTATCCTCCCCACTCTAGTTTCATACTCAATCTCCTCCCTTTTTCTTTTCATTTCACTCTATTAATCCTCCCTGTCTGCCCACCACCCACTCTGTTGCAACCCTTCCCTGCACTAGCACTGCCTCCTTCGCCTTTCTGATTTACCATGTACTTCTCCCCAAAATCTTCTCATACACCTCTCTATCCTCACCTCCCTGCTGCACCTCTCCTACCTTCTTGGGTGCTGCTACCCCTCTCCCCTCTACGCTTACCAACTGAAAAACCCTTATCGCCACCTAGGCACACTCCATTTTGAGCCTTGCTCCCTTATGCAGCCCCCTGGCTCCTGATTGGCAGGTCCTGAGTTTCTCCAGATTCGGGCACTTGCCCCACCTGTCCCCACTATCATATATGTCAACTGTCTGGGACAAACGCCTACAGCCCTGTCCATGTCCCGACAAGCAAAGGCCACATAATTTATCCTTCAAGAAACTCTGTTTGTGCACCTTAAAGCTCCTGCTCCTCCTCCTGCTGATGTCAGGTAACGTGCACCCTAATCCAGGCCCTACTCCTGCTAGCCCAGCCTGGCATGCTAAACCTTCTGGGGGTCTGATCCTCGCAACCATCAACATCTGCAGCCTGATACCTAAGCCGGATGCTCTTTGAATCTTTGCTAACCAACACCAGCCTGATATCCTCTCAGTTGTTGAAACTTGGCTGACACCCAAAATTCCAGACATGGTAATCGAACTACTAGGATACAATGTGCACAAACTTAATTGTGTCTCCAAAAGAGGAGGGGGTCGTGCTATCTACGTCAAAGACTATCTCATGGGGTGCCCCATTTCTACCACCCCACAACTCCGCAGCCCAGATTCTCCCAATTAAAATTTTCCTTGGGGCCCACAACAAAGCCCTCACCATTGCCTCTGTCTACATCCCTCCAAAAGACCAAGGGAAAAGCCTCAGTTCCACTCTGACTTTTATCAGAACCCTACCAATGGGCTCTGAGACAATCATCCTTGGCGACTTTAATATAAACTGGCATGCATCCGATGCAGGTGCTTATAGGGATGCCAACTCGGATGCAAAGCTTTCATAAATGGTCCTCTTCCACACAAGAAAAACTACAAAACTGGCACTAGTACCCTGCTGGACTGGGTCCTGACCAGTCATTCTTCCCGTATCTCAAACACCTCCTTGCTCCTTGACTCTTTTAGTGACCATTCCCTTGTTATTTGTGAATGGTCAAACAAATTCTGCAAACCTCTGCCTAAAGTCATCACTAGCAGAGTTCTCCCTCGTGGTCGGCTGATTCACCTTAAATCATGCCTCAGGCAGTATGATTGGTCCCCCATCTACAAAGCCACTGATGTCAACTCAGTTCTCAACTATTTTGTTTCATCCTTCAATGCTGCCTGTGACTCCTACGCTCCTCTCAAAAAGTGAAATGTGAAGGCACTGAAAAATCACTGGCTAACTGGTGAGCTTATGGCGCAGCTGAAATCCAGGGACCACCTCTGGGCCCTGGCTAGGGCCTCTGGTACTCAAACTGATATTCAAATTACAAACGTGCCTGTAACAACTGCACGAAATCCATCAGACTTAAGAAAAGCTTGTACTACAGAGAAGCTCTCTTTAATGCCTGGGGAAACGGAAGTGAGTTTTGGAAGAACATTAAAGAAGTCACAGGGAAGCAGAAAACTGGTTTAGTAGGCACAAGCTGGTCCTTAACTATAAAAAAACAAGGTTATGCTTTTCAACAGCCATCACAACCAGCACAGGCATCACCCCCTCACCATCACAACTAGCCTTGGAAACACCCTTGAGCAAGTTCAGCCATTTAAATATCTTGGGATGTATCTGGACCCAAACCTATCATATGGCGTCCACATTGACTGTGTTGCCAAAGCTGCAAATACTTGACTAGGCGTGCTATACCGCCACAGATGTCACCTTACCCTGGAAGCCTTCAGGATCGCTGTCTAGAGTTCGGTGGTCTCCATCATAGATTACGGCCTAATCATCTACAGTTCTGCATCAGCCATTGCACTCAAACGAATATTGACATCTCTCAGCAAGGCTTGTAGGTTCATCACTGGTGCCCACCGTCTGACTCATACATGTGACCTATGTGCACAAGCCGGGTGGCTACAACTCTCAACCGCATAAGGTACCTAACCTGCACTATGGCTAAGAAAGTTACTATGGGCCTTGCGCCTCCCGGTGTCCAAGGACTACTGTGGCCCTGCCTGAATACTCATAACACCAGGAGACCTGAAACTCAACTCCTCCAGGTTCCCCATTGCCGCACCTCCCAGGGCCAAAGAACCTTTGCCTATAGGGGCCTAGCTGGCTAAATTAACTCAGTCCTGACCTCACCTCTATGACAAAACTTGGCACTTTTAAAGCCAAACTTTCATCTCATTGCTGCCAGCTCATGTGACTGCTACATATAACCAGCCCCCCTAATTTTTCTCAAAGCAGCACCATGCACTTATCCCACTGGCGACTCCTACATATATCCAGCCCTACCTATGATCACCCTCCTTTACCCCATGCAATTTACTCCTCCCTCTTTTTTCTCCCTTTTCCCTTTTCCCCACCCTTTCTTTTCCTCCTTCCCCACTCTAGCACGTCCCCCTCTCTGTTCTTTAAATGTCATCCTCTATGCCCCACTGTACGTTTGACAAATGCATTTGGCTGCTCTCCCCTCCCACTGTATCCACCCTCCCCACTGTGTCCCCTTCCACGTTCCACATTGTCTTCCCCCATGTGATCCCGCTATTGTACAGCTTATCCTAACCCGGCATTGTATGTCTCCTAGTTGTATTTGTGTTGTACTGTAATTGACGTGGAACCTTTGGAAAAGAGCCTTGGCTCAAGGGTACTTGTAATCCTAGAATAAATAAATACATACATACATACATACATACATACATACATACATACATATGCTTCCACCAACTTCTCTGTGAAAAAATACTTCCTCACATTGCCCCTGAGCCATCCTCCCTCTATTTGCAAATGGTGTCCCCGTGTTTTTGCGAATCACTTTTTCTGAAAGATGCTACCATCTTGGACTTTGTTGATTCCACTGAGGTACTTAAAAGTTTCTATCATGTCCCCCCTCTTCCTCCTTTCCTCAAGGGTATATATATATATATATATCTCCTTTAGTTTTTCCTTGTATGGCTTCTCTTGCAGACCCTGCACCATTTTAGTTGCCCTCCTCTGGACTGCCTCCATCTTGTCTACATCCTTGTGGAGATGGGGTCTCCTGAACTGGATGCAGTACTCCAGATGGGGTCTCACCAACTGTCTGTACAGAGGGATAACAACTTTCTGTTTTCTGCTGGTGATGCCTCTCCCTATACATCCCAGTATCCCCCCAACCCTGCTTACTGCCTTCTCACATTGTTTGCTAATCTTAAGGTAATCTGATATGTTTACCCCCAGGTCCATTTCCATTTTTGTTGTTGTTACTACCCCCTTCCCATTGTGTACTCTTTCTCTGTGTTTCTGTTTCCCAGGTGCATTACTTCGCACTTCTTTGCACTGAATCCAAGCTGCCATACTTCTGGCCATTCCTCCAACCTTGCCAAGTCCCTTCTCATCCTTTCCACCCCTTCTTGTGTATCAACCCTGTTGCAGATCTTTGTGTCATCTGCAAAGAGGTATACTTTTCCTTCCAGTCCCTCTGCAATGTCACTTATAAAGACATTAAAAAGGACTGGACCCAGTACTGAACCCTGCAGTACCCCACTAGTGACCCCCCTTTCTTCAGAGTGGACTCCGTTTACTATTTTCTTCTGTGTCCTGTTGTCCAGCCAATGTTTTACCCAGGCTACCACCCTGGAACCCACTCCCAGCCTGGCTCATTTGTTTATTAATCTTTTCTGTGGGACTGTGTCAAATGCCTTGCTAAAGTCTAGGTAGGCCATGTCCACAGCCCCTCCCTGATCTACTACTTTAGTCACCCAGTCAAAGAAATCAATTAGATTCATCGGACATGACCTTCCCGCTGTGAATCCATGCTGCTTTGGGTCCTGTGTCACACTGATCTCTAGGTACTCAACAGTTCTTTCCTTCAGAAGTGATTCCATAATTTTCCCTACCACAGAGGTCAAACTGACAGGTCTGTAGTTTCCTGCCTCTGTCTTGCTCCCACTTTTTTGAAGGGGAATCACATCCACCCTCCTCCAGTCCTCAGATATCACACCATCCTCCCATGATTTGTTAAAAAGGGTAGTCAGTGGTGTCACTAGTTCTCCTCTTAATTCTTTTAGAATTCTAGGGTGAATCCCATCAGGCC
Source organism: Neoceratodus forsteri (assembly GCA_016271365.2). Classification (NCBI taxonomy): domain Eukaryota; kingdom Metazoa; phylum Chordata; order Ceratodontiformes; family Ceratodontidae; genus Neoceratodus; species Neoceratodus forsteri. The sequence goes on along the minus strand of CM028133.1, from coordinate 83,000,530 downwards.
CCATTGATTTGTCCACCTTCAATTATAGGAGTTCTTTCAGAACCCTTTCTTCTGTAAAAGGACTGGGATCACTCCCCTATCCAGAGTGCTTCTGTTAATTGGATTAGGTACCTCCCCCTCCTCCTCTTTTGTGAATACCGAGTAGAAGTATTCATTCAGTATCCCTGCTTTTTCACTGTCCCTCTCTGCCCACCCACCGTCCATTCTCTTCAGCCTCATTATCCCTCCCTTTGTCTTTCTACGCTCCCTAATGTACCTATAAAAGGTTTTATCCCCCTTCTTAACCAAGTTGGCTATCTTTTCCTCAGTTTGGGCCTTTGCTATTCTGACTGCCTTCCCTGCTTCATTCTGCCTTAACTGTTACAGTTCTCTGTCCTGCTCCTTCTGTGTTTCCTTATACTTCCAAAATGCTGTCTTTTTCTCCCTAACCTTCCCCACCACCTCTTTTGAGAACAATAGTGGCTTTTTCTTTCATTTTGATTTGTTTATTTGTTTCACACAAAGGCTTGTTGCCTCTGTGATAGCAGTTTTGATGTTTCCCCATTGTTGCTCCACCCCGCCTTCTTGCCTGTTTGCTAGTGCTTTTCTAAGTACTCTCCCATTTTGACAAAGTCAGCCCTCCTGAAGTCCAGTACCCTCACTTTGGTATGGCTTGACTCTGTGCAGAGTTTATCATGAACCACACTGTTTGGTGGTCACTTGTTCCCAGATGGCTACCCACTTCAAGATCTGAGATCCTTTCACTGTCCCCATTTGAGAGTACTAGGTCTAAGATTGCTCTCTCCTGAGTGGGTTAAAACACTAGCTGTATGAGGCATGTCCCCTGTAGGGTATCAAGAATGGCCCTACTCTTGGATGTGGCTGTAGCAAAGGTGCTCCAGTTAGCATCTGGCATATTCAGGTCCCCCATTAACAATATCTCCCCTTTCTCTGCCATCCTACCTATCTTTCTTTCTTTCCTCCCTACTGTATTTGTAGAACCAGTTATCACATACTTTTTTATGGGGTTTCTTTTTTTTTTTTTTTTTATTTGGTTTCTTATTACATTGCTCCTCACAAAATTTATATAGCAAAGTCAACGCATCATATAACAGTCCAGGGTCCAGTTCATATTTGACTTTTTCCGAGATTGCAATTATTAAATTCTCACTTAGGGACTCTGCTTCATTAATGGTCAGTTGGGCCCATTTTATCTTATCATTTATTTCTACTTGCTCATTAGGTAGGAAATTGTCATCAAGTACAGAACTCCTATGGGTAATCAGAGGACAGTGATCACTATCCATCCTTTCTATACCTTTAAAATCTAGGTATTTATAAAAGGCATGAATAGAAGCAAGTGAATACTCAATTATAGTCGAACCTCTGGAGCTAACATTGGTTGATTTGCCTGTGGGATCCGTAGGCAGTCTCCTGTTAAGTATGATCAGTTGTAATGATTCTAACAGTAATTAAAATTGTTTATATTAAATCAGTACTTTTTTATCAGCAGAATCCCTCTGAGGAATATTTAAAGCATGATAAATATGTTTATTTATATCCATTTTATTGGGTTTTCCAAACCTGATATTGAAACCCCCCCATAATTAGTATGTCATTGAGCACACTGTCCGAATCTATGTTTTTGACATCACCTATCAAGTTAAGTAATATCATTTTGTAATAATATCTTGAGCTCATGAGGGAATTATAAACATTACCCAAGATAAAGATATCATCACATACCTTGAGGACAATCATTATGTAATTTTGCTTCACTGCTGTTTTAATATTTCTAATCTTGTCTGAAACTTTAATGAAAATAACTAAACCTCCGCATATCTACCCTTTTGTTTAATTTTCGAGGCTGGTGACTGGACTAAGGTAAAGCCATTAATTTTAATATGATCAATTTGTTCCTCACTATGCCACGTTTCTTCAAATAGTAGGATATCCATTCTATTAAGAAGTCCTACAAATTCAAGATCTACAAATTTAGCCATTAGTCCTGCAATATTTCAGGAAAGAATGGACAACTTTTCTCTATGCAACTCTATGAAACTCCAGAAAGATGTTTGCACTGTTGTCCATTTTACAATTCGCCTCATCAGTCAAAGGTAAGTGCACCCTATTACAGCTCTGCAATGCCAGTTCAACAGCACTTTTATGCGACAGCATGTCATTGACAGGAATTATGTCTACCGAAGTTGTATGACATAATTCCATTTGTGTCCCAGTCCACTGTTTTCATCGGGAGGCTTCACCCACTGAACCCCCCTGTGCGCCCCCCCATATTTAGGATTATCAGCTCCAATCACAGTTGATTAGGGCAGGGGTTTAGGACCGGGAGACAGTGTGCCCCTGTTTCAGATGCAGCAACACAGTGACCTGTCAGCAACCTGTCGATTTTGTTGACGGGTTGGTAGGTCACTGTGTTGGTGTTGCTGTCGGGGAGGCATACTTCCTATTACTACCTGTTATATTCAGTCAATTAATATCTTCAGAAAGGATTTGAAACCTCAAATATTGAGTTATTTTGTGCAACTTGCACCTTGTTTGGATCTTTCTGACATGTAAGTCTCTGTTCTAATACAGAATTAAAATCAACAATTAAGATTCCCAAACCATTGAGCTTGTGGCTAACTCCAAGTATATTGTCCACCAATTGACAATCTGAATAAGTCAGATCAATTTCATTTCCATCCAACATATTTCTATAGGTTCTCTGTACAGACACAATATTGCCCTAATAAAACTGCAGCCCTAGAAAGTTACCAACAAAATGTGTAATCATAGTTGTGAGTTTAGCTGGGGTTTCCTTGTTTACTTGTGATATGCCAAAGATAGAGATAGTTTCTTCAGACACAACCTCTTCCTATACTAGACTCAACTATGAACATCTGAACAGATGAAACTGCCAGCAGAAAAGGCCCACAGGTCTATCAAGTCTGCCCGATTGCACAGCTTTTAGTTTCATATCACTACAGCTGCCCCACCCCACCCAAACCATTCTGTCCTCCTCTTTCCAGTCCTTTCTCCTTTTTGTTTTGTCTGTACTAACCCTGCCCATGACTCTATCCCAACCCTGTTTAAAGTTATCGACTGTCCTTTGAGTGATTAACTTCTCTGACAGTGTGTTCCAACCTGACACCACTCTCTCTGTGAAGTAGTGCCTCCTCATCTCCCTCCTAAACCTTTCCCCTTCCAACTTCTGACTGTGCCCCCAGTGACCCTTCCCTCCTGTAAGCAGAACAATCCTCCCTCCCTGACATTGTTTATGCCTTTCAAGTACTTAAAGGTCTCTATCATGTCCCCTCTTACCCTTCTGTCTTCCAGCGAGTACATGTTGAGCTCTTTCAACCTTTCCTCGTATGGCAACTCCCCTAGTCCCATGATCATTTTTGTAGCCCTACGCTGCACCTCCCCCAGTAATCTCACATCTTTTTTGAGGTATGGGCACCAATACTGTACACAGTGTATTCCAAGTGTGGCCTCACCAGTGATTTATACAATGGCAGGATGACATCCTCCTTTTGAGAGGTGACCCCTCTGGCAATGGACCACAGCATCCTATTTACCCTTGCTGCAGCTCTCTTACACTTTGCAGATACCTTCAAGTCCCCTGTGACTGTTATCCCCAGGTTCCTTTCCTCCTCTGAAGCTATCACCTGCACTCCAGCCCCAGCCAGTAGCTGTTCTTAAGATTTCTGGCTCCAAGGCGCATGACCTTGCACTTCTTAGTATTAAATCCCAACTGTCACTCCCTAGACCAATGTTTGAATTTAGCTTGATCCTCTCCGAGTGCCTACTTCTCTTCCTCATTGTCCACTTTTGCACAAAACTTAGTGTTGCCCACAACCAGGCAGATCTTACTCTTGACCCTCTCTGCAATGTCTCCAGTGAAGACATTGAACAAAACAAGGCCCAGCACTGAACCCTGCAGTGCTCCACTTGTAACTGGTCATGGCTTGGATGTCTCCCCCCCCTTGCAATTACCCTCTGTTGTCTGCCCTGCAGCCAGCTCTCAACCAACCCCAACCAGTTTTTACCCTGCTCCCATGCCCCTCAGCTTGCTCATTTAACCTCCTGTGCAGCACAGGATCAAAAGCTTTGCTGAAGTCCAGATACAGGACATCCACAGCCTGGCCTTCATCAACTGCCCTAGTGACCCAGTCAAAGAAGTCGATCTGGCTAGTTTGTCAAGATCTTCCCAAGACAAACCCATGCTGTCTTTCATCTTGCAGGCCATTGCTATCAAGAAAGGTCATCAACCACTCCTTCAGAATGGATTCCATCAACTTCCCCACTATGGAAGTCAAGATCACCGGTCTGTAGTTACCCAGTTGGTCCTTGGGTCCACCCTTGCGAAGAGGCATCATGTTAGCCATCCTCCAGTCCCTGAGTACATTCCCCATCTCCAAGAAGGTGTTGAACAAGTCTATCAGAGGGCCTGTCAACAACTCTGCCAGTTTCTTCAGGACCTTTGGGTGTACACCATCTGGTCCTGGTGCCTTGTCCACCTGCAAGCCTTTAAGGCCCTTCAGAACTCTGTCCTCTTGGATGTCCTCCCTTAGCTCCCTATCCACCTTCTTATTCTGTGAAGGTTGCCTGTACACCACCCACATCCTGGGTTTCTCACCTTTAGGGCTTTAGAGCACTACCCATATGGCTTCTGGCCTCCCCTCTTACCCATCCCCCCGGTACACAGTATCCCCTCTCTGACATACATTGCCACCCCTCCTGCTCCCTGTGGAACATCTTCTATCCTGGGACTATGAGATCCCAGTCATGGTATTGGGTGGACCAGGTCTCTGAGATGGCTACTAACTCATATATATAATATACATCAGCCAACTGGGAAATTACTTCCAGTTTTGTTACTATACCACAGCTAATTACTAATTACCTAATTACCACAGCTAATTACTAATTAATGGGTAAGCAAGTATGCTGATGACACAAAGTTGGCTGGCCTGGTAACACAGTCTGCAGGGGTGGAGGCAATTCAGAAAGATTTGGATGAGATCCATAAATGGACCATTTCAAGGGGAATGAGTTTTAACATAGATAAGTGCTGTGTGATCCATATGGGAAATAGAAATTTGAAATATAATTATAAGATAAATGGGCATACCTTGAGGAAGTCACGAGTGGAAAGGGACTTGGGTATATGGCCTGATCAGAAGCTGAAATACAAGATTCAGTGTGACAATCAGATAATAAAGGCAAACAGGGTTTTATGGAATATAAAGAAGAACTTCAGCAGTAGGAAGGAGGCAGTGATCATGCCTTTGTATAGCGCATATGTAAGACCCATTCTGGACTATGGTGCCCCAGTCTGGGGACCCAAAAACAGGAAGGCAGTGTCGGGATTGGAGAGGGTGCAGAGGAGGGTCACTAGGATGGTGCATGGTATGCAGGATAGATCTTACGAACATAGACTGGTTGATTTAAGGCTAATGTCACTGGAGACTAGAAGAGTGAGAAGGGATTTGTTGCTGTGTTATGATATAATGCAAGATGATTACTTATTAAATGAATCTACAGTTTAAATGTGAGAAACTGGGCACAAGAGGACACCATCTTCAACTAAGACATATAAGGTGTAACTCAAGTAGATGGATGGCTTCCTACACACAGAGAGTGATGGCCCTGTGGAATGGGTTATCTGAGGAAGTTGTATATGCAGTTAACAAGGTTCAGTTCAAAAGAAACTTAGATGCCTATATCTTATAGGGCCAAAAGCTGACATATTATGGGTAAAAGGAAAGGAGCTCATATGGGTCCAAGGGGCCCCCTAAGTTCCTCACCTCTTTATATGAGACTTTATAATTAATCTTCAGGTGGGCATAGGACAGTCCATGTATAAAAGATAATGCTCTCAGTGACTAGAATTTCTCCACATAGTGGGCCACTCTCTTTCTTTTAAAGACTAGGAGAATCACATCATCTGAGCTTAAATCAGTTACCCTAAAGACATCAAGAATATTGTCCTGTAACAATTCCAACCCCAGTATTTCTGTACAGAGTAACTGACCCAGTTTCAGGACTAGTGGGTTCTCTAAATAGTCCCGGTCCACACCTCTTAGCAAAGTGATTGCTTGTTCCCCAACCAGAATATCTTCCTCTTTTTCATTGTTCTTTAATTCTGTATTGTTTGCTTTTAGCTTATTTATTTTGGAATCATGAGTCAAGTGATCACCAATTAATTTGAAATCAGAATCTACAACTGGTGATGTTATTTTCTTGGGTTTGTAAGGCATCCCAACATTCTTCTCCTCTGTTTTCTTCCAAACCACTGTGCTTAGTAGGGCATTTTCCAATTTTTATAACCTGATTAGTACCTTTCCTCCTGTTTTTGTTTCTAGCGTTGTTATTATTTTTCTTTTTGTTTTTCTTAATTATAAAAGGACCTGTATTCATGAGCATGGGGTAAATGGATGTGTGAAAGACACATCTGGAGAACAACAAACAACATCTGGGGTAGTCTCTTCTGGTTCTAGATCAATCAGATCGCGTGACACTGAGAGTGAATATACTCTCTCTATATATTCTTGTCTTTTCTGGAACGTCAGAATATCCTTGAGCCTGGTTCCATTAAAAGCAACCTCACCCTACATTATAAGTTGCTCCATTATAATGATGTTGGCTAGATGAGGATTTTTTAAGTCAGCGACTAAATCTTTATCTAATACATGTGAGTAGAAAGTTTGCTGGTGTACCAGTTCCCCCAATCCTTTTTCTTTGCCAACAATTTATTTTAATCCTACTATGGTTTTGTCCAATACAGTTCTGATTTCCTTAATTTCAGATCCCACATAGTCCTCCATACTAATATCTATTTCATTAAAGTAGGATAGGTTCACAAAAGGAGGCTCTACAGACAGCTGTTTATTCCTTCTGTCCCAGGGCACTATTATTACTTTTTCTGAAGATTCTTGTGGCTCTGGGCTAAAACATAGGTTGGGGGACTGTTCTAGTGAGAGAGCAACTACAATAGGAGTTTTTGCTTCCTGCAGGGGCATCAGTAGCGTGCTCTACAGTCTTATTGTTAGGGCTTGCTGTTATGGAGCACTTACCTATATTTTTACTGTCATTTATATAAATAATTGAATTACATTTTTCATTATCATTAATTGAGGGTGTATAATTTGGAGTGGAGATAAACTCCACTGAAGTACCAATAGAAATCAATAAATGTTTAATAATTAGAGTTTGACCTGGATCTTTTAAAAGTAGTTTATCTCTAATAACCTTATCTTTGTTGGAATCCTGCCCTTCCTTCTCTGATGAGAAATTAGCTTTCTGCTTCTCCTTATTTGTCTTAGTCATTTCCCTCCCCTGGTCTTTTTTGAATTATTCTGCACTTGCTGTCCTAGTGAAGTATTTTTGCTTCCAATTTTCATTGTTTCATACAATAGTACAATATTCTTGAGACAGCACAAAAACAGCAGACAAAAAAGAAAACAATACTAATAATAACACAGCTTAAGTAAAACTGCACAAAGAAAATGAAAAAAGAAAAAACATATATACAGTATAAATAACATATAGAATGTAACAATCCACAAACATTTCCACTGCTGCACAGTTCAGAAAATCCAAAAACTTGAAAAATGTTAAAATGCAAATGTTTGTTGTTCTTTTTTTTCTTCTTTTAGGTCCCATTACTTCTGTAAGACCCCCGGGACTTCCTCAATAAGGTCAAAAAGATCACCCATGCTCACCAGGCCCCCTGCCCCTTCTTGTTTGCTTACTTTGACCCCAAGGGAAATTCTAAGCCCTCCGTATATGAATTTGAATTTGATAATGGGAATTCTAGCTCTCACAGTCTTAAAAGGTTCCAGACTATTATACTGATGAGTGTGGTGAGGCTTTAATAATCCCTAGTCCAATAGGGAAGTGGAAGTTGGGGCAATAAACCCAGAGGGATATCTTACATAATAATAAAATAAAATACAGTGAGTAATAGTCTCTACAGAAAATTGTTAAATAACTAAACTACTAGATATGGCTATCTTAACTAAGTGGAATTTAAAAGAGTGTTCTTAAAACCTAAAATCAAAATACCTAAAATGGTACAAGAAAAGGAAAAACCCATATGCACCACAAACAATTAGCAAGCCCATGTTATTCAAGTTCAGATTTGTATTCAAAAAGTTAAGATTGTATTACTAAGTGCTCAGGCAAAAGGCTAACCAATGGTACAGCAGTGTGAAGCAATCACAAAACAAAACAAAACAAAACAAGACAGGTGCCTAATGGTACCAAATTATTTCAGTAAGAAGCAAAAACTTTTCTTGGTAGGTTTTTACTTTCAAAATGGTCCCCAATAATGCATGCTTGAAAAAGTGCAGGGCTCCGATGATGCCCTGGTTAAACATTTAGTAGGGCTCAAAATTTCAGAGATAGTTGGTAGTCATGAAAATTAGAGGCTTAGGTATATAAAAACAAGCAGAATAAGCCACAGCCATCTCATGCAAAACTTCCACTCATGTAGCTGAAGAGAGAGAGAGAGAGAGCAGCCACCAGCTTCTGTAAAGCAAGGAGGTGATTTAATAGAGTATACTGAATTTAATTCTTAATTTGGGGGCCTGTGTAAGTAAATAGGAGTTACTGTTTTGGTTCTCTGTTTTTGGGTCTGACTTTTTTTAGTGTAACTTTTATTTGTCAGGGAGGAAATCTAGCAGGGAGAATATTTGCAGTCATTTGTGACTAGACCTGTTACTTAAACTCTACGAAACAGGTGTCTGATAAGGGGAGGAGCTGAAAGGGGCCAGAGGAACTGTAGATTCAAAACATAAGTTGTTTGTGGTCTGCTGTAACTGAGAAGGAGAGAGAGCAGTCATCAGCTTCCTTAAAGGGATACATTAATGTACAGTGGCAGACATAGTTTGAAAGCCCATGAAAAGTTATTTTAATTGAGGTATTGGGCATACCTGTAGCTGGAAGGAGTCCAAAGATATTGATGTCTGAGTATGTGCAATATAAATACTACATTAGAGCCATTCTTAGAATCTTGTGATGTCAGTGACAATCAAGCAGTGCCTAAGTGTACTGAGTTGCTCACTGCTTAATCGTCACTGACATCACAAGGTTCTGAGAATGGCTCTAATGTAGTATTTATATTGCACAGATTCTCTCATCTATATCTCTGAACTGCTTCCAGCCCAATATTACCAATACGTCAATTAAAAGAACTTTGCATGGGCTTTCAAACTATGACTACCACTGTACATGAATGTGTCCCTTTAAAGCAAGGAGGTGATTTAATAGAGTACACTGAATTTCATTCTTAATTTTGGGGCCTGTGTAAGTAAGTAGGAGTCTGTGTTTTGGCTCTCTGTTTTTGGAGGTGACTTTTCTTAGTGTAACTTTTGTTTGCCAGGGAGGAAATCTAGTTGGGAGAATATTTGCAGTCATCTGTGACTAGACCTGTTACTTAAACTTTGTGAAATAGGTGTGTGAAAGGAAGGAAGGCACTCACTGGGGTGGTGGTGGGTCAGAGTTGTAGTTGATTGTTTCTGGAGGGCACAGACTTAATCCTACCCACCATACCCATCACCCCACCCACCCCAAGTGCATAATTTCCTTTATACCAGGGGTTCTGACATCCTTGCCAAGAGTGCAAAGGCATACACCTTCCATATCCTTAAAGGCACAGCACACTGAATCAGGGGTAAAGACACCTCACACTAAAAAAAGGGAAAAATACATCTTAAACAGGAAGAGAGACAGACATGTTGGAAGCGGTGCAATGCACTAGCTGTGGAGCAGCAGTCTTCCAGGAGATGTCCTAGAGGCTGCTTTGCTGCTCTATTGCAGGCAGCACCCTCTGGTCAGAGGAAGGAGGTTGCTTGTCTCCATGCTGAAATGGTGAGGATTCAGATACCTCCTCCTCCACCCAGGGACCACCTAGGCCACCACCACTGCCTCAGAGGTTGCCAAGAAAGAGGAATGGTTGGACCATGGTGGGCTCAGGGAGGGTGAGGGAGGTGGAACAGAGGTGCATCCCTCCAGTTATGCCTATCCACAATTCATTCACCATTCTGGCAGAGCGTAGTTCCTATATGGAGCCACCCACAGTGGAGACTAAGGAGGATGCTAGGAACCTCCGCAAAGGAGACCCACAGGAGGGTGGCACAGGACCCCACAGGGGAAGAAAACAACTCCTGGTGAGAGATTCAATTGTTGGGGAGTAGAACAGGAGGATGGAGGGGAGAGGGAGGTAAAGTGCCTGCCCGGCATCATGGCTTGGAAGGACAGGAAGCAAATCCTCAGGATCATGGAAGCAGCTGCACAGGGGAGGGAACTGGATGTCATTGTCCATCTAGGGACAAATGACCTGGCTGGGAATGTGATCATAGCAGTGCAGCAGGAGTTTGAGGAGTTGGGGAGGGGCCTTAGATAAGTAGCATGCACAGTAACTTTCTCAGAAGGGCTACCTGTCTATGGCATGAGTGAGGCTAGGGTACTCCGCACTATGGGATTCAATGACTGGTTGAAAAACTGGTGCAGAGCTCAGGGATTTGGCTTCACTGGGGACTGGAGGTCCACCTAGAGGAATACAAGCCTATACTGGTGTGATGGTCTGCATCTGTCTGGGAGGGGAACCAGGATCCTAGGTGATAGGTTTACATGCTTCATTGGCAAGCATTTAACTCATTGCCTCCACAGAAACTCTCTGAAGTTACAGCATTTGTCTCCTGTATACTGTTAATAGTGAATCCTGGGCCTTTCTAGGCCAAATCAAGCCATAATCAGCATGCCACAAACAAATGTTAACAGCTCAAGAATCATAAGTGCTAGATGCGAAGTATGAGTGGCAGACTTGTACAGCATAAAATTACCTTTCCAACGGTGATATGCAAGTAATGATAAGTAATTTAGTTTTTTTTCCTATGCTGGTCAAAACAGCAAAATAATTTTTTTTTTCCACTTAAAAAGGCAACATAAGCCTTTTTATATTGGGAAATATGTAACATATCAACATCAAATTAAGCATCCAGACATTAAATTTATTTTTAATAATAGTTTTGTAAAAAAAAATTATTTCTGTAGTATAAAACATCATTTTTCCCCATTTTAGTCAAGGTGTTTTGGTGATGTTTGAGGGATGAATCTGAACCATACATATCATACCATAAACAAATGCGTATAATTCCTAAAGTATACATGATACACACAACGTATCAGTGGCAAAGTTGTTCAGCACAAAATTGCCTTTCCAACGGTGCTATACAAGCAATTGTGCTCAATTCGGTTTTTGTTTTATACTGGCTGGAGCACCTTTGCTGTAGCCACATCCAAGAGCAGGGTCATTCTCAGTGCCCTACAGGTGGCATACCTCAGACAGCTAGTTTTGGAACCCACTCATAAGGGAGCAATCTTAGACCTTGTACTCTCAAATGGGGACAATGAGAGGATCTCAGATCTAGAAGTGGGTAGCCATCTGAGAATAAGTGACCACCAAACAGTGTGGTTCATGATAAACTCAGCTACAGAGTCAAGCCATACAAAAGTGAGGGTACTGGACTTCAGGAGAGCTGACTTTGGCAAGATGGGAGAGTGCCTTAAAAAAGCACTAGCAAACAGGCTAGAAGGAGGGGTGAAGCAACTATAGGGAAACATCAAAACTGCCATCAAAGAGGCAATAAGCCTTTGTGTGAAGCAAATAATCAAATCAAAATGAAAGAAAAAGCCACTATGGTTCTCAAAAGAGGTGGCAGGGAAGGTTAGGGAGAAAAAGATAGCATTTAGGAAGTATAAGGAAACACAGAAGAAGCAGGACAGAGAACTGTACCAGTTAAGGCAGAAGGAGCAGGGAGGGAAGTCAGAATAGCAAAGGCCCAAACTGAGGAAAAGATAGTTAACTCGGTTAAGAAGCAGGATAAAACCTTTTATAGGTACATCAGGGAGTGTAGAAAGACAAAGGGAGGGATAGTGAGACTGACTAGAATGGATGGTGGGTGGGCAGAGAGGGACAGTGAAAAAGCAAGGATACTGAATGAATACTTCTGCTCAGTATTCACAAAAGAGGAGGAGGGGGAGGTGCCTAATCCAATTAACAGAGGCACTCTGGATAGGGGGGTTGATCCCAGTCCTTTCACTGAAGAAAGGGTTCTGAAAGAACTCCTAAAACTGAAGGTGGACAAAGCAATGGGGTCTGGTGGAATTCACCCCAGAATTCTAAAAGAACTAAGGGGAGAACTATTGACACCACTGACTACCCTTTTTAACAAATCATGGGAGGATGTTGTGGTACCTGAGGACTGGAGGAAGGCAGATGTGATTTCCTTTCATAAAAGTGGGAGCAAGACAGAGGCAGGAAAATACAGAACTGTTAGTTTGACTTCTGTGGTAGGGAAAGTGATGGAATCACTTCTGAAGGAAAGAATTGTTGAGTAGCTAGAGGCCAGTGGGGCACAGGACCCAAGGCAGCATGGATTCACAGTGGGAAGGTCATGTCAGACAAATCTAATTATACAATGGCAAGAACATTTCCTGGACTCTGATTGGTCAATGTGTGCTTGAGACAGTGATGTTATTACACAATAACATCACTGTATTGATCTTTTGGATGATTGTTTGGAGCTACTTTAAAGAAACAGAGATATATTGCTACGCTAAAAATCTACTAAAACTTTTTTTAAATATTTTTATTTTGTATAACATCGAGCCATTGTATAATTGCAATAAGGCACTCCAGGGATGTGTGTTATCGAGTAATAATGTCACTCCTGTGGAGAAGGAAGCACTCAGCTTCACCTCGTGCTTCAACCCACCCCAGGAGTGACGTTATTACATGATAACACACACCCTGTCATGCCTTATTGCTTAATTGATTTCTTTGACTGGGTGACCAAAGTAATAGACCAGGGAGGGGCTGTGGATATGGCCTACCTATACTTTAGCAAGATATTTGATACAGTCCCACACAAAAGATTAATAGTCAAACTAACCAGCCTGGGAGTGGGTCCCAGGGTGGTAGCTTGGGTTAAACATTGGCTGGACAACAGGACACAGAAGGTAATTGTAAATGGAGTCCACTCTGAAGAAAGAGGGGTTACTAGTGGGGTACTGCAGGGTTCAGTACTGGGTCCAGTCCTATTTAATGTCTTTATAAGTGACATTGCAGAGGGACTGGAAGGAAATGTATGCCTCTTTGCAGATGACACAAAGATATGCAACAGGGTTGAAACACAAGAAGGCGTGGAAAGGATGAGAAGGGACTTGGCAAGGTTGGAGGAATGGTCAGAAATATGGCAGCTTGGACTCAATGCAAAGAAGTGCAAAATAATGCACCTGGGAAACAAGAACCCAGGGGAAGATTGCACAATGCAGGGGGAGGTAGTAACAACAACAAAAATGGAAAGGGACCTGGGGGTAATCATATCAGATGACCTTAAGGTTAGCAAGCAATGTGAGAAGGCAGCAAGGAGGGCTGGGGCGATACTGGGATGTAAAGGGAGAGGCATCACCAGCAGAAAACATGAAGCTGTTATCCTTCTGTACAGGCAGTTGGTGAGACCCCATCTGGAGTACTGCGTCCAGTTCTGGAGACCCCCTCTCCGCAAGGACATAGACAGGATGGAAGCAGTCCAGAGGAGGGCAACTAAAATAGTGCAGGGTCTGCAAAAGAAGCCATACGAGGAGAGATTAAAGGAGTTTAATATGTATACCCTTGAGGAAAGGGGGGGGAACATGATAGAAACTTTTAAGTACCTTAGAGGAGTCAACAAAGTTCAAGAGGGTAGCATCTTTCAGAAAAGGATATGTGCAAGAACAAGGGGACACAATTTGAAGATAGAGGGGGATGGTTCAGGGGTAATGTGAAGAATTATTTTTTCACAGAGAGGGTGGTGGATGCATGGAACAGCCTTCCTGAGGAGGTTTTGAGGTCTAAAGCTGTGGAAAAATTCAAGAATGCGTGGGACAGACATAAGATAATTCTTGTGGGGGGTAGGAAGAAATTGGCTGTTGGTTAACTAGGATCTGCAGCTTATCCTGTAGGTAGGGAAATGGGCAGACCAGGTGGGCCAAGCAGTCTTTATCTGCCATCAAAGTCTATGTTTCTATGTTTCTATGTTTCAGAACGTGTGTTTTATTCAAAGGGCGTAGGTCATTCTTGATCAACAAAATGTCAGCCATACACGCCATGCCATAAAAAAATGCAAATGACTCCTAAAGTATACATGCTACACACAAAATGTCAGTGGACAAGCCATTCAGCACAAATTTACCTTTGCAATGGTGCTATGCAATCAATTGCAATCAATGCATTTTTTTATACCTGCTGAAATGCCAAAAAAGTGCATTTTATTTAAGCTGCTCAAGTAACTCTTGACCAAATGGCATTCTGTTTTGCACAGTTACCCCCAAAAACCTGCACTATCACCAAAACACCCTCCACCAAACACCCAGGTGTAGGTGGGAGGACCACTGGACCCCAGGGAAACTATTTTGTGTAATGGTGCAGGGTTTTTGATGGTTGGAAAGAGAACTCAGACACCATGGAAACCATTTTGTGCGATTGTGTCAAGTCTCGGAAGGTGGGGGGGCACCCAGACAACAGGCACCACTGTTTGTTGGATGGTGCCAGGCATTGATTCACCAGCCAACTTCCTACAAACAGCATTGCCTGTTGTCTGGGGGCACCCCAGCACCCTCTGAGACCCATCACCATCTCATAAAATCCTCCCATAAAACACACAGCCCCATCCCACAAAATGGATTCTCTGGTGTCTAGTGTTCTCCTCACCCAACGGTACATGGCACCATAACAGAAACACTGTTCCCTGGTGTCAGCAGTCCCACTCCCAACCCCCAAGACCCGGCAGCATCACAAAAAGTCATTCTGTTTTGCACACTCTCCTTCCCCACCCCATCCACCCACTAAACCCCATGACTGTGACCAAATGGCATTCCCTGATGGTGCTAAGTTTTGGAAGGTTGGGGTGTGCCACTGCAAAACAGGGAATGTATTTTTTCTTTGATGGTGCCAGGTGTCTGAGGGCGGGGTGCCACTGGACATCAAGGAATGCATTTTGTGTGATGGTGACAGATCTGAGGGTGGTAGGGAGTCCCAGGACAACAGGGAATGATAATTGTGGGATCGCACAGGCTGTTGGAGGACAGGGTACCATCCAACAAACAACATTATGTGTACGGGGGGCCCCCACCATCCTCTGAGACCCAGCACAATCAAACAAATACCATTCCCTGTTGTCTGGAGACTCATCCCCACTCTCTGAGATCCAGCACCATCAAAGAAAAGTATTCCCTGGTGTCCACCCCTTATCCAGTGAAGTTATCTATTCTTTTTCCTAATGGTCTTACGACATATAACTCAGCCTCAGAGGCTAAATCAGACTTGCTTCAAAGGGGTATTATATCAGATAAGGATTTCAAAGTGGCATTTAAGACCAGACAGCCACAATCAGGACCTGACTCACAGGATTTGGCTCAGGGTAATACAAGCGACCAAAAGATCCAGAAACTATTGGAGAGAGTGAAGTCCCTCAAAAAATCCAACTCTACAAGCAGTGTGAAGGTTAAGTACATCAAGAAGGGTTTATTACTTGGCGGGGGTGGGCGGCCTGCGTGGTTGTGGACCAACTTCGTCCAAAATGCCTGAGGGTTGAGAGCTAGCTATTGCTCCTCTAAAGGCAACAAAAGTGTTATACACAGAGCTCGCATTTTCCTTCATAAGGCAGGGAACTTTTTTTAGGTTCTTGCTTCCTACCCACCAAGGCCCACACCCCCGGGTCAGCGATCACCCTTCTGGTGTTTCTTGGCCCAATGATTGTTCCGTGGTCAGCCACTAAGAGGGCTGAAAAATGAAAATCATCAAGGGTGAACTTTTTCTAATCTACAGCCCGTTATATGGAATAAAATACTTTAGATTAAGGAGATGATCGCGAGAGTCTTGAACACCAGTTATGAGGCATAAACACTAGATATGGTGGACTCAGGCAGAGATACATAGTTTGGGATTCTGAAATGGAATTCATATTAGAAACGCACCGAGAGCCATGATTACTGTTTAGACTATAAGCCAGTTTTGTAGGCCCGTCGTGGAGGCCACGTTGACCAGTGTCTCTGGTTGGGCTTATCTGCTCCCCTCTCCCTTGTACCATTATATTAAGAGTCTTTTCCTTTTGAAATACCTTACCTTGTGTTTGTTTTTTCCTTTGACTAGGCAAAGAATATCAGAGGCTTTCTTAAGAAATGAATCAACTTTATTTTATATATTAACACTAGAGGTCACTGTATCTACACTTGTGCAGAATTAGACTGAAGGCCTAGTGAGAAATATAAGGGACATGTATCAGGGTGAGAAAGCTTGAAGGGAGAGAGGTTTACTTGATCTCTTCTCCCTTAGAGCATTTTATACTATGGGTTCCCCTTTTGAGATGATTGCCCTCTACTTTAGCCCCTCCTATTAAGCATTTGAACTCTCAGCTTTGCTGATGCTTATTTGAGATGGGGCATATCTGTTACAGGGAAGTGTTTGCCCTTCCCATGTAACATCATGGAGTAGAACAGAGAATAATGCATTCTATGTAAGGCTAGTCAAAGTCTTAGAGGAGGGGGGTCAGTGCGGATACAGTTAGCTACCCAGAGTTATGATATGATTGCCCTCTTCTTTTTCCCCAGTGGCCTCTTTATTTTCAAATATTAAATTCCTCCAATTAAAACATTTTCCTCTTCTTTTCCCTTTATATGAGGTTGGATTAAAAATGATCCAATGCACGGGGAGCTCACCTTCCTTGAATAGGAAAGCTACTCTATGGTTTGATGCCATGTTAACTTCTAGTTCCACCACCACAGGATTTGGTTCCAATAGGAACTAGTTTGTTGAGAAGGAGTTCCCTCTCTAGTGGGCATAGATCCACATTTACCTAGGGGGAGGATTTTCCTCCTCCTAGGACCAGGGTTGGAAATGGTTGAATCTCCCTCTACAATGGAAGATCACCTGTATATAGTTCTTCCCTTCGGAAGGTTAATAGTTTTAAAAGTCATTGGTCTTAAGTTGGTATTGATGTTTTTATTACTTTTAATGGTTATTATAAAAAATGTTGGTGAAACTTTACAATTACTAGGAGGAGCATTCCCAAATCAGGCTTTAGTTGTCTGGGCCGAGGGTGACTGGACATCAGAAACTTTTGTACCTCCCGGGTGTGCTGAAAATGGTCCGAAGGGACCCCTGGAGGGGGAAAAATACATATTTCTATTTAATCATTTGAAGGTTGTCCCCCAATGTCTCAGACAACTGGCCATATTAATAAAGGAGATTAAACTTTCCCGAGATCATGGTTAGTGTACCAATCAAAATTTTTTCACAAAATGTGAATGGCCTACACTCCCCCATTAAGCGTTATAAAATAATGCAGTATTTAGGGAAACAGAAAGCTGATATATATTTTTTACAAGAAACCCACCCGTCCAGTATGGAACATTCCAAACTCCACTGGGGATGGCGTTACCAGGTACTGGCATCCTCTCATTCAAGTGGACATAAAAGGGGATCAGCTATTTTAATTCCTACATCAACACCAATAGAAATTCAGGATGCATACCTGGACCGTCAAGGTCAGTATGTAATCCTGACAGCTACTCTATACTTACAGACCGTTACCCTGGTAAATGCATATTTGTCTCCACAGATCTC
The DNA here is from genome assembly GCA_016271365.2 of Neoceratodus forsteri. Classification (NCBI taxonomy): domain Eukaryota; kingdom Metazoa; phylum Chordata; order Ceratodontiformes; family Ceratodontidae; genus Neoceratodus; species Neoceratodus forsteri. Next base: position 82,982,877 of record CM028133.1, on the reverse strand, counting down.
ACTTCCTATAATTAAAGGCTAAAGGTTCCTATGGTGTGAGACGCTTCTCCTTAATCTGCTTCCAGATTCCTAGAGTGAAAACTACCCTTGGCTCAGCAGCAATCAAATTCTCACTTCCATCACTTTGGAACACTATGCAAGACTCATTAAAATTATCCTCACTTCCAAGCATTTTCACATTCAAAGCTCTATTAACGGATTATCTGAAGGCATCATACAACTGTTTCAGCCGCCGGTGACCCCTAAGCCCCGGGTGCCACTCTCAAATCCTACGCCTAAGTATCTCATCCACCCCACATTCCTAACAACAGAAACCTAGGACCTACAAGCCTAGTTCCCTTAATCCAAGATGGCCCTGCCTGTTTTCTACCTTTTTTCTATTCTGGCCTCCCTTTTGGCTGCCTACTCTTTCACCCCAATTTCTACCCTATTCCTTAATACCTCCTTACTTTTTATCATTTAGGTATGAGCTCTTACTTAGCGGAGACTATATGGGATTGTTGTCTCTTCTCATTTCAGTAAAGCTTATCATTATGTACCTTTGCATGTTAATTATGTTGACCGGTATGTATAGGCCCATATTGACCGTCACCGTCACAATGTTTTTTTGTTTTTTTTTGCTCTGTTGTCCACCATAATTGTAATCTTATGAAGTGTACTGTATTGTATTAATGCCCAGGACCACCTTGAAAATGAGCTTGCTTAATGGTGTTTATGCCTGGTTAAATAAAATGATTGATTGATTGATTGATTGAATTAAGACCTTTATACAAAAGGTGATGGAAAGGCTTCAGGGCATCCTGATAATGGGTGGAGACTTTAATATTTCTTTTCATCCACATTTAGACACCTAGAACCCTAAACCACAGAGGCTTTCCGGGGCAGCTAAATATTTAAAAGGAAATTTATTTATTTTTTTGTTATAGGTGAGCATTTAACTCTAGTACAGGGTATATTAATAGAACCTAGAGTTCTATCAGATCATAACCCTTTAATCCTTAAAATTAACTTAGGAAAACAAAAGAAGCTCAGACTGTGGAGATTTAACAACTCTTTATTAAGAGACAGAAAATTTCTGGACCATTTTAAGGAGCGTATTCCACAAATAATTCAGGATAATTCTTCTTCACAAGTCTCACAAGCAATTCAATGGGATATATTGAAGGCGGTACTCCGTGGAGAGATATTTTTCTATTCTTCTTATAAATAAAAAACATACAAGCAAGATTAAATTGCTTAACAGATTTGTTATCCTCCTATCAAATGTTATACAGAGAGGGTGATAGAGTATTGCAACCATGCATAAAAATTCTGAAACAAGATATCCAGAAAATAATTAACTATAGGACTCTGCAAAGTCTGAACTATCTTCAGCAATACAACTATAAGTGTGGCACCCAAGGTGCTAGAACATTAGCTTGGAAGTTGAGATCAATAAAAAGGGCCTCAACAATTTTAAAAATAAGATCTACGACCTCAGACTCCTTCTCCTATAAAGAAGAATCAATAAGACAGGTATTTCAACAATTTTTTGGGGCCCTCTATGAAGCTCCTTCCCCCAGCCAGAACCAGGAGGAGTATATAGCTACCACATTTACAAATCTTCATCTGCCCACTCTAACTGAATCTCAAAAGGAAATTCTGAATCGACCAATCACGGCTGAAGAGATTCTCTTACAAATTAAAAATCTAAAACCCTTAAAGTGCCCAGGATCAGATGTATTTGGCTCCAAGTGGTATAAGACTTTTATCCCTCAGCTTCTTCCTAGTTTACTCCCTACTAATAGAGAAATAAAGGAAGGAGAAATTCCCCCACCCTCCTGGAATTATATAGTTCTGTCCCCCCTTCTCAAACCGGATAAGGACCCCTCTCTTCCATCATCATACCATCCCATTTCGATATTAAATGTGGACTATAAGATATTTATGTCTATCTGGGCAAGGAGATTAGAACCTATTCTTGTGTCATTGGTCCACCAGGACCAATCAGGCTTTATTAAACAAAGAAATACGTCTGATAACTTGTGTCGCTTAATGCTTCTCCTAGAATATATACATACTAGAAAGATTCCCTCTATTGTTGTCAGCCTAGACGCTGACAAGGCTTTCAACAAAGTGGACTGGAAATATTTATGGGCCACCTTATCTAAATTTTCATTTCCAAATCCCTTTATTACATGTATAAAAATATCTATGCTCAACTGCATGCCTATATCTGTGTTAATGGTTCTTTGACCCAACCAATCCAAATTCAAAGAGGTACAAGGCAGGGTTGTCCATTGTCCCCATTATTATTTGTGTTATATATTGAACCGTTAGCCGAACTTATAAGGGGTAATATAAATATAGAGGGAATTCCAGTGGGCCAAAGGGAATACAAGTTAGCATTGTTTGCTGATGACATTTTGATAACTGCCATCTCTCCCGAAACATCCCTTGCAGCCTTATGGCAAACATTGGAAAACTTCAGTAAGATATCAGGCTTTCAGTTAAATATTGCTAAAACAGACTTGCTTCCCCTATTTATTTGCTCCGTCCCAGACCCTTAAAAATAAATATCCAATTAAATGGCACAAAACTAAATTTTGATATTTGGGTGTAATAATTCCTCAAAATTTAGACTTATTAGAACTATTTAACTATGAACCCCTATCTAATCAAATCCAAAAGGATTTGATTTCGTGGTCAAAGTTACCACTGTCATTTTTTCAGAGAATAGAGACTAGTCGCATGATAATCCTTCCAAAGTTGCTGTATTTATTTCAAAATGTCCCCACTTTCCCTTCAAATTTTTATTTTAAATCATGGGGTAAGCTTATTTCTAACTTTATATGGAATGGCCAAAAACCAAGAATCAGAATGTCACTTCTTCATCTTCCACTCTCCATTGGAGGGGCTAACTTACTGAATTTAAAGCTCTATTCAACGGCTTCTTGTTGCAGAATATTGTCTTTTTGGCTCTCACCAACCTACCATTCTCCCTGGAAAGACCTAGAATTTGCATTAAATGACCTTTATGATATAATGAAAAGTCACATTGGTCTCGGTAGGTAGGCTGCCCCCTCTCCGAAATTTTACTCCATTCACAGCCCAAATATTGAAGATTTGGTACAGACTAAAACAACAAAAAGCTTTTAGAGAATTCTCTTTCTCTATACTTTAATCTCAGAGTATGACCAATTTATTCCAGCAACCTTAGATCATACCTTTTCCAGATGGAGACACTTGGGGTTACAATTTTTTTAAACAATTTCTCTCTCCCTCTGGAATTATTCCATTGGGATCACTCCAAACTAAATTTGATTTACCCAGGTGAGGAACTAGCTACTGCACCAAAGAGATATCAATATCCATTTACTGGATCTTTTACCTTTTCCCGGAGATATCTGGAGGATAATATTAAGGGATATTTATGGCCACATCAAGTGGGCTACTTTTATAAAATTTTGAGAGAGGGATTGGGGAAATCTTTGGTCTGTATCATGAACAGTTGGAATAAAGAAATTGAATTGGAGATGCAGGAACAGGACTGACTTCTGTCCTCTTTGCAAGCACATAAAGTTAAGCACGCCACTAGGTGGCGCGAATTTGCATGGAAATGCAGGAATCGTTTTTTCTCATTCCCCTGCAACTTTAACTAGATATCTTCCACTATCATTTGGGGCTTGCTGGAGAAAATGTTCCTGTAAGGTTGCAGACCAAGGTCATATGTTTTGGTCCTGTCCTTTATTGATGCCATTCTGGTGCTCTATCCTACAAAAAATTTCAGACTGTATGGGAGAATTAATTGAACTCACATGGCCTACCTAGACTTCAGCAAGGCATTTGACACAGTCCCACACAAAAGATTAATATACAAGTTAGCCAGCCTTGGAGTGGGTCCCAAGCTGGCAACCTGGCTAAAAAATTGGCTGGACAACAGGACACAGAGGGTAATAGTAAATGAAGTCTGCTCTGAAGAAAGGGGGGGTTACTAGCGGGGTACCTCAGGGTTCAGTACTGGGACCGGTCCTCTTTAATGTCTTTATAAGTAACATTGTGGAGGGACTGGAAGGAAAACTATGTCTCTTTGCAGACCACACAAAGATCTGCAACAGGGTTGATACACAAGGTGGGGTGGAAAGGATGAGAAGGGCCTTGGCAAGGTTGGAGGAATGGTCAAATGTATAGCAGCTTAGATTCAATGCAAAGAAGTGCAAAGTAATGCACCTGGGAAACAGAAGCCCAGGGGAAGAGTATGCAATGTTTTTGTTGAGATACTAACAACAACAAAAATGGAAAGGGACCTGGAGGTAGTTATATCAGATGACATAAAGGTGGGCAAGCAATGTGAGAAGGCAGTAAGGAGGGCTGGCGGGATAGTGGGATGCATAGGGGAGAGGCATCACCAGTAGAAAACAGGAAGTTGTTATCCCTCTGTACAGTTGGTGAGACCCCATCTGGAGTACTATGGGTAGTTCTGGAGACCCGCAAGGACATAGACAGGATGGAGGCTGTCCAGAGGAGGGCAACCAAAATGATGCAGGGTCTGCATAAGAAGACATAAGAAGAAAGACTAAAGAAACTAAAGATGTATGGCCTCAAGGAAAGGAGAGAGAGGGTGAGACATGATAGAAACTTTCAAATACCTCAAGGGAATCAACAAAGTCCAAGAGGGTAGTATCTTTCAGAAAAAGAGATGTGCAAAAACAAGGGGGCACAATTTGAAGATAGAGGGGGGATAACTCAGAGGTAATGTGAGGAAGTATTTCTTCACAGAGAGGGTTGTGGATCCATGGAACAGCCTTCCTAAGGAGGTCGTAGAGTCAAAAGCAGTGGGGGAAATTCAAGAATGCATGGGACAGACATAAGGCAATTCTAGTGGGGAGTAGGAGGAAGTAGGCTGTTGGTTAACTAGGATCTGCAGCTTATCCATTAGGAAGGGAAATGGGCAGACTGTGTGGGCCAAGCGGCCCTTATCTGCCGTCAGATTCTATGTTTCTATGCAGAACCCCTGTGGCTGAAAATGGGGGATCTGTGAGCAGAATGCCACTCCTGCACTATGAGTACTAGAGTATAAAGCACGTGGCTAAGCGTAGTGTGGCAACAAACTGCCAACCCAGTAATTTAGTTTAATACCTTATCTGCCCAAATAATCATCTGGTTGGATAGCCATTTAATATTTCCTCACACAAAATATAGCACCGTATAGGGAAAATATCCCAAAGCATTATAAAATGTATATAAATTAAAACAATATAGCAATATGTACTGGTTCAATAGCAAAATTCTCGCTGTCAGAACCAAAAGGGGTTATTTAAGAAGCACAATACATAAGAGATTCAAATGTTCAAATGTGCAGATACTAATATTAAATATTAGTAAAATACTGCCCTTGTAGGCAAAAAAAGAGTGTGGTTTATCACCCCAATGGCGTATTCAGGTTTGCCAAACTTGTAACCAATTTGTAACAAAAGTCAAAATGGGAGGAGGAAGAAAACCACAAGCACAGGTGGTGGAAGCTCCTTCACACTGTCTCTTTCTCCTTTGACCACCTCATCTGTGCTGCCTTTTTACTGCATTTGAGCACTCCACAGGGCTTTCTGTTGTTCTTCTACGGAGTGGGCTACTCAGCCACCATAAAATTCCAGCTCCTGTAAGGAAGAAAAAACAGCAGTGGCAGAACAATATAGCTCCATGGACAAGATGCACAAGATAGACTGGAAAGACAGCCAGACTTCCGGACAGCGGATACAACAAACTCTAGCTATTGTGAGTAAGGCAATGGTGGCATACCTTACAAAAAATAGACTAGCATGTTTTGGATAGTCCTCCTACTTCTGCTACTCCACAGCAGAACAGTGTGCAGTGTGCCTTTTTTATTGTGCTGCCTGGACTGAGACTGCAGCAGGGAAGTAGCTGAGGGGACTACTGTTTTTTGAGTTTGTGTCTGTCTCATGACATCAAGAATAGTATGAGGGGCCCTTACATCAATGCTACATATAACAACCTCTGCACAGTTGCCACCTTTCTGCTTCTTCACTGGCTTCCTTATGGGATCCAACACCTCATCATCATAGAAACATAGATTTTGACAGCAGATAAGGACTGCCTGACCTACCTATTCTGCCCATTTCTCTACCTACTTAAACTCTAGATCCTAAATGATCAGCAGTTTATACTCTCTTTCCTGTCACTAGGGTTGCCTTCTGTCTACCACATGCATTCTTGAAGTCACCAATCATTTTAGCCTCTATGACCTCCACTGGGAGGCTGTTCCATGCATCCACCACCCTTTCTGTGAAAAAATACTTCCTCACATTTTTTATGAGTCCACCCCCAGCCTCATATTGTGACCCCTTGCTCTTGCACATCTCTTTTTTTGAAAGATGCTATCCTCCTGGACATTGCTGATTCCCCTGAGGTACTTGAATGTCTCTATCATACCCCCCTCCTTTCCTCCAGGGTATACATGTTGAGGTCTTTCAATCTTTCCTCATATGTTTTCTTGTGCATTCCTTTCACCAATTTTGTTTCCCTTTGCTGGACCACCTTCATCATCTTCAGCATGCCATCCAGTGATGCCCTCCTCCTGCTCCTCCTGATGCTCAATCTGCAAGTCATGAACCTTGATGTGAACAGGCTCTGTGGCCATCTACACATGAACTGTTGCACTAGTGGTTTGACCCACATTTTGTGGCTTTTCAGCCTGGCCCTTTACCACTGTCTCCACTGTATCGGAGGAACACCAACACCACCACCAGCAATGGAGATGGGAACATGCTCCACCTTCTCTTTCTGGAGCACTGCTAATGGTCTAATGATCCGGCTGCTTGCACCCTTGCCACCTCCCACATCACCCACCACCATGGTTGCTATCTAGGTTAATGAGAAAAATGTAGCTGCAGGAAAGGCACTGGTAAATAATCCTGCACTACTACTAACAGCACCCATCCCAGAACACTTAGAATGTGGTGATGGCAGCATCATGTCAGAAGACACTCCTTCATTAACAGTTCCAGTTACACTGCTTTTCCCAAATTATGTTGCACTCTTTCCTGCATCACTCACTCCTCTCCCTTTCTTTATTGTCTTCCCAGGCATCCTTCTATTCAAGTTTGGCTACAAGGAAAACTTTTTTTCATTTGCTCACTGAGCAATACTATGCCACAAGCTGGGATAACACAGTACAACAGTGCAAAGATCAGTCCACAACACTGATTTTTTTTGGTGCTATTTCTCACATCACAGTGTGTTCAAGAACAGGCTTGGTAGGCTAGGTGGGTGACTAGTGCAATTTATAAACCTTGCACTTTGCACACAGAGCAGTACTACACTGGTTCCACCAAGTCGCGGTGACAGAAATAACAATGATATCTAACACAGCGGCAACACCACATCAACATCTAATACAAGGTCACATTGCAACACTGATGTCTGCTACAGCAAACTACACTACAGTGTCATGCAGTAATGTGCGAGGCAGGTACCATTGTTCCGAACAATTTACATTTTTATTTTTATGCAAGGGGCTACACCCCCCCACACATCCCCATAACTAAAATATCCAACTCGCGGGGGGATCTTGGAGAAAAGAAGAAATAGTGGGACTGTGGAATCACTGCTTTCATAGCTGTCACTGTTTCCACGGCTGTCAGTAAAACACAAATTATAATTCAGTGGAGACAAAAAAAAGAAACATTGGCGTTGGGAAACCAGAAACAGAACCCTGGTTTCCTACTCTGTCCTGCTTGAGCTGCTGCTGCCTTAACCCACTCCACCACAGCAGCAGCTCAGCAAGCTCTTCCTCTTTTCTGTTTCTTGTGCTCTTCCACAGCCATGTTCTTTTAACCATGTACCTCATCGGATACACCTGTCTCTTGACGCAGAACACCTGTCGACATTAACCACCTCTCGCTAACAGTGCTGTCATCATGCAGCAGTCCCTCTTCTTGTGTCATTGTAATAGTGTCATTATACTAACTGAATACCATATTACACCACAGGGTGGGATACTACTGGTGTTCACAATACAACTGCGCAAAGATCAGTCCACAAGACAAACCTTTTAGTGTGCTATTTCTCACAGCACAGAGGGTACGACAACAGGGTTGATAGGCTAGGTGAGTTTCTCTCTTCACAGCACAAGGGATTACAGTGACAAAAGGGGGGGTTTGCAAAACACAAGGGGTGGGTATTCAAAACACACGCTCACTCTCATATACTCACAGTCACACTCACCATACTCAGATTAAAAAAACCAAAATTAAACTAAACACAGTACTGAACTAAATACAAAAACAATACAAAACTGGACTCAGAATTAACCCAGAAGTAATGGTATATAAGTTTAGAATGGGGTTGATGAGGTTTAAACCAAAAAATACCTGCCTGGTGGTGATGTAGGTTAAGGCACTGGACACCACACCTCGCGCCATGCTAGTGACCTGGGTTCTAGAGTGAGCTTGGGCTACCAGGGGTCAGCTGGGAGGGGAGGGGGAGTAGTCAGATCGAGTAGTCACAAGGCAGTTCTCCTCTCCAGGATGGGATGTGGGGTTCCCCAGGCTCTTGGCTGCCACCCAGTGGAGGCTAGGTGGCAGTGCCAAGCCAAGGGGGGATCTGGGCATTAGGCCTGGAGGGAGGAAGGGGCCATCACTGGAGCCACAGAGCATATGTGTGCCTCTACACACATACACAACTACAGTCTGGGGTCCTAGGTAAAATGGGGAGAAAAGCAGAAATACCATAGGTTCATAGGTGGATATTCAAGTTCAGCAAGCTGTAAAGCCTTTTTTAGAACTTGCCACCCATGTATATCATAGGTGGAAATCATATTTTTGTTTCAGGTATATACTATACTATATATATATATATATATATATATATATATATATATATATATATATATATATATATATATACACACACACACACACACACACACACACACACACACACACACACACACACACACAGTATAGTTTTAAAAATTGTAAAGTTTTTGCTATTGACTACATGGTGGGGGAGTGTATTCCACATTGTAACTATTCTTTGAGTGAAGAACTTACTCCTTTTAGTTGTTGTATTTTTTCTTCTTTAATTTTATCATTTTTGTTGCAAGTTGGTTTGGTACTTTTGTATCTTGTGATCCCTATTGTTTCACTCACATAAACTTCTTTTATAGCTTTATATGTTAGGCAGAGGTCTCCTCTAATTTGCCTATATTTAGTAGAGAACAAATGTAATTTTGTCAATCTATCAGTATAGTTGAGGTGTTGTAATGAGTTAACTCTTTTTGTGATCTTTCTCTGTACACCCTCAATCAGTTTTCTGCTTCTTACAGTAGTTGGTGCACTAAACTGAGAGCAGTACTCCAAGCGGGGGTGCACCAAACTAGTATAGAGTAGCACAATTACTTCAGCTTCTCTGCTTTTTATATTGCCTAATATAGATCCTATGATTTTATGACCTTTTTTAACTATTACAGAGCTATTTCTGTCGGACGATAGATTGTCAGTGATCATTGCCCCTAAATCTTTTCCTGTGTTATTAGACTGGTTAATCACAGTACTGGCATGTATAACATCACACCAGACAATGACTGGGGATTAAACTGTATTAAATTCAAGCAGCATAACTTGGGCATGTAGCCACCACGCACCCATTGCCCCCCCACGGGATGCACAAATGGGGGCACATGGACCCAATGCACCAGATTCCCCACGTCCATGGATCTCACTGTGCTGGGGTCATTCTGGGGGCGTGCCAGCACTATGTGGTATTCACTAACCCATGTAGTGCTGGCCACATTGGTGTAGAAGGAGGCACAGGGTATGCCAGCCAGGACCAGGCATGGCCCGGTGCGCACCCTCACTGATGCCTCCTGCCATGTGCAGTGGAACATAGCCATGACCTCCCCATGTTTGCCATGGCCCACTGCACAGTGAGGGTGGCTAGGACTGCTGGTCAGGCAGGTGCCCAACACCAACCTGCATGTGAGCAGTTTGAATCCAGTACTCCAGTACATTAAATAGGGACACTCCCTTGGACTGGTTGGGGTGCACTAGGTCCAGCACACAGTCCAGTGGCCATGTACACTGGTAGGCAGTGTCCATGCTGGTGAGGGGGTGACAGTGGTGGTGCCAGGGGGGGTTACACAGTCCACCACTTGGTGTGTGGGTCTGGGTCCTGCTGTAGGTATGCACTACCCAAGAACCACGCCCCGCTATGCGAGGGATCCACTCTGGGTCTTGGGCAGGGCATCCCATTTTGCTCACTCGGGACCTCAACTCCTCCCCTGGCTGCCCTGCAGAGTCCTGCATGTTGAGGGGCGGTGATGCCATGGACAGGTGGCCAGCATTGCTGAATGCTGATATGATTGCACTACCCACAGGTGTGTAGCTACGCGGGTGATGTATGCACCTTTTTTGCATACTTGCACCCACGTTGTGCATATGGCCCATTATGAGCAAAACATTTGACCGATGTATCTATTGTAATTATATAATATAGGGAAATTCAGTCCTACAGCACATCCAAAAGGCAAATGCCACATATATTTCAATCCATTTATGAGCTGTATGATTGAGGATATAATATATATAATGCTCTGATATGCATGTGGAATATTTTATTATGGAAGAATGATCAGATGCTTTAAAATCTGTATCACAGGACATGTGCAAGCATGGAGAAAATCCAACCCTAAATTTGAAATTGGTCATAATGTACAAAGGACAGATTACAAAGTGCATTTGATTAGTTTTTATGTTGGCGCACTTGCACAGCCAACATTTTGCAGTAGTGCAGATTTGGAGGCGCGGTCACTGTTGGGCGAATGCAGGGCACGCATCAGTAGGTATGTCCCTCATTCCCCAATCAGCCTTCGTGCCAGTGCCACACTGTGCATACCTAATGTGGTGATAAGATCAAACGAAAGGTCTGCTGAAATGCGAACTAAGCTCGTCACACGCAGCAGACCTCCTGACGTGCTTTCCTTGGTGGTGAAAGAAAAGAAAATTAACATGGCAGCATGCTGCCAATTTCGGGGGTGCCCAATCCACTTGTTGGCATACCATGGCCGAATTTATATGACGACGGGGAGCCCACTTCCCGCTGGCATAATGCATCCCCCCCATTTGTTATGTGCCGAGGGGGTTGCCCAATCCCCCTCGGCTCTTGCCCCGCCCGCTTTCATCGTGTGCTGATGGGGGTGCCCAATCCCCCATCGGCTATAGCATCCCCCAGAAAACACTTAGGTGGCATGCTGGGAGCATACCCCAGTGTGCCAAAGCCCCTGCAAATAAAAAAAACGTCCCCTCAATGTTTGTTTTTTTATTTTTTTTAACCTGTAAAAAAGAAAACTGTCCCTCGCGGTCTCCCTGCCCACCTCCCACAACCTGCACTCACCCACTGTGCACCCTGCCTCCCCACACACACCCCTCACCCCATACTTACCTTCAGAGTACAGCGCGACGATCTCCGGTGGACCAGGAACACGTCTGCACTCTTCGAAGCCAACCGCAAACTGAGGAAATGCCGGTAAGCTGTATAATGGCTTAAATAGTTTTTTTTCAATTTTGATGTATATCTCATGCATGTTTTGGACTTTTGGCAACAGATTTTCAATATGGGGTTTTTGGGATCCCTCCTCATGAATTCTGGCACCGTCATGGCATTAATATGCCCCGAAAGGTGATTTTGTGGTCACTGTGTGGAATCACCTTTTATGACCGATTAATGAAACAACAGTGCCACTGTTCATGAGGGGGGCTCTCAAAAAGCCTATGTTGCAAATTTGGTGGGAAAAATCCCAAAAATAACTGTTTTATGAGCGTGCATTGCGCTATTTCCATGCACGCTCGTAACCTCGTGAATCTGTAATATTTTCACTCCAGATTTTCAAAATTGGCATTTTTCCACACCTCCTGATGAACAGTACAGCTGTCATTTTACATATCCTGGTTAAAATGTGTTTTCGCATGTCCAGCACAGAATAGCATGGTCGCTGTGTGAAATCACTTTTTGGGACAGTTTAGGGAAATGACGGTTACACTGTTCATGAGCAGAGGTCCTAAAATGCCCATGTTCAAAATTTGGTGCTGAAAGTCCATAAAATGACTGTGTTGCAAGCGTGCATTGCACAGTTTCCACGCACCCTTGTTACTTTGCAAATCTGCAATATTTCCATGCCAGATTTTCAACACTGGCATTTTTTCACACCTCCTTATGAACAGTACAGCTGTCATTTTTCATGTCCTGCCCAAAATGTGTTTCCGCACCTGTGGCGCACAATGGCATGGTCACTGTGGGAAATCAACTTGTGGGACAGATTAACAAAATCACAACACCACTGTTCATAACAGGAGGTCCCAAAATGCCTATGTTACAAATGTGGCTATCCAACTCCCAAAAATAATTGGGTTATGGATGTGTGTTGCGCAGTTTTATGCATGCTTATTGCTTCACCAAAATTTCATATTGTCACTCCAGATTTTCAATGTTGCCATTTTTTTATGCCTCCTCATGAACAATACAGTTGTCATTCTCCACATCCTGCCCCAAATTAAGTTTTCATCCCTCTGCTGCCAAATGGCACAGCCACTGTGCAAAACCACCTTTCAGCTAACAAACTGATTGTGCTGTTTTTCATGAGGTGGCCTGACAAGCAGCCCATGTTGAAAATATGGAGTGAAACTACCACCACACACCTACAGTGTTAGGGTTTCCAACTGTAGCACCCCACCTGGTACAGACTGATATGTGTCAGGGGTGTCACTTGGGATCATAGGATGTAATGCTCATGCCACTCCACCCCCCACCCTGTAGCTACTGACAGGCATCATAGTGTGCCTTGCACTGTTTGGCCACAAAGTTCACCCCACACTCCTATACTGCACCCACGTCAGCGTACTTCCTTATGGAATGGGGTAAGTATAACACCCAAATACCCCAAACCACACCCCAACAATTGTCAGTGTCTACAGGGTAGGGTGAGGTACAGTGGCATGAGGGTTATAGCTGAAGACCCAAAGGAACACCCCAATGCCTATTGCTCTCTACAGGGTGGGGGTGGGGTTGCCATCACTTTACTACTTCACTGCCATTCCTATTATGCGGCTCTAGCTCTGGCACTGCCAATGCCAGCGAGACAACATTCGGCATTGACAAATGCTTGTTTTTTCTGGCATACAAAATATCAACAAAAATCTAGGAGGAGGCATCTGGAAGAAACAGATAATATGTGAAAGCAAGTGAATATTCTGAACATGGGCATGTAACCCGCTGGGTCAGAATGGCTATATTGAATTCGTACACTTGCTATGAAACTATAGACAATTGTCTTCTATATTTTTTGAAAAATACCTATATAGTATATAAAGGATATGCAATGGAAGCAAGTGTAAAATGATTTATCTGCACAAGAGCAGTTTGACCTCGGGTAACCTCACGAGTGGCATAAGCCACAAGTGAGGTGTCCAAGGTCAAACTGCTCGAGTGCAGATAAATCATTTATTACATGAGTTTTCCATTGCATATTCCATTTATTCAATTATTTTGTTTTTGCTTTTGTAGGGGGCATTGTTAGTCAAAAAAGTGAATAAAAATCAAAATTGGCTGCCATTTTTTGCTGATGATAGAAAATCTAAAAGGAATCTAGAAATGAAACACCTCTCATTTTGTAGATGTTTTTATGCTGAACAAAGTTTGTGCTCAAAGTACCATACTATAATTTTTCATGTTTAAGTTACTTGCATGTGTTTGATGAAAAAGTGCACAAAAATTGAATTTTCTGCTGTTTTTCGCTAATTCTGAAAAAAACTTAAACAGTATCTATAAATTAAACACCTCTCATTTTGAATATATTTATGTGCTGAATAAACATTGTGCTCACAGTATCATGCTATCATTTTGCATTTTAAAGTTATTTACATTTGTTTGCTGACAAAATGAAAAAAAATAAATAAATTATGCAGTTTTTTTGCCACTTATCAAACAATCTAAAAAGTATCTAGAAATGAAACACCACTCATTTTGTAGATATTTCTATGTTGAACAACTTTCATGCTCACAGTACCATGCTATCATTTTTCGTTTTAAAGTTATTCGCATTTGAATATGGTTAATACTGTTACTGAGGCAGAACATTCTAAATGACATAAGCACTGTATAGATAAATGGCTGATGACATAAGCACTGTATACAGAAATGAAATTTATGTACACAGCTACTCAGATAAACAGATTTATTACACTCTGTTTATCTCCACCCCTATTGCACAAATGAAATTAGCATTCTGTTTGATAATAGAGGGTTTTAATTCTGATATGCTGTTGTTATGTACATTTAATATTGTAGTTAACATATGTGGTAGAGTGACCTCCATTATATCCCTGGGGTGAGCTGGTGTAGTTGTGTCCAAGGAGAGTATACACAATCCAGGGTAAAATAAAACAGTGCTGTTTATTTAAGGCAGCTTTGTCTCCAACTGATTGGGGTCACATCCCATTTAATAAACATAAACAAAACCCTACTCCTGTCTGGAGTTCTAACTAAATAAAATAAACCCTCACTATCTTTACCAGTTACTCTGATTCCCAGCCTCCAAGTAGTATCATAAAGTACACTTACAAACTCCACAGTCCTTTCCAAAGGTCTCTGCAGTTTGAACTTGCCATTTGCAGCACAGGTTATGGCTTTCTCCAAGCTTCTCTCTCTCTCCTGTGTTGTCTAGGCAGGTTTTATACACTGCCTCTAGTCAACATTGACTGCAGCTGTGTTTGATAAGCTCCCTATCTGGATGCTTCCAGAATTTTGTTAAACCCTTTCAGCATTTCTAAAAAGGAAAAAGAGCTTTCTTCATTCTTCTGCTGACATATATTCCATTGCCCACTCTGTCACAAACAACCCCTCCCCAGCTCGGAACCACTGGGTCGAGAGACTATCATTAAGAGGCAGTAGACTCTGGACAGCATGTTTGTGTCTGCATTGCCATGCAACAAACCTGCTCTGTGTCTCACTTTAAAACTAAATGGTTGTAAGGATGGAAACCATCTGGTAACCTTAGCATTTTCTCTTTGTACTGTGTATCCATTTTAGGGGAGCATGGTCTGTAATCAGTGTAAACTGTCTGCTGAGTATTTCAGTGTCTAAGTAGTTCATTTGATTGTTAAACATTCTTTTTCCACTGTTACATACTTCAGTTCTTTGTGCAACAGTTTACGACTGAGTTACAGCACCAGGTGTTCCTTATCACCTACCATCTGGGAGAGAACAGCCCCAAGCCCAACTTCTGATGCTTCAGTCTGTAGAAAAAAATTCCTTCTCAAAATTAGGTATTAAGAGTACTTGCTCACTACATAAGTCAGTACACAGGTCAAAAACAGCTTGTTTTGTCTCTATTCCTTTTTAATGTGTCTGGGGCATTTGCTTTAATTAGTTCAATCCACGGAGCAGCCTATGTAACAAAATGGGGAATAAAGTGCCTGTAGTAACTGACAATCGTCAGGAATGCCCTAACTTGTTTCCTAGAAATCTGGCTTCTGCCAAACCTATTGCACATTTCTTTGGATTGGCCTTAAGTCCTGCCTTCCTATGTGTGTGCAATACAGTTTCCAATTTTTCCAAATGGGAGTCCCAATCCTGGCTACAAATAATTACATTGTCCAGATATGCTGATGTATACTGGGCATGGGGTCTTATCAGATTATTCATGAGTCTCAGGAACGTAGCTGGGGCATTGGAAAAGGTCATCTGGTGCTGTAAAGGCTGTTTTCTCCTTGGCAGACTCTCTTAAAGGAATCTGCCAGCACCTCTTTGTCAAATCTAGAGTGGTTAGGAACCTGGCTTTACCCAATTTTTTCTTTAATTCATCCCCTCAAGGCATTGAATAGGCATTACATTTCAACATCTCACTTACTTTCCTAAAGACATTACAAAAACAGACGGACCCATCTGGTTTTGGAACTATCACAATCAGGCTACATCACTCTCTACGGGAATCCCTCAATACCCCTAGCTCTAACATTTTATTTATCTTGGCCCTTACCTCCTCCCTTCTGGCTTCTGGGTTGTGATAGGGCTTTAGCTTGACTTTCACATCTGATTCAGTGACTATGTCATGTGATATTTCTTGTGTTCTTACTGGCTTATCAGAGAACATGTCCTCACTCTACTTCCATACTTTTCCCCTATCCACTACTTACCTATACCTATCCTCCCCCCCCTTTCCCTCCATTGCTAAGAATGTGTGTATGTACTATGATGTGGGTTAGGGTGCATAGAAACATAAAAACATAGAATCTGACAGCAGACAAGGACCGCATGGTCTATCCAATCTGCCCATTTCCCTACCTAATGGATAAGCTGCAGATCCTAGTTAACCAACAGCCTACTTCCTCCTATCCCCCATTATAACTAACTGCCTTATGTCTGTCCCATGCATTCTTGAATTCCGCCACTGTTTTTGACTCTATGACCTCCTCTGGAAGGCTGTTCCATGCATCTACAACCCTCTCTGTGAAGAAATACTTCCTCACATAACCTCTGAGCCATCCCCCCTCTATCTTCAAATTGTGCCCCCTTGTTCTTACACATCTCTTTTTCTGAAAGATGCTACCCTCTTGGACTTTGTAGATTCCCTTGAGGTATTTGAAAGTTTCTATCATGTCCCCCCTCTCCCTCCTTTCCTCGAGGCTAAACATCTTAAGCTCCTTTAGTCTTTCTTCATATGTCTTCTGGTGCAGACCCTGCACCATTTTGGTTGTCCTCCTCTGACCTAAACTGTTGTGTGCATATTTCCTCTTTCTATCTTTGTCTTGTTCCCCTTACTCTTGCACTACGCTTCCCTACTGTTCCTCTTCCCTTCACCTTATCCTCCCCTCCCATCCCATCCCCCTTTCTCCCTTCCTCACTCTTATTAGTAATTGTACGTGCCTTATGGCAGGACAGTGTGGTATTTGGTTGGTTGCATACATGCTGCTACTTTCCTCTACCCTATTAGAACTATTAATGTGCTATTACCTGTTAGCCTTTGATTACTTTGATTATAGTTGCTAGATAGTCCTATAGCATGCATTAGATAGCACTATGACATGTATTTACCTTCATGTAGTAGTATTAGTTTTCTTTAAATCCTTTTATTGTTTATTGTCATGTATCTATGCCATCCAGAACCATCTTGTAAATGAGCTCGCTCAAAGTTGTAAAGCCTGTTTAAATAAAGATTTTTGATTGATTGATTGATGTCCCTGTACCAGTTAATAATCTGTCTAGGCTCCTCATATTGGTTTGTGTTAATTCTTCTGAGATTCTCACCTCCAGCTCAGGTGAGTGGTCACTTCCAGGTAACACCTCTGATACCACCACCATATGGGCCCCCCTATCCTTCCAGGGTTTGAGCAAATTATGTGATAGATTTTATCAGGTGTCCTATGGTCAGTGTGTCTAATCTTATAGTTCACTTGGCTCACTGGATCTATCACCTCATAAGGCCCTTGCCATTGGGCTAGCAGCTTGCTTTCTGCTGTGGGCACTAGGACCATGACCCAGTCCCTGGTTGGAATTTCCGTATTGTAGCCTGCCAGTTATAGTAGGTCTGTTAGGAGCCCTGTGCTTTCTCCATATGCTGCTGCACTATGGGAATGAACTGATTGATGTGGGCTTGCATCTGCTTTATGCAGTCGATTACTGTATATTTTTCCCTGAAGGTACCTGCTCCACCCATAATTATTTGTCTATGTCTAGGATACTTCGTGGATGTCACCAATACAAGAGTTCAAATTGTGAAAATGAGGTAGAAGCTTGGGGAACCTCTCTAACTGCGAAAAGTAGATATGACAGTAGAGTGTCCCACTTGTTCCCGTACTTGCTGAATACCTTACATAATATACTTTGAGAGTTTGGTTGAGTCTCTCAACCAACCCATCTGTCTGGGGGTGGTATATCAAGGTTTTTATAGACTATACAGTATTTTAAGGAGATCACAAAGCTCATGCATCAGTCTGGATACAAATGGTGTGCCCTGATCAATCACAATTATCTTTGGGATGCTGACTCAGAAGAACACCTGAATCAACTCTTTGGCTATAGTCTTGGAGGCCATACTGCATAACAGAATTGCCTCAGGGTACCATGTTGCACAGTTGATTATAACCAATATATATTGGTGACCCCTGGCTGACTTCTCAAGGGGTCCTACCAGATCCATTGCAATTCACTCAAATGGAACATCAATGATAGGAGATGGTACTAAGGGGGCTTTCCAGTATGGCTTAGGTGCCAACAACTGGCAATCAGGACAGGAGGCACAGTACTGTTGAATCTCCTCATAGACCCCTGGCCAGAAGAATCTTCTCAAAATTCTCTCCTGAGTCTTTTCCACCAACATATGTCCACCGAACAGGTAACTATGGGCTAAGTCTAATACCTTTCATTTATAGGATTGGGCTATGAGCAGCTGTTCAACTTCTTGACCCTCAGTCTGGGTCACCCAGTATAGTAAGTAATTATTAAGAATAAAGTAGGGTCTGGGACCTCTTCTCCTGCCCTGTATGGGAAAACTATTAATTCCAACCACTTCCCTGTGAACGTTCTGCAGTAGGGGATCAATAGCCTACTGTCCGCCAGAGTTATCCCCAGAGATTCCCAAAATGCCTAAGTCACCTTCCTCTAGTTCTTGGGCTACATCAGGGACCTGATCTCCTGACTCTTGGGTGATCTCAGGTTCACTACATTGGTTTGCCACCCCTTTTTTAACTTGATTCAAAGGTACATTAAGCAGAACCTCCATGTGGGTTTTCCCTGAAGTTTTAGTACCCTGGAGCTTATCCTGTCTATGTACTTGTTTTGTCTTAAGATGCTTACAGTTTTCCAGGTACAAATCCAGGTGGGTGAATGGAACAATTCTTAGTGGACTGTCTTTTGGGAAAATGAGTTCTGGCTCAGCTTCGGGGCTGTCACCTAGCTGTGACTGTAGCAAAGTTAGAAGTCAGGGAAGTCCCTTTCCAATATCAGTGGGTATGGTGATTTTGGTATAATCCTGGCTGTGACAGAGATGATTTGACAATGTATACCTATTTGGACAAGGGCCATTGGATGATATGTTACTGATCTGTGTACACAGGTGACAGCTGCCTCCTTTACTTTGTGGAACTGGGAAGAGTCTATCAGATTCTCCGAACCTAGGGTAATTGCACTCTTTAGAGTCTATGAGGGCCACTGTTGGTTTCATTTTATTGATTATTCTGGATGGCGTGTGAGCCTAACTGATTGTTGTAACAAGTTTTCAGTCTGCACACTACAATGACATAACAAAAGGGCTAGTACGAAAGTGAAGAATTAAAATATGGGGATGTACATACATGGAATATGTACATGAGGTTACACATAAATTAAAAGGCAACATCAATAACCTTACGTAAGGAGGAAGAGAAAAGAAGAGTAGTAGGAAGACAGTGTTAAGTGCTGAAACAGACACATTTCTTGAGATAGTATTTGATGTTATTTTTGAAGGTTTTCATGTACGTTGAACAAGGGAGTTAGGGAGGCTACTAAATAGTTCGGTACCCATGGAGAAGAGGGAGTGGGGTCCCCGAAAGGTGTTCAAAAAAGGAACCAAAAAGCAGTGATGGGCAGTGGATCTTGTAGTGCGAACAATGATTGGCCTCAAGAAACAGGAGATGATGCTGTTGGGGAGTAGACTATGGAGGACTTTATAGAAGGACAGGTTTTTGAGGTTAATTTTGTCTTCAGGAGATAGTCAATTAGCAGCCTGGTAAACAAGGCAATTATGGGAGCTTCCGGGAAGACCAGTAATGAACCTGATGATGCTGTGGAAGGTAGTTCTGAGTTTACTGAGAGTCCTGGGGGGGGAGTAATAGATAAGGGAGCCTTAGCCAATGAGTAGGGGTAGGAAACTATTTGCTGCAAGGGCTCAAGTCTCTGGGGTGAGAAACTAAGTAATCCTGTAATGCATTCTGAATCTTTGGTGCAGTCTTTTGATCAGTTGGGAGATGTGGTATTTATAGGAAAGGTGACAGTCTAAGTAGACACCAAGGTACTTCAATTCTGTTACTCTCTCAGTACAGTTGCCATTGTTATACCTGAGTGAGAAGTCAAAGTCAACAGGATTTCTGGGGCCAGAGAAGACCATGGATTTTTTTTTTTTGGTGTTGAGTACCAGACCATGAGTGGAGAACCAGGAGTGAAGTTTGCTGAAGTCATGTTGAAGTTTGTTGAGGACAGTTGTGGGGCATCTATCCTTAAAAAAACAGAGCTGCATCTTTAGATATAGGAATAGCTCAATATTAGAGTATATAGAGGGAAGGGTATTTATGGTGAAGGAGAACAGCAGGAGCCACATAATTTAGCCTTGAAGGACATCGTATTTAATGTAATGGACATATCAGTAAAGGCCTTTGATAATGGCAGTGTGTTTTCTATTACTAAGATAGTTCTGAAACCAATTGAGAACCTCACTGGAGAAGTAGAGCTAGGACAGGGTTTTGAGGAGTATGTGGTGATCAATAATATCAAAGGCCTTGATGAGGTCCACAAAGACTGAGCCAGTGTAGAGACCATCATTGCTGGCCTTGTCAATGAAGTTGGTGAGTTTATCAAGGGCTGTTTCTGTATTGTGGCATGACCTGAAACCATGCTGTGACACTAAGAGGAGGGAATAGCTTTCTAGGAATTCAACAGTTTTGTCAAGTATGATTTTTTTTTCTAGGATTTTGGAAATGAGAGCAAGCAGGGAAAATGGTCTGAAATTACTCACATCAGTTCTGGAGGTGGATTTGTGGAGGGATTTGACGATGGCACTTTTCCATTTAATTGGAAAGGTGCCAGTGCAGAGTGAGTAAATGAGGATGTTTGTTAGGGGAACTGCGATGTGTTCACAAACAAGTCTGAGAATGCTGTAGTCAATGGAGATGGCACCGAGGCAGGGCTTGGGGTTATTCACTTTTATGTAGTTAGTTACCTGAGAGGGATGGAGATGACAGAAGTGAAAACTGGGGTGGGGGTGGTTGGGAGAAGAGGGGGGTCTGGGGTGGGATGGGGGCTAGGTGTATAGCATGTTTTTATGAGTGGTTTATATTTGTAAAGGTCCCCAAAGTGGAGGTTGAAGAGGCTGGCAATTTCTGTTGGTTCTCTGATGATAGAACTGTCTTTGGTGAGAGTGATTTGCTCATCTATTTTGGTCCTTCCGAGCGGTTCATTGACTGTGTTCCAGGTAAGTTTAAGGTTGCCCCAACCTCTGATTTGTCTGTTTTTGAGGAATTTGATTTTGGCTGCGTGAACTGCAGTTTGCAACTATTGTGGAAGGTCTTATATTCTTGCAAGAGGTTGGGGACCTTGTGTTTTCTGTAAGAGGACCATGCCTTGTCTCTCTTCCACATGAGCTGAAGGAGACCTCGGGTGACCCATTCAGATTTTTGCCTTTGACCCAGAGTTTTTTTAAGAGGATAAGAGTTGCAAATGGAGAGGAAGTTTTGACAGAAGGTGTCAAGTGCATCATCAACATTTGTAATGTTGCTGGTGAAGGACCAGTCAAAGGAGGAGATGGCATTCCCAAAGTCCTCTTTGTTGAGTTTTATGAGGTGTCTGGAGAGAATGTATCTAGGTTCATTTTTTGGTCATCTAACTGACCAGAAGCAGAAAACTGCACTGTGGTCACTAATTGAGTTGGGGAGGACTCCAGGGGCCACAACCAGGTTTGGGTTTGAGACAATGACCCAGTCTATGGTGGATTCATAGCCAGCGCTGTAGTGGGTACAAGTGTTGGAGGTGATGCTTTGATGAAGGCCATGTACAGCAATGACGTCTCTGGCTAAATGTGCTTGGCTACAGAGCCAATTTTGGTTAAAGTCTCCCAGGATTATCCATTCCCTATTGTGTGGGAGGGAGTTTTTAAAGATGTAGGAGTGATTCCAACTCACTACTTAGGGTGCCTGGGGGTGAGTAGACAATGGTCAGTGTAAGGGGTTTACTGTTACCCAGTATGAGGTTTACAGAGAGTGCTTCAAGTGTGGGAGTGTTGGTATGGGTGCTAAGTTCAGTGAAGGTGAGGTGATTGGTGATAAAGAAGAGGTAACTTCCTACCCTCTTTCCAGTCCCGTCCTTCCTGGCTATGAAGTAGCCATTGAGATGAATTTCATTTGTGGGGATTTTGTGGAAGAGCCATGTTTCAGTGACAGCAATGATGTCAGATTTATTGGCTGAGACTCATGATTCAAAGATGGATCATTTTGCTAAGAGACTCTGAATATTTAGTTGTGTGATCTTGATGAAATTGCAGTCATGGGATGAGGTGGCATTGCTGATTGAGTTTAGGGTGAGGGGCCAGGATTGGGATGTACGGAGTCTGACAGAAGGAGAAGGAGGAGGAGGATTAAACACCTGTGTTTGCAGGTGAAACAGTGAAGTTTTGGGGGGAGGTGGGGAGTGTAGGTAAAGAGGCATTTATGGAAGCCTCCACAGAGGGAGTGGCAGTACTGATGTAGGCAGGTAAGGTTGCCTGAATTGATGAGTGTGTGACAAGGAGTCTGAGATCCTTTACAAAGGGTAGGTATTCCATTCACTGTAACCGGCATCTGATAGATACGAATACCATCATCCACCCTAAACACACTCACTAAATCACAATAATCATTGTCTGTTTCCCCATTCCACCACCTCCACCAGATGTGGTAGAGTGACCTCCATTATATCCCTGGGGTGAGCTGGAGTTGATGTGTCCAAGGAGAATATACAGTCTGAGGAAAGATAAAATAGTGCAGTTTATATAAAGCAGCGATACTTGATAATCAGGAAGTGATTATCAAAATTCTGTTTTTTTGCTGGAGACATGCAGCCATAGTTCCAGTTTCCATGTCTGTAAATTTTATTTTCTAGCGATCTTTAGTTTTTTTAGATATTTAAAATGTATCTCCATTGTTGTTGATCGACAACAAATATGGCTGGTTCCTGATTTACAGTCGAGCCCCCCCCCCCACGTTACACCAAATGTTTTGTTTACTTCCATGGGACCCTGTGCAATGCATTCCTGATGTGCCTGTGTAGTACTGGGAGTCATGCACACACACAGTTGGCAGCAGAGGGTTCAGGTTCAACATGGTGGGTGGTAGTAATGTAAAAAAAATGAAGAAAAATTGAGCAAATTACGCAGTAGTAACACAGCAAAAATAATAAAAATAATAAAACTTTATATCACGCCTTTCTTAAATTCAAGAAATAAAAACAAGAATGATTACAAGGTAAGTGCTCAACATAGCAAAGAGAACATGCTAGTGCAAAAGATCTGATTTTTTTATCTAGTACTGCTACTTTAAGGTAGCTTTGTCTCCAACTATCTGGGGTTGCAGCCCCTTTAACAAACATACACAAAATTGTACTCATTTCAGGAGTTCTAACTAAACAGAATAAACCCTTCCTACCTTCGGTTACCAGCTACTCTGGTTATGAGTCTCCAGGTCATATCATGAAGTCCAGTTACAAAATCCATTGTCCTTCCGCAGGTCTCTGTGGCTTGAACTTGCCATTTGCAGCACAGCTTCTGGCTTTATCCAGGGCTTCCACTCCTCTGTGTTGCCTAGGTGAGTTTTAAGCACTGCCCCAGTCAACATTGACTGCAAATGTGTTTACATAGATGCATAGATACATAGACAGTGTCGACAGATAAGGGCCTACAGCCCACCCAGCCTGCCCATTTGAGCTTGTAAGTTTACTTTATGGTTTCCTAGAAGTCTGTTGCCCCTTTGCCCTGACCTCCAGAATTCTTTTATGTCTATCCTATGCATTCTTAAATCCCGTGATTGTTTCTGCCCCCACCACTTCCTCTGGCAGGGTGTTCCACTTGTCCACCATGATTGATTTGATTGTTTGATGATGATTGTTTGATTAGCTCCCTACCTGGATGCATCCAGAACTTTGTTTAACCCTTTCAGCATTTCAAAAAAGGGAACAGAGCTTTATCCATTCTTCCACTGACATAAATTTCATCTAACACTCTGTCACACATAGCATTTTGCTTTGTAAATAATCAATGGATAAAATGTAATATGGGACATAGTTCTGAAAATAACCATGATATGTATAATGTGTTTCAATCTTGTACGGGTTTTGTGCTATACTGTCCACTGAATGTGATCAGCATTCTTTGTATCTTTCTTTTGCAGTGGAAGTTATCCACAAAATCTTTGAAGTGTCCTTGTTATGGCTGTGGGTGGAGCCTGCAGCCATCTTGCTATCTGTAGCTGGAAAATGGAGTATCATGGAACACGTTTTGGACTTTTCACTATGTATCTTTCCACACCAACTGAAATAAAATACTCCGGCTGGGATATTCAGACTTTGCCAGGCTGTGGCGCAAGCCTGGGCGCAGCGCAACTGGGATGCGCTAGGGCCTGGTCTGGGCGATATTCAATGGTGCTGTGCCAAGGCTCAGCACCGCTGAATATGGCACTGTGGCCACCCACATTGTGCATGGCGCAGTGGCACTGCACCAGTGCAAGTTGCTAGAGAAGAGCAGGGGGATGCACCAGCGCAAGTGCGGGTGCGCGAGGCGCATGAACCACGATATTCAGCACTGTATATGCAAATGGGGCCATAATGCATGCAAGGCGCAAATGGGGCCATTTGCATGTCATTATGGCCCCATTTGCATGTAGTGTAGATGTGCCGATCCCGGCGACTCGCGCCTGGTGCCTTGCCAGGCTGCATTCATTGGAGACCGATGCCCCCTGCTCCTCGGCAGCAATGCACACCAACGCCCGATCGCGGGCTTTGTAAAATGAAAAGTTTCCCTGGTGGTTCAGTGCATGCAGCGCAAGGCGGCTGTGTGCCTGCATATGCGCCGCACATCCAGGGATGAACAGGATGTGCCGCATATGCATGGGCACCACATCTGCACTTTGGGTTAATATCCCAATACTGACACTGTAGTGCAGCATGAGAGGTGCTGCACTTCTGAGGTGCCGCTTCGATGAGACGTTAAACCGAGGTCCCATCTGCCTGGATTGGTGGTAGTTCAGGTGGATGTTAAAGATCCCATGGCACTTATCGAAGAGTAAGGGAATTTCCCCGGTGTCCTGGTCAAATTTCCCTCATTCACTAAAATACCACAAACAGCTTAATCTGGTTCAAATTCAATTGCTTACCATCTGTATCCCCCCCCCGGTCGCCCCTGAAAAAGGGACTTCTAGGCCCAGTGGGCTTACCGGGTCAACAAAAATTCAACAACAACAACAACAACATTACTGGTGTGCCCCATTGCATCAGGATTTGTGTGGAGCAAATTGCCCTTTTGAATATCACGCCGGGGCGCAACAGTGGGTTGCGCCATGCGCAACACCTTTGAATATCCCGGCCTCTGTTTTTTCTGTTAAGAATGTTGGAGTCATAACTCCAAGATGCTTATCAGATGCCATTAGGAAACTGAAACAACTTGTTATATATTTGTTACTGTAAATATTGGTTGCCTATTAAACTGGAGATTTGTTTATCCCCCCTTCAGAATGCAACAACTTGCACATTTAAATACTAAGCATTTAAACAGCTTCTTATTAGAGTTTCACTAGGGAATGCATTCTTTTAAGAAAGATTCATACCTCATAAATGTCACCCTTTCCCCAGCACATCTATAATTTACACTCTTTTTTTAACCTCTAAACACACTGTCGCAGACGTATGCCAGGTCTTCAGTGAACCACTATTCAGTGAATACGTAGCAATCAGCAGGCATTTTCTTTTCTACAATGCTTTTTGGGAAAAAAATATATTGAGCTAACAACAACACACACACACACACACACACACACACACACACACACACACACACACTGTACACACCATCCTCATGGTCAAAGCATTAAAAAAAATACTGCATTCTAATATGTTATAAAAAATAAACTATTTATGTCATTGAACACAGCGAAGTTTGGTTTAGAGTAAATTTCCTTTAAATATTTCTTAACCTATATTTTGTATCCTGGATACACACACACACACACACACACACTCTGTACACACCATCCTCATGGCCACAACTTTCAAAATAAATACTGCATTCTAATATGTTAGAGAACAATAATTACACAATGGCAATAAAAAATCCTGGAACATGATTGGCTGTCTGCCCTTGGCAACTGTGAGTTTATCTGAGAACAACCTCACTGTATTGATTTGTTGTTGCATTGTTTGCGTCTTCTCTTACGAAACAAATATATATTGCCACAGTAAAAATCTACTAAAAATGTTTATTAAATGTTTTTTTTAGTTTGTATAATAACGAGCAATTGTATAATAGCAATAATGCACTCCAGGGTGTGGGTCATGCTGGAATAACCTCACTTCTGGGACATTAGACTCACTTGACCTGCGGCCTCATGCCCAATCACCCAGGCATTAGGTTATCCCAGCACAACCAACACCCTCTCATGCATTATTGCTTAAAGAAACTGTTTGTTTATGTCAGTGAACACAGTGAAGTTAAGTTTAGAGTATCTTTCCTTTAAATATTTCTTATCCTATATTTTGTATCCTGGATAGCGCAAGGGAGAGGCTACATCTAGTGGTCATAGGGATCTTCATTTACACATTTTTGCATTGTATTTACTCAGGCTGTCTCAGATTAGATACAATGGCCCGGATATTCAAAAGGGTTGCGCATGGAGCAGCACTGTTTTTTCATGCGCAACCCCCTGATGCGCCCCGGCGCGATATTCAAACGGGGATTGAGCCTGGCACAAATCCCGATGCGCTGGAACGCATCAGTAATGTAAGCGGCGCAGGTTGGGGGAGGCGTGCCCATGCATACTCCGCACATCCCGATATTCAGCCCGGGATGTGATGTGCCCATGCATGCGCAACCCCTACTTGCGCTGCACACAGGTGAGCCAAAAAAGGAGCAACAGCTGGCCGACCACAGGTGACCTGCCATATTGCAGGGCACAACATGGCAGCAGCCACCTGTGGGCGGCCACCTGAGCTCCGGCTGCACCTTCTGGAGGTGCCCCCCCGCCCGATCGCGGGCATACGTAAACAAATAATAGTCCTAAATCCCTGGTGGTCCAGTGGACTGCTTCACGCCCTATCGCGGGCTTAAGTATTAAAACATACATCATCCAATATCCCAGGTGGTCCAGTGGACTGCTTCACACCCAATCGCGGGCTTAAGTATTAAACCATACATCGTCCAATATCCCTGGAGGTCCAGTGGACTGCTTCACGCCCTATCGCAGGCTTAAGTATTAAAACATACATCGTCCAATATCCCTGGTGGTCCAGTGGACTGCTTCACGCCCAATCGTGGGCTTAAGTATTAAACCATACATCGTCCAATATCCCTGGTGGTCCAGTGGACCGCTTCACACCCAATCATGGGCTTATGTATAAACATTAAACGTCCAATATCCCTGGTGGTCCAGTGGACCACTTGCAGCCCAATCGCAGGTGTCAGTAGAAAATAATGCCACCCCAAAACAACCCTGGTGGACTAGCGGTATCCTCCTCCAAACCCGTCCACTGAGCCCCAATGCCCTGCTCCCCCCCGGTCAGTGGCAGGCGGCAGCTCCCCACCTGATTGCTGTCCCATCGCTCGCCGACTGACACCGTACGGTAGGGCTGTACACCCATTGGTCCACAGCATGAGCCAATGGGCATGCAGCCTGTACCATACAACACAGTCTAGATATGTGACTGGATCCATATCCATAGCATAGAGGACACCCACCCCCACCCACTGTCTCAGTATGTAGGTACCCCCACTCCCCCTTACCCGATCTGTTGTGGAGACTGGCACTGCCCTCCACACACTGCCATGGCCAGTTGCCGACTGCACTGGACCCAGGTTGGGGACCTGCACTCCAGAATGATCCAAGTAGCTGTACCATGCATTGGGGCACTACGTAAGCTGCGGACCCACCAGTGTATGCAGTTGTGTGTATGTCCTCTGCAAACTGCAAGAGGGAATTGACATACCCCCAATGCATGCCTTGTCGATACTGTAACTTCCTGCTGTCATACACTGCTGCAGACCCACACTGTTCCCCCATTCCCCAGTGTAATATGCCATCCTCCGGACTGCTGAGGTATCCTGGGTGCCATGGGGAGCAGTATCCTGCAATGCCATTTGCAGTGAATGCTTCAGGCTATGGATAGTGCATCAGCGGCTCCCTGATTATACAAATGAATGGGAGGTCGGCTGTAACATGCCTGTTCCAGGACCTGTGTGTTTGGGTTCAGCATTGGCTGTCACTCACTCTGAGCAGTGCAATGACACCAGGATAGTGGATCCACATGTATGCGCCTGAGGTGTTTTGCCACTGGGCGTTATCACCCATACAGAGCTTGTGCCTATGTATGACACATTCCAGTGTCTTACTGTCAGTGCTCAGTGACCTGAGAATAACATGCCATTTCTTCTGTGAACTATCCAGGCTAAATATATAGCAATCACCAGGCATATTATAGGAAAATACATTGTAAAAATGTGTAAAAGGAAGATCACATTAAAACTACCTCTCAGTAGATCTGCATTGTGCAAATTCATTAGAAATAATGGGTAAAAGCATCCCAAACACTCTCCACAGCCATATTGGCTCTGACCAGAGTTTGTTACTAAAGCTGCTGGAAGGAAGACAAGAATGAACTCTTTAAAGACTGCTGACAACAAACAGACTGATGAGGGAGTATCAGAAATAAAAACGTTGGCCTTCTTTGGGATTTTAATATCAGCCCTGCAAAAATTGTATATTTGCAAATGAGCAGTATCTCATAGCCCCCCTCTGTGTATACATAAAATATTATATAGTGCTCAGCAAATGCTATCAAAAATCTATCCAGCAGAAAAGTCAGTTTAAACTAACCAGCTATAGCAGCAATAACTGTAAAAGACATGTGCAGAACTGTATATTGTGATGGAAATATTTCTTTAGCATGTCTACTCTTAGGGACTACTAGTTCAAAATTTGTCAGACAAAACAATAATTAATTTTATATCTGATTTCTTGAAAAATGTAGTCTGTGAAGTGCAATACTGATGTGTGACACAAATGTATCTTGTCATTGTGTAATGTCCATTCTTTGTGAACTGATATGCTTAACACACAATTGGATTCATAGATTCATAGATGTAGCCGGAAGATAAGGACCACATGGCCCACCTAGTCTGCTCATGAAAACCCCCATATAGTGTCTGTCTACTATGGGGGCCTTCACACTTCCCCCTCTGCCGACAGTATACCCATGTACTTATCCCATGCATGTTTGAACACATGATCATTGCTATCCCCACATCCTCCTCCTGCAACAAACTATTTCAGCCATTCACCACCCTCTCAGTGAAAAAGGAATTCCAAATATTACCCCAGACCCTGCCTTCCAATAACTTCATACTGTGCCCCCTAGTGTTAGAAGCTCCGATCCGTTGAAACAGACTCTCCACCTTTGCCTTTTTAATCCCCCTTTAAATACTTAAACATCTCAATCAAATTCCCCCTTCTTCACCTGTCCTCGAAGGAGTACAGGTTTAATTCCTCAAGCCACTCCTCATAGGGCATCCCCTGCGGACTCTGCATCAACCTTGTAGCCATCCTGTCCTGCACAGCCTCCAATCTGTCTTTGTCCCTGCAGAGATACAGCCTCCAAAACTGCACACAGTATTTGAGGTGCAGTCGTACCAGTAACAAATACAGGGGGAGAATCACCTTTTCCTTCTGCTGGTGATCTCCTTTCCTATGCATTTAAGCATTTGGTTAGCTTTTTCCACCACTTTTCCACACTATTTTGCCACCTTAAGGTCATTGGTAATAATTACTCCCAGGTCATTCTCCTCAGTAGTGACCACTAGCACCTACCCCCCCAAGTGAATATTCTGCACCTGGGTTCCTGTGTCCCAAGTGCATGATTCTGCATTTCTTAGCATTGAATCTCAGTTGCTACCTGCTGGACCACTCCTCCAACTTCCCCGAGTCTGATCTCATCCTATCCATCTCCCCCCCCATTGTCCACTCTGTTACAGAGTTTTGCATCATCAGCAAACAGGCACACTGTACCTCTCACACTTTCTGTTATATCACTGGCATAGACATTAAAAAGTGCCCTTTGGTACCCCACTGGTCAACCTCTTCTACTCTGAACATACCCTGTTCACCACCACCCTTTGACTCCTATCCCTAAGCCAGTTTCCCATCCATTTCACTGTCTTTGTCCCTACCCCCAGGTTCCTCAGCTTCATTACCAGCCTCCTGTGTGGGATGGTATCAAAGGTCTTTCTGAAGTCCAGATAGGCCACATCCACCACCCCACCTGGATCTACCACCCTGGTTACCTTATCAAAGAATTATATCTGGTTAGTCTGACAGGACCTACCCCTGGTGAACCCATGTTGTCTCTGGTTCTGCAGCCCTCTGGCTTCCAGGTAATCGCCAATCCTTTCCTTGATGAGTGACTCCTTTGCTTTGGCAACTGCAAGATTATAGGTATAGTTATGCAGTAATGAATTACATAGTGAACATTGTTTTACTTTGGATAATAATAATACTTTGGACATAGGGCAACAGAAGGTCAAGGCCAATGTGGTTGCCCCCCATTGTTCAGTGGAAACTACTTAATTCATTTTCTTGTATAAAAACATCTAGCCTTTGTTTGAATGTTACCATATTTGTAGCATTAACAACATCCCCAGGGAGCTGATTCTATAGTCTCATGGCCCTTGGTAAAAATGAATCTTTTTTTCAGTTCAGTTTTGGAAAATGACCCTGTAGGTTGATACTTATGTCCTCTGAGATTGTATTTAGTGTCCTTATATACTCCTATAGTATATATACTTTTCCAGTTTAATATGCTTTATTGATGTTTCAGATTTTCATATCTGATCTATCCAATAACATACAAAGTAACGTCACAAAATACGCAGATGACTGTAAAATTGCCAACACTTGTACGTACACAGAAGAGTACATGGTTATTCAAGAGGATCTAAGCAAGTTAGAAGCCTGGTCAATAAGATGTAACTTGTGTTTTAATATCCAAATATAGTGTTCTACATTTGGAAAACATAATCCCAAAAATAAATACCATCTTTATGGTACTCCCTTAGTAAGTAAAGACAGTGAAAGAGACTTGGAGATTATGGTTGACTGTCATCTAGATTTTGATACACATATTACAAACAGAATTAGTAATGCAAACAAAATTTGGTGGGCTATTCACCATAATATAACATCAAAAAGATCTGACATCTTGCTACCCCTATACAGGGCATATGTAAGACCCTATTTTGACTATGTTTCACAATAGTGGAATCCTTCCAGAAGGAGGGACATTGTTAGAATTGAAAGGGTCCAGAGAAAGGTGACTACATCTATTATATCTAACAAAACCGTCTCATATGAGGATAGACTTGTTAAATTTAACTTGATGTCACTCAAGAATCGGAGACTAAGAGGTGATCTCCTACTTGTTTGGGACATCGTTCATGACCCTTATTTACTAGTTGAATGTGGTCTAGATTTTAAGCAAAGTCGAGTTATTACTAGAGGCCACTCATTGCAACTGACAAGAAACAAATGTCATTCCAAGAAAAGTGCTTATTACTTTTCTCAGAGAGTTGTCCGACCACGGAACATGCTTCTCTTGGATATTATTATTATTAGCAACAATAAGACCACTTTCAAAAATAGACTCGACAACTTCATGAGACCTGGAAAGCTTTTAAATTTCTATATGTAAGCCTTGACGCTCTATAGGCCTAATAGCCTTTTGCTTCTTTCAGCTCTTAGTATGGTTCTTAGTATATTTTGTCATACACAAATAAGAAACAATCAATGCCAGGTTTCCACATTGAACCAACTTCTAAGACAAATTCCCCTAATCTAGAACAGATTATAGACATTGAAAGATCAGGAATAGGAATTACAAATAAAACACCCCCCCAGTATAATCCCGAATTCCCACTACTTCTCCATCCCTCCCCCAACCCCACCCTTTACGGCACTTCCCTGAAAAAAGATCAAGGGAGCAAAACCATGTAAACTTCTTGTAAAATACAAATTGAAATACATAGTTGTAGCAACAGAGGACATCACTATACCTGGGAGTAGGGCGAAAACAGTCACATAAAACCAAAGCCAATTCACCCCCCAGCAATAAATTGCATAAAAGGTTTCCATCTAGTCATGAAGCTTAATAATCTATGGTTTTGTGTCATAATGGCTCTTTCTGCATTCAGAGTGGTCAGTAGTTCTTGTAATTATCTTAATGAAGGAAGGGTATTGCTCACCCAGTGCCTCATTATAAGAAGTTTGGCCACTGCAGTTATTAAAGCCATATATTTTTATCTTTATTTATTGAGAATATCGAATTACAACCTTTGAGTCAGGGACTCATTTCCAAAGGCTCCACGTCAGTGTACAAAACATATCAGTAAAAAGTAGAGGGAATAACAGGTATGAACAATACAAATCAAATAGCATGCATTATACAATACTATAGTGAGAGTAGGAAAAGAGTACTGTCAGTCCTATACAGTTGGGTAGCTATACATGCCCTGGGGTGGGCTTGTTAACATCATAGAGCAGTACAATCAATATTAAGGTGAGGCCTATAATCTAGTGGGTGGTGCAAGCAGTCAGGATACCAACATTGTCATCAACACACAGTAACAATAGTGAGATAAAGAGAAACTCTAACCCAAAAAATCTCGCCATACATAGGCAGTTTCTTATACCTAGTAAGAGCATTGGCAGAGTTGGGTGGAGATTATGTGGTTTTTGAGGGCTATTTTGAAGGGGCCTAGCCTGGAGATAGAGGTAACAGCCAGGGGGAGCTCATTGTACCAGATTGGTGCTCTGTAGGAAAAGTACCTTTGTGCCAGGGTGGTTGAGACCCTAGGAACAGCCCACATTAATTTATCTGCTGTGTGGGTGTTTGCTGAGGTATGGGTGGTGTGGAGTGAGGCAGAGACTCCAGTGGTGGTAAGGCCTAATTGGATTTTCTTGGTAAGGAGACATGTTTGATAATGTACTTTTTTGTCTAGGGTGAGGATTTGTGTTAGCGTGTACAGTACAGGGTGCATCTGTGGGTACGCATATCCACTCCAGCAAGGAGCCTACAGGCTTTGTTGATGGCTAGGTGGATTTTATTTAGTGCAGTGCAGTCAGTGGCTGAGTAGACAGCTAGCTCATAGTCTACAAGGGAGAGGACAGAGGAGGTAATAGCAATGTTTAGGGCCTCAGGTGGTAAGCAGGCTGTGTGCCAATACAGTAGTCCTGTGTGTATATTTATGACAGCGGAAAGATTATTAATGTGTGGGTGGAATGACAGGTTTAGATCGAAAGTAAGGCCCAGATATTTATAGGTGTAGACCTGTTCCAGTGGGAGGAGGGTTTTTGAAAAGATTGTTAACAGGGCATTGTAGTTCTTGCTCTGGCAGTGGGTAAAGAGCATTGATTTAGTCTTTTTTACATTGACCATGAGTCTGTGGTCAGTGAACCAGTTTTCAGCGTGGCTGAAGGCAAGTTGTAGGGAGGATTGAAGGATTGTGGGATCTGAGTGGGAGGCATACATTACCGCATCATCTGCATAGAGCAGAAGGTTACATGGACAGGATTTAGGCAGGGTATTCAGGAAGATGCTATATAGTGGTGGACCCAGGATGGAGCCCTGGGGGACCCCCAAGCAGACAGGTAGAGAGGGTGAGTGGGTGCAGTTTATTTTCACGCATTGGGACCTGTCTATGAGATGGCTTGCGAACCAAGTGATGGGTCCAGGGGACAGGCCCATACAGAGAAGAGTATTTAGGAGCAGGGTGTGGGAGACTGTGTTGAACGCTTTCAACAGGTCTATGAATAAAGCTCCCGTTAGCAATTTCTTATCTAGGGCATTGTGCAGTGAGTTGGAGAACTCTATGAGGGCAGTAGTTGTGCTGTGTCCAGCTTTAAAACCATGTTGTTCCCGACATAAGATGTCATGTACAAGCAGGTAGTCTGTGAGTTGGGTTGCAACTATTTTTTCTAAGGCTTTTGAGGAGGGGGACAATGGAGATGGGCCTGTAATTGTTGGGTAAGGAGGGGTCCCCACACTCTTGTGATGGTCGCCACCTTCCAGTCAGTTGGGAACTGCCCTAAGCATAGGGAGAGGTTAAGGAGATCATTCAGTGGGGAGAGCACTGAGTCAAGTACCAAATTCAGGATTTTCATGTCAAAGGAATCTTTACAGTAGTTAGAGCCCCCCTAGGGCTTTTTTAAGGTAAGATCTTGCTTCGTTCATAGTAATAACCCTAAGATAGAATGTGAGGTAATTATTGTTTGGTTCTGAGCCACAGGAGGGGGGATGAAGAAGTTGTTTGGCAAGACTATGCTTAGATCAGAAAAGGAGATGTTTAGGCCACTGGCAATGATGAGTGGGTCCGTGGTAATATTATTGTTGACAGTTAGTTGGGCGGGGGGTGGCATCCTGGACTTTTGTTTAGTTCCTTTAGGTTGTCCCAAAACAACCTTGAGTTCCCCCAAGAGGAGGCCAGTGTATATATATTTTGTCCTTGGCCAAACCTATTGAATTATAGTTACTTAGAACGCATATATTCCAGGAAAAATATCTAAAGTGGCCAAAGAACATGGAACATTTTTTTCTATGGTTCGCCAGAAAACTTTCACTCTAGGACATGTCCACATCATATGCAGCAAAGACCCAACCTCTTGGGAGCATATTTGAAATATGGCATCTGCTCGCTTGCCCATGCAATATAGTTTGAGAGATGTGTAATAAAGGTTGTGCAGCACATTAAATTGAACAAGGTGCAGTCTATTTTGTTTTATACATCTATATGTGTCTGATCATATTGATTTCCAAATCTCAAAATTATAACTAAACTGTGCAGCCTGTTGCCAGTAAACAGCAGTAGGGAGGCACAAGTTCCAAGTAAGTGTGCTCCAAATTCTTTATATAATTTTGAGATATGGCTAGGCTGAACAGCCAAATTAGATAATTTTATGAAGAGACTACTAGCAACAGAAGACCAGGGTGACTTACCCAAGAAGGATTGTTAACAGTGTTTAATCTGGGCATATCCTAGAATATGAAATGCCGGGAGGTGAAAAAAATCTCTGCATTCCGAACAGGTTAGAACTCTGTCATGCCTGACAAAATCTGCGAGAGAAAATACCTTCAACACTTTCCCAAAAGCCAGCAAAATAACTTTATTACCAAATAGGACACTCCCGTTATTGTAGAATGGCTGCCTAAAATCATTTCTGTAATTTAGCTTAAAATGTTGGCATAACTGAAGGTGAGCTCTCATCGACCATCCTATTGGGGGTCCTTCAAAGGGATAGGAAGTTTACCAAGAGAAGTGTATAAAACAGAAGCCAGGGAAATTTTATACAAATCTGCCCTGAATTGTTTGATGTTCACCCAATCTGGATCGTCCATCCTAGACATATTTGTGGAAAGGGGATTAAAATATTTCACACCATGAAAGGCAAAATAACATAAAAGCATATGGGGAATCTGCAGGCCCCCTGCCTCCCTTGGCCTAAAAGGTTTTTCAGGAGCTCACCTGGGATGTTTCCCCACCCATAAAAATTTAAACCATATCAAATAATTTTTTGAAAATACTGCCTGGGGAGAGGAATGTTTAATATTGATAGGGGATACATTAACTTTGGTAAAGCTACCATTTTTAAAATATTGGCCCTCCCCCAAAGGGTGAGTAGTAAGTGTTGCCATCATTGTAAATCTTGGTCTAATTTTGTAACCACTGGGCCCAGGTTAAGTGACTTTAGGGCTTGTAAATATTTAGCGAGTTAAACTCCCAGAAATGAAATAGATCGGGGTGCCCATATAAGGCCTAATTCAACAACTGTAGCCTGAGAGCAGGAGTTAGACAGTGATAATACTGTGATTTTGTGATAATTTTATTTACAGCCTAACAAAATACTAAAATCTGAAATTATTTTAAGGACGGCTGGGAGGGAGGTGACCCAATCAGAGATGTGCAAGAGTACGCCATCTGCAAATATAGATCATTTGAATTCATGGGGACCCATCCTAATACGCTTAACCTGCAAAGATGCCTTAATTTTTCTATAGTATATATACTAGCGTATATACAGTATACTATGCATTTTGTACCTATATGTTTTAATATTATTACATTAATTGGCATATGCACATTTGTGGGTAACCATGGTTACACTTGTGTATAAAACCAGACACTGGTGCATGGCATTGCTAATTCTGAGGACCACTTGCATTGGCAAGACAAACCATCAGTTCTGGTCACCATTATGGTGTAATGTTTTCACAAATGGACTGCTAGTTTAACTAACATACCTCTGCTAAGCCTTGTCTGTCTGTTACCAACTAAAACCATATGTATTTTGTATTTTTTATACTGCTTGTTATGGTATATGTTAGGAAGATCTAATTGTAATAAAATGTTTACTGATCCTTGAACACTACCTTTTTGAGCTGGTTATTTCATGGCGAAAAATATATGCTGTATAGCGTAGATGGGTGCACTATTCATTTTTTTGCTTCCTCATGATATTTTTAAATTGGTAGAACAACTGGTATTTCCCATGATGGAGTGTCTATACTTTTATTTTTCTAAATATTGGAACGTCAGACTTGTTTCACTCAAATCTGTGGTAGAAAAAATCAGCATTTTCCACACTTTAAAATTAGCAGTTTCCGCAATTTGGAAACAAACAGGTTTAAAAACATACCGAGAATGACCACTGCAGGGTATTTTTCCAAAAAACCAGAGGCTGTAGAAATCTGCATATGCCAATCTAAGCATTTGTTTAGCAATTTACAACAATGGAGCATAGAACAACAGAGACACGGATGGAAGAAGACAACTGATATCCATGTAGATAGTCCCTCCAATGGGTCAATGGCAGTAATCTGTTAGAAGTCCCAATCCCATGCTGTAGTTGTCTAATGCTTTTTTGTTTCAGTTAATCTTTTTAGTGAAACAAAAAGAACATCACAACATGAAACAGCACAAAATGAGAACATGCCACTCAAATCACATGAATTACTGACAGTGATACTGGAGAAAATTGTAGATTCGAAACAGCATAGTTGCAAGATTCCCTGGTAGTGCCTGTATGAGGAATTGCAGTGCTAGTACATCAGAGAAACAACAAAAGTTTTACAGGAAAAAACTTATTTTAACCAAACTAAGAACTGCCACATGTTTAAAACAAGTTATGGGGGACAGTACATACAGGGAGGGGTCCCTTTAAGGGTGGCCCTCCTTGTGATTATAACACTGGGTTTATAAAATACCAAGGTGGGGGAGTGGGGACCAAAGTATTGGCAAAAGGGGGTATAAAAATTACAGTATGTTCTCATGACCCCTTTGGTGGTATTGGGAGATGTACTGGGCTCCCTGCACTTTGGAACAGAAGGAGGAGGAGTGTAGATAAAGACCACAGACTGATTAATAAGCCTGCATTGTGTCTAAGTTGGCATGAGAAAGATGTTCCAGTGCTGCTCATTAGCAAATTGCATTGAGCCACTCTGCGTTGTTAGGGATGTCAGTGGTTCTCCATTTCAAAATCGGGAGTCTTTTTGCTACTACACTGACTGCCACGATCTACTACTGTAGAGCACTGGAGTGCTTGGGCAGTTGGTGTGTGGGTACCACCAATAACAACAGTGGAATATCTAGAGAGATGTGGGGTCCCACCACTGTGGTGCAGACCAAGCTGATGTCTTGCCAAAAGCCATGGATAGCAAGGCAGTTCCATAGGATAGGGATAACATGCACATCATCTTGTGAGTACCTCAAGCACTTGTCATCTGACCGCAGGCCCAAGCACTTCAGCACAACTTGGGTCCTATACTAATGCACCATAATCCTATACTATGTTAGTCTGCTGCATCCATCCCTGAATGCTTTGCGGCCCACTCTATTCCCTACAAAACTAATTGGGAGCAGAACTACAGATCAGATAATATTAAGAACCTGTGAATTGCTCTGTATAAGGCCCTTATACAAAGCAATTCACCAGGCTTTGTATGTTATCTGTCTCTGTAGTTCTGCTCCTAGTTAGTTTTGTAGGGACTAGATTGATCAGGTAGAGCCTCCCAGATGAGTTTGTAGCAGTGATTGGCTCTTCCTTTAACTAGATTATTGATGGAAGTTATAAATTGTGTAGAGGCTCAAGATAATTGTGAATGTGTCTGCTG
Organism: Neoceratodus forsteri; assembly: GCA_016271365.2. NCBI lineage: Eukaryota > Metazoa > Chordata > Ceratodontiformes > Ceratodontidae > Neoceratodus > Neoceratodus forsteri. Next base: position 82,944,696 of record CM028133.1, on the reverse strand, counting down.
CAGCTTGGGGCATATTGCACTCCAAAGCTGGAGGTACCTCCAGATATCATGTTTTGGAAGGCTGTATGATTACTGCAGGGTTGTGAAGGTTTTGATATGTAGTCTGCTGATTTTTCAGTAGATCCTTCACCTGGTAAATGCCCTTTTGAGCCCAGGTATGCCAATCAGGGGGTTTCTCTCCTACTAATATAGTTTCATTGCACTATAAGAGGGAAAGGAGTGTGGGGTCAGTTGGCAAGATTTTAGTCACCTTGTATCATTGTGCCCTGGATGCCCCTATGGTAGGGTGTAGCCTAAGGCAGGGGGTGGGTTTGTTCTAGAGGATCATGGCTACCAAGAATGACCTGCTGACCTTTTAAATCACAAGCCACTGTAGATTTCAGAACTGTCTTGGAATTCATGTAAGCAATGTTGTAGCCTTGGAACAAGTCCAAGAGAAACATCATGAATCAAGCAGCTCTTGGCTGGTGCCACACTCCAAAGAGATGGCTTCCATCCACAAAACAGGAATCCAATAAAAAGTGTGCATTCTAAGGCTCAAACACAAAAATAAAAGGCAGAAAAGCAGAATACATTTCAAAAGTCTCTTTACTCCATAAGCAGATTTTTCTCCTAGATGCATACAAAGTACCCCCACTAAAGACGCGCGAGAAGCGAGGTGCTAGTGTCACACTTTGCCTGAGAAGTTCTCTACCTGTAAGTACTTTTAATGCAGCTAGGAGAAAAGCTTGCTTATGGAGTAAAGACATTTTTGAAGTATGCTTGTCTGCCTTTTATTTTTCTGCTTGAGCCTTAGAGTGGGCACCACCTTTTCTTGGTAGCCACGGAACCATTACAGGCCTCAGACTCCCCTGATCCAATATCCTCTCAATTTCACCCTGCTGCACCTGGGAGAAGTGTTTTGTCATAGAAAATTTCCTGTGAGCTTGTCCAGCTTTGCAAAACAGGAGGTAGGGATAATGATGGGTTAGTGGGCCAACACCTGATCACATTTTGGGGCTAACATAGAAATGACAACAGAAGGGGACCAAATGGTTCATCTAGTCTACGCATATGCCTATCCCCTAACATCATGCATAATGCCTCCAACTTTCCTGCAAGTGATAAGTTCAGGAGCTTCCACCTGTCCAGCTCTGCCTGAGCAGTATTCAGCAGATGGGCTATGTTCAGAGAGATCATTTTGGAGATGGAGTGGTGGATCTTGGTACCTAGGTATGTGATGCCAACCATGACCCATTAAAGGCCCCTGAATTTGAATGGCTGTCCATCACAGCAAGAATACAATGGACTTGGACTGGTTAACCCCAAGGCCAGAGACTAAAGTCACCAAAGCCAACTACTCCCTCTTAGTCCTCACCCCCCACTGGTCTACCTCTTGAAAATGTCACATCCTTTAAATACCTAGGAGATACCCTTTACCCCTCCCTTTCTTTCTCTAAATATGTCAACCTCATTGTAAGATGAATCCACCAGAAGCTAGGTGCTGCATACCATTACAAACACTACCTAACCGCTGAGGTGTGCCTGGTTATTGCATATGGAAACCTACTTTCCCACTTCAACTACTGCTCCCCAGTCTACTCACACCTGTCCACAACCCTGCTCACACGGCTAAAATCTACATACAACGTAATCTGTCATTTTGTCCTTCTTGCCCCCTACCACTCACACTACTGCTCACTCTACCAAGAGCTGGGGAGGCTACCCTTGCAACGTCACTTCAACTACGTGTTGGGTTGTCTTGTGGAGAACTCCCTTTGTATTCCACAAATGTCCCCCTACTCACCCCTTCTGACAGACAGTGGTTAATCGGAATCTTCAGGTCACATCTGTCCCCCAACTGGAATTACTGCATGTCACCACTGCCATGAGGAAGCGAGCTTTCGCCATCACAACACCCTCCCTATGGAACAAGCTCCCTCTGGCTGCTCGCTCATCCTCTACCCACCAACAGTTTAAGCATGCCATGAAGGCCTGGCTCCTTTCGGCTGCAATCTGTCACTGTTCCACATAGCAACACTAGGAACTTTCCACTCTGAAGGAGGCAGTATAGCGCAGCGGTTTAAGGCTCTGAGCTGCAAACCTAAAGACCTGGGTTTGAATCCCATGGCACCACTTGCATGCTGTGTGACCCTGAGCAAAGTCACTTAACTTTCTTGTGCTTCCAGGTTGCAGCTGTAAACAACCTTTCAGCTTAGTGTGTCTCTCCTGGTTAAAAAACAAAACAAAAAAACTCAGCAATGCCGTAAGCACTTGGGCAGCACCAGCTACTAGTCTGATCCAGCAGTCCCACCCCCCTCACAGTACTTCCTCTTTCCAACCCTGAAACCTCCTGCCCCAACCCTTGTCCCTGTCTTTCTCTTTCCTCCTCTCTGCTTCATTTTTCATGCAGGGAGTCATTGTTTTAGATCTCTGACTGAATCTGCAAAACCACTGTTACTTGCACTGTATTGTTGAACTTGACATTGTATTTTTACACCATTGCTGATTATATTTTTGATCTTGACCTTGTATTTTTAAACCATTGCTGATTGTACTCCGCACTGCCTGATTTTGTGTGTACTTTACCTTGTCTTTTGTATATTATGTATCATTGTCATTTACTGTTGTGCCTGTAATCAAGGCCCCTAGAGTTCTGCGGCTGCAGAATTTTGTGCAGAACTTGCAATCTACCGCAGAACTTCTTCAGTGCCACAGAATTCACTCTTTTGGTGATGTTTTATTAATCTGGTTCCCTTCCCCTCTTTTTATATCCAAACCCCCCCTATATGCTCGGAATGTGATGTTATCATTGCTATATCATACATTAGCTAGTGAAACAGCTGCATTCTGCAACAGAAATGAACAGTCACTTATCTACCACAGCTCCCACTGCCAGAAACAGTGGCACAGCACATCATGCATGGTGATATTTGCTCTACCTGCACTACAGCCTAATACAGTTTTCAGACTTACATTATTGCACTAGGGCCAACTTAAACAAAACCTTGTCAATAGCACAGACCTGTTAAGTCCATACCTCACTTTGTACAAACCTATTTGTGCCTTTAAGGTGTAGAGATGCCATATGAAATGAATAACTGGTAAAATTAATTTAACTGTCATTTTTAAGAAAAATAAAGTAATTATGCTCAGAAAAGTGGAATATAATAATGTGTAGACCTGCTGAAAGAATAGACCTGTTAAATAAATAATTGCACTGTACGCATTTTTGCCAGGGTTATTGATTACAAATTGTCATTGGTTGATAGAATCACCTAAAAGTTATGGAGAAATGTTGTGTGCAGGGACAGCTATTGGGCCAGAGGGTAGCATGCTGTGTTTCATTTCCATGCTGGCAAGTCAGGTTCAGAGATTAGCTCTGGGAGCTAATTGAGCAGCGCAAGGATTGGTGGAACACATCACTGCTCGGAGCCTGGGAAGGTATGGTGCAGTGTTCTGTCACATGGTGGACACATTGTGATGGGCTGGAGAGCTCTATCTCACAATTGGTTCACATGCATGTCATGGCTTGATGGTGTTACACAGTGTGTCAGGGAAAGCAGGTTGACATGAAAAATGAGTTTTGCAATAACTCCTCTGTTCCATTTCCAATGGGACCTGTATGAATGAGGATACAAGTTCATGGCAATTAAAAATATATATGTGTGTATATATATATATATATATATATATATATATATATATATATACATATAGATATATATATATATACACACACACACACACATATACAGTATCTTTGTCTCTCACCACACACACACACACACACACACACACATATATTTGTATGTATGTTACAGATTGCATATAAATATATAAGTGATACACAGTGGGAACCTCATGAGTGGTGTAGAAAGCACACACAAATATATAAGTGATAGACAGTGGAAACCTCATTAGTGGGATAGATAGCATGTATATAGAAATACCTTATTTATCACATAAGCTCCCCCTCTGCATATGTCATTTATGCAACAGGCTAGGACCTTAAGGAAAAGATATTTGTTTTGCCTTTTTAGGCATAAAATTATTTTTTATGTCTGTTATTTTTTGAACTAGTGTTACTGTGCTTTCCACCATCCTGATTGCTATAATCGCTACCATGAAAGTGAAGTCAGGATGACAAGCTGACACTATGATGTGGTAGTTTGTTAGTGCCGCAGAACTTCCGCAGAAATTACAAACCACCGCCGCAGAAGTTCTGCGGCAAATGATAGTCTTGCCGCAGAACTTGGTCCCACTGTGCCGCAGAAAAGTAGGGGCCCTGCCTGTAATTGTCTCAACAGATTTTGTGGCCTGAGTTGTGACTGAAAATAGTCCTTTGAATCAGTGCACCTACCCCGGTCACCAAAGACATAAATAAATAAAATAATGGGTGTCATGGAGGTGGCCCCATTTGCCTGGAGAATGAGCAGATCATTTGCATAAAAGAGTGCACAATATTCTCTGTCCATCACCCATATACGGGTCAGACTGGGGTGATTTCTTATGGTGATAGCCAAAGGTTCTGTGGCCAGAGAAAAAAGCAGCGGTGAGAGTTGGCACCCTTGTCTTGTGCCATTCTGTAGTGAGAATACTACAGAATGAAGTGTAACCCCCCACAAATAGGGGTTCCTATAATGTCTTCCTGGGCTTGTCTAATGCCCACTGTCAAGATGGTGTTGTGTGTCCAGCCGTTTAAAATTGCCTGTATGAGAGTGCTATAGTAAGCCTCCATGCCTGTCTCTTTAAGAGAACTATTATGCTGTCCTGCAAAATTAGTCTGGACTGGGTCCAAGTAATTAAGGCTCAACACTAGCCAGACAGTCTATATTTCTGCTCCATTCTGCAGTCTCTTTTTGCGCAGAGGGAGCTCTGTTAGGAACTACACTTATTTACTGTTTATCTTTTTTTTTTATTATTTCTTTTTATTAAAGATGGATGTGATCACATTTCAGTACAGTCTGTTACTCTGTTGATTTGTCATTTACAATAATCTTACAGGACTTACAGTATATGTATATGCATTATACATAGACAATACCATTATATTATAAATAAAAGTACATTTATACAGTATGACTGAGTGTACTATTTCACCATCATTCTTACCCTCTCTGAAATGAAAATTAGTTTATTATCCCCATTATATTCACTCTTGATGCCTTTGTGGAGAAAATCTCCATGTCTTTGTTTAAAACATCATTCCCTTGGTAACCAACTATCTCCACAGCTTCTCACTCTAAGGCTCAAAGTCAGGATCTCTACTAGACATGTAAAATACCTATGGCTTCCATAATATCTCGGCTAGTGAAACTTTATTATATAATTTGACTGAAAGAGACTCCAGATAGTAAATGTTGGATACCACCCTACTCCAATCCCCTATGGTCAGAATATCTATAGACATCCACCGTCTTGTTATAGCTTTTTTTGCAGCCACAATATAAATGGGTAACAAAGTTGTATGCCAGGCTGGTCTATGAGGAGGAAATATAGCCAGTAAAATCATCTCTGCAGTCAATTCGACCTCTTCTCCCAGACACTCTGACAAAGCTTGTTGTAGGGTATTCCAATATGGCATTAGAAGGGGACATGTCCAAAAAATGTGGGCAAGGTCAGCTCTCTGACATCCACAAGACCACCAGCATTTGCCATAGGCAGAGGGAAGATATTTAAGTAAAACAGCCGGGGAACAGGAAAACTGAACTTGGCACGTCCATGCAAATTCCCTCCATATGTTGGAATGAGTCACCTTACAAGCCATAGGGGAAGCCTGGAGCCATTCCCGTTCAGATATATCCATTTCAAGGTCCCTACACCAACTTCTCAAAATGGAAAGTGGTGAGTCGCCCATTCCCACCCGTAGATTTGATATAAATATCCCATCTGATACCCCCACAGTTGTCCAGCTATGACGTCTTGAAGAAATCTCCATGACATTGGAATAAGATTAGATTGTTTAGACGTCACTTCTCTTTGTCTTAGAAGATCATTTTTAACCTGAGTATATCTATATATATCCCCATCAGGTAGACCATGGTCCTTCTAGAGTATTTCAAACTGGACAATGCCTTTACTAGATATAAATTGTCTGAAAAATTGAAGTCCCACCCTCCTCCATCTAATAAAAGTATGGTCTAGTGTCACAGGAAAGAGATTAGCATAAATAAATTCTTTAAAACCCTTATATTTCTTTAGGTGGTATCATTGTGTTAAAACTTGGGCAGTAAAGGGTGTAAAATCCCTTAAACATTGTGCTTTTACTACTGAAGTCAAAGTTATTTTTAAGATATCATATAAATCATTTATAGCAAATTCCAAATCCTTCCAAGGTGCTTCAAAGGATGGAGAAAGCCACAAAAATAAAATCTTAAAAAAGGCTGCCAAAGCATATAACTTTAAATTGGGTGAATTAGCTCCTCCCTCTGCAAGTGGAAGCTGTAGCAAAGACATCCTTATTCGAGGTTTCTGTCCATCCCAAATAAAATTAGAAATGATTTTCTCCCAAGATTTAAAGTAAAAATTAGAGGGAAAAGTTGAAATGTTTTAAAATAGGTATAACAATTTTGGCAGGATTATCATTCGAATAGACTCTATCCTCTGAAAAAAACTCAAAAGTAAAATGGACCATGTTGTTAAATCCGACTAAATTTGTATTGACAATGGTTCATAATTCAATAGCTCCATATTATCTACATTTTTTGGGATTACTATACCCAGGTATTTAAATTGTGTACTATTCCATTTTATTGGATATTTATTTTTTAAGGATTGGGATGGGTTAAAATTCAGAGTATGCAAATCTGTTTTAGTTATGTCTAAGACTGTTTACTGTTTATCTGCTTTATTAATAATGATATAGGAGTTTGTCTACCCTGTTTTCCATTGCAGCTTGAGCTTTTGCATAAGAGACACCATTTTGGTTCTGTACTGCTAGTGTTAGACCAATCAAACCTCAGGGTACCTAAAATGGAGACTGTTCTCAGAGGTCTTGTGGGATTGAAACCTGTAGGAATTGTATTTTTAAGGTTTTGGCACCTAAATGGATCTGGAAGGGGGAGCCCTTTCTGTGACAGACAGTTCCCTCAGCCAACTGAACCTTTTGGATTACAGGGAAAGCCCAGAGCTGCCTGCAGCAGTGTGTCAGCTGAGTTGGAGTTTGGAGAGTGAACAGCTTGAGTCATCAAGTAACATCAAGGAGGCAGTGTAGCGCAGTGGTTTAAGGCTCTGAGCTGCAAACCTCGAGACCTGGGTTTGAATCCCACAGCCCCCACTTGCATACTATGTGACCCTGAGCAAGTCACTTGACTTTCTTGTGCTCCCAGGTCACACCTGTAAACAAGTTTTCAGCTTAGTGTGTCTCTCCTGGTTAAAAAACAAAAATAAAAAGTCATCAAGCAGCTGCTCCTGTGTAGAACAGCAGGAGAATCGGCAGGAAGGCTCTGCTGGCCTGCTTGTCACCTCTTCCAGTATGAAGAATTGCTGTGAGGGTGAAAGTCAGATTTTTCAGATTATTTGTATCAAGACCTTAATCCTGAAGAGAAAAGTGTGTTATTGTTGCCTGCAAGTGGACTGAAATCTTGATCGACCTGCCAGGTATAGAAGTGAGCCTCAGATCAAAAGGTTGGTGCAGACATCCTGTGTTTCTGCAAATGGACTTTTATCCAAACTGTGGCAAATATTCTAGTGCTTATAAGTGTGCTGAATGTGCATCATGGGTCACTATTTGAATCCCCACAGTGTGTTCTTTTATACTAGCTGGAAGCTGCTCCAACACTTGCAACCGGATTTTATCTGAACTGTCTGCTATGCCTGGGCCCTGTCATCTCAGCCTAGGCTGCTGCCCGTGATACAGAGACATTTTTGGCAAAAGACCCTCTCAGGGATTCGTCCCCCTGCTCAACAGCACCAAACAAGTAGCGACCACCACAGTGAGTCGTGTAGGCCCTGCTTCCCATAGCAATCAAGTACGACGTCTAGAGGTCTTCATTTCATCTGTCCTGCATCCCGATCTGGGCAGCGTGAGTACAAAACAGGGTAGCTCCCTGCAACAAAGCTACAATCATTGTGTGTCATCTGATTTGCTTGTTCGGGTTTATTGCAATGAACTGAGCCATCCGGCTCCGGTTTACAAACTTTGGGTTGGGTGCATGCTAATTATTTTCCTTCCTAAGGGCCCCAACAACAGCTGCAATGCCGGCCTCCCCCAGGCAATGCTTCAGGCTAGCTGGTTTAACAAATGGGTACCCAGGCTTGTGTGACTGTGTCAGAGAGACTTACAGTGCATATTTGTTCAGCCTGAATTTAATCAGATCTGCTAATCACCTGCTAGATTCATGCCCCACCCTTATTCACATCCCCATGAATAAATCAGATTGTGGTTGTTTACATTTAACTTGACTAATGTGTACCTTCTTGGTGGGGATATTGTACTGCCATTATATTGTTGTATCACTGGTCTTATTTTCCAGGTGGTCTCCAGGGCCATTGCAACAGATTCAGCCCTGGTGGTAAGTACAAGGAATGTGAGCATATTATTACTGTCATATGGTATATGTGATTGCCTTATTGCTGAACTGTTTAGGCCACTAGAAGGGTTGGTGGGTGGTTATAGCATCCCGGAGAGCTATACCAACCACAGCTATGCTACCCCTAAACCATTCCTCTGGGTGAAGGCACCCGTTCACCGAACTCAGGCCCCTCAACCTGTGCCTAGTCACGCAGGCAGAAGTAGTAGCCCATAGGATATCACCACCTAGGGGTTACATCTTAGAGGCACTGCTGGGATTTTCACCCTCTAGTGGTCAGAAGTGGGAACTACAACCCAGAGGAAAATTAAGACAGAAACTGAGATGGAGGTTCTTAGTACACCCAAGTGGAAAATTGCTCCCCACAAGCTGGTCATGCACTGCATGATGGGGTGGAATAAGGCTGAGAGGGTAGAGGCCCGACTTGCCATATTGCTACTTGATATCCTGCTAGAGACTGCTAATTACACAGTTGCAGAAAATGTGGGGAAAGTTAAATGTCTGGGGAAGGTTGAAATGCGAGGGCAGGACTCAGATCTGTTTGATCAAACCCTGGTGGCCCTCCTCTCGTGTAGCCTTCCCATAGACCTTGAAAAAGTACCCCCTGTTATTATGCCCAATGGGTGCCAGAAGGGATGGAGAGTTATATATTTGCATAGCGACCCACTGTCCCCTGGGGGGGGCCCCAAAGGTGGAAGGGTTCAAGGATAAACTGTTAAGGTTGTTGGCCACTGAAGGCCAGACAGCTAAGGATTTGTTAAAAATGTTGGACAATTCATCAAAGACTACTCCCTTACAGTCTCCCCCGGTTTCTCTGTCTACTTCCAGAGCATCCCCTGTTGTGACCTCCCCCTTAGTGATACTGTCTGTACACCTGGACTCCTATTGCAGGCTCAGACTGTTCTCTGGTGTAGTGTCTGTGCCAGTGGGGGGGACGACCTGGAAACATGGATGGACTATGCAGCTCCGCTGGTTCAAGACTGGCAATGTTCAGAAGGAGAAAAGAGAAAGAGACTTATGGAAAGTTTAGGGGGCCCTGTACTGGAAACAATCCGATTTCTCCAATCCACTAACCCAGAAACCACTGCAGCTGAGTACCTCTCTGCCTTAGAGGAAGTGTTTAGCGGCACCAGATCTGGGGAAGACTTAATGTGGAAATTCAAGTCGGCTAAGCAATGGAAAAATTAGAAATTGTCTTCTTTTGTCACCTGAATTGATCGGGCCCTGCAGAGGGCCCATAGAAAAGGAAAAAGTGCATGCTAGGTAGCTGAACCAAGTCAGATTGGAGCATATCCTCAGATGTGCCCGATATTCGAGTGCGCTCATGCTAAATTGCAGAACAGGAAAGCTAACCTTCCCAAATTCTGCTGGCTAATGAAAGAGATTAGAGAGGCTAAGAATGATGAGGAGGGACGGGAGCCCTATGCTGGGATTGCCTGCACCAATCAAGTCCCAGATCAGCCAGAGGTAAAGAAGGAAGCTATTGAAATCCAGCAAGTCACAGAACTGCTTAAAGAGGTAAAGGAGATGCAAGCCAGTCAACAAGTTGTAGCTGAAGTGGCTAGAATCTCCCACACTTGCCCATTGCCAACTGAACCTAGAAGTAAGGTCTCTCCCGGGGGTGTGGAGGTCCATACCATTGCTCCTGAACCCCAGGTGGCTGCCCAGTTAATGAAGAAATGAGAGAGCTAAGAGCCTTAGTGGGGGACCTCATACATGCCACCCGCACCTCTGCTCGCTGGGGGAGTGGTGAGGACAGAGAACTTGAGTCAAAGTCAAAAGAAGACAGCAGACCCCCCCCAACTGGTACAAGGTTTGTGAAGAATCTAACCACCCCAGTGACCCCAGAGAACAGGTGTTCTGCTATCGGTGTGGAGAAGATGGACATACCCGATAGGGCTGCAACTTTCCAGAGAACCTGCCCAGGGTTACCGCCAGACTGTTAAACTTGGTTCATCAAAGCAATATAAAGCCCCAGCCAGGCCCACCCAAGAAACCCTATTCTTCCAAAACTGCTGTGGGACAGTCTGCCACATCAATCTCCCCGGATTGGTCCGAGGTGGTGAGCCCCTCCATGGAGACTACTGTGACTGTCAATGCATTTCCACTCATGCTGTGTTGGACAGTGGCTCACAAGTGATTATTATATTTTAGGAGTGGTATGACCAGCACTTATCTGACCTTCCATTCCAACCCCTTGAAGAACTACATGTGTGGAGATTGAGTGAAAAGTCCTATCCCTATCTAGGATATGTTCGAATCTGGTTGTCTTTCCCTATGGCTGTAGCAGGTGTGTATGAGCAAGTGTAAACCCTGGCCTTGGTGTGCCCACCAATGGGGCTGTATGACAGTGTCCCTTTACTAATTGGGTACCTACTTGCTCACCCCCCATAGCTAGCAATGGAACCAGTGAACTGGAGGAGTGGCTATCTCTACAAAGCAGTGTGCAAAAGATGGAGATTAGTGCCCAAGAAGTGGATAGGCAGAAAAGGGGCAAAATTCAGCAGAAGGGCAGACAGCAAGGAGAACCAGGGATAAAGGACAACCAAGGAAGGGGCTGGAGTAGAACACCGAAACAGTCTAGGGAGGTCAAATCATGGAAAGTCATGTGTGCACATGCCAGGAGCCTTAGCAACAAGATGGAAGATCTGGAGGCTGTCATGGTGCAGTCAGACCTGGACATTGTGGCCATCACTGAAACCTGGTGTAATGATAACCACAACTGGGAGATGGCCATACCTGGCTACAACATATTCAGAAGAGACTGGGTAGGTAGGAAGGGAGGAGGAGTGGCACTGTATGTGAAAAATGACATAAGGGCCACAGAGATCCAGGATGAACAAAATGGGGGATAAATACTGTGGGTTAAGCTGGAAAGGAAAATGGGGCCAGCCATCCGTGCAGGTGTGGTCTATAGACCACCAGCCCAGGAGGAAGAAACAGATAGGGAGCTGATGCTAGCCATCCAAAGGATGGCAGACAAGGTGAGGTAGTACTGGTTGGAGACTTCAATATTCCAGACGTGGACTGGAGCATCCCAGCAGCAGCATCAACTAGAAGCATATTTATCCTGGACTCCTTCAGGGTGCCTTCCTCAAGCAACTGGTCATGGAACCAACTCGGCAGAAGGCAATACTGGACCTTGTGCTCACAAACAGGGACAGTGTGATGGGGGTAACAGTGGGGAGCACCTGGGGAACAGTGACCACCAGTCATTGTGGTTTGAAATCACAGAAGGAGCAGAACCAAACCACACAAAACCGTATCCTGGATTTTAGTGAGGGCAGACTTTGGGAAAATGGGGAGACACTTGAAAGAGGCATTAAGAGGAATGGGGCAGGAATCAGGGGTTGAGGAACAGTGGGCAGTATTTTAAATGGGGATTACAAGAGCAACAGAATTATGCATTAAGCAGGTTAGCAAGATAAAAAAGAAGAGGAGACCATTATGGTTTTCCAAAGAGGTAACAAAGGAAATGAAAGCCAAAAAGATTACATTCAGGCAATACAAAAAGACAAAGACAGAAGAGGATAAGGAGAAGTACCAGGAGAAGCAAAGGGAGGCAGGGAGATCAGTAAGGGAAGCCAAAGCTCAGACAGAAGAACACATTGCAAAATCAGTGGGTAAAGTCAAAGGTCAAAGTCAACTTTATTTAAAAAGACGCCCAATCCCGAAGGCTCTAGGCGCCGATACAAAACAACACAGTTTATCATACTGTATACATTCAAATAAAATCCCAAACATATAACTTAAACCCCAAAAGCCTGCACAAAAAAAAGGTCTTTGACCACTCTTAAAAGCCTCTACAGTGGGCCTCTCTCACTTCAAACGGCAACGAGTTCCAGAGGCTGGAGCAGCAACTCCAAAAGCGATCCCTGCTGATTTCAACCTAGATCTGGAACTGTGAGGAGGCCACCACCAGAGGAGTAAGATTCCGGACAGAGGTGGACGGTACCAGTAGATCAGTAAGGTAACCAGGGCCCTGTCCATGTAGGGTCTTATAGGTGAGAAACCCCACCTTGAACAAAACTCTCCACCTGACAGGCAGCCAGTGCAAATGCGCAATACCGGGTTATATGACAAAACTTACTTTGTCGGTCAAAGCCTGGCAGCAGCGTTTTGCACCAGCTGCAGTCTGAAGAGAAGTTCCAGAGACCCCAAGATAGGCGCATTACAGTAGTCAAGTCTCGAAATGACCAGGCATGTACCAAAGTAGGAGGTCAGAGCGGAACAAGCGGCTTAATCCTGGCGATATTCCTAAGATGAAAAACGAGAGCATACCACGAGAGGATATTTGAGCCTCCCATGGACAAGCTCCTGTCAAAGATCACACCAAGACACAAGACCCTTGGGGGATGCCAATGACACAGCTCCTAGCTTAATGCCAGTCGCTGAATCAGAGGCCATCCCATCACGAGCTCTGTTCGACTCCACCACCAGTACCTCAGTCTTATTAGGGTTAAGTCGCAGCCAGCTGGAAGACATCCAGTCATTTATCTCAGCCAGACAGATATTCATCACATCCACTGCATTTGATGTTCCTGGTGCAAAGGATAGGTATAGCTGAGTATCATCAAGCATAGCAATGAAAACTCAAACCATACCTCCTAATGATCTCCCCAGGGCAGCATGTACCTCACGAACAACATTGGGGCCAATACCGAACCCTGAGGACTCCACATGAAGGAGGCAGGTCGTAGATGAAATTACCCATCACAACCCGCTGCCTCCTGTTGGTAAGAATGACTCAAACCATTTGATGACAATACGGTGAGTCCACACAACTCCCTCAGGCGGAAAAGCAACACACAATGGTCCACAGTATCAAATGCTGAGAGGTCAAGGAGGACAAGAATTGTCTTTTCCCCGATCTCTAGCCTAAGGAGATCATTTTGCACCGAACTAATACAGTTTCAATGCCATGCTGGCCGAAAGCTGACTGGAAGGATCACTACAACTCTGGGTCATGAGATGCTCTCCCAACTGAAGTGATACCACCTTCTCAACAACCTTTCCCAAAATGGAAGATTGGAACAGAGCGATAATTTGCCCTAATCTCCGGGTCCAGAGAAGCTTTCTTTAAAGGGGTCTCACCAGAGCCTCCCTTCAAGGCATCCGGAAAGACACCCTGACTCAAGGAGCACCCGGACAATCAAAGCAAACACCGGGCCAACAGTGTCAATGCACCTCATCAAGAAGCGTTGGCACAGGGTCTAGTTCACAGAAGGTATACCTCAAATTAGCCACAATCTCAATGACCTCATGAACTTCCACTGGCTTAAACTCCCCAGTCAGAATGAGTGCTCTTTGAACACGACTGGCGACCACTGACAACAATGAGTTTACTGGCTGAGGAAACCTCCGCCCAGATATCAACTTTACCTATCTGAGAAAACCGAAGCAAATTCCTCACAATCCTCATTGAGGAAACTCTCCCGGGCTGAAGACAGGAAGGGTGGAGAAGTCTGTCAACAGTCCGGAAGAGTGAGGCTGGTCGGCTTCTCCCAGCAGCAATCTCCGGGACAAAAATAATGTCTTCTTTTGGTTAATTGCCTCCTGATATGCTTGTGATAATGCACACAGGACCAGTTTGTCAGCCCCAGGCAGGATTTCCTCCAGCACTAAACCTCCGACCCAATTTCTTCATTTCCCTGAGATCACGATCATACCAAGGCGACCCCAGGTATGAAGTTCTGGGGTCGCACACGGACAGGTGCGAGGGAGTCAATGGCATCAGATAGCACCTCATTATAGGCAGCTACCCCGATATCAATGGCTCCAGCGCAGCCATCCTCCACCCTTGATAAATGGGACTGCCCATATAACCCTCAGGGGTAGATCTTTCAGTGGGCGGCAGCGAAATATCTCAGAAGGGAAGAAATTATGGCCAGGAGCACTAAATGTGAACTTCTGCGTGCAATGATCAGACCAAGCTACTTAGTCGAGACGAGATCAATGACTCTCTAGTCCCAGTGAGAAACACCAGGTCCAATGTGTGGCTATCCTGATGAGTAGGCATAACAGAACTGCACCAGCCCCAAAGGGACATATACTGCAGTAACTCATCGGCACACCTTTGGCTTTATCCTCGCCCAAACATTGAAGTCCCCTAAGAAAAATACATCTTGGGAGTCCAATGTTCTCACGGCAACAAACTCGGCAAAATCCTGCAGGAACCCCCCCATCGGCCCAGGAGGGCGATAAATGAGGAGGATCCTGCAGCCAACGCCAAGTCCTCCACGAACAGCCACACATTCAAATGAACCCGGGGTTCCCACCGGGTGCACAGTGAAGTCCAAATTTGATTTAAAACAAATCGCTACACCGCCACCCCCACGATTTTCTCTGGGGCGGTGAACCACAGTATAACCTGGAGGGACTGCAGCCTCAAAAACAGGGCCAGCATCATCTCCCACCCAGGTCTCTGTATTACCGCCAGATGAGCCGATGAAACAAGGCGGCAATAATGGCCGTCTTGTTTCTGACCATTTCTAGTTATCTACTAACTACCGTCAGAGGAATTGAGGGTGATGCAGCCCTAAAAGTCACCTGGCCACTTGACCTGGTGGCCTCCTGGCAATAGCACCAACCACCTCTGACTTCTCCTAGGTGCTCTATTTATTCCAGGACGTCTCCTGGACTTAACCACCTCAATCCACGGATCTATTTGCTCCTGATCGTCCCACCGCACATGCGCAAAATGGTCCCCCTCAATCCCCACTTCCCTACAACGTCTAATAGTAATATCAGACACTGGGAGGGGGATAAAAGGACGTAGCGCATGCAGCTGCGAAAATCCATAAACAATCCTAGGCCCCAAGAGTCGTCTACCAGAACCCCTACACATATCTAATTAAAACCAAAAAACACATATAAATTGTGCAGGCAATATACATAAATCTAATTTATAATAAGCTATTTAACATATACAAGCTATTTTACATAATAATATTAACCACTGTACAATTAAACAGCAATTTCAGCTCGGTGGTAGTCCATACCCACAACCCTTCAGCCACGCTCGCCGCATGGCAGCCTGTAACAAACAGTACCTCCCCACTCCCACAACCAATCAGCCGCAGCCCCTCTCGCAGCTCAGCTCCAACAGGTTGGTGCAGATTACAACAACCTCTCACGCTGTTTTTAGGCACAAGTAATGAGGAAGTATAAGCCCACAGTTTAAAGCAACCACACAGTCTTGCACAGATAAAGTAATTAGCAGCTACTCCACAGCTGCAATGAGCATACCTTCCAGACATCGAGAGAAACATAGGAATGCTGCTAGCGAGCGCGCCTGTAACTTAAACAGTACCTCCCACTCCCACAACCAATCAGCCGGCCAGCCTCTGCAGCTCAGCTCCAACAGGTTGGTGCAGATTACAACAGCCTCTCACGCTGTTTTTAGGCACAAGGTAATGAGGAAGTATAAGCCCACAGTTTAAAGCAACCACACAGTCTTGCACAAAAGGTAGAGGGGACAAAACCTTTTACAGGTACATAAGTGAAAAAAGAAAGGCAAAGGGAGGGATAGTGAGACTGAAGGGGAGGATGGGGGTCTCGTGGAGGATGACAACAGTAAAGCAGACATATTGAACAGGTATTTCTGCTCAGTCTTTACTGAGGAAGAGGAGGGTAATGGGTCTGAAGGGAGTACAGGGGTGAGAATGGTGCAGAATGGACACAAGTCCCTTTACAAGAAAGGTCCTGAAGGAAATGGAAGTAATAAGAGTTGACAAAGCAATGGGGCTAGATGGGGTGCACCCAGGGTCATTAAAGAACTAAGAGAGGTGGTGGATGAACCTCTGGCTATCCTGTTTGTGATCACTGGAAACAGGAGGTACCCAAAGACCGGAGGACAGCAGATGTAGTCCCCTTATACAAAGTGGGAACAAAGAGAGCGAGGAACTACAGACCAGTCAGCCTTACCTCGGTAGTGGGAAGATCATGGAAGCACTACTGAAGGAAAGTGGTGGAATTTCTGGTTGTCAATGGACACAGGACCCGAGGCAGCATGGTTTCACCAGGGAGGTCATGTCAGACCAACCTCATTGAATTTTATTACTGGGTGACTAGGGAGGTGGATCAGGGGAGGGCAGTGGACATGGCCTATCTGGACTTCAGCAAGGCCCTTAACACTGTGCCACATAGAAGACTATTACACAAACTGGGGAATATGGGTGTGGGCAGGACAGTAGTGTGGTGGGTAGGTAACTGGCTGGAGGGCAGGACACAGAGGGTGGTAATAAATGGCTGTCACTCCACAGAGGGAAGAGTGACCAGTGGGGTACCACAGGGATCAGTGCTGGGACCGGTCCTATTCAACATCTTCATCAGTGACATTGTGCAGGACCTAGAAGGCAGAATTTCACTGTTCGCTGATGACACAAAGCTCTGTAACAGAGTAGATACACCAGAGGGTGTAGACTGAATGAAAAGGAACCTGCAAAATCTTGAAGAATGGTCAGGGGTTTGGCAGTTGAAATTCAATGCAAAGAAGTGCAAGATAATGCATATGGGGCACAAAAACCCTGGCACAATATATCAGTTGGGGGTGAGGATATAGCATGCACCAAGCAGGAAAGGGATCTTGGGGTTATCATATGACCTCAAGGTAGGGAAACAGTGTGACAAGGCAGCAGGTAAAGCAAATAGGATGCTGGGATGCATAGGCAGGGGCATCACCAGCAGGAAAAGGGAAGTCATAATTCCACTATACAAGACACTAGTGAGGCCCCACCTGGAGTACAGTGTACAGTTCTGGAGACCTTACCTACTAAGGACATAGACAGGGTAGAGAAGGTTCAGAGGAGGGCAACTAAGATGGTACATGGATTGCACCACAAGTCCTATGAGGACAGGTTGAAGGAACTGAATATGTACTCCCTGGAGGAGAGGAGGGAGAGAGGGGATATGATAGAGACATACAAGTATCTTACAGGGAGGAACAGGGTGCAGGAATACACTATTTTTAAGTGAAAAAGATGTTCCAGGACTAGAGGGCATGGGATGAAGTTGGAGGGAGGACGATTCAGAGGAAACGTGAGGAAGAATTTCTTCACAGAACAGGTGGTGGACAAGTGGAACACCCTGCCAGAGGAAGTGGTGGGGGCTGAAACAATCACGGGATTTAAGAATGCATGGGATAGACATAAAGGAATTCTGGAAATCAGGGGTAAGGGGCAACATTTTTCTAGGAAAACATAAACTGAACTTACAAGCTCAAATGTGCAAACTGGGTGGGCCATAGGTCCTTATCTGCCGACACTGTCTATGTATCTATGTATGAATGCCCATATGTTCAGGTGGTTAGTTCTACTTTGTCAAGCAAAGCAAGCCAAGTGAACTGGATGAGCCCTGCATATTCTGGCTTTAGTACAACAAGCCTATGACCTGCAAATGCAAACTCAGAAGATGGAGAAGGAGAATCCCATGGGGGTAGTCTGTAAAAAGGATCCTGACTCACTAGTACTGCCACCCAATGCTCAGTGCACCATCAGTGGTGAAGTGTGCCTAAAGATGGATGTTAAAAATAAGATCCTTATACTGTACACCCCAGAAGAGGGGGAACTGCCCGGGGGACTATTGGTCAAGCCTGGCACTCTACCTGCCCCGGCCCATGCCTATGCTCGGTGGGTAGTGGTGCAGGTCAAGAATATGTTGGATCGAGAAGTCCGAGTGAATCGGGGGTGTACCCTAGCCACTGTGTATTTTGTGGATACTGCCATGCTGCCCAGCAAGAAGTGCCCCGTCGAGAGTGATGAGGTGACTCCTGACCTGTTCGACTTTGGGGAGTCCACCCTTCCTTCTGAATGGAAAACCAAGATTAGCCAGAAGTTGTCCCAGAGGAGCCAAGTATTTTCTTTGAAGTAATAGGATGTAGGTTGTGTCTCCGGGGGCTGAACATTAAATCCGACCCCAAGATGACAGACCATTCAGAGAGAGGTCCATTGCCTTGCCCCGGCTGACATAGACAATGCTAGAAGGCACCTTCAAAGAAATGTTGGCCACAGGAATCATTCAAGAGTCTTGAAGCCCTTATACTTTCCCATTTGTGGTATTCTGAAAGAAGAATGGATCCTTATGGATGTATGTGGACTACCGGACGTTGAATTGAAGAACTGTTCCAGACCAGTGCACCATGCCCCATATCCAGGATGCCCTTGACTGCCTCAGTAGAAGCCAGTGGTTCTCAGTAATTCACCTCTGGAGTGGGTACTACCAAATCCCAATGGCCCAGGAGGACCATGAAAAAACAGCCTTCATCTGCCCCCTGGGCTTCTACGAGTTCCTACGTATGCCTCAGGGTATTTCAGGTGCACCCGCCACTTTCCAGCAGCTGATGGAATGAGCGGTAGGAAAAATAAACTTATTAGAGTTCCTTGTGTATCTTGATGACATCATTGTGTTCAGCCAGACTTTGGAAGAACATGAAGCTCGCTTGTTCAATGTCCTTGACAGATTAGAGGATTTCAGACTAAAGCTATTCATAGACAAGTGGCATTTTTTTCAAACTTCTGTGAAATATGTTGGGCACATAGTGTCGACTGATGGAATTCAGATAAACCCGAGGTCACGTGATGGCGATCCGAAGGTCAGCAGCACTCTGCCGCGGCTCCACTCCCTTCTCACCAACAATCCTCAATTAAAACTGTGGCTATGCCAGATTACCTCAACAAAAGGATAGATCACCTATTAGATTAACTCTGTGAGTCGGGCTGAATGGGAAATATGGATGTTTACATGAGGAAGGCTCTACCACGGCACTCCCTGCCTCCGAGTCCGGAAAAAGATGAGGCCACCAAGCACTCGAAACAACAGGCCGTGGGCTGGCACAAATCTTATGCGATACAAGCTGCACTCACTGAGGACAAATTCCTAGAAATTATACAGCCGATGCAAGATGAAATTGCAACCATGTTGGCAGATTTGCAACAGATCAAGTCCTCGATCACTTCTCTAACAACTCGAGTAGGGGACTCCGAAGTCAGGATTACCTCCCTAGAAAATAAACATGGGAAAATGGAGCAAAATATTGTGGCAACAAACAGGAGGCTGAAAAAACTGAAAGACAAATTGGAGGACTTGGAGGGGCATAGTCGGCGCAATAACCTCTTAATCATAGGTATTCTGGAACAGGAGGAAGGCAATACACCCATACAGTTTATTCAAAGGTTTTGTGAAAAAATTGCAGGGCCTTCCCCAAATGTCTCTGCCTATATTATTGAGCGAGTGCACCGTGTCTTACGCCCCCCACCACCAGCTGGCTCCCCACCCAGGCCTCTCATATTTAAAGTACTCAACTTTCTGGATAAACAGCACATCCTGACAAAAATAAAGGAGCTCAAAGGAATACAATGGAATGATAGGCAAATTCGAATTACCCAGGATCTCCTACACTCAGTGCGAATCAAATGGCAGGAGCTGCACCCAATTGTAGCAAAACTAATTGCTGCAGGGAAGCCTTTCCATGTTAAGTACCCTGCCATCCTACTTGTTAAACACAAAGAGCAGTGGCTAACATACGAAACTCCTGACCAAGCTAAATCGGAGCTCAAAACCCTGATCCCAGATCTGTTTAAATAAACTGGTGTTTGCAGTCTCATGTATGGGGCTGCATGATGATTATCAATTAATCAGCCTATTTGGGAGCTTGTGATAACCTACTTACTCTTGTCATCCTGTATGTCTAACTGGTGTATCAACTGGCGACGACGAAGGCCCAATACAGCGATTCGTGCGGGTGGATAGGTACATCCCAATAGCTGAATTTGGCGTTCCCTGTTAGCTTAAGAAAGCTTCAGTGACAAGACACGATGCTCTGAACTACACTGGTTCCTCAAAATAGACTTAAGTTTCCCCCCACGATAAGATGGTTGGAATGCATCTACAAGTTCATGGGCTCATGTAACTTGCTGAGCCAGGAGTTTCTCAAAGGTTTTATAGAGCTCAGGATTTAAAATGATGATTCTTGGGTTTACAGTGTTTTGTGTGGCCAGACTTTTTTTTATCCATATAACACAATGTTGAGGAAGTGCTCACACAGGATATGTGTATGTGCTAGATGACTCAGAACTAAAAGCCACTGGACTGGTTTGTTTACTGAAAGATTGCATGACTCTCTCTTGAGATGTCTCACCCGTCAGCTGAACCTCAAGTAAAGGCTGAATCTTCTCATTTGAGGGATGATGTATCCTTTGTTTTAATCTAATAGTTTTTAAAAAATACCTTTTTTTTTTATTTACTTGTAGGGTACCTCTACCCTAAATCAGATGTTTTGGATTCAGTGAGATATTAGCTGCACTACATTTTGAAAGGCTTTCTAAGTTTCTGTTCCTTCTCTCTAAGCGCATAGAAAAGAGCCGCGTAGGCTATTATTTTGAACAAATGTTTAATACATTTTATATCGCTGTTTCTTGGATGGTTTGCACCTAATGTTCATGATGGGAGGGAGGGGGTTGCGGCGGAGTAGCTGACTTACTCAGACCTGTGCTAAAATATCACCTGACAGTGAGTGTACGGTGGTACAGTTGTTTGGAACTGGGGGTATGTTTGTTATTACTTGGGAATATAGGTGTTATTTGTTGTTATTTGTTAGGAATTTAGGGGAGGGGTTGCCAAGTGTTGTAATAGTAAATACATGTAAGGGAGTACAATTATACTGCAAGTAGAGTATGATTTCTCCATGTTGGTTTTACAGAATCACTTGTCAAGACAAAGTATGGGGGGCCCATATGTCTGTGTAAACTGGAATATAAAAGGAGCCTGGGATAGGTGTAAGCAACAGATTATAATTAAACACTTACACCATTTAAAAGCAGAGATTGTCTGTTTACAGGAGACACATGTTAAAAGGAAAGACACTCTTTCGTGGAGGAGAACATGGGTAGGGCAGGCTTTTGGAGCCGGGATTTCCACGTCTAGAGGGGGAGTAGTCATCTTGATAGCGAAGACAGTACCATTTAGATTAGTGGAAGAAATATGGGACCATGAAGGTTGCTACATTCTGGTCCATGGTATACCAGCCACACATCTGGTTCTTTTAGGAGCCATTTATGGTTCTAATAAGGATTCCCCCTTTTTTTTCACACACCTTCTGAATTTATTAGTCAAGGAGCCTGCAAAATTCATTTTACTTGGGGGGGACTGGAATATCTCTCCTCAACCAGATATTGATAGATCTGAATGTAAGCAGTGTGGCCTAATCCCAAGCCAAAGGGCCTTGAAAGAACTCATGGATAGTGTTGGTTTAATTGATGTCTGGAGGATACTCAAACCCTCTGAGAGACAGTACACTTTTTTTCTCCTCCCCATCGTTCTTACTCCGGTATAGACTACTTCCTAATAAGTGACTTTGCTCTCCCAGGCATTTTAGATGCAGCCATCCATGCTAGAGTGATACTTGACCACTCCCTTGTAGTTGTAAGTTATCTTTTTGGACCAGGGGTTAAAAGGGACTCTCTTTGGCACCTGAATACCCAGCTGTTACAGAGACCGACTTTCCTTAATCATATCAAAGATTTTATTGTTTTTTCCACGAGATTAATAAGGGGATGGTCAATAAAATAGACCTGGTGTGGGCTGCTCTTAAATGCTCCCTCTGAGGGGAATGTATTGGAATAGCTGCTATAAAAGCATCCCAATATAGGGCTCAAATATCCACACTACTCAGTTCAATTCGGATGTTAGAGAAAACACCAGACTCCCAAACTAGGGATGAAAAACAGACTAAATTATATAACTTGCAAACCCAATATGTGGACCTACTTGTACAGAGAGCTGAATTGTCACTGTGACATACTAAACTTAAACACCTCAAATCAGGAAAGCGAGCAGGTAAACTACTGGCACTCTGAATAAGACAAGCAGAAGCCTCCCGGCATATCCCAGGTCTCTATTTTTCCTGGAATAGTCTGATCTGCACCGACCCCAAAGACATAGCCACTGGTTAAGGGGCTTTTTATGAAAACTTTTACTCGGAAGACCCCAATGTATCTCCGTCTCAGGCAGCTATAACACAATACCTTGATGAAGTCAATATTCCAAAAGTATCACTAACATAAGCGACTTCCCTCGGGGATTGTATTACCTCTGGAGAGATACTACAAGCTATAAATCAACTGCCCACAGACACATCACCTGGTCCAGATGGATTACCTAATAATTTGTAGAAAATCTTGTCAAAAAGTGTTAATACCGATACTAAAAGAGGTCTAGAATTACTGGTTTGACAATGGCTTCTCTGAACAGAGTTTCCTAGAAGCATTGGTTACTCTTATTCTAAAAACAGGACAGAATCCCCTGTATCCCGAGAGTTACTGTCCCATATCTTTACTAAACTCAGATCTTAAGATTCTGGCAATGATCTTAGCCAACAGGCTATCCCCCATAATGGGAGAGGTCATTAGTAGTGAGCAGGTGGGGTTCATGGCCTGGAGGTCCTCGGGGGATCACATGCGAAAATTGCTGCATCTTTTTTTCAGCTGCCAGGAATTCGGGCATACCTGCTGCTTTAATTTCCCTGGATGCTGAGAAGGCCTTTGATCAGGTCTCCTGGGACTTTCTTTTTGAAACTCTAACCTGTTTCAGCCTACCTGATGGGTACCTCAAATGGATCTGTTTGCTGTACAGTTCTCCATCAGCCAGGGTCTGGTGTAATGGTATCCTCTCCAACTCATTTCCACTTTGCCGTGGTACCAGACAGGGATGTCCGCTGTCTCCCCTTTTATTTAATTTTTATTTAGAACCTCTAATCCGTCGGCTCTTGTTATCACAAGATATCAAAGGAATCAGAATTGGTGAGAAGATATTTGCGCTTTCTGCTTATGCAGATGATTTACTCCTGCATATAGAGGAGCCACAAATTACTATCCCCAATGTATTAAAAGAAGTAGAGGCTTTTTTGAAGGTGTCACATTACAAATTTAATTGTTCTAAAACTAAAGTCTTCCCACTGAACAGTTGGTTCACTCAGACCCAAATAACAACCTATAATCTGTTCTGGGAACCTAAATCCCTTATGTACCTAGATATCAAAGTAACAAGAGATATAATTTCACACGTTGCAGAAAATCTAACTGTTTTATTGCAAACGTTGAAGACAGATATGGATAGATTGGGGCTGCTACCCCTTTCCCTGTGGGGAAGAATCAACATTGTTAAGATGAATGTGCTCCCCCACCTCCTGTATCCCTTGGGGATGACAGAATGTTTTCTCCCCAAGGCTTGGTTCACTAAATTGCAGAAAACACTTAATGCCTTTATTTGGAAAGGAAAAAAGGATACGGAGAGCATACTTTAAACTCACAGCTCCCAAAATCCAGGTCAGATTGGCAACCCCCTTCCTTTTTACATATTATTGTGCTCATCACATTAGTAAACTTGCTTTTTGTACACAAAGCATCCTTCCCTCAGGCTCAAATGGATATCTTCCTCTCTGGGTAGATATAGAGAAATACTTGGTGTCTAAATGCTTCTGCTCACAATTAGCCCTCCTATATGTCACCCCCTCTCGTATCCCACAACCACTTAGGAATACACCGATAGGATGGTCGCTTAGCTGCATCAGATGCAAAATCACCTCTCTTTGAACTGGCATAAGACACTCACGCAGCCTATCACAGGCAATACCCACTTTAGAATTGATAATAAACCCATACCGTCTTCATTCTGGGCCCTGCTACGAGCTTGTAAACTAGCAGATTTTTTTAGGCAGGGGGAACTGATTTCTTTCTCCCATTTCCAAATTCTTTACAAAGTGCCAGACTGGCATAAGTTTAAAGTCATTCAAGCTAGACAGGCAATCTCCACTTTTATAAGAAATAAAACCTGCCAGGCCTCAACGGACTCAGACATGCTGACACTATTACAGGTGGCAAACCAACCTCACTCTGTCTCATTGTTGTATAAAAAACTGCAAGCACTAGCAATCATTTGCCCACAGGTATATGCTATTATAGTGTATGGTAGAACGCTGTTCCTCATGGAAATCCATGCCTGGAACAGCCTTGTTTTCCTGCACTCGGTACGTCACGATCTTGTTGTGCTGCACTGGGTACGTCACGATTGCAGCACAACAAGATCAAACACATTTCTTGTGTGCAATTGAGTGGCGACGCAACAGCGAGCGGCGTGGGGCGAAAACTGAAGTAAGCAGCCTTTTTTTTACAAAGCTTTGTCCGGTGTACTGCGTGTGGTTGCCCATACACTACTCAGATTGTGTATGAGCAGCATACACAAACAAAGACAGTTATGCGATCTTGAGGTTTCTGTAGTAGCGGACCTCTGTTACGCTCCGAGGTCTCTGTCACCACGGAACCCTCTCGACAGAATCAATTATTGTGTATGCTCAAGCATACACAATCCTCTATACTGACCCAGGAATTGCATCTCCCTGTGGAAGCAAATACCTGGAAGAATATCTGGCAAGATTGCTATAGATTTGTAAAACAGGATAGACTTTGTTTAATTCAATTCAACATCATGCACAATTTATACTATACACCTGTGAAAATATTTAGATTTGGTATAACACCTTCTCCTAATTGTGCAAGATGTGGAGAGACAGAGGGCACGTTGTTCTACGTGTTATGGACCTGCCCAAAGGCTCTAATTTTCTGGCAGGCTATTAGGGGAGCATTGGACCCCCTCCTGGGGCTGGACTCATTGTTCACTCTAGAGGCCTGTTTAGTACACCTATTTCCCCAGGGGACCGCAAAGATCAGAAAAGCCCATCTTACCCGAGTGGCAGCAAATGCTAAATTAGTCATTATGCAACATTGGAAAGATGACCATTTACACCCGGTTATGGAACGGTATAGAGAGATGCTTTTGGCACTCCAATTAGAAAAGCATATTGCCTCTATGCAGAATAGACTTCAAGCTTTTCAGATCCTCTGGGGCCCACTGGATGCATTACTGATGATATGGAAGCCCTAATACTTGTCTCTTATTTTACTGATTTAGCATATAGCCCTATAAATAATCTTTGTCAATTGACACTTGGCTGGGGAAGGGGGGGAGAAGGGAGGAGGATGATAGATTAGAATATTTGTTTGTTCTTGTATATTAATTTTTACTGTAATATGTTTTGATAAAATGCAGTCGTGCTTGTGTCTGTTAAAAAAAAAAAAGGAATTCAGATAGACCCAAGCAAAGAGGAGTCCTTGACCACCTGGCCTCAGCCTAACAACCTAAAAGAGTTGCAAGCATTACTGGGGTTCTATGGTTACTACCGTCAGTTAATAAAAAACTACTCCAAGGTCATTCACCCATTGCTGAACCTAACTCAAGGCTGCCCCCAACCAACAAGAAATATAGAAAAAAACACAGTAAAGGAGGAAGACAAGGTTTATTTTACATAGAAACATTGAATTATAGCAGTTGACAGCAGTTAAGGACTGCAAGACCCATCCAATCTGCCCATTTTTTCTACCTTATGAATGTGCCATAGGCCTGTACTCTGTCAATGGCCTATCTATTCATACTCATCTGTATTGCTCCCTTATGCCTATCCCATGCCTGTTTGAAGCCCTGCACTATATTCATATCTACCACTTCCTAATGAAGGCTGTTCCATGCATCCACCACCCTTTCTGTGAAAAAGAACTTCCTCACATTGCCCCTTAATCGGCCTCCATCTAATCCCATGCTGTGTCCTCTTGTCCTGCTAGTTTTCTTATATTGAAACATGTTAGACTCTTTCACCTTGTTAATGCCCTTAATATGTTTAAATATTTCAATCATATCACCTCTCTCCCTCCCTTGCTCTAGGGTATACATATTGAGCTACGTTAATCTGTCCTCATGTGTTTTCTGATGCAGTCCCTGCACCATTTTGGTTGCCCTTCTCCTGGACTGTCTCCATTTTGTTCATGTCCTTGTGCAGGTGCTGCCTCCAGTACTGTATGCAGTACTCCAGATGGGGCCTAACCAGTGTCTTGTAAAGAGGGATTATTACCTCCTTCTTACGATTTGTGATACCCCTACTAATACACCCCAACATCCCCCTAGCCTTACCTACTGCTTTAGTAGTCTGCTTGGATGATTTCTGGCCATCTGTGATGATGATGCTTTCTTTCTTCCCTTGTGATTGCCAGCAACTCCCCTCCCAACCTATAGGTGGCTTCAGGGTTTCTCTTCCCTATGTGCATGAGCTTGCACTTCTTTGTGTTAAACCCCATTTGCCATTCTTCTGACCATTTTTCCAGTTTATCCAGATCTCGTCTCATTCTGCCCAGCCTATTTCGATCATCTACTCTGGTGCAAATCTTGGTGTCATCTGCAAACAGACAAACCTTACCCTCCAGTCCATCTGCAATGTCAGTGATGAATATATTGAAGAGGACTGGCCCCAGAACTGATCCCTGAGGTACCACACTTATGACCTGTATCTCTTGTGACTGTATACTGTTTACCACCACTCTCTGTTTTTTGCCCACCAACCAGTTTGCCACCCAGTTGACCAATGTCAGACCCACCCCGAGCCTACCCAGCTTATTAATCATATTCTATGTGGAACAGTATCTAAAGTTTTGCTGAAGTCAAGGCAGGAGACATTTTCAGACACACAAATCACTTGGAGCCAGGTGGACTGCTGAGTGTGAAACTGCATTCTATGAAATCATTCACCAACTCACCCAACTCACCCATGCCCCTGTGCGATGACCCTACCAGACCATATGTGTTGCACACTGATACCAGCTTTAAGGGGCTTGGATTCATTCTGTATCAAGAGTATGAGGAAGGTGTATGCCCAGAGTCATTTGCCAGTCAGAGCTTAACCCCCTCTGAATGGAATTACCCAGTACACAAGCTTGAATTTCTTGCACTAAAAGGGGCTGTGGTGGACCAATTCCATGAGTATCTCTCTGGTGCCAAGATTTTGGTCAAGCCTGACAATAATCCCCTCACGTATGTCCAGACCTTAGCTAAACTCGACATGACAGGGCATCACTGGTTATCTGCCCTTTCTACTTATGACTATGCTGTGGAGTATCGACCGGGCCTGAACCACATTGATGCTGATGCCCTTTCCAGATGACCAAGCTCTAATGCGAATTGGGTGAAAATGTCTGAGTAATCTGTCAAAGCCCTCTGCCAGAAATTCGACAAAGATGAACATCCTTCTCCCGAAAGAGTTGACTGCCTAGTAGACTGTTTAGGTTCTCCTGACACTTGTGTTCCCATGGCCTACTGTCATCTTGCAGCCTTGGACCTCAGTGCCCTGCCACAACTCAATCCTGAGAACATACAGTGGGCACAGACCGAAGACCCCATGATTAAGCATGTGCTTGATGCTTTGCATGCTGGTAAGGATGTGTCTAAACTCCGTTCTTCAGACCCACTGACTGCTTTGCTGTTTAAAGAGGATCCCAGACTTAAACTGCACAGCCAGCCACTTTATCAAGAAACTGTAAACTGAAAATGTCAACCTGACAAACAGCAACTGGTATTACCGACAACTTTCAAACATTTGGTTCTACGAGCCCTACATAATCAGATGGGACATTTGGGTTGTGACCGAACCATCGACTTAGTCCGTGCCCAATTCTATTGGCCAAAAATGGGAGCTGACATTGAGGCTCATATCAGGACTTGCAGCCATTGTCTGCAAAGAAAAGCTCCTCCCCAGAGGACTGCACCCTCGGTTAATATCTCTACCAGTGCACCCATGGAGCTGGTGAGTATCGATTTCTTGTGTCTCGAGCCCACCAGAAAAATGTTGGTAATGTGCTTGTTGTAACTGATCATTTCACACGGTATGCCCAGGCTTATCTGACTAAGGACCAGAAAGCATCTACAGTGGCCAAGGTCCTTGTGGAGAAATTCTTTGTCCATCATGGCACACCTCAGAGAATTCATTCTGATCAGGGAAGAGACTTTGAAAGTTGTCTGATCAAAGAAATGCTCTCACTCCGGGGGGTGCAAAAATTCAGAACTTCCCTGTATCCTACCAGGTCATAATGTTGCACGCTATTAAGTGTACGACATTACAGCTTGCCTGGAATAGTGTTGTACCACACAGCGAGTGCTGCACTACTGCAAATACTGCTGTACGCAGTATTGCAGCACTTGCAGTATCCCAGACAGAGGATAAGACCTCTGCTGGATGTGGTTCCACCAAGCAGCTGCCGTGGCTCAATGGACAGAGCCACTGCAGCAAGGAACCTAGGTACTGCATCTGGGACTGGGTTTGATTCCTGGTCCCAGAAAGTTTTTTCGCACTTTGTGTGATTTTGAGTCAACACCCGAAGTTGAGAATCCTTAGTGGGGTGGGTTCAGGGGGCACAGCCTCCCCATAACAGGGGATGTGGTGGGCAGAGCCCTCAGCAAAAAAAAAGAATCATGCCGCCTGCAAGAAATCATGCTGTATTGGCAGCACAAGTTTTGCATGTGGCATAATGTCTTACGACATAATGACCTCATGCCCTCCCCGTATCACCCCCAAGGGGATCCACAGCCTGAAAAGTTCAACCAGACACTACTTGACATGTTGGGCACCCTTCATCCTAAGCACAAGTCAAAATGGAGACAACAGATCAGCAACACTAGTACACGCCTATAATTGCACCAAGAGTGATGCCACTGGGTTTTCCCCCTACCGCCTGATGTTTAGTTGGGAAGCCTGGTTGCTTGTGGACAGCTGCTTCAGGTGTCCCTGGATGGAATCAAAGTTGAGAACTATTTACAATATGTTCAGAAGTTAAAGGCCCAGTTAAATCATGCCTATCAACAGGCACAAACCATGGCAGCCAAAAGAAACCTGGCAAATAAAGAAAGGCATGACAAGCATGACAAAGCTCAGAAACTGCTACACAGAGACAGTGTTCTGTTGTGGAACTTGGGATTGCATGGAAAGCATAAAATTGCAGATAGGTGACACTACCTTTCTTATGTTGTTGTCAGTAAGCTGGAAGATCTGCCAGTCTATAAAGTGTGCCCTGAAAATGATCCCTGAGCTACCAAGACAATGCATCGGAATCATTTGTTGCCTATTAGTCAAGTAATGATCGACTCTGTACCTCCAGACACTGCCCCTCCTGGTAACTAGAGCTGCAGCCAAAAAGAGACAGAATCACCCTTCTGCAGCTGTCAAGGACTCAAAGCCTTTCCCCAGATGGGCCCAACATGTCACTGATTGCCAGTCTGAGTCTAATAACAGTGAGTGTGAAGCCTCATATTACACATCTTATGAACTAAGTCAGTTGTTTCAAGGCAATCCCATGCACAATCTCGGAGATGAAGCTGGAACCTCAGGACTGCCTAACCCTCCAGCCTTCTTGACAGAACATGTGCCTCTGACAGTGAGGTGCAAGGCGGAACTTCTGAAGTAGCTGACTTGTTGCGTCTATTACAGCTATTCAAATTGCCAGAAAGAGAGCCTGCAACAGAAAACATCCCTGGTGACATATCGGGAACTACAGAACTATGCAAAAGCAATGACCTAATTCCTGCTATGATAAAAGGCAATGAGGAAGCAAGTGATGTTGAAAGTATTAGTCAAGTGCTGCAAGATCTTAAATTCTATTGAATTTCTTCTGAATGATGAATCCAGGCCTTCTTCAGAACCAAACAATGAGAGCAATGTTGTGGAACCAGAGTTAAGAAAACAAGGAACTGAAAGCACTTCCAATATAGCTCCAGTCCCCAGTGCAGTGGTACCCCTCTCTACAGGACCAGATTCTAATGCCAATGTCAAAAACACTGAGCCTGTGTCTGTTCCTCCAAGAAAGTCTGGAAGAGCCACCATACCAGTGATACAACTCAGTTATGACTCCCCCGGGAGGCTTGTGGATCTTCCTTTACATGTTGTCCAGAGGACTCTACATTTCTGAAAGCTCACTTCCCAAATTGAGCTATTCTGCTACTTCCAAGTTAATTGTCAAGCCCTCAGACTTTGGTGCCCCTGCCCCACGCAGCCCAAACATAGCTGATAGGAATGGGTCCCCCAACATGTTGCTTAAAGTACAGACCTGATGGTCAGAGTAATGTGGTTACCTGTTTGAATTATTTTTGAAATGCTGTTATGTGTATGACAAATGTATGAAAACTGTTATCATTACAAAGAATTATTGCTATCATGAATAGATATACTAATGCTTAATGATAGTTGCTATTCCTGATGTATCAGTCTTCTTTTTGTATGGTATATCAATGAAACATGCATGTTATCCTATAATGTTTTCTATAGAATGTCATAGTAAATACAGACTTGACGCGGATGCCAAATTCTTTTCAGGCAAGAAAGAATGTAACCCCCCCCCCCGTATAAACAAGGGTTCTTATAATGTCTTCCTGAGCTTGTCTAATGCCCACTGTCAGGATGGTGTTCCGTATCCAGCCATTTAAACTTGCCTGCATGAGAGTGCTATAATAAGCCCTGTAACTGTCTCTTTAACAGAACTATTATGCTGTGTTGGAAAATTAGCCTGGACTGGGTGCAAGTAATTAAGGCTTGAGACCAGCCAGACAGTCTATATTTCTTCTCCATTCTGCAGTCGCTATTTGTGCAGAGGGAACTCTGTTAGGAACTGTGATTATTTATTGTTTATCTGCTTTATTAATGATATAGGATTTTGCCTAACCTCCTTTCCATTGCAGCTTGAACTTTTGCATATGAGCCACCATTTTGGTTCTGGACTGCCAGTGTTGGACCAATCGAACCTCAGAGAATCTAAAATGGAGACTGTCCCCAGAGGTATTGTGGGATTAAAACCTGTGGGAATTGTAGTTTTAAGGGTTTGGCACATAAATGGACCTGGAGGGGGAGTTCTTTCTGTGACAGACAGTTCCATCAGCCAACCAAACCTTTTGGATCACTGGGAAAGCCCATAGCTGCCTGCTGCAGTGTGTCAGTTGTGAGTTGGAGTTTGGAGAGTGAACAGCTCAAGTCATCGAGCAGCTGCTCCTGTGTAGGAACGCAAAAGAATCGGCGGAAAGGCTCTGCTGACTTGCCTGCCACCTCTTCCAGTATGAGGAACTGCTGTGAGAGTGAAAGTCAGATTGTTCTGATTATTTGGATCATGACCTAAATCCTGAAGAGGAAAGTGTGTTATTGTTGCCTGCAAGTGGACTGAAGTCTTGCTCCAGAAGTGATCGGCCTGTCAGGTACCGAAGTGAGCCTAAGATAAAAAGGTTTGCGCAAACATCCTGTGTTACTGCAAATG
Source organism: Neoceratodus forsteri (assembly GCA_016271365.2). Taxonomy (NCBI): domain Eukaryota; kingdom Metazoa; phylum Chordata; order Ceratodontiformes; family Ceratodontidae; genus Neoceratodus; species Neoceratodus forsteri. The sequence continues at coordinate 82,913,018 of CM028133.1, read as the reverse complement.
GACTTTTATCCGAACTGTGGCAAATATTCTAGTGCTTATAAGTGTGCTGAATGTGCAACGTGGGTAGCGATTTGGTTCCCCATGGCATGTTCTTTTACACTAGCAGGAAGCTGCTCTAGCACTTGCAACCTGATTTTATGTGAACTCTCTACTCTGCCTGGGCCCTTCTATCTCGGCCTAGGCTGCTGCATGTGATACAGAGACATTTTCGGCAAAAGACCTGCTCAGAGATGCGGCCCCCTGCTCAACACCACTGAACAGGTAGCGACCTCCACAGTGAGTCATGTAGGCCGTGCTTCCCCTGGCAATCCAGTACAACATCCAGAGGTCTTCATTTCATCTGTCCTGCATCCTGGTCTGGGCAGCATGAGTACAAAACAGGGTAGCTCCATGCAACAAAGCTACAATCATTGTGTGTCATCTGATTTGCTTGTTTGAGTTTATTACAATGAACTGAGCCATCCGGCTCTGGATTACAAATTTTGGGTTGAGTGCATGCTAATTGTTTTCTTTCCTGAAGGCCCCAACAACAACTGCAATGCTGGCCTACCATGGGCAATGCTTCAGGCTAGCCTGTTAACAACTGGGTACCTAGGGCTGTGTGTCTGTGTCAGAGAGATTTACAGTGCATGTTTGTTCAGCCTGAATTTAATCAGATCTGCTAATCACCTGCTAGATTCACACCCCACCCTTGTTCACATCCCCCGAATAAATCAGATTGTGATTGTTAACATTTAACCTGTCTAGTGTTTACCTTCTTGGTGGGGATATTGTACTGCCATTGTATTGTTATATCACTGGTCTTATTTTCCAGGGGGTCTCCAGGGCCATTGCAACAGATCCAGCCCTGGTGGTAAGTGCAAGGAGTGTGAGCATATTATTACTGTCATATGGTATATGTGATTGCCTTATTGTTGTACTGTTTAAGCCACTAGCGGGTTGGTGGGTGGGTGGGTGGGTGGTGATAGCATCCCAGAGGTTATACCAACAGCAGCTATTCTACCCCAAAACCATTCCTCCGGGTGGAGAAACCTGTTCGCCGAGCTCAGGCCCCTCAACCTTGCTTAGTCACACAGGCAGGGGTAGTAGCCCATAGGATAGTGCCATCTAGGGGTTACAGAAATATGTTAGGACAGAAGCAAAGTGGGAGGCATACAGCAGGCTGACCCATTGAAGAAAATATGGGCCCACCCCATGCTAGAAATGGTGTGCATGAGAAAGTTCTGCTTCATTGAAACAAACACCTTCTCATAATCCACTGCCAATACCACTGTCAGTCTGGAGCCCTTTTGGGTATCATGAATCTGGTTGATTAGTGTGAGCATATGGTCAGTGCTGTGGTGGTCTTTTTCAAACCTGGCCTGTGATGGGTGTATCAAGTCTTGACGCATTGGTTCTAGTCTGGTTGCCAGGACATTGGCTAGGACTTTGGCATCCAAATTAATGAGGGAGATTGGCCTATAGTTTCCACAGACTGTGGTGTTCTTTGTCTTTGTTGCAGAGTGCGGTGATAATGTATTCTCGGAAGGTCAGGGGCAAAGAAACCATGACAAGCACATCAATCACTCAATCAACCAATCAATCAATCAAACTTTATTTAACCAGGCAGTTATATCATTGAGCAAGCTCATTTTCAAGATGGTCCTGGACACAGAGGACACTTTTACTTACAGTAGACAACACCTCATACAAAAGTAGACATCAGTACAGGCAGTTACAATATACAAAATCAGTACTTGGATGAATCAGACATGTAAAGCAAGTGCAAATATGGGCATTTAAAGTGCAGCATATCCAGGTTGTAGCTAATAGAGTACAAGTGAGCAGAAGAAGGAGGGACATAGAGAAGGGCAGTGGGAAGAAAGAGTAACAGACACATAGTAGAGAGGGAAAATAGGGCAGCCTAATAGAATGAGGCCCCCTGCAAAGCTAATTGATGAGAGGGGGGAGGTAGGAGGGGGGAGATGGTTGCCCTAAAGGGATGCTGGCCAACAAGGGAAATAGGTGTCCCAGGATTAAAGAGGTTAAGGGACTCAGTTGAGCAGGGTAAGGCTTTACCTGAAACAATCACACGCTGTTTTCAGGCCTCTACAGAGCAGGCCCCTAAATATAAAATGACTGGGCAGCAGGGAGACTTAATTTTTGCATGTTATTCCAAAGCGCTGGTAAAAAGGAGCTAATGGCAGTTGAGCCAAGACATGTCCTTGTTTGTGGTAGCTTAAGGAGGACAAAGGAGGAGTTCCTTAGTCCTTAGGCACCCTTTAAACATTCAAACAGGTGTAACCCCCCTGTCACCCGGGGTTACAAGAATCCCACTTAGATCTAGTGGCAGGCAGGGAAAGGCAGCTTGTGGAACACCAGTTAAATGGGTTTCACACTGTCTCACTCTGTCCTCAGTCTCAACTGAGCTGGAGGGATGACATCATATAGAATTCTTGCAGCAGCATAAGCCACATTAGAATGCTGCAGCAAGGGGTTAGCTTAGAATGTTGGGAATGTTTAGTCAGTCTTGAAGCAGTCTAGAGAGAGACTCAGTGGAAGTAGAAGGTGTGCTGCAGAGGACAGCCCCTTAGAGCTTAGCTCTGCCATAGAGCTACTCAGAGGTAGTGGGTGTGTGTTTTTGCCCTAGAGAAGGACACAGAAGAAACTGGTATAGTGGCAGAGACCGTTCCCCAGTTTGTTCCAGAGCCCCATCCCTGGAGGGATGGGGGGGAAGAGACCAGCAATTTCAGGGGCAATCCCCTGGCCCTGCCGAAGGAGGGAAAGCTGCCTGATGAGTTTTGTTTAAATGCTGAGGCACCAGGATTCATTTTGCTTTTCCAGAGACCTTGGGGCACATGCAAACCAGTTGGTGGGTCTGCTTTGACAGAGAGCCCATGTTTCACCAGTCAGTGTGTAAAGTATCTGCTACTGTGGGGTCAGGGAAGGACAGCCAAGTACAGTACTGACGTTTGTATATGACTTAAAATGCATCTATACAGTGGGGGGTCTACAGGGATGGACATAGCCACTCAGAGATCGTTATAAGCCAGGATACTAGTTCATGAAAAGTAGAGTGTTAAATATGACATACATTTTGAGACAGCATTCTACAACAGTGTATTTCACAAGAAATGTGTTGATTCTAAATGAATGGCCGGGTATGGATTTGGGAGCAAGAGGTGGGCGACCCCCCATCTGGAGTAACCAAATATACCTCCACGGGTTCACTTTAGGCACCTATAGCTTTCTTCCAGGCACTTGGCCAGTGTCTGTAGAAAGTACCCAGACATGGGATTAAGATAAAGTTTTCCCTTATGGAGCTAGGAAGTGCTCATGGGTGGTAGAGGGAGCCACCAGTAAATATCCATGCCATATGGAAGTGTGTACAAGTGCTGGCCAGACTGCCACACCAGGGAATCCAGTACAAGAGTACCAGTTCAGGCTGAGATCCCAGTGTGTTCAGAACCTGAGGGTTACAGTGTTGTAAGAAGATGTGTTCTAGTCTCCGTTAATCTGCATTACCAGGGAGTGTAGCCCCGTGACGGTCCATCTATGTTTTTTTTATTCTGTTGTTGTGAATAAAAGCCACACTCTAGAATACCACTCCTTGTTTGGACATTTCAGTTATTGCTTTCTGTGTCTGGATTACTTGGGTGCCCCTGTGCAGAGGTTTCAAACCTAGCCAATATGCCAAGCAACAGTTTTCTCCCCGAACCCAGGCAGCCAGGTAGTGGGTTACATTATGGAGGCACCGCACAGCGCTAATAAAACAAAAAATAACATCAACCCAACACAGGTCACAGATCTAGGGTGATAGTTTGTTGGACAAAGCCCGGAATAGCCACATGAAGGCGTTTATTTGCCTCCTTGTGGAGAGGAATGGCCAATCTAATGCCTGGTACAATGAGCAGTGATGAGTCTGCAAGGGCAAGTCAAGAACAAATCTCAATGCGATATGATAGAGTGTATCCAGCTTTTGGAGCACATACTGGGGGTAATGGCTGTATAGGAAGTCGTCGTAGTCAATCAGGGGAAGAAAGGTTGTTTAAACCAGCTGCTTTCTAGATTCCAGGGTGAGTAGGCATCTTATGCGGTAGAAAATACAGAGGTGCTGCCTTAGCTTTTTTGTTAACTCACTTAGATGTACAGTACACCAAAGGTAAGTTTGTTATCCAACCAGACTCCCAGATATTTAAATTTATCCACTAGCTCTAGTGGTTCATTAAGGAGGGTAATAATCTGTGGGGTCCCTGGTATCTCCGTATTGTGGGATGGAGAGATAATCACAACACAGACAAAACACATCTTGAAACATGTCCATGAGTGTGGGGGCCTGATCTTCATTCAGCATTTGATAATAGCCCAGTGGGAAGACATCTCCCCTGGGGCCTTGGTCACTGCAGACCACTACAGGTCTGGCCTTGAGACCTAGAATGTGTCTCTCTGTCTGGCATTTCTTAATATGGCAGGTCATTAATTTGCTTGCCTTAGCATCACCTTCCCAGTATGCTTGCATCATATGGAAAAGGGATAGTTCTGCCTCTCTTGTTAAGAGTTCATTTTGTTTAATTCTGATGCTCACCATCTTAGCCACCAGCTCCTGGGGGTGGGATTTGCATTTAGTTTTTCTCTAGTTCTTGGAGTTCTTTTTCAAGTATATGTGTTTTAGCTTCTCTCCCTTTTCTCAAGTGGGCATCAGAGTTAATGATCTGACCCACAGCGTGTCCTTGTACACATCTCAGACCATGCCTTTAGACACCTCACCTGTGTTGTTAGCAGCAAAATACACCGCTGTCTCTGCCTTAGTCCAGGGTTTGAAGGCTGGGTCAGAAAGGAGGAAGGGTGAGAGCAACTTTCTCATGGTCAGAAATAATGATGGGGTAAATATTGACTTCCACAGTATTATGTGTGATGGTGGGTGATGAAAGCAACATGTAAATGCAGCAGAAGGTAGAATGGGCCACTGAAAAGCAAGTGCAGTCCGTTGTGCTGCGGTGGCAGAGTAGCCATATATCAGACAGATTGGGCTTTTTGATCATTTGTCCTGTGGCCATTCTAGCCTTTGTTTGGGGTTCTGTCACCCCCGAACTTTGATCAAGGCAGGCCTCCTTTGCTACACTGAAGTCCCCCTTCCCCACCCCATCAGGAGTGGTGCAGAGGATAACCGGAAGTGGCCCAGTTCTTGACTTGGTTTGTGAAAAATAGAGAACCATCTGAGTTTGGACCATAAATATTGAACATAATCGGGGGTCCTCAGGGGCTGACATCTCATCGAAGACCCATCTGCATTCCTGACCTGACACAGTTATTATGAGTGACCATCACAGATCTTTATGTACAACAATAAATACCCTGCCTTTTTTGTCTGGGGTAGCACTACGTGCCTCAGCCCCACCCTTTCATGCTTCAGTTTAGAAGCCTGTAACATTGTGACTTGGTCTCTAACAATATGGTTACTTGGGAATAGAGCTTCTTTAAGTGGGTTTATACCTTTTTATGATCAAAAAATGAGTTAAGCCTTTGGACATCCCAGTTTATAGATCAAACATCATCCATCTGGTTTTGGGGGGAAGACCATATCAAAGTATATAGTGCCTTGGTCTGACTGCAAGATTCCCTGTTCACACCTTCTTTTATCCCTGTAAGATGGGCATATTCAAGTACCCCAGTAATGTAAAACAACTAGAACTATGTACTGTATAACACATGAACTGTAATAGGTATTAACCCTAAAGTTCACGCCAGTAGTCCTTCCCTTTTTACTGTCCCTAAGCCCTCCAATTTCCATCCCACTTACTCTTCCTGCTGTTGGGTAGGCACAAACCACCCTCAGCTCAAGTGCAATATGTAGGAAGCTTCAAACTATAGAAGTTACCCATTCATACAGTGTGTTACCACCACAGTGCTGGAGGAGACACCTCTTCTGTTCCATGAGTCTAGTATAAAGTATGTCTTGTTTACACAACTGCTATGCTGCTCCTATCACTTTGTGTTTTCCCATTTCTATTACCCCTCACCTCCCTTCCCCCTTCCATCTTTCCGAACCTCTTCCTGTCTTCTTCGCTCCATTTCTCACTTGCTCCCATCATTCCATCCTCTTGCCTCCCTGCTTTACCTCACTCTCCCTGGCATCCTCGTTTCAGTCTCTTCCTATCTTCTTGGCCTCATCACAAAACCCTTAGGTTCTTCCTTCCCTCCTACTTTGCTCACTCTTTCCTACTCCCCCCCTCCCTTCTCTTCACATTAGGGTTTCATAGGTTCTCTTAAGTTCGTTGTCTCCTTGCTGCTTTTGGTTGCAGGTGATATTGAGCTCAACCCTTGCTCTTCCCTATCTTCTCCTCTCCCCAAAGGTTTGAGATTGGCTTCCGTCAACATTTGCAGACTTTTCCCCAAGATTTCTGCTATCCAGAGAAAAAAAAAACAGTGCTCAGTAAATGGAAGGGGTACTACACCTAAAAAGATCCAGGCTAGGGCCCAAATAAATACCAACTATCCTTTTTCCCTAAGATTGACCGGCTGCAACACTTATGATTAACCTTAAACCTAATGTTTTGGCAATCTCTGAATCTTGGTTCTTCTCTAAGATCCCTGATTCCTCTGTTGCCATCCCAGGTGTCACCATTATTCAAACAAAAACAAGTCAGAGCACACCCTGCCCCCAGTCACACACACACACACACACACACACACACACAGGTAAATGTAACAATGAGCATATTTTTTTCAGCCTGGACTGGCAACTTACTATTTTGATTTCAAAAGGAGTGGAGGTCTCTTAGTATTCACTTCAGGGCCCTGCTGTGAAGTCACCCAACTACCAACGTTGACGTAGACCACCCATCAGCTGGGTCCTTACTCTAAACTGCATCTGCCTCAAACGACTTACCTTTATGGGGTGCATCAGCCTAAAATTAGTTTATTTGAGGTGTGGTCCTCAGCCAATGTGCAGGTAACTGGGTGAGCTAGTTAAATGAGAAAGCCATACATCTCCATTTAGAAACTTTATCCACTGTTAACTGCTCACCCTTGTTCATTCATAAACTATAAATGGGAGTCTAAATGTGGGGTGCTACTGTATACAGCGTGTATCTACAAAAACAACAAGTCAGAGCACACCCTGACTGGCTTTCTCATCATCCTAAAGCTCCCCCTAAATTCATCCAGATCCAGTCTTTCTGTTCACTGGACTTGTCCTATTTTCATGCTGACCTGGTATCCACCAGCTGGTTCCCTATATAACCCCCCACCAGCCACCTGTTTAACTTGTAAGCACACCTCCCATACCATTTCTATCTAGGGGAGAAGAGAGGGGTGGGGGTACAAAGCATAAACACAGTGTGTACAAGACACAAATAGACCTTTACCAAACCCAGATCCTGAGGAGAGAACTTTTGTAAAGGGCTATGCTAGGTTTGCACTTCTGGAGAGGTACCCAGTAAATCCAAACAGGAAGCAGCAACTAGATTGTCCATACCGGACTGGGGTTCTAAAGTGTGACTTTTTTCCAAAACAGTTGGTACACAAAAGCAAAGATAGACCCCCAAGAGTTTACACTTTGTGGTACAAGGCAAATGCAGAAACATCATATGTTGCTGAAACATTGATTTAATTTCCTCTAGGGCTACTGGAGCTGCCAGTTGTATGCCACTCTGCTGAAACACCATCTTGGGGATCTAGCCTGCAGCTTTAGACTTCTTAAGCTAAGACGTAACATGGTAACTGTCCCACTTGTATGAAAGAGTTTGTTTGAAAAAATGTATCAACGTGATCTGCAGGAGACGCCTCATCAAACTTGGTATCGTTCGATCAGAGGTTGTAAGAGATTCAGCAGGATTATGGAGGATTGCAATGGGGTTTACACAGCTCAGGAATTAAGTGGCCATCCTGCAGGCTGTCAGGCCATGCCCCTCTCTTAATGCTTTTTTAAACTATTAAAATCTTTTGATTTTGCCACCTCACTATGGAGGCAATTCCAAATGTTAACCCCATAAATTCTGGCCATGACCTTGCATTCTATGTTGTGCCTACATTAACACTAAGGGTGGGCAAAAGTTGCAAATTCCACTTTCACAGAACTTCCGTGAAATTTCAGAAATTTCAGAACTTTCTACATTGGTGAAACTGGTCTTTCCCATGGATTTTCGCTGAGTTTCGTGGACTTTCTTTTGTGAACTGCGGAATTTATTCTATGCACAGTTTAATGAACTGTCAGTGAATGAGTGATGCTTGTACAACCATGCGGTCATTCACTGACAATTCAGTGGGCCACCAGTAGTGGAGGAGATAGGAGGGCTGCACCAGTGGCACGCACAGGGGCAGTGTGGAGGGGAGTGGGGTGGTAGTGGTGGATGAACTGTCAGGGTGGGGGTCCACTAGACACCAAGGAATTGGGATTAATTTTTTTTATATGAGATTGGGGATGAGGTGGTCCACTAGACACCAGGGAATACTGGGAATAGAGGGGGATGAATCGGTGGACTGTCGGCTGTTTTTTTTGTGGATTAAGGAATCCAGGATAGGGAGGGGGGTCCGCTAAATACCAGGGAAATAAAATGTTTTTTGATTCTATGATCGGTGGGTGGGGGGCCATTAGACACCAGGAGGGTCTGAGGGAGGGATTGGAGATATTTATTTATTTACTGGGACCCTGATCAGTGGGGGGGTGGATTAATTAATTAAACTGCTGTTAAAAAAAGCCTCAGAACTGACCACTGGTAGTGATCCGTTCTGTGGATTTTTTTCATGCAGTTTAATAAATTAACCCACAGTTTGTATATTTATTCTGCAGTTTTAAGGTGGAATTTCCGCAGAAGTTGCGAAAATGATTTCCGAACTTTCACGGAAGTGAAATTCACACTTTCGCGGAAATTCCGCCTGTGGAATTTTTTTTTTCACACACCCCTTATTAACACGATACCCATTTCATGAATTTTGCAGATATTTTGCATAACTTCAAAATGTAAATTTTGCAAAGCTGAGAGGCTGTGGGGTTTCGTGGTTGAAGCACTGGCTAAGGAACTGGGGGATGACGGTGTCAAATACTGCTAGCCCCAAGTACTCATCGCATGACCATAGGAAAGTCTTCTAGTTGCCCAGCACTCCAGTTCAACCAGCTGCAGAAATGGCTAGCAGCAGGACTCCACTATAAACAAGATTTTGCATCTTGGCTTGGCTATACTGGGTAAATAAATTGTGAATGTTTACCCAGCTAAAGGACACAAAGGTTGGTAATCAGACTTATGGAAGAGAATTCACCCAGGAACTTGTTTTTCTCCTACAATGCATTTACCCAGGATAGCCCAGCAGCTGAGATGTAGTTGCTTAATTTCATTGGGGTCCTACTTGTATCCTTGTTTTATAGCTAGAAGAGGCTGAAGCAATAGTATCACACAGTCAGTAAATGGCTGTTGTTGGAGTTGTTTGGGCCTTAGATTGGCATCTCTGCTGTTTTGATGTCTTACTGATGCCTTGTACACTTTGTCCATAAAAATGTTGTAACCTTGAATTGAGGTCCATTTAGCTGTGGCTTCTTTTAGTGCACTGCTCTTCTGTTCTTGCATTATTTCAGGCAGGCTGCCATTGCGTGGCACCAGACTATCAGTAAGCATGACCATTTGCACTTCTCAGTGTTATGGGGTTTGAACCTGGGTCTTCTGGTTTTTACACCTGCTCCTAAACCATCAACCACATGCCCACTCTTTTTGTTTGTTCATTTCTATATGCTCCTCATGCTGACCAGCCCCCATCCCCCATCCCCCCGGACCCATCACTCCATCCTCCATAACTCACCATGTCCAGGACATGCCCAGATATCTGGGTGTGGGGCCGTATTGGGTGGAGGTGTTTCCGTTTTCCTCCCCTGGCACAAAGACAGGGATGTGCAATGGCACCAATGGTGTCACACAATCCCATACTTAGCACACCAAGTGCCTACCCTGCCTGCACTCCCCCCATTTTAGTGTCAGTGTGCCAACCCCCAGCCACCACTAGGGGCCAGGCTGATCCCCATCTTTCCTGGAGAAGAGGACAGCAGTCTTTTGGATGCTCGAATCCCCCCTCCCCATCTGACCCTCCTATTCCCAAGGTCACACCCGACCTCTGGTCATCAGCACCTCAAGCAGTAGCACTACTGCTGCACCACTGGCCCAACTGACCATATTTATTTATTTGATTGTTTATTTATAATTGGTGACCGGGAAAGGCATGCTGAGCTGAGGCTCATTTCCAGGTGTGACCCGGGTACAAGGTACATGCAGCGGTTAACAAAGTGTAACAAAGCAATCAATCAATAAATAGGAGTTTACAAGAGATACATGTGCTTTAGGTACAATGGAATCAGGTAAAACACTTGAACAAAAATTTACAGGAATACTATGCTTGACAAGCAGTTGTACCTTTTGACATGAAAGGGCCCCTAGTAAGGGCTTGTGAGTCAGTGAGGTGGTCAGCACTGGCTGAGGAAGATCAGTAAGAATTGAGCAGAAGGCATTAGAGAATAAAACATACAAAACACTGAGAACATTAGAAACGTTAGGGGCACAGAGGTGAGGGGAGTTGTTTAAGAATCTTTCAAGGGATGAGAGAGCGGAGGCAAGGTGAACAAAAGAGGGTAGGTTATTCTAGAGTAGAGGAAAATTATACAAGAAGGCAGACTGGCAGGTAGTGGTGTGAGGGCGGGGAACATGCCCTCTCTAAAATGTGCTACTAGATATTTCTGACACTGGTTATATTGGGATAAAAGAAAAGTGTTGAGAATTTCTGATCACACATACAGTATATATTTTGGCATAGAAACATAGACTTTGAAAGCAGATAAAGACCACTTGGCCCACCTAGTCTGCCCATTTCCCTAGCTACAGGATAGGCCGCAGATCCTAGTTTACCAACAGCATATTTCTTCCTACCCCCACAAGAATTGCCTTATGTCTGTCCCATGCATTCTTGAATTCTCTCACAGTTTTAGACCCCACAACCTCCTCAGAAAGGCTGTTCCATGCATCCACTACCCTCTCTGTGAAAAATACCTCCTCACATTGCTCCGGAACCGCCCCCATCTTTAAATTGTGTCCTCTTGTTCTTGCCGTCTCTTTTCTGAAAGATGCTACCCTCTTGGACTTTGTTGATTCCACTGAGGTACTTAAAAGTTTCTATCATGTCCCCCCTCTCCCTTCTTTCCTCAAGGGTATACATATTAAGCTCCTTTAGTTTCTCCTCGTACTACTTCTCTTGCAGACCCTGCACCATTTTAGTTGCCCTCCTCTGGACTGCCTCTATCCTGTCTATGTCCTTGCGGAGATGGGGTCTCCAGAACTGGACGCAGTATTCCAGATGGAGTCTCACCAACTGTCTGTACAGAGGGATAACAACTTCCTGTTTTCTGCTGGTGATGCCTCTCCCCTATGCATCCCAGTATACCCCCAGCCCTCCCTACTGCCTTCTCACATTGCTTGCTAACCTTAAGGTCATCTGATATGATTACCCCAGGTTCCTTTCCTTTTTTGTTGTTGTTACTACCTCCCCCCATTGTGTAATCTTCCCCTGGGTTCTTGTTTCCCAGGTGCGTTATTTTGCACTTCTTTGTATTGAATCCTAGCTGCCATACTTCTGACCATTCCTCCAACCTTGCCAAGTCCCTTCTCATCCTTTCCACCACCACTTGTGTATCAACCCTGTTGCAGATCTTTGTGTCATCTGCAAAGAGGCATACTTTTCCTTCCAGTCCCTCTGCAATGTCACTTATAAAGACATTAAAAAGGACTGGACCCAGTACTGAACCCTGCGGTACCCCACTAGTAACCCCTCTTTCTTCAGAGTGCACTCCATTTACAATTACCTTCTGTGTCCTGTTGTCCAGCCTATGTTTTACCCAGGCTACCACCCAGGGACCCACTCCCAGGCAGGTTAATTTGACTATTAATCTTTTGGCGTGGGACTGTGTCAAATGCCTTGCTAAAGTCTAGGTAGACCATGTCCACAGCCCCTTCCTTGTCTACTAATTTGGTCACCCAGTCAAAGAAATCTATTAGATCCGTCTGACATGACCTTCCTGCTGTGCCCATGCTGCCTTGGGTCCTCTGCCCCACTGGCCTCTAGGTACTCAACAATTCTTTCCTTCAGAAGTGACTCCATCACTTTCCCTACCACAGAGGTCAAACTGACAGGTCTGTAGTTTCCTGCCTCTGTCTTGGTCCCACTTTTGTGAAGGGGAATCACATCTGCCTTCCTCCAGTCCTTGGGTACCACACCATCCTCCCATGATTTATTAAAAAGAGTATTCAGTGGTTTCACTTATTCCACCCTTAATTCTTTTAGAATTCTGGGTTGAATTCCATCAGGCCCCATTGCTTTGTCCACCTTCAGTTTTAGGAGTTCTTGCAGAACCCTTTCTTCTGTGAAAGGGCTGGGATCGACTCCCCCCCATCAAGAGTGCTTCTGTTAATTGGATTAGGCACTTCCCCCTCCTCTTTTGTGAATACTGAGCAGAAATATTCATTCAGTATCCCTGCTTTTTCACTTTCCCCCTCTGCCCACCCACCATTCATTCTATTTAGCCTCACTATCCCTCCCTTTGTCTTTCTCCGCTCTCTGATGAACCTATAAAAGGTTTTATCCCCCTTCTTAACCGAGTTGGCTATCTTTTCCGTAGTTTGGACCTTTGCTATTCTGACTTCCCTCCCTGCTTCCTTCTGCCTTAACTGGTACAGCTGTCTGTCCTGCTCCTTCTGTGTTTCCTTATACTTCCTGAATGCTATCTTTTTCTCCCTGATTTTCCCAGCCACCTCTTTTGAGAACCATAGTGACTTTTTCTTTCATTTTGATTTGTTTATTTGCTTCACACAAAGGCGTTTTGCCTCTGTGATGGCAGTTTTGATGATTCCCCATTGTTGCTCCACCCCTCCTTCTAGCCTGTTTGATAGTGTTTTTCTGAGGCACTCTCCCATCTTGCCAAAGTCAGCCCTCCTGAAGTCCAGTACCCTCACTTTTGTATGGCTTGACTCTCTAGCTGAGTTTAATGTGAACCACACTGTTTGATGGTCACTTGTTCCCAGGTGGCAACCCACTTCTAGATCTGAGATCCTCTCACTGCCCCCATTTGAGAGTATGAGGTCTAAGATTGCTCCCTCATGAGTTCCGAAACTAGCTGTCTGAGGCCTGCCACCTGTAGGGCATCGAGAATGGCCCTGCTCTTGGATGTGGCTGCAGCAAATGTGCTCCAGTTAACATCTGGCATATTCAGGTCTCCCATCAGCAGTATCTCCCCTTTCTCTGCCATCCTAAGAATGCCTTCTATCATATCCTTGCCCATTCCCTCCCCCTGACATGGGGGTCTGTACACAACCCCTGTGCAGATTGCGGTGCCCTTTCCAGTCTCCAAGGTGACCCACAGTGCCTCCTCTCCTCCTGTTTACTCTTTTGTTCAGTTGCTTTTATCCCATCCTTTACATAGAGAGCTACTCCTCCCCCTCTTCTCCCCTGCCTGTCTCTCCTATAGGTTATGTACCCTGGTATGTTAACATCCCAGTCATGGTTTTCTGTATACCATGTTTCTGTGACTGCTACGATATCCAGGCATCCCTCTTCCATCAAGGCCACCAGCTCAATGAGCTTGTTGCCCAGACTACGGGCATTGGTACTCATTACCCTCCAGTTACTGATGGCCTTACTCTTTTTTGCCCCATCCCTGTCCTTCTTGCCTTTGTCACTTTCCCCATTTACCCCTGCCCTTCTCCCTATCGCCACCTCTATGTTAGTGTTTACCGCACTTACTACTGTGATTTTTTGTGGGGGCTAGGATATCCCTGCTCCTTTCCAGTGCCTCACCCCTTGGCTAGTTTAAATGCTTGCCAATGAAGCATTTAAACCTATCAACTAGGATCCTGGATCCCCTCCTGGACAGATGCAGCCCAATATGCCAGTATAGGCTTGCATTACTCCAGGTGGACCCCCAGTCCCCAATGAAGCCAAATCCCTGAGCTCTGCACCAGTTTTTTAACCACTGATTGAATCCCATGGTGCGGAACACCCTAGCCTCTTCTACGCCATAGATGGGCAGCACCTCCGAGAAGGTTACCATGCATGCTACTTGTCTAAGACCCCTCCCCAATTCAACAAACTCTTCCTGCACTGCTCCAATCCCTTTCTTAGCCAGGTCATGTGTCCCTAGGTGGACAATGACATCCAGCTCCCTCCCCTGTGCAGCTGCTCCAGCAATCCTGAGGATTCGCTCCCTGTCCCTCCAAGCCATGGCACCAGGCAGGCACCTTACCTCCCTCTCCCCTTCCTTCCCCAGTTCTACCTTCCTAACAATAGAATCCCCCACCAGGAGTTGTTTCCTTCCCCTGTGGGGTCCCATGCCACCCTCCTGTGGGTCTCCTTTGTGGAGGTTCCCAGCATGCTCCTTGGCCTCCACTGCACATGCCTCCATAGATGAACCACACTTTGCCAGAATGGCATATGAATTGTGGAGAGGTACAACTGGAGGGATGCACCTCTGTTCCATCATCCTCACCCTCCCTGAGCCCACTGTGATCCAACTGCTCCTCTTTCTTGGCAACCTCTGAGGCAACGGCAGTGGCACTGGTGGTCCCTGGATGGAAGAGGAGGTCCTACAAATCCTGGCCAACTCAGCCTGGAGATGAGCAACCTCCTCCCTCAGCCCAGAGAGGTGCCTGCAGATGGGACAACACCGCATCCTCCAGAACGTCTCCCGGAAGACTGCTGATCCACAGCCACTGCACTGCACCACTCCCATCATGTCTTATTTCTGGCCCCTTAACTGTTGTTTGGAATCCTTACTCTTTCCTCTGTTTGTTTTTTTTTCCCTTTCTCTTCTCTCTCTACTTACTTTCTGCTTCTGTGCCCTTTAAGCTCCTGATTGCCCTGTTCTGAAACAAGAATATCCTATATTTCTCGGTAGACCTCTTACTTGCTCAGAGGCATACCTCCAGCAGCTAGAGGGGTACTCCTGCCCTTCTAGAATAGTGGGTCTTTGGTGGCTCTGTGATCACTCACTTCCTGCTCCCAAACAGGAAGTTCCTGTTGTCAGTCAAATCTTGTGCCTATAAAAGTAGAACTAGCTTTGGGTGGGAGGGAAGGAGGGCAATATAGTCCCAGTAGAGAAGTCCAGTCACACAGCACTCCTTACTGCTGGTGTCCAGTAGAGAAGTCCAGTCACACAGCACTCCTTCCTCCTGGTGTCTTCTGCCAAGCTACTGCAGTACTGCAGCAGCTAGCAAAGGTCAGAGACACAAATCTAGGCACTCACCACCGCAATAAAATTGGCCAAGAAAAGGGAAGCATTTTAAAAAGTTTATTAAATTGCCTGAGGCGTTTCTGGTCCCACTGGACCCTTTTTCAAAGGCTAAATGAAACAAAGAAACACATACATATATATAATCATATAATGGAACACATGGCCAATTACATCAATTAAAAAAACACCAATAAGAGGTATCTAACAATGAAGCAGAGCTAAATTCCTACATGGGGTTCAATTTGTCTAACAGGCAGAAATCTATTACTTTAAAGACACAAATAAAATTATAAACAGCAGTATTAAGTAAACAATTATACATCAATAGAAAACAATATTGAATCAAATACATCTAATAATGATTTCATATATAATAAAAATCAAAAGGAAAAGGAATGGGGGGGTTGTAAAGGGGGAAAGAGATTTAATTTTATTCTCTCAATAACTAGCGTCTTTCTTCTAAAAATGGTTTTAAATTAAAATTACCATTTAACCCAATTTAATAAACTTTTTAAAATGCTTCCCTTTCTTGGCCAGTTTTTTTGTGGTGGTGAGTGCCTGGATTTGTGTCTCTGATTTCAAGTTTTCCATGGCACCCCATCCTAGTGCAAGCTCCTTTTGGTTTTTGTAGCTGGCAAAGGTGACGTTTCAAGATGCCCAGGTTTCATATGCAGAGAGAGTTTAAAGTTAGTTAGAGGAACCCTTCAAGCACCCAGTCAGTGCACAAAAACCAACAAAAACAAGCATTTGTCAATGCCGAATGTTTGCTTGCTGGTATTAGCATTAGAAATGCAGGAGTTAGACAGATGCAGAATAGGGATGGGCAGTGAAGTATTGAACTTCACATTAACACTACCTCCATCCTGTAGAGACGGACAGGATTTGGGGTAAAGTTTTGAGTTGTCACCCATGACGGTCAAGCCATGTCACCTCACCCTATTCTGCAGACACCGACACGTGTTGAGCTGTGCCTTAGGGTGTTTGGCTTTACAGTCACCCCATTCCATAAGGACATACATTGAAATGGGTGCAGCATGGGAGAATGGGGTGAAGTCTTGGGACGAAGAGTCCAAGGTACACCTTGATGCCTGTCAGTGGCTAGGGGTTGAAGGTGGGACGGCATGAGCAGTACAGTTGGCAATCCAAAGGCACACCCCGATGCCTGTCTGTCTCTACAGGGTAGGATGTTATGGTTAGAAACCGTAATTACTCAGGCATTTGTTGGTATTCACAGTGCAAATTTTTAACATGGCCTTTTTGTGACCCCACCTCATGAAAGCATTCGGGACCTCTTGTCATGAACAGCAGTGTGATTTTTGTCAATGTGTCCTGAAAACTGACTTCCAACAGTGACAGTGCCATTCTGCACCACATGTACAAAAACACAGATCAGGCAGGATGTGAAGAATGACAGCTGTACCATCCATAGGGAGGCATGAAGAGATGGCAATGTTGAAAATGTGTACTGGGAGTATTAAAAATGCTTCCACGTAGAGCATATGTGGAAACCGCGCAACACATGTGCATAACACAGTCATTTTATGGAGTTTCATCACCAGATTTTCAACATAGGCATTTAATGACCTGTGGTCATGAATGGTGTCACTGTGATTTTGTTACTGTGTCCTGAACACTGATCTCCCACAGCAACCATGTTATCCTACACTGGAACTGCAAAAATATATTTCAACCAGGATGTGAAAAATGACAGCTGTACTGTTCATAAGGAGGTGTGGGGAAAATGGGAAAATCTGGAGTGAAAATATTACAGATGTGCAAAGTTATACGCGTGCGTGGAAACTGTGCAACGCACACTCGTAACACAGTTATTTTATGGACTTTCATCACCAAATGTTCAACATAGGCATTTTAGGACCTCTGCTAATGAACAGTGTCACTGTGATTTTTGTAATGTGTCCTAAACAGTGATGTCCCACAGCGACCGCACTATTCTGTGCTGGAAGTGCAAAAACACATTTCAGCCAGGATGTGAAAAATGACAGCTGTGCTGTTCATAAAGAGGTGTGGAAAAATGGCAATGTTGAAAATATGGCGTGAAAATATTGCAAATGTGCAAAGTTACGAGCGTGCGTGGAAACTGCACAATGCACGCTCATAACACAATTAGTTTATGAACTTTTGTCACCAAATTTTCAACATAGCCATTTTAGGACCTCTGCTAATGAACAGTGTCAGTGTGATTTTCCTAATGTGTCCTGAACATGGATTTCCCACAACGACCATGCTTGTCTGCGTCAGAAGTGCAAAAACACATTTAGGCCAGTATGTGAAAAATAACAGCTGTACTGTTTATATGGAGGTGCAGGCGAATGGCAGTGTTGGCAATCTGGAATGAAAATATTGCAAATGTGCGAAGGTACAAGCGTGCGTAGAAACTGTGCAATGCACACTCGTAAAACAGTCATTTTATGAACTTTTCTCACCAAATTTTCAACATAGACATTTTAGGACCTCTGCTAATGAACAACATCACTGTGATTTTCTTAACCTGTCCCAAACATTGATTTCGTACACCAACTGCGTTATTGTGCGCTACATTCGCGGAAACACATTTTGGATGAGATGTGAAAAATGACAGCTGTACTGCTCATAAGTAGGTGTGACAAAATGGCAATGTTGAAAATCTGGAGTGCAAATGTTACAAATTTGCAAACTTACGAGCGTGCATAGGAACTGCGCAACGCACACTCGTAAAACAGTCATTTTTAGGAATTTTTTACCAAATTTTCAACATAGCCATTGGAAGACCCCTGCTCATGAATTGTGTCACTGTGATTTTCTTAATCTGTCCCAAACATTGATTTCGCACACCAATTGCGCCATTGTGCGCTGCATGCGCGGAAACACAATTTGGGAAAAATGTGCAAAATTAAAGCTATACTGCTCATAAGTAGGTGTGGTAAAATGGTATTGTTGAAATTCTGGACTGCAAATCTTAAAAATTCACTCACTTACAAGTGTGCATAGGAACTGTGCAACGCACTCTCGTAAAACAGTCATTTTTAGGAATTTTTTCACCAAATTTTCCACATAGCCATTTTAAGACCTCTGCTCATGAACAGCGTCACTTTGATTTTCTTAATCTGTCCCAAACATTGATTTCATACACCAACTGCGTTATTGTGCGCTACATTCGCGGAAACACATTTTGGCCGAGATATGAAAAATGATAGCTATACTGCTCATAAGCAGGTGTGATAAAGTGGCAATGTTGAAAATTTGGAGTGCAAATGTTACAAATTCGTGAACTTACGAGCGAGCATAGGAACTGCGTAACGTACGCTTGTAAAACAGTCATTTTTAGGAATTCTTTTACCAAATTTTCAACATAGCCATTAGAAGACCCATGTTCTTGAACAGTGTCACTGTGCTTTTCTTAATCTGTCCCAAACATTGATTTCACACACCGACTGTGCCATTGTGCGCTACATGCACGGAAACACATTTTGGGTGAGATGTGAAAAATGACAGCTGTACTGCTCATAAGTAGATGTGATAAAATGACAATGTTGAAAATTTGGAGTGAAAATGTTACAAATTCGCGAACTTACGAGCGTGTATAGGAACTGCACCATGCACACTCATAATGTCTGGGGTACAGATGGAAATACAGGTTAAAATTCTGGACAGTAAATGAAACCTAAGTTAAAAGTGATTTAAGATTGTAATTTTATGACTGCCCACTAGAGGTCACCTTTCCTGTTTCCTAAGGCAAACAAGCAAAAGTAAAAGCCACAAAACTTTTTTATTAGATGGGAAGCTGCTCAGACAAGGTCTGACAATGCCACCAGGCATACCGTTACCTTTATGGAATGGAGTTGTTTCCATTCTACTTGGGGCCATCATACACAGTATAGCACTCCAGACTCCTCTCCTACTTCTAACGGAGAAAAGGACAGGGGGTTTCAGGGGGAGCTCCAGTTGAGCACCTCCCAATTGGGAGTCACTTTGTATAAAGTTTTTGTTAAAGTTAATAAGGTTACGCATAGTTATTATGTACAAGTAGTCCAGTTATGTTATTTTATTAAGGGGGTTAAAGGAATGAGGGGGGAGAGGTATCTTGGCAATTATTTACCAAGCTTACGATTTAATACTATTATATAGCCTAATGTTAAGTCATTTAATTCATTTAGCTATTGACATAATAACCTGCTATACTTTAGCTAAAACAGGCTTAATAAGGGATAACTGGATGGCGGGATTCCATACAAGGGAGGAGGGAGAGGGAGGGGATAATAAATACATGAGTCATGAGTTTATCAAAATTAAACTCAGGGCTTCTTCCTGACTCCATCTCCAACCACTTGCCGATCTACTGCGTGTGGGGCTTGAACCCACCCAAAGTTCCCTGTAGAGTGATACAAATGAGTGACTACACGAAACTCATAATCCCAAACTACCTCAAGGACCTACAGGGAGTTGACTGGTCCCACATCAAGGCCACACATGACCCCGTCGAAGCCCTAGACCTCTTCATTGCAGCATTTGTCCCACTCCAAAATAGGCATGCTCTCCTATCTAAGAGGAGAATCAGAGGTTCAGTCACGAAATGGCTCCACAGTGAGCTCCCCTCCCTTATGAAACGGCGAGACAAGTCCTGGGCAAAATACAGGGTATCTCGCAATCAAAAAGACCTCCAGGAGTACCGCCAGCTAAGGAACTCCTGCAAACGGGCCATACATGCCGCGAAAAGTGAGTACTGCAGCACTGCCCTGATTGCTGCTGCAAATGACCCACGACGTCTCTGGAAGAACGTAAAAAATCTCGTCCTGGGTTCTGCCAAAGAACAAGTCACCGACATGATCATCGGGGAAGCCAACTGCAATAACTCCCTAACCATTGCCTCCTCTTTTAACCACATCTTCACAGACCTTCTGGCTGCCACCCCTCCATAGGCCTCTGCCCCAGCAACCGCTTGTGGGCCTCCACCCCCTCGTCCACCTTTCTACCTGAAAAAGATCACTGTTGGTGAGACCCAGGCACTCCTTGCTGGTCTCTCTCACCACACAGGAGTGGGACAGGACAGCCTGGAACCCAAGCTACTTAGTCTGGGGGCTCTTATCATTGCCCAACCTCTTGCACACATCTTCAACGCCTCGCTTATCTCAGGGATCATCCCTGACATATGGAAAGTTGCCAGAGTTGTCCCTGTCCTGAAAAATGGTGACCCTAAAGATATCAACAATTATCGCCCTATTGCCATACTACCAGCTGCCTGCAAGCTCCTGGAAAAAGCTGTCGACTTGCAACTATCCCACTACCTACAAGGATACAATGTCCTTTCCTCACCTCAGCATGGCTTCTGAAAAGGCCACAGCACCTCGACAGCTCTTGCTGAGGTCACCACCAGGATCAGGGCCACAACCAACCAGGGCAAGTTGATGGGGCTATATTTGTTGATCTTTCCAAAGCCTTCAATCGTGTGGACCACCCCCTCCTCCTCTCCACTCTACAGACCCTTGGCTTCTCCCTCTGTGCCCTCGACTACCTCGGGGGAAGGCAGCAACTCACCTGCTTCAACCATACCCTCTCAACCCTCTTACCTGTGAACAGTGGGGTACCACAAGGGTTCTTCCTTGGACCCATCCTGTTCTCCCTGTTCATCAACGATTTACCCTCTGTCACCACAAAAGGGCACCTAACCCTTTACACGGATGACCTGGTCATCTTAGCCAGCTTGCCCGATGCCACCAGCATCGATACCCAGCTCAACTCTGACTTCTCCCATATCAGGGCATGGCTTGATGGGAACAAACTCACAGTCATCTTGAAGAAAACACAGGCCATGCTCTTTGGTTCAGCGGCCAAAATCTC
Source organism: Neoceratodus forsteri (assembly GCA_016271365.2). NCBI lineage: Eukaryota > Metazoa > Chordata > Ceratodontiformes > Ceratodontidae > Neoceratodus > Neoceratodus forsteri. The sequence continues at coordinate 82,891,948 of CM028133.1, read as the reverse complement.
CTCCTGCACAACACCCCTCAAAATCCATGGGTCCAGTGACTCCCTCCTGCCGACAATTGACTCTGCCAAGTACCTTGGAGTTACCCTCGATCCCCACTTAGATCTCTCCGGACACATCAGAAACATATGTAACGCTACAAATGTCAAGCTTGGCCTAGCACACAGGGCAAAAGACTGCCTTACCCCTGCTGCCTGGCTGGCCATAGCTAGGGGGATACTACTTCCTACCCTCTCCTATGGTCTCGTTGCCTTTGCTCCTGTCCCATCCTCAAGCCTCGCAAAGTGGGACACCACATACAACATCTGTCATTTCGCACTCTCGGTTCCCCGTCTTACACACCGCTATATGCTCTACTCTCGCTTGGAATGGCTCCCCCCCTGAAAAACACTGGACCTACATCCTTGGAAACTTCATTGACAACATAGTTCATACGGCCACTCCTGATTCACTCACCCTCCCCCTTAAACACGCCTCCCCCATCTACCACCTCAGGTCTTGCGTGTCCCAGACTCGCCTGGTCCCTAAGACCCGCACCCTCACAGGCGATTGGGCGTTCACTGCCCACGCGCCAACATTTGTGGAACTCCCTTCCAGCACAAGTTCGTGCCTCCCCCTTCCATTCCACCTTCAAAACTTCCCTCTGGAACTTTCTAAAAGCTGCTGCGACCTGCCTGCTTGCCACTTAATGCCCAGTCCCACAGCCCTCCTACCCTCAACGGTACCCCAGCTAGGCACTTACTGACCCCCTATTTTTGTGATGCATTTATTCTAATGACTATGCTATGTACTGTTTCTTTAAATGCCTATGGTATGTCGTATACCCCCCTTGATGCCCCTTGGGCCTGTATGTACCCTATGCTGTGTGACCCACTGTTGGTGCATTTATTCTAATTCCTATGCTAAGTGCTATTGCTTTAAAATCCCTGGTTATGTCTTGTTGTTTTATGCCCCCCAAGATGCTTCTCTGAGCCTGTATGTACCTTACACAGTTTTTTACCCGCTGTTGGAGCATGTTGCTCTGGTTTGTAATGTTGACTATGTATTTGTCTCATGGAGACCTTGTAATTCTCCCGGGTCGCACCTGAAAATAGGCACTAGCTGTCTAGTGTGCTTACCTGGTTACCAAAAGCAAATAAATAAATAAAACCATTTTTATTGTTATATTGCATATATAGGATGGTTGATTCTCATATTAGGCACTCGACCACCAACCCTTGTGGGGGAATGGTCTGGAAAGAAAATGCCTTCTTCCACCTAGAGGAAAAGAAAACACAAACAGTTAGTTGTAATAGAAATAAAGATGTCAGTGGACCCAATTAAAATGATCTCACTAAATATTAATGGGCTCCATGACTCTATAAAAAAAATCTCACCTTAAACAATACCTGACTAAGCAGAAGGCATACCTCATTTACCTTCAGGAAACTCACCTTTCTGATTTAGAGCACAAGAAGTTGGCCTGGGGTGATAGATACAAAGTCATAGCCTCCTCACATCCAAGGGGTAGAAAATGAGGGGCAACAATTTTAATTCCTTCAACAACCCCTTTGGAAATTCTGAAAACCCATGTTGATGCTCAAGGCCGTTATGTAATGGTATACGGTCTTTTATATGGCCAAAAGAGCTCCCTGGCTAGTGTCTATTTCCCTCCTCAGACAAGGTTCCCAATACTGAAGGTTTTTTTGTCTACACTGTTAGATAATCTTCAGGGCCTGTTGATTATGGGAGGGGGATATCAATATGACCTTATCCCCAGATTTAGACAGTTCTAATCAATAGGCTCATAGGAAAAATACTACAGTAAAACAGTTTAAGAGAATACTGGATCATTTGGGCATTGTTGATGTTTAGAGACACTTAATTCCCTCTACCCCAGGTTAAACATATTATTCACCATGTTTTAAATCGTATTCCTGCCTAGATTATTTTATGGTGATACGTGAGCATTTTTCATCAGTTCAAGACAAGACAATAGGTGTAAAATTACTATCCGATCATCACCCCTTAATCCTGAAATTAGACATGGGCCGGAAAAGGAAGAGAACTTTATGGAGATTAAACCCAATAACCTTAAAAGATAAGGAATTCCAGGAGACAAAAAAAGAATAAGCCAATATTATACAGAAAATGAATCTCAGAAAATTACAGAAGCAATACAATGGGATGCCATGAATGCAACACTGAGAGGGGAGATCATATCATATACCTCAAAGAAAAATAAAGAGAGAGGCAAGGCATCTCGAATTATCAGAACAGCTTCTAAACTATCAGATGTTATACAGGGAGGGAGACACCGAATTAGATCAAAAAATTAGGGATACAAGGGCGGAGCTATAGAAAATTATAGATAATAATATACAACAATCACTAATATATCTAAGACAAACTGTGCATGAAGGTGGTTCTAGGGGGGCTCGGAGATTGGCTCAGAAACTCAGAGCAAGGAAGACTATAGTACTTCTACAATTTTGAAACTTAGAAACCCTTATACAGGTACAACACACCATTCGGATACTCACATATTACAGACTTTTTCAAAGTACTATATTAACCTATACTCACCGGAAACACATCCTGAAATGCCAGAAATATCTAATTTTTTGGACCAAATAACCCTACCCACCCTCTCCTCCTCTCAGATTCGGGGTTTGGAAGCTCCTATAACTCAGTTGGAAATTCGGGAGGCTATCAAAAACCTGAAGCCTAGAAAGTGCCCAGAACTGGATGGTTTTACATCTGAGTGGTATATGACATTTAAAAAAGAATTAATCCCAAAACTACATGCCTTATTTTCAGAGCTAACCCATGAGGGAGTCCCCCCACCATCATGGGATTGCACCACCATTGCCCCAATACCTAAACCACATAAAGATCTCTCAGACCAAGCATCTTATAGGACTATCTCCATTTTAAACATTGACTATAAGATCTATACAGCCATCTGGGTATCTAGATTTGAATCTATACCACCAAAAATTATACTACTGGATCAGTCAGGGATCATCAAGAATAGGAGTACTACGGATAATGTCCGTAGGACCCTGATACTTCAGGAATATGTAAAGACAAGGAAAATTCCATCAGTTTCTATCAGTTTAGATGCAAAAAATTATTTTGATTAAGTCTATTTGCCATTCTTATGGAAGACCCTAGAGACCTTCCACTTCCCGGCTTCATTTATCACTTCCCTTAACAAATTATATAGATCCCCGAGGGCCTATGTATGAATAAATGGAAATCTATCCCCCCTGATAAAATTAAGTAGAAGCACAAGACAAGGATGTCCCTTATCACCCTATTTATTCGCACTATATTTGGAACCACTTGCAGCAAGATTGAGGAACATAATCTCAGTAAAAGAGGTTCCAATAGCTCAGCAAGAACATAAAATAAATATGTTTGCTGATGACATTCTGTTAACCCTGTTATCACCATCCCAATCAATCCCGGCAGCTTGGCAAATATTTAATCAATATAAGACACTGGTGGGTTTTAAGTTAAACATTACAAAAACAGAGATCTTGGCCTTTAATGTTATTCCCTCTCAATATTTAACAAAAGAATACCCATTTAAATGGCATGCTATGAAAATAATATATCTGGGAATTAACATCCCCCTTAATCCAGAGGTGCTAGAGATTTTAAACTACGAGCCCCTCATGACCACTATTCAAACAGACATGGAAAGATGGTCCACCTTCCTGACTCCCTTCCATCAACAGACATAAATTGTTCATATAAACATACTCTTTAGATTACTTTATTTAATACAGAACATTCCCTTTTTCCTGGCAACATATTATTTTAAATCATGGGACAAATTAATCTCTATATTTTTGGGGGGTAGGGGACATCTTAGGAAAAAGGCTGGCTATATTTAAATTATCCCTAGCCCAGGTAGGATTTAATCTTCTGGATTTTAAATTATACTCTAAAGCATAATTTCTTAGGATAATGTTGATCTGGTTAACGGAATCCTATTGGACCCCTTGGAAGGATATCGAATTTCACTTAAATAATCTATTTGGTATTAAAAAAATTCTTCTCTCTTCAGAGGAGAGGTCTCTATCTCCCACAACCTTTATGGGCATTACGGGTCAAGCTTACAAATGTTGGAGATGTACAAGATAAATTGGGCCACTCCGTATTATATGCAGTATGAATATATTAAATTAATATCAAAAGATGATTCATTTGTACCCATATATATGGACTCCACATTCCAGGAATGGAGAAGATTAGGCCTTTCCCATTTTTTTCAGTTTTTAAACCCTCAGGGGATACTCCCTTTTGAAGAATTACAGTGCCAATATAATCTTCATAGATCAGTTTTATTCCGTTATTTCCAGGTTACAAACCATATACTCTGGAACCGAATAATACAACCCAGGATCTCATACCCAGCCCCAGAACTTTTTAAATTATTCATGGAAGCTATAAAGGGGAACTTTGGTTAGCTTTTAATAGGAATAATATATAGGGAACTGAGAAATGAACAAAAAGAATCTACCAAATCTATACTACAGGAGTGGAACAGAGATCTACACCTAGATATAACTATGGAGGAGTGGAAGGGATCAGCTCTGAGTGCAGTAAAGATCACTTCCTCTCCATTTTGGAGGGAGTTTTCATGGAAGTGTCATTCACACTTCTTTAGAGCTTCAGCAGTTCTACTTAAATTCCTTCTGGAAGAATATGGAATCTGCTGGCGAAAGTGTGGGTGCCCGAGGGTGACACTGGGACACATATTCTAGCAATGTCCTGGTTTGATGCCCTTTTGGCTAGCCTTACAAACAGAACTTACTAAATTATTAGGACAGGTGGTAGAACTAACAGCTGAGCAGGTACTGCTGGGTATCTTTCCAGACCATTCCCCTCCATTGGAACAAACCCTTTTGCCCACTAGTCTTTTGGCGGCTAAGAAGTCCATTACTTGCAGATGGATGACTAACACAATTCCAACAGAATTAGATTAGAGATCTATTATGTCTGACTTGTATGCTATGGAAAACCTTAACACTGAGATTCAGGTTAAATCTCCAACATACATGATGACATGGCAGCAATGGGTGCTCTACCAAGCCTTGGCGGATCCAAACTTCTGCCCTTAATTTCAGTTGATCCGTGGAAGGCGGCGGGGGGGTCAGGTGGAAGTAGTCAATAGCATAATAATAAGTAAAATCAAGTAATTGGTTATGTCTTAAAAATGTCCCGCTATTATGGAAGCTGTTATTAAAGGCACTTGAAGGTTCAAAGCAGCACCTACTTACTCTATTAGGCTTGCTTTACACAAAAAAAAACAACACAGACCTCCACGGCAGCAAGCTAGTCTTAGCAGCAGTGGTGACAGCAGTGTGGGTGGCCTTCATAGGCCTTGATCAGTTCAGTGTGGCAGCAGCCACAGCAGCAATCAAGCAAGAAGGAAGAAACCCAGGTTGGGTGGATTCATATGGTGAGATGACTTGGTCACAGACCACTCTGGGGACATGTAATGGTCGGTCCTAGCATCCAGCTTCTGGTGAAGGAGAGAGGGGGAGCAAACTAAAAACTGGGCTGGTGGCACACTATGCCAGGCTGCAGGTTCTGGCCATATGCCCAGGTAAGTAAAAGTAAATGATTTTTTTTACAGGACTAGGAAAGGAGGAAGGACTGAACTATTGATGTGTTTTTCAAGTTTCTTCACCTTTGGGTGGCTTCATGACCCATGGGAGATGTGTATTGAATGGAATGGAGTCAAGAAGAAAAATCGGGTCAAAGTTTCCTTTTTTTTGGAGGGGCAAACTTTAGTCAGGAAAAAATTGGTTAGTAACTGGGTGGGTTTAAGCCCAAATCGGATGCACTGCTCTGGGGTATATACAGATGAATCTTATACATTTGAATTTTTCCTGATTTGCATATCACATTTCAGTCAAAGCAAATAAGTTGTACCTTTTAGGGATGTTACAGACATTCTAGAGCTGACCCTTGCATTCACGGTTGGTTAAGAGGTATGGTATGCACAGACTATTGGAGCCCCACTATAGTCAGGCTTATGCCCCCCTTCCCGTGAAGCTGACCTCCACATCCCCATGCTCAGGCACATTATGACAAAGGGCAAAGGAGACTGTAGGGGTGTGCACCATTGAAATGAATGGGGATTTTTTAATTACTATTTTATACATCATTGATGGAGAGTTGGAGATTAATGAAGGCCACCGCTGATTAACTAGGGCCTTGTTGGTAAATTAGTCCTTCATTGTTCTTCAACTCACTGTCATAACATATAAAATAATGTGAAAATAACTCCACTCATTTCAAGGGGTATCTGCATGATACTCTGACCCATGAACATCATTTCTTAAAGACTCCTGCCTCTGGCTCCCTAGTACTCAACAAAGAGACTTTTTACCTGTACTTGGTGGGTTGTCTGTAGCAGCAGCATGGCCATACCCGCTACAGTGTGTGTGCGGGGGGGGACTGGCCATGTGAGTGTGTATGTGTGGGGTGTCAAGTTATTACTACGTTTGTGTTTGCACCTTAAAGTCTGTTTGCGTGTAAGCATTCAAAACTATGGAGAAAAAAATAGTGGGGGTATAGGCCAGACAGAATTAATTAAGTGGTTTTATGGGTACATTTGTGTATTTGGGATGGGAAAAACATGTGTTTCCATTGGTATGTGTGCTCAACTGTGAAAATGAGATGAGGGCGAGAAGAAAACTGAAAATCATATACTGGCTATAAGCGTGCCGCATGCATGCAGATGTATTCAGATAAGTATGTATTGAAGTACAAGTGAGCCATATGTGTGCAGACAGTATGGCTTAGTGGTTAAAGGCACTGAACTGCAAGTCAGAAAACTTAGAGGCATAAAGACCTGGGTTTGAATATCATTAACTCCCACTTGTGTATGGTATGATTCTGAGCAAGTCACTTAACTTTTACATATGCAGTTATCAGTGACCACTTGCTTTTTTGCATGCATGCCTCATGCATGCAGTCTTTCCCAACTTAACATAAAAATCATGATTTTCGCACTTGCTTGTTGCACGCATGCCATATGCATGCAATCGGTTCCAATTTAACATTTAAATCATATTTGCAGCACTCACATCACTTGGGTAGTTTTATGTGTGTAGCATGAAAACATTTTACACAATTATTTCTGTAAGGGTATGCATTTAAAATGGCAGCAATAGTTGCCATAGTATGTCATTGGACACAGTAGTTGTTTTCCAAAGCTTTCCATTGCTGCATATCAGCTTGAACTTTGCTTAAGCAACTGCGTTTGATTTATCCTAGTTTAAATTAAATTAACAGATTTAGTAATATGGGCTTTTAGTTAGCAATCAGTCCTGTAAAAAGGAGGACTGCAACAAGTGGCAGCCATACCTCCTGAGGACGACTAATTGTTGAAGCACTGGGATTTGTCAGGTCAGGACAGCTGAGGCTACTGAATTCCTGTATTTAAGCACTTTGTAGTCTTTATTGGCACTGAAAAATGGCACTGAAGCACACGTTATGTCAAGCTAATACAATGGCATAGTGGGCCAGATTTTTAAAGGGCCAGAATGACACAAGCCCCAGCATGCCAAACATATGGCGAATGGGGATTGCGGCATTCTCCCAGCCGGTGATCAGGATTTTCCATCCAGTGCACCAATTGCTGCAAGTTAGACCAACTTTTTCTCATCTAGCTTGTGACAATCCTGGGCACCCATTTTATGGGGCACTCATTTTATGGGGTTTGCACCAAATATTTGGTGGAAGCTGTCATAAATTGGGTAAAATGTTGCAACTGCATCTAACCTACCAAAATCAGGTGCAGTGGCAGCAAAGGTGATTTGCGCAGCTATGCCAAAAACAGGTGTGATGCAGGGTTTAAGGCACACCCTACATCACCCTTTGAAAATCCGCTCCAGTAACTTAGCTGCTGGAGTGCTTCGTTTTTTGCTAGTCAAGGTTGTCTGATTTACAGAGCACCCAACTTCACGAGGACACAGTGACATTTCTTACTGCTTGTCCAGAGAAGCGGATGGGGCACTGAACTGAAGGCTTTGGCCAGATCACTGAAGATGGCAGATGTTATGTGCCCCTGGTCCATCCCTGAGAAGATGGGTTCAATGACACACACCCCTATACGGCGCTGCTTCAAGGACTACTACTCCTACCTTGCCTGGCCTAAACAAGGTTGAGGGGCCTGGGTTCCCAAACTTACTTTGAACTGGTTATTTCCATAAGGTTTCATAATGTATATTGCCTCTACCCAGAGTTTTGCTTTTAAATGGGCTAGCTGTTACCTGGTACAACTCCCTGGAATGTTATACTACCCACTTTTACCATTTTCTACCCCAACACATGACTCAATAAACAATGCCCCACATTTCATACATTTTTGTAATTAAAGACTCTCTCTAATAGTATGCTCATGACAACCATTTGCAAAAACAGTAACAATAATAATTATTTAGGGGCACAGGCATTAGGAATGATGAAACAGGAGAAGTATTTTATTTATTTTTTATTTATTCAGTTTTTGGGTTAATACTTTTGAGCTAAAAGCTCATTTACAAAGGTTCCACGTCAACAGCAAGCAACACAAATACAGCAAAACAATACAGACAGAGGTTACAAAATTACATTGGATACAAAAATGATTTTCAACTCTTTTGTAAATAAAATTACAAAATTCAATCACATTAAGCAATAAGTATGTTGCAAGGTGTGAACAGAATGGAAAGGTAGCTTGCCACAGAGAGAGAAACTAGTAGCAACAGAGGCTGGGTGATGAGAGAGTGCCGAGTATGTGAGGAAGGTATAAGGGAGAATAGGTGGAGAAAACAGGAGCAGCCATAGGTCCTTGTCATTCATTTGCTGGAAGGGGAAATTTCCATGTAGTTTTGGAGTGGGAGGATATGGTGAGGGTAGAGTGGAAGCAGATTAAGTAGGGGGTAGATGGGAAATGGATGAGGAATGGAATGGAGGATGAAAGCAGAGTGGGACATTAGAGGAGAGGAGAGGAGTAAATAACAAGTAGTTGGATAGAGGAGATTATAAGTGCTATAATGAACAGAAAGAAGACAGGAGTTAGCTTGTGCAAATTAGGAGTTACAATCACACCCACTAAGTTTTGCTAAATGGTTATGAAGTTTAGATTTGAAGTAGAGATTATACAATGATTATTATTTACAAATGTACATTTGATTGGTTACCGGTGAAAACCCTCCAGCTGGGTAGATGCCAGTTATCGAAATAGAAGAAAAGCAATCACATAGTACCAACATTAATTACCTAGAGCCCTGGCTATCTAGCTGCCTTAAAAATCAGATGGAACACATTTCATACTTCCCACCACTGCACCACTGGCACCACTTCCCCAGACGCAGTATGAAACCCCACAATCTCATATATTTTACCCTGGGTAGCAAGTTACCAAAGTCCTGTAGAAGGTTGCAGACCTGGTGGATGGTGCAGCTGTACGTTGGCTGGCTTGATTTAAAAGACAAATAGACTTAAACTTGAAAGCATTCTGATAAACAACCACTTGTAATCCTTAAGGGAAGGGCAAGGATTGCCCTGCCTGTTGCAGTTAGACCTTTTGGGTTGGGTGCATCCAGACGATCACATCAGATTTAGACGTTGAGCATTTCCTCCTGAGTGTTTAGCACATTCATATGATTTGCAAACACTCGGCACATCTGTATGGTTTGAAACACTCAGCACATTTATATAACTTAACATGGAAACATAGAAACATAGAGGTTGATGGCAGATAAGGACCGCATGGCCCATCCAGTCTGCCCATTTCTTTTTCTACCTTACGAATGTGCCATCGGCCTTTGCTCTGTCAATGGCCTATCTATTCATGCTCATCTGTATTGCTCCCTTATGCCTATTCCATGCCTGTTTGAAGTCCTGCACTGTATTTATATCCACCACTTCCTGAAGTAGGCCATTCCATGCATCCACCACCCTTTCTATGAAAAATAAGTTCCTCATTTTACCCCTTAATCTGCCACCCTCTAATCTCATGCTGTGTCCTCTTGTCCTGCTATTTTTCTTATATTGAAACATGTTAGACTCTTTCACCTTGTTAATGCTCTTAAGGTGTTTGAATGTTTCGATCATATCACCTCTCTCCCTCCTTTAATCTAGGGTATACATATTGAGCTCCTTTAATCCTCATACATTTTCTGATGCAGTCCCTGCACCATTTTGGTTGCCCTTCTCTGGACTGCCTCAATTTGGTTAATGTCCTTGTGAAGGTGTGGCCTCCAGTACTGCATGCAGTAGTCCAGATGGGGCCTAATCAGTGTCTTGTAAAGAGGGATAGTTACCTCCCTCTTCCGACTTGTGATACCCTTACTAATACACCCCAACATCCCCCTACCCTTACCTACTGCTTTAGTGGGCTGCTTGGATGATTTCAGGTCATCTGTGATGATGATGCCCAAGTCTCTTTCTTCCCTTGTGACTGCCAGAAACTCCCCTCCCAGCCTATAGGTGGCTTCAGGGTTTCTCTTCCCTATGTGCATAATCTTGCACTTCTTTGCATTAAACCCTAGTTGCCACTCTTCTGACCACTTTGCCAGTTTATTCAGATCTCTTCTCATTCTGCCCACCCCATCTAGATCATCTACTCTGTTGCAGATCTTGGTGTCATCTGCAAATAAAAAAAACCTTACCCTCCAGTCCATCTGCAATGCCACTGATGAAGATATTGAAGAGGACTGGCCCCAGGATTGAACCCTGAGGTACCCCACTTGTGACTTCTAACTCTTCTGACTTCATACTGTTTACCACCACTCTCTGTTTTCTGCCCATCAAGCAGTTTTCCACACAGTCCACCAACTTCTGACCCACCCCAAGCCTACTCAGTTTATTAATCAATCTTCTATGTGGAACAGTATCGAAAGCTTTGCTGAAGTCAAGGTAGGTGACTTCAACTGCTCCCCCTTGGTCCACCACTCTGGTTACCCAGTCAAAGAAATCTATGAGATTAGTTTGACAGGACCTTCCTTTTGTAAACCCATGCTGTCTTGGATCCTGTGCTCCTATGGATTCCAGGTGTTGCACTATCCTTTCCTTAAGGAGTGCCTCCATAATCTTGCCCACCACTGAGGTAAGACTGACTGGTCTGTAGTTCCCTGCCTCCTCCCTGCTACCATTCTTGTGGAGCGGGATCACATGAGCTATTCTACAGTCTTCTGGGACCTCTCCTGTGCTCAGAGCCTCACTAAACAGTTCTGATAATGGCTCTGCTAGTTCCACCCTTAGCTCCTATAGTACCCTGGGATGTATGCCATCAGGTCCCATTGCCTTATCCACCCTGATGCTATTGAGCTCTTGTAGGACCCTTTCTTTTGTAAAGGGACTAGTGCACACCTCCCTCCCCCCTGTGTCCATGGTGCTGAGCTGTGGGCCCTGTCCTAGCCTCTCCTCAGTAAATACTGAGCAGAAGTATCTGTTTAGAACAGATGCTTTTACATGATCCTTCTCCTCACATGCCCCCTTGTTCCCTTTCATCTTTGCAATACCTCCTCTGGACTTTCTCCTTTCACTAATGTATCTATAAAAAGTCTTTTCACCTTCTTTTACTGTTCGTGCTAGTGTTTCCTCAGTTTGGGCCTTTGCCTGCCTTACTGCCTTCCTTGCTTCCCGCAGGGAAGTTTGGTATGCCTCCCTATCTTCATCCTGCTGCGTTCCCTTATATTTCTTGAAGGCCAGCATTTTGGCTTTGACCTTTTCTGCTATGGTTTTTGAGGACCAAAGTGGTTTCCTTCTTCTTTTGCACTTCCTTTTCTCTCTAACACAATGGGAAGTTGCTTCAAGTATTGCATCCTTAATGCTTGCCCACTTTGCCTGTACCCCCTCACCTGTATTTCTTTTTGCCAGGGCTAGCTTAACTCTGTTGGCCATTTTATCAAAGTCAGCTCCTCTTAAGTCCCATATTTTTGCTTTGGAATGGGATGATTTAGTTCTAGAACATTACCGTACATCTATATCCCAGACCATCTGGTAAGTAAATGAAGGTATAGAGCCTTCAACCAGGGGCCAAGAGGGCCACACTGGTCCAATTACTCAGGGAAAACTGTCAACCCCAGGTCACAGAATGCAAACTGTCATTTCCAGGTTATACCAAATCTGAATTAACTTTGGGGTCTCAGTCCATTTTGAGGCTTGTGGCTATGACTGGTGGCTCCACTGGACATGTCAACCAGATAGGTAGCACAAGTACATATCAGCACATTTATGCAACACTTTGGGCTCACTTGGGTCCCTCAAATAGTTAGATGATGCTTGAGCTCACTTGGGTCCCCCAAAACAGTTATGTTCAGCAAACGTTACTACTCTGTCCTAGGCTCACTAGGGGTACCCCCAGAACAGTCACTGTCACAAAAAAGTTCCACAATATGGTCCACTCTCGCTGTGCTAAAATTATGAGTAGCAGTGACAGGGTGCAAACCATAGAATGATCTTCAGTCAAACAGTATTTGGGAAAGGCTGGCACAATTTGAAAAGGTTTCATTCTTTCTTGCACCTGGGGGTACAAAAGTACTCACTCAGGCTCCTCATGGTTGAATTTCCACAATCAAGTTTCCTGATGTCTTCAGTTCTCCCACAACTGGAGTGAAATCAGCTCTCTCACAGCTGGCTTGAGGTCATCTGGTTGCAGGCCCATGTCTTTCCCCAACGTGAAAGGGAGGGCTAGCACCTGGGGGACATTTTGGCAACCCCCAGACTAGCAAAAACTACAACTAAATAACTAACTTCACTGCTAAGAAGGCAATAACCCCCTCCTGGATGGAGAGGATTAGCTGGATATCCAGGATTGGCTGCATGGCTGGGGGCCTGAGCCTCCACCCCAAGGGGGGTCCCCACTTGAAACTGCTGAAAGGCTGAAAAACACAGTCTCTTATACGATTTTCCTGACGCTCCTGATTGGCTGAGAGTTTTGGGTGAATGGCCTCCAATTGGCTGGAAGGCCTGTTAATCAAGAAAATGAATTATGCATGAACTTCACTCAATCCACTGTTGGTTTGCTGTTTTGGCGCCTGAAGTTAGGTCCCTATAAGTCCCCATGAGTACTTGCTATTTTCCCATGAGCTTTGGCTAATCTCCCACAAGTTCTGGCTTTGTTACCCTGGTTCTCTGGTTGGCTGTGCTGCTTTAAAATGGCTGCTTAACTCACAGTCTCTTAAGAAGACTAGATACAGTCCCAACTTAAAGTCTTGGTGCAGCCAGATTAGAATGAAGTGAATATTGGCCCAAACGCCTCACAGTTCATTAGCCCTGGTTGTATACTTGCTGTCGCTGCACCGACCTTGCAAATTGCCCAGTCCATTAGCCTGTCCCTTCAACCCTACCTTTTGCAGCAGGCAGGCTGTCTTTACCTGAATCCCAAATATTGCTGGTGCAGCCAGGAGCAGAGCATATCTTTTTTTAAATACTGTCCCCCTTCTAAACATTTTCCCCAACACATATTACAGTTACATTATTTAAAACATTTTCTTTTCCCTTTTCTGTTGGCCATAGTTAAAATACAGCTTCACCGAGGACTGAAGCACCCTCATGAATATTTATACTGATCGGGGCTCTCACTCATTAATATTCATGAGCCCCAAATGTTACTACTTTGTGGATCTCTTTAATTTTGCTGAAAGCAGGCTCTTTTCGCCCTGCTGGTGGTCACCGGGCCCCACTGATCCGGTGGGGACACCAGGACCATTGAACACTTCCTCTGTTAGACCGAGATATGAGTGGTCACAAAATCAAAGCTGCGGCTCGTGCCTGCATGTTCCCCACTGCACCAGAGTGTAAGCATCTAGCGGGTGATCGCATTTTGCTTTTTGGAGCCCCGAAGGTCTGGAATTACTTTCTGGGCTGCTTTCATTGGGCACAGGGGCACAAAAGGACTGGAGGGACCAAAAGGAAAATATGCAAGCAAACAGAGGGTGCTCCATGACAGAGTAGGAACAGGAGATGCAAGGCTGCAGGTAAGCCCTCATTTTGGCAGGCGGGCAACACTAGATGAATCCCCTTTAGGCCTGCCAAGCTTTTTCTAACAGGAACTAATCATTCTGTAGTTGGAGTAGGCAAAATCAGAGAAGTTTTTTTTCTGGTCTTGGTTTGGCCAAATCACCCCCTAGTTTTGGTTCTGCTTTTGAATTCAAGCTATTTCACCCCATTTTCAAGTATACTTACCTCTCACTAACTAACCAAGCCATAACTGTATGGGGGGAAAGCCCCACATCAAAGGTCTCCCCATCCCTCACATAGCATATCTAGCTTTCTGCCAAAGTCTCTCCACTCCCATCCAAAAATTGTAATAATTGTAGTTATTGCGCTCCCCACCCGACCTCTAGAGGAAAATAAAAATACTGGCTTCCAGAACCTTTTATGTTTATTGTATCTTTAAGTGCTTTGCAAAGTAGTAAGTATGATACTGGTATTGCAGAGACTGCTGTAAATACCATTAGTTTTATTCCATGTATTTCATATAAACTCTATCCGAAAAGTGTTGCAATCCTGGAGAAAGATGGTAGAGAATATTGCTGCCATCAGGTGCACAGGATTCAAACAACAGATAGGCCACAGAGAAGTGAAGTAAAGCACACTTACATGAGTTGCTCAGGGTCACATAGGACATGGCAATGGTGGGATTCAAATCTTGGTCTCTGGGTTCACAGCTCTGTTCTAAGCACTAGATTAATTTGCTTTTAGAGGGTATCTTCACTCCCCAATCTGCCATTACTGGTCAACTCCCCCAGCTAAGATGTTTAACTGGCTTTCTACCAGTTTCCCTCCCTCCTCCTCCCTCCCTCCTCCACACACCTTTAGACCGTCGCCCTCCTGCCATCCTGCCCACCTGTACTTTTTGTAGCAAGAGCCCCTGACGTGCGTTTCCTGCAGCTCCTCAATCGCCAAGAGTTTCTTGATGCTAATCCTGAAGGGCAGCAAGCTCAGTAGTCTTTTATTTTTCTTTTACGATAGCTCACTCCTTTCCATTGCACCATGCCCTTCCGAAGGTCCAGAGCTGCCAGAGACAGTGAGCTTAAAAAGGGTTCCAAAACCCTGGCAAAATGATGCTCTTTCTCCTTTAGGACAAAAGATAAATGTTTCATGGCCAGAGCTTGTATCGCCAAATTCTTCCATGTCTGGATCGTGGATACCACAGTAGATACCCAGATATGTATTTATTTATTCTGTGGTAACCAGGTAAGGCCCAGTTGGCACAAGTGCCTGTTTTCAGGGGTGACCCTAGAGCACTGGGGAGGTTAAATGTCTTCCTCAGAGTCACACAGTATACAAATGGAGGTTGTGGGACTCAAACCCAAGTCTGCTGGATATACCATACTCATTCACAGCTCAATACTCTAACCTCTAGGATATACTGCCAGCCCAGGTATTCAAGATGCAGTGTCTAGCAAATACCAATAATAGTCTGATCCAGTGAGGAAAAAATTCCCACCCTTGTCTCCGTAGTCTTCCAACCCAAATAGTAAAGTAACAGGTGTTACAGACAGGGAATACCCCACCACTGTCGATGTCTCAGCTACTACTGCCATTCAAAAATTCTGTAACACTGGGCAGGTCCAGAAATAGTGTATATATGTACCAATTGTGGTTTGACGTCTGCCACATAGAGGGGATATTCCTGGGTGATACTTGTGTACAATTTGTGGGAGGCAGTACAAGTGGTGAATAAACTTAAACTGCGATTCTTTGTATTTGTTACAGACCAGAAGCCCCATATGAGATTGTAACAATGATCCCCAGTCCTCTTTGCGAATAGTGGTACCCAGGTCCCTTTCCCATAGCTCCTTACTCTTTTGCATAAAGTCTGATACAAATTGCTGGTCCTCTCTCACTGCTTTTCTAATTATCCCTCTAGGATCATCAGGAATATCTCCACAGACAGTCCATCTATGGGCTTCCCAAGCTGCTCCTGTGGCCCTGGCTCTCTCCGAGCAGGCTGCAGCTAACAGACTGCCTGACTGACCCCTGAACAAATTCAGACAGCCCATCTGCGGGCTTCCCAAGCTGCCTCTGTGGCCCTGGCTCTCTCTCAGCAGGCTACAACAAACAGACCACCTGACTGACCCCTGGACAGATTCAGACAGCCCATCTGCGGGCTTCCCAAGCTGCCCCTGTGGCCCTGGCTCTCTCTCAGCAGGCTGCAACAAACGGACCGCCTGACTGACCCCTGGACAGATTCAGACATAGAAACATAGAAGCTGACATCAGATAAGGACCGCGAGGCCCATCCAGTCTGCCCATTTCTTTTTCTGCCTTATGAATGCGCCATCGGCCTGTACTCTGTCAATGGCCTATCTATTCATGCTCATCTGTATTGCTCCCTTATGCCTATCCCATGCCCGTTTGAAGCCCTGAATTATATTCATATCCACCACTTCCTGAGGTAGGCCGTTCCATGCATCCAACACCCTTTCTGTGAAAAAGAACTTCCTCACATTACCCCTTAATTGGCCTCCCTCTAATCTCATGCTGTGTCCTCTTGTCCTGCTATTTTTCTTATATTGAAACATGTTAGACTCTTTTTCCTTGTTAAAGCCTTTAAGGTGTTTGAACGTTTTGATCATATCATCTCTCTCCCTTCTTTGTCCTAAGGTACACATATTGAGCTCCATTAATCTGTCCTCATATTTCTGATGCAGTCCCAGTACCATTTTGGTTGCCCTTCTCTGGACTGCCTCAATTTGGTTAATGTTCTTGTGAAGGTGTGGCCTCCAGTACTGCATGCAGTACTCCAGATGTCCTAACCAGTGTCTTGTAAAGAAGGATTATTATTATCTCCCTCTTCCAACTTGTGATGCCCCTACTAATACACCCGAACATCCCTCTAGCCTTACCTACTTCTTTAGTGGTCTGCTTGGATGATTTCAGGTCATTGGTGATGATGATGCCCAAGTCTCGTTCTTTCCTTGTGACTGCCAACAACTCCCCTCCCAGCCTATAGATGGCTTCAGGGTTTCTCTTCCCTATGTGCATGATCTTGCACTTCTGTGCATTAAACTCCAGTTGCCACTCTTCTGACCATTTTGCTAGTTTATCCAGATCTCTTCTCATTCTGCCCAACCCATGTGGATCATCTAATTCTGTTGCAGATCTTGGTGTCATCTGCAAACAGACAAACCTTACCCTCCAGTCCATCTGCAATGTCACTGATGAAGATATTGAAGAGGACTGGCCCCAGGATTGATCCCTGAGGTACCCCACTTGTGACTTGCATCTCTTCTGACTGTATACGGTTTACCACCACTCTCTGTTTTCTGCCCATCAAGCAGTTTTCCACATAGTCCACCAACTTCTGACCCACCCCAAGCCTACTCAGCTTATTAATCAATCTTTTATGTGGAACAGTATCGAAAGCTTTGCTGAAGTCAAGGTAGGTGACTTCAACTGCTCCCCCTTGGTCCACCACTCTGGTTACCCAGTCAAAGAAATCTATGAGATTAGTTTGACAGAACCTTCCTTTTGTAAACCCATGCTGTCTTTGATCCTGTGCTCCTATGGATTCCAGGTGTTGTACTATCCTTTCCTTAAGGAGTGCCACCATAATCCTGCCCACTACTGAGGTAAGACTGACTGGTCTGTAGTTCTCTGCCTCTTCCCTGCTACCACTCTTGTGGAGTAGGATCACATGAGCCATTCTCCATTCTTCTGGGACCTCTCCTGTGCTCAGAGCCTCACTAAACAGTTCTGATAATGGCTCTGCTAGTTCCACCCTTAGCTCCTATAGTACCCTGGGATGTATGCCATCAGGTCCCATTGCCTTGTCCACCCTGAGCTTATCAAGCTCTTGTAGGACCCTTTCTTTTGTGAAGGGATTAGTGCACACCTCCCTCTCCCCTGTGTCCATGGTGCTGAGCTGTGGGCCCTGCCCTGCCTTCTCTTCAGTAAATACTGAGCAGAAGTATCTATTTAGTATAGATGCTTTTACATGGTCCTCCTCCTCACATGCCCACTTATCCCCTTTGATCTTAGCTATACGCCTTCTGGACTTTCTCCTTTCACTAATTTATCTATAGAAAGCCTTGTCACCTTCTTTTACTGTTTGTGCTAGTGTTTCCTCGGATTGGGCCTTTGCCTGCCTAACTGCCTTCCCTGCTTCCCTTAGGGAAGTTTGGTATGCCTCCCTATCTTCATCCTGCTGCGTTCTCTTATATTTCCTGAAGGCCAGCCTTTTGGCTCTGACCTTTTCTGCTACTGTTTTTGAGAGCCAAAGTGGTTTCCTTCTTCTTTTGCCCTTTCCTTTCTCTCTAACACCATGGGATGTTGCTTCAAGTATTGCATATTTAATGCTTGTCCACTTTGCCTGTACCCCCTCACCTCATTTCTTTTTGAGAGGGCTAGCTTAACTCTGTTGTCCAGCTTATTAAAGTCAGCTCCTCTGAAGTCCCGTATTTTTGCCTTGGAATGGGATGATTTAGTTCTAGTGACCAAATTGAACCATACCATGTGATGGTCACTGGCCCCCAGGTGACCTTCTACCTGTAGATCCGTGATCCTTTCCCTGTTAGTCAGTACTAGATCTAGGATAGCCCTGCCTCTTGTGGGTTGTTGTAAGAGTTGTTTGAGTCCCTTCACCTGCAGGGAACCCACCATGTGTCTAGTTCTGGCAGATGTTCCTGCTAGTATTGACCAATCTGTATCTGGCATGTTGAAGTCTCCCATTATCTGAACCTCCAGTTTAGCTGTCATGTTTTGTATATCTTCTAACAGTAATGTGTCTATGTCCCCCCCCGGTCTGGAGGCCTGCGCACAACCCCATTTCTTGTGGCTGTCCCAGTTCCTGTTTCCAATTCTGATTCAGACAGCCCATCTCCGGGCTTCCTAAGCTGCTCCTATGGCCCTGGCTCTCTCCGAGCAGGCAGCAGCTAACAGACCACCCGACTGACCCCCAGACAGATTCAGGCAGCCCATCTGTGGGCTTCCCAATCTGCTCCTCTGGCCCTGGCTCTCTCCGAGCAGGCTGCAGCTTGTCACAGATTCACTCAGCAGGTCAGGCCCTCTACTGTCAAAGTGCCAACCTCTGAGCGCAGTCTTGTGAACAGTGTAACAGACAAGTAACCCTCTTGTCTGTTTTGTGAGATTGGATCAACCTTTGGTCTCAAGTTCTTGAGAGATTCAAACTATTAACCTCTTGCTAGCATACCCAATGCACAGGCTCAGATATATCTGTCTTCGGGGGGCCAGATATCTTTGCCTACGGGCACCTAACCAGGTATTCAGAACTGAACCCTTAAAACTTTAATAAAGACCTCAGATTTAAAACGCTTCTCTTTCCTGTTTGATACCACCATACAAGCTTATGTCTGCTGTCTACTATAACCATAAATATTTCTTAGCAAAAGAAAGCAATTCAAAGACAGATCAGGTATGCTCTAAAATTAGAGTTTTTATTATAATATATAATAATATGTCAAACATACAATACAGAACTCTTATATCACAAGACATACATATCTTTAAACAAAACAAGGTTTAAAACAGTGAGATTTCTTCAACAATATTTAGATTTGTCTAGCTTTCTAAATACTTGTGTTCAGTGCTCAGATGTTTTCTTGGTCAGTATCAGATAAAGTGTGTCTGTAGTGAAACAGAATAATCTTTAAAAGCTGGTTTTGCCCACCTCTTTTGCATGAGGTCATCTAGCTCCTCCCTATCAAAATATCTAAAAATATATATTTCTATACAACCACAGGATGTGATTTCAAAGTATTAATTCTGCAGCCTTAGCATAACTCAATTCCAGTTACACTTCTTTTGATTCATGCTGCATCCTCCTCACACAGGCTTCATATGAGATTTACAACTTCTCACCTCTGTGTAATAACCTGTGTTTTTTTTTCAACATCATAAACCTTTTTTATGATTTCCCTCTTAACAAAGTTAACTTAAACAACTCTGTAATTAACTCAAAGAAACAGGATCCTTGATTAAAGTCTTCCATGTAACCCATTGTCTCTAAAAACTAAGTGTGTGTGATACATTCTGTCAGCATTTCTCTTGGCCTGCATCTGTCAGCTGAAATCTTGGGGGGATGATAAGTGAGGTCATTCCTACAGCATTTGATTTTTCAGCAGAGACAGTCATTAATACATTTTATATAAAAAAATATGATACAGCAGTCAAAACTGGCTGTCTACATCACACTCCTCCCCACCTGGACTGAATTTGGGGGATCTATCTCCCACATGGGATGAGGGCCCCAAATCAGTTCGCTCCTCATAGACTCTAGACAGCCCATCGGAGTTCTGATTCTTAATGCCTGCCCTATGTATGATTTTCAGATCATAGTCTTGCAAAGCAAGACTCCTTCTTAGCAGTCTCCCATTGCTCTTTCCCATCTGTGTCAGCTGAACCAGGGGGTTGTGGTCAGTCTGCACCACAAAATGCTTCCCATACAAGTATAGCTCTAATTTCTTTAGGGCCCACACTATGGCAAGACACTCCTTTTCCACTGTGGAGTACGCATACTCCCTGGGGAGCAGCTTCCAACTCAGGAATGCTACTGGGTGATCTGTCCCTTGGCTGGAAGTCTGGCTCAGTAGTGCCCCAATACCCACATCTGAGGCGTCCGTCTGAAATATAAAGGTTTTGCAATAGTCAGGACTTGTCAAAACAGGAGCACTGCACAGTGCCTCCTTCAGTCTGGTAAAGGCTTCTTCACAGGCTGGGCCCCAGATAATTTTCTTTGGCATCTTTTTCTATGTCAGGTCAGATAGGGGAGCAGACAGGGCACTGTAATTAGGTACAAATTTCCTGTAGTACCCTGCTGTCCCTAGAAAGCTCCTGACCTGCTTCTGGGTTTCTGGTCTGGGCCATTCCTGGATCATTTCTATCTTTATTTGGTTAGGACAGAGCTGTCCCTGGCCTACCACATATCTGAGGTATGCCACCTCTCCCATGGCCACCTGGCACTTCTTGCTTTGACAGTGGGCCCATCCCTCTGTATCCAGTCCAGCACTTCCCTAAGGTGGGATAGGTGTTCTTCCCAGCTGGTACAAAAGATGGCAATGTCATCCAGGTATGCCACGGGGTACTCCTCTGCACCATTTAACACCTGGTTCACCAACCTTTGGAAAGTGGTGGGGCATTCTTCATTCTGAAAGGCATTACTTTAAACTCAAATAAGCCTATCGGAGTGATGAAGGATGACCTCTCCCTAGTTTTGTCTGTCAATTCTACCTGCCAATACCCCTTGGTAAGGTCAATAGTCGTAAGGTAGGTCACCCCTCCCAACTTGCCAGAAGTTCGTCCTTCTGGGGCATCGGGTGGGCGTCAGACTTCGTGACTGCATTCAGTCCATGATAGTCCACACAGAAATAAGTTGAGCCATCTGGCTTGGGCACAAGGACTATGGGTGAGGCCCAGGCGATGTGGGATCTCTGGATTACACCTAAATCCAGCATCTCCTCCACTTCCCTCCTAATGTTCTTTGGACAGTCTCTGACACCTGATATGCTGTCCGCCGAATGGGCAACTGTGTCCCTGTCTCCACATCGTGTGTCGCTAAGGGGGTTAGTCAAGGCTTGGCGCTAAACAATGGGGCAAAGTCTGCTAAAACCTCCCTTACTTTTTGGATCTGGCCCTGGGTCAGCTGGGGAGACAATTTTAATGCCTCCACAGAGGACTCCCACTTACTGTCTTCCAGCAAGTCCAGAAGGGGGTCTCCTTCGTCAGTCCCCTCCCCATGATTACTTACTGTGAACACCATGTCAGCCCTGTTTGCATATGGCTTCGTCATGTTGACATGGTACATCCTTTCTGTCTGTCTGTCTGTCTATGGTCAGGTAACTCCACAATGTAGTTCATGTCATTTACCTTCCTAACCACTTTGTACGGTCCTGCCCACTCAGCTTGCAGTTTGCCTTTCCGGACTGGAATAAGGACCATGACTTCCTGACCCACCATGTACGAGTGAGCTCTGGCTCTGCGGTCATACCACACCTTTTGTTTTTGTTGGGAAGCAGCCAGGTTGCTTTGGGCTGTCCCCTTAAGCTTCTTCAGCCTTTCCCTAAACCTAAGGATGTAATACACAATGGGAGTTCCCTGGGTGGCGTTCTTGCCTTCCCAGTCCTCCCGGATCAAGTCTAAGGGCCCATGTACCCGGCGTCCATATAAGAGTTCAAAGAGGGAAAATCTTGTCAACTCTTGGAGCACCTCCCTGTGTGCCAACAACAGGTGGGGAAGGTATTTTTCCCAGTCCCTCCCATGCTGTTCAGCAAATGCCTGGAGCATTGACTTTAGGGTACCATTGAAGCGTTCCACAAGCCCATTGGCTTGTGGGTGATATGGTGTCATGCCTTTCTGCACCACCCCACCTTTCTCCCATAAACATTTCATCAGGTCCCACATGAAGGAACCCCCTCGATCAGTGATTACTCCTGCGGAAACCCAGCACGGGAGAAAATCCCAAGTAAGGCATCTGCCACTTTGTCTGTCCTCAGAGAGGATAGAGCGACTGCCTCTGGGTACCAGGAGGCATAATACACCACAGTCAGGATGAATCCCTTCCCTGAGGAGCTGGGGGTGTTTAAAGACCCCACAATATCCATTTCCACCCTCTGAAATGGCTCCTCCACTATGGGCAAGGGGATCAAGGCAGCTTGGATTTTCTTGCCTGCCTTCCCTATTTCTTGGCACCGGTGACAAGACCTGCAATACTCCTTCACCTGCTGGGTGAAGTTAGAACAGTAGAAATTCTGGGCCAACTGCTGCATTGTGTGCATGATTCCCAGATGACCAGGCAAAGGAATATCATGTGCAATCTTGAGCTACTGCTCATGATACCCCTGCGGAACAACAAGCTGCCTGCCTAGCATCCCTCCCTCTGTCTGTACTGCCTGTGTATACATAAGTCCATTTTCCCTATAAACCTTACATCTGCCGTCACCTCCCTGTGTGCACTCTGAGTCTGCCCAAGCCCTCAGCTTCTCTAAACTAGGATCACTCCTCTCAGCAGCTGCAAACCCCTCACACATTCCCAAGGCATGGGACAGATCCCCTTTAGTCGCTAAACTAGGGTCCCTAGCACTAGCGTCAGGGCCCTCAGGATCACTGTCAATCCTAACCCTCTGACAAGGGGTCACCCCTCCCTCCTCGGAGTAACCCTCTGTAGCTGTGTGGTTACTTGCTACTGGGGAAATTTCTACCCCTTTTTATCAGTCTCCCCATCTGGAGACACAGGCTGGGGAACCAGCCTCTCAGCGGTTTTCACACTGGTTTCTGTGGGGTTCAGGAAACTATTATTTTCCCTTGCTACTTTGCTATGGGTAACTGCACATACCACCCCCTGCTGGAGATTGTTACCCAGGATCACATCCACTGCTAATGTGTTGGCTACAGCCACCTGCTGCACAATTACCCCTGTTTCACCCCAGTCCAGGAGAACACTAGCGAGTGGCAATGTTTTCTCTTCATCAGTAAACCCTTGTACGGTTACATATTTATTATGTATAAGCTGACCAGGCTGTACCAGATTCCCATTTACCAAAGTCAGGGATGCCCTTGTGTCCCTTAAACCTTGTGTCTGTACACCATTCACCATGACTGGGTGCATGTGCTCCCTCATGTTCACTGGCATGCTTCCAGGGTCACACAAACAACCCACTTCTTTTCTAGCACCCTGTTGTGTATTATGGCTTGCCTTTTTGGGGCACTCTTTGGCAATATGCCCAGTTTCTTTACACAACCAATAGGCATTTCTTACTTCAGAGGAATTTTTTCTTTGAAACCTGGGGCTAACTGGTTTCTGTGGAGGTAGTGAGGGTTTTAGCTGCCCTGAAGGCATGCTTTTCCCTTTCTGCACTGCCATGCCTGCCTCATTCATTTTCAGAGCAGGTCTGCTCTTGGTATATCAGTCCGAGAGTTCAGCAGCCTCTTGCACTGTTTTTGGATCTCAGTCCAGTCAGATTTTTAGCTCTGCTGGGCATGCCCAATAAAACTGTTCTAATAAAATCACATTTTCAATTTTATCAACAGAATTTGCCTCAATTCCTTCCCACCAATGTTTTAAAAACAGATGTTGTTTTGTGGCTAGCTGTTCATAGCTCATATCAGAGCTTCTCCTGAGCTTACGGAATTTAGCTCTGTATGATTCAGCAGTTAATTCAAACTTTTTTAACAGTGCAGCTTTTAGCTTGCTGTAATCAGTGCTGTCTTCATTGTCCATTTGACCCAATGCATCTCGAGCTTTTCCGGTAAGTAGAGGGTATAGCTGGAAGCTCCAGGACTCTCTAGGAATTTTAGCCTGAATACAAACTTTTCAAAAGAATTTAAAAATGAGTCCATGTCCTCCCCGTCCTTAAGCTCAGCCATTAATTTGGAGTTCAATTTGTAACCCAGTCCTGCAGTCCCAGTTAAACCCAAGCCACTTACCTGCTCTGTTGCCGCTGGTCGGAGTTGCATCTTCTCCAGCTCGTGTTGCCTCTGGCACTCCTCTGTCTTCTCCTCTGCAGCTTGCTTGCACTCCTCATGGTCTGCCTCCCTTTGTTGTCGCTCTGCCTCTCTGCGTTCTCGCTCTGCCTCATGGTCTGCCTCTTGCTTCTCTTGCTCTCTCATCTCCTGGGACTCCAACTCCATCCTACGCAACTCAATTTGTAGTTTGAGTACCTCTGGATTCAGGATACTGGTGGCCATTCCCTGCTGCTGTGGCCCTTCACTGACAGTGGCCCTGCTGTCCTTTTCAGTCATGGTCAATGACCCGCTGCTCTGGGTATCTGCTACCATCTGGGCCTCTATGAGGTTCTGTTTTTTGGCTGTCACCTTGAACGGGACTCCCCTGTCCCCAAACAACTGGTTCAAGTAATCTACAGTGTGCCTGCTGTAGTCGGAAGCTGTCTTCTTCTTCCCTGACTAAGGCTACTCCTGACTTTGCACTTTGGAAAAAAAAATAGGTAGGAACTTGACTGTACACCAAGTGATATATGGTTACCTTGTCTGTTACACTGTTCACAAGACTGCGGTCAGAGGTTAGTACTTTGGGAGTAGAGGGACTGACCTGCTGAGTGAATCAGTAACAGATTGGTTGGCAGTGGTGAATTAATTTTGGTATCACAAGCTTTATTGTTCTGTGTCAGATGAGACCACAGGCTCTCTTGCAAAGAAAGAAAAAGACAGAGTTTTATTTTAAAAAGGAAACAGAACCCTCTTGTCTGTTTTGTGAGTTCGGATCAACCTTTGGTCTCAAGTTCTGGAGAGATTCAAACTGTTAACCTCTTGCTAGCATACCCAATGCACAGGCTCTTCGAGGGGCCAGATATCTTTGCCTATGGGCACCTAACCAGGTATTAAGAGATGAACCCTTAAAACTTTAATAAAGACCTCAGATTTAAAAAGATTCTCTTTCTTGTTTGGTACCACCATACAAGCTTATGTCTGCTGTCTGCTATAACCATAAATATTTCTTAGCAAAAGAAAGCAATTCAAAGACAGACTAGGTATGCTCTAAAATTAGAGTTTTTACTAAAATATATAATAATATGTCAAACATACAATACAGAACTCTTATATCACAAGACATACATATCTTTAAACAAAACAAGTTTTAAAACAGTGAAATTCCTACAACAATATTTAGATTTGTCTAGCTTTCTAAATACCTGTGTTCAGTGCTCAGATGTTTTCCTGGTCAGTGTCAGATAAAAGTGTGTCTGTAGTGAAACAGAATAATCTTTAAAAGCTGGTTTTGCCCACCTCTTTTGCATGAGGTCATCTAGCTCCTCCCTGTCAAAATATCTAAACATATATGTTTCTATACAACCACAGGATGTAATTTCAAAGTATTAATTCTGCAACCTTAACATAACTTAATTCCAATGACACCTCTTTTGATTCATGCTGCATCCTCCTCACACAGGCTTCATATGAGCATTTACAACCTCTCACCTCTGTGTAATAACCTGTGTTTTCTCTCCAACGTCATAAACCTTTTTTATGATTTGCTTCTTAACAAAGTTAACTTATACAACTCTGTAATTAACTCAGAGAAACAGGATCCTTGATTAAAGTCTTCCATGTAATACATTGTCTCTAAAAACTGAGTGTGTGATACATGCTGTCAGCATTTCTCTTGGCCTGTGTCTGTCAGCTGAAATCTTGGGGGGGGGGAGAGATGAGTGAGATCTTTCCTAGAGGATTTGATTTTTCAGCAGAGACAGTCATTAATACATTTTATGTAAAAAAAAATATGATACAGCACTCAGAACTGGCTGTCTACATCACACAGCAAACAGACTGCTTGACTAACCCCTGGACAGATTCAGACAGCCTATCTGCATGCTTCCCAAGCTGCTCCTGAGGCTCTGCCTCTCTCTGAGCAGGCTGCAGCTAACATACTGCCTGACTGACCACCGGACAGATTCAGACAGCCCATCTGCAGGCTTTCCAATCTGCTCCTGTGGCCCTGGCTCTCTCTGAGCAGGACACAGCTAACAGACCGCCCGACTGACCCCCAGACTGATTCAGACAGCCCATCTGCAGGCTTCCCAAGCTGCTCCTGTGGCCTTGGCTCTCTTTGAGCAGGACGCAGCTAACAGACCACCCAAATGACCCCCGGGCAGATTCAAACAGCCCATCTGCGGGTTTTCCAAGCTGCTCCTGTGGCTCTGGCTCTCTCCAAGCAGGCCGCAGCTAACAGACTGCCTGACTGACCACCAGACAGATTCATACAGCCCATCTGAGGGCTTTTCAAGCTGCTTCTGTGGCCCTGGCTCTCTCCAAGCAGGCTGCAGCTAAAAGACAGCCCAACTGACCCCTGGACTGATTCAGACATCCCATTTCCAGGCTTCCCAAGCTGCTCCTATGGCCCTGGCTGTCTCTGAGCAGGCCGAAGCTAACAGACTTCCTGACTGACCCCAGACTGATTCAGACAGCCCATCTGCGGGATTCCCAAGCTGCTCCTGTGGCCCTGGCTCTCTTTGAGCAGGACGCAGTTAATAGACCACCCAACTGACCCACAGACAGATTCAGACAGCCTATCTGTGGGCTTCTCAAGCTGCTCCTTTGGCCCTGGCTCTCTTCAAGTGGGCCGCAGCTAACAGTCTGCCCGACTGACCCCTGGACAGATTCAGACAGCCCATCTGTGGGCTTCCCAAGCTGCTCCAGTGGCCCTGGCTTTTTCTGAGTGGGCCGTAGCTAACAGACCACCCGAATGACCCTCGGACATATTCAGACAGCACATCTGTAGGTTTCTCGAGCTGCTCCTGTGGCCCTGGCTCTCTCGGTGCAGGCCACAGCTAACAGACCATCCGACTGACCCCCAGACATATTCAGACAGCCCATCTGGTGGCTTCCCAAGCTGCTACTGTGGCCCTGGCTCTCTCGGTGCTGGCCACAGCTAACAGACCACCCGACTGACCCCCAGACAGACTCAGAAAGCCCATCTGCAGGCTTCCCAAGCTGATCCTGTGGCCCTGGCTCTCTGCGAGCAGACCGCAGCTAACAGACTGCCGACTGACCTCCGGACAAATTCAGACAGCCCATCTGCGGGTTTCCCAAGCTTCCCCTGTGGCCCTGGCTTTCTCCAAGCAGGCAGCAGCTAATAGACTGCCTGACTGATCCCCGAACAGATTTAGGCAGCCCATCTGGGGGCTTCCTAATCTGCTCCTGTGGAGCTTGCTCTCTCCAAGCAGGCTACAGCTAACAGACCACCTGACTGACCCCTGGACAGATTCAGACAGCCCATCTGCAGGCTTCCCCAGCTGTTCCTGTGGCCCTGGCTCTCTCCAAGCAGGCCACAGCTAACAGACTGCCTGACTAACCCCTGGACTGATTCAGACAACCCATCTGCATTCTTCCTAAGCTGCTCCTGTGGCCCTGGCTCTCTCTGAGCAGGTTGCAGCTAACAGACCACCCAACTGACCCCCGGACAGATTCAGACAGCCCATCTGTGGGCTTTCCAATCTGCTCCTGTGGCCCTGGTTCTTTCTGAGCAGGCCGCAGCTAAAAGGCTGCCTGACTGACCCCTGGACAGATTCAGACTGCCCATCTGCACGTTTTCAAATCTGCTCCTGTGGTCCTGGCTCTCTCTGAGTAGACCGAGGCTAACAGACCACCTGACTGACCCCCGGACAGATTCAGACAGCCCATCTGCGGGCTTCCCATGCTGCTCCTGTGGCTCTGACTCTCTCTGAGCAGGCTGCAGCTCACAGACCACCTGAGTGGCCCCCAGACAAATTCAGACAGCCCATCTGCGGGCTTCCCAAGCTGCTTCTGTGGCCCTGACTCTCTCTGAGCAGGCCACAGCTAACAGAGTCCTGACTGACCCTGGACAGATTCAGACAGCCCATCTGTGGGCTTCCCAAGCTGCTCCTGTGGCCCTGGCTTTTTCTGAGTGGGCCGTAGCTAACAGACCACCCGAATGACCCTCGGACATATTCAGACAGCACATCTGTAGGTTTCTCGAGCTGCTCCTGTGGCCCTGGCTCTCTTGGTGCAGGCCGCAGCTAACAGACCATCCGACTGACCCCCAGACATATTCAGACAGCCCATCTGGTGGCTTCCCAAGCTGCTTCTGTGGCCCTGACTCTCTCTGAGCAGGCCACAGCTAACAGAGTGCCAGACTGACCCCCGGACAGATTCAGACAACCCATCTGCGGCCTTCCCAAGCTGCTCCTGTGGCCCTGGCTCTCTCCAAGCAGGCCACAGCTAACAGACAGCCCGACTGCCACCAGACAAATTCAGACAGCCCATCTGTAGGCTTTCCAAGCTTCTCCTGTGGCCCTGGTTCTCTCCGAGCAGGCAGCAGCTAACAGACTGCCTGACTGATCCCCAGACAGATTTAGGCAGCCCATCTGTCGGCTTCCCAATCTGATCCTGTGGCTCTGGCTCTCTCCGGGCAGGCAACAGCTAACAGACCACCAGACTGACCCCCAGACAGATTCAGACAGCCCATCTGCGGGCTTCCCAAGATGCTCCTGTGGCCCTGGCTCTCTCTAAGCAGGCCGTAGCTAACAGACCACCTGACTGACCCCTGGACAAGGCCAGACAGCCCATTTCCGGGCTTTCCAAGCTGCTTCTGTGGCCCTGGCTCTCTCTGAGCAGGCAGCAGCTAACAAACTGCCCGACTGACCCCCAGACAGATTCAGACAGCCCATCTGTGGGCTTTCCAAGCTGCTCCTGTGGCCCTGGCTCTCTCTGAGCAGGCTGCAGCTAACAGACCACCCGACTGACCCCTGGACAGATTCAGGTATGCACCGAACCTCCGAAACTCATGGTTTTGAATGTCGCTATTTTGACTGGATGCCCAGTTTAGGAGCCAGGCACTGATTGGCAGTTTCTGCTCAATTGGCTGATTTTCCAATGCCTGGCACTTCCTGATCTCGGGGAAATCTGTTTCTGTGCTGTGTTCTGGACTGAGTTTTTGTTAATGTAATTACTTATGTTATGTATCAATTCGTCTTACTTTACCTGCCAGTTTAGCTAGTCTATTACAAGCCACTAGTCTAGCCTCTCAGTGTTACTTGCTGCTGTGCAATTAGTGCTGAAGAAACTGTATTGTATAGTAGCTGATGTTTGACTGCTTAGACATAGCTACTGAGTAAGCTTGTTGCAGTTTTCCGTTTCTGCCCTACTGACAAATCCTGTCCCCATCCCCGTACCAGTCACTCTGCTAATTATTAATTTCTCTGCCCCACTTGTAATGCTGTCTCTCTAAACAGCTTGTTTTTTTCTCTGCCTTACCTACAAACCCTTCCCTTACACCCCCCACTGCTGCTTTCCTCCTCAGATGTCCTGGTGCCAAAGCACAGACCCCCCCCATTAAGTACTCTTCTATCTCTAAATAATTGCCTTACATTTGCCACCTCTTTATCTCATGCTTTGTCCTTCCCCATTGCCTGCCTCCCACTGAGCTTGCTATTGTACTCTAACGGTATTTAATCCTCTGTCTTTTCCTTCCTTGTTCCACAGACAGCCCATCTGCAGGCTTCCTAAGCTGCTCCTGTGGCCCTGGCTCTCTCCAAGCAGGCTGCAGCTAACAGACCACCTGACTGACCCTCGGACAGATTCAGGTACACACTGGACCTCCGAAATTTGTGGTTTTGACTGGATGCCCAGTGGAGGAGCCAGGCACTGATTGGTAGTTTCTGATCCTTGGCTGATTTTCCAGTGCTTGGTACTTCCTGATCTCAGGGAAATCTCTTTCTGTGCTGTGTTCTGGACTGAATTTTTTCACCCACCCCCCTTCCCTACCTCCTCACAGTATTAAATAGCCACCCCCACCCCACCTCCTCACAGTATTAAATAGACCCTTGCTCCACCCCTTTCCTCAGCCTATCAGCTGATTTGTCGCTCCACTGCTGCACATTCTTATGCTATTGTCCTCCCTGTCTTCAATACCTGACTTGACCCATTTTCTTATCACCCTTTTTAAAGCAGTCTCACCCACAGGGTTTCACATTTGCTCTCAACTTTTCTCCAGTCACTCCAGTTAAGTCCTCTCAATTACTGCTCTAACCTGCCCTATTGTTAGGGACCTCACCCTAATTCAACTATATACCCTTTCAATTCTCCAGTTAACTCCTCTCAATTACTGCTCTTACCTGCTCTATTGTTAGGGACCTCACCCTAATTCAATTATATACCCTTTCAATTCTTACACTTCCACTGCCTATGGTGACATACCCAGTCACAGCCAAACCATCCCAGTAGTTGGCACCTTTGCCTTGCGTAGGTTGCCAATTCAATTTATAGGCTGCAAGGACCGGACAGATCAACTGTGTCTGCTTTACGTAAGGCATCACCATGTGGGTGCCCCACTGGCTCCATTTTCTGTTCCTTCTTTTCCTTGTGCCAGGCACAGTACAGAAGCTGTCCCATACTTCTAGCCTGGGGGAATATAGCCTTCTGGTGGGCTGTCATGTGCACCATAACTCATCCTGTAATTATCTTTGTGCTCTTAGACTCCCCCCACCTGCAGCCCTTTGTTCAAACTACTATTAGTGGCGGGACCTGGGCCGAACTGCCCCCACGGGGCATATGCATCACTTTACAGTGCACTTACCTCTCTTTACATCTCACAGCCAGGGTCTTGGTAGTTGCTGTCTTAGGACAGACCAGATCTAAATACGGGGTTCTATTTACTCAGCTCAACACCCCTTGTAGATGAACAAGGGCAAGGGATTACAAAATTACTATTGTTACGCTAAGGAAGCTCTTACTTTTCCTTCTGTTGTGCTCAGGAGACATTGGGCTTAACTCTGGCCCAGCTAAAGTTCTTACTTCCCCATTGGATCCAGCAAAACTAAAAGGAATGTGCTTTATGCATATACATGCTTGCAGCCTGTTAAAAAAGCTTACCTTGATCCAGGCCTGGGTCAATCATACCACACCGGATGTTTTGGTGATCTCTGAATCATGGCTCAGACCCTCTATGCCTGACAGGGAAATTAACATCTCAGACTATTTATTATTTAGAGCCGGAAGGCTCACTAGAGGTGGAGGAGTGACCATCTACGTCAAGAATAAATACTCGGTTTCATGCCTAGACTTGTTATCCATTGCAAATCGATTCAAATGCCTGTCACTAAAGGTTGAGATATCCTCCTCTACTGCACTTTGTGTCATAAGTTGCTATAGACCCACATCTGCTGGCTCTAAAATCCTCACCCATCTAACTACTATCATGGGGCATGGCTCCCTTGAAACAGTTATTCTTGGGGATCTCAACTTTGATTGGCTGTCCAAGGCCGCTGCACCACTTAAGGAGTTCTGTGATGCCCACGGGCTGAAGCAACTTATTGGTGAGCCTACAAGCCCTAATATGAAGAACCCTGCCAATAGTACACTGCTTGACATCATCTTAGTAAGTAAACTGCACCTGTTCTCCCATGCAGGACCCTTCTTCCCTGATGTTAGTGACCATAGCATCATTGCTGATGTAAGATCGGTCCAGAATCCACTATCCTCATCAAGGTTCTCTACTAAGCGGTTCAGATGTAACTTCAATCAGTCTGCCTACCTTGATGAGCTAAATACTTGTTGTGTTGGCAGGACTTTTACCCAGCTAACTCGGTCCACTTGGCATATGCCATATTTTCTGAAATTGTGACTGGTGAATTAAATAAGTATGTCCCTCTTGTAAAAGTTGGGGTAAGGAGTACAACCTGTCGCTGGTTCTCTTTAGAACTCAAAACAGCACTGCTGGACAGGAACAAGCTTTGGAAAAAAGCATGAACAACTAAGGTCTCGATGGACTGGTGTCACTTCAGGAAAGCAAGGAATACATGCACCAAGATGATAAGAGATGCTAAGGCCTCCTTTTATCATTCAGAACTGGATTCTGCTGCCAGGAACTCCTCTAAATTTTGGAAGTCCATCAAGGATATGTCCGGACATACCCTTGGGAACTCCCTGCCTGCAAAGATTACCTCTGACAGTGCCACCATCTGGAACAAAATGGAGATCCTGAATGCATTTAACAACCACTTTGCCACCACAGGGTTGGAATTTGACAACTCCCCTGCATGTTCTTTATGCTCCGAGTTGGGTGCGCAAAACTCTGAACCTCTTCTTGCTAATTCAGTCTTTTCTCTCCAGCCTACTTCGTTGAAAGAGGTCGAAGAACTTCTGTTATAGTTGGATACCAAAAAAGTGCGGGTGCTGACTCTCTAGACCCATACTTTCTAAAGGTCACCTACAATGCTTTTGCTGTACCACTTACCCACCTATTCAATCTCTCACTTTCCCTCAGAATCCTCCCACCCTTATGGAAAACAGCTCATGTTATCCCTCTATTTTAATCTGTGGACCCCTGTGATCTTAACAACTACAGACCGATTTCTCTACTCCCTATACTGTCCAAACTGTTGGAAAAAATTGTATGCAAGTAGTTGAGAACCTATGTAGAAACTATGAATCTTCTAAACCCAATGCAATCTGGCTTTAGAGCACAGCATAGCACCATTATGGCCCTAGCCAAAGTGACCAATGATTGGCAGTGAGACCTGGAGAATCAAAACTTCGTCTGTGCAGTGTTCTTTGACTTAAGTAAGGCTTTTGGCACTGTCGATCATGGCCTGCTCCTTTCCTCGCTGAGGGCAACAGGACTGGACTCACTCTCCTTGCATTGGTTTGCTGACTACCTCTCTGACCGGTGGCAGTGAGTCAAGGCAGAAGGTGAACTTTTTCCCTTTAAACCTCTGCAAAGAGGGGTCCTTCAGGGATCGATTCTTGGTCCCCTACAGTTTGCAATTTACATAAACAACATTGACACCAACATAACTAAGGGCAATATCCATCTGTTCACAGATGATACAGTTCTTTATCTAAATCTTCCTTCACCAGAATCTGCCTGTGGAGACCTACAGTCTGAATTCAAGCTACTTCAGAGCCAACTGCTAAACAAAAAGCTCTTATTAAACACCAAAAAAACTAAGGCAATGCTATTTTCTCAATTTCTCCATGCTGCAAATCTGGCCATCTCCATTCCACAGATCACAACAATCCTGGGAGAAAACCTAGAATTTGTCAATAAATTCAAGTACTTGGGAGTGTGATTTAACCATAGACTCTCCTTTACTGACCATAACGAAGATCTGCTAAAGAAATTGAGGCAGAGGCATGGACTGTTTTTCAGGATTAATAACTTCCTTCCTTACTAGCAATGCCAAGCAGTGGCTGGTACAAATGACATTTCTCTCCTTGGTCGACTTTGCTGACTTTCTTTATAGTCACTGTGCTGTCTCTCATCTTGTTAAATTGGATACGTTGTATGACAGGGCTCTGAGATTCATTACTGGCCTTCCTTTTTCCACTCATCATTGTGCCCTTTATGCTGTCATGAAGTGGCCCCCCCTTCAGTACATGAGAAACAAAAATGCTGTACTTTGGACGTTCAGAGCTATTATCAAAAAACTACTCCATATATCTCTGATTGTCTTCCCCTATGCCAGCTTGGGAACTATGTACTGAGAAGCTACTCCTTTATTTCCTTAAAGGTACCTAAGCTAAAAACACGCTTTGGGAGAACAGCTATAAAGTTTGCATTGCTGTCTGTATGGAACAAAATACAAAAATCGCTAAAGCTTAGTTTCATAGGTTTCATAGGTTATCAGAGCAAAGAAAGACCGAGATCCATATAGCTTGCTAGGAAAATTTAAGTATAACCATATATTGAGTTTTTACGTAGATAAATATCTAATCTTGACTTGAAAATGTCCATTTTATCACTAGTTACCACATTTATGGGTAATCGGTTCCAGACACTAGTGACTCTTATTGTAAACCAGGAGCTCCTTTTCTTTGTTTTACAACATTCTCCCATAAGTTGGAAGGGGTGAGACCGAGTTTCATATGGATTATTTCTTATAGTTAGTCCCAATTTAGCCCATAAACTGTCATCATGAAGAGCTTTAAAAACCATACAGAGGTCCCCTCTCATTCTTCAATATTCTAAGGAATAAAGTCCTAACTGGTTTAAATGATCATCATAATTTAGATCTTTATCTTCGTTCATTTTCTTTGTTGCTTTTCTCTGAATTTTTTCCAGATCACGTTTTGAGCCCTGGTCTTGTGGTGACCAAAACTGACCACAATACTCCAAGTGAGGCCTCACTAAAAGTATATAAGGGAAGTAACACTCTACTACTGTTACTTTGAATGTGCTTGTTTATGCAGTGAAGTGTTCCTCCAGCTTTTTTAATGACTTGTTGACAATGTAGTTTAGGACTCAAATTATTTTGTACCCTTATACCCAAGTCCCTTTCATCTTCCACCACATTTAATAATTTGCCTCCCAACTTATATTTGGCTAATAGATTATTTTTCCCAAAGTGCATAACAGTACACTTATCTATATTAAAATTTAACATGTTTTTGTCTGCCCAGTTATCAAGTTCACCAAGTGCATGCTGTAGAGTATTTGCATCTTCAACATTATTTACAGTATGGCTATCAGTATAATCCATAATTTGGTTAGCCATACACCGACTGACGTGCTTAATGAAGCAATATATATATTAAAGAGACATGGGCCGAGCACAGAGCCTTGTGGAACACCACTGATCACTTGTTCCTTACCTGAATAAGAACCTTTTATACAGACTTTTTGCGTTCTATTGGTCAACCATGATTTCACCCATTTGGTAATATTACCATTTAAACCCATTTCAATCAAAGTGTCTAACAATTCGCCATGAGGAACCTGATCAAAGGCTTTTGAGAAGTTCAGCAAAATGACATCGACTGCCTCATTTCTATCTAGAGCCATACTAACTTTGCCGTAAAATTCCAGAAAATTTGTCTGGCACGATCTACCCTTAACAAAACCATGCTGGGAATAATCGATATTAACGATTTCCTCTAGATATTCCTTGATGATTCCCTCTAGGATTTTACTCAAAATAGATGTTAAGCTAATAGGCCGGTAGTTAGATACTTCGTGTTTTGAACCCTTTTTATAAATAGGCACAACATTAGCTTGCCTCCATACATCAATTACTTGTCCTTCATCGATAGGTCTAATAAATAATGCTGTAATTGGACCAGATAAGGGAATGACCAGTTCTTTGAGAATGCGAGGGTGAAGACCATCCAGGCCTGATGATTTAATAGAGTCCAACCCTAATAGACACTTTGAATGTCTAATGCTGTAATAAGGTACGACCCAGGTGTTTTATGCGGGTTATGATTTTTTTTAGGCAGGGACTTTTTATTAAAAACAGAGATAAAGTATTGATTACATAGCATTGCCATATCAGAATTCTCTAAAATCATTTTACCAGTTGAATCCTTTAATGGGCTTAGGGTAGGAGTGGCACCCCTTTTATTATTTACAAATTTGTAGAAGGACTTATAGTTATCCTTAACCCTTGTTGCCAAATTTACCTCATAATCCCTTTTGGCTTTTTTAACACAACTTTTTGTTTTTTTCAGTAAATTTTTATAATATTCCCAACTTGATGGTGTACCACTAAGTTCTGCGTTTTTGAATGCCTTTTTTTTTTGTCTTATCAGTTTTTTAACTTTGGCA
The DNA here is from genome assembly GCA_016271365.2 of Neoceratodus forsteri. Taxonomy (NCBI): domain Eukaryota; kingdom Metazoa; phylum Chordata; order Ceratodontiformes; family Ceratodontidae; genus Neoceratodus; species Neoceratodus forsteri. The sequence goes on along the minus strand of CM028133.1, from coordinate 82,855,970 downwards.
TTTATCCAGGGAGTTTTACATTTAACTTGATCTCCCTTTTTCATTTGAGGGATATACTTTAATATTCCTGTAGATAATTTAGTATTGAATATAGACCATATTTCATTCAGTGACTTGTTCATAAATTCCTCTTCCCAGTCCCACGATGTCAACTCTTTATTAAATTCTGAAATCAGCTTTTTAAAATTATAGATAACTGCACATCCTGTGTCAGAACCATAGATACCTTTATATGTAAAGTTAACCATAGAATGATCACTAGTTCCAAGGGGGTGGGAAACATTACAGTTAGTTATACTGTCACCCAGATTATGCAAAACTAGGTCAAGTATATTATTTCCCCTAGTATTCTGTTTCACTATTTACTCCATATTATTGAGCAAAAAGGATTCAAGGTAAGTATTTTCAATTTGGGTAATAATGCTAAGAGTGTTCCATTTTATCCCTGGGAGGTTAAAGTCACCCATGAGTAAAGCATTTTTTTGTGGAGGAAATGCTATTTATATAATCCAGTAGCAAAGAGTCTTCTTCTACAGTAACTGAAGGTGGCCTGTAAATTACTCCTAGATTTATACAATTTGATGTTTTTAAGTATATTTTAACCCATAAGGCTTCTATTTTAGGCCATTTTAATAACTCGATATTTTCAACTTTTATGCTGTTTAAGATGAATAGTGCAACTCCTCCACCCCTACTAATGGTTCTGTCCTTATGAAATAAAGTATACCCAGGGATATTTTTGCCCCAGGGATCATCCTCCTTCCACCAGGTCTCTGTAACTGCACAGATATGGACATCCTGCTGTTTTAGAGTATATAATAACTCGTCATATTTATTGTTTAAGCTCCTAGCATTTATAAGAAGGATGTTCCAGTCGGTATGTTTATGTGGGCTATTTATATTATGTTTAACCAAAGGTGAAGTGGCAACATCCCCCCCTAAATTTAGTTTAAAATATTTTTGATTTGCTGCCTAAATCTATTCCCAAAAATTTGCTTTCCCTGTCTATTTAAATGTATTCCATCTCTGGCATACAATGCCTGGTTTATAAAACCTTCCCAATTACTCACGAAAACAAAATTTTCTCTAAGGCACCATCGCTTTAACCAACCATTTAATGTTATTATGTCTTGCCTTTTTTGACGATTTGCTCTGGGAATTGGTAATAATCCAGAAATGATCAAGTCACCACCTTGATTTTTAATTGTGTCCCCTATAGTTTCAAAATCTCTCTGGATTTCTAGCATAGATCTTTTCCCTAGATCGTTTATTCCATTACGAATTAAGGTGATTGGGGTCAGTGTGTCTGCTCCTGAAGGCCTGGAAGGAGTTGCTTAATATTATTAATACCAGCACCTGGTAAGACACTAACTGTAGTAAAGGGATTCCTGTTTTTACATATTATGTGATCTGTGTAACGTAACATTGAATCACCTATTACCAATACATCCCTTGGAATTTTCATTGTTTTAGTACTGGTAGGATCAGTACACTTCATATTACTTGTTGATGGTGTGTCCAAATTTTTTGCGGTGGAGGGGATGAAGGACCCTTCCTTTATTGTACTATCATTCTCATGCATTGGTTCAATACTTGGGTCATTTTGGAGTAGACTAAATTGATTTGAAGTTTGAATGTTGCAGCTACCCCCTATATTTCTTCTCCCCTTCTTACCAGTCTTTTTTTGGACCAAAACCCAATCTCCTTCATTGGGATCACCCCCTGTAAATTGGTCCTCAGGAGTAATTAAGTGTATATCTTGTGCGGAATCCAGGGTGTCTACCACCGCGTCAATATATTGCTCCAAGCAGCTTATATCAGCCTGAGTCTGTACTCTTTGTTTTAATTCTAAAATCTCATTTTTTAAACTGGTTATTTGTATACAGTTATCACACTTAAATTCCTGACTATATTCTCTGTATGCATACATACCACAACTGTTGCAGCATATGAAATCTAGTCCTGTACATATGTCCATTTTTTGTATAAGGGATTTAGTTTTTTGGCCCAGTGCCCAGTGACCCAGCTGACACAGTCAACACGCGCCGATGCACGTGTCTCTGTGCGCGTCTCCGTGTGCGGCAATGCACGCCCTGCTCATGCTTGCCCTGCTCGCAGCAGGGTACAGCTTTTAAAGGTAGCGTGACCCGGAAGTGTTACCAGGGGTCGCAGCACCCTCGAGAAATAAAGTGCTTAAATTAAATTAAAACAGCATTAAAATAGTGAGGGTTTGAATGTTGAAGCCCCCAAAAGTGTGCAGTATACTCTGCAGCAAAAAAATCCTTTAAAACAGTGAGCTGTAGTTCAGCAGATATAGTGCACTAGAACTACAATCACTCTCCTCCTATTAACCTAGTAACCTGGTCAGTCTATCCTCTTCAAGACACTATATGACCATTTGGTCAAGGAAATTTGCAACTGCTTCCCCAGATCCTAAACTTCTCTGCACTTATAGCGTACCATGATGGCGTTGTCCTCTCTACTATACCTTACCTTTTGGCCTCTCCTTCACATTTCTCTAACACATAATTGTGCTCCCCGCCCTCCTGTCCTGTGTCTTCTCCAAGACTTCATCTGTCCCTCATCTATCCCCTACCACCCTGCCTGTACCCTATCTCACCTTGTCTACCACACCCCCTCTTCTACCCTGTTATACTTTTTGTTTAACTCACTGTCTGTCTTGTTTCTTATGGCATTCTATATAATATACCATTACCTAACAATTGTCCTTGTTAGTACTTCAGCTACTGTTACTAGACTCATTATACACCACAAAGGAATTGTACCACTGTTTCCAAACTGTTCTCCACTTATGACTATGTTTAATTATTGTATCTGTGTATTGTATAATATTACTGAGGTGTTAGGTTGTGACTGTTCATATATTGTATATCCTGTGTACCTGTGCTAACCAGGTCCATCTTGTAAATGAGCTATGCTCAATGGTGTTCACCTGGATAAATAAAGATTTGATTTGATTGATCTGAATAGTAGATATCAACTGCTCCACAGGGGCAAGCACCAAAGCTTCTACTGGATCCCTATTCAGCCCTCTCTAGAAGGCCTTAATCTGTAAATATCTCAAAATGTATGCATGGAATAAACCTAGAATCCTCTGCAATTCTGCAAAAGAGATTAACCCTTCCCTGTTATGTAGATTAACCTTACATTCCATGAGCTGGGACTCCCACTCTCTATACCTCCCATCTGACAGACTAGGGAGTAAAAAGAGGTTCCCTGCTATTGGAAGCAGCAAAGTCTCATCCTCTATTGCCCCCCCATCGACACCTGATGTGGACCCAGGCCTCCAATAATCATGCCACCAAAGGGTTAGGGGCATCCAGCCACAGGTATGCCTGCCAGCCCCTCCCAGAAAGATAGACTGATAAGCATCCTGGGGAGTTCATCTCCTCTAAATCCAGCCATCCAGCTACCACTGGTCTATTAACCCAGTCCAAAATATACTTATATTGAATAGCTATATGGCAGCTCTTTAAATCATGAAAATTTAGTCCCCCCACCCAAGAATTTTCCACACAGAGATGTAAGAGGCTCATCCAAAGTTGCTTTCCATGCCAGAGGAAGGTATTGAAGCCCCATTGAACCTCTTTAAATCTGATTTGTTGAGCCCCATCTGGAGCATCTGCATCAAATACAGTATCGATGGGAGGACATTCATTTTTATCAAGTTAATGCGGCTAAACCATGATATGGGCAATGCCCTCTACCTCTCCAGGTCCTCTATTACTGTATTTACCATGGGAACATAATTTAACCACTATAGGGAGTATACATTCCCAATCACCTCTATTCCCAGGTACTGAAAAGAAGTGGACACTGTCTGAAGCCCCCAGGAATCACCCCACCAATCACTCCCCTCAACTTAGGGACAGCATTTCTGATTTTGTCATATCCTGAGAAGGCAGCAGACTCTGAGATCACCTGAAGCAGTGCCAGCATAGACTGGTGAGGCTCTGTTAAACACAAGAGAAGATCATCCTCATATAGTGTGATTTTGTGCTCATGCCCAGTTTTCCACCACATCCCTACAATCTCTGGGGTATTATGAATACAAATTGCTAATGGCTATATGGCCAAGGTGAACACTAGGGGAGACAGGGGGCAACCATGACATGTGCCCCTGTAAAGCGAGAACCTGTCAGTGGTCAATCCATTAACCAAGACATGGGCCTCTAGTGTCTGGTAAAGCATCTGCATAATGACCACAAAGGAAGTACCCAGACCAAACCATGTCTAAATCTCAAACAAGTAGCCCCACTTGTTGTGGTCAAAGACCTTCTTGGCATCCATGGAGAGCACAGATGTGCAACCCAGACACTGAGAAGCCCATCACAATGCATTAAGGAGCTTACGGGTGTTATGATATCATAAGCGTCCCCATATGAAACTGGTTTGTTCTGGATGCACCAACGTGGGCAGAAGGTGGTCCAAATGATGGCCAATCCTTGGCAATAAATTTCACATCACAGTTGAGGAGGGGAAATGGAGTAATAGGAGGCACAGTCGGTGGGATCCTTGCCCGCTTTCAATAAAATACAAATTGAGGCCTCATAGCAAGTGGCGAGCAGGATCCTCCTCGAGTACCTACATTATCTCTGCTAGCACATAAGTGGTCTGCATATAAGTCAGGAGTATGATTCGAAAAGTAATTTGTAGGTTTTTTCTTTGACCCGCATATAAGTCGGGGGGGGGGTTAATGCAGCATACCAATAGTGTGCAAGTGCATACAATGAAAGAGAACATCAAACAAGGTATTTAAAAAAAAAAAATTATTTAATTTAAAATAATAGCACTATCATTCATTTCATTCATTGAGTCTCTTGCCTTTAAATTAATCCCCATCACTCAACCTGAAGAACTCTGTGTCATCTTCATCATCTGACACAAAGAGAATATGCAGCTGCTGCTCAGAGAGCGTAACGTCATCTTACATGTCCTCTAGCTCTGCATTTAGCTTATCTGCCTCAACATTGTCAGGACAGTCTGCATCAGAACCCATTAGATCCTCATATAGTAGATGGTCCTCGGTGTCATCCAAGCTGTTTGAAATGCCACATTTTTTAAATGATTTTATAATGGCCTCACAGGGAATGGCATTCCAGGCATCACGTACCCATTCGCATACCATTGCAAAACTTGGCTTTTTTTTACATTCCCCCCTTTTGTGTATTCCTTGTTCCTTGCAAAAAAAAATAATTCTAACAGTTGGAGTTCAATAAAATACCCTTTCCCTTCCCCTAATTAATATAATAAGAAAATAAACTGAAAAGCAAGTGTGTGAGTACCTGTGATCATCCAGTGATGCCAGTACTCCCTCATTCTCACTTTGAAGGGTTTGTTCAGGCTTACATCAAGTGGCTGCAATAGGGATGTACAGCCTCCTGGAATCACAGCTGTGTGTGTCATACTTTTTCTCAGATTCTGCTTGACTGAATCTACTAGATGCCCCGGAAACAGATCCCACACAAGCAGGTTTGCTTATGTATTAGCACCCCAGGTCTTTTGCTCCAGGTTTCGTCCACCCATATATTTAGCAGCACCTCATCCAACCAGCCCTTTCCATGCACTGCTACCAGAACACCAGTGGGAATTTTTTCATTCGGTAGCTTTTTTCTCTTAAAAACAATCATGGGCTTAAGCTTGCTCCCATCTGCAAGGCAGCAGAGAACTACCGTGAAGTGATTCTTCTCGGCTCCACAAGTACGGACAGTTACTGTCTTCTCACCCTTTATGTGGACAGTTCTGTTTGAGGGGAGGTCAAAGCTAATCGTAGTTTCATCCATGTTCCCAAATGAAATGGGGTGGTAATTGTGCTGTTTTCTCTCATTTAAAACAAAGCGGTGGAAATTGTCCACTTTTTTATTCACATCAGCCGGCAGCTTTTGCGCAATGTGTGTTCTCTGCCTCAAAGATAAACCATGATGCTGCATAAACTTAGTACACCACCCAGCAGAAGCAAGAAATTTACCGATGCTGCTGCCCTTGAGACCTAATTTATTAGATATTGTTAAAGCCTTTAATTGAATAGACATGTGGTTTACTATGTACCCATGCTGTCTAACTTCAAGCACCCATTCACTGAGCTCGGACTCGATTGCTGCAACAGGTTAGGTGCTGATCTTCATCCTCTTCATATTTTTGTCCACTGACTGAAGCTCAGTTTTTCCTTTTCGCCAGTCCCTTACTAATTTTTGATTTACATGAAACTCTCTTTCAGCAGCGGCATTAGTATGTGTTTCCGCATATTGTACAACTCGAAGTTTAAAATCAGCAGTATAGGAACTCAGTTTTCGTTTGACTGAGGGCATTCTGAGTTGACACAAACAGGAGTTTGAACATGGTTTTAATACAGGATTAACACTGATCACTGAGTTATTTAACACTAATCATTTAATTATTTAACCACAAACTGCAAAGGTAGGTAATGACGGGTGATTAAGCACAAGCAGAGGTGCTAACAGTCTTCAGCACAAGTCAATTATCCTCCGCATGTAATAGAGTGTGCACAACATTTTCGAATTACACGCTTTGTTAGCATCGTTAGCAATCAACTTTTTTTTTCAGCGAGAGTACTCGCTCATAAGTCGGTACCCCTATCTCAACATGTTCAGAAAACTCCTCAAAAAAGACTTATGAGCGAGTATATATGGTACTTCATTAATTCCCAAAGGGGCTCAATCAGAATTGATTTCATAGCTTTATAATATTCAGCATTAAAATCATCAGGGCTACTAGCTTTCCCTTTCTGTGGTCCTGCAATGGCTCTGCCTATTTCTTCTCGGGTTATCTCAGAGTCCAGTCCTTCTCTTTGCTCATCAGATACATGAGGTATTTTCAATTTATTTAGGAAATTTCAAGCTAGTTCCTCAGTCCCGCCATATTCCACCTTGTATGAAAAGTGTGGAATACATCCTGTATCTCTTCTGTACCTCGCACTAATTTACCCCGTTCATTCTTGATTACAGAATATGCGATGGGCCACCCCTACCCTGAATCAGGTTAACCAGGAATGGGCCAGGTTTATTGCCCCACTCAAAGAAGTTCCTTCAAGCAAAAAAACAGGATGCTCTAGCCTCCCCCGCTACTAGCAAGTTAGGTGCCTCACACACAGCAATGAGCTACCTTCAAATCTCCTCCAGGGTGCCCACTGCCACCCTGTGTTCCAATACCTTTAATCATTTCTCTAGGGCAAGCCTCTTAGTCTGTTTTTCTTTTTTATATGTTGCTACAAAATTTATAATGCCACCCCCCACTTGTAGGCCTTGCCCACAGGCTAGATTGCTTTTCCAAAGCACTCCTACTTGCTAAAAACCTGCTATTATACACCATTTGTTTTGAACTTTTAATTTGTGTATTTTGACTTTGTGTTCTCGCTACAATGTGAGTCCTTAGAGCCCTGTTACCACACCAACAGGCAAACAGGAAGAGGGGTTGACCTTTGTTGTCTACCCACTGCAAAAGTGCATTTGAAATAACTAAAAGAACTGTACCTGGGTTACTAAGGACTGTAAAGCCATTTTGCACTTGATTTTACTAATAAAATAGTGATTTTAATCACTTGTAGCTCCTGAGCATTCGGTGACCCCAAGGAAGACTTCCAGGGTCATTTGAGGAATATAAACACAGCCCAGCAGCCCGAGCAGTGGCAAGCGGCACGTCATCACCACAGCTAAAGAGATGCGCAAGCACCGTCGCCTGCAGTGCTTAGGCGTGTTTGGAGGGTTTGAAGGACGTCTACAAAATACATCAGTGTGATGAACATATGAAGGAAGGTAACTCACAGTGATAATAATACTCTGCCAACTATTACTAGGTGTTTGATTATTGGTATATACAATTAAACATTGGACAGTTAACTACAGTAACTTAATAAGTTCAGACAGTGACTAAGGGACATCATAAATATAAAATTGCTAATGTACTAACAGTGAAAGAAGATGAAAACCTTATACAATGTATTAATTGCCTAATGCACCTCTTAACAAAGCAAACCCCAATAGTTATGTTCAAGTGTGTAAAATGCATCCAAAATGATGACCTAATAAATGAATTAAACTCATTTACAGACAGATTATTACAACTGGAATCTAGTCAAAAAAATACGGCACAAAGACTTGGCACAAAACTTGATACTGGGCACAAGGAGATCTTCCCTACCCTTTCTATGTTGATGCCCACACCTAATCCAGTCATTACTACTACAACCCCTGAATGTCCAGACTCTCGTTCAATAGGGATAGAAGAGCTAGATTCAAACAATAAGAAAAATAACAAAAGAACTAGAGAGGAGGAAGTGACACCTGATGGGGATGAAGAGTGGTATAATATCCAATACACTAAACCTGCAAAAAAAGGAAGGCATGCTACAACATTTGACATTCCCCATACAAATAGATATTTGATACCTGAAAGACTAGAAACTAACTTTGAAAATACCCAGATATCTACTACCTCAAAACAAGGGACCCCAGAACTCCTTACTACAACAAACACTAATAGCATTAATAGATCTATTATCCAAACTACTGAGGAAAATCACAACTATAGCAATCTTGTTAACATGGAACCTGACAATATTACACAGTTGAACCACAGGAACCTCTTGGTAATGGGGGACTCTATGATCAAAAGACTAGACAGGAATGTATGCAACCCAAACAAATCAAACAGGACCTTATCAGCTTTCAGTGGGGCAAAAATTGTTGACTTAACCAAGATGTGCAAAGCAATGGTAGATGGATTAGGTCACAATCCCCTTGTCCTCACACATGTGGGTACTAATAACATGTTCAAAGACTCCCTTGAAGAAATAAAACAAGACATGGTGCCATTAACCAATAGATTAACCAATCTTGGTTGTGAAATCATAATTTCTGAAGTTCTCCCTATACCAAAAGCATCCCCCAAAATTAACCAAAAAATCCATAAATTTAATAATTGGTTGAGAACATGGACTCTTAAAGAAGAGATCCATTGTTTGACCCACTGGGAAGATTTCTATCTAAAATATTAATTATTTTCCTTTGACGACTACATTTAAACAAAAAAGGAAGTGACTTACTTAGTCATCATTTTATTTGTTCATTGGACAAACATTTAAACTAGACCGGGGGGGATCCCAAAAGAGAATGTGAGCCTTGAAATACAGTCCAGAACTATAACTACTGAGGCACTAAACAATATAGTAACAACTAATAACTTTACTCACCTACAACAACAAAAAAGGGATGTAATAGTATTACTATTAAACGCTAGAAGTTTGTCAAATAAAATGGATGAATTAAGATATATTTTGCACAAAGAAAACATTTCTATCTGTGGGGTCACTGAAACTTGGTTCCATGACGACAGTTGGAATAACGATATATCAGGATTCAACAAAATAACTAAAAATAGGAAGGATAAACAAGGAGGAGGAATTGTATTATACATCTCTGAAGAGTTACTGTTACCATGTTACCATCACTGTTGCCATGATACCATGCAAACAAATTACGAAAGTGAAATAATATGGACAGAGATTAATCTATCATCACTAAAAGTATGCATTGGACTGGCTTATAGATCTCCTAACCTAAATAAAGACCAGAATATTGAATTACTAAACCTAATTAACAGTTTCGAGCCAAAAACAAATTACATTCTAATGGGTGACTTTAATTTCCCCAGTATTGACTGGAAAACACATACCAGGAAGGGAAATATTGAGAAAGAATTCCTAGATATAACAGTCAATCAAAATCTGGATCAAATTATACAGGAAGTCACTAGAAATGATAATATCATTGACATTGTTCTAACTAATATGGGGACTTTAGTAAACAGTATCAAAATACTAGAGCCACTGGGAAACAGCAATCACAATATGATTCTGTTTCATATCCAGTCAAAAGTCATAGATACAAAAGGGAACACCCTAACTAAAGATTTTACTAGAGCGGATTATATGAAAATCATTCAACACTTGAACACATGGGACTGGAACTCTGAGTGGTTTGGTCTTAATGTACATCAAGCCTGGAATAGTTTATTAACCAAACTTAAATACTGTATAGATAAATGGGTTCCAAACAGGAAAAAATACAAAAAGGGATATAGAAATCCTGCCTGGTGGAATAACAATATTAAAAAAGTGATTACTAAAAAACAAAAAACTTATAAGAAATACAAAGCTCAACCATCAAAAGAAAAATGGGAACAGTACAAAAATTATGGTAATAAAGTTAAACAAGAAATTAAGAATGCTAAAAGGAATATGGAAAATAAACTAGCTAATGATACACTGGATAATAAGAAAAAATTCTATAACTACATTGGCTCACTGATAGGATCCAAAGCAACAATAGGTCCTTTATTTACAAACTCAGGAACAATAAGTAATGAAATACAAATAGCAGAGGAATACAATAAGTACTTTCATAAGATCTTCTCAAACAAAGAACATCTTAACAACAATTTAAATGCAAATTATAACTACACAACAGTTGAACCAATTACAGTAGATGAAACTATAGAAGAACTATAGAAATTAAAAGTCTCCTCATCACCTGGACCTGATGGGATACACCCTTTCTTCCTAAAAAAAAACCTCCTCTTGTTTATCCGGCCCTCTGTGTAAATTATTTAATCTACCACTTGAGGCAGAAGAAAGTGTACTTGATTGGAAGGAAGCAATAGTTGTGCCAATATACAAAAGTGGAAATAAATCTAATGTTTCTAACTATCGGCCTATAAGCCTGACTTCTGTTATAGGGAAAACCTTTGAAAGATTAATATTGCATAGACTTGAAGAACACATCAATCACTATAATTTATATGATATAACACAGCATGGTTTTAGAAAGGGAATGTCATGTTTAACAAACCAACTAAACTTCTTCAAGAATGTGAGTGCTGCATTAGATAAAGGACTCCCAGTGGATGTTGCATTCCTGGACCTAGCTAAGGCATTTGACAGAGTATCGCATAGAATTCTTCTGGAACACCTGGTTAAACAAAAATTCCCATATACCTTAATCAACTGGATTGATTCATGGTTATGCAATTGTAAACAACGTATTTCAGGTAAGGGAGCCTTATCATCATGGGTCGAAGTTACAAGCGGAGTTCCACGGGGTTCAGTATTGTGCCCTGTTCTTTTCAATATCCTAATAACATCAATGCAGCCATCGGATAAAATATATGGATATCTAAATATACCGGTGACTGTAAAATTGGAAGTATTGTCAATACTGAAGCAACAGATACTTTGCAAAAGGAATTAGACGCTTTAGAAATTTGGGAAAGAAATAATAAAATGAAATTTAATGAGCAGAAGTGTAAAGTAATGCATTTTGTTCATAACAATCTGAAAAAAGAGTACCTACTAAATAATGAAAAACTTCAAATAACAGATAACGAAAAGGACCTTAGGATAAACATAGACAGTAAGCTAACCTTTGAAAACAATACAATACTCAAAGTAAAAAAATGTCAATGTATAATGGGTAGTATATGGAAAAATATTAAAAGTAGACAACCACAGGTCATCCTGCCATTATATACAAGCCTGGTGAGATCCCACCTGGATTACTGTGCCCCTTTTTGTGCACCAACCACAATACACAGACAGAAACAAATAGAAGGAGTTCAAAGGAAAATGACCAAAAAACTTAAAGGCATGTCTGATAAAACCTATGAAGAAAGATTAAAAATGCTTGGCCTGTACTCAATCCAATATAGGCATCTTAGAGGTGATCTATGTATGATCTTTAAAGCACTCAATGAACCAGGATTAATAGAAACTCTAGGTATAGAAAGAAAATTTAGTGTATCACATACAAGATCACACAATATGAAATTAAAAGGAGCAAATTGTCAAACAAAAAAAAGACTTTGATGGTTCTCTCAGAGAATAGTTAATCTATGGAATACCCTACCAGTCTCTATAGTTGAGAGTAAAACTATGGATATCTTTAAGAATACATTAAACAAACACATGGGTAATAGTAAATTTGAATATATAGATAACTAAAACCACCTTTGCATTGCAAGTTCAATAATAGGCTTTGCCTCCTGAACTTGTAAACAACTATGAAACATCGCAGTAGACTCTAGCATGTCCCACCGACCCATGATTGGCTTCCTTATATATTCTCCATTGTTCCTGGAAGTAAATGCCTAAAATCTTGCCTCAGCAACAGGTAATTGGAAAATGTTCATGTAAGTGTGCTCATCTGTTCTTCTTCTCCTCTCATTGTTAATGCTACCATGGCATGGTCTGATAAATATATAGGGCCTTGCCAAACCCTGATCACTCTATGATATTGTACTTGAGGCATGTATATGTAATTTAGGTGGGACCAGGTCTTGTGGGGATTATAATAAAAAGTGTACTCCCTGGCCCCCTGATTTGCTGTATACCAGCTATTCAATAAACCCAAGTCACATACACCTAGCTGCCACTGCTTCATTGTACTAGACTGTCTCCCCTGCCCCTTTGAATGGTCCAATTCAGGGCACATAACCAAATTAAAATCCCCCCCAACAATCATCGCTGAAAACTGTTCTCATGTCAAAACATCTAATATGGATTGGTAGAACAGGGGGTCAAATACAGCTGCTGCATAAATACTTGCATAGGTGACCTGCTGCCCCATCACTTCCCCCTCTACAAAAACATAGCGCCCCTCCTTGGGATCAGCTACCACCTGGCGGACCTGCAGGGAAACCTCTTATATATCAACACTGCTGCCCCCCTCCATCAGGCACCCACCCAGCTTTGCACCAATTTAGCATGCTCCTTGTCAGAGAGGTGTAACTCCTGCAAAAGAGCAATGGTCATATTTTGCCTAAGAGTGGTAAGAATGCTGGTTCTTTTGGCAGGAGAAGAGAACCTCCTCACATTCCAAGAAATGACTGTGATATGGAAGGATGACCCCATCATAAAGATAAAAGTATAATTTTCAATTGTTCACCATGACCTTCCCCAGGATCACCAATCAGCAAGCACCCACCCATCAGCAAATGCCTACCCCACCCACACCTACACCACCAACGAGAGAGTCCATAGATTGTGACTGTAAAAACTATAAGAACAAAAGCAATAACAGAACAAACAACAAACATAGAAATGATTAACATAGAAACAATTAAAGAGCGACTGACGCCTCAAAGAAAACTTTAAAAAAACATAATAATTAGGTACAATTCTGCTTGCATTCCATTTATATTTTATATATTTCTCTTTTCAATAATTTATTACTAAGGAAATGTGTACAAATACATGACTGTTGTCCCTTACAGTTCATTTAGAGTTCATCTGCCTGTATAGCTTACTCACTACTTCAAGTTATAATACTCTGTTGTGACATCACAATCTGTTACCATAAGAGTAACTGTGATGTCACAAGCAGTGCTCTATGGCTTCAGGTAGGGAGAAAGCAGCAGCAATAGATGAACTCTTCAAGAGCAATGATCCTGTTTTCATACAAATGATCCCACTACTAAGTAATGGGAAGGAAAAATGCAGAACTAATGGGAAATACAAGTTGAACAGTACCTAAATGGTATGTTTTGTTAAAGTTCACCTGAAGGTGTCACCAGCTCTTTAACAACCCCTTCCCACCACCCTTTCATTTCTTCCCAATCAACCCCCTTCAAATTTCTCTAAAAATTATTAAAGTGTTACCACCCCCAAGTATAACAGACCAGGTACACTGGCGTGTTGCACAATAGGTAAAACTACTGTAAACCCCACAGTTAACATATTTGCCCTCCCCCAGCCCCCCTGTGAAACCAAACATATAGTAGAATCTAGCAAACACCAGGTCCTGACATCAGACCATAAACATTAGCAATTTTCAAGAACCCACCCCTCCAACAATGGTGTCCGAAAATTGGCGTATCTCAGATCTGAACCCCAACTTCCTAGCAGGTATCACATACAAGCCATGTGTCTAACCTCCCCAGCAGGCTCTCAGTCTCACCCTCTGAGGTGTATAAAGCCCCAAAGTAAGTAATTATAATGAAACGATGGTGGGTAAGTGCTAGCTGATCACCACTGAAATGATCGCACTGCACTTCCCTAAAACAGGGACATAGTTAGAGTCTGCCACCACTGGAGAAATAGCCCAACCTAATGGGGGCTCCTTGATACATCCCCTAACTCAGTGACCCCCTTCGTATAAGGAGAGACACTCTCCACCACAACACCTAGACTGGAGGCCCCCCTCGCATTCCTCAAGTATCAGGCTCCAACTACTTGTGCACAGTTTATTCAATGCACTATCCCCAGTGTCAGAGCCCACTACAGAGCCCCACCACTCCTCTTGACCTCAATCCCCCCCAGTCCTAGCCCCCCTCCAGTTCCATTATAGCCCACCGAAAAGTGCCAGAGATACTTTCCATTAAAAAAAAAATGTATAACAAAGAGCTGATTTATTCAGGACCAGGCTGAGAAGACGAGAAGAGGGATACTCAAACCACACCACACGAGCCCCCACCCAACCCGGTGCCTATCTTGATCAAATGAGGTTCCGCTCAGGATATCTTCCCTCATGGAGAAGGACCATCCAGGTCAGGGAATAACCATTTCTCAGTTCACCAAACAAGTCTCTCGTCCAGCAGATGTTCTTCCTTGGTCAACATTTCCAAATTCAAGAAATCCCAGGTTCTTTAAACTGACATGATCCAGCAGCCAGGGCACTCAGCAGATCATCAAGTCCAGAGGTGGGAAGGGACAATCAGGCCAGCATTAATAACAGAGAAGGTCCAAACATGTGAAGCACCCAAAGTTGGTGCTGAAGGCAGAGCACCAGGACATCCACTACAATCCCGTAGCAGTAAAGTCAAAGGATAAATCAAGCCCATAGCAAATTAGGCAGATTCTCCAACCAAAGGCAACAAAATCTTATAAGGTATCCCCACTAGCCAGTTCAAGTTGCTAGTCTCCCCTGAAGCATCTGCACAAATCCCATTGCTTTCTCAGCCTCCCAAAATGTACAGGAGGCCCCTTCATGTTTGACTTTGAGAAGTGCAGGGTAGGAGAAAAAGAATTCCACTCAACTCTCTCAACTTATCCATGACCGCATAGAATTACTTCCATTTCTTCTGGAGACATTGGGAGAAATCCTGAAAAATATACAGCCTATGGTCTTCATATAAGAGTTCCTTCATTCCTCTGTAAATGTTCAAAATTTCTTGCCAATCCTTAAAATTATGAAATCGACACACTATTTGCCTAGGTGGCTAGTCTGCCACTGGTCTAGGCATTACAGTGCCATGTGCCCACTCCAGTTTGTAGTGGCCTCTTTTAGGATGCAGACCTAGCAATGCTGGTAAAGTAGAGGAGCAAAATTTGTCAACATCTGCACCCTCCAGGCTCTCTGATAGCCCGCAAAGACACACGAAGATACGCAAAGACACAAATTGAGCCACTGGTGATAACTTTTCCTGGTAGTTGAAAACCTCTTTAAAGTTGGCAAACTCTTTTTCCAGGTGAGCCATTTTTTTCTGGAAGTGGGCCACTGGCATCCTCTAAGGCAGAAATATGGGTCTCTGCTTCTATGAGTCTGATGGTGTGGGAGGCATTCTACTCTGTGATCACCTCCAATTTCATCTCTAGTTTGTCCAGCCACAGATTAAGGGCTGCCAGTACCTGATCTGTAACTGTTCTGCCCAGCGCACACATCTCTGCCACCAACAGTGATATTGGGCCTAGGCTGTATGGTGCAGCAGATGACTGTGGCTGTTTCCTTGCATTCTTGCTCACTGATCACTGTGGTTTTGTAGAGTTTGTAGTTAGTAGTTTTATGATGATTTATTTCAGGTAGGATGGAGCTCGAACTAAAGACATCTTTACATGTGTGTGCTCATTGGCACTCCCCCATACATGTGTTCTTATAGACAGCTTTAAGCATTGATGATTTATTGATGAAAAGATATATGAGTTCTTGTTACTTATTACTGTCTGAAAGAATGCATGTGCACAAGGTTTGCTGAGAATCTGTTGAACAGGAATGGATTAATTAGATTCAGAGCTGTTTTTAAGTATTCCGCATTTTAGCACTGTAGATCCAAAATACAAATGATGAAAACCCAAACAGAATCTAAATCTACGTCAATCCACCTACATGTAAAAAAATACATTAGGAGAATCCCCTTGTGTTTCCTCCCTGTGTCCCGGTTCTATGATGCTGGTTCGACAACACTTTTGTCGACTGGCATCTCAGCGATGGGATTTATGTTGACTGGAAGTTGTGGTAGACATAAATCCTGTATGTTTCCCAGTCCTGTTTGTCTATCAGGGGGCTTCACCCCCCCCCCGAACTCCTCATGCTGGGGGCTCTGCCCCTGCACCCCCCGTACTTTGGATTATCAACTCCAGTAGGAGTTGGTTTGGGGAGGAAGTGCAGCACAAGGAGACAGTGTGCCCTGTCTCGGGCACACCAACACAGTGATCTGACAGCAAAGTGTCAATTTTGCCGACAATGAGGTATGTTACTGTGTTGGTGTCACCATCAGTTCAGCATACCCTGAGTCCCCACTCTCCCCGGTTCCTACCTTTATACTGTTGGTAAGACTGATGGGAGGTTGAACAGGCTCACCTCCATCTGGCTATCTGGTCTGCTAAAGTGGTCCACTTTATGTGGCACTGTACACTCCTGTTCCACAATGACATTTCCTTTCCCAAACTGAGGGTCATCACAGTAACCCACATCACAGGGAACAATTCTGATCCCAACTGCTGTCCCTCGCTCCTTGACCTGATCCCCTCCCAACCTTCAGTGAGAGTGTGATCCACCCGACCAACACCCAGCCCACTGTCAGTGCTAACTAACAAAAAAAAGGTCTGGCCTGTCATCCTCACACTCCTGTCACTCAGTTTTGAAGAATTACTCTCCCTGAACAACCTGGGAAATTGAGAGATGAGGAATGCCAAACCCTAGATAACCGCATGCACATGTTACTTCAGTCCAGTGTATGTGTGGCTGAAAAATATAAGGTGTGGTATAGGTACTGTATGCCACCTCCTCAACATTCAGTTTCCCAGGTCAGTCAGGGTTGGAGAGGTAGTTCCTAACTGTGTGACAGGATGAGCACAAGGTTGGATTGCCATGCCTTACATTTTTGTTTTGTAGTCAGCACTGGCAGTTGGTTGGATGTGAGTTGGCTGGGTCCTCAAAACTGCTAACAACATACACCTGTTCATATTCTTAAAGGCACAGCGCACTGAATGAGGGTAGAGACACTCACAAGCTTGCACACACTAAAACAAGAAGAAAAAGCAAAAAAGCATCTGTAACTGGAAGAGATACAGACATGTGGGGAGTGGTGCAACGCACTGGCTGTGGAGCATCAGTCTTCTGAGAGACATTCTGGAGACTGCATTGCTGCCCTATTTGCAGGCACCTCTCTGGTCTGAGAGAGGAGGTTGTTTGTCTCCATGCTGACCTGGCAAGGATTCAGGAAACCTGCTCCCCCACCCAGGCCACCGCTACTACCTCAGAGGTTGCCAAGAAAGAGAAGCGGTTGGACCACGGTGGGCTCAGGGAGGGTGAGGGTGATGGAACAGAGGCACATCCCTCCAGTTGTGCCTCTCCACAATTCATTTGCCACTCTGGAGTAGCATGGTTCCTCTATGGAGGCACCTGCAGTGGAGACCAAGGAGGATGCTGGGAACCTCCATAATGGAGATCCACAGGAGGGTGGCTCAAGACTCCACAGGGGAAGGAAACAACTCCTGATGGGGGACTCAATTGTTAGGGGGTTAGAACTGGGGAAAGGAGGGGAAAGGGAGATAAGGTGCCTGCCCAGCACCAAGGCTTGGAGGGACAGGAAATTAGTCCTCAGGATTGTGGGAGCAGTGGCAAGGGGGAGGGGGAGGGAGCTGGATGTCATTATCCACCTAGGGATGAATGACCTGGCTGAGAATGGGATCAGAGCAGTGCAATAGGAGTTTGTGGAGTTGGGGAGGGCCTTAGACAGTAGCACACATGGTAACTTTCTTGGAAGTGCTACCTGTCTATGGCATGGATGAGGCTAGGGCACTCCGCACCATGGGATTCAATGACTGGTTGAAAAGCTGGTGCAGAGCTCAGGGATTTGGCTTCATTGGGGACTGGGGCTCCACCTGGAGGGATGCAGGCCTATACAGGCACAATGGTCTGCATCTATCCTGGAGGGGAACCAGGATCCTCGGTGATAGGTTTAAATGCTTTAGTGGCAAGCATTTAAACTAGCCAAGGGGGGCATTGAAGAGTAGAAGGGAATTCCTAGCCCCCCCAAAAATATCAGGGTAATTAGTGAGGTAAACACCAAAATAGAGCAGTCGATAGGGAGAAGGGCAGGGGTAAATGGAGAAAAAGACAAAGGCAGTAGGGACAGGGATGGGGCAAAAAAGAAATAAAGCCATAAAAAAAGGGAGGATAATGAGTACCAATGCCCATAGTCTAGTTAAAAAGCTCCCTGAAATGGTGGCCTTGATGGAAGAGGGATGCCTGGAAATTGGGGCAGTCACAGAAACATGGTACACAGACAACCATGACTGGGATGTCAACATACCAGGGTAAACAATCTACAGAAGGGACAGGAAGGGAAGAAAAGGAGGAGGAGTAGCTCTCTATGTAAGGGAAGGGATAAAAGCAACAGAACTAAAGGGTAAACAGGGAGGAGAGGAGGCACTGTGGGTCACCCTGGAGACTGGAAATGGCTCCGCAATCTGCACAGGGGTTGTATACAGACCCTCATCTCAGGGGGAGGAAATGGACAAGGAAATGATAGAAGGCATCCTTGGGATGGCAGAGAAAGGGGGGAGATATTGCTGATGGGGACCTGAATATGCCAGATGTTGACTTAAGCACCTTTGCTGCAGCCACATCCAAGAGCAGGGTCATTCTTGATGCCCTACAGGGGGCATGCCTCAGACAGCTAGTTTTGGAACCCACTCGGGAGAGAGCAATCTTAGACCTGGTACTCTCAAATGGGGATGGAGAGAGGATCTCTGATCTTGAAGTGGGTAGCCATCTGCTAACAAGCAACCACCAAACAGTGTGGTTCATGATAAACTTAGCTGTAGAGTAAAGCCACAAAAAAGTGAAGGTACTGGACTTCAGTAGGGCTGATTTTGTCAAAATGGGAGAGTGCCTCAGAAAAGCACTAGCAAACAGGCAAGAAGGTGGAGTGGAGCAAGAATGGGGAAACATCAATAGCGCCATCACAGAGGCAACAAGCCTTTGTGTGAAGCAAATAAACAAATCAAAATGAAGAAAAAAACACTATGGTTCTCCAAAGAAGTGGCTGGGAAGGTAAGGGAGAAAAAGATAGCATTCAGGAAGTATAAGGAAACACAGAAGGAGCAGGACAGAGAACTGTACCAGTTAAAGCAGAAGGAAGCGGGTAAGACAGTCAGAGTAGCAAAGGCCCAAACTGAGGAAAAGATAGCCAACTCAGTTAAGGAGGATAAAACCTTTTATAAGTACATTAGGGAGCAAAGAAAGACTAAGGCAGGGATACTGAGGCTGAACAAAGAGGAAGGTGGTTGGGCAGAGAGCGACAGTGAAAAAGCAGGGATACTGAATGAATACTTCTCCTCAGTATTCACAATGGAAAAGCAGGGGGAAATATCTAACCTAGTCAATAGAAGCACTCTGGATAGGGGAGTTGATATTAGTCCTTTCACAGAAGAAAGGGTTCTGAAAGAACTCTTAAAAATGAAGGTGCACAAAGCAATGGGGCCTGATAGGATTCACTCTAGAATTCTAAAAGAACTAAGGGAAGAACTAGTAACACCACTGACACCCTTTTTAATAAATCATGGGAGGATGTGGTGGTACCTGAGGACTTGAGGAGGGCGGATGTGATTTCCCTTCACAAAAGTGGGAGCAAGACAGAGGCAGGAAACTACAGACCTGTCAGTTTGACCTCAGTGGTAGGGAAAATGATAGAATCACTTCTGAAGGAAAGAATTGTTGAGTACCTAGAGGCCAGTGGGGCATAGGACCCAAGGCAGCATGGATTCACAGCGGGAAGGTCATGTCAGACAAATCTAATTGATTTCTTTGACTGGGTGACCAAAGGAGTAGACCAGGGAGGGGCTGTGGACATGGCCTACCTAGACTTTAGCAAGGCATTTGACACAGTCCCACACAAAAGATTAATAAACAAATTAGCCAGCCTGGGAGTGGGTCCCAGGGAGGTAGCCTGGGTAAAACACTGGTTGGACAAAAGGACACAGTGGATAATAGTAAATGGAGTCCACAGTGAAGAAAGGAGGGTTACTAGTGGGGTACCACATGGTTCAGTACTGGGCCAGTCCTTTTTAATGTCTTTATAAGTGACATTGCAGAGGGACTGGAAGGAAAGTATGTCTCTTTGCAGATGACACAAAGATCTGCAACAGGGTTGATACACAAGGTGGGGTGGAAAGGATGAAAAGGGACTTGGCAAGGTTGGAGGAATGGTCAAATGTATGGCAGCTTAGATTCAATGCAAAGAAGTGCAACGTAATGCACCTAGGAAACAAAAACCCAGGGGAAGAGTACACAATGGGGGGTGAGATACTGACAGCAACAAAAATGGAAAGGGACCTGGGGGTAGTCATATCACATGACCTAAAGGTGGGCCAGCAATGTGAGAAGGCAGTAAGGAGGGCTGGGGGGATACTGGGATGCATAGGGAAAGGCATCACCAGTAGCAAACAGGAAGTTGTTGGCCCTCTGTACAGACAGTTGGTAAGACCACATCTGGAGTACTGTGTACAGTTCTGGAGACCCCATCTCCACAAAGACATAGACAGGGTGAAGGCTGTCCAGAGGAGGGCAACAAAATGATGCAGGTCTGCATAAGAAGACATATGAAGAAAGACTAAAGAAACTAAAGATGTATGGCCTCAAGGAAAGGAGGGAGAGGGTGGGACATGATAGAAACTTTCAAATACCTCAAGGAATCAACAAAGTCCAAGAGGGTGGTATCTTTCAGAAAAAGAGATGTGCAAAAACAAGGGGGCACAATTTGAAGATAGAGGGGGGATGACTCAGAGGTAATGTGAGGAAGTATTTCTTCACAGAGAGGGTTGTGGATCCATGGAACAGCCTTCCTAAGGAGGTCGTAGAGTCAAAAGCAGTGGGGGAATTCAATAATGCATGGGGCAGACATAAGGCAATTCTAGTGGGGAGTAGGAGGAAGTAGGCTGTTGGTTAACTAGGATCTGCAGCTTATCCATTAGGTAGGGAAATGGGCAGACTAGGTAGGCCAAGTGGTCCTTATCTGCCATCAAATTCTATGTTTCTATGTTTCATGGACCCAGTAGCTGTTGGAAGGACTTAGGTCAGCAGGCAAGTAGGAGTGCACTGCAGTAGGGAATGGCAGGGGTCAGTCACATTGCTTTGGGTTGGCTCATGTGTGGGTTAGGTTACATGAGTCATGGACCTGGTGAGGATAGCTAAGGACTCAGGTCAGGTGACTGGATTCCTGCCTGGCTCAGGCTGCTAGTTGCACCTGGGGCCTATATTGCTGGACTTCTGGGCTTGGAAGTGGATTGCCACTAAACTGGAATTGGAACAGGATGGAAGATAGTGGTTTGTTGCCAAGACAGTTGCCAGCAGCCATTGTACCTCACCAGACAGAAGCAGAAGTCAGGACCCAGGACCTAGGATCTAGGTCCCTAGCCTTGATTACTCAGCAGCAGCCACTGGCCATGCTGGATCACACAGGTAGAAGAGTGGGAATGGAAGACAGAAGGGCGGGGAAGAGGGAAGGTCTCAGCAGGATGGTTTTTCTTTGTTTTTGGTTTTAATTTTGTTTTACAGCTTCTTGATGTGTGTGAATTAGGCTGTGGGGAGGTAAATCTGCTACCAGGATGTGTGTAGAATCGGAAATTTGGATTCTGTCTTGGATTCTGTCCTAATCATTTAATTTTAGCCAGAATGGAATCATACTTAGAATCTTTGACATTCTGAATTACACAAATGGAAATGATTCCAGAGAATATGAGCATCTCTCATATGTATAGCATAAAACTCCTGTTAGCACACCACTCATCTACTGACAGAGTAGTTCACTGTAGAGGAGCGGTACCACGACAAACGCAAAATGGCAATTCAATTACTGCGAAAGCATTACGGCAACAATATATTGGGTGACCCATAACAAATGGCTAAGGGTAAAAAAATGGCAAAAATAGTGGGCAAAGTTATTTGTGGGTGAAGTTGATAAACAGGTGTTGATTGTGGAAGTATGGATCCCGACAGACAACAATGATGTAGTACCTGGTGTCCCAGAATGGTGGGTGGCTTCTGCTTTATGAAGGATTTTTGTACCATGTTGACAAGGACTTCCAGAGAAGGTATACTGGTGTTGTGTGGAATCACATAATCTTCAGTGTCCTGCTCAAGTGCACACCAGTAAAAGGCAATAGTAGCAGTCAAGAAATCCCACAACCATGTTCCTGACCCTGGTGATGTTGATGCATTTCAGGGGTGATCTTCACGAGTGTGCACACAACACCTTTGAGTCCATAGCACAGGTAGTCCTGCAGAGTACCGTGCAGGCTACTAATGCCATTGCAGGGTGCCTACCTGCAGTTTCTCTAATGAGACATACCAGCCAATGACTTCATCAAACTTAGCGCTTGTACCCATAGATATCCAGCACTGCTTGAGGGGTTGGTAATACCTGAGGAGTATCACAAAAGTATGTCAGCTGAGACTTTTCTGTACAGTGACTTGTCAAGTGGCAGTGATCTCTGTCTGATATTTGCAACTGATACGAACCTTCATTTTCTGTCTAATTGTAATTAATTGTTCCTGGATGGGACATTTAAAGCCTGCTCCAATCTATTTCAACAGTTTTACACTAGACATGGTCAGAAAAGTGGTGCTTTGTTTCCCACAATGTATGCACTAGTGTGCTCCCGAACCACTGCTGCATATGAGCATGTTTTCAGTGAGCTCAAGTGTTGGGGCAGATTTAAAGCCATGCTTTATTTTGAAAAGGCAGCAATACATGCCTTTGGTACTGTCTTCCCAGACTAACTGTGCATGGATGTTTTCTCACTATGTACAATCTATTTGGAGGCATATTTAACAGTGCAATGAAATACTGGGCCTCTATACCAAAGATGCAGACTTTGTTCTTAATGTGCTCATGCTGTTGGCCCTTGCATTTGTTCTGGTGCCAGATGTGGTTACAACATTTTATCAGATGTGGGAATGGCCATTCTTTGTAACAAATCAGGAAATGCTTGAGCCACTACTAGACTACTATAAGGACACATGGCTTGGTTGTCCTCTAGGTTGGTCTGGTAGGAGACATCCTTCTTTTCCCCTGGTTCTATGGACTTGTTTTGAATCTACACTGGGGAATCAGGCATGCACAAACAATGCTGTGGAAGGGTGACACAGGGCCTTTAATTCACACCTTAGTGTCTGCCACCCTAACATATGGTGCCTGCTGGATTGTTTCAAGGAGGAACAGGGAATGATGGAGATACGGATGGAACAGATGCTGCTGGGCGTCGGACCTTCAAAAAGGAGGAAACGGTACTATGACCTTAATGAGAGGGTCAAGTTAGTCATGTCTGAGTATCCCCAGTTGTGAACATCAAGCTTATTTATGTGGCCCAGCATACAGTTTTACATCTCAGACATAAACACATCTCAAACCACCAAATTCACCCAAATTGTCATTCGCCGCTATTTGTGGTCACCGTTGATGCATTCATGAAAAAAAGTCGCTGTTTTGACATGGAACTTGGGAGAAAGTGAATGACTGAGCTAACCAAAAAAAGTAAAGGACTGATGCTTAAATCAGCCTCCCCAATTTCTTATTAGTGATCGGGGAGGGGATGAAAATGCTTCAGGGCCTTTTGCCCTAAAAGGCAAAGCCAAGTGGGTAGAAGGAGGAAGGTTAAAAGAAACAGTTTTTTTTTTTCTTTAGAAAAAAAAAAGCAGTCTTGTTTCTAAGTTGAACTGGGGTGGCTCAGTTTAGACTTGATTCCTGCCAAATCACCCGAATTGAGTATGGCTCATTTTATTCAGAAGCAGTTCTGCACACCTCTAGTCTACAGAGCCAGAAAAAGATCTCCAAAAATCAAGAGGGGAAGACATGCTACTACCAGTGTTGTGAAGATTTACTTGGCTGGTGAATTGCTAGCAAATTGTCAAACTTTCTGCAAAGTACATTTTACAAAACTTCAAAAGTCCTTAACTGTGCATTTCCATCCCCATACTCACATAGCATCCAGTCCAGCCTCCTTCCCACAGCTCCAACCAATATTATAATGAACCCTCCTCCTCACCCCTCAGAAGCACTTAATCCCTCCCACAGCCTCAGAAAAATAATCTATAAAACATCCCTTTCTCACCTATTCAGCAACACAAAATCCCACTATCACCCCTACCCTGCCAGACCCAGCCAAAAAAGACAATGACACATCCTATGCCCCAGCCACTCACTAAACAACCCACCCACCCTCAGTGCACCAAACGCAATTATACAAACACTGTGGCAGATAGAGGGCTAGTCACCGTCAAAGTTTCTCCTCTCACCACCTTGACCTGTCACCCAGATGACAATGAAATCCTCCCAGGACCACAAAGTCTGAAAGCTGGCTGCACATCACATTATGGAAAAATTCTGTCTAAAAGAAATGGTAGTTTACTCACTTGGTAAAGGTGATTGTGGGGGTATACATCTCGGAGGCACTCCACCTTCCTTACACCTGGGTATTGTGTCCCCCTGATAGGTTGCTGATGCATATGTGACTTTCAAAAGAAAGTCCACCCCTCTTCCCTGTGATGCTGCCTCTCCTATATGAGTTCGATGTCTTCCAAAGCTGTACCTATTAAAAGAACTTGTTGGTCTGATGACCTGTTATTCCTCCCTATGTCTGCAACATCAATTAAACATGATCATATCATCAATGCGTAAAAGAGATCACACAACTGTTATGGTTATCAAGAAAAAAACTTGACAGGTACTCCATTTATTACCTATTTTATACACACTAATGTAAGCTGGCCCATACAGCATGCCAGTGGTAAACTATATGCATTTAACGTCATTCAAATTGTTCTGACTATCAGGGTGGGTTGTGGAGTGCCTCAGAGATGCTACACAATCCCCTTTACCAGGTGAGTAAACTACCATTGTGGGGGATAATCTCTGAGGTACTCCACTTCCTACACCTGGGTAATGATTTAAGTAGCAGTACCTGGCGATAGGGTGGGTAGTCAGTCGTTATTTACCTTGGGTCTGTCTTAGTGGCTAGTAGTACTGCCCTGACCAAGTTGGTTCTGGCCTCCCTAGACACGTCTACCCTATAGTGTCTAGTGAACTTGTGTGGGGATGCCCAAGTGGCAGCTGCACAAATCTCATCCACCGATGCCATGTTTGTTTCTGCCCATGAAGTGGCTAAAGCCCTAGTGGAATGGGCTTTAATGCCTGTGGATGGATCTAGATTTGTTGCCTTATATGCTTCGGTGATTGCAGACTTAAGCCAGGTGGCTATGGTGGACCTAGTTGCCGCTTGTCCCTTCTTGTGTCCCTGTGAAATAACAAAAAGTCTATTTGTTTTTCTGATGTCCTCTGTTCTGGCAAGATATGTCTGTAACAACCTCCTCATTCCTAGTAGTTTGAGTTGTGGCTCTTGGTCCACTTCTT
Organism: Neoceratodus forsteri; assembly: GCA_016271365.2. Taxonomy (NCBI): domain Eukaryota; kingdom Metazoa; phylum Chordata; order Ceratodontiformes; family Ceratodontidae; genus Neoceratodus; species Neoceratodus forsteri. Next base: position 82,830,308 of record CM028133.1, on the reverse strand, counting down.
CTGCTGGCATCTCTGCTGGGATGTTGATGTTCTGGTTTGCATGAAATGTCATGTCAACCTTAGGTATGAAAGATGGAATTGGTCTGAATGTGATCTTGTCTTCGTGGGCAGTGAGGAATGGTGTTCTACGATAATGCTTGCAATTCACTGATACACCTGGCCAAGGAGATAGCGACCAGAAGTATAGTCTTTAGTGTTAATCATTGTAAGATATAGTTTCTAATGGTTCGAAAGGTGTGGTCATCATTGCCTTGAGTACCATGGTCCGGAATCCATGTACGGTCCTGTCTTGACTTTTGATCGGATATTGTTTGTTGCCTTAAGGATTGTTATGATATCTGTGTGTGCCCCCGGTGGTTCCCTCTATGGGGTCTCTGGCCACCCCAACTACAGCTACCTGAACTCATAACGATGCTGGAGATAAACCCTTATCCAGGCCTTCTTGCGGGAAAAGTAGAATATCTGTCACCGATGTGGTCAACGGGTCCACCCCTATATTAATACACCACTTCTGAAAATTCTTCCAGTGCCTTTGGTATGTCAGAGTTGTGGCGTTCCTTCTGGAGTTAGCCATGGTGTTGATGACCAAGGGGTGGTAGCCTGCTCTTAACAATCTCTCCCTTTCATGAGCCAGGCCATCAGCTTGAGGCTTGTTGGGTTGGGGTGATAAATTGGGCCCTGACTGAGCATGTCGTGTCTGAAAGGCAGGGTCCATGGGTGATCTAGCGCCATCGCCACGATGGTAGTGAACCAGCTTCTCCTGGGCCAGTAAGGTGCAATGAGGATCACCCTCGATCTGGTCCTGCGTATCTTTATCAGGACCTGGGGAATCAAAGAAAGGGGTGGGAATATGTAGGCCATGTGGAAGTTCCACATCATGGAGAGCTTTTCCACTGCCATGGCTTTGTGATCCCGAAAACCTGGAGTAGAATCTGGGACGCTGGTTGTTTTTGTGGGATGCCATTAGATCTAACTCCACTGGGCCCCAACGGTTGTTGATGGATCTGAAAATCTGTGGGTGAAGCATTCACTCTCCTGGGTGTATCATTTGTCAACTGAGCCAATCGCTGCGGTGTTTAGCTTTCCTGCTAGGTGGATGGCTAAGAGGCTTGCAAGATGTTTCTGTGCCCAGGGGATCAGTTTTTCTGCCTGTCTTTGCATGGCTCTGCTTCTTGTTCCTCCTTGCTTGTTGATGTATGCCATGGTTACTTGATTGTCTGTTCGAATGAGCACATTCCTTCCCTTTATGTCCTTTGCAAAATGTAGCAATGCATTGAACACCACCTTTATTTCTAGAATGTTTATTGACATCTTTGACTCATGCTTCGGCCATTTTCCCTGTGCTGATTTGCTACCCATCGTGGCCCCCAGCCTGTTAGGCTGGTATCTGTGTCTATCTAACTGTCTGTTTGGATGTCTAGCGGCATACCTCTTAACAGATTGTCCTTTATTAGCCACCACCTTAAGGAGTGTGCAACGTTTGTAGGTAGTGAAACCTTTTTTGAGAAATCGAAATCGTATGTGGGGCCTTGTTGAATAAGGAAGGATAACAGTGGTCTCATGTGCCATCTTGCTTACGGAATGGTGTCTATACAACATTACATCAATCCTAGGGTGTGGGAAATGACCTCTAGTGATTGTCTTTTTGTGTTTGTTAGTCTGTTTATTGCGGATAAAGGGTTGATACTCTCTTCTCTGAAGGCCTGACCCATCCTTCTAGAGTGTCTATGAGGTTGCCTAGGTGTTCCAGTTCTGTGCTCGGAGTGAGTTGTCTCTTTTCCTGGTTGATGACCCAGCTGTGAGCTTGGAGACACTGAATTGTCATTGTTGTCTCCCTCAGTAACTGATGAGTTGACCTTGTCCTGATCAAGCAGTCGTCCAGGTAGGGTATGACCTGGATCCCCTACTCCCTTAGGTTGGAGCGAGAACTATGGATATCTTTGTAAAACTTGGGAGGCAGATGCGGTCCAAGGGATAACCTTATATTGGAAATATTTCTCCATGATGTGAAATCAGAGAATTTTTGGTGAGATGGTCTGATGGGAATGTGTAAGTAGGCGTCCTTCAGATCTATGGATGTGAGAATGTCTCCTGGACATATGGCCTTTAGAGTGGATCTTATTGTTTCATTCTTGAAGGGTTTGTATTTGTCACTCCTGTTTAGAAACTTGAGGTTGAGGACCGGACGAAGTTCTCCTGTCTTTTTTGGTACCATGAAAAGTGTGGAGTACACTCCCTGGCCTTCTTCTATTGGGGGCTCCCTTACAATGGCGTTGTTGTTTGTTAATTCGTTTAGTATGTCTTGAAGTTGCTGAGGCATGGCCTTGTGTCTTGGTACTGGCGATGTTATCAGTCTGTTCATCCTTGGTCTGTTTGCAAACTCTATCGCATATCCTCTTGAATCATTTCAAGCACCCATCTGTCCTCGTGGTCTTTATCCATTCTGGGCAAATTGGGTTGAGGCACCCATTGGCACCTTGGATTTGCATATGCAGAAGTGGTAGTCATTGTTTGTTATTGTTCCTTCTACTGTACTGGAAGTTGCCTCAAGCTCTGCTCTGTGTTCCCCTACCCCGGTATCTATTGAAGGTGTTGTAAGAGTTAACATTTGTTCTGAAGCTCTGCCCTCTATGTGCTGACTGACCTCTACGTCTGTCTCAAAAGGTGTGAGTGCGAATAGATTGCCTGGCTGGTAGGTACGTAGTGAGAAGTCTGTCCTTTCCCAATGCCTTTCCCTCCTTCTTTCCCTTTAAATACTTCTCTAGACCTTCCCCAAAAAGCAGATTGCCTCAACAAGGTAATTTCAGAAGAAGTGATTTGGGCTCATTATGTGCATTCCACAGCTTCATCCATATACATCTTCTCGCTCTATTCAGGAGTGTGGTGGCTCTGGCATTGATCTTTAAAGAGTCCACTGCCATGTCTGCAAGGTGTTTAGTTGATAGGATGACATTATCTAGAATCTGCGCTTCTGTTGACTTGACTGTTATAGCTTTCTGAATCTCTTGAACCCATTCAAGTTGAGCTTTAGTGGCATAGATAGCTGTGGTGGTGGCCCTAGCCCCAGACCTGCTAGTTTAAAGTTCTTCTTTAAAATATCCTAACTTCCTGTCCACCAGGTCTCTTAGTGCAAGGTGGACTCCGTTGGCAGGACCATCTTTCTATTAAGTGAAGTGATCTGGGGTCCACAGTAGGTGGCGTGCACCACAAGGCCAGCTTGTCCAGCCTCCAGAGGATACATCTTATCCCATGACCTTCTCTCTGGTACATGGGCCAGATCTCCTGACTCCCATTCTTTATTTACAATTTCATTAATAGCTCACAGACCAGAAATTTGTCTGCTGTTTTGCTACTGGTTGCAATGACGGTAGTAACTTAGATTGAGGCATGGGGTGGAGGCAACATCAAAGCCCACTATGGACATGATGCTGCAGACTAGAGCGGGTATGTGGTCTGGGAAGCACCATTTGGCTGTGAGGGATCGAGGGTCTGCTTCCTTGTCTTCCTCATCATCCGAGTTGGGCTCAGATTGAGAAGCTAAGTCCAAGGTATTTGCATTAGACTTGTCAGCATGTGACTGTCGACCAGCCAGTAGTCCTTGAGATACTTGAGGTCTGGCAGAAATCTCAGCCAATTTGTCCCACATAGCTGTCATAAGTTGCTGCTGCAGCTGAAGAATTTGTTGGTTTTGGAGGAGAATCGCATTGGTATCTCGTTGCCTTGTGAGGTAGATAGGAGAACCTGTGTAGGCTCTGGGATATCCTGCAACTCATTATTCTCTGAAAGCATGAGGTCATCTGCAAAATTTGAAGGAATTGAAGGCTCTTCAGTGCATGATGCACAAAGGCGTCCCAGCTGAGAGGATGGGATGGGAACATTGCAGAGTTTGCAGCTCTTTACTTTGCCCATGTCTGAAAGAACAGGGAAACAGGAAAAAAGAATGGCAAAATGTTGCATGTCAGTTGTACATTACAACAGGGAATCATTTAGCAGCAAATAGTAAAAAACTGAGCCTGATAACACAACTAGAGGGACTCCGCTGGAAGATAGTCAGGGGAAGCCTCCTCAAATTGCTGCTGTCCAAAATCACCAATGTAAAGTGAAATGAGAGCCCCTACAGATTTGAATCATACAGCAAACACTGTGCCCAACTTTTTTTTTAATTCAATATACTTTTATTGACATATAATAAACTTCAATACAAACGTAGGTAGGTAGTAAGTAGGCAAACAGGAATAACTACCCCCAATAAAGCACATGAAAACCATAAATTAAAAAAGCATCAGCTAGTGTCCCCACCCCCAACCCCAATCCACCTTCCTCCCTAACCCCCCCCCATCAAGCTTACACATGCTCAGCCATCAGATTATATTAATAACAAGACTCTCCATATTAAAAGCTATCATGGCTTCCATACAGTGAGTAAGGCATCTAAAGGGCCCCACCTAATCTGGTAAATCTGTGATCGATTGTTCATGGCTAAAATGTGTTTCTCTAGTCGAAGGGCAAACAGCATCTCTTTGTGCCATTCTATGATTGAAGGGACTGAGTCATCCGTCCAATGTCTCACAATAATTAACTTGGCTATTGCCGAGATCAGAGCCAAATGTGCTTTTCTACATTGGGAGTACCCTCTGGAAATAAGTTTAGCAAACAAATCTCTGGGATAATATAGGAATCCAGGCCCAACAAGGGATCAAGCATTTTTCTGATGGCTTGCCAAAATTTCTGGACCGAAGAACAGGTCCACAACATATGGTATAGTGTCCCAGTATGATTTACGCATCTAGGACAATCAGGAGAGGGACTACTTCCCAATCTACATAATTTTGAGTGGCGTAAAATATAAATTATGCATAACATTAAATTGCATCAAATGCAATCTATCTAGCTTGACAAATTTATACAGGGTCTGCCAGATCTTAATCCAGAAATGTGGTTCAGCATTAAGGGAAAATACCTGCAGCAATAATAACACTCCTTGTGGCAGCCCCAAGTCGACCGACTGGATTGCTTTATATACTGCAGACACAGCATGGGGTTCTTCAGCTGCCCTCAGAAGCTTATTAGAAGACATCAGCAGACCCTGACTCATCCCCTGACCCAAATGGGCAAGGATGGCCTCTCAAGCTGTTCATACTTAAAAAGCTGTCACAGGCACCTTAAACCTATATCTAAAAGAGAAAAGGAATGACTCTACCCTCCTCATATATATCCCTAAGTTTTGTATTACTAAGGGAAGGCCAAAAGCCAAGGGAATAGGCCCCCAATCTGGAAGTGGGGATTCCCCACAACAGGTTGCTCCAACAAAGCATGCCAGTTATGGGATAGATGAGTTTGCAGCTGATGCAAAATGGACCAACCTAACGGAACATTCTGAAGAGGTTTTGGAATTGCCTTAGGACTAGCGTATAACAGGGCAGGCAGGGAGCAACAATGCTGGGCTGCTAGAAATTGTTCAGTATCTAACCATAAAGGCACATATGTTTGTCTCTCCTCTCTCAACATCTCCCTTGACCAGTAAGACATCCTACTAAGATGATGAGTACCATAATAATAAAAAAAGGGAAGGGGCTGCTAGGCCACCCTGCTCCTTAGGTGCAGAGAGCTTCAAATAGGAACACCTGACATTCTTACCCTTCCAAAGGAAGGCAGTTAGCATTTGATTTAGTTTACCAAACCATTTTTTAGGGATAAGCAGACCCAACATTCCCAGGGGGTATAGTATCCGGGGCAAGATATTCATCTTCACAATATTTATTCTTCCCCATAAGGAAAGAGGGAGATATCCCCATCTGTTTAGGTCTAATTTAATTATATTCAATAGTTCTGTAAGGTTTAGTTTAAGCATAGTAGGGACCTCTCTGGCAACCCTAATCCCAAGATACATAAGGGACCTAGATTCCCATATTAAGTTAGTGTTTTCGAGCACTGACCGGGAAGTATTATTATTCAAAGGAAAAACCTTTGTCTTAGATTCATTAAGCTTATAGTGGGAGATGGCAGAAAACCACCCTATCTCGGCCAAAAGTTCTGGAATACCTGTTGCAGGATACTGAAGGTGTAAAAGAAGGTCATCTGCGTATGCAGAAAGGGAGTACCTTTGTGATCCTATTTCAACACCCTGGAGCTTAGGGGAAGTTAACAATCTTCTAATCAGGGGTTCTAAATAAAGATTGAACAATAATGGAGAGGGGCAACCTTGTCTGGTCCCCTCTGAAGTAGAAGGAGCAGACAGTGCCACATTAGACCAAATCCGGGCTGATGAGAATGTGTATAATAATCTGATCCATCTAAAAGCCTGGGGACCCAGGTGGGCCAGGGTTTCAAAAGGAAGTCCCAGGAAACTCTATCAAAGGCCTTCGGCAAGCCAAGGAGATCAGAACAGAAGGAATGCTTGAGTCCTTAGTTGCGAGAGGATATATATTAACTTACATGTGGTCACTGAGGATCTACCCTTCATGAAACCTATCTGCTCTCTAAAATAGGCGTGGGAAAAGCGGACCCAATCTCATGGCAAAACCTTAGCCAAGATTTTGACATCAGTATTAGTTAAAGAGATAGGTCTTTAACTTTCCGGTGATATGGGATCCTTTCCAGACTTGGGAATAAGAGTAATTATAGCATTGAGGAAGTTTGTTTCCAACATCCCTTCAGCAAACCAGTAATTGTAAACTTCCACCAAAAGGGGAGCAAGTTCTTGTGAGCAGCTTTTATACAGGTTGTTAGAAAAGCCGTCTGGGCCGGGGGACTTGTCAGGTGTAAGTTGCTCAATTGCTGCTACCACTTCCTGCACTGTAATTAAATTCCCAAGATGTTCACCTTCAGGGGTCTTTAGTTTAGGAAGATCAGCAGCATCGGGGTACTCAGTCATATCCCGAGCTACAGGCTTTTCCTCCTGAGCTTCAGAATACAGCCTTTGGTAATAAGAACGCAAGACCTCGGACACTTCCCTTGGGGATGTCACCAGGTTATCACTGGTAGCCGATTTGATACAAGGAATGGCTCGTGAGGCTGCTGCTTGCCTAAGCCTAATAGCTAATAACTTACCAGCCTTCTCACCCGCATCAAGATATTTCATCTTAGTACATCTCAAGGCAAGCTCTGCTTTTTGGTACATGAGATCAGAGTACTGACTCTGCAATTGGTGCAAAAGTGCCCAGTCCACATCTGGGGAGTGCCAGGAGAGGGTGCGTTCCATGGTCCATATCTGTAGGAGCAAGGTTGCTTGCCTATCCCGAAACTGGCGACATCTCGTTGCTGATAGCCTAAGGCATTCACCCATGAGGGAGCACTTTAGGGCTGCCCAAATCACATCTATCCTGGTAGTCGACCCCCTATTATCTAGTAGGAAGTTGACCATAAAACTTTTTATGTGTTGAAGAGATTCTGACTTTTGGAGCAGCTGATTATTCAACTTCCAAAGGGCATCTCTTTGGGTACTTAGTCCAGGGAGATATGTAAGGGAAATTGGGGCATGGTCTGAGAAAACTCTAGCGTGTATATCTCGTGCATTACCCCAGATAATGCAGAGGAACTCAATAAAAAGAAATCAATCTGGAAGAAGTTTATAGAGGCGAAAAGTAAGTATACTGGCGTTCTCCATGATGGAGAACTCTCCATACATCCAGGAGATCAGCACCTGTCATAAGGTCGCGTAGTGCTCTCTGTGAGGGAGACAAACCCCGTTTCCGGGAGTCAGATCTATCTATGTACGTGGAAGGTACCACATTCCAATCCCCTCCCAAAATAGTTAAAATGGGTGGATCAGTAACAAGAAGGCTCAGTAAGCGGGTGAAAAAGTGAGGAGACTCAGAATTTGGTCTATATATGGATCCTAAAGTAATCTGCTGCCCTTCCAAGGATCCACTTGGTATTATATATCTGCCCTCCGGATCGAGTTTCTTTGTCCAATTTAAAGGGATTCTTTTATCTATTAATATCGCAACTCCCCACTAGGCGTGAATTCCCGCTCCATAGGCTTGTCCCACCCATGTCTTGAAATAAATTAACATCATGTCTCCGAAGATGTGTCTCTTGAGACTTGCAATCCCAGCATATAATTGATGTAGGTGCCTGAGGATAACCTGTCTCTTACATTTATCTTGTGCACCTTTAATATTCCAGCTTACAACTTTGTAACAGTTAGCCATCTTTTGATTTATCAAACAGTACTGAGGTACGTGAGCCATTTTATTACTTGAGATCAACCTGATCTGACTGGCGCCAATGAAAATTGACTTCAAAAAATAGATTAACACGCTTGACTTACCCCCATACCCCCGATAACTATTAAAGAAGAAAACTTATCTATCATATTTTCCCTTTGTCCCAACCCCACAATTCCATAACCCCATAACAGTACTCTACCCACTATCTCCCCCAGTTCTAATTAACTGCACACAATCCACTCTCGGTGAGTGATGTCCTAGCACAGGTACTGAGTTGCACCAGTTCCCTCCTATCTCCCTCTACCTCCCCTGCCTCCGCTACTTATCTAACAGTTATGTTCACCATTTAAGTTCCCTAATAGAACAACTTCTTAATCCACTATATCGTAGCATCCCTCTAATAAGGCCTATCCTCTAAAATGGTTGTAATAACATAACAGCAACAAATCAACAGTATGCTTATGGTACCTTAAGATACTAAAGAAGTCCCCCAATCCTTTCTAGATGAGCATATATCCAGTAGCCCCCTGGATCCCCAGAATCCGAACACTCAATTATGGAAGAAAAAGAAAAAAAAAAAAACACCCCATCCAGGAGAGATGAAAAATGAAAGATGATTGGCCCCCAACATTTTAAGTTCAGTCACACCAGCCTAATTAACTTGAGGGGCTGTGCAGCTATGTTCTTGCGATAGGTCCAGCAATCAGACAGCCTGATTCTCCACCGACATTCCACAATGTAGTATCAGGCATCATTTCAAGTACCTTCCATAAAAAAGAAACCACAACATCCTCACCACGTCTCTACGATCTCCCATAGAAAAAAAATATATAAAGCATAAGGAGGAGCCACCACCCCACAGGTATTTAATGTCTGTGTTGTCGAGAGGGTTTAAAATATGTCCAACCAAAAACCACAAGGGTGTCCACCCTATCAAACACTGGCAGCTTCTTTTTCATTCCAGCTCTGAACCATCGTGCATAACATGCATGCTCTCATAATCTGCTGGATCATTTCACTTGAAAAGGTCTGGGAAGAGACTTTTAAGTTCTTGCTGCGCCTGCTCTTGCTATTCAAAAGAGACCCATTTTTCTCCTGCCTTCACCTGAAGGACCACTGGATACTTCATACAAAATGGAGCTCCCGCCACGATAAGCTTTGTCACTATAGGATGCATTCCTTGTCACTTCACCGCACTGACTGTGGAAGGTCCTGCGTGATCCAGATTCTGTGCCCTTCCATCGAACCTCTTGCAATTCATGCACCTTCACTAGGACATGCTGCTTGTCCAAAGTTAAGCATCTTGAAAATGAGAGGTCTGGGTGGGGAACCAGGCTGTGGAGGAGGCGAAGGGCCCCATGTGCCCTCTCAATAATGTAGGATGCACCAATGTAGGAGGGACCGGCGATTCTCTCGCATAACTTTTGAAGGAAGAGAATAGGGGCAGCACCTTCCTCCTTTTCAGGAATTCTGATCACCAGCAGATTGTTTCTTCTACTTCTTCCCTCTAAATCTTCAATCCTCTCTTCGAGCTTCTTAATTCGTTTTCCGTAAAGTGTCATGGTCAATTCACTTTTATCGTGCTTTTTCTCCAAAGACACAATTTAATCTCTGAGTCCATTACACAGTAGTCAAGGGTGAACAGAGGCTTTGACCTGTTGAAGATCATCGTATATCTCCATAAGTTTCTCCTGTAGCGGTTGCATTATCTCTAGAAACCGCTCCTCCGAGATGGCACCCGTAATGGTGCCGGTTTTACTGGAGCCCGCTGTCTGATGCTTCGGGCACTTTGCGGCCTTGTCTTTCTCTGGGGAGGACAGTGATGAATGCCTCGGTGGTGCCTTTTCCATGTACACCTCCATTTCTTAGAGCAGGATACTGCAGCCTCGAGGGTCTACCAGTTTAAATCTTGCAGCTTTATAGTATGCTTACACTAAAAAGTCGTACCAGGGAGCTGAATTATGTAGCGGAGGCATGGAGCAATGGTGGGCTGCTGCCACTTCTCAGGCTGCCATCACATGACCCCCGTGCCCAACTTTAAAAATACAGAAAAACAACTGCATGGCTTTTAATAGTAGCACTGCCCCTTTAAACAACACTGTGCCCAACTTGTAGCAAACAGGAAAAATTGCATGGCTTTAAATTGTAGCTCTGCCCCTTTAAGACAGAGCAGCTGCACTGAAAGTGTGTGCAGAAGCATTCTGCCTAGTGCCAATGAGAAGGTTGGCCACGCAACCCCCAAGGACCCAGTAAATGGAGATGCCCAGGAACAGAGGACTGATGGCAAGGCGTGAGGAGCTGGGCTGGCCATGGAACTGGAGACTGCCCTGGTTAAAGAGGGGTTCATGGAGGAATGAGAGCGCCGGACTCCCTGCCATGTGGAAGATGGCTTCAGACGGTCTGCACATGCACGGCTGGGAATATGCCATGCGCATGCGTGAAAGCGAGGAGCTGCACATGCGTGACTCATGGAAGCGAGCGCAGTATGCAGGGGGCGAACCTGGAGCTAGAAACAAGAGGGGAGACAGGTGACCATGGCCAACACCCTCCCGATTACACAAGAGATGGGAGTGTGAACCAGTGCCATGATGGCATGTCAAAGCGGAACAGCAGTCGGCAAGCGAAATTCCAGAACTGCAGGAATGGATTGCACAGGGGCAAAACATCAACAGGTGAGCCACCCAAATAACTAGAAGGCAAACGCTTGAATAAAAATGAATACTGAACAAGCCCCAGGCTATCAACAGAGCTCAAAATCAAATACACACAGCCAGGGAATGGTCTTGTGGCCGCTAGCAGGAGCCAAAGGAAGCCCTGGAAAAGACTCCCCCAAGTAAGGCACAGTGGAAGATAGGGGGGAAGGTGCATCATGAGACTGCTAGCAGGAGTCTCAATAGCACCCTGCAGCTGCACTCCCATCCAGTGTATATACCTGGGTCTGCTGGTAGGAGACCCAAGTGAGCTACTAACAGGCACAATGTTAAGCCAAGAAATTAAATTAAAGAATAGCACTGTTCCTGGAGGCTTGTCAGTAACCAAAATAACAGCAGTGGAGCCCAAATCCTTGGGGCAGAGTCCCCCAAGGATAATAAATTATTGTCCTATAAAACAGCCTGAACAGAACTCTCAATAAAGTACTAGAAAATCATGAGACGTAACCACAATAGACGCCTGAATTTATAATTGCTACAAAACAATGTCTAGTGGGAGTTTCCAAACTTCAGAAAATGAGCTTATCTTAGAAATTTATAATGAATTTCAAAACTGCTGGGGAGCTGTTGTGATGCGCCACAACCAGATCAGAAGCACAAATTGAACTGATACGGGAGAGGCAACATCACAGGGAAGAGGGGATGAACTTTCTTTTGAAAGTCACATGTGCATCAGCAACCTATCAGGTGGACACAATACCCAGGTGTAAGGAAGGTGGAGTGCCTCAGAGATTATCCCCCACAACTGATTGGAAGAGAGGAGGTGTCGTGTGAAGCATGGCAAGATGCTTGGGAATTATGGCAACTGGTACTATCGGCTGGATTGGCTTAGATTGCTGCAAGCTGTGAGTGCACCAAAGGTATGATGCATGGGGCTTGGGACAAGCACCCAACCAGTGATAGGGATTTTTGATCCTGTGCACCAGTTGTAGCAAGTTAGACCAACTTCTTCTGGTCTAGCTTGTGGCAGATCTAGGTACCCTTTTTACAAAGCTTGCACCAAATATTTGGTGCAAGCTTCTGTAAATTGTGCAAAGTGTCATAACTGCACCTGACTTACCAAAATCTGGCAGAGCAGTGGCAAAGGTGTTTGGCACAGGTACACCAAGGGCAGGGTTTGACACCGGGCTTGACATAAGCCCTGTGTCAGTATTTGAAAATCAGGAAATCAGTGTATGAACTGGGTATACACCCAGCCATGTCTAGCCCTTGTGGGCTTTGCATCCTAGAAGGACGAAGGCTTCTCTTCTCTTCTCTTCTCTTCTCTTCTCTTCTCTTCTCTTCTCTTCTCTTCTCTTCTCTTCTCTTCTCTTCTCTTCTCTTCTCTTCTCTTCTCTTCTCTTCTCCCTCATGTATATGCCCTTAGTCATAACCATTTCCTGCTCCTCTTTCTCCTTCCTGCTTGCTTTTTCCTACTTCTTGCCCTTCCCCACTCCTATCCCTCTCCTTTGCAGATCTGTGTGCACCCAGCCGCGTCTGGCCCTTGTGGGGTCTGCATAACTGATGGACGAAGGTCTGTCTCTCCTTCTCTACCTTACTTCCTCTCCTCCATCTCCTACCCCACTCCTTTTTTGTCCTCCTGTCTGCTTTTCATACTCCTTGCCCTTCACCCATTCTTCCCCTTCTCCTATGCAGGCCGGATAACTGGACACTTCCCCACTCCTACCCTTCTCCTATGCAGGCTAGGTAACCGGACACTGGCTGGGTGTGCACCCAGCTGTGCCTGGCCCTTGTGGGGTTTGCATCCCAGAGAAATGATGGTTTGCCTATCCATCTGGATCACCCTATTTGTAACCCTGATAAAGCAAACCAAACTTGTTCTAGTTTTAGTGGGGCTAGAATTTCTAACATTATAAACATGGTTCGGGAAATTTTACATCATTGTGGGCACTGAGTTAACAATAACTCTGGGTACTAGTAATCTTTTTCTTTGGTTGTGCTTCATGTAGGTACAAATGATTTTCATTGTTTAGATCTCTTAAATATTAAAAAAGTCACTGTTTCCTTATACATAGATACATAGACAGTGTCTGCAGATAAGGGCCTATGGCCCACCTAGTCTGCCCATTTGAGCTTGTAAGTTCAGTTTGTTTTCCTAGAAGTCTATTTCCCCTTACCCCTGACCTCTAGAATTCCTTTATGTCTATCCCATGCATTCTTAAATCCCGTGATTGTTTCAGCCCCCACCACTTCCTCTGGCAGGGTGTTCCACTTGTTCACCACCGTTCTGTGAAGAAATTCTTTCTCATGTTTCCTCTGAATCGTCCTCCCTCCAACTTCATCCCATGCCCTCTAGTCCTGAAACATCTTTTCGCTTAAAAATAGTGTTTCCTGCACCCTGTTCCTCCCTGTAAGATACTTGTATGTCTCTATCATATCCCTCTCTCCTCCTCTCCTCCAGGAGTACATGTTCAGTTCCTTCAACCTGTCTTCACTAGGACTTGTGATGCAACCCATGCACCATCTTTGTTGCCCTCCTCTGAACCTTCTCTACCCTGTCTATGTCCTTACATAGGTATGGTCTCCAGAACTGTACACTGTACTCCAGGTGGGGCCTCACTAGTGTCTTGTATAGCGGAATTATGACCTCCCTTTTCCTGCTGGTGATGCCCCTGCCTATACATCCCAGCATCCTATTTGCTTTACCTGATGCCTTGTCACACTGTTTCCCTACCTTGAGGTCATCAGAGATGACAACCCCAAGATCCCTTTCCTGCTTGGTGCATGCTATATCCTCACCCCCCAACTGATATATTGTGCCAGGGTTTTTGTGCCCCATATGCATTATCTTGCACTTCTTTGAATTGAATTTCAACTGCCAAACCCTTGACCATTCTTCACGTTTCTGCAGGTCCCTTTTCATTCTGTCTACACCCTCTGGTGTGTCTACTCTGTTACAGAGCTTTGTGTCATCAGCGAACAGTGAAATTCTGCCTTCTATATCCTGTGCAATGTCACTGATGAAGATGTTGAATAGGACCGGTCCCAGCACTGATCCCTGTGGTACCCACTGGTCACTCTTCCCTCTGTGGGTGATAGCCATTTACCACCACCCTCTGTGTCCTGCCACCCAGCCAGTTACCTACCCACCACACTACTGTCCTGCCCACACCCATATTCCCCAGTTTGTGTAATAGTCTTCTATGTGGCACAGTGTCAAAGGCCTTGCAGAGTCCAGATAGGCCATGTCCACTGCCCTCCCCTGATCCACCTCCCTAGTCACCCAGTCAAAAAATTCAATGAGGTTGGTCTGACATGACCTCCCTCTGGTGAAACCATGCTGCCTTGGGTCCTGTAGTCCATTGACAACCAGATGTTCCACCAATCTCTCCTTCAGTAGCTCCACCAATCTCTCCTTCAGTATCTAACTTATTGATTGATATGGGGTGTAATGTTGCCTTCTCAGAAATATTACCTGTTCCTAAGGCCAGTGAGTCCTTTAATAATAGAATACGTGCTTTCAATAACTGGCTACATTGTAGATGTCTCCAATAAGATCAAGTGTGTTTAACCCATTGGAAGGAATTCATTGCTAGACCAGAGTTATATTGCAGAGATGGTCTTCATCTGAATCATAGGGGCAATCATCTTTTGTCTGAACATACACTCAAATACATTAATGAGCATTTAAACTGCTTAACTTGGGGGTGAATTACATCTCTCCCCTAATTTACATTCTAGAAAGGTTTCTGCCCCTTTAGTCTCTAATCATTTATCCTTCTTATATTTCAGTGCTAGAAGTCTATGTAATAAATTTGATGAATTGCAAGCTTTACTTGCAGTAGATAATATCAACATAGTTTTGATTACTGAGAATTTGGGAAATGATAAATATGACTGGGACTTTTCTTTCCCAGGATACTATTGTAATAAACTTAACAGACAGAATAAGAAAGGCGGTGGGGTAGCCATTTTTACTAACATACTAGCATTTTTCTTAGAACATCTCTTAATTCAGTTAATGTCTCTGATAAAATTAGAAATTCCACAGATTTTTAAGAATCCTTATGGATTAAAGTACAAATTAATAATATAAGTACGTTTATTCCTGGTGTTTGCTACCTTCCTCCTAATGTTTCTTCAAATCAACTGGACTGTCTTATCTCTGAAATTGATTCCTCCTCTTCCCTAGGTGAACTATTACTAACTGGGGATTTTAATATAGGTGAAATTAATTGGATAAAACACTGTTCTATCTCTAGTGCTGGCAAAAAGTTAGTAAACATCTGTCAACAATGTAATCTTACCCAGGATGTATATTTCCCTACTCGAGGGAATAATATTTGGTATTGCATAGTGGCAATCTAGTACCCCTCAATCTAAAAGTCACCCCCCCCCATTGGTAATAGTGACCACTGCTCAATTAGGTTTCAATTGGAACAAATATCTATTCCCTTAGAAAATAACTCCTCATTATTCTATCAGTATGATATTGGTGATATCTCCTTTATTACTAGAAGTTTGGATTGCATCGACTGGCATTCAATTTTGAATTCAGTTAGCATTGATGTATACTTTTCATTATTACATAAACAAATAATTGATTTAAGGCAAAAATACATTCCAGCTAAGAAAAAAATGGCTTTGGGTCGATATTCACCCAAATGGATGAGTAAATCAATTAAAACATTATTAAAAAAGAAAAATAGAAGCTATGCGGTTTATCTTAAAACACGCAGTCCTTCTGACTGGAATTTATTTAAGAGTATTCAGACTAAATGCAAATGGTCTATCAGAAAAGCCAAAAAGTCATGGGAATATAACCTAGCATCCAATGCAAAGAAGGATAATAGCAAAAGTTTCTTTGCTTACAAAAACTCTCTTAAAAAAATATCTTGTCCTGTAGGACCTATTTTGGTAGATGGGACACAAATTTCTACACCCTTGGAAATGGCTAATATTTTCAATTATAAATTTTGTAAAATATTTTCCAATAAACAAAGGGCAGATTCTTGCAGTAATCAAACTGGAGGTTACATTAATATCTCTATGGAAGATGTACGTGTCAAATTAATAACTTTAAAAGGTAAGCTAAGTGCACCCCTAGATGATATTCCTGGGCACTTTTTGTACTTATTTGCTGATAGTTTGGCACTTCCTTTAAAACTACTGTTTGAAAACTGTATTAAGTTAAATTTTGTCCCTGAGCTATGGAAAACTGCCTATGTTGTCCTGATTCACAAAAAAGTGACTAAAAGTAATTGTGAAAACTATAGACCGATTAGCCTGACTGCTCCAATGTGTAAAATAATGGAAAGTTTAATTAAGGATATTATTTCGCCAATTCTAACTTCACTCGACACAGAACAACATGGTTTTAAGAAAGGCCGTAGTTGCCTGACCAATCTATTGTGCTTTTATGAGGACATGAGTTTGCAATTGGACAATAAATTAACATATGATGTTATATATGTTGATTTTAGTAAGGCATTTGACTTATTGCCTCATTGGGCCTTATTACAGAAACTTGTTTCTCTGAATATTATCCCTATTGTTGTGAGATGGATACTAAATTGGTTGAATGGTAGAACCCAGTAGGTTTGGATTAATGGACATCTATCAGAATTGGGTAAAGTTACTAGTGGAGTGCCCCAGGGCTCTGTCTTTGGATCCACTCTTTTTCAGATATTTATTTCAGATATTGCAAAGAATTGCTTTTCTAATATCCTTAAATATGCTGATGACATTAAAATTGGTGGACTATGTTCCAGCCAGGAACAAATTGAACAAATCCAAGCTGACTTAAATATTATTACTAAATGGATTAACCTGTGGGGTATGAAATTTAACCATGACAAATGCAATGTTATGCATTTTGGGGAAATTAGTCCTTGTCATTCATATATGCTAGATAATAAAGTACTGAACACTACTAAAACAGAGAAAGATTTGGGCGTGTTAATTACTGATAATCTTCTGCCCGATTTTCAAATAAATTCCATCATCTCAAAGGCTAATAGGGTTATCTGTTCCATTCTAAGGAACTTCAAATCTAGGAACAAGAAAGTCTTGCTGCCTTTGTATACAGCTGATGTACGGCCACATCTAGATTTTTCTTCTTCTTTATGGTCCCCATTTAGGAAATATGATAAACTGCATCTTGAGAAAGTCCAGAGGAATTTTACTAAAAAGATCAGTGGTTTATATTATGATACTTATGAATCTATATTAACTAAATTAAATCTAATGTCACTGTCTACAAGGAGATTAAGAGGAGATTTATTGTTCTTGTTTGATATTATGAATGATACTAACTTGATCAACAATCTAGGGTTTTCATTTAAGGATGACATTTTTAATCTTAGAGGTTATCCACTCCAGTTGAAATGTAGGAGTTTTCATTTAATGCCCATGAAATTCTTCTTTACCATCCGCAGTATCAAACCTTGGAATTCCCTTCCTATTGAAATAAATTTAAGTTGTTTGAAGAATATATTTAAAAACAGGTTAGATAACTATATTCAGGTTAATTCACTACTTTGTTACTATTAGTATTGGTCGCAGTTTTGGGCCTCATGGCTCTCTTGCTACTTAAACACCTTAGTATGAACCTTTGTATCTCTATCATACTCCTCCTCTTCTTCCCTTTCCTATTTCATTTTACACTAGTTATCCACTTCCCCTTTTTTCCTCCCTCTCTGTGCTCACCCCTGTGTGCTCTACCCCCTACTGCCTTCCCTTATTTAATTGTTCGTTTCTCTGCTACTAAGGGACATGTCTTCCATACCTAGCCTCGATATCAATATCTATTTACTATGCGTTTCGTCTAGTACACATGCTTCCTATTGTACATAGCTGTTTCACTGTTATTTAATCGCTGTATTAATTGTTTTATTTTCTGATGCTTTGTTGTTGTAAAAATCAACTGCACTTTCCCCTTCCACCTCCCCCCAGGATGCATCTGGAAATGAACTATTTGTAGCTCAGTATGCCTTTCCTGGTGAAACTTTTCAAACAAATAAATGACTACATAAATCAGTCAATAAGGGTTTTGTTTTTGGCAGAAAACTGCAGGGCAGCTCAGTTGTCATGGAGCATCACAGTAAACAGCAATCTCAAACACCAAGAGAATTTATTAGGAGGTACAGTGCTGTGAGTAGCCCAGTTTTCTCTTGGTATTTTTGTTTTAGTTAGGAAAATGAGCAGGGCATATTACCCTCATAACATAGGTATATATGTACTAAACCATGCCTTTCCCAAAATTGAAGTCTAGACTCTAGTAAGGTAGAATGTTGAGTCATATGCTAAGGCATGTTGAAAACACAAAAGACAGCTCAGGCACTCACCACCACATTAGACTGCAGACACCTTTGTAAAATGCAAAAAAGTTTGTTTTAATAAGAGCATGGTTAAAACACCCATCTCTAAGGCATGAAGTGAAATCAAAGTTGATTTTATAACACTGGTCTTGCCAAATAAGGGGCTGTTGCTGTAGTACTTCTGAGAAAACAGATTATTTTACATCTGTGTGGATAATTGTGGAGGAGTGGAGAACAGTACCCTTGGTAATGTATAATTAAAGTCACTAATTTAAGTTTCTTTCCAGTGTGTCTTCAGATCTAACCATGCAAAAATGCGGTATAATTGGGCAACTTGGATGTAGGTAACTATATAAATGCGGAAGGGCCTGTCCTCCTTTTTTTATTTTACTTTTTTCCTTGCCTCCATGGATCTTGGCAGGTGGCTCAGGCCCTCTATTTTTGGGGCTCATGCTCTGACCCTGATTGCCCAGCCCAGCTATACCTCAGAGTTCCCTGTGGATTATCCCCATAGTGAGGCCAGAGAGAGGAGCACTGGCTCTACTCCTCCCCCAGATCACAGTCCAGAATAGGGGCGGCTAGTGTGGTGGTACATCGGGCTGTCACGGAGTCTGCCAGCTCCCAGAATTTACTCCCTGGGCTCCCATGTGCATGCAATGAGCAGAGATGGCTGGGCTCGGCCTCCATATGCAGCCGTATGCTCTGTATGTGGGGCCCTCCCCTTCTGATGGTGTGCATGTGCTGACACCCAGCCGCCGCTGGGTGTCAGGCAAACAGTGCACCGTACTGTCCTCCCTCTCTGAGGAAGGAGAGCTATCTATAGACGCTCAGTCCTTCCTCATCCCTGCTGACCCCAGGGTGACCCGCGTCCATTCCTAAACCTGGGTCACCAGCGTGGCACAAGGTAAGGCATCCAGCGCCTCAACCCTTAGCACCACTGGACTGGCCTTCTCCTTTGTGTTTCGGTAGTTGCAATTTACAGTATGCTACACTACTCTGGGGCTTCTACTTGCCCACACAAATTGGGATATCAGTTTGTCCCAGGCAAAAAAGTCTGATTGAGGTGGAGCTATCAGGAGAGTATAAAATAGGTAAAGGAATCTCAGGAGAAAATTAATTCAGAAAGCCTCTATTCGGTTACTTGTTTCAAGAAATCTTTGGTATCTAGCTAGTCCTCTATTCCTCCCTGATCTGTGTTGCAGCACAAGGTCTAGATCTAGTAGCAGCAAACAGAATAAACCACAGAAGTAATGTAGCTGCAGCAGAATGTGCAAAAGAGGGCTGAAGAACAGGTATTGTGAACAGGTACATCTATGTGGGTAAAATGGGAACAAAATAAAGGGCAGAAAGGAGGAACAGGGGAGGTCTCAGGAAATAAGGGCTGATTTTGGAAAGCAAGTTATATGATGGTGGGAATGGGGGCTGAATTGCAAGGTGGGGCAAGAGAGATGGTAGAGGGGAGGGGCAGATAATGGAGAAAGGCGGCAGGAGATTTGTGAGTGGTCAAAGGTTGTGCAATATTCAAATGTAGGCAGGTGAGCTGGCAATGGAATGAGGGGTCCAGGTAATTTATGGGTTCCATGTCATGATAGTAAAAACAGAACGGCAACTCGCATAACAGCGAGTACATTTCACCAAATCTGTAAATCGCTACACACCCAGAACAGCAAACTCCACATGAGCGACAGCACTGCAAACATTAAAAGTGCCACAAAATTACCCCTTCCCCAATTATTGTAATCAACTCCATGGGGAAATGGACACTGGGGGAAAGAGGAATTCAAGGGAAGGTGGGCTACCATCTCTGGGGCACCACAGTTGGGGAAACAGGGGACATGGAACAAAACAAAATTGCAAACACCCACTACAAGTTACAAAACTAAATACCTGTGGCCAGTCCTGAACCCACAACCCTCAGCTTTGCAGGCAGTAACTCACTCCAGCACACCAGGTGGTCAGCTCAGCAGCACTCTGCTGCACTACTCCAATTAAACCACATCTGCAACGTCACAACATCCCCCACTGCTTTCAGTCGCCTTTGCAGTTCTTTCCTCCCACATTCACTAGTCCCCTTCTTTACTGTTCCTCCATGTTCACTGTTTTATTGGACATGCAAACTGAGTGACTCATAAATGAGTCACTCAGTTTGCTTCACCCTTATCACTGGATACCTAATTTATGTGTTGGTATCTACTATATCCTTTATCAAGGTAATGCATTTGCAACCTTTTAGGCTCTGACCAGATCTCATTTCCTATGCATGTAGTATGGACAGAGGGAAAACATTGGGAGGAGCAGGCAGAGGATATGGGGAGGAATTATGACTAGAAATAACGAATTTAACCAGGAATCTGCTGGAAGCCCATCCACAGGATGTATTACCCTAAGTATAGAGTTATACTTTCTCCTCTGGTCACTGCAGAAAAAAAAATGATCCCTAAAGAAATGGATCACTAGGAAGTGGTTAAAAATGTCTCTCAAACCAGGAAGGCATATTGTGGCATGGTAAATCAGATTTATTAGATAAAAAATTGACTCATTCTGTAAGATTACAGGAGACGTTTGGCAGTAAACGAGGGGGCTTTTCCCATGATTCAATGTGGGGGAATAACTCATCCCACTAGCCAAATAAAAGCATGCCTCTTCCTTCCTTCCACACTTAGTGCATCTCAACTGCTGAGCCACTGCATGGTCTGTGTGTGGCTGTGCTGTCCTGCTCATTTTCTTCCCTTTCTCTCCTCTTTCTCCCTGTCCTGCTTATCATTTCCACAGCTTGCCTCCTTCCCTCCTCTACTCTAGGCCTGCCTGCCTGCTTTTGTGTTCTCACTCTGCTCCATGCTTTCCCTCTCTCCCTGTCTCGCCACTGCTTGCAACTAGCCTGTGGTCCTCAGCCCCCCCCCACCCCATACCTCCTTGCCTTCTCTCATTCCTCATTCTCATTTTCTGTTTTCTGCTCCTTTTTTTCTGTGTTCCACTCCTGCAGTGACTCACTACAGTCCATTCTCTACTGGGTTGTGATTCATGGTGATGTCACTGCCTGACTTAAAGCTACAGCTCCATTTTTATTCTTTCTGTCTCCTATTAACTTCTCCTTTAGTTTCCCCTTACTGCTCTGCATTTTCCCCCACTGTCATTTTTTTTCAGACTCTGCATTTTTCTTCTGCTTCAGCTCTGTTCCTCCTAGCATGGCTTCATCTCTCCTAGCTTATTTCCTTCTTCTCTAGCAACTTCCCTTTCCATTTCGATCTTCTGTCATCAGCCCTCACCAGCAGTGCTTTTTAGGCTCCGTCTCCCTATCTTGTAACTTCAAGAGGTAATGAGTGTAGACAAGGGTTTGACTTTGTCCACCAAGAGACGGGCGTCCTTGTCTTCCTTCATCAAGCTCTTAATCAGTCATCTGGTATTTACATCAGTTTGGCTCCATGACCTCCGCTCCTTCAGGTAGTTCTTCTCAAGATGTTGAAGAAGGTCCTTCAGGGTCCTCTCAGACTTCTTTCAACATGTAAGCTCCATACAAATGACCCTCTAAATCAAAACATTCCTTAAAGGCCAGGACTGTTCCAAAGATTATTTCTGAACTTCATAAGCTTTGTATTTCCTACTCAGCATCCACTCAGAAAAAAAAAATATTCAGCCTATTTGTAACAGTCAAATCACAGCATGCCAGAACTCCTGGTCTCAACCAACCAGTCTTTCAACCACTCTTTGGTGCTTTATCTGAAATTCAAGACTTCATAACTCAGCTACCTCAGTATCTGACCAACAATCCCATATCACCACCCTCAAAACTTGCATTTCCTCACAGTCTATTCTGGCTTCAGGTTTGGCAACTCCTGCTGCCCTTCTATCCTCCAGCCATTCCTAAGAAGAGGTTGCCCCACCTCACGCTTTTCTTTCCTTAGGCCCTCCATCGACGTCATATCTACCAACTAGTCAAGATTCAGGTACTTCTCCCATGGCCACTTCTCCGCCATTTATATCTCCTGTTCACCTTATCCCAAATCACATCTGCAGGGACATTATAGATAGAAAGGACAATTTGAAATCTCTCCTCATTTCATCTCATGACACCAAAGAAAACACAAGAGGCAAGACAAGGCAAATTTTATTTTTGTGGCGCCCAATCCCAGAGGCTCTGGGCACCTAACAAAGAATTACGGATACAACAATTAATTAAAATTTAATAAATAACAACTAAATAAAATCAGAATTCAAGTAATAAAATTCTCTGATAGTCTTAATCATTCTACATAGGCCAGACTGAAGAGGTGTGCCTTTAGCTTCTGTTTGAAAACACCAATCAAAGAGGACTACAGCTGGAATTGTGTTCCACAGGGTCAGCCCAGAGACACTGAAAGCTCAATCACCAGATGTCTTGAGCCAAACCCTGGGAACAACCAGGAGGGCCCCTTGAGGAGGAGCAGAGGAGTGAGCAGAGGTCACAAGTTTCAGGAGCTCTGACAGGTAGCC
Source organism: Neoceratodus forsteri (assembly GCA_016271365.2). Lineage (NCBI taxonomy): Eukaryota > Metazoa > Chordata > Ceratodontiformes > Ceratodontidae > Neoceratodus > Neoceratodus forsteri. The sequence continues at coordinate 82,807,697 of CM028133.1, read as the reverse complement.
AGGACCCAACCTGTATTGGGCCTTATAGGTGAGCAAGCCCACCTTGAAAAGGACCCTCTACCTGACCGGCAGCCAGTGCAGAGCACACAGGACTGGGGTCACATGACAGGACCTAGACAGATCCATTAGCAACTGGACCACTGCATTCGGCACCAGCTGCAGCCTGTGGAGGGTCCCTCCCATGACCCCAAAGTAGAAACCATTACAGTTGTCAAGCTTAGAGGTAACAAAGGCATGTACCACAGTCGGCAGATCCTCAGGCGAAATGTGGGGCTTGATCCTGGCCATGTTCTACAAGTGGTAAAAAACTACTCTTGACCACAGACGACTCCTGATCTTCAAAGGTCAGCCTGCTATCTAGGATCACACCTAGATTTTGCACCCTTGGGGAAGCAACCAATGGAGACGACTCCAGGAAAATACCTGTGTCTACTCCAGGTTGCAACTCATCATTCTTGGAGGCAGTATAGCGCAGTGGCCTAAGGCTCTGAGCTGCAAATCTGGTGACATCCAGCAGACCAGACCTGGGTTTGAATCCCACAGCTTCCACTTGCATACAGTGTGACCCTGAGCAAGTCACTTAACCTCCTTGTGCTCCCAGGTCGCTCCTGTAAAAAAGCTTCCAGCTTAGTGTGCTATACCTGGTTAAACAACTAAATAAAAAAAAAAAAATGCCTGTGACCTGACTCGATGACTAGCACCTCTGTCTTATCTGGGTTTAGTCTCAGCCAGCTGGAAGCCACCCAGTCATTGATTTTAGCCAGACAGATGTTAAGCACGTCAACAGCATCAGATGTTCCGGGTGCAAATGACAAATACAGCTGGGTGTCATATGCATAGCAGTGAAACGTCACGTTACCTTGTTGAATGATCTCACCCAGGGACAGCATGTACACCACAAACAGCATCAGCAACAAGATTGGCTTGCCCTGTGGAACTCCACATGATAGGGGCATTGGGGAAGAGGAGAAATTCCCTATCACTAGCCGCTGTACCCTATCAGAGAGGTGGGACTCAAACCATCTGATGACAACCCCAGCAAGTCCACAAAACTTACAGAGCTGGTCAAGAAGCATGACATGGTCCATGGTGTCAAATGCTGATGAGAGATCGAGAAGCACAAGAACTGACCTATCTCCTCTATCTCTGGCCCTGAGCAGATCATTATGCACTCTAACAAGAGCTGTTCTGTACTGTGTCTGACCTGAAAACCCGACTAAAATGGCTCATAGATGTCAAAGGACATGAGGCATTCCTTGAGCTGTTGTGCCACTAATTTCTCCACAACCTTGTTCAAAAAAAAGGTAGGTTGGAGATTGGACGGTAATTTGCCAGGACGTCTGGGTCAAGAGAAGACTTCTTAAGATGGGGTATCATCAGTGCTTCATTCAAAGCCACTGGGAATATCCCCTCTCCCATCGAGCACCTGGCAATCCTGGCAAACACTGGGCCAACATTCTTGGTGAATCCCATTAAGAAGCACGTCGGGGTCGGTGACCCAGGTTTGAGAATGAGCCTGGGGCATCAGAGGTTGGTACAGGGGGAGGGCAGAGCTGGATAGAGCTACCGGCAGGCAAGCTCTTCTCTCCGGTGAGGAAATGCGGCTTCCCTCGGTGGGTGGTGACCCCCAGTTGAGGCTGGGGGAAACATGGGCCTGAGGGTGCCTAAGGCAATAGGTCAGGGGGTGGGGGAAGGAGGCCGTTAACAGGGCTGTTCGGTACATGCGTGCCTCCACACGCATGCGTACTGACTCCTAGGGCCTCCGGGAGAAAATAGGAGGAGGAAAAAGATGCCAGTCAGCTGGATGATGACTGATGCCCTGCAGGCACTGCTCCCAGGCCTGGTAAGGTAAGAACCGGTTATTCAGGGAGACGGGGCTGGGGGGGGTGATCAGATGGGGGCTCACCAGCAGGGGATAAAAAGCAGTTGTGATAAAAAAAGAAACGTGCCCGGGACTGGGTCCAGTTCACAAAATGTGTGCTTCAGCTCTAAGATCACCTCAGTCACCTCCACTGGCCTAAACTCCTCCCAGACAGGCAGAGTGCCTCTGCTCCTACTAGTCTGACCACTGTGAGGCACAAGCCTCCCTAACGGAATTCCCGACTGGATAGATGACACTCTGTCAGAGAAGAGCAGAGCAAACTCTTAATGCAAGGTGGATGACGTCTTCTTCAGCTGTAGACAGGCAGGATTGAGAAGCCTATCCACAGTCCAAAAAAAGCTGAGAAGGTCTGTTCCTCCCTGCCACAATCTCCCTGGACAAGAATTCTGCTTTCCTACGGGAGATTACCTCCTGGTACTCACCATGGTGAGCACACAGGACCTGTCTGTCGGCCTCCAGATGGGTTTTCTGCCAGTTACACTCCAACTTCTGACCCTTGATCATCATCCCCTTGAGATCCCCTTCAAACCAGGGGGCTCTCAAGTGAGAAGATCTGGGTCATATATGGACCGGTGCAATGGTATCCAGTGCCTCGGCCACCACCTTATTATAGGTGGCCACCACCTCACCAGTGCAAATCATGCAGGCTGCCTCAACTCTAGATAGGTCAGCCAGTGTCAAACATTCTTCTGGGTGCAAGCCCCTTAATGGGTGGTAGCTGACCATTTTCACAGGGGGAGAATTACTGGGGGGGGGTCCCAAACGTGAACCCCACGGTGTAATGATCGGATCAAGAGACCCAATCAGTCCTGACGTTATCAATCCCAAGACCCAGATGGAAGACCAGATTGGGTGTGTGGCCATGCTAATGGGTCGGAGAAGCAACTGCTTGCATGAGGACCAGTGAAGACATCAACTGGAGGAGGTCGTAACCGAATTGTGAGGATTCGTCATCGACCCATGTGTTAAAGTCCCCCAGGATTAAACACCTGGGAGACTCCAACACCTGGTCGATGATGAAGTCCACTACCTCCTCCAGGAATTCTCCTCCCAACCCCGGAGGGCAGTAAATGAGGAGAATCCTGCAACCTGCACCTGGACCCCTGTGTACAGCAACGCACTCAAAAGACCTGGCATTACCAACTGGGTGCACCGAGAAGCCCAGGCTGGCTCTAAAAACAATGGCCACTCCCACCCTCTCTATGATCTTTCCTGGGGCAGTGCTCCATGGAGTACCCAGCAGGAACAGCAGCCTCTAGAACAGAACCAGTGTCATCACCCACCCAGGTCTCCGTGATGCAAGCCAGGTCGACAGAGGAAATCAAGTCCGTAAAAATAGTGGTCTTGTTCCTTATCGACCTGGCATTGCACAGCACCACCCAAAAAGGATTAGAGGAGGCAGCTGGCCCTCTGGCTGCCTGCCCACTCAGTCTGGTGGGACTCCTGGGTACAGGAACCAAAGACTTCTGGCATTGCCCATGGCCCTGTTTAAACCCAGGGCATCTTCTGGACCGTACAACCACAATGCCCTTCACCACCCCTTCCTCAGCTGTCCCCTACCCACAATGACCCACCCACCTCCTCATAATTCTGACCTCCCTACAACGTCTAACAGCAGTGGATGAAACTGGGGAGTTGGAGAAGGGGCAGAGGTCATGAAGTAGAGAGGTAGCATAGGTCATTTGTACAGGGCCAGCACCCCAACACATTCCAGCCAAGTGTACTAACTCAAAACTAGAAGAACCCAATAAGACAAATTATACCTAATAAATAAGCCTTAATTAAGTAAATAAAAGCAAACCTAAATATACATACTACTCGCTCATTCTAACTATACATACTCCAAATAACACGTCCACACACCCCCAATCATATACCCCTTAAATTACCCCCTTCCACCTCTCACCCAAAATCACAACAAATCAAATAACAATAAAATAGCAGCAAAGGAAAAAGGCAAGGAGCATGCACTAGAGGAATTCCAGATAAGTCCAGAAAATACTTGCTAAAATAATCTATTGTCCAAGCAAAGTTCTAAGTCAAATTCCAACTTTATAATGGTTCAATATGTAGTGGAAATTAAGGTGCTCACACCACCAAAGTTCCAATAGATAAGACAGTGCACCAAAGAATTTATGGATTTGCAAATGTCATGGAGCCTTCCAGAGCCTACTATCCAGGAGAATGCTCTCACCAAATCCCCCAGATGCTGGTCACAGAAGATCTTATTTAAAATCTCACAGGTATTCACCCTAAGGAGCAAAGTCTAAAACATTAGAAAAACATGCTCTCACCAGGTCTTCCAAACAGACTCCACTCCAATCAACAGTATTTTCTTAATGGTAAAACAGATGTATAATCCAGGAAAGAGCAGAGTCCAATCAGTTCGAGAAAAGTGGGGCCTGGGAGAATATTATTCCTCACTCCCCCCGGCTGCTAGAGCCAAGAACAGGCTGCCTCACTAGGTCCCAGGGTCGGCTTCACCAAAATCATCCCAAGTGGGAGACAGGTGGGGTTCTCCTGAGGGGCAATGGAGCTCCCACCGCTTGCCACCCAATTACCCCCACTGCTCAACCACCTAAGCTAGCGAGACCCTCCACTCTCCCCCAAGGTGGCAAGAAACACCAGACTCCACTCTTTCCTTTTCATGACGCAGCAAAAGCCAGCAAGAAACCAAGCCTAGTCCATTCAGTCCAGCAGCAGCCTTCCTGTGTCCCCATTTTTCTCTCCATGGTGCTGTTGAGGCCAGCAAGCAAATGAATCCAGTCTGTTCACTCCGGTAGCAACCTTCATGTGCCACTTCTCATACTGGCACACTGGGTGAGTACCTGGAGAAAAGTTTGTGTATAGTATCGTGCTCCCGAAACTAAATCCTCAAAACATATGCAGCAGTGCAGGCTCCAAACCCTTACTAAAAAGAAATAAAGCTATGCTCCTGTGCTACACTCACTCAAAAGCCCTGCCTACAACTAAAGCCCCTATTCTAAAACTAAACTAAAAAGACCCAAATGAAAAAAACAGAAAGATTCTCCCAGCATGTACAAAACAGCTATACAGCCCTGCAGTAGAGGAGTGATGTTCACAAGTTCAACTCAGGTCAGAAGGAGCTGCACCTCAAAGGCCACAGTATGCTGTGGAGATGTTTCTGTCATACTGCAATTGAAAGACCCTAGACTCATGAAGAAACAGACTATTCTCAGAATTTGTCCTTGCCTTCAGCTTGTATTGGGATGTTATTTGCTCTGTATTTCCTTCCATGCACAATGAACTGGACTCATATTTATGTCTCCTAGTAGATCTAGACATTAGATATGGAGGAATGCATTTCTACGATTACCATTATTCTTTCTTTGCAAAATCAGCAGCTGCCCTTGCTCATTTCATTACTAAACTGAACTGAGCCATCCTGGATGACAAGCTGTTTTATTAACATTTTGCGGGGCAACGAACACATTCCTGCCCCTTATGCATTTTTTTTGTGCATTTCTCTTCTCTCTGTCCTTTGTCAGTATCCGAGATCTTCTCATTGTTTATTCTACCTAGGAAGGATACATCAGTTGAATCAGCTCCTTCTTCCTTTTCTTCTTCAAGATTGACCTGCATGATTTCTAATCCTGATGCTCTTATCTGCCAAACTTGAATAGAAAAGGCAGACAAATAAAATACATGTGAAACAAGTCAATTTGCAATAACTTGAATGATGAAGGATTCTCTGGCTCTGTCTGTCAATATCTTCATCTCTGCAGTTTCTCTAGTGATGCACATGTTCAAATTATTTGTCTGAAAATATCTCGGTCTATGCAATGACAATTAGTGCATCCCTTTACCGCCATTGATGTTCAAGCCTTAGCGCATGTGATAGTCTCTGATCCTTTGCTCCAGTTGATGGACTTTCACATTTCTGGATACTCCAAAGGCTTCCATATGGTCATTTCAGTACTTCCTTCGGATGCATTCATATGTAAGTATTTAAAGTCTGCTGTAATGGAACCAGAGGTTACCCAGCAACTATTGCAAAACAGAACTACAAAAAGGATTTTTCATTGGTCCTGTAGGCATCACTACCAGAACATTTTCAGTCAAGAAATGACTGATCATCAATCTATCAGCTCCTCATTCTAAATCTATTCCCAACATTAATTCATTGATTCCACTGGATGACTACTCTCGTTCATACGCTGATATCAATAATGCAGTTAGCAGAATTGTTCTAGACCTGATGGTGAAACATGACACAGAGCCAAAAATATAGCAGGAATGACTCATTTATTACCAGAACACACAAAACACAACATATACCTTCTAGGAGTCAGGAAAAAGACTCCAAACATCATGATATCCCTTCAAACTGGATTCAAATTTAGCAAAATACATCATGAATATCATTCTTGTACTCTTAGATAAGAAATACTAGGTAACAGCCTGCCAAATAAGGTAAAATCACAAAATACAGAAACCTCATTGATAGAAAGTCAGTGAAGAGGACAATTAGTTCATCACTGTCTGTCTGCACATACTGGCTGATAAGAGTAGAACTAGCTAAAACTTGTTTTGGGTAAGGGTTACAATACAAAAGATGCTTAGTTAGCAAAATAAAAGCAGTTATGTAACAAGAAAAAATAACTGTACCATAAAGCCTGCATAAGCAATGTTAATACTGTTAGGGCCAGAGGTTACTAGCACGTAGCCCTGTTGGGATCTGGTCTTTACCACCAGTTCATGTGCATGTACTATTAATATATTACGTAGTACTACACTATATCCTACCTTACTAAATATAAAAGTATGTGTATCATATGCTGTGCCAAATATAGGGTTGTGGGGGTGAGCAGGTCAACACAAGATGGTTAGTTAGGATAGAAACTTTGTGGATTAGGTAGCATAAAGAAAGCAGAGCTGTCTTCTATGATGCCTGAGGGTAGAGCACAAGCAGCAAATGGTAACAATAAGAATAACAACCAAAATAGCCTGCAAAATTACAAAGGCTTTGAAAGAAATCCTTAACAAAGTATCAGTTAAAGCAAAATGTAAATCATCATCATGTATTAAATCATACAAGACTTGTTCAGCTTTTAGAACAGTATTGCTGATATGTATAAAATGAGTATCTTTTCTGTGTAACAGGGATTTAAGATTCAGGGTGAGTGGGTCAATATGCAGATTAAAAACTGATGTATACTGGTCTATAGAATCCAGATAGTCAGGGTCACTGTCAACATAATCTTGTTCCGGGATAGGTACAGGGGTAATCACGGATTGACCAATAATGGTGCATTCATGAGGCACAAAGCATACATTAGGAATATCAATACCACAAGTAATGTGTCCATAAGATAAATGCTTGATGTTAGGCACAATCCATATTATATGTAACCTTGACTTGAGGAAGACGCCACTTAGTGAGTTGTATGGGGCACATGGTGGAGGCATTGATCTGGAAGTATCCAGGTTGTTGGGTGCTGGATGACTGGATTCATTCCTTTGCATTTAGTGTATCAGGGGCATTTTCAGGAGGTATAGTAACATTTTGCTCTTTGAGTCCCTCAATGGAGTAGCTACACACCAACATAGTTATATCAAAATCATCACACCTGCACAGGTATCAGAATCTTTTACTGAACAATAATCTGCAAGAGGTGCGAGCCAGGTTTGCAACTGAGGGTGGAACACCAACAGTGGAGGAAGGTTGACATGTTCCTTGTAGATATCTCCCTCCAGGTATCCCACAGAGTGAACATGTGCCATCCTGTTGAAGACCAAAGAGTCCTTGTTGAACACTAGCAATGATACCATAAGTGAAAAGTACGTGGTATCAGTGACTGAGCTGTGGCATGGAGAGTAGCAAAGTCCTTTATTTGGATGTGGTGTGACATAGCCTACATTTCCAGACATTGTGAGGGAAAAAGTAAGGGACTCGGCCATACATTTGGCAGTACAGACCAAGGTCCAACAATGAGGACGATACCATTTGGACATCCAAGAATCCTTGAAAATGTCAGTGATATGCCCTGATTTCAGGTCTCAGAAGAGGTGAGTGACAGTGTTTAAAACATAGCCACTGTAGGCGGCACAAATGATTTCCCTGCCTATGTGTCACTGTTTGGTCTCTGCATCATTGGTTGCAATTGACTCATTAATTTTGGCTTGTGTTTCATTAAATAAGCATGCAATATTGAGAATGTTATGTACTGAGAACCTTTCCTCCTGTGCTAAACTGTCAATACCGCGTAGCATGGGCTTCAGTACATTTTCAGCCTGTTGATTTTGAAAATAACTAGTGTACCCCTTGATTTGTTCTATGTCTCCCCTATTCCAGATTCTAGAGGGGGGGAACCAAGCATGCCTACCCCCCAAGCTATCATAGAGGTATTTGAGGTGGGGACATGAGGAGGGATTAGGAGGGGGGACCATGGTGGAGGGGAGAAAGACACAGTTTGGAGGGTGGTCTTGCTGAATGCAAGAAGTTTAGGTAACAAATCAGCCACACTACAGGCTTTCTTGGCTGTGGGGAGGGTGGACATTGCAGCCATCTCAGAGACATGGGGCACCCAGAACCAGGACTGGGATATGATGATCCTAGGGTACAGAATATTTAGAAAGGACAGGATAGGGGAAAAGGGTGTGTGTGGAGATCTACATGAGGGAGGGGATAAGGTGTATGAGAGAGGAGGGGGTGGAGGGCAGGACAGAGGCCCTATGGATGCAGTTTCGACTCCAAAAGAAAGACACTGAGGGTGGGGGTAGTGTACAGGCCACCAGCTCAGGGGATGACCTGGACAGGGAGTTGGTTGAGCAGATTAGAAGAGCCTGTAGGAAGGGGGATACCATAGTGGTGGGGGACTTCAACCTCCCTGGGGTGGAGTGAAACACCCCAACCACCATGTGTGCAAAGGAGCAGAGATTACTAGATGCATTTCAGGACTGCTTCCTAGTACAATTGGTCCATTAACTGACTAGGGAGGGTAGAACTCTGGACCTAGTATTAAAAAATGGGGAGGCTTTAAGGGATGTGGGAGTGAAGGACCCCCTGGCTGGGAGCGACCATGATACAGTGTGGTTCACACTCAATATGAGAAGGGTAACAGGAGGAACAGGTACCAGGATAATTGATTTTAAGGGAGCAGATTTTAAAAGGATGGGGGAAATTTTGGTCAAGCATCTGGTGGGAATTCAGACATGTATGAGTGCCAGCCAAAAATGGAAGATCATTAAGAAATGTCTGGCAGAGGCTACTGAGGCCTGCACCAGGACACAGAGCAAGAAGGGGAGAGCAAAGAAGCTGAGATGGCTGACTCTGGATGTAATGAAAGGGGTGAGGGCCAAGAGAAAAACATTCTGGAGGCTTAGGAAATCAGGAGGGCAAGGGGACAAAGATGAGTACATGAAGAAGTCCAGGGAGGTTACCAGGCTAGCCAGAGTGGCTAAGGCTTCCAGAGAGCTGAGACTGACACAGGGAATCAAGGACAGGGAAAAGGCTTAAGAAAGATGGAGGGTGGGTGGAGAAGGGGGAGGACCAGACAGAGGCACTGAATGAGTACTTCTGCTCTGTGTTCATGAAGGAAAGAGGGGGGCAGATATCCCATGGGAAGAGTAGAGTGGTGGGGGGGTGAGGTCTACTGATATCAGAATTACAGAGGACAGGGTGCTAGAGGGACTAAGGGCACTGAGGGTGGACAAGGCACCGGGGCCAGATGGCATTCACCCTAGGGTACTTAGGAAGCTTGCAGACATCCTGGTGTGACCACTGGCAGACCTGTTCAGTACATCACTGGACACAGGATATATGCCACAGGACTGGAGGATGGCCCATGTGGTGCCCATTCATAAAAGTGGCCCAAAGGATGATCCAGGCAACTACAGACCAGTGAGTCTCACTTCAGTCATGAGGAAACTCATGAAGTCAATCCTAAAACAGAGACTGGTGACCTTTCTGGAAGACAATGGGCTCCAAGACTGCCATAAGCATGGTTTTGTATTGAGCAGATCCTGCCAGACAAACCTAGTCAAGTACTACGACTGGGTTACCATGGAACTGGACAGAGGCCATGCAGTAGACGTCCTACATTTGGACTTCAGCAAGACCTTTGACTTGGTGCCACATGGGAGGCTGGAAGTAAAACTGGAACACATTGGGGTGGGGATAAAAATGGTCAACTGGATCACCAACTGGCTGAGAGGTAGGCAGCAAAGGGTGGTGGTGGTGGGGAACTCTCATCACCAAGGGACATTACAAGTGGGATGCCCCAGGGTTCAGTACTGGAACCGGTTCTGTTTGGGATATTCATAGCCTATATCTCAAATGGGATCTGGAGTAGGATCAGTCTGTTTGCAGATGATACTAAGTTCGGTGCAAGTGGTAGATGATATAGAGGGGTGGATGAGGCTGCAGAAAGACCTAACCAAACTACAGGAATGGTCGGAGACATGGCAGTTGGGGTTCAACACCAAAAAGTGCAAGGTACTGCACTTTGGAGCAAGGAACCAGGGGAGGAAATATTAGTTGGGAGTGACACAGTTGGAAAGCACAGTGAAGGAAAAGGATCTAGGGGTATTAATAACGGGGAGTATGAACCACTCAGCTTAGTACAGGAAGGCGGCTGCAAAGGCAAACAAGATGCTGGGGTGCATAGTGAGGGGAATCTCCTCCAGGCACAGGGAAGTGATCCTACCCCTGTACTGGTCACTGGTCAGGCTGCACCTGAAATACTGCATGCAGTACTGGTGTCCATTCCTGAAGAGGGACATAAGATTGCTGGAGGGGGTGCAGCGTATGGCAATAAAGATGATACAGGGACTTGAAGGAAAATCCTATGAAGAGAGGCTGGGAGAACAGCAAATGTATTCTCTAGAAGAGAGGAGGGATGGGGGGATACGATTGGAACCTTTAAGTATCTAAAGGGTATTAACAGGACTAATACAGAAGGGATTCTTCGATCAAAATGAGGAGGGACACAAGAGGGCATCGGCTGAGATTGGGGGCAAATTTAGGAAGGAAATCAGGAGACACTTTTTCATGGAAAGGGTGGTAGATAAATGGAACACTCTACTCAAGGAAGTGGTATCGTGTAGAATGGTGGGAGGATTTAAGAGAGGGTGGGACAGAGTGAGGGGTGGTTATAAGGAGGGGAGTGGAGGGTGGGGCAGCTGCAAGTTGAGGGGCTAGCTGCACAATCAAGCAGACTCGATAGACCATGAGGACTATTTCTGCTGGCATGTCGTACATTCGTAAGTTCATATGATTGACATACCCGCTCCAAATAAACCTAATATACTCCCCACCAGATCTGTTACACTCAGGTCCTAAGGTTGTTTGGAGTGGAACATCCCTGGATGTGGAGCAGTTTTATAGCCAGCTACAGGGTCTTGAGCTCAAGCTGAATAAGCTGCACAAATATTTAACAACATGGTAGCATGAATCTTAGAAACATTAGTTGTGGAACAATGACCATACTCAGCCATGTTCCAATGTGATATGTTTAATAAAACAGAAACATGCATAAACTGACCATTGTTAATAAGTGTCCCAGGAATGGAACTAACAGACAGGCCACTAGGTGGACCTGGCTTCAAGGTAGGCACTGTAAAGACTGTGGTGGAAAAGTGGTGGTTTCAATTGGAACAGAAGACAACAAGTTTAGTGAGAAAGTCACATTAGTAGAACTGGGTGTGGTGTCTTTGGTAAAACCGTAACAGATGCCCAGTTATTATAGACTCTTTTTAGGGATCCATACCATGCTACCAAATGAATTGTCCATATTTCTTGGTAATACCCTGCCCATGTGTCTTTTAAAGCATAAGACCCATCCCAGTATGTAGTGAGTCTGTCTCTGTAGAACCAATGAGTAGGCCCACCATCTTCCCAGGCAATCTCCTGTAGTCCTCGTATAACTAGAGTGTTGAAGATGAGGCTGCCACCTTGTAAATTTAGTGTGGCTGTCTAAGTATCACCTTCGGTACATGTAACACAGCCATAGCTGGTAGGGTCTTTATACTCACAAGACTTGCCTTCTGTCCTTATAAACAGCCCAAGGGCATAGATTATAATTGTCAACATTCTGAAAGAAAATATATAGTTGGAAGTACAACCCCCCCTTCCCCCATTGCAGCCCAAATATATTGCTTACTCGGGGCCTTCTTGAGCTGTTTCAGCTGGTTGGCATGAAACCATTTATCAGTGGATCTCTTTCAGGTCAACCAACATGCACACTTGATAGACAAAGGGGCAAGTTCATTCACAATTTTGAAATGACCAGCCCATTTTCTGGATGGGGTGGGCAGGTGTTGAGTATTGCAACATCATGACTCTGTCAACTACTTGCCAATCGATCTCCTTGACAACTTTGTCAAAGTACATTTTGGACTTTTATTGGGTACTGCCCAAACTTTAAGTAGCAAAGCATTGGATTTCAATCAAATTCTCCTGTAACTGCTTGACATAGGTTTCTGCCAACACTCTGTCTATAGTAGGGGTATGGACATCCATCCAAGTTTTTCAGCAACCTCATTTGCTGGCCAGTCATCACCTCAAAGGGTGTGTACTGCGTAGCTGTTGATGGGGTAGCCCTGATTGCCATGAAGAGTAAAGGCAACAGAGTATTCCACTTCTTTACATTTTCATTGGCAAACTTCGACAACATTGCTTTGATCTGCCTTTTGTTTCTTTCTTCAGCACTAGAAGACTGAGAATGGTAAACTATGTGGAACTTCTGTCTTAACTCCTAGCATATTGAGAACTTCTTGCAAAACTTGGCCAGTAAAGCTCATCCCCTTATCAGAGTCTATATTGAGTGGTAAGCCCCATCTGGTGAATACTTATTTGTTCTACCAGAATTTTGGTGGTAGCTTTGACAGTATAAACCTTACAGGGAAAGGCCTCGACCCACTTGGAAAGTATGTCTGTGATGACCAATGCATACCTGCTGTTTCTGCTAGTAGTAGGCCAAGGTCCATTGAAATCCATTTGGATTGCATCCCAAGGACCCGATTGTTTCTGTAGAAGCAATTTGGCATTTTTCTTGCCAGGCATTGGGTTGTTTTGAGCACAGGTGATGCAGTTGTCCAGGTAAAGTTGGACGACTACAGTTTGACAAGTCCACCACCCTATTATTCTCAGTCTCTGCAGGGTCTGTCTGTCTTTATTTATTTTTTTTATTTGTTTATTTATTTAATGTCTTTGGTTACCAGGTAAGTGCACTGATCCGAGGGACCATTTTCAGGCACTACCTGAACCAACAAAGTGGTGCAACAAAATTACATACAGGTGCAATCAAGGTACAGGAATATACAAAATAGATACAGTACAGTTAATGTGCAGGAATGCAGGTATAGTAGAAAATAAATAATAGTGATTGAGGAAACAAAAAATACCTAGCCATTTACACTGGGAAATCAGGGGAGGAAAAAGTGCAATACAAATGAGAACAGTGCAACACTAGAAACATACAGTGCAAGAAAGCAAATATACATTATATAATGATTCCCCTAGCAGGAGAACTGAAAAATTAAGGTGCATGAAACAGAGGGCCATAGTGGAAGAGCAGAAAGGAGAAAAAGAGGAGCAGGCAGGGGTAAAGGAGAGATGGAAAAGCAGGTCAACATAGATTATCCAGGGTGCCACAGGCAATTGGACTTGTTTTGTAGCCAGTCTTTGAGTCGGATCTTGAAGGTGCTGTGTGTATCAGCAGAGTGGAAAGAAGCAGGGAGGGTGTTCCATAGGGAAGGAACAGTTACCGACAGGGTTTTGCCACCCATGGCAGTGAAAATTTTAGATATTTTCATAGAGGGGACCAAGGACGCACATGGGTTTCTGTGAGCGGCTCGTGATTTTAGAAGGGATGTGTACGGGGACACACTGCTAGCTCTCATGGTTTTATCAGCTATGCAGCCTAGCACATATTCATAATTGCCAGAGAGTGGAAGCCAACCAAGAGACTGGTACAGGTGACACTGGTGAGAGGAGCAAGGTGCTAGGAGAGCAAATTGACAGATGTTGTAGGTGGAGGTAAGACACAAGCAGAAGGCAGAAGACATCTGGGAATAGATGGGGCTCAGTAATCAAGGATCAGGAGTAGATTGCCTTAGGCAATTGCTAGATGGGCCTCCCTCATCAAGAATTGTTTATGCTGATAAGCAGCACCGAGTTTTTGGTTTACATGTTCTGTAAAGGAGAGGGAGGCATTGAGGGTTACACCCAAGTATTTAAAATGTATGACATTTTCAGGTGGGGGTCCATCCAGCATGAGCATGGAAGCACCACTGGAGGTCAACAGTAAATATGCCAACCTCCTGCACAGCGATGGCACAATACCGACACCAGTATTGTGCCATCCCAAAAGGAAGTGTTTTTTGCAGGGGGGCTATGCCCCTTCCACCCCCCAGATTTTTATATAATCAATTCCAGGTCAGAGTTGTTCCAAGGAGGGGACAGAACACCGGGAGAAAAGCAACACCCAAACACAGACCATTACAGCGACTGTCACTGTAATGGTCTGTTTTCGCGTTTCGCTGTTGGGGTGTCATGCTGAAGGGGGTAACCGCATGAGGACCAAGAGAGAGGAGACAGACTTGGTGATACTGGTCAGGTATGGGTTGGATCTGAAAAGCAGTACCTTAGTTTTATTTACATTAACCAGGAGTCTGCATGACATAAGCCAGTTGAGGGCCATGTCCTGGTTCTGGGACAGGGTAGAGGATATGTTGACCCGTGACTTATCACTGCAGAAGAGGACGAGATCATCCATATATGGCAGGACTTCACATGAGAGGCAGTCAGAGGGGAGAAAATCAATAAATAAAAAGAATAATGGGCCCAGGATGGAGCTCTGGGGGATGCCTGTGGAAATGGACAAGTCAGGGGAGGTGGCCATTCCAATCCATACAGACTGGGACCATTTGGGCAGGTAGCTCCGGAACCATTGTGAGGTCCCTGGGGAGCAGCCAAGTTGCAGAAGAGTGGTATGATGAAGAGGGTGACTGACTGGATCAAAGGCCTTGGTCTTGTCCACAAACACTGCACCCATAGCTTTGCCCAGGTCCATTTTTCTGAAAACATGATTTGTAAGCTGGGCCAGTGCAGATGTGGTGCTGTGGTACTTTTGTAAGCCATATTTCTGGCCACACAGCAGATTATATTTTGTAGCATGGTCTGACAGCTGAAGGTGGATGATCTTTTCAAGTAGCTTACTCAGGTGGGGGAGCAGTGAGATAGGTCTATAACTGTCAGAAGAGAGACGGTTCTCAGCTTTAAAGATGGGAATTACCTTGGCAAGTTTCCAGGAATCTGGCATGGTAGGAGTGGTCAGCACCAGATTAAAGAGCTAGTGTACTGCCTGAAAACTGCCTGCAATTAATTGTAACTTTCAGATGTAGTCAGCTATCACTTCTTATATCCCAAGTATTTTTTCTTTTCTGTGTGCTAGTTAGAAGATTTTCCACCTGGTAGTACTGGGGTGATGTGTGGAGCAGCAATCTGTCTGGAGGGGAAAAAATAGTCAGTAATGTTCCTCCCACTACATCAACACTGAGACCACACTGACTATGAAATCACTAGTAACCAATGAGAAACCATTTCTCACTGCCAGGTTTCACTTTCACATGAAGTAGCAAGGACTGGCTCTCCCTGGTTACTAGTGATGTCACAATTTCCTGCATTTTGATTGGTAACTTGTGAAAGTCACTGCTCAGGCTACAAGGATTGCAGTGCCTCAAGGTGTTTGGTCTCATTTCTGTCGCAGTGGGAGGAACAGAACTGACTTTTTTTCTTCCTCCAGACAGAGTGCTGCTCCACACATTACCTTAGGACTGCCAGCTGAAAAATCTTCTAATTAGCAAACAGAAAAGAAAAAATATGTGCGATATAAGAAGTGATAGCTGACTGCATCTGAAAATTACTATTAATCCCAAGCAGTACACTAGCTCTTTAAAGACTGGAGATGACAGGGGAGATAAGCGTAGCAATGCAGGGAAAATGCCAAATGCCATCGCTGCCAGGGTTGCCACGGTTAGGGAGAGTTTTAAGGAGTTTGGAGGTGTTTTTGGCTATGATTACCCTAAAGTAAAAAAGAAGGGGGAGGGTCAGAGGTGGAGGGGGCAGATCATAAGAACCGTGGATTGGGTCAGCAAGAGGCTGTGGGGGAAATTTGCTTAAGTGGGCCTTGAGATCTGCAAACTTTATGTTGAACACTTTTGCAACTTCAATTGGATCATTTAGACTGCCGGTGGGTGACCTGAGATAAATTTTAGAACTATGGGAATGTGGATTTAGTGAGCTGATGGTGTTCCAGAAACAATGTGGATCTCTGAGGCTATCCCTCTGCTGATTACAAATGAAATTTCGCTTCAGTACCCTGTCAGTTTGTTTACACTGATTTTTTAGGTTCCTAAAGTCATTTCAGAGAGCAGAGGAGGGTGTCTTTTTTGTAGGCAGCACACAATTTGTCTCTAACCTTCATCAAAGATAGGAGTTCTTTAGAGACCTGTCTACACCCTAATATCCACCTGTAGGTGTGCCATGCATCTGGTGGATAAATTCTGACTGAAAGTCTTTAGGGGCCACCCACAGTGTAGTATCTCCCTGGTTATACAAAAAACAGCTTTTGATCTGGGGAGAAGGAAAGGTGGTTAAGGTGTCTCTTTAATGGGTTATCACCAGACATTTCTTTCTGTTGTAATAGATGGTTGTATATCTCTTTTATCTCCTGGTCTCCCATTTGCATTGCAGCCAAATCCAATGAGATGACCTGTTTTCTTCTTTGTGCAGCCAAAGGCTGTGCCTTTTCAAGTGTGGGCATCATCCACACTTCTCCCACTAATGCACATTGTTTGGCCAATGTATCTGCTTGGCCATTTTGTTAATGAAAAGGGGTTAACTTTGAGTGGGCCTTCACTTTGTGGACATACAACTAAAAGGGTACTTTTCCATCATCATGTTAATGTATTGGAACATGTCTCTGTGTTTGACCAGGGTACCTTCCGAGGAAGCATATCCATGGGTCTTCCAAAAGGCAGAAACTCTGTAAGAGAGTAACACGCCCATGAAGAGTCAGAAAAAATAATAGTGTCCCCCTCTTGCTCCTCCTGAATCAGTTCCATTGGATGTGCAATGCCTGCCAGTTCTGCATAATGTGAGGATCTGACATTACACTGCCTGGCTGCTTCCACTGTTTTCCCCCTTGGCAGAGGATCAAGAGTCCGAACCCTGCTACCTGATGTCCCTCATGGTAGAAAAAGGAGCCATCCATGAAAACATGGCGTGTCTGGGAGCCTGCAAAGACAGTGTCGGTGGCTATCAGAAATGGACTGTGTTCTGTTAAGGCAAGGGGTTTCCAGTCCACACTCATGTGGGTCTCCATTGTAAAGGAGTCCATAAGCCAGAATTGAGGGTGTTTTGGTGGGGTATACAGTGATATCCCAGTCCTGTAGGAGGAGTGACCAATGGGTAAGTCTTGCATTAGAAACATCACCATCCTTTACTCAGTCTCATAACAGGAAGTTGGTAGGAGTGTGATTGGTGTGCTACACAATGGGACTGAGTCCAATGATGTAAGTGAAGTGTTTTACCACACAAACTGTGGCCATTTGGTTCCTCTCACAAAGAGAGTACTTGTGTTCTACTGGAGAATGAGTTTGGTGTGCCTAGGGTATTGGTCTGAGGCATCCATGTACCTTCTGTGCCAAAATGGCAAAGGTAGCCATGTCTAAGGTGGCAGTCTCCAAATGGAAGAACAAATCCAGGTTTGGGTTAACTAAAGCAGGGGCTGAGGCTAAGG
The DNA here is from genome assembly GCA_016271365.2 of Neoceratodus forsteri. Taxonomy (NCBI): domain Eukaryota; kingdom Metazoa; phylum Chordata; order Ceratodontiformes; family Ceratodontidae; genus Neoceratodus; species Neoceratodus forsteri. The sequence continues at coordinate 82,790,048 of CM028133.1, read as the reverse complement.
CTTGTTTTAAGGCAATAACTGCCAAGGTATGTTCTGGGCCCCAACACCAGTGGCATTCTTCTTCAGTAGCTCACACAAAGGTGCAGCTATTTGAGCAAAATTGGGGATAAAATCCCTGGAGTAGTTTAGCATGCCCAAGAAGCATCTGAGCATGGACACACTGGTAGACAGTGGTAAGTCCTGACTACCTTGCACCTTGTCAAGGGCAGGGGCTCCTCCCTTCTGCAGTAACTAGCAGGCCCAAGAAGGATACTTCAGAGTGGCACAGTTGCACCTTGGCAGGGTTACATTTTACATCAGTGTGCTGCAGGGGCACAAGGAGTTTTGCAAGTAACTGAAGGTGCTGCTCTTGGTCTACTGCTGCCAAGACAAGATCATCCATATATTGTAGGAGACATTCAGGTGCGGAGAAGCCCTGGAGGGCATCTCTCATGTGGATGTGAAAGAGTGAGAGGCCATTATGAAAACTGTGGGGAAGGTATGTCCAAGTGAACTGATGCCCCTCAAAGGTGAAGGCAAACATGTACTGGCTCTTTGGGGCCAATGGAAATGACATGAAGCCACTGGAAATGTCCAAAGTACTGAAACACTTGTGTTCAGGCTTTAGAAGACTAAGCACACCTGAGGCCAACATCATAGTTGGTGCCCCCTTTCAGCCTGAACCACTAACCGGGTGCTTCTGCCCCTGTACCCAGGGCCAGCAGTGCTGAGCAAGCTGCCGGCCAACTGTCCAAGGCCCACAGAAAAACCTCAGCCTGAACCTCCATCTGGGTGCTTCTGCCCTGTACCCAGGACCAGCGGCTCTGAGAAAGCCACCTGCTAACTGTCCAAAGCCCACCAAAAAACTTCAGCCTGAACCGCCAACTGGATGCTTCCACCCCTGCACCCAGGGCCAATGGCACTGAGCAAGCTGCCAGCCAACTGTCCAAGGCCCACCGAAAAACCTCAGGTACGTCAGCCCCGATTCAGCTCCTCCAGAAGAAGTGAATTTTGCTGCTTCTCTCCGATTAGTCTCTCCTCCACAGCCTGATTTCCTATTGGCAGCTCCTTCAAGCCACTTCGGGAACCAAGCCTGGCTACTTTCTTTTGCTCTCTAGCAAGCTCCTTTACTGTGTATTTAGTCCCATGCACCCTCCCCAAACCTGGCCTCTATTAAATATGCAATTGTTCCACCCTCTTAGCACACCACCTCTCTTATTGGCCCCTGGTCTTCACTTCTTTTTGTTTTTTAATCTTCTCTTTTTAACCCCTTGTATTACATTAGTTTTCACACCATATTGGTGAAGGCTTTTGGACTGTCTCCCTGAGGGACCTTATCCCCTTATTCTGATCCTGTCTCTGAGGACCTTCCTTATTTCTAGCTGACTAGCCTTTTGTGGTCTTGAGACTTTCTCGCTGCTCCTCCATTCCTCCCTGTTTGTGCGGCTCTTCTCTGCCATGCTCTATCTTATGCACCTATTTTCTCATTTCATCTTCACTCCCTCTGTACCTTGCAACATGCCACTTATGTTGGCAATCATTGTTCTTCCTCTGAAATTCATACCTCCACCTGCTCTCTTTAGCCAAGACACTTCCACACCTGATCCTATTCCCATATATGCCTCACAACCATACTCCCTTGTATCCACTAATGTATTTAAGTTTTGGCAGTCACATTCCTCTCCTCCACCTCCCCCTTCCTCTCTCTGTCATGTGGCATTCCGGCAGTGCGATGCTTCTTAAAGTGCTCTCCCTGTTCTCCATCCGCTATAACTCCCAACTCACATTCACCACCCCCAAACCCCTGTCCACTCCCATGGACCTCAGCCACTACCAAAGGAGGAAATTACGCACTTTGATGTGGCACTCCCTAAAATTAATTATGCTCCTTCTGCTCTGCTCAGGTAATGTTAAAGTGAACCCTGGTCCCCACACCTCCTTTGAATCTCCCTCAAACGTTGCCGCCTCCTCAGGCCTAAAAATTATGTTTATCAGCATCAGGAGTCTTATCAATAAACTTGACCAACTGCAAGCATGGGCCGCCCATACTACCCCTGATATAACTGTCATCTCAGAGTCTTGACTTAAACAAATCATCCCAGATCAACAAATTGCTCTCCCTGATTACAAATCATTTAGGGCTGACAGAAAATCCAAGGGTGGAGGAGTGGTCATCAATACTAAGCACAAGTTCAACATTTCTGATATAACTAGCATTACCAAGCTGAAAGAATTTGAGCTTTCGCAAATATTACACGGCCCTTATTTCCATGTCCATTAAAAAACTGGTACTGAAACACTGGAAGGACAGTGAGGACATTTCTTACATTGAATGGCTTAATAAGCTGCTAGCTAATTTTAGAATGGAAAAGGCAATAGCAAGCCTTAGTAATATGTTAAAAAGGTATACCAGGATGTGGGACCCCTTACAAACTCTATATTCCTCATAATGGGTATGAACTGGCGCCTTTACCCATATCTAGGTGTACATTGTTTACCTTTCTGTGCTGAGGGGAGGGTTTGGGAGGATGGGGAATGGGACGGGGCAGTGGGGTGGGGAGAGGGGGAATGAGTCCATCACATTATCAAATGTACAGTATATCTGGTATAAAGTGTCAGCTATGGATCTGTTCTCTGTAATGTAAAACTTTCAATGAAATTTAATTGAAAAAAAAAAAGATTTTGAGTTTGTTTCCTTAAAAGTAAACCTGCCCTCATCAGATTCTATCAACATTCTCGGCTGTTACAGGCCCCCCACCGGGGGTTATGATATTTTACAAACTTTAAGCTTCCTTGTTACCCAAAATAATATTGAAACCATCATACTTGGGGACTTCAGTATGGACTGGTCATCTCATAAATCTAACAATCTCAAAGATCTGTGTGATGAACTGGACCTAACTCAACTCATCACCGTACCTACTAGGGATAGCTCAAAAAAACGTGCAAACATCTCGATCTTAGACCTAATTCCAGCAAACCACCATCATAAAATCCAACAAACCACCTTGTTCCACAATGATTTAAGCAACCACAGAATAGCGGTCTGTGTAAGAGCGCTCAAAGCCGTTCCACCTTCAGTCAGATTTTTCACAAAACGCTCATTCCATAAATTCAATTCTAATCACTACATGTCTGATCTGCACAGTCTAAACTGGCAAAGCATCTACGTATCACAGTCTATTGATAAGGCTGTTGGGATTTTCAACAACCAGCTGCTATAACTGGCTAATAAACATGCCCTCTCATATAAGCCAGAGCACGCAAGGCTCCAACCCCTGGTTTACATCTGAACTCAAAGCAGCACTTTCCTTCCAGGATAAGCTATGGGCATGTGCAATGTCCACCAAGTCTCCACATGACAGGAACACCTTTCATGACACAAGGAATGCATGCGTCAAACTAGTACGCACTACCGAATCCAATTTCTACACTGCTTCCCTAGAACAAGCCAAAGAAAATTCTACACTGACATGGTAGACCATTAAGGCTATTGAAGGACTGAAATCTGCTCCTTCTAGCTCTACCAACATCCTTATTTTTTTATTCTTATTTATTGAAATTTCAGATAACACATTTGAGAACAAGCTCATTTCATAGGTTCCACGTCAGATGAACAATACATATTGGAAAAGTATGAGACGGAGAACAAACAAAACAAGGGCTTATATAAGACATTACAACAGTGTATAACTAGGAAAGTTCCAGCACATGTGGCATTGTACAATGTATGCCATAGTGCATATATGATTAGAACCTGGAATTCAAAGGGTCATATTAGAGGGGGTGGGGTCTTATGAAATTACTCTTTACAGGAAAAGGAGAACAGACTCAGCCTAATATCTAATAATCAACAAGGTAAGGGATGACATCAGCCCAGGGGCCTTGTCAGAGGTGCGAAGATATGGAACAAAGCATTTTAGAGTGAGCAAGGGAGCTCAGAAGATATAACAGTGGGGAGGGGGGATAGGGGGAAAGCCATAAAGGGGTGAGGGTAAAGAGTAGAAAGGATCAAGAAGAAATGTGAAAGGAGAATGATTAACAACTTAGCACAGTTATTTACATGCTGAGAACAGTTATGCATAAGGTCAGGATAGCATAAGGTTAGAATAAGTACTAATGGAATTTTAACTGATGATCCCTCGTAAATTTTAGAAGAACTGAATACCCACTTTTCCACTGCGGGGCTCGCTTTCGACTCATCACCCTATGCTGGACTAAGCAGAACCCCTCCTGGCTCTAGTCTCTCCACCACCCCCTTCTCGTTGCACACTTTCCAGTTCAGGCCTGTCTCCTTCAAGGATGTGTAAGACCACCTTAAAAAGTTGGATACAAAAAAGAGTGGTGGAGCCGATAGTATTAAGCCATTCTTTCTCAAACTGGGCCATCGCTATCTTTCAGCCCCAATACTTCACATCTTAAATTTGTCAATAACCTCTGCAACTGTTCCATCTTGTTGGGAAATCAGCCCACGTCCTTCCACTGTTCAAATCCAGGGATCCATGTGATGTGAATAATTACAGGCCCATTTCCATCTTTCCTATCCTCTCTAAAATTCTGGAATGGTTAAGTTTTATACAACTGAAAGAGTACATTGAAAAATTCTCTGTTCTCAATCCTGATCAATCCAGATTCAGGAAAAACCACAGTACCATTTCTGTGCTTGCCAAAGTCACTAACAACTAGATTACTGCTCATGATTCCAAACTATTCACTGGTGCCATCTTCCTGGACCTCAGCAAGGCATTTGACACTGTGGGTTATACTGTCATCTTACACAGTCTTACTAATTTAGGAATCTCAACAACTTCAGTGCAATGGCTCACCAGCTGTCTTTCTGGATATGTTCAAAAAGTCAAGGCGATGGCCTACTCTCTGATCCCTTGCCTATCTCACGGGGTGTTCTGCTGGTACCCATCCTAGGTCCCATCCTCTTTTCTATATATATCAACTCCCTCAACTCCAAAATGACCAGCTCTAAACTGCGCTTCTTTGCAGACGACACGGTCCTGTACATTTCTAAAGCGTTGCTGCCTGAAGTCTGCAAGCAACTCCAAGATGATTTTCAAGCTGAAACATAACTTCATTAATGCCAAGCTGCTGCTAAACGCAAAGAAGACTAGAACCATGATCTTCTACCCTAGCAATTCCCCCACACCTCTGTCACAACCTAACCAAACATTACCTATTGTCACCACTTTAGGTGAACCTTTAGAAGTGGTAGATAATTTCAAATATCTTGGCATACGGCTGTTCAGTAAACTTACCTATAATGCTCACATCAATAATCTTACCTGTAAACTCAAAACCAAACTTGGGTTCTTCCTCTGTAATAAATCTCTCTTCCCATCAAGTGTTAGAGCTAAGCTTGTACAAGCTATGTTTCTACCACTCCTTGATTACGGCAACATTATTTATGGTTGCACCTCTACTTCCAACTTGCATAAGGTGGATGTTTTGTATCACCGTGCTTTGCAGTTCATCACAAAAGCCCCCATGAACACATCATTGCAACTTGTATACTTCAGTAGGCTGGACCTCCCTGGCAACAAGACACCTAACCCACCTAGGTACATGGACACTAAAAATCCTGCTAAACAAACTTCCAGGCTATATTTCGTCCCTTGTCCACATCTCTCATAGCACTAACTCCCTAAGGAAGTCTGATTTCATCCTTCTTGACATTCCTAATTTTGGTAAAAGAGCTATTTCCTATGCCCTTCCCACTGCCTGGAATTGCCTACAGTCCATACTCAAACTCACCAGTGTTGTATCAATCAACATTTATAAAGCCCTGATTGTTAGCAAGTTCAAAGTCATATGTAACTGCAATTAAACTCTCCCTTGATGCTATATTTTCACCTCCTACCCCCCTTCCCTCCCTTACCTCCCCTATTCCTATTCTCTTCCGGTTTCCTTCTCTTGTAAACCACCTCCACTACCACCTAACCTACCCACCCCCTCACTTCTCTCCCCTCCAGCTCCCTTTATCCTTTTATAATATCTTGCCTTCCCTTGACTGTCCGACACTCTAAATATATCTATTCACCTTATCTCTCTCCTCACCCCTTCCATCCCGCAACCTTTTTTCCTAGTCACTATTTCTCCCTACATGTCCATAATGTGCTTTCTCCATGCCAAGTTGTGATATTGCTTACATAGTCCAGAAATTTTCTTATGCTGTTTTGTACATGGTATATAATTTGTGAATATTAATCTCACAATTTGCTGTGTATCTTCTTATAAATTGTTATTATGTACTTTGTCCTACTATTACTTATGTATGTCCCTATATATTGTGTATGTCCTGTTGTAAACTGCTGTTACAGTATGTGTATAGGACCTCCTTGCGAATGAGCCTGCTCAATGGAGTTTTCCTACAATAAACTAAACTAGGTGTCACCTGGTTAAGCGTTCTGTAATCAACTGTCAGTCTCCAGGTATTATTGGGTTTCCTCATGAGTCAAATCAGCGAAGTGACCATGGAGACACAAGGGCTGATGACCTCTTGCTTTAAAAGTGCTTTGATTGTAGCCCTAAGGGATGGAATCGCCTATGCTGAAGGGTACTGTTTTTAACATGGAGGGTCCCCACCAGTAACCCATATGAGTGTGTCATTCTTTCTGCAATCATGCTTGTGTTTAACAAAGGCGTGTCTGTGTTGTGATAGGCTTTAACCTATCAAAGATGGGATGATGCTGGAACATGACGATGACATCATATTTGCCATTTGCCTGTATGGCTGCCATGACATGCGAGTCAGAAATGAGCAACGTGCAATGGAGACCTGGTGCCTGGAGGAGGAGTCGGTTGGCTAAATCCACCACACACCCATAATGGGAAAGAAAATCTATCCTCAAGATGCTCTGATGATAGGTAAGGTTCATAAGGTCAAAACAGTGTTCTGCCTCCAAGGTTCTGATGATGACTGGAATGAGGATGGACTGATAGGTTTTACTATGGTTCACTTGAAGCTCTGAGGAGAGGTAGACCTACAGGTAGACCATGGAGAATGTTGGGGTTCGGTGTGGTGTAGGACTGAAATGGCTGCTCCTGTGTTTAGAAGCATTTCAAGCTGGCGTCCCTCGACCAGCACTTCCACACATAGGTGACCAAGGTCATTGGTTACCAAAGAGGTGAGTAAGAGGACTGGGGCCTGACACCATTATGCCAAGTCATCACGGTTTTGCAAGGCATGTGCCAGATCCATTGCATGGAGCTCATGTGTGGGATAAAGGTTCTTTGGCTGCCAGCCCTCCCCAGATTTGGTGCTCAGTCCTGGGATAGCTGCCACAACCTTTCCTGATGCCTTTTTCCAATTCGACTTTGGACTTGTATGATTGAAGCTGGTCTACCTCAGCTAAAAAATCCTTATACGAGGGTCAGGACCGCTGTCTCTGACCTTTATTTCACTTCGCATCTTGTTGGTTTGACTTTCATAAATAATTCTTTTTGTACAAATATGAGGATTCATTTTTCTGTGGGCCTTTGGATTTGCCTTCTGCCTCATACTGCGTAGGTGGCTCTGTGCCTTTTTGAATAGCAGTGACTTCCCAAACTGAAGACCTTGGCATGGACCTGGTAAATGCGTTCCACCTAATCCAGGATTTGGCAGAAGGTTTTGCAAGACGAGATATTTGTACTCTGGTGAGTCTCTGTCCACTTCTTTCTGCATGAGCCCTTTGTGAATACTGTAAGCAAGCCACAGGTGGTCTTCATACTGGGTGGGTGCTTCCCTGTTATGCTGTTTCACCTGCACAGCCAGCATTTCACTGGCCAGAGGCCTTGGTATAATTCTGGACTCCTTCCAGTAATTTTGCCCACAATGTGGGTTCCACAGTTTGTTTGAGGACCTGGACCTGATGCTCCACTGGTAGGCTGAGCATTTGCCAGTTCTGTTGTACCTTTTCCAAGTGACAACTCAAGTTGTCACCCAGTCATATGGTCAATTTTGTCCACGATGCCTTGAACAGCTTGTGCAGACTGGAGAGAGCTGTAGTTTGTTTGGAGTTCAGGACTACTGGGGATGATGCCTTTAGTGCCTGCCTCTGCCACGGTGGAAGCCACACCCTGTGTAAATGTTTGTTTTTCCACTTACTTTTTCAGGGCAGTGGCCACTACCTTTTGTAAGGCTTTTGCCTGTGTATCAGACAGCTCACTTTTCAATATCACCTTAGCAATCAGGCCCTCAACCTCAGTTTTATCGTCCTCATTGATAGGTGGTGCCTGTATGCTCCAGTATCCCAAGGAGCATCATCATCATCATCATCCTTGTCAGAGGATGACATGATGATGGGCAGTGCCAACGGCATCGGTCTCACATGACCCTTTAAGATCATCAGCTGCTGATGCAATTTTGCAGTTTGCATTCTACACTCCATATGATTCTCACCTCCTTGAAACTTTCCCTTACTAATGTTATCCTACAACACCCTGTACACGGTGCTCACTTTGTGGGGTTTTGCCATCTCTTTTCCTAACTCTATCTGACACTTTTCAAACTCATCTTCCAACTCCTCATACTCACTTTTCAATGACTCATTCATGCTCCTAAGCTCACCATTCATCTGTATCATCTGTACCTTAACCAGCAAGAACCTCTTATTTTCCTCCCGCAACTTACTAATTTTCTTATTTTTCTCTTCCTTATCCTTCTCATTCTCTTACTTTAACCCACACACAGCATCAGATCTGGATCTTAAGCCCCTCTCTGATCCTTGACTGAGTCCAATGCAGACCCCTTGTTAGGCTTGGAAAGTCTTTTTTCTCCTGATATTGGCATCGTAGGGGATTATAGTCAGATTATAGTTAAAGAACGTAGATATCACATGGCTTTAATTTCACTAGCAGTGAAGAAGTTAGTACTCAGGCACTGGTTAGACCAGACCTCTCTTTCTTATCAAGAATGGCTGTAGGAACTCTCTTTCTGTCTCAGAAAAGAGCACCTGATCGCCAGTGCCCGAAACAAGTTTTCTCTCTCTTTAACAGTAAGTGGGGCATACTGTATTACTCGAATTGAACATACACATTGGTTTGTCCTGCTCCTCCCCATGCCTTCAGATTCCATGAGTCTCAGCTATTCTAGCACTCCATAGGATTTTGAGCACATCTCGGAAGGTAGGAGGTTGGGGGGCCTTGTGAGGGGGTCTGTAGGGGGTTGGGGATCTTTTTTGTCCTGTTTACTCTATATGCTCTGTTCTCTATTGTACTGGTTGTATTAAAAAATTAATAAAGCTGTTTAAATTTCAAAAAAAGATCTGAATTTCAGTTCCTTTTTCAGAACTGAGACCTAAGATTCCAATGTCTGGCACAAAGCATACAAAGCAGTGACCATTACACCCTTTTGGTCATATTTCTTACTTTTCGACTTGACCTCAGTATATAGCTTTCCTACATACTGTACTGGGTCAGCTTGGTGTTTCACATCACATTCAAAATCTTTCCAATCTCCATGGGAGGTTAAATATTGTAGGACATCCACAGTGAGCTCAGAATTATTGGCCATTGTACTGGGGTCTGCCCTTTTATACTGTACTAACCAGAGATCTAAGATTTACCGGTTCACCTCAGTCTCGGCAGTCAAACAGCCATGCGTTCTGGTAGCGGAGGCTACTAGTGACCATTCCACAAACCATGGAAGGGTGAAGGTTCTTCACATCTGTTGTGATCCCACCCTTAATACCTATGGTATCTTGTCATCAGTTCCATCCAAACAGGTCCTGCCTCGGTCACCACTTTGGTAGCAGAATTGTTCTGGATCCGATGGTGAAACATGACACAGAGCCAAAAATACAACAGAAATAACTTGTTACCAAAAAACACAAAACACAGCATACACCTGCTGGGAGTCAGGTACTGGACCCCAGATATCATGATATTCCTCCAAACTGGATTCAAACGCAGCAAAATGCAGCATGAGTTTCATCATTCTTATACCCTAAGATAATAAATGTATGTTACTAGGTCTGCCAAATAAGGTAAAATCACTAAAGACAGAAACCTCATTGGTAGAAGCTTGGTGCACAGGACAGTAAGCTCGTCACATTCTCTCTCTGTATATACTCTCTGATAAGAGTAGAACTAGCTAAAACTAGTTTTGGGTTACAATACAAAAGATGCTTAGTTAGCAAAATAATTGCAGGTGCATAGCAAGGAAAAATAACTGTACCAGAAGGCCTGCAGGGTCTGGTACAATTGCCTGACAGTCATCTGACCTATCCATACTTTCCCCAACTCCCATTTCCTGACTTTCATCTGTCTGAGTGATACACTTTACTGGCACATTATTTCCCAAGTATAACTCAGGTTTAGGATACTGTATGTGGTTATACCCAGTAAGGCACACTGGGGAGGGGGGAGGAGTGAGTTATTCCAGGCAATTCTTTTGGTGGCAGACTAAGGACACTCTGAGGCTGACAGCAGGTAGTCCGAAGCAGGGTCCATGACTTCTGAACAAATTGAGATCTCTCAATATGCACATTAGGGAGAGGCTCATGGTAGCTTTTGCTAACAAAACTCTCTTCCATAGTAAAAATATCCATTGGTCAAAAAGAGAGGTCAGGGAGCAAAGTACTAAGTACCAAACTACCACAGCACCTCTATTTGCCTCCCAACTTTAATTTGCCAGAAGGTCTAGTGGCAGTGCTGAATCTATCAGGTTTGTCAAGTGAATGCATGAGTCCAGGGCCTCTGGTACTGGCCTAAAATAGGGCAGTGGGAGATGCCCTGGAAAAGATTGCATCTCTTCATGATCTACCCCTTACTCTTCACCCAAGGAGCCCTTGGTTTGATGGTTACATGAAGGAGCTGAGGAGAAGAGATCAAAGGCTGGAGAGAGCTTGGCGGAAGTCTGGCCTGGATGCTGATAAGCTTAGATTGATGGAACATTATGAGAACTATTAATCAGAAATCACCCATAAGAAAACAAAATTCCTGTCCAGGGAGATTTCTGCTGCACAGAATCGACTGGCTCAGCTCTTCTGGACTGTACACTGATTGTGTAATTCAATCTGCCTCCAATCCGGAGGAGCTTTTTTAGTAAATTAGATGTGATGAGCTCGCTCGATTCTGCGCAGATAAGGTGGTCAGCATCTGGGTCAGCACCAGCCTGGCTCTCCCTGTGAGGGAGTGTGGTGATTGATGGGAGGTGATGAACACTAGGTCTGCCAGGTCAGACTTCAGCAGGCTGGAACTCACAGATATAGTAAGAATCATCCAGACTTTGTGCCCAACCAGCTGCAGTTTGGATCCAGGCCCTACACCATTATTAGTGGGTTGTGTAGATGTCATCTGCCCAATCCTAGCTGAGATTGTTTGGGTTTCCTTGGAGAGGGGGTCTTTCCAGATTCACTAAAGTAGGCGGTCCTATGACCACTCCTTAAAAAACCCTCCTTGGGTCCATACTATCCAGCTAACTACAGGCCTATTTCTAACCTGCCTTTTGTAAGCAAGGTTATTGAAAAGGTGGTTGCATCACAGCTGGAGGATTATCTTGGAACCTATTGTATCTATGAGGTTCTCAAGTCTGGATTTAGGAAGAGACATAGTACTGAGACTGCACTCCTCTGGGTATTGAATGACCTCCTAATAGCGAGAGATCAAAAGACATGTACCATCTTGGTCCTTTTTGATATCTCTGTGGCGTTTTACACTGTGGACCATGGTGTGCTTTTGGAGTGCCTGCATTTTCTTTGTGGACTATTGGGTGCAGTCCTTAAATGGTTTCATTCATTCCTCATGGGCAGATCTCAAAGGGCTGTCACCGGAATTTATTCCTCTAGTGCCCTCCCTCTGTCCTATGGGGTGCCGCAGGGTTCCATTCTGTTGCCCATGTTGTTCGTAGTGTACATACTGCCATTAGGAGTTATCATCAGATGATATGGTTTGAATTTTCACTGCTATGCAGATGATACTCAACTGTATATGTCTCTGAAATACAAATCACACATACCCCCATAATGCAAAGCATCATGGGCTGTATGTGCAAATCTATTATGCTGGTCCACCTTTAAGAAGAATTGCATAGTGCTGAAGGGCCTCTCACACAGTCTGCAAAGGGTGCCAACAGAAGACAGAGACATGTGTTTCATCCTACCAGGACTCATCAGTGTGCCTCATCTGTATGACACCCCAGTGGAATGAACCAGTTACCCTAAGTTGGTCTATCTGGGTTGGGTTGTGGTGACCCCAATAAAAACCAAAAACAAGCTAAAAGACAAAGAACCTTAGTGCACAAGCACTGAGGCAAGGATTATCCCAAAAGGCATTGGCTGGGAAGCCAAGTTTTAAAGAAATACAAAATCACACATAGGCCATAATGCAAAGCATCATGGGCTGTATATGAAAATGACTACAACATATTATGCTGGTTCAACTTTAAAAAGACTTGCATGGTCCCAAAAGGCCTTTCACACAGTCTGCTTAGGGTGCCGACAGTATATATATATATATGTATATGTCTTTTCTTCCTGGACAAGAGGATGTAGTCTCTGTCTTCAATAACTGTCTCACCGAGATCAAGGACTGGATGAGCTCCAGCTGGCTGAAGCTGGACCCGGATAAGACTGAGGTGTTGGTGTTGGACCCAGGTCAGCCAGGGGCATGTATGGGGGCTGGGCAGTTATTGGGCTTATGGCTTGATGGTGTCCAGCTCACCACCTCAGCCTTGGTGAGGAACCTGGGTATTATTTTTGATGATGGCTTGACTCTAGATCTAAGGTGTCAGCTGTGGTCAAATCCTCTTTCTACCATCTGAGGAATATCGCCTGGGTGAAACACCAGGTTCCTCCGGATGACCTACCAAATTTGGTCCATGCCTTCCATCACCATCTGCCTAGATTACCGCAATGCCCTCTACCAAGGGCTTCCAGGGGTTGATATCCACCGCCTGCATCTGGTGCAGACTGTGGCAGCCAGGCTTTTGACTGGCACATATAGGGCTAGTCATATTACGTCTGTGCTGCACAAACTGCACTGGCTGCCTGTTCAGTGGTGAATCATGGGAAAGTCTCCCATAGTTTCACACCAATATTTTCCCAACTCCTTATGTGTAACTACTGTGTGCCTCCTCCAGTTGCCAGCAGTCCTATTGCTGTCCAAATCTAGATTATATATAAATAAAAATATACAGCCCCAAATTATCAATCTTTGTCCTCCATTTTACCATCAATATTACTGGAGGCTGATGTCATCAGAGCAACAGATAATGGTGGTGCACTAAAATGCAGTTCCACCAGTAAACCAAACCCACAATGTTTGATTCCCCACTTGAGTAATGGAGGAACCCTTTAAGTGCTGTGCACATCCTGAAGTGCAGGTCTAATAGGTACTAGGACCATGTGAGTGTGATGCAGCACTGAGTTGAGGTATATACAGTATTCATATAAAGAAGTGCCTGCATGTGCTGTGTTACTGTTTCTGTTAGCAAAAACAGTTTACCCAATAAATGACTCTTGGGTACAACAAGAGTATTTTTAATTTTATTTATTTTATTTATTTAGTTTTGTTGACCGGGTTAGTGCACTAGACAAATCCTGCCTATTTTCAGGCACGACCCAGGGGAGGAGGATACAGATGAATGCCAACTGACCTTGAACCAGATTAAGCTGTTGGTGGTATTTTTAGTGAATGAGGGAAATTTGGCCAGGACACCAGGGAAATTCCCCTACTCGGTTACTGCAGGGTGGCCAGTAGGGGGACGGGTCATCGCAAGATGGCCGTGCGAGGTGGATCGCGGCAGGAGATGGAGGACGTCAGCTGAGTAGGAGAGGAAGCCCCAACTCCTACTCAACGTAATTCGGGGGCTTCAGTGCAGGAATTTATCGATTTTGAAACAGATACCGGTTTTCAAGAGTCTGTGCTCAATGTGGAAAATACTAATGAAGAAAAAGCTTCAACTTCCCCTCACCGTGTTGCAGCTATGCTGGACATAGAGTCTCTCGGAGCGGTCGCTGCAACGGAGACCAACTGCCAAATGAATGTATGCTCTAATTACGGGAACGCGTTCACTTCGTCTGCTATACTGAGGAACAGCTCCTTTACTACTAGCGTTTCCGAGGAGCACATTTTGATGAGGCACCAGCAGGTCTCCGTGCCGGAAACTAATTTGCTGAGTGGCGAGCATCAACATGGGTACGAGGAGTCTGGAGAGCATTCAGGTACTGTGTTTCTTGGAGCCCTGAGTAATTTGGAGCGCGGTTTTGGGCGATTTAATGATAAAACAAGCGTAGTTTCCACGCAGCTCCCTGCAGCCCTTAACACTACTACTGACAGTGATAACTGTATCCTAACTATGCAGGAGCCCAACGCTGATGACAAAGTGGGTAACTCTTTAGAAAGCAAGCGTGGTTATGGAGAGACGAATTTCAAATCGAATACAGCAATAAAATCTCCTGAACTGGCTGGCAGAAAAGTAGTCATTGTTAGCAAGTGCCAACAGCCAGCAGAGCTGAGAGGGTTATTGGACATGGCGGAATCTACAGACTCTAAAACTACTACTTGTTCATCCGCTTCTAACTTTATTAAGCAGGATGGGGTTTCCTTAAACAAAGTGGCTGGTTTTGTGCTCAAACATAACAATAAGGATGAGCCCTTATTACAATCTAATGTTGTTTATCAATCTGTTGATGGTTCACAAACAGGGGCGACAGAGTTCTTTTTTTCCAAAAGAGAAAATGTTGGTGGGGAATTAGTAAAGCACAGTTGCAGGATACACAGGTGGATTTCACACCATTAAAAGGTGTTGATGTGCAGTCTATTTGGTCACCAGAAAAGGCTTTGCAAGAGTCAGGATGGATACAGGCTGACACAGGAGTGTGGAAACCTGACCCTTCCTGGTCTCAGGAGTTATCCCTTTCCCAACATTCCCCAGAATGGGCTCCGGCTGCTTTGCTGACAAAAGGGAAGGAAATTGAAGAAGGTTTACCTGTAGAGGAGAATGATTCTGGTACCCCCTGTAGTACTATGGGCCCAGATAACATCCCTTCCACTACACTGTTACAGAACTCCCCATCCCAGGAACCCTTACAGATTCCTGCAGCCGAGTGCATTGTCCCCACTCCCTCCCTAGGTTCGACTCAGAAGCCTTTAATGTCGGAACTATTTTCAAATTCACACAGAGAAGCTGCTCCTAGGGCAATGCAGTCCGCTTAAGATATAAAGGCGGGTTGGAAATTAGGCCTGACAGGTATTATGTTGGGAAAACTTTGCTAAAAGACTCTTTGCATTTTTCTCCTCAGGATGTTTACGCTTTTATAAACATCTCTGGGGAGGACAATTATGATGTAAGTTTCCGTTCTCAGCACGCTCTTGACTTGTTCTGGATAAGGTATAATCAGGTGAAATTTTCCCGATATGGACCCCTTCATAGTTATACCTCTATCCAAACCCTTAGTTAAGTTTGTCACAATTATGTTTCGTAATGAAGGGGTGTGGTGGAGGACATTACTTACTGGTTGAAAAAAGTGTGAAGTTTTAGTGCACCAGAACCCATTTTGGATACAGAGCTCTTTTGGACTGGTGGCTGGAAGTACAAAAATCAAACTGAGGCAATCTGAGTCTGGAATAGAACACATACTGAACTCTTTCCTGTTAGGGAGGGACAGAGGTGTGTGTTTCTATAGTGGTCAGCCACGCGCATGTTATAAATGTGGTGCTAGAACACATCTTTCCAGCGTATGTGACCAACCAAGATGTGACAACTGTGGGGAGGTGGGTCATTTAACTATGTTTTTTAACAATCAGTCTTGTTGTGACTTATGTGATGCCAAGGGTCATGTATTTAAAGTGTGTCCTTGGGCTGCCCATAACACTGCGTCTAGTTCTAGTTCAGAAATTTATATTAAAAAAGCACAAGAGGTTTCTGCGCAAGCTACTCCCCTGTTAGGTGTCCCCCTCCTCAGGGATTAACCAGACTAAAGTTCCCCTAGCCAGGAGGCCAGTGGAGCCTTTAGTAGTATCAGAGGATCCAGTTGCAGATCAGGTTAAGAATAAGGAGATAACTGTCAGCAATACCGGGAAACAAGAGAAGGCCTCCAATCCAGTTAAACTTACAAAAACCAATATGGGTCCCCCAAATACTTTAATTTCGCCTCCAGCAGAGCATACAGAGGGGGTTGCCAGAAAGGTAGATAACCCAATTACTAAGAACGACTCTTTACCAGTAGCCCCACAAAGGAGATCAACTAGAATTTGCAAGTAAACCCCTCCCCCCTCAGTAGAGCCCATAGAAACAAGTAATTCTTATGAAGCTTTATTTTCCTCTTGGGGTGATATGGAATTAGAGGTAGAGGATTCTGATTCTCAAAAATCTACACTATCAACCAGATCCCAGATTTTAGACAACTATAAAGACAAAAAAAAGAAAAAGAGGAAGAAATAAGGGTTTAGAAATCTGGACATGGGACTGAAGTTAACTTGGAGCTCATTAAATATTCACAGCTAATTGAATGTTAGGAAAAGGCAAGCCTTTTTTCATTTTCTTCATACATTTCCCTTTGAAGTCTGTTTCGTACAAGAGACTTGGATGTATTCCATTGAACAATCAATTACCTTTAAAAGAGAATGGGTTTGGGGCCCATCATTTTGGTCATTTGGAGAGGAAGCAGCAGACGGGGTGGGGATATTATTTCATTCCTATGATTTTCAGTTAGATAACCTAATTGATCTAATTCCTGGAAGGGTTTTAATAGTGGATGGTAAATGGAAGAGGCACTGCCTCCGTTTTATTAATATCTATAACCCACAGACGAAATCTAGTAGAGTTACTTGTTTGACAATGGTACAACCCTTTTTATTCACTACATCCAGAATACTTTGGGGTGGTGATTTTAATTGCCCAATTCCTTCACTCACTAAAAAAAGCAATACAAAGAAAGTGTATTGTGATTCAAATGCTTTAAGCAAGATAATTAAAGCTGCCAGTCTCATTGTCTGTAATGACTCATCAAAACTAGATGCCAGCTTTTAGTTTCGAAAAGGGAAATCTTTCTCACTGATAGATCATATGTTGGTTTCTCCAAACATACAGATTGATTTTTTTAAAATAATTCCTTGTGAATTTTCGGACCATTTAGTTTTATTCAGCTCCCTTATTCTTTCTGATGAACAAGGTATACGACAAGTGAGATGGAAATTGAACAATACATTACTAGATCTGCCCCATATCCAATTAGGTGTCAAAAGTTTATTAAAAGCTAGGTTATCTGTAGCCTTTTTATACTCGGATAAAGGGGAATGGTGGCAACAGACTAAAGCTGACCTGAGAACTTTTTTAAAACTAATGGTCGAGGATTGAAAAATGTGAATTTTTTACATTATCTAGGGTTAAGGCAGCAATTACAAAGACTAATGACAATAGCCTATTCATCTAGGAGAGATTATTCTGATCAAATCTCTTCATTAAAACAGGAAATGAGAGAGTTTCAGTACAATAGAAGCATAACTATGCAAGCAATACTAATTAATGGAGTTAAAAGTCACCAGTAGGTGACCCTTTTGAAATGTGTAAATCAATTAAGGATTCTATGGAATTGACGGTGTTGAGGAAACCTGATGGCAGCTTAGCCAAATCCGTAGGTGAAATTCGGGGGGTAATTGTGGATTATTTCGATTCTTTGAATCCTCATAAAATAATTTTTCAAAAAGACATTGATTGCTATCTAAATCAGATAATTGTGCCAGTTAATAAGGGTACAAATTCAGGGGAATGGGAACCGATCTCTCCAACAGAAATTTTGGAAGTTATTAAATCACTTAAATTGAATATTTCACCAGGCATAGATGGTCTTTCAAATAACTTATATAAAAGTTTCCCTGAAGAATTTAGCCAATGCTTATGTCCTTATTCCAGTCTTTTTTAGAGAATGAAGTAATTTTTCCTCGTTTACAGATGGTTTACTAACTACATATATAAGTCAGGCGATAAGAAGAGATAGCTAATTGGAGGCCTATTACGCTTTTAAACACCGACTATAAAATTTTGGCTAGTATCCTAAACAACTGTTTGAAAAATTTGCAGGAGAGGTGATCTCCAATATCAGTTTTGTAATATGTCAGACAGGAAACTTCAGACAGCTTTGATGCTGATACGAGACGTGATAGACTACCATGCAGAAATGGGGTTATCAGGTTGTCTGATTGCTGCTGATTTAGATAAAGCATTCGATAGGGTTCATTTGCCATTTCTTTTTTCTATGCTGAAGCATTATGGGATACCGTTTCAGCTAACTAATTTAATAAAAAGCTTATATAACAGAATAATAGTTTTTCCCTCTGTTAAAGGTTATAGGGCAGAGGGATTTCAGCTAACCTTAGGGGTATGTCAGGGGTGTCCACTTAGCCCTTTACTTTATACCTTTGCAATAGATCCCTTCTTAAAGAAAGTGTTAGCAGCTCCAGGATGGAAAGGCGTTAGTTTTAATGACGACGGTAATACACATTTAACAATACAGGCTTACGCGGATGACTTGGTAATCTATCTGAATAATAGCCTATCCATTCCCCTTTTCATAGCGGCCTTTGAGGATTATGCAAAAGTTTCAAATGCGAAGATCAATATAAAGAAAACAAAAGGTATTTTCATTGGTACAAATCGATTTGTGGAAGAATGGCATGAGGGTATCCATATTTCAAGGATTCCACTGAAAATTTTAGGGATTAAGTTTGGTCCTCAGAATATTCCTAGGGAAAATTGGGAGGAGGTCATTGAGAAACTTGAGAGGAAAGTGAGAAGATGGAAACAGTGGAGATTATCCAAAATAAAGAGGGTTCACATAATTAAACAGTTTCTTCTTCCAGTTTTACAGTTTGTAGCAATGATCTTACCCTTACCAGCAGTCCTAGAAACTAAAGTTTATAGCGTATTTTTTCAGATGCTTTGGGGCAGCCGTTTAAATCCTGTTAAAAGGTGTTTTACTTATTTAAGGAAGAATAAGGGAGGATTGGGCATGATAGATCCGGTGGTGTATGCTTATGTATTTTTTATTTCCACTTCAATAAAAGAGGGTCTTCTAGCTGAGCTAAAATTGGATGTTTCCTGGAACCTGAGGGTGATGGGGAAATATTACAGGAACTGGGTTATAACCGCTCCAAAACTTAACCGACATTTACACATTCCGGAGCATTTTAAATCAGTAGCTCAGAAATTATTTAAATGGAGAATACAGAAACAGGTGGTTTTGGCATTTAATACAAGGAAACTGTACCATCATTTAATGACCACATTATATCCCCAAGAACCAGAATTTAAGCATTGTCCATTGGTTCTGATTCCAAAGGTGCTGGCACAACTCCAAAACCCAAGAATGCCAAGTAATCAGTGGGAGACACAATGGCTATTTTTTTATGGGAAGTTGAACGTACGAGGAAATGCGAAGTATAAAGCAACGCAAGAAAGGCTATGTCCCCACTTAGAATGGATTAATACAGAGGAGACTATGGAACATTTTCTATTGAACTGTTCTTATGCTTCAGGACTATGGGTATATTTGGCGAAATTATGGGACTTTAAGTGGATTTTAAACATGACATATGAGTTTCTGATCTTTGGAAATGGTTTACCTACCCAGTTGGGGTTTCACGATGAGACTCTAGCCTTATTTCTAGGTTGCCTGAGATATACTTATGGCAAGCAAGAATTCAGTGGGTACTGTACCAAAGGAAATTGTCTTATTCTTGTGTCAGCAGTTTAATTGTAAAAGAGTTGGTGAACATTTATATACAGGATACTAAAAGAGTTAAGACAGAGACTTTAAGGAATTGGTGGAAAGGATTTTACATTTTATAAAATATAAGTAGGACGAGGGTTGGGAAATATTTGCTTGTTTGTTCGAGTTCCACGAGATTGAGTGGACGGAATTTTTTTAGTTTCCGAATTTTCATTTATCTCAAAGAATTACTTCACATTGTATTGAACTCATTGGTTGTAATATTTTATTGTTGGTTGTTTACACTTTTGATTGCTGTGTACAAGTGAAGCTGTATATGTTTATCCTCTAATAAAACACCCCTACTCTTTTCGATAAGTGCCATGTGATCTTTAACATCCACCTGAACTACCACCAATCCAGGCAGATGGGACCTCGGTTTAACGTCTCATCCGAAAGACAGCACCTCAGAAGTGCAGTACCCCTCTCATGCTGCACTACAGTGTCAGTACTGGGATATTAACCAAGTGCCAGATGTGGGAACTGAACCCTCAGCCCTCTGATCTCCCGGCCTCAGAGGCGAGTGTGCTACCTACTGAGCCACTGACACTGCAAGTGGTATTATACAGCTGTTGTATTATGTTGTGTGTGTGTTAGCATTCTCTGTTTTGATTGACACCAGCAGTGAGAAACAATCTTGCAAATATACCCCTTTCCCTTTGTAACTAGGCAGTCAGTGATTAGATGACTGCTGTAAGCCAATAAAGAATTCAGCTATAATAAGGAATATGTTACCAGGAAAGCATCAGCTGCAGCATATGGAAGAAAGGTAATCTAGTGGTTAAAGCACAGGCACAAGCACTGGGGGACTCTGGTTCAAATCCTACTAGAGTCCCTTACTCTCTAACCCTTAAGCAGTAACCCTAACCTCCTTGGAAACAGTGATGGCCCCTCAGGTCCATGACTTTAAAAGTGCCCCAATTCCCATTATAAATCATTAGCAGTGATGTAAGAGCTACAGCACTTCACTTTTAAGGTACTAAGGATAAGCTGTGGCAGCCCCCCACCCACTTTGTAATGCCAGCATTTGAAGTAGGATGTCCCTCATAAATCAGATGCTACACCTCAGCTGTTGTAGGTAAAGAAACTAATCAGTCTCAGTGTTTGTAGTGCTCTGTATTTGCTTAGCTCATTCCTCCTATGTCTTACGCATTCTTTGTCTTGGTATTTTGAGTCAGAAACTCAGATTTAAGGAGCATTTGAAATGTAAAACAATACACTTTATAAAGTAAATGATCTAGCTCTCCACTTTCAGGCTGCTGAAAGGGGATATGTATAATTCAGTCATGTGTGATCCTTTTGTAAACCGCCCAGGCCCACCCTGTAATGAATCTTCTCAAAGGTGTTCACCTGGTTCAATACAGAGTGACTGATTGACTGCTTGATTGATTGGTTGGTTGGTTGATTTATTGATTGACTGATTCATTCTACTGCTCTCCACAACATGTTACAACTGTCTCACAGAGAGAAATGAGCAGTACAAAGAAACAGATTTTGTTTCCTGTGAATGAAATACTATTAGATGTATTATTTGCTCTACACATACAGTATTAAGGCTACAAGTACTACCCCCTGTGTAAGTTGCATGACAGAACTGCCTTAAGCCATTGCAAACTTAAACTAAAATCAGGCTAGACAGCATTGATACCCTTATGTTTTGTTCTGCACTGTTGCTGCAGTGACATCAAGGAATGGGAGGGGCTGTATTACAAGTGACTCATCTGCAAGTAAATGGAGGCTTGCTTGGCATTTTACTACCTTGTGTCAGAGCCTCGAACTCTAGATATGTGTCGCAACAGAAGAAATGGCTGATCTCTTACTTACATATGTACAGTACTTGATGTAATGTATAATAAATACATCAGATATATCCAGATCATAAATATACAGGAGTCTTCTCCTTTAAGGTTGGCTTACTGACCTTTAAAGCCCTATGTGATCATGGACCCGGCTATACGAAAGATCTTATGACTCCCAACTGCCCCCGGCGTCATCTCTGATCCACTGACAAGGAATTGCTAGAGATTCCCAGGGTACATCTGAAAACTCCTGCTGCTCAAGCTTTTTCCTTTGTGGCTTCCACCCTGTGGAATTCTCTACCTCATCGGTTACGAGAATGCCTGACTGTTGAAAGTTTTAAAGCTGATTTTAAAACCTATCTTTTTACCCTGTCTTTTCTTTGATGTTTTAATCTGGTGATTATATCTGTATTAAGTTATTTATATTATTGTTATTGTTTTATCTATATTGTTATGTTTTGTTAAAGAGGCTTGATTTTTGAAAGGAGCTATATAAATAAAGTTGTACTTACTTTGCTTTACTTACTTGATCCTCTTAATTGTTTTATGCTGCTCTGTAGAGTTATACAGCTGTATAACTACTTGGTTATAGCCAATACTATTGCTGTAGCTATTAATCCAAACTGTGAGTTATAAGCTGTGCTGTCATAGAAGATACCAATGTGATCTAGTGGTAATGCTACACATGTGATTCACTTCAAAATTCAAACTCCCTCATCTCAGGGAAATTTCCAAAGCTATGGAAAACTGCAGTAGTAACCCCTATATTTAAAAATGGGGATAGGACCCTACACACAAACTATCATCTGATCTCTATCTTGCCACCTGTCTCTAAAGCTGTTGAAAGGATAGCCTATGACCAGTTAGTTGAGTATCTTGACGAGTACTAACTACTATGCGATAAACAACATGGATTTAGGAAACACCACAGCACCACCTCAGCTCTTCTTGAGTTCACAGGGTTCTTACATGACACTTTTGATCATGGACACTTGGTGGGAGCTGTCATAAACTCGCTTAGCCGGTCAGCCCTTTACTCCCAAAGTGCCAACCTCTGAGCTTATGATTTGTGTACAGTGAACAGAACAAGATAACCCTCTTTTCTGTCTTGTGGGTTCAAGTCACCTTAGTCTCAAGCTCTGGAAGGATTCAAACTGATAACCTCTTGTTAGCATACCCAATTATCAGGCTCAGATCATTCTGTCTTCGGGGGCCAGATATCTTTGCCTACGGGCACCCAACCAGGTCTCTCCAATGAACCCTTAGAACTCTATGCAAGACTTTAGAGAACTCTATCTATTTCCCAGTTTGGTATACAATAAGCTCATACACAGTGTCACTTATAACCTTTAAAAGCTCCGCTCAAAATAAAAAGAAATGTCAAGGCACTCCAGACAGTTTCCGTTGAAAAATCTCTTTACTTTAAAATATCAAAACAGAACAATAAATACAGAACAAATATATATCCCAACAAATACAGCCTTAAAACAAACAGGTAAAAGTGTAGTTCCTACAATTAATAACTTCAGACTAATCTTGTCTAAGGTCCTTACTTCAATGTTTTGTTGGTCTCTCTTCTCTCAGTCAGTAATATTGTCTTATGTGACTCTGTTAGGGTTCTCTCAGCAATTAAATACAGTTCTGAGCCAACCTTCTCATAAGGTCACTAACTCTACCTTGGTGTATCAAAATCTATATTTTACAATACAGGATGTCCAAATAAAATGTTTAAAAAAACATAATAGGTGACCTCACTGACTTTCCTCTCCACAGGTTAACCAGACAAAACCAGTTTGTGCTCTGCTACACATACATCTCAAATGTTTCTTTGATTTAAGTCACTGTATTCAAAGCAAAAGTGTATTTTCCTCTTTAATCCCATCTGGGCCTTGGAATACACCTCAAAGGTCTTTCTGATGTAATTCAAGGGTTCCTTGGGAATATATATTGGACCTTCCAAATTCATCTGGGTCCTCCCTGGCCCAGACATCAACCTCTCTTCAATGTCCATTTTGGCTTCTCTCTGACACCCTTCCCTCTCAATTTATTCCTGACAACTATTGCCAGTCAAAGGATTTTCCCCTGAGGGAATTATGAATGGCTAATCTTATTTCCTGGGATGAAAGCAAATAGACAAGGTAATTGCACCCCAGATATCTACAATTTAAAATACCTCCTGTCCTTTGAACTTATCCCTGGGGGGTCTGGCTGTGTCAGTTCCAGTAAGATTGTAGTTTCTTCAAACTGACCTTCCCATCATGTATTTTACATGTAATAAAAAAAAATTAATACAGCACTCAGAGCTGGCTGTCTATGTCACAGGAGCCACCTTCATCAACCTCACCAAGGCCTTCGACACAGTCAACCATGAGCTCCTACTGGGACAACTACATTCCACAGGGTTATCCCCAGCATCACTGGGTTGGTTCAGGAGCTACCTCTCAGGACATGATCAGAAGGTAAAAATTACCAACACCTTGTCTGACACTCTGACCATGAGCACTGAAGTCCCCCCAAAGCTCCATATTAGGACCATTACTATTTAGCTTATTCCTAAATCAACTCCCCCTAGCCCGGCCCGGTTGCACTGAGGGTTGAGGTGCTGGACACCACATCTCGCGCCATGCTGGTGACACGGGTTCAGGAATGAGCCTGGGTCACTGGGGGTTGGCAGGGGGGGAGAGAGGATTGAGCATCTGAATGACAGCTGCCCTCTCTCTGGGGTGGGATTCAGGCTTTCCCAGCACTGCAGTGGTCCCCGGTGGAGACTGGAGGTACTGTGCATGCTAGGGGGCAACACGTAATGGGACAAGAGCTGCAGCAGGTGACCTGATGCCATTGCACATCCAAGCTCTCGGGGTGGGGGGGATTGATAGTGTAACAAGTACCAGAAAAACCCTCCAGCTGCCTAGTGAGATGACGAGGACCCCTGCGGTGTGCCCACATCCCAACATCGGCCCTGTGTGCCTAGGAATCCCCACAGCTGACCCAGTGACAGGATTGGTCCCTCTAATCCTGGTACCAGCTGCCAAGGGAGGGTGGACCCACCCCAAGGGGTGATCCGGGGGACTGGGCCTACCAAGTCATCCGGGGGGATGTCCTGGGAATGCAAGGGTTCAGACAGGGAGGGAGAGGCACAGCCCCGTGGGTACCTCCAAAGGATGCCCAGGCAACAGGAGTGAGAAAAAGAGTGGGGGAAAAACAAAATCGACTCCCCCTAGCATGTCAACATAAAATACTTCTCTAAGCTGATGACACCATCCTCTACACCAGTCACCCTGATCCTGTCATACTAGAACAGCGGCAACAGTGCAACTTCAAAAACATTGAAGACTGGTTTGCAAAATGCAAGGCTACTTTTAAACTACAAGAAAAACAAAAATAATGCTCTTTGTCTCAAACCACTATCATCAAAAATCATCCTCAATAACTTTTAAGAACTGGAATAACAAAGAACTTGAGGTAGTACATAACTTTAAATATCTTGGTGTCATCTTAGACAACTCCCTTTCCTACTCTACTCATACAGACCCAGTTGCCAGATCTGCAAATCGCAAGCTAGGTCTGCTCTACAGACACTGTCAGTGCCTAAATGAAGCAGCCCTTAAACTAGCAGTGACAAGTTCAGTCCTATCCGTAATAGATTATGGACTTGCTATCTACAGTGCAGCCTCAGACAGTACCCTTAAACGCATTGCCAGTATCCTGAATAAAGCCTGCAGGTTAGTCCTAAATGCACCTCGACTGACCCACACTTGTCATCTATACTCCCAATCAGGCTGGCTTGACCTCAAATGGCAAATTCAACATCAGATTTGCCTTCTAGAAAAAAAAGCCGACCTTGGCCTCATGCTCCTCAGCACCTGTTCCATGGTCCACCCCACAGAATCTGTAAGACTAACCAGGGCAACAAATAGCAAATCATGCAAGGTGCCTCACTGATGCACCTCACAAGGACAGAGATCCTTTGTCTATCGTGCCCCCCTCCTGCTAAACTCCCTGCCCCCTGAGCTACATACTGAACAAAAAATAGGTCTTTTCAAACTTAAACTTTGGTCACACCTATTAAACCAACTGAAGTGCACCTGTTTTTAATGACCTGCCCCCCTCCACCTGCAACTCCCCTGTTAGTCTTGCACTTTTTTACATTTACCCCAACTGCTACTTATTCCTTCATCTTACCCCTCACTATGACCCTCCAACGACTATCCTTATTTTCCCTGCAACCCCCTCCCCAATTCCTCTCCCCCACCTCACTCCTCTTCCTACTCCTACCCCTCATACCTCCCTCACTTTTCTCCTTTCCCCCCATACGTATGCAACCTGACAAAGGTAACCAGGCAATGGTTATCTGCTCTAATATTCCTGCTTCCTTCCCTCTCCAGTGTTTATACTACCCTTCGCTGTAACCCACCTGTTGTGCCTAAACTTTATTGCTGTCTTGTATCTTACTTACCTAATACTGTAACCTACTATAATCTTCTTATGCTGCAAAGATGCACTGTCTGTAACCTGTCTATGTGTAAATGTAAACCTGCCTTGTTTGACGTGGAACCTATGTAAATGAGTGCCTGCTTAAAGGTTGTAATTCTGAGATTTTCAATAAACAATAAACAATAATAAAGTAACCTATTACACCCTTTCAGACAGCACGATTCAATGATGGTGGTGTTGACTGCATCACAGCATTTGCAAAAGGGAGAGAGACCAGTAATCTAGTGAACTGGACACCACTCAAGGAAAGGGGTTTCCTGAGAGAGTAGCCAGGGTTTTTTAAAGGTGTGGAGTAGGGCTGAGCCATAGCCAATAGTGGTGGGAGACCTGCATCAGGACTGGAGGAAGAGATAACAGATGCCATACCTTGTAATGTAGGAATTTTGGTAGATAGGCACATTCATGCCGGCAAGCATACCTGGCAGAAACATTATGTCAGGAAAATAATTGTTAGGAACATGCATGTCAGGCAAGCATACTGATCCCATCCTGCTTAAGCAATGCTAATGCTGTTAGGGCCAAAGGTTACTGGCACATAGACCTGTTGGGATCTAGTCTTTACCACCAGTCTACAATCATATGTGCATGTCTTATTACTGTATCACATAGTACTACACTATATTCTACCCTACTAAATAGAAATGTACATGTACCATATGCTGTGCTACATATAGGGTTGTGGGGGTGAACAGGTCTACAATGCCATCACCATTATTAAATGATACAGCCCTCACTCCTGGCTGTCAAAGGCAGATATTTCAGATGTTTTTAAATTACTGTCCATCCATCCGTCCCTGTGGCATCTCTATGGTATCAATTGAGAAGATCACTACTACAGTATTTTGCCATTAATCTGACCTTCAGTTGTAAAAGTAGCCAAAAACTATTCAACATGTTCTCAGAAATGCTTTGTTGGTTATTGCTCAATATTTGCCATTGTCCAACTGTTATTCATCTCCTAGACAACTTCCTACTAATTGATCGGCTTGATTCCCCTCCAGCTGCTGGCATTACTGTACTCATCTGTCTCTTTCAAGAGTTAGCAGTGCCTTTATCTTCAGAAAAATGGTTGATCCTTCTGTGTCTATAGAATTCCTTGGTATTGAACTGGATACAATACACATGGAAGCCCGATTGCCTCCTGAAAAACTCCACAGGATCCAAGCTCTCATGGAATTCCTTTCCATTCATTCCTCCTGTACCAAACATGAAGTTATCTCACTATTAGGTTATTTCAGTTTTGCAGTGCAAATCATTCTGCAGTTTTGTTCTTTTATTTCATACCTCGACATGGGCTTTGTCTATCTCTGAGCTGCATTATCACATCACCATTACTACTGCAGCCAAATCAGACCTAGAAATGTGGTTCGATTTTCTAGCATACTGTAATGGATGTTCTGTTTTACAGGGACCTATTTCCAGAATTTATACTGGCACATTTCTTAACTATGGCTTCACTGCAGTTTTTGAACACTCCTGGTTCACTGCTCCTTTGCCCCTAAATATATGTGTGGGTGTGTATAGCCTCCAAGACTTCTCAAAGGCAGCTTGACTATTTGAAATCTACCCAATCATACCTGCTGCTTTCATATGGGCCATTGTAGGTCCCTCCAGACCATTTAAAGCTTCTCAAATAATCAAGCCATGGTCAATACTAAAAATAAAGGAGATCCTTGTCTCATTTCATCATGTTGTTCATGTGGAGGCTGATTTGGTTATCATTGTACCATAATTTTACCATGAAATGCTTTCACATGCCTGATTTTGCAAATGAAGCAGCTGATTTTTTGTCTCAATTTCAATTACAGGAATTTCATCCTCTCTGTCCCACAGCAGGCTCAACCATGACTTCTCCTCCTCAGTTTGCCAGTTTCATCATGATATGACATTCTACTATCAACAGGCTGAACCCCGCATGTGGTCAGCATTAGCTCCAGCTACCCAAGATACATATTCCATCGCTTGGAAGACATATTCCTCATTTTGTGCCTTCCAGTCACTTCATAAAAATCCATTTTCGATCAATCAGTCATATACTAGTATTCATAACTTACTGCCATCAAGCATTGAAATTATCATACAGGACCATAAAATAATACTTTCTGTATCTGGAATACAGTTTTTCTTTTCTCAGTTATATCCATCCATGTCCTCGATTTTATCCAATTCCTCTGTTAAACTCCTCCTACTTGGAATCCATAGAGCATCTCTCCCAAAGGTTCCTAAATGCTTGTCTGTATGGACCTATATTTGAAAATTGTTGAACTGGCTCCATTCTAATCCCATCACCTTACCATGAACATCTTGATCTCTTCAGCTATTTGTCTGGCCTTCTATGGTTTCCAACACCCCAGTGAGTTTACAGTATCCTCATCCTCCTCTACTAGTTATTGCACAATTGCCAATTTGAGAAAACAAGCAGATCATTATATCCTGCTTTTTTTGAATTCAAAAACTGATAGACTGCACAAAGGAGTTCAGACTGCATATTACCCAGCACATAACAGCTGGTGCCCAGTACCAATCTTGGATTAGCTTTTGCAATATCATGTCAGATCTACCCCTGCACAACCTCTACTGCTGGCTAATGACCATTCTACAAGGACCACCAAATGGTTTATGAAGCATGTGAGAATTCTAATCCAAACACAAAAATCAGGCACTCATCAGCAAATAAAAATGGACTCAATCAGTTAAAATACTTTTATTTAACACAAAATAGAAAACCACCATGTGGTACTTGATTCACACATTTCAAAACTCCTTGGTTCCTTTCTCAAAGTGAGAATTCTACTACAGCACCTGGAACTCAATCCTTTTTCTTTCACATGTCATTCATTTCTGATCAGAGCAGCTTCTTCAGTCTTTGCAAAACAACGTTCCTGCTCACATCAACAAAAGGGTTGGAAGATGGACCTCCTTATGTTTTGTAATTTACATCCCAAATCCAGGACACAGAAAATCAGACAAGTCTTTAGGATTATCTCCTTGTAGTCTGTCCAGAGGAAGGGCAGTTTAGTAGCCATAGTTCCTCAAAGACTTCATCCACAGGGTTTTTTTTTCCTCTCCTGCATGCTACTGTTCACACTCTCCTGGAGTTGGAGGAGGTACTCTCTCTGCTTTTGGGCCCTTTATTCGCATAACACTGCCTAGCAGTTCTGCCGTGGGTGGGAATAGAGAAAGGCCAAATTATTATTATTTTTTAATTTGGTAAACTTTATTGAATAGATACAAAAACATAACACAATAAAGGAGTAAACAGACATCAAATATCACTAACAACCCCCCACCTTCCACTCACAATTCACCCCGATGGAGTGACCAATACATATCCATAGTGGAACCTATACATTAAGTGTAACAGAGCACTAAAACAATGTAAACACGCAAGCCTAAAAGCAAAGCCAAGATCAAATGGAACCCAGGCCATATTACAAATAAAATTATGATCTTCAATTCTGAATTGTTTACAGGGTGTGTAACTTGCCCCACCTCTTGTCAAGTAACTTGTAGTTATGACAGAGACTAGCAATTATGCTCTCCACATGGAGGTTGAACAAGAACTCCTGCAATCACTCTCTATATGAAAGAGAGACTTGATCAAGCCAGTGCCATAGGACTACTCTCTTCACAGAAAGGGAGATTATAGCCAAATAATACCTTCTCTCCTTCACCCGTACTGAGCTAAAGTCCCCAAGTATGTAAATTTCCAGTTTAAACAAACAATTTAACCCCAACAGAGGATCCACCTTAGCCTTGATAAGGCTCAACAGTGGAGCTACCTTAGAACAGGCCCAGAAAATATGTAGGAAGGAACCCTCATCCTGTCCACAAATGGTGCAGAGCAGAGATGGTAACCTACCCATTTTGGCAAGTTTCTTGGATGTGAAATACAAATTGTTTAAAATATTAAACTGGATAAGCCTCAACCTATCCTGGGAAACAAGAGTATATATTCCTTCCATATTTTCTGCCACTGGGGAGAAGTAAGAGAAAAATATGCATCCCAGTTGGGAGAAATCCTATAGATTTCTGAAAAAGCTTAGAAAAAAGCAATGAATATAAGCTGGAAACCACATGCAGTTTCAAAACCAGTTTTTTAATTTAGTGTAGGAGCTCAGACTGATCAACTACCCAAGTTCCAGGGCCAAACCAATAGAGCAAAGCATCTTGTATCTGAAATGTCATCAGAATTTCAGCAGTACCCAAGTGGAATTGGTTAATAATATCCCCTGAGGAAAGTAACACACCCTGTTGAAGGAGATCACACACCTTGATGTCAGCTAGTTGGGGTAACCCATCCTCAAATATAACACAACCCCCAATTTTAAGGTTAGACTTACAGAAGATAGATTGAGAGATATCTTTAGTGAATGGATATTTTAAAAAAGCACAAAACTGTGAATACACCTGTAATGATATACCAATAACTGAGTTTTTTAAACCCTCAGGGTGTGTCCTCAGAGGAATAAAAAACATAGATGGCAGAGATAAACCTGACCTGCCTATCAGTTCTAACTCCAGTTCTAAC
This sequence comes from Neoceratodus forsteri, assembly GCA_016271365.2. Classification (NCBI taxonomy): domain Eukaryota; kingdom Metazoa; phylum Chordata; order Ceratodontiformes; family Ceratodontidae; genus Neoceratodus; species Neoceratodus forsteri. Next base: position 82,759,542 of record CM028133.1, on the reverse strand, counting down.
CAAATCGGAATGTAAGATTGAGTTTGATCTTGGAAAGGTATGGAAAGCCACTTGAAGCATTTGCTAATACGGCTAGCAAAATACTAAACTGTGAAATGTTGATGTCTAGGGCCCCCATTTAATTTGGATGGGGCCAATTTTTTATATGATCTCCTCGGGGCCTTATTATTTATTTTATTTAGTTTTTGTTTACCGGGTAAGAGCACTAGCCATAGCAATGACTATTTTCAGGCACATCCCGGGGTACAGTACAACACTACAGGCAAACATTACAATATAGATTTGACATTTTTGATAATATATTACAAAAAAGCATAGATTACAGACAAGAATAGATTCATTAACAGTGTAGGGAAAAAGGTATTGAGAAAAATTATTTCATTAACAAGGCTAGATCACAATAATTGATTTGAGAAAAAAATAAAGAAATAATTGGAGGTAATTATAATATAACATTGGGATTGCCATATATATTTAAGGGGAGTGAATAAGAGTAAGGGAGGTAGAAGTAATAGGTCAGAAAGGGTAGAGGATGAGTCAAGGAGGGGGGTAAGTGCAAAAACAGGTACAGGAAAAAGTGCATTAGTGTTGGGTAGGGCAAACGAAGTAGGAATGCAAAAAGAGGCACTAGAAGGGACCTAAAGGCTAGGATGGTTTGAAACAGTTGCACTTTCCAGAAGTGCTAAGGTGGTTGCGCAACCCACTCTTAAAAGACATGTGGGATGTGGATAGACATAGGGAAAGTGGGAGGGTGTTCCAGTAGAGGGGAACATGACAGGTGAAAGTGCTAGCACCTTTGGAGGTGTTATGTCTGGGAATGAAGACAGGAGCTTTGGCAACAGACCGCAGCCCATAACAAGGTGTCAGGTTTTGGAAGAGGTCAGCTAGGGGGTTTGGGTATTTGTTGTCTGATAATGTTGTCAATGACAAAGCCATATGTGTAAAGCATTAACTCAGGGGGAGAAAGCCAACCCAGGTCTGAATAGAGAAGACAGTGGTGTTTCATCTGATGAGAGAAGGATGCGTATCGACATATGTTATTATATGTGATATCCCACTTTTGAAGGCTGTTTTTACATGCAGAGGTATATGTGGTGACACTGTAAGTGAGGGCAAGAGTATGCCATGGGCAATGGCAAGCCTAGCTGAGGGCGTGAGTGCATAGTTGGTTCAGTAGGCAACCCCCACTTTACAGTTGACCATCTTGCAGGACTGTTGGATGTGGATGTCAAAATTTAGCTATGGGTCTAGTGTGATGCCTAGGTATTTTAAAGAATTTACCACCTCAACTATTGAACCATTTAGGGAGGAGATTTTGAAATTGGGGCAGATGAGTTTGAGTTTGGCATTTGATCCAAAAAGAATGGCCTGGGTTTTGGACTCATTTAGGACAAGCTTGTGACTGGACAGCCATTGCTGGTTTAGATGAAAATCAAGAGAGAGTTGCCGATTTATATCATCAATGCTCATTGCACTAATGTATAGCACAATATCATCTGCATATAACAGGGAGGCTGTCCTATGGTGGTTAGAGGTGATGCTATTTATGAAGATGGAAAAAAGCAGAGGCCCAAGAATGGAACCTTGTGGTACCCCAATGTTTATAGTGGTCACATCCGTGAGGGTAGAGTTGAATTTCACAGTTTGAGTCCTATCGACAGGCAGCTACCAAACCATCATACAACGTTAGCAGAGAAACCTAGTGATCTGAGGGAGGTTAGGAGGATGGGGTGATCAACTAGGTCAAACGCCTTGGTCATGTCAATGAAAATAGCCCCTGTAAGAAGACCAGCATCCATAGCCATTAAGGTATCGGATGTAAATATGAGAAGGGCAGTAGTAGTGCTATGGCCCTTACGAAAACCGTGCTGAGCAGTCGTAAGTAGTTCATGTTTCTGGAGGAAATTAATCATTTGGGTGGCAACCAGCTTCTCCAAAATTTTACTGAGGACTGCAAGGATGGCTATGGGCCTGTAGATAGAGGGATCTTTGCGATCTCCTTTGTTTGAAAACAGGGGTAACCCTTGCTGCCTTCCATATATATCTGGGATGTAGCTTTGGCACAAGGAGAGTGTGAATATTTTGGCTAGGAGAAAGGCAATGTAAGGGGCAGCTAGCTTTAGGAGCTTGGGTTCTAGATTATCAGCTCCTGCTACAGTGTAATCAGAGATTTTGTTTAGTAATCTAAGCACATCACTTCTAGATACAGCCTTGAAGGAAAAATTATTGACGGAGTGGATATGTTCAGTTGGACACGGAATGAGGAGGTGTAACTAGTTAAATCAGAGAAATTGTAATTAAAGAAGTTAGCGATGGTTCTAGGATTATTGCAGTGAATGCCATTAAGTGACATATCATTAGGGGTGAGTGATGGATTTGAGCCAAGAAAGAACTTGATATGGGACCAGATTTTTTTTAGAATCACCATAGGAGTTGGTTAATAGATCTTTGCAATAAGAGCTCTTTGGCATTTCTGATATACTTTTTACAGGAATTGCGCAGAGCCCTGTAAGTATTGAGGTCAGAGGATAGCCCTGATCTCTTGTAATGGAGCTAGCTTTTGTCCCTTTGTTTTAGTTTACATAGAAGGTCAGATTTTAACCAACGTGTTTGTTTATTTTTAACCCTACGAGTCACAAGCTTGCAATGCTTATCCTTGAGCACTTGGAAGTGAGCCAGGAATATATTAAGAGCCGACTGAGCATCATTGGTAGTGAGAAGGGGGAACCAATCAGTGGCAGCTATGTTGTATAGAAAAAGTTGTGAGTTGAAATTTGCATAGTCATGGAAGGTAATTAAGCAAGGTTCAGCTAGGGTGGGTCTGGTTTTGCTCCAAACAAAGTAGGTTGGAGAGTGGTCAGTGATTGCGTCAGGTAGTGCGCCAGAGGCCATCACATTTTCAGGGTGATTGGTCATTATCCAGTCAAGAAGAGTGTTTGTGTTTGAGTGAGGAGTGATTCTGGTGGGTTCACATATCAGCTGGTATAGGTTGTAGCTCTGCAATTTGGTCATTGTTGTGGATTGGGTACTACCTATCCAGTTTATGTTTAGATCACCTAGCATAAGGTCCTCATTTCTCCCAGCAAGGCATGAGATTTGCTCCAACAACTCTTCCAAACCTTTCATGCCATTGGATGGAGGATTGTAGGCACATACAATATGTAACGTTTTTGTACCGAGGGTGAGAAGAACATGAAGTGCTTCACAGTGGACCAGGTTGGATGATTTGATGGGGGTGACATGAAGATGGACTTTTAAATAGACAGCTGTACTACCCCCTCTTTTGGGTGCAGCTCTATCGAGTCTCAAGAGATTGTATAATGGAAGGGGGCACAGAGAGTCAGGCATGGATTGTTTTAGCCAGGTTTTGGTGAGGCATATGATATCCGGCTTATAGAGGGAGGCCCAGGACTTAAGTTCCATTAGATTGTGAGCAAGGCTCCTTATGGTGTGATGTGCTACAATAAGACCTTTATCATTACTAGATTGAGTCAGGTATAGTGTTGGTTGACCTCGTATTTAATTACTCATCACCAGGAAACAGAATAGCAAGTAGGAGGAGATACCATAGCTTGTAACACAAGAAGGGGCAGAGGGTATGTGAATACAAGTGACATTTATTTTGGACATAAACAACCATGTGGATCCAGCCCCAATTAATAATACTGGTGTGGGGTCACAGTGGAAGGTGGGAAGCTGTAGGAGGTTTGAGTAGAAAAAATCACGAGGTATATATTTAGGGAGAGTGGATTCAGCTTGGGGTACTATGAGCATAGATAAGTAGAGCAGTGTCAGGGCAGATACAAGAGGTAATAACATATGCTGGTTCATTTTTAGTAGACTTATGGCTGACAAGTGACCTTGTTGTCAACCAGGGAAGATAAAGTAAGACTGTGACTTGACCAGCCAGAGAGCAACTAGAGATTGGCTTGTCGGGATAGGAACCCTAGTAGGGATCTCAGATAAGATAGGCTCCAAGGCCTGTAGTTGGGCTGGTTAAATAACATGTACACTGCCTGAGTTTGTCATAGGAGTGAGTTCAGGACAGTAGATGGTTTAACTGGAAGACCTATTAGTTATCAACCTATGTAATTTAGTAAGAGGAGCACAGTGCGGTATGCCGGTGTCCCTGGGAGAAAAGGTTGCAAAAATGAAACAGAAATTCAAATTGAGGGAGGAGAAGACTAGGAGGGCAAGTTGTTGCCATGGAAGCACTGACTAATTTGGTGAAAAGGGATCAGATTCAGGCAGAGAGAGAAAGTGAGAACCAGCAGTTTATAGGACACATCACCTGCAGGAAAAAGTTGATGAATAGGGAGAGAGGACACTGAGAAAGGAGGAGCTAGTGTGTATTTAGAAGAAGCCTGGGAGGAGGTGGGGGGCAGGAGAAAAATCTACCAAATTGCCACTAACTAGGAGCACTTAGACTAGAAAAACATAGGCAAAAAAGGCGCTCCAATCAGTGGGGGTCTCGGTGATGGTCGGACTCATCAGGGCCCAGTAGCCAAGTGCCGCACCAATCAGGAGCTGGCCGGAGCTACAGGGGACTGATCTGAAATCAGCCGCTGTATCTTGCTTGCTGTGTCCAGGAGAGGGAACCAGGAGGGCAGCAGGAGGTTCACAGATGGTCGGGCAGCGGCCGCAGATGCCGATGAAGAGGGCCGCCTTGCGAGCTGGGTGCCGCTCGGGTGCAGGAGTGAATCTGGGGGAGCAAAGAGAGGAGAGTTATAATTAGCAAGTGGAATGTGCCAGGAGGCTGGTGGCAGACTGTCAGTGGGGGTGGTGGGGGGTGATTAAGTTCTATAGCACTAAAAACAAAAAGGGGATAAGTGGTGAGTAAGCAAGGGTGGAGATTAGAGGTAGACAAAGGATGAGGTCACAGGAGTAGTTAAGAGAGAAAGGAAAGAAAAGATGGCATGGGGGGTGATGGTTGCAAGGTGAGCGCGAGAGAGAAAAAAGTTGTGAGACCAGGAGTTAGAGATGAGCTAGGTGAGGGGGCGTATTTGGAGTCAACAACAGGGACATACAGGATTAAATGCACAACGAGTTGAAGAGGGATAGAAAAAGCAGGGGGAGCATAGTCATGCAGAGGTGCAGATAGAGAGGCAGAGGCAAGTTAAAACAATGTCCAAAGCTTAAAACGAGCAGGCCACACTACAATAAAAAGAACTGTAAAAGCTTAATCACAATTACATATAAATGCAGGGTTTAAAGTACAATAAAGACAGAAACATTCTACCAGCCTAACACTAAAATCTACCAAATGGCCACTAACTAGGAGTGCTTAGACTAGAAAAACATAGGCAAAAAAGGGGCTCCAATCAGTGTGGATCTCGGTGATGGTCAGACCAATCAGAGCCCAGTAGCCAAGCGCCGCACTAATCAGGAGCCACGAGCTACGGAGGACCAAGCTGAAATCAGCGCCATAGTTTGCTTGCTGTGTCCGGGAGAGGGAACCAGAGGGTGACAGGAGGTTCACGGATGGTTGGGCGGCGGCCGGGGATGCCGATGAGGAGGACCACCTAGCAAGCTGGGCGCTGCTTGGGTGCAGGAGTGAATCTTGCTGCTGTGTCCGGGAGAGGGAACCAGGAGGGCAGCAGGAGGTTCATGGATGGTCGGGCGGTGGCCGTGGATGCCAATGAGGAGGGCCGCATAGTGAGCCAGTAGGTCATATGAAGTCTGAGATTAGGCCATGGACACGTCAGAACCATGAGAGAGGTAACAAAAGTTAAGCATGTTAATAGGATAAAACAGTCTTGGAAGGACATTCATTTTAATTACACTAATCCTTCCCCGCAGAGTTAAAGGAAGACTTTTCCATCTCTTTAAGTCCTGTTGTATTGTAAGTACCAGGTTGTCTAGACTGAGTTTCAGCATAAGGACTGTACTCCATGAGAGATAAAGACCTAAATAATGTGCTGAGGGGCCCAACTCATCCCAAAAGAAGTAATGTCTGACTTAAAAACAGTTAAGGCAAGAAGCATAACTTTGGTCTTGCCCACATTAAGTTTATAATTAGAAAAGGAGCTAAACTCCTTAATAACACCTAATGCCACTGGGATAGCAACCTGGGGGTGGGTAATGTAGGTTAAACTAAGTTCACACACACACTCTTACACTATTCACCAAATACTGAATGGGAGGGCTTTACCCGTGATTCAATATAGGGGAATGACTCCTCCCACCAGTCAAATAAAAGCCTGCCTCTCCCTTCCTTCCATATTTAGTGCATCTCAACCTTCCATCCTCCCACCTCCTTCTCCTCTGGCACTCCTCTTACCCTTAGTGCTGGGCCTTTTTATGCCCATAATGCTGTCTGGCACCTCTACTGAGGTTGGGAATAGAGAAAAGACAAATTAAGTTTGTTAAAACACTCTCACTATTCGTCAAACATTGAATGGATGTTATGGGTATTATTTATCTTCCTGAGGATAATTAGTTTTGTTTTTTAAAGGGAAACTAAAGTATATGTCCAAGCCTAACACTGGGACAATGTGGTCCTGAACTGCTAAAGTGCAATGATAAAAAACGTAATAATTACATTTCCTGCTAATTTAAATTTTATCTGATGGATCCCACAACCCTTCTTGCCCTCCATCTCAAAGAAGGAGACAGCTGGCTAGTCCTAGGAGCTGATGTTATCAATTGAAGCAGCCACAGGGGACTTCTATGATAGCAAGACAGCAAGGGATGGGATATACTGAAATGCATAACACTGCTGATCATGCTGGTGCTATGCTCTCCATCTCCCTATCAAGTACATATTGGCATGAGGAGGGACAGTGATGTCATCACTGCAGCATTTGTCATCCCAGACCAGCTGTCAAAGAAGTCTCCCCCACTAGCTGATTTGATGATGTCAGCAAAGTGATGTATGGGATGTCTCCTGCATCAGGATAACGGGTGGGTTGCAAGATCAACTAGCACACCTTTGTTTTGCACCAAATGTAATTAGTGAAAAGATTCTGATGGCACATTTGCAGTTTGGGATCTCCCTGTCCCAGTATTGTGATTAGGATACACTTTCATTCCCCTTCAAAGAAACACCTTAAACTACATAAGAATTCAAAGGAGACACAGTATGACACAGTATGTAGTGTAGGACTGATATGATTCTTTAAAAGAGAATAATGGATAGGTTTGTGTCTATTACCAGGGAGTAATACCATCGAGAGGTTCTGGACACATGAACCTTGAGAGCGAAGCTTGAGAGGTTCCAATGTGTCCAGAACCTTGAGATGGTAGGACTCCCTGCTAATTGACACAAACCTATCCATTATTTTTTTTAATATATGGAGCCGAGATTCAATTTTCTTTTGCTAACGGGTGGTCAGCCAGTTCACTGAAGGACTAACGTGGTTCTGGCTGACCGCCGCACTGCCTCGTGCTGTCTGTCCCGTTCAGCTCCCTTCGTTTCACTTGTTTGTGACGCTACCCACTCCAGCCAGCTTTTCTGCAATACCGAGTCCTACCTGTTATTTTTTTATTAGGGGACAGCAGGATCAACCACATAAATCCTTGGTAATGGTAAAATGCGAAAAAAATATGGAGAATGGCTGAGGACTGAGTTCGGTCTTGGTAAGCAACAGACTGGCAGCCATGTTTTTAAAACTGTTGTGCCTGCCCACATAGAAAAAGCGCCAATCAGGTGGCACATTTTGGGAGACGTGTGGGTACTGACAAGTGCATGCGCTGTTGTGATTCGGTGGTAATACTATCGTTGAGGTCCTGAACTATGGTATTATGGGACCTGAACGATAGTATTATCACTCTTGAAGTGTAGTATTATCACTTCAGGAGTGATAATATTACTGCAAATTTTTTGTATGCTTTTGTAGCATATTAAAATCCAAATCCATATATTAAAATACATTCTGACTTCATTCATCAGATTATCAAAAATTTCTGATTCTATTTGATACTTGTTAAGGCATCAGAATTTCAGATTCTGCATCTGTATACAACTTAAACCTCCCTCTGCCTGCTACATAAAACGAACTCTGGTAAAAGACAGTATGGCTGCTCAAAAGGGTGAGACCAAGTGAAAGAATAGGTGGAGCTGAAGCCACGCCAGTGTCTGCCGTATTCAAGATGGCCACCCTGACAGCATTGCACATGCACAATACTCCTGCATGTGCAGTTAGATTCTGTGGCTATCTTGGGCATGGTGGCCATAACTTCTGCAGCTGCAGGAAAATATTAGTGCCCCTTGAAGGGGTTGTGTTTATGAAGCCAACAGAGAGGAAGGGCTGTTAAATGAAAATGCGGTGGACATTTGCCACAGCACTGTAGAAGCACACTGGAGAGGTGTCCAGTCATCTGCTTCCACAGTCCCATTTTCAAGAATGATAGCAATACATCTGTGGAGTTCCTCCCACATAGCCATAACAAAGAGGACCCCCTAAAGAACATAGATCTCACCCATTCTTCCACCTTTATTTTTCTCAGGCTCCCCTTACCTTATGTTATGGCTGCTGGTGGTTGTCTGCTGCTACTGGAGGGTACAAACATAATTTCAGGAGGGGCACTAGAAAGTCAAACTGACTAGTTCAGTTGCCCCCCCCCGTACAGAGTGCCCATACCACTTCAGTTCCTAGCAGTAGCTGTATAGAATACAGTGAGCTGGCATGTGTTCTGGAGGGAGAGGACAGAGCAACTGCAACTTTATTGATGTCAGGAAGACTGACTGGCTCACTCAGCCTGTCATCACTACTGATGCACTACTTCCCTTTCAAGTTCATTCCTGCACATTCCATTCATTTGTACAGCTAGCTACTTAAGATATTCTGAATGGGTTGGAAGTGCTTTGGGAGGGTGGTTAACTGAGCCAGGGGTGTAGCCAGATAATAAAAATGTGTACACCAGGACCATGTTTATTGCCCAATCTAGCACAATAAACACACCTTTTGTACAGCATGATACTGATTGTTGCCCCCACTAGCACACTGGTAATTACAGTTACCATGCATTGTTCCACCTGATACACTAATATTACCCACAGCCTGTAATGTTATATGGTCCCTGGGATGCAAAGATAGTCTCACTGGACAAGACTTCTAGAGTTGGGTCCCAGGAATGAAATGACAGAAAGGATCATCTGGTTCTATATTGGGTTTCATGGAACAATAGCAGCAGTGCCAAGCCTTATTGTTGCCCCTAAAATAAAATTGTAAACCATGGAGTATACTAGGAGTTATACTAGGATGGCTAAGACAACAAGAAGGCACATGCCCATATTAGTGTCTCCACTGCTCAATGGAGATAACAGCACTTTTATAATCATTGCTTATGTATGTGACTTGAGAAACCCTCTAATAATTATATTGTATAATATTTGTGTTATAAATAAATGTGTATATGAATGTCTGCTTAGGGATAGTGGACAGTAAGTAAGGAGGCTTAACCTTCTGACCTTAGCATAGCCCTAATGTAGCAGATGTTGTTTCCCTGCTCTGTGTTAACACATAGGGCTTCTTTCCATGCCATGTGATAACACATGGTAAAATATTCCTACTTTGATTTGCTGGGGACAAGGCATGCATTTTATAATCCTGGAAGAAAAGGTGACCTTTTAACAGGTTCCTGTTAGCTCTCTCACCTAGAAGAAAACTGTTGGCAGGATGTGTGTTCTAAGAACATCAAAGGAAATGCTTTGATCAAAAATACTGTCATATTTTCAAATGTGCTAACAGCTGATTTCCAGCCAGCAGCAAAATAACATCCTTTTGGATATTCCTACTCAGATTACAGATTAATCACAGGACTAGCAATGACCTCATGTGTGCTGTGCATCACAAAGAGGTGGAGAGATTGACTTTCAATTTGTCAAGCATCTGAGGAAAAAGACACTTTTATCTCTGGACTCTAAGAAGAGTGAGACATACTTGATCGCTGGACTCAAAAAGGCACTTCTTTTAAAAATTAGTTAAGCGAGAACTTTAAGTACTCAGGTGCTTTTTGTTCTGTAATTTCCAATTTAGTTCTCACTGTAAGTATTTTTGTTACATGTTCTGTGTTTTGTATTTTATCTATTGTTTTAATTTTTCAGTAAACACAATTTGTCTTAAAATTCTGCCTGTGCCTTCTCGGTTTCTTTTGCATGTGAATGCTGGAATAGTGTTTAAAATTCTGACAACTGTAAGGGCTTAGAAGTGTGTGACTTATCTTGCTAGGGTAAGAATATACCTAGGTCTCAAACTGAGTCAAAGGGTAGACTTTTGAACCTGGCCGAATGCCCGCTGGGTGAAGTATTATATGGCATTTCCCCAAAGAGAATACATATCTGAGCCTGTTAACTGGGTGTGCTAGAAAAATGTTCATATTTGACCCTAGACTCAAGGCTAGTAGGTGATTCAGACCCAAAACAGACAGGAGGGTTACCCTGTTTGCTTCCTGTTTACATATTGCACTTCGAGGTTTGGCACTGTGGGAGCAGAGGGCCTGACCTGTGGGTATGTTTCTGACAGATCTGGTTGGCAGCGGTGCAATTTAAAAGTATTTGGTAACATGAGCATTAACAGTTCAGTGTGTCAGATTAATAACTGTACAGCTTAAATAAAAAATAAGGCAATGATTTAAAAAGTAAAGAACTATGTAATTGTGCTTACAGTCTAAGTTCCCTACCTGTTTTATTTATTTTTTTCGGGTGTAAGTTAGTTTAGCCATAGATAGAGAAGAAGATGGCTTCCAACTACAGTTAGTATATTGCAGACTTCCTGAGGCAGTTGTGCCAAGAGAGAGAGCCCAGCACGAGGGTCGAGCCGAAAAGCAGCACCTCATGGAGGCTCTTATGGCAGCTGATGCACAAGCTCTTGAGTCACAGTCTGTGACTGGAAAGGACCAAACCTTGGGCATGAAGGGGCCAGGGTCTAGTGCATTGTTCAGATCCAGTGAGGAGAACAGCAGGACCAGTGCAAGCTAAGGGCCACAGCAGCAGGGGACGGTCACCACCATTCTGCAGCCAGAAGGAATCAGGCTGCAGATGTAGTTGCAGAGGATGGAGCTTGAGTTTGAACAAAAAAGGTTCAAAGCCCAGCAGTGAAGGGAGCTTGAACAGAGGAAGCTGGTGATGCACAGAGAGGAAAGAGAGTGACAGCTTCAGAGATCGGCTGAGGAAAAAGAGTGACAGTTTAGCGAGAGGCCGAGTGTGAAGAGCAACAGCATCAGAGAGAGGCTGGACGAGAACAGTGAGAGGCCGAGCGAGAGCAGCAAGAGGCCGAGTGAGAGCAGCAAGAGGCCAAGTGAAAGTAGAGAGAGAGTGCCAGAGGAAATATGAACTGGAGAAGCTACTGTACAACTCCCAAGACCAGCGCCAGAGCAGGTAAGTGGCTTAGGGTTAAACAGGACTCCAGGACTGGGTTACAAATTAAATTCTAAATTGATAGTTGAATTTAAAGAGGGAGAAGATATGGATGCCTTTTTAAATTCCTTTGAAAAAGTATTTATTCAGGCAAATATTCCTAGAGAGCCCTGGAGCTTCCATCTATCCCCGCTACTTACTGACAAAGCTCAGGATGCATTGGGTCAAATGGGCAATGAGGACAGTAATGATTATAGCAAACTTAAAGCTGCCTGCTAAAAAAGTATGATTTAACAGCAGAGGCATACAGAGTTAGATTCTGTAAGCTCAGGAGAAGCCCTGACATGAGCTATGAGGAGCTAGCCACTAAACAACATCCATTTTTAAAATGCTGGTGAGAAGGGATTGAAGCAAACTCTGTAGAGAAAATTGAAAATGTTGTACTTTTAGAGCAGTTTTTTGGGGCATGCTCAGCAGAGCTGAAAACCTGGTTAGAGGACGAGATTCAAAAACAGTGCAAGAGGCTGCTGAACTCTCAGACCGCTATGCCAGGAGCAGACCTGCTTTGAGAGGGAATGGGGTGTGTGTGGCAGTGCAGAAAGGGAAAAGCGCACCTTCAGGGCAGCTAAACTCTCCCTGCCTCCATCGAAACCAGGTAGCCCCAAGTTACAAAGAAAAGATTTGCCTGAAAAAAGAAATGAATGTTGGGTTTGCAAAGAACCTGGACATATTGCCAGGCACTGTCCAAAAAGGGCAGAGTGTACAAAGTGGTGCTAGGAAAGAAGTGGGTTGTTTGTGTGTCCCTGAAAGCATGCCAATAAACATGAGGGAACACATACACCCAGTCAATGTGAATGAGGTACAGACACATGGGTTAAGGGGCACTGGGGCATCTCTTACTTTGGTAAAAGGGGATTTGGTAGAGCCTGAACAGCTATACGCAATCAATCAGTGACTGTACTGGGATTCACTGGTGAGGAAACAAAACTGCCACTTGCTAGTGTTTTCCTGGACTTGGGTGAGATGGGGGACTGTGCAAAAGGTTGCAGTAGCAGAAAACCTGTCTGTAGATGTAATTATTGAGAACAATATCCAGCAGGGGATGGTGTGTGCAGTTACCTTCAGCCAAGCAGCAAAGGTAAATTGTAATTCCATGAACCCCAGCGAATCCCCTGTGGAAAACACTGGGAGGCTGGTTCCTCAGTCTGTATCTCCTGATATGGAGAATAGTAAAGGGGGGGCTAGAAATTCCTCAGGTAGCAGTTAACAGACCAGCTACAGAGGGTTACTCTGAGGAAGGAGAGGTGACCCATATTCAGAGGGTTAGGGATGGCAGTGATCCTGAATGCCCTGATGCTAGAACTAGGGACCCTAGTCTAGAAACTGAAGGGGACCTGTCCCAGGCCTTAAGAATGTGCAAGGAGTTTGCAGCTGCTCATTAAAGTGACCCTAGTTTAGAAAAGCTGAGGGCTTTGGCAGATTCTGATGGAGCACAGGGAGGTGACAGAAAACATAACGTTTATTGGGACAATGGACTGCTGTATATGCAGGATGTAAGGACAGAGGGAAGGGTGATGGGCAGGTAGCTTGTTGTTCCCCAGGGGTACCGTGAGCATATGCTCAAGATTGCACATGATATTCCCATGTCTGGTCATTTAGGAATTGTGCGCATTATGCAGTGACTGGCCCAGAATTTCTATTGGCCCAAATTCACCCAGCATGCAAAGGAGTATTGCAGGTCTTTTCACCGATGCCAAGAAATAGGGAAGGCAGGTAAGAAAACCCAAGCCACCCTAATTCCTTTGCCCATAGTGAAGGAGCCATTCCAGAGGGTGGGAATGGATATAGTGGGGCCTCTAAATATCCCCAGCTCCTCCAGGAAGAGGTTTATCCTGACTGCGGTGGATTATGCCACCCGGTAAACAGAGGCAGTCGCCCTATCCTCACTGAGGACAGACAAAGTGGCAGATGCCTTGTTAGGGATTTTCTCCCATGTTGGGTTTCTGCAGGAGGTTATCACTGATTGAGGGGATTCCTTCATATCGGACTTGATGAAATGTTTGTGGGAGAAGTGTGGGGTGGTTCAGAGATGCACAACTCCAAATCACCTGCAAGCCAATGGGCTTGTGGAAAGATTCAATGGTACACTTAAATTGATGCTCCAAGCACTTGCTGAACAGGCAGGGAGGGACTGGGAGAAATACCTTCCCCACTTGTTGTTTGCATACAGGGAGGTGCCCCAAGAATCAACAGGGTTTTCCGCCTTCGAGCTCTTAAATGGACGCAGAGTATGTGGGCCCCTAGACTTGATCTGGAAGGACTGGGAAGGCAAGCATGCCACCCAGGGAACTCCCATAGTGGATTATGTCCTTAAATTTAGGGAAAAGCTGAAAGATCTTATTGGAACAGCCCAGAGCTACCTGGCAGCGCCCAGCAAAAGCAAAAGGTGTGGAATGACCGCAGAGCCAGAGCTTGCTCGTACACGGTGGGTCAGGAAGTCATGGTCCTTATCCCAGTCTGGAAAGATAAGCTGTAGGAAGTGGACAGGACCATACAAGGTAGTCAGACAGGTAAATGACATAAACTACATTATAGAACTACCTGACAGGAGACATACGGAAAGAATGTACCATGTCAACATGATGAAGCCATATGCTAATAGGGCTGACATGGTATTTGCAGTGTGTAGTCCTGGGGAGGGGACGGGTGAAGGAGACCCCTTTCTGGACTTGCTGGAAGAAAGCAAGCAGGAGTCCTCTGTTGAGGCAATTAAAATGTCACCCCAGTTGACCCCAGACCAGATCCAGGAAGTAAGGGAGGTTTAGCAGAATTTGCCCCATTGTTTAGTGCCAAGCCTAGACTAACCCCCTTAATGATACATGATGTGGAGACAGGGACGCAGGTGCCTATACAGCAAACAGCATATCGGGTGTCGGAGGCTGTCAAAAAGAACATTAGGAGGGAGGTGGAGGAAATGCTGGATTTAAGGGTAATCCAGAAATCCCACAGCCCCTGGGCCTTACCTATGGTCCTTGTTCACAAGCCAGATGGCTCTACTCATTTTTGTGTGGGCTATCATGGACTCAGTGCAGTCATAAAGTCAGATGCCCAGCCAATGCCACAGATGGATGAACTCCTGGACAAGTTGGGAGGGACAACATACCTTACCACTATTGACCTGACAAAAGGGTATTGGCAGGTACAGTTAACTGCCAGAGCTAGGGAGAGGTCGGCCTTTATCACTTCGATAGGATTATCTGAATTTAAAGTAATGCCTTTTGGAATGAAGAACACCCCTGCCACTTTCCAAAGGTTGGTAAATCAGGGGTTAAATGTCACTGAGGAGTATATCATGGCATACCTGAATGCCATCTTTAGTGCCTGCTGGGAGGAACACCTCTCCCACCTTAGGGAAGTGCTGTGCAGGATATAGAGTGCCAGACTCTCTGTAAAAGCTGAGAAGTGCCAGGTGGCCATGACTGAGGTGCATACCTCAGGCATGTTGTAGGCTTGGGACAGCTCCATCCTAACCAATTGAAAACAGAGGCAATCAAGGCATGGCCCAGACTGGAGACATAGAAGCAGGTCCAGAGTTTTCTAGGGAGAACAGGGTACTATAGGCAATTTGTACCAAACTACAGTGCCCTGGCCACTCCCCTATCTGGCCTGTTGAGTCCTCTGTTGAGACAGTTAAAATGTCCCAGTTGACCCCAGACCAGATCCAGGAAGTAAGGGAGGTTTTAGAAGACTTTACCTCAATGTTTAGCACCAAGCCTGGACTAACTCCCTTAATGATGCATTATGTGGAGACAGGGATGCAGGTGCCCATATGGCAAACAGCATATCGGATGTCGGAGGCTGTCCAAAAGAACATTAGGAGGGAGGGAGGTGGAGGAAATGCTGGATTTAGGTGGTAGCCCAGAAATCTCACAGCCCCTGGGCCTTGCCCGTGGTCCTTGTTCCCAAGCCAGAAGGCTCTACTCATTTTTGTGTGGACTATCATGGATTCAGTGCAGTCACAAAGTCAGACGCCCACCCAATGCCATGGATGGATGAACACCTGGACATGTTGGGAGGGGCGACATACCTTACCACTATTGACCTAACAAAAGGGTATTGGTAGGTAGAGTTAACTGCCAGAGCTAGGGAGAGGTTGGCCTTCATCACTCTGATAGGGATTTTTGAATTTAAAGTAATGCCTTTCTGAATGAAGAATGCACCTGCCAATTTCCAAAGGTTGGTGAATCAGGAGTTAAATGGCACTGAGGAGTGCACCTGACTGACATTGCCATCTTTAGTGCCAGCTGGGAGGAACACCTGTCCCACCTTAGGGAAGTGCTGGGCAGGGTACAGAGTGCCAGATTCACTGTAAAAGCCGAGAAGTGCCAGGTAGCCATGGCTGAGGTGGCATACCTCAGGCACATTGTAGGCTGGGGACGGCTCTGTCCTAACCAAGCAAAAATAGAGGCAATCAAGGCATGGCCCATACTGGAAACACAGAAGCAGGTCCTGAGTTTTCCAGGGAGAGCAAGGTACTATAGGAAATGTGTACCAAACTACAGTGCCCTGGCCACTCCCCTATCTGGCCTGTTGAGGAAAAGGAGCCTAAGAAAGTTACCTGGGAACCAGCCTGTGAACAAACCTTTACGCAACTAAAGGAAGCACTGTGCAGTGCTCCTCTACTGGCAAGTCCCGACTATAGTAAAACATTTGTAGTCCAGACTGATGCCTCAGATGTGGGTATTGGGGAAGTGCATAGTCAAACATCCAACCAAGGGAAAGGTCACCCCATAGTGCACCTCAGTAAGAAGTTACTTCCCAAGGAGCAGGCTTACTCTACATTGGAAAAAGAATGTCTTGCCATGGTGTGGGCACTAAAGAAGTTAGAGCCATACTTATATGGGCAGCATTTTGAGGTACAAACAGATCACAACCCCCTGGTTTGGCTGGTACAAATGAGTAAAACAAATGATAGGCTGTTAAGATGGAGCCTAGCCTTGCAAAGTTACGAGATGACTGTCTCCCACAGGGCAAGGGCAGCAAATGAAAACACTGATGGTTTATCACATCAGTTTGAGATGTGAACTGAATTTGGGGAACTCATCCCATGCAAGAATAGATCCCCCAAGTTCAATCTAAGGAGGGAGAAGTGTGACATCAGAAATACTTTAATAATTATATTGTATAATATTTGTGTTATAAATAAATGTGTATATGAATGTCTGCTTAGGGATAATAGACAGTAAGTAAGGAGGCTTGACCTTCTGACCTCAGCATAGCCCTAATGTAGCAGATGTTTGTTATAGGGTGGGTCTACAGGCAGACAAATAACGTGCACAGAAGCAGCAGCTTAGGTGCAACCCACTGTTTGTTTGGTGGGGTGTTTATTACTTCATAAACAATTTACAGCACCCAAAAAGTAGAAAAATAAATACAGAAAACAAAACAATAAACAATCAATGGTAATTCTAAAGCCTGCTCTTCACTCACAGACTGCAACTTCCCTCCAGCTAGGTCAGGAAGAACTGACCCTATCTAACTTGCTATCTGGAGAGGTAGGGTTTATATACCTCCCTCCTTGGTCAGATGACCCAGTATTCTTTTGGAACAAGATAAAATCAATGAATAATCTTTCAAAATAGTGTTCATTAGCATAACCTTGTTTTATACAACAATACAAACTTTCATTTGAACTTTTTATACAATAAAAACTCTGTATACAGGATTTGATGCAAACAACAGTCACCTAACATTTGATTGACAGTTTGCCCTCTTTAAATATAGACCACTAGGGGCTGCTCACTCCCTATAGTGGCTCTCATTCTGCTATAGAGCTGCTAGCAAGCAGGCCTCCTCTTAGCTTCCAAGGAGCAGCTCAGCAACAGCATTCTGGTAACTTCCTTGTTTGTTTAAGTGTTTCAGTTCTTTCTAGGTTTGCAATAACAAAACCTTCTTTGGTTTACCAGGACACAGAAATGTTTAAAACACAGTAAACCTGTAACCATTTCTTCCTTTTTCAGGTGTTTTGCAGCACAAGAGTTAGTTTGACTTCAATTGTGGTTTGAAATCTCCAAACATATTTTTAGGGGCAAAACAACTGGCTGCAGCTCTGCTCTGTGTTTCCTTAAACAGAAAGTTTTTTTTATCAACAGAAGCTAAGCAAACTAACTTAGCTATTCCTTTTGTTTCACCAAAAGGAGCACCAAATGGTGTGTTTTTTTTAAACACAGAGTCCAGCCAGGAGCTAACAGCTTAGTCTCTCTAACAGAGATACTTTTCTAAGAAAAAGAGGAGTTTTCCATACAAGTGCTAACTTGGCATTTCTGAGCAGAAACACTGTTTGGGGAGGGTTATCTGCTAAATAAAGACTTTTCTTCAGCCTATCTTTATAATACAACTACCAGCAGTTTATAAATGCCTTTATTCATAATGTGCTGCTAGTGTAATAGAGTTTATTTTACTTAGGAACTCAGGGTAACATGAATAGACAAGGGACCAGGAAATGAGAAAATTTAAACAGCTGGGATAAGAAAGGGGAGATGGGAGTTTTGTAAGGAGGTGGCCTGCCTCCATACAGAAAAATAGAGACAGCATAAAGAGAAACAGGAAAGTGGTTGCAACCAGAGGTTTAAGAAGAGAGAAAGGTCCCAAGTCTCAGTGGCAGGGACAGGCCCTGTCACAATGTTGTTTTCCTGTTCTGTGTTATCACATAGGGCTTCCTTCCATGCCAGGTGATAACACATCGTAAAATATTCCTACTTTGATTTGCTGGGGACAAGGCATGCATTTTATAATCCCGGAGGAAAAGGGATCTTTTAACAGGTTCCTGTTAGCTCTCTCACCTAGAAGAAAACTGTTGGCAGGATGTGTGTTCTAAGAACATCAAAGGAAATGCTTTGATCAAAGAGACAGTCATATTTTAAAAATTGCTAACTGCTGATTTCCAGCCGGCATCAAAATAACATCCTTTTGGATATTCCTACTCAGATTACAGATTTATTACAGGGCTAGCAGTGACCTCATGTGTGCTGTGACATCACAAAGAGGTGGAGAGATTGACTTTCAATTTGTCAAGCATCTGAGGAAAAAGACACTTTTATCTCTGGACTCTAAGAAGAGTGAGACACACTTGATCTCTGGACTCAGACAGGCACTTCTGTTAAAAATTAGTTAAGCGAGAGCTTTAAGTATTCAGGTGCTTTTTGTTCTGTAATTTCCAATTTAGTTCTGACTGTAAGTATTTGTGTTATATGTTCTTACATTCAATGCGTTCATTTACTTATCTGGTCCTATGTAGTACAGTATTTTCTGCAAGCCCATTGGTCCACACTATGGACCAATGTGTACAGGTGTACAGATCATACTGTATTCTCACATTTGGTGGGTGGCTGGGTGGTATGCGGGCGGGGTGCTGCCACCCGCCGATGATGGGGGGGTGCTGGGTGGCTTGGGGCCCTCTGGGTGGGTGGGAGGAGGGTACCATTGGACCACCAGGTAGCTCTTTCCTTTTACAGCAGCCCACAATCAGGCATACGAGGGGTACCGCTAGACCACCAGGTAACTCTGTCATATTACAGCAGCCCATGATCGGGCATATGGGGAAGGGACTGCTAGCCCACCAGGTAGTTCTTTATCTTTTATGGATGCCCCCAAATGGGCGTACGGGAAGGGGCTGCAATAGCCCACCAGGGAGATAGCCCCCAATGGCAGCAGCTTGGCAGGGTGCCAGGTGTAATTCACCAGGATGCCCAGCGCATCGTATGCAAATGAGGCCATAATGACATGCAAATTGCCCCATTTGCGCCTTGCATATATTATGGCCTTATTTGAATGCCCTTGGCTGAACGTCATTGATGAGACACCTAGTGCAAATCCACTTGCGCATGCTCCCTCTCTGTGGCTTGCGCTAGAACAGTGCCACCGTGCCAGGTGCAGTATGTGCGCCGACCTTGCCATATTGAACAGTGCTGAGCCGTGGCGCATCACCGATGAATATTGCATGTTCCTAGCCCCGGCAAAGCCCAGTTGTACTGTGCCCAGGCTTGTGCCACTGCCTGGCACAGTCTGAATATCCAGCCCTCTGTGTTTTGTATTTTATCCATTTTTTTTTTATTTTAAGTAAACAGTATTTTTATTAATTCTGCTTGTGCCTTTTGCATGTGAATGCTGGAACATTGTTTAAAAGTCTGACAACTGTAAGGGCTTAGAAGTGTGTTACTTATCTTGCTAAGGTAAGAAAATACCTAGGTCTCAAACTGAGTCAAAGGGTAGACTTTTAAACCTGGCTGGTTGCCCACTGGGTGAAGTATTGTATTGCATTTCCCCAAAGAGAATACATATCTGAGCCTGTTAACTGGTGTGCTAGAAAAAGGTTCATATTTGGCCCCAGATTCGAGGCTAGTAGGTGATTTGGACCCAAAACAGACAGGACGGTTACCCTGTTTGTCTCCGGTTCACATATTGCACTTTGAGATTTGGCACTGTGGGAGCAGAGGGCCTGACCTGCAGGGTACATTTGTGACAATGTACACTCCTAGGTCCCTTTCACAGCTAGATTTCCTTAGGTTCATCCCCTTAATGAAATAGTCATGTTTGATATTGTTTTTACCAAAATGCATAATTGTGCATTTATTCATACTAAACCTCAACTTATTTTTATCTGCCCATTCAGTGATTGTTATAATGGCTTGTACAAATCTGAGTCTGTCTTCAAAGGTATCAGCTACACCTCCTAATTTAACATTGTCTGCAAATTTGCTCAGCTTATTTTTGCTCAGAATGTTAAGGTCGCCTATGAAGATGTTAAACAGCAGTGGGCCCAAACAGACCCCTGCGGTACACCGCTAGTAACCTTTGTCTCAGTGGACAGATAACCATGGATGCTCACAAACTGTGTTCTAGTCATCAGCCAGTGGACGATCTAATTAACTATAGTATGATTAATTTCCAATTTGATCAACTTTGAGATCAGTATACCGTGTGCACAGTATCGAATGCCTTATTAAAGTACAGCATCAGTACATCCATGGCTCTTCCCTGATCATCAGTAGTTTCTACATAGTTATAAAAATGTATTAAATTAGTATTGCAAGAACTACTGTATTTGATGTAAATCCATGCTGGGGCCTGTTGAGATGATCTTTATTAGCCAAGAACTCTTTAATTTCATCCAAGATTATGCCCTCAATTATCTTGTTGACTATTGAAGTTAGGCTGACTGGTAGGTAGTTGATCGGGTCAGCATTAGTACCCTTTTTGAAAATTGGCACTATGACAGCCCTTCTCCAGTACTTTGGGACATTTCCTTCCCCTAGTGATCATAAACCTATATCTGTTATGATGGGAGCTAGATCTAATCCCAGTTCCTTTAGGAATTTAGGGTGTATGTTGTTGGGTCCTGCTGATTTATTAACATTGAAGTCTTTGGCCCAGATATTCAAAAGGGTTGCGCCATGTGTAACAGGGATGTGCCAGCACAAGTCCAAAAATGCGCCATTTTGAGATATTCAGCGGGAGGCAGATGCACCCAAATCACAATGCACAAGAGTGCAATGGTAATGGATGCACGCGCAACTGAAGGGGGAGGAACCATGCATAAATGGCACAGTGCGATATTCAACAACATGCACCATGCGCAATAGGGGAGCAAACAGAAGTTCGCAATAATGGAAATGATCAAAATAAAAGGAACAAGAGAGGCACAAGAACACTACAGGGAAGCCACATGTTGGTGAACTGCAGACAGGCACACAGAAACTGGGAGCAGGACAGAGCAGGAGCAGGACAGAGCACCTGGAACCACCAGGAACAGGGAAGGTGTGGAGAGCCTGTGCCACAGTGCAGGACAACATTTGGAAGTGCCACACAGCACTGAGGGCACAGACAGTGGGCAGTATGGCCCCTACAGGGAGGTGTTCCCAGTGCAGGGAGAGTAGCAGCAAGGACAGCAGGGGGAACAGTAAAACAGCTGCCAGGGGGGTAACACAAGCCAGAGACATGGCCAGTGTCACCATCCAGATGGAGGCAGTTATGAGGGGGTGAGAAGGCAGACAGCAGGGGGGTGCCGCCGTGGAAGGGCCTGTCGGTGGTATGCCCCCAACAGGCAGTACTGAGCCCCCACCAGCTTCGAGCTGTACACTGATACTGAGATTGTGGGCTGATACCACCTGAACCAGGTGATCCTGAGGCAGCTCTGTGAGCTGTGCAGTGATGTGATGCAGGCACCGAAACGATGGAGCCATGCTCAGTCAGTGGAGACCAAAGTGACAGTGGTCATGTGCCTGCTCACCATGGGTATCTTCCAGAGAGCAACAAGGGAAACGACAGGCATAACTCAGTCGGCCGTGTCACGCCTTCTCACCCAATTCCTCAGTGCACTGCTACCACATGCTGTGAAGTACATCCATTTCCCCAGCACACCGGTGGAGCGCACAGCAAACATACAGGAGTTCCACAGGGTAGCACGTATGCCTGGCATGCTCTGGGCAATAGACTGCACCCATGTGGCCATCCGCACGCCACCTGGCCCCGAAGGGGCTGCATACATGAATCAGAAGGGGTATGCAAGCATCAACTGCCAGGTGGTGTGTGATGCCAGGGGGTGCATAATCAATGTCTGTGCCATGCACCCTGGGGGAGCACATGATGCCTTCATCTGGCATCAGTCCACACTGTGCCACATGTTCGAGAGTGGGGACATTTCCACTGGCTACCTAGTGGGTGAGTATGCAAATCACACAGAAAGACATGGAGCTTGGGAGGGGCATAGTCAGAGGTGACATGGTTACTAGCCTAGATGGCCCATGGCAGGGTGACGCTGATCACCAAACTAATGTCCACTCTCTACACACAGGTGACAGTGGATACCCACTCCGTCCCTGGCTGCTCACACCATACTGGCAGCCCACGACCCCATCACAGCAATGCTACAGTGAGGCACATGCCACCACATGCAGTGTCATTGAGCGGGTGTTCAGGATGCTGAAGGCATGTTTCTGTTGCCTGGACACATCCGGCAGTGCCCTACAGTACAGCCCTCAAAGGTCTGTGGGCTATTCCTGGCCTGTTGCATCCTGCACAATATGGCCAACGACTGTGGGATAGCCGTACAGGTGAAAGAGGGGGACAGCGATGGGGACGATGAGGACGCTGGTGAAGATGGTGATGGGCTGCCCCCCCTTGGTCGAAGGAACCCCTGACTGATCCGGATGGCACAGCTGCACCAGGACACCATCACAGAGGAGCACTTCAACCAACCCAGGTAAGTCATAGGGCCATGTGCAACCACCAGTGGCAAGGGCACAACCCACAAACACGCATGGACAAACCCCAGGGGTGCATGTCGTTAAGGGAATTGGTCGAGCATGGAACTGCACACACCATCAGGGATGGGCAAGGTCTAACATGGCACATGGTCACACACGCATACACACACACACGCACACCCCCCCCACAAGACATGCACAAAGGGTAGGAGGCACTCCGACCCCAACCGCCACCCCTAGCCACACACACATGTCCACAGACCACCACGCCTAGTGCCTGTCATTGTGCATGTGTCAGATGCTGGGCACCATTGCACAGTGGCGGAAAGCGCAAGGCAGGCATCATCATGTACACACCACGGTGGACTGCAGCCAGGAGGGTGTGCAGATGGAACATGTGTGTGTGTGTGTGTGTGTGTGCAGGGCCGGGTACCCCGCCCATGCATTGCACGTTGAACAACAGAATGCACACAGGGCAGCATCAGACAGTAGCCATGGTGGGAGACAGGTCAGTCACGTGCCACAGAGCCACTGCCGCCATGGATCCGTGGGCGGACCCGCTGAGACCCACCAGCAGTGACAGGCTGACTAATGGCATCGTGGAGTGCACCGATGGTCCCCCAGGGGTTCCGCTGCGTGAACGCAACTGTGCTCGCGCAGGGGTCTACAGCACACTGAACATGCCTGCTCCAGGCATGCTCGGGATGCCCACATCTGAACCCAGTGTCGACAAAGAAGGTGTCGCACGATGCCAGGAACGGGGGATGGACATTGCACAGCGCAGTGTCTGTGATGCATGGGCAAATAACTGTGTGCCCACTGTGGCCATGGCAGCCGTGATTGTCTGTGTCAGCATGTCAATGGCAGTGGTCACATCCTCCTGCATCCGGTCCATCCCTGCCAGGAGCAGACCAGTGCCCCTGCTGCACCACTCCTTTGCCTGGTGCAGAGTCACACTGAGTGCATCCACCGCTGTCACAAGCCGCAACTGCTGATCGACTGATTCTTGGAGTATGAGGGTGTGCCCTTCTAAGAGGTCATCTGCCTGATCAGCATGCTGTCCCTCAAGGTGTTCGCGGCCCTGATGGGCAGCACCCCTTGAGGGTGGGCACTGCACACCAGGGCCAGGCCTGGGCATGTACACAGATGGTGCACTGATGCCACCCCCGACACTGTACCCCCATGGCCATTGGCCGACTGCTGACACTGCCCCTCCAGCTGCCACTCTCCAGGGCTCAACGGTGCCACCGCAGTGGCCACAACAGCCCCACTGTCCTGGACACACACCAGTGCTGCCCCACTGGTGCAGACAGGCACAGGCTGGGACTGTGATGTCAAGCAGGCCTTCACGGTGGCACCACCCACTGCCATGCCTGTGATGTCACCTGCTGTGTGGCCATCCTGTGGCCCACATGCATCACTGTCCATGAAGTGAGCTCCATCATCATCAATGACGGATCCGGCACCAGCCCGAGTCTCAGAATGCTGGCATCCATGGATGCTGGCACGCTGGGACATGGGCAGGGCCTCCTCCTCACCTGCTCCACCAACATCAGTCCAGACAGCCAGGTGGGCCCACTGTCACCCTGACCCTCGGACACCTATGGAGGTGGATGGGCCCTCCTCTATGTCCATGGTATCACCCTCAGTGGACAAGCCCACCACTGCTGACCCATATAGATGCTCAGGAGCTGTAAGGGAACACAGTAGCATTAATGTATCTGCCCTACCATGCCCCCCCATTGACAGACCAGGACCTACCATGCAGTGACGGGCTACCACCCATCTGGAATCCACCACCTGGAACACCCACTATGGCACAGCGCCACATGCTGCCAGCAACACGCTCTTCTTGTGGGGTCAGGCATTGCACAGCCGGCTGTCCCCCATGGGTCACAGCCCGTGCTGCCCTGATGGTAGCCACCTTGTCCTTAATCCTCCACCTGTCCCATCTGGAGCCAACTGGAACTGGCCAATCTGATCCAGTTAGTGAAGCCCCATGCTGCTGCCCTGTTTGGGGAGGCACCCCTGGACAGGGCCAGGAGTGTGGTGTGGGAGGAGGTGGCAGTGGCCCTGGAGGAGGCCACAGGCATGGAGAGGACTGCGGAGCAGTGCAGGCACCGCTATGGTGACCTGCAGTGGCAGGACCCAGACAGGCTTGCCTGCCTGTGGGCATGTGCCAGGAGAGGCACGGTGCCATGGCCAGGTAGGTGCCCCATCCATACACTGTTATCGTCCATATGGGTATCACAGTGGCATGTGTACAGCACATAGGGTGGCCCATCCAGTGTTGGCCATGGTGGTGGTGGTATCAGGGTGGGGGAGGATGGGTATGGCTGTGTGGGATTGCACACACACGGAGGGGGCTTTACTACCGGATTGTACTGACGTTCTTCTCTCCATGTTTGCACCCAAGGCCCAGAGGAGCACCGGTGGGTGAGGGATGGGAGACTGCACCGTGATGAACAGCAGGCTGAGAGGGTGGCCGAACAAGACAGGAGCAGGGACCAGCCTGATAATGGTGAGTGCCTTACATCCATGATTACTATTGCATGCTGTGTAACAGGGTGGGCAGCGTGGCATGGCCACCATCCATTGACACCAGTGCCATGCACACATCTTGGTACAGTCAGCACTGTCCAGTGGCACTGCATGTCTGGGAGTGCATCAATGGTGGTCCATGCGTGCACCATTTATATGGCTGTGCCACTGCTTTCGCACCACATAGCCATGTCACTGAACAACCATGGTGGTGCTATGCAGGACTTGGCTGGTGGGTGTGTGCAGTGGTCTGCATGACTGTGTGCACCTGGGTGGGCAGGTCTTGTGGACGCGATCACTGTGGGTGGTCACACACCATTACAGAGGCATGTCCCATGGCCGTATGCCATGCACAGTGGGTGGGCTGCATGGGGCTGTGCATTCACACCTATTGACTCTGATCCCTTGTCCTAGGTGGACGGCAGCTGCATAACATCAGGGTGGCACTGTGAGCTTGGCAATGCCCCTGATTTCCCCTACCCCCCTGGACACACCCTCACACCCCTCCTTCCCTCTACCATTTGTTCACCCCTGCCCCTTACTCCCCACCTTGTTTGTGGCCCTCCCCCCAAACCTTTGTAAATACTTGTATATAGTTTTGTTTGCTGTTTTTTAAACACATTTCCTTTGATATTCCTACTGTGGTGGTCTTTGATTTGCAGCGGGCTATAGTTGCTCAGCTGCAGTGGTGTGCATGGCATCAGGGGTGGTGCAGTCATGTGCATGTGTGTGTCCGTAGGGAAGTGAGTATGGTGTGGGAGTGGCTATCAGTCACTGTCTGTGGTGTGTGTGTGTGTTGATCCCTGTGCACTGGATGACTGTGTGCAGTGGTCCACGGTGCATGCTCTGTGTCCATGGCGCACCTTTCAGACCTTCCATGGCCTGTGCAGCTGACACCCTTGCATGTCTGTGATCTGCACGGTCCACTGGCATGTCAGTGGTGGCTGTCCATGCTGTCACTTGTGTGTGTATTGCAGTGAATGTGCACCACTGTCTGTCACTTGTGCTCCAGGCAAATGCTGGTGGCGTACAGCTCCATGGTGCTTGTGCAGGGTGGCTGGCACTCCTGTGCCATGGAGGGATGCTGGCCATGTGTACACAATTTCCGTGGTCACATGCTGGGGGCTTGGTTGCCCTGCTACTGTGTCCCTGTGTTGGTGATGCCCTTGGGTATGGGTGGGTGTTTGTCCACGCACTGTGTTGCATCCTGTGTGGTGCATGCTTCCATGCAGCACTGTGGGTGTCAGCGCTGGCTGTTGTGGCCAGTTCTGGGTTGGGGTGTGTCCTGGGGAGGGTGTGCAGGGTGATGTACCACTGGTGGTGGGGTCTGGGCATGCCCTGTCATGTGTGGGGTACCTCGTGTGCCAACGCATGGTCGGTCTCTCAGCTGTACCTCGGGGGGACGTGCATGGTGGCATTGTGTATGCAGTCATTGCATTGCTGTGTGCTGTCACCTGCTGATGGGTGCTCGTGGTGGGGCTGCCTTGCATGGTTCTGTGGTGCACAGGGTTGCATTGTCACAGTGGGAGTGGTGGCATGCATGGGGTGTCCTGCACTGGAGTATGCTGCTCCTGGGCGGGGTGTCTGAGGATCATGGTGCAGGGTGTGCTCTGCATTGGTGGGATGGTGTGGAACAGGGTTGTCGGCCCTCCTTGTGTGCTGGTCACAGCTTGCCAGGGGGGTGTGCTGGGGCACCATGCCCTGGCTGTGGGTTTGTTGCTGGTATCCATGGGCCGGTGGTTATTCCGGCTCTCCACCAGTTGTGCAGTGCATAGGATGTGGGGGGCGATGTCTGTTCTGCTGTGTGCTTCTCTGCCCATCTGTGACATGGGTGGTGGGCCCCTGCATCCTGTCCCTGCTCATCCCTAGTTGTGCTGTTGCACTGCTGCCCTGCTCCACAGAGCAGTCCTGGTTGTGCTATGGTGCATCTGAACTGTGCAACTGCACATCTCTGGTTGTGCTATAGTGCGTGTGGTGCAATATTCAGTCGTGTGCCACAGGCGCATCTTGACAAGTGCAGTTTTTGAATATCACGCTTCTTGCGCATGGGCGCAGTGGTCTTGCGCTTGCTCCTGCTGTTGTGCACCTTTTGGGCACAGTTTGAATATCTGGGCCTTTGATTTCTCTCTATATACTTTGTCATTGGTAATAATCTCCACTGGCATAATTGCCTTGTCATTAGGTAATGGGCATGAGAAAATAGGATCATCATTATTGAAAACAGTACTGAAATAAGCATGGAATTCCCTTGCTATGTCATTTGGTTTGGTATATAGGGTACTGTTAATATTAAGTGGTCCTATAACCCAGTCATTATTCCTTTTGTTATTGACATAAGAGTCAAAGCCTTTGATATTGTTTTTTGTACAGGCTAATCTCAGCTCAATACGCCTTTTTGCTTGTTTTATTTCTTGTTTGAGTAGTTGTAATGATTTTTTTTTTGATGTTCTAATTCTTATTAGTTGAATTGCTTCTCATTTTCTTATAACATGAACACTTCCTGTTGATAAGTTTATTAACTGTTCTGGTTAACCATAATGGATTTTTTTCCTTTTTGTTACACGCAGGACATATTGGGACATGTTTAGACACCAAGGCCCGGATATTCAAACTGCGCCATTCTGAGGAGCAAGCCCTTGCGCTGCTCAAAATAATTGCGCTGGGGTGTGGCTGGGGCGATATTCAAAGGAGTTGCGCTATTGAGCAACTCGCTGTGAATATCACCCAGCCACAACCACTGTGCATGGCGCAGGGAACTTGGCCACGCGTTGTCAGAGTTGAGCATTAAACTTGCGCTAAGCAGCACCATTGGCGCCTACGCGCAAATTTCCGATATTCAAACGGTGACATGCAAATGGGGCCATAATTCATGCAAGGGCGCAGGGGGCCATTTGCATCTGATTATGGCCCCATTTGCATGCCATTAGCATGTAGGTGCGCCGATCCCCGAGGACTTGCACCTGGCCGCCCTGCCAGGCAGCAGCCGTCGGGGACTGACTCACCCTGCAGCCCGATCGTGGGCACAGCGTGAAAACAACCCCCCACCCAAACATCTCCCAATGCCCAATCGCGGGCAGAGCGTATCATAACAACCCCGCCCAAACATCTCCCAATGCCCGATCGCGGGCAGAATGTGAAACAACCCCAGTGCCCGATCGTGGGCAGAATGTAAAAGACCCCCAACCGAATATCTCCCTGGTGGTCCAGTGGACGTAATGCCTGATCGCGGGCAGAATGTCAGTGACAACCCCCCAAACATCTCCCTGGTGTCTAGTGTCCCCCCACCCACCCACCCGAAGCCCCACCACCCGCTCCCCGGCAGGCGGCAGCATCACCCACCTGCGCCCTGCCACCCGCTGACTGACTGTCAGTAGGGCTGCACGCCCATTGGTGCAGAGCTAGAGCCAATGGGCATGCTGCAGCAACATACATGACAGTCAGATTTGTGAATGATCGTTCATTCAAATCAGTTCGTCATAATTATAAACTGCACGCCCATTGGCTCTAGCTCTGCACCACAGGTGCAGCCCTACCGGACAGCCAGTCGGGCGGGCGGGCGGGCGCAGGCGGGATGCTGCCGCCCGCCGCCGCCGGGGAGCGGGGTAGGGGCTCGTGGGTGTGGGTGGGGGCACTAGACACCAGGGAGATGTTTGGGGGTTGTCATGACATTCTGCCCGCGATCGGGCATTACGGTCCACTGGACCACCAGGAGATATTCGGATGGGGGTCTTTTACATTCTGCCCGCGATCAGGCACTGGGGTGTTTCACATTCTGCCCATGATCAGGCATTGGGAGATGTTTGGGGGTTGTCATGATACATACTGCCCGCGATTGGGCATTGGGAGATGTTTGGGGGTTGTCATGATACATACTGCCCGCGATCAGGCATTGGGGAGATGTTTGGGGGTTGTCATGATACATACTGCCCGCGATCGGGCATTGGGAGATGTTTGGGCGGTGGGGTTCTTTTCACGTTCTGCCCAATCAGGCTGGTGGGGGCACAGGGACTGAGTTGGGGGCCAGCCACGGGTGGCAGCTGCTGTGTTGCGCCCTGCAATACAGCAGCTCTGTAGGTGGCCCTCAACAATCCTTTTTTGGCTCAGGTTGTGCAGGGCGCGGGTTGGGGTTGCGCCTGCACGACTCTGCACAACCCGACTGAATATTGGGTTGTGCAGTTTATGAATGGTTCCTCCCCCTCCTGTTGAGCATGCATTTATTTGCATTGCGCTGTTGCTCAACCTGTTTTCAGTGGCGCAACTGCCTCCTGCTGAATATCGCAGAATGGCGCAATGTAGGACTTGCGCATGCGTAACCCTTTTGAATATCTGGGCCCAAGTCATTTATAATCTTAAGAAATAAATCCCAGCACTGCTCAACTTTCAACCCATCTGGTAAGGTTGTCCAGTCAATCTGTTATAGTTCTTGCCTTATTTTAGTGTAATTAGCCATATTATACAGTTTGTGGACTGTTCTACCCATAACAGGTTTCCTTGCTTTGTTTATTTGAAACTTGATGGTATCATGGTCACTTTCACCAAGGGGCAGGACAAGCTTAATATTTTGAACATCCTCAACCATATTAGTCAATATAATGTTTAAGGTATTTTTACCCCTTGTGGATTAATTGATACATTGTTCTACCCCAGCTGAAATTAGCGTAGTTTGCACCCAGCTGCCTAGGGAGTTATTTATAGTTAAACTGCCCTAACCTATACTGGGAATGTTCAAGTCCCCCATGAGTAATAAATCAGATTCTTCAGCAATAACTGCTACATGCTTAAGGAATAGTTCTGTTTCCTGAGCTAAATGAAACTTGCCTTCCAACACTTGTGAACTGAGCATGTCAGTTTGACTTCCAGGGTCCCCCAGTCATGTGGTAGGTAAGGTGGGGGTGAAAAAACTGTGTATCAACATGCTTGCTACTAGAGGTGCTTGAGCTATGGAGGAGGGTATACTTTAAAATATGCTGGGGGATTTTGATATGGTGCCTGAAGTTGGCATTTTTTCACATGTTTTTCTTGTAGGGACTCCTGGATAAAGGGTAAGAGGGAGGGGGTTAGGAATGCACTGGGATGGGGGATGGTTTGGTGAGGAGACTAGCCCTTGTCACCTGGGGTGGCTTTCACAGTACTGAATACCCATAGAGCTAAAGTATTAACTCAGTCCTGAATATTTAGGAATCCTACTGTTTGTGGCATTTTGCAATTAATATACAGTGTGTGCACACCCCTAGTAAAATATATGGTGGTTTCTTGCTGTGGGTAGAGCTAGCAGTGGAGTTTGAATATGTGGTGAGTTTGTTTTGGAGAGTTTATCTATCGCTGAGATTTCTTTATTTTAAGATTTGGTACATTTTGCTGTTGTGTTTTAAATGTAGCTTAAATACTTAAAATATTTCTTTGGCTAGAGGGATTGAAATCCTTAAATCCTTCCGTGGCTGGAGTCTGTTGCTGGGGGAAGGGTTCTTTGGCCAGTAACAGAGTCAGCCAATCAAGGTTGTTTGCATTTCAGTTAATCTTTGTTTAAATGCTCACTGGAGCATTTTAATTCTTCTTGCTGTGGGTACAGCTAGCAGTGGAGTTGAATATGTGGCGAGTTTGTTTCTGGAGAGTTTATTTATCTCAGAATTTTTTGTTTTAAGTTTTTGTAAGTTTTGCTGTTGTGTTTTAAATGTAGCTTAAATCCTTCAAATCTTTCTGTGGCTGGGGAAAAGCCCTGCCGTCCAACCCTTTCATCAGCCTTTCTTAAAAAAGCCACTGGGGATTGGGTTTAAGGAGTTGCAAACTTCCCATATGAGCTGACTCTTTTCAACTTCCCAGAAGCTAAACGTAGCCCCTTCCTGCTTAATCTTCATAATCGCCGGGAATACCATATACCATTCAACTTTCATCTTCTGACAGGCAGCTATAACCTCATTAAACTCTCTCCGCTTCTTCCCAATCCTCGGTGAGTAATCTTGGGAGATATAGAAGCAAATTCCCTCATATTTCAATTCCGGTAGAGCCTTGTAAGCCTTCCACATCTCCTGCCTGTCCTGAAAGTTATGAAAACGAAATATTACTTGCCGTGGGGGGTTGCCCGTTCTGAGGCCTTGGCTGCACAGTGCAATGAGCTCTCTCCAGCTTAAATCTCCCACCTTTAGGCTTCAGGCTCATGATTGCAGGCAGAATTTTGACACAGAGCCCTAGGATGTCCACTCCTTCTATACCCTCTGGGAGGCCCCTGAGACACAGATTGGATCTCCGGAGATAATTTTCCTGGTAGTCCATTACCTCTCTCACTTCTTGCAGTTGCTTCTCTAGTTCATCTACCCTCCTGCCTAGCGGGTTCAACTTGTCTTCTGCCACCAAGACGTAAGCCCTCCATCTCCTCCAGTCGTTCATGATGTCGTTCTACTTGCGCCTCTACCACGACCAGTTGCCCCTCGATTTTATTCTCCAGCCTCTCCAACTGTGGCGACAAGGCTTCCATTAGCTGGTCTTTCAGCTCTCGGCCCAAGGCTGACATCTCCGCTGCCGAAAAGGAGATGGGGCCTGCGCTACTCGCAAGGCTCGCAGTCAGCGGTTTCTTATTATTTTTAGCCCCCGATCTCTGCGATTTACTCAATGCTGACACTACAAATTCATCCATGACAATCTCCGATGTGGTAGATTCACTCATTGAGGGAGATACAGTGCAGATTTTGGCGGATTTATTAGATAATTGTACCCGAGGGTAGGAGCTCGAAAAAGGCATGTCCTCACTCCATTAAGCGGTCACGTGACCCCATGAGCTGACTCTTAAAGCTAATAGTCAGGTGGGGAAAAGTTCAGACACTCAAGCTCTTACTATTTGGATTTTATGGTTTAAATGTTTCAAAGTTGCACATTTGAAATTCATACTGACAGGTTTGGGTTTATGAAGGGTAACTGCATATTTAAAGTTGAAAGTTTAAAGTTCAAACTGACAAGGCCATATATAAATGTGTCAGCTAGAGATACTGAGCTAGCAAGCTAAGGATCAATGGAGTAAAGAAGGACTTGGAAGCAAGCTAGTATGGTCACATATGGTATCCAGCTAGTGCTGCACACTCTGTGTGATAAGGAATTGATGTTACATTTAAGTTAAGTGTGAATAATGGAGGGACGGAAAATGGGGAATTATGGAGGGATTGCACTGGGGAGTGGAGTGGCTTCAATAAGGATGGCTGGAGGCATCAGAATAGTAGATGGAATGGGGTCACCCTGGAGTGAGGGTGGCAGGCACAGGGAGGACAGTGGGTGCAATGGTTGTAGGGTGGCTGTTTGGATGAATATACTATGGAAACTGGGGGTCTGTCCAATTTGTTACAGGCTGAGCACACTGAAAGAGGAGGTACAGGGGCTCTGGAGGGAGCTGGAGAGGGTGAGGGAGGGGGCCTGGAGCAGGAGGGACCCCAGAGAGGAGTAGCTGGGAGAAGCAGAGAAGGAACAGCAGGGTTAAATCCCATGTGGATGTAGAGAGGGGGAATGGGGGTAAGGGGAGCAGAGGGGCAGTAAGTGGAGGGAAGGCTCAGGGCAGGAGGAAGGAAGAGATGGGCACCACTGCAGGGGTAGCAAGTAATAGGTGATCAGTGTTGGCATCGGAGGTGGTAGTGGAGGTGTTAGAAATCAGTGAGGGGGGAGAATGGCAGTGAGTGCAGAGAAGTCAGGAGTCAGGCTGGCATGGAAAGAAGTGGGGAGGGGAAGAACAGGGTAGAGACAGAGTGAAAGGTGGAAATGGGGGTGAAGTTGTAGGAGTCACAAATGGTGCAGATAGAGGTAATAAGGGGCAGGGCAGTGTGGACTCTGGAAATGTAGACAGGGAAAACAGGAGGAGGGGGTATGGAATAAGAAGAAGAGGGTTACCAGTGCTGGGGTATTCTATACTGAAAGGGGTAAGATGGGGCAGAAGGGGAGAAAGGCACAGTCATATCTGGGTTGAGGCTATTTCTGGGTTGACCGTGGGAAGGGTGGGGCAGGCACTTCTCAAGTGCGCATGGAAGGGGAGGAAGAAACCTCACATAGTGATGCACGTGGGTACAAATGACTTGGTGGGGAGACTATGGAGATGGTAAAGGGGAAGTTTGAGGAGTTGGGTAGGCAATGTGAGGAGGTAGGGGGGTCCGTGGCATTTTTTGAGGTACTCCTGGTACCATAGGTCCATACAGTGAGGAACAAAAGGACAGAGGAATTCATTGAGTGGCTATGGGATTGGTGCCACACCAATGAATATGGATTAGTGTCAGACTGGGGCAGGATCTGGGCAATAGTGATCTATATGCAGGGGACAGGTTACATTTGAACAGGGAAGGGAGGGGAAGGGAGTACAAAAAAGTGGAATAGAGGGATATATATCAACCAAGGTGGATTTAAACTAGGAGGGAGGGTACAGAGGGGACTGCTGATAGGAAATGGGTCCAGAAAGGGGAGCCTAGTGAGCTCACCCCCAGTTATGGGTAAAGGCAGAGGTGAAGCGGCACAGGGAGGGAGCATGCAGGGTCACCAGGTTAGAGTGTAAAATGCACTGTCCCCCTATGATAATGCTGAGGGTAAGGGAAGAGGACCACTGAGAGGAGGGGGCAGACCAAGGAGTCGAGGGGGGGGAGGATGGATGAAAACGGTTAGAAGGTAGTCTCTCTAAATGTGAGGAGCTTGCATAATAAAATGGCAGAGCTTCAGGCGCTCCTATCAGAGGGGAGTGTGGATGTCACTGCAGTTACTGAGATTTGGGCCAACCAGTACCATGATTGGGATCTGGCAATCTCAGGATATAGAATTTACAGGAAAGATGGGGGGGTTGGGAGAAGGGGTAGCACTTTATATGAGGGAAGGAATCAGATGTATGAAGGACAAGGGGGAGGAAGGGAGGGAGGACAGAGGCACTATCGATGCAGTTTCTGGACTCCAAGGGTAGAAAGCAGAGGCTGAGGGTGGTGTACAGACCACCAGCCCAGTCAGTGGAACTGGACAGGGAGTTAGCAGAGCAAATAAGGAGGGTATGTAGAAAGGGGAGTGTGGCTATTATGGGGGATTTCAATCTGCCGGGGGTAGATTGGAGCACCCCTGCCACCACCAGTGCAGGGAGCAGGTGCTCCTGGACATGATCCAGGATGGTCTTTTGACACAGCTGGTCAGTGCACCAACACAACTAGGTAACACGCTGGACCTGGTGCCATCAAATGAGGAGGCAGTGAGGGAAATAAGGGTGGAAGACCCACTAGCTGGTAGTGACCACCAAACAGTGTGGTTCACTCTCAAGTTGGGCAAGGAGTCTGGAGGCACAGTGACAAAGGTGGTGGATTTTAGGAGGGTGGACTTCGGGAGGATGAGAGAAATATTGCAAGGGAGACTCCAGTGTATATGGTTAGAGGTAGATGCACAGCAAAAGTGGGAAATGATTAAAACTGTGCTAACAGAGGCTAAAGATGCTTGCACCAGGACTAGGAGCAAGAAGTATAGAGCCAGGAAACCATGCTGGCTAAACACAGAAGTGTTAGAGGGGGGTGAGGGTGAAGAGAGCTGTGTACCAGAAGTTCAGGAGAACAAGCAAGGAAGAGGACAGGGAGGCCTATGTGAGTTGGTCCAAGGAGGTGACCAAGTGAGTGAGAGTAGCCAAGGCCTCCAGGGAGCTAAGGTTAGTGCAGGACATGAAGGGAGGGGAGAAGGACTTTTTTTTTTATACAGTATATGTCAGGGAAAAGAGGAAGTGCAGAGACCATATAGTGAAGATAAAGTGGGGAGGGGAGTGTGTGGAAAAGAGAGAGAAAGAAGCGGAAGTACTAAATAATACTTTTGCTCCATTTTCATGAAGGAGAAGGACAGTTCACTACGACCATGAACTGTAGGGGTGGGGGTTGGGGAGGAGATGATGGATGGAATGATCAAGGGGAGTAGAGTACTAGAGTGTCTGAGGGCATTAAGGGTGGACAAGGCACCAGGTCTTGATGGCATCCACCCCAAGGTGCTGAGAGAGATGCTAGAGGTGTTGGCCGAGCCACTGGCAGACCTGTTCAGCACCTCCCTAGACATGGGATTGGTGCCTCAGGACTGGAGGGTGGCACATGTGGTGCCCATACACAAGAACAGCCCTAGGGATGAGCCAGGAAATTACCGGCCTGTCAGTCTCACTTCCATAGTGGGCAAATTTATGGAGATGATACTGAAGGAAAGGCTGATGTCATTCCTCGAGCATAATGACCTCCAGGATGGGCGGTAGCATGGGTTCATCTCAGGGAGGTCTTGTCAGACTAATCTAATAGAATATTACAACTGGGTTACAAGAGAGCTGGATATGGGTCATGCTGTAGATGTAATGTACTTGGACTTCAGCAAGGCCTTCAATTCAATGCCTCATGGGGCCTTGGGGGGGGAAGCTGACTGCTGCAGAGGTGGGGACGAAGCTGACAAACTGGATAAGGAACTGGCTGCAGAGGAGGCTGCAATGAGTGGCAGTGGAGGGGGACTCTCAATACCTAGACTGGTGACGAGCGGTGTGCCTCAGGGCTCAGTGCTGGGCCCTGTGTTATTTGCGCTCTTTATCTCAGATATTGCACATGGAGTTGGGAGCAGGGTTAGTCTGTTCACAGATGATACCAAAATGGGGGCAGAGGTGGACGAAGAGGATGGATGGGAACAACTACAAGGGGACCTAATCAAACTGGATGTATGATCAGATAAGTGGCAGCTGGGATTCAATGTGAAAAAGTGCAAGGTTATGCACTTCAGGGCAAAGAACCCAAGGAGGGACTATTGGTTGGGAGGGGTAAGGCTGGGGATCACTGAGGAAGAGAAGGACCTAGGGGTGTTGGTAACAGGGAACATGAACAGCTCTGCTCAATGCAGAAAAGCAGCAGCTAAGGTGAACATGATGCTGTGTTGTATTGTAAGGGGTTTCTCATCAGGCATGGGGAGGTGATCCTGAACCTCTACAGATCTTTGGTCAAGCCGCACTTGAAGTACTGTGTGCAGTACTAGATGCCATATCTGAAGAGAGATATTAATTTACTGGAAGGGGTGCAATGGAGGGCAACAAAAATGTTACAGGGGATGGAGGGCAAGGCCTACAAAGACAGACTGTATGAGCTGAATATGTACACACTGGAGGAGAGGAGGAATGGGTGGATGTGATTGAAACATTCAAGTATTTGAGGGGGATAAACAAAGCTAGCACTGATGGGGTGTTTAAACTGAGGAGGAGTAGGGACATGAGGGGGCACAGAATAAGACTGGAGGGAGAAGATTTAAGAGGGAGATGAGGAAGCACTACTTCATGAGTAGGTGGTGTCTAAATGGAATTCTCTACCAGAGGGAGTGGTATCATGTAAGACAGTAGGAAGTTTTAAGAGGGAGTGGGACAAATCAAGAGGGAGAGTATGGGTGGCAGGGGCTGAGACCATCTTGGGAATGACAGATGGGGAAGGAGTTGGGGTAGCTGCAATCTAGGGTGCTAGCTGCACACTTGGACACACATTGATAGACCAGGTGGTCTGTTTCTGCAGGCAGATTCGTATGTTCATTCATACTGTAGTAGTGTGCACAAAATGAGGAATAAAGCTGCATTATCTACTCTTAGAACCAACTCTGTATTGTTACTCTGGGAGTTGAAGGGCTTGCATGTAAAATGGAGTCACAGACTGTGGCTATCTTGCGTACTTGTCTTTGTGAAAAAAGTAGCCTGTAACCACTATTCACAGACCCAGACAGGCAATGGAAACAAGAGGTGTGGCAGAATTAAGGAGGATGTGAACTGTTTGCTGGTTTACTTGTTCCATATTTTGATGTGGTGTGCTGGAAACTGGCTAGTGTAGTGTCAGAATGTTTTAGATGTCAAGGCACCCTAAGCCAGCTGAGCTGCCCTCCCAGGGCTGGTGTTTTCACTAAGCAGCCTGTTACTATGACAGCCCTGTTGTCATTATCACTGATCCACAGCTGGTATGAGGAAGTGCTCCCAACCACATTCTGAGTTAGTCAGGGTTAGATAAGCTTCAGAGGAAAAACAGCCAGATAGGGGGTGGGGTGGCCCAGAATGTGATTGCTATTCATGTCATGGGGACAGTTTCCAAAATACTTAGATCTTCTCTCAGTATTAATTAGAAACTTGTCCATGAATAACTTTGAATTACGTATTTACATATTTATTTATTTGAAAATTGGCAACCAGGAAAGGCACGTTGAGCAAAGGCTCATTCCAGGTGCGACCCCGGAGAAGTGGAAAGGTGGGGGGGGGAGAGGGTTGGTACACTAGTACAATAAACATGGCAATGACAAAATTCAGCATCAGTGACAGGGTACAAAGCTGAAATGCATATGATGTGTAAAGGACTAACCAGATTAATGTACAACAACAGTGGTAAAATCACAATGTGGAACACTGAGCAGCATAGAGCTACAACTTAAAGTGACAGGTATGCAGGGAAATACAGGTGGCAAAACTTAAACCAATGGTGCAGTGCATTTGAGATCAGGCAGTGGCCACACTGGTGAATCCAGACCAGTAATGATTATGTAATAGGGACAGCAAGTAGATGGTCCCACCTGTTGCAAATGAATGGCAAAAATTACATAGGATGACACCCAGTCAGAAGGGAGAATGGGAGTTGGGATCGGGGGAAGGCTTGATAAGAACAGGAAGGCAGAGAGAAGCTCTAGCTGGCATTTAACAGAGAGAGGAGAGGGTGTGAGGCAGAGTAGAAGGGAGATTGTTCCAGAGGAAGAGCATATTGCATTCCAATGGAGTGCAAGTCAAGAAGGGAGAATGTGTGTTAGTCTCTGGACTGTGAGAATAGAAGGCACAAGGAATGAGAAAGAGGAGTGAGGAGCGGTTAGGAGAAAGAGACCCAAACCAAAATTTGAAGATAGGGGGTGCACAGTGAGATAGGCCACGCAAAGAGAGAGGAAGAATATAGAGGGAGGAATAAAGGGAGCTGTGATGGATACAAAAGGGGGAGTTAGTACCAAAGAGGCAGACAGCATTGCAGATTCCACTATTGTGAAGGAGGGGGTGGGGACTGTATCACAGACCACATCCGCATTGTCAGAAACTGGAAGAACCATTTTGGTGACCAACACCTGCCAGACACGGGGAGACAGACAATGTTTGCTGTGGTACAGGGCACCTAGTTTAGAGTGGAGCTTGGAGTGGATGGTATTTGTATGGTCGGAGACTCCAAGACCTGTGGTCCAATCACACACCGAGGTTCTTGAAGGTGGAGTTCATTTTAAGGGGGCTGCCATCCAGGGTGATGAAAATGGGGAGGAAAGCCTGGCCAGTTTCTGGCTGGTACCAAAGGTCATGGACACTGTTTTTATAGTGTTGACCCAGAGCTGGTTGGATTGAAATTTGCTTGGAACGACACTTCCATGGTTGAGGTTGAAGAGCCAAAGGCATAAATGGCTGTGTGTGTGTCACATGAAAACATATGGATATGCAAACTGACACAGATGAAAGGGAGGTCATTCAGGAAAATGGAGAAAAGTATTGGACCTAGGATAAAGCTGTTGGGGATCCCAGACTGAACTGGAAGGGGAAAGGATAGAGCACCTCCAACCTACAGTAACTGCAGCCAGTTCAAGAGGTAGGAATGGGACTAGTGAACAGCAGAAGCTGAGAGGCCAGCAGAGCTGAGCTTATCCAGGAGGAGCAGGTGGGCCACTGAGTCAAAGGCCTTGTTCAGGTTGATAACAATGTCCACTGTAATATGTCACTGACTTCATCCCAGTAAAGATGGAATCAATGACCCACAGTAGGGTGGAGATGGTGAAGGGGTGTTTGCAAAAACCAGACTGAAAGGGAGAATGGTGATTAGATGAGTAGAGGAAGTTGACAAGCTTGGAGTAAACTAGCCTCTCTTGCAGCTTGGCAAGAGTGGGAGGAGAGAGAGACAGTAGAATTTGTAGCAGAAGGTGGGTCACCCCATTTGCATAGAGTTAGAGCCTTAGCAAACTTCCAGGACTGAAGGACAGCACAGAAATAGAAAGAGAGGTTGAAAAAGTGAGTGTTGGGAGAGGAAATGACAGGGATGGAGAGATGAAGCAGTTTAGGGTCCAGGCCATCAGTACTTGATTTAGACAGAATGAAGGAGGAAAGAGAGTGCAAAACCTCCTGATGAGTTGCAGGGGAGAAGTGAAGCCCCTGGGATGGGTTAGAAGAGGGGAGAATATGGCTGAGAAGGTGAGTAGAGGGAAGTGTTTGGGTACATAGTAAAGAATTCATTAAGTGAACAGCAACAGAGGTGAGATCAGAGTTGGGTGAACCATTTACCATTAGGATGGGGGGAGACTGTATAGGAGGGTCAAATAGAGAGTGAATAACCTTCCAGGACTTTACTGGGGTGTTAAGATTGTTCTGGAGGTTGGTTTTAAAATAGTGGGACTTTGCAGCACAGATAGCCTGCGTGCAGAAGTTTCTAAGCTTTCTGTAAGACAGGAGATGGGGTAAGGAGCAGTTCAATTTAAAGCAAATCCAGGCCAGGTCTTGGAACTTGTGCTGATCAATGAGATCCAGCATGATCTAAGGGGGTGGAAACTCTTGACCATGGATTTTTTGAAGAGGACATGCTTGTGTTGAATTTGGAATGGAACAAGGAGAGGGCCACATCAATTTCAGTGGCAAAGAGGACCAGTCAGTTGCAGTGAGGTCACTAAGGAAGTCATCAGTGTTGAGAGACTGGAGGGACCTGAACCAAATGTATTTGGGAGGGGCAGGAGAAAGCTGAACTTTCCTGATACAGAAAGTCATGCAGTGGTCACTGAAGACATTTAGCAAAATTTCAGCTGGAACTATTTTTGGGATGTGAGGAATGAACCCAGTGCGGGAGAATATGGTTGGAGGAGTAAGAATTGAGACACTTGGGTTCACTGATGAGTTGTGTGAGGTTTAGAGACTCAGTGTTATTGTAAGTTGACCTGGAGACTGGTGATAGCCAATTTATTTACTTGTTTATTTATTGAATTTTGCTGATCTGGTAAGCCCACTGGGCTTTGAAGTCCCTTTTTCAGGGGCGACCAGGTGGAGGGGGGATACAGATGGTAAGCAACTGAAATTGAACCTAATTAAGCTGTTGGTGGTATTTTTAGTGAATGGGAGAAATTTGGCCAGGACACCAGGGAAATTCCCCTACTCTGATGCTGCTGTGCTGATGTTTCTGCATTGTGGCCAGTAGGGGGACAGGCCATTTCCAAGATGGCCACTCCAAGTGGACAGGGGAAGTAGAAGGAAGTCTGTGGAGCAGGAGAGCCAGCCTCGACTCTTGCTCCAGGTGTTGTGGAGGCTCCAGCCATGGATTTGGCTGAAATTGAATCAGATATTGAACTTCAGGATGCTTTTGTGAGCTGGGAGCAATCGGTTTTGGATAAAACAAAGAAAGAAACTGGACAGTTGGAAATTGCAACAACAGGAAGAGAAAAGGTATTGTCGGTATTTGAACCTGCAACCTCTACAGAAAAGTCGCTTATTAAACCACTAAATGTGGGTCTGAAACAGGATAATGCTGCGATAATGTTTTCTGCAGAAATGGAAGAACCAATTTCATCAGATAGCTCCAAGGAAGCGAGATGAATTTAAAACTGCAGGCTGACAGAAAGCCAAGATATTAAAACACAGCAAACAGACTGTAGGACAGTGGCGCAAAATATGGAGCAAAAAAAAGGTACTGTGTCTTATTTAAGTTATAGTTCTGGCAGGATAGAGTTGCCAGCAAAAGAGTTTGCCTCTGGTGTTAAAAAGAATACTCTGTCCTTGTTTAATGAAGCTTCACTGCAATGTGTTGAGCTCCCTGACTGCAGCAGGTGTCAGCCTGATTGTAATGAAGAGCACAAAGGCAGAGTTAAGGTTGATCCCAAGATTGTCAACAGCTCTGTGGAAGAGAGCTTAGAGCAGCAAGGCTTGAGCTCCATTTCCCAAGAACAAATAATCTCTCTGAATTCAGTGCAGGCTGGTATTATCTCTGCTGCTAAAAGTGAGTGCTTACTGCCAGTTTCGGTCTCTGATAATGTCAAAGGAAGTAACGAAGTGAAGATAAATGATTTATCTGCACAGAATATATTGCCATCTACTTTTGTGAAAATAAAACAGCACAGTTGAACAAGGTAGCTGGGTTTGTGTTCAAACAGCAGAGTCAAGAGATTTCAGCAACTGACTCAGCTGTTACATATCAAAAGACTGGCGGTTCCCAAAGTGGGGCTACAGATTTCTTTTTCTGACAAAATGAGCCAAAAAGTCTACAGCTGATATACAGATGGCAGACCCTTTTTTTACATAAAAAGGCTCGCAAGATTCTTGGTCACCTCATAAAGCTTTAAGTGAAGCAGGGTGGAAACAGACAGTAGCTGGTGTATGGAAGCCTGATCCTGCTTGGGACTCGAACTTATCTTTATCTCAGCATTCTCCTGAGTGGATTCCAGGTGGCCAGCAGCAGAAAGGGGAGGAAATCCTCTTGCAGGAGCCCATTCAGTTTAGTACAGATGAGGTCACTGTACAACCTCCCCCCCCTCCCTCTTCACAGAAGCCATTGATGTCTGAACTTTTCTCAAATTCCCATAGGGAAGCAGCCCCTAGGTGTAATGCTGTGAGGCTGAGGTATAAAGGAGGGTTAGAAACTAGGCCGGATAGGCATTATGTGGGGAAAACCTTGTTGAAAGACTCACTGCATTTCACCCCTCAGGATGTTTATGCTTTCATTAATATTTCAGGGGAGGACAATTATGACATAGGTTTCGTTCTCAACAGGCTTTAGAGTTGTTCTGGGTTAGGTATGGTCAAGTTAAGTATTCTCCTATGTGGACACCCTTTATTGTTATACCACTCTCAAAACCCTGATTAAGTTTGTTACAGTTATGTTCGAAATGAAGGGGTATGGGTGGAAGACATAACCTTTGGTTAAAAAAAATGTGAAGTACTAAGTGAGCCAGAGCCTATTTTAGATACAGAGGGTTCTGGACTGGAGGATGGAAGTATAAAGTTAAATTAAGGCAAACAGAGGCTGGAATTGAACATATACCTAACTCCTTTTGTTAGGAAAAGATAGAGGGTATGTTTTACAGTGGGCAGCCCGTGCATGTTATAAGTGTGGGCTGCGGCACCTTTCAAGTGTATCACGATCAGCCCGCTGTGATAATTGTGGGAGGTAGGACATTTAACCATGTTTTGCAGCAATCTATCAAGTTGCGATTTGTGCGAAACTAAAGGCCATGTTCAAACTATGTCCTTGGGCTGCCCAAAAAATCCTTTTGTTCTAATTCTGAGGTTTTATTCAAAAGCCCAAGAATCCATAGTTAAAGCTACTCTCAGGATCGTGCCCCTCCCTCTGCAACAAATCAGATGAAATTCCCTCTAGGCAAGAGAGAATTGGAAAAGAAGGGGTTTAAAGGGAAGGTGTTGAACAAAAAAGTTAAACTCACCAAGTGGGAGGATCAGCGTGAGATATCCTCAGAAATTGTTAAGATAGTTAAGGAGCAACATGGGTCCCCTAACCTCTCAGATTTCCCTCCAGTGTGTTATCTGAAGGGTCACAGATGCAGTGGTGGTGGCAGCACGTTGATAAACCAGTGACTGTACTGCCCCAAAGAAGATCTTCACGAATTCACTATCAAAAATCCCCCAGTGGAACAGATTGATACCAGTAACTCATATGGCTCTGTTTTCCTCTTGGGGTAACACTGAGATAGAGGTTGAAGATTCAGACTCTCAAAATCCTCACTTTCAACCAGGTCACAAATCACGGATAATTACAAGGATAAAAAAGAAAAGAGGAAAACAATGATTTAAATACTTAAAAGGTTAATGAGGTTGGTTTGGGGTTCTTTGAATGTTCATAGCTTATTGAATATGGTTAGCGACAAGCCCTCTTTCATTATATACATGAATTTCCTGTTTCTGTTTGTTTTTACAAGAGACATGGATGTATTCCATAGATCAGTTGGTGGCATTTAAAGAGATTGGTTTGGGGCCCTTCATTTTGGTCATTTGGGAAGATTCCGCAGATGGTATAGGAATAGTGTTTAATTCATATGACTTCCAGTTACACAATCTGATAGATCTAATACCAGGAAGGGTCCTGATTATCGATGGGAAGTGGCAAGGGCTAAGCTATAGGTTTATCAACATTTATAACCCCCAAACAAAAGCAGGTAGAGTTAATTGTCTTAAATCAGTACAGCCTTTTTTATTAACAACAGTTAGAGTACTATGGGGGGGCGACTTTAATTGTCCCATTTCAACCCATGCTAGTATAAAAAATTAAAAAACATACTGTGACTCTAATGCTTTAAGCAAAATTATAAAAAGTGCTGGACTCTTGAACTGTCATAATGCTTTACAGGTTGGAGAAGGTTTTTCGTTTAAAAAGGGGAAGAGATTTTCTCTAATAGACCATATGTTAGTGTCACCTAATATGCAAATAGAATCTTTTAAAATATTTCCTAGTGAATTCTCGGACCATTCCTTTCTATTAAGTTCTTTTAGCTTTTCAGACAGGCAAGAAAAAGGCTAGTTAGTTGGAAACTCAATAACTCCTCATTAGAACTCCCTTATATACAAGCTGGGGTGAGATACCTATTAAAGCCAGGTTATCAGTAGCCTTTTATATTCAGATTTGGGAGATTGGTGGTTAGAGACAAATCGGACTTAAGGAAATGGTTTAAATTGCAAGGAGTTAGAGCAAAGAAAGACAAATTCCACTATTTAGGGTTTAAGACAACAATTACAGAGGCTTATGACTATAGCTTATTCTTCTAGGATGGATTGCTCAGAACAAATTGCTAATCTTAAAGAAAAAATGAAAGAGTTTCAGTATGATAGAGGGAAAACCATGCAGGCCATTTTAACTAAAGGAATTAAAAAATCACCCATTGGGGATCCATTCGAAATGTGTAAACAGGTTAGAGATTCTATGAAAATGGAGGTACTCAAAGATTCAGATGGTAATTTGGTATCCTCTGTGGCCCAACTAAGAGAAGTGATTGTAGAACATTACCGCTCTTTGAATCCTCTTGAAACAATCCCCAATTCAGCTATGGCGCCTATTTAAAAGATATTTTAGTTCAGATTAACCTAGTTGGGAGATCGGAGGTATGGGAACCTATCACTCCAACAGAGATTTCAAGCTCCATTAGGTTATTGAAACTAAATATTTCCCCCGGAATAGATGGGATTTCCAATAACTTTCATAAATTATTTTCAGACGAACTTAGTCAGTGCCTGTGTCTCTTATTTAGGTTTTTTTTAGACAAAGCTACAATCTATCCCTCTTTTACAGAAGGGTTATTGATTTATATATTTAAGTCAGGGGATAAGCAAAACATTACTAACTGGAGACCAATCACTCTTTTAAACTCTGATTATAAAATCTTTACTGGTATTTTAAATAATAGGCTGAAGAATTTAGCTAAAGAAGTTATTTCACCCTTCAATATTGTGGGTTACCAGATAGAAAAGTCCAGTCTGCTCTGATGTTGATTCGAGATGTAACTGAGTATTTTACTGAGTTAGGGTCAACTAGATGCTTAATAGCTGACTTAGAAAAAGCC
Organism: Neoceratodus forsteri; assembly: GCA_016271365.2. Classification (NCBI taxonomy): domain Eukaryota; kingdom Metazoa; phylum Chordata; order Ceratodontiformes; family Ceratodontidae; genus Neoceratodus; species Neoceratodus forsteri. Next base: position 82,714,914 of record CM028133.1, on the reverse strand, counting down.
TTGATAGAGTTCATTTGCCGTTCCTTTTCCTTACCCTTAAGCATTATGGGGTTCCAAAGCAATTAGTGAAAATAATTGAGAAATTATATGATAATTATACAGTAATTCCATATTTAAAAGATCAGAAGGCGAAGGTTTTAAGTTAACTACAGGAGTTAGAGAGGTTGCCCTCTAAGCCCTCTTCTTTATATTTACTCTAGACCCCTTTTGCAAGACGATAGTTTGAGACAGATTTGGAAGGGTGTTACAGTGAATGGGCAGAGGATTTGCAATTAAGGATACAAGCCTATGCTGATGATTTAGTAGTATACTTGGAAGATAAGGCCTCAGTAATTCATTTTGTGACTGCATTTGAGGCCTTTGCAAAGGTATCAAATGCAAAAATAAATTTAAATAAAACAAAGGATTATTTATTGGAGCTACTGGTGCTGAGGAAGTGTGTCAGGAGGGTATTAACATCTCCCGTAAACCTCTTAAAATATTAGGGATATTGTTCGGTTCCCAGAACATGCCTGTTGAAAATTGGGAAGATGTCATTATTAAAATAGAGAGAAAGGTTAATAGATGGAAACAGTGGAAAATGACCAAATTAAAAAGGGTTCAGGTAATCAAGCAATTTCTTCTTCCAACGATACAGTATGTGGCGATGATTTTTCCGCTTCCTGTGTTTCTTGAGACTAGAATATATAGTGTGTTTTTTCAAATGTTATGGGGAAATCGCTTAAATCCTGTTAAAAGGAGCTATACATATTTAATGAAAAATAAAGGTGGTTTAGGAATGGTAGACCCAGTGATTTTGTGCATGCTTTGTTTTATCAAACTCAATTAAAGAAGTGTTAAAAGTAGAACTAGAGGCAGTAGAGTCATGGAACTTGAAAACAATGGGTAAATACTTTAGAATTGGTACACTATAGCCCCTAAACTGAATCGCTACTTATATATTCCATCATATTTTAGGCCAACGGCGCAGAAATTGTTCAAATGGAAAACGCAGAAACAGGTAATTCTGAATAACAACATGAAGGGGCTTTATCATTTTCTAATGTCGCTGACTCTTCCCTCAGAACCAGGATTTAAAAATTGTCCTATGACTTTAAATTCTAGTGTATTAGCTCAATTAAACTGTAAGAGAATGCCTCAAAAACAATGGGAGATGCAGTGGCTGATCTTTTACGGGAAACTGAATGTCAGAGGAAATGCGAAGTACAAGGTTTTACAGGAAAGATTGTGCCCATACTTGGATTGTATTAATGTAGAAGAATCGATGGAACATTTTTTTCTTAGATGTTCATATGCGACGGGTTTATGGTTATACCTAGAAAAGCTTTGGGGATTTAAATGGTTATGTAATATGTCTTATGAATTTTTGATTCTAGGATGTTATCCCAAGAATTTGTCTGAATTTCATGAAGAAACATTATCCTTATTTTTGGGATGTCTAAGATATTATTTATGGCAAGCTAGGGTTCAATGGGTTCTTTATCAAAAGAATGCCTTACTCTTGTGTAAGTAGGTTAGTCATCAAGGAGCTTATACTGATTTATACACAGGACGATCAAGAGTGACCCCAGGAACTTTAAGTAATGGTGGAAAGGTTTTCTTCACTTTATTAAGTTCAAATAACAAGAGTTAAAAGTGGACTGGATATTTGTTAATAGTTTACTTCTCATGATTTTTTGTGTTCTCGTAGCGTTTACAATGTAATACTTGCACATCTCTTTGATTTTGTTATGTTATATGTTATGGAAAAGTTTTGTTCTATCGATTATCCTACTTTAAAGTGTTGCTGTTTATGTTTTTTTATGTCAATAAAAACACCCCTACTTTCCAGTGGGGGAACCTCTGTCCAAGATGGCGGCCATGACCTTGACTGCTGTGGAGGAAGCTATGGAGGTGGGTGACATGGCCTCAGCTCCCACCTCTGAAGTACTGGAAGCCTTGAGGGAAATCACGAATAATATTGAGAATGCTGCTGATAATATTACTTTGGACTTACATGAGAAGGAAACTGTATTGGAACCCTTGCAGACACCCTATATTCTGGCGTTAGTGCATATTCCGGTTGTTGCTGAAATTAAGGAGATTTTCCCCCCTCTGATCCTGATACTGCTGTCCTTGTGGAAAAAGACATCCAGGAACGTTTGGCTCAGTCTGAATGCCATTTTGCAATTACGAGAGTTAAACTGCAACGTGAACTCCGTAGGGGTCACGTGGACAACTCTGGTTCTAGTTCTAGTCTTTCTACTGCTGCACCTGGTCATGACTTGAGACAGAATGTGGAGAAGCCCACACCTACTTCTGAACTCAACAGTCTGGAGCAGCCTGTTTTGTCACCTACTGCTTCAATGCCGACTGCTGTACTGTTCTAGGATTACTGACGAGTTCTTCTCCTCAGGCATCTTCCCCTGATGTGTCCCTTGGAACTTCTGCCCCTGGAACTTTATTACATTCTCAGAAACAGGATGCGTAAGGTCGTTGTTACTCTTCCTTGTTCAAGTTTCCAGTTTTGGCTGCAAAGAGACACAATGCTGTATGTCTCTCTTATGTGGGTGATTTACATGAGTCCTCTGACCGTGTGTATGTAGCACGTACACTCCTCAAGGACTCTGAAATTTTTCTCTCATGAGCCATATGCTCTAATTCACATCTTGGGTGAAACCACTTTTGACGTTAGTTTTCAAACGTCTCGAGGGCTAGAACGTTTTTGGTCCAAATATCATGTTTTGAAAAAGACTGCTTTATGGACCTCATTTCTGGCTATACCTCTAACCAAACCTACCTATAAAACTATAACTATTTTATTTCAAAATGAGGGTGTTGTTATGTCTGATGTTCTTTATTGGCTAAAACAACACTGTACTGTTCTAGGGCAACCTGAGGCTATTTTATTTATTTAGTTTTTGTTGACCAGGTAAGTGCACTAGACACATCCTGCCTATTTTCAGGTATGACCTGGGGAAAGGGGATACAGATGAATGCCAACTGACCTTGAACCAGATTAAGCTGTTGGTGGTATTTTTAGTAAATATTTAGTGAATTTTTAGACATTGAGAATATTTGGACAGGGGGGTAGAAGGTCAAGGTTTTGCTGAGTACTACAGAATCTGGCTCAGTACATTTACCTAACTCTTTTTTTATAGGTCGAAACCCAGGGGTCCTGTTTTATCTAGGCCAGCCGGAAGCTTGCTGCCGATGTGGTGACCCCTCTCATCTTAGTAGTATATGTGATAAAGTTAAGTGTACCATCTGTGGGGAGCTGGGTCATGTGGGGGTTAACTGTTTGAATGAATGCAAATGAAACCACTGTGAAGAGGTGGGACACACGTTTCAGAATTGTCAGTGGGCTGCCCATAATCAGGAGTTCAATGATGGTGGGGTAGATCAGTGCTTTATTATTACCCAGGTGCAGAAGGCCTGTTTGTGTTCTAGATCTGTTATACCACCTCCTGTAGTCCCTCAGCGCATGCCATGAGTATCTGCTCCTGCTGCTGTAGCAGTCGTAGTGCCTCCGGTGGTACATATTACTGTGATTTCTCCTGCCTTGGCTCCACGTGCCCCAGAGTCCAACAGGTCCATTCTGCCAGTTCCAGATGCCTCTCCTGGTCCTAGTAACATGCCTCCACCCAGGGGACCTACCTTTATTGCTCGTCAGAGGTCGACGAGGAATAACACTAGGGCAACATCCCCCCGTTCTAAGGCCCAGGAACCCTCCCCTGTACCAGTGTCTAATACATACAAAATTTTACAACATATCTCTGATGATGCTGGGGGGGAGTCTGATTCTTCCTCCATTGCTTCTTCTCACCCCGATGGTATTACTGACTTAGAATTGCAGATTGGTACTGGTCTCTCTCAGAAGAAGAAGGCTAAGTTGAAACGTAAGGGTAAAAAGGTAGTTGGGAAAAATATATCTTGAGGTGTTCTTTCACTCCCCTTTTTTTTCCAGTGTCTCATTTTTTTTGTCACACTATTAATGAAAATAGTATAAAACGCATGACAAAAAGGCAATTGTTTTTTTTCTCTGCAGCTTCTGCCATTGGGGATTTTTTTATTACAAGATACCAGATTTCACACAACTCATGAGATCCGTCAAGCACAAAAGGACTGGTTATTAGGCCCCTCAGTTTGGTCTATTGGCCCTGACAAATGTTCTGGACTGGGAATTTTGCTAAATGTTCCTGGGTTTCGTTTGCTCAAACTGCATGATGAAGCCCCAGGTAGATATTTTGGATTTGGGTCCTGTTCTGATAGGGTGATTAACATTTATGCACCACAGACTAAGGCATCTCGTATTGACTTGTTTTCCTTAGTTCAACCTTACTTGCACACTTCCCTTCAAGTTATATTTTCTGGAGATTTTAATTGTGGTTTGATCCTTCATGATAAGAGTACCTTTGCTACCACACAAAAATTATTCTGCGATTCTCATGAGTTAGTGAAAATGGTACAAACTGCTCATCTTAGTGATGCATATTTGTCTTTTGCCAAACAGCATTCTACTATGTTCCAAAAAGGCAGATTTTCCACCCAAATTAACTTTGTATTTTTATCATGTACTTTATCGTTTTTTCTACCTCTGTACAACCTGTGGCTTTCTCAGATCATAAATTGCTTACTGTCGGTATTGGGCAAAATTTGCTTCTAGGTAAAGGGCCAGGCCTCTGGAAGCTTAATATTTCTTTATTACATGACCCTATGTTTATGTAGTCTTTGCTGTCCTTTATCCAGGCTTGAAAATCTGTCTTTATTTGTTATGAGGACACTGTTCAGTGGTGGACAGATATGAAGCATGATTTAAGAATTTTTTTGAAAATGTATAGCCGTCAGAAAAGCAGAAAGGATTACCTAAACTATTTACAGAATGGGTAAATTTGCAATCACTATTGACAATAGCACATGAGACAGGGCAAGATCTTTCTCAACAGTTGTTCCTTGTACTGGCTGATATGTTGAGTTACCAGTCTTGACAATCCCGTCAGATCTATCATCAACATAAATTTGGCACACAGGGAAAACATCATGTTGTTTTTGCCCTTTTGAATTTAATACTCGCTTAATTGCACAGAAACATATGTCCTGTTTAGCGAAATCTGAGGGTGCATTATGTACATCCCAGTCTGATATTTGCAAAATTGTGTCGGAATATTTGTCAGCCCTTTTTTCCCCTCTCCCTGCTGCTGCTAGTGACCCTGCTCCCCTTTATAATGACTTAGCTATTCCAGTCCCTTCACAGCCGTGCCTGGATGAGGCATGTTCTGCTATTTCTGTACAAGAACTTCGATTGGTTATTAGTTCTTTAACTCTGAATTGGACTCCTGGTCCAAATGGTCTTCCAAATGCCTTGTACAGAGTGTCGGGAGACCACTTGGTTCCTGAACTTGCATCTGTTTTTAATTCTCTCTTATCTACTGAATTAATACCCTTGGATTTTACAAAAGGCACCCTGATTTATATATATATATAAAAAAGGAGATGCTCATTTTCTTAAGAATTGGCACCCATTATGTATGTTAAATACAGATTTTAAGTTGTTAATGAAAATACTGGTGAAACATTTGTTGTTGATTACAGAGGAGGTTATTCATCCAGCACAATCTTGTTTGGTGCCCAATAGAAGGATCTCAGACCATTGGATACTACTTCGAGAATTCTTTTTTCATGATATGCCAATGTGATTTCAGAGTTTGTTGTTTCTGTGGATCAGCAGGTGTCTTTTGATTCTGTTCATCATGATTTCCTGTGGGAGGCACTTCGATGTTTACGCATACCTGTTATAATGATACAGTGGATCTGTGCTTTTTATAGGATGGCTACTGTTGTACCAGTGGTGAATGGTCGGGTAGGTCAGATGATACCGATTAAGAGAGGGGTTTGTCAGGGCTGCCTGCTAAGCCCTCTTTTGTATGTCTTCTTCCTTGATGTTTTACTACATTGTTTAAATGTTCACCCTCAGATTTGAGCCATTTCTTGTCCTGCTCTGATATCACCCTACAAGGCTATTGCATATGCTGATGATGTTTCTTTTTTGGTGGTGGACGAGTTTTCTGTTATTATTCCCCTGAAGGTATGTACACAGTTTGGAGACTTGTTGGATGTGATTTTGAATTATGATAAAAGTTTGGGTATTAGGTTAGGTCTGTCTACGGTTCCTTTAGGCCCCATTGGTCCCTTGAACTTTATTATGGGTCCCATTCATATTTTGGGTGTTTTGTTTGGGGTTCCTGATTCTGATGTTTTAAACTGGGAAGCTAAAATACTACAAGGAAAGATTAAAGTAGCCCAATGGAACAGGGGCAGGTTGGGAAAAAGCATGTCTTTTTGATTAAATCTCATTTAATCCCGACTTTTCTCTATTTGAGTTATGTTTTTCCTATTCCTAAAAAATTGGAAACTACTGTTCTCAGCTTGTTCTTTCAAACCTTATGGGGGAGCAGGTTGAACTCCATTAAAAGAAATGTAACTTATCTTCCCATCACTGATGGTGGTGTCCACATGGTTAACCCTCTGTTGTTTTTTTACTAGCATTTTTCTTACAGCAAACTTAAGACCGCTAATGATCAACACTCAGAAGGGCTGGGAACCATGGTTCTATGACTCTTGTTGTGTCTGGTTCCATCAATGGTAAAACAATTCTTTGATGGTGCTTCAGCTTTCTACTGCTATACCGAATTATATTAAACTTTTGTTTTTACATTTGAAGCAATTGAAGGTGACTACACAGTTAGTACTAAATTCTTCCCATAAAATGTTATACAAACATTTGCTTTCAACCCTCTGTGTTGCCAGTCACCTTTTGATAAATGTCCTAGTCAGCATCTTTCTTCCCTTTTATCTCTTTTGAGATGTAATAGAGTGCTGGCACATATGTGGTATTTCCACTGGTTGTCGTGTCATGAACGCATAAATGTTAAGGCAAATCAGAGACATAAACAGTCACAGGAATCATAGGAAGGATACTGAGCCAAATGGACTTTCGTCCTATATGCTCGCCATTTCTCCTAATTTCTGATCTGGTTCATATACCTATCCCATTTAGATTTAAACTCTGTAGTTGATTGACTAGTCACAACCTCCAACGGTAATATATTCCAATCATACACCACTCTTTGATTAAACCACCGTGTACTTTGTACTTTCTTCCTTTTTGATGCTGTTAGCTGCATCAGATGAGACCTTGTATTATACATACTACTGTTTAGTTCAAGACCAGTGATATCCCAAAGATCATCACTTTGCCAAGCCTTGTACACTAAGCACATATCACCTCACTTTCTTCTCTCCTCCAAGGAATACATATTCAACTCCGTTAATCAGGTTGCGTAATTTTTCCCTGCCATATTATGGATAGCTTTTGTTGCTCTTTTCTGAACCCGCTCCAACAACATTGAATCCTGTTTTTTAAAGAGTGACCACACCTGTGCTCCAAACTCCATAACAGGTCTCACCAAAGATATATACAGAGGCATAACAGTCCTACTTCTAGATGACATATGCCTCAGTATACAGTTTAAAATTCTATTTCCTTTTTGGGCTATATTTTGACAGTGTGATGAAAAGGACATATCGCTAGAAACTGTTATGCCCAGATCTCTTTCCTCGGCTATTGTTTTTAGTGGTGTGTTTCCTAATTTATAGGGTAGTTTAGGATTTCTGTTGCCCAGATGCATAATAAAACATTTGTCTTGATTTAGTGTCAATTTGAATTTATTTGACCATGTGTCAATATTATCTATTGTGTCTTGTAAATTTGATGTATTTAGTCTAATATTTACTTTTGAAACCAATCCTACAATCATCAGCAAATTTTTGTATCCATACATATTTTTGTTTTATTTGAAGTGATGATACATAAAGATTAAATAAACAAGGGTCCAGCACTGATCCCTGGGGCACCCCACTAGTCACTCCCAAACTATCGGACTGTTCCCCTCTGATACTCACACATTGATTTCTGTTGTGTAACCAGTTCTGAACCCAGTTTATAATATATGTGTTTATAATCAGGTTTCTCATTTGTTGTAATAGTTCAGGGTGAGGGAGCTTGTCAAAAGCCTTTGAGAAATCAAGAAACAGCACATCAACAGGGATTCCCCTATCCAATCTATCTATAACCTGGTTATAGAAGGCCAACATATTCGTCTGACATGACCTACCCTTTGCAAAACCATACTGAAATTTATCTGTGAGATGATTCGTTTCTAAATATTCATTTATTCTATCCTTTAATACTCCTTCCAAAATCTTGGAGGGTATGGCAGTAAGGCTAATGGGTCTATAATTTGCAGGATCCATCTTATTTCCCTTTTTATAGATTGGGACAACAATCACCGATTTCTAGCAATCAATCACCTCGCCAGTATCCAATGACCTTGGGAAAATGTATGTTAATGGGGGAGCTATTGTCTCTGCCAGCTCCTTAAGTGCTCTTGGATGAAGCCCATCAGGACCCGGGGATTTAGTAGGATCTAATTTGACTAGTCACTGGAACATTTCTGTTCCCTACCATTATGTATGACTGAACATGAAACTATTTCCCACTTGTTTTTTGACTGTTCCTTTATTAAAGACTGATGGTCCTTTTTGGCTAAAGCTTGGGCTATTCCATTGTTTCAGACGGTGACTTATTCTAACATTATGTTTGGTGTTCCCCCCCCCAATGGACTGCGTGGCACAAGGATACCTTGAACCTTGTTTTTTTGTTATAAAATTGAATATTTTGATGTCATGCGGCCTGTTTACCTTGCAACAGAAACACTGTTCCTTTTTGGAGCATGAATGTAAGAGTGTGTCTCCAATGTGCTTCTTTAAGTAGGACTGTGCTTTTGGAACTCTGGAAGGCTCTCCCTTGGATTACAAATTCTGATGCTGTGGTTACTTGACTTGTACAATACTGTCTTCTTGTATATGTTTCCCTTTTTTTAGTTCCCTTTGTCTGATTTGCTTTGTATTTTTTTGTTTACCGCTGTACAATTTTGTATTTCAATAAAATTTTCCCCTACTCTTTTTTGATAAGTGCTATGGGATCTTTAGCATCCACCTGAACTACCAGCAATCCAGGCAGATGACACCTCAGTTTTAATGTCTCATCCAAAAGATGGCACCTCAGAAGTGCAGCAACCCCCTCATGCAGCACTACAATTGACAGTGACAATTGACATTGAAATCCCTGAGGAAAAGGAGCTCAGCAGAGGAGGAGTGGGAGGTTAGAGCAGAGAGAATCAACCAAAAAAGAGGAAGAGATGTTAGAAGAGGTAGAGAAGATTCCAGTTAAGATGGGTAAGGAGGAAAGAAAGAAGTGCTGAGTGAAGAGAAACTAATGGGAGTAGGGTACAGGTTCCCTGAGAGATATGGAGAGGGTGAGGCTCTGGTAGATTTGGAGGGCAACACCATCATCCTTTTGCCATGGTCCTGCCTAATGAGCTGAAAGTTAATGAGTGCCAGGTAAGAGTCAGGTGTTATAGATGAAAGGCAGGATTTTGAAATGCAGAGGTAGTGACCCAAGTGCTGGGTGACCCAAATGTTAAGAAGGTATATTTTAGGAAGTAGACTCCAAGCATTAAGATGCAAGATGCTAAGGTCTTTAGAAGGAGAGGTGGGAGAGGAAGCAGGGGACTGGGGTAAGGTTCAGTATCATCAGCTAGTAGGTGAAGCAGGATAAGGAGCAGGACAGAGTGAGATATGCATTCCTGGGTTGGAGGGAGGGAGAGAGGGGAGAGCAGGGAAGGGAAAGGATGACTAAGTGGAGGAACTCAAAGTTGAGGGAAGAGGATGAGAAAAGACAAGGGTTGATAAAGGGTGGAAGGGGAAAAGGGAACAGTGGGCTGGAAGAGTGCAAGGGGGAAGGAGAGAGTTGGGATGGGGTAGGAAAGGAAGGAAGAGGAGGCAGAAAAAGGTGACATGATACATGATTATCAGAGAGCAGTGGAAATTATGAACCAGCAAAACACAAATGAATTGGCAAAACAAACACAGCAGTAAATGGCTAAACTGATTGAGAAAAGGATAGCTAACATAAGCAAAAAATGACAAATAAGGCAGGTGTGAGGCTCACTAGAGTTCAGCAGTGCAAACGTTAAATAAAGGGTACAGCCAGATATTATTGGCAAAGTATTGGCAAAACAAACATGACAATCAAATAGCTAAATTGTTCTGGAAGAGACTGACTAGGCAGGCAATGCACAAATAGAGCAAGTGTGAGGCTCATTAAAGATAAGCAGTGCAAACTTTAAAGCAAGCATTTATCAATGCTGAATGTTGATGCTTTGCTCTGTTGAGCTTGCTCACTCCCCCTCTGTCAGTTGCTCGCTCTGTTTCTCTTGGTGCTGCAGGCTGCACTTTTGTACTGTACTCCAGCCTGCATTGGCACCTTTGTCTGCCCACAAAGAAATCTGCAGCAATCCCAACAGAGCTCCTTTGAGCATTCTCACCCCCCCTCTCTCACTCACTCATTCCTTTTGTACTGGGCTCCTGCCTATGTTGCTGCCTTTTTCTGCCCACAGAGAAATCCGCAGCAGTCACGACAGAGCTCAGTTGAGCTCACTCACTCCCCCTGTGTCAGTCACTCATTCTGTTTCTCCTGACACTACAGGCTGCGCTTTTGTACTGGGCTCCTGCCTGCATTGGCACCTTTGTCTGCCCACAAAGAAATCTGCAGCTGTCCTGACAGAGCTCCGTTGAGGTCGCTCAGTCTCCCTCTCTCATGCACTCATTGTGTTTCTCCTGGGGCTGCAGGATCCCCTTTTGTACTGGGCTCCTGCCTCTGTTGGCGCCTTTTTCTGCCCACAAAGAAATCTGCAGCAGTCCCGGCAGAGCTCTGTTGAGCTCACTCCCCCCCTCTCTCACTAGCTCATTCCATTTCTGCCAGCACTGCAGGCTGCCCTTTTGTACTGGGCTCCTGCCTGTGTTACTGCCTTTTTCTGCCACAAAGAAATCCACAGCAGTCATGATAAAGCTCAGTTGAGCTTGCTCACTCCACCTGTTTCAGTCATTCATTCTGTTTGTCCAGCCGCTGTAGGCTGCCCTTTTGTACTGGGCCCCTGCCTGCATTGCTACCTTTTTCTGCCCCCCCAAAAAATCCACAGCAGTCCCAAAAGAGCTCCATTGAGCTCACACACTCCCCCTCCCTCACCCACTCATTCTGTTTCTCCCGGCACTGCAGGCTGCCATTTTGTACTGGGCTCCTGTGTTGGGGCCTTTTTCTGCCTACAAAGAAATCTGCAGCAGTCCCGACAGAGGTCTGTTGAACTCGGTCACTTCCCCATCTCACTCACTCGATCTTAATCTGTCCCAAACACTGATTTCCCACAGCAACCACGCTATTCTGTGGCAGGAATGCAAAAACATATTTAGGTCAGGATGTGAAAAATGACAGCCATACTGTTCATAAAGAGGTGTGAAAAAATGCCAGTGTTGGAAATGTGGTGTGAAAATATTACAAATTTGCGAAGTTACAAGAGTGCGTGGAAACAGTTCAACGCACGCTAGTAACACAGTCATTTTATGGACTTTCATCACCAAATTTTCAACATATGGATTTTAGGACCACTGGTCATGAACAGTGTCACTGTCATTTTCTTAATCTGTCCCAAACATTGATTTCCCACAGCAGCCGTGCTGTTCTGCGCCGCAAGTGCGAAAACACATTTTGTCCAGGATGTGAAAAATGACAGCTGTACTGTTCATAAGGAGGTGTGACAAGATTCCAGTGTTGAAAATCAGGCATGAAAATATTACTGATTTGTGAAGTTACAAGGGTGTGTGGAAACTCCACAACGCACGCTCGTAACACAGTGATTTTATGGACTTTCATCACAAAATTTTCAACATAACGCATTTTAGGACCTCTGCTCATGAACAGTGTTACTGTGGTTTTCTTAATATGTCCCGAACACCGATTTCCCACAGCAACCACACTATTCTGTGCTGGCAGTGTGAAAATGCATTTCAGCCATGATGTGAAAACTGACAGCTGTACTGTTCATAAGGAGGTGTGGGCGTATCCAGTCTTTGCTTTGTCTCCACTCCACAGACCCTGCTGTAGAATAGGACCATGGGGGACCCTGGGCAGGAGGGTGGGCAACTCTAAAGTCCCGGCAGAGCTCCATTGAGCTCGCTAACTCCCCTTCTCTCACTCGCTTGTTCTATTTCTCCCGATGCTGCAGGCTGCCCTTTTGTGCTGGGCTCCTGCTTGTGTTGGCACCTTTTTCTGCCCACAAAGAAATCCGCAGCAGTCCCAACACAGCTCAGTTGAGTTCACTCACTCCCCCTCTCTCACTCACTCGTTCTGTGTCTCCTCATGCTGAAGGCTTCCCTTTTGTACTGGGCTCCTGCCTGTGTTGGTGCCTTTTTCTACCCACGATGAAGTTCGCAGCTGTCCCGACAGAGCTCCGTTGTCACTAGCTTGTTCCATTTCTCCCGGCGCTGCAGGCTGCCCTTTTGTACTGGGCTCCTGCCTGCATTGGCACCTTTTTCTGCCCACAAATAAATCTGCAGCAGCCCTGATAGAGCTCCGTTGAGCTGGGTGACTAAAGTAGTAGACCAGGGAGGGGCTGTGAACATGGCCTACCTAGACTTTAGCAAGGCATTTGACACAGTCCCACACAAAAGATTAATAGTCATATTAACCAGCCTGGGAGTGGGTCCCAGGGTGGTAGTCTGGGTAAAACATTGGCTGCACAACAGGACACAGAAGGTAATTGTAAATGGAGTCCACTCTGAAGAAAGAGGAGTTACTAGTGGGGTACCGCAGGGTTCAGTATTGGGTCCAATGCTTTTTAATGTCTTCATCAGTGACATTGCAGAGGGACTGGAAGGAAAAGTATGCCTTTTTGCTGATGACACAAAGATCTGCAACAGGGTTGATACACAAGGAAGCGTGGAAAGGATGAGAAGGGACTTGGCAAGGTTGGAGGAATGGTCAGAAGTATGGCAGCTAGGATTCAGCGCAAAGAAGTGCAAAATAATGCACCTGGGAAACAAGAACCCAGGAGAAGAATACACAATCGGGGGGAAGGTAGTAACAACAACAAAAAAGGAAAGGGACCTGGGGGTAATCATATCAGATTACCTTAAGGTTAGCAAGCAATGTGAGAAGGCAGTAGGGAGGGCTGGGGGTATACTGGGATGCATAGGGAGAGGCATCAGCAACAGAAAACAGGAAGTTGTTATCCCTCTGCACAGACAGTTGGTGAGACCCCATCTGGAGTACTGCATCCAGTTCTGGAGACCCCATCTTCGCAAGGACATAGACAGGATAGAGGCAGTCCAGAGGAGGGCAACTAAAATGGTGCAGGGTCTGCAAGAGAAGCCGTATGAGGAGAGACTAATGGAGCTTAATATGTATACCCTTGAGAAAAGAAGGCAGAGGGGGGACATGATAGAAACTTTTAAGTACCTCAGTGGAATCAACAAAGTCCAAGAGGGTAGCATCTTTCAGAAAAAGAGATGTGCAAGAACAAGGGGACACAATTTAAAGATAGAAGGAGGCAGTTCAGGGGCAATGTGAGGAAGTATTATTTCACAGAGAGGGTAATGGATGCATGGAACAGCCTTCCTGAGGAGGTTGTGGGGTCTAAAACTGTGGGAGAATTCAAGAATGCATGGGACAGACATAAGGCAATTCTTGTGGAGGGTAGGAAGAAATAGGCTGTTGGTTAACTAGGATCTGCGGCCTATCCTGTAGGTAGGGAAAGGGCAGACTAGATGGGCCAAGCGGTCCTTATCTGCCATCAAATTCTATGTTTCTATGTTTCACTCAGTCCCCCCTCTCTCACTGGCTCATACTGTTTCTTCCACTGCTGCAGGCTGCCCTTTTGTACTGGACCCCTGTCTGCATCGACGTCTTTTTCTGCCCACAAAGAAATCTGCAGCAGTCCCGACAGAGCTCCGTTGAGTTCGCTCACTCCCCCTCCCTCACTCGTACTGATTCTCCCACTGCTGCATGCTGCCCTTTTGTACTGGGCTCCTGCATTGGTGCCTGTTTCTTCCCACAAAGAAATCTGTAGCAGTTCCAACAGAGCTCAGTTGAGCTCAGTCACCTCCCTACTCACTCATTTGATCTTAATCTGTCCTGAACACTGATTTCCCACAGCGACTGTGCTATTCTGTGCCAGAAGTGCAGAAACACATTTTGGTCAGGATGTAAAAAATGACTGCTGTACTGTTCATACGGAGGTATGGAAAAATGCCAGTGTTGAAAATCTGGCATGACAATATTACAAATCTGCGAAGTTACAGGTTGCATGGAAACTGCACAATGCACACTTGTAACACAGTCATTTGATGGGCTATCATCACCAAATTTTCAACACAGGCATTTTAGGACTTTTGCTCATGAACAGTATCACTGTCATTTTCTTAATCTGTCCCAAACACTGATTTCCCACAGCAACCGCGCTATTCTGCGCCAGAAGTGCGAAAACACATTTTAGCCAGGGTGGGAAAAATGACAGCTGTACTGTTCATTAGTAGGTGTGGGAAAATGGCAATGTTGAAAATCTGGAGTGAAAATATAAATTCTCAAAGTTACGAGAGTGCGTGCAAACTGCTCAACACATGCTTGTAACACAGTCATTTTATGGGGTATCGTCACCAAATTTCCAACACAAGCATTTTAGGACCTCTGCTCATGAACAGTGTCACTGTCATTTTCATACTCTGTCCCGAACACTGATTTCCCACAGCGACCATGCTATTCTGCACCGGAAGTGCGAAAACACATTTTGGCCAGGAAGTAAACAATGACAGCTGTACTGTTCACAAGGAGGAGTGGAAAAATGCCAATATTGAAAATCTGGTGTGAAAATATTGCAAATTCCTGAACTTACGAGCGTGTGTAGCAACTGTGCAATGCACGCTCATAAAACAGTCATTTTAAGGATTTTTTTCCACCAACTTTGCAACATAGGCTTTTTGAGAGCCCACCTCATGAACACTGGCACTGTCTCATAGGTCTCATAGGTAAGTACAGAGCTATATAGACGTTAGTCCTTTTGTTCACCATTTATTAATAACCCTGAATATTATGCTTAAGTAAGAAGCTATCTAGTTTGTTTTTAAATACGTTCACAGTTACACTAGCCACCACCTCTAATGGCAACCTATTCCAAATATTGGTAACTCTCAGCATGAGCCAGGATTTTCTTTTTTTAGTTTTTGGACATTCCAAATATCGTTGTAGAGGGTGTGATGATCTAGTATTACCCGACAATTCCCTGTACCTCAAACCCAGTAGTTCCCATAAATCTGGATCAATAGTGGCTTTATAGATTAAACACATATCCCCCTTTAAACGCCTGTATTCCAAGGAATATAAACCCAGAATATTTAGCCTCTTTTGATAATCATGACCTTTAATCTCCTGTATATTTCGGGTGGCTTATCTCTGAACTCTCTCAAGTGCCACTATCTCGGTTCTTCCACTGGGTGACCAAAACTGCACACAGTAATCCAAATGCGGCCTCACCAATGATGTATAAAGGGGCAGAAGAACATCCCTACTCCTAGATGTAATATGTTTATTTGTACAGTGTAAAATACCACTTGCTTTTTTTAATAACTGAATTGCAATGCATTTTAGGTGATAGATCGTTTGTAACCATAATACCCAAGTCACTCTGTTGTTCCACAGTATTTAATATTTGTCCTCCAAGTGTATATGGTATCTGTTTATTTACCTTCTCAAGGTGCATAACACAACATTTGTCCACATTAAACAGCAGTTTTTTATCTAATGCCCAGGACTCCAGCATATTTAGTGCTTCTTGTAGTTTTGTGGCATCATTTTGGTTATTAATAGGAAGCCCAACCCTGGTATCATCAGCAAACTTAGAAACCCAGACTCCATTGATGACTTTCATTGAGGCAATATATATATTAAACAAGCAGGGCCCCAAGACAGAGCCCTGGGGCACCCCACTAGTCACCTCCGCCCATGCTGAGTTGGTCCCATTTACATTTACTGACTGCTTTCTAGAGGTGAGCCATGCATCTACCCATTTTGTTATTTTTCCTGGTAAGTCCTGTAGTATTAATGCTTCAATAAGTTCTCCATGGGGACCTTGTCGAAAGCCTTGATAACGAGATACATCACATCCACAGGCTGTCCCTCACCCATTGCCCTGCTAACCTTTCCATAAAATTCCAACAGGTTGGTCTGACAGGACCTTCCGGTGGTAAATCCATGCTGTACTGGGTCTACCAGATCTGTTTTTTTGGCATGGTCCACAATATAATCTTTTAAAATACCCTTGAAGATTTTTCCTAAGACAGACGTCAGGCTAATTGGTCTATAGTTGGACACCTCATGTCTACTCCCTTTCTTGTAAATGGGAACCACTCTTGCTTGTTTCCATGCCTCCAACACTAGCCCTTTTTTAATGATGTTTGAAAAATAACCGTCAGGGGTCCAGCCAAGAGGTCTGCCAGTTCTTTAATTATTCTTGGGTGTATTCCATCCGGACCTTGTGATTTATTCTGATCTAATTTGTGGAGCCTTTTAAGTATGTCTTCGCTTGTTATCAGTGATTCTACTTCTAGTACAGTTTGCAAATGTTCTAATTTAGGGGAGGATTTACTATTGAAGACTGATATAAAGAAATCATTATACATTTGGGCAAGAAGAGACTGGTCAGTAACTGTACTACCATCCATTGCATGTAGTGAGCCAATAGGTCTACAAGCACCTTTTTGGTCATTAATATATGCATAAAAAGATTTATAGTTATCCTGGACTCTGGTTGCTAGGCTTAACTCATATTTTAGTTTAGCTTCTTTAAAACATTTTTAACTTTTTTAAAAGGTCCTTGTATGTTTTCCAGCAAATGTTGTTTCCCGATCTTTTGGCCTTATAAAATGCCCTATTTTTTTTCTTTATCAGTTTCAGTATATGTTTTGACATCCATTTGTGTTTGATCTTGGTGGTGTCATCCGTTCTTTTTATTAAAGGAGTAAAAGTTTGGGTAACTAAGCTTATTTTACCCACCAGCAGATCCCACATGGAGTTGAGTGTTTTGTTTTGAAATTCCTCTACCCAGTTCCAATTTTTGAGATATGTTCTCATACTATCAAAATCAGCTTTACTATAGTCATATTTGCTAGTCCTGCTTACAATAGTGTCTGTTAATGTGTCAAGGGAAAAGTAAACCATAGAGTGGTCACTTGATCCAAGAGGGGGAATAACCTTACAAGATGTTATATTACCATCTAGGTTACTTAACACAAGATCTAATATGTGACTGTCTCTAGTATTGACATTTACCCACTGGTTCATTCCTGCTAGCAAGTATAATTCTAGATATCATGATTCCATAGTAGTATTTGTCCATAATGTTGTCCAATTTATGCCTGGTAAATTAAGATCACCTACTACAACGTTGCTTTTAGTTCTACCAATTGTATCCAAAAAATCCAGTAATTGTTCCTCCTGGTCTGGTGTAACAGTGGGTGATCTATATATGACCCCAATGTTAACAACGTGTGAATGGCAAAATGATATTTTGACCCATAACACCTCTATTTTATCCCATTTAGTTGTATTGATTTCTTCAAATTTATTTTGTTGGAAATGAATAGAGCCACTCCCCACCTCTTTTCCTTTCCTGTCTTTGTGGTACAAATTAAATCCATTTATTTGCTTTTCCCATGGATCATGTGGGCTCCACCAGGTCTCCGTAACACCACATATACTAACATTCAATTGTTCCATGGATAATTTTAATTCACCCAATTTGTTATTTAAACTCGTGGCATCTAATGAGAGGAAGTTAAATGAAGTACGGTCATATATTTCTTCCTTTGAAAGAGAACTAATAGGTCTACTTCCCCCCCT
This sequence comes from Neoceratodus forsteri, assembly GCA_016271365.2. Taxonomy (NCBI): domain Eukaryota; kingdom Metazoa; phylum Chordata; order Ceratodontiformes; family Ceratodontidae; genus Neoceratodus; species Neoceratodus forsteri. Next base: position 82,697,087 of record CM028133.1, on the reverse strand, counting down.
CATGCTAAGTTTAGATTTTCCTCCAATGTGTGTCTGAGTTGGTAAGCAAAAATACATTTCCCCCTTCTGTTTAGATGGAGTCCATCTTGTACACATAGCATTGGGTCCCTAAACTTTGCCCCCTGTTCGGCAAAGGTATGGCCTTCTCTAAAGCACCATATTTTCAACCATCCATTTAACTGCATTATATCATCATTTACATCCCATGATGCCCTGGGTATTGGCAGTAGCCCAGAAATAATGAGATCACATCCATCCTCTGTAAGGGTCCTCCCTACCTCCTCAAAATCTCTCTGTATATCTAGGAGCCTTCTTTTCCCTACATCATTAGTTCCTACATGTATAAGGACCAATGGTTTGTGAGTGTTTTCTCTTAAGCCAGGGAGAAGATTTTTGATGTCTTTTATACCTGCACCAGGGAGTGCACTGACTGTAGTCGTTTGTTTTCGATTTTTACATAAAATGTGATCTGTATATTTCAACATAGAATCACCCAGAACCAGGACGTCTCTAGTATTAGACTCCTCCTCTTTTTTTACTGGCTTATTAATTTTGCCAGTAGTTTGTTTGTTCTCCCCTACTGGTATGTTTGATTCTAGATTTTTAAACTGCTCCTTAGTAAGTGGTGGGGGGGATTGTGTAATGTTGGTTCCATTCTGAAGTGGAGTAACCTGTATTTTGTTGAGGTCACTGGATAATGGGGGGAGGTCACTTTGAGTTGAAATGTAGCTAGCCCCATCTTGATTAAGAATAGAAAACCTGTTTGGTGTTAAAACATTTGAGGAACCCCCTATGTTTCTTCTACCCTTTTTTCTGTTTTATTGGTATTTGTTATTACAAGACACCATTCTTCCTCCTTCTCATGTGTTTCATTCAGGTGACTATGTTCACATGATGTCGTAGTCGCATCTGTTACAGAATCAATATATTGTTCCAAATTACTGATATCAATCTGTACCTGAACCCTTTGTCTTAAAACCTGTATCTCTGTTTGTAAGATATCTATCTGTCATTTCATTACTCAGTCCCAAAAGGTGATTCCATGCAGTGACTGCAAAATCACCTTTTGGTGTCAAATAATGCCATGACACTGGCAGAATTCATGAGGAGAGGTCCCAAAAAACCCATGTTGAAAATTTACTGCTAAAATTCCCAAAAAATGCTTGAGATATGCATCAAAGTTGAAAAAAAAAAAACTATTTATTCCATTATACAGCTTACCGGCATTTCCTCAGTTCGCGGTCGACTTTGAAGAGTGCAGACATGTTCTAGGTCCACCAAAGATCGTCGCACCAGACTCCAGAGGTAAGTATGGGGTGAGGGGGATGTGGGGAGGCAGGGTGCACAGTGAGTTGGCGTGGGTTGTGGGAGGGGGGCAGGGAGACTACGAGGGACCATTTTCTTTTTTGACAGGTTACAAGAAAAAAAAAACATTGCGGGACTTTTTTTTTTTTACAGGGCTATTTGGCATGCTGGGGTGGGCTCCCAGTGTGCCAACAGAGTGTTTTTTGGGTGGGAGCAGCTTTAGCTGATGGGGGATTGGGCACCCCCATCGGCACAAAAGGGGGGGACACACGAACTGAGGTGATTGTGCACCACGTCGGCACAACTGCACTGGGTGTTTGGGGGGAATTATGCCAGTGGTGTGTGGGCTCTCCCATTGGCAAATGAAAGTGGGAGGGGGAACATAATGCTGGTGGGGAGTGGCCTCCCCATCAGCAACATGAACGTAGGCACTGAAGCCGATGGGGATTGGGGCCCCCATCGGCAAACAAACACAGTGGGGTGGGGGGCACATGCTGCCGAGGGGGATTGGGCACCCCCTCGGCAGTGGAGGTGCTTTAATATTGTTTGTGAATACAGTGGCAAGCCACCGCCATGTTCACAAACAATATCACAGTAACAAGGTTCCACCCAGCAATGACGAGTTGCTCCCTGATTGCAGTGGAATGGCTTACACTGCAATGATGAGGTGGCCCCTGATTGCAGCTAAGCTGAAAACTTACAAGGTTGTGGCACACTGGCTGAACTAGTGTCAGCAGCAGTATGCCACCCCATGGGAAACAGCTGGCCAAGCCTCCAAAGGCTGTGGGGGCATTGGCCACAACAGTGCCACACCTCCACAACCTGCTTCAGGAGCAAGCTGCCGCAATATGTTTCTTGCGCATGCACGCAATCAACATAAATAGGGTTTACCCAGACAGGTTTTACCTAGGAAACAGGGAGAACCTGATCCCAGATACAGACCTACCATGTGAGAATGGGAAAATTAAATGGAGCTAGTTCGAGGCACTGAACTTAACGATCAATGGCAACCATTTCACACATTGTAAAAAAAAAGCCTTAAAAAACTGAGTTCGGGTCCCAGTGTCATAAGTAGTGTTTCCTGAAAGTTACATGCTATTTGGTTTTGTGGTTTGTTTTAAGAGGGCATATGTTAACTTGTTCTGTCCTAACTGAAAACAGGCAGGCTGTTTCTGTCCCTCTGACTGAGCCTGGGAGAGTGATGCCATCATATTTGACTAGGCTACAGCTTCAGCGGTGTAAGTTCCTGCTTGACTGACATGCTGTTAACTTCCCAATTAGAACAATCTGTGAGGTAATTGTTTGCTGTCCAGGGTTTTTAGAAACTCTGCTGTTTGTTCAGATGAATTAGCTGAAAATCCACATGTTGTTCTTCTAAAGAGCTGATCTTTTGAGTTTCAGTGCTGAATTGAAGTGGTATGCATTTGAGAAATCAGCTTATCTGTATCACAGCTGCTGCCAGTTCTTTATGACCAAAACTCTGTTTTTTTTCTAGATATAACACTGGGTTGTTTATTTAACGGATATGAAATAAGTTTAAAGTTTATTAGTTCATACCAGTAGTTTGTCTTTTTAATGTAGTCTCAATAAATAGGTTCATGTAAGAAAATTATTTTCCTCTCAGAGTGACAGACAGGTGCCTGACACACTCTGCTATTTCAGGCCCTGTCCACACTACACCGCTTGTGCCTGGTAACGGATGCAATCCGTTACGGGCACGGAGCGGTGCAGTGCGTCTGCACCTTGGGTGGTGTCCATTACGGGACCGGCGCTGCCGGTCCACACATCAGGATCCGGGCGACCGTTACAGCGTTGCCCAATCCCACAATGCAGCTTGTGCTGTGCTTGGGGCCCTGCAGGGGACCGTTACCGGCAGTCCACACTACCGCCGGTAACGTTACCAGGGCAGGATTAGTTTCATAACCGTTGTTGAAATCACCTCATATGTGGTTTCAACAATGGTTACAAAAATGCCTCCTGTAATGTTACAGGTGTAAATGTGACCTGTTACGGTAACGTTTTACACCCTCTGTAACGTTACAGAGGCGTAGTGTGGACATGGCCTCAGGCAGATGTGCTATATGAACTCACACATTTCAGTTATTTGAAGGTTTATGAGTTGAAATACATCATGCATGTATAACTAGAAACACTACACGGCATCAAGATGTCCCCATCTCCTACATCCAGTTGAGGTAGCAGCAATCTGCTGCCCCATGTCACCTGCCCCACATGCCCCCTGTCTCTAGCCCCAAATTCGAGGATGCTGCATCCTGCTGCCCACTCTCTTGTCCCATAGAGTCAGGGCTGCTGCACCCTGTTGCCCCATTTCCTGCCTGAACAATCAGTGCCTCAGCACCCTGCTGACCCTCTGACTGAACAGTTGAGGTTACTGCACCCTACTGTTGCCCTTTGTCCCCCAACCCCACAATCAGAACTGCTGCACCCTGTTCCTATCACCACAGTCGGGGCTGCTGTGCACTTTTATATGTTAGAGTCCCATGCCCCCTGCTTCCACATTTGGGGCTGCTGCACCATGCTGCCCATGCAGCCAGAGGTGGGGCTTTTATTGCACCCTGCTACCTACATTCATTTTCCCAAATGGGCAGGGTTGCTGCACCATGCACATCCCAACCCACAGTCAGGGCTGTTGTGTCCTGCTGCCCTCACCATGTACTGCCCCACAATCAAGGATTCTTCACCATGTTGTAGTCTGTCTCCTGCCACCATAGTTAGAGTTGCCGCACCCTGTTCCTGTCTACACAGTCAGGGCTGTTGTACCCTCTTGCACCCTACAGCCCAATTCCTCCACAGACCCATGACCCAGCAGTTAGGGTTGCTATACCATGCTGCCCCCTGCCACCAAAGGCAGATTTGTTTGCTGCACTGCCCAAAAGAAAAAACAGAAAAATGCTTTCATCTTGCGTTATGGGGGTGAAGGAAAGAGGGCATTAGGGTGCAGAAGTCCCAACTGTTTGGTCAGGAAACAAGGGAGGCATTAGAGTACAGCATCCCAAACTGTGGGAGAGGATGCAGCAGCCACACCTGGGTGGAACTGAGACAACTATGGGGGCAGTGGACAGGGGACAGCAAATGCCCTAACTCTTGTGGTAAGTGGCAACATGGTGCACCAGCCCTAACTGAAGAGGCAAGGGGCTCCAGGGCACAGCAGCCCTGCCTGAGTAGTCAGGAGCAGGGTGCAACAGCCCTGGCTATGGTAGTAGGAGATTGTGGCTAGCATGGTGCAGAAGCCTTGCCTGTGGGGCAGGACACAGGAGGCATCAGGGTACAGGAGCCCTGACTGTGGGATGGGGTGCTCATGGTGCAGCAGCCCTGCTCATTTGGGACATTCGATGTGGATAGCAGGGTGAAGCAAAAGTCCCACCTCTGGTGGCATGGGGCAGCATAGTGCAGTAGCTCCAACTGCAGAGGCAAGATACAATGAACCCCGGGTGTAGCAGAGCTCAGCAGCCCTGACTGTGGAGACAGCAACAGGGTGCAATGTCCCCAACTGTGGGTTTGGAGGACAGTGGATAGCAGGTTGCAACAACCTCAACTGTTCTGGCATGGGAAGCACAGTGCAGCAGCCCTGACTGTTCAGGATGATGGTGGGCAACAGGGTGCAGCAACCCCAACTGTGTGGGAGAAGACAGTGGGCAGCAGGGTGCAGTGACCTTGAATGTGGGGCAAGAGACAGAGGGCTTGTGGGGGCAGAGGACAGAGCATCAGAATGCAGCTGCCTCAACTATGGTGCAGGGGACAAGGGGCATCATGATGCTATGCAGAATCTAGTTTGTCATTTGTATTTTCAGACAGAAACCATAAAAGAACTGTAATTTGTGAGTTGATATTGTACATGTGCCTGAAAAACTGTAGCAGTGTGGAAGGCACCTGTTTGTCAATCTGAGAGGAAGACATTTTTTTCTTACATGTACCTATTTATTGAGGCTACATCAAACTACTTGTATGAATTAACAAACTATTGATTTACTTTAAATCCATTATATAAACACCCCAGTGTTATAGAGCTAAAAAAAAAAAAAAAGTTTTGATGAGAAAGAACTGGCAACAGCTGTGATACAGATAAGCTGATTTCTCAATTGTATACCACTTCAGTTCAGCACTGAAACTCAAATCATTAGCTCTTTAGAAGAACAAAATGTAGATTTTCAGAGAATTCATCTGAACAAATACCATAGACTGAGTTTGTAAAAACTATGGACAGGAAAAAGATTACATCACAGATTGTTCTAATTGGGAAATTAACAGCTCATCAGTCAAGCAGGTACTTACACTGCTGAAGCTGTAGCCTAGTCCCATATGATCTCATCACTCTCCCAGGCCCAGTCAGAGGAGGGACAGAAACAGCCTGTTTTCAGTTAGTGCAGAACAGGTTATTAACTGCTGATTTAAAGAAACCCACGAAACCAAACAGCATGAAATTTTCAGGAAACAAAGCTCATAACACAAGGACTTGAATTCAGGCATTGTTAGTCTTTTTTTAAACAATGTGTAAAATGGTTTGCCACTGATCTTTAAACAAGGGATGCTAGAGAGTTAGGTTCACCCTGATAGGGTGTAGTTGGGGTTCAGGGAAAATCTAGATTCTGAGACAGGTCTGGGGTGTACAACAAAGTAGCAAAAATAAGTTCAGTGGGAGGACGTCCAAGAGGAAAACAACAAATACAGAGCCACTGTCACAGCCAGGAGCAGCAGATCAAATAGTGCATTCTGAGAAGGACCAGCAGCAAGTGTGCACATGCAGGAATCAAGTTTCAAAACTTACGTGTTCCAGAATAGTTCAATGGATGGCTTGTGAAGCAAGGGCAGACTATCACAGTGGATGGGCAACATGATAGGCCCCCAGTTGCTTCTTCAGTTGACTCTAGACAGACTCCTCTCTGTTGTTGCCCTTTGCACTGTAGCCCTTTGCACAGATGACCACAGTGCAGGACCCCTAAAGGAGTCTGTGCTGAAGACTTTCAGTCCCACTCAGGATGCAGGCAGCACCCCCATATCTGCTGGGCTGTGGAGTGGAGGTGCAGGTTAGAGGAGAGGCATCTGCTAGTTAGTGGCCACTGAATTAAATGGAGCAGCTGTGGCAAAGACAGGAAGTGGTGCCAAGGGAGGACAGATCTTCAGCTTCAGGAACCCTCACGATCCAAGGATGTCTTTGAGATAGGAATCTAATGTATTGCAAATTTCCTCAGATACTTACCTGATTCTGCCTTTTGATGGTCTACCCTCTTCTGATGTGCCTCAACTGCTTTAGTTCTGGTGTGCCTACCTTATTGCAGATCTTTGTGTCATCTGCAAAGAGGCATACCTTCCTCTCCAGCCCCTCTGAAATGTCACTTATGAAGACATTAAAGAGGACTGGGCCTAGCACTGATCCTTGAGGCACCCCACTGCTCACCTCCCTTTCCACAGACTGAACTCTGTTCAACATCACCCTTTATATCCTACTGCTCAGTCAGTTTCTAACCCAGTTAACAACCCCAGTACTGACTCCCAGACTGCTCAATTTGTTTATTAGCCTTTTATATGGGATTGTATCAAAGACCTTGCTAAAATCCAGGTAGACCACATCTACTGCCCCTCCCTGATCAATCTCCCTTGCCACCCAGTAGACGAACTCTATCAGGTTTGTTCGACAAGACCTGCCTGCTGTGAAACCATGCTGTCTTGGATCCTGCTGTCCTCTGGATTCAAGGTGTGTCACAATCCTTTCCTTGAGTAATGATTCCATCAGTTTTCCTACCACTGAGGTTAGGCTGACTGGCCTATAGTTACTAGCCTCCTCCATGCTCCCGCTCTTATGGAGGGACAATATTCACCTTCTTCGAGTATCCTGGAATCACTCTAGTTTCTAATGATTTGTTAAACAAGGCTGTCCGTGGTCTTGCTAGCTCCTTTCTTAGTTCCTTTAGAATTCTGAGATGAATTCCATCCTGCCCCATTGCTTTATCTATTTTCAGTTTTTCTAATTCCTTTGGGACTCCCTCTACTGTGAATGGACTGGTATCTGCACTCCTCCCTTTGGTACTTCTTACACCTAGCTGTGGTCCCTCCCCATCCTCTTCTACTGTGAACACTGAACACAAATATTTATTCAGGATTTCTGTTTTTTCCTGGTCCCTTTCTGCTAACTGTCTCCCATCCCTTTTTAGTCTTTAAATACCACACTTATTTTTTCTCTTCTCTCTAATGTATCTAAAAAGGTATTGTCTCTTTTTTTAATTGCCTTGGCTATTCTTTCCTTTGTCTGTGCCTTGGCCTTTCTGACTGCTTTCCCCTCCTCCATTAGCTTTTCCAGATACATTCCTCTATCTTTATCATTAGCATTATCAGCTCTATCAGTCAGAAATTTCCCGTAAGAAGACAGAGGTCCTGCCCGGGGAAATCGCTGCCACTCAGAACAGACCAGCTCAGCTCTTCAGAACTGTGGACAGGCTGTGCTACCCAGCCTGTCTGCAGCTCCGAAGAGCTTTTTCCCAATTGCAGTGTGAAGAGCTTGCTTGGTTCTTCACTGATAAGGTGGCCGACATTAGGTCGGAGATCCATTTGACACATTCTATGCGAGTTGCTGAGGATCAGGGCTTGGCGACTATCCCTCCATTCTCCTGAAGTACCTTCGACTGTCCGGAAATCATGGATGTTATGTGGATTGTCCAGTGGATGAGCCCTACATGCTGTAACTTAGATCCAGGACCTACATCCCTGATAATGGGTTGTGGTGATTCTATCGGCCCAGTTCTGGCACAGATAGTCTGGTGCTCCCTTGACTCTGGTGAATATTCCTGCTCCTTGAAAGAAGCAGTAGTGACATCTTTGTTGAAGAAAGCTTCTTTGGACCCAGACTCTCTTGCAAGCTACAGGCCTATCTCTAACCTCTCCTTTGTGGGGAAGGTGATTGAGAAAGTAGTGGCTGCTCAACTGGAGAACCACTTGACTATCCATAGCATCTATGAACCTCTACAATCTGGTTTCCAAAAGAGGCATAGTACCAAGACTGCGCTGGTTCGGGTGCTCAATGATCTCCTGATGGTGAGAGATGAGAGAAAATGGTCCATTTTGGTACTTTTAGATCTGTCATCAGCTTTTGATACCATTGACCATGGGGTTCTGCTTGAGCGCCTGAGATTTATCTGTGGGCTTTCTGGTTTGGTCCACAGATGGTTTACATCTTACCTCACCAGAAGAACTCAGAGGGTAGTGTCAGGGTTTTTTTTCCTCTGATCCAACCTCTTTGTCTTGTGAGGTTCCTCAGGGCTCAGTATTGTCCCCCATGTTGTTTGCGGTGTACATGCTTCCCCTTGGATACATTGTAAGATGGTATGGGCTGAGGTTTCACTGTAATGCTGATGATACCCAGCTCTATCTGTCTTTTGCGCCTCTCCAGGAAGGAGCACTCTCGACATTTAACAGCTGCCTCACTGAAATCCAGGATTGGATGAAGTCTAGTTGGCTAAAGTTGAATCCTGGGAAGACTGAGGTGATGGTTTTGGATCCAGGTCACCGGATAGGGGGGCCAGGGGCAGGCTGTCCCTTAGGATTGTTCCTTGGAGACACCGAGCTTCATGCCTCTGAACAGGTGCAAGACCTAGGGGTGTTATTGGACACGAGGCTGACACTTTGTGCACAGGTGTCAGCTGTCATTAAGTCATCTTTTTACCATCTGAGAAACATCGCTAGGATCAAGCCACTTGTTCTGTCCGGCGACCTACCTACATTGATCCATGCCTTTGTGACCTCGCGTTTGGATTACTGCAACTCGCTTTACTTTGGTCTACCAGGGGTTGATATCCGCCACTTGCAGCTGGTGCAGAATTCCGCAGTCTGGTTGTTGATGGGGACTCCTAGGTTTTCCCATATCATGCCGGTGCTGCGGGAACTGCACTGGCTGCCTGTTCAGTGGCGGATCACCTTTAAAGTCAGGTTACTGACATATAAATCCCTACACAGACTGGGCCCTGACTACCTGAAAGAGCTTCTGATCCCTTTTCACCCTGAGTGACCACTCCGCACGGCCAATGAGGGGTTGCTGGAGATTCCGAGGGTGGTTTTAAAATCTGCCGGGGCCCGGGCATTTATGTTCGTGGCCACTACCCGCTGGAATTCTCTACCCCGTCGGATTAGGGAGTGTATGATCATTGGGGGATTCAAACAAGCCCTAAAAACATTTCTGTGGAAAAAGGCATTCAGTGATGAAAATTGTTGATTCGGTCTGTACTATATATTTTAATGTGATTATGATACTGTTTTATTTGTTTTAACTGTCTTAACTGTACTGCACCTTGATATTCAAAAGGCACATTATAAATAAAGAATATTATTATATTATTAATATTATTATTATCTTCTTCCCTCAGTGTTTCTTTGTATTTTCTGAATGTTGTCTTTTTTTCCCCTTGCCCTCCCTGCCACTTGCTGTGAGAACCAGAGTGGCTTTTTCTTCTTCTTTGTTTTACTTACAGTATTTGCCTAATGCAAAAGCTTGTGGCTTCCATTATGGCTCCCGTAGTGTGCCCATAGTTCCTCCTCATCCCCTTTTTCCACTCTAACCCCTTAAGCATTCTTCAGACATACCTCCATCTTTGCAAAATTGACCCTGCTGAAATCCATGACCCTTGTCTTTGTGTGGCTGGATTCCTCTACTATGCTCACGCTAAACCATGCCTTACTGTGATCGCTGTACCCCAGGTGACTTCCCACTTCTGTATTCATTACCCTTTCTCCTTTGGTGAGCACCAGGTTCAATATTGCCCCCTCATAGGTGTGGTCTACCACTAGCTGTCTGAGTCCTGCCCCCAGAAGAGCTTCCAGGATGTTTCTGCTCCTTGCTGTGGCTGCAGTATGGGTGCTCCAATTGACAACTGGCAAACTGAAGTCTCCCATCAGCAATATCTCCCCTTTTGCTGCAGTCTCATGGATTATTTCCACTAGTGTATTGCTCAACTCCTCTCCCTGTGCTGGATGTTTGTAGATCACACCTACCTGAATGGCAGTGCCATTCCCTGTTTCCAGAGTGACCCATAGTACCTCCCCTACTTCCCTTATGCCCTGTATCTTTTATTTCCTCCCTAACATAGATAGCCACTCCTCCCTCCTTTTTTCCCTACCGTATCTCTGCAGAGCAGAGTGTACCCTGGCACAGCTATATCCCAGTCATGGTTCCATGTGTACCATGTCTTGGTTACAGCAACAATTTTCAGGTCAGCCTCTGACATCAAAGCCATTAGGTCTGAGATTTTATTCACCAGCCTGTGAGCGTTCATGCAAATGGCTTTTCATAGGCTGTCAACTCTCTTTTTAATTCTTCCTCCCCTGACCTTGTGTTTTACCTCTAGTTTCTTTCTAGTAGGCTTACTACTGAGTCCCATTTCCATTTGTGTTTGTTTACCTCTCTTTGTGTTCCTGCTACACCTTTTTGCATTCTGTCACTGATTCCTGTTTTGGGGGGAGCTATCACTAAGTTCCTATCTTCTAGATTGTATTTGGTAGGGTCCTTTGCATTGAGCACCCCTTTTCCTAGTTAAAATGCCCAATGCACAGATCAAATGTTTGGCCCATTGCTCTTACTCCTTCCCTTCTTAGGTGCATTCACTTGTACCTGCAGAAGCTCTTCTCCCAGAAGTCTCCCTGTCCACCAGTGAAGTGGTAGTCTCTTTCTTGACACCAGTTCCATAACCACTCATTGAACTCTTCAGTTTCCTTACTCCTGATCTTCTCTGTGCTACTGCCCTTGTTCCACACTGGAAGGACCTTGGAGAAGGCCAGGGAGGTCATTTGAGGGGCCATTCAATCTCCTAGTTTAACTAGGTTTCATTTGGCTTCCTCTAATGCCAGGGCATTTATCCCCAGGTGCACCAGAATCTTTAGGTCCTCCTCTTCTTTCTCCACTATCCTTGTGATGCAATCAGTGACAAGTTTAGCTGAGGCAACCAGAGGCATCTGACTAGCACCTTTGTATGTTCGTAGTCACTCAGCTGGGTCTCTACCACTCTGATCATGGAGTCCCTGTATGATGATTGCTTTCCTTCTTCTTTCCTTCTTGTTCTTTATGTTGCCTCCACCGTTCTTCTTATCTGGTTGCAGTCATTGCCCTTTGACTGGTTTGTTGTCCTCTTCCATTTGGCTGAGATCTTTTTCCTCCATCGACGGTAAAAAATGGTTTGCATTTGGGATGGTCATGGCATGGAGAATGTTTAGCTGATCCAGCCTGCTGAGTTTACTTCCTCCCTTTTGTACCACCTTCCACCCCCCAGACTGGATCTTCTATGTGGGAGTGGACTTCTGGGGGGGGCTGATGTTGCGGAATATGAGGGCGTGCATGCCAGTTTCTGTTCCAACATAACAGGTCCCACAGCTGAGATATTGTCTTCCATGCTGCATCCATGCAAATGAAACCTTGCATTCTCTATTGCCACAGTCGGTTCCATGTCAACTCAGCGCAAAATATTTCAGCGCATACATTTACTGCATGGCAATGTAATCGCATGCAAAACCAGCTAAACACTAAATCACCGCATAGTCATCTCATCGAATACAAATGTTAGACATTCATTCTGCCACACACTAATTTATTCTCCTCCACAATACTGACAGAATCATGCACAGTTAATTAGTCACAGGTGTCAGTTAATCAGTACATCTAAAATCAATTAATTATTTTAGTCTCCCTTGTTTAATTGTTTGCTACGATGCCTTTGTCATTCATGCTTAGCCAGCGTAGGCAGCAGCAGCTTGCGAACCATGGATATCTCTACCGTAAAGAGAGTGCACTCTGGTAAAACTTATTGGAAATATGCTGCCCATGATAAATTCAAGTGCACTGAGAGATGCCATACTATCGGTGACAAAAAAGTATGTTACATTAATTCACACAATCACGTGCCAGACACTGGTGAAATAGAAGTAAAAAAAGTAATTGCCATGATGAAAGAGAAGGCAATTACTTCACTAGAAGGAACACAGCAAATTGTGGCTGGAGCAACCGGTGAGTTAGATCGCGCTGTTGCAGGAAAATTGCCTTCAGTTACCTGCCTAAAACGAACAGCACAGTGTGCGAGGCAAAAGGCATGTGTTGCTCCTGCATTGCAGATGAGTTTAGCAGATTTACAAATACCCCCTGAATACTGCATGTCTGATAATGGGGCTCAATTTCTGCTACATGACAGTGGTTGCCAAGACAAAGAAAGATTTTTAGTTTTCAGTACACACAAAATTCTGGAATATATGGCAACATCAGCTAATTGGTATACAGATGGCACATTTAAGGTAACTCCACCTTTATTCACACAACTATATACAATTTACGGTGTTAGATTTAATGCTGCGATCCCAACTGTTTTTGCTCTCATGACAGCATGCACAACTTCAGCTTATGTAGAATATGAGGAGGTCCTAACACCATACCTTGATTATCTCGAGGACATTTGGATCGAGAGGCCAGTGGGACGGTGTGGTCGAAGGTGCCCCCATTCCTGATCCAATTCTGGAACTGCCATTCAGCTGAATCCGATGGTTTGCCGTGCACAAACAATGCAGTAGAGGGGTGGCACCACAGTTTCAGTAGCCTGCTAGCAGCCAGTCACCCAATTTGGAAATTTATCAGAGCACTAAGAACGGAACAAAATATGAACGAGATATGTATTGAGCAGTATCTTGCAGGACATAAACCTCTGGCACAGCGTAAGAAGTATAGGGACACTGCAAGATGGCTGTGCGTGGTCGTTGAAAGTTATGGCACCTGCTCCATCACTGATTACCTGCGAGGAGTGGCGCATAACTCATTTTCCAAACCTTTGGGACCATAGAGCATTGCATGCTCCAAATAAAAAGAAATTGCTCCTGTTGTAACATATCTTTTTATTTGGAGCATGCAATGCTCTATGGTCCCAAAGGTTTGGAAAATGAGTAAAATTATACCTATTTTCAAAGGTGGTGAAAGTGTAGTAGTATCAAATTATAGACCAATTGTCTTATTGCCAATAGTGTCTAAAATTTTGGAAAAACTAGTCCATGTGCAGTTAAGTCAGTATTTGGAAGAGAACCAGTTACTGACAAAATATCAACATGGATTTCAAATGGGTAAGCCAACAAACACCGCCTTGCTTGACTTTAATAATTTAGTAGCAACATTACTGAATCAAGGTAAAAGTACAGGGGCAGTGTTTGTTGACTTAAGTAAGGCGTTTGATTTGGTACAACATGAAGCTTTGTTAGTAAGCTTATATGAATTGGGTATCCAGGATGAATCATTAGAATGGATGAAATCATATTTATCTGATCGAAGACAAAGTGTGGTTCTGGGTGATGTTATTTCAGGTCAAGGAGAAGTCTTTCGAGGGGTCCCGCAAGGATCTATTTTGGGTCCCCTCTTGTTTAATGTTTATGTGAATAATCTTCCAAGGCAAATAAAATACTGTGATGTTAGAATATATGCAGATGACACAGTAATTGTGGCATCTGCAGATAGTATGGAACAACTAACTTATAAGCTTCAACAGGATATAAATCTATTACAGATTTGGTTTAATAACCGTGGTTTGTTGTTAAATTAAAAAAAAACACAAAGTATGGCTTTTGGTGGATTTAAAAACAAAGGGAAATCTAAATTGCAAATAAAACTTGCTGAGAATATTCAGATTGAAGCAATCGATACTTACAGATATTTGGGTGTACAAATTGATTGTGGTCTAACGTATTCAGAACATGCTCTTACACAAGTTAAAAAGGTAACTCAAAAATTAGGGGTATTGAGAAGATTAGCTGGAAGTCTGACTGAGAAAGTAAGGGAGAAAGTGGTTGGACAATTGTTAATTCCAGTTTTAGAATATGGATCTATGTTATATATGCATTCTAACACCACAGTGTTAAATAAAGTAAATCAGGTTTATTATAAAATGAGTAAATTTATAACAAGAAGTAGGCATGGGGTGCATCATTGTGATTTATATAAAAAATTAAATTGGATAGATCCGAAAGAGGAAAGGGCTTATACTTAGTACATATATTGTTACCAAATATTAAAAGGTGAACCTAGACATTGTTTGTTTGATCATATTACAAATAAAGATGATAGGTTACTAACTATTCATACAAGATCTTTTGGTAATGAAATCCCTATGATCAGATCTTATAATAAGCATTGAGATATAATACTTCAGAATACTGTTGCTTATTATTGGAATAGATTGCCCCTAAGATTGAAGGTTATTGAAAATGTATTTACCTTCAAATGTAAAATAAGAGAATATTTGCAATTAACATGTACCTGTTTTAAGTAATATTGATAGTGTGAATGTGATGTAAATGTTTTGTTATTATGTACTGTGTGTTATTTTTAAAACAGGACTTTGTTGAAAATGGGACTGATGTCCCAACAAATGTATTTCCTGTATAAAAATAAATTTTACAAAACAAAATAACTTTCAACTTCAAGTCTGAAGACACAGTATTGCTTTTATTTGATTAAAATTTTTAACTAATAAAGGGGATTTTAAATGAATGTTTCCACTAAACCAACGAATGCCCCTTGGACTTAATGGATTACTGTGCACTAGAGTTTCCTGCTGCTTGCGCTGAGCTGACACATGCGATTAAATACCTTTTACACTTAATTGGTTTTCGCTGTCAGTGCTGTAATGCATGCGCTGTTTTGTTTGCAATGAATTGACGTGATACCGCCACAGTCCCATCTTCATGAAGACATGCAGTGGTCCTCCCTCTACTCAAAGGGGGTGACCCCTCATCCTCTGGCAACTATCGCCCCATTTCTCTCCTCCCTACCCTTGCCAAACTTCAAGAACACATTGTCCTCTGCCAACTCACCTCTTTTCTATCTGACACTTCCTTTTTCATCCCTTTCCAGTCTGGTTTCAGGAAAAAAATACTCAACCACCTCCTCTCTCCTATGCTTCACAGACTCCATCCTAACCAGGATGGAAAATGGACAAATTACCTCTGCCATTTTTGTTGACCTAGCCAAGCCCTTCGACACCATCTCTCACTCCCTTTTCCTCAACTCACTCCTGGCAGCTGGCCTATCTCCTTCCACCACAAACTGGGTCAAGACCTACCTTATTGACAGAACCCAATCAGTTAATATCTTGAACTCCACTTACCTCCCCTCCCAATTAGCACTGGTGTCCCAGGGTCTCTGTATTAGGGCCCCTCCTATTCTCCATCTTCTTAAATGACCTTCCCTCTGTTTGCTCCCCCTCCACCGCTATACATATGTATGCCAATGATACAGTCCTGTATGCATCTGGCTCCTGTCCTGCTGAAATTACAACTAACTTACAGCAAGACTGCAGCAAGGTTCAGCTCTGGTTTGCTAACTATCAACTTTTCCTCAACGCCAAGAAGACTGTCTCCATGACCTTTGGCACAAGGCAGAGAATCTCTTGGTTTCCCTCCCTCCCTACCCACTTTCCACACCCTTGATGGGACTTTACTTGAGGACACAGCCTCCTTCAGGTACTTAGGTGTTTGGTTGGACCAACCCCTAAACTTCTCTGGACATATTGACACCGTTCAGAAAAAAATGCACCCTAAGCTTGGTGCCCTGTTCAGGAGCCATAGTTGTGTCCCTCCTACAACTAGGTATGAACTTGTTCAGAAGATGATGCTATTTTCTCCTACTGTGACATAGTCTATGGTGCTGCCTCTAAGTCCTCACTGGCCAGACTGGACACCCTCTTCAACTTCTTCTGTTGCTTTGCTCTGGATGCCCCTCCTCACATCCACCACTGTGATTTTTATCGTGCCCTATCCTTCCCATCTCTTACAAATAGGTGACTCTCCCACTGTGCTAAATTCACCTCCAAGCACTGGTTGGGTGAACTCCCTTCCTACCTCACCTCTTGCTTTATAACACCAACCCATCATCCCATTCCTTTAGATCAATGGACTCCTGCACCCTGGTAGTCCCCCGCCAATGCACCAAAATCAGCCAATCCAGTTACTCTCACTGCTCCCAAACATTTGGAATTCCCTCCCCCCCAAATCTGGCATTCATCTTCTGCCTACTCCATCAGCTCTGCCCTCAATAATTACCTTGCACCTAGCTGCTCATGCCATGTCCCTCCCTAATTCCCTCCTCTAAGCCTTGGACAAACCCTACCCCTCTACTGTTAACTTCATTTTATCCTGTGCACTCCCACCCCCAAATTTCTAGCTCTCCTCCCCTTCCCCCAAATTGCTTCCCCTTGCTGGCCTCCCTTGATCTCTCACAGAATGTAGGGGACCCCAACTGCTCTGCATGGGTCCCTCTTCTACCCCACCAAGAGGCTTGTATCTCTCATCTACTCCCTTCTGCCATCATCCCTCCTATCCCCCTAGACTTGCAGTCCTCTTGCAGAGTTTTTAGCATCCTGAAGGGGTCCTACTGCATCTAGGCTTGTCTCTTCTCATTCCCCTCCCCATTTACCTGTCCCCCTAGCCTTTACAGTCCCCCTGCAGGGTTCACAGCATCCTGAAGGGGCCCTACTGTGCCTTGGCATGTATCCTCTCCTTCCTCTCCCCCATCTACCTTTCTCCCTGGCCATCGCAGTCCTCTTGCAGGGTTCTAAGCATCCTGAAAGAGTCCAGCTGAGACTAAGCATATCCCCCATTCTACCTAGCCACTATCTTGGCTTTCCATGACTACTAGCAGGGTCCAATGCATCCTGATGGACTATTGATTAGGCCCCATCCCCTCCACAGTTGTGAATTCTCTTTCCCTCAAGGGTTCAATTCTCCCTCCCTCCCTCCCTCTCTCCATCTGTCTCCTATCACTCTCTTAATCCCTAGCTACTGACCTTCCCCAACCTCCTTGCAGGGTACCCTACATCCTGAAGGGTCCTCTCTTGTATTTGGTCCTATTCTTCCTCCTAGCATTAAGTCAAACCTCCTCCTTCTGTCTCCTCCTCCTTTAAATCTCTACAGCCTTATTCCCTTCCTATCTAGCCCCACAGCCCCTTGCAGAGTTCCTCATATCCTGAAGTGGTCTCTCTGGGACACTGCCTTATCCCCTTCTCTCTGTTTCCCCCAGTCCCCTTGCAGGGTTCCTCGAATCCTGAAGGGGTCTCCAGGGACATGACTCTTCCCTCCACCTCACCCCTCCCTTTTCTTTCATGTAAGCACTTGTTTACTTATTAATCTGGCACTTATTATTGTCCACTCTTTCTACCTATTATGCGCAACACTATTATAACACTGTTTGTAACACCTGTCTTACAACTGTATGTTAATGTTGATCTTGTAACTTGAATGTTTACTGTTTTATTCCTATTGTACCCCGTCCCCCAGGTCACACTGGGAGATGAGTGACTTGTTGCTCAGTATGCCTTCCTGGTGAAACATTTCAATTAATAATTAAATTCAACTGTGCCTTTAGTTCATGTAGATTCCTCCATATGGGACAATGCCCCACTCTCCAAAGAAGTCCTCTGGGTATGAGAGCTCCGCACCCTTGGCAACTGTAGATATCCATATCATCTCTGTTTTTCTTTTCTTCTCTCTTTCCCCTCTTCCTTGGGACTGTCTCTACTTTAGGTTGTCTCTAACATGTGAAGTAGTGTGTGATATTTTTGTTTGTTTGTTCTTTTTTTTTTTATGTTTTCTCCCTACTTTCCTACTGCCATTGTGCCCTTACAGCTCCTGCCCTTCCTGTCCTTGGATAGGAAGTTTCTGTATTCCTCAGTAGTCTCCTTCCTTGCTCAGAGTCAGAGCTCCAGCATTTGGGGGGAAGGAGAGCTACTTTTTTCCTTCAAATATGGTGATCCCTCCCTTCCTGCTCCCAAATAGGAAGTTCCTATTGTCAGTCAGCTCCTGTGCCCATAAAAGTGGAACTGGCTAAGGGTGTGAGGGTGAAGGGGAGAGTTGGGGGGCGATGCCATCTAGTAATAAGGTGTACACTGCAGATCTTCTTCTCTAGTAGTAAGATTCTAGCTCCTTAGGCAGCTGCTTTCTTAGCCTTGCTCTGATAGCAAGATTCCTCTCTATCCTGAGATGCTGGTGTCACCTCTGAGGTTATTAACTGCCCTCACCTCACCATTGCGCAGTGTGGTAGGGAAGGCATGAAGTGGGAGTTGTTACATGATAATACACAAAGTTGTCTTAGGAGACCTACCATCTTTTCAGTAGTAGTCACATGCTTGTAAAGCACTTTGACCAATTTTGATTGGATGTAAATTACTACTAAGAAATGTTTGTCAGACTTCTGCCAATGCATCGTGCTGTGTAGCAGCTTCTCTATACAGCTCCAGCCACCCATTTAAATACAGCTTTCTACTTTACAAACTATGTTACCAAGATAGTGAAATATAGATTAAATACATCTCGGAATACTACAGACACAACTAGAAGTATCGTTTAGTAGCCGGAATGGAGGAAGAAATGAAAAAAAGCCTACCAAAGAGAACGCCACCGATGACGCTTGAAAAGGCCCCGAAGAAGCCTCGGGCTTCCAACTCCAGTGCCTGCCCTCCCTCTACAGACAACAAACTGATCACTCTACAGCAGTTCTTAGAAGAGTTTAAACAATTCAGGGAGGACCTTCACACATTGGCAGTGGATTTCAGCTCTCTTACCCTGAAACTGGATGAAGTTGCACAGAGAGCTATGGATAACTCAGCTCATCTTTTCTCGTTAGAAAAGCGACAAGATAAATTAGAGCCTGAGCTCATTACCTACAGACAGCGCCTTGCTAAACTTGAGTTAAAGGTGGAAGACCTCGAAGGACGCAGTAGGAGGAATAATGTTGTCATCATTGGCCTCTCTGAAGTGGAAGAGGGGCATGAGCCGATAAAGTTCATACAGAAATTCGTGGAACAGCTCTTGGGCCCATCTCCATTTAGAGCCAATTATATTATAGAAAGGGCGCACAGGGCACTGCGACCCAAGCCTGCCCCATGATCCCCTCCATGTACTATTATTTTCCAATTTCTCAGCTTCCTGGAAAAGCAGCATTTTTTGAATAAAGTTAAAGAGCTTCAAGACATCAGTTGGGAAGGAAAACACCTGAGAGTTGCCTAGGATCTCCCTGCTTCGGTCCACCAGAAAAGAGTGGCTTTCCACCCTACAGTGATAAAATTAATAGCTGCTGGCATCAAGTTTCGGATGGCATACCCGGCAAAATTGAATGTCCTTATTGCTGGTGTCTGGGCTGCCTTTGATGATCCTGAATCTGCCTCGGCGCAACTGAAATCTGCTTTGTCTGACCTATTCAAAAATGCCTGAGGGAAGTGATGAGATGTGTGAGCAGCAGATGTTTTACTTTCCAGAGGGCTGAAAGAGGGAGGTAGATCTCTGTTTGTGCTTAGTAAGCCCGAACTCTGAACTGCTCGGACACACCTTCTTTAAGGCAGACTGAATATACTGAATGGTTTAATTGTGGGGTTAAATGTTAACTTAATACCTTGCTACTCACAACATAGAGGGGGCTACCTGATCTTGATAATGGTGCATCAGCTTGTGGCAAAAAGGGATCTTTTGCTGCTCTCTTCGAGCTTCCAAAGCGATACTCCCCAATGGCACTTTTATGTTGTTACCACTGGGGGGGCCCTCCATTAGTTATGAAGACTATGCCAGTGTATCCTCGCTAGGTAATTTAGCCGTGTTAATTTTGTTTCGTTTTTACAGATATAGTAGAATAGTGTAAGCACCTGTAACTGTTTCTCGCAAAATTCGGGCGATCAGCTAATTCTCGGTACAGGTAAGCACTTTTTAGAGTTAAGGTGAAAGAGGGAAAGGGAGGTGAAAGGAAAATGGTATGCATCATTTATTTCCAAATGCTTTCCGAATGAAAAGAAAATCTAGAGGGGGCAGGCAATACCTATGGCATCCCACGAAGGTTAATATCGATCCCTCCCTCCCTTTACTGCTTTGAGTTACTTTGTGTCTTCTCTTTCCAGATGTAGCCAAATGTTTGTGTGTTAAGAGTTGCTTGTTCGCCAGTTCCTCTTGTATGCTGAACAATTGGCTGTTGCACTAGAGTAAGTGTTTAAAGGTTAGTTGCTGGTTTACTTTCTTGCTACCTAAGTCCATTGTTATACTATATCGAGTTAGTAATATCAATGCCTGTGGTGATGTACTGATCCTTGTTCCGAACATTGTGTTGGATTAGTTTATATCTTGACAGAATGGGAATTTAATTTTAAAAAGCCTAATTTCGTCAGCTACCCAAAGGCAGTATTTTCTTTTACTAGCTTCTAGGTTAGATAGGGCTAATAGTTGCTCTATTTACTTTACATAGGTAGGATTTTGTTAGGGTGGCTGGAGCAGAAGAGAAATGTTGTGGGACATGTGGCATAAGGCGAAAGGTAGAATGTGGGATGGGGGAGGGTTGGGGAAGGTCCATAGTGGTTACACTGCTTAATGAATGTTGGGGTAGATCATATGTGGCAAGCAGGGGGGAGGTGGGAGGTTTACTTCACACAGGGGCATGTGGCAGAGCATGATATTTTCTGACTGTCTTATATATCGGCCAGCCTCTTGTTCGACATGGCGGGGACAGTGAAAATCATTATGTGGAAAGTGCGTGGGACAGACAAAAAATTAAACAATACCAGATTCTGAAGCATTTAAATCTTCTGTCTGCAGATATTGTGTTGATCCAGGAGTCCCACTTGCTCTGAGGCTGTGAAGCTTCGTAGGCAGCAGATGGGTCAATGCTTTGCGGCAGAGGGCAATACCAAAAGCCACGGAGTCCTGATCCTTCTGCAAAGGTCTATACTGTTCTCCCCTAGCCAAGTCATAGCAGATCCTGAAGGGTGCTACATTTTTGTGAAAGGCTTGCTTTATTCCAAAGAAATTATATTGAGTAGTGTTTATGGTAACAATAGTGACACACCTGTTTTTTGTATGCATATTCTTAATATCCTTTCCCCATTTCTACAAATCCATCTGATAATAGGAAGTGATTTCAACCTTGTTTTTGACCCTCAAATGGATTATTCCGGGAGATCTCATAACGGGCTTTCCCCAGCACAACGGGCACTCCGAGACTGGATAGATGGTGTGGGACTGGCGGATATCTGGTGTATTCTCCACCCTTAGGACAGAGAATACACCTTTACATCCTTGGTGCACCGCTCATCCTCCCGTATCAACTACATATTGATTTCCCAGTTCCTAATCCCTGGGGTATTAGACTCAGCGATACTCGCGGGCCCGCCTTTCGACCATTCACTAGTGTCTTGTTTGATTTCGCTTACTTCGCTTCCCAGGACAGGTGGGCGATGGAAGCTTAAGAATCAACTTTTAAAGATTCCAGACTATATAACACACATAGCCAAACACATTTCCATATTTTGGGAGGTTAATGCCGGCTCCACTGGGAAACCAGATAGTGAGTGGAGTTCCCTGAAAGCCTATATGAGGGGTGTACTAATTGGCTTAACAGCCAAAAGAAAAAGAACTCAGGATGAGCATCTCAAGCTCTTATTGTTTCAAATCCGTACCATAGAATGTGACTTATCTCCACAATCCTCAGATCAAACCAGGGAAACCCTAGTGAAGCTTAAAGACTTATATTTGAATCATTTAAGGGAAAAGGCTGAATTTACCATCTTGAGAATCCAAGCACTTCATGTAGACCAAGGGGATAAAGCGGGTCATTTCCTGGCCCTTAAACATTTGGAATCCCACAGACTGATTGCTGCAGTTTGTTCCCAAGAGAACGAAACACTTCTGACTTCCCTCTCGGATATAATTTCGGAATTTCGAAGCTATTATGCGAAGCTTTATAGTCCAATGGAGAATCCCCCATCTCTATTACAGATAGTCTCTTACTTAACACATTCCTCTTTTCCCATACTCTCGGATTTGCACAAAACTTCCCTAGTCGCACCCATTACCTTAGAGGAAATACTTAGGGTTATTCGGGAATTGCCTTTGGATAAGACACCCAGTCTGGACGGCTTTTCTGCTAATTTTTATAAAGTGTTTGCTCCACAATTAGCGCCTCCTTTACTATCCTTATTTCAGCATATTTTATCTGGACAGGCAGCGGATGGGTCCTTGTTTGAAGCCTTGATTACCCTAATATTGAAGGAAGGTAAACCTCCTGAGAAAGTTCAGAGCTATAGACCAATCTCTCTTCTCAATCAGGACCTTAAGATTTTAATGAAACTCCTGGCCGACCGACTGAGTCTTGTCATACAAGAGATCATAGGCCCAGAACAGGCAGGTTTCATGAAGGGTAGATCCTAGGTCAATTATTTTAGAACCCTTTCACATGTCTTCTCAGCTTCCAGGGATGCCGACTTTCCCACTGTGATGGTTTCCCTGGACGCTGAGACGGCATTCAACAGGGTCGATTGGAATTTTTTGTTTCAGTCACTTAAAGCATTTGGATTCCCCTCTCTTTTTAAAATGGATAGGAGTCTTATATAAATCGTCCACAGCATAGGTTGTGTGTAATGGAATACTGTCTGATCCCTTTACATTGCATGCTGGCACCAGACAAGGTTGTACTTTATCCCCCCCCCTGTTATTTAATATTTATTTGGAACTCCTCATTCAGAGGATTGTGGTGAATCCAGGAGTCCACAGTATAAGCATACAGCAGCATACTGTTAAAGTGTTGGCCTATGCAGATGACTTGTTCCTCCAAATATCGCAGCCTAATACATCCATACCTGCCCTACTCACCATCCTAGGGGAATTCAGCTCTATGTCTAACTACTGTATAAACTCAATAAAGACAAGACGGTGGTCTTTCCCTTGAATCATAAAGCATTGAAGTCATTGGCTTCATCAGTGGGCCTTGCTTGGCAGATCAACTCATTGAAATATCTGGGATTGAACTTGTCAAGGGAGCTGGCTAAATTTACAAAACTAAATCTTGACCCATTAATATCTATTATTAGACAAGACCTTAAGAGATGGGCTTTACTCCCCCACTCCCTTTGGGGTAAAATCAATATCATCAAGATGAACGTTTTCCCGTGGGTATTTTGCCCATTAAACCTATCACATACCTGGTTACCACTGACATGGTTCAAAAAGGTACAACAGACGTTCTCTGATTTTATTTGGTTGGATAAGAAACCCTGGATAGCCTATGATAAGCTTTCGGCATCAAAATTGAAGGGAGGACTCCGGTTACCTCAATTAGGATTATACTACTGGGCTAGTCATGCAAATAAGTACCTGCAATGGCTAAGGGTGGACCAGCTCCCATCCCCACAGTCCTTCACACTCATATGGCTCAAAACAGAATGCGCCTTAATACAAACTCATGGGCTATCCCCTTCGGCATTACTATACGTTAACTTAAAATCACTGCCTTTGACACTAAAGAAACCCCCCATTGCATTATCTGTTAGAATTCATTGCCAACTTTGTTCGTTCCTAAAATATAAGCACACTATGGACCTATCTCAACCTTGCTGGGGCAACCCAAATCTTACATTAGAGGGCAAACCACTCCAATTGAGATGGATTCCCCAGTTGGGGGACTGTCCTCTTTCATTTTTTCTGAAGACTGATGGCTCGTGGTTGACCTCACCAGAAATCCTTAATGAAATCCATGCCCTGAATTCTGTGATTTTTAGAGTACTCCAATTGTGGCACTTAATAATAAAATCCGTGGGTACTGCTCCACCAGAACTTCTGAATCCATCCTTGTCTTGCTTAATTCCCCATACGGGTCTCCCTCATGTGGTTTCCACACTGTATGAGGTAATCCATGATTGGAAATGGCCTGACTGTTTTGGTCCGATGCATTACTGGTCCCAGTTTTTTCCCAATCTAGATTTTCACCGGCCCTCTCTATGGTAGAGCTGTCACAAGTTTGTTAGGCAAGATAGGCTTCGATTAACACAATTTAAAATCCTGCACAACCTTTATTATTCACCTCAGAAGATGGCCAAGTTGAATCTGCTCCCTTCACCTACATGTACCCGATGTCTGCAGAGTGAGGGTAACTTATTTCCTGTCTTTTGGTTAGTCCCACTCTGGAACAATATTGAACACAGAGTTGACCCACTCTTGGGTTTATCGGGGCTATTTACGCTGGAAATTTGTATTTTGGGAGATCTTTCCTCAGTGCTGGTTACCAACAGAAAATATATAACCCTCATCGCCATGTCAGTTAAGAGGCTGGTTTTGAGACATTGGAAAGACACAAACAAAATTTCTTACAGTGAATGGTTACAGGAACTGTTGGCCAATCTTCGCTTGGAGAAAAGACAATTGCCAGTCTGAATAATCGATCGGAGAAATTTCTCAAGAACTGGGGCCCTCTTGCTACTCTGTATTCTCTTCAGAAGTCATAAAGTCTATTCATCTGTTTATACATTGTATCATAGCAAATGAATATACTCTGTGTGAAGGGGAAGGGGTTTGGGGAGTGTTGATCTATTCCCATTCTATGTATTACTGTATGTTTGTTACATGAACGTAACTTTAGATCCTCTCTCTGTATTTGTGAAATATTGAATAAACTTTAAATTGTAAAAAAAAAAAAAAAGACATGTTGTTTGTCCACCTCTGAATAATCAAAATGGGTGCATTCCCATGGCAAGGTAGCCAAAGACAAGGTGCTGCTGCAGATTTGTTACAGCTTCACAAGGTGCACATTGACTGTCAAGATGCTGGATTTCTTATTCAAGTCCCAGCCATTAGAGACATCCCTGGGCTGGAACATTCAGTGATGTCGTCATGCAGCAAACAGCAGCACGCATGAGCTCCAACCAGAAATATCAGTGAAAACCTCTAAAATTGCTAAAACATTTCCTAAAAATATTTATTTTGATTCCTTGAGAGGTTTGGGCTAACATACCACATACCAGCCTAGCTCCCTCACCCTCCAAATCAGTGGATGGTGACTGCTATAGTGTGGGGGGCTCAGACAGTGAGGGATAGCAGACATCACAATCCAAGCACCACACTCAAAGGGGAGCTACTGTAGCCAGTAATACAGTTTTGCAGAGACAAATGGACATCATGATAAATGAGCGTTGTAGCTTTCACAAGGAGATGAAGCTAATGACTACTGCCTATAGAATGGACATGAACAAAACAGAACAAAGATTATCTGGCCTTGATAACCAGCTTTCCAAGCACAATGCCACTTAGATTTGACTGATAATGTCCTTCTCAGCTTTGCAGAAATGCATGGATGATGCGGAATGCATAGTTTAATGAAATAATCTGAGGATATACAATCTCCTGGAGGAGAGGGAAGGACAAGATCTAATGACATTTTTACCATCCTTCATTCTTTACTCCCAGTACCCCCTGAGAGCACTCTGGAGCTACAGTAGCTAAGAGCTTGAGGGACAAAACCATTGGGACATGAGACTTGCCCCCGCTCCACCATACTCTGTTTTTTGTGCTACACAGAGAAGATGAACATTTTACATTTAGCTTGGCAACAGAAATCAGTGCACTACTGCAATGGTACCAGCCTTTATTTCAATAATGATTATTCCACCACAATCATGACCCAGAGACAAGCATATACCCTTTGATGAGGGCCCTATACTCTAATGATATCAGTTTCTGCATGCCTTACTCTGTGAAGCTTGTTGTTTTCTTTCCTGTGGGCACCTGATCCTATGACTCTGCTGAGGCTGTTGCAGCATAATTAACAAACTCTAGTCAGAGCCAATAGAAACATAGAAACATAGACTTTGATGGCAGATAAGGACCGCTTGGCCCATCTAGTCTGCCCATTTCCCTACCTACAGGATAGGCCGCAGATCCTAGTTAACCAACAGCCTATTTCATCCTCCCCCCACAAGAATTGCCTTATGTCTGTCCCAGGCATTCTTGAATTCTCCCACAGTTTTAGACCCCACAACCTCCTCAGGAAGGCTGTTCCATGCATCCACTACCCTCTCTGTGAAATAATACTTCCTCATATTGCCCCTGAACTGCTCCTCTATCTTTAAATTGTGGCCCTTGTTCTTGCATGTCTCTTTTTCTGAAAGATGCTACCCTCTTGGACTTTGTTGATTCCACTGAGGTACTTAAAAGTTTCTATCATGTCCCCCTCTCCCTTCTTTCCTCAAGGGTATACATATTAAGCTCCTTTAGTCTCTCCTCATACGGCTTCTCTTGCAGACCCTGCACCATTTTAGTTGCCCTCCTCTGGACTGCCTCTATCCTGTCTATGTCCTTGTGGAGATGGGGTCTCCAGAACTGGACGCAGTACTCCAGATGGGGTCTCACCAACTGTCTATACAGAGGGATAACAACTTCCTGTTTTCTTCTGCTGATGCCTCTCCCTATGCATCCCAGTATACCCCCAGCCCTCCCTACTGCCTTCTCACATTGCTTGCTAACCTTAAGGTCATCTGATATGATCACCCCAGGTCCCTTTCCTTTTTTGTTGTTGTTACTACCTCCCCCATTGTGTATTCTTCCCCTGGGTTCTTGTTTCCCAGGTGCATTATTTTGCAATTCTTTGCATTGAATCCTAGCTGCCATACTTCTGACCATTCCTCCAACCTTGCCAAGTCCCTTCTCATCCTTTCCACGTCTCCTTGTGTATCAACCCTGTTGCAGATCTTTGTGTCATCTGCAAAAGGCATGCTTTTCCTTCCAGTCCCTCTGCAATGTCACTGATGAAGACATTAAAAGGACTGGACCCAATACTGAACCTGCGGTACCCCACTAGTAACCTCTTTCTTCAGAGAGGACTCCATTTACAATTACCTTCTGTGTCCTGTTGTGCAGCCAATGTTTTACTCAGACTACCACCCTGGGATCCACTCCCAGGCTGGTTAATTGACTATTAATCTTTTGTGTGGTACTGTGTCAAATGCCTTGCTAAAGTCTAGGTAGGCCATGTCCACAGCCCCTCCCTGGTCTACTACTTTGGTTACCCAAAGAAATCTATTAGATTTGTCTGACATGACATTCCCACTGTGAAACCATGCTGCCTTGGGTCCTGTGCCCCACTGGCCTCTAGGTACTCAACTATTCTTTCCTTCAGAAGTGACTCCATCACTTTCCCTACCACAGAGGTCAGACTGACAGGTCTGTAGTTTCCTGCCTCTGTCTTGGTCCCACTTTTGAGAAGGGGAATCCATCGCCTTCCTCCAGTCCTCGGTACCACACCATCCTCCCATGATTTATTAAAAGAGTAGCCAGGGTTTCACTAGTTCCTCCCTTAATTCTTTTAGAATTCTGGGGTGAATTCCATCAGGACCCATTGCTTAGTCCATCTTCAGTCTTAGGAGTTCTTGCAGAACCTTTTCTTCTGTGAAAGGACTGGGATCGACCCTCCTATCAAGAGTGAAACATAGATATGGCAGCAAATTGATCTGAGTAAATGCTGTTTTGTTGTTAAAGGTTCTATTTAAAATTTGTCATATTACACGTAAAATGGCATACAGTGTCATATATGAAAGAGATATTAAGAGTCTGATACTGATGTAATACATCCTCAGGATATGAGGAGGTTCATAAAGTTAAAACTGGCAATAAAGGTAATGCAAAGTTAATATCAGACCTGGTATTAACTACAACCAAGGCATATTTTTAACAGTTGGTTAGTAAATGAAAGAATTAAAAAAGCTTTACATATAAACCACAATATCAGTAAATGTAAATTTATATCAAAGCTCATTTTGCACATGTTAGGGTGAAGCACTGAGGATATAAAATGTTTAGGCGTTCATCCATATATATTCCTTCTCTTGAGAGACATTTTTTTCTAGCACTGTGGATCCAATGAACTCTGTGATACAAAATACAAATGTCAGGCATGTATTCTAAGAAAACAAAAAAAAGCAGGACATTATTATATCAGATGCTCATTTAGTCATAATCATACAGTGGTAGCCGTAGAAAAGTTTCTCAGTGCTGAGGTATACCTAGATGTTTCTCAGTACTGAGGTATAACTAGGTATACTGAGGCAGAATGAGGCAGAATCACATTACAGTCACTGCAAATTGCAACTTGAGTGCCTCAGTGGTACCTCAAGGTAGCCAACTTTTAGATAACTACCACTGTAATACAATAAAAAAAACACTGCTGTTGCAAAGTATGCCTGCCATCTTTATATACAGGAAATAAAGATTGTCTATAGAAATCATTCACACTTGGGCTATAGCGAGCCCCCAAGGTATAGATCCATTATGGCTGAGCATCTGATGTAACAATATCCTACTTTGTATCTCATGTTTTACAATATATTCCTCATAGTTGGAATCATTGTACTGAAGAGTTCATTGGTTCTGCAATCCTAAAGAATGTGCATCTCAAGAGAAGTGATATATAAATGAATACCTGTCAATTTTATATCCTCATTGCTTCACTCCAACATCCACAAAATGGATTTATATGCAGTTTATATTTCCTGATATTGTAGTTTATATGTAAAGCTTTTTTTTATAATTACATACACTAACCAACTGT
The DNA here is from genome assembly GCA_016271365.2 of Neoceratodus forsteri. Taxonomy (NCBI): domain Eukaryota; kingdom Metazoa; phylum Chordata; order Ceratodontiformes; family Ceratodontidae; genus Neoceratodus; species Neoceratodus forsteri. The sequence goes on along the minus strand of CM028133.1, from coordinate 82,668,418 downwards.
GAAAATATGCCTTTTGGGTAGTTTATACCAGGTTTGATATTATACTTTTCATTACCTTAATTGTCGGTAGTAATTTTATAAGTACCTCTTTGTATCCTGAGGATGCATCATATTCATTGTTTAAATTTTTTTATTTGTACACATCACTGGTGGTGGATAATATAATAACCAGTTACAATACTGTTACAAATATAGCATGAGGAAAAAACAGCTATGTCCGAATGGTGTACCATAGACAATGACAGGGATTTAACAGTGCTGTGCAGCAAGCACTACCCAGGTCGCTATCTGTAATACTAGGAAGAAGACAAGGGATAGGAAATAAAAAATGGTGGATGTGCTGCTCCTGTGGCAGAGAGGACTGAGACATGGAGCTGCTTGGCCACAATGGTGGTGGAGATCAGGGTTCTAATCCTGGCATTCAAAATTTAGTTTTTGTAATCCAACTTCAGCTCAGAGTTGATTGTTTTAGTTAAGGAGTGTGTGTGTGTGGGGGGGAAGAGCGCCCACTAAAATAAGTGTTTGGACTGGTAGAAGTCATCAGTGTGCTTTGTGACTGCTACCAGTGGCATTTGTTCCTGTCGCTGTTCTGCATAGTACTGTATGAAAGGTGCTGTTATGGACAACGATGATCATACATGTGCTATTCAGACCTAGTGCCAGATAATATAAGGGCATTTCTGCATTAAGTTACAAACTTTGATAAAACTCTGCTTCTGGAGTGAAACATTAGTTGTTTTTGCCCCAGTATGGCATAGCATTGCTCCCTGATATTCATTGCACTACTGCACTTTTGTTGTTTTTAGTATTCATCCTATGAATTCCCGTATGCTTTTCTATTAAGCGGGTTAATGTTTTACTGCTGACTATAGAATAACATTGTTCTTTATTTGATGTACAATAGTACAATGAATAGCAGGGAGCAATGCTACAATAGAGTAATGCAGAACACAACGTAGCATTTCTTTCTAAAACATCACTGTAGATAGGCTCCCATTGTGAGGGGAGAGACTCAAAAGAGAGAATCCATGGCCCTCGATCTCCTGGCCTGCCACTGTGGGTTGCCACTCCACTGAGGACCATTTTGGTAGGTGGATATCTGCTGTAAAGGGTTTGGATGGCCACTTCTTCTTGTTCAGGTGATGGGGAAGGCTTTACTTCTCCTGCCCCAGGGAGAATAGCTTTGATTTTCCTGGTTGGGGGAGGCCCATCTTCTCCTGGCTCAAGGGAGGTGAGGTTGGCCCTGCTTCTTTTGGTTTGGGGGAAGGGTATCTACCTGTTTCTTTTGGCTTGGTGGTGGCCCTGCTTTTCCTGGCTTGGGGGGGCCCTATCTTCTGGGTCATGTGGTCCAGCTTCTCCTTCTAGAGGTAGCATGGGAAGGGTCATCTCCTGCTCCCAAGCCAGGAGAAGCAGAGCCATCCATCCCAAACCAAGAGAAGCTGGACCATCTGTACCCCCATCCCCTGTAAAAAAATAAATGGAATTTGCATTTTTATTTTTAGAAGCATAACATTCATCATTAGTTCAGATACTCCAAGAAGCAAGCATGAATATGCACATATGCTTTCCATTCCGGTTTCAATAGGTACCCTGGCTTCCAACTGTAGTGCACAGCCAGTGCCCTGGTACCCAACAGAAGCTGGAGCTGGCACTGTTGCTAGCCTTACATAGAAACAAAGACTTTGACGGAAGATAAGGACCAGTTGTCCCACCTTGTCTGTCCATTTCCCTACCTACAGAATGAGCTGCAGATTCTATTTAACCAGTAGCCTATTTCTTCCTACCCCACACAAAAATTGCCTTATGTCTGTCCCATGCATTCTTGAATTCTCCCACAGTTTTAGACCCCACAACCTCCTCAGGAAGGCTGTTCCATGCACCCACCACCCACTCTGTAAAAAAAATACTTCCTCACATTGCCCCTGAGCCGTCCCCCCTCTATCTTCAAATTGTGTCCCCTTGTTCTTGCACATCTCTTTTTCTGAAAGATGCTACCCTCTTGGACTTTGTTGATTCCACTGAGGTACTTAAAAGTTTCTATCATGTCCCCCCCTTCCTTCTTTCCTCAAGGGTATACATACTAAGCTCCATTAGTCTCTTCTCATATGGCTTCTCTTGCAGACCTGCACCATTTTAGTTGCCCTTCTCTGGACTGCCTCCATCCTGCCTATGTCCTTGTGGAGATGCGATCTCCAGAACTGGATGCAGTACTCCAGATGTGGTATCACCAACTGTCTGAACAGGGGGATAACAACTTCCTGTTTTCTGCAGGTGATGCCTATCCCTATACATCCCAGTATCCCCCCAGCTCTCCCTACTGCCATCTCACATTGCTTGCCATCCTTAAGGTCATCTGGTATGATTACCCCGGTCCCTTTCCATTTTTGTTGTTGTTACTACCTCCCCCCATGTGTAATCATCCCCTGGGTTTTTGTTTCCCAGTTGCATTATTTTGCACTTCTTTGCATTGAATCCAAGCTGCCATACCTCTGACCGTTCCTCCAACCTTGCCAAGTCCCTTCTCATCCTTTCCACTCCTCCTTGTGTATCAACCCTGTTGCAGATCTTTGTGTCATCTGCAAAGAGGCATGCTTTTCCTTCCAGTCCCTCTGCAATGTCACTTATAAAGACATTGAAAAGGACTTGACCCAGTACTGAACCCTGCAGTACCCCACTAGTAACCCCTCTTTCTTCAGAGTGGACTCCATTTACAATTACCTTCTGTGTCCTGTTGTCCAGTCAATGTTTTACCCAGGCTACTGCCCTGGGACCCACTTCCAGGCTGGTTAATTTGACTATTAATCTTTTGTGTGGGACTGTGTCAAATGCCTTGCTAAAGTCTAGGTAGGCTATGTCCACAGCCCCTCCATGGTCTACTACTTTGGTCACCCAGTCAAAGAAATCAGTTAGATTCATCTGACATGACCTTCCAACTGTGAACCCATGCTGCCTTGGGTCCTGTGACCCACTGGCCTCTATGTACTCAATAATTCTTTCCTTCAGAAGTGATTCCATCACTTTCACTACCACAGAGGTCAAACTGACAGGTCTTTAGTTTTCTGCCTCTGTCTTGCTCCCACGTTTGTGAAGGGGAATCACATCTGCCTTCTTCCAGTCCTCAGGTACCACACCATCTTCTCATGATTTGTTAAAAAGGGTAGTCTGTGGTGTCACTAGTCTCTCCTTAATTCTTTTAGAATTCTGGGGTGAATTCCATCAGCCCCCATTCCTTTGTCCACCTTCAGTTTTAGGAGTTCTTTCAGAATCCTTTCTTCTGTGAAAGGACTGAGACTGACCCCCCTATCCAGAGTGCTTCTGTTAATTGGATTAGGCACCACCCCCTCCTCCTCTTTTGTGAATATGGAGCAGAAGTATCTGTTCAGTATCCCTGCCTTATGTCTATCCCATGCATTCTTGAATTCTACCACACTTTTAGACCCCACAACCACCTCAGGAAGACTGTTCCATGCACCCACCACCCACTCTGTAAAAAAATACTTCCTCACATTGCCCCTGAGCTGTCCCCCCTCTATCTTCAGATTGTGTCCCCTTGTTCTTGCACATCTCTTTATTCTGAAAGATGCTACCCTCTTGGACTTTGTTGATTCCACTGAGGTACTTAAAAGTTTCTATCATGTCCCCCCTTCTTTCCTCTACACTCCCTGATATACCTGTAAAAGGTTTTATCCCCCTTCTTAACTGAGTTGGCTATCTTTTCCTCAGTTTGGGCCTTTGATATTCTGACTATCCTCCCTGCTTCCTTCTGCCTTAACTGGTACAGTTCTCTGTCCTGCTCCTTCTGTGTTTCCTTATACTTCCTAAATGCTATTTTTTTCTCCCTAACCTTCACCACCACTTCTTTTGAGAACCATAGTGGCTTTTTCTTTCGTTTTGTTTTTTGTTTGTTTTCATTCTGTTTTACGTGCTATGAAACTTGATCAAAAAGAAATAAAAAATGTAAATGTGGAGGTGGACATTGGACAGAAAAATTAAATGAAAGAGATGAGGAATTTGCAAAAAACTCTGCAAAAACAAAATGCCTTTATGGGACTGAAGAAGAAAATAAAATGTCAACTTTTATGTATTTAAAAGCACACAAGAAGGCTGAAGATTAATGACCAGCATAATCAAAGGTCAAGACTCAAATGTGTTGAAAGGTAATCTGAGAACAGGGGGAGGTGAAACCATTAAAACACCAGAAAAGGCACACAACTTCATTAACTACCTAATTATTATAAATATCTTTGTTTTAAAGACACATTTGCAGGAAATCAACACATATACTACAGAATCAGCTAAATATACTAGAGTGCAGGAAAATAATTGCAATTGAAGATAAATAATATTTTCATTGTTTATGGAAGTTAGCTATTCCATAGCTATTTAACTTACATGCTCTTAAAATGATGAATGTGTTTCTAAAATTACATCCATTACTGCCTTAAGCTCTTTTAACAGGCACAATTAATTAAGGGGCTCTAGAAACAGTGCTAGATACTGCATGCAGGGTTACACACACACACTGTGGTAAACAGAGAGAGAACAGCAGAGTAATACGAGTCACGCAGCCATCCAAATTACTACATGGAAGACCACAGTCTCACTGCCTTGTTAAACAGTTCTCAGTCCCTGCTCACAGCAATATGTCAGCATGGTGACATCACCATGCTGTTGAACTAAATGGAGAATTCAGATATCCCTGTAAATATAATGTAAGCAGGCCTCATGGTCTCTGGCCTCTCGGATGGCACAGCAAGCATAGAAACATAGACTTTGATGGCAGATAAGGACTGCTTGGCCCACCTAGTCTGCCCATTTCCTACCTATTGAATAAGCTGCAGATTCCAGTTACACAACACCCTACATCCTCCTACCCCTCACTAAGACTGCCTTATGTCTATCCCATGCATTCTTGAATTCCCCCACTGTTTTTGACCCCACAACCTCCTCAGGAAGGCAGTTCCATGCATCCACCACCCTCTCCATGACAACGTATTTCCTCACATTGCTCCTGAGCCATCCCCCCATCTTCAAATTCTGCCCCCTTGTTCTTGTACATCTCTTTTTCTTAAAGATGCTTCCGTCTTGGACTTTGTTGATTCCCTTGAGGTACTTGAAAGTTTCTATCATGTCCCTCCTCTCCCTCCTTTCCTCAAAGGTATACATATTGAGCACTTTTAGTCTCTCTTCATATGGCTTCTGTTGCAGACCCTGCACCCTGTTAGTTGTCCTCCTCTGTACTGTCCCATCCTGTCTATGTCCCTGCAGAGATGGGGTCTCCAGAACTGTGTGCAGTACTCCAGATGGGATCTCACCAACTGTCTGTACAGAGAGATAACAACTTCCTATTTCATACTGGTGATGCCTCTCCTTGTACATCTTAGTATCCTGCCAGGGCTCCTTACTACCTTCTCATATTGTTACCTACCTTAAGGTCATCTGATATGACTACCCCAGGTCCCTTTCCATTTGTGTTGCTGTTGTTAGTACCTCCCCCTCCATTGTGCATACTTTCCCTGGGGTTTTTGTTTCCCAGGTGCATTACTTTATACTTTTTTTGCATTGAATCTAAGATACCATATTTTTGCCCATTCCTCTAGTCTTGTCAAGTTCCTTCTCATTCTTTGCACACCTTCTTGTGTATCAACCCTGTTGCAGATCTTTGTGTCATATACAAAGAGGCATACTTTTATTTCCATCTCCTCTGCAATGTCACCTATAAAGACATTAAAGAGGACTGGTCCCAATACTGAACCCTGTTGTACCCCACTAGTAACCCCCCTTTCTTCAGAGTGTACTCCATTTACTATTATTCTCTGGGTCCTGTTGTCCAGAGAGCTTGTTACCCAGGCTACCACCATGAGACACACTCCCAAGCTGGCTAATTTGTTTATCAATCTTTTGTGTGGGACTGTGCCAAATGCCTTTCTAAAGTCTAGGTAGGCTAAATCCACAGTCCCTCCCATATCTATTACTTTGGTTACCCAGTCAAATAAATCTATTAAATTCATCTGACATGACCTTTCGGCTGTAAATCCATGCTGCCTTGGGTCCTGTGCCCCACTGGCATCGAGGTACTCAACAATTATTTCTTTCAAAAGTGATTCCATCATTTTCCCCACCACTGAGGTCGAGCTAACAGGTCTAAAGTTTCCTGCCTCTGCCTTGATCCCACATTTGTGAAGAGGAATCATACCCACCCTCCTCCAGTCCTCTGGTACCACACCATCCTCACATGATTTGTTAAAAAGGGTAGTCAGTCGTGTCAAAAAGTTCTCCCCTTAGTTCTTTCAGAATTTTGCAGTTAATCCCATCAGGCCCCATCGCTTTATCCACTTTAAGTTTTAAGAGTTCCTTCATGTCTCTTCTGTGAATGGACTGGTATCGCCTCCCTGTCCAGAGTGCTTTTATTGTTCAGTTTAGGCATCTCCTCCTCCTCTTCTTCTTTTGTGAATACTGAGCAAAAATATTTGTTCAGTATTTCTTCCTTTTCACAGTCACACTCTGCCCACTCCCTTCCCTTTTCTAAGCCTCACTATACCTCCCTTGGTCTTCCTTCACTCCCTGATGTACCTATGGAAGGTTGTATCCCCCTTCTTAACTCAGTTGGATATCTTTTCCTCAGTTTGGCCTTCGCTATTCTGACTGCCTTCCCTGCTTCCTTCTGCTTTAACTGATACAGTTCTCTATCCTGATCCTTCTGTGATTCCTTGTACTTCCTGAATGCTATCTGTTTTCTCTAACCTTCTCTGCCACCTCCTTTGAGAACCATAGTGTTTTTTTACTTCATTTTGTTTTGTTTATTTGCTTCACACAAAGACTTGTTGCCTCTGTGATTGCAGTTTTGATAATTCCCCATTATTTTTCCACCCCTCCTTCCTGCCTATTTGCTAGTGCATTCCTTGGGCACTCACCCACTTTGGCAAAGTCAGCCCTCCTAAAGTCCAGGACCTTTGCCTTTGTATGGCTTGAGACCACTGATGTATTTATCATGAACCATACTGTTCGGTGGTAGCTAGTTCCCAAATGGCTACCCACCTCTAAATCTGTGATCCTCTCTCCATCTCAATTTGAGAGCACCAGGGCTAAGATTGATCCCTCCCAAGTGGCTTACAATACTAGCAGTCTAAGGCATGCCCCCTGCAGGGCATCGAGAATGACTCCGCTTTTGGATGTGCCTGCAAATGCAATCTGGTTAACATCTGGCATATTCAGGTCCCCCATCAACAATATCTTCCCCTTTTCTGCCATTCTGAGGATACCGTGTATCATTTCCTTGTCCATTTCCTCCCCCTGAGAAGGGGGTCTGTATACAACCCTCATGCAGATTGTGGTGCCATATTCTGTCTCCAAGTTGACCCACAGTGCCTCCTCTCTCCCCATTTACCCTTTTGTTCTGTTGCTTTGATTCATTCCCTTATGTAGATAGCTTCTTCTCTTCCTCTTTTATCCACCATCCCTCCTGTAGATAGTGTACTCTGGTATGTTTACATTCCGGTCATGGTTCTGTATGTACCATGTTTCTGTGACTGCCATGATATCCAGATGTTTCTCTTCCATCAAGGCCACTAGTTCAGGAAACTTGTTACCCAGACTACGGGTGTTGGTAATCATTACTCTCCATTTTTTAATGGCTTTACCTCTTGTAGCCCCATCCCTGCCCTTACTGACTTTGCCTTCTCCATTTACCCCATCCTGCTCCCTATTGACCTTTCTACCTTGATATTTACCTTGCTAACTACCCTGTTTTGTGGGGGGAGGCTGGGAATTCCCTGCTTCTTGTCAGTGCCTCCCACCTTGGCTAGTTTAAAAGTTTGCCAATGAAGCATTTAAACTGATCACCCAGGAGACTGGTTCCCTTCCTGGACAGATGCAGACCATCGTGCTAGTATAGGTGGGTATCCTTCCAGGTGGAACCCAAGCCCCCAGTGAAGCCAAAACTCTGTGCTCTGCACCAGTTTTTCAACCATTCACTGAATCACATGGAACAGAGTACCCTCACCTCACCCATGCCATTGACAGTCAGCACCTCAGAGAAGGGTACTGTATGAGCTACTTGTCTAAGGCCCCTCCCCAACTCCCAGACTCCTCCTGCACTGCTCTAATCCCATACCCAGCTAAGTCATTTGTCCCTAGGTGGACAATGATATTCATCTCCATCTCCTGTGCAGCTGCTGTTATGATCCTGAGAATTTGCTTCCTGTCCCTCCAAGCCATGGTGCCAGGTAGGCACCATTTTTCACTTTCCCCTGCCCTCCCCCAATTCTAGTCCCCTAATAATTGAGTCCCCCACCAGGAGCTGCTTCCTTTCCCTGTGGTGTCCTGTGCCACCTTCCTGTGGGCCTCCCTTGTGATGGTTGCCAGCAACCTCCTCAGTCTCCACTGTGGGTGCCTCCATAGGGGAACTATGCTTCACTAAAATGGCATATGGATTGTGGTGGTACATCTGAAGGGATGCGCCTCTATTCCACCAACCTCACCCTCTCTGAGCCCACTGTGATCCAACTGCTGCTCTTTCTTGGCTACCTATGAGGCAGAGGTGGTGGCCCTGGTGTTCCATGGGTGGGGGAGGTTCCCATACTCCTATCCAGTTTGGCCTGGAGATGAACAACCTCCTCCCTCAGAGCAGACAGTTGCCTGCAAATAGGGCAGCATCTCAGCCTCCAGAAAGTCTCTGAGAAGACTGCTGCCCCACAGCCAGTGCATTGCACTACTCCCCACATGTCTGTCTTCTTTCCTGTTTATCCTGTGTAATATTATTTTATATATATATATAGTGAGTGTGTGCACTTTTACTGTCAATGTAGAGTACTGTGCTGGTAAGGATATGACAGTTGTATGCCCCTTGCCCTCTTGAGGAAATGACAGAATCCATGGTATAAAGGAAATAACACTTGAGGGGTGGGGTGAGGGGAAGGGGGTTGGGCCAAAGCTGTGCCCTCCATAAACAATCAGCTACAAGCTCTGACCCACCACTATGATAAGTGTTGACCTTCCATTCAGCTAGACAACCTGCACAACAAGTTAACAGAAAATACCCAGCAAAACAAACTATCAGAGAAAAATCAAGCAGTTTAGCCCAACATTGGTAAGCCTCCCCTGACCCAATACAACCTGGTGTTGTGTGCTCTGAAAGCAATCAGGGAACACAGTTTCCCTCACCTGAGGCTCTGTCTGGATTCAAATACACAAACTGCAGACTTTGCTATGACATCTCCTCAGCCACCAGTAAATTATTTAAAAACAGTTTGATGCAAACTGTCACAAAATACTAGTAGACAATCCAGCTACCCAGAAGGGAAATCCAAATATGCAATATTTCAATTCTTCTGAAGTTACTCACAAGATAAGCAGTTTTGCAAACCCCCTTCTTGACTAAAAACTAAATAAATAAATGGTCGACCTCACAACAAAAGAAATCTCAGAATGCTTCTTCTTCACAGCAGTCTGACAACACCCTGCAGGATATCATCCAACACATCGAGTCTGCCACTTTGTGCTGGTTGCTGCACCATCCAACACCAAGTCTGCTTCTTCATGGTGTCACATTTTCTTAAGGTAGGTCCAGGGGTATTCCCATGTTGCCTTACAAGCCCTCCCGGTGGTCTCATAGACAGAAACATAGAAACATAGACTTTGAAGGCAGAAAAGGACTGCTTGGTCCACGTAGTCTGCCCATTTCTCTATCTATTGGATAAGCTGCAGATCTTAGTTAACCAACAGCCAACTTCCTCCTACCCCCCACTAGAATTGCCTTATGTCTAGAGTCAGGGTTCTCCAGATTTATGGGGTTCTAGTTTGGTTCTGATTCTACAGTGTGGGGTTCTGGTTTGGTTCAGTTCTGCTTAAAAATTACATGTATGGGTTCTGGTTCAGCTCTGTTCTAGGCTTTAGGTTTATTTTCTAGTTCTGTATCAAGTTAAGTTTTACTAAATTCACTTTATATTGCCAGATTGTGTGTGTGTGTGTGTGTGTATATATATATATATATATATATATATATATATATATATATATATATGTATAGAATGGGGTGAAGGAATAACACTCTGAATAAATGTTATTTTCAACACTATTGAATATCAGGGAGCTGACATAGACACTGTGGAATATCTTAACAGATATTCCACAGTGTCTACGTCAGTTGCTGATATTCAACAGTGACTACGTCAGCACTTAATTTTCTCGCAGTGCAGACACACAACAGGGCTCCATTCATTTGCACAGCTCCAGTTGCCTACTGAAAAACTGCTCAAGGCAGAAACAAAACCCCAAACCAGCACTCTCTCTTCTGTTTCAAATAAGAAGAACATACACTAACCTTCCCAAATGTCAAACAGTACTAGCCTCCCTGATAGTGTTCTGCCACTTTTCACCATCTTAATTCCACTCGCCAGCTCAGCCCCAACGTCACTTAGCAACGCAGACACACAAATTAAATAAATCAACATTACAGGACACCGAAGTTACAATGCATAACTGTCGCCATCATATGAACATAACCGCAATAATCTTCAAACTCTCTGACCCTCCTACACCAAACAGCAAAGCAATAGCAGTGCACATTCTACATAAACATGCATTGGCTGCATAGCAATGCTGTGACCTACCTTAACAACCTGCCGTACTACGAGGATGAGCACAAAAAAGAAACCCACACACTATAAGAAAATAATAAACTTGGGGGTCACATGATGCAGCAGACTGTGTAGCAGAGCTGGGTTTAGGCTCCCGGTATCCAAAGCTATTATTTCAGTAAAACTTGCCTAGAAAAAAGGCTTGGACAATTCCTAAGGCAGTTACTTGTGTTCGGATCGCCACATAGATGGTCCTTTTCGAAGATGGAGGTGGAAATGAGAACTGTGCTGCCCCGGCACACTCCACCCATCTCCCAGAAAAATCTGGGAAGAGATGTAAGGCCCAGTCGATGGGGAGTGGTGAGCCTTCTATCACCACGGTCCCTCACGTTTCAGCTTTGGAAGCAACTCCCCTTACTTTGAAATTACTTTGGATGGAGCTGCAACCCTTTCGAGACGATCTCAAATCTATAGTGGCCGAGATCAAGCAAATGTCTGGTGCACTGGAAGATCTATCTACCAGGGTCTCCAATTTGGAGGCATGGATTGTTTCCTTGGAGAAGAGGATGGATTGCACAGATGACGCCATAGTGGAAAGCCGGCAATGTATTAAGAAGCTGGAACAAAAAGTGGAGGACCTAGAGGGGAGAAGCTGCAGAAATAACGTGGTGGTCCTGGGCATCCCAGAAAAAGAAAAGGGCAATAATGCCGTTTTGTTTGCTCAGAAGCTGTTTGAATGGATTGCCGGCCCCTCTCCTTTTGGACCCTCGTATGCATTGGAAAGGACCCACCGTGCACTGAGCCCGATTCCTGCTCCTGGCCAACAACCCCGGCCCCTGATGATCAAGTTTCTTAATTTTCAGGAGAAACAGTTTCTGCTATCGAAGATTAAAGAATTGGAACAAGTCCTGTGGGAAGGCAAGAGAATTCATTTAACTCAAGACCTCCCGACCACGGTGCGTCAAAGAAGGGTGTTATTTCACCCCATTGTAACCAAGCTTATTGTGGCAGGAATAAAGTTCCGTATGGGGTACCCTGCTCGTTTTCAGGTGCTAATCTCGGGAGTCTGGGCATCCTTCGATGAAGTGGATCCCGCCATGAAGGCTCTACAGAAGGAATATCCCGATCTTTTCAAGCCTAGCTGAAGTAACAGGGAAGCCATCATCGTCTCAGAGGAAAGCTTTTTAGATTGGAGAAGTCCTGGCAAAGAAATTAATAACAGACTTACTCTAATTTTACCTAAACTGTTGTTGTTACTCCAATGTTGGTTAACTTTTTGAATCTCTTCAACTGGACTTTTTGGAGCTGATAATTGTTCACCAAATCTGGATTTTTCAGGGGGGGAGTTTTTTCAATTTGGATGGGAACTGGGGGTAAATCTGGATGCACCCTCCCAGGTGGGTAATGGCTTCTTATTCTGGCCCACCGTCTGTGGAGGGAGTTGTCTTTATTATTTGGTTTTGTTCAATTCTCAGCGAGGCTATGCTATAGTGCTGGGGTTCAAGCAGGGTTAATGGAGGCCGATATTTATGTGATGTGCTACGTGGCGATGGTACCACCAGAGGGCGTTCTTTAACCATGCTTACACTTGTAGATGGGAATAACCCGTAACTATGGAAATCCTGACATTTTACACTTTGTCCTGAAGTACTCGCTCTGCCCATGCTATTCCGGCAATCTCGGACAGGGAAGAGAATGGAAATCACTGCTATGTGGAGAGTAGTTTCATAGCATAGCCCCTCCTTGGTAATCCAAATTATTGGGAGAAGTGACATTTGATTATTGTAGGGGGTAGAGGTTCTGGTTTATCTAATGGGATACAAATTTTCTGGCGGTTCTTATTTCACATCCTGATTGGGTATAACTGCCTCATCAAGGTTTGGGGTAGTGGGAGGGGAAAGGCAGGGGACTGTAGCAGGACTAGCTGTATCACGTAACAATGACAGGAGGTAGACTAATTAGAGAATCTCAATATAGGAGGTTTGCTTATTCTTCTCATGGTACACTCATTGGGTGGAGGAGGGGTGGGAGGGAGGGGATCTTATCCACTAGGTCCGCATTCCCAATGCTAAGAGGGTTTTTGGCTAGAACACGTATCACTATTAGTGCAGAATACAGAGTTTAGCTGTTTCCTCAATTTGCCATAATAGCTAACAGTGTACGTATTGCGACTTGGAACATTAGAGGGGGTAGGAATAAAAAGAAGCAATATCAGATTTTGCATCATCTAAAATTAATAAACACAGATATTGCTTATGTCCAGGAAACACATCTGTTGGATACTGAGGCATCTCAGCTTCGGAAACTCCAATTTGGCCAATTCTTTTGTGCTGAGGGCTCCTCCAATAGTTGTGGGGTAATGATCCTCATTCATAGGAAAATCCCATTTAACACAATTAAAGTAGTTAAAGACCCGGGGGGGTAGGTATACTTTGGTGCATGGTTTACTTTATAATAAGGAAGTAATTTTAGGCAGTATTTATGGCCCTAACCGGGATAATCCTGAATTTTTCACTCAATTAATACTAATCTTACAGGCATATATTTCCATCCCCATGATCATTGGGGGTGACTTCAGTTTAGTACTCGATCGGGTTGTGGACCAGTCCAGTTCTCTGAAAACTAGTTTTTCTCCAGCCCAAGGGGCTTTCAGGGAACTTCTTGCTCAACTTGGGCTGTGTGACATCTGGCGGGTGCTGCATCCCCAGGACAGGAAATATACTTTCGTTTCCCCTGTACATTCCTCCCCATCGAGGATAGATTACATATTCCTCTCCCATCCCCTGCTCCCCGGTGCACTAGACTCCTCGATTCTGCCAGGAATTTCCTCATTTCACGCCATAGTTTCCTGTTTGATGTCGGTGGTATCTCTTCCGAACAGGATCCCCAGATGGAAATTAAATTATCTACTGCTTAAGGATGCTTCTTTTATGAAACAGATACAAGACCAGATTGACCTCTTTTATCATTCTAACAAGGACACCTCGAGCAGGCCTGACTTGCTATGGGGAGCCTTCAAGGCATATATTAGAGGAGTTTTAATCAGCATGGCCATGTACAGGAAAAAGACTTCCAATGCTAAATTGTCCCAGCTGCTTTCCCAAATTAAGACTTTAGAAGAGGGCTTTCCCCCGTCCGTGCGGAAAATAATTACCATGAGTTAATTAAATTGAGAGCCGTATATATGGAACTCCAACGGGAAAAGGCAGATTATTCCATATTAAAAACGCAGGCTTCGTATACCGACCGGGGGGAAAGGCAGGCTGGCTTTTAGCACTTAGGGTTAAGCAAATGGAAACAGTTCACTATATTACTTCCATACGGTCATTGCATGATAACTCCCTTAAAACACACCCATTGAAAATTATAAAATAATTTACTAATTACTATAAAGAGTTGTACGGCCCCATATCCATTCCCCCAACGGCCCAACAAATCCAGGGTTTTTTACAGGATTCACATCTACCTCGACTTTCTCTGGAGCAACAGAATACTCTGCTGGCTCCAATAACTACGGATGAAATTTCCGTGGTTATTAACACGTTGTCAATTAACAAAACTCCAGGTTCTGATGGATACTCTGGTCTATTTTATAAAAAGTTTCAAGCCCAATTAATGCCAATGCTCCTCCCCCTGTATAAGCACATCCTATCTGGGGCAGATACAGATGCCTCGCTATTTGAGGCTCTGATCGTTTTGATCCCCAAGCCGGGCAAAGCGTCGGATTGTGTAACTAACTACTGCCCGATTTCTTTAATAAATCAGGATATCAAGATCCTGTCTAAACTATTGGCAAATCATCTGGAAAAGGTAATGGATGCCTTGATAGGTCCAGAACAAACAGGGTTTTTGAAGGGTAGATCCTCTGCAGATCACTTAAAAACCCTTTTGCATGTCTTCTCGGTGTCCAGGAATGCTCCTTATTCCGCAGCTTTGATTTCCCTGGACGCAGAGAAGGCATTCGATAGGGTACACTGGGAATATCTCTTTCAGATGTTAGAGAACTTTGGTTTCCCTCTTGATTTTATTAATTGGATACGTGTGTTATATAAATCTCCCTCTGCCCGGGTCTCAGGGAATGGAGTTATCTCACAAAGCTTCACTCTCCAAACAGGTACCAGGCAGGGTTTCCTTATCTCCATTATTATTTAATTTGTATCTTGAACCATTAATTAGAAGGCTGCAAATCTGTCCGAATATCCTGGGGATCCCTATTTTCCCCTGTGAAGTAAAGGTGTCCGCTTATGCGGATGATCTTCTCTTGCAGCTTTCTGACCCAGGAAGGTCTATTCCCTATATCCTGGACATCATTACCTCTTTTGGTAGTATTTCCAATTACAAGTTAAATATAGACAAGACAATGGTATTACCCTTAAATCATAGACTCTTTAGGTCGAGATCGAGGCTTATGGACTGAAGTGGCAGCAAGATTCTCTCCGATATTTGGGAATAGAACTCGCTCGCAGCCGTAGTCAAGTTATTAGGTTGAATTTGGATACTTTGGTAAATAAGGTGGCTCAGGATTTAAACAGGTGGGCTTCCCTTCCCTTCTCACTGTGGGGGAAATAAACCTCATCAAAATGAACGTATTTCCACGCTTATTATACCCCCTGTCCATGCTTAATATTTGGCTCCCCATATCTTGGTTTAAGAAACTACAATCTTTACTTATTAAATTCCTTTGGTCTAATAAATCCTCCCGAATAGCTTACCATACCTTGGTGGCCCCCAACAATAAAGGAGGCTTGAGATTGCCTAATGTACTTCTGTATTTTTGGGCTTCACATATCAATAAATACATGAGATGGACATTTCAGGGAGAGCTATGTAAGGCCACGGTGTGGCTCAAAATTGAACTAGAACTTTTACGTTCACTAGGCTTAAATCCCACGGGATTTTTGCATGCTAAGGAGAGCCTCCTTCCCGTAAAACTCAAAAATTCAATCATTTACATATCCCTCAAAATTCATGCACAGGTCTGCAAGTTCCTTAAATATAACCATTTTAAGGATCTTAATCAACCTATATTAGGCAATCTCAATCTTAAAATAGGGGATAAACCAATTTCCCCATTGTGGCTTTCAATTTCCTCGGATCTGGAAGTCTCTAGCCTTATTGATGATAACTGTAGATGGATGTCTAACCAAGAAATTATGAGCAAGCTCGGTATCTCCAATGGACATACTTTCCAGGTTAATCAACTCAGGCATGTTTTAATAGGTGTCTTCGGCCACTCACCTTGGACAGACCATCCTATAGCCTTCCGCAAGGAATTAAGTGCAATAAGTGGTGGCCCCAGGGCGGTCGCCAAGATTTATAATATGCTGATTGGCTGGAAATCGACAGATAACTGTGGGCCAATGGGTCTGTGGGAATCTCTTCTCCCCGGGCAGATCATTAATTGGACGACCATCTGGCATACCTCTCATAAATTCATGAAACAGGATAGGTAAGGTTAATGCAACTTTTTATATTACACAACGCCTATTATACACCTTGCAAATTAGCGAAACGGGGACTAAAGGTTTTCAATATATGTGTGAGGTGTCAACAGCAGGAGGGAAATTTACTCCATATTTTCTGGGAGTGCCAGAAGGTAGCCCCATTATGGCACAAGATTATGCAATCTTCAGACCCTCTTTTGGGCCTTAAGGAACTATTTACTCCTAAAATTTGTCTTTTAAGGGACCTGTCGGACGTCAGAGTTAGCAACCGGAAATATCACATAACACTCATTGCTATGTCAGTCAAGAAGTTGGTTCTAAGACATTGGCTTGATCAGCAAGAAATCTCTTATGATGAGTGGTTAACGGAATTATTAGCAAATTTGCGCACTGAGAAAACTATAGCTAATTTGAACAATACAACGAGCAAGTTTAATAAGATATGGGACCCCCTCTATGCTCTTTACTCATTGTAGGGTTAATTAAAAGTGTTACATGTGATACAGGATTAGGTGATCAATTCCGACAGAATAGATCTTAGCAGGGTACATGTTTTTTTACATTTTGAGCCTAGTGGATGTGGGTAAGGGGGAAGAGGGAGGGGTGGAGAGGGAACTTAAAGTAAGGGGGTTGGCAGATTCATGTATAAGTAACGTTGTACAGAAATTATGTGTCTGTATGTATATCTGCCTGAGTTGTATTATTGGTAAAACGATCAATAAACTTTAAATTAAAAAAAAAAGAAATAAACTTTGCAAAACAACTGCCTCCCCTAATGATTCTTGCCCTATTGTATAAATCACACACATGATGTGCGACAAGTGAAATATGGAAAATATTTCCACTCGTGCAGGGTGAACTGTGATAATATCACTTGTGGCTTCACCACTCATGATATTATCCCAGTTCACCCTTCACTCGTGGAAATATGTTCCATATTCCACAGTCGCCCATCATGCGTCCCCTATATATATATCTGAACATACAAAATTGCTGGCAAACATATATATATTCATTCACACATGCCCCCATTTTGCAAAGTATCATGGACTGCATATGCAAATCCTCGCTTAATATTATGCTGGTTAAACTTTGAGCAAAAATGCATTGTGCCGAAAGGCCTCTCACACAGTCTGCAAAGGGTGCTAACAGAAGACATAGACACGTGTTTCATCCTACCAGGACTCACCAGTATGCCTCGTCTGTTTGACACCCCAGTGGAATGAACCAGCTACCCTAAGATAGTCTGTCTGGGTTATGTTGTGGTGAACCCACAGACGAGGCATACTGATGAGTCCTGGTAGGACGAAACATGTGTCTATGTCTTCTGTTGGCACCCTTTGCAGACTGTGTGAGAGGCCTTTTGGCACCATGCATTTTTGCTTAAAGTTGAACTAGCATAATATTCTGTGGTGATTTGCATATGCAGTCCATGATGCTTTGTGTTAAGGGGCATGGAAAATATATACAGTATATATATATATATATTTAATTAATTGCTGGCAGATATATATATATGTGTACACGAACATATGAACATACAAAATTGCCAGCAGAAAAAGGCTCACAGGTCAATCGAGTCTGCCCGATTGTGCAGTTTTTAGTTTCATATCACTACAGCTGCCTCAATCCCACCTAAACCTTTCTCTTCCTCCTCTTTTCCAGTCCTTCCTCCATTGTGTTTTTGTCTGTACTAACCCTGTATTTGACTCTATTTCAATCCCGCTTAAAGCTATCCACTGTCCTTTGAGTGATTAACTCCTCCAGCAATGCCAACCTTTCACCACTCTCTCTGTGAAGTAGTGCTTCCTCATCTCCCTCCTAAACCTTACCCCTTCAGACTGTGCCCCCTAGTGACTCTTCCCCCTTTAAGTGGAACAGTCCTCCCTCCCTGACTTTGTTTATGCCTTTCAAGTCCTTAAAGGTCTCCATCATGTCCCCTCTTACCCGTCTGTCTTCCAGCGAGTATATGTTGAGCTCATTCAAGCTTTCCTCATATGGCAACTCCCCTAGTCCCATGATCATTTTTGTAGCCCTACGCTGCACCCCTCCAGTAATCTCACATCATTTTTGAGGTATGGGCACCAGTACTGTACACAGTATTCCAAGTGTGGTCTCACCAGTGATCTATACAGTGGCAGGATGACCTCCCCCTTTTGAGAGGTGATCCCTCTGGCAATGCACCCCAGCATCCTATTTGCCCTTGCTGCAGCTCTCCTACATTGGGCAGATACCTTCATGTTCCCTGTGACTATTACCTCCAGGTCTCTTTCCTCCTCTGAAGCCATTACCTTCACTCCCCCTAGCCAGTAGCTGTTCTTGGGATTTCTGGCTCCAAGGTACATGACTTTGCACTTCTTAGTGTTGAACCCCAACTACCACTCCCTAGACCAGTGTTCGAGTTTTGCTAGATCCACTCTGAGTGCCTGCCTCTCTTCCTCATTGTCCACTTTTGCAAAAATCTTAGTGTCATCTGTGAACAGGCAGATCTTACTCTTGACCTCCTCTGCAATGTCTCCAATAAAGACATTAAACAAAATGGGGCCCAGCACTGAACCATGTGGTACTCCACTCATTACTGGCCATGGCTTGAATGTCTTCCCCTTACAACTACCATCTGTTGTATTTCCTGCAGCCAACTCTCAACTCACCCCACCAGTTTTTCCTCTGCTCCCATGTCCCCCAACTTGCTCATTAACCTCCTGTGTGACACAGAGTTGAAAGCCTTGCTGAAGTCTAGATACAGGACATCCACAGCATGGTCTTCATCAACCACCCTAGTGACCCAGTCGAAGAAGTCAATCAGGTTAGTTTGGCAAGATCTTTCGTGATAAACCCATGCTGTCTCTCATCCTTCAGGCCATTGCTATCAAGAAAGATTATCAGCCTCTCCTTCAGAATGGTTTCCATCAACTTCCCCACTATGGAAGTCAAGCTCATCGATCTGTAGTTACCTGGTTGGTCCTTGGGTCCACTCTTGTGAAGGGGCATCATGTGAGCCATCCTCCAGTCCCTGGGTACATTCCCTGTCTCCAAAGAGGTATTGAACAGGTCCATCAAAGGGCCTGCCAGCAACTCTGCCAGTTCCTGCAGGACCCTTGGGTGTACACCATCCGGTCCTGGTGCCTTGCCCACCTGCAAGCCTTTAAGGCACTTCAGAACTCTATCCTCTTGGATGATCTCATCTGTCATTTCTTCCTCCCTCCACCCTTGCCCGCTTTTCCCTGTGGTATTGGGCCATCCCTTTCTTTTGTAAACATAGAGCAGAAATACTCATTGAGTGCCTCTGCCTGATCTTCCCCTTGTTCCACCCATCCTCCCTCTCTTGATTCTAACAATGTCATCCCTACAACTCCTCTTCTCCCTTATGTATTTAAAGAACCTCTTTTGCCCCCTCTCTGATCCCCTGAGCCAAGTTCAGCTCCTTTGCTGCCTTGGCTGCCCTGACTGACCCAGTCACCTCCCTAGATGCCTTTGAGAACACTTCTCTATCCTCCTCATGTCCACATTTTTTTAACTTAATAAAGGCCAGTCTTTTTTCCCTCATCTTTCTCTCCACATCCTTGCTGAGCCAACAAGGTTTATTTGACCTTGACTACTTACTCTGAGATTTGGCACATGTGTTCATGACCTCATTTAGCCCCTTCCTAATAATTGCCCACTTCTGTTCAGCATCCATTCCTGTGTTAATTTCAGCTAAATATCCCTCTAGGATGCTGCCCATTCTGGCAAAATCTGCCTTCCTGAAATCCAGCACTCTTGTCCTGGTCTTAGCAGACTCCCTTCCTGTGTTGAGGAGGAACAACACTGAGCAGCAGTCGCTTCCTGCTAGAGTGTCCTGTACTACCACATCCTGGACTTGGTCTCTATTTGTTAGCACCAAGTCCAGTATGTTACCCTCCCTAGTAGGGTCCATCACCCCTTGCAGTAGGTAACTGTCTTGGATAGCATCTAGCAGCACCTGTTCCCTGGTGGGTACTGTAGTTACTGTCTACCAGTCAACCCCAGGTAGGTTGAAGTCTCCCACTATAACTGTATTCCCTTTGCCACTGATCTTCCTGATTTGCTCCTCCAGCTCCCTATCCACCTCCTCGTTCCATGAAGGTGGCCTGTACACCACCCACATCCTGAGTTTCTTACCTTTAGAGCTTTGGAGCAATACCCATATGGCTTCTGGCCTCTCCTCATCCCCTTCCTCCCTGGTACACAGTATCCCCCTCTGACATAATTAGCCACCCCTCCTCCTTCCCCCTCCCAGTCCCTGCAGAACACCTTGTATCCCAGGATTGTGAGATCCCAGTCATGGTATAGGGTGGCCCAGGCCTCTGAGATGGCAGCAATATCTACCTCCCCCTCCACCATCCTTGCCTGGAACTCTGCCACCTTGTTTGCTAAGCTCCAGTTACCTTGTGTCCTGCCCCTCCTCTTCCAGTCTCTCCACCTTCCACTTTTGTCTTGGTAACTTCTCCTCATTCTCCTCCTCTGTCTCTGGGGGGGCAATGCCTTCTGGTCTCCCCTGGAAGGTGCCTTCTCCCTGCTATCCAACTCAGCCCCTTCCCCTCCTCAGTTTAAATATATGCTGTTTTTAATGTACTTCTCCAGCCCTGTGTGAATGCCCTTGTACCCTTGATGTTGAGATGCAGCCTATCCTTGGCATAAAGCCCTTATTGTTCCATATCTCACCCACCCCTCCACTACACCGTACCCCATATCTGCACACCAACCCTTCAGTCACCCATTAAACTCCTGTATTCTTAGCTTTCTTGCTGTGCTTGCTCTAGGTACCGTGAGTACCTCGGAGAATGTCACCGAGCTTCCTAACCGATAGCAGATACCCCCCCCACTTCCCTGAACGTGTCCTACACTTCTTCCACTGTACTGCCCTATAGATCATTCTCTTGGCAACCTTTTGGGCTGACAAAGCCATGATGGTTCCTAGGTGTACAACGATATGAGGCTTCCCTCCCACCTTCTCCACACATTTCTGAATGCACTGCCCTACTCTCCCCACTGTCATATCAGGCAGACACTCCACCCAGGTTCGACACTTCCTTGCTCCCTTACCTCCCCAACTCACCCCCTGAGCACAGAATCCCCTAATACAAGTACCCGCTCCCCCATCCCTTGCACTGCATATATATATATATATATGTGTGTGTGTGTATATATAAAACATGCAGACAAGACAACTGATTTCACATTGTTAACTTTATTCAAATCAACATTACTTTGAGTAAAAGAAACTAAAAAACAGGCAAATACAAGTTCAATTGTAAAGTATGAATGTTCAAGAATTTAACAAATACAGATCAAGCAAGTGTGTTAACTGATAGGTGTGATCTTCAGTCATCTAGAATTTGCTTGTGAATGAGAACACTCTCTCACTGCTACTAGCTGGCAAGCGTAGGTACTTCTGTGCAAGCTTTGCTAGTTTTTGGGAACAGGTGTGTTCCTGTGTCATTGCAGAATTCAAGGCAGTTGTCAGTGTCATGTTCTAAATATGTTTTTAGTTCACTGGATGACAATGATCTTGTTGCTGTTGAAGAAGGACCACCTAAACTGGATAGCATGTCCTTGACATCAGTTGTTAGCCTTTTTGTTGGTGGATCATCACTGGATTTTGCTTTGATATTGACAGTAATTACTGACTTCAATAAAGAAATCATTTCACAATCTGTAGGCAATACTTTCACACAGCTGGAGAAGTGTAGAATAGCATGGATAGACTACTGCCTCCATGTGGGTTCTCCTCATCTCACATGATCTGGGTTCAGTTTCAGGTTTGCCTGCTTTTTTTTATTTTTAGGATTCTAGTTCAGTTTGAATCGGGCAAAAATTGAAAAGTTCTGGTTTGGTTCAGGTTCAGTTCTCTGAAGAACCCTGGCTCTACTTATGTCTTTCCCATGTATTCTTGAATTCCTCCACTGTTCTTAACCCCATGACCCCCTCAGAAAAGATGTTCCATGTGTGCACCACCCTCTCCATGGAACAATACTTCCTCACAGTCCCCTGAGCTGTCCCCCTATTATCTTCAATCTGTGTCCCCCTTGTTCTTGCACATCTCTCTTTCTGAAAGATGCTACCCTCTTGGAATTTGTTGATTCCCTTGAGGTACTTGAAAAGTTTCTATCATGTCCACCCTCTCCCTCCTTTCCTTGAGGGTATACATATTAAGCTCCTTTAGTCTCTCTTTGTATGGCTTCTGGTGCAGACCATGCACCATTTTAGTTGCCCTCCTCTGGACTGCCTCCATCTTGTCTATGTCCTTGCAGAGATGGGGTCTCCAGGACTGCACGCAGTACTCCAGATGGAGTGTGACCAACTGTCTGTACAGAGGGATGACAACTTCCTGTTTTCTACTTGTAATGCCTGTCCCTATGTATCCCAGTATCCTCCAGCCCTCCTTACTGCCTTCTCACATTGCTTGCCTATCTTTAGGTCATCTAATATGACTACCCCAGGTCCCTTTCCATTTTTGTTGTTGTTAGTATCTCAACCCCCATTGTGTACTCTTCCCCTGGGGTTTTTGTTTCCCAGGTGCATTACTTTACACTTCTTTCCATTGAATCTAAGCTGTCATACATCTGACCATTCCTCCAACCTTGCCAAGTCCCTTCTCATCCTTTCCACCCCGTGCATCAACCCTGTTGTAGATCTTTGTGTCATCTGCAAAGAGGTGTACTTTTCCTTCCAGTCCCTCTGCAATGTCACCTATAAAGTTATTAAAGAGGACTGGTCCTAGAATTTAACTCTGCAGTACCCAACTAATAGCCGCCTTTCTTCAGAGTGAACTGTGTTTACTATTACCCTCTGCATCTTGTTGTCCAGCCAATTTTTTACCCAGACTACCACCCTGGGACACACTCCCAGGCTGGCTAACTTATTTATTAATCTTTTTTGTGGGACTATGTTGAATGCCTTGCTAAAATCTAGGTACGCCATGTCCACAGCCCCTCCCTGGTCTAGTACTTTGTTCACCCAGTCAAATAAATCTATTAGACTCATCTGCCATGACTTTTATGCTGTTAATCCAGGTGGCCTTGGGTCCTGTGCCCTGCTGGACTCTAGATACTCAACAGTTCTTTCTTCCAGAAGTGATTCCTTCCTTTTCACTATACCTGTGATCAAACTAACAGGGCTGTAGTTTTTTGCCTCTGCCTTGCTCCCACTTTTGTCAAAGAGAATCACATCTGCCCTCCTGCAGTCCTCAGGTACCACACCATCCTCCCATGATTTGTTAAAAATCATTTTAGGTTTAATAATCAGTTTATAAATCAGTTTAGGGGGCTGGCAGTATAGCCTAGAGGTTAGAGTAATGAGCTATGAATGAGCTTGGTACAGCTAGCAGACCTGGGTTTGATTCCCACAACCTCCACTTGCATACTGTGTGACTCTAAACAAGTCACTTAACCCTCTAGTGCTCCCAGGTCACCCCTGAAAACAGGCACTTGTGCCTAGTGGGCCTTACCTGGTTACCAAAAGTCTAAAATAAAAAAAATAAATAAAAAAAAGGGCAGTCAGTGGTGTCACTAGTTCTCCTCTTAGTTCTTTTAGAATTCTGAGGTGAATCCTATCAAGCCCCATAGCTTTGTCCATCTTCAGTTTTAGGAGTTTATTCAGGACCCTTTCTTCTATGAATTGATTGTTATTGACCCCCTATCTAGTGTGCTTCTATTGTTTGGTTTAGGTACCTCTCCCTCCTCTTCTTTTGTGAATATTGAGTGGAAGTTTTCATTCAGTATCCCTGCTTTTTCACTGTCACCCTCCGCCCTCCCCCTTCCCTTTAGTAAGCCTCACTATCCCTCCCTTGGTCTTTCTTCACTCCCTAATGTACCTATAAAAGGTTTCATCCCCCTACTTAACTAAGTTGGCCATCTTTTCCTTGGTTTGGGCCTTTACTATTCTGACAGCCTTCCTCACTTCCTTCTGCTTTAACTGGCACAGTTCTCTGTCCTGCTCTTTCTTTGTTTCCTTATACTTTCTGAATGCTGTATTTTTCTCCTAATCTTCCCCACCTCCTCTTTTGAGAACCATAGCATTTTTTTCCTTCATTTTGTTTTGTTTATTTGCATCATGAAAACAAACACATGAGTGGGATGAGATGGACGGAGGCAAGTTGCTAAGTCATTGAGGAGAGAACGATGGTAGCAGGAGTCAGTGAGAAGCACATTTTTATTTTAGTAAAGGTATGCCACTGTTGCCTCATTAATATTTATTTTTTATACTCACTGACCTTTCTAGAACAGCTTTGTGCCTTCAGTCTGCTGTTGTGCTGATTGGCATTGAAGGAGGTGTCTGACTCTAGGCCTCTCGGCTCCCTACATTTGGTGAGAGTCCAGGCAGTGGAAGGAGCTCCCCAGTGCAGGAAAGGCACCAGTGGAGCCTGCAGAGGCTTAACAGCCAGAGTCATCCCCGACTACGTTGATTATTTTTGAGCCACAGCCACAACCATATATGCACTTGTCACCCTTCTTTGCTGGCTACTGTATGTTGAAGGTGAAACTATTTAACATATTTACCATGGATACAGGATTGAATTGAGATAGCACTGAAATAGAACTAGAACTGACACAGAACTGGACAGCGTATTAGGTTCACTATTAAAGCAAGTAGGGTTTTTGCATGTTTTGTATATTTTGAGCTGTTGAGATATTGCTGATGACCGAATTTGGATTCTGTGTACTTTAGTGAAACGATATCATACAACATAACAGGATATATAAATGGGAGGGTTGCTGTATCTATAAAAATAACTGAGGAAAACGGGTTATACATTTGTGTTTTGGTGAATGGTGATTCAGATGAACAAGAATACAGTATTTAGAAAGTAGAAACATATATTTTTTTAATTATTTTGAAGTTTTTGAGAGCTTTTAAAGTACAAAAAAGCTGGAAATCAGGAAGTAAGGGTTTGATTGTCTTAGAGATCACATGGTTAGAGCACTTAAAGCACATGTGCAGGTGTTCTGGTACAGCAATCGCCATCTTTGATGATCCTGGGAAAACTACAGATAGCATTTTGAGTCCAGGCCAGAGTAGCAGAGTTGTTTATAGTGTGCTTATTTTTCAAGATAGACACCCATTTGATAGTATTTACACCCCTGATTACACTGGGAGCAAACAACTCAGTAACTCAGTGAGGTTTAGAGTGGAGGTTGAAAAATGTGGGTGTACACCAATTAGCCATACCACAGAGTAGCTGTGTGTTCATATGATGGAGTGGATAGATAGATTGTGACCACTAATGCATTGATATCTGCTGCTATTTGCTGCAGTCCTGCATTGATACCCAGCTAACACATACCCTAACTTCCTGAAAAGTAAGTTTTGAATTTCAACATTTAAGCTTTTATATTTATATGCACTGCATTGTAATTAGACTGGATAAGGATAGGATTGTACTGTATTTTGTTGTCATGTGTGTATTTGTATTTTTGTAATCCTAGAGGAGAAATTGATTCCAGTAGAATTTGCATATTCCCTGCTACACTTGATAAGTGCTAAGGAATCGCTAAGCGCTAAGGAACCTCTGACTATTGTCTTGGCCTAATACTATAATACTATAAAGAACTATAGCTGAGTTGAGAAATTGCACTGATGAGTGACTGGCACTGGCACTTTATATTTGAAGATCACCTACCTGCAAAGTTTATGTTCTGTATGATGAGACATTTTAAAGGAACACTTTAATGTTACAGATTCCTTTCTTCCTCAATTTCCTGTATTTATTTGAGCATATTTTTTGTGCAAGGTATTGAAGTCTATCAGGGGAAAGTACTGCTCATAGATAGTAGTAGGAACAAGAGAAATTTCAGAAATCTCAGACAGTTTCTCAGGTAGGAATTGACTGAGAATGTATTATAGCATGAATTAGAGCCTGCATTTTCAGGCCAAGTTAAAACTAGGAAATATGAATGCCAATGGCAAGAAAGAGTGGCAGAGAAGGTGACTAATCTGACAATGATGATAGAAGGTCAGAGGGTGTTAAGGAATTGTCCAATGAACCCAGTCACAGATAATAGAGGACGATCACTCAAAATGAAGAAAAGGGGACTTGCAGGAGGGGTTGGTAGGAGTCTATCTGTCCCATTAGGGAAAAAGATAGAGGTAATTTTGGACTCAACCTCAACCCCTCTCAACAATCATAAATTGATTCAACCTTTGATTAGTGATGTCATTGGAGGAAATAAGATAAGATCTAAGTCATAAGATATTCTGCTAATTCAAATAAACTTAGAAATAAGGGACCAGCTGAAATTTGATAGATTGTATAAGGAAAAGGAGTTACAGAATCTGGATATTGAGAAATTAGTGAATAAAGAGGTTAATAAATTGATGGAGGAAATTAGGGAGACCATTGAGACAAATAAAAGAATAGAACAGAAGATTACATATATTATGTTAAGTATGAATGGCTCAGTATTTATTTCAGAAGGAACACAGAGTGATGGACAGAGAAAGAGTGAAAATGTGCAAGAGGAAGTCAATGAAGGAAACAGATGGTTTTCAGAGGAAGATACCCAATTAAAGAGTCCAATTGAGCCTGCTACTCCTATGTTAGATAATTTAACTAAAGAAGTAAGTTGTGCATAAAGAGATCTTCTGTTAGTAAATGCTATGATATATGAACAACTTATACTTATTAGACAAGACATATCATTTGTGAAAGGGGTACACCTCGAGAACAGAACATATATTATACAGATTATTGATATACAGAGGGATAAGGAACTAGAACAAGGAATAGGTATATTACAAAATACAGCTCACAAATGGAAACACAAAGGGGATAGAACATTTTGAGACAGTCAAAGAGGTTGGAGAGGATCAGGAGATACCAGATTATAAGACAATAGATTTAACAGATGTATCTAATAATGATATAAGTGAGGAGACAGTGGTAGAGATAGAGACTATAGGTCAAGATCTAAATACAGAAGATACCTGGGGATCCGAGTTAGAACTTATAGTGCTCCCTAATGAAAAGAGACAGGACAGTGTGGCAAAGGAGATTAAGGCTGAAAATGAAGATATGTGGGAAAAGGATTAATACAGTAAGTTAAATATAAGGGAACATGAAAGCAGAAAGAGAGAAATAAAATCAAAAAGAAGAGGGAAATAAAATACAGAAGAAGAAGATTTTATCAATACAGAGAAATAAGACAGAGTAGGAAAAAAGAGGAATACTTGGAAGGCTTTAATATGGGAAAGAAGGTGACAATTAAAAATGATGGTAATTCTGTGGCTAAGAAGACACAGCAGCTGGAAAGTCACGAGTGTAAGTAAGAAGAAGGGTAAAAGTAAAGTAAAGTAAAAAAAGGAATAAAAGCAAAACAGAATACTAAAGAAGTAACAGAAAAAAACTGGTAATAAGACAAACAATATAATGCAAGGAGAGAAAAGGAAGATGAAGTGAAATTGCATGAAGAAATTAAGGAGATAAAGACTAATAAAACACATGACCCTAAAAGAAGAGATAATGAAAAGATTTAAATGAACAATTTGCATGCCATGTTAAAGAGAATAATGGATTCTGATTATGTTTTGCCATTGTATAGGGTATCAATTATCCTAGAGGAGACTGACAGTAAATTGGATAAACATTTTTAACAATTTTTATGTGCATTAGTACAGGAGAATAAGAACTACATTCCAATGCTAAACCACGTAAGTGTGGTTAGACCACTGAAATATATGGAATTGGTATTGTTTATTTTGGATCAAGGAAAAGCAATAGGTAATCAAAAAACAAGAATAAGAAACTTGGGTTTAGAAATAGAAAGTGTGGTGAACATTGAAGTGCTATTTCCAGAATATTTTGAGACACTTCAGAAAAACAAGATGAATAATATAGATCTTCCTAACTCCATTTTTGGAATTAATAATTTCCTAAATGAAATGAAAAGAAATTTAAAGATGAAAATAACTGAATTGTTACAAAACTTGTTATGGATAGATGGGTTAAATGGGAAGATTAAAAAAGTAAAGATATGGGAAAATAACCGGCAAATAACCATGTGGGTGAATAGTATGGTAGATTATCAGCTAATTCTATCTAAAACAGAATTTCTGGATAAGATTGAGACCAAAATTAATGGGGAAGTAATGATACAACCCCCAATAGAGATTAAATACAATTCAGACCATTGGAGCAATTTGATACAAACATCAAACATGTTCCAGATTCTACAAGAACAAGGAGAGGACTGATGGTCACAAATATACAGAATAGCATCTGATGAGTATTTAAGAAAGGAAGGGAAGAATAAACATTGGGAAAACAGGATTTTATCCAGGAATGTAGCAGGAATTAAAGACAGATTGGCGGACCTAACATATAAAGATTATCTGAAAGAAGTTGACTGTATTTGTTTAAAAGAAACATGGACAGATCAGGCTAAATATATTAATGGGTTTAAATCTTTTAGTAAAAAAGCTGTGAAGATCAAAAAGTACAGAAGATTATCAGGAGGGTTGATAACATGGTTTAAAATATCAAAGGAATATAAAGCAGTTGAAATCCAAATTGACTCTAGGCATATATTGGGAATAAAAATAATGGGTTAAAAAATGTCAGTAATGGTTGTCAATGTGTACATTCCACCAGTTACTTCAAAATACACAGATAATTTAATAAGGAAGTTAGAGAAAATAATAGATGAGTATACTGAAAAGGGACCAGATAGTGGTATAATCCTAGTGGGAGATTTCAGTGCTAGGGTAGGATAGTGTGTGGAATTAGTTGCAGAATTAACTGAGTTCTGTGTAGCTACAGGTCAAGAGTAAATATTAGCTAAAAGAAATTCACACGATTATAAGACCATGAAAAGAGTTAAGATTATTAGCTACATATCAAAGGAAAGGAACTTTGCCTTAATTAATGGGAGAACTAGAGGTGACCCAAAGGGAGAATATACAGATATGGGAACTAGAGGTGAATCAATAATCAACCTCTGTTGGATAAATTTAAATGCAATACTCCTGGTTAAAGACATAAGTATAGGTGAATGAAATGAAAGTGAACATAATCCAGTTGTAATTTTATTGAAACAATGTACAATATAGTGTCAAGGAAGAAAAAAAACTGAATTAGTAAGGACAAAAATAGGGGTGAAATGGGAAGCTATAGATAATTTTACTTCCAATTAGCTTATACTACAAAGTGGAATATGAGATAATTTAGGGGAAATTATAATTAGAAAGGATAACAAGATTATACAAGACTTTGCAGGAGTTATGAATAGAATTGCTTCTTTTATAATTAAAGCCTCCTTCATAAAAAAAATATAAAGAAAGAAGGTGGTATGACATTGAGTGTAAGGTGGCAAAAAAAAAAATAGAATAGCAAAATTAGTAAGAAATAATCCGAATAGAGTCAACAATGGTCAGTTAATAGATTCAAGGAAAAAATAGAAAAGATTGTGAATTCAAAAAAGGGAGACGTATAGAAACTCCTTATAAGTGGAATTTGAGAATGAGGTATGAAACAAAAATGATAAGACATCTTGGAGAATGGTAGCGAAGGGATGGGATTAATTCTCAGAGGACATAGATAATTATATTGAACCTCACATATGGAGGGATTATTATGCCAGATTGTTCATGGATCCAGACAGTAGGGAAAATGATAATATAACAGGTGACTGGATTCCATTGGAGAAAGAGATAAAAGAGAAAGAAATTGTAGAAGCTCTGGGCCTGGCAAAAAAGACATAAGACTCCTGAACAGATGGCATTCCTGTAGATATAATTTTAAATTATGTAAATGTATGGGTACCTCTATTAAAAAAGTTATATGATCATACTACACATTTTGGGGAAATCTTGACAATGTGGAGAGAGAATATAATTATCCCAATTTTTAAAAAAGAGGAAACATCAAACTCCAGGGACCATAGGCCAATCAGCTTACTGGACACTTAGCAAAAAAATATTTACAAAAATTATTAAAAAAAAGAATTATAGAATGGATACAGGAGTTAGGAGTAATAGATGAAGCTCAGGCTGGGTTTATGCCACACCATTCCACAGCTGACCAATGTTTTGTGTTATCACATTTAATACATAAATATATCATTATAAAGAAACAGAAATTATACTGCATCTTCGTTGACTTGAGAGCTGCATTTGACAGAGGTAAAAACTGAACTCTGGAAGGTCCTAGAAAGCTACAATCTGGATCAATCGATAATCAGTATAGTAATCACTATGTATATGAAGAATGGAACGTGTGTGAGATATAACAATGAAGGGGATAAGACTGAGAAATTTGACTCTAACTTAGGCCTAAGATAGGGATGTGTGTTGTCTCTCATGCTATTTAACCTTTATTTGAATAAGATTCTAGAAGGACTACCATATATACTCACGTATAAGCCAACCTGTTGTGTAAGCCGACCCCCTCGATGTCTCGGTGCAAAGTAAAGAAACATCAGTGACCCGTGTATAAGCCGAGCTGTTTTTATTGCACAGAAAACATTTACCCAGAGTAAAATGAGTGAAAGAAAGATCATGAACTTAACTAGCAGAGCCTGACAGAGTGGAAAAGTAACAGAAAAGGAGATATTTAGCCTTTGAGGGCCCCCTAATGCATTCTCAGATAATCAATTTAAAGTAAAGCTAAAGTGCCCAGAGAGAACAGCACTGTTAGGATCCCAGGTGGTTGGAGGGGATTTCATTTAGAGGCAGTAAAACCATAGAGTGGGGCAATCCAAAAGAAATGCTACTGTATCTGTATTGTGCAACAAGCCTTTCACAGTTGCTCCAAGAGATCGCATATACAGTGATGTGGTATTTAAAAGTGCAGCAGAGGCTGGAGAAGATAGAGGAGTGGGTCTGACAGGCCTGTCGGGTGGATCTCCGGAGTGAGTGAGCAGTGTGGACGGAGAGGAACATCACCAAAAATGCAGGTCCTTTGCTGCTTCTGTCTTCCTGGCTGCATCTAACCCCCATAGGGCACCACCGTTTCTGTTTCTGGGCTGATCCGTGTATAAGCCGAGGTACTATAAATTGCAATAAAAAAGTAGCTAAAAAAACTCAGCTTATATGCAAATATGTACGGTATATGATACTGAGCTGCATATGTCAAAAATAGGTGAAAGACAATATCCTATTTTGACATATGCGGACAACATAGTCTTAATATCAACTAGCTATATAGGAATTAGAAGAATCACAGAAAGATTCCACTTAAGCTGCCAGAGAGCTGCACTGGAAATACATTTTGAAAAAACAAAATATATGATTTGTAGCAGATATATAGTAAGAAAAGGAAGAATTATAAAGTTAAGATATGAAAATCAAATCATTGAAAGAGTTTAGAAATTCTGTTATTTGGAAATTCATTTCACATTTAATTTGAAGTGGAATGAATACAAAAGTAATTTTATAAACAAAATTTAAAGATTCACCCTAGCTATAGAGGGATTTGCATACAGATTCAGAGATCACTCCATAAAAGGTTGTGTACGGGACTTAAATGCCAAGGTTAAGAGCCAAATATTGTATGGAGCTGAGATATGGGACATTGGAAACTCAGATTCCCTGGCTATACCAATGAATACATTTTATGAAAGACTTTTGGGCCTTCCAGTTGGAGCCTCTTCAACATTAACAAGGATAGAATTAAGACAACTGCTGGTAAAATGTTTTATAGAGCAAAGGTTAGTTATATACTAATTAAAAGTGTACAGGATGACCAAAAGAAGATTACCTAGAATTTGTCATACATGGTTAATGGTTTTGTATGCCCCAGTCTGTATACAATAGAAAATATAATAAAACCTTTTGGTTTACTGCACTGCTTGGTTGCTAATTTTAATTAACCATTAGAATATATAAATATAGATGTTAAAAATAAAATTAGGGATATTTACATCCATAGGGAAATTAATTTGAGTAGTAATCCCAAAATAAGTAATTGGCTGGGCTCAAACAAAAAAGAAAGGTTGGGATGTAACCATACTTACAGTTTTAGTTATCGAAAAGTTTCCTACCTCTAGGTACCTCGAGGTACCACTGAGGTAATTTGCATTGACTGTAATGTGATTCTGCCTCATTCTGCCTCAATATACCTAGATATACTTCAGTACTGCAAAACTTTTCTATGACTACCACTGTATATATAGTGAAAGATCCAGATAAAAGAAAAAGTATCACAAGATTCCATTTTGAGTATAGAAACATAGAAGTTGATGGCAGATAAGGACCGCAAGGCCCATCCAGACTGCCCATTTCTTTTTCTACCTTATAAATGTGCCATCGAGCTTTGCTCTGTCAATGGCCTATCTCTTCATACTCATCTGTATTGCTCCCTTATGCCTATCCCATGCCAGTTTGGAGCCCTGCACTGTATTCATATCCACCACTTCCTGAGGTAGGCCATTCCATGCATCCAACACCTTTTCTGTGAAGAAGAACTTTCTCACATTACCCCTTAATCAGCCTCCCTCTATTCTCATGCTGTGTCCTCTTCTCCTGCAATTTTTCTTATATTGAAACATGTTAGACTCTTTCACATTGTTAATGCACTTAAGGTGTTTGAATGTTTCAATCATATCACCTCTCTCCCTCCTTTGCTCTAGGGTATACATATTGAGCTCCTTTAATCCTCATACATTTTCTGATGCAGTCCCTGCACCATTTTGGTTGCCCTTCTTTGGACTGTCTCAATTTGATTAATGTCCTTGTGAAGATGTGGCCTCCAGTACTGCATGCAGTACTCCAGGTGAGGCCTAACCAGTGTCTTGTAAAGAGGGATTATTACCACCCTCCTCTAACTTGTGATACCCCTACTAACACACCCCAACATCCCCCTAGCCTTACCTACTGCTCTAGTGGTCTGCTTGGATGATTTCAGGTCATCGGTGATGATGATGCCCAAGTCTCTTTCTTCCCTTGTGACTGCCAGCAACTCCTCTCCCAACTTATAGGTGGCTTCTGGGTTTCTCTTCCCTATGTGTATGATCTTGTACCTTTTTGCGTTAAACCCCAGTGGCCACTCTTCTGACCATTTTGCTAGTTTATCCAGATCTCTTCTCATTCTGCCCACCCCATCTGGATCATCTACTCTGTTGCAGATCTTGGTGTCATCTGCAAACAGACAAACCTCACCCTCCAGTCCATCTGCAATGTCACTGATGAAGATATTGAAGAGGACTGGCTCCAGGACTGATCCCTGAGCTACCCACCTGTGACTTGCATCTCTTCTCTGTATATCGTTTACTGCCACTCTCCATTTTCTGCCCATCAACCAGTTTGCCACCCAGTTGACCAACTTATGACCCACCCCAAGCCTACCCAGCTTACTAATCAATCTTCTATGTGGAACAGTATTGAAAGCTTTGCTGAAGTCAAGGTAGGTGACATCAACTGCTCCTCCTTGGTCCACCACACTGGTTACCCAGTCAAAGAAATCTATGAGATTAGTTTGACAGGACCTTCCTTTTGTAAACCCATGCTGTCTTGCATCCTGTGCTCCTATAGATTCCAGGTGTTGCACTATCCTTTCCTTAAGGAGTGCCTCCATAATCTTGTCCACTACTGAGGTAAGACTGTCTGGTCTGTAGTTCCCTGCCTTCTCCCTACTATCACTCTTGTGGAGCGGGATCACATGACCTCTTCTCCAGTCTTCTGGGACCTCTCCTGTGCTCAGAAACTCACTAAACAGTTCTGATAATGGCTCTGCTAGTTCCACCCTTAGCTCCTTTAGTACCCTGGGATGTATGTCATCAGGTCCCATTGCCTTGTCCACACTGACCTTATCGAGCTCTTGTAGGACCCTTTCTTTTGTGAAGGGACTAGTGCACACCTCTTTCCCCCCCTGTGTCCATAGTGCTCAGCTGTGGGCCCTGCCCTACCTTCTCTTCCGTAAATACTGAGCAGAAGTATCTATTTAGGATAGATGCTTTTACATGGTCCTCCTCCTCATATGTCCTCTTATCCCCTTTGATCTTAGCAATACCCCCTCTGGACTTTCTCCTTTCACTAATGTATCTATAGAAAGTTGTGTCACCTTCTTTTACTGTTTGTGCTAGTGTTTCCTCAGTTTGGGCCTTTGCTAGCCTTACTGCCTTCCCTGCTTCCCTTAGGGAAGTTTGGTATGCCTCCCTATCTTCCTCCTGCTGCATTCCCTTATATTTCCTGAAGGCCAGCCTTTTGGCTTTGACCTTTTCTGCTACTGTTTTTGAGAACCAAAGTGGTTTCCTTCTTCTTTTGCACTTCCTTTTCTCTCTAACACAATGGGATATTGCTTCAAGTTTTGCATCCTTAATGCTTGCCCACTTTGCTTGCACCCCTGTATTTCTTTTTGCCAGGGCTAGCTTAACTCTCTTGGCCATCTTATCAAAGTCAGCTCCTCTGAAGTCCCATATAGCACCTCGCAGAGGCTGAATGGAATATATACCAAGCAGAAGGAATTAAGATGTGGTTGTGGACTGGGGATAGATAATAATGTTCATTTTTGATTGTGTGCACTTTCTATAAATATGAATGTACACTATTCCTTGGAAATATTCTGAATACCTTAGATATGGAATTTAAGTGTCAAGCACATTACTTATTGAAATCAACTAAGGAAGACATTTTTAATCAATTAGCAACATTTTGTAAAACTGCTGAACAAAAAAAAATCCAGATATTGCCTATTGGAAAAGTCGACAGCTAATGATATAACTAACAGAAAGAAAGGAGGGTCCTAAGATTGTTCAATAGGGAAATTAAAGTATTTATATTATGGAATGTAGGGGTCTAATCTGCTGAAATGTTTATATTATATATCTTTTAACATATTTATATAACAGAGATGGTATTCTAATTTTACATTTATTGGTGAATAATGATGTTAAATGAAAATGTTGTAATGACAATGTTTGTGTGTAACACAATAAATTGATCTTGAACTTGAACTATTTGCATCACACAAACGCTTGTTGCCTCTGTGATGGCAGTTTTGATTTTTCCCCATTGTTCTTCCACCCCTCCTTCTTGCCTGTTTGCTAGTGCCTTTCTGAGGCACTTTCCCATGTTGCCAAAGTTAATCCTCGCTTTTGTATGGCTTAACTCTACAGCTGTGTTTATCGTGAACCACACTGTTTGGTGATTGCCTGTTCCCAGGCAGCTACCCACTTCTAAATCTGAGATCCTCTCTCCATCCCCGTTTGAGAGTACCAGGTCTAAAACTGATCCCTCCTGAGTGGGTGCCAATACGTACATCTTCTCCCCCTCCTTGTGGCTTTATGCCTCTGACATATTTATCTTGCTGTATTAAACATAGTATGGGGTCTAAACAAAAGACATATAGTTACGGACTTAGTCGACATCCTTGATGTACTCCCCTTGAAACATTAATGTAGGTACCTAGGTGTCCATTAATCATAGGAATTGCATGAGCATGAGTATAAAGTGTCATTATCCAATGTATGAAATTCTCGGGAATTCCATAAGCTTGAATAACTTGAAGTATTAGGGAGTGTGGGACCCTATCAAAAACTTTCTCCTGGTCTAACGACATTATGTATATCTCTTAAGTATCTCCTCCTTACCTTGTTCTACAAGTTCTCGGATTAACAAAAGATTATGCTGTATTGACCTATTAGGTACTGTACATGTTTGAGCTAATGAAATAAGGTATGGTGTTAGGGGCAATAGCCTAGAATGTAGTATTCTCATTAATATTTTGTAATCTGAATTTAAAAGATTTAGTGACCTCCAATTATCAAGATTAGTTCTATCTTCTTTTTTGTATATGATGATTTGTATAGCTATACAAAAGTAAAAATCCACCTGTAAGTTTGATAATATCCAGTTGAGAACTACTACTAAAATTTGTGATATTATATCTTGAAATGTTTGGTAGAATTCAGCCGGTAAACCCTCTATACCTGGGGCAGTATTTTTTTTAAGATTTACGATTACCTGTTCTATTTCTATTTTTGATATAGGTTCCTGTAATGCTGACAACATATTAGGATGTACTTTAGGTATTTCAGGGGTTGCTAAAGTATCTTTAAACATGCTTTCTTTATGCAAGGTTGTTGTATACACTGATATTAGGTATAACGATACAGTTTCTAAAATGCCTGGGCCATCCTGGACTAGTGAACCTGTATTTGTTGTAAGGGTGGTCATTAAACGTGTATTTGCTCTCTGAGAGCAGTTTGAAAAAGGATCCCCGAAGCCTGTTTTCCCAGATGTACATATTCCATGCTCATGCAGCATAGCTGCAGCTCTGTTATACTGTAGGGCAAACATTTTTTTTTTCACATTTAAAGCCTGTTATGTTAAAGGAAGGTGGTATATATTAATACTAGAATATTATTTTTTTTAGTTGTTTAACCAGGAGTAGCACATATAGATTGAATATATAATATTGCAATTAAGCAACCTATATAGAATATAGGTTGCTTAATTGCATGCCAAGTTTCAGGTATCATTTATATTGTTCCTGACATTTATTTGAAGAATATTTCTGAAAAATTCTCCGTAATCCAGTTTTTGTAAATTCCCACCATGTTCTTATATTATCCATCAACCCTGCTACTGACATTCAAGCTTTAAGGAATTCCTTATCTTGACCCTGTAACTGTTGTTCTGGTAAAACTGCTGTATTTAATTTCCAGTACCCCCTCCCATATGTTGGGCCATCAATGGTTCCCAAAGTAACTAAGAAGATAACATGGTCAGATATTTCACAAGGAATTAATTGTGCTTTTTCTTCCCCAATGTTAGATTTTGAAATGACAAAATATATTCTAGTTGATAGGGAACCTTTGAAATATGTATACCCGCCTGTCTTATTAACTGTTCTATAGGTATCTATTAGTTGACCTTGTGATATTATTTTTAGAAGAGAGTTTGTAGCACAAAAAAACTTTGTTGTTTTTGCCCCTCTATCTTTTATGTCCACTACACAGTTAAAATCACCTCCTCCCCCCACCTCATATTACAGACTTGGAAGTAAATGTAAAAGGGTGAATTAAACTAAACAATTATATCCTTCCTTTTTTTGTAAGAGGAGCATATATGTTTATTAACCTCCACCCTACTTCTTCATATGTGAAATCCACAATTAATGCCCTCCCTAGAGAAACCTCTATCAGTCTAGAGATTCTAAATGTATCCCCTTTAAGCAGTATACCTACCCCTTCACAAACACCTGTACCAAATGAAAAAAAAGTATGGACCCCAACACCATAATTGCTTGGCTGATTTAATTAGGGCATTAGTATTTAACCTTTCGTCCTGTAATAGACATATGTCACATTCTAACTCTTTAACAACCGAAGGGCAACCAAACGTCATTTAGCATTTTTTATGCTATTAACATTCATGGTAGCAATTCGCAACCGGGGAATAAAGGTTGGCATCATAAAGATTTTTTACTATCTTCAGGGTGTTTTTTTCACTCTGGTACTTCTGCGTACTCTACTTTTAATCCTGGGTTCTCCCACCACTAAGGTGCCTTTTTCCTGAGGTTCTCCTTCTCTGTCAGAAGAAGGAGGGGCTAGACAGGCTTCAGAATCCCCTCCTCTCTCTGATTCCTGTGAATGGAGCAATAATAGTTCATATTTATTTGAAAATATGACTTCCTCGTCTTGGTCTAGTTTAGCTTTGGCCACCATGGGTCTAGGCTTAGTTTGTTTTAAACTCCTTTATTTGCTACACTCTTGGCTCGGGGAAGGGGCATTTCCAAAGGATTGCTTTCTTCCATTGTGGGGGAAGTCATCTTACTTGTTTCAGGAGTCTGGACCTCTATAGGGCCTGACCTCTCTAATACTCCTGTGGTGAGGTCCTTAAAGATTTCCTTTTCTGTAGATGGGGAAGGAGGGGTAGATGGGGGGTGTTCAGTACTAGGTGTTTGGGGAGGGTTTTTTGGGGGGCCTGGGTTTTCCTCTTAGATATTTCCTTTTTTGTGCCTCTTGAATAATGACCTCCTGGCTCTTCCTATCTGTTTGGTTGTGTGTGCCTGGCATTCCGAACTGTGATGGCCTAATTCTAGGCATAGATTACATCTCAACTTATCACATGCTGATCCTAAGTGTGTGAGGGCTCTACATTTAAAGCATGCCTTTGGTTGGTCCGGATAAAAACAATGTCCTCTTTCATTACCTAGGAAAATACTGTTTGGTATATGAACTGGGCCTAGGTTGTTATTTCTTAGGCGTACCTTAAATACCCATCCCCCATTCCATATGCATTCTTCATCAAAAATGGGGGTGGGAAAACCTATCACTTCACATCAATTTTGTAACCATAACATAATATCATGGACTGGAACAGACTGATTCCTAAACAAAACAGTTACTGATTTAATGGTAGGTTTTGTTAAGGGTATTACCCTAAAAAGCAGCCATAATTCAATGTATTTAAGTGAATCCAATTTTGTCCAAAAGCGATTAAGGCTCTGTGGAGTGACAAAACTAATATCATAAAATACAGATCCTGAAACATGTATAAGAGCGTGTATTTCATTAGAAAAGAAACCCATAAAGTTTTTTAATAATGTTTTTCCCACATACATATGATCTGGGGCCAGCTCTAGGCATTCCTGATACTCTAAGCGTACTGCATTTCATCTCTGTAAGGGTGGGGGGGCCCCTGAATATGGATCTTTTCACTGAAATGATTCCCATGCTGCTTTTGCCTGTTGGGGAAAGTCAGGTAGGGCTGCCGCCTGCTGTATTGGATTGTCGGCCACATCCCCCATTCTGCATGCATTAAGCCTTCAGTCTCTGATGTTGAAGAGTCTGGGCAAGGAATGGTACAGTCAGTTTGTTGTTTTTTTTGTACTGTAGGGTTTGTCAAATCAATGCGCTCTTGTTGTGTCCCTACAGACTCTGTTTTCTTTTTGAGAGTCAGGCTGTCGGCCCCGTATTGGACTATGGGCCAGGTCGGGAACACAGACATCGGTTTCACCTTTCTTCCACCCTTCTCCCAGCAGTGAACACTCAGGCATGGTCAGTGAGCATTTACTGGTGAGAAGAGCAGGGTTTTCATTAGTCCTACCCTTCCTTAAACAAAGGTATTGTCCAGTTTGCGTATTTGTATGTGAGGGAGGAATACTCACAGATTCGTGCAGCAGCTCTGGAGGGGAAGCAGAAGTTGCTGTAGTTCCAGGCCGTGGCTCAGTTGTCAGTGTTGGCACTACAAAGGAAGTTTCTGTCAAGACGCTGTCCTATGATGAAGGTGTGTCATCCTGCTGACTCATGTTACATTCCAGGAGATTCCATTCAGCTGGCTCTACCCCATGCTCAGCCTGAATCAGCCTTGCAGCATCTCAAATAAAATCTTCCATAATGCTGTCCTGTTGTTCCTCGACCGGTATAGGGCTTGTTTCCTTTGGCATATTTTTCTCTGTATGAGACTCATCTTTTTGCACACATAAATGCTGATTTTGTAGAAGAATAGTCTTCAACCACACTGTATCTGATCCAAAAAACCTTTTGTTGTATACTGCGTAGTCGAAATAGGATCTATTATTAAATCTTCCATTTCTATGCATTGCTGTAATACTGCATCGGTCTCCTGAGCTGGACCTGAGGTCAGGGAGACCTGCTCTCCCCCAGGTACACCAGCACAATGAACATCCATGATGTCGGCTTCAATGGTACCATCACCCCCACTGCAAGAGTAGGGGAATTTCCCCGGTGTCCTGGCCAAATTTCCTTCATTCACTAAAAATACCACCAACAGCTTAATCTGGTTCAAGGTCAGTTGGCATTCATCTGTATCCCCCTCTCCCGGGTCGTGCCTGAAAGTAGGCAGGATTTGTCTAGTGCACTTACCCAGTCAACAAAAACTAAATAAATAAAATAAACTATTATATTTTGATCCTAACTAGTTATGTGTCTGGATATACGGGATAAAATGCCTTTTGCTTTTTTTTACTTTGTCCTGGGGGTTCCTGCTATTTTTCAGATCTCTGGTGACAGATACTCCCAGATCTGTTTCTTCTGTGATAGTTTTTAGCACCCTCCCTTCCTCCTAGTATATATATTACTGACGGATTTGAGTGCACCAAGTGCATATCAGCACATTTATCCAAGTTAAATTATCCTTATCTGCCATCAAATTCTATGTTCCTATGTAGTTTATATTCTGCCCATATTTCCAGATCCCAAAGTTCTTGTTTGAGGGTTTGTGTATCAGACACATTTGGGATTGTGCACCCAAGTTTTAGTATCTTCTGCAAACTTGGATATCTAGACCTCCTTGCCCACAATTCATTGAAGATATATACATGTTCAAAAGAGACGGCCCCAACACCGACCCCTGCGGAACTCCACTAGTAACACTTTCCCAACTTGAAGCATATCCTCTAATCACAACTCTTTGTTTTGTCCTGAGAGCCAAGCTTCAATCCATTTGGTCATTACTCCATTTACCCCTAATCTTGTTAAATCTACAACAAACTCCCTGTGAGGAACCCTAGCAAAGACTTTACTGAGGTCCAAATATATCACATCAACCAACAAACCTCTATGAAGTTCACGTGGGAAAATTCCTACTTTGTATGGCCGCCATCTTTTTTTCAGTTTGGCCTGTAAAATTCAAATGTGGAAACCTTCCAAAATGATATTCGGGGGGGGGGGGACCAACACATGTTGCTTGCTGTTTGGGACCCCCAGGTTCATTCTGCACTTCACTGCATGGAAAATTCCCTTAAAATTCTATTTATTTCATATTAAAGGAAAATAATAATAATAATAAACTTTATTTGTATGGCACCTTTCAAAATTTTAAAAACAAGTCAAACAATTCAACTCTTAAAATACATAAAACAGCTGACACAACTGGACAAATAAAATCAATCACCGAAAGCTTTAATCCATAAATATGTTTTCAGGGCCTTTTTAAATCCCTCCACAGTCGCGCACTCCCATAACTGATGGGGTAGAGAATTCCAGAGGGGCCACATGCATAAATGTACAGGCCCCAGAAGATTTCAGACACACCCTTGGGATCTCTAGCAACCCCTCGGGATCTCTAGCAACACAGAGTAACAGTAAATGGAGTCCACTCTGAAGAAAGGGGGGTTACTAGTGGGGTACCACAGGATTCAGTATTAGGACCGGTCCTCTTCAATGTCTTTATAAGCGACATTGCAGAGGGACTGGAAGGAAAAGTATGTCTCTTTGCAGATGACATAAAGATCTGCAACAGAGTTGATACACAAGGTGGGGTGGAAAGGATGAGAAGGACTTGGCAAGGTTAGAGGAATGGTCAAATGTATGGCAGCTTAGATTCAATGCTAAGAAGTAAGGTATTGCACCGGTACAAAACCCAGGGAAGAGTACACAATGGGGGGTGAGATACTAACAACAACAAAAATGGAAAGGGACCTGGGGGTAGTCATATCAGATGACCTAAAGGTGGGCAAGCAATGTGAGAGGGCAGCAAGGAGGGCTTGGGGGATACTGGGATGCATAGGGAGAG
Source organism: Neoceratodus forsteri (assembly GCA_016271365.2). Taxonomy (NCBI): domain Eukaryota; kingdom Metazoa; phylum Chordata; order Ceratodontiformes; family Ceratodontidae; genus Neoceratodus; species Neoceratodus forsteri. The sequence goes on along the minus strand of CM028133.1, from coordinate 82,626,963 downwards.
GCATCACCAGTAGAAAACAGGAAGTTATTATCCCTCTGTACAGACAGTTGGTGAGACCCCATCTGGAGTACTGCATGCAGTTCTGGAGACCCAATCTCTGCAAAGACATAGACAGGATGGAGGCTGTCCAGAGGAGGGCAACTAAAATGGTGCAGGGTCTGCACCAGAAGACATATGAAGAGAGACTTAAGGAGCTGAATATGTATAGCCTCTAGGAAAGGAGGGAGAGGGGGGATGATAGAAGCTTTCAAGTACCTCAAGGGAATCAACAAAGTCCAAGAGGGTAGCATCTTTCAAAAAAAGAGGTGTGCAAGAACAAGGGGCACAATTTGAAGATAGAAGAGGATGGCTCAGAGGTAATTTAAGGAAGTATTTTTTCACAGAGAGGGTTGTGGATGCATGGAACGCCTTCCGGAGGAGGCTGTGGAGTCAAAAACAGTGGGGGAATTCAACCATGCATGGGACAGTCATAAGGCAATTCTAGGGGGTGGGGGTAGGAAGAAGTAGGCTGCTGGTTAACTAGGATCTGCAGCTTATCCATTAGGTAGGGAAATGGGCAGACTGGGTGGGCCAAGCGGTCCTTATCTGCCGTCAAAATCTATGTTTCTATGTTTCTTGTCAGCTGAGTGGAGCGATCGCCCAGGGCAGTAAGGAACCAGGAGCTCTTTCAGGTAGTCTGGGCCAAGTCCATGTGGGGCTTTGAAAGCCAGAAGATGGACCTTAAAGGTGACCCACCACTGTACTGGCAGCCAGTGCAGTCCATGTAGCACTGGCGAAATATGACTAGACCAGAAGGTACCAGTCAAAAGCCAGGCCACTGCATTCTGCACCAGCTGCAGGTGGCAGATTTCCACCCCAGGAAGCCCTAGGTAAAGGGAATTGCAATAGTTCAAGTGCATAGACACAAAGGCATGGACCAGCATAGGAAGATCGCCAGATGGAACAAGGTGCTTAATCCTGGAGATATTCCTCAGATGGTAAAATGAGAACTTGACAATGGCAGACACCTGCAAATGCAGTCAGCCCTTCGTCACAAATTACCCCCAGGTTATGCACCTGTTCAGAGGTAGGGAGTGAAACACCCCCCAATATAAATTCTGGAGGGTGAACTAACCCACGGCCCCCCTATCCAGTGCACCGGATCTGCAACCAGCACCTCTGTCTTTTCCGAGTTCAACTTCAGCCAACTCTAGTCGATCCACTCCTGGATTTCTTTGAGGCAGTTAGTAAAGACCAAGAGAGCTCCATCCTGGTCAGGTGCAAAAGAAAGGTAGAGCTGGGTATCATCAGCGTAGCAGTGAAACCTCAGCCCATACCTTCTTACAATGTCTCCAGGAGGCAGCATGTATACTGCAAACAGCATGGGGGACAACACAGAGCCCTGAGGAACCCCACAAGGCAGAGAAACTGGGCCCAAGAAATAAACCCCAGAAACCACTCTCTGCGTTCTTCCGGAGACGTAAGATGTAAACCACCTGAGGACTGCACCCGATAGTCCACAGATGAGTCTCAGGTGCTCCAGTAGAACCACATGGTCTACACTGGAAAAGACACAGCTTTCCTCAAATACTACATAAACTCTCAATTAGTGCTTTCAGACAGTAACAACTTTTTTTTAACAATTTATAACAGCTACCCACAACTTCCACTTTCTGTTGCTGACAGTCGCCATCTTATGAGCAGCAGTGAAATTCCTGAGCTCATTGTATGCTAATTTGTCTGTTTGACCTCTGCTATTGGTTGGCAGGACATATTAGCATAACGTGAGCTCAGAAAGCTCTCTGCTGCTCATGAGATGGTGGCTGCCAGCAATGGAAAGTGAAAGTTGAAGGCTACTTTTTAAACAACTAAAAAAAGCAATTATAGGCAATTAAAAAAATGAAAGTTAAAGTCTGAAAGCACTAATCAGGCATTTTTGTAGTGCCTGGGTAAAGCTGTGCCTTTTCCAGTGTTTCACTTTTAGATTATTTGCTCATATAAGCCTAATACAAAGTAAGATTATGGTTTGTATGATGAGATATGAGCTAGGATCCTAGTTCATGAGCTGAAAATATGGGTTTATTTATTTATTTATGTATTATTTTTGTATAGAAAACATGTTTCTGCCAAAATCAGGGTGCCCAATCCTCGTATTGATGGCAGGAATACCCCCCAGCCCAACACTTGACACTGTGGAACACTAGGTTGCCCATTCCCAGTGCCCTGAAAAGTTTATTTTTACAAAAATTCTTCTGCTGATATCAGGCTGTTCAAACCCCATATCGGTAGTAGAAATACAACCCTCCACCCTCTGCCAGTGTGGTATACTGGGGAGCCCACCCCCAGTGTACCAGAATATCTCTGCCATCATCAGGGTGCCCAATCCCCATGATGGCACTACCCCCTGACAATCCGGGACACTAGGTAATCCACTCCCAGTGTCCCCAGTTGTGTTTTGCAATCCACAGTACTGTGGCACACTGGGAAGCCCACTCCCAGTGTCACAATATATGTTTTGCCCTGTAAAAAAGAAAACGGTCCCCTGACGTTTTCTTTTTTTAAACCTGGAAAGAAAATGATCCCTCATCATTGCCCCATACCTCCCCATCCAGACCCTCCCACTGAGCAAACCACATCACCACACCCCCCCGACCCCATACTTACCTCCGGAGGTTAGCTGCTGCAATCTTCTGTGGATCGGGACATGTCTGCACTCTTCAAAGCCAAACCACAAACTGAAGAATCAAGGTAAATGCTGTATAATGACTCTCCACGGCATTTTGAACTTATGTTGATCTCTCTGGCATTTTTTGGTATTTTTAGATACACAGATACATAGACACTGTCAGCAGAAAAGGGCTTATGGAACACCCAGTCTGCCCATATGAGCTTGTAAGTTCCCTTTATATTTTTCTAGAAGTCTGTTGCCCTTTACCCGTGACCTCCAGAATTCCCTTATGTCTATCCAATGCATTCTTAAATCCTGTGATTGTTTCAGCCCCGACCACTTCCTCTGGCAGGTTGTTCCACTTGTCCACCACTCTTTCTGTGAAGACATTCTTCCTCATGTTTCTTCTGAATCACCATACTTCCACTTCATCCCATGCTGTCTAGTCCTGGAGCATCCATTTTGCTAGAAAATAGTTTATTCCTGCACCCTGTTCCTCCCTGTAAGGTACTTGTATGTCTCTATCATATCCCCTCTCTTCCTCCTCTCCTCCAGGCAGTACATATTGAAGTTCATCAGCAGGACCTCACAGGACTTGTGATGCAATCCCTGTGCCATCTTTGTTGCCCTCCTCTTAACCTTTTCTACACTGTCTATGTCCTTGTGTAGGTAAGGTCTCCAGAACTGTACACTGTGCTCCAGGTGGGGCATCAGTAGTGTCTTATATCACTGAATAACCTCCCTTTTCTTGCTGGTGATGCCCCTGCCTATGCATCCCAGCATCCTATTTGCTTTACCTGCTGCCTTGTCACACTGTTTCCCTACCTTGAGGTCATCAGAGATGATAACCCCGAGGTCCTTTTCCTGCTTGGTGCATGCTATATCCTCACCCCTAAATTATATGCTGTTCCAGGGTTTTAATGCCCCATATGCATTATCTTGTACTTCTTTGCACTGAATTTCAACTGCCAAACCCTTGAATATTCTTCGAGCTTCTGCAGGTCCCTCCTCATTCTGTTTACACCCTCTGGTATGTCCAGTCTTTTACAGAGCTTCATGTCATCAGCAAATAGGGAAATTCTGCCTTCTAGGTCCTGCACAATATCACTGATGAAGACGTTGAATAGGACCGGTTCAAGCACTGACCTCTATGGCACCCCACTGCTCACTCTTCCCTCTGTGGAGTGACAGCCATTTACCACCACCCACTGTGTCCTGCCACGCAACCAATTACCCACCCATTGCACTACTGTCCTGCCCGCTCCCATATTCCAGAGTGTGTCTAAGATCCTTCTATGTGGCACAATGTCAAAGGCCTTGCTGATGCCCACTGCCTTCCCCAATCCACCTCCCTTGTCACCAAGTTGAAAATTCAATGAGGTTGATCTAGCATGACCCCCCGGTGAAACTATGCTGCCTTGGATCCTGTTGTCCATTGGCAACCAGATGTTCCACTCTCCTTCAGTAGTGCTTCCATGATCTTCCCCACTGCTGAGGTCAGGCTGACTGGTCTATAGTATAGGTGGTTCTTTTTCACAGAAAGGGAGGTGGATGCATGGAACGGCCTACCTCAGGAAGTGGTGGATATGAATACAGTGCAGGACTTCAAACAGGCATGGGATAGGCATAAGGGAGCAATACAGATGAGTATGAATAGATAGGCCATTGACAGAGCAAAGGCCGATGGCACATTCATAAGGTAGAAAAAGAAATGGGCAGACTGGAAGGACCTTGCGGTCCTTATCTGCCATCAACTTCTATGTTTCTATGTTATAGTTCTCTGCTTTCACTTTGTTCCCACTTTTGTATAAGGGGACTACATCTACTGTCCTCCAGTCTTTGGGTACCCCCCCGTTTCAAGTGATTGGCTAAACAGGATTGCCAGAGGTTTAGACACCACCTCTGTTAGTTCCTTTAGGACCCTGGGGTGCACCACTTTTTAAACACAGGGTTTTTGGGACCCCACCACATGAACACTGGCACTGTCATTTTGTTACTCAGTCCCAAAAGATGATTTTGCAGTTGCCGCATGGAATAACCTTTTGGGACTGATTAATGAAACAACAGTGCCAGTGTTCATGAGGTGGGGCCCCAAACATTCCCAAAAATGTCTGTGTTATGAGTTTGTGTTTTGCAGTTTCTATGCAGGTGCATAACTTTGGTTATTTACAATATTGTAACTCCAAATTTTGAACATAGTTATTTTTTCACACCAGCTGTCATTTTTAACATCCTGCCTGAAACATGTTTTCGCTACTGTGGCACAGAATGACACATAAGCTGTACGAAATCACCTTTTGAGGCCATTAAAAAAATGACAGTGCCACTGTTCATGAGGTGAGGTCCACAAAAGGCCATGTTGAACATTTGGTGCAAAAAATCCTCAAAATGTCTGAGTTACGAGCATCAATTGAATTAATTCTATGCACATGCATAACGTTGGTACTTTTCCATATTTTGCCCCCAAATGTTTAATATAGCCATTTTTTTCATACCACCTCATGAATAGTACAGTTGTCATTTCCCACATCCTGCCCAAAATGTGTGTTTGCACCTGTGGCACAGAATGGCATTGCAGTTACACATAACTATGTTTTGCCTTGTATTTCACAATTATTCTGTACCAGGGTACATGAGGTGGGGTAATAAGATGACTATGCTGACAATTTGGTCACTGCTTTTCAACACTCTGGGCCCTGTGCTTCCACACTTACATACATATGCACACCTATGACAGGATCCAACAGTGAAATATGGATGCTATTATTTTACCTCAAAAAGAAGAGGAAATTCATTGCAAAAATTCCATCAATGCATCAGTTAGGGTTTCTCTTTTTTTTTTAATTTCTCCTTTATTCAGGAGGTCCTCCATCAATTTTCTGCCCTGGTCATGGTCCCCGGAGCTTGCACTAACTGTCTATGCCCACAATCTCTTGGTTACCCCCGGCTTACCCTCACGGGTCCGGTTCCCCAATTCCGGGCTGCAGGCATAGTATCTGGTTGGGAGTATGGCGGCAGTGGCTAATTGAAGCCTGGGGAGGGCTTCATGGAGTCGGAGGCTCTCCCCTCCATTTTCTTTTTCTTTCCTCCAGGAGGTGGGGACATGCAATGATGTCCAGTGTCTGCCCTGCCTCCATTACATTCAAGTGCCAGCAGATGCGCAATTCCCGGACTCTGCCAGGATTCCATCTTGCACTGGGCACTACCCCCCTTCCCCTGGAGAAGGAGAGCAGTCCATAGGATGCTCTATCCTTCTCCCCCTGGCCAGCCCTCCAGTGACCCGAGTCTGTTCCCCAACCCGAGTCACCGGTGTTGCAAGCAGAAATCCCACTGCTGCGCCGACGGGCCAGCCCATCAGTTAGGGTTTCTATTACAGTGATAAAAGTCAGGAAATTCAATGTTAGGGTTACCAACCCTACCACCTCACTCCCACCCTCCACAGACGAGACATTGGGGTGTGCCTTGGGGCTATCAAGCTTAACTTTTAACCCATTCCCCTAAACTGTACCATATCTGTTTGTTTACACATGGGATGGGGTGAGAGTTAGGGCTGATGACACCAAGCACATCCCAGTGCTTGTTGGTGTGTTGAAGGTGGAGTGGGGTGGTTGGGTTGGTAACGTTAGCATCTAATTTCCTGACATTTATCACTGTAATAGAAACCCTAACTGATGTATTAATAGAGTTTTTATGAATATATAATATCTAGCCATATATATATATATTATGAATATATATCATACAGACACAATAGCACGATAGTGCCTGTATATTAGAGTTGAGTAAGCACTTCTATGTTAAACTCAAATTTGTGCACCTTAATAACTTTCAAACGATTTACCTGAAATATAAAAAGCACAGCCTCTGTGTCAGGATCTCTTGATTCTGTAAATTTCATGCAGATTAGTTTAGGGGAGGCAAAGTTACAGTGGGGCAAAAAAAAACCTCAAAGTCTCAGTTTTTTGCCACACAATAACTAAAAAAATAGGAGGCTTTGAAACCTGAAACTTTCAGATTTGATAGAAGTTGGTCCAAGGTGTGAGTTTCTGTGGTTTTTAGATTCCACTGTTTGGTAGTTTTTTAAATATTTAATAAAAATATTCCATTACTGAGCACGTGCAGTTCAAACAATCAACATTCTATTTGTAATTGAATTTTTGCAAAAGCACCAGCTTGCACTATACGACACAACTGTCTTTAATAAACAACAGCTGTGTCATATAGTGCAACCCCTGCTGTCATCACCATTCGTATATCAGAGACATGGCTACTGTCATTGTAGCCTCACCATTCTGATTGTGCCTTAAAGAGTCTCTGACAAAATCTATCCCATACTGCAGGTTCAGGATCCTGCAATTGTATATAGGGTTACTGTGAATCAATTGTGTCATGGTACTGAATGTAAAATATGTGCGCCAGGTCCCTTTTAGCTCCCTTCATGTTCCCACTGTTTACAAACTGCCATTGTGCAGAATGCAGCATGACATCAGAGGCAGTCTCATTCAGCGTGCCTGGCAGAATGGGGTATAGAAGTTTGTTTCCTGATGTAAACTCTGCTGCATTTACTTTTGTATGTGATCACTTGTACTACTACTGTGGACAAACCCCAAAAGTGACTTGTGAAACGTTAACAATTGAGTAATTTAAAGCTGTTGGTTTTGGCAAAAGAACTATTTTCGTGCTGCAGAGTCAAGTGCAGCAGTCTATATGCACTTTGAATCTCGGCCGTGTTTCTGCTAGTTACAAATCAGTAAACTACATGTGTCAGTGTTTTAGATCCTAGAATTCTAATAGTTAAAACAATGACATGTGGTTTCCCAATTTGTAAATAACATAGTAACAGGCAAGATTCACAGTGCATATGGACTGCTGAACTACACCAAAATGTGACTACTGTGCAAATTCAAGAAGGAGGAAATGTGGTTGCATGTTAATGAAACACAAAAAATAATAAATGTATCATGCTAATGCTCTCATCTTGAAAATATTGTTACTGGATAAACTGATGTTCCAAATTCTGATAGCATTTGCATCAGCTATTTTGTCTGGGTCGCTGTCTGTCTCAACTCGGTCACATTAGTCTCTAAGGGCTGGTTAATAATGATAGAATAAAATTATTCTGAGATGACTTCTAAAACACCATAATCATCCTTTTCTTTGTTATCTGAATCTTTTGCTTCATGCTCAACATTTCCACTGTCAGAGCTGGCACTTTCTGCAGTGTACTGAATGAAGCTAAACTGCGTGTCTTTCAAACTAGATTACTTACGATGTCATTCCAGCTGTCTGAGTGGCTACAGCTACCTTAGTGGGGGATATGACGGTTTTCACGAATGGGCAAAAAACTGATTGAATCAGAAAGAACATAATTTTTTTTTTCAATAGAATAGATAAGTCAGTGACATACTGAGTATAAGCATGGCTAAGGTAAACAAAATTGAATAATTACAAACAATGTCATGGGCTTTTAAAGACCAGCTGACACCTTCAGGAGAACTTAAAAAAACATAATATTTAGACAAAGTTTGTCTTGTATTTCGCATTAGTTCTGTATTCCTCCTTTTCATTATTTATTACTCATGTAACTTACATGAAATAGAGATCTTTACTCCTGAAGGGTTCATCTATTCCTGCTGCATTCTCACTACCTGAGGTCATAATGCACTGCTTGTGACATTACAGTTATTCCCATGGCAACAGATTGTTATGTCACAACAGAGAATTATGACATGAAGTAGGGAGTAAGCTACAGTATAGATGCAGATGAACTCTGAGGTATAAAAATAATGTATTCATGCAGATTTTCTTAGCAGTAAGTAATGTGCAGGAGAAATCTATAGAATACATATGGAATGCAAGCTGAATTGTACCTAAATATTATGTTTCTCAATATTTTCCTTGAGGTGTCAGCCACCCATTTAAAGACAGCTGTGTCATATAGTGCTTGCATTATACAATACAGCTGCCATTTCTCAGAGACAGCTGTGTCATACAGTACTTACACTATACAAAACTGCTGTCTTTATAAACAACAGCTGTGTTGTTTGGTGCTTGCATTATACAACACAGCTGTCATTTATTAAAGACAGCTGTGTCATATTTGTCTCAACCTTTGTAGGTAAGTAAAGGATAAAGTGGGGGAAGGGCCGGCCTGCCAGCACAGTGGCTGGATTTCCATTTGTGATGCTGGCGACCCAGGTTTGGAACGGATCCAGGTCATCGGAGGGCCGGCCGGGGGGAGAAGGATGGAGCATCCCATGGATGGCTCTCCTTCTCCGGGGGGGGGTGAGGAAGTCTCTAGCATGCTGAGGACTCCTGGTGGAGGCTGGGATACACTCATGCTACAGGCGCTCATCCTACTGGGAGGCGGGGTGGATGCTGGCATCATTGCATGTCTCTGCCTCCAAGGGAGAACACAGGAAAAATAGAGCCAGCTGGGTGAGGTTCCACTGTCTACATGAAGCCTTCCTCGGGGCCTCGACCAGCCACCACCGCTGCTTTCTCCCGACCAGTTACTTGTCCCATGGTACGGATAGGGGACCGTTGCCATGGCCCCACCCTCCAGGTGGGTAAGCCGGGGGTAACTGGGGGACAAGGCAGCAATATTTGGTGGTGGAGGCCCCGGCGACTGTGACCAGGGCAGAAGACTGACAGTGGACTTGCTGAAAAAAAAAAAAACAAAAAAAAAGGATAAAGTGGGGGGGGGTTCAGTGAGAGGCTCAGTTGAGGGTAGGGAGATGGTGGCAATGATGTGGAACCATCTTCTATTTTTCAGGTTAAAAAAAAAATGTTTTGGGTTGAGTCTTTCTTTGCAGAGAACATTGAGAAATAACAGCTAGTTCCGGCAGCGGTTGGAATTTCACTTGCAACGCCAGTAACTCAGGTTCAGGAATGAACCCAGAATGCTGGAGGGTCAGCCAGGAAGAGAAGGCTTGAGCATCTGATGACTGCTTGCTTTCTCTTGGGGGGAGGGAGAGAGGCTTTCCTGGTGCTTGCTGACTCCTGGCAGAGGCTAGGGGTACAGCATCATGCACTGGATCATGCTAAGGAGGGGCATGGTGAACGTTGGCGAATGCCTGATGTAGGTGGCACGCCACACCCCATGGTCGACCAGATGACAGCCACTAGCTCCAACTGCCATGAGACCCTGAGCAGCCTAATGGCCACCCCAGCAGCACCCAGACCTACTTAGAGTGTGCTGGCCTCTCCACTGGTGCTCTGTCCCCTCAGAGGAGGGGGCCCTGCACGGCGAAGAGGTATGCTGGGCTATCTGTGGGGTTGCAGATGTGGGGTGATGATGGCTGTGACAGGGCAGGGTGGCAAGAGAGGGGCATAGGTGGACCTGAAGGAGAGGCCAACCAGGAGCCAGGAGGGCACAAAAAAAAGAAACAACAGCTGTGTCTTATAGCACTTGTAACATAGAAACATAGAATTTGACGGCAAATAAGGACCACTTGGCCCACCTAGTCTGCCCATTTTCCTACCTAACAGATAAGCTACAGATCCTAGTTAACCAACAGCTTACTTCCTCCTACCCCCCAATAGGACTGCCTTATGTCTGTCCCATGCATTCTTGAATTCCCCCACTGTTCTTGACTCCACGACCTCCTCAGGGAGGCTGTTCCATGCATCCACAAGCCTCTCCGTGAAAAAATACTTCCTCACATTACCTCTGAGCCGTCCCCCCTCTATCTTCAAATTGTGCCCCCTTGTTCTTGCACATCTCTTTTTCTGAAAGATGCTACCCTCTTGGTCTTTGTTGATTCCCTTGAGGTACTTCTATCATGTCCCCCCTCTCCCTTCTTTCCTCAAGGGTATACATATTAAGGGTATACATATAATAATAATTACATATTATTGTACTATACAATATAGCTGTCATTTATCAAAGACGGTTGTGCCATATAGTGCAGGCTATTCTTATGATTCATACGGTATCCTGTGATGATAGGACTGGTATATAGGCGACCATCAGAACAACGGCCAATTTTTGACCATTATCATCATGAGTGACCAGCGAGGGTAGTGAGTTACTGCTAACACGAGTGGTGATTGGGGCAACTGGAAAGTGAGGATGGTGAGGGGGATAGGGGAGAGGGCTATTGGCTTCTACTGCCCCTGGTGCTGCCGAGCCAGCCATGTGGTGTGCTGGCGAGGGAGGCTGGTTCTGGCATCACAGGTTAAGGGTTTAGGGCTGGGGACTGTGAGGACAAAATTTTGCCACTGCCACAGGCAGCAACCCGTAACTTTTTTTACATTTGGCTTGTGCCTCCTTCCTAATATGTACCCCTGATTTGAGAATCCATTTTCAGGGTTGCTAAAACAAAACCCTCTCTGTGAGGGCATCGAGAGGCCAGCCCCAAGAAAATACTTTATTACAGACGGATGTCAATTTGCTGGTTAGTGTATATCGCTGATTTGCTTTTCAGCAATATACACTTTCGATAATAGCAATCGCCATTTCCTGTTCGCTATTATCACATAGAACTGCTTCATACAGTAGCTTAGGACTGGGGCTACTGTCATTGAAGCTCCCCAGCCTGACTGTGGCTCAGTTAAACTGTTCTCTGCCACAGAGGCTCCAATTTATTTATTTAATGTGTAGATTTATTTATTTTTTTGTTGTAATGTTATCCAACACTGAGATGCCCATCCCCGGTGTTGGATGCTTCCCCCCTTTGTGGCCATTAATTTATGTCACTACCAACATTGGGGGCCCAATCCCCATGTTGGCATTTACCTCCTCAGCAGTTTGGGACACTGGGGAGCCCACTCCCAGTGTCCCTAACACTTTCACTTTCCCCTGAAAAGAAAAAAAAAATCCAGCAACATGTTTTTTTAACCTGTGAAATAGAAAACGGTTCCTCGTCATCACCGTCTTCAACCTACCCCCCAACCCAACCCAACCCTCCACTGAGCACCCACCACCCCACACACACCCCTACCCTTTATTCCTCCACAGGTTGGCTGGTGGCATTTTTTGTGGACTGGGACATGTCTGCAATCTTCAAAGCCAAACCGCAAACTGAGGAATACAGGTAAATGCTGCATAAAGCATTCCAGTGGTGTTTTGAACTTATGTTGATATCTTCATCATTTATTTATATTTTTTCACCAAAGTTTGAACATGGCCTTTTTGGGACCCCACCTCATGAACACTGTCATTATTGTTTCATTAATCAGGCCCCAAAGGTGATTTCTCAGTCTGTGCATGGAATCACCTTTCAGGACTAATTAATGAAATGATAGTGCCAGTGTTCAGTAGGTGGGGTCCCCAAAAGGCCATGCTGAAAATTTGGTAAAAAAAAATTTCCTAAAAATGGTTGAGTTATGAGCTTCAATTGAAAAGTTTCTATGCAGGCACGTAACTTTGGTAATTTACAAGATTTTGACTCCAGGTTTTCAACAAACCCATTTTTTCACACCACTTCATGAACAGTACATTTCTCACATCCTGCCTGAAATGTGTTTTTGTGCTTGTGGCGCAGAATACAAACATATGAACATATGAAGAAGCCAGCAGAAGAAGGCCATTTGGTCTATCAAGTCTGCTCATACTGCAGGGTCCACAGCTTGAGCTAGTATTCCTGCCCTTCCTCCCCACTCCTCCCATCCTCCCTACCCATGATTTTTACCTTCCCCTATGCCTGTCAGTCTCTTTTAAAGCTGCCCACTGCATTCAATTAGATGACCTCTTCCCACAGCACATTCCAAGTGTCCACCATCCTCTCTGTGAAGAAGTGCTTCCTGACCTCCCTCCTAAACCTCCCACCTTCCAGCTTAAGACTGTGCCCCCTCGAGTTATAGTTGCGACTAAGCTTAAAGAGACTCTCCTCATCAACCTTATTTATCCCTTTCAAGTACTTGAAGGTCCCAATCATGTTCCCCCTCTTTCTCTCCTGTCTTCCAGGGAGTACATGTTCAGTGCCCTCAACCTCTCCTCATATGTCTTACCCTGCTTTCTGGCTATCATCTTTGTAGCCCTCCTCTGGACCTTCTCTAGCAGGCTAATGTCCTTTTTGAGGTGTGGGCACCAGTACTGAACTCCATACTCTAGATGCAGCATTACCAGTGACCTGTACAAGGGCAGTATAACCTCCTTTCTCCTACTACTGATCCCCCTAGCTATGCATCCCAATATCTTATCTGCCTTTGCTGCTGCTTTCTTGCACTGCATGGAGTGCTTCAGGTCACTAGTGATCATAACTCCCAGGCCCATCTCCTCCTCTGATGCAGATACTCAGACTCCACGCAGGTAGTACTCAGTCATGGGATTATTGGCTCCAATATGCATAACTTTGCTTTTCTTGGCATTGAAGCCAAGCTGCCAGATCCTGGACCACTTCCCCAGCTTTTCCAGATCTTCATGTAGGTCTTGTATCCCTTCAGCTGTGTCCACTCTCCCACAGAATGTGGTGCCACCTATGAATAGGCACATTTGCCCTTAATGCCATCCCCAATGTCATTGATGAAGACATTGAACAACATGGGCCCCAGCACCGAGCCCTGTGGAACCCCACTGGTTACCTCTCTAGTGCCAGATAACTCTACTCCCACAACCACCCTCTGGGTTCCATACCTCAGCCAGTTTTCTACCCATCTGGTCATCTTTTCCCCAACCTCAAGATCCACCAACTTCCTGGTCACCTTTTTGTGGGGCACAGAGTCAAAGGCCTTGCTGAAATTGAGATAGACAATGTCTACTGCTTGGTCCCTGTCTACTGTCTTAGTGGCACAGTCAAAGAAGTCAATCAGATTTGTTTGACATGATCTCCCTCCCAGGAACCCATGCTCCCTCACATTATGGAGACCATGCTCCTCTAGATATTACACCATCCTTTCCTTTAGCATTGTAAACCCTACCCGGTATGTCATTTCTATCTGACAGCTCTACCAGGTGGGCTGGGTTCGGGGAGGAATATGTCACTCGTTACATAGGCTAGGTTTGGCTACTCTGCACAGGGGCACCCAAGTAACTCTGAACACAGGAAGCAATAACTGTAATGTCCAGTACCAGAGGTGGGATTCTAAAGTGTGGCTTTTATTCACATTTAAACAGAATAAACAAAGCATAGATGGACCCCCCCATGGGGCTACACTCCTGGTAATGCAGATTTAAGAAGACCAGAACACATCCTCATCACTTTAGTCCTCAGGCTCTACAACACACTGGGCACACAGCCCAAACTTGTACACTGCTCTGGGTTTTCCCTGGCTCGGCTCTCTTGCCAGCCACTTGGACACTTTCCATATATCATGGAAACAGTTGCTGGTGACTCCCTAAACCACATAAGAGCACTTCTGCTCCATAAGGGAATCTTCCTACTAAATCCCACGTCTGGGTACTTTCCTCAGGCACTGGACAAGTACCTGAGAGAAAGCAATAGGTGTCTCAGAGCAAATCCGTAGAGGTGAATTTGGTTATTACTGATGGGGGGGTCTCCCACCTCTCACTCTCACAGTTCATATCTGACCATTTCTCTGGAACTGTAACACCTCATCCTTTAACACTTTGCTGTGTAGATTCTTTGTTAAATGGAGTTCACATTCAATCTACTGTCTTTTCTTCCCATTTGTGCTGGACTTGAACATACATATGAGTGGCTTTGCCCATTACTCTAGACCCCCTACAGAGTTAAGCAGTCCAATCCCCACATTCTTTCTTCCCATTTGTGCTGGACTTGAACATACTTATAAGTGGCTTTGTCCATTACTCTAAACCCCCCCACAGAGTTAAGCAGTCCAATCCCCACATCTTCCAACAGTACTTGGCTGTCTTTTCCTGACCCCACAGTAACAGTCCCTTTAGTTTCCTTCTGTTTCAGGTGAAAACAACATGGCCCTTTAGCAGAGCGAACTCGCCCTTCAGTTGCAGGTGCCACACAGGCATTTCCTCCTCAAGGAATCTCTTCCAGAGCTTCTGGTGCCTCAGCACAACTTAAACAGGCAGCTTCTTTCCTTAGCCAGACCGGGGTGGGGTTGCCCCTGGAAAACAGTCAGATACCTTCCCCCATCCCTGCAAGGATGGGGCCCTGAACCATTGAGAGCAGTCTCCACCACTTCAATTGCAGTTCCTGTGTTCCTCTTCAGGTGGAAACACACACCTAAAACAAAAGTAGCTCTGTAACAGAGCTTAAAGCTCTGAGGGCCTGCACTCAGCAGAGCACCTCTGCTGAACTCTACAGAACTCTCTCTCACAGACTGACTTTAAATTCACCAACGTTCTACTCTAACCTCCAACTGCAACATTCCAGTGTGACTTATGCAGCTGCGACAGTTCTAAAATTATGTCATCCCTCAGTCTCAGCTGAGACCGAGAACAGAGTGAGACAGTGTGAAATCCATTTAACTGGAGTTTCACAAGCTGCCTTCCCTGCCTACCAGTAGGTCTCACTGGGATTCTAGTAACCCTGGGTAACAGGGGTGTTGCAATATGGTCTCCATGAGCTTGCCAACAATGGAGGTCAGACTGACTGGTCTGTAATTCCCTAGGTCATCCTTGGGGGCATGTTTGTGAAGGGGCACTACATGTGCTTTTCTCCAGTCCTGCAGTACCATGCCTGACTCTAGAGAACTGTTAAACAAGTCTGCCAGTAGCCCTGCCAGCTCCTCAGCCAGTTCTTTCAGTACCCTTGGATGTACTCTGTCCGGGCCTGGTGATTTGTCCACTTTCAATGTCATCAACCCCTCCCTCACTCTATCCTCCTCTATCACTACATCTGTGTTCCCCTCCTCCCCTGCTCCTCGTTTCCCTCCTGGAAGCACTAGTCCATCCTTCTCCCTGATGAAGATGAAACAAAAGTATTCATATAGTATCTCTGCTTTCCCCCATTATCCTGCACCCACTCCACCCCTTTCTTAAGCCTAACAATCCCTTTCTTCTTTTCCCTTTTCTCACTTATATAGTGCAATAAAGCATTCTCCCCTTTCTTAATTTCTTCAGCTATCTGCAGCTCCTTTTGTGCCTTTGCTCACTGGACTTCCTTACTTGCCTCATTAGCCAACCTTAGGTAATTTTCCCTATCCACCTCTCTGTTGGTCTTCCTGAATTTTCTATAGGCCAGCCTCTTTTCCCTTACTCCCTGGGCAACCCCAGAACTAAATGAGCTGGGCACTTTGGCCCTTGTGTTCTTCCCCCTGAAATTAATGCACTTATCTGTGGTGACCAGTATTCCTTCCTTAATGACGGACCATCTTGGATCACCCCATATCTGCTCTGATGCCTACCAGATGGCTCCTTAGCACTTCACCCATTTTCCTGAGGTCCACCCTCCTGAAATCTAAGATTTTGGTCTTAGGATGCTTTCTCTGCCCATATCCAACTGGAACCACACTGTGCAATGGTCACTTCCACTCAGTGGCTCCCTGACATTATTTCCTGTACATGCTCCCCATTTGTGAGCACCAGATCAAGAATTGCCTCAGCCCTTGTTGATTCAGTGACACCCTGAGTCTGGAGACTCAATAACCCACTCTGCAGTCCTTCCAGGATCACCTGACTCCTAGCACTTGTTGTGGACAGTATGCTCCAGTCCACCTTGGGCAGGTTGAAGTCCCCCACAATTACAGCCTCTCCTTTCCCAGCAGCTTCCAGTATTTGTGAGCTCAGTTCTCTGTCCCTCTCCTCATCCTGACTGGGTGGTCTGTAAACCACCCCCAACTTCACCTTTCTCCCTCCATTTGACTTTAACTGAACCCATAATGCCTCCACCTACCCTTCCTCTGACCTTTCCCTCGTGCAGGTTATTCCCTCCTTGATATAAACTGCCACCCCCCCTTCCCAACTACCCTCTCTCTCCTGTATAGTTTATATCCAGGGATCACAAGGTCCCAGTCACGGTGTGATGTTGCTCAGGTCTAGGTTACTGCAGCTATGTCCACCCTCCTTTCTGCTATTAGTGCCTGTACATTGTCCATCTTGTTTCCAAGACTCTGCACATTCAGAGACACTGCCCTCCACCTAAAATCTGACCTTCCTTCTCTTCCCTCTAGTCTTCTATTCACATTCATCTCCTCTGCCCCTCTGTGTGCACCCCTCAATGTATCCTTGTTATGTGTTCCTCACCCCTCCACCCTTTGCTGGCTGTGTTCTTGCCCCTTCCTCCTCCTCCTCCTCCTCCTCCCCCCTCCAGACCTCTTCCATCACTGTGGGGGTGGTAGGTTCACTGACCTCCTCCTGTTGGAGTCTGTGGGCCTGCACACCCACTGCCTCCCTTCAGTAGTTTAAATTAAGTGTAGTGGTTATGTATTCCCCCAGTTTGTCCCTGAGTATCCTCAAACCCTCCCTACTGAGGTGAAGCCTGTCTGGTGAAAAGAGTGATAGGCACGGTCACTGCATGGAATCACCTTTTGGGACCAATTAATGAAATGACAGTGCCAGTGTTCATGTGGTGGAGTCCCAAAAAGGGCATGCTGAAAATTTGGTGGAAAAATTCCTAACAATTACTGAGTTTTGAGCGTGCATAGTAAATTCTCTTTGCAGGCATGCAACTTTGGTGATTTGCAATATTTTGACTCCAGATTTTCTGCATACCCATTTTTCACAACACCTCATGAACAGTACTGCTGTCATTTTTCACATCCAATCCAAAATGTGTTCTCACACTTGTTGTGTGGAATGGCATTTCAGCACAGATTTGAACATTTTCACATACGGAGTTCATGAGGTGGGGTCATAAGACAATGTTGAAAGTTTGGGGTCAAAATATTAAAAAAACTAAGAATTTATTAAGTAACATTGTTTGCATGGATGTCTGTTGCACCTCTAGGGAACACATTGCCTTGCTGTACCAGTGAGCAGAGTTCAGGTGTGAATTCAGTAAGGTGGTTTACTGCAACAATGCTGATGGGGAAGGTGCTACATCAAACTGCACCAGTCATGGCCTGGGTAGGGATGTAGAAGTGTTTTGATGCAGATGACACACCCTGTGGCCTGTCAGGGAACCTCATCCACAAGGTGTCAACATGTGTGTTGGGATATGCTTGGCCCATGCACTGCATCAGGACTGTTTCCAATATTGTACTTTGTTCATTTTGCGCAGATCCTGAAGGGACCTGCACAAATGAGGATACAGTTCCACTGTCACAAAAATAAGGGAAATTAGTTGCACAAAACTATGTTAATGCAGAGATTAGGGCTGTAAAACCTGCGGCGCAAGGGCAGGAAATGAAACAAGCATTTGGTTTTGAGTCTCTGAGTACTGGCAAATCAGTGGTGGGATCTTGTGGGGGTTGTCAACCTAATGCCCACCACTATCCTGGATCAGATGACATCAAATGTTATTTAGAAAGTTCTAAAAGATTATATTGCTCGTGCTGTATCACTATGAGACACTACATTGGAGCTTCATCTTGTGCTTCAGGCAGGAGGCTATGGGCTGGGGGGAGCATTAGGGTTGAAAACCCAAAGTAAGATACCACTACTGATTTGCCAATACTCTGGAGACCCAAACCCCTAGTATATTTTCATTTCCCATCTTTGAGTGCTTTGTGTTTTACAACCATAATCTTTGCATTAAAGTAGTTTTTTGCAACATGTATATATAGATAGACAGACAGACAGACAGATATATAAGATAGATTATAGGGGCATGGTAGTGCACTATATTAGGGTTTAACTGTCAGTTCTATGTTAAACCCAAACATTTGCACTTTAATAACTTTGCAGCTGTTTGACTGATTCACATGCAATTTTGCATGTGCCATCAGGGACCAAAGATCTCTTGATGTGGCAAGTTTTGTTACGGTTGGATGTGTAGGTGCAGAGAAGCAGAGTGTCAAAAATGAGAAATTGCCATTTTTGTGCAAATTCTTTCTCACACCATTTCTTAGAAGCGGCTTTTGGATTTGGTCTGAACTTTTTAAGGCATTTCTAACTTTGGTAGCAGATGCGCCTTTTGAAGGTTTGGTGAAAAAATATTAGTCCATTCAAACGTTATTAATCTTTAAAGTTCCTGTTATTCCCTATGGGAAAAATTAGATGTGCCATATGGAAGTACTGTTTTGTTGCCACAGAACTGGTATTTGCTTTCACAGATGGAATATAGTGTAGAGATTCCACCATCTTGTTTTCAGTTAATGAGGCAGTATAGTGCAGTGGTTTAAGGCTCTGAGCTGCAAACCTGGAGACCTGGATTTGAATCCCATAGGTCACACTTGCATACTGTGTGACCCTGAGCAAGTCACTTAACTTCATTGTGCTCCCAGGTTGCACCTGGAAACAAGCTTTAGCTTAGTGTACCTCTCCTGGTTAAACCATTTCCTCTTTTCCTTTCCTAATGGTGCAGAAAAACCTTAAAATCTTAAAAAATACTTTGTCTTGGTACACACTAATACGTGTGTTTACCTAATCATGGCCCAAGGAATCAAATTCTGTGGTTACTTTCACCCCAAAGTCACCAGAAATATGTTAATTTTAATTTTGGCTTTTTTGCTTTCACTATGCTGCAATTTGCGAAAATACATTTTGCAAATCTACTGAGTTGCTTCACAAATTGTGGCACTGTTTTGCAAAACAACAAGCTTTTTGCCACAAATTATGCCACTGTTTTGCAAAACAATGGGTGTTTTGCAGTAATTTGCAACACCAATTTTTCTGATATGTCTGTTTCTTTGTCACTTCATTACAAAGAAATGGTTGAACTTTGGGGCTGAAATTATTGGGGTACAAAGGGCTTGTCCCACAGATGTGCCTTTTCCTGGCTTGGTGAGAAAATGTTCATGTGCTGCATAGTTAAAATAACTTAAAGTTTCATCATTTCCCATAGGTTAACACTATAATGGTCGGGGCACATTTTGATAGCTACTGTATATTTCAAAACTGCTTTGAAATATGGACTCACAGCTTACTAGGTGTAGTAAGCAGTTTTGCACGATTTCAGGCCTTGTTTACAGCTGTGGATGACTTTTAATTAATTATACTGTGAAATGCATTTACAACATTACAGCTGTACTGCTTTTCCTACATGTTAATGAGGGACACTTACAATATACATGCATGGGGTCCCTGTGCTCCCACATGCACATATAGCATTATGGACTGATGGCAGTGCAGGGCCCGAAGGGCTCTGTGCTGCCACAAGGAAATGAGGGTGAACTGCAATCTCTCTGCACTTATGGATAGATTATTAGCAACAACAGCTATGGTTATAATTTCTCAAAAAGTAGGGAAATTCTGTGTAAAAAACAACGTTAATGGACCATTAGAGTTATAGTGACAAAAGTATGGAAATTAGATGTTAGGGTTACAAACCCTAAGACCCCACCACTACCCTTGGCTTATAACCTAAAACTTCACCCCTACCCTGCATGCAGGAACAGGTGTGAGGGGTGTGCCTTGGGGTTGTGAACTCTAATGCTCAACCCATTCTCTGCACACCTCAGACACAGATGGCAACCCTAGGAGATGTATGCTAAGTGTGGTCCAGCTCCTAGCCTTACTGTCTGCTGAACTTTACTGATCTTCATCAACTGAGAGAGAGACCAATCATGGAGGGAAGGAATACTCTGACAAGTGCAGAAGTAGGGATTCCTTGACAGCAGTTCTACCTGGGTGAATCACCCTTAGCGTGCACAGTCTGGGCTCCTTTCTCCACTGAGGCAGCTTCTCTCCTTATTCACTCTGCTTAGACTCTGCCAGCATCTGCTCTCTCAGCATAAGGAGATGTTGGAACACTTTCTTTACACCACCATAAAATAAAAACAAGTTTACTTTCCCCTCAGCCAGAAACAACCAGAATCAACAGCTTAGACAGCAAGGGCAACTCTAGGAGGCATACGCCAAGTGTGGCCCAGCCCCTAGCTTTACCGTCTGTTGAGCTTCACCAATCTTCACCAAATGGAAGAGAGATCAGTCAAGGAGGGAAGGCGTACTCCAACAAGAGCAGAAGCAGGGATTCTTTGACAGCAGTTCCACCTGGGTGAATACCCCTTGGAATGCACAGTCTGGGCTCCTTTCTGCGCTGATGTGGCTTCTCTCCTTGCTTGCTCTGCTGAGACCCAGCCAGCGGTTGCTCATTTTTCACATCCTGATGAAATGTGTTTTTGCACCTGTGGCACAGAATAGTGTTGCAGTTGTACATAGAAACATAGACTTGATGGCAGATAAGGACCGCTTGGCCCACTTAGTTTGCCCATTTCCCTACCTAGATGATAAGCTGCAGATCCTATTTAACCAACAGCCTATTTCTTCCTACCCCCCACAAAAATTGCCTTATGTCTGTCCCATGCATTCTTGAATTCTCCCACAGTTTTAGACCCCACAGCTCCCTCAGAAAGGCTGTTCCATGCATCCACCACCCACTCTGCAAAAAAAATACTTCCTCACATTGCCCCTGAGCCATCCCCCCTCTATCTTCAAATTATGTCCCCTTGTTCTTGCACATCTCTTTTTCTGAAAGATGCTACCCTCTTGGACTTTGTTGATTCCACTGAGGTACTTACACATTTCTATCATGTCCCCCTGCCCATTTCTGCGTAATAACCATGCCAGTAATGCTTCTAGTAACAGTGACTGAAACGCAAATGCTAATGGTAAGTGTAATGGGAATGCAAATGTGAAATCAAATGCAAATGCTAACTGTTATGGTAAAGCAAACGGAAACGCAAATGGTAATGCAAATGACAACGCAAATGCTAACAGTAATGGTAATGGTGATAGAAATGTAAATGTAAATGCAAATGCAAATGGAAACAGAAATGCAAACGCAAACCGTGATGGAAATGCAAATGCAAATGAAAACACAAACAGTAACACTAACAGTGATGCAAAAGGAAACAGTAATACAAATGCAAGTGCAAATGCAAACAGAAACAGTAACGCAAACAGTAACATAAATGCAAGCACAAAAGTAAATGCAGACACAAATGGTAATGCAAACATTAACAAAAATGGTAGCAGTAACGCAAATGGAAATGCAAATGCAAATGGTAATGCCAACGGTGACGCACAAGGAAACAGAAATGCAAACGCTAACAGTAACAGAAACACAAACACAAATGGTAACAAAAATGCAAACAGTAATGGTAACACAAACAGAAATGCAAATGCAAACAGAAATGGTAATACCAACAGTGACACAAAATGAAACAGTAATGCAAATGAAAATGCAAATGCAAAAGCAAATGGTAACGCACATGGTGACACAAATGGAAACGCTAACAAAAATGGTAACAGAAACACAAACGGTAACGCAAATGGTAGCACCAACGGTGATGCAAAAGTTAACAATAATGCAAACAGTAACATAAATGCAAGCGCAAACACAAATGCAAATGATAACACACACTGTGGCACAAACAGAAACGGAAACGCAAGCGGAGATGAAAACACAAACGCTAACGGTAACAGTAACGCAAATGCACAGGCTTTGTGTCTCAAAAAGGTGCATTCAGAAGCACAGTGAATACAAAGGATGTGGGCATAATAATGGCCCTCAGACCAGAAAATGAGCATTTGGAATACTAAATTGCTTATATCTCAGGAACCGTAGAACGTAGAAAAAAAATTAAAATATCATGTTATTTTAACATGGGAGGCAGTATAGATCAGTGGTTTAAGGCTCTGAGCTACAACTCTGGAGACCTGGGTTTGAATCCCACAGCTCCCACTTGCATACTGTGAGACCCTGAGCAAGTCACTTAACTTTCCTGTGCTCCCAGGTTGCACCTGTAAACAAGCTTTCAGCTTAGTATGCTACTCCCAGTTAAACAACTGGAAAAAAAAAATGTATGACTTTCCAGGCTAGTTTTGAACATAGTCCCCCAGCAGGGGACTGTGTTTTTGTGATAGAAAATCCATATCTCAAACTGTTTTCAATATACGGGACCCAAAAGGCACGGCAGACACTGTAATGTTATCTTATGGGAAAAATTGTCAAATTCAGAGTGCTGTAACTTTGCAGCCCAGTAATATTTTGGCACCAAACCACCAAAAGGCACATTTGTCTGATGTTGGCTTTCTTTCCTGCAAATTTCAGCCCACAAGACCAAACTGTTATTTTGCAGCAGGGTGGCAAAGATGTCCCGTTATTTTGGCCATACTTTCACAAATCACTACACTTTCACAAAAAAAATCACGAAAGTGTCGTATTTGTGAAAATACTTTATGACACTAGTTTTTACAAACATTTTAAAAACATATTTCTTGGGGGTTTATCCCCTCCCCCCCAAAAAAAAAGACATGGCTAACATCCTCAACACTTGACTTGGTGAGTACAAGAATTGCGTTCCTAGAGCATCCCAAATTTAAATGCCAAGCATTTTTCTGAGTTGTAACTGAAAACAAATTTTCTGGCTCATGAAAGTAAAAGGGTAATTTGCAACACTAAAAATGATATTTGCGACACTGTTGCAATAGTTGGTAACTTTTTCCATGGACTATAATGGGATTCAGGCTTTTTTTAATAACTTTTGAACCATTTAATATTTTTTCACGAAATCTTCGAAAGGCACATTGCGGAGCCTGGCAACATGGTTCCTGAAGTGTTTGGACCGATCATGCAAACCATGCAGGCAGTAGGCATGAGCAAAGAAATTCACAAAAATCTGTAATTTATGTGTTTGTGGCACACTGTAGCTCCGCAACTGTACATCTGTCCATAATGCTACTTGCTAGATCCAGAGATCTATGGTGCCAGACTGCATTCCAAATTTCAGGCAAATCCGTTGGATGGTTCCAAAGTTATTAAGTTGCAAAATTTGAGATTTAACATTAAATGGGGTACTGAACCCTAACTACTGTATAGTGGTACTTGCCACTATAATATATATATATATATATATATATATAGCTCAATAGATAGATATGTAATAGATAATCCACTACAGGGCATGCAGTCGCACTCTGATATATGCACATCTTGGTGTGATTTGTGACACATGAGGCCACAGGCTGAGTGTGTTCAACCACCCAAGGCATGCGTATATCAGAGCGCAACCACACGGGCAGAGACTAGCGGCGTCTGTTGGTGTCAGTCGGGGAAAAGGGTAAGGGTTTTGCCATTACGTTCGTCGTAGTAGTGGTAATGGATACATAATGCACTAATAAGTAGGTGGTTTGTAGTGGACCTACAAGTGCTGTTATCCTGCACCAGCTGTGTTGTTTTGCGAATTGAAGTCAGTTTTGTACCAGTAAGTGGTCTTTATTCTCTGGTTTTTCCACCTTATAGTTTCTTTTACTCAAACACTCTGTTTATTAAAGTCGTTGGCTTCTTGTGTTATAGGATGGATGGGTGTTTCTATGTAATGAGAGATGTGTCTCTGTTTTAAAATAGTCCGTTTAGCATGACTTGGGGTGTGAACATCAAATCAAAGCACAGAGTTCAATTCAGTATTGCCTAATTACTGTACCTATTTAATTAAATTTATTCATTGCCAAGTCTAATGGTTTCAATATAATATGCCAGGGAGCTCATTGTATCTCATGCCTCATGTACAGTACCTCTGTTAGTGAGGATCCATCTTATAAGTTCACCTGTCATAAGTGTGTAGAGAATGTTTCTCTTAAAAATGAAGTGACCTTATTTCATAGCAGGCTTTCTGACTTAGAAACTAGTCAGAAAAAGATGCAAGACAGATTTAAAATGTTAAATCAAACATCTTTAAATGACTATGGTACTTCAACACACAATTTACCTATCTATTTAGACCCACATGTATCTAGTCAGTGCTTATTAAACATGGGCAATAGTAAAAAGCATTCTAGGGATATGGATACTTCTAGCAATCTAGACTAGCAATGGTATGAAGTCCAAAGTCAAAGGGTTCACAAGAAAGGTCGTAAAGCCTTAAATTTTACTTTAGAAACAAAAAATAGGTTTGATATATTCACCCAATCATAGGACCCATTAATTAATTTAGAAAATGAGTTGGTGGATCTCCATTACTGACCATTTAAGTGAGCCAGTTTTTTTCCTGAACCATGGCCACTTCAATTATTCCTTATATTTCCAAATCAGTTTTACCCTTTGATGATACACCTCTTATTCCTCCTAATAAAAATACTTGTACTGACACTTGCTATCCACATAGGCAGATTTATCTACTCGGTGACTCAATGATCAAACATCAGGACAGAGCTATTTGCAACCCAGATAAGGAATGCCAAACTATCTCAAGTTTCCGGGGAGCTAAAATTGCTGATATTACTAAAATGTGTAATAAAATCTTGGATGATGAGGGAAACAATCCACTTGTTTTACTCCATATTGGTACTAATGATTTCACACATTCTAGCAACTTAGAAATAAAAAAGGATTTAGTGACTCTTTCAAATGTTCTTGTTGAACGAGGATGCGAAATTGCATTCTCTGAGGTTCTACCGGTTCCTAGAGCATCTTTTGAATGTAATGGTCGGATTCACTCTTTCAATAACTGGCTTCGAGCTAGATGTCTTTCACAAAACCAGTCATGTATTACTCATTGGGAGGAGTTTAATTGGGATTTTGATTTATTTAGTAAGGATGGACTTCACCTAAGTCGAAAAGGAAGCCAAGTATTGAGTGCCATCTGTTATGATTTATTGAAAATCATTTAAACTTATAGACTTTGGGGAGAATTTATTTTCTTCCCCTCAAGAAACTTCCTGAAAAGATATTGTTTCCACTACAATAAAATGCTTGTATTTTAATGTTAGAAGTTTACAAAATAAAATTAATGACTTGACAGTCTTTCTATCTATGAATATTGACATAATCTTTATTACAGAGACTTGGGTTGCAGATCTGTGGGACACTGGCATTTCCCTTCCTGGATATACATTTTAAATGTATAATAGAAAAGATAGGAGGGGAGGTGGTATTGCTATGTTACTAAAAAATCACTTTCAGATAGTCGAAATTTCACATAAAATCAAGGACATTAATAATTCTGTTGAATCTTTATGGATAAAATTAACAATTGCTTCCTCTCAGTACTTGGTAATAGAAGTTTGTTACCAACCTCCCAACTCCACAGTAGAATATTTAGATAACATTATACAGGAAATTGAAATGGCCAGTTCCCTTGGAGACATCATTATAACAGGTGATTTTAATCTACCTGACATTGATTGGGATAATATGGAGGCTAAGACCAACCTTGGTACAAAAATTATCAATATATGTCAACAGTGTGATCTACGACGGGGGTCAGATTTCCCACCTGGGGTAACAATATACTGGACTTGATATTTTATAGCAAAACTTTGCGGCTGACAGATTTTTCAAATTTAGCACTTATTGGCAATAGTGATCATAACTTGATCAGCTTTAATATGTCACATTTTCCAATTTCCTCTTGTAGTACTACTAAAATCTATTTATATGATAGAGCTGATATTGATACTATAAAATATCATTTAGACACAATTGATTGGCAGAATATTTTTAATACATTAGGCATTGATAAATTCTACAATATATTATCAAAAAATCTTATTGATTTAAGAAATTTATATGTGCCTTCTAGAGATAAGAGTTCACTGAATAAACCAAGGCCTAGATGATTGTCAAGAGAATTATTAAAACTTATTAGAAAGAAGGATAAAAGTTATACTAAATATGTAAAAAATCATAGTGTCTCAAATTGGAACTCTTTCTTAATTATGCAAAAAAAAAATTAAAATTAGTATTCGAAGATCAAAAAGGAGTTTTGAGATGAATCTGGCATTTAATGCAAGAAAATATAATAGCAAGACCTTTTATTCTTATATCAGTTCTATGAAGAGAAATAGTTGTAGAGTCAGTCCAGTTCAAGTGGATGATAGAGTAATTAGTGATCCATTTGAACTTGCCAATCTTTTTAACAC
The DNA here is from genome assembly GCA_016271365.2 of Neoceratodus forsteri. Lineage (NCBI taxonomy): Eukaryota > Metazoa > Chordata > Ceratodontiformes > Ceratodontidae > Neoceratodus > Neoceratodus forsteri. The sequence goes on along the minus strand of CM028133.1, from coordinate 82,600,531 downwards.
TAATTTCTGTAAAGTTTTCCAGACTACACAACATATACATCCTGATGACATTTCTCAAGGTGCACACATAGCAGTATCGGAATCAGATATTCAAGCTAAACTTGGTCATCTTAAAGGAAAGATAAGTGTTTCTCCTGATGATATTCTGGGACATTTCTTGTATTTATTGGCAGATAGACTTATCTTTCCCCTTAAATTGTTATTTGAATACTGTTTAAACTTCAGTTATGTGCCTGAATTATGGAAAATTGCTTTTGTTGTCCCTATCCATAAAAAGGCTGTAAAAGTGTTTGGGAAAACTATCGACCAATCGGTCTTACTTCTTATATGGGTAAACTATTGGAATGTCTAATTAAAGACTTGATTATGATATCATGTGAAAACATAGATAATGAATAACATGGTTTTAAAAATGGTAGGAGTTGTTTAACTAACCTATTGTGCTTTTATAAAGACCTAAGCCTTCACTGAGATAATAGACATCCTTACGATGCAGTATACATAGATTTTAGTAAAGCCTTTGATTACCTTCCACATTGGGCACTTGTACATAAACTTCCATCCTCAAATATTAATCCTAAAATAACAGCATGGATTGCTAGTTGGTTGGATAACCATTCTCAATATGTTCTAATCCATGGACAACTCTCCTGCAAGGGTCATGTTACTAGTGGGGTTCCACATGGGCCTGTTTTGGGCCCCTGCTTGTTTCAGTTTTTTATTGCTGACATTACTAAACGGAATTGTTCAAATTCAGTTAAATATGCTGACAATATTAAAATCGGTCGTCCTGCTGCATATCTCACTCAAATAGTTGATATTCAAAGAGATATGTATAAATTGTCTGTTTGGACTTCCACTTGGGGAATGAAGCTGAATAATTCCAAATGCAGGGTCAAACAATCCTAGGAATGTTTATATACTAGATAAAATGGCTTTATGTAGTTCATCTTTGGAAAAGGACTTGGGTGTATTTATAACTGACAATTTTCTTCCAAATTCCCATTTGAATGAGGTCATTCTTAAGGCTAATCATGTAATTTGGTCCATCAAGCTTAATATTTCATCAAGGGATGCTAAAGTTTTACTGCCCTTGTATAGATCCTAGGTAGTTCCACATTTGGATTATTGTTCCCAACTATGGTGCCCTTTTAAAAAACATGATAATCAACAAAAAGAAGATGTTCAAAGAAAGTATACCAAAATGGTATATGGTTGAACAAAGACTTATCACACTTGATTTGATGTCACTTTTCATTAGGCGTTTAAGGGGTGATCTCCTTCTTATGTATAATATTATAAATGACCCTTTACTATTAACAAATCTTGGGTTTCTTTTCTAGGATTCAATTTATACTACAAGGGGACATCCCTTGCAGTTGCAGTTAAAAAAGTTTAATCATCTTCCACGTAAGTTCTTCTACATGGTAAGAATTATCAAATTATGGAATAGATTACCTTTTGAAGTGATTGTTTGTAATTCATGGCAATCATATAAAAGACAACTCGATAAATGTATTCTGTCTGGTGGTAATTTTTGGTTTTATTAATACATATAGGAGCTTATTTGGGCCTTTTTAGCTCTCTTGCTCTTTACTATTCCTAGTATATGTATATGTAATAGATAACCCACTCTTAGGTGTGTGGTCATGCTCTGATATGTGCATGCCTTGGTGTGTGTTGTATGCATGAGGCTACAGGCCGAGTGTGTCAACCACCCAAGGCATGTATATATCAGAACACAACCGCATACCATAGAGTGGGTTATCTGTCTTATAAAATGGCAAAATTGTATTTTAGGGGGGTAAAAGTGCAGGTGTGCGGTTGTGCTTTGATATACGGACTATCATGTGATGGGATCCAACAAATCAGCAGACATAATTTTTCCTACCCATTTTATAAATATATATATATATGAAATGGAGATATAGTTTTTATCTTGTCATTTTCACCCACCACTCCTGTTGTGTGTGGGTGTGTGTGTATATATATATATATGTATATACACACACACACACATATATATATATATATATATATATATATATATATACATACACATACACATATATAATAACCTACTCTAAGGCATGTGGTCATGATCTGATATACACATGCCTTGGTCTGCACACCAAGACCACAGGCTGAGTGCATCAACCACCCAGGGCATGCGTATATCAGAGCATGACGGCACACCCTAGAGCAGGTTATCTATCTTATAAAATGGCAAAATTGTTTTGGTGGGGGTGAAAGTGCAGGTGTGTGGTCATGCTCTGATATACGCATGGTCTTGTGATGTGTTTTAGCCAACCAGCAGAGATAATTTTCCTACTCATTTTATATATATATATATATATATATATATATACGTGTGTGGGGGGGGTATGCGGGAGTGACAGTGTGATACATGATTTATTTAGTGCTGTTTCCATTGTCCCCAAGTAACCTCACGAGTGGCGAAGCCATGAGTGATGCTTAGGAGATGTCAATGGAAACTGCACTAAATAAATCATGTAAGACACTGTCACCTCCTGCATGTTCAATTTATGCAGTTAGGGTGAACATAAATCAGAGGATGACAGTGTGTTTTTCTGTAGCATAATGTTTATTTTTTAATTTTTGTGGTGGACTACTTTGTAGTTTAATGCTTTTGCACCATAGTGTGTCCATGGTTTGGCTTTTTTTCAATGGAATGGTATAGTAGATTGTGATTGGTTGTTGCTTTTGGTGGGAGTGGTCATAGTAAGTGTTGACTGGTGTAGGAGTGTGGTTTTGGGGCAGTAGGCATGGCTGTAATGGCATTTGATTGGCTGCGGGTGGGTTTTTCTGTTGACATTCTGGGTTGTGATTGATGGGTGGGCGTGGTTTTGGTTGGTGGTGTCATTTTAATTTAGTGTGGAGTGTGTTGTGGATGGAAGTGGATCTGTTCCGTACACCTCGTGGAGTTGTGGTTGTAGCAGTGTTTTAGCATCCTGAGGAAGAGGAACTGGTGGCAGCAGGGGACTGTCTGTTGCAGTCGGTGCTGGAGGCCCAGTGGGTGGTAGTGTTCGGTTTGCCGTGATGGTGGAGTTCGTCATGTGAGGATTTCGTGGTGCTTCATGGATGTGTTCAATGGTGGGAAGACGCCATTCTGTGGAGTTTTCATTGTGAATTTATTTGGATTTTTGATGTGTTGGATGATTTTTGGGGATGATTGTGGATTGTTTTACTATTTGGCAACTGTGGATGTTAAGAAGTCTTCACTTTTGAGAGTACGGCAGTGAAGAGACGAATCATGTGAATTAATTTTTTTTGGGATGGGATGGCTTTTTGATCTTTTTGGGGGGATTTTTAATTTTTTTACGAATATCATAGGTAGGTACTGAGCTTGGTAATAGACTTTCGTCCATGGTGCTTGCTTGAATACTGGGTAAGTTTCACATTACCCAGTACATAGTCATCTAATTTCCTTTTGAACTGTTCTGTTGTGGTGCATCCTATGACCTCCATAGAGAGTCCATCCCACATTGGGATTACTCCATGGTTAAACCACTGATAGCATTTTAGCAGTTTATATTTCTTCTGTGATAACTGCAATGGTTGAGAGCGGTTGGTATATGTCTGTTCCCTTAAATCAAGCCCAAGAGCATCCCATAACTTGTCATCAGACCAGGCCCTGTACACAAGGCACATACATAGGCTCCAACAGTGCATGACTAAAATCCCCACCTAAGCCCTTTCCCTCTCTCACCTTAGCCTCATAAATAAAAAAAACAAACAAAACCCACATCTAATATGCTAGTAACCTGTATACCTGTTAGTGTGATACCCTTCTCTGTATCTATTGCCAAACTATAATTTATTTGCCTTTTTTCTCTCCTTGATATCCTGTACATTTCTGACACTGCTTACTATGCTCTGATATTTGTATTATTACCTTGTTTACTGTTGCTTTTTTTGTACCCTTGTATTGCAAACCCCAGGTCCACCTCGAAAATGAGCTTGCTCAATGGTGTCTGCCTGGTTAAATAAAGATTTTGATTGGTTTTGATTGATTGATCACACCGTGTTCTTCTATATTCTAGGGTAAACATATTTAAATCACTAAGTCTTTCCTGATAATTTTTCCCCGTAACTTCAAAAATTGCTCTTGTTGCCCTTTATTGCACCCTTTCAATTAGTTGTATTTCCCCCTTCCTAAATGGTGATGAAACCTGGGCTCCATGCTCTAAAATATGCCTCACTAAAGATGAATAGAGAGGGACCAAGACCTCATGACTTCTGCTATCAATATGCCTGAAGATACAGTTTAGTATTTCATTTCCTCTATGAACAATGTTTTTACAGTGAGCTTTAAAGGATAGGTCATGTGTGATTGTAATACCCAGATCTTTCTCTTCTACTGTTTTTTTCAGTGTATTGGAACACCCTGCCAGAGGAAGTGGTGGGGGCTGAAACAATCACGGGATTTAAGAATGCATGGAATAGACATAAAGGAATTCTGGAGGTCAGGGGTAAGGGGCAACAGACTTCCTGGAAAACATAAACTGAACTTACAAACTTAAATGGGCAGACTGGGTGGGCCATAGGCCCTTATCTGCTGACACTGTCTATGTATCTATGTATCTATGTGTATATATTTTTCAGATTTTTCTTCCCCATGTGCATGACCATACATTTATCACAGTTTAACTGTAATTTATGGTCTGATGACCAACCCTGAATATAATCTAAAGCCTGTTGAAAGGCTTCAGCATCCTCTTGGTTTTTGACGATGGCCCCCAGTCTGCAATCATTGGCAACTTTAATTAATCAGATTTTATCATGTAAGTATTGGATGGATGAAACACAGATATTAAATAAACAAGTTCCTAACACGGAAACCTGGGGTACCCTACTGGGTACCTCAGCCATTTTGGAGTATACTCCCTTAATGCACACCCACTGTTTCCTATTTGTTAGCCATGACTGAATCTAGTTTACTATGCTGTTATTTACCCTTAACTTACATAGAGAATCTATTAGTTTGGAATGAGGGATTTTATCAAAAGCCTTGGAGAAGTCCAAAAAGATCACATCAACAGAATTTCCTATATCCAGTGCCATATTTACTCTATCATAAAATTGTATCATGTTCATTTGGCAAGATCTGCCCTTTGCAAATCAATGTTGAGTCATATCCCTATGGTTTTCTTTGACCTGGAAATCTGTAATGTAATCCTTAACGATACCTTCAATTACTTTAGATAAAACAGCCGTTAAACTGACAGGTCTATATTTTGCTGGGTCTGACCTAGTCCCCTTTTTATGTTGTCTTGCATGCACAGTGCAGACAACATATTGGGGTTGCTTGAAGTGGAAGAGCAAGTTTTGGAGGTGCAGTCATGTTGTGGCCAGTGGCGCCACTGCTTTTTCGGGCTTGGCTGTGTGGCACGAATGAGATTGCATGCTGTCTATGACAGCAGTTGTAAAGTGTGCCACCAACTTGAAATGTTTTAGCCATGTAATGAGGGAGCTCCACCTCATTGCAGGGCGTGTCTTCCCTGGTGTAACATTTCAATGAGACATGGCAGCGGCTGTGCCGTCTGCCTCTAACAGTCCCCAGAAAAGCCAACATCGGGGGTGCCCAATCTCCTGTCAGCATCATCATGCCCCCCTCCCCAGTTAATTTGCCAATGGGGGAGCCCAATCCCCATTGGCATCATGTCCAGTGCCAGTTGTTTGCCAAGGGGGGTGCCCAAGCCCCCCTCAGCATCATTCCTCCCCTCTGCCAAACATCTTTTTTTATTTGCTGAAGGGGTGCCCAATTCCCATTGGCTCCAGTCTCCCCACCTCAAAAACATGCAGGTGGCACACTGGGAGCCCACCCCAGTGTGCCAAATGTACCTGTCAAAAGAAAAAACCCTCCCACGATGTTTCATTTTTTAACCACAAAGTAGAACATGGTCCCTCATGGTCTGTGGCCCCCTCCTTCAACCCGCACCCACCCACTGCATATCCCACCTCCCCACACCCTCCCTCACCACATACTTACCCCTGGAGCATGGCAAGATGATCTTCGGTGGACCAAGAACACGTCTGCGCTCTTTAAAGCCGACCACAAACTGAAGAAATTCTGATAGGCTGTAGAATGTCATAAAAAGGTTTTTTTTCAACTTTGGTGCATATCTCGGGCATTTTGGGGAATTTTGGCACCACATTTTCAACATGGGTTTCTTGGGACCCACTCCTCATGAATTCAGTCACTGTCGTGGCATTATTCAGTCCCAAAAGGCGATTTCGCAGTCACTGCTTGAATTCACCTTTCAGGATCAATTAATGAAATGACAGTGCAACTGTTCATGAGGTGGGCTCTCAAAAAGCCTATGTTGCAAATTTGGTGACAAAACCCCATTAAATGACTGTGCTACAAGCATGCATTGTGCAGTTTCCATGCACACTTGTAACTTTGCAAATTTGTAATATTTTCACTCCAGATTTTCAACGTTGGCATTTTTTTACACCTCCTTATGAACAGTACAGCTGTCATTTTTCACATACTGGCTGAATTGTGTTTTTGCACTTCCTGCACAGAATAGCGTGGTCACTGTGGGAAATCAGTGTTTGGGATAGATTAAGAAAATCACAGTGACTCTGCTCATGAGCAAAGATCCTAAAATGCCAATGTTGAAAATTAGGTGACAAACGTCCATAAAATGACTGTTGCAAGTATGCGTTGTGCAGTTTCCACACACGCTCGTAACTTTGATAATTTTTAATATATTTACTCCAGATTTTCACCATTTACAACAGTACAGCTGTCATTTCCACATCCTACCTGAAATGTGTTTTCACACATCCAGAACGCAGTGGCGCAGTCACTGTAGGAAAACAATGTTCAGAACAGAGTAAGAAAATCACAGTAACACTGCTCATGAGCAGAGGTCCCAAATTGCCTATGTTGAAAATTTGGTGAAAAAAATGCCACAAAATGACTATGTTACAAACGTGCATTGCGCAGTGTCCACGTACAGTCATAACTTCTAGAATTTGTAATATTTTCACTCCAGATTTTCAACATTGTCATTTTTGCACACCTTCTTATGAACAGTACAGCTGTCATTTGTCACATCCTGCCTGAAATGTAGTTCTGCACATCTGGCGCACAATCGCACGGTCGCTGTAGGTAATCAACGTTCAGGGCAGATTACAATAATCATAATGCCACTGTTTATGAGCAGAGCTTCCAAAATGGCTACATTAAACATTTGGTGAAATAATTCCACTAATGACTGTGTTACGAGCATGCGATGCAGGTTTCACACACACTCATAACTTTCAGAAAGTTTAATATTTTCACTCCAGATTTTCAACATTGCCATCTCTTCACATCTCCTTATCAATGGTGCAGCTCACATTTTAATGTGATGCAGAATGGTGCAGTCACTGTGGGAAATTGATGTTCGAGACAGAGTAACAAAATCACAGGGACATTTTCATGAGTAGAGGTCCCAAATGCTTTCATGAGGTGGGGTCACAAAAAGGCCATGTTTTAAAATGTGGAGTGCAAATACCAACTAACACCCAGTGTGTTAAGCTTTCTAACCATTATGTCCCACCCTGTACAGACTAACAGGCATCGGGGTGTGTCTTTGGATTGTCTGCTTTAGTGCTCATGCCATTGGTCCTCCACCCCCACCCTGTAGCCACTGACAGGCATCAAGGTGTGCCTTGGACTCTTCAGCCCCAAAGTTCAACCCATTCTCCTATGCTGTACCCATCTCAGTGTACTTCCTTATGAAATGGGGTGAGCATAAGGCCCGATGACCCCAAGGCACAACACAACACTTGTCAGCTTCTGCAGGGTATGGTGAGATGAAATGGCATAAGCATTATAGCCAGGTATCCAAATGCACACCCCAATACCTGTCACTCTCTGCAGGGTGGGGTTGGGTTGATGTCTGTTTTATACTTTTATTTCCTTTATACCAGGGGTTCTGACATCACTTCCTCAAACAGGCAAAAGAATATGCACCTGTCATAGCAAAAGCAGACATCCAGGAAAGGAACAGCAGCAAGTGATGAGGTGACTGCTCTCTCAGTGGAAGGGAAGTGAATGCAAATCTAGGAGCTTTCATTAATACTTCTTTGCATTGATATTGCATTGGGGAAAGGAGGAGTAGGAGTTTGAAGAAGGTTGTGCAATGGCTACTTAAAGTCTGTTTTTGAGTGTGGATAGGAAGGATAGGAATATAAAAAGCAGTTGCTCAATATATCTAAACGTGTGCAACAAAGGAGGTAAGGGAAATAAAGAAAATGTTTTGCACATAGAGAGGAGGGAGAGGGGAGGAGACTTGGGGAGGTTTGTATCCTGCATCTGGAAGGGTGGGGGTCGCTGGTGGGCAACGACAGCAATGGGTAGGGTGGTAGGCTGCAACAACTGAGGTGCACCAATCTTTCTAAAAATTGCCTGGGGTGTGGGAGGATGTTTAGTGTGCAACCACATAGAAAAACTTAGAAAGGAGATTGAGGAACTAAGACAGGCAAGGCAGATTGGGGATGGGTTTAGCCCAATACTGGAGGGAGGAAGAAGGGGAGATGAGGGAGGGCGATTTCAGCCAACAGTGGTGAGGAGAGGGGCAGAAGAAGGGAAGCAGAGACAAAGGGGCCCAGGCCAGGAAGAACAATTGCTGGGGAAACCAGGTCAGGAGACAAACGACAAATGGAAGGAGCAGATAGGGACTTGTGAGGGGAGGTGAAGAAGTGGCAAAAGACATGGAGTGGAAAGGAGGGAACAGGTTATTATGAAGAGAGAGGGAGCGGGCATTTGTGAAGGGCCTTCAGAAAATAGTTGTGCACTGCTAGAGAGGAAGAAGGTGGAGGAGGGAAATTATGAAATTAGAGGAGTAATTGACAAATGCCTGGACCAAACTGGAGCGGGGGGGGAGTTCTGCTAGGAGAATTGCAACAGGGGTAAAAGGGGAAAATAATGTGCAGGAGGAAGAAAAGGAGCTGGAAATGAGAGAGGAGATGAATGGAAGCAAGCAGGAGTAAGAGGTGGAATCTTGGTGCTGGGGACTCAATACTAAAGGAGTTGGCTGGGGTAGCAAGGGGAGAAACATAGTCGCATTTGGTGGAGGCCATGCCAGGAATGACAGCGGAAAGGGTGGACAGTCTGTTCTGAAATATGCTAGAAGGGGTAGGACAAGCCTCATTTAATTATACATCTTGGGACAAACGACCTGATTGACAAGACAGTAGATACAGTCCAGAGGAGGTTTGAGGAACTAGCACAATTATGTGAGTGGGCAAGAAGATCAGTAACTTTTTTTCAGAGATACTTCCATGCCAAGGCAAGCACAACAAAGCTGAGAATAGAGAATTTAATGGATGGCTAAGAACCTGGTGTTGTGCTAAAGGGCATGAACTCTTGGGGTGGGGAGGGACCTGGGAGGACAGTAGTCTCTATGCCAAGGACAGACTACACTTGAGTGAGGAGGGAAAGGAAGTGTTGAAACAGAGGATGGAGGAGTACATAGAGGAAGTTGGGAATTTAAACTAGGAGTGGGGGGTGGCAGTTGGGGAAGAGATATGCAGAGACCACAGGTTGGGAAACCATAGGAGCTTACCCCCCATAACAGTGACAAAGGACAAATGGCAAGTACTGTTGGTGATGCTAGGAAAGGAGGGCAGGATGGGGGGAGGGTGGAAGGTGGTTACTCTTAATGCTAGGAGCCTTGGGAGGAAAACTGCAGAGTTACAGGTTCTCATGGCAGAGGGAGAGGTGGACATTGCAGCCATCACGGAAACATGGGCCACCCAATACAATGACTGGGACCTGTCTGTACCAGGGTACAGGTTATTTCATAGGGACATGGCGATTGGGAAAGGTGGGGGTGGCACTATATGAAGGAAGGACTGAAGTGTGTAAGGGAGGAAGGGGTGGAGGGTAGTACGGAGTCACTTTGGATGCAAATCCAGGATTCCAAGAATAGGATTCTTAGAATGGGAGTGGTGTACAGGCCACCATCTCAGACAGAGGAGTTAGACAGGGAACTAGTGGGACAGATCAGGAGGACCTGCGAGAAGGGTAGTGTGGTGATTGTGGGGGAATTTAACATGCCAGGAGTGGACTGGAGCACCCCAACAACCAGGAACAGAAGGGAGTAGGTACTGCTGGATGCCTTCCAGGACAGCTTCCTGCTGCAAATGGTCAGTGAACCAACCAGGTTAGGAAATACCCTTGACCTTGTGCTGGCAAATGGGGACTTTGTGAGAGAACTTACAGTGGAGGAACCGCTGTCAGGGAGTGACCACAGTTCAGTATGGCTCACATTGGATATGGGCAAGGAAGGAGTGGAATCTGGCACAATAGTGCTGGGCTTCAGGAAGGCCGACTTTGGGAGGATGGGGGAAGTGATAAAAGGGTACCTGGCCAGAATTCAATCTAGTATGGGCACTAACCAGAGGTGGGAGCTCATAAAGCTGGGGATAGTGGAGGCAACCAAAACCTGCTGCAAAGCCCAGAGCAAGAAGGTTAGGGCTAAGAAACCAATCTGGTTGAGTAAGGAGGTCATGGAAAAGGTAAGGAGGAAAGAGTTGCCTTTAGGAAGTACAAGAAAACAGAGAGGGGGAGGACAGGAGGGTACTTGACAGAATCGAAGGAGGTGACAAGGGCAGTAAGGGGAGCCAAAGCATCTATGGAACTCAGGCTGGCACAAGGCATTAAGAAGGGGAGAAGGACGCTTTAAGTACATCAGGGAGAAAAGGAGCTGTAAGGACCACATAGTAAGGATTAGGAAGGAGGGTTGGGTGGAAGCAGGGGTGCGGCGGAAGCACTAAATGAGTACTTCTGCTCAGTATTTACTAAAGAGAAGAGGGGTGACACCCAAGGTGGGAGAAATGGCGGCAGTTTAGGGGGAAGTGGTGATAGATGGGAAACTATGGAGAGCAGAGTTCGAGGAGGTTTAAAGGCAACTGAGGGTGGACAAGGTGCCAGGCCCAGATGGCATCCACCTCAGGGTACTGAAGGAGCTGGCAGAGGTCCTTGCAGGACCTTTGAGACCTATTTAATGCCTCACTACATTCAGGGTGTGTACCTCAGGACTGGAGGATGGCTCATGTGGTCCCCTCCACAAGAGTGGCCCCAGGATGAACCAGGAAACTACAGACCAGTGAGCCTCACATCCATCTTGGGTAAGCTAATGGAGACTATCCTGAAGGAGAGGCTGGTGGCCCTCCCAGAGCCAAAGGACTACAGGACAGCAGACAGCATGGTTTCATCGTGGCAGATCCTGCCAAACCAACCTGGTCGAGTTCTATGACTGGGTAACTAGGCAACTGGACAGGTGCCATGCAGTCAGATGTCCTGTATCTGGATTCAGTAAGGCATTCGACTCAGTGCCCATGGAAGGCTGGGAAGGGAAGTTAGTAGGCACAGGGGCGGGTGCAAAGCTGGTGGGATGGGTAGGAAACTGGCTACAGGGAAGGCAACAGAGGGTGGTGGTGGGTGGGGAGCTCTCATACCCAAGAGGCAGTGACGAGTGGTGTTCCACAGGGCTCCAGTATTGGGACCAGTGTTGTTTGGGATATTCATTGCAGACATATCATTGGACATCAAGAGCAAGATCAGTCTGTTTGCTGGATGATACCAAGGTAGAAGCGGTGGTGGATGACCTAGGGATGGCAGGGGTTGCAGGATGATCTGGCAAAAGCTTGAAATCTGGTCAGACACCTGGCAACTGGGCTTTAATGCCAAAAGTGCAGGTGCTGCATTTTGGGATGAAGAACCCAAGGAGGCATTACCAGCTAGGGAGTACAGCTAGCCCAGACAGAGGAGGAGAAGGATCTGGGTGTGCTCATTACAGGGTCAATGAACAACTCAGCACAATGTAGGAAGGCAGCTGCAAAGGCCAACAAAATGCTGGGTTGTATTGCAAGGGGTATATCCTCGAGGAGGGAGGAGGTGATTCTGCCACTGTATAGGTCATTAGTTAGACCACACCTGGAGTACTGTGTGCAGTACTGGTGTCCGTATCTGAAGAGGGACATTAAGTTACTGGAGGGGGTGCAGCACAGAGTGACAAAGATGATCAAGGGGCTGGGGGACTTATCATACGAGAGGAGGTTGAAGGAGTTGAACATGAACTCACTGGAGGAGAGGAGAGACAGGGGTGACATGATTGAAACCTTTAAATACATGAAAGGAATAAACAAGACGGTACAGAGGGGCTGTTCAAAGTAAGGGAGGGAAGGGCCACCAGGGGCCATGATATGAGACTGGAGCGAGGAAGGTTCAGGAGGAGATGAGACACTTTTACAGAGAGGGTGGTGGCTGGGTGGAATGCGTTACCTGCTGAAGTGGTATGCAGTAGAACAGTGGACTGCTTCAAACGAGGATGGGACAGGACAAGTGGGAGGGTTAATGAAGGGGAAGGGTGGAAGGGAAGGGCAGCTGCAGAATAAGGGGTGCTAGCTGCACATTCGAGCAGACTTGATAGACCTCTAGGCCTTTATCTGTTGGCAAATTTCGTAAGTTAGTATACTTCACTGCTATTCTTATTATGCGTCTCTCTAACTCCTGCACTACCAATGCCAACACCAGCAAGACAACACTCGGCATTGACAAATGCTTGTTAAATAATGGTATAACTATAGCTATCTTCCATGATTCAATGGTTTCCCCCTCCCTCAGGGAAGTTTGAAATATATGGGCTAATTGAGGGGCCAGCTCAGCACTTAATTCATTTATAATAACTGGAGATCACTTTTTCCCATAGGGAAAGTGGGTTACAACTTCCCCGTTATAACCCGCGGGTTATAACGGGTCTGAGCATGCTCACAAACTGCTCTTCCATTCTTCTTCACTATACACCACATCGCAATTCACCGCCAGCTGGAACTGGCGGTAAGTTAATTTTAAAAATAAACAAATAAAATGTTCAAATGACCACTTCCCAAACTGACTATCATGAGGGGATTTTTACCACGAGCTCTGGACTGCATCAAACCCCACCAAGTGCATGGCTCCATGGGGATCTCTTTATTTTATATAACTGCTGAGGTGAAAAAGCGATCCCCAACAATTATATAAACTAAAAGCTGGGGAAGTGTGTGAAACTCAAGTTTTATACAGCCCCTTGGTGTGGGATGCCTTTACAAACCCCTCAAGCTTCACTCTTGGGGTTTATATGGCATCCCACACCTTGATGGTCCGTAAAATTCTTGTTATAACCACCTCCGCGGCAATTATTCTATATATTATTCGGGGGTGTATTCCATCCGGCCAAGAGAATTTATTAGGTTTTACATTCTTTAACCTTGTTTCTGGATCTTTCACATCAATATGAAAGAGCATACTGTAGGTTCTTCTGTATCTGATTTGTTTAGGTTTAAGGTTATGTTGGATTTAGGATTAAATACTGTTTTTTTTTAATTAAGTAAACGTTATTATTTTACTACAATCAAACAATACAACCAGTATACTGTCACAAGAAAACTGTTAGGATAAAGAAAATAAATAAACAAACAAAACAACCTCTAGCATACCCCTCCCACCATAACCCCTAACCCCCCTTCCCCCAGTGGAGTGTACCAGTCCATTATAAATTATACAGGAAAAGATAATTTAATCAAAATGTGGCTGGAAGAATAGCATCAAACAAGGATGGATCTAGTGAGGTGCCAGAGGTAAGTGCTGACTATTTCAGATATAAGGTAAATAATTTACCCCATTTTTTATTGAATAAAGGCATATGATTTCGCGTAGGAGCAATCAAATATTCTGTTCTTAAGAAGAAAGAAAGTTCATTCAACCATTCAGTGTATGTAATGGGTGGTTGGTCAAGCCAATGTCTCAGGACTAGTTTTTTAACTGCTGCTGAGACCAAAGCTATATGGTAACGTCCTTCTGTGATCTGAATCTGTGAAAAATCACCTATAATGCAAGTTTCGGGAGAGAAAAGACCGCATAATCCCAAAAGGGGATCCATGTTATCCTCTATACTCTCCTGTAAGGGAGAAACCTTTTCGCATAGCCAAAAGACATGCAGTAAAGTACCATCCACTTGGCCACATCTGGTACAGTGGGTGAGGGAAGTCAACCCATTCTAGCCAATTTAATAGAGGTATAATACATATTATTGAGAATCTGATACTACATGAGTCGCAATCGATCTTGGGTCAGGTATGTATAGAGGTTATTCCATAAATTGGGTCAGTTAAAGGTATATTCAGGTAATAGCGATTCCCATACTTTGGATCCCTTTGATGTAGGTGGGTTAGGTAATATTAACAAATCCTGATAAAGAGCTGAAATCCCGTGAGACTGGACAGCTGCATTTTGAATCTGTTGAAGAAGATCACGGAGAGATGAAGTTTATGGGGTAGGTTCAAACTGTTGTAATAAAAGGTGTCTTCACTGATAGACCTTAAAGATATGAGTAGGGTTTAAGTTGTATTTGTTTAGTATCTCTGGAGAGGTCAGAATGGAAGTTGAATTGTAGAAATCTGATATCTTGGGGTCAGACGTGATAGGGAGCCAGGTAGAAGGAATTGGAGAGTTCCCCAGCTTTATATTTGGATTGTGGAAGGTAGGTTGAGAGAAGTCTTTAGATGGGGGGATTTTAAGGTAAGAACATAGCTGTGAGAAAACTTTAATGGAGGTGCCCATCAGAGATGACCGCACTGGTTCAGACAAAGAATTCCATGGGGAGAAAAATATGGAAGTGGGAAAGAGCTTGTAGTCTAAGAGTAGCTGGGATTCAGTTTGTAACCAGATCGGGATATATATGCTATCAGTGAGATTAAGGGGGGCCAAAAACCATTTGCCACATTTATGAAGGTGACTGGCCCAATAGTACAGTAGGAAATCAGGAAGTCGGAAGCCGCCGAAATCCTTAGATAACCTAAGTTTGGAATAGGATTGTCTGGGCAATTTATCTGACCAGATGAAAGAAGCAATATAAGAATGGATATGCTTAAAAAAGGATAAAGGAAACCAGATATTGATCATATTCAAGTGCCTAGGCAGTATGTTCATCTTAATGATGTTAATCCTTCCCCAGAGAGACATTGGAAGTCCTTTCCAGCATGTTAAGTCCTGTTGTATGGTAGTTAATAAATCTTCTAAGTTTAGTTTCTTAGTCAATGATAGATCTTTCGTTAAGTAGATACCCAGATATTTCATATATCGGGGAGACCATATCATGCCAAAAGGGGAAAAATCTTGTCTATAAACTAAGTTATTGAGAGGAAATATTTCAGTTTTATTGAAATTCAATTTGTAATTTGAATATTTGCCAAATTCCTCAATAACTTGAAGGGCTGCAGTGAGGGAGGGTGCAGGATCTGAAAGATGGAGTAAGATGTCATCTGCATAGACAGAGATGGTTAGAATAAGGTTACTGACCTGAATACCATGTATGTTAGGATGAACTTTAAGGCTTCTGATAAGCAGCTCCAGATAAAGATTGAAAAGAAAAGGGGGAAATAGGGCAGCCTTGAAGGGTTCCAGTATATAAAGAGAATAAGGGAGAGAGAGTTCCATTATGGTAAATTTTGGCTCTGGGGTAAGAATGGAGGACCTGAATGCATTGTATGAAATCAGGGGGAAGCCCATCTTCTGCAAGGTTAGCCAGAGAAAGGACCAATCAACCCTATCGAAGGCTTTCTCAGTGTCAAGGGAAACTAGAGTCATGGGAATGAGGGAGGAGTTAGCCGTCTGAAGTATGTGATCTATCTTCTGAATATGGTCTGCTGATGTTCTTCCAGAAACAAATCCTACCTGCTCTGGACTAAGAAAACCAGACTATACATTGTCAATACGTTTACCAAGCATTTTGGCAAGTTTTTTGATGTCACAATTCATAAGAGAAATGGGACGGTAGCTTGCCAGTTGGTTAGAAGGTTTATTTGGTTTGAGAAGGAGAGTTATAGTGGCCTCCAATAGGGAAGAATCTAGTGAGTCCAAGGAGATAATGAAGCTGAAGAGCCTAAGCAGTATAGGTATAGTGGTTTAAGGCTCTGAGCTGTAAATGTGGTGACATCCAGCAGACCAGACGAGACCTGGGTTTGAATCCCACAGCTTCCACTTGCATACTGTGTGACCTTGAGCAAGTCACTTAACTTCCCTGTGCTCCCAGGTCACTCCTGTAAAAAAAACTTTCAGCTTAGTGGGCTACTCCTGGTTAAACAATAAAATAAAAAAAAAAAGCAAAAAGGGAGACAGGTCAGCCAGAAAGCTCTTGTAGAAGTTAGAAGGGAAACCATCGGGGCCCGGAGACTTATCAGCAGCTAAATTGTTTATGGCAGTCTCTATCTCAGCAATTGAGATGGGGGCTGAAAGATAGTTTTGATGTTGCTCCATAAGACTAGGTAGGGGAACAGCATTTAGATACGTAAGGATTTCTGATGAGTCTGGTACAGGTTTGCATTTGCTATATAATGCAGAATAGAATTGTTGGAAAACTGATGATATATCTCTAGGGAGAGTTTTAGTAGAGCCATCTGAAGCCATGATGGAGGGAATGATTCAAGAAGCTTCATGTTTTTTCAATCGAAGTGCTAATAGTTGCCCTGCTTTCTCTCCTTGTTCAATATATTTGGTCTGAGGTTTGAGGATAGCATATACCACCTTTTCTTGTAACAAAATGAAATATTTGTCTCTAAGGGTCATGAGAGATTGTAGGAGATCTGGAGGAGAGGTGGGGGGGAGACAGATTGTTCCAGAACTCGGATTTGTGCCAGTAATGAGAGGGCTTCTTTTTCTCTACAGCGTTTATGAGTAGGTGTGATCCGAATAAACTCCCCTCGAAGGAAACATTTCAGGGCACACCATTCATAATCTACTCTAGATATTGAGTTTTGATTAGCTTGGATGAAAGATTGAATGAGACAGAAAATTCTGGATTGAACATGTGAATCCTGGAGAATCTGAGTGTTTAGTTTCCACGTCATGTCTTGCTGCGAAGTAGAGTCAAGGACTATTACGGTCCAAGTGGCTGCATGATCAGAGATGACTATAGGTTCTATACCAGTGTTAATGAGTCCAGGAAGGAGGGAGCAACTAATGAGAATATAGTCAAGTCTAGAAAAGGTCTGATGGACCATGGAGAAAAAGGAAAAGGTATGGGATTGTGGATTAAGAATTCTCCATGCATCACAAATCCCCAATGTATCAATGAATTCATGTAATGACCTTTGAGCAGACAACAGGGGTTTGAGGGAGTGATTTGACCTATCTATGTCTTGGGATGGGGTAGATTCCAGTCCCCTCCCAGAACTAGTGGATAGGGGAGAAAAAGGGTTAGCTTATCCATCAGTTCCATGAGAAAAAAACAGGTCCCCTCCCAGTGGGCCATAAATACTGCCAAGAACTATCTGTTTCTGCTGTAACATACCTTTCACAAGAATAAATATTCCATTAGGGTCTGATATGATCTGGTCCATTTGCCAAGGTATCGTACAGTGTACTAGGATGGTTATGCCTCTACTAGAAGTTGAGTTACCTAAAGCATAGACCTGACCAATCTCTTGTCTCTGAAAAAGCTGGGCTTCCTGGGTTGCCAAATGCATTTCTTGTATGAATGTAATGTGAGCATGGAGAAAGGAGATATGTTTAATAATCTGATATCTTTTAGTCTTTTCTCTAGCACCTCTTATATTCCATGTAAGAAATTTAATCATATTATTAGCCATTGTCCAACCACAAAAATATCTTCCACCACCAGGTGCATCTCCCACCCCCCACTCAAGATCCAAACATTGAAACGTTACCATTAACATAAAGGTACCTATTAACAAGAAAAAATAAAATGAATAAAAACCATGAAACCCTATTTCCCGTCCCTAATTTAAACAATGTGAGAACTTGTAGTCCCTTTAGGCAGTAACAATGCCAAGGGAGGCTATTAAACCCTAAACAGTATGTATTAAACAGGACAAAGGTAGAACCCCCAATATCCCAAAACAAGGGTAACATCTTATATAAGAAATACCCTTCCCCCTTCTTCTTAACCCTACTATATAACTATTTACAATAGAACCCCCAACTATCAAACTCAAAATTAAGTCTTTATTTAACCTATCCACCCCCCTCCCATAACTCCCCAGGGGTATTAAAATTCAAAGAATTGAGGGTAAATAGCAATACCATACCCCTTGAGTCCGGATCACCAATTAATGTATAAGGTAATGGTGAGTACCCCATCATTGAGTAATGACAGTCAAACTCATATGTA
The DNA here is from genome assembly GCA_016271365.2 of Neoceratodus forsteri. NCBI lineage: Eukaryota > Metazoa > Chordata > Ceratodontiformes > Ceratodontidae > Neoceratodus > Neoceratodus forsteri. The sequence goes on along the minus strand of CM028133.1, from coordinate 82,582,334 downwards.
TTGATTCTCAAAAGCCCTGAAAAGGGCTCACTATGTATTTGTGAGGACACTGTTCCTATAAATGCCAGTAATAGGAAGCAGGTCCCCAATAATAGGAGGCTACTTGACTTAAATGGGGAAACAGTGGTTATGAACCAGATTTTAACCCTGAAAAATATTACAGTGATGATCCGGGCTCTAAACTCTTCAAAACAGTGCATGATGATCCTCAACAACTATACTGCAGCTCAGCCCCACCCTGCTCCCACCCCCTTCCTGTAAAATTCCCTGTTAAACCTACAGATAAAATATAGAATATAAAGCTAAACAGTGCAAGTAATCACTTTTAACAAAGCAAAGGTTGTAGTGATTAAAACAAGCCAGTAGAGGGAGTCGAGCTCCACTAAACAGCTCATTTTCATAATGTAGGATTAGATACTATTGACAAATATGTATTCTGGATATCAGCTATATCATTTATATCAGATATGATATCACCGCTTGGAGTTTTTAAGGGCCCCACTGAATTATTTATCCCTTTTGTTTTATTTATATGCACATAAAAAGCCTTGTAATTGTCTTATGATAATGTTGCCAATTTTAGATCAAAACCTGCCTTAGTTTTTTGTACCTGTTTTAACCCTTTCTGTTAGTTTTTTAGATTTAAATTTAATTTTTTAAATAGTCTATTTTTCTTTTTGATTACTCTCATTATTTTGGGCACCATCAAGCTCGGAGATAAACTTTTGCTATTATATTTATTTTTGTATGGTATGTACTTATTAACTTCATTATTTAATTTCTGCAAAAAATGTCTTTCATGTCAGATAAGGATTTACTCTGAAATTGTATTTTCCAATCCCACTCTACCATACTGGAATTCAATTTTCTAAAATCTGCTCTCCTGAAGTTTAAAACTTTGGTACATCCTGATTGTTTATCTGTATTTTCCTTAATTTCAAAATGGATGGAGTTATGGTCATTGTTTCCCTAGAGGAGCTGCTATTTTGCATCCAGTCAATGTGTCGCCCATGTTGGTTAAAATTAAATCAAGGGTATTTTCCCCTCTTGTTTTACCTTCTGCTTTCTGTTGAAGGCCTGGATGATCGAATAATTCAGTATAGGTATTCTCCATTTTATTTGACCCACTGTGTGTTGTCCAGTTTATACCAGGGAGATTGAAATCACCTAATATTAATAATGTATCTGCAGGATTTAAATCCTGGAGTTGTTTTATTAGTTCTAAGTTGTCCTCTTTGGATATAGATGGAGACCTACAGATCACACCCATGACAATTTTACATTTACTAGGTGGGGTAAGATGCAACCAAATTTGTTCTAAATTTTAATTTTTTTTACTTCATGAGAATGAATACTGTCCTGAATATAAATGGCCACCCCACCTCCCTTTCTGTATTCCCTTGCGTATATATAGTGATTATAATTGTCTACATTTTGACCCCAGGTGTCACTTTTATCCCACCAGGTTTCATTTGTGGCACATATTTGTATATTGTGAGTTTTCAAGTGTAATTTAAGTTCCTCCATTTTGCTAATTAAGCTTCTGGCATTTAAAACAAGTCCCTTCCAAGCTCCTACTTGAATATTTGTAGCTAGATCATTGAATGCTGAATTTTCCTTCCCTCCCCCCCCATCGTTTGCAGTTTAAATTAGAGCCATGGTTTCATTGAATCTTTTGCCAAAATCCTAGATCCCATTTTGTGCTGATGGAGGCCATCTGGTTTGAACAGATGTCTTTCATTGAATATGTTGCTGTTTTCTTAAAAGGAATATTATCTGTGTTCACACACATCTTCAATCAAATAATATATTGATATCCCTCATTTTGCGAGTGTAAAATCCATGGGTTGGGAGTAGACAGGAAATGATGAATTCACCTTCTTTGTTTTCAGTTTCCTGTGCTAATGATTCTATTTATTATTTATTTAATTTAAACATTTGTTGACTGGGATGGGCACACTGAGCCAAGGCTCATTTCCAGGTGCGACCTGGGGGAAGGGATATAGAAGTACATACAGTGAGTCAATATAGTATGTTCACAAACTATTTACAAATAGATTTCATATTTGCAAGTTCAAAGATCAAACTACAAACTACAATTTATACAGTGTTTACAAGTTAGTGTTGCGAATAGCAAGAGAAACAACAAGGTTTCCACATTTCAGGTCATATAGCAACAGGACATCAGTAAATGATTTATTTACAATAGATGTGGCAAACAGGCAATACTGGAGCAATTTGAATTTATGAGATGAGTTGAGATGATGAGAATAAGCAGAAGCAGTTTTGATAGTGTGAAAGGGGATCCAGTAGGAGCTGGGGTGGAGAGAGAGAATCGAAGGCAGAGCAGTTACCTTGGACAGAGGCAGCAGGGTGGTGGAAGGAAGCAGCAGTTGTTTTTTGCAGGTGAGGTAAGAATCAGAGTTTCTAATGGAGGGGATTAGATTATTCCACAAATAGAGGAGCCCATAGGAGAAAGCAGCTTTGCCAGAGGATGAGGATGGAAGAGGAATGCTAAAAGATCTTTCATTTCTGTGTCTTAGTACTGTCAGGAGGTCTAAACCTCACTCTCAGGTTCTTGGTAATAATGGGCATGCAAGAAATCACAGACACATTGCATAAGAGTAATAACGCTTGTTTATTACTACCAAAAGGATAATCACAGTTGTCCTAAGCAGTTTTTACCAATACAAACTGGAAGCCAATGCTAAGCGTTCCCTATACCTCGAGGATTCTTCGTGTCTCTTGGGGTCTCTGAGGTAGAAGACATAATGTCTTTCATTACATACCTATGATAATTACCATGGTTACTGTAAGATAGAAACATTTCTAGTTACAGAGATGAGCCCTATTGGCTAAATTAGAGGTGGCTCCACAGTCCAAGATAACATTATACAATTTTGTAGTAGTCATCACTTTGTAAAGACAAAGAAGTACAGTTTGTACATAGCCGTGTAATAATACATATCATTAGAAGATGGCAATGCCGACTCATATATCATAATCATTACAAGGACACAGATGTCCTAACATCTTGTAAGCAAGAAATACATGTATATATTAGAACGTAAAGTGTATAACAGTAATGTGCATACATATCCTGACATCTACTCTTATACTGTAGATGCCCTTGGCCCTATATGTTAGTATAACATATACCTAAATACTAGCTGTCTACAGTGTACCTCTGGGGGGACCAATTAGGGTGCAGGGACCTCGTGTAAAATTCCCCCTTGTTGCCTCACAAGGGGCAGCACAGCAAGAGAAAGGAAGTGGATAGGGAGCAGGGGTCGTTTACAGACCCGACGCGTGAGCCTTGTAAAGGAACTCCAGCTGTAATGTGCACCATAGGCAGCAGAGCATAATAATAAGGAAAAATATCAAAAATGCTTGTATGATAACACAACCTTTATATGTAATCTCTAACCAAGTGTTAGTAAGTGCACTATTCATATCACCATCATTAATAAGTGCAAGAACAGCTTCATTAGCTTTGGAAACATTATTGCTGATGTGGATGAGGTGGGTGTCTTTTCTTTCTAAAAGTGATTTCAATGTCAAAGTTAAAGGATAAATGTGTACATTAAAGTAAGGTAAGTACTCAGAAAGTGTAAGCAGATAATCAGGGTTACCATCAATAATGTCAGCGTCCATAAGAGGGACTGGTGTAATAACAGTGCGCCCAATAACTGACTTCTGATGTGGCAGAAAACAGAAATTTGGACTATCAATAGAACATGTTTTAAGTCCATAAGTGTAAGTTTTGAAGTTAGCGACAACGCAATACTCATCGTCTGAGTTATACTGCATTTTAACAGTAGGCAGTCTCCATTTTTGCAACAGTACTGGGCAAGTGTAAGTTTGTTTGGAAATCTGTGTTAACAGGCAGTGAACCTCCTCCCAGTAAGACTGGTAGAGCTGGGAATTGTCTGGAGCCGATGTTGAGTCCTGGTATTCTGTGCCATTAGTGATGATGTCATCATCCAAGGAAAAGGACCAATCGATACCGTCTGTGAAATAGCAACATACAGGTTTAATAACAGCAAACACGTCACAGCGACTCAAATAAATATACCCTTTCTTCACACAGCAATCCATGAGCGGTGCAACCCAGGCATCTGGAAGAGGATAGAAAACCAATAGAGGAGGTAAGTCGAGGCATTCTCTGTAGATATCTGCATCAAGGTGCCCAATGGAGTGTACAGATGCAAGTTTATCAAACAAAGCTGTAGTGGGATCAAAACGTGGTAAAGAGACAGTAAAAGAAAGAAACATGGTATCCTTAATGGAATATTTGTTAGATGTAAAACAGGGACCATTGTCAGGATGTCTGGTCACAAAACCGAAATTCCTAGCTGTTGAAAGTGTAATAGTTAAAGTCTGCAACATACACATAGAAACACAGCTGGAGGATTTACAGAAGACAATGCCATTTAGAAATAGGTCTATCATGTATGATATCAGGGATTCTTCTGGATTCAAGATAACTGAAGAGATTATTGATGGTAGTAATAATGTAACAGCCGTAGGCTGAGCATAATATCTCACAGGCAATGTATTGCGTATCTGCTTCTTTATTATTCTTTGCAATGAGAGCCTTAATCTTATCTTTAGAATCTAAAAATGCCTTAGCAATATCATGTATGTTATATACAGTGTATCTGTTTTCCTGACTAAGGCCATCCACACCATGCAACAAAAGCAGGCATAATATCATTTACCAAACCAGTTTGGAATTTTTGTGAATGTGATTTGATAGCAGCAATGTCGACTTTATTCCAGATAGACATGTCTGTACCAAAAATACCTGAAACAGTGCTTGTGACACCAGTGACATCAGAACTGGCAATTTAACATGTATTACATTTATGACTTTGATCATCAGGATTAGGTTTTATCCTAAAATTGCCTCTATGGTGGGTGGTGTGTAGCCCGGCAATAGGGTCTTGGTTACGTATTTGAAAAGCTGCTAAACTATCAAGTAACAAAGTACTATTAAACAATGAAGTGTTAGAAGTATGACACATACCAAAGTCTTTCATATTCCAGTAAGTCAAATTAAACAAAACAGGTATATGCATAAATTGTAAGTTGTTAAGTGTACCAGGTAAGGCAGTGGCTGTGAGACCACTACGAGGACTAGGGGTGTGTTTTGGACACTCCAGAAGCTGTTTTCCCATAGGGGGTAACACAGTCAAATACATGGCAGCTAAGGCCATGTTGTATACAGCACAAAATTTCCTGGCAGCATCTTTAGACAAGGAATTACAATATGAGGGATCAATTAAGACAGTAATATTGTATAAACCAGAATGTCTAAGAGAAGTTTGGAGCAAGGACAAAGAACCATTTGGGGATAATTTTGCAGTGGGCCAACCATGGAAAGTTCCTTTGGAAAGCTTGTCCAGAGGGAGAATTTGTCCTTGCGACATGGTTTGCCACTCAGTTTGTAGGGTAGATTTATCAGGAGCAACAATTGAGGCAGTGAGGTAGGCATCTGAACCTTCCTGGACAGTAATCAAATTGTCATGTATATTGATGGAAACTCCTTCTGGGGCAGTTGCAGATGGATCAAGATGAGGAAGGATGTGCTTTACCATGCCTTGGATGCAGGGGATAACTCCAGAGATGAGGAGAAAATGGAACAAGCTAGCCATCTTGTCAGTATCTGAAAAGGAAAATCAAACATTAGTAAGTTAGTACTATTCTGCCCAGTGGGGTGAGTAAAAGTAATTATACGCCTTTGTACAGTTTGAGCTGGTTTGCATGTAACCATTTGTCAGTCAGTTTACTGTTTTGCATAAGTCTAACTTGATAGACTGCTGGACTGAGCTTATTACGATGGGGTAGGGTCCTTCCCACTTATTGGAGAAGGAGTGTGTGGGATGTGCAAATCTGAGAACCATTACCTGATCCCCAACTTGCCAATCCACTTCTTGTGCGCATGCTTGTCAAACTGGAGTTTGGACTGTTGCTGGGCTTTGCCCATGCAGTTAGCAGCATACAAATGAGTGTGTATGTGGTCTTGTCTGAGTTTTTCCACATATTGGTCTACAGACACGTGGTCTGTGGTGGGGGTGTGTAGGTCAAACAACAGGTGTTCAGGTAATCTCATATTTCTACCAATCATCTCCTCAAAGGGTGTCAATTGGGTGGTGGCTGAGGGTGTACCCCTAACTGCCATAAAGAGTAACGGCAGTAGGGATTACCAATCCTTGGGATTGTCCTCAATAAATTTGGAAAGCATTTGCTTAATACGTCTGTTGGCTCTCTCTACTTGACCTGAAGATTGTGGGTGATAAGGTATGTGGAACTTCTTATGAACTCCAAGGAGTTCAAGTGATTCTTTCATCAACTCACCTGTAAAACTGGTTAGTTTGTCTGAGACTACCTTGAGAGGTAGTCCCCACCAGGAGAAAATCTGTTCCACCAGGATTTTGGCGGTGGTTTCAGCAATGCATGTCTTAGTGGGGAAGCTTCAACCCACTTAGAGAAGAGATCAGTTACCACAAGGGCATATTTGTTGTTTCTGCTAGTATTGGTCAGATGGCCAATAAAATCAATCTGAATGGCATGCCAAGGGCCAGAATGCCTTTGTTTGTAGCAGTTTGGCATTTCATTTGGTAGGGATGGGATTATTTTGCACATAAACAAGGCAGTTGTCTATGTACTGTTTGACATCCTTGGTTACGCGGTGGTCTGGAGTCTTTGGAGTGTGTTTTCCACCCCCTGGTGTCCACCAGTGAGGGTGTCATGCATTTGGTTCAGAAGTTCAGACCTAAGATGACGAGGAACCACCCACAATTTGGTGGGGGCGTCATCTGGTTGGTACCAGATGAGCTTGTCATCAGAGGACAAGTGTAACTTACCTTCATGCCTTCGGAAGGGGTTGTGGGTAGGTAGATTCTTCTCTGTACCTTTGTCCAGGAATCTAAACATATCTTTGAATTCAGAGTCAGCATGTTGGGCTGCTAACAAATCCAAGGGAGAAAAGGGTTCAGGTTTCTTCCTGACTGCTGCAATGTGTATGGCCGGTCTGACCTCCAGATGGTCCATCATCCAGGTGACCCCCCCCTCGGGCCCCTTCCTTTGCAAGGGTGTCAGCAGTGTCATTGAAGGCATGATGGTGTGAGCTTTAACTTTGTGTACATAGAGTTTGTGTGCAAACTTTTGTGCCAGTGAATGAATGGTATATTTATTTGTTTTTTATTTATTTATTTATTAAATTTTGGTGACCGGGTAGGCCCACTGAGCCCCAAAGGTCCCTTTTTCAGGGGCGAGTCGGGATAACAATACAAGTTATAAGAATGAACAGGGACATAAGGAACATTTGAGGCATTGTGAGTTACATCATGAGGTGGTTACAGTAAAGAAAAATAGTGGATACAGGCATGGTTACAGATATGGTAAAAGAAAAGCAGTGGATACAGGCATGGCTTACAGACACGGTAAAAGAAAAGCAATGGATGCAGGCATGGGTATAGGCATGGTTATCATCATGACAAGTAAGCAATTAGTAGTACTTTGCATGTAGTTTATTCAGGTGTTACAAGTGGCCTCTGGTGAGCAGTCTGTATAAGGCAGGTAGTAGGAAGGTTAAGCTAGGAGACGGGAGTCGGAGAGGAAGGGAGTACCTTAGGAGCTTTAAGTGCCATGACAGTGGCATGCGCTTGAGGTCAGCAGATGGGACTTAAGCCTGGTGCGGAAGTTCATGAGTGAGGAGAAGGCCTGGACCTGGGGAGGGAGCTTGTTCCATTGGCAGGCTGCTTGGGAGAAAAGGATCTTCCGCCAGCATTTGTCTTACCCTAGGGACTTCTAATAGCTTCCATCTGAGGTCCCTAGGTTTTCTGGGTTGTGTTTGAGGGTTATGGTTCCGGCAATGCTTGGCAGGTGTGGGGTTTGAGAAGCATGAGCCTGGACAAGCAAGGGTGCTGGAGGCGGGAGACCAATGTAGGCCAACGAAGATTGGCCAAAGTGTCACAGTGGTGATGTCTCAGGTGGTCTAAGGTTGCGAAATGAGCTATTTTATTATACAGGGTTTGCATCCTGGTAATCTCTTGTTTAGCCATGCCCTGTATAATAGGGGCCACAAAGGTCAGGTTGGGTAGAAGGACACTGGTAGCTGTGGAGATCCTGGCTTCAGGGATGAGTTGGTCCCTGAGTCAGTACAGGTGCCAAGTTTCCAATGTAGAGTCCCCGTGACCTGGTCCATGTGTTCCTTGTATGTGATATTCTGATCCAACGTGAGGCCTAAGTATTTAAGGAGAGGACTACATTAAGGTTTTTACCAGAGAGTGAGGTTAAGGGAGGGATGAGGACCTGTCAAATCCCAGGATCTTGGCCCAATAGCATTGCCTTGGTCTTGTCAGCATTTAGTATCATTCTGTTCTTACATAGCCAAGTCTCTGCAGTGAAGTGAGATCCTTTGTAGTAGAGGGCCTAGGGCAACCACGTCATGCAGGGGTCGAAAGATGACAGTATCATCAGCATACTGCACAACTGAGCTCTCCCTGCAGTGGGTACGCAGGTCATTGGTAAACAAGGAAAACAGGAGGGGGCCTAGAATTGAGCCCTGAGGTACACCCTGGTTTAGGGGTAGTGGGTCAGACATGGTCCCTTTCCATGAGACCTTCTGTGCCCTGTCTGATAAGTAGCTACCAAACCACTTCAGGGCGTGATTGTCTAGGCCTATATTTTGCAGCTTCTGCAGCAGCAAGTTGTGGTTGACGAGGTCGAATGCCTTGGATAAGTCTATAAAGACTGCACCAGTGGGTATCCCTTTGTCCATTGCCCTGAGAACTTCATCCATGAAGTTAATGGGGGCAGTGTCAGCACCATGGTTTGTTCTAAATCCAACATATTTAACATACTTTAGGATTACAACCTTTGAGTCAGGGACTCATTTACAAAGGCTCCACGTCAGAGTACAAGAAAACAGAATTTACAGAATACATAGTAACAGCAAGATGGAATTACACTAAGGTTACACACACAAAATTATGATAACAGCAGTTGTACATGATTATAGTTACATACAGCCAACTTTCAAAGCAGCAGTTTGAAAAGTAAGACAGAGTTAGGTAGTTGTCTTTAACAGATATCAAGCTGTTATTATTATATGTTTAGGCACTTGCTAGCTCTAACTGTACTTTAGTGGAGCGGAAGACTAGCACAGCTAGCAAATGCAAGCAGCCCAACAAAGGTGTAGTCCAGGGAATTGACAGTGAGGTAGCCGTAAAGTAGAGCCTAATTATGGGTACATATGCATCAAGAGGCAAGTATATGTTCTTTGAGTGCTACTTTGAAGGGACCTAGGCTGGAGATGGAGGATATATCAGAGGGGAGTTCATTGTACCAAGTTGGTGCTCTGAAGGAGAAGGACCTTTGTGCTAGTGAGGTCCTGACCCTTGGGATCGACTATACCTGTTTGCTGGTGGAGCGAGTATTTACCATGGTATCTGAACATTGGAGTGCAGCAAATACCCCCAGTGGGGAGAGCCCCAGGTGAATTTTCTTTGTAAGGAGACAGGTTTAGTAATGTATTCTCTCAACCAGGTCTAGGAGGTTTGTAAGGGAATACAGGGTGCAGGTGTGGGTACACTTATCTGCCCCTGACAGGCATCTACATGCTTTATTTATGGCCAGATGGACTTTGTTCAGGGCCGTATGATCGGTGGCTGAGTAGATGGTTAACCTGTAGTCCACAAGAGAGAGGACTGATGCAGTGACAGCCAGGTTAAGGGCTTCAGAGGGTAAGCAGGTTTTGTGCCTCTACAAAAGCCCTAAGTGGGCATTGATGGCTGATGACAGGTTGTTTATGTGTGAGTGGAAGGAGAGGTAGGAGTGAAAAGTTCTGCCTAGGTATTTGTATATGTGTACCTGCTCTAGGGGAAGGAGACAGTGGGAGAGGATAGATAGTTGTATATTCTTGGCCTTATTCTGATGGTGGGCCGAGAGCATGGCTTTATTTTTTTTCACATTAACTGTGAGTCTTTGGTCTGTGAACCAGTTCTCAATTTGGTTATATGCATATTGGAGGGATAGTTGAAGAGAACACAGATCTTGGTGTGAGGCAAAGAGAACTGCATCATCTGCATACAGTAACAGATTACTGGTGCAAGACTTGGGCAGGGCGTTCAGGAAGATGCTGAACAGCAGTGGGCCAAGAATTGAGCCCTGAGGAAACCCAGAGCAGACTGGCAAGGTGGAGGACTGGGTGGTGAGTATTTTGACGCATTGTGACTGGGCTGTCAGGTAGTCAGTAAACCAGGCTAGAGGTCCACTGGATAGGCCAAAGTAGTGTAGCATGCATATGAGTAAGGGATGGGACACAGTGTCAAAGGCCTTTGACAGGTCGATGAAGATGGCTCCCACAAGGTGTTTCTTATCCAGGGCAGAATGGATATAATTGGAGAACTCAGTCAGGGCTGTGGTGGTGCTGTTCCCTGCATAGCAGATTGTAGGTGAAAAGATAATCAGTAAGTTGGATGGCTATAATCGTTTCAAGGGCTTTGGAGAAGGGGGAGGATGGAGATGGGCTGATAGTTATTGGGGAGAGTACTGTCACCACGGTTTAGTATAGGGGTGATGGTTGCCATCTTCCATGTAGAGGAGAACTGCCCCAGACCAAGGGAGCAGTTTAGAAGGTCAATCAATGGGGAGAGAAAAGTATCAAGTACTAGCCCAAGGACCTTCATATCAAAAGAGTCCTTACAGTAGCAAGAGTCCCTGAGGGCATTGGTGAGAAATGGCCTTTCCTCATTCATGGTCACTACTTTGAAGTGGAAGGGAGGATACTGTAAGTTAGGAGGCTGAGTTACCGGAATAGGATCAAAGAAGTTGGGTGGGAGAACAGCACTGAGGTCCGAGAATGATGCATTAAGGCAGTCGGCTATGGCCTTTGGGTCAGTGATAGGGACATCATTTATGGTAAGCAGGGATAGGGGGAAGCTGGGTTTTGCCATTCAGTTCCTTAATGTTGTCCCGAAACAGCTGTGAGTTCCCACAGGAGGAGGTTTGGGTTGTTTTGCAGTATTCAGATTTTGCCTGTTTTATAGCCCAGGTGCATTTATTGTGGGCTGCCTTATAGGCCTGCCTATCAGCTTGTGAACCAGAGTAAACTGCTTCCCTCCAGAGGTCTTCTCTGCACAAGAGCTGATGGAGCAGTTCAGTAGAGACAAAGCCAGCATTGCGATTCTTGGTCTGTACATTAGAGAAAGGGGCGTAAATATCACAAGCTTTATTAAATGAATGGGTAAGGTAGTCAAGGGCTTCATCTATGGTTGGTGCCCACGAGATTGGCGACCAGTCCCAGCTGGTTAGGTAATTCCTAAGTTTGGCAAGGCCACCAGGTCTGAGGTGGTACCAGGATATTTTGTGCAGTTTTGGTTTCTGCTGAAAGCATGACCATGAGAATATAATGAGGGAGTGATCACTTAGTGAGTCAGGGAGGACCAAAAGATTAGAAATTTTGTTGGGATGGTCTGTAAGTAGGAGGTCAAGCAGGGTGCTAGAGCCATTAGTGAAGTTCACCCTTATGGGTTGGTTGACCAGCTGGATAAGATCAAGAGCAGCAAAAGTGTATTTGATAGGCGAGATTGTGCCAGCAAGCCAGTTCACATTCAAATCACCTACAATAGCATGCTCTGTATTGGGTGGGAAGCTGGGGATGAAGTTAGTGATAGACTGAATTGCCTGATCTTGGTTTCTCAGGGGACTCATGCCACTGTCAAAGTTAGAGGGGTCCTGGAGGGGTCTGGGGTGAGCTTTAGGGATAGGGCTTGGGCATTGTGGTCAAGTGAGGGTATAAGAAGCACATGACAAATGGAGTCACGGGTGTACACCGCACACACACACCCACTCTTACCTACTCTATTGGTTCAGTGGAGGGTGAAGCCTGGAAAAGCGACTGTCAAGTCGGGTATTATTTTGGAGAGCCAGGTTTCTATAAGCACCAGAACATCTGGTTGATGTTGCAGTAGCCAGCAGTGGAGGTCTGCGGTTTTCTTGGGGAGGCTGCAGATATTTATTGCTGCTATTCTAAGTCCATGTTGTGAGAAGCTTGGGCTGGGCCAGGCGGGGCCTGGGTTAGGATGGACATTCCCCCAGATAAGAAGGAGAAAGGCAATGACTGTGAGCAGGGCAAAGGATCGCTGTCTGAGTATCTTTTTCTTATTTTTCTTCAATTCTGTTTTTTATCCCTACCTTCGGGGCATCTCTCAGGTTCCCATGCACAGCACTGCAGCTCCACCACCCATCTGAACTGTCCTCCACTATTCAGGATTCCAGACTCTCCTGACCCCATGAAGAGGCCCCAGGATCCCCAAGGAGTGGTGTGGAGGTACAGCCAACAATGGACGTGTGGCCTTGGGCAGTAGATGGTTGCCATCGCCTCACCCCCCAATAGAGGGATTTTTACTTGATTTTTTCCCCTGAAGCTTTGGACGTGCAATGATGTGCAGCTCAGCTGGTGCACACTTCCGTACACCCCCGAAAGACATCTGCTGCAGCTTCACTGCCCTGCATTTTGCAGCCATGCACTGTGGTGCCTCCAGCCTCCTCTAGAGGTCGCCAATGTATTGGCTGGTGAAACCCCCCCCTCCCAGGGGAAGGAGAGCAGTCTGTAGGATGCTCAATCCTTCCCCATCCCTGCCAACCCCGATGACCCGGGCTTGTTCCCGAACCTGGGTCACCAGCATGGTACGAGATGTGGCGTCCAGTGCCTCAGCCCTCAGCACCACTGGACAGACCTGTTTGAGTGTCTTGAGGTGCTGTCACTTAGTTTTCATATAGATAGAGCAAGGAATGGCCAGGGTGATGAGTGACGGATGGGATAGGAGTATGACCCAGCACAGTGGTAGGTGTAGATAGGAGACCATGGGTAGATGTATAGTAGGAAGTGGGATGTGTGTAGCCAGCCTTGGTAGAGTTGGTGACATCAAAGATTGTGTGGGGGGTGGGGTGAGCATGGGAGGGGTCCTCAAGTGGTGGACTTGTGGGACCTAAAAGCAGGAATAGTGCAATCAGGAGGAGCCTAGGACTGCAAGCAAGGGGGATACCAAAAGGGAGCACTACCAAGGCAGGTGCTTGATGTAAGAATAAGGGGGGGGGCCATAACAACAGTCAAAATTGTGGCAGTCAGCGTTGCTTAATGGTAGGGTACTGGACTGCGGTGTGGAGGGTACAGGGTTTGAATCCCGGGGGGGACACAGATTTGTGATCCTAGTGAAGCCCTACAGCTAGAAACAGAGGGCTATCCTGCAGAGGGAAGAGGTTAAAAATAGGGGAACAGCAACGACTCCTAGGGGTGGCTAGGGGAATGACACTATAGGGGTAGTGGGTCTGGTTAGAGGGGGGAGATAGAAAGTAAGAGAGAGCAGAGGGGTAGTGGAGTGGAGAGGTGGGCAAAAGAGGCAGTGGGAATAAAGTGGATGGGAGAGCTAGTAGGACAGGACACCTGGAGGACTGAAGCCCTCTAGTGGCTAAATTATATAACGCCCAAATAGGAAACTTGGGAACAGGAAGTCATGTGACCAGAGAGGTGCTTAAAATAAGGGTCAAGCTTGGGTGGGAGGGTGGCTGGAGTGGGTGGGGCAGTTGATGCAAAGCATCAATGGGCTAACACCCCCAACAAACAGCATAAGTGGGGAGGACAGTAGATTACCTCTTAACCTTTCCAGTGGCTGTGCTGCTGCAGTGAGCTGATGATGATACTGTATTACCAGTTCCTTGTGTTTCACTGGGCTACCATCAGAGGAGAGAAAGGTGTTCTTCTGCCAGAAAGGTAGGAATTATGTAAGGGAACAACAAACCCAGTTAGAGTCTGTGAAAATGATGGTGTCCTTGGTTCCAGGCTGGATGAACTCGACGGCGCAGGCCACCACTGCCATCTCAGCATACTGTGATGATGCCACACTGCAATGCTTAGAAATTTTAACAGTGTTACCAAAAGGGTAAATGACTAATATGCCCATTCCTGCTATCTGTTCTTCCTGGTAGTAGGAAACTGAGGCATCTGTAAAGACATGACACAGTGAGGTGTTCTCAGGTAGTTGTGGAGTAGTGGGAAGTAAAGGACCTGGATCTGGTAGATCAGGTGGTTGCAGTGTACAGTCATGGGGTTCTCCTTGGAAGAGGAGACCATGCACCAGCATGGATGGCATTTTGGTTGGGTGGACCTTAATGTCTCTGTCCTGGAGAAGAAGGGACTAGTGTGTCAGTCTGGTATTGGAAACTGACCCGTCCTTTACTCTGTCTGATAGCAGAAAGATTGTAGGGGTGTGGTTTGTGTTGATAATCAGTGGGGAGTACCCAGTGATATACAGGAAGTGCTTGATGGCCCAGTAGGTGGCCAGAAGATTTTTTTCACAAAGGCTGTACTTCTGTCCCACTGGGGTCAAGAACTGTGATGCACATGCAATGGGTCTCAGGGTGCCATGAACCTTTTGGGCCAACACGGCAGACATAGCAATGTCATAGGTAGCATATTCCAAATTGAAAGGCAGGGCTGGATTGGGGTTGACCAAAGTTGGTGCTGAGGCTAAGGCCTGTTTTAGTGATGTCACAGCTTGGGTGTGAATGGGCCCCAAATCCAGGGGATGTCCTTTTTCAGTAGTTCATACAGAGGGGCAGCCTTCTGAGCAAAATCATAAATAAAATCTCTAGAATAGTTTATCATACCTAGAAACCTTTGAAGATTTGTCATGCTGGTGGGCAGTGGCAGATCTTGCAATCCTTGCATCTTCTTCCAGGTAGGGCTTCGGCCCTGGTCTGTTATCCTCAGGCCCAGAAAGAGTACCTCTTTCTGACATAGGTGTGCTTTTACAGCGTTACATTTGAGGCCTGCCCTCTGGAAGAGGGTCAGTAGTTCTTGTTCCTGTGTAGTAGTGGCCAACAACAGGCCATCCACATACTGGAAGAGACATTGGGGTGTAGAGAAACCCTCAAGGACATCCATCATGTGCAAATGGAACAGGGAGGGGCTGTTGTGGAACCCCTGTGGTAAGCAGGTACACATGTACTGTCTGTCCTCAAAGGTGAAGGTAAACTTATATTGACACTTGGGGGCCAATGGCAATGACCAGAAACCATTGGAGATGCCCAGGGCACTAAACCATTGTTGGTCAGGGGTCAGTAGTCATAGCACATCTGGTGCTGATACCACAGTTGGAGCACAACTGGGGTGACCTGATTTAGTCTCCTGCAGTCAATAGTAAGTCTCCAGGCACCTGTGTGTTTTTTCACAGGTCACATTGGAGAGTTTGCAGTGAAAACACATGTCCTGATCATGCCATGCTTGAGAAGTGATTTTATTGTTTCCCTAAGAGAAGACAAGGCCTCAGGTGAAAAGGGATATTGCCATTGCCTCTCATATGCTGGGCCTGTCACTTCAATGACAGTGTGCATCCTGCCACAGTCATGCATGTTGGTGGCAAATGCCTCTGGATGCCTTTGTAGAATGGGAAGGAGCTTTGGGAAAAGTTCATGGTTCTTGAACAAATCTATGATGTCATATTCCTTATTGTTTGCAGATATTGTTGAAACCACATGTGAGTCAGAGATCATGATGGTGTAGTATTGTCCGTGAATTTGTATCAGTAACATGTTGGCTAGGTCCACCACACAGCCATGTGGTGCCAAAAAGTCAATTCCGATTATACTAGGGTGGTCATGCAATACCATCAGCTGAAAGGTATGATAGGCCTTCAGGTGTCCCAGTGTCATGCTGGACTTTCTTTCACATTGTTTTACAGGGTATGCAAGCATCATTCCTACTACACCAGGGCTGTGTGCAGAAATGAGTTCAGCTGTGACTTCATCAAAGGTGGCGTGGCCGTCTTGATGGATGGTATCAGGAAGTTCTGCCCCACAGTCCAGGATCAATGGTCTGGCATAGGATATGGACCTGGTAGTCTGCAGCGAGACTAAGCATCTCACATTTGGCATGCACCTTTTCCAAGTAGCAACTGAGGTTGTTGGACGGGCTCATCCGACCAATGTTGTCAGCTATTCGCTGAACAGAGTAGGCCATTTGTAGGGGATTATTGGGATGATCAGGTGGAGGTAGATTACCTCGGGCACCATCCAGGGTTGCTTGAGCTGCGGCTTCCACCATAGTATGAACCATGCTCTCCTGAGTACCAGCCTCATGTAGAAGCTGCCTAATCTGGGTTTTTGAGGACCCGTTTGTTTCTCTCAGAGATGGGCATGGTGCCTATAGCATTCTTAATCATCGTCTCTATTTCCTGCCTGTCTTCCACATTAATAACGGCTACTGGTGATGCCATGGGGAATAGACTGCCCCCTCCATGATGGGGGTTGCCATGTTGGTGTCGCCCCATGATGTGCCTCATGCCGTCAATGACATAAGGTATGGGTGTCATGTAACAGAGGACCACCATGTTGTGGATGGTGGGGAGGGGTATCTGGGCCATAGTAGGGGTGTGACTGGGCATTGTACTATGAGATGTCATCATCTGACTCCTCCCCACCAGATGACGTTGACAAGGTAGGGGTTACACCACCCATCACCTTGACGTGACCAGCCAACACCTCTCACTGATGGTGCAGTTTCACCATTTTATTTTTACATTCTTCATGACTCATTTTTGCAACATTCACATCCAACTCATATTGCATCTCTTTCTGTAATACTCTATACGCAGTGCTCAATTCACGATTGTTCCCAGTAGTGACTCCTAATTCATTATGTACCTGGTTTATCTCATCCTGTATCTTTCCCAACTCCTCACTCAATTGTTCATTTGTTTTACTTAACAAGTCATTCATTTGTAAAGCCTACCCCTTATCCTGTCTCAAACTTTCACACTCCAACTTCAACACACAAAGTTCCTGCTTGCCTGCCTGTGCAGAATGATGCAAAAGTGAATCCTTTTCATTCCTCAGGGTTTAGAGTACTGACTCCAAATCCTGCTCTCATCTCACACTTTCAGTTTCATGCAACCCCATCTCTTGTTTAAGAGTTGAGATTTGCAGCTCAAGGATTTGAAACCTCACTTCGGAAGCTTCCAGAGCAGCATTGACAGCCACGACCAACAGCCCTTTCACTTTCTGGCTGTTTGTCTTGTCTCTGTGTACTGGGTTGAAATCCCCAGTATAGGGTTGTTGGATTGACTTGCATCCTGCACAAAGTCAGCCCATCCTCCATGGGGGGCAAGGAAGTTAGAGACATCGAGTCTCAATTCTGAGCAGATATTTGATATGGTGGCCATTGTGTGGGAGGGAACAAAAATCAAACCATGAAAAGGCACTGTGCTGGATATCAATCCACAACAGGTGCACTTACCCACAGTCGGGCTACTGTGCACTTGTAAGTTTGCAATTCAAAACTGCCATGGGGTAGGTTGAGTTGGCATTGACCACACCCAGAAAGTAGCCAGACTTTGCAAGTTATTACAAAGTGGTCATAAAATGGGAGAGGTGATGCGGGAATGCACACTTACAGTCCCTGTCAAGAAGGGAAAAGTTGTAAGCAACAAGTGAAACTTTGCAAACACCATATATTGCTTGCATGCGGTCACCAAATATCAGGAGTCTAAACCTCGCTCTCAGGTTCTTGGCAATAACGGGCATGCAAGGAATCACAGCCATGTTGAATAAGAGTAATAAAGCTTCTTTATTACTACCAAAAGGAAAATCACAGTTGCCCTAAGCAGTTCTTACCAATACGAACTGGGAGCCAATGCTAAGCGTTCCCTATACCTCAAGGATTCTCTGTGTCTCTTGGGGTCTCCAAGGTAGAAGACGTAATGTCTTAAATTATATACCATGGTTACTGTAAGACAGAAACATTTCTAGTTACAGAGATGAGCCCTATTGGTTAAATTAGAGTTGGCTCCACTGTCCAAGATAACGTTATACAATTTGTAGTAGTCATCACTTTGTAAAGACAAAGAAGTACAGTTTGTACATAGCCGTGTAATAATACAAATCATCAGAAGATGGCAATGCTGACTCATATATCATAATCATTACAAGGACACAGATGTCCTAACATCTTGTAAGCAAGAAATACATGTATATATTAGAAAGTAAAGTGTATAACAATAATGTGTATACATATCCTGACATCTGCTCTTATACTGTAGATGCCCCTTAGCCCTATATGTTAGTATAACATATACCTAAATACTACCTGTCTACGGTGTACCTCTGGGGGTACCAATTAGGGTGCAGGGACCTCGTGTAACAGTACGTAGGGGGTGACATAGACCGGAGAGAGACTATCCATCAGGTAGGGGGAAGCAGGTCAAACCATAATTTTGATATGAGATTAAGCGAGTGGACGTAGTGCCTGTGGGCCAACAGTGCTATTCTGATGAGGAAGTACAGATCACAGGGATGCATTCTATGGGGGAGAGTTGGTAGTGAAGTGGCAAAAAGAGTTCAGGAGGATGTAAAGCTTTGATAAGGTGCTACCTGAGGCTGGGCAGTAGATTATCATAGTCGAGAATGGGGAGTATCATTTTAGTTACGATTTGACATCTGGCAGGTAGTGAGAGGGAGTCTCTATGTTGGTATAGCATACCAAGTTTGGGGTGTAATTTTGAGATTGTTGCATCTATGTGAGGGGTGAAAGATAAGAGGGGGTCAAGCCATATACTCAGGTACTTATGTTTGCTGACCTGATTGAGGGGGATACCATTCAGGGAGGTGATGGGGTGACGAGGGGATCTGTTAAGTTCCTGCACTGTGTCAAATAGCATGGATACAGTTTGGGAGGTGTTAAGTTTTAGTTGGTTATAAAGGAACCACTTTTGGATGTTGCTGAAGTCATTTTGGAGGGTTGCTTGGATTACTTGTGCTGATGGATCTGAGGCAAAAAGAATAGTGTCATCCTCATGCATATGTATTGCCTGATTTTGTGTAGGAGGAGAAGAGGAGGTCATTAATGAAGAAGGAGAAAAGTATGGGGCCAAGGACAGATCCTTGTGGAACACCTGCTAGAATGAGAAAGGGGGAAGACATGTTGGTGATTCTGATGGATTATGACCTGTTGGAGAGGTAGGAGCTGAACCACTGTAAGGTGGAGGGAGCCAGGCCTGCTGTCTCTAGCTTAATCAGGAGGAGGGGGTGGGAAACAGAATCAAAGGCCTTAGCCAGGTTGATTAAGACTGCAGAGGTAAGGAGACCTTGGTCAGAGGCAGTGTGGATGTGGTTAGTTACATGTAGGAAGGAAGAGATGGTGGAATGTTTTTTCCTGAAACCAGACTGGTGGGGAGATAGGAGGTCGATTGTAGCAAGATAATCCACCAGTCTGGAGTGTACCAAGAATTCCTGATGCTTTGCAAGAGCAGGGAGGAGGAAGAGGGGCCTATAATTTCCAGGCATAGAGGGGTCCCCTCCTTTGTGTAGGGAAATGACAGAGGCTGATTTCCTGGCCTGAGGGACTGTGCCCGTGGAGAAGAAGAGGTTGAGTAGATGGGTCAGGGGCTTTGTTATTGCGGGAGCTGAGATCTACAGGAGTTTGGGGTGGATCCCATCTGAGCTGGATTTGGAGATATTTAATAAGAGAAGTGCAGTGAAGACTTCATGTTCAGAAACTGGAGAGAATTTGAAGTTGTTGTGACATGGGGAAGAGGTGAGGCTGGGGATTTAGGAGGTGGGTCATGAGGTAATGCACAAGTAGTGAAAAATCTGTTGAGGGTGTCAGCAATGTTTGCAGGATCTGATACAGGCTGACCATGCTGCTTGAGAGCTGGGGAGCTGTGTTGCGATGGGGGGGTCGAGGAGTGAGTGTATCATATTTCAGAATTTTCAGGGGTGGGCATGCGACAGCTGCAATTTGATGAAGTCTGCTTTTGCCTGCCTTATGGTCTTAGTGCATGCATTGCAGAGGGTGTTGTAGGCCTGTCTACTTTTAGGGATGGGAAGGGATTTGAAAGCAGAGTAGGCTTTGTCCCTGGCCTTGCATAGGGCAAGGGGGGGCAGAGATCCATTTGAGGTGGTGCTTTTTCACCTTGAACTTTTTCAGGGAGGCATGAGAGTCCCATGTATTTGTAAAGGTATGCAGGATGCTAAAAAGGGCAGCATCAACATTTGTGGCAGAGCATATGGGGTGCCAGTCGGCATGGCTAAGACTGATTAGTAGGGATTCAGTGTCCAATGAGTTCAGAGAGTGGGTGTTAATGTATTTTGGGGCAGATTTTGGTAGATGGGATTTTCTGATGCAGTAGGTAATGCAGTGATCACTCAGTGCATTTGCAAGGATCCCAGAGGAGGTTATCTTGTGAGGATGTGAGGAGAGGATCCAGTCAATGAAAGTATGGTTTTGGGAGTGGGGATTGTAGTGGGTGGATTCATGTAGCAGTTGGGTCAGGTTGAAGGACTCTGTTCTGGTAGTGTGTGCCTTAGAGGAGGGGTGAGTGAGTCCAGATTTAAGTTGCCAAGAAGAACCAGTTCACCTTTGGAGATTAGGTCTGGGAGGGAGGTTATGGTGGTAGCCAGAGATTCTCGTGCAAGATGGGGTGAGGCATACAGTACCCCAATGAATAAAGGGTGGGAGGCAGGCAGGGTGAGTTGCACTAGGAGGATTTTGTGAGAGCCAGGTCATGATTCTTTAAAGGCAACAGAGCACGAGAGAGGTTGTTTTGAGTAGATGGCTATGCTGCCACCTTGTTTGCCTCAGTTTTGTCTGAGAACAGAATAATTTAGGAGATTTAGGGAAGTGTCAGGGATCTTTTCTGACAGCCAAGTTTCAGTCAGGCAGAGGATATCAGGAAAGTGCTCAGTTATCCAGGAAGATAGGTGGTCAATTTTGGGTAGGAGGCTTCTGATATTAATGTGGGTAATGGAGAGACCTTTGTGTGTGCTTAGTGGTTGTGGCCCAGCCTGGGGTTCCAGGTTAGGTTTGATATCTCCAGCTAGGAGCAAGATGAGGAGGAGAAAGGAGTATGAGGCAGTGAATCTGTATCTTCTGGTATGCAGGATAGTAGAAGGGGCAGATCTGACAGCCCTGATAAGTGATGCAGCAGTAAGCATCTGTGGAGGCAATATGCTTTAACCAACAACGGGTGAGGTGAAAGGACAGGTTTCTGGGTGACGGCTTGGGAGAGGATCGGAGGAACTTGTGTGATAGGCATGCAGTTCGGGGAGGGGTTGGAGGTTTATGTTAGGATGAAGGGCCAGGAGGGCTATTGTGAGGAGATAAGGTTAGGACCAGGTATAGGAATGGTTAGGGTGGAGCCATTTAGAGACACAGTGGGAGTAGTGACTAGGAATCCATCCAGGTAATAGAAACAAGTAGGGTGGTAGATAGTTCTGCAAGCTATAGGAGAGAATTAGTTAGGAAAAACTGAGCTGGACTGAGTGCCTGAAAATAGGATAGGTTGCTCATGTGTGGACTGGGGGCTGGGGGGGCAAGTTGGGTAAGTTGATAGATTAGGACCTGAAAGGAATCAGTAACAGCCTGTTCTTATGCTGCATTGAGAGATCTATAGGAGTGGACCAATAGGGGAAGGGAGAAGGGCCTAGGGGCAGAGTGAGAGAGTATTTAATAGAGGTCAGGGCCAGGAAGGGTGGGCAGGAGACTTATACAATTCCTACACAAAGCAGTATTAAATCTCTGTCCCCAAAGCAAGCAGTTTTAATATCTCTGTCCCCAAAGACCTGTTTTCAGTGAAGCTTAGGGCAGCTGAATTGCTTACAAATTGGTGCCAAGATGAGAGATTCACCTGGCAGCCAATCAGGAGTCTTTGTTAGGTCATGGCAGCCAATCAGAGTATCATGGCTTGAGAGCCAGGCTTCTCTTAGGCAAGCAGGCATACCTTTCTCTGGGCAAGAGGGTAGGAGTTCCGGCACACCCGACAGAGATTAGAGCTGGGACCACTTCAACATAGTGCCCGATCAAGGCTGGGGGGTTCCTTTTCTCTGGGCAGGCAGACAGGAGTTCCAGCATAGGCAACAGAGATGAGAGCCAGGACCGCTTCAGCGTAGTGCCCAATTGAGGGAGGGGGTTCCCTTTCTCTGAGCAGGTGGGCAGGAGTTCCAGCATGGCCAGAGGAGATGAGAGCCAGGACTACTTTAGCATAGTGCCTGATCGAGGGTGGGGGGGGGTTCCCTTTCTCTGGGCAGGCTGGCAGAAGTTCCAGTGCAGTCAGTGGAGATGAGAGCTGGAACCACTTCAGTGTAGCGCCAGATTGAGGGCGGGGGGTCCCTTTCTCTGGGCAGACAGGCAGGAGTTCCAGTGTGGCCGGCAGAGATGAGAGTCGGGACCGCTTCAGCGTACTGCCCAATCAAGGTCTTTCTATATTTCTTTGGCCCTTCCTTTGCCTATGTCATTGACGCCTATGTGCAAAATCACAAGAGGGTTTGCCAAATTAGCCATTAAGCCTGTGAGCATTTTTAAAATGTCTGTAACTTTTGCTCTTGGCTAAGTACTAACCATCGTGTCCTCATTACATCCTTTGCATACAGCTGAGTCAATGCTTCTAATAATTGAATTGCCTATCACCAGAATGTCTCTGTGTGATACTACTTTAGTTGCATCTGATTCAGTAATCCTTTGACTATTTTTTGTATTAGCCTGAGCGGTGCATCCCCTGATAATGTGTTTATTTGTGAGTAGAGTACCCTCCTGAGTATAATCATTTGATGATACTGAATTTTTTGGATGAACGACTAAAAGTGGTGAATCGGTGTCTATTGTCTCCTTCTGATGTAACTGCCTTTACATCCTGGTCAATAGTTAGGGCTTCACATCTGTTGGAAAGGTCCACTGATGCACTTTGAAAAATCTGGCCCCCTCTTCTTTTCCTAGAATTTGGTTTCACAATGGTCCAGTCTTCTACATCTGGTTGTAACTGATGTGTGAAGATGCAGATTATACTTTCTTCTGAAAGATTTATGGATGCCAGCTGGTCACTGGACATTTGGGAACTACCAATATCATTTACAACACTATCTATATAGTGTTCTAATTTATCTATATCATTATGGACTGACAATCTGTACTGTAATGTCTTCATCGCCTGCTGCAGTGTTAAAATCAATAAACAAGTATCACATATAAATGTACGGTCTGCTTCACCTTCAGTAAACATTTTGCATTCAGTACAGCATAGTACTAATCCCTCCATCTTGGAATATTTTAGTACAGACCTCCCTTGTTTTAATAATTTAAATCAGATCCATTTATGCGACAACCACTGTACTTACTTACTACAACTGGAGGACTATACTTGTGCTCGATTTTGAGTCTGAGTCCCATATCTCCAGCGGACACAGCAGACACATGCAGATTACACATGCCTCTGTGCACATCTCCGCTCGTGAACCTCTATGTCTGCTCAAGCTCGCCCCACTAGCTGTGGCCGTGGGGCTAAATACACAAAAACCAGAAGACTTGTCAGCTCCTCACTTCCGGTTCTTCACCCTCAGATACTACCCCAATCAAATTAAAACTGCAGTTTCAATAATTCAAGCCACCTTATGCAGTGGTCTTGAATTCGTATGGCCAATTCTCACCAAAGTTCATTGTTCTGTTTAAAAATAAAGAACAGTGCTATAAAACAAATACTGCTTTCACTCCAGTGCATGTTTGGAGCACAGGAGCATCCACAGTCCCACAATTCTACATGTATAGGAAGTACCCCAAAGTAACCAGGCAATGGCCCAGTTAAAACCTCTCCCCAGAGGTAGCACTCAGGCTAAATTTAGGAAAAATAAGGATTTCTTTCACTATACCCCTTTCTGTACTTCACTCACCAGGGAGGTTGTAAGACAGTTAAGTATCTCTGTCTGCTCTCTCAGGATGCGGGGCTAAACACACAAGAACTGGAAGACTTGTCAGCTCCTCACTTCTGGTTCTTCACCCTCAGATGCTACCCCAATCAAATTAAATCTCTGCAATTTTAATAATTCAAGCCACTTCATGCAGTGGTCTTTAATTCATCTGGATTTTTTGTGGTGTTTTATGTATTTCTCCTATGGATTATGACCCTGAAGAGTCAACTGTGGTGCAGATTTTGGTTTTGAAGAGCTGCAACATATGGACTTTTTTTTATATAAGATTTGGAAATTTGCACCATGGGGAGGGGTTTCTAGCAAGTAGCTACTTCTGTCACTTTCTCAGAAGTACTACCTGCGAGAGTCAAGGGAGAGCATAGGGGTGCATGTACCAGGAACTTTAACTCATGGTTGAAGAACTGGTGCTGTGAGGAAGGGTTTGGATTCATTGGTGACTGAGGACCCACCTGGAGGGATGGAGGTTTGTTCAAGCCTGATGGCTTGCATCCATCCTGGAGGGGAATCCAAGCACTCAATGATAAGTTTAAATGCTACATTGGCAAGCATTTAAACTAGCAAAGGGGATGGCAGGCCAGCAAGGAGGGTACCTACTTGCTCACCCCCTACAGCTAGCAGTGGAACCAGTGAAATGGAGGAGTGGCTAACTCTACAAAACAGTGTGCAAAAGATGGAGATTAGCGCCCAAGAGGTGGATTGGCAGAAAAGGGGCAAAATTCAGCAGAAGGGCAGACAGCAAGGAGAACCAGGGATAAAGGACAACCAAGGAAGGGGCTGGAGTAGAACAGTGAAACAGTCTAGGGAGGTCAAATCATGGAAAGCCATGTGTGCCAATGCCAGGAGCCTTAGCAACATGATGGAAGATCTGGAGGCTGTCAATGTGCAGTCAGACCTGGACATTGTGGCCATCACTGAAACCTGGTGTAATGACAACCATGACTGGGAGATGGCCATACCTGGCTACAACATATTCAGAAGAGACAGGGCAGGTAGGAAGGGAGGAGGAGTGGCACTGTATGTGAAAAATGACATAAGGGCCACAGAGATCCAGGAGGAACAAAATGGGGGAGAGATACTATGTGTTAAGCTGGAAAGGAAAATGGGTCCAGCCATCTGCACAGGTGTGGTCTATAGACCACCAGCCCAGGAGGAAGAAACAGATAGGGAGCTGATGCTAGCCATCTAAAGGATGGCAGACAAGGGTGAGGTAGTACTGGTTGGAGACTTCAATATTACAGACGTGGACTGGAGCATCCCAGCAGCAGCATCAACTAGGAGCAGATTTATCCTGGACTCCCTTCAGGGTGCCTTCCTCAAGCAACTGGTCATGGAACCAACTCGGCAGAAGGCAATACTGGACCTTGTGCTACAAACAGGGACAGTGTGATGGGGTAACAGTGGGGAGCACCTGGGGAACAGTGACCACCGGTCATTGTGGTTTGAAATCACAGAAAGAGCAGAACTAAACCACACAAAACATGTATCCTGGATTTTGGGGCAGACTTTGGGAAAATGGAGAGATACTTGAAAGAGGCATTAAGGGAATGGGGCAGGAATCAGGGTTGAGAGAACAGTGGGCAGTATTTAAAATGGGGGTTACAAGAGCAACAGAATTATGCATTAAGCAGGTTAGCAAGAGGAAAAGGAAGAGGATACCATTATGGTTTTCCAAAGAGGTAGCAAAGAAAGTGAAAACCAAAAAGATTGCATTCAGGCAATACAAAAAGACACAGGCAGAAGGGGATAGGGAGAAGTACCGGGAGAAGCAAAGGGAGACAGGGAGGTCAGTAAGGGAAGCCAAAGCTCAGACAGAAGAACACATTGGAAAATCAGTGGGTGGAGGGGACAAAACCTTTTACAGGTACATAAGTGAAAAAAGAAAGGCAAAGGGAGGGATGGTGAGACTGAAGGTGGAGGATTGGGGCCGTGTGGAGGATGACAACAGTAAAGCTCACATATTGAACAGGTATTTCTGCTCAGTCTTTACTGAGGAAGAGGAGGGTAATGGGTCTGAAGGGAGTACAAGGGGTGAGAATGGTGCAGAAATGGACACAAGTACCTTTACTCGAGAAAGGGTTCTGAAGGAACTGGAAGTAATAAGAGTTGATAAAGCAATGGTGCCAGATGGGTGCACCCTAGGGTCCTTAAAGAACTAAGAGAGGTGGTGGTTGAACCTCTGGCTATCCTGTTTAGCCGATCACTGGAAACAGGGGAGGTACCCAAAGACTGGAGGACAGCAGATGTAGTCCCCTTATACAAAAGTGGGAACAAAGAGGAAGTGGGGAACTATAGACCAGTCAGCCTCACCCCGGTAGTGGGGAAGATCATGGAAGCACTACTGAAGGAGAGACTGGTGGAATATCTGGTTGTCAGTGGACTACAGGACCCAAGACAGCATGGTTTCACAAGGGGGAAGTCATGTCAGACCAACCTCATTGAATTTTTTGAATGAATGACTAGGGAGGTGGATCAGGGGAGGGCAGTGGACATGGCCTATCTGGACTTCAGCAAGGCCTTTGACACTGTGCCACATAGAAGACTATTACACAAACTGGGGAATATGTGTGTGAGCAGGACAGTAGTGTGTGGGTAGGTTACTGGCTGGGTGGCAGGACACAGAGGGTGGTGGTAAATGGCTATCACTCCACAGAGGGAAGAATGACCAGTGGGGTACCACAGGGATCAGTGCTGGGACCAGTCCTATTCAACATCTTCATCAGAGATATTGCACAGGACCTAGAAGGCAGAATTTCACTGTTTGCTGATGACACAAAGCTCTGTAACAGAGTAGACACACCAGAGGGTGTAGACAGAATGAGAAGAGACCTGCAGAAACTTGAAGAATGGTCAGAGGTTTGGCAGTTGAAATTCAATGCAAAGAAGTGCAAGATAATGCATATGGGGCACAAAAACCCTGGCACAATATATCAGTTGGGGGGGTGAGGATATAGCATGCACCAAGCAGGAATGGGATCTTGGGGTTATCATCTTTGATGACCTCAGGTAGGAACAAAGGCACAAGGCAGCAGGTAAAGCAAATAGGATGCTGGGGTGCATAGGCAGGGGCATCACCAGCAGGAAAAGGGAAGTCATAATTCCACTATACAAGACACTAGTGAGGCCCCACCTGGAGTACAGTGTACAGTTCTGGAGACCTTACCTATGTGAGGACATAGACAATGTAGAGAAGATTCAGAGGAGGGCAACAAAGATGGTACATGGATTGCATCACAAGTCCTATGAGGACAGGTTGAAGGAACTGAATATGTACTCCCCGGAGGAGAGGAGGGAGAAAGGGGATATGATAGAGACATACAAGTATCTTACAGGGAGGAACCGGGTGCAGGATTACACTATTTTTAAGCGAAAAAGATGTTCCAGGACTAGAGGGCATGGGATGAAGTTGGAGGGAGGATGATTCAGAGGAAACGTGAGGAAGAATTTCTTCACAGAACGGGTGGTGGACAAGTGGAACACCCTGCCAGAGGAAGTGGTGGGGGCTGAAACAATCACAGGATTTAAGAATGCATGAGATAGACATAAAGAAATTCTGGAGGTCAGGGGTTAGGGGCAACAGACTTCTAGGAAAACATAAATTGAACTTAGAAGCTCAAATGGGCAGACTGGGTGGGCCACAGGCCCTTATCTGCTGACACTGTCTATGTATCTATGTATGTTTGGAAGTGGCATTTTGGGGGGGTGGAGGAGAATGTCAGATGTCGTGCAAGTAACAGAGACAAGGTATGTGCAGTTTTGTGTACTTTACTGAAAGTTGTTTTTTACATAATATAGCTAATTTTTAAACTGTGCAGTTTATTGAAACAATATATTTTTTATTTCATCTTCAAACTGATAAGGAACAGCATAGAATGCAAAACTGAAACAGTTAAAGTTAAGGCGGCAACTAGAAGTAGTTTTAAACTGTGCACTTTATTGAAAGAATATATTTTTTATTTCATCTTCAAACTTGTAAGGAACAGTATATAATATATGTTCATTTGAACTTTATTTCTTGAACAACAAAATTGAAACAGTTAAACTTAAGGTGGCAACTTTTCTTTAAAGTTTGTAATAGTGAGAACAAAGAACACTGAGAACCTTGTGAAACTTTTTGTGGAGATGCCTTTTTAGGAGTAACTATGGTAACAGTTGCTTTGCTTAGTTTGCTTTGTATAGGTAACCATCACAACAATGTGTCTGTTCAGTTGGGTCTTTCAAAGTAGCCATGGCCATAGTGGACTTGTTGAAATGGTTCTTGCATATTTTCTTCTGGGGTTTTCAGTGATGGGATTTATGCATCTTCCTTGTTTTCAGATGACCTTAAGGTAAGCAAGCAATGTGAGAAGGCAGTAGGGATGGCTGGGAGGGGGACACTAGAATGTATAGGGAGAGGTATCGCCAGTAGTAAATATGAAGTTGTTATCCCTCTGTACAGACAGTTGGTGAGACCCCATTTGGAGTACTGTGTCCAGTTCTGGAGACCCCGTCTCCACAAGGACATAGACAGGATGGAGGCAGTCCAGAGGAGGGCAACTAAATGATGCAGGGTCTGCAAGAGAAGCCATATGAAGAGAGACTAAAGGAGCTTAATATGCATACCCTTGAGGAAAGAAGGGAGAGGGGGACATGATAGAAACTTTTAAGTACCTCAAGGGAATCAACAAAGTCCAAGATGGTAGCATCTTTCAGAAAAAGAGATGTGCAAGAACAAGGAGACACAATTTGAAGATAGAGTAGGGACAGCTCAGGAGCAATGTGAGGAAGTATTTTTTTTCACAGATAGGGTGGTGGATGCATGGAATGGCCTTCTGGAGGAGGTCATTGGGTCAAAAACAGTGGGGTAATTCAAGAATGCATGGGACAGACATAAGACCATTCTTGTGGTGGGTAGGAAGAAATAGACTGTTGATTAACTAGGATCTGCAGCTTATACAGTGGGTGGGTAAATGGGCAGACTAAGTGGGCTAAGCGGTCCTTATCTGCCATCAAAGTCTATGTTTCTATGTTTCTTCAAGTACCTTTTTTTGCAGGTTTTCAGTTGTGTGATCTGGGGAGGCTGGAAAAAACAAACTCTGGTCAGAGCCAATAGGGCTGCAAGAGATGAATCTGGGTTTAAAATATTGGAAATTATTTTTTAAAATATTTCTACACCAAATTTTCAACATAGCCTTGTAATGAACCTGCCTCATAAAGAAGGGTAGAGAAAATATTCAACTCCTAGCCTAAAGGTGATGTCGTGCAGGGACTTCAAAATCAACTTTTGGGCTGCAAACACACATATTGGGCAGGAGTTGAAAAATGACAGCTATCACATTCTTGAGTCTCTGTACCAAAATGGCTATGTCAAAATGTTGTGGCAAAAATATTGAATATCACAAAAGTTATGAGGACACATTTGTAAAATTCAACATAGCTTCATAATTTAATAGGTGAACACACTTGAATCATAGGCCCAGAGATTCAAAGGGGTTGTGCATGGCACAACAGAGTTGCACCGGTGCAACTCAGCATTGCACCCTGGTAGGATATTGAAAAGGCTGCCTGGTGCAATGCAAATCCCAATGCACCAGGGTGCAATGTTAATGTATGTGGTGCAGATGCAGGGGGCGTGTCCATGCATATCTGGCACATCCTGATATTCAGCCCAGTATGTGTGGCACATATACTGGCACAACCCTGCATTCCACCACATGGGGGGCTCAAAGTTGAGCCTGTGGATTGGTGGTACAACTCCTGGCCACCCACAGGTGGACTGCTGTTTTGCAGGGTGCAACACAGCAGCCACCAGCTGTGGATGGACACCCACCCACACAGAACACTGTCCACAAGCACCCACAGTTCCCTGGTGATCTAATGGCACCCCCAACCCTCTCATCCACACAGGACGCCTTGCCCAACCCACTCCCACCATCATTGGTAGGCAGCTGCAACCAGACTGCATACCGCCTGGCCACCTAACGAATGACAGGTACAGTATGGGTATGCAGGGCATACTGTACTAGACAGTCCCAAATATCTGAATGAAGTCATTCACATATTTGTGACTGTCTAGTACAGTATGCCCTGCAAGCCCATACTATACCTGTCATTTGACGGGTGGCCAGGTGGTATGTGGGCATCTTGAAGCCACCTGCCGATCACAGGGAGGAGCAGGGTGGGCAAGGGGTCCTGTGTGGGTGGAAGGGGTGGGGGGTGCCATTAGATCACCAGGGATGTTTTTTACAGTGATGTACCATGACTGGGACTAGGGGCGGGGGTTTCCACTAGAGTACCAGGGAATGATTTAATGTAAATTTATCAGCAATCAGGATAAAGGGAGGGAGGGAGGGGTACCACTAAACTACCAGGGAATGATTTAAGGTACATTTACCGTGATCAGGCTAACAGGAGGGAAGGGGTACCACTAGACTACCAGGGACTGTTGTGCAGTACATTTACCAGTGATCATGGCTACGGGGTGGAGGATACCCCAGAACCCCCACTGTGCACACGTCATGCTGTGCAGGGTGCCAGGTACAATTCGTTAGGCTGCCCTGTGCAAGGCATGCAAGTGGGGCCATAATACAAATGGCCCATTTGCGCCTTGCATATATTATGGCCTAATTTGCATACCATCTGCTGAATATCATGGGTGATGTGCCCAGTGCAACTGCATTTGCGCTGGTGCATCCCCATGCTCCCTATCTGTGGCTTGCACTGGCGCAGTGCCACTGCACCGTGCACTGTCCATGCCATATTCAACGGTGCTGTGCCATGGTGCATCACCATTATATATCACCTGGCCCTGGCACATCCCAGTTGCACTGTGCCCACGCTTGCACCACTGACAGGCATAGTAGAAATATCTGGGCCATAAAATACAAGAATGTGCATAGTAAAATATCACCTCATATTAAATTTATTCAAAGCCGTGGAATGCATTGTAGTCTTTTTTGGCATTGAAAAAGTTTAACATGGTCCAAGGAGAGGAAATATGGATACAGCTTTACTTAATCAAGCCCTAAATATTATG
This sequence comes from Neoceratodus forsteri, assembly GCA_016271365.2. Classification (NCBI taxonomy): domain Eukaryota; kingdom Metazoa; phylum Chordata; order Ceratodontiformes; family Ceratodontidae; genus Neoceratodus; species Neoceratodus forsteri. The sequence continues at coordinate 82,551,559 of CM028133.1, read as the reverse complement.
ATATCAGGGCAGAAAGGGGTTAGGGTGCATTCAGATGGAAGTGAGGATAACGTAAAGAAAATTTATTTTGGTATTGTATAAAGACCCTGCTGAAAGAATACATCATGGAGCTTGGCATAGATGTTAAATTCTTTGATGCGGTCTTCTAGTGCCACATGTTAAATTGTGATGGTATTCATTTTTGAGTGGGGGATTGTGAAAAATGTTAGATGGTTATCAATTCTGACCCACCTTTTTTCTTTTTTGATGCCAGAATTGCTGCTTTAAGAAAATGGGCTATGTAGATCATTATGAGATCATTAAGATCCATAATATTTTCAATAACCCCAGCTTTTTACACCCTGTGGGTCACTGTCCCACATAGGAAAACTGACCTTCTTACTCCTCTCTGACTACAAACCAAGCCCCCAATTTTGTTGATGACCCCCCCCATCTGTCACTTACTTAGTGGCAGTGAATTTATGTAGCATTTTTTAGTTCTGCATATTTATGCAGTCACATAAAATGCCTACTGACATCCTTTGCAAGCTTCCCTCTATCAGTTTATTTATATTTCCTCCAGTATTTACATTTACTGCAGCAGTAAAGAGAATGTGTTCACTACTAAAAAGGAAAATAAATCTGCTGGTGGGCTTTCTGTTTAAATACCACTGTTAATGGGAAGCTGCATTTCTAAAATAGGAATACCTGGAAGGATCTAACAGATAACATCCACATTTATGTTTACTAGTAGTTGTTACCATCCTCTCCCTGTGGAACAAAGCAAAATTAATCTGAAGTGGTGGAACAAGTAATATGGTGTTCAGCAATGAAAAAACTGAAACAAGCAAAAGGATGAGGAGAACCCACATATGCAGAAAGCACCAGGATTGCAAAACATATTATTCAGAGTTCATTATTTAACTGAAGTGCATAACGTGCCCACACATAGTGAGCATAAAAACATGACAACTGAGCCACTCTGAAAGTAATGCTTCTCCCGGCCCCTGCCAAGCGTCATCAGAGTGAATCACTTTGATGATGCCTGGCAGGGGTCAGAGGAAATGATAATTGTAAAAAGGCTCAGCTGCCACTTTTGTATGCTCAATATGTGTGGGTGCACTATGCACTTTAGTTAAATAAAGGACTTTGGATAATATTTGTGTGGTCCTGGTGCCTTCTGCATATGTGGGTGCACCTCATCCTTTTACTTGTCCCTGTGGAACAGCAGGCTGAGATGGGACATGATCTCAGTCTTCCTGTTCTCGGGTATTGATAGGATTGAACATATGGATACGTTCTCGAGCAAGTCACAGGGACATGCTCTAAAGATCACAGATGGCAAGTTTAGGGGTAACATTTGAAAGCATATGTTGTCCCAGAAGGTGGTGGCCTACTAAAATGACCTGTTAATAAATATTGTGGACATGAAGACAGTTAAGTGGTCCCCAGTGTTACCCATTCCTTAGCTTTTGCCAGCATTGAGACAATATGGCTGTGGAGAGCTTTTAGGAGTGGCAAGAGTGTTGAAAAGAATATGCTGTGCTCTTGCCACACTAGAGTCAGATGTTACTGATACTGCTACAATTACAGAACTGCAGATGCATGATACTCATGCATGCTCAGTTTGCTCCGGAGTCAGCCATGACATGGCAGCACTGACATGACTATGTATGCACGATACCCACATATTCATAGTTTAAGTCAGCACTGGCATGTTGCACACGGTGGCTGTTAGCATCTCAGCAAATCTATTCTGTGTCAGTACATTGCATGCAGATGTAAACATGGGTAAAAGTAAGACCCCACTGAAAATGAGATACTGTATCTCAGCCAGGCTAAGCTTTATCAGCACATTGTAAAAATAGGTAAAATTAGGATCCCCTGAAAATGAGATACTGCATCCCAGCAAACCTATCCTGTGTCAGTACATTGTTAAAATGGATAAAAGTACAAGCCCACTGAATATGACATACTGCATCTCAGCCAGGTTGTCCTGTGTCAGTACATTTTAATAGGGCTAAATAACACATAAAACAGCCTCAACGTTTGTTAAAATGATTTTATTGACGGGCATAATGAAGTCAGTTGCGTACATGTATTGATTTGAGCATACAGGAAAATGTACAGGAGTTTTGTCCAAGTTTTACATGGAAAACACAGTGAAAATGAAGTTGCCTTACAGGGAAATGCTTTGTTCAGTCTGGAAACATTGCAGCTGACAACCTATGATTTCTTTGCAATCACCTATGATGCTCCTTACAACCTCTGAAAACCCCTAAAACATTAGCTGCATAGCATTTACCCTTCCTACAAATAAAAAAACATAAGAGTTCCAATGCCACTAATTAGATAGGTCCCCAAAATGGTTAACATAAATCAATTCTTCAGAGGAAATACTGTAAATCATTGCTACACACATACACACATTGGAAGAGATGACCAAGAATGTAATTTAGAATTGCTCTGCAGTTAGATGCTGTATCCTCCGTTGGAACTCAAACATGGGTAAAAGTAAGACCCCACTGAAAATGAGACACTGCATTTGAGCCAGGCTAACCTGTATCAGTACATTGCAGAAATGGGTAAAATTAGGACCCCTCTGAAAATGAGATCCTGCATCTCATCAAAGCTATCCCGTGTTAGTACATTGCCAAAATGGATAAAAGTATTACCCCCACAGAATATTACATACTGCATCTCAGCCAGGCTATCCGGCTGTGTCAGTACATTGTAACAATGCTATAATACCATCAAGAGGTTCTGGAGATATGTGAACATTGACAGCAAAGCTTCAGAGGTCCCAACATTTTTCCAGAGCTTCTATGTTATGTTGTAGGTGAGTTTTACCAGTTAAAATAAATGAAAAAACAGCCTTAACATTTGTTATACAGAGATAAAGTATGGGTCAGGGCGTGTAACAAAATTTTACACACACCCGAGTTGTGGGAAGCTACATAAACCCCGAGGATGAAGCCCGAGGGGTTTGTGAAAAGCATCCCACAATGAGGGTGTGTGTAAAATCGAGTTTGACACACATCCCAACCCATATTTTATTTTATATAATTGCTGGGTTTCCATTTTTCACCTCAGCAATTATATAAAATAAAGAGCTTCTGGTGCATCCACTGTGTGGCTTCGTTTTTGTCAGGTGCTGATTTTAATTGGCATATTTTAAAACGTTCTTTTTTTGTCTTGGTTTGTGAGGTTTTCAAGGTTTTCACTGTGTATGGGGCAAAAAAATAAAAGAACTTACCGCCAAGTTCTTCTGGCAGTGCTGTTTCGGGAGAGATGGAAATGGTGAGCGGTCTTGAGTGGTGGCGCTGCTGCGTGAGCATGCGCACAGCAAGGGAAACCGTGCACATGTTTGCCATTATAAACACTCCTTTATAACGGCACATTACAACACAGTTTCCCTATGAGAAAAAAGGGAAGCTGGTTATTATAGTGATTTTACTGACAGGCATAATCTAGTCAGTCACTTACATGTATTGATTTGCGCATACAGAGAAATGTACAGGAGTTTTGTCCAGTGTTACATGGAAAATACAGGGAAAAGAAGGGAGCCCTACAAGGAAATGCTTTGTTCAATCTGGGAACACTGCAGTTGACACCACTATGATTCTTTGTAATTCCCAAAGATGCCCCTTGCAACCTCTGAAAACTCCTGAAATATTAGCTGTCTAGCAGTTATTTACCATTTCTACAAGTATAAAACCATGAACGTTCCAATGCCACTAATTGCATAGGTCCTGAAAAGGTTAACATAAGTCAGCTTTTCCGAGGAAATGCTATATATCATTGCTACATACACACACACACACACACACACACACACACACACACACACACACACATATATATATATATACACACACATTGGGAGAGATGACCAAGAATGTAATTTGAGACTGCTCTGCAGTTAGATGTGATCTGTTTTGCAGTGGCTCTACAAACGCTGTTTACCAAGTTGGATTCAAAAGAAAATGTGTTTCTTGTACTCACTGAAGCCCTACAAGGCTGCTGAAAGAACTAGAACAAATCTATTTGATTGAGCACTGGACAGATGTTCAGTCTGCAGCACTGCAAGGGTTAAATTGAAAGGCTACAAAGAAAGAGAAGGATCATTGGAAAACTCCAAAGGAAGTGTTCCACAGTCTGAATCTGGTAGTTCATTTTTAGAGCTGATGCAAGAGGGCTGCAGGCTCCGCCTACCTACCATCCTAAAAAGAAGGATTAATGTAATGCGGAGTAAGAACACAAGGGCCAAACCACCCATCTGGTTCAGTTCTGGGGTTGCCCAGGCAGTAAGGAAAAAGAGGCTGGTGTATAGAAAATTCAGGAAGACCAAGAGAGAGAGAGGTGGCTAGGGAAAATTACCTAAGGGTGGCTAATGAGACAGGTAAGGAAGTCCAGCAAGCAAAGGCACAGAAGGAGCTACAGATAGCTGAAGGAGTTAAGAAGTGGGAGAAGGCTTTCTTTCACTATATAAGAGAGAAAAGAGACAAGAAGGAAGAGATTGTTAGGCTTAAGAAAGGGGAGCAGTGGGTGGAGGATAATGGGGGAAAAGCAGAGATACTAAATGAATACTTTTGTTTCATCTTTACCAGGGAGAAGGATGAGCCAGTGCCTTTAGGAGGGAAAACAGGAGGGAGGGAGGGAAACACAGATGTAGTGATAGAGGATAGAGTGAGGAAGGGTCTGCTGGCATTGAAGGTGGACAAATCACCAGGTCCAGACAGAGTACATCCAAGGGTACTAAAGGAACTGGCTGAGAGCTGGCAGGGCCACTGGCAGACCTTTTTAATAGTTCACTAGAGTCCAGCATGGTACCACAGGACTGGAAAACAGCACATGTAGGGCCCCTCAACAAAAGCGGTCATAAGGATGACAAAGGGAATTACAGACTCTGACTTTTGTTGAGAGCAACTTCATAGAGACCATACTAAAGGAATGGTTGGTGGAATATCTAGAGGAACATGGTCTCCAGGAAGTGAAGCAGCATGGGTTTATGGGGAGGGGAGAGATTGTGTCAAACAAATCTGATTGACTTCTTTGATTGTGTCACTAAGATAGTAGACAGGGGCCAAGTGGTAGACATCCTATATCTTGATTTCAACAAGGCCTTTGACTCTGTGCCCCACAAAAGGTTGATCAGGAACTTGGTGGATCTTGGGGTTGGGGAAAAGATGGCCAGATGGGTGGAAAACTGACTGAGGGACAGAACCCAGGAGGTGGTTGTGGGGAACAGTTTTCTGGTACCAGAGAGGTAACCAGTGGGGTCCCACAGGACTCTGTACTAGGGCCGGTATTGTTCAATGTTTTCATCAATGACACTGGGGATGGTATTAAGGGCAAATTGTGCCTATTCACAGATGACACCAAGCTCTGCGGGAGAGTGGACATAGCTGAAGGGATACAGGACCTACAGAAAGATCTGGAAAAGCTGGAGAGGTGGCCCAGGATTTGGCAGCTTGACTTCAATGCCAAGAAATGCAAAGTTGTGCATATTGGAGCCAGGAATCCCAGAATAGAGTACTACATGGGTGGAGTCCAAGTATCTGCATCAGAGAAGGAGAAGGACCTGGGTGTGATGATCACTAGTAACCTGAAGCACTCCACATAGTGCAAGAAAGCAGCAGGAAATGTAAATAAGATGCTGGGTATGCATATCTAGGGGGATCAGTAGTAGGGAAGAGGAGGTTATACTTGTTGTATTTGGTGACCTAAAATAAGTACCTTAAATACATCAGGGTCTTGGTAGTAAGAAAACACATGCACCTCAGAAATTTAGATATTCTCTGTTTACTTCCATATAGCACAGATATAGGGGAAAACTTATCTCAACACACACGCAGGGAGACTCAAAGGAAGTACATTCTCTTAAAGCTGTACTGTCTGTTAACATTTCTTAGAGCTGTACTACACATAACAATCCCTTCTGACTTAACTAGAAAGTACTTAAGTCAATAATTCAGAAAACAGTATGAAGCTATTAAAGTTATTACTGCAATGTCCCCTTTAGTTAGTCTATGTCATTAGACCATATCTCTACAAGTCCATTATCTTTGGTGGACATCTTATACGTCCTGACTGATGTAATAGGACTGGAGGCTGTTGCTGTGGAATCTGATTAGCATCAGTCGCATCTTGTTTGTTTAACCAGGAGAGACACACTAAGCTGAAAGCTTGTTTACAGGTGCGACCTGGGAGCACAAGGAAGTTAAGTGACTTGCTCAGGATCACACAGTATGCACCTAGGCAGCTGTGGGATTCAAACCCAGGTCTCCAAATCTGCAGCTCAGAGACTTAACGCACTGCACTATACTGCTTCTTGTCTCAGTTGCTTTGGTTCCACTATCTCTTCCTGTTCTTGTTCTGAAAGAAATAATGCTGGAAACTAACCCAACTCTGGATATTCCTTTTTTCTTCTGTCTCAGTTCTAGTACGTAAATGGTCCACATGTTTTTTTCACTCTCCTCTGGTTAGTCAGTCAAACACTATAGACAACATTTCCAAACTTTTTTTCTACCACGCCTCCTATCCATCTCTTGGGGTCTGCATACATCCTGACCCACACAAGATCCTAGGGTTTGAAGGATCTGGTCTTAAGAAACATTTCAGTTACTTATTTATAGCCTAGAGGGTAAAGAAGGCCCAATTGAGTCTGAATCTGACATCCAAACAATAATTCTGCAGGGGATATTCCCGTGACACAATATGGTGGTGTTCAATACATCGCAAGAAAGTCCAAAAGGGCTATTTGTATTTCCATCGGTGTAGTAGGATTAGCTTTGTCCATACTCTTTTTAAAAGTCTGAACCAGGCGTTCCATATCGCCATTTGAACCAGAATGGTAGGGAGGTGAGAAAATATGGTGGATACCATGTTGCTGGCAAAATGCTTGGAATTCAACAGGTGTGAACTGTGGTCCATTATCCGAGACAATCACTTGTGGAAACATTTGATGAATTTCTGGCCATTTACCATAAGCATCAGTTAAGAGTAATCATGGAATTTAAATAAGGTCCTGCAAAATCAATATGTGACCTTTGCCAGGGTTTTTCAGGTAATTCCCAATGGTAAACATGGAGCTCTTGCTGGATTTCCCATCGATACAGCACAGCCTTCGCATCTTACACAACCTGGTATATGTCTCTGTCAATAGAAGGCCACCATATATGAAGTCTGGCCAGGGATTTCATTTTAGCAATGCCTGGATGGCCAGCATGCAAAAGAGTCAGCACATTTGAGCGATAACATTGGGGTACTTTGACACACAATCCCCATAGAAGACATCCCTCAGCAATGGATAATTGCTGTCTCTTTGTATAGTAGGGTTATAGTTCAGCTGAACAAATAGTGCCTTGCTGCCAACCCTCAAGCGTATACTGATACACGTGTTTCAAAACTGTGTCTTGACTAGTCACTTTTACAATGTCCTGGGCTAGTACTGGAAGCTGAACTAACTGTTGTAGCTCCATTGCACACACAACAGTAGAGTCCTCTATGTCTTTGAATCACACTGGAAAACTGTCTGGCCCCACCTGGCATACTAATGACTCCTCTTTAAGTCCCACATCAAACTCCATTTCTCTGGATATTGGTAACCTTGACATGGCATCCACATTTCCATGTTGGTACATTGGTTGGTATGTAACCTCGAAATTATAAGCAGACAGAATTAATGCCTATCATTGAAGTCAGCTAGCAGCTGTTTCTGGAATTCTTTTTTTTTTTAACTGAAAATTGTCACTAGTGTCTTGTGATCCATGTTCAGGTGAAACTTGCAACTTAGCAAGTATTGGCAAAATTTCTGAACTCCAAACACAATCGCTAATGCCTCTCTCTGAAAGTGGACATAATTCCTTTCAGCTGCAGTGAGTTTGATGAAGCATGGGCTATTGGCTTCTCCACTCCTTCTGGATCTGTATGGAAAAGGACAGCTCCTATACCCACAGGACTAGGCTAGCCTCACAGGCCAATGTGATAGGTAAGTTATGATTATAATGAGTTAAATTATTCACATCGGTTAGAGAGAGCTTGATGGCTTGAACTATCTTACTGTGGCCCTTGGTCCACTTCCACGGAGTACCCTTATGTAACAGTTCATTTAGGATAGCACATTTAGTGGCTAAGTCAGGTATGAAACTGTCATAGTAGTGCACCATACCCAAGAATGAGCACAACTCTGAAACATTCTGTGGTTCAGGCATGTGCACAATGACTTCCACCTTTTCATCATTTGGATGAATTCCGTCTTTGTCAATAGTGTAACCTAGAGTAAGTATGTGACACTTGGTTGACAAAATTGGCATTTTTCTCTCCTGAGTCTGAATCCCCTCTGTTGCAATCTCTCTAAAGTCTTTTGTAGGTTAAGTAAATGTGCTGCTTCTGTCTTGCCCGTGACAATGATGTCATCCAAATAACAAGCAGCACCTGGTATATCACCCATTGTTTGCTCAATCACTTTTTGAAAAATAGCCAGTGTGGAACTAAGGCCAAAACACAATCATTTGTACTTGTACAGTCCTTGGTGTGTATTAATCACTACCAATTTCTGAGAGTCTGTATCCAGCTCCACTTGAAGGTATGCATCAGCGAGGTCCCACTTAGAGAGCCCCACACCACCATTCAATCTGTGAAAAAGTTCCTCTGGTAAGGGTAAAGGAAATACATCTATGCTAAGTATTGGATTAAGTGTCACCTTAAAATCTCCACATATTCAAACCTTACCACCTGGTTTAGATACCACCAAATTGGAGTAGCCCACTCTGAACTTGGAACCTTTTCCAGTACACATGCTTTATCCAGACTGTCCAGTTCTGCCCCAACCACCAGTTTTAAGGCAAAAGGAAGTTTCTGTGGTTTACAAAACTTAGGGACTGCATTAGGCTTTGTAACTAGCTTGGCTTTAGCTGTTGTGCAACAATCCAGGCCTTTCCACAGTTCTGGATACATGTCTAAAATCTCCCCATGCTTGGGTGGGTTACTGCTTTGTGGTACCTGGACAGCAGCAAGTAGGCCAAAAATCTGCTGGATCAATATAAATGTTTAGAAGAACCTGAGTGTCTCTGCTCAAAATGTTGACACCCTTTCTTGAAACCAGAAAAGTTAAAGGTGTACTAGGAGAATCAGTCTTGCATACCAAAGAGATAAACAAGTCCAGTGGCTGAATTGGTTGCCCTTCAAATGCATGCAGCAACTTATTACAAGAAGACAATGGTGGCTTATCCAGATCAGACCATGTTTGATGGTTAATAATAGTAACTAGGGAAGCAGAGTCTACCATTAAACACAACTGATGCCTCAGTTGTGGCAACTGAAGTAACACAAAGAAAGAAGGAACATCTTTAGTCTGCATTTGTGGTGCAAGAGGAACCACTGCACTGTCTGTGCTCTCTGAACTGACCACTGCAGTTCTTCTGCTTCTGCAAACCTTAGCAGTATGCCCCTGATGTTTACATGCATGACACTGAACTTCTCTGAATTTACACTGGTCCCTGCTATGCTGAGAAGACTCACATAATGCACATTTGTACTGGCCATGCAGTCTGGGTGCAGTGGTTGAATTTTTGTTTGAAAACAATGGTTTAGACTTAGGTTTGAGCTGTTTTAATTTGGGGTTTACAGGAATTACTTGTACCTCATTTTTAGTGTTCATCTTAGCATGTGGTTCATTTTCTGCATCCTCATACATTTGTGCCAAATGTAAAGTTCATCAGCAGAATTCTTGACACTTAGAGAAAGTAATTGTTGAATACAATGTTCATTATTCAACCCCATAACAAACTTATCAGCTAAATTAGATTCAAAATGCTCCCTGCTCCACTCACATGTGAGAGCTAAGCTTTTGATCTCAGCCAAATAAGATTGTAATGACTGACCTGGTTTCTGACAGCAACAGTAGAATTTATAATGTACAGCCCTTGGGGAAGTTGTTAAACTGTATTGTGCATTCAATTTAGCCTTTAGTTCTTGATATGACAAATCATCTGGCCAGTCCAGTGCACACAGACTGCATACAAGTTTGAAGGTTTCACTCCCCAAGAAAGTGCAAAATGCAGCTCAAATAAGCTCACCCAGTAGGTGATCACTTGCTGATTGTATGGCAGGGCAGGACTAAGTAATAACCACTGATCAAACATTCTGGATCATGTATCCCAGTCTGTTCCAGTAAAAATCTCAGAGCTGGCTGAAGGTTCCATGATACAGTGCAGTTCCAAATTGCTTACTTGTCTACAATGCAGAAAGTTACAAAATGGTGTAATTCAGTAAGCTGGAGCTATGAAAATGTCCACCATCCTTTCCACCAGTTTGTTGTATTTGGTGGCCAAAAATAAGTACCTTAAACACATCAGGGTCTTGGTAGTAAGAAAACACATGCACCACAGAAATTTAGGCCTTCTCTGTTTACTTCCGTACAGCACAGATATAGGGGAAAACTTATCTCAACACACACACAGGGAGACTCACAGGAAGTACATTCTCTTAAAGCTGTACTGTCTCTTAACATTTCTAAAAGCTGTACTACACATAACAATAGTGTCCTTGTACAGGTCACTGGTAAGGCCGCTTCTTGAGTATGGAGTTCAGTACTGGTGCCCACACAATAAAAATGACATTAACCTGCTGGAGAATGTCCAGAGGAGGGCTACAAAGATTATAGTGGGTCAGCAGGGTAAGGCATAGGAGGAGAGGTTGAGGGCACTGAACATGTACTCCCTGGAAGACAGGGGAGAGAGAGAGAGAGGGGACATGCTTGGGACCTTCAAGTACTTGAAAGGGATAAATAAGGTTAATAAGGAGAGTCTCTTTAAGCTGAGTGGCAACCATAACACTAGGGGCACAGTCTTAAGCTGGAGGGTGGGAAGTTTAGGAGGGCGGTCAGGAGGCACTTCTTCATAGAGAGGGTGGTAGAGAAAAACAGGATAACCCTCCTGTCTGTTTCAGGTTTGAGTAACTACCATTCTTGAGTCCTGGGGTCAGATATGAACCCTTTTTCACTAACACACCCAGGTAACGGGTCCAAATATCACAACCTCTTCGGTGAAAGCAGTGCAATACTTAACCCAATGGGCACACAACCAGGTTCACAATCCCCCCCTTCTGACTCAATTGAGACCTAGGTATTTTCTTACCTTGCTGCATATGGTGGCACACTATAAGCAATTTAACAGTTCTGTCAGAATTATCAACACTGTTCCAGCATTCACACTCAAAATGAGAAGGCAGCTCAGGTAGGATTTCAAGGAAAACAGAGTTTACTAGAATAAAAAATAGTAAATAAAACACAAAACACAGAATATATAACATTAATGATGCAGTCATAAAAATAAATGGACAAGTATAAACAAACCAACTTTTTACTGAGTAACTGATCCTACCCCAGTTTCAGTTAGTAAATAGTGTTGCTAAAATTACCAAATTTTTGTAGAAATGCTTCTTAAGAGTCCAGAACACAAGTGTCTCTTGAAAGTCCAAACACAAGTATGCTAAGTCATGCAAAGTTGGAACAATATTGTGTCCTTTCAGAAGACCAAAAGTAAAAGAGAGTACAATGTTCCTTCAGTAACTTGACAATATCAGAGGGGGGAAAAGGGTTCCACCCAGCTTGTGAGGTCACAGTCACAGTTGTGTGGTGATGCTGGCTGTGAGGTCACTCTCATTCATGCATACTGAATTAGCCACGTGCCATTTCATACTGCTAAACATTACAATTAAAAAAATATATACACTTTTTAATTAGGGAGCCACAGAGTATGGATATGACAGAACAAAATGTCCCTTTAATCTTCAGAAGAACATCCTAAAAGACACTTCTCCTATCTGTGAGAATTTTCACACATACTGTAGCTGTCAGAATTTGTTTTCCTCCTGAAAGGTCATAAAATTCAGTCTATTATGGCCAGTTTCCTAGGTTCAAAGCAGTTGTCCATTTACAACCTGGTGTATAGCTGCTACTGCAGGCTTCTGAGAGTTAGGTGTCAGAAGGAAGGGAAGCTCCTAATTAGTTTATCAACTGGGTCACTGAGAGTGCAAACTCTCCTTTCCTCACTTTTAAAATCCTAGTCCCATAAGGCTTTGCTGCTTGGTCTGTTTCATAAGCAGGGGTCTAAACATATATTTATATCAAAATGTTACGCTCATAACTAGTAGATGGTTATCATGTCACACTCCTCCCTCCTAGACTGAAATTGGGGGAATCTATTCATAGGCATGGGATGAGTTTCCCAAATTCAGTTCACAGCTCTAACTAACATGATAGACAGTCTGCACTTGTGTTTGCTGCTCCTGCCCTGTGAGTAACAGTCATGTCATAACCCTGCAAGACAAGGATCCATCTTAAAAGCCTACTGTTTGTTTTACCCATTTGTGCCAGCCAAACCAGGGGGTTATGATCTGTTTGTACCTCAAAGTGCAGCCCATATAGGCATGGCTCTAATTTCTTTAATGCCCACACCATTGCAAGGCAGAGTTGGGGAAGGGTCTAAGACAAGTAGCAAACACAGTATCCTTCTCAGAGGTGCTGCCTGTCAAAGGCATGGGGGAGGCGAGGGTAATTGGCACCATGCAGTTTAATGAATGGTTGAAAAAATGGTGTGGAGCACAGGGGTTTGGCTTCATTGGGGACTGGGGTTCCACCTGGAGGACACCAGCCTATACTGGCAGGATGGTCTGCATCTGTCCAGGAAGGGAACAAGTCTTTTAAGCAATTGGTTTTAAATGCTTCATTGGCAAGCTTTTAAACTAGTCAATGGGGAGAGCACTGACAAGCAGCAGAAAAATCCCAGCCTCTCCCTACAAAACAGGGTACTAAATGAGAAAAGACCAAGGTAGAACGGTCAGTGGGGATGCTGCAACAGAAGGTAAGGCCATCAAAAATGGAGACAATGAGTACCAATGCCCGTAGTCTAGGTAACAAGCTTCCTGAATTAGTGGCCTTGATGGAGGAGGAACATCTGGATATCATGGCAGTCACAGAAACATGGTACACACAAACCATGACTGGGACGTAAACATACCAGGATACACTATCTACTACAGGAGGGACAGGGAGGGTAAAAGGGGAGGAGTAGTTCTTTACATAAGGGAAGGAATAAAAGCAACAGAACAAAAGGGTAAACAGGGAGGAGAAGAAGCACTGTGGGTAGAATTTGGAGACAGGCAATGGCACACAATCCACTTTGAGGTTTGTATCAGACCCCTTCTCAGGGAGGAAGTGGACAAGGAAATGATAGAAGTATACTTAGAATGGCAGAAAAAGGGAGATATTGCTGATGGGTGATCTGAATATGCAGATGTTAACTGGGCGCAGTTGCAGCTGCCACTTGAAGAGTGCAGTTATTCTAGATGCCCTACAGGGGCATGCCTTAGACAACTAGTACTGGAGCCCACTCGAGAGGAGCAATATTAGACTTGATACTCTCAAATGGAGATGGAGAGGATCACAGATGTAGAAGTGGGTAGCCATCTGGAACTAGCGACCATCGAACAGTATGGTTCACAATAAACACAGCAATAGAGTCAAGCCATACAAAGACAAAAGTACTGGACTTTAGGAGGCTGACTTTGCCTAAAATGGGTGAGTGCCTAAGGAATGCACTAGCAAATGGGCGGGAAGGAGGGGTGGAAGAACAATGGGGAATAATAACTGCCATCACAGAGGTAACGAGCCTTTGTGTGAAGCAAATAAACAAAACAAGACGATGTAAGAAACCACTATGGTTCTCAAAGGAAGTGGCAGTGAAGGTTCAAGAGAAAAGAAAGCATTCAGGAAGTACAAGGAATCTAGCAGAGCAGGACAGAGAACTGTATCAGTTAAAGCAAAGGAGGCTGGGAAGGCAGTCAGAACAGCAAAGGCCCAAACTGAGGAAAGATAGCCAACTCAGTTAAGAAGGGGAATAAAACCTTTTATAGGTACATCAGGGAGCAAGGAAAACCAAGGGAGGGATAGTGAGGCTTAATAAAGGGAGGGAGGGTGGGCAGAGGAGAATGTGAAAAGGCAGAGATACTAAACAAATATTTTTGCTCGTATTTACAAAGAAAGAGGGGAGGTACATAAAACAAACAGTAGTAACACTCTGGATACAGAAGTTGATACCAGCCCATTTACAGAAGAAAGGGTTCTGAAAGAACTCTTAAAACTGAAAGGTGGACAAAGCGATGGGGCCTGATGGATTCATCCCAGAATTCTAAAAGAACTAAGGGTAGAACTAGTGACACCACTGACTACCTCTTTAACAAATCATGGGAGGATGAGGGTGGTACCCGAGGACTGGAGGAGGGCAGATGTGATTCCCCTTCACAAAAGTGGGAGCAAGGCAGAAGCAGGAAACTATAGACCTGTTAGTTTAACCTCAGTGATGGGAAAATGATGGAATCACTTCTAAAGGAAAGAATTGTCGCATATCTAGAGGCCAGAAGGGCACAGGACCCTAGGCAGCATGGATTCACAGCGGAAGGTCATGCCAGACGAATCTGATAGATTTCTTTGACTGGGTGACCAAAGTAGTAGATCAGGGAGGGCTGTGGACATGGCCTACCTAGACTTTAGCAAGGCATTTGACACAGTCCCACACAAAAGATTAATATATAAGTTAGCCAGCCTGGGAGTGGGTCCCAAGATGACAGCCTGGGTAAAGAATTGGCTGGAGAATAGGACACAGAGTAATAGTAAATGGAGTCCACTCCAGAAGAAAGGAGGGTTACTAGCGAGTGCACATGAGGTTCAGTATTAGGACCAGTCCTCTTCAATGTCTTTATAGCGACATTGCAGAAGGACTGGAAGGAAAAGATATGTCTCTTTGCAGATGACACTAAGATCTGCAACAGAGTTGATGCACAGGGTGGGGTGGAAAGGATGAGAAGGGACTTGGCAAGGTTAGAGGAATGGTCAAATGTATGGCAGCTAGATTCAATGCTAAGAAGTGCAAGGTAATGCACCTGGAAACAAAAACCCAGGGAAGAGTACACAATGGGGGTGAGATACTAACAACAACAAAAATGGAAAGGACCTGGGGATAGTCATATCAGATGACCTAAAGGTGGGCAAGCAATGTGAGAAGGCAGCAAGGAGGGCTGGGGAATACTGGGATGCATAGAGAGAGGCATCACCAGTAGAAAACAGGAAGTTATTATCCTCTGTACAGACAGCTGGTGAGACCCCATCTGAGTACTGTGTGCAGTTCTGGAGACCCAATCTCCATAAAGACATAGACAGGATGGAAGCTGTCCAGGAGGGCAACTAAAATGGTGCAAGGTCTGCACCGGAGGACATATGAGAGAGACTTAAGGAGCTTAATATGTATAGCCTCGAGAAAAGGAGGAGAGGGGGACATGATAGAAACTTTCAAGTACCTCAAGGAATCAACAAAGTCCAAGAGGTAGCATCTTTCAAAAAGGAGTGCAAGAACAAGAGGGCACAATTTGAAGATAGAGGGAGCGCTCAAAGGTAATTTAAGGAAGTATTTTTCACAGAGAGGTTGTGGATGCATGGAATGGCCTTCGGAGGAGGTTGTGGAGTCAAAATCAGTGGTGGAATTCAAGCATGCATGGGATAGTCATAAAGGCAATTCTGGGGGGTGGGGGTAGGAAGAAGTAGGCTGCTGGTTAACTAGGATCTGCAGCTTATCCAGTAGGTAGGGAAATGGGCAGACTGGGTGGGCCAAGCGGTCCTTATCTGCCGTCAAATTCTATGTTTCTATGTTTCTTTATCCACTGCAGAATAAGCCTGTTCCCTGGGAAGTAATTTTTTACTGAGGTACACTATTGGGTGATCTTTCCCTCGGTTAGATGACTGGCTAAGCACTGCCCCAGTACCCACATCTGAGGTATCTGTCTGGATTACAAATAGTTTACTGTAGTCTAGGCTGGCTAACACAGGAGCACCACACAGTGCCTCTTTTAGCCATGTAAAGGCTCGTTCACAGGCTGGTTCCCATTTTACCTTTCTAGGCATTTTTTTCCTTAGCAGATCAGATATGGGAGCTGCCAGGGCACTGTAATTTGATACAAATTTTCTATAGTACCCTGTGGTCCCTGGAAAAATCTGAACTTGCTTCTGTGTTTCAAGTCTGGTCCACCCCTCGATTGCCTCAGCCTTTGCTTGATTGGGACAAAGCTGTCCCCACTTAGCTACATGTGCTAAGTATGCCACCTCAGCCATGGCCACCTGGCATTTTTCAGCTTTTACAGTGAGTCCGGCCCTCTGTAGCCTGCTGAACACTTCCTTAAGGTGGGGCAGGTGTTCCTTCCGGCTGGCACTGAAAATAGCAATATCATCAGGTATGTCATGACGTACTCTTCGGTACCATTAAAAACCTGGTTCACCAACTTTTGGAAGGTGGAAGGGGTGTTCTTCATTCTAAAATGCCATACTTGAACTCAAATAACTCTATCAGAGTGATAAAGGCCAACCTCTCCATTGCTCTGGTAATTAACTCCATCTGTCAATACCCTTTCTTTGGGTCAATAGTGGTAAGGTATGTCACCCCTCCCAACTTGTCCAGTAGTTCATCCATTCATGGCACTTGGTGGACATCTGACTTCATGACTGTGCTGAGTCCATAATAGTTCACACAAAATCAGTAGAGCCATCTGGCTTGGGAATGAGGACTACGGGTGAGGCCCAAGGGCTGTGGGATTTCTGTATTACCCCTAAATCCAGCATTTCCTCCACTTCCCTCCTAATATCCTTTTGGATGGCCTCTGACACTCAATATGCTGTTTGCCATATGGGTGCTGGCATCCCTGTATCTACATCATGCGTCGCTAAGGGGGTTAGTCCAGACTTGGCATTAAACAATGGGGAAAAGTCTGCTAAAACCTTCCCTACTTCCTAGATCTGGTCCAGGGTAAACTGGGGTAACATTTTGATTGCCTCAGCAAAGGATTCACACTTGTTTTCTTCCAGCAAGTCCAAAAGGGGGTCTTTCTGGTCTGTCCCCTCCCCAGGACTACACACTGCAAAGATCATATCAGCCCTATTTGCATATGGCTTCATTATGTTGACATGGTACATCCTTTGGTTATGTCTCCAGTCAGGCAGTTCTACAATGTAATTTACATCATTCACCTGTCTGACTACTTTGTACGGTCCTGCCCACTCTGCCTGTAGCTTGTCCCTCCAGACTAGGATTAGGACCATGCTCTCCTGACCCACAGTGTACAAGCGAACTCTGGCTCTGTCATCATACCATACCTTTTGCTTCTGCTAGATGGCTTCCAGATTGCTCTGGGCTGTTCCCATAAGCTCCATCAGCTGTTCCCTTAATTTAAGGACATAATCCACTATGGAAGTTCCCTGGGTGGCATACTTGCTTTCCCAGTCCTCCCAGATCAAATCTAGGGTCCCACACCCCCTGCATCAGTATAAGAACTCAAAGGGAGAAAACCCTGTCAACTCTTGAGGCACCTCCCTGTATGCAAACAGCAGGTGGAGAAGGTATTTCTCCCAGTCCCTCCGATGCTGTTCAGCAAATGCTTGGAGCATCAATTTTAAGGTACCATTAAACCTTTCCACAAGCCCATTGGCTTCCGGGTGATAAGGTGTTGTGCATCTCTGCACCACCCACAGTTCTCCCACAAACACCTCATCAGGTCCGACATGAAGGAACCCCCTCAATCAGTGATAACCTTCTGCAGGAACCCGACATACAAGAAAATCCCCTAGCAAGGCATCTGCCACTTTGTCCTCAGTGAGGATAGAGCGACTGCCTCTGGGTACCAGGTGGCATAATCCACCACTGTTAGAATAAACCTCTTTCCAGAGGAGCAGGGGTTGTTCAAAGGCCCCACAATATCCATTCCTACCCTCTGGAATGGCTCCTCCACTCTGGGCAAGGGAATTAGTTTGGCTTGGGTTTTACTACCCACTTTCCCTATTTCTTGATACCGGTGACAAGACCTGCAATATTCCTTCACCTGCTGGGTGAAGTTGGGCCAATAGAAATTGTGGGCCAATCGCTGCATAGTGCACACAATTCCCAGATGTCCAGACATGGGAATATCATGATTAATCTTGAGCAACCGCTCACTGTACCCCTGGGGAATGACAAGCTGCCTGCCCACCCACCTAGCCTCTCTGTTCTTATGTACTGCATATACAGTACTCCATTCTCCCAGTACTCTCTATGTCTCCCGTTACCTCCCTGTATCCCATCAGATTCTGCCCAAGCTCTCAGCCTCTCTAAATTGGGGTAATTTTTCTGAGCAACTGCAAAATCTTTACACATTCCCAAGGCATGTGACAGGTCCCTTTCAGTTCCTTAACTAGGGTCCCTAGTTCTCTGATAATTGACTGCTCATCCCTCCTCAGAATAACTTTCTGTTGCTGTTCTGTTAACTGCTACCTGGGGAATTTCTACCCCTCTTTCACTATGCTCCATATCAGGAGACACAAGCTGGGGAAGAAGCCTCCCAGTCTTTTCCACAGAGGCTTCTATGGGGCCCAGGGAACTACAGTTTGCCTTTGCTGCCTGACTGTGGGTAACTGCACACACCACCCTATTTTGGAAATTGCTCCATATCATCACATCCAGGGCAAGATTTTCTGCCACTGCAACTTATTGCACAGTCTCTCCAGCCTTACCCCAGTCCAGGAGAACACTAGTAAGTGGCAGAGTTTTCTCCTCCCCAGTGAATCCCTATACTGTAACAAACTGATTGGGTATAAGCCGTTCAGGCTCAACCAAATCCCCTTTTAACAAAGTAAGGGATGCCCTCGTGTCCCTTAACTCATGGGTTTGCACCCCATTCACAGTAACTGGGTTGATTTGCTCCCTCATGTTTACTGGCATGCTTTCCGGGATACACAAAAAAAAAACACCCCTTTCCCAGCACCACTTTGTGCACCCTCTGCCTTTTTAGAACACTGTCTTGCAATATGCCCAGGTTGTTTGCAAAACCAACATTCATTTCTTTTATCAGGCAAATCCTTTTTTGCAACCTGGGGCTGCCCACTTTCTGGGGAGGCAGTGAGAGTTTTAGCTACCCTGAAGGCATGCTTTTCCCTTTCTGTGCTGCCATGCTCACCCAACTCCCTGTCAGAGCAGGCCTGCTCCTGTAATAGCGGTCCGAGAGCTTGGCAGCCTCCTGCACCATTTTTGGATCTCGGTCCTCTAGCCAGGTTTTAAGCTCTGCTGGGCAAGTCTAAAGGAACTGCTTCAAAAGTACAACATCCTCAATTTTCTCTACAGACTCTGCTTTAACCCCTTCCCAACAAAATTTTAAAAACTGACGTTGTTTGGTAGCTAGTTCCTCATAGCTCATGTCAGGGCTTCTCCTGAGCTTACGAAATGTAACTCTGTTTGTTTCAGCTGTCAAGTCATATTTTTTTGACAATGCAGCTTTAAGTTTGCCATAATCATTACTGTCCTGATTGTCCATTTGATCCAATACATCATGAGCTTTACCAGTAAGCAGTGGGGATAGCTGGAAGCACCAGGACTCTCTGGGAATTTTTGTCTGAATGCACACCTTTTCAAATGAATTTAAAAATGCATCCATATCTTCTCCCTCTTTAAATTCAGCTATCAATTCAGAATTTAATGTGTAACCCAGTCTTGCAGGTCCAGGTTCACCTATGCCACTTACCTGCTCTGGCGCTGGTCTTTGGAGTTGTAGCTTCTCCATTTCAAATTTCCTCTGGCTCTATCTCTCCTCTCTCACTTGTCCTCTCTCTGAAGCTGCTGCTTTTTTCCTCTGCCTCTCTCTGAAGCTGTTGTTCTTTTTCCTCTGCCTCTCTCAGAAGCTGGTTTTCTTTTTCTTGCTTCTCCCGCTCCATCTGGAACTTCCTCTGTTCAAATTCCAGCTCCATTTTCCTCAAAGCTAGTTGCAGCCTGATCCCTTCTGGCTCCAGCATTGTGATGACCCTCCCCTGGTGTTGTGGATCTCAATTCATACTGGTCCTGCTGTTCTCCTCCCTGGGACTGGACACTGCGATAGACCCTGGCACCACCATGTCCAAGATCTGGTCCCTTTCAGTTACCGACTGTGACTCGAGGTCTTGGGCAGTCACTCGTACATCAGCAGCCACAAGAGCCTCCTTGAGGGGCTATTTGTTTCACCCCTCACAAGGGACTCCTCTCTCCTGGCAACCCTGCCTCAGGTATTCTGCAGTGTACTCACTGTAGGTGGAAGCCATCTTCTTCCCTAATCTACGGCTACACTAGCTTGTGCCTGAAAAAAAATAAACAAGCAGGGAACTTTGACTGTAACCAAAAGGATATATTTCTATTTTCTTTTTAATCACTGCTGTGTTTTGTGTGTGAACTGCTACAGTTTATTAATCCATCACATTGGAGTGTTAACGCTTCTGTCACCAAATAATTTCACAGTATTCAAAACAAATCTTTTTGATTACAGCACTGCAAACCAAATCTTTTTGATTGCATCACTGCCAACCAGATCTGTCACAAATGCACTCCAAGGGTCAGGACCTCTGCTCCCACAGTGCCCAACCTCAAAGTGCAATATGTGAACAGCAGACAAAAAGGATAACCCTCCTGTCTGTTTTGGGTCTGAGCAACTACCAGTCTTGAGTCCTGGGGTCAAATATGAACCCTTTTTCATTAACACACCCAGGTAACAGGTCCAAATATCAGAACCTCTTTGGGGAAAGCAGTGCAATACTTAACCCAGCGGGCACACGACCTGGTTCACAATCCACCACTTCTGACTCAATTGAGACCTACAGTAGGTATTTTCTTACCTTTCTGCATATGGTGGCTCACTATAAGCAATTTAACAGTTCTGTCAGAATTATCAACACTGTTCCAACATTCACACTCAAAATGAGAAAAAGGCTCAGGTAGAATTTCAAGGAAAGCAGAGTTTACTAGAATTAAAAATAGTAAATAAAATACAAAACACCGAACATATAACATTAATGGTACAGTCATAAAATTAAATGGACAAGTATAAATAAACTGCCTTATACTGAGTAACTGATCCTACCCCAGTTTCAGTTGGTAAACAGTGGTGCTGAAATTACCAAATTTTTGTAGAAATGCTTCTTAAGAGTCTAGAACACAAGTGTCTCTGGAAAGTCCAAACACAAGTATGCTAAGTCATGCAAAATTAGAACAAGAGTGTGTTCTCTCAGGAGTTCAAAGGTAAAAGAGAGTACAATGTTTCCTCAGTAACTTGACAATATCAGAGGGGTTAAAAGGGTTCCACCCAGCTTGTGAGGTCACAGCTGTGTGGTGATGCTGGCTGTGAGGTCACTCTCATTCCTGCATATGGAATGAGTCACATGCCATTTCACACTGCTAAACATTCCAATTAAAAAAAATATATATTTTTTTAATTAGGGAGTCACAGAGCATGGATATGACAGGACAAAATATCCCTTTGATCTTCAGAAGAACATCCTGAAAGACATTTTCCCTATATGTGTGAGGATTTTCACAGGTAGCTGTCAGAATTTGCTTTCCTCCTGACAGGTCATAAAATGCAATCTGTTATGGCTAGTTTCCTAGGTTGAAAGAAGTTGTCATTTTACAACCTGGTGTATAGTTGCTATTACAAACTTTTGACAGGTAGGTGTCAGAAGGAAGCTCTTAATTAGTTTATCCACTGGGTCACTAAGAGTGCAAACTCTTTTTTACTCACTTTTATACTCCCAGGTCCCATGAGGCTTTGCTGCTTGGCCTGTTTCATAAGCAGGAGTCTGAACATATATGTATATCAAAACTATATGCTCATAACTCATAGATGGTTATCCCATCACAGTGGACACTTTGAAAGCACTGCCAGAAGATGTCATCTCATTGAAGACAGTTGGCATCTTTAAGAGAGGTTGTGATAGGCACTGGGTGAAAGTAAAGATCAAGGGTAGGGAGGATGGGAGGAGTGTGGAGGGAGGGAGGGAGAGCAGGGACATTAGCTCAGGCTGTGGACCCTGCAATATGAGCAGACTTGATAGATCAAATGGCCTTCCTCTGCTGGCTTCTTTGTATGTTCTCATGTATGTTCATATTTTTGTAATGGGTCTTTTTGTATTGTTAAGGGGTGGGGATGGGTGGGAGAGTCAGCTGCTTTTGAGATGTTAGATGTTGGATGTTTAAGCTGGAAAAAAACATATGCTGCTCTTGAGGTCTGTCTGCTGTGGGGGGGGAAACAATGCTTTAAGTTATGGAAGAGAGGAAGAAAAAAGATTTAGTAGTTTGGAGTTTTATTTTGATTTTGTTAGTGTGTGAGTGAGATTGTATGGTTGCAAATGTTGTTGCTATGTGACTAGAGTATTTGTTGTCTGTGTGGACTGTGGAACTGGTGTTTGAGTGAATGTTTATATGGTTTTTATGTGGAAATGGCAGAAAAGGTGCAGTGTGATTTAATGACAGACATAGTGGATGTGTTTTGTGTGCTCGCGGGTGGGAATGGGAATAGCTGAATGCTTTTTGAATATATGTGCTGTTTTTTTTTGTAGGAATAAGAGGAAAACATGGTTGTAAAAGATATGGTTGCTCCTGTAGGATTAAAAAGAATGATGTGGTAAAGGCTGAAGAATAAATATTCCTGAGTTGGTTCTTGTAGGAATGAAAAAAATAATGATGTAGCAAAGATAAGGAAAACAAAAATCATTCTTCTTATTCTTGTTCCTGTAGGAGTGAGGAAAGAATGATGTAAGGTCAAAAATAATCAATCTTAATATGTTCTTTCCTGTAGGAATGTATCAACATACTGTAATGTGCTAAAGGTAAACAAATCAAATTTTGTCCATTAGATTCTTTTGGGATGAGAAAAAATATTTTCTATAAGTTGAAAGAATCAATCTTCCCTTATAAATAGAGATGTGCGAAATTGGAAAATTTCACTTCGTGAAATATTTCGCATAATTTCTGCACAATGCAAAATTTTTCGCCTAGGTGAAATATAATTTTGCCTCTGATTTCACTTTCGTGTAATGCGAAATTTCGCCCAGTTTCACTGATTTTGCTTTTGCATAAGGCAAATTTTTGCCATTACCATGAAATTCACCAATGTTTTTCAATTTTGCCAGTGAAATTGCAATGCATGGTTGGTAAATAGCTGAAATATCATGTGCAGGCTGTTTCCTGCACAGTATATTATCTGTTGAGCTGGAGAGCAGTTCAGTGTGGTGCATCACAGCCAATAAACCCTTCAAAAGCCTCTATATTTGTGATTTTTTGAGAGTTAATTGCTTCCAAAATCTCAATTTAGTTCCTAGTGCTGTTAGTGATCCTTTTTTTGTTTTGGTATCTTTGGATAATACTCAGTTAAACTTACATAGTGTTTTCAGTTTTCTCTGTGTCTGTGAGGGAATTGACTGGGGGATGGTTGACCATGTGGTGTGTGGGTATATATGTGTGTGTGTGTGCGTGTGTATACATGAAAGTAGAGCAGGCTAGTTCCTAATATTTGACAGATTTCTCACAAGTTATGATTGTGTTTCTCTCATTTCTTTTAAGTCTTAATATTTTTGTCAGTGTGCTACTTATTTGTTATATTTTTCTTCATATTGACCCTTTTTGGGGTAACTTTATCTGAACAGTTACTCATTCTGAGTAGTTCTGTTCCTGTTTCCCTTTTTGCTTAGCTTGTGGACATTGACCTCTTGACTTGTTCATATCCAGGTACACTGCATTGTTGAATTCCTCACAAAAATTAAAACTGTGATCTAGTCTCTGCATTGCAGCATTCCTGTTTTTCTATTTCATTTGCTTACCATATTAACCCTTTCATCCCTGTTACACCACTGGTATTTACTATCTGACCCTATTATATAAAAAAACGACATAGTTTTCAAGCGAGTGGTGGTCCCTGCATGCTTTTTGGAGGTGGCTTTGTTTGTCCCTTATGTCTGATATATCTAAAAGCCAAAATTGTATTTAGTAAGTACTAACACATTGCAGTACTCGCCTAATCCAGACACCACTTATCTAAACTGTAGTTCATATTTTGACTTGTGAGGTGTTCTGTGCAGTTGGTTTACAATTTAGTTTGTGTAAGCCTACCAGTACCTACCCGGTTATTATCAAATTGTGTAGTAATCATTCCATTTAAAAACTGACATTTGATTAAGAACTACTTAAGAATTTTTTCAGAGTTACTGCACATCCTTTTTGTGGCTGTGTTCTCCATCGGTTTTGTATTGAAAGTCTCTTACTTCTGTCCTCCTGTTACCCCATGTTACATAACTTGTGTTTTTGTAATTGAAACAATAAAATAGTGTTTTCACACTCGAATAGGCTACAGTAGCAGTTGTAGGTAGTTGCATACATTACAGTGCAGCTACCTGTTCTGATTTCTGTTTGCCCTTTGTATATAGTACTGCAGGTGTTAAATCACTCTTATTCAATAGAAATACATAATAATATACTTCTGGAAGAAGCCAAATGGAACAAGCATATAAATATGTCTGCCAAGAGATGTTAGATATCAGGTAAAGGTGCCCAGGTATGAGAGGGCTCAAAGAAGTCTGTTGGAATAAGAAAACCTATTTCCAAATCAGTGCTCTCTGTGGGCTCCACTGCTGCTGTGGCAACCAGTAGCAGCAAACCCCACAGTTAGAAGTGGCTTAAAGTCTGTGACTCATTTTTTAATGCCCAGTCTGTAGCTAGCATACTTGTAAAGGGATGATACTGGGAATAAGGGAAACACTCACACCAGTGAAGGCACAGAGGTCCAGAAGGAGGTTGAAAAAGTTGTCAGTGTGACTGTTGTTGCTGCTTAAGAAGGAGCTGATGGTGATGAGGGTGATAGTGTCCAGTTTCAATTTGTTTCTTCTGGAGAAGGAGATAAGGAAAGTCAGCCCCCCCCCCCAGTGAGGAGATGCCAGAGAAGGGGAAAGCTTCTCTGGAAGTAGACAGTGATGGGGAGGAGGAGGAGGATATAATTTGTTTTGATGCAGATGATGATGAGGTGTTGGATCCCCTGTGGGAGCCAGAAGGGAAAAAGCTGAAGGGTGATGATGTAGCCCATTTAGATGACAAGACTGAGGGTGAGGATATCAGCCAGCCTACAACAAGTAGTCCAGTCACCCCACCTCCCAAATGTAGCATGCTGGAAATTATGCAAGTGGCCCAAAAAAGCAAAAACTCCCACACCTTTGACTCCGCTGTCCAAGTCTCAGTGCCATGTCAAATCTAGAAGTAGAAAGTCCCTAGTTTGGAATTTTTTCATGCTTGATGCAGCTGATGACACCATGAAGATTTGTCAGCTGTGTCAAGCATGTGTAAGTTGTGGAAAAAAGGGCAGCCGCATAGGCACCAGTGGCCAGCATGCCCACTTGAAAAACAAGCACCCATTGCACTGGCACCAACACCAGAAAGATACCAGAGCTGTTGGTGGGACTTCCCTTGTCAAGCATAATGTTAGTGACAGCAGTTCAATAGAGCAGGAGGAGGGAGGGATGAGTGGGTTGGTGAAGGAGGAGTGTGAGGAATCATTTTCTCTCCCAAGCAGTGGGCACAGTAGCAGTAGAGCTGCCATTCCCTCAAGTTATAAAAGTACACCACCAGGGACCAAAACCATCAAAATAACCAGTTTCATACATGCGGCTCATCCCAGGCCCCAAAAATTACCTGGTACCCCAGCAAAAACAGCATTGGTGGCACAAGTAAAGCATTGTTGTCATCATGCTCCCAAGATGCAGCCCACATTGAAGAGTATGTTTGAGCAGCACTCAAGTTTCCCCCCCAGTCATGCTGCTGCCCGTGAGCTGAATGCAGCCACTGCTGAAGTGCTTACCATCAACCTGTTGCCCTTCTCCTCTGTGGAGTATCCAGGATTCCACCATTTGATGGCCCATGCCCGTCCCAAATATCAGGTGCCATCACGACTGTATTTCTCAAAATGTGCCATGCTCAAATTGTGCAGCAGAGTTTCACAGTCTGTCCTATATGCTTGAGCTTCTGAAGAAGGACTGGTTGGTCCGAAAGCTAGAGCACTTTGTTCTTGTTGTTACATCTATGTTGGTCCATTAAAAGGTATCAAATCATTTGCTTCTGGATCTATTCTTGCAAGGACCAATACGGCAACTACTAAATCAAGATTTCTATATGCCATGAAGCATTTTGCCTCCAAATATATCCACCTTAGCATGGATATGTGAACAAGTGGACAAACAATAGGCAGCTCATATCTGTGCATAACAGTACACTGGACACAGATACCTGGGGTGGTTGTTGATTTGGGGCCTGGCAAAAGCTGCATAAAGCAAAATTGTGGTGGTAGCAACACACTTGGTATTCGTCAAAATGCCACCATAACTATGCAAAGTGTTACGGGGTCTCACACTGATGAGAAAATGCTGAATGTGCTGCTAAATCAGACTGATGAGTGGCTAAATGCACACTTACTCACAGCGGGGTTTATTGCCAGTGACAATGGCACCAATGTGGTTAAGTGCATTACTGACGGTGTTTTTTTTTTTCAGAGTACCCTGCCTGGCACATTGCCTTAACCTAGTTGTGCTGCAATTTCTGAATCACAATGAAATAAAGGAAACTGTGTCTGTTGCCAGACACATCTGTGTGCACTTTGCCCATTCTACAAAGGCCCGGGACCATTTGCAGGAGCTGCAGCACACTAACCATCTGCCCCAGCACTGTATGAAGCTCAGTGTTGTTACCAGGTGGAATTCCACACTGTACATGCTGGACTGGCTGTATGAGCAGTATAAGGTGGTTTCATATTACTTACTGCTGCACACCACCTGGAACAGTGCTGGAGTGTCCATCACTCTAACAACAGAGCAGTGGCAACAAATGGATAGCATAATATGCATTCTGCATCCATTTGAGCATGCAACACAGGCTGTGAGTGGGGACACTGCCTGTATAAGTTATTCAATACCCCTTATACGTATGCTGAGGCAGACACTGGTGAATGCCTGTCACCAGATGGAGACAAGTAATGATCACAGTGCGGTTCATGTAATGGGTCACATGCTCCGTATACTGGCCAGCAATACACAAATCTCTGGCATTATGCAGTTTAATGAGTTTGCTATTGCTTCTATGCTGGATCCATGGTATGAACGTGGCTTGCCTGCCATGATTGATGTTGGTCATATGAGAGTGGACAAATTGACCAGTTACCTTGTCAGATGGGTACATGGCACACAGATGGAAAATGCAGAGACACAAAGGGCACATATACCAGGTGTTGCTATCACCACCACCAGCTCTTCACAGGCCACCAAATCTGAGAAAATGCCAAATTTGCAGCAAAACGCAGCAGGTAATCCCATATGGGATGCTTTGTACCAGGTAACTATGGAAGAAATTGAAGATAAAGAGGAGGAACTTGATGAGGCAGCAGGACTCAGGGCAGTACAATGTATGGTGGATACCTACATGGGAGTGTAACCCCCTTGCTCTCAGTGGTTACTAGAATACCAGTTAGAATCAATGGCAGGCAGGGAAGGCAGCTTGTGAAATGCAGGTAAATGGGCTTCACACTGTTCCACTCTGTTTTCAGTCTCAGATTAGCTAGAGTGATGATGTAATCATGGAACTCTCACAGCAGCATAAGCCACAAGGTTCAGCTGGCTTTAAAGTGAATTGGAATGTTGAATTAGTCTTAGAGTGGAGTTCTAGGAGGAGGCTGCAACTGCTGTGCAGCTCCTCAGTTTAGCTCTGACAAAGAGCTACCCCTTTTGTTTTTGTGGTAGTTTGTTCTCACCCTAGAAAAAGGAAAACAAAGAAGACAGTTTTTCTGAAGTGGTGGAGACCTGTGCCAGTAAGGTTTCATTGCCCCATCCCAGGAGGGATGGGGGCAAACTCCAGGATTCAGGTACAATCCCCTTGATCCACTTGTTTGGTGAAGCTGCCTTGGACATCTTCATTTATTGTGAATACAATTTCTCTGTGTAAGCCAGGTGCATCTGCAGTTTCTTTGAAGGGTGAATTTCTCTGACAAAGGAACCCCGTCACTTGAGACTTTCTGTTTAAAAGTATTTGCCTATGTTGGAGTCCAGTATGTGACCATCCAAGTACGGAACTTTTAATTTCTGACACCTCTGAGGTGTGTGTGTAGTATGTTAAGTGTGATATTGCAGTGTCAGTGGTTCAGTAAGAGCACACTTGCCTCTGAGGCCAGGAGGTCAGAAGGCTGTGGGTTCAATTCCCACATCTGGCACTTGGGTTAATATTCCAGTACTGACACTGTAGTGCAGCTTGAGAGGGGTGCTGCACTTCTGAGGTGCCATCTTTTGGATGAGATGTTAAACCGAGGTCCCATCTGCCTGGATTGGTGGTAGTTCAGGTGGATGTTAAAGATCCCATGGCACTTATTGTAAAGAGTAGGGGAATTTTTTTATTTGAAAGTTGAACTTCATAACAAAACAGTACAAAATAAATCAAACAAAGACAATTGCAAACAAGAAAGCATAAATCATGACAAAGCCTGTATAGGGAAAGAAGAAAAAAATAAAGGCAAACAACAGAGTTAATACCAGGTATCACAATTAACCCAGAAATGTGCAACCTTTCCTCTACTATAATGAAGTAGATCCATCTGTACTATATCCTGTAAAGACTTCTTAATGTTCACTAATATTTCAATACGCAAGACCCATTTTTGTTGAAGAACCTTCAAACATCTAACTTGCCAAAAATGATAACGAATCACAGCCAGAAGTACATACATATTCTCAGGATTATATTTCTGGCATAAGGTTTGATTCCCACATAATTTCTGGATATGTTAACAATGAGAATTCAGTTTCCCCCCAAGTTACACTCAAGAAGACCCAGAAGTTCACCACATATACACATTCTTTAAACAAATGAATGTGTGCCTCTAACATCTGAGTACAGGAATAACGTGGGCAATATCTGTCTTCTAACTGTTTATGTTTATGATTGCCCCTTACATTGAGTCTACCAAAATTCCCTAACCACAAACTATCCCACATTTTGGGAGGTATTCGAGGATTACACAAATGCCTTAACACTTGAATCTGTTGTACAGATGAACACATAGGAAATTCTATAATGGCCTGATTATCATTAGCCAAAATAGTATGATAAATAGCCTTCCTGTCCAGAACCATAAAATCCTGAGGACGAAGCCCCCATTTCACAGCCAACTTAAAACTTTTAACACCATAATTTGGTAAAGGGGTTCTCTTCTCACACAACCTGGTACTTCCTTGATCCCAAAACTGCATATCTGGAGTAATACAATCCAGAACCAAGGGACTCCACAGATTAGAGCCAGGTTTCAAGGCCAAACCAAACTTATAACTGAAGAAAACACTAAAATAAAAGGCTACTGGATTGACCATTCCTATACAACCTTCTACAATGGGCCTATAGGTAATATCCCTCTTAATTGGGTTTAACCGTGACCCCCAAAAAGCCTGAAAAAAAATACTAAACAACTTAGTAAATAACCTCTAAGGAGGTGGGAAAATATAACTAAGATACAAAAAAAATAGGTAAAAGCAAGGTTTTGATCAACAGCACCATTTTCTTTTTATTAATTAATTTATTATGCCAACCCTGAACTAGATGCTCTGCTTTCCCAACATTAAGCATCCAATTAGAATATGCCATATCCTGACCCCCAAACCTCACCCCAATAATTGTCAGAGCCTCACCTGTTATCCTGATCCTCCCTAAGAAACCTGATGGTGGAATTGGGGTGTTTCCCAAAGGGATACTGATACTTTTGTCCCAATTAATCCTGGAACTGGAAATATCTGCATATTGCCTCAAAACAGTGCAAAGTACTTAGTCCTTAGTGTGAACCCCCAATGTAAGAACCATATCATCCGCGAATGACATAGCCTTAACTAAAAAAACAGTACGGGGGACCAGTATACCCTGTATGTCAGGAGTTTAGTGTAGAAGCTGAAGTAGAATATCAATACAGAAAACATACGAAAGAGGGCTAACCCTGCTGCACCTCTCATCTAACCATAACCTTCTGGCAATATCACCCATTTACATTAGGGCATAATGAAATATTGGCATAGAAAGCTTTAACCCAGGAAACAAAAAACACTGGAAAACCAAATGCAGTTAAAACAGCAAACAAAAACTGATGTGAAACCCTATCAAAAGCCTCCTCTTGATCCACACCCACCACCCACCCTGAGACCTGTCGGGAATCAGCCTGCAGAAACAACTCCCTAAGCACTATTAGGTTGTCTTTTATCTGTTGTCCCGGAACTGCACACGTCTGTTCAGGACTAATTAAATAATCTGAGATATTATTCAATCTGTTCAACAAAATTTTGGCCACAATTTTCCTATCAGTGTTAAGGAGACTCAGCGGTCTCCAATTTTCTACATCATTCTGAGTCCCTCTTTTATGAATCAATACCAAAACTGCTTTCTACATGGAAGCAGCAAAACCAGGAGAGTGTAGCACATGGTTATAAAGAATAACCAAAGCCAGAGTTGAGTCCTCAAGAAAATGTTTATAAAATCTTGCCCCCAAGTCATCCAAACCAGGGGCAGCATCAGAATTTAGCTGCTTGATAACTTGCATAACTTCATCTTTAGTGACAGCATTCATCAACATCTGTACGTCTTCTGGTCGAACCTGAGGTAGCTGCAAGGTTTGCAAAATCTGTGTCAGTTCCCCGCTAACTGTCTGACTCTCAAACATGGTTCTGAACCTTTCCTCGACAATGGAGAGAATTTCTGCGGGGAAGAGACACACTGTCCAGAAGAGGAAAGCAATTCAGAAATATACCTATGCTTAACCCAATCCTGACAACTCTTATAGGGATCTATTGAAGGTTTCCTAACCTGTATACCAAATCTGGCCTCCTGTTCTAAAGATTTAGCACGAGTATACTGAAAAGACATCATCCTAATCTTAATATTCTGAATCTGGGAGCCATAGTCCTGGCTAGAAGTTTCCGATAAGGAAATCAAGTGCTGCAAATTATGACATAACTGCAGTAGCAAATAATCTGACCGACACCAAGAAGTAGCTAATGACTGAAACAGGACTTTCCATGCTTTTTTAATATCTCCCACCAGTCTGAAATATCATCATAACTGTCACTAACTGATAATCCAATGACTGTGCCAAGCTTTTTGTATTTTAGGATTCTGAAATAAGCATTAATCAGCCTCCACCCACTTTTTCTACATCTAGCAGTGTCCTTCCAAGAAATCTTGGAATGTATCATAACATGGTCAGAAAATTCCACTAGCCTAGTAGAAGAGTCCAAAACCCGTAAAACTTTGGACACAAAAATAAAATCAATCCTGGTCTTCAGCCTACCCTTGAAAAAAGTGTATCCTCCTATAGGATGCAAACTGCGATAAGTCTCCTGCAAACCAGCAGTATGCAGTATTTGATTAAGGGTGCTGGTATCACAAAAAAGTTAAGAAGTTTGTAACCCCTATCAGATTGATGCAAGCCACAATTAAAATCCCCCAACCAAATCACTAGTCTAGAGGTATGCAAGTATTGGTGTATGTCATTAGACAAGGCAACTCTAGTTGCCTTAGTCTGAGGGATATAGACTGCAACTAAATGAAATTGTTCACTGCCATAAGCAATATCCAGCAACAAGGCCCTCCCAGAATGTACATCTACTAGCCTAGTAATCCTGATGATAGAATTAGTAAAAAGAATCCCAATCCCATCACAGTTATCGGTTCCAATAGACCAAAAGGAGGCTCCCAGTGGCCAGGCTGAAGATGCAGCCTGTAAGTCTGCATGAGATTTAAGTCTGGTGTCCATTAAGCAAATAATTTCACATGCTATAGCTTGAAGTGAAAACATTGTACTGGTCAACTTTCCCCCCTTTAATACTATTAACATTAATAGTAGCAACAGAAAGGGCATCCATGAGAAAAAAGGAAAAGCAGAAAAGTAACATCAAAAAACTAAGGCTCATGTTATCCTAGCTTTCCTGCACTGCCTGGCTCTCTTAGCAATGGAATCTGTATCCCCTTTATTCTCAGAATCAGTAGTGGACAACAAGGATGAGGTATCAGTATCCTCATCATCTGACTCCTTATCCATCAGTTCAGAACCCAGCAAGGCAAATTTGTTTCCCTGTGCCTAATCATCAGGAAGTCCCTCCTTGTCCTGTCCCTCCAAGGCTGTCTGAAGCTTCACCTTCTTCCCTAAACATGGTCTTTTTTTAGATATAGTTTTAAAACCTGAACCATCATGTGGGGGGGAGGCATGTCAGGCACTACAGCAGGGTCAGCAATAGTGGAAATGACAGGAGCACTAACCGGAACTTCTGGCTCAACCTGTATCTCCATTTTGTCAACCTCACAAAGGGGTGGGGTATAACAGCCCTATCTTCTTGGGGTTCACCATTAGGTAACTCAGAGACCTCCCTAGCAAATGTAGCCATCCCAGCCTTGTGACTCAATTCAGCAACCTTCTTAGCCTGCAGTTGCTGTGCCCTATTAATGATACCTTCATGGGAAGGGCAGTCATCCCTATTATGGGAAGCCCAGGGACATTTACCATAGGCATGTCCAGTATTTTCACAAAGATTACACCTAAAAAGATTAAGACACTTAGCAGACCCATGCCCAAACTCAAGACAATGACTTCATTTAACAGTATCACATGATGAACTAAGGTGGGCCCAAGATCCACATTTAAAACAGGACCTGGGCTGACCTACATAAAAAATAGCACCCCATCCCTACCTAAATAAAAGGTACTAGGTAAATGCACAGTGCCAGAATTAGTCACAAACAACTTAACCCGTATTCTCCAACCACCGTCCTAAATTTGTTCACTATGTAAAGTAGGGGAAGGGGTACCCAAAACCTCACATCATTGGTGAAGCCAAAACAAAATATCCTCCACATTAACTCCTTCATTCTTAAACATAATTGTAATAACCTTAATAGTAAGTTTCGTGAGAGGAATTACCTGGAAGGGTGACCAAAGGGGAGTATTCTTACATGCAGTATATCGTGCCCAAAACCTGTCTAGACTAGAAATATTTTTAAAACTAACATTAAAGTTAGAATTACCAATATTAATAAGGGCAAAAATCTCAGAAGAGAAGAACTTCATGGAGCCCTTCAACAAGGCCCAAGCAATATAAACTTGATCTGGGGCATCCTGCAACCCCCCCTTATAAAAAATACGTACTGTATAGTATAATGACATGGAGCAGGTTCCTTCCTATTCTGGAAGAGATCTGAAAGCTTAAATGGGGCTTCAAGGCTGTCTTCAGACAGCTGATGAACAACCTTAGGAGGAAGGCTTACCCTAATGGTGTCCTCCACCACCCAGTACTCAAGGCCTCTGAAACATTCAGAGTAACCCCAGAATCAGAAATCTGGTTCCCCAAAGTCACTAGGGCAGTCCTTTCACTAAGGGCCCCATCCAGAACCCCAGAGGGGACTACAGGATGAACAACAGCAGTGTCAGAGTTATGTACATCAGGATTTTCAGAAGATACAATTAAGTCCTTACCTTGGGGCAAAATGGTGGAGCTCAGAGGTGCAGCATTGGTGGCCACTTTACTGGTCACTTTCTCCAGCATATGAAGATAGGAATGGTCCTGGGAGTCCGGAGACCAAGTCCCTGTATCCGACATCTCCCTACCAGCCTCTCGCAGTGCCCTTTGTGGAGACCAAGACAGGCCTCCAGGCACTTCAGTCAAATGCCGAGCAGAGGCCCCAGGAGTGTTGGTAGTATCAACGTGATGTTGGAGAGGAGAGGAACAGCCCAGAATCTTGCTCCATCCTGGATATGCTTGGTTAGATGGAAAAACAAACTCTGCCAGAGGAGACCAAGAGCAGACTGACTTCAGAGATTCAATCACATCAGAGGTCACAGGAGCAGGCCATTGCGAGGAAGGATCCGGTAGCAAAGGGTCCACAGGCTGTAGGCACACAGAAGCAACTCCATCCGAACTGCCAGCCTGTGCAACCGCAGCTGAGTTCAAAGGAGCAGAGGATGAAGTAACAGGAGAACTCTCCACCATGGCAGCGATATTAGACACAAGTTCACTCACAACAGGTACTTTACTTGTCAAGGCAGCTGAATCGAGTTCAACAGGGAGATCGGCTAACTCCTGCTCTAACTTCTTGATTTCCAATTGCAACTTGGACTTTTTAAGAAATAAAGCCATTTTAGAATACACACTGTTCCCTTTATAGCAGATTTATCATGCTGTAAATAGCCATTTTACAGGAACTTGGCTGCATAATCATACCCTTGTCCAACAATTCCTCACCAGAAGCAGCTGATTCATACTCTGCAGCAATGATATCCAATTCTGTAGCCTCTTGTGAAAAAGGTACAGTAGAGGAGACTAGCTCCCCTGCATCATCAACATCCATTCCGTCAGGAGGTTCAGCAACACTGGCCATCCTGTCACAGATGACCAAGGGTTCCCCCTACTGGAAAGAGTAGGGAAATTTTTATTAAATATCATAACAAAGCAGACACACAATGTAAATACATACAAAAGCACATAACCCAAAAAAAAAAAAACACATGAAGACATTCAAAAAAACACAAAGAAATAAAAATAAAACCTAAATGCAAACAATTGTTGTCCAACTAAAGAAATATCTGAAAAAGTGTCATAACAAAGGTACAATGGGAGTTGAAATCACTCAAAAAGAAAACAGGATAACCTCACTGATTGATAAGTGAATGAGGTAAAAGCTACCCATAAAAGCTCCAATATCTTTCCCACATGCTTCTCTTGAGAAGTTTTCGCTCCTCTTCCTTAACACAATCAATATTCCTTTTAATTATCTCATATAGTTCAGTAGGAGGAAAAATTTATGATGAAATAAAAAATAACACAGGATCTGCCAAACCCAATATAAAGTAATTACTGCTATCAAATTAATTGTACCAGAGTCATATCTAGCCCACTCCTCAGAAAAAAGCCCAAAAAACAGAGACCTCAGATCCCATAATTTCCAAACATATTGCCAAAGTTTACACTTCCAAAGAAACCAAAATTGTATGATATAGGGACATTTAAAATATAAATGTAACATAGATTCAATTACATTAGAGCATGAGTCTTGAAAACAATATCTATCTTGAAGCATCTTATGCTTATGATTACCCCTTATATTAATCTTACCATGGACTCCAAGCCAAGAAATATCCCACATGGTCACCAGAATTCTTTTATTAAGTAATCTGTTTCCAATCCTAGACTTGTCTAAGTCTGAAAAGTCAGGAAACGCCTGCTCAAAAAAACAAGTGTCCAATATAACCTGATAAATGGTGTCTTCTCGAGAAAGAGGTTACCATATATGGGGTTACTTTCCAAGATTTTAGTAAATCAAAAATCAGAGCACAATCAGAGGACAACACGTATTTCCATCTATTCTTAGGAATAAAACAGGTAGATCTCCATTCTTGTAAAATATCAGTAAGATGATTCATGACCAACAATGCCCATAAATGATCCTTCTGGCAACAAAGAGGTTTAAGATTAGAATTAACAAACAGAGAAAATAAAAAAAAAATGGGTGAATCATATGAATTCCACCATATTTATAATCTAAATATAATATATTTCTCTTAATAGGGTTGAGCTGGCTTCCCCAAAAGCAGAAAAAAAAAATACCCATAAGAGATACAAAAAATTGTTTAGGAAGGGGAAAAATATGACCAACATATAAAAAGAGAGGCAATAAATAAGTTTTAATTAAAAACATTCTCTTCTTCTTCCCCATGGACCATTTATTCCACCTACGTACTGTGTCCCTACCCTCATTAATATAAATTTCCCAATTGTCAATTGCCATATCTTGCGATCCAAAAAATAAACCAAAAATTTTGTGGGGGGGAATCTACCACCCTAATACCTCCAATTGTGGAATCTCCTACCTGAAACCCCTTTAAATTAAAACAAATACTTTTCAAAAAATTTTGCCGGGAACCAATACAGTGCAAAAACATGGGCAGAACAGAACATAAGAGGAGGCCCACAAATACCAATGGGACTACCACACACAAATCATTCGCATAGCAAATCGTTTAATATCACACATCCCTATTCTAGATACACTGGGGAGTTTTTGGAGATTTCTGAAGGATATGGATTATGGGGTCCAATATTAAGATAAACAAAATCAGACTTAGTGGACATCCCTGTCGGACCCCTCTACGGATGTAACAAGATACCCCAGTCATTCATTAACATAGGGTTTTACATAGGCCAATGAGTAAGGCATACAAAGCCAGTTAACAAAAGGTTCAGGAAAGCCATAGGCCCGGAGTGTTAACCATAGGAATTCTTGCGAAATACAATCAAAAGCCTTCTGCTGATCAAAGCTAAAAAGATATCCATTTAACAGGTTGGAACTTCCCTGAGAGAGCAATTCCCACACCAGGATCAAGGCATCTTGAATCGAACAGCCAGGCACAGAACAATATTGAGTGTGGAAACTAGAAAGGCCAGTAATCTCTTTATCCGATTCCCTAACAACTTTGCAAAAATTTTAAAATCTGTGTTCAACAGAGTAATAGGTCTCCAATTATTCAAGTCCACCCTATCCCCTTTCTTAAATAAAAAAATCATTAAAACCTCATACATCTGCTCTGTGAGACGATCTTCAGACAAAAAGGCATTAAAAACTGCCAATAAGGTATTAGGCATGAATTCCCATATTTTTTTATAAATACCTGGAGGTGGGCCATCAGAGCCCAGTGCAACCATGTCCTTCATATCAGACAAAACTATAGCAACTTCATCAGCCACAAAAGGTTTCAAAAGGGCGTCCTGCTGTTCATTTGAAAATGTTGGTAGATGGTAGATCCACAACTTGTAATAACATAGTCATAGCTTTAGTTTCTGTAAAAGGAGGTTCAAATTGTTCTCTAATAAAACTTTCCACACAGTGTATAATCTCAGATGTAGTACTGACCAATGGACCCTGCACAGTTGTAAGAGTGTGAAGCTGCTTAGACTGACATCTTGATCTACAATCCTCAAATGGATTTAATTGTCTTTTTTTCTTTAGTCTCAAATTTCTGTTAAAATTCTAAAGATTTTTGCCGATCATACTGCAATTTCGTTAATTGGGTTTTAACATGTCATATCTGATCCCCATAGTCCGTTTGCAAAGCACACTGTGTGGAAAATAGAGTACATAAGGTATTCCATAGCACCCTAGATTGCTGGTGACGGCAATCAGCCATACATTGAGATTGGATTAAAAAAAAATTTCTAATATAAGCTTTGGAATCTACCCACCAGTCAATTAAAGAAGTATAGAGAGAGAACACTGTTTCCCTGTCCAAAACCATATCCCTAAACTCTTAACAAAAAAAGAAGAGTCTGACAATAATTGGGTATTAGCTCTCCAAACTTCTGGCCCATTTGAGGCAACATGATTCAGACTAATTTGTAGCCCCAATAGATTATGGTCCGAGGTCTCCACGGGGTAACACCTGCCCTTCAAATTTACCAATATTTGGGGAACACAACCAATAATCTATTCTGGATGATAAACATCCTTTTGAAAAAGTGAATTTAAGGTCAGAAGAAAAAACATCTAAAAGGTCACTCTCCCATAGTATATTTTTCAGTTCAGTGGTATCACAATATACCTTCCCAGTGGATTTTAAGTCCAGATTACTGTTAAAGTCACCCCCCTTCCCCACAGTACTATCCTGGTAGTGAATAAATAAGGTTTTATTTTTTTAAACATTTGTACACTGGCGGCTTTTTGCTGAGGAGCATAGATGTTTATAAATCTATAATCAGCCTTCTCCTACCTCTTCCCTAAACTCTGGAACAGCCTGCCGGCCCAGATCCACCATTACTCATCCAAACACTCTCTGTCCTCTGCCCTCACTAACTTCCTTGCACCAAATTCCAACTGCCTCTGACCTCCCCCCCTTTTTTGATCACTTCTCTTCCCCCATCCCCCCTTAGCGCCTGACCAGTGGCTTGGCCATTGCCTAATTGCCTGGCTTATATGCTGCCCCATGCACTTACACCCTCACTCTTCCACTCTTCTTCTCCAATATCTCCTCTTCCTCCCTCCTTCCCAACTAACCTACGCTCTTCAACCTTACGCACAGCCACTAACTCCACTTCCTTCCCCCCACCTCACCTATACCTCCCCCCACACCTAAATTTACTTCTCCACTCCTCCTCTACCCCCTGTCTCTGCTCTCCAGCCCCAACTGTCAACTTGGTGCATCTCGCAGCAGCTCAAGCTCTGCTACCGGCACTCAAGTTCTGCTACTGGCACTCTATTTCTGTTACTGGCACTTATGTAATTCATGGATTGCCTCGATGTGTACCCATGATATGTA
This sequence comes from Neoceratodus forsteri, assembly GCA_016271365.2. Taxonomy (NCBI): domain Eukaryota; kingdom Metazoa; phylum Chordata; order Ceratodontiformes; family Ceratodontidae; genus Neoceratodus; species Neoceratodus forsteri. The sequence goes on along the minus strand of CM028133.1, from coordinate 82,513,354 downwards.
TACCCTGTCCTTGCTGACCATGTTCTGTACTGTTCTTTCCTCAATGTGTACCCATGAGATATATACCCTGTCCTTGCTGACCATGTTCTGTACTGCTCTCCTTATGAATCAAGTTCAAATGTACTGCTCTACTGCTAAATTCACTATTGTATGTATACCTGCCTCCTCTGTAACCCCTCCCCTCAGGTCACACCATGAGACGAGTATCTTTTTGCTCAGTGTGCCTTTCCTGGTGAAACATTTTTAATAAATAAATAAATCTATCATTTAAATCCTGCCAAACCAAATCCAGGATCAGCACTCTGCCTGGTACCAGATCCACTACCTTTTGAATAAAAAAACCATGGAAGGAAAAACAAAACCCTGTGCCAGAACACATATCCTGACCTAGAGACCAGTAAGAGGCTCCCATAAACCATTCTTTGGAAGCTTTTTCTATGTCAGAAGTGGTGTAAAGATGGACGTCCTGTAAAAAATAAACATTATATGCCAAGTTCCATAAAGTCAAAAAGGCTGCCTTCCTCTTATAGTCAGATCTTATACTATTCCCATTAAGAATCACCAAGGCTAGAGAATGAGAGGCAGGGGACATAGATACTAGCCACAGGAAAGAAAAAAGAAACCAAGCAATCATTTCTTTTTCCGTGATCTAGTGTTCCTTTTCTTTGACCCAGAAACTGAGGGGTCTTGTTGTACCATCACCAGATCAGTTTGGGAAGCAGGGAGAGACTCATCAAGGTAATCACATTCCATAATGTCACCCCAACTCTGCAAAGGCTCATAACGATTTTCCACCAGTACAGCTGGCAATGGACTGCCTTCCACTGGCTTAGCCAATCACAGTCTGGTTCGAACAGGTTGGAAATCAGGAGATGAATCCTCCAGACCATCAGGAACATCGGGTAGAGAGGAAGGGGGGTTCAGCTGTTGTGCAGAATGGGAAATGGGTGGAGGAGATGGAACAGGAGGTGATGGAGAAGGGGAGAGGAGGAGGAGGGGGGTCCACAACAGTGACCTGAGGTTCAGGCACTTGAGAAGTAGGACCTGGTGGCTTATTAGATGGAGATGTAGAAAAGGAAGACACATCAGAAGTATCAAAATCTCTGGATTTGTCTCTTGCAGATCTGTTAACATTAAAGTCATGTTCCATATAATTTGTCGAATTGTGAGCAGCCCAGGTGCAGGCAGCAAAAACATGTGAGGTATCCCCACACAAATTACAAGTGGGGGAGACCATACAGGACAGCACAGTGTGCCCCAGAGATCCACGTGCAGAACATTTAAGCTGCTCGCAATCTGAATTTAAATGGGATAGGGACCCACAACGGTAACAGGAGCAAGGTTGCAAGGGGTAAAACAAGATACCACAGTCTCTCCCTATGTAAAAACAATTGGGAAGATTTTGAATCCCTGTATCAGTCATATTTAATTGAACTGAAAACTTCCAACCCCCAGTCCAAAACCCTTTGTCATCAATCAATGCTTGCAGTACACCGTGTATAGTGCACCTTTTTTCCAACCAATAAAGGATTTTCAAAACATTGACCCCTTCATTCCTAAATAAGACAGTAATAATCTTAGCTGTAGGTCTAGTAATTGGAATGACCACAAATGGCTTCCAAACTGGATGAGATTTCGCTGTATAATAAGCTGCCCAAAATTTATCCAACAGTCCAACCGAACAAAAACGAAACATCAAAATTGTGTTCACCAGACGAATTAAAAAAAGCATAAACATCCGAAGGAGTAAGCTTTAAAGAATCAATAAGTAGACATTTGCCCACATAATTCCGATCAGGCAGCAGTTCTAAATGCTCTTTATAGTAGATACAAGCCACAAATCTCTTTCTTGTAGGCTTCCCTGTGTTTTTAAATAGGGATGCATAACTCACTGACTGTTGTCCATTACTGTTCGCCGAACCCCATTGTCTGGAGCCCGGAGCAGAGCTCCCCTCGAAGAAGAGGAGGACATACCTGGGAGTTCAGCTGAATGTCTAGAACCATCTTCGGTGATGTGTTCACCCCGTCATTTACCCTCAGACAGAGGAGCAGGCAAAGTCCCCTTCTGTAGGTCTGCTGAGACGAAGACAGCATCTGACGCAGTGTTGTCAGAAATGTCAATTGCACCCAACGGAGCCACAGAAGCTGCAGCCAGTGGAACCTTCACAACTTCAGAAAGCCCCGAATGTACTGTAGGCATATGAACTGAGGGGGGCTCATTAGGTAACACAGGCATACCCGTAGGCAAGAGAAGTAGGGGATCAGGAATCCAGTGAGACTTGTCCTTGATCCACCCAGCTTTCTCCAGCACTACCTCCGGGGACCAGGACGAGTCATGTGCAGTAAAGGGAAAAGGAAATGAATCAATCTCCGTATTAGAAACCTCCAGCGATGTAGGCTCTGAAGCCATACCATCAGTAGCATCCATCAAACTGTGTTTCGCTATTCCGACTTGAACAGCCAGACTACCAGCAGGTTGTTTCCTTTTCTTGTCCTCTTCACTGCAAGTGTCATCTGAAAAACATGCTCCACTCGCTCCCATGAAGGACATATCTCCAGCCTCTACTACCACCAAAATGGCTGAAAGTAGGAGCAAATCCGTGGAAGAAACCTCAATATTTCTGACAGGTTCCAATACAGAAGAAGGTCCAGACAGCACATTCTCATACTCCAAAGGCTGAGACATACTGAGGCCACACCAGGCATCTCAGAGGGGCCCCCTACTGCAAGAGTAGGGGAATTTCCCCAGTGTTCTAGCCAAATTTCCTTCATTCACTAAAAATACTGGTTCAAGGTCAGTAGGCATTCGTCTGTATCCTCCTCCCCCGGGTTGTGCCTGAAAATAGGCAGGATTTGTCTAGTGCACTTACCTGGTCAACAAAAACTAAATAAATAAAATAAATTTACAGCATCTACAGTTTTTCTACAGTTGTGTGGTGTTATTAACCAGATGAATTGCCAAGTATAAGCTTGGAAACAAAAGGTGGGAGACCCCCCACCTGGAGTAACCAGTTTACCTCTACGGGTTCTGAAGGGCACCTATTACTTTTTCTTCAATGCAATTGGCCAATGCATGAGAAAAATGTTTACCCCATGTATGTTGGTTGTTTTCTTTCAGTTTACCCCAGTATAGTGGGTTCTGAAATACCAGTATGTATAACCCCGTGGGGGTCTATCTTCACTTTGTGATTATTCCTACTTTGTTATGTGAATAAAAGCCACACTCTAGAATCCCAACCTGGTTTGGACAGTATTGTTATTGCTTCCCTGTGCTTGCAGTTACTTGGGTGCCCCTGTCCAGAAGTGCAAACCTAGCATAATTGTGAGTAAACATTTTCTCCCAGGGACCTGTGTTGCTGGCCATGGCAAATGGTCCCATCAGGTGTGTTCCAGGTAGTTGCCCCACTTGGTTGACTGTTTTTGTATAATAGTCTGGTCCACCGAGTCTAATGGTGACCATTTCTCTCTTTTATATATCTTGTACTAATTCATGTAAACCCCCACTCCTGTCTGTTGCCCCAGACATTTGCGGTGAGAGGAGAAGCCCTGCTGGTTAAACAAGGGGGGGGGGTAAACAAAAATTGGGGCTCATCTGACGATGTGTTTTTGAATTTTAGGAGAAAACAAAGTTTATTTGCTCAGGTTGTGGCTAGCGTTTTGCCTGTCTGGCAGTTGGTAGCCCAAAACTAGAAGATTTGCACAGAAGGATTTGCCCAGAGTAGTGCCATCCATATGTGCCACCGTGTGCTTGCTATTCATGTGCTGCTGTGTGTTGTGCCATCGATTACCAAGGAGCTGTAAAGCCAAATTGTGTGTGCCCCTTGTCCTGCATCAAGAGAGAGCATTTACAAACTTTAATTCTCAAATTTTCTGTCACAAAAAGTATTGTGGACTTTGGGAAACAAAGATACAGTTGTGCCCTGATAGTTTCATGTGCTTATTGTGTGAAATGGGGGAGTTGCTAAAGAAGTAGTCAAGTTATGAGTAATGAAATGGTCAAAAATGTTTTCCCGCCATGAAAAAGTTTAGCTGAGAAAAAAGTTGTTTTGCAGTTTAAATTTTGCCTGCTCAATGATCGCCATGGAGGAAGAGCACAAGAAGAGAGAGAGAGAAGCTTATTTGCATGGCGTTGAGTGATTGGTGAGACTACAATCGGTCCTGCTCCCTAGCCAGCTTCAGAGTGCTGCCCAGTGTTGGAGAGACAGAGAGAGAGAGCAAGTGGTGTGTGAACTGGTTAGCAAGGAGAATCATTGCGGTGACCGTGAACATTCTAAATACTGTGAAATACAGACTTTCTGTGCAAAATTGGGCTGAACCCGTAATCCGACTGACTGGGAAGCAAGCGAGGTGTCAGTAACAACAAACGGTGGGATAGCCAGCCCATTTCATCCCTGAGGCCTTCCAGGATCGACTGTAGGTCGAGATTTTCCAATAGAGCAAGCCAGCTACTGATTCAGTGAGTACCATTCAGCAAAACTGAGCTCAAACTGTGTTGTGATTTTCAAAAGCCAGCTGGATCGGTGTGCAAACAGTGTGATTGTTTTTGCAAAGGAGGACTGTAAAGTGAAATCTAAACAAACAAGAATTCTAAGCAATAGGCTGTGAGCATGTATTATGGATTCATCACCGGTATAATTTTCTGAGCAAAAGAGAGACTGAGAGTTGCATGAGAGGCTGCAACAAACAGACAATCCTGTTCAAGAAATACTGTGGCTTTTAGTTACTTTAAGCAAGTAAAATTGATTGAAAGCTAATCGTAAAGTCTAGAAATCATATAGATGTGCTGAGGAAGTAAAAGCAGTGCAATCATTACAGTTTGATCAAATTATCAGTAGCAGAAAGTTGGATACGCAGTTGCTTGAGTCAGATACAGATTTGTTGATGCATCAGGAGTGCTGCCGCTGCCATTACAAGGTGGGGCAGTAATGTAAACACAGCAGCATGGAGCCATTTTTAGAAACTGTTCCAAGTACAGTGACCTCAGAAGTAACAGTTAACTTTGGTGTGCTTATTTACAGACATGGCTTCGGGACCATCCCGCTACCCGGATCATGCCCCAGCTATGATAGCTGAGGAGGTTGCCTAGCTTAAAGAAATTAAGCAATGTTTCTACAGTGGAAGTTTGCCTCCTCGTGTTGCAATTCCCAACTACCCTGTGAGAGTATGCATAATGTGCCTCAAGGTCGGAAGGGACATATTCTTGATTCCTCACTGTTCAGGGTGTTTAAAGAAGCAAGATCTGACTAGGACATCACAAATTCTTTTGGCTCCCACCTGGACAAAAGTACAAGGCCCTGCAAGTAGCAGCACCCAGTACCAGGCTGAATCTGTTGGGAGATGCCCAGCAGAGGGTGGTATAAAGGAAGAGAGTGTAGAGTTACTGCCAGAGCAGATTCCTCATGATGACTCCACACCTGTGTCGCAGATGGACAGTGCAGAGGGAGAATCAGTGGATCCATGCAGAGAGGGTCCTAGCCCTAGCCTCATTGGAGAGGATGAGGTTTGAGAGACTCTAGAATGGGAGGTGTCTACCTCCATGCCCAGTGAAGAGTGGACTGTCTTGGGAGCGAGGATGACTGCTCACTCCTGGGCCCAAATTCTGAGTGACAAAGAGGATGAGAAAGATATGTATCTTTCTGTTGAGGGTCCCAGTCTGTGGCCTCAAGCTATTGCCTCAGAGGAACTAGAAGAAGAAGTTGGTGACTCCACAGCCCTGCCCTCAGAAGTGGTCAGGGACAAGTTCTACATTGCTTTGAGTATGCGACACTGGCTGAACCAGGACTGGTCACCCCAAGCCAGGTCGAAGGTCATTCACTGATGAAGTACAGTTATAAGGAAAGACTGGTTTGAAGAAAGACTTACAACATCTATGGGTGGTCCTTTCCTACCTTTCCTCAGAGAGTCTGGGAGGAGTTTGAGCAAAACAGTAGAGCCTGGCCAGTGGAGGAAGCAACCCAGAACATGCAACCAGGTGCAATGCGTTATGTCCAAAACAAAGTGATAAGAGACAGACTGCAGTTTTGGAAGCTGGGCAGGACATTGTTCATAGACACTGTATGATATGTGGACAACATAGGGAAAGGGAATTTCCTTTTTATCAATTATGAGCACCCAGATGGGGTCATAGTTCATGCACATGACCCATTGTGGTACTACCCTCAATGTTACCATCCTCCTGAGAATATGTCTGTGCCTAGCCAGAGGGAAGCAGAGCAGTGGTATCAAGTGTCTGCCATCCAGCCATTGCCGTACCCATGTTGTTCCGTTAGTTTGGTGTTCCAGGATCCAAGGTGTGTCCAGATTTTTCAGACCTGTAGTGTGCTTTTCCAATTTCTTCACCTGGTTGTCCAGATAGAAGAAAAAGAAGAAGAATCAGCATTTATAAACCACTTTTCATACACAGTATCCCAAAGCGCTTTACAAGCAATGCTAGACTGGTAGTGAAGTGACTGAAGATCAGTCTAAGACAGATTTATAACTACACAGAAAATCATCTGCACAGGGATGAAAAGTATAGGCAAATAACACACTAGGTGGAAAAGTCTGATCTTTTAAATCCAGTGTTTCAAGGCAGAAAGAGCAGGAGTAGAGGATCAAGTGAGGTTAGGTGCAGTTACAGGAATCAAGTCCATAAAGGTGGGGAAAAAGGTGCAGTCTTGAAGGAGGAGTGAGATACAAAACACTTCAATTTAGGAGGAAGGGAGTTCCAAAATTTTGGGGCAAAGTGAGAAAAAGCTTACTGTCCCATTTTAGTTGTGCAGTGCGGGACTATGAACAGAGTAGAGTTAGAAGATTTCAGAGGATCACAGAGGTAAGCATGGCCCCGAAACAGTCAGCACTGGGTTTTCTAGTCATTGAGTCAAAAAAACACCCAAGGGAGTAGGAGCGAAGGGATTTTGAGGTAGCCAGTGTAGGGTACAGTAAAGGAGACAGTGATGAGTAAGGCGAGGGCTGATTGGGCAAATCTGCAAATGTTGTTGTAGGTGGTGTCCCATTTGTGAATTATACTGTCATTGGCATGGGAAAGGGCAGGGAGGGCATACTGTAGCTTAGGGAGTAGGATGCCTTTAGCCAGAGATCCTGGCAGCAGGGTTTAGGGAGTGACACACGCGGTAGGTGGCACCAATCTTAGCATTAACAGAGCTGCATACCTCATTTACATGAGACAAGAAATCCAGCATGGGGTCAGGCAGCATGCCTAGGTATTTGAAGGAGCTGGTGGCAAGAACTGCTGATCCATCAAAACAGAACATGTGGAGGTTGGAGGACTCAGATTGGACTTTTCTTCAGGACCCAAATAGCATAGCCTGAGTCTTTGGTAGGTTGAGGATTAGGGAGTTAAAGGAGAGCCAGGATTGAATCAGCTGGCATGCAGATGACAGATGACCATTAAGGTCAAGGATGGATCTAGGGACTGCATAAAGCACTAAGTCATCTGCATACATGATGGAGTGGCAGTGGGGAGAGGAAGTAGGAATATCGTTAACAAAGATTGAGAAGAGCAGTGGTCCCAGAATGGACCCTTGTGAGACTACACAGAAGACTTGCTCTGGAGACGAGATGACCTTACAAAAGGAGACAGATTGAGTTTGGTTACCCAGGCAGCTGCTGATCCAGGATATAGTGGGGCCAGTGGCACCAAGAGAGATCAGTTTGTTTAGAAGTAGTGAGTGATTAACCAGATCAAAAGCTTTGGTGAGGTCAATGAACACAGCACCAGTAAGGCCTTTATCCATGTTGGACTTGACCTCACTGGTGAATGGGGTGAGGGTGGTAGTGGTGCTATGAGCAGCCCAGAAGCCATGTTGGACAGGGGACTGGAGATTGAAGTTGAGTAAATGGGCAGAAATCTGACAGTGAACAAGTTTCTCCTGTAGCTTTCTGAAGGTAGGCAGTAATGCTATGGGGCAATAGTTAGGAGTTTGGAGTCACCGTTCTTGAGCACCGGAATAATTGTGGCTGATTTCCATGCAGAAGGTACCATGGAGGTGTTAATAGATATGTTAAAAAGCCAAGTGATTAGTGTAGCAAGAAGATGTGCAGCAAGTCTCAGCAACCTGGGTTTGAGACCATCAGGCCCAGAGCCTCCATGAGAGGGAAGATTCCGTAGGGACCTAAGAACCTCATGATGCATGATAGGGGAGAGCACCAGGGCCAGAGGAGCAACATGAGGAGCTGACGGAGGAGACTGGGGACCATGGGATACAGCAGGGGGGTATTAGGAACCTTGGTGAAGAGGAGGTTAAAGGCATTGGCAATCGTGTGGGAGTTATTGAAAATAGTATTGTTAATTAGAATGTCATTGGGGGTTTGCAGCTTGGTATTCCCCAAGATTTTGTTGATCTGGGTCCAGTATTTCTTTGAGTCAGAGGCCAAGGAACAAAGAAGTCCATGGAAGTAGTTACTCTTGGCAGCGTGGACCTCCTTACAGGAATTGCACAAGGCACGATACGCATCAAGATTAGCCTGAAGTGAGGTGGATTTCCATTTAGACCACTGCTTGTCAAACTGCTTGAGCAGTTGCAGAAGTGACCATTTCAGCCACTTGGTCACCTTTCCTCTGACCCTATGCATAGAGATTGGGATGTGCTTGTGCTGCAGAGTGAGCGTCATGTTGTTAAAATAATTGGTAGCCAGGTGGATGTCACTGGTAGCAAATAGGGGAGACCAGTCAATGTGTTTTGGATCATATAGGAACCTAGCTGGGTCAAGTTTGGAAAACTTAGTGAAGGATAAAATATTAGGAGGACAAGGTGGAAGGGAAGCACCCCTCACACAGTAGACTGGGCAGTGATCACTGAATGAGTCAAGTAAAACCCCGGCTGGGGAGTAAGAGTCCTGACGGTTTGTGATGATCCAGTTGATCAGGGTACAGCTGCAGTTATTCTGTGAGAGCCCAGTGTGAGATGAGATGAGTTGAGAAAGGTTGGCCTTGTTGATGGTAGAAGCAATGGAAGAGGAGTTGGGACCAAGCCAATCAAGGTTGAAGTCACCCAGAACGGTCACTTCATTATTATTGGTCAAGGTAGTAATGAGTTCTGTAGCTCATCAAGACCGAGTTTGCTATTATGGGGTGGTAAATAAACGCAGAAGATGTGGATTTTTTTGGCCCCACCAAGGAGTAGGAGGGAGTGTAATACTTCACCATTATTTAGAGAGAGGGAGGGCAGGAGAGAGACGTTCAGGTGAGTCTTATAATACAAGGCCAAACCTCCTCCCCTTTTACAGGATGGTTGGTCAGCGTGGAACAAGCTATAGCCCGATAGAGATCAGTTAAGGTAGGAGACAGAGGGTTTCAACCAGGTTTTGGATAGAACAAGGATATCAGGATTATTGACCTGAACCCAGGCCTCCAGAGTAGGGAGATTTGCTGTGAGACTACATATATTTAGATGGGCAAAAGTCAGGCCTGAGGTGTGGGGCAGGAGATGGCTACCACAGGAATGAGGTTGGGATGGGCTATAGGGCCAGGGTTAGGGTTCGATGTCCCCAGCAAGGGTGAGAGATAATGTGATAATCCATAGAACAGCAAGCGCGCTATCATGAAAGATGTTAGCTGAGTAAGTAGTTCTCCAATGAACAATGTGCCTGAGAAGTGAACCTATCAGCTTGTAACTAAGGTACACTGAAGGAATTGTTGTGGAGGACCCGTAGTTAACATATTAGAGTAAATGAAATTACAGGGGAATGCCTCAGATTGGAAAACAGGTGTACCCAGAAAAAGGGGTAGGGCATTGAGGGTGAGAGGAGAGATGAAAGCTGAGGGAACATACCACATGGCAAAACTAGGTATTATAACAGGAGAGTCCAGGCAAGGGTAGATTGAAATGCAAAGTGAAATAATTAGAGCAGGAGAAAAGGGTAAGACAGAAGATGAGGAGGGTCAGTAAGAGGATAGGAGTTAGGAGCAGGGCAGCACCAGAGAGGGTAGGACTCAAGATGGGGTAGTAGAAACAGCCAGAGACAAGGATAGGGCAGAAACAAGTTAGAGTACATCAAATCACCACGGAGACCATTTAGGGCATTCCATCCCCCCAAAAGGTATATTGTACATAAAGTTAGAGATTTTCTGATGTTTTCAACTGTTTCTACTTTTCTAAAAAATATCTTTTTGGGATTCTCCAGTGTTTTGATGGTAAAGGTTATTGTTGTTATACTGTGTGTTTTGCAGATTTGGGATGTGTTTTTGTCTCTTTTTCTCTTTCAGGTGGTTTCTGGTAAAGAAGAAAGAAGAGAAGACCAGAAGAGAATGTGGGAACTCATCTGAATTCTCCTGCTTTTGTAGAGTGCTTTGTAGAATTGTATAGTTAACATGTGTTAACAGTTTTCCTTCTACAGGTGTTAGTGCATGGGGGATAGTAGCAGTATAATGTTTAGGTAAAGAGTTAGCTCTGTGTGGTTTGGTTTGCAGGTGCCCTGGGTTGGGGGGGTCCTCTCTTTTTGTGTGTAGGTTTTTGGTTAGATAGGTTTTCCCTAGGGGGATAGACAGGTTGTGATCCAGATCTGCAGTAGGGGTCACAGTCCTGGTTTGTTAGGGCCACGCTCTGGACAGTTCTTCCAGAGCCACTGATCATCCATAGTAAGATCGTAGTGCAGGGGCTGATGCGCCAGCCAATGGACTCTCGGCCCATAGTGTTGTCTGCCTGTGCCTGGCACATGGTAGGGGAGAAGGTAGTGCTACCTCCTCGTAGTCAACACATAAAGTAGGATGGTCCAGCGCCTGGTAGGTAATGACTGGGGACAGTCATTTTCCTGGCTAAGGGTGGGTGTAACCCTCTTGTTCCCAGGGGTTACTAGAATCCCAGTTAGAATCAGTGGCAGGCAGGGAAGGCAGCTTGTGAAATGCAGGTAAATGGGTTTTGCACTGTTCCACTCTGTTTTCAGTCTCAGCTGAGCCGGAATGATAATGTAATCATAGAACTCTAGCAGCAGCATAAGCCACAAGGTTCAGCTGGCTTTAGAGTGAATTGGAATGTTGAGTTAGTCTTACAGTGGAGTTCTAGGAGGAGGCTGCAACTGCTGTGCAGCTCCTCAGTTTAGCTCTGACAAAGAGCTACCCCTTTTGTTTTTGTGGTAGTTTGTTCTCACCCTAGAAAAAGAAGAACAAAGAAGACAGTTTTTCTGAAGTGGTGGAGACCTGTGCCAGTAAGGTTTCATTGCCCCATCCCAGAATGGATGGTGGAAAACTCCAGGATTCAGAGGCAATCCCCTTGATCCATTTGTTTGGTGAAGCTGCCTTGGACATCTTCATTTGTTGTGAATACAATGTCTCTGTGTAAGCCCAGGTGCATCAGCAATTTATGTGAAGGGTGAATTTCTCTGACAAAGGGACACTATCACTTGAAATTTTCTGTTTAAAAGTGTCTGCCTATGGTGGAGTCCAGTATGTGACCGTCCAAGTACAGAACTTTTAATTTCTGACACCTCTGAAGTGTGTGTAGTATGTTAAGTGTGATATACATTTCAAGGCAACATCTACAGTTTTTCTGCAGTTGTGTGGTGTTATTAACCAGATGAATGGCTGAGTATAAGCTTGGAAACAAAAGGTGGGAGACCCCCCACCTGGAGTAACCAGTTTACCTCTATGGGTTCTGAAGTGCACCTATTACGTTTTCTTCAGTGCAATTGGCCAATGCCTGAGAAAAATGTTTACTCCTGTATGTGGGTTGTTTTCTCTCAGTTTACCCCAGTATAGTGGGTCCTGAAAGTCCTGAGCCTGGATGTACTGCTTTGTGGTTGTGTGTACCACCTTCTTTCCTCGTGAAATATGGGAAAGTGTCCTAGTACTGGCCGTGTGTGCCTAGTCGATGGGAAATGTACTACGTGTGGCTGTGTATGCCAATCTCCATTTCAGAACCAGAGTGTTCGCTGTTTTGTGTTTCTTCTGCCTATGATAAATGGGAATTCAGAAATGTCTGTAATAATAATAGCAATAATAATAATGCTTTATTTCTATGGCACCTTTCAAACAGCAAGGTGCCTTACAAAAATATTTTTTTTAAAAATCAAACAGTTCAACACTTAAAATATATAAAACAGCTGACACATTCAAGATAAATAAAATCAGTCACCGAATGCTTTAATCCATAAGTATGTTTTCAATGCCTTTTTAAATCCTTCCACGGTCATGCACTCCCGTAACTGATGGGGTAGAGAATTCCAGAGGGTAGAGGCTGCATGCATAAATGTACAGGCTCCAGAACATTTCAAAGACACCCTCGGGATCTCTAGCAACCCCATGTCAGCTGAGCGGAGAGATCGCCCAGGGCAGTAGGGAACCAGAAGCTCTTTCAGGTAGTCTGGGCCAAGTCCATGTAGGGCTTTGAAAGTTAGAAGACTGACTTTAAAGGTGATCTGCCACTGAACTGGCAGACAGTGCAGTCCATGCAGCACTGGCGAAATATGACTAGACTGGGAGGTACCAGTCAAAAGCCAGGCTGCTGCATTCTGCACCAGCTGCAGGCGGTGGATTTCCACCCCAGGAAGCCCTGGGTAAAGGGAATTGCAATAGTCCAAGTGTGAAGACACAAAGGCATGGACCAGTGTAGGAAGATCGCCAGATGGAAGAAGGTGCTTAATCCTGGAGTTATTCCTCATATGGTAAAATGAGGACTTGATGATGGCAGACACCTGCGAATGCAGAGTCAGCCCATCATCAAAAATTACCCCCAGGTTACACACCTGTTAAGAGGTCTGGAATGAAACACCCCCAAGATAAATTCCGGATGGTGAACAAACCCATGGCCCCCCATCCGCCATGCTGGATCCACAACCAGCACCTCCGTCTTTTCCGAGTTCAACTTCAGCCAACTCGAATCCATCCACTCCTGGATTTCTTTGAGGCAGTTATTAAAGACCGAGAGAGCTCCATCTTGGTTAGGTGCAAAAGAAAGGTAGAGCTGGGTATCATCAGCATAGCAGTGAAACCTCAGCCCATACCTTCTTACAATGTCTCCCAGGGGCAGCATGTACCCTGCAAACAACATGGGGGACAACACAGAGCCCTAAGGAACCCCACAAGATAGAGAAGCTGGGCCCGAGGAATAAACCCCGGAAACCACTCTTTGCATTCTTACAGCGAGGTAAGATGTAAACCACCTGAGGACTATCCCCGATAGTCCACAGATCAGCCTCAGGCACTCCAGTAGAATCCCATGGTCCACAGTGTCAAAAGCTGATGAGAGATCTAGAAGAACCAAGATGGAATGGTTCTTCTGGTCCCTAGCTATCAGGAGATCATTGAGCGCCCTAACCAGCGCTGTCTCAGTACTATGCCTCTTAGAAAAACTGGACTGGAGGGGTTCATAGATATCATGGATGGTCAGGTGGTTCTCCAGCTGTACAGCCACTACCTTCTCAATCACCTTCCCTAAAAAGGGGAGGTTGGAGATTGGTTTGTAGTTTGCATAGCAGTCAGGGTCCAACGAAGCTTTCTTCAAGAGCGGTGTTACCACCGTCTCCTTCAGGGAACAAGGAAACTCACCTGTTTCCAAGGAGCACCAGACAATCTGTGCTAGGACTGGACCGATGGAATCAAGACAACTCAAAATCAGGGAAGTTGGTCCGGGATCCAAACTACAGCACGTAGGGAGCGCACCCTGGACAATCCACATGACATCTATGAAGTCCAATCGGTCAAAGGTACTCCAGGAAAGCCGAGGAGCAGTGGCAATGCACTGGTCCAAAGCAACAACAATAGAGTGTGCTGGTTGGAGCAGCACCCTAATGTCGTCCACATTAACTTCAAAGAATAGAGCAAGTTCATCGCACTCTGTTTGCAAAAAGGTTTTTCGGACTTCTAGGCAGGCTGGGTTGCACAGTCTGTCTACAGTGCAAAACAGCTGAGCTGGTCAATTCTGAGCAGCTGCAAATCTCCCCAGACAGGAACTCTGCCTTCTTACGGGTGATTGCAGATTGATAGGCCTAATAATGCTCCATCAACCTAAGGTGGTCGGCATCAAGGGAGGATATCCACCAGCAATGCTCTAACCTTCATCCTAGTTGCTGCATCTCCCTCAAAGTCCCATCAAACCATGGGGACCGAGGGCAAAGGGGGAGAGGACGAGCTCGGACAGGAGCAATGACATCCAGGGCTGCTGAGACAGCCATATTATAGGCTACCACGAGGGCATCTGTTTGCCACTAAGAAGGTTGATAGGTCAAGTACCACCACCAGGCCTTCAGAGCTAACATCTCATAAAGGGCAATGCCTGACCATCTCCTCGGGGTAGGCCTATGAAGGGGGGTTCTAAAATGAAACCCCACCATGTAATGATTGGATCATCCAACTGGTTCCACCCCCACATCAGAGGCCTCAATCCCCAAGAGAAAGACTAAATCAAGGGAGTGACCATGTTCATGGGTAGCAGTGGTAACTATCTGTGTAAGGCCCAGGGATGACATCAACTGGAGGAAGTGTTGTCCAAACTGCGAGAGTTTGTCGCTGACCCAGGCATTGAAGTTGCCCAGAACCATCAGTCTGGGTGATTCGAATGCCATGTTGATGATGAAGTTCACCACTTCCTGAAGGAACCATTTGCCATCACCGGGTGGATGGTAGATGAGGATGATCCTATAACCTACACCTGCTACCATGGTACACTCAAATGATTCAGTCTCCTCAATTGGTATGCTTGTGAGGTTAAATTCAGTCTTAAAACAGACTGCAACCCCCCCCACTATCCAATCTCAGGCAGTGAATCACCGAGTACCCGCTGGAATAAAGAGCTCCAAGATGGGCCAGAATTTTCATCCAGTCAGGTCTTGGTGATGCAAGCCAGGTCCACCGTTTCCACAAGATCTTCAATAATTGCAGTCCTGTTTTTGATGGATCTGGTGTTGTATAACACAGCTCAAGTTGGATGAACCTCCAGGGCTGCCTGAGCCACCTGCCCACCAATATTGGTGGTGCCCTTGGGTATGGAAACCAAACATGGCAAACCACATTCAGGGTTCCATTTCACCCCAGGGAATCTCCTGGTTCTCACAACCTCGATGTGATGGCCCCACTCATTCACCCTCCACTGTTCACTACCCCCCGCTTCCCTCCTCCCATTATGGGCAATATCCAGTGCCCTACAGCGCTGGCAAACTGTAAACTGCAATGGGGAGGAAAAAAGAGGCAGAGAGCACGGAGAGTAGAAGGTGAATAGTGCACGACCGTGGGGGCAGGCCTCCAACACATTCTAACAGTCCAGTTATGGAGCAGTTCACACTCAGCTAACCCACAAACTAAAAAGCTAAACTAAAAACCAAAACAAAATAACACAAAAACCTAATAATCAAAATCCCAAAATACAATACAATCCTCTACTGTCGCTCACAGGAGGGGGGGGAATAAAAATAAAATAAATAAAATAACTCAGTATAAAAACCTACCCCTTCTAATATCTAAAATTACCTCCTCCTTCTCTCTCACAGGGAGGACGAAGAAAAATAAAAAATTAAAATGAATAACATATAATATAAACAAATTAACACCTCACACCCTCCCAATTAAGAAAATCATAATAAAATAACACATTACTTCAAGTCGGCTAACAAAAGTTAAATCACTAAAATAATAAATATATGTGCAAATCAGAGTACAACATATCCAGAATTTCCCATTTACCATAGTCCATACACCACCAAAGTGGCTAGTAACTATAACTTCAAAGTTTGTCCATGCACTTTGTAGTTGGCGCACTCTCACTGTGCCAAAACTAAAACGTTCAGTATAACCTCCCACGTTTTCCAGTGGAAGAGGGAGCTCTCACCACCCTCTTCCCACAATAACGTCAGATAGTGCAGCACTCCCACTGCTACACCAGTTACTAAATGCAGAAGTCAAGAATGAATCAAAAATGAGGCCCTCTCACTGCCTCTCTGAATAAATAAAATTAACAGCTGCTTGCAGTAAAGTCATAAAGTACTTGCAGTTTTGTGGAATCCACAGGTTTTGTCCACAATAGTCCAAACAAAGGGAGCTCAGTAGAATTAGTGCCTCCAAAATTTCCCAAGACAGAGATAGAGCCACCGTAAATATTAAGTCAGAAGAGCAGTCTTGTTCATTAGGTGTAAAATAAATCCAACTCAGTCTAGACCACGAAAGGAAACCCCAGCCCCACCACTCTCCCCACTCCAGGTTACCAGGGAACACCCAATCCAGCCAGGCAGACCCTGGGAGCCAAGACTAGGCTGAGGGAATGACCAATCCTCTGACCAATCTTCCCTCAGTCACCCCAGCGACAGCAGCCATTACTGAGAGCCCTTGCAGTCATGGCCCACAGGATCATATCCCTCGCTCCTCTGCAGGCAAAATCGTTTTATGGAGGAAAAACAAAAATGATCCACCAGACTGGAAACTGGCCCCTGACTCAGGTGCAGAATGTTCCACTCCACTGAATCACTCTGTCGTCTGGACCAGCTCGCCACTACTCCTTCAAACCCAGGCAAGCCGTCACAAAAGCACAGATCCCACACAGATTTGTGCAATCGATCTTAATTTATAAAATTACTGAAACAAGACAGCATGGCTTGAAGAAACGCAGAGTACTCTCCTCAGCCACAACCTAGACGCTGCAATAAACAGGTTTGCACCAAACAAAACTAAAAAACGAAATGACAAACGAAAATGAACTTAAAACTTAATAAAAATGAAATGAAAAAATAATATTTAAACAAAAGATCTAGCTAGTTTGCTACTGCATCCTATGGCAAGCCCAGCGTGACCACCATCTTAGACTGCTATGGGTGCTGTACCCTGTAGAATCTGCAATACCAGTATGTGTAGCCCAGTGGGGATCCATCTTTGCTTTGTGATTATTCCTACTTTGTTACGTGAATAAAAGCCACACTCTAGAATTCCAACCTAGTTTGGACAGTATTGCTATTACTTCCCTGTGTCTGAAGTTACTTGGGTGCCTCTGTCCAGAAGTGCAAACCTAGCATAACTGTGAGCAAATGTTATCTCCCAGGGACCTGGTTTGCTGGCCATGGTAAATAGTCCCACCAGGTGTGTGCCACGCAGTTGCCACACTTGGTTGACTGTTTTTGTATACCAGTCTGGTCTATCAAATCTAATGGTGGCCATTTATCTCTGCTGGTTAAACAAGGGGGGTAGGGGATTTACAGGAGACACCAAGCATCTTGGCATCACTGATGAGCCATTGGTGTACTGGAGCAGTACAAAGTGAGTGGCATCAGTTGCTTTTAAATACCTCAACTGCTCACCATCCAGTGTCAGTGTGGAATGGGTGTTCAGTTCTGCTGGGGCCATTGTGCATGACCAGAGGACAAATCTGTCACCGAAGAATGTTTCCATCCTAACATTTATAAAAATGAATGAGGCTCACATTCCACATAACACAGTTATTTCAAAGGTGTTGCCACAAGAACTGTGTCTTGGTGACAATGATGACAACGAAGATGTCCACTCTGGTAAGGCCTCTACTAGCAGGGAGGTAGATGAGGCAGCAATGATGACTGAATTTCCACCTAGTGATGACTCCCGTCTTGAAGACTGTGAGGGCTGCTTCATGGATGATGTGTCACTGGAAGAAGGCTAAATGTGTTGTGCCCCCCACCACCACCACCAGCATCCCCCACCCATTTCCACTGAATATGCTCTTTTATGTTATTATTATACATTTTAAATGTTATTTTGATGGTTGTTCTGAGTTACACATCCTGTTAACCCATTTAATTTGATTAGCCAACCTAGTAACAATGTTTACTTCAGTTTATTTTGCTATGCTAGCTGGAATGTATATGTCAGTAATATACAATGGCCATATCAAGCAACAAATACTGAACAACCTCTTCCCCATTTCCACATATACCTCCTCCATGAGACCATGGGTGATTGTCTAATGAGTCTGCCGCTACTGTATATTCAATGTAGCAACTTAGTGGGACAGTGCACAGCCAGTACTATGTTAATCAGAAGTGCATGTATACTCCATCCCCACATATACAATTAACCATCATGTAGTCCGCCTCCCTGTTATCCATCCTAATTTGTATAACACAGACTTTGACAGCATGGGCCATCACTCTCATACTGACAAGAAATACAGCTGAAAAGCAATGAAGCTGACAGATGCATGCTTCAGCATAAACAGCAGTCACAGACCACTACATCAATGCTACCTCTGAATCCAGTTAAATTACTCCTCCTCCTCCAGCAGTCTTCCACCAAGAAGAACCACAGCATTGCCAGCACATTTTGAGCCAGTACATCAACCAGTACAATGCTGCACTTTCAACCCAGAAAGCACACTTGGTGTATTTTTCCATCCTGCTGACCACCCATGATGACAGCATTGCCAGCACATTTTGGGCCAGTACGTCAACCAACATGGTGCAGTACTTTCATCCCAGTAAGCTCTCGATGTTGTTTTCCCTCCAGCCAAAGAAACAGCCACTCAGAAAGCAACATAGATCATCATCAAGCAAGAAATATATATATATATGTTCTTCCTCCATGGCCTGTCTTCTGGTCAAGCGATTCATGGTAATTAGATTTCATTTGTTGTCATCGTAGTACTTATACCTTCATTGTGCTGTTCTACATGCCTTTGTTGAGATACAATGTCAGGTATGCATGCAAGGCAGCACACCTTAATGTACAAGTTATCTTGTGTATTTCCATTTCACTCTATGCAGGGTTTGCCATGGTCATGCCATATGAGGTCAGGACCTAGGAATAAGGCTGTTGCATTGACATGGCACATTCAGAGTCTAGTCAATCCACATTGCAAGCATCATTATGTACAGGTCAGTATTGTAATTATAACATTTTTCACTTCTTAGATTTTGTGTATTCCATCCCAGGTACTGTACGTCCTGATATGTTTCACCATAGGCTCATAACTGAAATCATTTCAGCAGTGGAAAATTTTTTGGGACGTCGCCAACATCGATGGTGAGTATCACCCCAGGTAAGTATCAATGCTAATTGTTTTTTCTTTTCATATTTTTTTTGCCTCCTTTTTACAGATGGCATTGGTTCAAATAACATCTGTCTTGAACTGTGACTGGCAAATTAAATGTTCTGTTCAAAAATAATTCATTCTTTAATATTGGTAACAGTGTTCATTCAGGTAGCATCATAGTGCAGGTGGTGAATGGTTATGCTGCCATTTACAGTGTCAGTTGAACATCCGTGGATAAAAGTAATATATCCTTCATCTTACGGTGGTTCAAGGGACTTCTTTAAGTGCCATATGGGTTATTCCACAGTGTCAATGGCAAAACACATGTGGATACAATCCATGGTCACAATTTTCAAGTTAGAGCAGCAGTATTTATAATATGTTTGTTTTCCTTCACAGGTGTCCATTGTTAATAATGATGTATGTTTTTAGTTATGAGCAGTGGCCCACACCTCACAGGTGCAGCACCTCGATCCAGCATCCACACACCAGAATGGAAGACTTGTATTTAGTCACCAATGCCATACAGAGATTTGATGCATTGGCAAATATCCACCAGAAAACTAAACAACCATTCCAACTGAAGTACTTTATACCTGGCAATAAGAAAAAAAGAAGACATTTTGAACATTGTTACAACTAGGTGCCCCCCCACCATCAAATTAGCCAGCCTGGAAGTGGGTCCCAGGGTGGTAGCCTGGATAAAACACTGGCTGGACAACAGGACACAGAGGGTAATAGTAAATGGAGTCCACAGTGAAGAAAGGTGGGTTTCTAGTGGGGTACTTCAAGGTTCAGTACTGAGGCCAGCCCTTTATAAAGTCTTTATAAGTGACATTGCAGAGGGACTGGAAGGAAAAGTATGTCTCTTTGCAGATGACGCAAAGATATGCAACAGGGTTGATACGCAAGGTGGGGTGGAAAGGATGAAAAGGGACTTGGCAAGGTTGGAGGAATGGTCAAATGTATGGCAGCTTAGAGTCAATGCAGTGGAGTGCAAAGTAATGCACCTGGGAAACAAAAACCCAGGGAAAGAGTACACAATAGGGGGTGAGATACTGACAACAACAAAAATGGAAAGGGACCTGGGGGTAGTCATATCAGATGACCTAAAGGTGGGCCAGCAATGTGAGAAGGCAGTAAGGAGGGC
The DNA here is from genome assembly GCA_016271365.2 of Neoceratodus forsteri. Classification (NCBI taxonomy): domain Eukaryota; kingdom Metazoa; phylum Chordata; order Ceratodontiformes; family Ceratodontidae; genus Neoceratodus; species Neoceratodus forsteri. The sequence continues at coordinate 82,493,287 of CM028133.1, read as the reverse complement.
TGAGGGGATACTGGGATGCATAGGGAGAGGCATCACCAGTAGAAAACAGGAAGTTGTTGGCCCTCTGTACAGACAGTTGGTAAGACCACATCTGGAGTACTGTGTACAGTTCTGGAGACCCTATCTCCACAAAGACATAGACAGGGTGGAGGCTCTCCAGAGAAGGGCAACCAAAATGGTGCAGGGTCTGCACCAGAAGACATATGAAAAAAGACTAAAGGAGCTTAAGATGTATAGCCTCGAGGAAAGGAGGGAGAGGAGGGACATGATAGAAACTTTCAAATACCTCAAGGGAATCAACAAAGTCCAAGTGGATAGGATCTTTCAGAAAAAGAGATGTGCAAGAACAAGGAGGCACAATTTGAAGATAGAGGGGGGACGGCTCAGAGGTAATTTGAGGAGGTATTTCTTCACAGACAGGGTTGTAGATGCATGGAACAGCCTTTCCGGGGAGGTCGTAGAGTCAAAAACAGTGGGCGAATTCAAGAATGCATGGGACACACATAAGGCAATTCTAGTGGGGGGGTAGGAGGAAGTAGGCTGTTGGTTAACTAAGATCTGCAGCTTATCCGTTAGGTAGGGAAATGGGTAGACTAGGTGGGCCAAGCAGTCCTTATCTGCCATCAGATTCTATGTTTCTGTGTTTCTATTACATGAAGCAATACTTACAGCAGGGAATGGTTGTTAAACTGGAACCCTTGACATGAACAGACTATGTCTGATGATGAGCACAGCCAGCAGCCAGATTGGGAGGTAAGAGGTGCGCCACAGCAGCAGAATTCCTGAATATTGACAGACCCACATAGAACATAGCTACTGTCAAAGTCTCACATCTCTGTACTGCAGTACCCACACAAAAAAAGCAATGAAAAAGTTAATACTTACCCATATCCATTAACCCCACACCACCCCTGAACCGCCACCACCCACCCACCAAAGACCATGACAAATTAAGAAATATTAACCACCACTTAATGAATTGCACATATGTTGAGCAGCAGCAGCAGGAGTGCACAAGGAGTTAACATCATCTGAATTCCTGCATGTTGACAAAAGCAAAAAGAATACAATTACAGTCTGATTCAGATATCCTAACTGCAGACACCTATCCCAGTAATAAAAAATTCAATACTTACCTTGTGAAATGTGAAATGTGGTGCATTCCAACATCCCATATCCAAATGCTGGCATGCATGTCATGATGATGTAATCCTCAGCACATTGCCAGATAAAATAAAATCAGTACAAACATATTAGAATTAGAAGACGTCACAATATCTATCCACCAACACCCTTATCTTGTATAGGAAAAAAAAATAAAGACAGATACTTACGTGCACAACAGCAGTATGGACTCAGTGAAAATGATCCACCATCAACCATCCAAAACAATACTTCACATGGCAACTTGGTAATTAATAGTCAAAGACAGTAGCAAGCAGCAAGCTACAGTGCCACAAAATGTCATTCACTCCCTACTGCCAGGCAAGTTACAACCACAGAGTCAGTCAACACAGCCAATCAGGAGAGCAGCACAGGGAAATGATAATGCTATATTTCTATCTCAATCAATTGAAAAAACAGCTGCAGGAGGAAACAATTGCAAGTAGCAGCAGCATTTTGCAGGATGAATTAATTTCTCTGCATGGCACCCCTTTTCAGATCCCTGAGGTGGTGATGGTACAGCTTATAACATCAGGACTGACACCAGATTTCAATCTCAATTTGATGTAACATTTTTTTGAAACATTTCTGGACATGTACTGCCTGTGCTGCACTCGTAGAAACAAGATGTGGCCTAAAACCAATTGTAAACAGTGGCTAAAACAGCATTTTAATGACTGAGTACTGGGGGGGCACACCATAAAACATCAGGACTGACACCAGATTTCAGTCTCAGTTTAATGTACCATTTTTTAGGAAACATTTCTGGACATTTACTGCCTCTGCTGCACTCGCAGAAACAAGATGTGGCCTAAAACCAATTGTAAACAGTGACCCATTGTTTGGTCTGGGTGGGGGTTTAGGTGCCATAAAACATCATGGCTAATACGAGATTTCTGCCTGAATGTACTGTAACATTTTTGGGGGAAACATTTCTTGACTTCTGGGCCATGTAAGTCAGTGGCAACACCAAGATCAAGCCTGAAACCATTGGTAGACAGTGGACCAAACACAATGTTTTGGTCTGGGTGGAAGGCGTGCAACATTTAACAGCATGACTGATACCTGATTTCAGTCTGAATTCACTGTAACATTTTGGGGAAACATTTCTGGACTTCTGGGCCATGTTAGGCAGTGGCAGCACCACAGTTAGGCCTGAAACCATTGGTAAATAGTGGGCCAAACAACATGTTTTGGTCCAGGTGGAAGGTGTGCAACATATAGTATAACAGCATGTCTGACACCTGATTTAGGTCTGAGTTTACTGTAACATTTGTTGGGAAACATTTCTGGACTTGTGTGGCATGTTAGGCAGTGGCAGCACCATGGTTAGGCCTGAAAACCATTTTAAATGGTGCAGTAAACAGCAGATGATGATGGATGTGAGCCATGTACAGTAACTGCATGTATGGCACCTGATTTAGGTCTGAATATACAGTGAATTTTTTGGGGAAACATTTTTGGACTTCTGGGCCATGTTAGGCAGTGGCAACACCACGGTTAGGCTTTCAACCATTGGCAAACAGTGGGCCAAACAACATGTTTTGGTCCAGGTGGAAGCGTGCAACATATAACAACATGTCTGACACCTGACTGAGGTCTGAATTTATTGTAACATTTTTTGGGAAACATTTCTAGACTTGTGTGGCATGTTAGGCAGTGGCAGCACCATGGTTAGGCTGAAAACCATTTTAAATGGTTCAGAAAAGAGCAGATTTGGGCCCTGATGATGGATGTGAACTGTATAACTGCATGTCTGACACCTGATTTAGGTCTGAATGTGCTATGCAATTTTTTGGGAAACATTTCTGGACTTCTGGGCCATGTTAGGCAGTGGCAACACCATGATTAGGCCTTAAACTATTGGTAAACAGTGGGCCAAACAACATGTTTTGGTTCAGGTGGAAGGCGTGCAACATATAACAGCATGACTGAGACCTGATTTAGGTCTGAATTTACTGTAACATTTTTTGAGCAACCTTTCTGGAATTCTGGCCTTCTGGGGCATGTTGGCAGTGCCGGCATCAGATATGTTGCATCTTCGTAATGTTGCACACAACAATATGTGATGCAACATCACATAGTATTGTGAAACAGTTTTTTTAAAAGGCACAATACTTGACATCTGTGGATAGGAAGAGGAAACATGTTAAAGAGCAGGTGACACCTTCAACATAACTTTAACAAAACATAACATTGAACAACAATTCAGTTACATTCCCTATATATGGAGTTTGCAAAGGAAAGGCCAGCACCAGTCGAAGGCTGTGGGCCATTATGGCCCTGTGCAAAGAGTTTTTTTTTAACTGAAATACCTTGTGTGAGTTGCTTTGTCTCAAAGTAAGAAGTAATCACCACAAGCACATAAAGTGTTCTTTCTTTTATTATAGTGTGACATGTAAACAATGTAAAAGATGCTCCCATGTAACTAAGATAAAAAACGCCCACTTCCTCAAGACACCGTACTTCATGATACATATAAGGAATGATGGTGCCTTGGGGGAGCAGGTGTTTTTAACTTGGTTATATGGAAACACTTTTTACATTGTTTACATGCCACACTAGAGAATCAAATAAAGAATGAGCACCTTATGGACGTGCTGTGGTGAGTACATTGAACTTTGAGTTGAAGCAGCTCACACAAGGTATTTCAATTCCCCAAAAATATGCACTAGTCTGTGTACAAGGCCCAGATGGCCAGTAGCCTTTGGCAGGAGCCGGCATTTTATTTGCAAACTCAATATATAGGGAATGCAACTGCATTTCACATCATCATTATGTTGTTAAAAGGAATCTTGTAGGTGTAACCAGCTCTAAGAAGTAACACACACACTACAAATAATAAGGGAATAAGGTGTTTATTAGGGGAGGGGTACACGGACACGGTACAGAATAAGCATAACAAATTACAGGCAGGATCAGGAGGACAAGGGTAATACAACAATGAGCAGGGAGCACTAACTGAGAGAAAACAAGAAAATGGACTGAATTCTATAGGGAGCATAAGACAGTAACAAACACAACAGCAATGGTCAATAAAATAATTTTACATACAAAATAAAGGAACAAGAGGACTTAAGGAATGGATATAAATTTAAGAGGACATAATAGCTTTTTTTTGTTTTTATTGTTTTAATAGGGGGAACATAAAAACAACAGAATGGAAGATAGAAAATTGAAAACAAAAAATACAAATTAATTTGTGCTGCCACATTAAGTGCCAGTGGGGCCACCATGGAGTTGTGACAGGATGCCCATGATTTTGTCAACATCACACTGCAGTTTAGAAATCTCACCCCGGGCATCACTAAATTCCTACTTGAAATCATTTGACTCCTACGGAGAGGCTGGATTTCAGACAGGACAACTGATGAGTCTGTATGTGTCACTGGCACTGCTGGCAGGGTGCAGGCTGCCAGTGCTTCTGGCTTTGGACTGGGGGGGCCCTGGAGGGGTCTTGATGTTACTGACTGCTGCTGATTTTCTGGTACAGTGAACATGGTGAGTGCATTTAACTGGTCTAGTTGTACCTCACTACAGCTCACCCCTTCAGTGCTTACACCTGCACTGCTCCCCACAGCTGCACTTGATGATGCCACCACCTCCCACAATTTGAGGTCCCATTGGAGTGGGTGGTGGTGCACCATATGGCTACACTGGTCAGTTGTCCCAAAGTGGGATCCACACTTTCCTCAATGCACTTCCTGCCTGCATAGATTGCTGGTGACCACTGAGTCACCAACCAATATTAAGCAGAAAAAATCCCAGACAGGAGCACTTTGGGGATGACAGGGCCATGGGGGGGCACAGATAATGCCCCAGGCTCTGACTCTTCTGACTGCTTGGGAGGGGGCACAGTCTCATGCTGCCTGGGAGGAGAAACAGTATCCTTCTCCGCCTGGTGCTGGGGAGGGGCATTGTCTCCAACTGCTGCTGCTGCAGTGGAGGGGCCATGGTCTCCTCCTGATTCTGGGGAAAGGGTACAGTTTGCTGCTGGGTGCTAGTGCTGGAGCCAAAAGTCTCCTGCTGTAGCATTTCATTTGTAATGGTTAGCTGAAATGCATGGACTGGTGCCTCACTATCTTCACCCTTCTTCATTATTTCCACAATCCACAAACACCACCAATTGAAACAACCCCCAAAAAAGAAACAGAGATAGAGACTCTGAGAGAGCCGGGGGAATCTCACACACACATAGTCACACACAAACACAATCGCCAGGTACTTAAATATGAACTAGAACAAAGACAAACAAGAAAAAGTTAGAAAAAAATAGCACAAATTAAGCAATTTATGTGTAAAAGTGCACTCTGCAGTCACTGGGAGTATAAATGCTGCCTGCTCCCTCAAGATATATAGAACAGGAAATGAACCACTCACTGTCTGCCTGTTTAGACTCAACCATGTGACCACCAGCAGAGTGAAAAGCCCAATTTTGCCTAATTTCACCTCCAAACCGCCGGCAAAACTAAAGGCAAAATGTTGCCTAAAAGCCATAATTATGCAAAATGTTTCACTGGGTGAAATTGGCGAGTTTGCCATAATTGCCAGTGAAATAAAATTTCACTGCATCTCTACTTATAAAATGGCAGGGTAAAATTCAGTAATCTGATTGGCTCTTATTTATCTGTAAAATATGATTTATACATGATTAAAAAAAAGAACTACTCAGCACTGAAGAGTCTGGAACCCAGATCAATGAACATTTGAAACAGAGGCATTTCAGTTAACCCCCTATAGCCAGAACTGATTTTCCACCACAAACATGGCTTCTGCCGTTACACTGTATAAAAAACTTCATCTGGGACCTAAAAATAAAACTATCTTTAATAAAACATATAGGATAGTGTATGGGAGCCTATACACAACCACGCTATTCTAATACTGAGTGGTTTCCATTGACGATGAGGACCTCGAGAGAGAAGCTCGAGAGGTCCCTATCATCATGGAAACCACAAGGTATTAGAATAGCGGGTCGTGTATGGGGCCTCCCATGCAATTTTCTATATAGTGTATGGCCCCCCAAAAAAGGTATGCTTATTTTAGTTCCCCCTCTCCGAGATCAGTCCTTGCCATCGGACCATCTTTTCTCATTTTACCATTCGCTGAGTTGACTCACGCATGCAGCTCATCAACCGCCCCCTATCCAATCACCAGCACTGTTTGAGGGAGGTTGTATTGTGACGTACCTACTAATGCAGGACAAAATGCCATTCTGCGTTAGTATGCATGTCACTAGTGCAGCAGAACAAGTTTTCATGTGTATGGATTTCCATACACAATCGCGTTCTGTCATACACTATAAATTAATTAAATGTTGTTTCCCTGATTATCACACTCTCCTTACACACATAAACAAATTAGAAACAATAAGATGGGTTGTCATAAAAGGCAACCCCCATTGTTCCAAGCCATTGGACCCAGAAGGAGCTAGGGAGACAAGGGGGGGCAAGGGGTGGGGGTTTGTGAGTTCAGAAGGAGGTGTTTCATATAGTCATAGAGTGACGTCAGGGAGGGGAGGAGATAAGGGGCAAATAGGAGGACAGAGAGCCAAGGGCAGGGGTGGGGCAAAGTAGGGGTTCAAAAGAGCCAGCACAGGGGAGCTCTTCCACTTTTTCTGCGAGGCTGGGAAGAATTGTTCAAGTCTAGCACATCAGTCGGAGAGTTCCTGGGAAAATAAGGTAATTAGAACAAATTTGTAATGAAATTAGGAAGTAGGGTCTTTAATTTGGCAGAAGTTTGTGAAGAGCAGTACAAGTTTTTTGTAAGAAAATAAGTTGTTTGAGGACAGAATTATTGGTTGTTGTAGAGTGATTTGATAAAGGGTACAAAGATACGTTGCAGTGCTTTAAACTGAGGAATGATGTTGTTTATTTTAAAAAGAAGGTATTTTGGTAATGTAAGTTAGGTGATATATCAGATTTTTACCAGGGCACACCATGATAAATGCATATTGGATATTTGGTAGCAAGTAAGCTCACTGAAGAGGCGAGCAATGTGAGCACAGGGTGAGGCAGGATTCCGGTGTCGCAGGTATGAAAAAAGAGTTGGGTATTGACCAGGTGTAGGTCTGAAAAAGGACATGAGATAGTAGGGAGCTAAGAAAGACAGCAAAGATTAAAGCAGTTGAGAGACAGTGACAGACAGATGAGAAAGGAAGCGGAATGGCCTTTCAGGGCCTAGGCCCACATGGAGTAAGCAAAAGTGTGGGTGTCTACCAAGAGATGGCCCATGCAGTGAAGGGAAGTTGAGTCCGGTTTAAGGTAGGCCCTTAGGAGGAGGGTATTCATTTCAAGAGAATCTGTAGACTTGGTTAAAAGGGCACTGCACAAAAGCCCAACCCGGCAATCAGCAGACCACGTGGGAGCTCAGAATCCAAACACAGAGCCCAGGAGAAGCGATAGGCCTGAAAGCAGAAAACAGGCTTCCACAAGGTGGATAACACATAAAAAAGAAAGGAAGTGTGAACCAAAAAAAAAACAAAAAAATGTGGTTGTTATGCAGCGGGGGGTTGAGTGATGGCCTGGGTCGCAGTGTGGGAAGAAAAGGCTCAGCATGGTACGGGGGGGAGAGAGTCCACAGATTGGGAAAGTAGTGGACAGGTGCACAATATGGCAGTATAGGGAAGGAAGTCATGAGACAGCAAGGGAGAGATTGTAATGGGGCATTTTTCTTTAAAAAAAAAACAAAACAATTTACCACATCGGAAGCAAGTGGGGGGGGCGATCCAGTCATCAGGGTTAGTGTGATGAATGAAGCTAGAACTGCCGGAGGAACAATGCAGCACAGTTTTACAGCATACGGTCAGATGCCACTAGGGCCAACGAGGAGGCCACCAAAAAATTTATAGAAGGATTCACATGCGGGGTGGCAGATAGCAAAGGAAGTGGCGTAGCAAGGTTTTTCTATACGGATGTTGGCCGCCAGCTATGACAAGAGCACACGGAGTGGCCGCCATCTTGATAAGGAGCACGCAAGCGGTCACCATTTTAGAATGTGGTGGGGGGGGGAGCAGGGCCACAATTTTGAGCCTGATTTTTGAGCCGACAGTTGCTGGCAGGAAATTAGGCATTGTAAGGGGTGGGAATTTTTCCTTTTTTGGTGGTGTATATATATATATAAAAAGCTGGTATGGAAAAAGAGAATTTGAGGGTGCAAAATTAAAAAGGTGGGGGGGGTTTAAAACAAAAAAAGGAAATCATCACCTGTTCATTTCTGCGTAGATGCACAGGCACTAGTGTACAGTTACAGTGATAAAATAAGACAAGGCAATTGACGGCATGATGTTTTTTTGCTAGCAGGTACGAAATGGACACACGAGAATCCAGGTCGATGAAAGCAGACACCATGCAAATGATTATGGACCTGGTGGACAGGGCCCACAAGGTTCTGGATACTGTGGACAACACGGGGGGGGGGAGGTGCCACCACAAAAAGAGAGAGTGAGAGGAAAAGGGTGGGGGACAAGAGAGAAAGGGAAGTGAACAGGGGCCCCTGCTCCAAAACACTCCAGAACAAGTTCTCCAGGGCGGCAGCTGACAACCTATGTGATCCCCAACCCAGTACCTTCTCCTAGTCCTGGGGTGTCAACTCCTGGACCAGAACACAATTCAGGACAGGGGATTAGGCTACACCCAGGACCGTTGCCCATCCTTCCCGCATTGGATCCAGCCCAGCCTGTGGTACCACAGCCGAGGGGGGGACAGGTGAACCTGTGACAGGGACTAACCCACAGGCCCCAATTCCAGGACCACAAGATGGAATGGAGCCAGGAGACAAGACTGCCCAATGACCAGCAAAGGAACCACACAAGGAACCAGGTTCGGTGCTGACACTGGAGAGCAGTATGAAGAAATCTGTAAAACAATTATTGTTGGGTATGGGGGTGATGGTATTAAGAAGTTGCAGAATGTGTTGGGTGAGTTGGAAAAAGGTAAGATGGAGGAGAAATGGAAGGTAGAAAAAGAAAAGGAAATGGCTGAGCAGAAAAAAAGAGGGCGGAGGGGTGCAGATACGGGATCATGTGCCAGTGGCAATGAAAGGAAAAATCTGGAAGGGAGAGTTTGTGGATATTTTTGCCTTGGTGGACAAGAAAACGACAGAACTGTAAGAAGAAAAAGAGAGTTTTAGCAAGTGAGAACTAGCGGCAGTGGTGGTGCTAGTAAAAAAGGGGGAAGAACAGAAAGGGTCAACGTACAAAGGGAAAATGTGGGAAGCGTGGACCTTAGGTTTCACATACTACAGTGCTATAGCACAAGAAAAGAAGCCAGAGCTAGGGATTCCATAGTTGGCATACTTCTTAATTATTAGAAACGCATATAAGATGATGGGGGCACAAATTGGTTACAGTACAACAAAAGGTTCAGGACTCAGATGACTAGTTATGGGGAGGACTGCTGGTGGGATTCCAGGTACAATGATTTGTGGTGGGTAACCATGACAGTGGCAGGGGGAGCAGAAGGGGAATGGCAAAAGGAGGTGTGCGATACCAAAAATGTTGGAGGTACAAAAGGGGGCACTGTTCCTTTCCACATTGCAGATTTAGACATACCTGTTCAAAATGCAGGGGGGGGGCACCCAGCCTCTCATTGTAGATCATATGGGGATTCTAACTCAGGGGAGACAAGGAAGCTATTTCTTTGGGGGGGACAGAGAGGGCCACATGGGACAGTACGTAGGGAGAGGGTGTCACGAAAGCACACCAAAGAGGAAAGTAGAAGGAGTTTTTTCCCTTTGGCCAGGACCCCAATCAGAGGTGAAATTGTAGAACAATGGATGGTGGGGTATCCGGATACAAAGGCTGGTTTAGATTTGATAGAAGGTTTTCAAAAGGGTTTTAGTTTGCATTACGGGGGGGATATTTCAGACATGGGCCAAGAATTTGAAATCAGTACAAGGGAAGGAAGAACAGTGTACAGTTCTGGAGACCATACCTACATAAGGACATAGACAGACACTAGTGAGGCCCCACCTGGAGTACAGTGTACAGTTCTGGAGACCATACCTACATAAGGACATAGACAGGGTAGAGAAGGTTCAGAGGAGGGCAACAAAGATGGTGCATGGATTGCATCACAAGTCCTATGAAGACAGGTTGAAGGAACTGAACATGTACTCCTGGAGGAGAGGAGGGAGAGAGGGATATGATAGAGACACATACAAGTATCTTACAGGGAGGAACAGGGTGCAGGAAAACACTATTTTAAGTGAAAAGATGTTTCAGGACTAGAGGCATGGGATGAAGTTGGAGGAGGACGATTCAGAGGAAACATGAGAAAGAATTTCTTCACAGAACGGGTGGTGGACAAGTGGAACACCCTGCCAGAGGAAGTGGTGGGGGCTGAAACAATCACGGGATTTAAGAATGCATGGGATAGACATAAAGGAATTCTAGAGGTCAGGGGTAAGGGGAAATAGACTTCTAGGAAAACAAACTGAACTTACAAGCTCAAATGGGCAGACTAGGTGGGCCATAGGCCCTTATCTGCCGACACTGTCTATGTATCTATGTAATTTCTGAAAGAAAAGATTGGTAAAGAAAAGGAGGCAGGAAGGGTGGAAGGCCCCTTCAAGGAGCCTCCATTCCCACATCTATGGGTGTCTCTGTTGGGCTTCGTGCCTAAGAAGCAGGCAGGAGAGTACCAGTTGATACACCACCTATCCTTTCTGGAGAAAGGATTGGTCAATGAGTTTATATCTGAAGAGGATAGCAAGGTGTCCTACAGGACCCTAAAAGATGTGGTGGACATCATCAGGACAAGGAATACAGCATGGCTAGCAAAGACTGACATCAAGTCCACTTTTTGACTGCTGCCAGTCCAGAGTGAGGATTGGGAATTGCTGGGCTTCCAGATCAATGGGGAGTATTATTTTGACAAAGCCATGCCAATGGGGTGTTCAGTGGCATATGCCACTTTTGAAAGGTTCAGCACCTGGCTGCAGTGAGTGTTTAAAGTCAGGTATGGACATAATACATTGGTCCATTACCTGGATGATTTCTTATTTATAGGCAAAGGGAGAGAGGGGGCAGGTGATGTTGAATGATTTTCAGGAACTGTGTGGGGAGCTGGGAGTGCCATTGGCTGCAGAAGAAACAGAAGGGCCTAACAGGTGTTTAGAATTTTTGGGCATAGAAGTAGATGCAGAATGGGAGGTCTTCTGCCTGCCGAGCCAGGAAGTGATCAAACTGAGGAGATTGTTGTCAGAGGTAGGAAGAGGGAAAAGAGTGCCCTTAATCATAAGTCAGCAATTATTGGGCCATTTGAATTTTGTCTGTTGGGCAATTGGGCCAGGACATGCATTTACACGATGGCTGGCAAGGGCTATGTCCGGTGGGTCAAAGCCACATCACTGGGTTAACCTGGGGAGGGAGAGCAAGGATAATTTAAAAGTCTGGGAGCAATTTATAAACACATACAATGGTATAGCCATCTGGCAGGAGGAATAGCTATTCAGTACTGATTTAGAACTTTACACAGATGTCTCAGGTATGGTGTGGGAGCCTACTTCCGAGGGAAGTGGGTAGCAGAACCATGGCCGAAGGAATGGTTGGAGAGAGGGTTGACAAAAAATATTACATTTTTGGAGATATTTCCAATTTGGGCGGTGATCAAAATGTGGGGAAAATGGTTGAAGAACCAGAGGGTCACATTTTGGTGTGACAACAAGGCGGTGGTTGATGTGCTGAACAACAGAGGGTCAAAATCTGGGTTAGTGCTCCACATTTTATGGCAGTTGGTGTTACAAGGGTTGACACTCAACATGAGTTTTAAGGCTAGGCACATTGCGGGGAAGAGGAACACCATAGCTGACAGCCTCTCCCACCTACAGATGGAGAGGTTCCGGGCATTAGCACCCAACGCAGATCCAATGGGAGAGAAGATCACAGAGGAGTTGTGGGAGATTGGTTGGATGGAGCAGAATACCTTTTTCCAAACTCATGGGCAGACAACACTCTAAAAGCTTATGAGAGCTCATGGAAGGCATTCCAAGCTTTCAGAGCACACCATGCCATGGAGGTACGTGAGGCAGTTATGGAGGAACAGGTGGGGAGGTTTGTGGTAGTAAGATGGCAGGAAGGGTTGGCCTTGCCACCAAGGGGGTACATCTAGGTGGGTGTGCCTGATGAAAGGTTGTGGTGAACCTTGCAAAAGCACTGTGTTAAAGAGAATGATGATGGGGTGGCAGAGGGTTACAAGGAGGGGGCAAGAAAGGAGAGAGCCAATTCAAAACAGCTATTGAAAAATGGCAACATTATCAGAGATATGCTACACTCCGTATGAGGGGTTACTATTCAGGCTTTGGTTGCTGTGCTCCATAAAGGAGCATTCCGAGTATCAGAGATGGTGGGGCCAGCAATACCCACCACAGGAAGGGGATTACAATGCGAAGACATACTCTGAGAAAGGGAGAGCCTTTTCTTGGGTATATCAAGATCAAAGACGGACCAGACAGGAATGGGCTACAGGGTCAATTTGGGGCCCAGTTCAAAGGTGGACATCTGCCCATGCCGACTGATAAGTGAGTACCAGAGGCTTAGACCAAAGAAAAGGGGTCTGTTTTTTATACATGAGTATGGGAATGAGGTAAAAGGGAGTCAAATGTCAGGTGTGTTGAAACGGAGCATCAAAAAATTGGGAAAGAACCCGGATAGATTCTCGTCTCACTCGTTTCGGATTGGGGCAGCTTCAGAAGCAGCAGCACAGGGGATGGAAGGAGATAGCATAAAGGCCATAGGACTATGGCCATCTGATTGCTATAAGAAATACATCAGAAATGCAATACATTAACCCTGTCAAATTTTCTTTCTCCCCAACAGGAACTATGGAAAGAGACGGGATGGGGGGTTGGGATGGAAAAGGGGGTAAAGAAGGAAAATGAAGGACCGGTATATAAACATTTTCTCATTTATGTGTTATAGATACAAGGTGCAAAAATGACATTTGGATTGTGGGACACTCGCACATTTATTGGGCGGAAAGGAAGGAGGCACAGAAGTCAGGTGGAAAGCAGCTGGGCTGGGACCACAGCGCAGTACGGATCACTTGGAAAGGAATACAAGGGGTGAGATGGGGGCAGCTCCTTCCCTTACTACTGGAGATGAGGAGGAACAATAAGGACCCAGACCTCCTCATAATACATCTAGGGGGTAATGATGTAGGGTACTGCCTGTGGTTGGACATTTTTAATAACATACAGAGTGATATCAGGGTTATGAAAACTTGGTGGCCAGAATCATGATTATGTGGTCGGAGATGATACCATGGAGGGTGTGGAGGCAAGCCAGACAGCATAAAGCTATAGAAAAGGTTAGGAGGTGAATGAACAGTAGAGTAGGAAGATTCATATTGGAGAATGGGGGAACAACTATACGACATGATGAAGTGGAAGAGAGGATACCAGGGCTATACAGGCCAGATGGGGTGCATTTATCTACTATGGGTAACCACATATTTATCACTGAACTAGGTAGAGGCATAGACCAGTGGGTGAAAAAGATGAGTTAAAAGGGTGATAAGGAAAGGGGGGAAACCTGCCATCCAACGCAAGCTGGTGGAAGGAAGGAAGGAAGGAAGGAAATATTTGATAAGGAAAAGGAGGGGAAATGGGGAGCGGTATAGGGGAGAAACAAAAAGTGGTAATATAAAATTGCAAAAAGGTGAAGGGGTATGGACACCCTGGTAGTAAGTGGAAAAGAAAGGGGGAGCAGGAATTGGACCTGCCCAGAAAAAGAAGGAAACTGTAAGACCAGCTTGGGTTTGGACCCGGGAATAGAAGGAGGGGAACAAGACCCCCGGTTTTGATGCCTAGTGGTGAGAAACAAGTTAAAGAAATCGAAACATAAACAAGAAGGAGAAGACAAGAATCGGTGAAAAGGAGTAGGATTTGAATGTGACAAAAGTATGGACATAAAAGAGGAATTAAAAAGGAACTCAATAATGTATATGTTTGTATATAGTTGTACATCATGTGATGGTATTAAATAAAAGGTATTGCCAACTGAGCAGCCAAATCTACAATATTGAGTATGTGTCTCTTCCATGGGGGAAAGGATCTAGAACAAGTATTATTTATAGTTTTCACTACAAATATTTCTTTTCTGACAGTGAAAATCCCCCTTCAATCTTTACCTGCTCTTCGGGGAACTCTCTTCTTCTTGCCCTGACAGGGAGATAATTGAATCTTTGACTGTAACAAAGGCCTTTGTTGTCTGTGAGTACAGTGTGTTAGGAGAGAAACATTCTGCCAGTGGAACTGAGTAGAATTTTGAATCGATGTATTCCACGATAAACATTCCATGATAAACATTCCATATCTTGGATGTGGAGAAAAACAGAGAAGAAAAAAGGAAGAAGAAAGTAGTCAATAATGCAACAACATCATCAATGGTTCACTTGCAGTGTGCGGAAGGACTATTTTATCACAAATGCACACAAATAAATCTGTTGTTTCTACTTATAAAATAGCAGGGTAAAATCATGTAATCTGATTGGATCTTATTTATGTGTAAAATACGGTTTACACATGGGTAAAAAAAGGACTGCTCAACAGTGAAGAGTCTGCAACACAGATCAATGGGCATTTGGAACACAAGCATTTCGGTTAGCCCCCTACAGCCAGAACTGATCTTCTACCACTAACATGGCTAGTACCTTTACACTGCAAAAAAAACTTTGACTGGGCCCTAAAAATAAAACTACCTTAAATGAAAAATAAAACAAATGAATTCAATACTGTTTCCCTGATTATCACACTTTCCTTATGTACATAAACACATTAGAAACAACAAGCATTGTTTATAGTTTTCACTACAACTGTTTCTTTGCTTACAGTTAAAAATCCCCCTTCTGTCTTTAACTGCTTATCAAGGAGTTCTCTTCTTCTTGCCCTGACAGTGAGATAACTGAGTCTCTGGCTGTAACAAAGGCCTGTGTTGTCTGTGTGTACAGTGTGTTGGGAGAGAAACCTTCTGCCAGTGGAACTGAGCAGAATTTTGAATCCATGTATTCCTTGGTAAACATTCCATATCTTGAATGTGAGGAACAACAGAGAAAAAAAAAACAGAAAGAAGAAAGCAGGCAATCATACAATGACATCATCAATGACGTCACTTGCAGTGGGTGGAAGGATTATTTTATCACAAATGTACAAAGTAGATCTATTTTTCTACATATAAACATGCTTTTCCCAATAGTCAAAAGTAAAAAAAAAAAAAAAGGAGTCAATTTTATAAGAGCAATAAGGCAATCAGTGGTGTGTGTAAACCATATTTTACAGCACAGCCAGCAGCTGAAGTCATTCAGCCATTGGTCTCGTGCCTTACTACACCCCTGACTGTGCTGTAATCTATGGTTTACACACACCCCTTTGTGCCTTATTGCTTAAACGTGCTTTTCCCAACATTGAAAAAGTGAAAAAAAAGGAGCCAATTTTATAAGCACAATAAGGCACTCAGGGATGTGTGTAAAACATAATTTACAGCATGTCCAGCTGCTAAAGTCACTCAACTTTTGGCCTCATGCCTTACTACGCCCCTAGCCGTGATGTAAAATATGTTTTACACACATCCCTTTGTGCCTTATTGCTTACACAGTGGTTCCTTTTGAGGTGGGACTACATATTTTTAATATGGTTAAGGAATTAATGTTCACTTTTTTTACCTTTTTGGGTAAGAAACAATAAGTATTTTGTTCTTTAAACAATAACTAGGGAGTGTTAAGTGGGTATGGAGAAAAGAGTATTTGTGTGATGATTTACTTGTAAATGTTGATATTCTGTCAGTTGTGTCATGTAAGAAGTGGGTGTAACAGGGTACTTATCGGCTTAGTCTGTATCACTGTCAGAGGAGATGACCTGAGGTCTTTTGTTTTGTGATTGTCATACTTGTTTCCTGTAGTGGGGAGAATGGAAATGTTAGGTTTTGCACTGTATTGCTTTCTTTTGCTGTTATGTTTCTTTTTTATTTCTCGTTAAGATGAACAGTAGTTTGCTGGTGTTTCTGAGTTGTTTGTCTGTTTGTGTTGCTATGTGTGTGCATGTGCTTGTGTGTGTGTGTGTGTGTGTGTGTGCCTTGTGTTTTTTTTAACTGTACTTTTATGCTAGGGATAGTTTGTAGAAGTAGTAAGTTAATGCGTTCTTTTTTGGGGGCGAGTTTTTTTTACCATGCACTATGCTGAAGGTGATGGTCTTTGCTGCTATTACTGTAGGCCTGTTGAAACAGGAGCCTAGTATCGTAGAGTATTTGCTTGAGACTGTGGAGAGTTGCTGGGTTTACTGTTGTGATGTTGAGGCTATTGCTTCTGAGATGAGGATGGGATGGAAGAAATTTTTTTCTGCTGCTTTTCATTTATCCTGGTATAATCATTAACACTTTGTAGTTGTTTATACCCCGATATTTGGATAATGTCTGTGGGGGTTGGGGGCACTCCAGAGTCTATTAATTTTTGTATTAAATGTTTTCTCACAGAATGGTTGGTGAGGCATTTGTCTGTGTTAATATATGATGTTTCAATCATGGTTTTAAGTATTTTTGACAGTTTATTAACTCCAACTGGTTGGTTTTTGAACCAGTAGCTTTCTGTGTTTCCTATGACACAGTGGTTGGTTGCTAGAAAGAAAGGTGACTCTGCAGTCATAGCTAGAGGTGGTCTTGCTTTGGAGTATACTAGGTAGTTCTGGACTGGGCATTTATTGGGGTTTGCAGTCAGCTCGTAGGCTTTTGGTTTAACTTTTCTGCAGTCTTTGGGGTTAGCCCCCATCCTTGTTTTTGTCTGTCTTTCTTGGGTGTATTCAATGTAATGTTTGCCTTCTTCGTCAATTTTAAGTGTAACATCTCCCCCATTTCATTTGTCTCATTTCGGTATTGCCTCTTACTCCAAAGTATAGACTTATTGTTAACCACATAGTATTTATTAAGGCATTCGCGGAGTGTGGGCCCCGTAGTCTTTCTTCAAAGAAGGTGTTTATTATGGTATCTGTCTGATGCTTCATCAGTTGGTTTGGGTTTACAACCTTTCCCTTCACATTTTAGAATGTTTTCCGGCTTTGCAATACCGGATGTGCTTTTTCAAAGACAGGAGGTGGAGAGTAAGTGTATATCTTTTTTTTTTTTTTTTCTTTTCAGACTTTGAAAGGTGGAATGTAGGGTGGATTTCGTAGAGAGTGCCATCCTTTTCTTTACAGTGCGTGGAGAAGTGGCACAGACATTGGCTAAGCTCAGCTGGCTGTATTTGGTAATGTAGAATGTTGACAGTAAAGTTCTCAGCTATCTACCTGGAAAACATGGTGATGTCAGTCTGAGTTTTTTTTTTGCAGTGTTGGTATTTTTAGCCTTATCTATGAAGTTTTCTATTTGTTCCATGTTGATGGGGTCTGGGGCAGTTGTAGGCATTGTAATAGGTTCCATGTCCACTGCAGTTACTGTGTAGTCTGCGTTGGAGCCTGTGGTCATCGTGCTGGTAGATGGATGTTCCAGGTCTTCGAGATGGTCTGTATCATTTTCTAATTGAGTCATTATTTGACTCATTTTGATTTTGAAGGCTGTATCTTCATGGAAAAAAATCATTGTTATATGTGTTTCTTCCATTGTTTTTTCTTTTAAATGGAAAATAAGAAATTGCAGTGCTTGTACCAATGGTGCTGCTTGACTCTTCAAATGTTGACCACGGGTATCTGTGAATGATTAGGCATGAGACTTTGTGATGATTTGCTTGTGCCAGGCAGTGGGTCGCAAGGTGATAGCTCAGGTGTGGCGGAGTGGTGCTATTGAAACGTTCCTTTTTTTTTTTTAAGTGACTGAAAGTAGTGTGTCACTGTATGGATAAATAGCAACTGTCTGGATAAATAATATTTATCCATACAGTTGTTCAGATAAAGGGATTTATGGAACTTTATGTCCACCCATACTGCATATATATATATATATATATATATATATATATATATATATATATATATACACACACACATATATATATATATATATATATATATATATATATTTATACAATGGGGTGAAGGGATAACACTATGAATAAATGGTGTTATTTTCACAGCCGTTGTATAACCACTGTGATGACATCACCACTGTGGATTTATTTCCTGATAAACCCACAGTGTCTACATCACCAGCAAATATACAACAATGGTGATGTCACCAGAGTGAGACTATCTACACTGCAGCCTGCATTTAATAGCTTCACAGTTTCTCTTTCTCACTGAATCCTGCAACTAACTCAATTAGCATTGTAAAAGACAATCACCTGTGTCCCATAGTTATTCTGACAATCCTAGCCCATTACTGTGCTGCTCTAATCTTCAAACCAGTCTCCTTCATAAACCAGTTTCTCTTTCTGAATACTGACTGCAACAGTTTCTCTGTCTCAGTGAAGCCTGTAACTTACTGATTAAACAATCTGTTTCTCACTCCTAGCTGCAGGTAACACAATTATCATTGCAAATCACATGCACCTGTTTCTAATAGTGTCTAACACTCTGCCAGCCCATTCAGAAACACTTAGGCCCTATCCACACTACCCCTCTGTAACATTACAGAGTGCCCAAACTGTTACAGTAACGGTTTACGTTTACACCCGTAACGTTACAGAAGGCATTTTCATAACCGTTGTTGAAACCACATATGAGGTGTTTTCAACAACAGTTATGAAACTGGTTATGCCTTGGTAACGTTACCGGGCATAGTGTGGACGCATGCCACTGGTCCCCTAGCGCAGCGCCAGCTGCATTGTGGGATCGGGTGCCACGGTAACAGTCGCCCTGCTCCCGAAGTGTGGACCAGTGGTGCCGGTCCCGTAAGGGACACCATGGCAGTGTGGACACATTGCACTGCTCTCTGGTTGTAACAGTTTCTATCCATTACGGGGTCTGAGCAGTGCAGTGTGGATGGGGCCTTACACACACTCAGACCACACACAAACAGTGCTGTCAGTATAGCCTAGAAGTTAGATTAACAAGCAATAAACAAACGTCCTACATCCAGCAGCCCAGACCAGTGTTTGATTTTCACAACTTACATTTCAATACTGTGTGACTCTAAACAAATCACTTAACTACCCAGTGCTCCCAGGTCTCCCCCTTAAAACTTACCCACTGACCAAAATAAAAAAAAACTGAGTAAAAACTGAGTAAACAGGGAGAGAACACAGAAAAAAATATTCCTAAAGGGTACTAGCCCTATTGTATAAATCGCACACCTGATGTGTGACTTGTGGAATATGGCAAACATTTGCACTCGTGCAGATTGAACTGCAATAATATCACTCATGCCTTCGGCACTCGTGATATTATCACAGTTCGCTCTGCACTTGTGCAAATATTTTCCACATTCCAGTCGCCCATCATGTAACCCCTATATATATATATATATATACACACACACACATATAAATACACACTGTATACAGATATATATGTCTATATACGCACTATATATATATATATATATATATATAGATAGATACTATTTGAGGAGTGCGGTCGATATACGTCACGCTTGGTGCGCTAGCGCGCAAGCAGCAGAGGCCGAGTGCGCCAACCGCATAATGGCGTGGGATATCAGAGCGCCGACGCACACCTCAGAGTGGTATATCTATCTTATAAAATGGCTATAGATTTTTTGGGGAGTAGTCCTTCTGTGTAGTTGGCAATTAAATGATATGTTGGCAGAGGTGACACTTTTGGTGTGAAAACTGTATTTGTAAATGAATTTAACTTTTAGTAGTCCTTTTGGTGTGAAAAAAGTATGTCTGTAAGGACTGTCACTTTAATTGCCCAAATGTAAGCGTGACGGACGGTGCTCGTTTTAGAAAATGAGAAGCTGTTACGTGGTGAAAGTAAGACGTGCTGTGTTTAAAAAATCAGAAAAGTGACTGCCTTTTATTAGTTTCTCTCGGTTTTCCTTAATAGTAGTTCCATATTGTATGCGGAAGCAGCGAGGATAGATCGAGTGAGTCGGTAATTTTAGAAACGTAGACGGAAGCCAGAGCGAGAGTGGGCTTCCGTCTACGTTTCTAAAATTACCACTCGCCGTCTATCGTCCGCCTGCCCGCATCGCATATGGAGCTACTATCACGGAAAATGAAGAGAAACTAATAAAAGGCAGTCACTTTTCTGATTTTTAAACAGAGCACGCCTTACTTTGACCTCGTAACAGCTTCTCACTTTCTAAAATGAGCACTGCTCGTCACACTACATTCGCCATTGAAAGTGAAAGTACCGTCTGCAGGATCGATGTATTGTCAGTGGAAAGGCATCTTTTTTAAAGAAATGAAGAGAAGACTACAAAAGAATGTATGTTATAGTTTTATATACAGTTAGGTTTCTGTTAATCAGACTGGTCACAGTGGTTTCAGTAATAAAAGTGGTTGTACACTGTGACACTGTGAACATGGCAGGATTTGATTTTTAAATTAAATTTTCAGTAAACATTAATGGTAGGATGAAGAGATCTGTTTCTTCAGTGTGGGGCTACTACTGGTATATTTACTTATGGGTGTGGGTGTCAAGTTGCATATGTGTGTTAGTGTGGGTGTCTAGCTGCACCAGGTGTGGAGTGGTCTTGCTGCTGGTGAAAAGGTTTTGAGGACTGGAAAGTAGTTCAGGCGTGCGGTCGTAGTGGAAGGTGTGCGGTCGTTGGGAAATAATGCACGGTCATGTGACGTGTTTTGGCCAATTGTATCACTGGGATTTTTATGATTTTACCACACCATTTTATAAATATATATATATACACACACACACACACACACACACTATATATATAAGGGATATACAATGGTGAGCTGTCAGATAGCCTGTGATGCCCCAACAAACTGAGATGCTACCTAAACAATATGACTTGGGTAGAGTACATCTGCGCTTATACACCTCCTGTACTCGCAGTTTACTAGAAGAATAGACCACTTAGGCCCACCTGCGCAACAGGGTGAGCATTATTACTGTGCACTCCCTTATCTTGCTCTGGGCCCACTCTATCCCAATGTTACTCCTCTTTGCCTACCTGCAAGCCTTACAACATTGCTGCCTGGAATGATGAAACCACACTGTACTTCTTCCTACTACCTGCAATGTAAATCCCTGCTGGTACTGTTGCTTGTATTGTCCCTGTGTGCTAATTCTCTTTAATGTAATCCTTCACTTGTTTTTGCCTGATGTTCATGTATGTACCTTGTAATCTCCCGGGTCGCACCTGAAAATTGTTCATGTATGTATGTAATCTCCCGGATCACACCTGAAAATAGGCACTTGGCTGTCTAGTGTGCTTATCCGGTTAACAAAAGCAAATAAATAAATAAATAAGCCACATAATTAAGGGATCTGAGGGCACAAGTAGAGGAGGAATGGATCTTATGACTGAAATTGTACAGCTGCTTACACTCATCATCACTTGGAGACATGCTCAAATGTTAGGTTTAGAGGACCAGTTGTGGACAGGTGCGATAACAACCGAATCTTCATTAGTATGGTCAGTAATGTGTGTGACCCTATCTGGGGGGGGTTATACAACCTGTCTGCATTTTTTGAGAAAGCCTGAATGGAGGAAGGCTGTTGCCAGATAGTGGACATCTGGTCTTCATGGGGCCCAGTCCAAGGCAGTATGGGTATAGGAGCTGTGTCAGTCATGGCTAGATGCTCCACAAGCCTTTTCCATTTTGGATCCTGTTCCTGAATAGCCTAGCCACAGAGTATAGTTATCAGTAATTCTGCAAAGAAAGGGTCCTCTGGAGGGGACTTCAGAGAATCTTTAGGCTGAGGCTCTGTAGGTGTATGCATACCAGAGCTGGATGACATGTCAGAGTCCAAAGAGTGCCTGCTGGGAGTCTGAACCCTTTTTAGAGGAGTGTCCTGAGTTTTATCCCTGACCTGGTGTCTAGAGGAGTCTTCTCCAGAAAGGTGGGAATCCACAGGAGAGGCTTATCTAGGGGTCAGAAAGGAAGCAGGAGTAGAGACCGCCACTGGTTTCCGATGGTCAATCTCCAAGGTTTGTTGAGTCCTCTCCTCCTAAATCAGGGTCTGAAATACTGCCTGGATATCAGCCTGAGGCCACTGTGGAGGCAGAACCTGAGGCTGATTAGGAGGTGGTGGAGGATGGAGGCTGGTATAATGGATAGCCCAGTGTCTGATAGTGAGGGCTTCCATGAGCCTGATAGGAGTAAGGAAAGCCAGAAGGAGCATACCCTTGATTAGGCATAGCCTGGCAACTGGTACCCTGGTACATAATGGGGTTGATGACCAGGCATTGGATACCCCTGTGAAGGGTACATTGGGTATTATGGGGGTGGATAGCATGGAACATTGTCCATAGGTCCAGCTGGAGATGGAGCTGAAGGCCCGACAGGATGTGGGCCCAAAGCCCTGGCAGGTGGTCCAGAAGGACCAGACGTCAGCCCTGTAGGGGTATTCAAAGGGGCTGGCACTGGATCAGGCATATGAATGTCCTGCACTGGATGATTCTGTTCCTGGGGGCCTGATGGAAGAATGTCCAGCATTTAAAAATGGCCAGAGTGCCATATATACCCTGACCCAGTAAAGGGTCACATGGCAAAGGGACTCTTGGTGTCAGGGTGTGAGTAGAACCTGCCTGAAGACGCACAGTCATCTGGGGAGGAGTCCAAGATGGTGGAATCTGGTTATCCAAGGGGGCTTGGGCTGAGGAGGTCCCTATGGAAGGTCCCTGGAGGAATTAACAACAGGCCCAGTGGGTGAATCAGGAAGAGAATGACCCAACAAAGAAGGAGGAACCTCCAGATTACTGCCCACCACCGGCAGGCTCACATGGAGGGTCTGGTTGTGTCATGGGGAATGAGGAACCCACAAAAGACTGTTACATGTCCATTAGTTGGCTCAGCTCAACATCGGAGGTATACTGTAACCCTGATGGAGATCCCCAGCTCTGTGGTCCCCAGAGTAACCAGAGAGTGACCTCTCAGCCAAGGCAGTGCAGTCGTCAGAAGAGCTAATGTCTGATATATCGGCCTGGGCAATGTAGACAACAGTGGAGCTGGAGCCCAGTTTGCCAGCTGTGACCATGCACTCCTCGGTGGGGTTGGGGAGAGACTTATTGACCTGGCTGCTGGCGATAGACCCTGAAGAAGATATGGGTCTAAGGAGCACAATAGGGGTTCCATCGCCCAAGAAAAGGCCCAACTTCACGGTGAGTAAAGTAGGCAGAGATGCCCTGGTATGATCCACCAGAGTGGTATGAGACCTGGCAATAGCAGTACTTACTGAAGTGGAGGCCCCTCTGGTGTCAGCTGTGCCCGATGATCACTGGCAAGTGGATGGAGACCTATCCCGGTGTTAGTGCCTCTCCTTGTCCATTTTTTTTCTTTTTGGGTTCTGGCATTGGAGAAAAAATTTTTCCCACAGATTCTGCAGCCCCTTTACCATCAAATCTAGGCACTTCTCCAGCAGGTGGACTTCACGCTTTTTCTGGTGCCTAATCCATGTGGCCTGGTTAGAGGATTGGCAAGGTGCATAATCCATGGCCCGGTGTTTGGGGCCTTGGCAGATCACACATCAGGAATGCTAGTCAGTATGCAGGACCTGGGTGCTGCAGGACTTACACGTCTTCTTTTCGATTCATCACCCAACTGTTCATGTTCCTGAACTGTATCTCCAATGATATCCCTTCCTGTAAATTTGTCACTGTTATTTATTTGCTTCTCCTTTCTTCTGTTTTTCCCTTAAGAACTCTGTATAAGACCTGTTTATGTTAGACCTGTTTATACTGTAGTTTACTATGTAATTGTTTGACCTGGTGTTCTGTTCTCTTTTTATGCTAAACTGGATGTTTGTGTAAATGGGCATTTTTGCTCACATATCTTTCAGTATAAAATAAAGACTGATTGATTAAAAACTGGACTGACAGACCTGAACCACAGCAGTTCTGTAAAAATCCAAACTGGCCATACTGGGGGCAACTTGCATAAATACTAATGGTTCTGTTATTCTGGCTGCACTGTTCAATCTGACTTTTACATACCTGGTCCACTTCTGCAAGTACATTTTTTAACTCTCCCTTGGCATGGTTAAAAATGGAATCATCAGGACCAGACTAGATAGATAAAAGCCAGACCAGCTCATCTGCAGTGAGTAGCTCAGCAATATTTGCACAAGCTGTGCCCAGTCCAGATTTTACAGCTCTGGTACGGGTCTGGTGATCTGGGTTTTACCCATACCCCACTGCGTGTGGCTTAATGATATACATTACAGATGGATATAGAGTCTAACCCACTGAAGGTAGAAGTTTCAGAAAACCATTATACTAAAAATATCAAGACTCACTCCCTCACTGCCAGTCACAATTAATCTCTACCAAAGTCATGCTTAAATATTGGTGCCTCTACATTAACACCACTAAACTTTTAATGCCAACATGCCTCTTCTGCTGCCATGCGCTCCCCCATCCATGAAGTCCCATTCTGCTTGTGGCAGCACCCCCAAACCATTTTATAATGTATGGTAGAACGTTGTTTTGTGGTGATTTTCATCTTTTCCACATGTTGTTGTGCTATCGATGTGATGTAATTAAGTTGTTAACCCATCAATGGTAGGTCACATCGATGGCATAACAAAAAAGAATGCTGCCAAGATAAACATTCAGCTGCACCAGCACATCACAGCCTTTCGCAGTACTCGGCAGCATTCAAACAAAAACGGCAGTTCCTCACTTGTTTGCTTAGTTCTTCTTTTACTTTTCTCGTCAGGTACCTGGTGATCGAGAAGAGTGCCCTCAAAGCATTTCCTTCTGGAATGGGCCTTTTTCTATTGCTCTTCCAGATGGTGCACTGTTGACATGACCCGTTTTGACCCCTAGTTTGTTATAAACTTCCTAGTCGCATGGGACAGTGATTTTTTTTTATCGTGTAGCATGTTTATTGCATTTCTTATTTTAAAACCTGCTACCTGTGGTATTTTTGAAAAGTAAAATAGCACATCAGTGACTGTGTTTTAATTAAATGTGTTTTGGCAGCTTTGACACCACCATGTCCACGTCTTCACTCAGAGGTAAGCATTTAATTTGCTTTAGCTTCCTATTTTTGTGAACTATGTGCCTGGACTGCTTCCCCATACACCATAAAAGACAGTGTATGGGGAACAGTTAACAACATCATTGAAGTCTCATCTTGAGGTTACCATGGTTACTGAAAACCTCTCGAGCTGCGCTCTTGAGGTTTACAGACCATGGTAACCTCTCGATGTGAATACAACATGGTTAACTGCTCCCCATATATTATCCTCTATCTTCTGTATTATGTATTTAAGTGATGGCTGTTGCAGTGTATTCTGTCTCTACCCATCCTTCTATTTGTAATGCTGTACAGCCTTTTTAATGATGTGTAACTGACAATGCCTACTAGCTGGTTCTGCTTTTCTCCTCTGTCCACATACTTGATGTTCCCCCACCCTCTGTTTGATGAGGATCCTTTGTGAATGAGCCTTTAGCTCAACGGTTGTAATTCCAATTTTACAATAAATAAATAAAACCAGGTAATTTTTCAGGGAGCAGATCTTTACACCACATCAACTAAATTACTGCTAAACTCCTTATGTTTAAAAAATTTGTTGAGAAATGTTTGTTTTAGTATAACCATGGTCAGGAAAAATGAATTTGTAAAAGAAACCAAAACCCCCATTTATCAGTTCATTGAATCACAATACAGCACATTATGAAATGATTAGATTCTATGTGCAACCTACAGTAAGTCAACCAAAAATTAGACACACAAATGCCTACCTATTTGCAAGTGAAGCAAATGTGGTTACTGTCAAACAACTACAGTCACAAATTGCAGGCTAAGAATATTCAGTAGAATATAAACAATAGCCCAGAACTGCCTGCCTGAGAAAATGAAGATGTATTATTTGGAAAAAGGCAGCACTGGGACTCTTGGGACTGGGACTCTTGCTGTGCAATGTCCTGCAAAGCAGACTGACTGCTCTTCGGATGCTTGTGTCAAATGGCGTAATGATGTGTTGTGTTCATAAGGGCTTAGGGAAACAGCAGAGCTTATTTGTTATGCAGAAAGCTCCAGAAAGTGTTTAACCCATCTACTTCCAATAGCTTTCTATGATGTCTGTACTAACTATTGCTAATCTGACACAGAATGACTGCCAGAAGATAATGAGTTAACTTTCTGTGGGCTCAATTAACTCCTCAAGCCAGAGGAAAAATAGTACTCTATGGCATCCTATACACACAGAGACAGTGTAGTAATGAGGCTTCAGCAGAGGAATCTTTTTTTAACACTCTATCATGTTGTTTGGTAGCAAAAATGACAGCAGCCCTTTTCTAAATGCAAAACGCCTGTTGGGCTAAGCCCATAGTAATAAAAAGGAGCTGCCAGGGATCCTAAACTGGAGGTCACACCTAGAAATAGAAAGGATGCAGCAGACATTGGCACCCCCATTGCAAGCCAGGGACCAACCATGACCTATCCTAGCCAAATTACCTAATTTCCTGAAAAAGTGAAGATACTGGCCCTAAAGAAACTCCTGTTACATGGAATGGACACCAATTAATAATCCTGTCTTTTCCCTCTGCACTGACCGATCCCATCATCCTGTTTCCCCAGCTCTGTCATCCCAACATCCTCCAGGACTTAACTCAGTTTGGTTTGTTCTCCCAGGGCTTATCCCCAGTGGGGTTGGTGTGATCCCCCAAACCCCACCAGATTCCAGATTTGGTTAGTTCAGGCAGTACCTGGATAGTGGGTATAGGCTCTGAGGGAGACTGGATTCATCTTACTTGTCGTTGCTGTGCTTTTCACTGTTCTGTGCCTCTCAAGAGGTCAGGATCTGCAATGCCATCATGATGCATGCCACTTGATCCCATGCGATGTGTATCACACCTCCCATGCATCCAGATGGCCTGACATGCCCAACCCCTGGTCTCTAACAGGTATCATAGGTTATACAGAGCTAGAAGACCGTAGTCCATAATGCTCGCCAGGATTAATTATATCCTACTATACAGTTTTGTTTCAAATAGATGTCCAAATATTTTTTTAAAGTATTGATATTATTACATGACACAATTTCCACAGGTAAACTATTCCAAATTTTGCAAACTCTTATTGTGAACCAGTTGCTTCTTCTTTTTTATTTACACTGTTCTATTTTTAATTGCAAAGGGTGTGCCCTGGTTGAATAAAGTTTATCCCTTACTTCTAATCCTAATAAATCACACAAATTGTTGTCGTGCATTGCCTTAAATACCAGACATAAATCACCCCTCATTCTACGATACTCCAAGGTAAACAATCCTAGTTTATCTAGTCTAGCTGGGTATTCTAGACTTCTAGAATCTTTTTGGTTGCTCTCTGTTGAATTTTTTCCATTGATTTAATAGTGCCTTTGTCCCCAGGTGCCCAAAACTGTGCACAATACTCCTGGTGGGGCCTCACCAATGATGAATACAATGGGAGCAAGACATCACTTCTACTGCTAATATGTTTATTAATACAATGCAACACTCCAGCTGCCTTTTTAATAACAGCCTGGCAGTGGAGTTTAGGGCTGAGATCACTAGAGATTCTGATACCCAGATCACGCTCATCACTAACAGATTTAAGGTTTTTTCCACCAATAAGGTATTTGGATTGTATGTTTTTTTCTTCCGAGATGCATAACAACACATTTGTCTATATTAAAGGGCAATTTCTTCAAAGTGGCCCACTCATGTAACTCATTTAGGGCATACTGGAGAGTATGACTATCACCAGTGTTAATAATTGGGTAACCTATACGTGTGTCATCAGCAAACTTTGTTAACCAAACATCTGTCCTAGTTTTTAATGATGCTATATATAAATTAAACAGACACGGACCCAGAACCGAACCCTGTGGCACGTCGCTAGCCACTTCAACCCAGTCTGAAAAAAATCCCTTAATGCACACTCGCTGAGTGCGTCCTTTGAGCCATGATTCCACCCATCTTGATATATTCCCACCTATACCAAGGTTTATCATATCCTCTATAATCTGGCCAGGAGGGACCTTATCGAAGGCTTTGGAAAAATCCAAAAAAAAATGACATCCACAGCCTTGCCCCTGTCCAATGCCATACTCACTCCGTTATAAAAATTCAACAGCATGATCTGGCATGATCTGGCCTTAACAAAACCATGCTGAGTAGGATCAGGTTCTGTCGTGGTACATAGATGTTCTTTTATAATTCCTTCTAGTATTTTACCCAAAATGGATGTCAAGCTGATGGGTCTATAGTTTGACACTTCCTGCCTAGAGCCTTTTTTAAAGATTGGAACCATGGTAGCCTGTCTCCAGGCATCAATAACCTCTCCTTCCTGTAAGGATTTATTAAATAAGGCAGTAACAGGACCCGATAAGGGAATTGCTAGTTCTTTAAGAATGTGGGGATGTAGGCCATCAGGCCCTGGGGACTTATAGGGGTCCAAATTTTGAAGTAGTTTGAGTACAGTACTGGCATCTATTGTAAAATGCCGATTTGTGATATGATCATTATATTTCTTTATGGACTCAGTTTTAGTATTAAATACTGATGAAAACTGATTGTTGCACATAATAGCCATACATGTCTTATCCACTACTAAGTCTCCAGAGATATTTTTTAAAGGGCCAATAATGGGAGTACCGCCCCTTTTATTATTAATATATTTGTAAAAGGATTTATAATTGTCCCCCAAGTTTCTAGCCAGTCGTACCTCAAAGTCCTTTTTAGCTTTTTTAATACTATATTTAGACACCTTTAACTTGAATTTAAAGATATCCCAACTTTGCTTGGTTCCACAAGACTTAGCTCTTTTATAGGCCCAATTTTTATATTTGATATGTTTTTTAACAGATTTATTTATCCAAGGCCTTTTCATGTTAGTTTTATCCATTTTTTTGATGATAGGAATATATTTATTTGTTAATGAGGTTAACTGGCTGATCAGAATTTGCCAAATTTCAGAAAGTGAATGATCTAAAAAGGAATATTGCCAGTCCCAAGATGCACATTCTGATGTCATACCCGAAAAGTCAGCTCTTTTAAAGTTATAGAGTATTGTATTACCTTGGTCTTGTCCTAAATTCCTACTAAGGGTAAAATGCACAATAGAATGGTCACTGGAGCCCAAAGGATGAAGCACTGAACAATTTGAGATTAGATTTCCCATATTATGTAACACTAAATCCAGAATATTATCACCCCTGGTACTGGTACTAACTATTTGTTCCATGTTTGCCAATAAAAATAGCTGCAAATATTTATTTTCAATGGAGGATTGAGTATACGTATTCTTCCAATTTATACCAGGGAGATTAAAGTCACCCACCAATAAAGTGTTTTTTGTAGATATCTTCTCCACAAACCCTAACAGCTGAATATCGTCCTCTTGTATGATTGCTGGGGATCTATAAACTACTCCACATTAATACAAGGTGTCAATATGGAAAATATTTTGACCCATACAGCTTCAATACTGGGCCACTGTGTGAGTTCAATTTTCTCGGCATTAATAAGACTTGACAAATACAATGCCACCCCTCCACCCTTAGTATTACTTTGTCTTTGTGAAACAGGGTATAACCTGGAATATTTTTGTCACATGTGTCATTTTCACACCACCATGTTTCTGTAACTGCACACATGTGAATATTTAGTTGTTCCAATAGTAAAATAAGTTCATCGAACTTGTTCCCAAGGCTTTGTGCATTAATGACTAAACAATTTCATTCAGGTGGGGTCAAGGAAATTTTACTATTACAGTTAGTGTCAGGGTGCTGAGTATTCCCCCCCCATCTAATAGTTTAAACAATGATCACTCTGGTGTCATAATCTAGTAGCAAAAATACATTTACCCTGTCTATTTAAATGCACACCATCTGTAGCAAATAGATTTTTATTCAGAAAACCAGTCCAATTCTCTAGAAAGTAGAACCCTTCCCTTGTACACCAATGTTTAAACCAGCCATTTAATGTCATAATGTCTCTTTGTTTATCAATACTTGCCCTAGGTATTGGGAGGAGTCCTGAGATAATCAACTTTCCCCCTTGCCTTTTTATAGAATCCCCAATTTCCTCAAAATCCCTCTGTATTTGTAATAAGGATCTTTTACCAAGATCATTTAATCCTGCATGAATCATGGTAAGAGGGGAATTGGTATGTTCTTGTAGCCCTGGGAACATATCCTTTATGTTGTTAATTCCTGCTCCGGGAAGAGCACTAACAGTAGTATATAGATTTTGATTTTTACACAAAATGTGATCAGTATACCGAATATTAGAATCTCCTACCACCAAAACATCCCTAGGAACATTTGTGCTTTCTGTAGTCTGAACTGTAGGTATATTTTGTACTTGAGGGAAGTTCACAGGGTTCACAGAGGGGAAGACATCATCGTCTAGTGCATCTCCCGATGGTGATGCATGTGGTGCCTCAGGGGATGTAAAGGTTTAGGAGAAATATTAGTGCTTGGTGTACCTCCAATAGGGGAAAAACACTGTTGGTAATTCCTCACAAATATCCACAGTATCAGGTGTAAGTAGGCAAGAGTCTGTCATTAAACTGTTAAATTTATTTTCGGTCTGGATATTGTATTTACCCCCAGTGTTGCGTCTGCCTTTTTTCCCTTTAACATTTTGAACAAGACACCATTCATGTTCCTCCTGTTTAATTTTAGTCATACTTTGTTGTAGTGAATTGTTAACTAAAATATCTGCCACAGAATCAATATATTCCTCCAGATCATTGATATCCGCCTGAGTTTGCAAACGATTTTGTAGTACAGTTATTTCAGCCCTCAAACTATTAATAATAGAGCAGTTGTCACAGGCTAAGTCTCTGTAAACAGCAGTTGAATACATACCGCAGCCAGGGCAGGCAGGTGTCAGGTGAGCACCAGGATCTGTGTTCCCCCAACCCCTGGAGGAGGAGGAGGAGGAGGAGAGCAGTCCATGAAATGCTTGATCCTCCTCCTCTCCACTAGCCTTCTAACTCCCAAGCTCGCTACTAAACTTGGGGCACTGATGTCACAGGTGGTAGCTCTGCCACTGCACCAGTAGTCTAGCCCAAATACTGATCATTGTAACCACCCAGTCCCCTGGGGTTACTAGACTCCCATGAGTATTAGACCAGGTAGGGTCTCTGGGCAGTTGGTAGAGGAGGGTTTTTTAGAAATCTTCTGCAAACAGCTCATTGTTTACTTAGCTAGGCTTGGTAGAAAATAGGTGATGCCATTTAGAACTCTTGTAGCAGCATAACTCTTTGCCAGCTGCAGGGGAGGGAGTTTTAGAATCTTGGATTCAGTTGATCTGTGAGTAGTGTAGTGTCCAGAGTGGAGAGTGGAGCTCTGAGTGTAGAGGTACCTGCCAGCCTCCCCTAGGCTGAGTGAAGGACCACTGGTCATTTTTCTCACCCTAGAGAGTGAGACAACAGCCTGTCTACGGGAAGTGAAGGAAATAAGAAGGGGGAGAAGGCTTTCCTTCACTATATAAGTGAGAAAAGGGACAAGAAGGAAGGGATTGTTAGGCTTAAGAAAGGGGTGGAGTGGGTGGAGGATAATGGAGGAAAAGCAGAGATACTAAATAAATGCTTCTGTTCTGTCATCACCAGGGAGAAGGAATGACCACTGCCTTCAGGAGGAAAAAGAGGAGCGGGGGAAGGGAACACAGATGTAGTGATAGAGGAAGACAGAGTGAGGGAGGAGCTACTGGCATTGACGGTGGAAAAATCACCTGGCCCGGACAAAGTACATCCAAGGATACTAAAGGAAGTGGCTGAGGAGCTGGCAGGGCCACTGGCAGACCTATTTAATAGTTCACTAGAGTCAGATGACCCAGGGAATTACAGACCAGTCAGTCTGACCTTAGTTGTGGGCAAGCTGATGGAGAGCATATTGAAGGAAAGGTTGGTGGAATATCTAGAGAAACATGGTCTCCAGGATGTGAGGCAGCATGGGTTCATGAGGGGGAGATCATGTCAAACAAATCTGATTGACTTCTTTGACTGTGTCACTAAGACAGTAGACAGGGGCAAGTGGTAGACATCCTCTGTCTGGATTTCAGCAAGGCCTTTGACTCTGTGCCCCATAAAAAATTGATCAAGAAGTTGGTGAATCTTGGGTTGGGGAAAAGATGGCCAGATATGTGGAAAACTGGTTGAGGGACAGAACCCAGAGGGTGGTTGTGGGGGGAGAGTTATCTGGCACCAGAAACATAACCAGTGGCATTCTACAAGGCTCAGTGTTGGGGGCCAGTGTTGTTCAGTGTCTTCATCAGTTACATTGGGGATGGTATTATGGGAAAAATGTACCTATTCATGGATGACACCAAGCTCTGTGGGAGAGTGGAGACAGCTGGAGGGATACAGGACCTACAGGATGATCTGGAAAAGCTGGGAAGGTGTTCCAAGATCTAGCAGCTTGGCTTCAATGCAAAAAATGTGAAGTTATGCATATTGGAGCCAAGAATCCCAGGACAGAGTACTACCTGGGTGGAGTCTGAATGTCTGCTTCAGAGGAGGAGAAGAACCTGGGAGCGATGATCACTAGTGACCTGAAGCACTCCATACAGTGCAAGAAAGCAGCAGCAAAGGCAAACAAGATGCTGGGATGCATATCTAGGGGGATCGGTAGCAGGAGAGAGGAAGTTATATTGCCCTTGTACAGGTCCCTGGTAAGGGCTCATCTAGAGTATAGGGTTCTGTGCTGGTGCCCACACCTCAAAAAGGACATTAACCTGCTGGAGAAGGTCCATGGGAGGGCTACAAAGATAATAGTGGGTCAGCAGAGTAACGAATATTAGGAAAGGCTGAGGGCACTGAACATGTACTCCCTGGAAGACAGGCAAGAGAGAGGGGACATGATTGCTGCCTTCAAGTACTAGAAAGGGATAAATGAGGTGGATAAGGACAGTCTCTTTAAGCTGAGTGGCAACCATAGCATGAGGGGGCACAGTCTTAAACTGGAGGGTGAGACGTTTAGGAGGCAGGGAGGTCAAGAAGTATTTCTTCACGGAGAGGGTGGCGGACACTTGGAATGCACTGCTAGAAGAGGTGATCTTGTTGAAGACAGTGGGCAGCTTTAAGAGAGGCTGGAATAGGCATAGCAGAAGGTAAGGATCATAGGTAGGGAGGATAGGAGGTGTGGGAAGGGAGGGCAGGGACAGTAGCTCAAGCTGTGTACCTTGCAGTATGAGCAAACTATATAGACCAAATGGCTTTCTTCTGCTGACTTCTTCATATGTAAGTGGCAGAGACCTGTGTCAGCAGGACCCAACTGGGTCATTTATGTGAAAATGAAATGGGGCTGAGAAATCAGTAGATCCAAGGGTCAATTTCCTGAGGGACTAGAAGATTGACCAGATGCCCAGAGCAGGAACTGAGACAGTTTGGTTCAAGAAGCTATGGAGTCAAGGGAAGAAAATGTTTTTTTTCTTTGTTCAAGTCTGATGTCTGTAACAGAGGGACAAACAAACCATGACTACAGTTACATGGACATGTTTCCTAGGAAGTTGTCTGGCTGTGTATGTGCCCAAGACATGGCTAGATCACACTTCTCAGGACTACCACAACAATGTGCTGATTGTAAATGTATTTTCTCTGTGAAGAGGCCTTTAGCAATCCATGTGGGATTGAAGGAGCCAGTGTGTGTCCTGGAAGGAATGGCAAAAGCTGGCTTTGGCCAGGGTGGGCATACCCTCTTCTAGAGCCTTGGTCAGGGCTAACTGGTTACCTGAAAGGCACAGTGTGCCCTACAGGTGTTAACATAGCCCATCTTGTCAAGAGGATGTCTTTTAAATTTGAAGTGTGTGGCAACCACCACGTAAATAGACAATTGTAGAAAAGTCCAGAGATTCCAAGAAAATGGGATGGACAGTTCACTTCTGTAGAGAAGTTCTGTGTGACATATGAGTACTGTTTGTTTCATGAGAAAGCAAACATGTTCTTGACTGCATCTGTTGCTGGTAGTACAGTTTTCCAGACTTGGGGTACCACCCAATTTCTGCCTACCATCTGTAGAAATAAAGCCATACAATACAATCCCAATTTTCAGCTATTGGACATTCCATCTTTGAGTCCATGTAAAATGTTTACAGGACCCCTCAGATAGGAGACACAACATAGCCATGGCATCTCTCTCCCAGAACTCAGAGTAAATATAAATGTTATTTTGCACTCTAACTCCCCCAACCTCTTAGATGCCAAGCCAGGTATTTACCCTAATGTCAGGGGTGCTACATTTATTTATGCCAGCTTGTGGTTTGTTGCATTGTCTGTGTACAAGTTTAGGGGGGGTCCTGGCTACAAAATGCTGATCTTGGCTGGGGTAAGGCTTGCATCTTTAACAATTATTCTGCAGAACTGGCAGTGAAGTGCAAGGAGTTCACACTAGTAAGGAAAGCTTTCCAGGAACTGGGACTCTGGTATAATTTGTATACCTGGTCAAATCAAAAATAGCGAGCAATGGAGTGGCCAGCACATTTGACACCCCTGAGTAGGTGAATGGGATACCATCAGAGACACTGGCCAGAGAAAGCAAAAGAGTGGAAGACACAGGCAGGAGCAGCCATCCCTAACAAGAAGCATCAGGAGTCCTGACCCATGAACCAGGAACCAGGAAATCCTCTGTATATACATTACCCCCGGACCACTGGACATGGAGTGGTAGACCATTCACTTGAAGAGGACCAGGGGCAGAGAAAGGAGGAAGCTACAGGACCACATTAGGAACACAGCTCCTGGGGCAGAAGCAGGGACTTAGGCTTCTCACTCCTTGGCTAGGACATGGTGGGTGAACCTATACCAAAAAGAGACTGCCATGAAAAAGAATGCAGCTCTCCCACCAGGGAAGCCTCAGATAAATACATATAAATACATAATCACAAAACAGAATCCAGTGAGTGAAACTCAGCTGTTACAGGCAGAAATTGTAAATGACTCTCTGCCATCCTCAAGTGACCCTAGATGAGACTGGGACCTGAAAGCACCAGAGTAGGCTGGTGCTCCTTCACCCTATGCAATCAGCACCTAAAGTGCATTTGGCACTCTGAACTTAGAAAATGAATGTTGCATGTCAGCCTAGACCTGCAGCTGTGGGAAACATCCTTTAAAACATTATAAAATTGATAAGAAATATCATGTATCCTGATTGGCTGAAAGGGTTTGGAATCCAGTGGTATAAGGATTTCTTCAACCACTGGGTTGGGAACCTTTTCAGCCAGCAGTGCAGAGTCTACCTTGAAATAAATGCTTTTTCCACATTCTGATGTGGAATGTTCGACCTCCATGTTAGTAAAGCATCACAGGCAGGCAAACTGGCAAGTGGCAGTACAATAAAAAAACACCAAACATGTTAGGCCATAAAATAAATGGATAAAAAATTTCAAGACAAAGTAATTATACCTCAGTAGCAATGGTTGCTTGATCACTGACCTTTCTCTAAGTACACCTGCAGTGTTCGTCTTTTTAGGCCACACATCCAGCTGTTCGCAGTAGGTGTAGAACCAGAGGATGCGATCTCAGCATAGGGCAACCATCCTACAAGATGACTGTATGCTCGCCTACCCTTCCTCTCAAAAACCTGTCAAATCATTGATGCCGCGTCCTTCCTACAGTCGCCGTGGTACCTCCCCATCAGTTACATAGCTGGAAAAGTGAATCGCCATTCAAACAGAAGGCAAGTAAATGCAGCCCAGAGTCATAAAAGGAAAATAGGGCCAATCTTGCAAGATCAACACGCGTTGCATGATGGTAAGCAGCAAAAATTAAAGCAACAGCGAGGGCGCTGAACAGGGAGGTAATTTAAACCCTGCAACAGAACTTATCAATCCAACATGATTGTTGCTTGCTAATGTTGTTATTCTGTCACATGTTCAAAACTAGTTGCTATTTTTGACCATTCAGAAAGTTTACCAAGGGACTATTTTTTCTGAATGTTTCAATTAATTTTCTATTCTCTATTTAAATAAATGTTACAAAGTTTTCAAAATCAAAACACCTTGTCAGGGTCCCTTCTTTTCCATAGTTATCACCCATTTTATAAGCGCAATAAGACACTCCCCAGTGGTGGTTGTTATGTGATAACTGCACACCTAGGTGAGGAAGGACACTCAGCCTTCGGCCTCGTGCCTCACCACACACCTAGGTGTGCAGTTATCACATAACAACCACCACCCTGTCATGTCTTATTGCTTACAAATCACATTCTTTGTCTGTTACTCCATCTTTTCCCCTTGCGCCTTCCCTCCCCACAGGTAATGAGTTTACTGAATATCTTTGTTAAATGTTTGACTGGTCACCTAGCTAGCCTTTGGTGTGACTGTGACAGTGATCCCTTGAGGAACTGAGAGCCTGGGACAATAACAAAGGGTAAAGGGAGGACTGTTTGCCATTAAGTCCAATCCCGCCTCAGACTTCATTGTAGAATGTTCACAGCTCCCTCGTCAGATACCCACCCTTCACTGCACTCTTAGGACCACTGTCTCAACATCTCAGCTATCTCAGGTGACTTGGATGCCCCAATGTCAAGGTCTAAAATGTATTTCTGCCCTAAAGCATTTGAGGATGGGACTGGGGGTTTGCCAGGGTAAATAAACTTTGTTGAATGTTCCTTTACAACCATCAAGGAGGATTGAGGGGACTGCTGACAAACTCCCATTCTGGCACCCACTAGGCCACAGCCATGATCTGGACCTGGCATGGCCATCCAGAGCAGTGGATAGGCAATGGCATAGATATCCATTGGGTTGGGAGGGTTCAAAAGACAGGCCACATTGGCAATGGCCATGGCAAGGATGTTGAGCTGTCAGCAACTGGTGGCAAAAATCGCTGGTCGGCTGCCAATCAACCATGCAGTGATTGGCTGGAGTGACACACCCTATCCACTTCCCTCCTTTCCTCAACCACACCATACAAACATGTGAATGTTGAAGGGTCCTTGAGAGGGCTAGTCCATTGCACTCCCTCTCTGCATGGCAGCACCCTCATACTGGGTTTCACTATTGATAGTACCAATGGGAGCCTGTAAAACATACTTACCATCTGCCAAACATTGCAGGCTGTTCTGGGGATAGGAGAACCTCCTTTTATCCCTTCCAATGTATAGTACATTGTTACCTTCTGCCACACATTCACTAAAAAATACCACCAACAGCTTAATCTGGTTTAATGTCAGTTGGCATTCATCTGTATCCCCCCTTCCCCAGGATGAGGCTGAAAATAGGCAGAATTGTCTAGTGCTCCTTTCCTGGTCAACAAAAATGAAATAAATAATCACTGGTAGCCCATGCTAGGAAATAGGCAAGGGTTACCAGGAGATCAGAAGAGTGTAAGAGGATTGAGCATTCCTGGGATTGCTTCCTTCTCTAGGGGAGAGGTGGTCAGTCATCTTGGCTTTGACAGCCACTGGGTGGAGGCCTGATGGTACTGCAGGCAGAGAGGAGCTGGAAGGAAGAGGCCACTGTTCTGAAGTATATGAGTGCCTGCACTTGCATGTGTTGATATGTCACTATGGCAGGGACTCGTGGCAGAAAATGGAAAAAGGGATCTGAAGGTTAACCATTGTCCTGAGCACTTTCCCAGACAAACACCACCACCACCCAAATGCCTTAAGCAATCTGGATTCAGACTTTGGGGGGGAATGGCCCCCCTCCCTCCTTCAGCCCCATGGGAGGC
Source organism: Neoceratodus forsteri (assembly GCA_016271365.2). Classification (NCBI taxonomy): domain Eukaryota; kingdom Metazoa; phylum Chordata; order Ceratodontiformes; family Ceratodontidae; genus Neoceratodus; species Neoceratodus forsteri. The sequence goes on along the minus strand of CM028133.1, from coordinate 82,455,464 downwards.
AAGCCATGATGGATTTGCTCCAGGTAAATCAGAGGGAGGTGGGTTCCGACTGGGGAAGTGGCAAAAGGTGCAGGAACTTGACTGAGGAGTAAAATGCTGTATTAAAAAAAGTGAAGTACCCCATTTGGGGCCAGCCTGTCAGTACATCGGTAGCATAACCGACAACTACACCAGTGATCCTACTTCGAAAATGAGCATGGGTTGTCAGAGGCCAGCCCAGGAGAGGAGGAAGAGGAGGACTAAGCATCACAGAGATGCTCTTCTCCTCTGGGTGGCAGGATGACATATTCCACCGCAGTACTGTCACCTAGGTGACTACAGGTGGCAGTGCATATTGAAAGGCAAGTGGGAGGAAAGAGACATCATTAAGGCTGGTGTCCAATGCATGCATTGCTTGGGAAGGATGGCCTTGCTGTCCTAGCATGCAGCATCCCTGGGGTAGAGAAAAAACAAAAAACAGCCTGGCACCTCCATGATGATGCCCACAGGAGCTCCTTGGTCTCCATCCAGCTCCAGATCCTAGCACAGGCCCAATGAAATGTGAAAACTTGGGGTTCTCCTGCACCCTGACCCTGACCATGCCTGGGGAGCAAAGCAAGAGCTCTCTGGAGCAAAGCCATGACTGGGGAGGCTCTACGGGTTGCTCAAGGGACCTGTAGGGACATAGGAGGGGGCTGGAGAGTTGGGAGCATAAACAGACATTGCACAAAAAAAGTATCCCCACAATGGGCATCTTATCTCACATGGGCAGCTTTGTAAACAATGCATTTGCTCAAGGACCTATCACTTTAGCTACTCCAGAGGAGGGGGTGAGTTATGTTTGGGGCACAGTGTGGTTACGAAGCTACTCAATTCAAAGTCAGAGCTTACCTGCTTGCCCGGAACCTAAGTGTGCCATCATTAACAAGAGAGTCCATTGCAGGAGGGACCCCTATGACTAGTATCTCCTTCTTCTGGCAAATCTGAAAATGACTACCCTCTGTCCCATAAAGGCATGCCATGGGTTTCCCGAGCAACTGATTTCTGACTCAGTAAGTATTGCATCAACTCAGCTCTCTTGCTGACCAACATACTCAACTGGCCAGTCAGAAACCTTGCAAATCAACTGTCACAAGACCATGATTCAAAGTGGGTGGAGCACCCACACCTATACAATGTTTCTTCTGAGCACATGGTCTGGGGGGCAGTGGTTCAGGGCATCCCCCCGCCCCCACCAATGACAAAACACTCAAACCCAAAGATGTTTATCTTCTACTGCTACTTTGGTAATGTTTTATGGAGAACTCTGCAACTGATATGTCTAATACAGGGATGTATCCTGGAATTTTAAACGTGTACTGAAATGCGAACAAACTGTTGCCCCCGTAGAATACAATTCAAAAGATGTGCTGCTCCACCACACAAACATTGCCCTCCCCACTTCAGTCATCTATATGTAGATGCCAATAATTCTAATAGATTCAAAACATTTTATTTAATAATGACACTACCAATTAGACAGATGTTGTCTGGCTTTTAGTTACAATGTTTAGGATACATTGTAATAATACATTGTGATAAGCCTCTGTACCACATAAAGGTAGCCAACCTTTCAGAAGCCCATTCACACCACACTCGATCGGGTCACTCATACAATCATTGCCTCTAAGTTTAGCACCCACACATCTTCCAAACATTATTAACAAACTCACACTAAAGCATCCAAGGAGGAGAGGCTCTGTTTGTGTTTGTTGCCCTGGCCTGAGGCTCATGTTGCCCCTGGATTTTCCAGATTTTACAGTACTCAGAAGAGTACACTGAGAATGCCTGCCGACACCCATGGTTTAATATAGTTTATTTTTTTACAGCCTTACTCCAGATCTATACTGGTTGCACTTGGTCTTCAAATTCTAGTAGCCTTACAGTTTAAAATGATTTACCAACTTTTCATACGTGGATTTAGCAATCATTCACCAGGTGCACATATAACCAATGTACAATGTTGTTCCCGGATTGTGCCAGCTGTTTTTGCGTAATAAAATAATTCTTGCAAGTGGCGATCACAGAACTGTCAGAGTGTGTATTGAAAGCTGTATCTGGTGACCTCTGACGCAGGGTACCGAAGCCATGTCACCACAGGTAGTTGTATGCGGTATACCTAGCGCTTGCTGCTTATTCTGTGTGCCCATGATTCACAGTACAGTTTGGCAATGGCAGACAGTTCCTTCTCTTGATCCGAGGACAGTCTCAGTGCGTCCGACTCAGCCAGTGATTTTTCGGATATTGAGTAAGTGCCAGTCGTTGAAAATATCTGCATCCCGGACCCCTATAGAGATGACCCCTACGATAGCAGTGACAGCAATGGTGGCAGCTCTGGTGGTAGCAGCAGTCCCGATCCTTTTGGTTATGGCAGCGAAAACAGACTTGGCAACACAGACTGGTAATGGGATGATCTTTGTCTGATTTATGCAGTTCAGCCAGTTCTTGTCTCTGGTTTGTCAATGATCGCGAACATTTACCCTTGCACCCAGGCTACGCACTGATGGTTCCTTTCCTCATCTCTGATGGCATTTGCGGTCCTTTTTTGCAAAGCTAGGTGTTGCTATCTTCAAATTTTTGCCAGATTGTTATAGTGTTGGGCAATTGATGCAGTTTCAGCCGCATTTGCCACCCCTTGTCCATCGTAACATATATTAGCCACCCAGTCGCCGTAGCAAACCCAGTGCGTATGTACCACCCCATAATCGCAAGTAGCAGCATATATTTGTACCCATGCTGATAGTAACTGCAAGTGGTAGTTTCTAAATATTTTTTTTCTGTTTTCGGGCTGTGCAATCAATTGTGATAATGAGAAACAGTGTAATACTTTCAGCATTATTCTGCACTGCATCACATTTCTGTTTGCATTTGTTACTGTACTGGCATGTGCACTATCTATGCAGTCTGCAGTTACAACAGTGGCGAGCACAGCACAGAATATAGTGGTTACACCTTCACCTATTATTTGGCACATGGCTACAAAATATTCTCATTCTGCATTGTGCACAGCAACTGAAACCCAGTAGTGATTGCCTGCAGCACCTCAGTATCGGTGCAAAGCAGTGACAAACAGTATCTGTACCTGCCAGGCACCAATCAGTGGTAATTGTTGTTACTAAACATGTTCCCAGTGTCACCTCACAAACTTTTCTTGTTGAGTTTCATCATCCCAAATTAAAATCTCTGTCGGTCTGTGCAAATGTGTGCAGTGGTCAAGCATAGTAAATTATCTTCATTTTTACCCCACGATCGAAGTTAGCATCTCCACCATCATCAATCTTCCCCCCTCGATCCCATATACCGCCCCATCTATCCTATAGCTACCTTTGCCAACAGTTAAACTTCATGCTCAGAGTTGGTTCCCTATTCCTGCCTAATGAATTTTTTTGCACTTTATGTATAGTACTATGCCACATCCGGCGTTCTGCATCGGATTGATCATATGTCTCATGCAACATTGCTATGTTTGAGGTTCTTTTTTCTTGGCAGTCCCATTGTGCTGTGTGTATGGGGGGGCATCATTGCACTTTGCTTAGGCACAGATGATATCAGGGTCATTGGCATGTGTTCTCACTACGTTACATGTTGCCTTCAGTAGGTACTGTTCCTCAGAGTTTTTGACCTGCTCCTTTTTTGGGTCACAATTCTGAAATGCATGCCTATACCCAATAGCCATTACCACTTCATACTGTGCACAGTGCGGTGCTATTGCTCTCCATGCCCTGTGTTGCACAGTCATGAACATACAGCAAAGCATTTGTTGGTAAGGGCATCAGCAGGCTGTTTAGTTACACTGTGTAAGATTCAGTAATAGCAATATATGTCACTGCTATAAATGTGTGTGTGTGTGTGTGTGTGTGTGTGTGTGTGATGCTGCCTTTAGATGTAACAAGATGCCTGGCCAGGTATACATAGACAGTGTCAGCAGATAAGGGCCTATGGCCCACCCAGTCTGCCCATTTGAGCTTGTAAGTTCAGTTTGTTTTCCTAGAAGTCTGTTGCCCCTTACCCCTGACCTCCAGAATTCCTTTATGTCTATCCCATGCATTCTAAATCCTGTGATTGTTTCAGCCTCCACCACTTCCTCTGGCAGGGTGTTCCACTTGTCCACCACCTCGCTCTGTGAAGAAATTCTTCTCATGTTTCCTCTGAATTGTCCTCCTCCAACTTCATCCCATGCCCTCTAGTCCTGGAACATCTTTTTCGCTTAAAATAGTGTTTTCCTGCACCCTGTTCCTCCCTGGAAGATACTTGTATGTCTCTCATCATATCCTCTCTCCTCCTCTCCTCCAGGGAGTACATGTTCAGTTCCTTCAACCTGTCTTCATAGGACTTGTGATGGAATCCTTGCACCATCTTTGTTGCCCTCCCTGAACCTTCTCTACCCTGTCTATGTCCCACGAGGTATGGTCTCCAGAACTGTACACTGTACTCCAGGTGGGGCCTCACTAGTGTCTTGTGTAGTGGAATTATGACCTCCCTTTCCTGCTGGTGATGCCCCTGCCTATACATCCCAGCATCCTATTTGCTTTACCTGCTGCCTTGTCACACTGTTTCTCTACCTTGAGGTCACTGGGAGATGACAACCCCAAGATCCCTTTCCTGCTTGGTGCATGCTATATCCTCACCCCAACTGATATATTGTGTCAGGGTTTTGTGCCCCATATGCATTATCTTGCTCTTCTTTGTATTGAATTTCAACTGCCAAACCTCTGACCATTCTTCAAGTTTCTGCAGGTCCCTTCTCATTCTGTCTACACCTCTGTGTGTCTACTCTGTTACAGAGCTTTGTGTCATCAGTGAACAGTGAAATTCTGCCTCTAGGTCCTGTGCAATGTCACTGATGAAGATGTTGAATAGAACCGGTCCCAGCACTGATCCCTGTGGTACCCCACTGGTCACTCTTCCCTCTGTGGAGTGACAGCCATTTACCACCACCTCTGTGTCCTGCCACCCAGCCAGTTACCTACCCACCACACTACTGTCCTGCCCACACCCATATTCCCAGTTTGTGTAATAGTCTCTATGTGGCACAGTGTCAAAGGCCTTGCTGAAGTCCAGATAGGCCATGGCCACTGCCCTCCCCTGATCCACCTCCCTAGTCACCCAGTCAAAAATTCAACAAGGTTGGTCTGACATGACCTCCCCTGGTGAAACCATGCTGCCTTGGGTCCTGTAGTCCATTGACAACCAGATGTTCAACTAACTCTCCTTCAGTAGTGCTTCCATGATCTTCCCCACTACCGAGGTGAGGCTGACTGGTCTGTAGTTCCTGCTTCCTCTTTGTTCCCACTTTGTATAAGGGGACTACATCTGCTGTCCTCCAGTCTTTGGGTACTTCCCTGTTTAAAGTGATCACCAACAGGATAGCCAGAGGTTCAGCCGCCACCTCTCTTAGTTCTTTATGACCCTGGGGTGCACCCCACCTGGCCCCATTGCTTTATCAACTCTTATTACTTCCAGTTCCTTCAGGACCCTTTCTCATGTAAAGGGACTTGTGTCCATTTCTGCACCATTCTCACCCCTTGTACTCCCTTCAGACCCATTACCCTCCTCTTCCTCAGTAAAGACTGAGCAGAAATACCTGTTCAATATGTCAGCTTTACTGTTGTCATCCTCCACGTGGCCCCCATCTTCCCCTTCAGTCTCACTATCCCTCCCTTTGTCTTTCTTTTTTCACTTATGTACCTGTAAAAGGTTTTGTCCCCTTTACCCACTGATTTTGCAATGTGTTCTTTTGTCTGAGCTTTGGCTTCCTTACAGACCCCCTTTGCTTCTCCTGGTACTTCTCCCTATCCCCTTCTGCCTGTGTCTTTTGTATTGCCTGAATGCAATCTTTTGGCTTTCACTTTTGCTACCTCTTGGAAAACCATAATGGTCTCCTCTTCCTTTTCTCTTGCTAACCTGCTTAATGCATAATTATGTTGTTCTTGTAATCCCATTTTAAATACTGCCCACTGTTCCTCAACCCCTGATTCCTGTCCCATTCCCCTTAATGCCTCTTTCAAGTATCTCCCCATTTTCCCAAAGTCTGCCCCCCTAAAATCCAGGATACGTGTTTTTGTGTGGTTTGGTTCTGCTCTTTCTGTGATTTCAAACCACAATGACTGGTGGTCTCTGTTTCCCAGGTGCTCCCCCACTGTTACCTCCATCACACTGTCCCTGTTTGTGAGCACAAGGTCCAGTATTGCCTTCTGCCGAGTTGGTTCCATGACCAGTTGCTTGAGGAAGGCACCCTGAAGGGAGTCCAGGATAAATCTGCTCCTAGTTGATGCTGCTGCTGGGATGCTCCAGTCCACGTCTGGAATATTGAAGTCTCCAACCAGTACTACTCACTCTTGTCTGCCATCCTTTGGATGGCTAGCATCAGCTCCTCATCTGTTTCTTCCTTCCTGGGCTGGTGGTCTATAGACCACACCTGTGGGATGGCTGTCCCCATTTTCCTTTCCAGCTTAACCCACAGTATCTCTCCCCATTTTGTTCCTCCTGGATCTCTGTGGCCCTTATGTCATTTTTCTCACAGTGCCACCTCCTCCCTTCCTGCCTGCTCTGTCTCTTCTGAATATGTTGTAGCCAGGTATGGCCATCTCCCAGTTGTGGTTATCATTACACCAGGTTTCAGTGATGGCCACAATGTCCAGGTCTGACTGCACCATGACAGCCTCCAGATCTTCCATCTTGTTGCTAAGGCTCCTGGCATTTGCACACATGGCTTTCCATGATTTGACCTCCTAGACTGTTTCACTGTTCTGCTCCAGCCCCTTCCTTGGTTGTCATTTATCCCTGGTTCTCCTTGCTGTCTGCCCTTCTGCTGAACTTTGCCCTTTGTGCTTATCCACCTCTTGGGCACTAATCTCCACCTTTTGCACACTGCTTTGCAGAGATAGCCACTCCTCTGGTTCACTGGTTTCACTGCTATATGGTGTGAGCAAGTAGGTACCCTCCTTGCTGGTCTGCCACCCCTTGCTAGTTTAAATGCTTGTCAATGTAGCATTTAATCTTTCATTGAGTGCTTGGATTCCCTCCAGGATAGATGCAGGCTGTCAGGCTTGAATAAACCTCCATCCCTCCAGGTGGGTCCCCAGTCACCAATGAATCCAAACCTCCTCACAGCACCAGTTCTTCAACCATGAGTTAAAGTTTCTGGTGCATGCACTCCTATGCTCTCCCTTGCCTCCTCACAGGTAGTACTTGAGAAAGTGACAGAAGTAGCTACTTGCTTGAGACCCCTCCCAGTTTCCTAAACTCTTCCTGAACTTCCTTTGGCTCCCCATTTGCCAGGTCATTAGTACCTAGGTGGATAATGACATCCAGCTCACCCTCCCGTCTTGCCTTCCCAGTGATCCCCAGGATCTTCCTTCCATCCCTCCATGCCGTGGCACCTGGTAGGCACCTCACCTCCCTGTCCTCCCCCTCCTGTGTTCCTAGCTGGATCCCTCATATGATGGAGTCCCCCACCAGGATTCACTTCCTCCTTCTCTGGGGTCCACTGCTTTCCCCGCTGAGGTCACCTCCTTGGCTAACCTCCACATCCTTTCCTTCCACTTCTCTGGGTACCTCTATTTGGTTGTCCTCATTTGCCAGTGTGGCATATGAGTTCTTGAGTGGAATAGGATCTGGGATGTGCCTCTGCCTGACTCGTCTTAACCTCCCTGAGCCCACTGTCATCCAAGTGCTCCTCGTTCGGCATCCTTTGAGGCGGTTGCATTGGACTGGGTGGTCCCTGGATAGGGGTGATGCTACTCCTGACCCAGTTTACTTCCGCTCTGAGTCTGGCTACCTCATCCCACAGCCAAGAGAGATGCATGCAGATAGGGCAGCACCTCAGTGTCCAGAAGGTCTGCCTGAATATGGCTGCCCCACAGCCACTGTGTTGCACCACTCCCCACATTATACTGCAATTCCACTACTTATCTGCTACTGAAGCTCTCCTAGTTCCCTTTTATTAATTTGCTGTCCTAAAATCCTGCCACTGATCCTCAGATACTTTTTTTTTTAAAGAAAAGAAACCAATAAATAAATAAATGAGTCAAAACACTTGTCGTGGTTGAGGGTGGGCTTCTTCCCCTTATGCCCTCCTACTACACCTTACTATACCCTGTGTTTAGTTCCTGTCAATCAGATTTAACAGGGCATATAATTAAGAGTCGGGGAAGGGGAGGGAGGGGCAAACATTTGCAGCAATTAAAGACAGCACAGAATTACACCACCACTATGTTTTAAATTTTCAACAGCCCAAAACAATTATAAGTAAAGACAACAAAGAAAGTATAGTGTCACTAAAAGCCCACAATCTAAGTTTAAAAGAAAAATAGTAATTACCAGTTACTCTAAAGCACTGAATTGAATATGTTTCCTTCCTTTCCCTTCTGGCTTCTTCTGAGAAAATAAAACTCTGCTTGCTACTTCAACTCTGACTAAGCCCCACCTCCAGTTATCACGTAGCTGAGGTCAGAGGCCAGACAATTAACACCCTTCACCCAACTACAGGGCAGTCAGACAAGCCAAGATAAAATTTGCAGCAATTAAAGACAGCACAGAATTACACCACCACTATGTTTTAAATTTTCAACAGCCCAAAACAATTATAAGTAAAGACAACAAAGAAAGTATAGTGTCACTAAAAGCCCACAATCTAAGTTTAAAAGAAAAATAGCAATTACCAGTTACTCTAAAGCACTGAATTGAATATGTTTCCTTCCTTCCCCTTCTGGCTTCTTCTGAGATATGGTATGCATGGGAAATGTGCCAGTTGTCATATTGGCACCCTTTCGCTCATGCCAATGGATCCCCTAGCATAACTGCATAATTCATTTTTTATGATGCAAGAAAAGTACTGGTCTCATCTCTGTTTCTAACATCACACACAACACACACCCAGACAGATACAACTGAATTGCAATGCTTGACATATGCCATGTTATGCTAATCCATGTGTGTGTGTGTGTGTGTGTGTGTGTGTGCGCCTGTAGTGAGGTTTGATCTTGTGGTCTGTCAGAAACTGACCATATTATCAACAGTAGATATTGTCCTCTGTTGCGATGTATAGCACTACACTGTGGCACTGTTCCCCCGTTCCCCTATTTTTTACCCTTTTCATAAATGCATGCCAAAAACACAACACACAATCACCATTCAGTGCTGTCCACCATGTTGTAGTGTCATTCTACACAACTTACATATTATTCATAGTGAACATGTGTTGTATAGCTTACAACGCTTAGTTTTTGAGGGTATCAGCATCCTGTACTGTTACAATGTGTTAGGTGGAAACTGAGTTAGATGCAGTGTTGACAATACGAGTCACTATTAACAAAGGTGTATCTGTCAGTGTATAAGTATGCATTTCTGGATTGAGCCAAACATTGTAGCTGGCCAGGTATGCATGGGAAAAAGTGCCACTTTGCACAGGAGCATCCTGTGTAGTATGCTGAGTGACCCCATGCCATATGCACATATTGCATGAAACCTAGTGGTCTGCACCTTGTGTCCCCCAACACACACACACACAGTCACTCACTCACTCACATTGCAGAGAAACACCCAGGCAAAGTAGCACTACCAACCATACAGCAGCACATTGCAGTGGTGAATATTTCATTCCTGGTAAGCTGAGCCTATCAACATTTCTGTCATGGTGCTGGCTCTGCATCCACAGTGAGACTAATCAGATTTGATCATGGGCAGTGCATCTCAGGCCTCAGCTACATATTTTTGGCACCATAATCTGTAATATAATTGTGGTTAGTGACTAAAACAACACCTTTATCACATAATAGAGAACACAGCTTAGCAATCAATTCCAACATAATAAATGCTTGGCCCGTCATCTCACAAATGAGTTTTGTACTGCTAAAATACCCATAGAGTGAACACAAGCACTTCTATCTAAGCAGAAGTGATTTAACAACACTTAGCAGATATAAATGCATGCTGTCAATGGAGTGCAAATCCCTCACATTGACTCTTTTCAATGTAGAACCCTTGTATCACTTGGCCCAGGAAGATACAAACAAACAAACTGGACTTATAAGCTCAAATGGGCAGACTGGGTGGGCCATAGGCCTTTATCTGCTGACACTGTCTATGTATCTATGTATCTATTATGGCTAAAAGAGGTGCTAATCACTCCTGGCCATTTGGAAGATTGAAGGTAATTATGCAGTTCCTCACTAACTCAGGTTTTATCCACCAATTATTTTTTTCTACTCTAAGCTACCATGCATAGCATAGCATAAGCCCAGCCACAGGCACATTTTTCCCTCCCACTGGACACGTGTGTGCTGTGCTGTTTTTGTACCGCTGATTGCCAGCAGCAAGTCCCCACATCCTGACCTGTCTTTCTCTTCCTCTTTCCAAGTCCTACCTGCATGCCTATCTTGCTGCCTCTGCATCCTGTCTCTGCTTCTGCTGAATCTCCTAGCCTCCCCACTAGTCTGACGTCTGACCTATACCACCTCTCCCCACCATCCTTTCATCAGCCCCACTCTCCCCATCCAATTGTGCGTAAAGTGTGACATACTATTGCACATGTATAATTAAGAATTGTATGGTATATAGATCTTTATAGATACATATACATAGTGTACATAACTTGCTCTACTGTATTGAATACACTGTACAATGTTTGTCAAATTGTTTCCACTGCACAATGTATGTATGTCAAATGTATTCCTGCACAAATGCACTGCTATACTGTACCATGTATGACCCCAGGTTGACCCGGAAAAAGGGACTGTAATTGTCTCAGTGGTCTTACCCGGTCACCAAAAGTGAAATAAATAAATAAATAAATAAAGTGACAAGGTCCATGAATTTCATCTGGATCAGGTGGCCTGTTGCTGCAGTGTGATGCCATTCACTAAGTCACTTGCCCCCCCTTTGCCAATCACTCTATCACTAGAAGTAACCTCTACCCTTCTAAAGATAGGTCCCCGTAATTGTTTTGGGTGGCCCATGTTTCTGTGATGGCTGCAATGTCCACCTCTCCCTCTGCCATGAATGCCTGTAGCTCTGCAGTTTTCAGCCCATGGCTACCAGCATTATTAGTGACCACCTTCCACCCTTCTCCCTCCTGCCACCCTGTTCTCTTTTAGTAGCATCACCAAAAGATGATTAATCCCGTGTTACAGAGCTCCCACTATATGGGCTGTGTGTATGGCAGCAGCCCTGATATATTCTGGCACCTGGCTCTGGTTTAGACATTTCCACAGTGTTCATTGGCTTATTTTTTTGACTGTTAAGTTCTGGTAGCTACACACAGTTGCACTGACACCATGTTTTACCATTTCATCTGCCACTATCTTTGTAGGTGCCTTTCTGGGCATTGTGTTATCACGGACGATAAATTGGAGTGCTTGTGTTGCCAGGCGATAGAAAGAATGAGTGGGAGGAGGGATGATGTCAATGTAGTGTGCATCACAGAGAGCCCAGCATTAGTAGTGTAGTTCTGGACCCAGATGTACTTCAGACTGCATACTATGGGTACCGGCAACAATACAATGGAGGAAATGCACCACGCAGTTTGTATGCATAAGTATCATTAACCACACATGTGCCCTCTGCTCATCACATAAATTTTTTGCCGTATCACTGGTACCATTTTTAATGCCCATCTTCGTTCTACCCACACTAGCCATATTTGTTCATGATGGGATGATCTCACAATCGAATCAACATGTTTCTGTGCCTGTTTATTACTCATTGGCATGCATAATACTGTAGGGCTACTCTAGATCTGCGATCCTCTCACTGTCCCCATTTCAGAGTACGAGGTCTAAGATTGCTCCCTCATGAGTGAGTTCCAAAACTGGCTATCAGACGCATGCCACCTGTAGGACATTGAGAATGGCCTTGCTCTTGGATGTGGCTGCAGCAAAGGAGCTCCAGTTTACATCTGTCCTTTTCAGGTCCCCTATCAGCAGTATTTCACCTTTCTCTGCCTCCTATCATATCCTTGTCCATTCCCCCCAACATGGGGGTCTGTATACAACCCCGGTGCAGATTGTGGTACCATTTCCAGGCTCTGAGGTGACCCACAGTGCCTCCTCTCCTCCAGGTTTATTTTTTTGTTCCATTGCTTTTATCCATTACATAGAGAGGTACTCCTAACCCTCTTCTACCCTCCCTGTCTCTCCTGTATGTTGTGTACCCTGGTATGTTAACATCCCTGTCATGGTTCTCTGTGTATCTTGTTTCTGTGACTGCTATGATATCCAGGCATCCCTCTTTCATCAAGGCCACCAGTTCAGTGAGCTTGTTGCCCAGACTACATCCCTATGGTGCCAGGCCCTCCACTCTCTAAGGTTATAATGATCCGATTCCTATCACTGCCAAGCCCCCTATATAAATTGATGCTACCTTGTTATCACCCCGGCACTGCCCGCCAACTGACAGGGCATTTCTTTTTTTTCTGTCAACAGGAAATATCGCTACACTGGGTACAGACAGTTGGTTCGATGGGTCTGGGGATATCTTGGGAAGGATGTACGAGTGGCACTACCATCATGTGCCATTACCAAGATATGCAAAATATCCAAATGAAGATGGGGAGGCCTATAGGCATTTCAAGCCCGAACGAATCATCAACCCATAAAAGCAAACCTTTGATCCTTCCTTTATTGCAATGTAGCACTTTCTAGTCTAATATATGTTCATGCATGTAATCATTCAATAAAGATACAGGAGGCAACTTTGAATCAAGTTTTGCATCTGTCTGCCTTTACTTATTGGGACTGTACTCAGTGCCACAGCAATGAACAATATCCAGTGCATGATAAAATCAAATATACATTATGGCTTTTTGTATGTTAAAACAATTGACTGCGTGCCGTGGTTTTATTACTTCAAGCAACATCTGCCCCATTTTCCTAGTGGTTTCATTCACGCAGCATTAGCCAATATCAACATATATAATGAATTGCTAGTAAAGTCGTCACACTTAGAAATTGTTTTTTCATTTCATGTTTTTTATTGTGCAGTTTCTACAGGAGGGCACCAATCGCCATGGTCATAGAGTGCACAGGGCGTACATATTATAAAGCACATAACATGCAATAGACAAAAGACATATACAAAAATATGCAAGAAACATCCAAAAATAGTTAGCTGGTAGGCCAGAAATGTCACATGGAGAGGAGTCAAAACACAGTTGCCACACAGACCTACTGATACTTGTGATTCCATTCATGTATTGAGGCCTCTATGTAGTAACACCATCGCTTATAGCTGTGAATTATGCGAGCGCATAAACACAGGATGAAACCCCATCACTGAATAGGAGGCGGGACCATTACCGATCGGGAGTACAGGTGGGTATGTGAAGGGAGATGGGAGGGTGACATCACCATCAGGACAGGGGACAGCATGAAATGGGGGACAAGGGGGAGGTAGTGGAGGTGGCAATCCCAGTCATGAGAGTAAGGAAAGCCATCAGGTCCCTTAGGACGGAGAACACACCAGGGCCAGATGAGTTACATCCCAGGGTACTGAAGAAACGTGCAGATGTCCTGGCAGAACCCAGCTTTTCTACATGTCTGTGATGATGGGGTAGGTGCCCTGGGACTGGAGGGTGGCACATATCGTGCCTATACACAAGGCTGGATCAAGAGATGAGGCATGGCTATACAGGCCCATCAGCCTGACATCGGTGGTGGGCAAGTGATGGATGCTGTTACCAAGGAAAGGCTAGGGGGGACCTGGAGAAGTTAGAATACCTGGACAATAGACAGCATGGCTTTGTCATAGGAAAATCTTGACAGACAAACTTTGTGGGGTTTTATGATTGGGTGCCGAGTGCCCGGGTCCAGGGCATGCCAGTGGACATCCTCTTTCTTGACTTCAGCAAGGCATTTGAGATGAGACTAACCCCTGAACCACGACCCTATTTGTCTCATCTACACAGATGGTCAGCATGGGGTCCCGAGGGATCGGTCCTAGGGCCCTCCAGTTTAACGCATATGTCTTTGACATAAGGAAGGGTATCAAGAGTGAACTGAGTCTCTCTACAGATGAATTGAATTTGGGAGAAGTGGTGGATGGGGAGGGGGGAGGGTGACCCTGGAGGAGGACATCCATGCTCTGGACAGCTGGTCAAAGAAGTGCAGTCTGAGATTCACTACTTAGAAATCCATGGTTCTACACCTGGGCACCAGAAACCAGTGCAAAGTGTATACCCTGGGTAGGGAAACGCTGCAAGTTGCAATGGCTGTGAGGTACCTAGGAGTAGTGGTTAATGTCAAAATGAACAGCTCTGACACTTGTAGGAGGGCAGCAGCCAGAGACAATAGGATACTGGGATGCATCGCTAGAGGGATTAACTCCAGAGGCATGGAAGTGATAATCCCGCTGTACAAGTACTTGGTTAGACAGCACCTAGAGTACTGTGTGTAGTTTTGGAGGACACCTTTAAAATGGGACATTGCGCTCCTGCAAAGACTCCAAAGGAGGGCAACCAAAATGATCTGGGGCTTGGGGGAAGGACCTATGAGCAGTGGTGCAACAACATCACTCAACATGTACACGTTGGAGGAGAGGAGGGATGGGGGGACATGATAGAGATCTTCAAGTATGTGAGGCAGACAAATATTGGGGGTCTCAGTTGGAGTGCTACAAAGGAAAGGGGTGCCAAGTAAAGGCAACATGTGGAAGCAGGAGGGTGAAGACTCAGGAGGTGCTACTTTACTCAGAGGGTGGAGGAACCATGGAATTTGCTGCACATGGGACTAGTGGAGGCAGAGACTGTGGTGGGGTTCAAGAGGGATTGGGAAAGGTATGGGAGCTGACCAAAAGAGCAGACATGAAAGACTATTAGGCCTACTGTGCTGGCATTCTAGTATGTCATTATATGTTAGTATGTAACTTGAGATTGTTACACAGGTAAATGCAATCCAGTATGACTTCCCATGCATAGCCAACTGGCAAACACAATGCTACACAAACTCTCCGCTACAGGTGTTTCTTTCACCTTTGATTATGCTGTAATGCTGCCAGTCAGTTCAAATGTTACCTTTAACTACGGTATTGTACTGGCAATGGACAAACAGATTATGCAGACCACTGGACCATGTCCATTGCACATCGCGAAATGTCCAGTGTTACACCACTGTACTGTCACTGAATGCCCAGAATGAGTCGTGCCCAAAAGTAGCATTTGTTCATTGTCCCATGGCATTTTCCAAACTGTCATAGCACCTTGAATGTCTGACAACAGTCTCCACGAAGAAAAATCTCACCGAGGGCAGGTGGTGCAATGCAGCAGTTTGCGTGCAGTGTGCTATGCAGCAATCACTGCATTGCCCTTGTGGTAAAAGTGAAGATAGTGAGGGCTTCCTCAAGTTACAATTCATGTCATGGAATACATGATACAAACAGCGTTCTGCCCCGATGTTCTAACTATTATCCGGCTGTATCATCCAATATTTTGTGAACCATGTTACTTTTTGTTTGGAAATCGTGTACGGTACTGCTGTACTGCGCTAGCTCTGTCCACATCCTTGAATGTTGCAGAAAGTGGTACTGGCTGTTGCTTTGACTGGGCTAGTTGCTTTAGTCAGACCATCACTGCTGGATCGCTCAACGGCAACATGACAGCAGTCATAACTGCATATGCATACTCTGTAATAGATAGCAAAATAAAAGGGGTTATATTTCAGTCACCTTTGTTGGGTTATGCAAAACAGAAAACATAAGTGATTCACATCTGCATGCAAAGGCACAGTGTAATGAAATGCATTGTTATCAGTGATGAAGCCAGGTTTGGGAGCGTTTGGAAGCTAGTGGGGCCATTGAGTCAATCATGGGCTCCACTTTCAAAGTGACACCGATTGCATTGCCGAGAAACCCTACTATTGCCGGCGTCCACCTTCTGCCTCACGCTGTGCCTCTGGGTTAACCCATGATGTGTGGCATTGTCCATGAAAGACAGTAACAGAGATGTTGCTTTGAGAACACAATAAAGAAACACCAAAAAATGGGCATCAAAATCCATGTTTAGTGTGCTAGTTTACCATATGTGGATGCTTGTTTACGTGGCCTCACAGATGGCTCACCCTTCTTTGCCTTGGAGAAGTAGACTGTAAACTTTGCATTACCAGCATCATCCAACAGAGTGTCTCTGCAAGCATTTTCATTAAAATGTAGTGCAACAAGATATAATCTGAAATGAAAGAAAGCGTACAGACAATATTAGATATTTGGAACGCAGTACATCTGTACAGAGAGCAGGGGTTGTGTAAGCTTTTGTTTTTCCCAATAATGGTTATGGTTTGGTGGTCAGTGTGGTGAAGGGTCTTTACCAGACAAAGTACCTGTTCGGCAAGCAGACACCATACTGTGCTTCACAATGTAATACGTGAAAGTGTCACTATGCACTGATCTACAGCTAATGACACCATTTTAAGTGACTGGGAAGAAACCTATTCACTTATGAAACACGTTAGAGTGTACCAATGGTTACAGAGCAATGGGGCAGGACCTATCATTAGGGGTCATGACTTGAAAGTATTTATTTCCAGCCAACAATTTGAAGGACACTTGGAATGGCCGGACACAGCATGACAGGAAATGCAGACACCAACATAATACAAACATGTATGTGCTAGCAAGAAGTGAACCACACAGATGAGCATAAAATGCTGAATCAGTTCAAAAAATATTAGCAATAGCGGGCACAACAGGTCAGGAAACATGAGAGGCGGAACTGGCCTTGTCATTAATGCTTTCCCATGTCCCTCCTCAAGTTACCCAACACTAGTGTGGTATAGACTCCCTTGCAGATTCTTGTTGTCAGTTGCAAGCAGGCAGACATTGACCTCCAGTGGCTAGGTATATTGGTAAATAAGAAATCTAGCCTGCTGCACCAAATGGAGTAACTTTCTTTGTCACACGCTAGTCACCTGACATGCCCTCCACGGCATGAATCAGTGACTCCTATGGTGCTATGCTCCACTACTTTTTCAGTGATTGAGAGTGACCAACATGACAGAAATGTACACTCACACTTACCGGCACTGCATCCCATGGAAGGAATAGACAGTGTGTTTGGGCGCAAAATGAAGAATCATGCTGTGGAAAGCTTCAACTGCCGATGTTTGCACATGGGGTGATAATCGCATAGATGTCACTTACTAAACGATTATTTTCAAGAATATCAAACAGTTTCTCTGTTCCTCTCTCACCTGTCAGAAACAGAAATGTCAGTACATCGAAATGTCTATAACCATCAGTATGGTTTATTTACTCATTTATTGTCAAATTACTCACTGGGATGCAGCCACTTCTTTTTTCTTTCTTCACCCTCGAGTGGTGGATGCAAGCAGCGTGGGAAAATATCACTGTGGCCTTCATGTATGTTTGCCATGTGGTTCATCATGCATTTCCAGTTTGCCTTTCTAATGTCTGGATCACAGTCTGGTGTTGAGGCCGCAATCCAATAGATGTGATTGTTAATGGTGCGTTTCCATCGGTTGATATTTTCGCAGTCTTTCTGTTTCCCCAAGGACTCCATTTTTTTATGAAGACCTGCAAAGATAAATGTATGCTTAGTGCACATTATCAGAGAACTGTGTCCACCATTCAAGAGATAGAGCTGTACCATACAAGCCTAAATCTACCTCACCTTTGGCAACAAGCCATACATCATAGTAATGGGTTCCGCCAGTCATTAGGGGGTTGTCCTGAAGCCAGGCATTTATTTGAGTGTGTCTGTCTGTCACCAGGCAGTCAATCTTCAGGTTAGATTCCAACACAAGAAATGACAACACTCGCCGTAGACCCTCCAGCTCCATCCATGTTGAATTCTTCACCTCATTGCTCTGGTTGGAGAAGAGTGTAAGGGTCACATTGCAGAAGCAGTACTGGCAATCATGAATAACTGTACAATGTTGGTGCTGCACAACGTTGCTTACCTGGACCAGTGAAACAGCTATTATTTTGTTGAGACACTGCTCCAGCATGCTGTATGATCCATATTTTGCACAGTGCCCAGGACTGTCGCAACGCCCATCACCAGCTAACATGAGTCCACCACCCATTGCCACCAACTCATTAATTAATTGTGTCTGGTGCTGTAGCCAGTAGCTCTCAATGGTAGGGAGCAGAACATTCTGCTGATGGTTGTCAAATGTTGTGTGGGAAATGGATGCAACATTCATCAATGTGAAAACACGTAATGCTTTAGAGACTGGGCAGCCAGATTTGAGAATGGCAGCAGCCAATAACATGTTCATGGGTGGAATATGACCCATTTTTGGTTGATTGCACCAGACCAGATGATATCCACAGTCTAGACACATCACAGTCACTATCAAAAGAGTCCCCAGCTTATGCCGTTTTTCAACTGCAGAGTACTGTACCGTTGTATTCGCTGCACAACTGGGGCATGTTTGGAACAGCTCATCGAGACTGGAATGGAAAACAAAAAACTTCTGCTCCCCTGCTTCTGGAATTGATGGCTGTATAGGCACACTGAATAGTGATGAGATGGAGTATTGAAAAACAAACATTAGTGGTGATTCGCATCTGAAAAGAGAAGCAGTTACTCAGCTTTAGAATACATTGCAACATTGCATATTCACTTATGCCAGTTGGTGTCAACTATGTCACCCGCAGCGAATGGCTAGTGTCACCACCCAACACCAATGAAATGGTGTTTTTAACATGACAGTATGCACATCATCTATGTTTGCATAATGCATGCAAAGAACATGTCTATGCAGTAAAAGGCATCACAATAAGCGTACAACAACAATGTAGCCGGTATCACAGTGATGTGCACAAAACAACAGGGTATACCTCAGTACTGCTACAGTGTGGTGCGATCACCACTGTATGTACAGAGTGACACAAATATACATTTCGCTACCAAGTGGCAATTGGTGCTCTCACTGTTGGCTTGCAATGATGTTTGTCCACTGGCAGCATGTGTGTGCCAAGGTATGTTGCAACATCTTGGAGGAGTACACCAATCTAAGAATAGAGCACACTAGGCCAATAGCTAGGAAATATGACAGACTAAAGTCATGCAATGGTACAGATCAACACTGTGTGCCCCCTGTAATATTGAAATGCTCATGCATTACCACCAGATGATCAGCAGAGCCGGAGGGCATGGACAAAAATATAACCGGTGCTATATGTAAAGCATTTTATCAGGCCTCTTCGGTTCAAGGCATGGAAGGCGAACGTGCTTTGGTATTTGTCAGCTACCAGTGATGATGTACCCATGCAGATATCATGCACAAGTAGTGACCTTTTGGTTGGCTTGTATCACCATACACAGCTCACTAACACTTTTTGGTTCCTGTTAGTAAGTACCTCCACACACCACTTGTGTACACTTATCTCACCATACCTACATTGTGTAGTACGCCACTGAGTTTTTGGTTTCACTGGTGCATTAATGTGTAGTACATCTAAACAGCCATATGTTTGCATAGTAGGTGGATGGGGAGGAGGGTGGCAAATTACTGCAGGGGGACTTGGCAAGGCTCTAGGAGTCGTCGCACACCGGGCAGCTTTGGTTCAATGATAAGAAGTAAAAGGTGATGCATTTCGGATGCAAAAACGCAGGATACAGCTATTGGATGGATGGTATCAAACTGTCCACATCTGACAAGGAGAAGGATCTGGGGGTGCTGGTGACTGGGAAATTAAATCACTCGGCCCAGTGTAGGAAGGCAGTGGCTAAGGCTAACATGATGCAAGGGTGCATAGCAAGGGGATAACATCCAGGTATGGCAAAGTCATATTGCCTCTGTACAGGTCCCTGGTGAGGCCACACTTGGAGTACTACGTGCAATTCTGGTACCCGTACTTGAAAATGGATATCAAACTACTGGAAGCATTGCAGCGAAGAGAATACAAGGATGATCCAGGGTTGGGGGTAGAAGTTATAATGAAAGACTATACGAGCTCTACATGTATACCCTGGAGGAGAGAAGAAAGAGATGGGACATGATCGAGACCTTCAAGTACCAGGAGGGGATGAATAGAGTAGTCTTCCAGTGAGTGTTCATTCTCAAAAACGGAAAAGATCACAAGGGACACTCCCTGAAGCTAAAGGGGGGAAATTCAGGTATGAAAGGAGGAGGCACTACTTCACTACTTCAAACATATGAACTAGACAGCAGATACAGGTCATATAGTCTGCTCGAGTGTGCAGCACATCTGCCAATTCTACTGCAGCTGCACCCTCCATTAACTCTTCTGTCCCACAACTGCCCCCCGTTATGTACTTTACCCTAGAATTTGTACCACTCCTGCTTGAAGCACCACACAGTCTGCACTGATAAAAGTTGCTCAGACAGTGAATTCCACTCTGTTACCACTCTTTCAGTGAAGTAATGGCTACTCCTTTCCCTGCTGAATCTGCACCCCTGTAACTTCAGGGAGTGTCCTATGGTATCTTTTCCATTCTGGAGAGTGACCGCATCCTAAAAGCCTATTCTGTTCACCTACTTCAGGTACTTGAAGGTCTCAAGCAGCTTATTCATTTTTTGTGTGACACGGCCAAAGTCTATCTAGGCCTTGGCCAAATCCCTTTACACACCTACAGATCTTTTTACCTAGACATGGTGCCTTGATTCCAGTGCACTTGTGGCCTATAGGCACGCAAAGATTATTTCATTCATAAGAGATTCCATCAATTTTGCTATCACTGTGGTCAAATTAACAGAGTGGTGCTTGCCTGTCGATGCATCACTGCCAATGGTTGTGAATGGAAATCAGATCTGTGATCCTTAATTCCAGATGCACAACCGTGACAAGTTCTACCCGTACTTCTATCTCAATAATATGCGGTCTCCCATCTTTGTCATTTTATCAAACTCCCATTTTAGTTATTTCTGGACAATTTCCTATGTCAGAGGACTAGTATCAACCCCCGATCCAGAGCATAATGAGTGTTATTTTTTTATACGGTGAGCATAAGTTCAACAGTTGAGATGCGGCAATGTGATACTTACCTATCGATGTCGTCTTCAACTTCATTCTCCACTGAAAGAATGGAGTCATCACAGGGATTGTACTCAGACTCTTTGTTGAGACTGTCCACATCCGGTAAGGAAGACAGTGAGGTGCTTAGCGGTGTGGAGCAGCATCTGTTGCACCCTGTGGTGTTTTTTTCATTTTGCAAGGTGTGATCAGAGAGCAAGTCACACTGGATGCCAATGGACACCATCTGTGGCCTAGCCAAGACACCTGTGAAAAAATGAAAAACGATATGAAATATTACTGAGTACAGTACAGAAATTGAAAAGGGGTGATGAGGGCCTATAGACAAGGCATGAACCTTTGGTTTTCTTCAGTACTGCGGTCTGGGTGGCAGAACTCACAGTCTTCTTGGAAGAAGTAATGGTATCAGTCTTCACACGACGAAAAGACACATTTTCTATGAGTGCTTCCTGTTGACACTCGGGCGCCACAAACAAAAGAATGTTGCTGGCTATGGTTGTTGCTGCATCATCTGTCTTTTCTGTTTCTGTGGTGCCCTGAAAGTAAAAATTACAAATAATTGTGTTTGCTATTTGTTAGAAGCACTGTTTTGGAAACACATCATATATTCAGGTTGCTTTCTATGACAGAGATATATGTGCACTGACCATAATATCGTCATCAATGACAGGCAGTAAAGGCACATTGTCTGCTCCAACAGTAGTTGCCATGGATGAATCATTCACTCGCAATCTAGATTCATGGGCATGGACACGGACACGGAGCAACTGTGAAGGGAAACATGAAAAATGTTCAGAGTAGAAACACTTCACAGTGGCAATGACATGTTGAATCATTCACAAACAATGCAGTAATAGTTGTTCTATTAATGTACTTTGTTAGGTGACGAATAATATTAATGACAGTACAACAAGTAGCGCACACCATGTGTGCCTTTATATGTTATCCACACGGCATGTGATTTTGAAGCAATCACAAGCAATCACAGCCACCTATGACACACAACAGTCACTGATGTGGGAAACAAGAGAAATGTCAACATCAGGTGCATTGTGCAGTGCATACAATGAGATAAGGCTGCGGTGAATATGTGTTGGCATAGGTCACTGAATGTGTCACCACAATGTCGTACGACTCAGCCAAGCACAGGGAGAGAAAAAGGATAGGGATGGAGGGTGGTTGGCAGGTGGCAAGCAAGGAAGGGATGGGGGGCAATCAGCATAACTAAACAAACAGAAGCAGTATAAAAATGCAGCGGGCAGAGGGAACTGGTGTTGGGGGGACTACCTAGAGTTGAAAGCAGACATAACAGGGCAATGAGAAGGCATTACCCCAGAAAAAGGGGGGTTGTGGGCCAGAACCCACTGCAAGAGGAGGGCATACAACTATGGATCATGGGAAGCTACTGAAAGGTGTGGAACGAGCTCAGAGGGAAGGTTCCAAACATGGGGAGCATGGAGGTAGGGCACAATGTATGTGATGTGCATGCAAGCCAAGTTGATATACCAACTGTGTATATTTGTAATGTGGGCCTTGCTGCAGCATAGGAAACCATTCATGTAGCCTGAGCAGAATGTCATGGCAAAATCATAATGCACTGGCTCGCTGGTACTCATGTGTGCCTGGAGAGGAGAACATCGAAGCTGTAGGGCAGGACACAGCCATACACTTGGACACTGCCAGGCATCTTGGTAGGAATTGTGGACCACAGAGGAAAGCGCAGATTGTAGTGACCCTAGCAAATTGCAGCCACTTTCTGGCATACAGAATGTTGCATGGCATGGCCAACTCTTGTTGCTGTGCCCCCAGTGATTTTCACCTACTCGACCGCCCTCTGAAGGGCCTGGGACAGTGCTCTTGAGGAGTGGGTGTTTTCAAAGCCAAGGATCATGACTTGACAGCAACCAGGTAAATCAGTTGGGGGGTGTGGAGAACTGAACACCAACAGGACAGAGAAGCACTTCACACAGTGGTATCAAGATCATGACCCAGGTGTGTTGCTGAATATGGGGGTTAGCAAAAGACAATGGACAAGGTATAGCAGCAGAGACAGCTGAAAAAAATTAATTGACTGCAATTACATGAAACGGCGATAGGCCGAACTGAAAAATATTGATGTGCTACATACCAGAGAGGTCATCAATTTTGCTGTGACTCGACTGCGCCATTTAACTTGCCCATCAGATGTCTCGCTGTCTTCACCTAAACGTTTATATGGGTTGGGTGCCATTAACTTTTTCGGTGCTATGAGGGGATGTACTGTTGGTATGGCATCTTTTCCTAACTTCAAAGATTCGCAAAATTTGTAATGGAATTGCATGGCATTTGTGAAGCACTCTGGGGAAAAATGGGTAGAGCAGATAGTGGGTGCAATGGCCGACTTCCAATCCCACTCACGATCCAGAAGAACAAAGGACACCCACTTCTTAAACTGTGTTGGCGATCTATCACGCTTTGGGAATTCAAACAGTGAAATATCACTAGAGGGGCTATTGTTGCAGCCCCCAACCACACAGTAATTAACCGTAATGTCACTTAGCTCAATGCAAATATAGCAAAAACAGTATGAGTACCAACTAGATCTCACAAGTATTTGATGGTACCAAACAAAATGCAGTATATACTACTCAACAGTGGTACAGTGTAGAATATAAGGCAAGTAATAAAAAAGTCACAAACTAACTATTAGGAAACAGTTCGGCTAAATGCAGATACTGCAAGAGGCACGAAATGGATCTGATTATTTATGTACACTTAATTATCAATGCCTAGCACCGTTGCTGTAATACTAAGTGCTGCAGCACTCTGATGGCAGCATCAACAACCAGCCAAAAGCAGAAATTGCAAATCCTACAGCTTTCCTGTACTGTACTGATCTTGTAGATTCACAGGCCAGGCACAAAACTGCCCACTGCGCATACAACTATTATTAGACTATTTGACTTTCAAGCTCTGCACCGTGATGTCACCAATTGAAATGAATGTGTAAAGGACTATTACTGAACCCCCCCCCCATAGAATGATACATTAGTGCTACGCCACTCCAAGAAAAGAGTGAAAAAATGGACACTAAATTTTTTACTGTGACTTTTCAGAAAGGACCACCCATACTGCAGCTTTACTTTAGAAACACTTTCATTCATCGTCGGTAACTATAATGATGCACTTCTTTGTGCAAAATGACCTAAAGACCCTAACAATGGAAAACAGTCAAAACAGAAGGCAGCAAACTTGCAAGCAGCAAAAGTATCCACACCAACACTTGCATTAATAAGGAGGGTCCAGAACTGGATTAGAGTAACAGGTTGTCTGGATGCCAAATAGTGACAAGCGACAGGGCTCACAAATGAAATGAGACTGTGGTGCTGCTGATCGAGCCTTGAACACCCACAACTTGCTTACCCACTCACGCTCAAAGTGCTCAACAAACTCATAGCTTCGAACCTTACTGATGTGCCAGTATTGGTGTACAGCAGAAAGCTACCGACACAATGTACATTCAGCACAGAAAATGACCGTATTGAGCAAGTCCTACACAAAACATGCAGCCCTCGGATAGCAGCAGTCGTGCGCCTCCACAACAAGGTATTCCCCTCAGTGCTGCACTCTCTTTTCCATAGTTTGGAGGCATGGGATTGATTTCAGTGCCATGGAAGGACGGAGATAGATGCCAGTCTGACTGAGCTCCACAAGCGATTGTTGCGGCAAAACAGGTACTGTGGGGGCATGCCTTCCCTGGGCTGACGTCAGCAAGGCAACCTGATCTTGCGTGCATGCGCAAACCAGGGACAAAGAAAAAAACAGGGGGCGGGTGGCTGCTGCATGAAAATTAGTTTTAAATACACGCAGAGCAAATATTTTATCACAAATACCTAGCGGATTAGCACCAGAACGGCAGGGGAATCGACTAACGGTGATAAGAAGAATATGAAGAAAACTTGGCGAGTCGCTTTAACCCCTAAATATAGGGCACGGGCTCAGGGTCAGTGCATGCCCTTCCACTATGGGGACCTCACCAGGTTATGATACCACAATTTAAAAGTGTTTCTGATGTTGATGTTTTACACTGGCACCGATGGACACTTCCCTGCTCAAAGTAAAGTGACATAGATGGCTAACACACCTACCAAATTTACATCCTGGAATGTCAAGAGCATTCACTCTCTTATTAAAAGGAGAAATATATTAGATCATCTATGCAGCTTGAGTACTGTGATAGCATTCCTGCAAGAGACACACCATTTAAAACCTGAGGCAGATAAACTTAAAAGGTGGTGTGCAGCACCACTTTTTAACACTGCTTTCAAAACTAACAGCAAGGGGTTCACCATTCTCATATACTGCAATGTAGACTTTAAAGCCTCCTCCACACACATCACTCCTGACAGTGAGTATCTCATGGTGACAGGCACTTTGTGGGGCAGAGAACCCACACTCTGCTATGTATGTGGTCCAAACCAAGCAGGCACTGCCTTCTTAATGGGCATCTCCCAGAAATTAGCTGAAACAGGCAGGAGGCACCTGCTGGTGGGAGGGGCCATGAGCACAGTTCTGGATGAATTTCTCAATAGAAGCAGAACCCCTACTAGACCCAGACCACTGGCTTTCCCAGCCCTGCAAGTCATGCTAAAGGAGGCAGTTACCAGGGACATCTGTAGGCTACTTCATGACAAGGGAAGGGATTACTACTGTTTCTCACCCCCTCACAGCACGTTCCCTAGAACTTACATCTGGTTGACCCCAGTAGAGTGGATGGAGGACATCACTGATGCAAGGATCGACACACACATCACTTTGGACCCTTGTCTGATCTCCTTTTCTTATATACCGTCTGACCTCCTTACTTCTAAGGCAAAGCAGTGGAGATTGAACTCCTCCTGGAATTCTGCTCCCGACTGTCTAAGGACATTGATGAGTTTCTTGAACATAACCCACTGACACATCTACAGCTTTGAGGTAGGTCACACTCAAAACTTTAATAAGGGCAAATATATAGCTAACACCTCACAGATTAAAAGGGTCAAGGAGTGGGAACTCAAGGAACACGAGACCCTACTCAAAGATCTGGAGGTCGAATTTCATGAATTCAATAGCAGGGATCAGGAGCTTCTCATGCAGATCACTGGCACGTGCTTCAAAACAAATATGTACCTAAAGCTAAAAGCAGTCTTTTCCTGGCTCTGGATCCATGAAGCCTTCTAGGAGACTGGTGAAAAACCAGGCAGGCTGCTGGCCTAGTGGTTAAAGAAGCACCAACAAAAATCCAGGACACAGAGCATCCACTCAGACTCTGGTGACTGGGTGAGAGATCATAAAGGTATAAATGACTCATTTCTGGATTTCTGCAAGAAACTGTACTCCTCAGAGGTATATCTGTCTGAGGACATGATGAAGTCATTTACTGATAACTATCCCTCCTCACTCTGTCACATAATCAAAAAGTGCACCTCAACAGACTGTTCACTGCTGCGGAACTCTCACTGGCCCTGAGAGGCATGCCAGTTGGGAAGACTCCAGGTAATGATGAGATGCCAACTGAATTCTACTCAAAACTTCAGAAACACGTAGTAGGCCCACTGCAGGAAGCTTGCACAAGGGGCACACTTCCCATACCACACAAATATCAGATCCACCAAAATGTGGAAACTAAATTCCATACCCCTGATCACTGCAGACTGCAAAGCCTTCACCAATTTTTTTTTTAATCATATCAGGGTTTTTCCGCCCCTGGACGGCCTCCATGCAACCGACTCCCCCAGCCCTGTCACCCGGAATAACCGGGGCTTACCTTGGTGCCCGGCCAGGGTGCAGCACCTGCGGGGAGTCAGTCCTCATCCTGCCACTGGCATTTTCAGCCTCTGTTTTTCTCCCGAAGGCCCTGTGAGAATGGCGCATGCACGTGGAGGCGCGCATGCATCTTCAGCCCCGGTAACAACCCCCTTCCGCCCACCCCAATGGCCTAACGCTGGGCACCCTATCGTTTGCACTGTCTCCTGGCCTCCACTAGGGGGCAGACATTGCCCAGGATGCCACATTCCCCAACCCCGGGGAGGAGAGCTGCCGGCACTGCCCTCCCTTCCTGAACACGGGTCGCCGGCATGTGTTGAGGTAAAGCACCAGCGCCTCAGGCCTCTACACCACCGGGCCATTGCAAGCCTTCACAAAATTAATCCCAGAAGGAGTCCAGGAAGGGATTTTGCCAAGCTGACTGATAGAGATCAAATGGGTTTTTTGCCAGTGTGCATAGCCATGGACAACACCAGATGCCTGCTAACCCACTCACTCCAATGGTTCTGATGTCACTAGGTGTGGAGAAGGCATATGACCATGTGAAGTGGAAGCTTCTCTTTTATATTCTTTTATACTCCCAGACCTGCAATAATGGGCTGGATATCCACTCCCTATGCAGATGCATTAGTTTCTGTCACCAGCAATGGCACCTCATCTCCTACCTTCCCTCTCAAGAGAGGCACAAGGCAAGGCTGCACCCTCTCCCCTTCTCTTCAGTCTCTCCCTTGAACATCTCCTGCAGGCTATAGTACAATATCCTCACATACATGGGCTGCATTTGGGAGAGGCATGAAAAGTCATTGCCGTTGTGGATGACATAGTGATGACCTTCAAAAATCAACAGGAATCGGTCCCAGACATGGCAAACCTGATTGACTCCCATGGCAGCAACAAAGAATCCCAACTAGCAGCCCTTGAAAATAAAAGGGGGAGGGATCTGGTCTTAACAAGTCAGCAATCAAAGCAAAAAGGGGTTAGGATAAATAGACTCACTCACTAAGCAATTCAGATAATAATGCTATTTATTTTTGCCACATACACATGTACCGAGCATGCTGAAAACAACCATTTCAAGGCATAGATTTCTGCTCCAGTGCCTAAGTAGTGAGTACAGTACATAAAACATACAATAATATAAATTAATATTTGGGGCTGGATTCACGAAAGTCGATGCAGGGCTTGCATGAAGCCCTCTGTCATATTCAATAGTCAGGGGGGCTGCGCTTAAAAGTTTGCTACTGAATGTGTCTGATTCAAGAAGATTGGGCACATTTATGACAATTTTCCCACCTTATGGCAGCTTGCACTGCTTCATAAAACAGGGACCTGAGATTGCAGCAAGCTGGACCAGAGAAAGCTGGTACTACTTGCAGCAGTCAGTGCATGGGATTGAGAATCCTGAGTACCAGCTGGGGAATGCCGCAGGCACCATATGTAAAAGTTTGGTGCACTTGGGGCTTGCTGCATTCTCGTGACCTTCGAGAATTAACGCGTTAGTGTTTAGGAATTAAAAATACCTCACAAACACTTTATATAAACCCCTTATTATCAACTCAAAACTGCATACAATGGATAGGACCCACAGACCTGTGTTAGCATAGACCTATACATGCTTTGAGTATTGTAGTGAGTGACGGTATATTGATGAATTAGTAAAGAAAATGCCTCATATATGTGTGGTCCTTATTTCTCAGTCAAAAAATGTTAGAACTGTAAATCATTGGTGAAGAAATACAAATGTTTTCAAATAATTATTTTTATATACTGAGGCCCAGATATTCAAAAGGGTTGCACCATGAGCAACAGGGATGCGCCAGCGCAAGTCCCAAAATGCGCCATTGTGCGATATTCAGCGGGAGGCAGATGCGCCCCTAAATCACAATGTGCAAGAGTGCAATGGTAATAAATGCATGCACAACTGAAGGGGGAGGAACCATGAATAAATGGCACAGTGCGTGTTCAACAACATCGCCATGCGCAATAGAGAACAACGGAGATTGCTTGTGTGAAATGATCCAAAATAAAAGGAACAAGAGAGAGGCACAAGAACGCTACAGGAAAGCCACATGTGGGAGAACTGCAAGCAGGCACACAGCAACTGTGAGCAGGACAGGGCAGGAGCAGGACAGAGCACCTGGAACCACTAGGAACAGGGAAGGAGTGGGGAGCCTGTGCCACTGTACAGGACAAAAGGGGGAAGTGCCACACAGGACTGAGGGCACGGACAGTGGGCAGTACGTCCAATACTGGGAGGTGTTCCCGGTGCAGAGGAGTAGCAGTAAGGACAGCGGGGGGACGGTAAAACAGCTGCCGGGGGAACACAAGCCAGGGACATGGCCAGTGCCACCATTCAGATGGAGGCAGTAATGAAGGGTGTGAGAAGGCAGGCAGCGGGGGGGTGCAGCCGTGGAAGGGCCCGTCGGTGGTATGCCCCCAACAGGCAGTACCGAGCCTGCACCAGCTTCGTGCTGTACACTGACACTGAGATCATGGACCGGTACCGCCTGAACTGGGTAATACTGAGGCGGCTCTGTAAGCTGTGCAGTGATGTGATGCAGGCACCCACACGACGGAGCCATGCTGTGTCAGTGGAGACCAAAGTGACAGCTGTCATGTGCCTGCTCACCACGGGTACCTTCCAGAGACCAACAGGGGACACGACAGGCATAACCCAGTCATCCGCGTCACGCCTACTCACCCAATTCCTCAGCGCACTGCTGCCCCATGCTCTGAGTACATCCATTTCCCCCACTCCGTGGAGAGCACAGCAAACATACAGAAGTTCTACAGGTAGCACGATGACTGGCATGCTCAGGGAAATAGACTGCACCCATGTGGCCATCCACACACCACCTGGCCCCAAAGGGGCCGCATACATAAATTGGAAGTGGTATGCAAGCATCAACTGCCAGGTGGTGTGCGATGCCAGGGAGTGCATAACCAACGTCTGTGCCACGCACCCTTGGGGAGCACATGATGCCTTCATCTGGCGCCAGTCTGCACTGTGCCACAGGTTCGAGAGTGGGGACATCCCCACTGGCCACCTAGTGGGTGAGTATGCAAATCACGCAGAAAGACATGGATCTTGGGAGGGGCATAGTCAGAGGTGACATGGTTACTGGCCTAGATGGCCCATGGCAGGGTGACGCTGATCACCAAACTAATGTCTACCATCTACACACAGGTGACAGTGGATACCCACTCCGTCCCTGGCTGCTCAAACCATACCGGTGGCCTGTGACCCCATCGCAGCAATGCCACAATGAGGCACATGCCACCACATGCAATGTCATCGAGCGGGTGTTCGGGATGCTGAAGGCACATTTCCATTGCCTGGACACGTCTGGTGGTGCCCTACAGTACAACCCCTCAAAGGCCTGCAGGTTATTCCTGGCCTGTTGCATCCTGCACAACATGGCCAATGACTGTGGGATAGCTGTACAGGTTGAAGAGGGGGACAGCGATGGGGACAATGAGGACGCTGGTGAAAATGGTGATGGGCAGACCCCCCCCCTTGGTTGAAGGGACCCCTGACTGATCCAGATGGCGCAGCTGCACCGGGACACCATTACAGAGGAGCAATTCAACCAACCCAGGTAAGTCATGGGGCCATGTGGAACCACCAGTGGCAAAGACACAACCCACAAACACGCATGGACAAACCCCAGGAGTGCATGTCGTCAAGGGAATTGGCTGAGCATGGAACCGCACATGCCATCAGGGATGGGGAAGGTCTAAAATGGCATGCGGTCACACTCACACACCCCCCACAAGACATGCACAAAGGGTCAGGTGCACGCCGACCCCAACTGCCACCCCTAGCCACACACACATCCACAGACCACCATGCCCAGTACCTGTCATTGTGCATGTGTCAGACACTGGGCACCATTGCACAGTGGTGGACAGTGCAACGCGCAGGCATCATCATGCACACACCACAGCGGACAGCAGCTGGGAGGGTGTGCAGATGGAACGTGTGTGTGCAGGGCCGGGTACCCCACCCGTGCATTGCACATTGAACAACACACTGCACACAGGGCAGCATCAGACAGTAGCCTTGGTGGGAGACAGGTCAGTCACGTGCCACAGTGCCACAGCCACCACGGATGCATGGACGGCCCCTCTGAGACCTGCCAGCAGTGACAGGCTCACCGATGGCCTCATGGGGTGGCACAGATGGTCTCCCGGGGTTCCGCTGCGTGAAAACAACCATGCTCATGCAGGGGTCTGCAGCACACTGAACATGCCTGCACCAGGCATGCTCGAGATGCCCACAGCTGAACCCAGTGTCGACAAGGAGGGTGTCGCACGACGCTGGGAACTGGGGGTGGACATTGCACTGTGCGGTGTCTGTGACTCATGGGCAAATAACTGTGTGCCATGACAGCTGTGATTGTCTATGTCAACCTGTCAATGGCAGCGGTCACATCCTCCCACAGTCGGTCCATCCCTGTCAGAAGCAGACCGGTGTCCCTGCTGCGCTGCTCCTCTGCATGGTGCAGGGCTGCACTGAGTGCATCCACTGCCGTCACAAGCTGCAACTGCTGATCGACTGACTCTTGGAGTATGCGGGTGTGCTCATCTAAGAGGTCATCTGCCTGATCGGCATGTTGTCCTTCACAGTGTTCGGGGCCCTGATGGGCAGCACCCCTTGAGGGTGGACACTGCATAACAGGGCCATGCTTGGGCATGTCCACAGGCAGTCCACTGATGCCGCCCCCGACACTGTACCCCCATGGCCATTGGCCGACTGCTGACATTGCCCCTCTGGCTGCCGCTCTCCAGGGTTCAACGGTGCCACCGCAGTGGCCACAACAGCCCCACTGTCCTGGACACACACCAGTGCTGCCCCACTGGTGCAGACAGGCACAGGCTGGGACTGTGATTTCAAGCAGGCCTCCACAGTGGCACCACCCATGGCTATGCCCATGCTGTAACCTGCTGTGTGGCCATCCTGCAGCCCACATGTATCACTGTCCATGATGTGAGCTCCATCATCATCTGTGATGGATCCGGCACCAGTCCGAGTCTCAGCACGCTGGCATCCATGGACACTGGCATGCTGGGACATGGGCAGGGCCTCCTCCACACCTGCTCCACCAACATCAGTCCGGACAACCGGGCGGGCCCACTGTCACCCTGACCCTCGGACACCTGTGGTGGTGGATGGGCTCTCCTCTGTGTCCATGGTATCACCCTCAGTGGATGAGCCCACCACCGCTGACCCATGTAGACACTCAGGAGCTGTAAGGGAACACAGTAGCATTAATGTATCTGCCCTACCCTGTGTCATCCCCCCCAGTGACAGCTCAGGACCTACCATGCAGTGACGGGCTACAACCCCTCTGGAATCCACCACCTGGAACACCCTCGATGGCACAATGCCGCATGCTGGCAGCAACCCGCTTTTCTTGTGGGGTCAGGCATTGCACGGCCGGCTGTCCCCCACCAGTCGCAGCCCGTGCTGCCCTGATGGCAGCCACCTTATCCTTACTCCTCCACCTGTCCATGCCCACCTTCTTCTTGCACTCCTGTATGGACCGCTGGTTGCTGCCATGCAGGTTGACGGCATGCACCACCTCTCCCCATGCAGCTGCACGGGCCTGTGTTCTTCCCCACTGTCCACTGAACAGCGGCTCCTGGTCAAGGTAGGCCTCAAACAGGGCATAGGTTTCATAGGTAAATCAGAGCCAAGAAGACCGTGGTCCATATTGCTTGCCAATTTTGTTTAATTATAACCCTTGATTGATCTGTTACTCAGAAAAGTATCTAATCGATTTTTGAATAAGTTCATGCTTTCACTGGTCACCACAGAAAGTGGTAGACCATTCCAAATTTTAGATACTCTGACAGAGAACCAAGAACTTCTTTATTTAGTTCTGCATTGTTCAGCTATTAATTGTAGTGGATGAGCCCTGGTTTTGTAAGTCACATCTCTGAAAACTAGTCCTAAGGTATCCCACAAGGTAGTATTATATAGAGCTCGATACACCAAGCATAAGTCTCCCCTCAGTCTACGATATTCTAGACTGTAAAGTCCAAGTTTTTTAAGTCTGCTATCATATTCTAGACCCTGAACCTCATCCATTCTTTTGGTTTCCCTTCTCTGAATACGTTCAATAGCATTTATAGAACCCCTGTCTCCTGGTGCCCAAAACTGGGCACAATACTCCACGAGGCCTAACAAGCGAGGAGTACAGCGGGAGTAGGACCTTGCTACTTGTACTTTTTATGTGCTTAGTTATACAATGGAGAATACCCCCAGCTTTATTGATTATTTGTTGACAATGTAGGCCAAAGTTTAAATCATTTTTTACTCTGATTACCAAGTCTCGCTCATCTTCAACAACCTTAAGCTGTCTGTTACCCATTTGGTAATTAGCTAATGGGTTTTTCTTCCCAAAATGCATTACAACACATTTCTCAATGTTAAACATGAGTTTTTTTGTTAATGCCCAGTTTTCTAGTTCATTTAATGCATATTGTAAAGTAATTACATCTTCAGATTTATTAATTTTGTAGCCAATACGGGTGTCGTCAGCAAATTTGGTCAACCAGACGTTAGTTGAAGAAGACAGTGAGGAGATATAGATATTAAAAAGACAGGGTCCCAGAACAGATCCCTGAGGGACCCTACTAGTCACCAGTTCATATTCTGAGTAGTAACCCTTTATACAAACTCGTTGGGTCCTCTTAGACAACCATGACTCTGTCCATCTAGTAATATTACCGTCCAATCCCATTTTTATTGTTGCATCTATTAGTTCGCCATGTGGCACCTTATCAAAGGCTTTTGAAAAGTCCAATAGAATCACATCCACAGCTTCACCCCTGTCCAAGGCTAAGCTGACACCACCATAAAATTCAAGCAGGTTTGTCATACAGGATCTAGATTTTACAAAACCATACTGTGCAGTGTCTGGTTGCATAATGGTCCCAATATAATTTTTTACTATACCTTCCATGATTTTACTCAGAACAGATGTTAAACTAATGGACCTATAGTTTGCAACATTGTGTTTGGATCCTTTTTTTTTTAAATGGGAATAACTGTGGCCTGTCTCCGTACTTCTAAGACTTCTTCTTCTGTAAGAAATTTTGTGAATAGGGCAGCTAATGAACCAGATAGAGGAATTGCCAATTCTTTCAAAATACGGTGTGGATTCCATCAGGGCCAGCAGATTTGTTGGGATCTAGTCTCAATAGCAATTGCTCCATTTCCTTTTTCTCAATCTTATATTGTTTGATTGTGGAGTATATATTATGATTGACAGTAGGACTAGTTTTACTATTAAAGACTGAAGAAAAGTACTTATTACAAACTGTAGCCATTTCTGATTTATCAGTTTGTAGTTCTCCATTTTGATTTTTTATTGGGCCTATAACAGGTGCACCTCCCCTCTTATTATTTATATAAGTATAAAAGGTTTTATAGTTATCTTTAACGTTACCTGCTAGCTTATATTCATAATCACATTTTGCTTTATTAATACTCTTTTTAGATATTTTTAAATGTTGTTTATAATCAAGCCAATTTTTTTGAGAATTACTTAATTTAGCTTTTGTAAATGCCCTGTTTTTATTTTTAATATGCTTCCCAACTGTTGCATTCATCCAAGGTGTTTAAGGTTTGTTGTTATCTATTTTCTTAATTTGGGTGATATATTTTTTTGTGGTAATGGTCAATTTAGTATTTAGAGACTGCCATATTTCTAAAAGTGTTTTATGCTTAAATTCAGATTCCCAATCCCAATGGGCCATTTCCTTTTAGAAAATCTCCAAAATTTGCCTTATTAAAATTATATATTGAAATAGTACTGGGGTCGAATTCCTGGTTTATTTTATAAGTAAAGTATACCATTGAGTGGTCACTAGACCCAAGTGGTGGAATAACCTTACAATTTGTTATACTGGAACCCAGGTTGTTTAAGACTAAGTCCAAAATATTTCCGCCCGAGTATTTTCCTTTACTGATTGTTCCATATTGTACTCCAGAAAAATTTCCAAATAATTATTTTCAGTCATGGTATTAGTGTATAATGTGTTCCAGTTTATGCCTGGTAAATTGAAATCCCCCATAAGAGTAGCATTAGATGAAGATGAAAACTCATTAACAAATTCAAGTAATTGGACATTGTCTCTTAGGGAAATAGACGGGGACCTATAGACTACACCTAAATTTATATGTTTGCCAATTTTAGGGAGAACTTTAATCCATAAGGCTTCAATATTGGGCCAGTGGTTTATTTCTATATTCACAGTTGTGATGTTGTTAGAAACATAAAAAGCTACCCCCCCCCACCCTTAGCACAGGTTCTATCCTTATGGAACAAGGTGTAGCCAGTAATATCCTTTTCCCATGTATCTGTATCGTGCCACCATGTCTCAGTTATTGCACATACATGGATATTTAGTTGCATCAAGGTAAGTATTAGTTCATCGAACTTATTATTTAAACTCCTAGCATTAATGAGTAAAAAATTCCAAACAGGTGCATTTAAACCAACCATGCTACTCTTTGACTCAAGTTTAATGGATGACCCCCCAATAACTAGTTTAAACTACTGTCAATTTGTTTCCTTAACCTGTCTGCAAATATCCATTTCCCTTGTTTGTTCAGATGCATACCATCCCTTGCGAATAGTTCCTGATTTAAAAAACCTTCCCAATTTTCAAGAAACACAAAATCTTCTCTTTGACACCATCGTTTGAACCACCCATTCAAAAAAAATATATTTTGTCTTTTTGTAGGGTTAGCTCTAGGGACGGGTAATATTCCAGAAATAATTAGGTCTCCACCTTGATTTTTTATTGAGTTCCCTACCAATTCAAAATCTCTTTGTATCTCAGTAATAGGTCGTTTGCCCAAATCATTAATCCCCACATGTAGAAGGGTGAGTGGGTTGTGCGTGTGTTCTTGTAGTCCTGTTAATAAATTCCTAATATCGCCTATTCCTGCACCTGGCAGGGCACTGACAGTGGTATACATGTTCCTGTTTTTGCATATGGTCCGGTCTGTGTAACGCAGCACTGAATCACCAATGACCAGAACATCTCTTGAGATGTCCATAAAGTTTGATTCATTGATGTTCTGTGATGCCGGTTTATTTATACTAGATACAATATCTGTTGGGCGAAAGTTACTACTGGGTATATCTTCCAAGACACTATATTTGTTAGTCAGTTAAATGTTTGTTATGTTAGAAACTCCCCCTATATTACGCCTTCCCTTTTTTCCAGTTTTCTTTGGAACTTGACACCACTCATCATCCATGTTTAGACCGCCGTTTTTAGGAATAATAGATGTAGGTGAATCAGTGACCAGAGTATCTGTCACAGAATCAATAAAGTCTTCAAGATTGCTAATTTCCATTTGAGTTTGCAACCATTGCTCGAGTCTGTCAATTTGAGCCCTCAGTCCTTCAACTGTTTTGCAATTGTTACATGTGAAAGCTAAACATACAACCTTGTCAGTATACATACCACATGCAAGACACTTTGTGAACGCCTTTGATGATTCAGCCATTTTATGATGTACAAACACAATTTCAAGGCCCTGTGCCCAGTGACCTAGCGGACACATCTGACACGCCACGATGCACGTGTCTCTGTATGCGTCTCTGCACACTGACGACGCAGGCCCTGCTCACTGCAGGGCCGAGTTTTAACTTGGGGGAGAACCAGAAGCGACAGAGCGAGCTGCAAAGCGCTCGCAAACAAATCTTTGTAAAAGTCACTAAAATGTGCCAAAAGAGACTCTAGTACTAAGAAATCCCCCCAAAAGTTATTTTTAGAGTCCTTTTATGGATTTGGGTGTAAATTCTAATGCCTTGTAGTTCTCCAAAATGTGTCCGAAAACTACAGACACTCTCTTCCTGCTTCCTGTGCAACAGGAGGTTGGGCTCCTTAGAAATGATAAAGCTGCAGTAACACACAGTTCAATGGTATATTTAAACACACAGTTTTTTAAAATAACACAGTTTTGTTTTAAAATATGACTCCCAGCAAGAGCCCAACTAGATTTCAGTCTCTCTGTTTCTGCCTTGGTGAAGTTTGGCCTCCTCTTCCTCCCATGTCTCTGTTCCTCTTCCTCCACCTCACAATCACTCATTATTTATCCTGTGGGAATGACAGGTGTTACCTGTGACTGTGCAATCCCATGCATGTCCCACACACCACAGTCCACACTCCCAAACAGCATGCAACTCACCACAATAGACTGCAATACCAGACTATGGCCTCTGCAGCCCAATGTAACATTTATATAGTGCAACGCATGCAAATGAGGTGAGGCGCAATTTTAAGTGGATGCTAATGCAGTATCTGCGCCATTGAATAGCTGATTAGCTGATTTGCATATGCTGGCTGAATATCATGCTGTTGTGCCTTGCACAATTGTGTTGAACATGCTCTGGCAAGGGCGCATTTCTGTAACATTCTCAGTGGACACCGAACGGCGCATGCCCAGGGTGCTGATGCTGACGCCTGCCACACTACTGACGTGCTGTGTGCTGGAGGCAATGTAGGGCACGGCCACCATTGTGCCAGTGGTGCTAGTGCACTGTTCACATGTATGGTGCTCTGTCACTGGGGCGCTGTAGGTGCTGTGGGGCCACAGCGTGGTAGGCCACTACAGGAAGTGGCACACAGGTGCCCTACCGTGCTACATGTGGAGAGTACCAATTGCACTGTGGCAGTCCATGTGCAAGAGACCCCTGACCCTGTGCTGACCTTTGCCCCTAGGCACCATGCGTCTGCATGGGTGCACCTCTATTGCACTGTTCGGTGACAGTGCGATGGGGAATGGCAGCGCAGTACCGTGCAGCATCCACATGTGGTGGACGTGCGCTACAGAGTACCATTTTGATACTGAAAGATTGCAGGGTGGCACTGAGATGGGCACCAATCTGGAGCCAGGTTGAACTGGTCAATCTAGTGCAGTTGGTGGAGCCCCATGCTGTTGCTCTATTTGGGGAGGCACCCCTGGACAGGGCCAGGAGTGTCATGTGGGAGGAGATGGCAATGGCCCTGGAGGAGGCAACTGGCATGGAGCGCAAGGCCGAGCCATGCAGGCACCACTATGGGGACCTGCAGCGTTGGGACCCGGACAGGCTTGCCCACCTGCGGTCATGCACCAGGAGAGGCGTGCTTCCATGGCCAGGTAGGTGTCCCATCCATACACTGTTAACGTCCATATGGGTATCATGGTGGCATGTGTCCAGCGCATGGGGGGCAGTCCAGTGTGGGCCATGGTGGTGGTGGTGTAGGGGTGGGGGGCAGATGGGTATGGCTGTATGGGATTGCACACACATGGGGTGGGGGGACTTTGCTACAGGATTGTGCTGATGTTCCTCTCTCCATGTTTGCATCCTAGGCCCTGAGGAGTGCCGGCATGCCAGGGAGGGGAGGCTGCGGCATGAGCCACATCATGTAGCAAGGGTGGCCGGACCAGACCAGGGCAGGGACCAGCCTGATGATGGTGAGTGCCTTACATCCATGATTATATTTGCATGCTGTGTAACATGGCAGGCAGCGGGGCATGGCCACCGTCCATCGACACCACTGCCATGCACGCAATTTGGTACAGTCAGCACTGTCCAGTGGCACTGCATGTGTGGGAGTGCATCAATGGTGGTCCACGCATGCATCAGGTACATGGCTGTGCCAGTGCCTTCGCACTGCATAGCCATGTCACTGTACAGCCACAGTGGTGCTGTGCGGGACTTGGCCGGTGGGTGTGTGCAGCAGTCCGCATGGCTGTATGCACCTGGGTGGGCAGGTCTTGTGGACATGATCACTGTGGGTGGTCACACACCATCACAGAGGCATGTTCCATGGCCGTATGCCATGCACAGTGGGTGGGCTACAGGGGGCTGTGCATTCACACCTATTGGCTCTGCTCCTTTGTCCTAGGTGGACAGCAGTTGCAGACAATGCAACAGACACTGCAGGAGATACTGCAGGTGGCCAGGGCCTCCCTGGAGATCCTGGAGTGACTGGACCATCTGGGAGTCCGACGGTGGCAGTGGCGAGGTGAAGTCAGAGCGGGGAGCAGGGCTCCCACTGAGCATTCTACACCCGATGATTTCCCCTACCCCCTGGACCCACCCTCACACCCCTCCTTCCCTCTACCATTTCACCCCTGCCGCTTACCCATCCCCACCTTGTTTGTGGCCCTTCCCCCAACCTTTTGTAAATAGCTGTATATAGTTGTTTTTGATCTTTTACAATACATTTGCTTTGTTATGCCTACTGTGGTGGTCTCTGATTTGCAGTGAGCTATAGATGCTCAGCTGCAGTGGTGTGCATGGCGTCAGGGGTGGTGCAGTCATGTGCATGTGTGTGTCCATGGGGAAGTGACTATGGTGTGGGAGTAGCTATCAGTCACTGTCTGTGGTTAGTGTGTTGTTCCCTTTGCACTGGATGACTGTGTACAGTGGTCCACGGTCTATGCTCTGTCCATGGTGCACCTGTCAGACTGTCCATTGCCTGTGCAGCTGACACCCTTGCATGTCTGTGACCTGCATGGTCCACTGGCATGTCAGTGGTGGCTGTCCATGCTGGACCGCCACTGTACCCGGCACAATGCTGGGTTGCCTCCTGTCACTGGTGTGGTGCATGTCTGCCTAAGGTGACACTGTGGCCTCCGATGTTGTTGTCCCACCTCCATGCTGTCGCTTGTGTGTGTCACAGGGGATGTGCACCACTGTCTGCCACTTGTGGTCCAGTCACATGCTGGTGGCATACAGCTACATGGTGCCTGCGCAGGGTGGGTGGCACTCCTGTGCCATGGAGGGGTGCTGGCCGTGTGAACACGGTTTCCATGGCCACACGCTGGGGGCTTGGTTGCCCCACTACTGTGTCCCTGTATTGGTGTGCCCTTGGGTATGGGTGGGTGTTTGTCCATGCACTGTGTTGTGTCCTGTGTGGCGCATGCTTCCATGCACCACTGTGGGTGTCTGTGCTGGCTGTTGTGGCCAGTGCTGGGTCAGGGTGTGTCCTTGGGAGGGTGTGCAGGGTGATGTACCACTGGTGGTGGGGTCTGGGGCATGCCCTGTCACGTGTGGGGTACCACGTGTGCCGACGCATTGTCAGTCTCTCAACTGTACCTCAGGGGGGATGTGCATGGTGGCACTGTGTATGCAGTTGCTGCATTACTGTCTGCTGCCACCCGCTGATGGGTGCTCGTGGTGGGGCTGCCTTGCATGGTTCTGTGGTGCACAGGGTTGCATTGTCACAATTGGGGTGGTGGCATGCATGGGGTGTCCTGCACTGGTGGATGTTGCTCCTGGGCAGGGTGTCTGGGGATCATGGTGCAGGGTGTGCTCTGCATTAGTGGGATGGTGTGGCATGGAGTGGTCAGACCTCCTTGTGTGCCGGTCACAGCTTGCCAGGGGGTGTGCTGGGGCACCATGCCCTGGCTGTGGGTGTGTTGCTGATGTCCATGGGCTGGTGGTTATTCCAGCACTCCACCAGTTGTGCAGTGCATGGGGTGTGGTGGGTGATGTCTGTTCTGCTATGTGCTCCTCTGCCCATCTGTGGCATGGGTGGTGGGCCCCTGCATCCTGTCCCTGTGCATCCCTGGTTGTGCTGTTGCACTGCTGCCCTGCTCCACTGAGCATCCTTGGTTGCACTATGGCACATCTGAACTGCGCCACTGCACATCCCTGGTTGCACTATGGCGTAGGTGGCACGATATTCAGTCGTGTGCCGCAGGCGCATCTTGACCTGCACAGTTTTTGAATATTGCGCTTCTTGCGCATGGGTGCAGTAGACTTGAGCTTGCTCCTGCTGTTGCGCACTTTTTGAGCACAGTTTGAATATCTGGGCCTTAGAGTCTTCTTAATAATCATCCCACATTTCGATCATCGTTCAGTAGGGAGATTTGTTCAATGTACCAAGGTATATGTGAAAAACATGAAAAGTAAACAAATAAGGTATACATTAAGAAGTTATCATCATAGTGTTAATGCCTATATGCAGTCACCTATCCCAGTAATGAAAACTTCAATGCTTACCTTGTGCAATGTGAAATGTGCATTCCAACATCCCATATCCAAATCCTGGCATGCATGTCATGATGATGTAATCCTCAACACATTGCCAGATAAAATAAAATCAGTAAAAACATATTAGAACTCAAGACATCACAACTGCAATCCACCAACACCCTTATTTTGTACAGGAAAAAAAAAATAAAGACAGATACTTACGTGCACAACAGCAGTATGGACTCTGCGAAGATGATCCCCCATTAGCTATTCAAAACAATACTTCACATAGCAACTTGGCAATTAATAGTCAGAGACCGCAGCAGACAGCAAGCTACAGTGCCACAAAATGTCATTCACTCCCTACCGCCAGTCAAGTTACAACCACAGAGTCAGTCAACACAGCCATTCAGGACAGTGGCATAGAGAAATGATAATGCTATATTTCTATCTCAATCAATTGTAAAAACAGCTGCAGGAGGAAACAATTGCAAGTAGCAGCCGCATTTTGCAGGAGGAATTCATTTTCTCTGCATGGCACCCATTTTTAGGTCCCTGGGGTGGTGGCGGCACAGCACATAACATCAGGACTGACACCAGATTTCAGTCTCAATTTGATGTAACATTTTTTTTTGAAACATTTCTGGACATGTACTGCCTATGCTGCACTTGTAGAATCAAGATATGGCCTTAAACCAATTGTAAACAGTGGCCAAAACAGCATTTTAATGTCTGAGTACTGGGAGGAGCAACATAAAACATCACAGCTGAGACCAGATTTCTGTCTGAATTTAATGTACCATTTGTTAGGAAACATTTCTGGGCATGTACTGCCTGTGCTGCACTCACAGAAACAAGATATGGCCTAAAATCAATTGTAAATAGTGGCCAAAACAGCATTTTAATGTCTGAGTGCTGGGGGGTGCCATAAAACATCAGGACTGACACCAGATTTCAGTCTGAGTTTAATGTACCATTTTTTAGGAAACATTTCTGGACATTTACTGCCAGTGCTGGACTCACAGAAACAAGATGTGACCTAAAACCAATTGCAAACAGTGGACCAAAGACCATTGTTTGGTCTGTGTGGGGGTTTGGGTGCCATAAAACATCATGACTAATACCAGATTTCTGCCTGAATGTACTGTAATTTTTTGGGGGAAACATTTCTGGACTTCTGGGCCATGTAAGTCAGTGGCAACACCAAGATCAAGCCTGAAATCATTGGTAAACAGTGGACCAAACACCATATTTTGGTCTGGATGGAAGGCGTGCAACATTTAACAGCATGACTGAGAACTGATTTCAGTCTGAATTTACTGTAATAATTTGTGGGAAACATTTCTGGACTTCCAGGCGATGTTAGGCAGTGGCAACACCACGGTGAGGCTTTAAACCATTGGTAAACAGTGGGCCAAACAACATGTTTTGGTCCAGGTGGAAGGCGTGCAACATGTAACAACATGTCTGACACCTGACTGAGGTCTGAATTTACTATAACATTTTTGGAGAAACATTTCTGGACTTGTGTGGCATGTTAGGCAGTGGCAGTACCATGGTTAGACTGAAAACCATTTTAAACGGTGCAGAAAACAGCAGATTGGGCCCTGATGATGGATGTGAACCATGCACTGTAACTGCATGTCTGGCACCTGATTTAGATCTGAATGTACTGTGCATTTTTTGACTAAACATTTCTGGACTTCTGGGCCATGTTAGGCAGTGGTAGCACCATGATTAGGCCGTAAACCATTGGTAAACAGTGGGCCAAACAACATGTTTTGGTCCGAATGGAAGGTGTGCAACACATAACAGCATGGCTAAGAACTGATTTAGGTCTGAATGTACTGTGCAATTTTTTGGGCAACATTTCTGGAATTCTGGCCTTCTGGGGCATGTTGGCAGTGTCAGCACCGGATGTGTTATATCTTCATAATGTTACACACAACAATATGTGATGCAACATCACATAGTATTGTGAAACAGTTCTTTTAAAAGGCACAATACTTGACATTTGTAGATAGGAAAAGCAAACATGTAAAAGAGCAAGTGACGCCTTCAACATAACTTTAACAAAACATAACATTTACCAAAAATGTGGTTGCATTCCCCATATATGGAGTTTGCAAAGGAAAGGCCAGCACCTGCCGAAGGCTGTGGGCCATTATGGCCCAGTGCAGAGAGGTTTTTGAACTGAAATACCTCGTGTGAGTTGCTTCAGCTCAAAGTAAGAAGTAATCACCACAAGCACATATCCATAAAGTGCTGTTTCTTTATTACAGTGTGGCATGTAAACAATGTATAAAATGCTCCTATATAACTAAGATAAAAAATGCCCACTCCCTCAAGACACCGTACTTCATGATACATATAAGGAATGATGGTGCCTTAGGGGAGCATGTGTTTTTAACTTGGTTATATGGAAACACTTTTTATATTGTTTACATGCCACACTAGAGAATCAAATAAAGAACGAGCACCTTATGGACATGTGTTGTGGTCAGTATATCTAACTTTGAGCTGAAGCAACTCACACAAGGAATTTAAATTCCCCTAAAATATACATTAGTCTGTGCACACGGCCCAGATGGCCAACAGACTTCGGCAGAAGCCGGCATTTCATTTGCAAACTCAATATATAGGGAATGCAACTGCATTACACATCATTATGTTGTTAAAAGGAATCTTGTAGATGTAACCAGCTCTAAGAAGTAACAAACACTACAAATAATAATGGAATAAGGTGTTTATTAGGGGAGGGGTCCACAAACATGGTACAGAATAAGCATAACAAATGACAGGCAGGATCAGAAGGACATGGGTAATACAACAATGAGCGAGGAGAACTAATAGAGAGAAAACAAGAAAATGGACTGAATTCTATAGGGAGCATAAGACAGTAACAAACACAACAGAAATGGTCAATAAAATTATTTTACATACAAAATAAAAAAACAAGAGGATTTAAGAAATGGATGTAGATTTAGGAGGACAGAAGAGCTTTTTTTGTTTTTATTGTTTTTATAGGGGGGAACATACAAGCAACAGAATGGAAGATAGAAAAATAAAAAAAAAAAAGACAAATTAATTTATGCTGCCACATTAAGTGCCAGTGGGGCCGCCATGGAGTTCAGACAGGATGCCCATGATTTTGTCAACATCATGCTCCAGTTTAAAAGTCTCACCCCGGGCATCACTAAATTCCTGTTTGAAATCATTTGACTCCTGTCAGAGATGCTGGACTTCCGACAGGACTGCTGATAAGTTTGCATGTGTCACTGGCACTGCTGGCAGAGCGCAGGCTGCCAGTGCTTCTGACTTTGGATGGGGGGGCCCTGGAGGGGTCTTGATGTTACCAACTGCTGCTGTTTTTCTGGTACAGAGAGCATGGTGAGGACATTTAACTGGTCCAGCTATGCCTCCCTCCAGCTCCCCCCTTCAGTGCTTAGATCCACACTGCTCCCCAGAGCTGCACTTGATGATGCCACCACCTCCCACAATTTGAGGTCCCATTGGAGTGGGTGGTGGTGGTGCACCATATGGCTGCACTGGCCAGTTGTCCCAAAGTGGGATCCACATGTCCCTCAATTCATGTCTGGCCTGCATAGATTGCTGGTGACCACTAGGTCATCAACTGATATTAAGTAGAAAAAATCCCAGACAGGAGAACTTTGGGGATGACAGGGCCATAGGGGGCACAGATAATGCCTCAGGCTCTGACTCCTCTGGCTGCTTGGGAGGGGGCACAGACTCCTGCTGCCTGGGTGTAGGAACAGTATCATCCTCCTCCTGGTGCTGGGGAGGGGCATTGTCTCCAACTGCTGCTGCTGCTGCTGCAGTGGAGGGGCCATAGCCACCTTCTGCTTCTGGGGAAGGGGCACAGTTTGCTGCTGGGTGCTAGTGCTGAAGCCAAAAGCCTCCTGCTGTAGCATTTCATTTGTAATGGTTAGCTGAAATGCATGTACTGGTGCTCCACT
Organism: Neoceratodus forsteri; assembly: GCA_016271365.2. NCBI lineage: Eukaryota > Metazoa > Chordata > Ceratodontiformes > Ceratodontidae > Neoceratodus > Neoceratodus forsteri. Next base: position 82,410,733 of record CM028133.1, on the reverse strand, counting down.
ATCTTCAACCTTCTCCATTTTGTCCACAGTTCACAAACACCACCAATTCAAACAAAACCAAAAAAAGAAGAAACAGAGATAGAGACTCTGAGAGAGCCCTGGGGGGATCACATACACACACACACACACACACACACAATCACCAGGTACTAAAATATGAACTAGAATGAAGACAAACAAGAAAAAGTTAGAAAACAATAGCACAAATTAAGCAATTTATGTGTAAAAGTGCACTCTGCAGTCACAGGGAGTATAAATGCTGCCTGCTTCCTCGAGATATATAGCACAGGAAATGAACCACTTACTGTCTGCCTGTTTAGACTCAACCATGTGATGACCACTAGCAGAATTAAAAGCCCAATTTTGCCTAATTTCACCTCCAAACTGCAGGTGAAACTAAAGGCAAAATTTCACCAAAAAGCCATAATTACATGAAATGTTTTGCTGGTTGAAATTGGCGATTTTGCCATAATTGCTGGCGAAATAAAATTTTGTTGCATTTCCACTTATAAAATGGCAGGGTAAAATTTAGTAATCTGACTGGCTCTTATTTATCTGTAAAATATGTTTTATACATGATTAAAAAAAAAGGACTACTCAGCAGTGAAGAGTCTGGAACCCAGATCAATGAGCATTTGAAACGGAGGCATTTCAGGTAGTCCCCTACAGCCAGAACTGATTTTCCATCACAAACATGGCTGCTACCTTTACACTGTAAAAAAAAAACTTCATCTGGGACCTAAAAATAAAACTATCTTAAATAAAACAAATTAATTAAATGCTGTTTCCCTGATTATCACACTCTCCTTATATATAGTACATAAACAAATTAGAAAAAATAAGTATTATGTAACCGGTGGGGACCTTCATTTTTGTAAGGCCCCTGACCCTTACATGTGTGTGTATCTACGGGTTTGGGGAAGGACGAGGTTACCTGGCACAAGAGACCTAGGTTTGGCTACTCTGCACAGGGGCACCCAAGTAAATCCAAAATACAGGAAGCAATAACTGTAATGTCCAGAACCAGAATTGGGATTTTTCAGTGTGGCTTTATTTATTAACTCACTGAACATAAACAAGCACTGTATGGACCCCCACAGGGCTACGTAACTGTAATGCAGATTAGAAATTAAACACAGTGGTCCATTGGAGAATGAACACATTACACACAGTTGTCTGGCTATGGACCCACCAGGCACTCAGCCCGGACTTTGCATGCGCATTGGATACACAGCCCAACTGGCCCGGCTCTCCTGCCGGCCACTCTACATGACGGTCCATAGGAGAATGAACCCAAATTCTACTTGGAAAGACCTCCCATCAAACAAGGAGGCTCCCAAACTGTGGCTCCCCACACCACTTGAAGTCTTCGACTCCTAGAGAGATTTTGTTTTCGAACTTTCAAACAAAACTCCCATTGAACAAGGAGTATTCCCATCCTACAAGGAGTAAATTTCCCATCCAGTGGCTCCCCACCACTTGAAGTCTTGACTCCTAGGAGATTTTCAAGTTAGACTGCGATCTGAGACCCACCCCACCACTTTATTAGCGCATGGGGCAGTAGCAAAAACAACAGAAGAAATCCATAGAGGTGGACCTGGTTACTAAAGATGGGGATTTATCCACCTCCAGCTCCCACAGCCCATACCCAGCCATTTCTCTGGACACACAGAAACTTTAGGACTGTAAATGTAGATTCACGGTGGATGAACTGACGCACCCCCTCTACTGTGAACTTTAAACATTAAAACTTTAAACTGATGGACTGCTCTATTTGTTTGTTCTAGTTGACATAGTCCTCCCAAATAGCAGTCCACTTTAACATGAAATCCAACTGAAGAAAAAGAAGATGTTTGCTCCTTCCAAATGGAGCCAAACAGTCACCCATTGTTGCAGGTGCCCCACAGAGAAGAAAGGTAACCTTTGCTGTTATACATGAACAGACTTAAACAAAATCAGGCAGCTTCTTCACATAGTGGGCAAAGGGATTGCCCTGGAACCCACAAAGAATTTTCATCCCCGGAGGAGGGGGGTACTGAGACCGAGGGGACGGTCTCCACCACTTGAAGAATGGTGAAACACAGAAAAACTTCCTTCTGTGTGGAGGCAGAACTCAAACTACAGACTGATGCTTCCTTCTTGCTTAAGGACAAATGGAAGACTGACTTTTGAATTCCCAAGTTTCTACGAACTCTCTGAGCTGAAGATTCCAAATGTGGCTCATGCAGCTGTAACAGTTCTCTATAATGATGTCATCTCTCCAGTCTCAGTTGTGACTGAGGACAGAGGGAGACAGTGTGAAACCAATTTAACTGGAGTTTCACAAGCTGCCTTCCCTGCCTACCACTAGATCTTACTAGGATTCTAGTAACCCCGGATAACAAGGGGGTTACACTCGCCCTTGACCAGGAAAATGACTGTCCCCAGTCATTATGCACCCGGCATTAGGCCATCCCACCCTATGTGCTACCTGCAGACGGAGGTGATCAGGCCCCCTCCTACCATGTGCAAGCACAGGTAGGCAACACTAAGGGCCTAGAGGCCTATAGCTGACACATCAGCCTCTACTCTATCCACTTACTATGGACACCTAGTGGCTCTGGTAGAACCGTCCAGAGCATAGCCCTGATAGATTAGCACTGCGGCCCCTACTGCAGGTCAAGGCCACAGCCTGTCCATCCCCCCTAACCCTCTAGGGAAAACCTATCTGCCTCTAACATAACATCCCAAACAAAACAAATCCCGGGGACCTCCCCGACCTTGGGCAGCCTGCAACTAACTACAACCATTAGCAATAATAACACATTACATTTAAATTCTACACCATAAGCACTGACGAGGAACTCCGATGAGCCCCTCCTCCTCTTCTTGTCTTCTCTTCTGTCTTCCAGGAACACCTGTAAGAAAAGACAAAAACAAAAAAAAAAACACATCCTAATCTGCATTTACGATCTATCTAAACAACAACAATGACAGCAACAGCAAACCCTTACCACACAGAAAAAGCACTGAACAATCCCAGAAAACAGAAACATTTTTTTTTTTTTTTTGAAAAGTAGAAAAGATAGTATTTACATTAAAGTACAATGACATTGGTAACAATACACTTTTGGGGGATGGAATGCCCTAAATGTCCCAAACTAGTGACTACAAGGCCCGAAGGCCAGTCCATTAAAGAGTCTCTCCTGGGCCGGAGCCCCGTGAAGCATAGTTCTTTAAGGCAATTTTCCCAAAGGGGAGAGTCTTTGTGGACAGTTCATACACTGTTTGAAGTCTGTAGCCTAGGGTGTGTACTGCAATGTCACAAAGATAGAATAAAAAGAGTGTAACTCACCAGCCTCTTGAAGTATAAGACTAGGCACCGACCTGCACCGCAGCCAAAGACTCTCCCTGGCAGCATGTCTTCTGATACAGCTGGGCGGACATCTTCTGGGAACCCACAGGAATGCACATCTGGAAACAGCTGGGCTGATGTCATAACTGGAGAAGGAACCTTAGAACAGGAACAAAAAGAGAAAACAGCTGGTCCGGCATCATCCGATTACCAGGCGATGAACAGGAAACAGCTGGGCTGGTGTCTTCTCTGGATCTGAAGTCATCTGGTGGTACCAGTAGATGGTTGTTGAATGAAACAGTACACTGTGGACTGAAGAATGTGGAGCACCTGATACCTTGTTTATTCATATTGGCAGTTCAATAAGGTTACTTCACAGTGTAGATGTGGCAGTATTGACTACCACTGCTTGGCTCTCCATTTTGTAGGCACTGGCTTAATTACTGGGAGGTCCTTGCATTGAGGCCAATAGTAGAGGGGGTCAGGGGCTTGAATTATTACTCCATCAGGACGCAGATAATTCACACAGTGGGAGACTTTGCGTCCCTCTCCGTCCACTATTCTTACTCTGTCCATAAACAGTGTCCTGCCTCTCTTCCACTGTGTATACTTTTCATGGAACAGTCTATTCTTTAAATGCTGGTTTGCCCCAGGATGCACATGTTTCATTGCTTCATCCCAGATCCAGGATTTCCTGCAGTTCTCAATCTCCTCCCAGACTCTCCGAGGAAAGGTAGGAATGGTCATACCAAAGATTTCATTGGCCTTTCTATGAACCAGTCTCTCCTCTTTACTTGCTTTGGTCAATCTGAGACCGCTGGCCTGGCTTGGGGGTGGCCAGTCCTGGTTCTGCCAGCTACGCATCCTCAATGCAATTAAAAATGGATCCCTGACTTCTTCTTCTTCTGGTGAAGCCAGGGCAGTGGCATCACCACCTTCTTGAACACATTCCTCCGAGGCAAGATCTTGAGGCTGTGTACCCGTTCCTTCCTCACAAGGCAACATAGGTTCCTCCTCATCTTCCTCTTCACTGAGGATCTGAGCCCAGGAGTGAGCAGTAGTTCTCACCCCCGAGACCATCCATTCATCACTAGGAGCGGAGGTCGACACCTCCCATTCAAAGGTCTCCCGCATCTCATCTTCACCTTCGAGACTTGGGCTAGGCCCCCCCACCCAGGGGTCTATTGATGCTTTATCTGAACTTTCCTTCTGAGATCCAGCATCCAAAACTTCAATTTCAGATTCAGTCTCTAATTCTGCACTCTCTAACTTTGTGCCACACTCCCCCTGGGGACCTTCCTCCACAGGCTCCGCCTGATGCTGTGTGCTGCCAACTGCAGGTTCTTGAAGTTGTGTCCATGTGGGAGCCAAACAATTTGAGGCGCTTATACAAGCCATATTTTTGTAGACAACCAGCACAGTGAGGAATCATGAAGACATCCCTTCCAGCACTAAAGCACATGTGGCATACACGCACTGGATAATTAGGAATTGCCACATCAGGAGGGAGTTGCCCTCTATAGCACCAATTTTCAATATCTCTCAGTCTATTTACTGCTGCTGTTACTGCAACCCGGGCATGATCGGGTAACGAGCTGGTCCTGAGGCCATAACTGCAGAAAAACAAACGAAAGTTCACTGTAAATGAAAGTCCCACTTTAATGAACACACTCTGTAGCTTGAAAATGGCTCCTCTGCTGCTGTGTTTACTTTACTACCCCACCCCGTAATGGCGGCAGCAGCACTCCTGTGCATCAACATTTAGAATCTGGGTCAAGCCACTGCACATCCGATTTACATCAGCTACTATAACTTTTACTCAAACTGCACAACTTGCTCTGAACTGGCTGTTCTCACATTTACAGGATTTTCCTTGGACTTTTCACATGCTGGCAACATTCATTTAATCACAGTCCCTTTTAAAACTTCAGGTTTCAGCACAGGATTGCCTGCTTCTACTAGCGTTCCAATTATTTTACAACCCACAGTCTCTCTCTGGCTGCAAACTTTAAACTGAGGCTACTTTCATTGCTATGAACACATTTAATGGCTTTACAGACTTGCACTTGCCAGCAGGATATCACACAATCGCTATTTGCAAAGCGACTACACAGCTGCACTCACATTTTATATGACATTCTCTGAAAATCACTGATTTGAGCAGTTTTAAATCATTTACTCACTGTTATGGTAGCAGATTGCTGCGATGGAAGAAAACGGTCTGCAGCCAGATTTTGAAGGCCTCAAATTGCAAACGGGCAGGCAGTCTCCGCGATCGTAGTATTAATCACACAATTCACTGATCCCATGACCGATAAGCGGGTTGAGCCCGATTTTGAACTAGAAAAGTCACTTTTCACTGTTTACAGTGCTTTGAACACTTCGCGAATGCTCCTCCACTGCCAGTACACGCACTGCTCTCTGTCTCCCTCTCAAATGCTGAAGCAGACACTGAAGAGCTGGCTGAGGGGCGGGACTAATGGCAAACTGACCAACCACACGAAGCAGTGCAAATGAGCCTCTTCTTCCTCACGAGGGCTCCTCTCCTCACAGCGATCGTCGAGCAGGCAAATTTAAACTGAAAAGATGCACTTTTTTTTTTCAACTGACTCCACGGCGGGAGCCCATTTCAACCATGTAACATTGCCATTAACTTCTACAGTCTCTAACATTGTACAGAAAGCATTTCCAATGTCCAGGGCATAATTTCTCTGTTGCTACCCCTAGTTTTCCACACTTTTCCTTCACAGAAACTTTATTTTAAAACTGACAAACGCTGTAAACTATGTTGATGCAGGACAAGGACACACACTTTGGCTTTATAGCTCCTTGGTAAACAGTTGGCATTTTTTAAACAGCAGTACAAGATTCACAGCGCACAGCACACATTAGGGAAATTGCTTCAACTTTTTTGGGCTACCGACTGCCAGATAGCCAAAACGCTAGCCTACTTGCCCAAACACCTTCCTTCCCAAACAAATCCAAAGCGGTGCCTCCATTTTTGTAACCGGGGGGACCTCCATTTTTGTAAGGTGGTCCATTGGAGAATGAACACATTACACACAGTTGTCTGGCTATGGACCCACCAAGCACTCAGCCCGGACTTTGCATGCGCATTGGATACACAGCCCGACTGGCCCGGCTCCCCTGCCGGCCACTCTACATGATGGTCCATAGGAGAATGAACCCAAATTCTACTTGGAAAGACCTCCCATCAAACAAGGAGGCTCCCAAACTGTGGCTCCCCACACCACTTAAAGTCTTCGACTCCTAGAGAGATTTTGTTTTCGAACTTCCAAACAAAACTCCCATCAAACAAGGAGTACTCCCATCCTACAAGGAGTAAATTTCCCATCTGGTGGCTCCTCACACCACTTGAAGTCTTCTGACTCCTAGGAGATTTTCTGCTGCGACTCACTGCTCTGATACCCACCCACCACTGGCCAAGTGCATGGGGCGAGTAGCAAAAACAACAGAAGAAATCCGTAGAGGTGGACCTGGTTACTAAAGATGGGGATTTATCCACCTCCAGCTCCCACAGCCCATACCCAGCCATTTCTCTGGACACACAGAAACTTTAGGACTGTAAATGTAGATTCACGGTGGATGAACTGACGCACCCCCTCTACTGTGAACTTTAAACATTAAAACTTTAAACTGATGGACTGCTCTATTTGTTTGTCCTAGTTGACATAGTCCTCCCAAATAGCAGTCCACTTTAACATGAAATCCAACTGAAGAAAAAGAAGATGTTTGTTCCTTCCAAATGGAGCCAAACACTCACCCATTTGCTGCAGGTGCCCCACAGGTGAAGAAAGGTAACCTTTGCTGTTATACATGAACAGTCTTAAACAAAATCAGGCAGCTTCTTCACATAGTGGGCAAAGGGGATTGCCCCTGGAACCCACAAAGAACTTTTCATCCCCCGAGGGAGGGGGGTACTGAGACCGAGGGGACGGTCTCCACCACTTAAAGAATGGTGAAACACAGAAAAACTTCCTTCTGTGTGGAGGCAGAACTCAAACTACAGACTGATGCTTCCTTCTTGCTTAAGGACAAATGGAAGACTGACTTTTGAATTCCCAAGGTTCTAAGAACTCTCTGAGCTGAAGATTCCAAATGTGGCTCATGCAGCTGTAACAGTTCTATATAATGATGTCATCTTTCCAGTCTCAGTTGTGACTGAGGACAGAGGGAGACAGTGTGAAACCCATTTAACTGGAGTTTCACAAGCTGCCTTCCCTGCCTACCACTAGATCTTACTGGGATTCTAGTAACCCCGGATAACAAGGGGGTTACAATTATTTATAGTTTTCACTACAACTGTCTCTTCGCTGACAGTGAAAATCCCCCTTCTATCTTTACCTGCTTATAGGGGAACTCTCTTCTTCTTGCCCTGACAGGGACATAATTGAGTCTTTGACTGTAACAAAGGCCTTTATTGTCTGTGAGTACAGTGTGTTCGGAGAGAAACATTCTGCCAGTGGAACTGAGTAGAATTTTGAATCCATGTATTCCACAATAAACATTCCATATCTTGAATGTGGAGAAAAACAGAGAAAAAAAACAGGAAGAAGAAAGTAGACAATAATATGATGTCATCATCAATTACATCACATGCAGTGGGCAAAATTACTATTTTATCACAAATGCACACAAGTAAATCTATTGTTTCTATGTATAAACATGCTTTTTCCAACAATGAAAAGGTAAAAAAAGGAGCAAATTTTATAAGCACAATAAGGCACTCAGGGATGTGTGTCAAACATAATTTACAGCATGTCCAACTGCTGAGACAGAGAGAGAGAGAGAGAGAGAGAGAGAAAGCAGCCAAAGCTTCCTTAAATCAAGGAGGTTATTTACTAGACTGCACTGAATTTAATTATTCCTTTTTGGAACTGTGTAAGTAACTAGTATTGATTCTCTGTTTTTGGGGTTGACTTTTCTTAGTTTAACTTTAATTTGCCAGGGAGGAACTGTAACTGGGAGATATTTGCAGTTATTTGTGACTAGACCTGTTACTTAACCTCTGTCAAATAGGTGCCTGAAAGGAAGAAAGTCACTCCCTGGGGTGCAGGGTCAGAGTTGTAATTGATTGTTTCTGGAGGGCAAAGGTTTACTCCACCCACCCTGCCCTCCACCCCACCCGCCCCAAGCACATAACTTCCTTTACAGCAGGGTTCTGTCATCACTTCTCCAAAACTAACAACACACACCTCTTCATATCCTTAAAGGCACAGCACAATGAATAGGGAGTAGAGACACTCACAAGCTCACACACACTAAAACAAGAACAACAACAAAAAAAGAAAAGCATCAGTAACAGGAAGGAACACAGACATGTGGGGAGTGGTGCAATGCACTGGCTCTGGAGCAGCAGTCCTATGGGAGACATTCTGAAGATGAGACTGCATTGCTGCCCTATTTGCAGGCACCTCTCTGGTCTGAGGGAGGAGATTGTTCATCTCCATGCTGACCTGGCAAGAATTCAGGAAACCTGCTCCCCCACCCTGGGACCAACCAGGCCACTGCCACTACCTCAGAGGTTGCCAAGAAAGGGGAGGTTGGACCACAGTGGGCTCAGGGAGGGTGAGAGTGGTGGAACAGAGGTGCATTCCTCCAGTTGTGTATCTCCACAATCCATTCACCACTCTGGTGGACCATGGTTCCTCTATGGAGGCACCCGCAGTGATGACCAAGGAAGATGCTGGGAACCTCCACAATGGAGACCCAAAGGAGGGTGGCACAGAACCCCACAGGGGAAGGAAACAACTCCTGGTGGGGGACTCAATTGTTAGGGGGGTAGAACTGGGGGAGGGAGAGGAAAGGGAAATAAGGTGCTTACCCAGTGCCATGGCTTGGAGGGACAGGAAATGAATCCTCAGGATCGTGGGAGCAGCTGCAAGGGGGAGTGAGCTGGATGTCATTATCGACCTAGAGACAAATGACCTGGCTAAGAATGGGATCAGAGTAGTGCAACAGGAGTTTGTGGACTTGGGGAGGGGCCTTAGAAAAGTAGTACACATGGTAACGTTCTTGGAAGTGCTACCTGTCTATGGCACAGATGAGGCTAGGGTACTCTGCACCATAAGATTCAATGACTGCTTGAAAAACTGGTGCAGAGCTCAGGGATTTGGCTTCATTGGGGACTGTGGCTCCACCTGGAGAGAAGCAGGCCTATACTGGTTCAATGGTCTGCATCTATCCAGGAGGGGAACCAGGATCCTAAGTGATAGGTTTAAATGCTTCACTGGCAAGCATTTAAACTAGCCAAGGGGAGAGGCACTGAAAAGAAGAAGGGAAATCCTAGACCCACCCCCAAAAACAGGATAATTAGTGAGGTAAACACCAAGATAGAGCAGTCGATAGGGAGAAGGGCAGGGGTGAATGGAGAAAAAGACAAAGGCAGTAAGGACAAGGATGGGACAAAAAGAAATAAAGCCATAAAAAATGGAGGGTAATGAGTACCAATGCCCATAGTCTAGGTAAAAAGCTCCCCGAACTGGTGGCCTTAATGGAAGAGGGATTACTGGATATCATGGCAGTCACATAAACATGGTACACAGAGAACCATGACTGGGATGTCAACATACCAGGGTACACAATCTACAGGAAGGACATGGAGGGAAGAAGAGGAGGAGGAGGAGGAGGAGGAGTAGCTCTCTATGCAAGGAAAGGGATCAAAGCAACAGAACTAATGGGTAAACAGGGAAGAGAGGTGGCACTGTCGGTCACCCTGGAGACTGGAAATGCAACCACAATCCGCACAGGGGTTGTAGACAGACCTCTATCTCAGGGGGAGGAAATGGACAAGGAAATGATAGAAGGCATCCTTAGGATGGCATAGAAAGGGGAGATATTGCTGATGGGGGACCTGGATATGCCAGATGTTAACTGGAGCACCTTTGCTACAGCCACATCCAAGAGCAGGGCCATTCTCGATGCCCTACAGGTGGCATGCCTTAGACAGCTAGTTTTGGAACCCACTCGGGAGGGAGTAATCTTAGACCTCATACTCTCAAATGGGGATGGAGAGATTATCTCTGATCTTGAAGTGGGTAGCCATCTGGGAACAAACGACCACCAAACTGTGGTTCATGATAAAATTAGCTGTAGAGTCAAGCCATACAAAAGTGAAGGTACTGGACTTCAGTAGGGCTGATTTTGTCAAAATGGGAGAGTGCCTCAGAAAAGCACTAGCAAACAGTCAAGAAGGTGGGGTGGAACAACAATGGGGAAACATCAAAACCACCATCACAAAGGCAACAAGCCTTTTTGTGAAGCAAATAAACAAATCAAAATGAAAGAAAAAACACTATGATTCTCAAAAGAAGTGGCGGGGAAGGTTAGGGAGAAAAAGATAGCATCAGAAAGTATAAGGAAACACAGAAGAAGCAGGACAGAGAACTGTACCAGTTAAAGCAGAAGAAAGTGGGGAAGGCAGTCAGAATAGCAAAGGCCCAAACCAAGGAAAACATAGCCAACTCAGTTAAGAAGGGGGATACAACTTTTTAAATGTACATTAGGGAGCAAAGAAAGACTAAGGCAGGGATACTGAGGCTGAATAAAGAGGAAGGAGGTTGGGCCGAGCGACAGTGAAAAAGCAGAGATACTGAACGAATACTTCTGCTCAGTATTCACAATGGAAAGCAGGGGAGATACCTAATCCAGTCAATAGAAGCACCTGGATAGGGGATTAATATTAGCCTTTCAAAGAAGAAAGGGTTCTGAAAGAACTCTTAAAACTGAAGGTGGATAAAGCAATGGGGCCTGATGGATTCACCCCAGAAATCTAAAAAGAACTAAGGGAAGAACTAGTAATACCACTGACTACCCTTTTAATAAATCATGGGAGGATGGTGTGGTACCTGAGGACTGGAGGAGGGTGGATGTATTCCCTTCACAAAAGTGGGACCAAGACAGAGGCAGGAACCTACAGACCTGTCAGTTTGACCTCAGTGGTAGGGAAATAATGGAATCACTTCTGAATGAAAGAATTGTTGAGTACCTAGAGGCCAGTGGGGCACAGGACCCAAGGCAGCATGGATTCACAGAAGGAAGGTCATGTCAGACAAATCTAATTGATTTCTTTGACTGGGTGACCAAAGTAGTAGACCAGGGAGGGGCTGTGGACATGGCCTACCTAGACTTTAGCAAGGCATTTGACACAGTCCCACACAAAAGATTAATAAACAAATTAGCCAGTCTGGTAGTGGGTCCCAGGGTGGCAGCCTTGGTAAAACACTGGCTGGACAACAGGACACAGAAGGTAATAGTAAATGGAGTCCACAGTGAAGAAAGGGGGGTTACTAGTGGGGCACCGCAGGGTTCAGTACTAGGGCCGGTCCTTTTTAATGTCTTTATAAGTGACATTGCAGAGGGACTGTAAGGAAAAGTATGTCTCTTTGCAGATGACACAAAGATCTGAAACAGGGTTGATATGCAAGGTGGGGTGGAAAGGATGAAAAGGGGCTTGGCAAGGTAGGAGGAATGGTCAAATGTATGGCAGCTTAGATTCAGCACAAAGAATTGCAAAGTAATGCACCTGGGAAACAAAAACCACAGGGGAAAAGTGCACAGAGGGGGGTGAGATACTGACAACAACAAAAATAGAAAGGGATCTGGGGGTAGTCATATCAGACGACCTAAAGGTGGGAGGGCAATCTGAGAAGGTAGTAAGGAGGGCTGGGGTGTTACTGGGATGCATAGGGAGAGGCATCACCAGTAGAAAACAGGAAGTTATTGTCCCTCCGTACAGACAGTTGGTAAGACCACATCTGGAGTACTGTGTACAGTTCTGGAGACCCCACCTCCATAAAGACATAGACGGGGTGGAGGCTGTCCAGAGTAGGGCAACCAAAATGGTACAGAGTCTGCACTAGAAGACATATGAAGAAAGACTAAAGGAGCTTAAGATGTATAGCCTTGAGGAAAGGAGGGAATCAACAAAGTCCAAGAGTGTAACATCTTTCAGAAAAAGAGATGTGCAAGAACAAGGGGGCACAATTTGGAGATGGAAGGGGGACGTTTCAGAGGTAATGTGAGGAAGTATTTCTTCACAGAGAGGGTTGTAGATGTATGGAACAGCCTTCCTGAGGAGGTCGTAGAGTCAAAAACAGTGGAGGATGCAAGAATAGATGAGACAGACAAAAGGCAATTCTAGTGGGGGGTAGGAGTAAGTAGGCCATTGATTAACTAGGATCTGCAGCTTATCCAATAGGTAGAGAAATGGGCAGACTAGGTGGGCCAAGTGGCCCTTATCTGCCATCAAATTCTATGTTTCTAAAGTCACTCAGCCTTTGGCCTCATGCCTTACTACTCCCCCAGCCGTGCTGTAAAATATGTTTTACACACACCCCTTTGTGCCTTATTGCTTACACAGTGGTTCCTTTTGGGGTGGGACTACATATTTTTATATGGTTAAGTAATTAATGTTCATCCTTTTTTTTTTACCTTTTTGGATAAGAAGAAACAAATATTCAAGCAATAATATTAACTTGGAAGTGTTATGTGGGTATGGGAAAAAGAGTATTTGTGTGATGATTTACTTGTAAATGTTGATATTCTGTCAGTTGTGTCATGTAAGAAGTGGGTGTAACAGGGTACTTATCGGCTTAGTCTGTATCACTGTCAGAGGAGATGACTTGAGGTCTTTTTCTTTTATGGTTGTCATACTTGTTTCCTGTAGTGGGGAGAATGGAAATGTTAGGTTTTGCACTGTATTCTGTTTTCTTTTGCTGTTATGTTTTTTTTTTATTTATTTCTTGTTACAATGAACAGTAGTTTGTTGTTGTTTCTGTGTTGTGTGTCTGTGTTGCTGTGTGTGTGCATGCGTGTGCATGTTTGTGTGTGTCTTGTGCTTTTTTTTAACTGTACTTTTATGTTAGGGATAGTCTGTAGAAGTAGTAAGTTAATATGTTCTTTTTTGGGGGCGAGTTTTTTTACCTTACATTATGCTGAAGGTGATGGTCTTTGCTGTTATTACTGTAGGCCTGTTGAAACAGGAGCCTAGTATCGTAGAGTATTTGCTCGAGACCGTGGAGAGTTGCTGGGTTTACTGTTGTGATGTTGAGGCTATTGCTTCTGAGCTGAGGATGGAAGAATTTTTTTTCTGCTGCTTTTCATTTATCCTGGTATAATCATTAACACTTTGTAGTTGTTTATACCCTGATATTTGGATAATGTCCGTGGTGGTGGGGGAGCACTCCAGAGTCTGTTAATTTTTGTATTAAATGTTTTCTCACAGAATGGTTGGTGAGGAATTTGTCTGTCTTAATAGATGACTTTTTAGTCATGGTTTTAACTATTTTTGCCAGTTTATTAACTCCAACTGGTTGGTTTTTGAACCTGTAGCTTTCTATGTTTCCTATGGCACAGTGGTTGGTTGCTAGAAAAAAAAGTGACTCTGCAGTCATAGCTTAAGGTGGTCTTGCTTTGGAATATACTTGGTAGTTCTGGACTGGGCATTTATTGGGGTTTGCAGTCAGCTCATAGGCTTTTGGTTTAATTTTTCTGCAGTCTTCGGGGTTAGGCCCCATCTTTGTTTTTGTCTGTTTTTCTTGGCTGTATTCAAGGTAACATCTGCATTCTTCATCAGTTTTAAGTGTAACATCTCCCCATTTCCATTTGTCTCATTTCAGTGTTGCCTCTAACTCCAAAGTACAGACTTATTGTCAACCACATAGTATTTATTAAGGCATTGGTGGAGCGTGGGCCCAGCAGTCTTTCTTCAAAGAAGATGTTCATTATGGTATCTGTCTGATACTTCATCAGTTGGTTTGGGTTTGCAGCCTTTCCCCTCACTTTTTAGAATGTTTTCCTGCTTTGCAATACCTGGTGTGCTTTTTCAAAGACAGGGGAGGTGGAGAGGGAGTGTATATAATTTTTTTTAATCTTTCCAGACTTTAAAAGGTGGAGCGAAGGGTGGGAGTTCATAGAATGTGGCATCATTTTCTTTACAGTGCGAGGTGTAGTGGCACAGACATTGGTTAAACTCAGCTGGCTGTATTTGGTAAAGTGGAATGTTGACAGTAAAATTCTCAGCTATGTACCAGGGAAACATGGTGATGTCAGTCTGAGTTTTTTTTCCAGTGTTGATATTTTTAGCCTTATCTATGAAGTTTTCTATTTGTTCCATGTTGATGGGGTTTGGGGCAGTCGTAGGCATTGTAATAGGTTCCTTGTCCACTGCAGTTACTGTGTAGTCTGCATTGGAGCCTGTGGTTATTGTGCTGGTAGACAGCTGTTCCAGTTCTTCGTGAGGGTCTGTATCATTTTCTAATTGAGTCATTATTTGACTCATTTTGATTTCAAAGGCTGTATCTTCATGGAAAAATGCCATTGGCATGTGTGTTTCTTCTATTTTTTTTTCTTTTAAATGGAAAATAAGAAATTGCAGTGTTTGTACCAATGGTGCTGCTCGACTCTTCAAATGTTGACCATGGGTATCTGTGAATGATTAAGCATGAGAGTCTGTGATGATTTGCTTGTGCCAGGCAGTGGGCGCAAGGTGATAGCTCAGGTGTGGCGGAGTGGTGCCACGGAAACGTTCCTTTTTTTTCTTTTTTAAAGTGACCGAAAGTAGTGCGGTACTGTGTGGATAAATAGCAACTGTGTGGAAATAATATTTATCCATACAGTTGTTCAGATAAAGTGATTTATGGAACTCTGTTTATATTTATTTATTGAATTTTGTTGACCCGGTAGGCCCACTGGGACTAGAAGTCCCTTTCTCAGGGGTGACCGATACAGATGGTAAGCAACTGAAATTTAACCAGGTTAAGATGTTGGTGGTATTTTTAGTGAATGGGGGAAATTTGGCCAGGACACTGGGGAAATCCCCTACTCTTTTTGATAAGTACCATGGGATCTTTAACATCCACCTGAACTACCACCAATCCAGTCAGATGGGATCTCGGTTTAATGTCTCATTCGAAAGACGGCACCTCAGAAGTGCAGCACTCCTCTCATGCTGCACTACAGTGTCAGTACTGGGATATTAACCCAAGTGGCAGATGTGGGAACTGAATCCACAGCCCTCAGATCTCCCGGCATCAGAGGCGAGTGTGCTACCTACCGAGCCAGTGACACTGACATGTCACCCATATGTCCACCCATATTGTATATATATATATATATATATATATATATATATGTATATATGTATATATATAGATAGATAGATATAGGGGCACAGTCGTGCCCCTATAGTTAGGGTCAAATAGACACTTTGATGTTAAACCCCAATTTTTGTGCCTTAATAACTTTGCAACCGTTCAACTGATTTGCATGGAATTTGGAATGCATGGTCTTGTATGGCAGGTCTCTTGATTTACTAAGTTGCATTTTGGTTGGACTTACAATTTGTGCACAGCGAAGCACTGAAAAACACGTTTTTCGCCACTTTTGACTTGTTTTTTACTTATCACGCTGTAATGACATCGTGTGGTCTTTTGGTCTGAAATTTCGAACATAGAAAGAGTTTGGGTCAAAGAACAATCCAGCATTGGTTTGCTTAAAAAATATTACTCCATTCCAAAGTTATTTAATTTTTAATGTTGGGGTTCTGAGCATGCTCAGTTCATTCCAAGATTTATAAGTATTTTTTGCGAAAGAGGACTGGGCTCATGGTAAAGGATTATATTGGCTCACAAATGGAGATTTAAAAAATCCTTTTCCGTCAGCAAAAATTCCTTGTCCACCAGCCGCCATCTTTTTTCATTTTTCCACCAAACAAAATGTCTTAGTTTCCTCCATGGGTAACTTCTTGTTGTATAAGGCACGGGTTTTGTTCAGGTTGACACCCTCTACAAACCCATACCTTAATTTGCTTCATTTTGTACAAAATATGGCCACTTCAAATTGAACAATTCTTCGTCCGTGACTCGCATTCGATCCCCTTTTGCAAGCTGACAAAATCCGAGTTCGCGAGCCGATCCTCTTTCGCAAGATAGCAATCCTTGACCATCACTTAGGAACCAGGTGGCCCTTCTCGCTGACAAGAATTGACTGACAGTAAGGGATTTGCCTGCCTCGCAAAAGAGGATCAGCTCGGGGACTGGGATTTTGTCAGTTTGTGAAAAGGGGTCAGTGTTATGATTCCTCTTTGTGAGTTGACAAAATCGCAGTCCACGAGCTGTCAAAATCCTAGTTCGCCACTTGATCCTCTTTTGCAAGGTAGCAAAATCCTTGATGTCACTTAGGGACCAGATGGCCCTTCTCGCAGACAAGGATTGACTGGTGGTCAAGTATTTTGTTGTCTCACAAAAGAGGATCGGCTCACGGACTGGGATTTTGTCAGCTCACAAAAGGGGACTGTTTTTTTTAATCCTCTTTCATGAGTTGACAAAATCGCAGTCATCGAGCTGTCAAAATCCTAGTCTGCCAACCGATCCTTTTTCCCAAGGTAACAAAATCCTTGACCGTCACTTAGGGACCAGATAACCAAAATCTAACTGTCAAGAATTTCTTGCGGATGGTAATTTTGACAGCTTGCGAATGGGGATTGATATGACAGTCGGGGATTTTGCTACCTCACAAACTAGTAATTTTTAAACTTTTAAAAACTTTTCCACTGAATTGTAAATTTACAATTTCATCTTTTGACTTGTAATTTTCAGGGTATTAAGGGGATGCCCTAGAGATATGAATTGTGCTCCTTAGGTGTTGGAAAGTTAAGCAGTTTCATAGATATGCCATCACGAAGTTGAGATTTTTCCCATAGTATAATACTGTGGCACCCATAGTGACTTTTGGTACCTGTATCCTGGAAATGAAGCGAGATATGGAATTTTTGCTACTTGTGGCTTAGATAAGCCACAGAAACAGATTTGGAAATCATAGATTACATCTGCAGTGGAAATTGTTTCCTAGGTTGTATGGTTACTGAGATATTGCCAAATTAGTGTTACAAGAGCTCCAAGGGTCCCTTTTCAGCACTTTTCTGCACCCATATCTCATAAACAATATGAGATACAGATTTGGTTGCCTCATCTCTTGTGGAGGGCTCACTGTAATGATTAAAATGACACTTGAATTTGTTTTGTAGCTGCTGCAAATTACTGTTACAAGGGTTCCTTGCCCTATTGCTGCATGGCTCCACAGTTATGTGTAAATGGGAGCACACAGCCCAGAGGACCCATGCTCCCACAGATGCATATTGTTATGCTCCCACCAGCACATGCTATTTACTAGTTATATTACACTTTTTGAAAAAGTAAGGAAATTCATTGCAAAAAACTTCATTTAATGCATCACTTAGGGTTAAAGCAACAAAACTGAGGAAATGGGATGTTAACATTGAGCCCCTAACCCTCCCACCACCCCACCATCCATCCTCTACAGACTGACAGATGCCAGGAGGTGTGCCATGGGGTCATGAAGCCCAACTCTCACCCCATTCTCCTTTACTGTAGCATGTCAACCTGTTTATACATAGAATGGGGTGAGAGTTGGGCCTCGCAACCGCATGGCACACCTCGGTGTCTGTCGGTCTATGAAGGATGGGTGGTGGAGCGGTTAGGGGCTCAACCCGAATGCTTCATTTCCAAATTATCTATGCTGGTTGGTTAAAACATATCACATAACTGTGCGTATATCAGAGCTTGATGGCACACCTGCATTTTCACTCCCCTCCAGGACAATTTTGCCATTTTATAAGATAGATAACCCATTCTAGGGTGTGCAGTCGTGTTCTGATATACGCACGCCTTGGGTGGTTGATGCGCTCAGCCTGCGGCCTTGTGCATAATAATGCACACCAAGGCGTTCTTATATCAGAGCACGACTGCACACCTTAAAGTGGGTTATCTTTATATATATATATATATATATATATATATATATATATTCATGACAAAAACTGCATGTAATGCATCTATTAGGTTTAAAGTGACAAAAGTCAGGAAATGAAATGTTAGGGTTCAGCCCCTAACCCCCTCAACACAACCCACATACACATCCTCCACAGACAGACAGATGCCAGGGTGTGCCATGGGGTCATCAGGCCCAACTCTCATTCCATTCCATGTGTAAGCAGCTTGACATGCTACAATAAAGGAGAATGAGGTGACAGTTAGGCCTTATGACCCCATGGCACATCCTGGTATCTGTCACTCTGTGGAGGATATGTGTGTGGGTTGTGTGTGGGGGGTTAGGGGCTGAACCCTAATGTTTCATTTCCTGACTTTTGTCGCTTTAACCCTAACTGATGCAGTAAATGCAATTTTTTGTCATGAATTTCATTACTTTTCGCAAAAGTGTAATATAACTAGTAAAAAAACATGTATTGGTGGGAGCCTGGGGCCACCAAGTTGTCCATTTCTGCATAACAATAGGCATCTGTGGGAGCACGGGCCCAGCCATACAGTAGCCCAATAGGGCAAGGAACCCGTGTAACACAAATGTGACAATATCTCATTAACAGTGCAACCCATGGAAAAAATTCCACTGCATGCTTACTCTGTGGTTTAAAGTCTTGTTCCAGTGGCATAGATCACTTGGTGATCTATGCCATCTGTAGCAAAAAATATGTATCTCACTTCGTTTTCGAGATAACGGCGCTGAAAGGCATGACAGACACGGCAATGTAATCCTATGAGGAAAACATCGACTTCATCATGGCATATCTATGCAATCACTTAATTCCTCAATACCTAAACAGCATAATTCACACCTGTAGGGCATCCCTTCAACACCCTGTAAATTTAAAGTAAAAAGACCAAACTGTTATTGAACTATGCAATTCTAAAGTTTTTACACCTTTAAAAAATTTTCAGTCGTGACATAGCAAAATCTTAGGCCACAAGATAAATCCTAGTCCGCGGCCTAAGAAAATCCTAGTCCACGAGGGGACATCTGGTCACGCCAATAAGGGCCATCAGGTCATCCCCAAGGACATTTGGTCATGAAATTCTGGCTATCTGGTCGTCCCATTACAAATGAAGCACAAGGACTAGGATCGTCTCATGGACCAGGATTTTGCAGGCTAGCGAAAGATCGTTTGCGAGTCACGAAAGAAGAATTTTAAATGTTCAAAAACCTATTTTTTGACAGAAATTATGCAAACCAAAGGCATTGCTTTGTAGAGGGGGTCGCCCTGAACAAAACCCATGCCTCATTTGGTCCAAAAGTTACCCGTGGAGAAAGCTACGACATTTTGTTTGACTGGAGAACTAAAAACAAGATGGCAGCTCACGAACTAAGAATCTTTCTGACAGACTAGGATTTTCCTTCATGAGGTAGCAAAATCCTTGACCGTGAGGCAATTCTTTGATCGTAAAATATACATATACATTTTGGACTAAACTGAGCATGCTCAGAACTCAAAAATTTAAAATTGTATAACTTTTGAAAAGATTAAAATTTGTTTGCCAAACCAATGCTGGATTGTTTCTTGATCCAAACTCTTTCTATGTTCCAAATTTCAGACCAAAAGACCACACAGTGTGGTGGCAGCGCCACAGGCAAAAAACGCATCAAAACTGATGAAAAGTGCATTTTTTGGCATTTCTCTATGCAGAAACTGTATGTCCAACCAAAACACAACTTGGTAAATAAAGAGATCTGCCATACCAAACCGCGCATTCCTAATATCGTGCAATTCCGTTGAACGGTTGCAAAGTTATTAACGTGCAAAATTTGAGGTTTAACATTAAAGGGCCTACTGAATCCTAACTATAGGGGCACGGCTGCGCCCCTATAAAATATATATACTCCCTCAACAACGTAACAACCTTGCCTTCTTCCAATTAATATTCTACTGCAGTAACTGCCTTGCATTGATATTTTTGATATGCTTTAGATTAGAGATTACATTCATGAAACCAAGGCAATGCAGTCTTCTTGTGTGTATCTGAAATTCTGCATTGCTATCATGACCATATGTACTTGCTGGGAACAAACTGAACAGTGTTCTCCAATGCTTCCTTTCAGCTTCAAGAGTGAGAAAACAACCACATATACAGATCCTCCTTTATCTCACAACAGCACATTGCCAGTTGTGGTGAGGCTATTAAGGCCAGAGATTTCTGACAGCAGTTTCCTGTCAGTTACAGGCAGTTCCAGTTCTTGTAATCCACACCCCTATTTAGCATCAGGCTCACAGTGACATCCACTGACAATAAAAATTGTTGCTGAAACATTGCAGAGAGCTTCACTTAAGCAGTGTTGTGCCAGTACTGGTTACTGCTCCTTAAATTCCTTGACTCCTCCTCACCTGTAGTTATTACTTTTTGTACCAACACTTGACAATAACACCCTGGCAGTGGCAGGGCTGTGACTTATCTGACTTCTTTACAACAGCAGCTTGATGGCAAAGTCAAATAGGCATTAATATCCTGCCCCCCCACCAGCGCGCGCACACACACACACACACACACACAGCTGCACACACCCACACACACACACACACACACACACACACACACACATACACACACACAAACACATACACACACACACCTACATACCGCGCACACACACACACACACACACATTGCTGCTGAAAGCTTCCTTGGAGCATTGTCTTACCACTTAATGGTAGCTATGGTTCACATTCTAGGAATGCAATACCCAGCACATAGTGCAACTGTATTGGCACTCAAATGGTGGCCCCGAGTGTGCCTTCTTGGTTGAGGTATTGTGAGTCATCCTCAAGTCAAGAAACGGAGACACTCTTCAGATAGGAGTGGTCTACAGGCCTCTTTCTACTGCAGGAGGAGGACTTAGATAAAGAAATGTTAGAAGTAATTAGTAAAATGTCTGAAAAGGGGAAGATCATGCAAATGGGGAACTTAAATCTGCCAGATGTAGACTGGAGCCCCCCTGCCACAGTGACAGCTAGACATAGAGACATCCTGGACTCCCTGCATGTGGCATTCCTCAGGCAACTAGTCAGTGAACCCACTCAGGGTGGGGCAATACCAGACCTGCTACTTACTAACAGGGACAATGTTGCAGACATCTGGGAGGGAAGTCATCTGGGGACCAGTGATCATCACACAGTGTGGTTCAATATAAGAATAGTGATAGAATGCAACCACACAAAGGGGAAGGTCCTGTATTTTCAGAAGGGCTAACTTTATGAAGAATGGTGAATTCCTCCAAAAGGACCTAGCAAGAGAAGATGCTGTGAGCCAGGTTACAAACATATGGACATACAAAAATTGGCAGCAGCAAAAGGCCATCATGGCCTATCTAGACTGCTAGTGAATGCAGCTAGATCTCTATTCAGCAGTAGTCCCACCCTCCCTTACCTCCTTTACCCTCCCTTTGCCCTGTCCCCTTCTTGAAGCATTCTACTGTGGTACATGCCACCACTTCAGCTGGTAGTGTGTTCCACTATGCCACCACCCTCTCCGTAAAGAAATGCCTCACCTCCCTCCTGAATCTACCCCTCTCCAATCTCATGTCATGGCCCCTAGTGTCTCTCCCCACCATCCTCCTCCTGAATAGATCCCCGGTCCATTTTGATTATCCCTTTCATGTATTTGAAGGTGTCAATCATATTCCCCATGTCCTTCCTCTCCTCCAGTGTGTACATGTTTAACTCTCTTAGTCTGACCTCTTATGGCAATTTCCCAAGGCCCTGAATCATCTTCATTGCCCTATACTGCACCCCCTCCAGCAGCCTAATATCCCTTTGTAGGTATGGGCACCAGTACTGCATGCAATATTCCAGGTAGGATCTAACAAACAATCTATACAACAGTAGAATAACCTCCCTTCTTCTTGAGGTAATTTCCCTTGCAATGCACCCCAGCATTTTGCTGGCTATTGCTGCTGCCTTTCTGCATTGTGTGAAATTGTTCATTGCTCCCATGATGAGTGCCCCCAGATCCTTCACCTCTTCTGTTACCTCCAGCCACACACCCCCAGATGGTAGCTTCTCCTTGGACTTTTTTGTTATGAAGTGCAGCACCTTGCATTTTATTGCATTGAACCCCAGCTGCCATCTGTCAGACCATGCCTCCAGCCTTGCCATATCCTCCTGTAGCCCCCATAACCCCCCTGGTCATCCACCACCACTCCCATCTTGGTGTCATCTGCAAATAGGCTAATTTTGCTGCTGATGCCCTCCAAGATGTCTGTAATAAATATGCCAAGCAGCACTGGGCCCAAAATCAAACCCTGTGGAACACCACTTGTCAGAGGCATAGGGGATGAGTATTCCCCACCTACCACCACCCCCCTGCTGCCTATCTTGTAGCCAGTTCTTCACACACCCCACCAGTTTTGCTCCTACCCCTGTGCCCTGTAGCTTGATTGCAAGTCTCCCATGTGGTACTGAATCAAAGGCCTTACTGAAGTCTAGGTACAGGACATCCATTGCATGGCCCCTGTCAATTTGACTAGTCATCCAGTCATAGTATTCTACCAGGTTGGCCTGGCATGACCTGCCCTTGATGAAGCCATGCTGCCTCCTGTCCCACACCCAGTTTCCCTCCAGTAGTACTATCCTATCCTTTAGGATGGTCTCCATTAGCTTTCCCACTATGGACATTAGACTTACTGGCCTATAGTTCCCCGGTTCGTCCTTGGGTCCACTCTTATGGAGGGGGACCAGGTGAGCCAGTCTCCAGTCCTGCAGTATGCATCCTGTGTCTAGAGATGAATTAAATAATTCTGCCAAGGGTCCTGCCAGGACCTCTGCCAGCTCCTTCAGCACTTTCGGATGTACTCCATCCGGTCCAGGAGCCTTGTCTACCCTCAATGCCCTTAACCTGTCCAGCACCCTACCCACTGTGATTTCTTCATCTGTCACACACCTCCATCTGTTTCTATCCTCCCTTCTACTATGGGTAGCACCCCTTCCTTTTCTTTCATAAAGACTGAACAGAAGTAGTCAGTGAGCACTTCTGCCTTTTCACCCCAGTCTTCTGCTCATCCCTCCTCTTTTTGACAATTTGCAAAGACAATTTGGTCTTTACAGCTTCTTTTCTCCCTGATGTACCTAAAGAAGTCTTAATCCCCTTTTTTAATGCTCTGCACCAGCCTGAGTTCCCTTGCTGCCATGGCTGCCCTTCCCCCCGGTCACTTCCTTTGTTTCTTTCAGGTATTCCTCTCTATCGTCCTCACTCCCCAATTTTCTGTATCTCCTGTAAGCTGCCTTTTCTTCCTCACCATGTCTAGCAACTCTTTACTTATCCAGCTGGGTTTCTTCCCCCTAGCCTTCTTAGTCTGGGCCCTGCTTGAGGGCAAATGGGCCAGACTAAAAGAGGACATAGTAAAGGCAACAAACATGTACATCAAGCAAGTAAGCAAAAGCACAAGGAAGAGGAGATCAGTATGGTTCTCAAAGAAGGTGGCAGAAAAGGTAAAGTCTAAAAGAGTGGCATCCGGGAGTGGTGTTCAGAAGGTATAAGGAGACCCAGACAGAGAATAAGAAAGTGTATCTGGGGAAATGGGAGGAGGCAGGCAAAGCAGTGAGGAGGGAAAAGGCACACACTGAGGAAAGAATAGTCCAGGCAGTATCTAAAGGGGACAAGACATTTGTAGGTATGATACTGAGAAAAGGAGGACAAACGGAGGGATTGTACAGTTAAGCGGGGGTCCTGTACAGTTTAGGGGGGCCTGTACAGATTGGGAACAAGAAAAGGCAAATATCTTAAACAAATACTTCTGCTAAGTGTTCACAGTAGAAGGGAAGGGGAAGGAACCACAAGAAGGCACCAGGAAATTTGATGGGAAGAAGTGGACATCAGTCCCTTTTCTGAGGAAAGGGTCAGGAAAGCACTCTCTAATCTGAGGGTGGACAAAGCCATGGGGTCAGATGGGTTATAAATGGAGTTCACTCTAAGGACGGGAGAGTGGCCAGTGGGGTACCTCAGGCTTCAGTGCTGGGTTCAGTCCTCTTCAATGTCTATATTAGTGACATAGTGAAGCAGCTGATAGGGAAGGTCTTCCTCTTTGCAGATGACACCAAGATCTGCAAAAAAAAGTGAACACACCCTGAGGGTGGTGCAAAGGATGATAAGAGATTTAAAATGACTAGAGGTCTGATCAAAAGTTTGGCAGCTAGAGTTTAATGCAAAAAAGTGCAAAATAATGCACTTGAGCCAGAGACACCCGGGGTGAGATGCAAAATGGGGGAAAAGACACTTGCAATGGCCAAGCAGGAAACACACCTGTAGGTAATCATATCGGATGACCTAATGGTGACCAAACAATGTAGCAAGGTAACTGGGAGAGCTAGTGGGGTGCTGAGGTGCATAAATAGGAGTATTACCAGCAGGAAGAGGAAAATGGTATTGCCCCTTTATAGGTCTCTGGTGACACCCCACTGGAGTACTGTGTCCAGTTCTGGAGACCACATCTCAGAAAAGATATAGACAGAGTAGTCGGTCCAGAGGAGGGATAGCAAGATGGTGCAGGGTCTGCATTAAAAGTCCTTCAAGGAAAGGCTATAGGAGCTCAAATGTACACCATGGGTGAGAGGAGGGAGTGGGGTGATAGGATTAAGACTTTTAAATATGTTACAGGGTGAATAAAGTACATGCAGGAGGAAGTTTTCAAAAAGAAATGGGTGCTCTAGACAAGGGTCATGATATGAAACTGAAGGTGGGTAGGTTCTAGACAGATGTGAGCAAGTACTTCTTTGCTGAAAGGGTGGTGGATGCCTGTAACAGCCTTACAGTGGAGGTAGTTGGGGCGAAAACAGTGGTGGTATTCAAAAAAGCCTGGGACAGGCACAAGGGAATCATAGAGGAATGGAAGGGGTGGAAGCGACAGTGATGTAGACCACAGACGGTCTGCAGCATAAGTGATCACAATGAAAATGAGCAGACTGGATGTGTCAAGCAGCCCTTATCTGCCTTCAGTTTCTGTGTTTCTTAGTGTGTCTGCCACCATGTTGCTGGGAGGAAGGGGGCAGGATCTTAATTTATATGGTTTCCAAGATGTCTTTATTACTTTGGGCTAGCAGTATAGCCTATTGTTGAGATCAACGAGCTGTGAGTGAGCTTGGAACATCCAGCAGTCCTGGGCAGGATTCCTACAACCTCCACTTGCATACTATTGAACAAGTCATTTAATCACCCTGTGATCCCAGGATGCACCTGAAAAAGAGCTTCAGCTCAGTGTGTCTTTCCTGGTGAAAAAATGTAACATAAAATAAGTTACTTGGATGGAACGCCATCAACCACCACTGGGGACTTGAAGCACCATAGCAGGTACAAAGGTAGCTGTGGCCCATACTAGACTAGATGAATGGAATTTGCAGAGTGGTAACACAAAGGGTACAAGCACCAAGAAAAACAAGGGTGAGAGGAAATGCAAAGTGCAAGGGTAGTTGCAAAGCAAGGTCAGTGGTCAGATAGAAAGCACTATGCCTTTATCTATTTGAATTTTGATAACCAGGTGGGCCCACTGAGACAGTCATGTCCCTTTTTCAGGGGTGGCCTTAGTGCCAGGAGCCAAGGTAATAAAATCAGTGAGCCCCAGGCGCTGACAGTAGACATGTGGTGGACATTGTGGCCATAACAGAAACATGGACTTTGGAGAATACTGACTGGGAACTGACAGTCCCTGGGTATTCGATGTTCAGGAGGGACAGAGGAACAGGTAGAGGGAAAGAAGTAGCCCTTTATGTTCAGGAGGGCATACAGGTGATGGAAGATGAGTGCATCAGGGGTAGAAATGGGTAGAGTGAATCACTGTGGGTGCAATTCATGGCAGCCTCAGGCAAAAAACTGCGCTTGTTGGTGATCTATAGACCACCAGGGCAAGACAGGAGAGGGACTGAGAGCTCAGAGAAGATCTGTGTAACCCCCTTGTTACCTGGGGTTACTAGAATCCCAGTAAGACCTAGTGGTAGGCAGGGAAGGCAGCTTGTGAAACTCCAGTTAAATGGGTTTCACACTGTCTCACTCTGTCTCAGTCACAGCTGAGACTGAGAGATGACATCACCATAGAACTGTCGCAGCTGCATAAGCCACATGGGAATCTGCAGCACAGGGAGTGAGTTAGAACTTTGGGAGTTTTCAAAGTCAGTCTCCTGTTTACTGTCAAGCAGGAAGGAAGTCTTCTGTTTTGTTTTGAAGGAGAAGGAAGTGTCTTTTGTTTACCTTTTGAAAAGAGAAGAACAGTGTCCAGTTTTAAGTGGTGGAGACTTGTCCAGGTCTCAGTGCCCCCCTTCCTCCGGGGGGGGGGCAGGAAGCAAAGTCCCTCTGTGGATTCCAGGGGCAATCCCCTAATTTCCACTATAGAAGAAAGCTGCCTTTTTACAATTTCTGTTCTGGTTTGATAACAGTGAAAGAAGTGGTACTTCGCCTGTGGGGCACCTGCAATGAAAGGGTGAGTGTTTTTGCTCTATTTGAGAGGGCAAACAATATGTTTCTTCAGTTTGGAAAACATGAAGAAAGTTGGGATGTGAACTTCTATTTGGGAGGCCTATTGTACTAGGACAAACAAATGGAGTAGTTTAAAATTCAAAGTCTGAATGGATTTCAAGTAATGTTGTAGAGGGGGTGCTACAGGTCATCCACCGTTTAATCTACATTTCAAAGTTTAAGTTTCTGTTTGTCCAGAGAAATGGCCGGGGTATGGGCTGTGGGAGCTGGAGGTGGGAACATCCCCCATCTTTAGTGACCAGGTCCACCTCTACGGATTTCTTCTGTGATTGCTACTTGCCACATGCGCCTGGCCAGTGATGAGGTAGGTACCCAGATGTGGGTCACAAATTGGAAAATCTCTCTAGGAGTCGCAGACTCTAAGTGGTGTGGGGAGCCACAGCTTGGGAAAATATTCTCCTTGTTTGATGGGAGTCCAAAGGAAGTAAGAAAACAAATCTCTCTAGGAGTCACAGACTCTAAGTGGTGTGGGGAGCCACAACAAGTAAATTGGGTCCATTCTTTAAATGGACTGTCAGTCAAGTGGATCGGCAGAGGAGCTGGGCCAGTCGGGCTGTGTATCCAAAGCGCGTGCAAGTCCAGGCTGAGTGCCTGGTGGGTCCAGAGCCAGACAACAGTAGAAATGGGTTCATTCTTTAAGTGGACCGCCTTGTAGTCTCTATCTGCATTTACAGTAAACGTAGCCCCTTGGGGGTCCATCTATGCTTTGTTATGTTCAGCTAGTTTATGAATAAAAGCCACACTGAAAAATCCCAATCCTGGTTCTGGACATTACAGTTATTGCTTCCTGTAGTTGGATTTACTTGGGTGCCCCTGTGCAGAGTAGCCAAACCTAGGTCCCTTGTGCCAGGTAACCTCATCCTCCCTGAACCCAGGTCCCCACCAGGTATTGCTGCCAATGCCAACAGCATGCCACCTGTCATTTAGTAAAAAAGCAGGGGTGAGGAGGCACCGCTTTGGATTTGTTCGGGAAGGAATGTGCTTGGGCAAGTAGGCTAGCGTTTTGGCTATCTGGCAGTGGGTAGCCCAAAAAGTTGAAGCAATTTCCCTAGTGTGTTGCTGTGTGCTGTGAACCTTGTGCTGCTGTTTAAAAAAAGCCAACTGTTTACCAAGAAGCTGTAAAGCCAAAGAGTGTGCCCTTGTCCTGCATCAAAAAATTGTTTACAGCATTTTTGCCAGCTTTTAAAGTAAATTCTGTGAAGAAAAGTGTGGAAAACTAGGGGTAGCAACAGAGAAATTGTGCCCTGGACGTTTGAAATGCTTTTAAAGTGAATTCTGTGAAGGAAAGTGTGGAAAACTAGGGGTAGCAACAGAGAAATTGTGCCCTGGACGTTTGAAATGCTTTTAAAGTGAATTATGTGAAGGAAAGTGTGGAAAACTAGAGGTAGCAACAGAGAAATTATGCCCTGGATGTTGGAAATGCTTTCTGTGTAAAGAGAGAGACTGCAGAGTTAATGCCAATGTTACATCATTGAAATGGGCTCCCGCCATGGAGTCAGTTGAGAAAAAAAAAAAGTGCATTTTACAGTTTAAATTTGCCTGCTCGACGATCGCCGTGAGGAGAGGAGCCCTCATGAGGAAGAAAAGAGTCTTTTGCATGGCGTTGTGTGGTTGGTCAGATAGCCATTAGTCCCGCCCCTCAGCCAGCTCTTCTGAGACTGCTTCAGCATTCGAGAGGGAGACAGAGAGTAGTGCGTGTACTGGCAGTGGAGGAGCATCCGAAGGTATTCAAAGCGCTGTAAACATTCAAAAAGTGACTTTTAAGTTTAAAATCGGGCTCAACCTGCAAATCGATCGTGGAATTAGTGAATTTGGTGGTTAAAACGACGATCGCGGAGACTGCCCGTCCGTTTGTGTTCAGAGGCCTTCAAAATCTGGCTGCAGGCCGTTTCCCCATCGCAGAAAGTTGCTACAATAACAGTGAGTAAACAATTCAAAAACTGCTCAATCAGTGATTTTCAGTAATGCCATATAAAATGTGTGTGCAGCAGTATAGTCGCTTTGCAAATAACGACTGTGTGATGTCCTGCCAGCAAGTGCAAGTCTGTAAAGCCATTAAATGTGTGCATGGAAGTAAAATAGCCTCAGTTTAAAGTTTGCAGCCAGAGAGAGACTGTGGGTTGTAGCAAAATGCAACACTAGTAGAAGCAGGCAATCCTGAGCTGAAACCTGAAGTTTTTAAGGGACTGTAAATTAAATGAATGTTGCCAGCATGTGAAAAGTCCAAGGAAAATCCTGTAAATGTGTGTTTAAAGCCAGATCAGAGCAAGTTGTGAAGTTTGAGTAAAAAGTTATCAGTAGCTGGTATAAATCGGGTGCGCAGTGGCTTGACCCAGATTCTAAATGTTGATGCACAGGAGTGCTGTCACCGCCATTACAGGGTGGGGTAGTAAAGTAAACACAGCAGCAGAGGAGCCATTTTAAAGCTACAGTGTGTGTTCATTAAAGTGGGACTTTCAGTTACAGTGAACTTTTGTTTATTTTTCTGCAGTTATGGCCTCAGGACCAGCTCGTTACCCGGATCATGCCCGGGTTGCAGTAACAGCAGCAATAAATAGACTGAGAGATATTGAAAAGTGGTGCTATGGAGAGCAACTCCCTCCTGATGTGGCAATTCCTAATTATCCAGTGCGTGTATGCCAGATATGCTTGAGTGCTGGAAGGGATGTTTTCATGATTCCTCACTGTGCTGGATGCCTTCAAAAATATGGCTTGTTTAAAGTGCCTCCAATTCATTTGGCTCCTACATGGACCAAAATTCAGGAATCTGCAGTTGGCAGCACACAGCATCAGGTGGAGCCTGTGGAAGAAGGTCCCTCGGGGGAGTGTGGCACAAAGCTAGAGGGTGAAGAGTTAGAGACTGAACCTGAAATTGAAGTTTTGGATGCTGGATCTCAGAAAGAAAGTTCGGATAAAGCATCAGTAGACCCCTGGGTGGGGGGGCCTAGCCCAAGTCTCGCAGGTGAAGATGAGATGCGGGAGACCTTTGAATGGGAGGTGTCGACCTCCGCTCCTAGTGATGAATGGATAGTCTCAGGGGTGAGAACGACTGCTCACTCCTGGGCTCAGATCCTCAGTGAAGAGGAAGATGAGGGGGAACCTATGCGGCCTTGTGAGAAAGGAACGGGTACACAGCCTCAAGATCTTGCCTCGAAGGAATGTGTTGAAGAAGGTGGTGATGCCACTGCCCTGGCTTTACAAGAAGAAGAAGTCAGGGATCCATTTTTAATTGCATTGAGGATGCGAAGCTGGCAGAACCAGGACTGGCCACCCCCAAGCCAGGCCAGCGGTCTCAGATTGACCAAAGCAAGTAAAGAGGAGAGACTGGTTCGTAGAAAGGCAAATGAAATCTATGGTATGACCTTTCCTACCTTTCCTCGGAGAGTCTGGGAGGAGATTGAGGACTGCAGGAAATCCTGGATCTGGGATGAAGCAATGAAACATGTGCATCCTGGAGCCTTACCAGCATGTAAAGAATAGACTGTTCCACAAAAGTATACGCAGTGGAAGAGAGGCAGGACACTGTTTATGGACAGAGTGAGAATAGTGGACAGAGAGGACGGAAATCTCCCACTGTGTGAGTTATGTGCGCCCAGACGGGGTAATAATTCAAGCCCCTGACCCCCGGTACTATTGGCCTCAGTGCAAGGACCTCCCAGTAATTAAGCCTGTGCCTACAAAATGGAGAGCCGAACAGTGGTAGTCAATACTTCCACATCAGACTGTGAAGTGCCCTTATTGATCCACCAATATGAATAACCAAGGACTCAGGTGCTCCACATTCTTCAGTCTACAGTGTACTGTCCTATTCAGCAACCATCTACTGGCCCACTAGATGACTTTAGATCCAGAGAGGACACCAGCCCAGCTGTTTCCTGTTCATCGCCTGGTAATCGGATGACATCAGACCAGCTGTTTTTCTTTTTGTTCCTGTTCTAAGGTTCCTTCTCCAGAGATGACATCAGCCCAGCTGTTTCCAGATGTGCCCTGCTGAGGTTTCCGGAAGATGTCCGCCCAGCTGTATCAGAAGAAATGCTGCCAGGGAGAGTCTTCGGCTGTGGACAAGGTTGGTGCAGTTCGTATACTACAAATGGCTGGTAAGTCCAAAAACACTTTTTCTATCTTTATGACATTGCAGTACACACCCTACACTACAGACTTCAAAAATGTGAACTGTCACAAGAGACTCTCCCTTCGGGACTTTGGCCTTTTAGAACTATGCTTCACGGGGCTCCGGCCGAGAGACTCTTTATTGGACTAGCCTTCGGGCCTTGTGGTCACTAGTTGGGACTTTTAGGGCACTCCATCCCCCCAAAGGTGTATTATAAATAAAGTCATTATTGTATTCTAATGTAAATACTGTTTTTCTACCTTTTTTCTAAAAAAAAAAAAAATCTTTTTGGGATTGTTCAGTGTTTTTGTATGGTAAGGGTTTTAGGTAGACTGTGTATGCAGATTAGGAATGTGTTTTGTTTTGTCTTTTTCTTACAGGTGTTCCTGGGAAGACAGAAGAGAAGACAAGAAGAGGAGAAGGGACTCATCGGAGTTCCTCGGCAGTGCTTTATTGTGTAGAATTTAAAGTACTGTGTTGTTATTGCTATGGTTGTTACTGTGTTAACCCTTTTCCTTCCACAGGTGTGGTTGTGGGGGTAGGGAGGAGGCAGTAATTGGTATTTTAATGGTGTAGTTGCAGGTTGCCCAAGGTCGGGGAGGTCCCCAGGTTTTGTTTTTGTTTGGGAACATTATGTTAGAGGCAGATAGGTTTTCCCCTAGAGGGTTAGAGGGGATAGACAGGCTGTGGTCCTGAACGGCCATAGGGATTGCAGTGCTGATCTATCAGGGCTATGCTCTGGATAGTTCTACCAGAGCCACTAGGTGTCCATAGTAAGTGGATAGAGTAGAGGCTGACATATCAGCTATAGGCCTCTAGGCCCTTAGTGTTGCCTGCCTGTGCTTGCACATGGTAGGAGGGGGCCTGATCACCCCTCTCCGCCAGGTAGCACATAGGGTGGGATGGCCTAAGGCCGAGTGCATAATGACTGGGGACAGTCATTTTCCTCGTCAAGGGCGAGTGTAACCCCCTTGTTACCCGGGGTTACTAGAATCCCAGTAAGACCTAGTGGTAGGTAGGGAAGGCAGCTTGTGAAACTCCAGTTAAATGGGTTTCACACTGTCTCACTCTGTCTCAGTCACAGCTGAGACTGAGAGATGACATCACCATAGAACTGTCGCAGCTGCATAAGCCACATTGGAATCTGCAGCACAGGGAGTGAGTTAGAACTTTGGGAGTTTTCAAAGTCAGTCTCCTGTTTACTGTCAAGCAGGAAGGAAGTCTTCTGTTTTGTTTTGAAGGAGAAGTAAGTGTCTTTTGTTTACCTTTTGAAAAGAGAAGAACAGTGTCCAGTTTTAAGTGGTGGAGATCGCTGTCCAGGTCTCAGTGCCCCCCTACCTCCGGGGGCAGGAAGCAAAGTCCCTCTGTGGATTCCAGGGGCAATCCCCTAATTTCCACTACAGAAGAAAGCTGCCTTTTTACAATTTCTGTTCTGGTTTGATAACAGTGAAAGAAGTGGTACTTCGCCTGTGGGGCACCTGCAATGAAAGGGTGAGTGTTTTGCTCTATTTGAGAGGGCAAACAATATGTTTCTTCAGTTTGGAAAATATGAAGAAAGCTGGGATGTGAACTACTATTTGGGAGGCCTATTGTACTAGGACAAACAAATGGATTAGTTTAAAATTTAAAGTCAGAATGGATTTCAAGTAATGTTGTAGAGGGGGTGCTACAGGTCATCCACTGTTTAATCTACATTTCAAAGTTTAAGTTTCTGTTTGTCCAGAGAAATGGCCGGGTATGGGCTATGGGAGCTGGAGGTGGGAACATTCCCCATCTTTAGTGACCAGGTCCACCTCTACGGATTTCTTCTGTGATTGCTACTTGCCTCATGCACCTGGCCAGTGATGAGGTAGGTACCCAGACTTGGGTCGCAAATTGGAAAATCTCTCTAGGAGTCGCAGACTCTAAGTGGTGTGGGGAGCCACAGCTTGGGAAAATATTCTCCTTGTTTGATGGGAGTCTGAAGGAAGTAAGAAAACAAATCTCTCTAGGAGTCTCAGACTCTAAGTGGTGTGGGGAGCCACAACAAGTAAATTGGGTCCTTTCTTTAAATGGACCGTCAGTCAAGTGGCTGGCAGGGGAGCCGGGCCAGTTGGGCTGCGTTTCCAAAGCGCATGCAAGTCCGGGATGAGTGCCTGGTGAGTCCAAAGCCAGACAACAGTAGAAATGGGTTCATTCTTTAAGTGGACCACCTTGTAGTCTCTATTTGCATTTACAGTAAATGTAGCCCCTTGGGGATCCATCTATGCTTTGTTATGTTCAGCTAGTTTATGAATAAAAACCACACTGAAAAATCCCAATCCTGGTTCTGGACATTACAGTTATTGCTTCCTGTAGTTGGATTTACTTGGGTGCCCGTGTGCAGAGTAGCCAAACCTAGGTCCCATGTGCCAGGTAACCTCATCCTCCCTGAACCCAGGTCCCCACCAGGTATTGCTGCCAATGCCAACAGCATGCCACCTGTTGTTTAGTAAAAAGGCAGGAGTGAGGGGTTACATCTGGAAAGAGGACTAGCTAAGGGGGAAGTAGTGGTGGTGGGTGATATGAACTTGCTGGACATTGACTGGGATGTTCCAGTGGCCAGGAGCACAAAAGCCTGGTCTTGCTGGCTGTGTTCCAGGATGGGCTGCTGGTACAGTTAGTTAAGAAACCCACTAAGCAGACCGCAATTCTCAATATGGTGCTCCCCAACTCCGAATTGGTGGAATCTGTGGTAATAGGAGAGTTATTAGGGAACAGTGACTATAACTCCATTTCATTTAAACTGGCCCTGAGGACTGGTACACAGCAATGAAGAGCTGAAGACCTTGATTTTAGAAGGGCAGACTTCAGTAGGCAGAAGGAGCTGGTCAGGGATAAGTTAGTTGGGGTGGGCAACATAGATGGGGAGGAAGAGAGATGAAGCAATTAAGGGGGCCATTCTCTGGGTATCTAAAATAATGGGCATGAGAACAGTAACCAACAAGAACAGGTTCAAGAGACCACTATGGTTTTCAACATGGGTCAGGGAAGTGGTGAGAGACAAGAAAGAGGTATTCTACAAATTTAAAGAACATAAGGGGGAGGAAGAATGGGAAGAGTATTTGCTGAGAAAATGGAGAGGTGAAGAGGGCAGTAAGGGAGACAAAAGCAGATACAGAGCTGCATATTGCAGAAGGGGTCAAGCGCAGAGCAAAACAGTTCTTCAGGTATATTAGTGAAAAAAGGAAGAATGGAGGGGCAATTGTGAAGCTAAAAGACGAAGATAAGTGACTGAGGCAGATGGGCAAAAGGTTGTTGTCCTTAACTGTTACATTTGCTTGATTTTCTTTTTTTTTTTCTTTCCCCTCTTTATACTCCTCTGCTCTATCTGGCCAGCACCTCCTTCAGGCCCTCAATGTCCTGTCCTGTCTGTCCACCATCACCATGACCCTACCTCAATCCCAGATCGCAGCCCCCCCGGAGGTAGCCTGGTGTAACCCTTCGCCGGGTGGGTCCCCCTCCTCCAAGAGGGAAGGCACCGGTGGGGGTCGTCCAGCACACTGCAGCATCGGCTCCAGGTGCTGCTGGGGTGGGAGGTCATGGGGCTGTGATGGCAGCGAGGGGACAGGAGAGCCATCAGCTAGCTCGCCAGAGAGTTATTTTCTGGTTTTCTCCCCTTGGAGAGTGACGTACATGACGTCAAGGCGAACGCCGACGTCCGGCACTCCCCGGAAATTTTGAAGCCCTGACATTCTGCCATGCCCCTGCCTCTGCCAGGCCAGCAGGTGCCTGTCACATCCCCACCCTCCCTCCTGGAGAAGGCAAGCTGTCTACGGATGCTCCAACCTTCTCCCCCGGCCGGCTCCGATGACCCAAGTCCGTTCCCGATTCTGGGTCGCTGGCGTCGCAAGTGGAAATCCAGCAGCTGCACCAATGAGCCATTTGCTCAGTTTTCACTGGAGGGATGGTGGGCCCTTGCCAGACAGCGGCATCAAAGTAGCCATTAAGGGACTCCCAGAGAGGTAGCCATCATTTACTAGTGAAAGGCTCCTGAAAGGTCTGTCAGTCCTAAAGATTGGTATTGCCCCAGGAACAGAAGGGGTACACCTGAGGATACTCAGGGAATTGGCAGGGGAACTGGCTAATACTCTGGTAGGTCTATTCAACATCTCTAAAAGGACAGGGGTGGTTCTGAAGGACTGGAGGTTGGTGAATATAATTCCACTTCATGGGGGGGGAGACAAGGAACAAGCAAGGAACTACAGACCTGTCAGTCTTACCTCTATTGTAGGAAAACAGATGGAATCACTGGTCAAACAGGATCTCATTGACTACTTATTAATTTATTGAAATGTTTCACCAGGAAGGCACACTGAACATCAAGTTGCTCACTTCCTGGTACAACCGGGGGTGCAAGTGGATGAAAACAATGAAATACCTACAGTTACAGTAGAGTACTGGGAGAGCAATGGTTACCAGCACATTAAGCAACATGGATTCATGTCAGGGAGATCTTGTCAGGCTAACCTCATAGTTTTCTTTGACTGGGTGATCAGACAGTTGGATAGGGACCATGCTGTGGATTTGCTCTACTTTGACTTTTGCAAGGGTTTCACCTCAGTACCCCACAGTTGCTTGTTAAAGAAAATGGAGGATCTGGATGCAGCTATTGTCACAGTAAACTGGGTAGGTAACTGGCTAAAGTGGAGGCAGCAGAGGGTACTGGTGAGGTTACAAGCGGGGTTCCACAAGGATCTATCCTGGGTCTGGTCCTCCAACATGGTCATCAGCAGCATTGGTGAGGGGATGCAGGGCAGGCTGTGTCTCTTCGCAGATGACACAAAGCTCTGCGACAGGGTGAAGAAAGACAAGGAAATAAAGGAAATGCAGTGAGACTTGCAAATGCTGGAGGGGTAATTAAAGGTTTGGCGGTTGAAATACAATGCCAGAAAGTGCAAGACAATGTACCTAGTGAAAAAGAACCCCAGGACAGAGTACTGGATGAGAGGAGTGAGACTCAGTACCATGGCTGATGAATGAGACCTTGAAGTTATTATCAGCGATTCTATAAACAATTGAGGGTATCCTGTGATGAGGGCATCTGCTAATGAGCGCTTTCAAAAAGGGTGGCTCAGTAATGGCACCTGTTCACAAAGCTACTGGGCGAGGGGGCAAATACGAATATACTGACATCCTGTCACTATATGCACAAGCGCACAGAGGGGAGCAAGCACACTGTGCGAAGAGTGGAAGGTGAGGAAGGGTTTGTGAGGTGTATCATGGTGGTGGGCTGCTGAGCTGGCCATGTGGCGTGGTGGGTTCATGGCAGACTTGGGTTGGGAGGGTGCCAGGTTCAATTCTGGGTACGTTGGTATTTCTGTGCTTGTCCGGGATTTCAGTTTGTATTTTGCTTACAACTCCCCTGACATGCACCTCCCTGGAGTTGAGAATCCTTTAGTAGGTGGGGTGCGGGTGGGGCAGCCCCCCACATAAACAAAAAAAGGTATGTTTTGGTGCCCTTTTGGTCTGAGTCACTAGTGTACATCACAAAAAATGATTTTTGCTGATGTACACTTGCCATAACAGTGTTCACCTTTCCGCGATCGCCGTTATCACATAGAACCACAATTGAGCCAGTGCAACAAGGCTTATAGGAAGACAGATAGTATGCTTGAATGTATCAGAAGAGCTTTTGATAGCAGAAAAAGGAAGACAACAACACTTCCACTAAATAGTTCCATGGTGAGACCACACTTGGAATACTACATCCAGTTCTGGGGTCCTCACCTCAGGAAGGATAGGGGGAAGCTCCAAGATAACAAAAATGACTCAGGGCCAGCAGGATATATCTTAAAAGGGGTGCCTCAAGGCACTGCACATGTACCATACTTGCTGAAGACCAGATGGGAGAGGAGAGCTATGATTCAGATCTTCAAATTCCTACAAGGAATTAACAGGGTGAACTGCAGGGAACTATTTAACTTGAATGTTAGCTTGTGGTCACATGGGCATGA
Source organism: Neoceratodus forsteri (assembly GCA_016271365.2). Taxonomy (NCBI): domain Eukaryota; kingdom Metazoa; phylum Chordata; order Ceratodontiformes; family Ceratodontidae; genus Neoceratodus; species Neoceratodus forsteri. The sequence continues at coordinate 82,373,965 of CM028133.1, read as the reverse complement.
GCGGAAGCTAACAGGAGGAAGATTAAGGAGGAAAGTGAGGATATACTATTTTACAGAAAGGGTGGTGGAGCCATGGAACAGGCTGCCAACTGATGTGATGAATGCAAAAACCATTACTGGTTTTAAATGTGGCTGGGACACTAGAAACATAGAAATACAGAAATATAGAAATTGACGGCAGAAGGAGACTGTTAGGCCCATCTAGTCTGCCCATTTGTTTTAGACCTATTTTGACACTCTAGTTCACCTTTGTAGTCAGGGCTGCCTTGTGTCTATCCCATGCATTCTTGAATCCCCCCACAGTGTTGATCCATAACCTCTTGGGGCAGTATGAAGGGCATAGTGGTTGCTCAGGGCATCAGAGTCTGGAAGGAGAATGGCGTGAGGGTGGGGAGGGCTTGCACCCTGGAAGAACAGTTGACCCTAGGGCTAAATAAGGAACTCGGGCAAACTGGATGGACCTTTGGTCTTTTTCTGACATCATTGTCTATGTTTCTGTGTTTTTAATACCAACTAGCTTCCTGGGCATCCCCTGAACCTGCAGGAGTCAACATTCAGAAATCTTCTTTATTAACTCCTTTTTAGGAAGAATACTGTGGGCATTATAACACAAAACAGTAAAGTACGGTCAGTCTGTCAGTACAGCTGTGGCTGTACCACTTGCTTGTGGTGTTGATGACCTGGGGTTGGGAACAAGCCAAGGGTCATTAGGGGTTGACAGAGGAATCAAGCATCCAGAGAATGCTCTCCTCTTCCTGGGAGTGAGGGTCGCTCTCTCTCTGCAGCGATATTACCAGCTCAGTAAGCACAGGTGTCAGTACAGCAGGGATGCTTAACATTGGGAGGGGAGGGGAGAACATCAGCTGGGAGATATATATACATACTGCTGTGCTGTGCATGCACATGCACCCCCTAACACATCAACATCCCCAGGGGCTGGGTATCATGAGTACACTGAAAGGATCTCAACAGAGCATCAGGATGATGGAGGACACTGTCTCTGGCCCAGCTGACCTACTAACCCCCCCGGAGGTCCTCATGGGGGGGGCCAGATTCTTGCCTTATGTTGCCAACTAGGTAAGCTCAAATCGGGGGGGCAGGGAGTTTGCAGGGAGAAGGAGCAAGAAAAGGCTGGGTGTAACCCCCCTGCAAATGGGGGTTCCCAAAAGACTTCCAGGAGCTTGCTTGAATGCTCCAAGCCTGAATGGTGTTTGGCGTTTAAGCCATTTATCAGTGAGTGTTTTTAGAGCCTCTGGTACTGTTTCTTTAAGAGCTGTCTGCTTGCAGACATAATTAGTTTGTATGGGGGGACTGTGTGCTTCTCTGTGAGTACCACTCGAACTGCTGCCAATTCACTCCATTTTGCAGTCACTAGGAGTGCAAAGGAACCTATCTGAAAGATGTAACTGTTTGCCAGAAATCATGTAGAGTAATAATGAAAATACAGTTTGTCTAACCAGCTTTCTTTGCAGTCAGAACTGTGTCTGCCTAGTTCCCCATTCTGGTTTTGAACTGCTGAACTGGACCAATCAGTGTGGGGTAAGCTAGCTCTAAAATGGTGCCTTGGACGAATCAGAACTTGGACTCATAATCTGAGCCAGCCACAAGAGGATTGTATGGGCAGTGACTCTGGGAGATGTAGTTTAGACTTCAGCGTCTTTTTGGACCAACAGGAGCAGTCCATTGTGAGTGACAGCCAATCCAGTCAAGAACTGGGAGGAACTCAAAGGAAGTGCCCGGCTTTGTCTGTTGGAGTTTCAGTTTAGCTCTGGAGTAAAGAGGAAAGAAACCCTGTGCTCCTTCAGTGCACATTTTAGTCAAAAACATGTGTAAGGTCCAGAGTTCGGTCTGCAGCTTGTGTAACTGCTTGTTAGGACTGAATCCGTCCTGTGAAGAGAATCAAAGGATATCTGAAGAGTAGAAACCAGGCTCACCCTGTAGAAGACTGGAGAAATTGTTGAATTGCACTCGGTCTGTCAGGAACTGAATCTGCTGTGTGTTCTCCCGGGTATTGTGCAGTAATTGCGATCGGGATAGAGAAGCAGCCTGCCTGGTATAGTACTTTCTTTTTGCCATATAAATGAGTGAGGAGTCTCGTGGAGCTCAAGAGTAGCCCTGCTGGCACTGAAGGACCCTATCTTGTTTGGAGGTCGTGAGTACTAATTCAGGGTCGCTCCCTGTTGAATTGCCACATTGAATCCAAATGGAATAACTGTACTGCTGACTGTTTAACTATTTTTCTTTCCCTGTGTGAAAGGGCCCTACCAGCTGCCACAGTTTGGACTAGCCACTAGGGCTTGGGTACGAAAGGACAGTAACTGGTAGGGATAGGCCTGTGCACAGAGCCATAGGTAAATGAGTAAAGTATAAGCTAATTAACCTGATTTCCCCCTGTCCTTGTTATATCCCCCTAAATAAATTAGAGCTGCTTGTTTCAGCAAAGTTATACTGCCTGAGGTATTTTTCTATGTTAAAGTATTGTACTGTGATTGTTGCACTGTATCTTATTTTACAGGAGGTCCCAGTGCCTGAACCAGTCCTGGGGGTAAGTGTATACTGTGAATATAATTCTGATATATTGTGTGGACCACTAGTGGGAAGAAAGGGGGGTTGCAGTGTCCCAGAGGGCTGTGACCAAGTTAGTTTAACTATTGCAAACCCTGACCTCTGGGTGGAGGCACCCGCCATTGGATCCAGGCCCCTCAACCTGTTAGTGGCAAATCAGGCAGGGGTAGTAGCCCCTGGGATAGCGCCATCTAGGGGTTACATCTTGGAGGCTCACCACTGGGATTGTGTGTCCTCTAGTGGCCATATTTACAAACCACTGTTAAAAAAAAAATCAATAAGTGGGTACCCCGACAGAAGTGGCTGTGCACCGGCTGGTGGAGTAGTGTACTGGGGAGGAGATCGACCCCCAAAATGCTATTCTTATCCTGGACATCCCCCTGGGTATCAATACGGACACTGTACAGGGAGTACTTTCCAAGGTGGAAGGTTTACAAAACCCTGTGGTGGTGGGTCGGCATGCTAATCTGCTCACCCACACTTTCCTGGCCTTAGTAGAGTTTAAGGATCCCATAGATAGCTCCAAAGTGCCACAGACCATTACCCCAGAGGGAGCCCTCACTGCTTGGACAGTGATAACTAAGGACAGTAAAGACCCGGGGGGGAATGAGCCCCCACCACTATCTGAAACTTTTGAGGAGAAATTTGCTAAATGGTTGCCGGGGGAAGGGAAAACTGTGGAGTACTTGAAGAAACTATTCTTGCCAGCTGGGGGTGTTCCTCCCCCAACACCCTCTCCCGCTCCAGTACCCATAATGGTGGCTGAACCAATGCAGACTCCTATTTCTGCACCTGCCATTAGTCACGACTCTTACCGAAGGTTGAGGATCTTCTCTGGCACCCTCCCCACCCCCCAAGGGGAAGATGACTGGGAGACCTGGATAGACTATGTTGCCCCCCAAGTGCTAGAATGGCAATGTCGTAAGTCAAAAGCGAAGAGGATTAATGAGAGCCTCCGAGGTCCTGCCCTGGCTACCATCCGTAAGCAAACGAGCCAGTAACCCTGAAGTGACTGCACAGGCCTATCTTGAGGCCTTGGAGAATGTGTATGGAGCCCAGATTCTGATGAGGACCTATGGTGGAAGTAAATAATGCACAACAGTACCAAGGGGAGTTGTTGTCTGTGTATGTATCTCGGCTGGAAAAATTGTTGCAAGAATGCCTCAGAAAGGGTAGTTTGCTAGCAATTGAACTGGACCGAACACAGGCTGGACAGGATCCTTAAGTCTGCCCCTTCTCAGAACTGCTGTTGCTTCAGTTACGCCGGCAAATCGACTGGAATCCCACCCTCCTATGATGAGTTAATGAGAGAAATTGAGGAGTTGAGAAAGGCGACCTCGGAGGGACCTGCACCAATAGCTGCGGCTCCGCACCTGAGTGACTGAGGGTGGCCCATCAAGTGAAGTTCAGGGGCAGAGGTTGGCAGTCAATGAGTGCTCTGACAAGGAAAAAGATATGCCACAATGGGGCAAACTGTTGAGAGAGATCCGGGAATTCAAAAACAGTCCCTTTATGAAGGCCACGCCTTCAAGTATGGGCCCCAACCTATATCCGACTGCATCTGCTATGGGGGTGGGGGTACCCACCCATGTATCTCCTGCTGATAACAGCTCCGAACTCGATTCCTTGACCATGGAAGTGGAGAAACTGACAAGATGTCTCCAAATGCTTATCACCTCGAGACAGAGATGCACAGGTTTCCAGTTAGTAATACCCCCGCCTGGCTCCCAGTGTGGCGCCCGCCAGCTCAAACTCCAGAAAGTATGTTTTGCTATAATTGTGGGAAAGATGGGCACATGAAAAGGAATGCCGGTCCCAAAAGACACTGACAAAGTTCCATATAGGCTACAAGGAGAGCTTGGAGAACAAATCAGTGGTTAAGAGGTGCACGAAATGATCCCAGTGAGCGCAAAAATGCTAATTCACGCTCTTTGTGGCAAGGTCAGTTGCCCAGGCCCCCACTACCGCCTCTCAGACTGGTCCAGAATAGTGGGTCCCTCCATGGAGACCACTGTAAAGGTGAATGGAGTGTCTACAAGAGCTGTATTAGACAGTGGCTCCCAAGTGACAATTATGTTCCAGGATTGGTATCAGAAGCATTTGTCAGATGTACCCTTACAACCATTAGAAGGACTGCATGTATGGGGTTAAGTGAGAAGGCCTACCCTATTCCAGGTATATCCGAATTTGGCTGTCTTTCCCCACCTATGTGGCTGGAGTGGCCGAACAAGTAGAGACCCTAGCCTTAGTGTGTCCCCCACTGGACTGTATGATGGTGTCCCTTTGTTGATTGGAACAAATGCTCATATGTTCGGAAGGCTGGCACAGTTGTGCTATGAAAACAGGGTCAAAGACTAGTAGAGCTTTAAGAGTTCGGCTTTAATTAAGAAGGCCTATGAGGCACAGAGAGATGTTGAAAAATAGAACCAGAGGAACCGAGTCGGAATTGTATGGAAGAAGGATCCTGAGTCTCTGATCCTGGTGCCAAATGCCCAGTGTACCTTACAGGGAGAGGTCCGTATCAGAAAGGATGTTAAGAATAAAATATTAATGTTGGATGCACCAGGTGATGGAAAATTGCCAGAGGGACTGCTGGTCAAGCCTAGTATTTTTCCCGCTAGAGCCCATGCTTATGCCAGAAGGGTAATGGTCCAAGTTCATAATGTGTCTGAAAGAGACATTCGAGTAAATAGAGGTTGCATCCTGGCTAATGTGCATTGTGCAGACACTGCAGTGCTACCCAGCAGCAAGAGTTCGAGGAAGAATGACAGTGTAACGCCTGACTTGTTTGATTTCGGCGACTCCCCATTGCCAGCTGAATGGAAAGTGAGGATCAGTGAGAAGTTTGCCCAGAGAGACCAGGTGTTTTCTTTAAAGGAATGGGACGTGGGATGCGTGCAAGGAGCTGAGCACAATATCCGGCTGCATGATAAAGACCATTTCTGTGAGAGGTCTCGACGCCTGGCACCTGCTGACATAGATGATGTGAGACGGCATCTGCAAGAGATGTTAGCTGCTGGTGTAATACAAGAATCCAGAAGCCCTTATGCTTCCCCATTGTGGTGAGAGGAAAAGAATGGGACAGTAAGGATGTGCGTGATTATCGCACCTTAAACACGCGGACTATCCTGATCAGTACACAATGCCCGCATTCAGAATGCTTTGGACTGCCTAAGCGGGAGCAAGTGGTTCTCTGTATTGGATCTCCATGAGTGGGTACTACCAGATCCCGATAGCCCCAGAGGACTGTGAGAAGACAGCCTTTATCTGTCCGCTTGGCTTCTATGAATTCATGAGGATGCCTCAAGAGTTTCAGGTGCCCCAGCCACTTTTCAACGATTGATGGAGCGTGCAGTGGGGACATGAACTTACTAGAGTGCCTAGTATACCTAGATGATGTTATTGTGTTTGGCAGCTCACTGGAGGAACATGAGAGCAGATTATTTAAGGTATTGGACCGACTGGAGAACTTTGGCCTTAAACTGTCCATTGATAAGTGTCAATTCTTTCAAACATCAGTAAAGTATGTGGGACACATAGTATCCACCGAGGAATAGAGACCGACCAAGTAAAGTTGAGGCCTTGACCACCTGGCCACAGCCCAAAAATCTAAAAGAACTGCAAAGATTCCTGGGATTCTGTGGTTATTATAACGTTTCATCAAGGACTATTCAAGAGTGATCCACCCCTTTATTTAACCCTACTCAAGGTATCCCCAACCCACAAAAAATACCAAAGTCAGCGTCCTCAAGACTGAAAGAGTGTATTTTCATCAGTGAAGTATTTGGGGCCCGCTGGACTCCTGATTATGAGACTGCTTTTCATGAGATCATATATCAATTTACCCATGCTCCAGTGCTGGCCTATGCCGATCCAAGAAAACCTTACGTCCTGCACACTGATGCTAGCTTGCAAGGGTTGGGGGCTGTGTTGTACCAAGAGCATGAGAATGGCCTGAGACCAGTGGCCTTTGCCACTAGAAGCCTGACCCCATCTGAAAAGAACTATCCTGTACATAAGTTAGAGTTCCTAGCTTTGAAGTGGGCTATTGTTGACCAATTCCATGAGTACTTGTATGGGGCTAAAATACTAGTAAAAACTGACAATAATCCTTTGATCTATGTGCAGACCTCAGCTAAGTTGGATGCCACTGGCCATAGGTGGCTTTCTGCAGTATCTACATACGACTATGCTCTCGAATACCGAGCAGGTCTGAACCACATAGATGCTGATGCTCTCTCCCGGAGCCTGTTCCCCAGAATGATTGGGTCCGATTGGCAGAACCTGACATTCGGGCACTCTACGGAGAGTTTGACAGGGAGGAACAAATGTCCACAGACGCAGTGGACTGCATGGTGGATTGCTTGGGACCCTCTGAGAATTGCATACCTGCTGCTTATTGCCACTTTTCTGCAATAGACATTGGTGCACTGCCTCAGCTGGACAATGACAGATTAGCGGGCTCAATCCCACGATCCCATGATCAAATCAGCTTTAGAAGCCCTCTGTGCAGGAAAAGATGTGTCCAAATTACACTCCACTGATTTGAGAACTGCACTGTTATACAAAGAAGGTCCTAAGTTGAAACTGATCAATAAACTGTTATACAAACAGTAGACAGAGGGGACAGGTAGACAAACAACAACTAGTGCTGCCCACTGCCTTTCGAGACTCAGTATTGAGGTCCTTGCACAACCACATGGGGCACCTTGGTATCAGACAAAACACTTGACTTGGTGAGATCCAGATTCTGTTGGCCTAAGATGGGGGCTGATGTGGAGCAACACATTCGAACTTGTAGTCGCTGCTTACAGAGGAAAGCTTTGCCCCAGAGGGCTGCCCCCCTTGTTAACATCACCACCAGTGCACCCATGGAGCTGGTCTGTAGTGATTTTCTGAGTTTGGAGTCAGATCAAAGAAATATCAGTAATGTGCTGGTGGTCACTGACCATTTCACGAGATATGCCCAAGCTTTCCCCACCAAAGACCAGAAAGCATCCACTGTGGCCAAAGTACTTGTAGAAAACTTTTGTTCACTATGGGGCTCCACAAAGAATCCATTCTGATCAAGGGAGAGACTTTGAGAGTCGTCTGATCAAAGAGATGCTTTCTGTAGGAGTGCGAAGTCCAGAACCACTCCTTACCACCCCAGGGGACCCACAGCCTGAACGCTTCAACCCACTTTGCTAGATATGCTAGGCACCCTGCACCCAAAGGACAAGCCTAGATGGAGCCAACAAATTAGCACCCTGGTACATGCTTATAACTGCACCAAAGTGATGCCACTGGGTTCTCCCTACCACCTGATGTTTGGAAGAGAAGGTCGACTACCAGTAGATGTGTGTTTTGGGTTCTCTCTGATGGGGTTCAAGCTGACAACTATTTACAGTATGTGCAAAGTTAAAGGCCCAGCTAACTCATGCGTACTACATGGCTCAAACCATGGCTGCCAAAAGAAATCTGGCCAACAAAGAAAGGTATGATAAAAGGTGAAAGCACAGGAACTCCAGGAGGGAGATCGGGTATTGCTAAGAAATCTGGGACTGCATGGCAAACACAAGATTGCTGACAGATGGCACCATCTCCTCTACATTGTAGTGGGCAAACTAGATGATCTGCCAGGTACAAAGTAAGGCCTGAGAATAATTCAAAGATGTAAAAACAATGCATAGAAATCATTTACTGCCCATTGGACAAATCTTGATTGAGTCTAAGCCCCAGAAGATGCCCCTCTGGACCAGTGACTACAGCTGCTGCTAAGAAAGATCAAGAAAGTCTGCACCTACAGAAGCAGAGTTAAAGTGTTCCTCCACAAGTCCCAGTTGAGCATGACGGTCAGTCCATATCAGAAGAAAGTGAGAGTGACTTTGAATACTATCCTTCTTACGAACTGAGTCAATTGTTTCGGGGCAATCCCCTAGTCAATACTGGAGACAAAGCTGGGCCTTCTGGACTGTCTAAGCCCCCAGTTTTGTCCCTGGAGCCAATGCTCCCAGAAAGTGAAGTGCAAAGCATCAGATCAGATGAAATGGAATCATTGTGCATGGTTGAACTGTTTGAGCTTTCAGGGGAGGAAAATGATGGATTAGGGCAGACTGGTGATACACCAGAACAAGAAGAGTATTTTGAGTGCCCTGACAGTCCACTGCCAGTGTCTGAAAGCTCTCCATGCGAGCCAAATGTTGTGGACTCAGAAACTGCAACTCCTGGAGCTGAAAGTGCCCCAAGTTCTAGCCTCTCTACCCCATGGAGACTCCCTGACAAGTGAGGACAATGCTGAAAATGAGGCTCAGAGTGCAGAGACTGTAACAGTTCCCCTAGAAAGACTGGTCGAGCTGTAAAGCCTGTGGTGCACCTCAGTTATGATTCCCTTGGGAGGCCTGTGGATTTGCCTCTCAATGTTGTCCATAAAGGAGTGTATGTGTCCCCGAGCTCATTGCCCAAACTGAGCGTCCAGTGCTAACCCAAGTTACTTGTGTTGCCCTCTAAGTATGGTGCCCTTGCCCGTCCAGCCCCAAGGTAACTGATAGGGAAGGACCCTCTCTTCAGGTTTCATGTACAAGAGGTAATAACTTGAGTTATGGTACAATGTATGTGTAATACTGTGTAAAGAGGACGTACTGCAATGTTTCAGAAATGTGTTCTTGGTAAAATGATATATTGATTGATGATTACATGTGTGAGCCTAATGCAAATGTATATGGTTGCAGTTAAAACTTTAGGGGTACTTCCTTGGACGTCAAGCTTTCCCAGGCCAGGAAGGGTGTAACCCCCCTACAAATGGGGGTTCCCAAAAGACTTCCAGGAGCTTGCTTGAATGCTCCAAGCCTGAATGGTGTTTGGCGTTTAAGCCATTTATCAGTGAGTGTTTTTAGAGCCTCTGGTACTGTCTCTTTAAGAGCTGTCTGCTTGCAGACATAATTAGTTTGTATGGGAGGACTGTGTGCTTCACTGCTTGAGTACCACTCGAACTGCTGCCAATTCACTCCATTTTTGCAGTCACTAGGAGTGCAAAGGAACCTATCTGAAAGATGTAACTGTTTGCCAGAAATCATGTAGAGTAATAATGAAAATACAGTTTGTCTAACCAGCTTTCTTTGCAGTCAGAACTGTGTCTGCCTAGTTCCCCATTCTGGTTTTGAACTGCTGAACTGGACCAATCAGTGTGGGGTAAGCTAGCTCTAAAATGGTGCCTTGGACGAATCAGAACTTGGACTCATAATCTGAGCCAGCCACAAGAGGATTGTATGGGCAGTGACTCTGGGAGATGTAGTTTAGACTTCAGCGCCTTTTTGGACCAACAGGAGCAGTCCATTGTGAGTGACAGCCAATCCAGTCAAGAACTGGGAGGAACTCAAAGTAAGTGCCCAGCTTTGTCTGTTGGAGTTTCAGTTTAGCTCTGGAGTAAAGAGGAAAGAAACCCTGTGCTCCTTCAGTGCACAGTTTTAGTCAAAAAACATGTGTAAGGTCCAGAGTTCCAGTCTGCAGCTTGTGTAACTGCTTGTTAGGACTGAATCCGTCCTGTGAAGAGAATCAAAGAATATCTGAAGAGTAGAAACCAGGCTCACCCTGTAGAAGACTGGAGAAATTGTTGAATTGCACTCGGTCTGTCAGGAACTGAATCTGCTGTGTGTTCTCCCGGGTATTGTGCAGTAATTGCGATCGGGATAGAGAAGCAGCCTGCCTGGTATAGTACTTTCTTTTTGCCATATAAATGTGTGAGGAGTCTCGTGGAGCTCAAGAGTAGCCCTGCTGGCACTGAAGGACCCTATCTTGTTTGGAGGTCGTGAGTACTAATTCAGGGTCGCTCCCTGTTGAATTGCCACATTGAATCCAAATGGAATAACTGTACTGCTGACTGTTTAACTATTTTTTCTTTTCCCTGTGTGAAAGGGCCCCTACCAGCTGCCACGGTTTGGACTAGCCACTAGGGCTTGGGTACCCAGGGACAGTAACTGGTAGGGATAGGCCTGTGCACAGAGCCATAGGTAAATGGGTAAAGTATAAGCTAATTAACCTGATTTCCCCCTGTCCTTGTTATATCCCCCTAAATAAATCAGAGCTGCTTGTTTCAGCAAAGTTATACTGCCTGAGGTATTTGTCTATGTTAAAGTATTGTACTGTGATTGTTGCACTGTATCTTATTTTACAGGAGGTCCCAGTGCCTGAACCAGTCCTGGGGGTAAGTGTATACTGTGAATGTAATTCTGATATATTGTGTGGGCCACTAGTGGGAAGAAAGGGGGGTTGCAGTGTCCCAGAGGGCTGTGACCAAGATAGTTTAACTATTGCAAACCCTGACCTCTGGGTGGAGGCACCCGCCATTGGATCCAGGCCCCTCAACCTGTTAGTGGCAAATCAGGCAGGGGTAGTAGCCCCTGGGTAGCGCAATCTAGGGGTTACATGGGTAAGGGGCTGGGTGGAAGCCACAGGAAAGGTGCAGTGCTGGCAAGAAGGGGCATAAACATTATATTTAAGAAAACAAGTTCAAGTCAAGAGATTCTAGGATCACATCTGTAACCCACCACCCATCAAAATCATCTAGTGGAACAATTTGCCTCCAAAAATGAGAAGTTGTGAATCAGTTGAGCTAAAATTGGTAAATGAGCTGTGCAACAAATAAAAATAGCTTCCTAACCACACAAACCACAGATCAAGATACTGTTGCATTTGCATCCTGCACTCTTGTATATTTTTGCTGTGCTTTAGAGCTTCGGTGCACAAAACCAGGGAAGTGTAGTCATTTTGTAACTTTTTGAAATTCCGTGTTAATCAGCAATTGGCACCTACAGTGCCTGTGAGCAGACTGAACCATATAGTTCCCCTTCAATTCTGAGCAATGAAAACCACTTTCTGACTAAGCTTGCAGGTTCCCCTTTTATTACCCCTGGTTTTAGAACTCATGTAACATCAGTGTCACTGAGAACCGTGGTGAGGCTGTGACAGGCATAGCTACTTGCAGTTTCTTGCTACTGATGGCTCTGGTTTCCAATCACTGAGCCCCTCCTCTGTATCTTGTGCTTATCCATGGACTCACAGTGACACCCACTGGTAACTGTGGTGCAGTGATGTTGCTGAGCTTCAGCCAAGCAGAATTTTGCCAGTGCTGGCTACGAGCTGTTTCTTGTACCCATGACCACTATGTTCTCTTCCTCCATATGTTTCAAAATCATCATAAGGAAAGCTTTTGTCACTTCATGCTGTGGACTGAAATGGCTGCTTTAACTGCAGCTCCAACCTGCCTAAAAAGTATCCTTCAGAATCTGTAAATTGGACCTCATCAATTCTCCATCAAAAACAGGGTTTGTTTTGTTAGTAGAGACTCTTCTCTAATGCATTCTGGAAACCCTATCGATCTACCTACAGCCAGTGGGGAGATATCATCATCAAAAGTTTGTCAACTCAGTCTTGCACTCAGTCAGTAGCAAGATGGTAGCTTCAGCAGCACTGATGGCCCAGATGACAACAGCCGATGGCACAGTCCTTAATGTCACGTTACAAGTATTAAACAAAATCACATCATTCAAATCTGCAGTCACTGACTTCCAGGAAAAAGTTTGGGACACAAGACCAGAATAAAAGATTTGGAAAGGATGGTCGGACTCCTCTGGTACAGAGCTGAATACACCAAAATCAGGGGCAGGAGGATTCCCATCTGAATTTTAGGCATCCCAGATGGGACAAAATGGATGGACATGGTCACCTTCTTTAACAAGCTCTGTCAGAGCCACTACGACTGTTAATGCATTAACTAGATAAGGGTGTTTCACGGGCTTAAACATAAACAGGAATTGCTGTTGCACACACTAGCTGAATCAAAGAACAGTACATTGAAAAAGGACAGATTTAAAAATAAGGCCACCGTCTGTATTACAGTTACCTATATATTTCACATTTTATTCTATGCTCTGTTATAGCAATCAAGCTCAACAGAACCAGGCAATCATATACATGAATGTACTGTACCTTAACTGCAAACACTGCTGAGACAACTAAAAGTGCATAAAAGACAAAGAACCTCTGTGAGCAAACACTGAGACAAGGGTTACCCCAAAGGACATTTGGCTGGGAAGCCAAGTTTCAGGAAAATACAAAATCACACATGCCCACACAATGCAAAGCATCATGGGCTGCATATGCAAATCACCACAGAATGTAATGCTAGTTCAACTTTAAGCAGAATTGCATGGTGCCGAAAGGCCTCTCACACAGTTTGCAGTGGGTGCTAACAGATGACATAGACATGTGTTTCGTCCTACCAGGACTCATCAGTATGCCTCGTCTGTTTGACACCCCGATGGAATGAACCAGCTACCCTAAGATGGTCTGTCTGGGTTATGTTGTGGTGAACCCATTACAATAAAAAACTATTTAAAAGACAAAGAATGTCTGTGCGCAAACACTGAGGCAAGGGCACCATGCAATTCTGCTTAAAGTTGAACCAGTATAACATTCTGTGGTGATTTGCATATGCAGCCCATGATGCTTTGCATTGTGTGGGCATGTGTGATTTTGTATTTTCCTAAAAGTGCATATACCCAAATGTCAATCTAAATCTTATACATTTCATTACAAGTTATTCTCTTGAAGGAAGATACTGTACAAGGCCTAAAAATGGGCATCATGTAAAAGTAAACTGGTGTAGATATGTTATTGAGGGTATTGCATAGATTATCTTTTATTGCTGCCCCACCCCAGGCACACACAATATGAAAATCAACAACCCCTTGATATGAAGCAACAGAAATTAGTACAAGGACAGAAACAAGAATCCCAGGACAGAGTACTACCTGGGTAGAGTCAGAGTATCTGCATCAGAGGAGGAGGAGAAGGAACTGGGAGTGATGATCTCTAGTGACCTGAAGCACTCCACACAGTGCAAGAAAGCAGCAGCAAAGGCAAGCAAGATGCTGGGATGCATATCTAGAGGCATTAGTAGTAGGAGAGAGGAGGTTATACTGCCATTGTACAGGTCCCTGGTAAGGCCGCATCTAGAGTATGGAGTTCAGTACTGGTGCCTACACCTCAGAAAGGACATTAACCTGCTGGAGAAGGTCCAGAGCAGGGCTACAAAGATGATAGCTGGTCAGTAGGGTAAGGCATATGAGGAGAGGTTGAGGGCACTGAACATGTATTCCCTGGAGGACAGGAGAGAGAGAGAGGGGTGACATGATTGGTTCCTTCAAGTACTTGAATGGGATAAATAAGGTTGATGAGGAGAGTCTGTTTAAGCTGAGTGGCAACCATAACAAGAGGGGGCTCAGTCTTAAGCTGGAGGGTGGGAGGTTAAGGAGGGAGGTCAGGAAGCACTTCTTCACAGAGAGGGTGATGGACACTTGGAATGTGCTGCCAGAAGAGGTAATCTTGTTGAAGACAGTGGGCAGCTTTAAGAGAGGCTGGGCCAGGTATGAGGGAGGGTAAGAGTCATGGGTATGGAGGAGTGGGGATAGAGGGCAAGGACAGTAGCTCAAGCTGTGAACCCTGCAACACGAGCAGACTTGATAGATCAAATGGCCATCTTCTGCTGGCTTCTTTATATGTTTGTATGTAAGTAGGAGACTGAGTAAAGACAAGCATGAGTATAGTAAGTCAAATAACATTTCAAAAAGTCTCATTATTATAATTAATTTTTATGTTGGCTCGCGTATGGGCAGCCAACATATTGCGGTAGTAGCAGATTTGGAGGCATGGTAACTGTTGGGCGAATGCAGGGCACACATCAGTAGGTGCATCCATCATTCCCCAATCAACCAACATTCAGGCGCCACACCAGCAATTCAGAATGTGGCCATGAGATCTAAGGAAAGGTCTGCTGCAATGAGAAGTGAGCTTCTCATTGCAGTGGCACAATAACACATTCCCATGTAAACATGGCGGCACTGACTGCCGCCTCCAAAAGCAAGCCTCACCCCACTTCATTTACCGATGGTGAAGCCCACTCCCCGTCGGCATCATGACCTCCCCAAGTGCATGCTGAGGGGGTGCCCAATCCCCCTCAGCATCATGCGCTTCCCCCAACAGTCTTTCTTTGCCGACAGGGGCCTAATCACCATCGGCTTCAGTCCCCCCTTTTCTGTTTATTTTGCTGATGGGGGAGCCCACTCCCCGTCGGCATAATGTCTTCCCCCCATCTGTTATGTGCTGATGGGGGTGCCCAATCCCCTGTCGGCTACGAGCCCCGCCAAAAAGCAATCAGGTGACACGCTGGGAGCTCACCCCAGCATGCCAAATGTCCCTGCAATTAAAAAATCATCATGCAATGTTCCCTTTTTTTTTTTATCCTGTAAAAAAGAAAACCGTCCCTCATGGTCTCCCTGCCCCTTCCCACAAACTGCACCCACCCACTGCACACCCTACCTGGCCACACACCCCCATCCCATACTTACCTCTGGCATAGGAGCCAGGTGTGTAAAAATTTGGGCGGGGCCCAGTGGTCAGGGGTCAATGCCCCACCCCAACCCAGGGGTTAAAGTTTAACCATCAGGTTTTAGGTGTTAAAGCACCACCCAAGATCTTGGGTCACAGGTCAACCCAGCACCACCAGGGGTCTATGGGAGCAGAGCACCTTGTATCATAATGTGGGTCTCTGCATGTTCAGACCCTGACTGCCCCCGGTAGGGAAAGAAATTGAAACACTATTTAAGAGTTCTTGTCTTGTTATACAGGATGCCATTGTCCTGGGTGTAACAGAGGCATTTTGGGGTTGGAGGTTTCCCTAAGAAATGTGATATTTATGCTGCTGTGTGTGAATATTAATAAACCTTGTACTTACCATGTGGCGTGTTTTATTGTGTTGTGGTCTTCTTTCTTCCTTCCTTGTTTTTGCCACTGGGTGGGACTTGAACAGAAGGTGGATGTGACAGAGGCGTCTTCTGGTCTTCCTTCTAGTTTTGGGTGGGACTTGAACAAGGTGGACGTCAGGCACAATGAACAGTAATAATACACATCAGAACAGTTTAGCAGCCAAAAGAAAAAAAAATACTGAGCTAAAACCTCCTCTCCCAATAAATTAAAACAGGTAGTGTAGCCCAAAAACAGGCAGATGTAGATTTTTAAGTAGATTATAATAATTTAATTACACTAGGAGTTTCAATTTTCCCACTGTTGTCTGCCGAGTAAAATAGCCTGCCTGAAGCATAACTGTAACTTCTCCTGCTCTCTAGGTGATGTTTGTGTGTGAAGGTTGTTTCAATTCTATAGGTCCTCTACTGGTCCCAGTGGTGCAGTGCATCACTCATTCAGAGATTATCAGTAAGTGAGTTTTGTATTTATTGTTCAGAGTTACCAAATTTGGATTTTCCTTGCTTCCGTGTACTGAAGCCACAGCCACGTTATGTACTAGCTAGCCACTCTACAGGTACGACCACTTCTGTCTGATACAGTTTTCACATGGTGCCAAGACACCTGGATGTTCTTTCAGTACAACTGTAGGCTCAAGCTGCTGGAGTGATATTGGACATAGTAGTCATGCGAGACCATCATCTGTTTCGTAACAGAAATGCTTTCTGCAGATTCTAGAGCTAGCTCTAGCTCAGAAAAGTGGAAGTGCTTGCTTCAGTATTTTATCTAGTGTCTGCATTGTACGTACCAAGATCATCTGAATGCTGCAGGTCTTTGGTTTAACATGAAGAAACAGCTGAAGACATGTAAGGTGTCTTGATGAAATGCACTCTTGAAGTTCTTTTGAAAATTAGTGGGACTTTGTGAATGTCAAAGGGTGTCTCACCTTTCATGTACTGAGTGCCATTATGGTCATGGAACACTGTCCCAACAAGGAACAACTTCAAGTTGTTTTTAAAGGACTGTAGGATGCATACCAGTTACAAATAGAACAAGTCATCTAACCACTGCCACTGTCTTTTTAGAACAATAAGCAGTGAGACCATGCATATCATTAGCCACCTTTGCTGGAATGTACAGTATCTGTTTCTTTTCGGTAGGAACAGCTGTATGGTACAGTGTCCCTGGTGTCTGGCTCATCAACTGAAGTCTTGTGGTACAGTTTCGGTGCCCATCTTGGTCTTGTGCGTGTAGTGTGGCTCGTTCATCATTCATTCTTTTTCCTGCTTCTCTTCTTGTTGTTCCGGAGGTCACGTGCACATTTGGTTGCTTTCTTGTCAACCAGGTCAACAAGGATCACATGCTCAATGATCATATGAAGAAGTCAGCAGAAGAAGTCCACTTGGTCTATCAAGTCTGCTCGTATTGCATGGTCCACAACTTGAGCTAATATCTGTGCCCTCCCTAGCTCTCCAGTCTTCCCATCCTCCCTACCCATGGCCCTTACCCTCCTCCTCATCCTATGCCTGTTGCAGCCTCTTAAAGCTTCCCGCTATCCTCAACAAGGTTACCTATCCTTGCAGTGCATTCCAAGTGCTCACCATCCTCTCTGTGAAGAAGTGCTGCCTGACCTCCCTCCTAAACCTCCCACCCTTCAGCTTAAGAATGTGCCTCCTCGTGTTATGGTTGCCAGCCACTGAGCTTAAAGAGACTCTCCTTATCAAATTTGTTTATCCCTTGTATTTGAAGGTCCCAATCATGTTTTGTCTATCTCTCGCTCTCTGTCTCCTGACTTCCAGGGAGTACATGTTGAGTGTACAGGGAGTACATGATCATGTGCCATGTCATCGCCTGCTTGTCATGGGACTTGTTGAGGTCTTCTTCACAAGTTTATTTTCTTCCTCATCCTCCTGTTCTCCTTCATCTGTTTTTTTTTGTAAATCTAAATGCTGCATCTGAAGTTGGGCTGATCATATACTCCTGTACTGGTCTACATCCTCCTGAACCAACCCATACCACCTTGGTGGGTCCCAGTTGTCAATCCCCATAGGTGTTCTGGCCAACGTTTCTAATTCTGTGTTTTGTTCTACTTTTTTTTTTTTAAGACCTCCACAGTTCTACTTCCTTGGCATGGTCCTTCCTACCCTTGTCTTTAGTGTCATGCCCTAAACGTTGCATTAGATAGGAACATACAAAATTGCCAGCAGATGCAGGCTTATTGGTCTATCTAGTCTGCTTGAGTGTGCAGCACTTCTGTCTTCCAGACTGCAGCAGCCCTCTTGCCCCCCACTGATTCTCCCCTTGTATCCTTCATTCTCACTCCTTGCTCCCTTACGGTTTGAACCCTACCTCTGGACCTGCCCCACCCCATTTTGAAGCTGCCCACTGTCCAGTGATAACACCACCTTCGGTAATATGTTACAGCCTCCCAAAGGGTGTGTCCTCATTTCCCTCCTTAATATGCCTCCTTCCAGCCTCTGGCTGTACCCCCTTGTTACTCTTCCACCTTTTAAGATGAAATATTTCTGGTGCATACTTTAGTCTTTTCATACCCTTTAGGTACTGGAAAAAACAGAGTCTCCATTATATCCTCCATCTCCCTTCTGTCCAGGGAATACATATTGAGGTGTTTCAGTCTCTCCTAATAAGGCTCATCTCCCAGTCCCAGGATCATTTTAGTGTTGTGAAATAGAATTATGCTTTAGGCCCCTTATTTTGCTCAGCAGACCTTTTTTAGCTCAGTATTTTATGTTTTTATTTGGCAGCTACCTCATTATAGCTGCTTTTTTTTTGGCCAAGAGCCACAGAAGTATCAGTATCACCTGTTATCTCCTAGTTATTGCCCACCTACCTACCTACCCTCCTCTTGTTGCCACCTGTGACCACTGTGCATGGTTTCCCCCCTGTGGTAAGCTAACCAGCTGTACTGGTGAACATCTTGCTGCCACCCTGTGATATGCAATTTGTACCACCATGATACAGAATCAATCACCATTAAAGTATGTTGATAGTCATGTTACCATAGCAGAAAGGGTACTTGAGACCTTGCTCTGCAGTAAAGCACCATATACTGTATACCATTTATTGCTTGCTATTTTGATATTCATAAAGGAGCCCTGTCTTTTTGACAGGCAGAGGGACGATCAGTCCAAGAACCTAATTCCAGCACTTGTCTGTCTGTTCGTTTTATGGTGCTCTGCACCTTTTAATTTTAAAACATACTTGTGTGTGTGTGTGTGTTGTGGGCAGACACAGGACAGGTTGTCTAGGGGATTAATTGGACCTGTGAGCTCATACTTGCAGGTTACCCCAGCTATTTAAGTCAGCCCTGCAGCAAGCTCTTTTTACATAGCAGAAAGGGTACTTGAGACCTTGCTCTGCAGTAAAGCACCATATATACCACTTATTGCTTGCTATTTTGATATTCACAAAGGAGCCCTGTCTTTTTGACAGGCAGAGGGATGATCAGTCTAAGAACCTAATTCCAGCACTTGTCTGTCTGTTCGTTTTATGGTGCTCTGCACCTTTTAATTTTAAAACATAGTGTGTGTGTGTGTGTGTGTGTGTGTGTGTGTGTGTTGTGGGCAGACACAGGACAGGTTGTCTAGTGGATTAATTGGACCTGTGAACTCATACTTGCAGGTTACACCAGCTATTTAAGTCAGCCCTGCAGCCAGCAGGGTGAGCTCGGGTAGGGCGAGAGTGCCTTGTGCGCGAAGATGCGAGCAAAGTCATGCGCGTCATTGTGCGTGTTTTGCATGTTTGGTGTGGAAATGTGAAAGGGCTACAGAAATTGTGACTCCTCTGATCTCTAAGCTTTATTTTGATCTATCTAGTTTAACTTGTAGTGTTCAATAGTAGTGCCAACGAACTTGTACTTCACTTCCTGTGCCTTTTTGTAACTCGGGGTACTTAACTGATCTGTAGTTTATATGTTTCAGGACTTTGATTGTTAGAAGGGGAATTTACTCTTTTATTTAACTAACCTTAGCTGTTTTTAAGGGATTGGTCATTTCAGTCTGCTGGATGGTACAATAGTCCAATTAGTTAGATTTTTTTTAAGGGAGTTATTCCTCACAATTTATGGTCTGGTAATTTATGTTTATCAACAAGTGTGATACACTGTTGTTTTAACTCTTTACTTCGGATTTAGAAATTAGAGTAAAGTCATGGCAGATTGTAGTGATTTTACAATCACAACCACTACCAGATCCACAGGCATTAAATGCTCAGCTTGTAATATGAATACTTTAGTGGTGGGTGAGCAAATAAATCAACCCTATACCTGTAGCATACGTCTTGAAATTGTGGATTTATACCAAATGATTGAGCAATTCAATGTAAGTTTAATTACACTTGAAAATAGTCAAACTGATATGCAAAACCGTTTCAAAACAAATATTTTATCATTGAATCCAGAAATCAGTACCAGCAATGTTGGCATCACAGATGTTACACCAAGCATCTTCCATCCCTCTGTAATTCCCATGTCAGCAGTTATTAATAATCCCCAGCGATATAAGGAAGGTATTAGAAAAAGAGTTAGGGAAGATGAAGATTTAATTGATCACAATCTGGACACTGATGACAGCTGGTTTGTTACACAAAATTCAAGAGTTACTAAAAAAGGTAGAAAGGCCCATCATTTTTGCATTGAGCAATTTAACAGATTTGGCCCCTTATTTTCTCCTGTTTCAAAGGTCAATAATGTGACTCCAGATAATCTTAATTAGTCAATTGACTGTGGCATTTCTAATTTACCACTAGTCAATAATCGGCATACCAATGACATCCCGCTCATTGATTTGTCCTCTGAACCTACATTACCACCTATTAATGTCTCACACTCTGTGCCTAACATTCCCTTGCACCAACAAATTTATGTATTGGGTGATTAATTGACTAAACATCTGGATAGGACTATCTGCAACCCGGACAAAGCTAACAGAACCTGCTCTAGTTTTAGTGGATGCAAAATATCTGACCTCACACTTATGTTACCCGAGATTATGAAGGACCGTGGCAGCAATCCTATTGCACTGTTACATGTTGGTGCCAATAACATTTATAAAGACTCTGTCCAATCAATTAAAGAGGATTTTGTAGTTTTAACAAATAAACTTGTTGATATGGGCTGCACGATTTGTATATCAGAAATTTTACCTATCCCTTATTTCTCATCTTTTCTAAATCATAAAATCAAAACTGTGAATGAATGGTTAAGAAAATGGTGTTTAAACCAAAATTTGACATGCTTAACACATTGGGAGGAATTTGATCTCCATCCAGAATTTTTCAGCTACGATGGGTTACACTTAAGCAGATGGGGTAATGCCACTTTGGGTAAACAATTTCTGACATCCATTCACCATCTTTTAAACTAAAAATTGGGGGTGAGATGATGGACAGGCCACCATCTCTAAAAACTCAAGTCAGTAGCTCTGTAAAATGCCATAAATTACATTTTCTATATTTTAATGCTAGATGTTTAACTCAAAAATTGGACAAATTAAAATGTAGAATTAATAATGAGGATGTCAACTTTATTTCCATCAGCGAAACTTGGGGGGATGCAAAAACATCATGGGGAACTAACATACCTGGTTTCACAACCTATACTTTCAATAGACCTAACAGGAAAGGTGGAGGAGTGGCGTTATTTATTAGGAATCAAATTAATTCTATAGATTATAACAAAGTATATTAAAATTCATAACATACAAACAGAGTCTATCTGGATTAAGATAAACTTATCTACTTCTGAGGCCCTCATATTGGGTTCTTGTTACTATCCTCCGAATTCATCAATTGATATATTAGATGCACTTTTATCCAAATTTGAACAGGCAAAATCATTAGGTAAAATTGTCATCACTGGGGACTTTACATTGGCTCGATTGACTGGCATAATTTACATGCAAATACCTGCAATGGGAAGAAGTTATTATATACTTGTACTCAGTTGGGACTTCGGCAAAATGCATTTTGCCCAACTACAGGAAAAATGATCTTAGATTTGGTCCTTTGTGATGATGACCTTGAATTAGAAAATATGTTAGTTAACGATCCTATAGGGAATAGTGATCATAATACTATCACATTTAATATTGTACAAACTTTTGTATATAATCCCAACTGTACTAAAATCTATCTGTATGACAAAGCTGACTTAGATACCCTGAAACATATTATGGGAAACATCAATTGGGAACTCATATTGTCAGACTTTACCCCGGAAGATTACTGGGAATATTTTAAGAATATTATATTTCAACTTAAAGAACTATATATTCCATCCAAATTTAAAAATGAGACTAATATTAAAGCTCCTAAATGGATGAATCAATCTATCAAAAAATGTATTAGGCAAAAGCAGAAAAAATATATTAAATTTCAAAAGACTAAAATGTCCTCTGACTGGATTTCCTATAAACATATACAAAGAACATGCAAAAGATTGATTAGGAATTCTAAATCTAACTGGGAACAAAACTTAGCATTCAGCGCCCACAAATCTAATAGCAAACAATTTTATTCATATATCAATTCTCTAAGGAAACCTACATGTCAAGTAGGTCCTTTATTGGACTGTGACACTTTAATATATGAGCCTAAAAAAATGGCCGATTTGTTTAATGCAAAGTTCTGTCGAAGTTTTTCCAGATCCTCTAATCAAACTTATGATTATATCTTACTAGACACCGCCAGTGTTTCACCAGTTAAATTTTCTTTGGACACCATTAGAATTGAAATATTGAAATTGAAAGGAAAATATAGTCCTGGTCCAGATAGTATAGTAGGTCATTTATTATTTTTATTAGTTGATGTCATTACAGTTCCTTTAAAATTGATGTTCGAATATTTTTTGGCCACTGATTTTGTTCCCCATGACTGGAAAGACACCCATGTCATCCCTATTTACAAAAAGGGCCAAAAAATAAGTGGGATAATTATAGGCCTATAAGTCTAACTTCTTCTATTTGTAAATTATTAGAGAGTTTAAATAAAGATTTAATTTCCCCAGTCCTGGATTGTCACGATGTAGAACAACATGGCTTCAAAAAAGGTAGAAGTTGTCTGACAAATTTAATATGTTTCTATGAACATATCAGCTTATTATTAGACAGAAATGTTCCATGCGATATTATTTATATTGATTTCAGTAAGGCTTTTGACATCATGCCACATTAGGCCTTAATTACTAAACTTCACAAGCTCAATATAAACAAGTTTCTAGTCAATTGGATAATTAGCTGGCTTTATAATCGCTCTCAGCAAGTGACCATTAATGGGAGCATTTCAGCTAGGGGTAGCGTGACTAGTGGGGTGCCACAGGGTTCAGTCTTGGGCCCTTGTCTGTTCCAGGCATTTATTGCTGACCTTACTTCTGGTTGTTCCTCATTTACTATTAAATATGCCTACGATGCAAAAATAGGTGGCCCTTGTGCCTCTGATCATCAGGTTGTTGCCATTCAAAAGGACCTAGACCATATCACAACATGGGTTAAGAAATGGGGTATGGGCCGGCCCGGTGGCGCTGAGGGTTGAGGCGCTGGTCGCTACACCTCACGCCACGCCGGTGACCCGTGTTCGGGAACGAGCATGGGTTGTCGGGGGTCGGCAGGGAGGAGATGGATTGAGCGTCCAGAGGACTGCTCTCCATCTCCGGGGTTGGGGGATTCGGGCAGCCGGTGTTTCCCTGACTAAGCGGAGGCTGAGGTTGACAACACGCAGCCCGGGGGCAAGGGGGAAGCGGGGCGGTGGCAGACGCTGACTAGTATCTGCGACGGGAGCGCAAGTAGTACTCAGTCGCTGTCGCCATTGCACGCCATGCCCGCTAGGGGAAAAAATTCGGGGAAAAATGGAGCCGCAGCACGCGTCGTTCCCCATCACCATCCCCAGAGGACGCCTCCCTGGCATGGACCCGTTCTGGTGGGTTGAGTCACTCCCCACCACTCTGCCGCAAAGGGTAAGTCACGGGGTGCTGAAGGGAGGGGGTCTCATGTCCGGGGATGGCGCCGTAGGAACGGCGGCATGTGGGGGGAGAGGCTCCCAGAAAAATAACATAAAAAAAAAATGGGGCATGAATTTGAATATCTCCAAATGCAAAGTAATGCATTTGGGTTCTAGTAATTTACAAAGTCCCTATTATTTGGATGGCATACTACTTGAGACCACATCTGATGAAAGGGATTTGGGTGTCAATATTTCGGATAACTTTAATTACAATAATCATGTACACAATATTATTAACAAATCTAATAAAGTGATATGGTCCATATTACGTAATATTAGATCTAGAAAACAGGAAGTATTGGTGCCCTTGTCTCATGCATACGTTAGACCACATTTAGAATATGCCTCACAGCTTTGGAATCCTTATAAAAAATCTGAATGCCTGTTACTGGAAAGAGTTCAAAGAAAATATGCAAAAAAAGTTTCTGGGCTCTTCACAGTTCCTTATGAGAATAGATTAGACATTTTAAAACTTATGCCCTTATCTACACGTCGACTTCGTGGTGATCTTATGTTATTGTATGATATTATTCAAGACTCTTATTTATTGTGTGAACTGGGTCTAGAATTTAAAAACTGTGGTCATAACATCAGGGGCCATCCCTTACAATTGGTAAGAAAACCTTTTGTTAAGTCTAGCTGTAAATATTTTTTTACTGTCAGAGTTGTTGGCCCTTGGGACAGGCTACCACTAAATGTTATCAGTGAAACTAAAAGTATTTTTAAAAATAGATTGGATAGTCTTATATGCAATGGGTATGACCTCTCCTATTATGTACTGGATTAGTATAAGAGCTTCATGGGCTTCTGCCTTCTTGCTCTTGCACCTAACCTTAGTACGAACCTTAGTATGATCCACTGATGTGATGTTAAAAACAACATGATGATCATTTCATGTCCCCAAGAACTCAGAAAGGTGATTGCAACTTCTGGGCTGCAAGAGCAAGATTTGTGTGACTCTAGAGAAGATGTGAGTGTCACAAAACAATAGAATGACAAATGGATGAGAAAACATGGGCATGGACACAAACAACCAGTGTCCCCAGTGCTTCATCCTCAGAGAAGAACAGGCACACTTTACAAAGTAGTAGTACTTTACTGTACTGTAACAGCTGTCACTTAGTGTCTGAATGCCGTAAATGAAATGAAGAACAAGGATACTGTCATTAGCATTCAGGAACTTCAGGAGAAGTGGAGAAATACTTATAGTACAATCACAAATGGATGAGAAAACATGGCATGGACTGAAACAACCAGTGTCCCCAGTGTTTCATCCTCAGAGATGAACAGGCACACTTTACAAAGTAGTAAAACTTAACTGCACTGTAACAGCTGTGACTTAGTGTCTGAATGCTGTAAAGAAAACAAAAATCAAATATGTGGTTATCATTAGCATTCAGAGTAACTTCAGTTAACTGTCACAAATTACACCTCTTGACCCTGGCAGGTTGCAGCCATTGTCCAAAATTCCTCAATGCTGACTGGTGTTTCATGGCTAGAATATGTAATAAGACTAAAGACTTGAGCATATCCAACAGCCAGCCCATCCTACATAACGATCTATTGTCTCAGAGTATCAAATATCTTCTTACTAAAGGATATTTGGAAAGAACACATTTGAAAAGTGTTACTGTTTCCTGTTGTGTATACCATATGGACATACTGCAATACACATTATAATAATGATTTCAAGCTAGTAAAGAGAAGATGACTTATATTAGAAAACTGCTGCCTGCATAAATCAATAATTTATCATAGTCCACCTATAGCGCATATAACACTTACACTTGCCACTTGATTCTTGAAGAGAAAAAACTGCGTGGCATTGTTCAGTTCACATAATTAACTCATTGAGGAGACTGTCAATGTCAATTTATTCAGTCAGTTGCTTGAGAATGTTCAGCACTGCCAAGTGATTGAGTCGGTCTTGGCTCATAGTGGTTCGCACATAATTTTTTAGTCTTCGTAGGCAGCTAAACAATCTCTCAGCAGTGCATGTTGTTGCTGGAATCATATAGAACAACTTCAGTAGAGTTGCAGCTTCAGACAAGATATCACTCAACTCTTCATTTTCTTTCAGAAAGGTCTTTACTTCACTCACAGAATCAAGCACACAATTTCTTGATTTTGAAATGTCACTTAGCATTTGTAAATGAAGAGCTAGTCTGTCCCTGCTTATGTCATCCTTGAATACTTCAGTAACATGGTCAGTTTCCTCTTGTGATCCCCTGACTTCTGCAGTGACATGCTTATCCAGTTTTATTGTGGATGTGAAGCCTTCTGATGAAAAGCGACACTCGATCGCAACCTTGCATGCATCGATTACCTCAAAATATTTGTTGACGAAAATAATGTTTGGGGTCACTGTGGGTCTGTCCAGAGCTTCCTTCATCAAGCCATCTTGGTGGTCTGTGTTTTCTCGGAAGTGAAGGCTCCTCTAATTTGAGAACTTGTGCCTGCTCCAGTGTAGTTTCCTAGAAGTGATCGTATGATGAGTCACCGCGCATCCCATTCAGCACCTCTTGCAATATCTCAACCTTTTTAAGAATGTTGAACAGTGGGGGAGTCACGTGATGCGCTCAGAGGAATAGCAGCTTGCTTAGGGGCCCTCCCCTCTCTGTCGTTAAAATTGCGTTTTTTTTCGTATTCCCTACAGCTATTCCCCAGCAGAAGTACCATCGAAGGCTATAGACTGTGCCTGACTGTTAAATTTATCCCATTTACCTGGCAGGATGGAAGAAGCGGGTCAAGAGCTTGAGGCTAAGCATCCCCGACGTAGTTCTTCGCCAGCGGCCCCACAAGACGAGCTAACACCGTCCAGAGTGTATGACGAGCTATCTACAATAAAAGAGGCACTATTTAAATTAATCGAAGAGGTTGCTGATTTCAAACCTGCCCTGACCCAGCTGGCTCGCCGGGTAACAGACGCAGAAGCCAGGATCTCTTCGATGGAACGGAGCTCTGAAAAAAGCGGCCCAGCTATGGTCGAATGCAAGAGGGCAATATCCAAATTAGAAGATCGTCTAGATGATTTAGAGGGAGAAATAGGCAACAATCTCGCTTTGCTGGGGCTACGGAGGGAGATGAGGGCCCAATACAATCTTTTTCTCCAAAAGTTCTTAAAGAAAAGCGGTAGGGCCTTCACCTAACGGGCCTGAATACGTCATAGAGAGGCCACCAAGCATTAAGGGCTAAACCATCCAAACAGACCCTCCAAGGCCTGTAATCTTCAAGCTCCTTAACTATTTAGATCGGGAGCATATTTTGAAGGAGGCAAGGAAGCTGTCTGCTATACTGTGGGAGGGCAAGCAAATCCGAGTGGTCCCTGATTTGACACTGAAGGTCCGAATGGCCCGATCCTGTTTTTGCCCTATCACGACCAAGCTCTGGGCTGCTGGGGTTAAACATTGTATGCTCTACCCTGCCAGACTTGAAGTGAACTTGAAGGATGGAATCAAGCATTTTGAGTCAGCAGAAGAGGCTCTAAAGGCACTCAAGAGTTATTTACAGATCTATTCTCTAAAGGATGAAAGACTGGGCTTGTGGTTCCAGTCCAATGTTGCAAGGAGAAACTGTTTTGTTTTGTAGTCGATTGAGTTTGCATGGGACAATAAATGGACTTTGTTGGAGACTCTGTGGAGTTTTCCACTTCCCCCCTGCAGTTAAATCCCTTTCTTTTTTCTTATATCTTATATGTTCCCAGTTAGGAGGCTCGATAGGGGGACGTTTTAAAGGCTGGGTTTGTGTAATTTTAAAGAGCCTCCTCGAGGGAAAGTGGATACTACGGAGCTATTCTGATTATGGACACTAGAGGGACCCAGACAACCAATAAAGGACAGAGATGCTGACAGTGTGATCAGTCCAGGCTGTGGATCCAATTTAAAGATGTTATTTTTCCCTTCGTTGTCATTTCGTATAAAAAGTTCTGATTTGTAGTTAACTTAAGGCAGATAGCCTGATGTTAATTTCAACCATAGAAGTTCCGGGCAAAGGGACGGGATTCACACTGTTTATTGTTAGATGTCAGACTGGTCCTATTGCCTAGTTCAAGCTGGAATTTATGTTTATTTATTTATGCTCTATTTTCTGGACTGGGCTTTGAGGCTTTGGGGCTTATGGTAACGTTGTAATGTTATTTAACTAAATAGCTCCCGGTTTTCACAGCTGACAGGGGGATAAAGTGAATGTGGGTTCATCTTTAAAATATTCTATATGGATTTTGCCTTCCTTTGACCTCTCACCGGCCCTCGAGTTAGGTTGGTCTCAGGGCCATGACTTGGCCTGATTTAATTTTAAGTTAGGCTAGGGAGGGGGAGTAGTTAACCTAGAAAGTATGGCTGGGAGTGACATGTAGTAGCTTTCCTTTTTAAGGGGTTTGCAAGGCTATTTAGCTATATGGGTATGGCAACATTTCTCTTTTTGGAGGGGGGGCCTAACCTTCAGAGTGCCGCGAACCAGTGGATTTGGAGTCGGCCTTGGGCCGGGTGTTTGGTACATAGGGGGGTTTGGGTATGGGGGGGAGTTTTAATGAATGGGGGCCTCTTTTGTGGGGTTTATTATTTTGGGGGGGTTACAGGGGGGAGGGTTTGCAGCTTTCCAGTTGGAGCTATATTTGGTATAGAGCTGCCATATGGCTAGCAACCTGAACATTATATCCTGGAATGTAAAAGGGGGAAGAGACAATAAAAAAAAGTATATTATCTTAAATCATCTAGCACAATTCAACCCCTCAATAGTTTTCCTCCAGGAAACCCACATGCTCCCGGATCAGCTCCACTATTTTGAGAAAAAATGGGTAGGCTCGGTATTCGGGGCTGGGTTTTCCCCAAGTAAATGAGGGGTTGCCGTCTTAGTGGCTAAAGGAATTCCCTTTTCTCCAGTTGAGGTTATCTCAGATCCCGAAGACAGGTATGTTATTGTTGTAGGGAAGCTGGGGGGTGCTAGTCTAGTACTGGGATCTATTTATGGTCCCAATCAAGAATTATCTTCTTTCTTTACTCAACTAGCTATGGTTCTAGCCCCCCTTTCAGATATGCCCTTAATTCTGGGAGGTGACTGGAATTTGGTGCAGTCCAACCGTTTGGACCATTTGTGGTGTAGAGCCGTACATCAGTCTCCGTCCCAAAAGGCGCTGTTGGAACTTACCTCTTCTTTAGGTCTTGTGGATCACTGGAGAGTGAGTCATCCCACTACCAGGGACTTCACCTTCTATTCTCCCATTCATAAAAGTTATTCTCGGATTGACTTTTTCTTGGTCAGTCAACAGATTTTGTCTTTTGTGGAGGAAGTTACCATCTCAACCCGAATAATCTCAGACCACTCTCCCATTAGATTCCGGTGTTTGCCACTATCCACTCCTCTAAGATCCTATTCCTGGTCGTTGAACAACGTTTTGCTCAGGGATCCCCAGCTGGTAGGCTTCTTCAAACATTTCTATCCTATTCTATTGCATCCAATTGGGGGTCAATTAGCGCATTTGACCAGACATGGTCGGCTTTGAAATCTGTTTGGAGGGGGGAATTGGTTAGGTTGGCATCAATTCGTAAATCGAAAAATAAGCTTTTACTAACTAATTGCCTGAATAAAATTAAGGTCCTGGATGCTATGGGGGAGGGCTCAAGGTCCTCTGACCAGGAACAAGAGCGTGCTACTCTCAGGGCTTGGTATGTACGTACATTGCGGGAGGGGGTAGAGAATTTGGCTTCCAGACTGAAGGCTTCCTACATAGGACAGGGCAGCAAGGCGGGCAAACTATTAGCCTGGCAGTTGAAACAACGGGCTGCGGCCAAGTGGGTGGCCACATTAAGGCATCCGTAGATGAATGACCCAATTTCAGATCCTAAGAATATATTAGATATTTTTTTAGACTTTTACAAAAACTTATATTCCAGCATTCCGCCTTCCTCGGAGAATGTAAGTAAGAGGAAAGAATTTTTAGCGAATATTTCCTTTCCCCAAATATCTGAGGAATTCAGGCAGATGCTGGAAGCTCCTATTTCACAGGAAGAGATTTCTAGGACCATTGACTCATTAAAGTTAGACAAGGCTCCTGGGCCAGACGGGTTTACAGCCCTTTTTTTTAAAACGTTTAAGGATTGTCTGGTGCCCTTGTTGCAACAACTTTACCTGTTTTGGTATGAGCAGGGGATTAGGGACCAGTCTCTCTTTGAGGCGAGGATAATTTTGCTACCCAAACCAGAGAAGCCAGCAGATCTAGTAGGTAATTATAGACCAATTTCCTTGTTAAACATCGATGTTAAAATCTACGCCAAGATTTTAGCTACTAGGATGAAGGCTTCCTGGCTTGGATTACTGAGCCCAGAGCAGGCAGGATTTGTGGCTGGTCGTTCATCTGTGGACCATTTAGAAAGTTATTTTATATAATTTCTCGTCTCTGAGTCCAGAATCAGAAGCATCCCTGGTATCACTAGGCATGAAAAGGCATTTGATAGGGTGGAGTGGGATTTTATGTTTGAAGTATTAGCTAAATTTGGTATCCGAGAAAATTTTTGGACTATATTCGGGTTCTCTATTCATTGTCCATCAGCAAGGATTCAGTGAAACAACCTTATTTGACTGCCTTTCCTTTGTTGCAGGAATTTGCGCCAGAGCTGCCCTTTATCTCCGTTTTATTTAATTTATATATAGACCTTAATAAGGGCTATCAAGGATACTCAAGACAAGGTGTTTTTATAGGGAGTCAGTACAAGCTATCTGCTTTCGCGGATGATCTGTTGCTGCATATCCGGAACAGTAGAGTTAGCTTCCACACCTGTTACAAATAATTTCTTGTTTCAGTGCCTTTTTGGGCTACAGGCTAAACAAGTAAAACCATAGTATACTTATCTTTTCATTTACAACGAAGCTGGTGTTCTTCCTGGGTCTGCAATGGCAGCCCAAATCCTATCCTATTTAGGTATTCAGATTTCTAAGGATCTGACCAGTCTGGCAAGCCTTAATTTTAAACCTCTGTTTAAGTCTATTAAAGAAGACTTGGGAAGGTGGACCAAACTTCCTTTGACTTTTTGGGGGAGAACCAATACAATTAAAATGATGATTTTGCCAAGAATTTTTTAACCCCTTCTTAACCTTAATGTGTACCTCCCCAAGTCTTTTTTCAAACCACTTTACAAGTCCTGTTCAGACTTTCTATGGAAAGGAAACCCCTCGTAGGTCTTATTGAAACTTATCTCCCACGAAAGCAGGAGGTTTGCAGCTACCGGATTTTATTCTTACTATTTAGCCATTCATGCGATGAGACTGGCTCAATGGACGATAGATTCAGAATCTACCTCTACTGGGTATATTTTGGATCGATCGATTGCCCAGAGTGTTAATGTAGATCTGGAATCTTTTTTATACACTCCTTGGGCTAAGATTCCCTTTAAAGTAAGGAATACACCACTGGGGTGGGACATCAAGGCTCTGTATCAGCTTTACTCAGTGTTGCATATCTCCTATGTGGGAGATCTAACACAACCCCTTCTAAGGAATCCCAATCTATTGATTGGAAACCAACCCATAAAGAGGTGTATAGGTAACTTCCTCCTCAAACCTAGAGTAGAGGACTTTGTGACACACGATTCAGTTACTTCATTTTCTGTTTTGGCGGAGAAATTCGGAGTCAAACCATGTGATCGTTTGAGACTGCACCAGATCCGGAGTAGCATTTGTTCTTTTCTGTTGGGTAACAAGGGGTGTAAGGAGGCTGGGTCATTTTTGAGGCAGTTGAGAGATCTGGCACTGTCCAGAAACTCGGTCTCAAAAATATATAAGCTAATCTTATCAAGGACGGTATCCAAGACCACTTTAGTTCCCCAGTATTGGGAAACGAATCTATCTTTGGGCTGGACAGAAGAGATCTGGGAAAGAGTTTGGACAGATATATATGCATATATCAAACAAGATAGAATGAGAGGCATTCAGTTCAACATATTGCACAACCTTTACCTCTCTCCGGCTAAACTTTCTCGGATATCATGGATCCAGCTCCCCGGAGTGTAAAGATTGTGGTCACTCCTTGGCTACCATTTACCATAAGCTCTGGGATTGTCCCAAGGTGGTTTAGCTGTGGGAATCGGTAAGGCAATGGATAAGCCCTTATTGTGATATTTCAGCCTTCTTTAATACTGAAATCTGCATACTGGGAAGGTTTACTCAAATTCCACTAGTATCTCAAAAATGTCAAATGGCAATGGTTGCCTCAGTGACAAAGTTGCTGATCCTTCAGCATTGGCAGAGTGGCATGGTTCCTTCCTTTAAAGAATGGTGGGACGAGTTTTTGAATGCTCTGAATGCGGAAAGGTCCGTAACTATCTTCTATAAGTCGCTAGGGAAGTTCCAGGGTTGCTGGGGTAACCTTTTCCAGGGTTTGAAGGATAGATACGGCTACTAGAAGGGGTTAGGACTTTAACCCCTCCAGATATTTTGTTATATATCCCCTTCTCTCTTTATTGCCAAATCTAGACCGAGTATAGACTTTTCATTTTCGTCCCTTCTCGATCCCTTTCTACCTTTTATGAATTATTTATCAGCTTAGTTTAGGATAGGTCCAAATTTTAACTATTTTACCAAGACTGATTGCTAATAACCAATATGGAAAGCTGCAGGGGGGGGAAGAGGGAGGAAGGGTTTTCCTTCTCCTTGCCACTCACCTTGTTGTGATTTAATGTGACCTATTCTGTAAAAGTTTCTTGTTATTGGTGGGGGGTGTATTTGGTTATTGTATGTTTGTGTTTGTTATAAAATAAAGTTATTTGCAAAAAGAATGTTGAACAGTGACAGATTTGGACTCTGAATTTTTGCACTGACTTCTTCCAAAGGACCCATCACTTTCGCAATTACTTATAATATAAAGTAGATGGGAAGAGACTGGAGTTGCTTCAAGAAACCACTGCATTTTGAACCAAAGTCATTAGCACAAGTTTCACTAAATTCTTCCAAGCAGTTATTCATGGCCTCATAATTGCAAAGCAAAGATCTGATACTGCTGATCCTCAGTGTCCACCTTGTTGGGCACAATGGACGAAGAGAAGGTTGTGTTTCATCTTGAAAGTCTCTAAATGTTGACAGATGCTTCAGTGACTCCCTTATGGCATTTATGAGATCCTTCATCAGCGAAAAGCAGTCACGACATGCCTGAATATTTTGTAGTGCATCCTGCATGGCAAGATTCAAGGAATGGGCAGTACAGTGAACAAATACTGCTCTTGGTTCTCTTTCTTTCACTCTGGCTTGCAGTTGAGTGAATTTGCCTGACACATTATTGGCCCCATCATAACACTGACCCCAACAATCAGAAAAAGATAGGTCATACCTCAGCAGCATATCTTCCAGAATTTTGAAAAGGGTTGCAGCATCAGTTGCATCAGTGTGGTAGAATCCAAGAAATTCTTCATGAGTTTCCCAATCTTTATTTGAAAAGTACCTTAAGGAAAAACCTTTTTGTTCCTTCCAAGATAAATTCGCAGTCTCATCCATCAAGATTGCATAATACTTAGAACCCTTGATCTTCTTGACAATTCTATGTAGTACTGAAGTTGCCATCATTTCGACAATCTCATTAAGAATATCATGTGATAGCCGCTTGTATTTTGTACGAATAAGTCATTGCCTTAATTCATCCGTATCTGTGCTGCGTAGCTGCAACAGCTGTATCAGGTTTGTATCAGTGTCTGTATGTCCCTGTATCACTAGTCCTTGCTTGGCAAGGTAGCAAATGCTAGTAAATATTTTGTGAAAGGCATCCCGTGCTCTTTGCATTTCTTTCTTGTAACTGGTAGACATCAATGCAGATACGTTTGTTTGAGATTGTAGGGCAGCGTGCTTCATTACAGCTTCCTTGTGACACACTGATTTTTCATGTGATGTGAAACCACGTAATGCGTGTTTCCAATCTTCAAATCCAGATGAAATAAAAGCTGGTTCAGCTTTTGTGGAAAATGTTAACAGTTTCTTTTCTGAGCATGTCTTGCAAATGGAACAAAACACTTTGTCTGACTGCTTATGATACTCCAGTCAGGTAAACTTCGCTAACCAAGACTGCTGAAAATTTCTTTTAGTCTTTGCCTTTGAGGCTGCATCTTCTGCATGTGCCTATTCTGACTCTTCAGTTTGCAAAAGTACTGGATTATTAGAAGTGGAGCAACCTTACCCTTCTTCTGCATTGTCACTTTCCTTCTGTCGCACTTTTTTTTATTACATATCCATCCATATTATGCAGTTGGCTGTTCAATTAAAAATATAGGCAAAAATAATTATTCAGCACACACACTGACTGCAATACTACTTTGGCCTAAAAATTTCTACCACAGCTTGCTATGTTGTGTTTGCATAACAATGGCACTTGCTTTGGCATCAAGTGGGTTAAGGTTAATGGACTGTGTGTTGGGAAATAAAGTATCACAGAGTCAGCATCAGCATACCAAGATGAAGTATTCCCCAGGCCACAGAAGAAGAAGAAGAAT
Organism: Neoceratodus forsteri; assembly: GCA_016271365.2. NCBI lineage: Eukaryota > Metazoa > Chordata > Ceratodontiformes > Ceratodontidae > Neoceratodus > Neoceratodus forsteri. The sequence goes on along the minus strand of CM028133.1, from coordinate 82,340,138 downwards.
CAGCATGTATATAGCGTTTTTCATACACAATGTATCTAACTCACTTTACAAGCAATGCTAGACTGGTAGTACAGTGATGAAAGTGGAAAAACATGAGCCTGATAGACTCATTAGCATGGGGACAGGCTGCGGCACTGTTTTGCACCTGAACAGCACTTCTCTTCCAGGAACCAACCCTCTGCTACCCCATCCAAGAGAGGTATCCCTGGTGGTACTGGCATGGCACTCTCCAGTCTTTGATGCCACCCCTGCATAATCACAATAAGTCACTCACTCTGAGACCAGGGTGTGAGTTATTGGGTGATTTACCCACTTCTTTTGTGGATATATCCCCATAACCCATACCCTGTTGTGCATTGTAGCTTAAAGTGATTTTCCTACTTAGGTGAGAGCAGCTACCACTCATATATTGTGGTATCTGCCCTCAGTGATACTTATTCCTCCAGCCAGGTTCAAAGAATTCATTTTTTTTTTGTCATACCTTACTGTTTTCACTTGTAATTTGAGATTTCTCTAAGCATTCCAATTGATTTTGAAAGCTCTGGTGGTGACACGCTCCCGCACTCAAGCACGTAATGACATGTGACCAAAGAGGGCATGGGGGTGTGACCTATTGAAATGAATGGGGCTGGATTTTGTATTCATTTTTAACATTAAGGATGGCCACTTACAGATTAAGGAAAGACACTGCTTGACTAACAAGGTTCATGTTAGTAGAGCACCAAGTGGTGTCCTTCATTAATCTGTAAGTGGCCATTCTTGATCTTAAAAATTAAGACAAAATCCAGTCCCATTCATTTTAAGAAATCCAGAAACACACAACTGCAAGTGGCCCAGGTTGAAAAGGGTGCAGGTGATGGCTGGCAGCCTGAGAAAATATCAAGTTCACTTCAAAGGTGCCAGGCTGCACTCCTGGAGTAGAAATGAAGCTCCACAAGTCCAATGCAATTTAAAGCTTTTAACAGCAAATGTTGACAGCAGTGTGTTAAGGACCTCACACCACAGCCACATAGCCCCAGCACTTCAGGAGTGATCCCTTTATCAGGGGCCATTCATTTCAATGGAGCATGCCCCCACACTCCCCCATCACATCATCATGTCATTATGGGCTTCAGTGCGGTGGCATGTTACCAGTACCAGTGCTTTCAGAATCAGTTGGACAACATGGAGAAATCTCAAATTCCAAGTGAAAATCCTAAGGTAGGATGACAAAAAATGAATTCTGTAAACCAGGCTGGAGCAATAACTATTGCTGAGGGCAGCAGATACCACAACACGTCATCAGTAATATATCCCTCCTCTTCTTTACCTCTCTAACCTGCCACCCCATACATGGCCTCTTTCCCCAATATGTGTAGTTGCCGGCTGCCTCACTCAAAAGATCTCTGCTTATAACCCTTCTATGCCTATGGTCGATTGTACATCTGCTGATTTCTTTAATTGTAAAATAATGCTGTTTTTTTATTATTATTATTTATTTCAACCTTGTATTGTACTGTATACACTGTATATACTTTTCTTCCTTGTATATTATTGCTTTTGTATACCTGCTTCTGTACTGTACTTTGATGTATTCATGACCAGGTCCACCTTGCAAATGAGCCTTGCTCAATGGTGCCTTCCTGGATAAATAAAAATTTTGATTGATTGATTGATTGACATGTGAGTAGCTGCCTTATATCAGAAACTTTCTTTAAATATACTAAGCATGGCATGATCATATTCATACCATGTCAGAAATACCATGATTTCTTTGCCAGCACACATATACTGCCCATTAATAATAGTGAGTAACAGGTCTATTGTTCCAAAATTTGCAATACCTTTCCTCAAAGCACTACACATCCTCTTATTTATTTTATTTATTTATCAAGTCTAGGATTACAAATACCTTTGAGCCATGGATCTTTTACAAAGGTTCCACGTCAGAGAAACACAAATTATGGGGAACATCAAGACAGGCATTACAACAATGTGGACATTGCAAACAGAATACAGATTAATGCAGTTCAAGGGTAGCATTGTAACAAGGCAGTAGCGGCATTTGTCAGAAAATAGACAACAGATAAAAGTGCCAGAGTCATAGGAGAGGGAAGAGGGTGGGGGGAGTGTAGAAAGGGTGGCAAGAGGGTGAAAAGTGCAGCATTGGGTATACCAAGATGTGAGAGTAGAAACCAGTGAGGAGGGGAGGGGGGGACAACTAGAGCAGAAAGGGAAGTGGAGAAACAAGGTTAAGTTGGGCCTCTGTTTCATATATTCAGTTCACAACAATTCCACTACATGTATTTTCAGTTTATAAACTCTAAATTAAATTTAGGTACGATATGAAAATGTTATGTGTAGACCCCGGAGTCAGTTGAAAAACCAATTATGACTGACTTGCCACACATTATGACTGATTTTTCCAAATAGTTTGAAGTTTGTGACTTCAACTAACTAAAGAAAATCTAACCAATTTTTTTCAACTTTCACCATCGTTGAATGTTTTTATGTAGTAGTTTGTCACATTTTTATGTTTGCTTGCACGCATGTGCAAGAAACATAGTGCCATCATCCGAGATTTCGGAGGTGTGTCACCTCCTCCTCCAATTCAGTCAGTGTGTTGGCAGGCGCGGCCCCTGTAAGCCAATGCATGCTGGAGCTGTCTATGACAAGCTCCAAAATGCAGTGGCATACAGTTGAAAGGGGGAGCTACACTTGAGTGAGCAGTAATAAGATATACCCTGCTCATACTGGCTCCCCTACACACACAGAAACGCACGCATACTGCTGCTGCCCCAGCACACATATAGCCAGGACAGGGTGCCCAATCCCCATCTGCTTGTGCTGGCGCTCCCCCAAGCCTTCCACATGCCACGCTGGGTGCCCACCCCAAGCGTGGCAACCGATAGAATAGCCGATGGGGGAGCCCAATCCCCCATCAGCTCCACTGTCCTCACCCCCCCAGTACTGGGTGCCATGCTGGGAGCCCACCGCACCATGGCAACTAATCATATGGCTGACGGGGGTGCCCAATCCCCCTTTGGCTCCACGGCCCCCCCAGCTGTCCTTGTGCCATGCTGGGAGCCCACCCCAGTGTGGCAAACATCCCACGTCGTCTTTTTATTAACCTGAAAAATAAAAAGCGGTCCCCAGCTTCTCCCAGCCCCACAACCCGCACCCACCCACTGCTGCACCCTGCCTCCACACCCCTCACCATACTTACCTCTGGGCTTGGCGCGGCGATCTTCGGTGGACCGGGAACACGTCTGCACTCTTCAAAGCTGACCGCGAACTGAGGAAATGCCGGTAAGCTGTATAATAGGCTAGATAGGGGTTTTCAACTTTATTGCATATCTCAGGAATTTTTTGGAATTTTTGCACCATGTTTTCAACATGGGGTTTTAGGACCCTTCTCATGAATGATGTCACTGTCATGGCGTTATTCAGGCCCGAAGGGTGATTTCGCAGTCACTGCGCGAAATCACCCTTTGGGCCCAAATAACACCATGACAGTGACATCATTCATGAGAAAAGACCCAAACTCCATGTTGAAAATTGGTGCAAAAATTCAAAAATGACTGTTTCTGATGTCGGTTGCGCAGTTCCTACACAGGCTCGTAGGTTCGCAAATTTTCAATATTTTCACTCCAGATTTTCAACATTGCCATTTTACCACACCTTCTAATGAGTAGTACAGCTGTCATTTTTCCCATCTCACCCAAAATGTGTTTCTGCCCATGTAGCGCACAATGGTGCAGTCGGTGTGCGAAATCAATGTACAGGACAAATTAAGAAAATCACAGTGACACTGTTCATGAGCAGAGAGGTCTTAAAGTGGCTATGTTGAAAGTTTGGTGAAAAAATTCCTAATAATTACTGTTTAACGAGCGTGCGTTGCGCAGTTCCTAAGCACGCTTGTAAGTTTGCAAACTTTCAATATTTTCACTCCAGATTTTCAACATTGCCATTTTACCACACCTTCTTATGAGTAGCACAGCTGTCATTTTTCACATCTCACCTAAAACGTGTTTCCGCCCATGTAGCGCACAATGGCGCAGTCGGTGTGTGAGATCAATGTACGGGACAAATTAAGAAAATCACAGTGACACTGTTAATGAGCTGAGGTCTTAAAATGGCTATGTTGAAAATTTGGTGTAAAAATTCCAAAAAATGACTGTTTTACGCGCGTGCATTGTACAGTTCCTATGCACGCTCATAAGTTTGCGAATTTTCAATATTTTCACTTCAGATTTTCAACATTGCCACTTTACAACACCTTCTTATGAGCAATATAACTGTTATTTTTCACATCTCACCCAAAATGTGTTTCCGCCCATGTAACGCACAGTGGCACAGTCGATGTGCAAAATCAATGTATGGGACACATTAAGAAAATCACAGTGACACTGTTCATGAGCAGAGGTCTTAAAATGGCTATGTTGAAAATTTGGTGAAAAAATTCCTAAAAATGACTGTTTTACGAGCGTGCGTTGCGCAGTTCCAATGCATGCTCGTAAGTTTGCAAATTTAATATTTTCACTCCAGATTTTCAACATTGCCATTTTATTACACTTCCTTATGAACAGTACAGCTGCCATTATTCATATGTCACCCAAAATGTGTTTTTGCACATGTAGCGCACAATGGTGCTGTTGGTGTCGAAAGCAATGTTTAGGACAGATTAAGAAAATCACAGTTACACTGTTCATGAGCAGAGGTCTAAAATGGCTATGTTGAATTTGGTGACAAAGTCCATAAAATGACTGTGTTACGAGTGAGCATTGCGCAGTTTCCACACACCGTAAGTTCATGACTTTGTAATATTTTCAGTCAGATTTTCACCAGTGGCATTTTCCACACTTCCTTATGAACAGTACAGCTGTCATTTTCACAACATGGCTGAAGTGTGTTTCACACTTTCAGCGCAGAGATACATGGTGGCTGTGGGAAATCATTGTTCGGCACAGATAAAGAAAATCACAGTGACAATGTTCATGATCGGAGGCACCAAAATGCCTGAGTTGACAATCTGCTGTAAAAAATCCCCAACCTAATTATATTACGGGTGTGCGTTGCACAGTTTCTATGTACACTCGTGACTTCACCATTTTTTTTAATATTTTTACTGCAGATTTACAACATTGCCATTTTTACACCTCCCCATGAACAGTACAGCTGTCATTTTTTACATCCTGTTCGGAATGTTTTGCACCTGTGGTGCTAAATGCCATAGTCGCTGTGCATAAGCAGCTTTCGGCTAACAATCTGATATTCCCCCAGTTCATGAGGTGGGGTCACAAAAATCCATGTTGAAAATTTGGAGTGAAAATACCAATGAATGCCTGAGGTATTAGGCTTTCCAACCATAATGCCCAACCCTGTAGAGAATGACAGGCAACAGGGGTGTGACTTGGGATTCTTGCCTGTAATGCTCATACCATTCCACACCCTGCAGCCAGTGAGAGGCATCAAGGTATGCCTTGGACTCTTTGGACCCAAAGTTCACCCCACTCTCCTATATCACACCCATCTCACCGTATTTCCTAATGAAATGGGGTGCGCATAAGGGCCAAAGACCTCAAGGAACACCGTGACACTTGTCAGTGTCTGCAGGGTGGGGTGTGGTGAAATGGCGTGGCTGTTAAGCCTGACGACCCAAATGCACACCCCAATGCCTGTCACTCTCTGCAGGGTGGTGGTGGGGTTAGCTTCAGTTTAATACTTCACTGCCATTCCTATTACGCAGCTCTGTAACTTCTACACTACCACTGCCAATGCCAGCAAGCAAGCATTCGGCATTGACAAATGCTTGTTAACTTTGTATTTTGTGCCACATTACACCACTAGGGGGTAATTAACAGACAGTTAATCACGAGTCATGCCTCATTGCTTAATAAATCATACTTTGGTTTATATCCAGTTCTGTACACACATAACAACTACTCCCAAGGGTCAAACAATCTTATTTTGCACTAGCCAGCAGGGCAAGGTAATTCAAAATTGTGGTAGCCTGCAAATGACTGCAGTAGCTCACAATTAAGATGGCAAATTTTGATCATTATACAGGAAAGACTGATTATTGCACATTTATCATTTTTACCTATTCCTTCCTGCCACATCTGCAAAAAAAAAAAAAAAGGCTGCAATGCCATCCCATACAGTGTTTGTTTTTACCACGGCCTTCTATCTTCCATAGACATCACAGCAGCAAATGTTCGGTCACACAGACATAGCTCTGCACACACAACAGCTGACACCATCATGCTCCTCACTGCACTCTCACCGCCATACACCGGGCAATGAACAGAGCCTGGCAGAGAAAGACACGCCGCTCAGCCCCCTCCCTATAGTCAACTGGAGACACACTTCTGGAAGTTTTTGTACAGTGAGCCAGGAGCACATCTAAGATTTCTTTGGGTGGGGGCTTCACAAACCTAAGGGGTTTGAGAAATAGAAAACTAGCATTTTTATAATTAAAAGCTGTGGTTTTACTATGCTGTGCCCCAACAAAGATACATTTTTTTTTAACAGTGTCCTTTCATCCTTTCATCCGTCCAGGAGAAACAGCGCACAGGATGATCTATTCACCCCAGGAATGTCTATTTTAACCTTTCAAACTACGTATTTTATTAAGGTTTTTTTGGGGGGCCAAACATGATCTAAAGTTTTGTTTAGCTTGGTCGGATAAGGGTGGGAATGTAGGGTGGGACTGTATGGATGATGTTAACATACTAAGAAACCAGCAGAGTAGGCCCTATGGTCTATTGAGTCTGCTTGGGGATCAGTGCCTGTTTAGGGCACCATTGTTTGCCCCCCTTCCCCAAGAAACATAGAAACATAGACTTTGACATCAGATAAGGTCCACCTGGCCCACCTAGTCTGCCCATTTCTCTGCCTACAGGATAAGCTGCAGATCCTAGTTAGCCAAAAGCCTATTTCTTCATACCCACCACAGGAATTGCCTTATGTCTGTACCATGCATTCTTGAATTTTCCCACAGTTTTAGATCCCAAAACCTCCTCAGGAAGGCTGTTCCATGCATCTACCACCCTCTCTGTGGAAAAAAATACTTCCTCACATTGTCCCACTCCCCCTTCCCCTGACTTGGCGGCCCCGCAATGCTGACCCCGTTTAGATGCACCCTTCCCCACACCTGTCCCAGCCCCTCTTGAACCCCTCCACAGTATCCACAGCCACCAGTGTTGGCTAGCTTGGTCCATTTAGAAGAGCTGGGGACCTTGTACACTTTCAAGCAATGGCAGCTATGAATCTGTGAATGGTCATTTCAGAGTCTGGCCTGCAGTGGTGTCCAGGGAAAGAACAGAGTTAAGAGATTTGGATGGGAAAGGAAAGCTATGGTGAGGCTTTGATAAAACCCACCACCTGCAGGGCAGACCCTTACCCTTAGTATTTTGTCATAGAAATGTTGGATACAGACACACAAAATGTCGGGGAAATAAGGGGCACTGGTCTTAATATGGGGCAACTTGTCAGACAGATATGCATGAGGACAAAAACCTGCTAAATAGAGACTTTAACTTCATTAACATCCATGAAAATATGCACTGGTCAAGAAGGACAACATTATGCTGGGATTAAGGCTCAGACAGCTGGCAGCCATCCAGTCACCTAATTAAGATAGAAATTGATCACAGCTACTGAGATGACCCAGTTCGGTGAGAAGGAGAGGATCAACTGAGTACCATCACCCATCTGCCCCCTTTGCTCTGTGCTATTTTTCTATCTGACATAAGAAGCCATTTGTGAAACTGAATTTCTACTTCATGAGCTTTTCTTCATAAAAAGCAAGCTAGCTACCTTTCTTACTCATTCTCTCTCTGTAATTTTTGTGTTTCATCCCTTTATGTGTGTGTGTGTGTGTGTGTGTGTGTGTGTGTGTGTGTGTCTCCTGAAGGAAGGTGACATTACATTTTTCTTTCAGGTACATTAGCATTTTTTTATGGACATTCCACAAATTTAAGTTTCTTGGGAGAGAACTCATAGTTACTAAGCTACTCAGTCTGTATGCTAAGGGAACATGAAATGTGGTTTTACAGGGCAGGCAAGGTTTGGAGAGCTGACATAGGGTACCAAGAGAATGATTATAGATAGAATTAGCTTTAAAGATGACCTGAAAATGCAGGTACCCAGTCCTTTTGCAGCATTTGAACTAACGGCACCAGCACTAGTGCTGGCTTCCCAATCCATCTGTGTCCCTCCCTTTCCCAGTCCCAACCATGACAGCCCGTCCGGCAGCGGCATGATCCAAGTACCCGAGCCGAGTCTGTTAACTTCTGACCGACCCACTGCACCCATCCCAACTCCCAAACAGTATAACAGTCATCACCTCTGTGCAACAGGCTGTGGCTGGCCCGCTGTTGTGTTGTATCCTTCGACCATCCTCTCCAGCTTCAGGAATGAGCTTTCCTCCTCTCACACCTCAGGCCCTGTGCACCAGTCCACACTATTACAGCAGTCCAATGGCCACCCCTGAGTGTTTTCTGTCACTCCTTTCTTCTCTTCTTGTTCTGTTGTCCTGTCCTAGTGGGTCTGGGTTAAGAAGACAGTGGTCGACAGGTCTAATGGTGGAGTCAGACAGACTAATAGACGTGATCCATCCCCACGCATTGAACAAAAACAACCACTCGGACTTGGACCCACCCGCGTTTCATCCAACTTCTGCTTTGCAACTGTTCCCTCTGCTGCCCACCAACTGATCAGCTCATCTGGCCTCGGCTCTCATGTGCATCCTTCATTCCTCGAGTCATACTCTATTGGAGAATTGGAATTTGGCACCAAGGAGCCAGAGCACAGTTTGGTTGGAGGCTGCTTGCTGACTGTGCACTGAAAAAAATAAAAAATGATATCTCCTGTATGTCTGGGGATGGGAGGACTCGGGGTGGGGGGACTTTCAGGGTGAGCAGTAGCCATTCAGCCAGGGGAGAATAAGATGTAAGGAAGTCGATTTACAAAAATTTACAACTCCACTCAATTACGGCTGCAACTCAGGGCAATTCCAGCTGGTTGCAACTGCCCTGAATTGCGGCCCACGATTCCAACGGCTGATGGCTGCTCCGGGGTCTAGTCATGTGATACAAACAACTAAGCTCTGCTGCATATCTTTGAAGCAGTACTCAAGCTGTTGCAAACAAGTGAGAGGACCATAAGAGAGTGTGTGTGTGTGTGTGTGTGTGTGTGTGTGTGTGTGTGTGACTCACATTTCTTTGCAACCCTTTTCACACAGACACCATACCCCCATCTGAGAGTTGGAACCATTTACTGGGATGCTGCATGCTTGCCTCAGCAAACAACTTGTAATAGTCCCTGGCCTCATTCACATTACATGTGAAGCCACCCACAGAAATGAACTAACATTATATGGTTTAATGTAGCATAATTAAGGCTGAAGTTATTCTTAAATGTGTCTCTTCAAGCAGAAACAATTTGATACTTGCTTCACACTTTCCACCTTTGATTCTGCTTCAGCACTGTTCGTATTCTTGGATCACTTCTTCTGGACTGGTCACTGCAGCCCTTGCTTAGTCAATGATAAAAAATTCACACCAACTCTAGGCCATAACCAGGTAGCCAGGGTGGGTCACACACGACACACCTCAGACATTTCCCCTCACACCATACTTTTTTTTTTTTTTGCATAATAGGAAAAAAGATGATTTGTGGAATGGAGGGGAGAGACTATGTGAGCAAGCTGAGAGACTCGAATATGTACATCCTGCAGCACAGAAGGGGAAAGGGGGGGCATGATACAGACATGCAAGTATCTTGGGGAAGTCAGTTAGGATGGGGCAGACGAGGTCTTTAAGCTAAGGAGGGGGAGGGACACCAGGGGGCACAGGCTAAGAATAAAGATGGGAAGATTCAGGAGGGAAATGAGGAGGAGACACTATTTCACAGAGAGGGTGGTAGCAAAATGGAACACACTACAGAATGGATGGTATCATGTAAATCTGTGAACAACTTTATAAGGGCATGAGCCAGGGAACAGGGGAGCGTGAGGTGGGGAAGTGGGGGCGGCATTGAGATGACAAAAGGGGAGGGGTGGGGCAGCTGCAAACTAGGAGTGCTAAGCTAGCTGCACACCTGAGCAGACTTAGATAGACCGGGTGGTCTGTTTCTGCTGGCAAATTCCTGAAACTTTAGCAAGTGCTACCCCTACCAGTGTTAAAATCAATGACTAGAGACTGGACAAAATCCAACCCTCCCATCCCCACCACACCTTACCTGGTTACTGCTGTCTGACTGGGCCTTCGGGGTTTAACTGGCTTAGGTGAGGGGATCAGTGCTACTGAATAATGGTTGTCTTGGGAGGAGGTTATGTTAACACCCGGTGCTGGCCTGCTGCTGACTCGACTCCCCTCCACTTCCTTCCTCTATGATGCTGGCCAGCTGCTGCTGCCTGCTGGGCTGGAGTGGCTGGCTGCCCTGGTGCACCGCTCGGTGCTCACTCACTCTACTAAGTCCTGGCTGGCACACTGCTACCCTTTATATGGGGAAAAGATACAAGATACAGTAACATTACATAAATATAGTGTATAGTGGAATGCTGTTATGCATGGAATTCCATGCCTGGTATTAGGTATATGCTTGTTCTGCTGCACTGGTGACATCATTATGTTGTTCTGCTGCAGTAGATGTCACTACTGCAGCAGAACCACTTGGAATGCTGGCACATTCTTGCTTTCCTCTATTTAATTATATGGTAAGACAGTATTTTACAGCCTCTAGAGACTTAACAAATCCATTTCATTATGAACAAGCATTTGTCAATGCCGTTTGCTTGCTGGCATTGGCAGTGGTAGTGTAGAAGTTACAGAGCTGCGTAATAGGAATGGCAGTGAAGTATTGAACTGAAGCCACCCCCACCACCACCCTGCAGAGAGTGACAGGCATTGGGGTGTGGCTTTGGGTCGTCAGGCATAACGGCCACGCCATTTAACCACACCCACCCTGCAGACACTGACAAGGTTCACGGTGTTCTTAGGGTCTTTGGCCCTTATGCGCACCCCATTCCATTAGGAAATACGGTGAGATGGGTGCGATATAGGAGAATGGGGTGAACTTTGGGGCCGAAGAGTCCAAGGCATACCTCGATGCCTCTCACTGGCTGCAGGGTGTGGAATGGTATGAGCATTACAGGCAAGAATCCCAAGTCACACCCCTGATGCCTGTCATTCTCTACAGGGTTGGGCGTTATGGTTGGAAAGCCTAATACCTCAGGCATTTGTTGGTATTTTCACTCCAAATTTTCAACATGTTTTTTGTGACCCCACCTCATGAACAGGGGAATATCAGTTTGTTAGCCGGAAGCTGCTTATGCACAGCGACTACGGCATTTAGCACCACAGGTGCAAAAACATTCCAAACAGGATGTAAAAAATGACAGCTGTGCTGTTCATGGGGAGGTGTAAAAAATGGCAATGTTGTAAATCTGCAGTAAAAATATTAAAAACAATGGTGAAGTCACGAGTGTACATAGAAAATGTTTAACGCACACCCTTAATATAATTAGGTTGGGGATTTTTTACAGCAGATTGTCAACTCAGGCATTTTGGTGCCTCCGGTCATGAACAGTGTCACTGTGATTTTCTTTATCTGTCCCGAACAATGATTTCCCACAGCGACCACGCATCTCTGCGCTGAAAGTGTGAAAACACACCTCAGCCATGTTGTGAAAAATGACAGCTGTACTATTCATGAAGAAGTGTGGAAAATGACACTGGTGAAAATCTGGACTGAAAATATTACAAAGTCATGAAGTTACAAGGGTGCGTGGAAACTGCGCAATGCTCACTCGTAACACAGTCATTTTATGGACTTTTGTCACCAAATTTTCAACATAGCCATTTTAAGACCTCTGCTCATGAACAGTGTAACTGTGATTTTCTTAATCTGTCCTAAACATTGCTTTGCACACCAACAGCACCATTGTATAGCTATATGTCGAAAACACATTTTGGGTGACATATGAAAAATGGCAGCTGTACTGTTCATAAGGAAGTGTAATAAAATGGCAATGTTGAAAATCTGGAGTGAAAATATTAAATTCGCAAACTTACGAGCATGCATAGGAACTGCATAGCATGCGCTAGTAAAACACTCACTTTAAATTTTTTCACCAAATTTTCAACATAGCCATTTTAAGACCTCTGTTCATGACCAGTGTCACTGTGATTTTCTTAATGTATCCCATACATTGATTTGCACATCGACTGCGCCATTATGCGCTACATGGGTGGAAACACATTTTGGGCAAGATGTGAAAAATGACAGCTTATACTGCTCTTAAGGAGGTGTGGTAAAATGGCAATGGTGAAAATCTGGTGGCTCGTACAGAAATTTCTTGAACTTCGGCGTGCGTGGGAACTGCAATGCAGCTCGATAAAACAGTCATTTTAGGAATGTTTTCACCAAATTTTCAACATAGCCATTTTAAGACCTTTGCTCATGAACAGTGTCACTGTGATTTTCTTAATTGTCCGATGCATTGATTTTGCACCCGACTGCGCCATTGTGCGCTACCTGGGGAAACACATTTTGGGTGAGATGTGAAAATGACAGCTATACTACTCATAAGAAGATGTGGTAAAATGGCAATGTTGAAAATCTGGAGTGAAAATATTGAAAATCTGCGAACTTACGGTGTGCATAGGAACTGTGCAACGCACGCTCGTAAAACAGTCATTTTTTTGGAATTTTTGCACCAAATTTTCAACATAGCCATTTTAAGACCTCAGCTCATGAACAGTGTCACTGTGATTTTCTTAATTTGTCCCATACATTGATTTCTCACACCGACTGTGCCATTATGCGCTACATGGGCGGAAACATGTTTTGGGTGAGATGTGAAAAATGACAGCTGTACTACTCATAAGAAGGTGTGGTAAAATGGCAATGTTGAAAATCTGGAGTGAAAATATTGAAAATTCACGAACTTACGAGCCTGCGTAGGAACTGCGCAACGCACGCTCGTAAAACAGTCATTTTTTTGAATTTTTCCACCAAATTTTCAAAATAGACTTCTTGAGAGCTTATGAATGCTGGCAGTGTTGTTTCATTAATCAGGCCCGGAAGGTGATTTCGCACAATGACTGCAAAATCACCCTTAGGGCCCGAATAACGCCATGACAGTGACATCATTCATGAGAAGGGGTCCCAAAAACCCAATGTTGAAAATTTGGTGGAAAAATTCCAAAAAATGCCTGAGATATCCAACAAAGTTGAAAAACCCCTATCTATCCCATTATACAGCTTACCGGCATTTCCTCAGTTCGCGGTCGGCTTTGAAGAGTGCAGACGTGTTCCCGGTCCACCAAAGATCGTCGCGCCGAGCTCCGGAGGTAAGTATGGGGTGGGGGTGTGGGGAGGAGGTTAGGTGCGCAGTGGGTGGAGTGCGGGTTGTGGGGAGGGGCAGGAAGACTATGTGGGACCGTTTTTCTTTACAGGGATTTAAAAAAAGAGCACAGGACGTTGCCACTCTGGGGTGGGCTCCCAGCATGGCACAAGGATGCCTGGGGGCGTTGAGCCGACGAGGATTGGGCACCTGTCAGCCATATAATCAGTGCCATGGTGGGCTCCCAGCATGGCACCCAGTACTGGGGTGAGGACAGTGGAGCCGGCGAGTTGGGCACCCCGTTGGCTATTCTATGAGTTGCCACGCTGGGGTGGGCACCCAGCGTGGCATGTGAAAAACTTTGGGGGCACAGCACAGCCAGCAGGGATTGGGCACCCGTCGGCTATCGTGTGTGTGTGGGGGCAGCATGCAGTGTCGTGCCTGCGTTTGTGTGTGTGTGTGTGTGGGAGCTGCGCGCGGGCAGGCGATATCTTATCGCTGCTCACTGAGCGTACTCCCCTTTCAACTGTATGCCACTGCATTTTGGAGCTTGTCATAGACAGCTCCAGCATGCATTGGTGGACAGAGGCCGCGACTGCCAACACACTGACTGAATTGGAAGAGGGGGTGACACACCTCCGAAAACTCGGATGATGGTACTATGTTTCTTGCACATGCATGCAAGCAAACATAAAAATAGAAAAAAAAACATGCACACAATACACACATTTCACATAATAATACTATACACTATAAAAAATACAGGATGATCAACTCTCTGTGCGCAACCTGTGTATTCTGTCACCTCAGGGTTCAGATTCCCATGGATCTCTTGAACTTTGCTCTTGAGGTCAGAGGGAATCAAACCCCCTCTGTGGCAGAACACAATGGTTGTGCATAATTGACCATCCAGTATTCTCTATATTGGCTGATTTTCCAATGCCTGGCGCTTCCTGATCTCAGGGAAATCTCTTTCTGTGCTGTGTTCTGAATTTTTCGCCCACCCCCTCACCTCCTCACAGTATTAAATAGACCCTTACTCTGCCTCTTTCCTCAGCCTAGCAGCTGATTGGTCACTCCACTGCTGCACATTTTCATGCTATTGGCATCCCTGTCTTCAATACCTGATTTGACCCACTTTCTCACTGCCCCTTTTTAAAGCAGTCTCATCCACAGGATCACACACATGCTCTCAACTTTTTTTCCAGCCGCTCCATCTAACTCCTCTCAATTACTGCTCTACCTGCCCTATTGTTAGGTACCTCACCCTAATTCGACTACATACCCTTTCAACTATAAACCAACTAGCAGTTAAGCAGGCCAGCAACACCAAAAAAAATACCATGGGGTGCAACCACCTACTACTACTACTTCTCACTACCTCTCTACTACTCCTCACTACCTCTTTTGGCATTGCTGGTACCATATATGAATTCAGACCCCTACCTCACCACTCTGAATCCTCACTGGGTGCAAGCTGGAAGAAAAGCATACACATGGCCACTACCACTTCCAGTAATGACAGGCTCTTTATCCTCCCGCACCTCCCATACACAGTTATCACCAAGCCAACCTTGCAAACCGTAACCTTAATGGTTAGCTTCCCCCTAATTTAACACAGGCGTATAGACACCTCCCCCACCAGAAGCGCAGGTGATGGAAGACACGAGGAAGATAAACATCACCCTATCTGCAGAAAGATTATCTTTCTGCTACTACTACTCTCTGGCAATGTTCACCTAAACCCTGGACCAACAACCCTGAGGAGCAGAGGAGTCCATACAGTGAACGGCCTAAAGATAGCATCCCTAAACATCTGCAGCCTAACTGCCAAATTCGACCAGCTCCAGGCTTGGATGACCATCCATGCCCCTGACATACTCTGCCTAACTGAAACCTGGCTGTCGGGTAGGATCAAAGATGGTGAGGTGGCCATCAAAGGATTCCAAGCACTTTGACGTAATAGAATAGGCAGGAAAGGTGGCGACTGCCTCCTATATGCCAGAAACTCACTGAGTTGCTCCGTCCTCCCCATCTCCAAAGTTGTGGAGGATTATGAGCTACTAGTGGTAAAAATACAAGTCGGCCTAAAAGGCAAGACTCTTACCATTGCCACAACCTACCTGCCCCCCAAGAAAGTCAAGGAAGGCCTTCCTCTTGTTATGTAAGAAATTAGCACACTCATAAAGGGCTCAGAACTCATCTTGACCGGCGACTTTAATATTAACTGGTTATGTAAGGAGGCAACACCCTCCAGAGACCTAATCACCTCCCACAATCTCACGCAACTCGTAAATCACCCCACCAGGCAGAACTAGAAGGCTGGTACCAGCACCCTCATTGACTGGGTCTTAGCTAGCTCACTGACTCGATTCTCCAAACTCAGGGTTCTCCCGGACATGCTATGTGACCACTTCCCAATCTCCTTTATGTGGACCACTAAACTTGCCAAAAGCCCACCCTGCCTCATTGAGAGCAGGGTTCTGTGGAAAGGCAAACTTGGATCCCTCAAATTGGCCCTGTCTGCCTACAACTGGTCCCCCATCAACAACGCACCTACGCTGGACCATGCTCTTAGTTTTTTCACTGAGGGCTTCAATTCCATCTGTGATATCTATGCACCATGCACAAAACGGAAAATTTGGGGGGAGGTTAATGGCTGGATTGATGGCAATATCCTCTCCCTCCTAAAGGAGAGGGACTGCCTCTGGGAAAAAAGCCTTAAACTCAGGCAGCAAGCATGACCTACACTGCTACAAAATGGCTATAAATCAGTGCACCAAACTTATCAGGCTCGCAAAAGCCAATTTCCATAAGACCCAGCTTAACAATGCATGGGGAGATGGAAAGAGGTTTTGGGACAACATCAAGAACATCCTTGGTAAAGATCAAAAGCAGCACCCTAAGATGCTCAACATTAATAACTCATCTTCCTCAGATCCGCTAGCCATTGCTGATGCCTTTAACCAGGCCTTTATATATCTGTCTTCAGTGCTGCCTCCAGACTACCTTCTGCCTGTGGAGGACCAAGGTTGCGCCAACCTGCTCATAACTAACCACCCAGCCTTCTACTTTAAGAAGGTGACAGTGAAGGAGGCCCTAACGATGGTCAGGAAAGTCCTAGGCAAAACCAGACTGGGGAGTGATGGGCTAGACATGTAGTTACTATCTCTCACCCTAGATATTCTTATTATGCCCATAACAATGCTATTTAATAAATCATTGGCCCTATCTCAATTTCCAGAGGTATGGAAGCAAGCCCTTGTAACTCCAGTGTATAAGAATGGTGACAAGGCGCTAGTGTCAAACTACAGGCCAATATCTATCCTCTCCCCACTATCCAAAGCTTTGGAAAAAATCACAGCAAGTCAACCGACAGAATACCTCAATAAGTACAATCTGCTCTGCCCAAACCAACATGGTTTCAGGCAAAAACACAGTACCACCACGGCACTGCTGGAATACACTGACTATGTGCACAAGGTGCTGGATAAAGGCAAATTGGTGGGGTCCATCTTCATTGACCTCACCAAAGCCTTTGACACCATCAACCACTCTCTACTAGCACTCCAGCTCCAAAGATTGGGTGTTGCACCAAACGCCGTGAATTGGTTCAATGACTACCTAACACACAGGAGCCAGTGAATAAAAATCAGGCAGATGTTATCCAGCTCCAGAGATGTATTCCTAGGAGTCCCTCAAGGATCAATTCTAGGGCCCCTGCTTTTCAGCCTCTTTGTAAATGACCTACCCACAGCCTGTGACACCAAACTTATTCTGTATGCAGACGATGCCATGCTGCTGAGCAGCAGCACCTCTCAGGTCACCCTACAAACAGAACTACAGAATTCTTTCAATAAACTCGAGGACTGGTTCAATAGGCAAAAGTTGCTACTAAATTCCAAGAAAACCAAGGCCATGCTACAATCCAGCCCCTACAACAAACACAAGCATGCTCCTCTCATAATCACCAACAAGGCTGGTGAGCAGATTGAGTAGGTGCACTTGTTCAAGTACCTTGGAGTCACCATTGATGACTCTCCCACTTATACACACCACGTAGACTCCCTTATCAAAGTGGTAAACACAAAGATTGTGGTCCTCTATAGGCATAAGAAATCCCTCACACCGGAAGCACTCTGAATCTCAGTCTCCAGCTTCATACTGTCCATGATAGACTATGGGCTGGTGGTCTATGGAGCTGCTACTGATACAGTGCTCAAAATGGTCCAAATTGCACTCAATAAGGTATGCCACCTCACCCTGTGTGCAGATCACTACACTCATACTTGCACCCTGTATGAGTGTACAAACTGGCTTAATTCATTGCCTCCTAGAAACGTCTGCAGGTGTCAGCAAATCTAACTACAGTGTGTCCCAGAACACCTCCAGAAGTCACCTACAGACTTCCTGTGTGCCCTAGAAACGTCTGGAGAAGTCACTCACATATTTTACTATTACTTGCCAGCCAGAATTGATTAGAATTGACTGCATAGTACCATTAGAAAGGTAATGTTGTGCTGAACAACCTTGCCACTGACACTTTGTGTGTATCATGTTCACTTTAGGAGTTATTCATATTTGTTTATGACATTTTGTCAATCTAGAACCACCTAAGCACTTTGAAAAAAATGCATATTCTGGGTATCTTAGCCAGTATAAAACAAAAACCAAATTGAGTACAGCTGATTGCATAGAACTATTGGAAAGGCAATTTTGTGTGGAACAGCTGTGCCACTAACACGTTGTGTGTGTCATGTCTACTTAAGGAGTTATATGCATTTGTTTATGGTATGGTGTGTATGGCTGACATTTTTTCCATCGACTCACCTAAGCAGCTTGAATGAAATGCTCTTTTTTGACACTTCAGCAGGCATAAAAAAAAAAAGTATTGATTACAATTGATCGCATAGCATCGTTGGAAAGGCAATTTTGTGCTGATCATCTTTCATGCTGATACTTTGTGTATATCATGTATACTTTTGGAGTTATATGCATTTGTTTATGATATGGTGTGTGTGGTTGAGATTCATCCCTCAAATCTCACCAAAGCACCTAACTAAAATGGCAAAAAATTATGTTTCATAGTAAAAAGAGATCTTTTTTTTAACAAACATAATAGTAAAACACCATCTAATGTCTGTATGCTTAATTTGGTGTTGATATTTGACATATTTTCCAATAAAAAATGGCTTATGTTGCCTTTTTTTAGTGAAAAAATTATTTTTTTTCCAGTTTCAACCAGCATAGAAAAAAACTAAATTACTTATTATTACATGCATACCACCATTGGAAAGGCAACTTTGTGCTGAATAACTCTGCCACTCATACTTTGTGTCTAGCATGTACGGTTATTGAGCTATTAGCATTTGTTTGCGACATGCTGACTACGGCTTGATTTGCTTAGAAAGGCCCAGGATTCACTGTTAAAAGTATACAGGAGATTCAGGAGACAAGTGGTGTAATCTCAGAGTGAGCCCGTGGAGGCAATGAGTTAACCTAAAAGACAATATCAAATACCAAACTTGCCTCTTGGGAAAGAAGGCACTCCTCGGAAAAAAAACACCCTTTATAGATAACCTTCTTGAGGCTTATCTCTCAACACACATCACCAGATGGAGGAAAAATGGAGCACTGTCCATACCATTCCATCGAACCTCACTAGGGTAGCATGCTTTCTCCTATCAGGCCCCCCTCTGGATAAATGAACTCCCAATTAAATTACAAACAAACAGCCTGTCTCAATTCAAAGTAGGCCTCAGCACCTAATGTCTAACTCAAAATGCACCTGCTTCTCAGGCCCCACTTGATAGACATTCCTACCCCCAGGGTAACACCCAGCAGGGCTACCTAGAGAATCATGCCTCCATTCCAGCCTAGTCAAGGGCTTAAGTAAGCTATCAGTCCTCTTTAAATGCACTTAGTACTGCCCCTCCCAACCCCTCCCACACACACACACACCATACCGACAAAGCCCTCTGGAGCTGCCCCCATCACTGCCCCCCCACCTCTCGCTCTCTGTGGATGGTTTCAAACCCAGTCCCCTTGTTTCACCGTCACCCAGCCTCTCGCCATCTAGTATAGTGTTAAACCCTATGCAGTTACTCTGTCATAGTCTATCAATGGATTTGGAGGTTTCCAGGGCTGTGCTCCCTAGGGCAACTGATTAGAAATAGCTTAGTATTCAATTACAACTGCTCGTTTTTTTCTCCTATTTGTCTAATTGTCATGTAATCGCTCTTTAATGACTAATGATCCGGCCTCTGTAACCATTGAATATGTGTATTGTCTTATTGTCCACCCTGACGTGGAACCTTTGTAAAAGCTCACGCTCAAAGGTCTTTCTGAAATACTAATTAAACAATAGCCTGTTTTGCTAGAAAAGGGCACGGATGTCCATCCAGTCATCTACCCACTGCCACAGGGGCAGAGACAGCAACAAATAACAAGGGCAAAAATGAGCAGGAAAAATGAAGCCAAAGAAAAGACACAAACAGCAGCACATGGTAAAAAAGGGCAGAGCATGAGAGAGAGGCACGCACAAGGTGAATCAAAATGGAACAGCAATGCAGGGAGCCAAGCAGTACACAAATGATGCAATATGACCAGGCATCTGAACACTAGGCACTGATTGTGTGGCTGGGTGTAATCCCCTGCAAATGGGGGTTCCCAAAAGACTTCCAGGAGCTTGCTTGAATGCTCCGAGTCTGAATGGTGTTTGGCGTTTAAGCCATTTATCTGTGAGTGCTTTTAGAGCCTCTGGTACTGTCTCTTTAAGAGCAGTCTGCTTGCAGACATAATTAGTTTGACTGTGTGTTTCTCTGTTTGAATCCCACTCAAGCTACTGCCAATTCGCTCCATTTTTGCAGTCGCTAGGAGTGCAAAGGGAGCCTATCTGAAAGATGTAACTGTTTGCCAGAAATCATTTAGAGTAATAATGAAAATACAGTTTGTCTAACCTGCTTTTCTTTGCAATCAGAACTGTGTTTGCCTAGTTCCCCATTCTAGTTTTGAACTGTTGAACTGGACCAATCAGTGTGGGTTAAGGGAGCTCTAATATGGTGCCTGTGGACGAATCAGAACTTGGACTCGTGATCTGAGCCAGCCACAATATGATAGTATAGGCAGTGACTCTGGGAAATGTAGTTTGGACTTCAGTGCCTTTTTGCACCAACAGGGGGAGTCTATTGTGAGTGACAGCCAATCCAGCCAAGAACTGGGAGGCACTCAAAGGAAGTGCCTGGTTTTGTCTACTGCAGTTTCAGTTTAGCTCTGGCAGTGAAGAGGGAAAGAGCCCTGTGCTCCTTCGGTGCGCAGTTTTAGTCGGGAAACGCATGTAAGGCCCCAAGTTTTGGTCTGCAGCTTATGCAACTGCTTGTTTGGACTGAATCTGACCTGTGAAGAGAATCAAGGAGATCTGAAGAGTAGAAACCAGGCTCACCCTGTAGAAGACTGGAGAAATTGCTGAATCGCGCTCGGTCTGTCAGGAACTGAATCTGCTGTGCGTTGTCCCAGGTAATGTGTAGTAATTGAGATCGGGATAGAGAAGCAGCCTGCCTGGTATAGTACTTTCTTTTTCCAATAAATGTGTGTAGTGCTTGTGGGGACTCGCGTTTCAAATCCCCTGTACAGTGAATTGAGTGCATGAAGCTGCAAGTAAACCCCAGCTTAATCCAGACTACATCCATTGGCTCTGAACTGCCGTGGGGTCCAGTCACCAGGACCTTGTCCACGTGGTCTGTTCCTCCGGGCAATCCAGGACAATCTGCCTTCCATTCAGTTTCAGCATTGAATTTGTGAGTACAAATCAGGGTAGCTCCCTGCCATCATCTAATTGCAAACGTTCCATCTGATTACTTTTCCTTTCTTTCTCCGCGAACTGAGCCTACCGGCTCCAGATTACAATTTGGGTATTGTGCATGCATTTTCCATCTTCAGGGCCCCAACCAGCTGCACCAAATAGGCTAGCCTCTTATTGCCTGGGTACCCAGTAAGAGCGACATTTGTGATTCTGAAATATGTGCACAGTACTGTGATTATTAATGCGTTTAAACTAATTAACCTGATTTCCCCCTGTCCTTGTTATACCCCCCTAAATAAATCAGATCTGTTTGTTTCAGCAAAGTTACACTGCCTGAGGTATTCATTTATGTTAATGTATTGTACTGTGATTTTTGCACTGTATCATCTTGTTTTACAGGGAGTCCCCAGAGTCACGCTAATTGAACCAATCCTGGGGTTAAGTGTATATTGCAAGGGTACTGTGATTGATTTGTGTGGGCCACTAGTGGGAAGAAAGGGAGTTGCAGTGACCCAGAGGGCTGTGACCAAGTCATATCAGACTGTCTTAACCCCGACCTCTGGGTGGAGGCACCCGCCATCAGATCCAGGCCCCTCAACCTGTTAGTGGAAAATCAGGCAGGGGTAGTAGCCCCTGGGATAGTGCATCCTGGGGGTTACATGTGCATTGCTTATGTGGGGTAAGAGGGATGAGTCTCATGGGCCCCAGCTGAACTGCAGGTTACACCTTTCTGTTCTAAAAATAGGAACATTACACACAGCTGCCAGTTAGAAATATCTTCCTGGCTTATTTACATAACTTTCTGAACCAATGGCAGGGACAACTTGTTGGGGGTCAGGCATTAATGAGGAACCAACCAGAAATGAGGAATCATTATGTTGAAACAATGTCTATATGGCATGGTGGCACTGGATATGAGGAATAAAATATAATTCACTGGGGGAAGCAGGTGGGGGCCAATCATGGATCCTCACAAAAGACCAGTGACTAAGTGAGTGATGGACCAACAAATTAAAGTCATCATTGCCAAGCAATGAGTGGTCCTAAAAAAACAAAAAAGGCATGAGGCAGGTGGGTTGGTAGATGACTGAGGCAGTAGCACCCCTGCCCTGACCATGGACTCTGGTCAAGGTACAGTATCATTAGACTGGCACTACACAATGCCCAGCCAAACATGCACAGTATGTACGTGGGTGTTCCACACAAGCAAGTTAGTGAGCAATACCCCATTTAAACATAGAAACATAGAATTTGATGGCAGATAAGGACCGCTTGGCCCACCCAGTCTGCCCATTTCCCTACCTATTAGATAAGCTGCAGATCCTAGTTAACACACAGTCTACTTCCTGCTACCCCCACCCCCTAGAATTGCCTTATGGCTCTCCTATGCGTTCTTGAATTCCACTACTGTTTTTCATTCCACAACCTCCTCCTCAGGAAGGCTGTTCCATGCATCTACAACCCTCTCCATCAAAAAATACTTCTTCACATTACCTCTGAGCCTCCCCCCTCTATCTTCAAATTGTGCTCCCTTGTTCTTGCACAACTCTTTTTCTGAAAGATGCTACCCTCTTGGATTTTGTTGATTTCCTTAAGGTACTTGAAAGTTTCTATCATGTCCCCCCTTCCCTCCTTTCCTCGAGGGTAATAATAATAATAATAAAACTTTATTTATTAAGCACCTTTTCAAATGCCAAGGCACAGTACACAATGAGCATAAAACAAACCATATATAAAATCAGATAACAATCTGAAATATTAACAATATAAAACAACAGACATGTATAAAATCAAAATAACAACTCTCTCAAGTCATGTAAGCTTGAGTCCAGAGATGGGTCTTAAGTTTGCACTTGAAGATCTCCACAGTTGTGCATTCCAGAAGCTGATGAGGCAGAGAATTCCAGAGGGTTGGGGCAACAAACATAAAAGCGTGAACCCCAGACAATTTTAAAATAATCCTCTGAACCTCTGGCAACCCCTCGTCAGCTGAATGGAGCTATTGTACAGGGATATAGGGAATCAGAAGCTCTTTCAAGTAGTCAGGGCCAAGTCCGTGCAGGGTTTTGAAGGTCAGAAGACCTACTTTAAAGGTGATCCACCACTATATAGGCAGCCAGTGCAGATCGTGCAGGACAGGGGTAATATGCATCCTTCTCGATGCCCCTGTCAGCAACCTAGCAGCAGCATTCTGCACTAGCTGCAAGCGGTGGATATCAACCCCAAGAAGCCCCAAGTAAAGGGAGTTGCAGTAGTCCAGGTGAGAGGTCACGAAGGCGTGGACCAACATAGGTAAATCACAGGATGGAACAAAGTGCTTCACTCTGGCAATATTCCTAAGATGGTAAAATGCAGACTTAAGGACTGCTGACACCTGATGAAGAAGGGTCAGCCCATTGTCAAGTACAATTCCCAGGTTACGCACTTGTTCAGAGGTAAGGAGCTAATCTCCCCCCAGGAATAAACCAGAAGGTAGATCAGACCTCAACCCCTCTATCCTGTGACCCGGGCTCACCACCATGACCTCGTTTTACCAGTGTTCAACTTTAACCAGACCAAATTCATCCAGTCATGGATTTCAGCAAGGCAGTTATTAAAAACTGAGAGAGCACTATCCTGGTCGGGCACAAAAGACAGGTAGAGCTGGGTATCATCAGGATAGCAGTGAAACCTCAGCCCATACAATCTTACAATGTCTCCGAGGGGCATCATGTACACTGCAAACAACATGGGGAGAGCATCGAGCCCTGGGGAACCCCACACTGCAGAGAGACAGGGTCAGAGGAAAAAATCCCCAACACAACTCTCTGTGTTCTCCCAGATAAAAAAGAAGAAAACCATCTGAGCACTGTACCAGCCAGTCTGCAGATGGTCCTCAGGCTTTCGAGCAAAACCCCATGGTCTACAGTGTCAAAAGCTGATGAAAGATCGAGGAGAACCAAGATAGAATGGTGTCTCCGATCTCTCGCCATCAGGACGTCACTGAGCATCCGAACCAGAGCAGTCTTAGTACTATGCCTCTTTCGAAAACCAGACTGGAGAGGTTCATAGATATTATGGATGGTCAAATGGTCCTCCAGCTGGAGTGCTGCTACCTTCTCAATAACCTTCCCTATAAAGGGAAGGTTAGAGATAGGTCTGTAGTTAGCGAAAACATCTGGGTCCAAGGAAGCTTTCTTCAGAAGGGGAGCAACCACTACTTCCTTCAAGGAGTGAGGAAACTCACCCAGTTCTAAGGACCACCAGATTATTTGTGCCAGAAACGAGCGCACGATCTCCACACACCCCAAAATCAGGGAGGTTGGACCTGGATCTAAACTACAGCACATCGGGCACATCGCCTGGACAATCCTCATAATATCCTCGAACTTTGGCTGGTCAAAGGAACTACAGGAAGCCCGGGGTACCGTGACCAGGCGCTGACCAACACCATCCACCATAGAGTGTGTCTGTTGGATCTCAGATCTCATGTCGGCCACCTTATTCACAAAGAACTGAGTGATCTCATCACACTTCTCTTGTGAAAAGGCTCGACAGAGCTGGAGGCAGGCTGGGTTGCACAATCTGTCCACAGTTCTGAAAAGCTGGGCCGGTCGAGTCTGAGTGACAGTGATCTCCCTGAACATGAATTCTGCCTTCTTATGTGAGATCTCTGATTGGTAGATCTGATAGTGCCCCTCCAGACTAAGGCGGTCGGCTTCTAAGGCAGATTTCTGCTAGTGACACTCTAACCGTCATCCCACACATCGCAGCTCCCTCAAGGACCCATCAAACCATGGGGCCCGAGGGAAGATAGAGAGGGGATGAACACGGACAGGAGCAAGTAAGTCG
Source organism: Neoceratodus forsteri (assembly GCA_016271365.2). Lineage (NCBI taxonomy): Eukaryota > Metazoa > Chordata > Ceratodontiformes > Ceratodontidae > Neoceratodus > Neoceratodus forsteri. Next base: position 82,315,173 of record CM028133.1, on the reverse strand, counting down.
AGAGCCAAGAAAATGGCCTGATTATAAGCCAGAACCAATGACTCCGGACTATTGCTAGCAACCAGAAACTCTGAAAGGTTCAATACCGCTATTAGGTCTTCAGGGCACACATCCTGCAAAGGGCGGAATTGAACCATCTCCACAGGGGCAGACCTATGAAGGGGAGCAGAAAAATTGAAGCCCACGGTGTAGTGATCAGATCAACTGACTGGTTACACCACCAAATCAGAGGCGTCAATCCCCAGGAGAAAGAGCAAATCCAAGGAGTGACCGTGATAATGAGTAGCCAAAGAAACAATCTATGTGAAGCCCAGTGATATCATAAGTTGGAGGAAGTGCTGACCAAAAACTGAGAATTTGTCATCGACACAAGCATTAAAGTAGCCCAGAACCACCAATCTAGGTGACTCCAATGACATGTCGGTGACAAAGTCTCTACTTCCTGTAAAGATCGTCCCTCGCTCGGTAGGCGGTGGGCGAGGCTACCTGCAAACCACACCAGCTACTACAGTACACTCAAAGGATTCGGCTTCCTCAACTGGTACACTCGTGAGCCCCAATCTGGTCTTGAAACAGTCCGCAACCCCCCCCTGCGATCCAATCTTGGCCGGTGAATCACCGAGTACCTGGCTGGACCTGCTGCCTCCAAAATGGGACCAGCATTATGATCCAGCCAGGTCTTGGTGATGCAAGCCAGATCAGTTGTTCCAACAAAGTCAGCAATAATAGCAGACTTGTTTCTAACAGATCTGGCACTGCACAACACCGCTCAAGTTGGACAGGGCTTAAGAGCTGTCCCAACTTCTTGCCCATCAAAAGAGATGGTGCTCTTGGGTATGGGGACTAAACATGGAACTCCACGTTCCAGGCTCCATTTCGCCTCAGGGCGTCTTCTGTACCTAATAAGCCCTATATGAGAGGTCCATTCATTTGCCCTCCAATGTCTGCGGCCTCTGCCAAATCTACCCTGAAACCTCCTACATGCAATACCAAGCGCCTGTCAGCGCTGGTAGATGGAAAATGGGAGGGAGAAAGGGTGGAGGGCACGGAGATCAGAGGATGAATAATGCATGACTGGGGAGACTTGCCAACACATATCACAATCAAAAAACGAACTAAATACCAGACACTTCAGTAAAACCTCAACTACCTCATACATAAACTACCCCAATTAAACAAAACCCACCCAACTACACTTACTCTAAACAAAATAACAAACTCAATAAACAACTAAACAAAAACAACATTAACTTCTCCTCCCCAGGACCCTCTCACAGCACTGAGGAGAAAAGAAAAAAACAAATACACTTCAAACTGGTTATATCCTAAAGGTCATTTCACTACCAGTAGGAAAACACATTTATGAAAAAACAAATGTAAGTAATCAATTTGAAATTCAGTGCACTCTCATTGCCGACGATAGACAGTTTTGCACAGAATCCAGAGAAAAAAGGAGGCTATACATATTAAGCTCCTTAAGTCTCTCTTCATATATCTTCTGGTGCAGACCCTGCACCATTTTAGTTGCCCTCCTCTGGACTGTCTCCATCCCGTCTGTCTTTGCGGAGTTTGGGTTTCCAGAACTGCACACAGTACTCCAGATAGCCGGGGTCTCACCAGCTGTCTGTACAGAGGGATAACAACTTCCTGTTTTCTGCTGGTGATGCCTCTCCCTATGCATCCCAGTATCCCCCCAGCCCTCCTTACTGCTCTCTCACATTACTTGCCCACCTTTAGGTCAACTGATATGACTACCCCCCAGGCCCCTTTCCATTTTTGCTCCATTTCACAGCCACTAAGATCTTGTGACCATGTTTGTATTGTGACTCTACTCCCCCAGCTGCTAACTTACAAGTCTTTACATGCCAGTTTTTGGTGGTGATGGAGTTAGAGAAAGAACAAAAGAGGTCTGCACTCACCTCACCACCAGATAAAATGTTGGAGACAGTCAGTCTCTCCTATATGGCAACACACGGAAATGAAATGGAAAGGGGAAATTGCTTAACCAGGAAAGGCACACTAAGCTAAAGCTTGTTTCCAGGTGCAACCTGGGAGCACAAGGAAGTTAAGTAACTTGCTCAGGGTTACACAGTATGAAAGTTGGGCTGTGGGATTCAAACCAGGTCTCCTCCAAGTTTGCAGCTAGGAGCAATTAAACCATTGTACTATACTGCATCCACCAAAGATTTCAAAAGCAGGAAATGTATTGCTGTGTAAAAACTGCAGGTCACACAGGTGCAAATATATAAAACATTTAAAGTTAATCCAATGAGGTAGTATACAATGCCACTGGGATGTGGATCAGGGAGTGGCCAACTGGTCTTTGTCAGGTTGGCGTTCCCCTGATGAAGACCACTCAGTCGAGCACCAGGGTGTCTGGGATTGACCAGCATGTTACAGTACAGTGTAACCCCCCTGCAAATGGGGGTTCCCAAAAGACTTCCAGGAGCTTGCTTGAATGCTCCAAGCCTGAATGGTGTTTGGCGTTTAAGCCATTTATCAGTGAGTGTTTTTAGAGCCTCTGGTACTGTCTCTTTAAGAGCTGTCTGCTTGCAGACATAATTAGTTTGTATGGGGGGACTGTGTGCTTCTCTGTTTGAGTACCACTCTGAGCTGCTGCTAATTCACTCCATTTTGCAGTCACTAGGAGTGCAAAGGGAACCTATCTGAAAGATGTAACTGCTTGCCAGAAATCATTTACAGTAATAATGAAATTACAGTTTGTCTAACCTGCTTTCTTTGCAGTCAGAACTGTGTCTGCCTAGTTCCCATTCTGGTTTTGAACTGCTGGACTGGACCAATCAGTGTGGGGTAGCTAGCTCTAAAATGGTGCCTTGGACGAATCAGAACTTGGACTCATAATCTGGAGCCAGCCACAAGAGGATTGTAGGGCAGTGACTCTGGGAGATGTAGTTTAGACTTCGGTGCCTTTTTGGACCAACAGCAGCAGTCTATTGTGAGTGACAGCCAATCCAGTCAAGAACTGGGAGGAACTAAAAGGAAGTGCCCGGTTTTGTCTGTTGGAGTTTCAGTTTTAGATCTGGCAGTGAAGGGAAAGAAACCCTGTGCTCCTTCAGTGCACAGTTTCAGTCAAAAACGTGTAAGGCCCAGAGTTCGGTCTGCAGCTTGTGTAACTGCTTGTTAGGACTGAATCCGTCCTGTGAAAAGAATCAAAGGATCTCTGAAGAGTAGAAACCAGGCTCACCCTGTAGAAGACTGAAGAAATTGTTGAATTGCACTCGGTCTGTCAGGAACTGAATCTGCTGTGTGTTCTCCCGGTATTGTGCAGTAATTGCGATCGGATAGAGAAGCAGCCTGCCTGGTATAGTACTTTCTTTTTTTACCATATAAATGTGTGAAGAGTCTCGTGGAGCTCAAAAGTAGCCCTGCTGACGTTGAAGGACCCTATCTTGTTTGGAGGTCGTGAGTACTAATTCAGGGTCGCTCCCTGTTGAATTGCCACATTAAATCCAAATGGAATCACTGTACTGCTGACTGTTTAAGCTAATTTTTCTTTTCACTGTGTGAAGAGCCCTACCAGCTGCCACAGTTTGGACTAGCCACTAGGGCTTGGGTACCCAGGGACAGTAACTGGTAGGGATAGGCCTGTGCACAGAGCCATAGGTAGATAGTAAAGTGATAAGCTAATTAACCTGATTTCCCCTGTCCTTGTTATATCCCCTAAATAAATCAGAGCTGCTTGTTTCAGCAAAGTTATACTGCCTGAGGTATTTGTCTATGTTAAAGTACTGTACTGTGATTGTTGCACTGTATCTTATTTCACAGGAGGTCCCAGTGCCGGAACCAGACCTGGGGTAAGTGTATACTGTGAAGGTAATTCTGATATATTGTGTGGGCCACTAGTGGGAAGAAAGGGGGGTTGCAGTGTCCCAGAGGGCTGTGACCAAGTTAGTTTAACTATTGCAAACCCTGACCTCTGGGTGGAGGCACCCGCCATTGGATCCAGGCCCCTCAACCTGTTAGTGGCAAATCAGGCAAGGGTAGTAGCCCCTGGGATAACACCATCTAGGGGTTACAACAGCAAAGCTGCTTGGATCAACTTGCAAGTTGTTTTTGTATTTGTGCATGGATTTTTTGCTTAGCAATAAATTTACTACATTTAGAACCCTTGGAAAGGATTTTCCTCTTCTGTGTGACGTCATACAGGAGAGATTGTCTCCACTGTTTACTCTGGTGAGTGCACGCATCTTTTTTTCTGACATTCAGTAATTAGGTTGGGGACTGACTGCCTTGGCATTGCACTTCGGGCAACCTGGAGCACAGAAGCATCCCTACCCTGTTCCACTGTGATACAGTTGGGAGCCTTTTTGCCCCTCACATATATGCCACCAGTGATGTAACTCTATATTGGGCAGGTTACAACTCACTGTTCCTTGGCCCTCACCTATATAGTGTTTGGTTCCACTTTAAATTCTGCAAGCATTTGTTTCAGTAACACCTTAAATTGTTGACACCCTACTGCCTAGGAAGGAGTTATGATATTTAGAGATCATCCCTCTTCTCTGGAAATGTATGCAGGGCCTCACTGTCCTTGTGTCAGTTTTGGATTCTGTGGGTTACACACAGTGAGCAGAGCTGCAAGCATGCATGAGTAGGTTGCCATTGCTCTGAGATGACTGGGGTGATTGTTATTACAAAAAGGGCTGGGGGAAGGCCTCCCTGCTGCAGAAGTCCTGCTGCATCAGCCATGGGCTGGCAAGACAAATGGAGATAGTGGAGACTATCAGACCATTAACGGACCGGACACACGTACGCTATTAGAATGGGATCAATTTACGCTACTGCCTTGAATAAGTCTTTCAGTTATATAACCCCTTGTTACCTGGGGTTACTAGAATCCCAGTAAGACCTAGTGGTAGGCAGGGACGGCAGCTTGTGAAACTCCAGTTAAATGGGTTTCACACTGTTTCACTCTGTTCTCAGTCTCAGCTGAGACTGAGAGATGACATCACCATAGAACTGTCGCAGCTGCATAAGCCACATTGGAATCTGCAGCAGCGGAAGTGAGATAGAACGTTGGGAGTTTTCAAAGCCAGTTTTTCTGTTTACCTCCTGGTGAGAAGGAAGTCTCATGCTTGCCTGCCAGCAGGAAGGAAGGAAGTGTCTTTCGTTTACCTTCTGTGTAGAAGGTCAGTGTCCAGTTTCAAGTGGTGGAGACCGCTGTCCAGGTCTCAGTGCCCCCTCCCTCTGGGGGGGAGTAAAAGTATCCCTCTGTGGAATCCAGGGGCAATCCCCTAATGTCTACTAAAGAAAGAAAGCTGCCTTTTTACAGTTTCTGTTTTGGTCTTAAAAGTGGAAGAAGTTGTACTTCACCTGTGGGGCACCTGCAATGAAAGGGTGAGTGTTTTGCTCTAATTTGAGAGGGCAAACAATATGTTTCTTCAGTTTAGAAAATGTGAAGAAGTATGGGATTTGGACTACTATTTGGGAGGCCTATAGTACTAGGACAAACGAATGAAGTAGTGTCAAAATCTAAAGTTTGTATGGATTCAAGTAATGTTGTAGAGGGGGTGCTACAGTCCATCCACCATTTAATCTACATTTTGAAGTTTTAGTTTCTCCAGAGAAATGGCCGGGTATGGGCTGTGGGAGCTGGAGGTGGGCAAACCCCCCATCTTTAGTAACCAGGTCCACCTCTACGGATTTCTGCTGTGATTGCTACTTCCTGCCCCATGCGCCTGGCCAGTGATGAGGTAGGTACCCAGATCGTGTCTGCAAATTGGAAAATCTCAGGGGTCGTGACTCTAAGTGGTGGGAGCCACAATTTGGGAAAAGAATTCTCCTTGTGTGATGGGAGTCAGAAGAAGTAAGAAAAAATCTCTCTAGGGGTCGCAGACTCTAAGTGGTGTGGGGAGCCACAACAAGTAAAATGGGTTCATTCTTTAAGTGGACTATCAGTCAAGTGGCCGGCAGGGGAGCCGGGCCAGTTGGGCTGTGTATCCAAAGCGCATGCAAGTCCAGGCTGTGTGCCTGGTGGGTCCAGAGCCTGAAATTAGTAGAAATGGGTTCATTCTTTAAGTGGACCGCCCGGTAGTCTCCAATCTGCATTATCAGTAAACGTAGCCCCTTGGGGGTCCATCTATGCTTTGTTGTGTTCAGCTAGTTATGAATAAAAGCCACACTGAAAAATCCCAATCCTGGTTCTGGACATTACAGTTATTGCTTCCTGTAGTCGGATTTACTTGGGTGCCCCTGTGCAGAGTAGCCAAACCTAGGTCCCCTTGTGCCAGGTAACCTCATCCTCCCCGAACCCAGGTCCCCACCAGGTATTGCTGCCAATGCCAACAGCATGCCACCTGTCATTTTAGTAAAAAGGCAGGGGTGAGGGGTTACAGTTACTTTTAACAGTTTGAGTTGGTGGGCTTCACCCCCACATCCCCATATAAAAACAAGGGTGTGTGGGGGCAAAGTCCCCCAACTCAAACAAAGTGACACAACAAACATCAACAGTAAGCAAAAGCACGTGCTGTATTCGTGCAAGTTTCACACTACTAGCATAGCACTGGTCCAATAATCTCCACTATCACCAGACAAACTACAGCTTGCGGTCTGCAGACTAAGGTAAAAGCAAAGATCAGCTCTGCAAAACCATACAGGGTGGCATGGGAATAAATAATAAAGATACAACCTGCCACTGTGTACCACCACTCACCAACTAGACTCATGTAACAACAGGCATAACAACATACTGTAATGTAATAAACAACAGCAATTAGGTTGTCCAAGCTGGCTATGTAAGTGATGTCATCAAAGCATCATATTTTTTCATTCCACAGAGTTATGTAAGGCATTTTTTTCTAAACCACAACAGTGATCCATGGATTGCAGACCTTATATAGCAGAAAATGAATCTGGACTGTGACGACTGTACACTGGATTGCTACTTAATAGTCTTGGTTTAAAAGTAAAACATTCTGCTTCTTAGAATTTCAGACTTTCACTTTCTCATCTAATGAACAGCCAAGGCAATATTTTTCTACACGCACTGGTCTGAACTGGAGTAATACATAAGGATAAGATAAATGAGGGTGTGGGGACCAAAAAATCTGAAATCTCTCTCTTTTTTCCCTGGCCTGCCCTGTGTAAAATGCAAGTAACTGCTGGAAATACAGGTTACTCACCTGTAACAGGAGTTCTAGGAATGGTATATGTTGTTCATCCACACTATCTGGCAGGTATCCTTGCCGCTTTAAGTCTTGCCGGAAGGTCTTCAAGCTGGCTCCTCTCACCCACCCAGGTGGTAAAACTCTCGGCTCCACCCATGATGCCAGATCTGACCGCTGGAAGCTCAGGTTGTCTTGCTCGAGCTGGGAGGTCGAATTGGAGTCGTGATGGATGTAACATATACCATTCCTAGAACTCCTGTTACAGGTGAGTAACCTGTCTTTCTAGGGACATGGATTTGTTATTCATCCACACTATCTGGCAGACTCCTAGCAGTTCTCTGGGAGGAGGGAGGCAAGGCGCACACCCCCGATACTTACTTGGGAAAGAGAGACTGGAGAACCGAGGCCCCAAAACCAGCATCCCGGAGTGACTCAAGGTCGATGTGGTAGTGGGTAATAAAGGTATGTGCTGATTCCAGGTAGCAGCCCTGCAGATATCCTGGATAGGGACATCCCTGGAAGCAGCTACCGATGCAGTGGTATGGTGGGTAGAATGAGCTCTTATCCCTCTGGGAGGCTCCATGCCCACCAACCTATAGCAGAGCTCTATGCAGGAGGTGACCCACCTGCCTATCATCCACTTGGCTGCAGGTCTGCCAGGTGCGGCTTCAGCGTAGGTGACAAACAGCTGGTGAACCTCTCCCCAAACTTCAGCCATCCGCTCCTTATAATAAGCGAGCGCTCGTCTAGGGTCCAAAGTATGGAGCCTATACTCAGCATCCGAGGTGTGATTGGGGTAGAACACCAGCAGAGTCAACATCTGGTTAAGGTGAAACTCCAACATCACCTTCGGAAGGAATTTCGGGTTGGGGCACAGGACAACCTTGTCCCTGTGGAAGACCAGGTAAGGAGACTCGATGGAAAGCACCTGGAGCTCTCCCATCCTTCTGGCTGACATGATAGCCACCAAGAAGGTGGTCTTCCACGACAGGTGTGAAATATCGCACCTGTGCATTGGTTCGAATGGCTTGCCCATAAGCTTGGCCAATACCAGCAGTAGATCCCACGGAGGTGGAGGTTCTCGCACCGGAGGGGAAATGTGGTCAAGGCCTTTTGAAAAAATGCCCAACCACCTTCTCCCATGGCCAATCACTGCTTGCCGCCCACACCCAGTAAGCAGAGATGGCTGCCAGGTGCACCTTAAGGGTCGCCGAATCGGGGCCCTTGCTGAGAAAGGGACCACAGGTAGTCCAGAATGTTTGCCAAGGGGCAGTTGGAAGGGTCCAAGCCCTTCCCCTGACACCAAATGGAGAATCTCTTCCATTTGAAGGCATAGCATTTTCTGGTCGACTCCTTACGGGACGCCTCAATGACATTGAGGACCTCGTCGGAAAGACCCAAGGCCTGGAACTCTAGCCACTCAGGAACCAGGCCGTCAAGTGCAGGGATTGAATATCCAGATGGAATACCTTCCCCTGGTTGACTGAGATCAGGTCCTGGTGGGCTGGAAGCCGCCTCAGGAGCCTGGAACTGAGGCTGAGGAGATCTGGATACCAGAACTGGTGGGGCCAATCTGGGGCTACCAGAATCACCTGTGCCTTGTCCCTCCTTGCCTTGAGAAGCACCTTGTGGATCAAGGGAAATGGAGGAAAGGCGTAGAGGAGGCCCGGGGTCCACGGCGTTGAGAAGGCATCCCCCTGCAGCGAGCCCTAATGAGGGGGGCCGGCATGGAACAGACTCAGCTTTGCATTCTCCCTGGAGGCAAACAGATCCACCTGAGGCATGCCCCAGTGGGAGAACAGATCTTGTACTACCTCTGGCAGGAGAGACCACTCGTGAGACACAGCCCCTATCCGGCTTAGGGCATCGGCCAGAGTGTTGGAGGCTCCTGCCATGTGAATGGCTAGAAGATCCACCTCCAGGCTGCACACGAGGGACTATATGTGGAGAGCTTCCTTGCATAACAGCATGGAGTGCATCCCGCCCTGGCGGTTCAGATAGTACATGGTTGTGGTGTTGTCCGTCTGGACCTGAACCACTTGACCCCGTAGAAACAGAGCAAAGGTGGTGAGAGCTAGATGGACCGCTCGGAGCTCCAGCAGGTTGATGTGGCATCAGGACTCCCAAGGGGACCAGAGGCCATGCACTCGGTGTTCCCCCAGATGGGCACCCCAACCCATCAAAGATGCATCGGTCGATAGAGAGACCATCGGCTCGGAGCTGATGAATGGGATGCCCTCCTGCAGATGTGCTGGAACGATCCACCACTGGAGAGCGTTCCACATCTCCTGGGTCACTGTCACGGGCTGGTCCAATGGATCACAGCATTGTGACCATTGGCTGGCCAGTCCCCATTGAAGGGGATGCATGTACCAACAGGCCCAATGGACCACACTGGTGCAAGCTGCCATGAGGCCCAGGAGGCACAGGAAGTCCCGGGCAGGGTGCAATTGCCCAACCAGAAATGATTGGGCAAAGGAGGAAAGAACCTCGGCCCTGTCTGCGGGAGCTGTGCTCTGGCTCTGAGAGAGTCGAGCTCTGCCCCGTGAACAGTATCACCTGCTTTGGCACGAGTTCTGACTTGGCCTTGTTGATGAGGAGGCCAACCTGAGAGCAAACCTGGAGGGCCAGATCTCTGGACCGCTTCACCTCCGCTCTGGAGGGGGCTGCAATCAGCCAGTCATCCAGGTAGGGGTACACCCGGACCTTTCGGTGCTGCAGGAACGCTGTCACCACTGCTATGCATTTGATGAAGACGCTGGGAGCTAGGGAGAGGCCAAAGGGCATGGCCTGGAACTCGTAAAGGGATCCCTCTGCTCTGAAGTGGAGGAATCTCTGATGGGATGGACGGATTGGGACGTGAAAGAATGCATCCTGGAGGTCCAGGGAACAGAACCATACACCTCATTCCAAGGATGGGATTATCTGAGACAGAGTGACCATCCTGAAGGTTCGAGACCTTAGGAACTTGTTCAGGTCATGCAGGTTGAGAATGGGGCACCAGCCCCCCCCGTCCGTTTTGGGACCAGAAAGTATCTGGACACAAACCCCAGGTCTGGAGAAGGATCTGCCACCTTTCTGATCACCTCTTTTTCGAGGAGCAAGGAAATATCGGCTTGGCGGGCCAACAGCGAGGTTGCAGACCCCGTGGCCCCCCGAGGGGCGACGGCTCGAAAGGGTGGGGCCTGCTCAAACTCCAGAGGCAGGCCTTTTCCTACCACCTCCAACACCCAGCGGTCCGTGGTGATAGTGGACCAGGTGGAAAGGAAGTGGCGGAGCCATCCCCCCATGGGGGGAACCCAGGGGGGAGTGACGAGGCTGTTGCGGCACCCCTCAACCCGTCACTGGGCAGACTTGGAGGAAGAACCGGCCGAGGGACCTCCTGGGCCTTTACCTCCTTGCTTCCTGTTGGAGGAAGCCACTGGCTTGGGTTTGGGATGCCAAGCATGAGCCTGCTGGCCCTGTTGCTGGTGCTGCTGAGCCAGTCGAGATGTAGGGACCGAAGGATGAAAGGACTTCTGCTGCTGATGGAGGCTTTTGTCCCTCTGGGTGGAGGTGACCGAGTCCAGGGTGGCATTGGACTTCTCGATCCACTGGAGGTGTCCCTCCACTCCAGGGCCAAAGAGGTCAGTCCCCAAGAAGGGGACGTCTGCCAACTTGTGCTGGGTATCCGCCATGAAGGTGGATATCCTCAACCATGCCCTGCATCGCATGGCCACTGCGGCCGCTACTGACCTGGCACAAGAATCACCTATGTCCAGAGCAGTCTGAAGCTGCTGCTTTGCCACCGCCCTACCCTGGTCCCACACCTGGCGGACCGTGGTCTGCAGGTCAGGCGGGAGATGAGGAACGACCTCATCCAGGGAGCCCAAGAGGGCGTGGGAGAAGTGTGCCATCAGCACAGCCGAGCTGGCCTGTCGGAGGCCGAGGAGGATCAGCGCACCTTGTGCCCGGCAAAGTCCAGCTTTTGGACTCTTTGTCGGGGCTTATCCATCCCGAGCGTTACCGGAATGGAAAACGCTGTTCTGTGACTAACCCCTTGGCAGAGGGGTGCTCCGAGAAACCGGGCAAAGAGCCAGTAGGGACCGCATACTTCCTGGCCATCCTGGCTGAGGGTGCAGGACAGGAAGCAGGCCACTGCCAAAGCTCCAAGGCTGGGCCGACAATGGCCTCAGCCACCGGAAAGGCCTCCATGGGAGAATCCCCTCAGTCCAGAATCTCCATCAGGGGATACTTGGCCCGTTTGGACATGGGCTCAAGTTGTATCCCGGTGGACTCCAAGATGAGTCAAAGCAGACCCAAGAAGGATGATGGGCTATCGTCCACTGACTGGCCCCCGGAGGACTCCAGGTCGAACTGCCTGGAGAACAAGGAGGAGTCGTCGTCGGATTCCGAAGAGTCTGCGAAGAGCTGCCTTAGCCCTGAGCCACCCTCCACCTGCCGAGGATGGTCGGGAGTGAGGGTGACCAACAACCTGTGAGGCAGGCCGTGACCCGACTGAGAATTCTTGCTCGGTGCCCCCGACTTCGGTTGTGGAGGTGGAGGTTCCACCACAATCAGTGGAGCAGCTGGTTTTGGCCGAGCAACCGGCCCTGGAGCGGGCAACTCGACTGGAGCAAGTGGTTGCTTCGGTCGTTCAGGTGACAGCCACTTGATGGCCGGGGTCTTGACTGGGGTCAGCTTAGGACCAGACAACAGCAACTGCTACCACATAAGGTCCTCGTAGCGCCGGCGCAATTTGCGCCACGCAGACTCCCCTCATCTGAGGAAGAACAGCGTCGCTGCTTACCTCGGTATCAAGACCGAGACCGCTGATGTTGGCGGGAATGGCTGGACCGAGAAGAGGTCTGAGACCGAGACCTTCCGGGAGACCGAGGGTGGGTATGAGAAGGGGCGGGGGACACCCGTTCTTCCCTCAGCTCAGGCACTTTAACCGAGGACTGCGGCCCAGAAGGCACAGGCAGATCCTCGGTATCCACCGGGGGGACCAGTGAAGGAGGGTTGTCGGCTTCTCCAGTCAACAGCCCGTCTAACGGATCGAGAAAAATCTCGACTTCGTTGACGGGAGTCTCAGCAGGCTGGCCTGACAGGGCACTGTGGCCAGCGGCCTCAGCCGCAAACCTTGACGAAGTCAACGTCGGCTGTCCGGAAGGAGACCTCCCACTCCCACGAACGCCGACGGTGGAACTTACCTTCGACTCCTTTTCTTGGGCCGAGAAGAATGTCCCGACGGCCCCTCTCCCTTCGTGGAAAGGGACTGACAAAGCTCCTTGAACGAAGCCATATACGAGGAACTCAGAGAGAGCGGGATAAATGCTGTGGCCGAGGAGGAGGAAGATGCGGCCTGGGCCGCCTCCTCCTCGAGGGCGATCATCTGCTCAAGCTGCTCAGATGAGCCAGCTGCCACGGACACCGCCCAACGAGCCTCTTTAGATTTTACCGGCCGGAAACATTTCTCAGGATGCCCGAGCTTCAATCGGGCAGCGCGATCGTCCAGGACTTTGCCCGAGAAAGAGCGGCACAACTCGCAGGCCTGCGGGTCATGATCTAGGCCTAGGCAGTAGACGCACGTGGAGTGCGGATCCATCCTGGACATTTTCTGCCCGCAAGGGCACCTCTGAAAGCCGGGAACAGATTTGTCCTTCGCAGCCGCGAAGGAAGATGAAGACCGAAGTTTAGAAAACTTCAAAACCAATTTCGGACGAACCGAAGAGTTAGGATCCAGTCTAAAATGCAGAGCACTAAGGAGGGAACCTGAGCTTCCAAACGATAAGGAAGATCTGGTGTCATGGGGCTGATCCGAGAGTTTTACCACCCGGGTGGGTGGAAGGAGCCAGCTTGAAGACCTTCTGGCAAGACTTAAAGCAGCAAGGATACCTGCCAGATAATGTGGATGAACAACATATCCATGTCCCTAGAAATGGAATTCCATCCCAGCCCATACACAAGCCAACACTAATAACAGCTGTGTTCTCTATGCATAACCAGCCAAGTTCAGAGTCAACCCCCCCCCGCACAAATTTTACTTAGTTACTGCTGGTCCAAATTTCACAACAAGGCAAGGCCCATTCAAATGTTAGGGCAACAATCAGAACTGAGAAGGTCAGGTGTACAGTACAAAAATTTAAATTTTTCTTCTTATGCCAGCCAAAAAAAACTCACCCAACCAACATAACAGCATGCACAGACTGTGGAGATTTTATAAATTATCAAAAAAATTATTTTTCAAAGTGGACAGAGAACTGAACCTTGCAACACCTTCTTTCTGGCTGGGGGCTCTCTACTTGTAGCAGTAAGACAGACAGGGAGAGAGAGAGAGAGAGAGAGACAGAAAGAAACAACAACAGTCCAAATCCAGGACTACTGGCCTCTGACACCATACACAATTCAATCAATACCAGCAGCAGACAGAGTTACCAGTCCAAGACCAGTTGCCTCACCAAGGAGGCACATCCCACTTCATGCTCAAGAAGAAAAAATTACTCACCTTAGTAATGTTGTTTCTTCTAATGGAGTCTTGCTATATTATGACAAGTGCAGTTTGTCCCACCACTAGAACTGCTCCGGAGGTGAAAGAGTTAACTTCCATGCAGAGCATGGAGCTTAGAGCGCGAGCTCGGTTAAGAAGCTCTGTTAGGGTGGTTTCAAACCGAAACCGTCAGATCTTTACGAGCAAAAACTCACTAAGGTTCTGTGTGGAAGCTGTAACCTACACTAGCCAACTGGCTACTAACATATTCACACATTTTCCTAGTCCCAACACCAAGACTCAAGTCAATGGACCAGAAAAATAAGATAAAATAACTAAATAAACACAACACCCAAACATGAAAGAGGGCATCAATAAATGCCAACAGAGGACTGCCCACCCCATACCCAAAGTAGAAGTTCTGAGAGGGGCAGGCTGGGGGGGAGGTCATAATATAGCAAGACTCCATTAGAAGAAACAACATTACTAAGGTGAGTAATTTTTTCTTCAAACAACATGAAGTCTTGCTATATTATGACAAGTACAGACTACACAGCAGTACCTCCATGGAGGAGGGACAGAACCTACTTAGGGAATAGGCTCTGAAGACTGAGCATCCCTCCTGGCCTGAATATCCAGGGAGTAATGCTTGGTGAAAGTGTGTACTGTTTTCCAAGTAGCTGCTTGACATATCTCCAAGATAGGGATGTCTCCAGCAGCAGCTAGAGATGCAGCTGTACCTCTGGTAGAGTGAGCCCTCAGGCCTGAGGGGGGAACCTTACCCAGCTTTTGATAGCAAAATTGGATACAAGAAATGATCCACCTGGCAATGGATCTCTTAGTGGCAGGTCTCCCTTTCCCAACCTCACCATAAGTGAGAAACAGTTGGAGGGAGTCAAACCTGTGACTCTTGGTACACTCTATGTAGTAACTTAGGGCCCTCTTAACATCTAGGCTGTGCAGCCTCCTCTCGCCAGAGGAGGAATGGTCAGTGAAGAACACTGGAAGTGAAATAGATTGGTTAAGGTGGAAATCTGAAACCACCTTAGGCAAAAACTTCCTGTTAGTCCTGAGGACTACTTTATCCCTGTGAAAGGAAATAAAGTCAGTCTCTACTGATAAAGCCTGTAGCTCACTTATGCACCTGGCAGAAGTGATGGCTACCAGAAATACAGTTTTCCAAGTCAAATACTTAAGCTCTGCCGAAGACAGAGGCTCAAAGGGGGGTTGCATCAGCTGAGCAATGCATACATTAAGATCCCAAGCCGGGGCAGGGTCCCTGAATGGAGGATTGGTATGAAGCAATCCTTTAAAAAACTTGGAAAATACAGGGTGAGAAGAAAGAGAAGAGGGCTTCCCTGCTGAAAGAAGGCAGAGACAGCTGCCAAGTGCACTTTCAGGGTAGCTGGTCTCAGTCCCAAAGAATTAAGATGGACCATATAGTCCAATACAGTGGGTAGATCAGCAGATTCCGGGGAAACATGCTTCCCAGAACACCATATGGAAAACCTTTTCCACTTGGAGTTATAGGTAGCCCTGGTGGAAGGCTTCCTAGCAGGCTTCAGGATTTCGAGAACACTTTGAGAAAGTTGTAGATCAGCAAACTCTAACTGCTCAAGAGCCAAGCCTTGAGGTTGAGGGATTTGAGATTCGGATACCAAACTCTCCCTGAGCACAGGTTAACAGATTGTGGTTCCTGGGGAGACACAGGGAAGATGGACTGCTAAGGACAGAAGGAGTGGGTACCAGGGCTGCCTGGCCCAGTCTGGAGCAATCAGGATCATTTGCAGGGCTGAGACCTGATTTTGACTAGTACTTTGAACAGGAGAGGGAAGGGGAAAGGCATAAAGAAACTTCCTTCCAATCGAGGAGAAAGGCATCCAGGGGACTGAGCCCAACACTGGGGCCTGCAACAAAACAGTGGAAGTTGATGATTGTCTGGGGCTGCAAAAGATCTATCTGAGGAGGCCCCATCTGGCAAACACTATCCCAGTACTAGGGAATCCAGTGACCATTCATGATGGCCCTGGGAAATCCTGCTGAGAGCATCTGCCAGGACATTGTCCTTGCCTGGGAGGTGAACTGCTATGAGGAAGTGTTCAGGAATAAGCCAGAGACCACAACTCATCGCCTCGTGCACAAGGCTCGAAGACCGAGTGCCCCCTTGTTTGTTGATGTACCACATTGTAGTGGTGTTGTCTGTTCTGACCTGTACCACCTTGTTCTGAACAGAAGCAGAAAAACCTGAAGTGCTAGAAAACAGCTCTGAGTTCCAACAGATTGATGTGGAGCAGAGATTCCTGAGGGACCATAACCCCTGGGTGGAGAGGTCGCCCATGTGAGCTCCCCATCCCAAGAGGGATGCATCTGTAGTAAGGGTCAAGGAGTGGGACAGAGGGATGAAAGGCACCCCTTGTCTCAGATTGCTCTGATTCTGCCACCACTGAAGGGCCTGGATCAGGGTTCGAGTCACTGGGATTAACTTGGGTAGGGAATCTCTTCTTTGAGACCAGAAAGCTCTCAAATGGAACTGAATGTCCCTCATCTGAAATCTTGCTCCTTGCACAACAGCTGTGGAGGCAGCCATGTGTCCTAGGAGCTGCAGGAAATGCCTTGCTGGTCGAGAGACCTGCAGAGTGAAGGATGAGGCCAGGGCCACTAAGGTCCTTACCCTTTCCAAGGGAAGGAAGGCTCTGGCCTGCTTTGTGTCCAGTTCTGTGCCTATAAAGGTGAGTACCTGGACATGTTCCAAAATTGACTTTGGAAGATTGAGAAGAAAGCCCAGAGAGGTAAGCAGCTGCTGGGTAACTAGCAGGTGTGATTTGACCTGGTCTGGAGACTGACCCACAATGAGCCAGTCATCCAGGTAGGGAAAATGGCAATCTTTTGCCTTCTTAGATGAGCAACTGCTACTGCCAGACATTTTGTGAACACCCTTGGGGCAGAAGTGAGGCCGAAGGGCATTGCTCTGAACTGATAATGGCCTGAGGGCAGTTCGAATCTGAGGTACTTTCGATGGGAGCTTCTGATAAGAACATGGAAATAGGCATCCTTGAGGTCCAGGGAGGCTAGCCAGTCCCCTGGCCTTAGGGAAGGTAAAATCATTCCCAGTGTCACCATTTTGAACTTTGGTTTTAAAAGGTGCTTGGTTAGATATCTTAGATCCAGGATAGCCGCCACTCTCCTGTCTTTTTTGGGGTAAGGAAGTACCTGGAGTACAGACCCTTGCCCTGGTGTGGGGGAGAAACCCTTTCTACAGCTCTGAGAGCCAGGATGGTTGAGACTTCTGTTTCCAAAGCAAGAGCCTCTAAAGAGTTTGCAGGTGGAAAAGATCTGGTTTTCATCTTTGGAAATTTTTTGAAGCTGAGAACCAGACCCTGGCTCACTACTTCCAGGACCCACCTGTCTGAAGTTAAAGACTCCCAGTCCTGGACGAAGTAAAGCCAGCCTGCCCCCTACAGGTAATGGAGAGCCGACCCTGGGCATCCCATCAGGGTGCCTGTTTGGCAGGGGCTTTAGGCTGAGGGGTTGGAGCAGGCCTGCTTGTACCCCATCTGCCTCTCCCTCTGAAGAACCCCCTCTGTGCATAGGCTGAAGAAGAGGAGGCCTGGATCTGGTAAAAAGGCCTGTGAAAAGGCCTGCCCCTACCCCTGGGGAGCTGCCTCTGAGGAGTGGCTTGCCGTTCCTTGGCTTGTGCACTCCTATAAGTGGTTCTATATTCATCCATTTTCTTCATATAATTCTCTGTCTGCTCCCCAAACAGAGAATTTCCCCACCACAGGAAAATCCATAGCCTTAGACTGGGTATCCTGTGACAAGGTAGTACACCTGAGCCAGGCCAATCTCTGAAAAGCCACAGATGTAGCCATGACTCTAGAGGATATATCGTTAGAATCCACTGCAGCATGGAATTGCACCTTAGATGCCTCAATACCATCAAGGGCCACCTGCTCCAGCTCCTTTGCAAGCTGGCCAGGGACCTGTTTGGCTGAGGCCATGACAGTATCCCATCTAGATTTCTGGTATCTCGCAACATAAGCCATATAGTTTGCTTGTCTGAGTCCCAAGGATGCTGCCATGTATTGTTTTTGGCCATGGCATCAATCTTCCTGGAGTCCTTGTCAGGAGGATGTGAAGCCAGGGGAATATTAGCTTTATCACAGGCTGCAGCCTGAACTACTCAACATGACTGCATTGCTGTGAAAGAAAATCTGTATCAGGACCTGACAAAGTGTACCTCCTGTCCATCTTTTTATCTACAGGAGGCACAGAATTAGGAGCTTTTAAAATTTTTATTCTTTGTTTCCTAAAAGATTTATGCAAAGGGATGGACAATCTCCTGGACTCTGGGATATCCATCATCTCTACATAGTCAGGCTCCTCTTGCTCATCCAAAGCCTCCTCTAAGGGAAGCTGGAGGGTCTCAGCAACTTTTTTATAAAACAAAAAATGAGAAGGGGACTCAGAAAGCCTAGCGGGAGATTCACCTGAAGGTCTGTCTGGGGAGATGTCCGGTTCAATGGGCACATCCAGACTTTCAAAGTCACATTCACAATGATCATAATCCTCCTCCCCCTCCTCTGGTTCATAAAACTCTTCTACATCATATTCCTGAACCATTGG
Organism: Neoceratodus forsteri; assembly: GCA_016271365.2. Classification (NCBI taxonomy): domain Eukaryota; kingdom Metazoa; phylum Chordata; order Ceratodontiformes; family Ceratodontidae; genus Neoceratodus; species Neoceratodus forsteri. Next base: position 82,296,954 of record CM028133.1, on the reverse strand, counting down.
AACCGACCTTTTGCCAGACAGTGGCGGTTCGGAGGGAACCGGGGACAGAGACTGGACAATCTGTATTGCCCTGGCTATCTCTGCAGTAGTTGGAGAAGGAATTTTGGACTCTAAACCTGCTGATTTTTTAGTTTTCTTTGCTGGAACTGGCTCCTCAGAGCCAGCTTTTCGTTTGGCCGAGGAAGTCTCGCCCTGGTCAGAGGGCACTCCCTCCGGTTCGGTTGGCACCGAACCGGGCTGGCCATCCGGGTCAGCGGACTTTTGGCCTCTGTTCCCTGAGCCTGCCCACTCTCTTGTCCAGGGTGGCTGCAGGGAAAATTTTACAAATCTGGCAGTCTGAATTGAGGTGGTCAAACCCCAGACAATAGACACATGTAGTGTGTGGGTCAGCCTTGGCAAAGGCTTCCCACAGACACTACAGTGCTGAAACCCAGTGGGCCCGGTTTTCTTTTGGGTTTCTCAGACATGATGCCAGCCTAACCAACAAACTTGCCCTTTTATGGCCGTGCCAGGCAAGACACCCTTATCGGTTCCAAACCGTGTCACGGGTCGTGGAAAAACGTAATGAAATCTGTTTTTTTAGAACCGATAAGAACCGGGAACCGCACTCTAACAAGCCTTAAAAGGCTTTAAAACTAAGTTTTAGTACAATTCGATCGGTTCAAACCGAACCGATAACAATTTACAAGTTCCACACAGAAAAAACCTATCTATTACTTACAATACCATAGACAGAGCTTGAACCGATCGGTTTTACTTGATTTAAAAATTAAGTCGTCAGCAAATTCAACGAGAAATAGCGTTTTAAACCGAAGAAATGAACGAGCAACAGGAGGAATCTCCGGAGCGACTGTTCAGTGAGGCGGAGTAAAGAATCTGACAGTTTCGGTTTGAAACCACCCTAACAGAGCTTCTTAACCGAGCTCGCGCTCTAAGCTCCATGCTCTGCATGGAAGTTAACTCTTTCACCTCCGGAGCAGTTCTAGTGGTGGGACAAACTGCACTTGTCATAATATAGCAAGACTTCATGTTGTTTGAAACCTTGTTCTCCTCCTTCCATTATATTATAGGAACCATTAGGAAAGTCAGCTGGGCAGCCTTGAGCCCAGTAAATATAATGCTCCTGTATATGATTATATCTGGCAAGGCCAGTGGGCCACATCCCTCCTCTTATGGTGCAGGGTGCTTGCAACATGGATGGCCTTGTCCTTTAAAAGCTGCTTTCCCTTTATAGAAAATGGTGAAACATACTTTAACCAGCCAGAGAAGAACTTCATCAGCAGCTTCACTGGTACTGCATACAGCATATATAGCAGCTTGGGGAATACTGTCTGTCTACACATTTTTAGAGTGTGTGACTGACTGTCTACCCTCCCCAACAGGTTAGTAGAAATTTCATCCACTATCTAGGTTTTCCTTTATTTTTTAACAAGGGTGGTAGGTACTAGGTTGGTAATTGTTTTCATATAGTTTAGTCTGCAAAGTGTGGGATATTGCCCAGGTATTTTAACTTATCCACCACTGCACTACACTTGTAGACCTGACCACACTCACCTCTGTGTGCACTGTGTGTGCAGTCTAGAAGATTGCTGGCTCTCGCTGCTGAGCCTCAGCCTGCTGCTGCCTGCTGCTCTCTCTTCTCTTCACAGGAATCCCAGACTGCAACCGCTGACCACTGATACCGATGCACCATGACTCGAGCCACCCACGGTGTGACTGACTCCTCCAAATCTGGGCAGGCAGGCGGCAGCCACTCACACATTACTACCCAGGTGACGGCCACTAGTAAGCCCCCCTGCCTGCCTCTTAGACAAAAAGGTTGCTGGTTGCCTGCCTTTTGCTTACCGCCGACGAGGCACCCCACCATGACTCGCTCGCTCCCAACTCAGTAGTCGGAGTAGCACATCACAGCTCAGAAGTCAAGTCCCGCGACTCTGGCTCCTCCTGTGTCACGTCTTCAAAATCACTTCTTCTTGACTTGATCTCGTTGTCGTCCATCTCTCTCGCTCTTTCACTCACCAAGTTGCCGGCATGCATATGGCGCCTCTAAAAACCCTCCAGTGGCCAATCACAGGCAGCAACGCTGGCAAATTGAAAAATGCCACCAGCCGCCACCAACCAGAAGCAGAGCCGAGCCACCAGACAAGCAGTCACTAGTCATACAATGATGGGGGGGGTTGTCGGACACAAATCTACCTAAGCTTTGGTTTAAACGTGGCACAAATTTTAAATAATGCCACCAGTACACCCACCACACCAGCAAATTAAACAGGTGGGGGGGATGGAGAATCATGCTGGCACCACGCGGGTCTCAGGCAGCACCAAGGGCATGCGCTGCATGCACATAAGCAATTTAAAGGGGCCAAGGGGGAAAAAAGCAGCAGCATTAGGATAGCAAAATATTGCTGGGGCTCAGCCCACCTCAATAAATATTGAAGGTGCCCATGCCCCACCGGCCCATACAACCCCACGCCTATGACCTCCAGAGCCTGATGCCACAATCTTCAGTGGACTGGGAACATGTCTGCACTCTTCAAAGCTGACCACCAACTGAAGAAATGCCAGTAAGCTGTATAATGGCATAAATAGGGGTTTTTAAACTTTGGTGCATATCTCAGGCATTTTTGGGAATTTTGACACCAAATTTTCAACATGGGGTTATTGGGACATCTCCTCATGAATTCTGTCACTGTCATGCCATTATTCAGTCCCAAAAGGTGATTTCGCAGTTACTTTGTGGAAACACCTTTTGGGACTGATTAATAAAGTGACAGTGCCACTGTTCATGGGGAGGGGGGCTCTCAAAAAGCCTATGTTGCAAATTTGGTGGAAAAAATCCAAAAAATGTCTGTTTTACTAGCATGCATTGCGCAGTTTCCATGCACCCTCATAACTTCGTCCATCTGTAATATTTTCACTCCTGATTTTCAGCATTGGCATTTTTCCACACCTCCTTATGAGCAGTACAGATGTCATTTTACATATCCTGGTCGAAATTTGTTTTCGCATGTCTGGTGCAGAATATCGTGGTTGCTGTGTGAAATCAGTTTTTGGGACAGTTTGAGGACATGACAGTGCCACTATTCATGAGCAGAGGTCCTAAAATGCCTATGTTAAAAATTTGGTGACGAAAGTTTATAAAATGACTGTGTTACATGCATGCGTTATGTAGTTCCCATGCACCCTTGTAACTTTGCAAATTTGCATATTTTCATGCCACATTTTCAACACTGGCATTTTTTCACACCTCCTTATGTGAACAATACAGCTGTCATTTTTCACATCCTGCCCAAAATGTGTTTTCGCACTGTGGCGCATAATGGTGTGGTCGCTATGGGAAATCAACTTTTGGAACAAATTAACAAAATCACAGTGCCACTGTTCATGAGGGGAGGTTCCAAAATGCCTGTGTTGAAAATGTGGTTAAAAAAAAATCCCAAAAATAATTGGGTTAAGGACGTCTGTTGCACAATTTCTATGCATGCTCATGACTTTGCTAATTTTCCATATTTTCACTCCAGCTTTTCAATTTTGCCATTTTTTTCACCTCCTTATGAACAATACAGTTCTCATTTTTTACATACTGGCCAAAATGTGTTTTCGGACCTGTGTCACCAAATGGCATAGCCGCTGTGCAAAACCACCTTTCACCTAACAAACTGATAGTGACGTTCTTCATGGCGTGGGGTCACAAAAAGCCCATGTTGAAAATTTGGAGTGAAAGTACCAACACACGCCTGCGGCATTAGGGTTTCCAACTGTAACTCCCCACCCTGTGCAGACTGACAGGCGTCAGGGGTGTGACTTGGGATCATCAGCTGTAATGTTTCCTATTCCACCCCAACTCCCACCCTGCAGCCAGTGACACACACATCGTGGTGTGCCTTACAGTGTTCAGCCACAAAGTTCGCCCCATTCTCCTATTCTGCAACCACCTCAGCATATTTCCTTATGGAATGGGGCACATATAATGCCCAAAGACCCCAAAGCACACCACGACACTTGTCACTGTCTACAGGGTAGGGTGAGGTGAAATAGCATGAGCGTTATAGCTGATGCCCCAAAGGAACACCCCAATGCCTGTCGGTCTCTATAGGATGGGGGTGGGGTTGGAGTCACTTCAATACTTCACTGCCATTCCTATTATGCGTCTTTAACTCCGGCACTACCAATGACAAAGCCAGTGAGACAACATTCAGCAATGACAAATGCTTGTTTATAAATGCATCTGCACAGTTGACAATTTTTGTAAAAAAAATAACAATGGGAGTTATTCCATATGTGTCCAAAGGTGCCACGCATGCAGGTGGAGGGATTTGAGGCCTGGATGCACCTGTCTGCCTTACTCCAAAATCAGAAGATCATGGTGGAGAGGCAGAGGTACTGGGGGTTCCATCGATAGCAGAGGGAACCAAATCTGATGAAGCCAAAGGGGGCTATTAGAATCACATGAGCCCCTCCCACCTGTAGCTTCAGGAGAACCTCTGAATTACTGGGAAGAGAGGAAAGGCATACAAGAACTTCCTTGTCCAGCACAGAGACAGTGTGTCTCATCAGAAAACACAATGCCCGGGAATGAGCCAGCAACAAAAGGGTAGTATTGTGTTGGATGGGGAGATGAAGAGGTCTATCTCCAGCCAACCCCAAAGGTCAAATAAGCTTTCAACCACCTCCTGATTTAGCTCACACTCATGAGCCCTGACAGTGGTGTGGCTGAGACTGTCTGCCAGGATGTTGCTGACACTTTGCACATGGACAGCAGTCAGGCAGAGGTCATGCTGGACTACCCAACAGTACACTCATATTGCCTCCCGGCATAGAAGGTATGAGCGAGTTCCTCCCTGTTTTCTCAGATACCAGACCACAGGCATATTGTTGGTCTGAATCAGGAATGTCCCTGGACATAGAAGAGGATGGAAGGCCTGGAGGGCATACAGTACTGCCCTCATTTCTAACACAATGATGTGTAGAGATGCTTCCAGCTGAGATCATGTTCCCTGAGTCTGATTGTCTCCTAGGTGGGCTCCCCAGCCTTGACATGAAGCATCCATTGTAAGGGCCATGGTAGGAGTAAGGGGTTGAAATGGGAACCCCCATGGAGAGATGGGACAACTCCTGCCACCAAAGAAGATCCTTCTTCATGTACCCACACACTAGGACTCTGTGGTCCAGGTTGTCCAGTCGCTGATCCCACTGGACACAGAGTCCTTTGAGTCACCCTCATATGCAGTCTACCTAGAGGAACTGTAGGGATTGCAGCTGCCATTATCCTGAGAAGATGGAGGATTGACCAAGCTGTGGTCCAACGTGAGTTGGCTACTAATCTGGCCTGTTCTTGTAGGGTCTCCACTATGTCCAATGGGAGGAAGGCCATGCACTGGATCATATCCAGCACCACTCCAAATGAATTGTAGGTACTGGGAGAGGAGAGGTGGGACCTGGGATAGTTGACTGTTATTCCAAGTCTGGAAAAGAGGTCCAGGGTGAAGGAGAGTGACTCCCTCAGATTGCTCTGTGATGAGGCTGATAGAAGCCAATCATCTGGATACAGGCACAATTGGATACCTCTGAGGCATAGGGCTGAAGCCACCACTGCTAGACACTTGGTAAAAACCTGAGGTGATGAGGATAGGCCAAAAGGGAGAGCATTGAACTGATAATGTTCTCCCTGGAAGGTAAACTGCAGAAAGTGGTGGCACAGTAAGTCTGGAAGACAGGGATGTACAGGTAAGCATCCTGCATTTCTAGCACACAAAGCCAATGACTCTTGCGGAGCAGGGGTAGAAATCCCTGGATGTTGAGCATGCAGAACCTCTTGTACTTGATGTACAGGTTGAACATGCTGAGGTCCAGGATGGGTCTTAGGTCACCCTTCTTTTTGGGCACTAGGAAGAAATTAAAATAGTACCCTTCCTATCTGTGCTGAAGCCACGGTTTTTATTGCTGACTTTTGCAGAAAAGCCTGGATCTCATCCCCTATTGGAGACAGGTGCCTTGAAGAATAATGGGTGAGGCCCAGGGGTTGTCTAGAGACCTGTCTAGGAACTCTATGGTGTGACCTCTTGCTATTAACTGAAGAACTCAAGAGTCTGTGGTTGCATCCTGTGACCCCGGAAGGTGGAGGGTAAATCTTCTTTCCCAACTGATTCCCCTAGAGGATCTGTAGGAGGTGGAGGGGTCCCCAACAAGTTAGGATGCCGAGGCAAGGGAGTCAGCAACTACTCCAGGGGGCTTCTGGGACTTGGCAGGGAGAGTAGGGGTTCCTGATGCTGGATACCAGCATTTGGCCTGGCCCTTGGCAGGGGCCTCTTTGGTCTGGCATCCCTGTTGCTAAAGAAAAGACTATTTACCTTTGTAACCCTCTCAGTACATGAAGCAGACATCATGGGTGGATTTACCTCAGTCCTATGTTTTAGTGATAATATCCTTTCTTAGCGGCACCTCTGAGTAACACAGATCCCCTGAAAGGGGCATCCAGGATGGAGTTCTGGATGTCTTGTGCCAGACTAGAAATCCTGAGCCATGAATGTCACCTAATGCAGACAGCAGTGGCTGTGGTGCAAGCAGCTGAATCTATTGTGTCATAAGTGGCCTGGAGGGCATGATGACAAAAGATTTTAGCCATTCTCACGGTCTTGGCAATCTCGGTCTTGGCAATCTCGGCCTTAAGCTCTGGGTCAGAATAGCTTCCATCTTTGACTCAAGTGAGGCCAGGGAAGATTCCTGATAGGAAACCATATAAGCCACATAATTAAGGGACCTGAGGGCACAAGTAGATGAGGAATGGATCTTGCGACTGAAATTGTATGGCTGCTTACGCTCCTTATAAAGGGGAGAAGTGCTCAAATATTAGGTTTAGAGGACCAGTTGTGGAGAGGTGCGATAATCGAGTCTGCATTAGGATGGCCAGTAATGTGTGTGACCCTATCTGGGGGGTGATACATCCTGTCTGCATTTTTTGAGACAGCCAGAATGGAGGAAGGCTGTTGCCAGATAGTGGATGTCCAGTCTTCATGGGGCCCAGTCTAAGGCAGTATGGGTATAGGAGGTGTCTGTCATGTCTAGATGCTCCACAAGCCTTTTCCATTTTGGATCCTGTTCCTGAATAGCCCAGCCACAGGGTATGGTTATGAGAAATTCTGGAAAGAAAGGGTTCTCTGGAGGGGACTTAAGGGAATCCTTAGGCTGAGACTCTGTAGGTGTATGCATACCAGAACTGGATGACAAGTCAGAGTCCAAAGAGTGCCTGCTGGGAGTCTGAACCCTTTTTAGAGGAGTGTCCTGGATTTTATCCCTGACCTGGTGTCTAGAGAGGTCTTCTCCAGAAAGGTGGGAATTCACAGGAGAGGCTTATCTAGGGGTCAGAAATGAGGCAGGAGTAGATACTGCCAATGGTTTCTGATGGTCAATCTCCAAGGCTAGTTAAGTCCTGTCCTCCTAAATCAGGGTCAGAATCACTCCTGGATATCAGTCTGAGGCCACTGTGGAGGCAGAACCTGAGGCTGAGGAGGAGGTGGTGGAGGATGAGGCTGGTATAATGGATAGCCCGGTGTCTGATACTGAGGGTATCAATGAGCCTGATAGGAGTAAGGAAAGCCAGAAGGAGCATACCCTTGATTAGACATAGCTTGGAGTCTGGTACCCTGGTACATAATGGGATTGATGACCAGGAGCTGGATACCCCTGTGAAGGGTACATTGAGTATTGTGGAGGTGGACAGCATGAAACATTGACCATAGGTCCAGCTGGAGGTGGAGCAGAAGGCCCGACAGGAGGTGTGGCCAAAGCCATGGCAGGTGGTCCAGAAGGACCAGGCGTCACCCCTGTAGGGACATTCAAAGGGGCTAGCACTGGATCAGGCACAGGAATGTCCAGCACTGGAAGATTCTGTGCCTGGGAGCCTGATGGAAGGCTGTCCAGTGTTTGAGAAATGGCCAGAGTGCCAGATATATCCTGACCTGGTGAAGGGTCACATGGCAAAGGGCCGCTTTATGTCAGGGTGTGAGTAGAACCTGACTGAAGACCCACCATCGTCTTGGGAGAAGGAGTCCAAGATGGTGGAATCTGGTTGTCCAAGGGAGCTTGGGCTGAGGAGGTCCTGATGGAAGGGCCCTGGAGGAATTAACAACAGGCCCAGTGGGTGAATCAGGAAGAGAATGACCCAGCAAAGGAGGAGGAACCTCCAGATTAGTGCCCACCACCGGCAGGCATGTCCGGAGGGTCTGATTCTGTCAGTGGGAGCGAGGAACCCACAAAAGACTGTTACATGTCCATTAGCTGGCTCAGCTCAACGTCAGGAGTATACTGTGACCCTAATGGACAGCCCCAGCTCTGTGGTCCCCAGAGGAGCCAGAGAGTGATTTCTCAGCCAAGGCAGTGCAGACATCAGAAGAGCTAATGTCCGACATATCAGCCTGGACCATGTAGACAACAGCGGAGCTGGAGTCCAGTTTACCAGCTGTAACCATGCACTCCTCTTTGGGGCTGGGGAGAGACTTATTGACCTGGCTGCTGGCAATAGACCCTAAAGAAGTTATGGGCCTAAGGAGCACAATAGGGGTTCCATCTCCCAAGAAGAGGCCCAACTTCACTGTGAGTAAAGCTAGCAGGGAGACCCAGATCTGATCCACCAGAGCGGCATAAGACCTGGCAACAGGGGTACTTACTGAAGTGGAGATCCCTCTGGTGTCAGTTGTGCCTGATGATCACCGCCAAGTGGATGGAGACCTATTCCGGTGTCAGTGCCCTTCCTTGTCCTTTTATTTTGTTTTTGGGTTCTGGCATTGGAGAAGAAGATTTTTCCTACAGATTCTGCAGCTCATTTACCATCAAAGCTAGGCACTTCTCCAGCAAGTGGACTTCACGCTTTTTCTGGTGCATAATCCATGTGGCCTGGTTGAAGGATTGGCAAGGTGCACAATCCATGGCCCGGTGTTTGGGGCCTTGGCAGATCACATATCGGGAATGCTAGTCAGTATGCAAGATCTGGGTGCTGCAGAACTTGCACGTCTTCTTTTTGATGCAGCACCCAACTGTTCATGTTCCTGAACTGTACTTCCAGCTATATCCCATGCTGTAAATTTGTCACTATTTATTTGCTTCTCCTTTCTTCTGTTTGTCCCTCAATAACTCTGTATAAGACCTGTTTATGTTAGACCTGTTTATACTGTATTTTACTATGTAATTGTTTGACCCAGTGTTCTGTTCTCTTTTTATGCTAAACTGGTTGTTTGTGTAAATGGGCATTTTTGCTCACATACATTTCAGTATAAAATAAAGACTGATTGATTAAAAACTGGACTGACAAACCTGAACCACAGCAGTTCTGTAAAAATCCAAACTGGCCATACTGGGGGCAACTTGCACAAGTACTGATGGCCTGGTCACTCTGGCTACACTGTTCAGTCTGACTTTTACATATCTGGTCCACTCCTGGAAGTATATTTTTTAACCCTCCCTTGGCATGGTTAAAAACAGAACCATCAGGACCGGACCAGATCATCTGGAGTGAGTGGCTCAGCAATATTTGCACAAGCTGTTCCCAGTCCTGATTTTACAGCTCTGGTACGGTTCTGGTGATCTGGGTTTTACTCGTACCCCACTGCATGTGGCTTAATAATATACTGTACAGATGGATGCAGAGTCTAACCCAGTGAAGGTAGAAGTTTCAGAAAACCATTATGCTAAAAATATTAAGACTCACTCCCTCACCCCCAGTCACAATTAATCTTCTACCAAAGTTGTGCTTAAATATTGGTGCCTCTACATTAACACCACTAAGCTTTTAATGCCAACATGCCTCTTCTGCTGCCATGAGCTCCCCCATCCATGAGGTAAGTAGGTAGGTAGGTAGGTAAAATTTTTATTCATACAAAAATGAATATGGAGAACATCACTGAGCTGAAGCTCATTTACAGTGCGGTCCATTAGTTCCATACCAGTTACTCTTACATTAATTAATTAAAATACATTAATCACATTACATCAAAACTAAACTTAGACAGATAACATTTAACAAATTACCTTTCTAAAATGTTGTTGATCAGTCATACCAATCAACAGAAACAACACTTGCAAAATACACACAAATACAAATTTAATTCTCATCCCCCACTCGCTACTACATCAATTCCCCTTCTATATTTGTATGATTAATGTACCACTCTTTTATCTGATTTATCTGAAATTCTCTATTTACTGGTCTCAAATTCCCAGGTAATTTATTCCACAATTCGGGGGCCAAGACATACAAAATGTTTTTTTCCCAGAACAGTTTTTCGTTTTGGTACCACACATTCCAAACTATTTGCAGAACGTAATTCCCTATTTGGTATTTTTAATCCAATGCCCTTTCCAATGTAATCAGGGACCTTCCCCATGATACATTTTGTCAGAATTCCAATATGGGTAATACCATTACCGTAACTATAAGTTGTCTAACCTCACGGGACGTATAACTTCTAATTCTATACAGGGATCCTAAACTTTTCCCTACTTTTTTTTAATGTATTCGCAATATGAATATCCCATTTAAGGTTACTATCTAAATAAACCCCCAGATATTTATAACTATCTACTTGCTCCAAAATGGTCCCTGTAACAGTCACAATTTGAAGTCGATTTTGTTCAATTATAGCCCCATTACCCTTATGAAACAACATAATCTGTGACTTTTTTTCATTTAAAACTAATTTAGAGCTCAACAAAAAGTCCTGTACATAATCAAAAGCTTGTTGCAATACTAACTGAATTGGACCCAATGATGGTCCAGCCACATAGATAATTATATCATCAGCATATAGATGATACTGTACCCCTTGTTGCAAGAAATGTAAATCATTCATATAAAGATTATAAAGAATAGGTCCAAGTATAGATCCCTGTGGTACACCTGAGATGGTTTCCTTCAATTCTGAGGTCCAGTCCTTTATGGTTACTTGTTGATATCTCAATCTCAAGTAATTTCTAAACCAATTGACTGACATCTCGGATATGCCACAGGTTTTCAGTCTGGACAGGAGGATGCCATGGTCCAAGGTGTCAAATGCTTTTGAAAGATCAATAAAAAAAGGCTCCCACTGGCATCCTCCTGTCCATACATTCCACAATATCCCCTGTAACCTTTAACAAGGCTGTAGTGGTTCCATGTTTCGGTCTAAATCCTGATTGAAACTCATTAAGTATATTTCTCCTTTTTAGGAAAACCTGTATTTGACCTGCCACAATTTTTTCCAAAATTTTTGACATAGTTGGTAATAAAGAAATCGGTCTGTAGTTCTCAATTAGCATTCTAGATCCTGATTTATATACTGGGATAATTCTTGCAGTTTTCCAAATTTTAAGTATCTCTGCATATGTGAGAGACATATTAAATAGATTTGCCATTGGCTGAGCTACAATAGGAGCTGCAAACTTTAATAATATATTTGGAATTCCATCCATACCTTCAGATTTTTTTGTATTAATTTTCAATAACAGTTCTCTAACTTCCTTACTAGTTATTGGGGTAAATATAAACTGCATTTATTCATTCTGTTGTACATTTTTTATGTACATGAGGTCCCAGTCTGCTTGTGGCAGCTCCCCCAAAACCATTATTATGTAATTAGGTGATGGCTTTTGCAATGTATTCTGTCTCTTCCCATCCTTCTATTTGTAATGCTGTATAGCCTTTTTAATGATGTGTAACTGACAATGCCTACTAGCTGCTTCTGTTTTTCTCCACTGTCCATGTACTTGATGTTCCCCCACCCTCTGTTGGATGAGGATCCTTTGTGAATTTTTTTAGCTCAAAGGTTGTAACTCCAATTTTACAATAAAGAAAATAAATAAATGAAACCAGGTAATTTTCCAGGGAGCAGCTCTTTACACCACATCAACTAAATTACTGCTAAACTTCTTATTTTTAAAATTGTTGTTGAAAAATGCTTGTTTTAGTATACCCATGGCCAGGAAAAATGAATTTGTAAAAGAAACCAAAACCTCCATTTATCAGTTCATTGACTCACAATACAGCATGTTATGAATTTATCAGATTCTATGTGTAACCTACAGTAAGTCAAACAAAAATTAGACACATAAATGCCTACCTATTTGCAAGTAAAGCAAATGTGGTTACTATCATTCAGTTGTAAACAACTATAATCACAAATTGCAGGTTAAGAACATTCAGTAGAATATAAACAGTAGCCCAGAACTGCCTGCCTGAGAAAATGAAGGTGTATTATTTTGAAAAAGGCAGCATTGGGACTCTTGCTGTGCAATGTCCTGCAAAGCAGACTGACTGCTCTTAGGATGGTGGTGTCAAATGGCTTAATGATGTGCTATGTTCATAGGGCATTAGGGGAACAGCAGAGCTTATTTGTTATGCAGAGAGCTCCAGTAAGTGTTTAACCCATTCTACTTCCAATAGCTTTCTATGATATTTGTACTTTCCATTGGTAATCTGACACAGAATGACTTCGAGAAGATAATGAGTTAACTTTCTGTGGGCCCAATTAACTCCTCAAGCCAGAAGAAAAATAGTGCTGTACTGCTTCCTATATGCACAGAGACAGCGTAGTAATGAGGTTTCAGTGGATGAATCTTTTTTAACACTCTATCATGTTGTTTGGTAGCAAAGATGACAGCAGCCCTTTTCTCAATGCAAAACCCCCATTGGGCTATGTACACAGTCATAAAAAGGAGATGCCAGAGATCCCACATTGGAGGTCACACCTAGAAATAGAAAGGGTGCAGCAGACATTGGCACCCCCATTGAAAGCCAGGGGCCAACCATGGCTGATCCTAGCCAAATTACACCTTTTCCTGAAAAAGTGAAGATACTGGCCCTAGAGAAACTCCTCCTACATGGCATGGACACCGATTACTGACCCTGTCTTTCCCCTGTGCACTGACAGATTCCACCTTCCTGTTTCCCCAGCTCTGTCATCCCAACATCCTCCAGGACTTAATTCATTCTGTTTTTTTCTCCCAGGGCTTATCCCCAGTGGGGTTGGTGTGATCCCCAAACCCCACCAGATTCTGGATCTGGTTAGTTCAGGTAGTACCTGGATAGTGGGTGTAGGCTCTGAGGGAGACTGGATTCATATTATTTGTTGTTGTTGTGCTTTTAACTGTTCTGTGCCTCTCAAGAGGTCAGGACCTGCAACACCATCATGATGCATGCCACATGATCCCATGCAATGTGTATCACACCTCCTGTGCATCCAGATGGCCTGACATGCCCAACCCCTGGTCTCTACCAGATGTCAGGTGAACACTGGGATCTGTGTTCCCCACCCCCGGATGAGGAGGAGAGCAGTCCATGAAATGCTTGATCCTCCTCCTCTCGACTGGCCCTCCAACTCCCAAGCTTGCTACTGAACTTGGGTCAGTGGCAACGCAGGTGGTAGCACTGCCACTACACCAGTAGGCTAACCCAAATACTAATCATTGTAACCACCCAGTCCTCTGGGGTTACTAGACTCCCATGAGTATTAGACCAGGTAGTGTCTCTGGGCAGCTTGTAGGGTTTTTTTTTCAGAAATCTTCTACACACAGTTTATTGTTTACTTAGCTAGGCTAGGTAGAACATGGGTGATGTCATTTAGAACTCTTGTAGCAGGATAACCTTTTGCCAGCTGCAGGGGAGGGAGTTTTAGAATCTTGAGTTCAATTGGTCTGTGAGTAGTGTAGTGTCCAGAGTAGAGAGTGGAGCTCTGAGTGTAAAGGTGCGTGCCTGCCAGCCTCCCCTAGCCTGGGTGAAGGACCACTGGCCATTTTTCTCACTCTGGAGAATCAGACAACAGCCTTTCTACAGAAAGTGAAGGAAATAAGAAGGGGGAGAAAGCTTTCTTTCACTATATAAGAGGGAAAAGAGACAAGAAGGAAGGAATTGTTAGGATTAAGAAAGGGATGGGGTAGGTGCAGGATAATGGAGGAAAAGCAAAGATACTAAATTAATACTTCTGTTCTGTCCTCATCAGGGAAAGGATGGACCACTGCCTTCAGGAGGAAAAAGAGGAGCAGTGGGGAGGAGAACACATATGTAGTGATAGAGGAGGATAGAGTGATGGAGGGGCTACTGGTATTGAAGGTGGACAAATCACCTGGCCTGGACAGAGTACATTCAAGGATACTAAACAAACTGGCTGAGGAGCTGGCAGGGCCACTGGTAGACCTATTTAATAGTTCACTAGAGTCTGATGACCCAGGGAATTACAGACCAGTCAGTCTGACCTTAGTTGTGGACAAGCTGATGGAGATCATATTGAAGGAAAGGTTGGTGGAATATCTAGAGAAGCATGGTCTCCAGGATGCAAGGCAGCATGGGTTCATGAGGGGGAGATCATGTCAAGCAAATCTGATTTACTTCTTTGACTGTGTCACGAAGAAAGTAGACAAGGGCCAAGTGGTAGACATCCAGTGTCTGGATTTCATCATGGCCTTTGACTCTGTGCCCCATAAAAGATTGATCAGGAAGTTGGTGAATCTCGGGTTGGGAAAAAGATGGCCAGATGAATGGAAAACTGGTTGAGAGACAGAAATCAGAGGGTGGTTATGGGGGGAGAGTTATCTGGCACTAGAAAGGTAACCGGTGGGGTTCTGTAGGGCTCGGCGTTGGGACCAGTGTTGTTCAGTGTCTTCATCAATGACATTGGGGATGGCATTATGGGAAAAATGCACCTATTTGCAGATGACACCAAGGTCTGGGGGTGAGTGGACACAGCTGAAGGGATACAGAACCTACAGGATGATCTGGAAAAGCTGGGAAGATGGTCCAAGATCTGGCAGCTTGGCTTCAATGCCCAAAAATTTCAAGTTATGCATATTGGAGCCAAGAATCTCAGGACAGTGTACTACCTGGGTGGAGTCCGAATATCTGCTTCAGAGGAGGAGAAGGACCTGGGAGTGATGATCACTAGTGACCTGAAGCACTCCATGCAGTGCAAGAAAGCAGCAGCAAAGACAAACAAGATGCTGGTATTCATATCTAGGGGGATCAGTAGCAGGAGAGAGGAGGTTATATTGCCCTTGTACAGGTCCCTGGTAAGGGCTCATCTAGAGTATGGGGTTCTGTACTGGTGCCCACACCTCAAAAAGGACATTAACCTGCTGGAGAAGGTCCATGGGAGGGCTACAAACATAATAGTTGGTCAGCAGTGTAACGCATATGAGGAAAGACTGAGGGCACTGAACATGTACTCCCTAGAAGATAGGCAAGAGAGAGGGGACATGATTGCTGTGTTCAAGTATTTGAAAGGGATAAATGAGGTGGATAAAGAGAGTTTCTTTAAGCTGAGTGGCAACCATACCATGAGGGGGTACAGTCTTAAGCTGGAGGGTGAGAGGTTTAGGAGGCAGGAAGGTCAGGAAGTACTTCTTCTTGGTGGACACTTGGAATGCACTGCTAGAAGAGGTGATCTTGTTGAAGACAGTGGGCAACTTTAACAGAGGCTGGAATGAGCATGGGTAAAGTAAGGATCATGGGTAGTGAGGATGGGAGGTGTGGGGAGGGAGGGCAGGGACAGTAGCTCAAGCTGTGTACCTTGCAGTATGAGCAGACTAGATAGATCAAATGGCCTTCTTCGGCTGGCTTCTTCATATGTTCATTTGTAAGTGTTGGAGACCTGTTTCAGCAGGACCCAAGTGGGTCATTTTTGTGAAAATGAAATGGAACTGAGAAATCAGTAGGTCGAAGGGTCAATTTCCTGAGAGACTAAAAGATTGTCCAGATACCCAGAGCAGAAACTGAGACAGTTTGGTTCAAAAAGCTATGGATTCAAGGGAAGAAAATGTTTTTTTTCCTTTGTTCAAGTCTGATGTCTGTAACAGAGGGACAAACAAACCATGAATACAGTTACATGGGCATGCTTCCTAGGAAGTTATCTGGCTGCGTATGTGCCCAAGACAAGGCTAGATTATACAGTACCTCTCAGAGCTACCACAACAATGTGCTGAATGTAAATGTATTTTCTCTGTGAGGAGGCCTTTAGCAATCCATGTGGGATTGAAGGATCCAGTGTGTGTCCTGGAAGGAATGGCAGGATTGGCTATCTCTTTACAACCCAGATGTACTGGCTGTATCTGAAACTTGGCTAAAGTCCCACACACTATCTCACGAGGTGGCAGTGCCCGGCTACACTTTCTTCTGCAAGGACCGTGAAGGCAAAGAGGGGGTGGGGTAATCATGTACGCCAGGGACTCCCTTGACATAGGCCTAGCCCACCTACCTGGCACTGAACACTCTGGCGGTGAATCAGTCTTCATCAGAATTACCCTTGGCAACTCAAAACACCTCACGGTTGGCTGCCTCTACCACCCCCTGAAAGTGGCCCTCCAAGCCCTGGAAAACATGACAAAGGCCCTAGCTGATGCAGTCTCCTCGGAACTCCTGATCCTGGGGGATTTCAATCACAACTGAGCACAGGACTCTGAGCAGAAACTCAAGGCCTTACTACTAGATACCAACCTGGAACAATCATCTCTGAAAAGACCAGGGCCAACTACAAAACGGGGAACCACACAACCCTCGACAGGGCTTTGGTGTCTCACCCCTCCAACATTCTGTCTGCTGGTATAATGGCGGATGCTCTTAGCGACCATTCACCCATCTTCTGCATGTGGAAAAATCATTATCCCAGGGTCCCTCCTCGAATACTCTCTACTCAAGACTACTCCAAATTCTCAAAGGACGCCTTCAATGCGTACCTCGGCCAACTTGACTGGACCCCGATTCGGCTCTTCCCAGCACTAGATGAAGCCTTGGAGTTCTTCCAAAACTCCTTCTGCTCTGTAGCTAACCTGTTTGCCTCATTTAGGAACCTCTGAACTAAAGGAAGCTGCCATAGGTAGATCACCACAGAGCTCAAATCTCTGATGGTAAACTGGAATAAGGCATGGAAGTGTTGCAAATACTCCAGGTTGCCTGCAGACATTGTGTCCTATAAAAAACTAAGGAGTGAGTACAAGCATGCCTCTAAGATGGCAAAAAGATAGTATGTCAAGCATCTCCAGCAAACCACTCTGACCAACCCTCGGTCGTTCTGGTCCAATATCAATGGCCTGATAAAGGGCAACAAGAACCCTTCCTCTGGCCCTATCAAAGTCAATGGCCTTATGTCTAATAACTGCCACGAAATTGCTGCTGTCTTCAACAGTTACTTCACCAACCTTGATCACCTCAAGTCCAGCTTTACACCTACCCCTTTGGAACCCTCCTGCTCTGAGATGCCTTGCCCCACACAGCCGCTCTTTCACCTTCGATTAGTAAAGGTCAAGGAGGCACTCCCCCCTTAAAGACCCTCAAAGACAAAGGTTCCAGGGGTCCAGATGGTATCTCCCCTGAATTACTAAAGGTGGTGGCACCTGCCATCACCCTGTCCTTCACATGGCTTATCAACTGATCCCTGCTTGAAGGTACAGTACCTTATACCTGGAACAAGCTGTTGTAATCCCTATCCCCAAAGGAGGTCCTAGGGAATCCATCGGCAACTACAGGCCAATCTCACCGCTTTGTGCCCTGGCCAAGATTAAAAAAAACTAGTATACTTCCAACTCCGTGACTACCTCGAGGCTAACCGGTTACTAGCCTCCAGGCAACAAAGCTTTAGGCAGAACCATGGCACTGATACAGCCTTCATAAAATTCTCAACCGACGTCCTAGGGGCCATGGACAAAAGACTCCCCTCAGGAGCTATCTTTATCGATCTATCAAAAGCCTTCGACCTAGTGGACCACAAACTCCTGCTATCCAAACTGGCCTCCCTTGGCCTGGATCAACATTCCCTTTCCTGGTTCACCTGCTACCTAGCTGGTCACTCCCAGCAGGTCAGGTGGAAGTCTGTGACCTCAGATCCACTCCCCCTAAGAGAGGAGTGTCTCAGGGTTCCATCCTTGGCCCCCTCCTCTTCTCGCTATTCATCAACGATCTTAAATCCCACTGTGGTGGTAGCTCGGTCGTTCAATACGCAGATGATGCTGTTATCTATTGGTCCCTGAGCAACCCATCTGACCTGGGACCCCATCTCCAAGCTAACTTTGCCAAGTTAGAGTCCTGGCTTACCGGGAATAAACTAGTTCTAAACACCACAAAAACCAAAGCAATGGTATTTGGTCAGAGAAACCTAGGCACAGTCCATAGTACCATAGTACCTTGCTCCCTCTGACCTCATCCTCAGGCTGCTACATCGAGGTTGTGAGTTCCCTCAAGTACCTGGGGCTAACCCTGGATCAAGGGTTTACCCTCAAATCTCATTTAGACCAAGTAACCATAGCCATACACCGCAAACTGGGCCTGCTGTACCGCCTGAATGACCAGCTCATCCCCGAGTCTAGAATCTCCATTGCCAACAGCCTACTCCTGCCAACACTGATCTTTGCTGCCCCAATTCTGCAGGGATTGGCTAAACAAGAGATGAATAGGCTACAAGTTCTCTACAACAAAGTTGCTTGGTTTGCGTCACAGTCCCACAAAAGATGGCATCACTATGAAGCCCTTGCTGCTCAACAATGACCCTCCCTAGATGGTCAATTCCAGTAACCTCTGCTGTGCAATGCATACAAGCTCTTACACCTCAGTTCCCCTGTCAGCCTGGCCAGTCTCCTGGTTTCATAGGTTTCATAGGTTTTCAGAGTTTATAAAGACTATAGTCCATATACTCGCCATTGATTTATGTATATCCCAGCATATTATTTTTGATCATATATTGATCAATTAGCTTCTTAAAGGATTCCATTGTTCTGCTAACTATTATTTCAATTGGAAGCCTATTCCAGATCTTAACCATTCTCACCATTAACCAGTACTTTCTTCTGAGGGTTTTAAACCTATCTAATTTAATCTTCAGTGGGTGAGCTCTAGTGCCATAGGGTTGATCCCTTAATGCAAAATTTAGCTGTTCCCAAAGTGTGGGGTCATTTAGTGCCCTATGTATTAAACATAGGTCACCACGCATTCTTCGATATTACAAGGTATACAGGCCCAAAGCTGTCAGTCTCTGTTCATACTCCTGCCCCTGGACCCCAGCTATCCTCTTTGTGGCTCTCCTTTGTACCCTCTCCAAAGATCTTATATCACCCCTGCCCCCTGGTACCCAAAACTGGGCACAGTATTCCATATGAGGGCGCACCAAAGATGTGTAGAGTGGTAAAAGAACTTCTTTATTCTTTATGCTCTTTATGTGTTTGTTTATGCAATATTGTATGTTGCTAGCCTTTTTTATTATTTGATTGTAATGTGACCCGAAGCTTAGGTTATTACATATTTTAACTCCTAGGTCACTTTCTTCGGTGACAACCTTTAATAATTCATTTCCCAACCTGTACCGATAATGCATATTATTTTTGCCAATATGCATAACTGTACATTTCGTTACATTGAAAGTTGACCTTTGCTTTTGTGCCCATTCTTCCAAGCTGTTTAGGGTGGTCTGGAGAATATTAGCATCTTCTATACCATTTATCACCTTGCCCACTCTGGTATCATCAGCAAATTTTGATAGCCATACCTCCAGTGCAGAATGCATAGATCCAATATAAATGCTAAACAGACATGGCCCCAACACGGGTTCCCAAGCATTCAGCGCGTACCCTATGAACCATTGGGCTTAACCTTCTAGTTAAACCCAGAGTTCGGACCACTGCCGGTAGCAAATCCTTTGCCACCACGGCCCCTGCCCTATGGAATAAGCTTCCTCCCCTCCTTCAGGATGCCCCCTCCCTTGAAAAATTCCATAAGGGACTTCAGGCTCACTTACTAGAGGCTAGCGTCTGCTCCTGTCAATGAATGGCCATGCACTGCTGTTTAAAATATTACCTTCCCTCCTGATATCTACACTCCTACCCAAGCTTATCCCTGTAATTGTCATCCCTTGTAATCTAATTATGGCACACTGTCAGCACTGTCTTATCCATGAATTTACTTGAATTGCTCTGTACTTGTTTCTTTGTTGTACCTGTACTCTTCTGTAACTAAAAGCTGTACCAATTCACCTCTGTAACCAAATACTGAACCTGTATACCTCTGTAACTAAATCCAGGTCACCCCTGAAAAAGGGACCCTCGGGGCTCAGTGGGCCTACCTGGTTACCAAAATTGAATAAATAAATAAATAAATAAAAGGCTGGCTGGGGCCAGGGTGAGCATACCCTCATCTAGAACCTTGGTCAGGGCCAACTGGTTACCTGAAAGGCACAGTGTGCCCTGCAGGTGTTAACACAGCCCATCTCGTCAAGAGGATGTCTTTTTTTTTTATAATTCAAACTTTATTAGTATACTTTCCACAATAAAAGGCAGTTACAATGAAAATGAGATGTAAATACAGCCACTTATAAAAACATGACGCCTAACCCTCCCGTCCCTCCCCTTACAGCAGTAACAAATACATGTATCCCCTAAATACAAGCTCATTACCTGAGAACCTGCAGGACATTTTAGACTGTGACATGATTAAGACTGAGCCACTAAAATTAGAGAGCGAAGGGGATCCCATATTCTGGTATATGCTGCCAATCTATTGTGAAGACTGGCAATCGCTTTTTCTGTAAGTAGATTGGCAAGAATTTCATTCACCCATTCTTGAAAGGTTGGGGAGGAATTGTCTTTCCAGTGACATAAAATAAGCTTCTTGACAGATAAGGCAATCATGGAAATATGAAACCTTCTTACTTTAACTCTGATAGAAGACAGGTCCCCTTAAAGGCAAATATCAGGAGTAAAATACTCCTGAAGGCCCAGTAAAGGATCCAGGGAAGTCTTGATTGAATCCCATAAGAGGGAAATTTTAGGGCAGGACCAGAACATGTGAAGAAGTGTTCCTGCTTCCCGCGAACACTTAGTACATATATTAGAGTTCAAGAGACCCCATTTCTTTAGTTTTACCGGGGTGCTATACATGTTATGTAACATGTGATATTGCATGAGACGCAATCTGTCTTGAGAAACATATTTATGACAGGATCTCCACAGGGATTGCCAATCCAGATGATATTGAGGAAGGTTAGAGTTCCAGAATCTCATGGATCCAAAAGAGTACCCATATCTTTTATAAAACAAGACCTGATATAATTTAGATATGACACCTGAAGATCCAAGAAGTGAAGAAACCTCAGGTATCAGGGTTGTGACAGTCTTGGGGGGGGGTGGTATTGCCAAAAACTATTGTAAGTAAGTGCCTTAACTGTACAACTTTGAAGTGAGAGGGAGCCGGAATAAGAAATGTCCTAATAATATCCCCTACTGACAACCATTGCCCCCCCTTCATCCACAAAAGAGAGCACTTTCCCATCCCCCAACTGAGACAGCCACTTATGGGGAATCTGCTTCTTGTTAATGGTGAAAGATGGGGAATTCCAGATAGACTGGGCCAAATCCAACTGAGGGGTATAGTGCAAAAATGAACATAATTGTGCATATACCTTTAAAGGGTACCTAAACAAGCCATTTTTTTAAACTACAAACTCCAAAACCTGGCTTCAAAGTGAGGTAAAATAAAGGTTGCTGTTTACATTCATGCTAAAACAGCATTTATGCAAATAACAAAAATGCAGTTTCATAGCTTTTGAAAAATGTAAACATCAGCCTTTCACTTTCAAAAAACAGCCTTGGTTTCTCCCTAAGATGTCTGCCAAGTGTGTTAAGTGATGAGTCATGATGACATAATCGGAGTCAGAGACAGAGACCCATATATATTCCGATATAGTGCTAACTAGTTCTTCTTTCCCTTTTTGTTTTGAATTGTTGTAAAATAATGAACAATACTGTGCATTAACTCATGGAATATTTTGATCAGTACACATGCTAGGCTATGATTTTGTTCATTTTGTTTACTTTAACTTGAGGAAAATGTTTTGCAATCCAGCTAACTTTTACTTTGGAAAACTGCAGTACAGTACAGCACTTCAAATACTAAATTATCTAGTGGTTATGTGATGCACTGAATTTTGTTTTTTGTTAACCAGAAGAGACACACTAAGCTGAAAGGTTGTTTACAGGTGTGGCCTGGAAGCACAATGAAGTTTAATGACTTGGTTAGGGTTACACAGCAAAGTACCGGTCTGGTTCAGTTCTAAAGCTCATGCTCTCTTGTTAATCCACAAATAAGGCTTTCTTTTTCCACTTGAACCCACTGCACCTAGCCTGCCTTCTGTTGAACACCCCGTCATCCATACCCTGTCCTTAGTGCTGCTTGGGGCCACATATGCGCTTACGGTCTCATAAAGAGAATTATCACACCTCAGATTGTAATCTTGTATCTCAGAGAGTTGTGCACACGTATACCGACACGCATCATCAGCTGGCACTGTTAAAAAATGCCTCACAAATCACTATCCAGTCTGCATTCTCAATGTTTGACTTCTGCTCCTACAGTAAACATTGAGTGGATCACCACCCTTCTGCACGGTGAAGGTAGTATGTACAGTTCCCCTGTTGTATTTTTTCCCCACCTCATTAACCAGCAACTAGGCCTTCTTGAAGGTCCAAGCAATAAGCATCATGACCCACCAGAAAAACTGCTGTTCATGCCTTCATAAGGGCTGCACTTACAATGGATAACAATATTATTAGCAGGAGAGGCATACTAATGCCATGAGCGAATCCACCCAACTTCCAGTATCAGTCTACTACTTTACCTGTGATCTGCAGAACCCTGCAGGACAGTTCCCAGCAATTTTTTTCCAGTACTTTCTGTGCTCTACTCCACAATGCAAGTTGGTTGGCTACCACCGTTCAAATCTTGAATGAGCTATACACAACTCCTCAATACTGTCCTAACAAATGTCAACACCCCCCAGCCCGATGGTTATCCCCACACTGAATTCAAGTAACAGTTTAGGTGCAGCCCTTCCACTCTGAGTATTTGTCATTGCTGTCTATCTCATCCACAGTCAGGTAGTGATCATGATGCTGGCAGACCCACATTTCAGATCTCACAGTGATCTGCTCAGCGTCCTCCTTCATGCCTTCAACTAACCTGAATATAGCTGTATCCTGCTAGAATGGCTTCTTCAGTCCCTCTCTGGCATTCATTCTTCTCACCTGCTCCCCACACCAAAAACTGGTGAGTTCACTACCCTTCCGCATCAACAGTCTCCCATGCTATTTTTACATATTAATAATAAACATGATATTCTGGTAACCTAGGCTGATAGCAGCATGGCACAAGTGAAACAATAGGCTTTCCTACCCATATAAGATCTAAGCCACCTATGATTAGGCATTATTTAATGATGTGCATAATGATGTGCACACCCATCATTTAATAGTGCTTAATCAAAGGTAGCCTAGATCTTTTAAGGATAGGAAAGCCCATCATTCCCCTTGTTCCCTGCTGCTATCAGCCTGACTTACTGGAAAGATATGTTTATTTCTGATATGTCAAAATAAAACAGGGACTGTACTACTAGCATTCGTGATGCAGAAGGGTAATGAGCTCACCAGTTTTCAGTGGGAGGAGGAATAGTGAAGAATGAATACCAGAGGGAGACTGAGAAGGCCATTCATGCAAGGTACTGCTATAATCAGGGAAGGGGGGGGCAGAAGGAGAGAAATATGAGCAGACTACTGTGAGAAATAAGACGTGGGGCTGCCAGCACCTTGATCACTACCTGACCCCCATTGTCCTGGCTAATATTCCCCTTCCCATAAAAGCAGTTCATGCAATTGTCCAATGCCGTGTGTGGATATTAATGTATGAAATGGCTGCCACTACACATTCAGTCACTTCACTACCAGTCTAGTATTGTAAAGCACTTTGGGATACAATGTGTATGAAAAGCACTATATAAATGCTGATTCTTCTTCTTATTATTACTTCTCATGGAAAAAGAAGACAAGACAAGCATATATTTGATTTTCGAGAAGGTATGAACTTAACATTGGACTGCACAAGAACTTTGCTACAAAAAAGTGGTAGATCTAGTGGGTGGTGAAGGGTGTGGCTGCAACCCCCCCACACAACACACATAGTAATGTACTTGCTTGCTGCTGCTGCTGCATTTCACTTTGTTGAAGAAGTCTGATTTATAGACTGTACAAATGTTTACATTCAAAATATGGATTACATTTGTAGGTTCTGTCAAAAACGTATTAGAAAAGAATAATAGCAGGAAATATAAAGGTTTAATAAAAATGTTAAACAGTGCATATTAAGCATACACACCACCCCAGCACCCCCATTGTAGCATCCTGGATCCACTATAACCACTAGACCACCAGGTTATCCAAGATTTGTACTGCACTGTGGTTTGCCACAGAGAAAGTTGGTTGGATTAAAATGCAATTGCAGCATGTTAAAGTAAACAAAAAGAACACAACCATAGCCTAACATGTGCATTATACAAAATAATGCACATGGTTGTGACCATTTCGATGAAACAATTCTATACAAAGGGAAAAAAGAACTACTTAGCACAATAGAGAGTCATGTCTCTCTGACTTTGGCTCCGACGATATCATCACATAACACATTTGGTGGCCATTTTAGGAAGCAGGTAAGACAGTTTTTTTGAAATTGGAAGGCTGATTTTACAATTTTCAAATGCTCTGGAACCACATTTAGGTAAATTATATAAATGTAGTTTTAACATTAATGAATACAGCAGCCTTTCCCTTAGTCACCTACGGAGTCAGCTTGTTGAATAGTTTGTTGTCAAAATGTTGTTTAGGTATCCTTTAATGAGGTAACTACTATGAGGCATTCCTCAGCCATATGCACCTGGGAGTTTTTAAGATAAAATAAGGTCAGGGGGTCCAGATTCTTAGACCTAAATACATCCAATTCAATCCTAAGCCAAGCCGGCTGTTCTTTTTCCAGGCTGGGAGATACCCATCTCAAACATTTTGCTAAATGGCTGGCCCAATAATATATAGCCAGATGGGGAATCTGCAAACCCCCCTCAAGTTTTGGAGCTGCCAATTTATAATAGGCCAATCGAAGATACTTATCGGCCTAGATAAACCTAGTAAATATGTCATGTAACTTTTTAAACCAGAGTAGAGGGATAAAGGGTAAAAAATTCTAGGGAATATATTCATCTTAATTATGTTGATCCGGCCCCATAGAGAAATGGGAAGTCTGGACTACCTATCAAGGTCGTGAATTATAAGCTGTGACAGAGAGTCAAGATTTTCCTTAAACCATGTTGGGGGTTACGGGATAGTTTAATGCCCAAGTATTTAAATGACCTGGGAGTCCAACATAGACCTAAGGGACTAATGTCATTTTTGAATACCTTATGGTTTAATGGAAAGAATGAGGATTTGCTAGCATTCAGTTTGTAATTGGACAGGGCACTAAATCTTACTATTTCGCTCAACAAAGCCGGTACAGAAGATACCGGATGGGATAAGTGTATCAACAAGTCATCCGCATATGCAGTGACCTTAATTTCATGGCGCTCAACCCAAATGCCTTGTATAGAGGCATTTTTGAGAATGTTTTGAATGAGAGGTTCCAGATATAAATTAAATAACAGAGGAGGTAAGGGACAACCCTATCTGGTCCCTGAATGGAGTGGAAAAGGTTTAGAAAAGGCCCCATTCCCAGAGATCTTTGCTGTAGGGGTTCTATATAATGTAGCAATCCAGGATGTAAATACAGAGGGGAATTGGAAAGCTTCTAGAACTCAAAACAAAAAATTCAAATTCACATGATCAAATGCCTTCTCAGCATCCAGTGAAACCAGTCCTGTGGGAAACTCAGCATCCCTGGTAGCCGAGAAGACATGAGATAGGGTACACAAATGGTCAGATGATGAGCGCCCCTTCATAAATCCTACCTGGTTCATACCTATTAGTTCAGGGAGAACTACAGTTAACCTATTGGCTAGTATCTTTGAAAGAATTTTAATATCTTGCTTTAGAAGGGATATAGGTCTGTAGCTTTGAACAAGCTCAGGGTCTTTATCTGGTTTAGGGAGAAGAACAATCAAGGCCTCAAAGAGGTGAGGGTCTGCCTCTGCCCCGGTTAAAACATATTGAAATAGGCAATAACATACTGGTAGTAAGAGATCCCGGAAAATTTTGTAAAATAGGGAGGAGAGTCCATCAGGGCCTGGGACTTTGTCTACGGGTAATCCACTAATAACCTCAGCAATTTCCTCCTGCAATATAGGGGTGACCAAAAAACACTTTTGTTGCTCTGAAAGGAAGGGCAGATGGGAATCCCTCAGATAATTCTCGGTACTCCCAGGACAGGGAGGATACTCCATGTCACTGTACAGTCTTTCATAATATAGGGCAAATTCTTGTACTATCTCGGTAGGAGATACTTTCAGAGACCCGTCTGCCACTGCCCGAATTGAAGGGATGAATTCTGCAGATTCTTGCTGCTTTATACGCAATGCCTATAGGCACCCCGCCTTCTCTCCCTGATCCGTGTAACTAGCCCTAGTATGAATAATAGCTAATTCTGCTTTTTCCCGAAGTAACTCTAGGTATCTGTCCTTCAACACTAGGAGCTTCTTCTTGTCTTCATCTGGAGCACTAGCCAAAATATTAATTTCAAGTGACCGAATTTGGGACAGTAATGATAATAGTTCCTTCTCCTGTGCCCTTTTCCTACTCACCGCCATACTAATGAGGATCCCTCTCATGTAAGCCTTGAAGGCCCTCCATAAAATATCCGGTTTTGCACTGTCTAAAGGGTTAGATAAAAAAAAGGAACTCAATTTTCTCCCTTATGAGCTTGCAATACTTAGCATCTTTAAGAAGTTGTTCATTGAGTTTCCATCTGGTTTCCATATTAGGTAAATTAAAGAATGCCAGTTTGCATAGCACCAGTGAATGGTCGGAGACAGAGCCAGGTTGAATCAAGAAGGTCTTAACCCCGGGTAGGAGAGCCTGAGAAATAAGTACGTAATCAATGCAGGACTGCAAGCTGTGTGCCATTGACCTGAAAGTAAACTCCCTAGAGTCAGGATATACAGTAACACATGCCAGACATCACATAGCCTGCACTGGTCTACTAAGTCCCTAAAAGCCCTCTGCCCCCGAGAGACCACTTCTGGTCCACTACCTGACCTGTCAAGGTTAGAATCTATGACTTGATTGAAGTCGCCCCCAAAATAATCCTGATGGGAAGCATTGGAAGGATAATGGTTATGAGTCTCCTTAAAAACCCAGGATCATCCATATATACTACCAAGTAAAAGTGTAACTGACCAGAGAGTGACTTTAACTAAGATAAACCTGCCCCCAGGGTCTTTGATGACCTGTGTAGAGACAGAGGGAATGCCTCTATTAATAATAAGCATGACCCCACAACTATTAGTGGAACCCTGAGCATCATAAACCAGCCCCACCTGTTGCCTCCTTAACTGTAAAGCTTCAGCTTCTAATAAATGGGATTCCTGTAGGAAAGTTATCTGAGAACGTAATAAGCTTAAATGTTTGAGAACCTGATATTGTTTGGATTTTTTCC
The DNA here is from genome assembly GCA_016271365.2 of Neoceratodus forsteri. Classification (NCBI taxonomy): domain Eukaryota; kingdom Metazoa; phylum Chordata; order Ceratodontiformes; family Ceratodontidae; genus Neoceratodus; species Neoceratodus forsteri. The sequence continues at coordinate 82,269,551 of CM028133.1, read as the reverse complement.
TGATCCCCTTAACATTCCAAGTAGCAATAGTCACCTCTTTGGCTATCTGATAATAGTGAATTGAACTTAGTATGTTCAGCCCTGCACACAGGATACATAATGCATGCAACCATACTCCAAAAGTTACTGCTGTAAAATGCTCCCTCCTCCCCAACCACCCCCCACAATTAGTCCATTCACTTCCCCCTGACTTTCCCCATTTCACCTAACAAAAGCCCAGATCCACTACCCCACCCAACCCCCACACTGCCACAAGCAACGTTTAGCACAGTACTGGGTCCTTTCCTCCTTCTCCTGCCTCCCGATAATGCACCTCTGCTAATGGCATTACAACTTACATCCAGAGTAAATATTAAAGAATACGATTATATTAATTACCCCAAAAACTAGAGAGCGGCCTTGGGCTTCCAATGTGTGCATGCATACATGCATAACATGATAATGAAAGGGAGAGCAGAGTAAACTGCCAAACTCATGAATGTGCCAGGAAACCTCAAGAACCTGAGGTAAAAATAGGGGTTACCTTGCCCCACGAGAAATCTTTACACAAACCAGAACGAGATAGGGAAACTAACGAAGGGGAATAGCCCTTTCCCATCAAACTGAGAGCAGAAATAGAAAAAAGCATTGAGATCATGAACCCGAGAGAAAGAAAACTGAAAAAACAACTCTTCCCAGAAATATACCAGCCCTTAGTTACAAGAATTCCCCTTGGGAAAATTTGCTGTCCTGAACTTGGGACTGGCGAGAACACTGAAGGAGATCCTCCTCGAATTAAGAACAACGCGGCGTTACACTACATATGCATGATACGCCCTCTTGTGACCACAACCCGCTCCTGACAAGGTAAATATGAGTTACTGAGAAAGCCCAAGACCGCTCCCATTTCCAGCAAACTGTAAAATGAACGTTAGTCCTAGAATTAATAACACAAATTTCCCCTCTCTATGCAATTTACAAAACTGACTATACTGGGACATAAAGCTCTTTTTCTAATTAAGCCAACTCTGAGACCCCAAGTGACTTTGCCCTGAACAGGGTTAGCTTTATGAAGTTAGGCTTGAGAGGCTGTTGAGGTAGGCCATGCACTGATTAACACAGTCCAGATGAAAGCGAGAACTTCCAAATACAGCTCGTCGACATTATCTCCTCAGAGAAGAAGAGAGATAACAGTTCAATAAGGACAACTCAAGCAGCTCCTCAACATCTGAACAGGGCCTCTCAGGGTTCTCGGAACAGGTCCGGTAGCATGGTTTTAAGGCTCGAAAGGGCAGCTTCAGGATCATCATAATTTAAACAGGATCCGTTTACAAAAACTTGTAGCCTGGCCAGGTATCCCATCCTGATTTTCAGACCTGCGTCTATGGTCTTAGATATGATGGGATGAAACGCTTTTCATTTCAAACGAACCGATCCAGGGAAATCTTGTGCAATTCTCAGTTTCGTATTCTCCCAATGAACCTCTTGTAAAGCTCTCACGTTCTGCAAGAAGTGCTGCCTTTCAAGGAAATTCAAAAGCGGCAGATAATAGGACGGGGGGGGGGGAACATCCGGAGAAGGCTTTGGTTGCAGTGACCTGTGAGCTTGCTCTATGATGTATACTGGGCCGAAGGAAGAGGGGCCAGCAACCCGTTCCACCAGCTTCTGTGTGAATGCTACAGCATGCTGGCCCTCTTCTCCCTCTGGTAGCCCTAGTATCACAACATTGTTTCTGTGGCTATGGCCCTGCAAATCTTCGAGTTTTGCCTCCAGACGAGATAGCTTCTATCACGTAGACACTAATTCAGGATCAAGATTCTCTAGCCTTTTCTCCAACGAGACTATTCGAACTGTATTATCAGAGACATTTAATGATACTTCATCCAGTTTTCTAGAGAGATTTTTCAGGTCGATTGCCATTTCTTTCATCTCTTCACGAAAGGGTTTAAACTCTTCTAAAAACCTATTAAGTGTTAAAGATTCTTGTTCCCCAACTTGACTCGAAGGATCAGGCCTATCTGGCCCACCCAAGGCCCGGGATTTCTTTGGGGCCTTTTTGGGAGTAGCAGGGCGGGTGTGTTTCTGCGGGGCTTTCTTCATATAAGCCTCCATCCGCAGATCAAACTCATGAAACAGGTTCACAAGATGCTTAAATAGCAGAAGAATTCAAAAGCAGAGGAAATGGAGACATATAAATGTCTTAAAAAGAGGATTTAATGATCAGGAGGCAGGAGCTTAACGGAGGAGCTTCTACTCAGCACTCTGCATCACGTGATCCTCCAAGAGGATGTGTTTTAAATTTAAAGTGTGTGGCAACCACCACGTAAATAGACAATTGTAGAAAAGTCCAGGGATTCCAAGAAAATGGGATAGACAGTTCACTTCTGTAGAGAAGTTCTGTGTGAAATATGAGTACTGTTTGTTTTGTGAAGAAGAAAAAGTGTTCTTATGTAGATACATAGACAGTTTCACCAGATAAGGGCATACAGCCCACCCAGTCTGCCCATTTGAGCTTGTAAGTTTACTTTATGTTTTCCTAGAAGTCTGTTGCCCCTTAACCCTGATCTCCAGAATTCCTTTATGTCTATCCCACGCATTCTCAAATCCCGTGATTGTTTCAGCCCCCACCACTTCCTCTGGCAGGGTGTTCCACTTGTCCACCACCTGTTCTGTGAAGAAATTCTTCATCACGTTTCCTCTGACTCGCCCTCCCTCCAACTTCATTCCATGCCCTCTAGTCCGGGAACATCTTTTTTGTTTAAAAATAGTGTATTCCTACACCCTGTTCCTCCCTGTAAGATACTTGTATGTCTCTATCATATCCCCTGTCTCCCTCCTCTCCTCCAGGGATTACATATTCAGTTCCTTCAACCTGTCCTCATAGGACTTGTGATGCAATCCATGTACCATCTTTGTTGCCCTCCTCTGAACCTTCTCAACCTTGTCTATGTCCTTACGTAGGTAATGTCTCCAGAACTGTACACTGTACTCCAGGTGGGGCCTCACTAGTGTCTTGTATAGTGGAATTATAACCTCTCTTTTCCTACTGGTGATGCCCCTGCCTATGCATCCCAGCATCCTATTTGCTTTACCTGCTGCCTTGTCACACTGCTTCCCTGCCTTGAGGTCATCAGAGATGATAAACCCAAGATCCCTTCTCTGCTTGGTGCATGCTATATCCTCACCCCCAACTGATATATTGTGCCCGGGTTTTTGTGCCCCATATGCATTATCTTGCACTTCTTTGCATTGAATTTTAATTGCCAAACCCCTGACAATACTTCAAGTTTCTGCAGGTCCCTTCTCATTCTGTCTACACCCTCTGATGTGTCTACTCTGTTACAGAGCTTTGTGTCATCAGCAAACAGGGAAATTCTACCTTCTAGGTCCTGCGCAATGTCACTGATGAAGATGTTGACTAGGACTGGTCCCAGCACTGATCCCTGTGGCACCCCACTGGTCACTCTTCCCTCTGTGGAGTGACAGCCATTTACCATCACACTCTGTGTCCTGCAACCCAGCCAGTTACCTACCCACTACAGTACTGTTCTGCCCACACTCATATTCCCCAGTTTGTGTAATAGTCTTCTATGTGGCACGGTGTCAAAGGCCTTGCTGAAGTCCAGATAGGCCATGTCCACTGCCCTCCCCTGATCCACTTCCCTAGTCACCCAGTCAAAAAATTCAATGAGGTTGGTCTGACATGACCTCCCCCTGGTGAAACCATGCTGCCTTGGGACCTGTAGTCCATTGACAACCAGATGTTCCCCAATCTCTCCTTCAGTAGTGCTTCCATGATCTTCCCCCTACCGAAGAGGTGAGGCTGACTGGTCGGTAGTTCCCCGCTTCCTCTTTGTTCCCACTTTTGTATAAGGGGACTACATCTGCAGTCCTCCAGTCTTTGGGTACCTCCCCTGTTTCCAGTGATCAGCTAAACAGGATTTCCAGAGGTTCAGCCACCACCACTCTTAGTTCTTTAAGGACCCTGGGGTGCACGCCATCTGGCCCCATTGCTTTATCAACTCTTATTACTTCCAGTTCCTTTAGGACCCTTTCTCATGTAATGGAACTTATGTCCATTTCTGCACCATTCCCACCCCTTGTACTCCCTTCAGACCCATTACCCTCCTCTTCCTCAGTAATGACTGAGCAGAAATGCCTGTTCAATATGTCAGCTTTACTGTTGTCATCCTCCACGCGGCCCCCATCCTCCTCCTTCAGTCTCACTATCCCTCCCTTTGCCTTTCTTTTTTCACTTATGTACCTGTAAAAGGTTTTGTCCCCTCTACCCGCTGATGTTGCTATATGCTCTTCTGTCTGAGCTTTGGCTTCCCTTACTGACCTTCCTACCTCCCTTTGCTGCTCCTGGTACTTCTCCCTATCCCCTTCTGCCTGTGTCTTTTTGTATTGCCTGAATGCAATCTTTTTGGCTTTCACTTTCTCCGCTGCCTCCTTGGAAAACCATAATAGCCTCCTCTTCCTTTTCCTCTTGCAAACCTGCTTAATGCATAGTTCTGTTGTTCTTGTAATCCCCATTTTAAATACTACCCACTGTTTCTCAACCCCTGATTCCTGACCCATTCCCCTTAATGCCTCTTTCAAGCAACTCCCCATTTTCCAAAAGTTAGTCCTCCTAAAATCTAGGATACGTGTTTTTGTGTGGTTTGATTCTGCTCCTTCTGTGATTTCAAACCACAATGACCGGTGGTCACTGTTCCCCAGGTGCTCCTCTGCTGTTATCCCCATCACACTGTCCCTGTTTGTGAGCAAAAGGTCTAGTGTTGCCTTCTGCCGAGTTGGTTCCATGACCAGTTGCTTGAGGAAGGCACCCTAAAGGGAGTCCAGGACAAATCTGCTCCTAGGTGATGCTGCTGCTGGGATGCTCCAGTCCACATCTGGAATATCGAGGTCTCCAACCAGCACTACCTCACCCTTGTTTGCCATTCTTTGGATGACTAGCATCAGCTCCCTATCCGTTTCTTCCTCCTGCGCTGGTGGTCTGTGCAGATGGCTGGCCCCATTTTCCTTTCCAGCTTAACCCACAGTATCTCTCTCCCCCATTTTGTTCCTCCTGGATCTCTGTGGCCCTCATGTCATTTTTCACATACAGTGCCACTCCTCCTCCCTTCCTACCTGCCCTGTCTCTTCTGAATATGTTGTAGCCAGGTATGGCCATCTCCCAGTCATGGTTATCATTATACCAGGTTTCTGTGATGGCCACAATGTCCAGGTCTGACTGCACCAAGACAGCCTCCAGATCCTCCATATTGTTGCTAAGGCTCCTGGCATTGGCACACATGGCTTTCCATGATTTGACCTCCCTAGACTGTCTAGCTGTTCTACTCCAGCCCCTTCCCTGGTTGTCCTTTATTCCTGGTTCTTCTTGCTGTCTGCCCTTCTGTTGAATTTTGTCCCTTTTCTGCCTATCCACCTCTTGGGCACTTATCTCCATCTTTTGCACACTGCGTTGTAGAGATATTCACTCCTCCGGTTCACTGGTTCCACTTCTAGCTGTGGGGGGTGGGCAATTAGGTACCCTCCTTGCTGGCCTGCCACCCCCTTAGCTAGTTTAAATGCTTGTCAATGTAGCATTTAAACTTATCATTGAGTGTTTGGATTCCCCTCCAGGATGGATGCAGGCCATTAGGCTTGAACAAGCCTCCATCCCTCCAGGTGGGTCCCCAGTCACCAATGAATCCAAACCCTTCCTCACAGCACCAGTTCTTCAACCATGAGTTAAAATTCCTGGTGCATGCACCCTATGCTCTCCCATGCCTCTTGCCAGTAGTACTTCCGAGAAGGTGACAGAAGTAGCTACTTGCTTGAGACCCCTCCCCAATTTCCTAAACTTCTCCTGAACTTCCTTTGGTTCCCCATTTGCCAGGTCATTAGTACCTAGGTGGATAATGACATCCAGCTAACCCTCCTGTCTTGCCTTCCCAGCGATCCTCAGGATCTTCCTTCCATCCCTCCATGCCATGGCACCTGGTAGGCACCTCACCTCCCTGTCATCCCCCTCCTGTGTTCCTAGTTGGATCTCTGTTATGATGAAGTCCACCACCAGGATTTGCTTCCTCCTTCTCTGGGGTCCACTGCTCTCCCCACTGAGGTCACCTCCTTGGCTAACCTCCACATCCTTTCCTTCCACTTCTCTGGGTTTGGTTGTCCCCATTTGCCAGTGTGGCATATGAGTTCTTGAGTGGAATAGGATCTGGGATGTGCCTCTGCCCGACTGCCATAACCCTCCCTGAGCCCACTGTCATCCAAGTGCTCCTCGTACTTGGCATCCTTTGAGGTAGCAGTGTTGGACTGGGTGGTCTCTGGATAGGGGTGATGGTACTCCTGACCCAGTTTACTTCTGACTGCATCTGTTGCTAATAGTACAGTTTTCCAGAATTAGGGGACCACCCAGTTTCTGCCTACCATCTGTAGAAATAAAGCCATACTATACAATCCCAATTTTCTGGTGTCAGACATTCCATCTTTGAGTCCATGCAAAATGTTTAAAGGGCTCCTCAGATAGAAGACACAGCACAGCACCTCTCCCAGAACTCGGAGTAAATATAAATGTTATTTTGCACTCTAACCCCCGACCTCTTAGATGCCAAGCCAGGTCTTTACCCTAATGTCAGAGGTGGTACATTTGTTTATGTCAGCTTGTGGTTTGTTGCATTGTCTGTGTACAAGTTTGGGGGGTCCTGGCTGCAAGATGCTGCTCTTGGCTGGGGTAAGGCTTGCATCTTTAACAATTATTCTGCAGAGCTGGCAGTGAAGTGCAAGGAGTTCACATCAGTAAGGAAAGCTTTCCAGGAACTGGGAATTTGGTATAATTTGTAGACCCGGTCAAATCAAAAATAGCGAGCAATGGAGTGGCCAGCACATTTGACACCCCTGAGGAGGTGAATGGGATACCATCAGAGACACTGGCCAGAGAAAGCAAAAGAGTGGAAGACACAGGCAGGAGCAGCCATCCCTAACAAGTAGCACCAGGAGATCCTGACCCATGAACCAGGAAAGCCTCTGTATACACGTTACCCCCAGGACCACTGGACATGGAGAGGTAGACCATTCACTTGAAGAGGACTAGGGGCAGAGAAAGGAGGAAGCTACAGGACCACATTAGGAACACAGCTCCTGGGGCAGAAGCAAGAACTTAGGCTTCTCACCCCTTGGCTAGGACATGGTGGGTGAACCCACACCAAAAAGAGACTGCCATGAAAAAGAATGCAGCTCTCCCACCAGGGAAGCCTCAGATAAATACATATAAATACATAATCACAAAACAGAATCCGGAGAGTGAAACTCAGCTGTTACAGCCAGAAATTGTAAATGACTCTCTGCCATCCTCAAGTGACCCTAGATGGGACAGGGACCTGAAAGCACCAGAGTAGGCTGGTGCTCCTTCACCCTATGCAATCAGCACCTGAAGCGCATTTGACACTCTGAACTTAGAAAATGTATGTTGCATGTCAGCCTAGACCTGCAGCTGTGGGAAACATCCTTTAAAACACAAAATCACATCCTTTGTCTGTTACTCCCTCATTTCCCCTTTTGCCTTCCCTCCCCACAGGTAATGAGTTTACTGAATATCTTTGTTAAATGTTTGACTCTTCCCTGGCTAGCCTTTGGTGTGAGTCTGACAGTGATCCCTTGAGGAACCGTGAGCCTGGGACAATAACAAAGGGTAGAGGGAGGACTATTAGCCATTAAGTCCAATCATTCCTCAGACTTTGTTGTGGATTGTTCACAGCTCCCTCATCAGTCACCCACCCTCCATTGCACTCTTAGGACCACTGTCTCAACATCTCAGCTATCTCAGGTGTCTTGGATGCCCCAGTGTCAAGGTCTAAAATGTATTTCTGCCCTAAAGCATTTGAGGAAGGGACTGGGAATTTGCCAGGGCAAATAAACTTTGTTGAATGTTCCTTTACAACCATCAGGGAGGATTGAGGGGACTGCTGACAAACTCCCATCCTGGCACCCCACTAGATCACAGCCATGATCAGGACCTGACATGGCCATCCAGAACACTGGATAGGCAATGGCACAGATATCCACTGGGTTGGGAGGTGGGGAGGCTCAAAAGACTGGCCACATTGGCAATGGCCATGGCAAGGATGTTGAGCTGTCAGCAACTGGCGGCAAAAATTGCTGGTTGGCTGTCAATCAACCATGCAGTGATTGGCTAGAGTGACACACCCTATCCACTTCCCTGCTTTCCCCAACCATACTACACAAACATGTGAATGTTGAAGGGTCCTTGAGAGGGCTAGTCCATTGCACTCCCTCTCTGCATGGCAGCACTCTCATACTAGGTTTCACTATTGATAGTACCAATGGGAGCCTGTAAAACATACTTAACATCTGCCAAACATTGCAGGCTGTTCTGGGGATAGGAGAACCTCCTTTTCTCCCTTCCAATGTATAGTACATTGTTACCTTCTGCCACACATTCACTAAAAAATACCACCAACAGCTTAATCTGGTTTAATGTCAGTTGGCATTCATCTGTATCACCCCTCCCCCAGGATGAGGCTGAAAATAGGCAGAATTGTCTAGTCCTCCTTTCCTGGTCAACAAAAATGAAATAAATAATCACTGGTAGCCCATGCTAGGAAATAGGCAAGGGTTACCAGGAGATCAGAAGAGTGTAAGAGAATTGAGCATTCCTGGGACTTCTTCCATCTCTAAGGGAGAGGTGGTTAGTCATCTTGGCTTTTGACTGCCACCAGGTGAAGGCCTGATGGTACTGCAGGCAGAGAGGAGCTGGAAGGGAGAGGCCACTGTTCTGAAGTATATGGGTGTCTGCACATGCATGCATTGATATGACACCATGGCAGGGACTCACGGGAGAAAATGGAAAAAGGGATCTAAAGGTTAACCATTGTCCTGTGCACCTTCCCAGACACATGCCACCACCACCCAGATGCCTTAAGCAATCTGTATTCAAACTGTGGGGGGGAATGGCCTCCTCCCTCCTCCAGCCCCACGGGGGGCAATCCATGTGGGACTTGCTCCAGGTAAATCTGAGGGAGGTGGGTTCCGACTGGGGGAAGTGGCAAAAGGTGCAGGAACTTGACTGAGGAGTAAAATGCTGGATTAAAAAAAGTACCTCTTTTGGGGCCAGCCTGTCAGCACATCAGTAGCATAACTGCCAATTACGCCAGTGATCCTACTTCAAAAATTAGCCTGGGTTGTCAGAGGCCAGCTCAGGGGAAGAGGATTGAGCATCACAGAGGATGCTCTTCTCCTCTGGGTGGCAGGATGCCATATTCTGCCGAAGTACTGTCACCAAGGTGACTAGAGGTAGTAATGCAGATTGAAAGGCAAGTGGGAGGAAAAAGACATCATTAAAGCTGGTGTCCGATGCATGCATTGCTTGGGCAGGATGGCCTTGCTGTCCTAGCATGCTGCATCTCTGGGGTAGAGAAAAAACAAAAAATGTGCCCAGCACCTCCATGATGATGCCCACAGGAGCTCCCTGGGTCTCCATCCAGCTCCAGATCCTAGCACAGGCCCAATGAAATGTGAAAACTTGGGGGTTCTCCTGCACCCTGACCCTGACCATGCCTGGGGGGAGCAAAGCAAGAGCTCTCTGGAGACAGGTGACCATGACTGGGGAGACTCAGGGGGTTGCTCGAAGGAACCTGTAGGACATAGGAGGGGGCTGGAGAGTTGGGGGGCATAAACAGACATTGCACAAAAAAAGTATCCCCATAATGTGCATTTTATCTCACATGGGCAGCTTTGTAAACAGTGCATTTGCTCAAGGACCTATCATTTTAGCTACTCCAGAGGAGGGGGTGAGTTATGTTTGGGGCACAGTGTGGTTACGAAGCTACTCAGTTCAAAGTCAGAGCTTACCTGCTTGCCCGGAACCTAAGTGTGCCATCACTAACAGGAGAGTCCATTGCGGGGGGGGGGACTCCTATGGCTAGTATCTCCTTCTTCTGGTAAACCTGTGAATGACTATCCTCTGTCCCATAAAGGCATGCTATGGGCTTCCCCCAGGGGGAGCAACTGATTTCTGACTCATTAAGTATTGCATCGACTCAGCTCTCTTGCTGACCAACATACTCGACTGGCCAGTCAGAAACCTTGCAAATCAACTGTAACAAGATCAATTTTCAATAGTGGGTCGAGCACCCACACGTATACAATGTTTCTTCTGAGTACATGGTCTGGGGGCAGTGGTTCAGGGCATACCCCCACCCCCACCAATGACAACCCCTTCAGACCCAAAGATGTTTATGTTCTACTGTTACTTTGGTTATGTTTTATGGAGAACTCTGCAGTTTATATGTTTAATACAATGATGTATCCTGAAATTTTAAACTTATACTCAAATGTTGACAAACTGCCCCCCCAATAAACACAAAGCAAAAGATGTGCTGCTCCACCACACAAACATTGCCCCACCTCCACTTCAGTCAACTATATGTAGATGCCAATAATCCTAATACAGTAGATTCAAAATGTTTTATCTAATACACTACCAATCACACAGATGTTGGCTGGCTTTTAGTCACAATGTTTAGAATACATTGTGATAATACATTGTGATAAGCCTCTGTACCACATCAAGGTAGCCAACCTTTCAGAAGCCCATTCACACTACACTCATACATACATACAGTACATACATATATACATACATACATTCATACTTGATCGGTTCACTCATACAATCATTGCCGCTAAGTTTAGCACCCACACATCTTCCAAACATTATTAACAAACTCACACTAAAGCATCCAAGGAGGGAAGGCTCTGTTTGTGTTTGTTACCCTGGCCTGAGGCTTATGTTGCCCCTGGATTTTCCAGATTTTACTGTACTCAGCAGAGTACACTGAGAATGCCTGACGACACCCATGGTTTAATATAGTTTATTTTTTTACAATCTTACTCCAGATCTGTACTGGTTGCACTTTCTTGGTCTTTGAACTCTAATAGCCCTTATAGTTTAACCCCTAAATATAGGGCACGGGCTCAGGGTCACTACAGGCCCTTCCACTCTGGGGACCCCACTAGGTTTTGATATCATAGTTTAAAAGTGTTTCTGATGTCGATGTTTTATATTGACACCGATGGACACTTCTCTGCTCAAAGTAAATTGACATAGATGGCTAACACACCTACCAAATCTTTCCTGGAAAGTCAAGAGCATCAACTCTCTTATTAAAAGGTGAAGGATATTAGATCAGCTATGCAGCTTGAGCACTGGGATAGCCTTACTGCAAGAGACACACCATTAAAACCTGAGGCAGATAAACTTAAAAGGTGGTGTGCAGCACCACTTTTTAGCACTGCTTTCAGCACCAACAGCAAGGGGTTCACCATCTCATATACTGCAATGTAGACTTTAAAGCCTCCTTCACACACATCAATCCTGACGGTGAGTATCTCATGGTGACTAGCTAATTTGTGGGGCAGAGAACCCACACTCAGCTACTGTACGTATATAGTCCAAACCAAGAAGGCACTACCTTCTTAATGGGCATCTCCCAGAAATTGGCTGAAATAGGCAGGGGGCACCTGCTGGTGGGAAGGGCCATGAGCACAGTTCTGGATGAATTTCTCAATAGAAGTAGAACCCCTACTAGACCCAGAATACTGGCTTCCACAGCCCTGCAAGTCATGCTAAAGGAGGCAGATACCAGGGACATCTGTAGATTACTTCATGCCGAGGGAAGGGATTACTCCTGTTTCACAGCTCCTCACAGCACGTTCCCTTGAACTTACATCTGGTTGACCCCAGCAGAGTGGATGGAGGACATCACTGATGCAAGGATCGACACACACATCACTTTGGACCCTTGTCTGATCTCCTTTTCTTAGATACCCTCTGACCTCCTTACTCGTAAGGCGAGGCAGTGGAGATTGAACTCCTCCTTCCTTAAAGACCTGGAATTCTGCTCCCGACTGTCTAAGGACATTGATGAGTTTCTTGAACATAACATGCGGACACATCTACAGCTTTGAGGTAGGCCACACTCAAAACTTTCATGAGGGCAAATATATTGCTAACACATCACAGATGAAAAGGGTCAAGGAGTGGGAACTCAAGGAACACGATACCCTACTCAAAGATCTGGAGGTCAAATTTCATGAATTTAACAGCAGGGATTGGTGAGCTTCTCATGCAGATCACTGGCACTCACTTCAAAACAAATATGTACCTAAAGCTAAAAGCAGTCTTTTCCTGGTTCTGGATCCATGAAGCCTTCTAGTAGACTGGTGAGAAACCAGGCAGGCTGCTGGCCTAGCGGTTAAAGAAGCACCAACAGAAATCCGGGACGCTGAGCATCCACTCAGACTCTGGTGACTGGGTGAGAGATCACAAAGGTATAAATGACCCATTTCTGGATTTCTGCAAGAAACTGTACTCCTCAGAGGTATTGCCGTCTAAGAACATGATGAAGTCATCTATTGATGACTATCCCTCCTCACTCTGTCACAGAATCAAAAAGTGCACCTCAACAGACTGTTCACTGTTGTGGAACTCTCATAGGCACTGAGAGGCATGACAGTTGGGAAGACTTCAGGTAATGATGGGATGCCAACTGAATTCTACTCAAAGCTTCAGAAACACGTAGTGGGCCCACTGCAGGAAGCTTGCACAAGGGGCACATTTCCCATACCACATAAATATCAGACCCCTCAAAATGTGGAAACTATATTCCATATCCCTGATCACTGCAGACTGCAAAGCCTTCACAAAAGTAATCCCAGAAGGAGTCCAGGAAGCGATTTTGCCAGGCTGACTGACAGAGATCAAGTGGGTTTTTTTGCCAATGTGTATAGCCGTGGACAACACCAGATGCCTCCTAACCCACTCACTCCAATGTTTCTGCTGTCACTAGGTGTGGAGAAGGCATATGACCATGTGAAGTGGAAGCTTCTCTTTTATATTCTTTTATACTCTCAGACCTGTAATAATGGGCTGGATATCCACTCCCTATAGAGATGCATTCGTTTCTGTCACCACCAGTGGCACCCCATCTTCTACCTTTCCTTTCAAGAGAGGCACACAGCAAGGCTGCACCCTCTCCCCTTCTCTTCAGTCTCTCCCTGGGACATTTCCTGCAGGCTATAGTACAATATCCTGATATACATGGGGTGCAATTGGGAGAGGCATGAAAAGTCATGGCCTTTGTGGATGACAGTCATGACCCTCACAAATCCACAGGAATCAGTCCCAGACATGGCAAACCTGATTGACTCCCATGGCAGCAACAAAGAATCCCAACTTGCAGCCTTTGCAAATAAAAGGGGAGGTGTCTGGTCCCTACAAGTCAACAATCAAAGCAAAAAGGGTTACGATAAATAGACTCACTCACTAAGCAATTCAGATAATAATGCTATTTATTTTTGCCACATACACATGTATCGAGCATGCTGAAAACAACCATTTCAAGGCATAGATTTCTGCTCCAGTGCCTAAGTAGTGAGTATAGTACATTAAACATACAATAATATAAATTAATATTTGGGGCTGGATTCACGAAGGTCGATGCAGGGCTTGCATGAAGCCTTCTGTCATACTCAATAGTCAGAGGGGCTGCGCTAAAAAGTTTGCTACTGAATGTGTCTGATTCAAGAAGATTGGGCACATTTATGACAATTTTCCCACCTTATGGCAGCTTGCACTGCTTCATAAAACAGGTACCTGAGATTGCAGCAAGCTGGACCAGAGAAAGCTGGTACTACTTGCAGCAGTCGGTGCATGGGATTGAGAATCCTGAGTACCAGCTGGGGAATGCCGCAGGCACCATATGTAATAAGTTTGGTGCACTTGGGACTTGCTGCATTCTCGTGACCTTCGAGAATTAATGCGTTAGTGTTTAGGAATTAAAAATACTTCACAGCCACTTTATAAAAATTCCTCACTATCAACTCTAAACTGCATACAGTGAATAGGTCCCACAGACCTTTGTTAGCATAGACCTATACATACTTTGAGTATTATAGTGAGTGATTGTAAATTAATGAATTAGTTAAGAAAATGCCTGATATATGCGTGGTGCTTATTTCTCAGTCAAAAAATGTTTTGTTGTTTGAATCATTCACATCTACAACTAAAATATAAAAATATTAGTAAATCATACACAACTGACTTAAGGATTCCATTTTAGAAATAATCAAATCTTATACTGAGTGGTAGTCCATAACTAGTGTTAGAACTGTAAATCATTGGTGAAGAAATACAAATGTTTTCAATGAACTATTTTGATATATTTAGAGTTTTCTTAATAATCATTCCACATTTCAATCACCATTCAGTAGGGAGATCTGTTCGGTGTACCAAGGTATATGTGAAAAAAATACAAAGTAAAAAAATAAGACATACATTAAAAAGCTTTCACCTAGGACCAGATATTCAGAAATGCACCAAAGGCCAGAGCAAGGCTGGTGCAGCCCAAATCCGATGCACCGTGGCACAGTGAGTGCCATATTAAGAGTTTGCGCTTGCTGAACTGCACCAGCGCAACCCATCTGAATACGGCAGAGATGTACCATTGCGTAATCAGATTTGTGCCATGGCACAACCAGACATGTGCCATTGTGCAAATAGACCTGCACTGTGGCACAGAAAGAGATGCCCCAGGCAACCGTGGGAGCACAGCAGCAGAGCAACAGAGGGGGGCACGACACAGGAACAGACCCAGGGAGAGTGCCAGGGAAGCACAGTGGCAAGTCACAGGTGGTCACCACCAGCAGGGCACACACACAGGCACCCAGACACCCTCACCCCAGAACACAGCAGTGGCACAGAAAGCAGGCAACAGGTGGCACCAATGGCCAACAGAGGGCCACCAATGGAGTCCCCCCGGGCCACATGCTGTGCCCCCACCTACCCAGATTCCAGCAAACCACACCCAGGACTATGCTGCCAAGCACACACATGCCGCACACCCCTGACAGCTGCTCCATGGGCACCCCAAGGCACAGCCAACGACCAAGGGGCAGGACACCACCACTGTGGGACACACCACAGCACACATCAGTGCACCGCAGAAGCATGACACACACACTGACACATGCACACCACACAGACAGACACCGCGCCACTGCAGCATGGCTCCTCATGCCAGCTGCAAAGCAGACACCGACACAGACAGGTATGTCAAAAAATACATATTGAACAGAACTATTTATAAGAGTAAGAGGGTGGGAAAGGGTAGGAAAGTGAGGGAAGGGGACAGGGAACAGGGACTGTACAGTGGGAAGGGGACAGATGGGGAAGGTAGAGCAATGGAAACAGGGAAATGCCAGGGCTTGAACTAAGGGCGGTAATGCCCTGCCACTTTTTGGTGCCTCCACTGGGGCTGTTCAGCCAGCAGAAGCCAGCACACCTGACAGACCATCTCCATAGTGGAGGATGTCATGAGGACTATCTGGCACAGCAGTTGACAGTATCGGGTCAGTCTCCTCCTCCACCGGATACCTATGACAAGGTACAGGACAGGTGATCAGTGCAAGGTCCCAAGGTACCATGCCCACCCAATGTGTGCAATGGGCAGTGAGAACACACCCCTGGAGTGGCACCCTGGCCACCCACAGGGGGGGTGGGCCAATGCCTGCCAGCAACCCAGCATGCAAGGACAGTGCTCAGAGGTGGTCACCATCTCCCAAATGCCACCCAACTGCACAATGACAGTCACATGGCACAAGGCACCAGCAGCACCACAGCAGCACCAGTGGAAGCCAGGCGCACATCCACCCCATCAACAGCTGGCACACGTGCAATGGCTGCCCCACAGTGGCATTCACCATGCACAGTGCGACATACACAGCTGCCATGGCACATCATGGCTGCACCCACTCCCCCACTGAGCCCCCTGTACTGTGCACAGGATCAAAACGGTGCCTACCTGCTCTCTGTGGCTCCACTGGTGCCGGTCCTACTGCTGCACCACCGCCGTGGCCTGTCAAAGCCTGCTGGGCTGCCCCCGGCACTCCTGCTGCCCTTGCTCTGTGTCAATCCTCAGGTTCTGGAAATGCAACAAAGACAGGCACACATCAGGAAGCATCCACATCATGTGCCCACCACCCCCACCCCTCTGCACAGTGTGTGCCCCTGCCCGACATGTCCTACAAGGCTGTACTGCAACGCAAGCTGTGGCTGGTAATGCCACACCACAATGTGCACAATGACAGTGTACTCCTCTGCAGGGCATGCCAGTCAGCCAAGCCATCACCACAGTACAGCACTAGGGCACACATGCAGAATGAGCTGACATACCTGGCCATGGCACGGCCCCTCGCTGGACGTGTGCCTGTAGCCGTTGCAGGCAACCTGGGTCCTGCTGCATGAGGTCACCATACCGGTGGTGGGATTGCTCCCAGGTTCTGGCCACCCCAGTACTCTGCTGCAGTCTGGCAGCAGTCCCCTGCCAGACATCAGTCTGTGTCTGTTGCAGGGGCAGCTGGCCAAAGAGCTGTTGGGCATGGGGCTGCACACAGACCACCAGATGTACCAGCTCCACATCAGTCCAATTATGGGTCTGGCGAACTCCTCACTGCACCACTGTGTAAACCACAATGTGTTGAGGCAAAATGGTGGCCAGAGGCACATGTGTGCACAATGTGCGGGGGGGATGCATGCCTCATGGAGTCATACGCTGTGTCTGCCCATTGCGCAATGCCGGAGATGTGTGACATGGGTGTGGCCAGACTGGCATGTGGCAGGGGAGTACCAAGGGGTCAGGGGATCACACTAGGGGTCAGGGATTGGCTGGCACACAGTGTTCCAGTGCGTATTAGCTGGCAAGGTGCACTGTGCACCACGGTCCCTATTGTGCAGTGGGTGCAAAGTGTGCAATAGGCTGAAGCACACTGGCCAGCGCATGCGCACTGCAGTCCTGCATAGTGCACATGCCTGGCCATTGCGCTGCAACTTGCTCTGGAGCAATTCCATTGCGCATGGAGCAAGTACATGATATTCAGCTGCCACATGCAAATGAGCTCATCAGCCAATGCGTGGCGCACTGGGGAAATTAGCATGCCATTACCGTTGCGCCAATGCTCATTTGCATGCATTGTGCTATAAAAGCACCACAGACCAACACAGGCCATGGACCTGTATTGCAACCATTTGAGGTAAGTTGTGCATGCTGCTGAGCACAGCCAGCACAGTGGGGGGACAGGGTAGGCTGCTGCTGACAATGACACACCTGTCCATGTCCACAGGTATCACAGTGTCAGAATGTGAAGAGCGTAAGGAGCATGGGCCTTCTCACAAATGCAGGCCCAACTTCACAAAGGCAGAGGCAGATGCCCTGTTTGAGACCTACCTCGACAGGGAACCACTGCTGAGTTGTGCCATGGCCACACCTCAGGTCAGGGCTGCTGCCTGGGAGGAGATGGCAGCATGTGTCAACTAGCAGGGCAGCCACAAGCAGTCTGTGCAGGAGTGCTGCAAGAAGATGAGCACTGATAAAAGGAGCATCAAAGAGAAGGTGGCAGCCATCCGTGCAGCCCAGACTGCCACCGGAGGGGGGCCTGCTGATGTGGCATGGCTCACGGTGCAGGAGAGTTGGTGGCAGCCACCATATGCCACAGCACTGTGGAGGGTGTGCCAGATGAAGGATTTCAGATGGGTGGAAGCCCATCATTGCATAGTACATATGTTGGGCACGTACAGCATGCAATGGTGGGGGGGAATGGGGGCCCTGCATCACTGACACATCTGTTTTCTCTTTCAGCACCAGCATGCCTGAATGCAGAGGATGGAGTGCCAGCAGCAGTCGTAAAGGCAGGCCCAGCCATGGATGACCAGCCATACACCTCCACGGGCATCCAGGGGCCCAATCGGCTGCAGCAAATCACTACTGTCCAGCCGGATGTCCTGGGCATGGGGTGAGACGAGGACATGGATGTGTTTCTCCAGGATACCAGCCACAGCATCCTCTGCACGGAGACATGGATTGGGGCGGGGTCAGATGGCAATGACGACCTGACCATGACCCTAAACAGCTTGGGTGGTGTTGTGGGGCAGACGCCCATACCAGGTACCATCACAGGCAGCGCACCCAGTGTCCTGACAGTGGTGGGACAGTTTCCCACTGCCACTGCAGGTGCTGCTGTGTGCACTGCCATGGCAGTGCCATGTGGTGGTGGTGTGGCTGCGCAGGTACTGGGTAGCATTCAGTGGCTGGTTGAGCAGCAGAGGCAGGCAGCAGGGGCCACAAGGAAGCCAGATGTGGGGTCCACCACCGGGGCACCTGATAGGAACTTACTCCATGAGGACCCCACTGTGCAGTACCCATCTGAGCAGGGGGCTGTGCAGCATGGTCGTTCACCACAGGAGGGTCGTTGCCCTGCCCAGGTTCCGCTGGGCACCCACCCATTGGCAGAACACACCCGTTTGCAGCGGGCCTCCGTGGAGCAACAGATGCTGCTTGCAGCTGGGGTGCATGCACTGCATGTGTAGGTGCACCAGGCTGCTGAGCAGCACAAGAGGAGCACTGTGCAGCTCCTGGCGGCTATACAGCACTTACGGGAGGACACGACCGCATCCCAGGATCGCATAGCCAATGCAATCATGGATGGCCTTGCACTGCTGGCTGCCACAGGGCATGGCTGGCCACCACAGACACCACGTAGTGCACTGTCCACCCTACGATCCCGGTGTTGGGAGACACCCTTCCGTCAACACCTGGATATGCTGTTGGCATCCCAGGCATGCCTGGGGCAGGCTTGTTTGGGTGCCTACACACCCATGTGTGGACCCAGTCATGGTTCCACAGTACAATGCTTGGGAGACTGCTGCAAACACCCTCTGTGGCCGATGTGCAACCTGTGGCTGCGATCAGCCCTGGAAAATCTGCCCCCGTGGCTGCAGTGGCCATGGTTCTGTGTGGAGGACCTGATGTGTGTGCTGCTCTGGCTGCAGTCTACTGCCACTGCCCTGGGCACTCATGGGTGGTGTGCATGTGTGCATACCACAGGTGTGGCACCTGTGTGTCATGCTGCACACTGCCTATGTGCGTGCCTGCCCAGCTGCTAGCCCATGTGGTGTGGGCACTATGAGAGCAGTTCTGCACTGGTTGTACCTGTGCACCAGTGCAATGCATCTGATCCCCGCCACTAGCCAGCACCTGGGTACGTGTGCATGTGTGTGTGTGTGTGTGTGTGTGTGTGTGTGTGTGTGTGTTGCTGTTCGCTGCTGTGTGCAATTGTGTGTGGATCTGTGGCACTGACACCCCCACCCCTGCACCATGCCTCTGTGTGCGCATGCCCATTGCCATGCATGCCCCTGCATGTGTGCTGTACTTCTGTGTGTGGCCAGTGCATGGGTGTGGTGCCAACTACCTGCATGCACCATAGTGCTCCCGTGTGATGGTGTCCCAGTGCTTGCGTGCCATCCTCTGCAGCCAGGGATCCCTCCACCCGGGGGGGTGGCTATCCACCACCCTCCAGCCCATTACCCTCATCGTCCCCACTACTGTCACCCTCACCAGCCTTGACAGCTGTGCCATGGTCAATGGCCATGCTGTGCAGTATGCAGCAGGCCAGGAATAAGCCATAGGCTTTCAAGGGGATGTACTGTAGGGCACCACCAGCCCTGTCTAGGCAATAGAACCATGCCTTCAGCATCCCAAATACACACTCAATGATGTTTCACGTGCTGGTGTGTGCCTCATTGTAATGTTTCTCTGCTGGGGACGATGGATGCCGATAGGGGTGAGCAGCCAGGGCCTGAGTGGATAGCCACGTCACCTGTGGGGATAATGACATGGTTAGCCCTGTGTCTTCTGTTGCTGCACCCCTTGCCTGTCTCTGGTGCCCTCACCAGTGCACTTACCCTGCCCTCCCCATCCAATGCCCTGCTCTGCCCCTCACCCCTTGCCCATTCGATACTCACCCACTTGGTGGCCCATGGAGATGTCCCAATACTTGAACCTGTGCCACATCGCAGAGCTGTGCCAGATGAATGCATCATGTGCACTCCCAGGGTGTGTGGAACAGATACTGGTGATGCACCCCTTGGCATCGCACACCACCTAGCAGTTCGCACTTGGGATCCCCTTCCTGTTCACATAGGCCACACCCTTAGGGCCAGGTGGCATGCAGATGCCCACATGGGTGCAGTCAATGGCCCCAAGCATGTCAGGCATGCGTGCTACCCTGTGGAAGTCCTGCATGATTGATGTACACTCTGCCTGTGTGCTGGGGAAATGGATGTATTCTGAAGCATGTGGCAGCAGAGCATTGAGGAACTGAATGAGGAGGCGGAACTTGGCCAACTGAGTTATGCCTGTAATGTCCTCTATTGGTCTCTGGAAGGTGCCCGTGGTGAGCAGGCACATGACTGCTGTCACCTTTGTCACCACAGACATTGTGTGGCTCTGTCTTGTAGGTACCTGCATCTCCTCACTGCACAGCTCACAGAGCTGCCTCAGAATGGCCCTGTTCAGGTGATACCATCCCACAATCTCCATATCTGTGTAATTCTCAAAGGTGGTGCAGGCACGGTACCACCTGTTCTAGGCCTACCACCAGCTGGCCTTTCCACGGCCACATCGCTGTTCCTCCTGCCCCCTCACATCCCTCATTATGGCCTCCATTAGGAAGGGTGCACTAGCCATGGCCCCCTGATGTCCTGTCTCCCCCTGGGCGGTCAGCTACTGTGGGCTCCATGCCACCCTGGTGCACTATGTGGCACTATGCCTGCCTGTCTCTCTCACTCTCTCAGCCCCTGGCTCACTCCCCACTGCCACCTCTATCCCTCTCCTGTGTGGCTGCCTGTGACAGTCACTCTGTCCCTCACTGGCTCTATCTCCCTTGTTCTGTCTCTTTTCATGTCTCTCCACTGTCTCTTGCCAGTCACTCTTTCCCTCCCTCTCCCCTGGTGCTAGTGCTGTCTGTATGCTGCACCCTGTATTTATAGGCTCAAGATGGCTTGGCACATCCAGGTTTTGCTCTGCACTTGCGCCATGGTTCCACGGTTGAATATCGCACTGTACTGAATATTCATGGGCACACCCCCTGCTCTTGTACATGCATTCATTATAGTTGTGCATTGGTGCAATGGGACTTGCAATGTGTAATAACTCCGGCTGAATATCGTTCCTTGGTGCAAGTCCACACATGCGCCAGTGCAACTCAGTTGCGCCATGCACAACTGCTTTGAATATCTCAGCCATAGTGTCAATGCCTATATGCCCTTCAACATTTGCAAATCTGTTTGTTTAGTGTTTCTTTTTCACACCTGAATAGTACATTGCTCCCTGTAATAAGTGTAAACCTTCTATAGTCCTCACAGTAAGACACTGTTGGCACTTTAAAGCTCAAATTACATCATAAGAGAAGTGCAAGAAACAAAAAGCAGGTTTACCAAGTTCAGGCTCAGGAGCTCCCTTTGCCCTGTGTGCAGGACTGTAGGCAAACACACCACTTCTGAACTGTTCTTTTTATGCCTAGCTTTTGGCTGCATATGGGTAGGGTACTCAGGCATCCTTCAATGATAATCGTGGCAACTTTCTGATGTGACATGCCCTCAGTCTCTGACCATATGTTGCTGATTTTTTTAACTGTTTGTGCTATTAGTTATTTTTTTAGATACAAAAATCTATATGCTTTCCTCTATCCTTGATGGACATATACTTCAATGTTTGTGGAATAGCAATAGGGAGAGATGGGGTATTTAGTGCTTGTGTAGCTTGTAGTACTTTTTGTGGCTTTACTCTATTCCCACCTTTGAGTAGTAGCTATGTAGGTAGTAGTTTGTAGGGAATTGAAGGCCCATGAACAAGGGTGAGAAGAGCGCCGGAGAAGGAGGAGGAGAGGATGGTGGTGGACAAAAAACACTCCCTAAGCAAGGGAGGTGCATTAGAGGAGGGCTTAAGTAGAGGTTGAGGGGGGAGCTTTTCCCCCACATTGAGCCTCGGGCAAGCCTTCCCATTCAATGTTTGTGGAATAGCAATAGGGAGAGATGGGGTATATAGTGCTTGTGTAACTTGTAGTACATTTTATGGCTTTACTCTAGTCCCACCTTTGAGTAGTAGGCATGTAAGTAGTAATTTGTAGGTAATAGAAGGCCCAAAAATATACCTCCTCCAATTCATGGAGAATATGACCCCCTGGCATTCGGGAGAGGAAAAAACCCAGGTGGAGGAAACCTCTGAGAACCCATGGACTGAGGTCTGCCCATCCTCTGGGCATACTAAATGGAGAATGACTTAGGTTCTAGTAACCATAGCTAATTTGAGGATGGTGAGTTGCTTGGAGAGATGATAATCCAGCCTCGATCCATGGATGATACCAGTCGTATGATGGTCCTGAGGCTGAAGAGTAGGTCTGTTCTGAATGAGTGATAGAATCCTAAGTATGAAGTAAATCCAGCTGAAGGATGTCCAAGTTTCCAAGATGATGAATGATGCTTGTCCAATGGAATTGCAAGGTGTAATGAGCAGAGGGACCATGACTGGATCAATAAGGTACTAAACTGGGAATGGTGGAAATGCAATAGTAGAAGAAGTCATTGGTGAATGAGCCAACTTGTGAAAGGTTGGAATGTAAAGGTATGGCCTGGAGGCAAGGAATTCTGTATTGAATGAGGAGTCACTAAGGAAGCATCCATAGAGTAGAAATAAGTAGAAGAGTCTTTGAGTGCCCTGGAGATGATGGTTCATTCTTTAATTTTACCCTCTTTTTCCTGGCTGGGCCAGCGACCTTTATCTGCCCTGGTCACGGCCCCCGGAGACCTCCACCGCCGCTATTGGCTGCCAGGGACCCATGCCATCCCCGGCTTGTCTCTGGAGGGAGGGGGGCCTGGCCACCCTCGTGGCCACGGAACTGTGACTAGTTGGGGTCCTGCAGTGACAGCGGTGAATCAAGGACCTCCGGGGAGGGCTTCATTCTGTCGCTTGGCCGGCCCACCATTCTTTTTCCCTGGTTTCTACCCCAGAGGAAGCGGAGACGTGCAATGACGCCAGCGTCTGTCCCGCCTCCTCCCCCCCTTGTTGAACGTCGGCAGTGCGAGGTTTCCCGGCCTCCACCAGGGGTCCTCCATACTCCGAGTGTTGTCCCCACCCTCCCCCAAGAGAAGGAGAGCTGCCCATTGGATGCTCCATCCTTCTCCCCCCGGCCGGCCCTCCGACAACCTGGGTCCATTTCAGAACCCGATCACCGGCGTCGCAAGCGGAAATCCCACCGCTGTGCCGACGGGCAGGCATGATGGTTCATTCTTGATCCAAGGATGATACAGACTGAATGATGATCCTGAGGATGAAGGGTATTTCTTTTCTGTAGGGATGGCAGAATCCTATATGTGGAGCAGATCTGGTTAAAGAAGGGCTAATGTAGTCCATGTTTCCGAGATGATGAAGGATGCATGTCCAAAGGGATTGTAGTGCCATAATTAGTTGGGAGAGCATGATTCGATCGATATAAGACCAAACAGTACACTGTGGGAGAGTGATGATTTGTAACGTTATGGGAGACTGATCCAGTTCGTGTAAGGTTTCATATTCGATGTAGTCTGGCAGTAAAGAATCGATTAGTGAGCAATAAGCCACTAGGTTAGCATCCCAGAGTATAATGAGTAGAGGAGATTTTGAGTGCGTGATGAGAATAATGCCATAAGTGATTAGTAAAGCAGTAGAGAAAGATTTGCAGAGCAGTCCAGATGGTAGCCTAATATATATAAGGAATGACTGTAAATTTGGTGTGAGGAATGGATGGCTTCTTTGTTCATGATGTTCATGACTTTATACTCAAATCCTCTTCTGGTACACTGCCTAAAGTAAGTGTGGGTATTCCTGTGGTGTGATTATTTAGGAAATGCACTGTGGTGGCATAGGTTGGTCACATTTACAGGTAATCCCAATGCTGAAGTACATGAGAGAAGCTTGGGGCTGATGAGAGGAGAGTCTTTAGGCTGGTGGATTAGTGCAGGATGCTATAGGATTTTAGTGCTACAGCTGATTAATACCGATTGGGATGCAAGACTGAGTTGGTCAATTTGTCTTGGCTGTTGTGGATTGTCAGTTAGAATTCAGGAGACCCAGTTTTCAGTGATGGTCTTTACTGTAGAGATTAATTAAGGTACTCCAAGAACAAGAGGCTGAAGGTTCTGCTGGAAGAGCAGTTGACACAGCTGAAGGTACTAGGTGAAAAGGTGAGGATAATAGTTTAAGGAATAGCAATGTCTATGAATAAGGTTTGGATGGTATGGAATCAGTAATCAGCTAGCTGTGGAGATCCCATGATGAATAATATGGAACATATCTGTGTAATTCCTAAAACTAGCAATGACTGCTGGGAAGTAGGAGTCGAGTAACTTGATCATCAGGGTCAGAGTTGAAAGAAGAGAAGGCAGAAGTTAAAATGGATGATGTCCATGGTAGAATGAGTTATCTTGCAATTTCCAGTATTTGTAGAAGTGATGCTGATTATGAAGTCGGAGTATAACAGAAGGATTTAAGTCCTTTCCATGTATGAGGATAGCCAAGATAGACAAGGCATACAGGGAAGTAATGGTGATTGGATGGACAGGAATCAGAGGGTATATCCAATAGAGATGGAGGAGATCTTCCTATTGTCCAGGTGACTGGGATTCCATGAATGACTATGAAGAACTGAATGAGCAGTATAAAACTCTATGATAACGTAAGAGTCTGTGGAGCATGTGAGCCAAGAAATGTCTGCTGGCAGTAGTATTACTCCAGAGTAATGAATTAATGATCCAATGAGTAGTGGAAGGGTACTGTTAGGAGGGCTGGAGTAGAAGTAGGGGATGGAGCATATGGAAGAGCAGATGACCGGGTAGGAGTGTTGGTTGGAGATAGGATACGAGGCCCAAAAGAGCCACAGCAAACAGTATGAAGCCTCGAGCCAGCAAGGCGAAGATGAGAAGACAGCCATGCAAAATGGGAAGGAAGTCCGGAGTGAAACCTGAGGAACTGAAGAAATAAGCAGAGGACTTCCTGGGCTGGGGGAAGCCAGATGACACGCAGAGCAGTAAGGGTCAGGACAGGGCAGTGCCATGGCGAACAGCAGTGAATTGCAGGAAGCTGAAGCAAGGCATCAAACAATGATCGACGGAAGGCCAAGGAACCAAGCCAAGCACCATGAGCAACTGAGGTGAGACACAGGAGTCCTAAATCTGATGAAAGCTGGAAGCAACCAGAGAAAATTATGGAAGGTGCTGGAGCAATGAAGGACGAGGTCTCAATCTGCAGAGAAAACAAGTTTATACGACAGCCGAACTGAAGATCTGCAGTGAGGAAGTTCATGAGGCTGCTGACCTGGAGTGAGAGAGGTACTGAACTAGCTGGTAGGATCCATATGATGAGGGAAAGGAGGCCAAAGGGGCTAGAGAATGAAGGGCCATGGAAGAGTGGGATGGCAAGTGGAGTCATTCAAAGCAGGAGGGTCCTGTGATTGAAGGGAAGTTGCAAATAGGCAGGATGGAGGCAAACAAGTCGAAGATGTCCAGGTTCCACAGATGGAGTCGCAGGCAGAAGTAGGAGTTCCAGGTCCAGAAGGGATATGGCAACAGGTAGCGGGTGGAGAAAAACACCTGTGAAGCAGTGGAATGGAAAGACATGCATCCAGAGAAGATGTTCAAGGCAAGATGATCTGGGCTGGATTTGGCCAGTGAATGTAGAATGATGAGAGAACTTGGTTGAAGAAGTTCCGTTCCTGAATGGAAATGGCAATCTTCATCGGGATAGATGCAAACAGTGGAGACTGTCCATGTTAGAGTCAGGGTCCCGGCCATGGAAGTTGGCAGATGGGATGAAGAGTCTAGGCTGTAGACAAGATAAGATGGAGAAGCAAGTTGGGCAAAGTCCCGTTTCTGAAGGAAGTGGCAGCTGGGTATCAGGCTGAGAACAAATAAGATGAAGCAGTAGACCATAGACTCAGGCAACCATCAGGGATGGCAGAGGTGGATGGTGCAGACTTGAAGCAGCACAAGTAGAATGATGGGGGTACGCAGAGTGTGAGAGTTCTGTTCCCGAAGGGAAGAGGCAACTGGTATTAGGTAGAGAAGGTATGGTATAAGTCTGTGGATTGGAGTCATAGCTCCCATCCCTGGTAGTCGGGGTGAAGTAACCTGCACTCAATGCTGCCAAGCAGAGTTAGGGATGGAGGATGTTGAGTTGGTAAGTAGGAGGTAGTTCCATTCCTGAAGGGAAGCAGTAACTTGTATAAGGTAGAGAAGGCATGGAAACGGTCCATAGATTGTAGACATAGCTCCCACCCCTGGCAGTCGGAATGAGCTCACCAGCACTCGATGCTGCCAAGCAGAGTTAGGGACAGAGGATGTCAAGATGGTAGGTAGGAGAAAGTTCCATTCCCGAAGGGAAGCTACAACTGGTATGAGGTAGAGAAGGTTAGGTAACAGTCTGTAGATTAAAGACATGGCTCCCATCCCTGGTAGTCAGGGTGAGCTAACCTTCACTCGATGCTGTCCAGCAGAGTTAGGGATGGAGAATGTCAGCAGGTAGCAGGAGGCAGTGGCTGAAATTAAATCCCATCCCCGGTAGACAGGGGAAGCCTACCTTTGCTCAGCACCTCAGAAGGCACGAGTTAGGGATGAAGTCCGGAGTACTGCTGGTATGGGCTGGCAGGAAACACAAAATACTGCTGGAAAGAGAGAGATGCAGGAATGAGACAGAGATAGGATGATGAATCAGTATTCGACATAATAATAGGTACAAAGGATGGTAGGCATGGTAAACACAGACATTGAACATGGAACGTAAGGGGAAGGCTGTGGAGGTTGACATTGGAGGAAGGGGAACTTCCAGAGAGAGGGCATAAAGAATGGAATGCAAGAGGTATTGGTGGCTCTGAGGTTGTAGGTAGCAGGAAAGGAGTAAGTGGAATACGTGGTTCAGAGGAACTGGAGCACGAGTATGCTGTCCCTTAGCATTCTGGAATGGGGAGCAGTATCCCTAGAGGTGGAGAGAAGGAAGAGCTAGGCAGGTGAAGTGATAATGAAGGCAACCCGGAAGAAGCAGCAACAATGCAGCACAACATTCCTGAGAAAACGTTGAGGTAATTTAAGAATCAATTCAGATGACCGTATACAAATGAAGTGCACTGCTCTTCAGCTAGGGTTCATGATATAAAAACAAAGCACTCCAATATCTAGGCATGATAACCATTCAGGCACAGGTAGACAAGATGCAAATATGTTAAAGAAAGAAACTGAGATTACCCATGGTAGGTACAGCTGAGTAGTGAAGGTTGAGGCTGTAATGGGGAGATTGATGCCACCTTAGGTAGTACGGTTCAGGAAGCAGGGTATGAGCTGGTGAGTGCCGAACTGCATGGAGCAGATGGCATGTGTGGGGCATCGTAGCAAGTGTGGACTGAAGGCAGGGGAGCACTGTAGCTTCTGGCCATAGAATGCGACTGGTGCAGGTCCGAGGTGAGTAGGGTCATAATGCAGTAAACGAGGAAGGAGCTGGGGCAGTTTAGGGGAGGCAAGGAGATAGGGGAGTGCTAACTCGGAATGGACAAAAGTGAGCATGCTGTGGGAGGGGCGCCGAGGTGAGCTGGGTAAATGAAAGATGGAAATGAAGATGCTCTGACACGCCGGATGAGGGATACTGGAAACACCCAAAAAGAAATCAAGCCAGGAGAGAACCCAGTGGCAACCGGGAAAGGGGGGGATGAACAGAGCTGAGGAGGACAACAAAGATGGGGAAAAGAGGTAAGCAGGAACACAGGGAGACAACTGGAGAGCATTCGAGAAGCACAAGCGAGGGGGAACGACAAACAGACAGAAGCAGCAGAAGACAAGGAAGGTACAGACACACAGCCGTGCATGTCATCCAGGGAAACAAAAAACACTCCCTAAGCAAGGGAGGTGCATTAGAGGAGGGCTTAAGTAGAGGTTCTGGGAGGAGCTATTCCCCACATTGAACCTCAGGCAAGCTCTCCCATTGTTAGGAGACAAAAAAGATAGCCGTTATGGCTGCAAACCTAACTTGCTGTAATGGAGTTGCTAAACAACCAGTCAGTGGCAACTTGTGCACTATTGCAACAATCACTTTTGGTTATATTCTGAGCCTTTTTTCAAAATGTCCTGAGCTATATAACTGCACATATACCTAGTAATGCATTTTAATGGCTATACAAGCACAACAGTTTTAGAAAAATTATATTACTCAGTCACAGTTCAAGTAACTAGGGGTTCCATAATTGGAAAGCTTGCCTGAGGTTCAGCAGCCAAGCAGCCAGCCACTCCCACTTCCTGAGCTATATAAGCAGTTCCTCTCAGCAGCACTGTGAAGCATTTTTTCTTTGCAGCTGGAGGCTCTGTTGGTCTGTCCTCTGAGATGGCTGCCTCGCTGTTTCTGTGTGTCTCTCGCTGGACTGTGTTTGTTTTCCCTGCTTCTGGTTTGTATCTTTCCTCTGGCTATGTGCTTCTTTGTGTTTTGTGTGTCTTGTTTTTGTTTTGAGGCCTTGTTCTCTGTTTTCTGTGTTGCTGTGTTTTGGTTTTGTCTTTTGGGGCTTTGTTTCTAAGCTCCTAGCATACTGCTACTCAAATCTTATACTACTGCTTTCAGTTACTTACAACTATAGCCACTGCTACTGTTTACTCCAATTACTATTGTACCCATTGCTTGTGTTTTTACACTGTTGCTCACCACTCTCAAACTACTCCAATGCTACTGCAATCATTATCTGTGTGTTTCAGCTCAACCATAGCTGCTCCATGTTGTATACTTAATTGTTTTCACCTGACACAGGTTTACTGTGACCCTAGCTATGCTGCTCATTCATACACTCATTCTACTTTCAGCTTCATTACACTGCCTTTCTACACCTGCTTTCAGAGCATTGTCTCCATGTTTTATAGCAGTTACAACTCTGAGGTCAGTCAACTAACCTTCTGTTGAGGCTGTTAGTATAGCTTTATTATTAAATCCTGCTTCACCGCCAAACATCCTCAGAGTATTTGTCACCTTGATTTGGCTACTCATGTCTGGCAGGCTTGCCCACAATTCAGTGCTATTTCATTGCTACATGTTATGCAGACCTCCATGCAGGTCCATCTATCACTACTACTGTTTATTGACCTACGTACAGGTCCACTCTTGCTTACGCTATCATTGCTCATTGCTTATGCAGATCATTGCTTCATGCCTACTGCCATCCCCTCTGCTTCATCCTCTGGGATTCTGCTGCACTCAATTCTGCATTCAAACTGCAAGGTCTCAGCACTCATTACTCATTATGTTTCAGCATACTAGTGCTCATTCAGCTGATTCACAGCTTTCAGCTCGCTGTCAGTTGTTGGGGCATGCCAGCCACACCATTCTGGCACAGGTTCCCTGCAGCCAATAATATTGCTGTGCCTTTAGTCCACATCTTGAATGTGTACAACTTGGGCAGGATCCTTCTCACCTGGCCCATAGCCGGAAATGTTCTCGCCCTGGGCTTGGCTTTAGCTGCCTGATATGCGACAGCAGCTCCTGGTGTAGGATTTAAGACTAGTGGTGAAGGGTGGTTACGACTATCTCCTTTGGCTCTAGTGTTCCACTATAACAGTTAGCCATTGACTTTAGTAGCTTCCCTAGCAAGGCACCTTCACTTGCATTCTCCCTACGACTGCCTCTGGTTCACCTGGTTTGAGTTTAGGGCAGGTAGGCCAGGCAACTGCCTCAGCAGTCCTTGCTCTCCTCCTGCGTCTTGGTTGCACACATTGTTGCAGTTTTCTCGCAACCTTCCATGGCGTTCCCACTAGAGGGTTTGAGTGAGAGCCTTCCTCCAAATTGGAATATTTTCTGCCTCCCTTAAATTGGGTTTTCCAAATTGCAGCTGCAGAGCGATCACTAAATAAATTATCCCAAGCCTGGAGGGAAGGTGACCTAGGCCTTGGATCCCCAGAGATTTCCTCCTCATAGGGTTTTTTTTCTTTCTCTCCCCTCCATGCCTCAGGTCATAACTGTTAGTTAGCATAGTAGTTTCTCCTAGTTTCTTTAGGTAGGTTCCACTGTTGGATGGAGGTGGAGGATGTCCTGCCATTCCCTCTCTCCTTAGGGGATCCCCTAATTCTCAATGTGAACCATTAGTATCATGCTACACAAACCTGGGCATTTCATTACATTATTAAACTGAGCATTATTAAGTTATCAAACTGTCTATGCCTTTACTACTACGTCACAGTTACTGCTACTACATCACAGTTACTGCTTGCTCATATGCTTCATGTTGCCTCATTCTTTTGGGATATGCTTGTACTAAATTTCTTTTGGGGATTCCTAAGGTACCTTTAGCCACAGAAATTGTCCCATGGCACCAATAGGGGTGGAACCCTCTCCGAGGGTTCCTTGTCTTTCATGCCCCTACAGGGTGGTAATTCCTCTGGAATGGAAAGTGCGAATGGTCAAAACTAAACTAACACAGTTGCACAAGCATAACAGTATACTGGCTGTGTAGGACAGTGAATATCTGTTATATATGCAAATGTGTCTCCTTTACCCCACCATTAGCCAAATAACTTTCCTGGGAGTTCAGTAACTACATAAACAAATTGTTCAATTAAATATAAATTAGAAGTGCAAATCCTCACATATCAGGGGTTGGTAACACCCTCCATGAGTTGTCAAAGCTAAAATGGGCCCCTACCTGTCCCACTTCAATAAAAAATCAGACCCACATGAAGTGGGGGGACTCATATACTTATAACTAATATAGTTAGCTAACATTGATTATTTTTCAAGAAACTTTGGAAAGGGGATGTTTGGGGACAATTAAACTAACCCTTTTTTAGTACCTGTATATTTATCCAAACAATCATGCCCCTAATGAAGCATTCACATGGTTCTCCAGTGGTGAAGAAGATGGCACAGGGAACGCAGGAACAAAGGCATCAGGTTCAGATCCCAGAAAATTATTATTGGGAGTGCCATAATTGGACACATCTAATGTTTTGTTTAGGCAATATACCACAACAGGGCAGGGTGGAAAACATCAGGTAGCCAGGTGGCCAATGGCTTCTAAAAAAATTGGTTTGGTTACCAGATTTTACAAATTATAAACAAACTTGGCTACCTGACTACAAAGTGATTTTTGAACCTTTAAAGGAGTAGTCCACCCAGAATGTGCAAAAACACATGTTATGTAGAGTGTTTT
Source organism: Neoceratodus forsteri (assembly GCA_016271365.2). Lineage (NCBI taxonomy): Eukaryota > Metazoa > Chordata > Ceratodontiformes > Ceratodontidae > Neoceratodus > Neoceratodus forsteri. The sequence goes on along the minus strand of CM028133.1, from coordinate 82,238,465 downwards.
GATATGTATGTTAACTCCTAGTGTGTCATTCCCTCTGTCTGCTATTTGGAGTTTTTTCTAAATTGCCTGCTAGCTGTATGGTAGTTTTGACCCCTGGGGATCTCCATAACAAATAGTTTTATTGGCTTTCTTTCTCCCAGGATGCCCACTGTCTCATGTAACAGTGATGTAGCATTGCACTTAGATTTAGCATGTGTATTGCTTTAAAATTAGTTTAGCAACAGCAGAGCCTTGTAACTTCTTATTCAGGGAGCACACATGGCAACAGTTAGTTTAGCAGATACAGAAACCCCAGTTAGCTTGCTCTCAGGTAAGACAACAGCTACTAAATAGCTGTAATTCATTATTTGTGTTTTTGATGTTAAAACACTCCTGCTAGCTAGACCTGATGCACAGAGAAAACAAAAATAGTGAATCAGAGCTATTTAGTAGCTGTTGTCTTACAGAAACTCCAGTTAGCTTACTCTCAGGTATCTGCTAAACTAACTGTTGCCATTTGTGCAACCTGGATAAGACGTTACAAGGCTCTGCTGTTGCTAAACTAATTTTAAAGCAATACACATACTAAATCTAAGGGCATGGCTACATCACTGTTACATGAGACAGGGGGTATCTTGGGAGAAAGAAAGCCAATAAAACTATTTGTCATGGAGTTCCCCAAGGGTTGTAAAACTACTATACAGCTAGCAGGCAATTTAGGAAAAACTCCAAATAGCAGACAGAGGGAAGGACACACTAAGATTTAGCATACATATCAAAACACTTGACATATGTTTTTTCACATTCTGGGTGAACTACTCCTTTAAAGAGGATACCACTACAAATATTGGTTTGGCTATCAGATCTTGAAAGCTAATGGCCAAACTGGCCACCAGCTCACAACCTGATTTGTTCCACCCCACAACAGGATGTGGGTTATGCCAGGATATACCCACACCTGGTGTGGTTTGGTCACCAGGCTGCAGGCTGAGTGACTAAACCACAACAGGCGTGGGTAAATCCCAACATAACCCACACCCTGGAGTGGTGTATTGCAATTATACAATGGTCCCTTTTATTTTTGTGAGAAAAAATAAACAGAAACAGTTCTTTTTTTTTATTTTAAATACATTTTTTGGTATTTATTGCTCCACTGCATAAAATAGTTCCTTGTTGTTAGGGAGGTGGAGCTGAAGTCACAGGGTGCCTTGCTAGGGGAGATGGAGCTGATGTGGGAGGCTTTCTTGCATCTTTTTTTTTTTTTTTTTTACTTTATACCCCCCCCCAGCAGGTTTACACTGAGGAGTTGAATTCCTGTGAACACAGTAGTTGAAAGGAAAGGTTAACTCGGCCATTGACTGTGTTAAATTTAATTGTTTTTTTTATTATGCTTGCTGGCAGTTTACTTCCTCAGAGATGAGCAACCAGTTCCTGATAAGACAAAAAATAAACATATCAGGTTTTTGAGGAGATGAAACTGTGCTATTTGGATGGGGACTGCATCGAAGAGTTATGCAGTGAGGAAGACACCAGAAAAGCCCATTTTGTTTCTTTTTTTTTTTTAAATGATGCGTAAAACATTGAGAAATCATGGCTGAAAAGCTGAGCTATGATATTGGGTATGCGCACTAAGAGCCCTAGGTCTTTCTCATTTTCTACTTAATTTAGTATTATTCCATTCAATGTATAGTATGCTAACATATTATGTTTCCCAAAATGCATCATGACACATTTATCAATACTAACATTTCATTTTATGCTGATCTGCCCATGTGCCTATTCTGTCTATATCTTTTTGAAATCTTGTTATATCCCCACGCTTATTATCATCAGTGAACTTTGCAATCCATGAATATTGACAAGTTTGTAATGAAGACATGAAGATATTGAACAAAGTGAGGCCTAGGATGGAGCCCTGGGACATCCCACTGGTCAAAAATGTCTTTCTACCAAAAAATGCCTTGGTACTTATGATTTTAAGTCTCTTCTTCAGATCTATCCTTTTTTCTGCAATACCTTCCTTGAGGGGGTCATATAGTTTGCCAATATAAACATACAGTTTGCCAATATAAACTCTATTGCACGAACACATAAGAATATAAACTACACAAGCAGTTTGACGGGTGATTATTTGTGCGATTTCAGTGTTCTCTCGCCCTGCCACATTCCCATTTACCTTTGTTCTGAGTGTGTTGGCACATGCTGAACAGTGGCCATAGGGGAAGTTTCCCTTCACTTGGGGCCCAGAAGAGACAGGATATTATCTTCCTCAGTTGGAATTCAGTGCTGAGAATGAACTGAAGGGTCCCTAATTGACTTTTCTTTCAGGCAACTACCAGTGAATTGTCTTTAAATGCATTGTCCCCACCTAGAGCTACCTGTAAACCATACAAATTCTTGTAGACAACTGTTTCGATATTGTTAAACTGAAAATGTGGTAGTAAAAACAAATCCTTGTTTTTTTCTTCTTCTGTATCAGTCTGGATTAACAACTGGCTCCTATCAGATGCTTCACACCATATTTCTGCCCTATTTAGATTCTTTGGGCCATAACCCCTCTCCTTGAATCTCCTACTCAGATCCCACTTATGATATTGTCAGTCTTCTTCTCATGAACAATTTCTTCTGACTCTTACACACTGACTGTATAGTATACCCTTTTTTTGTGCCAATGGGGGGAAACTTGTATGTTGCTATTGGTGTTCTTGTCAGCTGATTTCCTAAACAGCGTAATTTGTAACTTGTTCCCCTCTTCTTTTAAAATGGTTCAATCAACAAGGTTGATCTCATTTTCATTATGTTCTAATGTAAACTTAAAGTAATCACTACAGCCATTTAAAAACTCATGGAAGAGCCAGCCCAGTGGTGCTGAGGGTTGATGTATTGGACGCCACACCTCGTGGCATGCTGGCGACCAAGGTTCAGGAATGAGCTCGGGTCATCAGAGGTCAGCAGGGGCAGAAGAGGACTGATCATCCAGAGAACTGCCCTCCTCTCCAGGGGGAGAGTGGGCTGTGGCTCCTGATACCATTGTGGCTCCCAGTGGAGACTGTAACCAGTGAGAACATGTCAAGAGGGTTCAGGCTGTGGCGAACATCCTGCGGCCAGGTGCAGGAGCATGCTCGTTGCACACTAGACGTCATCGCATGTCCAAGCCTTGCAGGAAATGGGAAAAAGAGTGTTCTGGTCCCTGATAGGTGAAGGAGGGTTAAGTGACCAACCTCCATGCCCAGCGCCGTGTCCTGCAGCCTGCCTCTGGTGCTCCATCCACCACCTGGTTGACCAAAGGGATCACAGAAAGGTCACCAGGAGGAGTCAGCGGTCCCACGCTGAGGGGTTAAGATCCAGGGGTTCTGATGATCAGAGCAAGTGGAGTGGAGGCTCTTCTCTGCCAGTAAAGTAGGCTGGGGATTTCAGGTGAGGCGGGACAAGGTTGGGCCAGGTGTTCCTGCAGAGAGAGTTTAGGTGATCAGAGAGAGAAGAGGATAAAACAAAGTGTACAGAAAAGAAAAAAACAAGCATTTGTCAATGCCGAATGTTGCTTGCTTGTATGTGCTGTTTAGGTATTTTGGAAGTGATAGTTCCATGCTTTCCTCCCAAGACATCCACTGTTCAGTATTCACAGAAGAGTGGGAGGGGCAAAGGCCACAGCAGTACAGCAGTTGTCAAGGGGGTGAAGAGGTGGACAATAGTCCATTCCAAGGCAAAAGAGTCCTGCAGCAGCTCACTAAATTGAAGATGGACTAAGTGATGGAACCAGATGGCATACGCCCATGGATATTAAGAGAACTGCGAAGGGAGATAGCAGTACCTCTGGCAGCCATGTTCACTGAGTCATTCAACATGAGTGAATTGGAGGAGGGCACATGTGATCCCTCTACACAAGTCCGGCAGCAGGGAGGAGGCAGGGAACAATAGGCCATTCAGCCTCACCTCAGTAGTGAGGAAGATCATGGAGACATTGCTTAAAGAAAGGATAGTGGGGCATCTAGAAGCCATCAGAGCCCAGGACCATAGACAACATGGATTCACAGTGGGGACATCATGTCAGACAAATCTGGTTGATTTCTTTGGCTGAGTGACAAAGGAAGTGAATCAGGGTGGGGCAGTGGACAATGCTTACCTTTGATTTCAGCAAAGCTTTTGACACCATCCCATATAAGAGGCTGATAAACTAGCTGGGTAGGCTGGGCATGGGGGAAAGGGTGGTAAACTAGGTTAGAAACTGGCTAACAGACAGGAGGCAGAGAGTGGTAGGGAGAGGGGGTGACCAGTGAGGTGCTACAGGGATCGGTCCTGGGGCCAGTCCAGTTCAATGTTTTCATTAGTAACATTGCAGAACGTCTGATGGGAATTTTTTTCACCAAATTTTCAACATAGCCATTTTAAGACCTGCTCATGAACAGTGTCACTGTGATTTTCCTAATGTGTCCCATACATTGATTTCACACACCGACTGCGCCATTGTGCGCTACATGCACAGAAACACATTTTGGGCACGATGTGAAAAATGACAGCTGTACTGCTCATAAGGAGGTGTGGTAAAATGGCAATGTTGAAAATCTGGAGCAAAAATATTGAAAATTTACGAACTTATGAGCGTGCATAGGATCAAGCGTAACAAATGCTAAATAAACAGTACTTTTTAGAATTTTTCGCAAATTTTCAACATAGCCATTTTAAGACCTCTGCTCATGAACAGTGTCACTGTGATTTTTTTAATCTGTCCCAAACATTGATTGCGCACACCGACTGCGCCATTGTGCGCTACATGCATGGAAAGACATTTTGGGTGACATGTGAAAAATGACAGCTGTACTGCTCATAAGGAGGTGTGGTAAAATGGCAATGTTGAAAATCTGGAGTGAAAATATAAAAAATTCGTGAACTTACGAGCATGCATAGGAACTGCGCAACGCATGCTCGTAAAACAGTCATTTTTGGAATTTTTTCTCCAAATTTGCAACATAGGCTTTTTGAGAGTCCACCTCATGAACACTGGCACTGTTGTTTTGTTAATCAGTCCCGGAAGGTGATTTTGCGTAGTGACCACGAAATCACCCTTCGGGCACGATTAACACCATGACAGTGACAGAATTCATGAGGAGGGATCCCAAAAACCCCATCTTGAAAATTTGGTGCCAAAATTCCAAAAAAATGCCTGAGATATGCAGCAAAGTTGAAAAAAACCTATCTATCCCATTATACAGCTTACCGGCATTTCCTCAGTTCGCGGTCAGCTTTGAAGAGTGCAGACGTGTTCCCGGTCCACAGAAGATCGTCATCGTAGGTCCGGAGGTAAGTATGGAGTGAGGGGGGTGTGGGGAGTCAGGTGCAGTGGGTGGGTGCGAGTTGTGGAAGGGGGGCAGGGAGAAGCGCCAAGGGACAGTTTTTTATTTGCAGGTTTATTTTTTTTTTACTAAGATGATGAGAGACGTTTGCCACGCTGGGGTGGGCTCCCAGTGTGGCAGATGAAAGGCTGTTTGGGGGACTGGAGCCGACGGGGGATTGGGCACCCCCCAGTCGGACATAACAAGCTTTGCCATGCTGGGGTGGGCTCCCAGCATGGCACCTGGAAAGCTTTGGGGGTGTGCAGCGTGGAGCCGACGGGGTTGGGCGCCCCGTAGGCTGTGAAGTTTTGCCACACAGTGGGCCCTAGCATGGCACCTGGACAGCTTTGTGGGGGGAGCCGGAGCCGACGGAGATTGAGCACCCCCATTGGCATTACAATGTGTCGTGGGTTAAGGGGCGCATAAGCACACAATATCGTTAACTTCTGTCGGCATTACAATGTATGTGTGGGGGGGGGAGGGAGCATATCAGCACGAAATATGCGTGCTTGCATGTGTGTGGGGGGAGGAGAGCTCTGCTCACTGAAATGGAGCTCTCCCTTTCAACTGTATGACACTGCATTTTCAACTGCTGTCATAGACAACTGCAGCAGTGATTGGGGAACTGGGGCCGCGCCTGCAAACACACTGACTGAATTGGAAGATGGGTGCCACACCTCCGAAAACTCGGATGATGGCACTATGTTTCTAGCACATGCGTGCAAGCAACATAAAAATGGGAGTTGCAGCTCCTCTAGTGGACCATCCCAGAATTACAGTACATCAATGTACCCCCCCACACACACACACAAACACATACACTTCATACCTGTGGTAGGGGTAGTACACTGGAGTAAGAACAAACTGATGTTTATTGAGCCCACTGCTGTGCACCATATTTGGCACCTGTTCTCGAATTTAAAATACTTATAGTCAAGAACTATGTGTGCTAGAGTCAACAGACATGCCCTCTTCTATGAGAACCCTTGCAAATACTATAATGATTCTTGTAAACTATTGAAGTCCTGTGCATGCAGAATCTAGGTATATAAGTCATGAATCTCCATCATGACTAATTTAATGTGTGTGCAGTCCTGTATGCTGTTGTTCAGTTACTCTGTCAACATTGGACATGTCTGACGTCCTTGATGAATGTCGGACTTTGTGTAACTAGATCATTAATATAAATATCCACATACATAGATAATGGTTCTTAAATAGAACCAGTACCTACCACAACTTTTCTGCCAAGTGAATCAATGATTTATTAATTCTGGACAGGGTATAAAAAAAAATATTAGTTTTTTTGTTCAAAAGGGTTTGTTTCCAGTCATTCATTACAACACTTTTCTTTGCCCTGTTCATGTTATCTGCCACCTTTTCTGCTACCTCTGTGGTAATAGTATGTTACACATTTATAGTCAGTGCTGTCTGTAAGATCACACTCCTGTGTGTAATCTTTGTAGTCCTGTACTGTGCCTCTTTTATCAGCCTGCTTTATGACAACTAAATCATTATACTCTATACAGGGAAGTTCTACAAACTCATCAGCATTAAGGTTGTACACACGTCATCTATTCCTGTTCTTATCATTGTTGGTAAGTTTTCTCCCCTCCATAGCTATTAGCTTTATATAAGTGTTGATGGCTGATGGAATGTGTCCGGGGGTGGGGGCAGGAAGGTGGATTTCACCCCTAAGGCCTTATTCAACTTGCAGCATCTCCATGAGATATCACTGGTCTGTGTTGGTACATCAATTCTAGTATCAAAAAAAATTACTGTGATCTTAACTTTCGATAGAAGTGTTGGAAGTCCGTGTTTGTATATGGCAAAAATAAATAGCATTATTATTCAGATTGTTTGGTGAGTGAGTCTATTTACCCTAACCCATGTTGCTTTGGCTCCTGTGGTAGGTTAGCAACTTATAAGATCAGTGTCACTAAATCCTTTTTTCTCCCATACGGTGCTGTACTGGTAGACCGTGCTGTACTGATAGACCTTGGGTTTCTTCGCTCTGAGTGGTGGATGTAACTGTCTCACTACCAGCAGCACCTTCAGCAGGTGGGATGGCGAGGGGCCGCTGAAGGTTCGAATAAGGGTGTGTGGATGGAATCACCTGACAAGGAGAGGCAGGAGTCATACACAGAGGTCAGATGAAGCAAAGATATTTATTTGATAGGAGGAGAAGGAGGACATAGTCATACATGAAAATATCAACAACAAAAACGACAGGGAGTATGGACAGCATTATGGATATCTAGGCACTAACCAATGACATACAACTATAAAATGTAAACCCTAAATTGTCTAAACTCTATAAATAGCTCTACATGCTATATAACTGCTATGCAGGCTGTATGAACACTCTATGATATGCTTCTCTAAAAGGCCTAGGAACAAATGCAAGTATCTACAACTTTATCAAGAGATGAGACAATTTCACAGTGCACAATGAACACCAGGGATTATCCCGGAAGGTTATGTGGCATAAACCTCTCAAAGGTTTATAGGGTCAAAGGAAGTTCAGTTTTCTTTGTTGTCTTCATGCACACAGCTGAAGAATGGGGAAGCAATGGGAAAAGCGGGACTCTTGCTTGGCACCAGCCTGCACCAGTTGAGACCTAGGAGAGGTTGGAAAGGGAAGTGGAGAGATTTTAAACAGACACTGGTTCTTCGACCAACCCACTCTCCAGGGTTGCCAGAATACTGGTGACACAAAAGGACCAAACTTTGCTGAGCTCTTCCCTGGCACAAACCCTTGACCAGGGCTGCCAAGGATGAACAGCACAAGACTTTATTTATTTATTTAGTTTTTGTTTACCAGGTAAGTACACTAGACAAGTTTTATGCCTATTTTCAGGAATGACCCGGGAGAGTACAAAAGGGTACAACAGGTACATTGATACAGTAATTGGTTCAGACGAATACATTCAGGTACAAAAACAGGAGAAAAGACAATTTTTACAGTTTTTACATTTACATGGAAGGTACACCCAGATACAGTGCTGGGGCAAGGTATAAATTAGAGATAAATTCAATGACCAACAGGGCTGGTGAGGATTATGAGCATAGTAACATCATAGCGTTGGTCAAGCAAGGGAGGGGGGATTTGGACGAGGACATAGCGCAAGAGTGGTGATGCCAGAGCAGGAGAGAAGAAGCCGGCACCAGTGGACACCGGGAGGCTAAGGGCTTAGGACATTCACAGCGAGAAGCCACCTTAAGATGATCCACAGGAGAGTCCAGGAAACTCTTGTGAGAGGAGGCAGTGCGGACTCTTTCAGGAAAGGAGTTCCAGAGCCTGGGGCCATGGACAGCAAAACTCCGGTCCCCCCATGTTGGTGCGGGAAGTAGGTACACTTAGTAGGCCGGGGCCTTGGGATCTAAACAGGTAGGGAGAGATCAGCAGGAGCAAGAAGCTGGGCCAGTTCCGGAGGGTGCGGAGCAAATACTTACTCACAGGCACCCAGTGCTAAAGTTAAGGTGATTGAGGGATAGCCAGCCAAGCTTCTCGTGAGACTCGCAGTGATGGGTGAGGCGAGGGGCAGCCAGGGCAAAATGACAGATGTTGTTGTACGTTGTGCTCCACTTGCTTAGGAGGGTCTTAAGTATGAGCAAATATGAGGGGTAGTAGCTGAGGGAGGAAGTAGTACTCCCTGGCAAGAGCTAGCGAGCCGCTGAGTGAGTTGTGACCGAGCCCTGTAAGCCATCCCCAGTTTGCGGTTTACCCCACTGCAGGCATTATGGATATGACTACCAAGGTCCAATTGGGGATCAAGCGTCATTCCAAGATATTTGAGGGAGGTCACGGTAGGGAGAGGGGAGCCATCTTCGTAGCTGATATGTAGGGGAGTTGAAAAGGCTCGTATTTTGGCAGAGGAACCGAAGAGCATAGACTGGGTTTTGTTTTGATTTAGGACCAATTTATGGTTGGAGAGCCATGCCTGGATGTTCCAGAGGTCTTCAGATAAGTGACGGTTTAGTGTGGCTGTATCACAGGAGTGGGCCAGGAGAACCAGGTCATCCGCATACATGATGACACGGCAGCTGGAGACCACATCAGGGAGATTGTTGATGAACAGGGAAAAGAGTAGGGGACCCAGCACGGAGCCCCGAGAGACACCAGAGGTGACAGGCCGGGGGGCAGAGAGGACTTTATTGAATTTAGTTAGTTGTTTTCTGCCATATAGGTAGTCAGAGACCCAGTTTAGGGCGGTGGGGACAAACCAAGGGACCTCATCTGCAGGGCAAGCAGGTCGTGGTCAATGAGGTCGACGCCTTGGATAAGTCAATAGATACCACACCTGAGAGTTTCCTGATCCATAGCAGCTCTGATGCTGGAAGAGACTGAGATGAGCCGTGGAAGTGCTGTGCCTTTACGAAAACACGTGTTGGGCGGGGTCAGCAGGCGATGGAGTGGAAATACTCCGAGATTTGTTTGGTGACCACCTTTTCCAGAAGCTTGCTGACAGCAAAGAGGATAGCTATGGGACAGTAGTTGTCCAGGATTTTGAGGGTCACCTGCTTAGGAACAGGGACGACCTTGGCAACCTTCCAGATATCTGGGATCAGTCCTAGGTGGGATAGGTTGAAAATGTGGGCCACCAGGGAGGCTATAAGGGGAGCACCTAGTTTGAGAAGCTTTGTCCAGATCATCAGGACCAGGGCCAGCATTCTGGGAGAGATCAAGAAGGAGAGACCGCACCTCGCTTACCGATACCGCCCTTAGGTAAAATGGAGGGCGGGTCAGACCAGACTCCCATTGGGACGGGGAGGCAGGGCAGTTTGAGTTTTGGGCTGAGGACCCTAGCGGGAGAGCAGAAGGGAGGTCTGTGAAATGAAGAATCTACCTGAAAGGATTGCCAAGAGTGAAGATTCGGCTACCGTTTCTCTGGCACAAACCCTCGACCAGGGCTGCCAAGGATGAAGAACATGAACTGCTGAAGTTTTCTGGCACCAACCCTCGACCAGGGCTGTCAAAGATGAAGAACACAAGACTTGGTGAAGAATCCACTTACAAGGATTACCAAGGATAAAGAACATGAATTGCTGAAGCTTCTTTGGTGAGGATCCACCTGAAGGGTCACCAAAATTGAGCTGGATCCCAGAAGACCACACGGTGCATGCAGGATGGAACAAGCAAGAAGAATGGGCTGTGAGGTGAAGATCTGGATTCCAGGAGTTCAAAACCCAAAAACAATAAACTGGCAGACGCGAATACACTTTGGCCACGACGGACTCAACTTTCGGCGAATGACGGGGAGTGACGGTTGAAGCTTCTTCCAAGGCGTTTCACTTTCAAGCTGATTGAACCACAAGGAGAACCAGAAACTGGTGGCCACGACTCACACCAAGGGACGTTGATTTCGGCTTACAGCAGATGACAGGGAAGGAAGATGCTGTGAAGTTCTTCGCTGGCTGAAGACTGCTTCGGTGAGGAATCAGCTGCGGCAGAAGATTGAGTCCAAACATTTTGCATTCAAAACTGGTACTTTCAATTTGCTCTAAACCATGTCATTCAAAGGTTGCAGGGACACTTGTTCATTGTGGGGCAAATAATCCAAAGTCTAGGGCAACTGTTCGTAGCAGTGGCAAATAATCAAAGTCCAGGACAATTATTCGCAGCAGGGGTAAATAACCACAATCCCAGTAAAATGCAGTCTTGGTGCTTTTGCAATCAACACAACATTTCAAACGCTTGGGTAATATACAGTGTAGATATAGACAGTTCATTCAATAGCAGTTGTGTGCTAAGCACCCCTTGTTCTGATCCTTCACACTTGTGGGTCCCTATTTAACTAGGATATGGCTACCCCTGGCCACCCTGAGCACAATGCCCTCTTTTCCCCTGGCCTTCCTTGCCCTCTTTATCACTGGGCCCCTCTATCTTTTATGGGCCTTTCTGCTTGACCCCTTTAACTGTGGGCCTTTCTGCTGGGCCCCTTTAACTGTGGGCCTTTCTTTACTGGGCTCCTCCTCAAACCTGTAGTGGGTCTGTGATGCCCCTTTTAATATTAGACTTGTATTGTTTCCTCGCACCTGGGGCCTGATTTACCCCCTTAAGCATGCTGTGGTGGGCCTACCTGAGGGGTCCCTTTAAATAACTTGAGCCTAACATACTCCTTTAATTCTTTAGGCCTATCTATGGCCTTCCTGTTAGTCACTGGGGCTGCCCCAGCTCTGCATCACCCCTTATAGTCCTGGCCCCTCCCCTGGGCATCGCTAGCCCCAACCAGCAATAAAATATTTAAATACGGCCCTCTGACCCAACCCCCATCCCAGCTCTTGGCCGTTCTCTTCAGGCACCCTATTGGAGCATTTACTAAAATAAAAAAATCTTTTAAAGTTGCTTCAGGTGGACAGCACTTTGCCATTAGTGCTGCCGCTGACTCACCACCCTGTCCCACCGCCCTGGTCCAGGGTGAAGAAACTGTTGTGGGAGGTGGGAGGTCTTTGCTGGCAGAGAGAAGGCTATGAGCAGGCAGGGAGGTGGACAACTAAGGTGACGGGTCTTGGGGGTCTGCAGGATGCCTGACAGTCTTTCTCTTTCTCTTTCTTAATGCGGCTCCTCTCTCGCCACCGACAAGGGACCGGAATGTTTTACTTTTTTTTTTTTTTTAAACAATAAATGGGGCTGAACTGAGCCCACACCAGTGCAAGGAACCAGAGGATGAACTGGACTGGGACCGCAACACTGGACCCGACGCCAGCACTGAGGGAGGAGAAGCAGACCACAAGGTAAGCTCCTAAATAGCTGTCACTGTCCTGTGTCCCCTCTCTCCCTTCCTTCATGAATGGACCTCTTCTTTTGCTTCAGAGTGCCTGGGAGCACTCCCTTTTGGGCTTTTCTAGTGATGACACGTCCACTTCTCTGGCCACAGATTCTCTGAACCAACTGACCAGCCTTTGGGATAAGTGTCCCTGGCAATGCCAGTCAGTTTCCCATGAGCCCAGCATGAGCTGGATGTCAAAGATGTTTCCCTGGCTCTCGCTGCTTCCTGAGGGGGGGATTCCAAAACAGCAAATGGCCAGTGGAAGCAAAACAAAACTTTTTTTCCTTTTCTGCAGCTGCTGTCTGGCTAAAGGGGAGTGAGAGAACACAGTGGCTGGGGATCCTAGCCTGCCCTGGGGCACCTTTTCTACTTTTCTGTTGTGCTGTCAACTCTGGGGCACTACACTCCTGTCATAAAGGTCTGTGTCATAAGAGGTGGGCTACTTCTAGAACATGACAACTGCATAGGACTAGATCAAGTTCCAGGGGGTAAGCTTCTCCTGGGAAATAAACCAAATAGACAAAAATTATTGTAATCCCTTCTGCACAGAGGTAGAGAGAGAGACATAAGGAAGACATAAAGACTTCAAGGCAGCATACTAAAGGGAACAAACCTTTGTGTTAAAGAGCAGGCTTTTAGTCATTATTGTTCTCTCCCCTTCAACATGCACGGTAGCTTACCCTTCGGTTAAGCGTTGCCTCTAAAAAGTTTAATATTTGTCAGGGTATATTTTTAATTATTTCACTCGTAAAATAGCTCTGTCAGCTTGGTTGTGAAAATACTGGCATTTGCCAACTTGCAGCCGTGCCCCCACACTTACATATTTTGTGATGTCAGTACCAGAACATGGAGGGTGCACGCCATAGACTTCAATGACAGCACTTTTTGTAAGTTTTTTTTTAATACTTTTAAGTGCCGATTTTGGGAAACGGAGGCCACTGCTCAACTAACAAGGACTTTGTTAGTTGAGCGGTGTCCTTCGTTTTCCAAAATCGAGACTTAAATGTATAAAAAAATTTAAAAAAACATAAAAAGAGCCCCCATTGAAGTATATGAAGTGTGCCCCCAATGCATTCTGGTAATGACATCACAAAGTGTGTGAACGTGGGGGGCTCAGCTCCAGGTCGGCAACTGCCAGCATTTTCACAACCAATTCTACAGAGCTATTTTATGAGTAAAAGAATTAAAAATATACCTTGACAAATATTAACATGCCTAACTAGGGGTAAGCTACCCTACATGTTGGGGGGAGAATAATAATGACTAAACCTGCTCTTTAAGCAAGTAAACAAAAGAAACAAGAGACTGCTATAGTTCTTGAAGGAGGTGACAAGAAAGGTAAAGGCTGAAAGTGTAGCATTCAGACAGTATAAGGAGAGCCAGAGGGAGGATTACAAGGAAGAGTATCAGGAAAAACAGAGGAAGGCAGGGAAAGCAGTAAGGAGTGCTAAGGGGCAACCTGAAGAAAGAATAGAATAGCTCAGGTGGTATCAAATGGGGACAAATCATTTTTTTTAGGAATGTTAGTGAAAAAGGAAGACCATGAGAGGCATTGTGAGGTTAAGGATGGAAGAGGGGGGTTGTACAGAGGAAGACCTAGAAAAGGTAGACATCTTGAACAGAAACTTCTGCTCAGTGTTTACAATGGAAGGGGAAGAGGAGGGACCACGAAAACCATCAGGAGGTTTGATGGGAGAGAAGTGGACATCAATCTTATCTGAAAGGAGAGGGTTCAGAAAGCACTTGCTAACGTGAAGGTGAATTAAGATAGAAGGCCAGACAGGGTGCATCCAAGAGTACTGCAGGGACTCAGGGAGGTACTGGCTGCACATGCACAAGTGTCTTTATAAGTGGCATTGCGGAGGGACTGGAAGGAAAAGTATGCCTCTCTGCAGATGGCACAAAGATCTGCAACAGGGTTGATACACAAGGGGGGTAGAAAAGATGAGAAGGGACTTGGCAAGTTTAGAGGAATGGTCAAAAGTATGGCTGCTTAGATTCAATGCAAAGAAGTGCAAAGTAATGCACCTGGGAAACAAAAACTCAGGGGAAAAGTACACAATGGTGGGGGAGGTACTAACAACAACAAAAATGGAGAGGGACCTGGGGGCAGTCATAACAGATGACCTAAAGGTAGCAAGCAATGCAAGGAGGCAGTAAGGAGGGCTGGGGGATACTGGGATGCATAGGGAAAGGCATCACCAGTGGAAAGTCATCCCTCTGAGCAGTTGGTGAGACCCCATCTGGGAGTACTGTGAGCAGTTCTGGAGACCCCATCTCCACAAGGACATAGACAGCATGGAGGCAGTCCAGAGGAGGGCAGCTAAAATGGTGCAGGGTTTGTACCAGCAGTCATACGAAGAGAGACTAAAGGAGCTTAATATGTATCCTAGAGGAAAGGAGAGAGAGAGAGAGAGAGAGAGAGGGGGACATGATAGAAACTTTCAAGTACCTCAAAGGAATCAACAAAGTCCTAGACGGTAGCGTCTTTCAGAAAAGAGATGTGCAAGAATGAGGGGGCACAATTTAAAGATAGAGTGGTGATGGCTCAGGGGCAATGTGAGGACTTTTTTTCATGTAGACGGTTGTGGACACATGGAATGGCCTTCCAGAGGAGATCATGGGGTCAAAAACCGGGAATTCAAGAATGCATGGGACAAACATCAGGCAATTCTGGTGGGGTGTAGGAAGAAGTAGGCTGTTGGTTAACTAGGATCTGCAGTTTATCCATTCAAGCGGGAAATGGTCAGACTGGGTTGGGCCAAGTGATCCTTATCTGTCGTCAAATTCTATGTTTCTATGTTTCATATTTCACGGACCTATTTAACAGATCTCTGGAGACCAGAATGGTCCCAGAGGACTGAAGAATAGCAGTATATCGCAGTGGTTTAAGGCTCTGAGCTGCAAATCTGGTGACATCCAGCAGACCAAACCTGGGTTTAAATCCCACAGCTTCCACTTACATACTGCGTGACCCTGAGCATTAACTTCCCTGTGCTCATAGGTCACTCCTGTAAAAAAGCTTTCAGCTTAGTATGCTACTCCTGGTTAAACAACTAAAAAAAAAAGATGTAGGCCTTCCTCACAAAAGTATTAGCAAGGAAGAGGCAGGCAATTATAGGCCTGACATCAGTGGTGGGTAAGTTAGTGGAGATACTACTTAAAGAAAGGATACTACCTGGAATCCAGTAAATTACAGGGGGGGGGGGAGAGACATGACAAACAAATGTGACAGATTTGTTTGACTGGATGAACAAGGAGTTAGAGCAGGGTAGAGCGATGGACAAGGCTTTTGACGCAGTTCCACATAGGGGACTGGCAAGCAGCTAGGTAGCTTGGGGGTGGGCAATGAGGTGGTAACCTGGGTAAGAAACTGGTTAGGGGATAGGAGACGGAGGGTGGTGGTAAATGGAGTATACTCCAGTGGAGGGAGGGTAAACAGTGGGGTACCTCAGGATTCAGTGCTGAGACTGGTCCTCTTTAATGTCTTTATTAGTGACATAGTAGAGAGGCTGGAAGAGAAGGTCTGCTTCTTTATGGATGACACCAAGATGTGCAACAGAGTGGACACTATGGGGGGTGGAAAGGATGAACAAGGATCTGAAAAAACTGTGTAACCCCTAGATGGCGCTATCCCAGGGGCTACTACCCCTGCCTGATTTGCCACTAACAGGTTGAGGGGCCTGGATCCAATGGCGGGTGCCTCCACCCAGAGGTCAGGGTTTGCAATAGTTAAACTTACTTGGTCACAGCCCTCTGGGACACTGCAACCCCCCTTTCTTCTCACTAGTGGCCCACACAATATATCAGAATTACCTTCACAGTATACACTTACCCCCAGGGCTGGTTCAGGCACTGGGACCTCCTGTAAAATAAGATACAGTGCAACAATCACAGTACAATACTTTAACATAGACAAATACCTCAGGCAGTATAACTTTGCTGAAACAAGCAGCTCTGATTTATTTATGGGGATATAACAAGGACAGGGGGAAATCAGGTTAATTAGCTTATCACTCTACTCATCTACCTATGGCTCTGTGCACAGGCCTATCCCTATCAGTTACTGTCCCTGGGTACCCAAGCCCTAGTGGATAGTCCAAACCGTGGCAGCTGGTAGGGGCCCTTTCACACAGAGAAAAGAAAAATTAAACAGTCAGCAGTACAGTAATTCCATTTGGATTTAATGTGGCAATTCAACAGGGAGCGACCCTGAATTAGTACTCACGACCTCCAAACAAGATAGGGTCCTTCAATGTCAGCAGGGCTACTCTTGAGCTCCAAGAGACTCACATTAATATGGTAAACAGTCACAGGCAAAAGTCACTTAATGGCAGCAGGATTCACTTGAGGTACACAAACCTCTTCACACATTTATATGGTAAAAAGAAAGCACTATACCAGGCAGGCTGCATCTGTATCGATCGCAATTACTGCACAATACCGGGAGAACACACAGCAGATTCAGTTCCTGACAGACGAGTGCAATTTTCAGCAATTCCTCCAGTCTTCTACAGGGTGAGCCTGGTTTCTACTCTTCAGATATCATTTGATTCTCTTCACAGGACGGATTCAGTCTAACAAGCTGCAGACCGGAACTCTGGACCTTCACATGTTTTTTTACTAAAACTGTGCACTGAAGGAGCACAGGGTTCCTTTCCCCTTCACTGCCAGAGTAGACTGAAACTCCAACAGACTAAACGGGCACTTCCTTTGAGTTCCTCCAGTTCTTGACTGGATTGGCTGTCACTCACAATAGACTGCTGCTTGTTGGTCCAAAAAAGGCTTGAAGTCTAAACTACATCTCCCAGAGTCACTGCCCATACAATCCTCTTGTGGCTGGCTCAGATTATGAGTCCAAGTTCTGATTCGTCCAAGGCACCATTTTAGAGCTAGCTTACCCCACACTGATTGGTCCAGTTCAGCAGTTCAAAACCAGAATGGGGAACTAGGCAGACACAGTTCTGACTGCAAAAGCAGGTTAGACAAACTGTAATTTCATTATTACTCTAACTGATTTCTGGCAAACAGTTACATCTTTCAGATAGGTTCCTTTGTACTCCTAGTGACTGCAAAAATGGAGTGAATTGGCAGTAGTTTGAGTGGTACTCAAACAGAGAAACACACAGTCCCCCATATAAATATAAACTAATTATGTCTGCAAGCAGACAGCTCTTAAAGACAGTACCAGAGGCTCTAAAACACTCACTGATAAATGGCTTAAGCGAACACCATTCAGGCTTGGAGCATTCAAGCAAGCTTCTGGAAGTCTTTTGAAACCCCCATTTGCAGGGGTTACACCCTTCCTGGCCTGGGAAAGCAGCGTCGCGTCAAGCAAGTACCCCATAAGTTTCAACTGCAACCATATACATTTGCATTAGGCTCACACATGTAATCATCAGTCAATATATCATTTTACCAAGAACACATTTCTGAAACATTGCAGTACGTCACTCTTTACACAGTATTACACACATTGTACCATAACTCAAGTTATTACCTCTTGTACATGAAACCTGAAGAAGGGCCCTTCCTATCAGTTACCTTGGGGCTGGACGGGGCAAGGGCACCATATAGAGGGCAACACAAGTAACTTGAGTTAGCACTGACGCTCAGTTTGGGCAATGAGCTCGGGGACACATACACTCCTTTATGGACAACATTGAGAGGCAGGTCCACTGGCCGCCCAGGGAATCATAACTGAGGTGCACCACAGGCTTTACAGCTCGACCAGTCTTTCTAGGGGAACTGTTACAGTCTCTGCACTCTGAGCCTCATTTTCAGTATTGTCCTCACTTGTCAGGGGTCTCCATGGGGTAGAGGCTAGAACTTGGGGCACTTTCAGCTCCAGGAGTTACAGTTTCTGAGTCCACAACATTTGGCTCGCATTGAGAGCTTTCGGACACTGGCAGTGGACTGTCCTGGCACTCAAAATACTCTTCTTGTTCTGGTGTATCACCAGTCTGCCCCAATCCATCATTTCCTCCCTGAAAGCTCAAACAGTTCAACCATGCACAATGATTCCATTTCATCTGATCTGATGCTTGCACTTCACTTTCTGGGAGCATTGGCTCCAGGGACGAAACTGGGGGCTTAGACAGTCCAGAAGGCCCAGCTTCATCTCCAGTATTGACTAGGGGATTGCCCCGAAACAATTGACTCAGTTCGTAAGAAGGATAGTATTCAAAGTCACTCTCACTTTCTTCTGATATGGACTGACAGTCATGCTCAACTGGGACTTGTGGAGGGGAACACTTTAACTCTGCTTCTGTAGGTGCAGACTTTCTTGATCTTTTCTTAGCAGCAGCTCTAGTCACTGGTCCAGAGCGGGCATCTTCTGGGGGCTCAGACTCAATCAAGATTTGTCCAATGGGCAGTAAATGATTTCTATGCATTGTTTTTACATCTTTTGAATTATTCTCAGGCCTTACTTTGTACACTGGCAGATCATCTAGTTTGCCCACTACAATGTGAGGGAGATGGTGCCATCTGTCATCAATCTTGTGTTTGCCATGCAGTCCCAGATTTCTTAGCAATACCCGATCTCCCTCCTGGAGTTCCTGTGCTTTCACCTTTTTATCATACCTTTCTTTGTTGGCCAGATTTCTTTTGGCAGCCATGGTTTGAGCCAGTTGGTACGCATGAGTTAGCTGGGCCTTTAACTTTTGCACATACTGTAAATAGTTGTCAGCTTGAACCCCATCAGGAGAGACCCCAAAACACACATCTACTGGTAGTCGAGCTTCTCTTCCAAACATCAGGCGGTAGGGGGAGAACCCAGTGGCATCACTTTTGGTGCAGTTATAAGCATGTACCAGGGTGCTAATTTGTTGGTTCCATCTAGGCTTGTCCTTTGGGTGCAGGGTGCCTAGCATATCTAGCAAAGTGTGGTTGAAGCGTTCAGGCTGTGGGTCCCCCTGGGGGTGGTAAGGAGTGGTTCTGGACTTTTGCACTCCCCACAGAGAAAGCATCTCTTTGATCAGACGACTCTCAAAGTCTCTCCCTTGATCAGAATGGATTCTTTGTGGAGCCCATAGTGAACAAAAAGTTTTCTACAAGTACTTTGGCCACAGTGGATGCTTTCTGGTCTTTGGTGGGGAAAGCTTGGGCATATCTCGTGAAATGGTTAGTGACCACCAGCACATTACTGATATTTCTTTGATCTGACTCCAAACTCAGAAAATCAATACAGACCAGCTCCATGGGTGCACTAGTGGTTATGTTAACAAGGGGGGCAGCCTTCTGGGGCAAAGCTTTCCTCTGCTAGCAGCGACTACAAGTTCGAATGTGTTGCTCCACATCAGCCCCCATCTTAGGCCAATAGAATCTGGATCTCACCAAGTCAAGTGTTCTGTCTATACCAAGGTGCCCCATGTGGTTGTGCAAGGACCTCAATACTGAGTCTCAAAGGCAGTGGGCAGCACTAGTTGTTGTTTGTCTACTTGTCCCCTCTGTCTACTGTTTCTCTGTATAACAGTTTATTGATCAGTTTCAACTTAGGACCTTCTTTGTATAACAGTGCAGTTCTCAAATCAGTGGAGCGTAATTTGGACACATCTTTTCCTGCATAGAGGGCTTCTAAAGCTGCTTTGATCATGGGATCGCGGGATTGAGCCCGCCGAATACTGTCATTGTCCAGCTGAGGCAGTGCACCAATGTCTATTGCAGAAAAGTGGCAATAAGCAGCAGGTATGCAATTCTCAGAGGGTCCCAAGCAATCCACCATGCAGACCACTGCGTCCGTGGACACCTGTTCCTCCCTGTCAAACTTCCGGCAGAGTGCCCGAATGTCAGGCTCTGCCAATCGGACCCAATCATTCTGGGGAACAGGCCTCCGGGAGAGAGCATCAGCATCTATGTGGTTCAGACCTGCTCGGTATTCGAGAGCATAGTCGTATGTAGATAATGCAGAAAGCCACCTATGGCCAGTGGCATCCAACTTAGCTGAGGTCTGCACATAGGTTCAAGGATTATTGTCAGTTTTACTAGTATTTTAGCCCCATACAAGTACTCATGGAATTGGTCAACAATAGCCCACTTCAAAGCTAGGAACTCTAACTTATGTACAGGATAGTTCTTTTCAGATGGGGTCAGGCTTCTACTGGCAAAGGCCACTGGTCTCAGGCCATTCTCGTGCTCTTGGTGCAACACAGCCCCCAACCCTTGCAAGCTAGCATCAGTGTGCAGGACATAAGGTTTTCTTGGATCGGCATAGGCCAGCACTGGAGCATGGGTAAGTTGATATATGATCTCATGAAAAGCAGTCTCACAATCAGGAGTCCAGCGGGCCCCAAATACTTCACTCGGACGAAAATACACTCTTTCAGTCTTGAGGGACGCTGACTTTTGGTATTTTTTGTGGGTTGGGGATACCCTTGAGTAAGGTTAAGTAAAGGCGGATCACTCTTGAATAGTCCTTGATGAAAGCGCGATAATAACCACAGAATCCCAGGAATCTTTGCAGTTCTTTTAGATTTTTGGGCTGTGGCCAGGTGGTCAAGGCCTCAACCTTACTTGGGTCGGTCTCTATTCCTCGGTGGATACTATGTGTCCCACATACTTTACTGATGTTTGAAAAATTGACACTTATCAATGGACAGTTTAAGGCCAAAGTCCTCCAGTCGGTCCAATACCTTAAATAATCTGCTCTCATGTTCCTCCAGTGAGCTGCCAAACACAATAACATCATCTAGGTATACCAGGCACTCTAGTAAGTTCATGTCCCCCACTGCACGCTCCATCAATCGTTGAAAAGTGGCTGGGGCACCTGAAATCCCTTGAGGCATCCTCATGAATTCATAGAAGCCAAGTGGACAGATAAAGGCTGTCTTGTCACGGTCCTCTGGGGCCATCGGGATCTGGTAGTACCCACTGCGGAGATCCAGCACAGAGAACCACTTGCTCCCGTTTAGGCAGTCCAAAGCATCCTGAATGCGGGGCATTGTGTACTGATCAGGGATAGTCCACCGGTTTAAGGTGCGATAATCCACACACATCCTTACTGTTCCATTCTTTTCCTCACTACTACAATGGGGAAGCATAAGGGCTTCTGGATTCTTGTATTACCAGCAGCTAACATCTCTTGCAGATGCCGTCTCACATCATCTATGTCAGCAGGTGCCAGGCGTCGAGACCTCTCACGAAATGGTCTTTCGTCATGCAGCTGGATATTGTGCTCAGCTCCTTGCATGCATCCTACGTCCCATTCCTTTAAAGAAAACACCTGGTCTCTCTGGGCAAGCTTCTCACTGATCCTCACTTTCCATTCAGCTGGCAGCGGGGAGTCGCCGAAATCAAACAAGTCAGGCGTTACTCTGTCATTCTTCCTTGAACTCTTGCTGCTGGGTAGCACTGCAGTGTCTGCACAATGCACATTAGCCAGGATGCAACCTCTATTTACTCGAATGTCTCTTCAGACACATTATGAACTTGGACCATTACCCTCCTGGCATATGCATGGGCTCTAGAGGCAAAATACTAGAAGCTTGACCAGCAGTCCCTCTGGCAATTTTCCATCGCCTGGTGCATCCAACATTAATATTTTATTCTTAACATCCTTTCTGATACGGACCTCTCCCTGTAAGGTACACTGGGCATTTGGCGCCAGGATCAGAGACTCAGGATCCTTCTTCCATACAATTCCGACCGGTTCCTCTGGTTCTATTTTTTCAGCATCTCTCTGTGCCTCATAGGCCTTCTTAATTAAAGCCGGAACTCTTAAAGCTCTACTAGTCTTTGACCCCTGTTTTTCATAACACAACTGTGCCAGCCTTCCGAACATATGAGCATTTGTTCCAATCAACAAAGGGACACCATCATACAGTCAAGTGGGGGGACACACTAAGGCTAGGGTCTCTACTTGTTCGGCCACTCCAGCCACGGAGGTGGGGAAAGACAGCCAAATTCGGATATACCCGGAATAGGGTAGGCCTTCTCACTTAACCCCCATACATGCAGTCCTTCTAATGGTTGTAAGGCATCGCCTGACAAATGCTTCTGATACCAATCTTGGAACATAATTGTCACTTAGGAGCCACTGTCTAATACAGCTCTTGTAGACACTCCATTCACCTTTACAGTGGTCTCCATGGAGGGACCCACTATTCTGGACCAGTCTGGAGAGGCGGTAGTGGGGGCCTGGGCAACTGACCTTGCCACAAAGGGACGTGAATTAGCATTTTTGGTGCCCTCACTGGGATCATGTCGTGCACCTCTTAACCACTGATTTGTTCTCCGAAGCTCTCCTTGTAGCCTATATGCAACTTTGTCAGTGTCTTTTGGGGACTGGCATTCCCTTTTCATGTGCCCATCTTTCCCACAATTATAGCAAAACATACTTTCTGGAGTTTGAGCTGGCCGGGCGCCACACTGGGAGACAGAGGCGGGGTATTACTAACTGAAACCTGGGTGCCATCTCTGTTCTGGCGTGATAAGCATTTGGAGACATCTCGTCAGTTTCTCCACTTCCATGGTCAAGGAATTGAGTTTGGAGCTGTTATCAGCAGGAGATACATGGGTGGGTACCCCACCCCATAGCAGATGCAGTCGGATATAGGTCAGGGCCCACGTACTTGCAGGCGTGGCCTTCATAAAGGACTGTTTTGAATTCCCGGATCTCTCTCAACAGTTCGCCCCATTGTGGCATATCTTTTCCTTGTCAGAGCACTCATTTACTGCCAACCTCTGCCCTGAACTTCACTTGATGGGTCACCCTCAGTCACTCGGGTCGTAGCCGCAGCTATTGGTGCAGGTCCCTTCGAGGTCGCCTTTCTCAACTCCTGAATTTCTCTCATTAACTCATCATGGGAGGTGGGGATTCCAGTCGATCTGCCAGGCGTAACTGAAGCAACAGCAGTTCTGAGAAGGGGGCAGACTTAAGGATCCTGTCCAGCCTGGTTCGGTCCAGTTCAATCGCTGGCAAACTGCCTTTTCTGAGGCATTCTTGCAACAATTTTTCCAGCCGAGATACATACACAGACAACAACTCCCCTTGGTACTGTTGTGCATCTCTTACTCTCCACCATAGGTCCTCATCAGAATCTGGGCTCCCATACACATTCTCCAGGGCCTCAAGATAGGCCTGTGCAGTCACTTCAGGGTTACTGGCCTGTTTAGCATGAATGGTAGCCAGGGCAGGACCTCGGAGGCTCTCACTAACCCTCTTTCGCTTTTTGGCTTCTGAGCATTGCCATTCTAGCACTTGGGGGGCAACATAGTCTATCCAGGTCTCCCAGTCATCCTCCCCTTGGGGGGTGGGGAGGGTGCCAGAGAAGATCCTCAACCTTCGGTAAGAGTCGTGACTAATGGCAGGTGCAGAAATAGGAGTCTGCATTGGTTCAGCCACCATTACGGGTACTGAAGCGGAGAGGGTGTTGGGGAGGAACACCCCAGGTGGCAAGAATAGTTTCTTCAAGTCCTCCATAGTTTCCCTTCCCCAGCAACCATTTAGCAAATTTCTCCTCAAAGTTTCAGATAGTGGTGGGGCTCATTCTCCCCGGGTCTTTACTGTCCTTAGTTATCACTCTCCAAGCAGTGAGGGCTCCCTCTGGGGTAATGGTCTGTGGCACTTTGGAGCTATCTATGGGATCCTTAAACTCTACTAGGGCCAGAAAGTGTGGGTGAGCAGATTAGCATGCGACCCACCACCACAGGGTTTTGTAAACCTTCCACCTTGGAAAGTACTCCCTGCACAGTGTCCGTATTGATACTCAGGGGATGTCCAGGATAAGCATAGCATTTTGAGAGTCGATCTCCTCCCCAGTACACCCTCCACCAGCGGTGCACAGCCACTTTTGTTGGGTACCCATTTTTTTTCTTAACAGTGGTTCGTAAATATGGCCACTAGAGGACACACAATCCCAGCGGTGAGCCTCCAAGATGTAACCCCTAGATGGCGCTATCCCAGGGGCTACTACCCCTGCCTGATTTGCCACTAACAGGTTGAGGGGCCTGGATCCAATGGCGGGTGCCTCCACCCAGAGGTCAGGGTTTGCAATAGTTAAACTTACTTGGTCACAGCCCTCTGGGACACTGCAACCCCCCTTTCTTCCCACTAGTGGCCCACACAATATATCAGAATTACCTTCACAGTATACACTTACCCCAGGGCTGGTTCAGGCACTGGGACCTCCTGTAAATAAGATATAGTGCAACAATCACAGTACAATACTTTAACATAGACAAATACCTCAGGCAGTATAACTTTGCTGAAACAAGCAGCTCTGATTTATTTGGGGGATATAACAAGGACAGGGAAATCAGGTTAATTAGCTTATCACTCTACTCATCTACCTATGGCTCTGTGCACAGGCCTATCCCTATCAGTTACTGTCCCTGGGTACCCAAGCCCTAGTGGCTAGTCCAAACCGTGGCAGCTGGTAGGGGCCCTTTCACACAGAGAAAGGAAAATTAAACAGTCAGCAGTACAGTAATTCCATTTGGATTTAATGTGGCAATTCAACAGGAGCGACCCTGAATTAGTACTCACGACCTCCAAACAAGATAGGGTCCTTCAATGTCAGCAGGGCTACTCTTGAGCTCCAAGAGACTCCTCACACATTTATATGGTAAACAGTCACAGGCAAAAGTCACTTAATGGCAGCAGGATTCACTTGAGGTACACAAACCTCTTCACACATTTATATGGTAAAAAAAGCACTATACCAGGCAGGCTGCATCTGTATCCCGATCGCAATTACTACACAATACCGGGAGAACACACAGCAGATTCAGTTCCTGACAGACCGAGTGCAATTTTCAGCAATTCCTCCAGTCTTCTACAGGGTGAGCCTGGTTTCTACTCTTCAGATATCCTTTGATTCTCTTCACAGGACGGATTCAGTCCTAACAAGCTGCAGACTGGAACTCTGGACCTTACACATGTTTTTTTTTACTAAAACTGTGCACTGAAGGAGCACAGGGTTCCTTTCCCCTTCACTGCCAGAGCAGACTGAAACTCCAACAGACTAAACTGGGCACTTCCTTTGAGTTCCTCCCAGTTCTTGACTGGATTGGCTGTCACTCACAATAGACTGCTGCTGTTGGTCCAAAAAGGCGCCGAAGTCTAAACTACATCTCCCAGAGTCACTGCCCATACAATCCTCTTGTGGCTGGCTCAGATTATGAGTCCAAGTTCTGATTCGTCCAAGGCACCATTTTAGAGCTAGCTTACCCCACACTGATTGGTCCAGTTCAGCAGTTCAAAACCAGAATGGGGAACTAGGCAGACACAGTTCTGACTGCAAAGCAGGTTAGACAAACTGTAATTTCATTATTACTCTAACTGATTTCTGGCAAACAGTTACATCTTTCAGATAGGTTCCCTTTGTACTGCTAGTGACTGCAAAAATGGAGTGAATTGGCAGTAGTTGAGTGGTACTCAAACAGAGAAACACATAGTCCCCATATAAACTAATTATGTCTGCAAGCAGACAGCTCTTAAAGACAGTACCAGAGGCTCTAAAACACTCACTGATAAAAAACTAGCATCAAACACCATTCAGGCTTGGAGCATTCAAGCAAGCTCCTGGAAGTCTTTTAGGAACCCCCATTTGCAGGGGTTACAACTGAGATATGGTTAAGAGTATGGTAGCTGGGTTTTAATGCAATAAAGTACAAAATAATGCACTTAGGTCATAGAAATCTGGGGACAGAGTATAAAATGAGTGGAGTGATACTCACAATGACTAAGCAGGAAAGAGTCCTGGGGTAATCATATCAAATTACCTAAAGGCTGCCAGGCAATGTGATAAGGTCGTCGAGAAGGCTAGTGGGATGCTAGGGTGCATAGAAAGGGGTATCACCAACAGAAAAAGGGAGGTGGTGTTGCCCCTATATAGATCACTAGTAGAGCCCCACCTTGAGTTCTGTACCCAGTTCTGGAGACCACATCTCAGGAAGGACATAGCCAGAGTGGAAGCAATCAAGAGGAGGTCTACTAAGATGCAGCAGGGTCTGCATCATAAACCCAGCAAAGAGAAGCTAAAGGAGCTCGATATGTGCATCCTGGAGGAAAGGAGAGTGAGAGAGAACATAAGAACATAGAAACATAGGAAAGTGACATCAGAAAAGGACCACCAGGCCCACCTAGTCTGTGCATTTGTCTAGCATTCTCTAGGCTTGCTCTGATATAGGAACATAGGAAAAAAGATATGATATAGAATGTTAAGTACCTCAGAGAGGTTAATAAGGTACAGGAAGAGAGTATTTTTCAGAAAAGGGTACTCTAGAACAAGGGGACATGCTAGGAAGTTGGAAGGGGGACAGTTCAGTAGAGATGTGAGGAAATATTTCACAGCAAGAGTGGTGGATTCATGGAACAACCTTACAACTGAGGTGGTGGGGGTGAAAACAGCAGTGAGGTTTAAAAATATGTGGGATAAACACACGTGAATAGATGTAAGGAAGAATGAGAAAAGACAGAACCATAGATCAAGTGGGTCTACATCGAAAATGAAGGTAGAAAAAAAATGAATAATATGGGCAGACTGGGTAGGCCAAGTGGTCCTTATCTGCCATCAGATTCTATGTTTCTATGACATAGCCAAATGGAACCATCTGTACCTGTCACACTTGGGAAGGGCTCAGGCTTAAAAAGTGATGGTTGCACCTAGGGTGCAATACATATTAGATAATATAACCATAATGACTGACCGCAAGACCATTGCTATGATACCTAATGATGTTACCCATTGTTTGGGGCTCTGACCCGAGACAGGTGAGCCACACAAAACTAGTGCAGGAATTCTCTAGGGGAACTTTATACCTCCCAAATGATAATCTTCAGAGAATGGCACATGCCTCCATCATATAACTACAACAGTAACATAGCCTGATCCAGTCTCACCACTCCTCAAATGGGTGGCCTATGAAGAAGCCCTCTTGGGATGTCCCTGGTTAATGCAATATACTTTGGCAGAACTCTTTAGTGAATTGGAGGGCTGAGGAGGCTGGACTTGGATGCCCTCATTCTTCCTGGGCTACCTATGGCAGCAACAAAGGACTGGGCTGCTCCAGGCCTGCAGCACTTGTTGAATGCCAGGCCAAGGGGTCGCAAGGGGGTCTCCTGAGCTGCACAATCTCCCTCCCCACCACTGATCACCCCATGGACACCAGGGACTTCTGCACTCAGTCCCTCCCCAAGCAAGTCTCCCAGTCAATCAGAGGGCTGAGGAGGCAGGACTTGCTGCCCTAATTCTTCCTGTGCTCCCTACAGCGGCAGGAATTGACAGCTCCTCCAGGACCATGGCACTTGCTGGATACCATGCAATGGAATTGCAAGGAGGTCTCCTGAGCTGCACACCCTGCCTAACCCCCACTGATCACCTCATGAACACCAGAAACTCCTGCACTCTATCCCTCCCCCAGCATGCTCCCAGCTGGTGTCCCATCAAAAGGGCGACTGAGACTGAGCAACTCGAATATGAGCGACTCAATCTTAGCTTCTGTGTTGTGGGCTACCCTGCAAGGGTAGGGACAGGAAAGTGCAGGGCAACAGAACAGCAACAGGATGCTGGAAGGTATCCTTAAGGTGTGTGAAGGGTGGTGAGAGGAGAAGCTGTGAAGCTGGCCTAGTGGTGCTGTGGGTAGGGAGGCTGGCTCTGGTGGGGAGGGTGCAGGGTTCAGGGCTGAGGTGGAACACACTATTTTTGTGCTCTTCTGTGCCCATTTTTTTTGCCTGTTGTCCTGGTTCTTCCCCTTTCCTGACATACACTCACCTCCGGAGTTAGTTATTTTAGTAAGTGAGAATGTGGGGGAAGGGGCAACGCCTCCCCCCCCCCCACACACACATAAACACAAGTTTGTTTTTTGTGGCTGCGAATATACATCATCATTTTTACTTTCGGCAATGTACATTCGCCATGGGCAATCGCCGTTATATAGAACCCTGCCAGCTAATTGGCGGTCTGCCTGCTGTATTTCACTTCTTCCTGCCCAAGCAGCTCATCCACACAGTGGCCCATCCATGCAAAGAACTGTGTGCTGAGGACATTGTGGAATCAACCACGAGTCAGCTGGATGGCCGACCACGCTACCCAAAGCAGTCTCCTCCAGCAGTCATTCACCTGAGCCTTCTACCTGCATGCTCTGCCATACCTATTGGAACTACAGTATGTTAGTCTGGATGCCTTATGTCAATCCCACCAGCTAGTTCTAGTTTGGATACTCATACTGCTTGTTTCCACCTCTCTATCTTTGTTTGTTTCATCTGCAACTAATATTCGTACTTGCCTCAGCTGACCTATTATTGTCTCCACTTAGCTTGCCTGTTTGATGCAACTCAGATTGGCTGTTTTTCTTGCTTTAGCACAGGTCTGATTATTTTTTCTCAATTCAACTAGCTGTTGTTGTGTTTGAAGGTTTTCCATCCATGACTGCTGTTTAACCATATGCTCATGTTACATGTGCTTTGTTTTTGTCCTGATTGCCAGTTACGATCCCCTTCCCTCTTCTACCTGTGACTGCTTAGTTTTGCTCACCTCTCTCTCCTGCTGTTGTACTCTCTCACTTGCTCTGTTTTCTCATCTTTCCCCTTACTATACTGGCTCCTTCACCCCGAATCTCCTGCTTTTATCCTAATACATCCCTATCACCACATTTCCCTTTCCCACTCGAGGGAACCTGTCACCCTTCTGCCCCCCCCCCATCCTTCTATTCTCTTCTACTCTGTGTGCTTATCAATCTCTTTCTCTGACTGCCTTTCTCCCCATTCTGTAACTCTCCTCCCTCTCCCGTGCCCCCTGCCTCCACCCCAACTATACTCCTCTGGATACCCACTTTCCTCATCTATCACTTCCCACACCTTCCTCCCTTACTCACCCCCTCGTATACCCTTTGTCCTCTCCCATCTCCTACTTCACCCTCTCCCTCTCTCCACCCTCCCTTGACCCCTCCTGTCCCTCCCTTCCTCCTTCCTGCTGCCCTATCTCCCTACTCTCCCACTTTCCCCATCCACTCTGGCCTTCTTCCTTCCTACCCCCCTCTCATCCTGAAGTCCTCCACTGCTACCTCTGCTCATTTAATTGCTACTCCCTTGTCCTCTCCCCCAGTCCACAAAAAGCATAAATCTCCTTTTTTTCTAGCCCTCCTCCTCTTCCTACTTCTCTTGGCAGGAAATGTGAAACTGAATACTGGTCCCCCGTTCCCAAAAGTTGTAGTTTCTACCATTTCAACACGCAAAGCCTCCTCCCGAATTTAGACGACCTTAAGGTATGGGCCTTGTAGCACTCCCCTGATATTATCTGTATACCTGAAACCTGGCTTCCCTCTAGAGTCCTGGATTTGCACCTCACCCTCACTGATTTTCACCTTTTCTAGCAGGACAGAGGTAAACATGGGGTAGGTGTTGCCATTTACACCCGCCATAACATTTCCCATTCTATCATCTTAAAAGAGGCCATCCCCTCTTCTTATGAGCTTTTGCTGCTCCTTTGAACCTCTCACAACTAATCTCTGAACCCATCAGGATAAACCCTCACTCCTCTAACCACTCCCTCCTGTACTGGATACTATGCTTTCACCCTCATCATGTCTCATATGCTGGTGTTCTCCCCAATATATTCAGTGATCACAATCCTGTTTATTGTGTCAGGAAAACTTGCCCCCCAAAATGCTCCCCAAAGTACATTCAACATTGGCTCCTATGGTATCTCAAATCTGATGCTCTCCAGGGTGATCTAGCCTCCACTGACTGGTCCTCGGTCTACTCTGCCCAGGATATTCACTCAGCCCTATCACACTTCACTGCAATCCTCACTCTCTCCTGGAACACCCATGCCTCCCACAAAAGAACCAGAGTAAAATGTTCCCACCATCCCTTGATTACACCTGACCTCCTACAGCTCTGCAAAACCAGGGACTAGGCTTGGTCCTGCTTTAAGGCCTCCCACTCTGACTCCAATCACCAGCACTACATGTCCCTCAGAAACTCCAAGGTATCAGTGTAGCTAAGGTTCATTATTTCAATTGTAACTTTCAATCCAACCTAAGCTTCCCTTCCAACTTCTGGAAAATATTCCACTTCTTCCTCAACCACCACTCCACCAAGCCCCACCCCTTTCTCCAAGCTGACAGTTCACTAGTGATATCCAATCACCTAGTTGTTGCCTTCCACTTGAAAAAATATTTCACAATATGTGTTACTCCCTCCCAGTCTTCAGTTGCTGCCCTCCCACCCCAACCCTACTCCTCTGCTGATTTTCACTTCACTCCTGTCTCCCTCAGGAAGTCTTCCTTGCCCTCAAATCTCTCAACCCTCTAAATACAGCCCAGATTGCTTAGAACCCAAACTCCACCACATATCTACCCCTGCCATTCTTCTTCTCTTACCCATTTTCTAAACCCCTCTTTCTCTTTATGCCATCCCCTTCTTAGAAAACCACTAAGGCACTCCTCCTCCACAAAGGAGTGGCCCATCATTCCTCAGATACTACAGGCTAGTCTCTTCTACCCTCCCTTTCCAAATTGCAGGAGTCACCAGTCCACTCTAGATTAGTCAAATTCCTTGACTCCTCCTCCTTCCTAGCACGTTTCTAGTCCAGTTTCAGAAGAAACCACTGCACGATCTGCTCACCTAACCATGTTACTGACTCTATCCTTACAGTGATGGGCAAGAGTCTTATAACAGAAGCTATCTTTATTGATCTTGCTAAGTTTTTCAGCTCGGTGTCTCACCCCCTCCTCTTATACATGCTGGCCTCAGTCAGTCTCTCATCTTCAGTGATTCAGTAGTTACACTCCTATCTGACCAACTGTCAACAATTTGTGCAGGTGGGTGGTGTCTTATCTCCCCCCTCCCCATTCTTGCAGTTGTCCCCCAGGGCTTTATCTTGGGCCTCAAACTATTCTCAATTTTTCACAATGGCCTCCCCTCCATCTGTGTCTCCTCCCATATTCATATGTATGCCAGTGATACTGCCATCTGTGCATCTGGTCCCTCCACATCCACTGTAGCAACCTCGCTATAACAAGTCTTCCATAATGTATTATAGTGGTTTTAAGCCAACCAGCTCAAAGTAAATGCCAAAAGACGGTTTCAATGAACTTTGGCACCAAGTCAAAGTTAGCGAGGCTATCACCTGTCCCTGTGTTCTCCACCTTTGATGGCACCCAATTGAGGTTATCCACACCTATAAATACCTTTGGTGTGGTTTGGCAGCAACCTAGAATTCTCATCCCACATCGATACTATACACTCAAAACTCCACCCAAAACAAGGCATCTTCTACAGAAACAAGGACTGTCTCCCCATTTTTAGGGCTGCAGTGAGTGTAGCCCTACAGACCTCTTATTATAAAAAAGGACTTAGTGCATTTCTTCTGACCAAACAACATGTTGGACATGGAGCACAGTTGCCTCCATGTCCATGGCATCGCTGGAGTACTCTGCTCATTCTCTCAAGTGGGACTGTACTATTTTTTGCTTTTTACCTCAGCGGCATCCTGATCATGACACTGGGGGTTTGGGCAACACCAGTGTCACTCTTTTATTTCTGGGAGGGGCAGGGTGGTGAGGTGCTGACAGGAGGGGCCGAATTGGGGAGAATACTTTAATTTCAAAGAAAGAATAGGAGGTCACAGCACACTCTGCCATGTCCAAGAGGGCTGCCACAGTCTACTATGCATGTGCTAGTAGTGGCACATGCACAGTGGTGTCGGCAGCCATCTTGGACATGGTGGAGTGTGCCATGACCTCCGGTTTGTTTTTCTTTTGAAACTAAAGATAACTCCCCCACCTAACCCTCTTTCTCAGCATCCACCACCCAGCATCCCCCTGAAATGTAACAGTGACAGTTGGGGTGCCCAATCTCCCAGTGTTGTGATCAGGATGTTCCCAATTATTTTTTCATTTTTCCACACCCGACCCTCCCATTCAGGACCCCCCCATAACATAAAAGTTACACTGGGGTTGTCCAATCCCCCACTGTCACAATCAGGATGCCCCGTTTTTCCATACCCCTCCACCCGATCCTCACTCTCAGCACTCCCCCCCAGAAACATAAGAGTGACACTGTGGTGCCCAATCCCACAATGTCATGAGAAGGATTTTAATCCCCCCCACCTGACCATCCCTTGACACTGGGGGATACACAGTTTCCCCACTACAGAAATCCTCTGTCTTTTGTTTTTGTTCCTGTGAAAAGAAAACCATCCATCAATGTCTTTTGCTGCCAAGATTCCCCACCCAATCCTCCCACTCAGCATGCACCCACCCCACCCCAAGCCCTTACTTACCAATTGGAGATCCAGCACCAACACCATAAACCTCTGAACCACAGACACATCTTCACTCTTCAAAGCCAGACTGCAGACTGAAGAAACAGGTATGCGATTCAATGTATTTCAATTAGGTTTTGAACTCAGTGGCATAACGTGAGTATTTTGCATATTTTTGGCCCAAATTTTTAACATGCCTTCTTTGGGATACTACCTCATTAACAATTGAGCTGTCATTAGGCAGATCTGTCCAAAAAGGAATTTCCATGGTCCCTGCATGAAATCCCTTTTGGGCAGGAGCTGAAAATTTTCTGCCCTTGTTCATGAGGCGGAGTCATACGAAAGCAATGTTGAAAATCTGGTGAAGAAATATTGAAAAACAACAAAGTTATGGGCCTACACTGAATTTTGCAAAATTTACAACATAGTCATATCTTTACAGCACTTCATGAGTGTAACAGCTGCCATTTTTCAAATCATGCCCAAACTGTTTCTATACATCCTGAAAGGTGATTTCATGGTCCCTGCGTGAAATCACCTTTCATGCTGGAGTTGAAAATTTGCTCTGCCCTTGTTCATGAGGCAGGGTCATAACAAAACTTTGCTGAAAATGTGGTGTACAAATATTACAAAACTTCAAATATATGGGCCTATGTTACATTTTGGTAACACAGGCTCATAACATTTGCAATTTTCAACATGTGTACCCCAAATTCCTCAGCTGCAGCCCTATTGGCTCTGGTCAGAATTTGTTGACTATGCTATAGCACAGCCTCTCCTTCTACTCTCACTAGCTGGACACCTTCTATAGTGCCTTCTGTTGTTCTGTTGATAATGTCCTCTTCACATCCATCACTGCTCCCTTTACTCCACTCTCACACAACATGGCATCTACAAAGAGGGGTGTGTACATCATCCCTACCTGATATACTCCTCACCTTAATCCCACATACAGTCAATAATACTTTGCCTGGAATCCATTTATACTTCCATCATCCAGTACTGTACTGTCATTGATTTTTTCAGTAATCACATGCGCAGACCAATCCCATCCATTTGGTGTCACAAACCCCCCATACAACAAATGAAACCCATCTCCCTTCAGTTTACACCCTACTCCACATTCTCCCCAAATGGTACATCCTTGTCTCACATATCATTATTAAAACTGACTTCTTCAGCTGCTGTATGCCCTCCTATTGCAGCACCAGTTTATTCACACTGAATGAGTTGTTTGCATCACGAGCAGTTACATCTGATAATACAGTAACATCTGATCATACAGTGCTTCCAATATCACTGATATATTCAACTGAATGCAATAGTGGCGCTACTGCAAAATGTGGGCAATTGTTTCTTTTTATTTATTTTTTTTTTATTTTTACATAAGGCATGCCAATGAAGAAGGTGCATGTTGACAGTGGAGTGTTGGATGGTTTTGTAATGAAGTAATTATTAACTGTCACTAAAGGTCTTCCTGCAAGAAAAATTTGCTGCTCAAGTACAGATTTTCTGAGGGATATATTATGAGAGACCGTCATTTAGAATCCCAAAGCTCAGGAGAACAAGACCAACATCCCGATGCAGCAATTACCTGATGGATTACCATCATATCCATGGAAAGCCCAACAGTGGACTTATGCTGGCTTTGTGGTCTGGAGGGGGGCTCCACCCTCCCCCGCACCATCCAAAATTATAACCAACTCCACGTCCTGGCAAATTACACTGTCAGGATTTCTGTGGTCAGAATGGTAATCTGTCGAGTAATAGCCATGTTGAGGTGTTGATCTCGGTCTTCTGGGTGTTGGGATTCTAAATGTCGCTCTTTTGTAAATCTCTTTCTGAGGCACTAGGTCAGAACTGCACATACAGCAATAGTACCACTCAGAACATCACAGCAATAATGATGCCTACAAACACAGAACCCAACAAAACCACACACATCCACATAGTAGGAGATCACTACCAGGGATTTAATGCTCAATAAAACCATTCTTTTTTTGCAGGGGGCACCACCACCCCGATGCTGGCACCCCTATAACTAAAATAATCAACTCCGAGTTGGATTATGAGGTCATTTAGAAACTCGGAGGGGGGGGAGTTGGTCTGTGAGATAGGACTTTTAAAATATGACAAGACTTGTAAACATTTGTGAAACCTGTCACACAGAAAAGGATAGGAGACCAACACTAGAACCCTGGTCTCCAGCACTATTCTGACTGAGCTGCTCTATGCCTTAGCCCTCTCTGCCATGGGAGCAGCTTGGCCAGCCTCCAACTTTTCCCAGCCCTTCTCCACACCTCTTAGTCACTCCTTACACCACAGACAGCTACAGGGGTAGTGGTTACTGCTTTTCACTGTTCTACCTCTGCCACTGCCCATGATATGCTCTTTTTACAGCGCACTTCTTCCATGCACTCAGGGGCGTAATTATAGAGGAGGGGGGCACAAGTCCCCCCCAACTTTTGACACCACCCGTTTTTCTAGTATTTGTACCCCCCAACATTTTTATTTAATTTAAATCACCCGTTCACAATTACTAGCCAGCACATGCAGCATCGCACTTGTTTACGTTTTTTATTTATTTTTTGTTGTTGTTGTCATCTGCACTGCCATTGCCCACTGTGGCAAGAATGCAACAGAGGAGCCAGATGATGCGAAGAGTAGACTGCATCTTCGGGACTTGAGTTGCATCAACCAGGAAGTAGCGCGTGAGTGGCATGACCGCCTGGCCAGTAAAAATAAAACTAACCTTCCTCCTAAAACCAATCACGAAGTCCGAGGAGGAGCTGGCGGGAGGCTGACTGCTGCGGCGTGCCGTGCGTGCATTGTGAGGAGAGACAGAGAGAGTAGTGTCTTGATCGAACGCAGTAGTATGCTAACAAAAAAAAGTCAAAAAACTACCCAAAGAAATCTATCTCTGGCTGCTGCATCATGAGTGACTGCCAGGACAGAGTAACTCGTCATGTCAGGCTCTGGCATTCAGGCAGCAGTACTGATCAGTCTGGTCATCACCTCATCGGACAGTCTGACAGAAGTCAAGTTCAGTTCGGGCCTGCCCTGGCTGGCTATTTTGCTACTAGGAGGAGGGAGGCTAGCAGTAACAGCAGTGATCAGTAGTCGGTATTTAGGAGCGAGGGGACCAGTCCGTATTTAGGAGGGAGGGGACCAGTCGGGACTCAAGACTGTCATCTGGGAGAGGGAGACAGAGTTCAGTTCAGGGGCCTCCGGGGCGTGTGCAGTGCCACGGTGCGAGTCTTGAATCTGCGTGTGTGGGAGTTGATGACGAGTCTGCCTGGTGAGGAAAACACCGTCTTCTACAGACTGCTTGAGGCGGGAACCCACCTGGAAACTGCCTGCTGGAGACAGTGCCAGTTGCTGCTGGCATACATTGCTGCAAGAACAAGCAGGTAATTTTTGGTGTATAGTGACTACTACTTCTACTATTCCCCATAGGTCCCAAGTTTCAGCAAGTGAATGCTGTTCCAGATGTGGGGGGTTATCCCTGTCTAAAAAAAAATTACAAAATGATTTTTAGTCAATCACAGGTTCTTAAAGAGTGTCACTTAGACAGGACACATTGGGCATTGGATGTGATTTCAACCCCCCAAGCCCACACCAGATCTCCTTTGCAGTGAGTCAGATCCTACAGTGACTAGGCAGGCCACTTTGGATGCAATTATGAAAATGGCTTATAATATTTTTAGAACATCTTAAACACCAGCATAATCCCAGCCCACACCAGGTCTCATCTGAGTACAGATGGAGATTCTAAGAGCCTGAGGATCCAAGCTGTGTCCTTTTCAGATTTTACTCAGCCTCGCCCAAGTCACTCGGCTCATGCATTTTGCTGCTTTTGGAAAGTCTGTGCTGGTTGGAGGGTTTAAATGTTACTTTGTGGGTCTGACAGTGAAATGCTGGTCAATTTGGGGCTATGATTCCCTACATAAATACATCTGCTGACAATGTGCAACTTAGCAAGGGTCACCAGGCAACTCTTGTGAAGCTGGTTAGCAGGCTGTAGAGCGTGGCAGATGGGCAATAATAAAGCTTGGATGT
Source organism: Neoceratodus forsteri (assembly GCA_016271365.2). NCBI lineage: Eukaryota > Metazoa > Chordata > Ceratodontiformes > Ceratodontidae > Neoceratodus > Neoceratodus forsteri. The sequence continues at coordinate 82,202,111 of CM028133.1, read as the reverse complement.
GCATGTGTTGGGCAGCCCATTTCTGGTGGGACTGGATGGGGAGTGCATGTGCCTCCTGTAGTGATGCAAGGCAATCAGGCAGTGGCAGCAGAGAAAGGGGTGCGGTTCTTGCAAAAGCCACAAGTTACAGCAGCAGGCTGGGAGTAGAACAGGGTGGTCTCTGAGGAGCAGGGACAGGTATGGTGGCTCACCATGGCTGCATTGTGGTGTTAAACTCAGCCACATGGAGATGGTAAATTCATTATAGTCAGTTGGAGCAGTCCAGGTGGATGAGTGGTGATTCATGCAGATATGTGGACAGGCTGCATGGTGCATGTATCTCAGGGGCCCTTCTTGGTTTCAGAGGCTGTGTTTTTTTGGTACCTGACTGCTATTATGCTTGCTTGTACAGCTGCCCAGAGGGTCCTGCTATTAGGGAGCCACAGATAGGTGCTGAACCCACCAGTGTGTGTGGGCAGACAAGCTCCAGACAGATCATTGTATGCAGCAGTGTGAGTGGGGCATGGGAAGATGGCAGCATTCTGGAAGGTCTTTGGTACATATTTGCAGTCTACCATTTTGGGAACACAGTGTGTCCCACAGTGTGCATGCACAAGCCACTGTGTTGTGTATGGTTAGCCTACACTGCCAGGCAAAGCAGAATGGAGAGTAATAATAATAATAATTTTAAAAAGTAGGGCATTTGTGGAGAACGTTGGACAGTGGGCATGTATTAGGTTATTTACGGTACTTGAGGGTAATCTCCTATACTGAATTCAAGTAACAGTTTAGGTGCAGCCCTGCCACTCTGAGTACTTGTTGCCACTGGCTTTTCTCATCCACAATCAGGTAGTGATCACAATGCTGGGAGACCCACATCTCAGATCTCACGATGATCTGCTCAGCGTCCCCCTTCCTGTCTTTCCCTAACCTGAATATAGCTGTACTGTGCTAGAATGGCCTATTCAGTCCCTCTCTGCCATTAATTCTTCTCTCCTGCTCCCCACACCAAAAAACTGGTGAGCTCTCTACCCTTCTGCATCATGAATGTAGTTAGTACAGTCTCTATGCTATTTTTACATATTAATAATAACACGATCTTCTGATAAGCCAGGCTGTTAGCAGAGAGCACAAAGGGTGAAAATAGGCTTTACTACTCATATAAGATCTAAGTACTCTATGGTAGGCACAGTTAAATGATGTGCATAATGATGCACACACCCATCATTTAATAGTGCCTAATCAAAGGAAGCCTAGATCTTTTAAGGATAGGAAAGCCCATCTTTCCCCTTGTTTCCTGTTGCTATAAGCCTGACTTACTGGAAAGATCTGTTTATTTTTGATATGTCAAAAAACCCGGGGACTGTACTACATGTATTCATGATGCAAAAGGGTTATGAGCTTACCAGTTTGTGGAGTGGGGAGAAGTAGTGAAGAATGAATACCAGACGGGACTGAGAAGGCCACCTTGTAAGGTACTGCGATATTCAGGGAAGGAGGAACACAGAAGGGAAAAATAGGAACAGATCACTGTAAGATATAAGATGTGGGGCTGCGGCACCATGATCACTACCTGACCCCATTGTCCTGGCCAACATTCCCTTCCCATAAAACCAGTTCATGCAATTGTCCAGTGCTGCATGTGGTTATTAATGTGTGAAGTGGCTGCCACTACGTTCAGTCACTTCACTACCAGTCTAGCATTACTTGTAAAACACTGTGGGATACAATACTCATGAAAAGCATTATATGTATGTTGATTCTTATTATTATTATTTCCCATGGAAAAAAAGTCAAGACAAGCATATTTTTGATTTCCAAGAAAGTATTAACTGTGGCATTGGACTACACAAACATTTTGCTACAAACAAGTGATGGCTCGGGGTGCTTTTGTCACTGTCACCAAGTAAAGTACTCTGAATGATTTATTGAGATCTGCAATAAAAATTAAAGAAAAAAAATACACACTATATTTAAAATAAAAGCGTGCCCTGGGTAAATATTGTCTTCATTGTTTTCCTGTATGTATTACATTTCAAAGGTATGCTGATAGAAAATTTAGTATTTTCCATATATAGTTTACCATTTGGTTTGTACCACAGTTCCCATGATCCGAAGCTAGTTGAGAGTGAGGTTGACTTGTCCCCCAACCTTGGCACCAAAATTACTCCCTGCATGCACTGTTCAGGTTGCATTCTTTTGACCGGTAGGGTTTTCAGATTATCATGAGGCAAGCTAGACTGCAAATAGTTTAATTATTAATTTTATGTATTAATTATCACAGCAATCTCTCTGTTCTGATATACAGTTTTCATCCCTCCCTCACATCCTCATAATGTGCAGGATGTTCTTTGCCACCATGCTTCCAGACATGCTGTTCTTCTGGTAATCTTTTGATTTAATGCATACACAGGTTCATTTTAAGAATCCTGAAGGTGGCCAGACTCTGTAGTTATCTGTCCTAACTGCACAAGACAGTGATTATAATGGCTGGCCACATTATTGTGAGGTCAGTGAAAGGGAGAAGTAATGGCTGCCATCATCGGCTACAAGCTGGGGGAATATAAAATGACTATTTTACTTTATGAACACTGGATTTCTGTTCCATTGGATAATGTGCCACTGCTTTTGTCTTAAAATTGCAGTTGGTGGTCACCAGTGGCTGGTACAGTCTACTATCTGCCAGTATTTCTCTTCCTCATAATGCAAACTCTTAACATTTGGTTCCAGAAAATCCTCCAAATAAACTCCCCAAGATGCCTAGACTGAATTTTTAATTCAACTGTCTCCCAGGCTTGGCCTCATATAGCTCTGATCTGTGAGCTGTGCCTGTCTTTTGTGTCCAGTGATACTAGACCTGTTCTTCACTGTCCACCTCCCCTTCTGGATCGCCTGAACATTTTTTCTGCCAACTCTGACTCACCCAATAAAGCTCTGAGCTCCAATCCATGAGCTGTGCCTACTGCCTTTTTCATTTATGGTCAGCATCACCAGGATAGGAGTCTAGAGTCAAGTTTGATGTTGTTCCACCAATGTTGCACTGCAAGTGGGGATGGGAAAGCTCAGTAGGTGAGAGGGCTATTGTAGTGGTCTCTCATCCTACTTTAAGACCAGGTTTGATCATTCTCCCCTGAAGTTGTGAACAGCTTTGAGCACTAAATTTAACATGTCTTCTCAGCCGCTGTCAGTATTTAAGTGACTTGTACAAGCTGACCACTCCAACTGGCATGCCAAGAGTAGACTCCAGATATGAGATTGGTTATAGGATTCTCAGCAGGTCTCCTGTGTGCCAGTCAATGATTATTATTGCCAGTCTGCTCATGGCAAGCAACATACAGTATCTGTAAGTCAGTCATGCAAGGGGTGTGGACTGCTCAGTAGCTGTAGAGCTCAATCAAATCCACAAGCCTGGTGCATTAAGTTGATGGGAGCTAGGGGCATTTGATCTTTAGTCAAAGAAAAGGCCGCACAACTCCTGGTGTGAATAATAGGCATGGAAGGTTTTTAGGATTGCAGTAATTTATCTATGTGCCATGTGGAGCTTGGATTGCAGGAGTCAAGGTGGTGTGGAAAGAAGTTGGAGATCTGCTGCTAAGCCTTTCAGCTGCCATGAACTTCAATCTGGTTCACCAGCTGTGTTCTTGTATGCGAGTTAGTCCCAATACTGGATTTTAGCAGCTGGTTGCTTAGCTCTGGAGGGGAGGGGGTTATACAGTAAGTCTTGTATCTGCCAGACATTGGGGTAACCTTCAGTGGATGTGGGCCCTCCTGGCATACCAGGTCAGATGGTGTGAGCTGAGGCACTGCACTTGCTGGGGGGGAGGGGGGTGCAGAGATCTGCCAGACTGATGCAGAGGCAAGGGGCTCCTGTTTTATTAGATGAATAAACTCTAGTGGTGTGTGATGTTTTTTTCAAGCTTCTCATCTATGGCTGAGTTACAGTAGCATCAATCAGAAAGCAGCAAACAGGTGGGGACTGGTGACCACATTGAATCGTATGTTCATTAACATCACACACAATGAGGATTTTAGCATAATGACTTTATACAGATACAAAACACATAAATATTATCTATTTTAAGAATATTTAGTTTTGCTAATCAATTTGTTCAAAGTGCTATACAATTTCTAAATTGATTAGGACTTTCACATGTGAAATGCACTGTTTTTTATCTATTTACCCACCTCATGGGCAAGGTATGTAGATGTTTTCAGATCTGTCCCTAAAGGTGATTTTGTGGTTTTCACCTACTGAGTTCATGAGTTGGGGTAATAGGACTATGTTGAAAATTTGGTAGAAAAATATGGTAAAATGACTGAGTTATGAGTGAACATTGAAATATTTCAACCTTCACTCACAATCTTACTGATTTTCAATACAACAGAATTATTATATGCAGGGTCTTAATCTGAAGGTCTCAACATGTGAAAAGGATTTTGGGGTTTATATTCAAAGTGATTTAAAAAGTGGTGCTCATAGCAGAAACACCTCAAATAAAGTCACGTATTTGGTAAATAGTATAAGAAGGGGTTCCACTCTAGATGTAGGGCAGTTTTGATGCCAATGTATAGGTCCCTGGTTAGGCCCATGCTGGGCTATTGTTCCACTGTATGGAGTCCCTTCCTAATGAAAGATGTTAAATTGTTGGAAAGGCCACAGCTGTCCTTTACCAGATTGATATCAGGTTGTGAAAGTTTGAAATATGAAGATATATTGGAGAAATTAGGACTGTGGTCTCTGAGTAACAGGAGGGCTAGGGACGATCTATTGTTTTTGTATAAAGGACTAAGAGGTGAGGATGTCAAAACAGAGTTGGGGTTAGAAATAAGGAAAATCATATCAGTTGAGGGCATGATAGGCAACTGAGGGAATCAATGTGTAGGACAGAATTAAGAAGGAATGGATTTAAGTGCAGGGCAATCAGAATGTGGAATAGATTACCTCACAAAGTGGTGGAAGTGGAGAATTTGTGTATTTTTGTAACCCCCAGAGTAGCTATCCCAAGGGCTACCCCTGCCTGCCTCAGCTGTGGCAGGGTGAGGAGCCCAGATCCGTTCAATGGTGCCTCCACCCAGAGGTCAGGGGTTAGGACAGTCAAGGTTGACTCGGTAACAACCCTCTGGGTTGTTGCAACCCCCGCCGTCCCACTAGTGGCTCACAGTTCAATTGCAAGGCTCTCACCTGAACACTTACCCCGCTCGAACCACTCCAGCTCACTCCGGGGACCACCTGGAAAGTAAGATACAGTTATCAAGCGTTCACTGTGCAGTATATCACCAGTAACACACAAACCAGCCAGAATGCGGTTGCAAAACAAACAATCTGATTTATTTAAGGGAGATAACAAGGACGGGAAATCAGGGTGATTGGCTTACCACTAATATGACATATATATATATATATATATATATATTATAAAATGGGTAGGAAATTGCAGGAATATCATTAGCTGACCAGCATCACATGACCCGTCACGTATATCAAGTATGACCCTTCTGCACTTTTACCTCCCCTCCAAAACAATTTTGACATTTTATAAGATAGATAAACCACTCTGAGGTGTGCGGTCACGCTCTGATATCTGCATGCTTGGGCAGTTGGCGACCGGCCTGCGCCCGGCATGACACGACACCAAGGTGTGCTGTATATCAGAGCGCCGATCAAGACACTCCTAGAGTGGTATATCTATTACATATATATATATATATATCTATTACATATATATATATATATATATATATATATATATATATATATATATATATATATGTGTGTGTGACTACCTAGGGCTCTGTGCACAGGCCTGACCTATTAAGTACTGTCTATGGGTACCCAAGCCCTACTGGCTAGTTTCTCGATGCAGCTGGTTGGGGCCCTGACACAAATGAGCATTTAATTCCTGAGCAGATCAAGTGGGGCCAGTAAGCTCAATTGGTACAGTCTGCAATACACAAAAGACTTTGCCTTTGTCTGTAACCTTTAACAGGGAGCTACCTTGAGTCAGTACTCACAACTCCAACAGAGGACCACTCTTTCCTCACTTGCAGGGCTGAGCCTGAGCTTCAAATGCCTCCTCACACATTTATATGGAAAACAACAGAGGGTACCATACCAGGCAGCTGCTTCCAGGACCGAGCAGACTCACAGCAATTTGGGCACTACACTGCAGCTTCAACGTCCTGACAGGCCGAGCACGATTCTCCAGTCCTCTTCAGGTGAAGCCTGGTAGGTAGCTGTGTTTATACACAGCCTCCTCTGACCGCACGTCGACGGATTTAGTCCGAAGCTTTCTGGCTATGGAAAATGGCCACCTCAGGCCTTTCACGTGCTTCCTGCACAAACACTCAACAGCGCAGAAGCTCAGAGCTCCCTTCTCCTTCACAGTCACAATGCCTCTGCTCTCAGGCAGTTGGGGCCAGCCTCCTCAGCTGCGCGCCACCCGATGCCATAGGTGGGCTGCAGACACCAGGCTATGAGACCTGTCTCGATTGGTGCAAAAAGGTGCCCTTGTTCAGACTTCACTTCCCAGGATTACTAGCTAAGTTCCCATTGGTCCGCCGACTCCTTAGAGGGTCCTCATGATCAGATTGGTCCACTTCAGCAGTTCAGGACCAAAATGGTGGGGCAATAACAAACAGTCCAGGCTGCAAGAAAACAGGTTAGAACAAACTGTATCTTCATTACTTTAACGGGTTTCACAGAAACAATTACATCTTTCTGATGGGCTCCCCCTGCGCTTCTAGCAACTGCAGGAACAGAGCGATTAACCAGCAGCCCATGGCAGGAGCCGAGCACAGAAACCCCAGCCCCCTTTACAAACCCCCACTCTGTGAGCAGGCAGCTCTTAAAGAGGCAGTACTGGAGGCTTTAAAAGCACTCACAACCCCTCATTTAGTGGCCTTACGCCGAACACCAGCCAAGCAGTGAGCACTCAAGCAAGCTCCGGAAGGCTTCTAGGAGCCCCTAATTGTAGGGGTTACATTTTAAGACTAGATTGGATAAATATTTCTTAGAAGTTGGTGACTTTTGTTAGCGTCACTGAATTGTGGGAAAAGTTCACATGGGCATTGCCTTCTTGACTTTCCTATCCTTCTAGTATGAACTCCAGTATTTCCATCAAACTTTCACACTAACGTTTTCGACCCAACCTCATAAACAATGCAAGTGACATTTTTCAAATCCATGCCAAAGGTGATTTCAGTCACTCTGCAAAATCATGTTTCTGGATGGTTTCAATAATTTTCACTTACTGAGTTTATGATGTGGGGGTCATAGGAAGGCCATGTTAAAAATCTGGAGTAAAATATGGCAAAATGACCAAGGTATGAGTGAACATTAAAATATTTCAACATTCACTTATAACATTGCTAATTTTCAAAATGTTGACTCCAAGCATGCAACATATCCATTTTATTTACACCACCTCATAAACATGACAGGTGTCATTATTTATCCTGGCCAAGATGTGTTTACACACTTGTGGTATGAAATGATGTTTAGATCAGGTTTTATAAGTGTCACAAATCATGTTTATAAGGAGGAGTCATAAAATGAATATTTGCAGTTCAAATGTAAAAGTGAAACAACAATAAGAAACATTGTGTGTAATGCCAACCTTTACTCCAGCAGGTACTGCTCTGTGATCTTGTGCTGTGGAGTTCAATTCAGGTCGAGCTCAGTGAGCCAGCAGGATGGGCTGAAGCTGGAGGGACAGAGCTGTCATGTGACATTACCCCAGCCTGGGAAGGGCAAGTACAGGATTCCTGCAAAGGCCCAGGTACAATATTGCAAAATAAATCTTCTTTGGCATAGGGCCCTACAGCTCTACACCAGTGAGTGCCAGAGAAGCTTATGCTTTGACTGAGAGCCAGACTCTTTTCCCTGTGCATCTGTATTTGCAGCCACATGGAAGAGAAGGGCCTAGAGGTCTGTGTACTTCTGCAGCCTACCAGATAGCCTTGTGAATTAACATCTATTGCTGTATGGAAATGCAGGGCCCACAGGGCCCTGCTCTTCTATAAATGGACAGAGCCTTACCTTGTGCAGAGTCTGCATCTGTCACACAGTCCCCAAATGGACCTGTATGAATGAGGATTAAATTCCACTACAGTATCTAAAAAAAGGATATTCTTTGCAAAAAACTGTGTTAATGCACCAGTTAGGGTTCAAATTAATGTCACAAAAGTGGAGAAATGTGACATTAGGGTTTCCAACCCTAACTCTAATCTCCCAAGCAGCAAAAGGACAAGACCACACTAGTAACCACGGACAGCCATCATCAGGTAAGACAAAAAAATATACAGCTGTTTCCAAAAAAAACAAACAAATGCAGTAACATTGATGTGCTACCTTCATGGATTTGTATCTGTGGCTGCATAAGCATAAGCCATATGGGGGCTGGGCTTATGCAGCCAAACCTGTTGTGTATGTCATAGACCATGCTTGAGTATGTATGGTTGCAAAAGGTCAGACCCATAGGAGCCTTCACTTCTGCAGACAAATGGCTCTATGGGGCCTGTAGCTCTGTAGCCATGCATGCTGTATGAAGTACCTCACTAGACAGCATGATCCACTAGTGCATTATTATATTCAGCCAGCCAGCTTGAGGAAGGCTTTTAGATCCTCTTCTGAGAGCTTTTTATTTGAACAGGCTTTTAAGGGGACATGATTTATCTTAGATTTATTGTGATAACTTATTTTATAGTTTACTAGTTTATATTACTTGTAAAGCATTTAGAGCCCTCATTGGATTGAGCACTATATAAATAAAATGTGTCTTGCCTTTCCATTGTATTCTATATGCAGCAGTGTAACTGAAAACTACCACTTCTAGCAATTTCTAGATCCACTGTTGAAACCATGAAATCCAGATTACAGCAGCTCTTTTGGCTGCAAAACTGCAGTCTCCATAGTGGCCTGCACTTGTGGAGCTAGAAACTGTGGCTGAAGAGTCACAGTCCACTCAGGGGCCTACACTTGTGCACACAGAACTACTGTTGCAATTTTGGTATAATGACATTTTTGTAGCGCCTGTGCTTCTGCAGCCAGACATCAGTGTGCATGTCTTACACCTGCGGGTGCAGAAGCGCAAACCCATCAAATGTGTTTATGTCTTACAGCATCCATGAGTACCTCAGACTACAGAAGTGCCCTTCTGCAGACAAAAGAACTCTTGCAATTTGGGTATTATTGATTACTGTCTGGCTGCAGGGTTCTGTGCTTATGCAGACAGAAACAGTGTTGTGATTAGAGCATTGCTGAGTTCTGCCTGCAGTGACTAGGTAGTGTGCATGTCTTGAGATGTACAGGTAGTGTCCCTCCATAAGAGCAGACCCAGGGATTAGCTGGGAAATTACAGACCAGTCAGCCTTACTTCTATAGTGGGAAAATTACTGGAGACCATCTTAAAGGAGAGGTTGGTGGCATTCCTGGAAGTAAATGACTTTCAGGACATCCAGCAACATGGGTTCATCCAGGGAGATCTTGTCAGACTAACCAGATCTAATTTTTGACTGGGTGACAAAAGCTCTAGATAGAGGTTTTCTGGTTGATGTCCTATATCTGGACTTCAGCAAGACATTTGACTCTGTGCCACATGGGAAACTGATGGGCAAACTGAGGAACCTGGGGTTTGGGGTGAAGCTGGTACAGTGGATAGGTAACTGGCTGAGCAACAGACAGCAGATGGTGGTGGTGGGGAAATTCTCATCTCCCTGGAAGGTCACTAGTGGGGTCCTGCAAGGATTGATTTTGGGTCCACTGCTATTTCATGCTTTCATAGCGAACATAGCAGAGGGAGTTAAGAGCAAGAAGAGACTGTTCACCGATGACTCCAAATTAGGTACAGTGGTGGACAGTGAGGAAGGGAGGATGGTACTCCAGGAGGATCTGGAAAGACTTGGACAGTGGTCAAACACATGGCAGCAGGGGTTCAATGCTAGAAAGTGCAGTGTACTGCATTTTGGGTCCAGGAACCCAGAATACAGTTACCACTTTGGGAGGAAGGGTGGCAGATAACCATATCTGAAGAGGAAAGAATCTAGGTGTTGTGATCGCAGGGAATATGAATCACTCAGTACAGCATAGAAAGCAGTGGCAAAGGCAAACAGAATGCTGGGTGCACTGCTAGGGGATCACTTCAAGGAGGGAGGAGATTATTCTGCCATGGTACAGGTCGTTAGTGAGTCTGTACCTGGAGTACTGTGTGCAGTTCTGCCACCCATACTGAAAGAGGGACATTGGGCTCCTGGAGGAAGTCCAGAGCAGGAGTCAAGATGATCAAGGGAAAGGGGCAGAAATCCTATGGGAGAGACTAAAAGAGCTCAACAGGTACTCCCTGGAGGATAGAAGGGACAGAGGAGATATATTCAAGACCTTTAAGTACTTGAAAGACGTAAACAAAGTTAGTGCTTATAGTATGTTTAGATTGAAAGGGGAAGGTACCATGAGGGGACATAGACTGAAACTGGTGGTGATGGGGGGGGGTCAGGAGAGTGCTGAGGAAGCATTACTTCACGGAAAGGGTAGTGGTGGCTTGCAACATGCTGCCTATGAAAGTGATCTCACTGGATTCAGTGGAGAGTTTTAAGAAGGGATGGGATAGGTTCATGGGCAAGGTACAAGTAGGGAGAGAATTGACCAGGATGGTGAACTCAGGGAGGGAAAATTTGGCAGGTGGGATAGAAAGGGATGGGGGGCAGCTGCAGTTGTCTGAACTGTGAGTTGTGTTTTTGAGCAGATGAGATAGCCCTTGAGGCATAATTCTGCTGTCATTGTCATATGTTTGTGTGCTCATACGTATGCCACAGATACAAATCCACAAAGGCAGCACATCAGTGCAGCTGCATTTATGTTATCTAAAAACAGTTGTATGTCATTTGTCTTACCTGATGATGATGTTTGGTTGCTTGTGTGGTCTTGTCCATTTGCTAGTTGGGGGTGGGGAGTTAGAGCGTCGTGAGACATGATGTGCATCGTAAGGCATGAGACCACAGTCCAGTGCATCCAACCCCAAGGCATGTGTGTATATCAGATAATGCACTTCATGTCATGTGGTCATGCTCTGCCTTATAAAATGGTCACGTGTAGGTGTAGGTGCATGTACAAGTAAGTGTGTGTGTGTGTGTGTGTGTGTGTGTGTGTGCATGTAAAAACAATTAGTGCTAAAAATGAGTACTGGCAAAATATTGTCCCCTTTACCTGCCCCAAAATACAATCCAACCACCATGATAGCCCTTGTGCTATAAGTGTGTCACTTATCTGGTTGATCCTATCATTTGTCTTTTTCCTCACTGCTGCAGTTTAATTTATTTCACTTTTATAAGGCTGATTCAGCAGGCACCCATTCATGAATTAAGTAAAAAAAATCTTTCTACAAGTCCATTAGGCAAGAATTGGATGAAATAAATCATGTTTGATGACACAAATAACCAAAAAAACACAGAGATAACAGTAGTTCTATACATTTTCACTTATCTGGCTGATCCTACCATTTGCCTTGTCCCCTCGTTGCTGCAGTTCAGTTGACTTTCACTTTTATCACATTGGTTCAGTGGGCACCTGTTTGTGAGATAAGTGAAAAAAGTCTTTCTACAAGTCCTATTGATAAGAATTGGGTAAAATAAAACGTGTTTTTTCCACTAATAATTGTAAAGGTAGCAGTTCTATAAATGTGTCACTTATCTGGTTGATCCTGACATTTGTCTCATCCCATTGTTACTGCAGTTCAATTTACTTCCACTTTTAGAAGGCTGATTCAACGGATGCCCGTTTGTGAAATTAAGTAAAACAATGATCAGCTGTTTAACTATGAATGCAAGTGCAGAAGCACTTTCATTCAACAGCCATGGACAGGTGGGTTGTGCTAGTCACTTTTGTTGTCACACCTGGGGCCTTCTGTTAAAAGGACATTTAATGCTGGTGGGGAGGAGGGTGGACATTTTGTGCTGCTGGAAGGGAAGGGAAGGGATATTGATCTCTAGAGGAGAAAAGTGCAAAGATGAGATGTCAGTCAGCTGTGGTGAGGGTGGGGGTGGAGGTTATGCCAGTCACACATTGTGGGAGTTTCTTTTTTGGTTAACACATGAAATTGTGGGTGCTAGGGAGAAGAAGTATGAGAATGGCATTGTCGGGGGGGCAGGGTACGGGGTGTTTCTTAAAGGACTGGGTTAGGGAGGAGGCTGGAGGGCTGTTGTTTTTATTTCCCAAGTAGGAATAGACAAGGATAGTGCCACTATTCACTAGTCATATCCAAGTAGAGAATAGTGCTTTATATGTGGTATTCAGAAAATACTATTTGTTACCAGCACATCCCTAGTATGGACAAAAGGGTTCTGAGTGGTAAATTGTGGGGCTGTTGATTGATACTGGCAGATTCTGTTGATATTAAAAATAAAATGCAAGTCATACTATTTAATGTGGATCTGGTAACTGAAAATGGTAGAGTTTTTTTTTTACTTTTATATATTAATGGGTGAAACGCTATAGTTTTCACCAGAGAAGCAAGATACATTTAGATAGTGTGGTATCACAGACATTCAATCAACAAGAGGGTTTTTAAGTGGTAACGTGATACTGTTGATTTACATGGATAGAGAAATATAGATGGCCAAATGTTAGTCATCCCATCTAATGCAGGACTTTTGACTCATATGGACAGAGGGGTTTGGAGTGGTAAATGGTGGGACTGTTAATAGAGGCAGAGGGGTCATGAGTGATAAAATGTGGGGCATCAATCCTAATATGGGACTTTTGATTAATGTGAAGGGAAGGGTTCTGAATGGTACAATTAAGCAATAAACCACAATAGAGTGTAGGTTATGCTGGGATTTACCCACGCCTGGTGTGGTTTGGTCACAAGGCCGCAGGCTGAGTGACCAAACCACAGTAGAAGTGGGTAAATCCCAGCATATCCCACACCCTGGAGTGATTTATTGTGATTATACAATGAGTAAAATAAGGAGACCAAAAATGTGGAGTTTTAGGTGTCAAACATTTTTTCTTTCAATAAAATAGAAGAGATATACTTCCAGTGGAACAATAGTCATGGGCTTCTTGGTAGAACAATGGAAGGCTGATGTGCTCACCTGAAGTGCATAGATTGATGGCAAGCTTCTACTTGTTGTTTCTAGTTTGTTTTTTTTGTCTGTTTTTTTTAGATCAGCACAGCAGAGTCTTTTATTTTGGTTTCTTGTCATACAGACGCTTCCATTCGGTGGGCTCTGGTGAGATTGAGTTGCATTTTTTTAACACAGACCGAAGCAAATGAGAGAGAGAGAGAGCAGCATGAAAAACAGTGTTTATTTTTTATCTGTATGTTAGAGAAAGTGGAAAGGCTACTTTGGTCCTTACAATCAGGGTCAGAGAGAATTGCTTTGGTTCTTACGATCGGGGTAGAGAGAGAGAGAGAAAGAGAATTGCCGGTGTCATGCTGGACAGGTTCCTACTTTGAGTCAGGGTCCCAGCTCTGAAGAGCACATACATTATCTCCGCTGGCACAGTCCTGGAACACTGTTGCTAAGCTGAGGTGGTCTTACTGTATGATGGCTTTTTTGAAAATGATTTAATAACAACTATGCATGCAGTGTTGAAAAGCATTTACAGATCAGCCTGCCTATGGTTTTCTGAAGCGGTAGGTGTTTTGAATGAAGCAATGTGTCTGGCAAGCTGGAATTTGACTGCTGCTTTATGGCTAAGTGGGTATAGCTAAGTTTAAACTTCACTGTAGAGATGGTGCTGACCCACTTTTAGCAGTCTTTTATTTTAGTCTTTAGTAACTGGTAGGCCCACTAGGCACAAGTGCCTGTTTTCGGGTGACCTGGGAGCACTGATGTTAAGTGACTTCCTGAGTCACACAGTATGCAAGTGGAGGTTGTGAGAATCAAACTCAGGTCTGGTCTGCTGGATGTATCAAGCTCATTCACACCTCGTTCCTCAAACCTGTAGGCTATACTGCCACCCCTATGAACAGCAGTTGGTTCTTGCTTTATGGAGCGATTCACTTTGTTTTTTGGTTTTTAAGGATATAACATTTTGAGATATATAAGATGAGTTTGTGGACTATTGGGTTCTGGGAGTTTGAACTTGCAGTCCATTTAAAAATCCCACTTTACCATTGCGGTTTAGCTAAGAGTCAAATATGGTGATGTTCGGTGGGGGGATCGGAGTGGCCAGGTATTGTGACTTTGGAAAGTTTTTTTTGTTTTGTACTCCTTGGAGGACGAGCCATTGGGGCAGACTTAATTGCAAATGTGTCATTTTATGTTCTGCATGTGCAGAAACATAATGCCATCATCCGGTTTTCGGAGGTGTGGCAGCCCTCTTCCAATTCGGTCAGTGTGTTTGCGGGCGGCGGTTCTCCAATGGCTGCTGGAGCTGTCTATGACAGCAGTCCAAAATGCAGTGGAGTACAGTTGAAAGGGGGAGCTACGCTTCAGTGAGCACTGATAAGATATCACCTGCTCATGCGCGCTTCCACACACACGCAAGCATACTGCGTGCTCGCCCCCCCAAGCACACACTGTGTAGCCAATAGAGGTGCCCAATCCCCCATCTGCAGTGCTGCGCCCCCCCAAAACAGTCTTCCATATGCCACGCTGGATGCCCACCCCATCGTGGCCACATCGTTATAGCCGGCCGGGTTGCCCAATCCCCGTCGGCTCCACTGCTTCCCCCGGATAGATGCCATGCTGGGAGCCCACCCTAGCATGGCAACATATGCTATTGCCGGTTGTAAGTTCCAAATCCCCATCGGCTCCACTGGTCCCCTCCCTAGTATAGGTGCCATGCAGGAGCCCACCCCAGCGTGGCAAACATCCCACATTGTCATTTAAAAAAAAAAAATCTGAAACTGAAAACGGTCCTCGCTGTCTCTGCCCCCACCGCACTCACCCACTGCGCACCTGCCTCCACACCCCCTCACCCCATACACCTCCGGACTCCAGCACGATGATCTTCGTGGACTGGGAACACATCTGCACTCTTCAAAGCCACCGGAACTGAGGAAATGCCAGTAAGCTGTATAATGGGATAGATAGGGTTTTTCAACTTTGCTGCATATCTCAGGCATTTTTGATTTTTGCACAATTTTTCAACATGGGGTTTTGGACTCCTTCTCATGAATGCTCTCACTGTCATGGCATTGGTGGGCCCAAGGATGATTTCGCAGTCACTGCGTTGAAATCACCTTTTGGGACTGAGTAATGAAATGATACTGCCACTGTTCATAAGGTGGGCTCTCAAAAGCCTATGTTGGAAAATTCCAGGAAAATTCTAAACTGACTGTTTTACGAGCGCTGCGCAGTTCCTACGACGTCAGAAGTTTGAGAATTTTCAATATTTTCACTCAAGATTTTCAATATTGCCATTTTATTACACTTCCTCATGAGCAGTACAGCTGTCATTTTTCACATCTTGCCCAAAACGTGTTTCCGCCCATGTAGCGCACAATGGCGCAGTCGGTCTGCGAAATCAATGTATGGGACACATTAAGAAAATCACAGTGGTACTGTTCATGAGCAGAGGTCTTAAAATGGCTATGTTGAAAATTTGGTGAAAAAATTCTATAAATGACTGTTTTATTGAGGGTGTGTGTTGTGCAGTTCTACACCGTAGTGTAAAATTTTCTATATTTTCACCCAGATTTTCCACATTGCCATTTTATTACACTTCTTTATGAACAGTACAGCTGCCATTTTTCACATGTCGCCCCAAATGTGTTTCCGCACATGTAGCTCACAATGGTGCAGTCGGTGTGCGAAAGCAAAGTTTTGGACAGATTAAGAAAATCACAGTTACACTGTTCATGAGCAGAGGTCTTAAAATGGCTATGTTGAAAATTTGGTAACAAAAGTCCATAAATGACTGTGTTACAAGTGAGCATTGCGTAGTTTCCACGCACCGTAGTTCATGACTTTGTAATATTTTCAGTCCAGATTTTCACCAGTGGCATTTTCCACACTTCCTTATGAACAGTAAAGCTGTCATTTTTCACAACATGGCCGAAATGTGTTTTCACACTTTCAGCACAGAGATGCGTGGTCGCTGTGGGAAATCATGGTTCGGGACAGATAAAGAAAATCACAGTGACACTGTTCATGATCGGAGGTCCCAAAATGCCTGTGTTGACAATCTGCTGTAAAAAATCCCCAAACTAATTACATTACAGGTGTGCGTTGCACAGTTTCTATGCACGCTCGTGACTTCACCAGTTATTTTAATATTTTTACTGCAGATTTGCAACATTGCCATTTTTTACACCTCCCCATAAACAGTACAGCTGTCATTTTTCACATCCTGTTCGGAATGTGTTTTTGCACCTGTGGTGCTAAATGCTGTAGTCGCTGTGCATAAGCAGCTTTCAGCTAACAAAGATTGCCACTGTTCATGAGGTGGGGGTCACAAAAAAAACATGTTAAAAATTTGGAGTGAAAATACCAACGAATGCCTGAGATGTTAGGGTTTCCAACCATAATGCCCCACCCTGTAGAGAATGACAGGCATCAGGGGTGTGACTTGGGATTCTTGCCTGTAATGCTTATACCATTCCACACCCTGCAGCCAGTGAGAGGCATCGAGGTATGCCCTGGACTCTTTGGCCCCAAAGTTCACCCTATTCTTCTATACCGCACCCATCTCACCACATTTCCAGATGGAATGAGGTGCGCATAAGGGCCAAAGACCCTAAGGCACACCGTGACACTTGTCAGTGTCTGCAGGGTAGGGTGTGGTGAAATGGCATGCCTGTTATGCCTGATGACCCAAAGGCACACCCCAATGCCTGTCACTCTCTGCAGGGTGGTGGTGGTGGGGTTGGCTTCAGTTCAATACTTCACTGCCATTTCTATTATGCAGCTCTGTAACTTCTACACTACCAATGCCAATGCCAGCAAGCAAACATTCAACATTGACAAATGCTTGTTATATATATTTTGGGCAGTCCAGTCCACCTAGTTCTCACTTAGTGGGGAAATGTAGATGTGGTTTGGTGGTTTACATTTTGGAGGTCAGATTTATTTCTTTGAGATAGGGCTGACTGGCACCTTTTCCCATGGGTTATGTCAGGATTTATTTGTGGGTGAAAGGTGCCAGTCAGTCAATCAGATTAAAGAATTCTCGGACCCCATTGTATAATGTTGGGCATTCTTCTATAGTAATATGGGACTGATAATTGTTATTGACTGACAAGTTCTGCGGGTCAGATGTGGCAAATCCTTCCATAGTAGGACTGCTGATTGATATTGAGAGGGGCTTTTACTGGTCAAATGTGTGGCAACCTTTTTAATGTGGAACTGTTGCTTGAGATGGACAGAGAATTCTGAGAGCTGTAAAATGTGAGACATCCTTCTTAATGAGGGCCTATTGATTTATATGGACAAAGGGGTTATAAGTTGTTAAATGTAGGTGCCATGGTTGGTCCATGATCAAAAGAGCTGTTTAGTTTTTGTTACTAAACAGTGTCCCATATTTGGTTGATAAATAGTTGCAATTTGAGAGCGATAGCATTTTCACTAGTGCTGCTTATTGCTGCTTTTCTGTCTGCAACCCCCAAACAGCTTCATTAAGAGATTAAAAACACTAAATAAATAAAACACTGACAACAGGCATTGATACTCTAGTGTTTCCCATAGCCCTTACACTTACAGAGCAATCAATAGTGCACTGTGAAGGGTCTCTACAACCTTCACCCCAGATCCTTTTCCACTAAGATACTAGCAGCAGAACAGGGTGCATTGAAATCCGGCCCTGCTGGTGTCTGGCCTGGCCCTTTAAAGACCATTTGCATTGGCTGTATTCAGGCCTGGAAGTTCCTGCAGGTAAGGCACAAATGAGCCTCACCTGGGATACATAAAAAGGAAACCACGCAGAGCAAAAGGAAGGATGTGGGGGCTTGAGACAGAGACAGAGGGCAAGGCTATAGTGAACTAGAGAGATGAATCAAGCTATAAACGTATTTTCTTTGGTATTTGCTCTGCCAAAGTAAGCTGCTTTGAAACCCTGTTTGATGCTGAAGTAAAGCAAATTTTCATTTCATTGAAATTTGCCTGGAGTTTTTTTCTGAGCTTTCCCCCAGAACTCTTGGCTTGCTGTTAATTGTACTTGTTATTCTTTTGCATGCAAGTGCAAAAAACATCTTCAGCAACAGAAAGGTTTTTTTAGCAGTTTCTCAACTTGCTGAAACATAGAAACATAGACTTTGATGGCAGATAAGGACCGCTTGGCCCACCTAGTCTGACCATTTCCCTACCTACAGGATCGGCCGCAGATCCTAGTTAACCGACAGCCTGTTTCTTCCTACCCCCCACAAGAATTGCCTTATGTCTGTCCCATGCATTCTTGAATTCTCCCACAGTTTTAGACCCCACAACCTCCTCAGGAAGGCTATTCCATGCATCCACTACCCTCTCTGTGAAAAAATACTTCCTCACATTGCCCCTGAACTGCCCTCCATCTTTAAATTGTGTCCCCTTTTTCTTGCACATCTCTTTTTCTGAAAGATGCTACCCTCTTGGACTTTGTTGATTCCACTGAGGTACTTAAAAGTTTCTATCATGTCCCCATTTTCCTCCTTTCCTCAAGGGTATACATATTAAGCTCCTTTAGTCTCTCCTGACGGCTTCTCTTGCAGACCCTGCACCATTTAGTTGCCCTCCTCTGGACTGCCTCAATCCTGTCTATGTCCTTGCGGAGATGGGGTCTCCAGAACTGGACACAGTACTCCAGATGGGGCCTCACCAACTGTCTGTACAGAGGGATAACAACTTCCTGTTTTCTGCTGGTGATGCCTCTCCCTATGCATCCCAGTATAGCCCCAGCCCTCCCTACTGCCTTCTCACATTGCTTGTTAACCTTAAGGTCATCTGATATGATTACCCCCAGGTCCCTTTCCCTTTTTGTTGTTGTTACTACCTCCAACCCCATTGTGTAATCTTCCCCTGGGTTCTTGTTTCCCAGGTGCATTATTTTGCACTTCTTTGCTTTGAATCCTAGCTGCCATACTTCTGACCATTCCTCCAACCTTGCCACGTCCCTTCTCATCCTTTCCACGCCTCCTTGTGTATCAACCCTGTTGCAGATCTTTGTGTCATCTGCAAAGTGGCATACTTTTCCTTCCAGTCCCTCTGCAATGTCACTTATAAAGACATTAAAAAGGACTGGACCCAGTACTGAACCCTGCGGTACCCCACTAGTAACCCCTCTTTCTTCAAAGTGGACTCCATTCATAATTACCTTCTGTGTCCTGTTTTCCAGTCAATGTTTTACCCAGGCTACCACCCTGGGACCCACTCCCAGGCTGGTTAATTTGACTATTAATCTTTTATGTGGGACTGTGTCAGACACCTTGCTAAAGTCTAGGTAGGCCATGTCCATAGCCCCTCTCTGGTCTACTACTTTGGTCACCCAGTCAAATAAATCTATTAGATTTGTCTGACATGACCTTCCCACTGTGAACCCATGCTGCTTGAGTCCTGTGCCCCACTGGTCTCTAGGTACTCAACAATTCTTTCCTTCAGAAGTGACTCTATCACTTTCCCTACCACAGAGGTCAAACTGACAGGTCTGTAGTTTCCTGCCTCTGTCTTGCTCCCACTTTTGTGAAGAGGAATTACATCTGCCATCCTCCAGTCCTGGGTACCACACCATCCTCCCATGATCTGTTAAAAAGAGTAGTCAGTGATTTCACTAGTTCCCCCCTTAATTCTTTTAGAATTCTGGGGTGAATTCCATCAGGCCCCATTGCTTTGTCCACCTTCAGTTTTAGGAGTTCTTGCAGAACCCTTTCTTCTGTGAAAGGACTGGGATCAACACCCATATCAAGAGTGCTTCTGTTAATTGGATTAGGCACTTCCCCCTCCTCTGTTGTGAATACTGAGCAGAAATATTCATTCAGTATCCCTGCCTTTTCACTGCCCCCCTCTGCACACCCACCGTTCATTCTATTCAGCCTCACTATCCCTCCCTTTGTCTTTCTACGCTCTCTAATGTACCTATAAAAGGTGTTGTCCCCCTTCTTAACAGGGTTGGCTATCTTTTCCTCAGTTTGGGCCTTTGCTATTCTGACTTCCCTCCCTGCTTCCTTCTGCCTTAACTGGTACAGTTCTCTGTCCTGCTCCTTCTGTGTTTCCTTATACTTCCTGAATGCTATCTTTTCTCCCTGACTTTCCCAGCCACCTCTTTTAGAACCATGTGGCTTTTTCTTTCATTTTGATTTGTTCATTTGCTTCACACAAAGGCTTGTTGCCTCTGTGATGGCAGTTTTGATGATTCCCCATTGTTGCTTCACCCCTCCTCCTAGCCTGTTTGCTAGTGCTTTTCTGAGGCACTCTCACATCTTGCCAAAGTCAGCCCTCCTGCAGTCCAGTACCCTCACTTTTGTATGGCTTGACTGTGTAGCTGAGTTTAATGTGAACCGCACTGTTTGATGGTCACTTGTTCTCAGATGGCAACCCACTTCTAGATCTGAGATCCTCTCACTGACCCCATTTGAGAGTATGAGGTCTAAGACTGCTCCCTCATGAGTGGGTTCTAAAACTAGCTGTCTGAGGCCTGCCACCGGAAGGGCATCGAGAATGGCCCTGCTCTTGGATGTGACTGCAGCAAATGTGCTCCAGTTAACATCTGGCATATTCAGGTCTCCCATCAACAGTATCTCCCCCTTTCTCTGCCATCCTAAGAATGCCTTCTATCATATCCTTGTCCATTCCCTCCCCCTGACATGGGGGTCTGTACACAACCCCTGTGCGGATTGTGGTGCCCTTTCCAGTCTCCAAGGTGACTCTCAGTGCCTCTTCTTCTCCCTGTTTACTCTTTTGTTCAGTTGCTTTTATCCCTTCCCTAATGTTTTTGGGAAAAACATAGCTCTCATCCTTCCATCCTGTGACTTGAGCTCTGACTGGGAAGGGTGGGCAGGGCATTGATCAAGGAAGTGGAGAGTTTTAATGGGGTGTTTCTGTTTTCCAGATGTGCTCTGACTAAGGGTATGAATGTGTCTATGAACAATTTATGAAAAATGTCAGAGGCCATCCATGCGTTATGGTTATGTGTGCATAGCTTATAGGCTGGGATAACACTGCAACAGAGTGAATATTACTTGCCAATACAGAGAGGATGCACTTTATGAGGATTCCTGCTGCATTAGGGTAGAATAGGAAATGTACTTGATCCTTGCTAAGCTTGAACAGCTTCGAAGCATTCTCTTCTGTTTTCGACACCAGGGTTATGTCAAGGAGGCACCACCAGAACTGGTCCATTTCATCTAGGTTGTATACCTGTTCTGGCATGTAACTCCCCCCCCCCCCAACTAAGAATGTCAGCGAGTTTGGGTAAAAACTCAGCTGCATTATTGCAGGGCCATGGCTTTCCTGTAATGTACACTCTGTGGATTGCATGACAGTGCTAAATTGCCATAACCACCCAGATGATGAATGAAACTTAGTATCTGCCCCGTGAATCTCTTTAGCAAACTGCTCTGCCTTTTCTTTCACAATTGACCCCAACACAGGAATGTCATTCACCCATTGTTGTGTAAAGTACAGTTCAATTGCCTGGTCTATCTCTCCCTCATCTGGTCAACAGAGTTTCTTTCATCAATGACCATCGCACTCTGCACATTTGTCCCCAAAGCCACAAAGCTTATCCTTCTGTTTCTTCCATGTAATAGACCTGGAGAAGCCTGTCTCTGCAGACAGTTTTGTTAAACTATTGCCAGCCTTCAGCCAGCCATGTATAGCAAACTTGGTTTGCACAGTGTATCTCGATCACGTCATACTCCCATTGCAAGTCAGCAGGTCAGCAGGTACTGTAGTGTACTTGCTGTGCTTGTACAAAAATCAGCTCAATTATAGTTAACAGGAAGCAGTAAAGGGGGCAAGTACAATCAGATGAAAAATTACAGCAGAAACAGGCACTTTTGCTAATTTTTGCCAATTTTGGTCAGAAGCCAAACACTGCATTCATTACAATCATTAATTCACCATAATGGGGTTCACTACAGCAAGAACTCGCTATCAGTATATAATAGATAGAAAATAAATATGTAATGTTATAGTTAGAGGGAGCACTCCTGACCAATCGAAGCGCTCCTTTCCCATGCACATGAGACACTCTTATTCTATGAAAACCATCTCACACGCAGATGCTCTGGAAATGGGCACATTCTAGAAAGTTTTTTTTTGCAAATATATTATTGATCACTCTCAGTCAATAATATATTAATACATGCTGCATTAGAGTATTAGAGTGGTTTCACTTGCTTTCAACTTGATCCAGAACATCTCAGATTTGCTTCACTGTTCTCGGTTCAGTCAAAGGCGCATTAAACCACTCTGATACAGCAAAGAGTGGCTCCGGGGGACATATTAACATTTTTATTTTTTTAATTTTTTACTTATCAAGTCTAGGATTACAAATACCAAATAAAAAAGTACAAATTATAAATAAAAATAACATATAAACTAGGGTTGTCAGATCTAATGCTAAAAGATTAAAACACATTTAGAATGCTGAAGTTGAGCTCTAGTAGAACAACCATAGGTTCTGTATATCAATGTTTCTAAATATTTAAATAACACAGTTGCCATTTGGCCAACATACTGATTTAGAAACATTGTATTTTAGAATTAATAAATTGGAATACAAAGGAAATGGTGCCCTGTTGCAGCTTGAGGTGTGACTGGAGCAGAAAGGTATCGATATGGGAAGACAAATTATATATACAGTAGAATAAATAACCCTCAAGTGTTATGAAAGGGCTGAGCTTTGCCACCAAGTAGGTTAGCTGACATTATGGGAGCTCAAGAACAGAGATGCTGTGAAATTAAACTTGCCTGGTGAAGTTAGTGTGAAGTAGGTAACTTCACACTACACTCATGGTGCAAAGTTTCTGGACTTCACCCCAAATTCAACCGCCACTCACTTTGTAAACTGTTCCCACCCCCTATCACCACCAGGACCTTTAAAAGTGCTGTACCTCCACCATGCCACCCTCTAGTTTCCACCTACATCCTCCCCCACAGTTATAGTGAAGTTTCCAAAGAATAAGAGTAGTAGATATCATGAATCACATCCCTTCTCTCACTGACACCATGTCATGTAATGTCCATAAACCACACTAGCCAGCTCATGCTTGAACCCCCCAAAAATTGGTTCCACCCTTGGAACACGCCTGATGGGATGCGCCCTGTCATTAGCACACCAAGTCCCGATTTCATCATCCCCTCTTTTTGCGGGGAGCTGTGCCCCCTGCACCCCCATGTGAGGGGCTGCTTCCCCCCCCTTTCTAATTATTCTAACTATGGGGGTGGACTTCGGGGAGGGGATGGTGAATTTCCCCTTGTGGTGACCTAATGACAGGCATGTTCCAATGGGCACAATAATGGCCGGGAGGGCAAAAAATCACAGTAAACCTGCACCCTACCCACCCACAAGCACACACTTCCCCCTGCCTGAAATTTATATGGATATATATGAATGGTACAAGTAAAGGAAACCATCCTACACTGGAGCAAGATGCCCTCATCCCTCGTCAGTATCCTGCACAGAATGATTGACGACATCTTCCCCTAACATAACACCTGATTGGCCACTTGTCAGCCAATTAGGTGTTACTGTAGGAGGATATTCATTCATTCATTCATTCATTCATTCATTCAATGTAGAACACTAACTAGAGAATAGGATGCCTTGCTTAAGCACTGGGCAGGTTTCTTTTTTGCACATGCTATCCAGATTGATCCTTATACATTTGGGGCTGTGGGATGGGAGGCTAGTTGCTAGAGGGTGGGAGAAACCATTTGCACCATTGATGGGGTGGATTACAATTGTTTTTGTTGATAAAGGACTACTTTGTCCAGTGAATTCCACATATTTTAGAAGCACTTCGCCAATGCTGGCCTAGTAGGTAAGTGGTTGCGCTCCACCCTCAGTGGCAACCCAGTTTCAGGAACAGCCAGTGTCACTTGGCGGGCCAGCAGGGTGAGGATAGATCGAGTGCCCAATGGCAGCTCTCCTTCCTGCTGCAGGGACTGCCACCTGCTGGAGGCCATGCCGCAGTGCAGCAGGAGTGCAGTAAGTAAGGGCAGAGCTGCAGCATGATGTGCTGGTACACGATCCTGATGCGCCATCCAAGGGACAAAATGGAGGAAACGTGCAGGCTGCTATATACCAGCACCCCTGCAGGCTCTCACAAGAATGACATGGCTGGCTACCCACCAAATAGAATTCTGTGTAAGTGGTAGATAACTGGGAAGTCCATGAGAGGGTCCACAACAGGGCTGGGGTGTGCTGATGGCAGACTCAGGAAGGAGGAGAAAACACTGACTGAAAAAAACAAGCACTTCACTGACACTTTGCCGGCAATGTGCCAATAGGTGTAGTCTTTCCCAGGCAAAGGTGGGCACTTCCCTAGGTGAAAACTTGACAAAGTACACCACCAGTGATGCAAAGGCAGGGAACTTCACAAAGTACAGTACTTCATGCAGTGACATTTCGGGACATGGCACATCTCTACTTGAGAGCAAAGCTCAAGAGCTCCCTATGTCACAGAACAAATCTGATGTTAAGATCTATCCCAAGATAATGGTTTCACTTCCTTTAATATTATGTAATTATGTTACACTTGCAGGTTTGTTATCTTATATCATATAATGGGTTCCTCCTTCTAAACCACATTTTCTTAAGAGACAAAAAAAATAAGACTGAATCAAGGTGAATGCTGCCACTAAAGAAGTAGACACCAAATAGCTTAACAGTGACAGGGCCTGGGGACAGTATAAATCCTTTGGCCATAATGCTGACTGGGAGAAATACAGAGAACTAAGGAATCGCAGTAAGAAAGCTTCCAAACATGTCAAGTCAAAGTACCTGTGTGATCTCCAGACCAGTCACCTCCAAGACCCCAAGAAATTCTGGAGCTAAATTAATTTGTTACTTAAAGGTGCCTCTTGTGCCCAGGATGGAGCTATACTCATTGGAAACACCCTGACTAATGACCCTCCACAGTAGCAGAGGCTTTTAATGTCTCCTTTTCCAATCCAGGTGGACTCTGTCCCCCCCATCCCACCTGGTGTTCCCCTCACCAATGACACCAAATGGGAATACGCCCAGCCCCAGTTTCACCTGAAACTTGCTAAACCATCTGAAGTACTGCCTCTCCTGCTCAGAATTGACCCTGATTCCTCTCTGGGGCACGACCTGTTCAAACCATGGCTGCTGAGGGCTGCTGCTCCTGCTATTACCCTCCCTGTCACTTGACTCATCAATTGGTCTTTCCTCGAAGGAACTGTCACAAGCAAATGGAAAGTAGGAACCATAGTCCCAGCACATAAAAAAGGGCCCAGGGATAATGTGGGGAACTATAGGCCTATTTCCATTCTCTGCCCATTCAGGAAGGTACAGGAGAGACTGGTCCACAACCAGTTGTACGACTATCTGGAGCTTCACTCTCTCCTAGCTGACATACAACATAGCTTCAGGAAAGGTCACGGCATAGACACGGCCCTCATCCAGCTCACATCTGATGTTCTCGATGCCATGGACCAAGGCTTTCTGACTGGCACATTATTTGTTGACCTAGCCAAGGCTTTTGACTTAGTCAACCATAGTCTTCTTCTCACCAAACTCTGCCTCCTTGGATTGGATGGGCTCTCCCACTCCTGGTTAGAGAGCTATATACTAAACCGAAGCCAAAATGTAATCTAGAGAGGAATACAGTCCAGCGCCCAGCCAGTTGTCTCAGAGGTACCCCAGAGCTCAATCCTGGGCCCCCTGCTCTTCACTCTCTTTGTTAACGACATAGAGGGGGCTTGTGGGCCGAGTAAACTCATCCTCTATGCAGACGACACTGTCGTCTACTGCAGTGACCCGCTACCCAGCGTCATCACTGCTAAACTTCATCTCAGTCTCACAGTGCTCAAAGCCTGGTTCTCTGCCAACTCACTAGCACTGAATGAGGATAAAATGAAAGCTGTCCTCTTTGGAACCAGATGCCTCGGTTTGGATAGGTGTGACCTTCTCCAGCTCAAATTGGACCAGGGGAAGTGAGTCGAGGTCCTAGATAGGAGCAAATACCTTGGGATACTCCTTGACCAGGAACTGTCCTACAAGCCCCACATTGACTCCTTAACCAAGTCCATCCACCAGAAACTCGGACCTCTATCATCTGGGAAACTCCCTTACTAGCGAGACTAAGTGCAATCTCAAAACTGCACCATTCTCCCCGCCTCCTCTATAGGGCCCCCTGCTACAGTTCCTATGAGAGAGGAACTAAGAAAACTCTTGGTGCTCTACCACAGAGTGGCACGCCATACTAACTCCCTCCCCCAGGAGACACCACTACAAGGTCCTCACAGACCTTCACTGGCCCACTATACGCATAAGTTGGTTTACTCCACCAACTGCCTGACTGAAAAATTCACTACCACTAGCCCTCCTCCTCATCTGCGTGAACTTCTCAACCTCGAGGTGCAATGCCGAATCGAGATCCTCCAGCGGCCTTGCCATCCCAGTGCGCACCACCAGGTAAGCGCTCTTTTCATATGTGTCCGCACTTGTGGGAATGCAATCCCAGCTACCCTGGTTGATAGGCCTTCTCTTTAAGGATTCAAGGCTGGCCTCAAAGTATACCTCCTGGAACTTAGCCTGTGTGGCTGCACTCACTAGCCCCATTTTCCTACCGCTCAAACTGTGACCTCTGTATATCATGCCCTACTGTTGTAAGTGTCAAACTGTGACCCCTATTCACTCTTGCAATGTTGCTAATGTATGCTCTAGATTATTAACCTGTAATTACTGTCTCTCCAGTTGATACTGTCTCACTTCAAACCTCTGTATTATTGTCCACTGTATGTAATAATTGCTGTATGTATCAAACCCAGGGTCGCCACTGAAAAACGGACCTCTGGTCTCAGTGGGCTTACCCAGTTACCAAAATGGTAAATAAATAAATAAATGAAATTTTAATTTGGAGTTTTGACTAACTAGCTGTTCACATATGTGCTACAATTAGTGGTTTGACTGACAGATGAGAAGGTGGAAGGAAGTGCATACTTAACCCTCTCAATAGTCTAAAAAACATGTATATAACAGTTTGTTGTTTAGGACGAGTTTTTGAAAGCAATGTTAAAATGAGGTAAGCATATACTATAGAGTAAAAACTCCTGGTCATATATTAATGTTGGATTTGGTATTTCTCTTCCTTTCCCATGTGCAGTGGAGTAGAATATCACAGCTCTACTGAAAAGACAGTTTATTTGTACATTTATTACTATCCTCTATAAAATGGCTAGAAAAAATCTAGAAACTTTATTGGTTGAGAGAGTTCACCTGGTCATGCATTAAATCTAATGCACACCCTGTTGTGGCTTATTACTTACGTATCACACTCTGTTCTGTCCCATTCCATAGCATTACACATAACATTGAATTCTACAAACAGATTAGAACCCTGGATATATTTGAAAACTTTAGACCAGGAACCCAGAACTTTAGTGGGTTGTCACAGCCCTACAATACTTCAAATGTTGGGAGAAATGTTAACAAGAACCACATTAGCATCCCATAATCAGGAAACAAGTACAGGAGCGAACCCTTAGGTTCCAGAGCAGAATCTGAAGGATGAAGAAGGAAGAGGTGGTATGAAGAGAAAGAAGAAGATTAAAGAGTGAGTTTGACAATATGAAAATAGGCCTGCCCATAAGTAGTTTTGAAGAATAGAGAAGCTGCCAAGAAACTTGCTGCAGCTGGCCATTAGTCTAGGCCCTCCTCCCTGGACCTGGAGGAGGGGGAATGGGAGGTATCTCCTCTGTGGGTGGGTATCGGACTCTGGCAATGCCCATGGGGAGGTACCACTGAGGCTGCCCCACTGGGCGGTGACATCTGGGAGGGGGAGAAAGAGGATTTTGGAGCTAGAGGCCAGCAGCTCTCCTCTTTTTTTCTCCTTCCTTTGGGCTGGAAACAACTGCTAAGCATCCAGTGGTCAGAATGAGGTAAGGGCCTTTAATGGGCCTAATAGTTAGGGAAAGAAGAAGAGCACAGGACCTTGGGTTCAAGTCCAGACTCTCTATTTTTTGGAATAACACAGAGGTTATTGTAGTGGGTTGGGGGGAGCATGGTTTATCCTGCACAGCTGGGTATAACTCCCACAATCTTCACTTGCATACCAGGTGCCTCTGAGCAAAGTCTTTTACCTCCCCAGTGCTCCCGGTTACCCCTGTAAAGAGCACTTGTGCCAGTGGGCTCACCTGCATCTCGGCAACACAATGGGCTGATGCACCTCTGCTGCCCATGCAGTTTCTGGGAGTGCTGCCTGTTTATAGTGCTTTATTACTGGGGAGGTGGCTGCTCGGCCATGGAACATGGTTGGGAGGCCAGCAGGTCCAGCTGGGTTTCGTTACTCAGGACCAGCATTCTGGTTCCTCTTTTGGCTCTGTGGTTTAGTTGTAGGCCTTGCATGTTACAGTTTTTTCCCTGAGGCTGATCAAGTCCCCCCCCACCCCCAGTTGCACAGCCATATCTGAGTCACTATAGAATGTCTTGCTATTTCCTAGGAAGAGTGAATCGCTCTCAGGCTTTTCCTTACCTAAGTCCTTCTGACTCACCATGGAACGTGGTGGAGTGACCACATCACTTGAGACAGGGAGCTGATGAGCCGCCTCTCCTTTCTTCCTCCCAATGCCTTGTATCACCTATTTGCTGGAGGAGTGACTTATAACTCTGTACAGACTGTGATTCAATTGGGAGTCAGGATGCTGGACACATTCTGGCTCAGCGGACTAGATCTCTGCTGTGCCCCCCCCAGGATTGTTCTTTGTTTGGGTTTTGTGCACCGCAGACCTCACAGCTCACGAGAGCCCGGCAGCCATCTTGGGCAGGGTGGCAGCCAGCTGGCATGGCTGTTGGATAGGGTAATATTTCATCCTCAACTGGGATTCGGGGAGGGTACTTAGCCGGCAGGTCTGGGTGGGCCAGCTTGGCAGTTCCTGTGGTTCCACAAGTGCAGCACAGTCCAGGGGTTGGCCGTGGTATTTGGAAGACTGCCTAGAAGGCTCAATGGCCATTCAAGATGGCATCTGGGGACCTGAAGTGGCCATATTAGGTGAGGCTGTGGTAGGCGTAGTTCCAGCACATGGCTTTGGCCTTAAAGGGACAAGTGCTTGCTGCCTAGCCTGTGGTCCAGGCTCAGGGGACAGCGCTAAAGGTTATTTGTAGTGGGTAGGGATGTGACGGAAAAATGCATAGGACCACATCATAGCAGGATATTCTTTAAGATTCAATTAATTCCAGTCAGAGTCAGGTTGCAGTATAGCATAAGGCTCTGTGTGACCGTGGCAGTCATTCAACTTCCCATGTTGGCAGGATACACCCAGCAAACAAGTCTTGGCTTAAATGTTTCTATGGAGCTGAAATCAGGTTCAGATCAATGACAAAAGCAAGTATGCTGTTTAGGTTGGGAAGTCTCACCGTTAGTGAAAAGCAGGTACTTATATGTATTAGCCATTGCAATATGTGAAATAGATGAGTAAGGCAAGGCAATATTATTTATGTTGCCCTATCAGACAGGCTAATGATACCATAGGAGAACAGCAAATACACAGTTACATGGGCAATATATATCATAAATTTGCATTTAAAAAGTACTGCAAGCCAACTCAAACAGATCACATTTTAATGCTCCTGTAAGGCCTCATCTGAGTTGTCAGCATGAATATGGGGTGACAATTTCTCTGTGCTGCTTGGTACGGTGTTGGTGTATATAAACCAAAAAAAATGTCAACATTAAATAAATAAATAAAGCACCACTGCCCTACTGCCCTACTGGGAAGCTGTGTGATCCTGAACAGTTACTTACCTTCCTCATGCTCCCAGTTTGTACCTGAGGACAAGCTCTGGGCACGAGAAAGACAATGCAGACATGGGGCAGGTGTGGTAAAATAGACTGTAAGCAGAATGAATAATATGTAAGATGCTAAGAATAATATGCACTGTATACAAAAAAAATGTGTAAGGATTCCTCAGAGGACTGAGCTTGTATCTTCATGCCCCCATACAGGTCTTAGATGGCCACCACTTGAGCCAAGGCAGCACTAGCTGCATGCAAGACAAATGGGGCACTCAAGGTTGCAGGCATCCTGGTTAGCTGTGAGCAAGAACCCTTAGGTAATCTGGGGGGGATTGGGACTGAGACATGGGGGAGTTTTCCTGCCAGGGCCCTCCCCTTTTTTTGGAGAGAGAGGAAAGGCAACTGTCGGATACAGGAATTGAGATGAGGTGGTTTTCTGTCGAAC
Source organism: Neoceratodus forsteri (assembly GCA_016271365.2). Lineage (NCBI taxonomy): Eukaryota > Metazoa > Chordata > Ceratodontiformes > Ceratodontidae > Neoceratodus > Neoceratodus forsteri. The sequence goes on along the minus strand of CM028133.1, from coordinate 82,171,853 downwards.
AGGTCTTGGAAGAATGGTTGCAGTGAGCGGCTTGGAAGGGGGGGGGTGGGATTGTATCCATCCTGTGGTGGCTTGAGAGGATTACAGACTGAAGGTATAGGACAAAGAAAGGGGAACGAGTCAAATTCTCCCAAAGGGCTGGTCGCTTCTGGTCGGCATGAAGCCAGGGGACCGCAGGGCGTGGACCTGGATGGCGGGGGTCATGATCTACCCTCATCAGGTTACCCTGTAGGGGCATGGCACCAAAAGGAGGGCAACCGCTGGAGCCTTGGCCACATGACCATTCCAGGGGCTATATCTGGTATTCAGGCACACACTAGGGGGGCCCCGGGGGCCAGGTATGGGATGCCTGAAGAAACTGCGCCTCCTACCAGCTCTGTACGCTGCTCTAATAAGAGGTGTTTGCAACAATAAATACATGGATGCAGACATTTCCTCCAAGTCCTGTGTCTGTGTGGTTATTCCAGGGTCAGGGATAGTGGGGGGACTGTCTGACATTGGAACTGAGATGCAGTAGTAGACATATTTTATCGGGGAGGAAAATCTACCATCATTGGGGGAAAATAAAGTATTAGGGGCATTTGGATCATCTCTTGATGATATTCGATGCCTGCTGTAGGCAAACAAAGCAAAGCACCTCTATAAAACTCTTCCAGCTTACCAAACATACAACAATGGTGACCTCTAGTGGCTTGTTCAGAAACCCTCTGCATGCCTGCTTTCTCTCTACGGAATTCATTGTGACTGCTCCTCCTCCACCGAAGTCATTTGAGGTTGTTTCATGCACAGTACTTGTGGTCATGTGCAGCTAAGTATCACACTGTTTGCCCATCCTTGAAGGGACTGCAACACCTCCACCCACTCATTAACTCATTAATAATGACTCATTATTGCTAAAAGCAATGCTTCTCACCAGTCTGTTCCAATCTGCCCAGCAGCTCCTAGCAAATGGTATGAATTTATCAGCTCAGTCACAACCTTTCCCAGTAGATGCCCTTACGTGATAACAGCAGTGTGTATAAGAGAACTGGTACATCACAGACTTCAGCATTAGGCACTGACAAAGGGGCTGAGGGAAAGCATGTTGCAGGCTTGCCTCAGTCTCTTGCAGAGGTGCAGTATCTCTCTGTTATCATGGTGTCAAGGAACATGATGATATTAACCCCAGAGCTGCCATTTACAAGCACTAGCCAAGGGGAAGCTTTTTGTTTGACCTACCTACCCAGAAGACATCTCTGTTTGACAGTGGTGTGTAGGATGACAGTTCTGATCCAGGACTGGGTACTAAGAGGCATCCATAATGGAAAAGCCTGTTCCTTAGTCCAAAAAGTTATCTTTCTGTGAAAGTGGTGTTTTATTCTTGGATCTTACTGGTGGCTCAGGACTGGAAGCAGGAGAGCCATTTATGGGTAGCCAGGGGTTGCGGTCGCGATCCCTGTGATTTGTTTGCAACCCCTATGATGTCCATTGCAACCCCTAAAATATGCTGAAATAATTTTTTTTCTAGCATTTACTTATGTAGAATTTGGTGAGTGGAGGAGCATCACAACCCCTATGACGCTACTGAAATGGGCCTTTGGAAGCCCTATGATTCTGGTGAAATGACACTACTGGCTGGTAGCTACGTCAGTGTCAGAACAAATCCCTTTATGACAGTTAATGCTGATGATCATGCTACTAACCCAGGAGAGAACTCTGACAACAACTAGCAGTAGTGGGGAAGTCTGCATTTATTTTAGTTCTTGAGAAACAGAAAAGGAAGTGGGAGATGTGACTGAGCAACCAGATAAGGCTGTTGAAAACAGTGTGGTTATGATTTCAGTATTGCACAGCACATAACCACTTCCTCCGTTCTCTTGCAGAACTTTCCCAATTATTTATAGGCTGCTTGACAGGCAGGTCCTCTTAGTTCTGCATTTGCATGTCAAAACATTTATTAAATTTAAATTGAAGTAGGGCAGAACCCAGGGACTTTTAATGGATGAGGAACATGGTGACTTCATTCTGAAAAACAAAATTTTGCAGATAAAAAGAAAACTAGTACTTGACTTCTTGTTCTATGTAGGAGGCATCACAATTTAGCTTTTCTATCTATTTCAACATGATTATGATCAAGGAGGGGGCACTTGCAGGCTGTGGCCCAGATATTCAAACTGCGCCAGTCTGAGGCGCAAGCCCCTGCGCTGCTCAAAATAGTTGCGCAGGGGTGTGGCCGGGGTGATATTCAAAGGAGTTGCGCTGTTGAGCAACTCCTTTGAATATCACCCCCGAGCCACAGCACTTGCGCGATGGTGCAGTGGAACTTGCGCTTACCAAGAAGTTGCCAGAGTTGAGCATTAAACCTATAGGTTAGTACCTTGGCGCCATGCGCCAAATTTCCGATATTCAAAAGGTGACATGCAAATGGGGCCATAATTTATGCAGGCGAGGGGGCCATTTGCATCTATTTATAGCCCCATTTGCATTCTCATTACATGTAGTGCGCCTGATCCCGAGGACTTGCTCCTGGCCACCCTGCCAGGCAGCAGCTGCTCGGGGACCGGCCTTTAATGCAGCCCGATGCCAAGCATCACAGTTACATGACACCCCCACATCTCCACAGCCCGATCGCGGGCAGAACCTGTATGAACCCCCAAGTGCCCGATCGCGGGCAGAATGTAACCCTCCCCACCCGAATAACTCCCTGGTGGTCCAGTGGACCGTAAACCCGATCGCGAGCAGAATGTCACAGCTCAACCCCCCAAACATCTCCCTGGTGTCGTATGCTTTGGACATTCCAAAAGCTGTTTATCAGAGTGGTAACACAGAAAGGTACATGGCTGCGGAAGCCATGCGGTGTATAAGTACAACATTTTCGAGCAGCATCTCTGAACAAAGAATTACAGTAGGAAGGATCAATTAAGGCAGTTATGTTGTACAAACCAGAATGTCTTAAAGCAGTTTGTAACAAGGACAGTGAACCATTTGGGGATAATTTAGCATTGGGCCAACCTTGGAAAGTTCCTTTGGAGAGTTTGGCCACAGGGATAATTTGTCCTTGTGATGTGGTTTGCCACCAATTTGAAGGGTAGATTTATCAGGTGCAACAACTGAGGCCATGAGGTAAGCATCGGAACCTTCCTGGACAGTGATCATACTATCTGGTATATTGATGGATACTCCTTGTGGAGGAGGTGCTGGAGGATCGCGGTGTTGTAAGAAGTCCGGTACTGTGCCTTGGATACAGGGGATTACTCCTGAGATGAGGAGATAGCCATCTTGTCAGTTTATCTGAAAAGGAAGACCAAAGATTAGTATGTTAGTACTATTCCGACCAATGGGGTGAGGAAAAGTAATTTAACCTCCTTTATACAGTTTCAATTGGTTTGCATGTAACCATTTGTCAGTCAACTTGTTGTTATGCAGGAGTCTAACTTGATAGACTGCTGGACTGAGGTTGTTGAGAATGGGGTATGGGCCTTCCCACTTGTTGGAGAAGGAGGGTGGGATGAATCAAGTACCATTACCCCTGATCTCCAACTTGCCAATCCACTTCTTGTGTGTGTTTGTCAAACTGTATTTTGGATTGTTGCTGGGCCTTGCCCATGCAGTTGGCAGCATACAAGTGTGTATGTATGAGGTCTTTTCTGAGTTTTTCCACATATTGGTCCACAGACACGCGGTTTGCAGTGGGGGTGTGCAGGTCAAACAACAGGTGTTCAGGTAATCTCATCTGTCTGCCAGTCATCACCTCAAAGGGTGTAAGCTGGATGGTGGCTGAGGGTATACCCCTAATTGCCATAAGGAGTAATGGCAATAGGGAATCCCAAGTTTTGGTATTGTCCTCAAAGAATTTGGAAAGCATTTGCTTAATCCATCTGTTGACTCTCTCTACTTGACCTGAGGATTGGGGGTGGTAGGGTACGTGGAAATTCTGCTGAACTCCAAGGAGTTCAAGGGATTCTTTCATCAACTCACCTGTAAAACTGGTTCCTTTATCAGAGTCTACTTTGAGGGGTAGATCCCACCTGGAGAAAATTTGTTCCACCAGGATTTTGGCTATGGTTTTCACAGTGCATGTCTTAGTGGGGAAAGCTTCTACCCACTTAGAGAAGAGATCAGTTACCACAAGAGCATACTTGTTATTTCTGCTGGTGTTGGTCAGAGGACCAATGAAATCAATCTGTATGGCATGCCAAGGGCCAGAATGTCATTGTGGTAAGAGTTTGGCATTTCGTTTGCTAGGGATGGAGTTGTTTTGCACACAAACAAGACAGTTGTCTATGTATTGTTTGACATCTTTGGTGATACCAGGCCACCAGGCAGTGGTTTTGAGTCTTTGGAGGGTATTTTCTACTCCCTGGTGTCCACCAGTGGGGGTGTCATGCACTTGGTGCAAGAATGCAGATCTTAAGTGTCTGGGAACCACCCAGAACTTGGTGGTGGAGTCATCTGGTTGAAACCAGATGAGCTTGTCATCTGGTGACATGCATAGCTTACCTTCACACCTCCAATAGGGGTTGTGTGTGAGAAGCTTTTCTTCGGTACCTTTGTCAAGGAATCTGAACACCTCTTTAAGTTCAGTGTCAAAGTGCTGGGCTGCAGAGAGGTCCATGGGGGGAAAAGGTTCAGGTTTCTTCCTGAGTGCTGCAATTTGTACAGCTGCATTGGCCTCTGGATGGTCCATCATCCAGATGTCCCCTCCTTGGGCCCCTTCCTTAGCAAGGGTGTCTGCTGTGTCATTGAAGGCATGGTAGGGGTCATGGAGAGAGTGGGCTTTGACTTTGTGTACATAGAGTTTGTGTGCAAATTTCTGTGCCAGTGAATGTATGTATATTACCAATTCCTTGTATTTCACTGGGCTGCCATCAGAGGAGAGGAAGGAGTTCTTCTGACAGAAGGGAAGAAATTCTGTAAGAACAACAAACCCAGTTAGAGTCTGTAAAAATGATGGTATCATCGGTTCCATGCTGGATGAACTCGAGGGCACAAGCTATCGCTGCCATCTCTGCATATTGTGATGATGCTACACTACAGCGCTTAGATATTTTGACAGTGTTCCCATAAGGGTAGATCACTAGAATGCCTATCCCTGCAATTTATTCTCCCTGTTAGTAGGATGTGGAACCATCAGTAAAGACACGGCACAAAGAAGTGTTGTCAAGTATTTGTGGCGTGGCAGGGAGGAAAGAACCTGGATCTGGAAGATCAGGTGACTGTAATGTACAGTCATGGGGTTCTCCCTGGAAAAGGAGGCCATGAGCTAACATAGATGGAACTTTAGTCGGTTGTACCTGTATGTCTCTGTCCTGGAGAAAAAGTGACCAGTGTGAGTCTGGTATTAGAGACTGATCCATCCTTTACTCTATTTGAAAGCAGAAAGGTAGTTAGGGTGTGGTTGGTGTTGATGATCAGTGGTGAGTACCCAATGATATACAGGAAGTGCTTGACAGCCCAGTATGTGGCCAGAAGATTCCTTTCACAAAGGCCATTCTTCTGTTCCACTGGGGTCAAGAGCTGTGAGGCATATGCAATGGGTCTCAAGGTGCCATGCACCTTCTGGGCCAGCACTGCTGACATGGCAATGTCAGAGGTGGTGCATTCCAGATGGAATGGTAGTGCTGGATTGAGGTTGACCAGATCTGGGGCGGAGGCCAAGGCCTGCTTCAGTGACATCACAGCCTGGATGTGTATAGGGCCCCAAGTCCATGGTACATCCTTTTTGAGTAACTCATACAGAGGAGCAGTTTTCTGAGCAAAATCACAAATAAAATCTCTCGAATAATTCACCATACCTAGAAACCTTAGAAGAGTTTCCACACTGGTGGGTAATGGCAAGTCTTGCAATCCCTGTACCTTCTTCCAGGTAGGGCTGCGACCTTGGTCAGTTATTTTTAGACCCAGAAAGAGTACTTCTTTCTGACACAGTTGTGCTTTTGCTGGGTTACTTTTCAGGCCTGCTCTCTGAATGAGAGTCAGTAGTTCATCCAAGAGATCCAAATGTTGTTCCTGTGTGGCTGTTGCCAGCAACAGGTCATCCACATATTGCAAGAGACATTGGGGAGTACAGAAACTCTCGAGGGCACATCCATCATGTAGAGATGGAACAGGGATGGACTGTTATGGAATCCTTGAGGCAAGCAAGTCAACATGTACTGTCTTCCTTCAAAGGTGAAGGCAAACTTATATTGACTCTTAAGGGCCAAAGGCAATGATCAAAAACCTATGGAAATGTCCAGGGCATTGAACTATTTCAAATCAGGGGTCAGAAGTCATAGCACATATGGTGCTGATGCCACAGTTTGGAGAACAACTGGGGGTGACCTGATTCAGTTTCCTGTAGTCAATAGTAAGTCTCCAGGCACCTGTGGGTTTCTTTATGGGCCACACTTGGGAGTTGGCAGTGGAAACACAAGTTCTTATTACACCTTTTTTGAGGAGTGACTTGATTGTCTCTCTGAGGGAAGGCAAGGCATCAGTTGGGAAAGGATATTGCCTTTGCCTCTCATGTGCTGGGCCTGGCACTTCAATGACAGTGTGCATTCTACCACAGTCATGCTTGCTGATTGCAAACACTTCCAAGTGTCATTGCAAAATAAGGAGGAGCTTTGGGAAGAGTTCATGATTCTTGAACAAATCTATGACATCATACTCCTTGTCATTGGCAGATATAGTTGCCACAACGTGTGAATCAGGAATCAAAATGGTATGATATTGACGCTGACTTTGTATCAGTAGCATGTTAGTTAGGTCCACCACACAGCCGTGTGGTGCAAGGAAGTTAATCCCTATGATACTAGGATGATCATGCAGTACCATTAGTTGGAAAGTGTGTGAGGCCTTTAGATGGCCTAGCTCTACCGGTAGGATTAGAGAACGGTATGCAGGTAGCCTAGTACCATTAACTCCTGACATGTTGATCCTCTGTCCGGTGGACCAAGGGGATGTGTCCGGGTGTTCATCATGTAACACAGATACAGCTGCACCTGTATCTAACAAAACTACTAGTAGGCGGCCCCCGACCTCGGCCTCGGTGCAGGGCATTCTATTTGTATCTAAGACTAGCTTGTTTACAATCCAGACTGGGGCCTGTAATTGTCAGTCTGTACTGCCGGAAGCATGTAGAGGTTGGGCCTGACTCATATGAATCACTTTGCCGTGCTGCACTGATGCTATATAGGGAGGAGCCTCTGGGTTCAGGCCTGAATGGGCCTGAGGGTCTGCACCGCCAGTGTCCCCATGACCGGTTAGGGCCTGGGTTGCCGGTTGTACTCCCACAAGGGCCTGTGTGGGAACAGCATCTGCCACAAAGCGTACTTGTCCCAGGAGCTCTCGGAATTTCTGATTCTCTTCAACTATCTCCCTATATGAGGGGCCTGTTCTTTGCTGTTGTGGTTTACCTCTACCCTTATGCTTTTTATTCCTATGCCAGTTCCAGTTCCCACTCCACTGTTGCTGCTGTTGTGGTTGCTGTTGATAGGCCTGTTGGGGTGTTGATTATCAGCTGCAGGGGCTTGCTGATGTTGGGCCTGTTGGCGTTGGGCCTGCCCTTCCACTGTGTAGTGCGTTGTGGCCCCGGAGTGGGATCCACGGTGGCTACCTTTATGGAACCAGAGCCCGTATCACTGGATATAGAGTTGAGAGCATTTGTCGGCTTTCTCCGGGCGATGTCGGCAACCCATCTGTATTGGGGTATGTGGTTGGCTCTGCCATTTCTCTTACTGCTGGAATCATTTTCCTAAGGAACAAGGCTCTTATATTCAATAAGATCTACATCCGCAGCTTCTTGTGCCAAGTGCTTTCCTGCTCGGTAGGCCATCCAGAGTCTCTGGTGGTAAGTCACTGGACTTTCCTTTGCATTCTGCTTCACAGGGTATGCAAGCATCACTCCTACTACACCTGGGCTGTAAGCAGAAATGATCTCAGCTGCAGCCTCGTCAAAGGTGGCATTTCAATCCTGGCGAACAGCATCAGGGAGTTTGGCCCACAAACCAGGATCGATGTAGCATTTGGACCTGATATTCTGCAGTGAGGCTAAGCATCTCGCATTTAGAATGCACCTTCTCCAAGTGACAGCTGAGGTTGTCGGACGGATTCATATGACCGATGCTGTCAGCAATTTGCTGAACAGAGTAGGCCATTTGTAGGGGATTACTGGGTCAGTCAGGCAGAGGTAGATTGTCTCGAGCGCCATCCTGGTTGGCCCGAGCTGCAGCCTTGCCCGCAGTGTGGACAATACCTTCCTGAGTGCCAGTCTCTTGCAGAAGTTGTCTAATCTGGGTTTTAATGGCCCGCTTACTCCTCTCAGGAAGGGTACATTGCTCATCGCAGTTTCAATCATGGTTTCATCTGCTGCCTGTCTTCCACATTAATAACAGCTACTGGAGGTGCCATGGGGACCAGGCCTGGGCCTGCTCCCCCCATCATGGTGGCTGCCATTTTGGCGTCTCCCATGATGAGCGTCACGACATGGATGACGTATGACATGGGAAGGGTGGGGTGGGGACCCTTACCATGTTGTGGATGGCTCCGGGGTCTCTGGGCCATAGTAAGGGTGTGACTGGCATTGTGTACTGTGAAATGTCATCATCGGATAACCCCTTCAGATGACGATGTAAGGCAGGGCCAGACTCCCATTGCCTTAACATGGCCAGCCAGAACCTCTCACTGATGGCATAGTTTGGCCATCTTAGTTCTACATTCATTATGACTCACACTTGCAACATCCATATCAACCTCATCTTGCTTTTGCTTTTGCAACACTCTATATGCGGCGCTCAATTCGTGATTGTCCCTGATAGACACTTCTAAATCATTACGTACCTGGTTTATCTCGTCCTGCAGCTTACCCATTTCGTCACCCAACTGAGCATTTGCAGCACTCAGCAAATCATTCATTTGCAATGCCTAACTCTTTTCCTGTCTCAAACTTTCACGGTCCTGCTTCAACATACACAGTTCCTGTTCTCCAGCTTGAGCTGAATGATGCAATAGTGAATCCTTTTCATTTCGCAGATTTTGGAGTTCGGACTCCAAGTTCTGCTGCAGTCTTATACATTTAGTTTCCTGCAAACACATCTGTTGCTTAAGAGATGAAATATGCAGATCAAGGGTTGAAACCTCGCTCAGAGGCTTCCAGAGTAGCGAGAGTCGCGACTATCAACCCTTAGCTTGTCGCTATTGGCTGATTGTCTCCATCTCCTGTACTGGGTTGAAACCCCAGTCTAGGGTTTTCGGAATGACTTGCATCCCATGCTAAGTCAGCCCATCCTCCATGGGCAGATATTTGAGGTGGCCATTGTGTGGGAGGGAACAAAAATTCAAACTGTGAAAAGGGCCCCGTGTTGCATATCGATCCACAGCACGAGCACTTTATACACAGCTAGGCTACTGTGTAAGTTGTAGACTTGCAATTCAAAGCTGCTATGGAGTGGGTCAAGACGGCATTGGCCACACCCGAAAAGACAGCCAGACTTTGCAAGTTACAACAAACTGGTTTTAAAATGGGAGAGGTGATACAGGAATGTACACCTACTGTCCTCGTGGGAAAGGGAAAAGTTTAAGCAACAAGTGAAAACTTACAAACACCAAATATCACCTGCACACGGTCGCCAATTTGTTAGGAGGTCTAAGCCTCACTTTCAGATTCTTGAATATATTGGGAATGCAAGTAATCACAGACACATTGCATTAGAGTAATAAACCAGTTTATTACTACCAAAAGGATAAATCATAGTTGCCCTAAGCAGTTCTTATCAATACAAACCGGGAGCCAGTGCTAAACGTTCCCTATACCTCGGTTTCTTTGTGTCTCTTGGGGTCTCTCCTGAGGTCTCCGAGGTATAAGGCTTGTGTATTATATTATATACCTATGAAAATTACTAAGGTTACCGTAAGATAGAAACATTTCTAGTTACAGAGATGAGCCCTATTGGCTAAATTAGAGGTGGCTCCACGGTCCAAGATAACATTATACAATTCTGTAAAGCCATCAGTTTGAGAACAAAAGAGTTCTTATACAGAGTTTTACATAACTCAGTGTAGTGGTACAAATCACCAAAAGGTGGCAATGCCATCTTACATATTATAATTACTCCAAGGACACAGGTGTCTTGGCATCTTGCAAGTAGGAAATACACAGAAAAATATAAGCAGAATATATGTATTAGCAAGCAAAGTGTATTACAACAATATGCATTCACATCCTGACGTCTACTCTTGTACGGCAGATGCCCTTAGCCCTATATGTTAGTATAACATATGCTTAAGTGCTAGCTGTCTACGGTGTACCTCTGAGGGTACCAATTAGGGTGCAGGGACCTCTTGTAACATCAGGATTATATCTACCATAAGAAGTTCTAATTGTTATGTGAAGCTTTTATTTTTTCTGACTGATTTTCATTAAGATGCAGATAAGTACTCTGTATAAATTGTGCAACTAGGACACTATAGAACTTATATATGATTATAGGGTGTTTTTCTGACTGAGGGGAGGTGGGGTAGCTTTCTCTGGGCTGCATAAAGACATCCCCTGGCAGAAATAGGAAGTCAGTGCAGTTTATAGAACCAGGGATTGCTTATTAGGGGTTCAGTTAATTTGTTTGTTATGGGGATACAGTTCTGGAGGGTGGTTTGGGTGCCAACTATATGTGCTGTCAAGAATTTAATGGGAAATGGATTACAACTGTTAAGAATTCATTTTAAGTTGTTACATATGGATATTGGTCTCTTATCAATGGTTTATAAATGTCTGGACCATATAACATTGTGAGTTGGAATGTCAGGGGGCATAGGACAGATGCAAATGTCAAATCATTCTAAAACCCTTATTTCTTAAGGTTGGAATCACATGTTTGCAGGAAACTCACCTTTGAAGGGATGATACCTCATTGTTAGGCAACAGCTGGGGTGGGCAGACTTTTGGAGCAGGAATCTCTACAAAAAAGGGGATGTGGCCATATTGATTCACAAAAATATTCCCTTTCAACTGGAGCAGGAGATATGGGACATTAACGGGCATTATGTTTTGATCCGTGGAAGATTGGCAATGCAACAAATTATGTTAGGATCAGTATATGGTCCAAATATGGACTCCCCTCAGTTTTTTGTGCATCTCTTGGGTCTTTTCTCCATAATCCCCCAGTGACTATAATACTGGGAGGGGATTGGAACATCACCCCCCAGCTTCAGCTAGACAGGTCAGATTTCAAACGTTGAGGACTAACCCCAGCTCAGCGAGCCCTGAGGACTTAATGATGGTGGCCAACCTGGTTGATATTTGGAGGGTATTGAACCCTACTGAGAAGATCTATACTTTTTACTCCTCTCCACACCATACTTGCTCTAGAATTGATTATTTTTTGGTGAGCTCTTTAGTCATCCTGGGAATACTAGATGTGGTTATTAATCCACGTGTCATATTGGACCCCTCTCCTGTTTCCATCACATCTTTGTTAGGAACAGGAGATAGGAGAGATTCCATATGGCACTTGAATAATCAGCTTCTACAAATACCGGCTACATTAGAGCACATTAAAGATTTTGTCTCTCACTTTCTACAAGGTAATACTGGTTCAGTATCAAGTATAGAAGTGGTTTGGGTTGCTTTAAAATTTGCACTGGGGGGAATTTATATGTTTCTCCACCACCAGGATGTGACAATTTAAAGCACATATGATAGAATTACTCTACTCAGTTAAGTCTATTGAATGAGATATTAGTGCTCATTCATTGGAACAGGAATGGATCACATTGCACACCTTGCAAACCCAATTTTCCAATCTTATGGCACAAAAAGCTGAGCTTTTGCTAAAAAGGACTAAACTTAAATGTCTTGAATCAGGGGAAAGAGCTGGAAAGCTCCTAGCTGTCAGACTTCAAACAAGTAGAGCCTGCCAGATTTATACCTGGCTTATACTTTGCTAGCTCAGGTCAAATAACCACAGACACTAGGAAGATAGTTGAGGGATTAGGGAAGTATTTTCAACAACTTTATGCATTTAGCAAAAAAGAAACACCAGCAGAGGAAGAAATTCGTGTATATTTAGACTCTGTCAAACTTCCATGACTGTCTCCTGTTGATGCTCTTCCTTTGGGAGATTATATACAAGCCTAGGAAATTGAGCAAGCCATCAGGCAGCTTCCCTTAGATAAGTCACTGGGACCGGATGGTTTCCCAAGTAATTTATACAAATGCTGTGCATCAAAATTGACTCCCTTATTAATGGAGGTGTTTAATTCATGGTATGAGAGGGGGAAAACAGAACGTAGCTTTTTAGAAGCCCTTATTGTGGTAATCCCTAAACCAGGTAGAGATCAACAATTTCCAGAAAATTACCATCCCATTTCCCTTCTTAACTCGGATGTCAAAATACTGGCAAAGGTATTAGCTAATAGACTAGGGCACATTATGGGTACATTGATTGGCATAGAACAGGTGGGTTTCATGGCAAACAGGTCCTCCACTGATCATATGTGCAGACTATTACATCTCCTTTTGATGGCCATAAAGTCAGAACTCCCAATGGCCCTAATATCTTTAGATGCTGAGAAGGCATTTGATCAGGTCTATTGGGATTTTCTCTTTCTTGCCTTAGAACGTTTTGGCCTGCCAAAGGAATTTATTATGTGGGCCCGTATTTTATATAACTTCCCATTTGCCCGGGTCTGGGGCAACAGTGTACTCTCAAACCAATTCCCACTATGTCGTGGCACCAGACAGGGCTGCCCACTATCCCCGCTTCTATTGAACCTATATTTAGAACCCCTCATATGATGACTGGTCTCTTCTCCATACCTTAAAGGTATCCAAGTGGGAGAACAATGACACCTTTTATCGTCGTATGCCGTTGATTTATTACTACACTTGGAAGAGCCCGTAATAGATATTCCAATATTACTAGAAGTGATAGGCCTTTTCTCCAGGGTTTCCTTTTATAAGTTGAATCTTTCAAAAACCAGGATTTTTCCAATAAATGGAAGGATTGTGCATGGTGATATAGAGGAATTTGGACTGAAGTGGGAGTCAAAATCTCTGACATATTTGGGCATCAAAGTTGCCAGAAAAATATCTACCATGGTAAATGAGAATCTCACAAATCTTATGTCCATATTGAAAGCAGATCTTGACAGGTGGGGATCCCTCCCCATCTCATTGTGGGGAAGGATTAACACAATAAAAATGAATGTGCTTCCTAGAATTCTATATCCTATGGGCATGTTCGGTGTTTTCCTACCCAAGTCCTGGTTTATTAAGCTACAAAATTATTGAACTCCTACTTGTGGAAGGGAAAGGAGTCAGACAACCACTCTCCAAGCCTAGAGCACCCAAGCTTCAAGGGGTTTGCCCTTCCATCTTTTTTACCTACTATAGTGCACATCATATCAGCAAATTAAATTAATGGACCCGTACACTAGTATCACAAGATACAGACACATACTTGCCTCTCAGGTTAGACATTGAGAGATACCTGGCCTTTAAACATCACTGCACTTTAACATCTCTAGTTTATTCTTCACCAAATTCACTCCTTAAGCCCCTAAAAGATACTCTGATTGGATGGTCCATCAGGGCATTGCATCAGGCACAAAAGCACTGGGCTTTAGATTGGCACAAGTCTCTCGAACAGGCATTAGTGAACAATCCCCAAATTAAAATTGGTAACAGACCTATTTCATCTTTACACTGGGTTTTTTTAAAGCATCTCAAAGTTCAGGATATAGCCCCTAAAGGGGAAGTGCTTTCCTTTCCTCAGTTTCAGCAGCACTTCCATATGCATAAAAGGCATCTTTTCAAATACTGGCAGTTAAGGCATACCCTGGTCTCTTTTTTGGGAAAAGCAGGGAGGATACACTCCTGCAAAAATGGAACCCTCCATTCTCCTTCAAATGGCAGAGCAACTACATTCTGTCTCCAAGATGTACAAATCATTACAATCCCTTGATTCTCATTTGCCACAAGGTGTATGTTACTACTGGACTCAAAAACTGTCTATCACAGAGGACGCCAACATATGGAAACAGATCTGGAGCAATATCTACATATTTAATAAACAAAACAGACTTTGTCTAGTACAATATAACATAATGTACAATCTATATTTCACCCCAGAGCACCTATATAAAATGGTTAAGCTGCCCTCTCCCCAATGTCAATGGTGTTCAGCAACAGATGGAGACTTGTATCACATGTTATGGACTTGTCCAAAAGTTCATGGTTACTGGCAATCAATCAGAAACTCCCTTGATCCAATGTTAGGGCTTGACCCATTGTTTACACCTGAGATCTGCCTGCTCAATCATTACCCCTCTGATGCTCCTAAAATAAGAATGGCACATATAGCTATGATATCTGCTGTAGCCAAATTAACCATCATGAGGCATTGGAAAGAGGAATCCTTGCCATCTGTGATAGAATGGCATTGAGAAGTTTTATTGGCTCTTCAATTGGAGCGACATATTACATCAATGGCCAATCGGCTTAATGGATATCAAACTAAATGGGGTCCCTTAGATGCTTTACTTACAGTCTGGAAACACTAGAGAACAAATCCACTTAATCAATTTATGTTCTTTTGTGGACAGCAGATATCATGGTTGGCACTGGATGGTTGGGGGTGGGTTCGAGGGGGATAGTTGGTTAGTTTAATGTTTAAATGTATGTTGTCTATGTTTATTTTTGCTTATATTCTAGTATGTATGTATGTATCTGTACATTGACTGGTACTGGCAGTCTTGATGCATTAGATTGTAACCTGTCAATCTTATATTGACTGGTTTTGCAGTGATTATTGTTGTATACTTTCTGTTATGATATGATAAATAAAGCATATTGAATTACTTTAAAAAATGTAAATGTAAGAGTTCTCTCACCATCCCACAACCAAAAAAATAAAAGAAAATTATTTACCCCCATTTAGCTCTCTCACAGCCAAGGAGAGAAAAGAAGAAAAGAAAAGCAAATAACATGTCCCTTCCACCCAGTCCTCTCATGACCCATTGAAAGGGTACAGTCCAGATTAAATTAATGGACACAAGGTCCTCTCACCACCTCAAATGTCCAAATAAATAAAAGTCTTCAGATTGCCAGGCACAGAAATGGATTTATCCGCAGGTTTTAAATCAACAAAAACACATACAGATCATTTCAGAGGGTGTCCAAAATCCAAATCCAGAAATTAGGCAGGTCCATCCATGATTTGAATAAGGCCCTTTACCTCCAGCTGAGCAACCACACATGAAATAAAGTGGACCAATACAACACCAAAAATCAGGCCACAAGAGTGGCACCAACTTGGGGTTTAGGGGGCAGAGACCCCCAGTCAATTCCTTGACCAAAGGCTCCCAAATGCCCCTTTCAGACCACAAATCAGGTGAGGCCCAGCAGGAGGACACACCTCAAATTGATCTTAAAGAAAAGTCACCTTCTCCTCAGAATCCACAACAGATTTAGCAAATCCCTCACTCTTTCCCAAAGTCACAAGGCACAGGCTTCTTTGAATTTGTCTTCATAAAAATCACAGCCCCCAAGAACCAACAAACAGTCTAATTTTTCCCTGACTCAAATCCAACACAAAGACAGAGTACCTCAGTCCAGGGGAAAAAAATCATCCTGCAGAAATCCTCGAGAACACGAGCCCTCAGTGTGCTCTGCATCCACCTCAGTGACAGCTTCAGCAATGGAGCACCAGCCACAGGGGTGCGCTCTCCTCTCTCCTTGTCCCAGCAAAATCCCAGTGGGACCCAGAAGAATTTCAACCCAAACAGTTGGACCAACAGGGCAAGGAACTCCACACTCTGCTGTACATCCCCCAATTCAACTCACGCAGTGGGATACAATGTCTGACTCAAAATGCCAAACCGAAACATCGATTACAGGTCCTGTACAGTGACAGCAAAGTGGTGCCTCACACTCTGGAGATCCATCACTGGACTGAAATCACGCTCCTCCTCTCAATTCACAAATAGCAAGTGTCCTCCAACCAGCCCGGGGAAAAACTGAACAAAACAAAAAGCAAAACATGAGCGCTCAAATGAACTAAACAAGTGAAATCAACTAAATAAAACTCAAAAGCAAAAAAAATCGAAAACATACTGCAGATCACAGCTCTGCAGCCAGTGGAACGCACAGCCCAGTGGCCATCTTGGTCCTATCTAGACTGTTGTTTCTTACACTGTGCAGGAACCATATGCCCCTTTAATCAGGGAATACTTTAGCTGTGGTGGCTAGTAAAGGTAGAGACATCAGCTGTTGTGCTCCAATGGTAAACCATATTAATCAGTTCAAAAGTTATTACAATTTTAAATTCCCATGATATCCTAGGAGAAAATGTATATGTATTTTTGGAATGTGAATGAGAAAGACCAGATGGCCCAAATTGGGATGACAATATCTCAATGACAGTTTGGTCTTTTTAATTGACATGCAGGGTGTTGAGGGGATGTCATGGAGATGTAAACTATGCTGTTTAGGTGTTGGGGAAATCATTTGTTGCAGAGATATTCAATGACGTAATTCATGTTTTTCCCTTAGGATTACTTGCAGACTATGTCATGAATTTCGGCATTGTTATCTCAGAAACAAAGTGAGAGACTTCTTTTCGACACTGGAAAAAGATTTGACATTGTAGAGTAAGACTGCGGTGTAATTTTATTTGTACATTGCACAGTTCACAAGATATTGTGAAAGTATTGTCACAAGGGCTGAAAGAGTGCCTGTCCAGTGCTTTTCAGTGCCCATTGCTGGGAAACGATGCGAGGCATGGGTATGGTCAGTGATTGTGGCATAATCTGCTCGCTATCATGGCTACAATGACACTTGAATTATTTTTGTAGCTGTTACAGTTCCCAGGATATGGACAAATTACTGTTACAAGCATTTGGTGGCCAATAGGATTGCTGTATGGCTCTGTAGCTATGCAAAAATGGCAGCGCAGATCTATGCAGAAATGGGCAAGTTGGGGGGAGCACGGGGCCCTCTCCCACCATAGTGGCTGTTATTATAGGGGTGCAGTCGCACCCCTATATTTGGGGTTATGAAGCCACTTCTATGTTAAACTCAAAATTTTGCATGTTAATAACTTTGGTCCCATTCACTGGATTTGCATGAAATTTGGTATGCACAGTGGAGCATGGTAGATTTCTTGATTTACCAAATTTCGTAGCAGTTGGACTTATGGTCTTTGAGCACGAAAATGCTAAAAACTGCAAAATTATCCCCTTTTGGAGGCAGTTTTGGGGATATAATCCATGGCACTGCACGGATGTTGTGTGGTGTACCACTCTGCGACATGGCTCGTTTGAAAGAGTTTCACTGGCCAAACATGTTGCTTTTCATTTGGTGAAAAAATGTTGAGGCACTCAAATGTTATAGCACTTTTAAGTTCCAATTATAAGTCAATGGGAAAATTTATATGGTTATTTTGCCAACAAAGAATGAGGTTTTGGCCATCTGGTCCCTCCTCACAATCAAAGAATTTGTAGGTTCACAACCAAGGTTTCTTTGATCCCGAGGGAGGTACTAGATGGCCAGATTTTGAGGGACCAGATAGCTCAATTTTTAGCAACATTTAAAATTAAATATCTCAGAAATGGTTGTGTCTATTATCTTGAAATTTGGAGGGAGATGATGGGATGTCCTGTAGAAGTGAATTATGGTGATTAGGTGTCAGAAAATACATATGCTGTGGAGATATGGCGTGGCAAATGTTACATTTGGTGGACAGCATTTTGCTTTGTGGTAGTGGCTTGAAATTTATAGGGTAGCTAGCCTTACTGCCATGGATGTACTTTTCAGTTGTTAGGTGTGTAAAATGTAAACAGGTGCGGAATTTTGCCACTCTGACCAATGAAACTCTCAAACTTTAAAATGTATCTCGGAAACGGTTTTGTCTTTTTAATTGAAATTTGCACAGAGTTGAGGGGATATTCTGTTCATGTGAATTATGGTATGTAGGTGCTGGAAAATTAAGTTGCTGCAGAGGTATTGCGTGACACACTTTACATTTCGCGAATAGCATTTTGCATTGTGGTAGGCACGTTTAATGTTAAATCTCACGTTTTGTACGGTAATAACTTTGCAACCGTTCAATGAATTTGCACAACATTTGGAACGCACAGTCTGGTGTGGTAGATCTCTTGATTTACTAAATTGCATTTCAGTCGGATGCATTGTTTTTGCACAGCAAAGTGCCAAAAAATGCCCTTTCACCACTTTTGCACATTTTGTGTCTGTGGAGCTACGCAGACACCGTATGGGCTATTGGTCTGAAAAATGGAACATGAAAATAGCTTGGGACAAGGAACATGCCACTTTTTCTTAAAAATTATTAATCTGTTCAAAAGTTATTACAATCTGAAATTCCCATTATATCCTAGGGGAAAATGTATATGTATTTTTGGAATGTTAATGAGAAAGACCAGATGGTCCAAATTGGGATAACCATATCTCAATAACAGCTTGGTCTTTTTACTTGAAATATGCAGGATTTTGAGGGGATGTCATGGAGATGTAAACTGTGCTGTTTAGGTGTTGGGGAAATAATTTGTTGCAGAGAGATTCAATGATGTATTTGACATTTTTCCCATAGGATTACATTGCAGTCTGTGTCATTAATTTTGGCATTGTTATCTCAGAAACAAAGTGAGATACAGACTTCTTTTCAACCCTAGAAAAATATTTGAAATTGTATTGTAAGCCTGCAGTGGAATTTTGTTTGTACATTGCACGGTTCATGAGATATTTTGAAAGTATTGTCACAAGCGTTGAAAGAGTGCCTGTCCAGTGCTTTTCGGTGCCTATTTATTTATTTATGAGTTTAACCAGGAAGGCATAGTGAGCAGTGCTGCTCGATTCCAGATGCGACCTGGGGGTCAAGACCCAAGACAATAGTACAAAACTCTAGTTACATAGTTAATACAAACAGTGAATGACCATCCGCCGTACATGGGAAATAGCTGGGAGACAATGTGAGATGTTGGTATGGTCAGTGATTGTGCCATGATCTGCTCACTATCATGGTTACAATGACACTTGAATTGTTTTTCTAGCTGTTATGGTTCCCAGGATATGGACAAATTACTGTTACAAGAATTTGGTGGCCAGTAGGAATGCTGCATGGCTCTGTAGCCATGCATAAATATCAGCACAGGCCCAGAGGGCCTGCACTCCCTCAGATACATATTGTCATGCAGAAATGGGCAAGTTGGAGGTAGCACTGGGCCCTCTCCCAGCAGGGTGGCTATTATTCTAGGGGTATGGTTGCACCCCTATATTTATTGTTATGAAGCCACTTCTATGTTACACTCAAACTTTTGCAAGTTAATAACTTTGGCCCTGTTCAATGGATTTTCATGGAACTTGGTATGCACAGTGGGGCATGGTAGAGTTCTTGATTTTCCAAATTTTGTTTTGGTCAGACTTATAGTCTTTACACATGAAAACACTAAATAATGCAAAATTATCCAGTTTTGGAGGCAGTTTTTGTGATATTGTCTGTGGCACTGCATGGCCATTGTGTGATGTGCTGCTCTATGACATGGCTCGTTTGAAGGAGCTTCACTGGCCGAACATGCTGCTTTTCATTTGGTGAAAAAATATTGAGGCATTCAAAAGTTATAGCAATTTTAAGTTCCCATTATAAGTCAATAGAAAAATTTATATGGTTATTTTGTGAACAAAGAATGGGGTTTTGGCCATCTGGTCCATCTTCACGATCAAAGAATTTATAGGCTCACAGTCAAAGATTCTTTGATCCCGAGGGAAGGACTAGATGGCCAGATTTGGAAGGACCAGATAGCTGAATTTTTAACAACATTTAAAATTAAATATCTCAGAAATGATTTTGTCTTTTAGCTTGAAATTTGGAGGGAGTTGACAGGATGTCCTGTAGATGTGAATCTTGGTGCTTAGGTGTCAGAAAATACATTCATTGTGGAGATATGGTGTGGCGCACTTTACGCTTTGCAGACAGTGTTTAGCATTGTGGTAATGGCTTGAAATTTATAGGATAGCTAGCCTTACTGCCATGGACATACCTTTCAGTTGTTAGGTGTGTAAAATGTAAACAGGTGCAGAATTCTGCCACTCTGACCAATGAAAATTTCAAACTTTAAAATGTTATATCTCGGACATGGTTTTGTCTTTTAAATTGAAATTTGCAGGGTGTTTAGGGGATATCCTGTACATGTGAATTATGGTATTTAGGTGCTGGAAAATTAAGTTGCTGCAGAAGTATTGCGTGACACACTTTACATTTTGCGTATAGCGTTTTGCATTGTGGTATTCACGTTTAATGTTAAATCTCACATTTTGCACGTTAATAACATTGCAACCGTTCAATGAATTTGCATAAAATTTGGAATGCACAGTCTGGTGTGGTAGATCTCTTGATTTCCGAAATTGCATTTCAGTCGGATGCATTGTTTTTGCACAGCGTAGTGCCCAAAAATGCCCTTTTCGCCACTTTTGCAAATTTTTTGTCTGCGGTGTTACACAGACACCATATAGACTATTGGTCCGCAAAATGGGACATGAAAAGGGCCTGGGACAAGAAACATGTCACTTTTTGTTTGTTTAAAAAATATTAATCTGTTCAAAAGTTATTACAATTTGAAATTCCCATCAGGTCCTAGGGGAAAATGTGCATGTATTTTTGGAATGTTAATGAGAAAGACCAGATGGTCCAAATTGGGATGAGCATATCTCAATAACAGTGTGGCCTTTTTACTTGAAATATGCAGGGTGTTAAGGGGATGTGATAGAGATGTAAACTATGTTGTTTAGGTGTTGGTGAAATAATTTGTTGCAGAGATATTCAATGACATAATTGACATTTTTCCCATAGGATTACATTGCAGTCTGTGTCATTAATTTTGGCATTGTTATCTCAGAAACAAAATGAGATACAGACTTCTTTTCAACCCTAGAAAACGATTTGACATTGTAGAGTAATCCTGCAGTGGAATTGTGTTTTTACTTTGCACGGTTCATGAGATTTTGTGGAAGTATTGTCACAGGGGTTGAAAGATTGCCTGTCCAGTGCTTTTTGGTGTCCATAGCTGGGAAATGGTGGGAGATATGGGCACAGTAAGTGACTGTTGCATGATCTGCTCACTAGCACAGTTACAGTAACATTTGAATTGTTTTACTAGCTGTTACCGTTCCCAAGATATGGTCAAATTACTGTTACAAGCGTTTGGTGGCCAATTGGAATGATGCATGGCTCTGTAGCTATGCATAAGTGGCAAAGTTGGTGGGAACATGGGCCCTCTCCCACCAGAGTGGCTACTATTTTAAGGGTGTGGTTGCACCCCTATATTTATTGTTATGAAGCCACTTCTAAGTCAAACTGAAACTTTTGTGTGTTAATAACTTTGGTCCCATTAAATGGATTTGCTTGGAATTTGGTATGCACAGTGGGGCATGGTAGAGCTCTTGATTTGCCAAATTTTGTTTTGGTCGGACTTACAGTCTTTGCACATGAAAACACTAAATAATGCAAAATTATCCAGTTTTGGAGGCAGTTTTTGTGATATTGTCTGTGGCACTGCATGGCCATTGTGTGATGTGCCGCTCTACAACATGGCTCGTTTGCAGGAGCTTCACTGGCCAAACATGCTGCTTTTCATTTTGTGAAAAAATATTGAGGCATTCAAAAGTTATAGCAATTTTAAGTTCCCTTTATAAGTCAATGGGAAAATTTATGTTATTTTGTGAACAAAGAGTGGGGATTTGGCCATCTGGTCCGTCCTCACAATCAAAGAATTTGCAGGCTCACAATCAAAGATTCTTTGATCTTGAGGGAAGGACTAGATGGCCAGATTTGGAGAGACCAGATAACCAATTTTTAACAACATTTAAAATGAAATATCTCAGAAACGGTTTTGTCTTTTAACTTGAAATTTGGAGGGAGTTGACATGATGTCCTGTAGATGTGAATCTTAGTGCTTGGGTGTCAGAAAATACATTCATCGTGTAGACATGGTGTGGTGCACTTTACGCTTTGTGGACAGTGTTTTCCATTGTGGTAGTAGATTGAAGTTTATAGGGTAGCTAGCCTTACTGCCATGGACATACTTTTCAGTTATTAGGTGTGTAAAATATAACGGGTGCATAATTCTGCCACTCTGACTAATGAAAATCTCAAACTTTAAAATGTTATATCTCGGACATGGTTTCGTCTTTTAATTTGAAATTTGCAAGGTGTTGAGGAGATGTCCTATATATGTCAATTATGGTATTTAGGTATTGGAAAATTAGATTGCTGCAGAGATATTGAGTGACACACTTTACATTTTGGCCCAGATATTCAAAAGGGTTGCGCCATGCACAATAGGGTTGCCCCAGCGCAAGTCTGAAAATGCACCATTCTACGATATTCAGCGGGAGGCAGATGCGCCCCCCAAATCACGCTGAGCAAGAGCGCAATGATAATGAATGTATGCGCAACTGACGGGGAGGAACCATGCATAAATAGTGCAGTGTGATATTCAACAACATGCGCCATGCACAATAGGGGAGCAAGTGGAAGTTGTGCGATAGCGGAAATGAACCAAAATAAAAAGGAACAAGGGAGAGGCCCAAGAACACTACAGGGAAGGCACATGAGGCTGAACTCTAGCAAGTCAAACTGGGCAGAGGGACACACAGGGCAGGCCAGGGAAAGGGCACCCTGAACAGAGAGGCACAGGGAAGGTGTGGGGAGTCACAGCCAGTGCAGAAGGGAAGTGCCACACACAGCACAGAGGCCAGCACAGGAAGGTGTTCCTGGAGCAGAGGAAGTAGCAGCCAGGATGGGGGAACACAAAAACACGCTGCGGGGTGAACACAAGCCAGGAACATGGCCAGTGCCACCATTCAGATGGAGGCAGTAATGAGGGGGGTGAGAAGGTGGGCAGCAGGGGGGCACAGCCATGGAAGGGCCCATTGGTGGTATGCCCCCAACAGGCAGGACTGAGCCCGCAATGCTTCGAGCTGTACAGCAATACTGAGATCATGGGCCAGTACTGCCTGAATTGGACAATTCTGAGGCAGCTCTGTGAGCTGTGCAGTGATGTGATGCAGGCAACCACATGACAGAGCCAAGTTCTGTCAGTGGAGACTAAAGTGATAGCTTGCATGTGCTTGCTCACCATGGGTACCTTCCAGAGACCAACAGGGGATACCACAGGCATAACCCAGTCAGCCGCATCACGCCACCTCACCCAATTCCTCAGCGCACTGCTGCCACATGCTGTGGAGTACATCCATTTCCCCAGCACACCAGCAGAGTGCACAGCAAACATACAGGAGTTTCACAGGGTCGCATGTATGCCTGGCATGCTAGGGGCAATAGACTGCACCCATGTGGCCATCCGCACACCACCTGGCCCCAAGGGGGCCAAATATATTAATCAGATGGGCTATGCTAGCATCAATGGCAAGGTGGTGTGCGATGCCAGGGGGTGCATAATCAATGTCTGTGCCACGCACCCTGGGGGAAGCACACGATGCCTTCATCTGGCACCAGTCAGCACTGTGCCACAGATTCGAGAGTGGGGACATCCCCACTGGCCATTTAGTGGGTGAGTATGCAAACCACATGGACAAACATACATAGATACATAGACAGTGTCAGCAGATAAGGGCCTATGGCCCACCCAGTCTGCCCATTTGAGCTTGTAAGTTCAGTTTATGTTTTCCAAGAAGTCTGTTGCCCCTTACCCCTGACCTCCAGAATTCCTTTATGTCTATCCCATGCATTCTTAAATCCCATGATTGTTTCAGCCCCCACCACTTCCTCTGGCAGGGTCTTCCACTTGTCCACCACCAGTTCTGTGAAAAAATTCTTCCTCATGTTTCCTCTGAATCATCCTTCTTCCAACTTCATCCCATGCCCTCTAGTCCTGGAACATCTTTTTGCTTACAAATAGTGTATTCCAGCACCCTGTTCCTCCCTGTAAGATACTTGTATGTCTCTATCATATCCCCTCTCTTCCTCCTCTCCTCCAGGGAGTACATGTTCAGTTCCTTCAACCTGTCCTCATAGGACTTGTGATGCAATCCATGCACCATCTTTGTTGCCCTCCTCTGAACCTTCTCTACCCTGTCTATGTCCTTACGTAGGTAAGGTCTCCAGAACTGTACAGTGTACTCCAGGGTGGGGCCTCACTAGTGTCTTGTATAGTGGAATTATGACCTCCTTTTCCTGCTGGTGATGCCCCTGCCTATGCATCCCAGCATCCTATTTGCTTTACCTGTTGCCATGTCACACTGTTTCCCTGCCTTGAGGTCATCAGAGATGATAACCCCAAGATCCCTTTCCTGCTTGGTGCATGCTATATCCTCACCCCCCAATTGATATATTGTGCCAGGGTTTTTGTGCCCCATATGCATTATCTTGCACTTCCTTGCATTGAATTTCAACTGCCAAACCTCTGACCATTCTTCAGGTTTCTGCAGGTCCCTTCTCATTCTGTCTACACCCTCTGGTGTGTCTACTCTGTTACAGAGCTTTGTGTCATCAGCGAACAGTGAAATTCTGCCTTCTGGGTCTGCACAATGTGTCACTGATGAAGATATTGAATAGGACCCGGTCCCAGCACTGATCCCTGTGGTACCCCACTGGTCAGTCTTCCCTCTGTGGAGTGACAGCCATTTACCACCACCCTCTTTGTCCTGCCGCCCAGCCAGTTACCTACTCACCACACTGTCCTGCCCACACCCATATTCCTCAGTTTGTGCAATAGTCTCAATGTGGCACAGTGTCAAAGGCCTTACTGAAGTCCAGATAGGCCATGTCCACTGCCCTCCCCTGATCCACCCTAGTCACCCAGTCAAAAATTCACTGAGGTTGGTCTGACATGACCTCCCCCTGGTGAAACCATGCTGCCTTGGGTCCTGTAGTCCATTGACAACCAGATGTTCCACCAATCTCTCCTTCAGTGGTGCTTTCATGATCTTCCCCACTTCCGAGGTGAGGCTGACTGGTCTGTAGTTCCCCGCTTCCTCTTTGTTCCCACTTTTGTTTAAGGGGACTACATCTGCTATCCTCCAGTCTTTGGGTACCTCCCCTGTTTCCAGTGATCAGCTAAACAGGATAGCCAGAGGTTCAGCCACCACCTCTCTTAGTTCTTTAAGAACCCTGGGGTGCACCCCATCTGGCCCCATTGCTTTATCAACTCTTATTACTTCCAGTTCCTTCAGGACCCTTTCTCATGTAAAGGACTTGTGCCCATTTCTGCACCATTCTCACCCCCTGTACTCTATTCAGACCCATTACCCTCCTCTTCCTCAGTAAAGGCTGAGCAGAAATACCTGTTCAATATATCCGCTTTACTGTTGTCATCCTCCACAATAGCCCCCATCCTCCCAATTCAGTCTCACTATCCCTCCCTTTGCCTTTCTTTTTTCACTTATGTACCTGTAAAAGGTTTTGTCCCCTCTACCCACTGATTTTGCAATGTGTTCTTCTGTCTGAGCTTTGGCTTCCCTTACTGACCTCCATGCCTCCCTTTGCTTCTCCTGGTACTTCTCCCTATCCCCTTCTGCCTGTGTCTTTTTGTATTGCTTAACATATAGCTTGGGAGGGGCATGGTCAGAGGTGACATGGGTAGTGGCCTACATGGCCCAGGGCAGGGCGATGCTGATCACCAAACTAACCTCCACCCTCTACACACAGGAGACAGTGTATACCCACTCCGTCCCTGGCTGCTCACACCATATCAGCGGCCCGTGACCCCATCACAGCAATGCTACAATGAGGCACATGCCACCACATGCAATCTCATTGAGTGGGTGTTCGATATGCTGAAGGCACATTTCCATTGCCTGGACACCTCCGGAGGTGCCTACAGTACAGCACCTCAAAGGTCTGCGGGCTATTCCTGGCCTGTTGCATCCTGCACAACATGGCCAATAAATGTGGGATAGCTGTATAGGGCGAAGAGGGGGACAGCGATGGGGACGATGAGGATGCCGGTGACAATGGTGATAGGTAGCCCCCCATGGGCAACAGGACCCCCGACTGCTCTGGCTGGTACAGCTGCACCAGGGCACCATCACGGAGGAGCACTTCAGCCAACCCAGGTAAGTCATGGGGCCATGTGCAACCACCAGTGGCAAAGGCACAACCTACAAGCACACATGGACACACACCAGGGGTGCATGCCATCAAGGGAAGTGGCCGGGCATGAAACTGCACACACCACCAGGGATGGGCGAGGTCTAACATCGCACATGGTCATACACACACACACACACACACACACACACACCTCACCAGACATACACAAAGGGTAGGAGGCACACAGACCCAGACTGCCACCCTAGCCACACACATGTCACAGACCACCACGCCACTGCCTGTCATTGTGCATGTTTCAGATACTAGGCACCATTGCCCAGTGGTGTACAGTGCAATGCAGGCATCATCATGCACACGCAACTGCAGACAGAAGCCGGGAGGGCGTGCAGATGGACTGTGTGTGTGTATGCAGGGCCTGGTACCCACCCGTGCATTGCCCGCTGAATGACACAATGCACACAGGGCAGCATCAGACAGTAGCCACACTGGGAGACAGGTTAGTCATGCACCACAGTGCCATGGCCACCACGGATGCGTGGGTGGCCCCACCGAGACCCACCAGCAGTGACAGGCTGACCACTGGCCTCATGGAGTGGCACCAACAGTCCCCCAGGGGTTCCACTGCGTGAACACGACCATGCTCGAGGCCCAGGAGGCAGTATAGCGCAGTGGTCTAAGGCTCTGAGCTGCAAACCTGGTGATATCCAGCAGACCAGACCTGGGTTTGAATCCCACAGCTTCCACTTGCATACTGTGTGACCCTGAGCAAGTCACTTAACCTCCTTGTGCTCCCAGGTCACTCCTGTAAAAAAGCTTTCAGCTTAGTGTGCTATACCTGGTTAAACAACTAAATAAATAAATAAATAAAAAATAAATGCTCACACAGGAGTCTGCAGCACACAGAACATGCCTGCGCCAGGCGTGCTCGGGATGCCCACAGCTGAACCCAGTGTCGACAAGGATGGTGTCGCATGATGCCGGGAATGGGGGGTGGACATTGCACTGCATGGTATCTGCGATGCATGGGAAAATAACTGTGTGCCCATTGTGGCCATGACAGCAGTTAATGCCTGTGTCTGCCTGTCAATGGCAGCAGTCACATCCTCCCGCAACCGGTCCATCCCTGCCAAGAGCAGAGCGCTGTCTCTTCTGCGACGCTCCTCTACCTGGTGCAGAGCCACACTCAATGCATCCACTGCCTTCACAAGCTGCATCTGCTGATTGAATGATGCTTGCAGTATATGGGTGTGCTCATCCAAGTGGTCATCTACCTGATTGGCATGCTGTCCCTCAGGGTGTTAGCGGCCCTGATGCTCATCACCCCTTGAGGTGGGCACTGCACACCAGGGCCAGGCCTGGACATGTCCACAGGCAGTGCACTGATGCTGCCCCCTGATGCTGTACCCCATGGCCATTGGCCGACTGCTGATGCTGCCCTCTGGCTACTGCTCCCAGAGCTCAATGGTGTCACCGCAGGGCCAAACAGTCCCACTGTCCTAGACACACACCAGTGCTGCCCCACTGGTGCAGACAGGCACAGGCTGGGACTGTGATGACACGCAGGCCTCCACGGTGGCACCACCCACAGCCATGGCCGCGATGTCACCTGCTGTGTGGCCATCCTGTGGCACACACGTGTCACTGCCCATGACGTTAGCTCCATCATCATCAGTGACGGATCCGGCACCAGCCTGAGTCTCAGCATGCTGGCATCCATGGACGCTGGCATGCTGGGACATGGGCAGGGCCTCCACACCTGCTTCACCAACATCAGTCCGGACGTCCAGGCGGGCCTGTCGCCCTGACCCCGTATTCCTGTGGAGGTGGATGGGCCTCCTCCATCTCCATGGGACTGGCCTCAGTGGAGAAGCCCACCACCACTGACCCATGCAGATGCTCAGGAGCTGTAAGGGAAAAAAAAGTAGCATTAATGCATGTGACCTACCCTGACTCCCCCAATAGACAGACCATGACCTACCATGCAGTGACGGGCTACCACCCGTCTGGAATCCACCACCTGGAACACCCTCAATGGCACAATGCTGCATGTTGCCAGCAACCTGCTCTTCCTGTGGGGTCAGGCATAGCACCTCCGGCTGTCCACCACCTGTCACAGACCGTGCTGCTCTGATGGCAGCCACCTCTCTTTAATTCTTCACTCTGTCTGTGCCATCTCTTTTGCACTCCTGCACGGAGTGCCGTGGCTGCCATGCAGGTTTACAGCATGCGCCCACCTCCTCCCAAGAAGCAGCATGGGCCTGTGGTGTTCCTGGCATCCGCTGAGACGCGGCTCCTGGTTCAGATAGGGCCCCGAACAGGGCACCTGTCTTGGCCTTTAGTGAAATTTGGCCTCCTTTTCTCCCACGACTCTGTTCCTCTTCCTCTTCCTCCACCACACACTCGGTCATGATTCATCCTGTGAAAATGACAGGTGTTACCTGTGACTGTCCAGTCCCATGCATGTCCCAAACACCACAGTCCACATCCCAAACAGCATGCAACTCACCGCAATAGACTGCAGTAACCGACTATGGCCAGTGCAGCCCATTGTCGCACTTTTATAGCGCAACCCATGCAAATGAGGTGAGGCACATCTTTAAGTGGATGAAAATGCAGTGACTGCACCATTGAATGGCTGATTAGCTGATTTGCATATGCTGGCTGAATATCGCGTGGTTGTGCTTTGCTCAATTGTGTTGAATGTGCTAAGCCTAGGGCGCAAGTCTGTGACATGCACACACTGGCTGTGTCATGCCCGGTAGATGATGCAGGGCACCTGCCGCGGTTGCTGATGTGCTGTGCAACGGGAGGTACGGTAGGGTACAGCCACCATTGGTGCTGTAGTGGCGCCACGGTGCTGTTCACCTTTATGGCACTGTGGCACTGGGGCATCGTAGGTGCACTGGGGCAACAGTGCAGTAGGCCGCTACAGGAGGTGGCACACAGGCACCCTATTGTGCTACACGCATTGGGTTCCAATCGCTCTGTGGCTGTCCGTGTGCCAGAGACCCTTGACCCTGTGCCCGACCTTTGCCCCTTAGATGCCATGCGTCAGGCATGGGTGCACCACTATCATGCTATTCGGTGACAGCGTGATAGAGAATGGCAGCGCTGAACAGCGCAGCATCTGCACACGGCAGGACCGTGCTGCAGAGTGCCATTTTGATTGAACTGAGCAGCAGAGATGGCGCAGAGGTGTGCTATGCAGTGGAGCCAGATCGAGCTGGCAAATCTTGTGGCCATAGTCGAGCCACATGTTGGGGCTTTGTTTGGAGAGGAACCCCTGGACAGGGCAAGGAGTGAAGTATGGCAGGAGGTGGCCGACGCCCTGGAGGAGGCCACTGGTATGGGGCAGACAGCGGAGCAGTGAAACCACCATTATGGGGACCTGAGGTGCAGGGACCCAGACTTGCTTACCCACCTGTGGGCATGTGCCAGGAGGGGCATGGTGCCATGGCCAGGTAGGTGCAACATCCATACACTTTTATCGTCCATACAGGTATCATGGTTGCATGTGTCCGGCACATGGGGGGGCCATCCGTGTTGGCCATGGTGGTGGTATCGGGGTGGGGTCTGTGGGTCTGGCTGTGTGGGATTGCAACACATGGGGGGTGGGGACATTGCTACTGGATTGTAGTGATGTTCCTCTCCATGTTTGCACCTTAGGGCCAGAAGAACGGAGGCGCAACTGCGAGGGGAGGCGCCGCATGTTGGAGGAGAGGGACAGGAGGGATGAAGGTGGTCCGTGGCACGTGGACCAGCCTGCTGATGGTGAGTGCCTTACATCCATGATTACTATTGCATGCTGTATAACTTGGCGGGAAGTTGGGCATGGCCACCACCCAGTAACACTATTGCCATGCATGCAACTTGTTACAGTCAGCACTGTCCAGTGGCACTGCATGTCTGGGAGTGTGTCAATGGTAGTCCATGCATGCACCGGCACATGGTTGTGGCACTGCCTTCAACCCCGCATAGCCAAGTCACTGCACGGCCATGGTGGTGCTGTGCAGGACATTGGCAGTGGTGTGTGCAGTGGTCCACATGGCTGTGGCTGCCTGTGTGGGCAGGTCTTGTGGATACAGTCACTGTGGGTGGTCGCACACCATCACAGGGGTGTGTCACATGGCTGTATGCCACGCACAACGGGTGGGCTGCAGGGGGATGGACAGTCACACCTATTGACTCTGCTGCCTCATCCTAGGTAGACAGACTTTCCGTACAGATCTAGCGGGACATCCAGGAGCTGCTGCATGTTGGGAGGAGACTTTGGAGCTCCTGAGGCACATCCACCACCATGGGGTGAGGAGGAGGAGGAGGAGGTAGAGGTCCCATTGGCACCAGGAAGAAGGACTGGGGCAGCCAGTGATGTCCCCATGCCCCAAACCTACCTCCCCTTTTACCCACCCTCACACCCCTTCCTCTCCTCCCATATGTTCACCCCTGCCCCTTACCTGCCCCCACCTGTAATGTGGCCCTTCCCCACTGTTGTATATAGTTTTGTATATAGGTTTACTGTACATAGTTTTAATATATACATTTGTTATAACAACTGTGGTGGTCTCTGATTTGCAGTGGGCTACAGGTGCTCAGCTGCAGTGGTGTGCATGGTGTCAGGGGTGGTGCACGATATGTGTGTGTGTGTGTGTGTGTGTGTGTGCAGAGGTGAACCACCTGGTGGTGGACAGGGGATCAGTCACTGTCTGTGGTTTGTGTGTTGTACTCTGTGCACTGCATACCTGTGTGCAGTGGTCCACGGGACTGCACTGTGTGCATGGCATCCCTGTCAGACTGTCCTTGGCCTGTGCAGCTGACATCCTTGCATGTCTGTGATATGCACAGTCTGCTGGTGTGTCACTAGTGACTGTCCATGCAGGAGAACAACTGTACCCGCACAATGTCAGGTTGACCGCCATCACCAGTATGGTGCACGTCTGCCTCCGGTGGCACTGTGGCCTCCGCTGTTGTTGTCCACCATCCATGCTGTCACTTGTGTCTGTTGCAGGGGATGTGCTCCAGTGTCTGTCACTTGTGCTCCGGCAGCATGCTGGTGGCATATAGCTTCATGGTGCCTGCACAGGGTGGCTGTCACACCTGTGCAATGTAGGGGTGCTGGCCATGTGTACAAGTCAGCTGTGGCCACATGCCAGTGGCTTGGTTGACCCTCTACTGTGTCCCTGTGTTGGTGTGCCCTGGGTATGGGTGGGTGGGTGTTTTCCATGCACTGTGTTGCATCCTGTGTGGTGCATGCCTCCATGCTACACCTGTGTGTCTGTGCTGGCTGTTGTGGCCAGTGCTGGGATGGGATGTGTCCTTGGGAGGGTGTGCAGGGTGCTGTACCACTGGGGGTGAGGTCCATGGCATGCCCTGTCACATGTGGGGTACCTCACGTGCTGACGCATAGTCAGTCTCTCAGCTGTACCTCGGGTGGACATGTAGGGTGGCACTGTGCATGCATCTGTTGCATCATTGTCTGCTGCCACCTGCTGCAGGGTGCCCATGGTGGGGCTGCCTTGCATGGCTCCATGGTGCACAGGGTTGCATTGTCACAGTGGGGGTGGTGGCATGCATGGGTTGTCCTGCACTGTTGGGTACTACTCCTGGGCAGGGTGTATGGGGATCATCGTGCAGGGTGTGCTCTGCATTTGTGGGATGGTGTGGTACGGGGTGGTCAGCCATCCTTGTGTGCCTGTCACAGCTTGCCAGGGGGTGTGATGGGGCACCATGGCCTGGCTGTGGGTTGATTGCTGGTATCCATGGGCTGGTGGTTATTCCAGCTCTCCCCCAGTTGTGCAGTGCATGGGGTATGGGGGACGATGTCTGTTCTGCTGTGTGTTCCTCTGCCCATCTGTGGCATGGGTGGTGGGCCCCTGCATCCCTGGTTGTACTGTTGCATTGCTGCCCTGCTGCTGGGGCATCCCTGGTTGTGCTATGGCACATCTGGACTGCTCAGCTGAACATCCCTTGTTGTGCTATGGCACATCAGATATGTTCAGCTTCACCTCCTAGTTGCTACGGCACAGGTGGTGCGATATTCAGTCATGTGCCGTAGGCGCATCTTCAATATCATGCTTCTTGCACATGGGCACAGTGGACTTGCACTTGCTCCTGCTGTTGCACACTTTTTGGGCGCAGTTTGAATATCTGGGCCTTTGAGTGTAGCATTTTGCATTGTGGTAAGCACTTTTAATGTTAAATCTCACATTTTTCACGTTAATAACTTTGCAACCGTTCAATGGATTTGCATGAAATTTGGAAAGCCCAGTCTGGTTTGGTAGGTCTGTTGATTTACTAAATTGCTTTTCAGTCGCACATACAGTTTTTGCAAGGTGAAGTGCCAAAAAAATGCACTTTTCATCACTTTTGCACTTTGTTTGTCTGTGGCACTGCACAGACACCGTTGGGCTATTGGTCCAAAACATGGGACATAGAAAGGACTTGGGACAGGAACATATCACTTTTGTTTGGTTAAAAATATTAATCTGTTCAAAAGTTATTACAATTTGAAATTCTCATTATATCCTAGGGTAAATTGTATATGTATTTTTGGAATGTTATTGAGAAAGACCAGCTGGCCCAAATTTTGATCACCATATCTCAATAACAGTTTGGTCTTTTACTTGAAATATGCAGGGTGTTGAGGATGTCATAGAGATGTAAACTATGCTGTTTAGGGGTTGGAGAAATAATTTGTTGCAGAGATATTCAATGACATGATTTACATTTTTCTTATAGGATTACATTGCAGTCTGTGTCATGATTTTTGGCATTGTCTCAGAAATGAAATGAGATACAGACTTCTTTTTGACACTGGAAAAATATCTGACATTGTACAGTAAGTCTGCAGTGGAATTATGTTTGTACATTGCACAGTTCATGAGATATTGTCAAAGCATTGTCACAAGGGTTGAAAGAGTGCCTGTCCAGTGCTTTTCGGTGTGCATAGCTGGGAAACGATGTGAGATATGGGTATAGTCAGTGATTGTGGCATGATCTACTCACTATCCCAGTTACAAAGACATTAAAATTGTTTTTCTAGCTGTTATGGTTCCCAAGATATGGACAAATTACTGTTACAAGCATTTGGTGGCCAATAGGAATGCTGCATGGATCTGTAGCTATGCATAAGTGGCAGCACAGGCCCAGAGAGCCTACACGCTCTCAGATGCATATTGTTAGGCAGAAATGGGCAAGTTGGTGAAGAACACTGGGGGGCCTGTCCCACCAGGTGGCTAAATATTATAGGGTTACGGTTGCACCCTCTATATTTATTGTTATGAAGCCACTTCTATGTTAAACTCAAAAGTTTGTGCATGTTAATAACTTTGGTCCCATTTAATGGATTTGCATGGAATTTGGTATGCATAGTGGGGCATGGCAGAGCTCTTGATCTGCCAAATTTTGTTTTGGTCGGACTTACGGTCTTCGCACATGAAAATGCTAAAACATGCAAAATTATCCAGTTTTGGAGGCAGTTTTTGGGATATTGTCCATGGCACTGCATGGCCATTGTGTGATGTGTCACTGTATAACATGGCTCGTTTGAAGGAGCTTCACTGGCCAAAATGCTGCTTTTCATTTGGTGAAAAAATATTGAGGCATTCAAATGTTATAGCAGTTTTAAGTTCCCATTATAAGTCCATGGGAAAATTTATATGGTTATTTTGCAACAAAGAATGGGTTTTGGCCATCTGGTCCCTCCTCATGATTAAAGAATGTGCAGGCTACAATCAAAGATTCTTTGATCCCAAGGGAGGGACTAGATGGCCAGATTTGGAGGGACCAGACAGCCCAATTTTAACAACATTTATATAAATATCTCAGAAACGGTTTTGTCTTTTAACTTGAAATTGGAGAGTTGACAGGATGTCCTGTAGATGTGAATCCTGATGCTTAGGTGTCAGAAAATACATTTGTTGTGGAGATATGGTGTGGCACACTTTACGCTTTGCGGACAGTGTTTGTATTGTGGTAGTGACCTGAAATTTATAGGGTAGCTAGCCTTACTGGCATGGACGTACTTTTCAGTTTTCCGCCAAGCACCCACCAGAGATGCCAGCTCAGCCACTCTCCATGAGGACCACAGCCACCGGGCAGACGGCGCTTCTGAAGCTGCCACCCAAGACCACTTCCCCGGACTCCACCACGAGACAGCCGAGAACCCACCAGGGATCCCAGCTCAGCCACTCTCTGTGAAGACCACAGTGTCCGGGCAGACAGCACTTCCAAAGCCGCCACCCAAGACCACTTCCCCGGACTCCACCACGAGACAGCCGAGAACCCACCAGGGATCCCAGCTCAGCCACTCTCTGTGAAGACCACAGTGTCCGGGCAGACAGCACTTCCAAAGCCGCCACCCAAGACCACTTCCCCGGACTCCACCACGAGACAGCCGAGAACCCACCAGGGATCCCAGCTCAGCCACTCTCTGTGAAGACCACAGTGTCCGGGCAGACGGCCCTTCCGAAGCCGCCGCCCGAGACCACTTCCCCAAACTCCACCGCCAGAGAGGTACAGCAAAACCACAAATTTTCACCCTCCCACCCATCCCCCCTCCTGTGCTTAACTATATAGACCCCTTAGCATGGCCCACTGCTGTCCTTGATGTATCCCTTGCTGTCACAGTCAGCGCCTTAAACAAACATTCTCCCTAAAAACACGTTAACTCTCGCCGTGAGTCCCAAGTGAAAACTCCCTTCCTAATTCAATCTGAGCTCACCTGTGGTCCACTAGGGGAAATCTTCCCCCAGCAGCTGGTGAGCCTTCCACGCCAACATAATTAAATTATTTACCTCACAATTATAACAATGCATGTATATGTGGCAGCTCTCCTTCCTCACTGCCCTTTGCACCATGTCCTCACAGGTTTACCCCTATCAAGTCCACACTTGGAGAACATCGCACCCACCTCCCTCAGATTGTTCCCCACCCAGACTCCATATAATCCATGCAATGCTCCTGCTCCTTGTCACCTGACTCCAAGTGGACTATCTATCTATCTTGAAGTGCGACCAGCACACTGCCACACACGCCACCCTCCTTATGTCCTTCTACTTTAAAATACTCCCCTTGATACCACCCAGCTCGAGTGCTAGTCTATGTGTCCCTAGGCTTACACAGACTAAAAAGTAAAGCCTGGCATTCTGGCTTCTCCCTCACATCTAGCCAGAAAAGGTCTCGAGCACTCAGCCTCTCACTTGCATCTCTAAGGAAACTTGTACTCCTCTTCCTCTTACTTTGCTCTGGCAATGTTGAGCTCAACCCTGGTCCTATGAATATACTTTCCTCCCCTTCAGAGTCAAAAGCTCTCAAAGGAATCAGTTTCATGCACATCAACGAATGCAGCCTTCTGAAAAAATTACTTTAATCCAGGCATGGACTATTCATATGGTGCCAGATGTGCATGATATCAGAATCCTGGCTATGACCTTCACGCCAGACAGTGTGATTAATATACCAAATTATCAGATATTCAGATCTGACAGACAGTCCAGAGCTGGTGGGGTCGCAATCTATGTCAAAGACAAATTTTCAGTATCAACCCATAATTGCATCTTGCTGGCATTGGGATTTGAATGCCTGGCTATCAAAATTGAACCATCCTCATCGCTGGCACTCTGAGTCATAGGATGTTATAGACCCCCATCCACTAGTTCACAGCTCCTGTCCTACCTCACATCCATCATGGACACCAGCCACTTGGAAATAATTATTCTTGGGGATCTTAATTATGACTGGTTGTCAGAAGCTGGGCACCCCCTTAAATCCTTCTGTGACTCCCATGGTTTCACTCTACTCAATGAGGAGCCCACCTGTATTAACAGGAACAACCCAGCTAAAAGCACACTCCTGAATGTCCTGCTGGTGCATAAGCCCCATTCCTTCTCCCATGTTGGAACCTTCGATGCTGATGTCAGTGACCATCGTCTAGTAGCTGGGGTATGGGCAGCCCATAAAATGCCAGCCATTGCCAAATTCTCCTTCAAAAGGTCAACCAGGTCATTTGACCCGAGGGCATACATCGTTGACCTAAAAACATCCCCACTATGGCAGAGTTTTTACCTAGCAAAATCAGTGGAAACAGTATACGCCATTCTTCATGAAATTATAACTTGTGCCCTGAACCTTCATGCGCCTCTGACAAAATACGTATGAAAGTTACGAATTGTCGCTGGTTCACCAATGATCTTAAGGCTGCACTACAGTCCAGGGATAAACTTGAAAATGGCCCATAAATCCTAAAAGAAGATGACTGGTGCCTCTTTAGAACAGCCAGGAACCGCTGCTCCAAGACGATTAGGGAAACCAAAGCTAGATTCTACCAAACAGAACTAGACTCTGCATCCAATCATCCCTCCAAATTCTGGGCCACGCTAAAAGAACTGTCAGGGTACATGTCAGAAAACACACTTCCCACAAAAATCATCTCAGAGAATGCAGAAATCAATGATAAAAAGAGATACTGCAGGCATTTAACACACACATGCCACAGCAGGTCTAGCCTTCGACAACTCGCCTGCATGCAACTTGCACACCAGCTTGACTTATCCCCCCGACTCTGGGTCTGCAAGCCAGCCTTTCTCTTCACACCTATTTCCCTCAAGGAAGTGGAAGACCTGCTTCTCCAACTGGATACTAAGAAAAGCACTGGCGCAGATACATTCAACCCTACTTCCTAAAGATAGCATGTCATGTACTGGCCGCCTTATCACTCATCTATTTAACCTGTCCCTATTACAAAGTACCATCCCATAAATGTGGAAAACTGCACATGTTATTCCATTATTCAGATCTGGAGACCCTTATTTAAATAATTATAGGCCGAGCTCCCTCCTCCCACACTCTCAAAACTCTTAGAAAAATTGTGAATGGCCAATTGAGATCCTTCATCGACAGTGAAAAACTACTAAGCTCCCTATAATCTGGCTTCAGAGTCAACCATAGCACGGTCTCAGCATTAGCTGGTAACTAATGATTGGCAACAAGAGCCGGAACTAAAAGTCTGTCTGTTCTGTGTTTCTTGACCTCAGTAAAGCATTTGACACAGTTGACCACAGTCTGCTCCTCGCCTCTCTGAAATCGAATGGGCTGGACTCTGCCTCTCTAAACTGGTTCCATGACTACAGGACTGACAAATAACAGCAGGTAAAGACTGATGGTGAACTTTCTGTCCCCAAACTGCTACAAAGAGGTGTCCCCCAGGGATCTATTTTGGGACCTCTCCTCTTCGCCATATACATCAACAACATAGATGTGGGAATCAAGGAGGCAAGTATTCATCTGTTCGCAGATGATACAGTACTTTACCTGAGTCGCCATACACCTAAAGCGGCATGCGCTGCTCTACAAAAAGATTTCAACATCCTGCAACTTCAACTAATCAACAAAAATTTTTTATTAAATGCCAAGAAAACAAAAGCCATGTAATTTTCCCCTGCCATCCATCTGACTCACCCTACTACAATTGGCCCCCCCAATCACCACGATCCTGGGAGAGAACCTAGAATATGTTTCGAAATTCAAATATCTGGGGGTTTGGATTGATTAAAAACTCTCCTTCGCTGAGCACCTGGTTGACCTGTTGAAAAAACTAAGGCAAAGACTTGGCCTATTCTATAGGATAAGACAATTCCTAACCCCAGATGCAAAGTCATGGCTAGTCCAATCTACATTTCTGTTCTTAGTTGACTATGTGAACTTCATATATAGCAGCTGCGCTGCCTTATACCTGGTAAAGCTAGATAGGCTTTACCACAAAGCTATATGTTTCATCACCGACCTCCCCCTCTCTACCCACCATTGCTCACTATATGCCACTATAGGGTGGACCTCCCTTCAGTACAGGCGCAACATGAATGTGGCACTCTGGACACTCAGAGCCATTACTGGCAAACTCCCCAATACACTGCTGACTGCCTGACTCTGATTGTGGCCAGAAGCTATACCCTCAGAAGCTGCTCCCTGATTTCGTTATATATACCTAGGGCTCACACACACTTCGGGAGAGCTGCCATAGGCTTCTCACTCCCCTCACTCTGGAACAAAATCCAGAAATCCCTAAAGCTGAAGTCTCCAGTTAATATTTGCTTGTTCAAAACTCTATACCACGATGGCATAATGGAAACCTGCAACTGCTTTGCTCGGCACTAGATAACCTTATTCCCCATACATGGCAGCACCTTCGCTACACACTTACACTCCCTTGTGCTTCTGTCTCAAGTTATTGTATGTTCACCATTCTTCCTCAGTTCCCAACGCCAATCTGTATTACCCCAACCAGTCACATACAGCACACAAACCCTGCAGTTTTGTACCCCCGTTGCTGCAACGGGTATTAGTCAGCTGGTGTTCTCCCCCCAAACAGTTCCTTGCTTGCCCCCCTCTTTCTCTCTATCCCAACCCTCAGCCTGTCATACTAAATTAACCTAGATTACCTGCCTATCCGATATTATATAGTACTTGCCTCTTTTCTCCCAAATGTCTGCCACTTCCTTAACAAATACTCTCAAAATTGCACAGTTTTGGGCATGGTTCCAGCACAAGCACTATACTGATGTCTGTCTTCTGACTAATGTGTGATGTCTATCACCTATACATGTGTAATGTTACTGTAAAAAGTTAGCGTCTTTACTGCTCCATGACTATAACTTGTTCAACTGTATTATTGTTTGTACGCCGCAGGTCCACCTTGTAAATGAGCTTGCTTAATGATGTCCACCTGGATAAGTAAAGATATTGATTGATTGATTGATTGAGTTGTTAGGTGTGTAAATGTAACAGGTGCAGAATTCTGCCACTCTGACCAATGAAAATCTCAAACTTTAAATGTTATATCTTAGACATGGTTTGCTCTTTTAAATTGAAATTTGCAGGGTTTTGATGAGATGTCCTGAACATGTCAATTATGGTATTTAGGTGTTGGGAAGTTAAGTTGCTGCAGAGATATTGCGTGATGCACTTTACATTTTGCGTATAGCATTTTGCATTGTGGCAGGCACTTTTAATGTTAAATCTCACATTTTGCACATTAATAACTTTGCAACCATTCAAAGGATTTGTATGAAATTTGGAAAGCCCAGTCTGGTGTGGTAGGTTCCTTGATTTACTAAACTACATTTCAGTCGCACATACTGTTTCTGCATAGCGAAGTGCCAAAAAATGCCCTTTTCGCCACTTTCACACATTTTTTGTCCGTGGCACTGCACAGACACCGTGTAGGCTATTGGTCCAAAATATGGGATATAGAAAGGGCTTTGGACAAGGAACATGTCACTTTTTATTTGGTGAAAAAATATTAATCTGTTTAAAAGTTATTATAATTTGAAATTCCCATTATAGCTTAGGGGGAAATTATATATGTAATTTTGGAATGTTAATGAGAAAGACCAGATGGCCCAAATTGGGATGACCATATCTCAATAACAGTTTGGTATCTTTACTTGAAATATGCAGGGTGTTGAGGGCATGTCATAGAGATGTAAACTATGCTTTTTAGGTGTTGGGGAAATAATTTGTTGCAAAGATATTTAATGATGTAATTGACATTTTTCCCATAGGATTACATTGCAGTCTGTGTCATGACTTTCAGCGCCATTATCTCAGAAACAAAGTGAGACACAGACTTTTCGGTACAGCTGGCTTAGATCAACCTCATGTAGTCTGGCCACTGGAAAAAGATTTGACATTGTAGAGTAAGCCTGCAGTGGAATTTTGTTTGTACATTGCTTGGTTCATGAAATATTGTGAAAGTACTGTAACAAGAGTTGAAAGAGTGCCGGTTCAGTGCTTTTTGCTGCTCATAGCTCAGAAATGATGTAAGATATGGGTATGGTCAGTGATTGTGACATGATCAGCTCACTATCATGGTTACAGTGACACTTGAATTGTTTTCTTAACTGTTACAGTTCCCAAGATATTTCAAATTATTCTTACAAGTGTTTGGCCAATAGGAATGCTGCATGGCTCTGTAGCTGTGGATAAGTGGTAGCGCATACCCAGTGGGCTTGCTCCCTCAAATGCATATTGTTATGCAGAATGGCGTTGGTGGGAGCACGGGGTCTTCCCAACAAAGTATTATTATTATAGGGCTGGTCTGTCCTCTATTTAGGGTTATGAAGCCACCTCTATGTTAAACTCAAAAGTTTGTGTGTTACTAACTTTGGTCCC
Source organism: Neoceratodus forsteri (assembly GCA_016271365.2). NCBI lineage: Eukaryota > Metazoa > Chordata > Ceratodontiformes > Ceratodontidae > Neoceratodus > Neoceratodus forsteri. The sequence continues at coordinate 82,131,645 of CM028133.1, read as the reverse complement.
ATTCAATGGATTTGTATGAAATTTGGTATGTGAGGTCGGGCATGGTAAATCTCATGATCTGTGAAATTTTGTTTTGGTTGGACTTATGGTCTTTGTGCACAAAAACACTGAAAAATGCAAAATTATCCAGTTTTGGAGGCAGTTTTGGGATATTGTCAGTGGTACTGCGTGGCCATTGTGTGGTGTGGTGCCCTATGACATAGTTCATTTGACAGAGCTTCACTGGCTGAACATGCCGCTTTTCATTTGGTGAAAAATATTGAGGCATTCAAAAGTTATAGCACTTTTAAGTTCACATTTTTTCAGAGATACTTCCCGTGCCAAAGCCAAGCACAACAAGAAAGCTGAGAATAGAGGAATTTAATGGAAGGCTAAGAACCTGGTGTTGTGCTAAAGGGTATGGGCTGTTGGGGTGTGAGGAGGACCTGGGAGGACAGTAGTCTCTATGCCAAGGACAGACTACACTTGAGTGAGGAGGGAAAGAAAGTGTTGAAACAGAGGATGGAGGAGTACATAGAGGAATTTGAGAATTTAAACTAGGAGTGGGGGTGGCAGTTGGGAAGAGATATGCAGAGACCACAGGTTGGGAAACCATATGAGCTTACCCCATAACAGTGACAAAGGACAAATGGCAAGTACTGTTGGTGATGCTAGGAAAGGAGGGCAGGATGAGGGGAGGTGGAAGGTGGTTACCCTTAATGCTAGGAGCCTTGGGAGGAAAACTGCAGAGTTACAGGTTCTCATGGCAGAGGGAGAGGTGGACATCAACCTGTCCCTATTACAAAGTACTATCCCATAAATGTGGAAAACTGCACATGTTATTCCATTATTCAGATCTGGAGACCCGTTACTTAAATAATTGCAGGCCGATCTCCCTCCTCCCCACACTCTCAAAACTCTTGAAAAAAATTGTGAATGGCCAATTGAGATCCTTCATCGACAGTGAAAAACTACAAAACTCCCTATAATCTGGCTTCAGAGTCAACCATAGCACGGTCTCAGCATTAGCCAAGGTAACTAATGATTGGCAACAAGAGCCGAACTAAAAGTCTGTCTGTTCTGTGTTTCTTGACCTCAGTAAAGCATTTGACACAGTTGACCACAGTCTGCTCCTCGCCTCTGAAATCGAATGGGCTGACTCTGCCTCTCTAAACTGGTTCCATGACTACATGACTGACAGATAACAGCAGGTAAAGGCTGATGGTGAACTTTCTGTCCCCAAACTGCTACAAAGAGGTGTCCCCAGGGATCTATTTTGGGACCTCTCCTCTACCATATACATCAACAACATAGATGTGGGAATCAAGGAGGCAAGTATTCATCTGTTCGCAGATGATACAGTACTTTACCTGAGTCGTCATACACCTAAAGCGGCATGCGCTGCTCTACAAAAAGATTTCAACATCCTGCAACTTCAACTAATCAACAAAAATTTTTTATTAAATGCCAAGAAAACAAAAGCCATGTAATTTTCCCCTGCCATCCATCTGACTCACCCAACTACAATCGGCCCCCCCCAATCACCATGATCCTGGGAGAGAACCTAGAATATGTTTCGAAATTCAAATATCTTTTGGTTTGGATTGATTAAAAACTCTCCTTCGCTGACCACCTGGTAGACCAGTTGAAAAAACTAAGGCAAAGACTTGGCCTATTCTATAGGATAAGACAGTTCCTAACCAATGATGCAAAGTCATGGCTAGTCCAATCTACATTTCTGTTCTTAGTTGACTATGCGAACTTCATATATAGCAGCTGCGCTGCCTCATACCTGGTAAAACTAGATAGGCTTTACCACAAAGCTATATGTTTCATCACCGACCTCCCCCCCTCTCTACCTATCATTGCTCACTATATGCCACTATAGGGAGGACCTCCCTTCAGTACAGGCGCAACATGAATGTGGCACTCTGGACACTCAGAGCCATTACTGGCAAACTCCCCAATACACTGCTGACTGCCTGACTCTGATTGTGGGCCAGAAGCTATACCCTCAGAAGCTGCTCCCTGATCTCGTTCTATATACCTAGGGCTCACACACGCTTCGGGAGAGCTGCCATAGGCTTCTCACTCACCTCACTCTGGAACAAAATCCAGAAATCTCTAAAGCTGAAGTCTCCAGTTAATATTTGCTTGTTCAAAACTCTATACCACGATGGCATAATGGAAACCTGCAACTGCTTTGCTCGGCACTAGATAACCTTATTCCCCATACATGGCAGCACCTTCACTACACACTTACTCTCCCTTGTGCTTCTGTCTCAAGTTATTGTATGTTCACCATTCTTCCTCGGATCCCACCGCCAATCTAGTACTCCCAACCAGTCACGTACAGCACACAAAACCCTGCAGTTTGTACTCCCCTTGCTGCTGCAACGGGTATTAGTCAGCTGGTGTTCTCTCCCAAACAGTTCCTTGCTTTGCCCTCTTCTCTCTATCCCAACCCTCAGCCTGTCATACTAAATTAACCTAGATTACCTGCCTATCCATATTATATAGTACTTGCCTCTTTTCTCCCGAATGTCTGCCACTTCCTTAACAAATACTCTCAAAATTGCACAGTTTTGGGCATGGTTCCAGCACAAGCACTATACTGATGTCTGTCTTCTGACTAATGTGTGATGTCTATCACCTATACATGTGTATTGTTACTGTAAAAAGTTAGCGTCTTTACTGCTCCATGACTATAACTTGTTCAACTGTATTATTGTTTGTACGCCGCAGGTCCACCTTGTAAATGAGCTTGCTTAATGGTGTCCACCTGGATAAGTAAAGATATTGATTGATTGATTGAGTTGTTAGGTGTGTAAATGTAACAGGTGCAGAATTCTGCCACTCTGACCAATGAAAATCTGAAACTTTAAAATGTTATATCTCAGACATGGTTTGCTCTTTAAATTGAAATTTTCAGGGTTTTGATGAGATGTCCTGAACATGTCAATTATGGTATTTAGGTGTTGGGAAGTTAAGTTGCTGCAGAGATATTGCGTGATGCACTTTACATTTTGCGTATAGCATTTTGCATTGTGGCAGGCACTTTTAATGTTAAATCTCACATTTTGCACATTAATAACTTTGCAACCGTTCAATGGATTTGTATGAAATTTGGAAAGCCCAGTCTGGTGTGGTAGGTTCCTTGATTTACTAAACTGCATTTCAGTCGCACATACTGTTTCTGCACAGCGAAGTGCCGAAAAATGCCCTTTTCGCCACTTTCACACATTTTTTATCCGTGGCACTGCACAGACACCGTGTAGGCTATTGGTCCAAAATATGGGATATAGAAAGGGCTTTGGACAAGGAACATGTCACTTTTTATTTGGTGAAAAAATATTAATCTGTTTAAAAGTTATTATAATTTGAAATTCCCATTATAGCTTAGGGGAAATTATATATGTAATTTTGGAATGTTAATGAGAAAGACCAGATGGCCAAATTGGGATGACCATATCTCAATAACAGTTTGGTATCTTTACTTGAAATATGCAGGGTGTTGAGGGCATGTCATAGAGATGTAAACTATGCTTTTTAGGTGTTGGGAAATAATTTGTTGCAAAGATATTTAATGATGTAATTGACATTTTCCCTTAGGATTACATTGCAGTCTGTGTCATGACTTTCAGCGCCATTATCTCAGAAACAAAGTGAGACACAGACTTTTCGGTACAACTGGCTTAGATCACCCTCATGTAGTTCAGCAACTGGAAAAGATTTGACATTGTAGAGTAAGCCTGCAGTGGAATTTTGTTTGTACATTGCTTGGTTCATGAGATATTGTGAAAGTACTGTAACAAGGAGTTGAAAGAGTGCCGGTTCAGTGCTTTTGCTGCTCATAGCTCAGAAATGATGTAAGATATGGGTATGGTCAGTGATTGTGACATGATCAGCTCACTATCATGGTTACAATGACACTTGAATTGTTTTTCTAACTGTTACAGTTCCCAAGATATTTACAAATTATTCTTACAAGTGTTTGGCCAATAGGAATGCTGCATGACTCTGTAGCTATGCATAAGTGGCAGCGCATACCCACTGGGCTTGCGCTCCCTCAAATGCATATTGTTAGCAGAAATGGGCAAGTTGGTGGGAGCACGGGGCCCTCTCCCACCAAAGTGGCTATTATTATAGGGGCGGGTTGTCCCCTCTATTTAGGGTTATGAAGCCACCTCTATGTTAAACTCAAAAGTTTGTGTGTTACTAACTTTGGTCCCATTCAATGGATTTGTATGAAATTTGGTATGTGAGGTCGGGCATGGTAAATCTCTTGATCTGTGAAATTTTGTTTTGGTTGGACTTATGGTCTTTGTGCACAAAAACACTGAAAAATGCAAAATTATCCAGTTTTGGAGGCAGTTTTAGGATATTGTCTGTGGTACTGCGTGGCCGTTGTGTGGTGTGGTGCCCTATGACATGAGTTCATTTGACAGAGCTTCACTGGCTGAACATGCAGCTTTTCATTTGGTGAAAATATTGAGGCATTCAAAAGTTATAGCACTTTAAGTTCACATTTTTCAGAGATACTTCCGTGTCAAAGCCAAGCACAACAAGAAAGCTGAGAATAGAGAATTTAATATAAGGCTAAGAACCTGGTGTTGTGCTAAAGGGTATGGGCTGTTGGGGGGTGAGGAGGGACCTGGGAGGACAGTAGTCTCTATGCCAGGACAGACTACACTTGAGTGAGGATGGAAAGAAAGTGTTGAAACAGAGGATGGAGTAGTACATAGAGGAATTTGAGAATTTAAACTAGGAGTGGGGGTGGCAGTTGGGGAAGAGATATGCAGAGACCACAGGTTGGGAAACCATAGAGCTTACCCCCATAACAGTGACAAAGGACAAATGGCAAGTACTGTTGGTGATGCTAGGAAAGGAGGGCAGGATGGGGGGAGGGTGGAAGGTGGTTACCCTTAATGCTAGGAGCCTTGGGAGGAAAACTGCAGAGTTACAGGTTCTCATGGCAGAGGGAGAGGTGGACATTGCAGCCATCATGGAAACATGGGCCACCCAATACAATGACTGGGACCTGTCTGTACCAGGGTACAGGTTATTTCGTAGGGACAGGGTGATTGGGAAAGGAGGAGGGTGGCACTATATGTGAAGGAAGGACTGAAGTGTGTAAGGGAGGAAGGGGAGGAGATTAGTACGGAGTCACTTTGGATGCAAATCCAGGATTCCAAGAATAGGATTCTTAGAATGGGAGTGGTGTACAGGCCACCATCTCAGATGGAGGAGTTAGACAGGGAACTAGCAGGACAGATCAGAAGGACCTGCAAGAAGGGTAGTGTGGTGATTGTGGGGTACTTCAATATGTCAGGAGTGGACTGGAGCACCCCAACAACCAGGAACAGAAGGGAGCAGGTACTGCTGGGTGCCTTCCAGGACAGCTTCTTGCTGCAAATGGTCAGTGAACCAACCGGGTTAGGAAATACCCTTGACCTTGTGCTGGCAAATGGGGACTTTGTGAGAGAACTTACAGTGGAGGAACCACTGTCAGGGAGTGACCACCGCTCAGTATGGCTCACATTGGATATGGGCAAGGAAGGAGTGGAATCTGGCACAATAGTGCTGGACTTCAGGAGGCTGACTTTGGGAGGATGGGGAAGTGGTAAAAGGTACTCCACAGAATTCAATCTAGTATGGACACTAACCAGAGGTGGGAGTTCATAAAGCTAGGGATAATGGAGGCAACCAAAACCTGCTGCAAAGCCCAGAGCAAGAAGGCTCGGCTAAGAAACCAATCTGGTTGAGCAAGGAGGTCATGGAAAAGGTAAGGAGGAAAAGAGCTGCCTTTAGGAAGTACAAGAAAACAGGGAGGGGAGGACAGGGAGGAGTACTTGACAGAATCGATGGAGGTGACAAGGGCAGTAAGGGGAGCCAAAGCATCTACGGAACTCAGGCTGGCACAAGGCATTAAGAAGGGGGAGGAGGACTTCTTTAAGTACATCAGGGAGAAAAGGAGCTGTAAGGACCACATAGTAAGGATTATGAAGGAGGGGGGTTGGGTGGAAGCAAGGTATGATAAGGCGGAAGCACTAAATGAGTACTTCTGCTCAGTATTTACTAAAGAGAAGAGGGGGGGTGACACCCAAGGTGGGAGAAATGGCAGAAGCAGGGGGGAAGTGGTGACAGATGGGGAAATCATGGAGATCAGAGTTCAAGAGGGTTTGAAGGCACTGAGGGTGGACAAGGTGCCAGGCCCAGATGGCATCCACCCCAGGGCACTGAAGGAGCTGGCAGAGGTCCTTGCAGGACCTTTTCCAGATCTATTTAATGCCTCACTACATTCAGGGTGTGTACCTCAGAACTGGAGGATGGCTCATGTGGTGCCCCTCCACAAGAGTGGCCCCAAGGATGAACCGGGAAACTACAGACCAGTGAGCCTCACATCCATCATGGGTAAGCTAATGAAGACTATCCTGAAGGAGAGGCTGGTGGCCCTCCTAGAGGCCAAAGGACTACAAGACAGCAGACAGCATGGCTTCATACGTGGCAGATCCTGCCAAACCAACCTGGTCGAGCTCTATGACTGGGTAACTAGGCAACTGGACAGGGGCCATTCGACTCAGTGCCACATGGAAGGCTGGGAAGGAAGTTAGTAGGCACAGGGCGGGTGAAAAGTTGGTGAGATGGGTAGGAAACTGGCTGCAGGGAAGGCAACAGAAAGTGGTGGTGGGTGGGGAGCTCTCACACCCAAGGGCAGTGACGAGTGGTGTTCCACAGGGCTCAGTGTTGGGACCAGTGTTGTTTGGGATATTCATTGCAGACATATCATGGGACATCAAGAGCAAGATCAGTCTGTTTGCTGATGATACCAAGGTAGGCACGGTGGTGGATGACCTAGGGGGATGGCAGGGTTGCAGGATGATCTGGCAAAGCTTGAAACCTGGTCAGACACCTGGCAACTGGGCTTTAATGCCAAAAAGTGCAAGGTGCTGCATTTTTGGATGATGAACCCAAGGAGGAGTTACCAGCTAGGGGGAGTGCAGCTAGCCCAGACAGAGGAGGAGAAGGATCTGGGTGTGCTCATTACAGGGTCAATGAACAACTTGGCACAATGTAGGAAGGCAGCTGCAAAGGCCAACAAAATGCTGGGTTGTATTGCAAGGGGTATATCCTTGAGGAGGGAGGAGGTGATTCTGCCACTGTATAGGTCATTAGTTAGACCACACCTGGAGTACTGCATGCAGTACTGGCATCCGTATCTGAAGAGGGACATTAGTTACTGGAGGGGTGCAGCGAGAGTGACAAAGATGATCAAGAGGCTGGGGGACTTATCATACGAGAGGAAGTTGAAGGAGTTGAACATGTACTTACTGGAGGAGGAGAGACAGGAGTGACATGATTGAAACCTTTAAATACTTGAAAGGAATAAACAAGACGGGTACAGAGGGCTGTTCAAAGTGAGGAGGGAGGGCCACCAGGGCCATGATATGAGACTGGAGTGAGGAAGGTTCAGGAGGGAGATGAGGAGACACTTTTTTACAGAGGGTGGTGGCTGGGTGGAATGTGTTACCTGCTGAAGTGGTATGCAGTAGAACAGTGGACTGCTTCAAACGAGGATGGGACAGGACAAGGGGGAGGGTTAATGAAGGGGAAGGATGGAAGGGAGGGACAGCTGCAGAATAAGGGGTGCTAGCTGCACAGTCAAGCAGGCTTGATAGACCTATAGGCCTTTATCTGCTGGCAAATTTCATATGTTCGTACATTATAAGTCAATGGGAAAATTTATATGGTTATTTTGTGAACAAAGAATGGGGTTTTGGCCATCTGGTCCCTCCTCATGACAGTCATGATCAAAGAATGTGCAGGCTCACAATTAAAGATTCTTTGATCCCGAGGGATTGACTAGATGATCAGATTTGGAGGGACCAGATAGCGCAATTTTTAACAACATTTAAAATTAAATATCTCTGAAACGTTTTATTCTTTTAACTTGAAATTTGGAGGATGTTGACGGGATGTCCTGTAGATGTGAATTATGGTGCTTAGGTGTCAGAAAATACATTTGTTGCGGAGATATGGTGTGGCCCAGTTTACGTTTTGCAGACAGCATTTTGCATTGTGGTAGTGGCTTGAAATTTATAGGGTAACTAGCCTTACTGCCATGGATGAACTTTTCAGTTTGTTAAGTGTGTAAAATGTAAACAGGTGTTGAATTCTGCCACTCTGACCAATGAAAATCTCAAACTTTAAAATGTTATAACTCGGACACGGTTTGGTCTTTTAAATTGAAATTTGTCGGGTGTTGAGGGGATGTCCTGTATATGTGAATTATCATATTTAGGTGTTGGAAAATTACGTTGTTGCAGAGATATTGCGTGACACACATTACATTTTGCATATAGCATTTTGCATTGTGGTAGGCACTTTTAATGTTAAACCTCACATTTTACACGTTAATAACTTTGCAACCATTCAATGGATTTGCACAAAATTTGGAATGTACAGTCTGGTGTGGTGGATTTCTTAATTTGCTAAATTGCATTCCAGTCGTACTTACGAGTTTTGTGCAGTGAAGTGCCAATAAATTCACTTTCCGCCACTTTTGCTCATTTGTTATCCGTGGTGCTACGTGGACACCGTGTGGGCTAGCAGTCAGAATCTTGGGACGTGGAAATAGCTTGGGCCAAGGAACATGTCACTTTTTGTTTGGTGAAAAAAGTATTAATCTGTTCAAAAGTTATTACAGTTTGAATTTCCCATTATATTCTATGGGAAAATGTATATGTATTTTTGGAATGATAATGAGAAAGACCAGATGGCCCAAATTGAACTGACCATATCTCAATAACAGTTTAGTCTTTTTACTTGAAATTTGCTGGGTGTTGAGGGTATGCCAAAGAAATGTGAACTATGCTGTTTAGGTATTGTGGCACTAAATTGTTGCAGAGATATTCAATGATGAAATTGACATTTTTCCCTTAAGATTACATTGCAGTCTGTGTCATGAATTTCGGCACCGTTATCTCGTAAACAAAGTGAGATACAGACTTTTTGCTACAGTGTCTTAGATCACCTATAGGTGATCTAAGTCACAGGAAAAAGATTTGATATTGTAGAGTAAGCCTACAGTGGAATTTTGTTTGTACATTGCACGGTTCATGAGATATTGTAAAAGTACTGTCACAAGGGTTGAAAGAGGGCCTGTCCAATGCTTTCTGGTGCCCATATCTTGGAAACAATGTGAGATATGGGTTTGGTGTTTTAATGTTGTGTAAAGTACTCACTGTCATGATTAAATGATGCTAGAATTATTTTTTTCTAGCTCTTACGGTTCCCAAGATGTGGACAAATTACTGTTACAATGGTTTGGTGCCTTATAGTGCTGCTGAATGGCTCTAGCTTTGCATAAGTGGGAGCATGGGCCCAAATGCATATTGTTATGCAGAAATTATAACATGTTGGGAGCTGGACTCCGACTCCCACTAATATGTGTTTTTACTACTTATATTAATTTTTTCAAAAGTAAGGAAATTCTATGCAAAAATTGTATTAATGCTTCATTTAGGGTTAAAGCAAAAAGTTAGGAAATAAGACACTACGGTTGAACCCTAACCCCTCACACACACCACCCCAATCCTCCACAGTCTGACAGTTGCCTTAGTGCGTTATTGGGGTCATGAGGCCTAAATCTCCCCACATTCTCCTTTACTGTAACATGTCTGCATGCTCAGTCATGGAATATATTATAAGGGTGTCGCCGCACCCCAATATTTATGGATATGAAGCCTCTTTTATGTTAATCTCAAAATGTTGCATGTTAATAACTTTGGACTCTTTCCACGGATTTGCATGAAATTTAGTATGCATGGTGGGGCATGGTAGATCTCTAGATTTACTCAAATTTCATTTTGGTTGGACTTACAGTTTTGCACACCAAAATGATGTAAATGTACTTTTGCCAGTTATGTGGGCAGCTTTTTGATTTTGTCTGTGGCTGCACAGCTGTCGTGTGTGGCATGCTGCTCTGCAACTTTGCTCAGCTGAAAGAGCTTGGGTCAAGGAACATGCCACTTTTCATTGGGTGAAAAATATTAATCTATTCAAAAGTTATTAAAGTTTTAGCTTCCCATTATAAGTCAATGGGGAAATTTATATGTTTTTTGCAAAAGGAGAGTGGGGTTTTGGCCATCCAGTCCCACCTCATGATCAAAGAATTTGCAGGCTCATGATCAAAGAATCCAAGATTACAAGGAACTATTTGATCGCGACAGCTGACACCTTGTTTTAGTTTGCGGTCAGAAAATGTAAATATCTCTGCCCAGGGGACTTCTGAGGTGAAACTGTGGTGGGTTTTGCTCAGGGTCTTGCCTTTATCGAGCCATGCCTATGGTTTCTTTCAAAATGGTAAGAAAATAGAGTTTTAACTTTTTATTCTTTGATCGTGGCTTGCTAACAATCTTTAATCATGAGCCTGCAAATTCTTTGATCGCAAGATTCTTTGACCACGATTTTTGTTAGTGAGGGCATGACTAGATGGGCACTTGAAAATAAATTTTCTATCTCAGGAGTGGCTTATCAAGCCAAATAAGGGTGGGTTTTACTCAGGAGGCTTCGTTCTAGCGAGGCATGGCTGTGGCTTCATGTATTTCTGCCTAAAATTGACTTTAACATTTTTCATTGTTTGATCATGGCCTGCAAATTCTTTGAGTGCAAGCCTGCAAAATCTTTGATACGAGATTCTCTGACTGCGATCTTTGATCGTGAGGGTGTAAATAGATGGCCACTTAAAAATCAATTTCTCAGATCAGGGTTGGCTTATTAAGCCAAATGATGGTGGGTTTTGCTCAGAGTGCTTCGTTCTATCATGGGATGGCTGTGGTTTCATGCATTTCTGCCTAAGAATTGACTTTTAGCATTTTTATTGTTTGATTCGACCTGAAAATTCTTTGATCTCGAAATTCTTTGACAGCGATCTTTGATCACAAGGGCATGACTAGATGGCTACATGAAAACTTAATTTTCAGCACAGGGGTCACTTCCAAAGGCAAGCTAGGGTGGGATCTGCTCATGGACCTTTGTTCTGTCAAGTCATGGCTGTGGTTTCATGTATATTTATCTAAAAATTGTTTTAACATTTTTTATTCTTTGATCATGAGCCAGTAAATTCTTTGATTGTGAGCGTGAAAATGTTTTGACCATGAGATTCTTAGATTGCGATCTTTGATCCCGAGGAAGGGACTAGATGGTCAGATTGGGAGGGACCAGATCGCACAATTTAAAACATTTTTCAAATTAAATATCTCGGAAATGGTTTGGTCTTTTAACTTGAAATTTTGAGGGCGTTGACAGCATGTCCTGTAGATGTTTATTATAGTACTTAGGTGTCAGACAATAGATGTTTTGTGGAAATATTGCATGACAAATTTACATTTTGCAGACAGTGTTTTCCGTGGTGGTAGTGGTTTTAAATTACTAGGGTAGCCAGCTGCCATAGATGTACTTTTTAGTCGTTAGGTGTGTAAAATATTAATAGGTGTGGAATTCTGCCAGTGTGATGAATGAAAACCTGAAACTTTCACATTTTATATCTCAGAAACAGTTTGGTCTTTTACATTGAAATTTGAAGTGTGTTGAGGGACGTGCTGACCATGTGAATTATGGTGTTTAGATGTTGGAAATGCATTTGCTGCACCCATATTGTGTGGCACTTTATATTTTGCATATGGCATATTGCATTGTGGTACTGGCTTGGCTTCACCATTTATAGGGTGCCTAGCGTTACTGCCATGGAGGTAATTTGTAGTGGTTAGGTGTCTGACATGTAAACAGGTGTTGAATTATGCCACTCCGATGACTGACACTTTGCTTTCTTTCAGTGTGGTGGGCCCCACACTCCCAACCATATTCGCTGCCAGCAATGGATATGATATTCAGTACTTGAACTCTTATCTTAGGCAGGAATTTGCAAGTTGGTGGGAGCACGGCGCCCAAAGGGCTGCGCTCCCACTAACATATGCAATTTTCTACTTTCTTATTCTTTCTCAGAAAGTAAGTACATTCTATGCCAAAAACATTGTTAATGCACCATTTAGGGTTAAAACACAAAAAGTCAGGAAATGAGACCTTTAGGGGTTGCCCTTCCCCACATGGACCATACATCATCCCAAGATTTACAGCTGACAGGGTGTGTCATTGGCATTGTGAGGCCTAAATGTCACCCATTCTTCTTTACTGTGGCTTGTGAATATGATTACAGATGGAATGGGGTGACATTTAGGCCTCACAACCCCAATGACACACCCCATCAGCTGTCAATCTTGGGATGATGGGTGGGTCCACGATGGGGGGATGGATCAACCCTAAAGGTCTAATTTCCTGACTTTTTGTGTTAGATGACTGTTGACTGTTCATTGACTGAAGTTCTTTCAGATGAGCCAACTCACAGAGCAGCACACCACATGACGGCCACGCAGCGCCAAATTGCCCACATAACTGGCAAAAAGTGCATTTTTTAGTGTTTTGGTGTGCAAAGACCGTACGACTGACCAAAACAAAATTTAGCAGATCAAGAGATTTACCATACCCCACAGTGCATACCAAATTTCATGCAAATCCATTGAATGAGTCCAAAGTTATTGAGGTGCAAAATTTTGAGTTTAACATAGAAGTGCCTTCATAACCCTAAATACAGAGGTGTGACCATGCGCCTATAATATATATATATATATATATATATATATATATATATAATAGGCGTGGAACCAAAAGCAATTGCATGCATCCATTTATTTCCACATATGTGGGATAAATCTAACCACCCTAGATTTATCCCACATATGTGGAATAAATGCAAACTGTCAATCAAAGCTTTTTTGTTCACTTTTTTGACAAACAAATGTGAATAACTTTAAAACAAAAATGATAGCATATTACTGTGAGCACGAAAAATGTTCAGGACAAAAATATCTACAAAATGAGTGGTGTTTTATTTATATATACCTTTTAGTTTTTTTATAATGAACAAAAAACAGCATAAAATCCAATTGTCTTTTCACTTTTCAGACAAACAAATGTAAATAACTTTAAAATGAAAAATGACAGCATGGTACTGTCAGCACGAAAAATGTTCAGCACAAAAATATCTACAAAATGAGTGGTGTTTCATTCATAGATACCTTTAAGTTATTTCATAATTAGCAAAAACAGCATAAAATTCAATGTTCTTTTCACTTTTCAACAAACAAATGTGAATCACTTTAAAACTAAAATGATAGCATTACTGTGAGCACGAAAATGTTCAGCAGAAAAATATCTGCAAAATGAGAGGCTTTTCATTAATAAATACCTCTTAGTTTTTTTTATAATTAGCAAAAAACAGCATACAATTCAATTTTTGTTTCACTTTTTCGACAACCAAATGTGAATAACTTTAAAATAAAAAAGGTAGCATGATACTGTGATCATGACATTTGTTCAGCAAGACATTCTCTACAAAATGAGTGGAGTTTCATTTAATAGCTGCCATCATGCTAGGCGGACATACTCTAGGAAAGTTAACCGAAAGTCCCAGAAATTATCATTTAAAAAGAAGATAAACAGTCAAAACCAAATGTTCCTGCACTGATAAGAAGCATCCCTACTGCATAAATGAATATATAATGTTGAGCTGTCAGATAAATGACTTATCTATACTTGTGCTGTTTGACCTTGGACACCTCACTCGTGGCTTACACCACTCGTGAAGTTATCCAAGGTCAAGCAGCATCTGTGTAGATAAATAATTTATCTGACAGCTCACCATTGTATATCCCATATATATATATATACATATATATATATATATATATATATATACACTATAGTTAGGGTTGAGTAAGCACTTTAATGTAAAACCTCAAATTTTGCACCTTAATAACTTTGCTACTGTATGACAGATTTGCCTGACATTTTGCATGCACGGTCTGGTACCATGGATCTCTGGATATGGAAAGTTGTGTTACAGTTGAATGTACAGTTGCAGAGCTACAGAATGCCCAAAAATCACAAACAAAAACAGACTTTTTGTGCATTTCTTTGCTTGCACCCACAGCCCGCGCAATTTGTCCATTTAGTCAAAAATCTTCTGAGAAGATGCAGTCTGGGTCACCAAAGTGTCTTTTGAAGATTTGGTGTAAAGATATTAAACTGTTCAAAAGTTATTCAAAAAACCAATTTCCCATTATAGTCAATGGGGAAAAATATATGTGGCTCATGAAAATGTTGCAAACGCAATTTCCATTTCACAAATGGCCCTTTTACTTTCGTGCTGTCACCATCTTGGCTTCAGTTAGTAAGAGAGAAAAATGCCTGGCATTTAAAATTGGGACCCTCTACTGCAGGTAAACACTGATTGTTGGGTTTACCTAGTTGGGTCCTGAAGATTCGAGCCCTATCTTTTTGAGAGGGTAAAAGCCCCCAGAAATGCTGTTTTAAAACTCGCTGCCAAAGTACTTTCACAAAAACATTTGCAAATGTCTCACAAATGTGAAAGTTTTGTGCTGTTTTGTGTGAAACTTTTGCATTTGTGAAAGAACTTTGCCAAAAAAAATTGCACATTTTTGCCATCCTCCTGCAACAAAACAGTTGGGTCTTTTGGGTTGAAATTTGCAAGGTGGAAAGCCTTGGTCACACAGATGTGCCTTTTGGTGTTTTTGTTGCCAAAACATTCAAGGGGTACAAAGTTACAGTGATCCAAAGTTGAGAAATTTCCCATAGGATAACATTGCAGCATCCAGATCTGTATCTCGAAAACAAAGCGAGATACAGATTTTTCACCACCTGCAGCTTAGTTCACCAGTAAGTGAAATAAGCCACTGAAACAATTTTGGAAACCTTCGATTGCACCAGTAGTGGATTTTTTCTTACTTCCTACAGTTACTGAGATATTGGCAAAAACATGTTTCAAGGGTTCCAAGGTGCATCTTCAGTGTGATTCAGTGCCTGTATCTTGTAAATGATGTGAGATATATAATCGGTCGATTTATGTCATGTGGAGTACTGCTACCATGATTACAATGACACTTGAATTTTTTTGTAGCTGCTACAGTGCTAAGATATTGGCACATTAGTGGCACAAGGGTTCCTTGCCCTATAGGGCTGCTGTATGGTGCTGTACTTATGTGTGAGTGGAAGCACAGGGACAAGAGGGCCCGCAATCTCATGCATGCCATTACAAAAAATGGACAATGTGAAAGGAGCACAGGGCCCAGAGGGCACAATCTCCCACTAACACATAACAGTTACCAGTTACATTACACTTTCTCAAAATAAAACCTCAGTTAATACATCAATTAGGGTCCATAGCACAGTGACAAAAGTTTGGAAATGTGCTGTTAACATTCAGTCCCCTAACTCCACATTCCCCGCTCCCACCCACCCCACAAACACATGCAAGATTGTAGTCAATTCAAGTCATGTCAACTTTATTTCTTTTAAAGCACTTTTCCAGTGCAAAGCTGTTGTACATCATAAAACATAAATATACACAAATAAAACACATCACCTAAAATAGGCAGCACAATTAATCCACTAAACATCGTCCTCAAAATCTAAATTAAATAAATATGTTTTCAGTGAGGACTAAAAAGT
The DNA here is from genome assembly GCA_016271365.2 of Neoceratodus forsteri. NCBI lineage: Eukaryota > Metazoa > Chordata > Ceratodontiformes > Ceratodontidae > Neoceratodus > Neoceratodus forsteri. Next base: position 82,116,078 of record CM028133.1, on the reverse strand, counting down.
CTCAGTGGACATGCACTCTCTAATCCGACAAGGTAGAGAGAATTCCTCAGGTCGGGTCCATGAAAGAAAGGTAATGGCCCCAGAAGTCTGAAGATGGACCCTGGGATTCTCTAGCAATTCCTCATTGGTGGAGTGGAGTAGGTGGAGGGGTAGGGCTGAAGGAGGTCTTGCAACAACATGGTCCTGTCCATGTATGGCCTTATAGGTCAGCAAAGCGACCTTGAAGCTGATCCTCCATCACCCAGGCAGCCAGTACAGTTCACAAAGCACAAGTGAGACATGGCTAGATCTCAACAGACCCAACAACATACTGGCTGCCATGTTCTGCACCAGCTGCAGGTGATGGATGTCCACCCCTGGTAGCCCTAGATATAGAGCATTGCAGTAGTCCAGGTGATAGGTCACAAAGGTGTGGACCAACATTGGGAGGTCCTCAGGTGAAACTAGATGCTTTGTCTGGGCTATGTTCTTCAGATGGTAAAAAGAGGACTTAAAGACTGCTGACACCTGAGATTTAAGAGTCAGCTCACCATCAAGCACAATGCCCAGATTCCACACCCATTCAGAGGATCTCAACTGGTTGCCCCTCAGCATAAGGCCAGATGGCTGACCAGGAGATAACCCTCTCCCCAATGACCTGGGTCCACCACCAACACCTCAGTCTTATCCATATTTAACCTCAACCAGTTAGCACTCATCCAGTACTGAATCTCAGCTAGGCACCTAATAAAGACCAAGATAGCATCCTTCTGTTCAGGTACAAAGGACATGTACAGCTGAATATCATCTACACAGCAGTGAAAACTCAGCAAGTACCACCTTATAATGTCCCCCAATGGCAGCATGTACACTATGAACAAAATGGGGGACAGCACGGAACTCTGCAGCACCCCACAAGGCAGTAAAGGGAGGTCTGAGAAAAAAATTCCTGACACCACTCTCTGTGTCCTGCCTGTGAGGAAAGGATGGAACCACCTGAGAACTGTCCCTGACAATCCACAGAATAGCTGCAGGTGTTCCAGCAATACCCCATGGTCCACGGTGTCAAACACTGCAGAGAGATCAAGAAGGACCAAGATTGAATGGCTCCTCTGATCTCTCAGTCTAAGGAGATCATTAAGTACCAGAACCATCTCAGTACTATGCTGCTTCCTGAAACCAGACTGGAGAAGATCATAGACCTCATGGGCGGTAAGAAAGTCCTTGAGCTGTAACACAACTACCTTCTCAATAACCTTGCCCACAAAGGGTCGGTTAGAGGCTGGTCTGTAGTTTGCAAGACAGTCTGGGTTGAGGGGAAGATTTCTTTAAAAGGGGTGTTACCACTTCCTCCTTTAAGGGGCTTGGATACACACCCTTGTCCAATGAGCACCAGACTAACTCTACTAGGACCGGCCCAATGGGTTGAACAAGGATCCAAACTACAGTAAGTCTGTCACAGACCCTGAACAGTCTTCATAATATCCATGATCACTGGCTGGTTGAAGTTCACCCAGACAGACTGGGTACCTGCGATCTCTCACCAACCTCCACAACACTCATTTGAATGGGCCAAATGGATCTCCGACATGATGGTGGCAACCTTATCCACAAAGAATTGAGCAAATTCATCACACTTAGATTGTAAAAAAGGCTCTCTGACTCTGAAGACAGGTTGGATTGCACAGCCTGTCAACAGTCTGGAAGAGCTGAGCCAGTCGATTCCCTGCTGCAGCAATCTCCCTGGACAGGAACTCTGTCTTCTTATGGGAGATTACTGACTGATAGTCCAAATAATGGGCCATTAGTCTAAGTCTGTCCTATGCTCTAAGCCAGATTTCCACCAACAATGTTCCAACCTTCGCCCTACTCTCCTCAACTCCTTCAAGGTCCCATCAAACCAAGGGGATCAAGGATGATGAGTGAGTGGGTGAACCTGGACAGGAGCCATAGAGTACAGAGCACCTGATACTGCACTGTTATAGTACAGTACCAGGTCCCCTGGATCCAAGCATTCCAAAGGCCTACTCAATAGTCCAGTACTGCCATTAGACCCTCAGGGATTACTCCCCTTAAAGGGTGGTACCAGATCATCTCTGAAGGGGTGGGTCTAATGGGGGAGCTGCAAAACTGAACTCTATAGTATGATGGTCAGACGATCCGACCGGCTCCACCACCAGGTCAGAGACCTGCATCAGTTCCATGTCATAAGGGCAAATTTGGAATGCTGAATGCCCTGATGGAAACCCCACATTGCCAAAATTCAGATGTGAGATCCCAGCACAAGCAAACCCAGCACACAAAAACTTAAATTTTTCTTGTACCCGCACCCCACTGCTTAAGAATTCTCAGCTCCAAGGGGGTGCATGTCAGGAGGGTGGCGAAAGTCGAATTAGAAAAACAAATACACCATCTTGGGCTTGGTGCAAAGAAACTCACCAGCACCTGGTCCCGAACCCTGTATCCCCACCACCTCGAGCAGGCATCTATCCCACCATGCCACAACGTCAGCTCACCAGAACCCTGCGGCACCACAATTCACATACCGTCCCACCTAATGTTCATCAGGCTCACTCCCACCCCCCTGCGTGTGTATACCCACGTGATATCCTATCACCTTTCTGTGACAACCCCCATCCTGTAGTCTACCCCACCCCCCCGTCAAAGCACTAGCAGAAAGTGGGTCACCGTTTCGGCAGGTGCCCACTTGCTAGTGCCCCATATCACAGGATACAACCTCCTTCCCAAGTGGAATACCAGATCCAGGAGTGACCCTGATAATGGGTTGCAGTGGTAACTTCCTGTGCAAAGCCCAACAGGATCATTAGTTGGAGGACATTCTGATCAAAAGATGAGAGTTCATCCTCGACCCAAGCATTGAAATCCCCCAGGACCAACCACCTGGAGGATTCCAGTACCATATCGACCATGAAGTCCGGAACTTCCTGTAGGAAAATGTTCCCATCTCTGGGTGGACAGTAGATGAAAAGAATCCTGCACCCCACACCTGCACCCATGATGCACTCAAAGGATCTGGTGGCCCCACTGGTACCTCTACAAGGCCCAGATGGCTACACCCCCACCCATACAATCCAATTTAGGGGGTGTATCATCGAGAATTCGTCTGGAACTGCTGACTCCAACCAGACCAGCATTTTCATCCAGCCAGGTCCTGGTGATGCAGGCAAGATCCAATGTCTCAATAAGATCATCAATTATTGCTGTCTTGTTCTTTATCGACCTGGCATTGCATAACACTGCCCGTCAGATGAGAGACTGTGGAAGAGTGCATTAAATGCCCACCAACAGTGGAGCCCTTGGGTATGGGAACCAGGCAGGAATGCCCCTTCCCTGGACCCATTTTGCCTCAGGGTGCTTCCTTGAGCTCACTACCCTAAATGGCCCACTGTGCTTCACCCCAACCAGGCCTGGGGCCCCCATCCCTCTGACCATTCTGTGCTATCCCCAAGGCCTGAAAATGCATATAAATCTCAGATTGCAGCTGAAACAGTCCTTTGGCTGGGTGTAGGCTCCTCAGCCTGGAGGGGGAGTAGTGTCTGCCCACCAGAGATTGCTCTTAGCACATGCTGCCTACTAATTCCTCCACCAGCAGTGACTTGCAGTACTCAATTCAACAATATTTACATGAATTAAAGTAAATTAAATTTATCTAAATTAATCAAACCCCACAATCTACAGAACACCGCCACCACCACCCCAAAAATAAACCATAACACTCTATAAAAATATATCAGAAAATATATAAAAAAAATACAAAATGTCCTTAAAAAAGATGTCCATGCAAGTAGTATATTCAGTCTCTCAACACCAGTTTGTAAAAATGTATAATCCTTAGAACTCTCACTTCTTAGGGTTCAAATGCCAGACAGCACCACAGAAGACAGCCAACTTTCATATGGGCTTCATGGAATTCAACAGATGTAACATATGCACTACAAATAAAGCACTCTCACTGCTTTAACAACAGTTTCCCACAATCAGTTAAGGGAAAACAAACAGGTATCCCAAACCAGTTCCACAGATGTCTGGGGAAGTTGACTGCACAGACCAAATGCGCCAAAAACTTCTCAGAGGGACCCTTTCTCCTCCAACTCCTTCTCTGGGTTCCGTTCTTCAAACCCCATTCAGTGCAGACTTTTCCAAAAAGACTTCCACTGCTACGTCTAGGTAAAATACCTATGCAGTACTTGCATAGCAGGACTGGATAATGGTCCGGAGCACGGAGAGCTCCCAAACCGCCGCCACCCAGGAGGGGAACTGCTCCAAATTACCCCATGAACTGCGGCCCCAAGGGATTACCCAGCCAACACTGGACATCCCCAAAGACCTGGAAGACACCCAGACAGGACCCAGCCCATTGGCTAGCCTTCTTCTGCACCTCCCTGTCTGGGACTAGGCACCCAACTCCCCCACCCAGGCAAGATGCCAAAGGGAAGCCCCCAATCCTCTGCTCCCCATGAACCTCCAGTCCCACTTAGGGCCTGCTCACTACCAGAATTGATCCAAACAGCAGTCCCCTTCAGTCATGGCTCCATGGTCTTTTGGTATAATTCCTCCAGGCAAAAGCACCCTCCTGATCATTAATTTAGCCAGTATAGTTCCTCCCCGAACCTCTGTTAATGCCATAGATCTCCTCACAATCCACTGACCACTCTCCCATCGGCAAACAGGACCTAGTCAGTAAGTAATCTTCTTTTAAATAGAACAAATTGTATTTACAGATGGTGTATTTAAAAATACTAAAAAAGATCTTTAGCAGTCTAATGTATTCTGCTTACTCCTGATGCTAGATCATTACTGTCTCACTTAAGTCCCTAACTAAACTGACTGTTTGCTGCCTGCTAGACATAAAACTAAAATTTATAGAGGAGAATAAAACAACAAATATAAATGAAAAAACAACAACTTTAACATTGTCAGCACTGCTGCTCTTTCTCCTGCTTCTGAAGGCTAGCCCAGTGTGGCCGCCATCTTGTATACTAATTGTAAGACACTATACCACTCCATCATATCTTTAAGCACAACAATAACAGCACTGTACTAGTTTCACATAACACTATGTAATGAAAAAACCAAATACAGTATGATCGACTCTGTACTGCCAGCACAGTACAATGACACATTCTTGCTGGCATATCTTCTTCATACAATGAGACATAGTCTGCATACATTTTCAAAATATTGATTTTTATGTGTCATAACTCAGCAATTGGCTTACTGCAGGATAGAGCTGACATACATAATACTTTTCAGGTGCAGCTCAGCCATGAACCTAGCAGCATCACATGTTGTTATACTGCTGCATTACCTGGAAATACTCATTAGCGGTTTGTTATGGTAAGCTTTGGATGTTACAGCTATTGCTTTAACATCTTACATGTAAACTACACTACAAAACATTACTTTTATTATTACTACCATTTGTTATTAGGACTGACTGACTCTATCAGAAAAAAAATGCAAACATCAAATGGCTGTTGGTCGGATTGTCCAAACTCTCATTTCCAATAAACTATCTGTGGATGACACACTGTGTGTTTAACCTGATGCTGGTTGTCTCTGGATGGTTGTGTTGGCTTGGCCCTTCCCCTGCTTGCATGTGTGTGTATGTGTGGGTGGGGTTGGGGGAATGTGGAGTTAGGGTACTGAACCCTAACAACACATTTTCAAACTTTTGTTGCTGTGCTATGAACCCTAACTGATGCATTAACGGAGTTTTTTGCAATTAATATATATGTGTGTGTGTATGTGTGTATATATATATATATATATATATATACATATAAAAGATATAAATAGTTGCAGCCCTATTAGGGTTATGTAGCCACTTCTATGTTAAACTCAAACATTTGCACGTTAATGACTTTGGACCTGTTCAATGGATGTATATGAAATTTGGTATGCATGGTGGGGCATGGGAGACCTCTTGATTTGCTAAATTGTGTTTCAGTCAGACTTATGGTTTTTGCGCATGAAAATGCTGAAGAATGCACTTTTCGCCAGTTATGTGGGCAGTTTTTCAGATTTTGTCCGTGGTGCTGCGCGGCCATTGTGTGGTGTGCCACTCTGCAACCCAGCACATTGAAAGAGCTTGGGTCAAGGAATATGCCGCTTTTTGTTTGGTGAAAAAATATTAATCCATTCAAAAGTTATTAAAGTTTTAATTACCTGTTATAAGTCTAGGGGAAAATTTATATGGTTATTTTGTGAACAAAGAATGGGGTTTTGCCATCTGGTCCCTCCTCACGAAGAAAGATTGCAGGCTCACAATCAAAGATTCTTTGATCCTGAGGAGGACTAGATGGCCAGATATGGAGGGAGCAGATAGCTCAATTTTAACAACTTTTAAAATTAAATATCTGAAACAGTTTGATCTTTTAACTTGAAATTTGAGGGCGTTGACGGGATGTCCTGCAGATGTGAATTATGGTGTTTAGGTGTCAGAAAATACATTTTTGCAGAGATATTATGTGGCACAGTTTACATTTTGTGGACAGTGTTTTGCATTGTAGTAGTGGTTTGAAATTTATAGGGTGGCTAACCTTACCGCCATGGATGTACTTTTCAGATGTTAGGTGTGTAAAATGTAAACAGGTGTGAATTCTGCCACTCAACCAATGAAAATCTCCAATTTTAAAATGTTAGATCTCGGAACGGTTTTGTCTTTAAATTGAAATTTGCAGGGTGTTGAGGTGATGTAATAGAGATGTGAACTATGCTGTTTAGGTGATGGGGAAATAATTTGTTGCAGAGATAATCAATGATGTAATTGACATTTTTCCCATAGGATTACATTGCAGTCTGTGTCATGCCATTTGGCACCATTATCTCATAAACTAAGCAAGATACAGACTTTTTGCTACAGGTGGCTTAACACTGGAAAAAGATTTGAAATCGTAGAGTAAGCCTGCAGTGGAATTTTGTTTGTACATTGCACGGTTCATGAGATATTGTGAAATTACTGTCACAAGGGTCAAAAGAGTGCCTGTCCAGTGCTTTTCAATGCCTATAGCTCAAAAACGATGTGAGATGCAGGTACAGTCAGTGATTGTGGTATGATCTACTCACTGTCATGGTTACAATGACACTTAACTGTTTTTCTAGCTGTTATGGTTCCCAAGATATGGACAAATTACTGTTACAAGCATTCAGTGGCCAGTAGGAATGCTGCATGGCCCTGTAGCTATGCGTAAGTGGCAGCGCAAGCCCACAAGGCCTTCCCTCCCTCAGATCCATATTGTTATGTAGAAATGGGCAAGTTGATGGGAGCATGGGGCCCTTTCCCACCAGTACATGCTTTTTAGAGGCTATTATTATAAAGTGCCCCTATATTTAGGGTTATGAAGCCACTTCTATGTTAAACTCTGAATTTTGCATGTTAATAACTTTGGACCTGTTCAGCGGATGTTCATGAAATTTGGTATGCGCTGTGGACATGGTAGATCTCTTGATTTGCCAAATTTAATTTTGATCAAACTTATGGTTTTGTGCACCAAAATGCTGAAAACTGCACTTTTCGCCAGTTATGTGGGCAGTTTTTCAGATTTGTTCTGTGGTACTGCATGGCCGCTTGTGTGGTGTGCTGCCTGGAACTCAGTACATTGAAAGAGCTTGGGAAAAGGAATACCACTTTTTGTTTGGTGAAAAATATGAATCCATTCAAAATGAATTAAATGTTAATTTCCCATTATAAATCAATGGGAAAATTTATATGGTTATTTTGCAAACGAAGAATGGGGTTTTGCCATCTGGTCCCTCTTCATGATCAAATAATCTGCAGGCTGACAATCAAATTCTTTTATTCCGAGAAAGGGACTAGATGGCCAGATTTGGAGGGACAAGATAGTCCAATTTTAGCAACTTTAAAATTAAATATCTCGAAATCTTTGGTCTTTAACTTGAAATTTGGAGGGTGTTGACGGGATGTCCTGTAGATGTGAATTATGGTGTTTAAGTGTCAGAAAATACATTTGTTATGGAGATATTGCATGGCGCAGTTTACGTTTTGCAGACAGCATTTTGCATTGTGGTAGTGGCTTGAAATTTATGGGGTAGCTAGCTTTACTGCAATGGATGTACTTTCCAGATGTTAGGTGTGTAAAATGTAAACAGGTGTGGAATTCTGCCACTCTGACCAATGAAAATCTCAGACTTTAAAATGTTATATCTCAGACACAGTTTTGTCTTTTAAATTGAAATTTGCAGGGTGTTGAGGTGATGTCATAAAGATGTGAATGCTGCTGTTTAGGTGTTGGGAAATAATTTGTTGCAGAGATATTCAATGCGAATTGACATTTTCCGATAGGATTATATTGCAGTCTCTGTCATGACTTTCTCGCCCGTTATCTCAGAAACAATGCGAGATACAGACTTTTCACTACAGGTTGCTTACCACTGGAAAAAGATTTGAAATCATAGAGTAAGCCTGCAGTGGAATTTTTTCATACATTGCATGGTTCATGAGATATTATGAAATTACTGTCACAAGGGTTGAAAGAGTGCCTGTCCAGTGCTTTTCAGTGCCCATAGCTTGGAACTGATGTGAGATATGGGTACAGTCAGTGACTGTGGTGTGATCTACTCACTGTCATGGTTACAATAACACTTGAATTTTTTTCTAGCTGTTACAGTTCCCAAGATATGGACAAATTACTGTTACAAGCATTTGGTGGCCAGTAGGAATGCTGCATGGCCCTGTAGCTATGTGTAAGTGGCAGCGCATGCCCAGAGGGGCCACCCTCCCTCAGATGCATATTGTTATGCAGAAATGGACAAGTTGATGGAAGCACAGGGCTCTCTCCCACCAGTACATACTTTTTAGGTGCTATTATTATAGGGGCATGGTCGCACCCCTATATTTAGGGTTATGAAGCCACTTCTATGTTAAACTCAAAATTTGGCATGTTAATAACTTTGGACCTGTTCAAATGATGTGCATGACATTTGGTATGTGCTGTGGGGCATGGTAGGTCTCTTGATTTGCCAAATTTCATTTTGATCAAACTTATGGTTTGTGCACCAAAATGCTGAAAAATGCACTTTTGCCAGTTATGTGGGCAGTTTTCAGATTTTGTCTGTGGTGCTGCATGGCCTTTGTGTGGTGTGCTGCTCTGGAACTCAGCACATTGAAAGAGCTTGGGAAAAGGAATATGCCACTTTTGTTTGGTGAAAAATATGAATCCATTCAAAATTAATTAAATGTTAATTTCCCATTATAAATCAATGGGAAATTTATATGGTTATTTTGCAAATGAAGAATGGGGTTTTGGCCATCTGTTCTCTCGTCATGATCAAATAATCTGCAGGCTGACAATCAAATTCTTTTATTCGAGAAAGGGACTAGATGGCCAGATTTGGAGGACAAGATAGTCCAATTTTAGCAACTTTAAAATTAAATATCTCGGAAATCTTTGGTCTTTAACTTGAAATTTGGCGTGGTGTTGACGGATGTCCTGTAGATGTGAATTATGGTGTTTAAGTGTTAGAAAATACATTTGTTGTGGAGATATTGCATGGCGCAGTTTACGCTTTGCAGACAGCGTTTGTATTGTGGTAGTGGCTTGAAATTTATGGGGTAGCTAGTTTTACTGCCATGGATGTACTTTCCAGATGTTAGTGTGTAAATGTAAACAGGTGTGGAATTCTGCCACTCTGACCAATGAAAATCTCAGACTTTAAAATGTTATATCTCAGACACAGTTTTGTCTTTTAAATTGAAATTTGCAGGGTGTTGAGGTGATGTCATAAAGATGTGAATGATGCTGTTTAGGTGTTGGGGAAATAATTTGTTGCAGAGATATTCAATGACGTAATTGACATTTTTCCGATAGGATTATATTGCAGTCTCTGTCATGACTTTCTGCGCCGTTATCTCAGAAACAAAGCGAGATACAGACTTTTCATTACAGGTTGCTTACCACTGGAAAAAGATTTGAAATCATAGAGTAAGCCTGCAGTGGAATTTTTTCATACATTGCATGGTTCATGAGATATTATGAAATTACTGTCACAAGGGTTGAAAGAGTGCCTGTCCAGTGCTTTTCAGTGCCCATAGCTTGGAACTGATGTGAGATATGGGTACAGTCAGTGACTGTGATATGATCTACTCACTGTCATGGTTACAATAACACTTGAATTTTTTTCTAGCTGTTACAGTTCCCAAGATATGGACAGATTACTGTTACAAGCATTTGGTGGCCAGTAGGAATGCTGCATGGCCCTGTAGCTATGTGTAAGTGGCAGCGCATGCCCAGAGGGGGCCACCCTCCCTCAGATGCATATTATTATCCAGAAATGGACAAGTTGATGGGAGCACAGGGCTCTCTCCCACCAGCACATACTTTTTAGTGGCTATTATTATAGGGGGCATGGTCGCACCCCTATATTTAGGGTTATGAAGCCACTTCTATGTTAAACTCAAAATTTGGCATGTTAATAACTTTGGACCTGTTCAAATGATGTGCATGACATTTGGTATGTGCTGTGGGGCATGGTAGGTCTCTTGATTTGCCAAATTTCATTTTGATCAAACTTACGGTTTTTGCACACAAAAATGCTGAATAAATGCACTTTTTGCCAGTTATGTGGGCAGTTTTTTTTTATTTTGTCTGTGGCACTGCTCGGTTGTCATGTGGCGTGCTGCTCTGTGACTTGGCTTATCTGAAAGAGCTTGGGTCAGGGAACATGCCACTTTCATTTGGTGAAAAATACTAATTCATTCAAAAGTTATTAAACTTTGAATTTCCCATTATAAGTCAATGGGAAAATTTATATGATTATTTTGCGCAAGAAGAATGGGGTTTTTGGCCATCTATTCCTGCCACACAATCAAAGAATTTACAGGCTTGCGATCAAAGAATTTTTGCTAGTGAATAATTATTTTATCAAGATGGCCGGCATCATGTTTTCAGTTTGCGGTCAGAAAAATTAAAATATTTCAGCCCAGGGGGGACTTCTGAGGTGAAACTATAGTTGGTTTTACTCAGGGGTCTTCCCTTTATTGAGACATGCCTCTGGTTTATTTTGAAATGGTCAAAAACTAGAGTTTTTAACTTTTTTATTTTTTGATCATGGCTCACTAACAATCTTTGATCGTGAGATTCTTTGACCGTGATCTTTGATCGCGAGGGTGTGACTAGAAAAATTCAATTTTCTTAGCTCAGGGGTAGCTTATTAAGCCAAAAGAGGGTGGGTTTTGCTCAGGGAGCTTCATTCTATCCAGGCATGGCTGTGGTTTCATGCATTTCTGCCTAAAAATTGACTTTTAGCATTTTTTATTGTTTGATCATGACCCTGAAAATTCTTTGATTGCGAGCCTGCAAATTCTTTGATTGCAAGATTCCTTGACCACAATCTTTGATCATGAGGGTACGACTAGATGGCCACATGAAAAATTCAATTTTCTCAGCACAGGGTCACTTCAAAAGCAAACTGGGATGGGATCTGGTCAGAGGCCTTCGTTCTGTCAAGTCATGGCTGTGGTTTCATGTATTTTCTCTTAAAATTGAGTTTAAAATTTTTATTCTTTGATCGTGAGCCTAAAATTGTTTAATCACAAGCCTGCAAATTCTTTGATCATGAGATTCTTTGATTGTGATCTTTGATCATGAGGAGGACTTGATGGCCAGATTTGGAGGAACCAGATAGCTCAATTTAAAATATTTTTAAAATTAAATATCTCGGAAATGGTTTGGTCTTTTAACTTGAAATTCGGGGGTGTTGACAGCATGTCCTGTAGACATGAATTATAGTATTTAGGTGTCAGAAAATACATTTGTTGTGGAGATATTGCGTGCTGCATTTTACATTTTAAGGACAGCATTTTCCATGGTGGTAGTGGCTTGAAATTACTAAGCTTAATGCCATGGATGTACTTTTTTAAGTCGTTGGGTTTGTAAAATGTTAATAGTGTGGAATTCTGCCAGTGCGACAAATGAAAACCTGAAACTTTCACAGTTTATATCTCAGAAACAGTTTGGTCTTTTACACTGAAAACTTTAAAATTAAATATCTCAGAAATCTTTGGTCTTTTAACTTGAAATTTGGAGCATGTTGAGGGGATGTGCTGTCCATGAGAATTATCATGTTGAGGCATTGGAAAATTCATTTGCTGCACACATATTGGGTGACACATTCTATGTTTTGTGTAGGGCATTTTGCATTGTGGTACTGGATTCACATTTATAGGGTACCTAGCATTACTACCATGGAGGTAATTTGTAGTGGTTAACTGTCTGACATGTAAGCAGGTGTTGAATTATGCTACTCTAATGACACTTTGGTTTCTTTCAAGGTGGTGGGCCCCACACTCCCACCCATATGCACTGCCAGCAATACATATGATATTCAGAACTTACTCTTATCTTAGGCAGGAATTTGCAAGTTGGTGGGAGCACGGGGCCCAAAGGGCCCATGCTGCCCCCAACTTGTGCAACTTTCTACTTTCTATTTTTTCTCAAAAAGTAAGAAGATTCTGTGCAAAAAACTTTGTTAATGCACCATTTAGAGTTAAAACACAAAAAATCAAGAAATGAGACCTTTAGGGTTGCCCCATTCCCCCCTCGTGGACCCGCCCATCATCCCAAGATTGACAGCTGATGGGGTGTGTCATTTGGGTTGTGAGGCCTAAATGTCACCCATTCTTCTTTACTGTGGCTTGTGAATATGATTACAGATGGAATGGGATGACATTTAGGCCTCACAACCCCAATGTCACACCCCATCAGCTGTCAATCTTGGGATGATGGGTATGTCCATGGGGGGATGGGGCAACTCTAAAGGTCTAATTTCCTGACTTTTTGTGTTTTAACCCTAAATGATGCTTTAATGAAGTTTTTTTGCATTGAATATATATATATATATATTATAGTGGTGCAGTCGCACCACTATAGTTAGGGTTCAGTTGTCACTTCTATGTTAAACTCAAAATTGTGTGCATTAATAACTTTGGACCTGTTCAATGTATTTGCCTGAAATTTGGTATGCACATTGGGGCATGGCAGATCTCTTGATTTGGCAAATTGCATTTTGGTCAGACTTACAGTCTTTGCATACGAAAATACAAACATACGAACATACGAAATTTGCTAGCAGATCAAGGCCTAGAGGTCTATCAAGTCTGCTCGAATGTGCAGCTGCCCCTCCCTTCCACCCTTCCCCTTCATTAACCCTCCCTCTTGTCCTGTCCCATCCTCATTTGAAGCAGTTCACTATTCTACTGCATAACTTTTCAGCAGGTAATGCATTCCACCCAGCCACCACCCTCTCTGTAAAAAAGTATCTCCTCATCTCCCTCCTGAACCTTCCTCTCTCCAGTCTCATATCATGGCCCCTGGTGGCCCTTCCCTCCCTTACTTTGAACAGCCCCTCTGTACCCATCTTGTTTATTCCTTTCATGTATTTAAAGGTTTCAATCATGTCACCCCTGTCTCTCCTCTCCTCCAGTGAGTACATGTTCAGCTCCTTCAACCTCCTCTCGTATGATAAGTCCCCCAACCCCTTGATCATCTTTGTCACTCTGCACTGCACCCCTTCCAGTAACTTAATGTCCCTCTTCAGATATGGATGCCAGTACTGCACGCAGTACTCCAGGTGTGGTCTTACTAATGACCTATACAGTGGCAGAATCACCTGCTCCCTCCTCGAGGATATGCCCCTTGCAATACAACCCAGCATTTTGTTGGCCTTTGCAGCTGGCTTCCTACATTGTGCCAAGTTGTTCATTGACCCTGTAATGAACACACCCAGATCCTTCTCCTCCTCCTCTGTCTGGGCTAGCTGCACTACCCCTAACTGGTAACTCCTCCTTGGGTTCATCATCCCAAAATGCAGCACCTTGCACTTTTTGGCATTAAAGCCCAGTTGCCAGGTGTCTGACCAGGTTTCAAGCTTTGCCAGATCATCCTGCAACCCCTGCCATCCCCTAGGTCATCCACCACCGTGCCTACCTTGGTATCATCAGCAAACAGACTGATCTTTGCTCTTGATGTCCCATGATATGTCTGCAATGAATATCCCAAACAACACTGGTCCCAACACTGAGCCCTGTGGAACACCACTCGTCACTGCCTTTGGTGTGAGAGCTCCCCACCCACCACCACTTTCTGTTGCCTTCCCTGCAGCCAGTTTCCTACCCATCTCACCAACTTTTCACCCGCCCCTGTGCCTACTAACTTCCTTCCCAGCCTTCCATGTGGCACTGAGTCGAATGGCCCCTGTCCAGTTGCCTAGTTACCCAGTCATAGAACTCGACCAGGTTGGTTTGGCAGGATCTGCCACGTATGAAGCCATGCTGTCTGCTGTCCTGTAGTCCTTTGGCCTCTAGGAGGGCCAGCAGCCTCTCCTTCAGGATAGTCTCCATTAGCTTACCCATGATGGATGTGAGGCTCACTGGTCTGTAGTTTCCCGGTTCATCCTTGGGGCCACACTCTGTGGAGGGGCACCACATGAGCCATCCTCCAGTCCTGAAGTACACACCCCGAATGTAGTGAGGCATTAAATAGGTCTGCCAAAGGTCCTGCAAGGACCTCTGCCAGCTCCTTCAGTACCCTGGGGTGGATGCCATCTGGGCCTGGCACCTTGTCCACCCTCAGTGCCTTCAAACCCTCTCGAACTCTGCTCTCCATGATTTCCCCATCTGTCACCACTTCCCCCACTTCTGCCATTTCTCCCACCTTGGGTGTCACCCCCCTCTTCTCTTTAGTAAATACTGAGCAGAAGTACTCATTTAGTGATTCTGCCTTATCGCACCCTGCTACCACCCTCCTTCCTAATCCTTACTATGTGGTCCTTACAGCTCCTTTTCTCTCTGATATACTTAAAGAAGTCCTTCTCCCCCTTCTTAATGCCTTGTGCCAGCCTGAGTTCCGTAGATGCTTTGGCTCCTTACTGCCCTTGTCACCTCCTTCGATTCTGTCAATACCTCCCTGTCCTCCCTCTCCTGTTTTCTTGTACTTCCTAAAGGCAGCTCTTTTCCTCCTTACCTTTTCCATGACCTCCTCACTCAACCAGATTGGTTTCTTAGCCCTAGTCTTCTTGCTCTGGGCTTTGCAGCGAGTTTTAGTTTGCCTCCACTATCCCAGCTTTATGAGCTCCCACCTCTGGTTAGTGTCCATAATAGATTGAATTCTGGCCAGATACCCTTTTACCACTTCCCCCATCCTCCCAAAGTCATCCCTCCTGAAGTCCAGCACTATTGTATTGAAAATGCTGAATAATGCAAAATTATCCATTTTTGGAGGCAGCTTTGGGGATTTTGGATGTGGCCCTGCACAGCTGTTGTGAGGTGTGCTGCTCTGCGAGATGGCTCATTTGAAAGAGTTTGGTGGCCAAATATGGAACTTTTCATTTGGTGAAAAAATATTAAGGCATTTAAAGGTTATGCCACTTTACTTTTCCATTATAAGTCAATGGGAAAATGTATATGTATGTTTTATGAACAAAGAATGGGGTTCTGGCCATCTGGTTCTGCCTGGCAATGAAAGAATTTGCAGGTCACAGTTCAAGAATGTTTGTCCCTGAGAATTTTAAAAATTCCTTGATCACAAGGTCCACCATCTTGTTTTTAAATTTCCAATAAGAAAACACAAGTATCTCGGTTCAGGGGTCACTTCTGAAGTAAAATTTGTATGGGTTTTACTCTCGATCTATCGAGCCATGCCTTTGGTTTAATCCAAATCGGTCAAAAATTGAGTTATAAGCTTTTGAAATCTTAATTCACGGTTCACTAACGATCTTTGATCACGAGCCTGCAAATTCTTTGATCGTGAGATTCTTTGATCATGATCGTGCATCGTGAGTGAGAGACGAGATGGCCAGATTTGAAAATCAATTTTCTCAGCCCAGGGGTGCCCTAGTAAGTTAAATGAGGGTGGGTTTTGCTCAGGGGGCTTTGTTCTGCCCGATCTGAATAAACTCAATAATGTTTTCAATATCCCTGGTAGTCAAGTGCCCCCCCCCACCGGTATGCATAGAAAAATAATGTTCTGCATATTCCTTTTACTCTAGTGGCCCCCCAATGTGCATTAAATTAATAATGGTCTTTGTATTCCTGGTAGTCTAGCGCCCCCCAATCTGTATAAAATTAATATTGTTGCCCATATCTCTGGTAGTCTAGTGCCCCCCGATCATTATAAAATAGATTACGATCTTTAATTCCCTGATAGTCTAGTGGCTCCCCATCCCCCTCCCTGCCATGCCAGCACATCCAGCACCCCCCACCCTTCCCCAGTTGGTGACTGGCACAGCCCACCTCTCACCTCCACAGCCAGCTGCTGACTGTGTGTATTAGTTGCAGTAATGCAAACAGACACTCAGAAATTATTTCTCAGCCCCTCTTTGCATTAGCACTGCTAATACACACAGTTGGCAGATGGCCGTGGAGGTGAGAGGTGGGCTGTGCCAGTCGCCAGCTGGGGAAGGTGGGGGCTGGGTGAGCTGGCATGGGTGGGAGGGGGGAGTGGAGAGCCACTAGACTACCAGGGAATTGGAGATCGGAATGTATTTTTTAATTATTGGGGGGAGCTAGACTACCAGGGTTATAGGCAACAATATCAATTTTATACAGCTCGGGGGCTGCTAGACTACCAGGGATACGAAGACCATTATTAATTTAATGCACATGGGGGGGTGCTAGACTACCAGGAATATACAGAAAACTATCAATTTTATACAGATGGGGGGGCTCTAGACTACCATGGATAAGGAAAACATTTTTTTTGTACAGATCGGGGAGACCGCTAGACTGCCAGAGATATACAAAACATTATTTATTGGATACACATTGTGGGGGCCACTAGACTACCAGGGATACGGACAACATTATTTGTGGATACACATTGAGAGACTGCTAGACTACCAGGGATATGCAGAACATTATTTTATGCACATGGGGGCAGCTAGACTACCAGGGATATTGAAAACATTATCAATTTTACTCAGATTGGGCATAAAGAACCCTCCTGACCAAAAATGCACCTCATTTAACTTCCTAGGCATCCCAGGACTGAGAAAATTGTTTTTTAATCTGGCCATCTTGTCCCTTGCTCTTTGTTCATGAGCATGCAATTTCTTTGATCGTGTGCCTGCAAATTCTTTGATCATGAGATTCTTTAATCATGATCGTGCATTGCTAACGAGGGACGAGATGGCCAGATGAAAGAATCAATTTTCTTAGCCCAGGGGTGTCCTAGGAAAACAAATGAGGGTGGGTTTTACTCAGGGGGCTTCAATCTGATGAACCATGGTAGTGGTTTACCAAAATTCTTTAAATTTTTTAAATTAAAACAGTTTACATTCTTTGGTCGTGACCCTGCAAATTCTTTGATCGCGAGAGTCTTTGATCACGATTGTGCATCATGAACAAGGGGCGAGATGACCAGATGAAAGAATAAATTTTCTCAGCCCAGGGGTGTCCTATGAAAACAAATGAGGTGGGTTTTGCTCAGGGGCTTCATTCTGTCGAACCATGGTGGTGGTTTACCTGAATTACTTGAATTTATTGATGTATAGCAATTTTATTCTTTATTCGTGAGACTGCAAATTCTTTGATCATGAGCCTACAAATTCTTTGATCGTGAGATTCTTTGATTACCATCTTTAATCACGAGGGGACAAGGTGGCCAGATTTTTACAATGGAATAGATAGGGAAATTTTACCAATCTTTAACATTGAATATCTCGGAAATGGTTTGGTCTTTTACTTTAAATTTGAGGGTGTTTATGGCATGTCCTGTAAATGTGAATTATGGTGTTTATGTGTCAGAGAAAATTTATTTTTGTGGAGATATTATGTGATGCACTTTGTGTTGCAGACAGTGTTTTGGATTGTGCTGGTGGTTTGAAATTGATAGGGTACCTAGCCTTAGCACCATGGATGTTGTTTTCAGTCATTGTGCGTGTTAAATGTTAACAGGTGTGTAACTGTGCCACTCTGATGAATGAAAATTTCAAATTTTGACATGTTATATCTTGGACACGGTTTGGTCTTTTTACTATTTGGAGGGCATTACCAGCATGTCCTGTAGATGTTAATAGCAGTGTTTATGTGTCAGACAATATATTTTTTGCAGAGATATTGTGTGGTTCAGTTTAAGTTTTGTGGGCAGTGTTTTCTATTGTTCTACTAGATTAACATTTGTTTGGTGGGTGCCCTTGCTGCTGTCAATGTACCTTTTAGCCATTGGGTGTGCAATGTAGCCCAACACTTACAAGTTGGTGGGAGCATGGGATCCTTTGGCCACACACTCCCACCAACTTACATAACTTTCTACTTTTCTATTCTTTCTTAAAAATTAAGGAAATTCTATGCAAAAAAAACTTTGTTAATGCATCAGTTAGGGTTCTTCTACAGTGAAAAAAAGTGAGGAAATTTAATTTTAGGGGTTCCCACCCTTTGCATCCAACTCCACCCCCACCAACAGGCACTGGGGCGTGCGTTGGGGTCGTCGGCCCTAACTCTCACCCCATTGTCCTACACTGCACCACCTCAGCTTGTTTACACATGGGATGGGGTGAGAGTTAGGGCTGATGACCTCAACGCACACCCCAATGCCTGTTGGTGGGGGCAGGTGGGGTGCAAGTGGTGGGAACCCTAAATCAAATGTCCTCACTTTTTCACTGTAGAAGAACTCTAACTGATGTATTAACAAAGTTTTTGCATAGAATATATGTGTGTGTGTTATATATATATATATATATATATATATAGCAAACAGAAAAAGGAGAAGACTTGCAACAAAGTAGGAGAGTACCAGTCATCTGACCCACCACCTGACACTAAAAGAAACAGTCCATCAAACCTGAGAACACTACACACACAGACACACACACACACAAGCTTCCAAGCTGCAAACTCAAGTCAATACTGATATATATCATGTGTGTGACAGACTGTGTGGTCACACAAACAGCACTGGAGTTTGCTTGGTGGAGTGAGCATGCACTCTCATTGGGCAATTGGTAGAATTCTGTGCTAATTATGTGGCAATCACAGTTAGAAGTTGGCTGAGTAATATATGGGTCCAGTTCTTAGTTATTTATTTATTTAAAATGTTGTGTCCAGGAAAAGCACTTTGAGTCAAGGCTCATTTCCAGGTGTGACCCAGGAAACAAGGGGGACAAATACAACAAAGGGATAACAACAACTGATACAGGGCAATGCAGGAAACATAAAAAAATTAAATATACAGTATAATTCAGAAGAGTAAAATGTTCATACAGTGTATTACAACTGCACCCACCCAGTCCCCTGGGGTTATTAGAATCCCATCTGCTTAGCCCTAGGAAGGTAAAGATCTCATTAGGAGCTCTGTTAAAATGTCATCATTGTTTACTCAGCTAGGCTGAGCAGAGAATGGATTATGTCATTTAAAATTCTTGCAGCAGTATAAGCCACTTTGGAATCAACTGCTCTGGGGGAGGTTTAGAATGTTCAGACAGGAGTCAGTCAGTTGAGAGTCAGCAGTAGTGTGAAGTGTAGTTCTCAGTGAAAAGCAGTACTCACAGTTTGGTGAGGTGTCTGCTCATCTCCTTTGAGACTGGGAAAGGACCTGGCAGTTTCTCACCCTAGTGTGTGAGACTCCAGCAGTACCAGAAGAAGTGGTGGAGACCATTTGGCTGCAGGACCACAGTGGGTCATTTCCACAGAAAATGTGGATTTGGACTGTGTTTCTGTGGATCAGAGGGCAGTCCCTGAAGATCTTAAAGACTGTAAGCTGCCCAGAGGGAAAAGAGTGCAGCTGCTGCTATGACAAGCTACTACCAGTAAAGGGAATATATGTTTTCCTCTTGTTTCTATGTCTGTATCAAAAGGACAAACAAAGACATGAGTACAGGTTCATGGTACTGTTCTTGAGGGGTGGGTCTGAGGTGTATCTGCTCAGAGACAAGGCTAGAGTGCACCTGTCAGGGTCCCTATTTTACCACAAAAATGTGCTCACTGTTCAAGTTTAAAGTTTGGAGTCCTTTAGCATTTTGTGGGAAATGGAGAATCATGTTGGTGCAACCCAGAAGAAATGGCAGATACTGGGCATGGAGTAAGATTGGGTATAACCCCAGTATAATGCCTCAGTCAGGACTAACTGGTTCATGTATGGGCACCAGGATACACTGGGCATGTTAACAAATGTCATCATCATGCCAGGAGAGTTTTTGAAATGTGTTTTTAAAGTGCGAGGTAACTCTCACAAGATATACACTTTGTTGGAAAGTAAAAGTCCAGAGATTCCTAGTACAGAAGGATGGACAGTTCAAATGTGTGTGAGGAAAATATTTTCTAAAATGCCCAAACAGTTTATTGTTCTGGGAAAAAAAAAAAACTTTTGCTCCTGTGTGTACAGTGACAAACCTGAGGGACCACCCCATTCTGCCTGTTCCAACTTGTTGTCAAAATAAAGCAATACTGTGCAATCCCATCTTCAGCAGTGGACATTACATTTTTGTTTCCTGAGTGTGAATTATGTCCTCCTCGAAGTTACCTAGTGTAGCTTCTAGCACTGCTCTCCCAGAACCTGGAATAAATATAAATGTTCAGTTTGTACCCAAATCCCCTAACCCTTTAGATGTTTGAGATGGGTAATTGCCCCAGTGCCAGGATTTTATTTATTTCATTTATTTAAGTTTGGATTAATATATTTGAGTCAAGGACTCATTTTCATAGGTTCCACATCAGTATTGAAAAAACATTATAAAAATACAAGGTTTACAGAGAACAAAATAGAGAAAAACATTGAAACATATACACAGGCAGTAATAGTAAAATTTGAACTTATTCACATCAAATTAGTAAATATTAACAGATAGACTGATTAGATAAGAGGGGGTTGAGGAGATCAGCTGAAGGTGGCATCGTCTGAGGTGGGAGAGAGGTGGAACTTTCAACCAATTGAGGCCATCATCAGGTAATTGGGGTAAGGGAGTGGGTTAAGAAAAAAGTGGTATACAGCAGAAAGATGTAGAGGGGGTAGGTAAATGGAAAACTGGGGTGAGGTACTATCACAATAGCACAGGCAGGTACAATTCATTTTAGAGTCAAGGAGAGATTTGAGCCCAGCTGTGAAGGTACTAATCTTGGTAGCATCAGTGAGGACAGCAGGGAGTTCATTGTACCTTTCGGACCTTGATACAGGATGGAGTTCTGGTAAGTTTTGTTCTTTGAAGAGAATCATGATCTTGTTAGTGACTGCACTGGGTAGATTTCATTGGGATGGCCAGCTTAAAGTGTCCGCTTAGTGTGGGGATGTCAGGCCAAGTAGTACTTTTTTTAGAAGTAGGCAGGTTTGGTATTGCCCTCTAAGATGGAGTGGGAGCCATTCAGTTTCAGTGTACAGCGAGCAGGTGTTGGTGTTGAGAGTAGCCCCCAAAGTAAGATGACAGGCCTTATTGAGGAGTGTGTTGATCCAGCTAAGAGCAGTTGTTGTGCCCGACCCATATATAGGCAACCCATAGTCAATGGTAGACAGTATGGAGCTACTGGTGGCTAGTTTGAGTGCATCCAGTGTCATTGAATGTCTGTAATGATAAAGTACATCAAGTTTTAAATTTGCAGTCTTGATGACAGGGTCAATGTGGTTTGAAAAGTGAGCATGTCATCAAAGGTAATGCTGAGATATTTGAAGTTAGATACTTCATGCCTTAGTATGATGATGCCTTAGGGTGATGCCTTAGTAATGCCAACTTGTGGTCTGATGCCTTGTCTGTGTACAAGTTAGGGGGTCCCGATTGCCAGACGCTGCTCTTGGCTGGGGCATAGGTTACACAAACAGGAAAATTTACATTACATGATAAAAAATTATAGAGTATTATACAAAGTTACAAGTTAAATACAGGCAATGGAAGAGAGGGAGGAAGCCCATAGCATGACAGTGGATTAGGGCATTGGACAGCTGCAAGATGTGACTGGGGTGGCCTGAGTAGATGTTCAAGTGCAGGAAAGGAGTGGAGTGGAGGGATTGTTCCACAGGGAGAGGAGTCTATAAGAGAATGCTAATTTCCCAGCAGAGATGAGTACACATGGGAGGGAAAATATGCAAAGCCAATTTATTCATGAATTGTAGGGAGAGGGAGTAGCAGGAGTCAGGAGGGAGGAGATGTAGGAAGGAAGAGATCCAAACAAGTATTTGGAGATGAAGGTGAGCAGGGATGTGCATTGCTGCCATATGGATTGGAGGGATAGGGAGAGGAGTAGAGGTTGCAGTGATGAGTGGGGAAGGGAGTTTGAGCAAAATGATAGAAGACATTGAAGAAGATGCCCAATTTGGCAAGGGAGGTGGCAGGGACAGAGCAAAAAGACTACATCGGCATAGTCAAAGGCAGGGAGGACCATTAGACGAGCAGTTCACGCCAGGGGTAGGAAGATTACACCTGTGTTTGTAGAGTAGGCTAAGTTTTGGGCATAGTTTGAAGTGGAGGGCCTTAAAGTGTTAGGAGAAGTCAAGAGAGGGGTCTAGCCACACACCTAGGTATTTGTAGGCCTGGACATCATCAAGGGGCGTGTTGAATGGGGTGGAATAGACAGGGAGAGTGTGGAACCTGACAAGTTTCTGCTTGGTACCAAAAGTAAAAGCAATAGTCTTTTTGGTATTTATTTTTAGGCAGTTGTCAAACCACTTTGATATTGTGGTAAAGTCATATTGGAGAGGGGGTTTGGATGGCTGAAGCAGATGGACCGGATGGGAATAGAACAGTGTTGTCTGCATACATGTGAATTTTGGTGTGGGTACACAAAAAGGGAGGTCCTTAACAAACAGGGAAAGAGAACACGTCCGAGAATCGAGCACTGTGGGACCCTGCAGGAATGAGGAGGAAAGAGGACAGGACATTACTGATTGCAACTGATTGGTACCAGCCAGTTAAAGAATAAAGTCCTGCTGGTCTCCACAGTATACATACCTCCAGGGCACTAATCTGCTGGGTTAAACCATGCTATCACAAGCCAAGATCAATTAAGCAACCACTGGAAGAAGATCATTGTTGGTGACTTCATCATTTACTGACAATCACAGAAGGATGCCAAACTCAAGGATTTAATAACCAGCCTTTTCCTAACATGGATGGTCACTACTGACACTAGGATGAACTACAAAACAGGGAGCAGTTCTCTCATAGACTGGCTCCTGACCACTCACCCAGAGCATACAACTGATGTTGCTGTACTGCCTGACAGCCTCAGTGACCACTCCCCTGTGAAGTGTATCTGGTCAAACAGCTTCACAAAAAGCCCACCCAAGGTATGCAAAAACCATTGTTTGAGGCCAGGGCTACTCGAGCATTTTAAACTACACGTGACACATATGAATTGGTCTCCATTGGTGGGGGTTATTGATGGCAATGAGGCTCTTAACTACTTCATAATGGTCTTCAATCGAGCTTATGATATTTTTGCACCATATAGAATTAAAACAATTGGGGGAACCACCAATCCCTGGCTTTCAAAGCCCTAATTGACTCATGTGGAACAGAGACAATCTTTGGCATATGCCTTATAGCATATATATATATATATATATATATATATATATATATATATATATATAGCAAAGGCAACTGGAACACCTGCTGCAATAAACACCTACAAGGCAGCCAGAAATGCTTGCACCAAACTCATCTGACAAGACAAAGCCTCCTACTACAAGGATCTACTTAACAAAACATGGGGCTCTGGCAGAGACTTTTGGGGGACCTTGAAATCCCTGACAGGCAAGGCCACTAAGACTCCTCCTAACCTTCTTGTTACCACAAAGGGGCCCTTGTAGAAACCCATTGATATTGCCAATGAGCTCAAAAACGCCTTCACAGACCTCTCAAGTGTAATCCCCAGTGACTATTTCATGGATACGCAAGCACAACAATGACAAACTGCCCTTCACGACCCATTAAGAAAAGAAGTAGCACCATTTCATTTTAACTGTGTCACCAAGGCCGAAACAATAAAACACACTAAAGGGGCCCTTGGCAAGACCAGGATGGGAGCGGATATGCTTGACATGAAAATGGTTGATCTTCTTCTCAATGAACTTGCTGGTCCTCTTACCATGGTTTGCAATGCCTCTCTTAAATTGGGAGTGTTCCCAGTTTTATGGAAGTCAGCAAATGTCACACCTGTCTTTAAAGCAGGAGACAAGACATAAATATCCAACTACAGACCCATCTCCATCCTCCCTCCCTATCTAAAGTACTTAAAAGAATGGTCTCAGAGCAACTTATGGAATACCTAGATAAACATAATCTACAGTACTCTGCACACAGCGGCACATACCAAAAAGCACTCCACGCCATCATCGACTAGTGGACTACTCATCCCACTTATACAATGCATTAGACAATGGGCATGCAATTGGTTCAGTCTTCATCGATCTTACAAAGACCTTTGACTCTGTAAATCACAACCTCCTCCTAAGCTGCTTCTATCCACAGGTCTCTCCTGAGACAGTAAATTGGTTTGGCAGCTACCTCATCAACAGGATACGAGTCAAAATAGGTGATACCCTATCTGCAGCAAATGAGGAGAACCTTGGGGTCCTGCGGGAGTCAATCCTTGGTCCTCTACTCTTTAGCATTTTCATCAACTTTGCCCCTACAGCATGCTCAGCAAGCACAGTTCTCTATACTGATGACACAGTAATATCAGTCGTTGGTAAAAACCTCCACTCCATCACAACAGATCTCCAAAGCAGCTTCCTTAAACTTGAATCGTGGTTCACAGAAAACAAAATACTGTTAAATGTAAAAAAAACTAAGAGTATGCTCTTCACCACCTCCCAAAGCAAAAAGAAATACCTGCTATTGCTGATACATAACCAAAAGGTCGAGTTTCTAGACCAAGTCATCAAGTTCAAATATCTCGCATCACATTTGATGACATCCTCATCTTCTCAAGCCACATAGACTCCATTATCAAGACCGCAAATGCAAAGCTGGGAGTGCTTTACCATCATAGACACTCAATGACTCCTGATGCTCTCAGACTAGCTACTAGTAGTTCATTACTGCCTACTATAAACTATGGATTGCCCTATTTATGGAGCGGGCACAAAACAGCCCTAAACAGGATCAGCACACCTCAATAAAGCCTGTGCCTCACCTCAGGGCTGCCATTGACACCCATACCTGCATGCTCTACAAAGACACTGGGTGGCTCCCACTCAGCCTTCGAAGGCAATATCAAAGCTGCCTGCTTCTAAAAAGGTGCTGTTGAGTCTGTCATCTTCCACACTGGGAGGCCACTTTAGTCTGGCTGTCCTTACAAAATCAACCCAAAGTACGGTCACTGACAGGACGATGATTCCATTCAAAAGGATGAAGCTTGTCCAAAACTCCATCCTGTATCAAGGACCAGAACCAGAGGAGTGGCTATCTCTGCAAAGCAGTGTGCAAAAGATGGAGATTAGTGTCCAAAAGGTGGATAAGCAGAAAAGGGGCAAAATTCAGCAGCAGGGCAGACAGCAAGGAGAACCAGGGATAAATGACAACCAAGGAAGGGGCTGGAGTAGAACAGTGAAGCAGTCTAGGGAGGTCAAATCATGGAAAGCCATGTGTGCAAATGCCAGGAGCCTTAGCAACAAGATGGAAGATCTGGAGGCTGTCATGGTACAGTCAGACCTGGACATTGTGGCCATCACTGAAACCTGGTGTAATGATAACCATGATTGGGAGATGGCCATACCTGGCTACAACATATTCAGAAGAGACAGAGCAGGCAGGAAGGGAGGAGGAGTGGCACTGTATGTGAAAAAATGACATAAGGGCCACACAGATCCAGGAGGAACAAAATGGGGGAGAGATACTGTGGGTTAAGCCGGAAAGGAAAATGGAGCCAGCCATCCGCACAGGTGTGGTCTATAGACCACCAGCCCAGGAGGAAGAAACAGATAGGGGAGCTGATGCTAGCCATCCAAAGGATGGCAGACAAGGGTGAGGTAGTACTGGTTGGAGACTTCAATATTGCAGATGTGGACTGGAGCATCCCAGCAGCAGCATCAACTAGGAGCAGATTTATCCTGGACTCCCTTCAGGGTGCCTTCCTCAAGCAACTGGTCATGGAACCAACTCAACAGAAGGCAATACTGGACCTTGTGCTCACAAACAGGGACAGTGTGATGGGGTAACAGTGGGGGAGCACCTGGGGAACAGTGACCACCAGTCATTGTGGTTTGAAATCACAGAAAGAGCAGAACCAAACCACACAAAAACACGATCCTGGATTTTAGGGGGCAGACTTTGGGAAAATGGGGAGATACTGAAAGAGGCATTAAGGGAATGGGACAGGAATCAGGGGTTGAGGAACAGTGGGCAGCATTTAAAATGGGGATTATAAGAACAACAGAATTATGCATTAAGCAGGTTAGCAAGAGGAAAAGGAAGAGGAGACCATTACGGTTTTCCAAAGAGGTAGCAAAGAAAGTGAAAGCCAAAAAGATTGCATTCAGGCAATACAAAAAGACACAGGCAGAAGGGGATAGGGAGAAGTACCAGGAGAAACAAAGGGAGGCAGGGAAGTCAGTAAGGGAAGCCAAAGCTCAGACAGAAGAACACATTGCAAAATAAGTGGGTAAAGGGGACAAAACCTTTTACAGGTACATAAGTGAAAAAAGAAAGACAAAGGGAGGGATAGTGAGACTGAAGGGGGAGGATGGGAGCCGCGTGGAGGATGACAACAGTAAAGCTGACATATTGAACAGGTATTTCTGCTCAGTCTTTACTAAGGAAGAGGGGGTAATGGGTCTGAAGGGAGTACAAGGGTGAGAATGGTGCAGAAATGGACACAAGTCCCTTTACACGAGAAAGGGTCCTGAAGGAACTGGAAGTAATAAGAGTTGATAAAGCAATGGGGCCAGATGGGTCACCCAGGGTCCTTAAAGAACCAAGAGAGGTGGTGGCTGAACCTCTGGCTATCTTGTTTAGCCAATCACTGGAAACAGGGAGGTACCCAAAGACTGAGGACAGCAGATGTAGTCCCCTTATACAAAGTGGGAACAAAGAGGAAGCAGGAACTACAGACCAGTCAGCCTCACCTCGGTAGTGGGAAAGATCATGGAAGCACTACTGAAGGAGAGATTGGTGAACATCTGGTTGTCACTGGACCACAGGACCCAAGGCAGAATGGTTTCACCACGGGAGGTCATGTCAGACCAACCTCATTGAATTTTTGACTGGGTGACTAGGAGGTGGATCAGGGAGGGCAGTGGACATGGCCTATCTGGACTTCAGCAAGGCCTTTGACACTGTGCCACATAGAAGACTATTACACAAACTGGGGAATATGGGTGTGGGCAGGACAGTGTGGGTGGGTAGGTAACTGGCTGGGTGGCAGGACACAGAGGGTGGTGGTAAATGGCTGTCACCCACAGTGGGTAGAGTGACCAGTGGGGTACCACAGGGATCAGTGCTGGGACCGGTCCTATTCAACATCTTCATCAGTGACATTAGCAGGATCTAGAAGGCAGAATTTCACTGTTCGCTGATGACACAAAGCTCTGTAACAGAGTAGACACACCAGAGGGTGTAGACAGAATGAGAAGGACTGAAGTGGTACAATGAACTACCCACTGACTTCTCTGAGACACCCAAGATTAGTATTTTCAAAACTGGGCTCAGAACCTTCCTTGGCTCAAAAATTACCTGTACCTGCCGATGCTAATGTGGTAATAACTCAGCCAACAGTCTACCAGTACCTACTGCTTTCCTCAATTATCACTCCACTGAATATCACCTTCCCGGGACCCTCATTACCCTATGCCCTTGTAACTGACGACGTCTCCTCATGGCTGAACACTCCTCCCCACCTCCTCTGACAATGCTACCTTTTGGCTGACCCCCCCCCCTTCTCTTTCCTTGAATCAAGCTTGTGTAATTAAGTACTAAACTGATGTGTAAAACTTCAGACTTGTTTTATTACTGGTTGTGTATATCATTCAATGTTCCTTTTACTGTTAACTCTGTATTTTATACTGTTATGTCTGTTTTTAACAATTGATGTGGAACCTTTGAAAACGAGTCCTTGACTCAAAGGTACGTAGGTTACATAGGTATTACTGGGCATATATAGACACAAGTCCATTAAGATCGCCAATCTTATATTACGAATAATCCAGATACCCTTACTTATAAGGTAGTTGTCGAGCTTAGTTTTAAATTCAGTCATAGTCTTACTAACCACAACCTCACAGGGCAAGATATTGCAAATGTCAGTTACTCTTATATTAAACCAATATTTTCTTTTATTGGTATTAAATCTATCATTAACTAATTGAAATGGGTGAGATCTGGTGTTATAGAGTTGATCCCGTGACACCAGGCCAAGCTGTTCCCACAATTGTACGTCTGTCAGAGCCCTGTAAATCAGGCACATATCTCCCCTCAGTCTGCAGAACTCCGAGGAATACAAATCCAAATATTGCAGTCTTTGTTCATAACTCTGGCCTTGGGTACCCTTGTTCCTCCTTGTAGCCCTCCTCTGAACCTTCTCCAAGGCTTTGATATCCCCTTTATTATTTTGAGACCAGAACTGTACACAGTACTCCATGTGGGAATGCACCAATGATATATAAAGTGGAATCAAGACTTCTTCTTGATCCCTACTTTTTATATGCTTATGAACTGGTACTAATCCCAAACTGAAATAAATACATATGAGCTAAACCAGGAAACAGAGGATAGGGACAGGCCAATGACACTTAGCTTGCTTAGCAGGAAGGGGTGGGAGACAGAACTGAAGGCCTTGGCAAGGTCAGTGAAAACAGCCGAGGTGATCTGCTCTTGATCCATTGCAGAGTGAATGGCATCTGCAAAGTGAAGAAGGGAGGTGGTAGAGTGGAGTTTCCTAAAACCCTGATTGAACTGGGGAAAGAATGCTAGAAGCAGTGAGGAAGTCATTTACCCTTGAAAGGATAAGGTATTCTTGAACCTTGGTAAGTGCGGGGAGAAGGCAGTAGTTGCCAGGGATGGTGGATTCACCCCCTTTATGAAGGGGTATGACCATAGCTGACTTCCAGGCTGAAGTGACAGAAGAGTAGGAAAGAGATAAATTAAGGATGTGTGTTAGCAGGGTCAGAAAAGAGGGTGCAGAGATTTTGAGGAGTCTTGGGTGTTAGAGGAATGAGCTGACTGGTCACTAGCTGGAAGGCAGGTAGGTAGGGAGAAAGGGTGTGATTCCTCCTACAGGGCAACATAACCAAGGCAAGCAAATCTTTACAGTTTAATGGATCAGAGGCCTGTGGTAACATCTGTATACTAAGGCTGATTTTTCTGGGATGGAAACTGAATTTGCAGTTAAAGCCAGGAAAAAGCATTGGTTTTAAAATAGTGTTTCAACACTGGACAGAGCAATACAAAATCAGGACTGTACCACACTAGAATGTCTGGACACACTATCCTAAACAGATAATGTTGGAAATCAGCACATGTCTTGGTGAGGGCACCAGCTTCACAAACAGGGGCCCAAGGCAGGGTGACTGCCCACCCTCCCTTTAGATCCTCTACTGTATATCTCTATGGTTAGATTAAGGAAAGTATATAGCCCTGTAGGGCATTAATGCTTTATTAAACCAAATGTTTCAAATATTTTAAATAAAAGTTTGTATACAGTATAACCCTGATTATCCGAAAGTTTGGGACACCCAATTCTTTCTAATAATCAGGTGTTCAGATAACTGGGAGGTCACTAACTTTAACATACTGCAGTCTGTAATACAGTACTAAGTTTAATGTACATTGTGGGTGTGGTGGTGTGCCTATACAAACAATCATCGGAAGCAGTGTTCAGACACAGAAATTAAGTTTAGGCATTTATGAAATTGAGTTGATACTCCAGGTTTAAAAACATTAGCAAAATGTGTTTAATAGTTCATACCGTAACATAATCTGGAGTTGCATAGGAGGCAGTATAGCCAGTGGTCTAAGGCTCTGAGCTGCAAATTTGGTGATATCCAGCAGACCAGACCTGGGTTTGAATCCCACAACTTCCAGTTGAATACTGTGTGATCAAGCAAGTCACTTAACCTCCTTTGCTCCCAGGTTGCTCCTGTAAAAAGCTTTCAGTTTAGTGTGCTATACCTGGTTAAATAACTAACACTAGATGTGCATTGGATAGAAAAGCAGCAATTGCATATAGGAAAACATAAAAGTTCACAGCAGATAAGAACCGCAAGGCCCATCCAGTCTAACCATTTCTTTTTCTACCTCATAAATGGGCCATCAGCCTTTACTCTGTCAATGTCCTATCTATTAATACTCATCTTTATTTCTCCCTTATGCCTATCCCATGACTGTTTGAAGCCCTGCACTGTATTCATATCCACCACTTTCTGAGGTAGGCCATTCCACGCATCCACCACCCTTTCTGTGAAAAAGAACTTCCCCACACGACCCCTTAATCAGCCTCCCTCTAATCTCATACTGTGTCCTCTTGTCCTGCTATTTTTCTTATATTGAAACATGTTAGACTCTTTCACCTTGTTAATGCCCTTAAGGTATTTGGATGTTTCTATCATATCACCTCTCTCCCTCCTTTGCTCCAGGGTATACATATTGAGTTCTGTTAATCTGTCCTCATATGTTTTCTATTGCAGTCTCTGTAACATTTTGGTTGCCCTTCTCTGGACTGCCTCAATTTGGTTAATGTCCTTGTGAAGATGTGGCTCCAGTACGCAAGCAGTACTCCAGATGAGGCCTAACTAGTGTCTTGTAAAGAGGAATATTACCTCCCTCTTCTGACTTGTGATACCCCTACTAATACACCAACATTCCCTAGCCTTACCTACTGCTTTAGTGGTCTGCTTGGATGATTTCAGGTCATCAGTGATGATGATGCCCAAGTCTCTTTCTTCCTTGTGACTGACAGCAACTCCCTCCCAGCCTATAGGTTGCTTCAGGGTTTCTCTCCCTATGTGCATGATCTTGCATGTCTTTTATTAAACCCCAGTTGCCACTGTGTTCTGACCATTTTGCCTGTTTATCCAGATTTCTTCTTATTCTGCCCACCCCATCTGAATCATCTACTCTGTTGCAAATCTTCTGGCCATCTGCAAACAGACAAACCTTACCCTCCAGTCCATCTGCAATGTCACCGATGATGATATTGAAGAGAACTGGTCCCAGGACTGATCCCTGAGGTACCCCACTTGTGACTTGCATCTCTTCTGACTTTATACCGTTTACCACCACTCTCTGTTTTCTGCCTGTCAACTAGTTTGCCACCCAGTTGACCAACTTCTGACCCACCCTTAGCCTACCCAGCTTATTAATCAATCTTCTATGTGGAACAGTATCGAAAGCTTTGCTGAAGTCAAGGTAGGCGACATCAACTGCTCTCCCTTGGTCCACCACTCTGGTTACCCTGTCAAAGAAATCTATGAGATTAGTTTGACAGGATGTTCCTTTTGTAAACCCATGCTGTCTTGGATCCTGTGCTTCTATGGATTCCAGGTGTTGCACTATATTTTTTTTAAGGAGTGCCTCCATAATCTTGCCCACCACTGAGGTAAGATTGGCTGGTCTGTAGTTCCCCGCCTTCTCCCTGCTACCACTCTTGTAGAGCGAGATCACATGAGCCCTTCTCCAGTCTTCTAGGACCTCTCCTGTGCTCAGAGATTCACTAAGCAGTTCTGATAATGGCTCTGCTAGTTCCATCCTTAGCTCCTTTAGCACCCTGGGATGAATGCAATCAGGTCCCATTGCCTTGTCCATCCTGGAGCTTATCAAGCTCTTGTAGGACCCTTTCTTTGTGAAGGACTAGTGCAGACCTCACTCCCCCTGTGTCCATGGTGCTGAGCTGTGGGCCCTGCCCTACCTTCTCTTCAGTAAATACTGAGCAGAAGTGTCTATTTAGGATAGATGCTTTTACATGGTCCTCCTCTTCACATGCCCCCTTATCTCCTTTAATCTTATCAATGCCCCCTCTGGACTTTCTCCTTTCACTAATGTATCTATAGAAAGTCTTGTCACCTTCGTTTACTGTTTGTGCTAGTTTTTTCTAAGTTTGGGCCTTTGCCTCCCTTACTGCCTTTCTGCTTCCCTTAGGGAAGTTTGGTATGCCTCCCTATCTTCATCCTGCTGCATTCCTTTATATTTCCTGAAGGCCAGCCTTTTGACTCTGACCTTTTCTGCCACTGTTTTTGAGAACCAAGGTGGTTTCCTTCTTCTGCACTTCCTTTTCTCTCTAACACAATGGGATGTTTCTTCAAGTATTGCATCCTTAGTGCTTGCCCACTTTGCCTGTGCCCCCTCACTTGTATTTATTTTTACCAGGGCTAGCTTAACTCTGTCAGCCATCTTATCAAAGTCAGTTCCTCTTAAGTCCTATATTTTTGCCTTGGAATGGGATGATTTAGTTCTAGTGGCCAAACTGAAACATACCATGTGATGGTCACTGGCCCCCAGGTCTACTACCTGGAGATCTGTGATCCTTTCCCTGTTAGTCAGTACTAGATCTAGAATAGCCCTGTCTCTGCGGATTGTTGTACCAGGTGTTTGAGGCCCTCCCTACAGGGTATCCACAATGTGTCTAGTTCTGGCAGATGTTCCTGCTGGTATTGACCAATCTGTATCTGGCATGTTGAAGTCTCCCATTATCAGAACTTCCCTGTAGCTGTCATGTTTTGTATATCTTCTAACAGTAATGTGTCTTGTCCTTCTCCTGATCTATCGGCCTGTAGACAACCCCAGTTCATATGGCTGTCCCATTTCCTGTTTCAGGGTCACCAGAGTTCTTCTGGCTCGTTATATGTATTCTGAATTTCTATAACTTTGATATTTTCATTGACATACAGGTCACCACCCCCTTTTTGCACACCAGTCTCTTCTGAACAGTACATAGCCAGGTACTGAAGTCTCCCATGTGCGGTTACTGGTAAACCACGTCTTGTTAATTTGCTACTATGTCCAGTTTAGCCTCTGACATTATTGCCTGCAGGTCTGGGATCTTGTTTCCCAGACTGTGAGCATTTGTGTACATGATTTTCCATTGTCCAGATTTTAGTGCGTTAGTTGTTGGGTGAGGTCTGGCATTTCCCCAGTGCATTGTATGGGGAGCCGGACCTTTTTCCTTACCTGGTGATGCAAATTAACTGCAAACATGCGGAACTCCTGTTTGACCACCAGCTGGGGGTGTTCTTCCCATTCAACGGACGGGTGCTGCACCCTTTCCCCATTTGCTAGTTTAAATATTCTGCAAATATATCAAACTTCTCCCCCAATACACTGACTCCCTCCTTAGTCAGATGCAGTGCACTGTAAATGACTATAAAAGTCATGACAGCTTGCATTTAGACTTTTAAGATTTGTTGAGTTTTTCGACTGCCTTTTGACTGCCTGTTTATGTGTGGGGGCCATTGTCAAAGTGACCTAGCCCCCTGTTAGCACTCAGGTGAAAGCATTATTGTGAATAAATTTATGCTGTAGCAGTCAGACACTAATGAGTTGTTTAGAGAGCAATTAAATTATCAACACACCAGGCTTATGCAGTATACTGTAACCCCAATTATCACCTACTAAATGGTGGACACAGACTAGTTTTGGATAATCCGGAGTTTCGGTTAATAGGGTTTCAGATCATCAGGGTTATACTGTAATTTAAACTCTGTTTTATTTTGTATGAGGGTTTCCAACCATCAGTTAATAGAACTAAATGAGCATTTGTCAATGTCGAATGTTGTCTTGTTGGCATTGGCATTGGTAGTGCAGGAGTTAGAAAGATGCATGATAACTTTTGTTTCTGTTTTAATAAAAGTCATCCCCCGAGTCAAACCATTATGACCAACCTACTTCTCAAGGTCCCTCATTACAAGGGATGATGTGCTCAGAGGACTCTTTAAGCATAGATCAGAACAAATCACAAGGCCTGAATGGACTACATCCTAGAGTTATTAAGGAACTGGCAGAGTTACTAGTTGACCCAATTACAGCTATTTATCTAAAATCACTAGATAAGGGTCTGTATTAGAGGCCTGGAGACAGGCAATAGAGGTGCCAATCCATAAAAAGGGTACAAAACACAAGGTGGAAAACTATAGACCCATTAGCTTGACAGCAATCCTTGTAAAATTTTTGAGTGCATCATTAAGGATCATATAACAAATCATCTTAGGTCAACTGATGCACTAGACAGTACTCAGCATGGATTCACACAGGGTAGGTCATGTCAGACCAACCTATTTGAGTTTTACAGCAGGGTCAGCAAAGCATTGGATGATAGGCACTTTGTGGATGTCATCTTTTTGAACTTTTCCAAGGCATTTGATAAAGTCCCACATGGGGAACTCATTGATGCCCTAATAGCACATGGAATCACTGGTGAAATATTCCTTTGGATTGAAGTCTGGCTTTGAGGCCAAAAACAAAAAGTTAGTGTCAAAGGGACACACTCTAACTGGGCATAGGTGACTAGTGGGGTGCCACAGGGTTCCGTACTTGGGCCCTGCCTATTCAATATTTATATCTCATCCATGAATACTACCTTAGATGTATGGCTATCCAAGATTGCTGATGATACAAGGATAAGGCACACTGTGGATACCAGGGAGGATGCAGACACCTTACAACAGGCATTAATAGATCTGAAGACTTGGGCAGTGAAGAAGAAATTAACTTAATACTGACAAGTGTAGTGTAATGCACTTTGGGAAGAAGAACAAGGCAGGTGGACTATGTATTATGCAGGCAGGTTCTCAACAATGTTGAAGATGAGAGAAACCTAGGTATCAGAATTAGCAAAGATCTCAACTTCAAGTCTCAATGCAACCAGATTATTAATAAAGCTAGTAGAATATCATACTGCATAAATAAACACATCAAGAGCAGGAGCAAAGATGCTCTCCTTCCTCTCTACACATCTTTGGTAAGGCCACTTGTCGAGTATTGTGCCCAGTTCTGGTATCCTGGAGGTAAAGGAGAAATTCAAGCTATAGAGAGGATACAGAGAAGGGCAACACGCAGGATCATGGAGGTACAAGGACTAGATTATCTAACTAGACTTGATACCCTAGGACTGTATTCATTGGAATCCAGGTGACTGAGAGGATATGTGCTCAGTATACAAAGTAACAACAGGTTTGCAGCTAAGGAGATCTTGGGTCTGGAGTTTAAGCATAACATCTTTAGTACTAGATCACACCCCCTACAAATTGAAGCTGGAAGGTTTAATACTACCAAAAGGATGCATTGGTTTTCCATTAGAGCAGTAAAAATCTGGAACGAGCTCCCAATAGAAGTGGTAACCAGTGGCAGTATGTCTAGCTTTAAGTTCCATCTGGATGCACATTTAATCACCAACAACATTTTGGGCTATAGTAGATAATTTCAGCAAGCTATAATGGACCGTGGTCTAAATAAAGCTCTGAGTAACCAATGAAACCTATGAATAATAGGAATGGCAGTGAAGTATTGAACTGATGCCAACCCCACCCCCACCCTGCAGAGACAGACAGGCACTGGGGTGTTCCATTGGGTCATCAGCAATAACGCTCATGCCATTTCATCTCACCCTACCCTGCAGACACCAAGTGTTGCGGTGTGCCTTGGGATCTTCTGGCCTAATACTCATTCCATTCCATAAGGAAATACACTGAGATGGGTGCAGTATAGGAGAATGGGGCGAACTTTGAGGCTGAAGACTCCAAGGCATGCCTCAATGCCTGTCACTAGCTGCAAGGTGGAGGTGAAATGGTGTGAGTATTACAGTCGACGATCCCAAGTCACACCCCTGACACCTGTCAGTCTCCACAGGGTGGGGCATTATTTTGGAAACCCTAACACCCAGGGAGTTTGTTGGTATTTTCACTCCAAATTGTTAACATGGGCTTTTTGAGACCCCACATCATGAACAGTGGCACTACCAGTTCATTAGCCGAAAGGTGATTTGGCACAGTGACTGTGCCATTTGGTACCACAGGTACAAAAACACATTTTGGGCACAATGTGAAAAATGACAGCTGCACTGTTAATGAAGAGTCAAAAAAAAGGTAGTTTTTTTTTAACCAATTATTTTACCAGGTGAGACACACTAAGTTGAAAGCTTGTTTGCAGGTGCAACCTGGGAGCACAAGGAAGTTAAGTGACTTGCTCAGGGTCACACAGTATGCACCTAGGGGGCTGTGGGATTCAAACCCAGGTCTCCAGATTTGCAGCTCAGAGCCTTAACCCACTGCACTATAGTGCTGAAAATCTGGAGTGAAAATATGAAAAATTGGTGAAGTCATGAGTGTGCGTAGAAACTTTGCAATGCATTTCCATAAGACAATTATTTTTGGTATTTTTTTAACCAAATTTTCAACATAGGCTTTCTGGATATAGGCATTCTGGGATCTCGGCTCATGAACAGTGGCATTGTGATTTTGTTAATCTGTCCCAAAAGTTGATTTCCCATAGTGACCATGCCATTATACTACATGTGAAAACACATTTCAGGCAGGATGTGAAAATGACAGCCATACTGTTCATAAGGAAGTGTGGAAAAATGGCAATGTTGAAAATCTGGTGTGAAAATATTAAAAATTGTGGGAGTTATGAATGCGCATGGAAACGCTATAAAGCAAGCTCATGTGTGGTGTGGGCTCCCAGTGTGCCCCATGCATTTTTTTGGGGGGGGCTGATGCCAATGGGGATTGGA
This sequence comes from Neoceratodus forsteri, assembly GCA_016271365.2. Taxonomy (NCBI): domain Eukaryota; kingdom Metazoa; phylum Chordata; order Ceratodontiformes; family Ceratodontidae; genus Neoceratodus; species Neoceratodus forsteri. The sequence continues at coordinate 82,079,480 of CM028133.1, read as the reverse complement.
TCCCCATCGGCAAAGAAACTGTGTTTGTGTTGGGGGGGACATGCTGATATGACAAGGGGACTAGCCACCCCCGATGTTGGCTTTATGGGGGTTGTGTATGGTGGGTGGCAGGCACCACCATATTTACTGAAATGTTTCACCAGGAAAGGTAGATAATGGAGCCTTGTCATCTGATGCTCCAATGACGTAATTGCACCTCACTGGAGTGGCAGATTTTTTCAAGGTTTTGGCACTCTTTGAAGTTTTGCATCAGCATTAGCATGCCCTCTAATTGGGGCTGAGGGACGCACCCACTGAAGTGTTCCCGGCATTGGCCAGCACTGACACACCTCTGAAATATGCTGCTACTGCAAGATGTTGCTTGCGCCTGAGCAAGACAACATAAAAAAGGACGGGTCATCCTTGTTCGATAAGCACTAGTATTACCCATACATGGACTCAGTAACCTAGTAGTAGTAGTGATAAGTTTATTGTTCATTCATAGACCGTTACACACCAAAACAACACAACATTACACAAACACACACAGTATATATAAATACAGTTTTAAAAATATTTAGTACAAAAATTAAAATATAATACTTAGCAGCAATTTTTCCCCAATCGTAACAGACATCATGATATCCTAGTTAACCTGTTTTCACACACCTTTAGGTTTTAATTCCAATTGCACATTTAAAATCATGGCTGGCCTGTTGGTGCAGTGGTTGGATTTCCACCTGTGATGCTGGTGACCCGGGTTAGGGAACAGACTTGGGTCACTGGAAAGCCAGCCGGGAAGAAGGAAAGGAGCATCCCAGGATGGTTCACCTTCTCTGGGCGGGGAGGATGGGGATGCAGCTCAGCACCTGCTGGCCCTTGGCGGAGGCTGGAAGCATAGCATGGATGCCTGAGCTTGAGTGGATGGGGGAGTGGTGGACATTGGCGCAGGTCCTGACATCTGTGGCATGACACTCTTCAGGAAGAAAACCCAGAAACTGCCCTGGATTGGCAGGATGATGGTCTCTCTGGTCCCTAGCTGCTGCCAGGCCTCGACGGCCAGTACTACCTCAGTGGCACCTGGGCCAAAGATATAGTATGCTGGTCACCCTTACCAGTGCCTTCCCTCTTGGATGAGGGGGATCTGTCCAGCGAAGGGATATGCTGGGTTACCTGGGGGGGCCACAATATGAGGTAAGTGGCCGGTGTGAGGGAGTGTGAGCAGCTGGGTGACCTTGGAAGACCTGAAGGAGAGGTTGACCAGGGAGGTAGGCAGGGTTAAAAAAAATTATTTTGGGGAAAAAATTTGAATATTTTTTGCTCTGATTCTTGAAATAGCCTCAAGGAAGCATGCAGTTCTTTGTATAATTAGTTCATCATTAAGTGTAAAATACTAAATACTAAAAGTGTATTTAGTAAGATATTCTCTTCACATAACTATCATATCCCAAATCAGTAATAGCCAGTATTATCTGGGTGTTTCATACCATACACACTTAACAATAACATGGCAAAGGTCTTCAGAAAATTGATTTGAATAAGAATAGTAGCTTGACCTTATATTCCTAATTTTCTGATACCTGGCTACTAAAATATTGCTAGGAAAGGTTTCAAATTTGTATCTAGTGTACAGTTGCCTTTGCTTGGGCTCTACAAGGACATCCAGATAACCCCTATAGCTAAAGGCACAATCATTTTGCACTACCCAAGGAGAACCCTTTAGATTTGAAATTGTATTCAGGTCCCTATTCTTTTAATAATTACTAATTTTCCGGTTAACATAGGCTTTGTACTTTAAACTTAATTTAATGTTTTTAGCTACTGTATATAAGCTCTTAGAATATCCAGACCTGTATATTATAGTATATTATGCACCTTTTGGGGCCAGCTGGACCTTAAGCAGCCTATCTTTTCCCAGGTATTCTTCTACTTTAAACACAGACAGAGAAGTCTATTTTTTCAACGGCCATTATTTTAACCCAGTAGTTAACCTTTCTAACATCCATATATGTATTGATTCTTGGGACTCCTAATTCAGCCCTTATCAATGAAGCAGAGACTGGCTGGTTCAAGTCCAAACTGGCTCTTTACAGTTTATTTACAGGAATTTCTATCATCTTTATATTATCATAATCCCATATTTCAGCTTGGTAAAGTGCTTGTGCCAATATTTAGTTCCAACTGCTTGAATTAGAGGCTTTATGGTATTACCACATATGTAAAGTTAAATATGTTCAATGAGTTTGCAGTTTGTGCTAACCTAATTTTCAGATTCTTAACATGCTTTAACCAACGCCCATCATTTGGCAGCGGAGTCCTAAATATGCATATGTTTTAACCATTCTTAATTTCTTTTCTTCAATCCTTCACACTTTTCCAGTTTATTAGACACAAAAATCATCACTTGGCTTTTCTCTTGATTAATTCTAAGCTCGTACTGTGTGTAAAGTTCTCCAATGATGTTAATAATTTCATAACTAATACCCCATTCCTTCATCAGTAACCATAATAATTTCCTTGAGATGGTATAAAAAGCCACACTAAAATCTATATATGTTATGTATTACTTTTGTTTGCATAGTTTAACATATTTTTTGAATAAAAGCATAAGCACAAAACTGTTGTCAAAAGCGCCATATCCAGCACAGAAGCCTGCTTGGTATTCTGACAATCCACCTAAATTTTGTATTTGTTCTAGCAGCCTGCTTAGAAATAATATGGAGAAAATTGTACATAGGTTGTTCAACAGTGATACAGGTCTTTACATTGAAGATTCCTTTCTATTTCCCTTTTTATATATGGAAATAATGCTCCTTCCAACCTTCTAGGAATTTGAGATTTGCAATACAATAATTAAATAAGGAGGTAACAACTGGCACCCAAAAGATGGAGCTACTAGAAAGACTTCCACCATAATCTGGTCAGGTCCCAGAGCTTTTTCTTTTTAAATTTGTGAATACCATATACTGTATACCTCAGATGCAAAATATATGATGGGATGTATTATGAACCAAATCTAATTTATGATCACTTTGATTTTGATTATAAAATATTTTTGTGAAATAACTCACCCAGAGTATCAAAGGAATATAAGCATCAATCTCATATCTGACCTTGTTGGTACCTCAAGCTACCATGAGCCAATACGTTTAAGATCATTACTATTAATAGCTGCTAACATCTTCCCAAATTGTTTCAGTCTAAATTCTGTTGTTTACTTTTAGAAGGGCTTTATATTCTTCTCTAGCTTTATTTGATAGTTTAAAACTGTTTTGAGACTTATCCAGTTTGATATATCTGATTAGCTGATGTAATTTTTTTTTTTTTTTGGTTCATGGCAATCTTTATCAAACCACGTGTTTACAATTTCTGTTTTGGAGTTCCTATAGACATTTACTGTTAATAAAGCTCTAATTTTCTAAAAGCAACTATCTAAAGCTAACAATGTGTCCCCCCTGTAGTACTGGGCTACAAAAGAAGGTATCCTGTATTATCTGTTGAATTTCAGACTGATGTATATCTCTCCAAATTATTTTTATTGATTGCCTTATTTCTATCTGAGGATATACACAATCATTAATTCCTGTTTTTCCTTTACTATTTAAAGATAAAGCTAGAAATTTGTGGTCACTATCTGATTTAGAGATAACTTCAGATCTATTCCACAGATCCATCTTTCCATTCAAAAAATAAATAGTCAATCAGTGATTGACCTCTGTTACAATAGTGGGTTGTTGAGCCCTGTAAATCTCTTTTTATCCTTCCATTTATTGCAGCCAGATTATGGCTTTTGAGAACTTAATAATAATAATATTATTTATTTTTACTGTGTCTTTCTAAAACCAAGGTGCCTTAACAGCAAACTTCACATAAAAACAATAAAATAAACACAAATACAATAAATACTGAGTTCATAAAATACAATAAAATATCATCATCAGGGATATGCCAACAACCACAAATGGGTCTTTAAGGCCTGTTTAAATTCCTCCATGGACATGCACTCCTGAAGTAGATGGGTAGACAATTCCAAAGGGTTGGGGCCATATACATAAAAGCACGGGCCCCCAAACATTTTAAGGAAACCCTTGGAAACTCTAGAAACCCTTAGTCCACTGAGCAGAGCAATCGCCTAGGCAGTAAGGTACCAGGAGCTGTTTCAGGTAGGTCGGCTCAGCCCATGTAGGGCTTTATAAGTCAGAAGACTGAGTCTAAAGGTGATCCACCACTGTGGTTGGCAGCCAGTGCAGTTCACACAGCACTGGAGAAATATGACAGGTATGAGGAGTACCTGTCAATAACCAGGCTGCAGCATTCTGCATGAGCTGCAAGCAGCAGATATCAACCCCTGGTAGCCCAAGATACAGGGAGTTGCAATAGTCAAGGCACGAGGTCACAAAGGCATGGACCAATGTAGGCAGCTCACCAGACGGAACTAGGTGCTTAATCCTGGAGATGTTCCTCAGATGATAAAAGGATGATTTGATGACTGCTGACACCTGCGATCACAGTGTCAGCCCATCATCAAAAATCACCCCCAGGTTCCACACCCGTTCAGAGGTAGGGAGCTGGGAGCCACCCAGAAAAAGTCCTGAAGGCAATCCAGCTCCCATCCCCTCTATCCAGCAACCTGGGTCCACAACTATCACCTCTGTCTTCTCCGAGTTCAACCTCAGCCAGCTCGAATTCATCCAGTTCTGGATTTCAGTGAGGCAGTTGTTAAATACCGAGAGAGCTCTATCCTGGTCAGGTGCAAAAGATAGGTAGAGCTGGGTATCATCAGCATAGCAGTGAAACCTCAGTCCATATCTTCTTACAATGTCTCCGAGGGGCAACATGTACACTGCAAACAACATGGGGGACAACATCGAACTCAGAGGAACCCCACATGACAGAGATACTAGGCCAGAGGAATTAATACCCGACACCACCCTCTGAGTTCTGCCAGTGAGGAAATATCTAAACCACCCAAGGACTGTACTAGACAGGCCGCAGATGAACCTCAGGCATTCGAGAAGTACCCTATGGTCCACAGTATCAAACGCTAAAGAGAGACTGAGAAGAACCAAGATAGAACATCTCTTTTGATCTCTTGCCATCAAGAGATCATTGAGCACCTGAACCAGTGCAGTCTCAGTGCTATGCCTCTTTTGAAAACCAGACTGGAATGGTTCATAAATGTAATGGATGGTCAAATGGTTCTCCAGTTGTATGGCCACTATTTTCTCAATCATCTTCCCACAAAGGGAGGGTTAGAGTTTGGTCTGTAGTTGGCATGGCAGTCTGGGTCCAAAGAAGTTTTCTTCAGGAGGGATGTTGCCACCACCTCCCTCAGAGAGCTAGGAAATGCACCCATCTCCAAGGAGCACTAGACTATCCATGCTAGGACTGGGCTGATAGTATCACAACAACCCTTTATCAGGGAAGTTGGGCCAAGATCCAAACTACAGCATGTAGGGTGCATACCCTGGACAATCCGCATGACATCAATGAACTCCGGCCAGTTAAAGGAACTCCAGGAGTGCCTAGGGACAGTGACCGGGTGCCAATCCACAGCTTCTTCCATAGAGGATGCAGGTTGGAGTGCTGCCCTGATTTCAGCCACTTTAGCCACAAAGAAGTGAGCAAGCTCTTCACACTCTACTTGTGAAAAGGCTCTTTGAACCTGCAGGCAGGCTAGGTTGCACAGTATATCTACAGTTCAAAGAGCTGAGCTGGTCAGTTCTGAGCAGCCACAATCTCTCTGGAGAGGAACTCTGCCTTCTTACTGGAGATTGCAGAATGATAGACTTGATAATGTTCCATCAATCTAAAATGGTTGGCATCTAGGGCGGATCTCCGCCAGCAATGTTCTAATCTTCATCCTTGTTGCTGCTTCTCCCTCAAGGTCCCATCAAACCATGGGGACTGAGGACGAAGGGGGAGAAGATGAACACGGACAGGAGCAATGATATCCAGAGCTGAGGAGGTGGCTTTATTATAGGCCAAGACCAAGGCATCTGGGTCATTGCTCACTCCAGAAAGCTCTGATAGGTCAAGCACCACCGCAAGGCCCTCAGAGCTTACCTTTCACAAAGGGTGATATCTGACCATCTCCACAGGGGTAGGCCTATGAAGGGGGGTGCAAAAACTGAACCTCACTTCTGTTCCATCTTGTTACATACACTATCTGTCATATTTCTAGTCCAGCTATGTTCATCTTCAAAGCACCAGTTGTGGATATCACAATTAGAAAAGCCATCAAAGTTGCCAAGTCTGGCATTAAAATCCCCACATATTATTGTATTCTCACAGGCCATTATGGCCCAGGAATCATGTATTAAAGCTTCCATATCTCTCCATATTTCATCACAGTAATACTTTGAATTGAAAGGGGGGACATACATGTTCAATAGGCAAAACACATGGTTGTCCATTTGAACAAGAAAAATGTGCATGTTAGCAGTGTATTGAATCTGATCCACCTTAACCCCCTCGCTATTTTTAACCCATTTCACAAGTCCACCCAATGGTCTACCCTGTTTACCAATTTTATTACATGGCACTTGAAACATGACATACCCATTAAGGGATACAGCATTTTCTGCCAAGTGCCAAGTTTCCTGTAAGCAGACTATTGAGTATTGATTAATGAAATCCAGCCATTGCCTATCTGCAAATTTAGGCAGCAAACCTGCCACATTCCATGTCAATATAGATCTTAATGTTGGATTCTGATTTTGAATTTTAAGCTCTAGTCTTTTTTTCATTAGCCAGCCATTCTGACAGATTACTCAAAATTTTGAATTTATTACATGTGGACATTTTGTAACCTTGTACCAACTCCCCTGTATCTTGGGCTACCAGGGGTTGATATCTGCTGCTTGCAGCTCATGCAGAATGCTGCAGCCTGGTTATTGACAGGTACTCCTCATACCTGTCATATTTCTCCAGTGCTGTATGAACTGCACTGGCTGCCAACACAGTGGTGGATCACCTTTAGACTCAGTCTTCTGACTTATAAAGCCCTACATGGACTGAGCCCGGCCTACCTGAAACAGCTCCTGGTACCTTACTGCCCTAGGTGATTGCTCTGCTCAGTGGACTAAGAGTTTCTAGAGAATTCACATATCTGGACTGCCTTGTGCGGTATGGGCTGCATGCCCATTGGCTCTTGCTCTGCACCAATGGGCGTGCAGCCCTACAGGCAATCAATCGATTGGCGGTGTGGCGGCAGGTGGATGGAATTCTGCCCGCCAGCTGCCGGGGGGAATGGGGTGGTGGGGCTTCATGGTGGGTGGGGTGGGGGACACTAGATCACCAGGGGTATGGTCTTGGGGTGTCGTAACATAATGCAGTCCGTGATCGGGCTTAGCGGTCCACTGGACCACCAGGGATATGTTCTAGGGGGTTTAAACTTCTTCAGCCCGCGATCGGGCTTAGCAGTCCACTGGACCACCAGGGATATGTTCTGGGGACACTTTGCAGCCTGCGATCGGGCTGGTGGGGGTTTATTTACGTGTTTGCCCATGATCGGCCAGTTGGGGAGGGGGATTTTATGCTTTGCCCGCGATCAGGCCAGTCAGGGGTGGGGGATTTTACACTTTGTCCGTGATCGGGCTGCAGGTGGAGGCACATTGAGTAGGTTGAGGGCCAGCCACAGGTGGCAGCTGCTGTGTTGCACCCTGCAATGCGGCAGCTCACCTTTGGGTGGCCCTCGACTTACTCCTTTTTTGGGGGGCTCAAAGTTGTGCAGGCGCAGGTTGGGGGTTGCGCCTGCACATCTCTGCATAGCCCGGCTGAATATTGGGCTGTGCAGTTTATGCACGGTTCCTCCCCCTCCAGTTCAGCATGCATTCATTAGCATTGTGCTGTTGCTCAGCATGTTTTCAGTGGCGCAACTGCCTCCTGCTGAATATCACAGAATGGCGCAATTCAGACTTGCACAGGAGCAACCCTATTAAAGGATGGCTAACCTTTTGAATATCCCAACCTAAAGTCTTTAATGCCTGGGATTCTTTTTCCAAATCTTCCTGTACTTTGGGTATCTGAGCCACTGTATGACCAACAACTATATGGACTCCTACAACATCTAATATTGCAGCTTTTTGTAATATTGTCAGCCACCCCATCCCTAAAATAACCACATCAACTTGTCCTGAAGTAATTCTAGTATTATACCTATATTCTTTAGTAATTGTAATTTTCTTTAATGGGATTTTTTTACAACATGGTTGCACAGATTTATTATCGCATTTTTAAATTTGCCTGAATTCTCATTGGGTATAGATTTAAGACCAAAGATACTCAATTGTCTGGAATTGATCTGTGTCTTCCTGTTCATACAATTTCTGTTGCTAAAATCATTTAAGCATCCATATTTTGCTAGTGATTTTTTGTTTAACCAAAGCTGATTGGCTATTCTAGCTACGGTGCAAAAGAGAAATACACAGCTAACATCTTTGGCATCCCTGTCATTTCATACTTGAGCACTGTCAGTCAGTTTAATATCCGCACCCGATTCTGCCCTTAGAAGGTGCACAATCTTGTTTTTATTGGACATCACAGATTCTGTTTGTACCAATTTATAACCATACCGTCCTAAAATGGCACAATCCTCTATATCAATTTTCTCAGCGTTTACATATTGCATATTCCTGATTCCCCTATCCTGTGTCAAGTAAATAGGTTCATCTTTAGTTGTATTCCTTGTTGTTGTGCTACACCATTATAGCCATTCATCTCTGAATGACATAAGATCAGAGATGAACTTATTTAGTTGTGTAGTTATAACTTCCAGAGCAAGGTTACTATTTTGCTTAATCAACTCCTTATTTAACCTACCCAAATCCTTCACATTACCATAATCCATTTTTCGTATATTTCCTCCTATATTCTGTACTTCACACAGAGATTGATTCTCAGACTACTTGTTAGAACTATTACACTTCTTTCCTTGTTAGTTACCTTGTTATTATGTTCACCATTAGCCCTTGTTACTACTGGTGTAACTTTATTATAATCTATTTTATTATTTTGCTCTTAATTTTTCCCTTATTTCTTTTCCTTTTTTTCTTTATTTCAGGGATACAAAGAGGTGGGAAATCAAGCCTTAGCAGTATTGTAGTTTCCATAATTAAGGACGGGAGTGCATCTGGGGAGTTAGCTAATCCATTCTTGTTGACTCATTGTCCATTCTGAATCCATTTACAGTGATATTCTCCTTCAGTGTATCAATTTCCTTATACATAGCTATCAGTTGATCTAAGATCAGAAGATGTGCTGCATATGGATTCCTCAAGGTTTTTAAATCCTCACTGAAACAGAATGGATAAGATGCTATAGCCTCAGCTATGGGGTAATTCTCCCCTATCCACTGTTTTTTTTGGGGGGGCTAGCTACCCAGAAGACTTACTTGATCTAGTTTTTTTAAACCATTTATAGTTCTCTGTAAACGTGCAGTAATATTTTTAAATCAACTTTACATTTTTCTCCTGTGATGTTTACGGGGCTAATTGGTTCAGGGGAAAATCCAGGGACTCAGAAAGGTTTGAGTAGGAGTCATAATAAAGGTCAATTGAAACCTGATTTTTTTTGTCTACTATCAGAGTTGTCTGGAATAGTCTGTTGAACTACTTTTTTAACTGTCTCTACTGAAGTACTAGGAAGGTCACTTTATTCTCCAGACATAGGAGGTGAACTACTATTGTTAAATAGTTTAGAGGTTGATGATAATCTTGAGCTATCTTGGCTGTCTTAAAATATAATTTCTCTGGGTTTCAATTGTGGGAAGACTTGGGGTCAACAAAACAGTTACCACTGAGGTCTCTGTTTCCAGTGACCCCACCTTATTAAAGTGATCAATGATCTTAGTCTGTTTTATTTTCCTGCTTTTTAAAGTTTTGAGTGTACATTTTTTTATTCTTATTCTTTTCATTTTTCCTTGTTTTTTTTATAATTGTTTTCCATTTTGTGGGGTACTGAGATTACCATCATGGATTCCCTCATGTTTGTGTCTATAGTTACAATACTGGTATTAGCTGATTGCACTAGCTCATTTTCTGTGTCCCTATTCACCTCCATAGCTTGCTTTCTAGTAAGCACCATTTTCCTTTGTTTTATGCAGCTGAAGTACAAGTTAAATGCAAGTTAATTATCCACACTAAGGCCAGAAAAAAATTGCAAATATGCAATTATGTAATTAAAAATAAGCTAGTTAGAACACAGCAATTCAGAGCCTGTAGTAAAAAAAAAACTTGTGTTTACCAAAAACAGAAAAATAAGACAATTATTTAAAACACTGAGCACAAATGATGAAACTGATCTTCTGCAAGTCTTATAATACATAAAATGATTAGTCTCACAGTTCGTGATTCCTAGTTTGCAGTGTTATTGAATCAAGTTCATGATGAATCGAGCTGACTCACACTGACTCAGGTTCCCTTCAAAATTATTTTCCTGCTTTTGTCTTGACTTTTGGGTTCTTTTGAGTTCTTCCTTCTTTTCTTAGAGTCTGTTTAGGATATATGTTTCAAAAATACTGCGGTGATTCCACTATCCTTGCCAGGTAGTTTTATATAATTGGTCCACCATGTACCACTAGTAAAAGAAAGGAGCCAGTGAGTTTAATTGAGGTAGTCTGAGAGCCATAGCCATGGTTCTCTGATGAACCTGACCTGCCAGACTGCCACCCACAGTCCAGGTGTGAAGCCACCAGCCCCTCACAGAAGTGCAGGTAGTCTGAGAGCCACAGCCGTGGTTTTTTGATGAACCCAACCTGCCAGACTGCCACCCGCAGTCCAGGTGTGAAGCCACCAGCCCCTCACAGAAGTGCAGGTAGTCTGAGAGCCATAGCCGTGGTTCTCTAATGAACCCGATATGCCAGACTACCATCTGCAGTCCAGGTGTGAAGCCACCATCCCCTCACAAAAGCGCAGGTACAGACTTGCCTTTAGGGACAGATTACCTCCAGGAAGGGAGCCCTAGCTGCCGATTTTGCTTTTTTTACATGAGGACAGTTGTCTCTGGGTTTAAATCCAGAGTCTGTTACTGCTGTGACCCACTGGCTGCAGTAAGCCCCAAGAGCACTCCAACTGGCTCCATATAGCTCTACACTGTTAATGCTTGATTATATTGTACTAGATTATGTTTTCTGTTAAAACTGTCTTGCTTGCATTTTATAGCTGAAGTTTTCTGATTTAATGTTAATGCCTGTATTGTGTTCCTCATAAGACCAGTAGCGAGCTCAGCTCAGGCCTTTGAAACCCCCCCCCTTTCACCTTTTTACTCTAGTATTGTGTTTTAAATAGCCCTGTTATTGCTGTCTCCGACTTTGAGGCACCTTGCCTAACATTTTGGTCTGCAACACCCTACCTATTTAAGCCAGTCTGCATTTCTTTTTAGCTCCACAAGCAGCCCCACCCCCTCTGACTTTCTTATTTAATTCTCCTCTGCCTTCTCCTTTCAGGTAGTCTGAGAATCACAGCCATGGTTCTCTGATGAACCCAACCTTCCTGACTGCCACCTGCAGTCCAGGTGTGAAGCCACCAGCCCCTCACAGAAGCGCAGGTATGGATTATCTCCAGGAAGGGAGCCCAAGCTGCTGATTTTTCAGCCCAGCCACCCACCCCCAGTCCTGATTAAATAGGGGAAAAGTACACAATGGTGGGGAGGTACTAACAACAACAAAATGGAGAGGGACCTGGGGCAGTCATAACAGATGACCTAAAGGTAGCAAGCAATGCAAGGAGGCAGTAAGGAGGGTTGGGGGATACTGGGATGCATAGGGAAAGGCATCACCAGTGGAAAGTCATCCCTCTGAGCAGTTGGTGAGACCCCATCTGAGTACTGTGAGCAGTTCTGGAGACCCCATCTCCACAAGGACATAGACAGCATGGAGGCAGTCAGAGGAGGGCAGCTAAAATGGTGCAGGGTTTGTACCAGCAGTCATACTGAAGAGACTAAGGGAGCTTTAATATGTATCCTAGAGAAAGGAGAGAGAGAGAGAGAGAGAGAGGGGGACATGATAGAAACTTTCAAGTACCTCAAAGGAATCAACAAAGTCCTAGCGGTGGCGTCTTTCAGAAAAGAGATGTGCAAGAATGAGGGGCACAATTTAAAGATAGAGTGGTGATGGCTCAGGGGCAATGTGAGGACTTTTTTTCATGTAGACGGTTGTGGACACATGGAATGGCCTTCCAGAGGAGATCATGGGGTCAAAACCGGGGAATTCAAGAATGCATGGGACAAACATCAGGCAATTCTGGTGGGGTGTAGGAAGAAGTAGGCTGTTGGTTAACTAGGATCTGCAGTTTATCCATTCAGCGGGGAAATGGTCAGACTGGGTTGGCCAAGTGATCCTTATCTGTCGTCAAATTCTATGTTTCTATGTTTCATATTTCACGGACCTATTTAACAGATCTCTGGAGACCAGAATGGTCCCAGAGGACTAGAGAATGGCAGTATATCGCAGTGGTTTAAGGCTCTGAGCTGCAAATCTGGTGACATCCAGCAGACCAAACCTGGGTTTAAATCCCACAGCTTCCACTTACATACTGCGTGACCCTGAGCATTAACTTCCCTGTGCTCATAGGTCACTCCTGTAAAAAGCTTTCAGCTTAGTATGCTACTCCTGGTTAAACAACTAAAAAAAGATGTAGGCCTTCCTCACAAAGTATTAGTAAGGAAGAGGCAGGTAATTATAGGCCTGACATCAGTGGTGGTGTGTTAGTGGAGATACTACTTAAAGAAAGGATACTACCTGGAATCCAGTAAATTACAGGGGAGAGACATGACAAACAAATGTGACAGATTTGTTTGACTGGATGAACAAGGAGTTAGAGCAGGGTAGAGCGATGGACAAGGCTTTTGACGCAGTTCCACATAGGGGACTGGCAAGCAGCTAGGTAGCTTGGGGTGGGCAATGAGGTGGTAACCTGGGTAAGAAACTGGTTAGGGATAGGAGACGAGGGTGGTGGTAAATGGAGCATACTCCAGTGAGGGAGGTAAACAGTGGGGTACCTCAGATTCAGTGCTGAGACTGGTCCTCTTAATGTCTTTATTAGTGACATAGTAGAGAGGCTGGAAGAGAAGGTCTGCTTTTTATGGATGACACCAAGATGTGCAACAGAGTGGACACTATGGGGGTGGAAAGGATGAACAAGGATCTGAAAAAACTATGTAACCCCTAGATGGCGCTATCCAGGGGCTACTACCCCTGCCTGATTTGCCACTAACAGGTTGAGGGCCTGGATCCAATATAGGGTGCCTCCACCCAGAGGTCAGGGTTGCAATAGTTAAACTTACTTGGTCACAGCCCTCTGGGACACTGCAACCCCCTTTCTTCTCACTAGTGGCCCACACAATATATCAGAATTACCTTCACAGTATACACTTACCCCAGGGCTGGTTCAGGCACTGGGACCTCCTGTAAAATAAGATACAGTGCAACAATCACAGTACAATACTTTAACATAGACAAATACCTCAGGCAGTATAACTTTGCTGAAACAAGCAGCTCTGATTTATTTATGGGGATATAACAAGGACAAGGGGAAATCAGGTTAATTAGCTTATCACTCTACTCATCTACCTATGGCTCTGTGCACAGGCCTATCCCTATCAGTTACTGTCCCTGGGTACCCAAGCCCTAGTGGTTAGTCCAAACCGTGGCAGCTGGTAGGGGCCCTTTCACACAGAGAAAAGGAAAATTAAACAGTCAGCAGTACAGTAATTCCATTTGGATTTAATGTGGCAATTCAACAGGGAGCGACCCTGAATTAGTACTCACGACCTCCAAACAAGATAGGGTCCTTCAATGTCAGCAGGGCTACTCTTGAGCTCCAAGAGACTCACATTAATATGGTAAACAGTCACAGGCAAAAGTCACTTAATGGCAGCAGGATTCACTTGAGGTACACAAACCTCTTCACACATTTATATGGTAAAAGAAAGCACTATACCAGGCAGGCTGCATCTGTATCCCGATCGCAATTACTGCACAATACCCGGGAGAACACACAGCAGATTCAGTTCCTGACAGACCGAGTGCAATTTTCAGCAATTCCTCCAGTCTTCTACAGGGTGAGCCTGGTTTCTACTCTTCAGATATCATTTGATTCTCTTCACAGGACGGATTCAGTCCTAACAAGCTGCAGACCGGAACTCTGGACCTTACACATGTTTTTTTTTACTAAAACTGTGCACTGAAGGAGCACAGGGTTCCTTTCCCCTTCACTGCCAGAGTAGACTGAAACTCCAACAGACTAAACCGGGCACTTCCTTTGAGTTCCTCCCAGTTCTTGACTGGATTGGCTGTCACTCACAATAGACTGCTGCTGTTGGTCCAAAAAGGCGCCGAAGTCTAAACTACATCTCCCAGAGTCACTGCCCATACAATCCTCTTGTGGCTGGCTCAGATTATGAGTCCAAGTTCTGATTCGTCCAAGGCACCATTTTAGAGCTAGCTTACCCACACTGATTGGTCCAGTTCAGCAGTTCAAAACCAGAATGGGAACTAGGCAGACACAGTTCTGACTGCAAAGAAAGCAGGTTAGACAAACTGTAATTTCATTATTACTCTAACTGATTTCTGGCAAACAGTTACATCTTTCAGATAGGTTCCCTTTGTACTCCTAGTGACTGCAAAAATGGAGTGAATTGGCAGTAGTTTGAGTGGTACTCAAACAGAGAAACACACAGTCCCCCCATATAAATATAAACTAATTATGTCTGCAAGCAGACAGCTCTTAAAGAGACAGTACCAGAGGCTCTAAAAACACTCACTGATAAATGGCTTAAACGCCGAACACCATTCAGGCTTGGAGCATTCAAGCAAGCTTCTGGAAGTCTTTTGGAAACCCCCATTTGCAGGGGGGTTACACCCTTCCTGGCATGGGAAAGCTTGACGTCCGCGTCAGAGCAAGTACCCCCATAAGTTTTAACTGCAACCATATACATTTGCATTAGGCTCACACATGTAATCATCAGTCAATATATCATTTTACCAAGAACACATTTCTGAAACATTGCAGTACGTCACTCTTTACACAGTATTACACACACATTGTACCATAACTCAAGTTATTACCTCTTGTACATGAAACCTGAAGAGAAG
Organism: Neoceratodus forsteri; assembly: GCA_016271365.2. Lineage (NCBI taxonomy): Eukaryota > Metazoa > Chordata > Ceratodontiformes > Ceratodontidae > Neoceratodus > Neoceratodus forsteri. The sequence goes on along the minus strand of CM028133.1, from coordinate 82,064,407 downwards.
GGCCCTTCCTATCAGTTACCTTTGGGGCTGGACGGGCAAGGGCACCATACTTAGAGGGCAACACAAGTAACTTGAGTTAGCACTGACGCTCAGTTTGGGCAATGAGCTCGGGGACACATACACCTTTATGGACAACATTGAGAGGCAGGTCCACTGGCCGGCCCAGGGAATCATAACTGAGGTGCACCACAGGCTTTACAGCTCGACCAGTCTTTCTAGGGGGAACTGTTACAGTCTCTGCACTCTGAGCCTCATTTTCAGTATTGTCCTCACTTGTCAGGGGAGTCTCCATGGGGGTAGAGAGGCTAGAACTTGGGGCACTTTCAGCTCCAGGAGTTACAGTTTCTGAGTCCACAACATTTGGCTCGCATTGAGAGCTTTCGGACACTGGCAGTGGACTGTCCTGGCACTCAAAATACTCTTCTTGTTCTGGTGTATCACCAGTCTGCCCCAATCCATCATTTTCTTCCCCTGAAAGCTCAAACAGTTCAACCATGCACAATGATTCCATTTCATCTGATCTGATGCTTTGCACTTCACTTTCTGGGAGCATTGGCTCCAGGGACGAAACTGGGGGCTTAGACAGTCCAGAAGGCCCAGCTTCATTTCCAGTATTGACTAGGGGATTGCCCCGAAACAATTGACTCAGTTCGTAAGAAGGATAGTATTCAAAGTCACTCTCACTTTCTTCTGATATGGACTGACAGTCATGCTCAACTGGGACTTGTGGAGGGGAACACTTTAACTCTGCTTCTGTAGGTGCAGACTTTCTTGATCTTTTCTTAGCAGCAGCTCTAGTCACTGGTCCAGAGCGGGCATCTTCTGGGGGCTCAGACTCAATCAAGATTTGTCCAATGGGCAGTAAATGATTTCTATGCATTGTTTTTACATCTTTTGAATTATTCTCAGGCCTTACTTTGTACACTGGCAGATCATCTAGTTTGCCCACTACAATGTGAGGGAGATGGTGCCATCTGTCATCAATCTTGTGTTTGCCATGCAGTCCCAGATTTCTTAGCAATACCCGATCTCCCTCCTGGAGTTCCTGTGCTTTCACCTTTTTATCATACCTTTCTTTGTTGGCCAGATTTCTTTTGGCAGCCATGGTTTGAGCCAGTTGGTACGCATGAGTTAGCTGGCCTTTAACTTTTGCACATACTGTAAATAGTTGTCAGCTTGAACCCCATCAGGAGAGAACCCAAAACACACATCTACTGGTAGTCGACCTTCTCTTCCAAACATCAGGCGGTAGGGGGAGAACCCAGTGGCATCACTTTTGGTGCAGTTATAAGCATGTACCAGGGTGCTAATTTGTTGGTTCCATCTAGGCTTGTCCTTTGGGTGCAGGGTGCCTAGCATATCTAGCAAAGTGTGGTTGAAACGTTCAGGCTGTGGGTCCCCCTGGGGGTGGTAAGGAGTGGTTCTGGACTTTTGCACTCCCCACAGAGAAAGCATCTCTTTGATCAGACGACTCTCAAAGTCTCTCCCTTGATCAGAATGGATTCTTTGTGGAGCCCCATAGTGAACAAAAAAGTTTTCTACAAGTACTTTGGCTACAGTGGATGCTTTCTGGTCTTTGGTGGGGAAAGCTTGGGCATATCTCGTGAAATGGTTAGTGACCACCAGCACATTACTGATATTTCTTTGATCTGACTCCAAACTCAGAAAATCAATACAGACCAGCTCCATGGGTGCACTAGTGGTTATGTTAACAAGGGGGGCAGCCTTCTGGGGCAAAGCTTTCCTCTGCTAGCAGCGACTACAAGTTCGAATGTGTTGCTCCACATCAGCCCCCATCTTAGGCCAATAGAATCTGGATCTCACCAAGTCAAGTGTTCTGTCTATACCAAGGTGCCCCATGTGGTTGTGCAAGGACCTCAATACTGAGTCTCAAAAGGCAGTGGGCAGCACTAGTTGTTGTTTGTCTACTTGTCCCCCTCTGTCTACTGTTTCTCTGTATAACAGTTTATTGATCAGTTTCAACTTAGGACCTTCTTTGTATAACAGTGCAGTTCTCAAATCAGTGGAACGTAATTTGGACACATCTTTTCCTGCATAGAGGGCTTCTAAAGCTGCTTTGATCATGGGATCGCGGATTGAGCCCGCCAGTACTGTCATTGTCCAGCTGAGGCAGTGCACCAATGTCTATTGCAGAAAAGTGGCAATAAGCAGCAGGTATGCAATTCTCAGAGGGTCCCAAGCAATCCACCATGCAGACCACTGCGTCCGTGGACACCTGTTCCTCCCTGTCAAACTTCCGGCAGAGTGCCCGAATGTCAGGCTCTGCCAATCGGACCCAATCATTCTGGGGAACAGGCCCGGGGAGAGCATCAGCATCTATGTGGTTCAGACCTGCTCGGTATTCGAGAGCATAGTCGTATGTAGATAATGCAGAAAGCCACCTATGGCCAGTGGCATCCAACTTAGCTGAGGTCTGCACATAGGTTAAAGGATTATTGTCAGTTTTACTAGTATTTTAGCCCCATACAAGTACTCATGGAATTGGTCAACAATAGCCACTTCAAAGCTAGGAACTCTAACTTATGTACAGGATAGTTCTTTCAGATGGGGTCAGGCTTCTACTGGCAAAGGCCACTGGTCTCAGGCCATTCTCGTGCTCTTGGTGCAACACAGCCCCCAACCCTTGCAAGCTAGCATCAGTGTGCAGGACATAAGGTTTTCTTGGATCGGCATAGGCCAGCACTGGAGCATGGGTAAGTTGATAAATGATCTCATGAAAAGCAGTCTCACAATCAGGAGTCCAGCGGCCCCAAATACTTCACTCGGACTAAATACACTCTTTCAGTCTTGAGGACGCTTGACTTTTGGTATTTTTGTGGGTTGGGGATACCTTGAGTAAGGTTAAGTAAAGGCGGATCACTCTTGAATAGTCCTTGATGAAACGCTGATAATAACCACAGAATCCCAGGAATCTTTGCAGTTCTTTTAGATTTTTGGCTGTGGCCAGGTGGTCAAGGCCTCAACCTTACTTGGGTCGGTCTCTATTCCTCGGTGGATACTATGTGTCCCACATACTTTACTGATGTTTGAAAGAATTGACACTTATCAATGGACAGTTTAAGGCCAAAGTCCTCCAGTCGGTCCAATACCTTAAATAATCTGCTCTCATGTTCCTCCAGTGAGCTGCCAAACACAATAACATCATCTAGGTATACCAGGCACTCTAGTAAGTTCATGTCCCCACTGCACGCTCCATCAATCGTTGAAAAGTGGCTGGGGCACCTGAAATCCTTGAGGCATCCTCATGAATTCATAGAAGCCAAGTGGACAGATAAAGGCTGTCTTGTCACGGTCCTCTGGGGCCATCGATCTGGTAGTACCCACTCATGGAGATCCAGCACAGAGAACCACTTGCTCTCGCTTAGGCAGTCCAAAGCATCCTGAATGCGGGCATTGTGTACTGATCAGGATAGTCCACGGTTTAAGGTGCGATAATCCACACACATCCTTACTGTTCCATTCTTTTTCCTCACTACCACAATGGGGGAAGCATAAGGGCTTCTGGATTCTTGTATTACACCAGCAGCTAACATCTCTTGCAGATGCCGTCTCACATCATCTATGTCAGCAGGTGCCAGGCGTCGAGACCTCTCACGAAATGGTCTTTCGTCATGCAGCTGGATATTGTGCTCAGCTCCTTGCATGCATCCTACGTCCCATTCCTTTAAAGAAAACACCTGGTCTCTCTGGGCAAGCTTCTCACTGATCCTCACTTTCCATTCAGCTGGCAGCGGGGAGTCGCCGAAATCAAACAAGTCAGGCGTTACTCTGTCATTCTTCCTTGAACTCTTGCTGCTGGGTAGCACTGCAGTGTCTGCACAATGCACATTAGCCAGGATGCAACCTCTATTTACTCGAATGTCTCTTTCAGACACATTATGAACTTGGACCATTACCCTCCTGGCATATGCATGGGCTCTAGCAGGCAAAATACTAGGCTTGACCAGCAGTCCCTCTGGCAATTTTCCATCGCCTGGTGCATCCAACATTAATATTTTATTCTTAACATCCTTTCTGATACGGACCTCTCCCTGTAAGGTACACTGGGCATTTGGCGCCAGGATCAGAGACTAAGGATCCTTCTTCCATACAATTCCGACCGGTTCCTCTGGTTCTATTTTTTCAGCATCTCTCTGTGCCTCATAGGCCTTCTTAATTAAAGCCGGAACTCTTAAAGCTCTACTAGTCTTTGACCCCTGTTTTTCATAACACAACTGTGCCAGCCTTCCGAACATATGAGCATTTGTTCCAATCAACAAAGGGACACCATCATACAGTCAAGTGGGGGGACACACTAAGGCTAGGGTCTCTACTTGTTCGGCCACTCCAGCCATGGAGGTGGGGAAAGACAGCCAAATTCGGATATACCCGGAATAGGGGTAGGCCTTCTCACTTAACCCCCATACATGCAGTCCTTCTAATGGTTGTAAGGGTACGTCTGACAAATGCTTCTGATACCAATCTTGGAACATAATTGTCACTTAGGAGCCACTGTCTAATACAGCTCTTGTAGACACTCCATTCACCTTTACAGTGGTCTCCATGGAGGGACCCACTATTCTGGACCAGTCTGAGAGGCGGTAGTGGGGGCCTGGGCAACTGACCTTGCCACAAAGGACGGAATTAGCATTTTTGGTGCCCTCACTGGGATCATGTCGTGCACCTCTTAACCACTGATTTGTTCTCCAAGCCTCCTTGTAGCCTATATGCAACTTTGTCAGTGTCTTTTGGGACTGGCATTCCTTTTCATGTGCCCATCTTTCCCACAATTATAGCAAAACATACTTTCTGGAGTTTGAGCTGGCGAGGCGCCACACTGGGAGACAGGGCGGGGTATTACTAACTGGAAACCTGGGTGCCATCTCTGTTCTAGCGTGATAAGCATTTGGAGACATCTCGTCAGTTTCTCCACTTCCATGGTCAAGGAATTGAGTTTGGAGCTGTTATCAGCAGGAGATACATGGGTGGGTACCCCACCCCACGCCGCGATGCAGTCGGATATAGGTCAGGAGCCCACGTACTTGCAGGCGTGGCCTTCATAAAGGGACTGTTTTTGAATTCCCGGATCTCTCTCAACAGTTCGCCCCATTGTGGCATATCTTTTTCCTTGCCAGAGCACTCATTTACTGCCAACCTCTGCCCTGAACTTCACTTGATGGGTCACCCTCAGTCACTCGGGTCGTAGTCGCAGCTATTGGTGCAGGTCCCTTCGAGGTCGCCTTTCTCAACTCCTGAATTTCTTTCATTAACTCATCATAGGAGGGTGGGGATTCCAGTCGATCTGCCAGGCGTAACTGAGCAACAGCAGTTCTGAGAAGGGGCAGACTTAAGGATCCTGTCCAGCCTGGTTCGGTCCAGTTCAATCGCTGGCAAACTGCCTGTTCTGAGGCATTCTTGCAACAATTTTTCCAGCCGAGATACATACACAGACAACAACTCCCCTGGTACTGTTGTGCATCTCTTACTCTCCACCATAGGTCCTCATCAGAATCTGGGCTCCCATACACATTCTCCAGGGCCTCAAGATAGGCCTGTGCAGTCACTTCAGGGTTACTGGCCTGTTTAGCATGAATGGTAGCCAGGGCAGGACCTCGGAGGCTCTCACTAACCCTCTTTTGCTTTTTGGCTTCTGAGCATTACCATTCTAGCACTTGGGGGGCAACATAGTCTATCCAGGTCTCCCAGTCATCCTCCCCTTGGGGGGTGGGGAGGGTGCCAGAGAAGATCCTCAACCTTCGGTAAGAGTCGTGACTAATGGCAGGTGCAGAAATAGGAGTCTGCATTGGTTCAGCCACCATTACGGGTACTGAAGCGGAGAGGGTGTTGGGGAGGAACACCCAGGTGGCAAGAATAGTTTCTTCAAGTCCTCCATAGTTTTCCTTCCCCAGCAACCATTTAGCAAATTTCTCCTCAAAAGTTTCAGATAGTGGTGGGGCTCATTCTCCCCGGGTCTTTACTGTCCTTAGTTATCACTCTCCAAGCAGTGAGGGCTCCTCTGGGGTAATGGTCTGTGGCACTTTGGAGCTATCTATGGGATCCTTAAACTCTACTAGGGCCAGGAAAGTGTGGGTGAGCAGATTAGCATGCCGACCCACCACCACAGGGTTTTGTAAACCTTCCACCTTGAGAGTACTCCCTGCACAGTGTCCGTATTGATACTCAGGGGATGTCCAGGATAAGCATAGCATTTTGGGGGTCGATCTCCTCCCCAGTACACCACTCCACCAGCCGGTGCACAGCCACTTTTGTTGGGGTACCCATTTTTTCTTAACAGTGGTTCGTAAATATGGCCACTAGAGGACACACAATCCCAGCGGTGAGCCTCCAAGATGTAACCCCTAGATGGCGCTATCCCAGGGGCTACTACCCCTGCCTGATTTGCCACTAACAGGTTGAGGGGCCTGGATCCAATGGCGGGTGCCTCCACCCAGAGGTCAGGGTTTGCAATAGTTAAACTTACTTGGTCACAGCCCTCTGGGACACTGCAACCCTTTCTTCCCACTAGTGGCCCACACAATATATCAGAATTACCTTCACAGTATACACTTACCCCAGGGCTGGTTCAGGCACTGGGACCTCCTGTAAAATAAGATATAGTGCAACAATCACAGTACAATACTTTAACATAGACAAATACCTCAGGCAGTATAACTTTGCTGAAACAAGCAGCTCTGATTTATTTAGGGGGATATAACAAGGACAGGGGGAAATCAGGTTAATTAGCTTATCACTCTACTCATCTACCTATGGCTCTGTGCACAGGCCTATCCCTATCAGTTACTGTCCCTGGGTACCCAAGCCCTAGTGGCTAGTCCAAACTGTGGCAGCTGGTAGGGGCCCTTTCACACAGAGAAAGGAAAATTAAACAGTCAGCAGTACAGTAATTCCATTTGGATTTAATGTGGCAATTCAACAGGGAGCGACCCTGAATTAGTACTCACGACCTCCAAACAAGATAGGGTCCTTCAATGTCAGCAGGGCTACTCTTGAGCTCCAAGAGACTCCTCACACATTTATATGGTAAACAGTCACAGGCAAAAGTCACTTAATGGCAGCAGGATTCACTTGAGGTACACAAACCTCTTCACACATTTATATGGTAAAAAGAAAGCACTATACCAGGCAGGCTGCATCTGTATCCCGATCGCAATTACTACACAATACCCGGGAGAACACACAGCAGATTCAGTTCCTGACAGACCGAGTGCAATTTTCAGCAATTCCTCCAGTCTTCTACAGGGTGAGCCTGGTTTCTACTCTTCAGATATCCTTTGATTCTCTTCACAGGACGGATTCAGTCCTAACAAGCTGCAGACCGGAACTCTGGACCTTACACATGTTTTTTTACTAAAACTGTGCACTGAAGGAGCACAGGGTTCCTTTCCCTTCACTGCCAGAGCAGACTGAAACCCAACAGACTAAACTGGGCACTTCCTTTGAGTTCCTCCCAGTTCTTGACTGGATTGGCTGTCACTCACAATAGACTGCTGCTGTTGGTCCAAAAAGGCCAAGTCTAAACTACATCTCCCAGAGTCACTGCCCATACAATCCTCTTGTGGCTGGCTCAGATTATGAGTCCAAGTTCTGATTCGTCCAAGGCACCATTTTAGAGCTAGCATTACCCCACACTGATTGGTCCAGTTCAGCAGTTCAAAACCAGAATGGGGAACTAGGCAGACACAGTTCTGACTGCAAAGAAAGCAGGTTAGACAAACTGTAATTTCATTATTACTCTAACTGATTTCTGGCAAACAGTTACATCTTTCAGATAGGTTCCCTTTGTACTGCTAGTGACTGCAAAAATGGAGTGAATTGGCAGTAGTTCGAGTGGTACTCAAACAGAGAAACACATAGTCCCCCCATATAAACTAATTATGTCTGCAAGCAGACAGCTCTTAAAGAGACAGTACCAGAGGCTCTAAAAACACTCACTGATAAATGGCTTAAACGCCAACCACCATTCAGGCTTGGAGCATTCAAGCAAGCTCCTGGAAGTCTTTTGAGAACCCCCATTTGCAGGGGGTTACAACTGGAGATGTGGTTAAGAGTATGGTAGCTGGGTTTTAATGCAATAAAGTACAAAATAATGCACTTAGGTCATAGAAATCTGGGGACAGAGTATAAAATGAGTGGAGTGATACTCACAATGACTAAGCAGGAAAGAGTCCTGGGTAATCATATCAAATTACCTAAAGGCTGCCAGGCAATGTGATAAGGTCGTCGAGAAGGCTAGTGGGATGCTAGGGTGCATAGAAAGGGGTATCACCAACAGAAAAAGGGAGGTGGTGTTGCCCCTATATAGATCACTAGTAGAGCCCCACCTTGAGTTCTGTACCCAGTTCTGGAGACCACATCTCAGGAAGGACATAGCCAGAGTGGAGGCAATCAAGAGGAGGTCTACTAAGATGCAGCAGGGTCTGCATCATAAACCCAGCAAAGAGAAGCTAAAGGAGCTCGATATGTGCATCCTGGAGGAAAGGAGAGTGAGAGAGAACATAAGAACATAGAAACATAGGAAAGTGACATCAGAAAAGGACCACCAGGCCCACCTAGTCTGTGCATTTGTCTAGCATTCTCTAGGCTTGCTCTGATATAGGAACATAGGAAAAAAGATATGATATAGAATGTTAAGTACCTCAGAGAGGTTAATAAGGTACAGGAAGAGAGTATTTTTCAGAAAAGGGTACTCTAGAACAAGGGGACATGCTAGGAAGTTGGAAGGGGGACAGTTCAGTAGAGATGTGAGGAAATATTTCACAGCAAGAGTGGTGGATTCATGGAACAACCTTACAACTGAGGTGGTGGGGGTGAAAACAGCAGTGAGGTTTAAAAATATGTGGGATAAACACACGTGAATAGATGTAAGGAAGAATGAGAAAAGACAGAACCATAGATCAAGTGGGTCTACATCGAAAATGAAGGTAGAAAAAAAATGAATAATATGGGCAGACTGGGTAGGCCAAGTGGTCCTTATCTGCCATCAGATTCTATGTTTCTATGACATAGCCAAATGGAACCATCTGTACCTGTCACACTTGGGAAGGGCTCAGGCTTAAGAAGTGATGGTTGCACCTAGGGTGCAATACATATTAGATAATATAACCATAATGACTGACCGCAAGACCATTGCTATGATACCTAATGATGTTACCCATTGTTTGGGGCTCTGACCCGAGACAGGTGAGCCACACAAAACTAGTGCAGGAATTCTCTGGGAACTTTATACCTCCCAAATGATAATCTTCAGAGAATGCACATGCCTCCATCATATAACTACAACAGTAACATAGCCTGATCCAGTCTCACCACTCCTCAAAATGGGTGGCCTATGAAGAAGCCCTCTTGGGATGTCCCTGGTTAATGCAATATACTTTGGCAGAACTCTTTAGTGAATTGGAGGGCTGAGGAGGCTGGACTTGGATGCCCTCATTCTTCCTGGGCTACCTATGGCAGCAACAAAGGACTGGGCTGCTCCAGGCCTGCAGCACTTGTTGAATGCCAGGCCAAGGGTCGCAAGGGGTCTCCTGAGCTGCACAATCTCCCTCCCACCACTGATCACCCCATGGACACCAGGGACTTCTGCACTCAGTCCCTCCCAAGCAAGTCTCCCAGTCAATCAGAGGGCTGAGGAGGCAGGACTTGCTGCCTAATTCTTCCTGTGCTCCCTACAGCGGCAGGAATTGACAGCTCCTCCAGGACCATGGCACTTGCTGGATACCATGCAATGGAATTGCAAGGAGGTCTCCTGAGCTGCACACCCTGCCTAACCCCACTGATCACCTCATGAACACCAGAAACTCCTGCACTCTATCCCTCCCCAGCATGCTCCCAGCTGGTGTCCCATCAAAGGGCGACTGAGACTGAGCAACTCGAATATGAGCGACTCAATCTTAGCTTCTGTTGTGGGCTACCCTGCAAGGGTAGGGACAGGAAAGTGCAGGGCAACAGAACAGCAACAGGATGCTGGAAGGTATCCTTAAGGTGTGTGAAGGGTGGTGAGAGGAGAAGCTGTGAAGCTGGCCTAGTGGTGCTGTGGGTAGGGAGGCTGGCTCTGGTGGGAGGTGCAGGGTTCAGGGCTGAGGTGGAACACACTATTTTTGTGCTCTTCTGTGCCCATTTTTTGCCTGTTGTCCTGGTTCTTCCCCTTTCCTGACATACACTCACCTCCGGAGTTAGTTATTTTAGTAGTGAGAATGTGGGGAGGGGCAACGCCTCCCCCACACACACAATAAACACAAGTTTGTTTTTGTGGCTGCGAATATACATCATCATTTTTACTTTGGCAATGTACATTCGCCATGGGCAATCGCCATATAGAACCCTGCCAGCTAATTGACGGTCTGCCTGCTGTATTTCACTTCTTCCTGCCCAAGCAGCTCATCCACACAGTGGCCCATCCATGCAAAGAACTGTGTGCTGAGGACATTGTGGAATCAACCACGAGTCAGCTGGATGGCCGACCACGCTACCCAAAGCAGTCTCCTCCAGCAGTCATTCACCTGAGCCTTCTACCTGCATGCTCTGCCATACCTATTGGAACTACAGTATGTTAGTCTGGATGCCTTATGTCAATCCCACCAGCTAGTTCTAGTTTGGATACTCATACTGCTTGTTTCCACCTCTCTATCTTTGTTTGTTTCATCTGCAACTAATATTCGTACTTGCCTCAGCTGACCTATTATTGTCTCCACTTAGCTTGCCTGTTTGATGCAACTCAGATTGGCTGTTTTTCTTTGCTTTAGCACAGGTCTGATTATTTTTTTCTCAATTCAACTAGCTGTTGTTGTGTTTGAAGGTTTTTCCATCCATGACTGCTGTTTAACCATATGCTCATGTTACATGTGCTTTGTTTTTGTCCTGATTGCCAGTTACGATCCCCTTCCCTCTTCTACCTGTGACTGCTTAGTTTTGCTCACCTCTCTCTCCTGCTGTTGTACTCTCTCACTTGCTCTGTTTTCTCATCTTTCCCCTTACTATACTGGCTCCTTCACCCCGAATCTCCTGCTTTTATCCTAATACATCCCTATCACCCATTTCCTTTCCCACCGAGGAACCTGTCACCCTTCTGCCCCCCATCCTTCTATTCTCTTCTACTCTGTGTGCTTATCAATCTCTTTCTCTGACTGCCTTTCTCCCCATTCTGTAACTCTCCTCCCTCTCCCGTCCCCCCTGCCTCCACCCCAACTATACTCCTCTGGATACCCACTTTCCTCATCTATCACTTCCCACACCTTCCTCCCTTACTCACCCCCCCTCGTATACCCTTTGTCCTCTCCCATCTCCTACTTCACCCTCTCCCTCTCTCCACCCCTCCCTTGACCCCTCCTGTCCCCTCCCTTCCTCCTTCCTGCTGCCCTATCTCCCTACTCTCCCACTTTCCCCATCCACTCTGGCCTTCTTCCTTCCTACCCCCCTCTCATCCTGAAGTCCTCCACTGCTACCTCTGCTCATTTAATTGCTACTCCCTTGTCCTCTCCCCCAGTCCACAAAAAGCATAAATCTCCTTTTTTTCTAGCCCTCCTCTTCCTACTTCTCTTGGCAGGAAATGTGAAACTGAATACTGGTCCCCGTTCCCCAAAAGTTGTAGTTTCTACCATTTCAACACGCATAAAACCTCCTCGCATTTAGACGACCTTAAGGTATGGGCCTTGTAGCACTCCCTGATATTATCTGTATACCTGAAACCTGGCTTCCTCTAGAGTCCTGGATTTGCACCTCACCCTCACTGATTTTCACCTTTTCTAGCAGGACAGAGGTAAACATGGGTAGGTGTTGCCATTTACACCCGCCATAACATTTCCCATTCTATCATCTTAAAAGAGGCCATCCCTCTTCTTATGAGCTTTTGCTGCTCCTTTGAACCTCTCACAACTAATCTCTGAACCCATCAGGATAAACCCTCACTCCTCTAACCACTCCCTCCTGTACTGGATACTATGCTTTCACCCTCATCATGTCTCATATGCTGGTGTTCTCCCCAATATATTCAGTGATCACAATCCTGTTTATTGTGTCAGGAAAACTTGCCCCCCAAAATGCTCCCCAAAGTACATTCAACATTGGCTCCTATGGTATCTCAAATCTGATGCTCTCCAGGGTGATCTAGCCTCCACTGACTGGTCCTCGGTCTACTCTGCCCAGGATATTCACTCAGCCCTATCACACTTCACTGCAATCCTCACTCTCTCCTGGAACACCCATGCCTCCCACAAAAGAACCAGAGTAAAATGTTCCCACCATCCCTTGATTACACCTGACCTCCTACAGCTCTGCAAAACCAGGGACTAGGCTTGGTCCTGCTTTAAGGCCTCCCACTCTGACTCCAATCACCAGCACTACATGTCCCTCAGAAACTCCAAGGTATCAGTGTAGCTAAGGTTCATTATTTCAATTGTAACTTTCAATCCAACCTAAGCTTCCCTTCCAACTTCTGGAAAATATTCCACTTCTTCCTCAACCACCACTCCACCAAGCCCCACCCTTTCTCCAAGCTGACAGTTCACTAGTGATATCCAATCACCTAGTTGTTGCCTTCCACTTGAAAAAATATTTCACAATATGTGTTACCCCTCCCAGTCTTCAGAGCGTTGCCCTCCCACCCCAACCCTACTCCTCTGCTGATTTTCACTTCACTCCTGTCTCCCTCAGGAAGTCTTCCTTGCCCTCAAATCTCTCAACCCCTCTAAATACAGCCCAGATTGCTTAGAACCCAAACTCCACCACATATCTACCCCTGCCATTCTTCTTCTCTCTCTTACCCATTTTCTAAACCCCTCTTTCTCTCTTTATGCCATCCCCCTTTCTTAGAAAACCACTAAGGCACTCCTCCTCCACAAAAGGAGTGGCCCATCATTCCTCAGATACTACAGGCTAGTCTCTCTTCTACCCTCCCTTTCCAAATTGCAGGAGTCACCAGTCCACTCTAGATTAGTCAAATTCCTTGACTCCTCCTCCTTCCTAGCACCGTTCTAGTCCAGTTTCAGAAGAAACCACTGCACGATCTGCTCACCTAACCATGTTACTGACTCTATCCTTACAGTGATGGGCAAGAGTCTTATAACAGAAGCTATCTTTATTGATCTTGCTAAGTTTTTCAGCTCGGTGTCTCACCCCCCTCCTCTTATACATGCTGGCCTCAGTCAGTCTCTCATCTTCAGTGATTCAGTAGTTACACTCCTATCTGACCAACTGTCAACAATTTGTGCAGGTGGGTGGTGTCTTATCTCCCCTCCCCATTCTTGCAGTTGTCCCTCAGGGCTTTATCTTGGGCCTCAAACTATTCTCAATTTTTCACAATGGCCTCCCCTCCATCTGTGTCTCCTCCCATATTCATATGTATGCCAGTGATACTGCCATCTGTGCATCTGGTCCCTCCACATCCACTGTAGCAACCTCGCTATAACAAGTCTTCCATAATGTATTATAGTGGTTTTAAGCCAACCAGCTCAAAGTAAATGCCAAAAAGACGGTTTCAATGAACTTTGGCACCAGTCAAAAGTTAGCGAGGCTATCACCTGTCCCTGTGTTCTCCACCTTTGATGGCACCCAATTGGAGGTTATCCACACCTATAAATACCTTGGTGTGTGGTTTGGCAGCAACCTAGAATTCTCATCCCACATCGATACTATACACTCAAAACTCCACCCAAAACAAGGCATCTTCTACAGAAACAAGGACTGTCTCCCCATTTTTAGGGCTGCAGTGAGTGTAGCCCTACAGACCTCTTATTATAAAAAAGGACTTAGTGCATTTCTTCTGACCAAATCAACATGTTGGACATGGAGCACAGTTGCCTCCATGTCCATGGCATCGCTGGAGTACTCTGCTCATTCTCTCAAGTGGGACTGTACTATTTTTTGCTTTTTACCTCAAGCGGCATCCTGATCATGACACTGGGGGTTTGGGCAGCACACCAGTGTCACTCTTTTATTTCTGGGAGGGGCAGGGTGGTGAGGTGCTGACAGGAGGGGCCGAGTGGGAGAATACCTTTAATTTCAAAGAAAAAGAATAGGAGGTCACAGCACACTCTGCCATGTCCAAGAGGGCTGCCACAGTCTACTATGCATGTGCTAGTAGTGGCACATGCACAGTGGTGTGCGGCAGCCATCTTGGACATGGTGGAGTGTGCCATGACCTCCGGTTTGTTTTTCTTTGAAACTAAAGATAACTCCCCCACCTAACCCTCTTTCTCAGCATCCACCACCCAGCATCCCCCTGAAATGTAACAGTGACAGTTGGGGTGCCCAATCTCCCAGTGTTGTGATCAGGATGTTCCCAATTATTTTTTCATTTTTCCACACCCGACCCTCCCATTCAGGACCCCCATAACATAAAAGTTACACTGGGGTTGTCCAATCCCCACTGTCACAATCAGGATGCCCTGCTTTTCCATACCCCTCCACCCGATCCTCACCTCAGCACTCCCCCCCAGAAACATAAGAGTGACACTGTGGTGCCCAATCCCACAATGTCATGAGAAGGATTTAATCCCCCACCTGACCATCCCTTGACACTGGGGATACACAGTTTCCCCACTACAGAAATCCTCTGTCTTTGTTTTTGTTCCTGTGAAAAGAAACCATCCATCAATGTCTTTGCTGCCAAGATTCCCCCACCCAATCCTCCCACTCAGCATGCACCCACCCCACCCCCAAGCCCTTACTTACCAATTGGAGATCCAGCACCAACACCATAAACCTCTCTGAACCACAGACACATCTTCACTCTTCAAAGCCAGACTGCAGACTGAAGAAACAGGTATGCGATTCAATGTATTTCAATTAGGTTTTGAACTCAGTGGCATAACGTGGGCATTTTTGCATATTTTTGGCCCAAATTTTTAACATGCCTTCTTTGGGATACTACCTCATTAACAATTGAGCTGTCATTAGGCAGATCTGTCCCAAAAGGTAATTTCATGGTCCCTGCATGAAATCCCCTTTTGGGCAGGAGCTGAAAATTTTCTCTGCCCTTGTTCATGAGGCGGAGTCATACGAAAGCAATGTTGAAAATCTGGTGAAGAAATATTGAAAAACAACAAAGTTATGGGCCTACACTGAATTTTGCAAAATTTACAACATAGTCATATCTTTACAGCACTTCATGAGTGTAACAGCTGCCATTTTTCAAATCATGCCCAAACTTTTATATACATCCTGAAAGGTGATTTCATGGTCCCCATGAAATCACCTTTCATGCTGGAGTTGAAAATTTGCTCTGCCCTTGTTCATGAGGCAGGGTCATAACAAAACTTTGCTGAAAATGTGGTGTACAAATATTACAAAACTTCAAATATATGGGCCTATGTTACATTTTGGTAACACAGGCTCATAACATTTGCAATTTTCAACATGTGTACCCCAAATTCCTCAGCTGCAGCCCTATTGGCTCTGGTCAGAATTTGTTGACTATGCTATAGCACAGCCTCTCCTTCTACTCTCACTAGGCTGGACACCTTCTATAGTGCCTTCTGTTGTTCTGTTGATAATGCTCCTCTTCACATCCATCACTGCTCCCTTTACTCCACTCTCACACAACATGGCATCTACAAAGAGGGGTGTGTACATCATCCCTACCTGATATACTCCTCACCTTAATCCCACATACAGTCAATAATACTTTGCCTGGAATCCATTTATACTTCCATCATCCAGTACTGTACTGTCATTGATTTTTTCAGTAATCACATGCAGACCAATCCCATCCATTTGGTGTCACAAACCCCCATACAACAAATGAAACCCATCTCCTTCAGTTTACACCCTACTCCACATTCTCCCAAATGGTACATCCTTGTCTCACATATCATTATTAAAACTGACTCTTCAGCTGCTGTATGCCCTCCTATTGCAGCACCAGTTTATTCACACTGAATGAGTTGTTTGCATCACGAGCAGTTACATCTGATAATACAGTAACATCTGATCATACAGTGCTTCCAATATCACTGATATATTCAACTGAATGCAATAGTGGCGCTACTGCAAAATGTGGGCAATTGTTTCTTTTTATTTATTTTTTTTTTATTTTTACATAAGGCATGCCAATGAAGAAGGTGCATGTTGACAGTGGGAGTGTTGGATGGTTTTGTAATGAAGTAATTATTAACTGTCACTAAAGGTCTTCCTGCAAGAAAAATTTGCTGCTCAAGTACAGATTTTCTGAGGGATATATTATGAGAGACCGTCATTTAGAATCCCAAAGCTCAGGAGAACAAGACCAACATCCCGATGCAGCAATTACCTGATGGATTACCATCATATCCATGGAAAGCCCAACAGTGGACTTATGCTGGCTTTGTGGTCTGGAGGGGGGCTCCACCTTCCCCCGCACCGTCCAAAATTATTATAACCAACTCCACGTCCTGGCAAATTACACTGTCAGGATTTCTGTGGTCAGAATGGTAATCTGTCGAGTAATAGCCATGTTGAGGTGTTGATCTCGGTCTTCTGGGTGTTGGGATTCTAAATGTCGCTCTTTTGTAAATCTCTTTCTGAGGCACTAGGTCAGAACTGCACATACAGCAATAGTACCACTCAGAACATCACAGCAATAATGATGCCTACAAACACAGAACCCAACAAAACCACACACATCCACATAGTAGGAGATCACTACCAGGGATTTAATGCTCAATAAAACCATTCTTTTTTTGCAGGGGGCACCACCACCCCGATGCTGGCACCCCTATAACTAAAATAATCAACTCCGAGTTGGATTATGAGGTCATTTAGAAACTCGGAGGGGGGGGAGTTGGTCTGTGAGATAGGACTTTTAAAATATGACAAGACTTGTAAACATTTGTGAAACCTGTCACACAGAAAAGGATAGGAGACCAACACTAGAACCCTGGTCTCCAGCACTATTCTGACTGAGCTGCTCTATGCCTTAGCCCTCTCTGCCATGGGAGCAGCTTGGCCAGCCTCCAACTTTTCCCAGCCCTTCTCCACACCTCTTAGTCACTCCACACCACAGACAGCTACAGGGTAGTGGTTACTGCTTTTCACTGTTCTACCTCTGCCACTGCCCATGATATGCTCTTTTACAGCCACTTCTTCCATGCACTCAGGGGCGTAATTATAGGGGGAGAAGGGGGGCACAAGTCCCCCCCAACTTTTGACACCACCCGTTTTTCTAGTATTTGTACCCCCCAACATTTTTATTTAATTTAAATCACCCGTTCACAATTACTAGCCAGCACATGCAGCATCGCACTTGTTTTACGTTTTTTTTTATTTATTTTTTTTGTTGTTGTTGTCATCTGCACTGCCATTGCCCACTGTGGCAAGAATGCAACAAGAGGAGCCAGATGATGCGAAGAGTAGACTGCATCTTCGGGACTTGCGTTGCATCAACCAGGAAGTAACGCGTGAGTGGCATGACCGCCTGGCCAGTAAAAATAAAACTAACCTTCCTCCTAAAACCAATCACGAAGTCCGAGGAGGAGCTGGCGGGAGGCTATGCTGCGGCGTGTCGTAAGCGTGCATTGTGAGGAGAGACAGAGAGTAGTGTCTTGATCGAACGCAGTAGTATGCTAACAAAAAGTCAAAAACTACCCAAAGAAATCTATCTCTGGCTGCACACATGAGTGACTGCCAGGACAGAGTAACTCTGTCATGTCAGGCTCTGGCATTCAGGCAGCAGTACTGATCAGTCTGGTCATCACCTCATCGGACAGTCTGACAGAAGTCAAGTTCAGTTCGGGCCTGCCCTGGCTGGCTATTTTGCTACTGGGAGGAGGAGGCTAGCAGTAACAGCAGTGATCAGTAGTCGTTATTTAGGGCGAGGGGACCAGTCCGTATTTAGGAGGAGGGACCAGCTGGACTCAAGACTGTCATCTGGGAGAGGAGACAGAGTTCAGTTCAGGGCCTCCGGGCGGTGCAGTGCCACTTGCAAGTAGTCTCCTTGACGCGTGTGGAGTTGATGACTAGTCTGCCTGGTGAGGAAAACACCGTCTTTCACAGACTGCTTGAGGCGGAACCCACCTGGAAACTGCCTGCTGGAGACAGTGCCAGTTGCTGCTGGCATACATTGCTGCAAGAACAAGCAGGTAATTTTTGGTGTATAGTGACTACTACTTCTACTATTCCCCATAGGTCCCAAGTTTCAGCAAGTGAATGCTGTTCCAGATGTGGGGGGTTATCCCTGTCTAAAAAAAATTACAAAATGATTTTTTAGTCAATCACAGGTTCTTAAAGAGTGTCACTTAGACAGGACACATTGGGCATTGGATGTGATTTCAACCCCCCAAGCCCACACCAGATCTCCTTTGCAGTGAGTCAGATCCTACAGTGACTAGGCAGGCCACTTTGGATGCAATTATGAAAATGGCTTATAATATTTTTTAGAACATCTTAAAACACCCAGCATAATCCCAGCCCACACCAGGTCTCATCTGAGTACAGATGGAGATTCTAAGGGCCTGAGGATCCAAGCTGTGTCCTTTTCAGATTTTACTCAGCCTCGCCCAAGTCACTCGGCTCATGCATTTTGCTGCTTTTGGAAAGTCTGTGCTGGTTGGAGGGTTTAAATGTTACTTTGTGGGTCTGACAGTGAAATGCTGGTCAATTTGGGGCTATGATTCCCTACATAAATACATCTGCTGACAATGTGCAACTTAGCAAGGGTCACCAGGCAACTCTTGTGAAGCTGGTTAGCAGGCTGTAGAGCGTGGCAGATGGGCAATAATAAAGCTTGGATGTGCATGTGTTGGGCAGCCCATTTCTGGTGGGACTGGATGGGAGTGCATGTGCCTCCTGTAGTGATGCAAGGCAATCAGGCAGTGGCAGCAGAGAAAGGGGTGCGGTTCTTGCAAAAGCCACAAGTTACAGCAGCAGGCTGGGAGTAGAACAGGGTGGTCTCTGAGGAGCAGGGACAGGTATGGTGGCTCACCATGGCTGCATTGTGGTGTTAAACTCAGCCACATGGAGATGGTAAATTCATTATAGTCAGTTGGAGCAGTCCGAGTGGATGAGTGGTGATTCATGCAGATATGTGTGACAGGCTGCATGGTGCATGTATCTCAGGGCGCCTTCTTGGTTTCAGAGGCTGTGTTTTTGGTACCTGACTGCTATTATGCTTGTACAGCTGCCCAGAGGGTCCTGCTATTAGGGGCCACAGATAGGTGCTGAACCCACCAGTGTGTGTGGGCAGACAAGCTCAGACAGATCATTGTATGCAGCAGTGTGAGTGGGGCATGGGAAGATGGCAGCATTCTGGAAGGTCTTTGGTACATATTTGCAGTCTACCATTTTGGGAACACAGTGTGTCCCACAGTGTGCATGCACAAGCCACTGTGTTGTGTATGGTTAGCCTACACTGCCAGGCAAAGCAGAATGGAGAGTAATAATAATAATAATTTTAAAAAGTAGGGCATTTGTGGAGAACGTTGGACAGTGGGCATGTATTAGGTTATTTACGGTACTTGAGGGTAATCTCCCTATACTGAATTCAAGTAACAGTTTAGGTGCAGCCCTGCCACTCTGAGTACTTGTTGCCACTGGCTTTTCTCATCCACAATCAGGTAGTGATCACAATGCTGGGAGACCCACATCTCAGATCTCACGATGATCTGCTCAGCGTCCCCCTTCCTGTCTTTCCCTAACCTGAATATAGCTGTACTGTGCTAGAATGGCCTATTCAGTCCCTCTCTTAAGTAATTCTTCTCTCCTGCTCCCCACACCAAAAAACTGGTGAGATCTCTACCCTTCTGCATCATGAATGTAGTTAGTACAGTCTCTATGCTATTTTTACATATTAATAATAACACGATCTTCTGATAAGCCAGGCTGTTAGCAGAGCACAAAGGGTGAAAATAGGCTTTACTGCCATATAAGATCTAAGCCACCTATGGTAGGCACAGTTAAATGATGTGCATAATGATGCACACACCCATCATTTAATAGTGCCTAATCAAAGGAAGCCTAGATCTTTTAAGGATAGAAAGCCCATCTTCCCCTTGTTTCCTGTTGCTATGCCTTGACTTACTGGAAAGATCTGTTTATTTTTGATATGTCAAAACCCGGGACTGTACTACATGTATTCATGATGCAAAAGGTTGGTGAGCTTACCAGTTTGTGGAGGGGAGAAGTAGTGAAGAATGAATACCAGACGGGACTGAGAAGGCCACTCCTGTAAGGTACTGCGATATTCAGGGAAGGAGGAACACAGAAGGGGAAAAATAGGAACAGATCACTGTAAGATATAAGATGTGGGGCTGCCGGCACCATGATCACTACCTGACCCCATTGTCCTGGCCAACATTCCCCTTCCCATAAAACCAGTTCATGCAATTGTCCAGTGCTGCATGTGGTTATTAATGTGTGAAGTGGCTGCCACTACACGTTCAGTCACTTCACTACCAGTCTAGCATTACTTGTAAAGCACTGTGGGATACAATACTCATGAAAAGCATTATATGTATGTTGATTCTTATTATTATTATTTCCCATGGAAAAAAAGTCAAGACAAGCATATTTTTGATTTCCAAGAAAGTATTAACTGTGGCATTGGACTACACAAACATTTTGCTACAAACAAGTGATGGCTCGGGGTGCTTTTTGTCACTGTCACCAAGTAAAGTACTCTGAATGATTTATTGAGATCTGCAATAAAAATTAAAGAAAAAAAAATACACACTATATTTAAAATAAAAACGTGCCCTGGGTAAATATTGTCTTCATTGTTTTCCCTGTATGTATTACATTTCAAAGGTATGCTGATAGAAAATTTAGTATTTTTCCATATATAGTTTACCATTTGGTTTGTACCACAGTTCCCATGATCCGAAGCTAGTTGAGAGTGAGGTTGACTTGTCCCCCCCAACCTTGGCACCAAAATTACTCCCCTGCATGCACTGTTCAGGTTGCATTCTTTTGACCGGGTAGGGTTTTCAGATTATCATGAGGCAAGCTAGACTGCAAATAGTTTAATTATTAATTTTATGTATTAATTATCACAGCAATCTCTCTGTTCTGATATACAGTTTTTCATCCCTCCCTCACATCCTCATAATGTGCAGGATGTTCTTTGCCTGCCATGCTTCCAGACATGCTGTTCTTCTGGTAATCTTTTGATTTAATGCATACACAGGTTCATTTTAAGAATCCTGAAGGTGGCCAGACTCTGTAGTTATCTGTCCTAACTGCACAAGACAGTGATTATAATGGCTGGCCACATTATTGTGAGGTCAGTGAAAGGGAGAAGTAATGGCTGCCATCATCGGCTACAAGCTGGGGGAATATAAAATGACTATTTTACTTTATGAACACTGGATTTCTGTTCCATTGGATAATGTGCCACTGCTTTTGTCTTAAAATTGCAGTTGGTGGTCACCAGTGGCTGGTACAGTCTACTATCTGCCAGTATTTCTCTTCCTCATAATGCAAACTCTTAACATTTGGTTCCAGAAAATCCTCCAAATAAACTCCCCAAGATGCCTAGACTGAATTTTTAATTCAACTGTCTCCCAGGCTTGGCCTCATATAGCTCTGATCTGTGAGCTGTGCCTGTCTTTTGTGTCCAGTGATACTAGACCTGTTCTTCACTGTCCACCTCCCCTTCTGGATCGCCTGAACATTTTTTCTGCCAACTCTGACTCACCCAATAAAGCTCTGAGCTCCAATCCATGAGCTGTGCCTACTGCCTTTTTCATTTATGGTCAGCATCACCAGGATAGGAGTCTAGAGTCAAGTTTGATGTTGTTCCACCAATGTTGCACTGCAAGTGGGGATGGGGAAAGCTCAGTAGGTGAGAGGGCTATTGTAAGTGGTCTCTCATCCTACTTTAAGACCAGGTTTGATCATTCTCCCCTGAAGTTGTGAACAGCTTTGAGCACTAAATTTAACATGTCTTCTCAGCCGCTGTCAGTATTTAAGTGACTTGTACAAGCTGACCACTCCAACTGGCATGCCAAGAGTAGACTCCAGATATGAGATTGGTTATAGGATTCTCAGCAGGTCTCCTGTGTGCCAGTCAATGATTATTATTGCCAGTCTGCTCATGGCAAGCAACATACAGTATCTGTAAGTCAGTCATGCAAGGGGTGTGGACTGCTCAGTAGCTGTAGAGCTCAATCAAATCCACAAGCCTGGTGCATTAAGTTGATGGGAGCTAGGGGCATTTGATCTTTAGTCAAAGAAAAGGCCGCACAACTCCTGGTGTGAATAATAGGCATGGAAGGTTTTTAGGATTGCAGTAATTTATCTATGTGCCATGTGGAGCTTGGATTGCAGGAGTCAAGGTGGTGTGGAAAGAAGTTGGAGATCTGCTGCTAAGCCTTTCAGCTGCCATGAACTTCAATCTGGTTCACCAGCTGTGTTCTTGTATGCAGTTAGTCCCAATACTGGATTTAGCAGCTGGTTGCTTAGCTCTGGAGGGGAGGGGTTATACAGTAAGTCTTGTATCTGCCAGACATTGGGGTAACCTTCAGTGGATGTGGGCCCTCCTGGCATACCAGGTCAGATGGTGTGAGCTGAGGCACTGCACTTGCTGGGGGGAAGGGGGGTGCAGAGATCTGCCAGACTGATGCAGAGGCAAGGGGCTCCTGTTTTATTAGATGAATAAACTCTAGTGGTGTGTGATGTTTTTTTCAAGCTTCTCATCTATGGCTGAGTTACAGTAGCATCAATCAGAAAGCAGCAAACAGGTGGGGACTGGTGACCACATTGAATACGTATGTTCATTAACATCACACACAATGAGGATTTTAGCATAATGACTTTATACAGATACAAAACACATAAATATTATCTATTTTAAGAATATTTAGTTTTTGCTAATCAATTTGTTCAAAGTGCTATACAATTTCTAAATTGATTAGGACTTTCACATGTGAAATGCACTGTTTTATCTATTTACCCACCTCATGGGCAAGGTATGTAGATGTTTTCAGATCTGTCCCTAAAGGTGATTTTGTGGTTTTACCTACTGAGTTCATGAGTTGGGGTAATAGGACTATGTTGAAAATTTGGTAGAAAAATATGGTAAAATGACTGAGTTATGAGTGAACATTGAAATATTTCAACCTTCACTCACAATCTTACTGATTTTCAATACAACAGAATTATTATATGCAGGGTCTTAATCTAAGGTCTCAACATGTGAAAAGGATTTTGGGGTTTATATTCAAAGTGATTTAAAAGTGGTGCTCATAGCAGAAACACCTCAAATAAAGTCACGTATTTGGTAAATAGTATAAGAAGGGTTCCACTCTAGATGTAGGGCAGTTTTGATGCCAATGTATAGGTCCCTAGTTAGGCCCATGCTGGGCTATTGTTCCACTGTATGAGTCCTTCCTAATGAAAGATGTTAAATTTGGAAAGGCCACAGCTGTCCTTTACCAGATTGATATCAGGTTGTGAAAGTTTGAAATATGAAGATATATTGGAGAAATTAGGACTGTGGTCTCTGAGTAACAGGAGGGCTAGGACGATCTATTGTTTTGTATAAAGGACTAAGAGGTGAGGATGTCAAAACAGAGTTGGGTTAGAAATAAGGAAAATCATATCAGTTGAGGGCATGATAGGCAACTGAGGGAATCAATGTGTAGGACAGAATTAAGAAGGAATGGATTTAAGTGCAGGGCAATCAGAATGTGGAATAGATTACCTCACAAAGTGGTGGAAGTGGAGAATTTGTGTATTTTTGTAACCCCCAGGGGACGCTATCCCAAGGGCTACTACCCCTGCCTGCCTCAGCTGTGGCAGGGTGAGGAGCCCAGATCCGTTGACGGGTGCCTCCACCCAGAGGTCAGGGTTAGGACAGTCAAGGTTGACTCGGTAACAACCCTCTGGGTTGTTGCAACCCCCCCTTCGTCCCACTAGTGGCTCACACAGTTCAATTGCAAGGCTCTCACCCTGAACACTTACCCCCCGGCTCGAACCACTCAGCTCACTCCGGGGACCACCTGGAAAGTAAGATACAGTTATCAAACGTTCACTGTGCAGTATATCACCAGTAACACACAAACCAGCCAGGGTACGGTTGCAAAACAAACAATCTGATTTATTTAAGGGGAGATAACAAGGACCGGGGGAAATCAGGGTGATTGGCTTACTCACTAATATAGACATATATATATATATATATATATATTTATAAAATGGGTAGGAATTGCAGGAATATCATTAGCTGACCAGCATCACATGACCCGTCACGTATATCAGTAGGACCCTTCACCTGCACTTTTACCTCCCCTCCAAAACAATTTTGACATTTTATAAGATAGATAAACCACTCTGAGGTGTGCGGTCACGCTCTGATATACGCATCGCCTGGCAGTTGACGACCGGCCTGCGCCCGGCATGACACGACACCAAGGTGTGCTGTATATCAGAGCGCCGATCAAGACACTCCTAGAGTGGTATATCTATTACATATATATATTATATATATATTATATATATATATATATATATATATATATATATATATATATATATATATATATATATGTGTGTGTACTACCTAGGGCTCTGTGCACAGGCCTGACCTATTAAGTACTGTCTATGGGTACCCAAGCCCTACTGGCTAGTTTCTCGATGCAGCTGGTTGGGGCCCTGACACAAATGAGCATTTAATTCTCTGAGCAGATCAAGTGGGGCCAGTAAGCTCAATTGGTACAGTCTGCAATACACAAAAGACTTTGCCTTTGTCTGTAACCTTTAACAGGGAGCTACCTTGAGTCAGTACTCACAACTCCAACAGAGGACCACTCTTTCCTCACTTGCAGGGCTGAGCCTGAGCTTCAAATGCCTCCTCACACATTTATATGGAAAACAACAGAGGGGGTACCATACCAGGCAGCTGCTTCCAGGACCCGAACGAACTCACAGCAATTTCGGGCACTACACTGCAGCTTCAACGTCCTGACAGGCCGAGCACGATTCAGCAGATTCTCCAGTCCTCTTCAGGTGAAGCCTGGTAGGTAGCTGTGTTTATACACAGCCTCCTCTGACCGCACGCCGGCGGATTTAGTCCGAAGCTTTCTGGCTATGGAAAATGGCCACCTCAGGCCTTTCACGTGCTTCCTGCACAAACACTCAACAGCGCAGAAGCTCAGAGCTCCCTTCTCCTTCACAGTCACAATGCCTCTGCTCTCAGGCAGTTGGGGCCAGCCTCCTCAGCTGCGCGCCACCCGATGCCATAGGTGGGCTGCAGACACCAGGCTATGAGACCTGTCTCGATTGGTGCAAAAAAAGGTGCCCTTGTTCAGACTTCACTTCCCAGGATTACTAGCTAAGTTCCCATTGGTCCGCCGACTCCTTAGAGGGTCCTCATGATCAGATTGGTCCACTTCAGCAGTTCAGGACCAAAATGGTGGGGCAATAACAAACAGTCCAGGCTGCAAGAAAACAGGTTAGAACAAACTGTATCTTCATTACTTTAACGGTTTTCACAGAAACAATTACATCTTTCTGATGGGCTCCCCCTGCGCTTCTAGCAACTGCAGGAACAGAGCGATTAACCAGCAGCCCATGGCAGGAGCCGAGCACAGAAACCCCAGCCCCCTTTACAAACCCCCACTCTGTGAGCAGGCAGCTCTTAAAGAGGCAGTACTGGAGGCTTTAAAAGCACTCACAACCCCTCATTTAGTGGCCTTACGCCGAACACCAGCCAAGCAGTGAGCACTCAAGCAAGCTCCGGGAAGGCTTCTAGGAGCCCCTAATTGTAGGGGGGTTACATTTTTAAGACTAGATTGGATAAATATTTCTTAGAAGTTGGTGACTTTTGTTAGCGTCACTGAATTGTGGGAAAAGTTCACATGGGCATTGCCTTCTTGACTTTCCTATCCTTCTAGTATGAACTCCAGTATTTCCATCAAACTTTCAGCACAACGTTTTTCGGACCCAACCTCATAAACAATGCAAGTGACATTTTTCAAATCCATGCCAAAAGGTGATTTCAGTCACTCTGCAAAATCATGTTTCTGGATGGTTTCAATAATTTTCACTTACTGAGTTTATGATGTGGGGGTCATAGGAAGGCCATGTTAAAAATCTGGAGTAAAATATGGCAAAATGACCAAGGTATGAGTGAACATTAAAATATTTCAACATTCACTTATAACATTGCTAATTTTCAAAATGTTGACTCAAGCATGCAACATATCCATTTTATTTACACCACCTCATAAACATGACAGGTGTCATTATTTATCCTGGCCAAGATGTGTTTACACACTTGTGGTATGAAATGATGTTTAGATCAGGTTTTATAAGTGTCACAAATCATGTTTATAAGGAGGAGTCATAAAATGAATATTTGCAGTTCAAATGTAAAAGTGAAACAACAATAAGAAACATTGTGTGTAATGCCAACCTTTACTCCAGCAGGTACTGCTCTGTGATCTTGTGCTGTGGAGTTCAATTCAGGGTCGAGCTCAGTGAGCCAGCAGGATGGGCTGAAGCTGGAGGGACAGAGCTGTCATGTGACATTACCCCAGCCTGGGAAGGGCAAGTACAGGGATTCCTGCAAAGGCCCAGGTACAATATTGCAAAATAAATCTTCTTTTGGCATAGGGCCCTACAGCTCTACACCAGTGAGTGCCAGAGAAGCTTATGCTTTGACTGAGAGCCAGACTCTTTTCCCTGTGCATCTGTATTTGCAGCCACATGGAAGAGAAGGGCCTAGAGGTCTGTGTACTTCTGCAGCCTACCAGATAGCCTTGTGAATTAACATCTATTGTTGTATGGAAATGCAGGGCTGACAGGGCCCTGCTCTTCTATAAATGGACAGAGCCTTACCTTGTGCAGAGTCTGCATCTGTCACACAGTCCCCAAATGGACCTGTATGAATGAGGATTAAATTCCACTACAGTATCTAAAAAAGGATATTCTTTGCAAAAACTGTGTTAATGCACCAGTTAGGGTTCAAATTAATGTCACAAAAGTGGAGAAATGTGACATTAGGGTTTCTAACCCTAACTCTAATCTCCCAAGCAGCAAAAGGACAAGACCACACTAGTAACCACGGACAGCCATCATCAGGTAAGACAAAAAAATATACAGCTGTTTCCAAAAAAAACAAACAAATGCAGTAACATTGATGTGCTACCTTCATGGATTTGTATCTGTGGCTGCATAAGCATAAGCCATATGGGGGCCTGGCCTTATGCAGCCAAACCTGTGTGTGTATGTCATAGACCATGCTTGAGTATGTATGGTTGCAAAAGGTCAGACCCATAGGAGCCTTCACTTCTGCAGACAAATGGCTCTATGGGGCCTGTAGCTCTGTAGCCATGCATGCTGTATGAAGTACCTCACTAGACAGCATGATCCACTAGTGCATTATTATATTCAGCCAGCCAGCTTGAGGATCCTCTTCTGAGAGCTTTTTATTTGAACAGGCTTTTAAGGGGACATGATTTATCTTAGATTTATTGTGATAACTTATTTTATAGTTTACTAGTTTATATTACTTGTAAAGCATTTAGAGCCCTCATTGGATTGAGCACTATATAAATAAAATGTGTCTTGCCTTTCCATTGTATTCTATATGCAGCAGTGTAACTGAAAAACTGCTACCACTTCTAGCAATTTCTAGATCCACTGTTGAAACCATGAAATCCAGATTACAGCAGCTCTTTTGGCTGCAAAACTGCAGTCTCCATAGTGGCCTGCACTTGTGGAGCTAGAAACTGTGGCTGAAGAGTCACAGTCCACTCAGAGGGCCTACACTTGACTCACAGAACTACTGTTGCAATTTTGGTATAATGACATTTTTGTAGCGCCTGTGCTTCTGCAGCCAGACATCAGTGTGCATGTCTTACACCTGCGGGTGCAGAAGCGCAAACCCATCAAATGTGTTTATGTCTTACAGCATCCATGAGTACCTCAGACTACAGAAGTGCCCTTCTGCAGACAAAAGAACTCTTGCAATTTGGGTATTATTGATTACTGTCTGGCTGCAGGGTTCTGTGCTTATGCAGACAGAAACAGTGTTGTGATTAGAGCATTGCTGAGTTCTGCCTGCAGTGACTAGGTAGTGTGCATGTCTTGAGATGTACAGGTAGTGTCCCTCCATAAGAGCAGACCCAGGGATTAGCTGGGAAATTACAGACCAGTCAGCCTTACTTCTATAGTGGGAAAATTACTGGAGACCATCTTAAAGGAGAGGTTGGTGGCATTCCTGGAAGTAAATGACTTTCAGGACATCCAGCAACATGGGTTCATCCAGGGGAGATCTTGTCAGACTAACCAGATCTAATTTTTTGACTGGGTGACAAAAGCTCTAGATAGAGGTTTTCTGGTTGATGTCCTATATCTGGACTTCAGCAAGACATTTGACTCTGTGCCACATGGGAAACTGATGGGCAAACTGAGGAACCTGGGGTTTGGGGTGAAGCTGGTACAGTGGATAGGTAACTGGCTGAGCAACAGACAGCAGATGGTGGTGGTGGGGAAATTCTCATCTCCCTGGAAGGTCACTAGTGGGGTCCTGCAAGGATTGATTTTGGGTCCACTGCTATTTCATGCTTTCATAGCGAACATAGCAGAGGGAGTTAAAAGCAAGAAGAGACTGTTCACCGATGACTCCAAATTAGGTACAGTGGTGGACAGTGAGGAAGGGAGGATGGTACTCCAGGAGGATCTGGAAAGACTTGGACAGTGGTCAAACACATGGCAGCAGGGGTTCAATGCTAGAAAGTGCAGTGTACTGCATTTTGGGTCCAGGAACCCAGAATACAGTTACCACTTTGGGAGGAAGGGGTGGCAGATAACCATATCTGAAGAGGAAAAGAATCTAGGTGTTGTGATCGCAGGGAATATGAATCACTCAGTACAGCATAGAAAAGCAGTGGCAAAGGCAAACAGAATGCTGGAGTGCACTGCTAGGGGGATCACTTCAAGGAGGGAGGAGATTATTCTGCCATGGTACAGGTCGTTAGTGAGTCTGTACCTGGAGTACTGTGTGCAGTTCTGCCACCCATACTGAAAGAGGGACATTGGGCTCCTGGAGGAAGTCCAGAGCAGGGAGTCCAAGATGATCAAGGGAAAGGGGCAGAAATCCTATGGGAGAGACTAAAAGAGCTCAACAGGTACTCCCTGGAGGATAGAAGGGACAGAGGAGATATATTCAAGACCTTTAAGTACTTGAAAGACGTAAACAAAGTTAGTGCTTATAGTATGTTTAGATTGAAAGGGGAAGGTACCATGAGGGGACAT
The DNA here is from genome assembly GCA_016271365.2 of Neoceratodus forsteri. Classification (NCBI taxonomy): domain Eukaryota; kingdom Metazoa; phylum Chordata; order Ceratodontiformes; family Ceratodontidae; genus Neoceratodus; species Neoceratodus forsteri. Next base: position 82,035,220 of record CM028133.1, on the reverse strand, counting down.
AGACTGAAACTGGTGGTGATGGGGGGGGGTCAGGAGAGTGCTGAGGAAGCATTACTTCACGGAAAGGGTAGTGGTGGCTTGCAACATGCTGCCTATGAAAGTGATCTCACTGGATTCAGTGGAGAGTTTTAAGAAGGGATGGGATAGGTTCATAGGTACAAGTAGGGAGAGAATTGACCAGGATGGTGAACTCAGGGAGGAAAATTTGGCAGGTGGGATAGAAAGGGATGGGGGCAGCTGCAGTTGTCTGAACTGTGAGTTGTGTTTGAGCAGATGAATGGCCTTGAGGCATAATTCTGCTGTCATTGTCATATGTTTGTGTGCTCATCACGTATGCCACAGATACAAATCCACAAAGCAGCACATCAGTGCAGCTGCATTTATGTTATCTAAAAACAGTTGTATGTCATTTGTCTTACCTGATGATGATGTTTGGTTGCTTGTGTGGTCTTGTCCATTTGCTAGTTGGGGGTGGGGAGTTAGAGCGTCGTGAGACATGATGTGCATCGTAAGGCATGAGACCACAGTCCAGTGCATCCAACCCCAAGGCATGTGTGTATATCAGATAATGCACTTCATGTCATGTGGTCATGCTCTGCCTTATAAAATGGTCACGTGTGTGTGTGCGTGCATGTACATGCGTGCTGTGTGTGTGTGTGTGTGTGTGTGTGTGTGTGTGTGTGCATGTAAAAAAACAATTAGTGCTAAAAATGAGTACTGGCAAAAATATTGTCCCCCTCTTTACCTGCCCCAAAATACAATCCAACCACCATGATAGCCCTGTGCTATAAGTGTGTCACTTATCTGGTTGATCCTATCATTTGTCTTTTTTCCTCACTGCTGCAGTTTAATTTATTTTCACTTTTATAAGGCTGATTCAGCAGGCACCCATTCATGAATTAATTAAAAAAAATCTTTCTACAAGTCCATTAGGCAAGAATTGGATGAAATAAATCATGTTTGATGACACAAATAACCAAAAAAACACAGAGATAACAGTAGTTCTATACATTTCACTTATCTGGCTGATCCTACCATTTGCCTTGTCCCTCGTTGCTGCAGTTCAGTTGACTTTCTTTTATCACATTGGTTCAGTGGGCACCTGTTTGTGAGATAAGTGAAAAAGTCTTTCTACAAGTCCTATTGATAAGAATTGGGTAAAATAAAACGTTTTTCCACTAATAATTGTAAAGGTAGCAGTTCTATAAATGTGTCACTTATCTGGTTGATCCTGACATTTGTCTCATCCCATTGTTACTGCAGTTCAATTTACTTCCACTTTTAGAAGGCTGATTCAACGGATGCCCGTTTGTGAAATTAAGTAAAACAATGATCAGCTGTTTAACTATGAATGCAAGTGCAGAAGCACTTTCATTCAACAGCCATGGACAGGGGTGGGTTGTGCTAGTCACTTTTGTTGTCACACCTGGGGGCCTTCTGTTAAAAGGACATTTAATGCTGGTGGGGAGGAGGGTGGACATTTTGTGCTGCTGGAAGGGAAGGGATATTGATCTCTAGAGGAGAAAAGTGCAAAGATGAGATGTCAGTCAGCTGTGGTGAGGGTGGGGGTGGAGGTTATGCCAGTCACACATTGTGGGAGTTTCTTTTTTGGTTAACACATGAAATTGTGGGTGCTAGGGAGAAGAAGTATGAGAATGGCATTGTCGGGGGGGCAGGGTACGGGGTGTTTCTTAAAGGACTGGGTTAGGGAGGAGGCTGGAGGGCTGTTGTTTTTATTTCCCAAGTAGGAATAGACAAGGATAGTGCCACTATTCACTAGTCATATCCAAGTAGAGAATAGTGCTTTATATGTGGTATTCAGAAAATACTATTTGTTACCAGCACATCCCTAGTATGGACAAAAGGGTTCTGAGTGGTAAATTGTGGGGCTGTTGATTGATACTGGCAGATTCTGTTGATATTAAAAAAATAAAATGCAAGTCATACTATTTAATGTGGATCTGGTAACTGAAAATGGTAGAGTTTTTTTTTTTTTACTTTTATATATTAATGGGGTGAAACGCTATAGTTTTCACCAGAGAAGCAAGATACATTTAGATAGTGTGGTATCACAGACATTCAATCAACAAGAGGGTTTTTAAGTGGTAACGTGATACTGTTGATTTACATGGATAGAGAAATATAGATGGCCAAATGTTAGTCATCCCATCTAATGCAGGACTTTTGACTCATATGGACAGAGGGTTTGGAGTGGTAAATGGTGGGACTGTTAATAGAGGCAGAGGGGTCATGAGTGATAAAATGTGGGCATCAATCCTAATAGGGACTTTTGATTAATGTGAAGGAGGGTTCTGAATGGTACAATTAACGCAATAAACCACAATAGAGGTAGGTTATGCTGGGATTTACCACGCCTGGTGTGGTTTGGTCACAAGGCATGCAGGCTGAGTGACCAAACCACAGTAGAAGTGGGTAACTGCATATCCCACACCCTGGAGTGATTTATTGTGATTATACAATGAGTAAAATAAGGAGACCAAAAATGTGGAGTTTTAGGTGTCAAACATTTTTCTTTCAATAAAATAGAAGAGATATACTTCCAGTGGAACAATAGTCATGGGCTTCTTGGTAGAACAATGGAAGGCTGATGTGCTCACCTGAAGTGCATAGATTGATGGCAAGCTTCTACTTGTTGTTTCTAGTTTGTTTTTTTGTCTGTTTTTTAGATCAGCACAGCAGAGTCTTTTATTTTGGTTTCTTGTCATACAGACGCCATTCGGTGGGCTCTGGTGAGATTGAGTTGCATTTTTTAACACAGACCAAGCAAATGAGAGAGAGAGAGCAGCATGAAAACAGTGTTTATTTTTATCTGTATGTTAGAGAAAGTGGAAAGGCTACTTTGGTCCTTACAATCAGGGTCAGAGAGAATTGCTTTGGTTCTTCGATCGGGGTAGAGAGAGAGAGAGAATTGCCGTGTCATGCTGGACAGGTTCCTACTTTGAGTCAGGGTCCCAGCTCTGAAGAGCACATACATTATCTCCGCTGGCACAGTCCTGGAACACTGTTGCTAAGCTGAGGTGGTCTTACTGTATGATGGCTTTTTGAAAATGATTTAATAACAACTATGCATGCAGTGTTGAAAAGCATTTACAGATCAGCCTGCCTATGGTTTTCTAAAGCGGTAGGTGTTTTGAATGAAGCAATGTGTCTGGCAAGCTGGAATTTGACTGCTGCTTTATGGCTAAGTGGGTATAGCTAAGTTTAAACTTCACTGTAGAGATGGTGCTGACCCACTTTTAGCAGTCTTTTTTTTATTTTAGTCTTTAGTAACCGGTTAAGGCCCACTAGGCACAAGTGCCTGTTTTCGGGGTGACCTGGGAGCACTGGGCGGTTAAGTGACTTCCTCAGAGTCACACAGTATGCAAGTGGAGGTTGTGAGAATCAAACTCAGGTCTGGTCTGCTGGATGTATCAAGCTCATTCACACCTCGTTCCTCAAACCTGTAGGCTATACTGCCACCCCTATGAACAGCAGTTGGTTCTTGCTTTATGGAGCGATTCACTTTGTTTTTGGTTTTTTAAGGATATAACATTTTGAGATATATAAGATGAGTTTGTGGACTATTGGGTTCTGGGAGTTTGAACTTGCAGTCCATTTAAAATCCCACTTTACCATTGCGGTTTAGCTAAGAGTCAAATATGGTGATGTTCGTTGGGGGGATCGGAGTGGCCAGGTATTGTGACTTTGGAAAGTTTTTTTTGTTTTGTACTCCTTGGAGGACGAGCCATTGGGGCAGACTTAATTGCAAAATGTGTCATTTTTATGTTTGCTTGCACGCATGTGCAAGAAACATAGTGCCATCATCCGAGTTTTCGGAGGTGTGGCAGCCCTCTTCCAATTCAGTCAGTGTGTTTGCAGGCGCGGACGCAGTTCTCCAATGGCTGCTGGAGCTGTCTATGACAGCAGTCCAAAATGCAGTGGAGTACAGTTGAAAGGGGGAGCTACGCTTCAGTGAGCACTGATAAGATATCACCTGCTCATGCGCGCTCCCACACACACGCAAGCATACTGTGTGCTCGCCCCCCCAAGCACACACTGTGTAGCCAATAGAGGTGCCCAATCCCCCATCTGCAGTGCTGGGCCCCCCCAAAACAGTCTTCCATATGCCACGCTGGATGCCCACCCCATCGTGGCCACATCGTATAACGGACGGGTTGCCCAATCCCCGTCGGCTCACTGCTCCCCCAGGTATGGTGCCATTGGGAGCCCACCTGCATGGCAACATATGCTATTGCCGGTTGTAAGTGTCCATAATCCCCATCGGCTCCACTGGTCCCTCCCAGTATAGGTGCCATGCAGGAGCCACCCCAGCGTGGCAAACATCCCACATTGTCATTTAAAAAAAAAAAAAATCTGAAACTGAAAAACGGTCCCTCGCTGTCTCTGCCCCCACCCGCACTCACCCACTGCGCACCCTGCCTCCCCACACCCCCCTCACCCCATACACACCTCCGGATTCCAGCACGATGATCTTCGGTGGACTGGGAACACATCTGCACTCTTCAAAGCCGACCGCGAACTGAGGAAATGCCAGTAAGCTGTATAATGGGATAGATAGGGTTTTTTTCAACTTTGCTGCATATCTCAGGCATTTTTGATTTTTGCACAAATTTTCAACATGGGGTTTTGGGACTCCTTCTCATGAATGCTCTCACTGTCATGGCATTAGATGGGCCCAAAGGATGATTTCAGCAGTCACTGCGTTGAAATCACCTTTTGGGACTGAGTAATGAAATGATACTGCCACTGTTCATAAGGTGGGCTCAAAAAGCCTATGTTGAAAATTTGCGGAAAAATTCTAAACTGACTGTTTTACGAGCGCTGCGCAGTTCCTACGACGTCAGAAGTTTGAGAATTTTTCAATATTTTCACTCAAGATTTTCAATATTGCCATTTTATTACACTTCCTCATGAGCAGTACAGCTGTCATTTTTCACATCTTGCCCAAAACGTGTTTCCGCCCATGTAGCGCACAATGGCGCAGTCGGTCTGCGAAATCAATGTATGGGACACATTAAGAAAATCACAGTGGTACTGTTCATGAGCAGAGGTCTTAAAATGGCTATGTTGAAAATTTGGTGAAAAAATTTCTATAAATGACTGTTTTATGAGGGTGTGTGTTGTGCAGTTCTACACCGTAGTGTAAAATTTTCTATATTTTCACCCAGATTTTCCACATTGCCATTTTATTACACTTCTTTATGAACAGTACAGCTGCCATTTTTCACATGTCGCCCCAAATGTGTTTCTGCACATGTAGCTCACAATGGTGCAGTCGGTGTGCGAAAGCAAAGTTTTGGACAGATTAAGAAAATCACAGTTACACTGTTCATGAGCAGAGGTCTTAAAATGGCTATGTTGAAAATTTGGTAACAAAAGTCCATAAAATGACTGTGTTACAAGTGAGCATTGCGCAGTTTCCACGCACCCTCGTAAGTTCATGACTTTGTAATATTTTCAGTCCAGATTTTCACCAGTGGCATTTTCCCACTTCCTTATGAACAGTAAAGCTGTCATTTTTCACAACATGGCGAAATGTGTTTCACACTTTCAGCACAGAGATGCGTGGTCGCTGTGGGAAATCATGGTTCGATAGATAAAGAAAATCACAGTGACACTGTTCATGATCGAGGTCCCAAAATGCCTGTGTTGACAATCTGCTGTAAAAATCCCCAAACTAATTACATTACAGGTGTCGTTGCTGCAGTTTCTATACTGCATTCATTGACTTCACCAGTTATTTTAATATTTTTACTGCAGATTTGCAACATTGCCATTTTTACACCTCCCCATAAACAGTACAGCTGTCATTTTTCACATCCTGTTGAGAATGTGTTTTGCACCTGTGGTGCTAAATGCTGTAGTCGCTAGCATAAGCAGCTTTCAGCTAACAAAGATTGCCACTGTTCATGAGGTGGGGTCACAAAAAACATGTTAAAATTTGGAGTGAAAATACCAACGAATGCCTGAGATGTTAGGGTTTCAACCATAATGTCTCCACCCTGTAGAGAATGACAGGCATCAGGGGTGTGACTTGGGATTCTTGCCTGTAATGCTTATACCATTCCACACCTGCAGCCAGTGAGAGGCATCGAGGTATGCCCTGGACTCTTTATTTAAAAGTTCACCCTATTCTTCTATGCACCCATCTCACCCATTTCCAGATGGAATGGGGTCTTGTAAGGGCCAAAGACCCTAACACACCGTGACACTTGTCGTGTCTGCAGGGTGGGTGTGGTGAAATGGCATGCCTGTTATGCCTGATGACCCAAAGGCACACCCCAATGCCTGTCACTCTCTGCAGGGTGGTGGTGGTGGGGTTGGCTTCAGTTCAATACTTCACTGCCATTTCTATTATGCAGCTCTGTAACTTCTACACTACCAATGCCAATGCCAGCAAGCAAACATTCAACATTGACAAATGCTTGTTATATATATTTTGGGGCAGTCCAGTCCACCTAGTTCTCACTTTAGTGGGGAAATGTAGATGGCGGCTTGGTGGTTTACATTTTTGGAGGTCAGATTTATTTCTCTTTGAGATAGGGCTGACTGGCACCTTTTCCCATGGGTTATGTCAGGATTTACTATGGGGTGAAAGGTGCCAGTCAGCCAATCAGATTAAAGAATTCTCGGACCCCATTGTATAATGTTGGGCATCTCTTCTATAGTAATATGGGACTGATAATTGTTATTGACTGACAAGTTCTGCGTGGTCAGATGTGGCAAATCCCTTCCATAGTAGGACTGCTGATTGATATTGAGAGGGGGCTTCTTACTGGTCAAATGTGTGGCAACCTTTTTAATGTGGAACTGTTGCTTGAGATGGACAGAGGAATTCTGAGAGCTGTAAAATGTGAGACATCCTTCTTAATGAGGGCCTATTGATTTATATGGACAAAGGGGTTATAAGTTGTTAAATGTAGGGTGCCATGGTTGGTCCATGATCAAAAGAGCTGTTTAGTTTTTGTTACTAAACAGTGTCCCATATTTGGTTGATAAATAGTTGCAATTTGAGAGCGATAGCATTTCCTACTAGTGCTGCTTTATTGCTGCTTTTCTGTCTGCAACCCCCCCCCAAACAGCTTCATTAAGAGATTAAAAAACACTAAATAAATAAAACACTGACAACAGGCATTGATACTCTAGTGTTTCCCATAGCCCCTTACACTTACAGAGCAATCAATAGTGCACTGTGAAGGGGTCTCTACAACCTTCACCCCAGATCCCTTTTCCACTAAGATACTAGCAGCAGAACAGGGTGCATTGAAATCCGGCCCTGCTGGTGTCTGGCCTGGCCCTTTAAAGACCATTTGCATTGGCTGTATTCAGGCCTGGAAGTTCCTGCAGGCGTAAGGCACAAATGAGCCTCACCTGGGATACATAAAAAGGAAACCACGCAGAGCAAAAGGAAGGATGTGGGGGCTTGAGACAGAGACAGAGGGCAAGGCTATAGTGAACTAGAGAGATGAATCAAGCTATAAACGTATTTTCTTTGGTATTTGCTCTGCCAAAGTAAGCTGCTTTGAAACCCTGTTTGATGCTGAAGTAAAGCAAATTTTCATTTCATTGAAATTTGCCTGGAGTTTTTTTCTGAGCTTTCCCCCAGAACTCTTGGCTTGCTGTTAATTGTACTTGTTATTCTTTTGCATGCAAGTGCAAAAAACATCTTCAGCAACAGAAAGGTTTTTTTAGCAGTTTCTCAACTTGCTGAAACATAGAAACATAGACTTTGATGGCAGATAAGGACCGCTTGGCCCACCTAGTCTGACCATTTCCCTACCTACAGGATCGGCCGCAGATCCTAGTTAACCGACAGCCTGTTTCTTCCTACCCCCCACAAGAATTGCCTTATGTCTGTCCCATGCATTCTTGAATTCTCCCACAGTTTTAGACCCCACAACCTCCTCAGGAAGGCTATTCCATGCATCCACTACCCTCTCTGTGAAAAAATACTTCCTCACATTGCCCCTGAACTGCCCCCCATCTTTAAATTGTGTCCCCTTTTTCTTGCACATCTCTTTTTCTGAAAGATGCTACCCTCTTGGACTTTGTTGATTCCACTGAGGTACTTAAAAGTTTCTATCATGTCCCCATTTTCCTCCTTTCCTCAAGGGTATACATATTAAGCTCCTTTAGTCTCTCCTCGTACGGCTTCTCTTGCAGACCCTGCACCATTTTAGTTGCCCTCCTCTGGACTGCCTCAATCCTGTCTATGTCCTTGCGGAGATGGGGTCTCCAGAACTGGACACAGTACTCCAGATGGGGCCTCACCAACTGTCTGTACAGAGGGATAACAACTTCCTGTTTTCTGCTGGTGATGCCTCTCCCTATGCATCCCAGTATAGCCCCAGCCCTCCCTACTGCCTTCTCATTATTGCTTGTTAACCTTAAGGTCATCTGATATGATTACCCCCAGGTCCCTTCTTTTTGTTGTTGTTACTACCTCCAACCCCATTGTGTAATCTTCCCTGGGTTCTTGTTTCCCAGGTGCATTATTTGCACTTCTTTGCTTTGAATCCTAGCTGCCATACTTCTGACCATTCCTCCAACCTTGCACGTCCTTCTCATCCTTTCCACGCCTCCTTGTGTATCAACCCTGTTGCAGATCTTTTGTGTCATCTGCAAAGTGGCATACTTTTCCTTCCAGTCCCTCTGCAATGTCACTTATAAAGACATTAAAAAGGACTGGACCCAGTACTGAACCCTGCGGTACCCCACTAGTAACCCCTCTTTCTTCAAAGTGGACTCCATTCATAATTACCTTCTGTGTCCTGTTTTCCAGTCAATGTTTTACCCAGGCTACCACCCTGGGACCCACTCCCAGGCTGGTTAATTTGACTATTAATCTTTTATGTGGGACTGTGTCAGACACCTTGCTAAAGTCTAGGTAGGCCATGTCCATAGCCCCTCTCTGGTCTACTACTTTGGTCACCCAGTCAAATAAATCTATTAGATTTGTCTGACATGACCTTCCCACTGTGAACCCATGCTGCCTTGAGTCCTGTGCCCCACTGGTCTCTAGGTACTCAACAATTCTTTCCTTCAGAAGTGACTCTATCACTTTCCCTACCACAGAGGTCAAACTGACAGGTCTGTAGTTTCCTGCCTCTGTCTTGCTCCCACTTTTGTGAAGAGGAATTACATCTGCCATCCTCCAGTCCTGGGTACCACACCATCCTCCCATGATCTGTTAAAAAGAGTAGTCAGTGATTTCACTAGTTCCCCCCTTAATTCTTTTAGAATTCTGGGGTGAATTCCATCAGGCCCCATTGCTTTGTCCACCTTCAGTTTTAGGAGTTCTTGCAGAACCCTTTCTTCTGTGAAAGGACTGGGATCAACACCCATATCAAGAGTGCTTCTGTTAATTGGATTAGGCACTTCCCCCTCCTCTGTTGTGAATACTGAGCAGAAATATTCATTCAGTATCCCTGCCTTTTCACTGCCCCCTCTGCACACCACCAGTTCATTCTATTCAGCCTCACTATCCCTCCCTTTGTCTTTCTACGCTCTCTAATGTACCTATAAAAGGTGTTGTCCCCCTTCTTAACAGGGTTGGCTATCTTTTCCTCAGTTTGGGCCTTTGCTATTCTGACTTCCCTCCCTGCTTCCTTCTGCCTTAACTGGTACAGCTCTCTGTCCTGCTCCTTCTGTGTTTCCTTATACTTCCTGAATGCTATCTTTTTCTCCCTGACTTTCCCAGCCACCTCTTTTGAGAACCATAGTGGCTTTTTCTTTCATTTTGATTTGTTTATTTGCTTCACACAAAGGCTTGTTGCCTCTGTGATGGCAGTTTTGATGATTCCCCATTGTTGCTTCACCCCTCCTCCTAGCCTGTTTGCTAGTGCTTTTCTGAGGCACTCTCACATCTTGCCAAAGTCAGCCCTCCTGCAGTCCAGTACCCTCACTTTTGTATGGCTTGACTGTGTAGCTGAGTTTAATGTGAACCGCACTGTTTGATGGTCACTTGTTCTCAGATGGCAACCCACTTCTAGATCTGAGATCCTCTCACTGACCCCATTTGAGAGTATGAGGTCTAAGACTGCTCCCCTCATGAGTGGGTTCTAAAACTAGCTGTCTGAGGCCTGCCACCGGAAGGGCATCGAGAATGGCCCTGCTCTTGGATGTGACTGCAGCAAATGTGCTCCAGTTAACATCTGGCATATTCAGGTCTCCCATCAACAGTATCTCCCCTTTCTCTGCCATCCTAAGAATGCCTTCTATCATATCCTTGTCCATTCTCCTCCCTGACATGGGGGTCTGTACACAACCCTGTGCGGATTGTGGTGCCCTTTCCAGTCTCAAGGTGACTCTCAGTGCCTCTTCTTCTCCCTGTTTACTCTTTTGTTCAGTTGCTTTATCCCTTCCCTAATGTTTTTGGAAAACATAGCTCTCATCCTTCCATCCTGTGACTTGAGCTCTGACTGGGAAGGGTGGGCAGGACATTGATCAAGGAAGTGGAAGTTTAATGGGGTGTTTCTGTTTTCCAGATGTGCTCTGACTAAGGGTATGAATGTGTCTATGAACAATTTATGAAAAATGTCAGAGGCCATCCATGCTATGGTTATGTGCATAGCTTATAGGCTGGGATAACACTGCAACAGAGTGAATATTACTTGCCAATACAGAGAGGATGCACTTTATGAGATTCCTGCTGCATTAGGGTAGAATAGGAAATGTACTTGATCCTTGCTAAGCTTGAACAGCTTGGAAGCATTCTCTTCTGTTTTCGACACCAGGGTTATGTCAAGGAGGCACCACCAGAACTGGTCCATTTCATCTAGGTTGTATACCTGTTCTGGCATGTAACTCCCCCCCCCCCCAACTAAGAATGTCAGCGAGTTTGGGTAAAAACTCAGCTGCATTATTGCAGGGCCATGGCTTTCCTGTAATGTACACTCTGTGGATTGCATGACAGTGCTAAAATTGCCATAACCACCCAGATGATGAATGAAACTTAGTATCTGCCCCGTGAATCTCTTTAGCAAACTGCTCTGCCTTTTCTTTCACAATTGACCCCAACACAGGAATGTCATTCACCCATTGTTGTGTAAAGTACAGTTCAATTGCCTGGTCTATCTCTCCCTCATCTGGTCAACAGAGTTTCTTTCATCAATGACCATCGCACTCTGCACATTTGTCCCCAAAGCCACAAAGCTTATCCTTCTGTTTCTTCCATGTAATAGACCTGGAGAAGCCTGTCTCTGCAGACAGTTTTGTTAAACTATTGCCAGCCTTCAGCCAGCCATGTATAGCAAACTTGGTTTGCACAGTGTATCTCGATCACGTCATACTCCCATTGCAAGTCAGCAGGTCAGCAGGTTGTAGTGTACTTGCTGTGCTTGTAAAAATCAGCTCAATTATAGTTAACAGGAAGCAGTAAAGGGGCAAGTACAATCAGATGAAAATTACAGCAGAAACAGGCACTTTGCTAATTTTGCCAATTTTGGTCGAAGCCAAACACTGCATTCATTACAATCATTAATTCACCATAATGGGGTTCACTACAGCAAGAACTCGCTATCAGTATATAATAGATAGAAAATAAATATGTAATGTTATAGTTAGAGGGAGCACTCCTGACCAATCGAAGCGCTCCTTTCCCATGCACATGAGACACTCTTATTCTATGAAAACCATCTCACACGCAGATGCTCTGGAAATGGGCACATTCTAGAAAGTTTTTTTTTGCAAATATATTATTGATCACTCTCAGTCAATAATATATTAATACATGCTGCATTAGAGTATTAGAGTGGTTTCACTTGCTTTCAACTTGATCCAGAACATCTCAGATTTGCTTCACTGTTCTCGGTTCAGTCAGCGCATTAAACCACTCTGATACAGCAAAGAGTGGCTCTGGGGACATATTAACATTTTATTTTTTATTTTTTACTTATCAAGTCTAGGATTACAAATACCAAATAAAAAGTACAAATTATAAATAAAAATAACATATAAACTAGGGTTGTCAGATCTAATGCTAAAAGATTAAAACACATTTAGAATGCTGAAGTTGAGCTCTAGTAGAACAACCATAGGTTCTGTATATCAATGTTTCTAAATATTTAAATAACACAGTTGCCATTTGGCCAACATACTGATTTAGAAACATTGTATTTTAGAATTAATAAATTGGAATACAAAGGAAATGGTGCCCTGTTGCAGCTTGAGGTGTGACTGGAGCAGAAAGGTATACGATGGGAAGACAAATTATATATACAGTAGAATAAATAACCCTCAAGTGTTATGAAAGGGCTGAGCTTTGCCACCAAGTAGGTTAGCTGACATTATGGGAGCTCAAGAACAGAGATGCTGTGAAATTAAACTTGCCTGGTGAAGTTAGTGTGAAGTAGGTAACTTCACACTACACTCATGAGTGCAAAGTTTCTGGACTTCACCCCAAATTCAACCCCACTCACTTTGTAAACTGTTCCCACCCCTATCACCACAGGACCTTTAAAAGTGCTGTACCTCCACCATGCCACCTCTAGTTTCCACCTACATCCTCCCCACAGTTATAGTGAAGTTTCCAAAGAATAAGAGTAGTAGATATCATGAATCACATCCCTTCTCTCACTGACACCATGTCATGTAATGTCCATAAACCACACTAGCCAGCTCATGCTTGAACCCCCAAAATTGTTCCACCCTTGGAACACGCCTGATGGGAGTCGCCTGTCATTAGCACACCAAGTCCGATTTCATCATCCCCTCTTTTGGGGAGCTTGTGCCCCTGCACCCCATGTGAGTAGCTGCTTCCCCCCCTTTCTAATTATTCTAACTATGGGGGTGGACTTCGGGGAGGGGATGGTGAATTTCCCCTTGTGGTGACCTAATGACAGGCATGTTCCAATGGGCACAATAATGGCCGGGAGGGCAAAAAATCACAGTAAACCTGCACTCTACCCACCCTCTAGCAAGCAAGCACACTTCCCCCCTGCCTGAAATTTATATGGATATATATGAATGGTACAAGTAAAAAAGGAAACCATCCTACACTGGAGCAAGATGCCCTCATCCCTCGTCAGTATCCTGCACAGAATGATTGACGACATCTTCCCCTAACATAACACCTGATTGGCCACTTGTCAGCCAATTAGGTGTTACTGTAGGAGGATATTCATTCATTCATTCATTCATTCATTCATTCATTCATTCATTCAATGTAGAACACTAACTAGAGAATAGGATGCCTTGCTTAAGCACTGGGCAGGTTTCTTTTTTGCACATGCTATCCAGATTGATCCTTATACATTTGGGGCTGTGGGATGGGAGGCTAGTTGCTAGAGGGTGGGAGAAACCATTGCACCATTGATGGGGTGGATTACAATTGTTTTGTTGATAAAGGACTACTTTGTCCAGTGAATTCCACATATTTTAGAAGCACCGCCAATGCTGGCCTAGTAGGTAAGTGGTTGCGCCCACCCTCAGTGGCAACCCAGTTTCAGGAACAGCCAGTGTCACTTGGCGGGCCAGCAGGGTGAGGATAGATCGAGTGCCCAATGGCAGCTCTCCTTCCTGCTGCAGGGACTGCCACCTGCTGGAGGCCATGCCGCAGTGCAGCAGGAGTGCAGTAAGTAAGGGCAGAGCTGCAGCATGATGTGCTGGTACACGCATCCTGATGCGCCATCCAAGGGGACAAAATGGAGGAAACGTGCCAGGCTGCTATATACCAGCACCCCCTGCAGGCTCTCACAAGAATGACATGGCTGGCTACCCACCAAATAGAATTCTGTGTAAGTGGTAGATAACTGGGAAGTCCATGAGAGGGTCCACAACAGGGCTGGGGTGTGCTGATGGCAGACTCAGGAAGGAGGAGAAAACACTGACTGAAAAAAACAAGCACTTCACTGACACTTTGCCGGCAATGTGCCAATAGGTGTAGTCTTTCCCAGGCAAAGGTGGGCACTTCCCTAGGTGAAAACTTGACAAAGTACACCACCAGTGATGCAAAGGCAGGGAACTTCACAAAGTACAGTACTTCATGCAGTGACATTTCGGGACATGGCACATCTCTACTTGAGAGCAAAGCTCAAGAGCTCCCTATGTCACAGAACAAATCTGATGTTAAGATCTATCCCAAGATAATGGTTTCACTTCCTTTAATATTATGTAATTATGTTACACTTGCAGGTTTGTTATCTTATATCATATAATGGGTTCCTCCTTCTAAACCACATTTTCTTAAGAGACAAAAAAAATAAGACTGAATCAAGGTGAATGCTGCCACTAAAGAAGTAGACACCAAATAGCTTAACAGTGACAGGGCCTGGGGACAGTATAAATCCTTTGGCCATAATGCTGACTGGGAGAAATACAGAGAACTAAGGAATCGCAGTAAGAAAGCTTCCAAACATGTCAAGTCAAAGTACCTGTGTGATCTCCAGACCAGTCACCTCCAGACCCCAAGAAATTCTGGAGCTAAATTAATTTGTTACTTAAAGGTGCCTCTTGTGCCCAGGATGGAGCTATACTCATTGGAAACACCCTGACTAATGACCCTCCACAGTAGCAGAGGCTTTTAATGTCTCCTTTTCAATCCAGGTGGACTCTGTCCCCCCCATCCCACCTGGTGTTCCCCTCCAATGACACCAAATGGGAATACGCCCAGCCCCAGTTTCACCTGAAACTTGCTAAACCATCTGAAGTACTGCCTCTCCTGCTCAGAATTGACCCTGATTCCCTCTGGGGCACGACCTGTTCAAACCATGGCTGCTGAGGGCTGCTGCTCCTCGCATTACCCTCCTGTCACTTGACTCATCAATTGGTCTTTCCTCGAAGGAACTGTCACAAGCAAATGGAAAGTAGGAACCATAGTCCCAGCACATAAAAAAGGGCCCAGGGATAATGTGGGGAACTATAGGCCTATTTCCATTCTCTGCCCATTCAGGAAGGTACAGGAGAGACTGGTCCACAACCAGTTGTACGACTATCTGGAGCTTCACTCTCTCCTAGCTGACATACAACATAGCTTCAGGAAAGGTCACGGCATAGACACGGCCCTCATCCAGCTCACATCTGATGTTCTCGATGCCATGGACCAAGGCTTTCTGACTGGCACATTATTTGTTGACCTAGCCAAGGCTTTTGACTTAGTCAACCATAGTCTTCTTCTCACCAAACTCTGCCTCCTTGGATTGGATGGGCTCTCCACTCCTGGTTAGAGAGCTATATACTAAACAAAGCCAAAATGTAATCTAGGGAGGAATACAGTCCAGCGCCCAGCCAGTTGTCTCAGAGGTACCCCAGAGCTTCAATCCTGGGCCCCTGCTCTTCACTCTTTGTTAACGACATAGAGGGCTTGTGGGCCGAGTAAACTCATCCTCTATGCAGACGACACTGTCGCTCACTGCAGTGACCCCGCCACCAGCCGCCATCACTGCTAAACTCATCTCAGTCTCACAGTGCTCAAAGCCTGGTTCTCTGCCAACTCACTAGCACTGAATGAGGATAAAATGAAAGCTGTCCTCTTTGGAACCAGATGCCTCGGTTTGGATAGGTGTGACCTTCTCCAGCTCAAATTGGACCAGGGGAAGTGAGTCGAGGTCCTAGATAGGAGCAAATACCTTGGGATACTCCTTGACCAGGAACTGTCCTACAAGCCCCACATTGACTCCTTAACCAAGTCCATCCACCAGAAACTCGGACTCCTCTATCATCTGGGAAACTCCCTTACTGACGAGACTAGGCGTGCAATCTCAAACTGCACCATTCTCCCCCGCCTCCTCTATGGGGCCCCCCTGCTACAGTTCCTATGAGAAGGGGAACTAAGAAAACTCTTGGTGCTCTACCACAGAGTGGCACGCTTTGCCACTAACTCCCTTCCCCCCCAGGAGACACCACTACAAGGTCCTCACAGACCTTCACTGGCCCACTATACGCCATAAGTTGGTTTACTCCACCAACTGCCTGACTGAAAAATTCACTACCACTAGCCCTCCTCCTCATCTGCGTGAACTTCTCAACCTCGAGGTGCAATGCCGAATCGAGATCCTCCAGCGGCCTTGCCATCCCCCGAGTACGCACCAACCCAGGTAAGCGCTCCTTTTCATATATTGTCCCGCACTTGTGGAATGCAATCCCAGCTACCCTGGTTGATAGGCCTTCTCTTTAAGGATTCAAGGCTGGCCTCAAAGTATACCTCCTGGAACTTAGCCTGTGTGGCTGCACTCACTAGCCCCATTTTCCCTACCGTTCAAACTGTGACCTCTGTATATCATGCCCTACTGTTGTAAGTGTCAAACTGTGACCCCTATTCACTCTTGCAATGTTGCTAATGTATGCTCTAGATTATTAACCTGTAATTACTGTCTCTCCAGTTGATACTGTCTCACTTCAAACCTCTGTATTATTGTCCACTGTATGTAATAATTGCTGTATGTATCAAACCCAGGGTCGCCACTGAAAAACGGACCTCTGGTCTCAGTGGGCTTACCCAGTTACCAAAATGGTAAATAAATAAATAAATGAAATTTTAATTTGGAGTTTTGACTAACTAGCTGTTCACATATGTGCTACAATTAGTGGTTTGACTGACAGATGAGAAGGTGGAAGGAAGTGCATACTTAACCCTCTCAATAGTCTAAAAAACATGTATATAACAGTTTGTTGTTTAGGACGAGTTTTTGAAAGCAATGTTAAAATGAGGTAAGCATATACTATAGAGTAAAACTCCTGGTCATATATTAATGTTGGATTTGGTATTTCTTCCTTTCCCATGCAGTGAGTAGAATATCACAGCTCACTGAAAAGACAGTTTATTTGTACATTTATTACTATCCTCTATAAAATGGCTAGAAAAATCTAGAAACTTTATTGGTTGAGAGAGTTCACCTGGTCATGCATTAAATCTAATGCACACCCTGTTGTGGCTTATTACTTACGTATCACACTCTGTTCTGTCCCATTCCATAGCATTACACATAACATTGAATTCTACAAACAGATTAGAACCCTGGATATATTTGAAAACTTCTAGACCAGAACCCAGAACTTTAGTGGGTTGTCACAGCCCTACAATACTTCAAATGTTGGGAGAAAATGTTAACAAGAACCACATTAGCATCCCATAATCAGGAAACAAGTACAGGAGCGAACCCTTAGGTTCCAGAGCAGAATCTGAAGGATGAAGAAGGAAGAGGTGGTATGAAGAGAAAGAAGAAGATTAAAAGAGTGAGTTTGACAATATGAAAAATAGGCCTGCCCATAAGTAGTTTTGAAGAATAGAGAAGCTGCCAAGAAACTTGCTGCAGCTGGCCATTAGTCTAGGGCCCTCCCTCCCTGGACCTGGAGGGAGGGGGAATGGGAGGGTATCTCCTCTGTGGGTGGGTATCAGACTCTGGCAATGCCCATGGGGGAGGTACCACTGAGGCTGCCCCACTGGGCGGTGACATCTGGGAGGGGGGAGAAAGAGGGATTTTAGGAGCTAGAGGCCAGCAGCTCTCCCTCTTTTTTCTCCTTCCTTTGGGCTGGAAACAACTGCTAAGCATCCAGTGGTCAGAATGAGGTAAGGGCCTTTAATGGGCCTAATAGTTAGGGAAAGAAGAAGAGCACAGGACCTTGGGTTCAAGTCCAGACTCTCTATTTTTTGGAATAACACAGAGGTTATTGTAGTGGGTTGGGGGGAGCATGGTTTATCCTGCACAGCTGGGTATAACTCCCACAATCTTCACTTGCATACCAGGTGCCTCTGAGCAAAGTCTTTTACCTCCCCAGTGCTCCCGGGTTACCCCTGTAAAGAAGCACTTGTGCCAGTGGGCCTCACCTGCATTCGGCAACCACAATGGGCTGATGCACCTCTGCTGCCCATGCAGTTTCTGGGAGTGCTGCCTGTTTATAGTGCTTTATTACTGGGGAGGTGGCTGCTCGGCCATGGAACATGGTTGGGAGGCCAGCAGGTCCAGCTGGGTTTCGTTACTCAGGACCAGCATTCTGGTTCCTCTTTTGGCTCTGTGGTTTAGTTGTAGGCCTTGCATGTTACAGTTTTTTCCCTGAGGCTGATCAAGTCCCCCCCCACCCCCAGTTGCACAGCCATATCTGAGTCACTATAGAATGTCTTGCTATTTCCTAGAAGAGTGAATCGCTCTCAGGCTTTTCCTTACCTAAGTCCTTCTGACTCACCATGGAACGTGGTGGAGTGACCCATCACTTGAGACAGGGAGCTGATGAGCCGCTTCTCCTTTCTTCCTCCCAATGCCTTGTATCACCTATTTGCTGGAGGAGTGACTTATAACCTGTACAGACTGTGATTCAATTGGGAGTCAGGATGCTGGACACATTCTGGCTCAGCGGACTAGATCTCTGCTGTGCCCCCCCAGGATTTTGTTCTTTTGTTTGGGTTTTGCACCGCGAGACCTCACAGCTCACGAGAGCCCGGCAGCCATCTTGGGCAGGGTGGCAGCCAGCTGGCATGGCTGTTGGATAGGGTAATATTTCATCCTCAACTGGGATTCGGGGAGGGTACTTAGCCGGCAGGTCTGGGTGGGCCAGCTTGGCAGTTCCTGTGGTTCCACAAGTGCAGCACAGTCCAGGGGTTGGCCGTGGTATTTGGAAGACTGCCTAGAAGGCTCAATGGCCATTCAAGATGGCATCTGGGGACCTGAAGTGGCCATATTAGGTGAGGCTGTGGTAGCGTAGTTCCAGCACATGGCTTTGGCCTTAAAGGGACAAGTGCTTGCTGCCTAGCCTGTGGTCCACGGCTTCAGGGGACAGCGCTAAAGGTCATTTGTAGTGGGTAGGCGATGTACGGAAAAATGCATAGGACCACATCATAGCAGGATATTCTTTAAGATTCAATTAATTCCAGTCAGAGTCAGGTTGCAGTATAGCATAAGGCTCTGTGTGACCGTGTGGCAGTCATTCAACTTCCCCATGTTGGCAGGATACACCCAGCAAACAAGTCTTGGCTTAAATGTTTCTATGGAGCTGAAATCAGGTTCAGATCAATGACAAAAAGCAAGTATGCTGTTTAGGTTGGGAAGTCTCACCGTTAGTGAAAAGCAGGTACTTATATGTATTAGCCATTGCAATATGTGAAATAGATGAGTAAGGCAAGGCAATATTATTTCTATGTTGCCCTATCAGACAGGCTAATGATACCATAGGAGAACAGCAAATACACAGTTACATGGGCAATATATATCATAAATTTGCATTTAAAAAGTACTGCAAGCCAACTCAAACAGATCACATTTTAATGCTCCTGTAAGGCCTCATCTGAGTTGTCAGCATGAATATGGGGTGACAATTTCTCTGTGCTGCTTGGTACGGTGTTGGTGTATATAAACCAAAAAAAATGTCAACATTAAATAAATAAATAAAGCACCACTGCCCTACTGCCCTACTGGGAAGCTGTGTGATCCTGAACTAGTTACTTACCTTCCTCATGCTCCCAGTTTGTACCTGAGGACAAGCTCTGGGCACGAGAAAGACAATGCAGACATGGGGCAGGTGTGGTAAAATAGACTGTAAGCAGAATGAATAATATGTAAGATGCTAAGAATAATATGCACTGTATACAAAAAAAATGTGTAAGGATTCCTCAGAGGACTGAGCTTGTATCTTCATGCCCCCATACAGGTCTTAGATGGCCACCACTTGAGCCAAGGCAGCACTAGCTGCATGCAAGACAAATGGGGCACTCAAGGTTGCAGGCATCCTGGTTAGCTGTGAGCAAGAACCCTTAGGTAATCTGGGGGGGATTGGGACTGAGACATGGGGGAGTTTTGCCTCCTGCCAGGGCCCTCCCCTTTTTTTGGAGAGAGAGGAAAGGCAACTGTCGGATACAGGAATTGAGATGAGGTGGTTTTCTGTCGAACAGGTCTTGGAAGAATGGTTGGAGTGCGGCTTGGGGGGTTGGACTGTGTCTGTCTTGGTGGCTTAGGAAGATCACAGACTGAAGGCTGGGACAAAGAAGGGGATAGTCAAGTTCTCCCCAAGGGCTGGTCGCCTCCGATCGGCATGAGGCCAGGGGACCTCAGGGTGTTGATCTGGATGGGGATGTTGTGATCTACCCTCATCAAGTTATCCTGTAGGGACAGTGGTGCCAGATGGAGGGCAACCACTGGAGCCTTGGCCACATGATCACCCCAGGGGCTATATCTGGTATTCAGGCACACACCACAGGTGTGGGATGCCTAAAGAAACTGCGCCTCCTCCCATCTGTGCATGCTGCTCTAATAAGAGGTGTTTACAACAATAAATAGATGGATGCAGACATTTCCTCCAAGTCCTGTGTCTGCGTGGTTATTCCAGGGTCAAGGGATAGTGGGGACTGTCAGACATTGGAACTGAGATGCAGTAGTAGACATATGTTCTAGGGAGGAAAATCTACTATCATTGGGGAAAAATAAAGTATTAGGAACATTTGGTTCATCATGTCAAGTTCCTGCTTGATGATATTCAATACCTGCTGTAGGCAAGCAAGCAAAAGCACCTCCATAAAACTCTTCCAGCTTACCAAGTGCAACAATGGTGACCTCTAGTGGCTTGTTCAGAAACTTCCTGCATGCCTGCTTTGTCTACAGAATTTATTGTTACTGCCCCCCCCACCAGTCATTCGAAGTTGTTTCATGTACAGTACTTGTGGTTATGTGCAAGTATCACACTGTGTGCCCATCCCTGAAGGGACTGCAACACCTCCACCCACTCATTAGCTCTCCCCAGTGATGAGTCAAGTGCATCTGTCATTATTGCTAAAAGCAATGCTTCTCACCAGTCTGTTCCAATTTGCCCAGCAGCTCCTAGCCAATGGTATGAATTTATCAGCTCAGTCGCAACCTTTCCCAGTAGATGCCCTTATGTGATAACAGCAGTGTGTATAAGAGAACTGGTACATCACAGACCTCAGCATTAGGCACTGACAGAGGGGCTGAGGGAAAGCATGTTGTAGGCTTGCCTCAGTCTCTTGCAGAGGTGCTGTATCTCTCTGTTATCATGATGTCAAGGAACATGATGATATTAACCCCAGAGCTGCCATTTACAAGCACTAGCCATGGGGAAGCTTTTTTGTTTGACCTACCTACCCAGAAGACATCTCTATTTGACAGTGGTGAGTAGGATGACAGTTCTGATCCAGGACTGGGTACTAAGAGGCATCCATAATGGAAAAGCCTGTTCCTTAGTTCAAAAAGTTATCTTTCTGTGAAAGTGGTGTCTTATTATTGGATCATACTGGTGGCTCAGGACTGGAAGCAGGAGAGCCGTTTATGGGTAGCCAGGGTTGCGATCGCGATCCCTGTGATTTGTTTGCAGCCCTATGATGTCCATTGCAACCCTAAAATATGCTAAAATAATTTTTTCTAGCATTTACTTACGTAGAATTTGGTGGGTGGAGGAGCATCACAACCCCTATGACTCTACTGAAATGGGCTTTTGCAAGCCCTATGATTCTGGTGAAATGACACTACTGGCTGGTAGCTACGTCAGTGTCAAAACAAATCTGTTTATGACAGTTCATGATCATGCTACCGACCCAGGAGAGAACGCTGACAACAACTAGCAGTAGTAGGGAAGTCTGCATTTATTTTAGTTCTTGAGAAACAGAAAAGGAAGGGGGAGTTGTGACTAAGCAACCAGATAAGGCTGTTGAAAACAGTGTGGTTATGATTTCAGTATTGCACAGCACATAACCACTTCCTCTCTTCTCTTGCAGAACTTTCCCAATTATTTATAGGCTGCTTGACAGACAGGTCCTCTTAGTTCTGCATTTGCATATCAAAACATTAGCTAAATTTAAAATTGAAGTGGGGGAGAACCCAGGGACTTTTAATGGATGAGAGACATGGTGACTTCATTCTCAAAAATAACATTTTGCATATAAAAAGAAAACTAGCACTTGACTTCTTGTCCTATATAGGAGGCATGTAGCTTTTCTGTATATTTCAACATGATTATAGTCAAGGAGGGGGCACTTGAAGGCTGTATCTGTAGTGAAGGCTACATTTATGCTAGTCCCTGAATATCACAAAATGTGACTCAGCAGGGCACGTATAGACAACATAGGCACACCCTTGGCAAAGTACCAGTTTAGGTACGAAAAGCCATCGGGTGTTTTTTACTTATCTGCTTCTGCTTATGGTGAGAAATAAAAAGCTTTAACTGCACATTGTGGTCACTGACTTTGTTTAAGAGTTCAAGCCTTTCATTTGGGTCTGCATAGTATTGTATCTGGCTACGGCACCATATTCACAGGTGAGCCTTTTTGTTCTAGCTTTAACGTAGGCACAGGCCAAGGGCCCTGCCCGTCAAGTGGCCCCATATATTTACTATACTGTATATCATTTCTTCTGCCTGAGCTGCATATTTTTGTAAAGGACTCAGCCTTTGAGTAATCTGAGCATGGCAGGGGCTGAACTGTGACATGTCTCACCTCCCCAATTAAGTACAGCTGATAGCCTCAGGAGGCCCTGGCCAGGCCGACCTTTAAGCAGTGCGTGGGAAGGCATTTTGGTGCCCTGGACAAGAGTCTAAGTTTGCACCCCAAAGAAAAGAGCCAGGGGTCTGTGGGCATAAGGCCCAAACTCTGAGGGGTTGCATGCTCTGTGGTGAGTTATGGGGCCTTTTTCAAAGAAAAACATACTTTTGTTGCAGTTCCCTACCCTGATTTCAGGAGGAATATTTTGTCCCCATGGAATATGAGATGTGGGAGACTCTGAGTGGGTGGTATAGAGTGTGCAGCAGAATTGTTGTGGATAAGTGGCTGACCAAGAATGCCATCAACCACCCAACCTATATGTATTTCTGAAATATACTGTGAGAGATTGTTACATAAAGCATGGGGGTCTGGGAGCTGCAAGGCCACCAGAAGCTCTGAGGGGTTTATATACTCTGTGGTGAGTTTTGGGGCTTTTCTTGAAGAAAAAAACATACTTTTGTTACAGTTCCCTACCCTTGATTTCAGGGAATATTTTGCCCCCATGGGCTATGAAATGTGAGAGACTCAGACTGGGTGGTATACAGAGTGTGCAGCCGTAATTGTGGACAGGTGTCTGACCAACAATGCCATCAACCACCCACCCTATATGCATTTCTAAAATGTACTGTGAAAGATTGCTACATAAAGCATGGAGCTAGGGGTCCTCTAGGCCCACTGAAGCCCTTGGAGGAGACAGTTACATGCTGTAGCCTGATTTGCTAGTTGTGGGTCATCTACTACTGAATCACTCCCTATTGAACCAAAACACACTTGTGTTACATGTTCTTCCAATTGAGTATCCCTAGCAACCCCTGATTTCAGATTTTTTTCCATCATGGAATCAGAACAAACTGTGTTGTAAAGTGGCCAAATGAGAACCAGTGGTAGTATTTAAATTAAAATCACAGTTTGCTAACAGAGGATTCTGCATTAGAAAGTACTGCAGATGCCGATGCCAGTTCAATACTCAACTAATTGATAAATAAATGAAATGTGAGAATTGAACAATTCATACAACACACAAGAACAGTTACACAGCAATACAAGATATGGAGCTGGAGCTGAATGAACCAACACCCACACACAACAGCACAGGCCACTGGTACTAAACCAAAAACCTCAAGGCATTCAGGACATGAGGGAAAGCCAGTAACTGGCGAGAGGTGATGGATGCTATATATTTTCATGCAGATATGTTATTTGAATCCAATCGCATATCCACAGTAATCAGATACAGCTTACACATTTCACAATTGTCTGTCTGGTCTATGTGTGAACCTTTCTTGCCTTCAAAGAGGCAAATTCGTCAATGACTTTGTCAAAATTAATGGCACTGGCTACAGCATTTTCAATAGATAGTATAGCGAGATTTGACAGTCTTTCTTGTCCCATAGATGACCTTAAATAGGTCTTGATCAGCTTCAGTTTGCTGAAACTAAGTTAGCAAGAAGCAACAGTTACAGGGAGCGTCAAGAAGAGTTGGAGAGCAATTTCAATGTCTGGATAGAAAGTACTCAAAGACCATTTGTGAATGAGCTTCAACAAGCTGAGGGTGTGGCATTAGAAACATGGCGGTACTAAGCTGCCTGAAATTTGAAGCTCTCTACCTCATACTATTTCACAAGCATCTAGATCCTTAGAATATTTCATTGCCAGATCTGCTGCACATTTCTTTAACTCTTACTTCCACTGTTGAGAAAGATAGCCTTGTAAGGAAGTTAAAGTCAGTAGTCACTTCAGACAATGCCTCATACTTCCACTGAATCTGTGAAGTGAGGGTGTCTAGAACATTGTTGAACTGCATTTGAAATCCTGCTCAGCAAGAAGTCAAGTGCCCTTCATCTTCAACTTTCTCATCGGCCATCCTTTTCACCTTTCTTTTCTTTTTTCTGTAATTCTGCATTCGTGACATCTGTTCAGCAAGTTCAGCTGCATGTTGTACAACATCATGTATCCCATCATCCTGCATGTGCTGCAGTGCATCCCTTAATCCACTGATATGAGTTGAGGCACTATTGACAGGCAATCCCTTACATTGCAACAGTTGGTTTACTCATTCTATCAGGTTCAGTATTTTGTCCCACATTGCTAGGGTACAAAGACATGTGAAATCTATCTGCTTGATTAGGCTCTGGGTTTTTGATACCATGTCAGCATTGGTTGCATCTTCACTTATTTGGTACAATGCCTTTAAGACATCAGGTATTTGAAGATGAAGGGAGTGAACTGCGTGAAACTTTGAAAACCATCTTGTTTCAGTGTGACCCTTCAGAGTGACCTTTACTGCTTGGGACAGCACTTCCCAGTGATTTGTTGAAGCTACAAAGAATGCAAATAATCTCTGCACTGTACCAAAAAATGATACCATGTCACTGATACCATTCGAGCATGGATTCAAACTAAATTAAGAGAATAGGCTGCAATGGGACAAATCTATGTTTGATGTATGGACAACCCACAATATATATTTTCCATTGTAATAATATTGACAGTTAAGTATATCTAAGCCATCATCATAATTTAACAATTTCTAGTAAGCCATTTCCTGTCTTTTTCATGTGAGATGATGAAATCAATGAAACTTTCCTCAACACTGCAAGTATTATCCTGTATCCCCACATACTGAATGATTTGAAACTTTGTTCCTTCTGAGCCACATCTGGTGATCAAAATATAATAATAAGAAATATTTTGCCTCCTTAATGTATAGAATTATTTCATCTCACAGTTGAGCACAACAGGATTAATAAACTTGTTCTAGAATGATAGGAGAAAAAATAAGTGAATGAACCCTTCTATGGTTGGCAATGTGCCCTTCAAGCTCCGGATTATAGTGACTATCAGTTCTAGCAAATTAAGAAAAATTCCAGAATGTGTGTGTCCGATCATCTCTGTGGACCCCTAAGAGCCAAGTTGTTCTTTGCGAAAAGAATAGCATCAAGAATAATTTCAGAATAGTACGCTAACTTTTCTTTTCTGGGAACACGTGGATTTTGCAGTTGATCATCTAGTGTGGCCCTTGTCTTCAAAGTGCATTTCAAAATTCTTCCAATGTAAATAACTGTCACAGTGTTCAGGAGTTTGCGTGATCTGGAATTCTAGGTTTAAATGTCTCAATCACAAAATCCTTTTTGGATTTGCTAGACTGCGATGTAGTGGATGATAATTTTTGCAAACAGCATGCATAGGAAGCAATAGATAACTTTCTTGGTCTCACCATACATTAGCCATGTCAGTTCACAGTTTCTACTCATTGGGAAGAATTTTTGTGAACCAATCCCGATAAAAGTGCCTGCCATCATCAGACACTGAGAAACTAAATCAGCATTTTTCTTTTGTTCAGGACCATGTTCACAAGCAACATCTAACTTTGTCAGTCATGTCAGGCCATGATGTTGGGTCCGATAAAAGTAAAGTTGGAGTACTGAACTGGCAGCAGCATCTACATTACTTCTAATACAGGATCCTCTGTATATTTTCAAAGCTGCACAGATGGTGTTGGCTGGCAGTCATCATCTTCTTCTTTTCTTCAACCTTCTTCTTCTGTAATATTGCCCTCAACATCTGTCTCAGTAAGATAGGCTCATCGATGTCAATTGGTGTTGCTACTGACAGAGTTGCTGAACTTCCTCCTGCTCATAAGACTTAGCTAAGCCAAGTTTGCCACTGCTGGGAGAGTTTTCAATTTTCTTCTTCTCTTGCTTTCCTCAGTTTTCTAAACTCACCTCATGGTTTCTTCATGGCATCTTCAAAAAATCAGGCTTTCCTTTACAAATACTGAAGAAAGTGTACAGTATAATAGGTGTATCAGCAAAGAAAGCATCATGTCAATGTCTATCAGACTTCTGTTTGTGAATTAATAAGGCACAACGGGTGTGGACTAACTGAGTTACCAATGCCTTGTGGTGGTGTATCACGGCAGCAAATGAATAACAACATAACCACACAAGTGGGACAGATTTATTGACAGAGACCTCTGAGATTAAGTACATCTAGTTACCCGGTCTGTGACATATTTTTGACCAATGAGGTTACAGGATTTTCCTACACCATTGTACTATAATTTTCAAGTAAGACCTCAGGTGTGATAGCGGTGCGTCATCACTGATCACTGCATTACATGAAATCAAACGCAGCTCAATAAGCATCTCAAGTTGCCACGCAATTGGTGATTCTATAGTAGCTAGTCTATAGAATCAAAATAATACGTAAGTTCAGTGCATCGTGATAGGCAGAGTCACACACACTTCTTGTGGGTTAATAAACTACTTGGCTGTACCTTGTGACACACACACAAAGCATGTGTAAATCTTGCAACAACACATGCACTGTTGTACACATGTCTTAAATCCAGCCTTGTCAAAATGCTATTGTACCAAAGTCCATGTGATGATATTTGTGCCATACCATACCATTTCTATCTGTGATAGGACATCTACATTATAGAACCTTGAAGAGAATGCAGAAGATCAGGAAAACAGTTTCATTGTACCAGATATATATATATACATATATATATATTTTTTTAATTAGATTTTACTAAGTAGAGTTGCGCCTACTTGGCACAAGTCTTCATTTTGGCGTGACCCAGGAACACTGGGCAGTTAAATGACTTGCTGCTGAGACTCAGAGTCACACTCTATGCAAGTGAGGTTGTAGCAATAATAAACCCAGGCTGCTGGATGACAACAAGCTCAAAATACACAGCTCATTACTCTAAACCTCTAGGTTATATACCCAGCCCCCAGCCTAAAGTCATTTGACTGGCTTGGCTGTTAGGATCAAGCCTTACATTAATCCTTGTTCAATGAACTGTCATGTACAGCCTGATTGCCATGGCATAATGATTCTTCCTGAGTTTTAGCAGTTCCATCCTGTCACTGCTGACTGACTGGAATGCTGCACTCTAATTACAGACCAACATTCCTAAACTGTTGGTGGAAGAACTTTTTCTCAAATATTTCTGTTAAATTATATAAACAGTTGAGATTATTATGAGATCGACTTTTAAAGAAAAAGTTCTTCTTCCATTAACAGTTTTGAATGCTGACTTAAAAACAATACAACATTCAGTCACTTTCTAAGATGGGCTACAGAAAACATTCATAAACCATACTTATAACACTTTTCTTTTTGAATATATTTCTATTACAGCAATAGGCTCTCACATAAGTTGAATTAACAGCCAGTTAATTACAACCTAGAGGCAAAATATCACTGGGCCACCGTCTCATACCACATATCACATTGACATCCCTAGTTAGTGGTTACTGACTATTAATCTAACCTCAGGAAGTGCCTTATTGTTTAATAACTCATTGCCATGCTGTCCAGCACCATTGCTATGGTACTGCTTTCTCCACTCACACCCCTACCCCAACCTGGAAGAACAGACAAACTACCAGTCAATACTACACAAATGCAATCACAATACACCTGTTGCCCAATTTAAAACACATTGACTTACCTTTACTAAGACTGACTGTTGGAGCTGACTCAACCTGCACTCTCTGGTGACTGCTGCTACTTACATACGGGACAGGAACTCTCTGATCCTGATCTGATGGTGATGGAGTCTGCACTCAAGTTGGGCCTACAAATAAAAGTTCACATTTAAATGAAGTACATAATGTGTTGCTATTTTCATTCAAAAGCAGAGCACCTCCTTACACACATACAAAAATTAAGAAATTAAGTACTAGACACAGTTTCCATTGCTGGTGTTTCTTTGGCCAACTATAAAATAACTGACTCAATATTACTTACTACCAGCTTTCAAAGGGTAAGCTGAGCTGACAGTAAGGTTCTGTGAATTGATCAAAAATGCATATTTGAAAAGAGGTCATATCTTAAACACGCAAATTTAAACTGAGTTATTAAATAGAGGATAATGCCTGATGTACGGGTAATAACCACGATTGTAATTACCTCAAGTAGCGCTAGGGCATCAGTAAGCCTTGAGAGCTCAGCTCAAGGGTTTTCCATTGCCCTATCAACACAAGAGTGATTATACTGTAGTTATCACTACACATCGAGCATTGACTTATTAAAGTATAGGACTCAATGAGAAGTTACTCCACGAACACAATTAATTTAGCCTTACCTTATTAATGAATCTGCTACTAGGCCACATAAATGTAGTAGGAAAACAATTATTATGATACACAGTTGAACTACAGCAGGACAAAATAGCACCAGAGTTAACATCTCTACCAGACATGGTGATCGCTGAGACTCAGCAGCAGCAATGTGTGACAATTGGAATGATGTTATTTAAATGGAGTGCCCTTATCATTGTCCCAATTTCTGCGTTTATGTTGCTATGGTATCAATGTGATGTCAAGAAGTTGTTCACCCCTCTTGAGTATGTCACGCCGATACCATGACAATAAAGATGAATCTGTGCATGCTCGGGACACGGAGTCCTTTACCATGGCACACAACAGATGGCTCGCGGCGGTGGAGAGAGGTTCTTCCACATCTAATATGCTAGTGACAGTCCAGCACTGTAATTCAACATTTAACAACTTCAGACGGTTCTCCACACACAATCCTGATAGCCTGGTGGTGCAGAGGGCTGAGGTGCTGGGCGCCACCTCAAACTACACCAACCCGGGTTCAGGAATGGACTCTGTTCGCCAAGAGGCTGGCGAGAGGAAAGTTGAGCATCCGGAGGACTGCTCTCTCTCCTAGGAGGTGGCCAGGTGGAAGCACCACGCTCCTGTAAGGCCACTGGTGGAGACCACTGGGTACTACTACATGGCGACACAAGAGGACAACAAGAAAGTCAGAAAACAACTTTGGTGCCCACCAGATGATGGCCTCCACATTCTGCACACCCGGAATCTCTGGGAACCTGCTCCTTCACAGCAGCACCCCAAGCCAGTAAAAGAAATAGAGTACTTGGGGTTTACCTTCCACGATGCCTTTCCCCTCGGAGGAAGAGGACCCAGCCAGAGATGGGTTACTAGTAATGGGACGACTTGGAGGGTTGGCTGCAATATGTGGTGTGAAGGCAGCATTCGAGAAAGAGGATGGTTGGAATTAGAGTAGGAGGGGCCCAAAGGGTGGCAGATGCCAGAGCACCATAGGAGGATAAAAAGATAACACAAAAACATAAATTCCAAATTTAAAACCCATTGCCATTACCTTACCTTACCTTAAAGGCTCAGCTGAGTCACGTGGTTCAAATCACTCAAGAATAGCCATCTGCAGACTATACTCAATTTGGCAATCATTATAAAATGAAAATCCACACATTACATTAAGTAGTCTACTACAGACAATCAGCTAAGCAGTTATACATATTTATTATTTTCACTGAAAAGCACAGCCTCTCCTTAAACACATTACAGAGTACATTTCAGATTACCTAAAGCCTAAAGGTGGGCATACAGTGTTATAAAGAATTTGGAAATAGGGGGGTGGTGGGGAGGATGCTGGGACATAGGTACAGAGTCAGTACCAGAACAAAAGAGGGCTGTGGATATAGCCTACCTAGACTAACTGTCCACTGTCATAAATGATTAATAAACAAGAAAGTCAGTCTGTGAGTGCATCCCAGGATAACCTGGGTAAAAATTGCCAGGGCATGAGACAACAGGACATAGGGTAATATTAATCAATGAATAGGTCCATACCTAGAAAGTGGGGTTACTAGTCATGTACCGTAGGGTTGGAATCGGTCCTCTTTACTGTCTTTATAAGTGGCACTGCACTGCAGAGGGACTGGAAGGAAGCATGCCTCTTTGCAGACAACACAAACATCTGCAACAGGGTTGGGTGTTGATGCACAACAGAGGTGGAAAAGGATGAGAAGAACTGACTTGGCAAACTTGGATAACTGGTCTAAAGTTAGAGTCCAATGCAAAAGTGGAAGTGATGCACTTAGGAAGCCAAACCAAGAAGACCACAGATTTGGGGGGTGGTACTAAGTAAAATGGAAAAGGACCTGGTGTTAGTCATATCAGAGATGACTAAATGTGGGCAAGCAATTTGAGAAGGCAGTTATGAGTCAGGGCTCATGGTTCTACTGATGCATAGGAAAGGCATTGCTAGTATTACAAAACAGGGGTTGTCATCCTCTGAACAGACAAGGTGTGAGACCCCATCTAGAGTGCACTGCTAAATGGTGCAAGAGTCTAACATGTTTCAATATAAAAAATAGCAGGACAAGAACACAGCATGAGATTAGAGGAGACCGATTAAGAGATACTATGAAGACTTCTTTCTATAGAAAAGGGTGGTCACACGTTGGATGCATGGAATAGTGCGGCCGGGCCTACCTCAGGAAGTGGTGGATATGAATAAGTGCAGGGCACCAAACAGGCAGCAGGAATGGGTGGGCATAAGTGACAATAGAGGATGGTATGAATGGGTAGGCCATTAACAAAGTAAAGGTCTATGGCATATTCATAAGGTAGAAAAGAATGGGCAAGTAGATGGGCCTTCTTGATTCCTTATCTGCCATCAACTCTGTTCTATGTCAGTTATGGCTATTTATCATCAGCCTAGAGGATAGCAGCGTTGGTCACTCCCAGTTCTGTTTTGGTGGGGTAGGTCAGTTATGACTGACTCCCTCCCAGACAAAACTGAGAGGACCTACCAACTCAACAATGCGGTACCACTAACACTACTACGCTGGTGCTGCTACCTGTAGGCTGATGATAGCAATCAGATAACTGACATAGAAACTGTAAGTTGATGGCAGAGATGACGCAACGCAAAATCTATCTAGTCTGCCATTTGATTACTGGAGCCGGTGACACCACACTACACTGAGTGATTACTGGACTGGCTGGTTACCTGTGACTGGGGCAGATAGCCCACTGCCTCCGGTGACAGCTGAGCTAGATACAATACAACTGCATACAGTATTATTCTGCTGTACTGTCCAAGCAACTCCAAGCGTGTGAAGCCTGCCTGCACCTGTTTCTTAAAGTTTAAAAGTGGGCAGAGTGAGCAGCAGTGTCTGCCTGACATGATACATCAGCCCCACCACTTACAATATAATTACAATTTAATATATTTTCCCCCATGACCCCAGTCAGCTGCTGGGATGCAGTATAATTACAGAGGCATTTAATTGTGGAGGACATTGAACCCATGGTGCACTTTTGGGAAACTCCACACACACTACAGTGGAGGCGTGATCATGCTGTGGGCATGCTCCTGTTGCAAAGTACAACTGCTTCAACAATCACTGAAACCTAACCTTGAGGAACTCATAATTATTCTTGACAGGGTGAAACCCCCACCAAAACTAGAAGAATTTTAAATTTTTCACTATGACTGCTTGTTCAATCTCCCTGCACAAATGATGCAAAAACTACAACTGACTGACAATTGGCTGGAGCCTGGAGCACAGCAACATGTGCCAGGCTGCCAAACAGGCAGTGAAGATGAGGATCCACAATCATTTAACTGCCTAATTAGTTGTGAGGTTGCTTTATGTTTTGTAAAATTCCGTGACATTTTTCTCTCAGTGCGCGCCACTCCCCCACCCCAGGTAAAAAAATACAACTTCATTGGTGCACCCATGATGTGTGTTGCCGGGTGGGTACCCCCACAGAAAGAATAATATTATGCAACATCACAAAACATAAGATCAGAAACCATAAAAACTAAAGCATTGACTCATAGCTGGCAGTGTACAGTACACTTAACAGGAGCAACAGTGGCATTTGTGGAGGATGTTACATCAGTTGTAGTTGTGTAGTGGGTTGTACGGGAAGTTAAACAGGCAGTCCTTATTGTAAATGTAATTTCTTGTAATTGGGGGCTCCACCCCAGTCATATAAACATCTTAGTAATTATGGGGAGGATAACTTCCTTCTTCCTTAGAAAGGAGTAGTCTAGAAAGTAAGTTGAACATACTATAGCATCTAGTCCTCTCATAAGGAAGTTATTAATGATTTAAATATCCCCATGTTGAACATTTAATTTGTTGTTGAGGTAATAAAAATACAGTTCCCTTTAATTCATTTAATATTTACATTTAAACATAGACTCAGACTAGTTGAGACTAAAGTAGATAATTTAAGTGAGGGACTCACACTCAAAGGAAGGCATTGCATACATGCAGAAATTAGGCACACAGTGGGGTGCTAATGTGTGTGTGTGTGTGTGTGTCAGTTCTGTGCTTGTGCAGCTTATAGTACTTCTGTTATTATGATTATTTTGAATAGTGTCCTCCTGCCTAGTAGCCCTAATCCCTTGCATGCCAAAGCCCATTAATTATATTACTTCATTGTGCTTAAGCACAACTTGTGCCTGTAGCTATCATCCCTTCTAAAATGCACTGGCACCACACCTCACCACCTCACAGATGACTCAGAACTCTCTCAGTCCAGTCACACCCTATCAACCATGGCCGGAAGTTG
Organism: Neoceratodus forsteri; assembly: GCA_016271365.2. NCBI lineage: Eukaryota > Metazoa > Chordata > Ceratodontiformes > Ceratodontidae > Neoceratodus > Neoceratodus forsteri. Next base: position 82,002,403 of record CM028133.1, on the reverse strand, counting down.
ACCTGTCTCACATATTCAAAAGAGCTAGAGTTGAGAGACAGACAGGGCATAAGGGAGCAGACTCCCAGTCATCACTGCTCCTGCCTGGTGTGTGGATGCCATGCCACTGCCACCGGATTAATTTGTATGCAAGTCTGCGGAGGGACTCAGGAGGTGGGATGCAGGCCTACTTTCCACTGACTACACTTTTAATAAATCATGGGAGGATGGTGTGGTACCGGGACTGGAGGATAATATGATTCTCCATCACAAAAGAATGAGCAAGACAGAGCAGGAACACAGACCTGTCAGTTTGACCTCAGTGCAGGAAAATGATGGAATCACTGGAAGGAAAGAAGACTTGATGCTACAGACCCAGTAGGACTGGGACCCAAAAAGCATGGATTCACATCAGGAAGGTCATGTCAGGCAAATCTAATTGATTTCTTGGACTGGGTGACCAAAGTAGTAGACCAGGGAGGCTGTGGACTGGCCTACCTAGACTAGCAGGCATTTCACATCCACACAAAGATAAACAAATTAGCCAGCCTGGGGTGGGTCCCAGGGTGGCAGTCTAGGTAAACACTGGCTGATCAACAGGACAGCGAGTATAACAAATGAGTCCATAGTGAAAGGAGGTTACTGGGGTGCAGGAGATTCAGTCCTAGGGCCAGTCCTTTAATGTCTTTAGTGACATTACAGAAGCCTAGAAGGAAAGTATGTCTTTTGCAGATAGCATAAGATCTGCCTTAGGGTTGAAGCATGAGTGGGTGGAAAGTATGAAAAGGGACTTGGCAAGCTTGGAGGAATGGTCAAATGGAAGCTTAGTTCAACTCAAGAGTGCAAAGTAATGCACAGGAAACAAAAACCCAAGACACAATGGGGGTGAGATACTGACAGAAAAATGGAAGGCACCTAAGGTAGTCATATCATATGACCTAAAGGTGGAGCCAGCAGCAATGTGAGGAGGCAGTAGGAGGGTTGGGGGAGATGTGGTTACTCATCCACTGATGGTCTGATGCCTAGGCTGCAATAGAGAAAATGCCTGGGCCTGACTTTGAATATCCTCGCACAATTCCAGGTAAGGAAGAATTGTGCAGCTGTGAAAAAAATGCTGTTCATTATTATTTTATATCATGGTGCCTGGTATTTTCCTAGTTTTTTCCTAACATGGAAAAAAGAGTACTGTACATGACAATAAATATACCAGTCGTCAGACTCAGCATTTTCTGCAGCAGTTGCCTGTGAAATACAAATGTGTCATAACAAGCTGAAACAGCTACCAAGAGAGAAAGTCAACTAAGATCATCTCCCATGATGAATTGTGACTACTGGAGTGGATGAATGATGGACCTACGAGTTGAGGCGGCGCTACCGAAACTCACACAGCCTCCATAAACGCACCTCCACCTCCATCTAGGCTCGACCTCTGTGGTAACCATGGCAGAAGGAAGCAGAAAATGTGACCCGTTAATGGTACAGGCTATGCCCTACACTCAAAACATACCATCTACTCCTATTATTGTACATACAGACAGACAGTAGCGTTTGGGTTTATTAAGAAGCAGAGAATGTTTACCGATAATACCCGCAGACTCTACCTCATCACATAATAACTCCCTCAATTATTTTGTATTCCAGATAGACAAGCGCTCTGTGATTATAAGAGAGTCAAAATATTACAGTAAATATATCAAATGTCCCCTACCAATAATCCCTTCCCTCTATAAGTGCATATCCTGCAAAAGTGAAAACTATGGATTTACAGACAGAAGAAGTGGAAAATTCAGCCTTAATATTACAGCTGTGTCCCTACACTACCCAGTATAATGCCATCCTCTCTCTGTTATTTTGTATCACACAGACATAGGTGTATGGGGTTGTAAACAGAGGAAGCAAGAACCCAGCCTGTTAATACTGGTAGTATCTACACTACAATATATACCATCTACTCCCTATGACTCCGTATCCTGCAAACAGATAGGCATAGGGTTTGTGAAAAGAAGAAAGAAAACAGAGGTAACATTATACCACAGCTATGACTACACTTCCTAAGTATAATACCATCACTCCCTCTTCACGTGCATCTGAATGGTCCAATCTGTCTTGTCCTAACCACATAAGTCAGCTGAGCACCTCGGCTCTCATTCACTGACTCAGAGACTCAGTCTCAACGCAGACTGCTGCATGGCTAACAACATGACAGCAACAGCAAAGTTCCCAATCATTTCGATAGCACAAAAAAATGCACCTTCGGCGGCAGCCAAACACGCAACAACAGTCGCGGCTACAGTTCCGGCACAGAGTCAGCAGTGGACACAAGATGACGGCACAGACAACTTTAAATGAGGTCACCCTGCCTGACCCAATAAGCCTCTGTGTGGACACCAGTTCGGGAGGCGGAAGAAGCCTCTACAACCTACGCTACTACTACCCCCTCAAGTGAATAAATATAACTAAAGGCAAGCAGAAGCAAGCAAGCAGCTGCAAGTGACTGAGAAGTCAGAAATTCAGAACTGGGATTGGAAGGAACTGACTTAAGTTTGAATCTATGAGTGCATTGATTTTTGCTTCTTGCCTTTTACCTAAAAAATGTTACTGTACTGTCTCTGTATCCACATTTTAGCGCCCAGAGCTCTAGTCACTGTCTGCCTGCACTCAACACGCTTTGTCTCTTCTATCTTGACTAGCTTTTTATTAAATTAAATCATGCTACCTTGGTATTAATTTTTTTTCAGCTTCTCCTCGCCCTCTCTAATCTTCAACCACCTGTCTCTTCTCTAAACCACTCAAGTCTCCAGTACCCCACATATATACTGTCTGTTTGGAGTCCCAGTGACTTTCTCTTCGAGACAGACGGACCATACTGACCCCACCACGGGGATGCACCCCTGCTGGCAGAAATTAGTAATTCCATCCTGATCATTCACCTGCCAGCAGTCCCAGCACTGGTTGTCTACTCTCAAGTCTAAACTTTTTTTTTTTTTTTAGTACTGCAATGCGCACTCGCAGGCATGCACAGGGGGCACCCACCACTCCACCCTTTTTATGGTACTGCCTTTAAAGTGTGAACAGGGACCATTTCCTTCACTTCACTCACTCAAATTAGTCCCACTCAGAATCAAGTCTTTCTCTAACAGTACACAGGTCAGTGTGTATGCTTCAGAAATTAATCCAACTCTAAAATTAAAAATCAACGTGTGTTTCAATGCAGTACAGATTAAAATCAGACTTTTGTTTAATTCCTTCATCTCCTCCATATGTGAAGTTCTGACCTTGATATAGTTCAATTTTAGGGTGAATAAAGAATATATTTCAAATTCCCATCAGTAAATCTTGCCATTTAATGATCTGGCTTGCTTATCAAAGACAGAAATGTTTAAACTGGAAATTATTTCTTCAACAATCACGGCTTTGCAATATAATCACAAAAGTTCAAGACTCCTCTAGTAAACCACCAATTAGCTACCCACCCAGGACCTAGCCTGTTCTGAGGCTGGGTCCTACAGTACCAACAAAGCACATCACATACAAAACAAAATGATAACACCCAGACTGTGAGCACACGTGTGTTGTTTGGAGGCTTTGAAGAAGTGCAAATCCTGACACTTCACACCCAAAAAATATTTTTACCAGGCCAATTAGTAACTGCTTTCTCTGAATGATCAAAATCAGACTACTGCTATGTTTCCATACTGATATTTAATTTCACTGATTTTGAAGCATTTTTATTTAGGTTGGCTATATTTCATGCCAGTTTTTAGGGACATAAATTGTTTTTCAAGTTTCAGTAACTGATATGCAATGGTCAAGGGGTGCAGTCACACTGAAGGGGCACAGTTGTGGTGAAGGGGCATGGTTGTGGTGAGGGGGGACCCCAGATTCTCTTGTACCTTAATCTGGTGGGTGTCTAGGAGCACACTGCTAGGCTAACAATGTGCACTGAGTTGCAAGATTTGTGAGGGAGTCTGCAGTCACAACAGTCCCAGCCTCTCTCATAAGGTGTCACAGTGTGGCAGGTGTGTGTAGAATCACACCCCTGCCCTAGAAATCTGTGCTGATAGGCAGGTATTGTGAGGAACTCAGGAATCTACAGCTATAACCATCCCAGATTTCCAAGCATGTTTATTTATTTAAAAGTTTCACCAGCAAAGGCATACTGAGCAGAGAATGCCGATTTCCAGATGCGTCCTGGGAGAGAGGGGAGAGGGATACACAGTGAGTACAGCAGCAAATGCCAAAAACAGTGCATAATGGATAATAGAATACTAACATCAAACAGGATGACAAAAGAGATATCATGTATTTCAATAACCAGCTAACAAGAAGAAGAAAGTGCTAGGAGACTATAAAACAATTAAACAATCGAAACGCTCAGCAGCCTTCCAGTGATGTAAGCATGCGGAATGGCAGCCTAGTTCGGAGTGTGGTCTCCCAAGTGCAGAATCCAGTGTAATCAGTCTTAAATTGTGATTTACAATGAGCCATATGTGGTCCAAGGACTAGCTGGCCATCTCCGTTAATAGGAGCACAAAGAAAGTCGGTGCTGGTGGGTTCATGTCCTAGGTTCAGGCCTACTTTCTCAGAAACCTACTGCTCCAAGCCGTACTCCATCAAGATCCTCACCACTCGTTGGGTTGTCAGATGAAGGGAAGATTTGGACCGATACAGGCTCCATGATTTGAGGTAGACACTCATAAAATCCTCCAACTCCTCCAAAATATAGATGGTAAGGTGTCAGGTACTCAAAATGACTTTAAAAATTGTAAGCCCGCACACAAATATCGAATCCCATGGAGACTTTGCAAGGAGAACACATGGCCTATGGGAGATCATTGGCATACCTTCATAAAGAGAAAGGGCTCTAACCCTCAGGGCTGAAGATGCTGAAGCCTGGGCATGCTGAAAAATGTTCAAATGTTCAGGATACTGGAGGGAGCAGAGCAAGAGGACACAGTTCAATTTATGGACTGTTGGTTAAGAAAGGGCTGGATCTTGGGAAGATTTCCCTTGGTAATTGAAAGAGTGCATAGAGCGTTGCCCAGAAACCAAAAGCAAGGTCACCTCCCAGATCCATAATAATTAAATTCCTGAAATAGCCAGTGAAAGACCAAATTCTGAAATGGCCTGAAAAAAAGATTTAAATCTAGACAGGGCCAAGGTCTACACAGATCAGGATTATCCCCACTCATTATGGCTAAGAGGAAAAAGTTTTATATGTAGTTAAGCAACTCAGAGAAAAAGGCTTGAAGGCTCAAATAAGATACCCAGCTAGGCTATAGGTGGAAGATAAATCCGGAGTTAAATTGTTTGACAACCTGTTAGCTGTGGCACCTTATCTGGAATCCCTAGAGATAGCTATACCAGATCTGAAGGAGGATAAAGCAGAACAAGAGATTGATGAAATCCTATGGTCTGTGGTGCCTGGTGGCCGAAAATCAGGCAGGTCAAGGAGAGACTCTGATACTCCTTCACTCAGATATTGCCACTGGATCTACATGAAAAACACACGCCTGATTCCAGAGTAAGTGTTATTTTTTCTTACCTGAGCTCACTGACTGGGGTGGACATAACTCATCAAGAGTAAAGGACTAACCGCATAGATCTACGAGATAGGAATTTAACCCATACCTGGAAAGCGGTTGTACAAATAAAAAGTGCCTTTAGTTTGCTGCATTCTAGAGCATTCTGGGATGGATCCAAATGGTAGTTAAAGGGAACTCCTTTCAGACAGTAGAGGTTCACAGGTTTAACTTCCTGCTGTGTGGGACAGATCTAAGAGCATCAGCTACTATGTCCACCTCTTCTAAAACTTAATGGTTCTTCACAGTTTTCGGAGTGCTACACACTTGCTAAATGTGGCATCATCATCAGCTTAAGCTGAGACAGCTATGGTCTTGTGTTAAAAGGCTTGAAAAATATTACTAAACATGGAAACATAGAAACATAGACTTTGACGCAGATATGACCATTTGGCCCACCTAGTCTGCCCATTTCCCTACCTACTGGATAAGCTGCTGATCCTAGTTAACCAACAGCCTTTCTTCCTACCCCCACAAGAATAGCCTTATGTCTGTCCCATGCATTCTTGAATTCTCCCACAGTTTTAGACCCCACACCTCCTCAGGAAGGCAGTTCCATGCATCCACCACCCTCTCTGTGAAAAAATACTTCCCCCCCTCTATCTTCAAATTGTGTTCCATTGTTCTTGCACATCTCTTTTTCTGAAATATGCTACCCTCTTGGACTTTGTTGATTCCAATGAGGCACTTAAAAGTTTCAATAATGTCACCCCCTCCTTCCTTTGCTCAAGGGTATACATATTAAGCTCATTTAGTCTCCTCCATATGGCTTCTCTTGAAGACCCCTGCACAATTTAGTTGCTCTCCTCTGGACTGCCTCCATCCTGTCTATGTCCTTCCTGAGACGGGGTCTCCAGAACTGGACGCAGTACTCTAGATGGGGTCTCACCAACTGTTTCTACAGAGGGATAACAACTCTCTGTTTTCTGCTGGTGATGCCTCTCCTATACATCCCTGTACCCCCAGGCATCCTACTGCCTTCTCGCATTGCTTGCTAACCTTAAGGTCATCTGATTTGATTACCCCAGGTCCCTTTCCATTTTTGTTGTTACTACCTCCCCCAACTCAACAGTTGGTCCACTTCAGAGAAATTTTGTTTAATAAAATGGCAGATACTGATTAGTTAAGGATTTGGTTTCCTGAACTTTTGCCACATTAGACCCTCCAGCTGGTTCAGTTACTACAGGAGTACTGGACGGAACACTATTTACTTACTAAATGCAGAATGCTGCAAAGGACTTTGATTTGGGTTTGGGTGTACGGGTCATAATGTTGCAGCTTAATAGTGTAAGGCATTATAGGTGAACCCAGACACATGCTCCCGAGTTGGACCCTGCCCTGGAGTTGAGAATCTTAGTGGGGTTCCGGGCGGCACAGTCCCTTATGTCTTGTGACATAATAACCCCATGCCAATTTGGGGATCATTTGGAAACGTTTATGGGCAGTTACTTTTGTTTCCTCTCATTTATCTTTTGGGTTGCTCTTTTAAATTTGCTGGTTAACTCGCTCTGAGTGACAGTGCTACATTTTTTGAGAAGTGAGGGAATATTTACATTAAGGTGGATCTCTTCCTAAAATTTGCAGCGAAGAAATATAGTATGGAAATGGTGTATTCCATTCTGAAATATGATTTTTCACTTGCAAACTTACTGAACACTATAATGAAGATTGTTTCATTAGTAGCTCATGCTCCTGGGAGAAGAGGACCATAAGGGATCTCGAGGAAATACTTCTCAGATAAAATGTTAGTTTTGTCCGACCTCTCCCCTGGCAGTACACCTGGGAGCCTCTGATACTGGGCTAGCTTCTCCTGGAAAGCTTGATTAGGAGAGAACTGGTCTGGAGACTTTGGCGGAGGCTGGAACCTCTGATCTGGGCCCCAGCTCAGGTGGCCTTTCCCTCTGGGATTACATTCCCCCTGTGCTAGGAGAAGCTTTTAGCTCCAACTAGCAGTCTGATACTGGTTGCTGAGGAGTCCGAGATTAACTACAGGTTCACTATATTGTTAGCCCTAGAGTTATAGGGTGTGGGTTACTGTTAGAATTATTGATGTACTTTGTCTTGTTGTGTACTGTTATCATTTTTATTCTGCTTTGTTTCATATCCCAGTTATGGTGCAACTGTGGGGTGGGGTAAGGGGGGAGCTGGGCTTAAAGGGGGAGGGAGTATTGTGATATTAATCACCAACTTATATATTATATATGGCAAACCTTAAGATATGCTGGGTAAATGTTAAAGGTATAAATAGTGTCATCAAATGCAATAGAATTTTGCTAGAACTGAAGAAGGAGGGATGCGATATTGCTTGCCTGCAGGAAACAAAACTCTCTGTTCCAGAACATCTTAAATTAAGAACATCATGTGTGGGGACGGTCTATTCAGATGCACATCCACAGGAAAAAAAAGCAGAGGTGGCAGTATTGATTCAGAGGGGCTTACTCTTTCAGGTGCAAAAAGTAACATCCTCGGGTGCAGGATGGATGGCGTTGCTTTTGGGAGTCTATAGTCCGGAAAAAGGTCAGGCTCCCCATACGACGCGCAGTGGAAATGCCGGACCTTGCCCAGCAACTAACACACTGAAATCTGGCTAATACAAAATCATGTACACAAATGCCCATAGTCTGGGAAACAAGATCCCAGACCTGCAGGCAACAATGACTGAGGCTAAACTGGACAGAATAGCCATTAGCAAGACATGGTTCACCAGTAACTACACTTGAGAGACTTCAGCACCTGGCTATGTACTGTTCAGAAGGGAGCGAGGTGCAAAAAGGGAGGAAGTAGCCCTTTATGTCAATGAAAATATCAACGCTACAGAAATTCAGAATACACATAAGGAGCCAGAAGAACTGTGGGTCACCATGGAAACAGGAAATGGGACAGCCATACGACCTGGGATTGTCTACAGGTCTCCAGACCAGGGAGAGGACATAGACACATTACTGTCAGAAGATATACAAAATATGACAGCTAAAGGGGAGGTTCTGATAATGGGAGACTTCAACATGACAGATACAGATTGGTCAGTACCAGCAGGAACATCCACCAGGACTAGACAGATGGTGGATTCCCTGCTGGGGAGGGCCTCAAACAACTGGAACAACAACCCACAAGAGACAGGGCTATCCTAGATCTAGTAATGACTAATGGGGAAAGAATCATAGAACTCCAGGAAAAGTCACCTGTAGGCCAATGAACAACACATGGCATGGATCAATTTGGCCACTAGAACTAAATCATCTCATGCCAATGCAAAATAAGGGATTTCTGAGGAGCTGACTTGATAAGATGGCCAACAGAGTTAAGCTAACTTGGCAAGAAGGAATACAGGTGAGGGGCATGAGGCAAAGTGGGCAAGCACTGAGGATGCAATACTTGAAGCAACATCCCATTGTGTTAGGGAGAAAAGCAAGAGCAAAAGAAGAAGGAAACCACTTTGTTTCTCAAAAACAGTAGCAGAAAAGGTCAGAGCCAAAAGACTGGCCTTCAGGAAATATAAGGAATGCTGCGGGACAAAGATAGGGAGGCATACCAAACTTCCCTAAGGGAAGCAGGGAGAGCAGTAAGGCAGACAAAGGCCCAAACTGAGGAAACACTAACATGAACAGTAAAGAAGGGGCAAGACTTTATAGATACATTAGTGAAAGGAGAGTCAGAGGGAGTTTTACAAGATCAAAGGGGGATACGGGAGTGTGGGAGGAGGACCAGAAAAGCATCTATCCTAAATAGATACTTCTTCTCAGTATTTACTGAGGAGAAGGTAGGACAGGGCCCACAGCTCAGCACCATGGACACGGGGTGTGCACAAGTCCCTTCGCAAAGAAAGGATCCTACAAGAGTCACTGCTTAGGGTGGACAATGCAATGGATCAGATGGCATACATCCTAGGGTTCTAAAGGAGCTAAGGGTGGAACTAGCACAGCCATTATCAGAACTGTTTAGTGAGTCTATGAGCACAGAAGAGGTCCCAGAAGACTGGAGAAGGGCTCATGTCATCCCGCTCCACAAGAGTGGTAGCAGGGAGGAGGAAGAGAACTACAGACCAGTCAGTCTTACCTCAGTAGTGGGAAAAATTATGGAGACACTCCTTAAGGAAAGGATAGTGTGACACCTGGAATCCATAGGAGCACAGGATCCAAGACAGTATGGGTTTACAACAGGAAGGTCCTGTTAAACTAATCTCATAGATTTCTTTGACTGGGTAACCAGAGTGGTGGACCAAGGGGATGCAGTTGATGTCACCTACCTTGACTTCAGCAAAGCTTTTGATACTGTTCCACATAGCAGATTGATTAATAAGCTGGGTAGGCTTGGGGTGGGCAGAAGTTGGTCAACAGGGTGGCAAACTGGTTGGGCGGGCGGAAAACAGAGAGTGGTGGTGAACGGTATACAGTCAGAAGAGATGCAAGTCACAAGTGGGTACCGCAGGATCAGTCCTGGGGCCAGTCCTCTTCAATATCTTCATCAGTGACATTGCAGATGGACTGGAGGGTAAGGTTTGTCTGTTTGCAGATGACGTCAAGATCTGCAACAGAGTAGATGATCCATATGGGGTGGGCAGAATGAGAAGAGATCTAGATAAACTAGCAAAATGGTCATCACTATTGCAGATGACCTAAAGTCATCCAAGCAGACCACTAATACAGTAGGTAAGGCTAGAGGGTTGTTGGGGTGTATTAGTAGGGGTATCACAAGTTGTAAGTGGGAGGTAATGATCCCTCTTTACAAGACACTGGTTAGGCCCCATCTGGAGTATTGCTTGCAGTACTGGAGGACGCACTTTACAAGTATATTAACAAACTGGAGGCAGTTCAGAGAAGGGCAACCAAAATGGTACAGGGACTGCATCAGAAAAATATATGACAGATTAACAGATCTCAGTCTGTATACCTAAAGCAAAGGAGAGAGAGAGAGAGAGAGAGAGAGACAGGTGATATGATTGAGACATTCAAACACCTCAAGGGTATTAGCAAGGTGAAAGAGTCTAACGTTTCAATATAAGAAAACTAGCAGGACAAGAGGACACAGCATGAGATTAGAGGGGCCAATTAAGGGGTAATGTGAGAAACTTATTTTTCACATAAAGGGTGTTGGATGCATGGAATGACCTACCTGGGGAAGTGGTGGATATGAATACAGTGCAGGGCTTCAAACAGGCATGGGACAGGTATAAGAGAGCAATACAGATGAGTATGAATAGACAGGCCATTGACAAAGTAAAGATCTATGGCACATTCATAAGGTAGAAAAAAGGGGCAGATTGGGTGGGCCTTGTGGTCCTTATCTGCCGTCAACTTCTATGTTTCTATGTTTCTATAGTGAATGGCCCATTCATGTGATGTCAGTTTATGCCCCTACTCCGGTCCCTCTTCTGTACTATATCAGGTCTCTCGGAAGGCCAGATAATATGCATGGGAGATCTGAACTGTATGGAGGACCCAGTTCTGGACAAGAACCCCTCAGAAATGAAAGGGGCATGACCCTGCTCTAGACTCCTAAAGACTCTCTGTTCTGAATACAGGCTCGTTGACCCCTGGCGATTGCAAAATCCTAAACAAACGGATTTTACTTTTTATTCAGCTGTGACTAGCTCATACTCTAGATTAGACAGATTTTATACTCAGAAAGGAATGGTATCCATTTTTACAAGACACAAATCCATCCTGTAACCTTTTCTGATCATGTAATGATTTTGGTGCATCTTTGTTGGGGAGGAACTCAACAATTTGCTTGTGCAGATTTGATTCGGCTCTTGTGTTGGACAGGAATATGTGGACTTGAGTAAAGAGGTAATAAACTTATTTGGAGGATAACAAGAAGCGGATACCCCTTTAAAATTTATCTGGGATGGGCTAAAGGCAGTTATCAGGGACACACTATTTCTTTGCTTCATTTAGAACAAACAGCACAAGGCCTGGACCAAAAATAATAGAGCAAATTGCCCCTGGAGGAAGAGCATAAGTGTAGGAGATGGAAGTCTGTCCTCACTCAGCTTAAGAAGGTGAGGGAGGAGTACAACTCATAATGATAAGACATACAGAAAATTCACTTAGATATGCTAATCAAAGTTATTATGAATGGAGAGAGGGGCAGACTGCTGGCTCAGCATCGCGCAAACAATGAATCAGACAGATATATCCCTCTCATCAAGTCAAGTGAGCCTTCTGCAATGAATATTACTCAACTCTGCAGATAGTAAATGAATTCCTTAAGTTTTATAAAAAACTATACAGTGAGGAGAGAGGCCCAGACCACACATGCAAAAAATGCAGGAATTCCTGCAACAGGTGAAACTGCCCAGGTTGACCCTAGAGCAAAACAAATTATTAGAACGGATATTTCAGAGATGGAATGGCAAGGGTAATCAAAATTTAAAGACAGGCAAAGCCCTGGCCCGGATGGCTTTACAGCTGATTTTACAAATGCTTTATGGTGGAGTTGTCCCTCCCTTAACAAAGATGTATAACAAAGCACATGGGAGGGTGCAACCCCAACACATGGAGTGAGGCCTTATTGTCTCTTTTACCTAAACCTGGTAAAGAGCGACAATTTGTCCCAACTTTAGGCCAATATCCCTCTTGAATCAGGATGCAAAAGTATTTGCCAAATTAATATGGGCGAGGCTTCAGTAGATTATAACATCCTTGGTACATCCTGATCAAACAGGATTTATCCCAGACAGACACATTCAAGACAATATTCACCTCCTTCTAAATGTTTTATCCTCAGCTCATTCCCAAAAACAATACCCTGTAGACTGTAGTGTCATTAGATGTCAAGAAGGCATTCGATCGCCTAGACTGGTTATACTTAGAGGGCACTCTGTGGAAATTTGGATTTGGTGAAAAGTTTTCTTCCTGGACAAGGAATCTGTATAGACACCCAAGGGCCCAAATTAAGGTGGATGAGGTCACTTCCTCCAGTTTTGAGATTGGGCCGGGGACCAGGCAAGGGTACCCGCTCTCTCCCCTCTTGTTTGCACTGAGTTTGGAGCCTCTAGCAGCAGTGGTTAGGCAGTCCCCCTTTTCCCAAGATATTAATGTAGGGGGGACTGAGCTGAGAGTCTCATTATATGTGGACAACACTCTTTTCTTTGTCTCAGACCCTATAGGATTCTACCTAGTATTTTAAAGCTTTGAAACAGTTCTGGAGAGTCTCGGGTTTATAAGTAATGAATGCAAAATGGAAATGATTCCAACAGGAAGACATTTGGGAGTAGTTGCCAGATATAGGACAAATTATGTGGGCTAAAACCGGTTTTCGATATTTGGGGATCTGGATCCCCAAAACTCTAACAATTATGTCAGACCAACTATTGCAGACTACTTCAAGAGTTGCCAGAGGCTGTAATCATTGGAAAGAATTGCCCTTGTCACTCTCAGGAAGAGTGGAATGCATTAGAATGAACGTGCGCCATGTTTCTTTTTGTCATCGTGTCTCTGTCTCTCAGACCCCAAAATCATTCTAGATATCCCTTAAAATGACCCTTTCTAAATTCCTTTGGGGGAGACCGAGTTAGGTGGAAAGTACTTCTGCTTTTAAAACTGGGGAAGGGGTTGGGGACTACCAGACTTTAAGGTATATTTGGGTAGCACAGCTACAGGCCCTTGCCTCCTTTATGATGAAAGCAAAAACCCACTGTGGATAGAACTTTAAAATGACTCCCTGGCAATATCAAACTTGATCAATATGTTGTTAATGGATAAAACTGGGTTTCAGAAACTAGTTATGGACAATCCTTGGACCTCAGTGTTTTAGGCCTCATGGGGGCAAGTATGTTGAGCATACAATGTACAGATGAGACATAGAGCAGCCACCCCATTATTGACTTGTCTCGATTTTCTACCTTTGAAAAGGGAAAAAGGTTTTCAAAAATGGGGAAGTTTGGGTCTTAACACTGTGGGTCAGTTTTACTGTGGTGAAATTTTCACGTTTCCAGCAACTTTGGGAAGAGTTTGGTTTGCCATATGGGGATTTCTTTAGGTTCTTGCAGATAAGGCATTACCTGCAGGGGGAGGGAAGAGGTGCGCAGATTTTTGGGATGCCCAACCCCGTTCAAGAATGCTTATCAAAGTTAGCTCAGCAGGCACAATTAAAGGACAGAGTCTCTAAAATTATAAAAAACCTTGGCCACCATAGAATCTGATCATAGGAAAGGTCAAAGAGAAATGGGTCAAAGAGGCAGGGATTGCACTAAGTGACTCACAATGGGAGGTGGTTTGGGAGGGAGTGATTTCTACTACAGCCTCTCCATTTTGGGAGAATGCGGTGCAAGTGGTGCTTCAATTTTTTCGGACACCAATAATTACAAAACACTTTGGCAAACACATATCAGACATATGTTGGTGGCGGTTGTCTGGACAAGGCAACCACACATATTTTTCTGGAACTGTCCAAACCTGGAGAAATGCTGGAAGTAATTGGTGAAGCAGTGGGCAAGATATTAAATGTCCCCCCACCCAAAGAGATGCAGAATTGGATTTTTGGTCATCCCCTTCCTCTAGTCAGATCCAGAGCACACAGACATCTATATAATATATCTGTGGCAGCAGACCTCAAGACAATAACTTTGTTATGTCAATGGAACAGGTCACTGCAAAGATCCAATTTCAAATGGATAAGTATAAAGGCAGATTCTACAACTATAAGGCATTGCATGATGGCAAAGATATAAAGGACATCCTGCAGAGCTAGCCTTAGAGGAGTAATTCTACATGGGTCCTTAACCCCTGAGGTGCAGGCAGCCCACATGTAGCACGCAACTGAAAAGGTGCTGAGACCATGGACAATGATGTAGAGCACAACTGCAAAGGCGAGAGACAGTGGGCGATGCCAAAACAGCAGTTGCACAAAGAGCGAGCACCATAAATGAAGAACAGGAGTAGAACAGTGAGAAGAGCAGCAGTCCAGCAAGGGCGCATCCCACACCAGCAACAGGCAGGACCACAGTCCACCCGGCCGGGCACAGAGGAGGATGAAACCGCAACAGTCCACCAGGGAACAACACATACAGGACAGCAGCAAGAGGGAAGGCAAGGCTGAGCAGCAGAGGCACAGGTTTAGCAGAGGCCGCGGACACCGGGGGGAGCTAGGAGAGGTGGAGGCACAGTAGAGGAGCCCAGGCAAGGGGAGGCATGGCCGGCCAATGGCCCACCAGACACAGCCAACAGGGGGAAAGACTGGGCGACATCCCCACATGGAATAAAGTGGTAGGAGCCAACACCATACCCGTGACTCACACAATAGGCAGAGCCCCCCCAAAAGCAGTGAGAACAACACAGACACACCCACAGCAATGCAGCTCACAACTGGCAGGCGATGGCAGTTGCGCAGCATGGCAGGAGCACAGTAAGGGTGGACCAGTGGCCACATGGACATGGGGGAGGGGGGTGCGCAATGGCACTGGAAGGTATAGGCTCCAGAGCAGAAGGGGGCATGTGCAGCCACACGCAGGAGGGACCAACACAGGCAATAACAGTACCACTGAGACTGCAGTTTCATAAGGAACACTGCACACAGTATGGCGTGCGATTCATTCCCAGTCAAAGGGGAAAGCCATTGGCTGTCCACAATGGCTATGTATACAGGTGAGACAAACAGGGATCTGAGAAGGTTTATTGGCGGTGTGCGAGTCATGCAGAGTACCACTGCCTAGCCTGCCTCCACACTACAGAGGACACAGTGGTGGCCACGATCCAGGACCACAACCATGCCCCAGATGCTGTGGACATGGGCATGTGGCACGTCCTTGGAATGCTGCGGTACAGGACACAGCGAATGCTGGACAGTGCGTCTCAGGTCATCATGACCAGTACATCAGGGATACCTGCGGCTGTGGTGGGATGTCTGCTGGGAGTGCAACTGCTGCGTTGGACAGGTCAGTGTGTGTGCCACGTGGTGTAGCTGACCAACCACCTCTCTGTTGGTTGTGGACCTCAACATTCGTTCACCCTTGCCAGTGATGGTATGTGATTCCTCCTCTATGACAGTGGGAGTGAGCAGGACCGTGTCGTGGTCTATGCCACCAACACGTGACCTGCAGCAGTTGGCAGGCTGTACAGACTGGTTTATGAATGGCACATTCGGAGCTTGCCCCACCCTGTTTGGCCAGCTGTATACCATTCACACAGTCTAGTCCAGAGCAGTTCTGCCAGCCGTCCATGCCCTGACGTGCAACAGGAGGGCACAGACCCCATCTGCTCAAGGGCCAGCAGAAAATACACTGCCCAGACCTTGCACCAGCCACGGTCCTCCTGGATTTTGAGCGACTCAGCTGGCGGGTGGCTACTGTGCTCCCAGAGGCACACATACGGGCTGTTTCTTCCATTACTCCCAGGTCCTGTGGCGCAGGATGCAACAGTTGCGGAGATCCTGGAGTGGTACACGGTTGACCCAGACTTCACCCTGCACTTACGGATGCTGCTGGCACTGGCATTCCTCCAACCTGCAGATGTGCCAGCCGTGTTCGATGAGATGCGGGAGTGGAGATACATGACCGACAATGAAGGTCCTCCAGCCCATGCTGGGCTATGTGGAGGATACCTGGATCAGTCGACCCACAGGGTGGTCAGGCCACCACCACCCCAGCTTCTCTGTGGAGCAGTGGAACTGCTATGCTACAACCCTCCAGGGACTGCATGGACCAACAATGTGGTGGAGGGGTGGCACAGGGCCTCAACACCCCGTCTGTGTGTGCCACCCCAGTATCTGGTGCCTCCCAGGCGTGCCTCAGGCAGGAGGAGCAACTGACTGCCATACATGCCAAAATGCTGGTCTCTGGGGCAGAGATACCACACCCCCAGTAATTGTACCATGAACTGGATGCCTGGACCTGCTCGGTTGTGGCTGAATACAGCACCAGGAGTCACTACAACTACCTACGTGGACTAGCTCACAACTTCACCTTCCATGTGTGAGTGGCTGCTAGGTAGCCTATTGCATGCCCTGCACCCTGTGTGTCCTTTGCCAATGGTGGGCTTCATGGGTATGTGCGTCCCCACACAGTGCATTGTGGGTTGTCTCTCCACTCATGCCTATAGTGGTGTCACCCTACCATGGGCTCCCACTCATTTACCACATCCCATGCAGTCGCCCTTTTGACCCAGGCATGCCCTGGTCCATCATGGCTGTGACTGTCATCACTGAGCACCCTATGGTGGGTGTCTCCCGTGGGCCATGCTATGCCACTGTGGTGGGCGCTCTGGGTGAGTAGCCCTCATGGGGTGTGCCATGGCCACGTCCCCCTGCACCTTGCATTCTCACCCCCCCTCATTACAGCTTCCATGTGGAAGCTGCCACTGTCCATCTCCCTGGCTTGTGCCCCCCCGGCTGATGTTGCTCTGTTACCCCCGCTGTCCAGACTGCTACTTCCACTGCACGGGCACCCCCGCTGGCCTCTGCAGCCTGTGGCCCACACTGCTTCCCTTGCCTGCCCTGGCCTGTCACTGTCTGTCTTTCTCTCTCTCTCTTCCCCACTTGGCATCCCTGTGGTGTTCTCGCGCCGCTTCCTTGAGCCTTTTTATTTTGGCTCATTTCCGCTGGGAGACTCCTTCCGGCTGAAAAGGTCGCTGTTGCGCGTGCTAAGTCTTGGATCCTCGCATTGCACTCTTTATGCATGGATCCACCCCTTGATTTACGCATGCTGTCATTTGCATTAGCTGTTGCTCAGCATGTTTCGGTGGTGCAGCTCCCTGCTGAATATCGCAGAATGGCGCACTTTTGACTTCATGCGAGTAAGATGCCCATTACAAGCATGGCTTAACCTTTGAATATCCCACCCATGGTTGTAAATATAATAATCAAGCACAAATGTTATTCAAGCCAAAATGCATAACTATACGTTTATTTATATTAAAGTTTAATTTATGATTGGTGACCCAATCTGAGATTAAATTCAAGTTATCCTGTAAATTAGATATGGATTTTAGATTGTTAACAATCCCACCTAATTTAGCATCATCAGTATATTTTGTCAACCAAATACTGTTATTAGTATTCATACTAGCTATAAGAATGTTAAATAATATAGGGCCCAAAACAGAGCCCTGAGGCTCTCCACTAGTAACCTCAGTCCACAAAGAAGTATAACCCCTTAATGATACCGTTGTCTTCTATTAGTTAGCCATTGTCCAAGTAGTTAAAAATTTATTAAGCTCTAATTCAATAAACATTCATATAATATACTATATGAGACAGAGTCAAAGGTCTTTTCAAAATCCAAGTAAATAACATCCACCAGAAGTCGGAGGCCAACGCATTACACAGGCTCAAAATTAATTAAGTTAGTATGACGCAGTCTACCAGGTTGAAAACCATGTTGGAATATATCAGTTTGACCGTTATCTATTGTATGTTTACTAATTTTATTTAACATAAGTTTTTCCATAATTTTACATATGGAAGACATTATACTTGTCCTTTCTTTTTATGACTGTATCCTATATGTTATACAGTATGTTCTGTGTTTTGTATTTCATCTGCTATTTTTAATTTTAATAAATTTTGTATTTCTTGAAATCCTGCCTGTCTCCTTTTCACATATTGCACTTCAAGGTTTGGCACTGAGGGGCAGAGGCCTGATCCCTGCAGTGTGTTGTGACAGGCATAACCACTTTCTAAGAGTTATAATATTAAAAGGAAGTCCAAACTTTTCCTGCCATCTTCGTGCAAAGACAGCTGAAAATGGAATAGCAGCAAGTACAAGCAAGGGAGAATGGGGCTTCGCTTGGTGGCTACACCTGTGTGAAAACCTAGGAGAGGTTGGAGGATGTGAGAGATTTTAAACAGACCCTGATTCTTCAGCCACTCTCTAAGGTTGCCAGAATACTTTAGCATAAGATGCTGAACTTCCCCCCAGCACAAACCCTTGACCAGGGCTGCCAAGGATAGAAACATAGAAACATAGAATTTGACAGCAGATAAGGACCGCTTGGCCCACCCAGTCTGCCCATTTCCCTACCTAATGGATAAGCTGCAGATCCTAGTTAACCAGCAGCCTACTTCTTTCTGCCCCAACCCCCTAGAATTGCCTTATGACTATCCCATGCATGCTTGAATTCCACCACTGTTTTGACTCCACAACCTCCTCCGAAGGCCGCTCCATGCATCCACAACCTCTCTGTGAAAAATACTCTTTAAATTACCTCTGAGCCGAACCTCTATCTTCAAATGCCCCCTTGTTCTTGCACACCTCTTGTTTTGAAAGATGCTACCCTCTTGGACTTTTTGATTCCCTTGAGGTACTTGAAAGTTTCTATCATGTCCCCCTCTCCCTCCTTTCCTCGAGGCTATACATATTAAGCTCCTTAAGTCTCTCTTCATATGTCTTCCAGTGCAGACCCTGCACCATTTTAGTTGCTCCTCTGGACAGCTTCCATCCTGTCTATGTCTTTGCAGAGATTGGGTCTCCAGAACTGCACACAATACTCCAGAAGGGGTCTGACCAGCTGTCTGTACAGAGGGATAATAACTTCCTGTTTTCTACTGGTGATGCCTCTCCCTATGCATCCCAGTATCCCCCCAGCTCTCTTTGCTGCCCTCTCACATTGCTTGCCCGCCTTTAGGTCATCTGATATGACTACCCCCAGGTCCCTTTCCATTTTTGTTGTTGTTAGTATCTGGCCCCCCATTGTGTACTCTTCCCCTGGATTTTTGTTTCCCCAGGTGCATTACCTTGCACTTCTTAGCATTGAATCTAAGCTGCCATACATTTGACCATTCCTCCAACCTTGCCAAGTCCCTTCTCATCCTTTCCACCCCACCTTGTGCATCAACTCTGTTGCAGATCTTTGTGTCATCTGCAAAAGACATACTTTTCCTTCCAGTCCCTCTGCAATGTCGCTTATAAAGACATTGAAGAGGACTGGTCCTAATACTGAACCTTGCGGTACCCCACTAGTAACCCCCCTTTCTTCAGAGTGGACTCCATTTACTATTACTCTCTGTGTCCTATTCTCCAGCCAATTCTTTATCCAGGCTGTCATCTTGGGACCCACTCCCAGGCTGGCTAACTTGTATATTAATCTTTTGTGTGGGACTGTGTCAAATGCCTTGCTAAAGTCTAGGTAGGCCATGTCCACAGCCCTCCCTGATCTACTACTTTGGTCACCCAGTCAAAGAAATCTATCAGATTCGTCTGGCATGACCTTCCCACTGTGAATCCATGCTGCTTTGGGTCCTGTTCCTCTGGCCTCTAGATAATCGACAATTTTTCTTCAGAGTGATTCCATAATTTTCCCTACCACTGAGGTTAAACTAACAGGTCTGTAGTTTCCTGCTTCTGCCTTGCTCCCACTTTTGTGAAGGGAATCACATCTGCCCTCCTCCAGTCCTTGGGTACCACCCCATCCTCCCATGATTTGTTAAAGAGGTAGTCACTGGTGTCACTAGTTCTACCCTTAGTTCTTTTAAATTCTGGGATGAATCCCATCAGGCCCCATTGCTTTGTCCACTTTCAGTTTTAAGAGTTCTTTCAGAACCCTTTCTTCTGTAAATGGGCTGGTATCAACTTCTGTATCCAGAGTGTTTCTACTGTTTGTTTTAGGTACCTCCCCCTCTTCCTTTGTAAATACTGAGCAAAAATATTTGTTTAGTATCTCTGCCTTTTCACAGCCACCCTCTGCCCAACTTCCTCCCTTTATTAAGCCTCACTATCCCTCCTTGGTCTTCCTTTGCTCCTGATGTACCTATAAAAGGTTTTATCCCCCTTCTTAACTGAGTTGGCTATCTTTTCCTCGGTTTGGGCCTTTGCTGTTCTGACTGCCTTCCCAGCTTCCTTTTGCTTTAACTGATACAGTTCTCTGTCCTGCTCCTTCTGTGATCCCTTGTACTTCCTGAATGCTTTCTTTTTCTCTTGAACCTTCACTGCCACTTCCTTTGAGAACCATAGTGGTTTCTTACATCGTTCGTTTTGTTTATTTGCTTCACACAAAGGCTTGTTACCTCTGTGATGGCAGTTTTATTATTCCCATTGTTCTTCCACCCTCCTTCCTGCCCATTTGGTAGTGCATTCCTTAGGCAGTCACCCATTTGGCAAGAGTCAGCCCTCCTAAAAGTCCAGCACTTTTGCCTTTGTATGACTTGACTCTATTGCTGTGTTTATTGTGACCATACTGTTTCGATGGTCGCTAGTTCCCAGATGGCTACCACTTCTACATCTGTGATCCTCTCTTCATCTCCATTTGAGAGAACCAGGTCTAGATTGCTCCCTCTTGAGTGGGCTCCAATACTAGTTGTATGGACTCAAACTGCCGCAACACCCCTGGTAGGGTTGTCACAGCTGATTCTTCACTGCCAAGTGAATTGCCAAGAATGAAGATCTGTTGCAGTTTCCTGGCACAAACATTCAACCAGGGCAGCTAAGGATGAAGAACGTTGAAGCTTCTTTGGTGAAAGAGCCACAGGAGGACTACCAAGATCATGCTGAATCCCTGATGACAACATGGTGCAAGCAGGGTGGAACAAGCAGGAAGAGTAGGGTGCAGGGCCAAGATCAGAACCTGTATTGTCAAGAGCCAGAAAAACAACAAAACGGTGGGTGCGGACACACTGATCACATCGGACTCGGCTTTTGGAGAATGGCTGGGAGTGATGGACAAGGCTTCCTTTAGGATGTTCCACTTACAGGCTGACCAAACCACAAGGAAACCAGGAGCTGGCAGTTGTGAATCACACAGGATTATATTGAATTCGACCAGCGGCAGATGATAGGGAAGGTATTGCTGTGAGATTCTTTGCTGGATGAAGACTACTTCAGTGAAGAATCAGCTGTGGACAACCCTACCAGGGGTGTTGCAGCAGAAGATTGAGTCCATACACTGCGCTAAGAACACTGGTAATTACACTTTGCACTGCACCACAGTGTTTGGTGGTAGCTGGGAAATGGTTTGTTGCAGAGGCACTTGCCTGGACCAGCAGCAAACTGCTGAAATTCAGAACAATTGTTTGTTGCAGTGACAGTTGTTCATTGCTAGGGGCAGTTCACCTGGAGCAGGTGCAAATTGCTGGAATCAGGAAATTGTTCATTGCTGGGGCAATTTGCCTGGAGCAGGGAACAAACTGCTGAATTCTGGGCAATGCGTTCATTACAGGGCTATTTGTTAGGCACAGGGGCAAATTACTAGAATCCAGGGCAATTGTTCATTGCAGGGGCAATTTGCCTGGAGCAGGGGCAAGTTGCTGGAATCTGCGGCAATTGTTCGTTGCAGGGGCAAATAACTATAGTCCTAGTACAATACAGTCTTGATACTTTGCAATCAACTCAACATTTCAGATACTAAACAATACACAATTTCATCACCTGACAGTCACTAGATGGCAGTTGTGTGCTAAGCACCCCTTTTCCTGACCCTCCACATTGTGGGTCCCTTGCACCAGGATCTGGAAGAACCGGACTAAAAAAATCAGGATCTGGCTACCCTCTGAAACCTTTGGGTGAATGTCCTTTCCACTCTGGCTTTTCCCTTGTCCTCATAATGGCTGTGCCACTTTTATCCACTGTGGGCCTACTGATGCCCCTTTAATGTTTAAGGCCATTGTTGCCCTTTCCACCTCTGGAACTGGTATTGCCCCTCCTTATTACCAAGGGCCCCTTCATCACAGGTCCTATCATTGCCCTACAGCTCTGGGCCTGGCTGCTTCTATTAAAACCCTGGGCCTGGCCTGGCCTTGCCCTTTTAAAACCATATCCCCAGCTCAGGAATGCCTTGCCTGCCGATATTAGACACTCAACTAACCCCCATCACCTCAACCCCCTCCTCAGCACACACTTCTCCACCAGCTGCTCTTGCTTTAGCTAGTTCCCATTCTGTGCCTACCCCTATGGGCTTCTGCTTACCTACCATTATGTGGTCTCAGACGGTTTCCTGTGTAAATGTATCCAAGTGTATTTCCCTGCCTTCTTTGTACTCTACCTGCCTATTGTCTGTAATGTCCAGGCCTGCAGCCACATGTGATGTAAAACTATTGTGATCTGTGTTGTATTAATTATCGGGACTTGTCCCTCAGGATGCAGCTGGAATCGAGCAACCCCTGTTCAGTATGCCCTCCTGGTTAAACTCTTAAATAAATAAATAAATTACACTGGGACTTGCTGTCACTGGGCCCCTCTTAGGCTATGGGGCCTAGTGCTGCCTCTTTTAAATTATACTGGAACTTGCTCTTTAAATATCTTTGGGCCTGTCCAAGGCAGCAGTGCCAATCACTTCCCCTTGCCCTATCTCAACACTGCCTCTCCATGAATATTTAACAGATTTTCCTGTAAGGCCCATTAGGCTGGGCACCTCCCCATGGGCGTTACTCATCCAGATTACTTAACTTAAAGAAGGCCTGTTGCCCAATTCCCCAGTAGCACCATGGTGCTAAACAAAAAAACTTTCTATTTAATTCAGGTGGACAACACTCTTCTCTTGTGCTGCTGCCATCTCACCACCCCAGCTCGGGGTGAAGAGAGCTGCTTTGGGAGGCGAGAGGTGCTGCAGGAAGAGGAAGGACCTCAAGAAGAGAAGAGGCAGTGCGGTGGGTAGGGGGCCTCTGAAGGGCCAACGGCTTCTCCGTCTCCGAGATGTTGCTCTTCCCTGACACCGACAAGGGACCAAATAACTGGGCAGCACTGAAAACACAAACAGGGCAATTGCAGCCCTCACTGGAGCATCGAGGAACCGGAAGAGTCTTTTCTTCTCTTTTCGTGGGGGAGCACAGGACTCGACTGCAGGACAAATGGGGTGCACACTGAAGCACCAGTCTTCTGTCTTTGCTGGCCAGAGGGGAGGTACCACCACAGAGTCACCAGGACTGGCTTCAACACCATAGGTAAGCCCAGGGTTCCCATAACACTCTTTAGGTCTGCTCACCTCCACAGCCAGCTCGAACAACCACAGAAATGGCAATTTCTGCTCTCAAAAAAGGTGTTTGGGGTTCTAATTCTAGAACCCTGAGCCAGTGGCCAAACCAACAGCTAAATTTTCAAATGGCACCACATGCTGACCAGAGACAGGAGTCCCAGTCTGTGGGTGTCCACTGTCATGCTGCCTGCTCCAGAAGAGGGGAGATAGAATGGAGCAAAGCAGGCAGCAAAGAAAACTGAAAACAAAACTTTTCTTTTATTTTGTTTTCTAACATGCCTGCCTGGTTATAGTTGAGGAGGAAAATGCTACAAAGGCCTCTCTACCCCATGACAAAATGGGGACCAGGAACACTGAATATACAAAAGTGCCCCTTTTTCTGTAGCACCCCATACTTTGGGGCATTATAGATTTACCTATGCATCTCAAGTATTTTCATTCTTTCTGCTGCTTTGCTTTACATTGCCCTTCTCATAATCACCTTTGCTCTCTATACTCAGCTCTTTCCTTCTCTTCTCTTGATGCTAGGTGCCTTTCCCACTGTGTCTCCTTTTGGCTAAATACTGGTTTGGCACCCTTCCTTCCTATCTCAAACCCTTCTATCCCTCCTCCTGCTTCTTTTCATTCTCTGAATATCACTCATAAGAAAACTATTGCTGGTCAATCTGCTTTTCTTATAATGCTTTACTAAACTGTGATCTTCCTTTCCCTTTCTATTCACTCTGCCTTTCTACTACCTCCATAGAGTCTATTCTTTCTGACTTTTATTGTCCCACTTGCAACTGCCTTTGACCTTCTTTTCTTTATTTTCTAGTTTTGCCCCTTCTTGCTGTTTTGTTATTTCTTCTTGCTTTACAAATTTGTCAAGTGTTTTTATTTACTATTTAGCCTTCATTTACTAGTTTGCCTTTATAAATATGATTCTGCTAGTATTGCTAACTTATTGTATTTACCTTGTTATTATATTGTTAACTCTCCATCTCCCTCTCCCCAGGACTCATCTGAAATGAGCTAGTGTCAGTTCAATATGCATTTCCTGGTTAAACTTTAAATAAAAAATAAATAAGTCACGAGGCCACTACCCTCCACAAAAGGAGGAGCCATCCGTGGCTGCTGCTCTGCTGCGGGCAAACTCCTGGAATCTTTGCCACTGTAAACAAGATAAAACATCTGCAACTCCATTGTCAATACTGCGCATATGAACTGCCTTAAACTGAATATTCAAGAGTAGACATTTCAGCACAAAAATGCACATAAGGTCTCCCAAAGGCCTTTTTGGCCTGAGCTGGCTGTTAATGGTGTGCACCACGCCCATGTTATCAGACTAGAAATAAACCTTCCTATCCTTCAGCCTAGGGCCCCACAAACACAATGCCACCACTATGGGAAAGAACTCCAACAGAGTGATCTGTCTATGCAGACCCACCCTCTTCCACTCCAGTGGCCATTGTGTCACACATCATTCCCCCTAAAAGTAGACCCTGAACCTGAGCCCTGCAGCCGCGTCAGTGAATAACTCCAGTGGCTGACCATCCCCATCCTCTGCTGCAGGGCCACTCCACTGAAATGACTCACAAAGATCTACTAGAGCCAGTAGATCTGTAAGTCCGCTGAACCCTCCGTGACCCAGATCCTGTGATCTGGCCTCTGGCATCCCCTGCTCAAGTTCGCCTCTTCTCCTCAAGAAAGTTCTCCCATGGGGATGATGCAGCACACTAAGCTGAGATGTCGGATGGCTGTTGTAACTCTCATAACATCACCTTTTGGCCCTTGACATGGTGCCCAGCATGGATCGCAAGTCCTCCAGCTTATCCTGGGGCAAACAGTACTGCCGACCGACCATGTTGATCTCACTCCCCAAAATACCATCACTGAGCTGGAGACTCCTCCTTCCCGGTGCCAATAGCACTCTAAAATCCTGGCAGAGCCCACAAAATGCAGCCAACTTCTCCCTGCAGCTTACTTAAGCCTTGGACCCCACAAAGAAAAAGTCAAGGTAGTGCATGATGGCAAGGTTCCTCACCTTCTGTGTCATGACCCAATGCAAAAAGGAGCTGAATTTCTCGAAGATGGCACACACCACCGCATACCCTATTGACATACAGTTGTCTATATTGTACTCCCCCTCAAACTTCATGCACAGAAGCTCAATGTCATCAGGGTGCATGGGTAACAGGCAAAATGCCAACTCAGTGTCTGCCTTGGTCATCAGAGCTTATGGCCCTGTTGGCAGACCACCTGAACAGCCCGATCAAACAACTAATATTACACCGATGTATACCATAGATCAATATGATCATTCACCAAGTCACCTTTGGTGTAAGAAAGGTGATTGATCATCCTAAATTCCCCCTTTGTTTTCTTGAGTACTAACCCAATGGGGGACACCCTTAGGTTAGGCAGAGATGGGGTGCTGCAAGCACCATCTGCCTCAACTGCCTCTCAATGTTCAGTTTGTCCCAGACAACCAGTGGACTGACTTCAAGTTCTCTGCCTCACTTTCTCAATGGGGTCCTGAGTATTGTAACCTGAAGGCAACAGTAAACACTTTCTCCAAAAGGTGGGCAACATCTCTGTCCCGTTACTGGTCCAAACAGGACTTAATGCTGTCCACCATTACCAGGGTTGGCAAGTTTACTCCTCTGAGGCAAATGTGAATGCTGAAGTGATAGTTTAATAACAGTGCAAACAAGAACTTAATAGGTAGGATAAGCCCCAGCACTTGAGCCTCATGCAGGCTCTTCATTGGGAGGGGCATACAAGATCACAACTAATACTTATATAGCAACTGTGACATCACAACATGTTACAATTGGTATATTTAGGATTCAAAGTAAATTATCTCTCCTACATAAAATCACAATAGCAAATTCATCATAGTAAGTACTATACAATACAAAAATGTGTCTTATACAGGCTGGTTATGCCAATATAGTGAATTAAAATTAATTCATGAAAATATCTAATGCTAATTCAGTTATTTTAGCAAGGTAAAGCTAGAGTTAAGCTTGCACATATTCAACATTGGAATAATAAACAACATTCTAGATCGGTAGGGCAGGTCTAAATCAAGAACCCAGCAAAAGAGTAGAAATAAAGGCAACAGAATAAAACCCTTGCAAAGGAATCAAATTCAGGCACCGAGACCTCTAATAGAGTCACTTTGCTCCCAGAACTACAGAGAGTGTACAACCTCAAGAAGTTACTGATTGAATTGGCACCAAGCCAAAAAAGTCTCCAGGTTCAAAAAACAGTGATGGGGGGGGGGGGGCAAAAACAAAATTAAAAACAAATCTCAAACCAGATCAACAAGTGTCTGAACAGAAACAACATCAAACAAGTATTGAATCTGTCAAATGTTGTGTTAACTGAACCACAGATATCTGTTTTAGCACGTGGACTTTCCTTTGTCCCTGAACCATCAGTCGACAGATTTCTGTTACAGGTCAATCTAGAGAAGACATTTCGTAAAATTAGGCTCAAGAAGTTCTTTTTACATAAAGAAAGGATGTGTAAAGAAGCTTTACAATCAATGACATCAACTCAGGACATTTCATCCTCTATGTCATCCCCTGCGATTTCTGCTCTCATACCTGATACTGGCAATAATGCCCAGACTCTGGCAGAAAGAACCATTACCTCTAATAGCACTGGACCTTTGCGTAATATCACCAGTGACATGGAAACACTACCAGATAGCTGGGACCCAAATTGGGCACTGGAACATTTTGAAACTTTTGTTTCTGATGTTGAAACAACCTGGGACTACAGTTGTTTCAAACCTAAATCATCATTCTGTCCATCAAGAAACATATCACCAATGATTAGTACTTTTGAGAAATTGGTCCAGATGGAAGTTGATAGAATTTTTGACGAGGAATTTATAAGTACACAGAGGAACATTCAACCAGATGAAGTGGTGGCAGGGCACTTAAAGAACTGTCCCAGATGAAAAACCTGACTATTAAAAGCACGGACAAAAGTAGACAAGTTGTCATGCTTAGCACCTCTGATTATTTGAAAGAGGCCATGCAGCAACTAGATAATAAAAACCATTATAGGGTACTGGATAATAATCCAGTTTTGATTTACAAATGGAAAACTATTGAATCTCTTATCCAGTACAGGTCTAAAGGTGTCATCACTGCACAAGAGTACCTATTCTTATTCCAGGAGCATCCAGTTGTCCCAACATTTTATTTGTCACCTAAAATTCACAAAGATGCTTCAAACCTCCAGGGCACCCTATTGTCTCCAGTATTGGTTCAGTGACTGAAAATTTATCAAGATTTATTGATTTTTTTTTTGTTTACAAAAAACGGTTATTCAATTACCTTCATACTTAAGAGACACTATGGCAGTCCCAGAGGCAATGGATTGTCAAACTTTGATGCTGGTTCCTTGTGGCTTACTGTTGATGTAGAAGCACTCTACACCAGCATCAGACATCATCTGGGACTTAATACTGTTTGGTTCTTTATGGATTATTTTCAGACACATTCTTGGATTGATCCTGAGTTTATTATTGTTGCTTTAGAACTTATTTTAATGAATGATTTTTTTACTTTTGATGCTAAGTTTTATTTGCAGGTGTGTGGTACAGCCATGGGGTCAGCGATGGCACCCTCCTACGTCAACCTTTTTTTAGGTTGGTGAGAGGAGGTTCCATAAACGACCCCGAACCAATCCTTACCTAAGTAACATCCTCTGTTGGGTTATATTTATTCGTGTCTTATGTATTTGGGGGGAACAGCTACTGAAGCAGCATATTTTGTTCTGTTTATTGAACCAGAATGATTTAAATTTGCATTTTACTTTCCATGTTGACTCTGTGTCAACTTCCTTTTGGACCTTAAACTCCGCTACACCTGAAGGTTCTGTCAGGACTGAAAACTATAGGAAACCAATAGCAGGTAACATTCTCTTGAGATCAGATAGCTGCCACCCACCACACCTTAAAAGGGATTCCAAAGGGCCAATTCCTGCGTATTCACAGAAATTGTTCAGACATTTCTTTGTACAATCAGCATTCCCAGGAACTCAAACAGAGGTTCTTAGAAAGGGGGTATGATCTGTCAACCCTCGTTGAAGCTGAAACTTTTGCAAATACATCAGATCATATGGGTTTCCTTACCTCTAAAAAAGACCTGACTTGCATTAATAACAAGAGCATTAATTTCATTACAGAATATAATTCTGTGGCCCCCAAAATAGCTGGCACTTTGAAGAGATTTTGGAACATCCTTCAGGCAGATTCAGATTTAAGAGACCAAACTGGAGCATCACCTAGGGTGGTTTACATAAGAGGATCCAGTATTGGTGACACTGTTACCAGTAGTCACTTTTCACCTCTACTACTCCTTCTGGTACTTTTCTGCCCAGCCCTGAGCTGGTTGCTACTGTTGCAATAACTGCAACATCTGCTAATACATGTTATAAGGCAGTCAATTTAATAGTTGCAGCAATGGTTTCTGGTTTGAGGTCTGGGACTTTATTACATGCAAAACTCCAAATGTCACCTATGCCTTGTGGTGCAATTATCCCCTAATCTATGTGGGCATGACTACTCGCCCCCTTAAGGAAAGGATCCAAGAACACATCCGGTCTATCTTGAACCAGCATTGTGACACCCCTGTTGGCAGTCATTGGTGTGTTAGACATCATGCTTGCACCAATGACTTTAAATTTATGGGCATTGGCCATAGTAAAGCCAACATTTTAGGTGGTAATTGACAAGAACAGCTCAGGAGACTAAGTAGACTAATTTTGCCCTAGGTGCATTATATCTCAATGGACTTTTTGATATTTGGGATATTGTACCCTATCTTTGAACAATAATATTTAGTTGCTTGTTTGCTTTGATTTCTGTTTCAGGGTTTCGTGGGTGTGGTTACCTTTGCCTCCTTGACAACATCCATTACCTATCCAAATTAATTATGTTTCAATTTGTTTTCTCTTTTCGTTGGCTTGCGCTCGCATAGTCAACATCTTGCAGTAGTGCAGATTTGGAGGCGCAGCCGCTGTTGGGCGAATGCAGGGCATGCATCAGTTGGTGCGTCCCTCATTCCCCAATCAGCCTGCATGCCCCATGCATGCTAATGTGGTGAGCACATCTAAGGAAAGGTCCACTGCAATCTGAGCAAAGCTTGTCAGATGTAGTGGACCCTTCCTGCGTGCTCGCCACATGAGCAGCATGACGGGCAGTCACCTGCTAACGGCCCGACTCGGGGTGCCCAATCCCCCAGTGGCTTACTGTGGCCACACAAGCAGCCCCCCATTTCCTATATGCCAAGGGGTGCCCATCCCCTTGGTTCTTGCATCCCCGCTTTTATTGTGTGCCGATGGGGCCCACTCCCATCGGCATAAATCAAGCCACCCCTGCATTTCTTATATGCCGAGGGGTGCCCAATCCCCTCCACATAAATTCATCCCCCATTTTTCTGCTGACAGGGTGCCCAATCCCTAGTCAGCTGCAACACCCAAAAACAGTTAGGTGGCACTCTGGGGCCCACCCAGCGTGCCATATCCCTGAAAAAAAAATGTCCTGCAATGTAATTTTTTTCTTCACTGTAACAAAGAAGGTCCCTCGTAGTCTCCTGCCCCCACCTGCACCAACCCACTGCGCACCCTGCCTCCCCACACCCCCCTCACCCCATACTTACCTCTGGAGTCCGGTGCGATGATCTTCGGTGGACCTGGAACACGTCTGCACTCTTCAAAGCCAACTGCAAACTAAGGAAATGCCGGTAAGCTGTATAACGGAAAGAATAGGGTTTTTTCAACTTTGCTGCATATCTCGGGCATTTGTTGGAATTTTGGCACCAAATTTTCAACATGGGGTTTTTGGGGACCCTCCTCATGAATTCTATCACTGTCATGTTGTTAATTGGCCTCGAAAGGTGATTTAGCAGTCACTGTGTGAAATCACCTTTTGGGACCAATTAACGAAATGACAGTGCCAGTGTTCATAAGATGGCCTCTCAAAAAGCCTATGTTCCAAATTTGGTGGAAAAAATCCAACAAATGCCTGTTTTACGAGTGTGCATTGCACAGTTGCTATGCAGGCTCGTAACTTCGTGCAGTCACAATATTTTAACGCCAGATTTTCAGCATTGTCATTTTTGTACACCTCCTTGTGAACAGTACGGCTGTCATTTTCACATCCTGCCTGAATGTGTTTCCGCAATTCCAGCGCATAACAGCGTAGTGCCTGGGAAATCAGTGTTTGGGCCAGATTATGAAAAATGACAGTGACATAGTTCATGAGCAGAGGTCCTAAAATGCCTCTGTTGAAAATTTGGTGATGATATTCCATAAAATCGCACAATGCGAGTGTCGCGGAGTGCATGCGCTTGTGCCGTCGTGCATTGTGATATTTTTCACTCTGGATTTTCACCATTGTCATTTCTCCACACCTCTTGATGAACAGTGCAGCCATCATTTCCACATATCCTGTCAAATGTGTTTTCGCTTCCGGTAGCGGAATAGCGGTCTTCATCATATTGAAATCACTTCTTGGGACACTTTGAGGAAATAACAGTGACACTGTACATGAGCAGAGGTGCTAAAATGCCTATGATGAAAATTTGGTGCCGAACGCCCATATGTAGAGACTGACAGGTGTCAGGGGTGTGACTTAGGCTTGTCGGATGTAATGCTCACGCCATTCCACCCCAACCCCCACCCTGCAGCCAGTGACAATCATCAAGTTGTGCCTTGGACACTCTGGCTTCAAAGTTCACCCCACTGTCCTATACTGCACCCATCTCAGTGTATTTCCTTATGGAATGGGGTGAGCGTAAAGCCTGAAGACACCAATGCACACCGCACCACTTGGTGTCTGCAGGATAAGGAAAGGTGAAATGGCATGAGCACTAAGGCCAACACCCAAAGGGACACCCCAATGCCTGTCAGTCTCTGCAGCGTGGGGGTGGGTTGGCATCAGTTCAATACTTCACTGCCATTCTATTATGCATCTCTCTAACTCCTGCACTACCAATGCCAATGCCAACAAGTCAACATTCGGCATTGGCAAATGCTTGTTTATTTTTGAATTGACTATGTCTTAATTATTTATTTTTTTCAGATGTTATGTTTCCATACTTCCTGTTTCTAGTACATGAAGCATCATTACAATCCTTTTTCCATTGTCATCACTTTCTGAATATATAGCAAGCTTAACCCTAAGCTTTACCTTACTAAAATAACTGAATTAGCATTAGATAATTTTAATGAATGAATTTTGATTCACTATATTGGCATAACCAACCTGTATAAGACACAGTTTTGTATTGTATAGTACTACTTATGATGAATTTGCTATTGTAATTTTATGTAGGAGAGATAATTTACTATGAATTCTAAATATACCAATTGTAACATGTTGTGACATCACAGGTGCTATATAAGAATTGGTTCTGATCTTGTAAGCTCCACCCCGATGAAGAGCCTGCACAAGGTTGAAGTGCTGGGAGCTTATCCTGTCTGTTTAGTTTGTGTTTGCACTGTTATTAAACTTTCACTTCAGCATTTTGCCTTGAGCTTCACCTTTTTGCATGCCTGTTCTTGATTTTGATAGGTGCAGCATATTTTTTGTTTGCAGTGCCGCTTGGAACCCTTCTGTGCTTTACTCCCTGAGGCTTAGCAGGCTTCCCTATGCTCCCCAAAGCTCCTCTTGACAGGTGAGGCAGGTGCACAACATAAAGGGATGCTGCTGCCTGCAGGCCATGCACATGTCCCAGAACATGCAAATGGCCCTCGTGCAGTTTCCTGATTATAGGCATAGCACACCTGCGAAGACGAGCCCCCTGCCTCTGATCACTGTAGAGCCACCAGCCTCAATACCAGACAGCTGTTTGTATGCAGCACTCCCCACCATGCATCACATCTACCAACAGTGTCATGTCCACTGTCCCCACTCCAGGGTGCTGTCCTCCTACCTCCACCTGGAACTTCTCATCATATTCCAGCCATGCACTGCCCCTTTCTGCGATGCATCAATGTGATCCTGTGCTGATATGTAAACAATCTCAACACCTGATCCTTCTTTGCTCACAAGACAGTGCCAGCATAAATAGCAAAAGCCACTATCCAATTTTGAAAATGCAAGGCACTTTCACGATTTCTTCTTGGGCTTGTCCTACTTATCCTTCTTCTTGTCCTCCCATTCCACTGGCCGATTCAATACAGAAGATGTCCATATACTCCATGCTCCCAATCTGCTTCCTAACCTTGCTGGCCAGGTGTGACCCATTGGTTTATCCAGGCCAGACTGCAGCCCCTGCCCCATCCCTGCTGCCTTCTGGCTTCTGACCCTGATAGCCAACCCAGTCACCAAATCTATCAATTTATCCAAGTTGTCATCAGTGAAAATCCCCCAGCCCTCTGATTGCTCTGGCACCAAAGTGAACACCACTTCTAGTCCCCCAGGCGATGGGCATGCTGACCTGCCCAATTGTGGGGTCTGGGGAACCCCTGCTCCTCGACCTCTACGTCCTCAGCCAAACCCCAACCAAGGGCTGCACTAAGCACCTCCTTTGCCTGTCAATCAGTGAGCTACCTTATCTCAGCTCTCTCCCTAACTGATTGCAGTGTCCAAGGAACCTTGGCCAGAGATGCTACCCACCCTTTGGCCAGTCTCTTTTTCAGAGATACCACCACCTCCACCCCCCGGCTGCTGCAGAATTTGAAGAGCCTTCTAATCCCTCCAGGCATGCTTCGAACCAAGCCACACCCCTCCACAGGTACATCTCCCAGAGCATAGCCTCCAATGTTGCAGTGACCTTCACTGTTGACTTCCTCTGATGTCTGGGCATAGTACCTGACACGACAGCCATAAGCCCCCAACCCCCACCATGGAAAACACCATTCCAGGCTCCCACTACCAGGGAGGGGAGGTACACTCCCCTTGCCTGCCCCTTTTTCCTTTTTTGTGAGCCACCTCCTGTTTGTATCTCCTACCTCACTCCCACCCATCTCACATGAGAGGGACCCAGCCTGGTGTATGGGGGAAGGGGCTGACAAGCCAGGTCCTACTGGGTCCTTAATACAGACTCCCCTATTTTCTATGTATTTCTTGACTGTTTGAGTGTGTGTTTTCCCTTTTTTATCTAATTGGGAAGGGGCACACATCCCCACTCACTTTCAGCCACCAGGTTGCCCAGTACAATGCTCCCCCTAGGACAGAAATCAGTTATTGGTTGCTGCCCTAGCCTATCCTTCTGGCCACCAGAACAATGCAGTCTGCTGGATCCAATCCCCACACCTTCGTGTTCCTCACTCTGGAGTAGCAGCCCCTGTAGTCTAACAACCACTCCACCATAGGACTAAATCTCTTTTCTTTCTTCTTCTTTTTTCCTTTTGTTTTATTATATCCCTACTATGCCCAAAATGCAACCAGGATAGCAAGGAGAGAAAGGGTTAAATATCCTCCTAACATCTACTATACCTGTCTGCCATGCCTCACCTACAATGGCTGCCGATCTGACCTGACGCCAGCTTGTTCTCCAGCCTCTTAAGCATGGCTGCCATACTCAGTATGGTGGCTGAGATCTTATCAACCATGAAAGCAACAACCCTGTGAAACTCAAACAAAGGAATATGCCCACGATACCACCAAGCCACCACCCGCTGACTCTCGGATCCCGCCACCACCTTCCCTGCTCTGCCAAGGTACCCCGAAGTGACACCCTTTTGCAGCCAGCAAGTTCAATAACTGGCACCAAAGGGATACCACTATCAGCCATGGGAGGGGCGACTGTCTTCCCATGTGAGACTAGTGAAACAAATTCCAGTGCTTAAAATGAACTGGAATGGATTAGCCCTTGGACCACTGGATTTTCTGCCTTTGAGTACTTACAATATACCTATAATCATTCATCTGTCTCTCTTTCTCTCACTCTCTCTCTCTTTTTTAAACCTGACAAGAAACAGTGACTTAAGCTGAAAACCAGAGCTAACATATTATTGATTCCCAAGGCTATAATCCACCATATAGCTGGTGACATTTTGGCACACAGAGCACTCGGCTCACACGCTCCTTTCTTCTCCCAGGACCTGGCTTGGCGACAAGGTTCCATGTCATAATGGCGACTGCTGAAAAGTGATCGCCATTAGGATGATGTATGTTGCTGAAAATCAATTTCAGTGATGTACACCACTGGTGCACAACAAAGGCGCTGGGGATTTAGGATTTTATGTTTTATGCAGGGTTGTCCCACACCACCCTACTAAAGGATTCTCAACTCCAGGGGGTGCAAGTTAGGGAGCTGCGCAAAACCTTAAAAAATTCAGGTAGGACTCAACAAAATGTATGTCTGCCCAGACCCAAACCTAGCACCCTCGGAATCCCAGCCTGTCACCCACCTCTCATGCCACAGGCCAGTTCAGCAGCCCACCTTGGCACCACACCTCACAAACCCTCCCTCCCATTCCGCCCCTCACTCAGCGTGCTAGCCCCCCCATGCATGTACATGCAGTGACATCCAGTTGCTGTATGATGCGGACCCCCCATCTGGTCACCCTCCCTTGTCGGTAGCCCAGTCGACATGCACCGTGATTGAGTTGCCCTTTTTGAAAGCACCTAATCGTGGTCGCCTTTGTCTTGGGATACCAGCCACAATCCAGTGCTCCCAACTTTAAATGTTGATCTATTGTACATTGTTCTGTTTAGCCCTGATGCTCATGGTTGCTGACCTAACTAGTGGAGAACAGCATGGGCCTTACCTGCTGGTAGTCAAGCTCAGTCTAGCAGGTCTTGATGATTCTGACAATCCAATGGACAGGCGAAGAAAGAGAAGGAACTGCTGGACACCAGTTCTCCTTATCCCCTCTCTCCTCCCATTCCCTGATGCCCCTGCCCTATGGACAGCCCTGTTGATACCTCCTCTTTGGGAGTCGTCAGAGCATTACCCCACTCCAGAGTGACGTACCCTACCCTCTACCCCCCAGGTCCAAGTTGGAGGACCCCCAGACAAATTGCCAGCTTCTGCAAAATGTTTTCAGCTTCTCTACTAGATAACAATAATCAGAGGCATACTACAATGATTGACTTGTCCTATTTGTTTTTGTTAGGAAAATGCACAAATTCTAAACTGCAACTAGCCCATAGGGCAAAAGTGGAACAGCAGTACACAAGTGGATGTGACAGCAGGCAACAAGGCACCTTAGATGGCAACAAGTAGATAAGTGCTACACCGACTAACCGTGTCTATAATTTTTTTTTTTAAGCTAAAATACTCGAGTGCTTGAACTGCCACCAGACCTTTGGGTTAGTGCAACAAAGCAGTACTACCCGGTGTATGTGACAACAGGTGAAGATTAATAAAGGAGAGGGGAGGTGGGCAGAGGGAGACAGTGAAAAGGCAGAGATACTGAATGAATACTTTTGCTCAGTATTCACAAAAGAAGATGAGGAGCAGTTACCTAAACCAGACAATAGAAGCACTCTGGGTAGGGGGGTTCATACCAGTCCATTCACAGAAGAAAGAGTCCTGAAAGAACTCCTAAAACTCAAGGTGGACAAAGCAATGGGGCCTGACGGGATTCACCCCAGAATCCTAAAAGAACTAAGGGGGGACCAAGTGACACCACTGACCACACTTTTTAACAAATCATGGCAGGATGGGGTGGTACCTGAGGACTGGAGGAGGGCAGATGTGATTCCCCTTTACAAAAGTGGGAGCAAGGCATAAGCAGGAAACTACAGACCTGTAAGTTTGATCTCAGTGGTAGGGAAAATGATGGAATCACTTCTGAAAGAAAGAACTGTTGAGCACCTAGAGGCCAGTGGGGCACAGGACCCAAAGCAACATGGATTTACAGCAGGAAGGTCATGTCAGACTAATCTAATTGATTTCTTTGACTGGGTGACCAAAGTAATAGACCAGGGAGGGGCTGTGGATATGGCCTACCTAGACTTTAGCAAGGCATTTGACACAGTCCCTTAAAGATTAATAATCAAGTTAGCCAGCCTGGAGTGGGTCCCAGGGTGGTAGCCTGGAGTAGTGAACTGGCTGCACAACAGGACACAGAAGGTAATAGTGAATGGAACACATTCCGAAGAAAGGGGGTTACTAGTGGGGTACCTCAGGGCTCAGTACTGGGTCCAATCCTCTTTAACATCTTTATAAGTGACATTGCAGAGGGTCTGGAGGAAAGGTATGCCTCTTTGCAGATGACACAAGATCTGTAACAGAGTTGATACACAGAGGGGTAGAAAAGATGAGAAGGGACTTGGCAAGGTTGGAGGAATGGTCAGACATATGGCAACCTAGATTCAATGCAAAAAGTGCAAAGTAATGCACCTGGGAAACAAAACCAGGAGAAGAGTACACAATAGCAGGGGAGGTACTAACAACAACAAAAATGGAAAGGGACCTGGGAGTAGTCATATCAGATGACCTAAAGGTGGGTAAGCAATGTGAGAAGTCAGTAAGGAGAGCCAGGGGGATACTGAGATGCGTAGGAAGGGGCATCACAAGTAGAAAAAGGGAAGTGATTATCCCTCTATACAGACAGTTGGTGAGACCCCATCTGGAGTACTGTGTGCAGTTTTGGAGACCTCATCTACACAAGGACATAGACAGGATGGAAGCAGTCCAGAGGAGGGCAACTAAAATGGTGCAGGGTCTACATCAGAAACCATATGAAGAGAGACTGAGAGAGCTTAATATGTATACCCTTGATGAAAGGAGGGACGGGGGACATGATAGAACGTTCAAGTACCTCAAGGGAATCAACAAAGTCCAGGAGGCATCTTTCAGAAAAGAGATATGTAAGAACAAGGGGGCAAGCAGTTTAAAGATAGAGGGGACGCTCAGGGTAATGTGATGAAATTCTTTTCACGAGAGAGTGGTGGATACATGGAACAGCCTTCCTGAGGAGGTCGTTGGGTCTAAAACAGTGGGGAATTCAAACATGCTTGGGACAGACACAAAGCAATTATAGTGCTGAGGTTGCAGGAAGCAGGCTGTTGATTAACTAGAATCTGCAGCTTATCCAGTAGGTAGGAAATGGGCAGACTGAGTGGGCAAGTGGTCCTTTTCTGCCGTCAAAGTCTATGTTTCTATGTTTCTATGTTTCTAGGTATCAGGCACCCAAAGTGGCAACAAGCAGAGGCAAATCACACTGACCGACTATTCCTATACTGTTTTTATGTTTGCTTGCACTTAATCAAAGTGAACATACAGATGATAGTGGATATAAGAGGAATGTCACTGACAGTTTAATGCAGGGCAATCTGCAGTGGTCGACAGAGTCAGACCAATCATCAGCCAGGTTCATCATGATACTCGCTTCTTCTTGCTGGATGAAAATTTTGTGAAGTTCAGAGAAAGGGCTGCCTGTATCACAGGGCCAGACTATGCTTTGATCTGCATGATGCCACCCAACAAGCAGTTGCATGGCATCATGGCCAGCCTACATTCCCCTCATGCAGCTGACTATACCTAACCCTACTTAACCCCTCTGTTTGTGTGACTGAGCTTGCACTTGCCCTACTCACTTCACCTTTCACTCTCTTAGGCCCCTTAACTTGACGTGGACCATTAACCCATCCCTGACCCAGTTCTGCAACATGCGTGTGACGTTTCCTTTTTAGTGACTGTTATACATTTAACACACTTATACCACACTA
Organism: Neoceratodus forsteri; assembly: GCA_016271365.2. Lineage (NCBI taxonomy): Eukaryota > Metazoa > Chordata > Ceratodontiformes > Ceratodontidae > Neoceratodus > Neoceratodus forsteri. The sequence continues at coordinate 81,964,367 of CM028133.1, read as the reverse complement.
ACAAAGTTCCCAAAATCTCTACAGAATGCATGCAATATAACCTTTGTTCAGAGAACTCCATCACCCTTAAACCTTTTGGTGACTACTGTATTTGAAGGCATCTCGGGTCAGAGTCACAAAAAATCGCAAAGGGCAATGCAACATTTTGCACTGCGATTTACGATTACTCAGTTTTTAAAATTAGCTATACACAGTTGGATAGCACTGTGAATAGAGCTAGGTCACACTGGAGGTAACCCCTGTACTGTCAGTGCTAGCCCACTAGTGCTGCCCCAACCCACAGCCAAGGGGTGAATGGTCTTGCGACAGATGGCGCGATGCCCTATTTCCAGTTCCAGAATGCACCTATGTCAATGAGCCCACTGGGCAGGCAAAGGTGCTAGATATGGCCATGCATGCCCATTTTGGACCCATTTACTTATGCTGCGAGGAGCTTAGTATAGCCTCCCAGCCCTGTCCAACAAACAGCCTTAGTCCCTGGGGTTAGTGGTCCCACCACCCCACTGATCATCGGCCCAAATATATAAAAAAAGATGCATCCCTGGTGGCTAGTGGTCCCTTCCCTCACTGACTACAGGCCTGAGAAAAATCAATGAATACTCCCTAGTGCCAGTGGTTCCCTCCTCCATGATCACTGATCAACAGCCCAATTATTTAAAACAATCATGTATCCCAGGTGGCTAGTGTTCCCCCTTCTCTGTGATCACTGATCATCGGTCCGAGTAAAAAAGAATAGATCCTGGTGGTTAGTGGTCACTCCCCCCAACCTGATCCCTCACCTGACATATAAAAGTGTCCCTGTGTCCAGTGTAAGCCCCCCATCTTAATCTCTGTATAGTCAAGACAAATATTTCCCTGGTGGTATAGTGATCCTCCTTTCCTTATCCCTGATCCCCAGTAGGAGAATTAACATCTATTCCCTGGTGGTCTAATGCACACCCCCTCACCGGCAGGTGGTGTTCCACCACCCTGCTCCACCCATCTCAAACTGAAGCCAGCGACCAACACAGCCCTCCTCGCCCCACCACAGCAGATTGCCGACTGAGCTGTCAATAAGTGTGTACTGTATGCAGTATGCACTCATGGAATGACAACTCACTCTGAGCTGTCAATCAATGTCAATGAGTGAGTACAGTGTATAGTAGGTGCTCATTAACAGCTCAGTCAGCAGCCAGCGAAGGGTTGTGCTGTTTGCCAGCTTGCATTCGGGCTGGAGGGGAGCACGGTGGTAGGACACTACCTGCCGGGTTTCCCTTCCTACTGTGCCAACTCAAGCCCTACTCAGCCCTTGGTTTCCTCCCTCACATGCTTAACTTCTAGGATCTGTTTGTATCTATGCCATGTGTTCCTGAAATCTGTGATTGTTTTGCCTCTACTACCTTTGCTGGTAGACTGTTCCAAGCATTGACCACCCTTTCAGTAAAGAAGAACTTCCTAACTTTTCCCCTGAGCCCCCACTCACAGTTTCATGGAGTGACCCCTTGCACTCAAGCATCTCTTCCTATGAAAAATGCTGCCTTCCTGCTCCTTGTTTATACTTGTGAGATATCTGAAAGTTCATACTAAGGTTCATTCTAAGGGGTAAGGAGCAAAAAAGGCTTGGTACTAGCCATATCCGCTCCTATGCATTTACCCATAATAGGCTAGTTTATGTCCTTCAAGAATGTGAGAGTCTAGTTTTCTTTTAAACTGGGCTTTATTTTCTGAATATATGATGTCTTCAGATATTTTATTCCATGTGGATACCACTATCTGTGTAAAAAAGCCTTTCTTCTGTTGGTACTGAATTTAATATGTCTTAATTGAAGAGGTTATTTATGTTCGCATTTTTGTATTGTAGGTTTAGTTCATTTAGTATATAATCATCCGACATTATGTCATTGCATAATAATATGCCCCTCTTATTCTCCTAGTCTCCAGTGACAAGAGGTGTAACCTGCCTAGTTGTTGCTCAAGTTACATTTTTTAGTTTATGTATTATTTTAGTAACTTGTCTCTGTACTCTTTCAACCTGTTCCACTCCCCCTTTGAGATTGAACCCTAGACCGGCACCCCACAGTCCTGTAATGGTCTAACATATGCCCTATACAGTGGTATCACAACTTTTTGACTTCTACTCTTGAAGTTTCTTTGTATGTTCCACACACCCTTTTTGCCTTTATAATCTGCTTATTACAAGGTGATTTATCTGACAGTTTATGATCAGTTAGTATACCCAAGTCTTTTTCCTCCTCCGATTGTTACAACAGAGTGCCTTTCATAAAGTAGTGTGATTCTCAGGTATTTTTGCCAAGGTGAATTACATAAGACTTAGCTATATTAAAGTTCTTACCTTTTTTGGTTGCCCAAGTAAAGATATATCCAGGTCTGATTGCATCTTTGCAGCCCATTACCATCTGTGACTACACCTGCCAGTTTAGTATCGTCTGTGTATTTACTTACCTATTTTTCTGTCCCTCATGTCAACGAATCTAATTGATTTCAATGTATGCAGCCTGCTAAAAAAGCTAACGATGATCCAAGCCTGGGTTAACCACATATCACCAGACATACTAGTCATGTCAGAGACATGGCTCAGACCTGCCACGGCAGACAGAGACATAAACTTACCCAATTATCAGGTCTTCAGAGCTGACCGCCTAACAAGGGGCGGGGGTGTAGCTATATATGTGAAGGACAACTTACCTGTAACCTGCCTTGATTCATCATCTATGGCGAAAGAATACGAATGCCTCTCCCTCAAAGTGGCCCTCTCCATACCGCAACACTACAGCTAATTGGCTGCTATAGGCCCCCCTCAGCTGACCTCAAGCTACTATCTCACTTGGGCGATCTAATTATTAAGGGAACAGAAGAAACTATTATATTAGGTGACCTAAACCTAAACTGGCTTTCCAAGGCAGCGGCACCCTTAATATCATTCTGCGACACATATGGGCTTACACAGCTCATTGATGAACCCACCAGAGTCAATAATAAAAACCAGCGCAATAGTACCTTGCTAGATGTTATATTAGTGAGTAAACCTCACCTCTTCTCGTATGCCGGAGTTTTATTCAGTGATATCAGTGACCATTGCCCTATTGCAGGAATAAGATCAGCTTAAAGCCATCTTCCCTGCTAAGTTTATACCAAGGAGGTCGAAGAAAAATTCAGCGTTGAGGCATACTTGCATGATTTAAATCTCAACACGCTGGCAAGAATACTACCTAGCAAACACAGTGGAAAAAGCGCATGAAGTATTGAATGACATAATCACAGATGCACTTAATATCCATGCCCCAATTTCTATGGTACGCACAAAAAACAAATCCTGTCGATGGTTCACATCTGAGCTCAAATCCGCTCTTCTTGACAGAGATAGATTATGGAAAAAGGCACGTAAAACTAAGAGTCCGACTGACTGGATCCTGTTCAAAAGAGCTAGAAATAGCTGTACCAGGAAAGTACGGGATGCTAAAGCTGCATATTATATGTCCGAACTTAACTCCTCCTACCATAATCCTGCCACATTCTGGAATACCATAAAGGACATAACAGGTCAAGACCTAGCACTACACTCCCAGTCAAAATTCACTATAATAATGGACCAGTCTCTGATAGATTGGAAATATTGGATTCGTTTAATAATCATTTTGCAACTGCTGGCCTAGCATTCGACATCTCTCCGGCTAGCCACCTACGCTCTCAGCTAGGCATTAAGAGCCCTGATGTTCGGATGACTGAATCTACCTTCTCCTTCAAACCAGCCACCTTGAAACAAGTCGAAGACCAAATTTTTCAACTGGACATCAAAAAAAGTGCAGGTGCAGACTCCCTTGATCCTTATTTTTTAAAAATTGCCATGCAAGCACTAGCAGTTCCAATAACACACCTATTTAATCTCTCATTAAAAACAGGCTCTATTCCCTCAATCTGGAAAACAGCTCAAGTCATCCCCTACTGAAAGCAGGGGACCCACAGACATAATAACTACAGACCAATTTCTATCCTACGGTGTTATCCAAGCTGCTTGAAAAAATAGTGAGTACTCATTTGAGAGGATATCTTGAAGAGAGCTAATCTGCTAAACCCTGCACAATCAGGATTTAGAACCAAACATAGCACTATCTCAGCCCTGGCCAAAGTAACAAATGATTGGCAAAGTGAGCTGGATAAAAAAAACTGTGTATGTGCTGTATTCCTAGACCTGAGTAAGGCTTTCGACACGGTCGACCATGATCTACTCCTCTCTTCCTTGTATTCCATAGGCCTAGATGCATCTTCCCTTAGATGGTTTAATAGCTACCTCACGGGAAGGACCCAGCAAGTGAAATCTGAAGGAGACCTATCTCCACTTAAGCCTCTGCAAAGAGGAGTTCCCCAAGGATCCATCCTAGGCCCAATCCTATTTGCCATCTACATCAATAACATCGATATTAATCTCACCAAAGCCACTGTACATCTGTTTGCAGATGACACCGTCTTATAAGTCAGTAACCCCTCTCCTGTCTCAGCATGTGAAGAGCTACAAGCAGAATTCAATATACTTCAACATCAGTTACTGGAAAAAAAACTTCTCTTAAATGCAAAAAAAACAAAGGCAATGTTTTTCTCCCCCCAAAGTCAAACCGGCAACTCCTTTCTAAGCAATCTCCCCCAGCTCTCCACTGTTATGGGTGAAAATCTTGAATTCATCAAAAAGTTCAAATATTTGGGGGTCTGGCTAGACTATAGACTCGACTATCTAACTCACCTGGAAGAGCTACTGAAAAAGCTCCGGCAGAGGCTTGGCCTCTTTCACAGAATAAAGCATTTTTTAAATAGGGATTCAAAAAAGAAGTTGGTCCAGGCCACATTTCTCTCAGTTTTGGACTATGCAGACTTCCTATACGGTCGCTGCCCTAACTCTTATCTGCATAAACTGAACACACTTTACCACAGAGCATTACGGTTCATTACAGATCTTCCTCGGCACTCATCACTGTCTCTCTATGCTGCAGTTGGATGGTCTTCACTCCATTTCAGAAGAAACAGGAATGCCATACTATGGACATATAGGGCCTTATCTAAAAAGCTCCCAAACTATATTTCAGATTGCTTCACACAGGTCACAGCAAGTAAATATGCCTTAGAAGCCTCAACCTCATCATGCTTAAAGTGCCCAATTTCAACACTTCGGTATGGGAGAACTACTATCAGCTACATACTATCTACTTTATGGAATATGACGAGAAGACCCTGAAATTGAGCAGTTACATTACAGTTACATCCTTCAAACATCTGTATACAAGGCTTATCCAAGAAAAATGTAACTGTTTCACTAGTACTAGTGTAATTTAATACTAGTGCTAATCTTATCCTTCCTTCCTCAGTCAGTCAGTCCGTGGAATGAATCCACCCTTATCAAGTGCCTCTACCCTTAGATGTATTACACCTCACCCTTCATCCAGCTCCCAGCACTTCCTTAACCTCATCATAGCCCTATACCCTGTCATTCTACCTTCAGTACAGGCCCCAGCCCTTTCTTAGGCATCACTTATCACTTATCCATCCACCTTATAATTAATATCATCTTCTCTCCTCGCCAACTTGCATCCCACTCCTGCTCCCCTCCCTTGTCCCACTATCTATGTTATTTATCGAAGTATTGAACATTTTGCTTAGAATGTATGTTAGACTATGTGATTTATTTTCGAATTTTGTATATAATAGACCTTTTGTATGTGTTGTTTATCTGTTATATCTATGTAAGTTGAACCTTGACCTTACCAGGTCCATCTTGCAAATGAGCTGTGCTCAATGATGTTCACCTGGATAAATAAAGATTTGATTTGATTTGATTTGATTTCTTTGGCTGGGTGACCAAAGTAGTAGATCGGGGGAGGCTGTGAAATAGCCTACCTAGACTTTTAAGGCATTTGACACAGTCCCACACAAAAGATTAATAGTCAAATTAACCAGCCTGGGAGTGGGTCCCAGGGTGGTAGCCTGGGTAAAACATTGGCTGCACAACAGGACACAGAAAGCAATTGTAAATGGAATCCACTCTGAAGAGAGAGGGGTTACTAGTGGGGTACCACAGGGTTCAGTACTGGGTCCAGTCCTTTTTAATGTTGTTATAAGTGACATTGCAGAGGGACTGGAAGGAAAAGTATGCCTCTTTGCAGATGAAACAAAGATCTGCAATAGGATTGATATACAAGGAGGCATGGAAAGGATGAACAGGGACTTGGCAAGGTTGGAGGAATGGTCAGAAGTATGGCAGCTTGGATTCAATGCAAAGAAGTGCAAAATAATGCACCTGGGAAACAAAACCAGGGAAAGATTACAAATGGGGAGGTAGTAACAACAACAAAATGGAAAGGGACCTGGGGTAATCATATCAGATGACCTAAGGTTAGCAAGCAATGTGAGAAGGCAGTAGGGAGGGCTGGGGTATACTGGGAAGTATAGGGAGAGGCATCACCAGCAGAAAACAGGAAGTTGTTATCCCTCTGTACAGACAGTTGGTGAGACCCCATCTAGAGTACTGCGTCCAGTTCTGGAGACCCCATCTCTGCAAGGACATAGACAGGATAGAGGCAGTCCAGAGGAGGGTAACTAAAATGATGCAGGGTCTGCAAGAGAAGCAATAAGAGGAGAGACTAAAGGAGCTTAATATGTATACCCTAGAGGAAAGGAGGGAGAGGGAGGACATGATAGAAACCTTTAAGTACCTCAGTGGAATCAACAAAGTTCAAGAGGGTAGCATCTTTCAGAAAAAGAGATGTGCAAGAACAAGGGGACACAATTTAAAGATGGGGGGGCTGTTCAGGGGCAACGTGAGGAAGTATGTTTTCACAGAGAGGTGGGTGAGAACATGGAACAGCCTTCCTGAGGAGGTTGTGGGGTCTAAAACTGTGGGAGAATTCAAGAATACATGGGACAGACATAAGGCAATTCTTGTGGGGTATAAGAAGAAATAGGCCGTTGGTTAACTAGGATCTGTGGCTTATCCTGTAGGTAGGGAAATGGGCAGACTAGGTGGGCCAAGTGGTCTTTATCTGCCATCAAAGTCTATGTTTCCTCTCACCATTCATGCAATAAAGATTCAAAACAGCACCAGTCCCAGAACAGACCCCTGCGACACCCCAATAGTCACAAGTACAGATTCTAAGTAGTAGCCATTTATGCACACCCTCTGAGGTCTTGACCCCAACCAGCTACCAATCCAGCATACCACCCTGTGATACAGGTGAATTTCTGTTAGGCTATGCACAATTTTAAGTGAAGGACTTTATCAAAAGTCTTAACAAAATCGAGGTAAATATAATCCACTGTATCCTCTCTATCCAGTGCTGCTGAGAATTTTTCAGAGAAGCACAGCATATTTGTCACACATGATCTGCCTGCCACAAACCCACGCTTTCACTATCCCTTGATTAGTATTTTCCAAATGAGAGATTATTACATTTTCATTATTGATTCCATTAATTTTCACAGTACCGAGGTCAAATTAATGGGTCTATAGTTGATGTGGTCAGCCCAATTACCTCTTTTATGAATCGACAACACGTTAGCACATAACCAGTCCCTAGGTACTTCAGCCTCCTTTAGTGATTTAATAAATATCATTATCAGTGGGACAGCAATGCTAGGTCATAGTAGTTTAAGCATACATAGAAACATAGACTTTGACGGCAGATAAGGACCGCTTGGCCCACCTAGTCTGCCTATTTTCCTGCCTGTTGGATAAGCTGCAGATTCTAGTTACCCAACAGCCTACTTTTTCCTATTCCTCACTATAATTGCCTCATGTCTGTGCCTTGCATTCTTGAATTCCCTCATTGTTTTTGACCCTATGACCTCCTCAGGAAGGTGGTTCCATGTCCACCACCCTCTCCATGAAAAAAATACTTCCTCACGTTGCCCCTGAGCTGACCCTCTCTATCTTCAAATTGTGCCCCATTGTTCTTACACATCTCTTTTCTGAAAGATGCTTCCATCTTGGACTTTGTTGATTCTCTTGAGGTACTTGAACATTTCTATCATGTCCCTCTCCCTCCTTTCCTCAAGGGTATTCATATTAAGCACTTTTAGTCTCTCTTCGTATGGCCTCTGTTGGAGACCCTGCAACTTTTGTTGCCTCTTCTGGACTCTTCTGGACTGCCTCCATCCTGTCTATGTCCCTGCAAAGATGAGGTCTACAGAACTGTATGCGACTACTCAGGCAGAGGTCTTACTAACTGTCTGTACACAAGGATAACAACTTTCTGTTTCTACTGGTGATGCCTCTCCCTATACATCTTAGTATCCCCCAGCCCTCCTTACTGCCTTTTCACATTGCTTACCCAGGTCCCTTTCCATTTTGTTGTTGTTAATAACCCCCTCCCATTGTGTACTCTTCCCCAGGGTTTTGTTTCACAGGTGCATTACTTTGCACTTGTTTCGTTGAATCTAAGCTGCCATATTTTTGACCATTGCTCCAATTTTGCCAAATCCCTTCTCATCCTTTCGGAGTGTATCAACCTTGTTGCAGATCTTTGTGTCATCTGCAAAGAGGCATACTTTGCCTTCAAGCCCCTCTGCAATGTATCCTATAAAGACATTAAAGAGGACCGGTCCCAGTACTGAACCCTGTGGTACTCCACTAGTAACCCCCCTTTCTTCAGAGTGTACTCTGTTTACTATTACCCTCTGGGTCCTGTTTTCCAGCCAGTTTTATTAGAAATATTATCTGGGCCAGCTGAGTGGATGTTTTTAGGTGTTTTATTTTATTTAGCACTGTTTCTGCTGATATTTCAATGTTACATTACTTATCTGGTCTGTCATCTACCTGCCCTGGTAGTTTATTAGAGAAAACTGTAGTGAAGTAAGGATTAAAGGTATTGGCTACTTTCGTTGCGTCAGAGACCACCTCATTCTCCACCTTGATGGAAGATAGATCAGTGTTAGTTTTCTTTAGGGAATTAACGTAGCTATAAAATTGCTGCACATTATCTTTTGTAGCCGTTTCTGCCAATTTTACTTCTAGCCTTTGTTCATTCTTCTTTAACATTTGTTTACATTTATTCTGTGTTTCTTTAAACTTTCTCCAGGACTGTGGGTCATCTGTGTTTCTAACTTTATTGCAAAAGTGTTGCTTCCTTTTTAAAAGTTTTGTCAAAGCTTTTATTAACCATCTAGGCTTCTTACCCTTTTTATTATATATTCAAACATCTTTTATGTGTTTATCACATATGTTAAAGATGTTACCTTTAACAATATTCCACATTTCTGCTACTGTTTTATGGGCCAGAATTGTTTCCCCATTTCACTTTGTACAGGTCTCCCAAGACTTGCATTTTTGTCAGCCGATTTTATATTATAGATTTCTCTGCAGCTTTTATTAATTGGAATATATTGTTTGACTGAAAGGTATACCCACTATGATCACTACTGCCCAGGGAGGTGATTATTTGACAATCTGTGATGTTTAGCTCTTTGGTTGACTTAACCATATCCAGTATGTTTTTCCCTTGTTGGACTACTTACACTTTGGTTTAAGCCAGCTCATTTCTAAGTTTCAAAAATATTACTTAGTGGTTTACCAGCCTCAAAGGTTCTTTAGGTATATCAAGGAAAGGAGAAACATGAAGGGCAGATTAGCAGACTGAGGTCAGGGTGTGTGGGCTAAGGAGGCCAGGGAGCATAGATTAGCAGACTGAGGTCAGGGTGTGTGGGCTGAGGAGGCCAAGGAGCATAGATTAGCAGACTGAGGTCAGGGGGTGTGGGCTGAGGAGGTTGAGGGAGCATAGATTAGCAGACTGAGGTCAGGGAGTGTGTGGGCTGAGGAGGCCGAGGGAGCATAGATTAGCAGACTGAGGTCAGGGAGTGTGTGGGCTGAGGAGGCCAAGGGAGCATAGATTAGCAGACTGAGGTCAGGGAGTGTGTGGGCTGAGGAGGCCGAGGGAGCATGCTGAAGGACTGAATGATTACTTTGCCTTGGTCTACACTAGAGACGATGGTGGGATGACACCTTACAGGTGGGAGGAGGGTCAGATCTGTAGAGGGGGGAGGTCACAGATGGTGAAATTCCTGTTCATAGGGTGTGGGAAGCCCTCAGGGCCCTGAAAACAGATAAGACATCGGGTCCGGACGGCTTACATCCTAGGGTGCTAAAGAAAATAGTGGATGCCCTGGCTGCACCCCCCTGTCAGACCTTTAATGCTTCCTTCAGACAGGTGGGGGGCCCCAGACTGGAGGATGGCTCACGTCAGGCCCGCCCACAAAGGAGGGCCACATGAGGAGTCAGGCAATTATAGGCTTGTCAGCCTGACGTCTGTGGTGGGTAAAATGATGGAGGTCATATAGCAGGAGAGTCTAGATGAGTTTCTGGAGGCAGGGGCCACTTGGATGATCACCCACATGGATTTGTGCATGGTAGATCATGTGAGACTAACCTGTGGAGTTCTGTGATTGGGTGACAAAGGTGATGGACCAAGGCAGGCTGGTGGATGTCCTCTTCCTAGACTTAAGCAAGGTGATTGATTTGGTGCCACACCCTGGGCTGCTGGATAAGCTGGGGGAAATTGTGGTGGTGGAGAAGTGTGTTAGGTGGATAGGAAACTGGCTAACTGGGTAGTTGCAGAGGATGGTGGTAGGAAGTGGTCTTCTCTCCTAGGAGTGTCATCAGTGGGGTACCACAAGGGTTGGTGCTAGGTCCATTCCTGTTTAATGGTTACATCTCAGACATTAGAAGTGGTATCAGGAGTGAGATGAACCTTTTTGCTAATGACTTAAAACTGGGGCTGTAGTGGATGGGGTGGGCGGGCAGAAGAGCCCTTCAGGAGGACTTGGAGACTTTGAGGGTAAGCTCACAGTTGGAGACTGAAGCTAATGATAAGAAATGTAGGGTTCTCCACTGGGGCTTAAAACACATCTCAAGAATACTTTCTGGGAGGGAAGAAACTGCAGGTTTCGAATGGAGAGAAGGACCTTGGGGTGGTGGTGACTGCGAAAATGAATAACTCTAAACAGTGCAGAAGGGCTGCGGCCAAAGTAAATAAAATGCTGGGGTGCATTGCAAGAGGGATAACTTCCAGGAAGCAGGAGGCGACTCTCCCTCTGTATGACTGCCTGGCTAGACCGCATCTATAATACTGTGTGCAGTTTTAGCGACCGCACTTGATAAACGACATTACACTCCTTGAAAGGGTCCAGAGGAGGGTGACCAGGATGATACAGGGGCTGGGGGAAAAGACCTATGAGGAGAGACTCAAGGAGTTCTACTTGTACTCCCTGGAAGAGAGGAGGGACAGAGGGGATATGATTGAGGTCTTTAAATATCTAAAGAGAGTAAATAGGGCATGCCCTGATAGGATTTTCCAACTGAGGGAGGTAGGCATCACTAGGGGGCATCACCTGAGGCTAGTAGGTGGGAGGCTCAGGGTGGAGACTAGGAGACACTACTTCACATAGAGGAAATGGAGCCTGGAATGCACTGCCTGCTGAACCGATGGATTTGAATACTACGAAGGCTTCAAAAGGGTCTGGGACAGGTATAGGGAAGATTAAACTAAGTAATTCCAGACCTGCAGATGCACCCCAATGGAGGATGAGGTTGGGGGCAGTAAATGATGTATCTACCAGGTGCTGATTCTTGAGCAGACTTGGTAGACCTTTGGACCCACTCTGCTGGCATCTTAGTATGTTAGTATAATTTATCCAGTTTATATCGGCATAATTTAAATCTCCCACAAATATTACTTTACTCAGTTCACAGGCTCTGAGTTCTTGGTTTATTTGCATAGATAGCTCTATACTTGCTCCAGGTGGCCTGTAACATAAACCTACTATTAAGTGTTAATTTCTCTTAACATTTATTCTAATCCATATGGTCTCTGTGCCCTTAACACCTTACTTGGTATAAAGGGACAAAAGAAGGCCGGAGCCCATTGAGAATGTCCCCAACACATTGTGGGACTTGAGCTGTGTTGCATATTGACCCCAATCCAATTGTCAAGTTTATTTTTAAATGAGACAAAGCTGCTGTAATCTACCAGTTCCTCTGGTAAGGTGTTCCATAGTTTCGGAGCTCTGATTGAAAATAAACTTTCCCTTTTGCTAGTCTTAATGGTTTTGATCTCAAGTTGTTTGTTGTGCAGCCATGGAACTAGCCTTCTTTCGGAATGTGACAATCTACACTGTTTCATGAGATCAGGTGATTGGAGTAGTTTGTAAGTTAAAAGTAAATCACCTCTTGTTTTCCTATTTTGTAGTGAGTAGAGCCCATTGTGTTTGAGTCTCGATGTGTAGTCTAGGCGTGCCAGCCTAGGTACCATTCTGGTGGCTCTCTCTGGACCTGCTCCAGACGATTGATGTCACCTTTAAGGTAAGGGTTCCAGAAGGGAATCTATAATCCTTATGTCGGTCCTATACAGAGGAATAAGGCACTGCTTGGTGCGACTAACAAAGGTACGTTTGATTTGCCTTATGAGTTCATTTGCTATCTTGGCAGATTCGGTACAATGATCGCCCGATGAAAGTTTATTATTAATAAGTATACCCAGGTCTTTTTCACATACAGATGTTTTAAGTGTTAGGTTATTCAGGTAATAGATGTCATTTGGGTTGTTTTTACCAAAGTGAAGGATACCACATTTATCCTGATTAAAGTACATGTTAATGTGTTTTGCCCATTGTTCAATTTTTTCCAGATTGGAGACTAGTGATACCAGATTACTGTGGTTATTGAACCTACTCCCTAGTTTGGTGTCATCTGAAAATTTAGATAGGTAGTTGCTGGGCCCTGATTGCAAGCCACTTATGAAGACATTAAATAAAGTGGGCCCTGAAACTGATCCTGAGGACTCCACTTGTTACAGAACCCCAATCTGATAGTGTGGTGTTAATTTTAACTCTCTGGGTCCCACAGGCTAGCCAATTGGATATCTACTTCACTAGGCTAGGTGAGAAGCCCATATTGTATAACTTCGCTGTGAGTCTGTTGTGTGAGACTTTGTCAAATACTTGACTAGAGTCAAGTTGCATCACGTCAGTGGGGATACCCTTATCGAGTTGTGTACAAATAATGTTATAGAAAGATATTAATGGTTGTACATGAATGGTTTGGTGTGAAACCATGTTGGGTTATGTCTAAGATAATAAGATAACACAGTAATTTATTTTTCTAATTTGGACTTGATAACCCTTTCCATAAGTTTACCGATGACAGATGTTAAACTAATGGGACGATAATTTTGAACATCACCTCTATTGCCTTTCTTGAATATTGGGGTAACAATTGCGGTTCACCAGTCATTTGGGATTGAACTTTCTTTCAGGGACTTGTTAAAAATGATTGATATGGGGTAAGAAATGGCCTGGGAGGTTTCAATCAAGAACCCGGGGTGGATATTGTAGGGTCCTGGACCAGTGGGGTGTTTTTAGAGCCTGTAAGATATCAGGTATTGGGATTTCATGGGAGGTGTAAGTAGGACAGCCAGAGGGAGGTGCCAAGGCAGTTGTGCCTTGTTTGGAAAATACCAAACAAGTATTTGTTAAAGTGGTTAGCTGTATCCATGTCTGATGGTAGTCTGACTCATTATTGGTTAAGGCCCTATTACCCTGGAATTCCCTTTTTGTTATTTAGGTATGAAAAAGTGATTTGTGACAGTCTTTGGTGTGAGCGAGTTTAAATTCAAGCTTGGTGTTTGTAGTCTAATAGAGTGCTTTAAGGTTTTACTGCTAATCTGTATTTAGTAGGAATTATGTTTTTATGTGATTGTGTACTGGCTTTAAGTTTCTGAAAGAGTTTGATTTTCAGGTTTATTAGGATTTCATGGATTTGTTAAACCATAAAAGAATTTTCCTTTATTGTTATATCTTTTTGTTGGAATGTAAAGGGTTTCTAACTCATGTATTATGTGTTCAAAGGTTGTCCAGGCCTTCTCAGTAGATAGTTTAGTAATGCCTTGTTATAATTTGTAACAGTTGAACATTTCCTTGGCTGTGGTTTGGTAAGGGACTTCAAACAGAATGCAGGAGTGGTCACTATTGCCTAGTGGGTCCCAGATTTCTATATTATTGATTTTATTTTCTATATTGGTGAGCAAGAGGACCAGGATATTTGGGTCCCTAGTAGGTTCCATGATAAGCTGCTCTAGCCCTGCATCAGTTATTGTATCAGTTAAAATTTTCCACTTTGGTGCGCCCTGAAGGGATGCTGCAGTTAACATCAGGCATTTTGAAATCACCCAGAATGATAGCATCCCCTGCATCAGACAAAGGGGATCTCCATAAGGAGACTGGATGTATAATCCAGGTCAGCTGATGGGGTCTATAGAAATTGCCCATAGTAATATGTGATTAGCCTTTAAGCTGAATTTTGACCCAAATATTTTCTGAAGTAGAGGGTGATGTAATTCATAAGGGTATATCATCCCTGACATAGATGCACTCCACCTCCTGTTCACTAATTCTGTTTTTATAGTAAAGTTTATATTTTGGGATATCCCTTGACCAGGTGGATGCTGAGTCCCACCAGGTTTCGGTAACCAATATGATACCTAAATTCATGATTCACCCTGTTTAATTTTGTCACTTATGTTTGTAGTTTTTAGGAATTTGATATATATGCAGCACCCCTCCAAGTTTACCTTCTCTGTTCAGATGGTATAGGTCAAAACTCATTCTGTCTTTCCTCATCCATTGCCCTCTGTCCACCAGGTCTCAGTGATGAAGGCCATGGTGACGTTTGCCCTGGTGCTTAATGATGCTTTGAGTTCTTCTATTTTATTATTAAAGCTCTTGCCCAGTCAAATTCACTATTTCTCCTGAAGATATTTACAGCCCCCCCCCCCCCGCCTAGTTTAAATGTCCTGGGAGAGCATCCTAATCATTTTAGCTAGGATTTGGGTACCTAAGGTGCTCAGATGAAGCCCATCTTACCGTGCATTTTACTACTGTTTAGAAAAGTATCCCATGTGTCAATGTGACATATGCTCCAGTCTTGCATCCATTTAGTAATCCAGGTATTAACCCGCTGTGTAGTTTTTTTTTTCTGAGTTACATCCATAGTTTGGTAATATGCCAGATTTTATCAGTACTTGACCCCTCTGCTATTATTTATTTGGTACATTCTAACAACTGCTCTACAATATCTTTTCATGGTCTTGTCTGATGTTGTTGCTGCCCTACATGCTAACAATTACTTGTGAATTAAGCGGTTTTGGCTATTAATAGGTATAGAGATTTTACATCTTTTATTCTTGCTCCAGGTAGACAGGTTACTGTAGTGTTTGATTTATTCCCTTCAGTATGTATACCATCAGTCTTCCTTAAGATAGTCCCCTATAACTAGTATCTTGGTTTCTGGGGTTTTAGCAGTAGGAAGGGTGTTTGAGGTAACCTTAGGGGAATTTCCTCTGGGAGGGTTAACTGTTATATTATCCCCATCTTCCCCAGTCCTGGTGCTTACGGTGCATATTTATTAAGTAGAGTTTCCTCTGTATTTCCCATTGCTCTTCTCCTTTTTTATAGGGAAATTTAGATATGGTAGCCCAGCTGTCTAGCTCTGATTCCTCACTTGTGGTTGTTGTAGTGTGCCCCACTTCCTTCTGTAATGTTCCTTCCTTATGTTTAGTAATAACAGTGCCTGTGGGCTGGGGGATAGCAGTCCCCTCCCAAGCTTGCTCTCTATTCATTGCTTCTTTCAGTATTTTAAGCTCTGTCTCCAACTGTTCCCTGCCTTTACAGTTATCACATACAAAGTTTATTTGAGGATAGTCCTGTAGGTTTTTTATGAACATATTGCAATTCCACATATAATAATGCCCCTCATGACATAAGGACTGCAGTAACTGGTCTATATTATGAAATGCCATGCCTAATGTTTATTATGCATTACTGCTGGTGATGAGATAGAGCAGTACTAGGACGCTTTCCTTACTTTCCTATTTGCCAGATGGCTATACTAGTTTGAGTATATTTGTCATGCCTAATACACTAGTTCATGCAGGATGCATGCAGAATCTTGTACTGATCGCACCTAGCCCCAGAGCTCGCCCTGTTTGTTGGAGATTTAACTACTGCAGATTGGAAGTGATGTTTTCTGGTACCGTCAGTTACTAACTCTGCCAAACAATAACAATTTTATTATTTTAGTGTTTCTCCAAGTTTAAAACACTGCAGAACCTCATTTTAGTGCCTGAAATTAGAAAAATAAATGTGCCCAATAGGCTGTATTCCAGCTGCCACTGCCTGGACTACAGGTGCTGTTTACTACCCAGTTCCTATTTCCTGTTAGGTATTCCAACTATTCACAGCTGTATAAAAAGTTTAGAGTTTTGATTTAATATGTATCCAGTGAAGTGCTTTCACTGTTCATGGGAGGTTGACAAGTAGCTGCAGCAAACTCACAAGGTACAAAGTGGACTTCACAATGTGTTTATCATATCTCCCCTTTCCCTTCTTTTTTCCAGTACTACATATTTAATTCCTTGAGTCTTTCTTTGTAGGGTTTCTGGTGCAAGCCCTGCACCATTTTGTACCACCTTCTCCCTCTCTATGTCCTTTCAGAGGTGGGGCTTCTAGAACTGGACGCAGTACTGAAGGTGGGGTCTCACCAATGATCTATATAGGGATATTATAGCCTCCCTTTTTCTGCTGGTGATATCTGTGCCTATACATCTGAGCATTCTGCTAGCTTTACTCACTGATCAGGTAGGGAGAGGCACTACTAGCCTCCAGGGAATTATTTTATATATCGGGCAAGTATTGCGGGGAGGGACCACTAGCCACCAGAGAATATCATTTCTATTTCAGGTAGGGCTTTGGGTGGGGTGGCCACTGAACACCAGGAAATCTTATATTTTGATATCAGGTGGTAACAGGCAACCGGCAGAGGGCACTGGACCACCAGGAAATGTCTTTATTTGTATCCAGCTGGCAATTGGAAAGGGGGACCACTAAAACACCAGGGATTATTTATATTGTATATCAGACCAGCTATCAGTGAATATCAGCAGGGGAACCACTGGTCACCAGGGAGATTTTTTTCTCAACAGGCCAGCAATCGGTGGGGCAGGGACCATTAACCACCAGGAAGATTTAGATACATTTATCTCTTGGATTGGGTAGATGATCAGCAGGGGACCAGTAGACACCAGGGAAAATATTGAATTATTCTCAGGCCAATGATTGATGGAGGTGGGGGGCACTGCAGTACCTCTGCCAACCACTAGATTTATGGGGACTGAAGCAAGGTCTCAGTCAGCAGTATTTCTCCATGCAAGGGATCCCACAAAAGGCCCTTGTATGGAACAAATGCTTTGTGAATGGGACAACCCCATATGCAGGCACCTCACCATCATTTGCATTGTGATCATCTCCACACTTTGCCCCAGTGCAAACCCGGTTTGAGAACACAATCCAGGCTTTTGTCAATACTAGATTGGTACAAAATCCAGTCTGCATCAGGGCAAGTTTTGTAAATCTAGCCTCTGATCTGTCACTAGATTAAAAGTCTGTCATAGTCTGCAGCTAGAGAAGTGGGAGAAAGGGCTTATAGCTACTGAGTGTGTTTGTAAGTTGATTTAAAGTAGTTTTTTTAGCTTCCATTTTGGGTGTTGGACATTGTAGTTGAGGTCTGTCTTAACTGCCTTTTTTTGTGTGCTTTTAAATATGTTTGGGCAGGATTAAGAGAGTGTAGCAGACAAATTGGTGATTGTGGGTTTAAATGCTCTCTGGCCTGTAAGTGCAGGCATCATATTTCAGAGATTAGTGCAGTTAGAAGGTGTGTGGTGAACAGCCATCTGAGTTAGTCTGCAGCTAGAAAGTGGGAGAAAGGGCTTGTAGCTGCTGAGCATGTTTGTAGTTGATTTAAAGTAGTTTTAGCTTCCATTTCGGTGTGTTGGACATTATAGTTGAGGTCTGTTAACTGTGTTTGGTGGGACCTTCCTCCAGAGGAGGTTGCAGTGCTTGGATGTGCAGTGAGGGCAGACACAGGGCTGATACACTCTCATGACAGTCAGGTGTGGGCTCTAATCCACCTCCCACCCCTCCTCCCGAATCACAGCTCATTTATAGGGAACACTTGCCCTGCAATTTTAGGAAGGGCCTTCAGGTGCATCCTATTTACTCCTATCCAATACTGCAGCAAGGAGTAGAGAAAACCATAGGTAGGTCTCAAATAGGAGTACAGCATCCACAGTGAGTTGTTGATTAGTGGGATAGGTGGATATTGTGGGGGGCCTTCAACTGGAATATATCAAGTATCTCTGTTGTTGCTGTACTAGGATTACTTAATTCTACTTATTGTGGGGACAGCTAGTATGCAGAGGCTGTATAGGTAGTGTGGACCATGGGTAGGATTGTCGGGTGCAATGGTTGTCGGGCAACAATGCACATGAATATACTGTGGAGGCTAGGAGGTACCCAATATGCCACAGGCTAAGGAGCTCAAGGAACAGGTTCAGTGGTTGGGCAGGGGCTGGGGAGGTTAAGGGATGAGGCGAGGATTTCATCGGTAGGAGGGCTGACATCTGAGAGTACTGTGGAGGCACCACAGAGACAGAACAGTGGATCAAGGGTGGGGGAGGGGGAAAACTAGATAGGAAGCCAGCTGATGAAAGGTGGACTCTAGTAGAACCTGGAAAAAGAGAAGCAGCAGTAAGCGGGGGGGGGAGAAAGCACATACTAAGGCCAAGGGGATTGAGAACATGTTTATTTTGCTAGAAACACATGGAAAAGAGGAGGCAAGAGGTAATTGCACAAGGGATAGTGCTCACGAAGTGGGAGTGATAGGCATTACTAGTGGAGAGATTGAACATGGTGTGACAGGAGGAGGGATGCTACTCGGAGAGGTGAGGAGGGAGAGGGAGATTGGCAGTCAAACAGGAGAAGAGGAAGGGGTATCAATTGGGAGGGATGAGGAGAAGACACTGGGGCACATGGTAAAAACACAGTCTTAGGTGGCTCCAAAAATGAGAACCTGGGTGTGGGGGGTGGCGACTGGCACAAGGAAAGTGGAGGGGGGTGTACTGGTGTTGGGGGACTCCATACTCAAGAGGATCAGATGGGGTGGCAAGGGGGAGAGGCACAGTCGGATATGGGTGGACTCCATACCAGGGTTAAAGGCAGATATGGCAGGACAGGCAATCCTAAGCTGCATAAGGAGGGGTAGAAGGAAACCACACATAGTGGAACATGTGGGGACAAATGACTTTGCTGGGGAAACAGTGGACATAACAAGAGAGAGGACTGAGGAAGTGGGAGGGTTGTGTGAGGAGACTGGGGAGTCTGTGGCCTTCTCTGAAGTGCTCCCAGTACCCTGTGCAAGCACAGTGAGAAAGAAGAGGATTAGAGAGTTGACCACATGGTTGGTAGAATGGTGTCGAACTAAGGGGTATAGGGTTGTGGGCAGCTTGGGCAGTACCTGGGATAATAACAATTCATTTGCAAGGGATAGGGTGCACTTGAGTGGAGTGGGAAGGAGGTATTAAAGCAAAGACTGGAGAGGTATATTGCGACAAGGATGAATTTAAACTAGATGGGGGGGTGGCAAGTGGACAGCAGGTAGGCAGGGATCCGATAAAGTGGAGTCACAGCCTACCCCCAAGCTAGCAGGGAAGGACTCAGGGAGGCCAAAAAAGGAGGTAGTAGAAGGGATGAGATGGAGGCTAGTGAAGGGAAGGGGGCATTATGGCGGGTGGTCTCACTGAAAGCAAGAAGCCTAGGAAACAAATCCACTGAGCTACAGGCACTCTTAGCAGTGTGGAGGGTGGATATTGCAGCTGTCACAGAAACGTGGGCAACTGAGCACCAGGACTGGGATCTGGCAATCCCAGGATACAAATTATACAGGAAGGACCATAAGGGGGGGTGGGGTAACAGTCTATGTGAGGGATGGGATCAAATGCACAAGGGACAAGGCCAACGAAAGGAGAACAGAGGCAATCTGGCTGCAGCTCCTAGACTCAAGGGGTAGGAAGCTGAGGTTTGGGGTTAGGCTGCCATCCCAGTCTGAGGAGTTTGACAGGGAGCTAGCGGGACAAATCAAAAAGGTATGTGGGAAAGCGAAGGTGGTCATTGTGGGGGGTTTCAACTTGCCGGGGGTTGACTGGAGCATTCCGGTCACCTCCAGTGCTAGGGAGCAAGTGCTCCTGGATACAATCCAGGAGGGTCTCCTGACACAGTTAGTTGCTGTACCTCCTAGGCTAAAGAACACTTTAGATCTGGTATTGTCGAATGGGAAGACAGTGAGGAAATAAAGGTAGAGGATCCACTATCCAACAGCGATCACCAAACAGTGTGGTTTAATATCACAATGTGGGGAGCCAGAAAATCAGCTACTTGAGTGGTAAACTTCAGGGGTGGACTTTGGGAGGATGCAGAAAGTACTGAAGGGAAACTGGAGGCATAAGGCATGAGATGGACGTGGAGCTGAAATGGGATATTATCAAACAGGGGTTACAGAGGCAATAGAAGCCTGCACCAAGGCAGAGAAAAGAGAAGCAGAGCAACAAAACCATGCTGGTTGAACAGCGACTTTGTGGAGGTGGTGAGGGCAAAATGAGTGGCTCACCAGAGGTTTAGAAGGACAGAGAAGGAAGTGGACAGGGAGGAATATGCAAGATGGTCCAGGGAGGTGACCAGAAAAGTGAGAAAAGCCAAAGCCCAGAGGGAGCTGAGATTAGCACAGGGAATTAATGGGGGGGAGAGACTTCTTCAGATACATCAGGGAGAAAAGAAAGTGCAAGGAGGCAATAGTGAGGATAAAAAGGGGTGGGGAGTGGATGGAAAAGGGGAAGGAACAGGCAGAAGCACTGAATGGATACTTTTGTTCTGTGTTCATGGAAGAAAAGGGGGGACCACTACCAGCATGGGCTGGGAGGGTGAGGGCAGGAGGAGGTGACAGATGGAAGAATTGAGGCAAGTAGAGTCCCAGAGGGACTGAGGGCACTGAACGTAGATAAGGCACCACGGCTGGATAGTATCCACCCCAGGATGCTAAGGGAGATGGCGGAGGTGTTGGCAGAGCCACTGGCGGATCTGTACAACACCCCACTGGAGTCGGGATGTGTGCCACTGGACTGGAGGATGGCACATGTAGTGCCAGTACACAAGAGTGGGCCAAGGGATGAACCAGGTCATTACCGTCCATTAAGTCTCACCTCCATAGTGTGCAGACTCATGGAAATGATACTAAAGGAAAGACTGGTGTCATACCTGGAAGACAGTGGCCTCCAGGATGTGAGGCAGCATGGGTTTGTTTCAGGGAAGTCTTGTCAAAGCAACCTGATACAATATTATGACTGGGTGACAGGTGAATTGGATAAGGGTCATGCGGTGGATGTTCTTTACTTGGACTTCAGCAAGGCCTTCGATTCGGTGCCTCATGGGCAGCTTGGTGAGAAGCTAACTGGTGTAGGAGTGGGGCAAAAATTATGAACTGGAATACAAGCTGGCTGAGTGGGAAGCTGCAGCGGATGGTGGTAAGAGGGGAGCTCTCAACTCCAAGGCCGGTGATGAGTGGGGTGCCACAGGGCTCTGTGTTGGGGCCAGTATTGTTTGGGCTGTTCATATCAGACATTGGACATGGGGTGGTGAGCAAAGTAAGTCTGTTTGCTGACAACACCAAAATCGGAGCAGTGGTGGATGGAGAAGAGGGTGGAAGCAGCTGCAGGGGACCTCACGAGCTAGAGAAATGGTCAGAGGTGGCAGCTGGGGTTCAGTGCAAAGAAGTGCAAGGTTATGCACTTTGGGGTGAAGAACCAACGAGAGAATGCTGGTTGGGGGTTAAGCTGGGGATCACAGAGGAGGAGAAGGACCTTGGGGTAATGATAACAGGGACCATGAACAACACTGCCCAGTGCAGGAGAGCGGCTGCAAAGTGAACAAAATGCTGGGGTGCATAGCGAGGGGTTTCATACAGGCAAAGTTAGGTGATCTTGCCCTCCACAGGTCACTGGTAGGCTGCACTTAGAGTACTGTGTGCAGTTTTGGAGGCCATACCTAAAGCGTGATATCAGGCTGCTGGGGGGAGGGGGGTGTGGAGGATGGCAACAAAGATGATATGTGGAATGGAGAGGAGAGACTATGACAGCAGGCTGGGAGACCTAAGTATGTACACCCTGGAGGATAAAAGGGACGGGGAGGACATGATAGAGACATTCAAGTATCTGAGGGGAATCAGTAAGGACGGAGCAGATGGTGTCTTTAAGTTAAGGAGGGGGAGGGTCACCAGGGGGTACAGGCTAAGAATGGAGGGGAAAGATTTAGGAAGGAAACGAGGAGACACTATTTCACAGAGAGGGTGGTTGCAAAATGGAACACCCTACCAGAATGGTGGTGTCATGTAAATCTGTGAACAGCTTCAAATGAGCATGGAACAGGGAACAGGGAGGGTGAGGGCAGGGGTGGCAGTGGGATGACAAAGGGAGGGGTTGGGGCAGCTGCAGACTAGGGATGTTGGCTGCACACTCAGGCAGACTTAGATAGACCTAGTGATCTGTTTCTCCTGCCACATTCATATGTTCATATGTTCATACTGGCCAACAGAGGAGTCCCCTATCAGATTAAGTTTTGGCCAAGTAATAACATCTTTCTGCTTGAACCCAGGATGTGAACATACCTGTTTTTACTTAAAACAGATAACATGTGGTGTATCAAAAATCACAGTTTACCATTTAAATGAGGTGTGTCACTGTCGGTCAGATGCAGGGTAGTCTGCAGTGGGCTCGAGCGTGTCAGATCAGTGATCAGCCAGGCTGATCATGCCACACTTCCATACTTACTGGGCAGAAACATCATGAAGCTCAAAGAAAAGAGCCACCTGTATCACAGGGCCACGCCTTCCATTGAGCTGCATGATGCTGTCCATCAAGTAGCTGATCAGCATCATGATCTGCTCGTACTTCTCCTCAATGTAACTGACTGCACATAACCCCTGCTCAATCCCTGTTTGCCTAACTCAGCTTCCACTTGCACAGTCTTAACTCCCCCAACTTCACGCAGACCATGAACCCATTCCCACTCCAGTTCTGTAACCCATGCTTGAAGTTTCTTTCTTAGTGGCTAAGAGGTGTTACACACTGAAACTTATACTACACAATGAAGTTTCCAAGATCCTTTACATAACCCATGCAATATGTGTTGTTCAAAGAACTCTTGCACCACCCTTAAACCTTTTGGTTCCTATCTGAAGGCCTGTGATCCGTTACTAAACAAAACACCTGCTATAGTTCATGCTGAGCAGTAGAGGATCCCTCATCAGGTTAAGCTTTGAGCAATTAATAGTACCGCTGTGTCTGAAGGCAGGGTGTGAGCAAAGTTGGTTTTCCTTAAAATTGGTACGATATGGTGTATCAAGTTTACAGCCAGCATGTCAATGCAGTGGTAGAGGTATCACCACTGATGCTACCAACCTGACTTCGGAATGAGCCAAAGTCAAGAGGAGCTGGCCGGGGGAGGAGGAGGAGGAGGGAGGATCCCAGAGGATGCTTTCCTCCTCCAGGGTGGGTGGGATACTGCACTCTCTGCAGTACTGTCATCTGCTTGACCACAGTGGCAATGGAGTTGGGAATACTGTGGAGTGTGAGATACATTCCGAGATCTGGAGGCGGCAGCTTGTACTAGTATGCATATGCTCTTTGGACCTCCCATGTGTGCTTTCATCTCAGGGAGAGGGGCAACAAGGAAAAACCCACTGCCAATCAATGATGGCCTGGTGGACTGAACACAGACCATACATGGAAACCCTCAGTGTCTGCCTGACTAGAGTGACATTTAGATAGGAGGTGGTCTTGTCACTCCTTCCCCACTTGGGTGGAGGGTCTGAATCCAGGATGCATGTGGCAAGATGCTGAAATGTATCTGGGTATAGGCAGAGCCTGTGCAGCTGGGGGCCCTGAGGAGAACGGAGACAGTGCTGTGGGAGGCATAAACACAGAATAAAAAAAAAATCTAAGTTTACCATTTAAACGAAACTTTCTTATTAAAATGAGTATGTTTGCATTTTTCTTACATTTACTCTTTCTTAAAACCTTTAAAATGATCACATATGCTACCAAGTATCTCTCCTACCCCTCTATCACTTCCCATGCCCCATAAATATGAATCCAACACTGGGGTGCCCACTTCCCAGCGTCAGTACCTGAAATAAAGATAACTGTTCCTCATTTTTTTTATTTTGTTTACACCCTGTAAGTTGGAAAATGGTTCATCAATGTCTATTGTCGCTGCCACCCCTCTGCAACCCCCACCCAACCTCCCCCCACTCAACACCCTCCATCCCATACTCCTCCACCCATTACTTACCTACCGGGATCTAATGCCGTGATCCTCTCTGGACCAGAGACACATTTCGCTCTTCAAAGTCAGACCAGGAACTAAGAAATCAGGTAACAGCAGTCAATGTATTTCAATGTGTTTTGATCTTCTATTCATAACTTGGTCATTTTCAATATTTTCCCAAAAATTTCAGCATGTCCTTTTTGGGACCCAACCTCATGCACAAGGGTGAAGGTTTTCAAATCTGGCTTGAAGGTGATGTCATAGCTCTCCATGAAATCACCATTTGAGCAGAATTTGAACATTCATAGAAAGACTTTTGAAAATGTGGGGTCACAATACTAGAAAACAAAAAAGTTATGAAGGTACATTGAAATGGTTCATTGCTCACTTATAACTTTTGTAATTTTAAATATTTTGACCCTGAATTTACAGCATAGCTATTTTTTTCACACCACCTTATGAATCTGACAGGCATCACTGTTCAAATGCTGGCCGAATGTGATTTTGCATTTGTGGTGCAAAATGACATTTCAGCTAATATTTTCTAAATGAGGCCTGTTATGTTCCAAAGAAATCACATAAAGATAATTTTTTTAATTTATCAAAATGTCACAAAAAATGAAGCTACGAAGAAAAGTTGTATATTTTCAACATTTACTCACAGCCGTGTGATGTGAGCAGATTATGGCCCCCAATTTTCAATATACTCCTTTTGTTACCCCACTTCATGAACATGATGTCATTATTCAAATCTCTGATGAAACGCGAGTTTGCATTTGCCCTGCGAAGTCACCTTACGATCAGGATTTTAAAAATTCCACCTACCAACACGTAATCATAAGACAGGGTTATACAAACACAGTGTTGATAATTTTGGGTCAAAATGTCAAACAAAAACAGCAAAGTTATGAGGAAACATTTAATTTTTTAATGTCTACTTAAAACTGTGTGATTTTTACAGATTTTGGCCCCAGATTTGCCCATAGCTCTTTTGTTACCCCACCTGATGAACATGACAGGTATAAGTTTTCATATTCTTTTGAAACATGTCTTAGCAGTCCCTCTTTGAAATTATTGTTTCATCAAGGTTAAAATCCACCTGTCTCGATCATAACATAGGGTCATAAAAGACTATGCTGAAAATTTGGGGTCAACATAGGAAAAACAACCAGATTACTAAAAGAAAGGTTGAATTGTTCCAATGTTTGCTTATAGCTTAAGTGTGCAGATGTTGGCCTCTCATGTTAAACATATGCCTTGTGTTACCGACCTCAGCAACGTGACAGGTGTCATTTTGCAAATCCCTCTCAAACATATTTTTGCAGTCACACTGTAAAGTCACCATTTAGATGGGGTTTAAATTATTCCACCTATCTTGTTCATAACATCAGGTCATGAGCTCACTGAAAATCAAATACTGCTCAGCTGGCCTATCCTGGATTACAAAATGGATGGAAAAAATGCTGTAACCTGATAACTAAGAGATACTTTTAACTAGGCCTTAATCCCAGCACAACAGCCCAGCTGAAAGTACTTCCATCCAACCAAGCTCAGCACTTGCCCTCAAGAGTTCTTCGCCTCAGTCCAGGTGAGAAATGCCCACATCTGATTTGGGTGCCATGGCATAGTTTCACGGGCCCAGTTGCTGAACGAGGATGTCTCCTACCGCTACTGGCGCCAACTGCTGCATCTTGCTGTGATTGTCACTACACCATCTGCTGCGGGTCAGTTCCCACTGATGAAATCAAGACCGCTCAGTAACATGCATCACAAATTTGAAGTTTTAACCAAACTGGCAATTCCCTCACAACCCATCCCCAAAACAATGCAACAGAACATAAATGGCAAAACCAACCGTCATTTGATTTCCCACACTACCACATGGTGTCATCTTCCTGCCCAGTCCCATGCTGCCAGCCTGTGGGCGAGTGTAACATCCAGTCTCCACTATCCAGACACCAAGTACCTGAATCCAATGCCACTCCGTAGTATTAGCACCACCATCAGGCCAGACAACAACACTGCAGTGACTGTAAGGACTACTTCTTTTGTTTTTACTACTTTTTATTCTTTTTTTAAATATAACGTGAAATCCTTAAAGAAACAACTAACTATAAAGTAATGGACAAATGGATACATTTCGTAGTTACAATAAGGCATTCCAGGGGGTGCATTATGGTGGGCTAATGGCCCTTCTCTGGTGATGGAAGCACTGGGCTTCACCTTGGGCTTCATCCCATCCGAGGCTGGCCACTATCTCACCAAGACACACAACTTGTCATGCCTTAAAAAATGTGTAAAAGCAGGACATCACTGAAAATGAGATATTGCATCTCATCTGGTCTAGCTTGGGTAATATGAATGGTAAAAATGCGTAAAAGCAGGTTCGTAGTACATCAGAGCCCCCAATGAACTGTTAATGTGTGCTGCTCTGTCCTGGAAAAATACATTGTAAAACCTGGACCCCACTGAAAATGTAACTTTCCTTTCAGCTGTGCTATCATGTGTAACTACATTATAAGGGTACATATTGGTAAAAGCAGGGCACCATAGAAAATGCAACATTAAAGCCTGGTGCTGCTATCCTGAGTAAATAATATAACAATTGGGAAAAGCAGGATCCCACTGAAACAAGACTGGATCTGAGATGTGCTACAGTACAAAAATATGTGTGAGCAGGACTCTACTGAAAACAAGATATTGTATCTCAGCTGTATTTACCAGGTTTTTAAGGACAAACGGGGGCACCATGGCCCATCGTGAATGTCACCCACTACAGTGGGAGATTATACCAACTTGCATTTTGAGTACTATGTCTCATTCAGGACTCATTTAAATCCCTCAAAATAATTAATATCTGCAATTTCCTGGGGGTGGGGGAGTCTATTCCATGCTTTAATTGTTCTAACAGTGTAAAAGTTATCTCTTACATTTGTTCTGGTACTTGGCACCACTAGTTTCTTATTGTGGGATGTCATATTCTCTCTAGTTCTACTAAATTCCCATTCACACTCTTTTGTGAGTTTGTTACATTGGAGGATTTTAAAGAGTAAGAGAAGATCCCCCCCCCCGCCTTCTAGAATGTAAGGTATGCAAACCCGTCTCCCTCAATCTTGTATCATGAGGCATGTTCACCAACCTAGGAATAAGTTTTGTTGCAGACCTCTGGACTTGTTCTATCTGATTTATATCTTTAATGAGGTATGGAGACCAATCAGAGAGCTGAAGTCCAGAAGGGGGTGTACATAACTTTTAAAAAGGGGACCTATAAGCTGTTCAGTTTACATATAAAGGTGCATTTTATTCTATTTACCATGCCCCTGGCCTTCCTGGTGACTGTTCTACACTGGTCCGATGAGGTTTATGTGCTGTTAATGAAGATTCCTAGATCTTGTTCAGTAGTGAAGGTTTAAGTATTTTCTGATTTAGGATATAGGAGCACTTAGGGTTATTGTGTCTGAAATGCTGAACATGGGTTATCCTGGGTAAATATATTGTAAAACCTTGTAAAAACAGGATGCTACAGCAGAATCCCACTGAAAAGCAGATGTTGCATCTAAGATGATCTGTCCTAGGAAAATACATTCTAAAAGCAGGACCACACTGAAACTGAAATATCACAACTCACCTATACTATCCTGGGTAAATGCAGTATAAAATAGTTAAAAATCATAACCCCTTTGCAAATGAATATTTCAGTATCACCTGGTCTATCTTGGGTAAATATATAGTAAAAATGGGTATAGTCAGGACTCAGTTCAACAGCATGCATGCAAACACTCAGCATGGACAAATGCTTGGTTGTTTTATTGTTTGTTTTTTAGGAAAAATGCGCAAGAGTTTAAACTGCCACCAACCCTTTGGGTGACAGTGACAAAACAGTACTCAAGTGGATATGACAACAGCACCCTAGGTGCAACAAGCAGGAATGGACTACACTGACTGATTAGTCCTATAATTGTTTTAAGAAAGACAAACACTTAAAGTGTAAGTAGCCCTTTCAGCAACTGTGAAAGAGCAATACAACAAACAGGAAAGCACTAAACTGCAAAAAGAAAGCATGCTACACGATCGACTGGTCCCATACATTTTATGTTTGCTTGCACCATGTGCAAAACATAGTACTAATTAGTAGGTGCCTCCCACTCCAATACCCCGCCTGCAGGCATGGCCCCACGTAAGCTAGTGCAAGACAGGTGACAATCAGTGTACAGTTGAAAGGCACTGCAGTGTAGGCAATTTGCATATGTGTCACAAAGTGCCTGCATCAGCACACTACGAAAAGAGCTATGAATAGCTCCTCTCCCCTCCCCAAACAAGTTTCATGCCGAGAGCCCACCCCAGCATGCACATGCACCCTCCACACACAGTATGTTCGATGGGGTGCCCAGTCCCCCTGACGGCTGTGCTGCGGTCTCCCCCTAACAGCCTTCCAGGTGCCACGCTGGGAACCCACCCCAGCATGGCAAGCGTCTGTCTGCTGCCCCAACAAACTTTCCGGTGCCACACTAGAAGCCCACCCCAGCATGACAAACCTCTCTATAGCCCAGCGAGGGTGCCCAATCCCCGTCAGCTCCACTTCCCCCCCAAAAAAATGTTCCTTCTGCCATGCTGGGAGCCCGTCCCAGTGTGGCAAACGGCCCACGTCGTCTTCCTAAAAGAAAAAAAAACCTACAAGGAAAAAACGTTTCCTCACTGACTGTCTTGACCTCCTCCCCCACTTGCGCCCACCCTTTGCGTACCCTGCCTCCCCACACCCCCCCAACCCATGCTTACCTCCAGAGTCCGGCGCGACGATCTTCGGTGGACTGGGAACACGTCTGCACTTTTCAAAGCCGACCACGAACTGAGGAAATGCCGATAAGCTGTATAATGGAATAAATAGGGTTTTTTCAACTTTGATGCCCATCTCAGGTATTTTGGGGATTTTATCACCAAATTTTCAACATGGGGTTTTTGGGACCCCACCTCATGGATTCTTGCACTGCCATTTTGTTCTTTGGTCCCGAAAGGTGATTTCGAGGTCACTGCGCAAAACCACCTTTCAGAACTGATGTATGAAATGACAGTGTCTCAGTTCATGAGGTAGGCCCCCAAAAATCCTATGTTGAAAATTTGGGAAAAATTCTAAAATGACTCTTATTGTGCTGCAGGCAAGTTATGCAGTTCCTACTTAAGCTCGTAAGTTCACAAATTTTAATATTTGCACTCCAGATTTTCAACATTGCCATTTTACCACACCACAGCTGTCATTCTCACATCTCGCCTAAATGTGTTTCCATAGGATGAAGCGACAATGGCAGTCGGTATGCGATATCAATGTTTGGGACACACTAAGAAAATCACAGTTACACTGTTCATGAGCAGAGGTCTTAAAATGGCTATATTGAAAGTTTGGTGACAAAAATCCATAAAATGACTGTTATGAGTGAGATTGCGCTGTTTCCACACACCCTCGTAAGTTCATGAATTTGCAATATTTTCAGTCCAGATTTTCACCACTGGCATTTTTCCACACTTCCTTATGAACAGTACTGCTGTAATTTTTCACAACATGACCGAAATGTGTTTTCACACTTTCTGCGCAGAAATGTGTGGTCGCTGTGGGAAATCACTGTTCGGAACAGATTAAGAAAATGACAGTGACACTGTTCATGAGCGGAGGTGCCAAAATGCCTGTGTTGACAATCTGCTGTAAAAAATTCCCAGAGTAATTACATTAAGTGCATGCGTTGCACAGTTTCTACACACGCTCGTGACTTCACCAGTTTTTTTACTGTTTTCACTGCAGATTTTCAACATTGCCATTTTTTACACACACCCCGCCATGAACAGTACAGATGTCATTTTTCACATCCTGTTCAAAATGTGTTTTTGCACCTGTGGTGCCAAATTCAGTAGTCACTGTGTGAAAAATCAGCTTTTGGCTAACAAACTGATATTACCACTGTTCATAAGGTGGGGGTCACACAAAACACATGTTGAAAATTTGGAGTGAAAATATCAACGAATGCCTGAGGCGTTAGGGTTTCCGACCATAACTCTCCACCCTGTAGAGACAGACAGGATCATGGGTGTGACTTGGGATTGTCACCTGTAATGCGCATACCATTCCACCCCCACCGGCACCCTGCAGCGAGTGAGAGGCATTGAGGTGTACCTTGGACTCTTCAGCACCAAAGTTCACCCCATTCTCCTATACTGCACCCATCTCACCTTATTTCCTGATGGAATGAGGTGAGCATATGGGCCAAAGACCCCAAGGCACACCGTAACACATGTCGGTGTCTGCGGGGTTGACTGTGGTGAAATGGCGTGGAGTTATGCCTGATGACCCAGAGGCACACCACACCAATGCCAATGCCAACAAGCAAACATTCGGCATTGACAAATGCTTGTTAAGGATTATTACACAAGTGCTTAAACTACAACTAGCACTTTGGACAACTGTGACAGAGCAGTACTTAAGTGAACATGCCAGCAGGTAACCAGGCACACTAGGTAGCAACAAGTAACACTGTATTACACTGACTGACTCATATCATATAGAAAGCCCTGTAATGTCAGGGCAAAACTTCAGTTCCTTCTCACCATGGTCTGTCCTGACATGGTTCCAAGATAGTCAGCACTTTAAAGTTTTTTACTGTATTGAATTTGCGTCCACATTCTAGCATGTTTTCAACAGTAGTATGATACATAGATACATAGATAAATAGACAGTGTCGCCAGACAAGGGCCTATAGGCCTCCCAGTCTGCCCATTTGAGCTTGTAAGTTCAGTTTATGTTTTCCTAGAAGTCTGTTGCCCCTTACCCCTGACCTCCAGAATTCCTTTATGTCTATCCCATGCATTCTTAAATCCCATGATTGTTTCAGTCCCCACCACTTCCTTTGGCAGGGTATTCCACTTGTCCACCACCCGTTCTATGAAGAAATTCTTCCTCACGTATGTATGTTGTATCTTACTTATAATAAATGTGTGTACAGTATGTGCATTTAAAATTGAGTCACGTGTTTTGGTTACAGAGCACACTGTGTACATTAGCCATATGTGTGAAGGGAGGTGGGTGCTCCAGACTTGGCAGTAGTGTTTGCAGTTTAATCAAGGTAGACCATCTGCTAATCACCAGTGTGGTTGAGGCATTCAGGTTCCTAAAGGATATTAACAGGGTGAGCACTGAGGGCCTCTTCAGCATTATCGGCAACAAGGTCACTAAGGGTACAGCCTAAAGCTGGCGGGGTGGGGCAAGGTTCAGGAGGACGATGGAGAGGCATTTTTTTACCAGGAGGGTAGTATTCAAGTGGAATAAGCTGCCAGAGGAAGTGGCAGCCCTAAAACTGGTAGACTGCTTCAAGATCAGTTGAAGAGGGTTAAGACACAGTAAGGGTTAAATAAGCAGGTAGAAGGGGAGCAAGTGGGGGTCAAGTGATAGTACAGAGATCAAAAGGGTAATGGATAGTGAGAGCAGTTCTCTTTGTAAATACATGGGGATTGGTAAATGTATAAGGAGCTGCACAATCAAGCTGTCTAGGTCAACTGCAAGGTGCATATGTTTGAATAGCTCATACTATTTTGTTTGCAACTTTTTAGGAAATGCACAGAGGCTTAAAATGCAACAATCCCTTTGGGCAAGCGTGACAGTGCAGTACTCAAGTGGACGTGACAGCAGATAGCCAGGTGCGCTAGGTGACAAGAAGCTGAAGGTGCACCACACTGATCAGCTGTTCATATATATTATTTAGTGATTGACTGATTCTTATGAAACACGCACAAGTGCATAAAGTGCAACTAGCCCTTTGGGCAGCTGTGACAGAGCACTGCTCAAGTGGACATGTCAGTAGGTAGCCAGGTGCACAAGGAGGCAACAAACAGAATCATACTAAATTGATCAGCTGATCCTATAAATATTTGTTAAACGAAAAAGAGACACCTGCTTAAACTGCAACTAATTCTATGGACATCTGTGAAAGAGCAGTACACAAGTGGGCATGACCGCAGGCGGAAAAGCACCCTAGGTGGCAACAAGCAAAAGAGTACTACACTAATACACTGGTCCTATACATTTTTTTAAAGAAAATTACACAAGTGCTTAAACTGCAGCTAGCATTTTGGGCAACTGTAACAGAGCCATACTCA
Organism: Neoceratodus forsteri; assembly: GCA_016271365.2. Classification (NCBI taxonomy): domain Eukaryota; kingdom Metazoa; phylum Chordata; order Ceratodontiformes; family Ceratodontidae; genus Neoceratodus; species Neoceratodus forsteri. Next base: position 81,931,994 of record CM028133.1, on the reverse strand, counting down.
AATAAACATGACAACAGGAAGCTATGCATGCTAGGTAGCAACAAGCAATTGGTTTTACACTCATACACACACACACACACACACACACATATATATATATATATATATATATGCATATATATATATATATATATATTATGGCCCAGTAGGCCAGTATATTAGGTCATGCAGCCACTTCTATGTTAAACTCAAAAGTTTGCACTTTAATAACTTTGCAACCATTACTCTGATTTACCTGAACCTTTGCATGTACAGTGTGGTACCATAGATCTCTGGATCTGGATAGTTTTGTTCTGGTAGGATTTGTGGTTTGGGAGCTGCAGAGTGTGTAAAAATGTGAAAAATCCTCAACTTTGTCTCCACAGCCTGAACTGTTTGCCTGCCTGGTCCGACGTTTTCAGGGAATGTGCGGACTGGATCAGGGAAGTGCCTTTTGAAGGTTTGGTGAAAAAATATGAATCCGTTCAAAAATCATTACTTTTTTTTTTATTTATTGAAATCTAGGATTACAACCTTTGAACTACAAGCTCATTTACAAAGGTTCCATGTCAGGCATAAAAGATCAATATACATACAATACAAGGAATGCTAAAAGACAGAGAAAGCTGTAGGAAATAAGCACAATAACAGGAACAATTATTGCAGCTACTGTACATTACCTAAAAGATAACATTGTTGGAAGTTAAAAGTTGATGAAGCAACACAGTAGACCTTGATTAGAGGAGAGGGGGTAAAAATAGGGGGGGGAAAAGGATGGCAGTAACCTCGGCTTGGGGTCACTTTGTCGTGGGGGTAAGTGAAGAAGGGTAGTTGGAGGAGAAGTGATGAAAATGGATGGTGAGGTGGGTTGAAGACCTGATTAAATGGATTGAGGGGCTGAGTGGCGGGAGCAGTGGGAAATGGGAATGAGAATATCACAATTTAAAGTTTCCCATTATAGCCTATGGGGTAAATATATATCCACCATAAACTGAGAATGCTCAGAAACTGAAATTTCAAAATTTGATAACCTTTGAATGCATTATTATCTTTTCACCAAACCAACACTAGATTGTTCCTTAGGATAACCTCTCTCTACCCTAAGATTTTCAGGCCAAAATTCCAAATGGTGTGAGTGCAGCAAGTTATGAAAATGTCCCATAGGATAACTTTGAAAACAGCCCCAAATAATCTGTTTTTTGCAACATCATAGCAAACGAACAGGTAGGGCTCTTGGGCTGAAATTTATAGAGTGGAAAGCCCTTGACCTACCAATGTGCCTTTTGGCAGTTTAGTGAAAAGATTTATACAAGTTCCATAGTTACGGCTCTCCGAAGTTGTGCAATTTCCCTTAACATAACAATCCATCACCCATGGCATCTTTTGGCACCCGTACCTCAAAAACGATTTGAGATATTGATTGTTTACTACTCGTCACATAGTCCACCTTTAGGACTGAGAGCACATGGAGGTTTCAAGTCATAATTATGACTGTAGTGAAATTTGTTTGTATGGTTACTGAGATACTGCCAGATTTGCATTATAAGGGTTACTTTTCATGTCTCTAGGTCTTCAGTATGTCTCCATACTTTTTTTATTTTATTCTCTTTTTCAGGGCAGGTCATCCATCAGACTCTGCCCTGGTCATGGCCCCCTGACTCTCACCAACCGTCAATCTCTTGCATTCTCCAGGTCACCCCCATCTTGCCCCCAGAGGATGGGGCCGCGGAACTGGTTCCCCTAATTCCAGTGCCGCGGAACCAGTAACTAGTTGGGAGTGCAGCGATGGTGGCTAATTGAAGCCTGGGGAGGGCTTCATGTAGACAGAGGACCAACCCCTCCTTTTTCCTGTTTTTCCTCCGGGAGCCAAGAATGTGTGCAATAATGTCCAGCATCCGCCCCACCTCCATTACAGAGGTGTCCAGTAGCTACATGACTCCCGGCCTCCACCAGGGGTCCATCTCATGTTGGGTACTTCCCCACCCTCCCCATGGAGAAGAAGAGCAGTCCTTAGGATGATCTATCCTTTTCCCCCTGGCCGGCCCTCCAGAGACCAGGTCCATTCCCTAACCTAGGTCGCTGGCGTTGTAAGCAGAAATCCAACCACTGCACCGGCAGGCTGGCCTTATGTCTCCATTCTTATGTGTAAGTCGGACTGCAGGGCCTAGAGGTTTCACACTCCCGTGCACATACCGTTATGCGTAAAATGAGAGTGGGGTTATGCCATTATGCAGTGCTGGGAACACGGGGCCCTTTGATGAGGGTTAATTCCAATGTCTCTACACTTACAGATATATGGTAGCCCAGGGTCCAAAACATGGCTGACATTATGCATTCTTTTTTTTTCCTTTCTTTATTGAAATTTTGCAGTATCAACAAATAAAGAATAACAACACATTTACAAATTTACAAATGCAAAAGAAAACTACATGATTCTAAAAACCTGCCAACCTAATTACCCTTCCCCCACACACACAACATTCCTCCTGAATTTATTAGAGAGTAATATATTGAGAGGCTTAATAGTAATGATAAAAATCAAAATTCTATGCTGCTGTGACTATAACTCCATGTAGAAAGAATAAGGCCACCATCCAAATAATAAATTGGATAAGCAAAACAATAAAACTGAAGTGTGAAAGAGTAGAAAAAACTAAGGTAACTGACTTATAAATTTACATTTAAGAAAGGAGATTCTTATGAGGCAGTGATCAAAAACATAACAGTGTTTTTATTGGATCAAAGGGTTTTCAACTGATTCAAAAGTTTCTTCCAATGTTTTAAGAAGTAAGATTGTTTGCCACGGAAGTAGGAAATTGTACGAATCAGTAATAGATTGTATTTTAACTGGGCTATCCATTCTTTAAAACAGACTAATATTATTCTGCCCAGTGCTTAAGTAATAGCTGTGTAGTTGTGACTCCTATTAGGCTAGTATATGTTTGTCACTAAATGACATGGTATTTGGGAAATTACAGTACCTAATATACATGTAAATAAATTAAAATCATAAAGATAACTTATTGTATTCAGAATGTTATGATTAATTTCATGCAACATTTTGAATGGATGGCATGACCAGAGCATATGATCCAGGAACCAACCTCCTTATTACATTTATGGCACAGGTTTGATTGTTTAAGAACCATTTTGTGTAATCTTAAAGGGGTTAAATATGCATTATGTAATGTTTTAGCAAATTTGTCTGAAATTGTCTAGAGGAATTAATTTATAGATATCATGCAACACATTTCTCATTCTAAAGAATAGGTGGTAGCATAATTAACTCAGAATGAATTTTGAAGAGGCTTATCAGAGAATGTTATTCTCATCAGATAACTAAAGAGATTTGATACTGGATGAGGTCTGTTGGTTGCAACAGTCAGTTGCGATATGACATTACGTTTATGATTTATCAGGAAAGAACCACCAAAACAGGGATTTCAATATAAGTTTTAAAATCTGGAAGTTAAAAATATGTTTCCATGATCAGTTGAAGGCTTTAGAAACATCAAAAAAGAGCAAAATTCCCCATTAAATAATAAATATTCCACACTTAGGTTAATTGAGCAGGGCAAAACTTTAGAGGTAAAAATGTTCTCATGTAGGTGAAAATTAGGATTGTGTAGGATAGGCTGATAGGTACTCTGGGATATTTTAATTCTGAAAACAAAATTACAAAATTGAGTATGGATTTTCAAAGAAGTGCCAAAAACAGTATTTTTAAGTTCTCTTGGAATATTTTTACGTGTGGAAGAGCAACACATGTCAGGGAAGCTTGGGGATTGGATTATCAGTCAAGGTTGAATACCCTTGGGCTGTATTCTCTAGAATTTAGACATATGAGGGGTGATATGTGTTTGCTGTATAGAGTCCTTATGGACACCCAGCTGTGGGAACTCTCGGGACTAAAGTTAAAAGAAAAAAAGTATGGTACAAGATCTCATCCATTCCAAATTGAAGTTGATAGATTCAATACTACTAAAAGGAAACACTGGTTCACTATAAGGGTAACAAACATTTGGAATAAGCTTCCATTAGAAGTGGTGACTAGTGGTAGTATGCTCAGCTTCAAGACACAGCTGGATGGTTGCTTAATTAAAAATAGCATCTTGGGATAATAATTACACATGTGAGCTATAATGGACCTCAGTCTATGCAGAGCTCTGGAAAAATCTAATCAACCTACATAACCTATGGAATACAAAATAGCTTGAGGATAGATATTATATTTTTTAAGTGTTTATTTTCCTAACAAATACCAGCTAGGTGCATACGGAAAGGACCCATCTTTATTTGACAACCATTTTGGATATTTGTTAAAACAGTATGTGAAGCCATATAGTAGAATAGAAAATGTGGTCCTCCTAGATTTTGGGGAAGTAGGAGTTTATCTGAAGCTATTCTAGGTGTACCTTTTAGCCACAAAAGCTATTTAAAATTGAATGAAGTTTGGTAAACCAAATAAGACAGTCAGCATGTTATTAGGAAAAAATAATCTAGGAAAAACATTCATTTTATAATATTTATTCTACCTTGAAAGTAAATGGAAGAGTAGCATATCTTCTTAAATCTGGGGTAATTTTTTGCATACAATCATCTAAATTCTGTTTAATTAGTTGGGACTCATCTGTGGATATTAAAATTCCAATCTATTTCATCTCAGATGATTTCAAGAAAGTCCAAGATTACAAATGTCTTCTCTGTGGAAAAAGTTTGATAGAGGCATTACTTCTGTTTTTTTCTCTTTTGAGTTTGTAATTAAATAGAAACTTTACTAAAGTCATCAATAACTCTTAATGAGGTGTTAATTGAATTACTAGGGTCTGAAACATTGTAATAGTATATCATCCATAAAAACTGATACATTTGGTTGAAACTTTGAGATAGGAATCCCTTTAATAAGTAGCTCAGTGTTCAAAAAGTAAATTAAAGGTTCCAGATAAAAGTTAAATAAAATAGGAGATAGAGGCACCCTGTTGAGTTCCTTGCAAAAATTTAAGAGGGGAGGGATTAAGTTATTACAACAGATTCTGCTGTTGGTTTGAATATAGAATGCTTAGCCAATTAATAAACAAATGGTAAAAACACAATTTTGCAAAGTTGCATAGAGAAAATTATGATGGACTCTATCAAAAGCTTTTTTTGGATTCAGGGAGACCAAAACAAAAGATTGTTTCGTCTCCCTTGATGCAGAAAGGATATGAAAGATCTTCCTTATATGATCTGATGCTTTCCTAGAAGACATGAAACCAGCCTGATCAGTACTTATCAACCTTTGCCATATCCCTTTTATTCTTTGGGATAAGATATGTGTTCACATTTTTATATCATAATTAATTAATGAAATAGGGCAGTAATTGAAGACTTTTAGTTTTGATTTCCTTGGTTTTGGAAGGAGAATTATTAGTGCCTCTAATAAAGGTATATTGGAGAATGGAGAAGCCTTCCATTAATATAAAATTGAACATTTTCTTTAAAATAGGAGTCAAAGAACATTTAAAAGTCTTATAATAATTTGCAGTAAACCCATCAGGTCCCAGGGCCTTATTAATACTGAAGTTGTTTATAGCTTCCTCAATTTCCTTTAAAGAAATTGGGAAAATTAGCTTAGAGGCATCAGTTCTGTTAATGTGAGTGTATGAAAATTTAGAAGATAATTTTCAATTTGACCAGAAGAAGGGAATTCAGGATAGGACCATATAGATTAGAGTAAAAAAGGTAGAATTCATTGAGAATGACTTTGTAATCTGCTAATCTTTTATTTTGATTTTCAGAAATAATAGACACAATTGTCTAGATTGATCCTTTTTTTAAAATTCTGTGTGCTAGAAGTTTACTAGTTTTTTCTCCCAAGTCTGCATAGGAAGCCATTGATCTAATAATAAGAAATTCAGCTTGTTGATTAGAGATAAGAGCTTGAATTTGTTGAATTTCTTGTCAAGTAGGTGAGTTTGGTCTTTTAATTCCAGCTCCTCTACCTTATTGGTGATTTCTTTTAATCTTACTTCTTTTTGCTTTTTAATCTCGGACCTGAATCTAATAAATTCCCCCCTTAAGTAGCATTTTCAGGATGCTCAAGTCATATCAATTTTTCCTATAGAGTGTATGTTTTGATCCCAAAAAAGGTTAATTGCATCATTAATATATTTAACTATATTTTCCTGTCTCATCAGGCTAGGGTTGAACCTCCATGAAAAAACTTTTGGATAGGGAATTCCTAATTTTAGATTCATGTGTACTAGTGAGTGATCTGATAGTACACGAGGTAGCATTTGAGGGTCATGAACCAAGAGGAATAGATCTTTAGAGATGAGAAAATAAACAATTTTCAAAAAAGAGAGGTTGTGAAAAAAGGTAACTTTTTTTTCATTTGGGAAATGTACTCTCCATGTGTCTGAAAGATCATAAACCTTAATAAGATCAAGGAGGGCTTTATTATCTAATGCAATAGTTTGGCTTGATATATTTGACTTGTCCAAGTTCCTATCCCCCACTAAGATTATATTGTAGGTGAGAAAGGGAGAAAGAACAGAAGTCAATTTCATAAAAAAGGATGTAATTATATTTGTGATCTATAATGAGTTGTAAGAGATGGAAATCCACAGATGGGTCTATTAAGATGGCAACACCTGTCCCTAGACCAACTTTTTCTATGACTGTAAAAATCAAATAAGTTAACAATTGTTTATGGAAATGGTGTTTGATAAAAGGGGCTAACATGTCTCACCCATTGGGAGAATTTTGTAGAAAGACCCCAACTCTTTTATTGGCATGGCCTACATCTTAGGAAGCTTGGGAATAAGATATTAGGTAAAAGAATGTTCACATTCATAGAGAATCATTTAAACTAATTAAGGGATAGGGTAACTGTGGTCCTACGAGGACATAACATCTAGAATTTTAAATATGACTAATGCAAGATGCTTGGATATAATTAAAAAGGCTGAACTAGAGGCCCTGATCACACAAAACAATATATATATATATATACATATAGCAATTATAAGTGAGACATGGTGGGATGATAGCACTAGCTGGTTTAGGGACATCAGATGGTATAAACTGTATTCAAGAAACCATATTGACAGGATGGGTGGAGGAATATGTATGTATGTCAATGACTCAATAACTTCACAGTTATTCCAGACATCTGAGTGTCCGGAAAATAACTGGGCAACATTATGGATGTCACTTGAACAACCCAGAAGATCCCCCGTAATCATTGCCAACTGTCATAGACCTCCTAATTCTGATCTACAATAAAATAATGCACTAATGGAAGAGATCATTCAAGCATCAAATATAGATGATGCTATCACTTTGGATGATTTTAATCTCTCAGATATTGACTGGAATCTTCTTACTGCTAAAAGTGTCATGGAGCATATTTTTACTGACATGATTGCTAAACATGGACTTGACCAAATGGTCCTAGAACAAATGAGATAAACCAATATGTTAGATCTAGTATTAACTAACATTGAAAATGAAGTATCTAATATTCAAATAAACTGCCCACTCAGGAATAGGGACCATAATGTAGTTACACGTACACTAATTTTAAAATTACCAGCCATAAAAGGCACATGTAATGCAAAGTTAGGAATTACAATAAATCCAATTTTAGTCTTATTAAACATACATTATCCCAAATCAATTGGGATGACTGTATCAGCCAGCTCACTATGGAAAGGGCATGGGACTGTTTTAAAAATGAACTAAGGAACATAGTGAAGTTCTTGTCCCTTTGCAGGCTACATATAATAAAAAGGGTACAATTACGAGATGGTTAAACCCAAGAATTTAAAAGTAGATAAATAAGAAAATGAAAGCTTACAAAAATGCAAACTTTCTTCATTAAATATTGATAAACAAAAATATATTCAGGAGCAAAAAAAAAACTAAAGAGTATGATAAGAACATCAAGACACAATAATGAATAAAAAATTGTTCATAGCAAAGATAATAAGTTACTTTACTCATACTTGAACTCAGGAAGTATAGCAATATGTGGGAGTCTAGGGCCTTTCATAATAAATGGGTCAACCATTAATAATGATGACACACTTATTAATGCTTTTAACCAATATTTCTATTCAGTTTTTTCTCCTAAAATCAGTAAGGACCACCCTGTAATTGACACACCTAATAATATTAAGTTTTCTGACAATGAGGTGTAATGTGTTTTAAAAAAATCTTAAAAATAATACCAGTGAGGGCCCTGATGGGATTTCGCCTAGGCTCTTAAAAGAAGCTTCAGATGAACTGGCATATCCTTTAACATTACTGTTCAAAAAGTCCTTGTGCTCTGAGAAATACCATTAGACTGAAGAAAGCAGAAAGTGATACCTATCTTCAAAAAGCGTAAAAAGCAAAATTGAAAATTACAGACTGATTAGTTTAACCTTGGTCCCCCTGCAAAATTTTAGAAAAATTTATAAAATCAGTCTTGAAAATGAAAAAGATTCCTAAAAGTGGCCAAATAATTCCTAAAATGAAGTTTTAAAAAGCTGTCATCAACACTTATCATTTTCTATTATCACATTAACAATACCAATTCCAAGAAAAGCAACTGTGTAATTTTGCTCAAACTTTGTTGCAAATTCATAAAAGTTCCATATGTCACACTAATAAACAAAATATACCAACTAAATTTTAATAAAAAATAGCCAGTAAATTATCATTGGTTATCAGTATATGCAATAAATAAGCAACATAATAGCTAAACTACACATAGTAGCCATTAGTAGAACATACTTCACCAATAACCACATAGTAAACTTCAGCCACTATATGCACTATTTCCAGAAAAACATGACACACGAAAGCCCTTATAGCACAAAAATATCAAAACTACAAAAGCCAGAAACCACCAAAAACCAGAAAGAAACTACAAAATCCACCCGCAAAAGCAAAAATAGAACGCCACTTACAAACACAAGGCCCATTGTCTACACAGCACTCCAAAAAAGAAGCAAACACATACACAACAAAATACCACAAAAACACAACTAAAAATTTCACAATAGCAAAACTTCTACATACCAAATACAAAATTAGCTCAACACCACTTAAAACATCCATCAAAACAAACACATGGCCAAATTCCCACAAAAGAAAACCTCAAACACTTTATTACAACAACACAAAAACAAAAACACTCCCACAAATCCCCACAAGCTGCAACTAGCCAAAGAAAAATCCAAAATCTCCAAGCTATAAATACAAACGTAACTATCACATAGCCATATTTACATTTGCCCAGCAAAAACCTATCCCATTTCAACACCAAAACTTCAAAAAACGCTTTAATAAACAACCAACAAAATTAACTAACCCCACACAAGTAAAAATACAATCAAAGCTAAGCAACAGCAAAATACAACCACCAACAACTTCTTAAAAAAACAAAAAGAAAAACACAATTTCTCCACAATATAAAAAATCAGTAAAAAATTACTTCCAAAATATAAAAACACCAAAACAAAAACCAAGAAAACCTACACTTCCCCTAAAAAGCAAAACAGCAAAACAACAAAAGCAAACCAAAACACTAAACAGCCAAAAAACAAAACTTTCTATAAACCACAGCAAAAACAATCCAGAAAAGTATTACTAGTAAACCAAGAAAATAGAAAGAAACCAAAAAAAGCATCTATCCTAAATAGATACCTCTGCTCAGTATTTACTGAAGAGGAAAACAAAAGCCCACAGCACAGCACAACGGAAACAGGGGCAGGAGGTGAGCACAAGTCTCTTCACAAAAGAAAGGGTCCTACAAGAGCTCACTAAGCTCAGGCAATGGGACCGGATGGCATACATCTCAGGGTACTGATGGAGCTAAGGATGGAACTAGCAGAGCCATTATCAGAACTGTTTAGTGAGTCTCTGAGCACAGGAGAGGTCTCAGAAGACTGCAGATGGGCTCATGTGACCCCGCTCCACAAGAGTGGTAGCAGGGAGGAGGCAGGGAACTACAGACCAGTCAGTCTTACCTCAGTAGTGGGCAAGATTATGTAGGCACTCCTTAACGAAAGAATAGTGCAACACCTGGAATCCACGGGAGCACAGCATCCAAGACAGCATGGGTTTACAACAGGAAGGTCCTGTAAAACTAATCTCAGATTTCTTTGACTGGGTAACCAGAGGGGTGGACCAAGGGGGTGCAGTTAATGTCACCAACCTTGACTTCAGCAAAGCTTTCGATACTGTTCCACATAGAAGATTGATTAATAAGCTGGGTAGGCTCAGGGTGGGTCAGGAGTTGGTCAGCTGGGTGGCTAGCTAACTGATTTAGCGGGCAGAACACAGAGATTGGTGGTAAACGGTATACAGTCAGAAGAGATGCAATTCACAGTGGGTACCTCAGGAATCAGTTCTGGGGCCAGTCCTCTTCAATATCTTCATCAGTGACATTGCAGATGTACTGGAGGGTAAGGTTTGTCTGTTTGCAGTGACACCAAGATCTGCAACAGAGTAGATGATCCGAATGGGGTGGGCAGAATGAGAAGAGATCTAGATAAACTGGCAAAATGGTCAGAAGAGTGACAGCTGGGGTTTAATGCAAAGAAGTGCAAGATCATGCACATAGGGAAGAGAAACTCTGAAGCCACCTATAGGTTGGGAGGGGAGTTGCTGGCAATCACATAGGAAGAAAGGGACTTGGGCACTGTCATCACAGATGACCTGAAATCATCCAAGCAGACCACTAAAGCACTAGGTAAGGCAAGGAGAATGTTAGGGGTGTATTAGTAGGGGTATCACAAGTCGTAGAGGGAATTAATAATCCCTTTTACAAAACACTGGTTAAGCCTCATCTGAGTACTGTGTGCAGTACTGGAGACTGCACCTACACAAGGACATTAACAAAACAGAGGCAGTCCAGAGAAGGCACCAAAATGGTGCAGGGACTGCATCAGAAAACATATGAGAACAGATTAACAGAGCACAATATGTATGTATACCCTAGAGAAAAAGGGAGAGAGGTGATATGATCAAAACATTCAGACATCTTATGGGTATTAACAAAGTGAAAAAGTCTAACATGTTTCAGTATAAGAAAAATAGCAGGACAAGAGGACACATCATGACATTAGAGGAGGCCGATTAAGGGGTAATGTGAGAAGTTATTTTTCACAGAAAGGGTGGTGGATGCATGGAATGACCTAGCTCAGGAAGTGGTGGATATGAATACAGTGCAGGGCTTCAAACAGGCAAGGGATTGGCATAAGGAAGCAATACAGATGAGTATGAATAGACAGGCCATTGACAGAGTAAAAGCCTATGGCACATTCATCAGGTAGAAAAAATGGGCAGACTGGATGGACCTTGCGGTCCTTATCTGCCGTCAACTTCTATGTTTGCATGTTTATATGGTTAACAGTGAGTGGTCAATTCACAGTTCTAATGTTCATTAGGTGGGGTCCTGAGAAGGCAATGTTGAAAATTTAGTGCAAAGATTCCCCAAAATGACTGAGTTATAAGTGAGTGTTGTGCAGTTTCTACGCATATTCGTAACTTCACCAATGTTTAATATTTTCACTCCAGATTTTCAATAGTGAGATTTTTTTTCACACCGCCTCATGAACAATGCAGCTGTCATTTTTCACATCCTGACCAAAATGTGTTTTTGCAGCCCTGGTGCAGAATAGTGCAGTCACTGTGTGAAATCAACTTTTGGGATGTACTAATGAAATCACAGTGCCACTGTTCATTAGGTGGGGTCCCAAAAAGTCCATGTTGAAAATCTGGCACACAAATACACAAAAACTCCAGAGTTACGCATGGTCATTGAAATTTCAGGTCACACCTGTGTAACTTTTACAAATATTTATATTTTCACTCCAAATATTCAACATTGCCAGTTTTTCACACCACCTTATGAACAATATACCTGTTATTTCTCATATCCTGGCAAAATATGTTTATGCAGCAGTAGGTAGAAATGGTGCAGTTGCTACTTTAACTCCTCCTCTCCCACCCTTCTAGCACTTTTCTCGGTAGACTCCTCCTCCGGCGCCCACCTTGCTCAGCCAGCCTTGGCTACTGGCAGTTATGTCTCACCTCACCATGCTTCCTCCACTACTTATTCTCTTGTCATCTCTTCCCTTTTCTACCTCCCTGGAGCCTGTTATCCATCACCTCTATCTAGTTTCCAGTTTGACTTTGTCTGCTACCACCAATGCACGCTACACTCTGCTGCACTCCCCACTTCACCCTCCACAATTATGAATGGCAACTCTGAGATACCTATGACCGAGTGCCACTGACTATTTCATCTCCCATCTCACTCTTGGTACACATGACATCACTCTAGGATCAGTGCCATCAGCCCTCTCACCCATCAGTCAGAGAAATGCTCCTGTAAACTCTCCATCAGGGAACTGCGCTTGTGTACCCTGAAGCTACTGCTCCTCCTGCTGCTTCCGTCTGGCAACATCCACCCTAACCCTGGCCCAGTAACTCATGGGTCGAACAACCAAGTTAAGTACTCTGGAGCACTCTCTCTAGCTTCTTTAAACATCTGCAGCCTTCTCCCAAAGCTTGATGCCCTGCAAATCTTCTCTTGCCAGTAAAAACCAGATATCATTGCAGTAGTCAAAAGCTGGCTATCGCCCAAAGTCCCTGACTTGGCAATTGCCCTGCCTGGCTACAATGTTTTTAGGCTAGATTGTAAGGCAAAAAGAGGAGGGGAATGTGCCATCTACCTCAGAGAGACTCTAATGGGCCATCCCCTAAACACCCCTCTCTCGGACTCATCTGCACAGATCCTTCCTATTTGTATCATTCTAGGGGCTCATGGCAAAGCCCTCACAGTTGCTGCAGTGTACATCCCACCAAAAGAGCAGGTAAAAGGTCTCAGTGCCATCCTGGACTTCACCCGTACACAACCCCTTCATTCTGAGATAATCATGTTGGTGACTTTAACATTAACTGGTTTGCCCCTGATACTGGGATACAAGGATGCCCTCACCTCTGTAAACCTCACACAACTGGTCACCTCGCCAACCCAACACAATTACAAGACAGGAACCAGGCGGCAGCCCTACCGACAGTCAGTCGGCGGGCGGGCGGGCAGGCGGGTGGGATGCTGTCGCCCGCCAGCTGCAGGGGGGAGCGGGTGGAGGGGTCGGTGGGTGGGTGGGGGACACTAGACACCAGGGAGATGTTTGGGGGTTGCTAGGACATTCTGCCCGCGATCGGGCTTTCACGGTCCACTGGACCACCAGGGAGTTATTCGGTTGGGGAGGGTTACATTCTGCCCACGATCGGGCACTGGGGTTCACAGGTTCTGCCCGCGATCGGGCTGTGGGAGATGTGTGTGGGGGGATATGACGTGTTCTGCCCGCGATCGGGCTGTGGAAGATGTGGGGGGACATGTATCGTGTTCTGCCCGCGATCGGGCTATGGGAGATGTGTGTGTGGGGCATGTCGTGTTCTGCCCGCTGATCGGGCTGTGGGAGATGTGGGGGTTCATGTACCTGTACTGCCCGCGATCGGGCTGGTGGGGGGCACAGGGACCGAAAGTTGGGGGCCAGCCAGGGGTGACAGCTGCTGTGTTGCGCCCTGCAATGCAGCAGCTCACCTGTGGGTGGCCCTCAACTTAAGCCTTTTTTTTTTGGCTCAAGCTTGTGCGGGCGCAGGTTGGGGGTTGCGCATGCACAACTCTGCGCAACCCGACTGAATATCGGGTTGCGCAGGTTATGCATGGATCCTCCCCCTCCTGTTGAGCATGCATTCATTTGCATTGCTCTCTTGCGCAACCTGTTGCCAGTGGCGTAACTGCCTCCTGCTGAATATCGCAGAATGGCGCATTTTGGACTTGCGCATGGCGCAACCCTGTTGCGCATGGCGCAACCCTTTTGAATATCTGGGCCTGTGTCTGTAGCGAAGGCTACATTTATGCTAGTCCATGAATATCCCAAAATGTCACTCGGCAGGGCCAGATTAAGGTACGGGCAACATAGGCACACCCTTGGCAAAGTACCAGTTTGGGTACGAGATGCCGTCAGGTATTTTTTACCAGGCTGTGGGAGTGTTTGTGAACTTATCTGTTTCTGCTTATGGTGAGAAATAACAAGTTTTAACTGCATATTGTGGTCACTGAGTTTGTTTAAGAGTGCAAGCCTTTTTTTGGGTCTGCATAGTACTGCATTTGGCTACCGCACCATATTCACTGGCAAGTCTTTTTATGTTGGCTCGTGCTTGCACAGCCAACATATTGCAGTAGTAGCGGATTTGGAGGTGCAGTCACTGTGGGTGAATGCAGGGCACGCATCAGTAGGTGCGTCCCTCATTCCCCAGTAAGGCAGCTGCAGGCACTGACACCAGCAACACGTATTGGCCACCAGATCAAAGAAAAGGTCCACTGCAATGAGAGCCAAGCTTCTCACACAGCGGTGTACCTTTCCTGGTGAATCAGTTTACAAAACATGTCAGCATGCCACCGCAGAGTGCCCCAACCCACTTCATTTGCTGATGGGGGAGCCCACCCCCGTAAACATAATGCAACCCCCCCCATTTAAAGTGTGTGCCGAGGGGGTGCCCAATCCCCATTGGCATCATGTCCCCCCTTCCCAGTTTAATTTTCCGATGGGGAAGCCCACTGCCCATTGGCATAATGTCCCCCCCCATTTGTTGTGTGCCGATGGGGATGCCCATTCCCCCATCGGCTACAGAACCCCTCCAAAAAGAAACAGGTGCCAAATGCCCCTGTAAAAGAAAACCCGCCCACAATGTTTTTATTTTTTTAAACCTGCAAAGCAGAAAACGGTCCCTCATCAACTCCGGTGGCCCTGCCCCAACCCATGCCCAAAAAATGGCTCTTTAACGAGCGTGCATTGCGCAGTTTCCACACACGCTCTTAACTTCATGAATCTGTAATATTTTCACTCCAGATTTTCAAAATTGACATTTTTTCACACCTTCTTATGAACAGTACAGCTGTCATTTTACATATTCTGGCTGAAATGTGTTTCCGCACATCAGGCACAGAATAGCGCTGTCGCTGTGTGAAATCTGTTTTCAGGACAGTTTGAGAAAATGACAGTGGCACTGTTTATGAGCGGAGGTCCTAAAATGCCTATGTTGAAAATCTGGTGACGCAAGTCCATAAAATAACTGTGTTACAAGGGTGCCTTGCGCAGCTTCCATGCACCCTTGTAACTTCGCAAATTTGCAATATTTTCATGCCAGATTTTCAACACTGTCTTTTTATCACATCTCCTTATGAACAGTACAGCTGTCATTTTTCACATCCTGCCCAAAATGCGTTTTCACACCTGTGGCGCACAATGACATGGTCTCTGTGGGAAATCAACTTTTGGGACAGATTAACAAAATCACAGTGCCACTGTTCATGAGGGGAGGTCCCAAAATGCCTATGTTGAAAATGTGGTTAAAAAAATCCCAAACATAAGTGGGTTATGGACATGTGTTGTGCAGTTTCTATGCCTGCACATGACTTCACCAATTTTTTATATTTTCATTGCAGATTTTCAGTGTTGCCACTTTTTTATACCTCCTCATGAACAATACAGTTGTCATTTTTCACATCCTGCTCAAAATGTGTTTTCATGCCTGTGTCACCAAATGGCATAGTCGCTGTGGAAAACCACCTTTCAGCTAACAAACTGATAATGCCGCTCTTCATCAGCTGAGGTTACTGTAACCCCCCTGCAAATGGGGGCTCCCAAAAGACTTCCAGGAGCTTGCTTGAATGCTCCAAGCCTGAATGGTGTTTGGCGTTTAAGCCATTTATCAGTGAGTGTTTTTAGAGCCTCTGGTACTGTCTCTTTAAGAGCTGTCTGCTTGCAGACATAATTAGTTTGTATGGGGGGACTGTGTGCTTCTCTGTTTGAGTACCACTCGAGCTGCTGCCAATTCACTCCATTTTGCAGTCACTAGGAGTGCAAAGGAACCTATCTGAAAGATGTAACTGTTTGCCAGAAATCATTTAGAGTAATAATGAAATTACAGTTTGTCTAACCTGCTTTCTTTGCAGTCAGAACTGTGTCTGCCTAGTTCCCCATTCTGGTTTTGAACTGCTGAACTGGACCAATCAGTGTGGGGTAAGCTAGCTCTAAAATGGTGCCTTGGACGAATCAGAACTTGGACTCATAATCTGAGCCAGCCACAAGAGGATTGTATGGGCAGTGACTCTGGGAGATGTAGTTTAGACTTCGCGCCTTTTGGACCAACAGCAGCAGTCTATTGTGAGTGACAGCCAATCCAGTCAAGAACTGGGAGGAACTCAAAGGAAGTGCCCGTTTTGTCTGTTGGAGTTTCAGTTTAGCTCTGGCAGTGAAGGGGAAAGGAACCCTGTGCTCCTTCAGTGCACAGTTTTAGTCAAAAAATATGTGTAAGGTCTAGAGTTCCGGTCTGCAGCTTGTGTAACTGCTTGTTAGGACTGAATCCGTCCTGTGAAGAGAATCAAAGGATATCTGAAGAGTAGAAACCAGGCTCACCCTGTAGAAGACTGGAGGAATTGTTGAATTGCACTCGGTCTGTCAGGAAGTGAGTCTGCTGTGTGTTCTCCCGGGTATTGTGCAGTAATTGCGATCGGGATACAGATGCAGCCTGCCTGGTATAGTGCTTTCTTTTTACCATATAAATGTGTGAAGAGGTTTGTGTACCTCAAGTGAATCCTGCTGCCATTAAGTGACTTTTGCCTGTGACTGTTTACCATATAAATGTGTGAGGAGTCTCTTGGAGCTCAAGAGTAGCCCTGCTGACATTGAAGGACCCTATCTTGTTTGGAGGTCGTGAGTACTAATTCAGGGTCGCTCCCTGTTGAATTGCCACATTAAATCCAAATGGAATTACTGTACTGCTGACTGTTTAACTAATTTTTCTTTTTTTCTGTGTGAAAGGGCCCCTACCAGCTGCCACGGTTTGGACTAGCCACTGGGCTTGGGTACCCAGGGACAGTAACTGATAGGGATAGGCCTGTGCACAGAGCCATAGGTAGATGAGTAGAGTGATAAGCTAATTAACCTGATTTCCCTGTCCTTGTTATATCCCCTAAATAAATCAGAGCTGCTTGTTTCCAGCAAAGTTATACTGCCTGAGGTAGTTGTCTATGTTAAAGTACTGTACTGTGATTGTTGCACTGTATCTTATTTCACAGGAGGTCCCAGTGCCGGAAGCAGTCCTGGGGGTAAGTGTATACTGTGAAGGTAATTCTGATATATTGTGTGGGCCACTAGTGGGAAGAAAGGGGGGTTGCAGTGTCCCAGAGGGCTGTGACCAAGTTAGTTTAACTATTGCAAACCCTGACCTCTGGGTGGAGGCACCCACCATTGGATCCAGGCCCCTCAACCTGTTAGTGGCAAATCAGGCAGGGGTAGTAGCCCCTGGGATAGCGCCATCTAGGGGTTACATTACTAAAAGCCCATGTTGAAAATTTGGAGCAAAAATACCAACAAACGCCTATGCTGTTAGGGTTTTCAACTGTAACATCCCACCCTGTAGAGACTGACAGGCATTAGGGGTGTGACTTGAGATCATTGGCTGTAATGCTCATGCCATTCCACCCCACCCACCCCCACCCTCCAGCCACTGACCCGGCATTGAGGTGTTCTTTGGACTGTTTGGTCCTAAAGTTCACCCCATTCTCCCATATTGCACCCATCTCAGCGTATTTTCTTATGGAATGGGGTAAGTATAAGGCCCAAAGACCCCAAAGCACACCATGACACTTGTCAGTGTCTACAGGGTAGGGTGAGGTAAAATGGCATGAGCGTTATAGCTGATGACCCAAAGGCACACCCCAATGCCTGTCAGTCTCTGCAGGGTGGGGGTGAGGTTGGCGTCGGGTTCAATACTTCACTGCCATTCCTATTATGCATCTCTAACTTCTGCATTAACAATGCCAGTGAGACAACATTCAGCATTGACAAATGCTTGTTTGCTCTTGCTTTAACATAGGCACAGGCCTAGGGCCCCTGCCTGTCAGGGGGCCCCCCAGCAATCCTTAACATATATTTACTATATATGCTTTCTTCTGCCTGAGCTGCATTTTTTTTTGTAAAGGACTCAGCCATTGAGTAATCTGAGCAAGGTCGGGGCTGAACTGTGACATGTCACATGACTCTCACCTCCCCAAGTGTTAAGTACAGCTGATAGCTTCAGGAGGCCCTAGCCAGGCTGACCTTTAAGATGTGAACAGGCCCATTTCCTTCACTTTGTCTCCCACTCCAAATTAGAATCCCCACTTAGAATCAAGTATTTCTCTAACAGTACAGTTCAGTGTGTATGCTTTTTACTTAATTGCACTCCTAAAATTAAGAAATCTACAATGCATTTCAATGGTACTGTTAAAATCATACTTTTTTTTTTATTTCCTTCATCTCACTCAAATTGAAGTTCTGACTTTGATGTAAATCAGTTTTAGGGTGAATAAATGAACATATTTCCAAATTCCCATCAGTAAATCTTGCCATTTATTGATCCTGGCTTGCTTATCAATGACAGAAATGTTTACTCCGGGGAATGATTTCTTCCAACAATCACTCACTTTGCAATATAACCACAAAAGTTCATGACTCCTCTAGTAAACCACCAGCTTAACTCCTACACCACCCAGGGCCTAGCCTGTTCTAGAGCTGGGTCCCTACCCTACCCAACAAAGCTCTCACATCCTGGTTCATAATACCTAACAAGACAAAATGATAACACCCAGACTGTGAGCACACGTGTGTGTTTTGGGGGGGGGGGGCTTTCAAGAAGTGCAAATCCTGACACTTCACACCCAAAAAAATATTTTTACCAGGCCAATTAGTAACTATTTTCTCTGAATGATTAAAACTCAAGACTACTGCTATTTTTCCTTACTGATATTTAGTTTAATTTTGAAGCATTTTTAGTTAGGTTGGTTATATTTTATGCCACTTTTTAGGGACATAAATTGTTTTTCAAGTTTAAGTAACTGATATGCAATGGTCAAGGAGTGCAGTCACACTGAAGGGGCACAGTCGTGGTGAAGGGGCATGGTTGTGGTGAGGGGGGACCCCAGATTCTCTTGTGCCTTAATCTGGTGGGGGTCTAGGAGCACACTGCTAGGCTAACAGTGTGCACTGAGTTGCAAGATTTGTGAGGGAGTCTGCAGTCACAACAGTCCCAGCCTCTCTCATAAGGTGCCACAGTGTGGCAGTGGGGTGTAGAATCACACCCCTGCCCTAGAAACCTGTGCTGATATAGGCAGGTATTGTGAGGAACTCGGGAATCGACAGCTATAACAGTCCCAGCTTTCCCAGCATGTTTATTTATTTATTTTTTAATTTTATTTATCAAGTCTAGGATTACAAATACCTTTGAGCCAAGGCTCTTTTAAAAAGGTTCCACATCACAGAAATACAAATTATGGGGAACATCAAGATAGGCATTACAACAATGTGGACATTGCAAACAGATTACAGATTAATACAATTCAAGGGTAACATTTGTAAGCAAGGCAGCCAGTGGCATTTGTCAGAGAAAACAGACAAGAGATAAGAAATTCCAGAGTCATAGGGCGAGGGAAGAGGGGAGGAGGGAGAAGGAATGTAGGAAGGGTGGGGAGAGGGTGAAAAGTGCAGCATTGGGTATACCAGTATGTGAGGGTAGAATCCAGTGAGGAGGGGAGGGGGGACCACTACAGCAGGCAGGGAAGTGGAGAAACAAGGTTAAGTTGGGCAGTCACAGGAGTTGTTGGTAGTGAGATAGTCCCGGAGCCTAGTTTTAAACATACCAATTGTCGGGGCAGAGGAGATGGTGGGGCTAAGGCCATTGAACCAGAGTGGCACTCGATAAGCAAAACAGCGTTGTCCCTGTGAAGTGTAACAGTGGGGGAATTTCAGTAGCTGTAGCGTGGATCTCCGAAGGCACCATTTGTTGGTTTGGTGTTGTCACAGAGTTGAGACCCCAGAAGGTGCAAGGCCAAGGTAGATTTTTTTCGCCATGGAGCAGGTGAGAAACTTTATGCGGTTTGATAGTTGGAGCCAGCCGGTCTGGGTGTACAGGTCACATGTGTGGGTGAGACGGTGAGCACCAGTGATGAGCCGACATGCCTTATTTAAGGCAGCTGAGAGGCATCTAAGATTTGTGGTTGTGGCCGAGCCATAAATGATGAGGCCGTAGTCTATTACAGAGATCACAGAGCTCAGGACTGCAACCTTCAAAGCTTCTGGCGTGAGGTGTTGTCTGTGTTTGTAGAGAAGACCAAGCTGCGTATTAGCAGCTCTAGCTACATTATCTACGTGAGGTCCATAGGAGAGATTACGGTCAAGCTGTATCCCTAAATATTTGAAGGACCTCACCTGATCTAGAGTGTTCCCCTGGGTGGTGGAGTAGCCAAGTGGTGTAGCTTGTGAGGGTTATGAGAGCTGTAGACGTGCATAGATTTGGTTTTCTTGTCATTGAGGACCAGTTTATGGTTAAGGAACCATGTCTCTACAGAACTTAAACCAAGTTGAAGGTTGTGTTGAAGAGTTGCGGGATCTTTGTGAGTGGAGAATACAACTGCATCATCGGCATATGGTATGATCGGCTCAGAGCAGTGGTAAGGGAGGGAGTTTAAGAAAAGGCTAAAAAGGAAGGGGCCCAGTATGGATCCCTGTGGGACACCCGAGCGAACAGGCAGGGTGTCAGAAAGAGCGTCAGCAATTTTTACTCTCTGTGACCGGTTTTCGGAAGTAGCTTTTAAACCAGATAGAAGAGTCAGATGATAGCCCGGAATTCAGTAGTTGCTCAATTAGTAGTCCATGGTGTACTGTATCGAAGGCCTTGGAAAGGTTGACGAAAACGGCCCCTGTGAGAAGGACATTGTCAAGGGATTTGTGCAAAGCTTCAGTGAACTCAAGAAGGACTGTGGTGCTGTGACCTTTCTGGAAACCGTGTTGTTGTGGACAAGGTATATTGTATTTATCCAAGTGGTCGGTAAGTTGATCAGCTACGATGCGCTAGAGTGCCTTAAAGAGTGGGGGCAGTATGGAGATAGGGCGATAATTTGAGTGATTCGTCTTATCCCCACTTTTATGGACAGGTGTCACGGTGGCTGTTTTCCATAAGTCCGGGAATTTTCCACAGCTGAGACAGAGGTTTAGGATTTTTGTTAATGGATGAATTATCTCATCAAGGGTGAGCAACAGAAGCTTAAGGTCCAGGGTGTCACTACTAGATCTAGATTTAGAGATAGCTGCAGTAATATTGCGGCGAGCTTCATTCAGCCTTACCTCCCTGAAGTAGAAGAGGGCATAGTTAGACTGTAAGGCTAAGGTATTTGGGGAGTAGGCCCTGTTTTCGAAAAAGTCATGGGGTAGGACAGCACCAAGGTCTGAAAAAGCCGTGTAAAAGATGTTTGCAATCACTTTGGGGTCGAGGGTCGAGGATCCATCAACCATTAACATGGCAGGAGAGGTTTTTGGCTGCTTCCCCCGTGACATCCTTGATATTGTCCTAGAAAGCACGACCATTTCCCCATGTATTGGTGAGAGCGTCTTTGTAATAGGTGGATTTCGTGAGCCAGATGGCTTTCGTGCAGGCATTTCATGCTTGTTTGTAATTTTGGATGTCCAGTTGTTTGCCAATGGCCCTGCAACTGCCCAGAGGTGGTCCCTTAGTTTCAGCTGTGAGAGAAGAGCCGTGGTGAGCCATGGGTTAGAGAGCGATATTGTTTTGCATCTTTTAGCAGGGGCAAAGAGGTCACCAGGAAAGACATACTGAGCAGAGAATGCTCATTTCTGGATGCATCCTGTGAGAGAGGGGAGAGGGATACACTGTGAGTACAGCAGCAAATGAAAAAAACAGTGCATAATGGATAATAGAATACTAACATCAAATAGGATGACAAAAGAGATATCATATATTTCAATAACCAGCTAACAACAAGAAGAAAGTGCTACGAGACTATAAAACAAACAATTGAAACATTCAGCAGACTAACGGTGACGTAAGCGTACAGAATGGCAGACTAGTTCAGAGCAAGGTCTCCCGGGTGCAGAATCCAGTGTAATTGGTCTTTAAATTATGATTTACAATGAGCCATATATGGTCCAAGAGCTAGCTGGCCATCTCTGCTCATGGGGCGCACAAAGAAATTGGTGCTGGCGGGTTCACGTCCTAGGTTCACGGGCACACTTTCTCAGCAGCCTACTGCTCCAAGCCCTACTCCATTGAGATCCTCACCACTCGTTCAGTCAGCAGATGAAGGGAAAGATTTAGGATCTGACACGGGCTACATGATTTTGAGAGCAGACACTCATAAAATCCTCTGACTCCTCCAAAATATAGATGGTAAGGTGTCAGAGATTCAAAAAGACTTTAAAAAATTGTAAGCCCACACCACAAATATCGAATCCTACATGGAGACTTTGCAAGGAGAACACATGGCTTATGGGAGATCATTGGCCTACCTTCATAAAAGGGAAAGGGTGCTAACCCTTAGGGCTGAAGATGCTGAAGCCAAGGCATGCCGGAATAATGTTCAGGTGTTTGGGATACCGAAGGGAGAAGAGTAATTTATGGACTGTTGGTTAAGGAAAGTGCTGGATCTTAATCAAGAGAGCGCATAGGGCGGTTGCCCAGAAACCAAAGCAAGGTGCACCTCCCAGATCCATAATGATTAAATTCCTGAAATATCCAGTGAAAGACCAAATTCTGAAAATATCCTGGAAAAAAAGAGATTTAAATCTAGACAGGGCCAAGGTCCACATGGATCAGGATTACCCCACGCTCATGCTGGCTAAGAGGAAAAAAGTTTTATATGTAGTTAAGCAACTCAGAGAAAAAGGCTTGAAGGCACCAATAAGATACCTAGCCAGGCTGTGGGTGGAAGATAAATCCCGAGTTAAATTGTTTGACAACCTGTTAGCTGTGGCACCTTATCCGGAATCCCTAGAGGTAGCCATGCCAGACCTCAAGGAGGATAAAGCAGAACAAGAGATTGAAGAAATCCTATGATCTGTCGTGCCTGGTGGTCAAAAATCAGGGAAGTGGAAAATGTCAGGGAAGAAAATATTCTAGACCTGGTGCTGGAGGATGGAGAACAGGTCACAGATGGAAGGGTGGAGGAACCACTGGCTGGTAGTGATCACCACACAGTGTGGTTCTCTATCAGTTTGAGTAGAGAGATCCACAACACACAAACAAAGTTCCTGGACTTCAGAAAGGCAGACTTTGGCAGGATGGGGCAATTAATGAGAACATGCATAGATGGCATTCACCCTTATGTGGACGCAGAGCAGAAATGGGTGATCAAAAAACTAGGGTTGATTAAATCCACTAAAGCTTGTGTCAAGAACCAGCAAAAGAAATCGAGAACCATGCATCCAAGCTGGATGACCAGAGAAATAATGGAGAAGGTGAGGGATAAGAGAAGGGCCTTCCGAACTTACTAGAGAACCGACAGGGCAGAGGATATGGAGAACTATGTGAGAGAATCCAGGGAAGTGAGCAGAGCAGTCGGGACTGCAAAGGCAGCCAGGGAAAGGAAATTAGCACAGGGGATTAAGGAAGGAGAAAAGGATTTCTTCAGGTATATCAGGGAAAAGAGGAAGTGCAAGGAGTAAATCGTTTGGATCAGGAAAGGCACAGGGAGGGTGGGTAGACATGCGGGCTGAGAAGGCAGAAGTACTTAATGAGTATTTCTGTTCAGTGTTCACAAGGGAGAGGGATGGGCCTGTTCCTGCAGGGAAAGGGTGTACAGACATGGGGGTGAGACAACCACAGATGGGGTCATCATGGTGGAAAGCGTGCTGGAGGGCCTTAGGTCCCTGAGGGTAGATAAGGCACCTGGGCCAGACAGGGTACATCCCAGAGTGCTGAGGGAGCTGGCAGAGGTCCTGGCAGAGCCACAGGTGGATGTGTTCAACACCTCACTAAATATGGGATATGTGCCCAGACATTGGAGGGAGGCACACGTGGTACCCTCTCCACAAAAGTGGGCCCAAGGACAAACCAGGGAACTACAGACCAGTGAACCACACCGCAATTGTGGGGAAACTGATAGAATCTATCCTCAAAGAAAGGCTGGTGCAGTTTCTTGTGGATAATGATCTGCAAGACAACAGACAGCATGGGTTCATCGCTGGCAGATCCTGCCAGACTAACTTGGTTGATTTTTTTGACTGGGTCACGAGGGCACTGAACGAGGGCCATGTGGTAGATGTAGGAGGTACATGTAGCAAGGCCTTCAATTCAGTGCCACACGGAACGTTGACCTGCAAGTTGAGGAGTCTTGGTATAGGGTGGAAGCTAGCTTGATGGGTGGAGTACTGGCTGAGGGACAGGCAACAGAGGGTGGTTGTGGGGGAGAAGCATAAGAGCACAGGGCAGTGACAAGTGGTGTACCACAGGGATCAGTGCTGGGACCAGTCCTGTTTAACATTTTCATCTCAGACATAGAGGTTGAGATCAAGAATAAGATCAGCCTCTTTGCTTATGACACCAAGATCTGTGCTGAAGTGGATGGGGATAAGGATGGCAAATTAACTGCAGGAGGACTTGGCAAGACTCAAGGAGTGGCGCACACCTGGCAGCTTGGGTTCAGCGCCAAGAAGTGCAAGGTGATGCATTTCAGAGCCAAAAACCCAGGATGCAGCTACTGGATGGATGGTAGCAAACTGTCCACATCCAGTGAGGAGAAAGATCTGGGGGTGCTGGTGACTGGGGAACTAAACCAACTCGGCCCAGTGTAGGAAGGCAACAGCTAAGGCTAACAGGATGCTATGGTGCATAGCAAGGGGGGATTACATCCAGAAGTAGCGAAGTCATATTGCCCTTGTACAGGTCCCTGGTGAGGCCACACTTGGAGTACTGCGTGCAGTTCTGCCGCCCGTACTTGAAAAGGGATATCAAACTACTGGAGGCAGTGCAGCGAAGAGCAACAAAGATGATCCAGGGGTTGGGGGACAGAACTTATGAGGAAAGACTGAAAGAGCTCAACATGTATACCCTGGAGGATAGAAGAGAGAGGGGGACATGATCGAGACCTTCAAGCACCTGAAGGGGATGAACAGAGTAGGCTTCCAGGGGAGGTTCACTCTCCAGAACGGAAGAGATACTAGAGGGCACTCTCTGAAGTTAAAGGGGGGCAAATTCAGGAGGGAAAGTAGGAGGCACTACTTCACTGAAAGAGTGATAACAGGGTGGAATGCACTGCCTGAGCAACTTGTATCAGTGCAGCCTGTGGGGTGCTTCAAGGATCATTTCAAGGGGAAAGTACATACTGGGGGGGGCAGTTGGGGGAGGGAAGAGTTAATGGAAGGGGGGCAACTGCAGTCTAATGGACTGAAGTGCTTCACACTCGAGCAGACTAGATAGACCTTATGGCCTGTATCTGCTGGCAATGTTATATGTTCGTAGATAGACTCTTTGATACCCCTTCACCCAGATATTGCCCACTGGATCCACCTGAAAAAATACACCTGATTCCACAGCAGTGTTATGTTTCTTACCTGAACTCACTGTCTGGGATGAACATAAAGAGTAAAGGACTAACCGCATAGCTCTATAAGATGGGGATTCAACCCATACCTGAAAAGCAGTTGTACAAATAAAAAGTGGCTTTACTTTGCTGCATTCTAGAGCATTTTGGGACTGATCCGAATGGGAGTTAAAAGGAACTCTTTTCAGACAGTAGAGGTTCATGGGTTTAACTTCCTGCTGTGTGGAACCGATCTATGTGCATCAGCTAATATGTCCACTCTTCTAAAACTTAATGGTACTCCACAGTTTTTGGAGTGCTGCACGGTTGCTAAATGTGACATCATCATCAGTTTAAGTTGGGACAGCTATGGTCTTGTGTTAAAAGGCTTGAAGAATATTACTCAACATAGAAACATAGACTTTGACGGAAGATAAGGACTGCTTGGCCCACCTATTCTGCCCATTTCCTTACCTACCTACTAGATAAGCTGCAGATCCTAGTTAACCAACAGAATATTTCTTCCTACCTCCACAAGAATAGCCTTATGTCTGTCCCATGCATTCTTGAATTCTCCCACAGTTTTAGACCCCACAACCTCCTCAAGAAGGTGGTTCCATGCGTCCACCACCCTCTCTGTGAAAAAAACTTCCTCACATTGCCCCTGAGCCATTTCCCCTCTATGTTCAAATTGTGTCCCCTTGTTCTTGCACAACTCTTTTTCTGAAAGATGATATCCTGTTGGAGTTTGCTGATTCCCATGAGGTACTTAAAAGTTTCAGTCATATCCCCCCTCCCTCCTTTCCTCAAGGGTATATATATTAAGCTCCTTTAGTCTCTCCTCGTATGGCTTGTCTTGCAGACCCTGCACCATTTTAGTTGCCCACCTCTGGACTGCCTCCATCCTGTCTATGTCCTTGTGTAGATGGGGTCTCCAGAACTGGATGCATTACTCCAGATGGGAGATGGGGTCTCACCAACTGTCTGTACAGAGGGATAACATCTTCCTGTTTTCTGCTGGTGATGCCTCTCCATATACATCCCAGTATCTCCCCAGCCCTTCCTACTGCCTTCTCACATTGCTAGCTAACCTTAAGGTCATCTGATATGATTACCCCCAGGTCCCTTTCCATTTTTGTTGTTATTACTTCCCTCACCCCAACTTGATGGTTGGTCCACTTCAGAGAAATTTTGTTTAATAAAATGGCAGATACTGATTAGTTAAGGGATGTGGTTTCCTGAACTTTGTCACATTAGACCCTCCAGCTGGTTCAGTTACTACAGGAGTATTGGACAGAACACTATTTACTTACCAAATGCAGAATGCTGCAAAGGACTTTGATTTGGGGACAGTTTGGCAAAGTTTAAGGGGCAGCTACCTTTGTTTCCTCTTATTTATCTTTTGGGTTGCTCTTTTAAATTTGTTGGTTAACTCACTCTGAGTGACAGTGCTACATTTTTTGAGAAGTGAGGGAACATTTACATTAGGGTGGATCTCTTCCTAAAATTTGCAATGAAGAAAAATAGTATGGAAATGGCGTATGTACACTATTCTGAAATATGCTTTTTCACTTGCAAACTTACTGAACACTATAATGAAGATCATTTCATTAATAGCTCATGCTCCAGGGAGAAGAGGACTATAAGGAATCTCGAGGAAATAATTCTCAGATAAAATGTTAGTTTTGTCTGACCTCTGCCCTGGCAGTACACCTGGGAGACTCTGATACTGGGCTAACTTCTCCCAGAAATGTTGATTAGGAAAGAACTGGTCTAGAGACTTTGGCAGAGGCTGGAGCCTCTGATCTGTGCCCCCAGCTCGGGTGGCCTTTCCCTCTGGGATTACATTCCCCCTCTGCTAGCAGAAGCTTTTAGTTCCAACTAGCAGTCTGATAGTGGTTGCTGGGGATTACGAGATTAACTACAGGTTCACTATATTGTTAGCCCTAGAGTTATAGGGTGTGGGTTACTGTTAGAATTATTGATCTACTTTGTCTTGTTGTGTACTGTAATCATTTTTATTCTGCTTTGTTTTATATCCCAGTTATGGTGCGACTGAGGGGTGGGGTAAGGGGAAGGGGGTATTGTGATATCAACCACCAACTTATATATTATATATGGCGCACCTTAAGATATGCTCGGTAAATGTTAACGGTATAAACAGTGTCATCAAATGCGTAGAATTTTGCTAGAACTGAAGAAGGAGGGATGTGATATTGCATGCCTTCAGGAAACAAGACTCTCTCTTCCAGAACATCTTAAATTAAGAAGATCATGAGTGTGGACAGTCTATTCAGATGCACATCCACAGGAAAAAAAGCAGGGGAGGCAGAAAACTGGCCAATGGAAAATCGAATACACAAATGCCCATAGTCTGGGAAACAAGATCCCAGACCTGCAGACAACAATGACAGAGGCTAAACTGGACAGAACAGCCATTAGCAAGACATGGTTCACCAGTAACTACACCTGGGAGACTTCAGTACCAAGCTATGTACTGTTCAGAAGAGACCGATGTGCAAAAAAAGGGGGGGGGATAGCCCTTTATGTCAATGAAAACATAAAAGCTACAAAAATTCATAATACACATAAGGAGCCAGAAGAACTGTCGGTCACCATGGAACCAGGAAATGGGACAGCCATATGAACTGGGGTTGTTTACAGGCCTCGAGACCAGGGAGAGGACATAGACACATTACTGTTAGAAGATATACAAAACATAACAGCTAAAGGGGAGGTTCTTATAATGGGAGAGTTCAACATGCCAGATACAGATTGGTCACTACAGCAGGAACATCCACCAGGACTAGACACATAGTGGATTCCCTGCTGTGGGAGGGCCTCAAACAACTGGTACAACAACCCACAAGAGACAGGGCTATCCTAGATCTAGTAATGACTAAAGGATCACAGAACTTCAGGTAGAAGGTCACCTGGAAGCCAGTGATCATCACATGGTATGGTTCAATTTGGCCAATAGAACTAAATCATTTCATTCAAATGCAAAAAATATGGGACTTCAGAGGAGCTGACTTTGATAAGATGGCCAACAGAGTTAAGCTAGCCCTGGCAAGAAGAAATACAGGTGAGGGGGTACAGGCAAAGTGGGCAAGAATTAAGGATGCAATACTTGAAGCAACATCCCATTGTATTAGGGAAAAAAGCATGAGCAAAAGGAGGATACCACTTTGGTTCTCAAAAACAGTAGCAGGAAAGGTCAGAGCTAAAAGACTGGCCTTCAGGACATATAAGGGAACGCAGCAGGACAAAGATAGGGAGGCATACCAAACTTCTGTAAGGGAGGCAGGGAAGGCAATAAGGCAGGCAAAGGCCCAAACCGAGGAAATACTAGCACACACAGTAAACGAAGGAGACAAGACTTTCTATAGATAAATTAGTGAAAGGAGAAAGTCCAGAGGGGGGTATTGCTAAGATCAAAGGGGAAAAGGGGGAGTGTGTGGAGGAGGACCAAGGAAAAGCATCTATCCTAAATAGATATTTCTGCTCAGTATTTACTGAGGAAAACGTAGGGGAGGGCCCACAGCTCAGCACCATGGACACGGGGGAAGGGAGATGTGCACGAGTCTCTTCACAAAAGAAAGGGTCCTACAAGAGCTCGCTAAGCTCAGGATGGACAAGGCAATGTGACCGGAAGTCATACATCCCAGAGTACTAAAGAAGCTAAGGGTGGAACTAACAGAGCCATTATCAGAACTGCTTAGTGAGTCGCTGAGCACAAGCGAGGTCCCAGAAGTCTGGAGAAGGCTGATGTGATCCCTCTCCACAAGAGTGGAAGCAGGGAGGAGGCAGGGAACTACAGACCAGTCAGTCTTACCTCTGTAGTGGGCAAGATTATGAGACACTCCTTAAGGAAAGGATAGTGCAACACCTGGAATCCATAGGAGCACAGGGTCCAAGACAGCATGGGTTTACAAAAGGAAGGTCCTGTTAAACTAATCTCATAGATTTCTTTGACTGGGTAACCAGAGTGGTGGACCAAGGGGGTGCAGTTGATGTTGCATACCTTGACTTTAGCAAAACGTTTGATACTGTTTCACATAGAAGATTGATTAATAAGATGGATAGGCTTAAGATGGGTCAGAAGTTGGTCAACTGGGTGGCAAACTGGTCGGCGGGCAGAAAACAGAGAGTGATGGTAAATGGTATGCAGTCAGAAGAGATGCAAGTCTCTGGGATCAGTCCTGGGGCCAGTCCTCTTTAATATCTTTATCAGTTACATTGCAGATGGACTGGAGGGTAAGGTTTGTCTATTTGCAGATGACACCAAGATCCGCAGCAGAGTAGATGATCCAGTTGGGGTGGGCAGAATGAGAAGAGATCTGGATAAACTGGCACAATGGTCGGAAGAGTGGCAAATGGAGTTTAACGCAAAGAATTGCAAGATCATGCACATAGGGAAGAGAAATCCTGAAGCCAGCTATAGTTTGGGAGAGGAGTTGTTGGCAATCACAAGGAATAAAATAGACTTGGGCATCATTATCACAGATAACCTGAAGTCATCCAAGCAGACCACTAAAGCAGTAGATAAGGCTAGAAGGATGGGGTGTATTAGTAGGAGTATCACAAGTTGTAAGAGGGAGGTAATAATCCCTCTTTACAAGACACTAGTTAGGCCCCATCTGGAGTACTGCGTGCAGTACTGGAGGGCACACCTTCACAAGGATATTAACAAAATGGAGGCAGTCCAGAGAAGGACAACCAAAATGGTGCAGGGACTGCATCAAAAAATGTATGAGGACAGATTATCGGAGTTCAGTATGTATACCCTAGAGCAAAGCACAGAAGGAGAGAGACAGACAGACAGAGAGAGAGAGAGAGAGGTGATATGATCGAAACATTCAAACACCTTAAGGGCATTAACAATTTGAAAGAGTCTAACATGCTTCAATATAAGAAAAATAGCAGGACAAGAGGACACAGCATGAGATTAGAGGGAGGCCGATTAAGGGATAATGTGAGGAAGTTCTTTTTCACATAAAGGGTGGTGGATGCCTGGAATGGAACGGCCTACATCAGGAGGTGGTGGATATGAATACGGTGCAGGGCTTCAAACAGGCATGGGATAGGCATAAGGGAGCAGTACAGATGAATATAAATAGACAGGCCATTGACAAAGTAAAGGCCTATGGCACATTCATAAGTAGAAAAAATGGTCAGACTGGTTAGGCCTTGTGGTCCTTATCTGCTGTCAGCTTCTGTGTTTCTATGTTTCTACACTGGATGGCCCATTCATGTGATGGCAGTTTATGCCCCTACTCCCCCTATGGGGGAATTTTTCAGGTCCCTCTTTTGCACTATTTCAGGTCTCTCAGAAGGCCAGATAATATGTGTGGGAGATTGGAACTGTATGGAGGACCCAGTCCCGGACAAGAACCCCTTGAAAATGAGATGGGCATGACCCTGCTCTAGGCTCCTAAAGACTCTCTTTTCTGAGTATGGGCTGGTTGACCCCTAGCAACTGCAAAATCCTAAACAAACTGATTTTACATTTTATTCAGCTGAGACCAACTCATACTCTAGATTAGACAGATTTTATGCTCAGAAAGGAATGGTATCCATTTTTATAAGACACAAATCCATCTTGTAACCTTTTCTGATCATGCTATGATTTTGGTGCATCTTTGTTGGGGAGGAACTCAAAAAAGTTGCCTGTGGAGATTTGATCCGGCTCTTGTGTTGGAGAGGGAATATGTGGACTTGAGTAAAGAGGTAATAAACTATTATTTGGAGGAAAACAAAGAAGCGGATACCCCTTTAAAATTTATCTGAGATGGGCTAAAGGCAGTTATCAGAGGACACACTATTTCTTTTGCTTCATTTAAGAACAAACCGCACAAGGCCTGAACCAAAAAAATAATAGAGCAAATTGCCACCCTGGAGGAAGAGCATAAGTGTAGGAGATGGAAGTCTGTCCTCACTCAGCTTAAGAAGGTGAGGGAGGAGTACAACTCCTTAATGATAAGATGTACAGAAAATTCACTTAGATATGCTAATCAAAGTTATGAATGGGGGGAGTGAGCGGGCAGACTGCTGGCTCAGCATCCGCGCAAACAAGAATCAGACAGATATATCCCTCTCATCAAGTCAAGTGACCCTTCTGCGATGAATATTACCCAACTCTGCAGATAGTAAATGAATTCCTTAAGTTTTATACAAAAACTATACAGTGAGGAGAGAGGCCCAGACCACACATGCAAAAAATACAGGAATTCCTGCAACAGGTGAAACTGCCCAGGTTGACCCTAGAGCAAAACAAATTATTAGAAACGGATATTTCAGAGATGGAATGGCAAGGGGTAATCAAAAATTTAAAGACAGGCAAAGCCCCTGGCCCGGATGGCTTTACAGCTGATTTTTACAAATGCTTTATGGTGGAGTTGTCCCTTCCCTTAACAAAGACGTATAACAAAGCACATGGGGAGGGTGCAACCCCCAACACATGGAGTGAGGCCTTATTGTCCACTTTACCAAAACCCTCATAAAGAGCGGACAGTTTCTCCCAACTTTAGGCCAATATCCCTCTTGAACCAGGATGCAAAAATATTTGCCAAATTAATATGAACGAGGCTTCAGAAGGTTATAACATCTTTGTTACATCCTGATGAAACAGGATTTATCCCAGACACATTCAAGACAATATTCACCTCCTCCTAAATGTTTTATCCTCAGCTCATTCCCCAAAAAACAATACCCTGTAGACTGTAGTGTCATTAGATGCCTAGAAGGCGTTCAATTGCCTAGACTGGTTATGCTTAGAGGGAACTCTGTAGAAATTTGAATTTGGTGAAAGGTTTTTTTCCCGGACAGGGAATCTGTACAGACACCAAGGGCCCAAATTAAGGTGGATGAGGTCACTTCCTCCAGTTTTGAGACTAGGCCGTGGACCAGGCAGGGTTGCCCGCTCTCTCACCTCTTGTTTGCACTGAGTTTGGAGCCTCTAGCAGCAGTGACTAGGCAGTCCGCCTTTTCCCAAGGTATTAATGTAGGGGGGACTGAGCTGAGAGTCTCATTATATGCGGACAACACTCTTGACATGTCTCAGACCCCTATAGCATTTTAAAACTTTTGAAACAGTTCTGGGAAGTCTCTGGGTTTATAATTAATGAATCCAAAATGAAAATGATTCCAGTAGGAAGACATTTGGGGAATAGTTTGCCAGATATAGGACAAATTATGTGGGCTAAAACCGGTTTTCGATATTTGGGGATCTGGATCCCCACAAAACCTCAGCAATTATGTCAGACCAACTATTGCAGGCTACTCCAAGAGGTGCTGGAGGACTGTAATCATTGGAAAGAATTTCCCTTGTCACTCTCAGGAAGAGTGGAATGCATTAGAATGAACGTGCCGCCACATTTTCTTTCTGTCTTCCTGTCTCTCCCTCTTAGACCCCCGAAGTCTTTCTAGATATCCCTAAAGACGACCCTTTCTAAATTCCTTTGGGGGGGCCCTGAGTTAGGTGGAAAGTACTTACTGCTTTTAAAAACCAGGGTGGTTGGGGACTACCGGACTTTAAGGTATATTTTTGGGTAGCACAGCTACAGGCCCTTGTCCCCTTTATGATAAAGGCAAATCCCCCACCGTGGGTAGAACTTGAAACTGACTCCCTGGTAATATTAAACCTGAGCAATATGTTGTTAATGGATAAAACTAGGTTTTAAAAACTAGTTATGGACAATCCTTGGACCTCAGTGTTTTAGGCCTCATGGGGGTAAGTATGTGGAGCATACAATGTACAAATGAGACATACAGCAGCCAACCCTATTATTGTCTTGTCTCGATTTTCTACCATTGAAATGGGATAAAGGTTTTCAAACATGGGCAAGTTCAGGTCTTAAGACTGTGGGTCAGTTTTACTGTGGTGAAATTTTCACATCTTTCCAGCAACTCCGGGAAGAGTTCGATTTACCCCTTGGGGACTTCTTTAGGTTCTTGCAGATAAGGCATTACCTGCAGGGGAAGGGAAGAGGTGTGCAGATTTTTAGGATGCCGAACCCCATTCAAGAATGCTTATCAAAGTTAGCTTAGCAGGCACAATTAAAGGGGAGAGTCTAAAATTATAAAAAACCTTGGCCACCATAGAATCTGATCATATAACAAAGGTAAAAGAGAAATGGGTCACAGAGTCAGGGATTGTACTAAGTGACTCGGATTGGGAGGTGGTTTGGAAAGGAATGATTTCTACTACAGCCTCTCTGTTTTGGAGAGAATGCCGGTGCGAGTGGTGCTTCAATTCTTTCGGACACCAGTAATTACGAAACACTTTAGCAAACACACATCAGACATATGTTGGTGGGGTTGTCCGGACAAGGGCAACCACACACATATTTTCTGGAACTGTCCATACCTGGGGAAATACTGGGAAGTAATTGATGAAGCAGTGGGCAAGATATTAAATATCATCCCATCCAAAGAGATGCAGAATTGGATTTTTGGTCGTCCCCCTCCTCTAGAGCACACAGATATCTATATAATATATCTGTGGCAGCAGTCCTCAAGGCAATAATTTTGTGCTCGTTCCCCCAAATCCCTACATTAGACTCCTGGCATTCCATCTGCATCAAAATAATGGCAATGGAGCGGATCCCTGCAAAGCTCCGATTTCAATGGCTAAGTATAAAGGCAGATGGTTGCCTTTTCTACACTATAAGGCATTACATGATGGCAAAGACATAAAGAACATCCTGCAGAGCTAGTCTTAGAGGAGTAATTCTGCATGGGTCCTCAACCCCTGAGGTGCTGGCAGTTCACATGTAGAGCACAACTGAAAAGGCGCTGAGACAGTGGGCAATGATGTAGAGTGCAACTGCAAAGGCGCTGAGACAGTGGGCGACGCCAAAACAGTGGCTACACAAACAGCAAGCTCCCATAAATGAAGAACATCAGTAGAACAGTAAGACGAGCAACAGCCTAGCAATGGTGCATCCCACACCAGCAACAGGCAGGACTGTGAGCTACACCCAGCCACACACAGAGGAGGCGAAAACCGGCAACAGCCTGCCAGGAAACAACGCACACAGGACAGCAACAACAGGGAAGGCGAGGCTGGGCAGCAAAGGCACAGTCTAGTGGAGGCCGTGGGCACCAGGGGAGCTAGGAGAGGTGGAGGCGCAGTAGGGGAGCACAGGTGAGGGGAGGCATGGCTGGCCAATGGCCCACCAGACACGGCCAACAGGGGGTCAAGACTGGGTGACATCCCCACCGTGCAAATCCACGCGGAGTACAGCGGCAGGAGCCAACATCCCACCTGCGACCTGCACAGTAGGCAGAGCCCGCCCCCCCCCAGAAGCAGTGGGAACAACACAGACACACTTACCCATGGCAGTGTAGCTCCCAACTGGCAGGCGATGGCGGTCGCAGAGCGTGGCAGGAGCACAGTGAGGGGAGATCAGTGGCCACACGGATATGGGAAGGGGGTGCACAATGGCACTGGCAGGTATATGCCCCAGAGTGGAAGGGGGATGTGCAGTCACATGCAGAGTTGGGCCAACACAGGCACTAACAGTGTCACTGGAGTCTGCAGGTGCACAAGGGAACACTGCACACAGTATGGCATTGTGATTCATTCCCAGCCAAAAGGGAAAACCATTGGCTGTCCACAATGGCTATGTATACAGACGAGACAAAGAGGGGCCTGAGAAGGTGTATTGGTGGTGCACCAAGGTATGCAGGTACCACTGCCTAGCCCACCTTCACACAGTGGTGGCCACGATCCAGGACCACAACCATGCCTCAGATGCTGCAGACGTGGGCACGTGGCACATCCTTGGAAAACTGTGGGATAGGGCACAGAGGACGCTGGTGCCACAGGTCATCATGGCCAGTACATTGGGGATACCTGTGGCTGTGGCAGGACATCTGCTGGGAATGCGGCTACTGTGTTGGACAGTTCAGCATGTGTGGCATGTGGCGCATAGCTGGACAACCAGTCCCCTGTCGGTTATGGACTTCAGCATCCCCGAGGAGTTTGCCCTTGCCAGTAATGGTACATGATTCCTCCTCTATGACAGCGGGAGTGAGCAGAACTGTATCATGGTCCATGCCACCGACCATGGCCTGCAGCAGCTGGCGAGCTGTATGGACTAGTTTATGAATGGCACATTTCAGAGCATGCCCACCCTGTTTGACCAGCTGTATACCATCCACACAGTCCATTCCAGAGCAGTTCTGCCAGCATTGTATGCCCTGACGTGCACCAGGAGGGCATAGAACTACATCTGCCTGCTGGGCCAGCTGAAGATACACAGTCCAGACCTTGCACCAGCCATGGTCCTCCTGGATTTCGAGAGTGCCAGCTGGTGTGGGGTGGCCACTGTGTTCTCAGAGGCACGCATACAGGGCTGTTTCTTCCATTACTCCCAGGTCCTGCGGTGCAGGGTGCAACAGTTGCCGGAGATCCTGGAGCAGTACACAGCTGACCCCGACTTCACCCTGCACATGTGGATGCTGCTGGCACTGGCATTCCTCCAACCCACAGATGTGACAGCCATGTTCGATGAGATGCTGGGGGGGACATGGCCAACAATGAAGAGGTCCTCCAGCCCATGCTGGACTACATGGAGGATACCTGGATCGGCTGACCCACAGGGTGGTCGGGCCACCGCCCCAGCTTCCCTGTAGAGCAGTGGAACTGCTATGATATGACCCTCTGGGGCTGGCACAGACCAACAATGCAGTGGAGGGGTGGCACAGGGCCTTCAATACCTGGGTCGGTGCGTGCCACCCCAGCATCTGATGCCTCTTACAGTGCCTCAGGCAGGAGGAGCGACTGACTGCCATACGTGCTGAAATACTGGTGTCTGGGGCAGAGACAACACAGCCCTGGTGACAGTACTGTGACCTGGATGCCCGGATCCATGCGGTCGTGGCCAAGTACTGCACCAGGAGTCACTACGACTACCTACGCAGACTAGCTCACAACTTCACCTTCAATGTGTGAGCTTCCACAAGGTGGCCTATGGCATGCCCTACACCCTGTGTGCCCTTTGCCAATGGGCTTCATGGCCATGTGCATCCCCACATGGTGCACTGTGGGTTGTCTTTCCACTCCTACCTATAGCGGTGTCACCCTACCATGAGCACCCGCTCATTTACCGCATCCCCGGCGGTTGCCCTTTTGACCCAGGCATGCCCTGACCTGTCATGGCTGCGGTTGTGGCTGCCATCCCCAGGCACCCTGTGGTGGGTGCCTCCTGTGGGCTGTGCTGTGCCACTGTGGTGGGTGCTGTGGGTGCGTAGCCCTCATGAGGCGTGCTGCATACCTGCCACTCATGCCCACTCGCTGTGTGCATCCCAACCACTGGTGTTCACCCTGTCCATGTCACCCGTCCCTCGGTGCTATTGCTGCTGCGCCCAGTGCCTCTTCTACCCTGCTGCAGTCACTGTGTGTGCATTGCCTTTCCTACCTCCTGCTGCCGTCGCTTTCATTGCATGTCGTCCTAATCCCCTATCACTCTTGCAGCGGTCACCATTGTTCAGTCACCATTTTGGAACTCAATCTACTGGGGGAGCTCACATCACATAATTTCGAGGTACTCACTCCCCCTCACCCTTGGGGGCACCTAGGTTAAATTGGTGAATAAGCAATTCTTTCTCAAGATAAGGACAAAACTGAGATAATAATTTTTATTTATTGTGTATTATTTCATTTTATTTATTTTGTTTTTAATGATTGCTCAATCTTTTTAAGTGTAAGTACCCTAACATGGTGTGAAAATGGTACAAATCATTAGGGTCTCTTGGGATATGGAACTCTATAAATTCAGTTTCTGTATGCCTACTGTGTTTAATATACTGTATGTGATATGTGTAAAACATAAAATTAATAAACTATAATTAAAAAAAAATCAGTTGCAGGAGTAACATAGGATAAGTGCTAGCCTACAAGCAAATGCAGAGGCAAGTATAGCGAGGGAAGAAATTTGAACACATTTATATAAAGGGGGAGAAGGTCCTTGAGGAGGGACTTGAGGATCCAAGGGGAGACAGCATGTTAGATGGGAGGTGGGAGGGTGTTCCAGACTTTTGGGAAGCTGTGTGAGAATACTGTCTGGCCAACAGATGTTGTCCTGGGAGGGATGGTTAAGGTTCAGTGGTCATGGTTTCTAACAATGTGGGAAGAAGGTAGTTTGAGGGAAATAGAAATAGAGAAGGAAAGATTGGGGGGGGGGGGCATGAAACCAGAATTTGCCAAGAAAGTTGGCACAGTGGATATGGCGCCTGTCTACTAGGGCAGGAAGTGAGAGAGACTGGTAAAGAGTGCAGTGATGAGGACAGGGAGCACATTCAAGAGTGAAATGGCAGAAAGAGTGGAAATGAGAGTCCAGCCTGGTTAGGAAAGATTTTGGAGCAGCATTGTAGACTACGACACCATAATCAAAAATAGGTAGGATACTTTTCTGGATCAGAGCATGGCAAGCCGGCAGAGGAATACAACCATGATTTCTGTGTAGGGCACCGAGTTTGGGATGCTGCCTTTTAAAAATGGTGTCAATGTATCAATAAAAGGTGAGGCTCTAGTCAAGCCAGGCCCCGAGGTACCTGAAAGAGGAGATATCCTCAAGTAATGACCCTTTTAGGGTGTTGAAAAAAGGGAGGAAATTAAGCCAAGAAAGTCTCTGCTTCATGTCAAAGGTCATGGAGACTGTCTTCTTGGCATTCAAAAATAACTGATTTGAGCAAAACCAAAGCTGAACTTTGTCAAAGTCATGCTGAAGTTTTGATACTACCTCAGAGGGGGAGGGGCCAGGCATGTACAGGGCAGTATCATCCGCATACATGTGGATGGAAGTTAGAGGGCAGGCAGTGGAACTGTGTAACTGTGTTACAGGGGTATGTGGATCACGCTGCTGACCTGGTGGGAGTGGGGGCGCTGAGTGGCAGGGATTGTGAAGGAGATTACAGTTCCACCAGTCCCAGCTGCTCTCAGTTGGTAATACTGTGTGACAGGGATCACACTGCTGACCCAGGAGATGGCAGTGATAGGCAATGGTTGTGAGGGAGTCTACAGTCACTCCAGTCCCACCCTCTCCAAAGGTGTCACTGTGTGGCAGGGATGTCTAGGATCACACAGCTCACTCAAAATGGGCAATGACAGGCAGATGTTGTAAGGAAGTCTGTAGTCACAGTAGTACCTGCCTCTCCTAGCAGGTACTGTACCACTGTTTGACAGGGATTGTGATGAAGTCTACAGTTACACCATTCCTAGGTTCTCCCAGAAGATATTGCTGTGTAACAGCGGTGTGTAGGTTCACACCACAGATCCAGAAGGGAATACTAAGTGGCAGGGCTTGTGAGGAAATCTACAGTTACACCAGTTGCAGCATTCCCAGCATGTGTCACTGTGTTACATGTAGGGGTGTCGGGGTCAGATTTGCTGATTTTGCCAGGTCAGGCTGAGTCAGGTAAATCAGAACTAGAACCAAAACCAGAATGTAATCAATAGAACAACACAAGGCTAATGTTACACAGCAAGTCAGGATCGGCTACCATGAAAAGGCTGGTGTGAACCAGTGGCATTATTTCTTCCTCCACGTGTTCCATCCCACCCTGCTTCACTGGCACAGTCTCACGCAGGTGTAATATTTTAATGTTGTCAGAGCCACAGATTGGTGTCTGTAAGGGAGGAATGTAAGATGTACCTAGATAGATACAAGCAGTACTGTAAAGGGCTGTGCACGGGGATGAGTTTTTATATTTGTATTGTGTCTGTATTATCAGTTTTGAAAAATATTCAATTGTGCATTTCAGACTTGCTTCTGTTGTTAAAGGACAACAATGGAGAACTACCAACTTTCACCAGCTGGTGCCAAGATGCCTGATTAGCACTTTAAGCCAGCATGGGAATTTGTTAAAGTACCTGTAAATTTTTTTAATCCTCAAAACAGCACACCACAACTTTTGTTTTCCATTGCTGGTATGCACCATCTCACAAGCAGATGCACACTTTCCTGGCTTACTTTATGCTAATATGCCTTGCTGACCAATGGTTGAAGCTGGCAGGGCATACTAGCATAAAGTAAGTGAGGGAAGTGTGTGGCTGCTCATGAGATGGTCCTTGCTAGCAATGGAAATTGGATCTTACAGCACGCTGTTTCAAGGGTTAAAAAAATATACAGGTACTGTAACAAATTCCCATACTGGCTAAAAATGCTAATTTGACATTTTAGCACCAGCTGGTAAAAGCTGATAATTTTCCATTGTTGTTCTTTAATGATGACACAAGACCAAGGGTTTGAGAGGTTTCAATCAAATATGCAGATTTATCAAGAAAATGTGCATTCTTGTTATGAGCAGCAGTAACATAGAAACATAGAAAAATAGACCTTGACGGCAGATAAGGACCACTTGGCCCACCCAGTCTGCCCATTTCCCTACCTATTGGATAAGCTGCAGATTCTAGTTAACCAACAGCCTACTTCCTGCAACCCCCCACTATAATTGCCTTATGTCTGTCCCATGCATGTTTGAATTCCCCCACTGTTTAGACTCCACAACCTCTCCAGGAAGGCGGTTCCATGCGTCCATCACTCTCTCCGTGAAAAAGAATTTCCTTACATTACCCCTGAGCCGTCCCCTCTCTAACTTTAAATTGTGCCCCTTGTTCTTACACATCTCTTTTTCTGAAAGATGCTACCTCCTGGACTTTGTTGATTCCTTGAGGTATTTAAAAGTTTATATCATGTCCCCCCCGTCCCCTCCTTTAATCAAGGGTATACATATTAACCTCTCTCAGTCTCTCTTCATATGGTTTCTGATGTAGACCCTGCACCATTTTAGTTGCCCTCCTCTGGACTGCTTCCATCCTGTCATTGTCCTTGCGTAGATGAGGTCTTCAAAACTGCACACAGTACTCCAGATCGGGTCTCACCAACTGTCTGTATAGAGGGATAACCACTTCCCTTTTTCCACTTGTGATGCCCCTCCCTATGCATCCCAGTATCCCCTGGCTCTCCTTACTGACTTCTCACATTGCATACCCACCTTTAGGTCATCTGATATGACTACACCCAGATCCCTTTCCATTATTGTTGTTGTTAGTACCTCCCCTGCTATTGTGTACTCTTCTCCTGGATTTTTATTTCCCAGGTGCATTACTTTGCACTTCTTTGCATTGAATCTAAATTGCCATATGTCTGACCATTCCTCCAACCTTGCCAAGTCCCTTCTCATCCTTTCTACCCCCCTTGTGTATCAACTCTGTTACAGATCTTTGTGTCATCTGCAAAGAGGCATACCTTTCCTTCCAGACCCTCTGCAATGTCACCTATAAAGACGTTAAAGAGGACTGGACCCAGTACTGAGCCCTGAGGTACTCCACTAGTAACCCCCCTTTCTTCAGAATGTGTTCCATTCACTATTACCTTCTGTGTCCTGTTGTGCAGCCAGTTTGTTACCCAGACTACCACCCTGGGACCCACTCCCAGGCTGGCTAACTTGATTATTAATCTTTTGTGCGGGACTGTGTCAAATGCCTTGCTAAAGTCTAGGTAGGCCATATCCACAGCCCCTCCCTGGTCTATTACTTTGGTCACCCAGTCAAAGAAATCGACTAGATTCGTCTGACATGACCTTCCTGCTGTGAATCCATGCTGCTTTGGGTCCTGTGCCCCGCTGGCCTCTAGGTCCTCAACAATTCTTTCTTTCAGAAGTGATTCCATCATTTTCCCCACCACTGAGGTCAAACTAACAGGTCTGTAGTTTCCTGCTTCTGCCTTGCTCCCACTTTTGTGAAGGGGAATCACATCTGCCCTCCTCCAGTCCTCAGGTATCACCCCATCTTCCCATGATTTGTTAAAAAGTGTGGTTAGTGGTGTCACTAGGTCCTCCCTTAGCTCTTTTAGGATTTTAGGGTGAATCTCGTCAGGCCCCATTGCTTTGTCCACCTTGAGTTTTAGGAGTTCTTTCAGAACTCTTTCTTCTGTAAATGGACTGGCATCAACCCCACTATCCAGAGTGATTCTACTGTTTGGTTTAGGTAACTCCTCCTCTTCTTCTTTTGTGAATACTGAGCAAAAGTATTCATTCAGTATCTCTGCCTTTTCACTGTCTCCCTCTGCCCACCTCCCCTCTCCTTTATTAATCTTCACTATCCCTCCCTTAACCATTCTATGCTCCCTAATGTACCTATAAAAGGTTTTATCCCCCTTCTTAACTGAGTTGGCTATCTTTTCCTCGGTTTGGGCCTTTGCTTTTCTGACTGCCTTCCCCACTTCTTTCTGCTTTAATTGCTACAGTTCCCTGTCATGCTCCGTCTGTGATTCCTTATACTTTTTGAATGCAGCCTTTTTCTCTTTTTCTCTTTAACCTTCCCTGAAGTAGTTGTCTGATGTGTGTCATATCACCCTAATAAAGGTCTAATCACATTTATATTTTTAAAAAGTGTAGTATTTGTGTGTATTTTTCTGAACAGTGTTTATTTTGCACAGCCCTAGTACTGCATGTATCTTTCTTTTAAAGTCAGTGAAGGGCATATTAATGCCAGTACTGTACGTGTTATGGCCTGGATATTCAAAGGGGATGCACCGTGCACAACTGATTTGCTCCAGCACATCCCAAAAATGCTCCCCTGGGATATATTCAACCACGGGTGATGTGCCATGCAAGTCTGGATGTGCCACAGCGCAAAGACAATGTATGTG
The DNA here is from genome assembly GCA_016271365.2 of Neoceratodus forsteri. Classification (NCBI taxonomy): domain Eukaryota; kingdom Metazoa; phylum Chordata; order Ceratodontiformes; family Ceratodontidae; genus Neoceratodus; species Neoceratodus forsteri. The sequence continues at coordinate 81,889,949 of CM028133.1, read as the reverse complement.
GCAGATCCGGAGGAGGCGTTCCCCTCCATAAGTGGCACATCTCCATATTCAGCCGAGATGTGCAGCGCACCTGTCCACACACCTTGGAGATGTCCCATGCAATGTTAAGCATGGAAATACCATGCCTAAGTCATAGCCACTCACAGGTGGGCTGCTGTATTGCACAGCGCAACACAGTAGCTGCCAGCCCATGGGTGGCTACCCCCTCTTCCTCATCCATTAATAGACAAAACATAACCCTCCTCATATCCCTGGTAGTCTAGTGGTACCCCCTTCTGTTCCAAACCCCATCCATATATTGCAGGTAACCGCCATTCAGCCCTGGTAGCCTAGTGGCACCCCTTCCCTCCGTGAACTCCATTGGCATTGTACATAACTCCCCCATTCATCCCTGGCAGTCTAGTGGCACTCCCCTCTCTACCTGAACATGATCACACAGTAATGGCAGACCCCACTAATCCTGGTGGTCCAGTGGACCCCCACCCCACACTAACTGAGGCAACCACACCCCACACCCCTCCCCCATCCTAGCATGGGCATGGCAGCCAGTGGGCAGCAATGCCCACCTGCACAATTCCACAGCTGCCCACCAACTGCGCTGTCATTGAATGACAATTTACAGTAAGCTCTGCAATACCACTGGTCAACATCGTGCGACCAATGGGCTTCAGTGAGTACTATAAGCATTCATTCACAACCTAGTGTCTTTCACAAAGTTGTGAATTAATGTTTACAGTACTCACTGCAAACCCATTGGTCAATGATGTTGACCAGTGGTATTGCAGAGCTTACTGTAAGCTATAATTCAGTGACAGCACAGTCGAGGGGCAGCTGAGGAGGTGTGCAGGTGGGTTTTTCTGCCCGCTGACTGCCATGCCCATCCTGGGAAGGGGGAGTGGGGTGGGGAGGGTTGCCCCAATGGGTGGGGGTCCACTGACCACCAGGGTTACTGGGGTCTGCCATTACACCCATGATTGAGTTTAGTAGGAGGGGCACCACTAGACTACCATGGATGGGAAATGCATTAATACCACTCAATCAGGTATTGGGGATGGGAGGGGTACCACTAAACTACCGGGATAGGCAGGTTATAATAATTACATTTGCAATTAGGTATGGGGAAGGGGGGTCCACTTGTCTTCCAGAGACTATGACCTGCACTCCTTCATTTAGGGCACCCTGTGCATCCAGCCAGGAGCATCCTTGCACAGGACATACAAATGGAGCCATAATGACATGCAAATGTCCCCATTTGCGCCTTGCATGGCTAATGGCTCGATTTGCATGTTTTGGTCTGAATATCTGGAATTTGCACTGGTGCGCTACGCATTCCCATTCCAGGTATTCAGACCTGGCAGGGGGATGTGCCTGTGCATTGTCGGCGGCTCCATTTGCACCACACATATAACTTAATACATTCAGATGAGATGCGCATAGCACATCTCATTTGAATATATCAAGTTTGTCCTCTGGCCCATCTCAGTTGCGCAGAGCAGCCACTTGCTCCCTTTCATGGCGCAGTTTGAATATCCTGCCCAGAATCTTTTCTGTGACAGAGACAACAGAAAGAGCATCAGTGCAGTGGTCTGGGACATGCAGTGGCAGCAACAGAATTATGGAGAAATACAGTAAGAAGAGGAATCACATAAAGACAGATTACAACAGAAAGACTTACAGTGTAACAGTGGTTGCATGTGCAGTGGCAGCAACTGAATTATACTGGAGCTTATAGGGCCTGATTCTCAAACAGAGCTTAGATCGGCACAAGCTGCGTCAAACAGCAGCTTGCGCTGAAGCCTGTTGCACCAGGGGCCCTGCACCAGATTATGGTACAGGTGGGATCCCGGTGCCTAAGTCCCCACACTTGTGGCAACCACTCCCATGCAGCAAACATATGGCACATTGCTCCTTGTGAACACACAAGTGGTCCTCCAATCCTCGATCCCTGCTGGAAAGCAAAAATGACATTTTCCCTGGTAGTCTAGTGATCCCTTTCTCCAATGCCTAATCCCCATTGTAATAAAAAGATGACAATGTCCCTGGTAGTTTAGTGGCTCCCTCCCTGATCCCAATGTAATAAAAAAATGACATTGTCCTGGTAGTCTAGTGGCCCCCCCTTCCCGATCCTCGATCCCTGTTGTAATAAAACAAATTATATGTTCCCTGGTAGTCTGGTGCTCCCTCCCCCGAGGCCCCAATCTCCCATATTACTTATTAAATTTCCCCTGGTGTTCCAGTGGACTTCTCCAGCCTGATACCCCATAACTTGCAAAACTGAAATACCTGGTGGTCTAGAAGACCCCCACCCCATGTTGCACTACCACCCTGCTCCCTCCATCCAATAACCAAGCAAATGACTCGATCAACCCACCACTTACTTCCGTGGCCAGCTGATGACTGAGCTCTGAATGAATGTGTATTGTATACAGTTCACCTTCAGTGACTGACAGTTGCTGTCATTCACCGAGCGTGTACTATATACCGGTCACTCTCATTCAGAGCTCAGGTAGTGACTGGCTGCAGAAGTGAGCAGTGGGCTGAGCTGCAATAGCTAACATGGTATGGGATGGGGGAGCAGAGTGGTAGGGTAACGCGGGGTGGGGGGTCCACTAGACCGCCAGGTATTTGAATTTTGCAATTTATGGGGAATCGGGGCTGGAGCAGTGGTGGACCACCAGGGATAATTTAAAAATTATTATGAGAGATCAGAGCTGGGGAGGGGATTGCCCTTAGACTACCAGGGAACATGTCATTTGTTTTACTACAACAGGAATTGGGGATGGAGGAGGGGGGCCACTAGACTACAGGGGAAATCACATTTATTTAGTACAATGGGGATCGGAGATCAGGGAAGAGGATCGCTAGACTACCAGGGAAAGTATCAATGTTCTTATTACAACAGGTCTCTTGGTTCAGGGAGGGTGGGACACTAGTCTACCAGGACAGGGGTATTATTTTATGTAGTGTTTACCAGCAACATTGAGGATCGGGGACAGCGGCACATTGTCAAACAAGCAATTCTTCCAGAGGAGACTGTTCTAAATACCCTTAGACCATCCCTGACTGGTCTAAGGATACTGAGAATTTCTCCCTCTGGGGGAGTTCTGTGAATTACCCTTACGGGGATATGGCAGCCTGCTTCTGCTGTAAGCCCCCTTTGTACCAAGCTGCAGCCCATTTTGTGGGGCAAGGCTGGTGCAAGTCCACTTTGAGGCATGCAGCCTGTGTTTGATGCAGGCTGCCTTTGTGAATAGCTAATGGGGCATTCTTTGATGCAAGGTGCCACTTGTGCCATGTGTATTTGATGCAGGCACCTTGTGTCACTCTCAGGGCTTTGAGAATCGAGCCCCTGTAGACACATCTGGATCTGGTCTGGATCTGCTGCACTGAAAAGATTGGCATGAACCAGTGGCATCACTTCTTCCATCTGTTCCTCTGTACCATCTCACCCCACCTCCGCATCCCCCGCTCCACTGGTGCAGTCTCACACAGGTGTAGTATTTTATCCTATTTTAGCCTGGTCAGAGCAAAAGATGTTTTCCTTTGAGGGAGGAGCGGAAGACGTGTGCAAATTGTTGGTTTTATCTTTTGGCTCTGTTGTAATAATTCATAATTGATACTAATGATGTTTGATGCTTATATACATATCTTTAACTGCACTTCTTGTATGGAAGGTTTTGTAATGATGAGTATGTTTGCTTGTGTGCTTGATGGACCTCATTGTAAATGAGCTTCAGCTGAATTGGGCTATCCTTTTCTTGACTTTCAAGATAAATGATTAAATGATTACTACTACTACTACTACTACATGCAAGACAGATTCAAACAGTGCTGTATGTAACTTTCTTTACAAATCTGTGAAAGTGATGGCATTTAACTGCTACCAGTATGTCTGTAATGAATATTGTATAATGAGTTATAGTGTCAGCAGGAGGTGTGGCACTCATCTGGGACATGCAGTGGCAGCGAAAGAATAATGAGAGATTTTTATTTATTTATTTTTTAAAATTGGATTTACAACCTTTGAGTCAGGTACTCATTTACAAAGTCACTTTGTCGCAGGGAGGGTAGACATGGTTACAGTGTGAGATACAACAGTGGTAACATACAGGTGCAATACAGATAACAAAAAGAACACAATATAACAGTGGTTTTTGGGATAAAGTTACATGCAGTAAATAGCAATTGTATAAAGTACAACAATAGTAGAAGTCACAACCCTGGTCGTACCGGGGAAATACCTAAGTGGAAGGGTAAGGGGTGGGGACAGGGGTGAGGAAAAGAGAAAAAGAAAAGTGGGGGAAGCAGTCCAACGTTCATTGTCAAGGCTATGGGCAAGAAATGGGGTGGGATCCCAACAATAGGTTGATTAAAGGCAACTACACCTTTGGGCGCCAAAGAGGTGCTTACAGAGAGCGACTTTAAAGGGACCAGTTTTGGTAGACTTAGTGACAGAGAGTGGGAGGGAGTTGAACCATGTGGGGGCGTGGTAGTGGAAGGATCTTTGGGCTAGGGAGGTTTTGGTATGGGGCACAAGAAAGGTGGCCTTAACTGAGCTCCGGGTGGCAATGGATGGGGATGCAAGCCACAGGGACGCGGTGACCCCTTGAGGGAGAGTCCTAGCAGGGATTTTTTGGCAAGTAAGCAGGTTTGGTAGTGCAGGCACTCCTTCAAGGTGAACAGGTTGGCAGTGGAATAGAGCAGGCAAGTTTGGGTGCGGAGGGATGCACCGGTCAGGAGCCTGCAGGCCTTGTTTATTGAGGTCTGGATTCTGGTGAGGGCAGTATTGTCGGCAGCAGCGTAGATAGGTAGGCCATAGTCCACTACGGACAGGACAGGGGAGTTGATGACCAGTCGGGGGTGGTTTGGGGGAGGCAATCTCTGTGGCGATAGAGAAGGCCAATCCGAGAGTTTATGGCTGAGGACAGGGTATTGATGTGGGTGTGCATCATCGGCATAGAGTACCATGCTGGTTAACTAGGATCTGCAGCTTATCCAGTAGGTAAGGAAATGGGCAGACTGGGTGGGCCAAGCGGTCCTTATCTGCCGTCAAATTCAAATTCTATGTGTGGAATGTAAGAGCAAAGTCGAAGGTGATGCCCAGGTACTTGTAGGATGACACCTGCTCTAGAGGGTGAGTATTACTAAGGAGAATGAGAATGCAGAGGGGGGCATTTTGGCCTTATTCCGGTGATGTGAAAAAAGCATAGATTTGTTTTTTTTGAGGTTAATGACCAGCCGGTGGTCAAGGAACCACTTTTCGGCATGGTTGAATGTGTGCTGCAGGGATTCCTGTAGAGATGTGGGGTTAGAGTGGGAGGCAAGGAGAACCGCATCATCAGCATAGAGTACCATATTGCCCGAGCAGGAGCTGGGAAGGGTATTGAGAAATAGGCTGAACGGAATAGGGCCCAGGATGGAACCCTGGGGGACCCCCGAGTGAACAGGCAGGATATTGGACAGGGTGCCATTTACCTTCACGCATTGTGATCTGGCAGAGAGGTAACTGGTGAGCCAAGCCAGTGGGCCAGGGGAGAAGCCAAGTTGGTGGAGGGAGTCAAGTAGGAGAGGGTGACAGACAGTGTCAAAGGCCTTGGAGAGGTCAATGAATACTGCACCTGCAACATGACCAGAGTCGAGAGCAGAGTGGAGGTGCTGGGAGAACTCCAGGAGAGCTGTAGTGGTGCCATGTCCAGGGCAGAATCCATGTTGTTCTGGACACTGCAGGTCGTATTTGGCCAGATACTCGGAGAGCTGAATGGCCACTATTTTTTCTAGTGCTTTGGAGAGAGGGGGGGGAGAATGGAGATGGGCCTGAAATTATTAGGGGAGGTTCTATCTCTACTCTTATGGATGGGGTGATTTCTGCATTTTTCCAGGCACTGGGAAATTGACCAAGACATAGTGACCGGTTTAAAAGGTTGGTGAAAGGGGCTAGTACAGTATCTAGGACTAATAGGAGAATCCTGGAGTCCAGGGGATCACAGCTGGAGTTGTTGCTAGCTAAGACTCTTTGCAGAGGAGGTCTGGCTTCAAGGGGTGATATGGCATGCTGGTAGAAAGGGGGGCGATCTGAGGTGGGGGTAGAGGCAGGGATAGGGTCAAAAAAGTTGTTGGGGAGGACAGAGCTTAGATCTGAGAAAGCCATATTGAGGCACTCAGCTATGCGGGGAGGATCAGTAGTGACGGTACCATCTATGGAGAGTAGTGATGGTGGGAGGGAGTGGGTCTTTCCATTGAGCTCTTTCATATTGTCCCAGAAGGCACAGGATGAGCCCCAAGTGGATTCAAGGGTGACTTGATAATATCTGGCCTTAGCCTGCCTTATAGCCCAGGTACACTTGTTACGTACTGCATTATAGGCTTGTCTGTCAGCCAGTTTGCCTGTCTCAACAGCTATATGCCAGAGATTATCTTGTTGTGTCAGTATTTGGCTGAGGGATGGGGAGATCCATGGGGCGTTGTGTTTCTTGGTACGGATTCTGGTCGGGGGCGAAAAGGGTGCAAGCCTTGCTGATGACACTGGAGAAATAGGCTAGGACAGAGTCAATATCCATTGCAAGTAGGATTGGGGACCAGTCAAGCTGGGCTAGGTGTGTTTTTAACTTTCTGAGACCCCCGGGGTGAAAGCGCCTGCGCGAGGTGACCTGGGACACTGGTTTTGGTGTGGGGGCTGACCAGTGGCAGAGGATAGGAGAATGGTCACTAAAAGAGTCAGATAGTACATTAATATCCCTGATTTTATGGGGGTGGTTCAACAGAATTACATCTAGGAGGGTGCTGGAGCTGCCTGACTGGTTAACTCTAGTGGGTGAGGTAACTAGTTGGGTCATATCTAGGGCAGCGAAGGAGTCCCTGATATGGGGGGCAGTGGTACTCAGCCAATTGACATTAAGGTCACCTAGGATGAGCTGCTCCGCCTTGTGTGGGAGTGTGGTGAGGTAATCAATGAGGGAGTGGACAGCTGGTCCCTCGGGGGTATGTAAGAGACTGTGAGAAAAAGAGGGCCCCGGGCTGGGTCAGGGGTAACCTTGAGGATGAGGGCTTGAGCACTAAAACCAAGCTTGGGGGCAGGAAGAACATGGCCTAAAAGTGTGTCACACATAAAGACTGCACACCCGCTGCCACATTTGCCTAAACTGTCTTCTCTGAACAGAGTGTAGCCAGGAAGGGAGATAACCGAGTCGGGAGTTTTTCTCAAGAGCCAGGTCTCGACTAGTGCTATAACATCAGGACGGTGTTGTACAGCCCAGCACTGGAGAGCGGCGGATTTTTTTAGGAGGCTGCAAATATTTTTGGATGCAATGCTGAGGCCAGTACTAGAGTGGGGTGTGGGGTGGCTAGTTGACAACGGCCCGGGGTTGGGGTGTGTGTTCCTGGAGAGCAGAAGGAGTAGAGCAATAAATCTGATGAGCGGTCTGTGGTGACCAGGACCCTTAGCCAGGTACAGATGCGAGGTCCTACTAGTGGGGGTACAAGGATGGGTAGGGTCTGGAGGTATGTATGGCAAGGAAGGGTTGGGCCCAGGGTGTGTCCCGGGGGAGGGTATTGGTTGGAGGTGGGTGCCATGGAAAAATAGGGGTGTCCAGGGTGGGGAGTTGGCTGCTGTGGGATGGTAGAAGGGGGTGAGGGTCAGGGTGAAGGGTAGGGGGGCAGGATGGGACATGGGCAGAGCAAGAAAGGTAACCATGAGTAGGCTGAGTGTGATAGCCATGGTGCCCATTGCTATTTCTATTGGGGGTTAAGGGGAATAACTGACCTTCGGTGAGTGTGACTGCCACTGTGGAGTAGTTTTTTTTTTTTTTTTCTTCAGAGTACAATATGCTAAAAGTGAGAACAAGGCAGGGAATAACAGTGATTAGAACAGGAAAAGGCAGAGGCAAGGTTGGAGGATTAATCAGAAAACTAAGATGCCTCTAGTGGCAGATCAATATAAACGCAAATGGGAAAATGGGCACTTAAGAAAAAAAAGGGGGGGTGTAGTAAAGGGAGGGGGGGTGTAGTTCTCTACACTAACAATTCAAATTCAGCTGACAAGCAGTTACCTAGATATGTGATATTCTAACTGTATTGTGCACACAGAAGGCACAAACAAAAAATTCTGCTAGACTCTGTATGGCACACCTCTCAACCTCTTACCTCGTGAATCAGGGACAAGGCTTAAAAAATCAGGGACAAAGACCCCCAATCAGGGACACATCTTAAAAACTGGTAATATTCAGTCAGAAAGGTAATAGAATAAGGGGATTTGTGTTAAGATGCATTTTCTGAAAAAGAACAAGTCTGTTACTTTAATATTTGACATTATTGTGTGCATTTAATCCATGCTGTTCTGTCACAAAAACACACATTTTACGAGGGACAGAGAAAAATTTTGAGGCAAAATCAGGGACATCCCTGAAAATCAGGGACAGTTGAGAGGTATGCTGTATGGGAACCTGTTTTGTTGGGTCACAAAATAAGGTTTCATTTAAAGACAGTAATGGACAGTGTAGTGTCTATTTGAAGAACTCAGCAACAGCAGATAGCAGTAAGGCTTTTAAGCTTAAAGCAGCAGTGCAACAATTGTAAAAAAAAAATGTCTGAATGCTTTTGTTTGCCTGAAATAAAACTTTCCACTTAGCCAGTTGTGGTTACCATGAGTTTTTTATTCTTTCTGTCCTTCTGAGCATTTGTATTTAAGTAAATTTAAAACACGTATCTTTTATTTGTGGCCATGCAGTGTGATTGGACGTCTTTTCAGGAAATGCACTCTGTACAGCAGGGACACTAGGACATCCTTCTGACCTTAACAGGACAATGTGAAAGCAGATTGAAGCATACAGTGCTGCTCACAATGCGCATGTTTTGTTTTGTTGAATTTTGTTGACCCGGTAAGCCCACTGGGCCTAGAAGTCCCTTTTTCAGGGGCGACCGGGGATACAGATGATAATCAACTGAAATTGAATCAGATTAAGCTGTTGGTGGTATTTTTTTCAGTGAATGAGGGAAATTTGGCCAGGACACTGGGGAAATTCCCCTACTCTTTTCGATAAGTGCCAGGGGATCTTTAACATCCACCTGAACTACCACCAATCCAGGCAGATGGGACCCCGGTTTTAACGTCTCATCCGAGAGACGGCACCTCAAAAGTGCAGCACCCCTCTCATGCTGCACTACAGTGTCAGTACTGGGATATTAACCCAAGTGCCAGATGTGGGAACTGAACCCACAGCCCTCTGATCTCCCAGCCTCAAAGGCGAGTGTGCTACCTACTGAGCCATTGACACTGCCTATAGAGCATGTATGAACACTGGCTCCAGGTCCGAGATCAAATATGGTGATCCTGATGAGGATCTGTGTGAAACGTGGAGACAAACGGACTAGCGACACAATCCCAAGAGAAGGTGCAGAGGCAGAAAAGATAAATTCTTAAGTTTTACCTTGGGAGTCACCAGGTTATGCAAATCTCACAAGATGTTCAATAAACTACTGAACTGAGCACACTGCTGCTTTAATAAAGTCAAAAGTTAGCACCATGGTGCATTTTCTCCTGTGCCTCCTCCAACCAGGAGAAAGTAGGGAAGCATGAACTTATTTAGTCATCTATGTTTTTGATATCAGACTCGTTTACATCTTGCTGTACATAGTGCAAGTCATAAATGTAATTCTGTGTGGCCAAGTTGACTTGTAAAATGCCAGTTGTTCAACATGTTCAGGGAGAAGTGTAGCTCTGGTTGGAGATACCATGTCATCAGTGAAGCTGAATATCCTTTCTGGAGGTACACAGGTGGGTGGACAACCAAGATAATAGGCAGCAACATGAACAAGAGGTTGGCAGATAGATCACTCTGACTTCCAGTACAACAAACAATCTGTTTCAGGTTTTTGGTCTCTGGGTACGTTAAGATATGCACTGAGCATTCTTTCAGCAGTGAAATCCTCTTGTGACAAGATTTCTAAATGTAGCCTTGTGTTTTTGGTTTGACTAAAACAAGTCCAAATGTTTTTGACATGGTGTGTGTGACAGCCTTTGCAGCTGTGCTAGAGATAGATACTCTTGGAGGTTTCTGTATGGAAAGTGACACTTCAGCCCTGTGACTGAGCCTGAGGATAGCTTCTCTGTGGTACTGGAAGAAGCAGAGCTTTCAAGAGAGCTCACATCACTGGCACCTCTCTGATTATGTGCTGTTCTCCTATAAGTGAGGATCTACTGTAGCTGTCACTATAGCTGTGACACATTTTTTTATCTTTAATATCTTGTCAAACCGCCTATAGAGCTTGTCATACAATGTCTGCAGCAGTTGTATTACATCTAAAACAGTCATCACTGAAATTTGTAGCATGCCAATTAATTCTTAAAATGAAGGACTACCATTGGGCTAAACAGCACACCTGACAACAAAGTAGCGGGGATTAATTCCCTAGTAATGCCCGTTGAGGTAGTACCAGTGTTTGGCCAGGAAAAATATGGTGATTACCTCCTGTGGAAACCCAAGATTGGAGAAAATCCCAAGTAAGGCATCTGCCAGTTTATCTGTCCTCAGAGAGGATAGGGCGACAGCCTCTGTGTATCGGGTAGCATAATCCACCACAGTCCGGATGAATCTCTTCCCTGAGGAGCTGGGGGTATTTAAAAGCCCCCAAATATCCATTCCCACCCTCTGGAATGGCTCCTCCACTATGGGCAAGGGGATCAGGGCTGCTTGGGTTTTCTTGCCCGCCTTCCCTATTTCTTGGCACCGGTGACAAGACCTGCAATACTTCTTCACCTGCTGGGTGAAGTTAGGCCAGTAGAAATTCTGGGCTAACCACTCCATAGTTCGTGCGATTCCCAGATGACCAGACAAGGGAATATCATGTGCAAATTTGAGCAACTGCTCACGATACCCCTGGGGAACGGCAAGCTGCCTGCCTAGCATCCCTCCCTCTGTCTGTACTGCCTGTGTATACATAAATCCATTTTCCCATTAAATCTTATGTCTGCCATCACCTCCCTGTGTGCCCTCCGAGTCTGCCCAAGCCCTCAGCTTCTCTAAACTATGGTCACTCCTCTGAGCAGCTGCTAACCCCTCACATAGTCCCAAGGTATGGGACAGGTTCCCTTCAGTCACTAAACTAGGGTCCCTAGCACTAGCATCAGGGCCCTCAGGATCACTGTCAAATCCCAGCCCTCTGATAATTGGTCACCCCTCCCTCTTTGGAGTAATCTTCAGTAGCTGTGTGGTCAGTTGCTACCAGGGAAATTTCTACCCCTTTTTTATCAGTGTCCCCATCTGGAGACCCAGGCTGGGGATCCTGCCTCTCAGTGGTTTCCACACTGGTTTCTGTGGGGTTCAGGGAACTACTATTTTTCCTTGCGCTTGGCTACGGGTAATAGCACATACCGCCCCCTGCTGGAGATTGTTACCCAGGATCACATTCCCTGCTAATGTGTTGGCTACAGCCACCTGTTGCACAGTCCCCCCTGTTTCACCCCAGTCCAGGAGAACACTAGCGAGTGGCAATGTTTTCTCTTCACCAGAAAACCCTTGTACAGTTATGTATTTATTGGGTATAAGCTGACCAGGCTGTACCAGATCCCCCTTTACCAATGTCAGGGATGTCCCTGTGTCCCTTAACCCCTGAGTCTGTACCCCATTCACCATGACGGGGTGCATGTGTTACGTCATGTTCACCGGCATGCTTCCAGGGGCATGCAAACAACCCACTTCTTTTCTAGCACCCTGTTGTGTATTATGGCTCACCTTTTGGGGGCACTGTCTGGCAATATGCCCAGTTTCTTTACACAACTAACAGGCATTTCTTATTTCAGAGAAATCTTTTCTTTGAAACCTGGGCTAACTGGTTTAGGTGGAGGCAGTGAGGGTTTTAGCTGCCCTGAAGGCGTGCTTTTCCTTTTCTGCACTGCCACACCTGCCCCATTCGCTCTCAGAGCAGGTCTGCTCTTAGCATAGCTGTCCAAGAGTTCAGCAGCCTCTTGCACTGTTTTTGGATCTCTGTCCTCTAGCCAGGTTTTTAGCTCTGCTGGGCATGCCCAATAAAACTGTTCTAATAAAATCACATTTTCAATTTTATCAGCAGAGGTTGCCTCAATTCCTTCCTGCCAACGTTTTAAAAACTGATGTTGTTTCGTGGCTAGCTCCTCATAGCTCATATCAGGGCTTCTCCTGAACTTACGGAATTTAGCTCTGTATGATTCAGCAGTTAATTCAAACTTTTTTAACAGTGCAGCGTTTAGCTTTCTGTAATTATTACTGTCTTCATTGTCCATCCCGAGCTCTCCTGGTAAGTAGTGGGAATAGGTGGAAGCTCCAGGAATCTCTAGGAATTTTAGCCTGAATACAAACTTTTTCAAAAGAATTTAAAAAGGCATCCAGGTCCTTCCCTTCCTTTAACTCTGCTATCAATTTGGAGTTCAATTTGTAACCCAGTCATGCAGTCCCAGTTAAACCCAAGCCACTTACCTGCTCTAGTGCCGCTGGTCAGAGTAGTAGCTTCTCCAGTTTGTGTTACCACTGGTGCTCCTCTCTCCTCTCCTCTGCCTCTCTGTGTTCTCACTTTCTCCTCTCCTCTGCAGTTCGCTGGTGCTCATGCTCCTCATGGTCTGCCTCCCTCTGTTGTCGCTCTGCTTCCAGTTCCATCCTGTGCAACTCAATTTGCAGTTTGAGTACCTCTGGATTCAGGATACTGGTGACTATCCCCTGCTGCTGTGGCCCTTCACTGACAGTGGCCCTGCTGTCCTTTTCAGTCACGGTCAGTGACTTGCTGCTCTGGGTATCTGCTACCATCAGGGCCTCTATGAGGTTCTGCTTTTTGGCTGTCACCTCGAACAGGACTCCCCTGTCCGCACACAACTACTTCAAGTAATCTACAGTGTGCCTGCTGTAGTCAGAAGCCATCTTCTTCCCTGTCTACAGCTACTCTGACTGCACTTTAGAGAAAAAAAATAAAATGGGTAGGGACTCGACTGTACACCAAGTGATATATAGTTCTGTTTCCTTTTTAAAATAAAACTCTGCCTTTTTCTTTCTTTGTAAGAGAGCTTACGGTCTCAGCTGACACAGAACAATAAAGCTTATGATACCAAAATAATGCCACTGCTGCCAACCAATCTGTCACAGGTTCACTCAGCAGGTCAAGCCCTCTACTCCCAAAGTGCCAACCTCCGAGCGCAGTCTTGTGAACAGTGTAACAGACAAGGTAACCCTCTTGTCTGTTTTTGTGAGTTCAGATCAACCTTTGGTCTCAAGTTCTGGAGAGATTCAAACTGTAACCTCTTGCTAGCATACCCAATGCACAGGCTCAGACATATCTGTCTTCGGGGGCCAGATATCTTTGCCTATGGGCACCAAACCAGGTATTCAGAGATGAACCCTAAAACTTTAATAAAGACCTCAGATTTAAAACGCTTTTCTTTCCAGTTTAGTACCACCATACAAGCTTATGTCTGCTGTCTGCTATAACCATAAATATTTCTTAGCCAAAGAAAACAATTCAAAGACAGACCAGGTATGCTCTAAAATTAGAGTTTTACTAAAATATATAATAATATGTCAAACATACAATACAGAACTCTTATATCACAAGACATACGTATCTTTAAACAGAACAAGGTTTAAAACAGTGCAATTACTACAACAATATTTAGATTTTGTCTAGCTTTCTAAATACCTGTTTTCAGTGCTCAGATGTTTTCTTGGTCAGTGTCAGATAAAAGTGTTTCTGTAGTAAAACAGAATAATCTTTAAAAGCTGATTTTGCCCACCTCTTTTGCATGAGGTCATCTAGCTCCTCCCTGTCAAAAAAATATATATTTCTATACAACCACAGGATATAATTTCAAAGTATTAAATCTGCAACCTTAGCATAACTAAATTTCAGTGACACCTCTTTTGATTCTTGCTGCATCCTCCTCACACAGGCTTCATATGAGCATTTACAACCTCTCACCTCTGTGTATATTTCTCTCTCAATGTCATAAACCATTTTTATGATTTCCCCTTAACAAAGTTAACGTAAACAACTCTGTAATTAGCTCAGAGAAACAGGATCATTGATTAAAGTCTTCCATGTAAACATATTGGCCCAGATATTCAAACTACACCCAAAAGTGCGCAACAGCAGGAGCAAGTGCAAGTCCACTGTGCCCATGCGTAAGAAGCTGATATTCAAAACTGTGCAGGCAAGATGTGCCTATGGCACATGACTGAATATCACACCACCTGTGCCATAGCACAACCAGGATGTGCAGTTGGCATTATCTGATGCACCATAGCGCAACAAGGGATGCTCAGTGGAGCAGTCCATATGCACCATAGTGCAACCAGGGATGCCCCCTGCAGCAGGGCAGCAATGCAACAGCACAACCAGGGATGCAGGGGCCCACCACCCATGCCACAGATGAGCAGAGGAACACACAGCAGAACAGACATCGTCCCCCACACCCCATGCACTGCACAACCAGGGAAGAGCTGGAATAACCACTGGCCCATGGATACCAGCAACCAACCCATAGCCAGGCCATGGTGCCCCAGCACACCCCCTGGCAAGCTGTGACTGGCACACAAGACGGGCTGACCACCCTGTACCACACCATCCCACCAATGCAGAGCACACCCTGCACCATGATCCTCATACACCCTGCCCAGAAGTAGCACCCAACAGTGCAGGACACCGCATGCATGCCACCACCCCTACTGTGACAATGCAACCCTGTGCACTACATAGCCATGCAAGGAAGCCCCACCATATGCACACTGCAGCAGGCGGCAGCAGACAGCAATGCAACAACAGCATACACAGTGCCACCATGCACACACCTTCGAGGTACAGCTGAGAGACTGACCATGCGTCGCCACACGAGGTACCCCACATGCAACAGGGCATGCCCTGGACCCCACCACCAGCAGTACAGCACCCTGCACACCCTCCCAAGGACACATCCTGTCCCAGCACTGGCCACAACAGCCAGCACAGACACGCACAGTGTAGCATGGAGGCATGCACCACACAGGATACAACACAGTGCATGGACAAACACCCACCCATACCCAAGGGCACACCAGCACAGAGACACAGTAGTGGGTCAACCAAGCCACTGGTGTGTGGCCACGGCTGATGTGTACACAGGGCCAGCACCCCTACATTGCACAGGTGTGCCAACCACCCTGCACAGGCACTATGAAGCTGTATGCCACCAGCATGCCGCCAGAGTACAGGTGACAGACACTGGAGCACATCCCCTGCAACAGACACAAGCAACAGCATGGAGGGGGAACAACAACAGCAGAGGCCACAGTGCCACCGGAGGCAGAAGTGCACCATACTGGTGATGGAAGGTAACCTGGCATTGTGCCAGGTACAGTTGTTATCCAGCATGGACAGCCACCACTGACACACCAGCAGACCGTGCATATCACAGACATGCAAGGGTGTCAGCTGCACAGGCCATGGACGGTCTGACATGGGTGCTATGCACAGTGCAGGCCCATGGACCACTGCACACAGGCGTCCAGTGACAGAGTACAACACACAAACCACAGACAGTGACTGATCCCCCTGCCCACACCATAGGTGGTTCACCTCTGCACACACACACACACACACACACACACACACACACACCGTCCATGCATGCACCACCCCTAATGCCATGCACACCACTGCAGCTGAGCACCTGTAGGCCGCTGCAAATCAGAGACCACCACAGTTGTCATAACAAAATGCATACATTTAAAAGATGTAACAAAAAAAAATATTTACAAGGGGGGGAAGGGCCACATAACAGGTGGGGCCGGGTAAGAGGCAGGGTTGAACATATGGGAGAGGGAAGAAGGCGTGTTAGGGTGGGTCAAAGGGGGGAAGATGGTAGTCGGGGCATGGGAAATCAACATGCACCTCGGTTCTCCTCATCATGGTGCCGACGTCTGCTTCTCCTCCTCCTCCTCCTCACCCCATGGTGGTGGATTCGATGAAGCAGCTCCAACGTCTCCCTCACCACCTGGAGTAGCTCACGGATACCCCTCTGTATCTCCTGGAGTTGCCTTCCACCTAGGACAAGGGAGCAGAGTCAATAAGTGTGACTGTCCAGCCCCCTGCAGCCCACCCATTATGCATGGCATACAGCCATGTGCCACTCCCCTGTGATGGTGTGCGACCACCCACAGTGACAGTGTCTACAAGACCTGCCCATCAAGGCAGCCACAGCCATGTGGACCACTGCACACACCCACCACTCATGTCCTGCACAGCACCACCATGGCCGTACAGTGACTTGGCTATGTGGTGTGAAGGCAGTGCCACAGCCATGTGCCCGGTGCACGCATGGACCACCATTGACACACTCCCAGACATGCAGTGCCACTGGACAGTGCTGACTGTAACAAGCTGCGTGCATG
This sequence comes from Neoceratodus forsteri, assembly GCA_016271365.2. Taxonomy (NCBI): domain Eukaryota; kingdom Metazoa; phylum Chordata; order Ceratodontiformes; family Ceratodontidae; genus Neoceratodus; species Neoceratodus forsteri. The sequence goes on along the minus strand of CM028133.1, from coordinate 81,873,570 downwards.
GCAGTGGTGTCAATGGATGGTGGCCATGCCCCGCTGCCTGCCCTGTTACACAGCATCCAATAGTAATCATAGATGTAAGGCACTCACCATCATCAGGCTGGTCCACGTGCCGCTGACCACCATCATCCCTCCTGGCCCACTGCTTCTCCATGCAGCACCTCTAGTCCTGGTTCAGCTGGCGTTCTTCGGCCCCTAGGGTGCAAACATGGAGAGAGGAACATCAGTACAATCTGGTAGCAAAGCCCCCCACCCCCATGTGTGTACAATCCCACACAGCCATACACATCCACCCCACACCCCGATACCACCAACATGGTCAACACCGGACGGCCCCCCCATGTGCCGGACACATGCAACTGTGATACCCGTATGGACGATAATAGTGTATGGATGTTGCATCTACCTGGCCGTGGCACCATGGCCCTCCTGGAACGTGCCTGCAGGTGGGCAAGCAGGTCCAGGTCCCTATGCCTCAGGTCCCCATAATGATGGCGGCACTGCTCTGCCATGCGCTCCATACCAGTGGCCTCCTCCAGGGCATTGGCCACTTCCTGCCAGAATGCAGTCCAGGCCCTGTCCAGGGGTGCCTCTCCATACAAAGCCCCAGCACGGGGCTCAACTATAGCCACCAGGTTGGCTAGCTCAACCTGGCTCCAAATGACTGCATGCCTCCATGCCATCTCTGCTGTGTGGTTGAATCAAAATGGCACTCAGCAGCGCGGTCCTGCCACGTGCAGATGCTGCACAGTACAGCACTGCCATTCCCTATCGTGCTGTCACCGAACAACGTGATAGTGGTGCATCCATGCCTGATGCATGGCCCCTAGGGGGCAAAGGTTGGGCACAGGGTCAAGGGTCTCTGGTGCACAGACAGCCACAGTGTTATTGGAACCCAATGCATGTAGCATGATTGGGTGCCTGTGTGCCACCTCACTAGTGGCCTACAAGCGCTGTTGCTGATTAGCCTCTGACGCCCGAGTGCCACAGCGCCATATATGTGAACAGTGCTGTAGCGCCACTGGCACAATGGTGGCCATGCCCTGCATTGCCTCCCATGCACAGCATGTCAGCAGCATGGCAGACACCTGCATCATCAACCCAGGCATGCGCAGTTAGGTGTGTACTGTGCATGTCTCAGAACTGCGCCCTTGGCTCAGCACGTTCAACACAATTGTGCAAAGTGCAACAGCACGCTATTCAGCCGGCATATGCAAATCATCTAATCAGCCATTCAATGACGCAGTCACTGCATTTGCATCCACTTAAAGATGCACCTCGCCTCATTTGCATGAGCTGCGCTATAAAAATGCAACATTGGGCTGCACTGGCCATAGTCGGTTACTGCAGTCTATTGCAGTGAGTTGCATGCTGTTTGGGAGTGAGAACTGTGGTGTTTGGGACATGCATGGGACTGCACAGTCACAAGTAACAACTGTCATTCTCACAGGATGAATCATGACCGATCATGTGGTGGAGGAAGAAGAACAGAGTTGTGGGAGGAAGAGGAGGCCAAACTTCACAAAGGCAGAGACAGATGCCCTGTTTGAGGCCTACCTCAATCAGGAGGCTGCTTCCCAGCAGACGTCAGGGAACACCACAGACCCGTGCTGCTGCATGGGAGGAGGTGGAGCGTGCTGACAACCTGCATGGCAGCTGCCAGCGCTTCATGCAGGAGTGCAAAAATAAGATGGGCATGGACAGGTGGAGAATTAAAGAGAAGGTGGCTGCCATCAGGGCAGCATGGCCTGCGACTGGTGGGGGACAGCTGGAGGTGCAACGCCTGACCCCACAGGAAGAGCGGGTTGCTGGCAGCATGCAGCGTTGTGCCATTGAGGGTGTTCTGGGTGGTGGATTCCAGACAGGTGGTAGCCCATCACTGCATCGTAGGTCATGGTCTGTCTATTGTGGGGGGACAGGGTAGGTCACATGCAGTAATGCTACTTTTCTTCCCTTACAACTCCTGAGCATCTACATGGGTCAGTGGTGGTGGGCTTCTCCACTGAGGCCAGTATCATGGAGATGGAGGAGGGCCCATCCACCTCCACGGGAATACGGGGGTCAGGGCGACAGTGGGCCCGCCTGGACATCCGGACTGATGGTGGAGCAGGTGCGGAGGAGGCCCTGCCCATGTCCCAGCGTGCCAGCATGCATGGATGCCAGCATGCTGAGACTCGGGCTGGTGCCAGATCCATCATCGATGATGATGGAGCTAACGTCATGGGCAGTGACACATGTGGGCCAAAGGACAGCCACACAGCAGGTGACATCACGGCCATGGCTGTCGGTGGTGCCACCGCGTGTCATCACAGTCCCAGCCTGTGCCTGTCTGCACCAGTGGGGCAGCACTGGTGTGTGTCCAGGACAGTGGGACTGTTGTGGCCACTGTGACAGCACCATTGAGCCCTGCGGAGCGGCAGCTGGAGGGGCAATATCAGCAGTCGGCCAATGGCCATGGGGTGCAGTGTCGGGGGTGGCATCAGTTCACCACCTGTGGACATGCCCAGGCCTGGCCCTGGTGTGCAGAGCCCACCCTCAAGGGGTGATGAGCATCAGGGCTGCGAACACCCTAAGGGACAGCATGCCGATCAGGCAGATGACCTCTTAGATGAGCACACCCGCATACTGCAAGCATCAGTCAATCAGCAGATGCGGCTTGTGACGGCGGTGGATGCACTGAGTGTGGCTCTGCACCAGGCAGAGAAGTGGCGCAGCAGAGACACCACTCTGCTCCTGGCAGGGATGGACCGGTTACGGGAGGATGTGACCACTGCCATTAACAGGCAGACACAGGCATCCACATCTGTCTTGGCCACAATGAACATACAGTTATTTGCCCATGCGTCACAGACACCATGCAGTGCAATGTCCACCCCCATTCCCAGCGTCGTATGACACCATCCTTGTCGACACCAGGTTCAGCTGTGGGCATCCTGAGCATGCCTGGCACAGGCATGTTTGGTGTGCTGCAGACCCCTGCGCGAGCACAGTTGTGTTCACACAGTGGAACCCCTGGGGGACCGTCGGTGCCACCCCATGAGGCCAGTGGTCAGCCTGTCACTGCTGGCGGGTCTCGGTGGGGCCGCCCACTCATCCGTGGTGGCCGTGGCACTGTGGTGCATGACTGACCTGTCTCCCAACACGGCTACTGTCTAATGCTGCTCTGTGTGCATTGTGTCATTCAGCGGGCAATGCACGGGTGGGGTACCCGGCCCTGCATGCACACACACGTTCCATCTGCACACCCTCCCGGCTGCTGTCTGCTGTGGCATGTGCATGATGATGCCTGCGTTGTGCTGTATGCCACTGTGCAATGGTGCCCAGCGTCTGACACATGCACAATGACAGGCAGTGGGCATTGTGGTCTGTGGACGTGTGTGTGGCTAGGGGTGGCGGTCTGGGTCAGCGTGCCTCCTACCCTTTGTGCATGTCTTGTGAGGTGTGTGTGTGTATGACCGCATGCCATGTTAGACCTCGCCCATCCCTGGCAGTGTGTGCGGTTCCATGCTTGGCCACTTCCCTTGACAGCATGCACCCCTGGTGTGTGTCCATGTGTGTTTGTGGGTTGTGCCTTTGCCACTGGTGGTTGCACATGGCCCCATGACTTACCTGGGTTGGCTGAAGTGCTCCTCTGTGATGGTGTCCCAGTGCAGCTGTGCCAGCCGGAGCAGTCGGGGGTCCCATCGCCCAAGGGGGGGCTGCCCATCACCATCTTCACCAGCGCCCCCATCGTCCCTATCGCTGTCCCCTCTTGACCTGTACGGCTATCCCACAGTCGTTAGCCATGTTGTGCAGGATGCAACAGGCCAGGAATAGCCTGCAGACCTTTGAGGGGCTGTACTGTAGGGCACCGCCGGAGGTGTCCAGGCAACGGAAACATGCCTTCAGCATCCTGAACACCTGCTTGATGACATTGCGTGTGGTGGCATGTGTCTCACTGTAGCATTGCTGTGATGGGGTCACAGGCCACCGGTATGGTGTGAACAGCCAGGGACGGAGTGGGTATCCACTGTCACCTGTATGTAGAGGGTGGAGGTTAATTTGGTGATCAGCGTCGCCCTGCCTTGGGCCATGTAGGCCACTACCCATGTAGCCTCTGACCATGCCCCTCCCAAGCTCTATGTTTTTCCATGTGGGTTGCATACTCACCCACTAAGTGGTCAGTGGGGATATCCCCACTCTCGAATCTGTGGCATAGTGCCAACTGGTGCCAGATGAAGGCATCATGTGCTCCCCCAGGGTGCATGGCACAGACATTGATTATGCGCCCCCTGGCATCGCACACCACCTGGCAGTTGATGCTTGCAAAGCCCTTCTGATTGATATATGTGGCCCCCTCAGGCCAGGTGGTATGTGGATGGCCACATGGGTGCAGTCTATTGCCCCTAGCACACCAGGCATATGTGCTACCCTGTGGAACTCCTGAATGTTTGCTGTGCACTCCGCCAGTGTGCTGGGGAAATGGATGTACTCCACAGCATGTAGCAGCAGTGCACTGAGGAATTGGGTGAGGTGGCATGACGCAGCCGACTGGGTTATGCCTGTGGCGTCCCTTGTTGGTCTCTGGAAGGTACCCGTGGTGAGCAGGAACATGCAAGCTGTCACTTTAGTCTCCACTGACAGAGCATGACTCCATCATGTGGGTGCCTGCATCACATCACTGCACAGCTCACAGAGCCACCTCAGAATTGCCCAATTCAGGTGGTACCGGCCCACGATCTCAGTATCGCTGTACAGCTTGAAACTGGTGTGAGCTGGTACTGCCTGTTTGGGGCATACCACTGCCGGGCCCTTCCACGGCCGCGCCTCCCTGCTGCCTGCCTTCTCACACCCCTCATTATCTGGATGGTGGCACTGGCCATGTCCCTGGCTTGTGTTCCCCCCCCCGGCAGCTGTTTCTTTGTTCCCCCCGCTGTCTTGGCTGCTACTTCCCCTGCACCAGGAACATCTTCCTGTGGTGGCCTCAGTGCTGTGTGGCACTTCCCCCTTCCTCACTGTCTTTGGCTGTGGCTCCCCACACCTTTCCTGTGCCTGTGGGTTCAGGGTGCCCTTTCCCTGTCCTGCCTTGTGTGTCTGCCTAGCGGTCAGCCACATGTGCCTTCCCTGTAGCGTTCTTGCACGTCTCCCTTGTTCCTTTTTATTTTGGCTCATTTCCGCTATCGCGCAACTTCCGCTTGCTCCCCTATTGCGCATGGCACATGTTGTTGAATATCGCACTGTGCCATTTATGCACGGTTCCTCCCCCTTCAGTTGCACATGCATTCATTATCATTGCGCTCTTGCTCAGAGTGATTGGGGGGCGCATCTGCCTCCCACTGAATATCGCAGAATGGTGCATTTTCGGACTTGCGCTGGAGCAACCCTATTGTGCATGGTGCAACCCTTTTGAATATCTGAGCCTCAGTCTCTAAAAACTGAGTGTGTGTGATACATGCTGTCAGCATTTCTCTTGGCCTGCATCTGTCAGCTGAAATCTGGGATGGGGGATGAGTGAGGTCATTCCTAGATCATTTGATTTTTCAGCAGAGACAGTCATTAATACATTTTATATAAAAAAAAATATTATACAGCACTCAGAACTGGCTGTCTATGTCACACTCATTACCCATTGGTACTCATTACCCTCCATTTCATGATGGCCTTACCCCTGTTTACCCCATCCCTGTCCTTATTGCCTTTGTCGTTTTCTCCATTTACCCCTGCCCTTCTCCCTGTCAACATTTCTATCTTGGTGTTTACCTCACTTACTACCCTGATTTTTTTTTGGGGGGGGCTAGGATTTCACTTCTCATTTCCAGTGCCTCCCCCCTTAGATAGTTAAAATGCTTGCCAATGAAGCATTTAAACCTGTCACCTAGGATCCTGGTTCCCCTCCTGGACAGATGCAGTCAATCATGCCAGTATAGGCCTGCATCACTCCAGGTGGACCCCCAGTCCCCAAGAAAGCCAAATCCCTGAGCTCTGCACCAGTTTTTCAACCACTGATTGAATTCCATGGTGTGGAGCACCCTAGCCTCATCCATGCCATAGACAGGCAGCACTTCTGACAAGGTTACTGTGTGTGCTACTTGTCTAAGGCCCTTCCCCAACTCCACAAACTCTTCCTGCACTGCTTTGATCCCTTTTTCAGCCAGGTCACTTGTTCCTAGGTGGACAATGACATCCAGCTCCCTCCACTGTGCAGCTGCTCCAGTGATCCTGAGGATTCGCTCCCTGTCCCTCCAAGCCAAGGCACCTTACCTCCCTCTCCCCTTCCTCCCCCAGTTCTACCCCCCTAGCAATGGAGTCCCACACCAGGAGTTGTTTCCTTCCCCTGTGGGGTCCCATGCCACCCTCCTGTGGGTCTCCTTTGTGGAGGTTCCCAGCATCCTCCTTGGTCTCCACTGCAGGTGTCTCCATCGAGGAACCACACTTTGCCAGAATGGCATATGAATTGTGGAGAGGTACAACTGGAGGGATGCACCTCTGTTCCACCACCTTCACCCTCCCTGAGCCCACTGTGGTCCAACTGCTCCTCTTTCTTGGCAACCTCTGAGGCAACGGCAGTGGCTGTGGTGGTCCCTGGGTGGGAGACGATGTCCCCCAAATCCTGGCCAACTCAGCCTGGAGCTAAGCAACCTCCTCCCTCAGCCCAGAGAGATGCCTGCAGATGGGACAACACTGCATCCTCCAGAATGTCTCCTGCAAGACTGCTGCTCCACAGCCACTGCACTGCACCACTCCCATCATGTCTTATTTCTAGCCCTTTAACTGTTGTTTAGAATGCTTACTCTTTCCACTGTTTATTATATATATATATATATATATATTTGTTCTCCCTACTTACTTATAGCCTCTCTGCCCTTTAAGCTGATCTGAGATAAAGAAGTTCCTATATTTCTCAGTAGTCTCCTTACTTGTTCAGAGTCAGACCTCCAGCAGCTGGGGGGGGAGAGCTACTCTTTTCCTTCTAGGATGGTGAGCCTTTTGTGGCTCTGTGATCACTCACTTCCTGCTCCCAAAGAGGAAGTTCCTGTTGTCAGTCAAATCCTGTGCCTATAAAAGTAGTACTGGCTTAGGGTGGGGGATGGAAAGGAGGGAAGGAGGGCAATATAGTCCCAGTAGAGAAGTATAGTTATAACAGTAGCTACTTCTTCTTGGTGTTCTCTGCCTGTTCTCTGGCAAAAGCTATCTAGGGCAGTTTTTTTTTTAATCTGGCTTTAACCTGGCTTCCTTCTAGCTAAGCCGCTCCCCCTACTTCACAGCTCTTTCTGCACTTAGTTAATTGCACAGGTAACAATTCCCCTCCCCCCCCGGGATCCCAAACAATTCCTTACTGTCACAATATCCCATCCCCCCCACAGAGCCCCTCTACAAATTCTGTCTCTCTTCCAACCCAGTAACTTAGTAAGGACCCGTCAAGAGGGCCCCCTTCCCCCCCTCACATACTTTACAGTGCGTGACTCCTTCCACCGGGCAACATCTCCTCTTCCCCATCCCCCAACCCTCCTCAATGTCCTGTAATTAAAATAGTCTTCTAATGCTGCAAACCGAAAGGTAGCAACTTCCCCATAACAGAAGAGGCACTTACTGCCGCCTGCCAAAAATGTGACATAAGGGAGGTCTGCAAACTTCTTAACATAAAAACCCTTTCATTCTGGCAGCCCGCATGTATGTAAGGGGTTCATTCCTTGTGGACAGCTCTCCAATGATATCTGGCATTGGTTTATAACAATAAGAAAAAGGTAACTGAGGCAGGTGGAAGAAATACCCCCAAAATAATCAGCTGTGCACCATATCCTCTAGGGCCCTTACTGTCTCGTTTCAGCCTAAACGTGCTAGTAACCCATCCTGTCTGGTAAATGAAACTTGCTGGTACGAGGTTACAGGCCCTCAACTATATCTACCCAGAGCCCCTCAGTATTGCGTTCACATCAATGGACTGGGCACCCCACTATGATTTAATAATCAAAGAAACAGTGCAAATAAACTGATATTCTGGCTTCCGGATTGTCCAAAGAGTCACTGCCTGCATCCTGTGTTCTAAGTGCATCACGCATGTAGAAGAGCCTTATTTGTAAGTCCCAAAAAAAGAACAAAATCCCTGAGTACGAATAAGTCAGAATATTCCCTGATTAGTGAGTATTGTCCACAAAGAACTAGTTCTGCCAGTCTATCAAACGAACAACAATATAGACACAACATTGTAAATCAGTTTCCCCTGAAATCTCCTTTGCAGAGCTGTTTAAACATGCTCGACATTCTAGCAAGGCACACTGGACTATATCTCCCCACAAATCCACGTTAGGCTCTCACCCATCTCTGAAAAGGTTTGGAAGCAATTTCTTCAACTTGAGCTCAGCAGATGTTGGATCTTCTAAAGGGATCCATTTCCCCTCAATGGAGACTTGCAGATTGGCAAGATACAGCATCCGAAAATGGATATTTGCAGCTAGCAGTTTGGTCACCACATTATGATACTCTGCCCTCTTCTGCCTCACTGATGGGGGAAGGTCGTAGGTGATATGAATTGAGGATCCTTCCCAGAGCATTTCTTTCAGTTCTTGGACCTTAGCCAGCAGATGCTGGTGCTGCTGGTAATTGAGGAACTTGAAAATAAATGTCCTGGGCCGAGTCCCTGGCGATGGCATAGGCTTTAAGGCCTGATGACCCCTTTCCACAATATACTCAGGACCAAAGGAAGAAGAGCCTGCTATTTTCTGAATTAGCTTTTGTGCAGATAGGACAGTATTAGAGCCTTCTTCCCGCTCTGGTAGCCCAATAATCACCACATTGTTTCGACGGCTTCTGCCCTCAAGATCTTCGACCTTGGCTTCAAGTTTGAGCACACGCTACCTGACAAGCATCATAGCCAGGTCGACTTTCTCTAACTTCTTCTCTACAGAGATCATGCAAACCTTGCAGTCTCCTGTATGTTGTGCCAATTCTTCTTGTTTGCTAGTCGTCACTTTCACCTCCTCAGTTAGTGATTGGACCTCGTCCCTAAAGGAATGGAATTCTTCAAGAAATTGCTCCAAGGATAGAGGTGTGGTCTCCATGGCTGTAGTGATTTTTCTGGCCGCCAAAGTAGACTGGGCCTTCACTTTTTTGCAGCTTTTTCAGGGGCGATTGGCAGCGTATGGTGCGGTGGAGCAGCTCGCATTTCTGCCTCCATGGCCAGCTGAAAACCCCTGAAATTCTCTATTTTTGTACTCTATAGGGTTGCAGCACTCCAGTAGTTCACTATAGCGAGTAGACTGAGATAGAATGGAGAGTTTAAATGGAGGTTAGCAGAGGAAACAGCGGGAGAGCTCAAGAAAAGCGTCTACTCAGTTGGAGGCATCACGTGATCTCCACGGACCCCCTTTCTAATTATTCTAATTCTGGGGCAGACTTCAGGAAGGGGAAGGTGAATTTCCCCTTGTGGTACCCTAATGACAGGCATGTTCCAACAGGCGCACTGATGGCCGGAAGGGCAAAAAATCACAGTGAATCTCCACCCTACTCACCCTCTAGCAAGCAAGCACCTTTCCTCCAGCCTGAAATTTATATGGATATATCTGAATGGTACAAGTAAAAAAAGGAAACCATCCTACACTGGAACAAGATGCCCTCATCCCTCATCAGTGTCCTGCACAGAATGATTGATGACATCTTCCCCTAACATAACACCTGATTGGCCACTTGTCAGCCAATCAGGTGTTACTGTAGGAAGATTTAATTCATTCATTCATTCATTCTGTGTAGAACACTAACTAGAGAACAGGATGCCTTGCTCAAGCACTGGGCAGGTTTCTTTTTTACACATGCAATCCAGATTGATTTTTATACATTTGGGGCTGGGGGATGGGAGGCTAGTGGCTAGAGGTGGGAGGAACCATTTGCACCATGGATGGGGTGGATTACAATTAAAATAATAATGTTTTTAAAAAATTGTTTTGCAGGTAAAAGACTACTTTGTCCAGTGAATTCCACGTACTGTAGAAGCACTTCTCCAATGCTGGCCTAATAGGGAAGTGATTGCCCTCCACCCTCACCGGCAACCCAGTTTCAGGAATGACCAGAGTGACTTGGTGGGCCAGCAGGGTGAGGATGGATCAAGTGCCCAAATGGCAGCTCTCCTTCCTGTTATAGGGACTGCCACCTGCTGGAGGCCATGCCGCAGTGCAGCAGGAGTGCACACAATAAGGGCAGAGCAGCAGCATGATGTGCTGGTACACGTATCCTGATGTGCCCATCCAAGGGGAGAAAACAGAGGAAAAGTGCCAGGCTGCTATATGCCAGCACCCCCTGCAGGCTCTCACATGAACGACATGGCTGGCCACCCACCAAATAGAATTCTGTGTAAGTGGTAGATAACTGGGAAGTCCATGAGAGGGTCCATAACAGGGCTGGAGTGTGCTGATTGCAGACTCAGGAAGGAGGAGAAAACACCGACTGAAAAAAAAAGCACACTTCACTGACACTTTACCGGCAATGTGCCAATAGGTGTAGTCTTTCCCAGGCAAAGGTGGGCACTTCCCTGGGTGAAAACTCGACAAAGTACACCACCAGTGATGCAAAGGCAGAACTTCACAAAGTACAGTACTTCATCCAGTGACGTTTCAGGACATGGCACATCTCCTACTTGAGAGGAAAGCTGGGAAAAGCCCCTATGTCACAGAACAAATCTGATGTTAAGATCTATCCCAAGATAATGGTTTCACTTCCTCTAATATTATGCAATTATGTTACACTTGCAGGTGTGTTATTTTATATCATATGATGGGTTCCTCATTCTAAACCACATTTTCTTAAGAGACAAAAAGAATAAGACTGAATCAAGGTGAATGCTGCCACTAAAGAAATTGAGACACCAAATAGTTTAACATTTCATTTGGAGTTTTAACTTATCAACTGTACACATACGTGCTACAATTAGTGGTTTGACTGACAGATGAGAGGGTGGAAGGAAGTGCATACTTAACCCTCTTAATAGTCTAAAAAACATGTATTTAACAGTTTGTTGTTCAGGACGAGTCTTTGATAACAATGTTAAAACGAGGTAAGCATATACTACAGAGTAAAAACTCCATTAATGTTGGATTTGGTATTTCTCTTCCTTTCCTGCATGCAGTGGAGCAGAATATCACAGCTCTACTGAAAAGGTTGTTTATTTGTACATTTATTATTATCCTTTCTAAAATGGATAGAAAAAATCTAAAACCTTTATTGGCTGAGAGAGGTCACCTGGCCATGCATTCAATCTATTGCACTCCCTGTTCTGGCTTATTACTTACGTATCACACTCTGTTCTGTCCCATTCCATAGCATTACACATAACATTGAATTCTACAAACAGATTAGAACCCTGGATATATTTGTGTAACCCCTAGATGGCGCTATCCCAGGGGCTACTACCCCTGCCTGATTTGCCACTAACAGGTTGAGGGGCCTGGATCCAATGGCGGGTGCCTCCACCCAGAGGTCGGGGTTTGCAATAGTTAAACTAACTTGGTCACAGCCCTCTGGGACACTGCAACCCCCCTTTCTTCCCACTAGTGGCCCACACAATATATCAGAATTACCTTCACAGTATACACTTACCCCAGGACTGGTTCCGCACTGGGACCTCCTGTGAAATAAGATACAGTGCAACAATCACAGTACAGTACTTTAACATAGACAAATACCTCAGCAGTATAACTTTGCTGAAACAAGCAGCTCTGATTTATTTAGGATATAACAAGGACAGGGGAAATCAGGTTAATTAGCTTATCACTCTACTATCTACTTATGGCTCTGTCAGGCCTATCCCTAACAGTTACTGTCCCTGGGTACCCAAGCCCTAGTGGCTAGTCCAAACCGTGGCAGCTGGTAGGGGCCCTTTCACACAGAGAAAAGGAGAATTAAACAGTCAGCAGTACAGTAATTCCATTTGGATTTAATGTGGCAATTCGACAGGGAGCGACCCTGAATTAGTACTCACGACCTCCAAACAAGATAGGGTCCTTCAATGTCAGCAGGGCTACTCTTGAGCTCCAAGAGACTCCTCACACATTTATATGGTAAAAAGAAAGCACTATACCAGGCAGGCTGCATCTGTATCCCGATCGCAATTACTGCACAATACCCGGGAGAACACACAGCAGATTCAGTTCCTGACAGATCGAGTGCAATTTTCAGCAATTCCTCCAGTCTTCTACAGGGTGAGCCTGGTTTCTACTCTTCAGATATCCTTTGATTCTCTTCACAGGACGGAGTCAGTCCTAACAAGCTGCAGACCGGAACTCTGGACCTTATACATGTTTTTTTTGACTAAAACTGTGCACAGAAGGAGCACAGGGTTCCTTTCCCCTTCACTGCCAGAGCAGACTGAAACTCCAACAGACAAAACCGGGCACTTCCTTTGAGTTCCTCCCAGTTCTTGACTGGATTGGCTGTCACTCACAATAGACTGCTGCTGTTGGTCCAAAAAGGCGCCGAAGTCTAAACTACATCTCCCAGAGTCACTGCCCATACGATCCTCTTGTGGCTGGCTCAGATTATGAGTCCAAGTTCTGATTCGTCCAAGGCACCATTTTAGAGCTAGCTTACCCCACACTGATTGGTCCAGTTCAGCAGTTCAAAATCAGAATGGGGAACTAGGCAGACACAGTTCTGTCTGCAAAGAAAGCAGGTTAGACAAACTGTAATTTCATTATTACTCTAACTGATTTCTGGCAAACAGTTACATCTTTCAGATAGGTTCCTTTGTACTCTAGTGACTGCAAAAATGGAGTGAATTGGCAGTAGTTCGAGTGGTACTCAAACAGAGAAACACACAGTCCCCCCATATAAACTAATTATGTCTGCAAGCAGACAGCTCTTAAAGAGACAGTACCAGAGGCTCTAAAAACACTCACTGATAAATGGCTTAAATGCCAAACACCATTCAGGCTTGGAGCATTCAAGCAAGCTCCTGGAAGTCTTTTGGGACCCCCCATTTGCAGGGGGGTTACATTTGAAAACTTCTAGACCAGAACCCAGAACTTTAGTGGGTTGTCACAGCCCTACAATACTTCAAATGTTGGGAGAAAATATTAAAAAGAACCTCATTAGCATCCCATAACCAGGAAACAAGTACAGGAGTGAACCCTTAGGTTCCAGAGCAGGATCTGAAAGATGAAGAGGGAAGAGGTGGTACGAAGAGAAAAAAGAAAATTATAAGTGTGAGTTTGACGGTATGAAAAATAGGCCTGCCAAAAAGTAGTTTTGAAGAACAGAGAAGCTAGCAAGAAACTTGCTGTAGCGGACCATTAGTCTAGGGTGCTCCCTCCCTCCCTGGACCTGGGGGAAGGGGGAATGGGAGGGTATCTCCTTTGGAAGTGGGCATCAGGCTCCAGCAACGCCCATGGGGGAGTTACCGCTGAGGCTGTCCCCACTGGGCAGTGGCATCTGGGAGGGAGGAGAAAGAGGGATTTTATGAGCTAGAGGCCAGCAGCTCTCCCTCTTTCCTTCTCCTTCCTTTGGATTGGAAACAACAGCTAAGTGTCCAGTGGTCAGAATGAGGTAAGGGCCTTTAATGGACCTAACAGTTAGGGAAAGGTGAAGAGCACAGGACCTTGGGTTCAAGTCCAGACTCTTTATTTTTTGATATAACACAGAGGTTATTGTAGTGGGCTGGGGGGAGCATGGTTCATCCTGCACAGCTGGGTATAATTCCCATAATGTTCTCTTGCATACCGGGTGCCTCTGAGCAAAGTCTTTTACCTCCCCAGTGCTCCCGGGTTGGCCCTGTAAAGAAGCACTTGTGCTAGTGGGCCTCACCTGCATTCAGCAACCACAATGGGCTGATGCACCTCTGCTGGCCATGCAGTTTCTGGGAGTGCTGCCTGTTTATAGTGCTTTACTACTGGGGAGGTGGCTACTCAGCCATGGAACATGGTTGGGAGTGCCAGCAGGTCCAGCTGGGTTTCGTTACTCAGGACCAGCATTCTGGTTCCTCCCATGGCTCAGTGGTTTAGTTGCAGACCTTGGATGTTACAGCTTTTTCCCTGAGGCTGATCAAGTCCCCCCACGTCTAGTTGCATAGCCATATCGGAGTCACTATAGAATGTCTTGCTATTTCCTAGGAAGTGTGAATTGCTCTCAGACTTTTCCTTACCTCAGTCCTTCTGACATGCCACAGAACACGGTGGAGTGACCACATCACTTGAGACAGGGAGCTGATGGGCTGCCTCTCCTTTCTTCCTCCTCAAGCATTGCATTGCCTATTTGCTGGTGGAGCGACTTGTACCTCTGTATAGACTGTGGTACAACCGGAAGTCAGGATGCTAGACACATTCTGGCTCAGTGAGCTAGATCTGTGCCACCACCCCCCCCCCAGAATTGTTCTTTCTTTGAGTTTTGCACACTGCAGACCTCACAGCTCGTGCGAGCCTGGCATCCATCTTGGGCAGATCGGCAGCCAACCAGCATGGCTGTTGGGTAGGGTAACATTTCATCCTCGGCTGGGATTCAGGGAAGGTACTTAGCCAGCAGGTCTGGGCGGGCCAGCTTGGTGGTTGCTGTGGTTCCACAAGTGAGGCACAATCCAGGGGTTGGCCCTGGAATTTGGAAGATGGCATCTGGGTGACTGAGGTGGCCATGTTGGGTGAGGCTCTGGTAGATGTAGTTCCAGCGCCAGGGCTTCAAATTTAAAGGGACAGGCTCTTGCTGCCTAGCTTTCTGTGGTCCATGGCTTCAGGGGACAGCGCTGAAGGTCATTTGTAGTGGGTAGGTGACATATGGAAAAATGCATAGGACCACATAATAGCAGGATATTCTTTAAGATTTGGTCAATTCTGGTCAGAGCCAGGTTGCAGTATAGCATAAGGCTCTGTGTGACCGTGTGGCAGTCATTCAACTTCCCCATGTTGGCAAGATGCACGCAGCAAACAAGTCTTGGCTTAAATGTTTCTATGGAGCCGAAATCGGGATCAGATCAATGATAAAAAAGCAATTATGCTGTTTAGGTTGGGAAGATTCACCATTAGTGAAAAGCAAGTACTTACATGTATTAGCCATTGCAATATGTGAATTAGATGAGTAAGGCAAGGCAATATTGTTTCTGTGCTGCCCTATCAGACAGGCTAATGATACCATAGGAGAACAGCAAATACACAGTTACATGGGCAATATATATCATAAATTTGCATTTAAAAAGTACTGCAAGCCAACTCAAACAGATCACATTTTAATGCTCCTGTAAGGCCTCATCTGAGTTGTCAGCATGAATATGGGGTGACAATTTCTCTGTGCTGCTGTGTATGGTGTTGGTGTATATAAACAAAAAAAAATTTCAACATTAAATAAATAAATAAAGCACCAATGCAAGAGCCATCAGTTCTACTGGGAAGCTGTGTGACCCTGCACAAGTTACTTACCTTCCTCATGCCTCTAGTTTGCACATGAGGACAAGCTCTGGGCACGAAAAAGATGATGCAGACATGGGGCAGGTGTGGTAAAATAGACTGTGAGCAGAATGAATAATATTTAAGAAGCTAAGCATAATATGCAGTGTATACAAAAAAAATGTGTAAGGGTTCCTCAGAGGGCTGAGCTTGTATCTTCATGCCCCCATACACGTCTTAGATGGCCATTGCTTGAGCCAAGGCAGCACTGGCTGCATGCAGCCACATGGGGCACTCAAGGTTGCAGGTATCCTGGTTAGCTGTGAGTGAGAACCCTTAGGTAACCTGGGGGGGGGTTGTGGCTGGGACATGGGGGAATTCTGCCTCTTGCCAGGCCCCCCCTTTTTTTTTTAATATTCTGTTTAAGAGTTTTCTAACACAGAGACTTATACATACAACGTATGACAAAAGACAGCTACTAACACAAACACACTAAAATCCCAGTTATATCATGATATCTATCAGATTCCATTTACAAAGATGCAGTCGAGTGTGCAATACAATCCATATTCTCAGACAGATTCAGGTATCCCCTAGTTAATCACGTAATATTAAGCACAGAGAGCAATCAAACATTCCCCTACTATTCATATTTTCAGGACCATAAATATCCAATAAACCATAGGCAGGCTGCTGATTTTTCCACTCACAGGAGGGTTATTCCCCCTAGACCTAACCATCACTCTGGGACTTAGATACTCAACCCTGAACGGAGCATTAGGTTTTCAGACATGCTCAAGGACACCAAAAAAGGAGCCCAGTCCCTCAAAAACACCTCCTCCCTATCTCTTACGATCCATGTAAGCCTCTCCAAAGCCAAGGAGTGTATAACCAGTCTTCGCCAGTCAGCCAGCATAGGCCCATTTCCAGTGACCCTGGTGTTCTGAATACAGTGCCTTGCCAGCACAAACAACACCCATACCCACCTAGGTAGTAGTTGCCACTCCTCCTCTGCTTCCATTATTTCCACCCCAAATAGGCAGACCAAAGGGTCGTGAGACAATGGGCCCCCCCATCCCCTTGTTCACCTCCTGGACTATACCTCCCCAAAACTTAACCAGGACGGGGCATGTCCAGAAGCAATGAAAAAAGGTACCTAACCCTCTACTACATCTTCTGCAGTTCGGTGAAACTGCAGGGTGTGCACTATTGGCCACTGGGGGCCAATAAATTCTATGCAAAAATTTATAAAAGGCATCCTTAAATTTATTGCATACCATAATTCCCTCCGGCATACCTAGCACTAACTTCCAGTTCCCATTCGATATTTGCAACCCTAAATCCTTCTCCCAAAGAGCCTTTGTGGGGCCCATCAAGTCTGGAAGGTTCTGCTTATCTTGTTTTTTATTTTTTATTTATTTAGCTTTTGTTGACCGGGTAAGTGCACTAGACAAATCCTGCCTATTTTCAGGCACGACCCGGGGGAGAGGGATACAGATGAATGCCAGCTGACTTTGAACCAGATTAAGCTTTTGGTGGTATTTTTAGTGAATGAGGGAAATTTGGCCAGGACACTGGGGAAATTCCCCTACTTTTTTCGATAAGTGCCATGGGATCTTTAACATCCACCTGAACTACCACCAATCCAGGCAGATGGGACCTCGGTTTAACGTCTCATCCGAAAGACGGCACCTCAGAAGTGCAGCACCCCTCTCATGCTACACTACAGTGTCAGTACTGGGATATTAACCCAAGTGCCAGATGTGGGAACTGAACCCACAGCCCTCTGATCTCCCGGCCTCAGAGGCGAGTGTGCTACCTACTGAGCCACTGACTCTTCCCAATAATTCCTTTTGGTTCTTTCCTGGCCTGACATACCATCTGCTCTATTCGATTTGAATGCAACCCATCCCTTCCCCCTGTACCCAATCTTCCTACATATGCTTTGACTTGCAGGTACCAAAATAATTGGGAGGTCCCCAACCTCATCTCTCGCCTGACCTTATTAAACTCACTCAACTCCCCTTTCTCCAGTAACATCCCTATATATGTCGCCCCTCCTCTCTCCCATTCTAAAAACCCCTATCTTCCATCCCAGGAATGAAGAAGGGATTCTTCACAATCGGGAGTAAGACAGTCTCCCTCTGGGCCAATCCCTTCCATTGCCACAGCTGATCCCAGGCCTCCAGTGTTTCCTGAACTAACGGGTTGCCACTTCCCAAATCTCTGTATGCTCGTAATCCCTTACTATGAAGGTAGGCTGTAAGCCTCCCTGGGGTCCCCTCTTGTTCCAACCCTACCCAACTAGCCACTTCTGGTCTATATACCCAATCAGCCACACCCCTGAGTTGCACCGCCCTGTAATACGTACCCAAATCCAGGAAATTAAGCCCTCTCCTATTTCTATCTGCCTTAAGCCTTGTTAAGCTTATTCTAGGCTTTTTTCCCTGCCAGATGAAATCAGTGAACCCCTTCTCTAACCGTTTCACATCCCCCTGTGTTAACCTCATCTGTAACATTTGCATGGGGTATAAAATGTTAGGGATAATATTCATTTTTATGAGAGTAATCCTCCCAATCCAAGACACTGGAAGTTGCATCCATCTCTTAAGGTCTGCCAACACCAATTTGATTAAGGGGTGATAATTCAACTTATACAGCTCTTCCCACCTCCGTCCTATTCGTACCCCAAGATATTTAAAGTCCATCTGGATGACCCTGAATCCCCTCTGCCGTACCTCTGGGCCAATGTCCGGGAACCCCATAGCTTCAGATTTCCTAACATTAATCTTATACCCAGAAAAACCTGCAAACTTTTAAATAACATCCATCAGGTGTCTCATAGAGTTGCGTATATCCCTTAAGAATAACAGCATATCATCAGCATAAAGTGCCACTTTATGCTCTCTCCCCTCCCCGTCACCTACTCCCACCATGCCCTCATGCTGGCGTATCGCCGACGCTAGGGGTTCAATTGCCAAGGCAAACAGCAGAGGGGACAAAGGGCATCCCTGTCTTGTTCCTCTACTCAACCCGAATTTCCCAGAAAGGCACCCATTCACCATCACCTGCACACTCAGCTTTAGGTACATAGCCCTGACCCACCCTATAAACAGATCCCCCAGACCAAACCGGGTCATCATCTCAAAGAGGTACTCCCATTCCACCCTGTCGAATGCTTTTTCAGTGTCCAAGGAGATCCCCCCCATCTTACCTCTGGTCTGGCCAGCCCACCATATGACGTTTAACAATCTACGTACATTATGGTAGGACTGTCACCCCTTGATAAACCCGGTCTGGTCTGGATGGATCACCTCCAGTAGGATGCTCTCCAATCGAGTGGCAAGGAACTTGGCTAAAATTTTCATATCAACATTAAGGAGGGAGATCGGTCGATAAGCTGGACACTCGAGCTTGTCCTGTCCCCACTTATGTATTAAGCAAATATTAGCCTCATAACATGAGTCAGGTAGTTCCGGGATCTGCCCCTCCTCCCCTCTCCCAAATACCTTCCTCTGCGCTTCAGCCGTTTGCTCCCCCAGGATCCTATAATGCTCGACAGGAAACCCATCTGGCCCACAGACCCTACCCTCCTGTAGCTTCTGTATGGCACTTAGAATTTCCATTCTTGAGATGGGCTGACCCAACACCTCCTTCTGCTCATCTATGATCTTCTGCAAAGGCACCCCATCCAGAAACTCCCGGATACATTCCTCCTTCCCCACGTGTTCTGCCCTATACAGCTTTTCATAAAAACTCCCAAAGCGGTCTGCTATGGCCTTTGAACTTGTAATAGCTTGCCCCTCCGCCCCCTTAATTCTCAGTATCCGAGTTGGGCATCTGTTCCCCTTCATCAGCCTCACCAACATGGGCCCAGGCTTATTCCCCAACTCGAACACCCTCCTTTGACAGAAGAACCATGCCTTCCCTGCTTCTTCTCTTAATAAAGAGTTAAGGGCTTCCCTCGCCGTTGCTAACAATTTGGAGACTTCTCCCCTTTCTCCTCCCCATACCCGCTTCTCCAACTCTTTCACTTGTCTTTCTAGTTCTTCCCTTTTACGCCTTCTCTGTTTTTTAATCTTAGCCAATAGCTATTATAGCCCCCCTCATATAGGCCTTACCCGCCTCCCAGAAAGTGGCACTAGAAACCTCACCCATGGCATTCGTCTCCTCATAGAACTTCCATTGTTCTGCCAAGTACTCCCTGAATGTTCAATCCTTAGCTAAATACGTAGGAAATCTCCAGACTGTGGGCCTACTCTCAACCCTCCCCCCCCCGTGATCCTCAGCACCACCATAGCGTGGGCCGAAATGAAAATGGGACTGTGGCTTATCTCCTTTATCCTTCCCACCCAACTTCTAGGCAGAAAAATATAGTCTAACCGGGACCACGTCTTATGGGGATTGGAACAGAATGTGTACTCCCACCCGGTGGGGTTAACCGCCCTCCAGCTATCTACCATATCCAAATTTGCTATCCCGATTTGCCACTGGCACATAGCCTCCGTCACTCACCCCTTACCTGCAGAGTGGTCCACATTTGCATCCATAGTCCAATTAAAGTCTCCTCCCATAATAAGCCCAGGAAATTGCTCTCTGACAAGCAGGCCCAGCAAAGAGGACTAGAAATGCAGGTCATACACCGCCAGTGCGTAAACACAACCAAATGTAAGTGCCTCCCCTCTCCATTCCCCAGTAACAAAAATATATCTGCCCTCCTTTGGATCTCTCACTACTCTTTCACCTCAAAGAGCAGGCTCTTATGCAGGAGTATTGCTACCCCCCTTTTATGAGAGAATAGGAGGCAGCTGAACACTTCCCAGCCAATTCCGCTTTCAGTTTGGCATGCTCCAAATCTGTCAGGTGCGTCTCTTGTATACAATGCCACCTGTGCCCCCTTTTGTCAAGCACAGTTAGAAGTACGGTCCTCTTCACTGGGCTCGCTATACCTTTTACATTCCAAGATATGACATTAAGATTTACCAGGTCACCCATCCCACCCTATAAAGCTTTCCATTTTCAGAGCCATCTCCACTTGACATTGCACTGCACACATCCAAGTTGTCATAATACTTTCAGGAACACTCATACACTGTCTTTGATTTCTGCACAGTCGACTGCATCCATAAAGACATGACCAGGTAACTACAGTATAATAAAAACAATAAGAAATCTATCTATCATAACATTTATATCTACACAACCCCACACCCCTCCCCCTGCCCCAACACCCCCTCCTCCCCCTCCCCTCCTCCTTACACATTCTACTCTTCCACCCCTCCTCCACTACACTAATTGCTAACATAGCACAAGTATATGTTTTAAGACAAGAAAAAATAAAAGTTCAACAGTTCTCCTCCACAACCGAGATGCGCACATCCGGCCGCCCCTTCCGGCAGCCAAGTTCCCTCCTTCTGGAAAAATCCCACCCCCAGAGTCCCCAATGAGATCAACCCCAAGTCCGAGCAGTATCATACTATCTCATCTTTTGCCTCTGGGGTCCCCCCCAGTGCACCCGCTCCCTCCACCAACATCTGCATCCCATCCATCCGTCTTTCTCCCACTTCCCTATCCACCCTAGCATTTCCTCTTTGCGTCTCTCCAACCTTCTAGCTCTCTTTTCCTAAAGTCTTAACCATAAGAACCCTCCACCTATCATAATACCCTCTCATCTGAATTATCTAATTGTTTGCCAGACAGTCTGCCACCACCTGAAGGGTTCACCTCCCCCAAACCCCTGCCCCTCCAGGGTGGAATCGACAACCCATCATCGCAGCCTTCATCCTCATCTCAGCACTAACCTGCCCACAACCTACTCCCCCTTCCCCAACTGCCGACTCACCCCAAAGGGAGTAGTACCTGACCACTCATCCCCCACCTCTCCATCTCAGACCAATACATTAGACCCATGGGGGGCCGCCCTACTCCGACCCAAAGCAAGAAAACCAATAGCGCAGCCTTTGGTCACTTCTTCCTTATCCAGCTCTACTACCCCCCTCCCTCGAGGCCACGAGCAGGGGCATATCGCAGTACCAGATGCTTACACATGCAAAGCTCAGGAGGGGACCAATTTGCAGAGCACACTTGAATATGCTCAGTTCACTCTCGCCCCCCCTCCTATGGTGAACCCACCATCGACTCCTAGCTCCAGGCTCCATGGCCTCCCTCCCCCAAAACGCCTGAGGATGCACGTAGCAGCACGACCCAAGGCAGATCTTGGCAATATCCCTGAGCCCCACTGTTTTGAGCTGGCCTATTGAGCCTTCTCTCCCTAGGCTGGCCTACACCACCCAAACTCTAGCATGCCTACCCGAACCCCCCCCCAGCATCTCCCCATATCACCCCAATCTAAATGGGCGGTTCGATCTCCCCCAACACACCCCGCTCTTATTACATTACCCCCAACCTCCCTCCCTCCAGCCCCAATTGATGGCAGCAGATGTAGTTGTTAAAAAACAGACAGTATTGGAGGGGCACGGGGGCTAGGCCGCACCATCAAAAAACATGCGCTAGGCCCGCCCCCGCTCCTACCTTACAGGCATCAAAAGTGCAGTCCTGTAGCCACTCCCTTCCAATTCTCAGCCTTCAGTTGCACTCCCAAAGTCCACAAGTCCAGAAAAGGCCCCCAATGAAGGTGGGGGGAGACACATCAGAGCCCAATCTCCAAACTGCTTGGACCCTATCAGTCCAGTGTACATCAGTATCAACTAGGCCAACATCCAACCCCTCCATGAGACAGAGTCCTCGCATGAATGGGGTGCGACGGTGCCAACAGGAACACTTCAAACACTGTACAGTTCATAATCTGTGCAAATAGGAATGGTGCACATCAAAATTAAAGAAACACAGGCTCCTTTCAACCAGCCTTCTAGCTCTTTGCAACTCCCCCACAGCCGTTCAGCTCACTCTTCTTTTTAGGCCCTTAACAAACTCCTCCGCTTTCTTGAGCTCCCAGAAGGAGTAGGTTGCCCCTTTGTGCTTGATTCTAAGTGTAGAAGGGTAAACCAGGAAATTTTCCACTTTTAGGCTCCTCAGCTGAGACATCAGCCCATTGAAAGTCTTTCGCTTTTTCAGCAAATGAGCCGAATAGTCCTGTGAGAGGAACAATCTGTGGCCTTCAAAACTCAGGGAGCCCTGGGATCTGTATGCCTTTAGTATCGTCTCCCGATCCTGGAAGTTATGAAAATGCATAATTATCCTCCGGCTGCTGTGGCATTACCGCCCAAAGTGCTCGCTCCAACTTAACCTTGCCGTTTTTCATGTTAAGGCCCAGCAACTCTGGTGACACTCTGCTGCAGATATCCAGGGCATCATTTTCCTCTTGGCCCTCTGGAAGCCCCCTAAGATGCAGGTTTAGCTGCCTGTGGTAATTTTCTTGATAATCGTACATCTCCTTGAACTCCTCCAACTCCCTCTGTAGAGCTCGAACTTGCCCTGGCACCATTAGCACCTCGTCCTCCAGTCTGGAAATCCTTTCCTCAGCTTCAGTCAATCGAGTGATCTGTTGCACCTGCTACTCCAAAACCTCCTGCAATCTACCATCCAGCTTATCCTCCAGCTTCACCAGACGTGGCTCCAGGGCTGCGATTACTTGGCCCGTCAGCTCCTTCCCCAGGGCCGCCACCTCAGCAGCCGAGAGCGAGACCAGGCCTGCATTCTCCCTTCCAGGGCCTGACGTTCCCTTCTTGCCAGTTTTCCCAGTTGCATGCTGGCTTTTAGAGGGCATGGGGGTCAGATATTCTTCCATCGCTCCCTCCACCACCCAACGACACCGTTTTGCTCACTCCGGGTAGCAGATTCTGTATTTTAATATTTATTTACCAGCTGATTTGACGGAACTAGCGGGAAATGTGACCTCTCAGTTAGCTGCTCATTAGCACCCCCACCCATTTTTTAGAGAGAGGGGAAAGGCAAGTGCCAGATACCGGAATTGAGATGAGATGGTTTTCTGTTGAACAGATCTTGGAAGAATAGTTGGAGTGAGCGGCTTGGGGGGTTGGACTGTGTCTGTCTTGTGGTGGCTTGGGAAGATCACAGACTGAAGGTACAGGACAAAGAAGGGGGGATGAGTCAAATTCTCCCAAAGGGCTGGTCGCCTCCGGTCGGCATGAGGCCAGGGGACCGCAGGGTGTTGATCTGGATGGGGATGTTGTGATCTACCCTCATCAAGTTATCCTGTAGGGACAGTGGTGCCAGATGGAGGGCAACCACTGGAGCCTTGGCCACATGATCACCCCAGGGGCTATATCTGGTATTCAGGCACACACCACAGGTGTGGGATGCCTAAAGAAACTGCGCCTCCTCCCATCTGTGCATGCTGCTCTAATAAGAGGTGTTTACAACAATAAATAGATGGCTGCAGTCATTTCCTCCAAGTCCTGTGTCTGCGTGGTTATTCCAGGGTAAGGGATAGTGGGGGGCTACCAGGCCTTGGAACTGAGATGCAGTAGTAGACATATGTTCTAGGGGAGGAAAATCTACTATCATTGGGGGAACAATAAAGTATTAGGAACATTTGGTTCATCATGTCAAGTTCCTGCTTGATGATATTCAATACCTGCTGTAGGCAAGCAAGCAAAAGCACCTCCATAAAACTCTTCCAGCTTACCAAGTGCAACAATGGTGACCTCTAGTGGCTTGTTCAGAAACTTCCTGCATGCCTGCTTTGTCTACAGAATTTATTGTTACTGCCCCCCCACCACTCATTCGAAGTTGTTTCATGTACAGTACTTGTGGTATGTCAAGTATCACACTGTGTGCCCATCCCTGAAGGGACTGCAACACCTCCACCCACTCATTAGCTCTCCCCAGTGATGAGTCAAGTGCATCTGTCATTATTGCTAAAAGCAATGCTTCTCACCAGTCTGTTCCATTTGCCCAGCAGCTCCTAGCCAATGGTATGAATTTATCAGCTCAGTCGCAACCTTTCCCAGTAGATGCCCTTATGTGATACAGCAGTGTGTATAAGAGAACTGGTACATCACAGACCTCAGCATTAGGCACTGACAGAGGGCTGAGGAAAGCATGTTGTAGGCTTGCCTCAGTCTCTTGCAGAGGTGCTGTATCTCTCTGTTATCATGATGTCAAGGAACATGATGATATTAACCCCAGAGCTGCCATTTACAAGCACTAGCCATGGGAAGCTTTTTGTTTGACCTACCTACCCAGAAGACATCTCTATTTGACAGTGGTGAGTAGGATGACAGTTCTGATCCAGGACTGGGTACTAAGAGGCATCCATAATGGAAAAGCCTGTTCCTTAGTTCAAAAAGTTATCTTTCTGTGAAAGTGGTGTCTTATTATTGGATCATACTGGTGGCTCAGGACTGGAAGCAGGAGAGCCGTTTATGGGTAGCCAGGGGTTTCGGTCGCGATCCCTGTGATTTGTTTGCAGCCCCTATGATGTCCATTGCAACCCCTAAAATATGCTAAAATAATTTTTTTTCTAGCATTTACTTACGTAGAATTTGGTGGGTGGAGGAGCATCACAACCCCTATGACTCTACTGAAATGGGCTTTTGCAAGCCCTATGATTCTGGTGAAATGACACTACTGGCTGGTAGCTACGTCAGTGTCAAAACAAATCTGTTTATGACAGTTCATGATCATGCTACCGACCCAGGAGAGAACGCTGACAACAACTAGCAGTAGTAGGGAAGTCTGCATTTATTTTAGTTCTTGAGAAACAGAAAAGGAAGGGGGAGTTGTGACTAAGCAACCAGATAAGGCTGTTGAAAACAGTGTGGTTATGATTTCAGTATTGCACAGCACATAACCACTTCCTCTCTTCTCTTGCAGAACTTTCCCAATTATTTATAGGCTGCTTGACAGACAGGTCCTCTTAGTTCTGCATTTGCATATCAAAACATTAGCTAAATTTAAAATTGAAGTGGGGAGAACCAGGACTTTTAATGGATGAGAGACATGGTGACTTCATTCTCAAAATAACATTTTGCATATAAAAAGAAAACTAGCACTTGACTTCTTGTCCTATATAGGAGGCATGTAGCTTTTCTGTATATTTCAACATGATTATAGTCAAGGAGGGGGCACTTGAAGGCTGTATCTGTAGTGAAGGCTACATTTATGCTAGTCCCTGAATATCACAAAATGTGACTCAGCAGGGCACGTATAGACAACATAGGCACACCCTTGGCAAAGTACCAGTTTAGGTACGAAAAGCCATCGGGTGTTTTTTACTTATCTGCTTCTGCTTATGGTGAGAAATAAAAAGCTTTAACTGCACATTGTGGTCACTGACTTTGTTTAAGAGTTCAAGCCTTTCATTTGGGTCTGCATAGTATTGTATCTGGCTACGGCACCATATTCACAGGTGAGCCTTTTTTGTTCTAGCTTTAACGTAGGCACAGGCCAAGGGCCCCTGCCCGTCAAGTGGCCCCCCCATATATTTACTATACTGTATATCATTTCTTCTGCCTGAGCTGCATATTTTTTGTAAAGGACTCAGCCTTTGAGTAATCTGAGCATGGCAGGGGCTGAACTGTGACATGACTCTCACCTCCCCAATTAAGTACAGCTGATAGCCTCAGGAGGCCCTGGCCAGGCTGACCTTTAAGCAGTGCGTAGGAAGGCATTTTGGTGCCCTGGACAAGAGTCTAAGTTTGCACCCCCCCAAGAAAAGAGCCAGGGGTCTGTGGGCCGCAAGGCCCCCAGAAGCTCTGAGGGGTTTGCATGCTCTGTGGTGAGTTATGGGGCCTTTTTCAAAGAAAAAACATACTTTTGTTGCAGTTCCCTACCCCTGATTTCAGGGAGGGAATATTTTGTCCCCATGGAATATGAGATGTGGGAGACTCTGAGTGGGTGGTATAGAGTGTGCAGCCGCAATTGTTGTGGATAAGTGGCTGACCAAGAATGCCATCAACCACCCAACCTATATGTATTTCTGAAATATACTGTGAGAGATTGTTACATAAAGCATGGGGGTCTGGGAGCTGCAAGGCCACCAGAAGCTCTGAGGGGTTTATATACTCTGTGGTGAGTTTTGGGGCTTTTCTTGAAGAAAAAAACATACTTTTGTTACAGTTCCCTACCCTTGATTTCAGGGAATATTTTGCCCCCATGGGCTATGAAATGTGAGAGACTCAGACTGGGTGGTATACAGAGTGTGCAGCCGTAATTGTGGACAGGTGTCTGACCAACAATGCCATCAACCACCCACCCTATATGCATTTCTAAAATGTACTGTGAAAGATTGCTACATAAAGCATGGAGCTAGGGGTCCTCTAGGCCCACTGAAGCCCTTGGAGGGAGACAGTTACATGCTGTAGCCTGATTTGCTAGTTGTGGGTCATCTACTACTGAATCACTCCCCTATTGAACCAAAACACACTTGTGTTACATGTTCTTCCGAATTGAGTATCCCTAGCAACCCCTGATTTCAGATTTTTTTTTCCATCATGGAATCAGAACAAACTGTGTTGTAAAGTGGCCAAATGAGAACCAGTGGTTAGTATTTAAATTAAAATCACAGTTTGCTAACAGAGGATTCTGCATTAGAAAGTAACGCAGATGCCGATGCCAGTTCAGTACTCCAACTTAATTGATAAATAAATGAAATGTGAGAATTGAACAATTCATACAACACACAAGAACAGTTACACAGCAATACAAGATATGGAGCTGGAGCTGAATGAACCAACACCCCACACACAACAGCACAGGCCACTGAGTACTAAACCAAAAACCTCAAGGCATTCAGGACATGAGGGGAAAGCCGGTAACTGACGAGAGGTGATGGATGCTATATATTTTCATGCAGATATGTTATTTGAATCCAAATCGCATATCCACAGTAGTCAGATACAGCTTACACATTTCACAATTGTCTGTCTGGTCTATGTGTGAACCTTTCTTGCCTTCAAAGAGGCAAATTCGTCAATGACTTTGTCAAAATTAATGGCACTGGCTACAGCATTTTCAATAGATAGTATAGCGAGATTTGACAGTCTTTCTTGTCCCATAGATGACCTTAAATAGGTCTTGATCAGCTTCAGTTTGCTGAAACTAAGTTCGCAAGAAGCAACAGTTACAGGGAGCGTCAAGAAGAGTTGGAGAGCAATTTCAATGTCTGGATAGAAAGTACTCAAAGACCATTTGTGAATGAGCTTCAACAAGCTGAGGGGTGTGGCATTAGAAACATTGGGCGGTACTGAAGCTGCCTGAAATTTGAAGCTCTCTACCTCATATACTATTTCACAAGCATCTAGATCCTTAGAATATTTCATTGCCAGATCTGCTGCACATTTCTTTAACTCGCTAACTTCCACTGTTGAGAAAGATAGCCTTGTAAGGAAGTTAAAGTCAGTAGTCACTTCAGACAATGCCTCATACTTCCACTGAATCTGTGAAGTGAGGGTGTCTAGAACATTGTTGAACTGCATTTTGAAATCCTGCTCAGCAGAAGTCAAGTGCCCTTCATCTTCAACTTTCTCATCGGCCATCCTTTTCACCTTTCTTTTTCTTTTTTCTGTGAATTCTGCATTCGGTGACATCTGTTCAGCAAGTTCAGCTGCATGTTGTACAACATCATGTATCCCATCATCCTGCATGTGCTGCAGTGCATCCCTTAATCCACTGATATGAGTTGAGGCACTATTGACAGGCAATCCCTTACATTGCAACAGTTGGTTTACTCATTCTATCAGGTTCAGTATTTTGTCCCACATTGCTAGGGTACAAAGACATGTGAAATCTATCTGCTTGATTAGGCTCTGGGTTTTTGATACCATGTCAGCATTGGTTGCATCTTCACTTATTTGGTACAATGCCTTTAAGACATCAGGTATTTGAAGATGAAGGGAGTGAACTGCGTGAAACTTTGAAAACCATCTTGTTTCAGTGTGACCCTTCAGAGTGACCTTTACTGCTTGGGACAGCACTTCCCAGTGATTTGTTGAAGCTACAAAGAATGCAAATAATCTCTGCACTGTACCAAAAAATGATACCATGTCCACTGATACACTCGCAGCATGGACCCCAACTAAATTAAGAGAATGAGCTGCACATGGGACAAATCTAGCATGTTCATTCACTTGTGCTATATGGACTTGCACACCACAATACTTTCCTGCCATATTAGTGCCATTGTCATACCCTTGGCCACGACAGTTAGCTATATCTAAGCCATCATCACTAAATTTCTTTTCAATTTCTGCAGCTAGCCCATTTCCTGTCTTTTCATGTGAGATGATGAAATCAATGAAACTTTCCTCAACACTGCAATTATTATCCTGTATCCCCACATACTGAATGATTTGAAACATTTGTTCCTTCTGAGCCACATCTGGCGTACAATCAAACATAATAGAGAAATATTTTGCCTCCTTAATGTATGCGATTATTTCACATCTCACAGTTGAGCACAGCAAGTTAATAAACTTGTTCTGAATTGTAGGAGAAAAATAAGTGGTTGAACCCTTCTTATGGTTGGCAATGTGCCCTTCAAGCTCCGGATTATAGTGACTTATCAGTTCTAGCAAATTAAGAAAAATTCCAGAATGTGTGTGTCCGATCATCTCTGTGGACCCCCTGAGAGCCAAGTTGTTCTTTGCGCAGAAAAGAATAGCATCAAGAATAATTTTCAGAATGGTACGCTACTTTTCTTTTTCTGAGGCAATTGACTTTTGCAGTTGATCATCTAGTGTGGCCCTTGTCTTCAAGTGCATTTCAAAATTCTTCCAATGTAAATAACTGTCACAGTGTTCAGGGGAGTTTTCGTGATCTGGAATTCTGGGATTTAAATGTCTCCAGTCACAAAATCCTTTTTTTGGATTTGCTAGACTCGATGTAGTGGATGATTTTTTTGCAAACAGCATGCATGGGAAGCAATAGATAACTTTCTTGGTCTCACCATACATTAGCCATGTCCGTTCCACAGTTTCTTCATTGGGAAGAATTTTTGTGAACCAATCCCGATAAAAGTGCCTGCCATCATCAGACACTGAGAAACTAAAATCAGCATTTTTCTTTTGTTCAGGACCATGTTCCACCAAGCAACATCTAACTTTGTCAGTCATGTCAGGCCATGATGTTGGGTCATTAAAATTAAGTTGGAGTACTGAACTGGCAACAGCATCTACATTACTTCCTAATGCAGGATCCTCTGTATATTTTTCAAAGCTGCACACAGATGGTGTTGGCTGGCAGTCATCATCTTCTTCTTTTTCTTCAACTTCTTCTTCTTCTGTAATATTGCCCTCAACATCTGTCTCAGTAAGGATAGGCTCATCGATGTCAATTGGTGTTGCTACTGACAGAGTTGCTGAACTTCCCTCCTGCTCCTTAGACTTAGTAAGCCAATTTTGCCACTGCTGGGAGAGTTTTCAATTTTCTTCTTCTCTTGCTTTCCTCAGTTTTCTAAACTCTGCCCCTCATGGTTTCTTCAGTGGCATCTTCAAGAATCAGGCTTTCCTTTACAAAATACTGAAGAGAGAAGTGTACAGTATAATAGGTGTACTTAACTTGAAAGCATCCCAGTCAATGTCCTATCGAACTTCCTGTTTGTGTAATTAATAAGGCACAACAGGGTGTGGGTTGCTGGGGATTTACCAATGCCTTGTGTGGTGTGTCACGAGGCGCAGCCAAGTGACTTAACCATAACCACACAAGAAGTGGGACAGTTTATTGACTGGGATACTCTGAAGTTAAGTACATCTATTTACCCGGTCATGTGACATGTTTTGACCAATGAGGTTACAGGATTTTCCTACACCATTGTATAATTTTCAAGTAAGACCTCAGGTGTGATAGCAGTGCTTGTTATCACTGATCACTGCATTACATGAAATCAAAACACTGATCAATAAGCATCTCAAGTTGCCCACGGAGTGCTGATGATTCTATAGTAGCTAGTCTATAGAATCAAAATAATGCACTTAAGTTCAGTGCATGCGTAGTAGTCAGATTTACACACTTCTTGTGTGGTTAATAAACTCACTTGGCTGTACCTTGTGACATACCACACAAAGCATGTGTAAATCTTGCAACAACACATGCACTGTTGTACACTATTGCTTAAATCCAGCCTTGTCAAAATGCTATTGTACCAAAGTCCATGTGATGATATTTGTACCATACCATACCATTTCTATCTGTGATAGGACATCTGCATTATAGAACCTTGAGAGAATGCAGAAGATCAGAAGGCAGTTTCATTGTGCAAGATATATATATATATATATATATATATTTTTTTAATTGTTAGATTTTACTAAGTAGGTTACGCCTACTTGGCACAAGTGCTTCATTTTGGCGTGACCTGGGAACACTGGGCAGTTAAATGACTTGCTGCTGAGACTCAGAGTCACACTCTATGCAAGTGGAGGTTGTAGTAATCAAACCCAGGCTGCTGGATGACAACAAGCTCAAAATACACAGCTCATTACTCTAACCTCTAGGTTATATAGCCAGCCCCCAGCCTAAAGTCATTTGACTGGCTTGGCTGTTAGGATCAGCCTTACATTAATCCTTGTTCAATGAACTGTCATGTACAGCCTGATTGCCATGGCATAATGATTCTTCCTGAGTTTTAGCATTCCATCCTGTCACTGCTGACTGACTGGAATGCTGCACTCTGATTTTGAGCCAACATTCCTAAACTGTTGGTGGAAGAACTTTTTTCTCAAATATTTCTGTTAAATTATATAAACAGTTGAGATTATTGTAAGATCGACTTTTAAGAAAAAAGTTCTTCTTCCATTAACAGTTTTTGAATGCTGGCTTAAAATTGCAATGCAGCATTCCAGTCACTTTCTAATTCTAGGCTACAGAAAACATTCATAAACCATACTTGTAACACTTTTCTTTTTGAATATATTTCTATTACAGCAATAAGGCTCTCACATGAGTTAGATTAACAGCCAGTTAATTACAACCTAGGGGCAAAATGTCACTGGGCCACCCGTCTCATGCCACATATCACATTGACATCCCTAGTTAGTGGTTACTGACTATTAATCTAACCTCGGGAAGTGCCTTATTGTTTAGTAACTCATTGCCATGCTGTCCAGCCACCATTGCTATGGTACTGCCCCTACCTCCCCTACTCCTGCCCCTACCCCAACCTGGAAAGACAGACAAACTACCAGTCAATGCTACACAAATGCAATCACAATACACCTGTTGCCCAATTTAAAAACACATTGACTTACCTTTACTAAGACTGACTGTTGGAGCTGACTCCTTGCACTGCCTCTGGTGACTGCTGCTACTTATGTAGGACAGGAACTCTCTGATCTGATCTGATGGTGATGGAGTCTGCACTCAAGTTCGGGCCTACAAATAAAAGTTCACATTTAAATGAAGTACATAATGTATTGCTATTTTCATTCAAGAGCAGAGCACCTCCTTACACACATACAAAAATTAAGAAATTAAGTACTAGACATGGTTTCCATTGCTGGTGTTTCTTTGGTAACTATGAAAAATAACCCTGACTCCATATTACTTACTTTACCAGCTTTCAAGGGTGAAGCTGAGCTGACAGTGGGTTCTGCCAGAATTGATCAAAAATGCATATTTGAAAAGGGTCACCTTATCTTAAACCGCAAATTTAAACTGAGTTATTAAATAGAGGATAATGCCTGATGTACGGGTAATAACCACGGTGTAATTACCTCAAGTGGCTGCTAGGGCATCAGTAAACCTTGAGAGCTCAGCTCAAGAGGTTTTCCATTGCCCTATCAACCACAAGAGGTGATTATACTGTGGTTATCACCTATACATCAGGCATTGACATTTAGAGGGTATAGGACTCAATATGAGAAGTTACTCCAACCCCGAACACAATTAATTTAGCCTTACCTTATTAATGAATCTGCACTATGGCCACATAAATGTGTAGGAAAACAATTTATTATGATACACAGATTGAACTACAGCAGGACAAAATAGCACCAGAGTTAACATCTCTACCAGACATGGTGATCGCTAGACTCAGCAGCAGCAATGTGTGACAATTGGAATGATGTTATTTAAATGGAGTGCCCTTATCATTGTCCCAATTTCTGCACGTTTATGTTGCTATGGTATCAATGTGATGTCAAGAAGTTGTTCACCCCCTCTTGAGTATGTCACGTCGATACCATGACAATAGGAGTGGATCTGTGCATGCTCGGGACACGGGTCCTTTACACATGGCACACAACAGATGGCTGCGGCGCCGGTGGAGAGAGGTTCTTCCACATCTAATATGCTAGTGACAGTCCAGCACTGTAATTCAACATTTGTAACACCATACGGTTCTCCCATACACAATCTGATAGCCTGGTGGTGCAGAGGGCTGAGGTGCTGGACGCCACACCTCAAACTACACCAGCAACCCGGGTTCAGGAATGGACTCTGTTCATCGAAGGCTGGCTGAGGAAGGAGAGGATTGAGCATCCGGAGGACTGCTCTCCTCTCCTGGGGTGGGTTGGGTGGGAAGCACCGCTCCTGTAGAGGCCACTGGTGGAGACCTGGGGTACTACTACGCAGCGACACAAGAGGGACAACCAAGAAAAGTCAGAAAACAACTTTGGTGCCCACCAGATGATGGCCTCCACATTCTGCACACCCCCGGAATCTCTGGGAACCTGCTCCTTCACAGCAGCACCCCAAGCCAGTAAAAGAAATAGAGTGCTGGGGTTTACCCTTCCCCAGAGCCTTTCCCTTCGGAGGAGGAGGACCCAGCCAGAGATGGGTTACTAGTGTGGGACGACTTGGAGGGTTGGCTGCAATATGTGGTGTGAAGGCAGCATTCGAGAAAGAGGATGGTTGGGGAGTGGAGAGGCTAGGAGGGCCCAAAGGAGTGGCAGATGCCAGAGCACCATAGGAGGATAAAAAGATAACACAAAAACATAAATTCCAAATTTAAAAACCCATTGCCATTACCTTACCTTACCTTATAAGGCTCAGCTGAGTCACGTCGTTCTCGTCCACTCCAAGAGCCATCTGCAGACTGTACTCAATTTTGGCACTGGCTATAAAATGAAAATCCACACATTACATTAAGTAGTCTACTACAGTAGACAATCAGCTACAGTTATACATATTTATTATTTTCACTGAAAAGCACAGCCTCTCCTTAAACACATTACAGAGTACATTTCAGATTACCTAAAGCCTAAAGGTGGGCATGCAGTGTTATAAAGAATTTGGAAATAGGGAGGGTGAGTGGGGGAGGGATGCTGGGACATGGGTGCAAGTCAGTAGAACAAAGAGGGGCTGTGGATATGGCCTACCTAGACTAGCTGTCCCACACTGTCATAAATGATTAATAAACAAGAAAGTCAGTCTGTGAGTGCATCCCAGGATGGTAACCTGGGTAAAAAATTGCCAGGGCATGAGCAACAGGACATAGGGTAATAGTAATCAATGAATGGAGTCCATGCCTAAGAAAGTGGGGGGTTACTAGTCATGTACCGTAGGGTTGGAATCGGTCCTCTTTACTGTCTTTATAAGTGGCACTGCACTGCAGAGGGACTGGAAGGAAACGTATGCCTCTTTGCAGACAATACAAACATCTGCAACAGGGTTGGGTGTTGATGCACAACAGGGGTGGAAAGGATGAGAAGGAACTGACTTGGCAAACTTGGATAACTGGTCTAAAGTTAGAGTCAATGCAAAGAAGTGGAAAGTGATGCACTTGGGAAACCAAAACCCAAGAGAAGACCACAGATTTGGGGGGTGGTACTAAGTAAAATGGAAAAGGACCTGGTGGTAGTCATATCAGAAGATGACCTAAATGTAGGCAAGCAATTTGAGAAGGCAGTTATGAGTCAGGGCTCATGGATTCTCTGATGCATAGGGAAAGGCATTGCTAGTATAAAACAGGGGGTTGTCATCCCTCTGAACAGACAAGGTGTGAGACCCCATCTGGAGTACTGCTAAATGGTGCAAGAGTCTAACATGTTTCAATATAAAAAAATAGCAGGACAAGAGGACACAGCATGAGATTAGAGGAGACCGATTAAGGGGTACTGTGAGGAACTTCTTTTTCATAGAAAGGGTGGTCACGGTGGATGCATGGAATAGTGCGGCCGGGCCTACCTCAGGAAGTGGTGGATATGAATAAGTGCAGGGCTTCAAACAGGCATGGGAATGGGTGGGCATAAGTGAGCAATACAGATGAGTATGAATAGGTAGGCCATTAACAAAGTAAAGGTCTATGGCATATTCATAAGGTAGAAAAGAATGGGCAGAGTAGATGGGCCTTTACGGTCCTTATCTGCCATCAACTCTGTTTCTATGTCAGTTATATGGCTATTTATCATCAGCCTAGAGGATAGCAGCGTTGGTCACTCCCAGTTCTGTTTTGGTGGGAGTGAGTCAGTTACTGACTGACTCCCTCCCAGACAAAACTGAGAGGGACCTACCCAACTCAGCAAGTACAGTACCACTAGTACTACCGCTGGTGCTGCTACCCTGTAGGCTGATGATAGCAATCAGATAACTGACATAGAAACATAGAGTTGATGGCAGATAAGAACCGCAAGGGCCCATCTATCTAGTCTGCCCATTTTAATTACTGGAGCCCGGTGACACCACACTACACTGAAGTGATTACTGGACTGGCTGGTTCTCTGTGACTGGGGCAGATAGCCCACTGCCTCCGGTGACAGCTGAGCTAGATACAATACAACTGCATACAGTATTATTCTGCTGTACTGTCCGCTCAACTCCCAGCGTATGAAGCCTGCTGTACCTATTTCTTAAAGTTTAAAAAAGTGGGCAAGAGTGAGCAGCAGTGTCTGCCTGACATGATACATCAGCCCCCACCACTTACAATATAATTACAATTTAATACTATTTTTCCCCATGACCCCAGTCAGCTGCTGGGATGCAGTATAATTGCAGGGCATTTAATTGTGGAGGACATTGAACCCATGGTGCACTTTTTGGGAAACTCCACACACTACAGTGGAGGCGTGATCATGCTGTGGGCATGCTCCTGTTGCAAAGTACAACTGCTTCAACAATCACTGAAACCTAGCAACGAGGGAACTCATAATTATTCTTGACAGGGGGTGAAGCCCCCCACCAAAACAGAAGAATTTTAAATTTTTCACTATGACTGCTTGTTTAATCTCCCTGTACAAAATGATGCAAAAACTACAACTGACTGACAATTGGCTGGAGCCTGGAGCACAGCAATGTGCCAGGCTGCCAAACAGGCAGTGAAGAATGAGGATCCACAATCATTTAACTGCCTAGTTAGTTGTGAGGTTGCTTTATGTTTTGTAAAATTCCGTGACATTTTTTCTCTGGGTGCGCGCCACTCCCCAACCCCCCAGGTAAAAAATACAACTTCATTGGTGCACCCATGATGTGTGTGTGGGGTGGAGTGCCCCCACAGAAAGAATAATATTATGCAACATCACAAAACATAAGATCAGAAACCATAAAAAACTAAAGGCATTGACTCATAGCTGTGAATGTACAGTATGTAACAGGGGCAACAGTGGCATTTGTGGAGGATGTTACATCAGTTGTAGTTATTGTAGTGGGTTGTACCGGGAAGTTAAACAGGCAGTCCCTTATTGTAAATGTAATTCTTGTAATTGGGGGGCTCCACCCCCAGTCATAATGGTATCTTGGTAATTATGGGGAGGGGGAAATAACTTCCTTCCTTCCTTATGAAAGGAGTAGTCTAGAAGAAGGCTAAGTTGAACATACTACTTAGCCTTCTAGTCCTGTCATAAGGAAGTTATTCGCAGTTTAAATATCCCCATGTTGAACATTGTAATTTGTTGTTGAGGTAATAAAAATACAGTTTCCCTTTAATTCATTTAATATATTTACATTTAAACAACTTAGACTCAAGACTAGTTGAGACTAAAGTAGATGAATTTGAAATTGTGAAGACTCACACTCAAAGGGAAGGGCATTTGCATTACATCAGCAAGGAAATTACAGAGTACACAGTTGGGGTGTGTGTGTGTGTGTGTGTGTGTGTGTGTGTCAGTTCTGTGCTTGTGCAGCGCTTACATACAGTGCTTCTGTGCTTGTGCCGATTATTTTTAGACTAGTGTCCTCCTGCCTGGCTAGCCCTAATGCCTTGCATGCCAAAGCCCATTAATTATATTACTTTATTATTAAGCTTAAGCCTTTCCTGACTTGACTGCCTGTAGCTATCATCCCCGCCCCTTAAAATGCACTGGCACTGCACTTGCCTCACCCACCCTCACAGATGACTCAGAACTCTCTCCAGTCCAGTCGCAGCCTATCAGCCATGGCTTGGAAGTTGGCCCTGCTCTCACATATTCCAAAAAGAGCTAGAGAGTTGAGAGACAGGACAGGGCATGGGCGGAACGGGCTCCCAGTCAGTCACTGCTCCTGCCTGGTGTGTGGATGCCATGCCACTGCCACCTGGATTAATTTGTGCAAGTCTGCAGGAGGGGACTCAGGGAGGTGGGATGCAGGCCTGGCTTTCCACTGACTACACTTTTTAATAAATCATGGGAGGATGGTGTGGTACCTGAGGACTGGAGGGTAGATATGATTCTCCATCACAAAAGTGTGAGCAAGACAGAGGCAGGAAACTACAGACCTGTCAGTTTGACCTCAGTGGTAGGGAAAATGATGGAATCACTGCTGAAGGAAAGAATTGTTGAGTACCTACAGGCCAGTGGGGCACAGGACCCAAAGCAGCATGGATTCACATCAGGAAGGTCATGTCAGGCAAATCTAATTGATTTCTTGGACTGGGTGACCAAAGTAGTAGACCAGGGAGAGGCTGTGGACATGGCCTACCTAGACTTTAGCAAGGCATTTCACAGTCCCGCACAAAAGATAAACAAATTAGCCAGCCTGGGAGTGGGTCCCAGGGTGGCAGTCTGGGTAAAACACTGGCTGGTCAACAGGACACAGCGGGTAATAATAAATGGAGTCCATAGTGAAGAAAGGAGGGTTACTAGTGGGGTACCGCAGGGTTCAGTCCTGGGGCCAGTCCTTTTTAATGTCTTTAAAAGTGACATTACAGAAGGCCTAGAAGGGAAAGTATGTCTTTTTGCAGATAACGCTAAGATCTGCAACAGGGTTGAAACGCAAGGTGGAGTGGAAAGTATGAAAAGGGACTTGGCAAGCTTGGAGGAATGGTCAAATGTATGGCAGCTTAGATTCAACTCAAAGAAGTGCAAAGTAATGCACATGGGAAACAAAAACCCAAGGGAAGAGCACACAATGGGGGGTGAGATACTGACAGAAGAAAAATGGAAAGGCACCTAAGAGTAGTCATATCATATGACCTAAAGGTGGGCCAGCAGCAATGTGAGAAGGCAGTAAGGAGGGTTGGGGGGAGATGCTTGGTTACTCATCCACTGATGGTCTGATGCCTAGGCTGCAATAGCAGAAAAATGCCTGGGCCTGACTTTGAATGTCCCTGTGCACAATTCCCAGGTATAGGGAAAAATTTGTGCAGCTGTGAAAAAAAATGCTGCTATTTCATTATTATTTTATGTCATAGGTGCCTGGTATTTTCCTTAGTTTTTTCCCTACAACTGTGGAAAAAATGCTTTACTGCTACATAGACAATAAATATACCAGTCGTCAGACTCATAGCATTTTTCTGCAGCAGTTGCCTGTGAAATACAAATGTATGCGCAAGCAAGCAAGCTTAGCTACCAAGAAGAGAAAGTCAACTAAAGATCATCTCCATGATGGTGTGACTACTGGAGTGGATGGACGATGGAGCTGCAGGTTGAGACGGCCGCTGCCGGGCACTCACACAGCCTCCATGCGCTTGCTCGCCCTCCACCTCCATCCTAGGCTCCGACCTCTGTGAGTAACCATGGCAGAAGGAAGCAGAAAATGTGACCCGTTAATGGTACAGGCTATGCCCCTACACTACCCAGTATAATACCATCTACTCCTATTATTGTGCATACCACAGACAGACAGTGAGCGTTTTGGGTTTATTAAGAAGCAGAGAATGTTTACCGATAATACTGCAGACTGTACCTCCATCCCAACATAATAACTCCCTCAATTATTTTGTATTCCAGATAGACAGAGCGCTCTGTGATTATAAGAGGAAGTCAAGAATATTACCAGTAAATGTATCAGGCTGTACCCCTACCCCAATATAATACCTCCCTTCCCCTCTATAATTTTGTATCCTGCAAAGAGTGAGTGCTCTGGATTTACAGACAGAAGGAAGTGGAAAATTCAGCCCATTAATGTTACCGGCTGTGTCCCTACACTACCCCAGTATAATGCCATCCTCTCTCTGTTATTTTGTATCCTGCAGACAGTGAGTGCTCTGGGGTTGTAAACAGAAGGA
This sequence comes from Neoceratodus forsteri, assembly GCA_016271365.2. Classification (NCBI taxonomy): domain Eukaryota; kingdom Metazoa; phylum Chordata; order Ceratodontiformes; family Ceratodontidae; genus Neoceratodus; species Neoceratodus forsteri. Next base: position 81,834,963 of record CM028133.1, on the reverse strand, counting down.
AGCAAGAATGCAGCCTGTTAATGCTACCGGTAGTGTCCCTACACTACCCCAATATAATACCATCTACTCCCTCTATTACTCTGTATCCTGCAAACAGACAGTGAGCACTCTGGGTTTGTAGACAGAAGAATGAAAGAAAACAGAGAATGCAACTTGTTACTCCTACCAGCTATGCCCTACACTTCCCTAGTATAATACCATCCACTCCCTCTTCACCGTGCATCTGAATGGTCTGATCTGTCTTGTCTTGACTCACACTCAGTCAGCTGAGCCACCCCTCGGCTCTCATTCACTGACTCCAGAGACTCAGTCATCAGCACTGCAGACTGCTGCTACACATAGGCTAACTAAGCAGCTGAGCAGCCGACAGCAGCAGCAAGGGATTCCCAAGTCCATTCTCGACCCATGATCGCACAAAAAAATGCACACTCGCTCGACGCTTGACTCGCTTGCACACCAACCAACTCGAGTCGCCGGCTTTCACAGTTCACGGCACACCAGAGTCAGACGGTCAGACCACAAGATGAGAACGGCACAGACAACTTTAAATTGAGGGTCACCCCTGCCTGACCCAGTAAGCCTCTGTTGTGGACATCGGTTCGGGAGAGTCGGAAGAAGCCTACTACAACCTACGCTACTACTACACCCCCCTCAATCGAATAAATATAACTAAGGAGCAAGCAGAAGCAAGCAAGCAGCTGCAAAGTGACTGAGGAAGTCAGAATTCAGAACTGGGATTGGAAGGAACTTGACTTAAGTTTGAATCTATGGGTGCATTTTATTTTTGCTTCTTGCCTTTTTGCCTAAAAAATGTTACTGTACTGTCTCTGTGTGCTCCGCACCCAGCGCCCCACTTGGCTCTAGTCACTGTCTGCCTGCACTCAGCACGCTTTGTCTCTTCTATCTTGACTTGACTTTTTTATTAAATTATCGCCACTCGCTTGGTGTTAATTTTTTTTTCAGCTTCTCCTCTCGCTCTCTCAACGTCTTCAACCACCTGTCTCTTCTCTAAACCCACTCAGAGTCTCCAGTGCCCCTACCTTATATACTGTCTGTTTGGAGTCCCACGTGACTTTTTCTTTTCGAGACAGAGCGGACCATGTGACCCCCCACCACGGGGATGCACCCCTGCTGGCAGAAATTAGTAATTCCATCCTGATCATTCACAGCCAGCAGTCCCAGCACTGATTTGTCTACTCTAGTCTAAACTTTTTTTTTTTTTTTTAGTACTGCAGTGCGCCCCTCGGAGGCATGCACCTGGGGCAGGCGCCCCACCCACTCCACCCTTTTTATGGTACTGCCTTTAAGGTGTGAACAGGCCCATTTCCTTCACTTTGACTCCCACTCCAAATTAGAATCCCCACTCAGAATCAAGTCTTTCTCTAACAGTACAGGTCAGTGTGTATGCTTCAAAGTTAATCTCACTCCTAAAATTAAGAAATCTGCAATGTGTTTCAATGGTACAGTTAAAATCAGACTTTTGTTTAATTCCTTCATCTCACTCATATTGAAGTTCTGACCTTGATATAGTTCAATTTTAGGGTGAATAAATGAACATATTTCCAAATTCCCATCAGTAAATCTTGCCATTTATTGATCCTGGCTTGCTTATCAAAGACAGAAATGTTTAATCTGGGAAATTATTTCTTTCAACAATCACTTGCTTTGCAATATAATCACAAAAGTTCATGACTCCTCTAGTAAACCACCAGCTTAACTCCTACACCACCCAGGACCTAGCCTGTTCTAGAGCTGGGTCCCTACCGTACCCAACAAAGCTCTCACATCCTGACAAAACAAAATGATAACACCCAGACTGTGAGCACACGTGTGTGTTTGGGGGGGGGGCTTTGAAGAAGTGCAAATCCTGACACTTCACACCCAAAAAATATTTTTACCAGGCCAATTAGTAACTGCTTTCTCTGAATGATCAAAATCAGACTACTGCTATGTTTCCATACTGATATTTAATTTCACTGATTTTGAAGCATTTTTATTTAGGTTGGCTATATTTCTCATGCCAGTTTTAGGGACATAAATTGTTTTCAAGTTTCAGTAACTGATATGCAATGGTCAAGGGTGCAGTCACACTGAAGGGGCACAGTTGTGGTGAAGGGGCATGGTTGTGGTGAGGGGACCCCAGATTCTCTTGTACCTTAATCTGGTGGGTGTCTAGGAGCACACTGCTAGGCTAACAATGTGCACTGAGTTGCAAGATTTGTGAGGGAGTCTGCAGTCACAACAGTCCCAGCCTCTCTCATAAGGTGTCACAGTGTGGCAGGTGTGTGTAGAATCACACCCCTGCCCTAGAAATCTGTGCTGATAGGCAGGTATTGTGAGGAACTCAGGAATCTACAGCTATAACCATCCCAGATTTCCAAGCATGTTTATTTATTTAAAAGTTTCACCAGCAAAGGCATACTGAGCAGAGAATGCCGATTTCAGATGCGTCCTGGGAGAGGGAGAGGATACACAGTGAGTACAGCAGCAAATGCCAAAAACAGTGCATAATGGATAATAGAATACTAACATCAAACAGGATGACAAAAGAGATATCATGTATTTCAATAACCAGCTAACAAGAAGAAGAAAGTGCTAGGAGACTATAAAACAATTAAACAATCGAAACGCTCAGCAGCCTTCCAGTGATGTAAGCATGCGGAATGGCAGCCTAGTTCGGAGTGTGGTCTCCCAAGTGCAGAATCCAGTGTAATCAGTCTTAAATTGTGATTTACAATGAGCCATATGTGGTCCAAGGACTAGCTGGCCATCTCCGTTAATGGGGAGCACAAAGAAATCGGTGCTGGTGGGTTCATGTCCTAGGTTCACAGGCCTACTTTCTCAGAAGCCTACTGCTCCAAGCCGTACTCCATCAAGATCCTCACCACTCGTTGGGTTGTCAGATGAAGGGGAAGATTTGGACTCCGATACAGGCTCCATGATTTCGAGAGTAGACACTCATAAAATCCTCCAACTCCTCCAAAATATAGATGGTAAGGTGTCAGGTACTCAAAATGACTTTAAAAAATTGTAAGCCCGCACCACAAATATCGAATCCCACATGGAGACTTTGCAAGGAGAACACATGGCCTATGGGAGATCATTGGCATACCTTCATAAAAGAGAAAGGGCTCTAACCCTCAGGGCTGAAGATGCTGAAGCCTGGGCATGCTGAAAAAATGTTCAAATGTTCAGGATACTGGAGGGAGCAGAGCAAGAGGACACAGTTCAATTTATGGACTGTTGGTTAAGAAAGGAGCTGGATCTTGGGGAAGATTTCCCCTTGGTAATTGAAAGAGTGCATAGAGCGGTTGCCCAGAAACCAAAAGCAAGGTGCACCTCCCAGATCCATAATAATTAAATTCCTGAAATAGCCAGTGAAAGACCAAATTCTGAAAATGGCCTGAAAAAAAAGATTTAAATCTAGACAGGGCCAAGGTCTACACAGATCAGGATTATCCCCCACTCATTATGGCTAAGAGGAAAAAAGTTTTATATGTAGTTAAGCAACTCAGAGAAAAAGGCTTGAAGGCTCAAATAAGATACCCAGCTAGGCTATAGGTGGAAGATAAATCCGGAGTTAAATTGTTTGACAACCTGTTAGCTGTGGCACCTTATCTGGAATCCCTAGAGATAGCTATACCAGATCTGAAGGAGGATAAAGCAGAACAAGAGATTGATGAAATCCTATGGTCTGTGGTGCCTGGTGGCCGAAAATCAGGCAGGTCAAGGAGAGACTCTGATACTCCTTCACTCAGATATTGCCCACTGGATCTACATGAAAAAACACGCCTGATTCCGCAGTAAGTGTTATTTTTTTCTTACCTGAGCTCACTGACTGGGGTGGACATAACTCCATCAAGAGTAAAGGACTAACCGCATAGATCTACGAGATAGGAATTTAACCCATACCTGGAAAGCGGTTGTACAAATAAAAAGTGCCTTTAGTTTGCTGCATTCTAGAGCATTCTGGGATGGATCCAAATGGTAGTTAAAGGGAACTCCTTTCAGACAGTAGAGGTTCACAGGTTTAACTTCCTGCTGTGTGGGACAGATCTAAGAGCATCAGCTACTATGTCCACCTCTTCTAAAACTTAATGGTTCTTCACAGTTTTCGGAGTGCTACACACTTGCTAAATGTGGCATCATCATCAGCTTAAGCTGAGACAGCTATGGTCTTGTGTTAAAAGGCTTGAAGAATATTACTAAACATGGAAACATAGAAACATAGACTTTGACGGCAGATAAGGACCATTTGGCCCACCTAGTCTGCCCATTTCCCTACCTACTGGATAAGCTGCTGATCCTAGTTAACCAACAGCCTTTCTTCCTACCCCCACAAGAATAGCCTTATGTCTGTCCCATGCATTCTTGAATTCTCCCACAGTTTTAGACCCCACACCTCCTCAGGAAGGCAGTTCCATGCATCCACCACCCTCTCTGTGAAAAAATACTTCCCCCCCTCTATCTTCAAATTGTGTTCCATTGTTCTTGCACATCTCTTTTTCTGAAATATGCTACCCTCTTGGACTTTGTTGATTCCAATGAGGCACTTAAAAGTTTCAATAATGTCACCCCCTCCCTCCTTTGCTCAAGGGTATACATATTAAGCTCATTTAGTCTCTCCTCATATGGCTTCTCTTGCAGACCCTGCACAATTTTAGTTGCTCTCCTCTGGACTGCCTCCATCCTGTCTATGTCCTTCCTGAGACGGGGTCTCCAGAACTGGACGCAGTACTCTAGATGGGGTCTCACCAACTGTTTCTACAGAGGGATAACAACTCTCTGTTTTCTGCTGGTGATGCCTCTCCCTATACATCCCTGTATCCCCCCAGGCATCCCTACTGCCTTCTCGCATTGCTTGCTAACCTTAAGGTCATCTGATTTGATTACCCCCAGGTCCCTTTCCATTTTTGTTGTTGTTACTACCTCCCCCCAACTCAACAGTTGGTCCACTTCAGAGAAATTTTGTTTAATAAAATGGCAGATACTGATTAGTTAAGGGATTTGGTTTCCTGAACTTTGCCACATTAGACCCTCCAGCTGGTTCAGTTACTACAGGAGTACTGGACGGAACACTATTTACTTACTAAATGCAGAATGCTGCAAAGGACTTTGATTTGGGTTTGGGGTGTACCGGGTCATAATGTTGCACGCTTAATAGTGTAAGGCATTATGGTGAACCCAGACCTGTGTGCTCCCCGAGTTGGACCCTGCCCTGGAGTTGAGAATCTTTAGTGGGGTTCCGGGGCGGCACAGTCCCTTATGTCTTGCACATAATAACCCCATGCCAATTTTGGGGATCATTTGGAAACGTTTATAAGCAGTTACTTTTGTTTCCTCTCATTTATCTTTTGGGTTGCTCTTTAAATTTGCTGGTTAACTCGCTCTGAGTGACAGTGCTACATTTTTTGAGAAGTGAGGAATATTTACATTAAGGTGGATCTCTTCCTAAAATTTGCAGCGAAGAAATATAGTATGGAAATGGTGTATTCCATTCTGAAATATGATTTTTCACTTGCAAACTTACTGAACACTATAATGAAGATTGTTTCATTAGTAGCTCATGCTCCTGGGAGAAGAGGACCATAAGGGATCTCGAGGAAATACTTCTCAGATAAAATGTTAGTTTTGTCCGACCTCTCCCCTGGCAGTACACCTGGGAGCCTCTGATACTGGGCTAGCTTCTCCTGGAAACGTTGATTAGGAGAGAACTGGTCTGGAGACTTTGGCGGAGGCTGGAACCTCTGATCTGGGCCCCCAGCTCAGGTGGCCTTTCCCTCTGGGATTACATTCCCCCTGTGCTAGGAGAAGCTTTTAGCTCCAACTAGCAGTCTGATACTGGTTGCTGAGGAGTCCGAGATTAACTACAGGTTCACTATATTGTTAGCCCTAGAGTTATAGGGTGTGGGTTACTGTTAGAATTATTGATGTACTTTGTCTTGTTGTGTACTGTTATCATTTTATTCTGCTTTGTTTCATATCCAGTTATGGTGCAACTGTGGGTGGGTAAGGGGAGCTGGGCTTAAAGGGAGGGAGTATTGTGATATTAATCACCAACTTATATATTATATATGGCAAACCTTAAGATATGCTGTAAATGTTAAAGGTATAAATAGTGTCATCAAATGCAATAGAATTTTACTAGAACTGAAGAAGGAGGGATGCGATATTGCTTGCCTGCAGGAAACAAAACTCTCTGTTCCAGAACATCTTAAATTAAGAACATCATGTGTGGGGACGGTCTATTCAGATGCACATCCACAGGAAAAAAAAAGCAGAGGTGGCAGTATTGATTCAGAGGGCTTACTCTTTCAGGTGCAAAAAGTAACATCCTCGGGTGCAGATGGATGGCTGTTTTGGAGTCTATAGTCCGAAAAGGTCAGGCTCCCATACGAGACGCCAGAGTGGAAATGCCGGACCTTGCCCAGCAACTAACACACTGAAATCTGGCTAATACAAAATCATGTACACAATGCCCATAGTCTGGGAAACAAGATCCCAGACCTGCAGGCACAATGACTGAGGCTAAACTGGACAGAATAGCCATTAGCAAGACATGGTTCACCAGTAACTACACTTAGAGACTTCAGCACCTGGCTATGTACTGTTCAGAAGGGACGAGGTGCAAAAGGAGGAAGTAGCCTTTATGTCAATGAAAATATCAAGGCTACAGAAATTCAGAATACACATAAGGAGCCAGAAGAACTGTGGGTCACCATGGAAACAGGAAATGGGACAGCCATACGACCTGGGATTGTCTACAGGTCTCCAGACCAGGGAGAGGACATAGACACATTACTGTCAGAAGATATACAAAATATGACAGCTAAAGGGGAGGTTCTGATAATGGGAGACTTCAACATGACAGATACAGATTGGTCAGTACCAGCAGGAACATCCACCAGGACTAGACAGATGGTGGATTCCCTGCTGGGGGAGGGCCTCAAACAACTGGAACAACAACCCACAAGAGACAGGGCTATCCTAGATCTAGTAATGACTAATGGGGAAAGAATCATAGAACTCCAGGTAAAAGTCACCTGTAGGCCAATGAACAACACATGGCATGGATCAATTTGGCCACTAGAACTAAATCATCTCATGCCAATGCAAAAATAAGGGATTTCTGAGGAGCTGACTTTGATAAGATGGCCAACAGAGTTAAGCTAACTCTGGCAAGAAGGAATACAGGTGAGGGGCTACAGGCAAAGTGGGCAAGCACTGAGGATGCAATACTTGAAGCAACATCCCATTGTGTTAGGGAGAAAAGCAAGAGCAAAAGAAGAAGGAAACCACTTTGTTTCTCAAAAACAGTAGCAGAAAAGGTCAGAGCCAAAAGACTGGCCTTCAGGAAATATAAGGAATGCTGCGGGACAAAGATAGGGAGGCATACCAAACTTCCCTAAGGGAAGCAGGGAGAGCAGTAAGGCAGACAAAGGCCCAAACTGAGGAAACACTAACATGAACAGTAAAAGAAGGGGGCAAGACTTTCTATAGATACATTAGTGAAAGGAGAAAGTCAGGAGGGAGTTTTGCTAAGATCAAAGGGGGATACGGGGGAGTGTGTGGAGGAGGACCGAGAAAAAGCATCTATCCTAAATAGATACTTCTTCTCAGTATTTACTGAGGAGAAGGTAGGACAGGGCCCACAGCTCAGCACCATGGACACGGGGGGGGGTGTGCACAAGTCCCTTCGCAAAAGAAAGGATCCTACAAGAGCTCACTTAGCTTAGGGTGGACAATGCAATGGGATCAGATGGCATACATCCTAGGGTTCTAAAGGAGCTAAGGGTGGAACTAGCACAGCCATTATCAGAACTGTTTAGTGAGTCTATGAGCACAGAAGAGGTCCCAGAAGACTGGAGAAGGGCTCATGTCATCCCGCTCCACAAGAGTGGTAGCAGGGAGGAGGAAGAGAACTACAGACCAGTCAGTCTTACCTCAGTAGTGGGAAAAATTATGGAGACACTCCTTAAGGAAAGGATAGTGTGACACCTGGAATCCATAGGAGCACAGGATCCAAGACAGTATGGGTTTACAACAGGAAGGTCCTGTTAAACTAATCTCATAGATTTCTTTGACTGGGTAACCAGAGTGGTGGACCAAGGGGATGCAGTTGATGTCACCTACCTTGACTTCAGCAAAGCTTTTGATACTGTTCCACATAGCAGATTGATTAATAAGCTGGGTAGGCTTGGGGTGGGCCAGAAGTTGGTCAACAGGGTGGCAAACTGGTTGGCGGGCGGAAAACAGAGAGTGGTGGTAAACGGTATACAGTCAGAAGAGATGCAAGTCACAAGTGGGGTACCGCAGGGATCAGTCCTGGGGCCAGTCCTCTTCAATATCTTCATCAGTGACATTGCAGATGGACTGGAGGGTAAGGTTTGTCTGTTTGCAGATGACGCCAAGATCTGCAACAGAGTAGATGATCCATATGGGGTGGGCAGAATGAGAAGAGATCTAGATAAACTAGCAAAATGGTCATCACTATTGCAGATGACCTAAAGTCATCCAAGCAGACCACTAATACAGTAGGTAAGGCTAGAGGGTTGTTGGGGTGTATTAGTAGGGGTATCACAAGTTGTAAGTGGGAGGTAATGATCCCTCTTTACAAGACACTGGTTAGGCCCCATCTGGAGTATTGCTTGCAGTACTGGAGGACGCACCTTTACAAGTATATTAACAAACTGGAGGCAGTTCAGAGAAGGGCAACCAAAATGGTACAGGGACTGCATCAGAAAAATATATGACAGATTAACAGATCTCAGTCTGTATACCTTAAAGCAAAGGAGAGAGAGAGAGAGAGAGAGAGAGACAGGTGATATGATTGAGACATTCAAACACCTCAAGGGTATTAGCAAGGTGAAAGAGTCTAACGTTTCAATATAAGAAAAATAGCAGGACAAGAGGACACAGCATGAGATTAGAGGGAGGCCAATTAAGGGGTAATGTGAGAAACTTATTTTTCACATAAAGGGTGTTGGATGCATGGAATGACCTACCTGGGGAAGTGGTGGATATGAATACAGTGCAGGGCTTCAAACAGGCATGGGACAGGTATAAGAGAGCAATACAGATGAGTATGAATAGACAGGCCATTGACAAAGTAAAGATCTATGGCACATTCATAAGGTAGAAAAAAGGGGCAGATTGGGTGGGCCTTGTGGTCCTTATCTGCCGTCAACTTCTATGTTTCTATGTTTCTATAGTGAATGGCCCATTCATGTGATGTCAGTTTATGCCCCTACTCCGGTCCCTCTTCTGTACTATATCAGGTCTCTCGGAAGGCCAGATAATATGCATGGGAGATCTGAACTGTATGGAGGACCCAGTTCTGGACAAGAACCCCTCAGAAATGAAAGGGGCATGACCCTGCTCTAGACTCCTAAAGACTCTCTGTTCTGAATACAGGCTCGTTGACCCCTGGCGATTGCAAAATCCTAAACAAACGGATTTTACTTTTTATTCAGCTGTGACTAGCTCATACTCTAGATTAGACAGATTTTATACTCAGAAAGGAATGGTATCCATTTTTACAAGACACAAATCCATCCTGTAACCTTTTCTGATCATGTAATGATTTTGGTGCATCTTTGTTGGGGAGGAACTCAACAATTTGCTTGTGCAGATTTGATTCGGCTCTTGTGTTGGACAGGGAATATGTGGACTTGAGTAAAGAGGTAATAAACTGTTATTTGGAGGATAACAAAGAAGCGGATACCCCTTTAAAATTTATCTGGGATGGGCTAAAGGCAGTTATCAGAGGACACACTATTTCTTTTGCTTCATTTAAGAACAAACAGCACAAGGCCCGGACCAAAAAAATAATAGAGCAAATTGCCACCCTGGAGGAAGAGCATAAGTGTAGGAGATGGAAGTCTGTCCTCACTCAGCTTAAGAAGGTGAGGGAGGAGTACAACTCCTTAATGATAAGACATACAGAAAATTCACTTAGATATGCTAATCAAAGTTATTATGAATGGGGGGAGAGAGAGGGCAGACTGCTGGCTCAGCATCTGCGCAAACATGAATCAGACAGATATATCCCCCTCTTTAAGTAAAGTGAGCCTTCTGCAATGGAAATTACTCAACCCCGCAGATAGTAAATGAATTCCTTAAGTTTTATAAAAAACTTTACAGTGAGGAGAGAGGCCCAGACCACACATGCAAAAAATGCAGGAATTCCTGCAACAGGTGAAACTGCCCAGGTTGACCCTAGAGGAAAATAAACTATTAGATGCGGATATTTCAGAGATGGAAGTTAAACAGATAATCAAAAACTTAAAGACAGGCAAAGCCCCTTGCCTGAACAGCTTTACAGCTGATTTTTACAAATGCTTTATGGCAGAGTTTGCCCCTCTCTGAACAAAGATGTGTAACAAAGCGCATGAGGGGAGTACAACCCCCAACACATACAGTGAGGCCTTATTGTCTCTTTTACCTAAACCTGGTAAAGAGCCGACAATTTGTCCCAACTTTAGGCCAATATCCCTCTTGAATCAGGATGCAAAAGTATTTGCCAAATTAATATGGGCGAGGCTTCAGTAGATTATAACATCCTTGGTACATCCTGATCAAACAGGATTTATCCCAGACAGACACATTCAAGACAATATTCACCTCCTTCTAAATGTTTTATCCTCAGCTCATTCCCAAACAGACAATACCTTGTAGGCTGTAGTGTCATTAGATGTCAAGAAGGCATTCGATCGCCTAGACTGGTTATACTTAGAGGGCACTCTGTGGAAATTTGGATTTGGTGAAAAGTTTTCTTCCTGGACAAGGAATCTGTATAGACACCCAAGGGCCCAAATTAAGGTGGATGAGGTCACTTCCTCCAGTTTTGAGATTGGGCCGGGGACCAGGCAAGGGTACCGGCTCTCTCCCCTCTTGTTTGCACTGAGTTTGGAGCCTCTAGCAGCAGTGGTTAGGCAGTCCCCCTTTTCCCAAGATATTAATGTAGGGGGGACTGAGCTGAGAGTCTCATTATATGTGGACAACACTCTTTTCTTTGTCTCAGACCCCTATAGGATTCTACCTAGTATTTTAAAGCTTTTGAAACAGTTCTGGGAGGTCTCCGGGTTTATAAGTAATGAATGCAAAATGGAAATGATTCCAACAGGAAGACATTTGGGGAGTAATTTACCAGATATAGGACAAATTATGTGGGTTAAAACCGGTTTTCGATATTTGGGTATCTGGATTCCCTGAAGCCTCAGCAATTATGTCAGACCAACTACTGCAGACTACTTCAAGAGTTGCCAGAGGGCTGTAATCATTGGAAAGAATTGCCCTTGTCACTCTCAGGAAGAGTGGAATGCATTAGAATGAACGTGCCGCCATGTTTTCTTTTTGTCATCGTGTCTCTGTCTCTCAGACCCCCAAAATCATTCTAGATATCCCTTAAAATGACCCTTTCTAAATTCCTTTGGGGGGGAGACCGAGTTAGGTGGAAAGTACTTTCTGCTTTTAAAAACTGGGGAAGGGGGTTGGGGACTACCAGACTTTAAGGTATATTTTGGGTAGCACAGCTACAGGCCCTTGCCTCCTTTATGATGAAAGCAAAAACCCCACTGTGGATAGAACTTTAAAATGACTCCCTGGCAATATCAAACTTGATCAATATGTTGTTAATGGATAAAACTGGGTTTCAGAAACTAGTTATGGATAATCCTTGGACCTCAGTGTTTCAGGCCTCATGGGGGCAAGTATGTTGAGCATACAATGTACAGATGAGACATAGAGCAGCCACCCCATTATTGACTTGTCTCGATTTTCTACCTTTGAAAAGGGAAAAAGGTTTTCAAAAATGGGGAAGTTTGGGTCTTAACACTGTGGGTCAGTTTGACTGTGGTGAAATTTTCACGTTTCCAGCAACTTTGGGAAGAGTTTGTTTGCCATATGGGGATTTCTTTAGGTTCTTGCAGATAAGGCATTACCTGCAGGGGGAGGGAAGAGGTGCGCAGATTTTTGGGATGCCCAACCCCGTTCAAGAATGCTTATCAAAGTTAGCTCAGCAGGCACAATTAAAGGACAGAGTCTCTAAAATTATAAAAAACCTTGGCCACCATAGAATCTGATCATATAGGAAAGGTCAAAGAGAAATGGGTCAAAGAGGCAGGGATTGCACTAAGTGACTCACAATGGGAGGTGGTTTGGGAGGGAGTGATTTCTACTACAGCCTCTCCATTTTGGAGAGAATGCCGGTGCAAGTGGTGCTTCAATTTTTTCGGACACCAATAATTACAAAACACTTTGGCAAACACATATCAGACATATGTTGGTGGCGTTGTCTGGACAAGGGCAACCGCACACATATTTTTCTGGAACTGTCCAAACCTGGAGAAATGCTGGGAAGTAATTGGTGAAGCAGTGGGCAAGATATTAAATGTCCCCCCACCCAAAGAGATGCAGAATTGGATTTTTGGTCATCCCCTTCCTCTAGTCAGATCCAGAGCACACAGACATCTATATAATATATCTGTGGCAGCAGACCTCAAGACAATAACTTTGTTATGTCAATGGAACAGGTCACTGCAAAGATCCAATTTCAAATGGATAAGTATAAAGGCAGATTCTACAACTATAAGGCATTGCATGATGGCAAAGATATAAAGGACATCCTGCAGAGCTAGCCTTAGAGGAGTAATTCTACATGGGTCCTTAACCCCCTGAGGTGCAGGCAGCCCACATGTAGCACGCAACTGAAAAGGTGCTGAGACCATGGACAATGATGTAGAGCACAACTGCAAAGGCGCAGAGACAGTGGGCGATGCCAAAACAGCAGTTGCACAAAGAGCGAGCACCATAAATGAAGAACAGGAGTAGAACAGTGAGAAGAGCAGCAGTCCAGCAAGGGCGCATCCCACACCAGCAACAGGCAGGACCACGAGCTCCACCCGGCCGTGCACAGAGGAGGTGAAAACCGGCAACAGTCCACCAGGGAACAACACATACAGGACAGCAGCAAGAGGGAAGGCAAGGCTGAGCAGCAGAGGCACAGGTTTAGCAGAGGCCGCGGACACCGGGGGGAGCTAGGAGAGGTGGAGGCACAGTAGAGGAGCCCAGGCAAGGGGAGGCATGGCCGACAATGGCCCACCAGACACAGCCAACAGGGGGAAAGACTGGGCGACATCCCCACATGGAATAAAGTGGTAGGAGCCAACACCATACCCGTGACTCACACAAGGCAGAGCCCCCAAAGCAGTGAGAACAACACAGACACACCCACAGCAATGCAGCTCACAACTGGCAGGCGATGGCAGTTGCGCAGCATGGCAGGAGCACAGTAAGGGTGGACCAGTGGCCACATGGACATGGGGGAGGGGGGTGCGCAATGGCACTGGAAGGTATAGGCTCCAGAGCAGAAGGGGGCATGTGCAGCCACACGCAGGGAGGGGCCAACACAGGCAATAACAGTACCACTGGAGACTGCAGTTTCATAAGGGAACACTGCACACAGTATGGCGTAGCGATTCATTCCCAGTCAAAGGGGAAAGCCATTGGCTGTCCACAATGGCTATGTATACAGGTGAGACAAACAGGGATCTGAGAAGGTTTATTGGCGGTGTGCCGAGTCATGCAGGTACCACTGCCTAGCCTGCCTCCACACTACAGAGGACACAGTGGTGGCCACGATCCAGGACCACAACCATGCCCCAGATGCTGTGGACATGGGCATGTGGCACGTCCTTGGAATGCTGCGGTACAGGACACAGCGAATGCTGGACAGTGCGTCTCAGGTCATCATGACCAGTACATCAGGGATACCTGCGGCTGTGGTGGGATGTCTGCTGGGAGTGCAACTGCTGCGTTGGACAGGTCAGTGTGTGTGGCACGTGGTGTGTAGCTGACCAACCACCTCTCTGTTGGTTGTGGACCTCAGCATTCCCGAGGAATTCACCCTTGCCAGTGATGGTATGTGATTCCTCCTCTATGACAGTGGGAGTGAGCAGGACCGTATCGTGGTCTATGCCACCAACCGTGACCTGCAGCAGTTGGCGAGCTGTACAGACTGGTTTATGAATGGCACATTCGGAGCTTGCCCCACCCTGTTTGGCCAGCTGTATACCATTCACACAGTCTAGTCCAGAGCAGTTCTGCCAGCCGTCCATGCCCTGACGTGCAACAGGAGGGCACAGACCTGCATCTGCCTGCTGGGCCAGCAGAAAATACACTGCCCAGACCTTGCACCAGCCACGGTCCTCCTGGATTTTGAGCGTACCAGCTGGCGTGGGGTGGCTACTGTGCTCCCAGAGGCACACATACGGGGCTGTTTCTTCCATTACTCCCAGGTCCTGTGGCGCAGGATGCAACAGTTGCCGGAGATCCTGGAGTGGTACACGGTTGACCCAGACTTCACCCTGCACTTACGGATGCTGCTGGCACTGGCATTCCTCCAACCTGCAGATGTGCCAGCCGTGTTCGATGAGATGCGGGAGTGGAGATACATGACCGACAATGAAGAGGTCCTCCAGCCCATGCTGGGCTATGTGGAGGATACCTGGATCAGTCGACCCACAGGGTGGTCAGGCCACCACCACCCCAGCTTCTCTGTGGAGCAGTGGAACTGCTATGCTACAACCCTCCAGGGACTGGCATGGACCAACAATGTGGTGGAGGGGTGGCACAGGGCCTTCAACACCCCGGTCTGTGTGTGCCACCCCAGTATCTGGTGCCTCCTGGCGTGCCTCAGGCAGGAGGAGCAACTGACTGCCATACATGCCAAAATGCTGGTCTCTGGGGCAGAGATACCACACCCCCAGTAATTGTACCATGAACTGGATGCCTGGACCTGCGCGGTTGTGGCTGAATACAGCACCAGGAGTCACTACAACTACCTACGTGGACTAGCTCACAACTTCACCTTCCATGTGTGAGTGGCTGCTAGGTAGCCTATTGCATGCCCTGCACCCTGTGTGTCCTTTGCCAATGGTGGGCTTCATGGGTATGTGCGTCCCACACAGTGCATTGTGGGTTGTCTCTCCCTCATGCCTATAGTGGTGTCACCCTACCATGGGCTCCCACCATTTACCACATCCCATGCAGCTCCTTTGACCCAGGCATGCCCTGGTCCATCATGGCTGTGACTGTCATCACTGAGCACCCTATGGTGGGTGTCTCCCGTGGGCCATGCTATGCCACTGTGGTGGGCGCTCTGGGTGAAGTAGCCCTCATGGGGTGTGCCATGGCCACGTCCCCTGCACCTTGCATTCTCACCCCTCATTACAGCTTCCATGTGGAAGCTGCCACTGTCCATCTCCTGGCTTGTGCCCCGGCTGATGTTGCTCTGTTACCCCGGCTGTCCAGACTGCTACTTCCACTGCACCGGCACCCCCGCTGGCCTCTGCAGCCTTGGGCCCACACTGCTTCCTTTGCCTGCCCTGGCCTGTCACTGTCTGTCTCTCTCTCTTCCCACTTGGCATCCCTGTGGTGTTCTCGGCAGCTTCCTTGAGCCTTTTTATTTTGGCTCATTTCCGCTGGGAGACTCCTTCCGGCTGAAAAGGTCGCTGTTGCGCGTGCTAAGTCTTTGGATCTCGCATTGCACTCTTTATGCATGGATCCACCCCTTGATTTACGCATGCTGTCATTTGCATTAGCTGTTGCTCAGCATGTTTCGGTGGTGCACGCCTCCCTGCTGAATATCGCAGAATGGCGCACTTTTGGACTTGCGCAGGCGCATGCCTATTGCGCATGGCGCAACCTTTTGAATATCCCACCCATGGTTGTTAATATAATAATCAGCACAAATGTTATTCAAGCCAAAATGCATAACTATCATGCTATTTATATTAAAGTTTAATTTATGATTGGTGACCCAATCTGAGATTAAATTCAAGTTATCCTGTAAATTAGATATGGATTTTAGATTGTTAACAATCCCACCTAATTTAGCATCATCAGTATATTTTGTCAACCAAATACTGTTATTAGTATTCATACTAGCTATAAGAATGTTAAATAATATAGGGCCCAAAACAGAGCCCTGAGGCTCTCCACTAGTAACCTCAGTCCACAAAGAAGTATAACCCCTTAATGATACCCGTTGTCTTCTATTAGTTAGCCATTGCATAATCCAAGTAGTTAAAAATTTATTAAGCTCTAATTCCAATAAACATTCATATAATATACTATATGAGACAGAGTCAAAGGTCTTTTCAAAATCCAAGTAAATAACATCCACCAGAAGTCGGAGGGCCAACGCATTACTTACAGGCTCAAAAAATTAATTAAGTTAGTATGACATGATCTACCAGGTTGAAAACCATGTTGGAATATATCAGTTTGACCGTTATCTATTGTATGTTTACTAATTTTATTTAACATAAGTTTTTCCATAATTTTACATATGGAAGACATTATACTTGTCCTTCCTTTTTATGACTGTATCCTATATGTTATACAGTATGTTCTGTGTTTTGTATTTCATCTGCTATTTTTAATTTTAATAAATTTTGTATTTCTTGAAATCCTGCCTGTCTCCTTTTCACATATTGCACTTCAAGGTTTGGCACTGAGGGAGCAGAGGGCCTGATCCCTGCAGTGTGTTTGTGACAGGCATAACCACTTTCTAAGAGTTTATAATATTAAAGGAAGTCCAAACTTTTCCTGCCATCTTCGTGCGCACAGCTGAAAAATGGAATAGCAAGGGGGTACAAGGGAGAATGGGGTTTCCTGCTTGGTGCCAAGCTACACCTGTGTGAAAACCTAGGAGAGGTTGGAGGGGATGTGAGAGATTTTTAAACAGACCCTGATTCTTCAGCCACTCTCTAAGGTTGCCAGAATACTTTAGCATAAGATGCTGAACTTCCCCCCAGCACAAACCCTTGACCAGGGCTGCCAAGGATAGAAACATAGAAACATAGAATTTGACAGCAGATAAGGACCGCTTGGCCCACCCAGTCTGCCCATTTCCCTACCTAATGGATAAGCTGCAGATCCTAGTTAACCAGCAGCCTACTTCTTTCTGCCCCACCCCTAGAATTGCCTTATGACTATCCCATGCATGCTTGAATTCCACCACTGTTTTTGACTCCACAACCTTCCCCGAAGGCCGCTCCATGCATCCACAACCTCTCTGTGAAAAATACTCTTTAAATTACCTCTGAGCCGAACCTCTATCTTCAAATTGCTCCTTGTTCTTGCACACCTCTTGTTTTGAAAGATGCTACCCTCTTGGACTTTTTGATTCCCTTGAGGTACTTGAAAGTTTCTATCATGTCCCCCTCTCCTCCTTTCCTCGAGGCTATACATATTAAGCTCCTTAAGTCTCTTCATATGTCTTCCAGTGCAGACCCTGCACCATTTTAGTTGCTTCCTCTGACAGCTTCCATCCTGTCTATGTCTTTGCAGAGATTGGGTCTCCAGAACTGCACACAATACTCCAGAAGGGTCTGACCAGCTGTCTGTACAGAGGATAATAACTTCCTGTTTTCTACTGGTGATGCCTCTCCCATGCATCCCAGTATCCCCCAGCTCTCTTTGCTGCCCCTCTCACATTGCTTGCTCCGCCTTTAGGTCATCTGATATGACTACCCCAGGTCTCCTTTCCATTTTTGTTGTTGTTAGTATCTCCCTATTGTGTACTCTTCCCCTGGATTTTGTTTCCCAGGTGTGCATTATCCTTGCACTCTTAGCATTAAATCTAAGCTGCCATACATTTGACCATTCCTCCAACCTTGCCAAGTCCCTTCTCATCCTTTCCATCCCACCTTGTGCATCAACTCTGTTGCAGATCTTTGTGTCATCTGCAAAGACATACTTTTCTTCAGTCCCTCTGCAATGTCGCTTATAAAGACATTGAAGAGGACTGTCCTAATACTGAACCTGCGGTACCCCACTAGTAACCCCTTTCTTCAGAGTGGACTCCATTTACTATTACCTCTGTGTCCTATTCTCCAGCCAATTTTTATCCAGGCTGTCATCTTGGGACCCACTCCCAGGCTGGCTAACTTGTATATTAATCTTTTGTGTGGGACTGTGTCAAATGCCTTGCTAAAGTCTAGGTAGGCCATGTCCACAGCCCCTCCCTGATCTACTACTTTGGTCACCCAGTCAAAGAAATCTATCAGATTCGTCTGGCATGACCTTCCCACTGTGAATCCATGCTGCTTTGGGTCCTGTTCCCCTCTGGCCTCTAGATAATCGACAATTTTTTCTTCAGAAGTGATTCCATAATTTTCCCTACCACTGAGGTTAAACTAACAGGTCTGTAGT
Organism: Neoceratodus forsteri; assembly: GCA_016271365.2. Classification (NCBI taxonomy): domain Eukaryota; kingdom Metazoa; phylum Chordata; order Ceratodontiformes; family Ceratodontidae; genus Neoceratodus; species Neoceratodus forsteri. Next base: position 81,816,744 of record CM028133.1, on the reverse strand, counting down.
TTCCTGCTTCTGCCTTGCTCCCACTTTTGTGAAGGGGAATCACATCTGCCCTCCTCCAGTCCTTGGGTACCACCCCATCCTCCCATGATTTGTTAAAGAGGGTAGTCACTGTGTCACTTAGTTCTACCCTTAGTTCTTTTAGAATTCTGGGATGAATCCCATCAGGCCCCATTGCTTTGTCCACTTTCAGTTTTAAGAGTTCTTTCAGAACCCTTTCTTCTGTAAATGGGCTGGTATCAACTTCTGTATCCAGAGTGTTTCTACTGTTTTGTTTTAGGTACCTCCCCTCTTCCTTTGTAAATACTGAGCAAAATATTTGTTTAGTATCTCTGCCTTTTCACAGCCACCCTCTGCCCAACTTCCTCCCTTTATTAAGCCTCACTATCCCTCCCTTGGTCTTCTCTTTTGCTCCTGATGTACCTATAAAAGGTTTTATCCCTTCTTAACTGAGTTGGCTATCTTTTCCTCGGTTTGGGCCTTTGCTGTTCTGACTGCCTTCCCAGCTTCCTTTGCTTTAACTGATACAGTTCTCTGTCCTGCTCCTTCTGTGATCCCTTGTACTTCCTGAATGCTTTTTTTCTCTTGAACCTTCACTGCCACTTCCTTTGAGAACCATAGTGGTTTCTTACATCGCTTCGTTTTGTTTATTTGCTTCACACAAGGCTTGTTACCTCTGTGATGGCAGTTTTATTATTCCCATTGTTCTTCCACCCTCCTTCCTGCCCATTTGGTAGTGCATTCCTTAGGCAGTCACCCATTTTGGCAAAGTCAGCCCTCCTAAAGTCCAGCACTTTTGCCTTTGTATGACTTGACTCTATTGCTGTGTTTATTGTGAACCATACTGTTCGATGGTCGCTAGTTCCCAGATGGCTACCCACTTCTACATCTGTGATCCTCTCTTCATCTCCATTTGAGAGAACCAGGTCTAAGATTGCTCCCTCTTGAGTGGGCTCCAATACTAGTTGTATGGACTCAAGCTTCTGCCGCAACACCCCTGGTAGGGTTGTCCACAGCTGATTCTTCACTGCCAAGTGAATTGCCAAGAATGAAGATCTGTTGCAGTTTCCCTGGCACAAACATTCAACCAGGGCAGCTAAGGATGAAGGAACGTTGAAGCTTCTTTGGTGAAAGAGCCACAGGAGGACTACCAAGATCATGCTGAATCCCTGATGACAACATGGTGCAAGCAGGGTGGAACAAGCAGGAAGAGTAGGGTGCAGGGCCAAGATCAGAACCTGTATTGTCAAGAGCCAGAAAAACAACAAAACGGTGGGTGCGGACACACTGATCACATCGGACTCGGCTTTTGGAGAATGGCTGGGAGTGATGGACAAGGCTTCCTTTAGGATGTTCCACTTACAGGCTGACCAAACCACAAGGAAACCAGGAGCTGGCAGTTGTGAATCACACAGGATTATATTGAATTCGACCAACGGCAGATGATAGGGAAGGGTATTGCTGTGAAGTTCTTTGCTGGATGAAGACTACTTCAGTGAAGAATCAGCTGTGGACAACCCTACCAGGGGTGTTGCAGCAGAAGATTGAGTCCATACACTTTGCGCTAAGAACACTGGTAATTACACTTTGCACTGCACCACAGTGTTTGGTGGTAGCTGGGGAAATGGTTTGTTGCAGAGGCAATTTGCCTGGACCAGCAGCAAACTGCTGAAATTCAGAGCAATTGTTTGTTGCAGTGACAGTTGTTCATTGCTGGGGCAGTTCACCTGGAGCAGGTGCAAATTGCTGGAATCAAGGGAAATTGTTCATTGCTGGGGCAATTTGCCTGGAGCAGGGGCAAACTGCTGAATTCTGGGGCAATCGTTCATTACAGGGGCTATTTGTTAGGCACAGGGGCAAATTACTAGAATCCAGGGCAATTGTTCATTGCAGGGGCAATTTGCCTGGAGCAGGGGCAAGTTGCTGGAATCTGCGGCAATTGTTCGTTGCAGGGGCAAATAACTATAGTCCTAGTACAATACAGTCTTGATACTTTGCAATCAACTCAACATTTCAGATACTAAACAATACACAATTTCATCACCTGACAGTCACTAGATGGCAGTTGTGTGCTAAGCACCCCTTTTTCCTGACCCTCCACACTTGTGGGTCCCTTTTGCACCAGGATCTTGGAAGAACCGGACGAAACAAAATCAGGATCTGGCTACCCCTCTGGAAACCTTTGGGTGAATGTCCTTTCCACTCTGGGTTTTCCCCTTTGCCCTCATAATGGCTGTGCCACTTTTATCCACTGTGGGCCTACTGATGCCCCTTTAATGTTTAAGGCCATTGTTGCCCCTTTCCACCTCTGGAACTGGTATTGCCCCTCCTTATTACCAAGGGCCCCTTCATCACAGGTCCTATCATTGCCCTACAGCTCTGGGCCTGGCTGCTTCTATTAAAACCCTGGGCCTGGCCTGGCCTTGCCCTTTTAAAACCATATCCCCAGCTCAGGAATGCCTTGCCTGCCGATATTAGACACTCAACTAACCCCCATCACCTCAACCCCTCCTCAGCACACACTTCTCCACCAGCTGCTCTTGCTTTAGCTAGTTCCCATTCTGTGCCTACCCCTATGGGCTTCTGCCACCTACCATTATGTGGTCTCAGACGGTTTCCTGTGTAAATGTATCCAAGTGTATTTCCTGCCTTCTTTGTACTCTACCTGCCTATTGTCTGTAATGTCCAGGCCTGCAGCACATGTGATGTAAAACTATTGTGATCTGTGTTGTATTAATTATCGGACTTGTCCCTCAGGATGCAGCTGGAATCGAGCAACCCTGTTCAGTATGCCCTCCTGGTTAAACTCTTAAATAAATAAATAAATTACACTGGGACTTGCTGTCACTGGGCCCCTCTTAGGCTATGGGGCCTAGTGCTGCCTCTTTAAATTATACTGAACTTGCTCTTTAAATATCTTTGGGCCTGTCCAAGGTCAGAGTGCCAATCACTTCCCTTGCCCTATCTCAACACTGCCTCTCCATGAATATTTAACAGATTTTCCTGTAAGGCCCATTAGGCTGGGCACCTCCCCATGGGCGTTACTCATCCAGATTACTTAACTTAAAGAAGGCCTGTTGCCCAATTCCCCAGTAGCACCATGGTGCTAAACAAAAAAACTTTCTATTTAATTCAGGTGGACAACACTCTTCTCTTGTGCTGCTGCCATCTCACCACCCCAGCTCGGGGTGAAGAGAGCTGCTTTGGGAGGCGAGAGGTGCTGCAGGAAGAGGAAGGACCTCAAGAAGAGAAGAGGCAGTGCGGTGGGTGGCAGGGGGCCTCTGAAGGGCCAACGGCTTCTCCGTCTCCGAGATGTTGCTCTTCCCTGACACCGACAAGGGACCAAATAACTGGGCAGCACTGAAAACACAAACAGGGCAATTGCAGCCCTCACTGAGCATCGGAGGAACCGGAAGAGTCTTTTCTTCTCTTTCGTGGGAGCACAGGACTCGACTGCAGGACAAATGGGGTGCACACTGAAGCACCAGTCTTCTGTCTTTGCTGGCCAGAGGGGAGGTACCACCACAGAGTCACCAGGACTGGCTTCAACACCATAGGTAAGCCCAGGGTTCCCATAACACTCTTTAGGTCTGCTCACCTCCACAGCCAGCTCGAACAACCACAGAAATGGCAATTTCTGCTCTCAAAGAAGGTGTTTGGGGTTCTAATTCTAGAACCCTGAGCCAGTGGCCAAACCAACAGCTAAATTTTCAAATGGGCACCACATGCTGACCAGAGACAGGAGTCCCAGTCTGTGGGTGTCCACTGTCATGCTGCCTGCTCCAGAAAGAGGGGGGAGATAGAATGGAGCAAAGCAGGCAGCAAAAAGAAAACTGAAAACAAAAACTTTTCTTTTATTTTGTTTTCTAACATGCCCTGCCTGGTTATAGTTGAGGGAAGGGAAAATGCTACAAAGGGGCCTCTCTACCTACCCCATGACAAAATGGGGACCCGGGACACACTGAATATACAAAAGTGCCCCCTTTTTCTGTAGCACCCCCATACTTTGGGGCATTATAGATTTACCTATGCATCTCCAAGTATTTTTCATTTTTCTGCTGCTTTGCTTTACATTGCCCTTCTCATAATCACCTTTGCTCTCTATACTCAGCTCTTTCCTTCTCTTCTCTTGATGCTAGGTGCCTTTCCCACTGTGTCTCCTTTTTGGCTAAATACTGGTTTGGCACCCTTCCTTCCTATCTCAAACCCCTTCTATCCCCTCCTCCTGCTTCTTTTCATTCTCTGAATATCACTCATAAGAAAACTATTGCTGGTCAATCTGCTTTTCTTACTGCTTTACTAAACTGTGATCTTCCTTTCCCCTTTCTATTCACTCTGCCTTTTCTACTACCTCCATAGAGTCTATTCTTTCTGACTTTTATTGTCCCACTTGCAACTGCCTTTGACCCTTCTTTTTCTTTATTTTCTAGTTTTGCCCCTTCTTGCTGTTTTGTTATTTCTTTCTTGCTTTACAAATTTGTCAAGTGTTTTTATTTACTATTTAGCCTTCATTTACTAGTTTGCCTTTATAAATATGATTCTGCTAGTATTGCTAACTTATTGTATTTACCTTGTTATTATATTGTTAACTCTCCATCTCCCCTCTCCCCAGGACTCATCTGGAAATGAGCTAGTGTCAGTTCAATATGCATTTCCTGGTTAAACTTTTAAATAAAAAATAAATAAGTCACGAGGCCACTACCCTCCACAAAAAGGAGGGAGCCATCCGTGGCTGCTGCTCTGCTGCGGGGGGCAAACTCCTGGAATCTTTGCCACTGTAAACAAGATAAAACATCTGCAACTCCATTGTCAATACTGCGCATATGAACTGCCTTAAACTGAATATTCAAGAGTAGACATTTCAGCACAAAAATGCACATAAGGTCTCCCAAAGGCCTTTTTGGCCTGAGCTGGCTGTTAATGGTGTGCACCACGCCCATGTTATCAGACTAGAAATAAACCTTCCTATCCTTCAGCCTAGGGCCCCACAAACACAATGCCACCACTATGGGAAAGAACTCCAACAGAGTGATCTGTCTATGCAGACCCACCCTCTTCCACTCCAGTGGCCATTGTGTCACACATCATTCCCCCTAAAAGTAGACCCTGAACCTGAGCCCTGCAGCCGCGTCAGTGAATAACTCCAGTGGCTGACCATCCCCATCCTTCTGCTACAGGGCCACTCCACTGAAATGACTCACAAAGATCTACTAGAGCCAGTAGATCTGTAAGTCCTCGCTGAACCCCTCCGTGACCCAGATCCTGTGATCTGGCTTCGTGCATCCCCTGCTCAAGTTCGCCCTTCTCCTCAAGAAAGTTCTCCCCATGGGGATGATGCAGCACACTAAGCTGAGATGTCGGACTGGCTGTTGTAACTCTCATAACATCACCTTTTTGGCCCTTGACATGGTGCCCAGCATGGATCGCAAGTCCTCCAGCTTATCCTGGGGCAAACAGTACTGCCGACCGACCATGTTGATCTCACTCCCCAAAAATACCATCACTGAGCTGGGAGACTCCTCCTTCCCCGGTGCCAATAGCACTCTAAAATCCTGGCAGAGCCCACAAAATGCAGCCAACTTCTCCCTGCAGCTTACTTAAGCCTTGGACCCCACAAAGAAAAAGTCAAGGTAGTGCATGATGGCAAGGTTCCTCACCTTCTGTGTCATGACCCAATGCAAAAAGGAGCTGAATTTCTCGAAGATGGCACACACCACCGCATACCCTATTGACATACAGTTGTCTATATTGTACTCCCCCTCAAACTTCATGCACAGAAGCTCAATGTCATCAGGGTGCATGGGTAACAGGCAAAATGCCAACTCAGTGTCTGCCTTGGTCATCAGAGCTTATGGCCCTGTTGGCAGACCACCTGAACAGCCCGATCAAACAACTAATATTACACCGATGTATACCATAGATCAATATGATCATTCACCAAGTCACCTTTGGTGTAAGAAAGGTGATTGATCATCCTAAATTCCCCCTTTGTTTTCTTGAGTACTAACCCAATGGGGGACACCCTTAGGTTAGGCAGAGATGGGGTGCTGCAAGCACCACTCACACGCCCCAGCTGCCTCTCAATGTTCAGTTTGTCCCAGACAACCAGTGGACTGACTTCAAGTTCTCTGCCTCACTTTCTCAATGGGGTCCTGAGTATTGTAACCTGAAGGCAACAGTAAACACTTTCTCCAAAAGGTGGGCAACATCTCTGTCCGGTTACTGGTCCAAACAGGACTTAATGCTGTCCACCATTACCAGGGTTGGCAAGTTTACTCCTCTGAGGCAAATGTGAATGCTGAAGTGATAGTTTAATAACAGTGCAAACAAGAACTTAATAGGTAGGATAAGCCCCAGCACTTCGAGCCTCATGCAGGCTCTTCATTGGGAGGGGGGGCATACAAGATCACAACCAATACTTATATAGCAACTGTGACATCACAACATGTTACAATTGGTATATTTAGGATTCAAAGTAAATTATCTCTCCTACATAAAATCACAATAGCAAATTCATCATAGTAAGTACTATACAATACAAAAATGTGTCTTATACAGGCTGGTTATGCCAATATAGTGAATTAAAATTAATTCATGAAAAATATCTAATGCTAATTCAGTTATTTTAGCAAGGTAAAGCTTAGAGTTAAGCTTGCCACATATTCAGCATTGGAATAATAAACAACATTCTAGATCGTGTGGCAGGTCTAAATCAAGAACCCAGCAAAAGAGTAGAAATAAAAGGCAACAGAATAAAACCCTTGCAAAGGAATCAAATTCAGGCACCGAGACCTCTAATAGAGTCACTTTTGCTCCCAGAACTACAGAGAGTGTACAACCTCAAGAAGTTACTGATTGAATTGGCACCAAGCCAAAAAGTCTCCAGGTTCAAAAAACAGTGATGGGGGGAAACAAAAATAAAACAAATCTCAAACCAGATCAACAAGTGTCTGAACAGAAACAACATCAAACAAGTATTGAATCTGTCAAATGTTGTGTTAACTGAACCACAGATATCTGTTTTAGCACGTGGATTTCTCCTTTGTCCCTGAACCATCAGTCCACAGATTTCTGTTACAGGTCAATCTAGAGAAGACATTTCGTAAAATTAGGTCAAGAAGTTCTTTTACATAAAGAAAGGATGTGTAAGAAGCTTTACAATCAATGACATCAACTCAGGACATTTCATCCTCTATGTCATCCCCGCATTTCTGCTCTCATACCTGATACTGGCAATAATGCCCAGACTCGCAGAAAGAACCATTACCTCTAATAGCACTGGACCTTTGCGTAATATCACCAGTGACATGGAAACACTACCAGATAGCTGGGACCCAAATTGGGCACTGGAACATTTTGAAACTTTTGTTTCTGATGTTGAAACAACCTGGGACTACAGTTGTTTCAAACCTAAATCATCATTCTGTCCATCAAGAAACATATCACCAATGATTAGTACTTTTGAGAAATTGGTCCAGATGGAAGTTGATAGAATTTTTGACGAGGAATTTATAAGTACACAGAGGAACATTCAACCAGATGAAGTGGTGGCAGGGCACTTCAAAGAACTGTCCCAGATGAAAACCTGACTATTAAAAGCACGGACAAAAGTAGACAAGTTGTCATGCTTAGCACCTCTGATTATTTGAAAGAGGCCATGCAGCAACTAGATAATAAAAACCATTATAGGGTACTGGATAATAATCCAGTTTTGATTTACAAATGGAAAACTATTGAATCTCTTATCCAGTACAGGTCTAAAGGTGTCATCACTGCACAAGAGTACCTATTCTTATTCCAGGAGCATCCAGTTGTCCCAACATTTTATTTGTCACCTAAAATTCACAAAGATGCTTCAAACCCTCCAGGGCACCCTATTGTCTCCAGTATTGGTTCAGTGACTGAAAATTTATCAAGATTTATTGATTTTTTTTTTTTTGTTTACAAAAAACGGTTATTCAATTACCTTCATACTTAAGAGACACTATGGCAGTCCCAGAGGCAATGGATTGTCAAACTTTTGATGCTGGTTCCTTGTGGCTTACTGTTGATGTAGAAGCACTCTACACCAGCATCAGACATCATCTGGGACTTAATACTGTTTGGTTCTTTATGGATTATTTTCAGACACATTCTTGGATTGATCCTGAGTTTATTATTGTTGCTTTAGAACTTATTTTAATGAATGATTTTTTTACTTTTGATGCTAAGTTTTATTTGCAGGTGTGTGGTACAGCCATGGGGTCAGCGATGGCACCCTCCACGCCAACCTTTTTTAGGTTGGTGAGAGGAGGTTCCATAAACGACCCTAACCAATCCTTACCTAAGTAACATCCTCTGTTGGGTTATATTTATTCGTGTCTTATGTATTTGGGGGGAACAGCTACTGAAGCAGCATATTTTGTTCTGTTTATTGAACCAGAATGATTTAAATTTGCATTTTACTTTCCATGTTGACTCTGTGTCAACTTCCTTTTTGGACCTTAAACTCCACGCTACACCTGAAGGTTCTGTCAGGACTGAAAACTATAGGAAACCAATAGCAGGTAACATTCTCTTGAGATCAGATAGCTGCCACCCACCACACCTTAAAAAGGGGATTCCAAAGGGCCAATTCCTGCGTATTCACAGAAATTGTTCAGACATTTCTTTGTACAATCAGCATTCCCAGGAACTCAAACAGAGGTTCTTAGAAAGGGGGTATGATCTGTCAACCCTCGTTGAAGCTGAAACTTTTGCAAATACATCAGATCATATGGGTTTCCTTACCCCTAAAAAAGACCTGACTTGCATTAATAACAAGAGCATTAATTTCATTACAGAATATAATTCTGTGGCCCCCAAAATAGCTGGCACTTTGAAGAGATTTTGGAACATCCTTCAGGCAGATTCAGATTTAAGAGACCAAACTGGAGCATCACCTAGGGTGGTTTACATAAGAGGATCCAGTATTGGTGACACTGTTACCAGTAGTCACTTTTTCACCTCTACTACTCCTTCTGGTACTTTTCTGCCCAGCCCCTGAGCTGGTTGCTACTGTTGCAATAACTGCAACATCTGCTAATACATGTTATAAGGCAGTCAATTTAATAGTTGCAGCAATGGTTTCTGGTTTGAGGTCTGGGACTTTATTACATGCAAAACTCCAAATGTCACCTATGCCTTGTGGTGCAATTATCCCCTAATCTATGTGGGCATGACTACTCGCCCCCTTAAGGAAAGGATCCAAGAACACATCCGGTCTATCTTGAACCAGCATTGTGACACCCCTGTTGGCAGTCATTGGTGTGTTAGACATCATGCTTGCACCAATGACTTTAAATTTATGGGCATTGGCCATAGTAAAGCCAACATTTTAGGTGGTAATTGACAAGAACAGCTCAGGAGACTAGAAAGTAGACTAATTTTTGCCCTAGGTGCATTATATCTCAATGGACTTTTTGATATTTGGGATATTGTACCCTATCTTTGAACCCAATAATATTTAGTTGCTTGTTTGCTTTGATTTCTGTTTCAGGGTTTCGTGGGTGTGGTTACCTTTGCCTCCTTGACAACATCCATTACCTATCCAAATTAATTATGTTTCAATTTGTTTTCTCTCTTTTTACGTTGGCTTGCCACGCTTGCGCGCAAGTCAACATCTTGCAGTAGTGCAGATTTGGAGGCGCAGCCGCTGTTGGGCGAATGCAGGGCATGCATCAGTTGGTGCGTCCCTCATTCCCCAATCAGCCTGCATGCCCCATGCATGCTAATGTGGTGAGCACATCTAAGGAAAGGTCCACTGCAATCTGAGCAAAGCTTGTCAGATGTAGTGGACCCTTCCTGCGTGCTCGCCACATGAGCAGCATGACGGGCAGTCACCTGCCCAACGGCCGACTTCGGGGGTGCCCAATCCCCCAGTGGCTTACTGTGGCCACACAAGCAGCCCCCCCCCCCCATTTCCTATATGCCAAGGGGGTGCCCCATCCCCTTGGTTCTTGCATCCCCCATGATAGGTGCCGATGGGGAGCCTACCCCATCGGGCATAAATCAGCTACCCCTTGCATTTCTTATATGCCGAGGGGGTGCCTAACCCCTCCACATAAATTCATCCCCCATTTTCTGCTGACAGGGTGCCCAATCCTTAGTCAGCTGCAACACCCAAAAACAGTTAGGTGGCACTCTGAGGGCCCACCCAGCGCGTATATATCCCTGAAAAAAAAATGTCCTGCAATGTAATTCTTTTTCTTCACTGTAACAAAAGAAGGTCCCTCGTAGTCTCCTGCCCCCCACCTGCACCAACCCACTGCGCACCCTGCCTCCCCACACCCCCCTCACCCCATACTTACCTCTGGAGTCCGGTGCGATGATCTTCGGTGGACCTGGAACACGTCTGCACTCTTCAAAGCCAACTGCAAACTAAGGAAATGCCGGTAAGCTGTATAACGGAAAGAATAGGGTTTTTTCAACTTTGCTGCATATCTCGGGCATTTGTTGGAATTTTGGCACCAAATTTTCAACATGGGGTTTTTGGGGACCCTCCTCATGAATTCTATCACTGTCATGTTGTTAATTGGCCTCGAAAGGTGATTTAGCAGTCACTGTGTGAAATCACCTTTTGGGACCCATTAACGAAATGACAGTGCCAGTGTTCATAAGATGGCCTCTCAAAAAGCCTATGTTCCAAATTTGGTGGAAAAAATCCAACAAATGCCTGTTTTACGAGTGTGCATTGCACAGTTGCTATGCAGGCTCGTAACTTCGTGCAGTCACAATATTTTAACGCCAGATTTTCAGCATTGTCATTTTTGTACACCTCCTTATGAACAGTACAGCTGTCATTTTCCACATCCTGCCTGAATGTGTTTCCGCAATTCCAGCGTACAATAGCGTAGTGCCTGTGGGAAATCAGTGTTTGGGCCAGATTATGAAAATGACAGTGACATAGTTCATGAGCAGAGGTCCTAAAATGCCTCTGTTGAAAATTTGGTGATGATATTCCATAAAATCACTGTGTTACGAGTGTCCGTTGGCAGATTGCATGCACGCTTGTACCGTCGTGCATTTGTGATATTTTCACTCTGGATTTTCACCATTGTCATTTCTCCACACCTCTTGATGAACAGTGCAGCCATCATTTCACATATCCTGTCCAAAATGTGTTTTCGCGCTTCCGGCGCAGAATAGCGTGCTCGCTGTGTGAAATCACTTCTTGGGACACTTTGAGGAAATAACAGTGACACTGTACATGAGCAGAGGTGCTAAAATGCCTATGATGAAAATTTGGTGCCGAACGCCCATATGTAGAGACTGACAGGTGTCAGGGGTGTGACTTAGGCTTGTCGGATGTAATGCTCACGCCATTCCACCCCCACCCCCACCCTGCAGCCAGTGACAATCATCAAGTTGTGCCTTGGACACTCTGGCTTCAAAGTTCACCCCACTGTCCTATACTGCACCCATCTCAGTGTATTTCCTTATGGAATGGGGTGAGCGTAAGCCTGAAGACACCAATGCACACCGCACCACTTGGTGTCTGCAGGATAAGGAAAGGTGAAATGGCATGAGCACTAAGGCCAACACTCCAAAGGGACACCCCAATGCCTGCCGCTTCTGCAGCGTAAGTGGGTTGGCATCAGTTCAATACTTCACTGCCATTCTATTATGCATCTCTAACTCCTGCACTACCAATGCCAATGCCAACAAGTCAACATTCGCATTGGCAAATGCTTGTTTATTTTTGAATTGACTATGTCTTAATTATTTATTTTTTCAGATGTTATGTTTCCATACTTCCTGTTTCTAGTACATGAAGCATCATTACAATCCTTTTTCCATTGTCATCACTTTCTGAATATATAGCAAGCTTAACCCTAAGCTTTACCTTACTAAAATAACTGAATTAGCATTAGATAATTTTAATGAATGAATTTTGATTCACTATATTGGCATAACCAACCTGTATAAGACACAGTTTTGTATTGTATAGTACTACTTATGATGAATTTGCTATTGTAATTTTATGTAGGAGAGATAATTTACTATGAATTCTAAATATACCAATTGTAACATGTTGTGACATCACAGGTGCTATATAAGAATTGGTTCTGATCTTGTAAGCTCCACCCCCGATGAAGAGCCTGCACAAGGTTCGAAGTGCTGGGGCTTATCCTGTCTGTTTAGTTTGTGTTTGCACTGTTATTAAACTTTCACTTCAGCATTCACATTTGCCTTGAGCTTTTTTGTGCACCTTTTTTGCATGCCTGTTCTTGATTTTTGATAGGTGCAGCATATTTTTTTGTTTGCAGTGCCGCTTGGAACCCTTCTGTGCTTTACTCCCCTGAGGCTTAGCAGGCTTCCCCTATGCTCCCCAAAAGCTCCCTCTTGACAGGTGAGGCAGGTGCACAACATAAAGGGATGCTGCTGCCTGCAGGCCATGCACATGTCCCGAAACATGCAAATGGCCCTCGTGCAGTTTCCCTGATTATAGGCATAGCACACCTGCGAAGACGAGCCCCCTGCCTCTGATCACTGTAGAGCCACCAGCCTCAATACCAGACAGCTGTTTGTATGCAGCACTCCCCCACCATGCATCACATCTACCAACAGTGTCATGTCCACTGTCCCCCACTCCAGGGTGCTGTCCTCCTACCTCCACTGCTGGAACTTCTCATCATATTCCAGCCATGCACTGCCCCCCTTTCTGCGATGCATCAATGTGATCCTGTGCTGATATGTAAACAATCTCAACACCTGATCCTTCTTTGCTCACAAGACAGTGCCAGCATAAATAGCAAAAGCCACTATCCAATTTTTGAAAATGCAAGGCACTTTCACCGATTTCTTCTTGGGCTTGTCCTACTTATCCTTCTTCTTGTCCTCCCATTCCACTGGCCGATTCAATACAGAGAAGATGTCCATATACTCCATGCTCCCAATCTGCTTCCTAACCTTGCTGGCCAGGTGTGACCCATTGGTTTATCCAGGCCAGACTGCAGCCCCCTGCCCCATCCCTGCTGCCTTCTGGCTTCTGACCCTGATAGCCAACCCAGTCACCAAATCTATCAATTTATCCAAGTTGTCATCAGTAGAAAATCCCCCCGGCCCTCTGATTGCTCTGGCACCAAAGTGAACACCACTTCTGTTCCCCCCAGGCGATGGGCATGCTGACCTGCCCAATTGTGGGGTCTGGGGAACCCCCTGCTCCTCGACCTCTACGTCCTCAGCCAAACCCCCACCAAGGGCTGCACTAAGCACCTCCTTTGCCTGTCAATCAGTGAGCTACCTTATCTCAGCTCTCTCCCTAACTGATTGCAGTGTCCAAGGAACCTTGGCCAGAGATGCTACCCACCCTTTGGCCAGTCTCTTTTTCAGAGATACCACCACCTCCACCCCCCGGCTGCTGCAGAATTTGAAGAGCCTTCTAATCTCCAGGCATGCTTCAACCAAGCCACACCCTCCACAGGTACATCTCCCAGAGCATAGCCTCCAATGTTGCAGTGACCTTCACTGTTGACTTCCTCTGATGTCTGGGCATAGTACCTGACACGACAGCCATAAGCCCCCAACCCCCACCATGGAAAACACCATTCCAGGCTCCCACTACCAGGGAGGGGAGGTACACTCCCCTTGCCTGCCCCTTTTTCCCTTTTTTTTTTGTGAGCCACCTCCTGTTTGTATCTCCTACCCTCACTCCCACCCATCTCACATGAGAGGGACCCAGCCTGGTGTATGGGGGGAAGGGGGCTGACAAGCCAGGTCCTACTGGGTCCTTAATACAGACTCCCCCTATTTTCTATGTGTATTTCTTGACTGTTTGAGTGTGTGTTTTCCCCTTTTTTTATCTAATTGGGAAGGGGCACACATCCCCACTCACTTTCAGCCACCAGGTTGCCCAGTACAATGCTCCCCCTAGGACAGAAATCAGTTATTGGTTGCTGCCCTAGCCTATCCTTCTGGCCACCAGAACAATGCAGTCTGCTGGATCCAATCCCCACACCTTCGTGTTCCTCACTCTGGAGTAGCAGCCCCTGTAGTCTAACAACCACTCCACCATAGGACTAAATCTCTTTTCTTTCTTCTTCTTTTTTCCTTTTGTTTTATTATATCCCTACTATGCCCAAAATGCAACCAGGATAGCAAGGGAGAGAGAAAGGGTTTAAATATCCCTCCTAACATCTACTATACCTGTCTGCCATGCCTCACCTACAATGGCTGCCGATCGCGGCTGACCGCCAGCTTGTTCTCCAGCCTCTTAAGCATGGCTGCCATACTCAGTATGGTGGCTGAGATCTTATCAACCATGAAAGCAACAACCCTGTGAAACTCAAACAAAGGAATATGCCCACGATACCACCAAGCCACCACCCGCTGACTCTCGGATCCCGCCACCACCTTCCCTGCTCTGCCAAGGTACCCCGAAGTGACACCCTTTTGCAGCCAGCAAGTTCAATAACTGGCACCAAAGGGATACCACTATCAGCCATGGAGGGGCGACTGTCTTCCCATGTGAGACTAGTGAAACAAATTCCAGTGCTTAAATGAACTGGAATGGATTAGTCTTGACCACTGGATTTTCTGCCTTTGAGTACTTACAATATACCTATAATCATTCATCTGTCTCTCTTTCTCTCACTCTCTCTCTCTTTTTTAAACCTGACAAGAAACAGTGACTTAAGCTGAAAACCAGAGCTAACATATTATTGATTCCCAAGGCTATAATCCACCATATAGCTGGTGACATTTTGGCACACAGAGCACTCGGCTCACACGCTCCTTTCTTCTCCCCAGGACCTGGCTTGGGCGACAAGGTTCCATGTCATAATGGCGACTGCTGAAAAGTGATCGCCATTAGGATGAGTGTATGTTGCTGAAAATCAATTTCAGTGATGTACACCACTGGTGCACAGCAAAAGGGCGCTGGGGATTTAGGATTTTATGTTTTATGCAGGGGGTTGTGCCCCCCACACCACCCTACTAAAGGATTCTCAACTCCAGGGGGGTGCAAGTTGGGGGAGCGCAAAACCTTTAAAAAAATTCAGGTAGGACTCAACAAAATGTATGTCTGCCCAGACCCAAACCTAGCACCCTCGGAATCCCAGCCTGTCACCCACCTCTCATGCCACGGGCCAGTTCAGCAGCCCACCTTGGCACCACACCTCACAAACCCTCCCTCCCATTCCGCCCCTCACTCAGCGTGCTAGCCCCCCCATGCATGTACATGCAGTGACATCCTGTTGCTGTATGATGCGGACCCCCCATCTGGTCACCCTCCCTTGTCGGTAGCCCAGTCGACATGCACCGTGATTGAGTTGCCCTTTTTGAAAGCACCTAATCGTGGTCGCCTTTGTCTTGGGATACCAGCCACAATCCAGTGCTCCCAACTTTAAATGTTGATCTATTGTACATTGTTCTGTTTAGCCCTGATGCTCATGGTTGCTGACCTAACTAGTGGAGAACAGCATGGGCCTTACCTGCTGGTAGTCAAGCTCAGTCTAGCAGGTCTTGATGATTCTGACAATCCAATGGACAGGCGAAGAAGAAGGAACTGCTGGACACCAGTTCTCCTTATCCCTCTCTCCTCCCATTCCTGATGCCCTGCCCTATGGACAGCCCTGTTGATACCTCCTCTTTGGGAGTCGTCCAGAGCATTACCCCACTCCAGAGTGACGTACTACCCTCTACCCCCAGGTCCAAGTTGGAGGACCCCAGACAAATTGCCAGCTTCTGCAAAATGTTTTCAGCTTCTCTACTAGATAACAATAATCAGAGGCATACTACAATGATTGACTTGTCCTATTTGTTTTTGTTAGGAAAATGCACAAATTCTAAACTGCAACTAGCCCATAGGGCAAAAGTGGAACAGCAGTACACAAGTGGATGTGACAGCAGGCAACAAGGCACCTTAGATGGCAACAAGTAGATAAGTGCTACACCGACTAACCGTGTCTATAATTTTTTTTTTTAAGCTAAAATACTCGAGTGCTTGAACTGCCACCAGACCTTTGGGTTAGTGCAACAAAGCAGTACTACCCGGTGTATGTGACAACAGGTGAAGATTAATAAAGGAGAGGAGGTAGAGGGAGAGACAGTGAAAAGGCAGAGATACTGAATGAATACTTTTGCTCAGTATTCACAAAGAAGATGAGGAGCAGTTACCTAAACCAGACAATAGAAGCACTCTGGGTAGGGGGTTCATACCAGTCCATTCACAGAAGAAAGAGTCCTGAAAGAACTCCTAAAACTCAAGGTGGACAAAGCAATGGGGCCTGACGGATTCACCCCAGAATCCTAAAGAACTAAGGGGACCATGACACCACTGACACACTTTTAACAAATCATGGCAGGATGGGGTGGTACCTGAGGACTGGAGGAGGGCAGATGTGATTCCCTTTACAAAAGTGGGAGCAAGGCATAAGCAGGAAACTACAGACCTGTAAGTTTGATCTCAGTGGTAGGGAAATGATGGAATCACTTTGAAAGAAAGAACTGTTGAGCACCTAGAGGCCAGTGGGGCACAGGACCCAAAGCAACATGGATTTACAGCAGGAAGGTCATGTCAGACTAATCTAATTGATTTCTTTGACTGGGTGACCAAAGTAATAGACCAGGGAGGGGCTGTGGATATGGCCTACCTAGACTTTAGCAAGGCATTTGACACAGTCCCGCACAAAAGATTAATAATCAAGTTAGCCAGCCTGGGAGTGGGTCCCAGGGTGGTAGCCTGGGTAGTGAACTGGCGCGTACAACAGGACACAGAAGGTAATAGTGAATGGAACACATTCCAAGAAAGGGGGTTACTAGTGGGGTACCTCAGGGCTCAGTACTGGGTCCAATCCTCTTTAACATCTTTATAAGTGACATTGCAGAGGGTCTGGAGGAAAGGTATGCCTCTTTGCAGATGACACAAAGATCTGTAACAGAGTTGATACACAAGAGGGGTAGAAAAGATGAGAAGGGACTTGGCAAGGTTGGAGGAATGGTCAGACATATGGCAACCTAGATTCAATGCAAAGAAGTGCAAGTAATGCACCTGGAAACAAAAACCAGGAGAAGAGTACACAATAGCAGGAGGTACTAACAACAACAAAAATGGAAAGGGACCTGGGAGTAGTCATATCAGATGACCTAAAGGTGGGTAAGCAATGTGAGAAGTCAGTAAGGAGAGCCAGGGGATACTGAGATGCGTAGGAAGGGCATCACAAGTAGAAAAAGGAAGGATTATCCTCTATACAGACAGTTGGTGAGACCCCATCTGGAGTACTGTGTGCAGTTTGGAGACCTCATCTACACAAGGACATAGACAGGATGGAAGCAGTCCAGAGGAGGGCAACTAAAATGGTGCAGGGTCTACATCAGAAACCATATGAAGAGAGACTGAGAGAGCTTAATATGTATACCCTTGATGAAAGGAGGGACGGGGACATGATAGAAACGCTCAAGTACCTCAAGGGAATCAACAAAGTCCAGGAGGGCATCTTTCAGAAAAAGAGATATGTAAGAACAAGGGGGCACAGTTTAAAGATAGAGGGGGGACGGCTCAGGGGTAATGTGAGGAAATTCTTTTTCACGGAGAGAGTGGTGGATACATGGAACAGCCTTCCTGAGGAGGTCGTTGGGTCTAAAACAGTGGGGGAATTCAAACATGCTTGGGACAGACACAAAGCAATTATAGTGCGGGGTTGCAGGAAGCAGGCTGTTGATTAACTAGAATCTGCAGCTTATCCAGTAGGTAGGGAAATGGGCAGACTGAGTGGGCCAAGTGGTCCTTTTCTGCCGTCAAAGTCTATGTTTCTATGTTTCTATGTTTCTAGGTATCCAGGCACCCAAAGTGGCAACAAGCAGAGGCAAATCACACTGACCGACTATTCCTATACTGTTTTTATGTTTGCTTGCACTTAATCAAAGTGAACATACAGATGATAGTGGATATAAGAGGAATGTCACTGACAGTTTAATGCAGGGCAATCTGCAGTGGTCGACAGAGTCAGACCAATCATCAGCCAGGTTCATCATGATACTCGCTTCTTCTTGCTGGATGAAAATTTTGTGAAGTTCAGAGAAAAGGGCTGCCTGTATCACAGGGCCAGACTATGCTTTGATCTGCATGATGCCACCCAACAAGCAGTTGCATGGCATCATGGCCAGCCTGCATTCCCCCTCATGCAGCTGACTATACCTAACCCCTGCTTAACCCCCTCTGTTTGTGTGACTGAGCTTGCACTTGCCCTACTCACTTCACCTTTCACTCTCTTAAGCCCCTTAACTTGACGTGGACCATTAACCCATCCCTGACCCAGTTCTGCAACATGCGTGTGACGTTTCCTTTTTAGTGACTGTTATACATTTAACACACTTATACCACACTAACAAAGTTCCCAAAATCTCTACAGAATGCATGCAATATAACCTTTGTTCAGAGAACTCCATCACCCTTAAACCTTTTGGTGACTACTGTATTTGAAGGCATCTCGGGTCAGAGTCACAAAAAATCGCAAAGGGCAATGCAACATTTTGCACTGCGATTTACGATTACTCAGTTTTTAAAATTAGCTATACACAGTTGGATAGCACTGTGAATAGAGCTAGGTCACACTGGAGGTAACCCCTGTACTGTCAGTGCTAGCCCACTAGTGCTGCCCCAACCCACAGCCAAGGGGTGAATGGTCTTGCGACAGATAGCGCCGATGCCCTATTTCCAGTTCCAGAATGCACCTATGTCAATGAGCCCACTGGGCAGGCAAGGTGCTAGATGGCCATTTGCATGCCCATTTTGGACCCATTTACTTATGCTGCGAGGAGCTTAGTATAGCCTCCCAGCCCCTGTCCAACAAACAGCCTTAGTCCCTGGTGGCTAGTGGTCCCACCACCCCACTGATCATCGGCCCAAATATATAAAAAAAGATGCATCCCTGGTGGCTAGTGGTCCCTTCCCTCACTGACTACAGGCCTGAGAAAAATCAATGAATACTCCCTAGTGCCAGTGGTTCCCTCCTCCATGATCACTGATCAACAGCCCAATTATTTAAAACAATCATGTATCCCAGGTGGCTAGTGTTCCCCCTTCTCTGTGATCACTGATCATCGGTCCGAGTAAAAAAGAATAGATCCTGGTGGTTAGTGGTCACTCCCCCCAACCTGATCCCTCACCTGACATATAAAAAGTGTCCCTGGTGTCCAGTGTAGGCCCCCCATCTTAATCTCTGTATAGTCAAGACAAATATTTCCCTGGTGGTATAGTGATCCTCCTTTCCTTATCCCTGATCCCCAGTAGGAGAATTAACATCTATTCCCTGGTGGTCTAATGCACACCCCCTCACCGGCAGGTGGTGTTCCACCACCCTGCTCCACCCATCTCAAACTGAAGCCAGCGACCAACACAGCCCTCCTCGCCCCACCACAGCAGATTGCCGACTGAGCTGTCAATAAGTGTGTACTGTATGCAGTATGCACTCATGGAATGACAACTCACTCTGAGCTGTCAATCAATGTCAATGAGTGAGTACAGTGTATAGTAGGTGCTCATTAACAGCTCAGTCAGCAGCCAGCGAAGGGTTGTGCTGTTTGCCAGCTTGCATTCGGCTGGAGGGAGCACGGTGGAGACACTACCTGCCGGGTTCCCTTCCTACTGTGCCAACTCAAGCCCTACTCAGCCCTTGGTTTCCTCCCTCACATGCTTAACTTCTAGGATCTGTTTGTATCTATGCCATGTGTTCCTGAAATCTGTGATTGTTTTGCCTCTACTACCTTTGCTGGTAGACTGTTCCAAGCATTGACCACCCTTTCAGTAAAGAAGAACTTCCTAACTTTTCCCCTGAGCCCCCACTCACAGTTTCATGGAGTGACCCCTTGCACTCAAGCATCTCTTCCTATGAAAAATGCTGCCTTCCTGCTCCTTGTTTATACTTGTGAGATATCTGAAAGTTCATACTAAGGTTCATTCTAAGGGGTAAGGAGCAAAAAAGGCTTGGTACTAGCCATATCCGCTCCTATGCATTTACCCATAATAGGCTAGTTTATGTCCTTCAAGAATGTGAGAGTCTAGTTTTCTTTTAAACTGGGCTTTATTTTCTGAATATATGATGTCTTCAGATATTTTATTCCATGTGGATACCACTATCTGTGTAAAAAAGCCTTTCTTCTGTTGGTACTGAATTTAATATGTCTTAATTGAAGAGGTTATTTATGTTCGCATTTTTGTATTGTAGGTTTAGTTCATTTAGTATATAATCATCCGACATTATGTCATTGCATAATAATATGCCCTCTTATTCTCCTAGTCTCCAGTGACAAGAGGTGTAACCTGCCTAGTTGTTGCTCAAGTTACATTTTTAGTTTATGTATTATTTTAGTAACTTGTCTCTGTACTCTTTCAACCTGTTCCACTCCTTTGAGATTGAACCCTTAGACCGCACCCCACAGTCCTGTAATGGTCTAACATATGCCCTATACAGTGGTATCACAACTTTTTGACTTCTACTCTTGAAGTTTCTTTGTATGTTCCACACACCCTTTTTGCCTTTATAATCTGCTTATTACAAGGTGATTTATCTGACAGTTTATGATCAGTTAGTATACCCAAGTCTTTTTCCTCCTCCGATTGTTACAACAGAGTGCCTTTCATAAAGTAGTGTGATTCTCAGGTATTTTTGCCAAGGTGAATTACATAAGACTTAGCTATATTAAAGTTCTTACCTTTTTTGGTTGCCCAAGTAAAGATATATCCAGGTCTGATTGCATCTTTTGCAGCCATTACCATCTGTGACTACACCTGCCAGTTTAGTATCGTCTTGTATTTACTTACCTATTTTCTGTCCCTCATGTCAACGAATCTAATTGATTTCAATGTATGCAGCCTGCTAAAAAGCTAACGATGATCCAAGCCTGGGTTAACCACATATCACCAGACATACTAGTCATGTCAGAGACATGGCTCAGACTCTGCCACGGCAGACAGAGACATAAACTTACCCAATTATCAGGTCTTCAGAGCTGACCGCCTAACAAGGGGCGGTGTAGCTATATATGTGAAGGACAACTTACCTGTAACCTGCCTTGATTCATCATCTATGGCTAAAGAATACTAATGCCTCTCCTCAAAGTGGCCTCTTCCCATACCGCAACACTACAGCTAATTGGCTGCTATAGGCCCCCTCAGATGACCTCAAGCTACTATCTCATTTGGGCGATCTAATTATTAAGGGAACAGAAGAATCTATTATCTTAGGTGACCTAAACCTAAACTGGCTTTCCAAGGCAGCGGCACCCTTAATATCATTCTACGACACATATGGGCTTACACAGCTCATTGATGAACCCACCAGAGTCAATAATAAAAACCAGCGCAATAGTACCTTGCTAGATGTTATATTAGTGAGTAAACCTCACCTCTTCTCGTATGCCGGAGTTTTATTCAGTGATATCAGTGACCATTGCCCTATTGCAGGAATAAGATCAGCTCGCAAGCCATCTTCCCCTGCTAAGTTTATACCAAGGAGGTCGAAGAAAAAATTCAACGTTGAGGCATACTTGCATGATTTAAATCTCTCAACACGCTGGCAAGAATACTACCTAGCAAACACAGTGGAAAAAGCGCATGAAGTATTGAATGACATAATCACAGATGCACTTAATATCCATGCCCCAATTTCTATGGTACGCACAAAAAACAAATCCTGTCGATGGTTCACATCTGAGCTCAAATCCGCTCTTCTTGACAGAGATAGATTATGGAAAAAGGCACGTAAAACTAAGAGTCCGACTGACTGGATCCTGTTCAAAAGAGCTAGAAATAGCTGTACCAGGAAAGTACGGGATGCTAAAGCTGCATATTATATGTCCGAACTTAACTCCTCCTACCATAATCCTGCCACATTCTGGAATACCATAAAGGACATAACAGGTCAAGACCCTAGCACTACACTCCCAGTCAAAATTCACTATAATAATGGACCAGTCTCTGATAGATTGGAAATATTGGATTCGTTTAATAATCATTTTGCAACTGCTGGCCTAGCATTCGACATCTCTCCGGCTAGCCACCTACGCTCTCAGCTAGGCATTAAGAGCCCTGATGTTCGGATGACTGAATCTACCTTCTCCTTCAAACCAGCCACCTTGAAACAAGTCGAAGACCAAATTTTCAACTGGACATCAAAAAGTGCAGGTGCAGACTCCCTTGATCCTTATTTTTAAAATTGCCATGCAAGCACTAGCAGTTCCAATAACACACCTATTTAATCTCTCATTAAAACAGGCTCTATTCCTCAATCTGGAAAACAGCTCAAGTCATCCCCTACTGAAAGCAGGGGACCCACGGACCTAATAACTACAGACCAATTTCTATCCTACGGTGTTATCCAAGCTGCTTGAAAAAATAGTGAGTACTCATTTGAGAGGATATCTTGAAGAGGCTAATCTGCTAAACCCTGCACAATCAGGATTTAGAACCAAACATAGCACTATCTCAGCCCTGGCCAAAGTAACAAATGATTGGCAAAGTGAGCTGGATAAAAAAAACTGTATGTGCTGTATTCCTAGACCTGAGTAAGGCTTTCGACACGGTCGACCATGATCTACTCCTCTCTTCCTTGTATTCCATAGGCCTAGATGCATCTTCCCTTAGATGGTTTAATAGCTACCTCACGGGAAGGACCCAGCAAGTGAAATCTGAAGGAGACCTATCTCCACTTAAGCCTCTGCAAAGAGGAGTTCCCCAAGGATCCATCCTAGGCCCAATCCTATTTGCCATCTACATCAATAACATCGATATTAATCTCACCAAAGCCACTGTACATCTGTTTGCAGATGACACCGTCTTATAAGTCAGTAACCCTCTCCTGTCTCAGCATGTGAAGAGCTACAAGCAGAATTCAATATACTTCAACATCAGTTACTGGAAAAAACTTCTCTAAATGCAAAAACAAAGGCAATGTTTTTCTCCCCAAAGTCAAACCCGCAACTCCTTTCTAAGCAATCTCCCCAGCTCTCCACTGTTATGGGTGAAAATCTTGAATTCATCAAAAGTTCAAATATTTGGGGGTCTGGCTAGACTATAGACTCGACTATCTAACTCACCTGGAAGAGCTACTGAAAAAGCTCCGGCAGAGGCTTGGCCTCTTTCACAGAATAAAGCATTTTTTAAATAGGGATTCAAAAAAGAAGTTGGTCCAGGCCACATTTCTCTCAGTTTTGGACTATGCAGACTTCCTATACGGTCGCTGCCCTAACTCTTATCTGCATAAACTGAACACACTTTACCACAGAGCATTACGGTTCATTACAGATCTTCCCCTCGGCACTCATCACTGCTCGCTCTATGCTGCAGTTGGATGGTCTTCACTCCATTTCAGAAGAAACAGGAATGCCATACTATGGACATATAGGGCCTTATCTAAAAAGCTCCCAAACTATATTTCAGATTGCTTCACACAGGTCACAGCAAGTAAATATGCCTTAAGAAGCCTCAACCTCATCATGCTTAAAGTGCCCAATTTCAACACTCGGTATGGGAGAACTACTATCAGCTACATACTATCTACTTTATGGAATATGACGCAGAAGACCCTGAAATTGAGCAGTTACATTACAGTTACATCCTTCAAACATCTGTATACAAGGCTTATCCAAGAAAATGTAACTGTTTCCACTAGTACTAGTGTAATTTAATACTAGTGCTAATCTTATCCTTCCCTTCCTCAGTCAGTCAGTCCGTGGAATGAATCCACCCTTATCAAGTGCCTCTACCCTTAGATGTATTACACCTCACCCTTCATCCAGCTCCCAGCACTTCCTTAACCTCATCATAGCCCTATACCCCTGTCATTCTACCGCCAGTACAGGCCCCAGCCCTTTCTTAGGCATCACTTATCACTTATCCATCCACCTTATAATTAATATCATCTTCTACGTTCCTCGCCAACTTGCATCCCACTCCTGCTCCCCCCTCCCCTTGTCCCCACTATCTATGTTATTTATCGAAGTATTGAACATTTTGCTTAGAATGTATGTTAGACTATGTGATTTATTTTCGAATTTTGTATATAATAGACCTTTTGTATGTGTTGTTTATCTGTTATATCTATGTAAGTTGAACCTTGACCTTACCAGGTCCATCTTGCAAATGAGCTGTGCTCAATGATGTTCACCTGGATAAATAAAGATTTGATTTGATTTGATTTGATTTCTTTGGCTGGGTGACCAAAGTAGTAGATCGGGGAGGGGCTGTGGAAATGGCCTACCTAGACTTTAGCAAGGCATTTGACACAGTCCCACACAAAAGATTAATAGTCAAATTAACCAGCCTGGGAGTGGGTCCCAGGGTGGTAGCCTGGGTAAAACATTGGCTGCACAACAGGACACAGAAAGCAATTGTAAATGGAATCCACTCTGAAGAGAGAGGGGTTACTAGTGGGGTACCACAGGGTTCAGTACTGGGTCCAGTCCTTTTTAATGTTGTTATAAGTGACATTGCAGAGGGACTGGAAGGAAAAGTATGCCTCTTTGCAGATGAAACAAAGATCTGCAATAGGATTGATATACAAGGAGGCATGGAAAGGATGAACAGGGACTTGGCAAGGTTGGAGGAATGGTCAGAAGTATGGCAGCTTGGATTCAATGCAAAGAAGTGCAAAATAATGCACCTGGGAAACAAAAACCCAGGGGAAGATTACACAATGGGGAGGTAGTAACAACAACAAAAATGGAAAGGGACCTGGGGGTAATCATATCAGATGACCTTAAGGTTAGCAAGCAATGTGAGAAGGCAGTAGGGAGGGCTGGGGGTATACTGGGAAGTATAGGGAGAGGCATCACCAGCAGAAAACAGGAAGTTGTTATCCCTCTGTACAGACAGTTGGTGAGACCCCATCTAGAGTACTGCGTCCAGTTCTGGAGACCCCATCTCTGCAAGGACATAGACAGGATAGAGGCAGTCCAGAGGAGGGTAACTAAATGATGCAGGGTCTGCAAGAGAAGCAATAAGAGGAGAGACTAAAGGAGCTTAATATGTATACCCTAGAGGAAAGGAGGGAGAGGGAGGACATGATAGAAACCTTTAAGTACCTCAGTGGAATCAACAAAGTTCAAGAGGGTAGCATCTTTCAGAAAAAGAGATGTGCAAGAACAAGGGGACACAATTTAAAGATGGGGGGGCTGTTCAGGGGCAACGTGAGGAAGTATGTTTTCACAGAGAGGGTGGTGGGAACATGGAACAGCCTTCCTGAGGAGGTTGTGGGGTCTAAAACTGTGGGAGAATTCAAGAATACATGGGACAGACATAAGGCAATTCTTGTGGGGTATAAGAAGAAATAGGCCGTTGGTTAACTAGGATCTGTAGCTTATCCTTAGGTAGGAAATGGGCAGACTAGGTGGGCCAAGTGGTCTTTATCTGCCATCAAAGTCTATGTTTCCTCTCACCATTCATGCAATAAAGATTCAAAACAGCACCAGTCCCAGAACAGACCCTCGACACCCCAATAGTCACAAGTACAGATTCTAAGTAGTAGCTATTTATGCACACCTCTGAGGTCTTGACCCCAACCAGCTACCAATCCAGCATACCACCCTGTGATACAGGTGAATTTCTGTTAGGCTATGCACAATTTTAAGTGAAGGACTTTATCAAAAGTCTTAACAAAATCGAGGTAAATATAATCCACTGTATCCTCTCTATCCAGTGCTGCTGAGAATTTTTCAGAGAAGCACAGCATATTTGTCACACATGATCTGCCTGCCACAAACCCACGCTGTTCACTATCCCCTTGATTAGTATTTTCCAAATGAGAGATTATTACATTTTTCAATATTGATTCCATTAATTTTCACAGTACCGAGGTCAAATTAATGGGTCTATAGTTGATGTGGTCAGCCCAATTACCTCTTTTATGAATCGGCAACACGTTAGCACATAACCAGTCCCTAGGTACTTCAGCCTCCTTTAGTGATTTAATAAATATCATTATCAGTGGGACAGCAATGCTAGGTCATAGTAGTTTAAGCATACATAGAAACATAGACTTTGACGGCAGATAAGGACCGCTTGGCCCACCTAGTCTGCCTATTTTCCTGCCTGTTGGATAAGCTGCAGATTCTAGTTACCCAACAGCCTACTTTTTCCTATTCCTCACTATAATTGCCTCATGTCTGTGCCTTGCATTCTTGAATTCCCTCATTGTTTTTGACCCTATGACCTCCTCAGGAAGGTGGTTCCATGTGTCCACCACCCTCTCCATGAAAAAAATACTTCCTCACGTTGCCCCTGAGCTGACCCTCTCTATCTTCAAATTGTGCCCCATTGTTCTTACACATCTCTTTTTCTGAAAGATGCTTCCATCTTGGACTTTGTTGATTCTCTTGAGGTACTTGAACATTTCTATCATGTCCCCTCTCTCCCTCCTTTCCTCAAGGGTATTCATATTAAGCACTTTTAGTCTCTCTTCGTATGGCCTCTGTTGGAGACCCTGCAACTTTTTAGTTGCCTCTTCTGGACTCTTCTGGACTGCCTCCATCCTGTCTATGTCCCTGCAAAGATGAGGTCTACAGAACTGTATGCAGTACTCCAGACGGGGTCTTACTAACTGTCTGTACACAAGGATAACAACTTTCTGTTTTCTACTGGTGATGCCTCTCCCTATACATCTTAGTATCCCCCCAGCCCTCCTTACTGCCTTTTCACATTGCTTACCCAGGTCCCTTTCCATTTGTGTTGTTGTTAATAACCCCCCTCCCCATTGTGTACTCTTCCCCAGGGTTTTTGTTTCACAGGTGCATTACTTTGCACTTGTTTGCGTTGAATCTAAGCTGCCATATTTTTGACCATTGCTCCAATTTTGCCAAATCCCTTCTCATCCTTTCGGAGTGTATCAACCTTGTTGCAGATCTTTGTGTCATCTGCAAAGAGGCATACTTTGCCTTCAAGCCCCTCTGCAATGTATCCTATAAAGACATTAAAGAGGACCGGTCCCAGTACTGAACCCTGTGGTACTCCACTAGTAACCCCCCTTTCTTCAGAGTGTACTCTGTTTACTATTACCCTCTGGGTCCTGTTTTCCAGCCAGTTTTATTAGAAATATTATCTGGGCCAGCTGAGTGGATGTTTTTAGGTGTTTTATTTTATTTAGCACTGTTTCTGCTGATATTTCAATGTTACATTACTTATCTGGTCTGTCATCTACCTGCCCTGGTAGTTTATTAGAGAAACTGTAGTGAAGTAAGGATTAAAGGTATTGGCTACTTTGATAGGCCAGAGACCACCTCATTCTCCACCTTGATGGAAGATAGATCAGTGTTAGTTTTCTTTAGGAATTAACGTAGCTATAAAATTGCTGCACATTATCTTTTGTAGCCGTTTCTGCCAATTTTACTTCTAGCCTTTGTTCATTCTTCTTTAACATTTGTTTACATTTATTCTGTGTTTCTTTAAACTTTCTCCAGGACTGTGGGTCATCTGTGTTTCTAACTTTATTGCAAAAGTGTTGCTTCCTTTTTAAAAGTTTTGTCAAAGCTTTTATTAACCATCTAGGCTTCTTACCCTTTTTATTATATATTCAAACATCTTTTATGTGTTTATCACATATGTTAAAGATGTTACCTTTAACAATATTCCACATTTCTGCTACTGTTTTATGGGCCAGAATTGTTTCCCCATTTCACTTTGTACAGGTCTCCCAAGACTTGCATTTTTGTCAGCCGATTTTATATTATAGATTTCTCTGCAGCTTTTATTAATTGGAATATATTGTTTGACTGAAAGGTATACCCCACTATGATCACTACTGCCCAGGGAGGGTGATTATTTGACAATCTGTGATGTTTAGCTCTTTGGTTGACTTAACCATATCCAGTATGTTTTTCCCCTTGTTGGACTACTTACACTTTGGTTTAACGCCAGCTCATTTCTAAGTTTCAAAAATAATTTACTTAGTGGTTTACCAGCCTCAAAGGTTCTTTAGGTATATCAAGGAAAGGAGAAACATGAAGGGGCAGATTAGCAGACTGAGGTCAGGGAGTGTGTGGGCTAAGGAGGCCAAGGGAGCATAGATTAGCAGACTGAGGTCAGGGAGTGTGTGGGCTGAGGAGGCCAAGGGAGCATAGATTAGCAGACTGAGGTCAGGGAGTGTGTGGGCTGAGGAGGTTGAGGGAGCATAGATTAGCAGACTGAGGTCAGGGAGTGTGTGGGCTGAGGAGGCCGAGGGAGCATAGATTAGCAGACTGAGGTCAGGGAGTGTGTGGGCTGAGGAGGCCAAGGGAGCATAGATTAGCAGACTGAGGTCAGGGAGGTGTGGGCTGAGGAGGCCGAGGAGCATGCTGAAGGACTGAATGATTACTTTGCCTTGGTCTACACTAGAGACGATGGTGGGATGACACCTTACAGGTGGGAGGAGGGTCAGATCTGTAGAGGGGGGAGGTCACAGATGGTGAAATTCCTGTTCATAGGGTGTGGGAAGCCCTCAGGGCCCTGAAAACAGATAAGACATCGGGTCCGGACGGCTTACATCCTAGGGTGCTAAAGAAAATAGTGGATGCCCTGGCTGCACCCCTGTCAGACCTTTTTAATGCTTCCCTTCAGACAGGGTGGGGGCCTCAGGATTGGAGGATGGCTCACGTCGTGCCCGTCCACAAAGGAGGGCCACATGAGGAGTCAGGCAATTATAGGCTTGTCAGCCTGACGTCTGTGGTGGGTAAAATGATGGAGGTCATATAGCAGGAGAGTCTAGATGAGTTTCTGGAGGCAGGGGGCCACTTGGATGATCACCCACATGGATTTGTGCATGGTAGATCATGTGAGACTAACCGTGTGGAGTTCTGTGATTGGGTGACAAAGGTGATGGACCAAGGCAGGCTGGTGGATGTCCTCTTCCTAGACTTAAGCAAGGTGATTGATTTGGTGCCACACCCTGGGCTGCTGGATAAGCTGGGGGAAATTGTGGTGGTGGAGAAGTGTGTTAGGTGGATAGGAAACTGGCTAACTGGGTAGTTGCAGAGGATGGTGGTAGGAAGTGGTCTTCTCTCCTAGGAGTGTCATCAGTGGGGTACCACAAGGGTTGGTGCTAGGTCCATTCCTGTTTAATGGTTACATCTCAGACATTAGAAGTGGTATCAGGAGTGAGATGAACCTTTTTGCTAATGACTTAAAACTGGGGGCTGTAGTGGATGGGGTGGACGGCAGAAGAGCCCTTCAGGAGGACTTGGAGACTTTTGAGGGGTAAGCTCACAGTTGGAGACTGAAGCTTAATGATAAGAAATGTAGGGTTCTCCACTTGGGGCTTAGAAACACATCTCAAGAATACTTTCTGGGAGGGAAGAAACTGCAGGTTTCGAATGGAGAGAAGGACCTTGGGGTGGTGGTGACTGTGAAAATGAATAACTCTAAACAGTGCAGAAGGGCTGCGGCCAAAGTAAATAAAATGCTGGGGTGCATTGCAAGAGGGATAACTTCCAGGAAGCAGGAGGACTCTCCTCTGTATGACTGCCTGGCTAGACCGTGATCTATAATACTGTGCAGTTTTGTTTTGACCGTGACTTGATAAACGACATTACACTCTTTGAAAGGGTCCAGAGGAGGGTGACCAGGATGATACAGGGCTGGGGAAAAGACCTATGAGGAGAGACTCAAGGAGTTCTACTTGTACTCCCTGGAAGAGAGGAGGGACAGAGGGGATATGATTGAGGTCTTTAAATATCTAAAGAGAGTAAATAGGGCATGCCCTGATAGGATTTTCCAACTGAGGGAGGTAGGCATCACTAGGGGGCATCACCTGAGGCTAGTAGGTGGGAGGCTCAGGGTGGAGACTAGGAGACACTACTTCACATAGAGGGAAATGGAGCCTTGGAATGCACTGCCTGCTGAACCGATGGATTTGAATACTACGGAAGGCTTCAAAAGGGTCTGGGACAGGTATAGGGGGAAGATTAAACTAAGTAATTCCAGACCTGCAGATGCACCCCCAATGGAGGATGAGGTTGGGGGGGGCAGTAAATGATGTATCTACCAGGTGCTGATTCTTGAGCAGACTTGGTAGACCTTTGGACCTACTCTGCTGGCATCTTAGTATGTTAGTATAATTTATCCAGTTTATATCGGCATAATTTAAATCTCCCACAAATATTACTTTACTCAGTTCACAGGCTCTGCTAAGTTCTTGGTTTATTTGCATAGATAGCTCTATACTTGCTCCAGGTGGCCTGTAACATAAACCTACTATTAAGTGTTAATTTCTCTTAACATTTATTCTAATCCATATGGTCTCTGTGCCCTTAACACCTTACTTGGTATAAAGGGACAAAAGAAGGCCGGAGCCCATTGAGAATGTCCCCAACACATTGTGGGACTTGAGCTGTGTTGCATATTGACCAATCCAATTGTCAAGTTTATTTTTAAATGAGACAAAGCTGCTGTAATCTACCAGTTCCTCTGGTAAGGTGTTCCATAGTTTCGAGCTCTGATTGAAAATAAACTTTCCCTTTGCTAGTCTTAATGGTTTTGATCTCAAGTTGTTTGTTGTGCAGCCATGGAACTAGCCTTCTTTCGGAATGTGACAATCTACACTGTTTCATGAGATCAGGTGATTGGAGTAGTTTGTAAGTTAAAAGTAAATCACCTCTTGTTTTCCTATTTTGTAGTGAGTAGAGCCCATTGTGTTTGAGTCTCGATGTGTAGTCTAGGCGTGCCAGCCTAGGTACCATTCTGGTGGCTCTTCTCTGGACCTGCTCCAGACGATTGATGTCACCTTTAAGGTAAGGGTTCCAGAAGGGGAATCTATAATCCTTATGTCGGTCCTATACAGAGGAATAAGGCACTGCTTGGTGCGACTAACAAAGGTACGTTTGATTTGCCTTATGAGTTCATTTGCTATCTTGGCAGATTCGGTACAATGATCGCCCGATGAAAGTTTATTATTAATAAGTATACCCAGGTCTTTTTCACATACAGATGTTTTAAGTGTTAGGTTATTCAGGTAATAGATGTCATTTGGGTTGTTTTTACCAAAGTGAAGGATACCACATTTATCCTGATTAAAGTACATGTTAATGTGTTTTGCCCATTGTTCAATTTTTCCAGATTGGAGACTAGTGATACCAGATTACTGTGGTTATTGAACCTACTCCCTAGTTTGGTGTCATCTGCAAATTTAGATAGGTAGTTGCTGGGCCCTGATTGCAAGCCACTTATGAAGACATTAAATAAAGTGGGCCCTGAAACTGATCCCTGAGGGACTCCACTTGTTACAGAACCCCAATCTGATAGTGTGGTGTTTATTTTAACTCTCTGGGTCCCACAGGCTAGCCAATTGGATATCTACTTCACTAGGCTAGGTGAGAAGCCCATATTGTATAACTTCGCTGTGAGTCTGTTGTGTGAGACTTTGTCAAATACTTGACTAGAGTCAAGTTGCATCACGTCAGTGGGGATACCCTTTATCGAGTTGTGTACAAATAATGTTATAGAAAGATATTAATGGTTGTACATGAATGGTTTGTGTGAAACCATGTTGGGTTATGTCTAAGATAATAAGATAACACAGTAATTTATTTTTCTAATTTGGACTTGATAACCCTTTCCATAAGTTTACCGATGACAGATGTTAAACTAATGGGACGATAATTTTGAACATCACCTCTATTGCCTTTCTTGAATATTGGGGTAACAATTACGGTTCACCAGTCATTTGGGATTGAACTTTCTTTCAGGGACTTGTTAAAATGATTGATATGGGTAAGAAATGGCCTGGGAGGTTTCAATCAAGAACCTGGGTGGATATTGTAGGGTCCTGGACCAGTGGGGTGTTTTTAGAGCCTGTAAGATATCAGGTATTGGGATTTCATGGGAGGTGTAAGTAGGACAGCCAGAGGGAGGTGCCAAGGCAGTTGTGCCTTGTTTGGAAAATACCAAACAAGTATTTGTTAAAGTGGTTAGCTGTATCCATGTCTGATGGTAGTCTGACTCCATTATTGGTTAAAGGCCCTATTACCCTGGAATTCCCTTTTTTGTTATTTAGGTATGAAAAAAGTGATTTGTGACAGTCTTTGGTGTGAGCGAGTTTAAATTCAAGCTTGGTGTTTGTAGTCTAATAGAGTGCTTTAAGGTTTTTACTGCTAATCTGTATTTAGTAGGAATTATGTTTTTATGTGATTGTGTACTGGCTTTAAGTTTCTGAAAGAGTTTGATTTTCAGGTTTATTAGGGATTTCATGGATTTGTTAAACCATAAAGGAATTTTCCCTTTATTGTTATATCTCTTTTTTTGTTGGAATGTAAAGGGTTTCTAACTCATGTATTATGTGTTCAAAGGTTGTCCAGGCCTTCTCAGTAGATAGTTTAGTAATGCCTTGTTATAATTTGTAACAGTTGAACATTTCCTTGCGGCTGTGGTTTGGTAAGGGACTTCAAACAGAATGCAGGAGTGGTCACTATTGCCTAGTGGGTCCCAGATTTCTATATTATTGATTTTATTTTCTATATTGGTGAGCAAGAGGACCAGGATATTTGGGTCCCTAGTAGGTTCCATGATAAGCTGCTCTAGCCCTGCATCAGTTATTGTATCAGTTAAGAATTTTTCCACTTTGGTGCGCCCTGAAGGGATGCTGCAGTTAACATCAGGCATTTTGAAATCACCCAGAATGATAGCATCCCCTGCATCAGACAAAGGGGGGATCTCCATAAGGAGACTGGATGTATAATCCAGGTCAGCTGATGGGGGTCTATAGAAATTGCCCATAGTAATATGTGATTAGCCTTTAAGCTGAATTTTGACCCAAATATTTTCTGAAGTAGAGGGGTGATGTAATTCATAAGGGTATATCATCCCTGACATAGATGCACACTCCACCTCCCTGTTCACTAATTCTGTTTTTATAGTAAAGTTTATATTTTGGGATATCCCTTGACCAGGTGGATGCTGAGTCCCACCAGGTTTCGGTAACCAATATGATACCTAAATTCATGATTCACCCTGTTTAATTTTGTCACTTATGTTTGTAGTTTTTAGGGAATTTGATATATATGCAGCACCCCCCCCCTCCAAGTTTACCTTCTCTGTTCAGATGGTATAGGTCAAAACTCATTCTGTCTTTCCTCATCCATTGCCCTCTGTCCACCAGGTCTCAGTGATGAAGGCCATGGTGACGTTTGCCCTGGTGCTTAATGATGCTTTGAGTTCTTCTATTTTATTATTAAAGCTCTTGCCCAGTCAAATTCACTATTTCTCCTGAAGATATTTACAGCCCCCGCCTAGTTTAAATGTCCTGGGAGAGCATCCCTAATCATTTTAGCTAGGATTTGGGTACCTAAGGTGCTCAGATGAAGCCCATCTTACCCGTGC
Organism: Neoceratodus forsteri; assembly: GCA_016271365.2. Lineage (NCBI taxonomy): Eukaryota > Metazoa > Chordata > Ceratodontiformes > Ceratodontidae > Neoceratodus > Neoceratodus forsteri. The sequence goes on along the minus strand of CM028133.1, from coordinate 81,783,449 downwards.
ATTTTACTACTGTTTAGAAAAGTATCCCATGTGTCAATGTGACATATGCTCCAGTCTTGCATCCATTTAGTAATCGAGTATTAACCCGCTGTGTAGTTTTTTGTTTTTTTCTGAGTTACATCCATAGTTTGGTAATATGCCAGATTTTATCAGTACTTGACCCCCTGCTATTATTTATTTGGTACATTCTAACAACTGCTCTACAATATCTTTTCATGGTCTTGTCTGATGTTGTTGCTGCCCACATGCACAACAATTACTTGTGAATTAGCGGTTTTGGCTATTAGCTTAGGTATATGAGATTTTACATCTTTTATTCTTGCTCCAGGTAGACAGGTTACTGTAGTGTTTGATTTATTCCCTTCAGTATGTATACCATCAGTCTTCCTTAAGATAGTCCCCTATAACTAGTATCTTGGTTTCTGGGGTTTTAGCAGTAGGAAGGGTGTTTGAGGTAACCTTAGGGGAATTTCCTCTGGGAGGGTTAACTGTTATATTATCCCCATCTTCCCCAGTCCTGGTGCTTACGGTGCATATTTATTAAGTAGAGTTTCCTCTGTATTTCCCATTGCTCTTCTCCTTTTTTATAGGGAAATTTAGATATGGTAGCCCAGCTGTCTAGCTCTGATTCCTCACTTGTGGTTGTTGTAGTGTGCCCCACTTCCTTCTGTAATGTTCCTTCCTTATGTTTAGTAATAACAGTGCCTGTGGGCTGGGGGATAGCAGTCCCCTCCCAAGCTTGCTCTCTATTCATTGCTTCTTTCAGTATTTTAAGCTCTGTCTCCAACTGTTCCCTGCCTTTACAGTTATCACATACAAAGTTTATTTGAGGATAGTCCTGTAGGTTTTTTATGAACATATTGCAATTCCCACATATAATAATGCCCCCTCATGACATAAGGACTGCAGTAACTGGTCTATATTATGAAATGCCATGCCTAATGTTTATTATGCAATTACTGCTGGTGATGAGATAGAGCAGTACTAGGACGTTTCCCTTACTTTCCTATTTGCCAGATGGCTATACTAGTTTGAGTATATTTGTCATGCCCTAATACACTAGTTCATGCAGGATGCATGCACAGAATGCGCGCACTGACTCGCACCAGCCCCACACGAGCTCGCCCTGTTTGCTTGGAGATTTAACTACTGCAGATTGGAAGTGATGTTTTCTGGTACCGTCAGTTACTAACTCTGCCAAACAATAACAATTTTATTATTTTAGTGTTTCTCCAAGTTTAAAACACTGCAGAACCTCATTTTAGTGCCCAGAAATTAGAAAAATAAATGTGCCCAATAGGCTGTATTCCAGCTGCCACTGCCTGGACTACAGGTGCTGTTTACTACCCAGTTCCTATTTCCTGTTAGGTATTCCAACTATTCACAGCTGTATAAAAAGTTTAGAGTTTTGATTTAATATGTATCCAGTGAAGTGCTTTCACTGTTCATGGGAGGTTGACAAGTAGCTGCAGCAAACTCACAAGGTACAAAGTGGACTTCACAATGTGTTTATCATATTCCTCCTTTCCTTCTTTTTCCAGTACTACATATTTAATTCCTTGAGTCTTTCTTTGTAGGGTTTCTGGTGCAAGCCCTGCACCATTTTGTACCACCTTTCCCTCTCTATGTCCTTTCAGAGGTGGGGCTTCTAGAACTGGACGCAGTACTGAAGGTGAGGGTCTCACCAATGATCTATATAGGGATATTATAGCCTCCCTTTTTCTGCTGGTGATATCTGTGCCTATACATCTGAGCATTCTGCTAGCTTTACTCACTGATCAGGTAGGGAGAGGCACTACTAGCCTCCAGGGAATTATTTTTATATATCGGGCAAGTGATTGGGTGGGGGAGGGACCACTAGCCACCAGAGAATATCATTTCTATTTCAGGTAGGGCTTTGGGTGGGGGTGGCCACTGAACACCAGGGAAATCTTATATTTTTGATATCAGGTGGTAACAGGCAACCGGCAGAGGGCACTGGACCACCAGGAAATGTCTTTATTTGTATCCAGCTGGCAATTGGAAAGGGGGGACCACTAAAACACCAGGGATTATTTATATTGTATATCAGACCAGCTATCAGTGAATATCAGCAGGGGGAACCACTGGTCACCAGGGAGATTTTTTTTCTCAACAGGCCAGCAATCGGTGGGGCAGGGACCATTAACCACCAGGGAAGATTTAGATACATTTTATCTCTTGGATTGGGTAGATGATCAGCAGGGGGGACCAGTAGACACCAGGGGAAAATATTGAATTATTCTCAGGCCAATGATTGATGGAGGTGGGGGGTGCACTGCAGTACCTCTGCCAACCACTAGATTTATGGGGACTGAAGCAAGGTCTCAGTCAGCAGTATTTCTCCATGCAAGGGGATCCCACAAAAGGCCCTTGTATGGAACAAATGCTTTGTGAATGGGACAACCCCGATATGCAGGCACCTCACCATCATTTGCATTGTGATCATCTCCACACTTTGCCCCAGTGCAAACCCGGTTTGAGAACACAATCCAGGCTTTTGTCAATACTAGATTGGTACAAAATCCAGTCTGCATCAGGGCAAGTTTTGTAAATCTAGCCTCTGATCTGTCACTAGATTAAAAGTCTGTCATAGTCTGCAGCTAGAGAAGTGGGAGAAAGGGCTTATAGCTACTGAGTGTGTTTGTAAGTTGATTTAAAGTAGTTTTTTTAGCTTCCATTTTGGGTGTTGGACATTGTAGTTGAGGTCTGTCTTAACTGCCTTTTTTTGTGTGCTTTTAAATATGTTTGGGCAGGATTAAGAGAGTGTAGCAGACAAATTGGTGATTGTGGGTTTAAATGCTCTCTGGCCTGTAAGTGCAGGCATCATATTTCAGAGATTAGTGCAGTTAGAAGGTGTGTGGTGAACAGCCATCTGAGTTAGTCTGCAGCTAGAGAAGTGGGAGAAAGGGCTTGTAGCTGCTGAGCATGTTTGTAAGTTGATTTAAAGTAGTTTTTTAGCTTCCATTTCGGTGTGTTGGACATTATAGTTGAGGTCTGTTAACTGTGTTTGGGTGGGACCTTCCTCCAGAGGAGGTTGCAGTGCTTGGATGTGCAGTGAGGGGCAGACACAGGGCTGATACACTCTCATGACAGTCAGGTGTGGGCTCTAATCCCACCTTCCCCCACCCCTCCCTCCCCGAATCACAGCTCATTTATAGGGGAACACTTGCCCTGCAATTTTAGGAAGGGCCTTCAGGTGCATCTCATTTACTCCTATCCAATACTGCAGCAAAGGAGTAGAGAAAACCATAGGTAGGTCTCAAATAGGAGTACAGCATCCACAGTGAGTTGTTGATTAGTGGGATAGGTGGATATTGTGGGGGGCCTTCAACTGGAATATATCAAGTATCTCTGTTAGTTGCTGTACTAGGATTACTTAATTCTACTTATTGTGGGGACAGCTAGTATGCAGAGGCTGTATAGGTAGTGTGGACCATGGGTAGGATTGTCGGGTGCAATGGTTGTCGGGCAACAATGCACATGAATATACTGTGGAGGCTAGGAGGGTACCCAATATGCCACAGGCTAAGGAAGCTCAAGGAACAGGTTCAGTGGTTGGGCAGGGAGCTGGGGAGGTTAAGGGATGAGGCGAGGATTTCATCGGTAGGAGGGCTGACATCTGAGAGTACTGTGGAGGCACCACAGAGACAGAACAGTGGATCAAGGGTGGGGGAGGGGGAAAACTAGATAGGAAGCCAGCTGATGAAAGGTGGACTCTAGTAGAACCTGGAAAAGAGAAGCAGCAGTAAGCGGGGAGAAAGCACATACTAAGGCCAAGGGGATTGAGAACATGTTTATTTGCTAGAAACACATGGAAAAGAGGAGGCAAGAGGTAATTGCACAAGGGATAGTGTCACAAGTGGGAGTGATAGGCATTACTAGTGGAGAGATTGAACATGGTGTGACAGGAGGAGGGATGCTACTCGGAGAGGTGAGGAGGAGGGAGATTGGCAGTCAAACAGGAGAAGAGGGAGGGGTATCAATTGGGAGGGACGAGGAGAAGACACTGGGGCACATGGTAAAAACACAGTCTTAGGTGGCTCCAAAAATGAGAACCTGGGTGTGGGGGTGGCGACTGGCACAAGGAAAGTGGAGGGGGGTGTACTGGTGTTGGGGGACTCCATACTCAAGAGGATCAGATGGGGTGGCAAGGGAGAGGCACAGTCGGATATGGGTGGACTCCATACCAGGGTTAAAGGCAGATGTGGCAGGACAGGCAATCCTAAGCTGCATAAGGAGGGTAGAAGGAAACCACACATAGTGGAACATGTGGGACAAATGACTTTCTGGGAAACAGTGGACATAACAAGAGAGGACTGAGGAAGTGGGAGGGTTGTGGAGGAGACTGGGAGTCTGTGGCCTTCTCTGAAGTGCTCCCAGTACCCTGTGCAAGCACAGTGAGAAAGAAGAGGATTAGAGAGTTGACCACATGGTTGGTAGAATGGTGTCGAACTAAGGGTATAGGGTTGTGGGCAGCTTGGGCAGTACCTGGGATAATAACAATTCATTTGCAAGGGATAGGTGCACTTGGTGGAGTGGAAGGAGGTATTAAGCAAAGACTGGAGAGGTATATTGCGACAAGGATGAATTTAAACTAGATGGGGGGGTGGCAAGTGGACAGCAGGTAGGCAGGGATCCGATAAAGTGGAGTCACAGCCTACCCCCAAGCTAGCAGGGAAGGACTCAGGGAGGCCAAAAAAGGAGGTAGTAGAAGGGATGAGATGGAGGCTAGTGAAGGGAAGGGGGCATTATGGCGGGTGGTCTCACTGAAAGCAAGAAGCCTAGGAAACAAATCCACTGAGCTACAGGCACTCTTAGCAGTGTGGAGGGTGGATATTGCAGCTGTCACAGAAACGTGGGCAACTGAGCACCAGGACTGGGATCTGGCAATCCCAGGATACAAATTATACAGGAAGGACCATAAGGGGGGGTGGGGTAACAGTCTATGTGAGGGATGGGATCAAATGCACAAGGGACAAGGCCAACGAAAGGAGAACAGAGGCAATCTGGCTGCAGCTCCTAGACTCAAGGGGTAGGAAGCTGAGGTTTGGGGTTAGGCTGCCATCCCAGTCTGAGGAGTTTGACAGGGAGCTAGCGGGACAAATCAAAAAGGTATGTGGGAAAGCGAAGGTGGTCATTGTGGGGGGTTTCAACTTGCCGGGGGTTGACTGGAGCATTCCGGTCACCTCCAGTGCTAGGGAGCAAGTGCTCCTGGATACAATCCAGGAGGGTCTCCTGACACAGTTAGTTGCTGTACCTCCTAGGCTAAAGAACACTTTAGATCTGGTATTGTCGAATGGGAAGACAGTGAGGGAAATAAAGGTAGAGGATCCACTATCCAACAGCGATCACCAAACAGTGTGGTTTAATATCACAATGCGTGGGGAGCCAGAAAAATCAGCTACTTGAGTGGTAAACTTCAGGGGGGTGGACTTTGGGAGGATGCAGAAAGTACTGAAGGGGAAACTGGAGGGCATAAGGCATGAGATGGACGTGGAGCTGAAATGGGATATTATCAAACAGGGGGTTACAGAGGCAATAGAAGCCTGCACCAAGGCAGAGAGAAAGAGAAGCAGAGCAACAAAACCATGCTGGTTGAACAGCGACTTTGTGGAGGTGGTGAGGGCAAAATGAGTGGCTCACCAGAGGTTTAGAAGGACAGAGAAGGAAGTGGACAGGGAGGAATATGCAAGATGGTCCAGGGAGGTGACCAGAAAAGTGAGAAAAGCCAAAGCCCAGAGGGAGCTGAGATTAGCACAGGGAATTAATGGGGGGGAGAGACTTCTTCAGATACATCAGGGAGAAAAGAAAGTGCAAGGAGGCAATAGTGAGGATAAAAAGGGGTGGGGAGTGGATGGAAAAGGGGAAGGAACAGGCAGAAGCACTGAATGGATACTTTTGTTCTGTGTTCATGGAAGAAAAGGGGGGACCACTACCAGCATGGGCTGGGAGGGTGAGGGCAGGAGGAGGTGACAGATGGAAGAATTGAGGCAAGTAGAGTCCCAGAGGGACTGAGGGCACTGAACGTAGATAAGGCACCACGGCTGGATAGTATCCACCCCAGGATGCTAAGGAGATGCGGAGGTGTTGGCAGAGCCACTGGGGATCTGATACAACACCCACTGGAGTCGGGATGTGTGCCACTGGACTGGAGGATGGCACATGTAGTGCCAGTACACAAGAGTGGGCCAAGGGATGAACCAGGTCATTACCGTCCATTAAGTCTCACCTCCATAGTGTGCAGACTCATGGAAATGATACTAAAGGAAAGACTGGTGTCATACCTGGAAGACAGTGGCCTCCAGGATGTGAGGCAGCATGGGTTTGTTTCAGGGAAGTCTTGTCAAAGCAACCTGATACAATATTATGACTGGGTGACAGGTGAATTGGATAAGGGTCATGCGGTGGATGTTCTTTACTTGGACTTCAGCAAGGCCTTCGATTCGGTGCCTCATGGGCAGCTTGGTGAGAAGCTAACTGGTGTAGGAGTGGGGCAAAAATTATGAACTGGAATACAAGCTGGCTGAGTGGGAAGCTGCAGCGGATGGTGGTAAGAGGGGAGCTCTCAACTCCAAGGCCGGTGATGAGTGGGGTGCCACAGGGCTCTGTGTTGGGGCCAGTATTGTTTGGGCTGTTCATATCAGACATTGGACATGGGGTGGTGAGCAAAGTAAGTCTGTTTGCTGACAACACCAAAATCGAAGCAGTGGTGGATGGAGAAGAGGGGTGGAAGCAGCTGCAGGGGGACCTACGCAGGCTAGAGAAATGGTCAGAGAGGTGGCAGCTGGGGTTCAGTGCAAAGAAGTGCAAGGTTATGCACTTTGGGGTGAAGAACCCAACGAGAGAATGCTGGTTGGGGGGGTTAAGCTGGGGATCACAGAGGAGGAGAAGGACCTTGGGGTAATGATAACAGGGACCATGAACAACACTGCCCAGTGCAGGAGAGCGGCTGCAAAAGTGAACAAAATGCTGGGGTGCATAGCGAGGAGGTTTTCATACAGGCAAAGTTAGGTGATCTTGCCCCTCCACAGGTCACTGGTAAGGCTGCACTTAGAGTACTGTGTGCAGTTTTGGAGGCCATACCTAAAGCGTGATATCAGGCTGCTGGGGGGAGGGGGGTGTGGAGGATGGCAACAAAGATGATATGTGGAATGGAGAGGAGAGACTATGACAGCAGGCTGGGAGACCTAAGTATGTACACCCTGGAGGATAAAAGGGACGGGGAGGACATGATAGAGACATTCAAGTATCTGAGGGAATCAGTAAGGACGGAGCAGATGGTGTCTTTAAGTTAAGGAGGGGGAGGGTCACCAGGGGGTACAGGCTAAGAATGGAGGGGAAAGATTTAGGAAGGAAACGAGGAGACACTATTTCACAGAGAGGGTGGTTGCAAAATGGAACACCCTACCAGAATGGGTGGTGTCATGTAAATCTGTGAACAGCTTCAAATGAGCATGGAACAGGGAACAGGGGAGGGTGAGGGCAGGGGGTGGCAGTGGGATGACAAAAGGGAGAGGGGTTGGGGCAGCTGCAGACTAGGGATGTTGGCTGCACACTCAGGCAGACTTAGATAGACCTAGTGATCTGTTTCTCCTGCCACATTCATATGTTCATATGTTCATACTGGCCAACAGAGGAGTCCCCTATCAGATTAAGTTTTGGCCAAGTAATAACATCTTTCTGCTTGAACCCAGGATGTGAACATACCTGTTTTTACTTAAAACAGATAACATGTGGTGTATCAAAAATCACAGTTTACCATTTAAATGAGGTGTGTCACTGTCGGTCAGATGCAGGGTAGTCTGCAGTGGGCTCGAGCGTGTCAGATCAGTGATCAGCCAGGCTGATCATGCCACACTTCCATACTTACTGGGCAGAAACATCATGAAGCTCAAAGAAAAGAGCCACCTGTATCACAGGGCCACGCTCCATTGAGCTGCATGATGCTGTCCATCAAGTAGCTGATCAGCATCATGATCTGCTCGTACTTCTCCTCAATGTAACTGACTGCACATAACCCCTGCTCAATCCCTGTTTGCCTAACTCAGCTTCCACTTGCACAGTCTTAACTCCCCCAACTTCACGCAGACCATGAACCCATTCCCACTCCAGTTCTGTAACCCATGCTTGAAGTTTCTTTCTTAGTGGCTAAGAGGTGTTACACACTGAAACTTATACTACACTAATGAAGTTTCCAAGATCCTTTACATAACCCATGCAATATGTGTTGTTCAAAGAACTCTTGCACCACCCTTAAACCTTTTGGTTCCTATCTGAAGGCCTGTGATCCGTTACTAAACAAAACACCTGCTATAGTTCATGCTGAGCAGTAGAGGATCCCTCATCAGGTTAAGCTTTGAGCAATTAATAGTACCGCTGTGTCTGAAGGCAGGGGTGTGAGCAAAGTTGGTTTTCCTTAAATTGGTACGATATGGTGTATCAAGTTTACAGCCAGCATGTCAATGCAGTGGTAGAGGTATCACCACTGATGCTACCAACCTGACTTCGGGAATGAGCCAAAGTCAAGAGGAGCTGGCCGGGGGGGGGGAGGAGGAGGAGGAGGAGTGAGGATCCCAGAGGATGCTTTCCTCCTCCAGGGTGGGTGGGATACTGCACTCTCTGCAGTACTGTCATCTGCTTGACCACAGTGGCAATGGAGTTGGGAATACTGTGGGAGTGTGAGATACATTCCGAGATCTGGAGCGGCAGCTTGTACTAGTGTGCATATGCTCTTTGGACCTCCCATGTGTGCTTTCATCTCAGGGGAGAGGGAGCAACAAGGAAAAACCCCACTGCCAATGTCAATGATGGCCCTGGTGGACTGAACACAGACCATACATGGAAACCCTCAGTGTCTGCCTGACTAGAGTGACATTTAGATAGGAGGTGGTCTTGTCACTCCTTCCCCACTTGGGTGGAGGGTCTGAATCCAGGATGCATGTGGCAAGATGCTGAAATGTATCTGGGTATAGGCAGAGCCTGGCACGCTGGGGGCCCTGAGGGAGAACGGAGACAGTGCTGTAGGAGGGCATAAACACAGAATAAAAAAAAAATCTAAGTTTACCATTTAAACGAAACTTTCTTATTAAAATGAGTATGTTTGCATTTTTCTTACATTTACTCTTTCTTAAAACCTTTAAAATGATCACATATGCTACCAAGTATCTCTCCTACCCCTCTATCACTTCCCATGCCCCATAAATATGAATCCAACACTGGGGTGCCCACTTCCCAGCGTCAGTACCTGAAATAAAGATAACTGTTCCTCATTTTTATTTTGTTTACACCCTGTAAGTTGGAAAATGGTTCATCAATGTCTATTGTCGCTGCCACCCTCTGCAACCCCACCCAACCTCCCCCACTCAACACCCTCCATCCCATACTCCTCCACCCATTACTTACCTACCGGGATCTAATGCCGTGATCCTCTCTGGACCAGAGACACATTTCGCTCTTCAAAGTCAGACCAGGAACTAAGGAAATCAGGTAACAGCAGTCAATGTATTTCAATGTGTTTTGATCTTCTATTCATAACTTGGTCATTTTTCAATATTTTTCCCAAAAATTTCAGCATGTCCTTTTTTGGGACCCAACCTCATGCACAAGGGTGAAGGTTTTCAAATCTGGCTTGAAAGGTGATGTCATAGTCTCTCCATGAAATCACCATTTGAGCAGAATTTGAACATTCATAGAAAGACTTTTGAAAATGTGGGGTCACAATACTAGAAAACAAAAAAGTTATGAAGGTACATTGAAATGGTTCATTGCTCACTTATAACTTTTGTAATTTTAAATATTTTGACCCTGAATTTACAGCATAGCTATTTTTTTCACACCACCTTATGAATCTGACAGGCATCACTGTTCAAATGCTGGCCGAATGTGATTTTGCATTTGTGGTGCAAAATGACATTTCAGCTAATATTTTCTAAATGAGGCCTGTTATGTTCCAAAGAAATCACATAAAGATAATTTTTAATTTATCAAAATGTCACAAAAATGAAGCTACTAAGAAAAGTTGTATATTTTCAACATTTACTCACAGCCGTGTGATGTGAGCAGATTATATTCCCAATTTTCAATATACTCCTTTGTTACCCCACTTCATGAACATGATGTCATTATTCAAATCTCTGATGAAACGCGAGTTTGCATTTGCCTCTGAAGTCACCTTACGATCAGGATTTTAAAAATTCCACCTACCAACACGTAATCATAAGACAGGGTTATACAAACACAGTGTTGATAATTTTGGGTCAAAATGTCAAACAAAAACAGCAAAGTTATGAGGAAACATTTAATTTTTTAATGTCTACTTAAAACTGTGTGATTTTTACAGATTTTGGCCCCAGATTTGCCCATAGCTCTTTTGTTACCCCACCTGATGAACATGACAGGTATAAGTTTTCATATTCTTTTTGAAACATGTCTTAGCAGTCCCTCTTTGAAATTATTGTTTCATCAAGGATTTAAAAAATCCACCTGTCTCGATCATAACATAGGGTCATAAAAAGACTATGCTGAAAATTTGGGGTCAACATAGGAAAAACAACCAGATTACTAAAAAGAAAGGTTGAATTGTTCCAATGTTTGCTTATAGCTTAAGTGTGCAGATGTTGGCCTCTCATGTTAAACATATGCCTTGTGTTACCCGACCTCAGCAACGTGACAGGTGTCATTTTGCAAATCCCCTCTCAAACATATTTTTGCAGTCACACTGTAAAGTCACCATTTAGATGGGGTTTAAATTATTCCACCTATCTTGTTCATAACATCAGGTCATGAGCTCACTGAAAATCAAATACTGCCTCTCAGCTGGCCTATCCTGGATTACGAAATGGATGGAAAAAATGCTGTAACCTGATAACTAAGAGATACTTTTAACTAGGCCTTAATCCCAGCACAACAGCCCAGCTGAAAGTACTTCCATCCAACCAAGCTCAGCACTTGCCCTCAAGAGTTCTTCGCCTCAGTCCAGGTGAGAAATGCCCACATCTGATTTGGGTGCCATGGCATAGTTTCACGGGCCCAGTTGCTGAACGAGGATGTCTCCTACCGCTACTGGCGCCAACTGCTGCATCTTGCTGTGATTGTCACTACACCATCTGCTGCGGGTCAGTTCCCACTGATGAAATCAAGACCGCTCAGTAACATGCATCACAAATTTGAAGTTTTAACCAAACTGGCAATTCCCTCACAACCCATCCCCAAAACAATGCAACAGAACATAAATGGCAAAACCAACCGTCATTTGATTTCCCACACTACCACATGGTGTCACATCTTCCTGCCCAGTCCCATGCTGCCAGCCTGTGGGCGAGTGTAACATCCAGTCTCCACTATCCAGACACCAAGTACCTGAATCCAATGCCACTCCGTAGTATTAGCACCACCATCAGGCCAGACAACAACACTGCAGTGACTGTAAGGACTACTTCTTTTGTTTTTACTACTTTTTTTTTTTTAAATATAACGTGAAATCCTTTAAAGAAACAACTAACTATAAAGTAATGGACAAATGGATACATTTCAGAGTTACAATAAGGCATTCCAGGGTGCATTATGGTGGGCTAATGGCCCTTCTCTGGTGATGGAAGCACTGGGCTTCACCTTGGGCTTCATCCCATCCGAGGCTGGCCACTATCTCACCAAGACACACAACTTGTCATGCCTTAAAAATGTGTAAAAAGCAGGACATCACTGAAAATGAGATATTGCATCTCATCTGGTCTAGCTTGGGTAATATGAATGGTAAAATGCGTAAAAGAAGGTTAGTAGTACATCAGAGCCCCAATGAACTGTTAATGTGTGCTGCTCTGTCCTGGAAAAATACATTGTAAAACCTGGACCCCACTGAAAATGTAACTTTCTTTCAGCTGTGCTATCATGTGTAACTACATTATAAGGGTACATATTGGTAAAAGCAGGGCACCATAGAAAATGCAACATTAAAGCCTGGTGCTGCTATCCTGAGTAAATAATATAACAATTGGGAAAAGCAGGATCCCACTGAAACAAGACTGGATCTGAGATGTGCTACAGTACAAAAATATGTGTGAGCAGGACTCTACTGAAAACAAGATATTGTATCTCAGCTGTATTTACCAGGTTTTTAAGGACAAACGGGGGCACCATGGCCCATCGTGAATGTCACCCACTACAGTGGGAGATTATACCAACTTGCATTTTGAGTACTATGTCTCATTCAGGACTCATTTAAATCCCTCAAAATAATTAATATCTGCAATTTCCTGGGGTTGGGGGAGTCTATTCCATGCTTTAATTGTTCTAACAGTGTAAAAGTTATCTCTTACATTTGTTCTGGTACTTGGCACCACTAGTTTCTTATTGTGGGATGTCATATTCTCTCTAGTTCTACTAAATTCCCATTCACACTCTTTTGTGAGTTTGTTACATTGGAGGATTTTAAAGAGTAAGAGAAGATCCCCCCCCCCGCCTTCTAGAATGTAAGGTATGCAAACCCGTCTCCCTCAATCTTGTATCATGAGGCATGTTCACCAACCTAGGAATAAGTTTTGTTGCAGACCTCTGGACTTGTTCTATCTGATTTATATCTTTAATGAGGTATGGAGACCAATCAGAGAGCTGAAGTCCAGAAGGGGGTGTACATAACTTTTAAAAAGGGGACCTATAAGCTGTTCAGTTTTACATATAAAGGTGCATTTTATTCTATTTACCATGCCCCTGGCCTTCCTGGTGACTGTTCTACACTGGTCCGATGAGGTTTGCGTGCTGTTAATGAAGATTCCCAGATCTTGTTCAGTAGTGAAGGTTTTAAGTATTTTCTGATTTAGGATATAGGAGCACTTAGGGTTATTGTGTCTGAAATGCTGAACATGGGTTATCCTGGGTAAATATATTGTAAAACCTTGTAAAAACAGGATGCTACAGCAGAATCCCACTGAAAAGCAGATGTTGCATCTAAGATGATCTGTCCTAGGAAAATACATTCTAAAAGCAGGACCACACTGAAACTGAAATATCACAACTCACCTATACTATCCTGGGTAAATGCAGTATAAAATAGTTAAAAATCATAACCCCTTTGCAAATGATATATTTCGTATCACCTGGTCTATCTTGGGTAAATATATAGTAAAAATGGGTATAGTCAGGACTCAGTTCAACAGCATGCATGCAAACACTCAGCATGGACAAATGCTTGGTTGTTTTATTGTTTTGTTTTTTTAGGAAAAATGCGCAAGAGTTTAAACTGCCACCAACCCTTTGGGTGACAGTGACAAAACAGTACTCAAGTGGATATGACAACAGCACCCTAGGTGCAACAAGCAGGAATGGACTACACTGACTGATTAGTCCTATAATTGTTTTAAGAAAAGACAAACACTTAAAGTGTAAGTAGCCCTTTCAGCAACTGTGAAAGAGCAATACAGCAGGCAGGAAAGCACCCTAGGTGGCAACAAAGAGAAGCATGCTACACTGATCGACTGGTCCCATACATTTTTATGTTTGCTTGCACGCATGTGCAAGAAACATAGTGCTACCATACAAGAATTAGTAGGTGTGCCTCCCTACTCCCAATGCCCTGCTGCCTTTTGCAGGCATGGCCCCACCACGCCAATGAATGTAGGAGCTGTCTATGACAGCGTTTGCAAATGCAGTGGCATACAGTTCAAAGAAAGGCACTGCAGTATGTAGGCAATTTGCATACTGTGTCGGCAGTATGCAAAGTGCCTACACGTCGGCACTGCAGTGAAAGAGCTGTCATAGACAGCTCCTCTCCCCCCTCCCCAAACAAGTTTCATGCCGAGAGCCCACCCCAGCATGCACATGCACCCCTCCACACACAGTATGTTCGATGGGGGTGCCCAGTCCCCTGACGGCTGTGCTGCGGTCTCCCCCCAACAGCCTTCCAGGTGCCACGCTGGGAACCCACCCCAGCATGGCAAACGTCTGTCTGCTGCCCCCCAACAAACTTTCAGGTGCCACACTAGAAGCCCACCCCAGCATGACAAACCTCTCTATGGCCAACGAGGGTGCCCAATCCCCCGTCAGCTCCACTTCCCCCCCAAAAAAATGTTCCTTCTGCCATGCTGGGAGCCCGTCCCAGTGTGGCAAACGGCCCACGTCGTCTTCCTAAAAGAAAAAAAAACCTACAAAGAAAAAACGTTTCCTCACTGACTGTCTTGACCTCCTCCCCACTTGCGCCCACCCTTTATGCACTCTGCCTCCCACACCCCCCAACCCATGCTTACCTCCAGAGTCCGCGCGACGATCTTCGTGGACTGGGGAACACGCCTGCACTTTTCAAAGCTCGACTACGTAACTGAGGAAATGCCGATAAGCTGTATAATGGAATAAATAGGGTTTTTTCAACTTTGATGCCCATCTCTAGGTATTTTGGGATTTATCACCAAATTTTCAACATGGTTTTGGGACCCCACCCATGGATTCTTGCACTGCCATTTTGTTCTTTGGTCCCGAAAGGTGATTTGAGGTCACTGCGCAAAAACCACCTTTCAGAACTGATGTATGAAATGACAGTGTCTCAGTTCATGAGGTAGGCCCCAACCTATGTTGAAAATTTGGGAAAAATTCTAAAATGACTCTTATTGTGCTGCAGGCAAGTTATGCAGTTCCTACTTAAGCTCGTAAGTTCACAAATTTTAATATTTGCACTCCAGATTTTCAACATTGCCATTTTACCACACCACAGCTGTCATTCTTCACATCTCGCCCAAAATGTGTTTCCGCACATGTAGCGCACAATGGCGCAGTCGGTGTGCGATATCAATGTTTGGGACACACTAAGAAAATCACAGTTACACTGTTCATGAGCAGAGGTCTTAAAATGGCTATATTGAAAGTTTGGTGACAAAAGTCCATAAAATGACTGTTATGAGTGAGATTGCGCTGTTTCCACACACCCTCGTAAGTTCATGAATTTGCAATATTTTCAGTCCAGATTTTCACCACTGGCATTTTTCCACACTTCCTTATGAACAGTACTGCTGTAATTTTTCACAACATGACCGAAATGTGTTTTCACACTTTCTGCTCAGAAATGTGTGGTCGCTGTGGGAAATCACTGTTCGGAACAGATTAAGAAAATGACAGTGACACTGTTCATGAGCGGAGGTGCCAAAATGCCTGTGTTGACAATCTGCTGTAAAAAATTCCCAGAGTAATTACATTAAGTGCATGCGTTGCACAGTTTCTACACACGCTCGTGACTTCACCAGTTTTTACTGTTTTCACTGCAGATTTTCAACATTGCCATTTTACACACACGCCATGAACAGTACAGATGTCATTTTCACATCCTGTTCAAAATGTGTTTTGACCTGTGGTGCCAAATTAGTAGTCACTGTGTGAAAATCAGCTTTGGCTAACAAACTGATATTACCACTGTTCATAAGGTGGGGTCACACAAAACACATGTTGAAAATTTGAGGAAAATATCAACGAATGCCTGAGGCGTTAGGGTTTCCGACCATAACTCTCCACCCTGTAGAGACAGACAGGATCATGGTGTGACTTGGGATTGTCACCTGTATGCGCATACCATTCCACCCCACCGCACCCTGCAGCGAGTGAGAGGCATTGAGGTGTACCTTGGACTTTTCAGCACCAAAGTTCACCCCATTCTCCTATACTGCACCCATCTCACCTTATTTCCTGATGGAATGAGGTGAGCATATGGGCCAAAGACCCCAAGGCACACCGTAACACATGTCGGTGTCTGCGGGGTTGACTGTGGTGAAATGGCGTGGAGTTATGCCTGATGACCCAGAGGCACACCACACCAATGCCAATGCCAACAAGCAAACATTCGGCATTGACAAATGCTTGTTAAGGATTATTACACAAGTGCTTAAACTACAACTAGCACTTTGGACAACTGTGACAGAGCAGTACTTAAGTGAACATGCCAGCAGGTAACCAGGCACACTAGGTAGCAACAAGTAACACTGTATTACACTGACTGACTCATATCATATAGAGAAAGCCCTGTAATGTCAGGGCAAAACTTCAGTTCCTTCTCACCATGGTCTGTCCTGACATGGTTCCAAGATGGTCAGCACTTTAAAGTTTTTTTTTACTGTATTGAATTTGCGTCCACATTCTAGCATGTTTTCAACAGTAGTATGATACATAGATACATAGATAAATAGACAGTGTCGCCAGACAAGGGCCTATGGCCCTCCCAGTCTGCCCATTTGAGCTTGTAAGTTCAGTTTATGTTTTCCTAGAAGTCTGTTGCCCCTTACCCCTGACCTCCAGAATTCCTTTATGTCTATCCCATGCATTCTTAAATCCCATGATTGTTTCAGTCCCCACCACTTCCTTTGGCAGGGTATTCCACTTGTCCACCACCCGTTCTATGAAGAAATTCTTCCTCACGTATGTATGTTGTATCTTACTTATAATAAATGTGTGTACAGTATGTGCATTTAAAATTGAGTCACGTGTTTTGTTACAGAGCACACTGTGTACATTAGCCATATGTGTGAAGGGAGGTGGGTGCTCCAGACTTGGCAGTAGTGTTTGCAGTTTAATCAAGGTAGACCATCTGCTAATCACCAGTGTGGTTGAGGCATTCAGGTTCCTAAAGGATATTAACAGGGTGAGCACTGAGGGCCTCTTCAGCATTATCGGCAACAAGGTCACTAAGGGTACAGCCTAAAGCTGGCGGGGTGGGGCAAGGTTCAGGAGGACGATGGAGAGGCATTTTTTTACCAGGAGGGTAGTATTCAAGTGGAATAAGCTGCCAGAGGAAGTGGCAGCCCTAAAACTGGTAGACTGCTTCAAGATCAGTTGAAGAGGGTTAAGACACAGTAAGGGTTAAATAAGCAGGTAGAAGGGGAGCAAGTGGGGGGTCAAGTGATAGTACAGAGAGATCAAAAGGGTAATGGATAGTGAGAGCAGTTCTCTTTGTAAATACATGGGGATTGGTAAATGTATAAGGAGCTGCACAATCAAGCTGTCTAGGTCAACTGCAAGGTGCATATGTTTGAATAGCTCATACTATTTTGTTTGCAACTTTTTAAGGAAAATGCACAGAGGCTTAAAATGCAACAATCCCTTTGGGCAAGCGTGACAGTGCAGTACTCAAGTGGACGTGACAGCAGATAGCCAGGTGCGCTAGGTGACAAGAAGCTGAAGGTGCACCACACTGATCAGCTGTTCATATATATTATTTAGTGATTGACTGATTCTTATGAAACACGCACAAGTGCATAAGTGCAACTAGCCCTTTGGGCGCTGTGACAGAGCACTGCTCAAGTGGACATGTCAGTAGGTAGCCAGGTGCACAAGGAGGCAACAAAACAGAATCATACTAAATTGATCAGCTGATCCTATAAATATTTGTTAAACGAAAAGAGACACCTGCTTAAACTGCAACTAATTCTATGGACATCTGTGAAAGAGCAGTACACAGAGGGCATGATCAAGAGAAGTGAAAAGCACCCTAGGTGGCAAAAGCAAAAGAGTACTACACTAATACACTGGTCCTATACATTTTTTAAAGAAAATTACACAAGTGCTTAAACTGCAGCTAGCATTTTGGGCAACTGTAACAGAGCCATACTCAAATAAACATGACAACAGGAAGCTATGCATGCTAGGTGGCAACAAGCAATTGGTTTTACACTCATACACACACACACACACACACACACATATATATATATATATATATATATATGCATATATATATATATATATATATATTATACGGGCCCAGTAGGGCCAGTATATTAGGTCATGCAGCCACTTCTATGTTAAACTCAAAAGTTTGCACTTTAATAACTTTGCAACCATTACTCTGATTTACCTGAACCTTTGCATGTACAGTGTGGTACCATAGATCTCTGGATCTGGATAGTTTTGTTCTGGTAGGATTTGTGGTTTGGGAGCTGCAGAGTGTGTAAAAATGTGAAAAATCCTCAACTTTGTCTCCACAGCCTGAACTGTTTGCCTGCCTGGTCCGACGTTTTCAGGGTATGTGCGGACTGGATCAGGGAAGTGCCTTTTGAAGGTTTGGTGAAAAAATATGAATCCGTTCAAAAATCATTACTTTTTTTTTTATTTATTGAAATCTAGGATTACAACCTTTGAACTACAAGCTCATTTACAAAGGTTCCATGTCAGGCATAAAAGATCAATATACACAGTACAATACAAGGAATGCGAAAAGACAGAGAAAGCTGTAGGGAAATAAGCACAATAACAGGAACAATTATTGCAGCTACTGTACATTACCTAAAAGATAACATTGTTGGAAGTTAAAAGTTGATGAAGCAACACAGTAGACCTTGATTAGAGGAGAGGGGGTAAAAATAGGGTGGGAAAAGGATGGCAGTAACCTCAGGCTTGGGGTCACTTTGTCGTAGGGGGTAAGTGAAGAAGGGGTAGTTGTGGCGGAAAGTGATGAAAATGGATGGTGAGGTGGGTTGAAGACCTGATTAAATGGATTGAGGGGGCTGGAGTGGCGGGGAGCAGTGGGAAATGGGAATGAGAATATCACAATTTAAAGTTTCCCATTATAGCCTATGGGATAAATATATATCCACCATAAACTGAGAATGCTCAGAAACTGAAATTTCAAAATTTGATAACCTTTGAATGCATTATTATCTTTTCACCAAACCAACACTAGATTGTTCCTTAGGATAACTCTCTACCCTAAGATTTTCAGGCCAAAATTCCAAATGGTGTGAGTGCAGCAAGTTATGAAAATGTCCCATAGGATAACTTTGAAAACAGCCCCAAATAATCTGTTTTTTGCAACATCATAGCAAACGAACAGGTAGGGCTCTTGGGCTGAAATTTATAGAGTGGAAAGCCCTTGACCTACCAATGTGCCTTTTGGCAGTTTAGTGAAAAGATTTATACAAGTTCCATAGTTACGGCTCTCCGAAGTTGTGCAATTTCCCTTAACATAACAATCCATCACCCATGGCATCTTTTGGCACCCGTACCTCAAAAACGATTTGAGATATTGATTGTTTACTACTCGTCACATAGTCCACCTTTAGGACTGAGAGCACATGGAGGTTTCCAAGTCATAATTATGACTGTAGTGAAATTTGTTTGTATGGTTACTGAGATACTGCCAGATTTGCATTATAAGGGTTACTTTTCATGTCTCTAGGTCTTCAGTATGTCTCCATACTTTTTTTTTTTTTTATTCTCTTTTTCAGGGCAGGTCATCCATCAGACTCTGCCCTGGTCATGGCCCCCTGACTCTCACCAACCGTCCAATCTCTTGCATTCTCAGGTCACCCCATCTTGCCCCCAGAGGATGGGGTCGTGAACTGTTCCCCTAATTCCAGTGCCAAGGAACCAGTAACTAGTTGGGAGTGCAGCTGATGGTGGCTAATTGAAGCCTGGGGAGGGCTTCATGTAGACAGAGGACCAACTCCTCCTTTTTCCTGTTTTTCCTCCGGGAGCAAGAATGCAATAATGTCCAGCATCCGCCCCACCTCCATTACAGAGGTGTCCAGTAGCTACATGACTCCGGCCTCCACCAGGGTCCATCTCATGTTGGGTACTTCCCCACCTCCCCATGGAGAAGAAGAGCAGTCCTTAGGATGATCTATCCTTTCTCCCTGGCCGGGCCTCCAGAGACCCGTGTCCATTCCCTAACCTAGGTCGCGTTGGCGTTGTAAGCAGAAATCCAACCACTGCACCGGCAGGCTGGGCCTTTATGTCTCCATTCTTATGTGTAAGTCGGACTGCAGGGCCTAGAGGTTTCACACCCCGCACATACCGCTATGCGAAATGAGAGTGGGTTATAGCATTATGCAGTGCTGGGAACACGGGCCCTTTGATGAGGGTTAATCAATGTCTCTACACTTACAGATATATGGTAGCCCAGGGTCCAAAACATGGCTGACATTATGCATTCTTTTTCCTTTCTTTATTGAAATTTTGCAGTATCAACAAATAAAGAATAACAACACATTTACAAATTTACAAATGCAAAAGAAAACTACATGATTCTAAAAACCTGCCAACCTAATTACCCTTCCCCCACACACACAACATTCCTCCTGAATTTATTAGAGAGTAATATATTGAGAGGCTTAATAGTAATGATAAAAATCAAAATTCTATGCTGCTGTGACTATAACTCCATGTAGAAAGAATAAGGCCACCATCCAAATAATAAATTGGATAAGCAAAACAATAAAACTGAAGTGTGAAAGAGTAGAAAAAACTAAGGTAACTGACTTATAAATTTACATTTAAGAAAGGAGATTCT
Organism: Neoceratodus forsteri; assembly: GCA_016271365.2. Lineage (NCBI taxonomy): Eukaryota > Metazoa > Chordata > Ceratodontiformes > Ceratodontidae > Neoceratodus > Neoceratodus forsteri. The sequence goes on along the minus strand of CM028133.1, from coordinate 81,763,174 downwards.
TATGAGGCAGTGATCAAAAACATAACAGTGTTTTTATTGGATCAAAGGGTTTTCAACTGATTCAAAAGTTTCTTCCAATGTTTTAAGAAGTAAGATTGTTTGCCACGGAAGTAGGAAATTGTACGAATCAGTAATAGATTGTATTTTAACTGGGCTATCCATTCTTTAAAAACAGACGAATATTATTCTGCCCAGTGCTTAAGTAATAGCTGTGTAGTTGTGACTCCTATTAGGGCTAGTATATGTTTGTCACTAAATGACATGGTATTTGGGAAATTACAGTACCTAATATACATGTAAATAAATTAAAATCATAAAGATAACTTATTGTATTCAGAATGTTATGATTAATTTCCTGCCAACGATTTTGAATGGATGGGCATGACCAGAGCATATGATCCAGGGAACCAACCTCCTTATTACATTTATGGCACAGGTTTGATTGTTTAAGAACCATTTTGTGTAATCTTAAAGGGGTTAAATATGCATTATGTAATGTTTTACAGCAAATTTGTCTGAAATTGTCTAGAGGAATTAATTTATAGATATCATGCAACACATTTCCTCATTCTAAAGAATAGGTGGTAGCATAATTAACTCAGAATGAATTTTGAAGAGGCTTATCAGAGAATGTTATTCTCATCAGATAACTAAAGAGATTTGATACTGGATGAGGTCTGTTGGTTGCAACAGTCAGTTGCGATATGACATTACGTTTATGATTTATCAGGAAAGAACCACCAAAACAGGATTTCAATATAAGTTTTAAAATCTGGAAGTTAAAAATATGTTTCCATGATCAGTTGAAGGCTTTAGAAACATCAAAAAAAGAGCAAAATTCCCCATTAAATAATAAATATTCCACACTTAGGTTAATTGAGCAGGGCAAAACTTTAGAGGTAAAAATGTTCTCATGTAGGTGAAAATTAGGATTGTGTAGGATAGGCTGATAGGTACTCTGGGATATTTTAATTCTGAAAACAAAATTACAAAATTGAGTATGGATTTTCAAAGAAGTGCCAAAAACAGTATTTTTAAGTTCTCTTGGAATATTTTTACGTGTGGAAGAGCAACACATGTCAGGAAGCTTGGGATTGGATTATCAGTCAAGGTTGAATACCCTTGGGCTGTATTCTCTAGAATTTAGACATATGAGGGGTGATATGTGTTTGCTGTATAGAGTCCTTATGGACACCCAGCTGTGGGAACTCTCGGGACTAAAGTTAAAAGAAAAAAAGTATGGTACAAGATCTCATCCATTCCAAATTGAAGTTGATAGATTCAATACTACTAAAAGGAAACACTGGTTCACTATAAGGGTAACAAACATTTGGAATAAGCTTCCATTAGAAGTGGTGACTAGTGGTAGTATGCTCAGCTTCAAGACACAGCTGGATGGTTGCTTAATTAAAAATAGCATCTTGGGATAATAATTACACATGTGAGCTATAATGGACCTCAGTCTATGCAGAGCTCTGGAAAAATCTAATCAACCTACATAACCTATGGAATACAAAATAGCTTGAGGATAGATATTATATTTTTAGTTGTTTATTTTCCTAACAAATACCAGCTAGGTGCATACGGAAAGGACCCATCTTTATTTGACAACCATTTTGGATATTTGTTAAAACAGTATGTGAAGCCATATAGTAGAATAGAAAATGTGGTCCTCCTAGATTTTGGGGAAGTAGGAGTTTATCTGAAGCTATTCTAGGTGTACCTTTTAGCCACAAAAAGCTATTTAAAATTGAATGAAGTTTGGTAAACCAAGTAAGACAGTCAGCATGTTATTAGGAAAAAATAATCTAGGAAAAACATTCATTTTTATAATATTTATTCTACCTTGAAAGTAAATGGAGAGAGTAGCATATCTTCTTAAATCTGGGGTAATTTTTTTTGCATACAATCATCTAAATTCTGTTTAATTAGTTGGGACTCATCTGTGGATATTAAAATTCCAATCTATTTCATCTCAGATGATTTCCAAGAAAGTCCAAGATTACAAATGTCTTCTCTGTGGAAAAAGTTTGATAGAGGCATTACTTCTGTTTTTTTCTCTTTTGAGTTTGTAATTAAATAGAAACTTTACTAAAGTCATCAATAACTCTTAATGAGGTGTTAATTGAATTACTAGGGTCTGAAACATTGTAATAGTATATCATCCATAAAAACTGATACATTTGGTTGAAACTTTGAGATAGGAATCCCTTTAATAAGTAGCTCAGTGTTCAAAAAGTAAATTAAAGGTTCCAGATAAAAGTTAAATAAAATAGGAGATAGAGGGCACCCTGTTGAGTTCCTTGCAAAAATTTAAGAGGGGAAGGGATTAAGTTATTACAACAGATTCTCGCTGTTGGGTTTGAATATAGAATGCTTAGCCAATTAATAAACAAATGGTAAAAACACAATTTTGCAAAGTTGCATAGAGAAAATTATGATGGACTCTATCAAAAGCTTTTTTTGGATTCAGGGAGACCAAAACAAAAGATTGTTTCGTCTCCCTTGATGCAGAAAGGATATGAAAGATCTTCCTTATATGATCTGATGCTTTCCTAGAAGACATGAAACCAGCCTGATCAGTACTTATCAACCTTTGCCATATCCCTTTTATTCTTTGGGATAAGATATGTGTTCACATTTTTATATCATAATTAATTAATGAAATAGGGCAGTAATTGAAGACTTTTAGTTTTGATTTCCTTGGTTTTGGAAGGAGAATTATTAGTGCCTCTAATAAAGGTATATTGGAGAATGGAGAAGCCTTCCATTAATATAAAATTGAACATTTTCTTTAAAATAGGAGTCAAAGAACATTTAAAAGTCTTATAATAATTTGCAGTAAACCCATCAGGTCCCAGGGCCTTATTAATACTGAAGTTGTTTATAGCTTCCTCAATTTCCTTTAAAGAAATTGGGAAAATTAGCTTAGAGGCATCAGTTCTGTTAATGTGAGTGTATGAAAAATTTAGAAGATAATTTTCAATTTGACCAGAAGAAGGGGAATTCAGGATAGGACCATATAGATTAGAGTAAAAAAGGTAGAATTCATTGAGAATGACTTTGTAATCTGCTAATCTTTTATTTTGATTTTCAGAAATAATAGACACAATTGTCTAGATTGATCCTTTTTTTAAAATTCTGTGTGCTAGAAGTTTACTAGTTTTTTCTCCCAAGTCTGCATAGGAAGCCATTGATCTAATAATAAGAAATTCAGCTTGTTGATTAGAGATAAGAGCTTGAATTTGTTGAATTTCTTGTCAATAGGTGAGTTTGGTCTTTAATTCCAGTCCTCTACCTTATTGGTGATTTCTTTTAATCTTACTCTTTTTGCTTTTTAATCTCGGACCTGAATCTAATAAATTTCCCTAAGTAGCATTTTCAGGATGCTCAAGTCATATCAATTTTTCCTATAGAGTGTATGTTTTGATCCCAAAAAAGGTTAATTGCATCATTAATATATTTAACTATATTTTCCTGTCTCATCAGGCTAGGGTTGAACCTCCATGAAAAAACTTTTGGATAGGGAATTCCTAATTTTAGATTCATGTGTACTAGTGAGTGATCTGATAGTACACGAGGTAGCATTTGAGGGTCATGAACCAAGAGGAATAGATCTTTAGAGATGAGAAAATAAACAATTTTCAAAAAAGAGAGGTTGTGAAAAAAGGTAACTTTTTTTTCATTTGGGAAATGTACTCTCCATGTGTCTGAAAGATCATAAACCTTAATAAGATCAAGGAGGGCTTTATTATCTAATGCAATAGTTTGGTTGATATATTTGACTTGTCCAAGTTCCTATCCCCACTAAGATTATATTGTAGGTGAGAAAGGGAGAAAGAACAGAAGTCAATTTCATAAAAAAGGATGTAATTATATTTGTGATCTATAATGAGTTGTAAGAGATGGAAATCCACAGATGGGTCTATTAAGATGGCAACACCTGTCCCTAGACCAACTTTTTCTATGACTGTAAAAATCAAATAAGTTAACAATTGTTTATGGAAATGGTGTTTGATAAAAGGGCTAACATGTCTCACCCATTGGGAGAATTTTGTAGAAAGACCCCAACTCTTTTATTGGCATGGCCTACATCTTAGGAAGCTTGGGAATAAGATATTAGGTAAAAGAATGTTCACATTCATAGAGAATCATTTAAACTAATTAAGGGGATAGGTAACTGTGGTCCTACCGGGGACATAACATCTAGGAATTTTAAATATGACTAATGCAAGATGCTTGGATATAATTAAAAAGGCTGAACTAGAGGCCCTGATCACACAAAACAATATATATATATATATACATATAGCAATTATAAGTGAGACATGGTGGGATGATAGCACTAGCTGGTTTAGGGACATCAGATGGTATAAACTGTATTCAAGAAACCATATTGACAGGATGGGTGGAGGAATATGTATGTATGTCAATGACTCAATAACTACAGTTATTCCAGACATCTGAGTGTCCGAAAATAACTGGGCAACATTATGGATGTCACTTGAACAACCCAGAAGATCCCCGTAATCATTGCCAACTGTCATAGACCTCCTAATTCTGATCTACAATAAAATAATGCACTAATGGAAGAGATCATTCAAGCATCAAATATAGATGATGCTATCACTTTGGATGATTTTAATCTCTCAGATATTGACTGGAATCTTCTTACTGCTAAAAGTGTCATGGAGCATATTTTTACTGACATGATTGCTAAACATGGACTTGACCAAATGGTCCTAGAACAAATGAGATAAACCAATATGTTAGATCTAGTATTAACTAACATTGAAAATGAAGTATCTAATATTCAAATAAACTGCCCACTCAGGAATAGGGACCATAATGTAGTTACACGATACACTAATTTTAAAATTACCAGCCATAAAAGGCACATGTAATGCAAAGTTAGAATTACAATAAATCCAATTTTAGTCTTATTAAACATACATTATCCCAAATCAATTGGGATGACTGTATCAGCCAGCTCACTATGGAAAGGGCATGGGACTGTTTTAAAAATGAACTAAGGAACATAGTGAAGTTCTTGTCCCTTGCAGGCTACATATAATAAAAAGGGTACAATTACGAGATGGTTAAACCCAAGAATTTAAAAGTAGATAATAAGAAAATGAAAGCTTACAAAATGCAAACTTTCTTCATTAAATATTGATAAACAAAAATATATTCAGGAGCAAAAAAAAAACTAAAGAGTATGATAAGAACATCAAGACACAATAATGAATAAAAAATTGTTCATAGCAAAGATAATAAGTTACTTTACTCATACTTGAACTCAGGAAGTATAGCAATATGTGGGAGTCTAGGGCCTTTCATAATAAATGGGTCAACCATTAATAATGATGACACACTTATTAATGCTTTTAACCAATATTTCTATTCAGTTTTTTCTCCTAAAATCAGTAAGGACCACCCTGTAATTGACACACCTAATAATATTAAGTTTTCTGACAATGAGGTGTAATGTGTTTTAAAAAAATCTTAAAAATAATACCAGTGAGGGCCCTGATGGGATTTCGCCTAGGCTCTTAAAAGAAGCTTCAGATGAACTGGCATATCCTTTAACATTACTGTTCAAAAAGTCCTTGTGCTCTGGGGAAATACCATTAGACTGAAGAAAAGCAGAGGTGATACCTATCTTCAAAAAGCGTAATAAGAGCAAAATTGAAAATTACAGACTGATTAGTTTAACCTTGGTCCCCTGCAAGGTTTTGGAAAAATTTATAAAATCAGTCTTGGATAATGAAAAGGATTCCTTAAAATTGGTAGATAATTCCTAAGATGGGTTTAAAAAGGGCTGTCATCAACCTTATCATTTTCTATTATCACATTAGCAACAGTATTGATTCAGGAAAGGCAACTGATGTAATTTTGTTAGACTTTGTGAAAGCATTCATTAAAGTTCCATGTGTCACACTGATAGACAAGATGTCCAACTAGGTTTCAATAAAAGGATAGTAAATTGAATTAATCATTGGTTATCCAATTGTATGCAATGGGTAAACTGACATAATGGCTAAACTGCACATAGTAGCCATTAGTGAGACATGCTTCACCAGTAACCACACTTGGTCGACTTCAGTACTATGTACTGTTCAGAAGAGGCTGACTGCAGAAAGGGGGGGGGAGTAGCCCTTTATGTCAATGAAAATATCAAAGCTACAGAAATTCAGAATATACATAAGGAGCCAGAGGAACTGCGGGTCACCGTGGAAACAGGAAATGGGACAGCCATACAAACTGGGATTGTCTACTGGCCTCCAGAAAAGGGGGGAGGACGTAGACACATTACTGTTAGAAGATATACAAAACATGACAGCTAAAGGGGAGGTTCTGATAATAGGAGACTTTTACATGCCAGATACAGATTGGTCAATGCCAGCAGGAACATCCGCCAGAACTAGACACATGGTGGATTCCTAGCAGGGGGAGGGCCTCAAACAACTGGTACAACAACCCACAAGAGACAAGACTATCCTAGATCTAGTACTGACTAATGGGGAAAGGATCACGGATCTCCAGGTATAAGGTCACCTTCGGGCCAGTGACTATCACATGGTATGGTTACATTTGGCCAGCAGAACAAAGTCATCCCATTCCAACGCAAAAATATGGGACTTCAGAGGAGCTGACTTTGATAAAATGACCAACAGAGTTAAGCTAGCCCTGGCAAGAAGAAATACAGGTGAGGGGGTACAGTCAAAGTGGGCAAACATTAAGGATGCAATACTTGAAGCAATATCTCATTATGTTAGAGAGAAAAGTAAGAGCAAAAGAAGGAGGAAAAAAACTTTGGTTCTCAAAAACAGTAGCAGAAAAGGTCAGAGTGAAAAGATTGGCCTTCAGGAAATATAAGGGAACACAGCAGGACAAAGATAGGGAGGAATACTAAACTTCCCTAAGGAAAGCAGGGAAGGCAGTAAGGCAGGCAAAGGCCCAAACCAAGGAAACACTAGCATGAACAGTAAAAGAAGGGGACAAGACTTTCTATAGATACAGTAGTGAAAAGAGACAGTCCAGAGGGGGTATTGCTAAGATTAAAGGGGATAAGGGAGAGAATGTGGAGGAGGACCAAGAAAAAGCATCTATCCTAAATAGATACCTCTGCTCAGTATTTACTGAAGAGAAGTTAGGGCAGGGCCCACAGCACAGCACCATGGAAACAGGGGGGCAGGAGGTGAGCACAAGTCTCTTCACAAAAGAAAGGGTCCTACAAGAGCTCACTAAGCTCAGGCAATGGGACCGGATGGCATACATCTCAGGGTACTGATGGAGCTAAGGATGGAACTAGCAGAGCCATTATCAGAACTGTTTAGTGAGTCTCTGAGCACAGGAGAGGTCTCAGAAGACTGCAGATGGGCTCATGTGACCCCGCTCCACAAGAGTGGTAGCAGGGAGGAGGCAGGGAACTACAGACCAGTCAGTCTTACCTCAGTAGTGGGCAAGATTATGTAGGCACTCCTTAACGAAAGAATAGTGCAACACCTGGAATCACGGGGCACAGCATCCAAGACAGCATGGGTTTACAACAGGAAGGTCCTGTAAACTAATCTCAGATTTCTTTGACTGGGTAACCAGAGGGTGTGGACCAAGGGGGTGCAGTTAATGTCACCAACCTTGACTTCAGCAAAGCTTTCGATACTGTTCCACATAGAAGATTGATTAATAAGCTGGGTAGGCTCAGGGTGGGTCAGGAGTTGGTCAGCTGGGTGGCTAACTGGTTGGCGGGCAGAACACAGAGATTGGTGGTAAACGGTATACAGTCAGAAGAGATGCAATTCACAGTGGGTACCTCAGGAATCAGTTCTGGGGCCAGTCCTCTTCAATATCTTCATCAGTGACATTGCAGATGTACTGGAGGGTAAGGTTTGTCTGTTTGCAGTGACACCAAGATCTGCAACAGAGTAGATGATCCGAATGGGGTGGGCAGAATGAGAAGAGATCTAGATAAACTGGCAAAATGGTCAGAAGAGTGACAGCTGGGGTTTAATGCAAAGAAGTGCAAGATCATGCACATAGGGAAGAGAAACTCTGAAGCCACCTATAGGTTGGGAGGGGAGTTGCTGGCAATCACATAGGAAGAAAGGGACTTGGGCACTGTCATCACAGATGACCTGAAATCATCCAAGCAGACCACTAAAGCACTAGGTAAGGCAAGGAGAATGTTGGGGTGTATTAGTAGGGGTATCACAAGTCGTAAGAGGGAATTAATAATCCCTTTTTACAAAACACTGGTTAGGCCTCATCTGGAGTACTGTGTGCAGTACTGGAGACTGCACCTACACAAGGACATTAACAAAACAGAGGCAGTCCAGAGAAGGGCAACCAAAATGGTGCAGGGACTGCATCAGAAAACATATGAGAACAGATTAACAGAGCACAATATGTATGTATACCCTAGAGAAAAGGAGGGAGAGAGGTGATATGATCAAAACATTCAGACATCTTATGGGTATTAACAAAGTGAAAGAGTCTAACATGTTTCAGTATAAGAAAAATAGCAGGACAAGAGGACACATCATGACATTAGAGGGAGGCCGATTAAGGGGTAATGTGAGGAAGTTATTTTTCACAGAAAGGGTGGTGGATGCATGGAATGACCTAGCTCAGGAAGTGGTGGATATGAATACAGTGCAGGGCTTCAAACAGGCAAGGGATTGGCATAAGGAAGCAATACAGATGAGTATGAATAGACAGGCCATTGACAGAGTAAAAGCCTATGGCACATTCATCAGGTAGAAAAAATGGGCAGACTGGATGGACCTTGCGGTCCCTTATCTGCCGATCAACTTCTATGTTTGCATGTTTATATGGTTAACAGTGAGTGGTCAATTCACAGTTCTAATGTTCATTAGGTGGGGTCCTGAGAAGGCAATGTTGAAAATTTAGTGCAAGATTCCCCAAAATGACTGAGTTATAAGTGAGTGTTGTGCAGTTTCTACGCATATTCGTAACTTCACCAATGTTTAATATTTTCACTCCAGATTTTCAATAGTGAGATTTTTTTTCACACCGCCTCATGAACAATGCAGCTGTCATTTTTCACATCCTGACCAAAATGTGTTTTTGCAGCCCTGGTGCAGAATAGTGCAGTCACTGTGTGAAATCAACTTTTGGGATGTACTAATGAAATCACAGTGCCACTGTTCATTAGGTGGGGTCCCAAAAAGTCCATGTTGAAAATCTGGCACACAAATACACAAAAACTCCAGAGTTACGCATGGTCATTGAAATTTCAGGTCACACCTGTGTAACTTTTACAAATATTTATATTTTCACTCCAAATATTCAACATTGCCAGTTTTTCACACCACCTTATGAACAATATACCTGTTATTTCTCATATCCTGGCCAAAATATGTTTATGCAGCAGTGATGTGAAATGGTGCAGTTGCTACTTTAACTCCTCCTCTCCCCACCCTTCTAGCACTTTTCTCGGTAGACTCCTTCCCTCCGGCGCCCCACCTTGCTCAGCCAGCCTTGGCTACTGGCAGTTATGTCTCACCTCACCATGCTTCCTCCACTACTTATTCTCTTGTCATCTCTTCCCCTTTTCTACCTCCCTGGAGCCTGTTATCCATCACCTCTATCTAGTTTCCAGTTTGACTTTGTCTGCTACCACCAATGCACGCTACACTCTTTGCTGCACTCCCCCACTTCACCCTCCACGAATTATGAATGGCAACTCCTAGATACCTATGACCGAGTGCCACTGACTATTTCATCTCCCATCTCACTCTTGGTACACATGACATCACTCTAGGATCAGTGCCATCAGCCCTCTCCACCCATCAGTACGAAATGCTCCTGTAAACTCTCCATCAGGGAACTGCGCTTGTGTACCCTGAAGCTACTGCTCCTCCTGCTGCTTCCGTCTGGCAACATCCACCCTAACCCTGGCCCAGTAACTCATGGGTCGAACAACCAAGTTAAGTACTCTGGAGCACTCTCTAGCTTCTTAAACATCTGCAGCCTTCTCCCAAAGCTTGATGCCCTGCAAATCTTCTCTTGCCAGTAAAACCAGATATCATTGCAGTAGTCAAAAGCTGGCTATCGCCTAAAGTCCCTGACTTGGCAATTGCCCTGCCTGGCTACAATGTTTTAGAGGAGATTGTAAGGCAAAAAGAGGAGGGGAATGTGCCATCTACCTCAGAGAGACTCTAATGGCCATCCCCTAAACACCCCTCTCTCGGACTCATCTGCACAGATCCTTCCTATTTGTATCATTCTAGGGCTCATGGCAAGCCCTCACAGTTGCTGCAGTGTACATCCCAAAAGAGCAGGTAAAAGGTCTCAGTGCCATCCTGGACTTCACCCGTACACAACCCCTTCATTCTGAGATAATCATGTTGGTGACTTTAACATTAACTGGTTTGCCCCTGATACTGGGATACAAGGATGCCCTCACCTCTGTAAACCTCACACAACTGGTCACCTCGCCAACCCAACACAATTACAAGACAGGAACCAGCTCCCTCCTGGACTGGGTCCTAACCAGCAACCCCACCCGTATCACCAATATCTCCGTCCTCCCTGATTCTCTAAGTGACCATTCCCCGTCACCTGTGAATGGTTTAATAAATTCTGCAAACCCCCACCATCAGTCACCACCAGCAGTATCCTTCCCTGAGAGAAGCTGAAACTCCTCAAATCCCTCCTCAGGCAGCAGGACCGGTCTCCCATTTTCAATGCTACAGATGTTAACTCAGCCCTGGATTTCTTCATCACCACCTTCAATGCAGCCTGTAAATCCTATGCCCACTTCAAAAAGCATAAAGTCAAAGCCCTCTGCAATCCTTTGCTCACTGCTGACCTATTTGTGCAACTAAAACCAAGGGATCACCTCTGGCTTCTGGCTCGGGCTTTCGGCACGCAAACCAACATTCAGAATTACAAATGTGCCTGTAATGCCTGTACACAATCAATCCGGCTTCACAAAAGCACCTACTATAAGGAAGCACTCACCAATACGTGGGGTAATGGGAGAGCATTCTGGAATAATATTAAAGAAGTAACCGGAAAACAACCAGAAACCTCCTCAATTATGCTAGTCATGGATGGGACTGTCACCCTCGACCCCGCAACTATTGCCAATACCTTCAACACCACTTTCACAGACCTCAGTAATGTTCTTACCCCCCGACTTCTTCGATGAATCTCACTCCACTGATCAACCTACTACCACTCCACCTTCCCCTACACATCCTCCATTCTACTTCAAAACAGTGAAGATGCACGAAGCCCACAAATACATTGCCAAAGCAATCGCTAAAACAAGAAACAGTGGGGACACACTTGACCTAAAACTGCTGTCCCTCACCCTTGATGAGGTGATTAGCCCACTAACTAAGATCTTCAACCTCTCCTTTAGCCTCTGTCAGTTCCCAGAGAGATGGAAATCTGCCACTATCACCCCCATCCATAAAGCTGAAGATCGGACCAAGCCTGGAAACTACCGACCAATCGCCATATTGCCTCCACTATCCAAGGCCGTCGAATGCCTAGTTACTGACCAGCTCACAGATTACTTGGACAAACACAATATCCTATGCTCACAGCAACATGATTTCAGAAAAGGACACAACACCACATCAGCCCTCTTTGAATTCACCGGAGCAATCCACAGCTCTCTGGATAATGGTCTCCTAACTGGATCGGTCTTTATAGAGCTAACTAAGGCCTTTGATACTGTTCACCACTATCTGCTTCTGGAACAGCTCTTAAATGCAGGGCTGTCCCCTGACTCCACAGCTTGGTTTAAAAGTTACCTGGAGAACAGATCGCAAAGAGTGAAAATTGCAGGTGTCATCTCCTATACATGACCAGTCCACTCTGGAGTACCTCAGGGTTCCATAATGGGTCCCCTTCTTTTCAGTCTATTTCTGAATAACCTCCCCTAGTTGTGCCCAGAACAAATCATACTCTTCGCTGCTGAAGCCGTACTTCACACCTCCCATAAGGATCCACTACCCCTACAGAACAAACTCCAGCTTGGTTTCTCCTCCATTAAGAACTGGTTCAGCAAATATAGACTCATCCTTAACTATAAAAAAACAAAATCTATGCTCTTCAGTAACTCCCACAATAGGAACCGGCAGCACCTACTGACCATCACTAACTGCTTTGGAGTGGCCCTTGAAGAGGTGCATTCATTTAAATATCTCGGAATCTCTCTTGACAATAAACTGTCCTATGGGGCCCACATTAACAGCATAGTCAAGGTGGCTAACATGCGGCTTGGTATCCTCTACAGGCATAGGGCACACCTTTCCCCTGTAGCTCTAATGGTCACTGTCCAAAGCTCAGTAGTCTCCATTATTGACTATGGCCTCCTTATATATATAGCTGTACCACGTCAACTGCCCTCAGATGCATTTCCACCTCCCTAAACAAAGCCTGTCATCTTATAAATGGTGCCCATTGCCTTACCCGCACCTGTGACCCATATGCCCAAACTGGCTGGCTACAACTATCTAACCATTTAAAATACCAAACCTGCATCATGACAAAGAAGATTACCTTGGGCCTTTCCCCACTGGTCTCCAAGCCCTCCGCAGCCCAAGAAGTAACCCCTGCCATACCAGGGGATCTGGTTCACTACGTCTGCTGACTCCTTACTGCCGAACATCTATGGGTCAGCGTTCATGTGCCTACAGGGCCCCAGGCTGGCTGAATGGCCTCAACAGTGAGATCTCCTCCATTCCCAAGCTTGGCCTCTTCAAATCAAGACTCCACCTTGCTCTCTGCTTCCAGTACCTGTGACTGCCTCATCTAGCCAACCCTCCCAGCTATCCTATCAGTGCAGCCTTTGCACCCCTTCTAGCACTTTACCCCCTTTTTTCTCCCCTGTCTTTTCTCCTCCCCCTCCATTCCCCTTCCTCTCCTACCTTCCCTCCCTCACTCACTCACCATCTCCTCATACCCCTGCAACCTGCACTTCTTTATGTGCTGTGACAATGCTTCTGGCAGCTCATACCTCCCTGTGTCCTACCCATGTCTTGTATTGCTGTTGTACACCCTAAACTGCCCTTGACCGGTCTTCTCCAAAGTGTATGCATTTCTCTCTGTAACTGATTGTTAACCTGTTCTACCTGTTTTTCCTGCCTATAATTCCTTGCCTGATGTATTACCATGCGATGTTGTAGCTTGTTGTACTGTCCTCAAGCTGACATGGAACCTTTGTAAAAGAGCCTTGGCTCAAAGGTACTTGTTATCCTAGACTTAAATAAATAAATATAAATAAAATAAATAAATCACCTTTTCGGAATGAGTAACGAAATGAAAGTGTTAGTGTTCATGAGGCAGGGTCCCAAAAAGGCCACGTTGAAAATTTGCAGCAAAAAAAACAAAAAAAATCTCACAAATCTGGGATACTAGTATACTATCTCAAAAAGTAAGGAAATTAATTAACAAAAAATTAATTTAAAACAAAGTTAGGGTTCTAGACATAGGTCTTCAACCAAAGTAATACAGGTCAGGAAATTGAATGTTAGGGTTTACAACTGTTATACCCCTCTCCCACCAAACCCTATCAATGAAACTGCATCTTCCACTCTGCCCACACCAACAAGCATCAGGGTATGACTTAAGGTCATGGGTCCCACCCTATCTCCAACCCAACCCTACTCATCACAACCCACTCCCACCCCACCCCACACACCAACAAGTGTTGGGGTGTGCCTTAGGGAGAGGGCCCCACTCATTCTAGTATTAACACTAATTTCCACTCTTCACATACCAACAAGTATTGGGTGAATTAGGGTCATGGGCCCAACTCACCTCATTCTCCTGTACTGTACCATGTCAGGTTCCTTTATAGATAGAATAGGATAAGCAGGTCCCACAACCTTAAGGCACCCTGATGCTTGTTGGATGGCGTCAGGGTGGGGGCAGTGTTGCAATGGTAGAGTTGGGTGGGTGGGGTTGGGGTTCCTCCTTCTTTGTTTTTTGAACCCCTCTGGCTGAACCCTGCTATTACAGTGGGGAGCAAGGTGATATTTTGGAGAGACTGGATTCTCAGGGAATCCGGATTCTTGCTAATGTGATTGATTCTCAATTGGGTCTATTTGTTTCTTTTGCTGATTTGAAAGAAACCTTCCAATCCCTGTCATACCGACACACCACTTGTGGAGATATTTTCAACTGTGGCATTATTTATTCTCTAAATTTTTTAAAGATAGTTATCTGACCCAGACTCCAGCTACCACTTTTCCTTGATGCTGGCTTAAGGTCCCCAGGGGACATCTTAGCCTGCTGTAGAAGAACTTTTTACCAGATTGGGACTCTCACAGGCAGAAACTGGAGAGAGAGCTTGGTAAGGTTCTGGAACAGTGAGATGTGGCAGCATTGTTGGAGGGAAGCACATAAAGCTTCTTCAGATCCCAGGTTGCAATTGATCCAGAAAAAGGTGCTGGGCAGGTGGCATCATGCTCTGGCTCAGCTGGTCTGGCTAGGACTTTGGGCTCAGACCTTTGCTGGCACTGTTTTAGGGAATCAGGAGCTATATTCCATATACTTTGGATTGTTCTTTGATAAGAATTGGTGGGAAAATATAATGAAGTACCTAGAACAGACCTTTCAGATTGTAGTCCCTAAATCTCCTCTTTTTTTTGGATTTTAGGGGGTTCTTCACTGTTAGACATGGGTTTTCGAGTACATAAAAGCATCCTTTTTGTAGCCACATTGGAAATTAAATGGTTATTGTTAATACATTGGAGGTCAGTGGAAGTTACACCTGTTGTGAGGTGGAAACAAGCATTATCACAGGCAGTTTCTTTTTATAATGTGTGGTACTAGAGGAAGAATGCCCTGGTCAGCTTTAATAAAGGGTGGGACAAGTGGGCGACTTACATGACAAGACTGCAGGGATTCTGTAGAATGTAATCCTGGTAAACTTTGAAAGGTGGTCAATTGTGATTGTTCTTTCTTGGAGGGTTAGGTGGATGTCCCTATTGTTACATAATGATCTGCTTCTATAGTGATGTTCAACTATGTGTATTATGGGTGAATTTATTTCTCATTTTATGGGTATCTCTGCTGTCATTTTTTTATTGCTTGTTCTGTTTTCTGTGTACTCTATGTGAAATTTAATAAAATGTTTATATACAAAATAAATATTGCCCCTTAAGTCCAAATATTGAGGGCGTTATGGCTTGTTGAAGTTTCAATGTCACCTTATGGCAATTTTTATTTTTACTTTTTATATTGCCTCTAAAACTTTTTTGGGGGGGATGGGTCTGTGTTATACTTGTAATACATATTAAGACCTTTGCTTTGATGTATAGATTGTCCCTTAAGTCCAAATATTGAGAGAGTTAGGGCGTGTTGATGTTCCAATGTTATCCTACGGGATATTATTTTTTGTATTGCCACTAAATATTTAGGGAGGAATTATGCAATGAACCACAACAGGGTGTGATTTATGCTGGAATTTACCCATGCCTGGTGTGGTCATGAGTCCACAGGCCAAGGGAGTAAATTACATCAAATGTGGGTAAATTCCAGCATAAACCATACCCTGGAGTGCTTTATTGTGATTATACAATGTCCCCCTTTATTAGGAGCTGGAAAAAAATGAAAAAAAAAAGGTTTGGGGGTATTTTAATTCATTTTTATTACATTTGTTACTGCACCAGAAAAAAACAGTGCTGTGTTGCTAGGGCTGCTGCTATGGCTGCAGTGTGCAGATCTGAATGCAGCCTCATATGCAAACAGTTATATGTCGATATATGGTTTTTTTTTTTTGTTAAACAGAGAGCCAGACAGTGGTTGGCTGTTTGTTTATTTTCCTTACATTGTGCGCCAGCAACATAGTAGATGTGTGTGCTCTGAGTGATAACATTCTGCCACTGCAGAGCGGTTCCTTCCAGGTTCAAGTTTACAGTCACTACAAAGTAATGTCGTGATTCGGGAGCAATTTCTTTTCTGCATTTTCTTTTCTTTAAATTTCCACTATCTTTCAATTATGGGAGAAAGGGAGAGGGAGAGCCAGACTGCACTCAAGAGACAGACTTATAATGAAGCAGAGGGTGAGCAAATGAGTGGGAGTGAAGTGGAGAGCGACCACAAAGTGCAGAGATCTTGTTCAGTGGGGACTGTGATGTGTGGCTTCAGATTTCAAATGTGGAGTGGTGGTCTACATCAGAGACAAGAAGTCATTTAAAAAATATGTTGGTTGTATGTACAGTGGCCATAGGGAGTTTTGTGGTTGGTTCCTTTAGAGCTTTAGTTTGCTTAAAACTCCCAATTTACCATTCCAGTTTAACAGGAGTCAATATGTCATTTTTTCATGGCTGATCTTCAGGGATCAGATGGATTCATGAATTTGGGATTCAAGATGTGGCTGACTTGCACCTTTTCATTGGGTCATGCCAGGATATACCACAGCTGAAAGGTGCCAGTCAACCAATCAGATTTCAAGATTATGTGACTCCCATTGTATAATATGTTTTATTCTTGCAGTACTCATTAAGACCTTTGTTTTGATATAGAAATGGCCCCCTAAGTAGAAATATAAAGGGCCATATGACTCTTTGAATTTTCAATGTTATCTTGCGGAAATTTTTATTTTTTTTAGTGTTTATTTGTTATACTTCCCCTATGTTTTGTGGGGGAGAGTAGCGATGATTCTTATAGTACTCGTTAAGACCTTGGTTTTCACGTACTGTATGCATTGTCCCTTAAGTCCACATATTGAGGGAGTTATGGCTTTTTGAAATCTCAATGTTATCCTATGGGGATTTTCATTGTTTTGTATTACATTGGCTGTAAATGTTTTTTTTTTTGGGGGGGGGTAATCTTGTATTCATTAAGATCTTTGATTTGATATATAGATTATCTGTTTAAGAGCTCCTGATGCCTTTGTGACAACTTTGAAAAAATGGAATATTAAGACACAATTTAGCTTTTCTTTTATATACTTGTTCTGTAATTCTCACCCTTAATTCTTTATTACTAAGTACATTTGCATATAAACAGGATTTCTGCCTTGTCTGCTCTCTCTGTTTGCCTACACCTGACATTACATTTCTGTTCATGATATTACAATCTGCTGCTGTGGCAATAATTATGATGGCATAAACAGGATTATATCAGGTATAGGCAAGCAGAAAAGTAGATACAGTCTAAGGGGCAGTAATCCTCATCCATACTACTGAAATTGGTAATAAAGAAGTAATGGATAGATTTATAGAAAACATATGAAATATAAACTGAATTGTGTCTAAATCTTACATTTTTAAAAGGTTTTTCTAATGGTGTCAGGGGCTGTTTATGCCCAAATACAGTATTAAGGTAGTTACGGGTTAGTAAGTTCCAATGTTATCCTATAAACATTTTAATTTTTTATTTTTGTGTTTTTCTTTTATCTGGGCCTTGATGTTATGTGGGGGAGTATGTATTATGCTTGTAGTACTCATTAAGACCTTTGTTTTGATATATAGATTGCCCATGAACTCCAAATATTGAGGGAGTTATGGCTTGATGAAAATCCAATGTCAGCTTATGAGAATTTTTATTTTTTATTTTTACTTTTTTATATTGCCCCTAAAAGTTTGGGGGGGAATATGTATTATTCTTGTAATAATCATTAAGAACTTTGTTTTCATATATAGATTCTCCCTTAAGTCCAACTATTGAGGGAGTCATGGCTTTCTGAAGTTCCAGTGTTATAATCCGGGAATAATTTTTATTTATTTTTGTATATTGCCCCTAAATGTTTTTTGGGGGAGGGGTATGTGTTATTCTTGTAATACTTATTAAGACCTTTGTTTTGATGTATAGATTGACCCTTAAGTCCAAAGAGTATGAGAGTTAAGGCCTCTTGATGTTCCAGTGTTATCCTAGGGGATTTTCATTTTTTTTTTGTAGTTCCACTAAATGTTTTTTTTGGGGGGTTAACCAGAACAGGGTGTGAGTTGTGCAGGAATTTACCTATGCCTGGTGTGATTCAGTCATAAGTCCACAGGCCGAGTGAGTAAACTACAACAGAAGTGGGTAAATCCCTGCATAAACCACACTCTGGGGTGGTTTATTATGATTATACAATGTCCCTCTTTTTTAGGAGATAGAAAAATAAATAAATAAAAAGGTCTGGGGGGGCACCTTAATTTATTTTTATTGCATTTGTTACTGTGCCATAAAAAACAGTGCTGGGTTCCTATGGCAGTTCCTATGGCTGAAGTGTGCTGATCTGAATGCAGCCTCATATGCAAACAGTTATATGTTGTGATGTGTATTTTTTTGCTTGTTTGTTGTTAATGAAAGAGCTTTTCCTTCCAGTTACTCCAGAGTAACATCGTGACTTGGGAGCAATTTCTTTTCTGTGTTTCTTTTTTCTTTTAAGTTTGCATATTTTTTTTTTTAGCAGTTACAGCTATAGGAGACAGAAAGTGGGACTGCACTCAAGAGACAGACTTATAATGAAGCAGAGAATGACCAGGCGAGTGGGAGTAGTGTGTAGAGCACCCTCAAAGTGCAGAGATGGGTTCAGGTCAAATGCTAATCCACTGTGTAGTCCAGGCATCTTCTTCTGAAATGAGCTGCAGCCAAGAATCAATCTTAAAGATCATATTATCAAATGCAAAAACAGAGACACTTCCCCTGTAAATGTATTCAAGCGCTAAATGAAACAAGCATTTGTCAATGCCGAATGTTTGCTTGCTGGCATTGGCATTGGTAGTGTAGAAGTTACAGAGCTGCATAATAGGAATGGCAACGAAGTATTGAACTGAAGGCAACCCTACCACCACCCTGCAGATAGTGACAGGCATTGGGGTGTGCCTTTGGGTCGTCAGGCATAACGACCACGCCATTTCACCACACCCTACCCTGCAGACACTGACAAGTGTCACGGTGTGCCTTGGGGTCTTTGGCCCTTATGCACACCCCATTCCATCAGGAAATACAGTGAGATGGGTGTGGTATAGGAGAATGGGGTGAAGTTTGGGCCCAAAGAGTCCGAGGCACACCTTGATGCCTCTCACTGGCTGCAGGGTGTGGGTGGGGGTGGAATGGTATGAGCATGACAGGCAAGAATCCCAAGTCACACCCCTGATGCCTGTCATTCTCTACAAGAGTGGGCGTTATGGTCGGAAACCCAACGCCTCAGGCATTTTGGTATTTACTCAAATTTTCAACATGGTTTTTGTGACCCCACCTCATGAACAGTGGCAATATCAGTTTGTTAGCCAAAACTGCTTTTGCACAGTGACTATGGCATTTGGCACCACAGGTGCAAAACACATTCGAACAGGATGTGAAAATGACAGCAGTACTTTGTTCATGGGGAGGTGTAAAATGTCAATGTTGAAAATCTGCTGAAAATCTTAAAAAACTGGTGAAGTCACGAGCATGCATAGAAACTGTGCAACGCAATCCGTGAATGTAACTAGTTTGGGGATTTTTACAGCAGATTGTTAACACAGGCATTTTGGGACCTCCGATCATGAACAGTGTCAGTGTGATTTTCTTTATCTGTCCCGAACAATGATTTCCCACAGTGACCACGCATTTCTGTGCTGAAAGTGTAAAAACACATTTAGGCCATGTTGTGGAAAATGACAGCTGTACTGTTTATAAGGAGGTGTGGAAAAATGCCACTGGTGAAAATCTGGACTGAAAATATTACAAAGTCATGAACTTACAAGGGTGCATGGAAACTGCACAATGCTCACTCGTAACACAGTCATTTTATGGAGTTTGTCACCAAATTTTCAACATAGCCATTTTAAGACCTCTGCTCATGACCAGTGTCACTGTGATTTTCTTAATCTGTCCCAAACATTGTTTTACTTTTGACTGTACCATTGTCGCACTTCATGTGTGGGAAACACATTTTGAGTGAGATGTGAAAAATAGTAACTGTACTGCTCATAAGGAAGTGCAGTAAAATGGCACTGTTGAAAATCTGTGTGCAAATATTACAAATTCGCAAATGTGCCAGCGCCGTAGGAACCTGCAACGCGGCGCCTCCTAAACAGTCATTTTGGGAATTTTTTCACCAAATTTTCAACATAGCCATTTTAACACCTCTGCTCATGACCAGTGTCACTGTGATTTTCTTAACGTATCCAATACATTGATTTCACGACACCAACCGCCCATTGTGCGCTACATGGGCAGAAACACGTTGTGGGCAAGATGTGAAAAATGACAGCTGTACTGCTCATAAGAAGGTGTGGTAAAATTGCAATGTTGAAAATATGGAGTGAAAATATTGAAAATTCGTGAACTTACGAGCCTGCGTAGGAACTGTGCAACGCATGCTCGTAAAACAGTCATTTTTAGGAATTTTTCCACCAAATTTTCAAAATAGGCTTTTTGAGAGCCCACCTTATGAACACTGGCAGTGTCATTTCATTAATCATTCTGGAAAAGTGATTTCACGCAGTGGCTGTGAAATCACCCTTCGATCCCCAGTAACACCATGACAGTGACAGCATTCATGAGAAGGGGTCCCAAAAACCCTATGTTGAAAATTTGGTGCAAAAATTCCAAACAATGCCTGAGATATGCAATAAAGTTTAAAAAACCCTATCTATCCCATTATACAGCTTACCGGCATTTCCTCAGTTCGCTGTCAGCTTTAAAGAGTGCAGACATGTTCCCGGTCCGTGAAGATCATCATGTCGAGCTCGAAGGTAAGTATGGGGTGGGGGGTGGGAGTCAGGGTGCACAGTGGGTGGGTGCGGTTGGGGGCAGACACAGCGAGGGACTGTTTTTGATTTTCAGGTTGTTTTTTTTTTGAATGAGGACGACGCGGGACATTTGCCATGCTGGGGTGGGCTCCCAGCATGGCAGAAGGAAGGCTGGGGGGGCGTGGAGCCAATGGGGGATTGGGCACCCCCCGTCGACCATGGCATCTGTTGCCACGCTGGGGTGGACTCCCAGCATGGCACCCTGTACTCGGGAGGGGCAGTGGAGCCGACGGGGGATTGGGCACCCCCGTTGGCTATACAGTGTGTGCATTGGGGGAGCAGCACACAGCATGTGTGTGTGTGTGTGTGTGTGTGTAGGGGGAGCGCACATGAGCAGGCAATATCTGATCGCTGCTCACTGAAGCGTAGCTCCCCCTTTCAACTGTAAGCCACTGCATTTTGGAGCTGTCATAGACAGCTCCAGCAGGCATTGGAGAACTGCGGCCACGCCTGCAAACATGCTGACTGAATTGGAAGAGGGCTGACACACCTCCGAAAACTCGGATGATGGCACTATGTTTCTTGCACATGCGTGCAAGCAAACATAATTACAGAATCAGCAAAGAGAGAAATGGGAAGGGAGGAAAAAAGTATCTTGTTAAGCCAAGATTGAGGAGTTTCCATATGGGATAGTAGATCTGTATGAAGAAGAGAAGAGAGAGCAAGAAAAATAAAACAGATGAATGGAGAGACCTGGCCCTATGGAGCAAAATCTGAGTAATTGTCTAACTGATATAAAATCCATTCATGCCATTTATTTTCGATAGATGGTATGTGATTCATTATTCTGGCAGACATCCTCTCCAGTGTATATAGGTGTATTGTTAGTTCCCGCCAGGTAGTGCATGTGGGGATATTCTTGGTGTGTCATCGGCTGGTGATAGCATTTTTTGTCACTAGAATCAATAAGATGAAAAGTTTCATAACGAGTTTATTCAGTGTGCAATAATCTGGGGGACTAGCTGCCAGGATAAAGGAGGGGGTAATTATACCAGAACAATCAAAAATTTCCTCGATCTCATGGATTATGTCCTGCCTGTAGGACTGAAGAGATGGGCAGGCCCAGAGGACATGCAATTGATCAGCCTATATAGTGTCACAGTTGCACCAACAACTGCCGGCATGGGGGCTTATAAATTTAGTTATTACCACTGGAGGGCAAAAGTGTCTGAAGTGGAATTTCCAAGTGTATTCCCTCCAACAGGAGGTAACTGTAACCCTGTGAGTGTGTGGGGGAGTATATTTCTACCATTGCTCAATGGAGTGAGTAGTGTCCAGTTACATATTCTATCTGTATAGGATGGTCTCACCCGAAGGACGGCACACCCCCAATACTGCACTCGGATGCCAGTGATGTTTAGTTGCAAGTCCAATCCCGGTGTGGGACGAGAACCCACAATCTTCTGATCCAGAGGCAGATGTGCTACCAACTGAGCCACGCTGACACCTGAGTTAGAGACAGTTGCATAGCAGGAACTGCAGTGAAGTATTGAACTAACGCCATCCCCGATCCCCACCCTGCAGAGACTGACTGGCGTTGGGTGTGCCTTTGAGTCTTCAGCCATAATGCTCACACCATTCCACCCCACCCAGAGACACTGACAGGTGTCATGGTGTGCCTTGGGGTCTTCGGCCCTGACGCTTACACCGGCCATTCCATAAGGACATAAGCTGAGATGGGTGCAGTATAGGAGAATGGGGCGAATGTTACAGCCAAAGACCCCAATGCACACCTTGGTGCCTGTCAGTGGCTGGAGGGTGGGGGTGGGGGTGGAATGGTGTGAGCATTACTGCCAAAGACCCCAAGCCATAACTCCGACACCTGTCAGTCTGTACAGGATGGGGCATTATGGTTGGAAACGCTAACACCCCAAGCATTTGTTGGTATTTTCACACCACATTTTCAACATGGGCCTTTTTGGGACCCCACCTCTAGAACAGTGGCACTCTACTGCACTATGATTCTATGGTTGTTATGTTTTGTACTATTGTGTATTTTTCTACCATTGTCTCTGTCATATGAGCAATACTGTTTACGTCACAGAACATCGTGTAGATTGTTCCTTGTATGGTTGATTACCTCTGAACTATACCTGTTATTTGTTTTGTCTGCCAATTTTGTATTGTAACCTCCCAGGTCATGTCTGAAAATAGTCATAATTTGTGGCTATGACACCTTACCTGGTAAACAAAAACTAAATATATAAATAAATAAATGATTAAGGGGCCAGAAATAAGACATGATGGGAGTGGTGCAGTGCAGTGGCTGTGGAGCAGCAGTCTTCCGGGAGACGTTCTGGAGGATGCGGTGTTGTCCCATCTGCAGGCACCTCTCTGGGCTGAGGGAGGAGGTTGCTCATCTACAGGCTGAGTTGGCCAGGATTTGTGGGACCTCCTCTTCCATCCAGGGACCACCAGTGCCACTGCCGTTGCCTCAGAGGTTGCCAAGAAAGAGGAGAGGTTGGACCACAGTGGGCTCAGGGAGGGTGAGGGTGGTGGAACAGAGGCACATCCCTCCAGTTGTACCTCTCCACAATTCCTATGCCATTCTGGTAAAGTGTGGTTCCCCTATGGAGGCACCTGCAGTGGAGACCAAAGAGGATGCTGGGAACCTCCACAAAGGAGACCCACAGGAGGGTAGCATGGGAACCCACAGGGGAAGGAAACAACTCCTGGTAGGGGACTCCATTGTTAGGAAGGTAGAACTGGGGGAAGAAGGGGAGAGGGAGGTAAGGTGCCTTCCTGGTGCCATGGATTGGAGGGACAGGGAGCAAATTCTCATGATTGCCAGAGCAGCTGCACAGGGAAGGGAGCTGGATGTCATTGTCCACCTAGGGACAAATGACCTGACTAAGAAAGGGACTAGAGCAGTGCAGGAAGAGTTTGTGGAATTGGGAAGGGGCCTTAGATAAGTAGCACGCACAGTAACCTTCTCGGAGGTGCTGCCCATCTATGGTGTAGGAGAGGCTAGGGTGTTCTGCACCATGGGATTCAATCAGTGGTTGAAAAACTGGTGCAGAGCTCAGGGATTTGGCTTCATTGGGGACTGGGGGTCCACCTGGGTGATGCAAGCCTATACTAGCATGATGGGCTGCATCTGTCCAGGAGGGGAACCAGGATCCTAGGTGATAGGTTTAAATGCTTCATTGGCAAGCATTTAAACTAGCCAAGGGGGGAGGCACTGGAAAGGAGCAGGGAAATCCTAGTCCCCCCCCAAAAAAATCACGGCAGTAAGTGCAGTAAACACCAACATAGAGGTGTCGACAGGGAGAAGGGCAGGAGTAAATGGGGAAGGTGACAAAGGCAAGAAAGACAGGGATGGGGCAAAAAGGAGTAAGGCCATCAGGAAATGGAGGGCAGTGAGTACCAATGCCCGTAGTCTGGGCAACAAGCTCCCTGAGCTGGTGGCCTTGATGGAAGAGGGATGCCTGAATATCATAGCAGTCACATAAACATGGTACACAGAGAACCATGACTGGGATGTTAACATACCAGGGTACATAACCTACAGGAGAGACAGGCAGGTGAGAAGAGGGGAAGGAGTAGCTCTCCATGTAAAGGAAGGGATACAAGCAACTGAACGAAAGAGTAAACAGGGAGGAGAGAGGCACTGTGGGTCACCTTGGAGACTGGAAAGGGTACCACAATCCACACAGGGGTTGTGTACAGACCCCCATGTCAAGGGGAGGGAATGGACAAGGATAAGATAGAAGGTATTCTTAGGATGGCAGAGAAAGGGGAGATACTGTTGCTAGGAGACCTGAATATGCCAGATGTTAACTGGAGCACATTTGCTGTAGCCACATCCAAAAGCAGGGCCATTCTCGATGCCCTACAGGTGGCAGGCCTCAGACAGTTAGTTTCAGAACCCACTCATGAGATAGCAGTCTTAGACCTCGTACTCTCAAATGGGGGCAGTGAGAGGATCTCAGATCTAGAAGTGGGTTGCCATCTGGGAACAAATGACCATGAAACAGTGTGGTTCACGTTAAACTCAGCACCAGAGTCAAGCCATACAAAAGTGAGGGTACTGGACTTCAGGAGGGCTGACTTTGGCAAGATGGGAGAGTGTCTCAGAAAAGCACTAGCAAACAGGCTAGAAGGAGGGGTGGAGCAACAATGGGGAATCATCAAAACTGCCATCACAGAGGCAACAAGCCTTTGTGTGACGCAAATAAACAAATCAAAATGAAAGAAAAAGCCACTATGGTTCTCAAAAGAGGTGGCGGTGAAGGTTAGGGAGAAAAAGATAGCATTTAGGAAGCATAAGAAAACACAGAAAGAGCAGGACAGAGAACTGTTCCAGTTAAGGCAGAAGGGAGCAGGGAGGTAAGTCAGAATAGCAAAGGCCAAAACTGAGAAAAAGATAGCCAACTCATCAACTGAACTTACAAGCTCAAATGGGCAGACTGGGTGGGCTATAGGCCCTTATCTGCAGACATTATCTATGTATCTATGTAACTTGGTTAAGAAGGGGGATAAAACCTTTTATAGGTATATCAGAGAGCGTAGAAAGACAAAGGGAGGGATAGTGAGGCTGAATAGAATGAATGGTGGGTGGGAAGAGGTGGACAGTGAAAAAGCAGGGATACTGAATGAATATTCCTGCTCAGCATTCTCAAAAGAGGAGGAGGAAGTGCCTAATCCAATTAACAGACGCACTCTTGATAGGGGGTCGATCCCAGCCCTTTCACAGAAGAAAGGGTTCTGCAAGAACTCCTAAAACTGAGGGTGGACAAAGCAATGGGGCCTGATGGAATTCACCCCAGAATTCTAAAAGAATTAAGGATAGAACTAGTGAAACCACTGACTACTCTTTTTAATAAATCATGGGAGGATGGTGTGGCACCCGAGGACTGGAGGAAGGTGGATGTGATTCCCCTTCACAAAAGTGGGACCAAGACAGAGGCAGGAAACTACAGACCTGTCAGTTTGACCTCTGTGGTAGGGAAAGTGATGGAGTCACTTCTGAAGGAAAGAATTCTTGAGTACCTTGAGGCCAGTGGAGCACAGGACCGAAGGCAGCATGGGTTCACAGTGGGAAGGTCATGTCAGATGAAGCTAATAGATTTCTTTGATTGGGTGACCAAAGTAGTAGACCAGGGAGGGGCTGTGGACATGGCCTACCTAGACTTTAGCAAGGCATTTGACACAGTCCCACACAAAAGATTAATAGTCAAATTAACCAGTCTGGGAGTGGGTCCCAGGGTGGTAGCCTGGGTAAAACATTGGCTGGACAACAGGATACAGAAGATAATTGCAAATGGAGTCCACTCTGAAGAAAGAGGGGTTAACTAGTGGGGTACTGCAGGGTTCAGTACTGGGTCCAGTCCTTTTTAATGTCTTTATAAGTGACATTTCAGAGGGACTGGAAGGAAAAGTATGCTTCTTTGCAGATGACACAAAGATCTGCAACAGGGTTGATACACAAGGAGGCGTGGAAATGATGAGAAGGGACTTGGCAAGGTTGGAGGAATGGTCAGAAGTCTGGCAGCTAGGATTCAATGCAAAGAAGTGCAAAATAATGCACCTGGGAAGCAAGAACCCAGGAGAAGATTACACAATGGGGGGGGGGGGGTAGTAACAACAACAAAAAAGGAAAGGAACCTGGGGGTAATCATATCAGATGACCTTAAGGTTAGCAAGCAATGTGAGAAGGCAGTAGGGAAGGCTGGGGGATACTGGGATGCATAGGGAGAGGCATCACCAGCAGAAAACAGGAAGTTGTTATCCCTCTGTACAGACAGTTGGTGAGTTGGACAGTCTGGAGTACTGCGTCCAGTTCTGGAGACCCCATCTCCGCAAGGACATAGACAGGATAGAGGCAGTCCAGAGGAGGGCAACTAAAATGGTACAGGGTCTGCAAGAGAAGCCGTATGAGGAGAGACTAAAGGAGCTTAATATGTATACCCTTGAGGAAAGAAGGAGAGGGGACATGATAGAAACTTTTAAGTACCTCAGTGGAATCAACAAAGTCCAAGAGGTAGCATCTTTCAGAAAAGAGGCATTGCAAGAACAAGGGACACAATTTAAAGATGGGGGTGGTTCGGGGCAATGTGAGGAATATTTTTTCACAGAGAGGGTAGTGGATGCATGGAACAGCCTTCCTGAGGAGGTTGTGGGGTCTAAAACTGTGGGAGAATTCAAGAATGCATGGGACAGACATAAGGCAGTTCTTGTGGGGGTAGGAAGAAATAGGCTGTTGGTTAACTAGGATCTGTGGCTTATCCTGTAGGTAGGGAAATGTGGGCCAAGCGGTCCTTATCTGCCATCAAAGTCTATGTTTCTATGGTTCTATTACTCAATCTCAAGAGGTGATTTTGCTCAGCGAATGTGCGCCAGTCATTTTTTTTTATTTGTTCACCAAATTTTCAACATGGCCCTTTTGGGACATCCCTTCACGAACAGTAGCACTGTGATTTCATTACTTTGTCCCAAAAGCTGATTTCACACAGCCAATATACCATTCTGCGCCACAGGTGCAAAAACACGTTTTGGGTAGGATGCAAAAAGTGACAGCTGTACCATTCATAAGGAGGTGTGAAAAAATGGCAATGTTGGAAATTTGGAGTGAAAGTATTAAGAATTGGCAAAGTTATGAGTGTTCATACAAACTGCACAACACATGCTCATAACACAGTCATTTTTTGGAGATTTTTGGTCAAACTTGAAACATAGACTTTCTGGGACTCCATCTCGTGACCAGTGGCACTGTTGTAGCGTTAATCAGTCCCTAAAGGTGATTCCACACAGTGACCATGAAATCATCTTTCCGGACCGAGAAACGAAATGACAGTGACAGTGGTCATGAGGTGGGTTCCCAGGAACCCCAAAAAATGGCTGAGATATCAATCTAAGTTGAAACCCCCCCCATTGATGCCATTATAAAGCTTACCGGGATTTTTTTCATTTTGAGGTCGGCTTTTGAAAAGCTCAGATGTGTTCCTAGTCCAGAGAAGATCTCTGCTCCTGACCTCCGGAGGTAAGTATGGGGGAGGAGGGATGCGCAGAGAGAGGATGCAGGTTTTTTTTTTAGTTGTTTAACCAGGTATATAGCACACTAAGCTGAAAGCTTTTTTACAGGAGCAACAGGATGTTAAGTGACTTGCTCAGGGTCACACAGTATGCAAGTAGAAGCTGTGGGATTCAAACCCAGGTCTGGTCTGCTGGATGTCACCAGATTTGCAGTTCAGAGCCTTAGACCACTGCACTATACTGCCTCTATAGGTTGGGGGAGGGTGGCCAGTGGGAATGATGAGAGACCATTTTCTTTGCTTTTTCAGGTTTAATAAAAAAATATGTGTGAGACTGTTTTCTTTTCTTTTAAAGGTGAAAACAAAATGGATCTGCACACTAGGGTGGGCTCCCAGTGTGCCAGACTAGTGGAGAGGGGGGAATCAATGCCGACCTTGGGATTGGGCACCTCAAGGCTAGCTGAAAAAAGTGGGCATCCCGGTGTTGGAAAAAACATAATTACTTTGGTACACTGGGGTGGGCTCCCAGTGTGCCACAATAGTTGGCGGAGGCATGCCGACATGGGGGTTGGGCACCCCATTGTTAGCAAAATATGTGTTCAGGCTGGGGGGGGGGCATGCCGACATGGGATTGGGCACTCTGATGTTGACTTTGGAGGGAGTATGTGGTGGGCAGCAGGAGCCCCAGTTATGGTGGCAGGCTCACCAGGAAAGACATTGAGCAAGCAAGTTGCTCATAATTCCAGCCATGTGAATTACTGTGTTACTGGCTGGAATTTGTCTAGTTGGGGGGGGGGAGGATCTGCCACTGCAGTGGCAAGATTGTCCGTGATTGGAGCGGCAGATTTCTTTCATGTCCAGTGCTCGCTCTGAAACAGCCATCATTGGCAGCTTCCGTGTTGATTTGTGGCCACGGGACAAGCCCCTGAAAGTGTGGGCTGCATTGGCTAAACACTATCACACCTCTTCTCTACTTACCTCAATATGTTTCTTGTGTGCTGTGCGCACAAGCAAACATAAAATGGTGGGTCCAGATGTTGCCTAGCATGTAGGATTTCAGAAGGTATATGAGTGGTGGCATTTTTTCTGTTACACAAGTCAGGTTTCCTTCCCTAATCCAAAGGTAAAAGTGACATTGTGGGTATTTGTGGAAATCTGCTGACAGAAGATGAAACGCGGCCTGAAGGGTTACACACAGCAAAATCCCAATTGGCGTGACAAGTTGGAATACATGCCTAATGCCATATTTGTGCCATGCCTGGAATGCTTTACCTAATTTGTTGGGGGGGGGTGCATATTGTATACTATGGTCTGGAGGTAAAACTATCACTTGAAGTGAAAAAATGTTTTCTTAACAATAACCAGTGCTGGTAGGTTTCCACAATATATCTGTAAAATTTACACAAATGTGTAAATTCAGATGGTTTACCAAAACGGTATCTGGCATGGGTCATGTGTGTCATTTAGTGTGTGCTTGATTTACTGCCAATATGAATGATATGACAGGGTGAGTCAGACACAAATAATCAGAGATGAGATACCAAAGCATACCAAGTTAAGTTAGGTTGATTGACTCCCATTTATTTCCAGTATGCTGCAGGATGGAGTATCAGATGTGTGTGTGTGTGTGGGGGTATCCTGCCAAATGAAATGGAAGAATAATTTATCCCAAACCCTAAAATAAGTTTTATTCACCATAATGGGGAGGATTTGGAGAAAATATAAAATTTTGGGGCAGGATGTTTTGTCGTATGGCCTCTATACGATTATGAATCATTTGCTGACACATCAACTTGCTGGGCTTGATATATCTTCAGCAGCCCTAAAGTGGTTCACCAGCTATCTAGCAAACCACACACAACAGGTGAAAATGGGGTCTTTCCTTTCTGCTACACTGCCTGTCTGCTCTCGGGTTCCTCAAGGATCGATACTGGGACCCCTTCTATTTAGCACCTTCCTCAATAATCTTCCGGCATCCTGTTCCGAACCAGTACTCCTCTACATGGATGATGTGGTCATTTTCTCAAAGACTACTGACCCTACCCTCCTTCAGGCTCAACTTCAGAAAAGTTTTATTGAAGCTGAGTCCTGGTTCATCTCTCATAAGTTGGTGCTTAATTGCAAAAAAACAAAGGTCATGCTCTTTCATGGTACCCACAGCAAACACAAAGCCAAACAATTGGAGATTAAAAACAGCGTGGGTGTTGTCCTTGATCAGACTCAATCTTTTAAATACCTACGAGTTACTCTGGATGGTACGCTGTCCTACTCCAACCATGTTGAGAATGTTGCCAAGGCAGTTAACATTCTCCTAGGCCTTCTACACTGGCATAAACACTGCCTTATTACCAAAACCCTCAGACTGGCTATCCAAAGTTCAGTTGTGTCTATTATTGACTATGGTTTGGTCATTTATGGTTCTGCCACAGACACAACCCTACGTCGGCTCACCACAGCTCTGAATAAGGCATGCCGTCTACTAATTGGTGCAGCGTATTGTACTCACACTTGTGACCTATACAAACAAGCAAACTGACTTCAACTCCAGGCTCGCATTGAATATCAAGCCTGCCTTCTGGCTAATAAGGCAGATCTTTGTCTCCTACACCAGGTTCCCTTCCGCTTTTCAGTCCCTTCTGAGGCACTCAGAGCATGTGAAGTTCTGTGAGCCAAACTTTTACTGTCCCTCACTGTCGAACCTCACTCCAACAGGGATCCATTGCAGTTAGAGCTGCTAATTTATTTGATTCCCTTCCTCTTGAGATTGCGACAACTGCAACCTTGGGACCATTTAAGCAGAAGCTGTGTCAATTCCTAGTTTCCAGAGCATCTTGTGACTGCTATACCTAATCTCAGCTGACAGCTAAATGCACTGGGACCGCCCTCTTTTATCATTTGCCTATCCTGTTTCTGCGCTATTCCACTCACAGCACTTCCTCCCTTATCCCTTTCCCATTCCTGCCCTCTTTTCATCCTACCTCATCCCCCTTCCTTTACCCCTCTACTCCCATTTCCCCTTCTCTCCTCTGTTTCCTCACCTTGTTCTCTCCTTCTACCCCCACCCCCGTGGTGACTCCCGTGGTCTTTCCTGCTTAAGCCTCATTGTGGAATCTCCCTCCTTGCTCTTATTTTGATCCTTCCACCCCCAATTCATCCCCTGTACTTCTCTCCTTGTAATCCCTTTCACCCCTCTTCAGATAAGGCTACTGTCTGCACTTGACACAATATTTGTCTTGTCATATTGTTCTTTTGTTTATGTAACTACTTTTCTCACGTTGTACTACTTATTGAAACCATTGCAGTTTGCTATTCTTGGGACTTGACATGGAGCCTCTGTAAAAGAGCCCTTGGCTCAAAGATCTTTCTGATTTGTTAAATAAATAAATGAAAATAAAAAACCCAAGAGTGACAGTTGTCCAGTAGCTGAGGTCAGCAGTGATTTGCTGGGATAGTGGTTCGAAACTGAGAAGGTCAAGGTGGTCCAGATTTTTGGTAGTTTTAATGCCAAGTATCTAATAGCCAGTTTATGCCATTTAAAGGGAAAAGCTCTTTTTAATGCTGGTGAGGGAGAGTAGTTGCATAGGAGCACTTCTGTTTTAAGACTATTTAATTTATATCCTGCCAGATCTCCAAATTCCCAGAGAAGTTCCCAAACTGCTGGTTTGGAGTCCCCTGGTGAGTTACAGTTAACAGCACATCATCAGTGTATATGGATATTTTGTATTGTCAACCTCCCAGGGGAATACCCCCTGATCATACTGTATTGCTGCCACCAGGGGCTCTAAACAGAGAGCAAATAAGAGCATGAGACGATGGGCAACCCTAATGGGTGCCTCTGGTTAAGGGAAATGGAGGAGAGAGAGAGAACTGTCTACGCTGAGGTAAGCTTGGGCAGAGACATTTAAGGACTGAAGAGTCTACATGAACTCCTCTGGTATTCCAAAGTGAAACAGGGTGGTCGAAAGGTACAGCCAGGCCATGATGTCAAATGCTTTTGCAGCATCAAGGCTTAAAAGTTTGAGGGGAATCTCTCAAGTGACAGCATATTAATCTGTTAGAAGGCGGTTACATCTGACACTGTCATGTACCTGCTTTTGTTCTATAAAGCTGACTTGTTTGGGATCTTTTAGATTAGGGAGAAGGTTATCGAGCTGCTGGGTCATAATGAACATGAATAGTTTGTAATCACAGTTAATTATGGATGTAGGCCTCTAGGATGTAGGATGTCAAGGGTACTTCTAAGGTTTTAAAATTGCAGAGAGAACTGCATATTTCCAGGAGAGAGGAGGTGGTTCCACCTGCTATATCTCCCTGAAGGCCAAGAGCAAAAGAGGAATGATGGGTTCCTGGGAAGGTTTTTTTAAGTCATGGCGATAATCAGCAGGACCTGGAGCTTTTTGAATTTTTGAATCTCGGAGGACAGCATCTATTTCGGTTGCGGTTATAGGACTTAGTAGTCTTTGAGCCTGTGTCTCAAATAACTGCAAGAGACAGTTTATGAAGATATGACTCAGTTTGGGTTGAGGTAGCTTGAGTGTTTGCAGTGTAGAGTTGCTGGTAATATTTAGCCATAGCTGTTATAATTTCCATTGGTCGAGTCAAGACAGATGGAGTCCAGGTCAATTAGTTGTGTTACACATGCCTGAGCCTTAAAGGGACACAGTCTATCGGTAAGTTACACACTCCACTGGCGCCACTTTCATAATGGCGGTTTTAAATATAAGAGCTGTTGTTCAATCTTTTGATCTAGCAATTTTTGAAGGCCCTGTTGGCCTTCCAGATTTGAAGAGTTCTTAAAGATTGAAGAGGGATTTCCCAGATGCAGAAAGCACTGAAGAGTATGCAAAGTTATTTGAAGCTCCTACATTTGCTTCTCTCTCTCACTCTCTTTTTTTTCAGAACAAATAAGAAATAATTTCCCTCTAAGGACAACCTTTAAGGTGTCCCAGAGTAAGACTGGAGTTATGGTTGGATCATCATTATTATCATTTTGAATATGTGTTATAGCTATCTCTACACTCTGTTTGAACTCTGGGTCCCAGAGATGCGTAACATTCAGCCTCCAGTGACTAGTTCTAGAAGATTTTCCCTGGTCAGAAACAGTATATACAGAGAAGTGGTCAGAGATGAGGGAAGAACCATGTCGCAAATCTTGGGTTAAGTCTAGGTGTTCCACTGTCATGAATACATAATCAAGATGGGACAAAGTGCCTGTATGAAATGCATAGTGAGTCAACTCTCTACCCATCGGAAATATGTGCTTCTATATGTCTATAAATCCCAACTGAACCAGGGTATGTCTAAAGCATTTTTGAAGGGGTGTAGTGCAATGGGCAGCAGGGCCAGAGGTGTCTAAGGCAGGAGATGGTGTCACATTCAGGTTAACTCCCATAATTAGTAATGGTTACTGGAGGGTGAGGGGGAGTACAAATCCTCTAGGTGCTCAAAGTGACTGCTGTGACTTTGGCCTCAGGATCTTTCTCTGGTGGGAGATGGTTGGTGGTTTTCCTGCTGTTTATTTCTTCTTTTGTGTTTTGGATGGAGCATCCATAGGTCCTCAAGGGTGGGTTGTGTGAGCTGCTGGTTACTCTGAGGTGGCAGGGAGAGGCATATTCATACCCTCTGGGAAGTGCCCTTCATCATCATTTTGATGGGTACTCATTTTAGGAGGCATAGCTGATTTTGGCCAGTGTCGTTGTATATAGTCCATTGCCGCTTCAGGTGAATGAAAGGGTATAAAAGTTCTGTTATGTGAGATGCGTAGGATAGCAGGGTAATGAAGGGAGAAAGAGATTCCTGTCCTGTGCAGAGCATGTGTAGCTTCAGTGAATGCCTAGCACCGAAATGTAAGGTTTTGAGTAATCCTGAAAAATCCTAATTTTATTTCCTTGCCATTCCAGGGTGCCCAGGTCTCTGGCCCTTTGCAGGATATTTTCTTTTGTCTGGAAGTGGAGAAATCTGGCTATTATCAGTCAGGGCTTTTCATCTGTCTTCTTTGGTAGTGGAGTGAGAGGACGGTGCACCCATTGTATTTTGTACTGGACATCTCTTTTTATTTTTAATACAGCTAGTAGAATATGTTGTAAAAATCCTATGCAGTAGCACAGTTCAGCTTTCTCAGGCAGCCCAAAGAAATAGAGGTTATTTCAACTACCTCAATTTTCAACATCATCCAATTTAGTTTGTAGCACTTGTATGGTATGTGCTTGTTCTCTGAGAATATTTCTGATGCCCTGGCATGATTCTTCATTTTGCAAGCTCTGTTTTCCATTTAATTTTGCCTTAGAATTTAAGTTTTAAAGCTGTTAATTTTATTGGGCTGAGTTAAGTTTAAATTCTTGATTTCTGAAAGCACTTGGCTGAGCAGGTTCTCTATTTTATCCATTTGATCCAGTTTTTCTGATTGCAGCTTGGATGCCATGCTGGTACCAGAGTTAGACAGCCCGTGTGGCAGCTTATAGCCTGTGGTGGCAATATATTTTTATTCGTAGCAAGTCTAGCGAACCTTATTCTAGAGGTTTCAAAATCTCTCTGCAGGATATAGAAGTAATATCTCATGAATTGCTGATTATTTAATCTCAGGATGTAAATGAGGGAACACGGATGGCATTAGGATGTGTCTGGTGATGAAGAGAAATGAGCTCAGACCTTTATCTTCCAAGAGTGCTAGCCATGCCCCCACATCTGCTCTTTTTAACTCATTTTCCTGTTATATGAAAACATTACTTTGACACATTTCAAAACATGTTCTTACTGTTGGCAACTGCACATATTTGCTAGATACCTGGGGGAAAACATTAAGTAAAATAGAATGGTAGAATAGTAACTTTAAATAGGCTGGGCACCAGAACTGAGACTAAAGAATGCAATGTTTGTCTCACAAAATCTTTAGATGAGATGAGATGAATGAAACCATGTACTGTATATGAACACAGAGTACAATTGTTCATTTGCATGTTGCCCAGTATTTTCTCATTTGTGTACTTTTATTTATTTATTTCAAATTTGGATTAATACCTTTGAGCCGGGGGCTCGTTTACAAAGACTACAAGTCAACAAGGAATACAAGACATTTACAGGTGATGAAACACTGCAGAAAAGAAAGACATCAACTAACAAGTGGTATTCGTGTGCAGTTACAACATTAAGCAGGGTACAAGAAGTCAGGAGAAACAGGACCACACTTCCAGTGAAACATATTAATGCAGCACTAATTAAGTGCAGTACAGTGTTTAACAATCATGTTACAGTTCAGACGGGGTGCTCCCAGCCTGCAGAAATACATGTTTTAGCAGCCAAGGTGAGGCTTTGTCAAGGGGAGGTAGTAGGTGGTGGGAGGTGGGAGGGGAAAGTGGGCAGTTGTGGAACAGGAGGGTGGGAGTGAGAGAGGGTAGCGTTTGATGGGTGTGAGAACCACTGTCAGAGGCCATGAGTTAACAGAAACACTGTCAGTCAGATCTGCTGGCAAGAAGAGATCGAAGCCCATTTTTAAAGTAGCCAAGTCTGGGGGACTTGGCAAGGTCTGCAGGCAGATCATTGAACCATTTAGGCCCACAGTAGGAGAGGAATCTTTGGCCAAGGATGGTTTGTTTGAAGGGAACAGTTAGAACAGTCCTGGAGGCACTTCTTGTGCATTTAGATGGTTGTGCAGGCTCTAAGAGGGCTGAAGTAGCCCTAGGCATGGACCCTATCAGGGACTTTTTCGCAAGGAGGCAGGCCTGGTATTGCAGTCCGCGGTGGAGTGGGAGCCAGCCAGTTTCCTTGTATAGTTCACAAGAGTGAGTCATTTTGTGTACTCCCAGGACCAGGCGGCAGGCCCTGTTGAAGATGGTTTTGACCCTTTTAAGCGCCGTGTCTGTGCCTGCCCCATATATGACAAGACCATAATCCACAGATGAGAGAACTGAACTGCACGTAACAAGTTTCAGGGCAATCAGTGTCATTGAGGTGCGGTGTCTGTACAGGATGCCAAACTTCATGTTGGTGGACTTTACCAGTTGCTCAGCATGGGCAGTGAAGGTGAGGGTGTCATCAAGGTGAATCCCTAAGTACTTGAATGTATTGACTTGGTCTAGTACTTCTCCTTCGCTACTAAGTAGATGCAGTGAGGACCCTCGGATCTTGCTCTGTGGGGTGCTGAAGAGCATGCTGTTTGTCTTGTTGTAGTTGAGTAGCAGTTTATTTTGGGTGAACCAGGATTCCAATACATGAAAATTGTGCTGAAGTTCAGAGCTAATTGATCCCAGGTCTTTCCCTGGGACGGAGATAACAGCATCGCCTGCATAGAGTATGGAGTGTGCAGGACAGGTAGAAGGCATGTCATTTATGAAGAGGCTGAATAAGAGAGGACCGAGGATAGAACTTTGCGGGAACCCTAGGTTTACTTCCCTGGGCTCAGAGATTATATTGCCAATCCTGACCCATTGAGATCTATGGGTTAGGTAACGATGGAACCAGGCCACAGATTCCATTGACAATCCTGTAGAAAGGAAACAGTTCAGTAGCAGTTGGTGATTGACTGTGTCAAAGGCCTTGGTGAGGTCTATGAAGATAGACCCCACCACCATCCCTTTATCCAGGGCCCCATAAAGCTGAGTGGTGTACTCTACTAGCGCAGTGTCAGTGGAGTGGTTTTGTCAGAATCCATGTTGTTGCAAGCAGAGAAGGCTATGCTTTTCTATGTACTCAGTTAGTTGTTCTGAGACCACCCTTTCAAGTGCTTTGGAGAGGGAGGGTAAAATCGAGATGGGCCAGAAGTTTGCTAAATTAGCTCTGTCTCCTGATTTAAAAACAGGTGTGACTAGAGCCTCTTTCCACCTGTCAGGGAAGATGCCAGATCTTAGAGAGGCATTGAATACCTTGGTGAGTGGTGCGCAAGTTTGTTTAATGTGAGTGCTACCATCTTATCGATCATGTCACTTCCCATCCTGGTCTTACCAAGGACCCGTCTGATATATTTGATGGTCTCACCTGTGGAGATTTGCCTGAAGTAGAATGGTGGGGTAACATTATCCTGTGGTGATGGAGTATTGAGGTTGTGCTGCTGGCTTGCAAGAGTGTGATTCAGGTATTCAGGTGGCAACACATTGCTGAGGTCTGTGAATGCAACATAAAAAGCATCAGCGACTTCCTTTGGGTCTTGCAATGTTCCAGAGATGGTAACTATAAGGTCTGGTGGGGCCCTTGAGGCTCTACCCATGAGAGATTTTACAGAGTCCCAGAACTCCCTCCCTCTACCCCAGGTCTTTCCTAGGAGGTCATTGTAGTAAGCTGCTTTCGCCAGACGTATGAGTTTTGTGCAGGTATTTCTAGCTGCCTTATACACTTGGGAGTCAGCTAGATTCCCGGTGGCTTTGGCCCTATGCCCAGGTGATCTCTGAGTTGCATGCATTCAATTAGAGGGCTGGACAGCCAGGGGTTGGAGATTCCTCTGGCTTTCTTTGTTTTGTAAGGAGCAAAGATGTCATAGGCTTTAGTAAAAATACTGCAGAAGTAATCCAGTGCTTGGTTTCCGTCCTTGACTCTATCCAGTGGGGACCAGTCAATCCCTTTTAGGTAGTGCCTGAAGGAGTCTAGTTGAGTAGCCTTAGTGATCTGTTCCTAGTGGTCTTAGGCTTACTCTTGGTGAACTTGTTTGTCCAGGTCAGTAGTATAGGGGAGTGGTCACTGATGGTGTCAGGTAGGACTGTTACCTCTGCAGTATGTTCAGGACAGGAGGAGAGTAGCCAGTCGATGAGGGTGCTGGTTCCTGTACAGTAGTTTTGTCTGGTGAGTTGTGTGACCAGTTGGGTCAGGTACAGTCCGACTATTTGGTCTCTAGCTGTCACTGCATCCTGTGCTTGCTAATTAATGTTGAAGTCCCCTAGGATTATATGTTCCCAGTTTAGTTTGTTCTGTTCGAGGTGACTTATGAGCTGTGGGAAGCCAGTGAGTAGTGTCCCAGGAGGCAGGTATACGGTGGTTAATAGTAGCACTTTGTTTTGTTGGCCAATATTACGTTTTAGTGTTAGAACCTGTGCTTCCTTGGTGTGGAAGCTAATTTTTAATGTTGCCCTTTGATGTCACTCTTGAGGTAAACCAGACAACCCCCTTTGTAAGTGCGGTCCTGCGGAACAGGTTATATCCAGGAAGGGCAATTGCTGTGTCTGGGATCTTTAGTGATAGCCACATTTCTGTTAAGGAGGTGACATCAGGATCAATCTGAGCCACCCAGGGCTGAAATTGTGGCAGTTTGGAAAGAAGGCTGTAAATATTCAGAGATACAATTTTTAGATGTCCTGGGTTATTGGTACAATTCATGATACAGGTCACCCAGGGTCACAGCTAGGCAGGGATTTGACAAGAGGCTTTGGCTATGCAAGAGTTTGCAGGCATGCACTCCCCTGCCCCATTACACTGATAGCCTGGGGCACACTTACTCAAGTACAAGAGCAGGATGTGAAATCCTTTTGTCCTTGTGCTTCCTTTGTTATTTAAAGAGATTGTTCAAAAGCGCACATACAGATTCCTCCAGAGAAGGTCAGACAGAAATGTGGATTCAAGCAGAACCCAGAGTCACTGAATTTGTCAGACTTAAGGCGCTTTTCCACACAAGTTTATGTAACAGAATAACTGTTACGGAAACAGTATTCCGTTACATCCCTTGTGTGTAAATTGCATCTGTTTCAGTCCCTAGGCGAACGTTCGTCCAAACCGCAATCTCTGCTTTTTGCGGTTTGCACCGTTGTGTTCCGTTTTGTCGTGCTGTGTAAAATAGCCATTCCGGTACAAAGGCAGAAAACAAGATTTGTAGACCAGCAAACTCTGGGGGAGCCAAAACAAATGGAGACAGGGTTGCCGGAATACTCGCAGTGTGTAGAAAGGAACCTGAACGCAGCAGAGTACAAGGACGCCACACAGGTAACACTGATTCTGTTTTAAAAACCTGTGTGTAAAAGTGCCTTTAGTTGCTTGACTTCTGCTTTGCTTGAGATAGCTTCCAAAAAGTTGATTTTAAACTGAAAATGCAAATACCTGGTGGTGTTGTTTTGCAGAAATCCAGTCCAGGAGACATTCACAGATGTAGTGAGCAAGAATGGTGTAGTTACTCCAAACAGAAAATCTTGTAAATCCCAAAAAAATAAGCTACAGACACAGACAAACACAAACAGCCACCCACACAGACCCAGGAGGTGGTAACTTGCATTGATGAACTAACAATTGGGGGTACTGGCGCATATCACAATGATGAAACATGCCAAAATATGATGTGCATTTGCCATCTTTGTTTAACGTGCAAATAAAAGTCATACAACATTAACAGTTGAAATGTATGAATTTTAAACCCCTTTCACATAACAGCAAAACCATATGTAGATTTAGTCTTGAAATAGTACACACACACACACACACACACATATATATGGTGTGATTTTAGAAAGTAGTATCCTGAAAGTGTCATTGCAGTATAACATTTAAAAACAATGCTAAAAGGAATTTGAACTATGATTGTTAAAAAAAAAAAAAAAAAAAACTTAACCATGTTGTCTCCATAGTACTTTGGTGCACAATTTGCTCATGAGGAAGGATAAACCAGTGATTAATAAAGCTGAGTGCCCAACGTATAAGCCACAGCCCTTTTGGAATTCTCCCACCAAATACACTCTGCGCTTGATGCTGGGAAACTTGCAGGTGCAGTATTCATCAACCTATCTAAGGCCTTTGACACTGTGTGTCACCCTCTGCTGCTAAACTCCCTTAGCCAACTGGGTTTCTCACCTGGCCCACTGAACTGGTTCTCAAGCTACCTACAGAATAGATCCCGAAGAGTCAAGCTGAATGGGACCTTGTCTACCAACCTACCGGTATGCTCTGGGGTCCCTCAAGGCTCCATCCTTGGGCCTACACTTTTTAGTCTCTTTCTAAACACCCTCCCAAGCTCCTGCACTGACAAAATACTTC
Organism: Neoceratodus forsteri; assembly: GCA_016271365.2. Lineage (NCBI taxonomy): Eukaryota > Metazoa > Chordata > Ceratodontiformes > Ceratodontidae > Neoceratodus > Neoceratodus forsteri. Next base: position 81,723,540 of record CM028133.1, on the reverse strand, counting down.
TTTACGCTGATGACGCTGTCATCATTGCATCACATTCGGACCCACTCTCGCTCCAAAGCACCCTGCAATGCACCTTCAGCCAAGCAGAAAAATGGTTCAATGGCCATCGGCTAGTCCTAAACCTGAAAACAATGAAATAGATGCTTTTTGCATACCGACAAAACAACGCCAGTGACTCTCCCCTTCTCATCACCCCCAGCACACTCCACCCACTTGAACAGGTAGCAACCTACAAGTACCTGGGCATCACTTTCGACTCAGGCTTTACCTTCCACACCCATTTAAAAACTCTGTCATCGGCCATGATCTCCAGGATTGGTCTCCTCTATTGCCACAAAGACTGCCTCCCTGAATTTGCCTTAAAACTGGCCATCACCTCATCCGTGCTGTCTCTGGCAGACTACGGACTCCCGACCTGTGTAGCTGCAGACCCTACCGCACTTACTGAAGTCCAGACCTCAATTAACAAAGCCTGCAGGCTCCTGACTGGTGCCCATAGCAGAACCCACACATGTCTACTGTACTCTGCCTCGAACATACTCACCTTTGAGGAATGGCTGAAATGCCACATCTGCCTGCTGGCAAAAAAGACCCTATCTGGGCTATGCCCTCCAGGGGTCACTACATCCCTGCAACAGGCCACCCGACCTGCACTCACCCGTAATTCCACTAAAGCCACCTTCCTAGTACCTAGAGCCAGGACCTCACTCTGCCAAAGATCCTTTCACCATAGAGCACCTGTCTGATATAACTCTCTCCCTGTGAACATCACAGGCATTCCCAGAATTGTCCAGTTCAAGGTAGCCCTTTGAAAATACATTGCTGATAATCGGAGCTGTAACTGCCAATAATTGGAGCTGTATTCTGTCCCAAATAGTACCTCCCAGAGACCTGGGATCCCACAGACTACTAAGCACTGGTTTCTATTGCAGAGTATGATTTTGCCATGTATAGTTAAAACAACTTGTGTTTGTTTATTTACACCTGTATCTCACTTGTATTGTTACCACTGTCTAAACTTCACATGATTGTTTGTCCACCCTCCCTGCAACGAGGTACCTTTGTAAACAAGTCTCTGACTCAAAGGTTGTAAATCTGATTATTTGAAATAAATAAATAAATAAATAAAATAAATCTCTATATACAAACATACAAACATATGAAGAAGCCAGCAGAAGAAGGCCATTTGGTCAATCAAGTCTGCTCATGTTGCAGGGTCCACAGCTTCAGCTACTGTCCCTGTCCGCTCTTCCCACTCCTCCCATCCTTCCTACCTATACCTGTCCAAGCCTCTCTTAAAGATACCCACTGTCTTCAACGAGATTACCGCCTCTGGCAGCGCATTCCAAGTGTCCACCACCCTCTCTGTGAAGAAGTTCTTCCTTACCTCCCCCCCAAACCTCCCACCCTCCAGCTTAAGACTGTGCCCCCTCATGTTATGGTTCCCCCTCAACTTAAAGAGACTCTCCTTCTCAACCTTATTTATCCCTTTTATGTACCTTGAAGGTCTCAGTTATCCCCCCCCCCCGTCTTCCAGGGAGTACATGTTCAGTGCCATCAACCTCTCCCTGTATGTCTTATCCTGCTGACCAGCTAGCATTTTTGTAGCCTTCCTCTGGACCTTCTCCAGCAGTTTAATGTCCTTTTTGAGGTGTGGGCACCAGTACTGAATTCCATACTCTAGATATATAATGATTTTCTTTAATTTGTTTAAACCTATGGATATTTCTATGTTAAATAAGTCAAAACAATTCAGAATAATTCTAACATGAAGTTTTGAACTGCCACAACATCTGGTACTTAGCTGGGCCTCATACAGCAGCGCTACACTACAGTGCCAGTCTGTTTCTCCTGCGTGACATCACTCACAAGCCTTTCCGGTGGCACTGACAGATGGAACGTGAGCTGCGTGTTCAGGCACAGTCTCTACAAACACAATTTAAACATTTAACTTTCTTTTTTCAAACTTGGCAATTTGGCCTTCACAAGGGTCCTGGAGCTGGGCACAACAACAGATTCAGCTACACAGAAGGTGTCAGGCGCTCCTTAAGTACAGCCATTGTAACAGATGACATACAGGTCACCTGCTAACAATAAAGAGACTGCAGCGTGCCCTCATGAATATAACAGAGGAAGATGTGGGTGCAGAACCTGGTGTAGTCGATACTAACTGTACGGGGGGGTCATCCGGGAACACCACCAAGTACCGAAACCACAGATATGTTCAAAGAGTCCACCTCTGTAAATTGGTAGTTCATGTGTCCTGTGATTTTTTTTTTCCCTAAGGGACACAAGAGGGCAGCAAAGCATCACATATATCTGCAAGGGCACATATTTCATAATAACATCATTTCTCAAACAAACAAAATGAAACTTTACTCTGTTAAACTACACAGAGGACCTAACGGGGCAGCAGGGTGCAGTATGAATCCTAAAGTGGACCTTTCATATGCAGAATTTTATTAAAAGAAATGCCTGTCCCCTTTATTGGAGTTTATAAAATGTAGTGAGTAATATATTCCTTCTTTTCTTAAGTGATGTCCCTTCCAGCATAATTGGTCAGCTACCTAGTCTCAGATATGATTATTATTTGAGGTCTTTTCTGCCTTCTCTGTGGGGGCGCACTGTCTTCAGGTTTACACAGTGGAACATATCTGTCCCTAATAAGCCTCTATCACGTGTTTGAACTTAGCCCATATAACATAGTTTATACAAGTCTCCCTCATACTGATATAGAGGCTATAATGATCCTCCTCCCTGTATAAGACAGAGGAAGGTGCAGGAAGACAACCCAATGTAGCTGACAGTAGTCGTTACTGGAGGGGCTAACCGCAAAGGCTACCCAACAATAAAACCAGAGATATACTCAGATGAGAGCTGATCTTGACAAATTACTGTCTTGTATCCTGTGATGCTATTCTTAATGGACACATGAGGGTAGCAAAGCCTCCCAATAAGCTGAAGGGGACACAGTTTATAAGAAACCTTAAACAAGTAAGAAAACTAAACATCTCCCTTTACGATATTTTCAAGAAGCTGACTAGCATTGAGGCCCCCCCCCAACTGTTCTCCTGAGTAACATTAGGTGTTATAACATCTAGAAATGTTTATGAGAAAATTCCTTTTACTCTATGGAGCTTTGGAAATGTCAAGGTGTAGGGTTCTGGAGCATGGGAGCACCCTGAGAGTCCCTTTCCACATACCTGAGTCCAGATAACATACTTGGGTTCTTGGATAAAGTGGTTGTGTGAAAATGTAGCACATCCGTAACAACAGAGAAACGAATGCACAACCGGGGACATTCCACTACAATCTCTCAGTTAGGTACTGTCAAGAAACACATCCAATAAAGAAACAGTAAACTCCATTGAGGAAGAGTTAGCCTGGCTAAAAGACTATAGGAGCTGGTGAATCTATGCCACAGTGGCTAGGCCATGTCTGCAGTGATTGGATCCAGTTGCAGCTGCGGACCAAATGGTACTAGAAAGGGCAGTGGCTTCCTGGAGTTCTTGCTGATGCTGCAGGAGGGAAACTTAAATTCCTCTGGCATTCATTTATTTTGTTGCTTCTTCTAGGGTGGAAAACCCCTTTGGTCCCTCAGGAAATATAATCACAATGTGAGCAGAATATGAGATTTGGAATGTAAGCTGCTGTGCTCGAAGAGGTCTCAGGATGTGTGAATAAGCTCTGCATCTTGCTGTGACTGCAGGTGAGTAGTCATTGTGGAAGTAAATCCTTGCATGTTCTTGAAACTCACTTGGTGTCCTTGTGTCAGTGGCTCAGCAGGTTACACACTCACTGAGGCTGGGAGATCAGATGGCTGTGGGTTCTAGCCCCACACCAGGCACTTTGGTTAATATCCCAATACTGACACTGCAGTGCAGCATGAGGGGGATGCTGCACGCCTGAGGTGCCATCTTTCATATGAGACATTAAACCAAGGTCCCATCTGCCAGTTCTGGTGGTAGTTCAGATGGATGTTAAAGATCCCGTGGCACTTCTCGAAAAAGAGTAGGGCAATGTCCCCAGTGTCCTGGCCAAATTTCCCCCATTAACTAAAATTACCACCTATAGCTTAATCTGCTTCAGTCTTACCATCTGTATCACCCCTTCCCCCCCAGTCACCCCTGAAAAAGGGACTTATCATCTCAGTGGGCCTACTGGGTAAACAAAATTCAATAAATAAGTAAATAAATGGGTGCATTCTCCATGCCTCAGAAGCATGTCCTGCTTAAAGCTTAAAACTTTTATTATGACACTGTGGTCTGTCAGCAGTGTTTTGGGTCTTTGGCTGGTGGGCACAATGGGCTCTCTTGATGTCAATGGGGTATTCAAGGTCCAGCTACAGAAGTTCTCAGAGAAGTCCTTCCATGAAGGTCCCCATAACCCTGCCCTCTACTTCCTCTGGTAAACCATAAATGTGTAAATTATTACAACTTGATCTGTTCTCAAGGTCCTCACATTTTTCCTGCAGGGCCTGGCATTCTTGAAGGGCCTGGATCACAATTCTGTCCAGCCAGTCTCTCCGCATGTCCATGGCACTCATCTGTGTCTCCAAGTGCTGGACATTTGTTTATATTTTGCAACATTGGTCTTTAGTTCTACTTTGAAAGTTCTCATCTGAGTGGAATTCTTTCAGTTCAGCGAGGATCACCATGTTTGAGAGCTTCTATGCAGCTTGCGGTGCGGAGGCCATGTCTTTGCTTGGCGGTGAGGAGGGTTGGCAGAGTGGGAGCGCTCTGTTGAATTTGGGTGCCACAATCACTGCTGTCTTTCTTTTCCTTCTGCCCATCTAAAGTTGTAAGCTTCATGTATATAATAAATACTGATCCAGGGTGAATATAGCAAATTTAGGAGATTTGGTTAGAGGTTTGGGTCCGAAGGTCTAAACAAAGTGCTATACCTCACCAGCTACCAGTACCAGAAATCCTGCTGCAGTCTCTCAGTCTCTGAATTTTTAAGATAGGTATTTGTTAAATGATTTGGCTTAAGAAGTAAAGATTTCTTCTTTTATTTTTGTAGAAAGCATCAAATGCCATCTACAAGCTCTCTCTCTCTGTGTGAGCTCAGAGTTGCTACTGCAGTGTGATACCCACCCTCCCACTTCCACCCCTCGAAGCCATTTGGTCTGTCAAGTCTGCTCATGTTGCAGGGTCCACAGCTTGAGCTACTGTCCCTGCCCCCTCTTCCCACTCCCCCTTCCTCCCACCCTTGACCCCTACCTTCCCCCTGTACCTGTTCCAGCCTCTCTTAAAGCTGCCCACTTTCTTCAGTGAGATTGCCTCTTCTGGCAGCACATTGAAAGAGCTTATTGTGCCTTACTGCCCAGTGCAACAGTTGAGTTCGGCTGATGAGAGGTTGCTAGAGATTCCGAGGGTGTCTCTGAAGTCTTCTGGGGGCCCGTGCATTGATGCACGTGGCCCCAACCCTTTGGAATTCTCTACCCCATCAGCTTCGGGAGTGCATGACTATGGAGGGGTTTAAACAGGCATTTAAACCTTCTTATGGTGTCATGCTTATGGTCGCACCATATAACTTTGATCCCCCACTATTTATTCTATTTATTTTATTATTATGCTCATTGTTTTATTATGATTGTTTTTATCTTTTTGTAAAGCACCTTGATGGCCTGAAAGGTGCTTTTGCGAAATAAAATTTATTATTATTCCAAGTGTCCACCACCCTCTCTATAAAGAAGTGCTTCCTGACCTCCCTCCTAAATTTCCCACCTTCAGCTTAAGACTGTGCCCCCTAGTGTTATAGTTGCCACTCAGCTTAAAGAGACTCTCCTTGTCAACCTTATTTATCCCTTTCAAATACTTGAAGGTCCCAATCGTGTACCTTCTCTCTCTCCTGTCTTCCAGGGAGTACATGCTCAGTGCCCTCAACCTCTCCTCGTATGCCTTACCCTACTGACCAGCTGTCATCTTTGTAGCCCTCCTCTGGACCTTCTCCAGCAGGTTAATGTCCTTTTTGAGGCGTGGGCACCAGTACTGAACTTCATACTCTAGATGCGGCCTTACCAGTGACCTGTGCAAGGGCAGTATAACCTCCTCTCTCTCTCCTACTACTGATCCCCCTAGATATGCATCCCAACATCTCATGTCTGAGTAGCCCACTTTATGCATTGTGTGTGTACACCCAGCCCTTCATTACACAGGCAGGAAGTCCCTCCCAACTCACCCTCCATTCCCCAGCTTGATGCCTGTCAGATGTGTGCTCTTCCTTCTGTCCTCTGACAGATTGCTAAAGTTACTTGATGTGACTGTCAGTCAGAGGGATGGAGAATTCTGTAGGGCCCTAGTGCCCTGCCCTATTGCAACTGAGCTTGCTGCTGCCACACACCACATTTCTGTCCATAATGGATAACCATGGCAGTGGACAGGTCGGTCAAAGGCCAGATACTGTGATTCAATTCTGGTTTGCCAGATCGGGTCAGGCAATACCTGGCAAACCTGAATCTCTGACTCTGCCCACTGCACTCCTCTAGTCACATGGGTGTGTAGGATCACACTGCTGACTAACGAGAGGCACTGAGTGGCAGGGATTGTGAGGGAGTCTACATCTACATAAGTTCCAGCCTCTTACAGCAAGTATCACTTTATGACATGGGTGTCTAGGATCACACTGCTGACCCAGGAGGGAGCCTTGGCAGACAATCGTTGAGAGGGAGTCACAGTTCTACCAGTCCCATCCTCTCCCAGCAGGTATCTTGTGACTGGGGTGTGTATGTACACATGCTCAGGTCTGGGTGCTCCACTGATGGCAGGCAATCCTGAGAGCCACTCATTTGCAGAAGCACTGACCATCTTCCTGCTCGGCTGAGGGCTGATAACCTATAAAAACCCTCTGTGAGTGTCAGGCAGAACACAAAGTATGGGGTATGGCCCCAGAGGTAATCTCTGTATCTAGATGTACATTGGTATTGGTCACCAGAGGCCTCCACTGTATGATTACTTATTATTTCCCATACTGTTTAAAACTCTCCACCCTCTTCACCATTCACTGCAAAATGAACTTTACTAAGAGTAGTCCTGTAATTTCAGGAATACACACCATGGATACAATCAGTGTTGTTGTCATATTTAATTACATATTTAGAGTTATACAGCCAGAAACATTTTCACTGCAATGCCAGCATGGCAGCAATACAAGGGCAGGCTAAATTCTAACCCAGGATATCAGGACCTCGGAGTCCCAAATGTAGAGTTTGCATCCTTTTCACCAATGGCTCCTGTAATTCCTTATAAATCATCAGTGAGTGAGGTTGTACATCAGGTCAGGGCCTCTTTGCTCTGCATTCTGAATTTATCAGATATCCCATCCTGCTATTAGGTGTGTTCAAAATGTTAAACTCCCCTACTAGAGCTGTGTGGAATGTGAAAATTCCAAATTTGCAGAATTTCAATGAAATTATATGAAAATCCTTGAAAGTTCACAGAATTTCATCTGAATTTTGTGGAATTTTTACAATGTATTAATGTGTTCATTACATGGCCATCATTTGAGCTAAAGCTCTACGGTTTGGCATGCTTACTTTCTGGGAAGAGATCCAAGTACGTGCGAGATTTCCTGAAATTAGGATGCACATTCTCAAAATTTTAGGTGCTCAAAATCTACCATTTTCTTTTTTTGTGGGAAATTTCATGAAAATATTTACCTGCATGTACCTCAGCCATCTATTGGGCCAGATATCTTAAATTTGGCACGCTTTCTGGATGACAGGAGTTTAAACAATGTATTACATTTCATGACATTATGATGTATCGTCTCAAAATTATAGGTGCCCAAAGTCTGTCATTTAATATTTTGCAGGAAATTTCATGAAACATTTTTTTGCTTGTAACTCAGGCACCTTTGGTGATGGATATGTGCAAATTATCTCAAATAACCTTTTTTTAATGGTTATAGAATCATCTAAATATGGGGAGAATTGGATTAGAGATGTTTACGTTACAGGGTTCAAAATGTTACTATGTAAACATTTGCAAACATTTGTGAAAACTCTCAAAACTGTGGATGTTTGTAACATTTCTGCTCTTGCAGGGACAGACTTAATATTTGACATGTATTTGGGAACTCCATACATTTTGGCACAATTGACATGCATTTGGGCACTATTGACAAGCATTTGAGCACTACAGGACGAGCTGGTGAGGCTGGAAAACTGGGCCCACATGTGGCAGTTAGGGTTTAACACACACAAATCTAGCATTCTGCACCTAGGTGTTAGGAGCCCTGGGTATACCTACCATTTGGTGAGGTACAGCTGACTGTCATGATGACGGTGAAGGATCTGGTGGTGATGACTGATGCAAAAAGGAACCACTAGGAGCAGTGCAGGAGAGCAGCGGCTAAGGCAAACAAAATGCTTGGATGTAATGCTACAGGGATGACATCAAGGAGAAAGGAGGTTATACTTCCCCTGTACACCTCGCTGGTCAGGCCACATCTGGAGTACTGTGGGCAGTTCTGACACCCCTGTCTGAAAAAGGACATCACAATGCTGGAGAGAGTCCAGATAAGGGCAACAAGGATGATTAGTGGTCTGGGAGGTGTTGTCATTTGAGGATAGACTTAGTATGCTGAACATGCACTCTCTGGAGGACAGAAGGGATGGAGGAGATATGATAGAGACCTTCAAATACCTGAAAGGGTTCAACAGAGGGAACAAGGAGGGTTGGCTCAAGTTGAGAGAGGAGGGGACTATGAGAGGTTATAGTCTAAAGTTTGCAGGGGTGGTATAGAAGGGAGATGAGGGGACATTATTTCACAGAGAGGGTGGTGGCACCCTGGAATACACTGCTGTATGATCTGATAAAACTGGGAACTGTGAGAGGTTTCAAAAAGGGTTGGGACAGGCACAGGGGCACAGTAAGGGGAGGGTGTATGGGGATCACCGGAGGTGTACAGGGTGGGGAAGTGGGTAGGAGGGGGAAATAAAGGGGGGGGAGGTAGAGCAGCTACTGTGCACTACCAGTGAGCTGTGTCAGGCAGACAAGATAGACCGTCAGGCCTAATCTGCTGGCAAACATGCATATGCTGTATGTACGTATGTATGTATGTATGTCTATCCGATGTTAGTGTATCCTCAGTGTCTAACACAACTAGATAAATGGTTTAGCAATTTTAAATTTACAGTGGAAAAAACAAAGAAAAAATATTGGTAACATTTTCTCAGATATTTATGGTAGCATATGAATGAAGCATCCAGAATTCTTTTTGTGGAATTTAACATTCGCAACACACGTACAGTGTCACTATTTCATTTGATAAGCTGGGCTGAGCTTTTTGCAGACCTGCTGTTCCTCCCTGGGTGACTATTTTGCCCCCCACCTCCTTTTGGCATAACCAGATTGACTCAGTATAACAACTAGTGATCCCATTAATATCCTCTTTGTTCTTTACAGTGACAAATTCCCTTAAAACCAGAGTCACCTACTCCTTTTATGATCAAACTAAGAGAGAGAAGACAGAAGGGGTGGTAAAATAGTGCCCTACTCTGGGTCCGAAGCTATCTGTCCTGCTGTTCTCAAGGAGTCAAATGGGCTGGTGCTCTCTCAGGCTTCAAACACATAACCCACGGTGTCCTGCAGGGCTCCATATTGGGCCCGATGTTGTTCTCATGATTTATAAACGACCTACCAAGACACTGTGGAGGGGCCTTTGTGCACCTCTATGCAGATGATGCTATTATTTACTACTTTTCTCCTTATGTCTCCATGGGCAGTAGGAAACTTGCCACTGACTTTGCGAACCTTGAATATTGGTTTAGGTGTAACCAACTATTCCTCAATACAAAAAAACAAAATGTATGCTCTTCTGTCGCAGTCCTCCCTCCTCTAGGCCCATCTCCCCCCTCCGTATCAGCTCCCTTAACGGTGATACTCTAGTGTTTGTCCCCACCTTTAAGTATCTGGGTGTTACCCATGACACCATATTAGCCCTCAGTGCTCATGTCTCCACCCTGGTCAAAACACTGAACCTAAGCTGGGACTCCTTTGTTGTATCCACTCTTTTCTCACTTCTGCCTCTTGTATCAAGTCTCCTCATGTCTCCTACCGCTTCTTACTTATGGAGTGCCATTACTATTGTCTACATATGTGTCTAACATGGCACTGCTTGCACAGGTCTGCCATAGGGTGGGAAGCTTTGCCCTAGGGATCAATTACTGCCATCACCACTGTGATGTCTTCTCTCTGTTGGGTAGGCTCCCTTATGAATCTAAAATAAAGTATCTGACCTTTAGTTATGTGTATAAGCTTGTTCACAAGTTTACCCCTCCCTGCCTCAGAGAGATTACTTGTCTTAGGAAAGCTACATGTGCCCTCCGATCTGCCACCCTGCCCCTTCTCTTACGGCCTAATCTGAGGCTTGTAGTTGCAAGTAAGTCCTTCTCCTTCACGGCAGTATCTGACTGGAACTCCCTGCCTTCTCCCAACCTGTCCTTTACCTCTCTACCCATGTTTCAAACCTCCTTATTTGCCTTCCTCGCCTCCTCTGCTAAATGCACCTGTTTCCATTAATTCTCCCACTCCACATCCTCCTCATCTTTGCTCTAACATCATGCCCTTACCCCCTCTATCCTCCTGTTATCTACCCTACCCCTAGTCCTGTCCCCCTTCACTTCACCGCCCTAAGATTAACCTGACTATTCTCCTTCCTCACTCCCTATCCCACTCATTAAGTTCGCTCAGTCTCTACAGGCAACACTTGACCCCATTATGTTTCTACAGGCAATCTCTCTGACCTCATTATGGGTTATGTTTTGAACCCTTTGTATAATGTGTATACACCTAATGTAGTTATCCATTTTACTGATATTTTTATGTATACATCTATTGTACGACTTCATTAGGTTTTGCACTCTCTTCAAAATGTGCATTTACTCAATGTATTTATCTGTTTTACAAGGTCAGACTTATATAGTAGCTTGATGCTTATATGTTATTCAGTAACATTCTTTGAATTGCTATGTCTTCAAGTTTCCAAGTTGGCTCCTCTTCAGAATGTTATGTTTCTGTTTTTCTGAATTTCTTAAAGTTGCTTACTGTCTTGTCTTTATTTTGCTGTGTTTCCCGGATTGACCCTAAAAAAGGGGACTGTAATTGTCTCAGTGAACTTACCCGGTTACCAAAATTCAAATAAAATCAATAAAATAAAACTATCCTGTTGGAATAGCCAGAATTTCTCCCTCCTAGTGCTCCAGACATTGTCTTCCCCAGTCTATCTTTTTGAGTACCTATAAGTCCCAGACTTGCATGTACATCAGGCTCTCTGGATCATCAATTTACTGGGTATGATCCTTATATATCCTGCATTCAGGTTGGAACTGCTGACACTCTGCTTCCTTGTTCCAACTGGGGCATCTACCACTGGTGTGCTACCCACCTAAGCTGTCAATGTCTTCATGAAACTGTATGTCTAACTCCTGAACTTGGTGGCTCTCTGCACTACCTACCTCTCATGCCCCTATCCTTTAATTAGAGTCCCCCAAATAAGACCAAGTGAAATTAGTACATTCTAACTTCATGGAATTTTCATGAAATTCCACAATTTTCACAATGACTCATGGCATTTGACTTTAAGTACAAATGTTATTTTGCAGTTTCTGGCTGCAAGTAATTAATAAAATTGACAAACACAGTCTCCTTGTAAGGCCTAAGAACCTACCAGATATAAAAACTTTGCAGTCTCCAGGTTTAACATTTCAGGTGTTTATAAATCTGCAGTTTAAATTTCTGCAAAATTAAATTTTAAAAAAGTTGTGAAAGTTTGACTACTTTTAATTTTGTCCCATTTAAAGCTGTAAATCTGAACTTTGACAGAAATGACTGTGTAGTATAGTAGTTTAAATGTTTCAAATCTGGCTACATTTGGATATTTTCAAATTCAGTGGAAAATAACTGCAATAAAAATTTTGGCAACGTGTGTGGCAGGCTATAACTCAGTCCTGTTTGAAGTTAGAAATTTAAAAATGTTGTACAGATATACATGTAGTGATAACTGGTATACCTATAACATTTTTAAACATTTTAATGAACACTATTAAAATGGTACTAAAAAAAATAGAAATATACATGTTGGTAAAATGTTTGACTACCTATAACTTAGCCCCCATTTGAAGCTTGAATCTTAAAACATGTTGCATATAACCATTATGTATGTTTCTCTAAATTCTGAAACTGTGGAGAAAATTGGGTAGGGCATTTTAAAATTAGATCAAAATAACTTAAAATTACATCTTGATTAAATGTTTGTCCACCCATAACCCCACCCCTTTCAATCTATGACTTTGAAGTAGACATTTGTATGCCATAAGTAACTGTGTAGATACTAAATTAGGTGTCATTTGAACATGTATGTGAGATGTTAGAGCAATCTAACTGAAATTTAAAATTTGGCAAAATTCTGCAAAATTGTCATGCAAAGTCTGTGAAATTCCACAAAATCAGAATGGTCATTATGTAGACATTCTGTAGATGGAACTGTACATTCTGCACAGCTCAATCCCCAATGTTTAGAACTACACATAGCATCCCAACTTCTGTCTTCTTGAAGTGCCACATAATGTAGTTCTCCAACTAACAAAGTGACCACTTTGCCAGATGAAGACCATGCATAGTGGCACTTTATCTACAGAGGTGTCACTTCATGTAGTTCTTTTTAAAAAAATGTTCTTAATTTTTATATGAAAAGGATAGTACAATAAAGAAAGGTGAAAGGGAGAATACAGATGCTTCATACTCCATACACAGGCAGCAAGTGATATATTTGACATGGCAGTAAAGCAAAAGTCAGTCCCAATTTGGCTGTAGCCCATTTTTTGCTTCCTGTGTCTGTTAAGTAAAGGCAGCAACCAGCTGAGCAAAGATGCCTACTTGGAGCTCACTGCAGCAACACTACATGGGGTTGATATGACATAGCCAAGAATCCCTTTAGAGACTCAATGGTTGTCCTACCGCCTAGTCATGAATTGCGTCCCTTTGTCTTAGTCTCCTTGATGTGAGCCATTGTCTCATAGCAGTAGGTCCAATAAATGTTTTGCCATCTATTTCTGTAATAAAAGGGGATATGTGTGGAGAAATAAGGGATGAGCGCCATAATTAGGGCAAGGGAGAGAAGAGGGAGAGCATGGAGAACAAAGAGAAAAAGACAGTGAAAAGTGGAATGGAAATGAGAGTATGGTCAGAGGAGGTGGGGGTACATCTCAGGGACCAAAATCTGGACATGTGTTGAGTTGATGGAGCACTCACTTATGCTACCTGGTTTCAAAGAGAGGAATTGTTTTATTTCTGGTGTAGGTTAGCCTTTCTAAGTAGTAAATCCCTAAAATAAATTTGCATCAGCTTTCTATTGTGGGGATAACTGTGGAATGTCACAGCCTGGTTATTCTTTTTTTTCACCACCAGGCTCAAGATCAGTGATAATTTGAGAGTCTGGCCCCTTAAAGGGCTGCCCTCAGGAGATATGGCCAAGAAAAGTAATGAGGGTGTAATGTTTCCTGGACAGTCAAAAATAGGTTCCAGTTCTAGGACCACAACCAGCTAGAAAGACTGGAGAACAAAGCATTCCCAGAAAATGTGAGAATGGTGAGCCGGGACCTGTACACATCCTCTCCAGCAACTGCCCTTATACACTCCAGCATATTTTGCAATTATGTCAGGAGTACTAGAACAGCAATATGTACACTGCCAGGAAAATTCTTGGCAACTGGTGGCAAAGGTTAGATGATAGGCCAGAAGTGTGAATTTATGCTGTATGCTCAGTGGGTGTTTTTCCATCATTCCCACATTCTAGCACTGTAGCAGTGATTCCATAGTATCTGGATGAGAGTCCTAGAACTTTATAGATATGTCCTATCATGCGCAACTTGATGTCCCACTTCAAGTGGGATAGCAAAATCTGCATGAGGAAAGGAACTGTATCTTTCAAGTTCATAACAGCCTCCCCCTGGTCCAAGAAGTAGGAGTGGATCTGCAACTACTTGTAGAGATCAGTGGGGAATCTGAAAGGTCAATTGCAGTGTAGCGAATGGGAGAACCCCCTGTAAATCAAGCAGATGGTAAAAAAACTGAGCAGTGGTCTGCTCCATCTCTTGGTTGCTGATTCAAGCCTATTTGGTGGATATGTTGTGTCATATGATTTAGTTCATAATTGGTATTGCCGGGGGACAAAAATCATGTAGTGATTTTTTTCCTCACTGTTGGAATGTTCTCCACTGTATTGGGTAACTTTAGCAAATGGTAATTTGGGGCTCATAATTGAGGAGCTCCAGATATTCAAGCTGCTGGTCAGTTTTATCCCCAAGTAACAGCAGCAGTAGTTGTGAGTTGTTCGCCAAATAGTCGATACAATTAAAATCTTTAAAAACAATGCAGTGTGTTTAGGAACATTTCAGAAGTACAAAAGACTGGAATAAATAATTACCTTTTTAAAATTACAATAAATACATCATCTCACAGTAGAAAACCAACATGCACTTGTATCCTACTTCTCAATTTCACAATTAATGTAAACATTTTTGTTTCCTTATCTTTGCTGCAATTACAAATAAATTTGCCATATATTTAATTGTAAGTGGATCTTTTGCATAAATAGGAATTTTTGTCATGGTACGAATATCTATACCAATTTGTTCTAACCTATTCACATGAAATAATTATTTCACTAAATAACTTTGAGGTTTGTTATACCAAATGCAAGACCATAATATATGTAATAGGTCTTCAACACCCCCCTGCTGTACAGTCACAATAAGCTGATAAATCTGAGGATCTTTTATACTTTGCATTTAGGTTTCAAATTAATACTTAAAAAACAAGATCTAATTTTTTGGTCTGTGAGAATTTCTAGATAATATTGTAAGTTGAAATCATTTATATTACTTTTTGAGAACCAAAAAGAAAACCTGAAATCTCAAATTTTTCTCAGTCCAGGGTATTCCAATATTCTCTCACTTTTTTAATAATGTACAGTATTTTTTCACATTGTAAGCTTAGGGAAATACTAACATCCATATATTTTTTCCAAAAATGTCACATTATGTCTCTCAAAGAGACATATGTATATATATCTATATATATAGATATATATATATATAATGGTAGCACGGTAGTGCTACCATAGTTAGAGTTGAGTACACCTTTTAAGGTTAAATGATGAAACTTTGCACCTTAATAACTTTGCCACCATTCAATGGATTTGCCTGAAATTTGGCAGGCACAGGGCGTAACCATAGATCTTGGGATCCGACAACTTTTGTACTGGTCAGATTTACAGCTGTGAAGTTATTAAGTGACATTCATGTGTGCAATTATGTTTTTTTGCAAATTATTTGCTCATGCCTACAGGTCGCACCAGTTTGCGCAACTGGTCCAAAAACTTCAGGGAACATGCGGCTAGGGTCCCTGATGTGCCTTTTGAAGATTTCATTAAAAAAAATTGAACGGTTCAAAAGTCATTCAAAAAACAAGTTCCCATTATGAGTCAATAGGAAAAGTTAACAAAAAGTTTGTTACTTTCGCAAATGCACTTTTTAGTGTTGCAAATTACTCTAATAGTGTCACAAATCCACCATTTTTTTTTTCAGTTGGTGATCAGAAAAATGCTTGCCATTTAAAATTGGGACCCTCTAGGAACACAATTATTTTTGTGTTCTCCTAGTTGGGCCATTAGGATGCTAGTCATGTCTTTATTTTGGGGTTAAACACCCCAGAAATATGTTTTCCAAATTTGGGGGAAAAGTTGTGTTGCAAAGTAGTGTTGCACTTGCGACACTTTCGCAAATTTTTGTGAAAGCTTTCGCAAATCACGACACTACTTTTCCAGACTATGCCCAAAATAACAGGAGTTCTTTGCCACTCTGCTGCAAAAGAACAGTTTGGTCTTTTGGGCTGAACATTGGAGGGAATGCAGCCAACATCTCACAGATGTGCCTTTTGGTTGTTTGGTGACAAAATATTGCATGGATGCCAAGTTACGGTACTCCAAAGTTCACATTTTTTTCCCATAGACTAACATGGTGGTGTACACTGCACCTTTCGGGGTTCGTATCTCAGAAAAGTTGCAAGATACGGAATTTTCATTGTGGCAATGTGTAGCCCTAGTGGAAACCTAGTCAGGAAACTCATGAATCATGTGAAATTTTAATTTTTTTCTACGTTGTATGGTTCCTGAGATATAAGCAATTTAGTATTCCATCAGCTCATGTTCTGCTCTGAGGCCCATTATTATGCATACATTCTTTGTACACACTGTGTTTCTGTATGCAGCTGTTGAGCAAAACCAGGCTGTGTGCTTCCATTACTGCTACAGATAATGTTCCCACTTGTATTTCTGTACCCATTTCCATTACCATTCCAGTGTACGCCACCGTGTGCTTTACCCTTTGCGTTCTCGTTTGTGTACATGCTTGCGTTCACGTTTCCATTTCTGTTTCCTTTGGCATTATTTATGCTGTTAACACTACCATTTGCATTTCCAATTGCTGTTCCATGACCGTGCACATCACAGTTTGCATTTCCTTACGTGGTTGTGTCTCCTTTTGCGTCACTGTTCACTTTGGCATCACTTTGCACTTGCGTTTCCATTAACGTTTGCTTTACCATTTACATTTCTGTCACCATGTGTGGAACCATTAGTGGTTGCATTTCCCTTGCACTTACCATTACTATGTCACAAAACATCATGTGGTGGAAGCAAAAGGCCTTTGGGCCCCGTGCTCCCACCACAACATAGCATTCACTATTTCTACTGCAGATTCTCAAAAAGAAGGGCAATTAGACACAAAAAACTCTATTTAATGCATCAGTTAGGGTTGTTCCACAGTGACAAAAGTGAGGAAGTTTGATGTTAGAGTTGAAACCCCCCCCGGACCTATTCCCACCCTGCCTCCCCAGACGGCATCAGGGTATGCATTGGGGTCGTCGGCCCTAAATCTCACCTCATTCTCCTATAGTTCACCACTTCAGCTTCTTTACACATGTAAACATGTATACCAATGACCCTCAATGCGCACTCCTGATGTCAACTGGGGGGCAGGGGTGGGGGTGGGTCCAAGTGGGGGTTTCAACCCTAACATCGAATTTCCTCACTTTTGTCACTGTGGAACAACCCTAACTGATGCATTAAAAGGATTTTTTTGCCTCTAATATATCTATATATATACATATATATATATGTATTTTATAGTGGCACAGTCATGCCACTATAGTTAGGGTTCAGTTGTCACTTCTATGTTAAACTCAAAATTGTGCGTGTTAATAACTTTGGACCCGTTCAATGGATTTGCCTGAAATTTGGTATGCATGGTGGGCCATGGTAGATCTCTTGATTTGCCAAATTTCGTTTTGGATGGACTAGTCTTTGAATATGAAAACGCTGAAAAATGCAAAATTATCCATTTATGGAGGCAGCTTTTGGGATTTTGGATGTGGTGCTGCACGGCTGTTATATGGCATGCCACTCTGTGAGATGACTTGTTTGAAAGAGCTTTGGTGGCCGAACATGCAGCTTTTCATTTGGTGAAAAAATATTAAGGCATTCAAAAGTTATGCCACTTTTAATTTCCCATTATAAGTCAATGGAAAAATGTATATGTATGTTTTGCGAACAAATAATGGGGTTCTGGCCATCTTGTCATGCCTGGCGATCAAAGAATTTGCAGCCTCGCAGTTCAATAATCTTGTTTTCAAATCTCTGATCAGAAAAACACAAATATCTCGGCTCAAGGGTCACTTCTGAAGTAAAACTTGGATGGATTTTACTCAGGAGACTCTGATCTATCGAGCCATGCCTTTGGTTTCATCAAAATTGGTAAAAAAAATAGAGTTATGAGCTTTTAAAATCTTAATTCATGGCTCACTAACTATCTTTGATCCTGAGCCTGCAAATTCTTTGATCATGATCGTGCATCGTGAGTGAGAGACGAGATGGCCAGATTTAAAAATCTATTTTCTCAGCCCGGGGCTGCCCTAGGAAGACAAATGAGGGTCAGTTTTGCTCAGGGGGCTTTGTTCTGCCCTATCTGAATAAAATACTTAATGTTTTCAATATCCCTGGTAGTCTAGTGCCCCCCCAATCTTTATAAAAATAATAATGTTCTGCATTTCCCTGGTAGTCTAGTGGCCCCCCAATGTGTGTTTAATAAATAATGCTTTGTATATCCCTGGTAGACTAGCAATCCCCTCTGATCTGTATAAAATTTGTATTGTTGTCCATATCCCTGGTAGTCTAGTGCACCCCCGATCATGATAAAATACATTACCATGTCCAATTCCCTGACAGTCTAGTGGCCCCCCAATGTGTATTTGATAAATTTTGCTTTGTATATATCTGGTAGTCTAACGGCCCCCCGATCTGTATAAAATTAATATTGTTGTTCATATCCCTGGTAGTCTAGCGGCCTCCCATCATGATAAAATACATTACGATCTGCAATTTCCAGGTAGTCTAGTGGCCCCCCACCCAGCCATGCCAGCCAACCCCCACCATTCCCAGCCAGCGACTAGCACAGCCCACCTCTCACCTCCACGTCCAGCCACCAACTGTGTGTATTGGCAGCGCCAATGCAGAGGCGCTCAGAAATTTTTTTCTGAGTGCCTCTTTGCAGCTAGAGAAGTGGGAGAAAGGGCTTGTAGCTGCTGAGTGTGTTTGTACATTGATTTAAAGTAGCTTTTTAGCTTCTATTTCGGGTGTTGGACATTGTACTTGAGGTCTGTCTTAACTGCCTTTTTTTGTGTGCATTTAAAGTTGTTTGGGCAGGATTAAGAGACGCTAGCAGACAAATTGGTGACTGTGGGTTTAAATGTTGCTCTCTGGCCTGTAAGTGCAGGCATCATATTTAAGAGATTAGCGCTGTTAGAGGTGTGGTGAATTGCCATCTGAGTCAGTATGAAGCTAGAGAAGTGGGAGAAAGAGCTTGTAGCTGCTGAGTGTGTTTGTAAGTTGATTTAAAGTAGTTTTTTAGCTTCCATTTCGGTGTGTTGGACATTGTTGTTGAGGTCTGTTAACTGTGTTTGGGTTGGACCTTCCTCCAGAGCAGGTTGCAGTGCTTCGAGGTGCAGACACAGGGCTAATACACTCTCGTGAGAGTCAGTGGGCCCTAATCCCACCCTCCCCCCACTCCTCCCTCCCCAGATCACAGCTCATTCAAAGGGGAACGCCTCTCCTGCAATTGGAAGAAGCAGCTTCAGGTGCATCTCATTTACTCCTATCCAGCACTGCAGCCAAGGGGAAGGGAAAAGCATAGGTAGAACTGAAATAGGAGTACAGCATCCATAGTGAGTTGCTGATTAGTGGGATAGGTGGATATTGTGGGGGCCTTCAACTTGAAAATATCAGGTATTTCTGTTAGAGGCTGTGCTAGGATTACTTAATTCTACTTGCTGTAGGGATAGTTAGTGTGCAGAGGCTGTATAGGTAGTGTGGACCATGGGTAGGATTGTTGGGTGCAGTGATTGTGGGGCAGCAATGCAGATAAATATACTGTGGAGGCTAGGAGGGTGCCCAATATGCCACAGGCTAAGTAGGCTTGAGGAACAGGTTCAGTGGCTGGGCAGGGAGCTGGAGAGGTTGTGGGATGAGAGGAGGATTTCATTGGTAGGAGGGCTGACATCTGAGAGTACTGTGGTGGCACCACAGAGATGGAACAGTGGGTCAAGGGAGGGGGCAAACTAGATACGAAGCCAGCTGATGAAAGGTGGACTCTAGTAGAACCAAAGAAAAGAGGAGCAGCAATAGGCAGGAGGGGTAGAAAGCACGTAGTAAGGCCAAAGGGATAGGGAACATGTTTACTTTGCTAGAAACACATGGGAAAGAGGAGGCAGGAGGTGATTGCACAAGGGATAGCACTCATGAAGTGGGAGTGATAGGCATTATTAGTGGAGAGGTTGAGCATGGTGTGACTGGGGGAGGGATAATACTCGGAGAGGTGAGGATGGAGAGGGAGGTTGGCAGTCAAACAGGAGGAGAGGGATGGGTCTCAACTGAGAGGGACAAGGGGGAAGACACTGGGGCACATGGTAAAAACACAGTCTTGAGTGGCTCCAAAAATTAGAACCTGGATGGGGTGGTGGTGAGGGGCACAAGGAAAGAGGAGGGGGGTGTACTGGTGCTGGGGGACTCCATACTCAAAGGGATCAGATTGGGTGGCAAGGGGGAGAGGCACAGTCGGATATGGTTCCATACCAGGGTTAATGGTAGATATGGCAGGACAGGCAAGATTCCTAAGTTGCATAAAGAGGGTTAAAAGGAAACCACACATTCTGGTACATGTGGGGACAAATGACCTAGCTGGGGAAACAGTGGATGTAACAAGGAAGAGGATTGAGGAAGTGAGAAGGTTGTGCAAGGAGACTGGGGAGTCTGTGGCCTTCTCCGAAGTGCTCCCAGTACCCTGTGCAAGCACAGTGAGAAAGGAGAGGATTAGAGAGTTGACCACATGGTTGGTAGAATGGTGTTGAAGTAAGGGGTATGGGGTTGTGGGCAGCTGAGGAAGTACTTGGGATAATAGCAATCTGTTTGCAAGGGATAGGCTGCACTTGAGTGAGGAGGGGAAGGAGGTATTAAAGCAAAGACTGGAGAAGTATATTGCAACAAGGGTGGATTTAAACTAGATTGGGGGTGGCAAGTGAACAGCAGGTAGGCAGGGATCTGATAGAGTGGAGTCACAGCCTATCCCACAGGCTAGCAGAGAAGGACTCAGAGAGGTCAAAAAAGGAGGGAGTAGAAGGGACAAGATGGAGGCTAGTGAGGAGAAGTGGTGTTATGGAGGGTGGTCTCATTGAATGCAAGAAGTCTAGGAAACAAATCCGATGAGCTACAGGCACTCTTAGCAGTGTGGAGGGTGGATATTGCAGCTGTCACAGAAATGTGGGCAACTGAGCACCAGGACTGGGATCTGGCAATCCCAGGATACAAATTATACAGGAAGAACCATAAGGAGGGAAGGGGGTTGGCAGTCTATGTGAGGGATGGGATCAAATGCACAAGGGACAAGGGAAAAGAAAGGAGAACAGAGGCAGTCTGGCTACAGCTCCTAGACTCAAGGGGTAGGAAACTGAGGTTTGGGGTAGTATACAGGCTGCCGTCGCAGTCTGAGGAGCTTGACAGGGAGCTAGTGGGACAAATCAAAAAGATATGTGGGAAAGGGAAGGTGGTCATTGTGGGGGGTTTCAACTTACCGGGAGTTGACCGGAGCATTCCGGTCACCTTCAGTGCTAGGGAGCAAGTGCTCCTGGATGCAATCCAGAAGGGTCTCCTGACACAGTTGGTTACTGTACCTACTACGCTAAAGAACACTTTAGATCTGGTATTGTCGAATGGGAAGGCAGTGAGGGAAATAAAGGTAGAGGACCCACTATCCAACAGCGATCACCAAACGGAGTGGTTTAATATCATGATGTGTGGGGAGCCAGAGAAATCAACTACTCGGGTGGTAAACTTCAGGGGGGTGGACTTTGGGAGGATGCAGGAAGTACTGAAGGGGAAACTGGAGGGCATAAGGCATGAGATGGACATGGAGCTGAAATGGAATATTATTAAATGGAGGGTTACAGAGGCAACAGAAGCCTGCACCAAGGCACAGAGTAAGAGAAGCAGAGCAAGAAAACAATGATGGATGAACAGCGAGGTTGTGGAGGTGGTGAGGGCAAAACGAGTGGCTCACCAGAGGTTTAGGAAGACAGGGAAGGAAGTAGACAGGGAGGAATATGCAAGATGGTCCAGGGAGGTGACCAGAAAAGTGAGAAAAGCCAAAGCCCAGGGGAGCTGAGATTAGCACAGGGAATTAATGGGGGGGAGACTTCTTCAGATACATCAGGGAGAAAAGCAAGTGCAAGGAGACAATAGTGAGGATTAAAAGGGGTGGGGAGTGGATGGAAATGGGAGAAGAACAGGCAGAATCACTGAATGAATACTTTTGTTCCGTGTTCACAAAGGAAAAGGGGGGCCACTACCAGCATGGGCTGGGGGGTGGGAACAGGAGGAGAGGAGGCGACAGATGGAAGAATTGAGGCAAGTAGATTCCTAGAGGGACTGAGAACACTGAAGGTAGACAAGGCACCAGGGCCAGATGGTATCCACCCCAGGGTGCTGAGGGAGATGGCGGAGGTGTTGGCGGAGCTGCTGGCAGATCTCTACAGCACATCACTGGAGTCTGGATGTGTGCCACTGCTGGAGGATGGCACATGTAGTTCCATTACACAAGAATGGGCCAAGGGATGAACCAGGTAATTATCATCCAGTAAGTCTCACCTCCATAGTGTGCAAACTCATGGAAACAATACTAAAGGTAAGACTGGTGTCGTACCTGGAGGACAATGGCCTCCAGCATGTGAGGCAGCATGGGTTTGTTTCAGGAAAGTCTTGTCAAACCAACCTGATGCAATATTATGTCTGGGTAACAGGTGAACTGGATAAGGGTCATGCGGTGGTTGTTCTTTACTTGGACTTCAGCAAGGCCTTCATTTCGGTGCCTCATGGGCAGCTTGGGGGGAAGCTAACTGGTGTAGGATTAGGGGCAAAAATGTTGAACTGAATTTCAAGCTGGCTGAGTGGGAGGCTGCAACAGGTGGTGGTGAGAGGGGAGCTCTCAACTCCAAGGCTGGTGATGAGTGGGGTGCCATAGGGCTCTGTGTTGGGGCCAGTATTGTTTGGGCTCTTTATATCAGACACTGGACATGGGGTGGTGAGCAAGGTAAGTCTGTTTGCTGACGAGACCAAAATCAGAGCAGTGGTGTATGGAGAAGAGGGGTGGAAGCAGCTGCAGAAGGACCTACACAAGCTAGAGGAGTGGTCAGAGAGGTGGCAGCTGGGGTTCAACTCAAAGAAGTGTAAGGTTATGCACTTTGGTGTGAAGAACTAAAGGAGAGAATACTGGCTGGGGGGGCTAAGCTGGGGATCACTGAGGAGGAGAAGGACCTTGGGGTAATGATAACAGGGACCTTGAAAAGCATTGCCCAGTGCAGGAGAGCAGCTACAAAAGCAAACAAAATGCTGGGGTACATAGCGAGGGGGTTTTCATCCAGGCGAAGTGAGGTGATCTTGCCCCTCTACAGGTCACTGGTAAGGCCGCACTTAGAGTATTTTGTGCAGTTTTGGAGGCCATACCTAAAGCATGATATCAGGCTGCTGGAGGGGGTGCAGAGGACAGCAACAAAGATGATATGGGCAATGGAGGGGAGAGACTATGACAGCAGGCTGGGAGACCTAAATATGTACACCCTGGAGGATAGAAGGGACAGGGGGGACATGATAGAGACATTCAAGTATCTGAGGTGAATCAATAAGGATGGGGCAGATGGGGTCTTTAAATTAAGGCAGGGGAGGGTCACCAGGGGGCACGGGCTAAGAATGGAGAGGGGAAGATTTAGGAAGGAAATGAGGTGACACTATTTTACAGAGAGGATGGTAGGAAAATGGAATGCCCTACCAGAATGGGTGGTATCATGTAAATCTGTGAACAGCTTCAAAAGAGCATAGGACAGGGAACAGGGGAGGGTGAGGGTAGGGGGTGGCAGTGGGATAACAAAAGGGAGGGGGGTTGGGGCAGCTGCAGACTAGGGGTGTTGGCTGCACACTCAAGCAGACTTAGATAGACCTGGTGATCTGTTTCTGCTGGCACATTCGTATGTTCGTATGTTTGCATGCATTAGCACTACTAATACACACAGTTGGCAGCTGACTGTGGAGGTGAGAGGTGGGCTGTGCCAGTCACTGGCTGGGGGAGGGTGGGGTGGTGGGCTGGAACAACTGAGTGGGTGGTGGGGGGCCACTAGACTACCAGGGAATTGCAGATCATAATGTATTTTATCATGATGGGGGGGCCTCTAGACTACCAGGGATATGAACAACAATATTAATTTTATACAGATTGGGGGGCCGCTAGACTAACAGGGATATACAAAGCATAATTTATCAAATACACATTGGGGGGTACACTAGACTACCAGGGAATTGGACATCGTAATGTATTTTTTCATGATCAGGGAGCGACCGCTAGACTACCAGGGATATACAAAGCATTATTTATTAAATACACATTGGGGGGGCCACTAGACTACCAGGGAAATGCAGAACATTATTTTTTTATACAGATTGGGCAGAACGAAGCCCCTTGAGAAAAACCCACCCTATTTAACTTCCTAGGGCACCCCTGGGCTGAGAAAATTGCTTTTTTAATCTGGCCATCTCGTCCCTCGCTCTTTGTTCGCGAGCGTGTAATTTCTTTGATCACGAGTCTGCAAATTATTTGATCGCGAGATTCTTTGATCACGATCGTGCATCGTGAGTGGAGGGACAAGATGGCAAGATTAAAAATTCAATTTTCTCAGCCCAGGGGTGTCCTAGGAAGACAAACGAGGTTGGGTTTTACTAAGGGGGTTTCATTCTGATGAACCCATGGTGGTGGTATACCGCAATTGTTTGAATTTTTTTAATTACGTTTTTTATTCTTTGCTCATGACCCTGAAAATTCTTTGATCATGAGCCTGCAAATTCTTTGATCGCAAGCCTGCAAATTCTTTGATCGCAAGATTATTTGATTGCAATCATGCATCGCGAGAGAGGGACGAGATGACCAGATTAAAAAATCAATTTTCTCAGCCCAGGGGTGCCCCAGGAAGTCAAATGAGAGTGGGTTTTGCTCAGGGGGCTTCGTTCTGTCTAACCATGGTGGTGGTTTACCACAATTACTTCAATGTTTTTGAATTTATAGCATTTTTTATTCTTTGTTCGTGAGCCTGCAAATTATTTGATCGCGAGCCTGCAAATTCTTTAATCGTGAGATTCTTTGATCGCCATCTTTGAGGAAGGTGTTGAGGGCATGTCCTGTAGATGTCAATAGTGGTGTTTATGTGTCAGACAATATATTTTTCACTGAGATATTCTGTGGCACAGTTTACATTTTGTGGACAGTGTTTTCTATTGCTCTACTAGATTAACATTTGTTTGGTGGCTGCCCTTGCTGTTGTCAATGTACTTTTTAGTCATTGGGTGTGTAATGTGGCCGACACTTACAAGTTAGCAAGATCTCGGGGCCCTTTGCGCCCCATGCTCCCACCAACTTGCGCAACTTTCTACTTTTCTATTCTTTCTTAAAAAGTAAGGAAATGATATGCAAAAAAACTTCATTAATACATCAGTTAGGGTTCTTCTACAGTGAAAAAAGTGAGGAAATTCGCCATTAGGGTTCCTACCCGTTGAACCCCACCCCCACCAACAGGCATTGGGAGGGTGTGTGTTGTGGTCATCAGCCTAACTCTTACCCATTCTTCTCACTGCACCACCTCAGTTTGTTTACATGGGATGGGCTGAGAGTTGGGGCCGATGACCCCGCGCGCGATGCCTGTTGATGAGGCGATGGTGGTGAGGTTCAATGGGTGGGAACCCTAATGGCTAATTTCCTCACTTTGTCACTGTAGAAGAACCTAACTGATGCACTAATGAAGTTTTTGCATAGAATATATATATATATATATATATATATATATATATAATAGTAGAAGTGCTACCATAGTTAGGGTTGAGGAGCCATTTACATGTTAAACCCCAAATTTTGTACCTTAATAACTTTGCAACTGTTTGACAGATTTGCCTGAAATTTGGAATACATGATCAAGACCCATAGTCCTTGGGATCTGCCAAGTTTTGTACTGGTCGCATGTATGGCTGTGGAGTTATTAAGTGTGATCTGTGCACGTGTTCACACTTTTTTGGAATTCTACGGTCATCTCTACAGGTCGCACGGTTTGTGCGACTGGTCCGAAATCTTCAGGAAACGTGCGGCCGGGGTCCCTGATGTGCCTTTTGAAGATTTCAAGAAACAATTTTAAACAGTTCAAAGTTTTTCAAAAAACAAGTTCCCATTATAAGTCAAATGGAAAAGTTAACAAAAAGTTCAACAGTGTCGCAAATGCAGTTTTTACTTTTGCAAATGGCCCTTTTACTGTCGCAAATCCACCATTTTGTTTTCAGTTGGTCATCAGAAAAATGCTTGGCTTTTAAATTTGGGGCCCTCTAGCAACCTAATTCTTTTTGTATTCACCAAGTCGGACCCTTAGGATGCTAGGCATGTCTTTATTTTGGGGTAAAAGACCCCAGAAATATGTTTTTCAGATTTCTGGAAAAAGCACATGCACAAAGTACTTTCACACTTGCGACAGTGTCTAATGCATTTGCGAAAGCTTTCGCAAAGTTTGACAGTACTTTTCCAGGCTGTGTGAAAATGACAGCAAATTCTTGGCACCCTGCTGCAAAAGAACGGTTTGGTCCTTTGGGCTGAAATTTGGAGGGAGCACAGCCAACATCTTACAGATGAGCCTTTCAGTGTTTCAGTGAAAAAATATTACAGGGCAGCAAAGTTACATCACTCCAAATTTGATTATTTTTCCCATAGGATAACATTACAGCGTCCGACGCATTACAGGGATCCTTTGGCGCACTGCTGCAAAATAACGGTTTGGTCTTTTGGGCTGAAATTTGGAGAGAAGAAAGCCAACATCCCACAGATGTCCCTTTTACTGGTTTGGTGAATAAATATTACATGGAGCCAAAGTTATGGCACTCCAAACTTTTCTTTTTTCCCCATAGGATAACATTACAGCGTTCGCCTCCCCTTTCAGGACCTGTATCTCGGAAACGGTGCGAGATACAGACTTTTTGTCAGAAAAATGCTTAGCCCCCATTCATAAAGCTAGCCAGGAAAGTCATAAATCATATGACTTTGAAATTTTTTTTCTATGTGGTACGGTTCCTGAGATATAAGCAATTTACTATTCCTGCTCCTCATTTTCTGCTCTGAGACCCATTATTATGCATACATTCTTTGTCCGCACTGTCTTTCTCTATGCAATTATTGGGGAAAACTAGCCTGTGCACTTACACTACTGTTATCCTTACTGCTTCTGCTTGCGGTTCCATAACTGTTTCACTTACTGTTCCCGTCTAAGGCACCATGTGCTTTACCCTTCGCGTTTCCATTTGCGCTTCCGTTTGCGTTATTTTAACCATTTCTGTCTACAGTACTGTTTATCTTTTAGTTTTGCTTTGTGTCACCATGCGCAATACCATTTGCGTTTGCGGGCACCATGTTACTATGTGACAAGACATCACGTGGCAGGAGCGTGGGGCCTTTTGGGCCCCCCACTCCCGCCGCCACATTACATTCACTATTTCTCATTATACTTCTCAAAAAGAAGGGAAATTAGAGCCAAAGATCTCCATTTAATGCATTAGTTAGGGTTGTTCCACAGCAACAAAAAAGAGGAAATTCGGTGTTAGGGTTGAGAGCCACCCTTGGACACCCCCGCCTACACCCCCAGCCAGCATCGGGGTGTGTATTGGGGTTGTCGATCCTAACTCTCACCCCATTCTCCTATACCTCTGCTTCTTCACACATCTGATGGGGTAAGAGTTAGGGCTGGCAACCCCAACACGCACCCTGATGCCGGCTGGGGGGGTCCAAGGGGGGCTCTCAATCCTAACACTGAATTTCCTCACTTTTGTCACTGTGGAACAACCCTAATGAATGCATTAAATAGAGTTTTTTGCCATATATATATATATATATATATATATATATATGATGGAAAAAACTGTGTTTAATGCATCATTTAGGGCTAACGCAAAAAAAATCAGGAAATGAAACATTAGGATTGAGCTCCTAACTCCCCCAAACACCCTACACCCCCATCCTCCACAGACTGGTAGACACCGGGGTGTGCCATTAGGGTTGTGTGTAATCCTATGGGAAAAATGTCAATTACGTCATTGAATATCTTTGTAACCAATTAATTCCCCGACACCTAAACAGAACAATTCACATCTCTAGGACATCCCCTCAACACCCTGTAAATTTCAAGTAAAAAGACCAAACTGTTATTGAGATATGGTTGTCCCAATCTGGGCCATCTGGTCTTCCCTAGGATTATATGGTCTTCCCCATGCACATCGCAAAATATACACATACATTTTCTCATAGGCTATAATAGGAACTTCAAATTGTAATAACTTTTGATGCAGGAGTGAGAATATAGATACATAGATACATAGACAGTGTCGGCAGATAAGGGCCTATGGCCCACCCAGTCTGCCCATTTGAGCTTGTAAGTTCAGTTTGTTTTCCTAGAAGTCTGTTGCCCCTTGCCCCTGACCTCCAGAATTCCTTTATGTCTATCCCATGCATTCTTAAATCCCATGATTGTTTCAGCCCCCACCACTTCCTCTGGCAGGATGTTCCACTTGTCCACCACCCGTTCTGTGAAGAAATTCTTTCTCATGTTTCCTCTGAATCGTCCTCCCTCCATCTTCATCCCATGTCCTCTAGTCCTGGAACATCTTTTTCACTTAAAAATAGTGTTTTCCTGCACCCTGTTCCTCCCTGTAAGATACTTGTATGTCTCTATCATATCCCCTCTCTCCCTCCTCTCCTCCAGGGAGTACATGTTCAGTTCCTTCAACCTGTCGAATATTTTTCATATTCCACCCCTGCCCATCATGTGCTTGACTTATACAATAGGCAACAACTGTTTATGTATGGTTTTACTATTTAAATATTGTGTCTGAGGTCTGTTTTGTTGTTGTTACTTTTTAAATTGGTGTTATTACTCAGTAGTTTGCCTGCTGTGTGTTAGTCTGCTCAACTGTGTGATAGAGATTAGTGATGCTTTGGAATCCTCTGTTTTGATTTGGTTGATATGGTGTGTAGTGGTGTCTTGGTTGTGCTGGTAGTGGATTCGGAGTTTATTTTTTCATTGGTGCTATTAGGTGTGTGTTGAGGAATGAGTGATTTTATTGGTTTGCTGGTGTTTGTGGGCGGGATGTGTGTGGTATGTTTACTTCCAGAGTGCTTCCATGACCATTGGTGAAATGGGACTGCTTATTGTTTTGGTGCAGTGTAAATAATATTTATATAATGTATGGTAAGTGCCTATTAACCACCATAATCAGCAGTCACACAGCTTTGTTATGCACTGTTTAGAATTTTAAAAGTTGTTAACCACACTTCGGAACTTCCAAACAGTGGCATAGCAAAAAAGAATGCGCCAGAGTTCCATAATTCTCACACATAGAATGCAAACAGTGTTTTTGTGACCATACACTATAAAAGATGACGGCTGGGGATCAGGTGACAACCACGTTGAAATCACCTCTCGTGGTTGCTAGGGTTACAGTAAACCTCTCGAGCTGCGCTCTCGAGGTTTACCATGTTGCCCTAGCAACCACTCGAGGTGATTACAGCGTGGTTATCACCCGATCCCCAGCCATTATCCTCTATATATTTATAAGATTTTATTTTATATTGTGTTGGTAGTGCTCAGTGCAACAGTAATTTAGTTCTTTAGCCCTCTCTGCATCGCAGCTTCTGAGAAGGGATGTCGACATTCAGATACCGATGGAGATGGAGATTTGGCACAAATATCCAAGGCTCACAGGGAAAAACGGCTACGTATGGGACAGAGCAGCTTCACTGGTTATTCAGAGTCTGTGTCACTGGCGAGCTGCTTTGAACACTTTCTGGGAGGAGACTTGTAGTGTCAATGTGTGCAGAATATTTATTATTTGTTTCTTTCTGATGGGTCTAGCAGTGGCTCCTTATCCTACTTGAACTGAGAACAGCTCAAGAAAATCTCTTGTTCCAGGTTCATTGTTTTCAGTGGATGATGTAATTCTAGTGTTTTCCTCTGTGGTGCTTCTCAATGTTTAAGAATTAATTCTGAAAAGCTCATTGTACATAAATACTGTTTTCAGTCAAGTTTTTGTAATTTGTTTTCAGTGCTAAGTACTGCTCCAAGTGTACTGCTTTCAGCTTCTGGCTTTTTTGAAACTGCAAGTAAAAGTTTCCCACTATGCAGGTTTTGTGTAATTAGGTAGATTGCTGACTTCATTTTTTAGTTTTAAAAGAAGTTCCAGCTTGTAGCGCGTAACTGATGCCGCAGTGAGAATATCGGGTGATGACACAGCTACTATAGGTGTAAATGGATTTATTTTCACTTCAGCTATGTCATCACCCGATATTCTCAATGAATACACAACACCCATATTGTATAACTATATATACATATACATACATACATACACACACAAGCACATACATATAAATATATATATATATAGTCTATGCAAAAAGCTTTGTTAATGCATCACTTAGGGTTAAAACACAGAAAGTCAGGAAATAAGACATTTAGGGTTGCCCTGTCCCCCCCATGGACCCACCCATCATTCCAAGACTGACACCTGACAGGGTGTGTCATTGGGGTTGTGAGGCCTAAATGTCACCATAATTCACATCTACAAGACTTACCGTCAACACCCTCCAAATTTCAAGTGAAAAGATCAAACCATTTCTAAGATATTTAATATGAAATTTTTTTTTAAATTGGGCTATCTGGTCCCTCCAAATCTGGCCATCTACTCCTTCCCTTGCAATCAAAGATCGCAAACAAAGAATCTCACGATCAAAGAATTTGCAGGCTCGCGATCAAAGAATAAAAAATGGTAAAAGTAAATTTTTAGAGAAAAATACATAAAACCACAGCCATGACTCAACAGAACAAAATCCCCTGTGCAGATCCCACCCTAGTTTAGCTTTATAAGTCACCCCTGCGCTGAGAAAATTGAATTTTTCATGTTGCAATTTAGTCACGCCTTCGCGATCAAAGATTGCGGTCAAAGAATGTAAGATCAAAGAATTTGTAGGCTCGTAATCAAAGAATTTGCAGGCTCTTGATCAAACAATATAGTAGTGGTACCACAGTTAGGATTGAATAAGCACTTTAATGTTAAACC
Organism: Neoceratodus forsteri; assembly: GCA_016271365.2. NCBI lineage: Eukaryota > Metazoa > Chordata > Ceratodontiformes > Ceratodontidae > Neoceratodus > Neoceratodus forsteri. Next base: position 81,692,751 of record CM028133.1, on the reverse strand, counting down.
TCAAATTTTTCACCTTAATAGCTTTGTCACCATATGATGGATTTGCCTGAAATTTTGCATGTGTGGTCTGGTACCATAGATCTCTGGATCTGGCAAGTTGCGTTATGGTCGGATGTACAGTTGCAGAGCTGCAGAATGCCGAAAACTTCAAAAAAAATTTACTTTTTGTGAGTTTCTCTGCTCATGCCCACAGCCCACATGATTTGTTTGTTTGGTCTGACATCTTCAGGGAAGATACAGTCTGGGTCACTGATGTGCCTTTTGAAAATATGGTGTAAAAATATTAAACCGTTCAAAATTTATTCAAAAAACAAATTTCCCATTATAGTCAATGGTGAAAATAATTAAATATATCTTGGGAAAGTGTCACAAGTATAATTTTCCTTTTGCAAATGGCCCTTTTACTTTCATGCTGCTGCCATCTTGTTTCCAGTTAGCGAGAGAGAAAAATGCCTGGTGTTTAAATCTGGGACCCCCTAGGTAAACACTGACTGTTGGGTTTACCTAGTCAGGTCCTGAGGATGCCAGCCCTAACTTTTTTGGGGGGTAAAACCCCCAGAAATGCTGTTTTTAAAATTGGTGCCACAGTACTTTTGCAAATAGCAAAAGTAACAGCCTCAACATTTTTGCAAACACGAAAGTGTTGTGCTGTTTTTTTCAAAACTTTCACAATTTGTGAAACGACTTTGCTCAAAAACTGCAAATTTTTGCCATTCCCCTGCAACAAAATGGTTGGGGCTTTGGGGCTGAAATTTGTAGGGTGGCAAACTCTGGTCCCACAATATGCCTTTTGGTAGTTTGGTGCCAAAACATTCAACAGGCCCAAAATTACAGCATTCCGAATTTGAGAAATTTCCCATAGGATAACACTGTGGTGTCCATGATGCTTTTTGGCACCAGTATCTTGAAAATGAAGCAAGATATGGAGTTTTCCACTACCTACAGCTTAGATCACCATGATCTAATCTGTAGAAACTAGTTTGGAAATCACAGATTACAACAGCAAGTGAATTTTTTCCCTACTTGCTATAGTTACGGAGATACTGGCTAATTAGTGTCACGAGGATTCCAAGGATGTCTTTTCAGCATATTCTGGTGCCCATATCTTGTAAACAATGCGAGAGATATAGATTTGGTTGATCTAGCTTGTGTGGAGTTCTTCCTGTCATGATTACAACGGCACTAGAATTTTTTCCTAACTGCTAAAGTTGCTAAGATATTAGCAGATTAGTGTTACTAGGGTTCCTTGCTCTGTAGGGCTGCTGTATGGCTCCATAGTTATGTGTAAGAAGAAGCACAGGGCCCAGAGGGCCCACGCTCCCACATACGCATACCATTGTGCAAGAAATGGGCAATATGAAGGAAGCACAGGGCCTGGAGAGCCCATGCTCCCACTAACACATACCACTTACCAGTTACATTACACTTTCTCAAAAAGAAGTGAAATTCATGGCAAAAAAAACTCCATTAATACATCAGTTAGGGTTCATAGCACAGCAACAAAAGCATAGAAATGTGGTGTTAGGGTTACCACCCCTTCCACCCACCCCAACCCCTACCACCCCACCCTCCACACACCAACAAGCATTTGGGTGTACGTTGGGGTTGTCGTGCCTCTCACCCGATTCTCCTATACTGCACCACCTCAGCTTGTTTACACATAGAATAGGGTGAAAGTTAGGCTGATGATCCCAACGCACACTCCGATGTCTGTTGGTGTGTGGAAGTTGGGGTAGTAGGGGTGGGTGGTAATCAGAACACCAAATTCCATGCTTTGTTGCTGTGCCATGAATATATAGTGTGTATATATATATATATATATATATATATATGTATATATATATATATATGCAATAGGCGTGGTCCCAAAAGCCATGTGACAAATCCATATATTTCCACATATGTGTAACAAATTTTAGAACCCAACAATTATCATACATATTTGTGATAAATGCAACCTGTCAATCAACCCCAACCCCCACCCAGCTGGAAGTTCTAGCATTTTCTCACATAGTAGTACTAACCATATTCAAATGCAAATAACTTTAAAATGAAAAATGACAGCATGGTACTGTGAGCATAAACATATCTACAAAAGGAGTGGTGTTTCTTTTATTGATACCTTTCAGGTTTTTTAATAATTAGCAAAACACAGCAGAACATTTTAATTTTTGTTCACTTTTTTGACAAACAAATGCAAATAACTTTAAAATGAAAAATGATAGCACGGTACCTTGAGCACAAATGTTGGTCAGCACAAAAACAGCTACAAAATGAGAAGCGTTTCATTTATAGATACCTTTAGGATTTTTTATAATCAGCAAAAATGGCAGAAAATTGTATTTATTTTCATGTTTTTGATGAACAAATCACCCCCCCCCCCCAAAAAAAAAGCAAAAACAAAAGAACTGTGCATCAAGCTTTTCCATTATGTACTGGGAAAAATGTAAAGTTGAAGCATCCATAGCAACTGCTTAGCAACCACCATGCAAAGTGGAGCTACACTGGGAAAACCATAAAATGGCCATGTAAATTTACATTAAAAATTAAACAATTTGAAAGAAAACTCCCTTCACTATCCTAAAGGATCCCTATTGCATAAATGGCATACATAACAGGGACCTTGTGAAACACATGATTTATTTTCACTCGAGCTGTTTGACCTTGGGCAGGGAAATTATGGCTTACACCACTCGTGAGGTTACCCAAGGTCAAACATATATATATATGTGCACGGGCACAGTAACTCAATAGGAAATGCAAATGGTAACAGTAACAGCAATGAAGATGCAAAACGAAAGACAAACGCAAACGCAAATGAAAGGGCTGCCGTAAATACAAATGGCAATGCACACGGTGATGCAAACTGAAACACAAACACAAACAGTAGTGGAAACACAAATGGTAACAGTAATGCAAACACAAGCGCAAACGAGAATGCAAAGGATAACGCGCACGGTGGCGTACACAGGAACAGTAATGCAAACGGGTACGTAAACACAAGTGGAAACAGTAATTGTAACATTAACAGAAGCACTTACCCTGTTTTTCCCCAACAGCTGCATAGAGAAACACAGTGTGTACAAATAATGTATGCATAACAATGGGCCTCGGAGCCAAAAATGAGGTGCTGGAATACTAAATTGCTTATATCTCAGTAACCGTAGGACACAGAAAAAAAAAATTCACATGATTCATGATTTTCCTGGCTATGTTTTTGCTGAATGCCCATAGGACTATGCATTGTCATGACAAAAATTCTGTATCTCGCACGGTTTTCGAGATACGAACACCGAAGGCACAGCGTATGCCACCATGTTAGTCTATGGGGAAAAACACCAAATTTGGAGTACCGTAACTTGGCAGCCGTGCAATATTTTGTCACCAAACCACAAAAATCTGTAAGATGTTTGGCTGCTTTCCCTCCAAATTTCAGCCCAAACGACCAAACCGTTCTTTTGCAGCAGGTGGCAAAGAACTCCTGTCATTTTGGTCATAGTCTGGAAATTTGCGACACTTTTCGCAAACATTTGTGAAACTGTGGCAGGTGCGACACTACTTTGTGACACTACTGTTTCCAGAAATTTGAAAAACATATTTCTGGGGTGTTTAACCCCAAAATAAAGACATGGCTAGCATCCTCAGGGGCCGACTAGGTGAACACAGAAAGAATTGTGTCCCTAGAGAGTCCCAATTTTAAATGCCAAGCATTTTTGTGATCACTAACTGAAAACAAAATGACAGATTTGTGACACTACTAGGGCCATGTGCGACACTAAAAAGTGCATTTGTGACACTTTCAAACTTTTTGTTAACTTTTCCCATTGACTTATAATGGGAAATTGTTTTTTGAATAACTTTTGAACCATTTAATATGTTTTCACAAAATCTTCAAAAGGCACATCAGAGACTCTGGCCACATGCTCCCTGAAGTTTTTGGACTGGTCGCACAAACTGTGTGACCTGTAGGTGAGAGCAAAGAATTTACAAAAAAATGTAATTGCGTTTTGCGTTCTGAAATTAGCGCCTCTTTCCAAAAAATGCACTTTTTACCACTTTTGTGCATTTTTTGTCCATGGCACTGCATTGACACCGTGTGGTCTATTGGTCTGAAACTTGGGACGTAGAAAGAGCTTGTGCCAAGGCACATGCCAGCATTTGTTTGGTGAAATAATATTAATCCCTTCAAAAGTGCCTTTGGCACTCATGGAATATCCATGCCTCACTCTGCAGCAGTGAGAATATTTTCCATATTCCACTCCTGCCCATCATGTATCATATATATATATATATATATATATATATATGTATATGTATATGTGTGTGTATATATATATATATATGTAACCCATCCCCACCAACCCCATTGTTTAACTAGCAGGGCTGCTCCTCTCACCACATGGCACCAAAGAGAGGGATGGGGGTTGTCACTACAGTTCAGTTTACTAGTACATCTACTTCGGAGCCTGCCATCCTCAGACAGGCAAACCAAGTGTAGCAACTACCTGGCTCACACCTGCGGGGGATCATTTGCCATGGCCATCAATCTGGGTCCCTGGGAGAAAACATTTGCTCACAATTATGCTAGGTTTGTACTTCTGGTCAGGGGCACCCTAGTAAATCCAGACACAGCGGAAGGAACTAGGTTGGGATTCTAGAATGTGGCTTTTATTTACATACACAGAGAATAATCACAAATCAAAGATGGACCCCCACAGGGCTACTCATCCTGGTAATGCAGATTACTGAGGTACAGACTTCCTGAATTCCCATTTAGCATAGGCATACTGAACACACACACAGCGAACCCTCCAGTTCTGACTTGAACAGCAAACACTCTGGTTCTGAATTACACAGTGAGCTCTCAGGTTCTGAAATGGAGACTGGCACACATGGCCAAAACTGGTACACTTCCCTTGACTAGGCACCCTCAGCCAGTACTAGGAGACGTTCCCATATTTCATGAGGAATTACTGGTGGCACCCTCGACCACCAAAGACTAGATATAGGCTCACAGATAATTCAACCCACGTCTGGGTAAACTATTTTCTTTAGGCACTGGCCAAATACACTGAGGGAAAACACATGTCCAAACTAAACCCGGAGAGGTAAATCGGTTGCTCCAGATGAGGGGGGGGGGGTCTCCCAACTTTTGCTTCCAAATTTATACTCAGTAATTCATCTGGTTAATAACACTCTTCACAGAAAAACTTGTAGATGCCATCTTGAAATGTCTTTCATATTTAGCATACTACTTTTCACACCTCGGAGGTGCCATGAAATTAAAAGTTCTGTAATTGGCACTGTCTCTTCACTAGACCCTAACTTTAGCAGACACTTTTAAATCAGACACAAGCTAAAAGTTTTGTACTTGGCAAGTCTCTCTCTGGACCCCATAGTAGGCAGACACTTTTAAGCAGAAAACAGTCTAGGTGACAGAGTTCCTTTGTCAGAGAACACTCACCAAAGGAATGCAGGTGCCCCTGGGTTTTTCCACACAAAAGTCTCAGGTTCTCACAGAGCAGTTGAATCTCAGACAGCTTCAGCACAGTCCAGGCTGGACCAGGGGATTGCCCCTGAAACCTGGAATCCCCCCCATCCCTCCAGGAATGAGGCACTGGAAAACCCACTTGGAACGGTTTCCATCACTTCACTCTCTGTTTTCTATGTTCTTCTAGGATGAGAACAAACTACCCAAACCACAGTGGTAGCTCTCTGTCAGAGCTAAAAACTGAGGAGCTGCCTAGGCTGCAGCCTCGTCCTGGCACTACTCTCTACAGACTACTGAACTCTAACTCAACATTCTACAGCTATCTCCCTAGCTAGCATTCCAATGTGGCTTATGCTGCTGCAACAATTCTAAAGTGATATCATCACTCCAGTTCAGCTGAGACTGAAAAACAGAGTGGGACACTGTGAAATCCATTTAACTGGCATTTCACTAACTGCCTCTCCCTGCCTGCCACTGATTCCAAGTGGGATTCTAGTAACCCATAGGAACAAGGGGGTTATTTGTATATGTATATGTATATGTATATATATGAATATATATGATAGCCATACTGATTTAAAGCAGCCCACACCACAGTTTTGGTTTTCTATCATTATCAAGTCTTGTGAGTATAAGCCAATAGTTCAACTTTGTTGTGTCCATTGCAGTATTTATAGTCTAACTCTATCTCTACACATAAATATGCAGCTGGGAAAGACCCAGGGACTGAAAGGGATTTTCTTAATAATTTATGTATCAAGACCACAAGTTTTTCTCTATTTTTGGTGTCCCAGATTTCTCCCCCATAATCTAACTGGGCTAAATATTTTGACCCAAATTGCCTCCAATAGTGGTTTTATAGACATTCCGCCATAGGAATAGCTAATTTTTTCCAAAGTCACTGCTGTCTTTTTTGCTGTTGCTAGCACTTTCTCTAACTGTTTTTTCCATAGATTTTTTGTTGAAAAGCAGAAACCTAGATAAACATAAGTGTTTGTTGTGTTGTTAATTTGCCAGGGCCCAAATTCCATCTTCCATTATTCCTGCCTTTTCCACGTAGTCATTTGGGTTTTAGTAGTATTCACTCGGTGTTTAATTATTTAGTTTTACTCTCTAGCAGGTTTATCTTATTTTGGAGTCCTCTTTTGCATAGTGAAACAATATTATGTCATGAGCAAATGCCATTACAGGACAACTTTTGTCCAGTATTTTTGCAGTATGATTCTAGGACCTCTACTCATCTTAGCACTACATCTACATAAATCGAGAAAAGAGAAGGTGCTACAACACACACCCCTGCCTCACACATCTAACTATTTTTATTGGCTGAGAAAGCTGGCCATTGGTCCCTATGCGGATTTTTGCCCATGTTTCTTCAGAGTCTACTAATCATGGCTGCTATGCATGAACGAACCGCAGGGTGTGCAGATGCACATAAAGCACACACGCATCGAGATACATTGATCCGACATGCATGCCACCGGCTGAGAACATGAATGACTGGTGCATAACGGGGTCACATAGTGCACATGTGCAGTGGTCCATGAATGATACATGCTGCATGCCTGCAGAGGCATGGTCACATAGTGAGGTGCACAGAGCGCACCTGTGCATATGCACAAAACAAAGTGTGACAGTCAGGTGCATGGGTGCCAGAGCATACAGTTATGCCTGGGCGAGGGCTGCCATAACCCTATGTGCATTCATGCCAGCAGCCCAGAAAAGATGGGTGAAGGCCACAAACAAGCTGGCCACTAGCAGCAACACTGCAACCGACTGCATGGGGCACATGTGGACCCACGTGGGAGAGGACATGCAAGTGAGGATGGCAGGAGGCAATGCCCGAGTGACAGGTGTGAACCCAGCACAGCTGGCCCCATACCTGGGCAACACAGGGGGTGGACAGGCGATACAGGCCTGGTAGTGGGGACAACAGCAACAAGGGGCCACGCATGTGAGTGCTGCTCCACCAGCACACATGCCCCATCAGCACAGCATGGGCAACAAGACACCAGGCTGGCCATCCCCTAGTGCATGGGCACAGGCAAGCACCATGTGACATGCCACCCCACCCCTTGGTGCATGGGCACAGGCAGACACCATGTGACTGTCACAGCCCCTGCCTCCCTCCATAGCCCAGAGACAGCAATGAGACAGCATGTGAATATGAACTGGTTTATTACACCCCCAGGAGCAAGCACATACATACACTAAACACAGGCATGCCCCACACACCAGCAACATGGGCAGTGCAGGCGGGGACACAGTAATGGTCATGGCAAATCACATCAGACCATACGTACAGCAGGCAACCCCTCTCCCCTCAAAGTTCACAAGTCGATGTAATGGCATGGTCCTGGATGCTCTCTCCACCTACCTGGATCACTCCCTGGAGTTTAACTAATCAACGTCATCCTCATCGTCATTCATCTCCTGCCTCCAAACTCCCATGTAATGGAGCATCATGCACTTCACTGGCCCTTTGTAATGCTGGAAGGGAATGGGAACAACATCAGTATACATTCTCCACAACACACACACACACACACACACACACACACACACACACACACACACAGACACACACAGACACACACACACACAGCGCCCAGGGCATGGGGCCCCGAGCCTGTCCAAGTGCACCTACCGGTGAGGGCACAAACACCTCCCACATTCTGTCCTTCTGATTATCATAGTATAGCTGCAGGCCAGCCCCCTTCAGCATCATGTAGAAGGGGTGGGGAACCTTGTACCACTGGCTGCATTGGGGGGTGTTCACACATAACAGTGACATAACACATAATCTGGATGATCGAATAGTGTCAATTCTAGGTGTGTTGACGTCCCCCGATGGTCCTGTGGGGAAACAAGAGGGAGGCAACATCAGTCACCATGCCGATGTCCCCACCCAGTACCACACAGCAACCTGAAGCTATGTGAGTGACCTGTCTGCTCAAAGCTCCCAACCCTCCAGAGGTTGTTGGGGTAGTTGTCCTCTGACACACCCCACATAACTGGGGGAGAACATCCTTTTGTGGTCCACACAGATTGCCACCATCTCTACCAACAACACCAGGCTATGCATGCACTGGCTACAATGGCACCACACAGCTCACATGTCGCTGGCACATGCATGGGTGGGATGCTCGCAGGAATGCAGATGCCCCCTTAAATGTGTACACTGTTTAATGGCCCAGAACAAAGGGGACTGCATTGTACAGTGCACGGTGCAACATAAGCAGGAACAGATGTGGAGGATGTGTCCAGGGCCGCTAATGTACACATACCTGATTGTGGATCAGGGAGATAGGTGGCAGAGGTGGGCCATGCCCATGGGTATTCTGTCCCCATATCAACGTGGCCACATGGCAGGACACACACTTCATTGAGAAGTTCTGCTTTCCATGGGCCACCATGACACAACTGTGTGACATCTATGACAAAATCATCCCACAGACACAACAGTAAAGGGCAATGACGGGGGAAATGAAGGTCCTGTGCGCACTCACATACTGGTGATATGGTGGGTGTCTACTACCAGTCGTCTGTGTCCCAGGTCATGTCACAGGTGATGGATGTTCTGCTTGTGCACAGGGGGGGGGATCAAATACAGTTCTCCACTGTGGTGGATTATATGCCTACTATGAAGCAGGCATTCTATGACATGCATAGCATGCCAAATGTGTACGGGACAATTGATGGCACACACACTGGCATACTAACGCCCTTGGTGAATGAAGAGACATACAGCAACCACAAGGGGTTCCACAGCATCAACTGCCAGGTAGTGTGCGATGTAAAGGGTATCTTCACAAATGTGTGAGCCAAGTTCCCAGTGTCCTTACATGACTCCTATGTACTGGACTCCTCCGGGACTCGGTGCCATGCTGCATGCATGACAGCTGGATGAATGGCTGCTTGGTGAGTTTGCTGACCCCACATGCATTGCCCATTCAGGTGCATGGACACACTACATGGCATTAGCACTGTGTTTCCCCACTGGAAGGTGACAGCAGGTACCCACTCTGGCCATACCTGATGACCCCATCCTGTCTTCAGCAATGCCAGTGGAGGAGGCGTACAACACAGCCCACAGGAGAACAAGGGGCATTGTCAAGGGGACCATTGGCCTACTCAAGATGCGTTTTCAGTGTCTGGATCATGTTGGGAGGACTGTCATGCTTTTCCCACCAGGGCATGCAAGGTGTTCACTGTGTGAGCCATGAGGGGACATGCCCATGCCACAGGTACCACCCGCTGGCCCTTGGATGATGTGGATATGGGGTTGCCTCACCGGGAGCTGCAAACAGTGGGCAGCCATGTAGCCCAGCAGGCACTCATTGATGGAATGTTTGGGTACAAGCAGCATCCTCTGGCTCACACACACACACACCACCCCCGCAATGCCTATGTCACGGGCAGAACACCCATGCAGGCTGTGCTGTGCCATGCAAGTTGACAGCATGCACTGTTGTGTGTCTCACCTCCTGGTTCATTGCAGTGTGGGTCTCATGTGAGGGGTGCACAGTTATGCTTCCACTTACTGAGTGCACCTGTGTGGGGTGTGGTGGGTGCATGGGTGGGTGGGTGGGGTTGGGGTGCAAGTTGGTGTCCACAGTACTGTGTGCCACCCGTGGTATGCCAGGACATATGTGGTGTGTGTGGTGGGTGGCCAGGGTATGGCACTGTTATAGAACCCACGTACTTACCCGACTGGCACTGGGTGAATACCCAGTGCTGTGCCCATTAGGCATAGCTTGTAGTCTCGCAGATGTCCATGTCCCTAGTTGTCTACCTTGTGCCCATGCCACACCACATGGCCTGCGATCATCCTGTGATGGGAGGATGAACCCTCCATCTGTGTGCTCACTCCTGGCAGTGTCCTGGCTGCATGTGTTAACTGGAGTGCCCCCCTCATCCATGTTCCCGGGCTAGGTGATCTGCTGCCATGTGGCCATGCCAACCACTGTGCCCACGTCCAGTGCCTCCTCAGATGGGGGGGTTGCTGCTTTTCAAGGGGGGGTGTTCAGGGCCCAATGCGTGTGGGGACCACTGAGTGCATGCATCAACAGTGTGCAGGGATGTGTGTGGCATGGCACCAGGGGGTGCAGGTCAGGCCCATAGGTGAAGCCATATGTGTTCCTGTGTGGCAGCACAATGGTTGATGCCTTTGCACATGTCCCAGGCTACATTAGCCAGGGCCATGATCATGGCTGTGTTTTGCTGCTGTGTCTCAAGCCTGCCCCATTCCAGCTGCTGCAGCACTCGACCTGGGTAGGTCTTATTTTTTATTTATCAAGTCTAGGATTACAAATACCTTTGAGCCATGGCTCTTTTACAAAGGTTCCACGTCAGAGAAATACAAATTATGGGGGACATCAAGACAGGCATTACAACAATATGGACATTGCAAACAGAGTACAGATTAATACAGTTCAAGGGTAGCATTGTAACAAGGCAGCCAGCGGCATTTGTCAGAGAAAATAGACAACAGATAAGAAGTGCCAGAGTCATAGGGAGAGGAAGAGGGTAGGGGGAGAAGGAATGTAGGAAGAGTGGCAAGAGGATGAAAAGTGCAGCATTGGGTATACCAAGATGTGAGGGTAGAATCCAGTGGGGGACAACTAGAGCAGAAAGGGAAGTGGAGAAACAAGGTTAAGTTGGGCAGTCACAGGAGCTGTTGGTGTGGAGATAGTCCCAGGGCCTAGTTTTAAACATACCAATAGTTGGGGCAGAGGAGATGGTTGGGCTGAGGCCATTGAACCAGAGTGGTGCTCGATAAGCAAAAAGCGTTGTCCCTGTGAAGTGTGACAGTGGGGACTTTCAGTAGCTGTAGCGTGGATCTCCTAAGGCACCATTTGTTAATCGGTGTTGTAACAGAGTTGAGACCCCAGAAGGTGCAAGACCAAGGTAGATTTTTTTCACCATGGAGCAGGTGAGAAACTTTATGTGGTTTGATAGTTGGAGCCAGCCGGTCTGAGTGTACAGATCACATGTGTGGGTGAGACGGTGAGCACCAGTGATGAGCCGACATGCTTTATTTAAGGTAGTTGAGAGGCATCTAAGGGTTGTGGTTGTGGCCAAGCCATAAATGATGAGACCATAGTCTATTACAGAGATCACAGAGCTCAGTACTGCAACCTTCAAAGCTTCTGGCATGAGATGTGGTCTGTGTTTGTAGAGGAGACCAAGCCATGTATTAGCAGCTCTAGCTACGTTATCTACATGAAGTCCATAGGAGATTAGGGTCAACCTGTATCCCTAAGTATTTGAAGGACCCCACCTGATCTAGAGTGTTCCCCTGGGTGGTGGAGATAGCCAAGTGGTGTAGCTTGTATGGGTTATGAGAGCTGCAGAAGAGCATAGATTTGGTTTTCTTGTCATTGAGGACCAGTTTATGATTAAGAAACCATGTCTCTACAGAACTGAAACTAAGCTGAAGGTTGTGTTGAAGAGTTGCAGGATCTTTGTGAGTGGAGAATACAACAGCATCATCGGCATATAGTATGATCTGCTCAGAGCAGTGGTAGGGAGGGAGTTTAAGAAAAGGCTGAAAGGAGGGGGCCCCATATGGATCCTGTGGGACACCAGAGCGAACAGGCAGGGTGTTAGAAAAGAGCGTCTGCAATTTTACTCTCTGTGACCGGGTTTTCTAAGTAGCTTTTAAACTAGAGAGAAGAGTCAGGTGATAGCCCAGCATTCAGTAGTTGGTGTACTAATAATAGTCCATGATGTACTGTATCGAAGGCCTTGGAGAGGTCGATGAAAACGGCCCCTGTGAGAAGGCCGTTGTCAAGAGATTTGTGCAAAGCTCCAGTGAACTCAAGAAGGGCTGTGGTGGTGCTGTGACCTTTCTGGAAGCCATGTTATTGTGGACAAGGTATATTGTATTTATCCAAGTGATTGGTAAGTTGATCAGCCACGATGCGCTCAAGTGCCTTAGAGAGTGGGGGCAGTATGGAGATAGGGCGATAATTTGAGTGAATCGTCTTGTCCCCACTTTTATGGACTGGTGTCACAGTGGCTGTTTTCCATAGGTCTGGGAATTTTCCACAGCTGAGAGAGAGGTTTAGGATTTTTGTTAATGGATGAATTACCTCATCGAGGGTAAGCAACAGAAGCTTAAGGTCCAGGGTGTCTCTACTAGATCTAGATTTAGAGATAGCTGCAGTAATATAGTGGCGAGCTTCATTCAGCCTTACCTTCCTGAAGTAGAAGAGGTGATGGTTAGACTGAGGGGCTGAGGTATTTGGGGAGTAGGCCCTGTTTTCGAAAAAGTCATGGGGTAGAACAGCACTAAGGTCTGAAAAAGCCGTGTTAAAGATGTTTGCAATCACCTTGGGGTCAAGGGTTGAGGATCCATCAACCATTAACACGGCTGGAGAGGTTTTTGGCTGCTTCCCTCTGACATCCTTGATATTGTCCCAGAAAGCACGACCATTTCCCCATGTATTGGTGAGAGCGTCTTTGTAATAGGTGGATTTCATTAGCCGTATGGCTTTTGTGCAGGCATTTCGTGCTTGTTTGTAATTTTGGATGTCCATTGTTTGCCAGTGGCCCTGGCAACTGCCCAGAGGTGATCCCTTAGTTTCAGCTGTGAGAGAAGAGCCACGGTGACCCATGGGTTAGAGAGAGATTTTGTTTTGTGCCTTTTAGCAGGGGCAAAGAGGTCGCAGGCTTTGTTGAAGATTGAGATGAAGTGATCAAGAGCCAAGTTAACGTCTGTTGCTTCATAGATGGGTAGCCAGTCTTGTAGAAGCAGGTGTTGTTTGAGATGTGGAAGTTTTCCATGAGGAAGGACTCTGCTAACGATAATTTTGGGAGGGGGCTTAAGGAATTTGTTAGACCATGCACCACATGACTGGGGAGTGGTCACTGAGTGAGTCTGGGAGAATGGTCATACGAAATCCTTGTGGGGTGGTGGTGAGACCCAATCCAAGAGGGTACTGGTGCCAGTCTTGTAGTTAATCCTAGTAGGGAGTTTACCATTTGCGTGAGGTTAGCAGCTGAGATGGAGTCTTTATAGGCACTGGCACTCGATGCCAACCAGTTTTTGTTGAAATCCCTAGCAGAATAAGTTCAGCTCGGAGGATGTGAGTTGATAAAGTTTAGGACATCGTTGAATCCATGTTTAGGGTCCCTGGGTGGGATGTATACGGAGACAATAGTCAGAGCTTTATGGTTGGGACCTAGGATGATTTTTATTGGCAGAATCTGGGCTAATGCAGAAAGTGATGGAGTTGCTACAGGGTGCCAAGACAGGGAGTCTTTGATATAGATTGCACAACCACCGCCTTTTTTGGATATCCTGTCCAGCCTGTGAACATTGTAGCCCTGTATTGTCACTGCTGAGTCAGGAACTTCAGGTCTTCAGGTCTGGGCATGGGATGACCATCTGTAACACCCAAGCCATGCCAAGGGCCCCTCATCCTCACTGTTACCATGTCATGACAGGGTGTTCTCTCTAGGAGTAGGCATTCTGGTGGTGGCTGCAGGTGGGGGGATGATGACACTGGTGACACTGGCCATACATGGTGTGTCAGGTGGTGCCCTGCAGGGTGCATGTTGGGGCTGCCTTTGCCTATGCTGTGGCCCTCCTCCTGGTGGTGTGTCACTCTCCAACACTGTGTTCTGTGGTGCCACAGTGCTATCACTGAATGTGCCACTGTCCATCTGGGTCTCTGTGTCCATCTCCGTATTTGTTGATACACAATGGGTATGTTTCAGTGTTGTGCTTCTGCCTTCCCTTTCTGTCACCCTCCCCATACTGCACCTTGGATGGATACCTACCTGAGGGCTCCTGATGATTGCTGCTGGTACCCTGTGCCGACTGTGCATCTTCCATGGCCCTGGAGTGCATGGTGCCCCTGAACCCCTCTGTGATGTGGTGGCCATGTCTGTGGGTGCAAGGTGACAGTGTCAGTACTGCCATGGGGCACTGAGCACGTGTGTCTTAACACCCATGGTGTCCCCTACCTGGCATGGTGTCCACCCCCATCCACCACACCATGGACCGTGACGTCAGTCAGTGTCTTGGACACCATCTGATTGAGGGGCAACAGCTAGGTGCCTCTGCTTGCTGGACCACCACCAGTTTATCAGCATGCCCACATGTTCACAGGCATATTCTTCTTTACAGCGGTGCCCAGGTCATGCCACTTGTGCTTTATGGAAGGTGAGGATATGGGCTTCCGGGCCAACGGCATTCACGCTGGCCTGAATATCGAGTCACAGCCTGACTTTTACCTCGGGGGTGGTGGTCAGTGCCTACAGCCCATACAACCAGCTGCAGTTCTGCTGGATGTCACTGACGATCGCTGCCACCTGGCCGCTGGTAAAGTTAGGGGCACTGGGGCAGATACCACCCCATGCGTGCCTGCATCTATTCACCATTCACCTCACCTGGCTGCCTGTTCTTCCAGTTCCTGTTGCAACAGCCTGCCCTCTGCATCACCTGCTTCATCTGCCATTCTTTGCAGTGCACTGTGTTGCATGGCATTCACTACCATGCTACTGTGCATGGTGTATTGCATGTCCTTATATGATGGGGTCAAGGGGCATTCCTACATATCCAGGGCATGCCCCTATGGGGGTGAGCACACAGCTAAATGGTGCATCCAGCCACACCCCTAGTGTGCACATGCCACATGCCGACATTGATGTATGCTGTGTTTCAGGGTGTCCTGTGCACCACGTAGCTGGTAATGTGTGGTTTCTGCTCCGTCGTGCACAGCACCCAATATGAATACGTTGCTTGTTTATTCCCTTTTCATCCATTGATTTCCATAATATGTTTCTATTAACTGTGTCAAATGCTGATTTGAAATCAATGCATAATACAGAGAGTTTCTGTTTCTATAAAAGTGTATTTTTTTCATTCAAGCGAGCAAAAATAAAACAGTTATCTATGGTGTTGTAACCCAGTGTAAAGCCTTCCTGGAATTTGCTCAGTCCTCCCAAACTTTCCAGATCCATTAAAAATTTGTCCAAGATTATTTTAGAAAAGGTTTTTAGCCTGATATCAAGCAGACTTATAGGTCTGTGCATTGCAGGGTCTTTCAGACTGCCCTTTTTATGAATAGAGACAAAATTGGAATCTTTCCAAGAAGGGGGACTATAGGAACCATTATTTAATTTATTAAAGAAAAAAGTAAAACAAAACTGTCCAGAGGGTTGGACTTGTCAAAAAAGCTTGAAATAAGATCTGGGCCAGGGGCTTTATTCTTCTTCAAAAGATTTATTGCAAAACAGACTTCTTGTTTGGTGATCAAGATAGTATTACCAAAGTTCTTTAAGCATACTCCTGCATTTGAATCCAGATTTTCAGTGAATATTCCTGTAAAATATTTGATCCACTCGCTCTCTAGTATGTAAGTATCAATTTTTGTCTTGAATTTTAGCATCACCTTCTTGTATAGTTTGTAATATTGCATGCTATTTATCACACTGGAACTGTTTTTTCTCAATTACAAATTTATTGGTTCAAAAGGATAAAGTTCTGCTTTTCCTTAGTATGTCTGGTTATCCTTATTTTAGCAGTTAACAAAGCTTTTTGTCTTTGACAATCTCTATCAAGCCAGGATCCAGGATTTCTTTTATTCCCTTTTGCTGAGACTTGTTTGTAGAGGCTTTCCGGATTGTATTATGTATGTTAGTTACATAATCCCAAATCTCTAGAAGAGAATTGTTTTGATGGAGAACCCTGAAGGGACTAGTTTAATTTTCCTGTACTTGGGATAATACATGGGATTCAAGTTCATTGTCCCACCTAAGTCTTTTGTTATATTGAAGTTCTTGTAATCCTTCTTCTTTACAATGATTGTCAGAAGGGTTAGAAACAGGGAATAAACTGCCCCACAGTAGTACTGGCAGATGATCCCTTTCAGAGCCAGCACGAATCTTTAGAAAGTTCAATTTTCTTGGATTCCCAGACCAAAATATCAAATCCAATAAGGATGCTCCTGTAGCTTTAATAAAGGTGCAACTAACTGAAGAGTCTCCCTGAAAATGCCATTTAGAGGATAGAGATTGCGGGTTTCAAGAATCTCAATTAATTTTAACCCTGTCTTGTTTATCTTTTTATCCACAGTGATTCTAGAGAAACTGGGCATTAGTTCTAAGTAGTCAAAGTAAGAGTTATTTAAAAGGCCATCATAATTACATATTCTGGCATTTAAATCTCATAGGGTGATGATCCTTAACAACAGGGAATCTGAGCATTTAATCTGATAGTACATTATCTAATTGTTCCCAGATTTCATCTCTATAATATTTAAAAGATTTTGGAGGAGCATATACATTAAATACTATTAGGGAGACATTTACATGAATTAACAATAGGATTATATAATTTTTCCAGGTATAATGTATGATGTTCTGCAAAAAATGAGATCATTACATATGTAATCAAATCACTTGATGGCCTACCTAATCTATTTTTTCCTTATAGCAGGAGAATGTACTAAATCATATTCATTTAAGACAATATTGTCTTCATTTTCATGCCATGTTTCCTGACAGCAGATTATATCACCTTTCTTAATAAACTCCATCCCCTTTTTATCGCAGCATTTACTTGTTATTCCAGCAATATTCCAGGAAATAAAAAGAATTCCAAGCTGTAACCCAGAAATAGGTTCAACATTTGAGAAGTCTAAGAAGTTTTTTTCATGTTGATTGTCAGGAATTCCTCTGATTAGCAGGGAGATCTGAATTATTCCCTAGGCACTTGGAGCAATATCTAGTTGGAGAATTGATATGATCGTCTATAGACACTGACATCAGATGCTTCCGTAAGGTGTTCTAAAGAAACTTCAGAAAAAATGTCAGCAGAATTTATCAAATGTAGGCCCAGAGTGTCCAGTACATCAGATTTTTAAGCACACTTCTTATTCCTAATTAATATATCAATTTGCAAGGAATTTTCAGACCTTGTTGTCCTCAGGACACCTTGGTAACCCAATTGCACTTGTAGAATATTGATGAAAAGATTACAAATTGACCCTCTTAACTTACAAATATTTTCTTTGTGTAATATTGATATTCCATACATAATCAAGGTTACTGGAGCTTCACTTTCAATGTCAGACTTTTTACTATTGAAATCTTCTTTGTTTTGAAAATTAACAATTAGGCCCCTTTTTTTTCTAACAATCCCGCATTATACCAGGTAGTTGGCCATCTTCAGAAAATCAAAGTATATTTCAATTGTATTTATACAACCATCCTTACTTTTACTGAGGTATGGGATATCATTAAAGTTATTATTAAGGTCATACAAACAGTTACTAATTAAGTGTTCCTTTAATTCTGTGCCAGGGCCACTCTTTAGTTAATGTGAACCTTAATAAAGGAACGTTTTTTTCCAGAATTTATGGAATGACCAGTAGCCTTACTGAGAGAAAGATCTACTCCAGTATTAACAACTTCTTTAACAGTTTCCATCTGTTGACCATCGGAGCCTTTTTCATTTCCCTTATGGTTTTCTTTGCTGTTAGTGGTGACAATTAGGCACTGACCTTTGAGTGCGACTATTTCCTTTTCCAAAGCAGCCAAGTGCTAACCTAAATCCTCTGCTAAAGGGGTTAAATCATAATTAGAAATAGGTATTGAAATAATTGCATTTGCCAAAATGATCTACTTATTATGATTAACTTTCCCCTGCTTATGTTATATATTCTGTGATACATGTACCTTGCTTTTCCTTTTAGATTTATGTTTTCTTTTTTGTTTGTTTGTTTGTTTAGGACTGGAGTTCCCTGCTTGATCATTTCCTTTTTTTTGCTCTACGTTTCCCTTCCCACAATATTTCTTTTCCCCTGAAACCTTAATAATGCTATTTGGTATCTCAATCACTGTAAAATAAGATCTTTTGGGTTCTAGTTCTAACCCTGTTTCTGTGAAAAGCATTGACTCTGAGGGAGGTGTAGGGAATACTGACTCTAGCTTGTTCTCAGTAGTTACTAATTTAGCATTATTGAATGCAGTGTCATATCTTGTATTCTCTATTTCAATTTTTAGTATAATCAATTGCTCCATAAGTATCAAATTAGCTGTATGTTGATGGCTTATATGTGCTACCAATTCATCGCTGAGACAGAGGGGAATATATTAAGAGATGTTTGGGGTGTTTTGAGCTGCATCTTTGTTGTCTTACTGCATCCTGTACCTCAGCATTAATCCTTTCAGTTAATAAATGCTCCTTACTATAAACTTTATTAAAAGTTTTATCATATTAAGAGGCAAGTTCTTTCATACCTTGTATAGTTATTTGCAGTTCAGAGATAACATGTCTGAATTTGGGTCCCGAGACTAATAAAATGTCTCTTTGGGTTTCAGGAACCTTATTAATACTGGCATGGGGTTTACTGATTGTAGGTGCTTTGTTTGTATCAGATAAATAACTGATATCATGAGAGGCTTCATAATTAAATTCCTGAGAAATGAACTCAGAAAACTGTGTACACACCACCACATATAGCATTGATACCACAGGCCAGTTAAAAAATATAATTTATTTATACAGCATAGTTAAAAAACCCACCTGACATGTTTCAGGTCACCACTCAACCCTTTCTCAAAGGCTAAGGTTAAAACACTATGTCATAAGAATTTATAGTCTCCAAAAGATGATATCATCATGACATGTGACAAACATACCAATCACAAAGAATGTAGCAGATTTTTTTAATACACAAACCAATTTAAAACATGTGCAGTCTCTATAAATAAGCTATAAATACAATAATTATATACATAAATATAGATCCTATTTACAAAGCAAGGAAAAGAGGTTTGAAGATGGGAGAAAAGAGGAAGATACATATATATATATATATATATATATATATATATAATATATATATATATATATATATATATATATATATATATATATAGATGGATACATGATGGGCATGAGGTGTGATATGGCAAATATTGTCGCTCCTGAAAAGTGAGCTCTGAATATCTCATGAGTGCTGAAGGCACGAGTGAGATATCCAGAGCTCACAATGCAGGAGTGACAATTTTTGCCATAGCACATGATCTGCACATCATATATTTGATTTATACAATAGGACCAGGAGTTTCAGAAGTACAGTATTGTTATGTTGTCTTGTGTTCTGTTCCTGTTTATGCTCATTCTGTGTGTGAGTTTTTCTGAATAGGTCTGCAGTGTTACAAACTCTGGGAAACAGATGAGTGTGTTTTGCAATGCTAAATGAGTTGGTTTTAGGTAGGAGTGAGAAACAGACTATTTTGTGAAGCTGTATTCTTTAGAAGTCTGGTTGCAGTCAAGCTGAGAGTATCACAATAATTGTAATGAGCTGAGAGGCAGAGTTTGAGGAACAGGTGAGTGTTTTTAGAGGTAATTGAGTTAGCTGCAGGCAGCATTGAGGAACTTCTGTGAAGCTGTGCTCTTTAGAATTCTGGCTGCAGTCAAGCTAAGTGTATCACAGTAATGAGCTGCATGTTAGAGTGTGGGGAATAGGTGATAGTGTTTTGTAATGCTGAGTTAGCTGCAGGCAGCAGTGAGACCGCTCATGTAGTTCTTCATTTGTGTCTATGGCAACAGCACAGGTGTTTTTTGTATGCTGAGGGAAAAGCTGCCTAGAGTGATGATATCAGTGGCTTTTGTGTGACCTGTGTGTTTAAATGGCTGATATCATTACAGTAGAGCTCAGGGTAAAAATATCACACTGCTGTGGATAATACACTGTTTTATCTCACTCATTTATCACTCACCCCATTGCATAAATGAATATATATATATATATATATATATATATACACACATATATAAGACAAAGAACCTCTGTGTGCAAACACTGAGGCAAGGGTTACCCCAAAGGGCATTTGGCTGGGAAGCCAAGTTTCAAGAAAATACAAAATCACACATGCCTTCACATGTGTGATTATATATATATATATATATCTCACTGTTCAAAAAATGAGATCATAAACTGAAAAATACCATGGAAAGGACTTTTATCACTTCCTATCTTCTAAATAAGGTTTCATTTCAAAACCACTGTTGAGTCTTGGAGGTTTATAGGCCTGAAGTTGAAGGATCCAAAATAGTTTCTTGTTTCAACACTAAATTATTAAAATGTCCACCTCGTGGGTTCTGACTCACTTTATCAATTGCCATAAATGTGAACCAATGTTCTTTACCATCAGTTCTTATGGCATATATTTAAGAAATAAGGCACAAAAGGGTGTGGTATCATGGGATATCATCACACCTCAGTTAGTTGGGCATGAGACTGCAGGCTGAGTGCATCCAACCACCCGAGAAGTGATGATATCCCATGATATACCACACCCTGGAGTGACTTATTGCTATTATGAACTAAGTTTCAAGTTTTCTAAATAAAAAAATAAAAGAAACCAGTTTTAAAATGTTTAATGAATGAGTTTTTGGGTGGTGTAGGAGTACATTTTGAAAAAATAGTTCTTAGTAGAGAGGAAGAAGGTTGGTGGTGCTGGAACTTTTTTGAAGCCGTGATGATGTAGACCGATATCATCATGGATTCAAAGATCTCTGGGCCAGTCAGATTCCTCTATTTATGAGCCTCAGTTCATAAAAATATATATTAACCGCTATGACATATGTTAGATCGCTCCCCGAGTGATAGCTCTAAGATGTTTCCCCACCTTGATTTTAAAACCCCCTAACAGTTTTCCCCACATACAAAGCATTACAAGAACAGGCAGTTATAAGTAAATTCCTCTTGCTCAGTTATTTCAGTTGCATCCACACGGCTATCCCCTGCCTCAAGTAAATTGCTAAAAGTTCCTGTCTGATTGTCACTGCTGAAAGTCAGTTTTGGAGATCTTTAAAAAATAGAATCCTCAGACATGTACATAGCTATTGTGGGTACTGTATTGTTAATTGCAGCTTTGGTGTAGAAGTTTTTTCAGCCTCTGCTGAATTATATTGCATCATATGATCAGTGATCTTAGGCTGCTTGGTTTTAGCTATATGTGTTTTTTTCCTTTTTCTAACATGGATTCTCTTAGTAAAGGAGAACAGCTATTATGATTTTTTCTCTGCAGCCTAGAGCTAACCATAGTGATGTAGAGTACACAGTTATCTTTTAAAATACTGTCACTAAAGAGCACAGGTGAACAAAGAAAATAGAAGCAGAGTAGTCACAATAAAATCAACAGTTTGGAATTAAAAGGTGAAAGTCAATAAATCAAACTATATATATATATATATATATATATAAATAATAGTGGTGCGGTCACACCACTATATTTAGGGTTATGAAGGCACTTCTATGTTAAAGTCAAAATTTTGCACATTAATAACTTTGGACCCATTCAACGGATTCATCTGAAATTTGGCATGCTTGGTGGGGTAAGGTAGATCTCTTGATTTGCCAAATTTTGTTTTGGTTGGACTTAGGGTTTTTGGCATGAAAATGCTGAAAAATGCAAAATGATCCAGTTTTGGAGGCAGTTTCAGGGATTTTGTCTGTGGCCCTGTGCAGCTGTCATATAGAGTGCCACTCTGCAAGGTGGCTCATCTGAAAGAGCTTGGCTGGCTAAACATGCTGCTTTTTGTTTGGTGAAAACATATTAAGGCATTCAAAAGTTATGGCACTTTTAAGCTCCCATTATAAGTCAATGGGAAAATTTATATGGTTGTTTTATGAATAAAGAATGGAGTTTGGGCCACCTCGTCCCACCTGGCAGTCAAAGAATTTGCAGCCTCGGGGTCAAAGAATCTTTGACCCCGAGAATTCTTTGATTGGGAGGTTCGCTATCTTGTTTTTTAAATTCCATCAGAAAAAAATCAAATGTCTTGGCTCAGGAGTCACTCCTAAAGTAAAACCTGCATGGGTTTTACTCAGGGGGCTTCGATCTATTGACCCATACCTTTGGTTTCACCTAAAATGGTCAAAAAATAGAGTTATAACATTTTAAATTCTTTGATCGCGACTTGCTAATGATCTTTGTTTGCGAGCCTGCAAATTCTTTGATCGCGATCTTGCATCGCCAGGTAAAAATGTAATTTTTTTCAGCTCAGGTGTGGCCTAGGAACACAAATGAGGGTGGGTTTTGCTCAGAGGGCTTCGTTCTATCGAGGCATGGTGGTGGTTTCATGTAATTCAGCCAAAAACTTGAGTTTTGCAATTTTTTATTCTTTGATTGTTGAACCTGCAAATTCTTTGATCATGAGCCTGCAAATACTTTGATCGTGAGACTCTTTGATCATGATCTTGCATCGCGAGGGAGGGACAAGATGTCCAGATTTTATAATGGAATAGATAGGCCAATTTTCACAATATTTAACTTTAAATATCTCGGAAACAGTTTGGTCTTTTTACTTGAAATTTGGAGGGTGTTGATGGCATGTGCTGTTCCTGTGAATTACGGTGTTTACATGTCAGAAAAAATATTTTTTTCGGAGATATTGTGTGACATAATTTATGATTTGTGGACAGTGTTTTGCATTGTGGTGGTGCCTTTAAATTGATAGAGTACCTAGCCTTAGTGTCACGCATGTACTTTTCAGTCATCGTGTCTTTAAAATGTTAACAGGTATGGAATTCTGCAACTCCGACAAATGAAAATCTCAAACTTTAACATGTTATATCTTGGACACGGTTTGGTCTTTTACATTGAAATTTGGAGGGTGTTGATGGTAGAGACAGGTTTACAAGTTGGTGGGAGTGCAGGGCCCAAAGGGCCCATGGACTCCCACCAACTTCCGCAAGTCCTTAGTTTTGTATTCTTTTTCAAAAAGTAAGGATATTCTATGCAAAAAACTGCATTAATGCATCATTTAGGGTTAAAACACAAAAAGTCAGGAAATGAAAAGTCTTTAGGGTTGCATCTCAACCCCTCGTGGACCTGCCAATCATCCCAAGATTGACAGATGAGGGTGTGTGTCATTGGGGTTGTGAGGCCTAAATGTTGCCCCATCCTTGTTAACTGTTGCTTCTCAATATGATTACACAAGGAATAGGGCAACATTTAGGCCTCACATTCCCAATGACACACCCCATCATCTGTCAATCTTGGGATGATTGGTGGGTCCACGAAGGGGGGGGGCAACCCTAAAGATTTTTCATTTCCTGACTTTTTGTGTTTTATTTATTTATTTTATTTATTAGTTTTCGGAAATACCTTTGAGATAAAGGCTCTTTTGCAAAGGTTCCACGTTGTGAATAACAAAAATACAGAGCATCAGACATAGTACATTTAACAACTAGTACAGGAAACAATTTTCTAATTACAGAATATTTACAGGTCTAGTACATTTGAGATTCAGGAGCTAATAATTTCCAGAGACAGAAAATAAAATAAAAGGGGGGGAGGGAGACAGTTCCGAAAGTGGGAGAACACAGCGATGCAGGAAGGGTTAAGAATAGTTCCAGAGGAGCTATGCAAGGTTAAGAACCAGAACCTGCTGGGCAAATGCAGTTGCATCAGACTAGAGCAGGACAGGAAGTGAGAAAGAAGGAGAAAAGGATAACATGGAATAAGGCAGAGAAAGGTGAAGTAAAGTGGGGGGGTGACAAGGGTAGAGGGGGAGGAGAGGGAGAAAAAGGCAGAGGGCAGTCAGGGTAGGCAAGGAAGGATGGTAACTGAGACTAGAGAAGGGGGAGAGGAGGGGAGGGTGGTGTGGGAGAAGGAGGGAGCATAAGAGAGGTGGGCAGGGAGGAGGGGAGAATAAGGGGGCCTACCAGCAAATGGTGGTGTCAAAGGGGAGGGTGGGACAGAGTGAGACTGGTGGAAAGAGAAGGGTAGTAGAGGGGTAGGTTAAGGGGGTGGACAAGAGAGTGTGGGAGGAGGAGGTGCAGCGGAGAAAGAAAGAGTGGTGAGCAGGGGGTGAGGGGGGAAGGTACTAGCATCAGGAATTGTAGCCACTAGGAGGGAAGGAGAGAGCCTAGATTCAACAGTCACATTTTCTAGTAGATGTGAGTAGTGTGCGAAGTTTAGCCTTAAACTGACTAAGCTTAGTTTCCTTTTGTAGATCTACATTAAGAGAGTTTGTACAGAAAGGTGCTCGGTATTCAAAAGACTGCTGGCCTTGCACCATATGGGAGAAGGAGACTTTGAGAGCGTGATTCTGGGTGTTCCTGGTACTTCTAAAGGAGTCAGGGAGGCTAATGAGGTTCCTGATACCCAATGGGGAAATTCCAAGGGTAGCTTTTTTTGCCAGCAGACAGATGTGGTACTGTATCCTGCAATCCAGTTTGAGCCCGCTAGTCTGAGCATATAGGTCGCAAGTGTGGGTTCTCTGTGTAGCTCCCAAGATAAGCCTATAGGCCTTATTTAGGGAAGTTTTTACCCGCTTGAGGGCCGTAGAGGTTGCTGTTCCATAAACTACAAGTCCATAGTCAATGACCGATAGAACTGTGCTAGTGACTGCCATTTTGAGGACTTCATAGGTTAAGCAGTGTTTGTTTCTATAGAGAAGCCCTAGCCTTGAGTTTGCTGTCTTAGCAACTAGGTCGATATGTTGTGAGTAGGAAAGAGTGCTGTCCAGAGTTACACCTAGATATTTAAAGCAGTTAACTGTCTCCAGTGGGGAAGTGCGTTTGTTGTATATTTGTAATTTGAAGGATTTGTGCTTACTATTGCTGGATGCAAATATCATGGTTTTTGTCTTACTGTAGTTTAACAATAGTCTCAATTTGAGGAACCATTGCTCAGCTGCGGTGAAATTGACTTGCATTTGACTTTCCAGTATAGTAGGGTCTCAGTGGCTTGAAAAAAGTACTGCGTCATCTGCATACAGAAGGATATTGTCTCTAAGAGTGCCTGGGAGTTGGTTAAGGAACAAACTGAAAAGAAGAGATCCAAGGATGGACCCTTGGGGAACACCTGTCTTTACTGGTTTGCTATCAGAGATGGTGTTTTGGATTTTAACCCTTTGGTCTCTGCCAGAAAGGTAACTCCTGAACCATGGGATTGTGTCAGGTGAGAGACCAACTTGGGTTAGTTGGTGCAGCAACATTTCATGGTTAACGGTGTTGAAAGCTTTGGTGAGGTCAATATAGCTTGCACCCACCACGAACCCTTTGTCAAGGGCATTGTGAATAAACCCTGTAAATTCTACTAAAGCAGTAGTGGTGCTGTGCCCATTCCAGAAACCGTGCTGTTGACGGCACTGTATCTGGTACTTGTCCAAGTAGTTTGTTAGCTGATCCGCGATGATACGCTCAAGTGCTTTTGACTGGGTGGCAGGATTGAAATAGGCCTGTAGTTTGTGAGATATGTGTGGTCCCCACCTTTATGAATAGACGTGACCACTGCAGATTTCCATATGGCCAGGAAAACCCCAGTGGTAAGGGACAGGTTTATAATTTTTGTTAGAGGGGCAAGGAGGATATCAATGGTGAGCGCAATGAGCTTTAGATCGAGTGAGTCACTGCTAGTTCTGCAGTTGTTGAGGGCTTTAGATAGGTATTTTTTTGCCTTCAATGGGGAGATGATCTTTAAGTAGAAACCCTAAATGATGCATTAACATAGTTTTTTGCATAGAATATATATATATATATATATATATATATATATAGCCAGCAATAAGACATGATGAGGTGTGGGTTATGGCCTGATAAGAGCAAACCCCAGGTGAGTTATGAGGCACGAGACACTTGTGCCGAGTGCCTTTAGCACCTGGGAAGTGCTCTTATCAAGTCATAACCCACACCTCAGAGTGTCTTATTGCACTTATAAAATGGGCCCCCCTGTAAAGAAGTTAATTTAAAAATATGCATAGAAAGTGTACATAAAACAGTAAAAGAAATATGCTCATATTAGTAAAAAAAAAGAAAAAGTAGTCCTTGCCATTGGCTTGGAATGCAGCTGTTTACTTAACAGTCACTATAGGGATTGGTGTCTGTCTGTGTCTCCACTCCTCACAACCCAGATAAACACACTAACACATACAGTGTCAAAGAATATGCTTATTTTCATTTTTTCCCCTTTACCTTTCTTAGATTTCTGTAGAACTGCCCATGCAGTCTCACTTACAGGCAATGGGAGTAAGCAGCATGGGCTGCTGTCGGATGTTTTTTGTGCCCCCCCACCCATGCCAGGATATAGAAATTATTTTTTCAGATTTTTTTTTTTTAATGTTTCCTCTTTTATATAATTTTATTTACTTTCAGAGCCCGCTTGACTCTGGGTGAATGTGTCTGTTTACAGCTTCCATAGATAAGCATTTCCTCATTTGTGGTTTTAAAGTCAGTGCTGTTAGAGCCGGGCCTTCAATGGAGCAGGACCGAAGGAAATGCTGCAGATCAAAGATAGCAAGTGACACAACCTGATCGCACAACAGAGATGGTTAGTGTTTTCCTTATGTGTTAAAGCAGGCCTGTAATTTGAAAGCCGCGTCCTGGCAGCAGGGGAATCAGTTGTTTGCTCATGGTCTGGTTCTACAATGAATTTACCAGAGAAGTTGAGGCTGGAATTAAGTGTAAATTATTCTGCAGTTTCACTTTTTTCTCTGTGTTTGTGTGATGGAGATAAGGGGGAGACAGACATTGGCATACTTAATTAAATAAAGCAGTCGCTACAGAAAGCCTCAAGGGCTCAAAGGTACCTTTGAGCCCTTGAGGCTTTCTGTGGCATCTGCTTTATTTCATTAAATATGCCAGTGTGTTATGCCTAGTTGCAGTGTGCTGAGTCTTGTTTTATCTATTCATGTTTTTGACTCGAGCACCCTCTTCCAGCAGATGAGTTGTTTTTGCTGCATTCATTCACGGGAGTCAGACATTGCAGTGTTACTTTCATTTTTGTGTGTGTTTGTGTGTGTGTTAGGGGGGTCACTGAGATTGCAGTGAGCTTTGGAGATCACGGCCGGCTGGCTCGAGTACTGATTCTTTTGTGTTATGCGGCTCGGCCTGCCAAAGTTAGTGCCAGTCGTAACATTATGGCTTGATAAGGACACGGATAAACGGGGCCATTAGCCAATCAGGTTTCTAGATTTTTTTGCTCATTTTATATATATATATATATATAATCACACACGCCCCCATAATGCAAAGTATCATGGGCTGCATATGCAAATCACCACAGAATATTATGCTGGTTCAACTTTAAGCAGAAATGCATGGTGCTGAAAGGCCTCTTACACAGTTTGCAAAGAGTGCCAAAAGAAGACACAGACATGTGTTTCATCCTACCAGGACTCATCAGTGTGCCTTGTCTGTTTGACACCCCAGTGAAATTAACCAGCTGCCCTAAAATGGTCTGTCTGGGTTATGTTGTGGTGAACCCAATTAAAACAAAAAACAAGTTAAAAGACAAAGAACCTCAGTGCGCAAGCACCAAGGCAATGGTTACCCCAAAGAGCATTGGCCAGGAAGCCAATTTTTAAAGAAATACAAAATCACACATACATACACATATATATATCTATATATATAGATATATATATATATATATATATATATATATATAGGATACATGATGGGCAGGAGTGGGATATGGAAAATATTCTCACTCCTGCAGAATGAGCTCTGTATTCTCATGAATGCCGAAGGCACAAGTGAGAATGCACTGCTCACTCTGCAGGACTGAGAATTTTTTTTGTATCCCACAATCTGCCCATCATGTGTGTGATTTATGCCACAGGGATGAGAGTTTTAGGAACATTTTTTTCTGTTTCTGTGTGTTTCCTGCTCATTCTGTGTGTGCAGTCAGTGTGTGTGTGTGTTCTGAATGGACTGGGAGTCAGAAACACAGGTGAGTGTGTTTTGCAAAGATAATTGAGTGAGTCAGAGGCTCGGTAAGAAAGATAATAATAATATTTATTTATAGGGCACCTTATCTATAACCAAGGTGCCTCACAATTTAAAACAACAAAAACAATTTAAAACAGAACAAACATCAATAAAATTAGCATTAAAATAACAGTGCACTAAAAGAAAAAAAAAACTCAATCGCTGAATGCCTGGTGCCACAAACAAGTTTTTAAAGACTGCTTGAATCCCTCCACAGTTGTGCACTCCCATAGTCAACAGGGTAGAGAATTCCAAAGGGTGGGGGCTGCATACATAAAAGCTCTCACCACAGATGATTTTAAACATACCCTTGGAATCTCTAGCAACCCCTCTTCGGCTGAGCGGAGTGTTTGTCCAGGGCAATAAGGAACCAGGAGCTCTTTCAGGTAATCTGGGCCCAGTCCATGTAGGGCTTTAAAAGTCAGCAAGCTGACCTTAAAGGTGATCCGCCACTGTACTGGCAGCCAGTGCAGCTCGTGCAGCACTGGCAAAATATGACAGGATTGAGCAAATCCCATCAAAAGCCAGATAAATTGTTGCAGGTAGCAGTGAGAGAGAAACTGCTTTGTAAAACAGTTTCATTTAGAATTCAGGTTGTTTTGAATCTGAGATCAGCACAGTAATGGGCTAGGAGTGTTAGAAACACAATGGGACACAGGTGAGAGTGTGTTGCAAAGCTAATTGGGTAAATTGCAGCTTCAGTGAGAAATATAAATTGTTTTCTGAAGCAGTTTCCTTTAGAATGCAAGCTGCAGTACAGGTATTCTCACTCTGCTGACATCAGCAGAGTGTGGATAAATGTTGATATCCTCACTCTGCTGATATCATCAGGATTAATCCTCACTCCAGTGGAAACAACACAGGATGGCCTATTGAGAAAGCTCTCACCCCCGTGGTATAAATATATATAGTAACTGGCAAGGAATTTTTTCTATGGGCAGAAAAGATTGATATTCGCCATAACAAGCACCTGGTTGTTACGACAAACACGCACTCAGTTAAACAGAGTGCAGCGCGAGCCCCACAGCTGCTCTTCTCTCTCCCGCTCGAACAACTGCAACCATTGAGAACAAAACACTTCCTCGTGACTTCCTGACATAAATCTTGCTTACCTCCAAAACACTCCTGTGAGCAGGCAACTGCATCATATTTTGTCTTGTTAAAAAAATACGTGTTCGGAGCTAAAAAAGAAAAAGCGTTTTAAAATGAGCAGCCGCTTTGACGTCTCCTTATCAGAATGCAAAAAGACTTTTGTACAGCAGCAGGAAAATGCCAACATAATGTGCAAAACGAGTAGCAACCTAAGACAACTGTACACGTTCCTACAAGAAACAGGTGAACAAGCTGAGTTTACACAATTTCCATTAAAAAAGATTAACAATATTCTAGCAAACTTTATCTGTTGTCTAAAAAAAGGCAGACACAACAGACACCTGAACTCTGGTGGGAAAAAATTCCTTGCCAGTTTATTATACAAAATAAAACATGGGGGTGTGTGAATTAGAATTTAATGCACACCCTCAGGGTGGGATACATTCATAAACCCCTCGGGCTTAGCCCTCGGGGTTTATATAGCATCTTACCCCTCAGGTATGCATTAAATTCTCATATCACACACTTCCTCATCCATTATTCTCCATATGTATACACTATAGATATCACAGAGTTCACTTCCGGTCACCTCAGAATGATATTATACTGTGTCCATGATGTGGTCCTCTATGTCTCTTTTTATTGGAAAGGAAGGTTTATGTCCTGTTTCTTTATTTCCTGATGGCCAGACTCATAGATGGTCCAAAGACTGGTAACAGTTTGTAATAGAGTGTCTCTAAGTCATACACTCCAGGAAGCATGTATCCCTTTGCCCAAACTGGAAGTTTTTATACTTCTCCATAGGTAGCCAGGAAAGGCTTCTTACAGTAACTGCACCAGTTATAAAACAAAAAAGGTGTATTAAAGTATAAAATGTTAAATAGAAGAAACTGAGTCCCCCACTAATACCCAAATTAATTTGATTCAGATATTAACTTCTTAAACTGTTGCACATATAATTAATATCTCTGCATAAGTAAGGTAAGGCAAGGATGTAAACTTACTCGTATCTGAGGAATTCTAATTTTACTAGGTAGGCCAAACATCTGCTTGCAAATAAGATGCCAGATGCACAACGTGAGGGCCAATTCCAGCTTAGAGCTCTGTTCTTATATTGGTAACTCTGGTCAAACAACCGATAAAAAGGTGTAAATGTAAAGAAAGCCTAGTCTGATTAGAAATCTTGCTTTCTTGGTAGTAATAAATTATCCTTCCAGCGTCCTTCAGCTTCTCAGTGCAGCATCTGTGAGTGGGTCTGGAAAGCAAACACTACGCATGTGCTTATAGCAGGAAGAGTCATGTGGCCAGATTAGCATATAGCAGGTAATTTAAATCTATATTTATTTATTTATTATTTTTTTAAATATGAAGTGCTTAACTGATAAAATTTTGTAATGAGCGAAGGAAGCCACTGACACCGACCACTCTCAACATGGCCTGGTTGGGTCAGGATACAGGTCCACCCTAGCTACAACTTGGAAGGGAAAACACATGTAATCTGACTATGCCAACCACCCGGAGCTGGATTTTTGTATGAACCCAGCCATCAGGTGTCATTGAAATTTTGGGGAAGGGGGCCCAAGTTCAATTGCCACTACTGGGAACATAAGGACAGGCATGAAACGGTCTAAAATGCAAAGAACAATGTAAAAGTTTATTAAACATAACTGTACAATAACATTACACTAAATATCTAAACTCTAAAAGGCAGAAGAACTACAACCTCACTAAATTATTACACTAAATCCTATATTGAAAATCAGTTTTGAATACCCTAAGTCAGCCACCCTTGCGTATCTACCGAGGAAAGGAAGGAAGCAAGACAGTGGAACCAGTTGTCCAGGGCAGGGGGAAAACACAGAACAGGACACAGGCCAGGACTATTCTGAAGCAGTGTGGATCATCATTACACAGGTCTCCTCAGACCACCAGAAAATGACACCCCTCAAGGAAAAATTCTGCCAAGTCCACCCAGCCACAGCCCCTACGTGGACTGCTAGGATACGAGAATAGACAAGGACATGGGAATAAAGGAGGCAGCAGTCAGGGATAAGACAGCTGGTCAAGGAAAATAGGGTCGGGGCACCTGGGATCACACGCAGGCTGAAGGGTGGTGGTGGTGGTTTCTTAAAACCCTGTGTCTGCGTCTTTATTTCTAGCAACAATATTACTTAGTTAGCATGTTACAAAATCAAATAGTTTGCCATTCAATTTAATAAAATCACAGTGGCACTGTCTCTGGGTGACCATCTTTGGCTGACAGGCATTAATCTGAATTCATTCATGCAAACACATTTAATTACAGTTACAGTTCCATAGCTCAGTGGAGCCCTGCACTTGCTCCTGCCCCTTTAAAATTAGCACAAGCCAATTAAATTCCATCTTGAGCCATTCATAAAAATTTCACTTTATTTATACAGTTCCTTTCCCCTTTTAGACTTGAGGGGCTTGTTGTTGCCCCTTTAACTCTGGTGGGCCTTTCATTGCCCCTTTAATATGTTCATAGGAAGAGTATGTGATCGAAGGACAAGCCTATTTTGATCATGCCACCTACTCTAGGTGGAATTCATATTTTAGTTCATCCATGTACAAGTCAAGCTTCAATTTAAATTGTGTTAAATTATCACTATGTACAACTTTATGTTGGAGGGAGTTCCATATTGGGATTATCCTCTGCGTAAAGAAATGATTTCTCTTTGAGGTCTTATTTGTATTGGCTTTTAATTTCAGATTATGCAATCTAGTTAAACAAGCTGAAGGGTGCCAATCTAGATAAATGGATTCAAACAAAAATTCATCCTTCATAGCTCTGTACAGTAAACATAAGTCTCCTCTCAAGGAACGATATTCCGTAGAGTAGAGCTTTAATTTTTTTAATCTTTCATTGTAAGATAGGGGGCACATACCAGTGATGTGCTTAGTAAATCTTCTTTGAACTCTTTCCCTCGATCATCTGTCTCAAATTAAAGTGGGAGCACAGAATGAGGAACAGTAAACAAAATGTGATCTCACAATACTGGTGTATAATGGAATTAATATAGCTGGCTCCCTACTTTTTATGTTTTTCAGTATACAACTAGTTAAATGAGTACACTTTTTAACCACATCATTTAAGTGTTCAGAAAATGTTAAGTTATTTGAGATAATAACCCCTAGATCGTTTTCAGAGCTAGTTTTACTTAGTAGATGATCATTAATAACATAATTGAAACACATATTATTTTTCCCAAATTTCATGATTTTGCATTTTGCATAGTTGAAGTTTAGTTTATGCGAGGTGGCCAAGTCTGAAATTAATTTCAGATTATCCTGTAATTTTAGAGCAGAGGTCATATCATTTACGTTACCTCCCAACTTGGCATCATCAGCATACTTTGTTAGCCAGATTCCATCCGTAGAGCTCATACTAGCTATTAAGATGTTAAATAAGATTGGGCCTAGGACCAAGCCCTGAGGCACTC
This sequence comes from Neoceratodus forsteri, assembly GCA_016271365.2. NCBI lineage: Eukaryota > Metazoa > Chordata > Ceratodontiformes > Ceratodontidae > Neoceratodus > Neoceratodus forsteri. The sequence continues at coordinate 81,659,956 of CM028133.1, read as the reverse complement.
CACTTGTAAACTCAGTCCATGTAGACTTATACCCACGCAGGCTAACCTGCTGTCTTCTGTCAGTTAACCCTAGCAAAATCCAATCAACTATATGTTTGTTTAAATCCATTTTTATTAAACAGTCAGTTAAGATTTTGTGAGACACAGAATCGAAGGCTTTCTCAAAGTCCAGATAAATGACATCCACCGGGAAACCCTGATCCAATGCCTCACTGATAGGGTCAATGAAATTTATTAAGTTAGTATGACATGATCTACCTAATTGAAAACCATACTGTGAGATATCTGAAAGCCCTTTATCCAAAATATGTGTGCTGATCTTTTGAGATATTAGTTTTTCCATTATTTTACACACACAAGAAATCAAGCTTATGGAACTGTAATGGTTCATTTCTTGCTTACAGCCCCTCTTGTGTATTGGAATAACTATGGCATCTTTCCATTCTTTGATGACAACATCTTTAGCCATTGATTCATTAAAGAGTAATGTCAATACGCCCCCGCTAGTTCATATGAAACCTCTTTTAAAAATATAGAGGGAATATTATCAGATCCAACCGACGTAGAAGATTTAAATGAATTAATAGTTGAATAGGTGTCTGCAAAAGGAAAGGTAACTACAGGATCTAAAGAAGTGCAATTATTATTGGATGGTATATCCTTTTTTTGAAAATACTAGCAAAATATTGCTTGAACTTGTTAGCCATTAACTGCTCATCACTTATCATTTCACCATTAATTTTTAGTGGTCCAACTGTGTTTGCTGTAGATTTAAGGGAACCAATGTAATTGAAGAACTTCTTTTTGTTATCAGTCTGAGTGCTTGCTAATTTGTACTCTAGATCTTTTTTAGCCTTCCTTGTGGCATATTTAGTTTTTTTTGCCTTTTGTATAAATTTTGACCGATTATGATCAGATTTATTTTTACTATATTTATTGAAGGCTTTTTTTTTAGCCAATACTAATCTTTTAATAGATGTGGAATACCAAGGTGGCAGCCTTTTCTTATGAATGTATTTTGTTCTAACGGGAACCCACTCGGATATACAATAATCAATTTTTTCTTTTATACTATTCCAAGACCTGTATTTAATACCAATATACAGGCAGTCAATCACCTTTATCCAATCCCAGCCCCTTCTCTACTGTCTATGGGGCTCTCTTTCTTTAATTCTGCCCCATTGGCTTTCCAAAGGAGGGGATTTATCTGCCCCCACAGTCACTTGGCTCAAGGGAGCCCTTTCTTGAACTTCACCCTGAGGGCAGGCCTTGTTGGGGCCTTGCCCATACCCACATTTCACTGACTCTGTGGAGCCTTACTGAAGCTCCACCCTGTCGGCAGTCCATTGTTTGTGGCCTTGCTCACCCCACACTCACTGCTGGCACATGGAGCTCCCAAAGTTTTATTTATTAAAAAAAAAGACTAGTTCCTTTTTTCTCGGTGACCAGCACGCAACCGTGGTGCTGCTACCACTCACCCTGCCACCCTCCATCTGTTCCTGGGCTGGGATATCTGCTGCTGGTGCTGGGGAGGGCTGGACTTGCCTCCTCCCACAGACTGTTAGCTGCTGGAGGAAGGGGAAGTCCTTCTTCTTCTTCTTCTGCCCCTGCCCCTCCCGGAACACCTTCTACTGCTGCTGTGATTATGGAGGGGCCAGGCTGGACCCACTGCCCCTCCTGATTAACACTCTGCTGCTGAGATTGTTGGATGGAGGGGCCAGTCTAATGTTGTTGACACCGGCCTTCCCAAGGAACCTCCTATTCCTGCTGTTGCCACGGAGGGACCGACCTGGACCAGCCACCCCTCCCAACAGGACATCTCTGCACTGCCGCAACACCAGACATTGTTGGGGAGCCAAGAAGAGGAGCCGCTGACAAGCTGGACCAGCCAGGACCTGAGAGGGACACAGGAACTTAAGGCAAGTCCCTCCCCACTGCTCTGTCCCAGCCGGCCGATCACTCCCCCTCTTGCTGCTGCTGTGCCAATGAACCTCTCAGCGAATGGCTATTGCCATTCAAACCAGGGCTGAGGATTCCGTTTGAGAATCCTCACAAGCCCATTTCTGCCTGCTAGCCCTCGCGACTGGGCCCACGAGGGCAGGTGCCCGGCGTGAGGTAACTGGGGGGGGGGTTCTAAGGTGCTGCAGGCAGGGAAAAAGAGCAGAGAATCTTTTTTTTTAAATGGAACCCAGATGGAGCTTCATTTTTGGGGAGGTTACCTACTCTAAACCTGGGTCACCTCCCTACCTAACCATCTTTGGAGGGCACCAGGGCTCTGGGGGATTACAATTTACTTATAGTTTACAAGAAAATGAGTTCACTACAGTGCACTAGAGAGACCCAGAGGAATCAAGTAAACACATTCTTAAATATTTTCTACTGTGGTTAAACTCCTGTTTTTTAACAAAAATAAAGAATATAATAAAATTTAAAACAGCCAGGGTAAAATAATATATTGAAAAATAAAATGTTACTTTGCCAATTAGCAGTAGAGTATCTAGATGATCAAACAAATCTTCTAATAGAAGGATGTAGCATCCTTTTCAGTCTCTGAGCTCCTCAACGTTTACAGATATCCTGGATCCAATGGCGGGTGCCTCCACCCAGAGGTCAGGGTTTGCAATAGTTAAACTAACTTGGTCACAGCCCTCTGGGACACTGCAACCCCCCTTTCTTCCCACTAGTGGCCCACACAATATATCAGAATTACCTTCACAGTATACACTTACCCCCAGGACTGGTTCCGGCACCGGGACCTCCTGTAAAATAAGATACAGTGCAACAATCACAGTACAATACTTTAACATAGACAAATATCTCAGGCAGTATAACTTTGCTGAAACAAGCAGCTCTGATTTATTGGGGGAATATAACAAGGACAGGGGGAAATCAGGTTAATTAGCTTATCACTCTACTCATCTACCTATGGCTCTGTGCACAGGCCTATCCCTATCAGTTACTGTCCCTGGGTACCCAAGCCCTAGTGGCTAGTCCAAACCGTGGCAGCTGGTAGGGGCCCTTTCACTCAGAGAAAAGAAAAATTAGTTAAACAGTCAGCAGTACAGTAATTTTATTTGGATTTAATGTGGCAATTCAACAGGGAGCAACCCTGAATTAGTACTCACGACCTCCAAACAAGATAGGGTCCTTCAATGTCAGCAGGGCTACTCTTGAGCTCCAAGAGACTCCTCACACATTTATATGGTAAACAGTCACAGGCAAAAGTCACTTAATGGCAGCAGGATTCACTTGAGGTACACAAACCTCTTCACACATTTATATGGTAAAGAAAGCACTATACCAGGCAGGCTGCATCTGTATCCGATCGCAATTACTGCACAATACCCAGGAGAACACACAGCAGATTCAGTTCCTGACAGACCGAGTGCAATTCACAATTCCTCCAGTCTTCTACAGGGTGAGCCTGGTTTCTACTCTTCAGATATCCTTTGATTCTCTTCACAGGAGACAGTTCAGTCCTAACGAGCAGTTACACAAGCTGCAGACCGAACTCTGGACCTTACACATGTTTTTGACTAAAACTGTGCACTGAAGGAGCACAGGGTTCCTTTCCCTTCACTGCCAGAGCTAAACTGAAACTCCAACAGACAAAACCGGGCACTTCCTTTGAGTTCCTCCCAGTTCTTGACTGGATTGGCTGTCACTCACAATAGACTGCTGCTGTTGGTCCAAAAAGGCGCCGAAGTCTAAACTACATCTCCCAGAGTCACTGCCCATACAATCCTCTTGTGGCTGCCTCAGATTATGAGTCCAAGTTCTGATTCATCCAAGGCACCATTTTAGAGCTAGCTTATCCCACACTGATTGGTCCAGTTCAGCAGTTCAAAACCAGAATGGGGAACTAGGCAGACACAGATCTGACTGCAAAGAAAGCAGGTTAGACAAACTGTAATTTCATTATTACTCTAAATGATTTCTGGCAAACAGTTACATCTTTCAGATAGGTTCCCTTTGCACTCCTAGTGACTGCAAAATGGAGTGAATTGGCAGCAGCTCAGTGGTACTCAAACAGAGAAGCACACAGTGCCCCATACAAACTAATTATGTCTGCAAGCAGACAGCTCTTAAAGAGACAGTACCAGAGGCTCTAAAAACACTCACTGATAAATGGCTTAAACGCCAAACACCATTTAGGCTTGGAGCATTCAAGCAAGCTCCTGGAAGTCTTTTGGGAACCCCCATTTGCAGGGGGGTTACACCCTTCCTGGCCTGGGAAAGCTTGACGTCCGCGTCAAGCAAGTACCCCCATAAGATTCAACTGCAACCATATACATTTGCATTCGGCTCACACATGTAATCATCAGTCAATACATCATTTTACCAAGAACACATTTCTGAAACATTGCAGTACGTCACTCTTTACACAGTATTACACACACATTGTACCATAACTCAAGTTATTACCTCTTGTACATGAAACCTGAAGAGAGGGCCCTTCCTATCAGTTACCTTGGGGCTGGACGGGCAAGGGCACCATACTTAGAGGGCAACACAAGTAACTTGGAGTTAGCACTGACGCCAGTTTGGGCAATGAGCTCAGGGACACATACACCCTTTATGGACAACATTGAGAGGCAGATCCACTGGCCGGCCCAGGGAATCATAACTGAGGTGCACCACAGGCTTTACAGCTTGACCAGTCTTTCTAGGGAACTGTTACAGTCTCTGCACTCTGAGCCTCATTTTCAGCATTGTCCTCACTTGTCGGGGAGTCTCCATGGGGGTAGAGGCTAGAACTTGGGGCACTTTCAGCTCCAGGAGTTACAGTTTCTGAGTCCACAACATTTGGCTCGCATGGAGAGCTTTCGGACACTGGCAGTGGACTGTCAGGGCACTCAAAATACTCTTCTTGTTCTGGTGTATCACCAGTCTGACCCAATCCATCATTTCTCCCCCAAAGCTCAAACAGTTCAACCATGCACAGTGATTCCATTTCCTCTGATGTGATGCTTTGCACTTCACTTTCTGGGAGCATTGGCTCCAGGGACGAAGCTGGGCTTAGACAGTCCAGAAGGCCCAGCTTCATCTCCAGTATTGACTAGGGATTGCCCAAACAATTGACTCAGTTCAGTAAGAAGGATAGTATTCAAAGTCACTCTCACTTTCTTCTGATATGGACTGACAGTCATGCTCAACTGGGACTTGTGGAGGAAGACTTTAACTCTGCTTCTGTAGGTACAGACTTTCTTGATCTTTTCTTAGCAGCAGCTCTAGTCACTGGTCCAGAGAGGCATCTTCTGGGGCTCAGACTCAATCAAGATTTGTCCAATGGGCAGTAAATGATTTCTATGCATTGTTTTACATCTTTTGAATTATTCTCAGGCCTTACTTTGTACACTGGCAGATCATCTAGTTTGCCACTACAATGTGAGGAGATGGTGCCATCTGTCAGCAATCTTGTGTTTGCCATGCAGTCCCAGATTTCTTAGCAATACCGATCTCCTCCTGGAGTTCCTGTGCTTTCACCTTTTTATCATACCTTTCTTTGTTGGCCAGATTTCTTTTGGCAGCCATGGTTTGAGCCAGTTAGTACGCATGAGTTAGCTGGGCCTTTAACTTTTGCACATACTGTAAATAGTTGTCAGCTTGAACCCATCAGGAGAGACCCAAAACACACATCTACCGGTGATCGAGCTTTTCTTCCAAACATCAAGGCGGTAGGGGGAGAACCCAGTGGCATCACTTTTGGTGCAGTTATAAGCATGTACCAGGGTGCTAATTTGTTGGCTCCATCTAGGCTTGTCCTTTGGGTGCAGGGTACCTAGCATATCTAGCAAAGTGCGGTTGAAACGTTCAGGTTGTGGGTCCCCTAGGGGGTGGTAAGGAGTGGTTCTGGACTTTTGCACTCCCCACAGAGAAAGCATCTCTTTGATCAGACGACTCTCAAAGTCTCTCCCTTGATCAGAATGGATTCTTTGTGGAACCCCATAGTGAACAAAAAGTTTTCTAGCTACTTTGGCCACAGTGGATGCTTTCTGGTCTTTGGTGGGGAAAGCTTGGGCATATCTCATGAAATGGTCAGTGACCACCAGCACATTACTGATATTTCTTTGATCTGACTCAAACTCAGAAAATCAATACAGACCAGCTCCATGGGTGCTGGTGGTGATGTTAACAAGGGGCAGCCCTCTGGGGCAAAGCTTTCCTCTGTAAGCAGCGACTACAAGTTCGAATGTGTTGCCCCAATCAGCCCCATCTTGAGCCAATAAAATCTGGATCTCACCAAGTCAAGTGTTCTGTCTATACCAAGGTGCCCCATGTGGTTGTGCAAGGACATCAGTACTGAGTCTCGAAGGCAGTGGGCAGCACTAGTTGTTGCTTGTCTACTTGTCCCCTCTGTCTACTGTTTCTCTGTATAACAGTTTATTGATCAGTTTCAACTAGGACCTTCTTTGTATAACAGTGCAGTTCTCAAATCAGTGGGCGTAATTTGGACACATCTTTTCCTGCATAGGGCTTCTAAAGCTGCTTTGACCATGGGATCGCGGGATTGAGCCCACCGAATACTGTCATTGTCCAGCTGAGGCAGTGCACCAATGTCTATTGCAGAAAAGTGGCAATAAGCAGCAGGTATGCAATTCTCAGAGGTCCCAAGCAATCCACCATGCAGTCCACTGCGTCCGTGGACATTGTTCCTCCTGTCAAACTTCGGCAGAGTGCCCGAATGTCAGGTTCTGCCAATCGGACCCAATCATTCTGGGGAACAGACCTCGGGAGAGAGCATCAGCATCTATGTGGTTCAGACCTGCTCGGTATCGAGATCATAGTCATATGTAGATAATGCAGAAAGCCACCTATAGCCAGTGGCATCCAACAGCTGCGGTCTGCACATAGGTCAAGGATTATTGTCAGCTTTTACTAGTATTTTAGCCCCATACAAGTACTCATGGAATTGGTCAACAATAGCCACTTCAAAGCTAGGAACTCTAACTTATGTACAGGATAGTTCTTTTCGGATGGGGTCAGGCTTCTACTGGCAAAGGCCACTGGTCTCAGGCCATTCTCGTGCTCTTGGTACAACAGCCCCCAACCCTTGCAAGCTAGCATCAGTGTGCAGGACGTAAGGTTTTCTTGGATCGGCATAGGCCAGCACTGGAGCATGGGTAAGTTGATATATGATCTCATGAAAAGCAGTCTCACAATCAGAGTCCAGCGAGCCCCAAATACTTCACTCGGACGAAAATACACTCTTTCAGTCTTGAGGGACGCTGACTTTTGGTATTTTTTGTGGGTTGGGGGATACCCTTGAGTAAGGTTAAGTAAAGGGCGGATCACTCTTGAATAGTCCTTGATGAAACACCGGTAATAACCACAGAATCCCAGGAATCTTTGCAGTTCTTTTAGATTTTTGGGCTGTGGCCAGGTGGTCAAGGCCTCAACTTTACTTGGGTCGGTCTCTATTCCCTCGGTGGATACTATGTGTCCCACATACTTTACTGATGTTTGAAAGAATTGACACTTATCAATGGACAGTTTAAGGCCAAAGATCCTCAGTCGGTCCAATACCTTAAATAATCTGCTCTCATGTTCCTCCAGTGAGCTGCCAAACATAATAACATCATCTAGGTATACCAGGCACTCTAGTAAGTTCATGTCCCCACTGCACGCTCCATCAATCGTTGAAAAGTGGCTGGGGCACCTGAAATCCTTGAGGCATCCTCATGAATTCATAGAAGCCAAGTGGACAGATAAAGGCTGTCTTCTCCACAGTCCTCTGGGGCCGCCGGATCTGGTAGTACCCACTGCGGAGATCCAGCACAGAGAACCACTTGCTCCCGTTTAGGCAGTCAAAGCATCCTGAATGCAGGGCATTGTGTACTGATCAGGGATAGTCCGCCGGTTTAAGGTGCGATAATCCACGCATCCTTACTGTCCCATTCTTTTCCTCACTACCACAATGGGAAGCATAAGGGCTTCTGGATTCTTGTATTACACCAGCAGCTAACATCTCTTGCAGATGCCGTCTCACATCATCTATATCAGCAGGTGCCAGCGTCGAGACCTCTCACGAAATAGTCTTCGTCATGCGCCGGATATTGTGCTCAGCTCCTTGACGCATCCCTCGTCCCATTCCTTTAAAAAACACCTGTCTCTCTGGGCAAGCTTCTCACTGATCCTCACTTTCCATTCAGCTGGCAGCGAAGTCGCGAAATCAAACAAGTCAAGCGTTACTCTGTCATTCTTCCTCGAACTCTTGCTGCTGGGTAGCACTGCGATATCTGCACAATGCACATTAGCCAGGATGCAACCTCTATTTACTCGAATGTCTCTTTCAGACACATTATGAACTTGGACCATTACCCTTCTGGCATAAGCATGGGCTCTAGCGGGAAAAATACTAGGCTTGACCAGCAGTCCCTCTGGCAATTTTCCATCACCTGTGCATCCAACATTAATATTTATTCTTAACATCTTTTCTGATACGGACCTCTCCTGTAAGGTACACTGAGCATTTGGCACCAGGATCAGAGACTCAGGATCCTTCTTCCATACAATTCCAACCGGTTCCTCTGGTTCTATTTTTCAGCATCTCTCTGTGCCTCATAGGCCTTCTTAATTAAAGCCGGAACTCTTAAAGCTCTACTAGTCTTTGACCCCTGTTTTTCATAACACAACTGTGCCAGCCTTCCGAACATATGAGCATTTGTTCCAATCAACAAAGGGACACCATCATACAGTCCAGTGGGGGGACGCACTAAGGCTAGGGTCTCTACTTGTTCTGCCACTCCAGCCACGGAGGTGGGGAAAGACAGCCAAATTCGGATATACCCGGAATAGGGTAGGCCTTCTCACTTAACCCCCATACATGCAGTCCTTCTAATGGTTGTAAGGGTCTGTCTGACAAATGCTTCTGATACCAATCCTGGAACATAATTGTCACTTGGGAGCCACTGTCTAATACAGCTCTTGTAGACACTCCATTCACCTTTACAGTGGTCTCCATGGAGGGACCCACTATTCTGGACCAGTCTGGAGGCGGTAGTGGGGGCCTGGGCAACTGACCTTGCCACAAAGGGCGTGAATTAGCATTTTGGTGCCCTCACTGGGATCATTCGTACACCTCTTAACCACTGATTTGTTCTCGAAGCTCTCCTTGTAGCCTATATGCAACTTTGTCAGTGTCTTTTGGGGACGGCCTTCTCTTTTCATGTGCCCATCCTTCCCACAATTATAGCAAAACATATTTTCTGGAGTTTGAGCTGGCGGCGCCACACTGGGAGCCAGGGCGGGGGTATTACTAACTGGAAACCTTGGTGCCATCTCTGTCTGCGGCGTGATAAGTATTTGGAGACATCTCGTCAGTTTCTCCACTTCCATGGTCAAGGAATTGAGTTTGGAGCTGTTATCAGCAGGAGATACATGGGTGGTACCCCACCCCACTAGCAGATCTGAGTCGGATATAGGTGGGGCCCGTACTTGCAGGCGTGGCCTTCATAAAAGGACTGTTTTGAATTCCCGGATCTCTCTCAACAGTTCGCCCCATTGTGGCATATCTTTTCCTTGTCAGAGCACTCATTGACTGCCAACCTCTGCCCCTGAACTTCTTGATGGGCCACCTCAGTCACTCAGGTCGTAGCCGCAGCTATTGGTGCAGGTCCTCCCGAGGTCGCCTTTCTCATATCCTCAATTTCTCCATTAACTCATCATAGGAGGGTGGGGATTCCAGTCAATTTGCCAGGCGTAACTAAAGCAACAGCAGTTCTGAGAAGGGGCAGACTTAAGGATCCTGTCAGCCTGGTTCGGTCCAGTTCAATCGCTGTGGAAACTACCCTTTCTGAGGCATTCTTGCAACAATTTATCCAGCGAGATACATACACAGACAACAACTCCCTTGGTACTGTTGTGCATTTCTTACTCTCCACCATAGATCCTCATCAGAATCTGGGCTCCCATACACATTCTCCAAGGCCTCAAGATAGGCCTGTGCAGTCACTCAGGTTACTGGCCCGCTTAGCACGGATGGTAGCCAGGCAGGACCCGGAGGCTCTCACTAACCTCTTTCACTTTTCGCCACGAGCATTGCCATTCTAGCACTTGGGGCAACATAGTCTATCCAGGTCTCCCAGTCATCCTCCCTTGGGGGTGGGGAGGGTGCCAGAGAAGATCCTCAACCTTCGAGCAAGAGTCGTGACTAATGGCAGGTGCAGAAATAGAGTCTGCATTGGTTCAGCCACCATACGGGTACTGAGCGGAGAGGGTGTTGGGGAGGAACACCCCCAGGTGGCAAGAATAGTTTCTTCAAGTCCTCCACAGTTTTCCCTTCCCCCAGCAACCATTTAGCAAATTTCTCCTCAAAAGTTTCAGACAGTGGTGGGGGCTCATTCCCCCCCGGGTCTTTACTGTACTTAGTTATCACTCTCCAGGCAGTGAGGGCTCCCTCTGGGGTAATGGTCTGTGGCACTTTGGAGCTATCTATGGGATCCTTAAACTCTACTAGGGCCAGGAAAGTGTGGGTGAGCAGATTAGCATGCCGACCCACCACCACAGGGTTTTGTAAACCTTCCACCTTGGAAAGTACTCCTGTACAGTGTCCGTATTGATACCAGGGGATGTCCAGGATAAGCATAGCATTTTGGGGTCAATCTCCTCCCAGTACACCACTCCACCAGCAGTGCACAGCCACTTCTGTCGGGTACCATTTTTTTTTTTTTTAACAGTGGTTAGTAAATATGGCCACTAGAGGACACACAATCCCAGCGGTGAGCCTCCAAGATGTAACCTCTAGATGGCGCTATCCCAGGGCTACTACCCTGCCTGATTTGCCACTAACAGGTTGAGGGCCTGGATCAATGGCGGGTGCCTCCACCCAGAGGTCAGGGTTTGCAATAGTTAAACTAACTTGGTCACAGCCCTCTGGGACACTGCAACCCCCCTTTCTTCCCACTAGTGGCCCACACAATATATCAGAATTACCTTCACAGTATACACTTACCCCCAGGACTGGTTCCGGCACTGGGACCTCCTGTAAAATAAGATACAGTGCAACAATCACAGTACAATACTTTAACATAGACAAATACCTCAGGCAGTATAACTTTGCTGAAACAAGCAGCTCTGATTTATTTAGGGGGATATAACAAGGACAGGGGGAAATCAGGTTAATTAGCTTATCACTCTACTATCTACCTATGGCTCTGTGCACAGGCCTATCCCTATCAGTTACTGTTCCTGGGTACCCAAGCCCTAGTGGCTAGTCCAAACCGTGGCAGCTGGTAGGGGCCCTTTCACACAGAGAAAGAAAAATTAGTTAAACAGTCAGCAGTACATTAATTCCATTTGGATTTAATGTGGCAATTCAACAGGAGCAACCTGAATTAGTACTCACGACCTCCAAACAAGATAGGGTCCTTCAATGTCAGCAGGGCTACTCTTGAGCTCAAGAGACTCCTCACACATTTATATGGTAAACAGTCACAGGCAAAAGTCACTTAATGGCAGCGGATTCACTTGAGGTACACAAACCTCTTCACATTTATATGGTAAAAAAGCACTATACCAGGCAGGCTGCATCTGTATCCCGATCGCAATTACTGCACAATACCCGGAGAACACACAGCAGATTCAGTTCCTGACAGACCGAGTGCAATTCCTAATTCCTCCAGTCTTCTACAGGGTGAGCCTGGTTTCTACTCTTCAGATATCCTTTGATTCTCTTCACAGGACGGATTCAGTCCTAACGAGCAGTTACACAAGCTGCAGACCGGAACTCTGGACCTTCACATGTTTTTTGACTAAAACTGTGCATTGAAGGAGCACAAGGTTCCTTTCCCCTTCACTGCCAGAGCTAAACTGAAACTCCAACAGACAAAACCGGGCACTTCCTTTGAGTTCCTCTCAGTTCTTGACTGGATTGGCTGTCACTCACAATAGACTGCTGCTGTTGGTCCAAAAATGCACCGAAGTCTAAACTGCATCTCCCAGAGTCACTGCCCATACAATCCTCTTGTGGCTGCCTCAGATTATGAGTCCAAGTTCTGATTCGTCCAAGGCACCATTTTAGAGCTAGCTTACCCCACACTGATTGGTCCAGTTCAGCAGTTCAAAACCAGAATGGGGAACTAGGCAGACACAGTTCTGACTGCAAAGAAAGCAGGTTAGACAAACTGTAATTTCATTATTACTCTAAATGATTTCTGGCAGTTACATCTTTCAGATAGGTTCCCTTTGCACTCCTAGTGACTGCAAAAATGGAGTGAATTGGCAGCAGCTCGAGTGGTACTCAAACAGAGAAGCACACAGTGCCCCCATACAAACTAATTATGTCTGCAAGCAGTCAGCTCTTAAAGAGACAGTACCAGAGGCTCTAAAAACACTCACTGAAAAATGGCTTAAACGCCAAACACCATTCAGACTTGGAGCATTCAAGCAAGCTCCTGGAAGTCTTTTGGGAACCCCCATTTGCAGGGGGGTTACACAAAGACACACTGGGAGCAGCTATATTGACTGAAAGCTTGCAGTAAGATTTACTTGTAAGGAAACAAGCAACCAGGCAATGGTGGCATACCTTTTTTGACTTGATATAAAGTGTTGTCTCCCTGCTTCTCTGTCTTACTGCACAAGGCAGGGAGCCCATAGCAGAGCTTCAGTCTCTCACTCAACCTCCACCACAATACATGTGACCACCAACCCCAAGTAATGTAAGGCTCCCTTGTACCATTTAAAGGAAATGTTCTGCTTCAAAGCAGATGATGGGGTGCAATTATAAAAGAGGACTTCAGTTTTTTGGGCATTCAATTTACAACCTGCTAAATCTCCAGATCGCAAGAGGGTGTCCCAGACTGCCGGAATAGATTTCTCTGGGGAAGTTAGGGTAAGCAAAATATCATCTGCAAACAGTGAAGGTTTGTAGTCTTTCCCCCTGATGGGAATCTCTGTTATCTGTGTGTCAGTCCAAAAGACAGCCACTAGCAGTTCCAGGTACACTGCAAAAAGCAGTAGTGAGAGTGGGCAACCCAGTTGAATGCATCTAGTAAGAGGGAATGGGGGGTAATGAGCCATTCACTTGAAGGTATGCCTGTGGAGAAGCTTAGAAGTCCGCAATATCCAGAGCATTTCGTCTTCCTAGAAACCAAAGGTTGACAGGGTGGCTCAGAGAAAGGGTGAGACTAGCATGTCAAACACCTTCTCTGCATCCAAGCTGAGATATGCCTAATCATAGCATAGTCCTTGAAATATTGAACAGTCGCGGAGTAAGAATCTTAAATCCCAAGTATTGTGATAGGTTTTAAGATAAGTTGAGGGGTGCGAGAGTTTTTATTTGCTTGATTTTTTTATTGATTTTAAATGGTTTAACTTATTTTTGTACAATGCTTTGGTATACTGTGAATTGCACTTAATAAATAAAGATTATTAGTGTTATTGTTGTATTGTCGAGAAGCAGGGGGGTACAGCAGACACTGTCTTGTGCTTGCTAACCTGATCTTTGTCAATCAGAGATGGTAGCAGCCTTTTTTAGGCAGTGTGCCCAGATCCCCTTACAGTGCTCAGATTGCTGGCATTATAATGCCAGGCAATCAGGGCACCAAATGTCAAATTCATCACACCCCCCCCCCCAGGGTCCACACCCTGGAGTTGCAGTCCTGAAGTGGGTGGTGTGGGGAGCACAACTCTCCACAAGGGGGGGGGTGCAGCCCCCCACAAAAAAAGATAACAGCGACATTGCCTATTGGCTCCCTAATTGCTCGGTGCTGGAACGCTGGCATGTTCCGAGGGTGGAACCACCTAGACTAATATATAGAGAATAATGGATGAGTAGGTGGTTATAACAAGGATTTTACACACCCTGAGTTGTGGAATGCCGCATAAACCCCAAGTGTGAAGCCTGAGGGGTGTATTAAGGCATGCCACACTGAGGGGGGGGCTAAAATCCAAGTTTTGACCACCTACCCATCCTTTATTGTATATAATTGCTGGGGATTTTTTTTGTCACAGTAATGATATAAAATAAAGGTACATCTGTTGTGAGATGCAGTCCAACTGTGATGAAGTGCAGTCTGTTGTGGGAAGTGGCTGGAAACGTTCCTTTTTTTTTTTTTGTCTTTTTTTTTTTTTTTATTTAAACACAGACATTTAGCCCAGGGCTGTGTGTGTTGCCACCCTCCCTCCAGTTCCTGTCACCTGTTTGCTGCTTCACTCCCTCCTATTTCAGCAGTTGCCCTGCACATGTCTAGAAACTGTCAGCTTCCTTGCATCTCTCTGACCACGACCCACGGCTCCTGTTTCCCCATCCTCCCTTCCCTTGTACCTTCTTTGGGGTCCCTCTTTTGTTTTTTTCTTTAGTTTTTTATCGAGTGCAGTGCTGCTGACGAATTGTTATGTATGCCCAAACTGGTATCAAATTTGAAGTTTGCTGCTGGCACTGCTGAAGGGTGACGTGCTTGCTGTCCTGTGATAAGTTGTGACAGTTGACGAAACAGAAACTGGAGACTGGCACATGTGTGAAGGATGGGAAACCCAGCATGTGTTTACCATTATAACCAGCTGGTTATAATGGCCAAATTATAACTGGTTTGCCATATGGAAGAAAGCGCTCCCCAGTTATTATTAACACTTTATAATCATTGTTTAGGCTGGATATCAGTCTATAGAATGATGCATACCTAAGATCTTTATCTGGCTTTGGAATCACCAAGATGATCACATCTTGCCATGCTGGGGGAGGTATGCCATCTGCCTGAATGACTTGGAAGGCAGCCCACAATAGTGTGAGAAGGAGGCCTCTGAATCACTTATAACATTCATCTGGGCACACATCAGGGCTGGGGCATTTTTGAGTTTTAGAGTCATATGCAAGACAGTTAAGATCTCCTATGAGAAAGGAGTTGAGACTTTGGGCCACATCTGGATCCAGTACTGGAAGGGGACATTGCTGGAGACAGGTCTGGATTTGTTCCTGTGTGGTCTTTTCCTCTGCTATTTAGAGGGAGCAATAAAAGGAGGATTTGATATCCTGAATTTCACTAGAGCACCCTGAAAGGGTCCCAGAACCCTGGTCTTAAGTTACAGTATTCATGTTTGCATCTTGCGAGTTCACAGCCTTCAAGATAAATTACGAGTTCCCTGGGCCCATCCCTCATAATAGGACTGTTGTAAGTAGAAAAGTGCCTGTTCTACCTTGGCATCCATACTCTGTTGTTGTGCCTGCTTTACTTTGGCTAACTGAGGGGTTACTGAGGTGTCACACTGTTGGAGGAAAGACTGCAGTGTTTTAAGGGTCTGCTGAAGCTCAAGATAGTGAGCTTCCTGCAGCTGGTTTTTCTCAGTGAAGTAAGCAATACGCTCTCCTTGGGAAACTGTCTTGATAGTGTCCCAGAGAATACTAGCAGATATGTCTGGGTCTGATTTCTCCTGGACAAGCTGGTGTATCATTTCTTTTAGTAAGCTGAGGAGTTCAGTATCCCAGAGAAGGACAACCCTGAACTGCTAATGCATAGTTCATGGTGGTATACCAAGGCAAAATTTAGCATATACTGGTGTATGATCTGAAAGCAAGGTGGTGCCATGAGATGCGTCTTGCAGAGTCTCAGTGTTCAGAAATTGTAAACTTGTGATCCAGCCTCACCAAAGACCTCATTCTGGAGGCATAGTGAGTGTACTCTTGCACCGATGGGAAGGTGTACCTCTAAAGACCAATCAGACCTAAGTGGACCAGAGTGTAGCAGAGGTGTTTCTGTAGAGGAGTAACTCTGGTGGATGGAGTCAAGTGATGGCTGCCTGAAGAGCAACAGCTCCCGAGCACTCCCTTTCTTCTGCTTTCTTTCATTTCTGTATTTCTTACTAATTTCCTTACTTAGCATTCAGTCCCCAAAGTGCTCTTATCATCTGTAAAGTCTGTTGTTGGTAGCTCTGTGATCTAGTGAGGATGCACTCCAAGTCGGAGATGAAAACTCCCCCGCTGCAGCACACCCCACCACTGACTCTCAAGACGGATCTGTCCTCTAAGCAGTCTAAGTTGCAGGCCACATCTGCAGTGAAAGGCCCTTAGCTGAGCTCCACACTCATAGAAGAACATTTTTTTTGAGGAAATGGGCCCAGTTAAGGACGCATTACTTATGCTTACTGGTGAGCTCCAGCACCTGAGATCTCCATGGATTCTTTTACCTACCTGGGTCTCAGACTTCAAGGTAAGGATCTCATCCCTGGATACCTGGCAGGCCAAAGTGGATCCAGAGGTTGTCTTGCTCTGGCAAAGGCTGCTTAAG
This sequence comes from Neoceratodus forsteri, assembly GCA_016271365.2. Taxonomy (NCBI): domain Eukaryota; kingdom Metazoa; phylum Chordata; order Ceratodontiformes; family Ceratodontidae; genus Neoceratodus; species Neoceratodus forsteri. The sequence goes on along the minus strand of CM028133.1, from coordinate 81,643,733 downwards.
GCTAGAAGGTCTAGAAGGGTGCAGCTGGGGCAACAGTGTAATTATATTTGGTCTACCGGAAAAAGAAGAGGGCAATGATGCCATACAACGCATGCAGAAATTCTGTGTAAAGCTGGCAGGACCATCTCCAAATGGAGTGGTTTATGTGGTGGAGTGAGCACATCACTTGCTTCGCCCTATGCCCCCCTGGATGCTCCCCCCAGGCTGCTGATCTTTAAGCCGTTGAATTACCTGGACAAAACCCACATTCTCCAAAAGCTGAAGGATGTCAAGGACATTCCATGGGAAGGACACAAAGTTTGAGTAACTCAGGATCTGCCCCAGTCTGTACATCTGAAGCGGGCAGTCTTTCATCCCTTTGTGACCAAGCTGATTGCTGCAGGCCGCCCTTTCAAGGTTTGCTACCCGGCCATTTTTCAGATTCAATATGATGGTCAATGGCGCTCCCTGGATACTCCAGAACAAGCAGCAGTGGACATCAAGTGCTTATTCCCTGAGCTATTTAAATGAAACTACCACGTTTTTAGATGATACGTAGATACATAGACACTGTCAGCAGATAAGGGCCTATGGCCCACCCAGTCTGCTCATTTAAGCTTGTAAGCTCCCTTTATTTTTTTCTAGAAGTCTGTTGCCCCTTACCCCTGATCTCCAGGATTCCCTTATATCTATCCCATGCATTCTTAGATCCCATCCATTTGACCACTACCCTTTCTGTGAAGAAATTCTTCCTCATGTTTCCTCTAAATCACCTTCCCTCCAACTTCATTCCATGCCCACCGGTCCTAGAATATCTTTTTCACTGGAAAATAGTGTATTCCTGCACCCTGTTTCTCCCTGTATGTCTGTATTGTATGTCTCTATCATATCCCTTCTCTCCCTCCTCTCCTCCAGGGAGTACATATTCAAGTCATTCAGCCTGTCCTCATAGGACTTGTGATGCAATCCCTGTACCATCTTTGTTGCCCTCCTCTGAACCTTCCCTACCCTGCCTATGTCCTTACTTAGGTAAGGTCTCCAGAACTGTACACTGTACTCCAGGTGGGGCCTCACCAGTGTCTTTTATAGTGGAATTATGACCACCCTTTTCCTGCTGGTGATGCCCCTGCCTATGCATCCCAGCGTCCTATTTGCTTTACCTGCTGCCTTGTTGCATGGTTTTCCTACCTTAAGGTCATCAGAGATGATAACCCCAAGGTCCTTTTCCTGCTTGGTGCATGCTACATCCTCACCCCCCAACTGATATGTTGTTCCAGGATTTTTGTGTCCCATATGCATTATCTTGCACTTCTCTGCATTGAATTTCAACTGCCAAACCCTTGCCCATTCTTCAAGCTTCTTCGGGTCCCTCCTCATTCTGTCTACACCCTCTGGCATGTCCAGTCTGTTATAGAGCTTTGTGTTGTCAGTGAACAGGGAAATTCTGCCTTCTAGGTTCTGCACCATGTCACTTATGAAGACGTTGAATAGGACCAGTCCAAGCACTGATTCTCTGTGGCACCCCACTGGTCAGTCTTCACTCTGTAGAGTGACAGCTATTTATTACCCAGATGGCTCTGCATCTGATGAGCTGGGTGAGTTTTTATAGTTCTGTTTTGTGGAGCTTCCATTTCTATGGGGACTGATGTGGCTGTGAGGGTGTGTGCAGTCTGGGGGGTTCCCCATTATGGCTGGACTTTATTTCTGTCTGTTTATAAATACTGATGGGGCAATTATTGACCTGGGAAGGGCCCTGTTGCTAATTCTGACAGTGGACTTTCCTCAATGAGCTGTGGCTGGAGCACCTTATTCTGGCTGTACCTGCTCTTCTTCAGGTCTGCAGCACACCTATAGGCATGCTGGCTTGGAACTCTTGGGACTCCTGTCCTCTACTTCTAGTTTTCGTGGTGACCAGTGAGAAGATCTCAGTCATCAGTGTGTTATCTATGCATGCTATCTGGTTAGTTGATGCAAAGAAAGGAGGAGTTTTTACTCAGTTTATTGGCATTACCACTCTGTACCTTTGTGCTGTTCAAGATGGCTACGGCCTATGGTGTAGGAGTTTTGGGAGACTCTGAACTATTGAGTGCTTTCTACTGTGGTCACCTTCGCTCCCCAAACCCCTGTATTCTGGTGCTTCAGAGACTGCTCTTATTGGGATGGTTTGACATTCCCTGGACACCTCCAGTTCCTTTTATGTATACCATCAAGGTGGACTGATGTATTGGACTTTTGTTCTCAGAGGGATCTCCTCTGAAAGTGGACTTTATGTTTTTCATTTTATGCCTTGGTTTTATCTATAGTTATAGTATGGATTCTAATTCATGATCCGGCCTTCCATGTTGGAGTGTTTAAGTGGAGTTTGCATGTTTTTTATACTGCTGGCTTATGGTTCACTTTTGCTACTGTTGGGGTCCTTAAAAATCTATTGATGTAGGTCTTTGGGGGTGGTTTGATCTTGGGCATCCTGTGTTTTTCATGCACGCTGGCAGGAAGGAAAGGGGTGGGTAGTTCTGTACAGGATCAATGTACACATCATGGGTGAGAATAAGGTGGGAGATCTGCACTTGGGACCAGGGGTTTGGTGCTGGTTTCCGGGTTTGTTCATTGGGTTCTGTATTCTGGTATTGGGGTTCCTTGTTGGGAGAGGCTGTCTTTTTGGAGAGTTGCTTGGGGTTTTGGGTGGGGGGTTGGGTATGTGTATATTTATGAGGGGTTGAGGGATGTCAGTATTGGAGAGGCTGTGTTGGTTGGGGATGTGGGGGGGGGTTACAGAGCAGGGTGGCAGATATAGTCATTGCTTTACTGAGAGACTGTTTTGTAATTCACTTGTTCAATAGTTTCCACGGCCCAACCGTTTAGGCTTATTATATGGAATATCAAAGGGGGTCAAAATAAACAGAAAAGGGCAATGGTTTTAAAGCATTTGAAAAGATCTAACCCTAATGTTATTTTTTTATAGGAAATGTACCTCCGTAGGGAGGACGTTATTCTTTTTCGTAGGGAATGGGTGGGGGAGGCCTATGGGGTGGGCTCTAGCAAAAGGAGGGGAGAAGTAGTGGTACTAATTGCCAGAAATACCCCTTTTTCCCTCATTCTGGAAGTCTGGGTTTCAGAGGGCCAGTTTTAATTTTTACATGGGCACCTGGGCTTGACTGAGGTCTTGCTTGGGGTAGTTTATGGTCCCAATGTGGATTCTCCCCAGTATTTTTCTAGCATCATCACCCATTTGGCTCTTTTTGATCACTTACCCATTCTCCTCAGTGGGGATGGGAATCTGGTCCTGAATATGGATTTGGACCAGTCGGGCTCTTCCCGGAGAGGTCTCTCCCCTGGGCAGAGGGGATTGTGGGACTTCATGGATTCCCCAGCTTTGGTGGACCATGGCGTACTCTTTACTCTTCCACCCGACAATACACCTTTTATTATACCCCAATCCACATACTCCCATATAGAATTTTCTTGATTAATCAAAGACATCCTTTCAGGGCTGGTGACATGCAATATTGCTGCATTGGTAATCTCCAATCATGTACCCATCCTATTGGACCATTTACTCCATGGCCTGGAGGAGTCAGATCGGATCTGGTGTATTAACCCCTACCTTCACAAGGATTTGGATTTTCCTGGGACGTTCTTCAGGGTTTCATCACTAATTTTGTAAGTGAGAACAAGGGCTCAGTGGAGGCTTTAGATATGCTTTGGGTTGCATTCAAGTGTGCAGTTAGGGGAGGGTGCATTAAACTGGCTACTACGCTTTAACAGCATTGTTCCCAGAAACTGGAGGTGCTCCTCTCCCATATCGGAGTGCTAGGATCTGTATTCTTGTCTAAATCTGGGGTAGCCTTATAGTACCAGCTGCATAAGCTCCGAGTGCAGTACTGTGGGATCTTGGCTAAGAAGGTGAATTCGGCGCTTCAGCTTACAAAACTGTGCTATCATGAGTCAGGTGACCATGCTGGGAGACTCTTTGCCTTCTGTCTTACACAACTTAATTCCCTCAAGGCTATTCCCAGTTTACAGCCCGATCCTGCTGGACCAATTCTCACCCGTCCCAGGGAAATTGTTAATGCCTTTCATTCTTTCTTCAGCTCTTTGTATAGTTCCAATTCTGTACCCACCCCCTCTAGTCAGCAAATTGAGGATTATCTTGACTCTCTTACCCTGCCTTTTCTGTCTCCACAACAGCAGGCTCTCCTTAAGGCCCCTATCTCATTGCAGGAAGTCTGTCAGGTGATGGCACATCTCTCTGCAGATAAAGAACTGTGCCCAGATGGATTTCTACTCCATGTTTGCTGAGACTCTTGCTTCTCTTTTGACCAGCTTGTTCAATTATCTTCTCTCTTCAGGTATGACTGACTCTTTCCTCATGCAGGCCTGGATTTCCCTGATCTCCAAGCCTGGGAAGAATCCTCTTCTCCTTGGTAGCTACCATCCCATCTCCCTCCTTAATTCTGATTTAAAGATTTTGTCCAAAGTCCTTGCTAATCATCTCTTTCAGGTCTGGGACCATCTGGTCTCACCTAAGCAGGTGGGTTTTATGGCTGGGAGGTACTACAGTGACCTTCTCTGCAAGATCCTCCATTTGATTTCTGCATCCAGGGAGAGTGACATCCTGCGGTGTTGATCTCTCTGGATTCAGAAAAAGCTTTTGACAGGGTCTTCTGGTGAATAGGAATTATTCACCATGCTCCAAAAGTTTGATTTCCCAGATGAGTTCCGCAACTGGATACGGGTCCTTTTCCACAATGTGATGGCGAGGATTATGTGTGATGGGGTTCTCTCTGATTTGGTTTCTCTTCAACGTGGTACCAGACAGGGATGCCCCCTTTTCCCTTTTTTTAGTTAATCTGTACTTAGAGCCCTTCCTCCATAAACTTCATAACAATCCACTTAATTGAGGTATTGCCATGGGAAGGTCCTGATTTACATAGTCAGCATATGCAGATGACTTTCTCCTTCATTTGGAATACCCAGCTTCATCGATCCCGGCAGCCCTAGATGAAATTCGTCAATTTTTGTTGGTCACTGGGTACAGGTTAAACACGGATAAGTCTCAGGTCCTCCCACTGAATGCCCATGTCCTGAAACAGATAATTTTGAAACTGGGTCTCTGCTGGGAGCCATCAGAACTTACTTATTTGAGAATTCATTTTTCTCATACTCTTTCAGAGATGGCGGACAGGAACCTCACCCCGATGCTAGGTGCTATTAAAGCGGACATGCACAGGTGATCTGCTCTTCCTCTTTCCCTCTGGGGCAGGGTTTACACCATTAAAATGAATATTTTCCCCCAAATCCTATATCCACCAGGTATGATCTGCCCTTTTCTCCCTAAGGCCTGGTTTATTCGACTCTAGAGTCTGTTCTCTGAATTTTTGTGGAAAGGTGGTGCTGTACGTTGGGCCTATTAGAAGCTAATGCTCTCCCGGGGGGGTCTCTGGTTGCTGGATATTTTCCTATGTTACTGTGCTCTTCACAGTTGTAAAATCTTCCAATGATCTCGCTGCCCGGTCACCCCTCATTCTGACACTTATGCTCCTCTGTGGCTTCTTTTGGAATCCCAACTTTGTTTACAATATGATATACAACTTTCTAGTCTTCTTTATGGTCCTCCCTCTTCCCTCCCTATAAGTCTGATGGCCACTCCGTTGGTGTGATCTCTTAAAGCTCTGAGGCAAATCTGTCTTTATCTGAAGGTTGACTGGTCAAAGGACCCGTCCCAACCAGTGTTGAGCAACCCTAATATTCACATCATGGGCCAACCGGTCCCTTTAAGATTTTGTCCCTCACTTCGGAGAGACTCTGTGGGATCCTTTTTCTCTCACAACAAGACCATCCCTGCCTGTGTAATTAAACATCAATTTTTCATCCCTGTATACCACTCATTTAAGCACCTTCAACTATCCCATGCGATTTCAGGTTTTATTGGCCAGCCGAGTGTTCATCCACAACCACACCTGCTTCTTGCAGATTTTTTACCTCTAGCAGAACAACCGCACCCATTTCTTAATTTTACTCTAGTTTTCAGTCTGATGATACTAACAGCTTACAAGGTACTTGTTTTTATTGGCAGCAATCTCTGGTATTACATCTTGTCGCCAAAGATTGGCAAAGGGTTTGGCGTCAGCTTTATAAACTAATTAAACAAGATAAATACCGTCTTACACAATTTCACATATTGCACAATCTCTACTACACTCCCCAGAGGTTGTGTAAGATGGGTCATAGACTTTCAGCAGAGTGCATGCGATGTGGTGCTGGGAATGGCTCTCTCAAACATATCCTTTGGGACTGCTCTAAGGCTGACCCTTTTGGGGCACCAATACAGAGTTTCCTGGATCCCTGGTTAGGACTAGACTCTTTTTTTCTCTCTCCCCACAAATTTGACTTACAGGTATTTTCCCCCCAACTTTGTTTGACCCCAGTAAAGCCCATAAGGCTCTTATTTTGATTACCGCAAGATAGTTATTCTTCACCATTGGCTGAATGACTCTGTTCCCTCGCTCCAGGAATGGCATCAAGAGTTAACACAGACCCTTGCTGTAGAAAAGCACATCGCTTATAGATTTCATAGGTTTCATAGGTGAAACTGAGCTTTACAAAGACCATAAGTCCGTTTGCTCGCCACAACTCTTTCTAATACCTGGTTATATTTTTACTCTGTAGATGACAATCTAGGTTATGTTTAAATGCTGACATTGTTTGAGAACCGACGACTCCGATATGCAACTCATTCCATATTTTAATAACTCTTACTGAAAACCAGTGCTTTCTTGCCTGCCTGTTAAATCTGTCACACTTTAGCTGAAGGGGATGGGCTTGTGTATTAAAATTCTGTTCCCGCAATTCTAAACCCAATAACTCCCATAATTGGTGGTCTGACAAGGCCCTATATACCATACACATGTCCCCACGCAACCTACGATATTCCAATGGGTACAGATCTAATTTTTTTAACCTTGCTTCATAATCAAGGCCCTGTACTTCCCTAATTCTCCTCGTTGCCCTTCTCTGAATCCTCTCAATTACATTTATAGCTCCCCTTTGTCCTGGTGCCCAGAACTGTGCACAATACTCTGTATGTGGCGGCACCAAGGAGGTATACAATGGAAGCAAGACCTCCTTGTCTCTACTCTTAACATGTCTATGTATAAAATGAAGTATGCCGCCTGATTTGTTAACCACTTGGCTACACTGAGAATTGAATTTAAGGTTATTATTTACCCTAATTCCTAAATCTTGCTCTTCCTGAACCACTCTTAGTTCTTGCCCTGCCAGTTTATACACCACCTCCAGATTGTTCCTACCCATGTGCATCACTGCACACTTGGGTACATTATATGTAGCCCCATTTTCCTGGGCCCAAAACTCTAATTCATTCAAGGTTTCATGGATTGTTAAACCCTCGGCTTGGCTATTTACTGGGAAACCTATACGCGTATCATCCGCAAACTTTGACAGCCAAATATCCATTTTAGGTTTCATGGTCGCAATATAAATGTTATATAAACATGGTCCCACTACGGATCCCTGAGGGTCCCCACTAGTAACACCTGTCCAATCCGACAGTTTTCCCAGCACAATCACTCTGCCTCCTCCCAGACAACCATGCCTTGATCCAGTACACTAAATGCTCCTGCTCACATATTTTACTAAGGGCTAAAATCAACTTATCGTGAGGGACATTATCGAAGGCCTTGGCAAAGTCCAAAAAGATGACAGCCACAGATTTGCCATCATACAGTGCCTTACTAACCTTCCCATAGTACTCCAATAAATTTAGATTGAATACATTAGCGTTACATAGGGACTGTTGGCAGTCCCTGGACACTCTGATTCCCAGATAGTGTTTGTTGTAAGCATGCCCCTTTTTGGTATTGTTTAGTTTTGGGGTCCACCTTTTGGTTATCTGATGTGCTCTGGGTGGGTTGGGGGGTGTTGTTTGTTTAACTATTTGTTTTTTACCTTTCATTTTTTGGATGTTCTGTACTGTTTGTATTGCTTGTAAAATCATAAATAAGGCATATTATCTTGTTAAAAAAAAAAAGAAGGGTAACTCTATGTGCTCAGGGACCAGTATGATCCAAGGTGGTGTTAAGGCTAGTATTAAGGTCTCCTCCCATTATAAGTTGCCCCTGTGGCATGGGGAGTAACCTGTTAAAGATGGTCTGGGCCACTGATGTCTCAGACCATGGGGTGAAATACATGCTAGCAAGGGTGAGAGAGGCCTCACAGAGGGTGCATGTGACACTTACAAAGTGTCCCTTTAGGTTGATCCTGGAGTTTGGGGACTCCTCTTTGGATTAGAATCATTGCTCCCCTGCCACTCAACCACCAGTTTCCCAAACCCCTGGTCTACAGAGAAGACTTGTCATGTGGGGGGCAATACAACAGTTTTGTAGGAATGTCAAGGCAGGCGAATCACAGAGCAGAGGTGTATTAATGTTTAAATTGTGGCCTTTCTCAACCCAGATCTGATCATATCATATTTTTATTTATAAAAAGTGCCTTTCTAAAAACCAAAGAGCTTGTACATAAAATGAAACAATAAAACAAACAAAATAGTAATAAACATTCACTTCCATCAGAATTATTTAAAACCATAAACTGATAGTACAATAAATACCAGATCATTTAATCTATCTATAAATGCCAAGCTAAATAGATGCATTTTAAGTGCTGTTTTAAAACTCTGGACAGTCAGGCACTCTTTTACCTGATGAGGTAGAGAATTCCACAGGGTCAGAGCCACAAAAGCAAAAGACAGGGCCCCAGATGTCTTTAACAGACCCTGGGAATCTCTAACAATCTCTCACCGGGGATCGCAGATGATGGAGGGGACAGTAAGGGCGAAGCAGATCTTGCAAGTAACAGGGTCCGTGGTCATGTAGGGCTTTATAGGTCAGTAACCCAACTTTGAAGGTGATCTGCCACTGTACAGGCAGCCAGTGCAGTCCACGGAGCACAGGCATTATTTGACTGGTCGTAGAAGTACCAGTCAACTGCCTGGCTGCCTCATTCTACACCAGCTGCAAGCAGTGGATATCAACCCCAGGTAGCCCTAGGTAAAGGGCATTGCAGTAGTCAAGGCAGGAGGTTACGAAGGCATGGACCAGTGTTGGAATATCATCAGGAGGAACTAGATGCTTCACCAGGGTGATATTCCTCAGATGGTAAAAAGAGGACTTGACATAGGCCAACACCTGAGATTTAGGGTCAAGCCGTCATCAAAAATAATGCCCAGGTTCTGCACCTGGTCTGAGGTAGTAAGCTGAACACCTCGGAGCCAAAGCCCAGAAAGTTGTCCTGCCAACAAACCTGCCTCCCAGTGAGCTGGGTACACAACCAGCACTTCAGTTTTAGCCGGGTTCAACCACAGCCAACCAGCACTCATCCAGTCCTAGATTTCAGATGGACAGTTGTTAAATACTGAGAGAATCATATCCTGTCCAGGCACAAAGGACGTGTACAGCTGAGTATTATCTGTATAGAAGTGAAAACTCTGACCATACTTCCTAATGATCCCTCCCAATGGCAGCATATACACTGTGAACAACATGGGAGACAAAATGGAACCCTGTGGTACCCCGCAGGATAAGGGGAGAGGAGCTCAGGAATAAACCCCAGACACCACTCTCTGAGTCCTACTCTTGAGGAATGATCAAAACCAACTGAGGACTGTACCAGACCATCCACACATGAACTACAGACATTCCAACAGCACACCATGGTCCACAGCATCAAATGCTACAAAGAGATCAAGGAGGACAAAGACAGAACGAATCCAGTGATCTCTCGCTATTAGGAGGTCATTTAGCCCCAAACAAGGGCCGTCTCAGTATTATGTCTCTTCCTAAATCCCGAATGGAGAGAATCATAGACATCTTGGCTGGATAAATGATCATCCAGCTGCAGAGCAACCACCTTCTCAATAACCTTGCCCACAAAAGGAAGGTTAGAGACTGGTCTATACTTAGCCAGACCAGGTCAAGGGAAGGCTTTTTCAGGAGTGGCCAAACAACTGTCTCCTTTAGGGGGTCTGGAAAGACCCTCCTCTCCAATGACGTCCAGACTATCTCAGCTAGGACCCAGCCGATTTCCTCCATGCACCCTACAAGAAAGAGTGTTGGGCCTGGGTCCAAACTACAGCTGGTTGGCTGTAAAATCTGGACAATCCTCAAGATATTAGTGATTTCCAGTTGACTGAGGTCAGACTAGGTAAACTGGGCAGCCGCCGCCTCCTGCCGACCTCCACAATTTCCATTAGAGGGAGCTGGACAGATCCCAGACCTGATGGTGGCAACCTTATCTGCAAAGAACTGAGCAAACGTATCATACCTTTCTTGTGAAAAGGCTCTGCCAGGCTGAAGACAGATTGGATTGCACAATCTGTCAACAGTCCGGAAGAGCTGCACAGGTCGGTTCTGTGCAGCAGCAATCTCCCTGGACAGGAACTCTGCCTTCTTATGGATGATTGCTGATTGACAGACCAGATAATGGTCCATCAAACTAAGTCTGTCACACTCCAGGCCAGACTTCCACCAGCTGCTCTCTAGCCTTCATCCCACTCCCCTCAACTCCTTCAAGGTCCCGTCAAATCATGTGGACATTGGGCATAGAATGAGGGGGTGAACATGAACAGGCACTACGGAATCCAGGGCCACTACCACCGCCTTGTTATAGGCAATTACTAGATTCCCTGGGTCTATGCATTCACTCGGTATATCCAATAGGTCCAGTACCTCCATTAGGCCCTCTGCGGTCACATCCCTCAAAGGTCAGCACTGCACCATCTCTGTAGACGCTGACCTAGGGGGAGCCATGAAACCGAACCCTATGGTGTGATGATCAGACCATCTGACTGACTCCACCACCAAGTGGGATATCTCCATCCCCAGGAGGAACACCAGTCCAACCATGAATGTGGGTCGCAAAGGTAATGACCTGTGTAAGGCCCAACAAACTCATTAATTGGAGGAAGTTTTGACCAAATTGTGAGAGTTCATCATTGACCCAGGCACTGAAATCCCCCAGAATCAACCAATACCACATCAACGATGAAGTCCACAACTTCCTGCAGGAAAATGTTCCCATCTCCGGGTGGATGATAAATGAGAAGAATCCTGCACCCTACACCAGCACCCACGATACACTAAAAGGAGATGGTGGTCCCCACTGGAACATCCACAAAGCTGAGTTCCGATCTGAAACAGATAGCTACACCCCTGCCCCTATGATCCATCCTCAGGTGGTGTATCACTGAGTACACAGCCAGAACTGCTGAAGCCAACACTGGACCAGCATTTTCATCTAGCCAGGGCTCGGTGATGTAAGCCAGATCCGATGACTCGACAAGATCTGCTCTTATGGCAGTCTTGTTCTTAATTAACCTGGCATTCTGGCATTGCATAACACCGCCCGGGTAGGATGAGCAACTGAGGAAGACCGCGTTACTTGCCTGCATAAATCAGAGCCCCTGGGTATGGGAACCAGGCAGGGCGGGCTCCTCTCCTGGACCCATTTCACCCCAGGGTATCTCCTTGTTGCCACTACTCCAATCCGCCCACTCCTTTCCATTCCCCCACCAGGACCCGGCCCCCTCTCCCTCCTTCTAACTATCCCCAGAGCCCGACACAGTCTATATGCTTCTGGGGGCCATGGAGGACAACTAAAAGGATGGAGGTCCCTGAGCCTTGTAGGGGAATAGTGCCTGACTGTCTTCACACCTTCCCAGCACATCATCACAAGCAAACAACACGTACCATGGTCTTCACAATCTACTCAAATACTCAGACACTCCTCACTCACACATCCACTCCACAACTTCACAACTTAGCTCACCTACACCAATCAACACACTCACCACCACCCCCCGGCTACAAAACTCAACAATAAGATAAACAAATGATATTGAACCAAAATAATATAACAATAATATATAGCAGCATGTGAATAGCAAACAAAGAGAGCAGTCACTATAAGTCTCTCAACTGCAGTTTCAATGTGATAGTCTGTGGAGCTCCCTCCTCCTTGAACATAACCAGAGAAGGTTAGTCAAGGTTCAACTCCCACTTGAGCCTGAAAAGCCAGCCAGAAATTACTAAGAAAAGTAAAACTGTAAAGCACTGTCACTGCCAGTGAGTTTAGGAAGGTCCAAAAAAAAAAGTAGCCTGACCGTTTTAGTTCCAAAACGGGAGGTCTATTAAAAATATCCACACTCTGTCACAGAAGATCTTCTCCAAAGAATCTAGATTTATGGCGCAGCTTCCAGAACTCAGCCACCACTGCTCTGGCACCTAACTCCAGATACTGTAGTTGCCTCCGCAGTCATCCAAAGTGTGCCCAGACAGTAAATGGAGCACCTGCTAGGACCTAACACTTGAAGAGCCCCTCAGTAAATATCCCAGGATGCAGTCCCCCTTGCTGCCGAGGCCACAGCTACAGCTCCCTGAAGCAATCAGTCCACGGGGCAATCCACAGTTTGCTTAGGTTCCACAGTGGGCTATTATCCGTCCTTTGACAGACCCCCCCACCAATGTCCCCTGTCCAGCCTGACACCAGTTAGGGGCCCCTCCGGGAAGCTAAGCATACAGACCCTCTGCCTGCCAAGTCCTCCAGACCCCAACAATCACACACTTCTCGGTTCAAGGATGTTCAGTACTCACAGTTTTATTCAAAAAAAGGGACAGATATTTTTACAGCCTCGTTGTCCCTCTGAGAGACATCTCCTCCTGCATCAACTCCCGTGACCCCACTTTGGAGCTCCTCCTTCCTAGAGAACACCACAACTCCACCGATATTCTTTCTCAAGAAATTCCTTCTCTCCACTTGCTCCAGTCCTCCGGTTTCATGCCTCCAAAACCTCGGCTCCAAACCAGTAAGAAATCTCACAACTCCATGTGGACCTTCATGAAATAGTAACGGTTTTAATTCAATGTATTTCTGCCCTGAATGTACCGTAAAACTTTAGCAAAAATTCTGTTTTCGTGACTCCGAGTGTTTGTGAACGTTTATAAATATCCGAAATGAACATTGTCCCTTGCTAACTCACTATTCTCCCAGCTCACCACTACTAACTTATGAAACAAACAAAAGAATAAAATATCCAACAAACGATAAAACTGCAATGAATACCACATGCAACGAAAAATTAAACGAAAAAACGTAAAATAAAAACTGCCACCACTGCTGCTGCTTGTGATGACTAGCCCAGAACAGCCACCATCTTAGTCTTAGTATGATAAAAGATGTGGTTGAGGAGAGGTCCCTGTTTAACTCTGGGTAAGAAGGAGTAGAGACAGCGGGTATAACTTGGCCCCTATTGCACTCTAGCCAGCTCAGTATGGGGGTGGTCCAGTCATTGCAGGCTATCATCTGTAGTTATTTATTTAATTTTGGTAACCAGGTGAGCCCACTGAGCCTCTTTTTCAGGGGTGACCCGAGTTAATTATACATACAGTGGCAGTGCATTTATAAGCAGCAATATGATATACAGAGATATTTCTGTAAGTTTACATCTCACTTTACATTTGCTAACAGTGATTATTTACAAATCAAACACTACAGTCATCTTTTGACAATTGTTAATCCACATAAGACAGTTATGGAACAAATAAAACATAACACACATAGTTTACATCAAGTGCTGTGTGGTGACTAAAGCAGTGGGGGGTGTCAGCGATAGCAGGTGCACTGGCTGAGCTCTAAAAGGTGCACCTTGAGCCCCTTTTAGATTCCTGAGGGAGGAGCAATCCTGTACACTTTCTGGGAGTGCATTCCAAAGGGGTAGGATACTAGCTGGATATGACCTTTGCCCTAGGGACGATCTGACTTTGGGCACATTGAGGAGGTTGTGGCTTGAGGATCTGAGGGACCTTCTAATTGGTTTATCAGACAGTAAACCAATGATACTAGGGGGAGCATTTTCCTGCCTTACCTTGAAGGCTAGACACAGCGATAGATACTGCAATCTCCCTTATAGTGACAGCCATGAGAGGGCATGAAGCACCTGACAGTGATGCTCATGGGGCGGAGTTCCTGATGTGAATCTGCCAACCTGACAGTATAGGGTTCTGAGCATTTGCATTTCTGCCCCTCTGACAGTTAGTAGAACCAGAGTGCCATAAAAGAGGGTGGGCAGCATGGTGCCTGTAGCCACCTTTAGCCGGGATTTACATGTAAAGAGGGGGTTTAGGAGGTAAAGTAGGCCCAGTGTCTGGTTCATGGTCTTGGTTAGTTGGTTGATGTGTGCCTTGAGAGTGCAGTTTTGATCTAGGGTTATACCTAAGTATTTGATGCATCTGACCACCTCGATCGCCAATCCATCAGAGAGACAGTAGGTGTCAGAATCGTTGATCTGTCTGATCCTACACTCACCTTGCCAAACAACACTGCCTTTGTTTTTTTTGCCATTTAGCACAAGGTTGTTTCTTGCCAACCATCACTCAAGGAGTTGTAGGTCAGAGGTGATTGGGTCATCAGTACCCCAAAGCTCCTGTGCTCAGACCGCCCACATGCAGAGAGCACCTGTGCAGCACCAACTGCAACACCCAGAGGCCATAAGTCATCCCCCCCAGCTCCCTGCCTCAATACTGAAAAGCCACATTTAATGCATGATGGATAATGGCAGAACCATTGTTCTTTGATATAGCATCATCACAGAAAATCCCATCTTACTGACTGATGCGCTGTTTTCAGCTGTGCAGGGATTAAGGAACATCAGGACTTCCCCACCAGGGCAGAGGGTAGGACCCAGAGGCTCCAACCCAAAACAACATTTCACTGTCTGAAGCCATCAAATGAAGAAAGCACTCTGCCGTATGGTTTAAGTCAGTGGAGCTACCAGCTCCCATGGGGTGCAAGGGCAGCAGGCTGAGAAGCAGTCTGCCCCCCTTATTGCCCACTACTGCCAAGGATCCCACCATGTCACATCCATTCGTTAGCACTGGAACAACTGCCAGCAGCAGAGAGAGGAACCAGAGAAACAGGGCCCCAGACTAGGTATCACAGCCTGACAGACCATGCCAGTCCCCCAAACTGGACATCCACTTTGGGTAGCTGGGAACAACACGGGAGGCATAATGGAGCCCCTGAGCCATTATAGGAACCAAACTGGCCTAGGGTGCCTTATCCTGTCACCTAAATACAGAACAAATTAAGAGAAGAGCAATGAGCTATAAACTTTGGTGGCAACCAAACTAAATCCTAATGTGCAGTTACTACTGAGAATCACCAGTAACATTGTAAGATATTATAACTTTAAACTCAGTCATGGGGGCTGCCCAGATGTGACCATGTTGGGGGGGAGGGCTACAGTCAAAGATACACTAGTTGACTTAGCGATGTGTGTGTGACCCATGCCTGAAGTACAAGATGACACCATATCCAGAATTTTCAAAATTCTATGAAGCACCAAAATAAGAGTTAGAATGATCATGGCCTTAGATCCAGTCTAGGGCAGATTAATCTAGGCATGGGAGGAATCCTGCTGTAGGGGCACTGTCACAATATGTCTTAGGTAGTATGTAGTACAAAGTTGCAAAGGAGACAGTTACTGATCCCCACTGTAGAGTAAATGGATATATGCTGAGTCTCTTACTACTAGCCTTCCCCCGATTCTCGTGTACCTTAGGGGTAATAGATAGAAAATGTTATTCTGAGCCAAATACAAGTCACGTTTGGGCAGGATGCTGGAAAGATTGAAGTATCAGCTTGATGTGTTTCATTCAGAGGAATTATGGAGTTTCCTTTCAGTTGCAGTTGAGATCTTCCACCATGCTGTCTGATATCAATCCAGTTTGACTGTCCTGGAGCTTGCCAAGGGAGAGGAACATCTGTTTCCCATTCCTGAACCTCCTTAACGGCTTTCTCTAGGAAGGTTTTTGGGCCAACTGGGAACATTATAACCAGCTTGGCAGGATAAAGCATCTAAACTTTAAGCTACTGCACCTGAAGTACCTTAAGGATAGGTGAGTAGGCTTCCTGTGGGTCATCTCAATCGGGAATAATCATTATCAAAGTACACCGTTTCACCTTGTAGTGCCCGTGTTTCATGCATCAGGTGTGCAGCAGGATGTCTTGCTTTGTTTCAAAGTTAAAGAAGTGCAGCACTATTGAATGGGGCAGTCATCTGGGCTGTTGGGTTTATCTATTAATGTTCAATGTGCCTGTCGAGTATTGAGTGGAAGTTTGGGGTTGAGCTGAAAGGTATTTTGCAGGAAAGAATCCAGAAGTGCAATCATATCCTGATGCTCTTCATCTTCCAGGGCACCGTTGATCTGTAAGTTATTTTGGCAAGACCGATTTTTTAGGTCATTGCACTTTTCTGTCATTTAGTTAGTTAGTTAATTAGTTAATTTGTTTTTGATGACTGGGAAAGGAGGACTAAGTAACTGCTAGCATTCCTTCAAGACATGGATGAGTACTAGTTCTAGTCATTTGGTGTGGGCATCAGTCTCTCCAGTGTGTGTTTCTAGTCCTGTGACTCTACCTTCCACTTTAGAAAGGCTGTCTTTTAGTTCACTGTGAATAGTATGAATTTCAGTCCATACGTCCTTCAATTCTGTGAGGATGGTGGCATTAGTAGGTTTTATGGGAGCTTGTGATACCTCCCCCACCATCTTGACCTGCATAGCTGAGCTCAGCAGGATGGTACTGACAAATCTGCTGGAATCCTCTGCTGTACTTTTCACTTTACTCTCTCTATGAGCTCCAATCAGTAATGCTGTGCAAACCTCTAGAAGTTCTACCTCACAAATGTTTTGAGTAGAACACAAAAAAGTTCTACCACGTTCTACCTGCCTCTACCACACAGAGCCATTTTTTTTCTGTTTCTGCCAGGTAGAAACAGGATCTACCAGGTAGAACCAGGTTCTACTGGATATAACCAAGTTCTACCTGGTTCTACTTGATTTAAAGGCGCACAAAGATATTGCATGTTGGGAAAAGAATTAGCTTGGGTCAGGTAGCTTTGCCTTTCCTTTGCTGGTAGCTTTCTGGAGGTTTGTGAACTACCCTCAGCTAGGATTACATTCCAGGTACTTGTTACATTCTTGTGTGTTCTTTCTCCTTGCAGTAGCTTCTGAGTTTGTTTAATACAGTTGTTTTTGTGATTTATATTGTGAGTTTGGAATTCATATTTCAACAGGCATTGCTAGCAACCATCTGGAAGCCTCTATGCTTCCCCCTCAGCTAGGATCAATTTACAGTTACAGTAATTGTGTTTAAATTCCTGTGTGTTCTCTCACATAGCAGCAGTGCTGAAGCAGAATTAGCTTGGCTCAGGTAACTTTGCCTTTCAGTTGCTGGTAACTTTGTGAGGGGTTCTGAGCTACCCTTAGCTAGGATCACATTCCAGGTACCAGGTACACTGTTGAAGTGCCTGATTGTTTTCCAACAAAAAAAACAAAGGGGCTTGTATGTAAAATAATGCGAAACATCATTCCTGAAATTAATTTCAAAACAGTGGGTGCATCGAGTTGAGTAGTTAAGTTGTGAAAATACAAAGAAATGTATTCTTTAACAGGTCAATGAAGCACTCGTGGGTGCATTCAGTAGTGTGTTCCTGGAACACAGAGAATATTTTGCCCAAACAGGTAAATAAAACACTACATGGCTGCTGTGACTGCAAACACTATGAAATGTATTCCCAAGCAGGGCAAAAAATTACTCAGTGAGTGCGTCAGATTTGAACACAGGAGAACAATCTCAAGTGGGGCAATGAACTAGAATAAAAACTTGTACATGCTGTGAGTGCAAAAACAGGGACATTTATTTCCAAGCAGGGCATTATAGATTGAGGGAGCACTCCCAAGCAATCGGAGCACTGCTTCCCTCTGCATGTGAGACACTCTTATTCTGTGAAGAGTGTCTCACATTCAGATGCCCAGTAAATGGTCCCATTCCGGGACAGTTTAAAATATATTATTATTGATCGGGCTTGATCAATAATATATTAATACCACTACAAAGGCCACTCTTATGCTTGTAAGAGTGGTCTCACTTACGTCCTTAGAGTATCAGAACCACTCACTTTCAGTTTGCGATTCTAATACCATAAGAATGCATGTGAGACCACTCCACTTTTACAAGCATTAGAGTGGTCTCCGCTGCAGTATTAACATATAATATAGCACTTAGTGGGTCCATTGAGCATGAACACAGGAGAATAATCTCAAGTTGTGCAATGAACTACAAAAAAGCACTTCATAGCTACTGCTAGTGCAAACACACTGGTAAACACTGAGTGTGAACATAAGAGAATTACAAGTGTGACAAGCATGGATTCACTGCAGGGAGATCGTGTCAGACGAATCTCATAGAATGTTTTGGACTGGGTAACAAGGGTGGTAGACCAGGGAGGGGCAGCAGATGTGGACTACCTGTATTTCAGGAAGGCCTTTGATGCCGTTCCTCATAGAAGGTTGGTCAACAAGTTGGAAAGCATGGGGGTGGGACTGCAAATAGCAAAGTGGGTTGAAGATTGGCTTTGGGACAGAAGCCAGGAGGGTAGTAGTGAATGGGATATACTCCAGTGAAAGGAGGGTGATGAGCGGGGCCAGTGCTGGGGCCCTTACTGCTCAATATATTTATCGCAGACATAGCTGAGGGATTGGAGGGGAAGGTATGCCTGTTTACGGATGGTACAGAAATCTGTAACAGGGTGGACAGCACGGTGGGGGTGGAGACAATGAGGGGAGACCTGAAGAAGTTAAAGAAGTAGTCAGAAGCATGGCAACTGAGCTTTAATGCCAAGAAGTGTTCAATGATGCACATGAGGCATAACAATCCATAGGCCGAGTGCATGTTAGGAGGGGAGGAAATAAAAGGGCCAAAACAGGAGAGAGACCTGAGGATTATAACTTCGGATGACCTCAAGGTGGGGAACCAGTGCAGGAAAGCAGTAAGCAAGACAAATGGAATAGGGAGGGGTATAACGAGTAGAAAGAGGGAGGTAGTTATGCCCCTCTACAGGTCCATTGTGAGGTTAAATTTTAAGTAAGGGGTTCAGTTTTGGAGGCTGCACCAGTGTAAGGATATTGATGTGGTGAAGAGGGTTCAGAGGAAGGCTACTAAGATGGTGCAGGGCATGCATCGGCTATCCTATGAGGAGAGGCTGAGGGAGCTGGACCTGTACTCACTGGAGACCAGAAGGGGAGAGGGGAGACATGACTAAAGCATTCAAATATGTGAAAAGAATAAACAAGGCAGGGGAGAGGAGCCTCTTCGAGAGAAAATGTATGGATAGAACTAGGGGCCACAGTCTGAGGTTGGAGGGAGGAAGAATTGGGGGAGTTCAAAGGCACATTACTTCACCAAAAGGGTGGTGGATTTCTGGAACAGGCTACCAGAGGAGGTGGTGGGCGCTGACACAGTGGGGGGGATTCAAAGGGGTATGGGACAGATTTAAGGAATTAATTGGGCAAAAAGAATAGTAGGGCAGGGAGGGATGGGACTCTAACTGGGGGGGGGCCGACTCGATAGGCCACTGGTGTCTTTTTCTGCCAACAGCATTCTATGATTCTGTGATCTGGGACTAAGATATACAAATCCAATGAGGGATGGGTCAGGGTGGGGAGAAGTATTGGTTAGTAGGCAGGCAGACACTGCAGCAGTTATTCAGTACAATAGAGGGCTGTGCACGGACCAAATATTATTTTCCAAATACCATGAATAGTGGGCTTTGCGAATATTTGGAACCAAATAATGAATAGACCACTATTCGTGAGGTATTCACATTCATATTCATATTCCGGACCACCCTTCCTCCACCTTTGTAATAAAAAAAAGGCACTTTCCCTAGTGGTTTAGCAGACTCCCTTCCCTATCCCTGGTCAACCCTAATAAATATCTTCCCTGGTGGCCTAGTAGACCGCCTCCCTATCGCTGATCTGTCCATAATTAATTATCACTTTCCTTGGTGATCAAGTGGACCCCGCGCTCTATCCCCAATATGACCTTATAATAATTACTTTCCCTGGTGGTCAAGCAGACGGCCCACCCCAACAGGCAGTGCCCCTCCCACACTGCACTCCCCCATCCCATCCAAGAGCTGGAACCAGCACAGGCCTCTGCTCTCTACCATTGCTGACCCTGACTGTTCTTTTCAATAAATGAGTCATTGACCTGAAAGCTCAGTCAGCAGCCACTGCCAGCAGCGCTGGAGAGTGTAGGGGGGGCTGTTCCAATTGCCAAGACAGAGTCGTAATGTGGGGGGAACAGTGTGATGGGCCCCAAACCCCCCACCGTGACCCAACCCCGGAGACCGGGACAGTCCCCTGCTTTCCACCATGGATGGCAGTGGTCTTTGACTGAGCTGTCAGGACAATGAAAGAGCACATACTTGTACAAGTCATATACAAGCTCTTCCATTGACAAGAACAGTCAGGCCTGACCGTAGTGGACAGCGGAAGGCTGTGCTGGTCCCAGCTTGTGGATGGAATGGAGCAGGGTGGTGGTGGGGCACTACCTGTAGGGGTTGGGGTGGTCTGCTAAACCACCAGGGAAAGCAATTATTATAAGGGCAGATCAGGGATAGAGAGGGGGTTCCCCTAGACCATAAGGACAAATAATTATAAGTGCAGGTTGGAGATATAGAGGGGGTCAACTAGACCACCAGGGAAAGTGATACTTAAATTAATTATGGGCACATCAAGGCTGGGGGTCAAATATGTGAAAGGAATAAACAATGCAGGGGAAGGGAGCCTCTTCAAGAGAAAATGCGTGGACAGAACTAGGAGGCAGTACAGTGCAGTGGTTTAAGGCTCTGAGCTGCAAATCTGGAAATCCCACAGCCTCAACTTGCATAATGTGTGCCCCTGGGCAAGTTACTTAACTTCCCTGTGCTCCCAGGTTGCACCTGTAAACAAGCTTTCAGCTTAGTGCGTCTCACTTGGTTAAACAATTGGAAAAAAAAAAATAAACTAGGGGCCACAGTCTGAGGTTGGGGGGGGGGAGAGAGTCAGGGGCAGTTCAATGACACATTACTTCACCAAAAGGGTGATGGATTACTGGAACAGGCTACCAGAGGAGGTGGTGGGAGCTGAAATAGTGGGATTCAAGGGATATGGGACAGATTTAAGGGATTAGTTGGGCAAAAGAATAGTATGGGAGGGATGGGGATGCAATTGTGGGGGGCAGCTAGATCATCAGAAACCAAATACTGAACACCTGAAGATTTTGGCCCCGAATAACGAATATTCGTTATTCGCACAGCCCCAGTACAATATAAACCCCTAATAAAAACAAATTCTGGTCCGAGCTGATATGGCTGTGGAAAGCTTTTGGGATGTGTTTACCCATTATTTCTAATGAATTTGCACAATACAGATCTGCAGAGAGGCAGTTTCAATGTGGTCTTCCCTTTACACATTTTTTTCCAATGTATTTTCCTAGACTTTGCCTGCTGAATGCTATATATCTAGCCTGGAAAGTTCACAGAAGAAATGGCATCTTATTTTCAGGTGGTGGAGCACTGATAGTAAGACATTGGAATGTGTCATACATAGACACAAACTCTGTGTGGGCGATAATGTCCAGTGGCCATACACCTCAGGCGCTTGCATGCGGATCCATCGTTCTGGTGCCGTTGCACTGCTTAGTGTGGGTGACAGCCGATGCTGTACCCACTCACACAGGTCCCAGAGCAGGCATATTGCAGCCGATCTCCCATTCATTTGTACAATCAGGGATCTGTGGATGCACTATCCATAGCCTGGAGCATACACTGCAAATGGCATTGCAGGACACTGCACCCTATGGCACCCAGGATACCTCAGCAGTCCGGAGGATGGCATATTACATGGGGGGGGGAGTGTTGGACTGCAGTGGTGTATGACAGCAGGAGGATACAGCATTGACAAGGCACGCATTGGAGGTATGTCAATTCCTTCCTTTTTTTTCATTCGTAATTTTTGGTATTTTTCAATTTTCTCTCCTCCCCCCCTTGGGGCCATGGCATACACATGCTTGTACATACGTAGAGGCGCATAAACATGCCACGATCCAGTGACCCCTTCCGTCCCTCTCCAGACTTGCGTCACTGCTCTGACCACCTGTGCTGCCTACGGGACCACCACCCAGTGGGAGCAGGACCATGGTAGAGCAGGCATCCACCCTTTTTGGAGAGGAGAGGAGAGCAATAGTTCGATCCAGCTCTAACCCTCTCCCCCTTCTCTCACTGAGCCTGCTCTCCGGTGACCTAAAGTCATTCCTGAACCTAGGTTGCTGACATAGCACAAGGTAAGGCGCAAGTGCCTCAGTCTTCAGTGCCACCGGGCTACTGTCAATTCCCTCTCACAGTTTGCCAGGGACATACACACAGATACATACACTGGTGGGTCCGCAGCTTGTGTAGTGCCCCAATGCACGTACAGCCACTTGGGTCATTCCGGAGGACAGGTCCCCCACCCAGATCCAGTACAGTCGGCGACTGGCCATGGCAGTGTGTGGGGGGCAGAGCCAGTCTCCACAAGTTGGGTATGGGGGAGTGGGGATGCCTGTGCACTGAGGCAGTGGGTAGGGGTCCTCTATGCTACGGATATGGACCGTGATTTCCTCTAGTGTGATTGGGTCTGGGGGCCCTACACTATGGAGCTCTTCAGGGATGGAGTTGGCTCAATTGTGTATGGGAGGGGGTACCTCTAGTCCACCATGGCTGACAGGCTGCTGTGCACCTGGGTGCACCTCCACAGACTGCCAGTGGGTGGCTGGCCAGGTTAGGCCAGCTATTCATGGTCTAACTGTGGGCCGTGCTGCTCTGGACTGTGAGTGGAACATTCCCACTGAGTATGCTACAGCACGATATATGCATGAGAACGCACCATCGACTTGCATGGCATACTATTTGTGTGCACTCTGGCCCATTTCCTTGCGGCCGGCGCATCCCACATGTTTGAATATCACGCTGCGGTGCATTGTTGAAGTTGCGCAGCAGATCTCCCTTTACTGCCAGGATGTGCTGCTCATCTCCTTTGAATATAGGGTCCCTGAACTAGGTTACCCTGGAGAAATACATAATCAAAATGGTAAAATCATGACCCCACTGAAAACAAGATATTACTTCTAATCTGGGACAGCCTGAGTAAATACAGTGAAAAAATGTGTAAATGAAGATCCCTATGACAATGAAATGTAACATCTCCCCAGTGCTATCCAGCATACAAAATATAGGATAAAAAATATTTAAAGGAAATCTACTCTAAACTAAACTTTACTGTGTTCTCTGACATAAACAGTTTCTTTAAGCAATAATGCACGAGAGGGTGTGGGTCGTGTTGGGATAACCTTATGCCTGGGTGGTTGGGCACAAGGCCGCAGGCCAAGTGCTGCCAAATGTCCCAGAAGTGAGGCAAAGAGTTCTGTATGGCCTACACACCCTGAGTGTATTATTGCTATTATACAATGGCTCATTATTATACGAAATAAAGATAAAAAAAATGTTTTTAGTAAATTTTTATTGTGGCAATATATCTTTGTTTCATAAGAGAAGATGCAAAGAATGCAACAACAAATCAATACAGTGAGGTTGTCCTCAGATAACCTCACTGTTGCCAAGGGAAGACAGCCAATCAGGTTCCAGGATTTTTTATTGCCATTGTGTAATTATTGTTTTCTAACATATTAGAATGCAGTATTTATTTTGAATGTTGTGGCCATGAGGATGGTGTGTACAATGTATATGTATGTGTGTGTGCATATGTGTGTATGTGTGTGTGTGTGTGTGTGTGTGTGTGTGTGTGTGTGTGTGTCCAGTATACAACATATAGGATAAGAAAAATTTAAAGGAATTCTATGCTAAACTGAACTTCACTGTATTCAATGACATAAACAAACAGTTTCTTTATTTTTTTACAACGTTGGAATTAGAGATGCAGCAAAATTTTATTTCACCTATGAAATTCCGGCAAAATCACCAATTTTGCCCTGCAAAACATTTTGTGAAATTACGGCCTTGGGGCAGAATTACACCTGTATGGTTGTGCAAAATTTTGCCCTTATAGTTGTGTGAAATTTCACCACTATTGTACAGCAAAATTCCACCTGTAAATTTCACTTCCACTGCTAAGTTTCACCTTAGCATTTAACTAAAGCGAAATTAGGAAGAAAGGCATGTCACATGACTTGCTCTCTGAAGCAGACTGTAGGTCACATGTGTGCCTGTACTCAGATAGGAAGCTACTGATTCTACATCCTGTTTCTGCAGTTTGTAGGATAGAGACAGACTGTGCGACTCCGAGAGAGAGAGAGAGAGAGAGAGAGAGACAGGAAAAAAGATATACTTGATTTGTGAGATTGAGAGTTTCTGTTGTGTATGCACAGTGTGTGTGTTGGTTTTGAACTTCCTGTTTATACCATATTTCATTATTTAGCAAAAGTTTATGTTTCTGTTGTCTCTGTTTATCTTGTGAGTTTGTGTGTGTGTATATGTGTGTGTATGTATGTTTTACTCCCCCCTTTTTCATTTTTTTCTTTAGTAGTTTGTTGAAACCTTTTTTTATAATGATGGAAGGGACTGGGACTAGGAGTAGTGGCAGTGACAGTGGAAGGAGAAGAGGATGCATTCGCCTCAACGGGTGCGTATTTGAAATTGAGTCCCCCCCAACAGCAGGAGCAGTTGGCCCCAGCCTGTGCCCCCCAGCAGAAACAGGTGTTTGTGGATACTGAGACAGCCACGCAGCAGCAGCTGCAATCAGGCTTTGAGCCCATTCCCATTCCCCCCCGGATGATGATGCGGCTCCTTTTGTGTCTGCCAGCCCCTGGCCACAGCAGGATATTGTTGTACAGGGAGAGGCCCCTGCCCGGGACATCAGCTTTCACCCCCCAAACCAAAGATCACCAGTCTGGGCCTTTTTTAGAACCAAGGCAGATGATGCAAGCACTGTGGTCTGCACCCTGTGTGCGAAGAACATTAAAAGGGAGAAACCAGGGTCCCACTTTGGGAGTTCTGGCCAGAGGAGCCACCTGCAGCACCACCATGCTGCAGAGTGGCTTGCAAAACAGAGAGAGACAGCAGCAGCAGGAGGGAGCAGTGAGGCTCAGGGTGCACCGTACCAGGGTGGGGAGGAGGAGGTCTACATCCCCCATCCATGAATGTGATGCAGCACCACGGAGGACCCATGAGAGATGCCACCACCCTGATCATCCTGCAGCTTCCCCAAGTCAGGTGGTGGTCACCAGGGCAGACCTGGAGGCTGTGCGCACTGAGCTGCAAAGTGTGCATCATGACCTTGACCAGCTTCGCCAGGAGGTCGGGGGGACCTCCAAAAAATAATGGGGGACCTGAAGAAGGTCTTGAACCTTCTGGTGCAGCTATGTGGTGGGAGTGGTGGTGGCAGTGCACAGCCACAGTGAATGGCCTGTTGCTGTGGTGGTGGGCCAGTGTTGTTTTCTTCTCCTTTATTTATTTTTTTTTTTTTACTGTTCTTGTTCTACACCTCCTCCCTTAAAAAGAACCCCCACTCAAAATAATCCAAAAAACAACAAAAAAATATTTTCTGTCCTCTTGGTCTTCCATTATGTTACTCCATTTTTCTTTATAAGTTTCCACCTTGCTCCTTTTATCCTATCCACAAATGTCAAGTATAAGCACTTCACTCTGACCAAACATATTTTCCAAAGCTATGTGACAGTGAATCTTGGCTCTGCTCATGTACTGTAAAACAGGGCCCTCAGGTAATGAAATGCTTCCCAAAAAAATGTGACATCAAATTGAGCCTGAAATACATTGTCAGTCCTGTTGTTTAATGATGCCCCACCAGCAACCAGATATTAAAGTGCCATTTCGGACACCGTTTAAAAGTGTCTTTAGGACCTATCTTTTTTCTGCTATTGTAGCACAGGCAGTAAATGTCCAGAAATGTTGCAGGCAAAATGGTACATTAAATTGGAAGTGGAATCTGAACTCAGGCATGATGTTTTAGGGTGCACCCCCCACCACCCAGACATTAAGTAGATATTTTAGGGCCTGTTTACCCAATATTTCTGCCTGAACTCACTGCTGCTGGTTCAAAACATGTCCAGAAATGTTTTCAAAAAAATTGCACAGTTCATTAAGAGTGTAATCGGGGATGCAGTTATAGGCTCACACCCACCCTGAGGACCCAAATGTGCTGTTTTCTGAACATTTTAAATCATGTCCCACATGTCCAGAAATGTTGCATAAAAATTGCACAGTACATAGAGAGTGAAATCAGGTCTCAGCCATGATGGTTTATGACACCCCACCACCACCCGGACCAAACAATGGTCTTTGGTCCACTTTTATAGTTGTCTTTAGGCCCTTTCTTGTTTCTGCCACTGTAGCACAGGCAGTAAATGTCCAGAAATGTTGCAGGAAAAATGGTACATTAAATTGGAAGTGGAATCTGAACTCAGCCATGATGTTTTAGAGTGCACCCCCACCACCCAGACATTAAGTAGATGTTTTAGGGCCTGTTTACCCAATATATCTGCCTGAACTCACTGTTGCCGGCTCAAAACATGTCCAGAAATGTTTCCAAAAAAATTGCACAGTACATTGAGAGTGAAATCAGGTCTGAGACATGCAGTTACAGCCTCCCATCCACCCTGTGGAACCAAATGTGCTGTTTGCTGCACGTTTTAAATGCTTTTTGGGCCTAAGTATGTGGCTGCACATTCAAATCATGTCCCACATGTCCAGAAATGTTGCATAAAAATTGCACAGTACATAGAGAGTGAAATCAGGTCTCAGCCATGTTGGTTTATCATGCCCCACCACCACCGGAACCAAATGATGGTCTTTGGTCCACTTTTACAATTGTCTTTAGGCCCTATCTTGTTTCTGCCACTGCAGCTCAGGAAGAAAATGTCCAGAAATGTTGCAAAAAAATGGTACATTGAATTGGAAGTAGAATCTGGTCTCGGCCATTATGTTTTAAGGTGCCCCCCCACCACCACCACCCAGACATTAAGTAGTTGTTTTAGGGCTTGTTTACCCAATATTTCTGCCTGAAACTCACTGCTGCCTGTGCCAAGCAGGATCTATAAGTCCAGAAATATTTACCCAAAAATGTGACATCAAATTGTAACTGAAATGTGCAGTCAGTCCAGATGTTTTATTGTGCCCCACCACCTCAGGGACCTGAAAAGGGATGCCAACATGCAGAGAAAATGAATTCCTCCAGCAAAATGCTGCTGCTACTTTCAATGCTTTCCTGCTGCTGCTGTTGTGTTTCAATTGACTGACACAGAAATGCAGAAGTATCATTTCCCTATCCCTGTGCTGCTGTACTGATTGTCTAGTCGTGTTTACTATCTCTTTGGTAGTACCTTGCCTGTTGGTGGGGTAGTGAATGAAATTGTGGGGCACTGTAGCTTACTGCCTGCTGCTGTCAATGAATACTGTAACCCCCCTACAAATGGGGGTTTCTAACAGCTGTCTAGGAGCTGCCTAAGTGTCCCCCTGGTGGTTGGTTTTCGGCACTTAAGCCATTTAAATGGCTCTGTGAATGCTTGTAGAGCCTCCACGTACTGTCTCTTTAAGAGCTGTCTGCTTGCAGACACAATCATTGCTTATGAGAGGGACTGTGTGTTCTCCTGCTCGAGTCCCACTCGAGCGGCTGACAAATTGCTCCGGTTTCTGCCGTCGCTGAAGGGGCAGAGTGAGCACTTTCCAGAAATGTAGTTACATAGATACATAGACAGTGCCGGCAGATAAGGGCCTATGGCCCACCCAGTCTGCCCATTTAAGTTTGTAAGTTCAGTTTATGTTTTCCAGGAAGTCTGTTGCCCCTTACCCCTGACCTCCAGAATTCTTTATGTCTATCCCATGCATTCTTAAATCCAGTGATTGTTTCAGCCCCCACCACTTCCTCTGGCAGGGTGTTCCACTTGTCCACCACCCGCTCTGTGAAGAAATTCTTCCTCACGCTTCCTCTGAATCGCTCTCCCTCCAACTTCATCCCATGCCCTAGTCCTGGAACATCTTTTTCGCTAAAAATAGTGCATTCCTGCACCCTGTTCCTCCCTGTAAGATACTTGTATGTCTCTATCATATCCCCTCTCCCTCCTCTCCTCCAGGGAGTACATGTTCAGTGCCTTCAACCTGTCCTCATAGGACTTGTGATGCAATCCATGTACCATCTTTGTTGCCCTCCTCTGAACCTTCTCTACCCTGTCTATGTCCTTACGTGAGGTAAGGTCTCCAGAACTGCACAGTGTACTCCAGGTGCGGCCTCACTAGTGTCTTGTATAGTGGAATTATGACCTCCCTTTTCCTGCTGGTGATGCCCCTGCCTATGCATCCCAGCATCCTATTTGCTTTACCTGCTGCCTTGTCACACTGTTTCCCTGCCTTGAGGTCATCAGAGATGATAACTCCAAGATCCCTTTCCTGCTTGGTGCATGCTATATCCTCACCCCCCAACTGATATATTGTGCCAGGGTTTTTAGCCCCATATGCATTATCTTGCACTTCCTTGCATTGAATTTCAACTGCCAAACCCCTGACCATTCTTCAAGTTTCTGCAGGTCCCTTCTCATTCTGTCTACACCTCTGGTGTGTCTACTCTGTTACAGAGCTTTGTGTCATCAGTGAACAGTGAAATTCTGCCTTCTAGGTCCTAGCAATGTCACTGATGAAGATATTGAATAGTACCGTCCCAGCACTGATCCCTGTGGTACCCCACTGGTCACTCTTCCCTCTGTGGAGTGACAGCCATTTACCACCACCCTCTGTGTCCTGCTGCCCAGCCAGTTACCTACCCACCACACTACTGTCCTGCCCACACCCATATTCCCCAGTTTATGCAGTAGTCTTCTATGTGGCACAGTGTCAAAGGCCTTGCTGAAGTCCAGATAGGCCATGTCCACTGCCCTCCCCTGATCCACCTCCCTAGTCACCCAGTCAAAAAATTCAATGAAGTTGGTCTGACATGACCTTCCCCTGGTGAAACCATGCTGCCTTGGGTCCTGTAGTCCATTGACAACCAGATGTTCCACCAATCTCTCCTTCAGTAGTGCTTCCATGATCTTCCCCACTACCGAGGTGAGGCTGACTGGTCTGTAGTTCCCCACTTCCTCTTTGTTCCCACTTTTGTATAACGGGACTACATCTGCTATCCTCCAGTCTTTGGGTACCTCCCCTGTTTCTAGTGATCTAGTTTCTAGTTGTTTGTCCCATACCTTTTAGAGTGTTCTTGGGAATTTAAGTTGTTTAACCTGCCTTTCTTGTAGCTGGACTTTGTGTGCTGTGCCCCTCCATTTTGGACCAGAACTGTCTGTGGGGTCCAATAGGGGCAAGGGAGTATCTAAAATGGAGTAACTAGTGACCAACCAGAATCAGGGCTCTCAATGGAGCCTGCTGACCAATGGGGATACAGCTAGTGGTTCTGGGAAGTGGAGTTCTGGACTGTGGCGCCTTTCTGCACTAATGTGGGGCAAACTTAGTGACTGGCATCAGCAGCCCACCAATGGGATTGGGTGGCGCCCGAACTGAGAGGCTTGCCCCATTCTGCCCAGGAGCAGAGACGTTGTGGCTGTGAGCAAGGAAGGAGCTTGGGGCTCCTGCGCCATTTGAGCGTTCGCGCAGGAAGCGTGTGTAAAGCTAAAGTCGGGCGTTTGGAAACGCCAGTATATCTGGACTAAATCCACTGGGTAGCAGTCAGAGGAGGCTGTGCAGGAGCATGGCTACTACCGGGCTCACCCTGTAGAGGACTGGAGAATCTGCTTGAATCGCGCTCAGTCTGTCAGGATCCGTGAAGCTGCGTCGATTTGGCCCAGTGTATGGTGGGTAGGTGATCGAGGAGGACAGCAGCTGCCTGGTATGCGCTCTGTCTGCAGGAGTTGTGAGTACTAAATCAGGATAGCTCCCTGGCAAATGGACTTAGTGAGGGCAGGACTTTCTGGTTCTGCACTGGTGACACTATCTGAGTGCGCTGGCTCTACTTAATCTTCGTAGGAATTAAATGCTTGTTTGTGTCAGGGCCCCAACTAGCTGCATCAAGGAACTAGCCATTAGGGCTTGGGTACCCATAGACAGTGACTAATAGGTTAGGCCTGTGCACAGAGCCCTAGAGAGATACTCATATATCGTAGCGGTAAGCTAATTAACCTGATTTCCCCCCAAGTCCTTGTTACTTCCTCTTAAATAAATCAGATTGATCATTTTGCAAAGGTACACTGGCTAGTTTATGTGTTAATGGTGAACTACTGTACAGTGAATATTGTGTAACTGCAGCTTACTTTTCAGGGGGTCCCTGGAGCAAGCGGACTGGTTCACGCTGGGGGGTAAGTGTATATGGTAAGGACACTGTGATTGAATTTCTTGGGCCACTAGTGGGAAGAAAGGGGGAGGTTGCAGCAACCCAGAGGGCTGTGACCAAGTCATCCTCGACTGTCCTAACCCCGACCTCTGGGTGGAGGCACCTGCCAACCAATCTAGGCCCCTCACCCTGTTACTGTCAGAGGAGGCAGGGGTAGTAGCCCTTAGGATAGCGCCCCCTGGAGGTTACACTACTACTTTCCAAGGTGCCACAAGAACTACTGTCCTGGATGGCTGATTCCTGGTGGATTATCTTCACACAGTCCATACTGTTGCTGATGAATACTTAAGCATCTGTCTTCATTGTTTTTCCTGGGCAAGGTAAGGGTGTTGGTGGGTGGGTATTATAGCATCTTGAGTTCTAATATGCTTGTACTGCTCTTATATTATTTTTCAGTGTGCTGTGGGTGACATCATCATGCCGGGCCGTGAGCGAGAGTGATGTCAGATGTATGGATCTTCCCAATTTCCCAACACAGACTGTACGTATTAGAATTTTCATACAAGTGTGGTATGTCTGTTACTGCATTAGGTTGTCTGAACTTGATAGTAATTGTGTTATTTTTTGGTTTTTTTCAACATCAGGAATTCAGGCGAAGCTAAGTATTTTTCCATCCTGCTGCTGCTGCTGCTGGACCAGGTCTGGGGGATTTATTTAATTGCACCCTTGTGCGATGGTTCCACTTTCACAGTCCTTGAGGTAAGTATGTCTTCATTTTTTATGGTTCTCTGGGGTGGGGAAGGGGGTGGATGGTCAGACTCACAGTTGATGGGGGGAATTTTCAACAAATGCCAAAATGTGTTCTTAATTTTTTTCTTATGTCAAGGTAGACAGTGCTGATAAGGGAAGGGAAGGGAATGCCTGCTAGTGCTACTGTGGTTCGTCAGACCTTGTCTGGATTGGAATCATGTGCACCACATAGCATGTTGCTGTGGGGAATGTCCTCAGTTGAATGACATCACATCACGGAGTATGGTAAGTATACATTTCTTTCTCTGCTTCTTCTTCCAACTTGTTGGGAAAAAGCACGTATTCAGATTGATTAGTATCCAACATTTTTTCTTATCTTTGCTCTTGCTTAGGTCATTTTCCTCTGTTGAGGTTTCATTGTATGTCGTATCTTGATGACACATGATCACTCCAGACCATGCAGGAGCGGGAACTGTGTTGTGTCGTTGGAAGACAGGGGTGTTGCTTGAACTGCGATGTTGGCCACTGGACTGGTGTCCATACCATTACCATTAATGAGTAATCACCACTGCCACTCATATACAGGGAGGAAATATATGCGAACACAGATGGTTGATATGATGTTTAGTAAATAATTAGGTGGAGGGGGTCAATGTCTTATCTACTCAATGGGGATTACATAGCTGCATTAATCATGAACATTTTGAATCCTTTCAAAAGTGAGGACAGCAGGACACTCACCCTGCCCTAACGACCCCCCCAGAACCATTGCGATTTTGGTGTACTTTAACCTGATACTGTAGAAATAACCTTTTGGGGGGTATTTGATGTTGTAAGTTATTAAGCCTCTTCATGATTACTTTTGTAATTAATGACTTTCATCATTAAAGATGGCCACCAGTCACCATTTTTCAAAATGTGTTCAACTTAGTGTTAACTGCTGAATTAACATGTTACATTCATATGCTACTTGCACACTTGTCTAGGAACCAGGGTTCTTGTAATTGTCACCAATACAAAGTGGCAAAAACATTTTTTTCAGTTGCATGGAGTGCATGAGTGTGTCAGGTCAGATCAGGTGATGAGAGGAGGCAGTGGGGTAGTATGGAATTTGCCATCCTGGGCACTTTTAAGGTCATCAAGACAACATATATTGCTGTAAGATGATGATGTGTTGATATAGTCAACATGAAAAGTAATATTTTTTTTTAAGAAAAACATAAATCATGCAATTGCAAAATATTGAAGGTTATAGTAATTACATTGCTGCTGCTTTATATAGGCTTGTGGCCTTGGGGGGGCTGGTGGAGGTGGTGAGGTGACCAATCAACAGGTTATGGCAAAGGGTGATGAAATGAAACTTATGCACACTGCAGGCTGCAGCACATAACATATTTCTATAACCAATCCAGTGGTACATAGCTAGAAATAAGGTGTAACATACACTCCCCCGCAACCATACTGAGTTGAAAATTATTGTTTGGGGTGGGCCTTGGAGTAAACTCAGGCTTTTTCAACTTCCAATTCCACATCATCCAAGAAGCACCCCTCACAGTCTTCAAGACTGGAGTTCTCATCAGGTGGGAATTCTCTCAACATTGCTGCCTCATTCACCTCGCTGCCGGTGGCTGCCTCACTCAAGGGATTGTCATCATCCTCATCACCGAGACACAGTTCCTGTGGCAACACCACTGGCATCACTGTGTTGTGTGGAATGTGCCTATAATTAATGGCTTCTCCTTTTTCCCATAGGGAAACCGTGGTGTAATTTCCCATTATACACGAGTGTGTATAATGGCAAACCGCACAAAGCCACGCAATGCAGCGCAATCACGCGAAGTCGCACAAACAGTGAAAATCACCATTAATTATAAAAAATAAAATATGGGGTGTTGTGTGTAAACTTGAAGTTTACACACATCCTTGGGGTAAGATGCTTGCACAAACCCCTCAAGCTCTGTTCTTGGGGTTTATGTAGCATCTTACCCCTCGGGTGTGTGTGTAAACTTCTTGTTATACACACCACCCTATACATTATTCTTTATGTAATTCACTTTGATGAATGTTAGCATGGACACATTCTTGGGTGACAAATTGGTCCTACAGTCACTCACAACTGCCCCAGCTGCACTAAACACTCATTCCAGAGTGGCACTGGATGGTGGGTAGCTCAGGTATTTCACAGCAACCGACGTTAGTGCTGGCCATTCAGTCATTTTACTGCTCCAGTATGGCAGTGGCTCATCATTAATGGCAAGGTGCTTTGGGTCCCCCATGTAGGCCTCCACCATTCGTTCTGCTGCCCTGAGTCCAGCTGCCTCATCTATCTCCTCCTTTTCTTCCATATCTTCCACTCCCACCTGAAAGAGAACATCCCAAATGGGATTGTTTGCTGTTTTCGGCTCTGCCTTGCCTGTTTTCTCCTATTGGGTTCCCTGTGAGCCGCTGGTGGTGGCACCCATTTTTGATGCAGTGCGTTTATTTTTCATTTCTGGAGCATGTACCAATCTAATGAGGTTATCTGTCGACTGCTGTATTCACTGATGACTTCCTTCAGTTATACAGATATGCCTGACCCAGTTCAGCCACCAACTCCTTTGTTGGTTCCTGCCACTCCACCAGGGCCCACATCAGAACTGGAAGACAGTGATGCAGACATAACTGTACTTTCACTGCTATGGGAAACTGAAACTGAAATTGCACTTTTTTCAGCAGACTTTTTAGCTCCCTCATCCCCCTTGTCACGTTTCCCCCCTGTACTTGACCACTTCTTACCAGACATTTTTGTTGACTGCTCCTTCAAAACTTTGCCTTTCTCTTGGAGTATTTGAAGAAAGGATGTATTACTACAAACCGTGTGAATAATACCTCACACATGAATGATGACATCACACACCTACAGTACTGGCTTCCTTAAAAGTCCAAAAACAATCAGGACAGGTACCAGTACTTACAATAGAATTAATACTGTATATGGTAGGCAGCCTAGTGTAGTAAAAAAACAAAAAGGTAACTTTTTCCCCCAAACAGGAAGGAATTAAAAAAACACATACAAGGAAAAAGGGCACAAGTGACACACTTTAAATACAGATCATTTGTGTCTCTCAGTTTCTGGACAAATAACGTACTGTAATGTGTTGTGTTATGTTATGTTACTCAGTACCACAATCTGTTTTTTATATGCGGGCAGAGACAACCATAAAACAGCAACAAAGGAAATTAGTACCACACAATATGTTAGTGGTCTGGATGGGAGGGATCAAAAACGAATATCTTGAAAATTACTGTTTTATAATGCGTGTGTCAGGTGAGACACAAACAATGCTATAACAGAGAAAGGGTAATATAAGTTAACTAGAACAGGAACACTACACAGTGTGCAGAGTTAAGCTCCAGCAATAACATACAGGGGAACAATTCAACAATGCAGTGCGACTGTAATAGACAAGTTCAAGTGTTCGAGTAGAAGTACTTTACAGCTGTTGATTTTCGTAGTTTTAGTAATACACAAGTTAACACTCCAGCTAACAGAACTAACCACAAAAAAATGAAAGAAAGGATCAGCTCTGTGTATTTAAAACTTTAGAATTCAAATGCAATTCACAACCAAAAGCGGAAGAATGGTATATATAACACGACTAACAGCAGCAGGAACTCTCTCAAACAAGACAGAGAAACTTTTCAGAGAAAATAAATTACAAGATATAACAAAATTAATAAGAAATAACAGTAAATAAATACTTACAGTTGTGAGTAAATATACCAATCTTCTTGGGTAGAAATAGCCTGCACTGCTTTACACTCCTACCCTACCCTACACAACTCTGTCAAAGACAGAGAGAAAAGTAAACCTAATTCAAACTACATAATATACAAAAATTCACAAAATTAGAAAATGTTCCCTAGTACCAGGCACTACCAGCACAGCAACAGTTGGAAAAAAGTTTATATTTTGCAGCAATTAGCTCTCAAAAACAAGTTTTAGCTATGTTTTCAAAG
Source organism: Neoceratodus forsteri (assembly GCA_016271365.2). NCBI lineage: Eukaryota > Metazoa > Chordata > Ceratodontiformes > Ceratodontidae > Neoceratodus > Neoceratodus forsteri. Next base: position 81,608,781 of record CM028133.1, on the reverse strand, counting down.
GCTTTATTGGCTCTGATGCACCACAACACACTGCTTTCCAACTCAACATGCAGCAAAATGAGCTGGAAACAAGCTACTTGAGACGTTTGACCTATTTACCCACAATGCATTGCAAATTTCACCTTTGTACCAAAATTTCACTGGTGAAATCAAAAGTTTTGCCAGCAAAATTCTGTCAAAAGGCAACATTTAGATCATCAATGGGCGAAATTGCCATGATAAGCGAAATTTCACCATTATGCGAAATCAAGAAAACAGGCAAAAATGTTTCCTGCATAGGTGAAAAATGTTGATTAATTGTGGAATTACATGAAAATGTTGCCAGGCAAAATATTTCAATTTCGCACAACACTAATTAGAATGCAGTATTTATTTTGAATGTTGTGACCAAGAGGATGGTGTGTCCAGTGTGTGCGTGTGTTTTTTTGCTGTAGCTCAATATATTTTTTTCCCAAAATGCATAGGCCTGCTGATTGCTACATATTCACTGAATAGTAGTTCACTGAAGATCTGGAATATGTCTGAGGCAGTGCTAATCAGACAGTGTCTTTAGAGGTTAAAAAACAATGTAAATTATAGATGTGCTGTGGAAAGGGTGACATTTATGAGGTATGCATCTCTTGAAAGACAATACATTCCCAAGTGAAACTAGTAATAAGAAGCTGTTTAAATGCTAAGTATTCAAATGTGCAAATTGTTGCATTCTGAAGGGGGTAAACAAATCTCTAGTTTAATAAGCAACCAATATTTAACAAATATTTAACAAGCTGTTTCAGTTTCCTAATGGCATCTGATAAGCAGCTTGGAGTTACGTCTCCAACATTCTTAAAGGCACACTGCCAACCCCCTTAGGTCTCATAGTAGCCCAAGTTTAAAAAAACACATTTTATGATTGCCAACATTCAGTAAAGATTGTTTAAGTAGCTTATAGTTTGATTTTGGTTCTTTTTTCTTTAAAAAAAATAAAAAATGGACTGCCCACCTTACTGGTGTTGCCACACCAAAACATATTTGTTTACATTCCTTGACCAGTTCCCATTGCATCTTTCCTGTATTTGGGAACATCCCCAACACAGTCTAACCACCCATGCTGCAGTGGACGTTTAGGCGGCTACTGCCTCATGAGTGACTGCACTGTTTGGGTGTGTTTTTAATGCTCAGGAAGTATGCAGTAAGAACTTAATCCAGGATTATAAACAAAATAAGGTTGTTTATAAATATACACTGGCATGCATTTCAGTTCTACTAAACAAGAAGACAGACAAAACAAACAGCAACATCAACAAATTTCATTTTATTTATTTATTTATTTATTTCAATCTAGGATTGCAATACCTTGGAGAAGGTAAGCAATCATAAAATGTGTGTTTTTAACTAGAAATAATCTGATGCAAAACAGGTTGACAGTGTCCTTTTAACAGAAAGAAGAGAGTATTTTATTTCAGTTGGCATGGGAGGAGACACTGAAAAGTCCAATACGTGATACTCTATTTTCCAGCTACAGATAGCAAGTTGGCTGTAGGCTCCACCCACAGCCATAAAAATTAATTGTCTCTGTATATTAATCATTAGCAGCTTATAACAAAATTCTCAAGTCACTCAATCAATCACTGAATCAATCTTTATTTTACCAGGCGAAACATCATTGAGGAAAAACTCATTTACAAGATGGACCTGGGACATAATGCAAATTACATATAATACAAAATAGTAAGGCATTTCAGGGTTTTAAATAATTGATTAGCAGTTTTTTTCTTGGGACTATACTGACTGTACAGAAAGTATTTATATAGATTTTCTAAAAGTGCTGTGTTTGTTAAACACAGTAGGGCAAGAGCTATGCATTTTCACAAAGATTTAACACTTTTATGAGCAAAACGCTAATCAATTTTTAGAGTTAAATAAATCCCTGCATTTTCATATGACAACAGGACATGGATTGTAACAGGTTAACAGGTATGAACATAGTATACAAAAACAGTGAGGCAAGGAGCTACAATAAGAATTGATATATATGTACAATAAGTTCAAAATATAAGTACAGCAGTGGGTAAGCAATATGCACTGATATATGCAGTATAAGCAAATGTACAATAAAACAACAAATAAAGCAAAACAAATGAAATATAATGCAGGATAAATCAGACAGTGGAGTAGATAATCATCAGAGGACACGTAGTAAGATGTAGAGATGGAGGATAGAGATGAGGGTCGCCAGGGCCAGAGGAATTTGTACAGTCAGGTGACCCCCAGAAGCATCACGCATGCATGTCACCTAGCAACTAATCAGAGTGGAGGGAGAGGCAGATGTATGGAGGGGTTGGTGATTCAGTGCCAGAAGCAGTTACAGGACTCAGAAAAGACAGCTAAGGGTATGATAAGCTGCAGAATCTTTTGAGCAGTGTTCCAGAGGACCGGAAGAGCATGGCTACTTGTTGCTCTACCAAAGCTTGTCCTAGCTTTGGGGATAATGAGAGTAATTCTAGACTGGCTTCTCAACAGATAGTTACCAGGATTGCATAAAGGTAGGCAGTCCTTGATCTACTGGGGCAGTTTATTGGGAGATGTCCCTGAAGATGCAGAGAACAGAGTTCTTATGATGTCTGAGGCTAAGAGAGTCACAGCCTAAACTTTTGTATAGGGTACAGTGGTGTGTTGAGTAAGGGGCACCAGTGATGAATCTTATCGCTTGATGGTATAGAGTGTCGAGTTGAGTGAGAGCAGTACTGGAGCTGCATCCATACAGAAAGTCAGCGTGGTCAATAAGGGGTAAGAATGTAGTTTGTACCAACCTGATTTTCCCCTCATAAGTTAACAGATGCTTGATTCTGAAGAGAATCCCAAGCCTCTGTTTAAGCTTTTTGGAAAGCTCATCAATATGGGTTTTGAAGGAGCATTTGGGGTCAATCCATACCCCCAGGTATTTGAAGGAACTGACATATTCCAACGCTTCGCCAAGCAAGGTGTGAATTTGCGGTGTGGATCCTATAATGGCAGGGTAAGAGGATTTTGCTACAGGAACTAAGATCATGGCCTTCATTTTCTTAGCATTTAACAGGAGTTTTGAGTAAAGTAGATTACTCTGTAGGTGATTAAATTATGTATGGAGGTCTCTGCATGCGAGCTCCAGAGTAGGTCTGGCTACATACAACACAGTGTCATCCACAGAAAGGTGGATGTCAGCTGACTTGACTCCAGTGTCTAGCTCATTTATGTAAATGGCGAACAAGAGGGGCCCTAGTATGGACCCTTTTGGTACTCCTCTAAGTAGCATTTTGAGGGGGGAAGATCCCCCTGCCTTGACCTGCTGATGACAATCGGAGAGGTAGTTAGAGAACCACTCCAAGGCCTTGTCACAGATGCCAATGTTCCTTAGAGCAACTATTAACAAGCAGTGGTCTACCCTGTTGAAGGCTTTGCTGAGGTCAAGAAACAAAGCCCATACATAATTTCTGGTATCCAAGGCTCTAAACCAGTCATTCGTGACCTTAGCAAGTGCTGCGGTGGTACTATGGTGTGGGCAGAAACCAGACTAGGCAAGGTTTAGTAGATCCAAGTCATTTATGTGCTGTCTGAGCTGGGAATTGACAACTTTCTCCAGAAGCTTGGAGAGGGTAGGGAGTAAGGAGATGGCCGGTAGTTATTAAGATCACAAGTACTGCCAGATTTAGATAGAGGAATAACATAGGCGGTTTTCCAGATGTCCATGATTATGCCCTGGGAAAGGGACATATTGAAAAGATGGGTAATTGTAGGTGAGCGTATACGGAAGCCATGTTTGAGGAGAAGGGCTCTAGCAGGTCTGCCCTTGCACTTTTTCTGCTATCCAGCTGGAGGAGAAGGTCCTCAACCTCCTTAACTGTGACAGAGGAGAAGGAGAATGGCGTGCAAGGATGGGGCAAGTTAAAGATGAGGCCTAGGCCTGCTGGGCGTGACGAGAATTGTTGATCATGTAGGCTGGTAGCTGGGGAATCATCAAATGCAAGGCCCTCGGTGGCAAAGTGGTTATTAAAAAGACCGAGGATGTCTTCCTTATCAGTAGCAACCAAGTTGCATACAGAGAATTTTGGTGGATGTGAGCTAGCAGGGCTGTGACCTTGGATTTCTGTTAAGGTTTTCCAGAAATTAGCCATGCTGTTTGAAGAGAAATTAAGTTTAGATTGATAGAGGCTGGTGTTTGCATCCCAAACCAATCTGGTGCAACGGTTTCTAGCAGCTATGAAGGCCGTCCAATCATTAGGCTGTTTTGTCTTCCTGGCCTTTTTCCAGAGCTAGTCTCTGAGGAGCAGCTCTGCTGTCAAGCCCAAGGTGAACCAAAGGCAATTTTTTTAGTGGTTCGGGTTTTTACAAGGGGAACGCGTTTATCGATACTTTGGAAGACTGAGAAGGAAGGCTTCATTTTGACCGATTGTGCCAGATAGAAGTCCTGTCAGTATGCATGCTCCAGATCAAGGAGGAATGTATTAGGGTCAAAGGAACGTTTAGTTCTTTTGAAGGCATAGCAAGAGGAGGAAGAGATCTAGGGTAGGTCCTCATATAGGCTATGACATAGTGGTCACTAAGGTCACTGAAGAAGACACCGGAGTGGGAATATAGATGAGGGTTGTTCACTAGAATAACATCTAGTAAGGTGTTTTTATCAGGATTTTTTTGTTGGGTCGAATAGGCGCCATTGTAAGTTGTGTCAGGCCAAAATTGTCACACAACTCCCTAAGGGGTTAAGGGAGGCATGTGAGTCAGTCTATGTTAAGGTCTCCTGCTATTATCACTTCATATGATAGGGAGGTAAGTATGCTGGATATGTGGTGTAATATCTCAAGCCCAGTAGGGGGTGGCCTGTAACAACCTATCTTATATATATATATACACACACACACATATATGGGTCGAGGAGGAAAGCTGTACTTGTCAGTGTGGTGCATTCAAATTCCAGGAGCACCGAGGTAGACTTAATGATGGAGGTGGAGAACTTGTCCCGGATATAAATAGCCTCACCTCCTCCCCTAGTTAACCTTTCAGTCCGGAAGATGGCATAAGAGGGGAGGCTGATTTCGTGGTTCAGGGTAAATGGTTTCGGCCATGTTTCTGTTACCACAACAATGTCAGGGGAGGCAAGATTAAGCCAGGACTGAAAGATGTCAAGCTTCTTTAGCAAGCTGCAAGCATTAATATGGATCAGAGTTAGGCCCTTGAACCCAGGTAGCTTGGATGGGGCCTGAATGGGTAATGGGGGGGCCAGGGTTGAGTTCTATACTGCTTGCACAAATTAGTAACAACAGTAGGAGTTTTGTAAGAGCACTTAGGATTCTAAACAGGCGAGATGTCATCCTTTTATGATGGCTATGGTAAGCTGGCATTGGCGGAGGGAAATAGGTGTGGCTGGGGTACAGGGATGCATAGATATGTATCATGATGAAATAGACAAAGGTAAAGTATGGTGGGAGGGCAGAAAGGGGGTGCATAGCACTAGTGGTAACACATGACATAGTAGCTGAGCTATGCCCATGGCAGACTAGGTTTGGTTGGGGAAAATAAGATGCGGAAGAAGTAGGGGAGGAAGGGCATACTATATGTGCCCAAGGGCTGGCCACAGTGCATGAAGATGCTAGATCACCCATGGGAGCCCTGGTGGGATGCAGTGTGAACAAGGTACAGCCAAGAAGTAGGAGAAAGGAGTTCACTGTGAAGGTAAATAGGTGCTAATGGAACCCAGTATCTGGTGGACTGAGAGTAATGGGAGAAGAGGGTCACAGCAATGACCAAAACATGCAGAGGGATGAAAATAGACAGTGCTGAGAGATACAGTCACAGCTACACCCTGACTTCTACAGCGGGTGCTGAGGATATGTAACAGGCAGAGATTAAAATCCTGAATTGCAGTATAACGTGCTAATGAAGATGGGAGCATGACAGCAGTGTGGTACACTTCAATAGGAGTTGGCGAAGTGTAATGAAATTAAAGCTGTCAAGGAAATATATAGGCCTAAGCTATGAAAACAGAGGGATGCTACATCAATAGCGAAGATAGCATGCAGGTTGCCATCTATGAATAAAACAGCGAGAGTAGCGACACAATGCGGGACACAGAGAAGGAATAGGAGCTGTCAGCAGCCAATGGGATAAAAGGCAGTGACTTTGGGGAGGGGCAAAAGAGTACTTAATAGAGGTCAGCATCAGGGAGGGTGGTCAGGGCAAATTACAGGGCTACAATTACAAGAGAAACAAATGCAGCTGAATTTGAAATTGGTCCCCGCGCACAGGCTTTTTGAAAGCTGCTGTTGCAGATCTAGAGGGAAAGCCTGTAGCTTCTCAGCAGCCAATGGCAGCCTCAGGACTTGCAGATGAGCCAATAAATGCCCTAAGCAGTCGCAGTGGCAGCCAATGGGCTGAAAGGCTGTATGTTTGGCTGAAAATGCAGGTAGTGGGTGTACCTGAGCTGATGGCCACTTCCTAGTGCTTGGGCAGTGGCTGAGGTTGGTGCCGCAGCCTGGGGGGAGAAGAGCACAGCTGCTTGTGGCTATGGCACCCGCTGCTTCTGTCCTGAGCTGATGGCCAGTTCCTGGTGCTTGGGCAGTGGCTGAGGTTGGTGCTGTGGCCCGGGGAGGAGGGTGCAGCCGCTTGTGGCTATGGCACCTCGCCACTTTTGTCCTGAGCTGATGGCAGTTCCTGGTGCTTGGGCGGCAGCTGAGGTCGGTGCCGCAGCCCGGGGGAGAAGGGAACAACCACTTGTGGCTACAGCACCCACCGCTTCTGTCCTGAGCTGATGGCCAGTTTCTGGTGCTTGGGCGGTGGCTGAGGTCAGTGCCGAGGCCCGAGGGAGAAGAGCGCAGCCACTTGTGGCTATGGTGCCCGCCGCTTCTGTCCTGCAAGAGTAATAAAGTCATAGCCATATCACTATACTTAGTGCACTGCCGACTAATTCTGGTATAAATTTTAAATTAATTAATTGTTTTTTTGCCAAGCTGCTTGCAGATTGAAAGGCCAGTTTGTCTTGAAAAATATTGTTTTAATTAATTCTCTTTCTGTCTGTCTCTCTCTCTCTCTCTCTGACTTATCTGATTATTTGAGACAGTAGCAACAGTCACTGCAGCAGAGCACAGACTAACTAAATCTTTTTTAATCTAGAATTCTGATTTTTTTTTTCTTTTTCACTTAGTTTCAGGCACTTTAAATAATAATTGTTCCATCTCTTCTGTGAGGTAAGCCTGTATAATAACGGACAGAGTAGGGTTTGTGCTGTAGTATACACAGACAGCAGGATCAGTATTTTAGTCTGCAACCATGACAATGGAGGAGCAGTCTAAAAAGCCCACATTACCTGGCTTCACTGCATAGCTATGCTTGATTTTTTGGCACTGAGTCATGTCGCCGAACACAAAAACCATACAGTAACAAATGCTGCAAGCAAAAGGGCGTGCACCACAGTCTTGTTGGGTGAAACAACACACCTATCCTTTTTGCCATTTATATAAATAAAATTGATTCAACCCTTACCAAGTCCTCTGTATATCTCTTTGCTGATGACACTGTACTGTATGTCAGCAATCCTTCACCTAAAGTTGCTCATGAAATCCTACAAGCAAAATTCTCCCCGTTACAACATCAGCTTCTTGAGAAAAAGCTTCTGCTAAATGCAAAGAAAACCAAAGCAATGATGTTCACAACCCAAAACTCCACCAACACATGCTCTTCAATCAGTCTCCCCCAGATATGCACTATACTTGGAGAAAATCTGGAGTATGTTGAAAATTTCAAATACCTAGGTGTGTGGATTGACAACGGACTTGACTTTACTCAGCATCTAGAACAACTGCTGAAAAAGCTTCGCCTAGGCTTGGCCTCCTCTACAGATTAAAACCCTTCCTTAATAGAGATTCAAAGATGAGATTAGTCCAGGCCATCTTTCTATCAGTTATTGACTACGCAGACTTCCTCTATAGTCACTGCTCCACTCCCTACCTTCAAAAGTTGGATACCTTATACCATAGAGCAATAAGGTTCATTACAGACCTGCCATATAATACTCACCATTGTTCTCTCTATGATTCAGTTGGATGGGTTTCCCTTCATGTCAGGAGGAGCAGAAATGCAGCTCTATGGATCTACAGAGCTTTATCAAAAAAACCTCCCAAGCTATATCCTGGACTGCTTCAACCTGACCACTCCCAGCTCCTATGCCCTAAGAAGCAACAATATTATCCTGCTCAAATTGCCCAAAGTCAACACCAAAATAGGGAGGGCAGCAATCAGCTACTCTCTCTAGCCATAGCATGGAACACCCTACAAAAATCCCTAAAACTGTCCATTATCAGTCCATTTACATCCTTCAAGCAGCACTGTACAGCCTTCTTCACAGAGAAATGCAGTTGCTACCGCTAGAGATAGAATAGTCATCCCACAAAACCTTATTCCAATCACATATGGCATATTCCTTCCAGCCAGACACCGCCAGTATATGGCACCCAATATTCCCTTCACCATCCTTGTACTCATTATGTGAGTGACTGTCATAGCCCTCATTGTGATATATATGTATTGTACATATTGTAGATGTTAGTTTAACTTTCTCTTGCCAAGCTTTAACATGTGAATTCTCTGTATATTATTGTGTTATAAATAACATTTTCTTGTTTCTGTATGTATAACTGTCTCATAAGTATGTGATGTAATTGCTGTGCACCAACTCGAACCTTGACCTTATCAGGTCCATCTTGTAAATGAGCCTTGCTCAATGATGATCGCCTCAATAAATAAAGATTTGATTGATTGATTGATTGATTGATTGATTGATTGAAACACTGACCTGACATAAACAGTGCATGCCCTTTGAAACAATGTGCTTCTCTCTTTTTTTGAAGGGGGGGTTTGCCCCCCCATGGCCCCAGCACTAATATAACAAACTCCGGGGGTTGTGGACTTCGGGAATGGGGAGTAAGTTGGGAGGAGGGAAAAGTTTGTTCTGCACAAAAAAACAAAATGCCGCAAAAGTTTGTAACACATGAACCTGGTAGGAACCAAATCACAGTCCCAGGTCTCTGTTTCCTCTGTATGCTGGTACCCTAGCCGCTCCACCAAGGGAGCGGCTCGACCAGACACCCAGCACATGGCAACTTGTTCAGTTCCAACCAGAGTGTGCAGCAACAGGGCTAGCGGTATTTTCTACCGCTGTTCTACCCGTCGCTGTTAATCTATGCGCTCTGTATACAGTGCAGATGATACCACGCTGTCTTTCATCTGTGGTATTGACTCAGGACATTCCCCCCCCCACCCAATCAGTTAATATAATAAATTATTTTTATTCTGTCTAATACCCTGAACTCCCTCGTCTGAGTCCTAAGAGTGATCACCCACTGAATTGGCACTAAATTGAGTTGTCACTGATTCAAGTGAGAAGAGCATGGTAGACTGATAGAACTGCTTCTTCTCCTTCCACAGCTCTCATCACACATAAATGAAGTGTGTGCAGTGATCCGAGTGCTACTGCAGAACACAAGGGTCTCTGCAACCTACTCTAATAGTTGCTCATCTTGCTAACGGGTCAGGATGGGAGAGATGAGAGAGACTCCCTCCACCAGCCAATCACCTGTTCCCATCCTGACAGACCCTGAGTCCTCCACTTCTTCAGGGTGGCAAAATTGTGTCAGCACTGACCAGCACACAGCATCATATGTGCTGCATTGGGGAAAAACAGATAGAGGGCATGCAGAACAGCACAGAGGACCAGTATGTGTGTTTCATTTAATCTCTAGGGTGAATCAAAGTTCGCCATTTTTTTTTAATGGTTTTCCTACAGGTGCACTAATGTAAGCTGCTGGGGTTCAACCTTTTTAAGAGTTTAATCAGATTGAACTTGCAGCCCCACCCATCAGCACAGTGGGTTCCAGGGATAAATTGCTGTAGTCTAGGTGTTGTCTTACCAGTGATCTATACAGTGGTAGTATGATCTCTGCCTTCCTTTACATGGCGTGTAGCTGACATATATTGTATGTTTTACAGGGTTGGCAAGGAAAGAAGAAGAACAGGAGCATCACACAGGCCTTCTGTGCACATTGCTAGATCCTAGCCTCAACACTAGTATTTAAGTTTGGCGGACGTGCCCAGTCCATGGTCTCACCTATCTGTGTGCAGCAGCAGCAAGGCTGTGCATACATGTATGCTGTGTCCATGCGTGGTCTTGTCTATTCCCGCCATGCACATGTGGCTACAGTGTCACACTATTACATCCAGCAGACCCAGGTTTGATTTCCACAACCTCCACTTGTATACAGTGTGACTCTACGCAAGTTACTTAATCTCCGCAGTACTCCTAGGTCACTCCTGAAAACAGGTACTTATGCCTAGTGGGCCTTACCCTATCACCAAAGAATGAAAAAAAAAAAAAATATATATATATATATGTATATACACATTGCAAAAAACTTTGCTAATGCATCAGTTAGGGTGAATACTATAGTGACAAAAGGAAGGAAATAAGTTGTTAGGGGTTACAACCCTAATGCCCACTCCCACCCTGCAGAGACTGACAGACGTGTGGTGTGTGCCTTGCGCTCATCGGCCGTAGCGCTCATGCCATTCCACCACCGCTCCCATCCTGCAGACACTGACATGTGTCAAGGTGTGCCATGAGGTAATCCGTCCCATGGTTATGGGCCATTGGTTATGCTGAAAATTTGGAGTCAAAATATTTAAACTTGCCAAAGTTATGAGGGAGTGTAGCAAAATTTCAATGTAGGTGAATAACTTTGCCATCGTTACATATTTTTTCTCCAAATTTTCAACAAAGCCTTCTTATGACCCAGCCTCATGAGTAAGGGTGGTGAAAATTGTCAAATCCCATACAGAAGGTGACTTTGACACGCAACCAAGAAATCACCTTTTGGGCTGGATTTGAAAATTTCCATTGACATTGTTCATGAAGTTGGGTCTCCAAAAGGCCACATTGAAAATGTTGTGTCAAAATATGCAAAAATGATTATGTTATACATCAAAGTTGAAAACCCCATCGAAATCCATTGAACCTCACATACCTTAGTTTCTCATATTGCAGTCTCTGGTTCTAGCGGCAAGATGTGTCTTCAGTTGGAGAGTGTGGCTCTTCACCCTGGGACCTGTTCAGGTGAGTAAGGGGGTGGGGAGAGAAGGGGGTTCAGTGGGAGGTCAGGGTGGAAGGGTGGGGTAAGATCAGCAATCAAACTTTTTTTACATGTTTAAAAGAACACAGAGGGATGTTTTCTCTATTACAAGGCTCTGAAATATGGGGTGGTGATTGGAGGGGTGCCACTAGACACTAGAGAAAGTGATACAAGCATGGGGACCGCGATTAGAGAAGGAGTACCACTAAACACCAGGAATACTTATCAAAATATGGGGATGGTAATTGGAACGGGTTGTAATTACACAACAGAAAAAGTGAAACAAACACAGGGAACATGATTGGGTGGGGGGGCAATAAATACCAAGGATACTTAACAAAATACAGCTATGGCAATTGGAGAGGCTGCCACTAGACACCTGGGAAAGTCAAACAAAATACGGGGACAGCGATCAGAGTGGAGACCACTAGACACCAGGGAACGTGAAACAAACATGGGGACCATGATCAGAGAGGGCGGTACTACTAAACACCAAGGATACTTAACAAAATACAGGGATGGCAATTGGGGGAGCCCACTAGACACAAGGAAAAGTCAAATAAAATATGAAGGCAGTGATAGGAGGGGAGGCCACCTGACACCGGGGAAACCGAAACAAACACAGGGATGGTGATCAGAGAGGGGGGTACAACTAGACACCAGGGATATTTGACAAAATACAGGGATGGAGATCGTGGGCATCACTTCTCAGCTGTTTTATTCCCAAATGGCAAGTAAATCATACAAATAACCACTCATGATGTTTTTATTACCTTTTGTAATCAGTAGTTCTGTGAACATGATAAGTAAATCACGACCTGCTAAAACTTACTGGATTTTTTTTTTTATTGATTTCACTGTTTTTGAACCTAAACAGTAAATCACGACATGTTAACACTTCTGGACATTTTTTTTACTGATTGCCGGCCTTTCTTGATGTTATCCCAAAAATCTTTATCATTCAAAGATGGTATGAGATTTTTTTCACCAAACCATCCAAAGGCACACCCTTGGCACAGACTCCATCATCCTTAAACTTTTCATGAACAAATTTCATACTGTCTGGGCTGTAGATGAGAGCAAAAAACCCCATGTTAAGTATAGGGGAAAAGTTATACTTTTTCTGTCTTTTAGCACTCCATATCTCAAACACTGTACAAGATGCTGTCACAAAACTTTTCACATTTTTAGACACTGCAAGTCTGACCACACATGCCAAATTCTGGGCTATTTCATTCAAGTATGCCAAAGCTATTAGGGTGTAAAAACTGGGGTTTAACATTGTGAACTTTTATTATTCACTGCACTGCTTTTTATGTTGGCTTGTGAGTGCGTACCAGTCAACATATTGCATTAGTAGCAGATTTGGAGGTGCGGTCACTGTGGGTGAATGCTAGACACGCATCAGTAGGTGTGTCCCTCATTCCCCAATAAGACAGCATGCAGGCGCCGACACCAGCAATACATATAGTGACCATCCGATCTAAGAAAAGTGCCACTGCAATGAGAGGAAAGCTCATCATGCAGCAGCACAGTAACACGCCTCCCGACGTGCTCTTCCTAGTGAAGCAGTGGAATAAACATGGCGGCAGTGACTGCCACAGCCACCTGCCACAATGCCGACTTCAGGAGTGCCCAATCCCCCTGTCAGCATGCCCCAACCCAGATCATTGGCCAACAGGGGAACCCACTCCCCGTCGGCATAATGCCCCTTCCCATTTAAATTCTGTTCTGAGGGGGTGCCCAATCCCCCTTGGCATTATGCACCCCCCAACAGTCTTTCTTTGCCGTTGGGGGGGCCCAATCCCTGTCGGCTTCAGTCCCCCCATTCCCAGTTCAGTTTGCCGACAGGGGAGCCCAATCCCCATCAACATAATGTCACCCCCGCTTGTTGTGTGCCGAGGGGGGTGCCCAATCCCTCGGCTCTCCCCGCCCCCACTGGCATTTGCTGACAGGGGTGCCCAATCCCCTGTCAGCTACAGCCCCCTAGAACAACTCCAGGTGGCATGCTGGGAGCCACCCCAGTGTGCCAGATGTCCCTAAAATAAAAAACAGTCCCGCAATGTTTTTTTAAAACCCTATAATCCAGAAAATGGTCCCTCGTCGACTCCGATGTCCCTTCCCCCCACTCACGCCCACCATCTCTGCACCCTGCTTCCCCACACCCCACTCACCCCATACTTTCCTCTGGAGCATGGTGCAGCAATCTTCGGTGGACCAGGAACACGTCTGCACTCTTCAAAGTCGACCACGAGCTGAGGAAATGCCAGTAAGCTGTATAATGGCATAAATAGGGTTTTTTCAACTTTGGTGCATATGTCGGGCATTTTGGGGAATTTTGGCACCAAATTTTCAACATGGGGTTATTGGTACCCCTCCTCATGAATTTTTCCTCTGTCATAGTGTTATTCAGTCCTGAAAGGTGATCTTGCCGTCACTGCGCGGAATCACCTTTCGGGACCGACTAACGAAATGACAGTGCCACTGTTCATGAGGTGGGCTCAGCGGCCTCAGAAAATTAAAGCAACACCTAGTCCAACTAGACTGGTCCACTATCCGGCATGCTCCTGATATTGACTCAGCTCTTGACCACTTCACAAGTGCCTTCTGTAACACTTGTGACCTTTTTGCCACCCTTACCAGGATCCACTCCAAAAAATGCAATGCCCCCTGGATCACCCCATCCTTATCCAGAAGCTCAAGAATAGAGACAACCTCTGGCACATTGCTGTAGCATCTGGATAGGCATCAGATAGACAAGCCTACAACGTGGAATGTAATAAGTGCACCTGGGCCATTAGGCAGGCCAAGACAGAGCACTACCAGACCACTCTTGCTTCCACTTGGGGTTCAGCCCGGACCTTCTGGGATAGTATGAAAGAACTAAATGGGAAATACCACTCCCCCTCCATCCCATCTCTCCATCGATGGCACCTCCACCAAAGATCCACTCCTCATAACTAATCACCTCAACGCCACCTTCTTTGACCTAAGCTCGGTCCTCCCCAGCAGCTTCTTTGACCCAATCCCTGCCTCCCCCAGTCCTGCATCACCCACCATTCTACCTGCGCACCCTAGCTCCCCACAAAGCCAGGTTGCACCTGCTAAAAGCCCTTAGCAGCAGTAACCCCAGCAGCGACCTCCTCGACTCTAGGATCCTCTGCATGGTCCTGGACAAAGTCCTAGTCCCCCTGACTGATCTTCTAAACCGGTCTCTATGCCTGGGTCAGTTCCCAAGCAATTGGAAAACTGCCAAAATCACACCCATACATAAGAGTGTGGATCGGTCCACCCCAACAATTACTGGCCAATCTCCATCCTCCCTCCACTCTCAAAAGCCCTTGAAAAAGTGGTGTCTACCCAACTCTCCGAGTACCTAGCCAAGTATGACATTATGTGTCCAGAGCAGCACAGTTTCTGCCCAGGACACAGTACAGCCACTGCTCTCCTAGATTTCTCCCAATTCTTACATGTTGCTCTTGACTCCAGCAGCCTTGCAGGAGCAGTGCTCATTGACCTCTCCAAGGCCTTTGACATTGTCTGCCACCCCCTCCTGCTCAACTCTCTCCACCAAATCAGCTTCTCTGATGGTCCCATTACCTGGTTCTCTAGCTATCTCTCTGCCAGATCCCAGCACATTAAGATCAATGGCTCCCTTTCCAGAACTCTTCCCATTCTATCCGGGGTCCCTCAGGGCACCATCCTGGGTCCTGTACTTTTTAGTCTATACCTCAACACTCTCCCCAGCTCCTGTACTGGTAAAATGCTCCTCTACACAGATGATGTGATTCTCTTTACCACACATCCAGATCTCTCCTCTCTCCAATTATCCCTCCAGCAAGCTTACAGCCAAGCTGAAAGGTGGTTTGTCAACCGCCGACTGGTCATTAACACAAAAAAGACCAAGTCAATGCTTTTTTCCCACTAACAAAATAAAGCTAAAAATACCCCCTTCTTGATTATTCCCAGCACTTGGCACCCTCTTGAGCAAGTGACCACCTACAAATACCTAGGCATCACTTTCGATACTTCCCTATCCTTCCACACCTACATATCTGCTCTGTCTGCCGCCACTAACTCTCGGATTAGCCTGCACAGGGATTGCCTGCCCCAGGATGCCCTCAGACTGGCCATCACCTCCTCCATCTTGTCCCTCGTGGACTTTGGCCTGCCCGTTTACGCTGCAGCAGACCACACTGCCCTCTCCAAACTCCATCTCACCATCAAGGCCTGTAGGCCTCTGACCGGTGCTCCCAGCCACACTTACACCTGCCAGCTCTACTCTACCACCAACCTGCTCAAGTTTGAGGAGCGACTACACTACCAGACCTACCTACTTGCCAAGAAATCCCTGCTCGGTCTCCCCCCCCCCCGGGTCTCCACCTCTCTACAGCAGTCGGCACTATCTGTCACAGCCCGTAGCTCTAGTAAGGCCACCTTCCAGATACCCAGAACCAGGACCTCTCTTGCCCAGAGATCTTTCTTCTAGTGAGCCCCCGCCTGGTTCAACTCCCTCCCTAGTGATATCTCCAACTTGCTGAAAATTGGTTCCTTCAAAACTGCCCTTCGGACCCATCTCTTTAATATCCACTGTTGTAGGTGCAACTAAACCCTGGCACCCCCAATGTATCCTGCAGGACCTGCCCACCTTGCCCCCCTGTTTCAACAACATCCACTGGACAGCCATCCCCCCACCCTCTGACCCACCCCTACTAGGTGTTATAGGGACATAACCTGCTGTCCCTTCGGTGGATCTACTATATCCGTACTTGTAACATACAATTTGCAACATTATGTAACCTAAATGTACCTATGTTAAATGTTTCTTCTTTATTGCACGGTATTGTTATCCATTGTTGTAACCTGCACTAAGTTTTATTGTCTGCCCTCCTTGCGACGAGGTGCCTTTGTAAATTAGTCTCTGACTCAAAGGTTGCAAACCCGACTAGTAATAAATAAATACATAAATAAAAAAGCCTATGTTGCAAATTTGGTGGAAAAAATCCAAAACAATGACTGTTTTTCGAGTGTGCGTTGCACAGTTTCCATGCATGTTCGTAACTTCACGAATTTGTCATATTTTCACTCCAGATTTTCAATATTAGCATTTTTCCACACCTCCTTATGAGCAGTACAGCTGCCATTTTTCACATCCTGGCCAAAATGTGTTTTCGCACTTCTGGCGCAGAATAGCACTGTCGCTGTGGAAAATCAGTCTTTGGGACACATTAAGAAAATCACAGTGACACTGTTCATGAGCAGAGGTCCTAAAATGCCTATGTTGAAAATTTTGTGATGAAAGTCCATAAAATTATTGTGTTACGAGCGTGCGTTGCGCAGTTTCCACGCATGCTCATAATGTCGCAAATTTGTAATATTTTCACTCCAGATTTTTTTAATATTGCTATTTTTCCACACCTCCTTATGAACAGTACAACTGTTATTTTTCACATCCTGACCGAAATGTGTGTTTGCACTTCCGGCATACAATACTGTAGTGTGGTTGCCATGGGAAATCAGTGTTCGGGACACATTAAGAGAATCACAGTGACACTGTTCATGAGCTGTGGTCCTAAAATGCCTATTTTGAAACTTTGGTGATAAAAGTCCATAAAATGACTGTTTGACATACATACATTGCACAGTTTCCATGTATGCTCGGAAGTGCAAGCATTTTTAATAGTCCCACTGCAAATTTTCAGCATTGCCATCTCTTCACACCTCCCTATGGATGGTACAGCTGTCATTCTTCACATCCTGCCTGATCTGTGTTTTCATACACGTGGCGCAGAATGGCACAGTTGCTGTTGGAACTCAAAGTCCGGGATGCATTAACAAAATCACACTGCCACTCTTCATGAGAGGAGGTCTCAAATGCTTTCATGAGGTGGGGTCACAAAAAGGCCATGTTGAAAATTTGTAGTGCAAATACCAACAAACACCTGGGGTGTTAGGGTTTCTACCCACAACGTCTCACCCTGTACAGACTGACAGGCATCGGGGTGTGCCTTTTGCTTGCCGACTGTACAGTTCATGCTATCCCACCCCCCAGCCACTGACAGGCATCGAGGTGTACCTTGGACACTTCGCCCCAGACTTCACCCCATTCTCCTATGCTGCACCCATTTCAGCATATGTCCCTATGAAATGGGGTAATTATAAAGCCAAATACCCCAAGGCACACCTCAATATGTGTCGGTATCTGCAGAATAGGGTGAGGTCATGTGGCATGACCGTCATGGTGACAACCCAAACACTTACCTCAGTGCCTGTCTGTCTCTACAGGATGGAAGTGGGGTTGGTGTGAAGTTCAGTACTTCACTGCCATTCCTATTCTGCATCTGTCTCACTCCTGCATTTCCAATGTTAATACCAGCAAGCAAACATTCGGCATTGACAGATGCTTGTTTGTGTAGCATCCTATCACTATGGCTCGGGGTGCTTCACAAAAATAACTCAGGAAAACATACATAGACCATAGAACAGGTAAATGTATTGAAACAGAATGCATACATGAATAAAACTGCTAAGGTACTGCTCTTAATTGCAGTCAATGGTGACAAAAGCTATTATAAGCAAATGACATTTTTTTTATTTTATTATTATTTGGTAACTGGGTAAGGCCCTCCAGGCACAAATGCTGTTTTTTGAGGCATCCTAGGAACCCTGGTTTGATTAAGTGACTTGTTCAGAGTCACACAGTATGCCAGTGGAGGCTGTGGGAATCGCACCCAGGTCTGCTGGATGTACCAAGCTCATTCTCAGCTCATTACTCTAACCTCTAAGATACACTGCCAGTCCATAAGTCCTTTGTTAAAAGCCTTCACTGAGGAGGAACACCTTAGATGACAAGGCAAGGAGTGCCAGATGTCTGGGGCCACTAGCGAGAATGCCCTACCTCCATATAGCTTTAGGTGAGACCTTTGGATGGGCAACAAGAGCTCCTTGGTTTGTGGAGTGAATGACTGGGGGAAAATCAGATCAAGCACTCTTTATGGTATCTAGGACCCAACCTGTGCAGAAATTTGTATCATATGTTTACAAAGTAGTCTTGACACGTGTGCCACCTAATTGGTTGTCAGTGCAGATGCCACAGCATAGTAGTGAAATGATCAACATAAAATGACTTGGTGATCCACTTGGCTACAGCATTCTGCATTAGTTGCAGGTGGTATACCAACCTCTCAGATAGCGCAATATAGCGAGCATTACATTACTCAAGCCTTGAGGTTACAAATACATGTATCAGGGTCACCAGGTCCTCTTGCATTGAATAGGGTCTAATCCAGTAGATATTCAAAAACTGGAAAAAAATCCACTGCAGACCACAGCCAGCACATGATTTCCATGCATCATCCAAGAGTACACAGTAACTTCAGGATTTTTTTCCCTATCTACATCTGTCAAGACAGTGTCATTTAATTATTGGCAATATATCAGGATCCTGTGTAGGAGCTGGGAAAAGTGGGATCAGAAGTGTCAGGCCGAGCAGGTACCCTGGATCTATGAGGGTCATCACGGAGTGGAATCCTCTATGCCATGTTCCAATCCCCAGAAAGCCTCCCTAGGAATGGGGTGCAGATAGTACAAGGATTGACTGCACTGACTCCTCCCCTTTATGATGTGTTGTGCAATGCCAAGTCCCTGAGGAATAAAACAACTGGAGTGTTGGATTTTATTGTGGATTCCTCTGGGGACCATGTATTTTTCATGGAGACCTGACTTGGTGATATCTTTGGGTCAGTTCTGGAGGCAGCGATCCCAGATGGGTTCTCAGTGGCACGCCGCTCAAGGTGAGAGCACAGAAGAGGTGGTGGTGGGGTGGCCATCTGTTTTAGATTCTACTTGAAGCTAACAGAATACTCTCTGAAGGAGACAGGGTTTGAATGTGTGGCAGTGAAGGCTGATGTAGGTAGAGATGTAGGATTCCCTTCCCCTGTCACCTCCAGGGTGGAAACAGGAGTTCCTACAGAAAGCTGCAGATTTCATTGTTGACCTGTCATTGAGTGCCTCCAACTTAATTGTGCTGGTGGATTTCAATATATGGGTCAATGATGAAACCTCACAATTTGCTCAGCAATTCCTCCAGTTGATGGAGTAACTGGGCCTCACACAGGTTGTTTGTAATAGTATTATAAAGCTTACCAAAAGAATAGGACTCATTAAATTAATAAGTTTTTAGCAGACACTTAAAGAGCTAGTGGCTTGTTTGAGCTAGTAGTATGTTTACTGTATATGTGTTACCACATTTGATGGCAGTCTGGTAGATTCACAATAGAGAGAGAAACTAATCTTAGCAGTGTGCAAAACCAGGCAGGTTACATAGAAACATAGACTCTGACAGCAGATAAGGACCACTTGGCCCACCCAGTCTGTCCAGGTTCCGGTTTTGGTTTTGCCATATCACTGCTGGTGTTGGTACTTGTTTTGGTTTTGGATTCATGCCCATTTTTTATGTTGGCTGGTGCTTGTGTGCCAGCCAACATATTGTAGTAGTAGCAGATTTGGACATGCGGTCACTGTGGCTGCGTAGATGCGTCCCTCATTCCCCAATAAGCCAGCATGCAGGCACTGGCATCAGGCATACATAAACTGGCCACCAGATCAAACAAATGTGCTGCTGCAATGACAGGTAAGCTTGTCATGCAGCGGCATAATAACACACCTCCCAACGTGCCTTTACTGGAGAAGTTTTCCAGTAAACATGGTGGCACTGACTGCCGCTGCATGCAATGCCGACTTCAGGGGTGCCCAATTCCCCTGTCGGCATGCTCTGACCCACTTCATTTGCCAACGGGGGAGCCCACTCCCTGTCGGCATAATACCCCCCTCCCATTGCAACTGTGTGCCGAGGGGGGGCCCAATCCCCCTTGGCATCATGCACTACCCCCCAGCAGTCTTTCTTTGCTGACGGGAGGCCCAGTCCCCATTAGCTTCAGTCCCCCCTGCCCAGTTCAATTTGCTGACAGGGGAGCCCACTCCCCATCAGCATAATGTCCCCAACCCCTGACATGTGCTGTGTGCTGAGGGGGTGCCCAATCCCCCTCAGCATCATGCACAACCCCCACCCATTTCTGTGCCAACAGGGGGCCCAATCCCCATCGGCTGTGGTCCCTCTCCCAGTAATGCAGGTGGTACACTGGGAGCTCACCCTAGTGTACCAAACAAATACCTGCAAAAAAAGAAAACCGACCCTCATTGTCTTTTTTTTTTTCCCTGTAAAAGAAAAAAACGGTCCCTAGAGGTCTCTCCTGCCCCCTCCCCCAACCCGGGCCCATCCTCTGCGTACCCTGCATCCCCACATCCCCTTACCCCATACTTAACTCCAGAGCCTGGCGCGACGATCTTCAGTGGACCGGGAACATGTCTGCACTCTTCAAAGCTGATCACCAACTGAAGAAATGCCGGTAAGCTGTATAATGGCATAAATAGTTTTTTTTGCAACTTTGGTGCATATCTCGAGCATTTGGGGGAATTTTGGAACCAAATTTTCAACATGGGGTTATTGGGACCCTCCTCATGAATTCAGTCACTGTCATGGAGTTATTCAGTCCGGAAAGGTGATTTCACGGTCACTGCATGCAATCACCTTTTGGGACTGATTAACAAAATGACAGTGCCACTGTTCATGAGGTAGGCTCTCAAAAAGCCTATGTTGCAAATTTGGTGGGAAAAATCCCCAAAATGACTGTTTCATGAGCGCTAGTTGTGCAGCTTCCATGCACCTTCGTAACTTCGTGAATTTGTAATATTTTCACTCCAGATTTTCAACATTAGCATTTTTCCATACCTCCTTATGAACAGTACAGCTGTTATTTTTACATATCCTGGCCAAAATGTGTTTTCTCACTTCCCGTGCAGAATAGCACGGTCGCTGTGGGAAATCAGTTTTAGGAACAGATTAAGAAAATGACAGTGACATTGTTCATGAGCAGAGGTGCTAAAATGCCTATGTTTAAAATTTGGTGATGAAAGTCCATAACATGATTGTGTTACAAGTATGTGTTGCGCAGTTTCCACGCACCCTTGTAACTTTGCAAATTTGCAATGTTTTCATGCCAGATTTTCAACACTGCCATTTTTTCGCACCTCTTTATGAACAGTACAGCTGTAATTTTTCACATCCTGCCCAAAATGTGTTTTCACACCTGTTACGCACAATAGTGTGGTTTCTGTGGGAAATCAACTTTTGGGACAGATTAACAAAATCACAGTGCCACTGATCATGAGGGAAGGTCCTAAAATGCCTGTGTTGAAAATGTGGTTAAAAAATTCCAAAAATAATTGGGTTACGGACGTGTGTTGCGCAGTTTCTATGCAGGCTCATGACTTCACCAATTGTTCATATTTTTATTCCAGATTTTCAACGTTGCCATTTTTTTACACCTCATCATGAGCAATACAGTTGTCATTTTTCACATCCTGCCCAAAATGTGTTTTTGTGCCTGTGGCACCAAATGGTACAGTCACTGTGCAAAACCACCTTTTGGCCAACAAATTGATAGTGCCGCTCTTCATGAGGTTGGGTCACAAAAAGCCCATGTTGAGAATTTAGAGTGAAAATACCAACAAATGCCTTCGACGTTAGGGTTTCCAACTTTAACACCTCACCCTATAGAGACTGACTGGCATCAGGGGTGTGACTTGGAATCATTGGCTGTAATGCTCACGCCATTCCACCCCCACCCTACAGCCAGTGACAGGCATTGAGGTGTGCCTTGGAATGCTCAGCCCCAAAGTTTACCCCATTCTCCTATACTGCACCCATCTCCACATATATCCTTATGGAATGGTGTAAGTATAAGGCCCAAAAACCCCAAAGCACACCATGACACTAGTCAGTGTCTACAGGGTAGGGTGAGGTGAAATGGCATGAGCTTTATAGCAGATGACACAAAGGCACACCTGAATGCCTGTCAGTCTTTGCAGGGTGGGGGTGAGGTTGCCGTCAGTTCAATACTTCACTGCCATTCCTATTATGCATGTCTAACTCCTGCACTACCAATGCTAGCGGCAGCGAGACAACATTCGGCATTGACAAATGCTTGTTATTTACTGTTTGAATAGTAAATCACAATTTGTCAGTCGCTCTGTTTTTATTTCCCGTTTGAAAAGTAATCATGATTTATTGATTGCACTGTTTTATTTTTACCTGCCTGTCTAGCCGTTATCTCAAAAGTCATTATAATTCAATAATGGTATGATATGTTTTCACCAAGCCATCCAATGGCACAACCTTGATACAGACCCCATTGTCCCTGAAAATTTCATTAAAACATTTGATACCATCTGGGCTGTGGATAAAAGTAAAAAAAAAAAAAACACAAGTATAGGGGGAAAAAAAGTGTTTTGTTTTTCTTTCTGTTTTTTTAGCACTCCATATCTCAAAAACTGTACAAGATGCCATTCACAAAACTTTTTGTGTTTTGAGACAGTAATAGCCTGACTGCACATAACACTGTTTGGTCAGTTATGTGAAAGTATGCTAAAGTTATTACGGTGGAAAAATTTGGGTTTACCAATGTGAACTTTATTTTATTGATCATGCTTTTTTTTTTATTTATAGTACTGTTCGAACAGTAAATCACAATTTATTGATCACGTTGTTTTTTTGTTTACTATTCAAACAGTACCCCCCAAGATCTCCCTTTTCCGTGACATGTACAGTAGAGACTTGATATTGACAGCGTTATTAATGCTATTTCCAACACTGATAGGAGGCCTATTAAAACCCTCCCTGATATCAACCAAGCTCTGAATTTCTTTATTTCCACCTTTATCAAATTGTAGATAAGCACACTCCCCTGAAAAACATTCAGGTCTAAGGGTGTCAAGGCCCTAAGGCTCAATAAGGACCTCAGCATGCTTATGTCCTCCTTTATCCTGTAACCATGCTTGGCGGACCTACAAAAAAAGTGCTTTGCCTTCTGTTTGGCAACTTTACAGGCAACTCAGAAATAAATGAAAAAACTCCCTACGTAAAGCAAAACACCACCACTACAAGTCTCTGCAAACTGAATACCTTTGCAATCCTAAAGCATTCTGGAGACAGATCAATTCCTTGGTCAAAGGGAAAGCTACTGAGCTCCCGATTTCCCTCATTGCCCAGGGCAACACTCATATTGCCACCCGTCGATCACCACTGGCTTCAATTAATTCTTCACTGACCTTGACAGATATACCTCACTCTTTAATAACTCCCCTTTGCTCCCCTCTGCCTCAATCACCCCCAACTACCTAGAGGCTCATTCGCTCATCCCTCTTTCCACCTGAAGCTGGCCTCCACTAAGGAGGTCCAGAGGCTTCTAGCTACTTTGAAGGCTGAGAGCTTGCCTGGTCATGACACCCTTGAACCTAAATTCCTCAAACTAGGTGCACCTGCCCTCGGTCGCCCTGTACGTGACCTTTTTAATCGTTCCTTCCTTTCAAGTACTGTCCCTGACAAGTGGAAGATAGTGTTGTACCTGTGCATAAGGGAGGCCCCAACTCAGTAGCTGAAAACTTTAGACCAATATCCATCCTGTGCCTGCTGGCTAAAATACTGGAACGCATAGTTTCTAATCATCTGTAGAATTATCTGGAACACCACAGTCTATTCTTTCCCTACCAGCATGGATTCAGAAAGAATCATAGCACTCTCACAGCCTTGATTAAAGCAGCCACAAATATAATCCAGGCCATGGATCAAGGTTCTGCCACAGGTGCTGTCTTTGATGACCTGACAAAAGCACTCAACCTGGCGAATCATGGTCTTCTGCTACAATGGCTTCTTGAGCTTGGTCTTGATAATAGTGTCCTGGGTTGGGTACACAGCTATCTGCCCTGCTGATCGCAGAGGGTTAAGTGGGCTATTGCCCTATCTAGCCTTAGACCCATAACACATGAGGTGCCACAGGGCCCTACTCTTGGGCCACTGTTGTTCTCCCAGTTTATTAATGACTTACTCAGTAACTGTGGTGGTGTATCTGTGTACCTCTATGAAGACATACAAACATACAAACATACGAATGTGCCAGCAGAAACAGACCACTCAGTCTATCTAAGTCTGCTCAAGTGTGCAGCTTGCACCCCTAGTTTGCAGCTGCCCCTCTTCCCCTTTGTCATCCCACTGCCACCCCCACCTCCCCAACCCTCACTCTCCCCTATTCCCTGCCCCATGTCCTTTTAAAGCTGTTCACAGATTTACATGATATCACCCATTCTGGTAGTGTGTTCCATTTTGCTACCACCCTCTCCATGAAATAGTGTCTCCTCATTTCCCTCCTAAATCTTCCCCCTCTATTCTTAGCCCATTCCCCCTGGTGTCCCTCTTCCTCCTTATCTGTCTCATCCTTATTGATTCCTCTCAGATACTTGACTGTCTTTATTCATGTCCCCCCTCTTCCTTCTATCATCCAGGGTGTACATATGCAGGTCTCCCAGCCTGCTCGCATAGTCTTTCCCCCTCCATTCCACATATCATCTTCATTGCCCTCCTCTGCACCCCTCCAGTAGCCTGATATTCTGCTTCGGATATGGCCTCCAAAACTGCACAGTAAAAAGTCCAGCCTTACCAGCGGTCTGTAGAGGGGCAAGATCACCTCTCTTTGCCTGGATGAAAACCCCCTTGCAGATTCCCTTAGGGGGATCCATCTTCTGCACTAGTGGTCCAGCACTGAACACAGCCGGCTGCAGGGTGTTTCCCAGCCTGCCCTCAAGAGCAATGATCCAGGATTCACTAAGGGGGTTCCATCTTCTGCACTAGCGGTCCGGCGCTGAACACAGCTGGCTACAGGGTGCTCCCCAGCCTTCCCTCAAGAGCAAGGATCCAAGATTCTCTGAGGGGGTTCCATCTTCTGCTCTAGCAGTCTGGCACTGAACACAACTGGCTACAGGGTGCTCCCCAGCCTTCCCTCAAGAGCAAGGATCCAGGATTCCCTGAGGGGGTTCCATCTTCTGCGCTAGCAGTCTGGCACTGAACACAACTGGCTACAGGGTGCTCCCCAGCCTTCCCTCAAGAGCAAGGATCCAGGATTCCCTGAGGGGGTTCCATCCTCTGCGCTAGCAGTCTGGCACTGAACACAGCTGGCCACAGGGTGCTCACTAGGCTTCCCTCAAGAGCAAGGATCCAGGATTCCCTGAGGGGGTTCCATCTTTTGCACTAGCGGTACGGTGCTGAACAGAGCCAACCGCAGGGTGCTCCCCAGCCTGCCCTGAAAAGGAATGACCCAGGTACACTTCAGGAAAGCAGCTCCAGCCCAGCATGCTATCCGTGAACTCGGTTGGTGGATGGTGCCTGAATTTCTGTCTACTATAGACTGATTCAGCACTCAGTTTCTCCCAGATTGGCTTCAGCTCCTGGGGATTTGAACTGACTGGCACCTTCCCCGGAAGCTCATCTCTCTGCTGCCTACATTTCTTTACTTTTCCTAACCTCTGCAACTGAATCTGTAATGCGCCTAATGTACCCACTGCTGAATCTGAATTGTTAATGTAGGGAACGACAACCATTTTTGAATTGTTAAGAGTAGGAAATGATAGCATTTTTTGAGTGTTTCATCTGCGTTAAGCTATTCAAGTAGTAACAAAGTTTGAAGTTAAAAACTGCTTTGTCTGATTGCTGAATCACTGTTTCCCCCTTCTGCAACCTCCCCCCTTGCTTGCCTTTCCTCTGTATACTGGTGATACTGCTGGTGCCTAATACCAGCAACTGCCAAAGCCATTATCTGCCTCCCTGGCTAACTCAGCACCCTTAATTTCTCACCTAGTTACTGAATTCTTTTGTCTCCTTACTTCTGTCAGTGCATATAAACTGATTTCTCCCTTCTGTCTTTCTCTTTCTTGAAGATTCTCTGAGGGGGTTCCATCTTCTGTGCTAGCAGTCCGGCGCTGAACACAGCTGGCCACGGGGTGCTCCCCAGCCTTCCCTCAAGAGCAAGGATCCAGGCACGCTTTGGGAAAGTAACTCCAGCCCAGCTTGCTAGCCGTGTACTCAGTTGGTGGGTGATTCCTGAATTTGGGTCTACTATATGCTGATTCAGCACACCATCTCTCCTTGATTGGCTTAAGCTCCTGGGGATTTGAACTGCCTGGCACCTTCCCCTGGAGCTCATCTCTCTGCTGCCTAAATTTCTTTCCTTTTCCTGTCCTTTTTTTTTCATTAGCGGATTATATCTTCTAGCCACTAGAGGGCTTACTGAATTTACTCTAACATAGAAACAGCAACATAGAAACATAGATTTTGACAGCAGATAAGGACCGCTTGGCCCACCTAGTCTGCCCATTTCCCTATCTACAAGATAAGCTGCAGATCCTATTTAACTAACAGCCTATTTCTTCCTACCCCCCCACAAAAGTTGCCTTATGTCTTTCCCATGCATTCTTGAATTCTTCCACAGTTTTAGACCCCACAACCTCCTCAGGAAGGTTATTCCATGAGTCCACCACCGTCTCTGTGAAAAAATACTTCCTCACGTTGCCCCTGAGCTGTCCCCCCTCTGTCTTAAAATTGTGTCCCCTTGTTCTTACACATCTCTTTTTCTGAAAGATGCTGCCCTCTTGGACTTTGTTGATTCCACTGAGGTACTTAAAAGTTTCTGTCATGTTCCCTCTCTTCCTCCTTTCCTCAAGGGTATACACATTAAGATCCTTTAGTCTCTGCACGTATGGCTTCTCTTGCACACCCTGCATCATTTTAGTTGCCCTCCTCTGGACTGCCTCCATCCTGTCTATGTCCTTGCTGAGATGGGGTCTCCAGAACTGGACATAGTACTCCAGATAGAGTCTCACCAACTGTCTGTACAGAGGGATAGCAACTTCCTGTTTTCTGCTGGTGATGCGTCTCCCTATACATCCCAGTGTACCCCAGCCCTCCTAACTGCCTTCTCACATTGCTTGCTAAACTTAAGGTCATCAGATATGATTACCCCCAAGTCCCTTTCCATTTTTGTTGTTGTTACTACCTCCCCCCGCCATTGTGCAATCTTCCCCTGGGTTTTTGTTTCTCAGGTGCATTATTTTGCACTTCTTTGCATTGAATCCAAGCTGCCATACTTCTGACCATTCCTCCAACCATACCAAGTCCCTTCTCATCCTTTCCACGCCTCCTTGTGTATCAACCCTGTTGCAGATCTTTGTGTCATCTGCAAAGAAGGCATACTTTTCCTTTCAGTCCCTCTGCAATGTCACTTATAAAGACAATAAAAAAGGACTGGACCCAGTACTGAACCCTGTGGTACCTCACTAGTAACCCCTCTTTCTTCAGAGTGGACTCCATTTACAAATACCCTCTGTGTCCTGTTGTTCAGCCAATGTTTTACCCAGGCCACTACCCTGGGACCCACTCCCAGGCTGGTTAATTTGACTATTAATCTTTTGTGTGGGACTGTGTCAAATGCCTTGCTAACATCTAGGTAGGCCATGTCCACAACCCCTCCCTGGTCTATTACTTTGGTAACCCAATCAAAGAAATCAATTAGATTTGTCTGACATGACCTTCATGCTGTGAACCCATGCTGCCTTGGGTCCTGTGCCCCACTGGCCTCTAGGTACTCAACAATTCTTTCCTTCAGAAGTGATTCCATCACTTTCCCTACCACAGAGGTCAAACTGACAGGTCTGCAGTTTCCTGCCTCTGTCTTGCTCCCACTTTTGTGAAGGGGAATCACATCCGCCTTCCTCTAGTCCTCAGGTACCACACCATCCTCACATGATTTGTTAAAAGGTGGTCAGTGGTGTCACTAGTTCTTTCCTTAATTCTTTTTAGAATTCTAGGGTGAATTCCATCAGGCCCCATTGCTTTGTCCATCTTCAGTTTTAGGAGTTCTTTCAGAACCCTTTCTTTTGTGAAAGGACTGGGATAGACCCCCCATCCAGAATGCTTCTGTTAATTGGATTAGACACCTCCCCCACCTTCTTTTTTGTGAATACTGAACAGAAGTATTTGTTCATTATCCCTGCTTTTTCACTGTCCCTCTCTGCCCACCCACCGCCCATTCTATTAAGCCTCACTATCCCTCCCTTTATCTTTCTACGCTCCTTGATATACCTATAAAAGGTTTTATCCCCCTTCTTAACCAAGTTGGCTATCTTTTCCTCAGTTTGGGCCTTTGCTATTCTGACTACCCTCTCTGCTTCCTTCTACCTTAACTGGTACAGTTCTCTATCCTGCTCCTTCTGTGTTTCCTTATACTTCCTAAATGCTATATTTTTCTCCCTAACCTTCACCGCTACCTCTTTTGAAAACCATAGTGGCTTTTTCTTTCATTTTGATTTGTTTATTTGCTTCACACACAGGTTTGTTGCCTCTGTGATGGCAGTTTTGATGTTTTCCCATTGTTACTGCACCCCTCCTTCTAGCCTGTTCGCTAGTGCTTTTCTAAGGCACTCTCCCATCTTGCCAAAGTCAGCCCTCCAGAAGTCCAGAACCCTCACTTTTCTATGGCTTGACTCTGTAGCTGAGTTTATCGTGAACCACACTGTTTGGTGGTCACTTGTTCCCCAGATGGCTTCCCACTTCTAGATCTGAGATCCTCTCACTGTCCCCATTTGAGAGTACGGGGTCTACGATTGCTCCCTCATGAGTGGGTTCCAAAACTAGCTGTCTGAGGCATGCCACCTGAAGGGCATTGAGAATGGCCCTGCTTTTGGACGTGGCTGCAGCAAAGGTGCTCCAGTTAACATCTGGCATATTCAGATCCCATATCTACAGTATCTCCCCTTTCTCTGCCATCCTAAGGATGCCTTCTATCATATCTTTGTCCATTCCCTCCTCCTGACATGGGGTTCTGCATACAACCCCTGTGCGGATTGTGGTGCCATTTCCAGTCTTTAAGGTGACCCACAGTGCCTCCTCTCCTCCCTGTTTACTCTTTTGTTCAGTTACTTTTATCCCTTCCCTTACATAGAGAGCTACTCGGCCCCCTCTTCTCCCTTCCCTGTCTCTCCTGTAGGTTGTGTACCCTGGTATGTTAACATCCCAGTCATGGTTCTCTGTGTACCATGTTTCTGTGACTGCTATGATATCCAGGCTTCCCTCTTCCATCGTGACCACCAGTTCAGGTAGCTTGTTGCCCAGACTATGGGCATTGGTACTCATTACCCACCATTTCTTGATGGCCTTACCCCTTTTTGCCCCATCCTTGTCCATACTGCATTTGTCATTTTCTCCATTTACCCCTGCACGTTTCTCTATTGACATCTCTATCTTGGTGTTTACCTCACTTACTACCCTGATTTTTTGGGGGGGCTAGGATTTCCCTGCTCCTTTTCAATGCATCCCCCCATGGCTAGTTTAAATGCTTGCCAATGAAGCATTTAAACCTATCACCTAGGATCCTGGTTCCCCTCCTGGACAGATGCAGACCATCACACAAGTATAGGCCTACATGCCTCCAGGTGGACTCCCATTCCCCAATGAAGCCAAATCTCTGAGCTCTGCACCAGTTTTTCAACCACTGATTGAATCCCATGGTGTGGAGCACCCTAGCCTCACCCATGCCATAGACAGGCAGCACCTCCAAGAAGGCTACCGTGCATGCTACTTGTCTAAGGCTCCTTTCCAACTCCACAAACTCTTCCTGCACTGCTCTGATCCCTTCCTTAGCCAGGTTATTTGTCCCTAGGTGGACAATGACATCCAGTTTCCTCCCCGTGCAGCTGCAGTGGCAATCCTGAGGATTCATTCCCTGTCCCTCCAAGCCATGGTGCCAGGCAGGCACCTTACCTCCCTCCCTCTCCCCTTTCTCCCCAAGTTCTACCTTCCTAACAATGGAGTCCTCCACCAGGAGTTGTTTTCTTTCCCTGTGGGGTCCCATGCCACCTTCCTGTGGGTCTTCTTTGTGAAGGTTCCCAGCATCATCCTTGGTCTCCACTGTGGGTGCCTCCAAAGAGGAACCACACTTTGCCAGAATGGCATATGAATTGTGAAGAGGTACAGCTGGAGGGATGTGCCTCTGTTCCACCATCCTCACCCTCCCTGAGCCTACTGTGGTCCAACCACTCCTCTATCTTGGCAACCTTTTAGGCAACAGCAGTGGCCCTGGTGCTCCCTGGGCGGGAGAGGAGGTCCCACAATTCCTGGCCAACTCAGCCTGGAGATGAGCAACCTCCTCCCTCAGCCCAGAGAGGTCAAATCAAATCAAATCCGTTTTATTTATAAAAGGCACCTTTCTGAAACCAAGGCGCCTGTACAATAAAATACATAAAATAAATTATTACAAAAACAGCATTTAATTTCTACAAAAAACAATATAATAACAGCATGATAAATAAAATAACCCCATCAGGTGCCTGCAGATGGGACAAGACTGCATCCTTCAGAATGTCTCCCGGAAGACTGCTGCTCCACAGCCACTGCACTGCACCACTCCCATCATGTCTTATTTCTGGCCCCTTAACTATTGTTTGGAATACTTAATCTTTCCTCTGTTTAAATATATATTTTTTCTCCCTACTTACTTAGTGCCTCTGTGCGCTTTAAGCTCCTGATCTTCCTATTCTGAGACAAGACATTCCTATATTTCTCAGTAGCCTCCTTACTTGCTCCGAGTCAGACCTCCAGCAGCTGGGGGGGGACAGAGAGCTACTCTTTTCCTTTGAGGATGGTGAGTCTTTGGTGGCTCTGTGATCACTCCCTTCCTGCTCCCAAACAGGAATTTCCTGTTGTCAGTCAAATCCTGTGCTTATAAAAGTAGAACTGGTTTAAAACTACCCTATCTACTCTAGCAATCCATTCCATTCCTCCGTCTGCACATTATGCAACTCTGCCACTACTGGGCATTGATAACCACACTAAAGTTGCTAAGATATATATAGTGTCTGCTCGCTCCTACACCAACCTTCCTGGCCCTATAAAGTGGATCTACTTTAATGTCTCTGGGCTTAATCCAAAGATAATACTAAGATAAAAGTTGCTAAACTTTATACTGTAAAGTTCACCCTACACCTAAATTGCTGGCCTTATAAAAGTGAATCTGATTGCAGGACCCTTGCTCTAACACCTTTTTTCTGTTTGTTTTAAACTAATGATGGCCAGTCAAGCCCTGTTAGTGCTGACTCTCAGCCTGGTTCTACTATCCCCATTCTACTATCCCTAAGCGTACTTGCAAGCGATGTTTCACCAGACCTATATCTGCAAGGGAGTATAGACCCTGATGACTTCATTTAATCAAACATGATAATCCATCAGATAGGTACACTGAGGCTACCCCAGCACTCCTCCAAGCATTCCTTATTTACTCCGCCATGGCATCAGTGCAAAACGGTGGCATCTCCATGGTTATCTAATCCCTCCTTCTTTGCCTTGTAAAGTATGGTACCTGTCATTAATATCCCTTATGCTGTCTGGAGAAGTTGAGCTAAACGCTGGACCTATATCCAGTCAAGTATCCATAAGCAATGCCGGTTATGGCACTAAGGGTCTGAGCATAGTTCACCTAACTGTTAGAAGTCTGCTCCACAGCCATGCAGAACTTGATGCTTGGGTCAACAGCTATCAGCCTAATGTCCTTTGTATAATAGAGACATGGCTGAAGCCCTTGATACCTGATACCTGCTGCCTACTCCCTAATTACAGCTTTCTAAGGTGGGATAGGCCACCTCCTAAATGCGCGGGGGGGGGCAGTCTATTTCAGAAACCACCTTAAGCTATCCCTAGTAATTGATAACTATACTTCTACATGTGAGTCACTACATACCATCCTAACCCTAGGGGCAAAGAAGCTTCATATTATATGTGCTTACAATCCTCCCAAAGGTGGACAATCTGGCCTGGAAAATTTACTGAACCACAATGCCTCAAGAGCTGGGCAGAATGAACTACTCATCATCGGGGACATGAATATAAGTTGGTCGAATAAATCCCATGGTACCCTTCAATCCCTGGTGCAGTGTTACAATTTACAACAGGTCATAACTGACCTGACAAGAGTGTCACAAAATAATGGTTCCAGCACCCTCATTGATTGGGTCATGACGAATTGCATAGTTAGAGTTGCAGCTGCAGGCACTCTGCCAGACACAAAAAGTGATCTCTCTGTGTGTGGAGTCACTCAGTATTCCCCATATCTCCCCCATGCTATATATCATTCAGGAACTATGCAGATCTAAACCAGGCTCACTTCTACATGATGTCATTATGATTGACCGGTTCCCTATCTACTGGGCCCATAACACTGATGTCACCTTCAACCTTTATCTGAGCGAATTTATATCACTTCAAGATAAGCATACCCCTCTTGCACTCGCCAGGTAAACAGTAAGCAATCCAAATGGTTGCACAAGGATTTACTCGCATCACTCAAGGCTAGGGACAAATGCTGGGGAAAATTCAAAACTTCAGGCCTCCAAGTGGACTTTTGTTTCTATAGGGAATAGCGCACAAAGTGCAAGAAGCAAATCAGGCTTGCAAAAAGCCAACACTGCAAGGGATTTTTGGTGGATGCAGCTGGGGACCCCAGGAAATTTTGGTCACACATAAAAACCTTCCTCAGATCCAAGCAATTCCACACTACAAATGACATGATACTGAATGGAGTCCACTGCTCAGATCCACACACAAAAGCAAATGCTTTCAACAATCATTTCTCGGGCGGCTGGAGGGCCGGCCGGGAGGAAGAGGATCGAGCACCCAGAGGCTGCTCTCCTCCTCCGGGTGGGGTGGGATGCAGGTCCCGCTGCAATACCGCCACCTGGGCGACCACAGGTGGAGGTGCAGTGAAGACAGCATGTAGTAGGGAGGGAGGACATCTGCCGGGAGCTGGTGTGTCAGCACATTGTGACGTACATCGCTCCTAGGCTCTCCTTGCATGTGGACGTCCTGTGGACTGGGCAAAACAGCAGGAAAAATACCCTGGGGTGCTTCCTGTAGATGGAGCTTCAGGCCCCTATCCCAGGGCCTCTGTCAGCGCAGGCGATGGATCCCCGATGAAACACAGATGCTCGGGGCAGAGGAAGGGGAGCCCTGCCTCGTACCCACCTCAGGGTCAAACCAAGGCAGCATGAGGGGATGACTGCACCTGAACCTGGCAGATAAGCAGGGACGTATAAGGCCATAGGAGACTCCTGAAGGTGAGGAAGCACCGTGGTGAGAAGAGGGAGTAAAAAAAAAAAAGAGAATATAAAAAAAACGAAAAAAAACAATCACTTCTCAGACTTCTCCAAATATATTACTGCCTTCCCCGCCACACTCTCTACTCCTGATATCTCCTCCCCAAAACGTATGCCAGTGGGACCGCCATTCTACTTTAAAGCTGTCTCCAACATAGATGTACTCAAGTTACTGAGTGCCATTTCGGACAGCACTGCGGTTGGGTCTGACTGCCTGGAACCTAAGGTCCTCAAGCTGGCTGTCCCCTTCATTGCAGGGTCACTATCTAAAATCTTCATTATATCCCTTAGTGAATGAGTAGTGCCAAATATCTGGAAAATCCCCAGAGTAACACCAGTCTTTAAAAAAGGTGACAAGAAGGATTTAGCAAACTATAGACCAGTAGCAATATTATCTGTCTTAAACAAAATCCTGGAGAAGCTCTTCGCATGCCAGGTAACAGAGCACCTCACCAAGTATAACCTCCTGTCCACAAATCAACATGGCTTTAGAAAGGGGCACAGCACCCAAACTGCCCTGCTACAGCTAACCAATGATACACTACATGCTATGGATCAGGGTCTTCTAACAGGAGCGGTATTTATAGATCTCGCGAAGGCATTTGATCTTCTTGATCACCCCCTCCTGCTAGCTAACCTCCTATTCCTGGGTTTCTCAGCACAGTCCATGAACTGGTTTAATGGCTACCTATCCAACAGGATGCAAGTTGTAAAGTTCAATTCTGCAACCTCTGACAAAACAGTCATTGATGTTGGGTACCACAAGGATCCATCCTAGGACCTCTTCTCGAGCTTCATTAATAATATAATGAGACATGCCTCCTCCTGCTCAGTGTTGCTGTGTGCTGATGACCTCATTCTCTATATCAGCTCTGATAACATGCTTACCCTTAACCACAGTCTATAGGGGACTTCCTAAATGTACAATCGTGGATCACTAGCCATAGGCTGGTTCTCAATATTAGCAAGTCTTAGGTTATGCTTTTTGGCTCACCTGCCAAACTAAAAAATAGTTGTGATCTCTTCAAAATAGTAAATGTGAATGGTACCCCTTTGAAAGTGGTAAACTCGTTTTTATACCTGGGGTTCTACTCGATGGATCCCTTAACTATGAGATCCATACTACTACTATGTGTAAGGTGGTCAGTATCAAGCTTGAATTAGCCTACATCCCTTCCACGAGGTTGGCCATTGCCAGAGGAATTCTTCTCCCATCCCTTGCATATGGAACTTCAGTCTATGGCACTGCATCTAAAACCTCCCTACACCAATGGAACATAACCTTTAATAATATATGTTGTTATGCCTTTGCATTCCCAAAGTTAAAACATCACTGCCTGCTTTATGCAGACCTTAATTACCCATCTCCTATGGTCCAATGGCTCCTTGTTCTCGGGGCCCTTATGAACAGAATCCTGAGGGCCAGTATGCCTAGCTCTCTCACTGCTGCACTCACCCTACAGACCACCTCCTATGGTCTCTGTTCTGCTGATCTTTCCTTACACCACATTCCCAGATGTGACACTTCCAAAAGAAACAGGTTTTTCCTATGTGGTCCCCAGTTACTGGAACTCGCTGCCCTTGAAATACACCCGTCACCTAGCCATGCCTCATTTAAAAAGAGGCATTGCTCTCTGCTTATTGACAGTACACAGTGCAATTGTTTTAAACCACTCTAGATTCCTGACTCCCTGCTCTATTACTGTCTCGGTGTCCTCCTCCAGTACTTATGCCTCATAGTTTCTACTTGTCTTACCATCCCTTTCCTACCCCAGCTCTTACACATCTCCCCCCCCCTTACTTTCTCCCTGTGAGGTATTACTATCTCAATCCTTCCTACCTACTTGCTCCCTCTTTGGTGTCATATTCTTTATGTTATAGCCAGTTTTGTAGAATAGAGTTGATATCTAGATTGATAATCAACTATAATTACTGGTGACCCCCTTTTAACAACCTGAATTCAGACACTGTAAAAACGCCGTAATAACCTGAAATCGAGTTATTACAATGTTTCACAATCTCAAAGTCACTGTTAGAATCCTCGAGCAGTACTCTGCGCTCGAGACAGCTCGAGTGCCAACTCAGAGATTCTCCCCCACAAAGCGCTTCTGCTTACCACTGTGAGCTTCGGCACAACTGCCTCTGTTCGAGCCATTTCTTCAAACTTAAAAAAAACAAACAAAAAAACACTTCAAAATCCCTCAATTTTCTTTTTTAAAGAACAGAAAAACACTGTGGAACAGCGCAATTTCAAGACACTCCCTTAGTTTTTGTTCTGCCTTACACGTCTCCACAGCAACCGGAAGATCACCACAGCAACACTTCCTGCTTGTTGCACTGCAAACAGCAGAATTTCAAACAAGCTCCTAAGCGTTTTAACTTACTACCATTCTAAAAAAATGTTTCTTAAATGTTGCCTGATCTTTTACTCGTTCTCCACTGTTTGACTCTGATCACCAGCGGACTTCTACAAGCTACTCCACTGGACTTCTCAAGGACACTTGAACTCCTGGTATTAAAACAGTTTAAGCTTCTGCATTTTAAAACAAAAAATTTGTATTGTTCCTCGTAGTTTTTAACGTTTACAGAAAGTAAACCAAAATCAGTTTAAAAAAGCCTGTTCTGTCATATAAAGTTAAAATAAAACTAGTTCTGAACAAAAACAGGATTTTTTTCCATATAAGAAAAATGCTCTACTCTACCAGTAATTACAAAAATTAAAAAATAGGTAAGTGTGTGCCTATGAATATTTTTTCACACCCTCGGTGTGTGATGACCACATAAACCTCTCGAGCTTTGCTCTCGAGGTTTATGGGTCATCACACACCTTGGGTGTGAAAAAAATATTCATAACACACACTTGCCTATCTATTATTCTCTATGTTATATGTGTACTTACCATTGTTGTGCTTTGATATGTGAAATGTCTGTATTATCTCCTGGTTACACCAACTGCTCAAACTGTTATCCATTTTTACTATAGCCTTAAATGCTATAGTATAATATGCACTTACTTTCACTTCTGATATGAAGTAAAATCAAATCAAATCAATTTATTTATAGGGCACCTTTCAAATCATCAAGGCGCAGCACAGCACAATTAAAATAGTTACAGCGTAAATGACATACATTTATAAGTATTATACAATGGCAAGAAAAAATGCTTGTTCCTGATTAGTCAGACTGGGACTGGAGCTGGGATGTTATCCCAGCATAACATCCCTGCTCTAGTCCCAGCATACTGTCAATCGCATTAAATATTAAAACATGATCCCTCCACAACCGTGCCTACCAGCAGCGTCAGCGGTCCCGCTCTGCTTGAAGGCAGCAGTTTCTGCAAAGTTGAAAATCTACATTTCCCCCACGTGAATTGGCACTCACCATCAATGTCAGAATCAGTGCCCCCACATCCCGACACAAACCTCACTCGTACCCGTACTCACTTTGGTAAAAGACAAAAACAAACAAATGGGTGAACTGAAAACCATGTTTGGCTCCATAACATTTTTTGAATAGTAGTTCAGTGTCACAGCTGAGCGTGAGCATAACTGCGCGTTAAACTTCCTGACCATTTTGCTGTTTTTCTGCTGTCAGTCCTTTCTCCTGGCAAGAATAAAAGTTGTACCAGGAAAAGACAGCTTCCGTGGTGAGACAGGGTTCAGGTTGCCGCATTCATACACGAATGTGGGATTACCTCTGCCATCACCTCTAACTTCCACACAGCAGCAGGTGGCTGCATTCTGACATGCAGTGAGAGACGCCCCCGAAAATAAAAAGAAGTGACAAAGAGAGGGAAATAAATGCATTTAAATTGCAGGGCGAGGGGGGGGAATTTATGAACAACAACAAATGTATGCGGGAGTGCAGAGCCACAGTAACAACAGCTTCAATACACCTATGTAACTCCTCACCCCTGCCTTTTTGGTAAAACTACAGGTGGCACGCTGTTGAAGCTGACAGCAGTACCTGGTGAGGACTGGGTTCGGGGAGGACTAGGTTACTCGGCACAAGGGGCCCAGGTTTGGCTACTCTGCACAGGGGCACCCAAGTAAATCCGGACACAGGAAGCAATAACTGTAATGTCCAACACCAGGAATGGGATTCCAAAGTGTGGCTTTATTCACATCCAACTGAACAAACAAAGCATAGATGGACCCCCACGGGGCTACATTCCTGGTAATGCAGATTAGAGACTACAGAACACTTTATCACCATTTTCAGCCCTCAGGCTCTGAACCCTCCAGGTACACAGCCCAGACTTGCATGCAACTTTGGGTACACAGCCCGACTTGTACACACTTGAGTTTTTTCCAACTGGCCTGGTTCCCCCGCCGGCCACTTGATCCGCGGTCCATTGGAAGAATGAACCAATTATTCTGTCGTGGCTCCCCACACCACCTAGAGTCTGTGACTCCTAGAGAAAATTTTCCTTGTTGTGGCTCCCCACACCATCTAGAGTCTGCGACTCCTAGAGAGAATTTTTCCTTGTCGTGGCTCCCCACACCACCTAGAGTCTGCGACTCCTAGAGAGAATTTTCCCTTGCAACCCCACATCTGGGTACTTCCCCCATCACTGGCCAAGTGCATGAGGCAAAGTAGCAACCACAGCAGAAATCCGTAGAGGTGGACCTGGTCACTAAAGATGGGGGATCCGCACACCTCCAACTCACACAGCCCATACCCAGCCATTTCCCTGGGAAAACTGAACCATTCCTTTGCTGAACTTCTAAATGTAGATTAAAGGGTAGATGTCTGGCGCATCTCCTCTACATATTATTTAAATCACACAACACTCTAGGCTTTGACACTACTTCACTTGCTTGGCCCATTTCTCTAGGCTTCCCAATATGTAGCGCAATCCCTAGATTTTCACACAAGTCCCAAGGTGAAGAAAACATTTTGCCCTTTTAGCCAGAGCAGACACTCACCCTTTAGTTACAGGTGCCCCACAGGTGACTCACAAATCTTCCATCTTCCAAAATAAATGTTGAACTAAACAGGCAGCTTTTCTTCCACTTAGCAGAATTTAAGGGGATTGCCCCAGGAATCTGCTGGGCATCTTTACATCCCCAACCCCGGAGGGAGGGGGCACTGAGACCCGAACAGCGGTCTCCACCACTTGAGTACAATTTCACTCTCTTCCTTACTGAAGACAAACTGGACACTCCACTCTACTCTACCCCTTGAAAACTCCCAACATTCTATCTAACTCCCTTTGCTGCAGATTCCAATGTGGCTTATGCAGCTGTGAAAGTTCTATTGGTGATGTCATCCCTCAGTCTCAGCTGAGACTGAGAACAGAGTGAGACAGTGTCAAACCCATTTAACTGGAGTTTCACAAGCTGCCTTCCCTGCCTACCACTAGGTCTTACTGGGATTCTAGTAACCCCGGGTAACAAGGGGGTTACACTCGCCCTTGACCAGGAAAATGGCTGTCCGCAGTCATTATTTACCTAGCCTTGTGCCATCCCACCCTATGTGCTACCTGCGGAGGGGGGTGATCAGGCCCCCTCCTACCATGTGCAAGCACAGGCAGGCAACGCTAAGGGCCTAGAGGCCTGTAGCTGACATGTCAGCCTCTACACTATCCACTTACTATGGACACCTAGTGGCTCTGGTAGAACTATCCAGAGCATAGCCATGATAGATCAGCACTGTGGTCCCAGTGGCCACTCAGGACCACAGCCTGTCTATCACCCCAACCCTCTAGGGAAAACCTATCTGCCTTTAACATAATACCCCCAAAACAAAAACAACCCGGGGACCTCCCCGGCCTTGGGCAACCTGCAACCACACACCATTAAAATACTACATTACTGCCTTCTCCCTACCCCCACAACCACACCTGTGGAAGGAAAGGGTTAATACAGTAACCATAACAATAACACCACAGTACTTTAAATTCCTAAACACACTAAAGCACTGATGAGGAACTCCGATGAGCCCCTCCTCCTCTTCTTGTCTTCTCTTCTGTTTTCCCAGGAACACCTGTAAGAAAAAGAAAGACAAAACACATGCTCCTAATCTGCATACACAGTCTACCTAGACCCCTACCATCAAAACTCTGAAAAATCCCCAAAAGATTTTTTTTTTTTAGAAAAAAGGTAGAGAAACAGTATTTACATTAGAAAACAACGACATTATTTACAATACACATTTGGGGGGATGGAGTGCCCTAAAAGTCCCAACTAATGACCACAAGGCCCGAAGGCTAGTCCAATAAAGAGTCTCTCCTGGGCCGGAGCCCGGTGAAGCACAGTTCTAACAGGCCAAAGTCCCGAAGGGGAGAGTCTTTGAGGACAGTTCACACATTTTGAAGTCTGTTAGTGTAGGGTGTGTACTGCAATGTCATAAAGATAGAAAAGTTCGGACTTACCAGCCACTTGTAGTACGAGATTCGGCACCAACCTGCACCTCTGATGAAGACTCTCCCTGGTAGCATTTCTTCCGATACAGCTGGGCGGACATCTTCCGGGAACCACAAGAGGGCATATCTGGGAACAACTGGGCTGATGTCATCTCTGGAGACGGAACCTTAGAACAGGAACAAAAAAAAAACAGCTGGTCCGACATCATCCGATTACCAGGTGATGAACAGGATACAGCTGGGCTGGTGTCCTCTCTGGACCTGAAGTCATCTGGTGGGCCAGTCGATGGTTTCTGGAAAGGACAGTACACTGTAGACTGATGAATGTGGGGCACCTGAGTCCTGGATATTCATATTGGCGGATCAATAAAGTTACTTCACAGTCTGGTGTGGCAGTATTGACTATCACTGCTCGGCTCTCCATTTTGTAGGCACGGGCTTATTTGCTGGGAGGTCCTTGCACTGAGGCCAATAGTACCGGGGATCAGGAACTTGAATTATTACCCCATCTGGGCACACATAATTCACACAGTGGGAGATTTCACGTCCCTCTCCATCCACTATTCTCACTCTGTCTATAAACAGTGTCCTGCCTCTCTTCCACTGGGTATACTTTTCATGGAACAGTCTATTCTTTACATGCTTGTAAGCCCCGGGATACACATTTTTCATTGCTTCATCCCAGATCCAGGATTTCCTGCAGTTCTCAATCTCCTCCCAGACTTTTTGAGGAAAGGTAGGAAAGGTTATACCATAGATCTCATTTGCCTTTCTACGAACCAGTCTCTCCTCTTTACTTGCTTTGGTCAATCTGAGACCGCTGGCCTGGCTTGGGGGTGGCCAGTCCTGGTTCTGCCAGCTACGCATCCTTAAGGAAATTAGAAATGGATCCCTGACTTCTTCCTCCTGTAAAGTCAGGGCAGTGGCATCACCACTTTCTTCCATACATTCCTCCGAGGCAAGATCTTGAGGCTGTGTACCCGTTCCTTTTTCACAAGGCCACATAGGTTCCCCCTCATCTTCCTCTTCACTGAGGATCTGAGCCCAGGAGTGAGCAGTCATTCTCACTCCTGAGACTATCCACTCATCACTAGGTGCAAAGGTCGACACCTCCCACTCAAAGGCCTCTCGCATCTCATCTTCATCTAGGAGACTTGGGCTAGGCCCCCTCCTCCAGGGGTCTATTGATGCTTTATCCGAACTTTCTTTCTGAGATCCAGCATCCAAAACTTCAACTTCTGGTTCTGTCTC
The DNA here is from genome assembly GCA_016271365.2 of Neoceratodus forsteri. Taxonomy (NCBI): domain Eukaryota; kingdom Metazoa; phylum Chordata; order Ceratodontiformes; family Ceratodontidae; genus Neoceratodus; species Neoceratodus forsteri. The sequence goes on along the minus strand of CM028133.1, from coordinate 81,567,945 downwards.
TAACTCTGCACCCTCTAGCTTTGTGCCACACTCCCCCGAGGGGCCTTCCTCCACAGGCTCCGCCTGGTGCTGTGTGCTGCCAACTGCAGATTCCTGAATTTTTGTCCATGTGGAGGCCAAATGAATTGGAGGCACTTTATACAAGCCATATTTTTCTAGGCATCCAGCACAGTGAGCAATCATGAAGACGTCCCTTCCAGCTCCCAAGCATATTTGACATACACGCACTGGATAATTAGGAATCGCCACCTGAGGAGGTAGTTGCCCTCCATAGCATCACTTTTCAATATCTCTCAGTCTATTTACTGCTGCTGTTACTGCAACCCGGGCATGATCCAGGTAACTAGCTGGTCCTGAGGCCATAACTGCAGAAAAACAAACAAAAGTTCACTGTAACTGAAAGTCCCACTTTACTGAACACACTCTTTAGCTGTAAAATGGCTCCCCTGCTGCTGTGTTTACTTTACTACCCCACCCTGTAATGGCAGCGGCAGCACTCCTGTGCATCAACATTTAGAATCTGCATCAAGCCATTGCGTACCCGATTTACACAAGCTACTGACAACTTTTGCTCAAACTGCACAACTTGCTCTGATCTTGCTTTAAACACATTTACAGGATTTTCCATGGACTTTTTACAAGCTGGTAACATTTCTTTTATTCACAGTCCCTTAAAGCTTCAGGTTTTTAGCACAAGATTGCCTGTATTTCTAGTGCTGCACTTTGCTACAACCCACAGTCTCTCTCTGGCTGCAAATTTTAAACTGAGGCTAAATTCATTACTATGCACACAGTCAATGGCTTGACAGACTTGCACTTGCTGGCAGAACATTACACAGTCGTTACTTGCAAAGCGACTACACTGCTGCACACACATTTTATATGGCATAGGCTGAAAATCACTGTTTGAGCAGTTTCAAGGATGGTTACTTACTGTTATCAGTAGTAGTTTGCTGCAATGGGGAAAACAGCCTGCAGCCAGTTCTTGAAGGCCTTGGTACACAAACGGGTGGGCAGTCCTAGCGATCATCTTTTTAACCACCAAACTTGCAATTCTGATGATCAATTAGAGGGTTGAGCCCAATTTTAAGCAAGAAAGTCAATTTTTAAACTGTTTACAATGATTTTAACACTCCGCAACGCTCCTCCACTGCCAATACACGCACTTCACTCATAGTCCCTCTCGAATGCTGGGGCAGTCTCTGTAGAGCTGGCTGAGGGGCGGGACTGATTGCAGCCTGACCAACCACACGACGCCATGCAAATGAGCCTCTTCTTCCTCGCGAGGGCTCTTCTCCTCACGGCGATCGTCGAGCAGGCAAATTTAAACTGCAGAATGCAACTTTTTTCTTTTCCAACTGACTCCACGGTGGGAGCCCATATCAGCCATTTAACATAGCCATTTTTACACTACAGTCTCTCAATTCATTCAGAAAGCATTTCCAACGTCCAGGGTACAATTTTCCTGTTGCTACCCCTAGTCTTCCACACTTTTCTTCACAACAGTTCATTTTAAAAGCATTTCAAATGTCCAGGGCACAATTTTCCTGTTGCTACCCCTAGTCTTCCACACTTTTCTTCACAGCAGTTCATTTTAAAGCAGGCAAAAACGCTGTAAACTATTTTAATGCAGGACAAGGGCACACACTTTGGCTTTAATGCTCCTTGGTAAACCCTGGCAATTTTAAACAGCAGCACAAGAGTCACAGCACACAGCAACACACTAGGGAAATTGCTTCAGCTTTTTGGGCTACCCACTGCCAGATAGCCAAAACGCTAACCCCCTTGCCCAAGCACCTTCCTCCCAGACCAAAATCCCAGTGGTGCCTCCATTTTTGTAATGCCTCACCCCTGCCTTTTTGGTAAAATGACAGGTGGCATGCTGTTGAAGCTGACAGCAGTACCTGGTGGGGACTGGGTTCGGGGAGGATGAGGTTACTCAGCACAGGGGGACCTAGGTTTGGCTACTCTACACAGGAGCACCCAAGTAAATCCAAACACAGGAAGCAATAACTGTAATGTCCAAAACCAGGAATGGGATTCTTCAGTGTGGCTTTTATTCACATACTAGCTGAACAAACAAAGCATAGACGGACCCCCCACAGGGCTACATTTCCTGGTAATGCAGATTAGAGACTACAGAACACTTTATCACCATTTTCAGCCCTCAGGCTCTGAACCCAGCAGGCACACAGCCCAGACTTGCACGCAACTTTGGGTACACAGCCCGACTTGTACACACTTGGGTTTTTTCCAACTGGCCTGGCTCCCCACTGGCCACTTGATCCACAGTCCATTGGAAGAATGAACCAATTATTCTGTCATGGCTCCCCACACCACCTAGAGTCTGCGACTCCTAGAGAGAATTTTCCCTTGCAACCCCACATCTGGGTACTTCCCCCATCACTGGCCAAGTGCATGAACCAAAGTAGAAACCACAGCAGAAATCCGTAGAGGTGGACCTGGTCACTAAAGATGGGGGATCCGCCCACCTCCAGCTCCCACAGCCCATACCCGGCAATTTCCCTGGGAAAACTGAACCATTCCTTTGCTGAACTTCTAAATGTAGATTGAAGGGTAGATGTCTGGCGCATCTCCTCTACATATTATTTAAATCACACAACACTCTAGGCTTTGACACTACTTCACTTGCTTGGCCCATTTCTCTAGGCTTCCCAATATGTAGCGCAATCCCTAGATTTTCACACAAGTCCCATGGTGAAGAAAACATTTTACCCTTTTAGCCAGAGCAGACACTCACCCTTTAGTTACAGGTGCCCCACAGGTGACTCAAAAATCTTCCATCTTCCAAAATAAATGTTGAACTAAACAGGCAGCTTTTCTTCCACTTAGCAGAATTTAAGGGGATTGCCCCAGGAATCTGCTGGGCATCTTTACATCCCCCACCCGAGAGAGTGGGCACTGAGACCCGAACAGCGGTCTCCACCACTTGAGTACAATTTCACTCTCTTCCTTACTGAAGACAAACTGGACACTCCACTCTACTTTACCCCTTGAAAACTCCCAACGTTCTATCTAACTCCCTTTGCTGCAGATTCCAATGTGGCTTATGCAGCTGCGAAAGTTCTATTGGTGATGTCATCCCTCAGTCTCAGCTGAAACTGAGAACAGAGTGAGACAGTGTGAAACCCATTTAACTGGAGTTTTACAAGCTGCCTTCCGTGCCTACCACTAGGTCTTACTGGGATTCTAGTAACCCCGGGTAACAAGGGGGTTACACCTACTTCTCCAAATCAGCACTATTTTCTTACAAAATAAACCTATGCATTAAATAAACACAGAAAAGATACTTTTAAATGTATTTTTCTGTATCTTTTCAAATTTGTTTGCACTCACAAGCCATTGTATTATAGGAATAATGCCCTCCAGGGTGGGTGTTATGCTGGGATAACATCCCTTCTCGGGTGTTGGACACCCTTGGCCAGTGGGCTCGGGCCCAACCACCTGAGGCGGGATGTTATCCCAGCATAACACCCACCCTGTCGGGCATTGTTCCTTTAGTATAAAATGGGGAAAGTAAAATGGTATTCAAGTTATTCCCCAAATGCCTGGATCCACAAAAAGATGTTAATGCCTTTTTAAAACCCTCCGCAGTCATGCACTCATGTAACTTACGAGGTAGAGAATTCCAAAGAGTGCAGGCTGCATGCATAAATGCACGGGCCCCAGATGATTTTAAATTAACCCTTGGAATCTCTAGCAACCCCTCATCAGTCAAGCAGAGCGATCGCCCAGGGCGGTAAGGGACCTGGAGCTCTTTCAGGTAGGTCGGACCCTGTCCGTGTAGGGCTTTATAAGTCAGAAGACAGACTTTGAAGGTAATTTGCCACCGTACTAGCAGCCAGTCCAGTTCACACAGCACCGGAGAAAAATGGCAGGACTGAGAGGTTCCTGTCAATAAACAGGCTGCTGCGTTCTGCACCAGCTGCAGGCAGCGAATATCCACCCCTGAAAGCCCTAAGTGTAAGGCGTTGCAATAATCCAAGCACGAGGACACAAAGGCATGGACCAATATAGGAAGGTCACCGGATGGAATGAGATCCTTGACTCTGGAGATATTCCTCAGATGATAGAAAGAGGATTTGATGATGGCCAACAACTGCGAACGCAGTGTCAGTTTGTCGTCAAGTATTACCCCTAGGTTTTGCACCCGTTCGGAGGTCTGAAGTGGCAATCCCCCAAGAAAAAGTCCAGAGGGTGAGCTCACCGCCAGCCCCACTACCCGGTGATCTGGGTCCACTACCAACACCTTAGTCTTTCCAGAGTTCAGCCTCAGCCAGCTCGAACTCATCCACTCCTGGATTTCAGTGAGGCAGTTGTTAAATACTGAGAGAACTCCATCCTGGTCAGGCATGAAAGAAAGGTAGAGCTGGGTATCATCAGCATAGTAGTGAAACCTCAGCTCATACCTTCTTACAATGTATCCGAGGGTAAGCATGTACACTGCAAACAACATAGGGGACAGCACCGACCCCTGGGGAACCCCACATGGTAATGGAACTGGGTCAGAGAAAAAAATCCCTGACACCACCCTCTGAGTTCTTCCGGTAAGAAAAGATATAAACCACCTGAGGACCATACCTGACAGGCCACAGATGAACTTCAAGTGGTTGAGCAGAACCCCAAGGTCCACAGTGTCAAACGCTGAAGAGAGATCTAGGAGAACCAAGATGGAGTGGTTCTTCTGTTCTCTAGCCATCAGGAGATCATTGAGCACCCGAACCAACGCTGTCTCAGTACTATGCCTCTTATGAAAACCAGACTGGAGAGGCTTATAGACATCATGGATGGTCAAATGGTCCTCCAGTTGTATGGCCACTACTTTCTCGATCACCTTCCCCACAAAGTGGAGGTTCAAGATTGGTCTGTAGTTTGCATGGCAGTCTGGGTCCAAAGAAGCTTACTTCATGAGTGGTGTCACCACTGCCTCCTTCAGGGAGCTAGGAAACTCACCTGTTTCCAAGGAGCACTAGACTATCCATGCTAGGACTGGGCCAAGAATGGCACCCTAACTCAAAATCAGATTGGTTGGTGCCGGATCCAAACTACAGCAGGTAGGGTGCATACCCTGGACAATCCACATGATGTCCACAAGCTCACACTGGCTGAAGGTACTCCAGGAAAACCGCAGAACAGTGCCCAAACACTGGTCTAGAGCTGCACCCATAGACTGTGCCAGTTGGAGTACCACTCTGATGTCTGCCACCCTAGGCACAAAGAATTGAGTGAGCTGCTCACACTCAACTTGCAAAAATGCTTTTCAGATGTGTAGACAGGCTGGGTTGCACAATCTGTCCACGGTTCGAAAAAGCTGAGTCAGTTGATTTTGGGTTGCCGCAATCTCTCCGGCCAGGAACTCTGCCTTCTTACGAGTGATTGCAGATTGATGGGCTTGATAATGGTCCATCAATCTAAGGTGATCGGCATCAAGGGCGAACGTCTGCCAGCAACGCTCTAACCGTCGTCCTAGTCGCCGCATCTCCCTCAAGGACCCATCAAACCAAGGGGATCGAGGGTGAAGGGAGAGAGGACGAACATGGACAGGAGCAATGATATCCAAGGCTGTAGAAATGGCAGTATTATAGGCCACCACAAGAGCCCCAGGGTCACTGTTTGCCAGTGGAAGAACTGATAGGTCAAGCACCGCAGCCAGGCCTTCAGAGCTTATATCTCATAAAGGGTAGTATCTGACCATCTCCACAGGGGTAGGCCTTCAGGAGGGGTGCAAAAACTGAACCACATGGTGTAATGATCAGACCATCCGACTGGTTCCACCCCCAAATCAGAGGTCTTGACCCCCAGGAGGAAGACCAAGTTAAGAGAATGACCGTGATTATGGGTAGCAGTGGAAACAATCTGTTTAAGGCCCAGAGATGTTATCAACTGGAGGAAGTGCTGACCAACTTGCGAGAGGTCATCATCGACCCAGGCATTAAAGTCACCCAGGACCATCAGCCTGGGCGACCATCAGCCTCATGTCGATCACAAAGTCCACTACTTCCTGAAGGAACTGCATCTCATCCCCTCTCATACATTGGAATGTTTCTCCAGTCACCTCAAATTGCTCATATTGTTATCCATTTTAATTGTATCCCTAATATGTTGTACTCCTATATTGTACTGTATCATCACAGTTTTTTTCTGTTGATGTTGTAACCTCCCGGGTCGTGCCTGAAAATAGTCACTTTTGTGTCTAGTGCACTTACCAGGTTATCAAAAATGAAATAAATAAAATAAAATGCACCACAGTATTTTGTTCACTTTTTGCAGCTGCTCTCCTGCACTGGGCAGTGTTGTTCATGGTCCCTGTTACCATTACCCCTAGGTCCTTCTCCTCCTCAATGATCCCCAGCATAATCCCCTCAGCCAGCATTCTCTCCTTGGGTTTATCGGCCCCAAGTGCATAACCTTACACTTCTTTGCATTGAACCCCAGCTGCCACCTCTCTGACCATTCCTCTAGCTTGCTTAGGTCCCCTTACAACTACTTCCATCCTTCCCCTCCATCCACCACTGCTCCCACTTTGGTGTCATCTGCGAACAAACTTACCTTGGTCACCACCCCATGTGCAATGTCTGATATGAAGAGCCCAAATAATACTGATCCCCACACAGAGCCCTGTGGCACCCCACTCATCATCGGCCTTGGAGTTGAAAGCATCCCTCCCACCACCACCTGCTGCAGCCTCCCACTCAGCCAGCTTGTAATCCAATTTGCCATTTTTGCCCCTACCCCTACACCAGTTAGCTTCCCCCAAGCCACCCATGAGGCACCGAATCGAAGGCCTTGCAGAAGTCCAAGTAAAGAACATCCACGACATGACCCTTATCCAGCTCACCTGTCACCCAGTCATAATATTGCATCAGGTTAGTTTGACAAGACTTCCTCGAAACGAACCCATGCTGCCTCACATCTTAGAGGCCGTTGTCCTCCAAGTAAGACACCAGTCTTTCCTTTAGTATCATTTCCATAAGTTGATGCCTTGTCTACCCTCAGTGCCCTCAGTCCTTCCACCTGTTGCCTCCTCTCCTCCCGTCCCCACCCTCCCAGCCCATGGTAGTAGTGGTCCCCCTTTTCTTCCATGAATACTGAGCAAGAGTATTCCTTCAGTGCTTCCATCTGTTCCTCCCCTTTTTATCCACTCCCCACTCTTTTATATCTTCATTATTGTCTCCTTGAACTCTTTTCTCCTGATGTATCTGAAAGTCTCCCCGTTAATTCCCTGTGCTAATCTCAGCTCCCTCTGGGCCTTGGCTTCTCTCACTTTTCTGATCACCTCCGTGGGCCATCTTGTATACTCCTCCCTGTCCCCTTCCTTCCCTGTCCTTCTATACCTCTAGTGTGCCTCTCGTTTTGCCCTCACCACCTCCACTACCTTGCTGTTCAACAAGCATGGTTTCCTTGCTCTGCTCCTCTTACTCTGTGTCTTGGTGCAGGCTTCTGTTGCCTCTGTAATCCCCCATTTAATAATATCCCATTTCTGTTCCACATCCATCTCCTGCCTTATGCCCTCCAGTTTCTCTTTCAGTACTTCCTGCATCCTCCCAAAGTCTGCCCCCCTGAAGTTTACCACTCGGGTTACTGATTTCTCTGGCTCCCCGCATATCGTAATATTAAACCACACCATCGGGTGATTGCTGTCAGCTAGTGGGTCCTCCACCTTTATTTCCCTTACTGCCTCCCCATTCAACAATACCAGATCTAAAGTGTTCTTTAGCCTAGTAGGTACACTGACCAACTGTGACAGAAGACCCTCCTGGATCCCGTGCAGGAGCACTTGCTCCTTAGCACTGGAGGTGAGTTGAAATCCCCCATGATGACCACCTTCCCTTTTCTACATACCTTCTGATTTGTCCCTCTAATTCCCTGTCAAGCTCCTCATACTGGGACAGCAGCCTGTATACCACCCCAAACTTCAGTTTCCTACCCCTTGAGTTTAGGAGCTGCAGCCAGATTGCCTCTGTTCTCCATTTTTCCCCCCTCATCTCTTGTACATTTGATCCCATCCCTCACATAGACTGCCACCCACCCCCCTTTCCTTCCTTATTTATTTAGTTAGATTTTGGTGACCAGGTAAGCCCACTGAGACCAAAGGTCACTTTTTCAGGGGCGACCCAGGATTAGGTACATAACAGCACTTTTACATACAGTAGACAGAAGTTACATACAGTAGGAGCAATATAGCAATTTTACATACAGTAAACAGAAGTACAAGGTTAGAGTATTTACTGGAGAGACAGTGATTACAGGTAGAGAATCCAGTGCATGCAGTTCTAACATTACAGAGTTTATTGGGGTCGCAATTCAACATATTCATCAACAGGGCATGACCTTAAGGTCCTTCCTGTATAATATGTACCATGGGATTGTCAGATTCCAGTCCCAGTGCTCAGTTGCCCACATTTCCATGACAGATGGTGCTATCATATACCAGTCATCTCCTGATGTTAATCAAATAAACAGTGACTTGTCTCTGACTTCTCTGACCTAGAAGGTTGACTCAGGCATAATCATCTCATCTTTACTTACTTACTGCTTGCCAGCAGGTGCAGGCCACATGATCTATCAAGTCTGCTCAAATGTGCAACTAGCACCCTACTTTGCAGTTGCCCCTCCCTCCTTCACAATCCCACACAGATGATTGCCAAGTGAGATTGAACCAGATTAAGATGTTTTTTGGTATTTTCAGTGAATGGGGGAAATTTGGCCAGGACACCGGGGAAATTCCCCTACTCTACCAGAAGGAGGACCCTGTGACCATTGCTCCTCGATGGCCACTTTCAGTGAACCACCAGTGAGAATGGATGTGGTGGAGGCTGAGGTGTGGGTCTCCTCCCCTGCCTCTCTTCCCTTAGAGACCCCTGTTGATTTATTGGAAAAAGAAGATATCTTGGAACCAATAACCACAAAGGTAACAGAGAATTTTTTGAAACAAGGGGCAGAGGATGTAGGTGCTGAATATCGGCATCTATTGCAGGCTGAAAAAGATTTGGAGGAGCAGCAATACTCATTGCGACAATGTCTGAGAGATATTCGTTCTGCCTCCAAGTCAGAGTTTGAGCAGCAACCTCAGCCAGAAACGCCAGCACACAGAGATGCTCAGCTGATCCCTGATCAGCCTGCTGATGTGGCAGCATCAAAGGACATCGCTGACAAGCCGGTTTGTCAACAGGCACTGCAGCATAATAGCCCCGTTTCAGATTCCATGAAACAAACGATGCCTTCACAAGCTGAAAAGGTAAGTCGTGCTTTGAACACTATCTGTCAGATGCCGACAAATGATAAGCACTGGTCAGTAGAGTCAGGCTTAATTTCAGCTGGCTGGGAAAGGGCGCCGGATGGAGAACATTGGATTTCGGGAGCTTCTCCCATTCTGATGCCAGCAGAAGATGTATCTATCATCTCAGGCCCACCAGCATTGCAGTCACCTTTACCTTTTTACAGTTTTCTGCTGAGCCATTACAAAACTTACCAGAGCAGATTATTCCTTCTCCACCTGCAGCATGGCATACATTACCTGATGCACCTTTGAATCTCAGACCTAATCCTCAGAGGAAACCTTACACTTCTCTTTTTCATCTTCTGATAGAACCTGCCAGGAGACACAATGCAGAAAGACTCTTGTATAAAAGGGGGTTAGACACAGTACCAGATAGTGTATATGCGGGTGAGACATTTTTGAAAGATTATCTATGCTTTTTCCCCGCAGAAATGTATGCACTTATACACATCTCGGGGGGAACACACTTATGATATTAGTTTTAAGACCTCAGAAGGTCTGGAAAGATTTTGGAAAAAATACAATGACTTAAAAAATACGGCCTTGTGGACCCCCTTTGAGGCCATTCCACTTACAAAGCCAGCAGTAAAAAAACATTACTGTTTTGTTTTGCAATGAGTGTGTTAGTATCACAGACTTAACATATTGGCAGAAACAATGATGCAATATTCTGGAAGGTCCAAATGCAATTTTTGATAGCGAACAATATTGGACTGGAGGGTGGAGGTTTAAAATCTTGTTAAAAACTGTCGATGATTGTGTGCAACATTTGCCAAATTCTTTCTTTCTAGGGCGGGATGGGGGGTTCTGTTTTATGCAGGTCAGCCTCAGGCCTGCTATAAATGTGGGTCTCTAGGTCATATAAGCAGCATTTGTGATCAGGTACATTGTTCTTTATGTACTGATTTAAGGCATTCTAGTGGGCAATGTTTAAATGAGTTGGTTTGTAGTTTATGCAAAGAAAAGGGACATTTTTACCAAAGCTGTCCTTGGGCTGCTCACAACAAAAACCTGCAAGCAGACGCTGAAGAACAACGGTTGTTCATTTCAATGGCATGAAGGAAACAAACAACTGTGGTACCGACACCCTCCATGGTCACTTCCCCCTCGACGTCAGGCCCAATACCCCCTGATACCTCCAACCTTGCCTCTCCATTAGTTTCAGACCCTCCTCAGGCCTCAGATATTGTTCCTGGTTTAGCACCTTAGGAAGAAGGATCTGAATTAATTTCAGTCCCAAACCCTGTACAAAGCATGCCTCTTCCCTTGAATATGAATTTAGTGGACAGAAAAGGCATGTTAACTCATAAACACCAAGATAAAAACATCCCTGCATTTAAGTTGGCCAAAACACATGCTCTTCCTTTAGCTAATAGGTTTCAAGCTTTACCCCAGGAAGGTAGTGATTCTGATGTTGAGACAGATTCTTCTTCTGTTTTGTCCTTCCTTTGAGGTGTAGCTTCTGAACTGGAGGGAGACACCTCTGCCAGTACACAGAAAAAGAAAGGGGAGATAAAACAGAAACCAAGGGTAAAACTGAAGTCCAGGTCTGGCACTAGATCTACATCAAAAAATAAATAATAATGTATGTTGTGTTTTCCTGCTCCCTTTTTTTCCTTTTGCCATGGCATTGAATTTATATTGTGCTACTATTAATGTAAACAGTATCAAAAGCAGAAAAAAATGCACAGCAGTGTTCTCTGCATTACTTTCTGGTTTCAACAGTATCTACTTTTTACAAGATATCAGACTACATACAATGCTAAAAATTCAACAGGCAACCTCAGCCTGGTATGCTGGACCATTGTACTGGTCAATCGGCTTGGACCAGTGCTCAGGGGTTGGAATTTTATTTCATTCCATAGACTTCTGTTTAATAAAACTCTTAGACTTATTTCCAGGTAGGGCATTGTTGTTAGATATTAGTTATCAAGGTCACCTTATTAGATTACTTACTATATATGACATGCAAACTAAAGCAGAATGTGTACAACTTTTTCAGTTATTACAACCTTATCTGCATACAGCTCATGCAGTACTTTGGGGGAGGTGACTTCAACTGGGGGTTGACTAAATTGGATAGAGGTATACAGACTCGTACAACTAAAGTGTTTAGTGACATGACTTGTTCAGCTGGTATTATTAAAACAGCTAACCTCAGTGATGCCTCTCTTACACACGCTGGTAAAGTGCTTCCTACTTTTACAAAGTAGCCCTAGCCACACAAATTGATTTATTTTTTGTGTCTCATAGTTTGGAACTTTCCACAGTTAATACAACAGCTGTGGAATATTCTGACCATTCAGTGATATCATTACAATTAGAGATGTTGAAGAAGGCGGGGGCTTGGGTTTTGGAAATGTTATTCTTCACTACTGTCACAAGAACATTATACAACACAAGTTAAGTATTTTTTGATGGGCAGGAAATCTATTTTTTTTATATGATTCAGCTGTTCAATGGTGGGAGGATACCAAATTCGCATTAATTTCTATGCTAAAATCAGTTAGTAAACAACAAAGGGATACTGCATATGTTGGGTATTTACAGAATAGGAAACAGTTACAGAAACTCATTTCCTTGTCTCTAAATTCTTCACATCAGTATACTGAGCAAATCAATATAATAAAGGCACACATGCTTAATTATCATCGGAGCAAAGCAGCTGCTTTAAGATTTCAGCAAACCTTTGGTTAAAGGGCACTACATACACATTGCGTCCATATGATACTTACAAAACTAGAGTAGAGCATAAGCAGTTATCTAGTTTGCAAGATGAAAATGGGGTTCTTTATACTGATTTGGATAACATAAATAGAGTAGTGGCCCAGTATACACTGAACTTTTTTGAAATACATACTACTCCTAAGCCATTTTAGGAGTTTTTTCATAATATTCAGATCCCAGAATGCCATTCAGACATTTTACAGGAGGTGTTGAAAGATATAACAGCTGAAGAAGTTGTCCTAGCTATTAAAGCTCTACCTTCTACTAAGTCCCCAGGGCCAGATGGCTTAACAGGAGAATTATATAAATATATGGTTGACAAATTGTCACAGGAGTTGGCACAGGTCTTTTCCTGTATGCTTAATACCTCCTTGCCCTTCAACGTGACAAAAGGAGCTTTAATTTACCTTTACAAATCAAGAAATAAACAATTGTTAACTAATTGGAGACCCATTTGCTTGCTTAACATGGACTTTAAAATTTTGGCCAAAATTCTTAATACTAGACTTTTATGCATAGCTCTTATGTCATTAGTCCATTACAAACATTCAGCACCTCATAGGAATATTTCAGACCATTTAGTATTAATTCGGGAAAAGAGTTCCCATAGTAATAAAAATGCACTGATAGGATGTTTATGCTTATTGGATCAAAGGAAAGCTTTTAACTGCATTAGTCATACTTATTTATGGATAGTATTAAGCAAATATGGGGTACCGTTACAATTTGTACAATGGCTGCAAAGACTTTATAATACGGCAACAGTAACACCACTTGTTAATGGGTTTACAGGACCATTAGTTTCTATAAAACATGGGGTGAGACAAGGTTGCCCTCTCAGACCACTTCTATATATTTTTTGTACAGACCCCTTACTTCGGTTGTTAAAAACAGCTCCTAATCTCAAACCATTACGTATGGTCACTGGTGATCTATCCTGTAAGTGTCTTGCCTATGCAGAAGATATTTGTCTTTTAATATTGGATGAGATTTCAGTTTCCAACGCACTTCTTTTTTGTGATCAATATGCAAAGGCCTCAAGAGCCAGCCTGAATATTGGGAAATGTAAAAGTATGCAAGTGGGCCCTATGGGACCCTATCTGCCTTCAGTTTCTGGAATCCCTATTACTTATGACCCAATTCAAATGTTAGGGTTTATTTTGGTGCAGGTGACTTAGATTCCCTTAACTGGGAACCTAGAATAAATAATAATAGAGACATGGTGGCTTCTTGGAATAAGTGGCAGCTTAGTAAAAAGAAAAGAATAGTGTTAATTAAAACGTCATTATTACCACACTTTACATTTGTCAGTATGATCTTCCCCTTAACTAAGCAAGTAGAAGTTACTCTTTTGAGCATATTCTTTCAGGCTGTATGGGGTAGTAGACTCAATCCCTTGAAAAGAAATATTACATGCTTACCTTGCCACCTAGGGGGTCTCAACATGATAAATCCTATAGTGTTTTATTTTAGCATTTTTGTTTCTGTTAATATTACACCATTAATAGTTAATCAAGACAAAATCTGGGCCCCACTTCTTTATCATACAATACAGCCCTGGTTTATGGCCTGGGAAATCTCTGATCTTTTAACAGTGAAAACAGTACCCTTGCTTCTGGCTTACTATAGAGATACCTTTGTTAAATTTTGTTCCTGGAAAATCACAAGTCAGTTGTTAAAGAGACACTGTCTACCTGTTTTTCATCATATCATTTCTAGTTAAAAACCTACATTATGATTGCTTACCTTCTCTAACATTCATTGATGTTGCCTTTTGTTTTGTCTGTCTCCTTGAACTGAAATGCATGCTAATGTGTATTTATAAATAACCTTGTTTTGCTTACAATCCCGGATCTGTTCTTATTGCATACATCCTAAGCATTAAAAACACCCTCAAACAGTGCAGTCCCTCATGAGGCAGTAGCCTCCTAAACTCCCACTTCATCATGAGGGGATAGACTGTGTTGTGGGCATTCCCAAGTCCATGAAAGATGCAGTTAGAGCTGATCAAGGAATGTAAACAAACCTGTGTTTATGTGATAACACCAGTATGGTGGGCAATCTGTTTTTCAACTTTACTAAGAAAAAAGAGTCAGACTCAAACTACCAGCTAGATAAGCAATCTTTACAGAATGTTGGCAATCATGAAATGTATTTTTTTAAACTAGGGACACCTTGAGACCTTAGGAGGGTTTATAGTGTCCATTTAATTGGTAAGACTAGGAAACAATTTTTTGCTTATAATCTTGACGCTTTTTTACAGAACCAGTCACACTTCCCTCCTTATGCCCAGAAATTTGACACACTCCCTTACAACAGCTTCTGGTAGAACCCAGGATCCCAGCAAAAATGTGGGACCTGCATTGGTTGTGCTGTCATGAGAAACTTAACATTAAAAGTAATCAAAAACATGAACAGCTGTCTGAACTTTATTGTATAAGGAATGATTGTATTCAGATGGAAGAAATTATTTCTCACCTTTTTTTTTCTTACACCTATATTTTTACTTTCTGGTCTCCCTTGCTAGACATTGGTCTATACTGATTTTCTCCTCTGTTACATACAAGGTGTTAATGTATGGTAATTATCATATGAGTTGAAATTCCTATCATAAGAGTACTCTTAATTTAATTTTTATAATCATCAAATGGTGTATCTGGAATGTATGATGTGTTTTTTCCTTGCAGCAGATAGACACACCTCTAATGAATTTGATTCATTATATCACAAGAGAATTATGGATATTGTACCAAGATGAAATTCCTCAATATCCTATGCAGGTACTGGAGGCATATTGACGGAACCTACCTTGGATCACTAATTTGGATGTTCTAATTACTTGATGGACTATTAGTTCATAATTACTAGTTTTCATATGAGTTTCTAGGATCAATCAATCAATCAAGTCTTTATTTAACCAGGCGTTCATCGTTGAGCAGAAGCTCATTTGCAAGATGGACCTGAGTGGAGCATGAACAATTGTATATACAGGCCAACACAGGTATTTACAAGGCAATACAGATAATACTCTTTACAGAGAGGAAGAAAAAGAAGTTCATATGTACATAGAATTATACAGATATTGTACAGATTACATGGTATTTACATACATAGAAGTGTCTATAGGAAGATAAAGCAGGTTATCTAAGGTTGCAGGAAGAAGTAATGGAAGAAAAATAAAAATATACACCAGGTAGAGGTGAAGGTAGGGGGGAAGGGAGGGAGGTAGGGAGAGAAAGGCTAGGAGGGCACGGTGCACAGAAAGGAGTTGGTAAAACGGGATGTAGAGAAGGTGGATGGAGAAAAGGAGTATGTGTGAGCCCCAGGATTGAATGCTATAAAGTACAGGGCATGGTAGGATGTCACAACCCAGGGTAGTGAGCTCCTATCTGAGGTTGGGAAAGGAAGAATAAGGGGATGGATGGGCCTAGTGTTGATAAGACAGGGGGATAAGAGAGAGAACAATTAGGCTGGTGAGGAGCAAGCTGGGGGTCGTACTTAAAATTGGGTCTAGGCGTGGCTATATACCAGTGCAGACACAGTACTGGGTCTGATTAAGTTGAAACAGTTACATACTTCTCTGATTATACAGAAATAAAGTATCTTGAAGGCATTTATACTGATTAGAGTGCTTAATTTGAGGGTTTTTGTGGATCGCTCCATAAGGTAGGTAGCAACGGCTTATGTGCTGCCCTGCAAAGCGGGATTTTGCTTTGGGTACTTTTAGTGTAATAGCTGAGTAACTTAATGCAAGATTTCCCAATTATACTCAGGGGAAGACAGCAGGAGATATAGTAAGGCAGCTTATTAGAGATGGCTCTATAGGTCCAGAGAGCAGCGTTTCTGTGGTGCCTGAACTTTAATGATGTCCGCCCCACTGTCACATATAGGGTGCAGTGATGCGTGTCGAAGGGGAGTCCCGTTATAAACCTCAGTGCTGGATGGTAGAGTGTGTCCAGTTTAGCCATGTAAGAGTTGGGGCATTGGCTGTAGAGGAAGTCAGCGTAATCAACCAATGATAGGAAAATGGATTGGACCAGTTGTTTCTTGGCATCTCTGGTGAGAAATTGGTTGATTCTAAAAAATAGTTCAAGCCTTTCCAAAGTCGTTTTAGCAAGTCCTCGATATGTTCAATGAAGGAGAGTCTTTGGTCTATCCAAACTCCCAGATACTTGAATTTTGTAACAAATTCTAGTTTTTCACCTAGAACTGTGGTAATTTGGGGAACTGTCCCACTGGACACAGGGATAGCTGTACGGATAAAAGGGGAGAGGACCATCGCTTTCGTTTTTTTGGCATTAAGAAGTAGCTTTTTTTGGAGGAGTTGGCTTTGCAAAAGGTTGAATTCTGACTGTAGGTCATCGCAGACAGCTTCAGGTGTTGGGCGACTCACATAGAGAACTGTATCATCTGCAAACAGATGGATGTTGGCTTTTTTTATACAGTAGTTGATGTTATTAATGTAGATTGCAAAAAGTAAGGGCCCTAATATAGAACCTTGAGGTACCCATCTTTGCAGAGTTTTTAAGGGGGACAGGCCTCCTTCGGCTTTAACTTGTTGAAGGCACCCTGTAAGATAGTCAGTAAACCAACACAGAGAGGAGGGGTCCACACCTATGGTTTGATGGGAGGAGAGGAGCAGACTATGGTCAACGGTGTCAAAAGCCTTGCTTAGATCAAAGAAAACAGCACAAATAAAGTTTTGCTCTCAAGATTACGCTGCCAGTCGTTAGTAACTTTGGTGAGGGCTGAGATAGTGCTATGTTTAGCTCTGAATCCGGACTGCATAGGATTTAGCAGTTCCCTGAACTCAGGTGAGTCCTCAGCTGTGCATTTACAATTTTCTCTAGGAGCTTGGACAGGACCGAAGGAGGGAAATTGGCCGTAGTTATTGGAGATCACCAGGGTCACCTGATTTGAACAGTGGTACGACATGTGCTGCTCCTCCATATAGGTGGTAAGGTGCCCTGAGACAGGGATAAGTTAAAAAGGTGGGTGACAGGTACTGCTAGTATGTGGTAGGCAATTTTTAGGAAGTAAGGGTCAAGGGTGTCAGCCCCAGCACGTTTTCTAGTATCCAACTGAAGCAAGAGGTCCTCTACCTCTTTCAGTGAGGCAGGTTGAAGCGAGAAAGGCAGCAAAGCTATTGGAGTTTCAGGCAGTTGGCTGGCAGTCTGGGAGCGAAGTATGTTTGCAGGAGAGTTATCAAATGCCATGCCTGCAGTAGCAAAGTGGTTATTGAATGTGTCAAGTATATCCATCTTTTCGGTTATAGTCAAGTTGCCAGAGGTAATTTTGGTCGGGAGTGAATTTCCTGAGGAGTGGCCTAGCAGATCATTGATTGTGTTCCAGAGCTTGATTGGGCTGTTTGTGGCAGAGTAGAGTTTGGATTTGAAGAAGGTGGCCTTCGATTCTCTGATTGTTTTGGTACATAAATTTCGTAGTCTCCTGAACTGGTTCCAATGTTATGTACCTACCTCTTCTATGATTTGTTTTCCTTTGTTTAATATGTAGTATGTTATGATGATATTCATTTTTCCTTTTGCAACAATGCATTGCTTTATTGCCTGTTTTTTTTCTAATAAAAATCCATACTCTGTCGACAGAGGGCACTATGTCTCTGTCTGGCAGGGTTTTTGACTCTTAGTTGCGATGGAGGAGACTGAAGGAGGAGGTCATGCTTTGGAGAAGACACTAGAGACTGCTGGAGAATACCTAGCCTTGGGTCTCTGAAAGTGCACCTCCCCCATGGAAATACAAGGCACAACAGAAGTTGATTCAGGGGATGTGGTTCATGTGACCCTCCCCTCATTTCCAGCAAGTGGCTATCTCTCATGTACAGGAAAACACTGAATCAGCCCATTTGCGACTATTATGGGACACTATGCAAAGGGCTGAATTGGAGTATGCAGCGGCCAAATGGGCTGCTGAAGATCAGAAATGTAAGTGACAAGAAACTGGTTCTCCACAAGGAACACCTGACTCTGGCTCCAAAATGTTTCTTCCCTCTGCTGAGACTCCAGACATGGCAGAAAAGGGTCCACTACAGAACTAGTTGTTTTCTGCAACTTCGATGCACGCTTCTACCTCTTGGTCAGCTGACTCGACCCTAGCTGGGGCTGGATGGCTGCGTCGCAAGTCCGGAATGTGGATTCCAGTCCCAGACATACCTTTGCCTGGATCCCCTACAATTTCTTCAGTTACCATCACTGCAGACACAGGGAATTTGCTGAGTGCTGTATCCATGAGCACTATCACAGAACAGGGACAGGCTGCTGGACATACTGCACCTCCGGATTTGATTTCTGTCTCCACACCAGGTAATACAGTATATCTTTTTCTCCCCTCAATTCTTCTACTACTGATATATTTGTGGATGCTACTGATAGCTGTCCCTCACAGCAAGGGGGGGGGGGGCAGAGCTTCCTAGTCAGCCTATTACTGTTGATCCTCTCCTTTCTTTACCCAATGACTCTGAGGGGCATTCTGGTGTACCAGTTCAACAGGAATCCACAGATGCCTCTGCTTACTCTAGTCCCCTAAAAAAACCTGTGGAATTAGCAAAGAGACGGAATGCTGTCCATCTCTGGTTTCTAGGGTCCTCTGAAGAGACACTTAGTAGGTTTTATGTAGGCAAAGTTTTATTGAAGCAACAGATGGGCTTCTCCCCTTCAGAAGTGTATGCACTTATCCATTTGCCTGGGGAACAGTCCTTCAGTATTAGCTTCTGGACCCCAGACATTCTGGACAGGTTCTGGATCAAATATGCTACCCTTAAAACTAACCCTGCCTGGGAAAGATTTCAGGCGATCCCCCTAACTAAGCAATCCTTTAAGGTAATTACAGTCCTCTTCCATAACAAAGCGGTTAATAATACTGATATACTGTATTGGCTTGAAAAACTGTGTAAGGTCCAATGTAATCCAGAACCAATCTTGGAAGGTGAAGGCTTTTGGCACGGAGGGGTGGAGAGCAAAAATCAACCTCCAACATAATGACTTAGGCCTAGTGCTGTTTCTATATAGGGCATGACAAGGGCTTTATTTTTTATCCTGAAAAGCCTTGTTACTGCTACAAATGTGGATCTCCAAAACATCTGAGTCACACATGCGATGTGTTTAAATGTGCCCAGTGTAGGAAGCAGGTCACTCGATGTTCCACTGTAGGGGCCCCCTGAAGTGCAGTCTTTGTGATGATGGTCATTCCTTCACAGACTGCCCCTGGGCATCCCATAATACTGCAAATAATGATTACGCTATACAGGACTATTATATCAACACTGCATTGAAACAGTCTAACAGACACCTTCTTAGACCCTGACCCCCCCCTTCCACAGGAGGTAGCTCCTGGTTCGGATACCCAGTACCAGTCCCCATACCAGTACCTCCACCAGCCCTTCCGCACCCTGAGTATCATTTATCTGACTCTGAATTTCCAGCATTACCTTCTGTGGCCCCAGATGAGGCTCCACCAGTACTATGCCCCCTCCCGCACTCCCTGAAGCAGATCCATTCCAAGTGGTAAAGAGACAGGGCAGTACCAGGAAGACAAATGTGGAAAAGAGTCCCAGGATCGAGGGCCCCATTCTTACACAGAATAAATATGATGCTTTACTTATGGAAGATGGAGACCTTGGTACTGAATCTGATACAGCATCCTTTCACTCATCCCAAATTGATGGGGGATCAGAGGGGGAATTTCCTAATGAGGACCCTGACCCTAAGCATAAGGCTAGATGGACAGAAACTAGAGTATGGTCCAGAAAAATCACTGATAAATTGTTTTTGGGTCTACTCCACTTTACAGTACTGCTGTAGCCTCCCTGAATGCTAACAGCATTCAATCAGAATGCAAAAAAAGTGGTAACCTATGCACAGTGTGACTCTTTTTGTCATGATATTGTTTTTTCACAGGATACTAGTTTGTACTCCATTGCGGATGTGCATTCTGCTACTTCAGCATGGCTTAAGGGTGATATCTTTTGGTCTATGGAAGAGGATGTTTGTAGTGGGGTGGGGATATGTTTGAATAATATGGACATTAAGGTAATCCACCAGGTGGATATTGTTCCAGGCAGGGCCTTTTTGTTGGACACTGAATTACATGAAGCTGATTTCAGATATATAAATGTGTACGCTCCTCAGCTGAAAAAAGCTAAAGTAGAGTTGTTTCAAGTCATCCAGCCATACCTTTTTACTTCTGGATACATCTTGCTGGGTGAGGATTTTAATTGTAGTAGATACAAATCGGATAGGGGGTCAAGAATGGACAAAGTCTTTTGTGACGTCTCTTGTCTAAATACCCTTTTGACCAGCAGTAGCTTGATTGATGCCTTTGATGGACCTGGCCTCACCCCACCAAAAACATACTTTAGGGGTTTATATGCTACTTGGATTGACTACTGGTTTATTTCTGAAAACTTGGACTTTAATAAAATACAAACATTTCCCGTACCCTCTTCAGATCATTCCTTGTTACATCTTACAGTGTCAAATTTTGAGAAAATGGGGAAAGGGCCGGGGTATTGGAGGATGAACCGTATCTTACCTACCATTCCTCTAGTTTATGATGGCTTTCTAGGTATTTTGCATGCCAGAAAATCAGTTAGTTTTTTTATATGATGACCTCCAATCTTGGTGGGAGGAGACAAAAAGGGACATACAATCTTATTTCAAACAGATTGGGAAACACATTGGCAAACATAAAACTGACCAATACAAATTATATAGGGCTGAATTACAATCCCTGATGTCCACCCAGAACCAGTCGCATCTTGATTTGTTGGATCAGATTTCTTTGATCAAACAAAAAATGACAGACATTCAATATAATAGATTCAAATCCCTAGAAGCTGAACAATGTTTCGGGACACAAGGTAAACAGGATTTCACCAACCCTTTCAATTTGGTCTAGCACAACACCATGTAAAGAATCTCCCTAAGTCACAACGGCAGATGGTAGGTTGGTCACAAAGAGGTCAGATATCTTTTCAGAACAGGAACCTGGTCTGATCAACCAATGACTACAGAGCTGTGAGTTACCACATTTATCCCCCTCTCATCAAACACTGTTGATACAACCTATCACTAGTACAAAACTCTTAGGAGTTATTAATTGTATGAGAGTGGGTTCAGTCCCTGGTCCCGGTGGTATTCCTTATGAGATGTATAAATACATTGCGGATATCTTGTTGGAGGATTTAGTGGTTCTTTTTAATAATATGCTAGTTACAGATAGTCTACCCTCCAGCATGTGGAAGGGTTTGGTAATATTACCCTTTAAATCCGGTGATAGGTCCTTACTTACGAACTGGAGACCCATATCCCTACTTTTTGTTTCTTTATGCATCCAGACCCCCAGGCATCCTTCAGGAGTGCTCACACTGATACTACCCTAAGTCCCAGCCTGAACCCCCTGCTTCTCCCAGGCTCTCTCCTTCCTCCCGACCTAGGCAGACCTGACCCCCAGATCACCTCTGAGGCTGGTCCCACCCTCCCCTGGCCATCAACTCCTAAGTGTTAAGGTGTCTTACCTTCTGTTGTCAGGTTGGCCATGGAGAGAACTGAGCACACTTGGGCTGGCAATGGGATGTGGGCACTCCACAGGGGCCACTGTCATCTCACCGGTGGTCTAGCGAGTTTTGCCTTTTTTTGGTTTGCCCCCCTTCGAGTGCAGTCATGCAATGATGTCAGCACATGGCTTCCCTGTAGACGCCCACCACGCTCGTCCCTGATTCTGTTCCTGTGCTAGTAGTACCCCCAGTCACCACCAGGCATCTGTATTGCACCAGGAATACCCTGGTCCCTCCCCATCCCATCCTACAGATGCTCGATCCAACTCCTTCCCCTGCTGACCCCCAACTCCTGGGCTCACTCCTGAACCCAGGTCACTGGCATGGCGTGAGGTGTGGCATCCAGCACCTCAACCCTCAGTGCCATCAGGCCTGCACCCATTTCCCTACTTAACACTGACCTTAAGATTCTATCCAAATTACTGTACTGGCAAATAGACTGGCTTTAGTAGCTGGGGACCTTATACACCCCTCCCAAATGTGTAGCATCCCAGGGAGATCTTTTTATGATAATGTGATTCTCCTTATAGAAATTTGAGATAAAGTACACATAGGGGGACTGTTTGGTTTCCTCTTAGCCCTGGATCAAAGCAAGGCCTTTGATAAAGTTCTTCATAGTTACCTTTGGAAATGTTTGGACAATATGGTATTCCCCACAAATTTATTGGGTGGTTACAAATGGGCCATAAACATGCCATTGTCAAACCATAATATAGTGGCAGGATGGTGAAATGAATAAAAGTCCAAAGAGGCTTGCGACAGGGCTGCCCCCTCAGCACGCTACTATACGTTTTTTCCTTGGACCCATTAATCCGCAGACTTAACCAGGAGATGGGTATTACAGGTTTATCCTTTTCCAGCAGGGACCCTGAAATCAGAACCATTGCTTGTGCAGATGACCTGTGCCTTGTTTTAGCAGATCTTCCCTCTTGTACACATGCTGGACAAATTTTATCCCAATTTTCGTTGTGTACAGATTCTACGATAAATCTTCAAAAAAGCAAATGTTTACTCATTGAAGCTAGTCAAACTCTGACAGACCACATCATTGGCATTCCTGTTATGAAATTCCCTTGTAATATTCTTGGAGTGACCTTTGGAAAGGGAGATATGGCCATGTTGAATTGGCAAATTAAACTTCAAATAGCGCAAGCCAAAGTTAATCTATGGAATAGACAGAAAATGACCAAAACAAAACGAGTATATATGGTAAAAACCTTCCTACTTTCCTTGTTTTTACACATTAGTGTCATATACTTCTTCCCTAAACAATTAGAGATAAAAGCTATATAGTTGTTTCTTTTCTGGTATTTGAGGTAGTCGGTTGAACCCAGTTAAATGGAGGATTTTGTTTTTAGATAAGGCCCATGGGGGTCTTAAAATGGTTAACCCTGTCACTTTCTTTTTTACCATGTTTACAACTACCAATCTTCAACCCATTTTATTAAGCAAAGATAAGCTATGGATACCATGGGTCAGGGATGGCGTAAACTCTATATTGCAGGTCTGGCCATTACACAGGGAGATTCCCAAAAAGAGATCTCTTTGAGCCCTTCTGGGCCATTTTATTTCTTGTTTTGAGAAAATTAGGCTATTAATAAAGGACCATTTTTTTATCCCTCCCCAGAAAGCAACTACATGCCCACATTATAGAAACATTTTTTTTAGAATCTACTCATTTTTCCACTAGATCTAGATCTGATAAAGAAAGTATAGGGAAAATGATCACCTGTTCTTGTCTACCTCCACTGATGTGGGATGTCACTTGGCTGTCCGTTCTTGGGAAACTAAATGTCAAGGGAAACCTTAAACACAAAGGAATGGTAGAATGATACTGCCCTAGACACTCTTGCATAGCTACTGTTGAAACAATGGACCATTTGTTTTTGGCTTTTCGTACATCAAAAATGGGATAATTCCTCCTTTCAGGTTATGACTCATGACATATTGTTTTGGGGTATTTTCCCTAGGACATGGGCTATATATAACACTCAGATCATTTGGGTTATGTTGACATGTTTTAAATATTACATATGGATTGTGAGATGCCGGCTGTCTATTCAACAACTAGAACTTACTGAATTACAGTTGTTTCATATGGTAGAATCAGCGATAATATGAATAAAGTCTCAAGAAATGTCTTTGCTCCCCACACAGGTATTTCAGGATCTGTGGAGGAATGTCTTTTAGATCCCTTGAGCTATGGCACTTACCAGGAGCCCAGAGATCCAGTGTTGCCTTGAAATGACAAATAGTGGGAATAGCCTGCGATACCCCCAGTTCTGAGTAAAAGATGATTGAAGCATGGTGTGTCTGTGCAGCTGAGCTTTCAAAACACAATGAGGAACACCTCAAACAGGTAGCTTTACTTCCCTGCAGGCCTTGCCATGGGTTGAAGTAAGTAACAACATGTGCCTTGATTCATATTAACACTCTAGGATTTGTGAAAATTATTATGCAATAGACATGGGTCGGATATTCAGAGCAGTTGTGCACGGCTCAACTATGGAAATGTGCCACCGAGCGATATTCAAAGATTGTGGCTGTGCAGCACAAGTCACATTGTGCCATTGCACAAATCTAATGTATGCAGCGCAAGTGTAGGGGTTGTTCGCATGAATACACGGCACAACGGTATATTCAACCACAAACTATGGTGCAAGTCTGGAGCAAAATCCAAGATGCGCTACCTGCACTTGAGACCATAAAAACCTGGCTCAAACACACAGACAGGGATGTGCAACACTGTTGAGAGAGACAGAAAGAGAGAGGGAACCAGTGTGACACACATTTATAGAGAGAGATGGACAGTGCCCCATTCCTCTTGGAGGTGGTAATGAGGGGTGTGAGGAGGCAGGAGGAACACCAACATGGCTAACAAAGGGCATGGTGGTGGTATGCCCGACACAGGTTGTACCATGCCTGCATTACATTTGAGAGCTATAGTGATAGAGAGATAGTGGGCCAGTACCACCTGAATAGGGCAATTCCGAGGCAGCTCTGCGAGCTGTGCAGTGAGGAGATGCAGGAACCCACCAGAGTGAGCCATGCCATGTCAGTGGAGACTAAGGTGACTGCAGTGATGTGCTTGCTCACCACAGGCATCTTCCAAAGACCAACAGGGGATACCATTGGCATCACCCCGTCGGCCACATCCCGCCTCCTAGCACAGTTCCTCAACCCTCTGCAGCCATGTGCTTCAGAGTTCATACATTTCCCAGCACAGAGGCTAAGTGTACAGCAAACATGCAGGACGTCCACAGGGTGGCACACATGCCATGCATGATGAGAGCCATTGACTGCACCCACATGGGCATCCGCATACCACCTGGCCCCGAGGGCCCAGTCTATATAAACTGCAAAGGCTACCCATCAGTCAACTGCCAGGTGGTGTGCCATGCCACAGGGTGCAACATCAATGTCTGCACCACACACCTTGGGACTGCACATGACGCAACCATCTGGCACAGTTCTGCTCTGTGCCAGAGGTTTGAATGTGGAGAGATCCCCACGGGCCACCTATTGGGTGAGTAGGACATGGACCAGGGTGCTGACATGGCACAGCTGAGGTGGTGAGGGAGGACAGGCAGGGTGGGCGTAGTGGATTGAGCAGTGGGTGACAGGAACAAGGAGATGTCACAGCACAGCGAAGGGCTAACCATATCCATTCCCACACAGGTGACAGCGCATACCCCCTGAGGCCATGGCTGCTCACCCCCTACCAGCGACCATCGTCCCCCACAGCGGAGAGATACAATAAGGCACATGCCAGCACATGCAGTATCATCAAGTGTGTCTTTGGCATGCTGAAAATGCATTTCTGATGCCTAGACAGGTCAGGTGGTGCCTTACAATGCAGCCCATCAAAAGCCTGTGGCCTATTCCTGGCTTGCTGCATTCTGCACAACATGGTCATTGACCATGGGATAGCCATCAAGGCAGAGGATGGCAACAGTAGCAGGGACAATGGTGGGAATGGGCCAGAGGGTGGTGGGCAGCCAACACCAGGAAGACGGGACCCCCACCTGGCAACGCAGGCAAGGCGACACCAGGATACCATTGCACAGGAGCACTATGGAGAATGCAGGTAAGTGCATTGACACACATGCATAGCCCACACGGGGCAGCACACCACATACTGCCCTGGAAGTACACAGTGGGAGGCATGCAGGGAATGGGGTGCACAGCAGGCATGGGGAGGCACTGGCACACAGACGTATACATACGTAGCACAGGCATGTGCACACACACATACATACTGCAGACCATGGCATGGTTCAGAGGCATGACATCGGTGCACAGGCACAGCCGGCATTGGGTGTATCGGCATTCATCACACCCATGCTACACAACCCAGCAGCATGGTCAGTATACATGGGGTGCATGCGGCACAACACACATGCACACAAATGCATGCAGGCTGCACCACCACCACCCACATGTGCACGGGGCAGCAGCAGCGGACGACAGTGCAGGGCAGCAGACACATCAGGCCAACCACATGGTCCCTCAGCTGTCATGGTCATGTGGGCAGCTGCACTTGGGCCAATCAGCAGACACAGGCTGCTCATTGGCCATGGGGTGTATTTCTGACACCTCCTTCAGGGGTTGATGTCCGAGACCATGACTGTGTCCATGCAGGGGTGTGGATGCAGCCCAACAGGACAGCCCTGGGGTGTCTGGGATGCCTACATTGGATCCCGGCATCTACTGTGACAGGGTCACCAGGTGCTGGGACCGTGGGGTGGACAGTGCACTGTGGGAGGTCCTCTGTGCACAGCCAAGCCCAGTGACTGCCACCGATGCAAGCCCTGCATCAATGGTACCAGTCATGTGGTCCATTGCCGCCAACATGGCACCAGACATGAGGTCCATCGACGTGGCCGTGGCCTCCTGCATCTGGTGGAGCCTATCCATGTGCTGTGCATTGCCCCTGTCTTGCTGCTCAGCCAGCTGGCACACCTCTGCACACAGTGCACACATGTCCATGGCAAGCAGTGCCTGGTTCTCCACAGACATGCACAGCAACCAGGTGTGCTCTGCCAGCTGCTCAGCATCCTGCACCTCCTGGTCAGGGTGCTGGGCTGCTGGGGGTGATGTGGCATGCTGTCCAGCCTCCCGCTCTGGTAGACACTGCACAGGGGGTGTACCAGAGGTACAGTGTTGTCAGGTGCACCGGTGGCAGACCCCGTGCCTCGCTGCCCCACGGGAAATGCATCCCACTGCTGCCGCTCGATCAACAGCTGAGCAGTGCCATGCTCTGCCACCATGCCAGCACCACCACCCCATCATGCACAGTGGTGGCGCCACACACCACCACGCTGATGTGGATGGGTGGCAGCTGTGCAGCCACAGGCAAAGTGCTGTGCCCTGATGCCACCTGTGATGCATCTGGGGCATGTCAGACAACACATCCCCTAAGCTGTCCAGGATCAGTGTTATGTCATCATCGGAGCCATATATGGCCCCTAGCTGTGTCTCTGCACACAGCACACTCAGGCTGTCATCATGCAGGAATGCAGCCAGGGCGTCGTCCGACCCCAGGCCAAGGATCTCCACCTGCTCCATGGTGTTCACCCCCAACCTGTCCTGGCCACACATGCCGGTAGATGTAGATTGCCCATCCTCCATGGCCGTGGCTGGGGCTGACCCTGCTCTGTCTTTCCCATGGAGGCATGATGGTGCTGCAAGACAGAAACAGTGTGTTTGTGGTGCAGTACCAGCCATGCGCTGGTCCCCTCAGATGGTATGAATGCAGCCAATGCCACCTTGTTGCCACGCACGCCAGCAGTGACACACATAGGTGTCATGTAACACAGCATCAGGCACTCCTGCATGTCCATACCTTCCCCTGCCGGACATGTCAGTAGAGTGCATACTCAGCATGCAGGGTTGGGCTGCCACCTGTCTGGAATCAACCACCAGGTGCATGCTTAACTGCCATGCATCTGATGGTGGCCACCACCAGCACTTCAGTAGCTGAGAGGGTGGACGCAGTGGATGGGCCACTGCCAGTCACACTGTGAGAGGCCCGTATTACCACCACCTTCTCTTTGATCCTTCACCTGTCAGTGCTGACCTTTTTCCGACACTCTTGTGCACTGCGCTGGTGCCATCCCTGCTGGTTCACGTAAACCACCACAGCATTCCATCCTGCCAACCTCTCCTGGACTGTGCCAGTGGCACCGCTTAGCAATTCCTCCTTGTCAAGGTATGCCTCCAACAGGGCATTCTGCTCTGCCTTGGTGAAGTTGGGCCTTCTCTTCCAGGCAGGCCCACACCCCTCCTCATCCTCATGTCCCGACATGTTGCTACCTGTGGAAAGTGACAGCATGTTGGTACGTTCTCAGCATGGTCCATGGCAGTCCCTCATTGCATTGCTGTTGCAGGTCTCTGTTGCCCAGCGGCATCATCCACATACCTATTGAGGTTGCAATACCGGTCCATGGCCTCTGATGTCCAATGGCACCTATAAGGTGCATCGCATGCAAATGGGCATGTGCCCAATGGTAATGATATGCTAATGCACCCCACTGTGCCCCGCATTGGCTGATAAGGTGATTTGCATATGGCAGCTGAATATCACAAAGATGCACTGTGCGCAATGGAGTTGCACCAAAGCAACCCTGTGGCGCATGTCTGGCACATGTGCATTGCGTGTTCTCACAGTGTACATGTGAGCACAGCATTGCATATGTCTATTGCGCAACTGCCATCTCTTTGCACATTGCTGTGCCATTGTGCACATCGGGCACATGCGAGATTGTGTGCAGGGTCATGACCCTTGACCCCACACATCCGCAATGCCAGAACGTTGTGCGCATGTCCAGGAATGTGCAATGCACCTACATCACACATCAACATACTGTGCAATCGCTTCAATCAGTTCTCGATCGCACATCTTCCATGTGCCTCACCCATATGCGTGACCTCCCGGCCATTCACGCCGGCATAGTGAGTCTTCAGTGGCCATGGCACAGGGTACAGAATGATAGGCCCTCAACTGGACTGATGTTGAGCTTATTAATTTGGTTGCAGTGGTGCAGCCTTTTGAGGGGGCAACTCTTTGGTGTGGTGCCACTGCAACAGGCCAGGGGTGATGTGTGGGTGCAGGTTGCTAGGGACCTGGAGAGGTGCATGGGAGTGGCCACGAGTGCAGAGCAATGCCACCACCGGTACAGGGACCTGAGGCACAGGGATACTGAGAGGCTGCGCAAGATACAGGTGCGCATCCAGCGTGGGGCAGTGCCACAGCCAGGTAAGTGTGCACATGTGGCATGCATGCCACAATGCTCATCGATGGTGTGTGCAGGGCTGTGAGGCATGGTCCACAGCTGGGGTTCAACACAGTCCTGTCAGCAGCTGTGCATCATGCATGGCTGCTGCACGTGTTGCAGTCATGCAGGCATGGGGGCCACAGGATGGTCAGGGACATGTGGACTGTGCAGTGGCAGGGTGCTCTACATGCGTGCTTGTGTACTCATGTCCTCCTCTCTATATTCCTTCTACAGGGCCAGGGTGGCTGCAGCAGGGGCAAGGGGCCATGGTAGGCCACACAGGGCCACACTAGATGGGCACAGCATGGCAGGTAAGTGTGGCCACATTGCCGTTTCATGTCCCAGTGGTATTGCAGTGGGTACTGGGTCTGTGCATGGTGTCCAAGGCCATGTGTCTGCATGGCTGTGGTTGGAGAAATGCCCGTTGTATGTGCCACTGTTGCATGTACTTTGGCGGTGTTGTGCTGGCCGGTGGGGGGGACGTGCAGATGGCCTCTACTATGTGTGCTATGATGGTGCTGTTGCTCTGTGCCTTGTGCCCATGCTCGTGCACACATGGGCACACAGTGATACACCATCTGACTGGCTGCTCCATTGTGGTGTGCTGTGCAGATGGCAGGCATGGTCCTCCAGGCATGGGTCCATTGTGGTCCCCACTGGTGTGTGCCCCGCAGTTCAATGCATACCGTGGGTGGGCCGGGGTATTTGGGGCATTGCACTGATTCACTGTCCTGTCCCTTCCCCTAGGTGGTAGCAGGATGGTAGCTGGGAGGGCTGCATGCCCCCAGGTCCAGGCACATGGGAGAATCCTGGCACTCCAAAAATGGCTCCTGGTGCTGCAGCGGAGACACCTGCAGGAGACTGCAGTCTTGAGGTGGGCCATCCAACATCTGCAGTGGTCTGTCAGGGACAGCAATAGGCTACTTCTACAGTGCCCCCAGTTGTACATAGCCCCCATTCCTTCACCAGAGACAGGTTAAAAGGGCCGTCAGAGGTGCAGCTAGCTCCTCCCTGAATTCCATGATTACTCTGGGGTATATTCCATTTGTGAGGAGGAGGATTAATAATGTATTATTTAGACAAACATACTGCAAATAGAATAGTCTTGGAAATAAGCCCTGGGTGCTGTGATTTCTAAGCTGTGTATGTAAATGATGGCAAACCTGTTCTTTTACTTGCATGTCACATATCTCTGAAACTGTCCCCTTCAAAAAGAACATTCTAAAGCCCTAGCAATTTATACAGACTCACTTGAGTTGCTACTGCTAAGAGACCTCAACATATAGTACAATGGCAGACCCCTGAGAAATCTAAGTATTTACATTATGTTGCTGTTGCACTTGGGTCAAAGCAGATGATTACAGAGTATAGGAATATAAATATAAATATTGGGAAGCCCACTGATTCATCTGTACTTGACTTAATCTTCACAAACCATGTGCATAATTGTAGGGATGCAGGAATTCTGGCCGATCCTTTTAGTGATCATAATGTAATATACTGTATCAGGAAAGGGAACAACCTATCAGTTCTTCTGAACTTGTTAGTTTCAACACCTTCCAAAAACTGGATTTTGGGGAATTTGTTAAAGATCTGGACGATCTGCAATGGAGCAAACGAAAATGAATTCCTGATTTGGATATCACGTGGGCATTTTTTGCAGATGAACTGAAGTCAACATACAATAAACAGTCAATAAAAACAAAAGTTAATAAAACAGTGCAGCCTTGTGTTCTGCTTTCTTAGCTAAACTAAACCAGGCAAAAATAAACATGGGAAAAAAGCTCAGGATTCAAAAGAAAGTAGGGAATGGGAAGTCTACAGAGAAGCTCATAGTAAGTATCTAAAAGAAGTCAGACAAGCAAAAGTAAATTATTTTAAATATAAAACCACTGCAAAGGAAAATAACACTAAAAATGATTTGATACAATAAAACAGCTACATGGGAGACAAACTGCCAAGACACATATTAACCTTAAAAACAAACTCTGGTCAGAGCCAGTGCAGTTGCAGTTAAGGAAGTGGGTGGTACATTGCACTGTCCACTTTGTCAATATAGCTGCTGGAGTGTAGTGTGCACGTACACGATGACTCACGCATGCACACCAAACTCCAGAATGCAGGCGGCACAGTCCAACATGTCCAAGATGACCTCTGGAGTTATCTATGCATGTGCGGCAACTCTTGCATGTGCAGTAAGCTCCAGCAGCCATCTTGAATACATTGGACTGTGCCACTAGCATTCCAGTGTTCAGTACACATGTGTGAGTCATCTCGCATGTGCACTGCTATCTGGCAGCCATACTGGATACAGCAGACAGTGCCGTGTTCCAGCCACTGAATAAAGTAGTGAAGTAGATGCCCAAGGATTGGTGTCCACCGCCACTACCAGAAAGACAGAGAAAAGAGCAGTCAGTACCAGGGAGCTCGCTGTTCTCACAGATTTCAAAATGACTGCAGGGGTCTGCCCACTGCAGCCATAACAAGCATTTTCAATGCTGAATGTCTGCTTGCAGTGTAAAAGGCCCAACAAGGAGTAAAAAGAGTAAGAGAGTGATTAAAGAAAGGTAAAAGCCAAAATGTAGGTATCTGGAATAAAGTGCTGCAGTAAATAAGTGTGGTGTGGTGTAGTGTACTAGTAATAAGCATGAATGGGACAGGAGGAGGGAGAGGAGAGAGAGAGTGAGAGAAAGAAAGAGAAAGAGAGAGAGAGAGAGAAAGCACTAAAGCAGAGTGCGCCACTGTCCTCAAAACCTCATGTCTCTTCAGTACATCAATCCTCAATGCCACCCCCCCCAACATTGCAGCCACAATCATACTAAGAAAATAATTAATGATAGAATTATAAATGAAACAATGAAGCACAAAATTCAGCTGTGCACAATACATAACAAATATAAAAGGAATGCCACCAGAACCAGGGCAGCAAGTTAACAGACAATAGGAGCAACATGTAATACAGCAGTAAACAATATCATCAGTAGTGAGTAAAGAAACCCAAATGTAAAAAGCTCGGCTCAGGAGCCATGTTTATACAAAAGTGAAAATGTAACTTCCAAGGTAGGAAGGTCTATGGAAATGCCCTCTACTGGACTGAAGAATCAGTGTAACACATATACAACAGGCCTCAATCAGAAGGAAAGGTGACCACTGCAATAGTGTCAGAGTTGTTAAGTTTCTGCCCTAAGAGTAGCACTTTATGTGGAAGAAAAGTGGCAGGTAGGGAAAAGGGAGAAATGTGTCAGCACCCTGGGGAGGTATGAGCAAACACAGCAATATAACAAATAAAAGGCCCTGTGGAGCCATGGGGTTAGGGCTGATGTACCTCCATACATGACAGTTGAATAGGGACAAATTGAAGAAATTAGAAAGTACCTCAGTCTGTAAAATGATCTGCTATGACCTTTGATATTAGTAATTTGTCTTGGTAGCTGCTAGTAACATCAGCAGTTGCAGATATTACAAACTCAATCATCAGGTTTTATATAAAAAAAATCAATAAAACAAACATCTGCCATTCACATTACCATCTGTCAGTGTACCTCAGACTGTCTTCCTTACGGTTACATATCGCTAATAGCTTGCCATAAGCTGGAGTGTATCAAGTGATTTATAATCAGTTTTTTCATTTAAAGTCCTACTGTGTGCTGTTCTGCAGGCCTCACTCCACTGACTATTTAATTCCCTTACCCTAATGCCGAACATTAACACTGCACAGACATCCTGCCAGGTAGTGTGTCTGATTTTTGAACTTTCTCTCACTGCTCCCTGCTGCTATTATCTGGTGTAGATCATAAGTGAGTCTGATATGGCAATGTGTTAGTTTAAGAGTGGATTGCCTGATATGAGCCAGAGGCCTGGAGGGGGTTCAAGTGATACAGTCACAAAGAAACATAGAAACATATACTTTGACAGTGGTTAAGGACCTCTTGGCCCACCCAGTCTTTCCCAACCTATTGGATAAGCTGCAGATCTTAGTTTTACCAACAGCCTACTTCCTCCTGTTGAGAGCTGAACAAAGAAAACAACTATTCAGCTGCAAGCAGGAGTTCTATGAGGTAGTATGAGAGGTTAGTGGAGCATCTGGAGGCCAAGGGGATGCAGGACCCAAGGCAGCATGGATTCACAGAGGGGAGAGCCTGACAGATTAACCTGATCAAGTTCTTTGATTGGGTGACCAGGGTAGTGGATGGGAGGGGGTGGTAGATGTGGCCTACCTAGATTTCAGCAAGGCCTTTGACCCCATCCCCCACAGAAGGCTTGTGAACAAATTAAATAGCTTTGGGGTGTGACCAAAGGAAGTTAGATGGATAAGAAACTGGCGGGAAGTTAGAAGTCGGAGGGCGGTAGTAAATGGTGTGCACTCGAGGGAAGGCAATGTGACTAGTGGGGTGCTGAAGGGGTTAGTGCTGGGTCCAGTACTCTTCAATATATTTATCAATATAGCTGAATGGCTGGTGTGCCTGTTTACAGATGATACCAAAATTTGCAACAGGGTGGACACTCCAGGTGGTGTGGGGCAAATGAGGGAGGATGTTAGCAAACTGGAGGAATGGTCAAGTGTCTGGCAACTGGACTTTAATTCAAAGAAGTGTAAGATCATGCACCTGGGTCACAGGAACCCCACAGCAAAGTACCATTGGAGAGGAGAACTGACAGTCACAAAACAGGAACGGGACCTGATGGTGATTATTTTCACTGATTTGAAGGTGGTTAGGCAGTGCGACAAGGCTGTGGGGAAAGCCAGCAGGATGATGGGGTGCATAGACAGGGGGATTACCAGCAGAAGGAGGGAAGCCATAATACCTCTGTACAGTCCATTGGTGAGACCTCACCTTGAGTACTGTATATAGACCTGGAGGCCCTTCCTCTATAAGGACATAGATAGGGGTGAAGGGATTCAAAACAGGGCAACTAAGATGGTGCAGGACCTACACCTGAAACCTTATGAGGACAGACTCAGTGAATTAAACATGTACTCTCTGGAAGAGAGGCAGTAGAGGGGGGACATGATAGAGGCATATAAATATCTTGTGGGTGTGAATAAGGTAAGGGAAGGGAGTGTTTTACAGAGAAAGAATTGCACATGAACTAGAGAACACACAATGAAGCTGGGGGGGGCAGAGGGGAAGGTCAGGACGTTTTTCTTCACAGAGAGGATGGTGGGAGCTTGGCTCAGACTCCTGGAGAAAGTGGAGGAAGCTGAAATGTTCACAGGCTTCAAGAATGCATAGGATATGCATAAAGGAATCCTGGCACCAAAGCCACCATGAGAAACATCTGAGGACCTATAAGGGGTTCAGACAGGATTAGCAGGACAGACTAAATGGGCCAGGTGGTCCTTATCCACCAACAACTTCTATGTTTCTATGTTGTATTTCTGTCTGCCCTTAAAAAATTGTATACTTGAATCCCACAGTTAGAAAAATCTGTTTTGGTATGTTGCCATGTTTTTCATAAATAACACCATATCTGGTTCTTTACAGCAGGTAAAATAATGTATTTCATCTACTTTCCCCATGATATTTTGGACATCAACATGTATAAAGGAGAAACCACCCTTAAATTTGGAATTCCAATTTTGTTCAATGGGGGGGTTCCATGATTGGGGTTGATGCTCCCACATGCAAACGCATTAATGAAGACAAACATTTTAAACAGTGTTTTAGTTTGATAAAACAAATCTCCCACATTCCACTACTTTAATTTGAAAAATAAACATTTTTCCATTGTATGCTATAACCATTTGCAATGATATCTGAGAGGCACAATCAGAAACGAAATCCAATCATTTAAACTGCTTAAAGCCCATGTTCCAAAAAGGATCAGCTGCCATTGTGCAGCTGGCAGAAGCTCCCATTATCATTTCCTCCCAACTGTTGTTCTGACCACTCTTTCTACCATGCTCCACAAAACATATGGGGCACAGTGACAAGAGAAGTAGCAGTAGGTAATGAAAGTTTACTCACCTGGTAGAGGTGACTATAGGAGCAACTTTTACAGCACTCTGAGTCATGACCATTGGGTGACCAAAGAAGCAGTGTCAGGATCATGAAAGGTGGGTCAAGGAGAAACTACTTGCTTTGAAGAACTCTGTAACAAAAACTGGCTTTATCAGCATCCAATGTATCAAGCCTATAATATCTATAAAAGGTGTGCACAGAAGTCCAGGTAGCAACAGCCTGATGAAGGGGTGGCATAGCCCCAAAGTGCTGAGGCTGGTTTAGAGGGATGTGAAGCTAGGAATCCTATTTATGTATATATATTGATTCTTACATTAGTAAGTATTGCACTTTTTGCAATAAAAAATACTCTCACTGAATTTGTCTGACTTCTAGAGTGCTGGATTATTTTCTTATGGCTATTACCTTATATTTTCTAGCACCAGCTGGCTTGCTGGAGTGTAGCCTTCTTTGTACACATAACAGCAGCACAGATTACTGCAATGGATGCACAGTTCCTTTTCAACCAGGAAAAATATACTGCCTTGGTTACACTTCCAGGTTAATTACCATATGATGTTGTATATGTTGATTTTAGTAAGGCCTTCGATTTATTACCTCATTGGGCATTATTACATAAACTCGTCTCTTTGAATATCACCCCTATTGTTGTCAGATGGATAATAAATTGGTTAAGTAATCGGATTCAGTGGGTTGTAATTAATGGATATCTATCAGAACTAGGTAGAACTACTAGTGGTGTGCTCCAAGGCTTTGTTTTGGGACCTGTTCTTTTTCAGATATTTATTTCAGACACCACTAAGAACTGCTTTTCTAATGTCCTAAAATACGCAGATGTTATAAATATTGGAGGACTGTGCTACAGTTATGAGCAGATAGAACAAATCCAGACTGATTTGAATAATATTACTAAATGGATTGATCAGAGGGGCATGAAATTCAATCTTGGCAAATGTAAGATCATTCACTTTAGATAATAGAGTGTTAAAATCAACCAAAATAGAGAAAGATTTGGGTGTACTTATAACTAATGATCTTCGGCCCGATTTACAAATAAACACAGTTATTTCTAAGGCCAACAGGGTTATTTGGTCTATCCTTAGAAATATTAGATCAAGGGACAAAAATGTATTGTTGCCTTTATATAGAGGTTATGTTCTGCCACACTTAGATTTCTGTTAGTCTCTATGGTCTCCTTATAGGCAATATGATATATTGCATCTCGAGAAAGTCCAGAGGAGTTTTACAAAAAAGATCAATGGATTACATCTTGACACCTATGAATGTAGATTAATTAAACTAAATCTAATGTCCCTTTCTATAAGGCGTTTCAGAGGTGATCTATTGTTCTTATTTGATATTATAAATGACCCTTATCTAATTAATAATCTTGGATTTTCATTCAAGGATGGCATTTTTACTCTCAGAGGTCATCCTCTTCAGTTGAAATGGAGGAGCTTTCATTTAATGCCCAGAAAATTATTTTTTATCATTCATATTATTAAACCTTGGAATTGCCTTCCTATAGAAATTATTTCAAGTAGTTTGAAGACTACATTTAAAAATAAGTTGGATAAGCATATTCAGACTAGTTAATCACTTTGTTACTATTAGTATTTGGCAGTGTTTTGGGGCCTCACAGCTCTCTTGCTGTCTACCCACCTTAGTATGAACCTTAGTATAATTGGTAACATAGAAATATAGACCATAATGGCAGAAAGACACTATAGGTCCATCAAGTCTGCCCATATTCCCTCTAATCCCTGGAACCTTCCCTGGAACCTGTTATTCTTCCAGGCTACAAACCCTCCCTCTCCTATCCCAATAAGAAGGTCACTACCCCCCCCCCCCGAAAGCAGCAAGTGCTAGGGTAACTATTCCAAAGCACGACAATACCATACAAATTAGGGAAAACTCTCTTGCCAATACCTGCGGCAAAACTCTTCAACAAACTTTTTCATCCGAAACCACAGGTACTGATCCAAAGAGTTCTGGCAGAGATACACATGCAGGGTGGAAACCTTTCCAACAAAACCTTGCATCCAAAACCACAGGTGTAGACCAAAAGAGACCCATAAGTCCTTTGTCCGAAACCACAGGTGCAGACCAAAGGAGATCCATTAAGCATACTAAAGAGGCATGGTAAAACAAAAGGAAACCCTCCTGTTCTATGAGTGGGGGTAGAACATGGAGGGCAATTGCAATAAATGCCAGAAGCCTGGCTAACAAAATCCCTGATCTCATGGCCAACATGGCAAAGGCCAAACTCAACTTAATGGCCATGACAGAAACCTGGTTCACAGAGAACCATGGTTGGGACATGGCTATCCCAGGCTACCACCTATAAAGAAGGGACAGGAAGGGTAGGAAAAGGAGTGGGGCAGCATTATATGTCCTGGCGGAAATCAAGGCTACAGAGATTCAAGGGATCTCAGATGAGTCAGAAGCACTATGGGTAACAGCTGAGGCAGGATCAGGGGCAGCTGTTAGGATAGGAGTCATCAACAGGCCTCCATCGCAAGAGGAAATCATTAGAAAGTGGGTCTATTCCAGAGGACTGGAGAAGGACAACAGTGGTCCAGCTCCACAAAGCAGGGATGAGACTGGCAATTACCGTCCAGTAAACCTCATGTCGGTAGAAGGGAAGTTAATGGAGACACTATTCAAACAGAGAATCATAACATATCTGGAATCCAGTGGGCAACAAGACCCAAAACAGCATGGGTTCAATACAGTTAGGTCTTGCCAAAAGTAACCTGATCAACTTCTTCAACTGGGTTACAAGGATAGTAGATCAGGGAGCGTCGGTAGATGTTATCAATCTGGACTTTAGCAAAGCCTTTGACTCTGTTCCACACAGAAGGCTAGTAAGGAAGCTGGACCACATGGGGGTGGGCAGGGATGTGGTAGAGTGGGTAAGTAGCTGGCTGAGAGGAAGAACACAGAGGGTTCAGGTAAACAGGGCATTTTCAGCTGAGAGGGAGGTGACCAGCGGGGTACCACAGGGTTCGGTATTGGGTCCCCTACTCTTCAATGTGTTCATAGCAGATATTGCAAATGGGCTGGAAGATAATGTATGTCTATTTGCTGACAAAACCAAGATTTGCAACAGAGTGGACTCCCCTGAAGGTGTAAGGAGGATGACTTAAGACTTGAAGAAACTGGAGGGGTGGTTGGAAACATGACAGCTGAAATTCAGCACCAAAAAGTACAGTCATGCACTTAGGCAGAAACAATTTCAAAGAGGATTACTACCTGGGAGGAGAGAAGCTGGCCTCCACCTGTCAGAAGAGGGACCTAGGAGTCATTATATCAGAAGACATGAAAGTGGGTAAACAGTATGAAAAAGTGGCACTAAAGGTGAGTGCCCGATCAGGTGGGAGCAGTCTCAAGTTTTAACAACTGCCATTCTGAGATTAAAGACTGGATGAGTGCCAGCTGGTTGAGGTTGAATCTGAACAAGACTGAGGTTCTGGTGGTACACCCAGATCATCAGGTAGAGAGGATCATCAGTGGGGCGATCATGTGGGCTTTGGCTTGGGGCTGTCAAATGATGACCTCTGAACGGGTGCGAGATCTGGGGTGATTCTTGATGAGGGACTGACACTTAAATTTCAGGTGTCATCCATTGTCAAGGCTGCCTTTTACCATCTAAGGAACATTGCTCGGATCAAACACCTTGTTCCGTCCGATGACCTGCCAACTCTGGTCCACACCTTCATGACCTCTCACCTTGACTACTGTAATTCCCTTTACCTAGGAGAACTGGGGGTTGATATCCACCGCTTGCAGCTGATGCAGAACACAGCAGTTAAGCTGTTGACTGAGCTGCCTCAAGGTTGTCATCTCATGCCTGTGCTGCGTGATCTGCACTGGCTGCCTATTCAGTGGTGGATCACCTTCAAGGTCAGCTTGCTGATCTTTAAGGCCCTAAATGGACAGGGGCTGAGTTATGTGCAAAAGCTTCTTGGCCCCTACTGCCCCTCTTGCCCACTTCGCTCCACTGACGCGGGATTGCTAGAGATTCCCAGGGTTAGTTTGAAGACCTCTGGGGCCTAAGCATTCGCATTTGCGGCCCCTATCCTGTGGAATTCTCTACCACATCGGATAAGAGCATGTCTGACAGTGGAGATTTCAAATCTGCATTGAAAACGTATTTGTTTACTCTTGCTTTTTCTGACACTGTGTAAGTCCGATGTTTAATTGTGATGACTGGAGTTTTTCAGCTATGATTTTATCTGATTTTATTTATTGTTCTAGCGCTATGGTCCTTTGTGGTGAATAGCGCTATTTTATAAATAAAGACGCTTATGCTTAAGTGGCATGTTGGGCTGCATCTGGAGGAGAATCATGAATCACAGGAGGGAAGTGGTGTTACCTAACTACAGGGCACTAGTGCACCCCTACTTGGAGTACTGCATACAGTACTGGAGACAGCACCTCAAAAGAGACATAGACAGAATTGTGGCAGTGCAGAAGAGGGCCATGAAAATGACTCAGGGACTGCACAATATAGCATACCAGGACAGGCTGAGGGGACTCAACATGTACTCCGTGGAACAGAGGAGGGAGAGGGGCAACATGATTGAAACTTTTAAATTTATTAGGGGTATAAATAAGGTTAATGTTCAGGAGTTTTTCCAATTGAAAGAGAACAGGAGAATGAAAGGGCATGACATGAGGCTGAAGGAAGGGAGATTCAGGACTAATATAAGGAAATTCTTTTTTACAGAGATGGTGGTGGACCCATGGAATAGCCTACCCAAGGAGGTAGTGGGGACCAAAACGGTAAGCCAGTCCAAGAATGCACAGGATAAACATAAAGTTAGCACATGGAAAGGCAAGGGAGGGGTGGGAGAATAACACAGGTTAGGTTCTTGGGCAGGTTAGATGGACCTTGCAGTCCCCTTCTGCCAGCACTTTCTATGTTTTTGTTATTCATGCTGGTTTTGTCACCCCAGGAAACCACCATTCCTTTCATTCTTGCCCATGCCTGCTTGAATCCCCTGTGTCTGCACCCACCACCTTGGCTGGCAGATTGTTTCAAGGTTCCACCACCCTGTCTGTAAAGATGTGCTTCCTCATGTCCCTTCTGAACCTCCCACTTGTTCATTTCCACTCGTGACCACATTATCTCACGTTGGTATTACTTCATGTAGGTCAGAGGCTTTGTATGCCTTAGAGATGGCTGCCTTCAACCACCGAGTGATGGTTGACCTTGAAGTGGGCAGTTCTTGCCTTTGTTCATAAAATGTGACAAGAAGTCTCTCCAATTTT
The DNA here is from genome assembly GCA_016271365.2 of Neoceratodus forsteri. Classification (NCBI taxonomy): domain Eukaryota; kingdom Metazoa; phylum Chordata; order Ceratodontiformes; family Ceratodontidae; genus Neoceratodus; species Neoceratodus forsteri. The sequence goes on along the minus strand of CM028133.1, from coordinate 81,527,829 downwards.
CTGAAGGCTGATGTTCTGTCCAAATAGATTCTGACAGTTCGTCTTACATCCAAGCTGAGGAGAGGTTCTCTTTGTGGGTTGTCTGGTCCTGGACTGGAGGCCAGGAGTCAAATCTCCTGGATCATGTAAAAGGGTGGCAACACTTTTGGGAGGAAAAACAGAACTGTCCTGAGTATGATCCTCTCATTGTGGAAAATTAGGAATGCGTTGTTACATGCCAAAGCCTGGAGTTCACTTGTCTTATGTGCCAAATACATAGCAATCAGGAACACTGTGTGAGAAAATACTAGGAAATGTCCTCCATGAGCTCAAATGGTTCTCTGGTTAATGCGTTCAAGACAGCATTCAACCATCATGGTGTTAAAGGGTATTTTAGTGTCAGTGGCTCAGCAAGTAGCACACTCACCTCTGAGGCCAGGAGATCAGAAGGCTGTGAGTTCTAGCCCCACACCAGCCACTTGGGTTAATATCCCAATACTGACACTGTAGTGCAGCATGGGGGGGATTGCTGCACTCCTGAGATGCCATCTTTCAGAGGAGATGTTAAAATGAAGTCCCATCTGCCTGTTCTGGTGGTAGTTCAGATGGATGTTAAAGATACCATGGCACTTTTCGAAAAGAGTAGGGGAATGTTTTATTTAGAGGCCCAAAGGAAAAGAAATGCAAATATAAATACGGCAAAGTCACATGGATCATAATACAAAACATAATGAGAAAAATAGGAAAAAAGCCAATAAGTATATGAAGCATAACTTAGGTACAAACATGGCAAGTAAAGGAAAAGTGAAAAACAATCACCTTGTAACAAGGAAAGAAAAATACATAATAAGACCTGTCAATGGAAACATCAAACAATATAATCTCTAGTTGGTCTAGACAAATAAAAAGACTGCTTAACCATTTCCCACTTTTAATAAATTAATAACATTTTTAATTCTTCATAACCAAACACAGCTTTCCAAAATATATCCTACTGAGTTTGACTCAAACTTTGTCTCTCTAGTTGTTGCAGGGATCATATTTCCTTCAAAATAAAGTAAAGTTCAAGTGGTGAAATATTTTGTTGTTGAAAGATTAATCTACAATGCACCTGCCAGATACAATATAAAAAACTTACCAAAAAATATGTAAGGTGCTAATTGAATATTTCCCCCACATAGAGGGGTATATTCCATAATATAGTTGTGTAGTGTTTATGGTTAAAAATTGAACCATTTTCAATTTCTTTTTTTTTTTTTTGGGAGTTAATATTTTTATTGTAGTTATTGTGATATACATACAACTACACTACATTCTCCAATATACACTTATATAAATTTTTAATGGGAGAAGGAAAAAACATGTCTGAATTATTATACAACGATATTAAAGGGGAAAACAAATGTTAAAAAAAAATATGTAGCAGTACAATCTGTATGACAGAGAGAAAATATGGCAATTTATGGTTCAAGTGGTAAAAGGAGTAGATACAAACAAGAACTATGAGCAGTTGTGATTGTACTTCTATAATGCTGTAATTTAATACAAGTATGTGTAAGGCTGTATAAAGGAAGAAAATAAAAAAGAGAAAAATATCTAAGAAAGTGAACAAGAATGAAGAATGAAAGGGAAGAAGAAAAGGAGATAAAAAGATAGAAAGAGAGAGATGAAAAAGGAAAGAAAGAGCTAGAAGCGAGATTCCAATGTGAACATATAACAACCCACGGATTAAGTGGCGATGTGTGCAGACGTGTTTAAATATTTAAAATAGTCCTGCCTGCATTTATTACATAAATGAAGTTGGTCTCAGAGGCTAAGTGTGACATACAATCAAGGATGGTGTATTGAGATAATTGTTTGAGAATATCCGGGAGGGTGGGAATGATGTTGGATCGCCAATGCATTAGTATAAGGTGTTTAACTTGAAGGAATAGTAGAGATAATCACCTATTCTGAGAATAGGATATTTTGTATGAACAAGCATTGAAAATACCAAGTATGCAATGTTTTAGATCTAATGCAAAGGATAGACCAATCACTTTCATTGCAAAGAAATGAATATGATGCCAAAGATTGTGAATGGGAGAACAATGCCATAAAATATGTAGCAAATTGCCATTGGAGGAGTTATAGTGCCAGCATTTATTGTTGTTCATTAAGCCCATTTTTTGCAAAATTTCAGGAGTTCTGTACCATAGATGTAGAATTTTGGTTTGTATGAGTGAACTGCAATTATCCTTGAAAGATGTATGGCAGGATAGCCAGCAGTTATGCCATTGTGAATTGGTTATGTTATAATTTAAAAGCGTACTCCATTTATTTTTTGCAATGATAGATTGATCTGGAATTGTATTTCTGATATGACTATAAATGATACTATTTAATTTAGAGTTTGTTTTGATCCATTTAGAAATAAAAGTATTATATATAGATTGATGAGGAATAGTAGGAAGATAAAGGTTCCATGCCGTGCATAACTGTAAATATTTCCAGAAATCATGCTGGGGAAGATTCCATTGTTTATGCAGGTCAGAAAAGGATTTTAATTTAAGAGTCTGAGGTATAAGTATATCTTCCAAGAAAAAAATGCCTGTTTTTCCAATTACAACAAAAAATTGGGTGATTATCAAGAGTGATGTTGCGGTTCCTCAAAAAGGGGGCATATGTGAGAGAGGTTGGGTTGGATTTAAGGTGTTTGTGAATTATTTTCCAGTAGCATATGGATGATGCTACAGTGGAGTGAGATTTTAAATTGGTGGAGAGAGGATTAATAAATGAAGGAAGTGGTGACATTGCCCAGACATAGTGATGTTTCCATATTGACCCACAATGGTGATTTATTGCTGGGTTTATTAAACCATTTGACAGTTTGGACAGTGTGGAAGGCCCAAAAATATGTTTGGAACCAGGGGAGCCTGAAACCCCCTTTGGACCAGTGGGAATGCAGTTTGTTACGATTAAATCTGGGAATTTTGCCTTCCCATACAAAATGTCCAATTATATCATCAATTCTGACAAAAAAGAAAGTAGGGAGGGTTAAATAGATATTAGAAAATAGATACAGTATTTTGGGAGCTATTGACATATTGATAGCAGAGATTTTCCCATTAAAAGAGAGGTTAAGCAGTTTCTATCTGTTGAAAGTGTTTTTAATATTTGCTAATAAAGGAGAAAGATTGGCATCCCATATCTTGTCTAATTTACAGATGATCTGTATTCCAAGGTAAGTCATACCTTGGGGTGCCCAATGAAAACCTAATATCGCATTCATAGAAGAGTTACAAAAAATTGTTCAATGGCATTGTTTCTGATTTGTTTAGATTCAGAGCTAGCCCAGAAAGTGAAGTAAAGTTGCTAAGTAACTTAATTAAGGGTGGTCCCAAAATTTCAAGATTTTCGAGTAGAATGAGGAGGTCATCAGCGTAGGATAGTGAAGTATAGTGGGAATTACCAATAGGGATACCTTGGATCATGGAGGATTGATGTAGAGCAGCTGATAGGGGTCCCATAGCTAGAATAAAAAGAGTAGGGGATAAAGAGCACCCTTGCCTGGTACCTCTTGCCAGATGAAAAGATGAGGACAGAGTAGAGTTAGTAAGAACCCGGGCAGAGGGAAGGGTGTATAGTATTTGATTCCACATACAAAATTTATTAGTGACACCAAAGTGGGACAGAACATGATACAAATAAGTCCGGTTGACAGAATCAAATGCCTTTTCAAAGTCAATGGCTATAGCTGTGGCAGGTGATTTAAGAGATTTAGCTTTGTAGATTAAATTAAATAATGAGCGGAGATTATCAGAACCAGTTCTATTTTTGATAAATCCAGCTTGGGAGGTATGGACAAGTTTCGAAATTATTGATTCTAAGTGAGTATTTTATATTTTGGCAAAAATGGTCCCGTCCTTATTAAGTAATTATATCGGTCTGTAACTGAATTGGAGAGAAGGGTCTTTATCTTTTTTTGGTAGGATGGTTATAATGGCTTCTCTCATAGAATAGGGAAGTTTACCTTGTGAAGATGCCACTTTGAAGACCTTAAACAGTAAGGAGCATACAATGTCAGCTAGAGGTTTATAAAAGTCTACGGAAAAAACGTCACTCCCAGGAGCTTTACCAGATTTAAGGGAATTTAGCACTGCTTGTATCTCTTTTAGGGAAAAGGGTTCATCTAACAAAGCTATATCTTGTTGGGAGAGGTGTGGTAACTGTAAATTGTCCAGAAATTGTTGTATATATTCAGGTTGTGGGGGAGTGGGGTGAGAGTATAATTTTTGTTAGAAGAATTGCATAATATAGTTAATTGAGGGATTATCTGTATGGATTTTGCCTGAAGGATCTTTCAAACCAGCAATGTGTCTCTCCATCTGTTGATTCTTGAGTTGATGAGCAAGCAGCTCCCGCATTTATTCCCTTGTTCCCAATAACGATGTTTAAGTCTAAGGAGGGTTAGTTCAGCTTTCCTGGATATTAATTTGTTAATTGTAATTCCAAGTTGAAGAATTTCAAAGTGAAGTTGTGAGTTAGTATCTGGATTTTTTGTTTTATAATTTATATATTGGGTTTCTTTTTCTTTAAGAGATTTCTCTAAATCAGCCAATTGCTGTTCCCTTAGTTTTTTTCTTGTGTGCTGCATAGCTTATAATTTTCCCTCTGTTGCTTTAAGTGCTTCCCAGATGGTACCTTGAGATACATCAGGAGTGTTGTTAAAGGAAAGAAATTCTTGGATTTGGAATCTAATCCAAGGTAAGAAATTGGGGTCTTTCAATAAGAGTGGGTCTAGATGCCAGGAGGGGGATTTAGATGGGCCGGGTCCCAAATAGGATGTAATTTTATAGGAGAATGGTCTGATATAGTAATCGGGAGGATAGTTGTGTTGATAATTTTTTCAGTGATGAATGGGGAAGAAAACCAGTAGTCAATTCTGCTATAAGATTTATGAAGCAGTGAGTAAAAAGTATAGTCGCGCTGTCTAGGATGGTGTAGTCTCCAGATGTCAGTGAGACCGAAGTCTTTCATTAGCATTGAGAGTGCAGAAATACTTCTGGCGTGGGAATCACTTGAAGAGTTACTTCTGTCTAAATGTGCTTCCAAAGTTAAATTGAAATCCCCACCTACAAGTATAGGAGAATTGTTAAAGTTATTGTTCATAATTTGTTGGGCCATATTATGAAAGAATTCAGGTGAATCAGAGTTAGGGGCATAAACATTGACTAACATAAGGGGGCCTGCAGGGGTATTTAAGTGGGCTATAATCCATCTGCCATCTGAATCAGAGATGGATTTGATAAAGGTCCAGTTAAGGGATTTATGTAATAGAATAGCACCCCCATTTTTTAGAAGTAGGGTGCCGCAGGGCTCTGTGCTCGGACCTGTCTTGTTCAATGTCTTTATTTCTGACATGCAGGTTAGTTCAAACACCCACTTATCAAAATTTGTTGACGATACCAAACTGGGAGTAAGGGTTGACACTCCAGACAATATAAATCAACTGTGTACAGATTTACACCAAATTGAGGAATGGGCAACATTAAACGGTATGGAATTTAATAACAACAAATGTACTGTACTTCATCTTGGTAACAACAATCCACATCAAACTTACAAACTAAATAATACACTTCTAAAAACAACAAAGTGTGAAAGAGACCTTGGAATCAACATTAACAACAAATCATCTTCAAGTGACCACTGTAACAAATTAGCCAAAAACTCAAATGGATTACTCAGAAGAATAAACTGCATATTTGTATCAAAACTCAAAAACTGTATTATTCCTTTGTACAGGACTTACGTTAGACCACATTCTGACTATGGGTCACCATTCTGAAGCCCATATCTCAAAAAGGACATAGCTACTATTGAGAGCATCCAAAGGACAGCAACAAGGATGATGCCTCATTTGGCACATCTACCATACGTTGTTAGACTTAAAAAATTAAAACTTTACTCATTAGAAACTAGGCGGTTAAGGGGAGATCTCTTGTTTCTTCACAAAATTTTGAAACAACCAAACATGATGAAACACTGTGGATTAAATTATACAAAAAGGAAATTAGTTCCCAGATTACACAATAAACAATTAATTGTCCCAAAAGCAAACACTAACAAAAGACTACACTTTTTTACAACCAGAGTCCCCAGAATATGGAATAAACTACCCAATGATCTTGTTAATACCAGCAATTTTGAGACATTTAAGATCAAATTAGATCTATGTTGAATACCACTGGCAAACAATGATCCACAACATTGTAGGAGATACTCTCGATGGGCACCTTGCCTCCTTGTATCTCATCCAACCAAGTAATACCAAGTAAAGGGGGATGCATATACTTGACCGACCCAATCCCTTCTGAGTCTGTCAACATCCTCTATTAAAAGTTGTATTTTTTTGTAAGAAAGCAATACAAGTTTTATGCTTTTGAGGTAAGAAAGTATTTGCTTTCATTTACAAGGTGAGTTGAGTCCCTTAACATTCCATGAATGTAGAATTAGATCACTCATGTTAATGGGGAGATGAGTATGAAAACACAAATAGGAAGTAAGGGACTCCTACTGAAAGGGCTAGAAGATGTTACAGACTCAGAAGGGAGAGGGCTAGCACAGTCAAATGCATGCAGGAAATTTAGTTTGTGAAAATATTTAAATCCTGGGTGAATGTTTCCATTGGGTCTCACAAAGAAGAGAGGTAGTAAAGAGAATACAGAAGACATATATATAGTTACTAAACAAAAGCTATACATGTTATACTAACACACTATGAAGTCTTTAGGTAATATAGCAAGATATGAGTCGGTGAAATCGCCAAGACTCTCTCACTATACTACAGAGCATGTAAATAGTAAGTAAATCTTGGGGGGAAAATGATCTTAAACCCAAGATACAAACTATAAACAATTATTTCTATCAAGTTATAACTGTGACTAGAACTAAAGTGAACATAATAATTCCCTGGGGGGGGGGAGCCATGAACATCTTACCATATATGAAAAGGGTATTACAGAAAGTATATGCAATCCCAGACACAATAATACATCTTGAACCTAAGTTAGACTGGAAAAAGAACCGAGCTGAAACACTATTATGGTGATACAAACAGTATGCCATCATGGCTGGCTAAGTCCTAAAATTATAAGAACAGCTGTACCTGTGCCATCTACTATGTACTTACTCACATAATCTTAATGCTTAGACACAGAAACGTTTATGTAGAGGGAGTGTTCAGGTAAAATGGAGCGAGTAGGGTCCAAATAGTATAAGGATTTATGGGGTGTCAAGGCATTACAAGATTCAAATTGTATAGGGGGGTATCTGGTGAAAGTCTTGTACTGAACAGGTATACATAGTCATTCTGGCAATATGAAATTTATAAGAGTTGAGTTTGTTCAAGCTTCGAGGGACTGCAAATATTATTGAGAAGTACTAGGTATTTAATAATAGCACAGACCCATGATTCACCGCTAAGGAAGGAGTTGCTTTAAAATAGTGAGATTTCAAGACCTGGAGAGGTCGAGCGACCTCAGCTATAAGATTACAACACAGGCTTAAAAAGTCATATCATAAGGACTTCGAGTCAGACTGTGCTATCTATTACTGATTGCAGCACATTGGGTAAAATAATAAAGATGAGACACCTTGAAAATAGCCTGCAACAACTAACTGTAGGGTAAAACTGAAGACTAAGTGATAGATAAATAAAACAGTACAAGAAGTTGGTATACCATGGTTAAAGAAAAGGGGATTTAAAAGTTAGATAAAGGACCGGCCTGGTGGCGCTGAGGGTTGAGGTGCTGGACGCCACACCTCGCGTCACGCCAGCGACCTGGGTTCGGGAACGAGCCCGGGCACTGGGGGGTCGGCAGGAAGGGAGTAGGATTGAGCATCCAAAGGACAGCTCTCCTCTCCTTGGGGGGGGATCCAGGGGCATCCCGGCGCAGGAGAGACACCCGGTGGAGACCGGAGGTACTTCTGCTGCTGGGAGCACAAGCATAGTCGGAGGCAGACGCCTGGTCAGAACATGGGCAGACGTGCGCATGCTCATGGCCATTGGCTTCAATGCATGCCTGCCGGCTTTGGGGTGGAAAAGTGGAAAAAGGAGGGCACTGGTCGCGGCAGCATGATGGCCGTCTCCGCGCGGACTCTCCCGGCACCTGGGTGCATGGCATTACTGGATCTGGAGTGGGTTGGTTGACCTCCAGAGGGAGTGCTCCCCACTCCCCTGCTGCAGGGGGTAAGCCACGGGGGTAGCCGTGGAGCCTAATGAGGTTGCCAGGAGGTAGTCCAAGGGGACAGGTGGCCGGACAGACCTGTGGGTGAGGCCAGGATGTGGAAGGTAGGCAGATCAGTGACCCTGGGGGATAAAGAAAGAAGCAAAAAAAAAAGGTTAGATAAAGGCGGGTTGGAGTGGGAAGGAGACTAGAGAAAATTATTAAAGTGTTAAATGTTAGTCTGGGATGTAGTAGTGGATGATGGGAATAACTAGTTGAGGACCTCATTAATATAACCCCGAGATACTGTAAATTTATAATGTTTATATATGGTAACAAATCTGTGGGTGATGTTGGATCACAAATTAGTTAAGCAGGCAACCTCCCGCAACCTCCCTTAATGGTTATGTGAGAAGGACACACTGATAAAATAGATGGTAGACACCTCTAAATGAACATAGAAAACCATTACGCATATATGGATTAGTCTAACATTATATAAGAACTGTCCCTTTAAAAGAAGAACATAGCCCAGCATTAGGGATACTAAAAAACTGACATTATGAGTAATATATGCAGAAATAACTGGATGTATAACGTAGCAGACATTACATTGAGATAGAAAACTCCAAGACTGTCACAATGAGTTGCCTAAATAATATGATACTCTATTAAACCAAAAGCCTGTAACTGCCATGTACAGCTTATCGCTTTCCAAACCAGCTGGGTGTGATAGTATGCACACACAAGGAATACGATGTGCAGTATCCTTTTTGCCATTTATATAAATAACATTGAATCAACCCTTACCAATTCCTCTGTACACCTCTTTGCTGATGACACTGTTCTGTATGTCAGCAACCCTTCGCCTGCAGCTGCTCGTGAAATCCTACAAACAGAATTCTCCTTGCTACAATATCAGTTACTCAAGAAAAAGCTTCTGTTAAATGCAAAGAAAACTAAAGCAATGATGTTCACAAATCAAAGCTCCACCAGCACATCCTCCAATCATTCTCCCCAGCTATGCACTATACTTGAGAAAATCTGGAGTATGTAGAAAACTTCAAATACCTAGGTGTGTGGATTGGCAATAGACTTGACTTCACTCATCATTTAGAAGAACTGTTAAAAAGCTTCGCAAAGGCTTGGCCTTCTCTATAGATTAAAACCCTTCCTAAACAGAGACTCAAAAGATGAGGTTAGTCCAGGCCATTTTTCTATCAGTTGTTGACTATGCAGACTTCCTTTATAGTCACTGCCCCATCTCCTACCATCACAAGTTGGATACCTTATATCATAGAGCAATAAGGTTCATTACAGATCTGCCATTTAATACTCATCATTGCTCTCTTTATGCTGCAGTTGGGTGGGTTTCCCTTCACCTCAGAAGGAACAGAAATGCAGCACTATGGATTTACAGAGCGTTGTCAAAAAAACTTCCAAACTATATCCTGGACTGCTTTACCCAGACCTCTCCTAGCTCCTATGCCCTAAGAAGCAACAACATCATCCTGCTCAAATTGCCCAAATTCAACACCAGGCTAGGGAGGGCAGCAATCAGCTATTCTCTAGCTATGCATGGAACACCCTACAAAAATCCCTAAAACTGTCCAATATCATTCCATTTGCATCCTTTAAACAGCACTGTACAGTCTTCTTCAAAGAGAAATGCAATTGCTACCACTAGAGCTAGCATTGTCATCTCACAAATCTCCCTTCCAAACCATATATGGCATATTCCTTCCAGACAGACACCCCATCTTATGGCACCCAGTAATACCTTCACCATCCTAGTATTACATTATGTTGAGTGTCTGCCATGCCCACCCACTGGGATATGTATATACTGTACATACTGTAAATATTAGCTTAACTTTCCTGTAACCGTTTTCTGTCATGTGAATTTACTGTACATCACTGTGTTTATAAACGTTATTTTCCCCTGTATGTATAACTGTCTTATATAAGTGTATGATGTATCTGTTGTGTATCAACTATTGAACCTTGACCTTATCAGGTCCATCTTGTAAATGAGCCTTGCTCAATGATGTTCGCCTGAATAAATAAAGATTTGATGATGATGATGATAATTAGGCATTAACCTCGAGAGGTACTAATAAATACACATGTCCAGAAATCATTTATAGGTTCAATTTGTTTCGCGCTTCCCCTTCCATTTCTTTTTAGGAGGCACTGCCGATTTGAAAGGGGAGCTGGTCACCAATTCAGCCCACGAGGAATTGGGAGACCTGCCGCCCTGTAAAGCATCTCCAAGGTCATTGCTGACAGGATCCACAGCTGATTCCAGGAGGTCTTCCTGAAATGAGTTTAAGTCCTCTTGTAGTAAAGAAAACTTATTGGAGAGGGTTAGTGAAGTAGTGAAGCCAACATGTCGCTTGTGCTGAGAGGTAGGCCTAGAAGGAGTAGCATTTGCACAACAGGCATGTTTAGAAGAGGGTAGATTAAAGTTCTTTTTGTCTAGCAAGTGGGCTGAGATTTGGACAGGGGGTGCTGCATCAGCCTGGAGAGATACGGGTTTCTCAGTGTGTTCATGATATAAAGCCATAATGTGGGTGTGCAGGTCTGATTGGGAAGTTGCAGAGACAGTGGGAGAAGTGGTCACATCAGTATTTCCAAACAGGGCAGTTGGAGGATGGGGCTCACCAAGAAATGCAGCCAAAGCTTTGGGAGTGTTGAAATCTTTGGTTAAGTCACCCAGAAACAGGCACATGATGGCAGGATAGCGCAGAGCAAATTTGATCCCTTGTTGGTGTAGAGTAGTTTTAATAGGATTGAAAGCTCTTCGTTTATTAGAGAGTTCCTTAGAGAAGTCTCTTAAAATAGAAATTCTATGATCTTGCCAAGTAAGCATTCCCATTTATTTTGCTCTATTGATAATCAGCTCATTGTGGGCATAGTTTAAGAATCTTGCAATGATAGGCCTAGGTTTCTGATCTGGACTAGGCCTCCGGCTTAAAGTGCAGTGTGATCTCTCAGTAGTAGATCTTGACCAGGTTGGAGTTTGAGCAGGGCTGGCACCACGTGTAATAGAAACACAGTAGTGTCTCTGAGCTCGGTACTTTCAGGAAACCCCAAAAATCTCAAGTTATTGCATCTGTTTCTGTTTTCAATGTCATCAATTTTATCTTGTAGGCTTCTGATAACTCTGTCTTGCTCTCTGATGGTGGCTTTCAGGATGTTGATAGAACTTTCATTTTGAGCAACTATAACTCCAGCATCATTGATTTTTTTGATCTAACACTTGCACGTTAGTGAAGTTTTGTTGAGATGTTATTTTTAAGTCGTTAATTTCACAGATGAGCTGTTGAAACATAGTTTCCACTCTGCTAAGGGAGTTATTTTGCAGGAGTTGCTCAGCCATTATAGTAGACCTTCACAGAGAAGCAGTATAAATGCAGAAAAGTTATAGTTATAGAGTTATGATATAGAGAAAATAATTTAACAGAGTTGAGCTATGATGTTAGTAAAATTATATTTCACTTGCTGGTAAACACTAACAATCTGGGATCAGGAGGATGGACGATGATAGATGGTAGTTCCAGGGAGAAGCAGAATTAAGCAACCATCTTCAGCACAGCCAGGCCATGCCCCCATTTTTCTTTTAACATGTCCCAAAACTCCAAAATGTAAGGACATGTGAAGTAAAGGTGGTCCATTGTTTCAATTTGCATTACACAGGTATATCTAGGACAATAATGTTCCATAAGGCCTTTGTGTTTAAGATTACCTCTAGTGTTTATCCTACCGTGTACCCCTAACCAAATTAGATCCCAAATTTTCCTCAGGATTCTTCTATTCATAAATAATTTTTGTATTTGTGCTTTCCCTATATCTGAAAAGGTCAGAAAAGGACGTTCCATGAACCACTCTGTCATATAGTTGTTTTCTAGTCCAAGCCTTAACAGTATTACATTAGATGCCCCATTTTTTTACATAATCATAATCACAGGCAGTATAGCACAGTGGTTTAAGGCTCTGAGCTGCAAATCTGGAGATCTGGGTTTGAGTCCCATAGCCCCCACTTGCATACTGTGTGACCCTGAGCAAGTCAGTTAACTTCCCTGTGCTCCCAGGTTGCACCTGTAAACAAGTTTTCAGCTTAGTGTGTCTCACCTGGTTAAACAATTGGATAAAAAAAAATAATCAAAAATGTGTGACCAACACATATAATCTTTTGTTCTTATGAATAAGCTCATTTCTCAGTCATTCTTGCCATATCTCAGTCAGCATAGTGGATATCCACAACCCCCAGATTTTATTTTTCTACACTTGTAACAATGGCATAAGGCTGGTAAACAAGAAAGTAGTAAACAACAAAACAATAGGGTTATGCATCCCTATGCCACCATCCTTTTTATCTCTGTATACAACAGTATGCTTAATGGGGTTAAGTCTACTGCCCCAAAAGCAGGAAAAAAAATGCTAATATTTTAGCTTCTAAACCTTTTCAGAGTGGAAAAATATAACTTACAAATATAGAAACATAGAAGTTGATGGCAGATAAGGACCGGAAGGCCCATCTAGTCTGCCCATTTCTTTTTCTACCTTATGAATGTGCCATTGGCCTATGCTCTGTCAATGGTCTATCTATTCAGACTCATCTGTATTGCTCCCTTATGCCTATCCCATGGCTGTTTGAAGCCCTGCACTGTATTCATATCCACCACTTTCTGAGGTAGGCTGTTCCATGCATCCACCACACTTTATGTGAAAAAGAACTTCCTCACATTACCCCTTAATCGGCCTCCCTCTAATCTCACGTTGTGTCCTCTTGTCCTGCTATTTTTCTAATATTGAAACATGTTAGACTCTTTCACCTTGTTAATGTCCTTAAGGTGTTTGAATGTTTCAATCATATCACCTCTCTCCCTCCTGTCATTATTGCCTGCAGGCCTGGGATCTTGTTTCCTCACTAGAACAAAATCATCCCATTCCAAGGCAAAAATATGGGACTTCAGAGGAGCTGACTTTTTTATAAGATGGCCAACAGAGTTAAGCTAGCTCTGGCAAAAAGAAATACAGGTGAGGGGATACAGTCAAAGTGGGAAAGCATTAAAGATGCAGTACTTGAAGCAACATCCCATTGTGTTAGTGAGAAAAGGAAGTGCAAAAGAAGAAGGAAACCACTTTGGTTCTCAAACACAGTAGCAGAAAAGGTCAGAGCCAAAAGGCTGGCCTTCAGAAAAGATAAGGGAACGCAGCGAGATGAAGATAAGGAGGCATACCAAACTTCCCTAAGGGAAGCAGGGAAGGCAATAAGGCAGGCAAAGGCCCAAACTGAGGAAACACTAGCACAAATAGTGAAAGAATGTGACAAGACTTTTTATAGATACATTAGTGAAAGGAGAAAGTCCAGAGGGGGTATTGCTAAGATCAAAGGGGATAAGGGTGTGCATGAGGAGGAGGACCATGTAAAAGCATCTACCCTAAACAGATTCTTCTGCTCAGTATTTACTAAAGAGAAGGAAGGGCAGGGCCAACAGCTCAGCTCCATGGACACAGGGAAGGGAGGGAGGTGTGCACTAGTCCCTTCACAAAAGAAAGGGTCCTACAAGAGCTCATTAAGCTCAGGGTGGACAAGGCAATGGGAGCTGATGGCATACATCCCGGGGTACTAAAGGAGCTAAGGGTAGAACTAGCAGAGTCATTATCAGAACTGTTTAGTGAGTCTCTGAGCACAGGAGAGGTCCCAGAAGACTGGAGAAGGGTTTATGTGATCCCGTTACAAAAGAGTGGTAGCAGGAAGGAAGCAGGGAACTACAGACCAGTCAGTCTTACCTCAGTAGTGGGCAAGATTATGGAGACACTCCTTAAGGAAAGGATAGTGCAACACCTGGAATCCATAGGAGCACAGGATCCAAGACAGCATGGGTTTACAAAAGGAAGGTCCTGTCAAACTAATCTCATATATTTATTTGACTGGGTAACCAGAGTGGTGGACCAAGGGGGGAGCAGTTGATGTTGCCTACCTTGACTTCAGCAAAGCTTTTGATACTGTTCCACATAGAAGATTGATTAATAAGCTGGGTAGACTCAGGGTGGGCCAGACGTTGGTCAACTGGGTGGCAAACTGGTTGATGGGCAGAAAAGAGAGAGTGGTGGTAAACGGTATACAGTCAGAAGAGATGCAAGTCACAAGTGGGGTACCTCAGGGATCAGTCCTGGGGCCAGTCCTCTTCAATATCTTCATCAGCGACTTTGCAGATGGACTGGAGGGTAAGGCTTGTCTGTTTGCAGATGACACCAAGATCTGCAACAGAGTAGATGTTCCAGATGGGGTGGGCAGAATGAGAAGAGATCTGGATAAACTAGCAAAATGGTCTGATGAGAGGCAACTGGGGTTTAATGCAAAGAAGTGCACGATCATGCACACAGAAAAGAGAAACCCTGAAGCCACCTATAGGCTGGGAGGGGAGTTGCTGGCAGTCACAAGGGAAGAAAGAGACTTGGGCATCATCATCACCGATGACCTGAAATCATCCAAGCAGACCACTGAAGCAGTAGGTAAGGCTAGAGGGATGTTGGGGTGTATTATTAGGGGTATCACAAGTCAGATGAGGGAGGTAATAATCCCTCTTTACAAGACACTGGTTAGGCCCCATCTGGAGTACTGCATGCAGTACTGGAGCCCACACCTTCACAAGGGCATTAACCAAATTGAGGCAGTCCAGAGAAGGGCAACCAAAATGGTACAGGGACTGCATCAGAAAACATATGAGGACAGATTAACTGAACTCAGTATCTATACCCTACAGCAAAGGAGGGAGAGAGGTGATATGATTGAAACATTCAAACACCTTAAGGACATTAACAAGGTGAAAGAGCCTAACATGTTTCATTATTAGAAAAATAGCAGTACAAGAGGACACAGCATGAGATTAGAGGGAGGCCGATTAAGGGGTAATGTGAGGAAGTTTTTTTTCACATAAAGGGTGGTGGATGCATGGAACAGCCTACCGCAGGAAGTGGTGGATATGAATACAGTGCAGGGCTTCAAACAGTCATGGGATAGGCATAAGGGAGCAATACAGATGAGTCTGAATAGATAGACCATTGACAGAGCATAGGCCAATGGCACATTCATAAGGTAGAAAAAGAAATGGGCAGACTGGATGGGCCTTCCAGTTCTTATCTGCCATAAACTTCTATATTTCTATGTTTCTAGTGGCCAAATTGAACCATACCATGTGATAGTCACTGGCACCCAGGTGACCTTCTACCTGGAGATCTGTGATCCTTTTCCTGTTAGTCAGTACTAGATCTAGGATAACCCTGTCTCTTGTGGGTTGTTGTACCAGTTGTTTGAGGACCTCCCCCTGCAGGGAATCCACCATGTGTCTAGTTCTGGCAGATATCTCTGCTGATATTGACCAATCTGTATCTGGCAAGTTGAATTCTCCCATTATCAGAACTTCCCCTTTAGCTGTCATGTTTTGTATACCTTCTAACAGTAATGTGTCTGTGTCCTCCCCCTGGTCTGGAGGCCTGTACACAACCCCAGTTCATATGGCTGTCCCATTTCCTATTTCCAGGGTGACCCACAGTTCTTCTGGCTTCTTATGTGTATTCTGAATTTCTGTAGCTTTGATATTTTCATTGACAAAAAAATTGGTACTAAAATATTTTTATAGTGTAAATCCTCTTTAGTTTCCCCATTCTCCAGGAGTTCCCTCTACTAACCTTCTTTTGACCATTTGCTAAGCAGAGTTCTCAGTTATATTGTGCCATATCACCCATACCAAAAAATAACCTACCATTTACAGGGGCTGTCGGAACCTGAATACCACCAATATCAGGTTCTATTTCTCCTGTTTGTTGTATATTTAAGAAAATGATTTTCAGGGGGTTTATGGCTGATCCCAATGTAAACATAAAGCACTGCAATATTTTATAGGCTAAAGTCCCCACCTTACCATTTGGCACCATTAAATATAGATCATGTGCATAAGCAATCATTTTTATTTGGGAAGTCCCTAGGGGATCCACAACTGGAATCCACCAAAAATCTTGTTGAATGCCCCGTCAGTGACACCGGCAGGTCGACTGCATTCTGCAGTTGGCTGCCAGTTCACTATTTCTATCTTTGTTTTCTTTGGGGGGCTTTGCCCCCTGAAACCCCTACGTGGGGGCTGCACCCCCCTGCATCCCCTCACTTAAGGATTCTCAACTCCAGTGGAGCTGATTGAGGGGTGCAGGACTCTGACAGACAGCGCGGGTTTCAGCAGGTTTACCAGCGTGGCTAGGCACTATAGTCACTGTGGGGGACCTCGCTGACGAAATGTCGCTGGGGGGGGGTAACCAGTCCCTAGGAACCCAACCCAATTCCTCTTATTAGCGGTGACCTATAAATAATCTGGATAATTGGATCTAATGAGAATAAATAAAGCAATGGGCTTAAAGGACAGCCCTGCTAAACCCCAACTAACTTCTGGCATTTTTTTCCTACTCTACCATTATTGTATGGTCTAACATATATTAAGGCATAGCAAAGTTTCAATAAACATTGCTGGAATGCCAACCATAAAAAATCATGGGATACCCGGTCAAAGGCTTTTCACTGATCAAAACTCATAATATATCCTTCTGCCTGCTTTCTGGATCAGTGATTTCTCTTAGGAGAATAAGAGCATCCATTATACTTCTCCCCAGTACAGACCCAAATTGTGTAGAATGAATTAAAGAATCCAAATCCTTAGACAAATGATTGCACAGTAACTTAGCAAAGATTTTAAAATCAGCATTCAATAGTGTTGCCAGTTATTAATGTCAGCATGGTCCCCTTTTTTATATAAAAACAAATATCAAGCCTTCATGCATCTGATCAGCAATCTTATCTTCCTGTAAAAAGGCATTATACAGTATAATGCTACCAATGCATGTGGGATCCAGTTCCATAATAATTTATACAATTCCCCGGTAAGTCCATCTGACCCAGGCAAGGTATTCATTTTTAATGATTTAATAACCAGGTCTAATTCTGCAACAGTAAAATCGCCCTTAAGTTTTTAGCCTGTGTTTTAGTGACTTGAGGTGGTGCTGCCGCTTTTAAAATAGTTATTTTCTAGTCATTTTTATTTAGTCATTTTCTAATATCGGATCCTTGAATTGCTGCTGAATATGGGTTTCCAGTACAGACATTATAGCATCATTATCTGACATCATGTGTCTAGCTTTATCATACACTGTAAGAATCTGTTTTATTGCAATTGATATTTACAATCCTCATAGGGGTTTGTATGTTCTTTTCTCCCTTGCGTACCAAAACAATGTTCCTCCTCTAACGAAATCTGTCTGTTTTACTGATACGATGTCATGCATTGTTTTATGTCTGCAATTTCAGTCAATAAATCATGTTTTCTAGTAAGTTGGGCAGACGTAAGTCTATAAAACTGTTCCCTATGTGTTAAATACTGTTTATTTTTTGTCTGAGAGCATGCTTTTGCAGTTTGCTTGAAAAAAAAAATTAAACAATTCTTGGTGTCTTCCCAACAAGGAATAGGGGAGTCATATAAAAGGGAGATGGATTTCTTATCAGCCAATATAATTTGTATATCCTCAACCACCTTTTGTTGTTGTTGTAATAAACTAGAGTTCAGTCTCCAAATACATCTCCCTTTTGCTCTGGGGGGAGTAGAAGCTACATGAATCTCTAAAAATGCATGATCTGAAGTTTCAATTAACTTAACTTCAGCCTTCTAAATAGGAAGCATTTTTGTAACTAGCCAGTAATCAATTCTCATGGTCAATTTACCCTTAAAAAAAGTATGATGGTGAGGCGTGTTATCACCAAATACATCTCTTAAAGATGCTCATCTTATCAAATTTTTTAAATATGAATGCTCACAATATGTTTTTGCATGTGATATAACTGTCTTAGTTTTGGTTAGGTTGATATTGAAATCACCCCCCCCCCGCCCCCGTAAATCCATGTCCGCTTGTAAATAAAAAGGATAATATTTTATTTAACAATTCAATCCTCAGTGCCTTTGTCTGAGGACCATAAATATTTATGAATTGACAGACCAAACCAGTAAACATCACATCTAGTATTAAAGTCCTACCCAGCTCTACTTCTATTAATTTCTGAAGAAAAATGTCTGGTGTTTAAAAACAAATACCTAAGCCAGAACATTGTTCCATTCCCAGCGACCACAAACCATTCCTTTGCTGCCCTGTTTATTTCTGATAGTAAATGCAATCTTGTACCATGCAAAAAAATAACATCACATTGTAAAAGTAACAATATTGCAAAAGCTGTCTTTCTTTTGTAGTCCGATTTTATACTGTTAGTATTTAGACTAACAAGCCTCATAGCCGGAAGGGACAAGGGTGGTTGGAAAACACCACTAGCCAGTGTCACTCTTTTCTTTTGTTTCAGCGAAGCCTCTTTCTTCTCTGGGGGTCCTTCTACAGGTGGTTCACTCTGTTTTGACTGAAAGGAGACATCAGAGTCTCCTTCATCCGTTATGTCTCCCCAAGTTTGAAGCAATTCATATTGGTTTGTAATTTGCAGGGTTCAGGTAATCCAGTTTTATGCCCTTTATTGCCTGTAGTCTTTTTTAAGGATTGAGTTGACTGGAACAATGCAAGATCTTCAGTAGAAGTGCTCAGAAGTGTAATCACTAGCTGCAAGTTTGGGTCGGGAGGTGCTGGGGGGCATTTTTAAGGAGGCATTTGCTGCAGCCACTGGATCATACTGCACTAACGGTACTCCACTAGTGTCACCCAGCTCAGACTCTATTACAACTCCTGCCTGTACACATGGTGTATGTGTCGGTACTGTAAATTTTTTTGAGGCTGAAACAGTTTTGTCTCCCCTTGTAGGTGTTGTTGATGTGAGCTGCACTGAACCTTTCTGTGATCTTGAGGGAGGTGGGGGGTCTTGCTGTAGGAGCATTCCCCATGTGTGCTCTAGTAGCACGATTAAGGTAAAAATCCTATTGTACAAAATCTGAAGTATTGTGCGCTGCCCATGGGCACAAGGGAAAAGAGTGATCATCAGCCCCACAAAGGTTATAAACTGGTGGAATAGTACAGTGGGCTGCCACATGACCCAGGGCTCCACAAGAATGGCACTTTAATTCTGTACAGTGCGTATTCAAATGATTCAAAGACCCACATCTGTAACAGGAGTGGGATTGGCCCGGGTAAAATAAGATGCCACAGTCTCGTCCAAGAAAAAAGCAATTTGGGTAGATGCTGTATACCTTCTTCGGTTTGCCTAAGTTTTATTTGAAATTTCCATCCCCCTGTCCAAAAAACATAATCATCTAGTACTGACTCTGGTGTGCCTTGCACTGTACATCACTTTTCTAACCAATAAATAATGTCATTAACATTGACACTGTCGTTCCTGAATAGAACAGTGATTTTCTTGAAAGTAGGCTTCATGATAGGTATAGCCACAAATGAAAGACAAAGTGCAGTGTCTTTTACTGAGTAATAAGCAGCCCAAAATTTGTCAAGCAATGCAGCAGAGCGAAAACTAATGTCAAAATTCTGGTCTCCAGAAACATGTATGAATGCATGAACTTCTGCTAGAGAATAATGCAGAGTCAATTATCAATTCTTTACCCACATAATTCCAATCTGGAGGCATATCTAACCCCCCTTCATATTGTAGACATACAGCATATCTACGTTTAGCCACCTCTGTTGGTTTGTAAAATAGGCTGGCATAGCTAGTAGATCGTGGGGAACATTCTGCTCAGTGTCATCTATGGGCATTAAATCTAAAATGTCTTGTCTGCATTATGAGTAGGGTTGGCAGTTTTCGATTTTTATTTTTGTATAATTTCGATGGAAAATATCAGTTTTTATTTTTAAACCTTTTTTCCGAGTTTTATCAATTTAAACTTTGCCAGTTGCATGAAATTATGGGGTTTTAAGCATTTATTTCGATTTGTATCGATTTAATTTTCACTGTTGCCGTTAATGACAGCAAATGCTGAGGATTTACAAACTGATAAAAGCACAAATTGTTATCTTCACATGTCAAAATAGCATCATAACTTACTTTTTCTATCTGTAAATTTAGATTATTATCGATGGAAATCTTTTTTCATCTATTTGTATGTGTGCAGTGAAACTGACATTTATCTACATTTATCGATTTAAATCTAATACTGCCAAGCATAATTATGAGGTATTACAACTCTACCTATCACTGTAGTAGGTATTGGTCATCCAGATCCTAGAGGCACGCCATGAGGTTCATCCATTTGTTGAGTAGTATGTCCTTGAGTGGCCTGACTCGGAGTACCAGCCACCATGAAAGTAGGTGGTCTTGCAGCATCTGGCGCAATTATTGCAGATACATTCGCTGTCACTCCCTTTTCCATGTTTATTTATTTATTTAGTTTTTGTTGACCGGGTAAGTGCACTAGACAAATCCTGTTTATTTTCAGGCACGACCCGGGGGAGGGGGATACAGATGAATGCCAACTGACTTTGAACCAGATTAAGCTGTTGGTGGTATTTATAGTGAATGAGGGAAATTTGGCCAGGACACAGGGGAAATTCCCCTACTCTTTGCCTGCAGGGGGTCTTGCTTTCTGTGAGCAGAGGGGACCCTTTTGTCTGCGGTACCAAGATGGCAGATGACAGTGTGGTTGCTGGTGGAATTGCTAGAGGTATTTTGGATTCTGACCTGACTACAGCTTCACCCATGGAGTCAAGAATACCTGACATTATCTCTGAAGAAACTACAAGGCTGCAATCTGCAGAAAGAAATACTGAAGGTACCACTTTAAATGAATTGCCAGGTAATCATCAAGAAGACTTGCCTCAGACACCACTTTACCCAGTTTCAGGAACTCAGAGCACTTCTAATGACAGAGAAAATGATCTACGAAGCATGTATTTTGCACACAAGGACTTTCTTATTGGTCTAATGCACTGTGATTCACAGTTTTCCTCACAGCCTTTTTTGTCAACTTACCCTGCAGCAGCCACTTCTGATATGACTCCTAGCACCAGAAATGCCACAAACTCTGCATCGGGAGCTCCTCTCTCGTTGCATCTATGGGACAGTCATCGCACCACAGAGGACATTGAGAGCATTTGGTCACCCACAGCAGCGCTCCATGCTGCTGGCTGGCAGCAACATTCAGAAGGAGCACTCTGGACCTCCCCAAGGGCTGTTTCAGCCCAGGAAGTCATCTCTGAGGCTCGCAACAAACTCCGATCTTCAGGAGACACACCATTACCGATGAAAACAGCTCCAGAACCATTATCTTTCCCTAGTAATGCTTCAAGCACACCTGTTATCTCCCGAACAACACCTGACGTCACAGATACTGTCACGGGCCCCAACTTAGCCAGACATGAATCTACTTCATCCTCCTCAACTTCAGAACATAATTTAGCTGGTACTTCTGAGCCATTTGGTCCACAGCCTGCAGGTGAGGGCACTAACTCGACCCCATTTAAACTCAGTGATCTGTTCACAAACTTAGTTGAGCTAGCACAGCGAAGGAATGCTGTATGTATGAAGTTCATGGGGGCCATTGCTACAAGCCCTGACAGAAGAACTGTATTGCATAGTATGTTGTGGGGCTGTTTAGGTATAGGGGCAACAGAATTATTTGCCTTCATTCATGTGCATGGGGAATCTGTGTATGACTTAAGTTTTAAAAATGTGTACACTTTGGAGAAATTCTGGGAGAAATATGAGCATGTAAAACATCTGCCACTCTGGACTCCCTTTATGGTCATCCCTCTCACGAAACCAACAGTGAAAATTGTTACCTTACTGTTTCGTAGTGAGGGAGTGAGCATAGCGGATGTCCAGTACTGGCTCAGGCAGCGCTGCGATATACTAGAGGTCCCTCGACCTATTTTGGATGAGGACCTAGTATGGACTGGGGGATGGAAATTAAAGGTACAACTTAAAAACACGGATAAAGGTATCTCTCATTTACCAGGCAGCTTTCACATAGTCAGGGACCATGGCTTATGTTTTTACCCTGGACAACCACGGACCTGTCATAAGTGTGGTTCTCTCACCCACCTGAGCAGCACTTGTGACAAGCCCAGCTGTACTTTGTGCTTATCCTATGGGCATGTGAGTTTTGGTTGTCCAAACCCTCTATACTGCAATCCGTGTGATGAGCCTGGGCACTCCTATCACCAGTGCCCTTGGGCGGATCATAATAGGTTCGACTGCCCTCCCCAGGACCAGATAGTGCTTATAATGGATTCCCAGACTCAGGCCTTATGCCACAGGGAGGCCCCGGCCCCTGCCACTTCTACCCTGGCACAAGAACCTCCTCTCGCACAAGAGCCTGAACCTACGGCCGGACAAGGGGCCATTCCTAAGTCCCCTGGAACCCCTATAGCAGCAGTACCCCCTTCTGAATCAGTCCCTGCTAGTACCCAGACTACCATGCCTCCTCCCCCCCCCAAAGGACTCAGACCACTTTGTGGTAATCCCCCTTTCTAAACAGGGTAAAGGCAAACAAAAAGCAGAAGCTTCCACCCCCAAGAGAACAATTATCATGAGAAATAAATTTCAGGCCTTAGCCAAGAGATGACAATGGGGAGACACGGAAGGGGAAGATGGAGACTCGGATTCTTCTCTAGCCTCTTCCTCCCATATGGACTTCTCCTCTGACTCCCAGCTTGATTCCCCCCTTCAGCAGATGGAGGTAGGACCCATGCTAACATTACCTGGCACTAGCTCCTCCAGAATGGCACTGTACTTTCTGGGATGAACCACCACCAAGGACTCCACAACTTCACCCTAAATGCATGCAGCGTTAAATCCTATGGAAAACAACTTTCTACAATGCAGTACCTTTCTGATTTACACCATGACATCTATTTTCTCCAGGACACCCATCTGAAATCTCCTCATGAGCTTTCTCAAATTAAAACTCGTTGGCATCAGGGCTCTTCCTTCTGGTCATATGGAGAGGATAGGTGTAACGGCCTAGGTATTTTGCTTGTAAATTTTAATTTCCAAATTTCCCAGTTGGTAGACATAATACCAGGACAAGCCATGCTTGTAGACTGTATATACCAACAACACAAACTCAGGCTCATTAATGTATAAGCCCCCCAGAGCATTGCCTCCAGAACAGACTTATTTAACAAAATACATCCATGCCTGTATTCCAACTGGCAAATCTATATAGGAGGCAATTTCAACTGTGATCTTATTCTCTCAGATCGGGGCAGCTCCACCCAAAAACTTTTCACAGATTCAATTGCCCTGAACAAAATTATTCAGACTGTGGCCCTCATAGATGGACATAACGCTTTACATGGTCCAGGTGCCAAAACCTATCATAGAGGCTCATATGCTACCAGGATAGATTTTCTTTTTGTCTCATGGAATATTTCAATCACACAGGCAAGAATCATACCCTGTGAGACTTCAGACCATCTGGGTATCTCTCTGGTTTGCTCCCCCTCAGGGAACTCCTTCCTGGCCAACCCCACTCTAGGTGGAAATTGAATAGTTCATTGTTGGCAGACCTGGCCATTTCAATGCATTGCACAGACCTTCGAAGGGCCCGGCTATCCATATTGGAAGCATATCATTCCCCTCTACAATGGTGGAAGATACTAAGAGTGATATCAAGATTTTCTTCCTACATACAGGGAGGAAGAAAACACTGAGTTCATATCTTCGATACCTCACTCTCAGACAAAAACTACAACAGGTCATATCTCTTTCTTTCACATCCCACATGGACTACTCTCACACAATAAAGTCCATTAAGGAAGAAATGGAACAGTTCCAGTATCACCGAGCACATTCTTTATGGATAGAAGCTCAACATGGGACACAAGGCTCCGGTCCCTCCTTAGATATCTATAAAAGTTGTACTGACAGGGTAAATGCAACCCACATAGAGGAACTTTTTGATCCTGCTTCCAATACCCCCCACAATTCCTTGCTGGACATAAAGCGTATCACCAGCTCTTATCTAGCTACGATGTTTGGCACCACAACTCCTGTGGATAGTATCATACCTTTCCTTTCAGGTATTTCTATTCCTCCTCCATCCCAAGATACATTGAAACATCTCCTTGAACCTATAACACCAGAGGAAAGCCAGCAGGCTATAAAACGCCAAAAGAAGTGCACTTCCCCTGGATCCGATGGCCTTACTGCAGAATTATATATACAGTTTATGTTATTTTTTGTCCTCTTTCTGACGTTAATATATAATACCATCATAAGCACTAATTCTACTCCTGAAGGATTTTCTGATGCTATTATGATTTTATTATTCAAGAAAGGGAACAGAGCCAATATACGGAACTGGAGACCACTGAGTCTGCTAAATGTAGACTATAAAATATTCACTTCCATCTTGCTCAATAGGATGCTCCCTGTTGCTGCTCAGATTATTTCTGAGGTGCAGACGTGTGCCCTTCCCGGCAGATCTATCCTTTCCAACCTACCCCTCAATCGAGACATTATTTCAAACAGTACCCCCTCTTCACCTGCCCTGTTACTCTCATTGGACCAAGAAAAGGATTTTGACTGGGTCAGTCATGTTTATTTGTTCCAGGTTCTTGCATACTACCATGTTCCCCAGAAATTCATCTCTTGGCTTAAACTCTTATATAGTACTGCTTGGATACAACCCCATATAAATGGTTCTCCATGCCCCCTTTTTTAGGCCTTAGAGGAGTGCGACAGGGCTACCCCTTAAGTCCTCTTTTATATATTTTCTAACTGGACTCTTTATTACGAACCCTACTGCTGCACCCATGTTTACCTAGAATATCTTCCCCCATTGGAAGACCTCTACCTCTAGTATGTGCATATGCTGATGATTTGTGCATTTGTACTTCCCCTCATCTTCAGGAGATAGTACTTCCCCCTATTTTTCAAAGCATTTGAGACAGCGTCGGGCTCCCAAATAAATATAGCAAAAAGCACAGCACTAGTGGTGCCAGCTTCAGCCAGCATAGACTTACCAACGCATATTGTAGATATCCCTCTGGCAATCGCTCCAATAAAAATCCTGGGATTACATTATGGCACCTCAGATGATGCCAGCTATAACTGGAATATAGTATTAAATAGAGCAGCACACTCCCTTTCCTTTTGGAAAGGACGTAGCATTGCAAAATGGAAAAGAGTGTTTTATTGAAAACTTTAATACTTCCCCTCTTCTTACACGTGGCACCAGTGTTTCCAGTTCCTTTTTCTCTGGAGGCAAGAGTTTACAATATTTTTTTCAAGGCTTCTGAGGCAGCCGTTTAAATCCCATAAAAAGATCATACACATACATGGATTATTGTCATGGTGGGGTAAGGATGCTGAACCCGATAGTATTTTTCCATAGCCTATTCCTGAACATCACGATACCCCACTTACTCCATGATCCACCCCTATTTTGGCATTTAATTATATATTCTTTTACCATTAAGGTATGCCAAATATGGCAACAACTCCTGCATGACATCCCTAGGAACTTCAGAAAACTAGGTATCCCCAGCTTCCTCTTCCCCCCTTTTCTGAAGATCCGGCAATGGAAACTCTCCCCTGCACATATATTGACTGAAACCAGGAGACAGCTTTATAACTTTGTTTTAGATACCCATTTTTCTGACTTACCACAGATAGTATCTACACAAGGCTCCCTTCTGGAATTAGAAACGCCCTTCTCTCAGTTAACTGACCCCAGGATCCCCACACAATTTTGGGATATCTTTTGGCTAGCTTGTCATGGAAGACTGGGTGTCAAGAACAACCTAAAACATAAATCAGTAGAGGAGCGAATATGCCCCCGAGAACTCTTGCACAGCGGTACTGGAAACCATGCATTATTTTTTTATTGATTACCCATATAGTCAAGTTGTTTGGACCCTCCTTTTACATAAATGGAAAGAAAAGGCACTTCAGAATGTAACATATGATATCCTGGTGTACAGGATATACCTCCCGGATTACAGAAATATCACACAGGGACCTTACGTCTCATCTTTGCATCCTGCCGCTATTATTTATGGCAGGCCAGGTGCGCCTTTCTCCTGCAACAGAAAGTGTTTTCTGCAACTCAAATAGTTGCACAGATTGTTTCTAGCCTTGTGTTAATCCAAAATGCGGAAAAAAAGTTGTTAACTTCTGCTGTATACAGTTCATATTGGAACAATTCTGCATGAATTGAAACTGCAGTACACTGAAGATGTTTTTCTTTTTTCCTCTCTGTATTAGTAAGCATTTATTTTGCTCCATTTAAACTAAAATGTTTCTTTTGACTTCTTTTTCCTCCCCCCCACCCTTGTTTATTGGTCTTATTTGGGGGTTGATTTCATTTTGTCTTTCTTGCAAACCTTATTTACAGTTTCTGTAAAGGTGACATTGTATTTTGTTTATTGAGTCTACTGCACTAATTTTTCTTTAAATAAAACATTCCCCTACTCTTTTCGATAAGTGCCATAGGATCTTTAACATCCACCTGAACTACCACCCATCCAGGCAGATGGGACCTCAGTTTAATGTCTCATCCGAAAGACGGCACCTCAGAAGTGTAGCATCCCTCTTATGCTGCACTACAGTGTCAGTACTGTGATATTAACCCAAATGCCAGATGTGGGAACTGAACCCACAGCCCTCTGATCTCCCAGCCTCAGAGGTGAGTGTGCTGCCTACTGAGCCACTGACACTGTTGCTATCAGCTGTTGTTTTCAGTCACCAACCCTCCACATCAGCAATATCGTCTATTTCATCCAATGCAGAAATTGTAGTCCTGCTGTGTCTCTCAGGTGTTCCAGAAATCGGAAGAGTTGGGTCAGGCACCCATTCATTTTTTTGAAAACTCCAGCCAACACCTTGAAGTGCATTCTCTGGTGTCCACTCTGATCTCTCGGCCTCAGAGGTGAGTGTGCTACCTACTGAGCCACTGACACTGTTGCTATCAGCTGTTGTTTTCAGTCACCAACCCTCCACATCAGCAATATCGTCTATACCATCCAATGCAGAAATTGTAGTCCTGCTGTGTCTCTCAGGTGTTCCAAGAATCGGAAGAGCCGGGTCAGGCACCCATTCATTTTTTTGAAAACTCCAGCCAGCACCTTGAAGTGCATTCTCTGGTGTCCATTCTGCTTTGCTAGCAGTAAGTGGAAAGTCCTGTGAGCTTAAATCTGCTAGATGAGCATCTAGTGAGGAGCTTGTTGATGCTGAGTTCTCTTTCTTTACTGAAGTTATAGGACTTTTTACTGACCGTTTCCTTTTTTTTTTCTTTTTCCAATTTGCCTTTGTTAAGCTCAGACTCCTTTTCAGCTTCTGACAACATATTTAGCAAATATGTTATTTTTGATTCCAAGTCTTTTTGCAATTGTAATTCATCCTTTGCATCATTCATTAGTTTGGTTGTCAAGTCATCAACCTGTTCAGTAGTATCCATAGTATAAGCAGCTACAATTCACTGTGACTGCTCGAACAGGGGAGCTGAACCTTCCTCTTGCACATCTTCCTCTGGGATGGAATCCTCCATCCTGCTCACAGGAAGTCAAGCCCCCTGGAGGCAGAGTAGGAGAATTTCCCTAGTGCTCTTGCCCTTGCCAAATCAAATTTCCCCCTATTCACTAAAAAATACCATAAACAGTTTAATCTCTGGTTCAAGGTCAGTTGGCATTCATCTGTATCCTGCCCCCCAGGTTGTGCCTGAAAATAGGCAGAAGTTGTCTAGTGTACCTACCCAGTCTATAAAAACTAAATAAATAAATATTTTTGTTTATGTCCAATATTGGACATAGCCTTGGGACAATGGAGGACCTGTGGATTTGCTGCTGGTAGCAAACCATTGGTTACTCCTCAAATTGCTCCTATCACCACCACCTGAACTCTCAAAGATGCAGTGGGGTGACCTTTGTTGAATTTGTCCTGTGGAAATTCTAGGACATGACATATCAAGCAGAATGCAGTGCCCATTTCATGACTCCCGCATCACCTGGGGAAGATCAACCAATGTCTACCATAAACTTTATTTGTTGATCCCCTTTGGGATTGCAGCATAGTATCATCAAGAGTCCTTTTGGTAATAGTCTATTCCTTTCAGCAGCCATGTAGTCAGTCTGAGTGAATGGGGTACGGGATGCAAAATGGGCCCCTGAGACAACAATTCAGGTCTATTTGGCAGTGGTATTGTTTTGCCCATTAACATCTGTGTGATGGAGGTGAACCATGTTCTCCTAGACCAGTGTGGGGCAATGAAGACTACCATTGCTTTGGATTCTTGATACCACTTGTGGTAGCAGGGTCACTGGGGGAAGATTTTTACCTTTGTGAATCTCCATGGGATGGACAGAGCATCCACTACTAAGGATTCTGTTTCTTTGTACCCTGAGATGAAGAGTGCAACTTGTCTGTTTCATTTTGTGGACATGAGGTCAAGATCAAATATCCCCAAATGGGTTGGGATCATAAGGAACACTTTTCTGTTGAATTGCCATTCCCCTGGATTCAACATCTCCCAGCTGAATCAGTTTGCCTGCTTGCTTAGCTCCATGGCTAAGTGGATGGCTAACAGGTTGGCTAGATGGTGTTCTGCCCATTTCAGCAGGAAGATAGCTTACCTGGACATTTGTTTGCTTTTCATGATGCCTTGCTTGTTGATGTAAGCAATCGTGACCCTGTTTTTGGTTCTTATTTTGATGTGGTGACCTTGTATCTTTGGTTGGAATTGTACCAAGGTTAGTCTAAATGCACTGGTTTCTAGCACACTGACAAGTAGTTTGGCTTCTGCTGCCAACCATTTTCCTTACACCACTGACCTGTCCAGAACTGTGCCCCACCAGAATATACTTGCATCCATTTCTATTCAGTAAACACTTGTTTGTCCAGGGTAACTCCCTGTGAAAGATTGTGTCTTTGAGTCCACTACTGTATGGACTGCTTCACTTGTGTTAACAGCAGCAGTCTCTTCTTATAATCTTGAGAGACATGTTTCCAGATGTTCAACAGGAACTTAAGGAGGGGTCTCATGTGCAGTCTTATACAGTTGTGGAGGTTGATACAAGATGCCACGAGTCCTAGTAGTTGTATCAAGTCCCATATAGTTGAATATTTGCAGGCTAGCACCAGGTTGCAATGGCATTTATGATTGTTGATGTTCTCATCTGATGGGCGTACAACTCCATGTGCTGTACTGAACACCACGCCATGTTCCAAATTTGATCTTGAGTTGAAATTACTTTTTGTTCTGTTTAGTATTCAGTCATGTCATGTCATATCAGTATTTTTTTGGCTTTGCATGTTGCCTGCAGCACTGCTGTCTTGGACCTGACTCTTATCAGCCAGTCATCCAGATAAGGGACAGTGCATATGCCTTCCTTTCTTAAAATTGCACCAGCACCACCATCACTTTCGTGAACACTCTTGGCACAGGTGCTAGACCACAGGGCAGTCACTTGTACAAGAAGTGGAGACAAGAATACAGAATCTTAGAAACTGTTGGTGTGTTAGCTGTATTGGAATGTGGAGATATGCATCTCTGAGATTTATTGACATCAGTTAGTCCCTCTTCCTGACTGCCACAATCGTTGTGCATAGGGTCTTCATTTTTAATTTTTTATATTGGATGAACTGATTGGCAAATTTCAGATCCAAGATGGGACAGAGATCCTTTCTTTTCTGGCACCAGAAAGAAGATGGAGTATTCTGAATTTTTGCTCTTGTGTTGACACTGGTACAGTGAATCCATCCTGTAACAGTTTGTTTAGTAAGGCCATGACTTGAGGTAGAGGTGACCTACTAGATTCCCAAAGCCCTTAAAATGATGCAAGGTGCCTGTGTCGAACATAAATGGTTCAAGTGGCACCTTGTGTCAAACAGTGTACCCTGAACTATTCTGAAAAGCAGCCTGAATCAAATGTAGGCTGCATGCGCCAAAGGGGGCATGCACCACTAAACTGACTGCAGCACGGTACTAAGGGGCATGTGGCAGACTCAAGCTGTTACATCCCCTATATCGTGTTTCTCAAAACTGTCCCAGAGGGCAAATTTCTAAGTATCATTAGACCAGCCAGGTCTGGTGTAAGGGTACTTAGACTATATCCCTCTGGAACAATTGAGCAATTTGTGGCAGTGTACCTCGGTCCCACCTCACCGATCCCCAATGTCATCCCATATAATAATATTTTTTGAAACCCACTTCACTGCTGGTCTAGTGCCCTCCCGATCCCTGATGTTGCCCGTAATAATAATATTAAATAAAAAAATCTTCCCTTGTGGTCTACTGGCCTCCTACCCCTCACCAGCAGGTAGTGCCTACCATCCCACTCCCCCATCTAGAAACAGAGCCAGTGACGGCTCAGCCCTCCTCTCACCTTCACAGATGGCTGCTGACTGAATTGGCACTGATTGTGTACTGTATAGTGTATGTGCTCATTTACTGATTGTCAATCAATGAGCACGTACACTGTACTGTACAAGCATGGTGACAGTTCAGTCAGCGGCCAGCCCAGGAGGTGAAAGGAGGGCTATGCCAGTCATTGGCTCTGTTGAGGGATGGGGGAGTGGGGTGGTGGGCACTACCTGCTGGGGTGGGGGAGTGCAGGGTGATTAGGCCACCAGGTAAGAGGTTTTATTTAATATTATTATGGGCAACATCCGGGATCAGGAGTGGGGCTACTAGACCACCAGGGAAGGGGTTTTCATTACATATTATTATTATTATTACAGGTGATATCGGGTATCGGGGGCCAGTAGACCACTAGAGAAGGTTTTTTTTATTAAATATTATTATTACTACAGGTGGCATTGGGATCTGGGAGGAGGGGACTACTAGACTACCAGGGACAGTGATTAATTTATTTTATCAGGTGATTGGGGATGGGGGGGACCGCTAGCATTTGCTGCATGGAACATGTGTCAAACCCCTCTCGTGTATGCCTTGTGTTTGCCGCACAGGAGAATTTGAGGTAAGTGTGGGGACTTAGATGCCAGGACCCATCCTGTACCAGAATTTGGTTCAGGGTCCCTGGCACACTGGACTTCAGTGCAAGCTGCTGTTTGCCACAGCTTGCACTGATCTACACCCTCTTTGGGAATCAAGCCCTGTATATTGATTTACCTTTGTGGGAGAGACTGTTTTATTATTTTATTTTATTTAGCTTTGGTTAACCAGGTAAGCACACTAGACAGTCAAGTGCCTATTTTCAGGTGCGACCCGGGAGAATTACAAGGTACAGGCAATAACAATTCAGAGACAAGGTACAGCAATCAACATTGGTTAAATAAAGATTTTAACATGATTTTAACTTGTTGCAGCACCAGCTCCTAAATCAAAAGTTGCTTTTGAACGCCAAGAAAACCAAAGCTATGATCTTCTCACCCTTTCCCAACATACCTAACCCAGCCTCAGCTGGGTCTCTCTCTTCGATATCCACTGCCCTGGGTGAACAGTTGGAGTACGTAACTCACTTCAGATACTTGTGTGTAGGGCTTGACGACAGGCTCTCCTTCATACTGTAGATCATATAGAATAATTGACAAAGAAGCTTCATCAAAGGCTTGGCCTATTCTTTAGGATAAAAAATCTCCTCCCACCAGATGCAAGGATGACACTAGTCCAAACTACCTTCCTACCCCTGCTAGATTATGCAGATTTCCTTTATAGCCATGGATCAGTCGGCACACTCTCAAAACTTGACACACTCTATCATAGAGCTCTAAGGTTCATAACAGATCTTCCATACTCCACCCACCACTGTTTGTTGTATACCACTGTAAGCTGGTCTTCTCTTACCCTCAGATGACAAAGAAATGCTGCCATCTGGACATGCAAAGCTATTATCAATAAACTGCCTGACTATATCTCGGTCTGCTTACCACCTTGCACTCCAAGCAGATATGCATTGAGAAGTGTCTCCTACATTACCTTAAAGGTAAAAAAGGTCATATCTCACTTTGGCTGGGCGTCCATTAACCACACGCTTCCCCCGCTATGGAATAACCTGCAAAAAACTCTGAAATTAAAGTCTAAAGTCAGCATCTCAGCCTTCAAAGCACTCTATCTTCAGCACAATAAAGAATCCTGTGTTTGCTAATCCTGACTAAACTACTCCCCTTATCGTTCTTGTCTTGGCTTCATCCTAGATTCTTTTCCCAGCTAGTGCATGGCCCTCTTCCCCCCAATTCTCTCTTCTGTTGCCTCCCTCATCTCTTCACCTCCTGGTCTTTCGCTGATCCCAGCTTCTGCCTGGCCCTCTCCCTTCTACTTCATCCTTTCTTCTCTCCTACTTTCATTTATCCACTGCTCTTGTCCCAGTAGTATACCCACTCTACCCTCCCCCTGCACCCCCTGTTTAATCCCCTTCGTTAGGTTCCTCATTTATCTCTGCACCCACGGTTCATACTCCCCCCATTTGCCTCCTATCTACTTGCCCTCCACTCCCTCCCTGCCCCACTGCCCCTATTCCATCCCCCTACTGTACCTGTGCTCCAGGGCCCATTTGGTCTTCATGGTGCTTCAGGGTCCCCATTCCCTTTCCCATGGCTTCTGTCACCCCATCTTTTCACTGCTGCTGACCTTATCTGTATTACTGTTGTTAGCCCAGTTTCTTATCTGTGAACATTTGTGGCACTTAGCCTGCATTTCCTTGCAATATATTGTCTATGCTTGTTTTTGATCATGCCTGTGTATTGTTATTTCTGTGTATTACCCTGTTTTCTTGTATTTGTCTTCACCCAGGTCCACCTTGAAAAGGAGCTCTGCTCAGTGGTGTTCACCTGGTTAAATAAAGATTTTGATTGATTGAATGGTACAGTCAGGTGCAGGTAGTATCAAACAAAATGGCAAGTACTGAGTTAAGGCATGGCAACAGCAGGAGGCAGTCAAAGAAACAGACATATATCAGCAAGACAGATTCAAGGTATACACTACTATAAGTCTTGCTTGTCTTCTGGAAGAGGATACCTCCTACTGAAGGCTACTTTTTCTCTCATTCTGGCTAGGTCCAGCATGTCCCATTCTTTTAATAGCAGACATTCAAGCATCTTGCACACTGGAAAGAAGATGGGAGTCTTCTTCCTTTCCCTCATGAGTGAGTCTAATTTTTGCCCTTCCTGAGGAGCTGGCTCTTTGAACTTTAGAGTCTCACATATGGCCCTAACGATCTCATGGACAGTATCATAGAGACAGAGGTGGTCCACTAAATCCTCTCTATTTTCCCATCTTCCTCATCTGCATCTTCTTCCTCTGAGGAATTCTCAATGTCCGTATCATCAGGGGTGTTAACTCATTCCTGTCTGGGTCTTTTAGTCCTCTTTTGTTTCTCTGGCTCATCTCTTGAGCTTTTGGGATTTGCCATGGTCTCAATTTTTTCCAGAAGTTTTTGGAGCATTTCTGTCATTAAGGACTATGACAAGTTAGAGGCCAAATCTTCTGGATGGTCCTCTGCTGATGTGCCAAAAGCCATATTGTCCTCCTGCAGATTGGTGTTGATGAGGCAGACAGAACACCAATTACCAGTCTGTCTGGAGAGCAGAAAGGTGGGGCATTTCCCGCAGACTCTTGTGTTGTGACTGATCTCAGAGAAGGTAAAAAAGCCTTCAAATCTGTGATAAGAAAGAGGATCAGCATCCCAAAAAAGACTAGGGTGTATGACAAATAGGACACCAACAAAAGAAGGAGAATGACAAACAAGGGACGTTAGAACACAAAATGAAGGAGAACGACTAGCCATGATGACTTCCCTGATGTTGTGACTTGCAGGTCCAAAAACCAGAAAACTCAGCTCAAGACATTGACACAGAATGAAATACTTCCACAGGAACAAACTCCACAAGTCCTACAAAAAAGCCTGTACAGTTGAAGCCACTTAATTGGGACCACCTAGTGGAAGGCTTTTTCTCTCTATCAATTTGTCTTTCTAACTATCAAAAGTGAGCTGGTTTAGCTGGCTCAGTGTCCCAGAGGGCTGAGGCTCAGCCAGCCTGGTGATGCTGAGGGCTGAGGTGCTGGACCTGCCTTACCTTTGTCATGCCAGCAACCCATGTTCGGGTATGAGCATGGACAGCTGGAGGCCGGCAGGGCAGAGGGTGCAGAGCTGGTAGGAGCGGCCAAAAAGCAGCTCTCCTCTCTGGGGTGGTGGTGGTGTTGCATTCCTTGGCCATGGTCTGCCTCCTGGTGGAGGCCAGGCTGCAGTGCAAGCCAGAGGGGTGCAATGGCACTAGGCCAATGGGTGGGTGGAAGGGGCTGTTGCCAGGGCAGTAGAGTGCATGCACACCTCCACGTGCATGCGTCTCTACTCCTGGGACCCCAGGTAATGGAGGAGAAAAACACCCGGCAGGCAGGATGATACCAGACCCTCTGCAGGCACCACTTCCAGGCTGGGCATAAGGTAAGACCCGGTAATTACAGGTGTCAGAGCTGGGGTGGCCAGTCAGGCTGAATGGGCCATGCCGGCAGGTGAAAAACAGTGACATGTTAAAAAAAAACATAGGGCTGAGGCTCTGTGGAGTGCCTTACCTCACGTCACATCAGTGACCCAAGTTCAGGAACCAGCTTGAGTTGCTGGGTGATGACAGGCATGGGAGGGCAGGAAGATGGAGTGAGCGGCTGACAGGCAGCTCTCCTCTCCTGAGCAGGAGTGGTTTGTCTTCATAGCTCTTGGCTTCAACTGGCCTACTTGAAGTGCCATGGCCCACCCAGTCAGGCTGATGGTAAGTGGGAATTCTGGATGAGTACCACTGAGTTGTTATGGGAAGGATGGCCCCTTCCCTGGCCCTGCTGCTGGTGGGAAATCTGTGGAAGAACCCTCACCCCAGATGGAGACAGGAAGCAGTCCAGCTGATGGCACCAGGGGAGAGGGCTGAACAGCTGCCTGGTCAGTCAAAGGAGCATAAATACCTTTATTCAAAAAAAAGTAATTAAGCATATTCAGTCTGATAGACGTTAGATAAAGTACAGTATTTTATTAACATATTGCATTTGCTATATGATTCTTTCTGCCCACCTGACTATCCTCCAGATTGCCTTAGCTACTTTGCTGAGCTGTCGCATCACATCTTACCAGCAACTTCTGTAAGCTTTTACTTACCTCTTGTTTCTTGTGCTGATTGCATGTGCCACAGTGGTAATGTAACCACCCCCTGCTGGGGCAAACCTGCTTGCCAGTGAGGCTGCCCTATTTCTTCCTACCAATTCTCCCGGTCCCCATTTGCTACTTCAGTCTGTGTTTTGGCCATGCAGTAGTTTTATCCCAGATCGGGGCTGGGGAAGCTAAACTGCTGAGCCACCATCCCTTTCTTGCTCTTTGGTGGGCCCGGCAGCTTTCGCATGCGTAATTCACATTTTGTTTTTCCTACCATGATTGCAATAAAGCGAGGGGTACTTGAGAGGTCCCAGTCCCCTCCTTGAGCTAATTTGGGACCAGATACCTGAAGGAGGTGATGAAGAAGCCTCTGTAGCAAAGTCAAGTGGTACCACGAGAGCTGCAGGATTGGGGGAAATTACATATTGATGAACCCACTATAAATATTTATCAGGGGCCTGCCTGCTGCCTGGGGGCTAGGGAAATGGCAGCAGCAGCAAGCTGGGGAATAAATAGAAATGTTAAACCTGGCAGAGACTAAGAAGGGCACAGGAGCTGCTACACTTCATTGGGGGAAAATGTTAATAAAGACAGTATGGCTGCACCAGGACTGTGATTACAATGGAACTGCACTTTAAGTGTTTACTGTGGCAGCCATGTTAGGATACTTTGACCCCCTAATAGACAGCTAGTCAACTATCTGGGTGCCCAAAACTGTTTGAAAGGGCTTATGGGAGAAGGTGTGGACTAATTTCAGGTGCCAAGAGACTTTACCAATAGTTCAATGTTTGTAGAATAGCAATGGGGGATATTGTGCTCGTGTAATTTGTAGTACTTTTTGTGGCTTTACTCTAGTCCCACTCTTGAGTAGTAGGTATGTAGGTAGTAATTTGTAGGGAATAGAAGGCCTATGAACAAGGGTGAGAACAGCGCCAGAGAAGGAGGAGGGGAAGGTGGTGGACAAAAAGCACTCCCTAAGCAAGGGAGGTGCGTTAGTGGAGGGCTTAAATAGAAGTTGTGGGAGGAGCTATTCCCTACATTGAACCTTGGGCCAAGCGCTCCCATTCAATGTTTGTGGAATAAAAATGGGGTACGTAGTGCTTGTGTAACTTGTAGTAGTTTTTGTGGCTTTACTCTATTCCCACCCTTGAGTAGTAGGTATGTAGGTAGTAATTTGTAGGGACTAGAAGGCCCAAAAAGATGCCTCCTCCAACTCATGGAGAGTATGACCCCCTGGCACTCAGGAGAGGAAAAAAACCCATGTGGAGGAAACCTCTGAGGACCAATGGCCAAAGGTCTGCCCGTCCACTGGGCATACTAAAAGGAGAAGGACCTAGGTTCTAATAACCATAGCTAATTTGAGGGTGGTGAGCTTCTTGGAGAGACAATGATCCATCTTTGATTCAGAGATGATGTAGATTGAATGATGATCCTGAGGTTGAAGAGTAGGTCTTTTCTGAAGGAGCTGTAGAATCCTAAGTGTGACACAGTTCCAGTTGAGGAAGGGCAAACAAAGTCTGGCTTTCCAAGTGATGAATGATGCCTGTCCTAAGGGATTGTATGGGTGTGA
Source organism: Neoceratodus forsteri (assembly GCA_016271365.2). Taxonomy (NCBI): domain Eukaryota; kingdom Metazoa; phylum Chordata; order Ceratodontiformes; family Ceratodontidae; genus Neoceratodus; species Neoceratodus forsteri. The sequence continues at coordinate 81,491,043 of CM028133.1, read as the reverse complement.
TGGGCAGAGAGAACATGAATTGATTATTTACTGGACAGGGAACAGCAAACATGCTATGATATGAGAAGGCATGGGTGAATGATCCAACTTGCATAAGGTTTGGCTTTTGCAGTAATGTCTAGCAGCAAGGAATTCAGTGGCTAGCAATGAGTCTCTAAGAAAGCATCCATGAAGTGGAAGATTAATAGAAGAGTGTCTTTGAGTGCCTTGAAGATGTAGATTCATCCTTGATCCATGGACGATGCAGATAGAATGATGATCCTGAAGTTAAAGAGTAGGTCCTTCCTGAAAGAACAGTGGAATCCTGAGTGCGAAGCAGATCCAGTTGAAGGAGAGTGAATAGCGTTTGAGTTTCCAAGGGGATGAAGGATGTTTGTCCAAAGGGATTTCAGGGGTGTAATGAGCCGGGAGAGCATAATTTGCTTGATATGATACTGGACAGCGAACGGTGGGAATTGCAATGATTTGTGCAATCATAACTGAATGATCTGACTTGTGGAAGGTTTGGCTGACAAGGTAAAGTCTGAAGGCAAAGAATGTAGTTGTGATCCATAGTAGCTAAGTAAGCATCCATAAAGTAGAAATGAGTAGAGAAGAATCTTTGCGTGCCTGATGGGAGGACTGCCATAAGTGATTAGTAGACAAATAGCGAAAGATTTGCAGATACAGTCCAGATAGCAATTGAATATGTATAGAGACTGGCTGAAAGTTTGGTATAAGGAATGGATGACTTCTTCGGCAGTTTGGCAATTTAGCGCTCAACTTGGAAAGATGGCGGCCACGCTGGGCTAGCCACTGTGTCGTGCCCGTTTGTTCGAAGTTTTTGAACATCTAACATTTTGTATATCATTTAACTTAGTTTTAGTTTGCTTAAATTTAATCTTATCACTGGTTGATTGGCGTGCTTTTTTTGCTTTATCGCTCTCACCATTCCCGGAGACTGAAGCGGTGTGGCAACTTTGCGTGTCTGATTTGCATGAAGGTGTCGTCCTGGGTGGGATGAGTGACATAGCTGCTGTTTTGGGGATGAGTGTTTGCTGGTGGAGCTGGATCGAGTTTTCTTATCGGATTGTAACCCTGTGAGCTACGGACGAAGAGGTGGAATTTTTGGATTACCAGTGGGAGGAGTGGAGGACTATAGATTTTGATCAGACTGTGAGTCATAGTTAAATGTATATGAGGCAGTGGAGTTCTGGGGAGAAGAATCTGAAATTGCTGACTTTGGTGCGGTGAGATTGTGAGAAAATTGAGAGAGGAGCCTGCATCTGTGGGCTCCTGCTGCGATCGGAGTTTTGGCTATCTAAGACAGTGTGTTGTGAGGGAGCTGCCTGGGGTGGTTGCTGTCGGCTGGGCTCAGGGCGGGTGACACTGGCTTCGGGCCTGCTGGAGGCCGGGTGCGAATTGCTGGTGTCTCTTAGACTTACCGGAGGGGTCTACTGGCGGGTGGATACTGTTCCAGGGTCACTGCTGTGGACCCGGCCTGGGTCAGTAACCTACTTTAGGGTAGTTTTTCTCCCTCACACTATTACTACTGTGCTATCAGTGCTTTTGGACAGGAACTGCTCCTAAATTTCTGCTTGCATGCACATTGGTTATAAGGAAGTGTGATTGCTTGTTTCTTCCTTGATCTCCTGGGTTGTGAGAGAGCCTTGGGCTCTGAAAATTTGAAGATACCGGCTGCCTTAAGATCTTTTTATGCTCTGACTCCCGATTGTGCCTTATTTCTCCGGGTAGTGAGAGTATCTGGGGATTTAAAGACTTCGGCTGTTTTGCATTTACTCTCACACTTTAGTGAGAGTTTCTGCTTGGAAACAATATTTGTACCTATTGGTTTTATTTACAGTTTGTTATTATCCACCTCTCCGTGATTTATATTATGTAGACTTATTCTGACTCGGACTCTGATGCTGGGCTTAATAATTTAAATCTCAGCGTTTTTAGTTTATTTTATTTTATATATTGGGGGTGGGGTAGAGGTAGAGAGTGTATGAAGTTATAGTATGTTACCCTGTTTATGGGGTATGAGCTCCTGAGGGGATTTTGTTGTCTTTATAGTGGTTGTTTGTTTATTATTTATTTGTTTTTGTGAGGGTGGGTTGGGATTGAAGGTGAGATAATTAATTTGATTAGTTTAATTGTTTGGTTATTTATTGATTGTTTTAAGATGTGTTGGGAGGGTCTTATGATGGTTAGCCGCTATTCTCCCACTCTGCTGTGGAGCCTCTGTCCTTTTCACTGTCCCCGTTTATCTGCCAATGTTTTTAGTAAGTGTCATGCAGTGGGGATAGTGAGAAGGCATTTGAGGTATGGATGGGCTGGACAGAGTGGGAGACTGGAAAGAAGTGAGCAGATGGGGTAGTTGGGACTAGGAGACGCCCTGGGGCGAAATGGGATCAGGAAAGGGATCCTCCCTGCCTTATTCCCATACCCAAGGGCTCCGCAGATTGTGGGCAGGTACTGCGCTCCTCCCTGAAAACCCATCCAACCCGGGCGGTGTTATGTAATGCCAGGTCCATTAGGAACAAGACTGGAATTATTGCAGATCTTGTTGCAACATCTGACCTGGCATGTATCACCGAGACCTGGCTTGATGAGAATGCAGGCCCTATACTAGCCTCTGCTGCTCTGGCTGGGTTCTCGGTGATACACCGCCCGAGACTGGATTGTAGGGGCGGGGAGTAGCCATCTTTTTTAGAACAGACCTGAATCTTGTGGATGTGCCAGTGGGTGACACTCGATCCTTTGAGTGTATCCTGGGAGCAGGTGCAGGGTTCAGGATTCTCCTCATCTACCGTCCACCCAGTGATGTTGGAGAATTCCTGAAGGAGTTTGCAGACTTCATCGTCGACATGGCATTGGAGTCGCCCATATGGTTAATACTGGGTGACTTCAATGCCTGGATCGACGATGAACTCTCTCATTTTGTAAAGACTCTCCTCCAACTTATGACTATATTGGGCCTTTTACAGGTAGTTACCTCTGCTACCAATATGGGGGGCACTCATTGGATCTAGTGTTTCTACTGGATTTGGAGGTTACGCATTTGGGGGTGGAACCAAATGCATGGACAGATCGTCACACCATAAGATTCAGCTTCGGGGCACCCCCTAATAGGCCTGCCTCTACGGAGATGATCCAGTATCGCCCTTTAAGGGGAGTTACCCCAGAGGGCCTATTAGCGGTACTGGATCTATTGGGTATTTCAGGTGAGTGCTTGGGTCATGGGGACCTCGTTCTGTCCTATAATAAGGCAGTGGGTGAGGCCCTGGACTTAGTTGCTCCTGTCCATTTTCGCCCACTCACTCAGCGCCCAAAGACTCCATGGTTTGATGAGTCTTTGAAGGAACTGAGGAGAGTGGGGCGAAGGCTAGAGAGGGCTTGGCAGAAATCCGGCCTGGATGCTGACAGACTTAGGTTGATGGACCATTATGGTATCTATCATTCAGCAATCACCCGTAAGAAGGCAGAATTCCTGTCCAGGGAGATTGCTGCTGTGCGGAACCGACCAGCTCAACTCTTTTGGACTGTTGACAGACTGTGTAATCCACTCTGTCTACAGTCTGGAAGAGATTTTTCACAAATAAAGTGTGATGAGCTTGCTCGGTTCTTCACAGATAAGATTGCCAGTATTAGATCGGGCATTGGCCAGGCTCCCTCTTTAAGGGTGTGCGGTGATCGGCGAGAGGAAACAAACATCTATGTTACCTGGTCTGACTTTGGTAAGCCGGAGTTCATGGATATTGTGAGGATTGTCCAGACTGTATGACCAACCAGCTGTAGTTTGGATCTGGGCCCTACGTCACTATTATTAGGTTGTGTAGACACTATCTGTCCGATCCTTGCTGAAATCATCTGGAAATCTTTGGAGCAGGGGGTCTTTCCTGATCCCCTAAAGGAGGCAGCCACTCCTTAAAAAGCCTTTATTGAATCCAGATTGTTTAGCTAACTACAGAGCTGTCTCTAACCTGCCCTTTGTGGGTAAGGTTATTGAAAAGGTGGTTGTGCTACAACTGGATGACCATCTTATAAATCACAATATCTATGATACTCTTCAATCAGGGTTCAGGAAAAGACATAGCACTGAGACCACCCTTGTCCGGGTTCTAAATGATCTCCTGATTGCGAGAGATTGAAAGGCTATTCCTATTCCTTCTTGATCTCTCCACAGCATTTGATACTGTGGACCATGTTGTGCTTTTGGAGCACCTGCAGCTTTATTGTGGACTGTCTGGTACAGTTCTGCATTGGTTTCGATCCTTCCTCATGGGTCGGAGACAGAGGGTTGTCACTGGAATTTATTCCTCTGATGCCATCTCCCTGTCCTGTGGGGTGCTGCAGGGCTCCATTTTAGCACCCATGTTGTTCGCTGTTTATATGCTGCCATTGGGAGACATTATTAGGCGATACAGTTTGGGTTTTCACTGCTATGCAGATGATACCCAGCTGTATCTGTCCTTTAGTCCCGGGCAGGAAGATGCGGTCTCTATGCTTAATAGCTGTCTATCCAAAATCAAAGATTGGATGAGTGCCAGCTGGCTGAGGTTAAACCCGGACAAGACTGAGGTGTTGGCTGTGGACCCAGGTCGCCTTGAGGTGGGTTGTAGGGCTGGGGCTCCATCGGGCATATGGCTTGATGGTGTCCAGCTCCCAACCTCAGACCAGGTACATAATCTGGGCGTTATTATAGATGACGGCCTGACCCTAAAATCATAGGTGTCAGCCATTGTCAAATCTCCCTTTTACCATTTTAGGAATATCACCCAGGTGAAACACCTGGTTCCTCTGGCTGATCTTCCTATCTTGGTCCATGCCTTTGTGACCACTCGCCTTGATTACTGCAATGCCCTATACCTAGGGCTACCCGGGGTTGATATCCGCCACTTGCAGCTGGTGCAGAACGCAGCAGCCAGGCTTTTGACTGGGACATCTAGAAGTAGTCATAGTATGCCTGTGCTGTGCAGACTGCACTGGCTGCCAGTTCAGTGGCGGATCACCTTCAAGGTCGGGTTACTGGCCTATAAAGCCCTACATGAACAGGGACTGCAGTATCTACAAGATCTCCTTACTCCCTACTGTCCCTCTCGCTCACTCTGATCCACTGATGAGGGATTGCTAGAGATTCTCAGGGTTCGTTTAAAGACATCTGGGGCATGTGCATTTTCTTATGCTGCCCCCACTCTGTGGAATTCTCTACCTCATCGGATACGAGGCTGCCTGACTGTCGAGAGTTTTAAATCAGAGCTAAAAACTTTTTTGTTTGTGAAAGCATTTGGAGAAGATTTTATTGTTGTTATTGTTAATAATATGCTTGTAATTTAAATGTTGCTCATTTGTACAGTGCTTTGGATTTCTGAAAAGCCCTTAAAAAATAAAATTTTACTTACTTACTTACTTTGGGCATGATGTCATAACTATACTTGTATGTGCTCTGCTGGTACACTGGCTGAAGTAAATACAGGTATTTCTGTGGCATGATTGTCCATGAGATGCACTGTGGTGGCCTACAGTTGGTTAGATTTTCAGGTAATCCAATGCCATAGTCCTTGAGAGAAGCTTGGAGGCTGATATGAGGAAGTCTGTAGGCTGAATTGGAAGTGAGGTCAAGTTGTGTGGAATGCTGGGGGAGCATAGTGCTATGGCTGATTAAGATTGATTGGGAAGTAAAACTGGGTTAGAGGATTAGCCTTAACATTTGCAGAGTTTCGGATGGAAATAGGAAGACTTGTTCTCTGTGATAGTCTTTACTGGAGAGATTAGTGAAGATAATTCATGACGGAGAGGCTGAAAGTCCACTGGAAGGGTGATTACCTCTACTGAAGGTACTAGAGAAAAAAGGGGCAGATGAGAAATAGTGATGTCCGGGAGCCAGAAGCGATGGTTTGGATGATGTGATGTTAGTGAGCAGATAGGCAGTGGAGATCCAGTGATGAATTTTTCTGGAAGGCAGCTTGGAAGGTCTTAGCACAAGCAATGTCTGTTGAGGAATGTAAGAGTCTAATACCATAGTCAACAAATTCAGTGATGGTAAGAAGCTACAGAATGGAGCTAGGTAATGTCCGAGGTGCTAAGAGGTATCTTGCGAGTCCCAGGATCTGGAGGAACGATGATGGAGAATAAGATGAAGCATAACAGAAGTTATATCCTTTCCATGCAAGAGGAGAGCCTGTCAGGCATGATGAACAGGAAAGTCCATGGAGACTGAACAGACAGGATTCGTCAGGAGTATCTAATGGAGAGATATGGGAAAGTTACAAGAGTTCAGTCAAATGAGAGTCCAGAATCATCAAGGGAAGCTGATTGGATAGTAATGAAAACTTGAATTACCTTTAATGTCTGAGGCAAGGTCCCCAAGGAACGTGTGCTAGAAAGAGTTTCCTCAGGTGAATGAACAAGTGATCTATCAAGTAGTGGATGGGAACAATTAGATGGCCAAAGCAGTAGTATAAGATGGATAACAGTAGGAGCAATTGACTGTGTAGGAATACTGGGTGGAGATAAGTTACTAGGCCCAAAGAGCCACAGCAATGGCAGGAAGCCCTGAGCCTGCAAGGCGGACAAGAAAAGACAGCCATCTAAATTGGAAGGAAAGTCCGGAAGGGATCCTGATGGACTGAAGGTATGATCCAGGGAAGGGCATGGATTAGGTGAGCCGGATGACATGCTGTGCAGGAAGGCACAGGACTGGGACATCTCATCAGTGAATGGCAGGAGAATGCTTGAAGCTATAGCAGTCACTAGAAGATGAGCCGTGGAGGATGGTGGAGTGAAGTGAAGCACCAAGAGCAATAGGGCTGGGGTACACATGTCCAACATCGAACAAAGGCATCAACCAACCAGTGAAGGGATGGAGGGAGCTGAAGCAAAGAAGGAGAAAGCTCCCACATCTGAAGGAGACAAAAAATTCAGACTTCAATTGGATGGGTAACTTGCAGCAAGGAAGTCCAAGAGGCAGGCAGATTGGATGCAAAGAGATACCAGACCAGTTGATGAGATCCGCCAGAAGGAAAGTATGCCAAAAAGGGTAAGTGAGATGATCCAAACAGGAATGGGACTGTGACTGAGGAGGAAGGCTGTAAGGTAGATGGAATAAATGGTCCCAAGACAGGAGGGAAAGGGCGAGGGGTTGGGAAATGGACATTGCATGATGAGGGACCAGCAGATGCAGCCACTGGCTCCAACCCTGAAGTAGATGAGGGGAGATGAAAGGCATGATGCTCCAGATGACTGGTAAGGGGATTGTATACTTGGGGGATGCTCAGTCCAGGAGGGAGCAGCATCCTACAGTCTGGCAGAGAGTAGATGAGACAGAAACAGATGATTGCAGAAACATGCTTCCAGGCACAGCAAATGATTACCCAGTTGATCCAGGGGCAGGCTATGATTCCATGATGTCGATGAGATGATGTGCAGGCTGTGGGCAAGGAGAAATGTAGCCTACTAGATGCAGGAGGTCCAGGTCCAGAAGGGTTGTGGCATCAGATCACAGGTGGAGAAGGAACTCATGGGAAGCAGCTGACTGGAGCTCAGGTGACTAAGCGTGACAGTCGAGGCAAGATGATCCTGACTGGATGCAGCTAGGAGAGGTAGGATGAGAATAGAGGGTTGGAGGAGTTCCATTCCCAAAGGGAAGTGACAACCCATAGCAGGTTCGAGATGCAAACAGTGTAAATGGTCAATCACAGAGTCAGATTCCAAACCACAGAAGTCAGCGGGACTGGACTAGGAATTGATATGGCAGGCCAAGGAGGATGTAGAAGGCAAGTTGGGCAAAGTCATATGCCTGAAGGGAAAGAGCATCCAGGCAGCAGGCTGAGAATATGAACGCTTGTAGTCATGGAATGGAGGCCTGGGGTCCCATCAGTGATGACTGAGGTGGGATGATCCTGACAGAAAACAAAGGTTGAATGAAGAGGGAGCATGTTGAAGAAGTACTGTTCCTGAAGGAAAGCGGCAACTGGTATGAGGTAGAGAAGAAATGGTAGAAGTCAGTAGATTGTAGACATGGCTCCCATCCCTTTTAGTTAGGGCAAGCTAACCTTCACTCGATGCAAATCAGCAGAGTTAGGGATGGAAGATACCAGGTTGGCAAGTAGTAGGACGTAAAAATTGTAACAGACTCCCATCCCCTGTAGACAGGGTAAGCCTACCTTCACCCAGCATCTTAAGGCATGAGTTAGGGATGGAGTCTGGAGTGCTGCTGGTAGGGGCTGGAAAAGTACAAGATGCTTTGGAGAGAGAGAGAGTACGGGTAGGGGATGAACGGAGATAAAAGGAAGAATCACCACATGTCATGGCAGGAGCCGAGAGAATGGCATGAAAAGTAAAGACAGGAACAAAACTGAAAGTGCTAGGGAAGAGACATGGAGCATGGAGTTAGTGAGAGGAAGCATTATGAAGCAAGTAAGATTAGTAGAAGCAGAGAAGGAGCCAGAGGGGAGGAGATTCAGAGGAGTGGGATCGGATGGGTATTTCTCATTGTTGCATCATGAATGGGATTACCATATTAGACCAGAGGGGATGAATGTTAGGAGCATCCAGGGAAAGCACATGTAAAGCCTTACCTAGCTGGACAACACCTAACCCCCATTTTCTGCCCCACCAGGATGACAAGAATACATGCAGTGGTGTGGGATCAGAGTTATAGCTGCTGCTAAACTGCACAACTCTGCAGCCTTATGAATATGGACATTGCTGTGAAACAGATTGCGAGTGAGAAATTGAAGAGTGAAATAAACTGTAGTAGATAGGTGGCCATAACAAGCCACAAGTGGGAGTTTTAATCCATAGGAATGCATTGAAGAGGAGTCATCACAGTAGGACAGGAAGGTGTGGTCATGTAGTGGAATCATTGTAGTACGTTGTGAGCCGTATGACTGCGAGATGGCAAAAGTTAGTCGAGCACAGTATATATATTAGTACTGTCCAAAAGCACTTCAGTGAGCCACAACCCCCCCAATTCACTAGGTAATACACTAGGCACAAGCAAAATGTAGGATCAGGCAGAGATGTTGCTCCCGTGAAACTTACTGTGAGTAGACAGGAGCAAGGCCTTGACTTCCGGCCACTTCACTTCCTGTGGCTGACAAAATGAGTAAATGACAAGGCAATGCAGAGGTAATGAAGGAACGGCGTTCTGCCGTGGAGCAAACAAGCAGAAGGAAAGCATAGGAGCAGGTTGGTACTGATCTACGGTGCTACACGGTAGTGTTGCAGGGCAGCACTACTGAGACAGAAGCTCCCAGGATGGAGGCTGAGTATGGAGTGCTGGAGAGCCACAAAGGCGGAGGGAGAGCTTGCGGAGGACTGGCAGAGATGGGTGTCCAGGAGGAGCCCATGGAGGATGGGGTATGCAGTGAAAGGATGTGGATGCCCAGAACGCCAGGCGGGGAGGTGGCGAAAAGCCCAAAAGAAAACAGGGTAGAGAGGAACCCCAGCACGGCAAGGGAAGGAGGGGAGTGGAGGATGCGAGTGAGCAAGGATGCTGAGCAGGAGACAAGGGAAGAACAAGGTAGGCTCAAACGAAGAAAGGAGAAAGAAAAAAAGGACAAGAGAAAGGGATGGGGAGGAAGCAGGAAACAGAGACGGGGGAATGCGGGGGAACAGAAAACACAAATGGAGACAGCATCAGAGCACAATGGAGCATAGAACAATGAGCCACATAGGGAGCCCAGGAAAAAACACTCCCTAAGCAAGGGAGATGCATTAGTGGAGGGTTTAAATAGAGATTGTGGGAGGAGCTATTCCCCACATTGAACCACAGGCCAAGCCTACCCAATAATCAAAGAGGGCTAGGGATTGTGATTGATGCCTAAAACAAACCAATCAGAGGGCAGAAGTTTTGGGAGAAATCCCAGGGACTTTGGGCAGTTGGGTCATTCTGTATGTTGCTGGGCTCTGAATTAGTCAGGAGGGCTCAGTGCTTTATAAGAATTTATCAAAAGCCTTTTGCAGGGCTTAAAGAGGAGTTTGCCAGAGGAACAGAGGAGAAATATTCTTGCAGTTCAAAGGAGCTGTGCATCTGTGATAATCGTTCCAGGCATCTTGTTGGAGTTTGCTGTTTTAAGTGGCAGAATGTCAGAAAAAGGAGAGATATTGTTGATGGAGGACCTGAATATGCCAGATGTTAACTGGAGCACCTTTGCTGCAGCCACATCCAAGAGCAGGGTCATTCTCTATGCCTTTCAGGGGACATGCCTCAGACAGCTAGTATTGGAACCCACTCGGGAGGGAGCAATCTTAGACTTGGTACTCTCAAATGTGGATGGAGAGAGGATCTCGGATTTAGAAGTGGGTAGCCATGTGGGAACAAGCGACCACCAAACAGTGTGGCTCATGATAAACACAGCCATAGAGTCAAGCCATACAAAAGCAAGAGTATTGGACTTAGGAGGGCTGACTTTGGGAAAATGGGAGAGTGCCTCAGAAAAGCACTAGCAAATGAGCAAGAAGGAGGGGTGGAGGAACAATGGGGAAAAATCAAAACAGCCATCACAGAGGCAACAAGGCCTTTATGTGAAGCAAATCAACAAAATAAAATGAAGGAAAAAAACACTATGGTTCTCAACAAAAGGTGGCAGGGAAGGTTAGGGAGAAAAAGGTAGCATTCAGGAAGTATCAGGAAACACAGAAGGAGCAGGACAGAGGACTGTACCAGTTAAAGCAAAAGGAAGCGGGGAAGGTAGTAAGAATAGCAAAGGCCCAAACTGAGGAAATGATAGCCAACTCAGTTAAGAGGGGGGATAAAACCTTTTATAGGTACATTAGGGAGTGAAGAAAGACCAAGGAGGGATAGTAAGGCTTAATAAAGGGACAGTGGGGTGGGCAGAGGGTGACAGTGAGAAAGCATGGCTACTGAACGAATACTTCTGCTCAGTATTCACAAAGAAGAGGAGGGGGAGGTACCTAAATCAAAGAATAGAAGCAATCTGGGGGGTTGATACCAGCCCATTCACAGAAGAAAGGGTCCTGAAAGAACTCCTAAAACTGAAGGTGGACAAAGCAACGGGGCCTGATGGGTGTCACCCCAGAATTCTGAAAGAACTAAGGGGAGAATTAGTGACACCATTGACTACCCTTTTTAACAAATCATGGGAGGATTGTGTGGTACCTGACGGCAGGAGGAGGGTGGATGTGATTTCTCTTCACAAAAATGGGAGTTAAGACAGAGGCAGGAAACTACAGATCTGTTAGTTTGATCTCTGTGGTTAGGAAAATTATGGAATCACTTCTGAAGGAAAGAATTATTGAGTACATAGCGACCAGTGGGGCATAGGACCCAAGGCAGCATGGATTCACATCGGGAAGGCCATATCAGATGAATCTAATCAATTTTTTTGACTGGGTGACCAAAGTAGAAGACCAAGGATGGGCTGTGGACATGGCTTGAAGTGCTGGGGGGTTACTGGGATGGATAGGGAGAAGCATCACCAATAGAAAACAGGAAGTTGTTATCCCTCTGTACAGACAGCTGGTGAGACCCCAACTGGAGTACTGTGTCCAGTTCTGGAGACCTCTTCTCTGCAAGGACATAGACAGAATGGAGGCAGTCCAGAGGAGGGCAGCTAAAATGGTGCACGGTCTGCACCAGAAGCCATATGAAGAGAGACTAAAGGAGCTTAATATGTATACCCTCAAGGAAAGGAGGGAGGGAGAAGAGGGACATGATAGAAACATTCAAGTACCTTAAGGGTATCAATAAAGTCCATGAGGGTAGCATCTTTCAGAAAAAGAGATGTGCAAGAATAAGGGAGCAAAATCTGAAGATAGAGGGGGATGGCTCAGGAGCAATGTAAGGAAATATTTTGTTCACAGAGAGGGTAGTGGATACATGGAATAGCCTTCCTGAGAAGGTTGTGGGGTCAAAAATAGTGGGGGAATTCAAGAATGCATGGGGAAGACATAAAACAGTTCTTATTTGGGGTAGGAGGAAGTAGGCTGTTGGTTAACTAGGATCTGCAGCCTACCCAATAGGTAGGGAAACTGGCAGACTGGGTGGGCCAAGCAGTCCTTATCTGTTGTCAAAGTCTATGTTTCTATAAGTGGAGACTTCTGCTGCAGCAATCCTACACAGGTGGCCCCACTGAATTTGAGTTTAAAGCTAAGATGGATACACTGTTGAAGAGAGTAACTGAGTTAGAAGGGTGTAAAAAGCAAGTTGTAGCCCAGACAAGCGAATAAGCTTCTGAGTGGAGACCAGTAGTCATCAGCACGCATACTGGGATTTCAGATGCAAGCCATGTTACTCCCAGTAGGTGGCAGTACAGAGAGGGTATCTTTAATTATAACTGTGGGAAGGGTGGCCATATGAAGAGGGAATGCAGGTCTCCGGGGGATCCTGAAAGAATGCGAGACAGACTACTTGACACACTATGCCAAAAACAGGGACACTTCAGCGGGGCCTGGTAAGGGAGCGTACTGGGGCCACGAACAAGCCCAGCTCCACAGTTTATGTGAGGAATTCTTCAGCCAAAGCCACAATTTCTGCACCACTCAATATGGACAAGCTAGTGGGGCCATCAACAGAGACCACCATCACCATAAATGGAGTGGCCACATGTGCCATCTCAGATAGTGGCTCCCAGGTAACAATCAAATTCAAGTCCTGGTATGACAAACATCTGTCCCATTTCAAATTGCAACCATTGGAGGGGTTACATGTGTGGGGACAGCACAAAATCATATCCCTATCTGGGTTATGTCAAACTTTGAATGGCTTTCCCGACCAAGGTGTTTGAAGTGGGAGATTTGGTTCAGACCCTGGCTTTAATCTTCTCAGAGACTGGTATATATGATCGGGTGCCTGTGCTGGTGGGTACCAATGTCCACATGTTTGGACAGCTGGCCCAGCTTTGCCAGGCCCAAGAGGCTGAACAACAGGGAAAGGAGTTACCGACCTACCCAGTAATAAAAGAAGCATACAGGAAGTAGAGGCAGCCCTCAGCAGAAGAACCGGATGAATCAGTGGGTAAAATCTGGAGGTAGGATACAGAAGAAATAGCACTGCCACCCAGTGCAGAGTGTAATATAAGTGGTGTGGTATGACTGAAGAAGGAGGTGAGAAATCATATCTTGATGTTGGATGCGCCAACGGAACATGGGTTGCCTGCTGACCTGCTCATAAAGCCCGGTGTCTTACCGGCACAGGCACGTGCATATGTCAGAAGAGTCATGGTGCAAGTAAAAAATTTGACGGACAAGAAAGTGGTCATTGGGAAGGTCCATACTGTAGCTCAAGTCTACTGTTTCAACACGGTGGTGCAGCTAGCAGTTCCAGGAAAAGGTATCCAACCTGGCAATGACCCCCTCTGATCAACCTGAATGATTCCCCCATCCCCGAGGAGTAGAAGGTCTGAGTTCGACAAAAGCTGTTAACCAGAACTAAGGTGTTTTCCCTACAAGAATAGGATGTTTGGTGTATGACAGGGGTTCAACATCACATAAGGGGTATGGATCAGTGCCCCTTTAGAGAGAGAGGTCCAGGTGGCTTGCCCCCACTGACATAGATGATGTGAGGAGGCACCTTCAAGAAATGATGACTGCGGACATAATTCAGGAGTCAAGGAGCTCATATGCCTCTGCCATAGTGCTAGTAAGGAAGAAAAGTAGGATCATTAGGATACGTGTGGATTACCGCACAGTGAATAAATTAACTGTCCCAAACCAGTGTATGATGCCATTGATTCAGGACACTTTGGGTTGATTGAACGACAGCCAGTGGTTTTCAGTTTTGAATTTGAGAAGTGGATTTTATCAAATTCCTATTGCCCCCCAGGACCAGGAGAAGACCACTTTTATCGTTCCCCTGGGGTTCTATGGGTTTCTGAGGATGCCCCAGGGCATTTTGTGTGCCCGTGCCACTTTCCAGTGCCTTATGGAGAAGGCCGTCAGGGACACGAATTTGTTGGAGTGCTTAGTGTACCTGGACAACATAATTGTATTTGGCAAGACTCTAGAGGAACATGAAGCAAGGTTGTTAGAAGTGTTGGGTCTGCAGCAATTTGGCTTAAAAGTCTCCATTGATAAGTGCCAGTTCTTCAAAGCTTCTGTTAAGTATGTCGGGCAAATAGTGTCAGCAAAGGGCATTGAGACAGACCCCAGCAAGGTTGAGTTGCTTACCAACTGGCCAAAATGCAAGAATTTGAAGGAGCTGCAACATCTGTTAAGGTTCTGTGGGTGCTACAGGAGGTCTGTTAAGGATTACACCCGGTAGTCACACCCCTCCTAACTTTGCTACAGGGTTATCCGCCAGTCAACAAGAGTAAGAAACCCAAACAACCTGGGGCCTCCACTGAGTCACCACAATACTTCAGACCTTCCGAGCCATTCATCTCCAGTTGGACTAAGTAATGTGACCAGGCTTTTGAGGACATCATTTACTGCCTAACCTATGCCTGATATTAGCTTATGCAGACCCACAGAAGCCGTATGTTTTACATACTGATGCAAGTTTCAGCAGCCTGGGGGCAGTACTATATCAAGAATACCCAGGGGGTTTGCATCCAGTGGCCTTTGCAATTCAGAGTTTGAATCCTGTAGAACACAAATACCTGCTGCACAAGCTCAGATTCCTTATGCTGAAATGAGCCATTGTGGATCTGTTCCATGATTACCTGTACAGGGTGAAATTTAACAAAGACTGATAACAACCCCCTAACATACGTACAGAATACAGCCAAGTTGGATGCAACTGGTCATAGGAGGTTATCAGCCCTTTCCACATACGACTACTGTGTCAAGTATTGCCCCGGGTTAAACCATAAAGAAACACAGAAACATAGAAGTTGATGGCAGAAGGAGACCGCTAGGTCCATCTAGTCTGCCCATTTGATTAAGACCAATTTTGACACTCTACTTGCTCTTAGTCAGGGCTCCTTATGTATACCCCATTCATTCTTGAATCCCCCCCAGTGTTGACCCCCCACAACCTCTTGGGGCAGACTGTTCCAGGCATCCACCATTCTTTCTGTAAAAAATAACTTTTTGGTGTTGCTAGAGAACCTCCCTCCTTGCAGCTAAAGTTATGTCCCCTGATCCTAGAGCCCTTCTTGAAGTGAAAAAGTTCCTGTGTTTGTGTCTTGTTAATGCCTTTTATGTACTTGAATGTTTCAGTCATGTCCCCTGTCTCTCTCTTGTCTGCTCCAGGGAGTACAAATTCAGTTCCCTAAGTGTGTCCTCATAGGACATGTACTGCAGACCCTGAATCATTTTTGTTACCTTTCTCTGCATTCTTTCCACCTGGTCAATGTCCTCCCTGGGGTGAGGCCTCCAGAACTGGACTCCGTATTCCAGGTGAGGCCTGACCAGCAGTCAATACAGTGGTAGTACCACCTCTCTCTGCCTGCTCATGATTCTCCTCCCAGTGCAGCCCAGCATTCTGTTGGCTTTCACTGCTGCCTTCTCACATTACTTACTAACCTTCAAGTCATCGGAGATTATGATTCCCAGATCTCGTTCCTGGTTTGAGGCCGCCAGTCTTTCGCCTCCTAGATAATGCTCCTTTCCTGAATTTTTCTTTCCTATGTGCATGACCTTGCACTTTTTGACATTAAATCTCTGCTGCCACACTCCAGACCATTCTTCTAGTTTCTTGAGGTCAGCTTCCATCTTGCTCACTCCTTCTGAGGTATTTAACATTACATATCTTGATGTCATCTGTGAACAGACACACCTTCCCTTCCAGTCCATCAACGATGTCTGCTACAAAAACATTGAAGAGCAGAGGCCCCAGTACTAAGCCCTGGGGCACCCCACTGGTGACTCTGACTTTCATTGATTGCATTTCCATTAACCTCTACCCTCTGTGTTCTTCCTTGTAACCAGTTTTGTACCCATCTATTTCTGGACCAACCCCTGTGTGGTCAAACTTCTCTACCAGCCTTCTGTGTGGAACCGAGTTGAAGGCCTTAATAAAGTCTAGGTAGACCACATCTACTGCCCTACCGTCATCTACTATTTTTGAAGTGTAGTCAAAAAGTTCAAGCAGATTTGTCTGGCATGACTTACCTGCTGTGAAATCGTGGTCTTTAGGGTCTTGTTGGCTGCTAGTTTCAAGGAATGCTAAGATACTCTGTTTGAATGGTATCTCCATTAGTTTCTCTACTATAGACGTGATGCTCACTGGTCTGTAATTACTAGCCTCTTCGCAACTGCCAGATTTGAGAAGTGGAACCATTATTACCTTTTTCCAGTCTTTGGGTACCACACCGCTCTTCAAGGATTTTGTAAACAGAAGTGCCAGAGGGGCTGCTAATTCTGCTCCCAGTTCCTTAAAGATTCTGGGGTGCATCTTGTCTGGTCCCATGGCTTTGTCTGCTTTAGCTTATTTAGCTCGTCCCATACTTCGGCTTCTGTAATGGGACTAGTGTCTACCTATGGTCCCGGGGTGCTGTGTGTTTTCAGGAGTGGTCCATCCCCTGGGCAGAAGTATTTGTTGAGGATTTCATTTTTCTCTGGGTCATGTTTGGTGCATTTCCTTTCTTCAGTAGCAATCTTCACTATCCCCCCTTTTGCCTTCCTATGTTCCCTAATGTATCTAAAAAATGATTTGTCTCCTCTCTTTGCCCCTTCTGCTATCTTTTCCTCTGGCTGGGCTTTTGCCTTTCTGATTTGTTTGTTAGAATCTCATTTTTTTCTTTGTACGACTCCCAGTCTTTCTCAATTTTGGTTTTCTGGTCTATGCGGTACACCTTCTTTTTTTCTTTGACTAAGGTAGCCACTGCCTTGGAGAACCAAAGAGGATTTATTTTGCTTTTTGCTTTGCTGACCCATCTGGCACATTGCTCTGTGGCAGTCTTTATTGCTCACTTCCAATACAAGTGAAATCGCTGTGGCAGTTACTTAGTTTGTGGCTTCAGGAGAGTGGAGACCACTGCAGTGCCCATGCTTACATGCTGCATCCAGAACACCAACTCGTCCACAAACCACTGAGCCACAAATGAAGGGTTTGAGCTGCTAAAACAGAACAAGCAAGCATAGCCCCCACACCAGCAAGCTGCAGGCTTTCAAGCTGCCCCAATCCAAACAACTACGCCATTCATATGGGAACCCCTGAGCAACAGCTGGAATGGGGAACCTCTGACTGAGCCTGGGATCATCTGCAGGAATGAAGGTGTTGGGTAGGCAAAATTCAGAACTGGTAAGTGCAGTGTAACCCCTAGATGGCGCTATCCCAGAGGCTACTACCCCTGCCTGATTTGCCACTAACAGGTTGAGGGGCCTGGATCCAATGGCGGGTGCCTCCACCCAGAGGTCAGGGTTTGCAATAGTTAAGCTAACTTGGTCACAGCCCTCTGGGACACTGCAACCCCCCTTTCTTCCCACTAGTGGCCCACCCAATATATCAGAATTACCTTCACAGTATACACTTACCCCAGGACCGGTTCGGCACTGGGACCTCCTAGAAATAAGATACAGTGCAACAATCACAGTACAGTACTTTAACATAGACAAATACCTCAGGCAGTATAACTTTGATGAAACAAGCAGCTCTGATTTATTTAGGGGGATATAACAAGGACAGGGGGAAATCAGGTTAATTAGCTTATCACTCTACTCATCTACCTATGGCTTTGTGCACAAGCCTATCCCTATTAGTTACTGTCCCTGGGTACCCAAGCCCTAGTGGCTAGTCCAAACCGTGGCAGCTGGTAGGGCCCTTTCACACAGAGAAAGGAAAATTAAACAGTCAGCAGTACAGTAATTCCATTTGGATTTAATGTGGCAATTCAACAGGGAGCGACCCTGAATTAGTACTCACAACCTCCAAACAAGATAGGGTCCTTCAATGTCAGCAGGGCTACTCTTGAGCTCAAGAGACTCCTCACACATTTATATGGTAAACAGTCACAGGCAAAAGTCACTTAATGGCAGCAGGATTCACTTGAGGTACACAAACCTCTTCACACATTTATATGGTAAAAGAAAGCACTATACCAGGCAGGCTGCATCTGTATCCCGATCGCAATTACTGCACAATACCCGGGAGAACACACAGCAGATTCAGTTCCTGACAGACCGAGTGCAATTTTCAGCAATTCCTCCAGTCTTCTACAGGGTGAGCCTGGTTTCTACTCTTCAGATATCCTTTGATTCTCTTCACAGGATGGATTCAGTCCCAACAAGCTGCAGACCGGAACTGGACCTTACACATGTTTTGTTTTGACTAAAACTGTACTGGAAGGAGCACAGGGTTCCTTTCCCCTTCACTGCCAGAGCAGACTGAAACTCCAACAGACAAAACCGGGCACTTCCTTTGAGTTCCTCCCAGTTCTTGACTGGATTGGCTGTCACTCACAATAGACTGCTGCTGTTGGTCCAAAAAGGCGCCGAAGTCTAAACTACATCTCCCAGAGTCACTGCCCATACAATCCTCTTGTGGCTGGCTCAGATTATGAGTCCAAGTTCTGATTCGTCCAAGGCACCATTTTAGAGCTAGCTTACCCCACACTGATTGGTCCAGTTCAGCAGTTCAAAACCAGAATGAGGGAACTAGGCAGACACAGTTCTGACTGCAAAGAAAGCTAGTTAGACAAACTGTATTTTCATTATTACTCTACATGATTTCTGGCAAACAGTTACATCTTTCAGATAGGTTCCCTTTGCACTCCTAGTGACTGCAAAAATGGAGTGAATTGGCAGTAGTTCAGTGGTACTCAAACAGAAAGCACACAGTCCCCCCATACAAACTAATTATGTCTGCAAGCAGACAGCTCTTAAAGAGACAGTACCAGAGGCTCTAAAAACACTCACTGATAAATGGCTTAAACGCCAAACACCATTCAGGCTTGGAGCATTCAAGCAAGCTCCTGGAAGTCTTTTGGGAACCCCCATTTGCAGGGGGGTTACAGCAGCCTAAGGCAAAACTGTAACTGACTAAGTATGGCATCCAGGAAGAAACAACCAAGCTCAGCCACAATAGCTGCAGGAGACAGGCAAAGCAGGAACTAGCCACTGAATAAACAATGGGGAAGGGGGCAAAAGTCAAGGAGGCGATCAACTCAGACCAATGGGCAAATGTCAACCAGACCAAACAAACAAAGCCTACACCCTTGGACTCTTGAGTGTGCATATGAAAACACACAAAAATTAAATAAGTTACGGTACAATGAAAAAGGGTACCCCACAGGGCAGTATGTTTTAGAAATATGAAACACAATAAAATAAAGTAGAAAATGCCAACAAATGACTAAAATCTTACCTAAAAAATCAATTGCAGTGAGCCGACCTAGAATGCAACCAGCCTAGCTCAATGCACAAACTGAACTGAGGAATGACTCACAGGAAGGGGCAGAGACAGTATCAGATTCAAATGTTCTATTTGTGCATCAGCCTATCAAGGAACACTACTATAACCCAATGGTCATGGCTGAGAGTGTGCTGTAAAAAGTGGGATGGATAACATTTATTTTCTATTTTCCTATGGTCAGAGAGTGTGTAAGTTGTTTATTTGTAAAAGTTTATTCCTTAAGAACAGTCCAAGAAAAAGGATAGCCCATTTGAGCATTAGCTCATTTTCAACGGGGTCCATTACATACGGGACAATTTCATAAAATGTACACATAAGTTACAGCATATAAAATACATATAATACAAAATAATACAACGTACTTACAAAAAAATATTCTAAATAATCACAGACATTCTTGGGAATGACTTCGACCATCGAAAGTACAGGGTATCAGCAGTAACCACAGTTCTCAGTTTTATAGGGTTTTTTTCCACTTATTTTTTCTTCATTTTTGAGATAACCATAAAAAAAGTGCAGCATGTCAACAGCAGCCACAATTTTTTGATTGTGCAAAGTTTTGAAATAATTAATTCCATGGGGCAATTACCTTTGTTCTCAAGTAATCTGGCAGCCCATTCTAGATTCTAGGTCCACTGACCATTAGAGTTCCCCTTTGCTGTTCTCATTTTGGGGATCACCAGTTCTAGGTTTTGTGCTATTCGCAAATCTGCTCTAGATATGCATATCTCAGATTATCTGAATAAGATGGTGTCTTTTTCTTTAGATGCTGGTGAGTTAGATTCAATATATGTAGTTGTTTACACTCCATTAAACTACTCCAGTTTAAAAAGCTATGCATTGTGCACTGATGTGTCAACTGGGGGGGGGCATCCAGGGCAAACCTGGATGCTCCCCCACCCCCGGTTAACTAAGTACCTTGGGCAGTAAATTTCTCCAAACTGCAAACTCAGACAGCTAATGAATTCTGTTTAGTAAATCATGAACCTAAAAACATAGATGAAATAAAACACAATGTTGTTAAGCACAATCCTAAATATAAAACAAACTAAACTAGTCAAATAAGTATTAGGTCGGGGCAATTGTTTAACCAGGAAAGGCATGGTAAGCCAGAGCTTGTTTCCAGGTGTGACCTGGGAGCACAAGGTAATTTAGTGACTTGCTCAGGGTCACACAGTATGTAAGTGGGGGCTGTGGGGATTCAAACCCTCTTCAGGTTGGCAGCTCATTGCCCTTAACCACTGTGCTATACTGCCTCTGGAATTAAGTAAGACTAATTCATACGCACAAGGATTAGGCAGCAGGTGCTCTTATTGTACAAATGGCGATGGTTCTTGGTAGCAATGAGGAAACTGTAGCAGCAGTTCAGTTCAGTGCAATGTGGAACAGTCTACGACCGTATATCAGTCTGCGGCCGAGTTCACTTCAGGCAGATGGAATAGCAGAGAACTACTCCTGTCACAAATACAGATGCAGCTGAGTGGGCTGTAACTGAAGGATGCTTACGCCAAACAGGACAGGAAGTCCAAGCAACCCCCCCCCCCATCTAACTGGTGGGAGGCACCAAAGTTCAAAGTCACAAGCTGTCCTGGGATTGGTGCGTGTCAAGGAAGAGCAGTCCCAGACCCTTACGACTCGATGAGATGCAATACTTCATTTTCAGTGGAGTCCTGCTTGTGCATATTTTCACACCGTATTTACACGGGATAGCACAGCTAAGATGCAGTATCTCATTTTCAGTTTCAGTGGGGCTTTGCTTTTACCCATTTTTATTATGCATTTACCTAGGATAGTCAAGGTGAGAGACAATTTCTCATTTTCATTACATCCAGTTTTTACAGTGTATTTTCCAGGATGTAGCAGCATACTGTAGATGCACGTTTCAGTTGGGTTCTGCTGTACTGGAACCCTGCTTTTACACATTTTCACTACAAATAATCACCTGGTATAGACCAGATGAGATGCAATATTATTTTCAATGGGATCCTGCTTTTATACATTTTTTGCAATAAAGTTACCCAGGATAGCCCCTACCTGCTCATGCACCTAACCCTTTTCCCATCTTGCCACTCCCATCCAACAGTTGCACAGGGTTTTCAGACTGGCACCTCAAACAGGTATTAAATGCAATACAAATGTATGCTAGGTGTCTTAGTCTCCACTGGAGTTGTAGTTAAAATCGTTGCTGCTACTCCGATCTCCCCCCTACTGTAACCGGATGGGATATCTGCTCTGTAGCCTATTTGTACAAAAGCTGCCTCTGTGTATTAAATGTATTGTATTAGTATTATTGTACTGTATTTTTCTGCCTTGTTACTGTACTGTATCCCTGCTCCCTTTCCCCCAGGACGCATCTGAAATTGAGTGGTCTCCGTTCAGCATGCCTTCCTGGTAAAACTCTTAAATAAATAAATAAAAAATAGCCCAGCAGAGATACAACATTTTCAATGGTGCCCTGCTTTTATCAGTTTTTACAATGTCTTTACCCAGGGTAGGCCAGCTTAGAATCCATAAAGCCATATCTAATTTTCAGTGGACTCCAACATTTTACTCCCAGATTTCCAACACAATCTATCTATGACCCCACCATATGATCAAGATGGGTGGAATTTTAAAATCCTGTTATGATGTCTGGGAGGAGATTTGAAAAACGACACCTGCCACATTCATGCAGTGGGGTAAGAAGAGAGCTATGTTAAAATATGTGGGGCCAAAATCTTCAAAAAGCATAATATAATAACTAGTCAGCAATTTTTTCCATTGTCTGACCCAGTTATAATTTACCATTATAACCCGCAGGTTATAACGGTAAACACGCACCATGTCGGTCCGACAGGAGCTGCACCCTGATCTGCTGTTTACACATCCTGGGCGGGCTTACTAGTTTTGAAAATATGGCGACTCCTCTGTCCCGCTTAGCGAGGAGCCGCCACACCGAGATCGTGTATTTAAGTTTTAATTACGTTTTCCTCTCTCAATTGTATCTGGCTAATCCTGGTATTTTAATCCTACTCCGCGCATTTCAACCTTCGCTGGAGAAAAACTGCCACCGGGGAATACCTCAGACATGCTTCCCAGGTAAGCGCCAATGGGAGGGGACAAAGGTGTATCTAACTAATAGTAGTTTTGCTGCCTTTGGGCAAAAAATTGCTGAACAGCAATTATAACAAATAAGAGATGGGGTGGTGTGTAAAGCTTCGCCGTTGGGGTTTATGTAGCACCACACAACTCGGGTGTGTGTAAAATCTGGTTTTACTTACCACACCATCCATTATTGTATATGTTATGAGTAAACACTGAAAAATGTAACTTTTTTTCATAACTTAAAAAATGAATGACCTACAGGCCCTTACGGTGGAGAGGGAGGTGGACATGGCAGCCGTCACGGAGACATGGGCCACCCAATACCATGACTGGGACCTGACAGTCCTAGGGCACAGAATATTCCGCAGGGGTAGGGAAAACAAGAGGGAGCGGAGTGGCATTATATGTGAAGGAGGGGCTAAAGTGCATTAGGAATGAGGGGGAGAAAGGAAAAACAGAGTCATTATGGCTGCTAATCCAGGATTCCAGGAATAGGAATCTCTGAATGGGAGTGGTGTACCGACCACCCTCCCACACCTCTCAACTGCTATGAATTGCGCATAGCGCTATGATTTTCACACTCAAATTTGCCCTTGTTCCGCATAGATTTACTGATGTTCCTCATAAGGTTAAAGGTATTTGTGGACAAACAAACTAAATCATTGAACTAAATTGATAGAAATATTCCTTATCACTAACTTTATGGGGCCCACTATCTGTAGACATATTATGGCTTAAAATAAGAAAGTGCTACACATTCTGGCTCTTTGCTATGATTTTTGAAGGCCTGTACTATGATTTTTAATGCTGAGAGGTTGAGAGGTATGCACCCCCCAGACAGAGGAGTAGGACAAGGAACTTTCAAGGCAGATTAAAAAGGCATGCGGGAAGGGGAGTGTGGTGGTTGTGGGAGACTTCAACCTGCCAGTGGTAGACTGGGGAACCCCAGCCACCAGCAGTAAAAGGGTGCAGGTACTACTGAACACCCTTCAGGAAAGCTTCCTGACACAGGTGGTCAGCGAACCAAATGGGTGGGGGACACCCCCCACCTAGTGCTCACAAATGGGGAATTTGTGAGGGATACCAAGGTGAATGAACCACTAGCAGGGAGTGACCATCACTCAGTATGGTTCAGGTTGATTATGGGCAAAGAGGGGTGGCATCCAATGCAAAGGTGCTGGATTTCAAGCAGGTGGATGTTGCAAAGATGGGCGAGGTAGTGACTGGGTACCTGGCTGGGATCCAGCCTAGTATAGGCATAGACCAGAGATGGGAGCTCATAAAGAAGGGGATACTAGGGGCTATCAATTCCTGTAGCAGGACTCAGTGTAAAAAGGCCAGGGCAAAAAAGCCAAGCTGGATGTGTGTGGGGGGGTGTTGTGGAAAAGGTGAGGAGAAAAAGGGTGGCCTTTAGGAGATACAGGAAATCAGGGAGGGGGAAGATTGTGAGGAGTACCTAGGCAAGGAAGGTGACAAGGGCAGTAAGAACAGCAAAAGCCACCAAAGAACTTAGGCTGGCACAAGGTATAAAGGACGGGGAGAAGAGCTTCTTCAGGTACATCAGGGAGAAAAGGATCTGTAAAGAACAGATAGTAAGGCTTAAGAAGGACGGGAGATGAGTAGAAAAGGGGGGAGAAAAGGCAGAATCACTCAATGACTACTTCTGCTCAATATTTACGAAGGAGAGAGCAGAACGCTACCCAAGGGGAAGGGGGCATTAAAGGCTGGGGAGGGAGTAACGGACAGTGGGATCATGGAAGATAGAGTCCTGGAGAGCTTGAGAGTGCTGAGGGTGGGCAAGGCACCAGGGCCAGATGGCAATCACCCCAGGGTATTGAAGGAACTAGCAGAGATCCTGGTGTGGTCCTTGACAGGTCTATTCAATGTCTCACTGAATTTGGCATGCATACCAAAGGATTGGTTCCCCAGCATAAGACTGGCCCCAAAGATGAACCAGGTAACTATAGACTGGTGAGCCTCACATCCATCATTGGGAAGCTAATGGAATGATCCTGAAGGAGAGGCTGGTGTCACTGCTGGAGTACAATTGGCTGCAGGACAGTAGACAACATGGCTTTGTCGTGGGCAGATCCTGCCAAACCAACCTGGTAGATTACTATGACTGGATGACTACGCAGATGGACAAGGGCCATGCAGTGGATGTCCTGTACCTGGACTTCAGCAAGGCATATGATTCAGTGCCACATGGAAGACTTGGACTTAAACTTGAAGGCACAGTAGCGGGACCATAAATGGTGGGATGGGTGACAAACTGGCTGCAGGGAAGACAGCAGAGGGTGGTGGTGGAGGGGGAACTCTCATTCCCAAGGGCAGTAATGAGTGGGGTTCCACAAGACTCGGTGCTGGGACCAGTGCTATTTAGAATATTTATTGCAGACATTTCCATGGGCATCAAGAGCAGCATCAGCCTATTTGCTGATGACACCAAGATAGGGGTAGTGATGGATGACACAGAGGTGGTGGGGTCTGCAGGAAGATCTGGAAAAGCTGCCAAAAAAATGCAAGGTACTGCATTTTGGAGCAAAAGATCCAAGGAGAAACTACCAACTGGGGGCGTAGCAGCTGGCAGAGACTGAGGAGGAGAAGGATCTGAAGGTGGTCATCATGGGATCAATGAACAACTCAGCGCAGTGTAGGAAGGCAGCAGCAATGGCCAACAAAATACTGGGTTGCATAGAAAGGGGAATAACGTCGAGGAGGGTGGAGGTGATTCTGACACTGTATAAATCACCAGTTAGATCTCATCTTGAAAACTGTGTGCAGCACTGGTACCCATACCTGAAAAGGGACATTAAATTACTTGAAAGGGTGCAGTGCAGAACAACTAAGATGATCCAGGGGCTGGGGGACTTACCATATGAGAGTAGGCTAAAGGAGTTAAACATGCGCTCACTGAAGGACAGGAGGGACAGAGGGGATATGATCAAGACATTCAAGTACATGAGAAGGATAAACAAGACTGGTATGGAGGGGCTATTCAGGACAAGGGTGGTGAGGGACACTCTAGGCCATGACATGAGATCAGAGGGGGGAAGGTTCAGGAGGGACATGAAGAGACATTTTTTTACGGAGAGAGTGGTGGCAGGGTGGACCATCTTACCACTGGAGGTAGTAGCCCGTAAAATAGTGGGCTGCTTCAAAAGGGTCTGGGACAGAGCATGAGAGAGGATAAAAGGAGGGAGGGCAAGGAGGAAGTGGCAGCTGTAGAATAGGGCTGCTAGCTGCATAATCGAGCAGACTCGATATACCAAACTGACTTTTTCTGCTGGCACATTTTTTATGCTCTTAATTTGGGTTGTTTTTTCAATATTTTGACTCTAAATTTTCAACATAGTCTTTTTATAACCACACCTTATAATCAAGACATTGAGAATTTTTAAAATAATGTTCACAAGGTGAATTCACAGTGCGGCTGCAAAATCATGTGTGTTTTTTTTTGGGGGTGGGGAGATATGTAACATTTCACCAACCTTATTCATGAGGTAGGGTCCCAAAAAGGCTATGTTAATAATGTGGAGCACACATATTAAAAAATGACAAAGATATGAATAAAACTTTAAAACAGGTTAAGAAGCACTACAGCAACTGAACTTACGTTGTTTAAGTTATAGTGTGGTTGGCACTGCAAGAAATTTTGACTGCCAAGACTCCTGCTGGATGGCATCCATTGGATGACAAGGTGCATACCTACCAGGCCCCAACACTGCAGCAATATGTTTTCTTTATACATGCACACAAGCAAATATAAAAATACAAGATAGACAACCATACATGAATCACCATGTCTTTTTAGCTTGGGGATGAGAAGACATCAGTGACCTCTCAAGCTTCGCTCCGAAGATTGTTATGATGTGCTGTCATCCCCTGGATGGAAAGACACCCTTGTTATATGACATTGTCCATACATTGGCCTGCTATGTAAGATACACACATGGAGCAAGGGAGGAGATGATGTCAAACTCTGCAATATAACATTTGAAGCAAACTGAGGTGCAGAGGTCTAATGGGTGCTGAGTAAGTGTACGTGGATCGTTAGAATGTATCAGTTTACTTGGCCATGACTGGTAATAAAGTTGGAATTGGGTGGTGCAAGTGGGTGAGGGGGTGGTATAACTTCTTTTTGCCATGGTGAGAGGGGTAGGGAGGGGTGCTTTTAAATGGGCGGTGGAAATGGGGGTGCATATGTGAATTACAACTTGAATTGGTTGGGTTGGGTAGGAGGCTGATGTAGGGATGATTCAAAAGGGTTGGGGGAGGAAATCATTTCTCAATAAAAAAAATAATTTCATGCTGCAAATTGCTGGTGTAGGGCCAGCTTTGCCAGAGTTATAGGTAGTGAAGTTTGGCACTTTGCCATTGATTCACAAGTGTGCTTAAACTCTGCTCTTAGCATCTGCTTACAAGTGGCCACTCTGACCTCGGTGAAACTACTTCTCGAGTCTGTCTGTCTATCCAGATCCTCCCACTCTGGGTCTGGAACTACCCTGTATTCTATCAGACTACCACTAAGTTTTTATTTTAGTCAAATTGCTATTCTGTGAGCCTAGTGTTTTCACCTCCAGTAGTAGCATATCCACAGTTGTAATTGTAACACTGTTTCTAGAACCTCTTTTGTACAGCTAGTTATGGTAGGCCACTGTACTGTGTGATTGTACCACTTGAACACTCCAGTTCATTTGTACTGTATCTCATGTGTTAGCTATCTAATGCACTGTATGTTCTCCAGGACTCTTGTATTGTACCATTCGTGTTAGCACTCCGATGCACTGTTTGTTCTTTAGGACCTACTGTATATACAGTATACTGTGTGTTAGCACACTGATGCACTGTATGTTGTAATTACTCACATCATGTTGTCTTTTGTTACTGTAAGCACCATCTTAATGGCCCAGGTCATACCTGAAAACAGTCCCTGTGATCAGTGTACCTGCCCAGTTACCAAATAAATGAATAAGTAAGCACTCCTAGCAAATGGATACACTGAGCAGGGGCAAACAGCATGCTATTTGAACAGTGTGAAAGGTGGTGTACAAAGGGCTTGGTGCTCATTCTACTTTTCCTCAAAACAGAAGAGATATACTGAAAACCAAGTGCTAAGCCCTGTGAAACAGTAATAGGTTTCTAATGTACCCCATCTGAGTGCTGTGCAAAGTAAAGTCCTAATCCTTGTGTGACCACCAAACCAAGGGAGTGAAGACATGCACTAAGCACTTCCTGACACTTTGGAAGCAGTGCACTTTGCAAGGCACAATCACCATAGCTCTGTAGCACTGAACTGCAGAATTCTAGCATAATAGTATCATAAAATGCTAATCACCTTACTCAACATGCAAGGCCCTAATACCCCTTACCTGCAATTCAACATTTTATTGCTCTACATGGTACATGCATACTGTAGTCTGTGGTATAACTGTTTCTCCTGTCTGCACACAATTTAAACACCACCACCTTCTGCTCCTTGTCCCATAATGAATCCCCATGGTGTTCAGTGGTACTTCCTTATCTTTCCCAGTTTCTATTACGCAAACACTTGGTGCTCACTGGCACTGCCTCCCTCTCACAATCTTCATTAGGTGTAGGTCCCCTGTATCTGCATTCATCCCCTACTCTGTGAGTCCCCACGCCTATGTCCAAATGGTGGTCAGCGCAAACTAGCTGCTCATTTCAAAGGCAAACCAATCTCTGAGCTCCTCAACTTGTTTATTATGTTGGCGCGCTTGCACAGCCAACATCTTGGGTTAGTGCAGCTTTGGAGGCGCGGTCGCTGTTGGGCGAATGCAAGGCACACATCAGTGGGTGTGTCCCTCATTCCTCAATCAGCCTGTATGCTGGCGCCACACCATGCATACATAATGTGGCAAGCACATCTAAGAAAAGGCCAGCTGCAATCTGAGCAAAGCTCGTCAGGCGCAGTGGGCCTTTCCTGGACATGCTCGCCGACATTATGAGCATGGCCCCACAGTGGCCACCAAACTGCCGACTTTGGGGGTGCCCAATCCCCCCTGTCAAGTTACCCCTGATCCTCTGTATGTGCCGACAGGGGAGCCCACTCCCCATCAGCATAAATCACCCCCATTGTTAAATGCCGAGAGGGTGCCCAATCCCTCGGCTTGGCCCCTCCGCTTTCTGTGGCCGATGGAGGCCCACTCCGTCGGCATAAAGAAACCCTTGCATTGTTAAATGCCGAAGTGCCCAATCCTGGCTCGGCCCCCAGCTTGCTTTGTGTGCTGGCGGGGTGCCCAATCCCGATTAACATAACATCCCATATTGTGTGCCGATGAGGGTGCCCAATCTCGTCGGCTACAGACTCCCCAACAGTTAGATAGCATGCTGGGAGCCACCCCAGCATGCAAAATCTAAAAAAAAAAGCTGTCCTCGTTGTCTAATTTATTTTTACCTGTAAACCGAAAACGGTTCCTCGTAGTCTCCCTACCCCCCACCTGCACCCACCTCTGCGCACCCTGCCTCCCCACACCCCCTCACCCCATACTTACCTCCGGAGTCTGGCACGACGATCTTCGGTGGACTGGGAACACGTCTGCACTCTTCAAAGCCGACCGCGAACTGAAGAAATGCCGGTAAGCTGTATAATAGAATAAATAGGGTGTTCTCAACTTTGCTTATTATCTCAGACATTTTTGGGAATTTTGGCCCCAAATTTTCAACATGGGGTTTTTGGGACTCCTCCTCATGAATTCTTGCACTGTCATGGCGTTATTCCCAAAAGGTGATTTTGCAGTCACTGCACGGAATCACATTTTGGGGCTGAGTAACAAAATGACAGTGCCACTGTTCATGAGGGGGGCTCTCAAAAAGTCTATGTTGCAAATTTGGCGGGAAAATTCCAAAAAATGACTGTTTTACAAGCATGCACTGCGCAGTTGATATGCACGCTCGTAAGTTAGCAAATTTGCAATATTTTCACACTAGATTCTCAACATTGGCATTTTACCACACTTTCTTGTGAACCGTTCAGCTGTAATTTTTCACATCCTGGCCAAAATGTGTTTTCGCACTTCCGGCGCAGAATAGCGCGGTTGCTGTGCGAAATCAGTGTTCGGGACACATTGTGAAAATGACAGTGACACTGTTCATGAGCAGAGCTCCTAAAATGCCTGTGTTGAAAATCTGGTGACAATACTCCATAAAATGACTGTGTTACGAGCATGTGTTGCGCAGTTTGCACGCACACTCGTAAGTTCGCAAGCTTATAATATTTTCACTCCAGATTTTTAACAGTGTAATTGTTCTGCACTTCCTAATGAACAGTACAGCTTTTATTTTTCACATCCTGACCAAAATCTGTTTTCACAGTTCCGGCACAAAATAGCACAGTCACTGTTGAAAGCCTGTGTTCGAGACACATTATGAAAATGGCAGTGACACTGTTCATTAGCAGATGTCCTAAAATGCCTATGTTGAAAATTTTGGGACGAAAGTCAATAAAATTAGTTTTTTATGAGCATGCATTGCACAGTTTGCATGCACGCTTGTGACTTTGTGAATTTGTAATACTTTCACTCGAGCTGTTCATCATTGGCATATTTCCATGCCTCCTTATGAACAGTGCAGTTGGCTGAAATGTGTTTTCACATATCCGGCACAGAATTGCACGGTCGCTGTGTGAAATCACTTTTCAGGAAAGTTTGAGGAAATGACAGTGACACTATTCATGAGCAGAGGTCTTAAAATGCTTATGTTGAAAATTTGGTGCCGAAAGTCCATACAGTGACTGTGTTGCAAGCGTGCATTGCTCAGTTTCCACGCACCCTTGTAACTTCATCAATATGCAATATTTTCATGCCACATTTTCACCACTGGCATTTGTGCACACCTGCTTATCAACAGTCCAGCTGTCATTTTTCACAGCCTATCCAAAACTTGTTTCTGCAGCTGTGGCGCACAATGGCATGCTCGCTATGCAAAATCACCTTTTGCAACACACTAACAAAATCAAAGCACTATGCGTCTCTAGCTCCACCACTGCCAATGCCAGCATGACAACATTTGGCATTGACAAATGCTTGTTAATATAGCAGTGGGTATATCAACATAGCTGTTGTGAGACGGCTATGTAAAAACCACAGGATTTCTGTAACTGTTTTTAGAGATGACTCACAACTACTTTATCAGTATGCCAACTGGCATATTGATATAGTAATTGCCAGAGTAAAACAGTGGCTAGGCATTAGGGTAAGTGAAGGCTAGTGCTGGCTGCCATCATGGAAATGAGTTGGGTGGTTCTACCAGACACCAAGTATCCAATTAACATGGATCAGAAGAGGGTACCACTAGGCACCAGATATTGGCATACTAGGAATGTGATGCCAGGGGTCAGGAAATTGTGGGGCACCTTCTTTATGCATCATTAAACCATGTTTTGTGGGATCATTAAGGAATTTTCCTCAAGCATGCTGTTAGCACTTACAAAAAGCTTCCACTAAGCCACTGCACCTTGTATGCATGCCTCTGCCTCATTAGCAGATGCTCCTAGTGCTCATTAGCACTCATGCTCTAACAGCTTTGCACTGCACTAGCCCTGCCTTCCAATGTGACACATGCACTAAAGGAAAACATTGTCATTTCACAGATGACACCATAATCGGTAGGAGGTAGACTCTGAGGAGGGACTGGGGGGACATGAGACAGGACCTAGAAAGACTAGCAAGGTGGTCTATGATTTGGCAGCTAAAGTGCAATGCCAACAACTGCTATGATATACACATAGGCAGGGGGAAGCCCACAGATGGAATACTGGATAGTGGGCAAACAAATCATCAAAACCTTTGGGGAAGGGGGCTTGGATCATCATATGTGATAGACTCAAGTCAGCAGCCTTATATACAAATGTGTTTGTCAAAGTTGAAAGGATGTTAGGCTGCACAGGGAAGCTGTTTCTAGTAGGAAAAGAGATATTGTTTTAATCTATTGATCCCTGGTGATGCTACAAATGGAATAATATGTCCAGTTCGGGAATATACATCTGAAAAAAGACAGGGACAATATAGAGATGGTCAAGAGGCAAGCTAATTAGACACTACAGGGACAGCAGGGGACAACTTGCATAGAGCATCAGCCAGTCTGAACGTGCACTTGTTGGAGGCCAGAAAGGAGAGAGATGACATGACAGAATTGTCAAGAAACATTCATGGGACATGAGGTATCCACAACCAGTGGGGGTGGGGGTGAGTGGGGAGGAATACAAGGAGGATGTGAGGAAGTACCTCTTCAATGAAGAGAGCTGGATTGCTGGAACAGATGTCATAGGGAGGTGTTAAATGCTGAGATGGTGATGGTTTCAAAAGAAGGTTGGACAGATACAAGTGGTCTGTGAGTGCAAGCACTAGGGGAGGGTAGAGGGCAGAGAGAATGGAGAATAGGGCCAAACTGCCACTAGGGCACTCAGCTCCTGCCAGACCAACAGTAGATTGAAAAGCTCTGGTAGGAACTGAGCAAACACCGTGGACAACACAAATCTTTTTCTGCCAGCAATATTATGTGTTTCTGTGTTTCTAACTACCTCACAAGCATACAAAGCACAGTAATTATGGCCAAAACCCTTGTTGTACAGTGCTGATTGAATGCAGGGCCTTACGTCCTTTATGAATATAGTATTGTTTGCTTGTGCCCCTTATCTGTCAATCATTCACAGGAAGTCCTAGGTTAAAGTCTTGTTAATCTACTGTCCTACATTGTGTGACCCTAAGAAATGACTTGACCTCTGCTAAGTCAACCTTCCTGGTCATAGTACAGTATCCCAATGAAGCATGGCCATGCCAGAATAATGATGTTGAATCTCACATAGTTTGTCCATGGGGGATCTCAGGTTAAATAAATAATTCTGATTTCTCTTTTTATAGATTCAAAGAGTGACAGCATGTTAGCCAAGATTAAGGGGTTAGAAACATCCTTAGACAGTCAAAGACCAGGCAATCATTTGAACAAATATAAATGTTTAATTAGTGTGCTACTTTGTTAAAATCAAAAAAGTCCCATGCGCTTTTAGCTGGTCAGTTTGGTAATGGCAATAAGTACTTTTGAAAGTCAGATTTCAGGTTCATACTACCAGATGCACATGTGATAGGAACTGCCTTCAATTCTGTGAAGGAAGAGAAATAAAATTAGAACAAAAGCATTTACTGGAATTATAATGACCATGTTACTCTGTGAATATTGTCAAATGCAAGGCGTCATAGTAGTTATAGTATATAATACTACATATAGATTAGTCTTTCACTGTTGAAAAAGCCATCAGTTATTGTTTATCTATCATATAAAATATCAGTTACAACTGTATAACAGTGTAATTTACCAACTAAAAGAATATACCACACAAATTAAAAATATATACTGCATCAATAGAAGTTGTAGAATCTGGTACCAACTCGTACTTGACTGACAAATGAAAATCAACTCTGAAATCCCATCTCGACTATAATCCCTCTACGGTACCTGCTGATGCTAAAATAGCCAACTATCAAACTCCCAACACAAATTCTATGAACAGTTGGCTGCCTTGTTGAGCATCCCTCACTTGCATGTTTAAAATCAGACACCTGATCTTTATTATTGTTACTAAACTGTTCCTTACCACACTAGCGGTATGAGCAGCATTTGCAGACAATGGAGGAGGGTTGAAATAGGGAGCATGCATCTTTGACTAAGGTTACCATTGAACATATCATCCTTCCTCCAGCAAAAAAGCTTCCACTTGCATGGTTTACAGTCTGCCTGACTGAGCCGATGTCCCAGCTCAAGGAGCTGCTGCACAAGTTGGGCAGTACCGGCTTGACAGTCCAGAGATGAGTCTGGACTCAGGACATCTCCTGCCATTCCCAGAGGATGAGAGGCCAATCATTGACCTGCTATGGATGCTGGTAGGCTTGTTTTTTTTTATTTCAGGTTGCAGGATCTTTTAAATCTCAGTTTAATCAAGGTTTTTACTGCTACAATCAACTCTATTTAGGCTGAAAACTGCACACTTTTTATTTTTCTTCACAGCCCAAATTAACATTAGGTCATTGTCAAAGTATTAGTGTCAAAGTGCCTTCTATTTACTGTTTACTTTGTCAGCAGTCAGTGCTTGTTTCAAGTTATAAAGTTCAATGTAGTTTGTTTAATTTTCAAATTGCGATGTTTACACCTCTAATACAGTCAGTGTTATATTACTATTTACTTTCTGTTAACTTTGTCTGCATTGAGTGCTTGAATGCCCCACACTTCTAATATTGTGTTGGGATCTTAACAGTCGGTATTAGCAGAGTTGGGCATTCAAGCGTTGGGATAGAAAATGTGTCAGGCTTCCGGAGTCAGGCAATTGAGAGTCAGGATTCTTAGAGTTAGGATTTAGTATAGATCCCATAAAATATGACTCAGGTTATCTGAAGACACCTGTTTAAAAGTGAAACTTGCATGCTGAAGTCTTAAAGTTATATGCCTGAATTTAACCTGATGATGAATCACGATATATGCCAGCATGTGGCAGCTTCACATTAGATGAGGGGTGGCCAATGATAGAGAAAGTAGCATATATACTTAAAAGGTGGTGTTATTTAACCAGAATTAGTGGAAATTAGCCTGTCCCTGTGATTAGTAGTAATGAGTACACAAGCCACAGTAGCCATTTTACCCTAAGGTCACAGTTTAATATTATTGTTAAATTTAGATGGCAGGAGCTCTGAAAACTGTACTACAGCCTGGTCAGAAGCACATGAATAACTGAAGATCTGAGGACAGGGCAGAGCCCAGGGTGGGATGGATTGTTACCTTTTGAGTCACATGTGCATCTCAGCTTATCAGGGTGACATAAACCAGCCTGTATGGAATTGGAGTGCCTCAAGGACTATGACCCACAAACACAAATGACTAAGTAGCCCAATCAACACTCTCAAAACAAGAATGTCATAATCAAATAATCAACTAACCCCTACAAAATTCAAATACCCCCAATACAAAGCAACTAACACCACCAAAATCTCCCCAAAAAGTCCAACCTGCTACCCAAAACACATAAAACGAAACATTAAAAAAAATAAAAAATAAGGAACCCTGCAATTCAATTACAAAATATTGCAAACAAAACACATCTTCATATACAGTATATATATAC
Source organism: Neoceratodus forsteri (assembly GCA_016271365.2). Classification (NCBI taxonomy): domain Eukaryota; kingdom Metazoa; phylum Chordata; order Ceratodontiformes; family Ceratodontidae; genus Neoceratodus; species Neoceratodus forsteri. The sequence continues at coordinate 81,456,586 of CM028133.1, read as the reverse complement.
CCTAAAACTACAGCCCCTGGAAAGTGAAGCACTACCCCAGCACACAAGTCCATCACCAAACAGCTCTGGCAGCACTGTTCCGTATCTTAGTCAATGAACACTCCAGTCCCTGAACATTGCTCCAGAACTCTGTCACCAACCCCTAAGCTCCATGCCACTGTCATGCTATTTGAAATTTTGCTTCATGCTGCTATAAATTCCCCTGCTCAAAATACCAACCTACAGTTAGTAGGGGATCACCCACAGCTGCTTCACCTTTTTTTATCCAGCAGCCAGTTAGGATGTTCCCAGCATCCTTCACAAACCCACACACAGATCTACATGCATGTGTGTGTAAAATTTAATGGCAGCATGCATGTACACAACCACTAGTGTGCCCACACAAGCAAAAAACATACATGGCATGGCTAGTAATTATCTCAGTAGTGATCAGAACTGAAGCTAACCATCCCAATGTATTATGTAACATAAACAATAGGTAACTAGGGTATACTCATGAAATATACCAACTTGGAGATCATGAGGTCATTACTGCCATTCTTTCTTGGGGCCAATTACATCATGAGCTTCCTTCAATTGTATTTTTCCATGTATGCTACAGATGCCTGTCATGCATTCCATATGTTCATGATACTATAGCTTACTGCAATATATAGCTTGAAATCATCAAGTAGGATTAATGTTAACAGAGCTAGGATTCTACTCACTGTCTACCATATGAAGGTTATTAGTACAAGCAGGGTTTGTGCTAAAAGGGCTAAGAGAAATTCAGCTATACAGTATATTTCCAAGTGATTTCCGTTTTTTTTCCCACTCAGGCTTCCTCATTCAAAGTTTCCTAAAGGTTGCAGTGACCTGACAGATCGAGCCTGAGTGTATATCCCCTAGAGATTTCCCTCTTTTAATCAAGAAGACTCTCTTACTCTAAGGTTCCTGAAGAAGTTGTCTCACAGATAAGTCCTGCTAAATAGTCTTTATAGAGTTTTAATCTCTCAGGAAAAAGTTACCTAACAGACGAACGGCAGTGGTGTATTCTTAAGAAGTTTTCTTTTGTGTACTTGTATATCTTCAGCTCTCTCTCAGTCTTTTGTCCTCTTTACCTGTGCAGTTAAGTTAGCTGTAATATTATTGGAATTTTACTGTAATTTATTATGTTTTTATGATGTATTTTTATATGTTTTCATGTTTTGTATTGAAATTTAAATTTATAATATTAACTTGTTCAGCGCCTTGATGTATTGAAAGGCGCTATATAAATAAAATTATTATTATTATTATTATAGTTCTCCCCAGGAGGTACTGTAAGGTGACAAGGCAAACCCACCATAACTATATATACTTGTGTAACCCCCTTGTTACCCGAGTTTACTAAAATCCCATTTAGATCTAGTGACAGGCAAGGAAAGGCAGCTTGTGAGACACCAGTTAAATGGGTTTCACAATGTCTCACTCTGTTCTCAGTCTCAGCTGAGCTAGAGGGATGACATCACTATAGAATTCTCACAGTGGCATAAGCCACAGTGGAATGCCGCAGCAGGGAGTTAGGTTAGAATGTTGGGGGTTTTCAAAGAGACTGCAGAAGTCTAGTGGGAGACTCAAGTGGAAGAGGAGGAGTGCTGCAGTTGGCAGCCCCTCAGAGCCTAGCTGTGCCATAGAGCTACCTCTGAAACAGGGTAGGGTGTTCTTGCCCTAGCGAAGGACGCAGAAGATCACAGCAGAAGTGGTAGAGACCGCTCCCCGAGTTGTTCCAGTGCCCCATCCCTGGAGGGATGGGGGGAGAATTCAGCATTGCAGGAGCAATCCCCTGGTCCTGCTGGGAATGGGAAAAGCTGTTTGAGAAGAGTTTGTTGTGAGTTTGCAGAGAATTTTGGGTTCCCTCTGAGAGAAGCTCGGGGGCACCTGCGAACCATGGTGAGTCTGCTCTGACATAGACCCCATGTTTTCACCAAGTACAGTTGTGTAAAAGTATCTGCCTACTGTGGTATCAGGAAAGGACTGGGCAAGTACACTACTTTTGAGATATGTGTATGGCTTTAAATGCGTCTAAACAGTGGTGGTCTGCAGGGATGGACATAGCCACTTACAGTATGTTGCAAGTCAGGACTCCAGCTACATGGAGAGTAGAATGTTAAATGTGACATACAGTTTGAGATAGCAATCTACAATCAGAGAGTTCAAGGAAAGGTGTGGTTCCAAATGAATGGCCGGGTATGAATTTGGGAACAAGAGGTGGGAGACCCCCCCCCATCTCAAGTAACCAGGTTTACCTCTAAGGATTCACTTTGGGCACCTATGGCCAGTGCCTGCAGAAAGTACCCAGATGTGGTATTAAAGTATGAGATGTTCCCTTTAGAGCTAGGAAGTGCTTGAGGGTGGTTGAGGGAGCCACCACCAGAAAATCCATGACATATGGAAATGTGTACTAGTGCTGGCCAGAATGCCATGCCAGGGAATAAAAGAGTGAGAGTACCAGTTCAGGCATGTGAGCCCAGATGTGTTCAGAACCTGAGAGTTGTTGTGTGATGAAGAAAATGTGTTCTGACCTCTACAGATCTGCATATCCAGTGAGTGTAGCCCCGTGGGGGTCCATCTTGCTTTGTATTCTTGTGTTGAAGTGAATAAAAGCCACACTTTAGAATCCCACTCCTGGTTTGGACATTTTCAGTTCTTGCTTCCTGTGTCTGGAATTACTTGGGTGCCCCTGACCAGAAGTGCAAACCTAGCCCTGATGCGAAGCGAATGTTTTCTCCCCCAACCCAGGCTATCCAGGTAGTGGGGTACAATAACAACAAATATCACCTCTTTCCCCCCCCCCCCCGGTTACACTTATGATGTTGATTTATTGTAGTTTTATTTTATTGTTCCAGTATAAACATTGAGTACCAGATTGGAAATTGATGACATATTTGCCTTTGGTCAACTGGATCCTGACTTGAAAGTTGGAATTTAATTGATACTATTAAATGTATCTGGCCCACAGAACAACATATTGCTGCAAGATAGTTTATGAGTACAGTTGCCTGACTGAGCTCTGTGAAGCATTTCATGCAGGAATGTCAGTTTGCTATGTCAATTAAAAAAAGGTTCTGAACATTCTTAGTGTGGAGGGATAATATAATGTTTAATTCAAAAGATCCTTTCCTGGAGGAATGGAATATAAAAGTAAAAGGGAATATAAAAGTACAAGTTCTGAGAATTATTTCATTCAGGCAAAAAAAGCACAGACTAACAGAATGAAAGAACTGCAATATAGCAAAATGTATTATCCCTGTTTTGTAGGTAAGAGACTTAAATCTATTTAAGACAGTAGTACAAAGAAAAAAATGTTTTCCAACAGCTAATTATCACCTATAGATACTACAAAACATGGCATACATGTTAAATCTGCATTTCAAGGTGCTTCCTATGCTGTGCACTATGCATGTTTTATTTACCCTATCATAAACTGTACTGAAAAAGAAATAATGTGACTTACTGGGAATTGAACCCAGGCCCCCAGAATACCATGCCAGTGATCTAACCACTGAGCTACAGGCTCACAGGGTTGGACCTGGGGTTACTGAACACACATTAATTCTCTATTATTGCATATCCTTCAACTAAGAATAATCAAGATGTATATTAGATGTTTTTCTGAAGCAGTATTAGCCACTGCTAAGCAATTTAAATCACAGATTGTAGTGAGAAAGAAATAATGTGACCTACTAGGAAATGAATGGCACAATGAGTGATTACGTTTCTCTGGGTACCCTTTATTTCTCTTTGGAAAAGTATATGAGTGCTAGGGAGTTCCACCAGGCTGGATTGTGAAAATGTTTGTACAGAACTGAGGAGGACTACAACCACATAAAATAATTGCTATCTTTAAATTGTTGAATTATTCTTCTTTATTTTCAAATATTCTTGTTTTCATTCTCAAAATTCATGAGCACCCACAACGTTTTTATAAGCTGATGTACGTCTCAGGACAGGGAACAGCAAGAGGAAGGAGCTGCTGTTATAACTATACTTCTCTACTGGGACTAAAGAACTAGAACTCTACCACTGGGACCTACAATTTAGGGTAAAAAAAGAGTTAGTGTGTTTGTCTGAGTTGGCTGAAGTGAACTGTTATCTGTGCAGTTATCTAGGTGTTTGTCTCAGTTGTCTTAATGGAATTGTTATCGGTGCAATTAACTAGGTGTAGAAAAAGATGTAAAGTGGGGGAGTGGGATAGCTAGAAGGAAGCCTGGTTAAAGCCAGATTTAAAAACTGCCCTAGATAGCATCTGTCAGAGAACAGGCAGAGAACAGAAAGAGGAAGGAGCTGCTTTTATAACTATACTTCTCTACTGGGACTAAAGAACTAGAACTCTACTGCTAGGACCTTCAATTTAGGGTAAAAACAACAAAAACAAGCATTTTTCAATGCAGTATGTTGCTTGCTTATATGTGCTGTTTAGATATTTGAAAGTGATAGTACCATGCCTAAGAACTGTCATGTGCCCCCCCGCCAGACATCCACTGTGTCTTTCTGTTCAGTATTCACAGAAGAGGGGGAGGGGCAAGGGCCACAGCCATACAGCAGTTGTGAAGGCATGAAGAGGTGGACAATAGTCCACTAACAGGCAGAAGAATCCTGCAGGAGGTGACTAAATTGAAGGTGGACAAAGCAATGGGACCAGATGGCATATACCCAAGGATATTAAGAGAACAGTGAAGGGAGATAGCAGTACCTCTGGCAGCCATGTTCACTGAGTCATTCAACACAGGGGTGGTACCTGAAAATTGGAGGAAGACACATATGGTCCCTCTATACAAATCTAGCAGTAGGGAGGAGGTGGAGAACTAAAGGATGCTCAGCCTCACCTCAGTAGTGGGGAAGATCATGGAGGCATTGCTTAAAGAAAGGATAGTGGGGCATCTAGAAGCCATTGGAGCCCAGGACCACAGGCAACAAAGATTCACAGTGGGAAGGTCATGTCAGGCAAATCTGGTAGATCTCTTTGACTGGGTGACAAAGAAAGTAAATCAGGGTGGGGCAGTGGACAATGCTTACCTTGATTTAAGCAAAGCCTTTGACACTGTCCCACATAGGAGGCTGATAAACTAGCTGAGTAGGCTGGGCATGGGGGAAAGGGTGGCAAACTGGGTTAGAAACTGGCTAACAGACAGGAGGCAGAGAGTGGTGGTAAATGTGGTGCAGTCTAGGGAGAGGGGATGACCAGTGGGGTGGTACAGGGATTGGTCCTGGGGCCAGTCCTGTTCAATATCTTCATTAGTGACATTGCAGAAGGGCTGAAGAGAAAGTTCTGCCTGTTTGCAGATGACATCAAGATCTGTAAGACAGTGGATACCCCAGAGGGGTTGGAGAAGATGAGGAGGGACCTGGGGAAGCTTGAAAAATGGTCTGAGGACTGGCAACTGAAGTTTAATTCAAAAAAGTGCAACATTATGCACCTGGGACACAGAAACCCTGGGGAAAGCTACAGGATGGGGGTTGCTGACAGTCACAAAGAAGGAAAGGGACCTGAGGGTTCTTATTTCAGATTACCTGAAAATGCCAAAGTGGTAAGGCAGCTGGGAGGGCCAGTGACATGCTGGGGTGCACAGGCAGGGGTACCACCAGCATAAGGAGGGGAATAGTGATGCCGTTATATAAAACCATGCTCAGGCCTCACATGGAGTACTGTGTGCAGTTCTGGAGGTCGCGCCTTCATAAGGATATTAACAGACTGGAGATGATCCAGAGAAGGGTGAATGGGATGGTACAGAGCTTGCAACACAAGACTTATTAGGAGAAATTAAGGGACCTCAATATGTACTCACTGGAAGAGAGGAGGGAAAGAGGGGATATGATAGAAACATTCAAGTACCTCAAGGGTGTAAGTATAACTACTGAGAAGCAGGAGACAGCTGCTATAAACACGTGTGCCAGCTTCTGTGTGATATTCTTTTGTTCTTATAAATATGTAATCTCCAGTATTTCAGCAATCACATGACCACACTGCCTCCTTTAGGCAATTTTATGTTGGTTGATGCCTGGAGTCAGACGGCAGACAGAGGGCTCACCAGATTGTGTTGCCACTTGAAAAACTTCATAGAGTGTTCTTTTACTGGTAAGCATTTTGGAAAGCTGGTGAAGGTCTCACAATTTTTATCATGATTTTATCTCCTTATGTCTGTCCCCTTTGGTCCCCCCATCCCCACACCCCAACAGTAATCAGTGGCCACAGCTGCAGCCTTCTTCTTACCAAGATGGTGGGTGAGCAGCTGCCTTCACAGTCTGTGAAGTCTGACATCTTTCAGTGCCGCTTATTGGTCATCTTCCAACACAGGCGAGGTGCTGCCAGACCAAAACTAACTCAGGACAAGCAGCTTTCAAAGTGGGGAAGAAATGGAGTGAGCAAGAATCAAGTACTCATTCAGATGTGGCGTTGATTGTGAGATCAGCATACTGGTGTGGACACTGCAAATAAGCAGCTTTATGAAGAGTAAAGGCTTCTCGAAGCACTGGGGTTCTGTTTACTGTATTGTAAGTGGGCTGCATCTAATTCGGTAATTTACTGTACCTTACACCTGGATGTATAGTAGGCCCAACTTTAAATAAACATTGCACCTGATTGAACAATTGATGCCATAGAACTCCTGCCTGTCTATGTTACTGCATGTCTTATTCTGCCTGTGTCCATCAGGACCTCCTTGTGAATGAGCTTACTCAATGGATTTTTCCTGCAATGAATTTGAACCTACTCCACTTCCATAGCCTTATTGATCTCTGTTGACCCTCTCCTTCCCCTTTTTCTAATATACCCCTATGTTTATCCCATGCATGCTTCATGCTCCCTACCATTTTAGCTTCCACCACTTCTCCTGGCAGTCTGTTCAAGGCATCTACCATCCTTTCAGTAAAGGAATATTTCTTCACATCTATCCTGAACTACCCCCTACGCTCAGATGATGTCATCATGACTCATCACTTAACACAGTTGGCAGACATCTTAGGGAGAAACCAAGGCTGTATTTTGTAAGTGAAAGGCTGATGTTTACATTTTTCAAAAGCTATAAAACTGCATTTATGTTATTTACATAAATGTAGTTTTAGCATAAATGTAAACAGTAACCTTTATTTTACCTCGCAATGAAGCCAGATTTTGGAGTTTGCAGTTTTAAAAAAACTGCTTGTTTAGGTATCCTTTAAGTGTCACAGTTTGCATTTTCTTCTTGAACTGGTTATTTTTGCATTTATGTTACAATATTTAATATTATGACCATGTGTTTATGTCATGGACCATAACTGATATCCAGCCTTACCCCCCTCCTGTGCTCCAACTTGCATAGAAGATAGTGCTTGTAGACATATCTAATCATTTTGCCGCTATGTTCTGATGTGTTCTGGCAAGTTCTGGCATGTTCTGGTGTGTGTGTGTGTGTTTGTGCGTGTGTGTGTGCTTTTGATTCAATTGCTTGTGTCTTGCATGGAAAACAGTGCTTGTAGACAATTTAATAATTTCGCAGCTGTGTTCTGTGTGTGTGTGTGTGTGTGTGTGTGTGTGTGTGTTCCTCTGAGGCTGTTCTTGCAACCTAGGAAAGGTACTTCCCCAGACACAGCAGCAGTACATTGCATAGCAGATATAAAATGTCAATAAGCAGGTCATGCAACAGATGTGCTGAGCAGTTACTGAAGCAAGAAATGTACAGCTGTAATTTTTTACATCCTGTTCAAAATGTGTTTTTGCACCTGTGGTGCCAAATGGCACAGTCACTGTGCAAAATCTCCTTTCGGCTAATGAACTGATAGCGTCACTGTTCATGCGGTGGGGTCACAAAAAGCCCATACTGAAAACTTGGAGTAAAAATACCGAGAAATGGCAAGGGCATTAGGGTTTCTGACCATAACACCCTGCACTGTAGGGACTGACAGGCATCAGGGGTGTGACTTGGTATTGTCAACAGTAATGCTCATGCCATTCCACCCCTATCCCCACCCTGCAGCCAGTGACAGGTATCGAGGTGTGCCTTTGATTCTTCAGCCCCAAAGTTCATCCATTCTATTATACTGTACCCATTTCAGCATATTTCCTTATAGAATGGGGTGAATGTAAAGTTTGACAACCCCAAGGCACACCTCGACTCTTGTCTGTGTCTGCAGGGTATGGTGAGGTGAAATGACATGAGCATTATGGGTAATCACCCAAAGGCACACCCCAATGCCTGTCCATGTCTGTGGGGTGGGGGGTGGGGTTGGCGTCACTTCAATACTTCACTGCCATTCCTATTCTGCCTGTTTGTTTGTGTGTGTGTCTCTCTCTATCTATATGTCTATGTAATTATCTATCTTTCTATTAATTGCATGTATCACTATTTTTACCTATTTCTAAAACAAACCTGCATATCACATTTGCCTGCACTCTGAGCACATACTTATGAAACTGTGCATATTTATACTCCACTTCTGTGTAGACCTCATACTTTCCTAATATTACCATTATCACAAGCATAACTACATTGCCCTTATCAAAAGCGACCCCTCTGAAAGTTAATATCACATTTTCTCTAACAGTCCATCATTATTACACCTGACTTCCTGACATCAACACACATTGCTTAAATATAACTTACATCACTTCATGGCCCAAAACCCTGTTTCTCTTAAAAAAAATAAATAAAAAAAAACTGTAAATAATCCCAAGGCTGAACATATGCCAGCCATTACTTTTTCATGTACTGCCATCTTCTGTACCATCATGGGAATTGCATATGTTTCCCTTGATGCTTTTCATTATTGGGATATGTGCAATTATGTTTTCTTTAAAATGTGGCTGTCTGGCCAATATCATCCGGAATAACACATACATCAGTGGCATTTGCTCTGGGGTTCTTTTGTAAGCTTCCTATTCCTTCCATTAAAATGTACACCTCCATATATTTTCCTAATAATGTGTGTGCCTTCCTTGGAACAGAAACTAAAACAAATCTTACTGCTTACAAATCATTGTGTTGTTTCTCCATACCTCCTTAACAATTCCATACAACTTCACTAACTACATTCTGTAGCCGTGGTGTATCTGACCAGATTTTGTTTTATATACTTGACACAATGAAAGTGAGGCATTGAGATAATCAGTGCACATGATCCTGCTCTTGAATAATATCAGTTATCTAGCTCTGCATTGTTTTTTCACCCTTTACTCCAAAATGATTGCATTTCCCTTTGGAATAAAATCTGGGCTGGAGAAAGAAATAATTCATAAAAGTTGTCTCGTGCCTATCTAGAAGCATGCCACTGTAATGTCTAAGGGTCCCAGAATAATTCAGCTTTGTGCCTTAGTTCTTATTAGTCAAGAAACATCTCCTGAGCCCCATTTGCTTATACTATAAAGCAAGTTAGAAATATTTTATTTATGTAACACTTATTACATACTAAGGGGCTTGTCATTACCTTTGGTGCTTTAGGTTAATTTTGTCACGTTTACTTTTACCTTGTGTGAATCATCCACGCATTAGCTGAGTAGTCTATCCAGTTGTGTGGTCAGTGAACTGTAATACTGATTGTAATTTTTTCTTATACAGGTGCACAACAGGGCACTAGTATGCATGTCCAACACACCTGGGAGTCCCTGACAGGAACAGCTTGGTCTTACTTGAAGCTGCTTACCATGTTGCTCACACTCTATTTTCACATTGCTCCTGCTGCCGGTGTAACATTTTGGGGGCGGTGTTTAACCAACCAGGAAACTGTAGAGTTGGGACCAGGCCATATATTTACAGGTGGGGGGGAGGGTGCAGTCTGGGTAACTGTCAGACAGGGGAGTCACCACAGCTTGTGGCAACTTTGATCCAGGCCTGCTGTGGCTGGAAGCCATCACTGCTTGTGACATTATCAAGACACCCCATAGTAGAAGGAGAAACACTACTGCATATTGTAACATTGATAAAGCCTCTCTGGGCAAAGCACTGCTACTGCAAGCTATAAAGGGCTGTACACATTTGTAAGGGTGTGTGTGTATACACATGTGTGCAAGTGTGTGTGTGTGTGTGTGTGTGTGTGTGTGTGTGTGTGTGTGTGTGTGCATGTTTATGGCTATACTGTAATTCAAACTATGACATCACCCTGTACCATTGGTACTTTGATTACCTTGGTCTCAAACGCCTCTATCAAATCCCAGCTTTTCCACCTACCCACCCCCCCGGAACCCACAATAACAGTAGTACTCTGCTCTGAACCCAACATAACAAGTAGCACTTCTCCTGTGCCTACTTCTCCAAGCTTAAACAGACACTAGCTGCCTCCACCCACTTGGTTGATTCTCTGCCGTATAATTTTCCTGTTGTGTATATTGCTATGGGCTATGCTCCACCACCTCATTATTTATGCTCGGTTACCTTGTATTTATTGTATCTTATGTATTCTGGGTACCTTGTGTATTATATCCTGTATTCCCTGTCCCCAGGTCACACCTGGAAACGGGCCTCGGCTCAGTGTGCCTTTCCCAGTTACCAAAAGTTTAAATATAAATAAATAAATGAAAAGATCAGGTGCTGAGGCTGACCCACTGACTGACACCATCTCAGCTGCTATGGTCCATAGAAAGGTGGGAGTCCTAGAGCAGAGTGGTTCTTTAACACTGTTGAGATATATAGACTCCCAATCACCTGACATACTAACCCACTCCTCTCCTTTAGCACTGCTGCTGGAGTGCTTCTATTTTATTGGCTGTGGGGTAGAAGGAAAAACATTTCTCTTTCTCGCTTGAAGATGGGTTTCACTTCCCCCCACTAAACTTATAGGTAGGTTTACCTGATTCACTGTTGAGCCAAGTTTGAGTCACAAGGGGCAGTGGCTATGACATTCACTTGCCTGTCTATCCCTGGGTAGCCTACTTTTTCCCTGTACTGGGAAAACACCTGGGCTCCACCACTTCACAACAGAAGTAGAACTCTGCCCAACTACTTTTGAATTTGGCCCAGAAAGGAAGAGCAGGACTACAGCAAGAGTAGGGTGTGGTGTGGGTGACTATGAATGTGCAGGTGGAGGGGCATGGCAGGGTTTAAAGTGTGATTATGCTTTGAATGTTGTGCATATGATGGATGACTCCAGGTGTGTGTGTGGGAGGGGACAATCTTACAGATGTGATGCATGCCTGGTCAGTGTGTGTGTGTGTGTGTGTGTGTGTGTGTGTGTGTGTCTGTGTTTGTCTGTGTTTATGGGGGGTTACATGGCTGTGTTTGGGGACTTTGACTATTTTAAAAAAACTTCAAGTTTATTCAGGTCAGACACAAATAAATGAATTATACAGGCGATTAATTAAAGACATCACATAATAGATTTTATAACATCTCTGGTCTGTCACATATGAAGTCCATTAATAGATAGTAATAATGTTTCATTTTCTCTTCTAGGACGTCTTTGCATGGCAGTTCACCTTTTCCATGTTGAATCAATAATATAAAGTCCCAAACGCTTTATCAAGCATTACCATTTCATCCATATTAATATGTGTCTCCAATCAAGCCCACCTGTAAATGTTATTTCTTGAATCGTGTCCTGTGTCTAAACCTTAATAAAATTCTTGGAAACATATAACAATAAAAAAAAAATTGAACTCATTACATGGCTAATTGTTTGAATCTTACTTATTTTAGTATATTTCTATTAGAGGAAAGATACTGTGTCTATTTCATGATCTGTCTATATAAGAAACTCTCTGTCATTCACTGGGGGAAGGCCTGCTGGGATAAAACAGAGACCCCCTCTAGATTTTCAAGCAACTGCATGAATGGTAACCATATGCCATTATACTTATCTCCCCTTACATGAAGTTCGGTTGTGATCCTCTCCACTAGAGAGATCTCCTTTACTATGTCTATCCATTCTGACAGAGTAGGTGGATTAGGGTTAAGCCAATGTCTGGTGACGGCCATATATGCGGCTGCTAATAAAATTCCTATAAAGGATTTCTTCCCATTGGATCTTTTACAATTGGGGAGGGAGCCTAAAATCATGAGTTTAAAGTGAAGTGATTCCTGAATTCCAGTCATCTGTTGGAAGTGCTCCCCTACAGCTTCCCAATAGATTTGTAGTACTGGACAATCCCAAAAAATGTGGTAGTGGTTCCCAGTGACTCCACAGTTCCTCCAACATTTCTCCGAACCACCCACACTGTAATGTTTGGTTCTGGTTGGGGTGTCAAAAAATCTCACTAGGGGTTTCCACCTAAATCCCCTCCAATTGTTAGAAGCTGATGTGCAGAACGCCCTCTCACAAATTTGATGCCAGCTCTGTGCTTCTAGTTGTGATCCTGCCGCCCCTTCCCAAGCTGTCTGGCACTTCAGTGAGGTATTCTCCATAGAAACCATGTAATTGAAAACCAATCTAGAAATCAGATATGTTTCCTTGGGACAAGCTAGAATAATCAGTTCCAGTGGGTGAGGGTTCCCCTCCACATCCACCATGTTGGTACCAGCTCACAAAAAGGAGACAACCTGTAAATATTTAAAGAAATGTGAGGTAGATAGGTGGAACTCCAGCTGTAATTCCCTTAAAGTTTTTATTTGCCCTTGCTGAAGGAACTGTTTAAAAAATATCAAGCCCTGTCTCCTACAACGATCAAAAAAGGGATCTATTCTTGGTAGGCAAAAGTGAACACAATGTGTAATTTCCATTCTGTTGGAAAGAGAAGAACCCAAACCCAGATCCTTTTTCACCTCCCCCACACTATGTACATTTGGTTTAATGAAGCGTTTGCTATTCCTATTTTACTTAAATATTCTGGTGAGCCAGTGAAGTCCAATGTCAGGGTTACCTCCAGACTACTTCCAGATTCCTGCCAGAGTCAGGTATTATCCAGGTCTCCTTTTTTATGTGCTGCCCATGGTATCAATTGGGCCATCTGGTAACAAGTTTTTAAATTGGGTAGCCCCAAGCCTCCTCAATTCTTTGCTTTCAGTAGTGTTTCCCATGCTGTCCAAGCCCTTTTCCCTCCCCACACAAACTGATGGAGAGCTTTTGTTATTTCTTTCCACTCTAAACTTGGGATATGTAGGGGCAAAGAATGAAATAAAAATAGAAAGCATGGAAGAACATTCTTTTTGAATCCACAATCCCCATGAAGGACAAGGGGAGGAGCTCCCACCTTTCAAATCCCCTTTGTTAGCTTCCCATAACTAACTTAATAGAGCTGTTTGAGGTTTAGAGGAATATAAATGCCTAAATACTGGATACTGGAAGACACCCACTTAAACAGTAACATTTGAGTTAGTTCTGGGAACCAAGAACCACTGATTAGGATAATTTCTGTTTTGTTATTATTAATTTTAAAGCCTGACAGCTGCCCATAAGTTGTCAGAATTTGGTGTAAAACCGGGAAAGTTTGAAGCGAGTTTCTTAAATATAACATGGTGTCATCAGCATACAGTGATATCCTGTTCTCCTCACCTCCAACCCTAATCCCCTCCAAATCTGGGTATGTTCTGACAAATTTGGCCAAGGGCTCCATGCTTAGGGCAAACAGTATAGGGGAATAAAGGACATCCCTGCCTTGTCCCCCTTTGTATGTCCAAACCTTCTGATATGGTACTATTTACCCTGATCCTAGCTCGGGGTTTATAATATATCGCTCTAATCCAGGTTTTGAAATGGTCCCCAAAACCAAATTTAGTGAGTGCCCCCCTAAAGGAAGCCCCAGTTTAAGTGATCGAATGCTTTTTGGCACCAACTGCTATGGCTATTTGATGTTCCGTGCCTTCTTCCCATAATACAGAATGTTAAGACATCTCCTAATGTTATCTTTGAGGTGTCTATTTGGCATAAAGCCTGCCTGGTCTGGGTGAACCAGACTTGGTAAGATTGAATTTACCCTGTTTACTACTATCTTAGTAAAGATTTTGTTATCAACATTAATGAAGGAAATTGGTCTATAAGATGCACAGGAGTCCTGGGATTTATCCTCCTTTGGGATCACTGTAATAAAGGCATCCCTCCATGGGTAAGGGAAATCCCCATCTTCTTCACAGGAATTAAAAATTGTTACTAATATTGGAGCCAGTTGTGCACTAAACATTTGGTAAAACTTGACATTAAATCCATCAGGGTCTGGGGATTTACCGGTTTTCAAGATTTTGATAGTATCTATAATTTCCAGAGATGTTATGGGGGATTCCAATTGTAATTTAACCTCATCTGATAATTTGGGAAGAAAGACCGTAGTCAGGAAATCTTGTATGTCTTGTGAGGTACAAGGTCCTCCAGGGTCCGCAGAACAAAGAGCAGTATAACAGGTTTTGAAGGCTCCAGCTATCTCTTTAGGAGTATAGTGGGTGATAGCACTCCCATGATCCCCTTTTTTTATTTTCTTCACATATCTGTAAGCCTGTGATGCCCTAAGCCCAAAGGCCAGAAGTCGACCAGCTCTATTACTCTGTTCATAGTATTTGTGGTTAGTGCACTGTAATGTCCCCTCAAGTTGCTGATCCGATATAGTCTGTAGTTCTTTCCTAGTGTTGTTTAAGGTTTCACTTAGTTTTGGAGTGCTTCCCTGCTTATGAATAGCCTCAAACTGTTTTAATTGTAATTCCAGAGCTACTTCCTTTTATTTGCACTGTTTTTTTCAGCTGTGAAGCATACAAAATTATCTCCCCAAGTATTATTGCCTTTAGTCCATCCCAAAACCATTTAGAGTCAGGCTCCTCCATTTTAGTATTTTTTTGGTAATCCTTAATGGTAGTCAATATGTGCTCTCAGAAGTCCTCTCTTCCCAATGAGGGGCAGTTCATTCTCCATAAGGTACACCTACTCCAGTCTCCCTGTTGGAGGATTAGAGTCACTGCAGAATCCTCAGAGACCAACCTGGGGTGGATGGTGCAGTCCCTTATTTTGTGCAGATCTGGGCACTACAGAAAAACTAATCTATTCTTGAATAGGAGTCATCGGGGCTAGAATAGAAGATGTAATCTTTCATTTAAAAGTTTAACTCTCTCCACACATCCAGAAGAGCTAATTCCTGCATACCCCCTCTGACTGCTCGACTCATTTTCTTGTTTGTGGAAGCAATCTGGGAAGAACGGTCAACCCGGGGATTGAGGACTCAATTAAAATCACCACCCAGAAGAAGTAGGCCTTCTCCAAGGTCTGAGATCTTATGAAAAATATTTTAAAATAAAGAGTGTTCATCATTATTAGGGGCATATATATATTTATTAAGTGCACGCTCTGGGAAAATAAGTCACCAGTAATAATAACCCCTCTACCCCTTCCAAGGTCTCCTTACTTATGATTTCTAGATGTAGGGCTCTCCAATGTAAAATTGTAGTACCTGCCATTTTCCCCAAAGGGTGGGAGGCTCCACCCCACTTTACCAACCTAGGATCTTTTGAGCTTCTGGTGTTTTGCAGCAGACAGTTGTGTCTCCTGAAGAAAACAAATGTCTGCATGAAGCTGATTGAGGTAATGCAGGATTTTCTTTTTCTTAATGGGGGAATGAAGTCCCTGAACATTCAGGGATACCAGTTTCAGGGAACCCATTGCTGACCCTGTATAGTCCATTTCTGAAAGGGGAGAACCCCTCCCCTCCACCAAGAAAACCCTGCCTTCTCCCATCGTCCCTCAGATATAGACAGTTTGGTGCATTCAGCTCCCAATCTTGCATGAAAAACACTAAGCCATGTTTGTGTAACAGTGCACACAACAGGTGCAAAAGATAAAACACATTCAAAACTTACAGTACTGGGTGAGAATAGTGTGGACGAAACCATGCACAGCAAGACCGCACAGTGAAGAGTGCGAACGGCTTAATAGCGACAGGGGAATTACAGCAATACGAAAGTATCACTACCCCCTGTCACTCACATGGAAAAAAGGATGTATACGTGGCCACTGTGAGTCGGGTTCTTGGTCAAGCCGTTCCCATGGTGGAGTGGTTAGAGCACCTGACCCTGCAGTGAATGGGGGTGGTGGGAAAGCGGTTTGATTCCCTGTAAGGGAATTTGTTTTTTTTTTACTAATTATTTTTTGACCCTGTGACCACACCCTCTCGGAGTTGGTTATAATAGTTCCAGGGTGTGTGTGGGGGGCTCGGGGGTTAAAGCCCCCTGTAAAGCAAATAAAGGACCTGATTCTCAAAGGGGGCTGCATTCGGCACAAGCTGTGGCAAACTGCAGCTTGTGCCAAAGCCCCCTGCACCAGGGACCCTCCACCCGATTCAGGTCCAGGACGTGTCCCAGAGTCTAAGTCCCCTTACGCGTGGCAGCACCCCCCATGCATCTAACGCATGGCACATGGACAGGGTGTGCCCCAAGCCCCTTGTGGCAATGCCCAGCTGGTGCCTCCTATCCCCGATGGCCCCAACGCAGGCCAATGACCATCCCGGTGGTGGCCCAGACCTCCATCCAAACAGATAGTGCCCACCCCATCCCCAGATAGAGCAGGAGACCAGCATAGCCCTCCACACACCTCTGCAGAGATCCCCGACTGCCCAGAATGTGCAGCAGACCGTACAGTGTACATGCTAATACGAGTGCTACCTGGCCGCTGCTGCACATTCTGAGCAGTCAGGGACCTCATGGGAGGTGTGTGAGGGCTAAGCTAGTCCCCTGCTCTATCAGGGGATGGGGTGGGCACTACCTGTTGGGGTGGGGGAGTCACTATCCCACCATGTGGGTGGCACTAGCAGGGAATGTACTGGGGCAGCATCAGGGTTCAGGGTGGGAAGGGACTGGTACTATGTACCATAGGCTGCATAGGGGATGGGGGGTGTACATTACCATGGGCATGACATGGGCCCTGGCACCACTGGAGGACTGCGACATAGTGCCGCAGACAGGGGTTGTGCCCAACAGAGCATTTTCTAAGTCCTCTTAGACTTCTGCCTACAGGGCACAGTTTGTGAATCCCATGCCTGGGCTGTGGCAGCTTACGTCTGCCGCAGTGCCTCTTGCACCTTGTTAAAGCCCAGCTCTGGGCACAGGGACAGTGCAAGCCCTATTTAGGGCAGGCAGGCAGCCTGCGGTCGATGCAGGCCACCTTTGTGAACTGTGTGGAGGCAGCCCTAGACACAAGGTGCAATGTACACCATATTTGTTCAGTGTAAGCACCTTGTGTTAGACGTAGGGCTTTGAGAAATGGGTCCAAAGTGTTTATGGGTCTTGCCACATGCTGTTTGTCTTGTTGTGCATAGTTTTGTCCCACGCTGTCATGATCCCATGGCCTTACTTACAAACATCCTAAAACAAGGTAATCTTAAACAGAGAATAACAAGCATTTGTCAATGCCAAATGTTGGCTTGCTGGCATTGGTAGTGCAGGAGTTAGAGAGATGCATAATAGGATTGGCAGTGAAGTACTGAACTGATGCCAACCCCACCTGCACCCTGCAGAGACTGACAGGCATTGGGGGTGTGCCTTTCGGTCTTCACCATAACACTCATGCCATTTCACCTCTCTCTACCCTGCAGACACTGACAGGTGTCTCAGTATGCCTTGGGGTCTTCAGACCTTATACTCACCCCATTCCATAAGGAAATATGCTGAGATGGGTGCGGTATAGGAGAATGGGCTGAACGTTGGGGCTGAACTTGCCTATCACTGGCTGCAGGGTGGGGGTGGAATGACGTGAGCATTACAGTCGACGATCCCAAGTCACACCCTGATGCCTGTCAGTCTCTACAGAGTAGGATGTGATGGTTGGAAACCCTAACACCCCTGCTGTTTGTTGGTATTTGCATTCCAAATTTACAAAATGGGATTTTTGTGACCCCACCTCATGAACAGAGACACTATCATTTTGTTACTCATTCCTGAAAGGTGGTTTTGCACAGTGGCTGAGCCATTTGGCACCACAGGTGTGAATACACATTTCTGAGAGGATGTGAAAAATGACAGCTGTACTGTTCATGAGGTGGTGTGAAAAAATGGCAATGTTGAATTCTGGAGTGAAAATATGAAAAAGTGGTGAAGTTATGAATGTGCATAGAAACTGAACAACGTACACCTGTAATGCAATCATTGTTTTGGAATTTGTTCTCCAAATTTTCAACACGGCCATTTCTGAACCTCTCCTCATGAACAGTGGCACTGTGATTTTGTTACTCTGTCCCAAAAGTTGATTTCCGAAAGTGACCGCACCATTCTGTGCCACAGGTGTGAAAACATGTTTCAGGAAAGATGTGAAAAATGACAGCTATACTGTTCATAAGGAGGTGTGAAACAATGTCAGTGTTGGAAATCTGGAGAGAAAATATTAAAAATTGGCAAAGGTACGAGCATGTGTAGAAACTGTGCAATGCACGCTCATAACGCAGTCATTTTTATGTTTGCTTGCGCGCATGCTCAAGAAATATGTTGTGGCAGCTTAGTAGAGAAGTGGATTGTGGAGGTGCAGCAGTGTTGCAGCTGATGCCGCCACTGCTTTTGTGGGCTTAGCTGTCTATCACCAATGCAAGCGTACACTGACGGTGACACTAATTTGCAAGTGTGCCACCAACTTAAAACGATTTTACCACTGCAATGAGAAAGTGACGGGTCATTGCAGGGTGTGCCTTATCTGGTGTAAAATTACAATAAATATGGAGGGGGCTGTTGCTGTCCACCTCTCACAGTCCCCATGAAAGCTGACATTGGGGGTACCCAATCCTCCTGTCAGCATGCCCCTTCCCCAGTTCATTTGCCAATGGGGGAGCCCAATCCCCATCGGCATAATGTCCCCCGTATAATAGTAGTATGCTGAGGGGGGTGCCCAATCCCCCTCGGCTCATGCACCCCCCCAAACACAGACACATTTTCTGTGCCAACAGGGTGCCTAATCCCCATTGGCTCCAGTCCCCCCCAAAAAACACCCAGGTGGCACTCTGGGAGCCCACCCCAGTGTGCCAATTATCCCTGTAAAAAAAAAATCCCATGATGTCTTTTTGTTTTTTTCTTTGTAAAAACAGAAAACTGTCCCTTGTTGTCTCCGGTACCCCCTCCCCCAACTCGCACCCGCCCTCTGTGCACCCCACCTCCCCACATCCCCCTCACCCCATATTTACCTCCGTAGCCCGGCATGATGATCATAGGTGGAGCAGGAACATGTCTGCACTCTCCAAAGCTAACCGTGAACTGAAGAAATGCAGGTAAGCTGTATAATGGCATAAATGGATTTTTTTCAACTTAGGTGGATATCACGGCCATTTTTGCAACTTTTGGCACCACATTTTCAACATGGGGTTATTGGGACCCCATCTCATGAATTCAGTCACTGTCATGTTGTTATTCAGTCCTGAAAGGTGATTTCACGGTCACTGCGTGGAATCACCATTCAGGACCAATTAGCAAAATGACAATGTCACTGTTCATGAGGTGGGCTCCCAAAAAGCCTATGTTGAAAATCTGGAGTGAAAATATTCCAAAAAATGATTGTGTTATGTGTGTGCATTGCACAATTTCCATGCACACTCATAACTTTGAGAATTTGTAATATTTTCACTCCAGATTTTCAACATTGCCATTTTTGCACACCTCCTTATGAGCAGTACAGCTGTCAGTTTTTGTATCCTGCTTGAAATGTGTTTTCACACATCCGGTGCACGATGGCGTGGTCGCTGTGGGAAATCAATGTTTGGGACAGATTAGGAAAATCAAAGTGACACCGTTCATGAGCAGAGGTCCCAAAATGTCTATGTTGAAAATTTGGTAACACAATTCCACAAAATGACTATGTTATGAGCGTGCATTGCGCAGTTTCGACGCACACTCATAACTTCATTAATTTGTAATATTTTCACTCCAGATTTTCAACATTGCCATTTTTGCACACCTCCTTATGAGCAGTACAGCTGTCATTTTTCAAATCCTGCCCAAAATGTGATACATCTGGTGCACAATGGCACGGTCGCTGTGGAAAATCAATGTTCGTGACAGATTAAGAAAATCATAGTGACACTGTTCATGAGCAGTGGTCTCAAAATGCCTATGTTGAAAATTGGTGAAAGATTTCCACAAAATGACTGTGTTATGAACGTGCATTGCGCATTTTCCATGCGTGCTCATAACTTCAAGAATTTTTAATATTTTCACTCCAGATTTTCAAAATTGCCATCTCTTCACACCTCCTCAGGAATGATACAGCTGTCATTTTTTACATCCTGCCAGAACTGTGCTTTTGCACATCTGGCACAAAATGGAGCTGTCACTGTGGGAAATCAACATTCGGGACAGATTAACAAAATCACAGTACCACTGTTCATGAGCAGAGGTCCTAAATGCTTTCATGAGGTGGGGTCACAGAAAGGCCATGTTGAAAATTTGGAGTGCAAATACCAACAAACACCTGGGGCGTTAGGGTTTCTAACTATAACATCCCACTCTGACAGGCATCAGGAGTGTGCCTTTGGAGTGCCGGCTGTAATGCTCATGCCATTCCACCACCACCCCCACCCTGCAGCCAGTGACAGGCATTGAGGTGTGCCTTGGACTCTTCGGCCCCAAAGTACACACCATTCTCCTATACTGCATGCATTTCAGCGTATTTCCTTATGGAATGGGATGATTGTAAAGCCGAACACCCAAGGTGCACCTCAACACTTGTCAGTGTCTGTGGGGTAGGGTGATGTGAAATGGCTTGAGCATTATGGGTGATGACCCAAAGGCACACCCCAATGCCTGTCCATCTCTGCAGGGTGGGGGTGGGGTTGGCATCACTTCAATACTTCATAGCCATTCCTATTCTGCATCTGTCTAACTCCTGCACTTCCAATGCTAATGCTAGCAAGCAAACATTTGGCATTGACAAATGCTTGTTTGGAATGTTTTCACCAAATGTGCCAAACTGTCATTTTGTTAATCAGTCTCGAAAGGTGATTCCACACAGGAACCGCGAAATCACCTTTTGGGACTGAGAAACTAAATGACAGTGACAAGTTCATGAGGTGGGGTCCCAAGAACTCCATTTTTAAAATGTGGGGCCAAATTTCCAAAAATTGACTGAGATATCAACCTAAGTTGAAACCCTCCATTGCCTCCCCTTATAAAACTTACCGTCATTTCTTCAGTACACAGTTCGGCTTTGTCGAGTGAAGATGTGTTCAGTTCAGAGAAGATCTCAGCTCCCATCTTCTGGAGGATAAGTATGGGTGGGGGGGGATGCAGGGAGATGGGTTCACAGAGGGAAGGTGGGGATGGGGAAGGGGGATAAGAGAGACAACGGTGGACTGCGTTAACAAGAAAAGACTGCGAGGGAAGGTTTTCTTCATTTACAGGTTTCACAAAAAAATAAATTAATAGGCACACTGGGGTGGACTACTAGTTTGCCACAATTCTTTGGGGGGATGCCAACACAGGGATTGGGCACCCCAATATCGGCATGGCATATAGATGGGGGGGAATGCATCCGATACCAGGAGTGGGCATCCTGGTGTCAGAAAGGAAAGGGGAAACTGTTTAACCAGGAAAGACACACTAAGAGGAAAGACACACTAAGAGGGGGTTGCCGACATGGGGATTGGGCACCCCGATGTCAGCTTTTTGTAAGAGAGTGGTGCGCAGCAGGAGCCGCCATGTTACAGTGTGCCACATAATGTGGGGGAGGGACATACAGACACGGGGATTGGGTACCCCGATGGTGGCTTTCAGAGGATTGTGAGGCAGATGGCAGGAGCCACCATATTTATTGAACTGTTTCACCAGGAAAGGCACGTAATGGAGGTGTGACATCTGCCACTGCAATAACGTGCTTGTCTCTGATTGCAGCAGCAGAATCATTTCAACTCTGTGGCTCTCTTTGAAGCTCCTGTCATTGGCAGCATGCTCACTGGTTGGCGGCTGAGTGACGCGCCCACTAAAGTAT
The DNA here is from genome assembly GCA_016271365.2 of Neoceratodus forsteri. NCBI lineage: Eukaryota > Metazoa > Chordata > Ceratodontiformes > Ceratodontidae > Neoceratodus > Neoceratodus forsteri. Next base: position 81,434,791 of record CM028133.1, on the reverse strand, counting down.
TCCCTGCATTCGCCACAACACTGACACACCTCTGAAATATGCTACTATGACAAAATGTTGCTTGCGCATGCATGCAAGCCAACATAAAAATTAACATCAAAGATTTCTAGGTAAAAATGATGGTACCCTGTTGTTATACAGGGATTGGTAGCATTAGCTACTGCATCTGCAAAGTACACAGGCCTGACCTAAAAGTGTCAGTTAGTAAAGACTATCACTGTAAACAATGATAATGTCTTAAAATGTGGTATTATGAGTGCACCACTGTGACTCCTGTGCCACTGCAGAAGGTCCAAGGGCTGCCAAATAAACAATTGTTCTACATGTATCCGGTACTAGCTAAATTCCAGTAACCCCCTAGGGATTAAGATCCATTGCCAGATCTACCCACAATTCCTCTTGCAGGCTCTGATTCTACTGGGTAAACTGAAAACCGTTACGCACGTATGTATTAACTATTGCCCTCCCCACCCCTTTAAAATGAACAGCAAGTAGCATAAAACATGCCCTTAACTTAGGCCTCTATGACTGTATTTAAACTCCTAATACAAATTCATATTAATTCTCCCAGGTAGCTCCTGTAAAAAGCTTTCAGCTTAGTGTGCTACTCCTAGTTAAACAACTAAATAAAATAAAAAAAAAATTTATGCTATACTTCGCAACACTTTAAGTTTGTTCCCTTTCCCACCCCAACTTAAACACTGCAAACCCACATATACTAAATGTCCAGAAAATAAATGTGTAATATATGCAGCACTACTTGAGCAGTACATTAATAGCTGAACAGTACAATTATCCACTCAAAAATAAAAGCTTTGTTTTCTGGGGAACAAACCCATCTGACCAGCAGCCCGATCATCTCTCCGTGGTGGAATTATTTCTTCAGTCCAAAATTTCCACTCTCCCTCACGACCGGATAGAAAGGGGGCAGAATGTCAAAGCAATGCAGAGACTTTCAAGACACATCTCAAATCATGGCTGCTTGATGAGACCACATGCCAATGCTAGCTTGGCTAACTCCACCCCCCCACCCCCTTCTGACTTTGTCCTCCCCTTTCCTCTCTCACTTCTCTGGATTCATGTCTTACATCCTTCACTACCTGCTTTTCTGGCTCTCCCACTTGGCTATTGTCTTATATGTTTGTTTGTTTTTTTACATCAAGCATTAATTTGCACTGGCCACTTATCCTTTGCAAATAATTGTATAATAATTGTTGCTTATCATGATGTACTGATTGTTTTTTTTCAGCCTCTCATTAATTTTACTTCCCTTTATTCCCTTCTTTGTTCACCAGTGATGTCTGTATATCTACTTTGTTCACCAATGATGACTACATCCACGTGGCTTGTACTCATTGTATAACTTGTCACTACCTCTGTAACTGCCCTCTGTGTGGCCCGGGTCATGCCTGAAAACTGTCCCTTGGATCAGTGCACTTACCCGGTTACCAAAGGCTTAAATAAAAATAAATTAAAATGTCCAGAGTGGGTTTTCAGCCTAAAAAGGAAATTAACCTAGATTTGAGTTAGGGCACACAGAGTATTTAAATCCAGCATTAACTGGTATGGCAAGCAGTCCTGTAAGTTATCCCTAGGGGGAAGTGGGGGGGTGGGGTACAATGCTCAAAAAATGATATTATGTCCAAAAGTTTCTTCCAAGTGAGGAGATCCTAGCTCAGGTTCAAAAACTGCACATCTACTAATGACACGAGTTAGGACCTCTCGATCAAACAAAATGAAAAGGGGTTCACAATAGCGACCCAAGTTGGGAAGGCATGATGACTCTAACTCCAGCTCAAGCCACTCAAACAGAGGTTTCATCCCTTCTAGGAGTGGAAATTAAAGGCAGTGCTTACCGTCGAGCTGTTCAGGTTGAACCCTCATTAAGGTGCCCCTCAATTCCTTCTCCTTCCTGTTGAGAAGTTTTGGTTTCCATGGCCAACAGTTCTTTAAGGACCAGGCTGAAATGAGATGGGCCAGGACACTATAGTGGATTGTTCATGTTTAGGTTTGCTGGCCTACGCCATGCCACTTGAGCAATTTCATGTTCCAGGATGTCAGCATGGAGATCTGGGCAGTGGAGACCCAGCTGTCGCAGGGTGGGGGCCACCTCTCTTAATGTGTCAAATATAATCAGCCCTTTTTCAGTCTGGATGCGTACCCAGGCAGGGTAATAAAGCTGGATCTTTAATTTGTTATTCTTTAGCTTGCATTATAACCTCTCAGACTTGATGCTTTTTGTCATTGAGTTGGTCTGAGAAATCTTAGCCAAAGGATATATATTTTTGCCATCTAGTTGAAGGTCCCATTGCTTCCAGGCAATCTGGAGAACTAGTTGCATTTCTTGATAATTCAGCATCCTTGCTATAATTGAACGTGGATGGGCCGATTGCTCCTTTGGTTTTAGAGCAAACGAGCGGTGCGCTCATTCAGTGGAGAGGGGGACATATACTGGAATCTTAAGTACTTCCCTTAGGGCACAAACTCCTCTACTGATGCAAAGGACTGTTCCATATCTTCGGGTACTCCATACAGCCAAAAGGTATTACATCGAGCACGGTTTTCTTGGTCATCCAACTTAGACTGAAGCTCCCATTCCATCGCCAGTAAATAAAGGATGGCTCTGTCGTGCTGGCTGGTAGAATCAGCTAAAGTTCAAATTGCCTGCTCTGCTGCTGCCATACATTTAGCCATTTCCTTTATATCAGCTCACAGATCGGCTACTGAAGATTACACACGGTGCAACATTTTAATGATTCCATCTAGCTAGAGTATAGTGTGTTGCTCACCCAGCTCCATACTGTCCTCGGAGTCTGCAATGCTTGTTACTGGAGACACCAGGCGGGAGTCAGTCTGTAGGCCCAATTGTTTATCTCGGTCCATCAAGGCCTTGATTTTTGCAGAATGGGAGTTTTTACCCCTTGCTTTGTTGATCGCCATCACCCACCTTTCTTGCTGTTGATATTGAGGTCGGATGTCGGTAGTTTTGCTAGTTTTTTTACTCAAATGTAGTGGCGGCCCCAGAGCTCTCAAACTATGCCGCCACTAATTCAGTGACATCACCGGAATTCACAACTCTGACTGTTTAAGTTGGTGTAGACTTTGTTGGTGATTCTGTGTTTATGGAGGGGATGTAATGGTTTGTCTGGGAACTATGACTAATTTCAGATGCTATCTCTACACAGACTGCCATTGTCATCATATTCACCCCACATACATACAAACACACCTATATACACAAAATCTATGATTCTGCTTTGGATATACATGACACTTGTCTGTAGAGTTGTAAATTTGTGGTCCAGATGCCAGTTCCCAGCAATTGTTCTTCAATGTAAACTGTTTGTATGAGTGTTATGTAAGCAATAATACCTGACAGTGTGAGCAGTTTGAGCTATACTGGACTGCCCAGGGGTGCAGGTGGAAGGCCATATAGCCCCTGGAAGCCTGGTATGGCACAATATCACCCGATCTGGAGGATATTATTGTGCTTAGTAAATGGGCACTGTAAAAGAAAGTAAGTTTAATTAAAAAAAAATGTTAATTAAAATTAGTTTAAAACTAAGATTTGTAATAAAGTAGTTCTTCTGCCTGGATCTGAATGCTGTGTTTTGTTTGTTCTTTGAGTTAGAGACTTTTGTCTTAATGCAGCCTCTGTAGTTGTACCGTTGTACCTGGTTGTCATGGTTACCCCCCAACACACACACACAGACACACACACACACACACACACACAGACACACACTCACAGGACTTTGGGGAGTAGTGGGGCATCGCTGCATGTTTGGTTTTACATCTTCCATTGCTCTTCCCCATCTATACAGTTTCTTCTACTAAACATCTCCAGTGGAGGTTGGGAGTAGAGCATATTAAAACAGCAGTATTTGTTCGGCAATGACAGTGGATCAAAATGGACACTGCATCAGAAAATATATTTGGAAGGTAATCTGTTTTTTAAAGGAATGCAACAAATACTGCTGCTTTAAATGAAACTGTCTGCAGGAGGAGAGAGGGAGAGGGAGAGGTTATATGTGATAATGGCAAAAGCCTAAAGGCAATCGCCGTTATCAAGAAGTCTAGAGTGCCAAAAACATTTTCAGCATTCTGACACCCCGTCACACAGGAAAACAGTGCTGGGGACTTACTTTTAATGTTTTCTGGGGGGGTGCCAGCCTTTTGCTCCCCATACAGGGTCTTTGCCCCCCGCACCCCCCACCTAAAGATTCTCAACTCCAGGAGGTGCATATCAGGGGGGCGTGAAAACATTAAAAATTAAAAGGTTTGGGCCGGGCGCAATAAAATTGCACCAGCACCCGGACCCAATCCCAGTACCACACCCGCCGCAGCCACAGACCAACCCCCGATGCCAAGATGCAGCTTGACAGCCCACCGCAGCACCACCCCCTACAGCTCCTCCGTCCCCACCCAGCCCATGCTCGGCGTGCTCACTTCCTCCCCCCACACGCATACGTATAGTGACATCCTGTCGCTGTTTTTGCCAGCCCCTCCATCCGGCCGCCCTACCCTCCCATCGCTGTGAGGGACTCACTGGGGAGTGAGTCACTGTCCTTGCCCAAACACCCTACTCATGGGATACCAGAGGGAGACCAGCCACCATGAGGGGCGGGGAGTCGCTCTGTCAGTGTGGGAAAAAAATAATACTTGTAAAAAATAGTAATATTTTAGATTGACATATTATTTAAACTGCAGGAGAAAGAGGGTCTTGCTTGATTTGTGAAAAAAATGTATTTGCTACAAATCGCTGAGTTCAACGAGAGAGAGACTGCTAGCTCCAGCACCACTACTGTGTGTGAGATGAGCAGTACTTTCTTTGTTCTCCGTACCACAGATGAACATCCGCTGTGGTATGGAAAAAGAAGAAACTACCGCTGCTCTCATACGCAGTTGTGCTAATGGAGCTAGTGGTTATGCTGTTGCTGAACTCATTCTAAGATTTGGCACCCCAGGTTCATTTCAGCTGCAGCTGTGTGTGCCTTTTAATTTTACTGTGCAATTCTGTGCCACAGATGCTCTTGCAAGGGGAGATCGGCTGACAATTTAGGGCTCCATAGGCAAGGCAACAAACTTGGTGGCAATTGCCTTTTTGGATGTTCTACTGGCCCGTTAATTTCAGAACTAAATGAGGCAATGGAGACTGGGACTAGTTATTTCCTAGTCTCTGTTGTCTCATCCTGCCCCAGCTGATTGACTCTTTTAGCCAGTCAGGATAGAGATTTATATTTGCTCATTTTCTAATGTGTTTACATTGTGTGTTACTGTATGTGTATCAGGGGCCCAATACTGAAAGAACAGGGCAAGTGCAGCACAGGTGTTTGCACTGTACTTGCCACTGTGCTTTCCTGGCCATGGCACTGTTCAGATGGATAGCACTTAACGATGACTGGAGCTATCTATCTGAATATGGGTCCATGTTCACGTATCACTAAGAGAATCTGCACTGCCCTGATAGAAACCAGGGCTGCATATGGCCCACAGGGAATAGCACTGCCCAAACTGGGATAGTACAAGATCCTCCATGGGCCATATTCAGCCCAAGAATGCAGATGAGTCCATTAGGCATGCAAAGTGCTACGAGGCCACTTGCATGCACATTATGGGCTCTTTGCTTGGCACTCAACAGCCCTTTAGCACCCCTGTCTCTGTAAATGGACTGCCCTGGTATTCCATGGGTTTCCCCAAATCTCCCAGTACATGGATATAGTGAAATCCGTGGTGTCCAGTGGATCCCTCCACCCCACCATGATCTCCCAGTACATGTGCATATAGAAATCCCTGCTGTCCAGTGGACCTAAAAACAGTCCTGTGCCCCCAACCTAACCCAACCATTCACATCCAACCTTCCTTCATCCCTCTTCTCACCCTGGTGTCAAGGGCTCACTCAGACATTACAGTGAAATAGCCAGCACAACCCTCCTGTCACCCCCACAGCCGGCAGCCATATGAGCTGTCAGTGAGCATGCAGACTGTATTTTTACAGCACACATACTCACTGACAGCTTATATGATTGCTGGCCAGAGGGGTGAAAGGAGGGCTGTGCAGGTCACCATGCTCCGATGTCTGAGTGAAAGCTGGACACTGGGATGAGGGAGGTGGGGTAGGTTGGATGTAAATGGGAAGTTAAATGTGGGACATAGGACAGTTTGGATTTTTTATATAACTATCCAGTCCCCTGGGGTTACTAGAATCCCATCAGTGTCAGTGTTGGGTAGGGAGAAGACAGCTGGTGAAAACTAGTTAAATGGGGTTTTCACCTACTCACTCCCTTGTTTACTTGGCCTCAGCTGAGATGTGAAAGATGAGGCCATTTAGAACTCTTGTAGCAGCATAAGCCACAGCTGGCTGTGAGTGGGGAGTTTTAGAATCCTGGGTCAGTTGTCAGTAGTCAGTGGTAGTCTGTAGCTGGAAGTGAGAGGAGTGAGAGCTCCAGCTGTGGGCTCTGAGAGGAGAGCCTGTTTTCTCACCCTAGTTCTGATATTCTCCAGCCTGCCAAGAGAAGTGGTGAAAACCATTGTCTACAGCAGGATCTCCTGATTTTCATCCCCAGATGGATGAAAAGGACTGCTAGAGAATGGATCTTAGGGGCAATCCCCTCTTTGATCCAGGACAATTTGAAGCTGCCTGTACTTTTCTAACTGTGAGTAGAACTGACATTATGCTTCCTGAAGAAAGTACCTGTACTTTGGTGTTCCTCTGGTTAAAAGGGAAAGGTACACCAGTTCTGTTCTGAAATTTGAGACTTTTTAGTGTAAAGTTGGCTGGCAATTGTGGGATCCAGAGGCAGACTGATTCACATTGTTCATGACTTTAATTTCTTATACTCCCAGAGTAGTGTTTCTTAAATGCTGGATGCAAAAGTTCATTCAAAGAAGCATTTAACTAAGTGTGTTCAAGAAGTGTTAAGGTGTAGCTCTGAGCAAATGGCTGGGTATGGATTTGGGAGCAAAGGGTGGGCAGCCCCTCATCTGGAGTAACCAGTTCAGCACTACAGGTTCTGTAAGGGCGCCTGGTTATTTCAGACATGATAGCCAAAGTCTGAAAAGAAGTTTACCCCTGGAGTGGGTTGTGCCAGTTATGAGCTCCAGTGTGCTCAGTGGTGGCTAGTTGTCACTTGAAGAAGTTTTTAAAGTCCTATGCCATATGAGAAATGTGTGCTCAGTTGTGGCCAGTGCCACTGGAAGAAATGTTCATGTTGTGGCCAGGCCACTGAAGAGAATTCAACGTCCTTTGAATTATGGGAATACATAGAGTTTCTGTCAGATACAGTTGTTCTGTTGTTCTCTAATTCCTTGTGCCACTATGTGTAAAACATGGGAGTCCACCCTTGCTTTAGAGAAAATCTTTTGAGATAAAGTCACACTCTAGAACCCAAACTCTGGTGTGGGCATTCATGTTACTGCTTCTTGTGCGGAGTTACTGGGTACCCCTCCAGAAGTATAAGCTAGCATAGCCCTAGCAAAACGTTCTCTCCTCAGGACCTGGGTTATTGGTCATAAGTATTGTTTTTGTACACTCCCACCCCTTCTGACCTTTTGAAGTAATGAGCCTTGTATATATTCCCAATGCTAGGGATGGTACCATTTTAGAAGTAGTTTGTGCCCAGTCAAGGGTACCGGGGTGACTAACTGTGTAAAGTAGTGGGGGGTGGTTACTTTTATTTTTATTTATTAATTTATTGAAATGTTTCACCAGGAGGCCACACTGAACAAGTTGCTTGTCTCACAGTGCGACCGAGGGAGAGTTACAATAAGGAAGAGTAAACAGAAATTATATATAAATAAATGGTAATGACAATTACATTTTGTAGGAAGCAGGTAGACAATATAATACAACAATTAGGGCACAGTACAGACATTACAGCTTGTTGAATTTATACAACAATTTGGAGTACACAGAGCTAAGATACAGTGATATAGACAGGCAAATAAAGCTACAGTACAATTTTAGTGCAATAATATTCTGAGTGCTCGGCTCAAAGACAGCTAACAAGTGCAACTGAAGGAGTAGGGAGAGGTGTAGGAAGTGTTGAAAATGGGGGCGAGATGGAAAAGGAGGAGGAGGGGAAGACAGCTAAAACCTATTTCCCCTTCAGGATGCTGGGAACCCTGCAAGGGAGAAAGGGAGCTGGCAGCAGGAACAAGGTATAGAGGTATTAAGGAGGATTAAATCAGGAGCAGCTGGAAGAGAAGAAATTATGGAAGGCAGTACTAAGGAAGGAGGTGAAAGAAGAGTGATGTATATGTGGTGGGGGAGGGAGTTCCAGATTTTAGGGAAGCTGTGGGCAAATCCAGACTGCCCTATGAGGGTAGAACGGTGTGGGACTAATGAGGTGTGAGTGTTGCTAGATCTGAGGGAATGGGAGGTGGGGGGGGGGATAAGAGATGAGAAGGGACTTCACCAAGCCAGAATTTGAAGGTTAGTTTAACACCATGGGAGAGGCCCCTTTTTGCCAGTGGAGGAAAAGGCTAGGGCATGATAGAGTTCACAGTGATGAGTACGTGAGGAAGAGTCAAGGGGAAAGAAACAGAAGGAGTTAAAGAGAGTGTCCAGTTTGGTCAGGGAAGATTTGGGAGCAGCACCATAGATCATATCACAGTAGTCAAAATTGGGGAGGATCATCTTCTTGACAAGTTCACGCCGTGAAGTCAGCGGGATGCAACTGGCGGTTCCTGTACAGGGCACCAAGCTTGTGGCACAGTTTCTTCAGGATGGCATAGATGTGTACAGAAAAATTGAGGTATTGATCCAACCAAACCCCAAGATATCTAAATGAGGACATGCCCTCAAGGGTTGTCCCATCGAGGGTGTGGAAGGAGGGCAGGTCTGTGAGCCTAGAGAGTCTCTGCTTGGTGCCAGAGGTCATAGAGACTGTCTTCTTGACATTTAGGAAGAGCTGGTAGGAGGCAAACCAGAGCTGAACCTGGTTGAAGTCATGCTGTATGCTGGTTTCCACTGCAGCAGACTTTTGGCCGGAACATTATAAGAGTATCATTAGCATACATATGGATGGAGGAGGAGGTAGAGCAGGCTGTAGGAAGGTCATTGAGGAAGATGGAGAAATGCAAGGGACCAAGCACTGAGCCCTGAGGGACACCAGTATTAATAGGGAGTGGGGGTAAGTGAAATCAGAAATTCTTACTGATTGGGTCCTACTAGTGAGATGGGATTTAAACCAGTTTGTAGCAGACGAGGTCAAGCCTGCTGCAGAAAGGGAATCAAGAAGCAGTGTATGAGAGACAGTGTCAAACACTTTAGCTAGATCAACAAAGATGGCTGAAGTGATCAGGCCATCATCCATTCCAGTAAGGATGGAGTCGGTGAGCCTGAGGAGGGAGGTGGTAGTTGAGTGGTTCTTTCTAAAACCAGATTGGAACGGTGTGAAAAAGGAGAAATCAGAGAGAAAGGAGGAGAGTTGGGAGAGAACCAGGTGTTCTTGGAGTTTAGGCAGGGCAGGAAGGAGAGAGATGGGGCAATAATCAAGGGCCCGGGTTTTCCACGATTCCGTGGCTGAGGCCGACTACAGAAATATCCGTGGAATTTATGACTGACCGCGGAAATTGCAGCCAACTGTGGAAATTGTGCCTGACCGCAGAAGAGCAGTATGCAGAACCTGGGCAGAGACCCATTCGGAAAATTTACCAAGTGAAACAGAATGCCCCAGATAGTCAGTGTTCATGTTATGAAGGGTGGTGCAGCTTGTAATACTGGAGTAGTCGTGGGGGAAACTGCTTGCAGCGGAGAGTGAGCTTGGGTCCGTGAAGCCCCTGCAGCTTCCAAAAGAGACGGCGTGAGGGACTCCACACTTGTACATTCCCCGGGCACTGAAGTGGAGGGCTTAGAAGCTATGAAAGCAAAGCTGGTTCACTAAATAAACAAAGTTGACATTTAATTTAAGCAAGGCCTGACTGTGGAAAAAAAAAACAGGAATCAGGGCAGCAGCCGGAGTGAGTGAGTTGGGGGGGGGTCGAAGAGGGGCATATCGGTTACAAAGGGACAGTCCGAATCTCTCATCCTCAAGCTCTGGAGATGCCGTACTGCCACTATAACTCTGGGTAAATAGGACAGTAATTATCGCTTCCATGGCAATTACAACATTTTAGTTTCAGGGTCAGTTTCCAGGACTCAGTAGAGAGACTCATCAATAGAGAGACAGCCTAACTCTCTAACAAACAGTATCCTAACACATGGTTGAAATCACAACACAAGGTACACAACGTAAATTGCTTAATTTCGTATTCAATCCACACAATTTATTGACAAGCAATATTTCATATTAAATCAGACTACTGCATTCAAAACGATCTAGTGCTTAAAAATTACCGACAAAGCCTGTCATGCTTATCCCGACTACTGCAAGCTATCTGGTGCTGAATTTCAATTTCTGCCCCCCCCCCCCAAATAAGACTTACAATTAGCATTGTCCACAAAAAGGTGTACAGTTACTTGTGACTAACCATATGACAGCTCTGTTACATCACTTTGACACCTTGTCTGTTGTCAGGTCTTAATTGAAAAGGCTTACTTATTTAATTTAATATAATGTATCCATGATGGGTGGCAGCAAGCTGTGTGTGGTTCATAAGTCAGTATGGAATGCTTTATTGTGATTTATTTTACTTATTGTTGTAGTGTGATTTATTTTACTTATTGTTATAGCATGATTTATTTTACGTATTGTTGTAGTGTGATTTATTTTAGGTATTGTTGCCATCAGTGCCAGTAAACTTTAGTCGGGATTTTGGCTGTCGGTATTTTCTGCAGTCGGGCATTTGCACAGTCAGGATATTGGTGCCGGGATCATTAATGTTGGTCGTCTGTGTGTCGGGATTTAGTAACCCTTAAATATAGCTCATTACAGCCCTTCTTCTGTAACACCTCCCGCTCCCTTGCACGGCTTTATTGAATCATTTGTCCATTTTATTCCCCGATTTATGTCAAACTTTATTTTGCAACTACTGCCTGAGCAAAGCAATGGTACTTGCCCTTTCCTGCCCTAGCTGTGGTAAAAGAAACAACTGCCACGATCTTCAGACCACACAGGATACACTGCGGCAGTGCAAACTGACAGCTTGTCGATCACCATCCAGAAATCGTCTTAAAGCACTAACCTTGGATGCCTTCCCATGAACCGCGTATTGCAATCAGTGTATGGTTTTGCTTCAACTTGGAATTAGTTAACTCCTGTTAAGCCCTCTGTGAATCTCCGGGGCTCGGTCCCGCTACTGGTGGGAAAAAAGTATTTAAATTTTAAGCAAAGACTCCAGGGCTCCTATCAGACTGCCCATTTTGTTCTATTCCAGTTTTAGCTGTGTGCCAATCTGGGCATGTAAATTTAATTATTTAATAACAATAATAATTATTATTTAATAATAATACCTTCATGGGCTGAATTATTTTAAAAAATGGCAATGCCCCACTGGGCAAAGACTTGCTACATGCAACAATTGTTAACTTTATGTAATCCCCTTCCTTGATCTCTGGGGCTTGGTTATGCTATTGGAGGTAACAAAAAGGATTTACATTTTTACAGAAGCCACAATAGCTCTAAGGTGCTTGAGCCTACTGCAGCCAAAACATTATAAACAAACACTAACTTCCTTGCTTGGCTTGACCCCCCCCCCCCACCTGCCACCCGCCAACAGATGGAAAAACTAAAAAAACAGAGAAAAAGAAATCACATCCCATCTTTGCTGGCAAGCTCCCTGCTGTGTACATAGTGAATTTAGCAATTCTAAAAATAATAATATTAAACTCCTGGGCTTGCTTCCAGTGAGCATGATTGCCTCCACCTAAGCCCCTGCAGGTCTCTCTGGGGCTGGGTCACTCGATTGGCAGCAAACAAAAAGATCAGAATCAAATCAGAAATGTATCGCCATTTTAGTGCTTCACTAGTACAGGTGCTCCTGGTTTACATGCTCACAACATTTAAAACTGGCAAGAATACAGACCACACAAAAAAAGGACTCCTTGTAAAAAATCTGAACTGCAGTCAGCACACTAAAGTTTTCTCCCATTACAGTAGTAAATTGCAAAGTGAAGATCATCAGTTTTTTCATAATATTAAAGTATACATGGTATTTGCTCTGCACTGAGATTTATATTTTGTGATCTGGATATGTTGTGAGCCTGTAAATCAGAAGCCGCTTTACTGGTGAAGCAATAAAATGGCAATATATTCCTTATTTGATTCTGATCTTTTTTTTGCCATAGCCTTACTGAGCCCCGGGGAACCAGGGAGGGGCTTACATGGAGGCAATTATTCCCGCTGCCATTCATGCTAGTCAAGTCAGAGACGCAAGAAATCTGCACACTGTCTGTATAACCAAAATTAATTCAGAAAGTCAACTTTAAAAAAAAAATAATAATAAAAAATAATGGCGTTTATATTAACTTAAACTGTATGAGGGATAGGGACCCATAAAAGTCCTTATACGGTTTTCATCTGATATAAACTCTGTTGAGAGTTTTCAAAAGCATGCAGTTCCTGAATTAAATTTGGTTACACAATGTGCAGATTAGTGGTCTGAGACTGGCTCCAAGTGGAAATGTTTAACTTAACCCTTAGGCTGTGGACAGAATTAGAATGTATTGGAATTTTGGACTGATATATCAGTCCGCGGCACTGCAAGGGTTAATGTAACCTAATCGTGAACTATTTGCAATATTGTAGCAACCCATTAGAGCAAAAATATAAGGAATGGCTACAGCAAAACTGCTGATACCCACCCCCAACACTTTCTCTGTACGTTTGTCTCTGCCTACCTATCTCTATATCTATATCGATATAGCTATCCTTGTATCATTATTTCATAAAAAATTTAATGTGTGGATTTTGAATGCTTTTGTGCAACCATTTAATGAACCCATTGATTGTGACCCTGCTCAGTGAACTCATAGATATAGATAGACAGACAGACAGCTCAATTGATGTATATATGTGTCACATCACAAATCATACATATATGTATCTGTCTATTCTGATGTGCAACCGTGCTAAATGAATCAACTGAACAACAATTGTGATCGAAATATAAATGCATATAATAAATTATGTATGAAACATAAGACAATGGTTATTTTTGGGTTGTTTGCATACGTGTTGAATTCCAGCAAAAAAAAAATTCCATATTGTTGCCGTGTAAGGCTTATCTGGTGTCCTATGCATGAGTTGTCATGACTCAAAAAATATGAGAAGGTGGTATGCAGTGAATCTGACATCTTTAATTTCATAATACAAATAAACAAAGAGGACACGTAGTTATGAAAAGGATTTTCATGAAGTTAACTCAGAGCCTGTTGTGTGGCTGGCTGTTTGTGTTTGTCTCTGTCAGTAGTTTAGTTTTTGTGGATTTTCATGTGTTTCTGCTTGGAGGAACTGGACCATTCTTGGACATAACATCTATGAACATTTCCTGGACTAAGAAACTGTAGAACATCACTGCCAGGTACTGGCATTCTCATCATAAAACAACTTTTTTGGAAGCCATCAAAAGCAAAACTAAGGTCAGTAAATCTGTTATACAAGCTCTTGAGTTGTGGAGTGCTGCACTGAATCCACATTTCTGTCTCACTTGTTCTTAAAGGATGTTTGCTTGTCTTTGAAGTCCATTCACAACCATTTTGGAGAACAAAGGGATGATACTAACAAAGGATTTTTACATCCTGCATATGCTTCAGGCCAATGTTCATCACCTGCAGGAATTTAACACATTCTGGGTCTTTGATCTACAGTGACAACAGCTTTCTGGTCCCCAGTAGTTCACCATTTCCTGTGGATTTGATTACTTTTTATCATCTGACTCCTGGTACCTTGGACAAGTTTACTATACTACATGCCCCTGAACATAACTATCTGCATGGTTTAATATTACTGTATCAAGAATGCAACCTAACCTAACCTGTTCCTGCTGCACTTGCTCCTTCTGACCCTACTGGCATCCCACACTACCAATATATTTAAATGCCCACTGGAACCAACCTCTGATTGCCTGGTTGATAGCTCCTTGCACAGAAGTGGAATGGTTACCAGTAGTCTCAGCTGCAACAACACTCATCTCTTCTCCCAAATACTAGGGTACATGAACATGCTACTGTGCCCACGGTCGACCCTACCATCAAACTATTTCTCCCTGTTCATACTATTGGGAGTCAGGTCACTACAGACAACAACTAAGAATAAGTATAAGGGAAAAAGTGCACGTAGCAGTCACTGCCGTTATCTTAAGGAACTTCTAAAAAGACTAATACTGCTACTCCTGCTAATATCGGGCAATGTTCACCCCAACCTGGACCACCCCTAGCTACCCCCAGGGAGCAACGTAAAACAGGAACCCTCTTGCTAGCTAGCATCAACATCTGCAGCCTTACCAAAAAATTAGATGCCCTCACTTCCTGGACAGTACAACATAGCCCAGATGTACTATCTGTAGTTGACACTTGGTTGTCTCCAATTATCCCTGACACTACTGTGGCAATGCCTGGGTATACTATTTTTCGTCAGGATCGACTATCCAAAAATGGGTGCGGCTGTGCCCTTTATCTGAAAGATTCTAGGACAGGGCATGCCCTGACCCTGCCCATTAATGGAGATGAGCTTCAGGTCCTTGCTATTACAGTCATTCTTGGGGCCCATAACAAAGCTCTGACAATAGCCTCTGTATATATTCCACCCAAACTTACAACAACAAGCCTGAACCCATTCCTTATCTGTATCAGTAGTCTAAAGCTTAACTCAGAAGTCATATTGCTAGGGGATTTTAATGTCAACTGGCTTGCCCCCAGTGCAAGCAACTACAAGGATGCCTTAGCAGCTGCAGATTTTACACAGCTAGTTACCTTACCCACTAGGATCAACTATAGAACAGGGACCAGTACCTTACTGGACTGGGTTCTCTCAAATCACCATGACCATATTAGCCACACTACAGTTCTCCCTGATGCCATTAGTGACCATTCCCCAGTCCAGTGCATATGGTCAAATAAATTCAATAACCCCCTGCAAAAACTATCAACAGTCGGATGCTAATCAAGGGACACCTTGCACCACTTAAGGCACTCCTGCGACAACAAGACTGGTCCCCGATTGAAACCACTCTGGATGTTGATGCTGCACTTCAATACTTCATCTCAAAGTTCAATGCAGCATGTGATATTCATACCCCCTTTAAGAAACACAAAATTAAAGGCCTTGACAACCCTTGGATCATAGGAAAACTCCTAGACCAACTAAAAGCTCGGGACCTGCTATGGGTTTGTGCTACAGCCTCTGGCAACCAAGCAGACTTTCAGGCATACAGGGCTGCCAGGAATGCCTGTACCAGAGCTATCTGCACTGAAAAAGCCAGTTACTACAGGAGCACCCTATCAAACTCATAGTCAGATGGAAGGAAATTCTGGCAAAGTCTCTCTGAAGTGATAGGGAAAAAGTCTAAAGCAACTCCTAATATGCTAAAGGTTGATGGCAGCAACACCCTGGACCCCACCACAATTGCCAGTACTTTCAATCTGGCATTCACTGACCTCAGCCACGTGCTTCCCTCGAACTTCTTTGACACCAACCAAACCGCGACCTCCCAATATCAACAGACTCAGGATACAAATCAGCCACATTTCTATTTCAAGGCAGTTACGGAAAGGGATGCCAAAAAATGCCTCCTCAAGGTACTCAGAAAATCCAGATCAAGTGGGGACACACTTGACTTGGAGTTCATTGCCCTCACCCTTGATGATGTCCTGCACCCTCTTACCAAGATTATTAACTGGTCCCTAATGCTCTCCCAGTTCCCGCTCAAGTGGAAGTCCACCCTGGTGACCCCAATATACAAGTCTGGGGATAGGACATTACACTGTAACTACAGGCCCATCTCCATCCTACCCCCTTTATCCAAAGCTCAGAAAAAATTGTCGCAGACCAATTGGTGGAGTACTTGAAGAAATACAACTTGCAATGCCCACAGCAACATGACTTTCACAAAGGACATAGCACCACCTCTGCCCTCCTTGGATTTACAGACCACATTCATCTAGCACTAGACCAAGGACAACTTGCTGGTGCCACCTTTATAGACCTCTCAAAAGCCTTTAATACAGTCAACCATCCATTACTACTGGAACAACATAGCAACTTAGGACTTTCTCATGACACTTTACAATGGTTCAACGGTCATCTCTCCAACCGGTCACAACAAGTTAAGATTGGTGACTCCCTCTCCTCCAAACTACCTGTCTGGGCTGGTGTTCCCCAAGGGTCAATATTGGGACCCCTTCTTTTCAGCATCTTCCTGAACAATCTCCCTTCTGCCTGTGATGAAAACATTATTCTGTATGCAGATAACACAGTGATTTTCTCTAAGAATTCTGACCCTTCCCTCTTGGAGAAACAACTGCAGTAAAGTTTCAAGCAGGTTGAGGCCTGGTTCGTCTCACAGAAGCTAGTGCTAAATTACAAGAAAACAAAGACTATGCTGTTCCATGGAACACATAACAAACATAAACACCAACAGTTGGCAATCAAAAACAGTTCTGGTGTGACCCTGGACCAGACACAGACTTTCAAATACCTTGGTATGACCCTGGACCCTACTCTGTCCTTCTCCAGTCACACTGATTCAGTTGCAAAATCTGTAAATATCCATATAGGCCTTCTCTATAAACATAGACACTGCCTGACACCTGAGGCCCTTAAGCTAGCAATACACAGCTCCATTGTCTCCATCATTGATTATAGGCTTGTTATCTACGGAGCAGCCACAGCTACAGCACTACAGCAAATGTTTACAGCGCTGAATAGGGCCTCCAGACTGCTGCCCACTGCATGCATACCTGCAACCTCTATGAACAGTCAAACTGGCTACAACTTCAGGGAAGGATTACTTTCAAAATCTGCCTACTAACAAGAAAGTCATTGATGGGACACATGCCCCCGGGGTTCAGTCTCTCTTAAGCCCAGCCAACGACCCCCATTACACAATATGCTCTGACAACTATTCTCTCACTGTTCCCCACTGTCACACCACCCAATGCCAGCGATCTTTTGCAGGTAGAGCCCCTAAGATTAACTCCCTGAGCAGCGAACTCACCAACTTAGGCACCCTCTGCTCATTCAAACACAAGCTATGTCAAACGCTTGTGTCCAGAGCCACCTGTGACTGTTTCTCCTAACCTCCCAGGTAGTCACTTCTGTTCTTTGCACCTCTCTATCACCACCTCTGCCTGCCACCCTCCCCTCCCCATATCCACCCTGCCTCTCTCCTAGCCCAGGTCCACCACCTTCCTCTCTTACCTCCTTAAACTCCCTCCTCTCTCCTTTTCTAATCTGCTCACCCCACCCAATGTTGCACAAGTTCCCGATCCTTGCCTCCCACTCACTTCTCCTTCTACCTCCCTCCCAGTTACCCCTCTACACCCACTCTCTCTTCCACTTTCCTATGCTATATAGCACAATTGGCAGCAACTCAGTTTTTTCCACCTTACATTTCCCTTTGACAATGCCCTTCTTGCAGCTTAAATTCATGTAAATATTATTTGTTGTGACTCATCATTCTTAAATGTAAGCCTGATTATGTTGTTCTAACTGTTATTTATATCACCTGTAGCTTTAGACCATGTATACCCTGTACTGAATTTTGTATTCAAACTGCTTGCCTGGTAATCTCACACAAACTGTACTTCCATTCTTTGTATACTGACGTGGAACCTTTGTAAAAGAGCCATTGGCTCAAAGGTATTTATCCAAAATTCTAATAAATGAATAAAATAAATAAATGTATTAGCAGCTGAATACTTTTCTTGTGTATGATCAAACTACAGGTACAGTTTCCCTCCTCTTATGCCATTCTCCATTTCTATATTAAAAGTGTATCGAAAGAAGGTAGCCTGATTTAGCCATACTGCTTTCATCCCAAAGAAATAATTTATTGTATTCCTGAAATGTAGGATGTTAAATCATAATGACTGTTTTAAAGAAAGTGACATTATATATATATATATATATATATATATATATATATATATATACACCACACATATGAATATAAACATACACAAACCTGTCTGTCTGTCTATCTATCGCAAATATTTCACCAGGAATACAACAGATCCCCGGACACTGAAACCCCAAACCGCCAAAACAGAAGCAAGCAGTTAAAACATAATAAAACCCATTCAGTAAAACCCCCTGACTGTATTATAAAAAATTAAATATGGGCTACTGTAGCCAGCTTGGCATATGTTTCCATCTTGCTTTTCAAGAAGCATAAAATATGTTATTTTCAATCCAATAAGAACACAATTCAAATAAAACTTGAAAAGGATGAATGTTAATGGTAAATGTCACAATATAAGCACTTTACTAAGAAACTGTTAAATATGAAGAAACAAACAAAAAAGTCTAAAAATAAGGGAAATAGTGTGACAGTTTTCTGCCGCAGAATTGCAGCAGAAATAACCATCCACCACCACAGACGTTCTGCGGCAAATGAGAACCCTGCCACAGAACTTTGCTTTGAAGTACCGCAGAAAAATCGGGGCTGTGGCAATAATTGCTAGGAGCAGATGGGTCAACAATCTTAGGGAGGAGAATGATGACAGCATATTTCTAGGAAGTGGGGACTAGAGCAGATGTAAAGGAGAGATTTAGAATTAAAGAGGTGGGATTGGCAATAGCAGGAGCAGAGAGACAGAAAAGTTTAGGATCAAGATCATCAGATGAGGAACCCTTTGAGGGGTTAAGGGAAAATAGGGCACTTAAAGCTTCATCAGGGAAATGGTGCAAAGGAGAGGGGAGGAAACAGATGCAGAATGTGGGGGTAGATGGGTGGAGGGAAGGGTGGGAGGGAGGAGGGAGTTTAGTAGAGTTGTGGCACAGGAAGTGCAGTAGACATTAAATTAATTGGCCACCAAGCTGGTGTCGGATACCCGGGAATTATTTATTTTGAGAACTGGGTGAGGTGGGGGGGGTAGAAAATGGCATGGACCACCCACCAGAATTTGGAGGAGGTGTTTATGTTTGTGAGGAATGAAGATTTAAAATACTCAGGCTTTGCCAGTCTGATGGCTTTGGTGCAAGAGTTGCAGAGCATTTTGCATGTGGCGTACTCACTGGGGAGCTTTGATGTTTTTTTGTTTTTTCCAGGCCTGGTCATGTTCCCTGAAGCAGGCCAGTAATTCTCAGGTAATCCAGGGTGTAACCCGCAAACTCCAGTCTGCCTGAAGGGAGCGAATATGCTCCAGGTGGAGATGAATTTTTCCTTGAAATAAGCAAGGGCTTGATCGATGGTAGGGGCAGAGGAGAGAGGGGCCCATTCAGTGAAGGCAAGTTCAGACTGGTGTGGGGCAAGATCCAAGGATTTAAAGGTGCACAGCTGAATGATTTTGTGAGGGTGTTTAGGTCGATGGACCTTGTGAACCAGGAAGATGGGGTTGTGGTCACTAAGGGCATCTGGGAGGATACCTGACATGATGACGTGGTGAGATATGTAGTCAGTGCCCAGTTTAGCAGGGAATGATTTAGTTTTTTAGGATTTGGACGTGTGGGCTCAAGGATAAGTTGAGTGAGGTTTGGTGCAGTAACATCATGCCATATCTTGCTTAACTTAGGACACAGCCAGTTTAGGTTCAAATCACCCATTATGAACTGCTCACCAGATTGCGAGATGGAGGTAATGGAAGATATGAGTTCGGCCATGACTGAAGGTTAGGTGCTTGGATGACTGTTGATGCCACTTCGAATGTAGGGATAGTGAAAGGAAGTGAGCTATGGGTGACAAGGGTCTCATAAGTATCTGGAAGAGAAGAAGATAGAATAGTCATATATTGCAATGAGGACTGGATGTTCATGGTCACTCCCCCACGCCGTCCTGCCCAGTCTTGTCTGGAGAGGGAATACCCAGGGGTAACAATGGTGTTGTCTGATACACCTTTAGTGAGACAAGTCTCAGTTATAATTAAAATGTCAGGAGTGTGAGAGAACACAAGAGTTTGTATAAAATTAATTTTGTGTAGCAGGCTACAGACGTTCAAGTGAAGAAGTTTTAGCCTACTGAGGATAGCTGTAGGTCTGGGGAGCTAGGTGTGCCTGAGTTAGGGGAGCTGAGGAAGGTAATGAAGTAGGGTGGATGTTACCTGATGAGGGAAGGAGGAGAGCTAGGATGATATAATGTAGTTTTGGACATTTGTATTATAACTTGTAACTTAGGGGGAGTGAGCAAGAGGGAGAGGATGGAGAGAAAGAGGTTAGGAGGCGAAGATAGGTAAAGTAACTAGGAAGAGAAAAAAGAGAGGCAGGAGGGAGGAGGGGAAAGTAGAACCAGGTTTCAAAAGAGGCAATGGTAGTAATTCCAAGAAGAAAGGATGTAGCAGGGTTGGGGGGGGATGAAACAGTGGGTAAAAAGGGAGAAGGAGAGAAGAGGGTTAGGACCAAGAGGGAGAAGGAGGAAGAAATGGTTTAGTAATGTTGAGGAAGAAGGTGCCATTATACACCCAGAGTTCTATATTCACATGTACTAGGAGAATGGAGGTGGTGGTAGGGAGAACAACTGTACACCAGGGAGTACTATATTCACATATTCTGGGAGATCAGTGGGTGGGGGGACCACTGTACTACTGGGATTTCTATACAAACATTTACTGGGAGACTGGGGAGCAATGCAATACATGGGCAGGCAGCTTCAGTACAGCTACTCTGCCTTTGGGGAGTGAATACCCCGTCAGTTCCAGGAGTGTGTGGCCATGGGGGGATTTAAACAAGCCCTAAAAACTCACTTGTTGCATCGAGCCTACCCTGTTTGATTTTATTTGATATCTGAATTTTATGAAAGTCTGTATTTAACTGTTTTATTGCATTCTGTCTCATCTTATTGTCAAGGTGCCTTGGTTTTTGAAAGGCGCATTATAAATAAAGTATTATTATTATTAATACCCCATAAAGAGATGGTTCTCAGTGGCAGTAAACAGGGCCTCTCAGGTGGCAGTTTACTGCTGCTACAAACCTTTGAAAATACTATTGCACAGGTATGCATTAGCACACCCCTCATTTGCATAGATGCTGGTTATTTAAGTACCAGGGCACTGCCGGGTTTTGCGGTGCTCTGGGGGCTTCTGAATATGGCTCTACCCAGAGCACTGACACAAATCTGGGTTAGAGCTGGCATGAGTCACGTTCACAACAACACTAACATTTGAACATCGGGGCCCTTGTGTGTAAATTGAGTATATGGACATATGAGATACCTTTGTTTTAGAAAGGTGTTGGATAATTTGTTTAGCTTAAGCTCCCAAGTGATTGTTCACTTGGGAGCTTAAGCAACAGGTTGGTAGAAAAGAGGCCAGGAGTTATATTTTGTTTTAAACTGAAATATTTGAATAGTTTGTTAGTGAAATTAGTTCTATGTGTTAAAAATTATTACCTTGAATTTGAACTGATACTTGGGCTGTAGGTTTGGGGATAGATGTTTTGCAGGGAAAATTTAGAAGGTAATTTAAATGTGTTGTTTGCCTGGTGTTTGGTAAGAGCCCTCCCACCCACCCTGTTTTGTAGGGTTTATTAAATACTGAAAAGCCACTGGGGTTGGGATTGAAGGGCTGAGTATTTCTGTTTGGGACTGAAATTTGAAGCAACAGGAGTTGGTGGGCCTGTGACATCACACGGTACCTGGAGTCTGCTTACACACATGTTAGTGGGACTGAACACATACTGGACTGTATGTGTTTGTGAGACTTGGGAACTTTGTTGGTGGGGTTGAAATTGGGTTTGTAAATAACTACAGTCAGTATAGAGAAACTGTACTCCAGGAAGGGACTGAGAAAAGGGGGTGTGCTATTATAAACAGAGGGGGATAATCAGGGTGGCCATATTCCACCATGGCAGGCATCTTCGGAAGGGTTGTAGGCTGCACAGGCTGTGGGATGGCCATAATTCTAAATTGGGCCTGGAGAGAGGGAGGCTGCCCACTCTGTAGACAGCTATCTTGTATCAGGAGTGAGGTATATTGGTTAAGGAGTAAGCTGTGGGAGCTGGGGGGGGTGTCCAAGGATAAGGGGTGTGGATATGGGCAGCAGAAGGGTGGGGCTGAGGAGGCTGGGGCAGCTCTGAAATTACAGGACATTATGCTACAGCAAGCAGAAGGGGATATTAGGGACAGAGGACCCTTAGATAGGAAGTTGATGCTAAGGAAAGCGTGCAGGGTGAAAATTCTGAATTCAAGGAGACTGGAGGGGAAGAGTCAGGAGGGGCTGTTGTCTGGGAAGCCTAAAACAAGCAGACTGTGGGAAGGAGCTCCTAAGGTGAACAGTGCAAGAGAGGAAGAAGAGGGTCAGTTTAGAGATGCAGTCAGGAAACTCAGGTTTACTTGATGGAGGCTGCATAGAGTGTCACAATAATTTGAGATACTAAGCATCCTAGGGGGAGAGGGGTTGGTGGAAATGAGGATACTTATATAGAGGCCGGGAGGGAGTCAGATACCCATAGGGCATCACAGAACAGCTATAGAAAGGATAGACATAGTCCCAGAGGGAGAAGGGGAAACATATATGTTAAGCAAATGGGGGAGATGCAACATATTCCAGACATGAGGGAGGAGAGCATGATTGGAGAGGAACTGGGAGACAAGGAGGTGGGAGAGGAGCCCCCCTTCAGCAGGAAGGTCAGTACCAAGGATGGGGCCCTAGCTAAAGGGGACCCACAGAGAGCCTCTGGAGACAGGGGTACTATTACAAGGGGGGGGATGAGGGTGCGGGGGAAGGGGAAACCATCAGGGCCAGGATAAATGGTTCAGATAAGAGAGGGTTAAAGGGGACACCTATTCAGAGGGTGTTTGAGTTAAGTGGGCAAAATAGCAAGGGAGGCAGAAAGGGGAGGGTGACAAGGGGGTCTCTAATAAGGCAGGAAGACTCCCATGAAATTGCGATCATGAATAAAGTGGGGGGGGGGCTGAGAGGGCATAGTGGAGGTAACCATAAGGATGATGGTGGTGTTAAGGTTCTGTTACTGGGAGACTCGATGATTAAGGGTATCCATTGGGAGGGACAGGGGATGGATGCCATAGCCAGGTGAAGGTAGTAGTATCTCTGGGCTGACAGTGCACAGAGCAAAGTTCATAGTGTATGAAATGGTTAGGGATTGTGGAGGAAACCGATTTCCTGGTGCATTTGGGAACTAATGATCTAGAGGAAATAGCATTATGGAAATCCAAGCAAGGTTCCAAGAACTTGCCAGAGTCTGTCGGATAACGGATGCAACATTTCCTTTTGGAGATATTGCCAGTACCAAAGGCCTCAGTGGAGAAAAATGAAACTCACAGAGGTTAATGAATGGCTCAGGAAGTGGGGTGAAGAGAATGGGTTGGGGGTGTTAGGGAACTGGAATGGAGTTTGGGAGGATAAGGGACTATATGCCAAGGACAGGTTTCATCTTGCCCCATTAGGGAAGAAGTCCTTAAACAGGGGATGGCTGACTACATACAAGAAAGGTGGGGTTTAAACTTGTAAGGGTGGGAAGGGATAAAGGAGGGGCTGACCAGAGCCCTCCCTCCAGATGAGGGGTAGCCTTCAAGCCCAAGGGGAGGGAAACAGGCTGGAGGGGAGGTTTCAGGAGGAGCAGGGAGGATGGAAGTATAAGGAATCTGGGTGGGGTTCGACAAAAGGATCAGGGATAAGGGTGGGGTTAGTGTTAGTAAATGCCAGGAGCTTGGGAAACAAGTTGCCAGAGTTCCAGGCCATGCTGTTCGAGGGGGTGGATGTGGCGCAGTCAGGAAACGTGGGCCAACAAAAACCATGACTGGGACCTAAATGTACAGGGCACACTATGCTTAGGAAGGATAGAAAGGAGGGCAGAGGGGTGGAGTGGCTATGTTCATTAGAGATGACATAGAAATTGCTATGGTAGAAGAGGCAGAGGGAAGCGTGGAGGCCTTATGGGTCACCTTCACGATCCCCAGCAGGAGATAAGGTCAAGCTGGGAGTAGTATATAGGCCCCCGGATGAGTGATGTTCTAGAGGATGGTTTGCTGGACAACATCATTGCCCAGTGTGGTCCAAAAGGGAAGGTGGTGTTGATGGGGACCTTAATATGCCAGGTACAAACTGGGGAACCATGTCCTCTAAGGTGGCCAAGGAGCAGAGGCTGCTGGATGGCTTCAGGATGTGTTCTTAACACAGCATGTGATGGAGCCCACAAGGAAGGGCATGTCCTGGATGTGGTTCTGGCAGATGGGGATCTGGTAAGGGACATGGTTGTACAGGACCCCTGACTGGGAGTGACCACAATACTGTCTGGTTTCAAATAAGCATTGGGGGTGGGGGGTGAAATCTAGGACACTGGCAGTGGACTTCAGGGGCAGACTTTATGGGCATGGGAAATATTCTCAAGGATCACTTGAAGGGATTACCTCAACAACAAGTGTGGAAAGGAGATGGGAGGTCATAAAGCAGGGACTTCATGAGGCAGTCAGGATCTGCGCTAAGTTGGAAGCGTAAGGGAGCAAGGTCACATAAACCATGCTGGTGGTCCAGTGAGGTCCAGGTAGCAGTCAGAGAAAAAGAAGGCAGCTTACAAAAATATAAAACAACAAGAGGGATAGGGATAAGGAAATGTACCAGCTTGCATCTAGAAAAGTCACCCGTATGGTGAGGGAGCTAAGTCCAGTAAAGAGCAACGCTGGCACAGGGGATACATGGAGGGAAAAGGGTTCTTCCGGTACATTGGGGAGTGGAGAAAACTAAGGGCCATCTCAGCAGATTGAGATCAGAAGGAGGGTGTGTGGAAGAGGCGGGGACCAGGCAGAGGTGTTTTGAGTACTTTGCCTCTGTGTTCACTAGGAGGGGATGGGATATCTACAAGCAAGGCACAAGGGGATAGAAGAGGCAGGGAGTGGGATCAGGGGAGCAACAGAAATGGAGCAAAGGGAGGAAAGGTACCCCAGGGGTGTCACATCTGGATAAGGATAAAAACCAGTAAGGTGGAGGGACGGATGATGCCATCCCACCAAAAAGGTGTGGTTTGCCCTCAAGGCCCTAAAGAAGACAATCTCCTGGGCGGATGGCATTCATCCGAGTACTATGGGAATTGGGGACATACTGGCTGCACCCCTGGCGGAGCTTTTCAACAGGTCACTTGAGACAGGGAGGGTACCTAGGGATTGGCGAGAGGCACATGTGGTACCAATCCATAAAGGGGTTGAAGAAGTACCAGGAAACTATAGACCCATCAGTTTAACCTCGGTGGTGGAAAAATTAATGGAGAGTATACTAAAGGAACGATTGGGGGTTTACTTGGAGGAGGTGGGAGGTCTGGATAGTCGGCAGCATGGGTTTGTGCCAGGTAGATCATGTCAAACCAACCTTGTGGAGTTCTATGAATGGGTGACATCAGAACTGGACAGAGGTAAGCCTGTGGATGTATTATTCTTGGACTTCAGCAAGGCGTTTGACTCTGTCCCCCACAATGGTCTGGTGGAGAAACTGATGGGGTTAGGAGTAGGCCCTTTGATGGTCAGATGGATTGAAAACTGGATAGCTGGACGCACTCAGAGAGTAGTGGTCTGTGGGGAGCTCTCGAACCCTACAGAGGTTGGTAGTGGGGTACCACAGGGCTCGGTCCTGGGTCCAATCCTGTTTAATGCATACATATCAGACATCAGGGATGGTATAGGGTGTGAAATGAGTCTCTTGGATGACTCCAAGATGGGAGCAGTAGTTGAGGGAGAAGGGGAGGTTGGCCTGCAAGGGACCTGGACACCCTGGAAGCTGGGCTCACCACATGGAATGTAAATTTCAATATCACCAAGTGCAAGGTGTTGCATCTTGGTGGAAACCCTAAACACACGTACACCCTGGGAGGGAGGTGCTGGAAGCCTCAACAGGGAAAAAGACCTAGGGGTCATGGTGGATACATGTATGAATAACACTGAGCAGTGCAGGAGAGCAGCTAGCAAGGCAAACAGGATGTTGGGATGCATCGCAAGGAGGATCACCTCTAGGAGCAAGGAAGTGATTCTGCCGCTGTACAATGGACTGGTTAGACCACACCTTGAGTACTGTGTACAGTACTGGAGACCACACTTGAAGAGGGACATACAGCTCCTGGAGAGGGTACAGAGGAGGGCAACAAAGATGATACGAGGGCTAGGGGATTTGACTTACGAGGACAGACTTGAGGAGCTCTGCCTGTTTTCATTGGAGGAGAGAGAGAGACAGGGGGACATGATTGAGGTCTTCAAGTACCTCAAGGGAATAAATAGGGTAAACATGGAGGGATCTTTAGACTAAAGCAGGAGGCATCACCAGAGGCATGGTTTGAAGTTGGAAGGTGGAAGGGTGAGGGGAAAAGAGGAGGAGGTTTTCACTGAGAGGGTGGTGGACCCTTGGAATGCTCTGCCTGGTGAGCTGGTTCAGAGATCCACAGTGGAGAGCTTTAAGAGAGGGTGGGACAGACACAGAAAGTGGATGTATCAGATGATGGCCTGTCCCGGGGGGGTGGGGATGGATGATAGGGGTTTCTGGAGCACAAGGGATGGGAGGGTCTCGGCACCCAACTAAGGATCTAGGTTCGAGCAGACTTGATAGACCATAAGGCCTAATCTGCTGGCAAATAGTATGTTAGTATGTTAATTTAACTTCATCTTTACTTTGCACATTACTTAGTGTGTGAAGAACTGTTATTGTGTGTGTCCCCACCACACAGACACACTGAATATGCATTGACAAATCCAGTACTGCACTAAAACAATTAGAGTCAATGAAACAAAACAAGGCACACTCAAACTCTAGTGCCTAACCTGGAATATATTCAAAGACTGTTTACTTGTAAGTTGGAAAAAAAAGAAACTCACCAAAAGTATAAGAAAATATGGCGCTTTCACAAAATGTTACAAGGCCAGGCGTTGTGAGGCTTCTGTCTCTAATCAGGGTATGTGTGGTTTGGCGACAGCAAGAGCGACTCCATAGCACTCCGTGAAAGAAACAATCCATTAATTTCAATTGTGTAAATGAAAAGGGCTGAAGATTGCAGTAATAACTAGGATAACAGATTTAGATAACAGCTGCATCCCAACAATATCCAAGAAATCAGAGGAACAAAATACCCCCTAAACTAGCATGCTAAAAGATGTTATTTCTGCATTATCAATGAGATTATAAGTTACAACCTCTATATCCTATTTTAAACAGCAGGTACCTGTGGCAGCCTCTACCCTCCATAGAGTATCACTGTATGTATAGGAGCTCAAACTGCAGTATAGGAGCAAACTACTGACATTCATTTTATTTATATTTGTTTTTACATTTTAACCCAAAAAAAAAACAGTGATTTATTTATTTATTTTAATGGTTTCACCAGGAAAGACAACAAGAGCTGAGAACAGTTAGTTTCCAGAAGCATCATGGGGAAGGGGATACATACTGGGGAGTGCAAAAACACAGACAGCAATATACATAAAATGCACAAGAACAGCCAATAACAAACACAAAGCTAATTACATAAATCCTAGAAGTGCGGCACATACATAGAAGCTGGGAGTGAGACCACCTAAGGATGCTGAGAACACTGCAAGTGGGCAAGGACCCGACAGGATCGGGGTGAGAAAGGGAGAGGAGGAGTGGGAGAGATATGGGAGGGGGAGAGTGGGAGCCAGATCCCTTGAGGATGCTGAGAACAATGCCAGGGATACCAGGACCTGGCAAGGAAGGAGGTGGGAGAGAGGAGGGGGGAGTAATAGGGTAAGGGTGGGGAAAGTGGAAGTGGAGGCTGCAGTCAGGGGGAGACTAGAGTTGCAAAATTAGAAGTAAAGGGGGTGAGAACTTGGTATGTAGAGAGGGGAGCAGTGTGGACTGGAGAAGGGTTAGGAGGAAAGGAATGTAGAGATAGGAGTAGAGTGGCTGAAGAGGGTTAGGAACAGTTACAGCTGTGAGCAGAGTGCTCCGGAGTAGTAGAGAGAGTGAGTGGCGGGATTGGGCAAAACTAATTTAGAGCGGGAGGGAGTTCCAGATACTAGGTAACTTGAGCAAGAAGGCAGCATGACCAGATGTAGTACAGTATGCCATGGAGGAAGAGCTAGTGTTCTGTGTGTGGTTGCATGGAGGGCATAGCAGGAGGGAGGAGGGGTTGATAGGAGGGAGGATAGGTAGGAGGGAAGAGAACCAAGCCAGAATTTCCCAACTAAATTCACACGTGACTGACGTCTGGCATAGAGGGAGGGAAAGGAGAGCAAGGTATACAGATCACACTGATGAGTAAATGGAAGGCAGCCAAGTATATAGTGACAGAAGGAATGGAAGAGGGTGTCCAGTCTGGAGAAAGTGGATTTAGGGGCAGAGCAATAGACTATATCACCGAAATCAACGATGGGAAGAACCATCTTTTAGACGATCTCTCTCCTGGCTTGTAGCAGCAGGCAGCTACGGTGTCTGAACAAAGCATCAAGTTTGGGGAGTAATGTTTTTTGAATAGCATCAATCTGTACACCAAAGTCAAGATGCTTGTCCAGCCATAGCCCAAGGTACTTGAAGGTGGTGACATCCTCCAGCGTGGTACCAGGGAGGGTAATGAAGGTAGGGGTGGAGACAAGTCTGGACAGCTTTTGCCTGGAGCCAAAGGTCATGGAGACTGTTTTTTTTACTTTTATGGGGAGTTGGTTTGCAGTAAACCAGCACTGGATGTTGTGAAAATTCAGCTAAAGGCTGGAGGTCACCTTGGGGACAGAGCTGCCGGACATGAACAAGATGGTATTGTCTGCGTACATGGGGATGTGTGAGGATGAGCAGACATTGGGAAGGTCATTCAGAAAAACAGAAATAGAATTGGTCCGAGTACTGAACCTTGGGGAACACCCATGGTGATATGGAGAAGAGGGGAGGTGGAGTTAACGATTCTGACAGTTTGAGAGTGGCTTAAGAGATAGGACCGGAACCAGCTGGTGGTTGATTTTGAGAGGCCAGCCTCTGATAATGTAGGATTGGCAGAACTCTGCAATGTGGATTTCCAGTGATGTCACAGACATGGTGGAAGCTTGCTTCAGTTGTCTCTCCCTCCTCACTGCTAACCTATCTCTATATAGGCTCTTTTTAACTTTTACCACTACACCTGTACTACTTGATGCAACTACAGAAATGACAATTACCCACTCAACGAAGCCAAAAATTACAACTCCAACCACTAAACTCTGATATCTGGTATAGGGTGCAAAGGATGATGAGGCCTCGGTGCAAGGCCAATCCCTCGCCAGCCCTCAGGCTTTGATCTTATCACTTGATTTTAAACAAAAGCTGAGGGACTTCAAACACCATCTGAGTGGACGAATAAAAAGACTTTACATGCCACCAACAAGAATGAATCTACTTTTGCAGATCTTAAAATTAATTTGAAATCTATTAACACTAAACTTGCTGCCATGAATAAAAAAGTATCTGAGTTGTCAGAGATGGTCAATGTGCATGATCATCTTCTGTTGCATTTCCTGAGTCAGGACAGGGAAGCACAAGAAGACCTGAGGATTCTGAGAACAGATGACACAGAAATAACTTCAGAATACATGGAATTCATAAGGGAGCAGTGAAAGGCTTTGCCACTATTAATGACTTGCATGTCCTTAAAGCATTCCTCATGGTCCAGTCAGGCCACCCTCTGATGACAGAGCGATCCCACCACTCACTCGGTCCCAAACCTTCAGACCCCACTGTGAGACCCTGTTTGCTGCTAATGAAGATGCTGCACTGACAGTCAAAGGAGGTCATCCTTTCAGCAGCCTGGACAGCAAAGATGGCAAATTATGAGAACAAACACATTTCTTTTACCAAGACATTTCCTTGGCTCTGTAATCAAAAAGACAGGAGATGATGCAAGTGATTAAAGCCTTAAAGGACCAACGTGAAATCAAAACCATATTACTGTACCCAGCGAGAATCAAAATCACCATGGACTCAGGTACCAAAAACTAATCTTCCTTGCTGGAATCCCTACCTAAAAAAATGAAAATTGTGTGTCTGAGCCACTGGAGGCTTTGGATGATCGTCTACTTTAGGCGGGAAGTAAAACATGACCATGTGCAGACAGCAGCATCCCCCAGCACCTAACCAGAGATCTGACTGGTTTTGCAAAAAAGAATTGACCAGGAATTACACAAAGCACTGAGTGACACGGATCCTCTGGAATGAACAAACTGATATCCTTTTGAATTTTAACTCTGTGTAAACTGAGGTCAGAGAAAGCTGTCTGGTTTACTACATAATTTTTTTGAAGAGTACAATCCAATTAGAACTTGGGTAGGTACAGGGAGTTTTTTTATCTATCTCCAGCACTCAGGGGTACCTCAGGGATCAGTCCTGGGGCCAGTCCTCTCCAATATCTTCATCAGTGACATTGCAGATGGTTTGTCTGTTTGCAGATGACACCATGATCTGCAACAGAGTAGATGATCCAGATGGGGTGGGCAGAATGAAAAAGAGATCTGGATAAACTAGCAAAATGGTCAGAAGGGTGGCATCTGGGGTTTAACACAAAGAAGTGCAAGATCATGCACATAGGGAAGAGAAACCCTGAAGTCACCTATAGGATGGGAGGGGAGTTGCTGGCAGTCACAAGAGAAGAAAGAGACTTGGGTATCATCATCACAGATGACCTGAAAACATCCAAGCAGACCACTAAAGTGGTAGGTAAGGCTAGGGGGATGTCAGGGTGTATTAGTAGTGGTAACAAGTCGTAAGAGTGAGGTAATAATCCCTCTTTAGAAGTCACTGGTCAGGTCCCATCTGGAGTACTGCGTGCAGTACTGGAGGCCACGCCTTCACAAGGACATTAACCAAACTGAGGCAGTCCAGAGAAAAGCAACCCAAATGGTACAGGGACTGCATCAGAAAGCATATGAGGACAGATTAACAGAGCTCAATATGTATACCCTAGAGCAAAGGAGGGAGAGAGGTATTATGATAGAAACATTCAAATACCTTAAGGGCACTAACAAGGTGAAAGAGTCTAACATGTTTCAACATAAGAAAGATAGCAGGGCAAGAGGACACAGCATGAGATTAGAGGGAGGCTGATTAAGGGGTAATGTGAGGAAGTTATTTTTCACAGAAAGGGTGGTGGATGCATGGAATGGCCTACCTCAGGAAGTGGTGGATATGAATACAGTGTGGGACTTCAAACAGGCATGGGATAGGCATAAGGGAGCAATACAGATGAGTATGAATAGGTAGGCTATTGACAGAGCAAAGGCCGATGGCACATTCATGAAGTAGAAAAAGAAATGGGCAGACTGGATGGGCCTTGCGGTCCTTATCTGCCGTCAACTTCTATGTTTCTACATGTATGTTTGCCTCTTGACCAATACTGCTGGCACTTAGCCTAGGAATCATTGGAAGGGTTTATGTGCAAAGTAGACTCTTTAGTCCGTTGTATGCACGCCATTTCTCATTGGTTATATCCCTGAATGTTATTTGATTTTAAATGTTTAACTAGTTGGTCTTTATAGTTATCCATTGTTTGATATCATATTACCTCCTCTGGGAATGAATTCCACCTGGTAACCACTCGTGTAAACCAGCCTGCCCTTTTAGTAGTTCTAAAGTGATCACCCTTTAGTTGTTTACTGTACCTCCTGCCCTCATACCTGCTGTCTTTTTTTCCAGGTCAAGACTATCCCAAAAATCTTTATCTCTAAATACCTTAGAGGCAAGACACATGTCCCTCCTAAGTCTCCTGTGCTCCAGGTCATACATATTTAACTCCTCCAGTATCTCATCATATTTTTTTCCTCTCATACTAACAACCATTTTTGTTGCCCTCCTCTGAACACCCTCCACCAATCCTATGTCCCTTCTTGTTTGAGGTGCCCAGAACGGACTACAGTATTCAACATGAGGTCTCACCAAGGGTCTATACAAGGGCATCAACACCCCTCTACTTCTACTGACTATATTCCTGCCTATACATCCAAGGATTTTGTACCCCTTGCTAATTGCTAATCTGCTGTGTTTTTCAAACTTTAAATTACTAGCTACTATAATTCCCCAGTTCTTTTCTTCTGTTGTCTCTTTGAGGTCCTCCCCATATAGTTTGTACCTGTGCCTTTTGTTCCTAGTGCATAGATGCATCATGGTGCATTTTTTTGTATTAAATACCAATTTATGTCTACTTGCCTATTTTTCAAATACTAACATACTAAAATGCCAGCAGAATAGGCCTAACGGTCTTTCATGTCTGCTCATTTGGTCAGCCCCCACCCTGGGAGCTGACCTTGCTGCCCCCCCTCGCCTTCTCTTGCTTATCCCTTCCTAGTTCCGGATATTCTCGCTGCACTGGATTTTGCTTCCAGAACCCTTCCACTGTATCTGTCCCACCCCCTCTTGAACCCCTCCACCGTCTCTGCCTCCACCAGCCCCCTGGGCAGCGCATTCCATGGCTCCACCGCCCTCTCAGTGAAGTAGCACCTCCTCCTTCCTCCCCTGAATCTTCCCCCCTCTAGCTTCCACCCATGCCCTCTAGTTGCCCCCTCCTCCTTCCTCGAAGCACCCTGACTGCTCCTCCCCTATTTACCCCCTTCATGTACCTGAAGACCTCTATCATGTCCCCAGTCCCTTCTCTCTTCCAATGTGTACATATTTAGCTCTTCGAGCCTCTCCCCATAGGTCCTGTCCCCCAAGCCCCAAATCATTTTGGTTGCCCTCCTCTGGACCCTCTCCAGGAGTTTAATGTCCCTCTTTGAGTGTGGCCTCCAAAGGCACCAGGACTCGAGTGTGGCCTCACCAACCAGTTATACAGAGGTATCACTTCCTCCTTCTGGTGGTGATCCCCTAGCGATGCATCCCAGCATCCTGTTGGCCTTGGCTGCTGCCCTCCTACAAGTCTCTGAATTGTTCATCTTGACATCCACCACCACCCCCAGGTCCCTCTCAGCCATCGAGACTTGTAGCATACCCCCAGGTGTACACTTGGCCCGGGTTTCTGGCCCCCAGGTGCAGTACCTTGCATTTCACTGCATTGAACCTCAGCTTCCACTTTCTAGACCATCTTTCCAGAGCCTCCAGGTCCCCCTGTAGGGCCACACTCCCCTCCTCCCCATCCACCACCGCCCCCAGTTTTGAGTCATCCACAAAGAGACTCATCTCACTCCTGATACCTGTCCTTATGTCAGAGATGTAGGTGTTGAACAGGAGGGGCCCAAGGACTGATCTCTGTGGGACCCCGCTAATGACCCTCCTTGGGGATGAGACTATCCTGCCAACTATCTGGTCCTGGAGCCAATTGTCTATCCATCTGATCATCTGGTTCCCCACCCCCATTTCACCCAGCTTATCCAACAGGCTCCCGTGAGGAACAGAGTCAAATGCCTTGCTGAAGTCTAGAAAGGGGACGTCCACTGGTCTACCCAGGTCCAAGGCACTCGTCACCCAGTCGTAGAACTCCACAAGGTTTGTCTGACATGATTTCCCTGGGACGAATCTATGCTGTCTATCGTCCAGGCACCCTGACTTTTCCAGGTCCCCCCCAGCCTCTCCTTGACAATGCCCTCCATCACCTTGCCCACCACCGATGTCAGGCTGACAGGCCTGTAGTTCCCTGCCACCTCCCTTGATCCCCCCTTGTGAATAGGCACTATATGCACCACCTTCCAGTCCTGGGGCACCCACCCTGTCCTCAGAGAGACGGTGAAAAGCTCCACCAGGGGTTTTGCCAGGACGTCCGCCAGTTCCTTCAGCACTCTGGGATGTAATTTATCTGGCCCCGGTGCTTTCTCCATCTTAAGGGACCTAAGGGCTTCCCTCACTCTCTCTGCTGTGATTTCCACCTCCACTACCTCTTCTCCCTGCTTAGCCTTCCCCTCTCCTGCCAGTGATGCCTCCCTCTCTCCCCAGACCTGCTGATCGGTAAGGGGCCCCCCCTCAGTATCACTGTCTTCTCCCATGTATGATGCAGCACCCCATTTTCCTTGGTGAAAACTGAGGTGAAGTACTCATTTAGTACCTCAGCCTGCTCCCCCGGGTCTTGTGCCCATCTCTTCCCTGTTTTAATCCTGCTAATCTCCCCTTCACCCTTTGTTTTTCCCCAATGTATCTAAAGAACCCCTTGTTCCCTCTCCTAATTTCCCTGGCCAGGTTCTGCTCCTTCCTTGCCTTAGCCGCCCTCACCACCCTAGTGGCCCTTCTAGCCATCAGTTCATACTCCCCTCGATCCCTTTCACTCCTTGAGCACTTGAATTGCCTATAGGCTGCCTTCTTTCCCCGCACCACCTCCTGGATCTCCTTGGTCCACTAGCAGGGTTTTCAGCCCCTACCACATTTTCGTCTTACTCTGGCACAGGTGCTGGTAGCATCCAGCACCCCCTCCTGATTATTTCCCACCTACTGTCAGCGTCCATGTCTGACCCAATCACATTCAAATGCTCCTTAAGGATCCTTCCCATTTCCTTAAAATCCACCCCCCTGAAAGTCAGTTACCTCCGCCTTTGTGCAGTCTTCTACCCCTTCTAGGTCCAGGCAGAACCAGACCATGGCATGGTCACTCCCCGTCAACGGGTCCCTTACCTCCAGGCCCCCAATCTGGTCACTGTCTGCCAGGACCACATCCAGTACCCGCGCCTCCCTGGTGGGTTCCCCCACCTGCTGAGTTAGGAATGCATCTTGAAAGACATCCAACAACCTCTGTTCCCTGGCCACCGAGGATGTCATAGTCTCCCAGTCTGTTCCTCGCATGTTTAAGTCCCCCAACACTAACACCCTTCCCCTGCCCAATCTGCAGTGTCTCCCAACATCTGCCACCAGACTCTCCCCCAGCTCCTCTGTCAGTGCAGGGGGTCTATACACCACTCCTATTTTTACTCTCTTGCCCTCCCTTGTTATCAAGGTGACCCAAATCGCCTCCACAGTTCTTTCCGCCTCCTCTACTCCCCCTATGCCAATGCAGTTTTTGACTATTATTGCTACCCCTCCTCCTTCTCTCTTAGTGCATCTGCTCCCTTATCAGTGTCCACAACCATACCAGTTTTAGTATTGCCCATGAATTTGCACATCCATACCCCATCATGCGGTTGCATACCTGCTACATACGTATTAAAAAGGACTGGCCCCAAACACTGAGCCCTGAGGGACCCACTCATCACCTCATCCTCTGTGGAGGAATAGTGTCTTATGCATACTATTTAATGCAAAGGAATGCAAAATAATGCACATGGGGCACAAAAACCCAGGAACAACATATCAGCTGTGGGGGGGGGGGCTATAGAATGCTGCAAGTAGGAAAAGGACCTAGGGGTTATCATCTCTGATGACCTCAAGGTAGGGAGTCAGTGTGACAAGGTGGCAGGAAAATCAAACAGGATGCTTGGTTACATAGTCAGGGGTATCACCAGCAGAAAAAGGGAGGTCATAAAGAAACTAGTAAGACCACACCCTGAGTACAGTGTCCAGTTCTGGATGCCTTACCTACATAAGGACACAGACAGGGTGGAGGCAGTTCAAATGAGGGCAACCAGGATGGCACAAAGATTACATCACAAAGCCTATGAGGACAGGTTGAAGGACTTGAAAATGTACTCCCTGGAGGAGAGTGGAGAAGAGAAGGGAGAGGGGAGGTCTGATTGAGACATATAAATACCTCACAGGGAGGAACAAGGTACAGGAAAACACAATCTCTCATAGAAAATTATGTTCCAGAACTAAGCATTCTATGTGATAATGGCGAAAGCCTAAAGGCGATCACCCCTATCAAGAGGTCTAGAGTGCCGAAAACATTTTCGGCACTCTGACACTCCGGTGCACAGGAAAATGGTGCCAAGGACTTACTTTTTAATGCTTTCTCCGGGGAGGCTGTGCCCCGCCCACACACGCGGGGGCCTTCTCCTCCCACACCTCTATACTAAAGGATTCTCAGCTCCAGGGGGGTGCATGTCGGGGGGGGTGAAAACATTAAAAAATAAAAGGTTCAGGCCGGGCACAATAAAATTGCACCAGCGCATAGACCCGAACCCGGTACCACACCAGATGCAGCTGGGGACCAACCCCCGATGCCACGACGCAACCCGGCAGCCCACCACAGTACCACCCACTACAGCTCCTCTGTCACCTCCCAGCCCACACTCAGTGTGCTCGCTCCCCCCCATGCGTGTACATATACCACCATCCTATCACTATTTTCGTTGCCCCCCCCCATCCAGCTGCCCTACTCTCTCATCAACATGAGGGATTCGCTGGGGAGTGGGTCACCATTATGGACAGCACCCTTCCTCAAGCACCCTCCTCACTGGATACCAGGACTAGGGGACATGGATTGAAACTGGAGGGAGGGAGGGAGGTTCAGTGGGAACATGAGGAAGAATTTCTTCACAGAGAGGGTGGTGGACAATTAGAACACCCTGCCGGAGGAGGTGCTGGTATCTGAAATGATTACAGGATTTAAGAATACATGGGATAGGCATCAGGGGATCCTGGTAGTCAGAGGAAGGGAATAAGCTAGTTCTAGAGAAGCTTGAAGAAGTTAATTACGTGTGCACATGGGCAGACTAGGTGGGCTGAAGACCCTTATCTGCCATCAACATCTATGTATTTATGTATCTATTTGTTTTCTGCTGGTTAGCCATGACTGAATCCAGTCAAACTAAGCTCCTGATGTGGCACAGTGCAAAGGCCTTGCTGTAATCCAGAAAGTTGATGTCGACAGATAGTCCGCTATCCATTGCCTTATTTACAGGCTCAAAAAACCTGATGAGATTTGTTTGGCAAGCTCTCCGACCCTGAAATCCACGTTGTGCCTCATCTGAAAGATTGTTTTTAGTTATGTGATTTTCTAATTCCTCCTTAACAAAGACTTCCAGAATCTTTCTGAGAACCGAGGTGAGACTAACTGTCTGATAATTTTGTTAGTCTGCCCTTGGTCTCTTTTTAAAGATGGGCACCACTATTGCCTGCCTCCAGCACTTAACCACCTCTCCAGCATTTAAGGACTTTTCAAAAAGACATTTGATATGCCCTAATAGTTCCCTGGCCAATTCTTTGAGCAGTATGGGGTGACTCCCATGTGATCCCTGGGTTTATTTGTTTTTAACCCTGTAAGTAGGTGAAGCAACTCTTTCCATCAATAGTAGTACTATCAGCTTCCTGATGACTCAGTTATTTCCATTTGTCCATCTCCCTCATGAAATATGGAGCAGAGGTAACTGTTAAAAATATTTATCGTATCTTCCCTCCTAAAAATAATTTCTCCATTCATTGTCAGTGGGCCTATCCCCCATTTGAGCCCCTGTTACTATTAATGTAATTATAAAATTGCTTATGATTATCCTTTGCAACAACTGCTCTTTTGAATTCTAAGGCTGCCTTGCTCTTTCTAATTTATTTTTTACAAATCCTGACAAAATGATGGCATTTTCCCGGGCTGATGGTATACTGCATTTTCCCCTACAATATTCCCCCAGTACTTTTTAACATTCCTAGTTAACCATGAGGGGATTTCCTGGTATTGTTATATTTTACCTTTTCAGGACCTATTTTTAATAAATATTCTAACCTTATTCTCCCATGTTTCTTCTGCTTCAAACCCACTTACTTCTTCAACCCAATTCCATTTTTGGAGCTCCTTTCTCATTTCTGTAAAATTAGCTGTAGCACAACATTTAATTGTTGTTTTGCACATTTAATATTTTTCTTGGTGGCTTATCTTGAATTTAACTGTGCTGTGATCACTTCCCAAGATAGGCTCCTTCATATTGGAAGCACCCCCACAGCAACGGCACAATATTGACGCAGGTATTGTGCCGCCTCTTCCATTGCTGTTTTCTGTGGAGGGCTGTGCCCCCCACACCCCCCATGTGGAGGGCTGTGCCCCTCACACCCCCCGGATGCCAGGATTCCAACTCCAGGTCAGAGCTGGTCCAGAGAGGGGGCAGAACACCGGGGGAAGGCGAAACACAGAAAAAGGACCATTACCGCGAATGTTGCCGTAATGGTCTTTTTCTGCATTTCGCCATCAGGGTGTTGACCACAAGGGGTGATATGCTTCAGGCTACACTCAAATACTCCACCTTACACATTGCTGAGCACCAGACCGAGTATTGTATCCTTCCTCGTGTGGCACTACACATGCTGCTGTAGGCTGAGTTTACTAGGTTTACTAGGTGAAAAAGACAAAGTAGGCGAATTGCCTATCGAGCTTGTCTCCCACTCTAAGTGGGTGAATTTATTCCATCAAAGATTTAGATTTGAGGTAGATGACTAGCTCATTTTTAAGCCCCAAGAAGGTTGTCTGGTTAACTATCTCTCAGGCAAATAATTCCAAGCTCTTGCAGTTGTAATAGTGAAATAGTTGCTTCTCTTGGTGGTCTTTGCCCTAGAGACAAAGAGTTTCTTACTGTGGGACCTTAAATTAAGTATTCTAGTAGAACATCGCAACCCAGATTGATCCATCAAGCCCGGACTGTGCAGGATTTTAAATAGCAGCAGCAAATCACCCCTAAATCTTCTACTTTGAAGATCAAATAGACTGGTCTCCAGAGCAGTGCAGAACATAAAATTCCACCTATGGAATTCATACAGAATGACCATTCTGATTCTGTAGAATTACACATAATTGTTGTAAAAAGTCCATGGAATTTTGTAAAATTTTAAATTTCAGTTATTTCACTAAAAGTTTAAAAGTACATGTTCAAATAGCACCATATTTGGAACTTAGAGAGTACCCTAAGGTTTAAAAGAATGAACCACATATCAGAGCTGTATATTGAAAGGGAGCAGAGTTATGTGTGTCCAAATATTTAATCAAAATTAAATTTTCTGTTATTTTGACATCATTTTAAAAATTTTTATCCAAATTTCTCCACAATATCAGGATTTAAAAAAACTCCTAGAATGTGTAAATGCACCATGTTTTAAGTCTTGAGCTTCAATGGGAGCGGAGTTATAGGTAGCCAAATATTTTGCCAAAATTTGGATTTCTGCAATTTTAGCATCATTTTGATGGTATTCATTGAAGTGTTACATTGAAATGTTACACAAATTAACAGGTATACAGGTTATCACTACATTTGTATATGCACATAGTTTCAGATTTCTAGCCTTAAATGGGACTGAGTTATAGCCTACCATACATGTTGCCAAAATTTAAATTTCAGTTAGTTCCCTCTAATTTTAAAACTACATATCTAAATTTAACCAGATTTGAAACATTTAAACTACTATATTACATGGTCATGTCTGTAAAAGTTCATAATTTCAGCTTTAAATGGGATTGAATTAAAAGTAGTGAAACTTTCACAACATTTAAAAATTTAGTTTTGCAAGAATGTAAACTACAAATTTATAAACCCCTGAAACATTAAAAATAGAGAATGCAAAACCATTAAATTTGGCAGGTTCTTAGACCTTACATGGAAACTGACTGTGCCAATTTTATTCATTGCTTGCTGCAAGAAATTGCAAAATAACATGTGTACTTAAAATCAAATCCCATGAGTCTTTGTGAAAATTGTAAAATTTCATGAAAAATTCCATAAAACTGGACTTTTCTAATTTCACTCAGCCTTATCTGTGGGATTCTAATTAGAGGATGGGGTATAAGAGGCAGGTAGAGCAGGGGATCATCAGGTTCTGGAGTTAGATGCACAGTTTCACCAAGAAATGGACAGCTGAGCTAGGTAGCACAAGAGTGGTAGACCCCCAGGTTAAAGCAAGAAAGCACAGCATGTCAACAGTTCCATCCAGGATGCAGGGTATTTAAGGATCACATTCAGTAAATGTATAATCGGGAGAGCCTGGTGTACATGCAAGTCTAGGACTTAGAGGTACTCAAAAAGATGTAGTGGGGAAGACAATGTCTTGGACAGCAGGAAGAAAGAATTATGGTTATTCCAACAGGGTAGGTCAATAGGAAAAGGAGGAGGTGACTCACGTTTTAAGGGAGTTTGTCACTGTAAAGAACAAAGAGGATATCAGTGGGATCAATCGTTCTACCGAGTCAATCTGGCTATGCCAAAAGAGAAGGGGAGGGATAGTCACCCAAAGAGGAACGGCAGAACTGCAAAAAGCAAAGCAGAGCTTATCAATTTAAGTAGTGACATGTGCATTGTTAATGTTAAATTCCACACAAAAAAAAAATCTGGATGCTTCATCTACAGTATATGCTATCATATATATATGAGAAAATGTTACTAATCTTTTTTTCTTCTGCAGAATTAAAACTGCTTAACAAATGTATCCAGTTGTGTAAAGACACCAGGATACATGAACTATGGATATGCATGTCAAATGTTTACTCTATGCAAGCAAGAGCAGAGAAGTTACAAACATCCGCATTTTTGATAGTTTTCACAGAGTTTTGCAAACATTTACATAGTAAAGTTTTGAACCCCTGTAACTTAAAAAATCATAATAACTGGCTCTGCCTTTTTCCCATAGGGAAACTGTGGTGTAATTTGCCATTATAAAGGAGCGTTTATAATGGCAAACACGTACACGATTTATCTTCCTCTGCGCATGCTCACGCAGCAGCACGACCAGCCGAGACCGCTAACCGCCTCAGTATTACGCAAAACAGAACTGCCACAAGAACTCAGAGGTAAGTCCTTTTCTTTTCTTTTCTCCCCCCTTATACCCTGGAAACACAGAAAGACCTGAAGAAATGGAAAAAAAAAACAGTTTAAAATCCAAAAATCTTGGCACCGGAGTAAAAGGACCGACCTTAGGATACACTGGGAAGATACACAGAGCTGTTTATTTTATATAATTGCTGAGGCAAAAAGGAAACCTAGCTATTATAAAATAAAATGATCAGAAATAAACTCGATTTACAGACCTCATTGTGGGATGCTTTTCACAAACCCCTCGGGGTTTATGTAGCATTCCACAACTCAGGTGTGTATAAAATCTCGTTACACACCCCGACCCATACTTTATTCTATATTTATCTAATTCTGTCCATATTTAGAAAATTCTATAAGCATTACAAAAAGGTTATCTGTACAAATTTACACATGCCTAGCTCCACAGGTGCCTGAGTTATATGCAGATGAACATTTTTCATGAAATTTCCTGAAAAAAAATAAAATGACATATTTTGAGCACATATAATTTTGAGACAAATCATCATATTGTCATGAAATGTGGTATATTGTTAGAACACCTATCATCAAGAAATCATGCCAAATTTAAGATCCCTGACCCAATAGACGGTTACGGTATATGCAGATAAAAATGTTCTTGAAATTCCACACAAATAATAAAATGACAACATTTGAGCATCTGTAATTTTGCATCTATCTATCTAAATGTCATGATATTTGGCAGGTTAGTGGCCATTGACCAACAGTGTATACATTCCAAATTTCAGAGCTCTAGCTTGAACAGCAACTGAGTTATAACCACATTGCTAAATTAAAAAAATTCCACGAAATTCTAATGAAATTCCACAAAGATTTCACGGCATTTTGTGAAATTTCATTGATGTTCCATAGATTCAGAATTTCCCCATTCCACATAGCTCTGCTGGTTTCTAAGACCCTGTCATTATATCTTTTAGTTTTTAATCAGGGATCCAATTTGGTTACCTTTCTCTGACCCCTCTCAATCAATGTTATGTTCCGCTTCAAATATGGGCTCCAGATTGGAAAGCCATTGTCCAAATATGGTCTTATGTAAGATCTATGCAAGGGAATCAGACATACATCATTTCTTGAAATGAAGGTGCGATGGATAGTTTTTAACAATCCATTAGCAATGCCAGTAGCTTTCTCACAGTGATTACTAGAGGTTAGACAATTGTAAACCATAATTCCTAGGTCCCTTTCCTTATTAACGGATTTTAGTGGAATACCATCTAGTAAATATGGATATAATGGACTGTTTTTCCCAAAATGTGAGACATGACATTTGTTCATTTAAAATATTTGTAAATTCACACCCTTCATTACTTGTGCCCACTATGGTTACCCAATTTAACCCTGGCAGAATAAAATCCTCCTCCTAAATATATTCTGTCCTCAGTGTTGAATGATCTGATTATGTGGTACACTTTTTCATCATTATCATTTAATATTTACTGGTTAGTGGTTATAAGCCACTGCCAGCGAGTGCTCAACAGCTCCATAAACCACATATGTGGTTTATGGAGCTCCGTAAACTATGGGCAGAAAAGTACTGCAACATCACCAGAAAAACCACCAAATAAGATGTCCTCACACTGGATGTTCACAAGTGCTACACAATCGGTCACTCGGCACGAGATAAGCTTTTCGGTGGTAACAGTTACCCTCGCAAAGTGACAAAAAAGGCAATTTAAACCAAAAAACACCAACAACCAGTAAATATAAAAAACAAAACATGGATAAATGTAGTTCTTGGGGGATTTTATTCACCCCCTCAGTGTGTGATGCCCATATAAACCCCTCAGGCTTTGCTCTCTGGGTTTATGGGGCATCATACACCTGGGTGTGCATAAAATCCCCATAAATCACACTTCTCCATGCATTAGGTAGGGAGAGCTCCTGTACCCAGTAGTAACAAATTCCAGTTGGAAGGCTGTGGTCTAAGGCCTGAAGTTGCTTATATATCCTTGAGACTACATGAGTAATTTCAGTGCTTTGGAAAATTTGTTGAAACCCATGAGAAGACTGATCAAACCATTCCTCCTTGTCATTAAAAGCTACTATCGCATTCCTAATTTGTAGGTACTTAAAAAAATCTTTGGGATTAAGCTGAAAATGGGTCTGCAAGGTCTGAAAAGGAGCCACCACATTGTCTTGCAGGAGGTTGGCCGGTGTGCAGTGCTTAAGCTGTGGAAGAAATGAGGATGGGATGGGGCGATGGTCGATTTGAATATGTGGATTATGAAAGAGAGGCTGGGCAGATGACATATGCCAATTTACCGAGAGATACCAGAGGATTTGTTGCAAAGCTTTGAGCAACCAAGCCATTGGAGTAGGTCTAAGTGACCTTGAAAGTCTAGCAGGTTTCACATACACCAGGGCAGCCAGCAAACTATTAACACTATGTGCTGCTTTACTTTCAATATTTAACCATGCGGGGATATACATATCACCCCTCACCAACGAGTCCGCTTTGCACCAAAGGGCTACCCTATTAAGGTGTTGGGCCCCATAGTAAATGAAAAGGGAAGGGATGGCAAGCCCTCCCCATAATTTAGGGGCAGTTAACTTGAGGTACGCTCTTCTGGC
The DNA here is from genome assembly GCA_016271365.2 of Neoceratodus forsteri. Taxonomy (NCBI): domain Eukaryota; kingdom Metazoa; phylum Chordata; order Ceratodontiformes; family Ceratodontidae; genus Neoceratodus; species Neoceratodus forsteri. The sequence continues at coordinate 81,391,627 of CM028133.1, read as the reverse complement.
TGGTTTATTTTTCCAGTGAAAATTGTTGAACATTCTCTGTAATTTCACAATCCACCCCTTGGGGATATATAGGCCAAGCATACCAAGTGGATATAGAAGCCTCGGCAGGATATTCATTTTCAGGATATTGATACGTCCCATTAAGGTCATTGGCAAAGCACTCCATCTATTCAGGTCTGCCTGCAGAGTTTGCACTAAGACAGTTAAGTTGTCTCTAAACATGGAGTGGATGTTCCGGCAGACCTTTATCCCCAGGTAGGTGAGGGCTCGATACTCCCAGGAAAGACCCAGGGCAATGGAGCTAACTCCAGTAACCCTGTGATTCAAGGGAAACACCTTTGTTTTGGATAAATTAAGCTTGTATACTGAGACTTGGGAAAATCTATTGATTTCCTCCAGGAGGGCCGGCAGGGATACCTCTGGTTCCTCAAGGTGTAGCAGAAGATCATCCCCATAGGCTGACAGGACATAACACTATCCATACAGTTGTATTCCTTTTAATACAGCAGAAGAAGTGAGTGAATAAATGTTTCAAGGTAGCAGTTGAAAAGAAGTGGAGATGAGGGGCATCCTTGACGAGTGCCTCTCTCAAGTGGGAATGATTGGGATAGGTGCCCATTGCACCAAAGCCATGCGGAGGGGGCGGTATATAGAATTTTGACCCTTGTGAGGAAGGGATTAGGTAAGCCGAGCTGTCTAAGAGTAGCAAACAAAAAGTGCCAAGAAACCCAGTCGAAGGCTTTCTCAGCATCAAGAGAGACGAGGACCGATGGGATCCCAGACTCCCTTGATGCTGAGATCAAATGCAACAGTTTCTTCATATGGTCTCCAGAAAGACATCCCGCCACGAATTCCACTTGATCATTACCGATAATCTCTCCTAGAATTGGGGCTAGGCAGTTGGCTAGAATTTTTGCTAAGATTTTATCGTCCGAATTTAACAAAGAAATCGGACGGTAATTCCCAGGACACAATAAATCTTTATCTGGCTTGGGGATAAGGGTAATAATTGCCTCTATGAAACTAGGGTCCTTCATCCCCTGGTGAAACCACAAATTGAACGCATTCATCAGCAGGGTAGAGAGTTGTGTAAGACAGGCCTTATACAAGATAATAGGTAAGCCATCTGGACCATGGGTTTTGTGCTGGGGCAATTGTGCAATCTCTACTTCAACTAAGGTAATTGGGATACCTAGCTGGTCTGCAGTGGCTGGGGCTAAAGTGGGAAGGGTAGCTGAACCAAGATTATCAGTGATATCCTGGTCAGACACCTTTATAGAGTCATCCTTATAAAAAGTACCAAAGACTGTTGCAATGTCTTGGGGCTGGGAAATTATGTGGCCATCTAGGGGGGGATCTCAGCCCTGGGACAAATCTAGACATTTCAGTTTGCCTTAATCTAAGGGCCAGAAGTTTCCCAGCTCTCTCCCCAGATTCTAGGTATTTTAGTTTGGTGTGGTGGATGGCCAGCTCTGCTTTCTGCGCCATTATCTCATAACAGAACGCTCTGAGACAGTGTAGCCTGGCCCAATCCTCTTGTGGTGATGACTTATTTAATTATACGGTCCAATTTTTGTATTTCATCTAGTAAAGAGTCAAGCATTCATTTATTTTTCCAAGTTCGGGTAGAGGAAATCTATATAAAATTTCCCCTGATGGCACACGTAAGGGCAGCCCATACTATGTCAATCCTCTCCACTGAACCCATATTAAAGTGCAGGAAGTCTTTAATAAATGCTTGTGTGGAAGTTAGGGTCTCTGGGTGCTTTAGTAGTTGCGTATTGAGGTACCAGGGAGAATTCCTCCAGATCCCTGGACCTAGAATAAAGGATATAACAACTGGGGAATGGTCCGAGAGTACTCTGGGATAAATGGGCACATCAAGGATGCCAGGAAGGCAGAAGTAGCTAACTAACCAATATTCTATTCTAGAAAATGTAACATGTGGGGGAGACTAGTAGGTGAATTGCTTTTCTTTTGGATTTAAAGTTCGCCAGACATCCACCACACCTGCTCCCGAGAGGAGGTCTCTAAAGGCGCGATGTGCTGGTGAGAGCCCACACGTTTTACTGTCTGAGCAGTCAAGATCTGCCCTTGGAACAAGGTTCCAGTCCTCACCCAAAAAAGTTAGAATGGGTGGATTTGACACTACCCTTGTTAACAGTTGTGTAAAAAAAGGGAGTGAGCCTACATTTGGGCCATATATTGAACATATTAAGACTGGGGTAGACGCCAAGGTACCCTGTATAATACTGTAACGACCTTCAGGATCATACCATTCCTGCAGCTTAATGAATGGTACTTGTTTAGCTATCAGGATAATGGTGCCTGCTTGCTTAGTGGAGTTGCCAGAACCAAAAACTTGTCCCACCCATCCCCGCTTAAAAAGTAGAATATCGTCCCTAGGTATATGAGTCTCCTGCAAACAGGCAATCTCCGCCCCTAAATGGGCAAGATGTTTAGTAATCATGCATCTCTTTTGCTTACACTGAGCCCCTTTTATATTCCAGCTGACAAATTTGTAAGTTCCCCCCATTAACAACAAACAGTTAGTAAGGTAAAGACATCCTAGGTTTGAATAACTTATTATAAATGAGTCCTCTTGAAATCTTAATGTGCAGATTTATCCCACCCCCCCAACGAGGATTGTACCTAGAATTCAAAGGAAATATAGGGCCTACCCCCGCCCCATGACAGTACAGAGAGAAACACCCTTCCTCCACCTTCCCCCACAAACACACAAGATAATATACTACCCCAGCTCAGAAAGAAAGCCAAACTCCAAATACACAAAACAGTACGTGATTAAAATTTATCACTACCTGACCCATGTTAAGCCCCCTCCCTGCCCCTCCCCCCGACCCACTGGATTTATACAGTTGACAAGAAAAATATAAATGCTGATAAACACAAGGATTTGCTAGAATGCAGTCAATAAGCCCTCCCTTTTATCAAGTGGGGGTAGCAGAGCCTTAGTTCGAAGTAAATGAAAAAAGAAGGAAATTAACTAAAAGTCTGTACTGCGGCATCCCATCTGCTCCGTGATTGCATTGCTCTTCCTGTAGCAGCAGTCCGAGAGAAAAAAAAAAGAAAAGAGAATCCAACCTGGAGTTTCAGTTTCACTCCCTGGTCTATTAAATGTGCCCCTTTCAGTACACTTCTCACTCCATAATCCTGGGTCTGGCCATATGGGAAACTTAGTCGGGGCTGAAAAACCTCGTTAGTCCAGAGAGGCCCTGTCACTGCCACGGGGGTGGCACTAGATATGCACTGCGCAGTTCTCAAATTATGAGACAGAAAGGAGACAATCATATGCTGCTAATACCAAACACAAACCAGTGTAACTATTGAACACCAACGAGCTGCATTATTAACAGTCTAAAGATGCATAAAGAAGGTCGAGTGACCATTTCACTAAATTCAGCTTACTTTGGATGCCAGACACTGCTCCCTCTTGGTTAGTCGAGATTCTTTAGCTTACAAACAGCGAGTAAAGGGTTGTAGGGGCCCGTGCCACACCAACACAATTGGCAGAGTTCCTCCCCCCCAAAAAAAAAAAATCTAGACATCTCCAGATATCAGCCACTATTAACTAGATTGAATTCCTTAGTCGAGGGAGTCCTTATCACTTGAAGAGATCTGGGTTCCTCCATGGCCTGCTTAGGTGATTCAAGTGCAACCCACCTATCCTTATGCTTAACTTGTAGAATTGCAGGGTACTTCATCCTAAAAGGTGTTCCTGCAGCTATCAGTCAGGATACCAGAGGATGGAATTCTTGTTTCTTGAGACAGACTGAGTGCGGGAGATCCTGGGACAGCCTGAATTTCCTGTACTTCTTTGACTTTATTCAAGATGCGCTGCTTATCCAGATAATTAAGTAGCTTGAACACTAATGGTCTGGGGGTGCCCCTGGTTGCGGGGGAGGACGAAGGGAATGATGTGCTCTCTCAACACATAGATGGTATTATTCAGGGAGGGCCCAGCTATTCTCTCACAAAGCTTTTGTGCAAATAAAACAGGATTAGTGCCCTCTTCTTTCCCAGGCAGACTGAAGATGATTAGGTTATTGCGCCGACTGCACCCTTCCAGATCTGCCAACTTGTCCTCCATTCTTTGGATACATTGCCTTAACATGGAAGAGTCAAGATCCACCTCATCCCTCCATTTCTCCACTGATATAACCCTTGCATCTATATCCCCCACTCGGTTGGTGAGTGAGTCAAGACTGACCTGGATTTGCTGTATGTCGCTAGTAATTATGGCAATAGAATCCTGGAGAGGCTGCATTAACTCCATGAAGCGTTCTTCCAACAAGGCTGTAGCAGTTGTGGCAGACTGAGGCGTTGAAGCTGTCTGCACTTTAGGTCTTTTTTCGGCCTTGTCCTTCTCAGGCAAGGGAGGTGGAGTGTGTCGTGGTGGAGCTTTACGCATTTCTATTTCCATCCCTATTTGCCGATAATTGTCTTCAGAGAGCTTCCCAGGCTGAAATGTCTTTAAATCGTATGTTGAAACTTGTAAAAAAAGGCGAAATTGTGGATCTTAGCGGGGAGCGAGGAGGAGTTGCGACTCACAGTCAGGCAGCCATCACGTGACCCAATACCTTGTTTTATATAGAGTGCCACTTCTCCACCTCTCTTTCCCTTCCTGTCCCTTCTAAACAGGCTATAGCTATTGACAGTTTCCCCAGTCCTCCTCCTTGTCCCACCACATTTCTAAATTCTCATCAACTATCTTTGCCTCCGGTTCATCTTTTTTGTTATTTAGGCCCACGCACGTACAAGGATGCAGTTCCAGACAGTATTATTAGTCTTCTCTTTCTTTACTAAATTGGTTCTGTTATGGACGCAATACTGCTCTTTTTATTTGTATCTCCCCCTCCTTCCTCCTGACCTTCTAGTTTAAAAGTTAAGAAATGTCAGGACCACCCCCATACACACAAACACACACATAAGCACGCACACACACACACACACACACAAATGAGTATCTTAGCTGGTACAACACAAAAGAACGCTTTTATTCCCTCATTTTCTAACTCTTATAGCCCCCTGCAAGTTTTACTCTTTTTGGTTTACGTTTTCCCTCACCTAGGTGGCAATTGCTACATGTCCAGAGTTATAGCTCGGGACTGTATACCCTAGAGCAAAGGAGGGAGAGAGGTGATATGATCGTAACATTCAAACATCTTGAGGGCATTAACAAGGTGAAAGAGTCTAACATGTTTCAATATAAGAAAAATAGCAGGACCAGAGGACACAGCATGACATAAGAGGGAGGCCGATTAAGGGGTAATGTGAGGAAGTTCTTTTTCACAGAAAGGGTGGTGGATGCATGGAATGGCTACCTCAGGAAGTGGTGGATATGAATAGTGCAGGGCTTCAAACAGGCATGGGATAGGCACAAGGGAGCAATACAGATGAGTATGAATAGATAGGCCATTGACAGAGCAAAGGCCGATGGCACATTTATAAGGTAGAAAAAATGGGCAGACTGGATGGGCCTTGCTGTTCTTATCTGCCGTCAACTTCTACGTTTCTATGTTTCTGTGACTGCACTGGGACTCAGAATAGTGGAACTATACCCACACGAGTAGAAACCCCTTTACTGGGGATATTTGAGACTGTGTTTTTATCATTACCATGATTACCATTGGGAGTCTTTTGTTAATCAGGATAGCTGTGCTTGCTTTTTTGAAGGTGGGATAAGAGGCTGCAACCACCAAGCCTACCACTCATGTTTTCATTTTGTGTGTTCTATGTCTGAGAGGTGGGATTCCCGGATTAATGCCACAGCTACATCCAGCTTTTTTAATTCTGCCAACAACCTACCAGCTTACAAATAGAAATGCTATCAGTATTTTAAAAATATGCAATGCCTTTGTTAAAAATTATGACTTACAATGTCAAGGGCTTAAACTCTCCAATTAAGCACACATAAATCTTGGCAAGCAGAGCTATCCTGATTAATAAAAAGCTATTAATGGTGATCACGCAGACTCAAATACTACCAAATGATAGATTGGTTATTGCACATGGGCTCTATAGAGGGAGGACCTAGCTTTAATAAATAAATTCATCAGACAAACAGGCAGATCATTTCTATAAAGAGGTATTTGGTAGGGCAGCACAGATAAGAGACCACAATATAGTGTTGGCTGGAGACTTTAACTGTACCTCTACCCCAGCATGGATCATTCTAATTTGTCCTCCAAAACCAACATGTGGACTGCAAGGGTACTTAGATTCCTCATGTCAGAATCAGGCTTTACTGATGTATGGCAGTACCTTCATCAAGATATAAAAGATTAAACTTTCTTTTTGCACTGGAATCAATCCTACTCCCAAACTGACCTAATGATGGTCCCCACTTCGGCAGTCCGTTAAATATTAGAACTATCGGAATGCAAAATCCTGTCAATTACTCAATCTGACCATGTATCAGTCCAACTTACCTACCAGATAGGTAGTGAAAAACACAGAGCACTCTGGAGACTGAGCACATCCCTCCTTAATGTGGACAGAATTAAGAAATCCATAGCCTAAGAGATTCAAGATACATATGAGCTTAATAATACTTAAGAGTTGTCAGCGCAGGTAAGCTGGGACACGGTCAAGGCCATGGTCCAAGGTAAAATAATTGGTTTCATCGCAACTCAAAAAAGCAAAATGCTGTCATTAGACTAAATTTAGAAAAAAGAAAGTCTGGGATGTGGAGCAGAGCCACAAGAATAAGAGATCATCGCGTTTTCTCCACTTTGCAAAATTCAAGGACAAACCTTATCTCTGTTTTAAACAAACAGACAGTGGGGGCATCATGGTTCTTGAAACAAACCTCAGCCATTTTTGTCTACCTGGCTAAAGCCTTTGACACTGTCTCCTACTCCCTCCTTCTATCAAAGCTCTCTCTTACAGGGCTCTCAACCATGGCCACCAACTGGATTCATTCCTATTTGATAGGCAGATCCCAGCCAGTCAGAATTGGTAGTATCACCTCCACTCCCCTCCCAGTTATCTCCGGTGTACCACAAGGCTCAGTCATTGGCCCGCTCTTATTCTCCATTTTCCTCAATGATCTGCCCTCCATCTGCCCACACACATCCATTCACATGTATGCGGATGATGCAGTATTGTACACATCTGGCCCCTTGCCCTCTGATGTGGCAACCAGACTTCAGCAGGACTTCAACTATGTTCAGTGGTGGTTTGGCTCAAATCAGCTCTTTCACAATGCCAAGAATACCATTTCCATGACCTTCAGCACAAAGCAGAGACTTTCTAGGCTCCGCTCCACCCTCTCCTTCCACACCCTGGATAGGATTACTCTGGAGAACTGCACTTCATGCAGCTATCTCGGGGTCTGGCTTGACCAGCACCTGGACTTCTCTGCACATATCATCACCATCCACAAAAAGCTTCATCCCAAGTTGGGAGCTTTGTACCACAATCGTGGTTGCATGCCTTTGCTTGCTCGCTGAGCTATTGTGCAGAAGATGATTTTCCCGATTTTCGACTACGGCAACGTTGTCTACAGTGCCGCCCCAAAGTCCACTCTAGCCAGCCTCAACCCCCTCTTCCACTCCTTCTGCCATTTTGACCTTGACTGTCTCCCCCACCACTCACCACTGTGACTTTTACAGGACCCTCAAACTACCCTCGCTCCAGGACAGGCACCTCACACACTGTGCTAGCATCACAGCAAAATATTGGTCACATTGCCTCCCTCCATATCTAGCCTCTGCACTCTCAGCCTCTACCCCCCCCCCAGGTTATGCACTAAGAAACAATGACTCATGTCTCCTGTCCGTCCTTCTCATGACCACCTCGGTAGGCCAGTCAGCTTTCACTTACCACATGCCTAAACTTTGGAACTCACTTCCCCTGACTATCCAGCAGACCCCCAGGTAGAACCTCAACTGTCTTCTCAAAGCCCATTTCTCCTTCACCTGCACATGTACCCATGTCAGCTCTAGGTGCTGACAGGCTCAAGGCCTCTATGCGAATTGTTGCTGTATTATGTAGCTGTACTACTTCCCATTGTCACTTGCCTCATTCAATAATTTGTGGTCTGCACTTAATCTATGTTTGATTCAAAACTGTCAACGTGGAATGTACAGTTACCCTATTTGCATTGTACTACTCTCAATGTGATTGTGATGTACGATCTATTGTCTATTATGTTTGTACTCCTTATTCCCCCTGCCCCCAGGTCGCATCTGGAATCAAGCAGTTGCCTGCTCAGCATGATTTCCTGGTAAAACCTTTAAATAAATAAACATTATGAAGTAGGGGCAAAGCTGCACAACTTTCTGCATTCCATCTCCATAAAGCCTCTGCATAAAGAATGTTGTAGCTGATTTAGAACCCCAACTTAAGGGAGACAATTTTATTACCCCAAGTGCAATACCCACAGCTTTTGAAAACTTTTATGTCAAACTTTAAAGTGAATCCAGGGACCCTCTGACAGCCTGGACAGACTCACAGATATTTCTTGGAAAGCTGGATCTTCCCTCCCACCCTGAAGAAGCTGCTCATCTTCTGAAGATACCCATTAAGGAGGAAGAAACTGCTGCAGCAATAAACTCACTGATCAGTAACAAATCCCCTTGTCCAGATGGATTTAATACAAACTTTTAAGACTTTTGAAGAGGTTCTAACTCCTATTCTGCTCTCCACATACCATAGCTGTCAGACAGACAGCTAAGTGCCTGAAACCTGACAAGAAGCACTTATTGCAGTACCACCAAAGTTGAACAACCCCAAATCCAACAATGCTTCATACTACCCCATTTTGTTTTTAAATCAAGAACAAACAAGCATTTGTCAATGGCAAATGTTGATTGCGTTGGTCTGTTGAGCTCGCTCAGGGGCCCTCTGTTACTGTCTCAGTCTGTTTGCCCCGGTGCTGCAGGCTGCTCTTTTGTACTGGGCTGCTGCCTGTGTTGGCACCTTGTTCTGCTGAGGAAGAAATCCGCAGCTGTCATGACAGAGCTCCATTGAGGTTGCTCACTCCCCCTCTCTCACTCGCTCATTATGTTTCTCCTGACGCTGCAGGCTGCCCTTTTGTACTGGGCTCCTGCCTCTGTTGGTGCCTTTTTTTTTCCCACAAAGAAATCTGCAGCAGTCCCGACAAAGTTCCGTTGAGCTCGCTCACTCCCCTTCTCTCACTCGCTGATTCTGTTCTGCCGGCACTGCATGCTGCCCTTTTCTACTGGGCTCCTGCCTGCATTGCTGCCTTTTTATGCCCACAAAGAAATTTGCTGCAGTTACAATACAGCTCTGTTGAGCTCACTCACTCACTCATTCTGATTTTCCTGCCACTGCAGGCTGCCCGTTTGTACTGGGCCCCTGCATGCATTGCTGCCTTTTTCTGCCCACAAACAAATCTGCAGCAGTCCCAACAGAGCCCCGTTGAGCTCACTGACTCCCCCCTCCCTCACTCTCTCGTTCTGTGTCTCCTGGTGCTGCAGGCTGCCCTTTTGTACTGGGCTCCTGCCTGCATTGGCAGCTTTTTCTGGCCACAAAGAAACCTGAACAGTCCCGACACAGCTCCACTGAGCTCGCTCAATCCCCCTCTGTCACTCTCCCATTCCGTTTGTGCCGGCACTGCAAGCTGGCCTTTTGTACTGGGCTTCTGCCTGTGTTGCCACATTTTCTGCCAACAAAGAAATCTGCAGCAGTCACACTACAGCTCCATTGAGCTCGCTCACTACTGCTCTGTCACTCATTCATTCTGTTTCTCTTGGTGTTGCAGACTGCGCTTTTGTATGGGGCTCCTGGCTGCATTGGTACCTTTGTCTGTCCACAAAGAAATCCGTAGCTGTCCCGACAGAGCTCCGTTGAGGTCGCTCAGTCTCCCTCTCTCATCGCTCATTCTGTTTGTCCCACCGCTGCAAGCTGCCCTTTTGTACGGGGCTCCTGCCCGCATTGGAGCCTTTTTCTGCCCACAAAGAAATCCCAGCAGTCCTGATAGAGCTCTGTTGAGCTCACGAAGTCCCCTTGTGTCACTCGCTCGTACTGTTTGTCCCACCGCTGCAAGCTGCCCTTTTATACGGGGCTCCTGCCTGCATTGGAACCTTTTTCTGCCCACAAAGAAATCCCAGCAGTCCTGATAGAGCTCTGTTGAGCTCACAAAGTCCCTTTGTGTCACTCACTCGTACTGTTTGTCCCACCGCTGCAGGCTGGCCTTTTGTACTGGGCACTTGCCTGTATTGATGCCTTTTTCTGCCCACAAAGAAATCCGCAGCAGTCCTGACAGCGCTCCGGTGAGTTCGCTCACTTCCCCTCCCTCACTCACTCTCTCATTCTGTTTCTCCCAGTGCTGCAGGCTGACCTTTTGTACTGGGCTCTTGTTTTGGTGCCTTTGTCTGAACACAAAGAAATCCATAACAGTCCCGACAGAGCTCAGTTGACCTCGGTCACTCCCCCCTCTCACTCGGTCGATCTTAATCTGTCCCAAACACTGATTTCCTAGAGTGACCGTACTACTGTCTGGCAGGAGTGCAAAATGTATTTTAGCCAGGATGTGAAAATGACAGCTGTAGTGTTCATAAGCAGTTATGAAAAAAATGCCACAGTTGAAAATGTAGGCGTGGCAAGTACTACAAATTTGCGGAAATTCTGATAAATGCCAACTACTGGCGCTGCGCTTCATTAACACAGTCATTTATGGATTATCGTTACAAATATTCAACATAGGCATTTTAGACCATTACTCATGAACAGTGTCACTGTCATTTTCTTAATCTGTCCTGAACAGTGATTTCCCACAGCGACCGTGCTATTCTGCGCCGGAAGTGCAAAAACACATTTCAGCCAGGATGTGAACAATGACAGCTGTACTGCTCACAAGGAGGTGTGACAAAATGTAAGTGTTGAAAATCAGGCATAAAAATATTGTAAATTCACAAAGTTATGAGCATACATAGCAACTGCGCAACGCACACTCGTAAGACAGTCATTTTTTTTATTTTTTCCACCAAATTTGCAACATAGGCTTTTTGAGAGCCCACCTCATGAACATTGGCACTGTAATTTCATTAATCGGCCCCGAAGGGCGATTCCACACAGTGACCACGAAACCACCTTTCGGGACCGATTAACACCATGACAGTTCAAAAATTCATGTGGAGGGGTCCCAAAAACCCCATGTTGAAAAGTTTGTGAAAAAATTCCCCAAAATGCCCGAGATATGCACTAAAGTTGAAAAAAACCTATTTATTACATTATACAGCTTACCGGCATTTCCTCAGTTCTCGGTCGGCTTTGAAGAGGGCAGACATGTTCTTGGTCTACCGAAGATCGTCACTCCGAGCTCCAGAGGTAAATATTGGGTATGGGGGGGTGTAGGGAGGCAGGGTGCACAGTGGATGGGTGTGGGTAGCGGTTGGGGGGCAGGGCAAGTGCCGAGAGACAGTTTCCTTTTTTTCAGGGTCCAAAACAACAAAAGACGTCATGGGACAGTTTTTCCCTTCACTAGGCATCTGGCATGCTGGGGTGGGCTCCCAGCATGCCCTTCAAGAAACTGGTTTGGGGCCAGCAGTAGCCAACAGGAATTGGGCACCCCGTCGGCAGAAAGAAAAGGGGGGTGGCGTTCATTATGCCGACGGGGATTGGGCACCCCATTGGCAGGAACAAAATGGGGGGGGCAATTCATGATGCCGACGGGGATTGGGCACCCCATCTGCAGGAACAAAAGGGGGTTCATTATGCCGATGGTATTGGGCACCCCATTGGCAGGAACAAAATGGGGTGTAGTTTATTATGCCATCGGGGATTGAGCACCCACGGCAGGAACAAAATGGGAGGGTTACAGAACGCCGACGGGAGGTCGGCGGCAAACATGGTGGGGAGTTATATTGTTTGAACCACAGGCAAGCTGCCACCATGTTCACAAACAATATCAGGATGTTCATCCACCTGCAATGACGGGTCGCTCTCATTGCAGCGGATGGCTGACGCTGCAGTGATGAGGTATGCCCCTGATTGCAGCGGCAATCTTTTAGAAGGTTGTGGCACACTGGCTGAACCAGTGTCAGCAGCAGTGTGCCACGGCATTGGGGGACGGGGGACAATCCTTTGCAGGCTGTGGGGGCATTGGGCACAACAGTGCCACGCCTCCACAACCTGCTTGTGGAGAAAGCTGACACAATATGTTTCTTGCGCATGCACGCAATCAACATAAAAATATTTGCAAACATTTTAGGTACATGGCTCCAGTCCATAATAACAAAATTCATCCACCCAAAATCAAACAGTGTTTATTACCCAGAGATTCCTAAGTAATAATTATAAGTTCTATGGATTGCCAATCTTTGTCCATGCCTCTAGAATCCAGTTGCGTAGATGGGATGTGGGGTATAATAACATCTGTAGATTTGCCATTGAGTTCAGTCGCCTCACCCACCACTGCTTACTTTATAGTACACTAGGCTGGCGATCCCCCTCTGCCCTAGGTGATTTCTCACCAGGGAGAATAATCCACAGTGCACTACTGTACCAGATGCCCCACTCCCTAGCCTCCCACCTTGTCCCTTGCAATAACCTTTACTCCCTTGAATTTTCAGACTCAGTTCTGTTATCCATTCCTAGGTTGTGGCCCTAGTTCAGTGAAATGGCCTGCTCTACCACAGCCCCTAATTTATGAAACAGCTTTCAACTTCCCATATGCCTTTGCCAAGAACCCTTTACCATCTGACGCATATTCCACTCATTCCAGCTCCACCTTTTTCACTGTGCCTGACCTTAATCCACGTACTTTAGCCCTATACTTCCTCCTTCATACCTTATAACTGGTGGCAGTTATTTAAAACATGCTTCTCTCCTTTCCACATCCCCCCCCCCATGCTGTCTTATGTATCTGAAACTATCCCTTGCATCTCCTCGTCCCCATTCCCCCTTGCCCTAGCCTTACATATCCAACGAACCTGTGTGCTGCCTGACATGCCCTACTTTGAAGCTAAATATCCTTATCCTGCATTCTGTCATGCATGGCACTTGTGCTCTATTTGTCCTGATTAATGTAATGTGTGTTCCTTCCCTATGTGTACTGTTTTTATATGTGTGCTGTATTATTTCTGATACTATGTAACTGTCCTTTATGAGTACTGTACAACTTTGCCTTGTAACCTCCCAGGTCATGCCTGAAAACAGGCAAATGTATGCCTAGTGTACCTTACCCAGTCAACAAAAGCTAAATAAATAAAATAATGTTAGAAGACATTTGACTGTGCTGTCAGAGGCCAGGTAAGGCACAGACATGCAGGCAGCATTCCTAATAATCACCACAAAGATATTTGATCACCAGAATTTTTTTTTTTTTTACAAGGAGTACTAAATGCTATAGGGTTTAGGGAAAACTTTAGAGAATGGCTGTCAGCTCTGTATGATCATCCTACTGCAAACATCAGATTCAACAGAACCCTATCGGATAACTTTAATATCTACAGGGGGACACAGCATTGAGCCGTTAGCAGCAGCACTTCGGCAACACACAGAGATAAAGGGCATCACAGTGGCAGGGCAGGGAGTCGCTCTGCTCTGATGATACCCTACTTTACATGCGGGACCTGATGACATCTATGCCACCCTTTTTGGAACTTCTATGAGACTATGGAGCCATATGTGGTTTTAAAGTCAACAACTCAAAAACTGAAATGATAGACATTTGTGAACCCCTTACACAACATGTTAAAGCCATAATACCATACCAATACATCACTACCAACGCTTGTTATCTGGGGATTCAGATACCAGTGAAGCTGGAGGATCTTCACAAAACCAGCTATACTCAACTGACAGAGGCAGTGCTATTGGATCTGAGCAGGTGGTCTGAAACTCCACTGTCTCTAATGATCGCATAGAAACAGTCAAAATGAACGTTCTGCTAAGATTTCTTTTACTTTTTGCTACAGTTTTCACTACATTTTCTAAAAGTGAGTGGAAAGACCTACATAAAGCCTTTATCAAATGTGTATGGAATGAAAAGAAACCAAGAATTAGATGGTATGTACTCACATGAAGAAAGGAAGGTTGTGGAATGGGGCACCAGACTCAAAACACTATTATTTGATGGCCCATTAACTGATGTGATGGAAGGCAAGGAAGAAAATGGGTGGCTGCCAAAGAAACGCTCTAACTTAGGTACATTGCCAGCACAGTCTTTAGCCTGGATGGCCTCCACAGATGTTATCAAACTTATTTCGAACCCATGGGCAAAAACTACACTAAATATTTGAAACCAAATAAAGTTAGCAGTTGGGCTTCCAAAACTGTTTGGGCTCTCATATCCATTTCCCATTTACCTGATTGTGTCCTGGCACCCTTAAATGCAACATTTGGAATTTGGGAGAGGAGGGGTAATGTTCAATGACTCAACTGTGCCAAGGTCCCACTTTCAAATACTTTAGAACCTTATAAAAATAATTTCATCTACCTAACAGGCACCACTTCTGTTTTCTGCAGCTATGCAGCTTTTGAAATACAGTACAGCCTCGTTTATCCAGACCCTTATTATACAGATCTCCCTGTCATCTGAACTTGGACATTGTCCCCCAACTCTCATATGCCTAATGTTATGGAGGCTTGATTATCCGAACTCTTGATTATCTGAACAAATCTGATGTCTCCCAGAGCATTCGGATGATCAAGGTTGTACTGTTCTCCAGACGTTAGGTCAAGTATTAGTGCAATATGTATGGGAATCAAGACAACAGGGAGCCCAACCTCACCAAATTCACACTCTGTATCAACTAATGACAACCACAAGAGCACTTACAGCCATCAATGCAATTCAGTTTAACTGGGAGCAAGAGGGTGATTTCTCCCTCTCACCTAAGCAATGGGACATCATTTGGGTGGGAGCACATAGAACATCAGCCTTAACATTACGGAGAGAGTTTAAGTGGAAGACAGTTTCCAGGTTCTTTCTCACACCAACCCAAGTCTAAACATTTCTCCATTACACACACATACACACACACACAGGCACTGGAAGAGATGTGGTGGGAGGGGAACACCATGTCATATATTTTGGGGACGTCCTCCATTGGTGCCTTTCTGGGTCTCACTTAAAAAGGCGATAGCGGAGATGTTGTGGCTGACAATAGCACCATTATTTCAAAATTTAGTGTTGGATTTACCACTCAGGGGGGCTAGCAGGGGAGATAAAAAGTACATTTTCCTAATTCTAACATCATTAGCCCTAAACGCAAATAACTAAACACTGGCTACCCCCTCAGGCTCCCAAGATACAGAACTGGGTCACAATGTGTGACTAAATAAGAGAAATGGAGGTCATAACAGCCTTGCTGAGGTTAGAAAATGATAAATTCAATTCAGAATGGTTTCCCTTCTTTGATTACAGAGGAAATATGAGGGGCCTGCTATTCAAAATTCTGCATGGATGCTAACGGGTCTTAGACAGTACAAACCAGGCTTTGCCCCATATCCCCATATTCAAAGGGGGACTTTGTGTGGCAAAGAGAGCTAGCACCTGCAGAAAAGATATTGTATGTGGGTGGACAAGGGGGGGCATGGATATGAATAGCCACACTATCCCATATTCAGCATCTTTGCACTGCACAAAATGGGTTACATGGTCCTTTCATGCTGTGCAAATACTGCTGAACCCAACCCCCAACTTACTCCAGGCAACCCTATTGGCTACCAGAGGTAATGCCACTTCCTAGCTGGTTGTCTGCTAGGGAAGCACATCTTCCCCCATGGTCTGTGCCCCTTCCCCCCCAATTGCCAGTTGGTACTAAAACAGAAAACCTTGCCATTGACTAGTGGTCCATCCACCCACCAATCACCAGCCCATGTGAGAAAATAAAACCTCCCTGGTGCTAGTGGTTCCCTTCACCCACTGATTGCCATCCCATAGGAGAAAAGAAAAATTCTCTTGTGCTAGTGGTCCCCCATCCATCCCATTGCCAGCCCATAGGAGAAAAGAAAACCTCCCTTGTGCTAGTGGTCACCCCACCCACTGATCACCAGATCATAAGAGAAAAGAAAACCTCCCTGGTGCTAGTGGTCCGCCCACCCACCCACTGATTACCAGCCTGTAGGAGAAAATAAAACCTTCATAGTGGTAGTGGTCCCCCTCACCCACCGATTGCCAGCCCATAGGAGAAAAGAAAACCTCCCTGGTGCTTGTGGTCCCCTATCCATTCAGTCGCCAATCTGTCATAAAATTTAAGCTTCCCTGGTGCCTAGTGATCCACCTCCCTTTGATCACCTGCCCTTAATAAAATTAAAATTTCCAGGTGCCTAGTGGTCCTCCTTGTCTAGTCACTAGCCCATAATAAAATAAAAAATGTCCCTGGTGCTATTGGTTCACCCCCAGACACCAGATCATAATAAAATTAAAACTTCACTTGTGCCTAGTCATCCTCCTCCCTTTGATCACCAGCCTGTAATAAAACTGAAACCTCCCAGGTGCTAGTGGTCCTCTCACCCTCCGATTGCAAGCCCATAGGAAAATTGACAACTGTCTTAGATATCTAGCACCCCTGCAAGTCACCATACCAGTATCCTCGGTGCCTCGGCTGCGTATACAGTGACTGGCACAGCCCTTCTCACACCTCCTCGCTGGCCACGGTTTTTCTAGGCAGGGAGCATACATCTTAGGTATAGGACAGTGCGCATTATTGCCTGGTAGGAAAATAGTCTGGGATTACAAGCAATTGCTAATCTTGAAAACCTTAGACTCCTATTCAGATCTTGTTTTACCAGATCAGCCAAAGCGCTTCTAAACTTCAACTTCTTAAATACAACTTGAAATAGACAGAAGGCATTTTTTGTGGTAATGGTAACCAATTCAATGTAGCATATGTTTTACAATGCTGGACCTCCCCCAGACTTCTTGATGCAAAACAGCATACTTGAATTGTACAAAACTTGATGCTTACTGAATATGTCAGTTGATGCAGACCCCCAACATTATTTTACCATATTCTAACACAGATAGCAAACAACTTTTAGCAATTACTACTTTTGTCTCTACTGTAAACACATTTCTCAATTGATATAATTGTCCAATCTTCTTATGTAAATTATTAGTTACACTTTCTATGTGTTTTTCATAATTAAGCTGCAAGTCTGTTGTTATCCGTAGATACAGTATTTATAATGTTCGATTAAAGTATTGTCTAACATTTTAACATAAAGTGGCTTGCAGTTTTATTATACTTTTGAGTAGTTCAAAAAAGCATGGCCTTCATCTTCTTCCTGTTCATTAGCAATCTGTTTGAATCAAACCATTTCAATAAATTAGTAAACTCTGCCATTATATTTTTATTCAATGAGTCGGTATTATTGCCTGATAGCCCCAGCACTGCGCCATCAGCATATAAAATAATACTTGAATTTTGACTCAAATCAAGCATGTCATTCAAAAAAACTATAAATTATAAGGGTCCTAAAACTGAACCCTGTGATACATCATACTGTACTGAACAGGAAGAAGACAAGGTAACAAACACATTTCCTATGGTTCTTCAGGTAGTTACCAAACCAGATCAAAACAGATGCTTCCACATCAATATTTCCCAATTTGGATTCCATGGTCCACTAAAATCAAGCCTTGGTCAGGTCCATAAAGACTGCACTGACTAGGCACCCCCTTTCTGTAGTCTGGTACAAGTGATTTGTAAACCTGATCAAGGCAGTAGATGTCCTCCAAATGCCTCCTAAATCTAAATTGAAATTTAGTGAGGAGCTCCTATTCCATGTACCCCAGGCCCATTTGTTATATCTAGTGTATTCAGAGAGTCAAAAACTTTCATAGTTGATACAGCCCTTAAATAAAATCTACCTGTATTCAACCCTTGCTTTTTTACCTCTAAATTATGTTTCATATTTAATTGATTTATGTAATAGTCAAGATTTGTAAATTATTGATTAAAGTTATCAGCTATTTCCTTTTATTTACTAATTCCCTATCACTGTTTGTTATTCTAATAATTTAAGATTTTGTAGTTGGCTTAATCAGTTCATCAACTGATTTCCAAAACATTTTTCCATTTGCAAATATAAGCTTCTGTTGTTCTTCCTATGTTTCCCATGTTATTTTAAATTTCCCTTCAATACCTGTTTCTCAAGTTTCTACATTGCTGCCAGATACTTTGATTATCAAGCACCTTGTAGTTTTCACATAATTTGATCAGCTTTATAATGTTGAAATTTAACCATCTATTTGAATCCCCCTTAACTCTCGTTATTGTAAAAGATGCATTGTTATCTAAAACATAATTTAATTGGCTTTGGAAAAGTCCAAGGCTTTGTTTAACTCTTGTATGCAGTTCAGAGGAGACCAGTTTATATTGCATAACACAGTTTTAAAGGTACTCTCAAAGTTGTCAGATTATTTTCTAAATTCTGTTAATCGAGTGCATTTTCTTAATCTCCTGCTACTCCAGATGCAACATATACAGTAGGTACATGATCACTCACAGTGTCTGGCAATATATCACTTGCCACGACATTCAACCTATTGTTAATAATGACACAGTCACCCAATGTTCTTTCATTTGTTTTGTTCCTGTGTCTGGTTGTATCTCTTGAGATCTGATCTAAGTTAATTTTCAGCAGTTTTCTTTTATACGATTCGCTATCTGCTCCCAACCAATTCAAGTTTATGGCCCCTAATAGCAATAATTCTCCATATTTTTTACTGCCCCAAATATCCAATATTTCATCCAGCCCTCTTTCATAATTTTTGGGAGGGATATATATTTTGTCTATCATCAGCTTTTTAGTGTTGCCCAGTCTAAACCTGACCATAAGCAATTCACATGAGGGCACAATTTTTGTTTTTTCAATCTCTAGAACCTCTATACATTCAGATCTATAGAACAAAAGTCCCCGTCTTACTACCTCTGTCTTGCCTAAAGATTCTGTCTCCTGACAAACTAACTTCTGCATCCAGAATTCTGTTTGTTAATTATGTTTGACTACTTATCATTATTTCTGGGGCAATAGTACCCATCCATGCTTCAAATTCACTCCACTTTGTCATTAAACTACAGATATTTAAGAAGGTAATTTCTATGTTCACTGTACACAGGCATAAGAAAACTTGTTGCTATGATACTGGGTTTTGAGAAGTGTGACACTGTGGTCCAATGCAGGGCAGTCTGAATGCAACTCATCAGTATTACACCAATCATCAGTCAGGCTGTTCATGACACTGTTCTGGCTTGCTGGGCTGAAACTTTGTGTACTTCAAAGGAGAGAGCAGGCCAATCATAGGAAGACTCTTTCCTTTGAGCTAAAAACTGCCACCCAGAAAGAACAGCTAATCTGTCATGATCTGCCTGCTGTGATCCTTCCCCCAACATAATGTGGAATAAAGAAACCTCCCTTAATCCCTCCCGCCCCTTGCTTCCCAGTTTTCTGATACTGAGGTAGACAGTCCCCAGTGCTGGCTACTACCCCCATCTGTTTTCATTGTGCAACACTGAGGATGCTACCTCCAGTGCTGCTAAACATAACAAAGCTCTCCTTTTTATGTTTCTGACATTGGGGTACCCAATCACCTGAGCTGTCTACAACCCCCAACCCTACACATTTTCCTTGTATGACACCAGGAAGCCCACTCCCAGTGCAGCCAAACATAAAGAAAACCCTCCATCAATCCCTCCTGCCCCTTTCATATTCATTTTCTGACACTGGGGTGCCCAATCCCAGGTACTGGCTGATACCCCCAACCCTGCTGTCTTTCACTGTGGTGCTCCAGAAGCAAGGCAGCCAGCACCAGCAGTCTCTATGGCTGCCGCCCAACCCATCTCAACAGCCCTAGCTGGATTTCCATTTGCCCAACTTGGATCCTACTGCAGGTACGGCAGCTGAATTTTCTGTGGAGCCAGCACAGTCAGCTGATTTCTGATTGGTGTGGCGTGCTAGCAGGCATACACCGATTGGTCCGCCTGCTTCCCTGCTACTCACTGATTGGTGCGCCTGTACCTATTGACTTGAACAGCAATTTAGTGCTTCTGTACTCTGCAGTGTTCCTATATTTTTCTTTTCTCCTCAAACTGCCTGTACCTACTATGTTAAATACCTTTTAGATAAGGAGTAGTCTTAAACTAATACTGTACTGAATATTCTTGTGTTATTTTTTTATTTACTAAGTTTTCTGCCTGATTGGTCTTTACAGTATAAGATTGTGTTAGTCCCTGATTGGTTTTTTTTAGTGCTTTGATTCCCCCCTGCCTGCTGCTCAGACCTGCATCCTATCTCATATTTGCAATCTTTCCTCTCTACTGCATCTCTCTCCACTCGAAATCCAATCTCTCTCTCTCTCTCCCTCCCTTCTAAGCTGGTTTACCCCTCACCCTCTTGTCTCTTACTGAGGCAGCCCTTCCCCCTGCTATTTTACACTCTGTCCCTTTCTCACTTTGCCCATTATCCTATGGCCTTTCCCACCCAGACTACCTAATTGTTTCTTTTGCCCAACCTGCAAGCACCTCCACCCCCCGCAGACAATCTGTCACCAGCTTCCCACCCTGAACTCCTTCTCAGCCTGCTATTTATCCTGCCTCTTTCCTCCTTTCCCTAGGGTCTTGCGCCTGAGTGGTGCTCCGGAAGCAAGGTGGCCAATACCAGCCATCTCTCGGCCACCGCCCAACCCCTCTCAATAGCCCTAGCTGGATTTCCATTCACCCAACTCAGATTCTACTGCAGGTATGGCCGCTAAATTTTCTGTCGAGCCAGCACGGTCGGCTGATCCCTGATTGGTGCGGTGTGCTAGCAGGTGAATACCGATTGGTCCGCCTGCTTCCCTTCTATGCACCGATTGGTGCGCCTATACCCATTGACTTGAACAGCAATTTAGTGCCTCTGTACTCTGCAGTGTTCCTATATTTTGTTCCTATATTTTTCTTCCGTCCCCATCTCCTCCCAGGCCACCATTAAATACAACTTTGCTCTGCCCTCCCTGGTTCTCCTGCCTTCTCATTGGTAATACTGGCCTGTTACCCAACAGATACTGATAGGGGAGCTGAGCAAACCAGCTTGTGCTGCATGGTACAGCGTTATAGAGTTCAGCCTGTTATTTTCTCTGCTCTCCTCTCTCCTCGCCCACAGCTTTTATTACTTTCTTGTTGAGTTCTGATTGTGTCTGTTCATGTCCCTGTCTCTTATTCGGCAGAAACACCCATTCCCTAATAACACCTGGTCCCCCTCCTCCAGGAAGTATGGCATTCTTTATTATTATTCTCATGATCCTCAAAAACAGTGTACCCTATATTACACTACAACATGAAGTACCTCGACCTAATCTAGTCTTGGACCCCCATAATACATTCTATCTTGCCCCTGCACAATGCACCCCCCCACTTCTTGTTAACCCACCCTCATCATGCCCAGACCCTCCGTTCTGCCCCCTTCTCCCTCCTGTTCTCTTCACCTATGACTATGAGAGTACTTTCCCTTATCACATTAAATTGTCAATTCAGCATTAGCATCTCCAGCTCCAAAAATGCACCACTGGTAAGGTCCCATGGGTGGTCCCAGAGGAAAAATGCTGTCTCCCTCTTATTTTTATTTTTTATTTTATTTTATTTTGTGAGAATCAGTTTACAACCTTTGAGCCAGCGGCTCATTTCCAAAGGTACCTTGTCACATTGAGACATACATAGTATTTTAGATTACATAGTACAGGTTTTCTAAAATAGGTATTTGTTAGAGGTGCCACGTCACACTGTGGTCAAACAACATACATTTGAGTTACAGGGTACAGGTAATTGAAATAGGTCTTACACAATTGGTTTCATATGTTGAGCAATCAACTGGCATAAGACAGCAGGCTCTGGCCAGGTTATACTTAGGTATGGTGTGCTGGGTAAGGGTGGAGGGGTGGGCTAGGTGGGGAGCTCCTGGCGGGCATTGTCACGAGTGGAGAGGTTGAGGTAGGGCCTCATTCAGAGACAGGAGCAGCTACAAGTGTTGAGGAGTTGGCTTCGAAGGGTGGTTTTGAATTTGGAGATTGTGGTGGCATTGGAGATGGTGGCAGGGAGAGAGTTAAACCAGAATGGGGCTCTGTACCAGAAAGACCTCTGACCATGAGTGGTTCTTGATCTAGGGACCAGAAGGGTGGTCTTGTTGGAGGACCGTGTAGCAATAGTGGGCGGGATCCAGTGGATGGATGCAGTCACCCCTGGTGGGGAGAGCCCGAGTAGGGTTTTTTTAGTGAGGAGGCAGGTATGATAGCGAAGCCATTCATCTAGGGTCAGGAGTTTAGCATCGTTATACAGTTGACAGGTGTGTGTGAGCCTGGGGCACAAGTGATCAGTCTGCAAGCCTTATTTAGGGCTATGTGAATTTTTTTGAGGGCAGTCGTGTCAGCAGCACCATAGACTGGTAAGCCATAGTCTACAAGGTACAGTACTGAGGATGTGACAGCGAGCCGGAGAGCATTTGGGGAGAGGCAGTTTCAATGGCGGAAGAGGATGCCAAGCCATATGCTGGTGGTGGATGCAAGAGCATCAATCTGGTCGTGGAATGTGAGGGCTGAGTCGAAGGTAATCCCGAGGTATTTGTAGGAGCAGACTTGTTCCAGAGCCTGTTTGGTATTAGGAAGAATATGGAGTGGGTGGTTGCTAGCTTTGTTTTGATCAGATCCTTAAAGAAAATGCTACTGTTGCTCCTTCTATGCTCAGGTAATGTTGAGCTTAATCCTGGTCCACCTGTGCAACTCTCCTCCCCATCAGAGTTTGCAGCTGCCCCGCGTCTTAAAATGATGTTAGTCAATATTCTGAGCATGACCAAAACGTTGTCCAACTACAAGCATGGGCTGCACATACAAATCCAGATATTATCATTATTATAGAGTCCTGGCTTAAAAAGGCTAACTCTGACCAACAAATTACCCTCCCTGGCTATAAACTATTCAGAGCGGACAGGGAATCTCGGGGTGAGAGTGTAGTAATCTACTCTAAACTCAAGTACACAGTCTCAGATATCAGCTGAAAATCATTGTCAAAGGAATTTGGGACTGTATCTATGAAGATTCACCTTCCCTCCTCTGAATGCATCAATATTATTGGGGGCTATAGGCCTCTGTCTGGTGGTTCAGAAATCTTAAATACACTAAGATCCTTAATCTCCACTGCTAATACAGAAACATTATTCCTAGGAGACCTCAATATGAATTGGCTTACCTCAAAATCTCACTGCCTTAAATCTCTCTGTAATGAGCTTGACCTTATGCAATTAGTTAGTGAATCAACAAGGAACAATACCTTTAATTTAGACAACAACTCCGTCTTAGATGTCATATTAACCACCCATCCTCATAAAAGTTCTCACTCAGCAGTTTTCCACAACGATATGAGTGACCATGGGGTTATTGTGTGCGTAAGATCTCAAACTAAGGTCTGTCAGCAGCCCACATATACAACAAAATGGTCCTTTCAAAAATTCAGTGCAGCTAAATTCCTATCTGACTTAGGTGAGGTCAGATGGCAGGATCTGTTCCTTGCCAAAATTGTCAACGAGGCTGTCTCTGTCCCCAATGGCAAACTTGCCATTCTGACAAATAAGCATGCTGCCCTTATCAAAGTCAGGGTGCACAAAAACTTGCACCCCTGGTTCACCCCAGATCTTAAGGCAGCTTTTACTAAGCTCTGGGCCCAAGCTAGGCAATCCAAGAGCCTTGCAGATTGGCAGGCCTTTAGAGCGGCTAGGAATGCCTGTGTAAAAAGCGTTCACACTGCCAAAGCCTACTTCTACATCTCTTCCCTTGAACAGGTTAGTGGGGTCTCTCGCAAAATTTGGAAGACACTCAAATCTATTGAAGGGTGGCCCACCACCCCCTCCACTCCAACCAAGATACTTGCAAATGGCAGGATAGTGGAAAGTAATTCTCAAATCCTTGAAGAACTCAACTCCCATTTTGTTACAGCCGGTCTAGCATTTGACTCCTCACCCTATGTTAGCTATGTGAAGAGCTAGCCTAGCTCCTCCCCAACAACCTGCACCTCATCCTGCCTCTTTCAATTACACTTGTTTAACTATAAAGAAGTAGAAGACTCACTTTTTAAATTTGATACCAGAAAGAGCTCAGGGGATGATGGTATTGAACCTGTCTTCCTAAGACTAGGCTATGACCACCTCACAGCCCCCATTCTCCATATGTTCAACCTCTCCATCACTTCTGCTCTAGTTCTGACCTGTTGGAAATCTGCCCACATCCTCCCTCTATTTAAATCAGGGGACCCATGTGATCTGAACAACTATAGGCCTATCTTCATTTTGCCCATCCTTTCTAAAGTCATTGAAAAATTAGTCTATAACCAATTAAAACTTCACATTGAAACCTTTTCATGCCTTAGCCCAGCTCAATCTGGTTTCCGGGCAAATCACAGCATTATTACAGCTTTGGCTAAAGTAACAAATGATTACTGGTGCAGTCTTCTTGGACCTTAGTAAAGCATTTGACACTGCTGATCACAACCTCTTAGTCTCTTACCTGTCCAACTTAGATGTCACACTGTCCACCACTCAGTGGTTCACTAGTTACCTATCAGGGAGAACACAGAAAGTCAAAGCAGATAGCCTATTCTCTGCCTCTCTGCCGGTTGTCAGAGGAGTCCCCCAAGGCTCCATTCAAGGCCCGATCCTGTTCTCACTGTACATAAATGATCTTGACTCTCACATAACTAGCTCCAATCTGCACTTCTTTGTGGATGATACTGCTCTGTATACCTCTGGATCAACGTTATCGGAAGTCAGGGATGTATTACAAGCTGACTTCGCTCAGCTCGAACATAATCTAATAAAAGCCAAGCTTCTCCTTCATGCTAAGAAAATGAAAGCAATGATTTTCTCTAGTAGCACCTCTTCTGGTCCCTCCCCCGTCCTACCAAATGACTTTATTGTTACCTCACTAAGTGAACCTTTGGAAGTTGTTCCTAAATTCAAATATCTGGGTATTTGGTTAGATAATAAGCTCTCTTTTCATGAACACATTGATGACTTATCCAGGAGGCTCAAAGCAAGACTAGGATTCTTTTTTAGAAATAGGTCTCTCTTCCCCCTTGAGACACGTACCAGGCTCGTCCAGGCCACATACTTTCCTCTACTTGATTACGATGATTTAATTTATACTACAGCTACAATTTCAAGCCTAAGCAAACTGGACGTCCTTTATCATTATTATTTATTATCCTTTATTATTATGGTTCATTTCCAATTCCCCCTACCATACTCACCATTGTTTTTTTTTCCATTAAAAAAGTTTATTAAAGATTTTCATTACAGTGAGAAAAAAACAGATTAAACATTTACAGAGTAATTGAAATGTCTATAATTGATAGAAATAAGAATACAAATATACTTATATAAATCTAATTAAGATAAATAAGACCTCAATGCATTTAGGAACTCATGACATCAAAAACAGGTTTCCAGATTTCATTTAATTTATCTAACCTATTGAGTATTAAATAACTAATATGCTCATTGTTAGCTATAGATCCTATTGAATCTAGTAATTCTCTCAAACCAGGAATTCTGTTCATTTTCCAGTTTTGAAGCAACAGTCTCTTGTAAGTTAATGTAAAGTTAAAAATCCAGAGTTGAGTACATTTGGATAGAAAGGATTATTGAGAACTATTTCCTAAAATATAAATAAGTAGAGAAAAAGGTAAACTGATTTTTAAAATCTTTTGACACAACAAATGAATTTCCCTCCATTTTTGTAACACTCTGGGATACGACCAGAACAAATGTCCTAAGGATGCCAAGGAGTTTCCACATTTCCAACAACCTATAAGATTCAATTTAAATATTTTATTTAATCTCTGAGGAGAATAATGATATCTGTGAAGGATCTTAACTTGAGTTAACCTCCCATTAACCTCTCTACTACATTGGTAATCATTTTCCCACATTCTTCTCCAGGATTGATTAGAAATGCTCACATTAAGGTCATATTCCCAGGCTGCTTTAGCTGCAAAGGTGAGACTACTATCTCCCTCTGATGAACATTTGTATAATATACTAGACCCTCTCCTCATGACTACCATTTTAATAATTTGTTGCCATTTAGAGTTCCCTAAGTGAAAAACATTAGTTTCTGAAGTCTTCTTAGATATTATGTCTCTCAATTGTAAATATAACCAAAAAATGTAGTCTGGAAATGTGGAATGTATCTTCAAGTTCTTTAAAGGAGAGAACTCTTCTATTTTCTAAATTGATTAAATCTCCTAACTGATAAATACCTGCTTTCCTCCACTCAGAGTTATTGGAATGCACCCCATTAAAGGAGAATTCTGGATTCTTCCAGACGGGAGTGAATTCTAAAGGAAATTTACCTAAGTTAAGGTTTACATCTAGAGATTTAAAAAAGACCCCCAGTTGCTTCCAGAGTGGGATGGGATTTAATATCCATTGGGAGGTTTTGAAACATAAAATCAGATAGATTCATAGGCTTAACAATTTCTTGTTCTGTTAAAAGCCACAATGGTGCATGTTTGATGTTAACCCTAGCAAACCATACAGCTGATTTTTTAACAAAAAAGCCTGATGATATCTCTGCCACCAAGGATAATTAAAATCACCCATATGCCAAGGAGCTTTCAACCTAGAAATATTCAACCTAGGGGGTTTATTATTCCAGATACATTTAGAAAAAATAGTGTCAAACTTCTTATACCAGTCCAAATGCAGTATAGTAGGTAAATTATTAAGAACATAGAATATTTTGTGTGCCAGAATCATTTTGATTGAGTTAATCTTACCCCATAAAGAAAGTGATAGTTTGGACCATTTTCCTAGTTCCACCCATGTCTTCTCTAATAGGCTGGATAGATTAACTTGAAGTATTTGTGGAATTGAATTAAACATTTGCATCCTCAAATAAGTGATTCCTTTACCTCCCTTAGAGAAATCAAAACTCAAGTCCCGAGATTTCTTTTCTTGCTCAGAACCATAAAGAAAAATTCCTTCTGATTTGCTCCAATTTACTTTTAGTCCTGATAATGAAGCAAATTTATCTAGTAGGGAATTCAAAGCTTGCAGAGATTGTTTAGGATTAGCTAGGTGACTAACAAGTCATCTGCAAAAGCAAAGGATTTATTTTCTATCTTGCCTGATTTAATTCCTTGAATGTGAGATGAAAGATACATATGTCTTAACAAAGGTTCAAATGCTAAAATAAAAAGGAAAGGAAAGGGGATAAGGAACAACTTTGAGGTGTACCTCTATAAAGTCAAAATGGACTCGAAATTAGTCCATTAGAAATGATAGAGGCTTTCAGACATGAATATAAAGTAGTAATCCAGGTTTTAAAAGTAGGTCCAAAGTTAAACCATTCCAAAACTTTTTGTAAATATGACCAATCAAGTGAATCAAAAGCCTTACCGATATCTAAAGCAAGAGCTGAAGAAGAAGAAGAATCAGCATCTATATAGTGCTTTTCATACACAGTGTGTCCCAAAGCTGTTTACAAGCAATGCTAGACTGGTAGTGAAGTGACTGAATTTGTGGTGGCAGCCATGTCACACATCATCACCCATACAGAACCAGTTTCTTATGGGAAGGGGAATGTTGGCCAGGACACCGGGAATGTCCCCTACTCTTTGTGAAGAGTATTCTGGGTTCTTTTACTTCCACATGGACACCACCAAGATGAGCAGAAGGGACCATGGTTTAAAGTCCATCTGAAGGACGGCACACCCCAGCAGTACAGCACCCCCCAATACTACACTTGGATGCCAGCGATTTTTAGGTGCAAGTCCAATCCCAGTGTGGGACGAGAACCCACAACCTTCTGGTCCAGAGGTGGATGTGCTACCAACTGAGCCATGCTGACACATACAGATGGGGTTTTACAATGTTTAGCTGACCAAATAACTGAAAAGAGTCTTCTAAGATTGTTTGACGTCTGTCGGCCACTCACAAAACCTACTTGTTGTTTTCCAGTAAGTGAAGATGTAAAATTACTCAGTCTGTTTGCTAAGATTTCAGTCAAAATGTTATAATCAAAATTAAAAAGAGAAATAGGCCTAAAATTAGGTAAATATAAGGCATCTTTATTTTTCTTTGCAATTAAACAGATGAAAGCTTCATTTTGGGTACCATACATTTTCCCCTGAGACAAACATTCAGGAAAAAGTTTTATCCAATATTTATCAATAAATAAATAGATAATCAAAAATAATTGGGTTATTATATTTATAGAATTCACTGTAAAATCCATCTGGACCTGGAGTTTTCTGTTAACTGGAAGATTGAATAGTCTGAGAGATTTCCAATTTGGATATTGGTTTGGCTAAAGCTTTTTTCTCCAAATCGGTTAATGAAGGTAGTTTAGCTGATTCCAGGAATTTATCTACATCCCATTCAACACTTGGGATAAAGGGTTGATAAAGTTTCTCGTAGTACTCTTGAAAACAGGAATTTATTTATTTGGTGTTATAAGTAATAGTATTGTTTTCCTTATGAATTTTAGGTATCAGATTCTGGCTATGTTGTTTTTTTAGACAAAATGTTAACAATTTTCCTTGTTTCTCACCAGATTCCCAACATTTTTGTCTTGTGCGAAAAAGAGCATATTCTGCTTTGCTGGAATAAAGTTTATTGACTTCAAACTTGAGTTGTATTAATTGATAAATTAATTCTTGATTTTTAATTGGATTTTACTTTAACTTATCTTCTAATTGCTTAATCTTGTTTTCCTTGTTTTCTAGCTCTTTTTGTCTGTTTTTCATCCTAATTGAAGCATATCTGATTCTGCCACCTCAAACAAATGCTTTATAGGCATCCCATAATATTTGATAAGAGGTTTCTTTATTATCATTGAGTTCAAAAAAACGAATTGTCTCTTTGGACAACCAGTCTTTAAATTTGGGGTCTTGAACAAGGGTGGTATTGAATCACCATCTAAACTGTTTCTGTGGTGAACCCTCCCAGATACATGTAGTTTTAAGTAAGCCGTGGTCTGAGATAATAATGAAATCATATTTAGATTCTGTAACATAATTACAAATTGAAAGAGGCATAAATAGACAATCTATTCTTGAGTAAACATTATGTCTTGCTGAGAAAAAGGGATAGTCTTTGCCCTCAGGATTAACCAACCTCCAAATATCTAGTAAACCCAAATCTGATTTAGTTCCTGTAAATAATTATGAGATTTAACTTGCTTTGCCAAATTGACAGAAGATTTGTCTAACAAGGGATCTAAAACATTATTAAAATCTCCCCCATTATTATTTCATAATCCTTGAATGTCAGGAGAATTGCTAACAATTCCTGAAAAAAAATGACTGTCTTTCAGTATCTGGGGAGTATATATTACATAAAGCAATATTTCTGCCATACAACATTCCTGATAGGATTTGCCGACTACCATCTAAACCTGTAATATGCTCTGTCCTAACAAAGGGAATTGCTTTATGGATTAGAATAGCCAGGACTCTCTTTTTTGAAATAAAATAATTATGTACTACTTGTCCCACCCAGTGCCTCTGTAACTTATCTGCTTTTTCTGAAATAAGATGGGTTTTCTGGAGAAAAACAATATCACTTTTGTGTTTCTTTAAATGCATCAGAGCTCTTTTTCTTTTAATGGGTGAACCAAGAACGTTAACGTTCCAAGTAACAATGTTTAAAATTGACAATGTATTTAAAACCCTTAAATACAAAATTTAAAATTCCTGAATATTTTAAATTCGTTATGAGTTACTATAATAGTATATCTTATGAAAAAGTTAAATAGAAATTGAATTAAGATCCTTAACTAAAATAACAGCAACACCCAAACCAAAAGAAAGGAATCTGTAAATTTGGTAAAGGTATAATAACAAACCTAAAAAAAGAAAGTATGTACAAAAGAAGTATATAAACTATTCCTAAGATGCTAAAAAAGAGTATCACTTGAGTTTTAAGTGAATCCTCAGGAAAAGAACCAAAAGAGACTGTACCAAGCAAATGCTCTAAGGTACCTCAATTGGTTCAGACCCAGTTAACAAACTCAGTTCTCTAATGCCTTACATAAAATATCTTGTATCACAAAAATACATTAAAGTGGATGCAGAGGAAATAAATCTGCAAAAACTAATTTATCTCATGAGTCCAAATTGCGAAAGCTATGGGAAAGAGTATATCACACCATCACCACATAGAGTGACAAACAAGCTAACCAAATCTAGAAAAAATGAAGATAAACCCCTCAGAAATATTTAATGTCAGATTTATACAGTACCAGTGAGATAATTATAAACCCTGCAAAGCCACCCCTGTGTTTAAAGTGCTAAATAATTAAAAGGGACAAGTAAAAATCATCTTTAGACCCCCGCCTACCTCCATAA
Organism: Neoceratodus forsteri; assembly: GCA_016271365.2. Lineage (NCBI taxonomy): Eukaryota > Metazoa > Chordata > Ceratodontiformes > Ceratodontidae > Neoceratodus > Neoceratodus forsteri. The sequence continues at coordinate 81,361,313 of CM028133.1, read as the reverse complement.
GTAATCAATAAGAAATAAAGTTAGCCAATAAGGCCCCATCTACATTATCAGCCTGTGTCTTTCTGAGCATTAAGAGCTATGTTTGGTTATTAAATATAATAAAGCACTTGCACCCTTCCAGACAATGTTTACCTTATTTATGAGACCTCCCAACAGATATTCCTATCCGCTGAGAAATAACAGATCAAAGGTTTAAAATCTGGGAAATTGTTAACCATCCTTTGAGTTACCCCAATAGATACAGAGACTGGTAACGAGGTAAAGTTGGACACATAATCGCTGACCATTATTAAAATGGAACCTTTTAATAAGGTAATGAACCTTAAACAATGTTAGTGAATGAAAGCATGGTGAGGTCTAACAGAATACTAATACAATAAAATTAAAATTTACCACCCTTCTTTGAACCTCTCATGGGGAACTAAATTAGTATCATGACTCCCCTTTCCATAAATATTGCAGCACCTGGGGTTGACATATTAAATCATTGAAATTCAATAAGAATAAATAACCTTTTGGAAACAGCATTTAGAATGGGGAGAAAAAAATAATGTAATATTACTTTAACACCAGTATGTGTCACTACAGCAATACGCTTAAGGCAAATATCTTAAAAAGAAAGGTCGTTCCCTCACTCTAAACTTAATATTTCTATAACTAATTACCTTAGTATTACAACATGTGGTTAATTAAAACTGACCAGAGATTCTTGAAATTTGTTTTAACTAAAAGTAAAACGAAGACATTATGATAATAGAACATGTGACCCCTATGGAGCCAATTAGGTCTCTGTCAGATCAAGCATTGCTTTGAACTTAGGAAGGAAAATGCAATGTTTCCAGACACACCAGCAATTCACTCGCACATGCTGCATGTCATTTCATCACAACTAATGGACTGGACAAATACATCAGCTTGAACTAATCCGATCAGCCTTCTTGTAGGTAAGGAGCTTCTTACGAGTAGGAAGATTCTTCAAAATCCTGGGTCACATCTCGAGAGTCATAGCCAGAAACAGAGGTCTTTCCCCTGACAGACTGATGTTCTAAGCTGGTGTTTCTGTCTTCGGAGTCATGTATTTTAGTGGAGCCGTCCAAAACTTTGTATCTGTTTTCAGATATGGGGATGGTTTTGCCTGACAAGTTCATGGATTTGGAAAGCAGTTTAGCATTTAAGGAGACAGGAGTTGCAGTTTTGGATAGGGTTGCAGAATTTTCAATACTGTTTATGTTGCTTGAAGTTTCCTGAGCTGGAAGTGCGCACTACAGTTAGAGGGAGTGGTATCACAGTGCTTGTTTTCTGTTTCAGATTACGCTAATGACCATTGAGTGGCTTTATGTTTGATGCTATCAGGCCATTGTTTTTTATTATACAATGGCAAGAAGGAATCTCAGGCTGTGATTGGTCAGTATAGGACTGGACCCTTGGTGTTGTCCTGACATAGCACCACAGATCTAGTCCCATTACAGAAGTGACCGCATGTAAAGAAAAAAAAAAAACATCACTCCACTGCCTACAAGCAGCTTCAACAGTACCCGTGTAGTTGCTCTGCTCCCAATTCCTGACAAACGATGAAGATAACAGATCATAAATAAAATGACACCCACCCACAACCCTTTTACAATAAAATGATGAATATTCCTCCTTAAAAAAAATAAATCACTAATACAGTTGAGTTTCACGGAGTGAGCGTGCTCAACAATGACACCGAGACAGAGAGAGAGACAGATGTATTCAGTCACTGCAGTGCTCTCTCTCAGTCACGCCATAATTTACCTTCCTCCTCACTCGCTTCACAAAGTAACAGCCATCCTACATAAAAAAAAAAAAAAAAAAAAATGAAAGGCTCCTATTGCCAAAAACACAAATGTTTCACTAAACCGATCAGAAGGCGAAACTGTCCATCGTGTGACCGGAGATCACCCAAATACATATTCAGCGAGCTACCACATCTTCAAACTGTCACGGCGCAGCGCTTGCTCACTCCTAAAGTCACTATCTCAGTAAAAATGACCTAAAATATTTTTCTATCTCATTCTTTCATCTTCTCAGCAGTGAGTCTATGTCTGGGGCTGGGGACAACCTTACCAAAAACACAGCAGCTTTACCTATTGACTAAACAAGAAATATGCACTATTTTTTTAACATGTAATCCTACCCATTTCTAAAAATGAAAAAAAAAAAATTATAAAGCATTTTTATCTCTCTTTTTTTTTCCTTTACAAATGAGCCATTGTATAATAGGAATAATGCACTCCAGGGTATGTGTCGTGCTGGGATAATACCACGCCTGGGGCATTGGCCTCACTCGGCCTGTGGCCTCGTGCCCAACCACCCCAGGCGTGGTGTTATCCCAGCACGACACACACCCTGTCATGCATTACTCCTTTAGTGAATGACCAGGCTTCTTCTACCTTGTTAAAAGAATGTAAATCCCCATCCTTGTGTACCACTAGAACTGCAGGATATTTAACAAACTAACGTACATTCAGTTTTTGAAGTACAGCTCTAACTGGGGTAAAAACCTTTATTTTTTCCATTATCTCCACTGAAAAGTCCTGGAAAATGTAAATTCTGTCCCCATTCCAGCTTAATGACTTCCTTTCCCTTGCAATTCTAAAGATCTCCTCTTTTATCTAAAATCTCAAAAAGTTTGCAATAATTGGTCTAGGACTTTGCCCTGGCTTAGGTCTGGGAAATAATGCTCTGTGGGTTCTCTCAGTTTCAATTGGCCAGTTCCATTGAAAGTTCAATAAAGCTGGAATAAAGTCTTGTAAAAAACTAATCATATCTTGTCCCTCCAGTCCTTCAGGTATTCCTACAATTCTCAAATTATTCTGACGTCCTCTATTCTCTAAATCGTCAAGCTTTTCATAAATTCTGGTCACTTGCCTTGCCTCCCCTTCTATAAAATCTTCTAACCTAGATAGGGATTCTTCAAAAAATGACATTCTTTCTTCAAAGACGTCTAAACGATTAGAGACCTCAGACAGCATGTTATTAGTTGTGGTGTCATTTATTTTTAACCCCTCTATATCTTGTTTAATTGAGAGAAGCATGTATTTGACAAAAGACATATCATTTCTGTCAGCTTTGTTTTCATTTTTACCTGCAGCCAGCTGTTCCTCTGAAGGGGCTCCGTAGTATGCATAGCTTGAGCCCCGTTGTGACAGTTGCCATGACCCTTGTTCTGTTTACCATTGTTGGGCATCTTAATAGAGTACCACCAGCTTGCTTTCCTGACAGGGTTGATGAAACGAACTTACAGGACTTGTTTTTCAGTAAAAGTAAGTAGAATAAATTGTTTAATTAGTGTTTAACCTCCGCATTAACAAAACGCAAAAATTAATACATTATTTAGACGGATTTTCGGACTGGCATCAGAGCCCTCAGTTCAGACTGGCATCCTCTTAGTGTGCATACATGGAATCCCACGTACTCACCATTGTGCTCTGTATGCAGCTGATGGTTGGACATCTCTCACCACTAGACGCCTGTTCCACGCTGGTCTTTGGACCCTTAAGTTGCTTTTGCAGAAATTACCATGTTACCTAATATCTTTAATCTGCATTTCCCGCAGTGCATATTAACATACTAACATACTAACTATATTAAATGCCAGCAGATTAGGCCTTATGGTCTATCGAGTCTACTCAAACCTCAGATCCCCTTTTGGGAACCTAGGCCCTTCCCCCCAGTGTTCTGATACCCCTTTCTGTATATTCCCTCAAGAAAACAGACTTTATCATGCTCGATGTAACCTCTATGTTGCTGGTGGTGGGAAAATTAATGGAGAGTATACTAAAGGAACAATTGGGGGTGTACTTGGAGGAGGTGGGAGGTCTAGATAGTCGGGCAACATGGGTTTGTGCCAGGTAGATCATGTCAAACCAATCTTGTGGAGTTCTACGAATGGGTAACATCAGAACTGGACAGGGGAAAGCCTGTGGATGTATTATTCTTGGACTTCAGCAAGGCGTTTGACTCTGTCCCCCACAATGGTCTGGTTGAGAAACAGATGGGGTTAGGAGTAGGCCCTTTGATGGTCAGATGGATTGAAAACTGGCTAGCTGGACGCACCCAGAGAGTAGTGGTCTGTGGGGAGCTCTCGAACCCTAGATAGGTTGGTAGTGGTGTACCGCAGGGCTTGGTCCTGGGTCCGATCCTGTTTAATGCATACATATCTGACATCAGGGAGGGTATAGGGTGTGAAATGAGTCTCTTCGCTGATGACTCCAAGATGGGAGCAGTAGTTGAGGGAGAAGAGGGGAGGCTGGCCCTGCAAGGGGGACCTGGACACCCTGGAAAGCTGGGCTCACATATGGAAATTAAATTTCAGTATCACCAAGTGCAAGGTGTTGCATCTTGGGTGGGGAAACCCTAAACACAGGTACACCATGGAAGGGGAGGCACTGGAGGCCTCAATAGGGGAAAAAGACCTAGGGGTCATGGTGGATGCATGTATGAATAACTCTGAGCAGTGCAGGAGAGCGGCTAGCAAGGCAAACAGGATGTTGGGATGCATCGTAAGGGGGATCACCTCTAGGAGCAGGGAAGTGATTTTGCCACTGTACAATGGACTGGTTAGACCACACCTTGAGTACTGTGTGCAGTACTGGAGACCACACTTCAAGAGAGACATACAGCTCCTGGAGAGGGTACAGAGGAGGGCAACTAAGATGATACGAGAGCTAGGGGATTTGACGTATGAGGACAGACTTGAGGAGCTCTGCCTGTTTTCATTGGAGGAGAGGAGAGACAGGGGACATGATTGAGGTCTTCAGGTACCTCAAGGAATAAATAGAGTAAACATGGAGGGATCTTTTAGACTAAAGCAGGAGAGTATTACCAGAGGGCATGGTTTGAAGTTGGAAGGAGGAAGGGTGAGGGAGAAAGGAGGTTTTCACTGAGAGGGTGGTGGACCCTTGGAATGCACTGCTTGGCGAGCTGGTTCAGAGATCCACAGTGGAGGGCTTCAGAGAGGTGGGACAGACACAGAAAGTGGATGTATCAGATGATGGCCTGTCCCAGGGGGGTGGGGATGGATGATAGGGGTTTCTGGAACACAAGGGAGGGGAGGGCCTCGGCACCCAACTAGGAATCTGAGGTTCGAGCAAACTCAATAGACCGTAAGGCCTAATCTGCTGGAAAATAGTATGTTAGTATGTACCTAGGACTAGTATCTCCTTTGGTAAACGAGCTATCTCGCATGCCCTTCCCACTATATGGAACCAACTCCAATCTGTACTAAAACTAACTAGCATTGTCTCGGTTAACTTCTTCAGAGTGCTAAATGCATCCAAAATAAAAGATACTTGTAACTGCCACTAAGCCCTTCCTCTATCCCTATGTGTCCTGCTTGATTATTGTCTCCATTGGTCCTTGCCTTACTGAGATCGTAAACCTTCCAGCTTGTAAAATGTATTCCATGGCTAACTAAACTATAGGACATGTTTTTATCTGCTCCTATACCCCTTCCTTCAGTAGGCCCTCTAGCTACTTAGTATCCTATTGCTCTATTATATTACTCTATCTACATATTACCCTTTGCTGTACCCTTTCCTACCATAGGACTCCTACATATATATTACCCCCTGCTAATTTACCCCTCCCCATCCCTGTTCACCCTAATTATCCTATCCTTCCTATCATTTGCTTATCACATTAAGCTTATCTATTGCAGCAAACAGTGTTAAAGTTTTAAACCTTACTTTGTATTGCCTGTACACTTTTAACACAATGTCCCTTAACTATACATATGTTTACAATGTTGTACCTAGCTATGTAATACCTGATTCGAACCTTGTGTGCACTTTGTATATTTCTTAACCAAGGTGCCTTACTATATGATGTTTCATTGTCTGTGTATAACCACCAGGACCTCCTTGTGAATGAGCTTGCTCAATGGCGTCTTCCTGCAATAAACTTGAACTTGAACCAAGTGCAAATGTTTAGACTAGTCATTAGACCACCATAATGTTTTCACACATTTTCCCTCCATACACACCCCCCTCCCCCCTCCCAGGTACACCAAAAACAGATATAAGACCATTACAATAAAACTATCAAAAACAATTAAAAATATTTGCAAAATCACTATAACATACATATACTTATACCTAAATTTAAACATCAGAACAAGCCTCCATGCACTGCAACACAATCACATTTAGCAGTGAGCAGAAGGAAAACTAGTAAGTGGACAGAAGTCCACATGGGATACAAATCAGCACCCTATGAGTTTTTTGTTTATCAAAAGAAGATATGCTCTGCACCTTTGAGCCGGGAACTATGGTCTGAGACCCTACGTTCCTCCTTCTGTCTGGACCTCCGGGGTTCCAATCTGAGCACCCCTGGCTTTTTCAAAAAGAATAAACAGGCTTTCTAAATTGCATCAAAACATTTAAAATTTCTGTTACAGCTAGTAGATTTAAGTATGAGAAACTCCTAAGTCCCCCTCGTCAACCCAATGAATGAGTCAGTTCCTGACTTAAATTAATCCATTGCCAGCTCAGAGGTTGCCAAGAATGAGGAGCAGTTGGACCACAGTTGGCTCTGGAAGGTTGAGGGTGGTGGAACAGAGGCACATCTCTCTAGTTGTACCTCACCACAATTTATATGCCATTCTGGCAGAGCAAGGTTCATCTGTGATGACACCCTCAGTGGAGACCAAGAAGAATGCTGGGGACATCCACAAGGGAGACCCACAAAAGGGTGGCAAGGGATACCACAGGGGAGGGAAGCAGCTTCTGGTAGGGGACTCAATTGTCATGGGGGTAGAACTGGGGAAGGGAGGGGAGAGGAAGGTAAGGTGCTTGCCTGGTGCCATGGTTTGGAGAGACAGGAAGCGAATCCTCAGAATTGCAGGAGCAGAATCACAGGAGAGGGAACTAGATATCATGGTCCACCTTGGGACAAATGACCTAGCTGGGCATGAGATCACTGCAGTGCAGGATGAGTTTGTGGAGTTGGGGAGGGGCCTGAGGCAGGTAGCAAGCATGGTAATCTTCTCAGAGGTGCTGCCAGTATATGGTATGGGTAAAGCTAGGGTACTATGCATCATGCACTTCAGTGAATGGTTGCAAAACTGGTGCAGAGCACAGGGCTTTGGCTTCATTGGGAACTGGGGGTCCATCTGGAGAGATGTAGGTCTATACTGGCACAGTGGTCTGCATCTGTCCAGGAAGGGAACCAAGCTTCTAGGTGATAGGTTTAAATGCTTCCTTGGCAAGCTTTTAAACTAGCCAAGGGGGGAGGTGCTGATAGGAAGCAGGAAATGTCAAGCCTCACCCCAACAAAACATGGCAGACAGTAAGGTAAACACTGAGGTACAGTGTTTGACAGAAGGCAGGACAGGAGTGAATAGAAAAATAGATAAAGGCAATAAGGGCAAGGATGGGGGAAAAAAAAGATAATGCCAACATTAAATGGAGGGCAATGAGTACCAATGCCCATAGTCTGGGAAACAAGCTTCCTGAGCTAGTAGCCCTGATGGAAGAGGAACATTTGGATATTGTGGCAGTCACGGAAACATGGTACATGGACAACCATGACTGGGACGTCAACATACCAGGGTACAAAATCTATAGAAGGCACAGGGAGGGTAAAAGAGGAGGTGGAGTAGCTCTCTACATAAGGGAAGGGATCAAAGCTGCAGAACTGAAAGGTAAAAGGGGAGGATCAGAGGCACTGAGGTCACCTTGGAGAGAGGCAGTGGCACCACAATCCACATAAGGGCTGTATACAGACCCCCATCTCAGGGGGAGGAAATGGACAAGGAAATGGTAGAAGACATTCTCAGAATGGCTGAAAAAGGGGAGATATTGTTGATGGGGAACCTGAATATATCAGATGTTACCTGGATGACATGTACTGAAGCCACATCCAAGAGCAGGGTCATTCTCGATGCCCTACAGGGGTCATGCCTTAGATAGCTAGCATTGGAACCCACTCAGGAGGGAGCAATATTAGACCTGGTACTCTCAAATGGGGAGAGGATAAAAGATTTAGAAGTGAGTAGTCATCTGGGAACAAGTGACCACCACACAGTGTGGTTCACAATAAGCACAACCATGGAGACAAGCCATACAAAAACAAGGATATTGGACTTTAGAAGGGCTGACTTTGGCAAAATGGGTGAATACCTAAGGAATGCACTAGCAAATGGCCAGAAAAGAGGAGTAGAAGAACAATGGAGAAAAATCAAAACTGCTATCATGGAGGCAACAAGCCTTTTTGTGAAACAAATAAAGAAAACAAAACAGAGTAAAAAAACACTATGGTGCTCGAAAGAGGTGGCAAGAAAGGTTGTGGAAAAAAAGGTGGCATTCAAGAAGTATAAGGAATCACAGAAGGAGCACGACAGGGAACTGTATCAGTTAAAGCAGAAGGAAGTGGGGAAGGCAGTCAGAATAGCAAAGGCCAAAACCGAGGAAAAGTTAGCCAACTCAGTTAAGAAGGAGGATAATACCTTTTATAGGTACATTAGGGAACAAAGAAAGGTTAAGGGAGGGATAGTGAAGATTAATAAAGGGAAGGGGAGGTGGGCAGAGGGAGACAGTGAAAAGGCAGAGATACTGAATTAATATTTTTGCTCAGTATTCACAAAAGAAGGAGAAGAGAAGTTATCTAAACCGAACAATAGAAGCACTGTGTGCAGGAGGGTTGACACCAGTCCATTTACAGAAGAAAGGGGTCCTGAAAGAACTCCTAAACCTCAAGGTAGACAAAACAATGGGGCCTGACAGTATTCACCCCAGAATCCTAAAAGAACTAAGGGGGACTAGTGACACCACTGACCACCCTTTTTAACAAATCATTGGAGGATGGGGTGGTACTTGAGGACTGGAGATGGGTGGATGTGATTCCCCTTCACAAAAGTGGGATCAAGACAGAAGCAGGAAACTACAGACCTGTTAGTTTGACCTCAGTGGTAGGGAAAATGATGGAATCACTTCTGAAAGAAAGAATTGTTGAGTACCTAGAGGCCAGTGGGGCACAGAACCCAAGGCAGCATGGATTCACAGCAGGAAGGTCATGTCCAACAAATCTAATTGACTTCTTTGGCTGGGTGACTAAAGTAATAGACCAGGAAGGGGCTGTGGATATGGCCTACCTAGACTTTAGCAAGGCATTTGACACAGTCCTGCACAAAAGATTAATAATCAGGTTAGCCAGCCTGGGAGTGGGTCCCAGGGTGGTAGCCTGGGTAGCAAACAGGCTGCACAACAGGACACAGAAGGTAATAATAAATGGAACTCACTCCGAAGAAAGGGGGGTTACTAGTGCAGTACTCAGGGTTCAGTATTTTAATGTCTTTATAGATGATTTCAGAGGGTCTATAAGGAAAAGTATGCCTCTTTGCAGATGACACAAAAATCTGTAACAGAGTTGATACACAAGGGGGGTGGAAAGGATGAGAAGGGATTTGGCAAGGTTGGAGGAATTGTCAGACGTATGGCAACTTAGATTCAGTGCAAAGAAGTGCAAAGTAAGGCACCTGGGAAACAAAAACCCAGGAGAAGAGTACACAATGGTGGGGGAGGCACTAACAACAACAAAAATGGAAAAGGACCTGGGGGTAGTCATATCAGATGACCTAAAAGTAAGCAAGCAATGTGAGAAGGCAGTAAGGAGAGCTGGGTGGGAGACTGGGATGCATAGGGAGAGGCATCACAAGTAGAACAAATTCAAGTCAGATCCACTACGGCTGCAGTGGTAAACTGGGTTAGGAACTGGTTGAATGATAGAAGATGAAGAGTCATGGTAAATGGTGTTCGGTCAAAGGAAAGGAGTGTGACCAGCAGGGTGCCATGGTGATCAGTCCTGGGCCCAGTCCTATTTTATGTCTTCACTAATGAAATTGCAGAGGGGTTGTGGAGGGAAAAATGTGCTTGTTTGTGAATGACACTATGATCTGCAACAGGATGGATACTTTGAGAAGAGTGGAAAAAATGAGGAGGAACCTAGGAAAACTAGGGCACGGGGGTCATAATGTTGCACGACATTATGCTGCATGGCAAAATTTCTGCCATGCAGCGTAACTCTCTTTTTTGGGGGGGCTGCACCCCCCCCCCGAATCCTCCCACTAAAGATTCTCAACTCCGGGGGGGAGGATCAACTCGGGAAGCGCACAAGTCACAAAAAAAAAAAAAGTTTCTGGGACTAGGTTTAGCACCTGGGTTCCTGCTGCTGTGGCTCAGTCCTGTGAGCCAGGGCAGATGCCTGATGGAACCCAGTCCCAGCAGAGGTCTTATCCTCTGCCTAGGAAAGCGCTAATGGTGCAACACCACGTGCAGCAGTATATGCGGTATTGTTCCATTAGTGCTTGCATACTGCGCTTTTCCATTTTTAACATAATGTCATACGCTATTAAGCGTGCGACATTATGACCTGGTAGGGAAAAAATAGAGAAATGGTCCAAAATGTTGCAGCTGAGAGTTGATGCAAAAAAGTGCAAAATCATGCATCTGGGTTGCAGGAACCTAGGAAGGATTACGGGGGGGGGGGTGGAGCTGATGGTCATCAAAATGGAAAGGGGATTTTGGGGTAATCATGCTGGATGACCTAAAGGTGGCTAAACAATGTACCAAAGCTGTGAGGAGAGCCAGTGGAATAGCTGGCCTCTCCCAGTACTCCAGTCCTGGCCTAGACAACCTGGAGCCTAAACACCTTAAGCTTGGTGCTGCACACACTGTCTCACCAGTAGCCTTTATTTTCAACCTATCCCTTGGTCTGGGGACCATCCCAGACATCTGGAAAGAGGCGAGGATTGTCCCTGTACTGAAGCAAGGAAATCTCAAACTACCTGACAATTATCGACCGATTGCCATTCTCCCAACCCTTAGCAAGCTCCTTGAAAAGGTAGTGGCTGAGCAGCTTTCGGAATATATCCACTCTCATGAACTTCTGTCCCCAGCCCAGCATGGTTTTCATAAGGGACACAGCACCACCACAGCCTTAATCTTGGTTACATCAAGTATCCGGACAGCCATGGACCAGGGCAAACTCTCTGGTGCAATATTTATCGACCAGTCCAAAGCCTTTGACCTCGTTGACCACAAACTGCTTGATGCACAGTTGTGGTCACTTGGCCTCTCCCCCCATGCCATGAAATGGCTAATGGGTTATCTACATGGCAGAAAGCAGCGTACCTGCTTCAATAAAGTCCTCTCCAAGCCCCTACCGGTGACCTCCGGAGTGCCTCAAGGCTCGGTACTGGGTCCTCTCCTCTTCTCCCTCTTCATCAATCAACTACCCATGGTTACTACCAGCTGTAGCTCCACCATTTATGCAGATGATCTGGTAATCCTGGCTCACTCCCAGAATGCCACTACCCTAAACCAGAACCTGACCGATGACTTTAACAGGGTATTGTCATGGGTTACTAGTCACAAGCTTGTCCTGAACTGGAAGAAGACACAGGCTATGCTCTTTGGCTCAATGGCTAAAATAAAAGCCTCATCGGCCTGCTTACACATCACCAGCACAGATGGATCCTCACTACCCATAGTGAGCTCCATCAAATATCTGGGGGTAACATGACCCCCAACTTGACATGGGTAATCATATCCTTAACATCTGCAGGTGACAGAGCTACCAAACTGGGTCTGGCCTATAGGGTGAAGTATAACCTACACACGGCAGCCAGGCTTGCCCTAGCGAAGGGTGTGCTCCTTCCTCCCTCAGCTATGGGCTGCACCTATTTGCTCACTCTCCAAAGACACATCTCACCCGGTGGTACACTGCTTACAATAACATTTGTCGTTTTGCCTTGGCTGCCCCCGACTCACCCCATTGTGAGCTATATGAGAAACTCTGCTGGCTCTCACCAGCTAGATACCTTGATTTTGGTTTGGGATGCCTCTCTGGGAAAGTGATCAGAACTAGCACCCCCAGAGGCTGGCCCGGCTTCTGCCTAAACTGAATCCACCCCCTACCAACAGGTCTCTCACATCAGGGATGCTCAAAGTCCCTCCTACCCGGACCCTCATGGGGATGGGACTTTGCCATAAGTGCGCCCAGACTCTGGAATTCGCTGCCTGTGGATATCTGAGCTGCCCCCTCCTATCTGAGTTTTCAGAAATTCCTGTGGGGTTTCCTAAAACTAGCATCAGAGTGTGACTGCACCAAACCTCCCTAGAGTAAAGTGTCAAATTGTTTTGTCTGAACCTCCCCAGGGTGTCTCCATTGAATTCCTGGAGATATTTTCCCCACTGTATCAATGACTTCTGACTACTCCTGCCTAAAAAGCCTTGGGCATTTTTACACCCATTATTGCTCCACAGTCATAGGCTAACCATGACATATTGCATCTTGGTCACTTAGTAGAAACTTGTACTACCAAGTGTTTCTGTTTCTGTCTAACATGTGCATATTTAGAAAAAAGTGATGAGCTGTATATACCTGTCCGCGATCCAAATAGCCTAGGGGGTGTATACGACAATGTTATAAGTTATATTATGACCAATCCAGTCCTTGTGCTATGCTCCACTCCTATGTATGATGACCTGTATATATCTATCAGTTGAACTAGCTAGTCTAGAGTGTATAATCTGAAATGTGCTTACTACTTTATGTTTTCCCTAGCATCAAATGATGTATTTCCCACATGTTTGTTTACTGTGACAAAAAACTGTACTCTCTTTGCCATGTCTCCTTGACTGTTGTTCCTCATGTTGTACTCTCCTGGGTCATTCCTGAAAATAGGCATAATACTTGTCTAGTGTACTTACCCGGTAAACAAAAGCTAAATAAATAAATGCTGTGGTGCATAGGGAGAGGTATTACCAGAGGAAGGAAGGAGGTGGTGATGCCACTGTGTAGGTCACTGGTGAGGCCTCATTTGGAATATGGTGTCCAGTTCTGGAAGTCACATTTCAGACATGAAACTTTAAATCACAAATGGGTTAAATGGTTCTATTTTAGAATTCTATCCCTTTCCCCTACTGCTCCCACTGATTAGCCTTATGGAACACAACCAGAACGTATATTGGCTAGCATGATAAATTCACCTACACAAGCTGCTTCTCAGTGTACAGCACTGTCTTTTTAAAATGTTAATTTCTTGTTGAAAATATGGCATAATTTTTCCATCCATGTTATTGCTAGACATACTGTAGCTAGCTTGGCTTGAGGAAGGGTGAACATGGTCAGGACCCCTTAGCAATTGAGATGCATATGCAGCAAATAAGTCCAGATGCGCTAACTTACCTTATAGCTATTAAGTTTTCAGTCTGCATAATACCGAAGACTTACAGTGATGAATCTTCGTATGATTTGGCTGGTTTGGGTTCTGATGTAACTGCACAGTGGCTTGCTGTTGCTTTTGTCTGCAGTTCCATTTTCTTCTTGAAATGGTTACTTAGCAAGAACAATCAACCAGCATGGCAAACAAATACATTGATAGGCACCTGTGAATGAGTGGGAAGGGGAGTTTCTCTAACATTCCTGATAGTTTTATGCCCCCTGGAACCTGCTAGTCGGGTTTTTTATTGCATCTTGTCCCAGACAATCTACCCAGAGTGCAGTTTGCTCTATTGTTTAATAACTCCTGGTGGAGGCCAGTGTCTTGTTACATTGTCTTTTGTTTCAAATTAACCACAGAAGAGACATGGCAGCCAAAAGGAGTCACACTTTGAGTCTTAGGGGATGTGCAGCATAATTAATAAGTTTTCTAAATATTAGTATTTTATCCAGCTCTGTGTGTGTGTGTGTGTGTGTGTTGATTCAATTGCTTGTGTCTTGAATTTCAGCATTTTAGTGGAAACTTTGCACTCTGATTTTCTTATTCTGAAGTTTTGCAGTATGTTGTCTGTATTTTTATTAATTCTGTTGGCATTCCCGGTAATGTATAGGGGAAGAGGACTGACTTGTGACTTGGTTTGAATAAGGAACACAAATATTCATTACATTGCTTTGCTATCTCCACTGCATTTTTTACTGTATCCCCTTTAATATTAATATACTTACATATTTTTTTTTGTTTGTTTGTTTAGGATATTGATATAACTGCAAAAAAGGCAGTACTGGGGATAGTTCAGTTAAAGGAAAACTACTAGATAAGTGTGTGAGTGTGTGTGTGGATTCAATTGCTTGTGTCTTGTGTAGAAGACAGTGCTTGTAGACAAATCTAATCATTTTGCCGCTGTGTGTGTGTGTGTGTGTGTGTGTGTGTATTTTTGATTCAATTGCTTGTGTCTTGGGTGGAAAACATGCTTGTAGACAATCTAATCATTTTGCCGCTGTGTTCTGTGTGTGTGTGTGTGTGTGTGTGTGTATACTTTTGATTCAATTGCTTGTGTCTTGCATGGAAGACAGTGCTTGCAGACAAATCTAATCATTTTGCCACTGTGTTCTGCTGTGTGTGTGTGTGTTCCTCTGAGGTTGATCTTGCAACCTAGGAAAAGTAGAAATTATGAGGTATCTCCTCCCTATTCCAGAATGCAAATTCCCTCCACCCTGGGAACACCTGCCTGCCCCTATTGGGTGGCACCTGCTTGCCCTCCTCTCCCGACCTGTCCATCTAGGTGTCCTAGTCATGCCCCTAGACAAAGTCCTGCCTCCTTTGATGCCTTGCAAGCAGGGAACATGAGCCAGAGGAAAAATGGTGCTCTCTAGATACCATACACAAACAGGCAGTGTAGTAATGAGGCTTCAGTGGAGGACACTATATTTAGCACTCTACCATGTTGTTTGGAAGGTAATTATGTAGGTAGTCCTTTCCTCAAAGCAATATATCTGCAGGCTCTGCCTACTGCAGCCATAAAAAGGGAAGTGGTTATCCCTCTGTACAGACAGTTGGTAAGACCTCATCTGGAGTAGTGTGTGTAGTTTTGGAGACCCCATCTCTGCAAGGACATAGACAGGATGGAGGCAGTCCAGAGGAAGGCAATTAAAATGGTGCTGGGTCTGCATCAGAAACCATATGATGAGAGACTGAGACAGCTTAATATGTGTACCCTTGATGAAAGGAGGGACGGGGGGACATGGTATAAACTTTCAAGTACCTCAATTGAATCAACAAAGTCCAGGAGGGTAGCATCTTTCAGAAAAAGAGATATGCAAGAACAAGGGGGTGCAATTTAAAGATAGAGGGGGGGACGGCTCAGGGGCAACGTGAAGAAATATTTTTTCACAGAGAGAGTGGTGTACGCATGGAACTGACTTCCTGGGGAGGTTATGAGGTCTAAAACAGTGATGAAATTCAAACATTCATGGGACAGACATAAGGCAATTATGGTGGGGGTAGGAGGAAGTAGACTGTTGGTTAACTAGAATCTGCAGCTTATCCAATAGGTAGGGAAATGGGTAGACTGGGTGGGTCAAGCGGTCCTTATCTGCTGTCGAAGTCTATGTTTCTATGTGACACTCCAAATAATAGATTGTGAGGTCTCCTGTTTGTTTTAGGCATTTTACCACCGTCAGAGGATTTGCTTCCCGAAGAATTTGGTATCACTGGATCACAGGGAATTTCTCCAATGGTACTAGAAAGTGATTACCAGCTTTTGTTTAGGTTAGCCAGTAATTTGCTTTGATTTATTCTCCTGGGGGCACTCCCGAACGAAATCAGACATCCATCACTGTTGCTGGTCTCACCGGAAGTCCAGCCACTGTTTTATAAATTACACCTATCATGTTTAGAAGGAGTAGTCATAAAAAGACTATGTTGAAAATTTGCAGTAAAAATATGAAAACAAAAGTTGTGTGTGTAAGTTGAAATTTTTCAATGCATGCTCATAACTGTGGTAATTTTCAGTAGTTTGACCTCAGAATTTTAACATAGTCATTTTCTCACACCACCACCTAAATCCTAGACAAAATGTATTTTCACCCTCGTGGTGCAAGGTGACGTTTCGTCCACTGTTATATAAATGGCACCTGTCATATTCAGAAGGAGTGTTCATAAAAAGACTACGTTAAAAATTTGGAGTGCAAATGTGAAGAAACAATTTATACCATTATGTGGGCACTGCAATGAGTTCACCTGTCATGCTGGTGAACTGGATTTTGCATCACCCTACAGGGACATCGCCGTCGGGGTGTTGCATCCCTTGCCCTGTATACTTCCAACCTAGAGGTGATTATGTTTAAGTACAGGGGTGCAGGGGGCACAGCCCCCCACAAACAGCTAGAATGTGTCCTGGGGCATTGAGTGGATGGGGGTCGGGTGGCACAATTACTGGATGTGATGTTCATAGTCGGCACTGTGCTGGAGCCCTAATGATGGTCAAGGTATTTCTTGTCACCACAATATGGATGAACTAAAAGCAATGTTTTGAGGAAACACTGAATTGTTACAATGTTTGCTCATAACTTTATTTCTGCAGATTTTGGCCCCTAATGTTCAGCATATCCCTTGTGTTACCCCCTCGCCCCCCGAACATGGCAGGTATCATCTTTAAAATCCCATCCAACAGCAAAATCACCTTTCACAAGCACTGAAATCCTTTTTGTGGATTAAGGCATTTGGGGATGGTGCCGACATGGTTTGATGTTATCTATGTTATTGATTTTACCATGATGTTTTACTCTGATTTGATTTTAACTATGTTCTGCGCCTTGATTTTTGAAAGGCACACTATAAATAAAGATTATTATTATTATTCACAAAGAATAGTGTGAAGTAGAAATAATACATGGATGCATACCTTTCTTGAAAGGGTCTTAAAAACTGCAATATGTGAAGTCCTGCTAAACTCCTGCTGTAGCAACATAAGCATCATGTTCAATTATGACTTAAAGAGCTACTGATGCCTCAAAGAAAACTTTAAAAAGCATAATAATTAGGTACTACTCCACCTGCATTCCATTTATATTTTACATATTTCTCCTCCCCATTATTTATTACTAAGGAAACTTGCATGAATATATAATCCTTTCCTCTTAGAGTTTCTTTAGAGTCCATCTGCCTCTATAGCTTGCTCCCTACTTCAAGTCATAATCCTCTGTTGTGATATCACAATCTGTTGCCATGGGAGTAATTGTGATGTCACAAGCAGTACTCTGTGACTTCAGGTAGGGAGAAATCAGCAGGAATAGACAAACTCTTCAGGAACAAAGACCCTGTTTTCCTACAGATGACCTCAGTAATTAATAATAGGGAGTAAGAATACAGCACTAATGGGAGATGCAAGCTGGACTGTGTCTAAATATTAGGTTTTGTTAAAGTTGTCCTGAATGTGTCATCAGCTCTTTAAAGAGCTTGTGACAGAATTAGGAAAATTTTGAAAAAATAAGATTTATATTTATCTCTATCCCATTTTCTTTATTACTTCATGTATTTTCAGTAATTAATTCTCCATTTTCTTTATTACTGAAAACAGTTGAATGAAAATGAGATCTCTGTCCCCTAGACTATATCTACTCTGGCTGCTTCTCTACACATGCCATCACAATCCCCTGTTTATGACTTCATAATTATCTCCACGGCAACATATTTTGATATCATAAATAGAATTATGATGTCAGGTGCAGGCAGGTAGCCAGACCTAAAAGAGCAGAAATACTGTATTCATGCAAATACCTTTTGTAATAAGGAAATAAGGGTGAGAATTACAGAATAAAATGCAAAATATAAACTACATTTATGCCTGAATATTATATTTTTTCAAAATCGTCTCAGCTGTGTCAGGAGCTCTTTAAGATATCCAGATAGTTCTGTTACAATGGCACAGTCCCAACTAGTTGTAATGCTTGGTGTGACTTGGTGCCATCGATCTGAAATGCCAAAACTAGACCTTTCTATCTGCAGGGTTGTTCAAGTCAGCAGGCAGCATTGTACAGAAACAATGCTGTACAAGTGTGTGCCTCCAAAAGCCATTTAATCT
The DNA here is from genome assembly GCA_016271365.2 of Neoceratodus forsteri. NCBI lineage: Eukaryota > Metazoa > Chordata > Ceratodontiformes > Ceratodontidae > Neoceratodus > Neoceratodus forsteri. The sequence continues at coordinate 81,343,485 of CM028133.1, read as the reverse complement.
GTGCACTCTAGTGCTTGGACAGCAAACTGAAAGGAGACAGGCAAGTCAAAGTGAAAGTTTTGACTATTCTATTCTTGATGGTTCTTTGCTCAACATAACAAATTCACATGACACTGGGCACTGCTGTACTTTTACTATGGAGCCCCCAGTGAATGCTATCTTATTACCCTTTTACCCAGCCTTTCCATTCCTCTTTTACCATGGTAGTTCAAGTATATGGCTGGTCAAAATATATGGATATTGTTTCTGCCAATGTATCACAAAATTTCACAATTTTCACAAAAGCTCCTGACATTTAATTTCAGTTATCGATGTTATTTTGCAGTTTTTGATTGCTTATAAAGTATCCATCGTTGAAGCTGGGAATTAGAAAGCTCCAAAATGCAGCCTCCTTTGTAGGGTCCATAAACCTACTGAAATTGGAGATATTGTGTTCTCAAGTTTTAAAAGTATATATGGGGTGGGATATTCAGACGGGTTGCACATGGTGCAACCCACTGATGCGCCCTGGTGCGATATTCAAATGGGAAAAGTGTGTGGCACAAATTCCAATGTGCCAGGGTGCATCAGTAATGTATGCGGCGCAAGTAGGGGGGGCATGCCCATGCATACCCCTGCACATCCCGATATTCAGCCTGGGATGTGTGGAGCCCATGCAGGCACAACCCCTACATGTGCCGCATACAGTTGTTCCAAAAAATAAAGGAGCAACAGCCGGCCACCACAGGAGAGCTGCCATATTGCAGGGCGCAACCCGGCAGCTGCCAGCCATGGGTGGCCACCCGAGCTCTGGTGGAACCCTCCATCAGGTAGTGTCCCCCCATGCCCCATTGCGGGCATATGTATAATAAAAGTCCTATATCCCTGGTGGTGCAGTGGACTGCTGGCAGCCCGATCGCGGGCAGAGGTCTAATGAAAGATTAAATCCCATCCCTGATGATTCAGCAGTACTCCCCTCCCCACCCTCACTGAGCCCGACCACCCACCCCATCCCCATCAGCGTGGGCGGCAGCTCCACCCACAAGCCACCCAGCGCGCATGCTGACTGACCGCACAGTACAGCTGTACGCCCATTGGTCCACAGCATGGGCCAATGGGCGTGCAGACCGTACCGTACTGCACAGTCCAGATATGTGAATACAGCTGTACTGTACACAGTCAGTCGGTGGGTGGCCAGGTGGCTTGTGTGTGGGGAGCTGCTGCCCGCCGCTGATGGGAGAGGAGCGAGGCGGCGGGGCTCAGTGGGAAGGTGGGGAGGTGGGGTACAGCTGGATCACCAGGGATGGGATTTAATTTTTCATTAGACTTCTGCCTGCAATCAGGCTGCGAACAGTCCACTGTACCACCAGGGATATAGGACATTTAATTTTCATACATATGCCCGCGTTCGGGCAGTGGGGCACTTTGTCACTTGTGCAGGGGACATCGGTCCGCTTATCAGCAGAAAGCTCATAGGATGTATGACCTGCATGTGGAATGGGGCCATAATGACATGCAAATGGAACCATTTGTGACTTGCATGCATTATGGCACAATTTGCATGTGCACCTTTGAATATCATGGTTGATGTACCTAGCGCAATGGCACTTGTGCTAGCGTATCCCCCTGCCCCTCTCTGGCCACTTGCACTGGTGCAGTGCCACAATGCCATGCACAATGCAGGTGGCCACAGAGCGATATTCAATGGTGCTGAGCCATGGCGCAGCACCATTGATTATCTCCCTGTCAGCACCCTGGCACATCCCAGTTGCGCCGCGCCCAGGCTTGCGCCACAGCCTGGCGCAGTCTGAATATCCCACCCAAGGAGTTTAAAATTGTGCAGTTTGCTTAGTTGCAAGAGTTAATGAAACCTTTTCCAAATGTTTGACAGCTTATAACCCATCCCCCTTTCAAGCTAGAGATCTGGAGCTAGATTCACAAAAAAGCGCAAGGGCAACACAAAATTTTGCATTGCACTTTGTGTAACCCCTAGGTGGCGCTATCCCAAGGGCTACTACCCCTGCCTGCTTGGCTAGTTGCAGGTTAAGGGGCCTGGGTACTGAAATGAGTGCCTCCGCCCAGAGGACAGGGTTGTTAGTAGCAAGGCTAACCTGGGTACAGCCCTCCGGGACACTGTAACCCCCCTCTTTCCCCTCTAGTGGCCTTGACAATATGCAACAACCACTTTCACAGTAGCCCCTATTCAGCGTACAAATCTCCACACTGTTTGCCCTTACTACCAGGGCTGGTTCCACCAGTTCAACCCTGGAGACCCCCTGTAAAACAAGATTAGACAGAGTAAATAACAACAGTGCAGTGCTTTTGGTACAAACTGGAACCACAGTCAGATTAAATGCAAAAAGAGTTAGATCTGATTTATTCAGGGGAATTGAATAAGGGACGGGCGCAATCAGGTTGATTGATTCTAACACTGATCTAGTCAGGCAATTATGTATGTAAGCAATAATACCCAACAGGGTGGGCAATATTAGGAAATACTGGACTGCCAAGGGGCGTAATGAGGCCCGACACCATAGGCGGAGGGCCTTATAGTCCCTGGAAGGTCCAGTATTTCCCAATAATGCCCACCCTGGAGGGTATTATTGCACTTAGAAAATGGCTCATATGTAGTATTTTTAATAAAAAAGAATAATTAGGAAGATAATTAAGACACATTTGAAAAATAAAATAAAACTAGTTTTTTTTTTTTTTTTGTGAAGTAGTTCCTGTGTTGTGCTGCAGTGTCCAATAAAGGGAGTTGCTGATTGGTGGCGCTTGTTTGGCTGATGTGCATTTGTGCCCCCCAGTTTTATGGGAGTTGTAGTTGTATGCTCCAACATGACAGTAACGTGGGAGAGTGCAAGAATCGGGTGCCGTTTAAAAACAAAAAAAAAAATCGCAAGACTGTGGCAAGTGACATGGCAGCTGTTTAGGCTGGTAGGTAACTTTTTCTGTCACAGTCGAAGCGCAGTGAGCAGGGCAGGAGCAAGACTTCTGTGAATAGTGCCCGTTAGATGGAGTCAGGGAGCCAGGTCAGAGCGTTTTTGAGCATGGGGATCGGAAGTCGGGATGGGAGCTTTTTAAATATCTCTGTCGGGTGCAGTTTTCTGGCTGGGGGAGAAGAAGATGGGTTGCTTTGTTGTTCCGTTTAGTTTTTGTTGTTGCTACTTTACATTTCTTTGTGTGGGAAGTGGTGGTTTGACTGCTCAAGGGTTGGGCCCTCCCGCTCGGTCTCTCGCTTAGCGAGGGAAAAAATATGGCGGCTAAACATTTTTAAAAGTGAAACTGGCAGTATCTGGCACTTGTTTTTCGGAGGGCATCTATCAAAAAATAATTGCCCAGCTCTGGGAGCCTGCCAGCCAGTCAGATCAGTACAATGTTCTTTGCCATTTTCTAAGCACTTTTAGTCCCTGCACAGTCACACACTCTGGTACCCAGTTGGAAGTAAGGTGGGCTAGCCTGGAACATTGCCTGGGGTAGGCCAGCGTTGCAGCTGGTCAGGGCCCTGTGATGAAAAGAAAAGGCATACACAACCACACACACAACTTGTGATCCGGAGCCAGGAGGCTCAGTTCGTGAAAGGAAGAAACAATGCAATCAGATGACAACACTTGTGATTTTAGCTTTTGTTGCAGGGAGCTACCCTGATTGTTACTCACACTACCCAATGCAAGACACAGGAGAGATGAAATGGAGACTACAGATTGATAACTGGTATGCCAGGAGAAGCAGGGCCCACTTAAATCACCAATGTGTCGTTCCTGTTCAAGATGTTGAGCAGGCGGTTGATCCCCAGGCTAATCTCTTGTCGATGGTGTTCTCTGCACCTGAAGTAGCTGACTGGGCCAGTGTGGCAGGGCCCATGCCAGGAAAAACAGTTTGGAAATCAGTCTGGGAAGGCTGGATGCAGCTTCCAGCAAATGTGGCACAATTAAAACAGTGGGGAACCAAATCGCGACCCACTAACAGCACACAGCACATTTATAGTAAAGCAATCACCATACCACAAAGTGGATAGCAGTCCAGCAGCACTATCAGTGTCTCTGAGCAACACTGGGAGTTCTATGGTGAATGGATGTCCTGACAGTCCAATCAGTCCAATCGCGTAAGAAAATCTTCGCTCTTCTTTAGGTTTAAATCTGGTCACTCTTCAAAGGCTTTGTCACACTCCAGTTCGGATACAGTCCAATTGCTAAGCCTTTTGAAGGATTCCCTCTCAAGGGACAGCAAGCAGACAGGCCAAACTCAGCCTTTCCACCAATCTCCCACATGAACTACACAGGAGCAGCTGCTCGAATCACTCGAGTTATTCACTCTCCAAACTCTACCTCCAGACTGACACTTCTGCTCGCCATGCCCATTAGTTGGGGCACAACGAAATGGCTCAGAGACATGGTCCGAAATAAAGCTTTTCTTATCTCTCCATGCAGGAGAGTTGAAGGCAGGCAGGCCAGACTCAGCCTTCCCACTAAGCCCCCACGCTACCCCATGGGGCAGCAGCTCCTCAGGCTGGAGCTGCTCACTCTTCCAGCTCCAACTCACTTCTGCTCACTGCTGCAGGCAGCTTGAGGATTTCCCTCTGATCCAAAAGGTTAAACTGGTTGATCCATCTGTCTGTCAAAGCAAGGGCTCCCCCTCCAGGTCTGTTTTGGCACCAAAGTCTCTAAACTACAATTCCTACAGAAATTCACTCCCACAAGCCCCTGGGGACAGACTCCATTTTAGGGTCCCCAAAGGTACTGATTGGCCCATTCTAGCAGTCCAGGACCAAGATGGTGGTGAAATGCAGAAAGTCCATGCTGCAAAGGAAGGCAGGTTAGACAAATGACAATATCATTACTGTCATGATAGATAATCATCAAATGAGTACAGCTTCTAACAGAGCTCCCTCTGCGCAATTAGCGATGGCAGAATGGAGCAATAACACTGCAGCCCGGGCAGGACTCGAGCTTGAAACTACTCGGCCCCTACCCAGATTAATTTTACACCACAAAATAGGCAGCTTTTAAAGAGACAGGCACAGAGGCTAACAGGGCACTCACATGCAAACAGTTTTAAATTACTAGGACACAGAACACCAGCCTGGCAAAGGGCATTTAGGCACACCCAAGAAAGTGTAACCCCCCTGCAAATGGGGGTTCCCAAAAGTCTTCCAGGAACTTGCCTGAATGCTCCAAGTCTGAGTGGTGTTCGGCATCTGAGCTGTTTAAATGTGGTTTCAAGTGAGTGCTATTTGAGCCTCCACATACTGTCCCTTTAAGAGCTGTCTGCTAGCAGACTTAAAGGGTACCTAAACAAGCGTTTTTTTAAAACTGAAAACTCCAAAATCTGGCTTCATAGCAAGTTAAAGTAAAGGCTGCTGTTTACATTTATGCTAAAGCTGCATTTATGTAAATAACATAAATGCAGTTTCATATCTTTTGAAAAATGTAAACATCAGTCTTTCACTTTCTAAAAACAGCCTTGGTTTCTCCCTAAGATGTCTGCCAAGAGTGTTAAGTGATGAGTCATGATGACATCATCGGAGTCAGAGACAGAGATCCACATATAGTTCTATAGTGCTAACTAGTTCTTCTTTCCCTCTTTATTTTGAATTGTTGTACCAGAATGATCAACACCATGTATTAACTCGTGAATTTTTTTGATCAATACACATGTTAGGCTATGATTTTGTTCATTTTGTTTACTTTAACTTGCAGAAAATGTTTTGCAATCCAGCTGATTTTTTGTTTGGCAAACTGCATTACAGTACACCACTTCAAATACCTGATAATCTAGTGGTTATATGATACACTGAATTTTTTTTTTTAACCAGGAGAGACAAACTAAGCTGAATGCTTGTTTACAGGTGTGTCCTGGGAGCACAAGGAAGTTTAGTGACTTTCTTAGGGTCATACAGCAAAGTACCGGTCTTGTTCGGTTCCAAAGCTCATGCTCTCTTGTTAATCCACAAATAAGGCTTTCTTTTTCCATGTGAACCCCCTGCACCTAGCCAGCCTTCTGTTGAACACCCCACCATCCATACCCTGTCCTTAGTACTGCCTGGGGCCGCATATGAGCTTACAGTCCCATGAACAGAATTATCACACCTCAGATTGCAATCTTGAGAGTTGTACACACCTATACCGATGCGCATCATCAGCTGGCACTGTTAAAAAATGCCTCCCAAATCACTCTCAGGTCCACATTCTCAATGTTTAACTTCTGCTGTCACAGTAAACATTGAATGGATCACCACTCTTCTGCACAGTGAAGGTAGTATATACAGTTCCCTGTTGTGTTTTTTTTTTTTATATTTATTGTACATTTTCTGGCAGGACTTCCTGTCAATTTTCACCTTGGTCATGGCCCCTGGGACTCCCACCTACTGCCAATTGCTATTGCTTCTGCCGGTCACTCCCGGCTTGCCCCCCGGAGGCCGGGGCCGTGGCACTGGTCTCTGGTATCCCAGTGCCACTGAACCAGTATCTGGTTGGGAGAGCTTCTGGCGGCAGAGGTTAACTGAAGCCTCAGGGAGGGCTTCATGGAGACAGAGGTCCCGCCTTGTTTTTTGCCCTGTAGGATGGGGCGGAGACGTGCAATGACATCCAGCGTCTGTCCCGCCCCAGAGAGCATCGAATTTGTGTCACTACAGGATGGCAACCCGGCCTCCACCAGGTGTCGCTCCTGTGTGATCACAGGCCACCCCTTCCCCCTGGAGAAGGAGAGCAGACCTAGGGATGCTCGATCCTTCTCCCCCCGGCCGGCCCTCCGATGACCTGGATCCATTTCCGAACCCAGGTTGCTGGCGTCGTGAGTGGAAATCCAACCACTGCACCAGTGGGCCAGCCCATGTTGTGTTTTTTTCCCCACCTCATTAACCAACAACTAGGGCTTCCTGGAGGGCCAAGCAGTAAGCATCATGACCCACCAGAATAACTGCTGTTCATGCCCTCATAAGGGCTGCACTTACAATGGGTAACAATATTATTAGCAGGAGAGGCATACTAATACCTTGAGAGAATCCACCTGACTTCCAGTGTCAGTCTGCTACTTTAGCTGTGATCTGCAGAACCCCGGAGGATAGTTCCCAGCAATTCTTCTCCAGTACTTTTCTGTGATCTACTCCACAATGTGAGTTGGCTGGCTACCACCCTTCCAAATCTTGAATGAGCTATATACAACTCCCTCAATACTGTCCTAACAACATCAACACCACCACCTCCCACCAGAGGGTACTCTCCCTACACTGAATATAAGTAACAGTTTAGGAGCAGCCCTGCCACTCTTGAGTATTTGTCATCGCTGGCTACTCTCATCCACAGTCAGGTAATGATCACGATGCTGACAGCCCCACATTTCAGATCTCACCGTGATCTGCTCAGCGTCCTACTTCATATCTTCCCTTAACCTGAATATAGCTGTACCCTGCTGCAATGGCCTCTTCAGTCCATCTCTGGAATTCATTCTTCTCACCTGCTCCCCACACCAAAAACTGGTGAGTTCACTACCTTTCCACATCATGAATGTGTTTAGTACAGTCTCCCATGTTATATTTACATATTAATAATAAACATGATTTTCTGGTAAGCCAGGCTGATAGCAGCATGGCATAAGTGGAAAAATAGGCTTTTCTACCCATATAAGCTCTAAGCCATGTATGATTAGGCACTATTATATGACGTGCCTAATGATGTGCACACCCATCATTTAATAGTGCCTAATCAAAGGTAGCCTAGATCTTTTAAGGTTAGGAAAGTCCATCATTCCCCTTGTTCCCTGCTGCTATGAGCCTGACTTACTGGAAAGATATGTTTATATTTGATATGTCAAAATAAAACGGGGACTGTACTACTTGCATTCATGATGTTCACCAGTTTTTGGTGTGAGGAGGAATGGTGAAGAATGAATACCAGAGGGGGACTGAGAAGACCACTCTTGCAAGGTACTGCTATATTCAGGGAAAAAGAGGACAAGACAAGCATATATTTGAGTTTTGAGAAAGTATGAACTCTAACATTGGACTGTGCAAGAACTTTGCTACAAAAAAAGTGGTGGCTTTAGGGGGTGGTGAAGGGTGTGGCTGCACCCCCCCCACACACACACACACACACACATATTAATGTACTTGCTTGCTGCTGCTGCATTTCACTTTGTTGAAGAAGTCTAATTTATTGATTGTACAAATGTTTACTTTCAAACTATGGATTACTTTGTAGGTTCTGTCAAAAAAATACTAGGAAAGAATAATGGCAGAAAATATAAAGGTTAAATAAAAATGTTAAAAAGTGCATATTAAGCATGCACACCACCCCAGCACCCCATTGTAGCATCCTGAATCCACCATAACCACTAGACCACAAGGTTATTCAAGATTTGTACTGCACTGTGGTTTGCCACAGAGAAAGTCAGTTGGATTAAAACACATTTGCAGCATGTTAAAGAAAACAAAATGAACAGAACCATAGCCTGACATGTGCATTATACAAAATAATGCACATGGTTTTGACCATTTGGGTGAAACAGTTCTCTACAAAGGGAAAAAATAACTAGTAGCACTACAGAGAGCCATATATCTCACTGACCTTGGCTCCAATGATGTCATCACATAACACATTTGGCGGCCATTTTAGGAAGCAGGTAAGAAAGTTTTTTTTGAAATTGGAAGGCTGATTTTACAGTTTTCAAATGTTCTGGAACAACATTTAGGTAAATTATGTAAATGTAGTTTTAGCATTAATGAATACAGCAGCCTTTCCTTTAGTCACCTAAAGAGTCAGCGTTTCGAATAGTTTGTTGTCAAAATGTTGTTTAGGTATCCTTTAATTAGTTTGTGTGGTGGGACTGCGTATTTAATTCTCGAATCCCGCCCGAGCTGCTGTCAATTCACTCCGTTTCTGCTGTTGCTACATGTGCAGAGGGAGCCTTGTTGAAAGATATAACTGTTTGCCAGATATCATTTAGAGTGACTGAGAAAATGTAGTTTGTCTAACCTGTCTTCATTTCCGCACAAACTGTTTCAGTGTAGCTCTTTCAATTTGGTCCTGAATTACTTACTTGGACCAATCAGGATGATAGGGAAACCCTAAAATGGAGCCTATAGACGAATTGGAACTTGGACTCTCAATTTTGAGCCAGCCACAAGGGGATTGTCTGGGCAGTGACTCTGGGAAATGTAGTTTTGACCTTGGTGCCTTTTTTCACCAACAGAGGGAGTCTTATTGTGAGTAACAGCCGAACCAGCCAACAGAATGGTGTGCAGCTAAAGGAAATGCCCTGCTCTGTGACTGGAAAGATCAGATCAGTTGTGACAGTGAAGAGAGAAGGAGCTCTGTGCTTCTGTAGTGTATAGTTTCGTGCAGAAAGCACATGTGAGGCCCTGAGGTTCGGCCTGCAGCCATTGTAAGCTCTAGTTCGAACTGAATCCAACTTGTGAGGAGAAAGAAGGAAGTCTGAAAGGTAGAAACCAGGCTAACCCTGTGGAAGACTGGAGAAATTGCTGAATCGCGCTCAATCTGTCAGTAATTGAGGCTGCTGTGTGTGCTCCTGGGTATTTTGCAGTAACTGCGATCGGGATCTAGGAGCAGCCTGCTTGGTATAGTACTTTCCTTTTACATATGGATGTGCGTAGTGCTTGTGAGGAATCGCTATTTCCAGTCCCTTGGGCTGTGTGCTATGTGTTGAAGCTGGAAGCAAACCCCAGCTTGTCTTGGACTAAATCCATTTGCTATCTACTGCAGTGGGGTCCAGTCACAAGGACCTTGTCTCCATGCCCTGTTGTTCTGGCAACCCAGAAGAACATCCACCATCTGGTTCTCAGCTTGGGTATTGTGAGTACAAATCAGGGTATTCCCCTGCAGCCTGTTTTCAATTACAAGTGTGTCATATAATTATTGTTTCATTTCTTCATGGACTGAGCCATCCAGTTCCGGATTACAATTGGGTGTTGTGCATATATTTTCTTCTATAGGGTCCTGTCCATCTGCACCTGCTGGCCAACCCCAGGCAATGGACCAGGCTAGCCCCCCCCCCAACCTGGGTACCCAGAGTGTGACTTTTCAGACCCTGTATGTGTGTACAGTACTGTGATTTAATTCTGCCAATTAACCTGATCTCCCCCTCCCGTGTTTTATTCTCCCTAAATAAACCAGATTTGATGTTGTTAAACTTTAAACTGTCTCAAGTGTCAGTACCTACATATCAAGTATTGTATTGGTTTGTGTATGTTGATTTACCTTATTTTACAGGGGGTCCCCAGAGACGAACCTCAGAATCAGTCTCAAGGGTAAGTGGTACTTTATGAATGAACAGTGTGTACATGTGGGATATTGGGACTGCAACTTCTATGCATTGTGTGAGCCACTAGAGAGAATAAAAGGGGGCCTCAGTGTCCCAGAGGGCTGTGACCAAGCTAGTCTAACCATTACAAACCCTGACCTCTGAGTGGAGGTACCCGCCATAGAACCTAGGCACCTCAACCTGTCAGTAGTCAAGCAGACAGGGGTAGTAGCCCTTGGGATAGCACCACCTGGGGGTTACAGAAGGTTTTCAGGAACCCCCATTTGTAGTGGGGTTATATTTTCATTTGGCCAGGTGTCCAAAACTGCTGTTCGCAGTCAGACAGTGCACTGCACTATCTGACTGTGAATAGAGCTAGTCTGAGGCAGCCATAACCCCAGTCCCACCGGTGCTATCCAAGTAGCACCACCCCAGCATGCCGCCAGGAGCATGGGCCAGCAAGGAATAGCACAGGAGTGCTCTTTCCATTTTACAAAGCCAGCCATGCAAATAAGCCCTTTGGGCATGCAAGCCTATAGGTGGCCATTCGCATGTCCATTATAGACCCATTTGCATAGGATTTGAGGAGCATAGTACCCCCCAGCCCCTGCCTGATATGCAGCCACAGTCCCTGGTGCTAGTGGTTACCCCCACTGATTGACCATCACAGGCCCAATATTAAACATATAAAGTTCCCTAGTGGTAGTGGACCCCTCCAGCATGATTGCCAGTTGCTGGCCCATTATGAAATGAATAGTTCCCCTGGTGGTAGTGGCCCCTCCTCCCCCCTTCTGATCACCTGCCTGTTATTTACTTAAATATATTCCCCTGGTGGCAGTGGTCCCCACGCCCCACTGATCACTGGCCCGAGAACACTAAGATGTTGTCCCTCATGTCAAGTGGTCCCTCACCCAACCTGATACCCACCCAATAAACGTATATGTATCTCCTTCTTGTCCAGTAGTTCCTCCCCCCTCCTGATGCCCACCCGATTAAAATATATGCATCTCCCTGGTGTCCAGTGGTTCCCCCCATCCTGATCCCCTGTATGATTCAATAAAAACATTCCCTGGCATCTAACACCCCCCTCCCCAATCTCCTGTAGAATAAATGTAACCCATTCTCTGGTGATCTAGCAGATCCTCTACACCCCACCCTGGCAGGTTGGGCCACACTACCCTGCTCACCCCATCATCCTGACCCCAGGTCAATGACCAGCAGAGCCCTTCGCTCTCCACCACAGCCAGTTGCTGAATGAGCTGTCACTCAGCATGTAGTGTATACAGTACACACTCAGTGACAGCTCAGTTGGTGGCCAGCCATGGTGAAGAGTGGAGGGCTGTACCACCTGCCAGCCTGGGTCAGGATGGAGGGAGCAGGATGGTGGGGCAGTACCTGCCGGGTTGGGGTGGGGGTCAGCTAGACCACCAGGGAATGGGTTACATTTATTCTACAGGGGATCAGGGAGAGGGAGGTCTGCTAGATGCCAGGGATTTTTTCATTTAATTATACAGGGGATCAGGATGGGAGAAGGACCACTGGACACCAGGGAGATAAATATATTTTTATCAGACAGGCATCAGGTGGGGGAAGGGACCACTGGACACCAGGGGCAACATCTTATTTTTCTCAGGCTGACTATCGGCAGGAAGGGGGAACTACTACCACCAGGGGAATATATTTAGTAAATTGGCAGGCGATCCATGGGGGGGACCACTACCACCTTGGAAATATATTTAGTAAATATCAGGCAGATGATCAACAGTGAGGAGGGACCACTACCACCAGGGGAATATATTTATTAAGTAGTGGGTCTCTGATCAGTGATCGCAGGGGGAGCCACAGCAGCATCTCTGCCAACCACTAGGACTGCGTGGGCTTAAAGCAAGGTCTCAGTCAGTGGTATTTGTTCTGTGCATTGAAACCCCACAAAAGGCCCTTGCATGGATCAAATGCTTTGTGAATGGGATTGCACCGATGTGCAGGTCCCTTCCCCCTCATTTGCATTGCAGCCGCCTTCAAACTTTGCCCCAGCACAAATCTGGTTTGAGCCCACATACGGGGCTTTTGTGAATACTGACTCAGTGCAAAATCTGGTTTGCAAGTGCAAAACAGGGTTTGCAACAGGGCAAAGTTTTGTGAATCAGGGCCCTGGACATTAGTATACATCTTCATGAGGTAGGGGGACTTTAAACAAGCCACATTTGCTGCAGAGCAGACAATGAACTTTGAAAACGAGATGGAAGTAACTGAAATGTAATATATTCAAAATTTCACAGCAGCAGGGTTATAATTTTACTTGAGTTCTGCTAGCAAAGTTACATTTCACCCAGCCCTAGTTTCTATACATCTTGCTGTTTTCCTAAAAATATTGCAAAAGAAATGCTGAACAACGAAATGGACATCAAAAAGACAAGGTTAACCTATATTTAACAGTACAGCCCACCTCTTCTTATCTTCTCATCCTTGCATGGCCATCAGGAAGTGCTGCTCAGCCTTCTTATCTACTTTCTCTTTGAGTTCCACAGAAAACTTTTTAATGAAACAAGTCTTAAAGAGAAAAACATATATATTTAGACCACTTCACTGCTCTCAGTTGAGTAATGTCACATATTCCTTTCTATATTATTCACTTATTTATTTCAGCCAGACTTTAAAACAAAATTACAACCCCCCAGGAATTGTATACAGCATGTATACAATCAAAAGCACAACATCTGAGAAGCTCAATATGTTAAAACAGAATTATGTTTAAGAATATTTGGTTAGTGTTCTTTTACATTAAAGTGCATGGAATTAAACTTCCACAAGACACAGTAGTGGTACAGAAGCTATGGAACTGAAAAGCTCTTATAGTGGAACAATGTTAGTTACTGTGCTGGTCCTTGTACAAACATGCAGACAAAGTAGGGAATTTTTGCGATATCTGTTACTAGAGCAACAAGTAATCTTCAGTATACAAACTTTCAGATGTACTGCATAAGAAACCTTTGTTCGGTGTTTGCCATTTTTGTAACTCTTAAAAATCCCTTTTTTACTGTATCTGTACTTAACTCAGTTTCTATTTTTAGACTTAGGAACTTAGACACCCTGATTAGAAATGTGCCCCACCCTCCTACCACACTTTCAAAATGTTTTGCACATTTTCTGTTTTTTTTAGCCTTTTTTATCTCAGTTGATCCAGTGAAGCCCTGCCCCCAAAAGGTCAGTGACTGAGATCTGTCCTGGCAGTGTTAACACAGAAATGCAGTAATATACCACATAATATTTGAAGCACATTATATTGACTGCCCCCCTTCACACCTTTTGTCATTTTACCTTCGACTGTTCCCCTCATACCCACCACGGCTTGCTCTACTTTGCCTTCTCCCTCCCCTCCCTTGATAACCAGGTGTCTGTTCCACTGTGCCTCCCCTCCCTTGATTACCAGGAGTCTGTTCCACTGTGCCTTCTTGATATCCAAACTCTGATTTTGTTCCCTCCCCTCCTACCTTACCTCCTATCTTTCTCCCTCCCCCACCTATCATCTCTGCAGCGATGTTCCCTCACTACTCCATCCAGAGACTCTACTGCTGGTCAAGCTGCTTTCTTGCATAGTTTTCCTAAACTGGGCTCCTCCCTTCAACTGTCTGTCTGCTTTGCTTCTCCCTACTCTCTTGAGTCTTTTCACCATGACTTCTCTACTCCCACTTGCAACTGCCCTGACAGCTACTTTAATTGACCTCCCCTACCCATATTGCTCTGACCTTATGTGCTCTCCCCCACCCATTCCAATAGGTTAGGGTCATTTCCCAGTGCCTATGCAAGGTCAGTTTTATCTAGTGCATTCACCTTGCTTTTCTGTCTTTCCTTGCACTGTTAACGATTATGCTTGTTTTGCTGCACTGCATTGCTTTTACAGACTATTACAGTTGTAAATCTGTTAATTACAATTTAGTTGTGTTCCTTTTGAACTATCTCCCATACCCACCAGAACACATCTGAAAACTAGCTGTTATCATCCCAGTATGTATTTCCAAAACGAGTAAATATGCCTATAAATGGTCCCCACGGCTGAGTCTGTGATTTGCATCATCGGTGACTCAGCCAAGGTGGTCCTTGAGAGATATAGTCAGGCAGCATAGTGGGCAAGGGTTCACGGGAAATAAAAAAAAGGGTATCAAATAACACATGAGAACAAAAAGATTTGGGTGGGAGGGGTTCTTATTCTGGACCTTGGGTCACTGCCTAGTGGAAAAGCTGCAGGAATGCACATACCAAGTAAGCTACAATGCATACATTTTGGTTTGGAGGGCAACATTGTGCCGTAGCTCATGAGTACCGTTAGCCTCACCTTCTAATGTTATAATAGGACGTTTGTGCTCTGCGTTCGCAAGCCACTATGCAAATGCATACAGCAGTGCTGCTTTAGTTTTCTCCCCACACGAAATACAGAATTAGAATATATAACTGTAGAGTAACACACACAGTACATACAGCCAGGGGCAACAGGCAGGGTAGGGAGTGTAACAACCTAGGTCGTGTTGCATAGAAGTGTACAAACTTTATTTTGTCAGTCACATTCCTTTCCTTTAGTTTAGGAGATGAATGAGTTCCACTTTAAAGAAATTTTCCAGTTTCAAACAAAAAGTCACATGTAGCAGTAGAAGAATTCTGCTGCACAAAATGCCCCACCCCCTCCCAAAAATGTTAATTTCAGGACCTTCCGTTTATTATTAATGCAGACATTTTGCTTCAAACAAAGACATTTTCCCCTTTAGACTTGCTTAGACTTTAGACTTTGGATCTGTTTTCCTTGCTTTACACTGTCCTGGAGTAATCATACTCCTTGCTTGTGACATCACAATCTGTTGTGATGGAAAGGACTTTGGTGTCTCAAGCCAAGGATTATTGCTTCAGGACAGGAAAAGCAGCAAGAATAGATGATGATTCAGGGCCAAAAAGCCTTTTTTATTTCAAAACTTTACATGAAAACATCTTTAGTAATAAGGAATGGAATGTTCTGATGTTTAATTTTTGAAGACTGTTACAAAATTTGAGAGCTGCCAATGCAAGCTGTAATTTATTTTACTTTGCATGGTTAATTCAGTTGCCACACTAGTAATTCCAATACATTTTAAAGTGTGATAGTTTGGCAATTGTATCAGCTGCACAAACACATCTGGGGTCTGATATTCAGTAAGGTGAAAAGCATAGCGCAAATGTTTGCACTGCACTTTGCAGTTGCCCAGGTGTCCTAGGATGGTATATTCTGTCAGATAGCACACCAATGCTATCCCCCACAATACAGGGCCATGTTGGCACAGTGCTAAGTCATGTAGCACTGTCCTGACATGGATCCTGAAGTGTGCCTGTAGAATGAATTGCACCAGAGTGCTATCTACAGTTTTCAAAGGGACCCATGCAAATTAGTCCATTGGGCAGGCAGGGCACAAAGAGACCATTAGCATGTCCATTATGGGCTCATTTGTATGGGCACCATGGTAGGGTAGCATGGTGTGACCCCCCCAAGTGCCCAGTCCAGGCAAGAGTAGAGAGCCCTGGTGCTAGTGGTCCCCTCTGATCTTCACCCCAAAGACAATTAATGATTCTCCCTGGTGCTAGTGCCTTCCCCCTCGCTCTGATCACCATCCCAAAGTTAATAAAGCAATCTCCCTGGTACAAGTGGTACTTCTCTCCAATCGCCAGCCCAAAGTTAAGTAATCAATCATGCTGGTGGCTATTGCTCCCTTCCCCAGATTGCCAGCAGAGCACAATAACACAAACATCAACCTGGTGGCTAGTGTTGCCCCCTCACCCAGGATAGCCTGCCATATTTATTTATTAAAGAGTTTTACCAGGAAGGCATACTGAGCAGAGTACCGCTCAATTCCAGATGCGCCCTGGGAGTATAGGTGATAGGCATGATACAGAGTTAATAGAATTCTACACATGTACATATTACACCAGTACAGACATGACAGAATAGGCAAATACATATACATACAGTATGTAGTAAATATACCACAGGGTAGTACAGGCAGGGTGGCTATATTCACATAATTACACACTTACACAAAAAACAACATCATAACAATAAGCAGGGTTAGCAACAGCAGGGTAACATTTAACAACAGCTGCAATCAAGGCTGCAAGGGCTTCCGTGGGCTGGAATGCATGAGCAAGTAGTGGAGAATTGAGTCTTGACCAGAGCATTGCACTGAAGAGTGCTGGAGGTATGTCTAATATCAGCTGTCAGGGAGTTCCATAACTTAGGTATCCGGAAGCTGAAAGCAGCCTGCCCAGACCTGGTGAACCTGTGGGGGATGTGGAGTAGCTGAGAATCAATGTTCCTGAGCGAGTAGGCTGGAGGGGGAAGAACATTAAGGGTGGTCGCAAGGTAGGAGGGGAGGGTCTGCGACCAGAATTTCATGGCGGTTCTAGCACTGTGTACCAATCTCCGAATGTGGAGAGAACGGAGGTCTAAGGAATGGTAGAGGTCGCAGTGGTGTGTACTGGGAGGACAGTCCAGGGAGAAACAGCAGAATGAGTTGAAGAGAGGGTCTAGTTTGGACAGAGAGGATTTAGGAGCCACACAGTAGACTACATCCCCATAGTCCATTATTGGGAGGATCATCTTTTGAACGATAGCCAGGCACGTGGGCAGTGAGGTGCAGCTTTTATTATGGTATAACGCACCTAGAATGGGGTGTAGCTTCTTAGGAATAGCGTCAATATGCATGGTGAAGTCAAGATGCTGGTCTAACCAGACCCTGAGGTATCTGTAGGAAGTGCAAGCCTCCAGTGGGGGGGCCTTCCAATTTGTGGAATGATGGGGAGGCTGGGAGAGGGGACAGTTTGGCCCAAGTGCTGAACGTTAAGAAGACAGTTTTATTTGGGTTCAGGAATAGCTGATTTGAATGGAACCAGCATTGGACAGACTCAAAATCCTGCTGCAGGCAGGCTGCCATGGTGGAGGGGGATGACCCAGAGGCATACAGCACCGTGTTGTCTGCATACATGTAGATAGAGGTATGAGGGCAGGCTGTAGGCAGATCATTGAGGAAGATAGAAAACAACAAAGGGCCTAAGACCGATCCTTGGAAGACACCGGTGGTAACAGGGAGTGAAGTGGAGATGGCCGAGCCCATTCGGACAGATTGGGACCTGCCTGCCAAGTATGACTGGAACCAGTTGGTGGAAGGCTTAGTCAGTCCAACCTGGGTGAGTTTGGACAGTAATAGAGCATGAGAGACCGTGTCGATATGAATAACACCCACAGCACCGTGGCAGCCTGTTGTCTTCCCTTCCCTTCCCTGCTGCAGAGAGCCAACCCCGACCGTTTCCAACTGCTTGGAAACCAGGTGTACCAGTCTCAAACACCACCACCCCAAGATCCCATCCTCAGCCCTAATACATGCACACAAGTGCACTGGAGGAACATCAAGATGGCAAAAGGTGGTCCCAGATGAAGCTAAATGATAGATTCCCAAAGTCACAGTCCTGCAGTAGAAACTGCAGCCCCCTCCAGTGCATTAACCCATAGAGCCACAACAGTCCCTGATGTTCAGTGGTTCCCTAACGGTGGCATGGACCATCAACCCATCATCCCCCATCCCCTCTACCAGGACATCAGTGCCATGGGTGGGATGGTGACAGACACTGCTCTCCGCTCACTACCTCAGCCAGCTGCCATCTGAACAGGCAAGAAGCACATATTTATAGCACCGCTTTCCCATAAATAGGACTCATGCTCCCTGCCTGTTCAGATGGTGGTTGGCTGAGGTGGTGAGCGGTGGGCTGTGCCAACCACTGTCCAGCCTGTGGCACTGATGTCCTGGTAAGGTGAATGGAGTGAGTGGATGGATGGGTGATCAGTGCTGCAGTTTGGGGGGGGCGCTGGATGCCAGGGGCTGGTGTGGCACTGCAGGTGCATGCATCAGGTGGGGGTTGCGTTTTCTACTGCGGAACTGTGATTTCAGGAATCTGTCACTCAACTTCACCCAGGCCTGCCTGTTGCCAGCTTGACATTCTCCCAGGGCATTTATGTGTGTGTACTGGGGAAGAGGATGGGATCTTGGGGGGTGAGGGGTTAAGACCTGTCCACCAGGTTTCTGTGCGGTTGGATGCAGTCAGTGGTCAGACACATGCGGTGGGAGAGGTGGACCACAGGCCATCAGGGTGCTGTTGGTGTTATTCATACAGACAGGCTATCTGGGGAAGGGGGACGCACTAGCCATCAGGAAGATGTTACTTAACTTTGGGCAGGCAATCTGAGGGAGGGGGGACCTCTAACACCAGGAAGATTTTAATTTTTTATCTTTAGGCTGGTGATTGGAGGGAGGAGGGGACCACTAGCACCAGAGAGTTTGATTATTTATCTTTGGGCTGGTGATTGGAGGGTGGGGGGGAACACTAACCACCAGGGTTGGTACTTTCTGCAATTTGTACTGGCAATCGGAGGGAGGGGGCCACTACCATCAGGGATGGTTATTGTTTATTCTTAAAGACCATCGATCAGAGGGAGGGGGGATCACTAGGCACCAGGGAAGTATCTTTGCTCTGCTGGGCTAGCGTTCAGGAAGGGTCAACGGACTAGAGGAGGTGGGTGTGCTACCCCACTGGCTGGAGGGCTAGTCAGCTGCATTACCTCTGGCAACCACTAGGGTTGTGCTGAGTAAGAGAAGGTTTTGATTGGCAGTATTTGGGTGGCAGAAAAGACAGCACCACACCCTTTTCAGTGGTGCAAATCTGTTGAATATCAGTTTGCACTGATATTCTTGTCCCTGTCCCTGTTTGCATACCCTCACACATTGTGGTTTGCAAGGGCGCTAACCCTGTTTGCATGCACAACTAACCCTTTTGAATTTTGGGCCCTGGCACAAAATCCAGTTTGTGCAGGCAAACACCAGTTATTTCCCATGCAAACTTTTGAATACTGGGCCCATAGACTCAAAACCATCATGAATACCACTCTGGATGAGAACATTTAATAAAGGGACGACATTACCCATGGAATGTATCTTCTAATATATTTGATAATATGCCCCCATTACTTATGCTAAATAGGTGAAACTAGTCACTAAACTGTGGAATCAGTATTGATAAAAGTACAATCAGAAGAGGAGATTTTAAATCTCCTTTGATAAGGCACTGTTTGGTAGCAAAAAACATACACATACTGAACTTTTCTGAATTGAAAGGGTGCATGTGCCAATAAGAGGTGGGGATTGGGATAAAAGATTAATTATGTGTGAAGCATATTGGATAAATAGATTTAAAGCTACTGAATGAATACATGGCCTGAATAAAGAAACACACTGACTGGCTGTACTGTATTATAAACTAATTAATATACTGTATATTTTCTGTTTCAGGATCTATTATTCAGTCTGTTAGCTTTTGGGTAGTCATTTAGTGCCCTTTTCTGTCTGTTTATTAATACTCTATCATGACAGTAGACACAGGTTTCTCAAGTAACAATGAGCCCCAGTTAACTAGGTATATAGGCATATGTATATATAATCCTGTCTAAGTTTCATTAAATGGTTTAAGAACATTTCACCTGGCTGTCGCCCTCTTCCCCCACCATATCTCAGTGGGTACAGAATCTTAAATCCTGTATGTCACTAGATATAACTCAACTGGGTGCATTGGGACAGACTCGGGAATTTGTGGCTGTTTGGAGCCCTCTGATTGAGGCCAATGAGAAGGGCCATTTTCCTTTATACTAGCCCCTTTGGGCCTGTTGTCTGCCAACTCAGTATTTAAAGCCCACCCTTTCAAAGATGTTGCTGGAATGTGATAACCAAGCTTACCTAATGTAATTACATCTTATCTTACAGTTGTAGTGTAATGAAATTGCAAAGGATGCTTTGAGCCTTTGTAAAACTGAATGGTCAGATGTATACCATGTTGTACTGTTTATGTTTCCTCCTTTCAATAAAATATTTTGTCAAGAAAAAACAATTTCATACATGGTAGCTATTAAAACCCTTTCATGCCCTGCTTTTTTCAACACCCCAGTTTCATTCCTAGGTTCTACCCTAGACATAAAAATCCCTGCCAAGTAGTTTATATTTATTGCAATTTTTCAATACTCCACCCTTCAACCTATTATTGCATTTTTTAAGCTCACATTTTTTTCACCACTCTCCTTTCGGTGAACACCAGCAAGAGGCTCTCCCTGGCCTCTCTGAAGTATTCTTACACCTTTCTGTACCACACTCTGTAGGCGATGTGCTGGGTCTGCCACATAATGAGGCATCGGATGTCACCATGAGGCTTGTGCAAGTATGTTTGCCTGATTTGGTTTGTTAAGGGAAGAAGGCAATGGCAGTTAAGCCATGCAGTATGCTTGGTACACCCCTGTGCTAGGGGATTTAGTAGAAGCCATCAAACTGAAAATTCAATTAGAAAGGCAAATTTTAAAAAAGTCCGCTGGTAGCCTAGCTTGTTTCAAGACTGAACATCTTTGTGTGCCATGCAGCTCTTTTCTGGGCAACTGGATTTCAATGCCAAAAAGTGCAACGTCATGCACCTTAGGTGGAAAAAACTGGAGGTCTGTGCATAAGATGTGGGAAGGTACTTACAGTTACCAAGCAAGAGAGAGAGAGAGACCTTGTGGTGCTCATATCTGATGATCTCAATGTGGCAGTGCAGTGCAACAGGCAATAATCCAGGGGAACCTGATGCTGAGATGCATAGGGAGGGATATCTCTAGCTGGGAAAAGGAGGTGGTGTTGCCTTTGTATCGCTCACTTGTGAGACCCCAACAGGATAACTGTGTCCAGTTATGGAGGATGCACTTCCACTAGGACATCAACAGGGTGGAAGCATTCCAGAGGAGGGCCACTAAAATGGTGTGGGGTTGTACGAGGACCCATATGAGTAGAGGCTGTGGAATCTTAACATGTACTCCCTGGAGGAGAGGAGAGGAGAGTAAGAGGGGACACAATTGAGACCTATAAGAACCTCACAGGGGTGAACAAGGTGCAGGTGGGGTAGTCTCTTTCATAGGAAGAGCAGTACCAGAACATGGGGGAATGCTATGAAGCTTGAGCGGGTGGAGGTTTAAGAGGGATGAGGAAGCACATCTTCTCAGAAAGGGTGATGGATGCCTGGGGCAGCCTGCCAGAAGAGGTAACAGGAGTTAAGACAGTGGGGAGTTTCCAACATGCATGGGATAGGCACATAGATATAATTATTTAATAATAATTGGGTTTCACTTTTTCCCATAGGGATACCCATGATATAATTTGACATTATAAAGGAGTGCATATAATGGCAAACACACGCCGGATTTCCTTTGTTCCGCACATGTGCCAGCTGCAGCTCTTCCATGTTCTTGACTGCTTGCCACCCTGTCTTCTCATCCGAAACACATTGCCACTTGGACTTGGCAGTAAGTTATTTTTTTTTTTAATCACTGCTCTTTCACAAAGCAAATACCAGGAAAAAAAATGTAACTGTCAGCAGGCGACCACGGACCATGCTAAAAGCCAACTGGACCACTGCTGCACCAAAACATCTGTCATTTTATATAATTGCTGTGGTGAAAAAGTGAAACACAGCAATTACACAAAGTAAAATATGGGGTGGTGTGTGAAACTCAAATTTTACACACACCCTCGGTGTTGAATGCCTAGATAAACCCCTCGAGCCTCGCTCTCGGGGATTATGTGGCATCCAGCACCTCAATGTGTGTAAAATTTGAGCTACACACACCACCCCATATAATATTCTATATTTTATTTATTAGAAAATTGGTGTCTGAGAAAGGTGCACTGAACCAAGGTTCATTTCCTGGTGTGACCCAGCAGAAGGCAACAGGGGAGGCAAATGCATAGCACAGACATAGTACACAGTTAATACAATTACATGGCACTGACGCAGTTCACAGTTACAGTAAAGTGGGATAGAGTATAGGATTGAAACAGCAGTAAGTACAATAAGAGCAAGAAGCAAAACATCCAGCAATTCAGCCACACCTACACTGGGATTGGAGACAAATGCAAGGGGCCAGTCACGTGAGGAAAATTGAACTGGGGGGAGGACAGGAGTTTCAGCTGGTACCTGAGGGAAACAGTGGAGATTATGAAACAGAGGGAGGATGGGAGTAGGTTCCAGAGAGAAGAGAAACAATAGGAGGAGGCCGATTGCCCAGCAGAGGAGCAAGGATGAGGAATGGTTACAATGCAAAGATCCCTGGAGCACAGGGAGCAAGAGGTAGAGGGAATGATGGAGAAGAGTGAGGCAAGGTAAGAGGGAAAAGACTCAAACCTGTATTCAGATATAAATGAGGTACAGTGGGTCTAGTGACGTGAAGGAAGAGGAAGACTGGATAAGGAGGAGTAGAGTGACCAGTAGTGTGTATGAGGGGGGGAGCTGGTAGCAAAATGACTGAAGGCATTGCAGAGGGTGTCCAGTCTGGCTAGGGAAGTGGAGGGAGCAGTTCCACAGACCACATCTGCATATTCAAAGACTGGGAGCACCATTTTGGTGACAAGCTTGTAGTGTACCTACAGAGACAGACAGTCTTTATTGCCATACAAGGTACAAAGTTTAGGGCAGAGCTTGGCGTAAATGGTGTCAGTGTGGGTAGAGAAGTTAGAGAAGTCAAGCTTGCTGTCTAGCTGCACACTGAAGTATTTGAATGAATGAATCCCTTCAAGAGGGGTGCCATCCAAGGTGGAGAAGATAGGCAGAGTTAGCAGTATGGCCCATTTTTGACTGGTGCCAAAGGTCATAGACACAGTTTTGTTTTGTTTTTTTGTGTTGACTCAGAGTTGATTAGACTGAAACCACTGCAGGACATTGCGAAAGTCTTGCTAGAGCAGACCTTCCATGACTGTACTGGAAGAAATGGAGGTGTAAATGACTGTGTCATCTACATACATGTGGATATGCGAGTTGGCACAAACTGTGGGGAGGTCATTGAGGAAGACAGAGAACAGGATAGATCCCAGGATGGAGCCCTATGGGACCCTGGCCTGGATGGGAAGTGGAGGTGACAGGGCATTACCAACCTGTACTGAATGCAGATGGCCAGAGAGGTAAGAACAGAATGAGTGTACAGCAAGAGCTAAGAGGCCAGCAGAACTCAGCTTATCCAGGAGAAGAGGGTGGGACACAAAGTCAAAGTCCTTTGCCAGATTGATGAAAATGCCAGCTGTGATGCGCCCCTATCCATCCCTGAGGAGACAGAATCAGTTACTCACAGCAGGGAGGAGACAGCGGAGTTATGCTTTAGGAAGATAGACTTGAACAGGCTGGAAATTGGTGGAGGATAGAAAATCAGAGATACTAGAGTAGACAAGCTTCTCTTGCAGTTTAGCAAGAGAAGAATGAGGGAGATTGGCTGGAAATTATTCAGGGAGGAAGGGTTCCCCCCCCCCCTTTGAGGAGTGGAAGAACATTTGTGGAGCGGAAGAACTTTGATCAACTTCAAGGACTGAGGAATAGTGCTGAGGGAGAAGGAGGGTTTGCGTAGCTGAGTCAGTGGATGTGCTGTGGCAGGGGCAGAGAATTGGAGTAGATTACGATCCAGCCTATCAGGACTGGATTTGCACAGGTTGAGGGAGTAAAGGGCAGTAAGGGTTTCCTAGGTAGTAACATGGAAAAAGAGGAAACCAGTGGAAGGAAGATGAGAGGGAAAGTGGGGAGGAGAAGAGGAGGGAGGAGTGTGAATGGAAGGGAGAGCACAAGTGGTAAAAAACTAATTGAAATAAACAGCAATAGAGGAGGCTTCGGACACTGGTGAACAATTTACTAGAAGAGCCAGAAGGGTGGACTGAGTGAGAGGGTCAAATAGAGAGTGAATTACATTCCAAAACTTTGAGGGGGTGTTAAGGTTGTTCTGGGGGTTGGCCTTGAAATACTGTGATTTCACAGCCTGGACAACCGTAGTACAGGTGTTCCTGATAGTTCTGCATAACAGGAAGTCAGGAAAGGAATGAGATAGTTTGGAAATTGCCCAGGTGATATCACATGACTTGCATGGATCAGCAATTTCATGGGTAATCCAGGAGTGATAAATACAGATAAGGGCGAAGAGAGGGATCTAAATAGAGTCCATGGTGTAGTGTTAGTCAGGTAATAGAGGGCAGTCTAGATGGGTCAACTGGTCCTTTTCTGCTGACACATTCTATGTTTCTAAGTGCAATATCTAATTTTACAAGAATGATAGGATAAACATTAGGTTAGTTGTATTCTTTGATCTAGCAGTTCCTTTCTTTGAGAGGTGAATTAAAGGAATGAAGAAGAAAGCTTTCTTTATTAATAGTTACAACCAATAGGAAATAAAATTGCTAAGAGCTGTGAAATGTTGTGGTTTCCCAGATATACAAGGCAGAGTGGGGCAAGCAGTTTTTTTTCAGTTCATTTAACTGAACAGATTAAGTGATATTCTGATTATGCTCAGAACAATTGATAAATTATTGAGAAATGAAGTGTGCTTCAGGGATTTACTCTCCCCATCTCTAGTTTGGATACTATCGTAAATAAGCAATACTGTAAATATTCATTATGTTTTTAATATGACTATTTAATAGAGAACACTTTGCATCCTGAAGAAGCAACCAGACTGTGAACCACTAATAGGGTGTTCTGAAAATACTTGCAGCTCTGAAAGTGGACAAGGCAATGGGACCAAATGGAATACACTTCAAGTGTACTAAAGGAACTCAGGAAGGTGTTAACTGCTGAATTTGATGGCCTTATTCAACAGGTCACTGGAAACAGGCATGGTTCTGCAGGACTGAAGGAGAGCAGATATGGTCCCTTTCCATAAGAACAGCAACAGGGAGCAGGCTAGCAACTATACGCCTGTCAGTCTCACGTCAGTGAAGGAAAAATGAATGGAAACCTTCTTAAGGAAAAGGTCAGTAGAGTATCTTAAATCCAGTGGGCTACAACACCAAAGGTAGTATATATTCGTAGGGGAAGTCATGCCACATGAATCTGATTGAATTCTTGACTGGGTGATTAAGAAAATAGATAAGGAGAAGGCAGTGGATGTGGCCTATCTGGACTTTAGCAAGGTATTTGACACTGTGCTGCACAGAAGACTGCTAAATAGGTTGAACTGCCTAGGGGTGGAATCCCAAGTGGTGATTTAGGTAAGGAACTGGTTATTGGGCAGGTAACAGAGGGTGGCGGTTAATGGCACTCATTTTAATGAGGGAAGAGTGAACAACAGGGTGCCACAGGACTCAGTATTAGGACTGGTCCTCTTTAATGTCCTCATAAGTGACATTGCAGAAGAACTGGAAGGAAAGGTGTATGCCTTTCTGCAGATGACAACAAAATTGGTAATAGAGTGGAAGAATGCATAGGGATCCTGGGAAATTCAAGAAGTGATCAAGAGGATGACATAGGAACCCAGGAGCTGGGTACAGGATGGGGAGGGGGTACTGCTAGTCACTATGCAAGAAAGGGATATTCTCAAAGTAGCTGGACAGTGTGACAAAGCCTTGGGTAGGGTCAGTGGAATGCTGTGATGTATACAGAGCGGTATATCTGATAGGAGGAGGAAGATGGTGTTGCCACAGTATCACTTGCTTGTGATACCCAACCTGGAGTATCATGTTTAGTTTTGGAGGTCACACTTCAAAAAGGCCATACTCGGGGTTGAGGCAGTCTATAGGATAGAAATTAAAATGGTACATAGGTTGAATCAAAAGACCTAGGAGAGACTGAGGGATCTCAGCATATTCACCATGGAAGACACAAGTGTGAGAGTGGACATGGTAAAGACCTATAAGTACCTTAACAGAGAGCAAGGGGGGGGGAGAAAAGAGAAAGATAACCAGGACCAGAGGGCATGTGATGAAGCTGGAGAGGAAAATTTAACAGGAATGTGAGGAAGTACTACTTCATTGAAGGAGTGGTGGATGCCTGGAAGAGACTGTCAATGAAAGTGTTGGAGGCAAGAACAGTAGAGGGCTTCAATCGTGCAGAGGATAGACACAGGAGAATATTAGTAAACAGGCAGAGAGGAAGGAGGGTTGCCAGAGACCAATTAGGGTTTACAGAGACAGACTAAGCACAGACCATCTGGGCAGACTGGGTGGGCCATGTGGTTCATTTCTGCCAACAAATTCTGTGTTTTCATGGGTATTTTTTTTTGTGAATTTAGGAACAGATATTTAAGTAAAAATATCAGATACAAATATATGGTGAGTGGGTCCTTACTGTGCAAACAAAACCCTCACCACCCAACTGCTGAATGCCTACCTCAAGTGAGCAATCAAGCAATTGGTTACCTAGTCTCATAAACCTCATCTCTATTCCCCAATACCCAGCTGCCAAAAACCCACTTCCTAATTCCCACTGCCTCTATCATTGTTGTCATTATTGATCCAACAAATTCACTGCTTTTCCATCCAACGTGAACGGAGTAGTGACACTGGACAGTAATGGCAATGGTGACAGTGACAAGGCATGTGTTTTGGATAGTGGTGGTGGATTTTCATTGGCTTGGTGTGGGAAGTTTTTTTACAGCTGAGTGGTGGGGGTCTTTAAATATTCCACAAAGTGGCTGGTGGGGGATTGTAGATTTTGTGGTGGGGTGGAGGTTTTGATTAAATATTTCATGTACTGATGGGTCACTCTAGTGTGGGGATGTTTGTTAAAAAAAAAAACTCTGTTTTGGGGAAGATGTAGGCTGGTGAAGAGGGGCATTTTAATTCAGTGGCAGGATGCTCATTAGTATTTGTTTTATATAGTATTTTAAACACTTTTTTGGCCTCAAAGTTCCCTGGCACCCAACTTCTTCGAATCTCCAAGTGTCCTCAGTTGCCTACCAGACTCCCTCTTTGCATTTTGTTGGCACCTCCAGGCTTCCCAGATAGAGCTGCCATTTCTCCCATAGTTCCATGTTATCCCTACCAGTGTGTGCCTTCTCCTGATGACCATACTTTACCAGAAGGAGGAATTGTCTTAGTCTCCAGAGGTAGTTGGCCTGGGATGGTTCAAATCAATGTGTGAAGGGCATGGTGGTATAGAAGAGACTGGAGGGGCTATTACCTGATGCCCCAGCAGGCCATTTTCCTGGGTTCTGGTGGTCCCTTCCTTCTATCCTGGGGTTAGTCCTGGCTGTCATGTGATCACCAATGCCAGCCATAGTTTGCAACTGACCCAGGCTAAGAGAGACATCTGTCATTGCACTCCATAGAATTGCTCAGTCCCACATTTTCACGGCTGCATACTGAAAGCTATACGGGACATATTGCTATTACAGAGTAGGAGAATGGGGTCAGGAAGCATGTGACTGGATACCTAGAGTGTCTCCTTACACAGTGGAGTTGAAGCACATGTGGTCCCTCCATTCAACACAATGTTGTTCCTCTGTGTCTTTCCCTTCCCCTCCACCACCACACTATTTTCTTGCTCTGCTCACTCCACAGTTCTGTTCCTGTGTGTCTCCCCCCACTCACACACACTTCAGGGTATCTTTAAAGCAGCAGTATTCTTTAGGGGGGTTACATAATATTCTATACCTCTTGCTTCCCAGCGTGATGTGCCATCTTCTCTCTTCCTCAAGTGGTCTCAGCAACAGCAGTGGTGATGGGACAGTGTTCAGGGGCAGACAGACATGTGTGACAGTAATTCTAGTCCAGGCAGAAACATGCACCCTGGACCATTTAGTTACATCTCACCAGCCATAGGAGCAGCAGACAAGTTGTGTGGGAGCGCCACTCCTCGGCTACCCCTTCCGACCCTAGTGACACCCCTAGCCCTCCACCCTTTGATCCCAAGCCCCCTATTTTTCTAAAGTTTCCCTAGTGTTTAGTGGTATTCCCACCCTCTGATCACTGCCCCCCCATTTGTGTAATATTTCACTGGCATCTAGTGCCCCTCCCCCCCTTCAATCGCCGACCTCATAATTCCCTAATGTTTATGCTGGTGTCTAGTGGCACCCCCACCCTCTGATTGCTTTCCCCCATCTGTGTAATGTTTCCCTGGTGCCTAGTGGCACCCCACCCTCTGATCACCAGCCCCATATTTCCCTAATGTTTTCCTGGTGTATAGTTGCACCCCTTCCCCTCTGATCACTGTCCCCCATCTGTGTAATATTTCCCTGATGTGTAGTGGCATCCCACCATCTGATCACTTTTTCCCTAATATTTCTCTGTTGTCTAGTGGCACACCTGCCCTCCAATCACCATCCCCCAATGTGTAATATTTCCCTGATGTTTAGTGGCAACCCCTGCCATCCGATCATTGGCCCTGTTTATCCCTAATGTTTCCCTGTTGTCTAGTGGAACACCCTGCCCTCCAATCATCATCCCCCCATCTGTGTAATATTTCCCTGGTGTCTAGTGGCACCCCCTGCCCTCCAGTCACTGGCCCCATATTCCCTAATGTTTCCCTTGTGCCTGGTGGCACCCCCCTCCAATCACCATCCCTGTACTACTTTCCAAATAAAGAAAACTATTCGAGGTGTACAAAAGCTGTGAATTCTGATTTCACAAAACATTTGTGAAATTTTTGAAATTCTGAAAAATTTGGCACACTTCTGCTATTGGTGAGATCTGAATCTT
Organism: Neoceratodus forsteri; assembly: GCA_016271365.2. NCBI lineage: Eukaryota > Metazoa > Chordata > Ceratodontiformes > Ceratodontidae > Neoceratodus > Neoceratodus forsteri. Next base: position 81,314,725 of record CM028133.1, on the reverse strand, counting down.
TCAAACGTGTTTTGTGGAGTTTTACCCTGTTCCACATACTTTTTTGGCTGAACTGCGGAATAATGCATTAAACTGTGTTATGTATTCCAGCCGCAGTTTAATGTATTATTTCATAATATCGCCTTCCCCCGCTGATAGATGGCCCATGTAGAATAGAATTCCCCTCTGGTGTCTAGTGGCCCCACACCCTCCGATTGCTGGCACCATGTAAAAAACAATCTCTGGTGTCTAGTGACCCCCCCACCCCCCAATCGCCAGCCCCTTGTAAAAAATAAATACCTAAAGTCTACTGGTCCCCCCCTCACCCACGATCACGCCCCATATAAAAAACTGGTGTCTAGTGCCCCCACTGATTGCAGGCCCAATGTAAAAAAAAGAAACATTTAAATAATTTGCCCTTCCTGGTGTCTTAAAAAAAGTCAGCAGTCCCTCATTTCTTGGTGCCTAGAAGACCTTCACACCCTGGCAGTTAGTCTCCCCACCCCAACCTCGAGCAGGTGACTGGCACAGCCCTCCTCTCTCCACCATGGCCGGCCACCCACTGAGCTGTCAATGAATGAGTGTGTGCTTTACAAGCTCATGCTCATTCATTGACAGCTCAATGAATGGCCTGCTGTGGTGGAGAGAGGAGGGCTGTGCTGGTCGCACACTCAGGGTTGGGGTGAGGGGGGAGTGGGATGGTGGTGGACTACCTGCCAAGGTGGGGGTCCACTAAACACCAGGAAATGAGGGACTGCTGATTTTGTTTAATAATGGGATCAGGGACAGTGAGGGGGTCCACTAGACATCAGGGAGGGAAAATGATTTAAAGGTTTCTTTTTTTTTTACATTAGGCCCACGATCCATTGACAGTAGGGCCACTAGGCACCAGAGATTTTTTTATTTGAGGCTGGCAATCAGTATGTGGGAGGGCCAGTGGACACCAGGGATTTTTTTACTTGTGGCCATCGATCAGTGGGGGGGGGGACACACTAGACACCAGGTATTTTTTATTCATATGGGGCTGGTGAGTAGCAGTTGGGGAGCCACTAATTACAAGGTATTTTTTTCACATGGGGCCAGTGATCAGCAGGTGGGGGGGGACCACTAAACACCAGGAATTTTTTTACATAGGGTCAGGGATCGGCAGCGGGGGGCAGTGGGCTGTGATCAGTAGGGGGGGGAAGATTAATGTTTAAAAAAGCCACAGAACTGACCACTGACAGTGATCAATTCTGCAGATTTTTTTCCCACAGTTTAACACATTAACCTGCTGCCTCTACATTTGTTCTGCTGTTTTAAGGTGAAAGTTCCACAAAAGCTGCCAAAATTATTTATGAACTTTTGTGGAAGCAAATGAGAAGCTATGGTAAGTGTGGTTCAATGTATTTCTACAGGGTTTTGAACTTTGAGGTATAACTTTGCCATTTTTGCATATTTTCACCACAAATTTTCAAAATGGCCTTTCTGGGACCTCACCCCATGAACAATTTGGTGGAATCATGCAAATCAGGACTGAAAGGCAATTTTGTGGTCACTTGGCGAAATCACCTTTCCAGTAGATTTTGAAAATTTTTACCACCATTGCTCAAGAGGTGGGGTCATAAAAAGGTTATGTTGAACATTTGGGTGAAAATATGTAAAAATGACAATGTTACCAGCCTATGTTGAAATTTCTCTACGCTCACTCATAACTTCTGCAATTTAAATATTTTCACCCCAAATATTCAACATCAGCATTTTTTCTCACCACCTCATAAACATGACAGCTGCAATTTTGCAAATCTTGGCCAAAATGTGATTTCACACTTGGGCTGCGTAATGATATTTTGGTGGCATACAATCACATTTCAGTGGCGATTTGAACACTTTCACCTACAGGGTTCATGAGGTGTGATAATCAGAAGGCTTTGCTGCAAATTCATCATTTTTCAATCATATTGTCTCTGACTAGAGTTTGTTTCAACATGGAAAACGTGCTGCCTACATACAAAAATTTGCTATAAATGCAGCCTTTAAAGCAGAAACTGATAAATCTCGGTGATGGTAAAGCATAACTAAATTTAGCACAAATAAAGGCACTCTTTCTACAGTATTGTTAGTTTGTATCTCTGTTTTTGATGAAATGTCCATGCCATGAGGCCTATTGTGTCCCAAATTGTCTAACATCTGAGTGTCAGTGTACTACCTTTGACTAAAGGTCAAAAGGTGCAACACCAGCCATGGTGCAAACAGCCACCAGCTGCTACTGTCCAAGTGGTGCACAGCTGCTTCCTCACCTAAAGAGGAAAAAATCCTTATGGATGCCCTTCCCCCACTCCCTTGCTGGCATCTGCTTCTGTTAACCCGAGCTCAAGGCATGAACCCAAGTTTCAAACTTCACAAACAGTCACCACATCCCTTAGCATCACAAAAGTGACTAAACAAAATTGTTTTTGTTAACTTATTGTAAGCCCTGGACCCCTGCCTTTTTGCAAAATGACAGGTGGAATGCTGTTGAAGCTGACAGCAGTATCTGGTGGGGACCAGGTTCGGGGAGAACTAGGTTACTCGGCACAAGGGGCCTAGATTTGGCTATTCTGCACAAGGGCACCCAAGTAAATCCGAACACAGGAAGCAATAACTGTAATGTCCAATACCAGGAATGGGATTCTAAAGTGTGGCTTTTATTCACATCCAAACTGAACAAACAAAGCATAGACGGACCCCCATGGGGCTATATTCTTGGTAAAGCAGATAAGAGATACAGAACACTTCTTCACTATTTCAGCCCTCAGGCTCTGAACCCACCAGACACACAGCCCGGACTTGCACACAGCTTTGGGTACACAGCCCAACTTGTACACTATTTGGGTTTTTCCCGGCCCAGCTCCCCTGCCAGCCTCTCGATCCAGGTCCATGTGGCAGTGAACCAGATTTTCTGTTGGTGTCTCCCCAAAGCACCTTAGATCCTTCGACTCCTTAAGGGAAATCTCCTTCCAATCCCACGTCGGGGTACTTCCCTCATCACTGGCCAAGTGCATGAGGCAAAGTAGAAATCCACAGAGCAAATCCGTAGAGGTGGACCTGGTTACTAAAGGTGGGGGGTCTCCCACCTCCAGCTCCCACAATCCATACCCGGCCATTTCTCTGGACATTAAATAACTCTTGTGAAAGCTTGGCAATGGTAGATTAAAGGGTACACGTATAGCACATCTCCTCTACATGTCTTGACTTCCTCCTTGTGCTGGACTTGAACATACTTTTACTTTGGCTAAGCCTATTCCTCTAGGCCTCCCACTAATTCAGCAATCCAATCCCCACTTTAACACAGTTAAGGTGAAACATGGGCCCTCTGACAAGAGCAGAACTCACCCTTGGGTTGCAGGAACCCCACAGGTGAATCTTGACATCTTCTTGTGCCACAACACGTTTCAGAAAAATAAGGCATCTTCTTCTCTAGCAGGAACCGGGAGTTGCCCCTGGAATAGCAGGCAAACCTCCCACCCCCATCCCCTGAGGGATGGGGCACAGAGACCAGAATCAGTGGTCTCCACCACTTCAAGAACAGCTTACTGTGTTCCTCTTTAGGTGGAAACACACACCTTTCCCTAGAAGTAGCCCTGTATCAGAGCTTAGGCTCCAAGAGCCTGTGCACAGACAGCTGTGCTCCTCTCTTCTTTACTGCTCACACACAACTGATCCCCACTGTTCAAAAACTCCCAACATTCTAATCTAACTCCCTTCTGCAGATTCCAATGTGGCTCATGCAGCTGTGATAGTTCTATGGTGATGTCATCCCTCAGTCTCAGCTGAGACTGAGAACAGAGTGAGATAGTGTGAAATCCATTTAACTGGAATTTCACAAGCTGCCTTCCCTGCCTACTGCTAGGTCTTACTGGGATTCTAGTAACCCCGGGTAACAGGGGGTTACATTATTTTATAAGCACATTATACGATGAGCATAAAAAGTTCTGTAACCTGATTGATCAGCTAAGGAGAATCCTTCAATAATCCATGGCCAATGAAGAGCATTTATTAATAAAAAATTAAATACATTTTTAAATTTATATTTCACATTGGTCCATTGTATAATCACAATAAAACACTCCAGGATTTAGGTAACTGGAGGATTACCTACTTCACATGTGGTTAAGTCACTGGGCTGCATCTTGTGACAAATGTAAGCAAAACAGGGTATGGGTTATTGGGGATTTATCCAAACCTTGTGTAGTATGTCACACGGCACAGCCAAGTGACTTAACCACACAGAAAGTGGGTAAATCACCCAATACCTCACACCCTGGAGTGCCTTATTGCAATTATACAATGGACTCATGTATAAAATACATTTAAAATGTGTTTAATTATATAAATGCCATTCCTCAGCCATGTGTTATGCAGGATTTACCCATGGTCATGTGACATGTTTTGACCAGTGAGGTTACAGGATTTTCACACACCATTGTATAATGACTAATAACCCAAGCCCTGTCATCACTTATTGCTCAAATATCACATTGTGCTGTAATGATTACACACCCAGTGCTGGTTAACAGAACACAACTTGACCTTGGGACTCATGCCAGAGCCACTAATTTACAGTGAAGAATGAATCAAATTCACCATCTTTGAACATGTGAAATTCTGGGACTGCAGAAGTGATGGCAGTCTAATTACTGGATTTTTCTAAGACTATTTTGTCTAGTTTTTATGTTGATTGCGTGCATGCGCAAGAAACATGTTGTGACAGGTTTGTGGAGGCGCGGCACTGTTGTGGCCAATGCCCCCACAGCCTGCAGAGGCTTGCCCCGGTTCTCCCAATGCCGTGGCATGCTGCTGCTGACACTAGTTCAGCCAGCCTGCCACAACTTTAAAAAAAAACAACCGCTGCAATCAGGGGCCACCTCATCATTGCAGCGTCAGTCATCTGCTGCAATGAGGGAGTGATCCCGTCATTGCAGGGCGGGATGTAAACCCTAAGATTGTTTGTGAACATGGCGGTGGCTTTGCCGCCTTGTTCCTAAACAACCTGCTACCGTCCCCACCATGTATATTAGCCGACGGGGACCCCAATCCCCGTCAGCTGTAGTGCCCCCCCTGTTTGTTTTGTTGCTGACGGGGGAGCCCACTCCCTGTCAGCATTCTGTAACCCCGCCTTTCTGTTCCTGCAGACGGGGTGCCCAATCCCCGTTGGCATAACGATACCCCTGCCCCCACCCCTTCGCCGATGGGGGTGCCCAATCCCCTGTCAGCTACTGCTGCCCCCGAATAAGAAAGCCACTGCTGGCACACTGGGAGCCCACCCCAGTGTGCCAGAGGCCCCTGCAAAGTGAAAATGGTCCTGCGATGTCCGTTTTTTTTTCCCTGAAAGCAGAAACGCCCTCGCGCCGCCCTGCCTCCCACCCGCACTCCACTCCACTGCACGCCTGTGGCCTCCCACACCCCCCAATCACCCCATACATACCTCAGGAGCTCAGTGCGACGATCTTCGGTGAACTGGGAACACGTCTGCACTCTTCATAGAAACATAGAAACATAGAATTTGACGGCAGATAAGGACCGCTTGGCCCACCCAGTCTGCCCATTTCCCTGCCTACTGGATAAACTGCAGATCCTAGTTAACCAGCAGCCTACTTTTTCCTACCCCCATCCCCTAGAATTGCCTTATGACTGTCCCATGCATGCTTGAATTCCACCACTGTTTTTGACCCACAACTTCCTCGGAAGGCCGTTTCATGCATCCACAACCCTCTCTGTGAAAAATACTTCCTTAAATTACCTCTGGGCGCCCCCCTCTATCTTCAAATTGTGCCCCTTGTTCTTGTTCTTTTTTTGAAAGATGCTACCCTCTTGAACTTTGTTGATTCCCTTGAGGTACTTGAAAGTTTCTATCATGTCCCCTCTCCTCCTTTCCTCGAGGCTATACATATTAAGCTTCTTTAGTCTCTGTACATATGTCTTCGTGTAGACCCTGCACCATTTTAGTTGCCCTCCTCTGGACAGCTTCCATCCTGTCTATGTCTTTGCGAAGACTGGGTCTCCAGAACTGCACGCAGTACTCCAGATGGGGTCTGACCAGCTGTCTGTACAGAGGGATAATAACTTCCTGTTTTCTACTGGTGATGCCTCTCCCTATGCATCCCAATATCCCCCCAGCCCCATTGCTGCCCTCTCACATTGCTTGCCCACCTTTAGGTCATCTGATATGACTACCCCAGGTCCCTTTCCATTTTTGTTGTTGTTAGTATCTCACCCCCATTGTGTACTCTTCCCTGGCTCTTCAAAGTTGATCATTAACTGATTTAAATGTCAAGCTGTATAATGAATACATAGGGTTTTTCAACTTACTGCATATCTCGGTATTTTGGGAGTTTTCACCAAATTTTCAACATGGGGTTTTGGGACCCTCCTCAAGAATTCTTGAACTGATTTGGTGTTAATCGGCCCGGAAAGGTGATTTTGCGGTCACTGCACGGAATCACCTTTTGGGACTGGTTAACAAAAACGACAGTGCCAGTGTTCATGAGGTGGCTCTCAAAAAGCCTATGTTGCAAATTTAGTGGAAAATCAAAAATGACTTGTTTTATTGAGCGTTGTGCCATGCAGTTGCTACCCACTCTCATAACTTCATGAATTTGCAATATTTTCATGCTAGATTTGCAACATTGGTATTTTGTCAGATTTCCCTGTGAACAGTACAGCTGTCATTGTTCACATCCTGGTGGAATGTGTTTTCACACTTCCAGCGCAGAATAGCGCGGTCGCTCTGGGAAATCAGTGTTCGGGACAAACTAAAAAAATGACAGTGAAACTGTTCATGAGTAGAGGTCCTGAAATGGCTATGTTGAAAATTTGGTAATGATACTCCATAAAATGACTGTGGTACGAGCGTGCGTTGCGCAGTTTTTTTTTCCATTCAACTTTTATTAAAGTTTACAATACAGAGAACGAAACCATAACAGACATGAGAAAATGAGCATATACTGATAACAAAATATATGATGATTCCTTCTCTCCCTTATCCTCCTCCCTCCCTCCACCCAGCAAACCCTCCCCAAAATCTCAGCGTAGCATTATACCAACAAGGGCACGATATGCACTATGAAGAATGTGTACTTCAACTTTGTAACGCGTATAAGGCTTGAAAGGAGCCCCAAATCTTGTTGAATTTATCAATTTTATTTGCAAGACTTGCAATAGTCCTCTCCGTTCTGAGGTTAGCAAGGAGTTCCTGGAACCACTTCAAATAATTTAAATTATCAGAGTCTTTCCAGTGTCTAAGGACCACTTTTTTAACGGACAAAGAAATCAAAGCCATGTAATACTTTCTACACACCACAGAAATAGATGAGAAGTCCCCCAACAAACATACTTCAGGCGTGAACAGATCAGAAAGCCCTAAGAGTGGATCAACTCTTTGTTTAATCGTGGTCCATAGTGACACCACTCTAGGACACTCCCAAAAGATGTGAAGAAGGTCTCCAGGCTTCGATTTGCAGCTTGTACAGAGTGGAGAGGCAAGAACACCCAGTTTGGCAAGTTTCTGCAGTGAATAATAGATATTATGTAAAATTTTAAATTGCATTAAACTGAGTCTATCCTGTAACAAATATTTATGGCAGTTGTGCCAGAGGAGGGACCAATCAAACTCTTTACCTGGAAAGAGGGAACTCCAATAAGCTACCGGGGCATAATTATCAGGATATGCCCATGCAAACAGATGGGTGTATAGTTTGGAAACAGCATGGGTCGAACCAGCCAATTCAGCTAAAATAGATTGAAGCCAGACAGGAGTTCCGGAAGGTGGAGTAACTCCAAAAACTTGCAACAGAAGATGCCGTAACTGGTAGATCTTGAAAATGCTTTTACCAGGTATCCTGTACTTGCGCATAATATCTTCTGAAGAAGACCACTGCGTATCAGCTGTAATAAAGTCTTCCAGCTGACAATTTCCTAACTGAGGAAGCCAAGAGGGTGAGAGTGGTTTATTGTTTATTTGTACGTTGGGATTACCTCTTATGGGCAGGGACAAATCCTTAATATTGTCATATTTGAGAAAAGCACATAGTTGAATATGAGCCTTAATCGAGACAGCAATGGGAGAGTTACTGAATACTTCGGGAAGAGGTCGTAGTTTAGAATATAGCATTGCACTGGGAAGATATCCATACTTTTTAATAAGGGTTGCTTCCACCTTTAACCATAGCGGGATATAACCAGAACAGGCTGAAAGCTGATCCATTGCCGACCACCTGAGATATTTATTCGCCTGACTGGCCCAATAATACAGTCCAAGATGCGGAAGCCTCAAACTTCCTCTTCCCTTGTGTGCAGCCAGTTTATGGAATGCCATCCTCGACTTCTTACATCCCCATATAAAATTGGAAAACATACTATGCACTTTTTTAAACCAGGACATCGGGAGTGCAATATTTAACATATTAAGGGGTTAAAAAAGGCGAGGAAAAACATTCATTTTAATCAAATTAATCCTGCCCCATAAAGAGAGAGGAAGGAGGGACCACCTGCAAAAATCTTGGTCTATCTTATGAACCAGTAAATCTAAATTTAATTGCTTAAGTCGAAGCATGTTTCGTGTCAGAATGATTCCAAGATATTTAATGGAATCAGACTTCCACCCCAGGCCAAATGTAGTAATTTCTTGCTTATAAACTCTGTGATTGAGAGGGAAAACCAGAGTTTTACCTATATTAAGTTTATAATTAGAGACTTTTCTGAACTCCTCTATTATCTTGAGAATCGGAGGAATGGATGTAGCTGGACTTGCTATTTGAAGGAGAAGGTCATCTGCGTATGCCACAACCTTTGTTTTATGACCATATAGGGGAATACCTGAGATATCCTTAGCTTTCATCAGCCTTCGAATAAGGGGGTCTAAATAAATGTTGAAAAGCAGCAGGGATAATGGACACCCTTGCCTGATTCCCACGGATAATTTTATTGGATCAGAGATCACCCCATTGCAGGAAATCCTAGCAGAGGGTAATAAATATAAAGAGTGAACCCAGTTCCAAAATTCCCTGGGAAAACCAAAGGCCTCCATCGCTGCAAACAGATATTTCCAATAGACCCTATCAAAGGCCTTCTCGGCATCCAGGGAAACCAAAGCCATCGGGAGAGCAGCATCCCTGGAGGCCGAGAAGACATGTGCCAGAGTTCTCAGGTGGTCGGCTGATGATCTTCCTTTCATAAATCCAACCTGCTCCTCTCCTATTATAGAAGGAAGAACTAAGTTCTTCCGATCAGCAAGTAATTTGGCTAAAATTTTGATATCATGGTTGAGGAGGGAGATCGGTCTATAACTAGAAACCTGGTCATGTGGTTTGTCTGGCTTGGGTGCTTCAAAAAGGGAGGCATCAGTCGCTTGACCGGAGAGGAGAAAATGGAATAGCGGGAGTAAAATAGGAATTAGCTGCTTGGAAAAAACTTTGTAAAAATTAGAGGTAAACCCGTCCGGACCAGGGGTTTTATCAGACGGAAGGGATTTAATTACCCTTTCTATTTCATCCTCAGAGATAGCAGAAGTTAACATAGCTTGCTGAAACTCGGTAAGACTAGGTAGATGCAGGTCCCTCAAATATGCTTGCAAGTCCTCCTCTGGGGGGGGGGCTAACATGGGACCATATAAATCCTGGAAGTATCTAGAAGATTCATTTACTATCTCTGAAGGTGAAGTTACATAGATTACATAGACAATACTGAGCATAAAGACATTTGTCCGTGAGTTAGCAAGTAATACCTATTTGTACCCTTTAATATTTTTCCTTACTAAATATTTATCTAGCTGTGTTTTAAATTCCTGCATTGTAATGCTCTCCACAACCTCCCCTGGTAACCTGTTCCAAATTTCTGTCACTCTATTACTTAACCAATACTTCCTCCTATTTTGTATTATATCTATCTTTTACCAATTGGTAACAATGGGCTCTAGTATCATATGTTTGATCCCCTTTAACCAGGCCCAACAGGTTCCACAAATTTGTATTGGTCAATGCCCTATAAATCAAACACATGTCTCCTCTCATTCTACGATATTCCAGGGAATACAACTCTAACTCCTGCAGTCTCTGCTCATAATTCAATCCGTCCAAACCCCTAATCCTCTTTGTAACCCTCCTCTGCACCCTCTCCATCAGTGCAACATCCCTCTTCTTGTATGGGGCCCAAAACTGGACACAATACTCCACGTGCGGACGCACCAATGCATTATACAGAAGCATCACAACCTGCCTATCTCTACTTTTAATATGTTTCAATATACAATGTGTTATGCCACCAGCCTTTTTAATAACTGTATTACAATGCAAGCTAAAACAGAGATCATTATCAACCATAACCCCCAAATCCTTCTCCTCACCCATTACTTTTAGTACAGATCCACCTATGTTATACTGGAATTTATTATTTTTCTTGCCAAAGTGCATAACAATGCTCTTATCAATGTTGAAAACAGATTGTTTCTGGGAGGCCCATGTGTCCAGACTATCTAGTGCTGTTTGTAGGACTAGATGCTCCTACCAGTTATTTACCAGACACCCAACCCTAGTGTTGTCTGCAAATTTAGACAACCAGACCGCTGAATGCACCTGCATAGATGAAATGTACAGATTAAACAAACATGGTCCCAAGACTGAGCCCTGGGGGACACCACTAGTCACTGCAACCTGACCGGAGCATTCACCATTTACACATACTTCGGGCCTCTATCAGTGAGCCAAGCCTTCACCCATATTTGTATCCAAATTGGTATATCTAAATCATGAAGTGATTTAACAAGCTCCTCATTGGGGACCTTGTCAAAAGCCTTGGCAAAGTCCAGGAAAACCACATCCACTGACTCACCCATATCCAGGGCTTTGCCAACCTTATTATAAAATTCCACTAAGTTGGTTTGTCACGATCTTCCCTTGGTGAATCTGTGCTGGGTCATGTCTGTCCTACCTGTTCTTTCTATATATTCCAAGATAAGATCCTTTATTATACCCTCCAAAATCTTTCCGAGCACGGAGGTCAGACTAATGGGTCTGTAGTTTGAGACCTCCTGCCTACATCTTTTTTTATATATAGGTACAATCTCAGCTTGCCTCCAAGCCTCAGGAACCTCACCAGTATCGATGCTTTCCTGAAAAAGGTAAGTTACTGGCCCCACTAGTAATATTGCCATTTCTTTAATCACCCTTGGATGAATCCCATCTGGCCCCTGTGCTTTATTTTGGTTAACCTCCTGGTAATCTAGTAAGGACTTCGGCTGGGTCTGTCCTTGGGCTCTGTCCATTGTGTCCAGTTATCCCATTGTCCAAAAAAGTTTGGGGACCTTTACCAAAGACCGAAGAAAAATATACATTGTATTCTTCTGCAAGTGCTTTATTTTCTGTTATAATATCCCCGTCCTATGTTTTTAGGGGTCCTATGATCTTATTCTTCCCTTTTTTGTTGCTTATATATGCATAAAAAGTTTTGTAATTATCCTGGACCTTTGCTGTTATTGTAAACTCATATTCTCTTTTGGCCTTGGCTATAGCCTTTTTTGCTATTTTAAGATTTTTCCTATAAAATTCCCAGCCTTCTTCCGTATTATTATATCTTGCTAGGTGGTATGCTTTATTTTTATTTTTAATTAATCCCTTTAGAGACTGTGTTATCCAAGGTTCTAGGGAATCACCGTCCAAGGAACGAACTACAGCAATAAATCTGACGGACTCGTGTTGTTTGACACGCATGGCTAGCATCCACCCAGCCTTCTCCCCTGGATCAGAATAGACTGCATTCATTCTCAAAATAGTGAATTCAACTTGCTCTCTTAAGAAGCCAAGGTAAGCGTCCCTCAGTTTAAGAAGGTCCTGCCTCAAAACCTCTGAAGAGGCTGGGGAAAGACTAGATTCCATGCTCCTAATCTGAGGCAACAGATGAGAGGCTTTATTTTCCCGCTCTTTTTTCCTTTTCGAGGTTATACCAATTATAATCCCTCTCAAAAAAGCTTTAAGAGCTCCCCATTCCATGTCAGGTCGTCCCGTAGAATTGTTATTTAAGGCCGCAAACTGCTGTATTTGAGATGCTATATATGCCACCTTATCTGGTTCTTTCAGAATTTGATTAATGAACTTCCACCTACTTCCCTTGTGGGGCAAGGACGTAACTGACAGCTGACAGATGACTGCAAAATGGTCTGAGAGTGGGCCCGAGACAATATTAGAATCCACTACCCCCAGTAAAATATTTTGAGAAATCAAAATATAGTCGATCCGGGAGGAAGTGCCATGTACTGGCGAAACAAATGTGTATTCCCTATGGTTAGGGTGAAGCACACGTCATACATCTCACAAACCAGTGGAGTCCAATAGGTCCCTAAAGGCCCTTCCCTTTGAGTGGGTGAGAGGCCTTGTCGTGATCGACCCAACCTATCTACAGTCTGGTCAAACACCAAATTAAAATCACCCCCAATTATCATAGAAAGATCAGAAAATGAATACAAAACTTCCACTAATTTAACAAAAAAACCCTCAGTATCCATGTTGGGGCCATAAACACTACCCAGGACAATATCAAGAGTATGTAGCTTTCCCTTTACAAATAGAAACCTACCACAAGGGTCAGAGATAATTTTGAGAGGTTGAAAGGGGGGAGATCTATGTACAAGGATCATGAGACCCCTTTGCTTTGGGTAGTACCTTGTGCTGCAAAAACCTGACCCACCTGCTGACGCCTCATCTTGTCTGTCTCAGTGTTAAGTAAATGCGTCTCCTGTAATAACATAATCTCTGCTTTAAGATGGCTTAAATATTTCAGAATTTTATATTGTTTGATTTTATGTCTAGCCCCTTTAACATTCCAAGTAATACACTGGACATCCCTAACCATCACCCTTTAAAAAGTTAAGGTAATTCGTAACAAACCATCTAAACCTATTTATGAGCTCACTAGTACCACCTGTTGAGTATATGCTGCGCTTACCCACCCACCTCCGCCCCAACCTGCTCCCCAAAGCCACATATAAAACCCCAAGAAAATTAGCCGAAAACATTGGATAAAGGTCAGCCCCTCCCACTCCCACCCACATGTCGCCTGGTACATGATAAACAGCTCACCCATACATCCCCTATCGCCCCTCCCCTCCCAACAACTAGTTTAACTATAACAATAAAACAGAACTTTCTGATGTCATAAAGCGGTAAGTAACCCGAGTCAACAATATTTATAATAAATATCTCAGAATACCAAATATGGGAAACATAACAGATATCCACATCAGCGAGCCATACGGCTAGGAAAAAACAGTTGAACATACAACACTGACCCGATCACGGGGTAGAACGCCAACACAATGGGAGTAAGTGAGTACCTAAATGCTGTTAATCAGAACAGAAACAAGGGCAAAAACTTACTAAGAGACTACTAGTTCACCCATCTCCCTTTAGAGTAATCTCCCTTCATCGACTAACCAAGCATGCAAAACATGTATTAATTACCCCCTAGAATCAGTATTTGCCTTAAGACAAAGTTAGACAAAATATCTTTCCTAATGTAAACCCAGCATGAGATCAGTATATGGGATAGTACATCATACACAGTCTTTGGCGCCATCCAGAGATAAAAAGTCCACGCTGCAAGTTAAGCTTGGCTGACAAAACGAGCAGTAATGGATCGTTGATGAAGAAAGTAGCATTGTCCCAAAGTACTGAATTCTCCCCAGCAATTCTGAAATAATCGCAGCATCAACAAGTACAGAAACGAAGATTTAACACTTAATGTAAACTGAACACAGATTGTCTCCAGAAACTTAAAACCAGTCCCATATTCACATTCAGTAATAAAGAAAACCCTCAGCGGATAATGCAGACTGCCAGCAAAGCCAAAACCATCTGTTGTCGCTTGAATGTCTTAGTAGCACCAACATAACAGAAGTTGCAGCACTTTCCAGGTAACTGGAGCCTCGGACCAGCCAGCTTCATAGATGGTATGTACAGTCCCTCAGAGGAGAAATGGCCAGACCCCCTGCCAATGCCAGGGTCTTTTATTTATTGAGGAGAAAAGGGAAATCCTTGACAAGCATCTCGCTCCATAAAACGAATTTCCAGTCAGGTACACCCAACCTCTGCCTCAGGGGGCATGAAATAAATCTGGGAAAGCAGCTTTAAGACCAATAGCCACAGTCTCAGCATCTTCATATACAGACCAGGAGCCCACCACAAGCATTTGCAATCTGGCTGGATAATTCATCTTAAATTTGATAGATGCTGCTATTAACTTCTTGACTATTGCATGATAAGAGGCTCATTTCTGGCACACTGACAGGGGTAAATCTTGCGTAACCCTGATCTTAGATCCTTCCCATGTGAGATCTTTAATTTCCCGCATTTTAGCCAAAAAATGCTGCCTCTCCTGATAGTTTAGAAATTGAAAAATAAAGGATCTAGGGGCCGCTCCTTGTGGTGGCATTGGGTGGAGCGCTCTGTGGGCTCTTTCGATAATATAATCAGAGCCAAACGGAGATGGACGTACTATTTTTTCAACAAATTTCCTGGCAAATTTGATCGGGTCAGGACCTTCTTCTCATTCTGGCAGGCCTACGAGAACCACATTATTACGGTGGCTACGGCCCTCCAAGTCTTCAACCTTGCTCTCCAACCTGGCTAGTCGTTGCCGCACGGCCACCAACTCAGGACCGACTTGGTCTTGCTTGCATTCTAAGGAGCTTCATTACGAGCTTCATTATCAGAGGTCTTCTGAGATAGAGCTTCCACCTTATTAGATATACTTTTAATTTCCCCCAGAATCGACTGCAGTTCAGATTTGAAAGGCTAAAATTCTTCTAAAAATCCGGCGAGGGTAAGGAGTTCTGAATCCACGTTGCCAGTGCCAGTAGTCTGTGGCTGCACTACAGTAGAGGCCTTGATGTAGAGATTCACTGAGCAGAAGGAATAATTTACCGTTACGGAAACGTGAAAAACATGGTATAAAACAGAATGGAGGAAAGGAGCTCGACCAGGAGAGTATCACTCGGTGCCCTGCATCACGTGACTCCCCGTGCATTGTGCAGTTTGCACGCACGCTCGTAAGTTCGCAAATTTATAATATTTTCACTCCAGATTTCCAACATTACCATTTTCCCACACCTACTTATGATCAGTAAAGCTGTCATTTTTCCCATCCTGGCCGAAATGTGTTTTCACACTTCCGGCGCAGAATGGAGCGGCCGCTGTGGGAAATCACTGTCCAGGACAGATTAAGAAAATGAGAGTGATACTGTTCATTAGCAGAGGTCCTAAAATGCCTATGTTGAAAACTTGGTGATAATACCCCATTGAATGACTGTGTTACAAGTGTGCGTTGCACTCTTTCCATGCACCCTTGTAACTTTGCAGATTTGTAATATTGTCACGCCACATTTTCACCAGTGAAATTTTTCCACACCTCCTTATGAGCAGCACAGCTGTCATTTTCTACATCCTGACTGAAATGTGTTTTCACAGTTCCGGCGCAGAATAACGCAGTCGCTGTGGGAAATCACTGATCGGGACAGATTAAGAAAATGACAGTGGCACTGTTCATGAGCAGAGGTCCTAAAATGCCTATGCTGAAAATTGGGTGACGAAACTCCATAACATGACTGTGTTACAAGCGTGCGTTGACCTATTTCCACACACCCTTGTAACTTCGCAATTTTGTGATATTTTCACCCCACATTTTCAACAGTGCCATTTTTCCACACCTCCTTATGAACAGTACAGCTGCCATGTTTCACATCGTGGCTACAACGTGTTTTTGCACTCCTGCCACAGAATAGCACGGTCGCTGTGGGAAATCACTGTGTGGGACACATTAAGATCGAACAAGTGAGAAGAGGGAGTGACCGCGCTCAACTGAGCTCTGTCGGGACTGCTACGGATTTGTTTGTGGGCAGAGAAAGGGCCCAACGCAAGAGCCCAGTACAAAAGGGCAGCCTGCAATACTGGGAGAAACAGAATGAGAGAGCGAGTGAGGGAGGGAAGGGGAGTGATCGAACTCACCAGAGCTCTTTCAGGACTGCTGCGGATTTCTTTGTGGGGAGAAAAAGGCCCAGCACAAAAGGCCAGCCTGCAGCGGTGGGAGAAACAGTGTGAGCGAGTGAGCCATGGGGACTGAGTGAGCTCAACAGAGCTCCATCAGGACTGCTGCGGATTTCATTGTGTGTAGAAAAAGGCGCCAATGCAGGCAGGAGTCCCCTACAAAAGGGCTGCTTGCAGCACCAGGACAAACAGACTGAGCGTGTGAGAGAGGGAGACTGAGCGACCTCAACACAGCTCTGTCGGGACAGCTGTAGATTTGTTTGTGGGCAGAGAAAGAGCACAACATAAGAGCCCAGTACAAAAGGGTGGCCTGCAGCACTGGGAGAAACAGAACGAGACAGCAAGTGATGGAGGGGGAGTCAGCGAATTCACCAGAGCTCTTTCAGGACTGCTGTGGATTTCCTTGTGGGCAGAAGAAGGCATCAATGCAGGCAGGGGCCCAGTACAAAAGGCCAGCCTGCAGCAGTGGGAGAAACAGTATGAGCGACTGAGACAGGGGGACTGAGTGAGCTCAATGGAGCTCTGTCAGGACTGATGTGGATTTCTTTGTGGGCAGAAAAAGGCACCAATGCAGGCAGGAGTCCCGTACAGAAGGGCCGCTTGCAGAGCCAGGATGAACAGAATGAGTGTGTGAGACAGGGAAACTGAGTGACCTTAACAGAGCTCTGTCGGGACAGCTGCGGATTTCTCTGTGGGCAGACAAAGGTGCCAGTGCATGCAGGGGCCCAGTACAAATGGGCAGCCTGCACTGGCGGGGAAACCAGAATGAGCGAGTGACAGAGGGGGAGTGAGCGAGCTCAACAGAGCTGTATTGTAAGTGCTGCAAATTTCTTTGTGGGCAGAAGAAGGCGGTAAGGCAGGCAGGAGTCCAATGAAAAAGGGCAGCCTGCAGTGCCAGCAGAAACGGAATGAGTGAGTGAGAGAAGGGGAGTGCGTGAGCGAGCTAAATGGAGCTTTGTCGGGACTGCTGCAGATGTCTTTGTGAGCAGACAAAGGCACCAACAGAGGCAGGAGCCCAGTACAAAAGGGCAACCTACAGCGCCAGGACAGACAGAAAGAGTGAGTGACACAGGGGGAGTGTGCGACCTTAACAGAGCTCTGTCATGACTGCTGCGGATTTCTTTGTTGGCAGGAAAAGGTGCCAACGCAGGCAGGAGCCCAGTACAAAAGGCCACCCTGCAGCACTGGCAGAAATGGAATGAGTGAGTTAGAGAGGGGGAGTCAGCAGGCTCAACAGACCTGTGTCAGGACTGCTGCAGATTTCTTTGTGGGCAGAAAAAGCCCCCAACAGAGGCAGGAGCCCAGTACAAAAGGGCAGCCTGCAGCACCAAGAGAAACAGAATGCACGAGTGAGAGAGGGGGAGTGAGCCACCTCAACGGAGTTCTGTTGGGACAGCTGCAGAGCTCTTAGTGGCCAGAACAAGGTGCCAACACAGGCAGGAACCCAGTACAAAACAGCAGCCTGCAGCACCGGATGAAACAGACTGAGCGACTGACAGAGGGCCAGTGAGTGTGGTCAACACACCAACGCAATCAACATTCGGCGTTGACAAATTCTTGTTATTTTTGATGTCAGTATAGACTGAGAAAAGGGTTAACAATTGCAAATTAAATAACACTAAATAAAAGTAGTACAGGAAATAATAAGTTGCAAATACCTGTTACAATAAAACACTCCAGGAGTTAGGTACTATAACTGGAGGATTACCTACTTCTCAAGTGGTTAAGTCATTGGGCTGCATCTTGCGATAAATTTAAGCAATAAGGTACAACAGGGTGTGGGTTAGCAAATACCTGTTATTATGCCTAGTCAGAGCTGTGGCATAACATATTAAATTACTTGAAAATCTGTCTTTTGCAATGAAGTACACATTCAGGCCCAGATATTCAAAAGGGTTGCGCCATGCGCAACAGGGTTGCGCATGCGCAAGTCCTACATTGCGCCATTCTGCGATATTCAGCAGGAGGCAGTTGCGCCACTGAAAACAGGTTGAGCAACAGCGCAATGCAAATGAATGCATGCTCAACAGGAGGGGGAGGAACCATGCATAAACTGTGCAACCCGATATTCAGTCGGGTTGTGCAGAGTTGTGCATGCGCAACTCCAACCTGCGCCTGGACAACTTTGAGCAAAAAGATTCAGTTGAGGGCCACCACAGGTGAGCTGCTGTATTGCAGAGCAACACAGCAGCTGCCACCAGTGGCTGGTCCCAACTCAGTCCTGTGCCCCCCCACCAGCCCGATCGCGCGGGCGGGCGTAAACAACCCCCCGCCAAACAGCTCCCAATGCCCGATCGCGGGCAGAAAGTATCATGAAACCTCCCCACCAAACAACTCCCAATGCCCGATCGCGGGCAGAAAGTATCATGAACCCCCGCCCAAACAGCTCCCAATGCCCGTCGTGGGCAGAATGTAAAACCCCAACCCGAATATCTCCCTGGTGGTCAGTGGACCCAGTATACCCGTCGCGGGCAGAATGTCCAGTGACAACCCCAAACATCTCACTGGTGTCTATGTCCCCCACCCCACCCACCCTGACCCCACCACCCGCTCCCCGGCAGCGGCGAGCGGCTGTCATGTGACGGTATAGCTGCATGCCCATTGGCTCTAGCTCTGCACCACCGGCGTGCAGCCCTACCGGACAGTCAGTCGGCGGGCGGCGGGCGGCAGGCGGGTGGGATGCTGCCCGCCCGCTGCTGGGGAGGGGTGGTGGGGCTTCGTGGGTGGGTGGGGTGGGGACACTGGACACCAGGGAGATGTTTGGGGGTTGTCACTGGACATTCTGCCCGCGATCGGGCATTACGTCCACTGGACCACCAGGGAGATATTGGCTGGGGGCTTTTACATTCTGCCCGTATCGGGCATTGGGAGCTGTTTGGGGGTTGTTTTACGCTCTGCCTGCGATCGGGCATTGGGAGCTGTTTGGGCGAGGGAGGTTGTTTTTACGCTCTGCCCGCGATCTGGCATTGGGAGATGTGTGGGGTTTCATGATACTTTCTGCCCGCGATCGGGCATTGGAGATGTGGGTGGGGGTTCATGATACTTTCTGCCCGCGATCGGGCATTGGGAGATGTGTGGGCAGGGGGTTGTTTTCACATTGTGCCTGCGATCGGGCTGCAGGGTGCATCGGTCCCCGATGGCTGCTGCCTGGCAGGGCGGCCAGGCGCAAGTCCTCGGGGATCGGCACACCTACATGCTAATGGCATGCAAATGGGGCCATAATCAGATGCAAATGGCCCCCCTGCGCCTTGCATGAATTATGGACCCATTTGCATGTCACGTTTTGAATATCGGAAATTTGGGCATGGCGCAATGGTACTTGCGCCACCGCAAGTTTAATGCTCAACTCTGACAACTTGCGGTGGCGCAAGTTCCACTGCGCCATGCACAGTGGCTGTGGCTGGGGGGTGATATTCAAAGGAGTTGCTCAATAGCGCAACTCCTTTGAATATCGCCCCGGCCACACCCCTGCGTAACTATTTTGAGCAGCACAAGGGCTTGTGCCTCAGAATGGTGCAGTTTGAATATCCAGGCCTCAGAATTTAGGACATTGGTGCTTGTTCTGGTGAAAACCATAAATCAGTTGCGTTGCTCACAACTCACTGAGGGCATTAATGTTTTACCACACAACCTACGTACCTACATACAACAATTAGGGTGGAAGAAGGTTTGTAGCTGACCAGTACTGCACCTACTTCTCAGGTTACATTTGCCTCTCATAATTGTTCATCCAATATTTCCTTAAATTGTTGCTGCCTTTCTCAGTTTACTGCATTACTCAGAAGTGAGTTCCAAATCCCCACCACTCTGTGCTAGAACTAGTGCTCCCTCCAGTCACCAATAAATACTTTCCCTTGGAGTTGCTTACTTTGGCCCCAAGTTTTGCTTTCTTTTACTTTTATTTTCAGTCCTAAGTCCTTGCACATTTCTGTTTTTTTAGGAGACTGTATAGAGCTATTTGGGCTCCTCCTCTTCTTCGCTGTTGTTCCATGCTAAACATGTTTAAAGAGCTGCTGACAGCATTAGTAAAACTTTGAAAAAAGTAAGATTTATATTTAGCTCCACCCCATTTTCTTTAGTACTTCATATATTTTCAGGAATTAATTGACCATTTTCTTTATTACTGAAAACTGTTGCATGAAAACAAGATCCCTGTTCCTTAGACTCTTTCTACTCTGGCTGCTTCTCTACACATAACATCACAATCTCCTGTTTATGACATCATAATTATCTCCACAGTCTCATATGTTGATGGCATAAACAGAATTATGATGTCAGGTGTAGGCAGGCAGCCAGAGCTCAAAGGGCAGAGATACTTTATTGATGCAAATACCCCTAGAGTAAGGAAATAAGGGTGAGAATTACAGAATAAAATACAAAAAATAAGCTACAGTTATGTCTGAATATTAAATGTTTTCAAATTTGTCTCCATCATGACAGGAGCTATTTAAGGTATCAAGGCCCAGATATTCAAAAGGGTTGCACCATGTGCAATAGGGTTGCTCCAGTGCAAGTCCAAAATTGCGCCATTCTGCGATATTCAGTGGGGGACAGATGCACACCCCAAATCACACTGCGCAAGAGCGCAATGATAATGAATGCATGCACAACTGAAGGGGGAGGAACCATGCATAAATGGCGCAGTGTGATATTCAACAAAATGCGCCATGCGCAATAGGGGAGCAAGCGGAAGTTGTGTGATAGTGGAAATGAGCCAAAATAAAAAGGAACAAGGGAGAGGCGCAAGAACGCTACAGGGAAGGCACATGTTGCTGAACTATAGCCAGCCACACAGGCAACACAGACACACAGGGCAGGACAGAGAAAGGGCAACCTGAACCTACAGGCACAGGGAAGGTGTGGGGAGCCGCAGCCACAGCCACAGTGCAGAAGGGGGAAGTGCCACACAGCACTGAGGCCACCAGAGGAAGGTGTTCCCGGTGCAGGGGAAGTAGCAGTCAGGACAGCGGGGGGAACACAAGCCAGGGACATGGCCAGTGCCATCATCCAGATGCAGGCAGTAATGGGGGGGTTAGAAGGCAGGCAGCAGGGGGGTGCGGCCGTGGAAGGGCCCGTCGGCGGTATGCTCCCAACAGGCAGTACCGAGCCTGCACCAGCTTCGAGCTGTACACCGATACCGAGATCGTGGGCCGGTACCACCTGAATTGGGCAACTCTGAGGCGGCTCTGTGAGCTGTGCAGTGATGCAATACAGGCACCCACACAACGGAGCTATGATCTGTCAGTGGAGATAAAAGTGACAGCTTGCATGTGCCTGCTCACCACGGGTACCTTCCAGAGACCAACAGGGGACACCACTGGCATAAGTAACCCAGTCGGCCGCACCATGCCACCTCACCCAATTCCTCAGCGCACTGCTGCTACATGATGTGGACTACATCCATTTCCCCAGCACACTGGCAGAGTGCACAGCAAACATACAGGAGTTCCACAGGGTAGCACATATGCCTGGCATGCTAGGGGCAACAGACTGCACCCACGTGGCCACCCACATACCACCTGGCCCCGAAGGTGCCACATATATCAATCGGAAGGGCTATGCAAGCGTCAACTGCCAGGTGGTGTGCGATGCCAGGGGGTGCATAATCAATGTCTGTGCCATGCACCCTGGGGGAGCACATGATGCCTTCATCTAGCACCAGTCAGCACTGTGCCACAGATTCAAGAGTGGGGACATCTCCATTGGCCACTTAGTGGATGAGTATGCAAACCATGTGGAAAAACATAGAGCTTGGGAGGGGCATGGTCAGAGGTGACATGGGTATTGGCCTAGATAGCCCAAGGTAGGGCGACGCTGATCACCAAACTAACCTCCACCCTCTACACACAGATGACAGTGGATACCCACTCCATCCCTGGCTGCTCACACCATACCAGTAGCCTGTGACCCCATTGCAGCAATGCTATAGTGAGGCACATGCCACCACATGCAATATCATCGAGCGGGTGTTCAGGATGCTGAAGGCATGTTTCTGTTGCCTGGACACATCCGGTGGTGCCCTACAGTACAGTCCCGCAAAGGCCTGTGGGCTATTTCTGGCCTGTTGCATCCTGCACAACATGGCCAATGACTGTGGGATAGCTGTACAGGTCGAAGAGGGGGACAGCGATGGGGACGATCAGGACGTTGGTGAAGATGGTGATGGGCAGCCCCCCTTGGGCGATGGGACCCCCGACTGATCCGGCTGGCACAGCTGCACTGGGACACCATCACAGAGGAGCACTTCAACCGACCCAGGTAAGTCATGGGGCCATGTGCAACCAACAGTGGCAAAGGCACAACCCACAAATATGCATGAACAAACACCAGGGGTGCATGCTGTCAAGGGAAGTGGCCGAGCATGGAACCGCACACACTGCCAGGGATGGGCAAGGTCTAACGTGGCACACGGTCATACACACACACACCTTACAAGACATGCACAAAGCATAGGAGGCATGCCAACCCAGACTGCCACCCCTAGCCACACACACATCCACAGACCACCATGCCCACTGCCTGTCATTGTGCATGTGTCAGATGCTGGGCACCATTACACAGTGGCAGATAGCACAACGCAGGCATCATCATGCATGGGCCACAGCAGACAGCAGCCAGGAGGGTGTGCAGATGGAACGTGTGTGTGCATGCAGGGCCGGGTACCTCACCTATACATTGCACGCTGAACAACACAATGCACACAGGGCAGCATCAGACAGTAGCCATGCTGGGAGACAGGTCAGTCACGTGCCACAGTGCTATGGCTGCCACGGATGCATGGGCAGCCCTACTGAGACCTCCCAGCAGTGACAGGCTGACCAATGGCCTCATGGGGTGGCACCAATGGTCCCCCCCGGGGTTCCACTGCATGAACGTGACCATGCTCACGCAGGGGTCTGCAATACACCGAAAATGACTGTGCCAGGCGTGCTCCGGATGCCCACAGCTGAACCCTGTGTCAACAAGGAGGGTGTCGCACGACGCCGGGAATGGGGGGTGGACATTGCACTGCGCGGTGTCTGCGACGCATGGGCAAATAACTGTGTGCCCATTGTGGCCATGACAGCTGTGATTGCCTGTGTCTGCCTCTCAATGGCAGCAGTCACATCCTCCCGCAACCGATCCATCCCTTCCAGGAGCAGAGCGGTGTCTCTGCTGTGCTGTTCCTCTGCCTGGCGCACAGCCGCACTCAGTGCATCCACCGCTGTCACAAGCCACATCTGCTGATTGACTGATGCTTGGAGTATGCGGGTGTGCTCATCTAAGAGGTCATCTGCCTGATCAGCATGCTGTCCCTCATGGTGTTAGCGGCCCTGATGGTCATCACCCCTTGAGGGTGGGCGCTGCACACCAGAGCCAGGCCTGGGCACGTCCACAGGCGGTGCACTGATGCCGCCCCCTGACACTGTACCCCCATGGCCATTGGCCAACTGCTGATACTGCCCCTCCGGCTGCCGCTCTCCAGGGCTCAATGGTGCCGCCGCAGTGGCCGCAACAGCCCCACTGTCCTGGACACACACCAGTGCTGCCCCACTGGTGCAGACAGGCACAGGCTGGGACTGTGATGTGACACAGGCCTCCACGGTGGTACCACCCACATGACCGCAATGTCACCTGCTGTGTGGCCATCCTGTGGCCCACATGTCTCACTGCCCATGACGTTAGCTCCATCATCATCATTGGTGATGGATCCAGCACCAGCCTTAGTCTCAGCATGCCGGCATCCATGGATGCCGGCTTGCTGGGACATGGGCAGGGCCTCCTCCGCACCTGCTCCACCAACATCAGTCCAGATGTCCAGGCGGGCCTACCGTTGCCCTGAGCCCCGTATGCCTGAGGAGGTGGATGGGCCGTCCCTCATCTCCATGCTACTGCCCTCAGTGGAGAAGCCCACCACAGCTGACCCATGTAGATGCTCAGGAGCTGTAAGGGAAAAACAGTAGCATTAATGTATGTGACCTACCCTGTCCCCCCATTGACAGACCAGGACCTACCATGCAGTGACGGGCTACCACCCATCTGGAATCCACCACCTGGAACACCCTCGATGGCGCAATGCTACATGCTGCCAGCAACCTGCTCTTCTTTTGGAGTCAGGCGTTGCACCTCCAGCTGTCCCCCACCGGTCGCAGACCGTGCTGCCCTGATGGCAGCCACCTTCTCTTTCATTTTCCATCTGTCCATGCCTCATCTTTATTTTGCACTCCTGCACTGAGCACTGGTGGCTGCCATGCAGGTTGACAGCACACGCCGCCTCCTCCCATGCAGCAGCACAGGCCTGTGGTGTTCCCTGGCATCCACTGAGCAGCGGCTCCTGGTCAAGGTAGGCCTCAAACAGGGCATCTGTCTCTGCCTTTGTGAAGTTCAGCCTCCTCTTCCTCCCACGTCTCTCTTCCTCTTCCTCCACCTCACAATTGGTCATGATTCCTCCTGTGAGAATGACAGGTGTTATCTGTGACTGTGCAGTCCCATGCATGTCCCAAACACCACAGTCCACACTCCCAAACAGCATGCAACTCACCGCAATAGACTGCAGTAACTGACTATGGCCAGTGCAGCCCAATGTCGCATTTTTATAGCGCAATGCATGCAAATGAGGCGAGGCGCATTTTTAAGTGGATGCAAATGCAGTGACTGCGCCATTGAATGGCTGATTAGCTGATTTGCATATGCCGGCTGAATATCCCGCTGTTGTGCTTTGCACAATTGTGTTGAACGTGCTGAGTCAAGGGCGCAGTTCTGTGACATGCGCAGTACACACCTAACTGCGCATGCCTGGGTTGATGGTGGAGGCGCCTGCCATGCTGCTGACATGCCATGCACAGGAGGCAATGCAGGGCATGGTCACCATTGTGCCAGTGGCGCTACTGTGCTGTTCACATATATGGCACTGTGGCACTGGGGCATTGTAGGCACATTGGAGCAACAGTGCTGTAGGCCACTATAGGAGATGGCACACAGGCACCCAATCACGCTACACGCTTTGGGTTCCAATTGCGCTGTGGCTGTCCATGCGCCAGAGACCATTGACCCTGTGCCCAACCTTTGCCCCTAGGCGCCATGCATCAGACATGAGTGCACCACTATCTTGCTGTTCAGTGACAGCGAGATAGGGAATGGCAACGCTGTACCACGCAGCATCTGCATGTGGCAGGACCGCTCTGCCGGGCGCCATTTTGAATCCACCACATTGTTGAGATGGCGCGGAGAAGGGCAGTCATGTGGAGCCAGGTGGAAGTTGCCGACCTGGTGGCAATTGTAGAGCCCCATGCTGGGGCTTTGTATGGTGATGCACCCCTGGACAGGGCCAGGAGTGCAGTGTGGCAGGAGGTGGCTGACGCTTTCAAGGAGGCCACTGGCATGGGGTGCATGGTGGAGCAATGTCGCCACTGTTACGGGGACCTCAGGCGCAGGGACCTGGACATGCTTGCCCACCTGCGGGCACGTGCCAGGAGGGGTACAGTGCCATGGCCAGGTAGGTGCCACATCCATACACTGTTATCGTCCATACGGGTATCACGGTTGCATGTGTCTGGCACATGGGGGGCATCCAATGTTGGCCGTGGTGGTGGTATCGGGGTGTGGGTTGGATGGGTATGGCTGTGGGGATTGCACACACATGGGGGTGGGGGGACTTTGCTACCAGATTGTACTGATGTTCTTCTCTCCATGTTTGCACCTTAGGGCCCGAAGAACACAGACAGGTGAGGGAGCGGAGGTGCCTCCTGGAGGAGCAGCAGGGCAGGAGGGCTGAAGGTGTTCAGCGGCGTGTGGACCAGCCTGATGATGGTGAGTGCCTTACATCCATGATTACTATTGCATGCTGTATAACTGGGCGGGCAGTGGGGCATGGCCACCATCCATTGACACCACTGCCATGAACGCAACTTGTTACAGTCAGCACTGTCCAGTGGCACTGCATGTCTGGGAGTGCATCAATGGTGGTCCATGCGTGTACTGGGTACATGGCTGTGGCACTGCCTTCACACTGCATAGCCAAGTCACTGTACGGCCACAGTGGTGCTGTGTAGGACATGGGCGGTTGGTGTGTGCAGTGGTCCACATGGCTGTGGCTGCCTGGATAGGCAGGTCCTGTGGACATGGCCACTGTGGGTGGTCACACACCATCACAAGGGCATAGCACATGGCTGTATGCCATGCACAATGGGTGGGCTGCAGGGGGCTGGACAGTCACACTTATTGACTCTACTCCCTCGTCCTAGGTGGACGGTGACTCCAGGCACTGGAGAGAGGTGTTCAGGAGCTGCTCCAGGTGGCAAGGGTGACCCTGGAGCTCTTGCAGAGGATCGACCGCCACGGGGTGAAGAGGAGGAGGAGAAGACATAGACGCCATGTGAAGGAGGACCGGGGCACACGTTGAAAACTCCATGCCCCTACTAACACCTTCCCCCCGGACCCACCCTCAAACCCCTTCTTCCCTCTCCCATATGTTCACCCTTGCCCCTTACCCACTCCCACCTGGTATGTGGCCCTTCCCTCCCCTCTTGTAAATACTTGTAAATAGTTTTTTTGTTACTTCTTTTGAATATATGCATTTTGTTATGACAACTGTGGTGGTCTCTGATTTGCAGCAGGCTACAGGTGCTCAGCTGCAGTGGTGTGCATGGTGTCAGGTGTGGTGCGCGCATGGGCGTGTGTGTGTGTGTGTGTGTGTGTGCAGAGGTGAACCACCTATGGTGTGGGCAGGGGGATCAGTCACTGTCTGTGGTTTGTGTGTTGTTCTCTGTGCACTGGATGCCTGTGTGCAGTGGTCCATGGGGCCTGCACTGTGTGCATGGCACCCATGTCAGACCGTCCATGGCCTGTGCTGCTGACACCCTTGCATGTCTGTGATATGCATGGTCTGCTGTCAATTCTGGGTGTCCATGCTGGATAACAACTGTACCCGGCACAATGTCAGGTTGCCTTCCATCACCAGTATGGTGCACATCTGCCTCCGGTGGCACTGTGGCCTCCACTGTTGTTGTTCCCCCTCCATGCTGTCACTTTTGTCTGTTGCAGGGGATGTGCTCCAGTGTCTGTCACCTGTGCTCCGGCAGCATGTTGGTGGCATACAGCTTCATGGTGCCTGCGCAGGGTAGCTGGCACACCTGTGCAATGTAGGGGTGCTGGCCGTGTGTACATGTCAGCCGTGGCCACACGCCAGTGGCTTGGTTGACCCGCTACTGTGTCCCTGTGTTGGTGTGCCCTTGGATATGGGTGGGTGTTTGTCCATGCACTATGTTGCATCCCGTGTGGCGCATGCTTCCATGCAACACTATGCATGTCTGTGCTGGCTGTTGTGGCCAGTGCTGGGATGGGATGTGCCTTTGGGAGGCTGTGCAGGGTGCTGTACCACTGGTGGTGGGGTCCGGGGCATGCCCTGTTGCATGTGGGGTACCTCGTGTGGTGACGCATGGTCAGTCTCTCAGCTGTACCTCGGAAGGGACGTGCAGGGTGGCACTGTGTATGCTGTTGTTGCATTGCTGTCTGCTGCCACCTGCAGCAGGGTGCACATGGTGGGGATGCCTTGCATGGCTCCGTGGTGCACAGGGTTGCATTGTCACAGTGGGGGTGGTGGCATGCATAGGGTGTCCTGCACTGTTGGGCGCAACTCCTGGGAAGGGTGTATGGTGACTGTGGTGCAGGGTGTGTTCTGCGTTGGTGGGATGGTGTGGCACAGGGTGGTCGGCCCTCCTTGTGTGCCAGTCACAGCTTGCCAGGGGGTGTGCTGGGGCACCATGGCCCGGCTGTGGGTTGGTTGCTGTTATCCATAGGCCGGTGGTTATTCCAGCTCTCCCCCAGTTGTGCAGTTCATGGGGTGTGGGGAACGATGTCTGTTCTGCTGTGTGCTCCTCTGCCCATCTGTGACATGGGTGGTGGGCCCTGCATCCCTGGTTGTGCTGTTGCATTGCTGCCCTGCTGCAGGGGGTGTCCCTGGTTGCGCTATGGCACATCTGGACTGCTCCGCTGAGCATCCCTTGTTGCGCTATAGCGCATCAGATATGCACAACTTCACATCCCTGGTTGCGCTATGGCGCAGGTGGTGTGATATTCAGTCGTTTGCTGTAGGCGCATCTCGGCCTGCGCAGTTTTTGAATATCGCGCTTCTTGCGCATGGGCACAGTGGACTTGTGCTTGCTCCTGCTGTTGTGCACTTTTTGCGCGCAGTTTGAATATCTGGGCCTAAGTCTTTCCTCAGATTTCATTCCACTGAGTCTCACCTTGTATTCCACCTATTCCTTGCTTACTCATTATACCAGGAGGATTTGTATGGCCTAAATGCAGAAGGGAGCAGGATACAAATGAAACTATTACTTCACTTATTTACTGAGTAGGCTTCCTATCTATGATGCATGAAGGGTGGTCATCACACTTACCTGGTTACAGACAGATTTCCCATATCGGACAAAGGTTGCAAAGTGCTCACAGTTAAATGCAAACAGGTCATAGGGGAAGACCTTGTGTAGGAGGCTGTGGATTCTCTGCTTGATCTCTGTTTCTGGCAAGGGTTGCATCCTGTGCTCCAGGTTGTTGATCTTGACACCAGTGCCTGGAAATATGTCACCAATTTGCTCTTTCCTGACCTCTGTCCTCTTAAAAAGGATGTTTCCAGATGAAGGGATGTATTTTTTTAGTATTTGGTGCAGCCAGGAATCTGGAAAAGTATCATGAAGAAATTTAGTTACAGTGACACTTGATTTTAAAACTTTTACTGTTGTAGCAGTGTGGTTAGGCCAAACATTGTCATGGTAAATATGCAATAACTAATGTGCAATCACCATAAATATATAACCAGTAAGTAATGTAATATATACAATGTATGGTCACTATAACTATATAGTAAGTAATAGCTTAAGTGATATAGCATATGTAATGCTGGTCAAAGTAAACAGTTAAGTCATAATTAATGTAATGTACGTACTGCACAGTCAGCATACATATAATAAATAATTCTTGGCAAAAAAAAAATCTGTTACTGCATCATTTAGGGTTAAGACTACAGTAACTGAAGTATAGAAATGTGATTTTAAGATTTCCAACCCTAACCCCCACCCCACACACACACACACACGCACCTGAAGTGAATCGGGGGTGGAGTCTTCCTTGAGGTTGTCAGCCCTAAAGCTCACCCCATGGTATGCACTCCTGAAAGATATACACCCATGTCCATCACATCTGAACTTTCTTGCTAATGCAGTGGGGTGAGCTTTAGGGTTGACAACCCCAAGGAAGGCTCCACTCCTGGTTTGCTTCAGTGGTGGAGGTTTAGGGTTAGAAACCCCTAAAATCACATTTCCCTACATTTGTCATTGTAGTCTTAACCCTAAATGGTGCATTAATGGAGTTTTTTTGCAAAGTATTGCCTTACATTTTGACATAGTAAGTAGTAATGCGACATTGGGCTGCACTGGCCATAGTCGGTTACTGCAGTCTATTGCAGTGAGTTGCATGCTGTTTGGGAGTGTGGACTGTGGTGTTTGGGACATGCATGGGACTGCACAGTCACAGGTAACACCTGTCATTCTCACAGGAGGAATCATGACTGATCGTGAGGTGGAGGAAGAGGAACAGAGACATGGGAGGAAGAGGAGGCCGATGCTCTCAAGGAGGCCACTGGTCATTTGTCTGCTGGAGCGCATGTGCCCTGCACTTTCATCCCTTCATAGATGTGGGCATGTTTGTTGCTGTGGAAGTGCAGGGCCAGGAAGGCCCTGTGGTTGCATTGGTAGCAAAACAGCAAACAAATTGTCAGTATAGCCTTCTTATTATTAAGCTTGCCAAAACATGATTCTGCACCACCTTCCCATCATTGCACGTCACAGGTGTGTAGACACAGTTTTAGCAGGATTTGAAAAATTACAGCTGTCATGTTCAAGCGGTGGTTTAAAAATGGCTATGTTGAACGTTTGGGGTAAAAATATTTAAAAATACCAAAGTTACAAGGAAGTGTAGCAAAATTTAAACTAATGTGTGTAACTTTTCCATTTTTACATTTTTTGACTCTGGATTTTCAACATAGCCTTATTATGACCCCACCTCATGAACAAGGGTGATAAAAATGTCCAAAGCCCACCTGAAAGGTGATTAAGTGACTGCAAAATCACCTTTTGGGCCAGATTTGCATTATTCCATCAACATTGTTCATGAGGTGGGGTCTCAAAAAGGCTATGTTGAAAATTTGAGCTCAAAATATGAAAAAATGGCAAAGTTATGCCACAAAGTTGAAAACCGCATCAAAATACATTGCACCACAGTTACTTTACTTTCTCGTATATTAGCTGGCATGTCCAGCAGCAAGACATGTCTTTGATCAGAGACTGGATCTTCACCCTGGGAACTGATCAGGACAGTGAAGGTGTATGGTGTGTGGGGGGGGCTACAAGGTGGTGGGTGCTCACTGAGGGGTCAGTGGGATTGGATCAGCAAGGGACCATTTTCTTTTTTACAGGTTTAAAAACAACAAAAAAGACATTGAGGGACCACTTTCTTTATTACAGGCAGGACAGTTATCTAAAGGGGTGCCACTAGACACCAGAGAAAGAACAAATATAAATGGGAACAGGAATCGGAGGGTGGGGGGGTCTCACAAGACACCAGAGAAGAAATACAATAGTTACGAGGATGGCGATTGAAGGGTGGGGGGGGTCTCCTGAGACACCAGGGGAAAAATACAATAGTTACGGGGATGGCGATTGGAGAGTGGGGGTGCCACTAGGCACCAGGGAAATAATCAACAGTATTGGGACAGTGAACGGTAGGTGGGGTGTGCCACTAGACACCAAGGACAAAATTAATAATTACAAGGCAGTGATCGGAGGGTGGGGGTGCCACAAGACATCAGGAAAATAAGCAAAATGAGAATGTTGATTGGTGGGTGGAGGGTGCCACTAAACACCAGGGAAACATTAAACAGTATAGGGACAGTGATCGGAGGGGCAGGGCAGAGGCGCCACTAGACACCAGAGAAACAGGATTTTTCCCCTCACAAAAAAGGATTGGTCACAAATGAAAAAGGATTACTTTTTTGTTTCATACAGCTATTTTGAAGTAGTTACTGAGTATGCACAGAATCCAACATTTCAAAATGTAATTACTTTGTAATGGATTAATATTTTTTCACCAAACCAGCAATAGGCACATCTGTGGACCAGTCCCTTTCTACCATGAAATTTTCAGACCAAAAATTTGAAACTCTCTGGGCATGTGGCAAGTTAAAAAAACAGCAAAAAAAAATGAAGTTTTTGTTCATACAGAATTGTTCAAATGAACATCCAAACAAACAAAGCAGAAGCAAGTCACGGAAAAGGATTTAAAATGTAACATAAAACACATTTGGGGGTCATTTTTTCCAACAGTTAAGTGCAGAATCCACCTAATGGGGTCTCATTGAGCCTGATAAATATGTTGGTCTCTCTCCAGGATGTCGTTTTTGTGGCTTTTAATTTTTTTTTTGTTTTATTGGAAACAAGATGGTGGCAAACAAAAAAAGGATTTTTTTCCTCATGAAAAAGGATTCGCCTCAGATGAAAAAGGATTCCTTTTTTGTTTCATTAAGGCTATCTTGAAATGCTTATGAAGCATGCTCAGAACCAAACTTTTAAAATGTAATAACTTTGGAACGGATTATATTTTTTCACCAAACCAGCAAAAGGCACATCTGTGAGCCAACCCCTTTCTACCCTGAGAATTTCAGACCAAAATTCCAAATCGTCTAGGCATGAGAAAAGTTAAACAAAAAAAGGTTTAAAAGTAGCAAGACCCCCACCCCCCAAAATCCACTTGCTGTACTATCCGAATCTCAGAATCCTGCACAACCAACCAAAATTAAACTTTGCATACCCAAAAATCTACCCCATGAGACCACGCATGCAAAATTTCATGCACATCCATTGAATGGTTTTGCAAAGTTATTAATGTGTGAAAATTTGGGTTTAACATTAAACTGCCTACTCTACCCTAAAGATAGTGGTGCTATTGCACCACTATAATGAATAATGTAATATAAGTAATTTATGGTTACCATAAATATGTAACAAATAAATTGCAGAAAAACTTTGTTAGTGCACTAGTTAGGGTTAAAGCAACAAAAGCAGGGACATATGGTGTAGGGGTTTCAACCTTAACACCCCACCACCACCCTAGAGGCAGAAAATTAGGCATGAGGTGTGCCATGGGTGTGCCCTGGAAGTCTGAAGCCTAATGCTCATCCCATTCTATCACTAAATAAGAGTAGATGTGTACAGTGAATGAGATTAGGGTGAACGTTAGGCTTCAGACACCTACGGCACACCTCATGCCTCATTTTCGTCCTCCAGGGTGGGGGTGGGGTGTTAGGGTTGAAAACCCTAACACCATACTTTTGTCACTTTAACCCTAACTAGTGCATTAATGATGTTTTTTGCAATTTATTTCCTTACTTTTTGAGATAGTATAATCGTATCTGGACCCTGCGCTTCCATCCCTCCATAGATGCATACATGTATGTAACTGTGGAAGCTCAGGGCCTTCTGGGCCCTGCACTTCCATGTATAGGACACAGTGATCAAACTGTCAGCATAGCCATCTTAGTAAGTAGTAGTAGTAGTAGTAAAAAAAAAACTATTTTTATATTGGGGAAAGCATGTCTTCAGGTCAGTTGACCTAGTTTGCAAGACAGTCCTGTTACTACATGTAGCCTATACTTTTAAAATAGATGACAAGACAGTACATAACAATACAAGTAATTAACATAATAAATCTCTTCCTATTCCAAGAGCATTCCCTTCATTCTCAAGCAATCCACTCATATCTTATTGTCTAAAACATGACCATTTGAAGGAATTTGATTTTATTATTTCCTGTAGGAACAGACTATGTACTGGAAATGTATGGGCTAAGGGGGTAAGGTGTTGCAATATTTTGCTGCCTGATAACATAAAGTCTTTTCTCCAGTTTTATTTTTAACAACTGGGATAGAAATTTTGTTTATTTGACTGAGCCTCTTTGATCTTAAGTCAATTCTGTCATACCCACCAAAATACATTTTTATTTATGTAATGCTCTGGACTGTTCGTATGATATTTGTAAATGATTTTTTGCCATGTCATGGCTATTTTTATTTTAGGTGGTAACCATTGTAAAGAAGTTAATAATACACAGCGGTTTGTTCTTAAATCACAATGCAAGACATATCTTGTGATTCTATTATAGGTCCTATCTAGTTTGTTCAGTAATGTTTTATTGGCAGTATGGTATAGAAGATCCCCGTAAGTTAAAACAGAAAGTATTAGTTGTTTGCAACCTTTTTCCTGCTATTTTCGGTTAGACACTTCGTTGTCCTTCGCATGGCTCCCACTCTTTTATTTACCCTATCAGTTAGTAAACCTGTATGTTCCCCAAAGATCATACTTTAATCAAAGGCAACTCTCAAGTAGGTATAATAGAACACCTGCTCCAAGGGGACATTGTTGTTTACCTTATTTTTATTTCCTTTGGATTTGGATATAAAGTAAAGAAGTTTTGTTTTTTTAATATTCATTACAAGACCCGACCTTGTAAACCATCCCCTCACTTTGTCAAGATCTGACTGCAGTTTTTTTTCTAATTCAATACTGTTTTTTTTCCTGTTGTTATTATGGCAGTGTCATCTGTGCACAACCGTATCTGTGAATGCTGTTTTACTTGTGGAAGGCTGTTGTTAACTATTAGAAACAACAGGGGTCCTAATATGAACTCCTGTGGCACACCTCTAACCACTATCCTCTTTGGGGAATATTTCCCATATATTAATACAAATTGCATACAGTCCTCCAAATAGGATTTTAGCTAATCCCTGGGGCAATCAGTAATCCCCACTTTTTCTGCAGTTTGTAACAAGAGGGAGTGGTTCATCAGATCAAAGGCCTTAGATAAGTCCACAAATATTGGTGCTGTTTCAAATACTGTATGCAGCAATGTATTTACAAGATCATTAAATTCTAATAGGACTGATGTAGTAGAATGCCCTTTTCAGACGCCTGATTGGTATGGTGTTATCAGATTATATTTTTCTAAGTATCCCATCAATTGGGTATGTATATGCCTCTCCCAGACATTTCACCAAAACAGACTATTGACCTGTAGTTGTTAAGTTCTATTGATTCTCCCCCCCCCCCTTAAATATAGGAGCAATTGTACTCACCCTCCATAGTTGTGGTAAATAATGTTCTTGTAACCTTCTATTAAACATATATATCACTATGGGTGCTAGTTGTTTAGCAGCTATTTTTAGGAATCTCCCTTCAACATGGTCTGGACCCATAGATTTGTAAATGTTTATTTTTATTAACCCCTTATGAACTTCGGATGCCATTAAAGTTTTTAACCTGAAAGGTGGATGGGGTCCTTTAAAGTTATTTATACCCTGCTGCTCTTGGGATCGTAGACTCAATGCCATTATATCAAAGCCAGGCAAGTCCACAAACAATTATTTTAAAGAAGTTACTATTCATAAGTATCTTCAAGTCAAGGCCCCCATTAATCTTGAGGCTATATTTTACCTTTGTTCCTGGCCTTGTCTTGTTAAGTGATTTATATTTTCCAAAACTTTCTAGGATCTGTCTCACTATTCAGTTTGTCCTTATAATAAGAGGTTTTTGCTTGCCTAATCTGTTGTCTACATTTATTTCTTTTATTTTTGAACAGGACCCAGTCACTATCCTGCTTTTTTTTTTTTTTTCTTGCTTTCTTCCAACTCCTATTTTTAACTCTAATACTTTTTAAAATGTTATAATTTATCCAAGATAATCTAACTGGGCTTTTTTTTTTAATTTTGGGGGCATGTATATCACACTACTCATTAAATGTCTCAGTAAAATATTGTAGTGTTGAGTATAAGTCAAGTATAAGTTTACACCTGTCATATTTCTCTCTTTTAACACTTAATATAAATGTACTTCCTGAGAAAGCTGTCATGTCTCTAACTCAGATGTCATTTTTATCTGGCGTCAGGTATATATTATTACCCCACCTCATGTACCCAGTACAGAAAATGTTTGAATCCCTGCCAAAATGTAATTTTGTGCAACTGCAATGCCATTCTGTGTCACAGCTGTGAAAACTAATTTTGGCCAGGATCTGAAAAATGGCAGCTGTGACATACATGAGGTGGGGTAATAAGAAGGCTATGTGGAAATTCTGGGGTCAAAATATTTAAAATTTCCAAAGTTACAAGAGTGTGTAGCTAAATTCCAATGAATGGTCATAATTTTGGCATTTTTACAAATTTTGACCTCAGATTTTTAGCATAGCCTTTCTATGACCCCACCTCATGAACAAGTGTGGGTAAAATGTTCAAATCCTGCCCAAAATATGATTTTTCCAAATGACCGTGAAATCATCTTTCAGTCAAGAGTTGCATAATGGAAGTCATATTGTTCATGAAGTGGGATCCTCAAAAGGCCATACTGAACATTTGAGGTAAAAATGTCAAGAAATGGCTTAGTTATGCATCAAAGTTGAAAGCTCTATTGAAATACATTGAACTCACCTCATGCCACACTGGTGACCCGAGTTCAGGAATGGACTCAGGTAGCTGTGGGTCGGCAGGGGAGGATGAGGATCAAGCAGCATCCATTGGACTGCTCTCCTCTCCTGGGGTGGGTACTAGGTGAGCGTCACTCTGCAGTGGCCCCCCGTGGAGACCGGGAGCACTGCAAGAGGATGCCAATTATTGTGGGACCAGAAAACTGGAAAAAACGCTCCAGGCTCAGCCAGATGATGGCTGCCGGACTGCCCTCACTGCCTCCAGATCTCCTGCGAGTCATGTCCACCTCAGCAGCACAGGGTCAGTTGTGAGTATGCTGGCTGCCCTTCCCGGTGCCTTCCTCCTCGGAAAAGAGGGACCCGTCCAGTGAAGGGATATGCTGGGTTACCCTAGATGGCTGCTATGAGAGGTAAGGAGGCTCAGGGGAGATTTCGGAGGGGTTTGAGAGTCCTTGGAGGCCTGAAGGAGTGGGTGTGCCCTGAGCCCATAAGGGGGAAAAACAGATAATACAAAAAAAAAGAAATACATTGAACTGCATTTACCTTAGTTTCTCATATTGCAGTTGTCGGTTCCAGTAGTAAGACGTGTCTTGCATCAGAGAGTGGATCTCAAACCTGGGACCTGTTCAGGTAAGTGAGAGTGTGTGTGGGTGTGTACTGGGAGATATGGGGTGGTGGTTGCTGAGTGGGTGGTGGGGGAGGGGGGCTGATTGGTGAGGGACCATGTTCTTTTTAACAGATGTGTAAAAAAAACACAGAAGGACCATTTTCTTAATTTCAGGGTTTTGTCCGAAATGGAAGGGTGCCACTAGACACCAGGGAATAAATAACTATGTAGGAGAATGGTGATCAGAGGGCAGGGGTGCCACTAGACACCAGGGATAAGAAAACAATGAATGGGCACAGCGATCGGAGGGTGGGATGCCACTAGACACCAGGGATTAAAAAAAAATAGGAATGGGCACAGTGATCTGAGGGTGGGGGTGCCACTAGACACCAGGGATTAAAAAAAATATGAATGAGAATGGTGATCAGAGAGTGTGGGGGTGCCACTAGACACAAGGGATAAGAAAAATAGGAATTGAGATAGGGATCCGAAGGTAGGGGATGCCACTAGACACCAGGGATAAGAAAATAGCAATGGGGACCACGATCAGAGGGTGGGGTGCCACTAGACAACAGGGTTAAGAAAAATAGCAAAGGGGACAGCAATCAGAAGGTGGGGGAGCTTTCCCATCTGTGACACAGGTGACCCATCTGCAAAAAAGGATTATGCAGCTACGACAAAGGATCTTTTTTCAAGCTGAACATCTATAATTTCCCATTGAAAATAATGTGAACTTCAAATTTTAATAACTTTGGAACAGATTAATATTTTTTCACCAAACCATCAAAAGGTACATCTTTGAGGCAAAGCCTACCTACCCTAAAAATTTCAGACCACAATTCAAAACAGTTTAGGAGATACAGGTAGACAAAGAAATAGCAATACACATGTAAATTTCATGCAACGCTGTTGAACCGTTGTAAAGTTAATAAAGTACAAAACTTGGGCATTAACATTAAACTGAGCACTCAACCTAACTATACTGGCCCTACCATGCCAGTATAATAATAAGTCATTTACAGTATTATCCATAATGTGCAGTCACTGCAAATATATAATTAAGCAATAACAGTATAATAGTCTGAATTTATGAGGTCATAACTGAGCCAGGAGGTAATAAACATTGAGGTCATTGCTTGAGGTGTTTATTAACACACTTGTCTGGTTTTTACCAAGTAGAGCTGCTTCCTCTGTTTCTGTTATCACTATTATACTTAAAAAGCTAAACTGAAAAAAATGTTTTAGAATACAATACAAAAATTGCTCTCTCCCCAGCCACACAGGAGATGCACAGCATTAGTCTTATGTAATTCAAACACTGGGATTTGAATACAGTCTCATTACTGGGTCACTGTCCATTTAATACAGAACAGTGGAATAGTAACTATGTGTTCTGATTGGCTGAGAGGGGTCTTTTTCATAATAATAAATAATGTAATGTATGGCTTCAGTAAATATATAGTTAATTAGTAATGTCGAGCCATCATAAATATATAGTAAATAATGAGTAATGTATAGTCATTATACATATATAATACATAATAAGAAATATAAGTAATGTACAGTTACTATACATATTAATACATAATAATACATGTAATATAAGTAATGTACAGTTACTGTAAATCTATAATATTTAATAAGAAATGTAAGTAATGTACAGTTACAGTTAATATATCAAAATAAGGTATAGTAATATGGGGTACTGTACTGTCACCATAATACAGTATAAAATAAATAATATATACCTCCCCCATTGTGGTGGGCAGTTGACTTAATGCCAATTAACCACATGTCCATGGGGTCACTATTGCACACTCACCAAGCTATCATGTTTCCATTAATTACATCATTCCCATGCTTTTGGATGTCGACATTTCTCATAAGGTATTTAAAGCTGTTGAATGACGGCAGATAAGGGCACTCAGGCCCACATGTCTGCCCTGTTTTGTAGCTATCATGACTCAGTAAATCCCAAATTAGATGAATAGTCACTCTCTTAGTGATTTCAGGCTTCCTATGTGCCTGCCATGGGGCAAAGATGGTACCTTCCCATGCCCACCTTTATTTAGGTTGGTGGGAGGAAAGAAAAACAAAGACCCTAGATAGGGCCACTTTGTTGATACCAAAGCACAGAAATACTCCAACCCTTAACTAACAAGGACCAAGAATCAAACTTGGTTGTTGATAAATGAAAAAGATAATTTTAGTAACGTACAGCAACACTAGCAGACCATCCCACAGGTGCCACATTTTGTGCTCAAAGCATGTGTTATTTCAAGGCTGGCATCATATACTAGTGCCACCAATTTAGACACAGAATTTAAAGTGACAGACAGTAATGTGCAGATTTTCATATTAAAGTGCAAAGACAATGTACAAATATAATATGCAAAAAAAAGGTGCAACACACAGTGTTAACAAATACATTCCAACAGTATTATGCATTATAAAACAATAAAGAAACTGCTTATGTCAGTGAACACAGTGAAGTTCAGTTTACAGTAGATTTCCTTTAAATATTTCTTATCCTATATTTTGTATGCTGGATAGCACTGGGAAGATGCTACATCTCATTGTCATAGGATCTTCATTTACAGATTTTTGCACTGTATTTATTTATTTATTATTTATTAGCTTTTGTTTACCAGGTAAGCACACTAGACAAGGAATGCCTATTTTCAGGTACGATCCAGGAGATTACAAGAGCATGGTGTGCAAAATAGTGCGAGGGAATTACAACAATGTGAAATACAAGCAATAAGCAGAGTGATACAAATAAACAGGTACAGGATGAACAGATGCAGTAAGCATACCGTATACATCAAAGTTAAGAACAAGCAAACAATAGTTACATTTTGTGGAAATAATACAAGTGTAACTTGTTCCATTTTGAGGATGGTAAGTGCTGATGTGAAGGGCATGCAGGGTAGATAATTCCCCTTACTAGAGCTCAGAGGGGTAGAGGAACCAAGGAAGTGTAGGATGCACAACAGGGTCCAAGCCAGGGTAGGGGATATCAAGCAGCCTTGAAACAATTACAGGCTGAGGCAGACTTCAGGTGCAACCAGAGGGAGCTCTTAAAGATGGAATGGGTGGGGGTACATCTGATGGCTGCTGGTAGGATATTCCAGAATCTAGGGGCACAAATAGCAAAGGATGATCACCTGACAGTGTACAAGTTTTGGGGGTAAGGAGGGGTTGCAAGTCAGCTGACCTTAGCCAGTATGATGGCAGAGCCAGCTGAAGGAGTTTGGACAGAGTGGGTGGGGTGGCAATGCAGACGATTTTGTCTGTGAAGCAGCCCAAGACAAATGAGCGATAATTATCTGGGGACAACCAGTGTAGCTGATTGTATAAATCACAGTGATAGGTAAGTCAAGGGATGGTGAGAGCAAAGCGACAAATATTATTATAGGCCACATCCCATTAGCAAGGCTAGTTAAAACAGGGTTTAAGGGGGAAGCTGTAAACCAGGGACAAAAGAGGGGAAGGGAAGGGAAGGAAGGAAGGGAAGGGAAGGGGGGTCAGTTGGGAAAGAGGAGGGGAAACAGACATGAATGAACCAGGCAGAATGTAAAGTACAATGAATCCAATTTATATAAATGTCTATTGGAAAAAATGCCCAATGTTACCACACAGAAGTTAATAATAAAAATTATGAACTGTGTACTATAGATCCTGGAACATAATTGGTTGAGCCCTCTTCTTACCCATGATTAAAATCTACAACATAATCATGGTTAAGAAAAGATGCCAGCTAACAGCTCATGTCACCTGCTCCAAATCCATCCACCCATACATTTTGGCAGTCAGACAGCCGGTCTGAAGTTGCGGTCAGTGGCAGCAACTCTTTAGTCCCATTTGAAAAAATTATCTGCCAGCTGCACACAAAAATAAACACCATCCTGCCACAGCAACCAATCCTTTATTTTACCCCATCAACTGCCACCTCTGTATTTACCTTTCACTTCAGTTTTTCCCCCGACACCCACATCAAAGTCACACACCACTCCTCCTGCTCATACATGACATGCCACTTATTATTGACCTCAATCTGCTCTCAACACAAGCATTACCTAAAACAGCATTTGCCATTCATTTTTCAAGTTGGAGAAAAATGCCACTTACTGCTCTATTATTTAACACTCCTGTGAGCTTGGGGGGTGAGAACACATGGACAGGGAACAAGACACAACACCCTAATTCCATTTCCATAATAATGACAAACACTTCTGCCTGCTGGGGGGCGATGCTTGTAACCACACAGTCTGCTTTTACAGTGTCCACAAAGCATTACAAAATAAATGTGACTGCCTTCTTGGAGGGAGGGGAGAATGCAAGCTGACATTTTTTCAACAGTACCAGCACCAATAAAAGATTTACCAAGACAACACTGCCTTACCTGCTATGAGTTCCTTTAGCAACAGCACCACCTGCTGACCACAATGATGATCACAACCAACAAAGAACTATTTTGTACAAATGTACTTCTACAACATCCCCCAAAACATCGTAATTTCCCAGTTCTTAATATTTTACATGTTTTTCTGATAACATTTGTAACCAAGATCATCATAGCAATACTATACTCCAGGGTGTGGTATACATACCTCTCAACCTCCTGCCTCATAAATCAGGGACAAAGCTTAAAAAAAATCAGGGACAAAGGACCAAAATCAGGGACACACCTTCAAACTTGATGATATCCACTCAAGAAGCTAGTAGAATATGGGGCTTAGTGTA
Organism: Neoceratodus forsteri; assembly: GCA_016271365.2. NCBI lineage: Eukaryota > Metazoa > Chordata > Ceratodontiformes > Ceratodontidae > Neoceratodus > Neoceratodus forsteri. The sequence continues at coordinate 81,273,838 of CM028133.1, read as the reverse complement.
AAATGCATTTTCTAAGGAAGAACACCTCTTTAACTTTAATGTTTGACATTATTTTGTGCTTCCAACTCCCACTGTTTGGTCATGGAAACACAATTTTTAGGAGGGACAGAGTAAAATTTTCAGGCAAAATCAGGGACGTCCCTGAAAATCAGGGACAGTTGAGAGGTATGGTGGTATATCATGGGATATTGTCACTCCTAAGGTGCATGAAACACTTGACCTGCAGCCTCATGCCTTACAATGCTCCTGATATATGATGCTAACCCATGATGTACCATATTGTGTCATGTATTATTGCTTAAATATGCAAGAAATTCCACTTCAGACCATGGTGCATGGCTAATAAATTATTAAAGTCAAGGGTATGTCTGAGCCGATAGCTAGCAATCAAAATAAATTACTTCAGGAAAGGTACCAATTAAAAACTGTCATTTAGTTCAGGTGGCTCAAATGCCTTCCGCTTAAACTGCTTAAATGTATTGTTGTCTCCACCTTTGGGCCCCAGAGATACTTGTCTAATTCTTGAAAAGTGAAAAACATGATTACCATCAAACTTACTAATGTGAGCTGCCAATGTATTATCATTGCCTTTTTGAAGAGGTGCTCCTTAAATGCTCTCCTATACAGTCTTTCAGTTTATGGCTCATTTCTTCCAATATAAAATGATCCACAAGTGCAGACTGCCAGGTATATGACTGTAGTCTTATTTTAATTAATGCCCAGCATTTTTATGCACAGAGACTGGTAGTTTTATTCCTGGTTACATCCTCCCAGTTGATATTTTTGATTATAACCGAGAGATTGAATTGGCACCTGTCAATCTTGTTTGCACTCACCTTAGTGCAAGCTAAGCAACCCACTCTGAACTGCCTGAATGGAATTCCTGACAGACAAAACACTCGGCCAAAAAATGGCACAAAACTGCTGCATAAAAATGCTGATTGTTAATTAAATAAAATAATAATAATGTATAGATGGGTGTGTGAACCAGAATTTTTTATTGCTTGCAGGTATTGTGTTTTTTGGAATTTACTTCACCCTGGTAAGTGCTCCCTGGGCTTGTGACCCCTAGCTTTGGTCTTTGAGCAACTGTTCCCTTGTTCTTTCTTGCTGTCTATAAAACCTTTCAGCCTCTCACTTGCAGTTTTTACATTTGCTTGCGCATGCGCAAGAAATGTTTTGTTACAACAAATGTTATTCCAGAGGTGTGTCACTGTCAAGCCCATTGCAGCTGAAGCTTGAAGGGGTTCAGTAGTGCAGAACAATGATCATGCACTGTGGTTGTGACAGTGCCCACTGTTAGTTGGATAGAAACTTTGTGTAGTTGAAAGGACCGAAGTCTCTCCTATCAGAATTGGTTTCTGTCCTTTCATTTGCAAGAAGTTGGTCTCTTTCTGCTGTAGTGTGATAAGCTGCCTTTAAAGAGATTCACCAATATGCATAAAAATACCCCTGCACCTAAAATACAGGTGCCTTACCTCCACAGGAGTTCAGAATTGTGAACACATCCCAATATATTTAAATCGGAAAAAAACGGTATCCCCTGTAAAATTGTTTAAACGGGGCCCCAGGGACTTCCCTGTTATAAGTGCCGCCCTTGCTCCACCCCCGTGCTCACCAACATTATGACGAGATGCCAGTGACAGCATGGAGGCGCACTCCATTATAATCAATGGGTGGCATCTTTTCTATCCATTTTAGATATTATCATGGGTACTTTGTAATGAAACGTGGGCACCAGTCAACTAACAAGGGGCTTGTTAGTCAACCGGTGCCCATGTTTCATTACAAAGTGCCCATAATAATATATAAAATGGATAGAAAAGATGCTGCCCATTGATTATAATGGAGTGTGTCCCCATGCTCTCACTGGCATCTTGTCATAACGTTGGTAAGAGTGGGGGAGGAGCGAGAGCGGCACTTATAAGAGGGAAGTCCGTGTGGCACTGTTTAAACAATTTTACGAGGGATACAGTTTTTTTCTGATTGAATTACACCTGGAAGTGTTCATAATTCAGGACTCCTGTGGCGGTAAGGCACCTGTATTTCAGGTGCATGACATCTGATTGGTGAATCTCTTTAAGTTATCAGACCTGCTTACACCAAAACTTTCTTGCAATGCCATGTTGGGTTCCAGCACTTCAGAACCATTTACATCATTATCCCCAGGAATTAATTTACATGCACTTATAAAGTATGTGACATACTGTAGGAGAGATAAGGATATCACTGCCCACTGTAGGCTGTAGCTGCATGCTGAGATATCAGGATATCAGTAGAGCAGAAAGACCTCTAGTGAAAGAACATTGGAACAACCACCTCAGCTAAAGCCATTCATTTATTACTAGTACTAGTATTACAATGGAGCATCATTACAAGAGTGGAGCAAATTATCTAAACCACATTAAATGTGCTTCGCAGTGAACCAACCGCAAAAAGTACTATTACTAATGCGGCTCTGAAATTTACATTGGCCAGCTGATTGACCTCCATTTACAGTATGTAGCAAGTGCAATTTCAAAGTCTAATTACTATGCTTAAAAGTTCTTGCATGATAATAGCATATAGAGGATAATGGCTGGGGATCGGGTGATAACCATGCTGTAATCTGGTTGCTAGGGCAACATGGTAAACCTCGAAAGCGCAGCTTGAGAGGTTTACTGTAGCCCTAGTGACCACGAGAGGTGATTTCAGCATGGTTTGTCACCCGATCCCCAGCCATCATCTTTTATAGTGTATGGTCAAAAAAACACTGTTTGCATTCTATGTGCGAGAATTATGGAACTCTGGTGCATTGTCTTTTGTCATGCCACTGTTTGGAAGTTCCGAAGTGTAGTTAACAACTTTAAAACTCTAAACAGTGCATAACAAAGCTGTGTGACTGCTGATTATTGTGGTTAATAGGCACTTACCATACATTATAAGTGTTTTAAATTCTGTACTATATTGATGCTGTATTTACTTAAAGGAATACTACACCCTCAAGTCTAGTAAATTTTGTTTCCACGTCAACAGATGACTCTTTTCATGTAGCTGTTAGAGATGTATGCAATTTCTTTAGTTTGTTTTCACACTTCATACCAGGCCCTGTAACTAGCATGGGAGTCTCCATTTGCTAGTTGTTGAAATCTCACTGTGCTAGAGAGCTGCATTAGTATATGTGCACATGATGTCTAATCACCCTTTAGACTACACAGTATGCATGTCTTCTTAAGCATACTTCAAAGAAACAAGTTACAGTAAAGTGTGAAATACCCCATTTACCTTCAGTTAGCTTCACAAACTGTGTTGTAATGCTTGGTTTTTCCTTTAAACTGCATTCAGTTTGTGTGTTTTCAGAGAGTTGTTTCAGAGTGTTTATTATTTCACCATAGAGAGATACATGGTATATAAATGGGTGACGTGACATTGTGTTCTTATATGTTAATGCAGCTCTCATGGGCAATGAGATTTCAACAATCATAAAATGAAGACCCCCAGGGTAGTTACAGGGGGTTACCATGAACAGTGAAAACAAACAACAGCAAACACGTATAGCCATGACATCTACAGGAAAAGAGTTGTCCATTGACATGGAAACAAAATGTATGTGATATGATGGTGTAGTTTTCTCCTTAACAACAACATTTGTTCTGTTATGGTGCACCAAATGCACATTATGTTTTAATGTATGCTTTTATACTAAGTAGATTGGAATGCCCACCCCCTGTACTGCTTCTCTTGACCCCTTCCCCTTCAGGTCAGCCCCCATTCCCTTTATGTCAGTGGTGGCACCAGGGTGCCCACCCCCAGTGCCACAAACATGACTCGTACCTGTAAAACAAGAAATGGTCCCCACCAATCTGCCCCCACCCACCCCACCCCAACCTCCCATTCTTCAACCACCTACCCACACCCTCAACACCTCTCACACATCCTCACACAGCTGAACATATCTCAGGGTAAAGATCCACTCTCCAATTGAGGACACGTCTTGCTGCTGGATCTGGCAACTGCAGTATGAGAATCTAAGATAAGTGTGGTCCAATGTACATATTTCAACGAGGTTTTGAACTTTGATGTATAACTTTGTCACTTTTGCAATTCTGGCCCCAGATTTTCAACATGGCATTTTCGGGAACCCACCTCATGTTGAATGATGGTAGAATTATGCAAATCAGGCCTGAAAGGTGATTTTGCTGTCACATTGTAAAATCACCTTTTAGGCAGGATTTAAAAAATGCTATGTTTAAAATTTTGGGTCAGAATTTGTACAACTGGCAAAGTTATATGCATATGTTGACGTGTTTCTAGGCTCGCTCGTAAATTAAGCAATTTTTAATATTTTGACCCCAAATTTTTAACATAGCCATTTTCTCACACCACCTCATGAATGTGACAGCTATCTTTTTTCAAATCCCGGCCAAAATGTGTATTTGCACCTGTGGTGTGGAATGATGTTTCTGTGGTGCAGAGTAACATTTTGGTGAGGATTTGAAAATGTTCGCCTGCCAGAGTGATAGAGAAGTCTATGCTGAAAAATTGGTGTACGAATATGGTAAACTGCCTATGTTATGACTGAACATTACGTAAGCAATAATACCCGACAGGGTGGGCGGTATTGGGCAATACTGGACTGCCCAGGGGCGTAATGAGGCCCGACGCCGCAGGCAGAGGGCCTTATAGCCGCTGGAAGTCCGATATTGCCTATACCGACTTCACCCTGAGGGTATTATTACGCTTAGAAATGGTCTCCATTATAAAAAAAAGTTGAATAAAAATTGTTAATAAACTATTCATTTAAAGTAAGTTTTGTAATAAAATAGTTCCTCCACCTGCATTATAATGAGTTTTTTTGGAGGCGAGGTTTGTCCTATTGGAGACCCTGTAGTTAAAAAAATTAAAAAAAAGCTAGTTGTATGCACTTACACCTAATGTCTGCCTCCCCATGGTGCACCTTATTTACAGCATGATGTCCATTTTGGATTAATTTTCTTTTGTCCCCCGCTCTACCACACACATTTACTTATTTAAACTGACAGATACCACAGACAGCGAGCAGGATGGCGTGTGCAGAACAGTTCAGAAGCTGGCGAGTGGGCTACCGTGTTATTGAGGAGGACAGTCTCTGGGGAGCAGGTATTTCGTTTCTGTGCTCCTCTCATTACTGATTAGGACTTAAAAGTTACAAGTGGAGAGTGGAATGAACAGAAACGGTGGTGGCGTGACTTTGGTGAGTTCGTCTCCCAGGAGATGGAGACAGGATGCCGGGTTATAGTAAGCAATTTAGTGGCCGGTGTTTCGGTTGTTTGGGAGCATAAATAGTAGTAGGGACTGCAGTAGCAAGATCTGTGTGCTGCTTTTCCTGTGCAGTTTTCAGCAGGGGTAGTCTCTACCCCTTCCCCAGACAGTGGCACTACGGTTTAGCTGGCACTAGGGACAGAGGCTTTTTTTTAAATTTAACGCCGCTGGCATGGCGGAGCAGGCATTAAAACCGAGCAGAGAAGTGATACACTGATCAGTCGCACGGAGAGAGAGAGATAATGGGAAAATTTAATCTGAATTTCTGGTTTGCTTGGGAGACGGTCTTTATTACTGTGAGTTGTGACATTTCTACTAAATAGAGTTGGAGAGTGCAACGGTGAGAATTCAGATCATGGGATGTCAGTTAGTGGTTGGGAAGTGGCGTGACAGGGCTGTTTTCTTTTTTTAAATGTTGTCTTTGTGCACTGTATTTGGTAACGGGGTACAGGATGACAAAAAAATATATGTTGCAGTCATTTACTCGGTTGTGACTGAGGGAAGTTAAGTTAAATGGCAGGTGCGACAGGAGGAGATCAGCTAACTGCTTTGTTTGTAGGTGAGAAGAAACATGGCTGCACTTGCCGTTTTCAACGTTCTACTGGCCCAATATTATTAGAACTATATGAGGCAGCAGAGACTGGGACTAGATATTTCCCTGTCTCTGTTGTCTCATACTGGACTGGCTGATTGCCAGTTTTATCCAATCAAATGTAGCTTTGCATATTTCCATTTTCTAAAGTTCTTATAGTGCAGATTTAAATGTCACCAAAAGAGACTGCACATTACATAAACTCAATACATTTATTTAGAATGCTCACAGTCTTAAACTCAGTGGTGGAAAGTTCAATATTCAAAAGTGTTCAGTGAAGTAAGTTTTTTTTAATTTCACCCCTTTCCCCAGTCCAGGCCCCCATCCCCCTGGGACCACTAGCCCCATCACCCTGATGCCCACTGGGTTTTACCTCACCTCGGCCATTCTCTGTTTCTGAGGTGTTGAGTCTGCATAACTATGTAAGTGCAGGGTCTGCAGGGTCCCTGAGGTCATCCTGCTGGCCCGAGTTTTGTGGTTTTCATCCCCTCTCCATGTTCCCATCCCCAAGCAGGGAGGCACAATGTGCAGTGATGTCAATAGTGATGCCGCACATACAGTACTTCAGTGTGTAGCATGCCAAGCATCTGCAGTGATCCCCCATGCCCTCCATGTGCTGTCCAGCACTGATCTACTGCCTCCACTAGGGGTCAGGAATGCACTGGATTCAAACTGGTACCCACTGGAGATGCAACCCGCTGCTTTAAAGGATCCAGAATTTCACAAAGTAATCTCTCAAGCTGTGAAGGATTATTTTGCCATCAATGCACAGTGTGGTGTCTCCGCAGGTACGGTCTGGGAAGCCTTCAAGGCAGTCCTCAGAGGCCGTATTAGTGCCTACTCAGGCACTAAGAACAAAGCACGCAAAGCTAACCTGGCACGGTGGCAATCAGACCTTGCCACACTAGAGTCCCGCTTTAAAACTACTCACACTTCTAGATGGGATAATTCCCTTATATGGCGAAGTGTGGGCCTTAAGTACCAAAGTAATGCCACCTTGCACCAGAAGGCCAAGTGGTTATTAATGCAGTCCAAACACGTGTATTGGGATGGGGGTGAAAAGAGTGGCAGACTGTTAGCTCTCCGACTTCGGAAGCAACAAGCTTCCTCTTGAATACTCACCCTTCGTAACTCCTTGGGTAAGATAGTACATAATCCACAGGACATAAATGATACTATGAGAGATTTCTATCAAGCTTTATATAGGTCACAGTCTGGTCTCTCCATGTCCCAATTAGAGCAAGAGATGGATAAGTTTTTCCATCAGTTCGACAGACCGGGACTTACCCCCTCACAAGCAACCACCTCAGATGCCCCGATCACTTCAGTAGAGCTACGTCAAGCTCTGTTCCAAATGGCCAAAGGTAAGACCCCCGGCCCAGATGGGATGATTGGTCGAGCTATACCAAGCACTGGTGGAGGACATATCACAGCCACTGCTTCTTGCTCTCCAAGAACCCCATACAGCTGGCTCATTTCCCCCATGTATGAGAGAAGCCCTCATCACCCTCCTCCCAAAAAAATCTAATGACTCTCTAGACTGTGCAAACTATCGCCCGATCTCCCTGCTTCCTGTGGACACAAAAATCTTGTCCAAGATTCTAGCCGCGAGGATGCTGGAGGTGTTACCATCTATCATATATCCAGCTCAAGTCGGCTTTATGAAAGGTACATCCGTCTCAGATAATACAAGGCTCCTACTCAATCTAAAATGGATAGCCTCCTGCTCTTCCTGTCCCATGGCAGCACTAGCAATAGATTTTACTAAAGCCTTCGACTCTGTTGAATGGCATTACTTACATCAGGTCTTAAGATTATATAAGATTATATGGCTTTGGTCCTACTTTTTGACAGTGGGTATGTACACTATACGGCTCCCCTATGGCTAGAATCTTGACCAACACCATTATCTCCACACCATTTCCCTTGCATAGAGGCACTAGGTAGGGCTGCCCCCATCCCCTCTTTTTTTCTTACTGGCCTTGGACCCCTCATATGGGCCTTTATTGCATCAAAGGATATTTCTGGCATCAAATTCGCTGGTAAATCCTATCTAGTAGCAGCATATGCTGATGACTTATTACTAACCCTTTCCCAGCCGGAGCAGGCATTACAGCATGTTCTACCCCTTCTGCAGACATTCTCAACTCTCTCAGACCTTTGTGCCAACCAGAAAAAAACACTCCTGGCCCCTCTGAACATAGCCTGTACAAGAAGTTGCCTGCAGGAAACAGAGCTCTCATAGGCTATACAGGGCTTCTCCTACCTTGGTATAACCATTCCCTTTAAATGGTCAGATCTAGAGCCAGCCAATTTCTCACCGCTTCTAACTCAAGTATCTGTGGAGATAGAGAGAGATGGAAGAAAATCCAACTATCTATGCACGGAAAGGTGGCTGCAATCTGTATGCTCTTCCTGCCATGAGTCATGTATCTTTTTAAAAATCTCCCAATACGTCTTTCTCCCAAACTCTTTGCCTCATTGAAAACCCTGGTGTCTTGTGTCCTGTGGGAAGGGAAATCTCACAGGTGGAGCAAGCACAAATTAAGAGTGCACTGGTCCAAGGGGGGACTGGAATCCCCCTGGTTTCAAGGATATCACCTGTCCTGCACAGCCACTACTGCCAGTAAGTGGTTTGTCCCAAGCCCATTACCTCTCTCACCCTGGGTACAGTTGGAAACTGATCTGTCAGTGGATATTAATTTGCATTTGCTGTTATACCCTCAGAGCCGGAGCCAGCACACCCTGGCTCCATTATTGGTTGAGACCAAATGGACATGGTACTCGCTCATGACCTTGTCTCACACAACTCGGGCTGCCCAAATCCCTCCATGGCTCTATATCCCTTTGTGACATAATAAGGCATTAGTAATTGATGATGCCCCCTGTACTGGCCCACATGGGAGGCTCTGGGTATCCGTTATATACAGGATTTGTGCATTCCAGGTTCCTCTGTTTTGATGTCCTTCGAATAAATACAACACAAATTCCATCTCCCGAGTAGTGATTTTTGGAGATTCCTTCAGCTACGCAGTGCTTTACAAGCTGACAGGCCCTGTATCTGCCCTGACCTTAAATGGAACTGGTTAGCTCATAGACATAAAATCTCCTCATCTGGAGGCCTCATTGGTCATTTCTATAGGACATGGCAAGATGCACAGGTAGATCCCTCAACTGCATGCTGGCTGAAATAGATGTCTATCCTAAATGCCCTCATCTCTGAGGACTCCTGGAACCGCTTTCTCCGAGAATGCCATCATACTTATACAGATACCAAGAATCGCTTCTTACTGCTTAAAATATTGCTGTTTTGGTATCGTACGCCAGTATCCCTGCACTCTCATGGCCTTTTAAGGCACTCTAATTGCTGCCGATGTCAGCAACCCGTAGCCCACCTGTTCCATATTTTATGGACATGCACTCTGCTTGCACCCTTCTGGACATTCATAACCCAGGACTGCTCTATGATACTAGGCTCCCGGATACTATTATCTGATCCTTAGCTCCTCTTAGGGGACACTACCTCCCTAACTGCTCTAAACCAACCCCAGCAGCAAAGGGTAGTTCTGGCTCTCATTGAGGCCAAATGACTCATACTTATGCATTAACACCAACCAACCCCCCGCCCCATGCTAACTGGCATGCTGCCCTTGCCAAGCTGTCTATACTAGAATGTCTGTCTTGCACGCACCTAGGTCATATGGATCAATACATTGCCAGATGGAAAGCCTATTTACACTCACCCTTTAGTAAAACTCCAGTCCTTTACTGAAACCCTCCTACCTAGGCCTTATGATATTTCACTACTTCGCCTATCACTCTCGCTCTCCTACTTTTCCCTTATTCAGTGTTTGGGACTGCCTTTACTGTTTAATGGATCGCTTTATGTTGAATTTCAGATTGGATCATGTGCAACTATAGTAAGATACCTGTTATAAGTTTGTGTATACACACCACCATGCCATCATGATTATCTGTGGATGAATCTAGCTGCATGTGGTTTACATTGTTTGTGAGAATCACTGCAATATGCTGATGAACTGTTGAATGAAAATCAATAAAAAATATTCTATGATAAAAAAAAAAGGCATGCACTGGATGCCACAATATACCCCCCTGGAGGAGGAGAGTGGACCATGGGCTGCCCAATCCTTCTCCCTTTGGCTGGCCCTTCAGCATCCCAGGCTGATTCCCAAACCTGGGTCACCAGCATAATGTGCAGTAGCACTACTGCTGCACCAGTGGGCCAGCCAGAGAGGCACAATTTCCCTGCTGCACCAGAGGGCCAGTCAGAGAGGCACAATTTCCCTGCTGTAGAACCCTGATATTTAGTAACATGTAAAGACATGCATTAGCATTGTACTGCAGTTATAGTTTACTTCACTGCACACTTCTGAATATTGGAATTACAGCCACTGAATTTATGATAGTGAGCATTCTAAATTGATTAATCTGATTTATTTAACATGCAATATACTGAGGTGGTTTATGAATGTTAAAAAATATACCACCTACTGCCGCCAGTATATGGAGGTGAAACCAGTGATAGAAGGACACTAAGGTATTGGAAGCAATTTGTATGTTGTATGAAGGGAAGTGTGCCATGGAAATAGGGACAAAGATTTATTGCTGTTTCTATTGATGGATCTGAACACCCCTCACAAATAAACAATTCTAATACATGCATTAATTTGACTAAATGAAATAATTATTCTACAGATTGTGATGACTTCTATATGTTTGTATGTGTTTGCCAACATTGTGAGATTGGCACAATGCCATATTATTGTAAGGGGTTTTGGTTACATCTGTTTGCTGTTTTGAGTTGGGGAGGACAGTGGTTGCTCCAGCCTCTGTTGGCTAGCAGGCACAGGCAGGGCACAACAGCTGGCAGTCAGGGGACTGATCTTCTGTTGCTATGGAGAAGCTCTGCAGCACATGCAACATCACTGGAGCACAGCCTTTCTTTTTTTACCAGGGCATGTGCCTGGGTATGTCCCAGTGTAGAGCTGCCACTGGGAAGGGAGGAGAGGGAGGAATCATGAATAACAATATGTTGCAGTAATTTTATTTATGAATATATGCACCTTGCACATAACATTACTCCTTTTCTCAAAGCATTAACTAATTTTAAAGATTTTGAAGTACTATATCATTACACACCACTGAAAGGAGAATGGTTTACTGCCTAAACTTGCCATTATGTGTCTCTCATAGTTCATTCAATGCATGTAAATCTATATTTCAGTAAGGACTGTGATTCTTTACTCAACACCATTCGCCCATGACCATAACTTTAGTTTGGTTCTTGAAAGAATTGGCCACATATGCTGGCTATGCTACCCTGTATGCCACAGTTCTGTGCAATACGGCTGACGCTGAGACAAGGGCTTGCACAACCAATCAGAGTTTCCAAAGGTGTGTGTTTGTGAGTGGGGGGGGGGTCAATGCAAATAAACATATGTTCTTGTCAATCTAATTGGCAAGGAATGCAAAGAATGTAACCCTCCACCAGCCACCAGCCTTATCATTGATTTCATTGGCACTGAAGCACATACTATAAATGTATTTATTTTTATTTAGTTTTTTTGTTGACCGGGAAATGGAGACTAGACAGTTCTGCTTATTTTCAGCCTCGTCCTGGTGGTGGGGGATACAGATGGATGCCGAATGGCATTGAGCCAGATTAATGTATGCTTAAATTTGACTAAATGCAAGAAAGAGTGTGCAAGACCACGATGGGTGCTTACAACCTACACCTGTTGGCATCTAAAAATGGGACACTCTTACCTACCAGTCCTACTCTACTATTTTAGTAGTTTTCAGCTCTTTCTGAAAACTGCAGTGTTTAGGCCTCTCTATGTGATTTATACATGGTATTTTGTACAAAATATTTTTGATGAGTTCCAATATGCTTTTGTGAACTGTTAAGAACTTTAGCTATTAAAAGATGTGTCAGTAATTTGTGATGTCCCATCTATAAATATTGGGAGGCTTTGATCCACTCGAGAAACTTTTTTTTAAGTGAGAGCTTCTCTAAATGTGCAGTCAACCTAACATTTGGTATTTCTGAGCATCTTTTTAATGTTCTCACTGTGGTTAGATACTTATATAACATTTCAGATATATTTTTGCACTAGCAGTGTTTAATTTGCACTGGTTGAAGGTGTCTGCCACTTTTATAGAGAGGTACAAGGTCTTGGTATGCTGGTCCCTGAGGAAATAGCAGTGGGCTATGAAGGGCTTGTGAAGTAGTCCTTTTGTGCTTCGTGCTTTAATAAATATTTCTTTCTATTTCTGTAATTACAGCCTTGAAAAATATGCTATTCTCTTACACGATTTTAAATAGAATCCACTTTCTCCTACAGTAGTTTCAAAAATCAGCACCTGTGCCCATCTGCATGGTCTAACATTTCCAGAACTCTGTCCAAGTTGGCATTAAAGGTCAGATGGAAGTTCAGCCTGAGTGTTTTTTTCTCAGAATGTTATAAGGAATGAACAAGATGCCGCAATACTGTGGTCATCATGTCCCCTGGCATCTCTTTTTAGTTACAAGCTGCTGCTTCGGGGGCAGTTTTGGACTCAAAATTGCATGCAAATACAAATACACTCAGAACATACAGTTGCAGCCAAAACTGCCACATCTGTAAATCTGGTCCCAGGATTGTTCACAGCAGTTTTCTAGTACAAGTATGTAATCAACACATGATATCAGTTTCACACATGCAGGAGGGTACCAACATGATCAAACAGATAGAGAGGCTTGATCTGGTGTTCTAAAACAGAAATGTGATTGTACCCTGAAACTCAGAGGTAGCACATTCAGGATTAACAGTAGAAAACGTTTCTTCTTTCAGAGGGTTGTGAACTTATGGAACACCCTACACTTTGAGACACTGGACATGAAGACAATAGAGGTCTAGCGAGGTAAGTCTGTCCAAATTTCTGTTAAGCAAGGGAGTGGTACTTGAGGTTGAAGAGTGGTTAGGGAACCCCTATAAATGAATCCATATTTACACACTGTACTTATTCATAAGTGTACTGTGAAAATATGTACTAAAACAGTGTACTTATTCCTAACTGATTATAATGGGGGCAGACATAATGGACAGAGAATCCCTTCTGACTTTCAGTTACTATGTAATAAGTAGTTGGCTTTTTTTTCTCTAAGGAGAAGCAGGTTATAATTTGCCATTATAGTCAACAGGTTATAATGGCAAACACGCAGCAGCTTCTCCTTTGCCCAGGCTGCACTCACTCACACACACAACACTAATACATGCTGTCAATTGGATGAAATTGGAACTCCTCACACACTAATTCTGTCACTGAAAGAAATGCCTTCAAGCCCCTTTAAAAGGGAAAAACATTGAAATCTTCACTCACTAGCCTTGCCCCTGCTCCACTGACTTTTTCGGTATGTAGTATGTAGTAGTACTAAGTAGTAAAACGTTTATTCAATTCATCAAATGAGTAGAAAAAACTCAATGAGCCAAGGCTCATTTTCTGTGAGATCCAGGTATGGCACATACAAATACATAATTACGAAAATGCAAAAGAACAATCGACTGAACAATGACAAATTACACTCGTAATGAAATATTGATACATAAACATCCACAGTCTAATAAAATTACAAGACATTAATAATAAAAACAGTTAATTATTATAAACACTATATAATAATACTAAGGTTTGGTCCGATCACCAAGCTCTTAAAAGGCAAGAGGGCCCATTGCTTAAATTGTGTAAAACTAACTTTGTCTAAACTAGGCATGTTGCACATCCTAATACAAGTTGGGGAACAAGATGGGGGAAGGGGACAAGGGGGGCATGGAGCAGGGACAGTGGGGCCTGGAGCAGGAAGAGGACAACAACACTATGGACAGAAGGGAGCTGAGGAAATTGTACTTGACAGGATCTATACAGCAGAGTCGAGCAGGAACTGGCCTCTGACTCAGTTGAATGACAAGGAAGCAGTGAGGGAAAGGGGAGTGGTGAGCACCAGAGGGCCAAGCCAGGGAAGGGGAATTGAGAGGGGCACACATGAAAGGAAAGTAGGGACAGCAAAGGGGAGCATAGATAGCACATAGACAAGTGGTGTGGTAGAGTCATGGGGTAGAGGAGAATATGTAACATGAGAGAAGAGCAGAGAGGAGAGGTTAGAAAAGGATAGGGCAATGGGGGGACAGGAGCTGGGATCCAGAGCTGGGACCCAGATTGGGGAGGATAGTCCAAGGGAGATAGGGAAGGTAGCCGGTAGCAAGGAAAAGGGGATGAGGAAAAGGGGGCATGGGAGGTCAAACTGGAGAGGACAGAGTGCAAGGGAAGGCATGGCCAGGCAACTCAGGGTAAAGGAATTTAACCTCTAGCTAAGGCAGTGGTGTGGGGAGGAGGGCTTCACATGTCTAGGAGACTGGGGAGTTACATGGGTGGATGAACACCTGTACTCAAGGGACAGGCTACACATTAGTGATGTGGGGGCTAGATTACTAAGAGCAAAACTGCAGGGGTACTTTGATGACAGGCTGGGGGTTGACTGGAATTTAAATTAGACAGGGAGGAGTGCGGCACTGGGGGTGTAGAGGATCCTTGACCTGGCGGGGACAGTCCAGCCTGCACTCTCTCAATGCAAGAGACAAGGGATAGCATGAGGAAAGGGTATTGTAAGGGCAGGGGGTTGGACGGGAATTCTAGCCAATGCCAGAAGCCTGGGGAATAAAATGGCGGACTTATAGGAGGTGGCGGGGGGGTGGATAACCCAGACCTAATTGCAGAAACATGGCGAACAAAGGGCCATAGGTGAGAGGTGGAACTACAAGGGTACAATCTTTTTAGGAGGAATAGACAGGGTAAAAATTGGAGGGTATAGCACTGTATGTGCGGGAGGGAATAGTTGTGGTGGAAGGTAGGGAGGAGAAGGGATCCGCTGAGATTCTTTGGGTTACATTGGGTAGTAAGGGGGGGCAATAAGGATAGGGGTGGTCTACAGACCACCACATCAGGGCGAGAAAGTGGATTGGGAATTGGCTATGGATATACAGGAAAAGGCCAGGAAAGGAGAAATCCTAGTGGTGGGGGACCTGAACCTACCTGATATAGACTGGCAAATTCCATTGGCCACAACAGAAAAGAGCAGGGGCTTATTGGAATCAGTGCAAGATGCGCTCCTAAGCCAGCTAATTAAAGAACCTACTAGGGGGGAGGCTACACTAGATGTCATTTTAACAAATGGGGACAGAATGGGTGAGGTAGAAGTTGTGGAAAACTTGGATGACTGTGATCACCGGATGGTCAGGTTCTCCATCCAGACAGAGGCAGAATCGGACAAGTCGACTACCAGGGTGATCGACTTCAGGAGGGCAAATTTTAAGAAGATGAGGGGCATCTTAAGGAGGGAGATTGCAGGGATCCAAGAGCTGGAGGAAGTAGAGCAGCTGTGGGAAGCAATTAAGGGTGGAATTCTCAAGGCCACGGAGCAATGCACCTGGAGAATCAGCAAACTCAAAAGGGGAAGAAACCCCCTGTGGTTCATGGCAGGGGATAGGGAGGCTGTCAATGAGAAGAGAAAGGCCTTTAAGGCCTAAAAAGGTCACGGGGTCAGAGGAAAGGGAGGTCTATAAGGATAAACTCAGGGAAGCAGGAAGAACAATTAGGAAGGCAAAAGCAAGCACGGAGGAGAAAATAGCTAGGTAGGTGAAAAAGGGAGATAAAATATTCTATAGGTATGTGAACGATAAGGGGAAAAACAGGCAGGGGATTCCAACACTTAGAGGGGAGGTGAGTAAAATAGCTTTAGGAGAAGAGAAGAAGGCAGTCCTCCTAAATGAAAACTTTGCATCCATTTTCACAACCAAGAAGAAAGGGAAAGGGCCTCTATTGAGTAAAAAGTGGAGGGAGGGCAAAGAGGTGGACACAATTCCCTTCACAGTGGTGAGGGTTTTGGAAGAGGTGGGAAAAACAAATTCTGGCAGAGCCACTACGGCTGCAAATGCATTAACTAGATAAGGGTGTTTCATGGGCTTAAACATAAACATGAATTGCATTTAATAAGGCCTATGACACCATTCCACATATGACTTGTGAACAAGCTGGGCAGCCTGAGAGTGGGTTACAAGGTGGTAAACTGGGTTAGGAACTGGTTGAATGACAGGAAGATAGAGCGTCATGGTAAATGGTGCTCAATGTAAGGAAAGGAGTGTGACCTGCAGGGTGCCACAGGGATCAGTCCTGTTTAATGTCTTCATAAGTGAAATTGTGGAGGGGCTGGAGGGGAATGTATGCCTCTTTGCTAATGACACTAGGATCTGCAACAGGGTGGACACTCCAGGAAGGGTGGAAAAAATGAGGAGGGACCTAGGTAAACTGGAGGAATGGTCTGAAGTGTGCAGCTGAGATGTAATGCAAAAAAAGTGCTAAATCATGCATTTGGGTTGCGTAAACCCAGCGAAGGGTTACCGGTGGGGGGGGGGGAGAAACTGATCATCACCAAACAGGAAAGGGATTTGGGGGTAATCATACTGAATGATGTAAAGGTGGCTAAACAATGTACAAAGGCTAGGGGGAGAGCCAGTGGTATGCTGGTGTGCTAAGGGAGATATATCACCAGCAGAAGAAAGAAGGTGGTGATGCCACTGTGCAGATTACTGGTGAGGCCTCATTTGGAATATGGTGTCCAGTTCTGGAGGTCTCACCTCCGTGAGGTTGTAGACAGAGTAGAGGCAGTAAAGAAGGGCAACAAAAGTGGTGCAGGGTCTACACTAAATGTCATATGAGGAGAGACTGGGAGACCTAAAAAAATATATATATATATATATATACATGTACCCTGGAGAAGAGGAGAGGAGAGGACAGGAGAGACAAGGGGTGATAGGATAGAAACCTTCAAATATCTAAAAGGCATAAATAGGGTGCTGGAGGGTAGCGTCTTTCAGAAAATTAGATGTCCAGTAACGAGGGGGCATGTCATGAGGTTGGAAGGGAGTAGATTAAAGGGTACCACAAGGAAGTATTTCTTCACAGAAAGGGCGGTGGAACCTTTAGAGACTTCATAAGTCAGTTTCATTATGAAAGTGAGAAAAAACAATTAACACATTTCACATAATACTACTATACACTATACAAATATAGGATGAACAACTTTATGCATAACCAATGTGTTCTGTCACCTTGGGGTTTTGATTCCATGAACTTCTGGAGCTTCACTCTCCTGGTCAGAGAGAATCAGAACCCCTCTGTGGCAGAAGACAGTGGCTGTGCATAGCTGTCCATCCAGTATTCTCTATATTTAGTGCTGCATTGAGGATTTCTAATACACCTGTGTCACACAATTGCTTTAAATTAGACCAAGATTCAGGTCTAGTCAATTCAAATTTGCTACGATAAGGAGCAACGTTTTTGGAAGAAGCCAAATGAATAACAACCCTATGAGTCAGGAGGTAATGTCTTATAAAATCTTTTCTATGTAGGTGTGAAGGGCTACCCAGCTGTCAGCTGTCCAGCAATATCAATTTGGACATCTCTGCAACAAAGCAATAAAGAAAGGCAGAAGATATGTCACAAAACCTTGAGACACAAATTGATGCCAGAGTTAGCTAGCTATATGCTGCCCAGCACTGCTTTATCAATTGCAGAATCAGTTTCAGTCTCATGGTTCTAAGAAATTGCTTTTGCCCTGATTTAAGATAAGACTGATTTAGACAGGGTTATGCCTGGACAGCAGACATCTAAAGGTAAGCCCAATACCTCATCCCCTTTGCACCTATACTCCACTCTAGAAAGAGTATTTTAATAGCTTTTTTTTATTCTTTTCTTCCTACCAGTTATACAATCACAGTAAACCACTGTGCAGTGTGGAGTGCACTGGGACTTATGCACACCTGGCACTGTTGGTCACTTGCCAGGTGTGGGTAAATCACAGCCCAACCCACACCTTGTTGTGGATTATTAAAGGAAAACTGCATGTTAAAATCAGGAAATATATGTATTATTACTGTTTTTGTGTTCTTACTTCATCCCAGTGTTGTTGTTTTTTTTTCTGCTAAGGCTGTGAGAGAAGTTTTTTTTCTAACTGGCTGTTTTACTGCCCCTGGAGGCTGCCATTCAGGTCTCTTGTATTGCATCTGGTCCCAGAGAGTCTTTCCAGAGTGCCTTTTGCTCTACATAGAAACATAGACTTTGACAACAGATAAGGACCACTTGGCCCACCCAGTCTGCCCATTTCCCTACCTACTGGATAAGCTGCTGATGTCTAATAGCCCCTGCAGGAGGCCAGTGTCTTGTTACAGGGTCTTTATTACAGCTCAGCCACAGCAAAGAGAACACAGCAGCCAGGAGTCACATTGCTAGTCTTTGGGTAAGTGTAATAAGTTTCTTAAATAACGGTACCTTATCCAGCTATGTTCTGCTTAGGGTAGTGTGTGTGCATGTGTGTGTGTGTGTATTTAATCAGGTCACTGTTTAAAGTAGTTCTATCTGTACTCATTTTGTTATCCCTCTTAGTCCCTTTGACTTTTTGCAGCAGTACTAAGTAGCAGAAATGGAACAGCACTTTATAGTTTGTTCAAGTAGCTCCTAAATGAAATAATATATGCACATTGGAGTGGTTTATATAAAGTAGTTTGGAAACATCATGGAGCACTGGCAGCTATTTATAAAACAAGTCTGTGATTACTCCAACAATGCTCTTCCCCTTCCCCACCCCATTGCAGAGCAGAAGACACATCAGTTTATCTCAGTAACACTTACTGTTGCATGCAATCTGTATTAAACTGTTACTTTACCAGAATCCTCCTCCCCCCCCATTTTGATCAACATGTTATGTACTTTTGATTCAGTTGCTTGTGTCATGTGTAGAAGACAGTGCTTGTAGACATATGTAATCATTTTCAGCTGAGGTCATCCAATGGCTAAGCAGGCTTCGGGATTGTTTGTGTTTATGTGATTTCCTCCAGGAGTCCTCTGCATGATTTCTTCTGATTTTATTCTTAAAACCAGCTAGTATTATATTAATTGGAACTTTAAAATATTTAAAGAGCTGCTTGCTAATGGCATATTCTTCCCTTTTGTGTAAGTGCTGCCAGATGCTATATGGTTTCTACTTGTGTTGGTGTGTGGTGGGGGAAGGGGAACTGAGGTGGTTGGGTCATCTACTCAGCAGTTACTGCTGCATGCAATCTGTATATCAACTGTGTCACTTTGCCCAGAATCCTCCTCCCCCCGTTTTGATCAACATATTATATACTTTTGATTCAGTTGCTTGTGTCTAGAATGAAAGACAATGCTTGTAGACAAATGTAATCATTTTGCAGCTGTGGCCATCTAACTTTAAAATATTTAAAGAGCTGCTTCCTAACTGCATATTCTTCCCATTTGTGTAAGTGCTGCCAGATGCTATATGGTTTCTACTTGTGTTGGTGGGGTGAGGGAGGGGAAACTGAGGTGGCTGGATCATCTACTCAAAACATGATTCTTTCATATTGTGGGAGAACCATGCAAGTAAAAAATCAACCAGCATTGTTAGGAAACAAAGGAATTCACACCTCTAGATGAGTGGGGGAGGGGATACCAGCAAAATAGGAGTTTCTCAGTTTGTAAAAGGTAGTAAATTAACCACTGAAACTTAACAAACACAGAAAAGGCCCATAAAACACTTTGGGGAGGTTTCAGCTTGCAAAAAAGGCAGTACTGGGGAGGGTTCAATTATTGGAGGAGATTTCAACCTGCAAAAAAAGGCAGTACTGGGGAGGGTTCAATTAGTGAAGGAAGTGTCAACCTAAAAAAAGGCAGTACTGGGGAGGGCTCAATTGTTGGAGGAGATTTCAACTTACAAAAAAGGCGGTAGTGGGGAGGGCGCAATTAACATCTTAAGCCAGAGGAAAAATAGTGCTCTCAAGCTCCCTTACATACAGAGACAGTGTAGTAATGAGGCTTCAGTGGAGGACACAATTTTTAATACTCTATCATATTGTTTGGAAGGCAATTTATGCAGGGAGTCCTTTTCTTAATGCAAAACTTCTGCAGGGCTATGCCCACTGCAGCTGCAAAAATGGACAAGACTATGGGACCTGACCAAGTACACTCAATGGTGCTTTGGGAGCTAAGGGTGGATCTGGCATGATCTGTGGCCAAGCTGTTTAATTTATCCCTGGAATTGAGGTGGGTCCAGGGAGGCTAGAAAAAGGCAGAGGTGGTACTGCTATACAAGAGAGGGAGAAAGAATGAGCCTGGCAACTACCACCCAGTCAGTCTCACCTTGGTCGCAGCAAGCTAATGGAAGCTCTCATAAAGGAGAGACTGGTAGGGTACCTAAAGGAGGAGGGTCTGATAGATGACATCCATCATGGGTTTACAGGTGGTAGGTCTTGTCAGATTAACCTGATCGAATTCTTTGAGGGGGGTTACAGAGGTATATGATCAGGGGGAGAGCGGTGGATGTGGCCTATCTGGAGTTCAGGAAGGCATTTGACTCCATCTCCCATAGAAGGTTGGTAAGCACATTGAGCAGTCTGGGTGTGGGAGCTAGGTTTACAAACTGGGTGAAGGATTGGCTAGGTGGGAGGACCCAGACAGTGGTGGTCACTAGGAAGTACTCCAGGGAACTAGGGGTAATGAGTGGGGTACCACAGGGGTTGGCATTTAATGTGTACATGAGAGACTTAGCAGAGGGTCTAAATGGAAAGGCGTATTTGTTCATGGACGACACGAAGATATATATATCAGGGCGGATGCTTCAGGGGGGAGGATGAAGCAGGATCTAGCCAGGCTGGAGGAGTGGGCAGAAAAGTGGTAATTGCAATTCAGTGCAAAAAAAATTAAAATAATGCACATAGGATGGAATAACCCAAGAGCCACTTACTGCCTTGGGGGAGGACACTGCAGGTCATACAGCAAGAAAAGGACTTGAGGATTTGGATCATGGACACATTAAAGGTTAGGAGCCAGTGTGAATGAGTAGCTGTGAAAGCAACAAGAGTGTTGGCATGCACTGGGAGGGGCTTCACTAGTAGGAGGAGGGAGGTGATCATGCCACTACACAAAGCATTGGTCAGACCACAGCTGGAGCATGGAGTTCAATTCTGTAGGCCCCATTTGCAGGGTGACAAGGATAGGTTGGAAAGGGTACAGAGAAGGGCTACCAAGATGATCCAGGGGATGTAGGGGAGACCATATGGGGAGAAGCTGGAGGAGCTTGGTCTTTATATGCTGGACATGAGATGGGATGGGGGGACATGGTGGAAACCTTCAAATACATGAAAGGAATAAATAAGGTTAAGGGAGATAGCATCTTCAGACTGAGTGAAAATAAAACCACCAGAGCTCATGCATTTAAGTTGGGGGTACAGATTTAAGGGGGACATGATGGGGTGTTACTTCTCAGAGAGGGTTCTACAACCATGGAACAGGTTGCTGGAGTGAGTGGTGGAGGTGGATACAATGAAGAAATTCAAAAGAGCATGGGATAACTACATGGGACTAGGAATGGGAGGTGAAAGAGGGCAGCAGGGTGGAAAGTAAAAGGGCAGTGGGAGGACTATCTTGGGCAGACTTAATTGGCTGAATGGTCCTTTTCTGTTGGCACAAGTCTATGATTTTATGAAGTTAAACATAATAAACAAGAAAAAAAATTAAATTTCATGAGATCCAGAACAACACCTTAGATTTGTTTGTGCTATTATTACAAACCACTGTTTTACTGCACCCAAATGGCTGTTCAGGTTTAATGATCTAAGAGTAATAGGCATGGAATTCCATATATGGGGTTCCAAGTTAAAGAAATGTGATCTACCAGTTTCTAACCTACAATTTGGCTGAACATATTCCAGCCCACCCGCAGATCTAAGTTCTTTTATGTGCCTTATGTGCAATTTATCCAATATATACTCTGGGACTTTGGTCTTGTAGCATTTAAACATATAGGCCAAATCATGAAATGATTGTCTGTCTTTAGGGTGTGGCCAATTTAGGGCTTTATATATTAAGCATCTATGCATCTGTTGGAGGGGCATATAATATATACCAAGCTACTCTGTTATATATTATATCTTCAGTTTTGATAATTCCTGTTCGGATGCACCAACAAATATCAGGTCACCATAGCCCAGAAGTGGTAGCACAAGGGCATTTATTGAGGCTGCATGGACGTAGCCATGCTGACTTATTAAGGCTGCATGGGCATAGCCATGTTGACTTATTGCTATGAAGTAGGAGATAAAAGGGATTTGGAGAGATAGTTATTCTGTGATCTTATGTAGTGCTGCAGTCATTTTCACAGAATTGCTTTTCCACTGCCCTTCCCTCCGTGGACCTCACAGCCCCCCCTCCCTTCCCACTACTGCAGGGGCACTATTTTGTTCTGCCCATCACTTCCTGTTTTAGCAATAAATCTGTTTAGTATAACTCTTCTGTGGTCAGGAGTTGTTTTTTGTTTTGATTTGTGTTTTTAGTCAAATGATAACAGACGATATCCATCTTTTTTACCTTTCTTCTGTAAATGTATATAAATAAATTGATGAAATCCAGTGCAACCTTGCTCCAGGTTGCTTGCTCATACTCGGACAAGTAGAAATCTTCCCATGTCACATATACATACACACACACACACACACACACACATCCCTCTCCACCCCCACTACCACAGTATGCATAGTAGAAGAGCATGTTCAAAAAATAATTACCAGTACATTTTAAAAGTAAATATGCTTCTCAGAAGAACAGTAAAACTGTGTCATTACGAGATGCCACCAGAAGAACTCCAGAGCCATAACACTCAGCTTTGCATTCCATTTCAAATGCAACCAGTCAGTTCTGTTTGAAGTTTCCTGAATCAAATGAGATCTGTAAAGAAAGTGTTTGAGCAATAGCAACAGCTGCTGTATTCCAAGTGTTAAATTACAAATCCACAGTGAACTGCAGCAGACTCAGGAATAAACTGCTTGCAGTTTTACACAGCTCCAGGTAAATTCATATAGATTAATGTTTCTACATATTGACATAGTTTCCGTTCATGATTCCAAACAAGTTTGTCTTTCAAATGTTTAGTACTATAATCCACTGCTTTCTTGCCAAAGAATACAGCAGAATGATCTCTGCTGTAATTTGCAAATCTTTTCACAGTAGAGAATTGCATAAAACAAATACATCTCAACACAGTTTGCAGTTCCAGAAGTAATCCACTTTAATATATCCTTGATGTGCAGTAGTCCATGGAAAATATAGTGTGTTTATTTTTACATGTGCTTTAGATAAAATAAAAAAAAGGCTGCAGTGGGCTGTTACTTCTTTGCAGTTGAAAGCCTTTGATCTGTTCTCCAATCTCACATCTCTGGGTTTCTAGTCACAATCTGTATCCTGGTTTAATAAATACCTCACAAACAGATTGCAAGTCATGAAATTTAACTCGGCCGTATCAGATCCAGCGCCCATAAACAATGGTGTTCTCCAGTGCTCTATCCTGGGTCCCCTTCTTTTCTCTGCCTTTATCAACCACATTACTCAGGGCATCCCTCACTGCTCATCTCTCCTTTATGTGGACAACCTTGTTCTGTACTATAGCTCTAAAAGTATATCGGAGGTAAACCTTAACCTCTCCTCTGACTTTCATGATGTTCAGTCTTGGCTCACCAGGTACAAACTTCTACTTAATGTGGGGAAAACTCAGGATATGGTCTATGAAACTGCGGCCAAGCACAGGTCAGCTCAAAGTCAACTCAGTATCTCCTGCCTTGATGGCTCTCTACTAAAGATGGTAAGCTCCTTCAAAACATTTGGAGTCCTGCTTGATGGATCTCTCGACTTTGACCAACATACCATGCCCACATGTAAGTCTGTGAACTCCAAAATCGGGCTTGCTTATAAGATTAGTCATATCTTGACATCTTGTGCTAGACTGGCTGTAGCAAAAGGTATTCTGCTCCCTTCTCTGACCTATGGAGCTGCAACTTATATTAATGCATCGAAGGCATCCTCAAACAGATGGAATACAATGTATAACTCCATCTGTCGTTATACCTCAGTATCCCCATGACTCAAACATCGATGTCGTCAATATGTTGACCTAAACTGGCCTTCCCCCTCAAACTATTGACTGTTCTCCTTTCTCATGCTGGTGGATAGCATTATTAGAACCACTGTCCCAATATCTCTTGCCTCCCTTCTTCTTCCTCAGATCTCCTCATATGGCCTCCGATCCACCGATCAGTCCCTACCCCACATCCCAAGATGTAAAACCACCAAGAGAACCTGTGTTTTCTTCTGTGCCACCCTCAAATTTTGGAACTCTCTTCCCCTGCACCAAGACATCCCCATTTTAAGAAAGCATATCACCTATGTAAACCTACCCATTGCACATGTTTTAATCCCTCCTAATTTTTTTTGACTGCCACCACTCTGCTATGAGCTCCTGCTCCCCTTATTCCTGGTCTCTCGTCATTCTTGCTCCTTTCTGCTCCTACCTCCATTAATCACTACTAGGATTTGTAAAAATGTATTTGGACTTAGTTGTTTGCTATTTAGCTCGTCTGTGAATTATTGTTTTGTTCTGCCTTGGCACTTATCCTGGACCTGTACTAGTTCTTGTCAGCCAGGTGATTATGGTTGTCTACCTTATCCACTATTTCTACTATGTCTCAGAGAAGCTGTATCCTGCTGCTGTAATCAAACTATTTTTCATTGCTATTGTAATCCATTATCTGTACCATGTTGTTACTGTCAAAAGCTGTACCCTACTACTGTAATCCCACCCTTACTTTGCTACTGTACTGTTTTTGCTTGTAACCTCCTGGGTCATGTCTGAAAATAGTCATTGTTATGGCTGGCACACCCACCCAGTAAACAAAAACTAAATAAATTAATACATTCTGCTCAATATACTTGGTATTCCCTTCCCCCACTACTTTCTGTCTCATCCTGCCATTTCTCTGGCTGTGATCTCTTGCTTACTGTGGTGCACAGTGTGGGCTAGTGGCTGTGAATGTTCATTAGCCCCACAGACTCTTTCACTAGCCCAGCTGATGCACTTATTGGTTACATTCTCCAGTACAAATCTGTAGGGCTAGTCAAAGGAAAATCTTGCTAATCTAACACAGAATCTGGCTAGTGGGTCAATGCCAGTTTCATCCCCTGTATTCTCTGCAGTGGGTTGCCAGTACTTAAACATTTTTTTTAAAGATTTTAAGACTGGGGTGTTGTCAGTGCTGTGACTGCCAGTGGTTGGTGGTCAGTGCAGTGACTGTCTGGTGCATTGCTGTAAGGGGGCGGGTAAGTCCTACAATTGCTGAGGGGGGTTCAGAGATTCTGTTAATGATGGGGATCAGTACTGTGATTGTTGTGGTTCACAGTGTCGGTGCTGTAACAGTCGAGGGTGGGGAGCCAGTGCTGTTTCTGTCTGGGGGTGGCTGGCCAGTACCATGACTGTCAGGTGGGGGCCAGGGCTGTAACTTTTCGGAGTGGGGCAGTATTGTGACTGTTGGGAGTGAGGATCACTGCTGTGACTCTCTGTGAAGGGTATCTGCCATGTGACAGTCGCAGATGCAGGGGGACAGTGCTCTGACAGTGGTTGAAACATAGAAACATAGACTTTGATGGCAGATAAGAACCGCTTTGGCCCACCTAGTCTACCCATTTCCCTACCTACAGGATAGGCCGCAGATTCTAGTTAACCAACAGCCTATTTCTTCCTACCCCCCCACAAGAATTGCCTTATGTCTGTCCCATGCATTCTTGAATTCTCCCACAGTTTTAGATCCCACAACCTCCTCAGGAAGGCTGTTCCATGCATCTACTACCCTCTCTGTGAAAAAATACTTCCTCACATTGCCCAGGAACCACTCCCCCCCCATCTTTAAATTGTGTCCCCTTGTTCTTGGACATCTCTTTTTCTGAAAGATGCTACCCTCTTGGACTTTGTTGACTCCACTGAGGTACTTAAAAGTTTCTATCATGTCCCCCCTCTCCCTTCTTTCCTCAAGGGTATACATATTAAGCTCCTTTAGTCTCTCCTCATACGGCTTCTCTTGCAGAACCTGCACCATTTTAGTTGCCCTCCTCTGACTGCCTCTATCCTGTCTATGTCCTGCGAGAGATGGGGTCTCCAGAACTGGAAGCAGTACTCCAGATGGGGTCTCACCAACTGTCTGTACAGAGGGATAACAACTTCCTGTTTTCTGCTGCTGATGCCTCTCCCTATACATCCCAGTATACCCCCAGCCCTCCCTACTGCCTTCTCACATTGCTTGCTAACCTTAAGGTCATGTGATATGATTACCCCCAGGTCCCTTTCCTTTTGTTGTTGTTACTACCTCCCCTCATTGTGTAATCTTCCCGGGTTCTTGTTTCCCAGGTGCATTATTTTGCACTTCTTTGCATTGAATCCTAGCTGCCATACTTCTGACCATTCCTCCAACCTTGCCAAATCCCTTCTCATCCTTTCCATGCCTCCTTGTGTATCAACCCTGTTGCAGATCTTTGTGTCATCTGCAAAGAGGCATACTTTTCCTTCCAGTCCCTCTGCAATGTCACTTATAAATGCATTAAAAAGGACTGAACCCAGTACTGAACTCTGCGGTACCCCACTAGTAACCCCTCTTTCTTCAGAATGGACTCCATTTACAATTACCTTCTGTGTCCTGTTGTCCAGCCAATGTTTTACCCAGGCTACCACCCTGGGACCCACTCCCAGGCTGACTAATTTAACTATTAATCTTTTGTGGGGGACTGTGTCAAATGCCTTGCTAAAGTCTGGGTAGGTCATGTCCACATCCCCTCCCTGGTCTACTACTTTGGTCACCCAGTCAAAGAAATCTATTAGATTTGTCTGACATGATCTTCCCGCTGTGAACCCATGCTACCTTGGGTCCTGTGCCCCACTGGCCTCAAGGTACTCAACAATTCTTCCCTTCAGAAGTGACTCCATCACTTTCCCTACCACAGAGGTCAAACTGACAGGTCTGTAGTTTCCTACCTCTGTCTCGGTCCCACTTTTGTGAAGGGGAAATCACACCCGCCTTCCTCCAGTCCTCGGGTACCACACCATCCTCCCATGATTTATTAAAAAGAGCACTCAGTGGTTTCACTAGTTCCCCCTTAATTCTTTTAGAATTCTGGGGTGAATTCCATCAGGCCCCATTGCTTTGTCCACCTTCAGTTTTAGGAGTTCTTGCAGAACCCTTTCTTCTGTGAAAGGGCTGGGATCGACCCCCGTATCAAGAGTGCTTCTGTTAATTGGATTAGGCACTTCCCCCTCCTCTTTTGTGAATACTGAGCAGAAATATTCATTCAGTATCTCTGCTTTTTCACTGTCCCCCTCTGCCCACCCACCATTCATTCTATTCAGCCTCACTATCCATCTCTTTGTCTTTCTATGCTCTCTGATGTAGCTATAAAAAGTTTTATCCCCCTTCTTAACCAAGTTGGCTATTGTTTCCTCAGTTTGGGCCTTTGCTATTCTGACTTCCCTCCCTGCTTCCTTCTGCCTTAACTGGTACAGCTCTTTATCCTGCTCCTTCTGTGTTTCCTTATACTTCCTGAATGCTATCTTTTTTCTCTGACTTTCCCAGCCACCTCTTTTGAGAACCATAGTGGCTTTTTCTTTCATTTTAATTTGTTTATTTGCTTCACACAAAGGCTTGTTGCCTCTGTGATGGCAGTTTTGATGATTCCCCATTGTTGCTCCACCCCTCCTTCTAGCCTGTTTGCTAGTGCTTTTCTGAGGCACTCTCCCATCTTGCCAAAGTCAGCCCTCCTGAAGTCCAGTACCCTCACTTTTGTATGGCTTGACTCTGTAGCTGAGTTTAACGTGAACCACACTGTTTGATGGTCACTTGTTCCCAGATGGCAACCCACTTCTAGATCTGAGATCCTCTCACTGCCCCCATTTGAGAGTATGAGGTCTAAGATTGCTCCCTCATGAGTGGGTTCCAAAACTAGCTGTCTGAGGCCTGCCACCTGTAGGGTATCGAGAATGGCCCTGCTCTTGGATGTGGCTGCAGCAAATGTGCTCCTGTTAACTTCTGGCATATTCAGGTCTCCCATCAACAATATCTCCCCTTTCTCTGCCATCCTAAGAATGCCTTTTATCATATCCTTGTCCATTCCCTCACCCTGACATGTGGGTCTGTACACAACCCCTGTGCGGATTGTGGTGCCCTTTCCAGTCTCCAAGGTGACCCACAGTGCCTCCTCTCCTCTCTGTTTACTCTTTTGTTCAGTTGCTTTTATCCCTTCCTTCACATAGAGAGCTACTCCTCCCCCTCTTCTCTCCTGCCTGTCTCTCCTGTAGGTTATGTACCCTGGTATGTTAACATCCCAGTCATGGTTCTCTATGTACCATGTTTCTGTGACTGCTACGATATCCAGGCATCCCTCTTCCATCAAGGCCACCAGCTCAGGGAGATTGTTGCCCAGACTACGGGCATTGGTACTCATTACCCTCCATTTCCTGATGGCCGTATTCCTTTTTGCCCCATCCCTGTCCTTCTTGCCTTTGTCACTTTCCCCATTTACCCCTGCCCTTCTCCCTATCACCACCTCTATGTTAGTGTTTACTGCACTTACTACCATGATTTTTTTTGGGGGGCTAGGATTTTCTTGCTTCTTTCCAGTGCCTCCCCCCTTGGCTAGTTTAAATGCTTGCCAACAAAGCATTTAAACCTATCACCTAGGATCCTGGTTCCCCTCCTGGACAGATGCAGACCACCATACCAGTATAGGCTTGCATCACTCCAGGTGGACCCCCAGTCCCCAGTGAAGCCAAATCCCTGAGCTCTGCACCAGTTTTTCAACCACTGATTGAATCCCATGGTGTGGAGCACCCTAGCCTCTCCTACGCCATAGATGGGCAGCACCTCCCAGAAGGTTATCAGTGTACTTGCCCAGGCCCTCTCCCAATTCCACAAACCTTCCCAGCTGTTCTAATCCCTTTCTTAGCTAGGTCATTTGTCCCTAGGTGGACAATGACATCCAGATCCTCCCCTGTGCAGCTGCTCCGGCAATTCTGAGGATTCGTTCCCTGTCCCTCCAAGCCATGGTGCCAGGCAGGCACCTTACCTCCCTCTCTCCTTCCTCCCCCAGTTCTACCTTCCTAACAATGGAGTCCCCCACCAGAAGTTGTTTTCTTCCCCTGTGGGGTCCAATGCCACCCTCCTGTGGGTCTCCTTTCTGGAGATTCCCAGCATCTTCCTTGGTCTCCACTGCAGATGCCTCCATAGAGGAACCACACTTTGTCAGAATGGCATAGGAATTGTGGAGAGGTACAACTGGAGGGATGCACCTCTGTTCCACCACCCTCACCCTCCCTGAGCCCACTGTGGTCCAACCGCTCCTCTTTCTTGGCAACCTCTGAGGCAACAGAAGTGGCACTGGTGGTCCCTGGATGGAGGAGGAGGTCCCACAAATCCTGGCCAACTCAGCCTGGAGATGAGCAACCTCTTCCCTCAGCCTAGAGAGGTGCCTGCAGATGGGGCAACACCGCATCCTCCAGAACGTCTCCCAGAAGACTGCTGCTCCACTGCCACTGCACTGCACCACTCCCATCTTGTCTTATATCTGGCCCCTTAACTGTTGTTTGGAATCCTTACTCTTTCCTCTATTTTTTTTTCTCCTCTCTCTCTACTTTCTGCCTCTGTGCCCTTTAAGCTCCTGATTGTCCTGTTCTGAGACAAGAATATCCTATATTTCTCAGTAGACCCTTTACTTGCTCAGAGGCAGGCCTCCAGCAGCTAAAGGGAGCCGGAGAGCTGCTCTTGCCCTTCTAGGATGGTGGGTCTTTGGTGGTTCTGTGATCACTCACTTCCTGCTCCCAAACAGGAAGTTCCTGTTGTCAGTCAAATCCAGTCACACAGCACTCCTTCCTCCTGGTGTGTTCTGCCAAGCTACTAACAGAATCTTTCTAAGGCAGTCTTTAAATTTAGCTTCCTTCTAGCTAAGCCACTCCCCCTACTTACTAGATCTTTCTACAAGTAATTTAAACTGCACAGCTATCAAGCTCTTTCAATCACCTGAGCATTACAACACTTTCTCACATACTGTTGTGGGTAGTGTTGTACCCACTGAGGGTAGAGGTCAGTGCTATCACCATTGGTAGATGAAAATCAGTGCTGTAACTATCGAGTAGGTGACCACTGTGACTGACAGTGGTTGTGGGTAGTGCTATCACTGTTGGTAGATGAGAATCAGTGCTGTGACTATAGGGTAGGTGGCCACTGTGACTGATAGTGGAAGGTGTTTGTTCTATGACTATTAAAGAGGTGGTACAGTTCTGTGACTGTTGGGGGTGGGAGGGGTCAGTCCTGTGACTGTTGTGGGTAAGGGGGCAGTGCTGTTGCTGTTGTGGATGGGTGGTCATTGCAGTGACCATTAGGAGTAGTGGGTCTGTGCTGGTAGTATAGCCTAGAGGTTAGAGTAACGAGCTGTGAATGAGCTTGGTGCATCAAGCAGACCAGACCTTGGTTTGATTCTCACAACCTCCACTTGCATACTGAGTGACTCTGAGCAAGTCACTTAACCTCTTAGTGTTCCCAGGTCACCCCTGAAAACAGTCACTTGTGCCTAGTGGGCCTTACCCAGTTACCAAAGACTAAAAAAAAAAAAATAAATTGTCAGTGGATGGGAATTAGTGCTGTGACTGATGGTAGAGAGTGTCACTTCTGTGACGTTTGGGGGTGAGGTGGCTTTGCTGTGACTGTTGGGGATGGATGATCAGTGCTGTAGGATGGGGTGTAGTGTAGTGCTGTGACAAATGCTGTTACTATTGGGGATGGGGATCAGTGCTGTGACTCTCAAGGATGTATGGTCATTGCCATGACTGCCAGGTTGAAGGGGTGTTCTGTGACTGTTGGGAATAGTGAGAAAGTGTTGTAATGCTCAGGGGTGTGGATCAGTGCTGTGACTTCCAGAAGTGGGTGGTCATTGTCAGGGCCCCTACTTTTCTGCGGCACAGTGGGACCAAGTTCTGCAGCAAGACTACCACTTGCCGCAGAACTTCTGCGGCGGTGGTTTGTAATTTCTGCAGAAGTTCTGCGGCACTAACAAACTACCACATCACAGTGACAGCTTGTCATCCTGACTTCACTTTCATGGCAGTTTTTATAGCAATCAGGATGGTGGAAAGCACAGTAACACTAGTTCAAAAAATAACAGAATTATAAAAATAATTTTATGCCTAAAAAAGCAAAACAAATGTCTCTCCCTTAAGGTCCTAGCCTGTTAAATAAATGACATATGCAGAGGGGGATCTTATGTGATAAATAAGGTATTTCTATATGCATGCTATCTATCCCACTAATGAGGTTTCCACTGTCTATCACTTATATATTTGTATGTGCTTTCTACACCACTCATGAGGTTCCCACTGTGTATCACTTATATATTTATATGCAATCTGTAACATACATACAAATGTGTGTGGGTGTGTGGTGAGAGAGACAGAGACATTGTATGTGTGTGTGTGTGTGTGTGTGTATATATATATATATGTGTGTGTATGTATGTGTGTGTATATACATATATATATATATATATATATATATATATATATATATATTTTTTTTTTAATTTCCATGAACTTGCATCCTCGTTCATACAGGTCCCATTAGAAATGGAATAGAGTAGTTATTGAAAAACTAATTTTTGATGTCAACCTGCTTTCCATGACACACTGCGTAATACCATCAGGCCATGACATGCACATGAACTGATTGTGAGATAGAGCTCTCCAGACCAGCACAATGTGTCCACCATGTGACAGAACACTGCACCATACCTTCCCAGGCTCCGAGCAATGATGTGTTCCACCAATCCTTGTGCTGCCCAGCCAGCTCCCAGAGCTGTTCTCTGAACCTGAGTTGCTGGCACAGAAACACAGCATGCTACCCTCTGGCCCAACAGCTGTCCCTGTACACAACATTTCTCCATAACTTTTAGGTGATTCTATCAACCAATGACAATATGTAATCAATAACCCTGGCAAAAATGCGTACAGTGCAATTATTTATTTAACAGGTCTATTCTTTCAGCAGGTATACACATTATTATATTTCACTTTTCTGGGCATAATTATTTTTCTTAAAAATGACAGTTAAATTCATTTTACCAGTTATTCATTTCAGATGGCATCTCTATACCTTAAAGGCACAAATAGGTTTGTACAAAGTGAGGTATGGACTTAACACGTCTGTGCTATTGGCAAGGTTTTGTTTAAGTTGTCCCTAGTGCAATAATGTAAGACTGAAAATTGTATTAGGCTGTAGTGCAGGTTGAACAAATATCATCATGCCTGATGTGCTGTGCCACCGTCTCTGGCAGTGGGAGCTGTGGTAGATAAGTGACTGTTCATTTCTGTTGCAGATTACAGCCCTTTCATTAGCTAATGTATGATGTTATAGCAATGATAACATCACATTCTGAGCTTATAGGGGGTTTAGGATATAAAAAGAGGGAAGGGAACCAGATTCTATGGAAAAACAGAAATATTAATTAAAAAATCAACAAGAAGAGTGAATTTTATGCACTCAGAGAAGTTCTGCATGTAGATTGCAGTTCTTATGCAAAATCTCTGCAGCTGCAGAATTCTAGGGGCCTTGGTCATTGTAATGACTCTTAGTGGAGGGTGTCAGTCCTGTTACTGTCAGTGGGTTGCTACAGTCCTGTGACTGTGGTGGGGGGGCCGGACAATACTGTGACTGTGGAAGAGGGGATGTTACAGTCCTATGACTGTGGGGGGGTTGGTGCAATCCTGTGACTGTGGAAGAGGGGATGTTACAGTCCTGTGACTGTGGGGTGGGTTGCTTCACTCCTGCACCTGTGGGCTTGTACAGTCCTGTCACTGGGGGGGGGGGTGCAGTCCTGTAACTGTGAGAGGGGAGATCGCACAGTCCTATGACTGTTGGGGGTGGTCATTGCTGTGACTGATAGTGGACTGTGTCAGTACTGTGACTGTCGGAGCAGTGGTACAGTCCTGTGATTGTTGGGAGGAGGATACATTATGTGTTAGGGATAGTGTCTCATTTATGTGATTTTCAGAGTGAGGGTCATTCCAGTGACTTTTGGAAGGTCTGCTTCTGCACAGTCCTACAGCTCTGAGAGACTGAAGCATTTGCAGGAAGTTGTATGAACGGCAGGAAGGTTGCAGAAGGCACCACAATAAGTGACTGTTCGGAGGGGGCGGTCAGTCCTGACTGTGTTGGTTGGCCATCAGTGCTGTGACTGAGGTACAGTGTTGTAACTGTTAGGGGTTGGGAATACTGATGTGTCCAGAGCCACCTTAGACTTTGTGGGGTCCAAGGCAGAGGTCAAAAACTGGGCCCCCTATCATCGGCTATCAGCAGTCTTGTCTTTGCTTACTGTCGTATTCACAGCACAACTGGTACTGCCTATAGTTTTGGAGGTGGGTAGGGGCCCTCAGTGCCACTGTGAGGTAAACAAAAAGAACCCACACTGCAAGTATTGGGGCAGGCAGGAGACTTCAGTGCTGCCAAACGGGAATTAAAAGAACCTGTGCTGCCTGTATTTGAGGTTGGGCAGAAGACCACAGTGCCAGTGAGCAGCTGAAAGAAAAAAGCCCTTCAGGGCTGGGGAGATCTCCCACAACGGGAAACTTAAAGAAAAAGCCCTTCAGGGCTGTGGAGATCTCCCACAATGGGAAACTTAAAAAAAAACCTTTCAGGGCGATGGAGATCTACTCCTGTGGGCAGCTGAAAGAAAAAAGCTCATTGTGGCTTTACAGAGCCACCAGAGAGAGCATTTGACAGAAAAAAAAACTTTAGGGCTATAGAGATCTGCTACAGTGGGCAACTCAAAGCAAAAAAGTCCTTTAGGACAGTGGAGATATATAGATCATTGCAATCCCCATGTTTGTAGCTGAACTGCAGCCATGTTAGTCATTAGATCCAAACAGCTTCCAGGATATAGGTAATCTTTTGTAGGCCATGGGGGTTTATAATTGTACTGCAGTGGGTCTCATCTCTGCAACCCTTGTGATTCTTCTGGAGAGATTATACACTGCCTCTTGCCACACCACGCAGCCTGGATTTGGCTTGCCTGTTTGTTCCGAGACAGCATCTAGACTGGAAGTGATTAAGGCCACTAAGCACTTGATCTTTGTTCTGAATCTCCCTGAAAGCCCCACTCAAAGTCTTAACCCCTACTACCAACACCAACACTCGCCACCCACTCAACCACCCCACACTGACAGTGAGATCAACACACTCAAGACTCATCGTCACAGAGCCCAACCGAGGATCCAAGAAAGAAAGGGGAGACCATGGTGCTGTGTCTATCAAATTCTTTCTTTTCTTTATGCCAAATACCAGTGACCTTTTGCAGATTTGCAGATGACGGGACATGTAGTGCCGGCACTTCTAAGATCGACTACTCCAACTCAGTGAGACACGTGCCTCAGTCTGGGATGAGAGGCTGATGACCCCAGACTTGGCTGAGCCCAAGTGAAAGTGCATACTGTGGGATCTGGTCTCTTGATCTGGCATGGAAAAAGGAAAGGGTATTCATGTGAGTTACTTCTGATCACGTGACCTTTCTCAGTGCTCCAACAGGAATCACATCATCAAGTGACTTATCTTAGTTGTCTACAAGGCTGCTTTCAGTTTGGCCTTAATAAGTGAATCATCTGATGTACCCAGCTGGGCAGTTTTGTTTCAAAGTGCAGGGCCCCCCAGAAGTGCAGGGCCCAGGACAGCTGCCCCTACTGCCCCCCAAGAATTAAGCCAATCATCCAGGTGGTCATGTGGGACAGAGGTGGACAAGTAGGGCTTTATGAAGAATGCACTAGCCATTTACATATCCCCCCTTGGATTCCTGCCTTCACCTGGGAGAGGCCAAAGGTCAAGTCAGCATGCCTCCCCACCCAGTGACAGGACAGGACAGGACAGTTATCTAACAAATGCTCATTCTTATGTCCAACCCCCAGCAATCTGAGCATGTTCCTGAACTTGAGTCCCTTATGTGGTGGAAGGTAAAGCACACAGCGCCTCATCCCTCCATACCACTGGACCAGACAGGCCTTATACTGCAGCAAGGGATCTATTTGTTATTAACGGGGCAGGAAATTGGACAATGGGGGTGCTACAAAACACCATGGAATGATTTTGTATTAACGGGACCAGTGATCAGAGGATGGGATGTACCCATGGACACCAGAGAATGTGTTAACTTTAACAGGCCTAGCAATCACAGGTGGATATTGTTTTTGACTGGCAGTTTGAAAGAAATATTGCATTGCTCAAGGTTTCATATAAAAATACTTTTCCTGTAGATGGCTCCTAAGTAAAATAGCATTATGTGGCCTTGTTGGCTCTGATCAGAGTTTGTTATGTAAGTCCTGTGTTCCAGGTTCATACAGTTCCTAATGCACCTAACTGCATACCAATCTTTTTACATAAATAATCAATGTACTGTATATATCCCATTTCAAAATGTCATCAAGCCGTAGCCCAAGATACCTGTAGATATGTACATGTTCCAAGACCGTATGATCTCTACTTGAAATATTCAATGTCTGTTTTATTGTTTTACCCTTAGCAAACACCACGACTTGTGACTTTTTAGCATTTAAAACAAGTTTTAATTGTACAAAGTACCTTTGTAGATCATCAAAAGCCAATTGTAATCTAGTTTCTTTTGACGTTATCAAATGACCTCGAACATATATGATAGTGTCATCTGCGTATAGATGATAATTCACAGAGGAATCCGTAAATGCAAAATTATTCAAATAAATATTGAATATAATGGACCTAAACTAGATCATTGAGGCACACCAGAAACTAGCCTAGCCAAATTGGAATTCAGTCCATTTAATGACACCAGTTGCTGTCCATCTATCAAATAATATTTAAACCAATTGACCTTATCTTTTGACATTCCATTAAATTTGAGTCAAGACAGGAGGATGTCATGGTTAAGAGTATCAAAGGCTTTAGACAAGTCCACAAAAATGGCCCCCATTGACATCCCCCTGTCCAGCATCTCTTGAATGTCACTGGTGACTTTCAGTAAAGCAGAAGTGGTGCCATATAATGGTCTGTATCTGGACTGATGTTTACATATTTTTTCCTGTTCTAGGAAATCCTTCAATTGGTCAACAATCACTTTTTCAAAGATCTTTAATATTGCTGGAAATAGTGACATTGGTCGGTAGTTCTCTATAATGTCTTTTTGGCTAGATTTAAAAATTGGCACCACTATGACAGAATTTCAGTCAGTCCCTAGCTCCCTCATTTACATTCTCTCTCTCTCTCTCTCTCTCTCTCTCTGTTATTGCCACAGAAGCCTGAGTACCCTCCAACCTCAGCAGCTCATGAGAATATTTTCAAGGCAATGGTGACCGTAGGAAACAAGCAGAAAAAAAAATTCTAATAGAAAAAAAAGACTGACGGTACTGTTTTTAGGACTCAGTTTGATGTTTTTATGAACTTTCTTCTTGTGTGCAGCAGACAGTTCTTTAGTCACAATAGTTTTAAATGATTTTACTAGCTGCCATTTTCACACAGATCCCACATAGCAGCTCTGAAAGTTGTGTGGCCTTTTGTGCATTGTCACCTCCAGCGAATCTACTAAAAATGAAACCAGGACTTGTTGGATGCTCCCTCCCCAAGCAAGAAAACTACAAATAGATTTGTTGGCAGAATAAATAGTTTTAGCACTAATTGGAGGATATATGCTTCAAGGGGTAGTATTGTTGTACCTTATCCTCATGTCTTTAACAAATCAATACAAGGGCTTTCTGGAGTATGTTGTATGATTTTAATAATGGGAGGTGATATAGAATTAAATCCCAGCCCAGATACCACAGCTAGTATAGAAGTTATGCACAATAATGCTCGTAGCAAAGCTGCCAACACTGACTTACTGGCCACTATGATAAGTGAACAAGATCCCAGTATTCTGGGCCTGAGTGAAACCTGTTTATCAGAGAAAATAAGAGACTATGAGCTCACTGTTCCTGGGTATCAGCTTTTTAGATCAGATAGGAAGAGAAGGGGTAGGGGGCTTATATTTGATATAAAAAAGCACTCTAGGTCATGTAGAAGTATTGTTAAGGGGGAGTGAGTTACAGCTGTTATTTATTCCCCTCCTAAAACAAGTTTAAAAACTATTGAAGGGATATTGAACAAAATAGGAGACTGTGTATAAACTAATGATACTTATGGGAGACCATGATTTTGATTGGTCAAAGCCTCGGAGTAGACAATTAAAAGGGGTAGCCTTGGCATTAGGGATCCAACAACATATTAAATCACCTATCATTTCACAAATACTGTATCTCCACATCTGGGACTACCCTTGACTTAATATTCACCTCATTCCAAATACAAGTTGAAGCCTCTGGTACTTTATCGCCCCATTGAGGGGAACATAATCCAGCCTGGATCACTCTGCACAGATCACAACTTTTGTGACCCCTTGAACACTTAAACAAAGACTGGATTAAGGACCTGAGAAGATTTTTAGAAGATGAATTTCTGAAAGGAGTAGGAGCTAAGAAATGGGACTGTTGCAGACTAATCCCAGACTTAGATTTAGCGGTATGGTATTTTACAAGTACTTTCTGGAACATTTGTGATTCACATGCCCCTACAATTAAAAGACTTCCTTGGATAAATGAAAAAAAAAATTAGGGTTAAGAATAGAATTTGGAAAAAAGCATTTAATTCTAAACTGACTATGGACTGGGAACTATTTAAAGTTATATGGAATGAATGTAGAAAATTTACAAAAAGGGCAAAAACTGTGTATTACAGAAATAAAATGAACTGCAATACAGACCCCCAAAACATTTGGAATTCAATAAATCACTTGACTAACCCCGATGGGGGGTGTTCCCAGGAAAATCTGATGTTAAGGGTTGGAAAAACTTTGATTGAAGCACCCAGAGAAGTCTCCGACACATTAAATGTTGTTTTTTTTTTGTTGACCTTCAGGATACCAGGGAATTTTGGATTTGCGAGGAGGGACTGAATCTAAGGATAAAATAATAACTCTAGATCACTGGTCTCTTTTTAGATTTAGAAACCTTATGACATCTGAGATTAACAGGGAGTTGGCTAGAATTAATGCACATAAATCAACAGGACCAGATGAATTGGAGGGTAGATTTTTGAAACTAGCAGCCCAATATATAGCTCCAACAATCCCATGTATTTGTAATTGGAGCTTGCAGCAAGGTGATTTCCCTTTGTCCTGGAGAGAGAGTAAAATTATACCCATTCATAAAGGAGGAGATGCATCAGAGGTAAACAACTACCGACCAATGGTCTTGTTGTCTACCTTATCAAAATGCTTAGAAAAATTAGTAAATGGACAGATTAGTGAGTATATTAATAGACACAACCTGCTGACTCCTTATCAATCAGGATTCCATAAGGGTTATTCCACCTGTAAAGCTTTGATGGAATTTAAAAATCTGATTTGTACTTCACTGAATTTGAGTCAGGAGATGGCAGTTGTTCTTACTGATCTATCAAAAGCCTTTGACCTGGTGGACCACTGCCTCTTCTGTGATAGGTTAAGGGGTCTGGGCTTTTCTGATGGTTCTCTAAATTGGTTAACATCTTATTTAACTGGGCAGACCCAGAGGGTTGAAGTACAGAAGTGTATATCAAAGCCCTGAGAAGTAACCAGAATGTTCCATTAGGGGTCCATACTGGGACCCCTCTTGTTCCTAATTTTTAACAATGAACTACCTCAGGTGGTATGATGTACAGCTATAAGGCTGTATGCAGATAGTACAGTAATGGTAGCCACAGGTGCAAATGTATTGGACCTTCAGATTAAGCTGCAGGCCGACTTTGCAAGGGTTGAGGAGTGGTTTACCAGGTCACAGCTACTTATAATGTTAAAAAAAAATGATGCATTTTGCACCAACAAATTCTTCACAAATACAGATTTTCACAAATAACTTTATTATTTTATTATTTAATTAGTATTTCGGAGAGACCTTTGAGCGTGAGCTCTTTTACAAAGGTTCCATGTCAGGGTGGACAGTAAGACAATACACATATTCAGTGGTTGCAGAGGCCTGATCATTAGGCATTAAAGAGCGATTACATGAGAATTAGACAAATAGGAGAAAAACAGAGCAGTTGTAATAGAATACTAAGCTATTTCTAATTGGTTGCCCTGGGTGGCACACCCCTGGAAACCTCCAAATCCATTGATAAACTATGGCAGAGTAACAGCATAGGGTTTAACACTATCCCAGATGGCGAGAGGCTGGGTGACAGTGAAACAAGGGGGACTGGGTTTGAACCTACTGCAGACAGCGAGAGGTGGGGGGATAGTGAAATGGGGGCTGTGATGGGGGCAGCTCCAGATGGCTTTGTCAAGTAGCATGTGTGTGGGGAGTTAGGGAGGGCAGTATCAACAGCATTTAAAGAGGACTGATAGCTTACTTAAGCCCTTGGCTAGGCTGGAATGGAGGCAGGGCTCTCTAGGTAGCCCTACTGGGTGCTACCTTGGGGTAGGCCTGTCTATCAAGTGGGGCCTGAGAAGCAGGTGCATTTTGAACTAGACATTAGGTGCTGTCTGAGGCCTGCTTTGAACTGAGACAGGTTGTTGTTTGTTTGTAATTTCATTGGGCGTTCATTTATCCAGAGGGGGGCCCGATAGAAGAAAGCGTGCTGCCGTAGTGAGGTTCGGCAGAATGGTATGGACAATGCTCCATTCTTTCTCCCTCTGGTGATGTGTGATGAGAGAGAAGCCTCAAGCAGGTTTCCTACACAGGGTGGGGTTTTTCCGAGGAGTGCCTTCTTTCCCAGGAGGCAAGTTTGGTATTTGATCCTGTCTTTTAGGTTAAGCCAGTATGTACGCTCATACAGGGTGCAAGTATGAGTGTAGTGATCTGCACACAGGGTGAGGTGGCATGCCTTATTGAGTGCAACTTTGACCCTTTTGAGCACTGTATCAGTAGCAGCTCCATAGACCACCAGCCCATAGTCTATCGTGGAGAGTATGGAGCTGGAGACTGAGATTCGGAGTGCTTCCGGGGTGAGGGATTTCTTATGTCTATAGAGGACCCCAATTCTTGTGTTTACCACTCTGGCTAGAGAGTCTACGTGGTGTGTATAAGTGAGAGAGTCATCAATGGTGACCCCTAGGTACTTGAACAAGTGCACCTGCTCAATCTGCTCACCAGCCTTATTGGTGATTACGAGGGGAGCATGCCTGCATTTGTTGTAGGGGCTGGATTGTAGCATGGCCTTGGTTTTCTTGTAATGTAGTAGCAGCTTTTGCCTACTGAACCAGTCCTCGCGTTTATTGAAAGAGTTCTGTAGTTCTGTTTGTAGGGCAACCTGAGAGGTGCTGCTGCTCAGCAGCAAGGCATCATCTGCATACAGAATAAGTTTGGTGTCACAAGCTGTGGGTAGGTCATTTACAAAGAGGCTAAAAAAGCAGGGGCCCTAGAATTTATCCTTGAGGAACTCTAGGAGTACATCTCTGGAACTGGATAACATCTGCCCAATTTTGACTCGCTGGCTCCTGTGTGTTAGGTAGTCATTGAACCAATTCAGGGTGTTAGGTGCCACACCCAATCTTTGGAGCTGGAGTACTAGTAGGAGGTGGCTGACGGTGTTGAAGGCTTTGGTGAGGTCAATGAAGATGGACCCCACCAGTTTGCCTTCATCCAGCGCCTTGTGCGCAGTCAGTGCATTCCAGCAGTGCCATGGTGGTACTGTGTTTTTGCCTGAAACTGTGTTGGTTTGGGCAGTGCAGATTGTACTTATTGAGGTATTCTGTGAGTTGACTTGCCATGATTTTTTCAAAGCTTTGGATAGTGGGGAAAGGATAGATATTGGCCTGTAGTTTGACACCAGCGCCTTGTCACCATTCTTATGCACTGGAGTTACCAGGGCTTGCTTCCATACCTCCAGAAATTGAGCTAGAGCCAAGGATTTATTAAATAGCATTTTTATGGGCATGATAAGAACATCATGGGTGAGAGATAGTAACTTCATGTCTAGTCTGTCACTCCCCAATCTGGTTTTGCCTAGGACTTTCCTGACCATCGTTAGGGCCTCCTTCACTGTCACCTTCTTAAAGTAGAAGGCTGGGTGGTTAGTTATGGGCAGGTTGGTGCAACCTTGGTCCTCCACAGGCAGAAGGTAGTCTGGAGGCAGCACTGAGGACAAGTCTGTAAAGGCCTGGTTAAAGGCATCAGCAATGGCTAGCGGATCTGAGGAGGATGAGTTATTAATGTTGAGCATCTTAGGGTGCTGCTTTTGATCTTTACCAAGGATGTTCTTGATGTTGTCCCAAAACCTCTTTCCATCTCCCCATGCGCTGTTAAGCTGGGTCTTATGGAAATCAGCTTTAGCAAGCCTGATAAGTTTGGTGCACTGATTTCTAGCCGTTTTGTAGCACTGTAGGTCATGCTTGCTACCTGAGTTTAAGGCTTTTTCCCAGAGGCAGTCCCTCTCCTTTAGGAGGGAGAGGAGCTGCCATCAATCCAGCCGTTCACTTCCCCCTGAATTTTCCATTTTGTGCGTGGTGCATAGATATCACAGATAGAATTGAAGCCCTCAGTGAAAAAACTAAGGGCCTGGTCCAGCATAGGTGCCTTGTTGATGAGGGACCAGTTGTAGGCAGACAGGGCCAATTTGAGGGATCTAAGTTTGCCTTTCTGCAGAACCCTGCTCTTGATGAGGCAGGATGGGCTTTTGGCAAGTTTAGTGGTCCATATAGAGGAGATTGAGGAGTGGTCACTCAGCACATCCGGGAGAACCCTGAGTTCGTAGAATCCAGTCAGTGAGCTAGCTAAGACCTAGTCAATGAGGGTGCTGGTACCAGCCTTGTAGTTCTGCCTGGTAGGGTGAATTACAAGTTGCGTGAGATTGTGGGCAGTGATTAGGTCTCTGGAGGGTGTCACCTCCTTACATAACCAGTTAATATTAAAGTCACCGGTCAAGATGAGTTCTGAGCCATTTTTGAGTGCACTAATATCTTCCTTAACAAGAGGAATGCCTTTCTTGGCTTTTTTGGGGGGCAGGTAGGTTGTGGCGATTGAAAGGGTCTTGCCTTTTAGGCCGACTTGTATTTTTACCACTAGCAACTCAAAATCCTCCACAATTTTGGAGATTAGGAGGACGGAGCAACTCAGTGAGTTTTTGGCACATAAGAGGCAGCCGCCACCTTTCCTGCCTATTCTATCAAGTTGAAGTGCTTGGAATCCTTCCATAGCCACCTCACCATCTTTGATCCTACCCGATAGCCAGGTTTCAGTTAGGCAGAGTATGTCAGGGGGCATGGATGGTCATCCAAGCCTCGAGCTGGTAGAATTTGGCAGTTAGGTTTCAGATGTTTAGCGAAGCTATCTTCAGGCCGTTCACTGTATGGACCCCCCTGCTCCTCGGGGTTGTTGGTCAAGGGTTAGGTGAACATTGCCAGAGAGTAGCAGTAGCAGAAAAATAACCTTTCTGGCAGATAGGGTGATGTTTATCTTCCCTCGTGCCTTCCATCGCCTGCGCTTCAGGTGGGGGAGGTGTCTATACGCCTGTGTTAAATTAGGGGGAAGCTAACCATTAAGATTATGGTTTGGGAGGTTGGCTTGGTGATAACTGTGTATGGGAGGTGCGGGAGGATAAGGAGCCTATCGTTACCGGAAGTGGTAGTGACCATGTGTATGCTTTTCTTCCAGCTTGCACCCAGTGAGGATTCAGAGTGGGGAGGTAGGGGTCTGAATTCGTATATGGTACCAGCAATGTCAAAAGAGGTAGTGAAGAGTAATAGTAAGTGGTTGCACCCCATGGTAGTTTGTTTGGTGTTGCTGGCCTGCTTTAACTGCTAGCTGATTTATAGTTGAAAGGGTATATAGTTGAATTAGGGTGAGAGCTCTAACAATAGGGCAGGTTAGAGCAGTAATTGAGAGGAGTTAACTGGAGTGGCTGGAGAAAATGTTGAGAGCAAATGTGCGACCCTGTGGGTGAGACTGCTTTAAAAAGGGGTGGTAAGAAAGTGGGTCAAGTCAGGTATTGAAGACAGGGAGGCCAACTGCATAAGAATGTGCAGCAGTGGAGTGACCAATCAGCTGCTAGGCTGAGGAAATGGGTGGAGTAAATATCTATTTAATACTGTGAGGAGGTGGCACCAGGACATCTGAGGAGGACAGCAGCAGCAGGGGGGTTTAAGGGAAGGGTTTGTAGGTAAGGCAGAGAAGAAATTAAGCTGTTTAGAGAGACAGCATTACGGGTGGGGTTGAGAAATTAATAATTAGCAGAGTGACCAGTGTGGGGAAGGGGACAGGGTTTGTCAGTAGGACAGAAATAGTAAATAGAAATAGAAAAAGTAGGGCGGGAGGCAGTATAGCGCAGTGGTTTAAGGCTCTGAGCTGCAAATCCGGTGACATCCAGCAGACCAGACCTGGGTTTGAATCCCACAGCTTCCACTTGCATACTGTGTGACTCTGAGCAAGTCATTTAACTTTCCTGTGCTCCCAGGTCGCTCCTGTAAGAAAGCTTTCAGCTTAGTGTGCTACTCCTGGTTAAACAACGAAAAAAAAGAAATGGAAAACTGCAGCAATCTTGTTCAGTAGCTAGGTCAAAGCAGTCAAACATCAGCTACTATACAATACAGTTTGTTCAGCACTAGTCGCACAGCTGCAAGTAATACTGAGAGGCTAGACTAGTGGCTTGTAATAGACTAGCTAAACTGGCAGGTAAAGTAAGACCAATTGATGCATAACATAAGTAAATTACATTAACAAAAATTCAGTCCAGAACACAGCA
The DNA here is from genome assembly GCA_016271365.2 of Neoceratodus forsteri. Lineage (NCBI taxonomy): Eukaryota > Metazoa > Chordata > Ceratodontiformes > Ceratodontidae > Neoceratodus > Neoceratodus forsteri. The sequence goes on along the minus strand of CM028133.1, from coordinate 81,230,236 downwards.
CAGAAAGAGATTTCCCTGAGATCAGGAAGGGCCAGGCGTTGGAAAATCAGCCAAGGAGCAGAACTGCCAATCAGTGCCTGGCTCCTCCATGGGGCATCCAATCAAAACAGCGGCATTCAAAACCACGAGTTTCAGAGTTCTGGAGCATACCTGAATCTGTCCGGGGCTCAGTCGGGTGGTCTGTTAGCTGTAGCCTGCTCAGAGAGAGCCAGGGCTACAGGAACAGCTTGGGAAGCCCGCAGATGAGCTGTCTGTGGAATAAGGAGGGAAACACAGAGGATTAAATACAATTAGAGTACAATAGCAAGCTCAGTGGGGGGCAGGCAGTGGGGAAGGATGAAGAATGAGGTAAAGAGGTGGCAAATGCAGGGCAATTATTTAGAGCTAGAAGAGGAGTTAATGGGGGGGGGTCTGTACTTTGGCACCGGGACATCTGAGGAGGACAGCAGCAGCCAGGTGGGGTGTAAGAGGAGGGTTTGCAGGTAAGGCAGAGAAGAAATTAAACTGTTTAGAGAGACAGCATTACAAGTGCGGCGGAGAAATTAATAATTAGCAGAGTGACCAGTGTGGGGAAGGGGACAGGGTTTGTCAGTAGAGCAGAAATGGAAAACTGCACCAATCTTCTTCAGTAGCTAGGTCTAAGCAGTCAAACATCAGATACTATACAATACAGTCTGTCCAGCACTAGTCGCACAGCAGCAAATGAAGAAAAAATAGACCTGGTGGATAGTTATTGTTATTTGAGAGTAGTCTTTGACCTCCAATTAACCTTTAGCAACCATATTACTATAACTATTTGTAACCACCCTGTTACCCAGGGTTACTAGAATCCCAATAAGACCTAATGGTAGGCAGGGAAGGCAGCTTGTGAAACTCCAGTTAAATGGATTTCATATTGTCTCACTCTGTTCTCAGTCTCAATTGAGACTGAGGGATGACATCACCATAGAACTCTCGCAGCTGCATGAGCCACACTGGAATGCTGCAGTTGGAAGTTAGGATAGAATGTTGGGGATTTTTGAACAGAGTCTGTGTGCAGTCTTGGAGAGAGGAGCAGCACAGTAGTCTGTGTGCAGGCTCTCAGAGCTTTAAGCTCTGTTTTAGAGGTACTGTTAAGTAGGTGTGTGTTTCCACCATAAGAGGGACACAGAAACTTATTGCTGAAGTGATGGAGACCGCTGTCACTGGTCCAAGTGCCCTATCCCTGAGGGGATGGGGGTGGAAAGGTTTGCCTGTTTTCCAGGGGCAACCCTCCTGGTTCCGGCTAAGGGAAGAAGCTGCCTATTTCAAGTTGTGCTGCGGCACCAGAAGCTGTGGAAGAGAAATTCCTGTGAGGAATCGCCTGTGGGGCACCTGCAACCAAAGGGTGAGTTTGCTCTGACAGAGGGCCTATGTTTTTCACCTGAACTGTTGAAACGTGGGGATTGGACTACTTAATCTGTAGGAGGTCCAGTGTAATAGACATTGCCGGTTAACTCAAGTAGGTTCAAGTCCAGCACAAAGAGTGAAGTAAAGTGGGGATTGGACTGCTTAATCAGTGGGGGGCCTAGAGCAATGGGCAAAGCCAAGTAAAACTATGTTCAAGTCCAGCACAATGGGAAAGCAAGACAAACAGAGGAAATGTGACATACATTTAGCCTTAATATACATTGCCAAGCTTTACAAAATGAGATGTTAAATGTCCAGAGAAATGGCCCGGTATGAATTGTGGAAGCGAGAGGTGGGAGACCCCCCATCAGTAATAACCAAATTCACCTCTACGGATTTGCTCTGTGGCACCTTTACTTTCTCTCAGGTACTTGGCCAGTGCCTGAGGAAAGTACCCAGATGTGGGATTAAAAGGAAGTTTCCCTGATAGAGCTGAGGTGCTCTTAGGTGGTTTAGGGAGCCACCAGCAAATGTTTCCATGACATATGGAAGGTGTCCGAATGGCCTGCAAGGGAGCCGAGCCAGAGAAAACCCAGATCAGTGTACAAGTTCAGGCTGTGTACCCAAAGCAGAGTGCAAGTCTGGGCAGTGTGCCCAGTGGGTTCAGAGCCTGAGAGCTAAAAGTGTTGAGGAAGTGTTCTTGATTCTTTTAATCTGCATTACCAGGAGTGTAGCCCCGTGGGGGTCCATCTATGCTTTGTTTATTCTTTTTGGATGTGAATAAAAGCCACACTTTAGAATCCCATTCCTGGTATTGGACATTACAGTTATTGCTTTCTGTGTTTGGAGTTACTTGGGTGCCCCTGTGCAGAGTAGCCAAACCTAGCCTTTTTACCGAGTGACCTATTCCTCCCCGAACCCAGTCCCCACCTGGTACGGCTGTCAGATTCAAACAGCACACCACCTGTCATTTACAAAAAGGCAGGGGTGGGGGGCTTATATATTGAAAAAGCAAATAAGAAGCTGGGGGCTTTAAGGAGAACCAGAAAATGCTTAAAGCTTAATGACAGAAAAAAGGGTGGCTGAGAAGCTCATTTTGCCCACCCTGAAATATGGGGGAATTGGTTTATCACACAGGAAATAATTATTGGACAGGTTAGATAAACTACAATATAAAATAACAAGATGTGTGTTGTAGTGCAGCTACAGGACACATCAATGTTCGCTATTGAGCAGGCTGGGATGGCAGCCCCTCTATAGCGAACACATTAGGAATTGTTTAGTCCTAATTCACAAATACAAGACATTTTATCCTGAACATAGTATCCCTCAACTACTTTTCTTAGCTGAAATGAACAGTAAGAGGGAATTATCAAGAACAGTTAATCTAAATATAATTTATCAGGGAAAATGGAAAAATAAATGTGGGGACAGAACACTTAACTCTCGGGTAGCTTCCCTATGGAATAAACTACAATGTACATTACAAGTACTGCCAGGACCTAGGGCATTTACCTCTATTTTACCTGACAATGCATATAATTGATTGACAGAATTGTGGTCTCTTATTATAAGGCATTGTATATAATTATAGAGTACTGTTTGTTTGTGTCTTTTGTATCATCATCTATGATCAAGTACTTTTCTTTCTTTTATTTGTGTTTTTTTTTAAACACAGCTGATAATACAGAACACTGACTTGTGAACTGGACTGATAAAGTCCAAATGACATGTATTTCCTGTATAAAAATAAAGTTTTACCTACCTACCTAACTGTATTTTCCTTAGGGGAAAAAAGCTCACCAGTAATTATAAATAGAATAATAGATAGGCGAGTGTCTATTACAAGGGAATAATACCATCGAGAGGTTCTGGGGATAAGAGAACCTCGAGAGCAAAGCTCGAGAGGTTCCCCTGTCCCCAGAACCGCAAGATGGTATTATTCCCGAGTGATGGACACTCGCCTATTTTTTATTTTTTGTAATACAGTATATGGATGTGAGTTTTTTTTTAATAGCTGTTTATATGGTGCTGTGAAACTAGGTTCCCGCTGCAGTGAGGGCTCAATCTCTGCATATACACCCCACTCGCTCATCTGTCGACACGCCCACTAGCTTGGTTTGTTTCATGCCTTTTCTGTAGTAGTCAGTCTTACCTTTAGTTCTTTTTTGCTGAAGCATGTGAAGGATAGGTAGAAGACAAGGTACAAGTAGTGAAATCAAGGAACAATTTTCTCTCGCTAAGCGAGAGACTCCTGCCATGTTTTTTTTAAATGATTGGCCCACCCACAAAGAAGCTGCATCCAATCAGGAGGTGCGGTTTTAGTAACGTCATCACACACAACTTTGGAGATGTCAGGAAGAAGCCTACGGTCTTGAGTTTGCGCTCTTCAAGTTTTATGATAATATTATTGTTCATAGCTCAAACAATAGTATTACGAGCGCTGAACGATAATATTATCACTTTGGCTCTGGTGTATTACCAGAAATTTTTTGTATGCTTTTCGATTATATTATTTTCACTATCCATATATTACATTCTCGTTATACACCCCCCCATGCATTATTCTATATATAATTAATGAGTTCTGTTTTTTTTTCATATTGACAAAACCATGTATTAAATACCGTAACACATTCACGTGCCTACTTCCAATCGAAAGTGCAGTGCGGCTCGAGACTTTCAAAAACACTCTGCCTCTCAAAAAATACACTTAATCATTAACACTCACCTCATCAGCCACTGTAAAACTAGAGCATATTTTCTTCTTTCTGCCGACTACCTAGCTTTCTCCCAAATCTTTCACCTCTCCCCCTCCCTCTGCAGATCACAAGACTCCACTGCCAGGCAACACGTAGCAATGGCCGTAGCAATGTAAAAAAAAACAGCCAGCTGGAAGATTCAAACGGACGTTTTGTCTTCTTCTTCTTTCTCTTTGCAGTTAAAGCTAATGAAATTGTAGTTCTAACACTTTCTGACAGTTAATTTAATATTTCTACCCATTACAAAGTATTCTGCCTACCAAATAAAGGAAATCTATGACGCAAGGTAAAACTGTCTGTAAAACTTCATCTTCAGATCTCTCAGTAAGAAGAAAAAAAAACAGAACTCTTTGAATTATATAAAACAAAGTATGGGGTGCAGTGTGTTTAACTCGAATTTAACACACACCCTCATTGTTGGATGACTATCATAAACCCCTCGGGCTTTGCCCTCGGGGTTTAAGTGCCATCCAACAACTCAGGTGTGTGTTAAATTCTTGTAACACACTGCACCCAATACTTTATCCTATATGTTACTACTGTACGTTCCCGGTGCCTACTTTAGTTAATAAGCTACTTTCATTCTGTTCATTTGTACTGTATCTGCTGACATCTATTAACTGCTTGGATGAGAAATTGCTGTTAGTTGTACTTTTCTTTCTCTTTTTCTTTTGTGATGTGTTATTTGTATGGACTGCTGCCCTCTTGGTGCAGTTACTCTTGAAAGAGGTTTTAATCTCAAATAGATTCCCTGGTTAAATTATAAGGTAACTAAATAAAAAAAAATACGTAAATGAATGAATGAAAGTTCTGAGTACAAGCTCCGATTTGTAAACATTAATTTAACACCAGCTCTACAAACTGGATTTCTTTAAAAAACATCTTACAAACATATGAACATATGAAATGTCAACAGAAACAGGTCTCATGGTCTATTGAGTCTGCTCGAATGTGCAGCTAGCTCCTCAACTTGCAGCTGCCCCACCCACCCCTCCTCTTAACAACCCCCCTGACTCTGTCTCAACCCCTCTTAAATCCCTCCACTGTTCTACATGATACCACTTCATCGGGCAGAGCATTCCACTTGACTACCACCCTTTCTGTGAAAAAGTGTCTCCGGATTTCCCTCCTGTATCTCCCCCTAGTGTCAGTCAGTGCCCTCTCATGTCCCCCACCTTCTGATCTGAAGAATCCCTTCTGTATTAGTCTTGTTTATTTCCATTAAGTATTTAAAGGTTTCAATCATATCCCCCATCCCTCCTCTCTTCCAGGGAATACATGTTCGGCTCTCCCAGCCTCTCCTTATAGGATTTTCCATCCAGTCCTTGAATCATCTTCATTGCCCTATGCTGCACCCTTTCCAGAAATCTGATGTCCTTCTTTAGGAATGGATGCCAGTACTGCACGCAGTATTCCAGGTGCAGCCTGACCAGTGACCTGTACAGGGGAAGGATCACCTCCCTGTGCCTGGAAGAGATTCCACTCGCTATGCACCCCAGCATCTTGTTTGCCTTTGCAGCTGCCTTCTTGCACTGAGCTGAGTGGTTCATACTCCCTGTTATTAGTACCCCTAGATCCTTTTCCTCCATGGTACTTTCCAAGTGGGCCCCTCAGAATTGATATTTCCTCTGCTGGTTCCTTGTTCTGAAGTGCAGGACCTTGCACTTCTTGGTGTTGAACCCCATCTGCCATGTTTCTGACCATGCCTGGAGTTTGGTCAAGTCCTCTTGCAGCCCCCTCCACCCCTCTATGTCATCTACCACATCTTCTATTTTAGTATTGTCTGTGAACAGACTGGTCCCACTCAGGATCCCATTTGAGATATTGGCTATGAATATCCCAAACAGCACTGGTCCCAGAACAGATCCCTGGGTCCCTGCCCAGACCCTCCAATTTTGGAATATTGATAGTAAGCTGGACCATACCTGAATGTTATGTTTGAAATAAGTCCCAGGCAACTATTCCTTTGGCATCACTCCTTTTCTATGAACATACAATGAAGCCAGCAGAAAAAGGCCCAATTGTCTCTCTTTTCTGCTCAAATGTGCAGCTCTCCGTGCTGGGCACTGGTGATGCTCCTCATTACCACCTTTTCTGACCCTTCCCTGAAAAGTAGTGTGACCAGGATTTCTAGATAAAAATAGGACATCTGACAAGGTCTACAACTGGATGGTACATCTACTATTACTTCCTATTAGTGTAAGTCTGAGTAACTTGCCAGTGTCATGCTTGGATATCCCAGATCATTGGCTAGCTGCTGATTTCTTTCTACAAAATGTGGGTGATGGAAACCCTGCAGTATGTTTTCTGAAGGCTAACCTTGACCTAGTATTGTAAGTGCTCTGCTCTACCCTACAGAACAAACTGTCAAAATGAGAAAGTGTTTATTTTATTTATTTCAGATTCAGATTAAACCTTTGAGTCAGAAGACTCTTTTACAAAGGTTCCAAGTCAAAGTTTACAGAACATAATAAAAACAATTCACACAGGGTACAAAAATACAGTGATCACAGAGTACAAAAGCAGGGTACAATGGGTGCAATAGGACAAAGGGAGCTGGACTGGTTTAACATGAATTTACAGCCTGGTCAAGATAACTTCTTCAAACACATTCGACAATTAACATGAAGTTCTAAAATTTAGTGAGTTGCTAAGTGCTGTGTAGAGGTTGTGGCAGCCAGATAGGCATTGTCAGTTGGTGGAGGGAAAGGGGGGGGTGGGATGATAAGTGATGGGGGGGTACGTAAAGAGGAGGGCAGTAGGAGGAAGATGTGAATGCTCTGAGGAGTGACAGTCACAGAGGTTTTATTTTATTAATTTATTTGTTGTTGTCTAGCATTAATACCTTTGAGCTATGGAGCTTATATACAAAGGTTCCACATTGCGAGAATACAAACATTATGCAGGGGAATTTACATAAACAGATCTAATACCTGATATTCAGGCAAGGAACACTTTTACAAATCATACAAGTAGATACAGTTATAGAGACAAGCTATAGAGGTAAGGCAAGTGGTCACAGAGGTATTTCTGAATAAAAACATGGGGTTACAGGAGGAAGTGGGGGTAGATAAGGCAGAAACAGGCTGTTGGTTGGAAATAGGAGTGGATCCACCCATAGGGTTTCCATAGTTAAAACTGGAGTGAAGATGGGATTACAGTATTTGAGTTAAAAGGGGCTGGGCAGGAGTTGGAGACACTTGGTGATTGAAGGATATGGTGTTGGGGGAGTGTCCGAGATGGAATGGTGGTGTATCAGTGAGAGGGTCTGTTTTAAGCTGATGGGGGAAGGCAGGAGAAGGGAAAAGGGGGAGAAGGGAGAAAGTGCTCAACAGGATCCCGGGGGTGTATGCCTAAGTGGCATTAGGTATTTGTGTCACAGTCACACTTACTGAGGGCAGCCAGGTGCATTTGCAGTTTGGATTTAAAGGGGCTGAGTTTTGGTTCCATAGTCAGATCAGTATTCAGAGAATTTAGCCAAAGGGGGGCCTTGCATTCAAAGGTTCACTGCCCTTGCTAAGTACGGCAAAACGGAATATGGTAGACAACTTTGCTGGAACTCCTGGTCAGCCTCGAGTTGGTGGAATAGTTGAGAAGTTTCTGAACTCCTGGGGGTGTAAGGTCAAGAGTGGATTTTTTAGCTAGCAGGCAGACCTGTTACTGGATCTTATTTTTTAAGTTTAGGCAACCAGTGTTGGAGTACAGCTCACATGTGTGAGTTAAGCAATCTGTACCCAGAATGAGTCTACAAGCTTTGTTTAAGGCAGTCTTAATTCTTTTTTAGGGCAGTGTCAGTGCCTGCTCCATAGACTACCAGGCCATAATCTATCATTAACAGCACCAGGCTGTTGACTGCTAGTTTGATGGCACTCTCCATAATGCAGTGTCTATGCTGATAAAGTTGGCCTATTCTGGCACTGGCAGCCTTGGTGATATGATCAGTGTGTAAGCTATATGAAAGGGGGCAGTCAGAGATGATCCCAAAGTATTTAAAGTTATTACCCAGATCAAGGATCTCGTGCCTGTTATTATGTATTTTGAGTAGGTGGGCACTGAAGTCATCTTGCATCCTTTTTTCTAGATCTTCTGAAGCTGAGTGGCAGGTGTAAAGCACAGCGGTGTCTGCATATAGTAGAATCTTGTGCTGGCAAATTTTTGGTAGCTCATTCAAGAAAAGGCTAAATAGTAGGGGGCCTAATATGGAGCCTTGGGGTACTCTTGTGGTGATGTTTCGATGATCAGGTAAGACATCATAGATCCTGATCTGCTGTGTTCTGTTGGCAAGGTAACTCCTCAACCAGCCTAGCGAATCAGAAGATATCCCTATGCTGGTCAACTAGTTGAGAAACAAGTTATGATTAACTGTGTCAAAGGCTTTGGTGAGGTCTATGAATGTAGTCCCCACCAAAAGCCCTCTATGAAGCACTTCATGAATATAGTCAGTAAATTCTACTAAGGCCATGGAATTACTGTGTGCCCTCTTGAAGCCATGCTGCTCAGAGCATTGAAGGCTGTACTTGTCTAGATATTCCTCTAACTGGTCGTAAACTATTCTCACTAGGGCTTTGGAGAAAGGGGGAAGAATTGAGATTGGCTGATAGTTGGTGAGGTTAGATCTGTCACCACGTTTGAAGATTGGTGTAACCACCACAGCTTTCCAGTAGGGAACTTGCCTGTTGTTAGTGAGAGATTTAGGATCTTGGTTGGGAGCGGGTAGGAGAACATCCAAGGTGACAGCTAAGATCTTGAGATCGAGCGAGTCACCACTGGATCTCTTATTACCAAGGACTTTACCTAGGTATTTTTTGTTGTCAGCTGTTGAGAAGATCTTCAGGTAGAAGGGAGGTGTGGAACATGCTGATGGGACCGAGTTGTTGCTTAGGTTGGCGCTAGGATTGGGAAGAAGAACGTCAGTGGAAGAACTCCACTGAGGTCTGTGAAGGTCTTATGGAAGGCATCAGTGATATTTTTAGGATCTTGGGTGATTAAACCATCGATGCCGAGCAGTGAGGGAGGGAATTTACTGGCTTGTCCTGTTAAAGATTTGGTATTCTCCCAGAACCTGCGGCTGTTGCCCCAAGCGTTTTTTAATTCACTTAAAAGTCACCCCACCCTTTGCTAAACTTATATTTTGAAAAGGGGCAAGTAATTGCCAGTTGTGACTTGTTTAACTTGTGACTCTCTCTCTCTATTGGCCATGGATGATAATGCTGTTTTTATACTATTTGTATAGAGACTTATGTTTTGTTGCCAAGTGATTCTCTCCCTATTGTATTTAGCACTTGCCTACTGGTTGTGATACAAGCTATACACAACCCTTGCCTACCCTGACTATAATCTGCTGCATCCTGTTTGAGGTTAGCTTTACCTGTGAACATGATGTATATTATGAAATGGGTAGAAAGAATACTGAATTCTGATTGGCTGAGAGCTGCTTTCAGCTGGGCCATTATCCCAGCACAACAGCCCATCTGAAAGTATTATGTTTAAAAATGCATGACATTTACTAAAAATTACCCATTTCATAATCACAATAAAGCACTCCAGGGGGTGTGTTATAGTGGGCTAACGGCCCTTCTCAGGTGGTGGAAGCCTTCAGCTATGCCTCGTGCTTCAGTCCATCCCGAGGTGGTCCATTATCCCACCATAACACACCCCGTGTCATGCCTTATTGCTTAATTGCTGTATATTGTAAACTATCTAGTATTGCATCACCCTTGTAGCTCTTCTGGGTCGCACCTGAAAACAGGCAGTTTCTGCCAAGTGTACCTACCTGAATAACAAAAACTAAATAAATAGACATGACAAAATAGTAATATTAAATGCATGCTGAAAATAGAAAACAGAGTTAGAATTAATGTTTTCACCATAGGTCTTCGTCATCAATCATCTAAAAGAGAAAAAAGTAATGTCCACCCCAATTCCACACACCATCTGCCTGTCTCCACCCACTCTCTGCTTTTTAGTGGGTAGTTTGCTTTTTTCTCTTTCAGATAATTCCTGAAGAAGAACTGTGGTTGAAATGTTGATTCTAACTCTATTTTCTATTTTCAGCATCCATTTTACATTTGTAACTTGAATATTTTCTGGAACTGGAGAGATTGTCATGAGTAATTTCTCTCACTCATGCAGAGCAAATGACACTGGCTTTGGATTAGCAGAAGGGACAAGCCTTACTAGACCACCTGGGGCCTTGGGTACTAATTAAAAGGACCCCAAAGTCCTGTCTCATTTAAAAAGCCATTGTGTGCTTAATACTTATCCATCACCAACAAATCTCAGCTGCTGTACCATGTAAGGGAGTGAGAATGTTAGTAGTCTTCCTTTATCTCTGGCCATACTTTCTCTGTTTGCTTGCCAAAAGCATGCAAATATATTGCAATCAGTCTAAGCTGTGAGAGGGTGTTGGGGGGTTACCCCTACTCCAGCTGTCACTTTGTCAGAATATCCAATCTCCTCCCAAGTTTCATCCACTATCTGACTTTCTCCCCAACCCCCATTTTCTCATTTTTTCTTTGAAGTGCTTGGCCAATCACAGCACTAGACAATGTATGGTGGAAGCGGGTTTTGCTTGTGCAGCTTGTAGTTGCTACTAGCAATGTTTCCTGTGATGTTTGTTCTACTTAGCTAACGCTGTACAGTACCAGAATCTGTCAGGCAGCTCTGTCACTTCAGTACTTATTTAACTGAACTGCCTGGAGGCTAGGCATGGACGAACAAAGATGATACAGTACATGGTTAGCCTTTGTTCTGTATAAAAAGCAGCCTGCTCAAAATCATTGTTGTGCACATTCTAAACTATTGTGCGTATTCCAAAGTGGTGGTGTGTGCATTCTAAACAGTTGTTGTGCACAGTTCAAAGGTCATAACATTTTAAATTCCTCATTCACCCCACACCAAGCTGTTTACTAACCACCCAGTACCCCAGAGTTGTACCTTTTAATTTGCAAAAGTCTGTAAATTTGATTTTAATCATAGAACAGAAAAAAAAATGGCATTTTTTTTGTTTTGTTTTGTTTTTACTTCTAGGGAATGTCTGTGACTGCTATGTAAAGGAAAATATATGCTATATAAAATAAAATATGGGCACATACATACAACTCTGTGTTTCCAATGAGGGGTTGAGATGACAGCGTAGACCTCTCGAGCTTCACTCTTGAGGTTCATTTGCTGTCATCTCAACCCCTCATTGGAAACACAGTCTTGTTGTGCATGGTGCCCATACATTATTCTCTGTGTGCCAGATTTTCAAATGCTTGTGAATGCCACAGTTCCCAAGTGCGCTGAACATATAGCACACAGGGCTCATGGCATTCACCCGGCCATCAATCAAGATTTTCTATTCCATGCACTACCTGCTGCAAGCCAAACTAGTTTTTTTGCTGGTCTAGCTTGCATCAATCCCGGATACCCTTTCCACGGGGCTTGCACCAAATATTTGATGCAAGCTGCTGTAAAGTGGGAACACTGTCATAACTATGCCTGATGTAGTAAACTGGGTGCAGCTGTGGCAATGGTGTTTGGTGCAGCTGTGTAAATAAATGGATCTGACACAGGGCTTAATGCAACCTCTGTGTCACCTTTGGAAATCTGTCCCTATGTTTCTAACTCTACAGGAGATAGAGTATTTTGTTTTAGGGCAAAACTTCAGTAAAACCAGTCTGGATGTATGGGGCTCAATTTTCAAAGAGCCCTTAGATCATCACAATTTGCAGTGATCTAGGGTGGTGTGTGTCAAGGACTCTGCATCATATTTAAAAACAATGAGGGTCCCTGCGCCCAAGACCCGAGATTTGTCACTTCTGCAGGGTTGCAACAAAGTAGTGGTGTATTTGAGTGCTTTGACAGAATGATCTGTCCACCTCCCCCCACAAGGCTCATCACTTGAGGGGCCAAAAAAGTGGAAAGAACACCTGCCAGGAAGGGACATGGGGCAGAAGACACATGGGGGAGGTGACCTTGGGGGTGATGGGGGCATGCCGCTAATGTGCAGGGGATGAGGTGGCACCCTGTGGGAGTGCTTGGTGCAATCCCAGACAGCCAATTGGACTTGGACAGCGGTCTGTCAGAAAGGGACAGGGGCCAACCTCTGGAGGATACAGCACTGGCATCTGCTGCATAGGTGTCAACTGACCACAACAGCAATGGCAAGTAGCAGCCTACCTACACAAGTGGGCATGGTACCAGGGGAATTCTGTGGTGCCCAGGGACAGTTCCCAGACACTATTTGTACCCTGCAACCTGCAGCCACTGCTGCCCACTGATGGTGTTGAGGTCAGTGGCACCCATGGATCAGGTGCCAGGGCTGTATCCTCCTGAGGACAGGTCCCGGTCCCTTTCTGCCAGCTCCCTGTTCCGGTCTGTTCAGCTGTCTGGAATAGCACAGGGCACCCCTGCAGGGTGCCACCTCATCACCCGCACATTAGCATTGCCCCCATCAACCCAAAGTCACCCCCTGTGCTTCTTCTTCTTCCTGCAGTCCCCTCCTTGCAGCCCACCAATTGCTGCCCTGCTAGGCAGTGAAGCATGGCCCTTAGACCACTTTCTGGACAGATGGACATCAGCAGAAGTGATGTGGCACTCAGTGGGTGCGTTGCATTGTAATTTATTATATACAGTGTATATATATATATATATATATATATATATATATATATATATATATATATATATGTACTGTATATATATATATATATATATATATATATATATATATATATATATATATATATATATACACACACACACACACACACACACACACTCACAGTATACTTATCTTCCTGGAGATCTAGCAGACCTGCTAATCCCCAATGTCCACCCTAAATATTGATAGTGATCACCACAAACTCCGGAAATTGATATATCTCCCCTGGTGGTCTAACAGACCCTCCAATCTCTGATCTCCCCCAAAACCATTTATATAACAGTCACTCGTGGTCTAGTGGAATCCCCACCACCCCAACCCTGGCAGGCAGTGCATCACCACCCCACTCCCTCTATCCCTTTCATAAGCCGGTGACCGGTACAGCCTTCCACTCTCTCAACTGAGCCATCAAGGAGCACCTACTGTATACAGTACATACTCATTGACTGATAAATTAGTGTGTACTATTTACAGTACGTGCTACTTGACAGTTGGTAACTGACCATAGGAGTGAGCAGAGTGCTGTGCCAGTCACCGGCTTATGAAAGGGATGGGGGGAGAAGGGTAGTGGGGCAGTGCCTGCTGGGATGAGGGGTCCACTAAATCACCATGGACTGTTATGTGAATGGTTTTCAGGGAGATTGTGGGGAAGATATATCAATATTTAAGGTGGACATCAGGGGTCGGGGTGGTCTGCTAGACCACCAGAGAAAATACATCAATATTTATGGGGGACATCAAGGATCAGGGGGGTTTGCAAAACCACCAACGAAGATAAGTATACTGTACATATTTAATAAATTACATTGCAGACTCACCCCACCAGGTGCCACATCACTTCCGCTGATGCCAAGCCATCCCCTAATGCCACCTCACATGCCCCTTCTGCACCTGACCCCCTGCTGTCCAGCAGCTTCACCCCCTCACCATCCTTGCCCCTCTAGTTTTGCACTTGGTGGAGGGCTGAATCCCTGTGGCTATTCCCACAGTAGGGCCAACTGTTTGGTGCTGCAGTCAGCTTGCAGTAAACCCAAGGAGTTTGGCACCGGGACCCTGATTTTTATAAACTCAGGCGCAGGGTCCCTGGTGAAAACAGAGTTTGCCACAGCCCTGGAGTGACGCAATTTGTGTCACTGTAGGGGCTCTTTTAACATCAGTCCCCATATGCCTACCTATATAGTTTCCCTACCCGTGATGCAGCACTGCTTGCAACTCATAGAATTAATTTATTTTCATTCTGTGGTAAACAAGTAAAACAGATGTTCCAATATGTATCTGTACTCACTGACGTGTTTAGCCAAGGAGCTATGTTACTCTACTTAGCTGTACTTATATTTATCACTATTTGTGGCCAGGCACTACTTCCCCGTGGATGCAACTCCAGCCTGGTGTGTGATGGCTAGTATATATCAGTTTGTCTTCTTACTTTTCATTTATTCATTGAATGTGTTTTAGGTCAATTAGCTTTAGCCTTTTGTGACCTATTATTCCAGACTATTCAGTCAAATTTGCTACCCTAATTATCTGATCTATCATAACTTCGTCCAACGATATTTTGAACTGACTCATGGTGGTACTGGATACTACTGTACTTGGCAGACCATTTCAAATGGGCACAATTTTTCCTTTAGAGATGGGTTGTTATCTTCCTACAGGGTATAATTTGTTCAAGAACAGAATCTCTTATTTTAAACAGGCTGTGGGTCTGACCAACCTGATGTGGTAGAGTCTAAACTTCTTTAAAACAGCAGTGTAATTAAACTGGGCAAAAATGTAAACCTACTTTTTTCACTATAAAAAATTTCAGGCACCTTCCAATTTTATTGGATGGTAAAATGTTCTAGTTATGCCAAAAAATATAATATTTTATAAATAGCGTAATTTAGTTTACGCTCAAGAAAAGATGGCCACAACATTTATAATAATAATAATAATTCTTTATTTTTACTGTGCCTTTCTTAAAACCAAGGCGCCTTAACAATAAGTCCACATAAAACAATAAAATAAACACAGATCCAATAACTGCTAAATTCATAAAATGCAATAAAATATCATCATCAGGGCTAAGCCATTAACCACAAATGGGTCTTTAAGGCCTTTTTAAATTCCTCCACAGACGTGCACTGCCAAAGCGGATGGGGTAGAGAATTTCAGAGGGCAGGGGCCACGTGCATAAAAGTGCAGGCCCCCGAAGATTTAAAAAAAAACCTTGGAATCTCTAGTATAGATACATAGAATCATAGAAGTTGACAGCAGATAAGGACTGCAAGGCCCATCCAGTCTTCCCATTTCTTTTTCTACCTTATAAATGTGCCATCGGCCTTTGCTCTGTCAGTGGCCTATCTATTCATACTCATTTGTATTGCTCCCTTATGCCTATCCCATGCCTGTTTGAAGCCCTGCACTGTATTCATAGCCACCACTTCTTGAGGTAGGCCATTCCATGCATCCACCACCCTTTCTGTGAAAAAGAATTCCTCACATTCCCCTTAATCGGACCCCTCTAATCTCTCATGCTGTGTCCTCTTGTCCTGCTATTTTTCTTATATTTAAACATGTTAGACTCTTTCACCTTGTTAATGCCCTTAAGGTGTTTGAATGCCTCAATCATATCACCTCTCCCTCCTTTGCTCAAGGGTATACATATTGAGCTCTGTTAATCTGTCCTCATATGTCTTCTGATGCAGTCCCTGCACCATTTTGGTTGCCCTTCTCTGGACTGCCTCAATTTGGTTAATGTCTTGTGAAGGTGTGGCCTCTAATACTGCATGCAGTACTCCAGATGGGGCCTAACCAGTGTCTTGTAAAGAGGGATTATTACCTCCCTCTTATGACTTGTGATACCCCTACTAATACACCCTAACATCCCCCTAGCCTTACCTACTGCTTTAGAGGTCTGCTTGGATGATTTCAGGTCATCAGTGATGATGATGCCCAAGTCTCTTTCTTCCTTTGTGACTGCAAGCAACTCCCCTCCCAGCCTATAGGTGGCTTCAGGTTTCTCTTCCTATGTGCATGATCTTGCACTTCTTTGCATTAAATCCCAGTTGCCACTCTTCTGACCATTTTGCTAGTTTATCCAGATCTCGCCTCATTCTGCCCACCCCATCTGGATCATCTACTCTGTTGCAGATCTTGGTGTCATCTGCAAACAGACAAGCCTTACCCTCTAGTCCATCTGCAAGGTCACTAATGAAGATGTTGAAGAGGACTGGCCCCAGGACTGATCCCTGAGGTACCCCACTTGTGACTTGCATCTCTTCTGACTGTATACCATTTACCACCACTCTCTGTTTCTGCCCGTCCACAACCAGCTTGCCACCCAGTTGACAAACTTCTGACCCACCCCGAGCCTACCCAGCTTATTTATCAATCTTCTATGTGGAACAGTGTCAAAAGCTTTGCTGAAGTCAAGGTAGGCGACATCAACTGCTCCCCCTTGGTCCACCACTCTGGTTACCCAGTCAAAGAAATCTATGAGATTAGTTTGACAGGACCTTCCTTTTGTAAACCCATGCTGTCTTGGATCCTGTGCCCCTATGGATTCCAGGTGTTGCACTATCCTTTCCTTAAGGAGTGCCTCCATAATCTTGCCCACTACTGAGGTAAGACTGACTGGTCTGTAGTTCCCTGCCTCCTCCCTGCTACCACTCTTGTGGAGCGGGATCACATGAGCCCTTCTCCAGTCTTCTGGGACCTCTCCTGTGCTCAGAGACTCACTAAACAGTTCTGCAAATGGCTCTGCTAGTTCCACCTTTAGCTCCTTAAGTACCCTGGGATGTATGCCATCAGCTCCCATTGCCTTATCTACCCTAAGCTTAGCAAGCTCTTGTAGGACCCTTTTTTTTGTGAAGGAGTAGTGCTCACCTCCCTCCCCCCTGTGTCCATGGTGCTGAGCTGTGGGCCCTGCCCTACCTTCTCTTCAGTAAATACTGAGCAAAAGTATCTATTTAGGATGGATGCTTTTACATGGTCCTCCTCCTCACATGCTCCCTTTTCTCCATTAGCTTAGCAATATCCCTCTGGACTTTCTCCTTTCACTAATGTATCTATAGAAAGTCTTGTCACCTTCTTTACTGTTCGTTGCAGTGTTTCTTCAGTTTGGGACTTTGTTTGCCTTACTGCCTTCCCTCTGCCCCTTAGGGCAGTTTGGTATGCCTCCCTATCTTCATCCCGCTGTGTTCCTTATATTTCCTGAAGGCCAGCCTTTTGGCTCTGACCTTTTCTGCTACTGTATTTGAGAACCAAAGTGGTTTCCTTCTTCTTTTGCACTTCCTTTTCTGTCTAACACAATCGGATGTTGCTTCAAGTATTGCATCCTTAATGCTTGCCCACTTTGCCTGTACCCCCTCACCTGTGTTTCTTTTTGCCAGAGCTAGCTTAACTCTGTTGGCCATCTTATCAAAGACCCCCCTGTCCATGGAGCAATCATCTAGGGCAGTAAGGTACCAGCAGCTCTTTCAAGTAGTCCGGGCCCAGTCCATGTAGGGCTTTATAAGTCAGAAGATCGGCTTTAAAGGTGATCTGCCACTGTATCGACAGCCAGTGCAGTTCGCGCAGCACTGGAGAAATATGACAGGTATGAGGAGTACCTGTCAATAACCGGGCTGCAGCATTCTGTACAAGCTGCAAGCGGTGGCTATCAACCCCTGGTAACCCTAGATACAGGGAGTTGCAGTAATCAAGGCATGAGGTCACAAAGGTATGGACCAAGGTGAGCAGATCACCAGACGGACCTAGGTGTTTAATCCTGTAGATGTTCCTCAGATGGTAAAAGGATGATTTGTTGACTGCCAACACCTGTGATCGCAGTGTCTGCCCGTTGTCAAAAATTGCCCTCAGGTTCCACACTTGTTCAGAGGTAGGGAGCTGGGCACCACCCAGAAAAAGTCCTGAGGGAAAACCACCTCCCATCCCCTCTATCCGGTGACCTGGGTCCACAACCATCACCTCTGTCTTCTCTGAGTTCAACCTCAACCTACTCAAATTCATCCAGTTCTGGATTTCAGTGAGGCAGATGTTAAATACCGAGAGAGCTCTATCCTGGTCGGGTGCAAAAGATAGGTAGAGCTGGGTATCATCGGCATAGTGGTAAAACCTCAGCCCATACCTTCTTACAATGTCTCAGAGGGGCAGCAAGTACACTGCGAACAACATGGGGGACAACACAGAACCCTGAAGAACCCCACAAGACAGAGAGACTGGACTGGAAAAATTAATCCCCAATACCACCCTCTGAGTTCTGCCCATGAGGAAAGAACTAAACCACCTGAGAACTGTACTTCACAGGCTGCAGATGAACCTCAGGTGTTCTAGAAGTATCTCATGGTCTACAGTGTCAAATGCTGATGAGAGATCGAGAAGAACCAAGATAGAATGGCTCTTTTGATCTCTTGCCATCAAGAGATCATTGAGCACATGAACCAGTACCATCTTGGTACAGTGCCTCTTTTGGAAACCAGACTGGAGTGGTTCATAAATGTCATGGATGGTCAAATGGTTCTCCAGTTGTATGGCCACTACTTTCTCAATCACCTTCCCCACAAAGGGGAGGTTAGAGATTGGTCTGTAGTTAGCACGGCAGTCTGGGTCCAGAGAAGGTTTCTTCAGGAGGGGCATTTACCACCGCCTCTTTCAGGGAACTAGGGAACTCACCCATCTCCAAGGAGCACCAGACTATCCGTGCTAGGACCGGGCTGATAATATCACAACAACCCTTTATCAGGGAAGTTGGGTCCAGATCCAAACTACAGCATGTAGGATGCTTACCCTGGACAATCCGCATGACATCAATGAATTCCGGCCAGTCAAAGGAACACCAGAAGTGTGGGAACTGTAACCAGGTGCTGATCCACAGCTTCTCCCATAGAGGATGCTGGCTGGAGTGCCGCCCTGATGTCAGCCACCTTAACCACAAAGACGTGAGCAAGCTCTTCACACTCTAATTGTGAAAAGTCTCTTTGAACCTGCAGGCAGGATGGGCTGCACAGTCTGTCTACAGTTTGAAAGAGCTGAGCTGGTCAGTTCTGAGCATCTGCAATCTCCCCAGAGAGGAACTCTGCCTTCTTATGGGAGATTGCGGAATGATAGACCTGATAATGTTCCATCAGTCTAAGATGGTCGGCATTAAGGGTGGATCTCTGCCAGCAGCACTCTAATCTTTGTCCTTGTCACCACATCTCCCTCAAAGTCCCATCAAACCGTGGGGATCGAGGGCGAAGGGGGAGAGGACAAACACGGACAGGAGCAATGGAATCCAGAGCTGAGGAGATGGCTTTATTATAGGCCAAAACCAAGGTATCTGGGTCACTACTCAATCCAGAAAACTCCGATAGGTCAAGCACTGCTGCCAGACCCTCAGAGCTTACATCTTGCAAAGGGCGGTACCTGACCATCTCCATGGCGTAGGCCTGCGAATGGGGGTGCAAAAACTGAACCCCACGGTGCAATGATCAGACCATCCAACAGGTTTCACCTCAAAATTGAAGGCTTCATTCCCCAGGAAGAAGACTAAGTCCAAGGAGTGACCACCTTTATGAGTGGCAGAAGTAACAACTTGTGTAAGGCCCAAAGATGTCATCAACTGGAGGAAGTGTTGTCCAAATTGTGTGAGTTCATCATCTACCCAGGCATTGAAGTCACCTAGGACCATCAGCCTGGGCGACTCGAACACCATGTCGATCATGAAGTCCATTACTTCCTGCAGAAATCACTTCTCATCACCTGGTAGACGGTAGATGAGGGTGATTTGCAACCCACACCTGCCACTACAGCACACGCGAATGACTCAGCCTCCTCAACTGGTATACTCGTGAGGCCCAGTTAGGTCTTGAAAAAAGACGGCAACGCCCCATGGTCCAACCTTGGGTGGTGTAACACCGAGTACCCAGCTGGAATAGCGGGATCTAATATGGGGCCTACATTCTCATCCAGCCAGGTCTTGGTAATGCACGCCAGATCTACTGACCCAACAAGGTCTGCAATAATTGCAGTCTTGTTCTTAATGGATCTGGCATTGCACAACACCGCTCAGGTAGGATGGGCTTCTGGAGCTGCTCGGACTGCTTGCCCACCAGTATTGGTGGTGCCCATGGGTATGGAAACCAGACAGGAAGGACCCTGTTCCAGATTCCATTTTGCCCCAGGGCATCTTCTGGATCTCACTACCCCAATATGATGGCCCCGCTCATTTGACTCCACTGTTTGTACCCCCTGACTCCCCTCCTCCCCCTGCAAACAGTATCGAGCACTCTACAGTGCTGGTATGTCAATAGCTGTAATGGAGGGGGGAGAAATGGTGGCGGGCACGAAGGGCGGAGAACGAATAGTGCATGACTGTGGGGACAGGCCTCCTACACGTACTAAGACCCAATAACACTAAAACACCCCTGAATAAATCCCCAATTAAATAACTAATTAAACTCCCAAATTAAAACAAACCCCACCTTGTCAGGGACAGGATGATGAGAATAGAAAACAACTTATGGAACACAGCATAAGAAGTACCTAGAAAAGTAGCTTTGACAGGTATACAAATATTTTTATTAACTGTAGCTGAGACTTGCTTTTTGGGAAACACATTTTTGTATTGCACTGCTGCTTTTAAGATGTTAAAGAATAAATACACAGCCACAATTCTTACAGTATTCCCTCATACTGTATCTTGCAAGTACTGTACATGCTGTTATTCCATCCATCATACAGTTGTTTTTGGTTTTAATAAGTATTTTTTTCAAGGCTAAATTTGCCTCAATTTATCCCTCTGTATTACATTTTTAAATAATTTCTGCTGGATGATTTTCAGATGCAGCATGAAGCTGTTGACTGTGTGTCTGACTTCAATCTTGCCTGAGCTTGTATAAACTTCTCTGTGGGAAACACAGTTCTGACAATTGTTACCACCCATTTCTATACAATAGTGACAGCCTGTGGCATAAGGTGTATGTAAAAGTACTTTAGACCTTGTTCTGCTACTAATAATTGCTAATTTTATTGCACTTTCTCAATATCAACCTTTGCTTGTGCTTTTATTTCCTCTTTTTATGTTCACTTGCCAAAGGCATGCAAACATATTGTGATCAGAATGAGCTGTGAGAGGGCTTTTGGGGCATTGCCTCTCCAACACCTATTATATCTTCGGAATCCCCAATCTCCACCCCATTTCCATACACTACCTGCCTTTCTCCACTCACGCCATGCCATTTCTTTTGAAGTTCTTGCCTTTTTTTTCTGATTTGGAATCAACATTGGATTATTACCATATGTTAGATTATAGGGGGTGAAATAGCCAGTATCATATTCCCTTCTAATTCTCAATGTTGGCTGTCTGTATTTGTCCGATATTCTCTGTAAACTAACTTAAGAAGAGCAAAGGAGTTTTTTAAACAACATTAGTCATACCTAACCTACAGTAAATAGTGCAAAAAGTGTTCCGATATATAATCAAATTTACGTTTTTCTTCCTTCTGACTGTAATGACTTTATTCTAGATTTTAACGATCTGTTAGCACATTTAACCAATTTTTGATTTGTGGAGTGCTTTGATCTTTCCAGTGCTGTAAAATTAACTTTTTGGCATTTTATTAGAGGGAGACGGGGGATAAATTTTTTTCTTTTTTTCACTCGTCCATTGCTAAACATGTTTTACCAAATAAGAGGATACCTGGCTATAAGTGAACATCCAGTCTTGCTGCTGTACTGATTACTGATCTTACATTGTTCCAAAGATTTGACAGTTCTAGACAGGTAATGAACACATGCAAGAACGATTCAACTGCTTCTGTATATCTATGGCATTTGTCTTATATACTCCCTTACAGGTATAATTATATGACATTTTGGCAGGCTGTGCATATTAAACTACCTTTGTGGCATGCATGCTGCAAGCATATTTTTTATGTTAAATTGTAACTGATTGCATGCATGTGGCATGCGTACAGCAAGCAAGTGGTTATATCTGTATGCATAAAAGTTAAGTGGCTTGCTTAGGATCACACAGCATACAAGTGGGGTTACTGAGATTCAAACACAGATCTTCGGGTCTCCAGGTTTGCAGTTCAGTGCCCTTAACTATTTTGCTATACTGCCTGCATACATTATAGCTCGCTTGTACCTCAATACAAATATGCACACATCTGCATGCATATAGCATGTTTATAGCCACTGCCATACTTTTTAGGTTTTTTTTGTCTCCATCTCAGCTGCACAGCTGAACTGTAGCACACATACCATTGGAAACACAGGTGGTTCTTCCCACCCTCCTATACACACACTGACCCACCGAACTACTTAATCACTTCTGTCTGGCCTGTACTCGTACTATTTTCTTTCCATGGTTTTGAATGCATCCACGTAACACACTTTAAGGGGCAAACACAAAAGTAGCAATAACTCAGCACCACCAACATAGCTAGCTCCCCCCACACGTTCACACACACACACACACACACTGTAATGGGAAAAGCAACACCATTACAGACAAACCATCAAGTATAGGTATAAGTCAAGAGTCTCTTACCCAACTACTAGGGAGCCAGAGGCAGGAATCTTTAAGAAATGATGTCCACTGGACAGAGTGCTGGGACATGCCCCTTTGAAATGAATGAGGTTATTGTTTATTACTAGTTACATTATGATGGTGAGTTGGAGATTAATGAAGGCCACTGTTCTGCTAACAAGGCCCTTGTTAGACGAGTGGTGGCCTTTATTAATCTCCAACTCACCATCATAGTGTATAAAATAGTAATAAAAAATACCCCCATTCTTTTCGATGAGGAGCAGCCCTGCACTTTCCCTTGCCTTATGTCATAACATGCCTGAGCACAGGGATGTGGAGATCAGCTTCACAGGGTGAGGGGGCATATGCCTTACTATAGTGGGGGTTACGATAGTCTGTGCATACCATACTACTCAAGTGTCTTTGATTGTGAGGGACATCCCTCATTTTACTCCTGAAAACTGCTCTGTCCCTCATCCATCCCTCCCTCCCTCATGGAAAACATGCTGCTCACACAAAGGATGTCCTGTAAATTAAGACTTTATGGCAGGGGCACCATTTCAGATTTCAACGGGGGGCGCCAACAACCAGTGAAGGGCAGGTGTCACTTAGCCCCTAGAAGGCAAGCTCTGAAATGTCTGGAATATCTCTTAATGATAAAACATATTTGTTGTGATTGAAAAGTGGTATGAAAAACAGGAAAATTTCAAATGTAAAAGATTCATATGTCTACCAAGGGACAAAATTCGAGACTGTAACTACCCATCAAGATCCTCCATGCATTCACATAGGCACTGTGTGTGCACACATTGCAGCAGGCAGCATCTGCCTGCCTGAACGTGCGACCTAAATCAAGCTTGAATATTCTGCTCTACAGACTGGGAGAGCCTTCCCAGCATATTCCGCTACAAACAACAGCAACCTTATATTATTGGGTCAAGATACACCACACACTTGCTTGGAGCCTTTATTTAAGGTATGCATATCACAAAACATTAACAAATCTTAATTAGTTGACCTTCAGACTTCAACCACCGTACTGACTCTCAAGTCTCTCTCTCACTACTTGCACAGCTGTCTCTTTTTGCTTCACTCAGATGGCCAGCCTCTTTCATGACTCAGTATTTTTCTATTTAGGCAGTTAGAACATTTTATTATTCTCTAACACAAACTCCGAACCCATGCCCCAAAGCAGTGCATCAGATGTGGGCTTAAACCCAACCAGTTACTAACCATTTATTTTTTTTGGTCAAAGTTCTGAATCCCCCCTCAAAAAAAACCTTGCCCAATCTCTCTCTCTCTCTCTCTCTCTCTCTCTCTCTCTGACTCCACTCCATGTAATACCTGTTGTGAAGCCAACCAAAGGCATAGAAATGTGAAAAGCTCATCAATATTTCAGTTCTTCCTCCTTTCCCAATCTCCCTATGAAAAAATATTTACTTTCACTTACCTGGCCATCTGGCTGGAACCTGTGGCCTGGCCCAGTGTGCCTCCAGCCCAGTTTTCAGCCTGGTCCTCCTCTGTCCTTCTGCCAGAAGCTGGATGCTGGATCAGACCATCCTGGGTCCCCACCATGGTCCGTGACCTAGTCACCTCACTGACCGAACCATCCACCCTTATTGCTTGCTTGCTTCTTGCTTGGCTGCTGTTGCGGCTGCTGTCACACTGCACTGATCAATGTCTGTGAAAGCTTCCCACACCAATGTTGCCACTGCTGCTAGGCCTAACTTGCTGCTGCAGGGGCCCTGCGTTGTTTTTATCATAAGGTGAGCCTAGTAGAGTAGGTAGGTAGACTAGTCATCAAGCTAGCTTCTAGCTCATGCCCTGCCCCTTCAGCAACCAAGGGAGAATGAGACTGTCTAAGAGTAGACCAACAAAAATATGCCACCACAACACTGCTATAGAGAGCTTGGTGTTCACCGACTCCACCAAGCTGCAGTGTGTAGCTGCCTACTCTGTAGTGGGAAAGACAGTGTCCGCTCATGCAACTCACATGCTCTTGCTTTGTTGGAGCTCCTCCATGACACGTGGTGGTGCCCCCACTGATAGGTGGAGAGAGGGCACAACACATAACAGACACAGTCGAAGATCAGGAGTGCACCCACAGCATTAGCACCCACACAGGCCAGGGTGGCACTTATTGTGCAAAAGACTAAATCCAAATTTAATGCCATTATTGCCACACCACAAGAACAACCTTGGCACTATAATGGGGGCTATTGCCCCCTCTCCCCTACCTGAATGGTGCCCCTAGTTTATGGTAGAAATTCATTCTCGAGTGATAATATGTGTACAAGTACATACAATGGTTTCCACTGTGTTGTGAAGTATCTCCATGTTTCAGGATGTGTTCCTCATTATGAGGGTTAGTGTCCCTCATTGTCCCTCACTTTGGATGTTCAAGTCCCTCATTTCAGTGACAAAAAGTGAGGTATGGGGCATGCTTCCAGGGCCTACTCAGCACAAAGACTGCCGCGCATGGCCATAGTGTATATGCTCCATACAGAATAACAAAGGGAAAGTAAGTGAGTTGTAACAGTCATGAGGTAACACATACGGAGCATTAAATTGCATAAGGGGTTTTGCATAGACCAAAACAAAAAGACCAGGCTTTACACAACAGATGCCCCTCTTTGCACATCTGGAATGGGGGTGTTGGCTGACTACTTCAAAGATTAATGGGGGTCACATCTTAGGCATCTAATGTTGCAAGCAAACAATACTTTACAAATTAATCACAATCTAATGACAAAAATCAAAAGCCATTAAACAATTTGCAAAAGGATGCAATGGCCAGAACTAATGAGTTTGCCTAATTTTAATGGAAAATCAATAGAAATTGTATTTTAATGGCTCTAATTGCTAGTAGTAGTATGAGAAATAGAAACAAATGTGATTTTTAGATGAGATTTGCACCAGCTTAGGTGCTGCATGCATGGCGAGCATGCAACATGTGAACCTGATGTGATTTTTAAATTATGTTCATACCAGTTTAGCTGCTGCACACATGTCAAGCCTGCAACATGCAAACCTGATGTGTTTTTTTGATCTGGCTCACTTAGGCTCACTTTGTGTATGCTAAACACATGCAAACATTGCACAATTAAGCATGGGGCATGCATTGTGATTGTGCGCAGCACACTTGTATTTCTGTAAGGGCTGTTATGAAATTAATGAAGTTTTGCTGGTGTATATTATACCCTGTGCAAAATGCTAAACCATTATTTGTTTCAATGTATTGTTTTGGGGATTTCTTTTTTAAAACTTTCTATTTATTACATTTTTATATAATGTTTACATATACACAATCAAGAAAAAGCAAATCAAGAAAGTTTTCCTTTCTAAACATTAAGAATGCTGGGCAGGCAGTATAGCCTAGAAGTTAAAAGAACAAGGTGTGAACGATCTTGGTACATCCAGCAGCCCAGACCTGAGTTTGATTCTCACAACCTCCACTTGCATACTGTGTGACTCTGAGCAAGTCACTTAACCACCCTGTGCTCCCAGGTCACCCCTGAAAACAGGCACTTGTGCCTAGTGTGCCTTACCCGATTACCAAAGAATAAAATAAATAATACTATTCTAGTTCATTTTGGGGGGAAGGTGTAACAAACGAAACATTTATATTGAAACTTTTTGATTTTGCAGCTGCAGTTTTACACCTGTTAGTTCATTTAGATAAACAATAGTCCCTCTACCTGGTTTAGTCAAAAATAGTCCCATTATAAATTTAAAAAAAAATAAGCTTAAAAACTGAAACAGTTGAAAACCTTTATATGACCATCAAGTCCATTATACACCCATCTTTTCTATGGAAACAATAATCTCCTTTTCAGAAATAATTAGTGAGCTAGTCAAGTCGTATTCAGATAGAAAAGAATATTGGGATCTCAAAAAAGCAACTAGCTGATCAATTTCAAAGAAATTGTGCATCTTGCCATCTTTCACCTCCTTTACTTTAGCTGGCAACAGGAGGGAAAATTGAGCCCCCAGCTCAAGCACTTCTTGTCGATATATGAGAAACTTTCGGCAGCGCTGCTGTGTTTGATAACAAAAATCAGGAAAACTGCAATGATGGCAGACTTATACATCAATTCAATGTGAGGGAATAACATGCTTGTGTGAACTTTTGATTGTGTATGATTGTGGCTTTACTCGTTCTCACCCCTTTTGTACTGAGAGGCCGGATTGAAATTATTAAAGCCCAAAAGAGTATTGAATACCTCCTCCAACATGGAGAGTGTGAACAGCGGTGCACAGAAGAGGAAAAAAACCCTGTGGAGGAAACCTCTGAGGAACCATGGCTGCCAAACTGCCCTTCCTCTGGGCATACTTAGGGAGGTAATTTTATGCTAATTTAGGAGTGAAAGGTGGATACTGTCCAGGATGTCTTCTTATGAGTTTCCTTCTTCATTGCAGAAATTATCCTAGTCCAAGGAGTGTAGGTGAAAGCCATTGAGAAGCATGTTAGAAGGATATACGTTCTTGTCCATTTGATGAACTGTAAGTTTTGGGGTCATTGTGGCCAAGCTGGAAATGATGTCTGTAAAGATAGCATTATAAGGGACTCAAGAGTTGATATACTATTTATGAAAGTTGTAGGTCAAGTTGGTGATGTCTGTATTCCAATAGGACTGCCAAGGGAAGACTTGAAGAAGTATGTTACAGAGGAGTATGATCTCTGTGAGTGGCTGGAAGGACAGATATTTCATGTAGGCTCACTTTGATTGAGACTTCCATAATCGCAGGTTAGTTTTCCAAGTGAGCCAAGTACAGACAGCAGAATCCCGTGTGGAACTGCTAAATATGGAGTTAAGAACGAATGAGCAATTGGCAGGTGTATGCACGGACAAGGCTAGAGATGGTGAGACCCCCATGTGGGTCTTCCAGTAGTCAGGTTGTAGGATGTTGAGATGTGAATAAGGCCCTGTAGCGGGGCATGGTAAGGATGAGCAATAGGAAGGCTTAGGCATGGCCAAGGCTAGAGATGGTGAGACCCTCACATGGATCTTCCAGCTGTCAGGTTGTAGGATGTTGAGATGTGACTAAGGCCCTTTAGCGGGGCACGGTACAGATACCTGGACCCCCATGTGGGTCTGCCATGTAGGGTGCACAAAATGGCTGAGGAATGAGCAGGACCCTCACATGTGTCTTTCTGAGCTTAGATTGAGAGAAGTAGGAGTAGTGAGTTGGGCCCCCCTTGTGAGGTGAGTAAGGATGGTGGGACCCCCATGTGGGCTCACCATCTAGTGCATATAAAATTATTGAGAAATAAGTGGGACCCCTACCTGGTCCACCATTGAGTTAGGTAATCCCCACAGTGGAAAGCAAAATTTCAAATTGGGGGAGAGGCCCCCAACAAAGCCAGATATGGGGTGAATGTGATCTCTACATGAGTATGCCAGCAGGTGAAGTGTGATGGCATATGGACGAGGGCCTCTGTGTATGCCAGGCCAAGAATCGAAGGACCTCTATATAGATCTGCCAAAGCAATAGGAAGTCTGAGTGAATTAACTGGAGACTGCCGGACTAGAAGCTGTACAAGCAAATTGTGGCACTCTAGCCAAAAAAGACAAAACAAGCAAATAAATCCAGATAACTCCAAATGGAAATGTTTATTCCTGCTTGATAGCACACACAGTGGCATGCCAACCACCCTTTTTTATCCCTGCTTTCACCCCCCCGACATGCACCCCCCTGGAGTTGAGAATCCTTAAGTATGGGGGTGTGGGGGCGATGCCACCCCTCTTATACTTCAGCTCTCGACCCCTACACAAGACTATTCTTTTCTCTCAATATAACTCATGGCGGCCACTCTCTACTGCAGGTGCCTCCTCCCCCCAACAGAAAGCAGTAAAATACTGTCCTGACACC
This sequence comes from Neoceratodus forsteri, assembly GCA_016271365.2. Lineage (NCBI taxonomy): Eukaryota > Metazoa > Chordata > Ceratodontiformes > Ceratodontidae > Neoceratodus > Neoceratodus forsteri. Next base: position 81,202,089 of record CM028133.1, on the reverse strand, counting down.
ATTGTCCTGAGCCGCCAGGGTTGTCAGAGTGCCAAAAATGTTTTCGGCACTCTGACTGAGTGATAACTGTAATCGCCTTTACGTGTTCGCCGGTATTACATAAACCCAGGAATTTTATGAGACAATGAGCAGAGGTAGTGGGGGTAGCAGGGGTGGAGAAATGGGACACTATCTATAGGGGAAAGGGAGATCAAGTGGTGGAGGGCAATGAAGAAGGTAAGGGATATAGGGGTAGAAGATATAATGGAGGGGTACTGAGGAGATGTTAAGCAGTAGAGAGTGGCCAGCCACGAGTTACAGTATATTGAGAGAAAAGAGTGGTTTTGTGTAGGGGTCGAGAGTTGAAGTATAAGAGGGGTGGCAAACTGATTGGATTGACTAGGCATGAAGCTTGCAGCGGAGTTGTTCTGGGAGGGAAAGGAGATGGAGCAGTGTTAGTGCCAGAGGTTGGGGAGGGAGCAGCAGGGGTAGGAGGGGCGGAGGAGAAGGAGAAGGAGAAGGAGAAGAAGCGCTACAAGGGGTGAAATTTCTTGGAAGGTGCAGGGAACTGGGTTAAGGTCGGTGAGGGGGGAAGAATGGGCATAGAAGAAATGGTGGGGAGTAGGAAGGTTGCATCTAGGAGTGAATGCCATGGTGCCTGTAGTAGGTTGTGTCACAATCATACATAGTGTGAGCAATCAGGTGCATTTTCAGCTTGGATATGAACGGGCCAAGTTTAGGTTCCGTAATCAATTCAGGGCTAAGGGAGTTTAGCCAGAGGGGGGCCATGTATTCATAAGATCTTTTTCCTTGCAAGGTACGGGATCTGGAAGCAGGCTTTGCTGGATCCCCTGGTTAGTCTTGGGTTGGAGGAATATCTGAGGTGTTTCTGCACTCCAGGGGTGCAAGGACAAGTGTGAATTTTTTAGCTAGCAAGCTGACCTGGTACTGGATTCTATTGTCCAATGAGAGCCGACCAGTGCTGGAATATAGCTCACATGTATGAGTTAGGCTATCCGCACACAGGACAAGCCTGCAGGCTTTGTTAAAGGCAGTCTTGATCCTCTTGAGAGCTGTGCTGGTGCCTGCCCCATAGACTACTAAGCCGTGATCTATAATTGAGAGCACTGAACTGTTGACTGCTAACTTGATAGCATTCTCCATAAGGCAGTATCTGTGCTGATAAAGTTGGCCTTTCTGGCACTGGCAGCCTTGGCAACATGACCAATATGTTGGCTACATGAGAGAGAGCCATCCAGGATGATTCCAAGGTACTTGAAGCTGTTAACCATTTCAAGTAGCTCAAACTTATTGATATGTATCTTAAGAGAATATGAATATGATGGTTTTGATGGGAAGCAAACAACGTAGTTTCTGTTTTTTTATAATTAAGCAAGAGCTTGGAGTTAAGGAACCAGGTTTCAACAGCTTTGAAGTCTGCTTGCATGCTTGCTTCTAGAGCTTCAGGTTCAGAGTGGCGTGTGTAAAGCACAGCATCATCTGCATATAGAAGGATACTGTTTTGGCACATATCTGGTAGCTCATTCAGAAACAGGCTGAAAAGCAGGGGGCCTAATATGCAGCCTTGAGGTACCCCAGTGGTGACAGTGCGCTGGTTAGATAAGGCTTTGTAGATCTTGACCTGTTGTATTCGGTTGGAAAGGTAACTCTGGAGCCAGCCCAGGGACTGAGGAGATAACCCAATTTTAGCCAGTTGGTTTAGTAACAAACTCTGATTGACCGTATCAAAGGCTTTGGTAAGGTTGATGAATGTAGCCCCCACCAAGAGCCCCCGATCAAGTGCTTTGTGGATATAGCCTAAATTCAACCAAGGCCATGGAAGTACTATGGGCCTTCCTAAAACCATGCTGCTGTGGACATGTTAGGTTGTGCTTATCAAGGTATTCTACTAGCTGGTCGTAGACTGTTTTCTCTAGGGCTTTAGAGAGAGGGGGGGAAGGATAGAGATTGGCTAGTAGTTGGCAAGGCAAGTTCTATCACCAGATTTGAATATTGGGGGACCACTGCTGCTTTCCAGTGTTGGGGAAACTTGCCTATGGTAAGTGAGAGATTTAAGATCCTGGTGAAGGGAGGGAGGAGAACGTCCAGGGTGAGGGTTAGGATTTTAAGATCAAGTGAGTCACCGCTGGAGCTGTTTTTCCTGAGTACCTTTCCAAGGTACTTTTTGGCCTCAAAAGTCGTGAGGATCTTCAAGTAGAAGGGTAGTGTTGCACCAGCTGATGGGACGGAGTTATGGCTTGAGTTATCGCAGGGACTGGGAAGAAAAAAGTCCAGGGAGAGAACTCCACTAAGGCCTGAGAATGCCTTATTGAAGGCATCGGTGATATTTTTAGGGTCTTGGGTAATTACTCCATTGATATTAAGTAGCATGGGATGGGTTTTGCTGGTTAGGGATTTGATGTTCTCCCAGAACCTGTGGCTATCATTCCAGGAGTTATATAGTTCACTTTGGAAGTGGGATATTTTAGTTAGGTGACTTGCTTTGGTGCACTTATTCCTAGCTGTTTTGTAATTTTGGAGGTCTATGGAAGACCTCGTGCTTTTGGCTATGTGCCACAGATTATCCCTAGTCCTCATAAGTTCTAGGAGCTGTGATGTGATCCACGTCTTACTGGAGCCTTTAATTTTCCTAATTTTAAGCAGGGCAAATATGTTGCAGGCCGTATTAAAAATTTTAATAAAGTATTGTAGTGCAGAATCCACATCAGCAGTTGAAAAGATGCCGGCCCAATCTTGCATACTGAGGTAGGCTATAAAGGAAGGTAAGATGCCCGTTTTTTAGAACTCTCGTGGTTATTGTTCTGGGAGGGGGGTTTTGGAGACTTGTTCCTCCAGGTGCATGAAACAGGTATAACCCCTTGTTACCCGGGGTTACTAGAATCCCAGTAAGACCTAGTGGTAGGCAAGGAAGGCAGCTTGTGAAACTCCAGTTAAATGGGTTTCACACTGTCTCACTCTGTTCTCAGTCTCAGCTGAGACTGAGGGATGACATCACCAATAGAACTTTCGCAGCTGCATAAGCCACATTGGAATCTGCAACAGAGGGAGTTAGATAGAACGCTGGGAGTTTTCAAAGGGAAGAGTTCAGTTCCAGTTTGCCTTCAAGTAAGAAGGAGTCAGAGTCCAGTTTGTCTTGAGCAAGTAAGGTGTGCTCAAGTGGTGGAGACTGCTGTTCAGGTCTCAGTGCCCCCTCCCTCCGGGGGGGGATGTAAAGATCCCCATGCAGATTCCTGGGGCAATCCCCTTATTTCTGCCAAGAGGAAGAAAAGCTGCCATTTCAGTTCAGCCTTTGTTTTGGAAATTTGGAAGATTTGTGATTCGTCTGTGGGGCACCTGCAACTAAAGGGTGAGTGTTTGCTCTAACAAAAAGGGCAAACTGTTTTCTTCAACCTGGGACATGTGAGGAAATCTAGGAATTGAGCTACATTTTGGGAAGCCTATAGGACTAGGCCAAACAAGTGGAGTAGTGTCAAATGCTAGAGTGCTGTGTGATTTCAAGTAATATGTAGAGGAGATGCGCCAGTTCATCTACCATTTAATCTACATTCAGAAGTTTCAGCTTTCCAGAGAAATGGCCAGGTATGGGCTGTGGGCAAACCCCCCATCTTTACTAACCTTGCTACTTTGCCTCATGCACTTGGCCAGTGATGAGGGAAGTACCCAGATGTGGGGTTGCAAAAGGGAAATCTCTCTCTAGGAGTCGCAGACTCTAAGTGGTGTAGGGAGCCACAACAAGTGTAAAGAAGAATTCTCTCTGTGAGATAGGGAGTCATAAGAAGTAAGAAAGAAATCTCTCTAGGAGTCGCAGACTCTAAATGGTGTGGGGAGCCACGACAGGATAATTGGTTCATTCTTCCAATGGACCGTGGATCAAGTGGCCGGCGGGGGAGCCGGGCCAGTCAGGCTGTGTACCCAAAGCGCGTGCAAGTCCGGGCTGTGTGCCTGGTGGGTCCAGAGCCTGAAAACAGTATAATTGGTTTATTCTTCCAGTGGACTGGCGTGTAGTCTCTAATCTGCATTACCAGGAAATGTAGCCCCATGGAGGTCCGTCTCAGCTTTGTTTTGTTCAGCTAGTTTGTGAATAAAAGCCACACTGAAGAATCCCATTCCTGGTTCTGGACATTACAGTTATTGCTTCCTGTGTTTGGATTTACTTGGGTGCCCCTGTGCAGAGTAGTCAAACCTAGGTCCCCCTGTAACGAGTAACCTCATCCTCCCTGAACCCAGGTCCCCACCAGGTACTGCTGTCAGCTTCAACAGCATGCCACCTGTCATTTTGGCAAAAAGGCAGGGGTGAGGGGTTACACAGGCAAGTGATTGCTGATAGTATCTGCTAGTATGGTGGTGCTAGATATTCTTTGTGTCTGATTAGTTTGTATCCATTCTATAAGTGTACTGATACCAGTGCGATAGTTTACCCTGGTACGGAACTGGACAAGTTGGACCATATCAATGGCTGCAATGGCATCCATATAAGGAGCTGCTTCAGGGGATAACCAATTTATATTGAAATTCCCTAGCATTAGTACTTCAGAGGAATTGTGAAGATCAGCTATGTAGTCAAGAGCTAGTTTAAAACCAGACCCCTGATGTTTTGGGGGAATGTACACAGATATTACAGCGAGACACTTCCCGTGGGCCCCAATTTGCAACTGGACTGCAAGCAGTTGGGAGCTGCCCTCTGAGGATGGGGTGGGGAGTGCTCTGCCTTGGAGGGTGTCCTTAATGTATATAACACATCCTCAACCTCTTTTCCCTAGTCTGTCAACCCTGAAGGTTGTGTAGCCCTGCAATTGGATAGCCAAGTCTGAGGTTTTTGGGGTAAGCCATGTTTCTACAACCAAGAGGACTTCTGGTTTATGTTGGAAAGCCCATACCTGCAGAGCATCACATTTTGCCAGGAGGCTGCAAATGTTAATGGATGTAATTGTTATAGTGCTGACCCTCTGTACTGATGTAGGTATATTTGTTCCCACACCAGGACCAGGGTTGGGATGTATGTTCTCAAGAGCAATAGAAGCAGCCAGGCTAGTCTCAGTGCTGGTAGTTTTAAGCATTTTAACTCCTGGGATCTGCTGTGAGAAGTGGATTTATTATTGCTCTTATCCAGGGAGACGAGGTGCATGTTCAGCTGAGTTGGAGGGATTGGGTAGGTGCACTTGTTTGGGTCCTCTGAGCTCTGAAGGTTTTGAAAGGCGATGTCTATGGACCTGGTCCCAGGTGCAGGGAGGTTGAAGGTGTCATGGTCAAGTTTGGAGATGGATTCATCAGAGTATGGTTTCTGTGAGTTGCAGTTAGGGAGTGTCAGCTTGAGCAAAAGTACAGCGGAGCAGTGTAATACAAAGAATTGCATTTTGGTAGAGGGACATGCTGAGCTGGAGTGTCAGTTCGGAGTTGCAGTTGGTGGTAGGAGTCAAAATTTGTGGCTTTAGCAGAGTAAAGTGATGGAGTTTCATTAGCGGGTGACTGCACCTTTGAGAGAGGGAGTGTTACAGACAAGAGAGAAAGGAGAGGGGTGGAGTTCAAGGGGAGAAAGAGTATTTAAAAAGTGGCGGGGGTGGGCTGAAAAACAGTATGAGTAGCTTAGCAGAGAGACAGGATGAACTACAGTGAGAAAATCCAGTGTCCTGAAAGCAACCAATGGAAAGCAGCAGGTATGCTGAGGCAGCCAATCAGGGACACAGAGCGAAGAAGGCATGAAAAATCCAATAATTCAGGTGCAGCTGAGGACTGTACCTGGGGAGATGGCTTAGGGAGTGTTGAGTGGGCAGCGGAGGTCCACAGGCACTGCGCTGCTGCTGAAAGCCTGATCAAGGGTGGAAGAGTCTGTGGAGAAAGACAGAGACATGGTTAGATGCTAGTTAAAAGGCAGAATCAGGGGTCGGGGGTAGACTGAATCTGAAACAGTAGAGCAGCAAGGGACCGTAATCAACTGTGCAGTTAAGCTAAATGAGGGGTGGGTTTTCCATGGGATTAATTGGTGAAAGAAAAGAAATGAGCCAGAAATAAGAGCAAGCAGTGGCAGGGCAGGTCAGTGCCAAGCTGGGGGGGGTGGATAGAACCAGAGCTGAGGAAATGAGCTCAGAGGTTTGCACAGGTCACGAATAGAGATAACAGGGTAAGACAAAACAGCACTCTGACAAGATTAGTTTTTGCACCTAATCTCACTAGGGTAGCATGTACACTTTTGACCCATAATGAGGGAAACAAAGTAGGCACTAAAATACAACTTGCTAACAATACAGATTGCTGACTAGAGGCAGTTTTTCACAGTTTCACAGGAAAATTAACTGTTAGGCAGACATTTAGAAATGTACAACTTTCCCTAGTTCACAAGCTGAAAAGCAGTACCAGTAATTTAGCAGAGAGACAGGATGAGCTACAGTGAGAAAGTCCAGTGTCCTGAAAGCAACCAATGGAAAGGAGCAGGTATGCTGCGGCAGCTAATCAGGGAGGGAGAGCAAGGAAGGTGATGAAAATCAAATAATAGGTGGGCTTCCAAGGACAGAAAATGATTCTGGATGTCTGAGAGAGAGGAAGCCAAAGGAGTGAGGAGGGCATGGATTTTGGCATAGGCATCAAGTGCAGATTGAGGATGCAAGGTGTCAGAGGAGTAGTGTCAGATCTGGCTTCAACCAACAGAAGCAATTTGAAATAGTCTTGATTCTTAGCTGTAGGAGAATGGGGAATGCCTAGCGTCTTGAGCTCCGCTATGAGACACGGGATTGTCCAATCCTTTAGAGAGTAATGAGGTTTAGGGAGCTTATGACTAAGAGCTGGCAGGTTCTGTGGTGCAGGAGGAGGTGATGACGTACTCTCCTCAGAGTTAACTAGGTCACCAGCAGGAGGGAGATTCTGTCGAAGAGGGCAAAGGGTGACTAACCTGGAGATCTCCATTAGCGCTGAAGGATTGGCAGGGGACTCTGTAATAAGATGGACCTGAAGGAGTGGTTGAGCTAAGCATAAAACCTAGTTAGAATAGGGCTGTCCTGAGGGCTACCTGTACATGACGTTAGCAAATAAGTGTCTGCGCCTTTAAGAAGAGTAAAACAAGCCATCCAGCACAGAGTGAGACCAGGGACAATTCCATTAAGGCTGTTTTGAATTACTATACTAATGACTTGATACAGTTTTTCGGCTGTCCCATTAAACACAGTCTATAGGAAAGTTAGCTGCTAGTAGATGGCGGTGACTGTACTTGTCTAAATTGGAAAAATGGTAATTAAAAGCCTCAGCTACTATAGAGGGATGATTTACAATGTTCTGTTCCTGTCCAGATCAACTGATTATGAATTAGATTTGATAGATTTACCCATTAATAAATTCAAGGTTGCCCGTGTGGCTTTGGAATTCCCTCTATCATCATTCAATTTTCTTTTAAAAAAGTCAGTTTTAGTTGCTCTAATAGCAGACTTACATTGTTTACGTAGTTTTTTATATTCAAGCAAATCATAACTAAGTCTATGCTTTCTATATTTATTCCATATTTTATTTCTTAACCTAAATAATTTAAGCAAACTGGATGAAATCCATTCCTTGGAATTGCATCTAACCCTTTCCTTTTTAAGGGGCAGTAATTTGTCACATATTAAAATAAACTGAGTGTAAAACAAGTGAAGAAGCCAGAAGGGGAAGGAAGGAAACATATTCAATTCAGTGCTTTAGAGTAACTGGTAATTGCTATTTTTCTTTTAAACTTAGATTGTGGGCGTTTAGTGACACTATACTTTCTTTGTTGTCTTTACTTATAATTGTTTTTGGGCTGTTGAAAATTTAAAACATGGTGGTGTAATTCTGTGCTGTCTTTAATTGCTGCAAATTTTATCTTGGCTTGTCTGACTGCCCTGTAGTTGGGTGAAGGTGTTAATTGTCTGGCCTCTGACCTCAGCTACGTGATAACTGGAGGTGGGGCTTAGTCAGAGTTAAAGTAAAAGCAGAGGTTTATTTTTCAGAAGAAGCCAGAAGGGGAAGGAAGGAAACATATTCAATTCAGTGCTTTAGAGTAACTGGTAATTGCTATTTTTCTTTTAAACTTAGATTGTGGGCATTTAGTGACACTATACTTTCTTTGTTGTCTTTACTTATAATTGTTTTTGGGCTGTTGAAAATTTAAAACATAGTGGTGGTGTAATTCTGTGCTGTCTTTAATTGCTACAAATTTTATCTTGGCTTGTCTGACTGCCCTGTAGTTGGGTGAAGGGTGTTAATTGTCTGGCCTCTGACCTCAGCTACGTGATAACTGGAGGTGGGGCTTAGTCAGAGTTAAAGTAGCAAGCAGAGGTTTATTTTCTCAGAAGAAGCCAGAAGGGGAAGGAAGGAAACATATTCAATTCAGTGCTTTAGAGTAACTGGTAATTGCTATTTTTCTTTTAAACTTAGATTGTGGGTGTTTAGTGACACTATACTTTCTTTGTTGTCTTTATTTATAATTGTTTTTGGGCTGTTGAAAATTTAAAACATAGTGGTGGTGTAATTCTGTGTTGTCTTTAATTGCTGCAAATTTTATCTTGGCTTGTCTGACTGCCCTGTAGTTGGGTGAAGGGTGTTAATTGTCTGGCCTCTGACCTCAGCTACGTGATAACTGGAGGTGGGGCTTAGTCAGAGTTAAAGTAGCAAGCAGAGGTTTATTTTCTCAGAAGAAGCCAGAAGGGGAAGGAAGGAAACATATTCAATTCAGTGCTTCAGAGTAACTGGTAATTGCTATTTTTCTTTTAAACTTAGATTGTGGGCGTTTAGTGACACTATCCTTTCTTTGTTGTCTTTACTTATAATTGTTTTTGGGCTGTTGAAAATTTAAAACATAGTGGTGGTGTAATTCTGTGCTGTCTTTAATTGCTACAAATTTTCCCCCTCCCTCCCCTTCCCCCAACTCTTAATTATATGCCCTGATAAATCTGATTGACAGGAGCTAAACACAGGGTATAGTAAGAGGTGTGAAGTAGGAGGGGCATAAGGGGGAAGAAGCCCACCCTCAGCACAAGTGTTTTGATCCATTTATTTATTTATTGGTTTCTTTTTCCTTTAAAAAAAAATATCTGAGGATAAGTGACAGGGTTTTTAGTACAGTAAATTAATAAAAAAGAGAACTAGGAGAGCTTCAGTAGCAGACAAGTAGTGGAATTGCAGTATAATGTGGGGAGTGGTGCAATGCAGTGGCTGTGGGGCAGCCATATTCAGGCAGACCTTCTGGACACTGAGGTGCTGCCCTATCTGCATGCATCTCTCTGGACTGCGGGATGAGGTAGCCAGACTCTGAGCAGAAGTAAACTGGATCAGGAGTACCATCACCGCTATCCAGGGACCACCCAATCCTATGCAGCTGCCTCAAAGGATGCCGAGAACGAGGAGCACTTGGATGACAGTGGGCTCAGGGAGGGTTAGAGCAGTCAGGCAGAGGCACATCCCAGATCCTATTCCACTCAAGAACTCATATGCCACACTGGCAAACGAGGACAACCAAATGGAGGTACCCAGAAAAGTGGAAGGAAAGGATGTGGAGGTTAGCCAAGGAGGTGACCTCAGCGGGGAAAGCAGTGAACCCCAGAGGAGGAGGAAGCGAATCCTGGTGGGGGACTCCATCGTAAGAGGGATCCAGCTAGGAACATAGGAGGGGGAGGACAGGGAGGTGAGGTGCTCACCAGGTGCCACGGCATGGAGGGATGGAAGGAAGATCCTGGGGATCACTGGAAGGCAAGACAGGAGGGTGAGCTGGATGTCATTATCCACCCAGGTACTAATGACCTGGCAAATGGTGAGCCAAAGGAAGTTCAGGAAGAGTTTAGGAAACTGGGGAGGGTCTCAAGCAAGTAGCTACTTCTGTCACTTTCTCAAGAAGTACTACCTGTGAGAGGCAAGGAAACATGGAGTGCATGCACCAGGAACTTTAACTCATGGTTGAAGAACTGGTGCTGTGAGGAAGAGTTTGGATTCATTGGTGACTGGGGACCCACCTGGAGGATGGAGGGTTTGTTCAAGCCTCGACGGCCTGCATCCATCCTGGAGGGGAATCCAAGCACTCCAATGATAAGTTTAAATGCTACATTGACAAGCATTTAAACTAGCAAAGGGTGGTGGCAGGCCAGCAAGGAGGGTACCTCATTGCTCACCCCCACAGCTAGCAGTGGAACCAGGAACCAGAGGAGTGGCTATCTCTGCAAAGCAGTGTGCAAAAGATGGAGATTAGTGCCCAAGAGGTGGATAAGCAGAAAAGGGGCAAAATTCAGCAGAAGGGCAGACAGCAAGGAGAACCAGGGATAAATGACAACCAAGGAAGGGGCTGCAGTAGAACAGTGAAGCAGTCTAGGGAGGTCAAATCATGGAAAGCCATGTGTGCAAATGCCAGGAGCCTTAGCAACAAGATGGAAGATCTGGAGGCTGTCATGGTACAGTCAGACCTGGACATTGTGGCCATCACTGAAACCTGGTGTAATGATAACCATGACTGGGAGATGGCCATACCTGGCTACAACATATTCAGAAGAGACAGAGCAGGCAGGAAGGGAGGAGGAGTGGCACTGTATGTGAAAAATGACATAAGGGCCACAGAGATCCAGGAGGAACAAAATGGGGAGAGATACTGTGGGTTAAGCTGGAAAGGAAAATGGGGACAGCCATCCGCACAGGTGTGGTCTATAGACCACCAGCCCAGGAGGAAGAAACAGATAGGAGTTGATGCTAGCCATCCAAAGGATGGCAGACAAGGGTGAGGTAGTACTGGTTGGAGACTTCAATATTCCAGACGTGGACTGGAGCATCCCAGCAGCAGCATCAACTAGGAGCAGATTTATCCTGGACTCCTTCAGGGTGCCTTCCTCAAGCAACTGGTCATGGAACCAACCGGCAGAAGGCAATACTGGACCTTGTGCTCATAAACAGGGACAGTATGATGGGGGTAACAGTGGGGGAGCACCTGGGTAACAGTGACCACCAGTCATTGTGGTTTGAAATCACAGAAAGAGCAGAACCAAACCACACAAAAACACGTATCCTGGATTTTAGGGGGACAGACTTTGGGAAAATGGGGAGATACTTGAAAGAGGCATTAAGGGGAATGGGACAGGAATCAGGGGTTGAGGAACAGTGGGCAGTATTTAAAATGGGGATTACAAGAACAACAGAATTATGCATTAAGCAGGTTAGCAAGAGGAAAAGGAAGAGGAGACCATTATGGTTTTCCAAAGAGGTAGCAAAGAAAGTGAAAGCCAAAAAGATTGCATTCAGGCAATACAAAAGAACACAGGCAGAAGGGGATAGGGAGAAGTACCAGGAGAAGCAAAGGGAGCAGAGAGGTCAGTAAGGGAAGCCAAAGCTCAGACAGAAGAACACATTGCAAAATCAGTGGGTAGAGGACAATACCTTTACAGGTACATAAGTGAAAAAGAAAGACAAAGGGAGGGATAGTGAGACTGAAGGGGAGGATGGAGCCGCGTGGAGGATGACAACAGTAAAGCTGACATATTGAACAGGTATTTCTGCTCAGTCTTTACTGAGGAAGAGGGGGTAATGGGTCTGAAGGGAGTACAAGGGTGAGAAATGGTGCAGAAATGGACACAAGTCCCTTTACGAAAAGGGTCCTGAAGGAACTGGAAGTAATAAGAATTGATAAAGCAATGGGGCCAGATGGGTGCACCACAGGGTCCTTAAAGAACACAGAGGTGGTGGCTGAACCTCTGGCCATCCTGTTTAGCCGATCACTGGAAACAGGGGAGGTACCCAAAGACTGGAGGACAGCAGATGTAGTCCCCTTATACAAAGTGGGGAACAAAGAGGAAGCAGGGAACTACAGACCAGTCAGCCTCACCTCGGTAGTGGGGAAGATCATGGAAGCACTACTGAAGGAGAGATTGGTGGAACATCTGGTTGTCAATGGACTACAGGACCCAAGGCAGCATGGTTTCACCAGGGGAGGTCATGTCAGACCAACCTCGTTGAATTTTTTGACTGGGTGACTAGGGAGGTGGATCAGGGGAGGGCAGTGGACATGGCCTATCTGGACTTCAGCAAGGCCTTTGACACTGTGCCACATAGAAGACTTTTACACAAACTGGGGAATATGGGTGTGGGCAGGACAGTAGTGTGGTGGGTAGGTAACTGGCTGGGTGGCAGGACACAGAGGGTGGTGGTAAATGGCTGTCACTCCACAGAGGAAGAGTGACCAGTAGGGTACCACAGGGATCAGTGCTGGGACCGGTCCTATTCAACATCTTCATCAGTGACATTATGCAGGATCTAGAAGGCAGAATTTCACTGTTCGCTGATGACACAAAGCTCTGTAACAGAGTAGACACACCAGAGGGTGTAGACAGAATGAGAAGCGACCTGCAGAAACTTGAAGAATGGTCAGGGTTTGGCAGTTGAAATTCAATGCAAAGAAGTGCAAGATAATGCATATGGGCACAAAAACCCTGGCACAATATATCAGTTGGGGGTGAGGATATAGCATGCACCAAGCAGGAAAGGGATCTTGGGGCTGTCATCTCTGATGACCTCAAGGTAGAAACAGTGTGACAAGGCAGCAGGTAAAGCAAATAGGATGCTGGGATGTATAGGCAGGGCATCACCAGCAGGAAAAGAGAGGTCATAATTCCGCTATACAAGACACTAGTGAGGCCCCACCTGGAGTACAGTGTACAGTTCTGGAGACCATACCTACGTAAGGACATAGACAGGGTAGAGAAGGTTCAGAGGAGGGCAACAAAGATGGTGCATGGATTGCATCACAAGTCCCATGAAGACAGGTTGAAGGAACTGAACATGTACTCCTGGGGAGAGGAGGGAGAGGGGATATGATAGAGACATACAAGTATCTTACAGGGAGGAACAGGGTGCATGAAAACACTATTTTTAAGCGAAAAGATGTTCCAGGACTAGAGGGCATGGGATGAAGTTGGAGGAGGACGATTCAGAGGAAACATGAGAAAGAGTTTCTTCACAGAACAGGTGGTGGACAAGTGGAACACCCTGCCAGAGGAAGTGGTGGGGGCTGAAACAATCACGGGATTTAAGAATGCATGGGATAGACATAAAGGAATTCTAGAGGTCAGGGGTAAGGAGCAACAGACTTCTAGGAAAACAAACTGAACTTACAAGTTCAAATGGGCAGACTGGGTGGGTCATAGGCCCTTATCTGCCGACACTGTCTATGTATCTATGTATCTATGTAAGTTAAAAGCATCATCAATATTACTTCTTTTGTCCAAAAAAGACCAATCCATTACAGTCACTTCCTCAGTGAATTTCTCTTCATTTAAGTCCTTAAAGAGCTGGCGACACGTTCAGGACAACTTTAACAAAACCTAATATTTAGACGCAATCCAGCTTGTATTTCCCATTAGTACTGTATTCCTCCTCCCAATTATTTATTACTGAGGTCATCTGTATGAAAACAGGATCTGTGCTTCTGAAGAGTTTGTCTATTCCTGCTGCTTTCTCCTTACCTGAAGTCACAGAGCACTGCAAGCTATAATCCTCTGTTGTGACATCACAGTTACTCCCATGGCTACAGATTGTGATGTCACAACAGAGGATTATGGCATGAAGTAGGGAGTAAGATATAGAGGCAGATGAACTCTAAAGAAACTGTAAGGGATAACGATCATCTATTTATGCAAATTTCCTAAGCAATAAATAACGGGGAAGAGAAATATATAAAATATAAATGGAATGCAGGCAGAATTGTACCTAATTATTATGCTTTTTTAAAGTTTTCTTTGAGGTGTCAGTAGCTCTTTAATGTAACAGTACAAAATGACCTTGTGTTACCTCTTAATCATTTTAGCTAACCAATTACAAAACACCACACAATGGTCACTAGTACTATCTGGCATTACGCCAGAGAGTAGGATGTGAGCGGGTTTGATGGTAATGACCCAGTCTATGACAGATTCATAGCCAGATTTGTAATTAGTGCAGATTGTCTCATAGATGATCTGATGGAAACCAAGCTCTACAATTATATTCTTAAAGCAGCAGTACTACCCAACCAGGAAGTGAACCGTTACAGCTGTTGTAGCGCCACAGAACATATGGCAGCCGCTATCTAGTCAATGGAGTGGAGGGGCAGAAATGTAAGCAAACATAAAGGATAATGGAGCAAATCACTCAATAATAGTACATTGCCAGTGGGAAAGAGTACCAGGTACATGTTCAGCAGAGCACAGGGAATAAACAGTCAAAAAAACGCAGATATTTTTTTACATAGCATTGCTGCTTTAACTTGAAGGGCCTGAGGTGAAGTCCAATTTAAATTAAAGTCCCCAACAATAATCAGTTCTCTACTACTGGGGAGGGCATAAAAATTCTGAAAGAAAAGATTTATACCCAGTTTATTATTGCCTGAGGGAATATAAACATTAGTTAGGGTGAGACCTTTATTAGTTCTGGACTGCTACCTGCTACATCAGGGGTCTGAGAGGGAGACCCAGTGATGCGGGTGTCCTCCTCCTGCACCGGGCTTAACAGAAATAATTCTTCTCAGGGAGAGGCACTGGTACCTGGCCAGGTAGACCTCTCCAAAAGTCAAAAGGAACTGCACCATTTAATTCAATTTGCCACTATAAGTTTCAAAACGCAGCAGGAACCTTTGTTGATTTCACCTAGAGCACCACTTACCGGAGATTGCAAACCACAGTGGGAGCCTCTGTTGTTTCGTCAAGAGCATCACTTTAAGTTTCAAAACACAGCAGGAGCCTTTGTTGATTTCACCAAGAGCACCACTTACCAGAGACTGCAAACCACAGTGGGAGCCTCTGTTGTTTCGCCAAGAGCATCACTTTAAGTTTCAAAACACAGCAGGAGCCTTTGTTGATTTCACCAAGAGCACCACTTAACAGAGACTGCAAACCACAGTGGGAGCCTCTGTTGTTTCGCCAAGCGCATCACTTTAAGTTTCAAAACACAGCAGGAGCCTTTGTTGATTTTCCCGAGAGTGCCTAATTCAAAAAAGGATCTTGGTGTTCACTGGTGCTGATACCAGTGACGCTTGAACAGCTTGGACATAAAGTCATTCTGAGCCACACCAAGTTCAGCTCTACTTCTGGACTGCTATCTGCTACATCGGGGGTCTGAGAGGGAGACCAAGTGCTGCGGGTCCCCAACCCATGCACTGGGCACAATGGAAAGAATTCTTCTCATGGTAGAGGTGCTGGTGACTGGCCAGGTGGACCTCCCCCAAAGCCAAAAGGAACTACACCATTTAATTCTTCCCGCCCATGCACCCTGTTCCCTCCTCCCCTTAAATGCGTTTAATCCCCTCCCACTAATCCTTATGGACCTATCCCATTGTGCCTGCAAATTGAATCCGATACTTTCAACCTTGTGTCTGCTGCTTTGAACTGATTCTCTCCATAATAACTTTGCCTTGGAACATTGTATTGTCTTTTGCTGCTCCATTTGCCATATTAATATTTATTTCAGTTTAGGATTAATACCTTTGAGTCCAGGACTCATTTTTCAAAGGTTTCATGTCATTGTTGAACAAACATTACAAATATAACAGTGTTTATAGAGAACAGAAAACAGTTACACAGACATTCAAATACCAAAGAAATCTTATATATCCAACTAAAGGTTGAAGAGGATAGGGTAAATAGGGTTCAGCCTTGCAAGACAAAGAACCTCTGTGCGCAAGCACTGAGGCAATGGTTACCCCAAAGGGCATTTGGCTGGGAAGCCAAGTTTCAAAGAAATACAAAATCACACATGACCCCAATGCAAAGCACCATGGGCTGTATATGTAAATCACCACAGAATATTATGCTGGTTCACCTTTAAGCAGAAATACATGGTGTCAAAAGGCCTTTCACACAGTTTGCAAAGTGTGCCAACAGAAGACATAGACACATGTTTCATCCTACCAGGACTCATCAGTATGTCTTGTCTGTTTGACACCCCAGTGGAATGTTCCAGCTACCCTAAGATGGTCTATCTGGGTTATGTTGTGGTGAACCCAACTTAAAAGACAAAGAACCTCTGTGCACAAGCGCTGAGGCAATGGTTACCCCAAAAGGCATTTGGCTGGGAAGCCAAGTTTCAAAGAAATACAAAATCACACATGCCCCCACAATGCAAATCACCACAGAATATTACGCTTGTTCAACTTTAAGCAGAAATGCATGGTGCCGAAAGGCCTTTCACACAGTTTGCAAAGGGTGCCAACAGAAAACATAGACATGTGTTTCATCCTACCAGGACTCATCAGTATGCCTTATTTGTTTGACACCCCAGTGGAATGTTCCAGCTACCCTAAGATGGTCTATCTGGGTTATGTTGTGGTGAACCCAATTAAAACAAAAAAACAATTTAAAAGACAAAGAACCTCTGTGCGCAAGCACTGAGGCAATGGTTACCCCGCAGGGCATTTGGTTGGGAAGCCAAGTTTTAAAGAGATACAAAATCATACATGCCCCCACAATGCAAAGCATTATGGGCTGCATATGCAAATCACCACACAATATTGTGCTGGTTCACCTTTAAGCAGAAATGCATGGTGTCGAAAGGTCTTGTAGTTCACTACTTAGTTGGTCATTCTAGCCTACGGGGGGGGGTCAGCCAGGGTTGGCGTTGTCGTGGTGGAAGTGTTTTGTCAGCCAAGTGGGCCGCGTTCGGAGATGGGGGGGTTGATGAGATAAAAAGGGGGGTGAAAGGGAGAGGGTTGGGTGGCTGAAATTTTGCCATATTAGTGCAGGCAAGCACAATTCCTTTTTGTGTCAAGAAGGGATCTGAGCCCAGATTTGAAGGTACTAATCTTGGGTGATTCTGTAAGGGTAGCAGGTAACTAATTGTACCATTTTGGTCCTTGGTACAGGATGGCGTTCTGGGCGAGTTTTTGCCCTTTTGAAGGGAATCACCAACCTGTCTGTAGCCATGCTTCTTGTTGATTTGGTGGGAACTGCAGGTGTAAACAGGCAGCCCAGTGCAGGGGGAGAAAACCCAAGAAGCACTTTTTTTTTCAGAAGTAGGCAGGTTTGGTATTGTGCTTTAAGATGGAGTGGGAGCCACCCAGTTTTGGTGTAGAGCGTGCAGGTGTGGGTGTCCTGGGCAGCCCCTATGGCTAGTCGACAGGCCTTATTTAGTAGTGTGCTGACCCTGTTTAGGGCAGTTTTAGTGCCTGCCCCATAGATAGGCAGCCCAAACTCTAAGGAGGACATTACTGAACTACTGATGGCAAGTTTCAGAGCATCTGGTGTCATAGAGTGCCCATGGCGGTAGAGGACCACAAGTTTTGTATTCGCTGACTTGACGACTGAGTCTATATGGCCACAGAAGATTAGTGTATCATCAAAGGTGATGCCCAAGTATTTAAACTTTGTTACTTGTTCCAGTGTTTCACCATTATGGTTCTGGATGAGCTGGTATTTCTGTTTTCTTTGAGAGCAGAGAAGAGTAGACTTTTCATTTTTTTATGGTTTAGTAGTAGTTTTTTTGTGTGTGAACCAGGATTCAAGCTTGAGGAGGCTGCCTTGGAGTTCGGTTGTGATGTAGTTGTGATCTTTTCCAGCCACCGATATCACTGCGTCATCAGCATAGAGAATAGTGCGTGCTGTATATGCAGATGGTGCAGAGTTGATGAAGAGGCTGAAAAGCAGTAGGCCAAGAATAGAGCCCTTGGGACTCTGAGGGACACTTCCCTAGCAGATGATAGGGTGTCTCCAATTTTGACTCCTTGTGATCTGTTTGTGAGGTAGCTTCTGAACCACAGTACTGTGTCCAGGGATAGACCTGTTGAACAGAGGCAGTTTAGGAGTAGTTTGTGGTTAACAGAGTCAAAGGCCTTCGTAAGGTCGATGAAGACTGAGTCAACTGCCTCTCCATTATCTAAGGCATCATAAAGCTGGGAAGAGTAATCAACAAGGGCGGTAAGTATGGAGTGCTTTTTTCGGAACCCATGCTGCTGTGGGCAAAGTAGGTTATATTTATCAAGATACTCTGTAAGCTGCTCTGAGACCATTCTTTCAAGTGCTTTAGAGAGGGGTGGTAGAATGGATATTAGTCTGTAGTTGGATGTCAGAGTTTCCGGCTTTAAAGACAGGCATGGCATTGGCTAACTTCCATAGTTTTGGAAACACCCCTCATTCTTAGAGATGCATTAAACACCATTGAGAGGGGACCAGCCAGTTCATTTAGGAGAAGACCCATGAGTTTCATATCCACTAGATCAGCCCCCATCCTGGTCTTGCCAAGAACCCTCTTAATGTGCTTGGTGGTTTCGGACTTGGTGACCTCCTTAAAGTAGAACGTTGGTATTGCATCCTTTGGGAGGTTAAGAGGGGTAGTGGTGTGTTGTTGCCTGAGCTGATCTTTAAAGTAGTCAGTAGGAAGTACTCCAGATAGGTCTGTGAAAACATGGTTGAACTCAATTGCAATGTCAATGAGTTCCTTTAGGGGACCCTCCCTTGTTACTAGTAGATCGGGTGGCTGCCTTAGGGGTCTTTCCTGTTAGGGATTTGATGGAGTTCCAGAATTCCCTACCGGAGCCCCAGCTCTTGCTTAAGAGGTCCTTATAGTAGAAAGCTTTTGCCTGCCGAATGAGCTTGGTGCAGGCGTTTCTAGCTGCCCTGTAGGCAATGAGTGATGCAGGAGTTTCAGATGATTTTGCAATGTGCCAGAAATGGTCTCTATTCTTCATTAAACTGATCAGGGGGTAAGTGAGCCATGGGTTGGAGGTACCCCGACTTTGTTTTGTAAGGAGCAAAAATATCACAAGCATGGTTGAAGTTCATTATGAAATAATTTAAGGCCTTGTTACCATCAATATCTCCTATCAAAGGAGACCAGTCCAGCTGTGATAGGTACTGCTTGAAATGGTCAAGTAGCCCTGGCCTCAGGCAGCAATTTTTGGACACCTTAGGTGGGCATTTGGTGAAATTGTTTGTCCAGGTGCACTTCACTGGGGAGTGATCACTGAGGCTGTCAGGCAGGATGGTGACATCTGATATATGCTCTGGATGTGTGGAAAGGAGACAGTCTATAAGGGAGCCGCTCCCTGTTTTGTAGTTGATCTGAGTGTTATCGGTTACCATCTGGGTTAAGAATAGGCTGGATATTAGATCCCTTGCTTTTGTCTCCTTTGGGGAGTGCCAGTTTATGTTAAAGTCACCTATAATGATCTTCTCCAAATTAGTACCCGACTGCTGCAGGTTGTCTGCAACTAGTTTTGGTCCAGTAGTCCAGTAGTAGCCCAGGTGGTATACATACTGTAGAGGGCAGCAGTGTTTTGTTCTGTTGACCTATGCTTAGCTTAAGATTCAGGATTTGGGTTTCTTTTGTGTGTAGGCTGGAGTCAAGGGCCTGCACCTTTATTCCAGATTTGGTATAGACTAGTCACCCTCCCCCACGTTTAGTGGTTCTATCTTGCATGAAGGAGTTGTATCCATCGAGGGAGACTGATGCATCCTGGATTTTCAGGGAAAGCCAGGTTTCCGTGAGTGCAATAATGAAATATACTGAAACTACACCTTCCTAGTGGTGTAGCTGCCTATCCCAGGGGTTTGTACTCCTCCTGATTGTTTGTGATTCTATGTGCCTGTGTACAATCTCACTAAATTCATATGCCCTAAATGTGCTAGGTCCTGCTACACACTTCTGCTTGCTGTGTTGTAGGCTAGGTCCTGCTACCCAATTCTGTCTGCGGGGCTATAGGCTTGTCTAATACCCTGGGTCCACTTGCTCACCAAACTGTTGTGCCATTGTCCTACTGCCTTGCTTATTAGAAACAGCTTAGCCTAATTCTTATTGTTTCACCGCCTTGCTTATTTGAAATAACTTAGCTTAACTCTTACTGCCTTGCTTATTTGAAACAGCTTAGCCTAACTCTTATTGTTCCACTGCCTTGCTTATTTGAAACAACCTAGCTTAACTCTTATTTCCAAGCTTCCTGACCTAAACCTGGGAGGACTGGTGTTAACCTCTGTCTTCTTTAGCCATCCAATTGACTTGTCTAACCCAGGGGTTTACTCAGGCAGCCATCCTACCAATAAGCTTACCTTTCTGATTAAGCTTCGACCCTGACCCTGTGCCATTGTACCTGAGTTATCCACCTACTGTATACTGTTGATTCCCATTTTTAAAGGTACCTGCCCCTCCTTGCCATCTACAACAAAAAGAGGCTTTCTCCTACCTCTTTGGAGGACTCTCCTAATTCTTCCTTTCCCAGGCCTGGACTCAAGAATGAAGTGCCTGGGACTCGTGGCAGCCTTTGCCTACATAGTGCTTATACTGGGGACCGACCAGCTCTATTCATGGGGCTTCAATCCCTTGGATTCAGACAATTTCTCTGGTCATCTCTCTCCTGGATCCCTCGAATCTTAGGTGGGAGGGCATCAATGCATTGCTATTATCCATATATGGGTTACCCTGATATGGAAACTGTTACAACTTGTTCTACCACCTCACTTTGACTGACCGAAGGAGGCTTCTCCCCACTCCCATTAGAACTGTTGTATACCTTGCCAGGCTCCAGACTGCATTAGGGGGAGACATGGAACCCAACCCTGGTCCCCTTCCCTCAAATTCCATACTCAGTGACTCTACCAGCCCTCACTGGACCAATGCCAGGGGTCTCAAGCTGGTCCATATGAACATACAGTAAATAGCCTAAGGCACAAAGTTCATGACCATGAAGCTTGGACCGCACTCTACAAACCTGACATACTTATGATGACTGAGACCTGGCTCACACCCCAAATCCTTCTGCATGAAGTAAATCTGGTAGGCTACAATGCATTTAGGAAGGATTGATCTAGGAAAAAAGGCAGGGGAGTTCTCATCTACACCCGTACCTGTCTCAATGCCACACTGCTTGACCACTCTCCTCTCTGCGACTGTGTGAATGAGATAATCTTCACGAAAGTGCTCCTGGGAGACACCAAACCCTTGTATATAGGATGTGTCTACCTGCTGCCCAAATGGCTACATTTTCCCTTGAATCTCTAACTCGTGCCCTGGCAGAACACTCCCTGGGGGAGATAATTCTCCTAGGGGACTTTAACCTGAACTGGATCACACTAGGGGTCTCTGACAGCAAGAACACAGTGCGTGATACCAACCTGACCCAGAATATTTACCTGCCCACTAGGCACAATGCCAAGACAGGTAACCACTCACTTCTCGACTGGGCCTTAGTATCTAGCCTGAACCGTATACTGACAGCTGGAATCATGGCAGATTCATTGAGTGATCACTCACCAATTTTCTGCACCTGGTCCAACAAATTTCCAAAGCTGCCTGACAGGGTAACAGAAGCCAGGAAGTTTAGCAGACTCCTACCGGAAGCTTTCTGCTCTGACCTACGGGCGGTAAACTGGGATCCCCTAATCTCACTTCCCTTCCTGGATGAGGCACTTGATTACTTTACCTACTCTTTTACGTCTGTGGCTGATGTACATGCCCCTCGTAAGAAACTAAGGATACAGGGAAAATGTCACATATGGCTCAATCCTAGCCTCAAACAAAGCATGTTGCTCCGTGATCGAGCCCAGGGATTTTACAAATCCTCGGGCTACAAACCTGATTGGGAGAAGTACCAAGAGCTGAGGAATCACTGCAAGAAAGCCTCCAGGCAGGCAAAATCCAAATACCTACGTGCTCTCCAGTCGATACCTCTGCGGGACCCCAAGCGCTTCTGGGGCCAAATAAATCTGCTACTAAAGGGAGCCCCAAGTTCCCATGAAGGAGCGTTCCTAGTTGGTGATACCCTAACCAGTAATCCTGCCACTTTTTCCAACCCTAGTGGACTCAAGCCTCCCACGCCCACAGGGATCACTCACAGCAGAGATGCTGATTGGGATCACTCCAGACCCCAGTTTCACCTGAAACTGGTCAAACCCTCGGAGGTGCTTCCCCTTCTGCTTTGAATCAACCCCAATTCTTCTCTGGGACATGACCTGCTTGAACCTAGACTACTGAAGGCTGCAGCCCCAGCTATCACCCGTCCTGTTACTATGCTTATCAATAGGTCACTCCTTGAAGGCACTGTCCCAAGCCAGTGGAAGGTTGTGATCATTATCCCCATTTGCAAATAAGGTCCCAGAGACAATGTGGGGAACTATAGGCCCATCTCTATTCTCAGCCCTCTCACAAAGGTGCAGGAGAGACTAATCTATAATCAAATACAGAACTACCTGGAAAGGCACCTACTCCTAGCCAACTTTCAACATGGTTTTAGGAAAGGCCATGGCACTGACACTGCCCTAATCTGGCTCTCATCAGACATCCGATGTGTGGCACTCACACCTGTGCTCTGTACGAATGTGCAAACTGGCTGTCATTAAGAAACAGGGTCAAATTCCAGACTTGCATCCTAGAGAAGAAGGCTCTATTGGGTAAAACACCATCTTGTGTAGGCAATTTGATCAAGGTAGCCAACCCGTTACAGGTCACCAGAGGGAGAACTAGAGGAGCCTTGGCTATCCCCTTCCATCGCACCTTACTTGGGCAACGTGCATTTGCCTACCGGGCCCCCCTGTGAATAAATGAACTCCCTGGGCACCTCTTGGCCACCAGTTGTCTGGCACAATTCAAAACTGACCTCAAACAGCACCTAATAACACTCTCTAAGTGCACCTTCCCCTAAGTCCAGCCACATCTGCTCTCTCTCCCCCCTAGCAAGCACTAGGCAGGCCTCAAGTACCCCCTTCCTCTGTCCTTTCTCATGACTTGCCTCAGCAATCAGTTTGCATTATGCTCCTTTGGCACCCGCCACCCCCCTACCCCAACTCACAGTCCAGTAAGTTTCCCTTACAGTCACTACTAATGCAGACTGCCTGACCATGCCCCCTCACACCCCACCATTTACTCTGGCATGTCTTCTCCACTCAGCCTCCCCTCACCCCACCATTTCTCCATATACCTTACCCCACCCTTCACCTCCACCGCAGTACATACCTCTCTCTCATACCACCTTTCTTCACCCCACTACCAGCTATCCCCATCCCTCTGAACTACTGACAATGCACTTTGTGGCTGCTTATTGCTCCCCTCCCACCCTCATAAAGTGTTTTTCCTGTTATTTTAACTTGTACCTGTGTTTTGAGTTATTTTGTAAGTTCTGAATCCAAGCTGTATCATTCATTGTAATGTAACTTTGCTTTCTCCCATTGTACTTTGTTTTGCAATCTGTGACGTGGAACCTTTGTAAAACAGCTTGTGCTCAAAGGTCTTTTCCGAATCACTAAATAAATAAAATAAATAAAAATAAATCCTTGATGCTATGGACCAAGACTCCCCAGTAGGGGCTCTATTCGTTGACTTGTCTAAGGCATTCAACCTGGTCTGCCATGAACTACTCCTCTCCAAACTCCACCTTCTAGGACTGAACGGACTCTCTGTGTTCTGGTTCAACAGCTACCTGCTCAACTGAACTCAACAAGTCTGGTGGAGAGGAACCCAGTCCAGTGCTAAGCCTGTAATCTCCGAGGTAACTCAGGGCTCGATCCTGGGCCCCCTGCTATTCACCATCGTTGTCAATGACGTTGAGGGGGTTTGTGGTCTGAACAACCTCATCCTTTATGCAGATGACACCGTAGTCTACTGCAGTAATCCACTGCCAAGTATAATCAATGCCAATCTCCAGACCAGCCTTGCTGCACTCGAAGCCTGGTTCTCCGCTAACTCACTTGTGCTGAACAAAGAAAAAAACAAGGCTATCATGTTTGGGACAAGATGCCTTGGTGCTGACTGGTACGGACTGCTCCATCTCCACACAGCCAATGGGAAGAGAGTTGAGGTCACCGACAAGATTAAGTATCTAGGGATCCTCCTCGATCAGGAGATGTCCTATAGACCCCACATAGACCTCTTGGCAAAATCCACCCACCAGAAGATAGGACTCCTATATAGGTTGGGCAACTCTCTTTCTGTATAAGCCCGGCATGCCATAGCCAACTGCACCCTACTCCCCTCCCTTCTCTATGGGGCACCCTTGTTGCAGTTCCTTAGAAAGGGAGTACTAAGAAAACTAACTGTACTCTATCATAGGGTTGCTCGCTTTGCCACCAACTTCCCTCCTAGGAGGCACCATTGTGAGGCCCTTACTGACCTTCACTGGCCCTCTATACAGCACAAATTGGCATACTCCTCACTCTGCCTGACCTTCAAATTTACCACTGCAGACACTCCCCCTCATCTGTGTGATCTGCTCAACCCCAAAGTCTCCAGCCATGACCTGCGATCCTCAACTGGCCATCCCCTCAACATCCCTCGAGTGTGCACTAACCAAGGCAAGTGATCATTTTGCTATGCTGCTCCGCACTTATAGAATCCTTTCCCAGAGAATCTGGCCAACTGCCCCACTCTGTATGGATTTAAGTCTGGTTTGAAAGTGTATCTCTTGGAGCTCAGTCTCTGTGGCTGTAATCGTTAGCTCCCTGTTTTGCTAACCTGATGGTGTGACTATAATACTCTGCTACTCTACCGCTGGCAATTCCTTGCCCTCCAAATTTTTGTATCAGTTTGTCGTATTGTATTGTATACTGTGCCAGCATATTGTACCTGCTCTGTCATACTCTGTAATGTACTCTCTTCCTAAACCAAATAATGTAATCTGCTATTTACTTCTGCCTATGTATGTTACCTCACTTGTAACTAATCCCGGGTCACTCCTGAAAAAGGGACCGCAAGTCTTAGTGAGCTTACCCGGTTACCAAATTCTAAATAAATAAATAAATTATGTTTAAAGTAAGACATTCAGACATCGAGCTGTCTTGGATTATGGTAAATTCTGAAGCTAATAATTGATCTGCTACATAAATCAAACTGCCACCCCATGCTTACCCACTGTATCCTTTATAAATAGTGTATAACCCTGTAAATGTATTTCTTCATTAGAAATCTTATCAGTGAGCCATGTTTCTGTTAAAGCTATTATCTCAAATTTATTTTCAGTAACCCAGCTGTGAAACACATCTTGCTTTACCATTAGACTTTGAACATTAAGATGTACTATTTTATAGTACCGTTAGTGCAATCTTCTAAACAGAATTCCCCAAACAGGGGCCAGGATTTGGATGGACTGATCCCGATAACAAAAGCAACAGCAGGAGTATTGTTCTATGCCTGGGCCCATTATCATAGTATTTCCAATCAAATTTGGTAGCTTTTATTTTATAGCTAGTAACTTCAGTAGATAGCAAAAAATTATAACTGCTATGTAATGTAATTAATAAATGTGACGCAGCCCCTGTTCTCTTTAACTTTTGGGACCACAAACCACTATATTGTAAATAACCAATACTATCCTAATGCTTAGAATGTGGAAATAGTGTGGCTGCTGCACTATTTGTCAACTGAATAGGCTCACGTACCCGTTTGGCTCAGGCATTTGCTACAACAACTACTGTATTACTCGAGTTCCCCACATTGGTGTCCCAGGACATAACCAAACAGAGCAGTAACAGTAACATCTTAATATAGCTTATACTTACTATTACAAAACTGCAACTAAAACTGTAAATAAAATGATAAAATAAAGCAGAAAACTAAATTTTTTAAAGCAGTCTCCCGCTGGTGACTCCCGCTACTCCTGCAGGAGCCACTCACATGGAGAGCGACTGGGGCAGCTGGGCTTTTAAATATTGGAGCCCCACCTTCAGCTGTCATCACCTCACATGCCCCCAAACCACCAGCTCCTGCCACTAGCTGGTAACAGGGAATGGAGATGAAGGACATCAGGCAGCAGCAGTCACAGAGGGGCAGGAAAGCTGTTCACCCCACTGGGCAGCAGAACAGTAGTTCAGAAGGCAGTGAAAGTGCAGGTGCAGTCCGGGTTCACTGTAGCAGCTTGACTTTGAAATTTTGGAGCCCCGCCTTCAGCTGTCATCACCTCACATGCCCCTAAACCACTGGCTCCTGCCACTAGCCAGTAATAGGGTACAAAAGAAGAGGGACAACAGACAGCAGCAGTCACAGAGGGTCAGAAAAGCTCTTCACCCCATCAGGCAGCAGAACAATAGTTCAGAAGGCAGTGAAAGTGCAGGTGCAGTCCGGGTTCACAGTAGCAACTGGGCTTATAAATGTTGGAGCCCCGTCTTCTGCTGTCGTCACCTCACATGCCCCCACACCACTTGCTCTGTCACTGTAACAAGTCATGTAATATATTAATATGTATAGGTGGGTGTTTTTCTTACACCATAAGAACATTATCGCATACTGTTTGTGCAAGAAGACCACAAAGCAAAGCTAACAAACACCCCCAATTATACACATTAATATATTATGAAGCAGTCAAACTTTTTCTCAAAAGAAGCACACTTTGAGATTTAATGTAGCATTTTTTAAAACAAATTTTTTTTTTGGCTACTGTGAATGACTGGTATGGTCAACAGATTCGCGAACATGACAATGCCGTCAATATGCTCTGAAGGCTGTAAATCCTGCAGTTACAGAAGCAAATTGTTATATATTTGTTAAGTTTTGGGGCATTTTATTATGTAAGCAGCACAGGTTACATAAGATTCTAGTTTAACATCAGAGCCATGGTGTTACAAGTTACAGCTTTTGAGATGACAGTGGGAGTTGGTACGGCTGAAATCAGATGAACTGTCATCATGAGCAGTGTCTGAATAAAAACAGAGAAACATAGAATTTGACAGCAGATAAGGACCGCTTGGCCCACCTAGTCTGCCCATTTCCCTAACTAATGGATAAGCTGCAGATCCTAGTTAACCAACAGCCTACTTCCTCCTACCCCCCACTAGAATTGCCTTATGTCTGTCCCATGCATTCTTGAATTCCCCACTGTTTTTGACTCCACTACCTCCTAAGGAAGGCTGTCCCATGCATCCACAGCCCTCTCTGTGAAAAAAATACTGCCTCACATTACCTCTGAGCCGTCCCCCCTCTATCTTCAAATTATGCCCCCTTGTTCTCACACATCTATTTTTCTGAAAGATGCTGCCCTCTTGAACTTTGTTGATTCCCTTGAGGTACCTGAAAGTTTCTATCATGTCCCCCCCCCTCCTTTCCTCAAGGGTATACATATTAAACTCCTTCAGTCTCTCTTCGTGTGTCTTTTGGTGCAGACCCTGCACCATTTTAGTTGCCCTCCTCTGCACAGCCTCTACCCTGTCTATGTCTTTGCAGAGATGGGGTCTCCAGAATTGTACACAGTACTCCAGATGGGATCTCAAGAGCAGAAAATGCTCCTGTGTCCTGACTCCTGGCCAGGATTGCTCTAACAATAAAATAGATCCAAGAAATGTAACCCATTCCTCTGAAGACACCTATATATCAACTGTCACAGTTCAGTGTGCCTTTCCTGGTCACAAATTACAAATAAACAATAATTATTTTCCTTAGGCTACGGTGATCTATCAGCTTCCCTCTCCAAGTTCATCAGGTTTGTCCCTACAAACTGGCAAGTAACTGGACTGTCTTTACAGTTGATAGTTGTAATAGTTATGGTAACTTTATATCCTGCTACTGTGCCACAGATTTGTCAATTTATCCCAAATTATCTTTACTTGAAATACTGTAATTCTGTCACAAAAAGCATGAACTATACAAAAATAGCATTTAATACTCCATGATGTTTACATATGCACAGAACAAAAACAAATGTATTTGAAGAGATAGAAATCACACGGAAGAAACCTAACTCAAAACTATTTAAATTCTGGCAGAGTAGAAGACTCTCACTGCCAAGTGGAAACTTGGTGAGTTAGGGCAGACTCAAACCCATGATATTGCTAGTTCAAAGTCCTTAAACATAACTGGGTTCTAAGAGCAAACACTCACCAGAAATGAGCAAATGAAGAAGCACAGCTTAAGGCTGTGGTAAAGGGGAGCCAAGGTACAAAAACAAAGTACCAGAGGAAAGGAAAAAACCCTCGACTCACCCAAAACCTTACCAAAAACAATGAAATGCTGTATACAGATAAAAGCAGTAATTTTATTTAAACAGTAGCAGCCCTGATATCAAGATCTACATTTCGCGTCACACTTGACACTTTATCAGGATCTTGATAAAGCGTCAAGTGTGATGCAAAATGTAGATCTTGATGTCAGGGGTGCTACTGTTTAAATAAAATTACTGCTGTATCTGTATACAGCATTTTGTTGCTTTTGTTAAGGTTTTGGGTGAGTTGAGGGTTTTTTCCTTTCCTCTGGTACTCATCAGAAATGCCTTTGGCTGGTCGGCCCACTACGCCTGCATTATCATGCATGCATCTCTGACCTCACAGGCTGGACTATTTCTTTGTTCTTTTTGAGAATGGGTCCAAACTGAATTTGTTATTTAGAGATTGGTTTTGTGGATTGGAGCATGGGCCCTTTTGTTTTCCTGTCTGACTCCTTCAGTAGGGTTCCATCTCCTCTTCCTTGGCCCTATTTACACTCAAAGCATGTATTTTTGTTATGAATGATAGTCAGCCTTTTGAAATGTAAAACAAAACAAAAACCTTGTATAGGGCAAGGAATTGGATTGCTTAAACAAAAGCACTTCTTAACTGAGTGCCAGTAGGCATGGGATACAGTGGAAAGTAGTTTTCGGTGTCCAGCAGACCTCCCCCATCAGCTGAAATATTCATGGAGTCATAGATGATAATAAAAAGAAAAGGAAAGGAAAGAAAAACACACACAAGAAAAAATATATTGCAATTTATCACATTGGCTCTGCTCAGTCCAGGGCTATGTTGCATGATCAGTGTCCATAATTATGTTGAAGCTGAGCAGGGGAGCTAGTGTTTGTTTAAAAAATGAAACAAAAGCTGTAATTACAATGATTTCAAAACAAAAATCCATTCCTTACCTGGCACTGCAAAGTGTACAACACAGCCATCTTCAACATAAACCCCCCAGTGGGAGAAGGCTACTGGGAAGGAATATTGGAATTCAATCAGGTCTCCATAGTGAGCATCTCGGATGATGTTATTGATCTGTAGGGATGGAATTACAGTTTAATTCTAAAAATGGGACTCTTTGGGATGGAATTTCAATTTATTATAAAAATGGGGCTCTTTAGTAGTGTTTCTGTTTTAGCTCTTGTTCTGTCCCTAGTCAGGTCCAGCTTAATTTGGCCCCTGCTTTCCATGTGATGCCAAGAAACCTTTAATTAAGGCCCAGTTCTTCCTCAGGTACCACCGTTTCTAAATCTAGGATTTCATCACCTCATCATCCCTGATTCTTCAAAGGATCCAACAAGGGGGAGAGAAGACCCAGGACTGTTTTGGGGCCATTAGAGTATATGTGTCTGGAGGTCATTTAAGCAATAAGGCACAACAGAGTGTGGGTTATTGGGGATTTACGTACGCCTTGTGTGGTGTGACATGAGGTGCAGCTGAGTGACCTAACCACACAAGAAGTGGGTAAATCACCCAATAACTCACATCCTGGAGTGCTTATTGTGATTATACAATGGACCTATGTGTAAAATAAATATAAAATGTGTTTAGTTAGGATTTTTATAAATACCATTCCTCAGTCGTGAGTTATACAGGATTTACCCATGGTCATTTGACATGTTTGACCAATTACAGTAGGTTACAGGATATTCACACACCATTGTATAATTGTTCATACTGCTTATGTCTACCATTTAATCTTTTAATTCTCTGCTTACAACTTTACAACCTGTTGCTGGCTAAGAGGACCGCAATAAAGGAAATGAGGGACGTAAAACTAGATAGTGCTCCCCTATGCTGGTAACTGGTAGCAGTAAGGTGGTAAAAATAAGATTGAGGTTCAAAAAATAATAGAAGGAGATGCAAAGTGGGAAGACTCTCGTGGTCTGCAAGCAATAGGAAAATTAAGAAGCTAAGGAGAATGAGAAGAAATGCAGGTGTAGGATCACAAAACAGCAAAAGAGGATCTGGAGGTGGTTGGAAGGGGGGGGTGCCTTAATGCCAAGAGCCTGGGTAATACAATCAGTGAGCTTCAGGCATTGGTGGCAGACACTGATGTGAACCTTGTAGCCTTCACAGAACCTTGGGCCACAGAGAATAATAACTGGGACTTGCTAGTTCCAGATTACACAATGTTTAGACAGGATGGGGGAAAGGCAAGGTTCAGGCATAGCTCTATATGCTGGGGGTGGGGGCAATGAGGCTGTGGAAGGTGGATACATCAGGGAGAGAAAAGGAAAAACAGAGTTGCTGTGGGTTCATCTCACAGTGCCCTCTGGCAAGAAAATATGGGTGGGGATCATTTGTAGACCACCAGCACAACGTGAAGAGAGGGATGGGCTGCTCAAGGATGAGATGGCAAGGGAAGTGATGAAAGAGATGTGGTGGTGGTGATCTGAAATTGCCAGATATCAAGTGGGACATTCCAGCAACCAGGCGTAGCAAAAGCCAGGCTCTGCTGGATACACTGGAGGATAGCCTAGTGGTGCAGCTAGTTAAGGGACCCTTTAGGCAGGAGGCCATTCTCAATTTGGTGCTCACCAATTTGGAGATGGTGAGTGGAGTGAAAGAAAGGGAGCCACTGGGGTCCAGTGACTGTAACTCCCTTTGGTTCAGGCCAGCCTTCAGAATCAAACTTTCTCTACCAAATATTTTAATCCTAGATTTCAAAACAGCAGACTTCAATCAGATGAGTGAGCTGGTCTGAAACAAGTTGACCAGGGTGAGCAGTATTGCAGGTATAGAGGAAAGATGGTGGGCAATTAAGGGGACAATTCTTGAGGCAACAAAGTCATGCATAAAAATGTTTACAAAATGAAACAGATACAAGAGACCAATATGGTTCTCAGAAAGGGTCCAAGAAGCAGTGAGAGTCAAGAAAAAGGCTTTCACCAGGTACAATGAAAAGCAGGAAGAGGAGGAAGGGAGAAAATACCAAATAAAAATTACTGAAGCAAAGAAGGCATTCAAGGAGGCAAAGGAAGACACAGCGCTGCATATTGCAGAGGGGGTCAAAGGTGGGGAAAAACAATTCTTCATACATATTAAAGAACAAAGGAAGCAGAGAGGGGTATTCTTAGACTACAAGAGGTAGAGAGGGTACCAGGGGATGATAAACAAAAAGCAGCCATCCTTAATGATAATTCTGCTCTGTCTTCACAAGGAAAGACATCGAGTCCCTGCCTGAAAGTGGCATCAAAGTGACTATCAGGAGTATTCTTGAAATGAGGCAGCCAGTACTTACCAGAGGAATGAAAATATAGAAGAGACTTGAATCCCTAAATATAGATAAACCCTAGGGCACAATGGGGTGCACATAAGGGTGCTCAATAAATTGGCCGCAGAACTGGCTGAACCTCTAGTAGGACTATGCGATAGCTCCATTCAGACAGGGTAACCTTGAGGATAGTGGATGTTTGTCCATCTACATAAATGAGCACAAGGAGCAACTGGGAAATTACAGACCTGTCAACCTTACCCCTGCAGTGGGTAAACTGATGGAGTCACTGATCAAACAGAACCCTGTGGACTACCTAGAAGGTAACAGTATCCAAGATAGTAAACAGCATGGTGTAAGGCAGGAAGGTTTTGTCAGACAAACCTGACAGTTTTATTTAAACTGAGTAACACAGGTAGTAGATGTGGATTTACTCTACTTTGATTTTAGCAAGGCTTTCGACTTGGTGCAAAACAGAAGACTGCAAGGCTATGCACCTAGGGAAAAAAACAGGAGAGAATACTGGATTAGAGGGGTTAAACTGAGCACTGCAGGAAAAGAAAGGGACCTGGGAGTTATTAGTGACTCTCTCAAACAAGTAAGCCAGTGTGACAAGGTCTATAGTAAGGCTAAAAGGATGTAGGGGTGTATCGGAAGGGGTATTAACAGCAGGAAAAAGGAGGTGCTACAACCTCTATGTACGTCACTGGCAATGCTGCATCTGGAATACTGTGCTCAGTTCCAGAGTCCTCATCTAAGGAATTACAGGGACAGGCTGGAGACAGTACAATGCATGGTGACCAAGATGAGTCAGGGCAAACAGGGCAGATCTTATGAAAATCATCTGAAGGCACTGAACGTGTACTGAGAGAGACCTTCAAGTTCCTGTACGGAATAAATAAGGTTAACTCTGGGGAACTACTGTAGCAGGAGTAAAGGATCAAGAAGGCAAGGTTACAAGTGGAAACCATGGGAGAGGGTTATGGAAAGGGGGGTGGAGCCATGAAACAGTCTACCAGCGGAGGTGGTGGGCGCTAAGACCATAAATGATTTCAGGCATGGCTGGGACATAATGAATGGTTTGGTGGTTGCTCAGGTTGACAACAGTAGGAAGAGGAGCTGGGGGATGAACCGGGAGGGATAAAACCCTGTATGGACATTAGGTCCTGGGGCAGATAGGGAACTCCTGGCAGATTAAATGGGCCTTTGATCTTTTTCTTCCCTCATTGTCTATGTTTCAATGTTTCTGTGTTGCATTGTAAGTGATTTTGATGTCACATGCTGCAGGAACTGAAGTCAAAAGGGCAAAGGGCCAAGTTTCATGCAAATGTCTTTAGTAATTAGGAATTTAATTTTCTGAGATTCATTAGTTTTGAGTCCTGTTAATGCCGACTGTGACTTTCTTTTTCAAGGAAACTGTCAAAACCCTTTAATTTAAATATTTTTTCTGGTGACATCTCATTCTTATTAGAACTGGTTTACCCAGGGCACACTGAAATATTACAGTTAATTTTCACCTCCGGTCCTACTTTTACACAATTTTATAGATATGTGACAATAAAGCACATAGAATATTAGGCAACTCACTCAAAATCATCTTTCAATAGAGCATCTCTCAGACCTGTAAGAAGGTAGGAGTGCTCCATACTGACATCTGGGAACATCAGGTTCCCAAGGGGACTTGTAGAGTCTTACCGCTACTGAGAGATGGCAGGACGCATCACAGAAAGTAATGGCTTGACTGCCATCCATGGAAAAAGAGCTGGAGACCCCATCTCCGCAAAAACAGAGACAGGGTGGAGGCTGTCCAGAGGAGGGCAACCAAAATGATGCAGGGTCTGCATCAGAAGACATGAAGAAAGACTAAAGGAACTAAAGATGTATAGCCTTGAGGAAAGAAGGGAGAGGGGGGACATGATAGAAACTTTCAAATACCTCAAGGGAACCAACAAAGTCCAAGAGGGTAGCATCTTTCAGAAAAAGAGATGTGCAAAAACAAGGGGGCACAATTTGAAGATAGAGGGGGGGGACGGCTCAGAGGTAATATGAGGAAGTATTTCTTCACAGAGAGGGTTGTGGATACATAGAACAGGCTTTCTGAGGAGGTCGTAGAGTCAAAAACAGTGGGGGAATTCAAGAATGCATGGGACAGACATAAGGCAATTCTAGCGGGGGGTAGAAAGAAGTAGGCTCTTGGTTAACTAGGATCTGCAGCTTATCCATTAGGTAGGGAAATGGCCAGACTAGGTGGACGAAGCGGTCCTTATCTGCCATCAAACTCTATGTTTCTATGTTTCACAGGCTACCTGAGGTTCATACACTCTCTGACTGATAACCACAGAGTGGCATTGGCATCCATGTGAAAGAATCAGCTCACTAGCCCCTCCTTGTCAGAGGGGAAACTTTAACTACATTGATCTTCAATGATCGAAGTGTGTGAGCACTTTCTAATATGGTATTTGGGAGAAAAGCACAAGAGACTATCAACCTGTCATATCAGAACACAAAGACAGGCAGGCAGCTAGACAGACAGACAAAGAGACAGACAGAGATAGGCCCAGTGATAAAGCATCCTTTCTGTAGACATGAAGCACAGGGGTACCTATTACAGTGCTCTCACTTTGTGCTAATAAAGCAGTTTCCAGCAACATTTTCTTTCCTTCTGGTTTCCTTTTTTTTGGTTTGCTGTTAGTGTCCCTTCTACTTGACAGAGAGGAATGCTTAGATTGGAGTGGGGTGAGGAAGAATTGCCACTGAATGCCAGAAATATCATTAACTGGGGCAGAGGCAGACAGATGGGGAGGTGTGAGTGGTTTGGTTTCAAGGGACTGCTTGATTTTGTGCAGGGGAAGTTAAGGGGATGTCAGTGACTGTATAATTGGAGGCAGGAAGAGGGAAAGGGTGACAATGGATGCCACAAAGCAGTTGGTGCAGGATGACAAAGGGGGCACTGGACACCAGGGACTGCTCATATTGGAGTTGGGTGAGGGAAGGGGTGCCAATGAATGCAAGGGATAGTGTAGCTGGGGCAGGGTCAGAAGAAAAGCTACGACTGGAAGCTAAGGATTTCTTAAATTTAGATAGAATTCTGGAGGGTGTGTATCTGGGCACTAGGGGCTGCTTTGCTTGGGCAAGATGAGAGTTGGCATACCACTGGATGCCAGAGACTACTTTGCTTGTGGTGGGTTGACAGACGGGGTGCCACTGGACCCCTGGGACTGCTTAACTTTACTTAGTATGGAGCAGGAGAGTGCCATTGGACACCAGGGACTTACTTGGTACAAAGTGACAAAAGGGGTGTCACTGCTATGACAGGAACTGTTTCATTTGATGTGGCATGACAGAGGGATGCAACTGGACCCCACATACTGTTAAACACAGGGACAGATTGCAGGCAGGGGTGCCACTAGATGCAAAGGATTGCTTGCGATTGAACATGCTGAGGGTGAGGAGTACTGCTGTTAATCAGGAATCACTTGGCAATAAAAGTGCTGACAATGCTAGCCAGAAGCTGTCATTGTTGATAGAAAGTACTGTGCATTTATCAAATACAGTATCCTTTCCAAACAAATTTAGAAATTGATTGCAAAAAAAAGATGATTAGGCAGACTTGAAACACAAAAGCCTCAAAGTTAAGAAAATGTGAAACTTTATAAATATTCCTTTGAACATTTGTAGTTGTGTGGTATGTGGTGTTCTTCATGGTTTTAATGACTGCTCAAAGCAACATTGACCTTACCTTAACTTTGGAACAGTCTTTCAAGACACACAGAATTATTCACACATGGATACTTGGAGCAATCAAACTCTGAGTAACACCCATACCACATACTGTAAGTAAGTAATAAGCCATGACAGGATGTGCATTATAGGATTGTAATGCATGCACAAGGGGTGTAGTAAAGCATGAGGCTGAAGTCTGAGTGTTCTTAAGCCCCTGGGAAGTGCATTAAAATCCTATGATGCACACCATGGAGGGGCTTATTACACCTATAACACAGCTCTACATAGTTTTTTTTTGGGGGTGGGGGGGGGGATGGAGGAAAATGAGATTCAACCCTGATTGTGCATTTATAAATATTTACTGCATTGTGAGGTGATGGCTCTCAGCCAATGAAATTTGTAGATTTTTTCTTGCCATATTATAATCACGTAATAAATATTCAAAGGAATATTTACCCTTATTTCATATTTTCCTACTTTTGCCACTTTGTGTATTGACCCTAACTGATACCTAGGCATATTGTAGTTTCAATATGTAGACAGGTTGGCAAATGTTTGCAGCAGTAGGGTTGCCACTCATGCTGGTGACCTGGGTTTAGGAAAGAGTCCTGGACACTAGGGGATGACCGTGGGACAGAGATTTTCTCCTCTGGGGTGTTAGATCACTAGCATTGAACTTTGCAATGCTACCTCACAGAACTATTTTCAAATTATGGTCAAGGCCCCTAGAATTCTGTGGTTCTACGGTTGCAGAATTTGCAGCAGAATTTGCATCATGCCGCAGAATATATATAGTGCCGCAGAATTAATTGTTTTTGGTGAATTTTCATATAAATATACTGTTTTTTCATAGTGTCAAGCTTTCCTTCCCAGCTCATTTATCCTTAAGTCCCTCCTCTATGCTCAGCATATGATATCATCAATGACATCATATTTAGCCAATAACAGGACGGCATTCTGCCAGAGAAATGAATAAATCATGCCACAGAAATGAGAAAATGCTGCCGCAGAAGTCAAGGAGCCCTGCCGCAGAAATCAGAAAATTCTGCCGCAGAACACCAGGGGCCCTGATTATGGTGCAGCTAAGCTGGCCCATTGGCACAGTGGTAGCATTACCGCTCGTGACACCAGCATCCTGCATTCAGGAACAAGCACAGGGTGCTAATGACTGGCCAGGGGAGGAGGATCTAGCATCCAGGTGGATGCTCTTCTTCTCGGGGGAGGGAGGGGTGCCAGCTCTTCTGTTTCACTGCCCCCTGGATGACCTCAGGTGATAGTGCAGCCAGAGAAGTCAGTGGGAGGGATAGTCGCAAGCTGGTGATGCACAGTATGCATAGTCACATGCATGCGCATGCGCAACTTTCCAATGCCACAGTCTGCGTAGGTGGGGATCCAGAACAAAGGAAAAACAGGCCCTGGCAGGATGAAATACTGGCTCCTGAGGAGTCATGTGATGCTCTTGACTCGCTAGCAGCAATCCTCTGGTTCTCCCTTTTCCTCCACCCTAGTCTGCTTAAAATTGAATTCATATACAGTAATTACACCTTACTTGCTACACACAATTGTTCTGCATATCCAGATTACTCCTACCAAGTTTTAGCCAACAGTCTGAAATGATGTCGGAGGTGGAGATGTGGCAGGCTGCCCCAAAGCATACCCCACCCTGGATGCCTGAAAAGCAATCTAAATGGCCGAAGGCCCAAGGCTCAGGCTCTGGACAATTCATTACCTCCACCACGGCATCTACTCCCCTAATGGAAGAACATTTTCTTAAAGAATTGGAACCCTTCAAGGACTCCTTTCAAGAGATCACCAATCAGCTGAAGTCACTTAAGGGAGACCTTTGTGATCTGGGTAGACGGGTTGGGGATGTGGAAGTCCGTACTCTATCCCTGGAAAAATGGCAAGTGCATGTGGATTCTGACACCACTCAGTTGCAGCAGAGACTTAGTAAACTAGAAAATACAAAATCACACATGCCCCCACAATGCAAAGCATCATGGGCTGCATATGCAAATCACCACAGAATGTTATGCTGGTCCAACTTTAAGCAGAATTGCACGGCACCATGCAATTCTGCTTAAAGTTGGACCAGCATAACATTCTGTGGTGATTTGCATATGCAGCCCATGATGCTTTGCATTGTGGGGGCATGTGTGATTTTGTATTTTCTTGAAACTTGGCTTCCCAGCCAAATGCCCTTTAGGGTAACCCTTGCCTCAGTGTTTGTGCACAGAGGTTCTTTGTCTTAGTAAACTAGAGACTAAACTCGAAGATCTGGAAGGGAGAAGTCGCCGTAATAACTTAATTATCTTTGGATTGCCAGATGGAGAAGAAGGGGTTATACCAACTCAGTTTGCTCAGAAGTTTCTGGAAAGGGTTTCCGGCCTTTCCCTAAATGGCCCTGTGTACATTGTGGAATGAGCACATCACTTGTTAGACCCCAAGCCCCCAGCTGGTTCCACTCCTCGCCCCTTCATGCTCAAACTGCTAAATTTCCTAGACAAGCAGTACGTCCTGCAAAATGTTTGGGACCTGAAAGAGATATTATGGGAGGGCAACAAATTATAGCTTAACCAGGACCTCCCTTCAGGGACCCGGCAAAAGTGTATCATATTTCATCCCATGGTGGCTAAGCTAATTGCCGAGGGGATACAATTTAGGATGCTGTACCCTGCAAGGCTTCAGGTCCTGCTTAATAATAGGTGGCACTCATTTGACACAGTGGAGAATGCCACTCGGAATCTCAAGGGTCTGCATCCTGAATTGTTCAAGGACCAGTGAGTACTATATGCTATTTCATCGGCCCAAAGGTCAATTCTTTTGTGAGCTCCTTGGAACATTATAGGATATTCATAGTTACTATCTTCTTCTGGACTCTATTCTGTATGCACTGAGTGGCCATCAATGCTGTTGGAAGTCTTTCTGAGCTGCATGCTATCTGGACATTTTTTGAAGATATGCCTGCTTTTTTTTTTTTTTTTTAACTCTCTTTATCCTCTGTCTCCGACCCCCAGGTTCTCTCCAGTGTGGTCGCTCAGCTCATCCCTATCCCATCCTGCCTGAGGTCCCCATCTTACCTGCTGGTGGGGGGGGGTCTCCACTTCACTTCTGTGGTCCCCAACCTCCCCCGGATCTATGTCCTCCGGGGCAGGACTGCCGACTCCTTTTGGCAACCTTTCTTCAATTCAGATAGGTGACTCAGAGAATGAAGGAAGCACCAGAGGCAGGCTGGAAGACCCAGCAATGGATGTGAAGGATGGCTACTGGACCCTCTTTGCCTACTAGGAGATGGGGTGTTTCCATGTTTTCTTGTGTTCCTGAGAGCAAGAACATGCAATGTCATCCAGCGTAGTGGGGGGGTGCTCCCACACCCACCTGCAGGACATCCTGCTGCAACCCCCATACTCCATCTGCATGATCCACATCTGCTGCACCTCCTGGTCACTACCAGGAGCCACCAGAGCAGCGTGGAGCAATTAACCCTTCCCCAGAAAAGGAGAGCTGCCAGCCAGCAGCTCAATCCAAGTCCACACCCTTCCCTCTCCGGCCAACCCCCGGCGCCTGAGTTCGCTCCCGAACCTGGGTCGCTAGCATAGCGCAAGGAATG
This sequence comes from Neoceratodus forsteri, assembly GCA_016271365.2. Taxonomy (NCBI): domain Eukaryota; kingdom Metazoa; phylum Chordata; order Ceratodontiformes; family Ceratodontidae; genus Neoceratodus; species Neoceratodus forsteri. Next base: position 81,163,706 of record CM028133.1, on the reverse strand, counting down.
GCATCCAGTGCCTCAACCCTCAGCGCCACCAGGCCAGCCCGACGTGCTTGCTTTTGTGAGGGAGTTCCTACTATTGTTCCGATCGCTGTATGTTTCCCTACAAGTTCGTCAACACAGCTCTCCTTTTTTTTATGTGTATACTGATGAACTTGATAATTACAATACTCTGTTTGTCTGTTGCCCCTTTTTTGCGGTGGATTCTATGCCTTAACTTGGCTCTATGGCAGAGCTGGACTTTTATCAGACATTGTGTTGCTACCATCCTGTCTCTCTGCCATTGGTTGGACCCAAATCACCTTCAGTTTCCAGTCATAGATTTCTAGTGGGATGAGGATGGACTTGTTCTACTTTCCTGGATAATCCCATTGGTTAATGATCTCTTACCCTGATGCTAGTCCTGACTATGAGTATGGCTGATATGTAAGCAATAAGACATGACAGGGTGTGTGTTAGTTACTTTAACACACGGCTAGGAGGCATAGTGAGGCATGAGGCCACCAGCCAAGTGTGTCCAGCCTCCTAGCCGTGTGCTAAGGTGTCTAACACACAGACCCTGGAGTGACTTATTGCACTTATGAAATGGCCATCTGTAGTGCAAATGCATTTGGTAGGTAAAATTTCCAACTTTAAGTAGGAAAAAACATGTTATGTTTCTGTCAGTTTTTAATAAAATAGTCCTTCCGCCTAAGTGTCCTGTCTGTTTTGTTTTTTTGAGTGAAGGCATTTTGTCCTATAAAGTCTTCTGTAGTTTTGGTCTGGTTGTCATGGCAGTCCCCCAAAGAATGCACTGTAGTGACAATGTGGGCAGCATTATTTAAACAGACTACATTTGGATGTCCTAAGAAAACAAAACATTTAGAGGAGCTGCTGATATAAGGCACAGAAATAGCGAGGGGCAGACAGAGCATTTGTTAATGCGAGCGAGCAGCTGGCAGGGGAGAGATCATGCATTTTGATACTTAATGTACTGACGAGGAGAGCGTGCGAGTCGAATGCCAACCGAACAGACTACATTTGGATGTCCTAAAAAAAAACATTTTGAGGAGACGATGAGATAAGGCAGAGAAGTAGCGAGGAGCAGGAAGATCATTTGTTAAAGTAAGCGAGTGAGCGGCTTGATCAGGCGGGTTTGTTTATGAGGACGGCGAGTGAAAACATGATGGCAGCTTTTATTTTTTTTAACATTCTAATTTGTAACACTGGAAGAATGGGAAGATCAGTGCCCACCTGGCAAAGCACAGCCTGATCTTTTCCCCATGGTGTTAGACATATTAGCACACTCGTAGAAGCCAATCAGAATGCTGCTTTGCTACCGGCCATTTCATAAACATAGGATTCTGCACTCCCTGACCAAGGTCCGCTATATGTTGTCTCTCAATCTGATATCACCTTTGCAGACTTTTTTGATGAACACCACCTTCCAGATCCAGAGTTGATGGTACTGGAACCCCCGCTTCACACTGTAATGTGATCCCCGACTTTGGTCTCCGCAAGTTTGATGTTCTTCAAATGGGGGAGTGAATCTCACTGAGCTTTTGTGTTGGTGGGCTCTCCTTTCTCTTTTTTCCTTACTCAGAGAGAGAGAGCTCCACCTGTACTCTGAGCCCAGACTTGCTTCACAACTGTTATTTCTATATGTTGCATATGGGACTGCTCAGTTTACTGATAGGTCATTTGAAAGATCTGGGACCAGAATTCTTTATGCATGTGGTTGAGCTGGCAATATATGTTAACTGTTATTCTTATTTTATTATTATGTATGTGTTTATATTGTTTTAATTTGATACTGCCTTATTTTGTATAATCAAAGGGTGCTGGACATTCCCTTTCCACTCAGTAGGTGATATAGTGTTGCATTCTATTGGGGTGGAGGGAGAGGGGGGAAACCAGGTAGTTGGGTGCAGTGCTGTGGTTGGTGGGAATTTCATGCACCAGTTTATTATGGGGCTTGGAGGTAAACAGCATTGGGTGGGAGGTAGTTGTGGGTGGTTGGGTTGGGACATGTTTGTGATTATGTATTATTGTTCTTGCTGGGTGGGACTTATGGGGAAGTGGGTTACTGGGGGGGTTCTGGTTCATGCTGTTGCCAACAACTTGTCAAAATGTAATGTTCTGTTTTGAAAACTTTGTACAATCTGTCTTGATGTAATGTTCTGTTGTAACTGACGTGGAGTCTTTGCAAAGGAATCTTTGACTCAAAGGATTAATTCCGAAATTTCAATAAAATAAATTCATACAATTGTTGTTCTCCTTTTGGGGGGTGGGGAGGGTTGGTGGAGGTCTTCCATGGCATGTGTTCTCTGATACAAATTGCCTGTTTTGATTTCATGTTTGTGAATTACAGTTACAGATTTCATTACTAGTATTTCCTTGTGGGGATGAGGGGGGTTGGAGGGTGAGGGTGTGGGAATATGGGATGTTTGAACCTGTTTTGGTCAATATGGTACTTTGTCTATTGCTTATTGGGATGGGGAATGTGGTGAGTTATTTGGGGGGAGGGCGGCAAGTGGGGGTGTGGGGCTTTTCTCCAGAAGCTGTCGGGATTCTGGGGGAGGTATTAGGCCCTCCTAGTAGTGCATATGTCCCTTCCTGATGCTCCATGTATTTTCTGAAGTGGAAAGGCTTACAACTTTAGATATTGTTCATGTAATATTAAAGAGGCAAAGTCCTCGAAAAAGCATACCAAAGTTTTGTTGCATCTTCACAAACTGCAAGTGGATGTGGCCTTTCTTCAAGAAACCCATCTTCCCCCAACCCAGGTGTTGTCACTTCGACACTCCTGGGTGGGACAGGTGTTTGGTTCTGGTTTAGATTCTCGCAGGTGAGGTGTAACTATCTTGATGTCCAGGTCTGTCCCGTTCTGTCTTCTCCAGGAGGTTAGTGACCCTCAGGATAGATATATTTTAGTACAAGGGTCTTTGGTACATCTGGAGGTGCTCCTGGGATCCATTTATGGTCCCAAGCTGAAAGACGTTTACTTTTGCATCCAGATCACCTACATTTTGTCCCACTGGACCTCTCTCCTTATGATATGTGCTGAGGACTGGAACCTGGTGTTGGATAAAGACCTGAACAGAACTTCGAGACGTGGTCAACTCCATACGCCAATTCAACTTGCCATGCGAGATCTCATGGACTCTTTAGGGCTAGTAGACCCTTGGAGAATCTTACATCCAGATATAAAAGAGTTTTCTTTTCACTCTGTACCACATAATTCCTCTTCTCGTATTAATTTTTTTCTGTTTCGTGCCAAAGTATTGTCAGGTGTTCTTCTGAGCTTCTATTGTGCTAAAGTGGTGTCCAATCATCACCCAGTTCTTTACAGGTTAATCTTGCTCCCTCTCTGGTACGGGATAAGAAATTGTGCTTTAATAACCAGTTATTGAAGCTTCCAGAAATGGTAGAAAGGTTACAATGTTTTATTTCTGAATTTTTTACCCTTGATTCATCTACAATGCCAAAAATTGATATTCTTTGGGGTTGTTTCAAATGCGTTCTTCGGAGTGAAGTCATATGGCTGGCTACTAGAGGGAAAAGAAAGCTATCCCAAGCCACATTCTCCCTTTTGTCGCAGATTAGAGAAGCTGAGTGGAGATTTAAGATTCTTTCCCTCAGTCTGATTGGGAACACCTTGAAACGCTTCGGGCTAAATACAATGCACTCCTTGGAGCGAAGGCTGAGCACCTTCTCCTGTGGACCTAAGCCCAGTATTTCAATCAAGGGGAGAAAACCACTAAGCTTCTTGCTCTGTGCTTGTGTCATCAACAAGCAGACAGGATTGTTCCATCCATCTGATCAGATTCCGGCCATCTGATCACCTTCCCTAGAGGTACAGCATCACAATTTCAAGCGTTTTATCATTCTTTCTATGCGGCTTCTCCCGATCCCTTTGATCTTACCAGCTTCAATAATTTTCTTTAGGATCTGGAGCTAACCTTACTAAGTGAGGCTCAGGCTGATCTGGTGAAAGCTCCTTTAACTCTGGAGGAGGTGTCCAGAGCGGTTGACTCCTTAGCTCACGATAAATCCCTTGGCCAAGATGGTTTTTCCTCGAATTTTTATCAGAAATTCAAGGAGTTACTAGCACCTCACCTTCTCAACCTCTTCCAATACATTTTCTCACAAGGCCATTCAGATCCATCTTTTACAGCTGCCATTACAGTAGTCTTGCCCAAACCTGGTTGGGACCATTCATTTGTCTCCAATTTCAGGCCTATCTCTTTAATCAATGAAAATTTGAAAATGTTGGCCAAAATCTTGGCTATCAGGTTAAGCTCTGTTTGGGACTATCTTCTTAGTAGGGAACAGGTGGGATTTTTGTCTGGTAGACTGTCTGCTGATTACACCCAGAAACTCTTGCATCTTATCTCCACGTCCAGGGACTCTTCTCTACCATTGGTGCTGGCCTCCCTGGATGGGGGAAAAAGCCTTTGACAGAGTCTCCTGGGGCTACTTGTTCCACTTGCTCCCTCGGTACGGCTTTCCTTCTGAATTTACCAGATGGCTTTAGGTGCTCTATACTAGGCCCTCAGCACATGTATTTTGTAATGGGGTTTTGTCTGACTCATTCCCCTTACAACAAGGAACTCATCAAGGTTGTTCTTTATCCCCATTTTTATTTAATTTATACCTTGAACCACTTATCAGGAAAATTAATCTTTCCCCACAAATTCATGGTATCCCATTAGGCCCTTCACAGTATAAATTGTCTATTTATGCAGACAACATCCTTTTGCATGTCACATCTCCCTCCACTTCCTTACCAGCCATCTTAGACATCATAACTAATTTCAGTATTTTTTCCAATTATAAGCTTAGTCGTTCTAAAACAAGGATCATGCCCCTGAACATGATCACTACCCATGCTAGCATAGGGTACCTGGGCCTTCTTTGGGTTAGGGATAAGCTAAAATATTTGGGAACATACCTCAGCACTGACCCATCTAAATTAAAACAATATAATCTAGATCATGGGCTTACATAAATTCAGATTGACCTCAACCACTGGTCTTTACTACCTCTGTCTTTATGGAGTCATTTGAGTATTCTTAAAATGAATGTTCTCCCACGGCTTTTATATCCCCTTGTCATGCTTGAGTCAGCCCTTCCTAAGGTATGGTTTTTCCAATGTAACCCATTGCAAATGGGGGTTCCCAAAAGTCTTCCAGGAGCTTGCCTGAATGCTCCAAGTCTGGGCGGTGTTCGACGTTTAAGCTGTTTAAATGTGGTTCCAAGTGAGTGCTATTTGAGCCTCCACATACTGTCTCTTTAAGAGCTGTCTGCTTGCAGACTTAATTAGTTTGTATGGGGGGACTGTGTATTTAATGCTCGAATCCCACCCGAGCTGCTGTCAATTCGCTCCATTTCTGCCGTCGCTACATGTGCAGAGGGAGCCTTGTTGAAAGATATAACTATTTGCTAGAAATCATTTGGAGTGACTGAGAAAATGTAGTTTGTCTAACCTGTCTTCATTTCTGCTTGAACTGTTTCAGTATAGCTCTTTCATTTTGGTCCTGAATAGCTGAAATGGACCAATCAATTAGGAGGGGTTCCTTAAAATGGAGTCTGTGGATGAATTGGAACTTGGACTCTCAGTTTTGAGCCAGCCACAAGGGGATTGTATGGGCAGTGACTCTGGGAAATGTAGTTTTGACCTTGGCACCTTTTTTCACCAACAGGGGAAGTCGCACTGCGAGTGACAGCCGAACCAGCCAACAGAATGGTGTGGAGCTGAAGGAAATGCCTTGCTCTGTGACTGGAAAAGATCAGATCAGTTGTGACAGTGAAGGAGAATTGGAGCTCTGTAAGCCTGCTGTGTATAGTTTCGTGTGGAAAGCGCATGTGAGGCCCTGAGGTTCGGCCTGCAGCCATTGTAAGTGCCAGTTCAGACTGAATCTGATTTGTGAGGAGGAAAAAGGAAGTCTGAAGAGAGGAAACCAGGCTCACCCTGAAGAAGACTTGGAGAAATTGCTGAATCACGCTCGGTCTGTCAGGAACTGAAGCTACTGTGTGTGCTCCCGGATATTTTACAGTAATTGTGATCGGGATCTAGGAGAAGCCTGCCTGGTATAGTACTTTCCTTTTACATATGAATATGCATAGTGCTTGTGGGGAATCGCTATTTCCAATCCTCTGTGCTGTGTGCTGTGTGTCGAAGCTGGAAGCAAACCCAGGCTTGCCTCGGACTAAATCTGTTTGCTATCTACTGCAGTGGGGTCCAGTCACAAGGACCTTGTCTCCACGCCCTGTTGTTCTGGCAACCCAGAAGAACATCCACCATCCGGTTCTCAGCTTGGGTATTGTGAGTACAAATCAGGGTATTCCCCTGCAGCCTGTTTTCAATTACAAGTGTGTTGTCTAATTATTGTTGTTTCACTTCTTCGTGGACTGAGCCATCCAGCTCCGGATTACAATTGGGTGTGCATATATTCTCTTCTACAGGGCCCTGTCTATCTGCACCTGCCGGCCGGCCAACCCTGGGCAACGGACCTGGCCAGCCCCCCCCCAACCTGGGTACCCAAAGTGTGACTTTTCAGACCCTGTGTGTGTGCACAGTACTGTGATTTAATTCTACCAATTAACCTGATTGCCCCCTCCCGTGTTACTGTCCCCTAAATAAATCAGATTTGTTGTTGTTATACTATATACTGTCTGTGGTGTAGGTACTTATGGAAACAGTATTGTATTTTGCTGTGTATGTTGTTTAACCTTATTTTACAGGGGGTCCTCAGAGATGTGCTTCAGAATCAGTCTCAAGGGTAAGTGGTACTTTATGAGTGAACAGTGTGTATAGGTGGGGTATTGGGGCTGTAACTCCTGTGTACTGTGTGAACCACTAGAGGGAATAAAAGGGGGTCTCAGTGTCCCAGAGGGCTGTGACCAAGCTAGTCTAATCACTACAAACCCTGACCTCTGGGTGGAGGCACCCGCCATAGAACCTAGGCCCCTCAACCTGTCAGTAGTCAAGCAGGCAGGGGTAGTAGCCCTTGGGACAGTGCCACCTGGGGGTTACACAAGTCAACAAAATTATTTCTAAATTTTTCTGGCAGGGAAAATCCCCCTGAAGAGCCCTGACTAAATTAATGAGACCGAAAGAATCGGGTGAGTTGAAAGTCCCCAGTGTTAATCTTTATTATTTGGCCATCCATTGTTCCCAATACCATGCCTGGTTCTGCCCTACCTCTGAAAGCCTGGACTCTGTTTACATACCCCAGTGGCTAGAGATTGAACACTCGCTGTGCTCCCAATTGGGTTTGACTCTCGGTGCTCTGTTGTATGTTCCCCTTAAAAAGATTCCCGGCTCCTTAAAAGATACTGTGCAGGTTCTTCCCGCCACACCCACAGGCAACGTTGTCATGTATTACAGTTGGATCCCCACCTTGACACTACCCAACCCATTCTGGGCAATCCAAACTTGGAGATTGCTGGAAAGACACTAGCCCAAATGACTTGGCCTTCCCTAGAATCTCTCTCAGTTGACCACTTGCTGTCTGCGGGCAAATTTATAACACTTGCAGAAGTTCAACAGAAGTTTGGCTTGCCTTCGTCTAAGTGTTTCCAGTATTTTCAAATCAGACATATGCTATTCCATCACTTCGGTGCTGGCACCTGGTCCAAAGAGTATGGAGGCACATTGTTCCCCTTGATATCGGTTATCCCTACATCACACACTGTAGCTTTTTATCATGTGAAGTTGTGGGAGCATCTCACTGAGAGGGAACCTAGTGTTTTTTATTCTTGGGACCAGGCCCTTCCCTCTCTAGAGGGATCCCGTAATTGGCTCCATATCTGGAAGGACATCTATAAACATATTAAATGAGATAGGTATTGTTTCATGCAGTTTCAGATTTTGCATAATATGTTTTACACACCAGTTAAACTTTGCAAAATGGGGAGGATGGCCTCAGACCTATGTACCAGATGTCAGAAGGAGCGGGGTTCTTTACTTCATATGTTCTGGACATGTGAAAAGGTTGTACCTTTTAGGGGAAAAATTAGACACCAGTTGGACCCGTTATTAGAGCTCGACCAGGCCTTTACACCTGAAATTTGTGTATTGGGGGACTTTGCTGAAGTGTTGATTGGTAACCAGAAACCACATATTGCCTTAATATCGGCCTGTGCCAAGAAGATTATTCTTTGACATTGGTGTGATCAGACTGTCCCTACTTATGTGGAATAGTACTGAGAAATTATTTTTGTGCTGCAGGCTGAAAATATTATCGCCAATATGCCAAACTCTAAAAAGAAATACATTCAAGTCTGGGAACCACTTCTTACTGTGTTGACCCTAGACAGTGGGTAATGGTCAGTCATTTACTCCTTTTTCTTTATTTATGGATCCCGCATCTCACATCCCTGGAAAGGGGTGGATTTATTAATCTGAGCCTGTAATTTAGTCCTACTACAGTTTTTTTTTTTCTTCTCAGGATTGGGATACCCCTTTTTATGTTGATTGCACGCATGTACAAGAAACATATTGCGGCAGCTTTCTCCAGAAGCAGGTTGTGGAGGCGTTGCACTGTTGTGGCCAATGCCCCCACAGCCTTTAAAGGCTTGGCCCGCTTCTCCCAATGCTGTGGCATGCTACTGCTGACACTAGTTCAGCCAGTGTGCCATAACCTTGTGAAAATTTAGCCACTGCAATCAGGAGCCACCTCGTCATTGCAGCGTCAACCAGTCGCTGCAATGAGGGAGCGACCCGTCATTGCAGGGCATAACCTTGAAACACTGATATTGTTTGTGAACACGGCAGCATCTTGCCACTGTGTTCACAAACAATATTAACACCCCCCACCAAGGGGGTGCCCAATCCTCCCTCGCAGCATGTGCACCCCACCATGTTTGTTTGCCGATCGGGCCCCAACTTCTTCGCTTCAGTGGCCCAAGGTTTATGTTGTCGAGGGGGAAGCCCACTCCTGTCGGCTGCAGCTGCCCTCCCCAAAAAGTCTCCGTTGGCACACTGGGAGCCCAACCCAGCATGCCACATGCCCCAGTAAAATAAAAATGGTCCCACAGTGTCTTTTTTTTAACCAGTAAAAACTAAATGGTCCTCTCTGGTCCTCCCTACCCGTCCCACAACCCGCGCCCACCCACTGTGCACTCTACCTCCCACACACTTACCCCATACTTACCTCTCTGGAGTCTGTGCGACGATCTTCGTGGACTGGAACATGTCTTACTCTTCAAAGCCGATCATGAACTGAGGAAATGCAGGTAAGCTGTGTAATGGAATAAATAGGGTTTTTTCCACTTTGATGCATATCTCAGGCCTTTTTTGGAATTGTGTCACCAAATTTTCAATATGGGGTTTTTGGGACCCCTCCTCATGAATTCTGGCACTGTCATGGTGTTTTTTGGCCCCGGAAGGTGATTTCGCGGTCACTGCGTAGAATCCCCCTTCGGGACCGATTAATGAAATGACAGTGCCAGTGTTCATGAGGTGGGCTTTCAAAAAGCCTATTCTGCAAATTTGGTGGGAAAAATCCCAAAAATGACTTTTACGAGCGTGCGTTGCGCAGTTGCTACGCACGCTCGTAACTTTGCAAATGTGCAATATTTTCATGCCAGATTTTCAACATTGGCATTTTTTCAGACCTCCCTGTGAACAGTAGAGCTGTCATTTTCCACATCCTGGCTGAAACGTGTTTTCGCACTTCCAGCACAGAATAGCGCGGTCGATGTGGGAAATCTGTGTTCAGGACAGATTAAGAAAATGACAGTGGCACTGTTCATGAGCAGGGTCCTAAAATGCATATGTTGAGAAGTTGAGTGATATCTCATAAATGACGCTGTTCACGGCGTGCATTGTGCAGTTTGCACGCGCTCGATAATTTCAATCATAATATTTTCACTCCAGATTTTCAACATTGCCATTCTTCTGCACCTCCTTATGAACAGTACAGCTGTCATTTTTCACATTCTGGATAAAATGTGTTTTCATAGTTCTGGCGCAGAATAGCGTGGTTGCTGTGGGAAATCCATGTTCGGGACACATTATGAAAATGACAGTGACACTGTTCATTAGCAGAGGTCCTAAAATGCCTGTGTTGAACATTTGGTGACGAAAGTCCATAAAGTGAGTGTGTTACGAATGTGCATTGCACAGTTTCCATGCATGCTCGTACCTTCGTAATTTTGCAATATTTTCATTCCAGATTTTCAGCATTGCCATTTTGTCACACCACCTTATGAACAGTATAGCTGTCATTTTTCACATCCTGGCTGAAATGTGCTTTCACTCTTCCGGCACAGAATAGCGCAGTCGCTGTGGGAAATCAGTGTTAGGGACATATTAAGAAAATCACACTGACACTGTTCATGAGCAGAGGCCCTAAAATGCCTATGCTGAGAATTTTGTGATGAAACTCCATAAAATGACTGTGTTATGAGCATGTGTTGTGCAGGTTCCACACACCCTTGTAAGTTTGCAAATTAGTAATATTTTTATGCCAGATTTTCAACACTGGCATTTGTTCACAGCTCTTTATGAACAGTATGGCTGTCATTTTTCACATCCTGGCCGAAATGTGTTTCCGCGCTTCCGGCGCAGAGTACCGCAGTCACTGTCGGGAATCAGTGTTTGGGACAGATTAGGATCAAGCGACTGAGAGAAGGGAGGAGTGACCGAGCTCAACTAAGCTCTGTCAGGACTGCTGCGGATTTCTTTGTGGGCAGAAAAAGGCGACAACGCAGGCAGGAGCCCAGTACAAAAGGGCAGTCTGCAGTGCCGGGAGACACAGAACCAGCAAGTGGGGGGGAGTGAGTGAGCTCAACGGAGCTCTGTTGAGACTGCTGGGGATTTCTTTGTGGGCAGGAAAAGGCAGCAGTGCATGCATGCATGGGCTGTGTACAAAAGGGCAACCTGCAGCGGTGGGAGAAACAGAACAAGTGAGTGAGAGAGGGGGAGTGAGTGAGCTCAACGGAGCTGCATCTTGACTGCTGCGGATTTCTTTGTGGGCAGAAAAGGGTGGCAACGCAGGCAGGAGCACAGTACAGAAGGGCAGCCTGCAGCGTTGGCAGAAACTGAACGAGCAAGTGAGACAGGGGGCGTGAGTGAGGCCAACTGAGCTCTGTCGGGACTGCTGCAGATTTCTTTGTGGGCCGAAAAAGATGCCGGCAAAGGCAGGAGCCCAGTACAAAAGGGCAGCCTGCAGCACCAGGAGAAACAGAATGAGTGAGTGAGATGGGGGAGAGAGCAAGCTCAACAGAGCTCTGTCATGACTGCTGCAGATTTCTTTGTGGACAGAAAAGGGCGGCAACGCAGGCAAAAGCCCAGTACAAAAGGGCAGCCTGCAGCACCAGCAGAAACGGAATGAGTGAGTGAGACGGGGGAGTGAGTGAGGCCAGTGGAGCTCTGTCAGAGCTGCTGCAGATTTCTTTGTGAGCAGAAAAAAATGCCATTGCAGGCAGGAGCCCAGTACAAAAGGGCAGCCTGCAGCGCCAGGAGAAACAGAACGAGCAAGTGAGAGAGGTCAACGGAGGTGTATCATGACTGCTGTGGATTTCTTTGTGGGCAGGAAAAGGCAGCAATGCAGGCAAGAGCCCAGTACAAAAGGCCAGCCTGCAGTGCTGGCAGAAATAGCATGAGTGAGTGAGAGAGGGGGAGTGAGTGAGCTCAACGGAGCTGTGTTGGGACTCCTGTAGATGTCTCTGTGGGCAGAAAAAAATGCCAACGCAGGCAGAAACCCAGTACAAAAGGGTAGCCTGCAGCAGCGGGAGACACAGAATAAGCAAGTGAGGGAGGGGGAGTGAATGAGCTCAACGGAGCTCTGTTGGGACGACTGCAGATTTTTTTGTGGGCAGAAGAAGGCAGCAATGCATGCAGGGGCCCAGTACAAAAGGGCAGCCTGCAGCGGCAGGAGAAACAGAACAAACAAGTGAGGGGGGGAGTGAGCGAGTTCAACGGAGCTCTATCGTGACTGCTGCAGATTTCTTTGTGGGCAGAAAAGGGTGGCAACCCAGGCAGAAGCCCAGTACAAAAGGGCAGCCTGCAGTGCCGGCAGAAACGGAATGAGCAAGTGAGTGAGGCCAATGGAGCTCTGTCGGAACTGCTGCAGATTTCTTTGTGGGCAGAAGAAAATGCCAACAGAGGCAGAAGCCTAGTACAAAATGGCAGCCTGCAGCACCAGGAGAAATAGAATGAGTGAGTGAGACAGGGGGAGTGAACGACCTCAATGGAGCTCATTGGGACAGCTGTGGATTTCTTTGTGGGCAGAAAAAGGTGCCAATGCAGGCAGAAGCCCAGTACAAAAAGCCAGCCTGCTGCGCTGGGAGAAACAGAATGAGCGAGTGGGGTGGGGAGAGAGTGAGCTCAACAGAGGTCTATCGTGACTGCTGCTGATTTCTTTGTGGGCAGGGTAAGGCGGCAATGCAGACCGGAGCCCAATACAAAAGGCCAGCCTGCAGCCCCGACAGAAACAGAACGAGCGAGTGAGAGAGGGGGAGTGAGTGGCCTCAACTGAGCTGTGTCGGGACTGCTGCACATGTCTTTGAGGGCAGACAAAGCCGGCAAAGCAGGCAGGAACCCAGTACAAAAGGGTAGCCTGCAGCAGCGGGAGACACAAAATGAGTGAGTGAGGGAGGGGGAGTGAGTGTGCTCAATGGAACTCTGGTGGGACTGCTGCGGATTTCTTTGTGGGCAGAAAAAGGGAGCAATGCATGCAGGGGCCCAGTACAAAAGGGCAGCCTGCAGCGGTAGGAGAAACAGAACAAATGAGTGAGAGAGGGGGAGTGAGTGAGCAAGCTTAACAGAGCTGTATGGTGACTGCTGCAGATTTCTTTGTGGCCAGAGGACGGTGGCAATGCAGGCAGGAGCCCAGTACAAAAGGTCAGCCTGCAATGCCAACAGAAACAGAATGAGCGAGTGCGAGAGGGGGAGTGACCCACCTCAACAGAGCTCTGTTGAGACAGCTGCAGATTTCTTTGTGGGCAGAAAAATGTGCCAGCGCAGGCAGGAGCCCAGTTCAAAAGAGCAGCCTGCAGCACCGGGAGAAACAGAACAAGCGAGTGACACAGGGGCAGTGAGTGAGTGAGTGAGCTCAATGGACCAACACAATCAACATTCGGCATTGACAAATGCTTGTTGGTAATGTTCTAATCATTACCCTCTTAGCTGTTTTTCAACCAGCCCAGCTTCTGGAGAAGGGGGGGGTGGGTTTCTGAGTGGGCGGTGTGGGAGGGAGGTTAGCATCGTTTCTTATACTTATAGCTTGTTTGGGAGGTTTACCTGTTCAGGATTATTCTCTTGTAATTGTTGTATGCTTCATGTATATTTAGCTCATTACCTATTCTTCTGGTCAATGTTATATAAGTGGAATGCCTTTTTCTACACTGTTCATGTGTTTTGGCTTTCCAACCAAGTCAATAAAGTTTACTGAATTTAGACAAAAGCGCCCCTCCAGAAAGTCTGTTGCCAGGGGCCGCACCGACCGCAAGCCACCCGGGGAAGGGAACCAGGAGCTCGGCCGCACCCTGGTACCTTGTGCCGCTAAAGGCGCAAAAGCCCACAAGGATCCCTTCAAGCCCACCGGGGCTCTGGACACCCTCCTCCAGGATCTAGGAACCAGCCTTGGACCGAAAAGACGCCTCTGGGGTCCCCGCTTAACAAGCGGCCTCCACTGAAGACAAAGCACCCCAGAAAGTCTGTTGCCAGGGGCCGCACCGACCGCAAGCCACCCGGGGAAGGGAACCAGGAGCTCGGCCGCACCCTTGTGCCGCTAAAGGCGCAAAAGCCCGCAAGGTATGTTTAACTAGACCTCCATCCTGCTGGCCCTCTCCTGCTGAGTTTGGGACTTTACCAAGTACCACTCTCCACAGAAAGCGGCTGTTCTCACTCTATATTTTTCGGATTTGGACTACTATTTTGTACCCCCAGGGACTGTGAGCGCTGCCACTGTGGCCAAGTAATATAGCTCCCTGAAGCTAAATTTTGCTGCCTAGACAAACTATCTCCTGTAATCCTAGCTTATTAATTATGTAGTGCTGTAGCTAAGTTTTCTGATTCTCTGCTGCCTATAGTGCTGTAGCTAATTTTCTCTGTTTCTCTGCTGCCTTGTACTGCCTTCCCGCCTTTTTTGTTTGAATCTCCTAAACTCCCTTTGTTCTAGTAAAAGCTATTTCAAGTGCTGTCCTACTCATCTGCCTTAACTGAAGCCTGTAACCCTACTCCTCTACTTGCTAATCTCCTCCTTTCTATCACCTACGCCCCCTACCATTGTTTCTGCTGCTTTCTTAATCTGCTTCTCCTTGCTACCCCTCAGGATCCCTCCAAGCCCACCGGGGCTCTGGACACCCTCCTCCAGGATCCAGGAACCAGCCTTGGACCGAAAAGATGCCTCTGGGGTCCCCGCTTAACAAGCAGCCCCCACTGAAGACAAAAGCGCCCCTCCAGAAAGTCTGTTGCCAGGGGCCGCACCGACCGCAAGCCACCCAGGGAAGGGAACCAGGAGCTTGGCCGCACCCTGGTACCTTGTGCCGCTAAAGGCGCAAAAGCCCGCAAGGTACGTTTAACTCAACCTCCATCCTGCTGGGTTTGGGACTTTTCCAAGTACCACTCTCCACAGAAAGCGGCTGTTCTCACTCTATATTTTTTGGATTTGGACTACTATTTTGTACCCCCAGGGACTGTGAGCGCTGCCACTGCGGCCAAGTAATACAGCTCCCTGAAGCTAAATTTTGCTGCCTAGACAAACTATCTCCTGTAATCCTAGCTTATTAATTATGTAGTGCTGTAGCTAAGTTTTCTGATTCTCTGCTGCCTATAGTGCTGTAGCTAATTTTCTCTGTTTCTCTGCTGCCTTGTACTGCCTTCCGCCTTTTTTGTTTGAATCTCCTAAACTCCCTTTGTTCTAGTAAAAGCTATTTCAAGTGCTGTCCTACTCACCTGCCTTAACTGAAGCCTGTAACCCTACTCCTCTACTTGCTAATCTCCTCCTTTCTATCACCTACGCCCCCTACCATTGTTTCTGCTGCCTTCTTAATCTGCTTCTCCTTACTACCCCTCAGGATCCCTCCAAGCCCACCGGGGCTCTGGACACCCTCCTCCAGGATCTAGCAACCAGCCTTGGACCAAAAATACGCCTCTGGGGTCCCTGCTTAACAAGCGGCCCCCACTGAAGACAAAAGCGCCCCTCCAGAAAGTCTGTTGCCAGGGGCCGCACCGACCGCAAGCCACCCGGGGAAGGGAACCAGGAGCTCAGCCGCACCCTGGTACCTTGTGCCGCTAAAGGCGCAAAAGCCCGCAAGGTACGTTTAACTCGACCTCCATCCTGCTGGCCCTCTCCTGCTGGGTTTGGGACTTTACCAAGTACCACTCTCCACAGAAAGCGGCAGTTCTCACTCTATATTTTTCGGATTTGGACTACTATTTTGTACCCCCAGGGACTGTGAGCGCTGCCACTGCGGCCAAGTAATACAGCTCCTGAAGCTCTCTTCGCCCGTGCGCGCTCTCCCACAATCCCCTACCTCGCACACCCTGGTGGCCCTTTAGCTTTATAGACACCAGGGGGTCATATGACTGTCTACTTTTCCATTGGCTCCTTATACTCTGCCTCCACTAGGGGCGGCTCACTATTCTTTCAAACTAATAGCTCTGTTATTTCTTTTACCAAGCCCGCCTTCTGGCCTGCATCACAGCATCCTATTTTCTTTTCCTTCCAAAGTATTTGCCCAGGCCTACCAGTATTTTCTCTCTATATCGCATTGCCACACTTAGCACTGCTCTATCCGATACTCCTCCTTTCCTGTGCCCCTGCTACCTTCTCTTCCCATTCTAAAATGACTCCTTATGTCACTATCTATCGCTCCGGCTTGGCTTCTTTTTTCTGCCTGTGTCTCCTGTATGGTCTAAGTAGTGTCTCCCTATCTGTGCCGCTTGTCACTAATCACAAAGCGGAATCTATAAAGGACTTTTTCTTCTCTAATCTTCTCCTTTCCTACCGTCACCCCCTTCCTGCTCTACATCATGCACTCCTGAAGAAAGGCTGTACCTACCTGTCACTCCTGTACTACCTACAGCATAGGGCTAGACATAAAAAATGTGACACTCTGACTAGAAACCTACTCAAGTTCCTAGCCTAAAGGCTGCTCCTGATAGTTGGTGACATCGAGTTGAACCCAGGTCCGCCACATAACATCCCTATACCAACCACAGCCAAAGCTAATAAAGGCCTATTACTAGCCCATATGAATATAAGGAGTCTTATGGGGCACCTGGCTGAGCTTGAAGCCTGGGCAAAACTGATTAACCCTGACATCCTGTGCCTTACTGAAACATGGCTCAAACCCAATATCCTAGATGCCCACTGCGCCTGCCTGGTATGCCATCATTCGGCAGGATCAAGTGGCTCAAAAGGGTGGGAGCGTTGCCATTTATTACAAAAATCACCTCTCATTAAAAGCGGTTCCAAATCCTGGCCCCCACATGCGCTGTGAATCGCTACATGCTACACTGTCCCTAGGAGCCAAACACTTGCACATCCTGTGTTTGTACAACCCACCCACTGGAGGTTTGAAAAGTCTCCAGATCTTACTACAACATGTGTCTCAATCCGTGAAACTGAATGAGTGTATCCTGTTGGGGGACGTCAACTTAAACTGGCTAGGCCCGAATCAAGGCAACCTTGCATCTATGGTCCAAAAATATAACTTTCACCAACTTGTAACAGAATGCACAAGAATGACTAACACGCAGACAGGAACGCTATTAGACTGGGTTCTCACCAACAGGCCTGACCATGTATCCAAAACCACTGTACTTGCGGACTCTCTGACAGACCAGTCTCCCACGGTCTGTCACTGGCGTTCCTGTCAGTCGCCTGCTCCTCGGTCCTGCCTCATCACCATTACCAACTTTGCAGCGCTTGATGTACAAGCATTTCTCAATGACATATCTATTATTGACTGGTCCGACATCTACAGTGCAACAAGTGCTGAGGCTGCCCTGGATGTGTTCCTCAGCAGGTTTGGGGAGGTACAAAGGAGGCATGTACCTAAGATAAAAAGAAGGGTCAGGGGGCAACAAACTAGGTGGCTGAGCAAAGATCTTCTCACAAGCTCAAACTCAGGGACAAACTCGGAAACATTATAAATCCACCAGGCTGCCCTGTGATCATCAGGCTTACAAACAGCATAGAAACAAATGTAAGAAACATAACAGGTTTTGCAAAGAGCAGATACTGCCAAGACCTTTTAACCAGCTCTGCTAATGATCCTCGAAGGTTTTGCAATCATATGAAAACCTTCCTCGGAACCCCTCAATCCTTCACCCCCTTGGACATGCTACTACGAGGGGTCCACTGCAATGACTCCCTCACCATTGCCAATGCCTTCAACCAGCAATTCTCGGACCTATCTGCTATCACGTCCTCTTTAAAATCTCTGCCTGATAACTCTCAACCATACTCCAACATGATAAGCTCCAATCCACAACTTGCCTCTAAAAGATTGTTTTACTTTAAAGGGTTACGAAATCAAGTCTGCAAACTACTGTTGGGGATATCTGAGAACACTAGCCGGGCTCTGACACCCTGGAACCTCAACTCCTGAAAATAGCTGCCCACCTCATATCCCGCCCACTTGCCAGGATTTTCACCTTATCTCTCTCTACAGGTGCTGTCCCCTAGATTTGAAAGGCTGCCAGAATCACGCCAGTTTTCAAAAGAGAGCAAAATGACTTGTCAAACTACAGACCCATTGCCATACTCGGTACTGAGTAAAATACTCGAAAAGATAGTAGCCACCCAGGTCACTGAATTTATTGACTCCACTAATGCACTCTGTGAAGTGCAGCATGGCTTCAGGAAGCACCACAGTACTACAACTGCTCTGACTAAATTCACATCGGACGTTCTCTCAAATATGGACAAAGGGCAGCTAACAGGTGCTGTGTTCATCGACCTTACAAAGGCCTTTGACCTTGTTGATCATCCACTACTGCTTGCTACCCTCAAAAACCTATGCTTCTCACCCCCAGTAGCGTCCTGGTTCAGTAGCTACCTCACCAACAGGTCTCAAGCTGTAAAGCTTAACTCAGCCATCTCCGACAGTACCACGATCAATATTGGCGTACCACAGGGCTCTATTCTTGGTCCACTCCTCTTCTCATTATTTATCAACAACCTGCCCACCGTAATAATGTCAGGCAACTCACTACTCTATGCTGATGATCTTGTTATATATGCTCACTCTGACAACATCTCTCACCTGAATTCCACACTGTCATCAGCCTTCCACCTTACACAGCTCTGGCTTGAAGCTCATCACCTTATACTCAATGTTAGCAAAACTAAGGCCATGCTCTTTGGATCAAAGCATAAGCTTAGAGCCTGCACATCTCACTGACAATTCCTGATATCAATGGATCCACCCTTGAGATTGTAAGTTCTTTCCGCTATCTTGGGATACAGCTTGACCAAAATCTTGATCTGAAGCAGCATATCCAGGAGTCAGGTAAGAATGTCAACTGTAAGCTGGGTGCTGCCTACAGGACGAACTTTATGCTCACACCCCACCACCAAACTTGCTATTGCCAGGGGTATCCTATTACCCACTCTGTCTTATTGTGCACCTATCCTCACCATGGCAAATAAAACCTTTCTACAGAAATGGGACACCACCTACAATAATGTCTGTAGATATGCAGCTAAAGTACCACGTCTGACGCACCATTGCCAACTATACAAAGGGTTAGGTTGGCTATCCCCTTCCTCCACAAGGCTATACTACCTTTGCAGCCTATCAGACTCCATAATCAGAGTGTCGAAACCTGCCACATTGTCTGAACTACTCCAACCTGTAGTACCATCGCGTGACCTGAGGTCGTCAGACAAGTCTTTTTTATCAGTTCCCCACTGCCGTACCTCCAAGGGTGCTGGTGCCTTCAGGTGTGCTGCCCCTCTCGCCTGGAACTTACTGCCTATGGATCTGAGAAGTGCTCCATCACACCTAGCCTTCAAGTGGAGACTTCACTCGTACTTCTACTCTATGGACCATTGCACTTGTTTTGATCCCACTTAAGCTTTGTAACCTGTCTAAATCAATCCTCCCTTGCCATATACTCAATAGCCTACCTCCCCTCGATTGCTCTGTCACCTGGTTTGTCTGACTGCACTTTAATGAACTGTCTATAAGACTGCCTGCACTTACAATGTAATGCTTACAAACCCCTCATATGGACACTCTATTCCAATCATGTTTGCTGCCTAATTGTCTTAACGTTGTAATATGTATATTATTCTGACCTTTTTTACTGCATATCCAACATTGTTTATTCTCTTCTGACTTTGTGTATAATTATGACATAATCCTTCTTTTGTTTTATCCTTCGTCAGTTCTACTGTGTAGTACTAAACCATAAGATGTATCTAATTGTTAATGGGTACTGGTCCCTCTTGCTTTCCCTCTCCCCTCCCCTCTCACTCCTCTCCCCCTCAGTCCTACCTGGTCTCAGTTCCAAAACCCCTTTTGCGCCTTTCCCGCCAACCCGTATCTAGCTGCACTTTACCGTATATGTCTCTATGCCCAGCCGAGTTCCAGTTCCATAGCCCCGGGTCTTTTCAGCACCCTTTTCCGCAAAAGCCGTAACTAGCCGTACTTTGCCACACGAGTCCCTGAGCCCAGCCGAGTTTTAGTTCCACAGCCCGGGTCTTCTTAGTGCCTTTTCCCGCTAAAGCCGTAATGCGCCGCTCCTTGCCGTACGTGCCTTCAGCCTAGCCACCTCTCCTGATCCAGCTCCGTTGCTATTGGATCCCTTTGTGCCTTCCCATTAAATGCTGCACCTTGAAATTGTGTCCCTCAGCTCCTCCTTGCCCTTACCCTCTGGCGTCATCCTCTTGCTTTCTGCAACACTCTTCCCCCTACCTGACGTTATCTAGCGTACTTGCCATATGCATCTCTGTGCCCAGCCGAGTTCTAGCTCCATAGCCCCGGGTCCTTTTAGTGCCTTTTCCCGAAAAAGCCACAACTAGCCGTACTTCGCCGCATGAGTCCCTGAGCCCAGCCGGGTTTTAGTTCCACAGCCCCCCGGGTCTTCTTAGTGCCTTTTTCCGCTAAAGCCGTAATTACGCCGCCCCTTGCTGTACGTGCTTTCAGCCTAGCCGCCTCTCCTGATCCAGCTCCATTGCTATTGGATCCCTTTGTGCCTTCCCACTAAATGCTGCACTTTGAAACTATGTCCCTCAACTCCTCCTTGCCCCTTACCCTCTGGTTTCATCCTCTTGCTTTCTGCAACACTCTTCCCTACTACTTGCCGTTCATCCCCTCCCCCCTGCTCTGCCGTCCCTTGGTTCCGTGAGCCCGGCTGTGTATCCCTGCCCAGCACCGCAAGGCCGTTAGCTGCTATCTTCCGTCCTTTCGTTCATTACCCTCCACCTCTCATCAGTTTCACACCCTCCCTTGTTGTCCTAAAATCTTCCTTACCTTCCCTTTCCTCTCTCTCTCTCCCCCTAAATGTGATCTCCCCGCCAGTACCCTCTGCCTATTTGAAACCGTATGCCTGCCTTTGAAAATCGTATGTCTGTACTTGTACCATTGTACCTTTGCCTGTATTATGTTAACTAAACTGACCTATTTTGTACTGTAATTGTGTCTCCTGGGTCGTGCCTGAAAATAGTCATCTGTTGGCTAGTGCACCTACCCGGTTAACAAAAACTAAATAAAAATAAAATAAAAGAAACACTGTCTCCTCACAAGCCCTGCACTGGTGGCTTGGCACTCCTCCGGTCTGGGACCTGGTCTGTATGGTGAGAGGCGTGGCCCGCTGCCCCCTAGCCAGTAGCCCCAGGGTAGAACAGAGACAAGTGGAGTATGACGTTGATGGCAGGCCTGTGAGAAGTTGAGTGGTGGGGCTGGGGGAGCCAGTAAGAAGGTGGGCCAGGGTCAGAGAGGGGGGAAAAACAAATTACAGTGCAGCTGGAGTCACTGAGGAGGGAAGGGGGATGCTGCTTGCCATAGGTAAGCAAGTGCACTTGTGCCCTAATGACCTTGCAGGTGATGTTTCAGTGGAAGGGGAGCATCAAAGGAAAACCTTCGACTGGCAGAAGATGAAGACCAGACCCACACAAGCACCCCACCACCAACCAAGCACCCTTCTTCATTGGATCAGGGCTTCAGAGCAGTAAAGGCAGCTATGTAGATTCTGCCCTGGGTACAAGCTATGGGAGTTCAGGCTGGGGTACTTACTTGGAGAAGGTGGGTTATGGGATGAGGAGGGTGGCTACAAGGGGCCAGGTGGGTTTTGGAGGATAAAAAAAGAATGGAAAAAGATCTGTAGACAGACTAACAAAGAGGTATACAAGAGAAATACAAAACAGGCAGGTGAAAAATGAGTTGCAACTCCTTTCAACAGTCAGAAGATAAAGGCTTACATCAGGTTATGGTAGTTTGTCCTTTCAGTTTCCATTTCTTAATCTGGTGACGTAAAAAATGATTAACTTTTACAACCAAATGGAATTAAGTGACAAACAATTATGTATGACTCAAAGGTAGGGTCCTTAATAGTTTAGGGTGTGCACAGGCTGATTTATTTCCTAAATATCATGAATAATAGCCGTCCTGAGTACTCAGACAAATACCAAATAATTACGTATTATTAGTGGTATTTAAGGTAAAATATTCCACAGTAAGAAAAACAAAAAATTAAAAAAGTTTCAAAGCTGTCCACTGATGGCTAATGCAAGTCCCTAGGCCATCCACATCACACATCTTTCATTTCTGACACCCCGGCTCCATTGCCCAGCACCGAACAGGTTTTGTATTACAGAAAATGTTGTCTCCTGGCTGGTACTCTGCCAAAAGCTTGCAGTGTGACTTTTAAGAGCCCCCTTCCTTAACCCACCTCCCCAGTCCTTAAATAGTTTTTTTAGAAACTGGGCATCCACCTGACTCTTGATCCTTGATTTCAAAGAGAGACAACATACATAGTATCCCCGCCAGTCAGCAGTGCCACTCCCAAAGAGCACCAGATTCTTTGAATTGTCTTAGTCAAGTGACTATAGGGTGTGAAAGGCTGCACAACAGATTAGAAATGTCAGTAAGCTCAGTTATCAGGATAGACTTCTCAGGCATTAAATATTGTATACATTAGAGCATAGACACCTTGGAGGTGATATACGCTTTTTCTATAGGGCACTTACAAATGATGATCTCTGGGACTATTTAGGACTGTATTTTAAAGATACCAACTACTCCACCATATCACGTCCTTCAGCTCAAGGGACAGAGTTGCAGAACTAGCAAAAGAGCATGTTACTTTAGTCAAAGGGTGGTCAATATATGGAACAGATTACCACCGGAAGTTGTAGGATGCAATTCCACAACCACCTTTAAGGAGTGCCTGGATACATACTGTGGTAGACACACTATTGATGGCTATTCCCTTTGAAGCATAGAACCATAGAAGCTGACGGCAGATAAGGACCACAAGGCCTATCCAGTCTGCCCATAACTTTGAGTTAAGGGTGAGCTGCATATGGGCTCGTACACATCTTGACTCATATCCTGCTATGATCCCTATGAACAGAGATCTGAGGTTGAGCTATTGACATCATTGATATGGCTAAGCAGACTGGTAGGTCACAGCCTAAGTGTAATCATTGATGCCAATCACTTTGCCCCCACAGTTGTGCCCTGAACTTGCCTTTTAATCATATGACTAAGGCAATTCAAGAGATAAGGTTTCTTGTTATAGGGGAGCAACTTACTAACCAAGATGCTATAAATATTGCACCTCAAAAATTATGGATGGGGTAAGGAAGAGTGACCCAACTTCTGAAAAAAAACATTACTGGGACGGGCGGATCAGACTATGATGAGGGGTTTGTCTAAATTCATGCTGCCAGTTCCTGGAACAGTTCCAGCCAGGAGCTGATTTTACTTAAAAAAATGTTTGAGGGTGGGCAATCGGGGTGGAGGGTGAGAATGTATCAATGTGAGTGCAGAGGTGGTTCAGCAATTATCCCTAGTCACTTGGGAAGTGACAGAATGGGTTATTTTTATACCTTATAAAAATATCCATAATACCTAAATATCCAGGTACTTTCTGAGTATTTGGGTTCCTGAATACAAATACTCAGTGAATACCTGGGCAATATTATTCTCAAGTTTCTAAATCCTGAGTTTAAATGCACATTTTTGGGGGTTGCTTGTTGCCTTTTGTGCCATTAGTACTCCCCAAATCATTAACTAACTCCAATGTTAGACCCTAGTGTAAACATTCTAACGTGTTTAATTTATTGAGTAGGCCCTCCTCTGAACAGTGGTACAACTTTCTGAGAAAAAAGTGATACCTCTTCATTTTTGAAAGTTCTCTTCTCTTTGATATAACTTTTCTTTTAGTTTCATGCACCCACCATTCGTTTTAGTTTTGTTGGGCTGAATATCTTTGTCCCCCTCACCCAAACTCATCATTTTCCCTAATGTTTCACACCCAGATCATTAGGTTCATCTACATAGCACCCTACTCACCATCCAAGGGGCCACAACAGGCTCCTTTCCAGATCTAACTGAATGCTACTCCATGGTTAGCGGTGGTGGGTGCATCAAGGCCAGCCTACAGCCTCCCTTCAAGAAGCTGACTGCCTCAACTACATAATATGGCCAGCCCATCACTGATTCAGGAGAGGGCACCTGAGTTTGCACTAGTCTAATCTCCCAGGTGGTAGAACAGAATACTACTTATTCTGACACATATTTGCTATGTCATGATGTGCCCAGATCCCCTGTCATGTATGGAGAGGCTACTGTGGCACACTGCACAGTGAGATTCACTAGCTGTATTGGCACAGGATATACTGTCTTTTGGTATGCTCATGATATGTGCCCTAAAACCAGGTCATGTAGATGATGGTGCCAACACACACCCATGATGTAATGAGTTGAATAAGGTTAAGGAGTCTGAGCTGATAACCTTCAATGAGCATCCACTACCCGCTATAGTGCCTCCACTAAGGGAAATATGTTGGCTAGGTGACAAGCTAGTACTACCCCATGGGAAGCAATACCAGTACATTGCATCCTGTGTTAGGACACCCCACCCACTTCTGACAAAATCCACTGAACAGCTCCACAAAGTAAAAAAAACTGATGCACTACAAAGTACTGTATATGCTCACATTCAATAAAATTAGACAAACAAGGAGTTTAATTTGGGTCAGGACCTAGGCCCCGCTGGGAAAATTCAAAGACTAAAGTAGAAGTGATCATTTGGCAGCAGTTGCAGTGGATGTGTCCCCTCTCTAGTCTCTGTCCAGTATCCAGCATACTGCCCAGCCAAACTGTATGGTTGGGTCATTAACCCATACCCTATAGGTACCAGTTATACCTCTGCACAGTTTTTGGGGAGCTTCTTGTGGTTCTAGGTATTCAGAAGCAGAATACAGTTAGCCCCTCTGGTCATGGTGAAAATCATTGGCCATCACTGGAGAGCTTAAACATTAATTGACACAAAGGGCAAATAATATTTGTAATCCTGACTGAGTAGCCTAGTCCTAAAAATTAATACTCCACTCTAAGGCCCTATCTAGCTAAAAGGCTTTGTTTTGTAGAACCAGTTGGCCCTAGTAGGTCAATGAAGGTTATCCTCAGGCTTCTAGGCCTTCTTCTCCACCTTCAGTGTGGCCTGAGTGTACCTGCTCTGTTCCACAGCTCTGCCACACCTCTAATAGCTTTTCAGCTCTCCTTTGGGGGTTGTTTATGTTGGCACCTCTCGCAGATCAGCTTGGCACTCATCACTGGATTTTCAGTGTGACCAGGTGATTCTCAAGCTCTGTCAGTTCACCTTCCGCAGAGTAATACACAAGATTGCACAAGATAACCCTTCCATGCAGTACTTGGCTAAGTACTCTGTAACAGATGGCCTGAGTGTAGCAACTTCTTCTTTCTTGGCTGTTCAAGCACAAGCCTCCGCAAAAAGTATTTGCACAGTGTTGGCTGAAACTGCAGATGACTGGTCTGCTCAGTCTGAGTCCTCATTTGGACTGAACAAGAAACGCAGGAAACATCTCAGTTAAGAAGAGAGCAGATAACCCTCCCTTTGAATAAGTCCTCCTGTCAAGCATTAGAGAGGGGCTGTCCTGCTGCTCCTCAATGACTAATTGCTAGTATGAGGCACAAGCAAATAATGAGCCTTCCCAGGCTTCATGAGCCCAGATGGCTCTTAATCAGGCTCTAGGTAGCATGACCGGTGATTCAATATCCTGCGAACCCAGTGACCATGCAAAGATGAGGTCAGGGGTGGAAAATGTGGTGGTGGCCATCCATCCTGGACAATGGGTTTAATAAAGACCTGTTAGAGAGCCTCTGCCCTTGTCTCCTAGGTTAGTGGTCACAAAGGTGTGCAGTTGTCTCCATTTCACTCTGGGCAGTGCTTACATGATAATCAATCCCCATTTCATTAAGTATTGCCTGTGCTCTTTCATTGGTGGCAGTAAAATACAGTAATTCCTCAATTTTCTCTGGGTCCTCCATCAACAGTTGAAGAAAGGGAATCCTATAGGAAATTGTATTTATTTATTGAGTTTTGCTGACCTGGTAGGGACACGGGTCCCTATTTCAGGAGCGACCCTAATTAATTACACACAGTACAAAGCATAAGCATAGCAACAAGGGTTGGTGATCAACAGCAGATATCATAGAACATAAGACAATCAGTAGAAACAAGTGAGAGTAACCTGTAAAAACAAAGGACAAGAGCAAATAACACCAGTGGTGGGCGCAAATACACATACACTAGAGGTACAATATAAATACAGTAGTATGTTTACATAGCATGGGTCAGCAGACAGCAGTTAGACAAACGTTGGTAAACTATTTAAGGTGAATATTTGGGGACACAGGGTGACAGAAGAGTCAGCGTCAGTAGAGGCATGTATGCAGATGATACTCAACTCTATATGTCCTTTGCGCCTGTGGCATAGGATGTGGTTTTGGTGCTTAACTGCCTTGAGGAGATTCAGGACTGAATGAGGGTGAACTGGTTGTAGTCGAACCTAGACAAGACAGAGGTGCTTATGCAGGAACCTGGTTCAATCTGGTTGTCAGAGAGCAAGTTGGTCAAGTCTCAGGGCTAAGGCTCGGAATTCCCAGCTGCTTACTTTTGATCAAGTGAGGAACCTTGGCATGGTTTTTGACTGTGGGCTGACGCTGAAATCCCGGGTGTCGGCAGTGGTCAAGACTTCTTTTTTCAATCTTAGAAATATCTCTCAGGTGAAACATCTGATTCACCAGGAGATCTGCCAGCACTGGTTCACGTCTTTTTGATCTCACGCTTGGACTGCTGCGATGCTCTATACCTGGGGCTGGCAGAGGTGGATCTGCACCGCTTGCATCTGGTGCAGAATGCGGTTGCCAGGTTATTGACCAGTCTGCCAAGATCATGTCACATCTCACCTGTACTGTGCTCACTGCACTGGCTGCCAGTTAGATGATGTATTGCCTTCAAGGTCAGTTTGCTGACCTATAAAGCCCTGCATGGCCAGGGGCCCGGTTACCTGCAGGACCTCTTGACTTCTTACCATCCCATTTGCCCCCTATGCTCCAGTAATAAGGGTTTTCTGGGGGTACCTAAGATTTGTTTAAAGTCTTCAGGAGCACATACCTTCACTTTTGCAGCACCTGTTCCCTGGAATTCCCTCTCTCATCCAGTGCGCGAAAGTCAAACTACTGAAATGTTTAATAAGGGAGCTGAAATCTTTTTTATTTGACCAAGCTTTTACAGTTTAATTAAATACATTTATGTATTGTTCTAACTCTTGTTTTACTGTTACTTTATTTTATTTATTTATTTATTGAAATGTTTCACCAGGAAGGCACACTGAACAACAAATTGCTTGTCTCCTGGTGCGACCTGGGAAGAGGGAACAGTTGGATGAAGAATTAGATATACAGTTTAACATTTAACATATCTGAGAAATTAAACATTCAATTACATTTGTACCAAGACATACAGTTAAAAAATATCATAAACATACAATCGCATCTGTGACATAACATACAGTTAATATATCATACCTGTGGAATATGCTTTTAATTAGAAGTGGCATATCTGAAGAACATAGTACAGAAATTTAATGTAGCCTTGGAGTCAACTCCTTGCAGGAATGGATCACAGTTAAGAGGCAGATTGGTTAGCAATTACTGACTGAATGAGGTGCAGTGAGGGGACATCAAGGAGGGTAGAGGGGTAGACAGGGAAAACCACCTGGGGGAAGGAGAGGCTAAAGATGAGGGGAACATTACTGGAGCAAAGTGAGCAAAAAATAAGTTATGAGGGACAAGTTAACATAGGGCTAGTGCAATCTGGGAGCACCTCAGACAGAGCAAAAAGTGTAAGTTATTAGCTCAAGTGGACTAATTCCTTTGTTTAAGTGCAGGAGGTAGAGAAGGGACAGGAGAGAGGTGGGGGTAAGGGATAGGGTAGGGAAGGAACTTTAAATGTTGCTTTTCCTGTGAAGTGCACTGAATTGAAATGAGAAGTGTGCTATATCAAGTAAAACTTGATTGATTGATTGATGTACAGCAGCTGGTGGGGCGTTGACATTCTTTGAGCTGATTTTTGAAGGATAAGAGTGATGGGCTGTTCTGTATGGGGGGGAGCTCATTCCAGAGCTGGGAGGCTTTATGAGAGAAGTTGTATTGATCTCCTGTGGTCAGGGCCCTGGGGACCTCAAATAGCAGGAGGAAGGACAAATGGAGATGCCTCCTATGAGGCTTGTGGACAAGAACATCTCCAAAACTGGGAAAGTGGCCATTTAGGATCTTATAGGCCAAGCATAGTATAGGGTAGTTGAGTCTGTCTTCCAAGGGGGGCCAAAAGAAGGAGTCAAGGATGTTACAGTGATGTTCTCTATTACAGGCACCAAGTGCAAACCTACCAGCTCTATGGTATAGCACAGCTTCAGTTTGTTGAGCTCAGTGCCCTTGGGGGAGTACAGGGGCCCAGTATCGAAGTATAGGGAACAAAACATAGGCTGTTACAGACAGCCGGACATCTGTAGTGAGGTAGGCCCTGAGCCTATAGAGTATACTCAGCTTCTGTGTGAGGAACTTGCTTACGCATTCAGTGTGTGATTTAAAAGATAGGTCTTGGTCTATCCAAACTCCCAACTACTTGAAAACATTCATAACCTATAGCTGGATGCCCTCTGAGGTAGAGACCTGCATGAGCGTCCTACAGTTTGAGCCAAATTTCCTTGTCCCAAATAGCATGGCCTTTGTTTTTTGTTTTTTGGGGGGGTTGCATTAAGGACAAGGCGCTTTGAGGTGAGCCAACCTTCCAGTTCCCTAAAATCCCTGTTAAGTTCAGTGTTTATGACATTGGGGTCCAGGCCAGATCTGTAAGCATTGCATCGTCTGCACAGAGAAGTACATTGGATCTACCACAGTTAGATGGGAGTTTGTTGATGAATATTAAAAAGACTATGGGTGGCCAACCCACTGGCACAGTGACATGGCTTTCATCTGCAACACCAATGTCCTGGATTCATGAACAGACCCAGGAGGTCAAAGGGCAGGCTGGAGGGAAAAGGTTTGAGTGCCTTAAGGACAATGCTCCTTCTATGGTGAGGGGGGGTCTGTGTGTCTGACACAAGTCAGACCCCTAGAGGAGGCTGGGGCTTCACTGTGACTGGCACCTTGATTCCTCAAGAGGCATGTCAGATGCTGGCGACATTGCATGCCACGACTCCTTCAGGTAGAAGCATAGAAAATTGCAGCCACCTTAATGATGCCCGCTCCCCAACCCCGATCGCCAGCTGCAGCACTCCCAAAAATATGACCTATCTGGTCTCCACTGGCTCTGGCTCAACCTCATGCCCTGCCCTGGGGGACAAGCCAGGGAGGCAATGTTGGTAGGCACCCCTACTGGCAACCTTCTCCTGTCAACATGAAAGTTCATGTCTGGTGCTGTGGCCCCACCCTGGGAGGTAATCCAGGGGGTATCAATCAGGGAGGTAAGTCTGTAAGGGCGAGGATGAGGTCTGGGGAGGACAGGGCTGAGCATTTGGCAGTATGCAGTATAAAGCATACTAAATTAAAAAAAATTTAAAAAGAGTATGGGTTCCAAGACAGAGCCTTGTTGTATGCCCTCTGCGTTCCCGCATTGGGAAGAGAGACAGGTACCCCACTTGACTGACTGTGTGCCACCAGAGCGGTAACTCTAAAATCAGCTGCATGAGAAGGGGTTGAGAGCCATGTTTGCAAGCTTGACCAGGAGGATTTTGCAATCTGCTAGGTTGAAGGCCTTGGTTGATGCCCCTACAGGTTTTCCAATGTCAGTGGCCCACTGTACATTGGAGGTGATGTGTACTAATGCAGTGTCAGTTCTGTGTTGTTTGTAGAAGCTGTGTTGGGCTTCAGCGAGGATAGAGTGCAATTCAATGTGGTCTAGGAGCTGGTTGTAAACTAGTCGGGCTTGTGCTTTTGCCGGGGTACTAAGGATGGAGACTGGATATTAGTTTTCAATGGCTTTATGGGCTCCTCCTTTGTGGATAGGAACTACGTGTGCAACTTTCCATTTCTGGGGCCCCCAGCCCTTGAAGCAGGGACATATTGAATAACTGGTCAGGGGCATGCCAGGATATGGGCAGCAATTGTTAAAAGCTGAGGTTCAAGACTGTCATGTCCAGTGGTCCTATTCATTTTGATGGTTATTAATTGTTTCAGAGTGAGAACAGGAGGACTGTGAAATATATATTGAATGCTTCACCAATCTGCTAGGGGTCACAGAGCATAGTACCATTTGTAGAATTTCATGGTTGAGCACTCCAGTCCACCCTTTGAGGAGGCTGTTGACCTGATTCCAGAAGAGTTTCAGGTTCTGCAGGTTATCAGACTGTCAGCCCTTTAGGTAATTTATTTTGGACTTTTTAATTTGGTCTTACATAGATTTCTGAGCTGTATGTATTTGAGCCAGTCCTGCAGATGGCCTGAGGATTTGTGGTGTCCCCACACACTAGCTCTTGTTTTCACAAAGTTTCGCAATGCAGGGGTTAGCCATTTGGATACCTTAACAGCAAACAACAGCACAACTTGATTTATGTGGAAAGGCATTAATGGTGCTCAGTAGCAAAAATTAAAAACCGCCACAGGTCAGGTCAGCACTTCTTTCACACTTCCTAGTGCATTATAGCCTTTCCATATATACCTAGTATTGCTGTTGTTTGCTGTTCGAGTACTTGGCTTTTTTGCAACTTGCACACTTTTGTGGTTGGGAGCTGGAATTGTTGACTTAGCCATTTGGAGCAGGCTCCCTTAACTCTTCTGAGTACTAGGGGAGCCTGCTTCTTCACCACATTTTTGAAATTATTGATACAAAAGGCTAATGCAGGGTTAACATCCTGAAAAGACCCAATGTCCACCCAGCTTATCCTGGCAAGATCTTCAAGGAAAGCAGAGTCATCCAATTGGAGTAATCCCTAGTGCATATGACTCAGGGTGGGTTCTTATGGAAAACATTACTCCAGGTGCAGTAGACAGAGGAATAGTCACACAGTGCATCAGAGAAGGTACCTGCTGTTCACACTTTGTCTATTCCACTATGCAGTATCCAGTCAATTAAGGAGTGTCTCCCAGATTTGGCATTAAGGCAGGTGGGCTGCCCAATTACCTAGCACAGGTTAGTGTTCCTGAGTGCATTTTTGAAGGAACATGGACCTTTGTCTAGCCAGTTGAGATTAAAGTCTCCCAATAGGATGAGCTCACCAAGGGGAAGCTCCCCAATGTAGGCCAGAAACTCAACCAACACAAGTCTAGCTACTGTGGGGTGGCTGTAATTGCAGCCTACGTAAAGAGGTTTGGTGTCCCCTAAGAATATTTTCATTAATACACATTCAATATTGAATATATTATATTATATATTGAATATGACATATTGAACAGGTATTTCTGCTCAGTCTTTACTGAGGAAGAGGAGGGTAATGGGTCTGAATGGAGTACAAGGGGTGAGAATGGTGCAGAAATGGACACAAGTCCCTTTACACTAGAAAGGGTCCTGAAGGAACTGGAAGTAATAAGAGTTGATAAAGCAATGGGGCCAGATGGGGTGCACCCCAGGGTCCTTAAAGAACTAAGAGAGGTGGTGGCTGAACCTCTTGCATCCTGTTTAGCCGATCACTAGAAACAGGGAGGTACCCAAAGACTGAGGATAGCAGATGTAGTCCCCTTATACAAAAGTGGGAACAAAGAGGAAGCGGGAACTACAGACCAGTCAGCCTCACCTCGGTAGTGGGAAGATCATGGAAGCACTACTGAAGGAGAGATTGGTGGAACATCTGGTTGTCAATGGACTACAGGACCCAAGGCAGCATGGTTTCACCAGGGAAGGTCATGTCAGACCAACTTCATTGAATTTTGACTGGGTGACTAGGGAGGTGGATCAGGGGAGGGCAGTGGACATGGCCTATCTGGACTTCAGCAAGGCCTTTGACACTGTGCCACATAGAAGACTATTGCACAAACTGGGGAATATGGGTGTGGGCAGGACAGCAGTGCGGTGGGTAGGTAACTGGCTGGGCAGCAGGACACAGAGGGTGGTGGTAAATGGCTGTCACTCCACAGAGGAAGAGTGACCAGTGGGTACCACAGGGATCAGTGCTGGGACCGTACTATTCAATATCTTCATCAGTGACATTGCGCAGGACCTAGAAGGCAGAATTCACTGTTCGCTGATGACACAAAGCTCTGTAACAGAGTAGACACACCAGAGGGTGTAGACAGAATGAGAAGGACCTGCAGAAACTTGAAGAATGGTCAGGGATTTGGCAGTTGAAATTCAATGCAAGGAAGTGCAAGATAATGCATATGGGGCACAAAACCCTGGCACAATATATCAGTTGGGGTGAGGATATAGCATGCACCAAGCAGGAAAGGGATCTTGGCGTATCATCTCTGATGACCTCAAGGCAGGGAAACAGTGTGACAAGGCAGCAGGTAAAGCAAATAGTATGCTGGGATGCATAGGCAGGGCATCACCAGCAGGAAAAGGGAGGTCATAATTCCACTATACAAGACACTAGTGAGGCCGCACCTGAGTACACTGTGCAGTTCTGGAGACCTTACCTACGTAAGGACATAGACAGGGTAGAGAAGGTTCAGAGGAGGGCAACAAAGATGGTGCATGGATTGCATCACAAGTCCTATGAGGACAGGTTGAAGGCACTGAACATGTACTCCCTGGAGGAGAGGGAGGGAGAGAGGGGATATGATAGAGACATACAAGTATCTTACAGGGAGGAACAGGGTGCAGGAATGCACTATTTTTAAGCGAAAAAGATGTTCCAGGACTAGAGGGCATGGGATGAAGTTGGAGGGAGGACGATTCAGAGGAAACGTGAGGAAGAATTTCTTCACAGAACGGGTGGTGGGCAAGTGGAACACCCTGCCAGAGGAAGTGGTGGGGGCTGAAACAATCACGGGATTTAAGAATGCATGAGATAGACATAAAGGAATTCTGGAGGTCAGGGGTAAGGGACAACAGACTTCCTGGAAAACATAAACTGAACTTACAAACTTAAATGGGCAGACTGGGTGGGCCATAGGCCCTTATCTGCCGACACTGTCTATGTATCTATGTATCTATGTAAAAGATGGGGCAGAGGGGATAAAGAGACTTCAGCAGCACAGAGAGTGTTCCTGACATAAAGAATGACAACCCCTCCTCTTTTGCTAGTACAATCTTTTCTATAGGTATTATAGCCAGGGATATTTCTCTCATTCACAAGAACGGAGGGTTTCAGCCAGGTTTCAGAGATGGAATGCATGTCAGGAAAATATAAATTCATCCACGCTTCAAGTTCAGGAAACTTCTGCTTCATGCTAGTAATGGTTATTTTTTTTAAATTGTATTTTTATTGAATTTTCAATACAAAGGCTAATAATGTTTAGATGTACTAGTTTAAGACCCTTGGGATATAACCAGACTGGATCAGAGGGGGATATAATCTGAGTATTTGTGGGACAAGGAACAGGGTTAACTTCCATGTCCCCAGCAACTAGTAAGATTATTAACAAGAAAGACTTGGGCAGAAGCCAAACAAATGTTGTACTGTTGAAGTTCAGTGTTTGCATGTGTAACCCCCGGACCCCTGCCTTTTTGCAAATGATAGGTGGCATGCTGTTGAAGCTGACAGCAGTACCTGGTGGGGACTGGGTTCGGGGAGGACTAGGTTACTCAGCACAGGGGGCCTAGGTTTGGCTACTCTGCACAGGAGCACCCAAGTAAATCCGAACACAGGAAGCAATAACTGTAATGTCCAAAACCAGGAATGGGATTCTACAGTGTGGCTTTTATTTACATCCAAACTGAACAAACAAAGCATAGATGACCCCCCACGGGGCTACATTCCTAGTAATGCAGATTAGAGACAACAGAACACTTCTTCACATTTCCAGCCCTCAGGCTCTAAACCCACCAGGCACACAGCCCAGACTTGCACGCAAGTTTGGGTACACAGACCAACTTGTACACTACCTGGGTTTTCCCCACTGGTCCGGCTCCCCCGCCGGCCTCTTGATCCGCGGTCCATTATGGAAATGAACCATTTTTCCTGCTGGTGGCTCCCCAAACCACATTAGAGCCTTCGACTCCTAGAGGGAATTTTCCTTCCATCCCACATCTGGGTACTTCCCTCATCACTGGCCAAGTGCATGAGGCAAAGTAGAAATCCACAGAGCAAATCCATAGAGGTGGACCTGGTTACTAAAGATGGAGGGTCTCCCACCTCCAGTTCCCACAATCCATACCCGGCCGTTTCTCTGGAAACTAAACAACTCTTTTGAAAGCTTGGCAATGTAGATTACTGGGTAGACATATGTCACATCTCCTCTGCATGTCTTGACTTCCCCTATGTGCTGGACTTGAACATACTTTTACTTTTGGCTAAGCCTATTACTCTAGGCCTCCCACTACTTCAGTAGTCCAATCCCCACTTTTACACATTTCAGGATGAAACATGGGCCCTTTAGAAAGAGCAGAACTCACCCTTCGGTTGCAGGTGCCCCACAGGCGAATCACAAAATCTTCTTGTACCCCATACACGTGGACAAAATAAGGCAGTTTCTTCACTAGCAGTAGCCAGGGGGTTGCCCCTGGAATACCAGGCAAACCTTCCTGTCCCATCCCCTGAGGGATGGGGCACAGAGACCCAACTCAGCGGTCTCCACCACTAAAAAGAACAGCTTACTGTGTCTCTCTTTAAGCGGAAACACACACTTTTCCCTAAATGTAGCCCTATTTCAGGGCTGAGACTCCAAGAGCCTGAGCACAGAGCTGCTGTGCTCCTCTCACAACAATCTCCAAACTCCAACTGAACACAGACTGACTGTTCAAACCTCCCAACATTCTACTCTAACTCCCTTCTGCAGATTCCATTGTGGCTCATGTAGCTGCGACAGTTCTATGGTGATGTCATCCCTCAGTCTCAGCTGAGACTGAGAACACAGTGGGAGAGTGTGAAATCCATTTAACTGTAGTTTCACAAGCTGCCTTCCCTGCCTACCACTAGGTCTTACTGGGATTCTAGTAACCCCGGGTAACAAGGGGGTTACACTCGCCCTTGACCAGGAAAATGACTGACCGTAGTCATTGTTTACCCGGCTTAGGCCATCCCACCCTATGTGCTACCTGTGGAGGGGGGTGATCAGGCCCCCTCCTACCATGTGCAAGCACAGGTAGGCAACACTAAGGGCCTAGAGGCCTTTAGCTGACATATCAGCCTCTACTCCACCCACTTACTATGGCCGCCTAGTGGCTCTGGTAGAACTGTCCAGAGCATAACCCTAATAGCTCAGCACTGCAGTCCTTATGGCCATTCAGGACCACAGCCTGTCTATTCTCCCAGCCCTCTAGGGAAAATCTATCTGCCTCTCACTTAACACCCCAAAATAAAAACAACCCGGGGACCTCTCCAACCTTGAGCACCCTGCAACCACACACCAAGAAACTAATACCATACCATTACATTACTTTACTGCCTCCCTACCCCCACAACCACACCTGTGGAAGGAAAGGGTTACTACAGTAACAACAACAGTAACAACCACAGTACTTTAAATTACTACACACTCAAGCACCAGTGAGAAACTCCGATGAGCTCCTCCTCCTCCTCCTCTTCTTGTCTTCTTTTCTATCTTCTTCAGGAACACCTGCAAGAAAAAGAAAGACAACACACACTTCTAATCTGCATACACAGTCTACCTAAACCCCTACCATCAAAACACCGAAGAATCCCAAAAATATTTTTTTTTAGAAAAGGTAGAAAAACAGTATATACACTAGAAAACAGTAGAAAACAATGACATTGTTTACAATACACATTTGGGGAATGGAGTGCCCTAAAAGTCCCAACTAGTGACCACAGTGCCCGAAGGCTAGTCCATTAAAGAGTCTGTCCTGGGCCGGAGCCCGATGAAGTACAGTTCTAGCAGGCCAAAGTCCCGAAGGGGAGAGTCTTTGAGGACAGTTCACACATTCTGGAGTCTGCTAGTGTAGGGTGTGTACTGCAATGTCATAAAGATAGAAAAGTTCGGACTTACGAGCCCCTTGTAGAACGAAAAAAGGAACCGACCTGCTCCTCAGCCGAAGACTCTCCCTGGCAGCATTTCTTCCGATACAGCTGGGCGGACATCTTCCAGGAACTACAGGAGGGCACATCTGGTAACTGCTGGGCTGATGTCATCTCTGGAGATGGAACCTTAGAACAGGAACAAAAAAGGAAAACAGCTGGTCTGACACCATCCGATTACCAGGCAATGAAGCAGGATACAGCTGGGCTGGTGTCCTTTCTGGATCTGAAGTCATCTGGTGGGCCAGTCGATGGATTCTGGAAAAGCCAGTACACTGTAGAACTGATGAATGTGGGGCACCTGAGTCCTGGATGTCCATACTGGTGGATCAATAAAGGCACTGCAAAGGCTGGTGTAGCAGTATTAACTACCACTGCGCGGCTTTCCATCTAGTAGGCATGGGCACATTTGCTGGGAGGTCCTTGCATTGAGGCCAGTAGTACAGGGGGTCAGGAGCTTGAATTTTTACCCCATCTGGGCGCACATAACTCACACAGTGGAAGGTTTCATGTCCCTCTCCGTCCACTGTTCGCACTCTGTCTATAAACAGTTTCCTGCCTCTCTTCCACTGGGTATATTTCTCATGAAACAGTCTGTTTCTGACATGCTTGTTTCCACCAGGATGCACACATTTCATTGCTTCAGCCC
Source organism: Neoceratodus forsteri (assembly GCA_016271365.2). Lineage (NCBI taxonomy): Eukaryota > Metazoa > Chordata > Ceratodontiformes > Ceratodontidae > Neoceratodus > Neoceratodus forsteri. The sequence continues at coordinate 81,127,502 of CM028133.1, read as the reverse complement.
AGATCCAGGATTTCCTGCTGTTCTCAATCTCCTCCCAGACTCTCCGAGGAAAGGTAGGAAAGGTCATCCCATAGATCTCATTCGCCTTCCTACGAACCAGTCTCTCCTCTTTACTAGCTTTGGTCAACCTGAGGCCGCTGGCCTGGCTTGGGGGTGGCCAGTCCTGGTTCTGCCAGCTACGCATCCTTAATGAGATTAAAAACGGATCCCTGACTTCTTCTTCCTGCCTAGCCAGGGCAGTGGCATCACCACTCTCTTCCATGCATTCTTCCAAGGCAAGAACTTGAGGCTGTGTACCCGTTCCTTTTTCACAAGGCCACATAGGTTCCCCCTCATCTTCTTCCTCACTAAGGATCTGAGCCCAGGAGTGAGCAGTCGTCCTCTCTTCTGAGACTATCCACTCATCACTAGGCGCGGAGATCGACACCTCCCATTCAAAGGCCTCCCGCATCTCATCTTTTCCTATGAGACTTGGGCTTGGCCCACTCCCTCCAGGGGTCTACTGATGCTTTATCTGAACTTTCCTTCTGAGATCCAGCATCCGAAACTTCAACTTCTGGTTCTGTCTCTAAATCTGCACCCTCTAGCTTTGTGCCACACTCCCCCGAGGGGCCTTCTTCAACAGGCTCCGCCTGGTGCTGTGTGCTGCCAACTACAGGTTCCTGAACCTTTGTCCATGTGGGAGCCAAACGAATCTGGGGCACTTTATACAAGCCATATTTTTCTAGGCATCCAGAACAATGAGGAATCATGAAGACACCCCTTCCAGCGTTTAAGCAAATTTGACACACATGCACTGGACATCCATGAATCGCCACATGAGGAGGCAGTGGTCCTCCATAATGACACCTTTCAATCTCCCTTAATCTATTCACTACTGCTGTTACTGCAGCCCGGGCGTGATCCGGGTAGTGAGCTGGTCCTCAGGCCATAACTGCAGGGAAAACCAACAAATGCTCACTGTTACTGAAAGTCCCAATTTACTGAACACCTTCTTTACTTTTAAAATGGCTCCTCTGCTGTTATGTTTACTTTACTACCCCACCCTGTAATGGCGGCGGCAGCACTCCTGCGCATCAATATTCAGAAATTGGGTCTAGCCGCTGTGCATCCGATTTACACACACTACTGATAACATTTGCTCAAGCTGCACAAACTTGCACTGTTCTTGTTCTAACACAACATTTACATGATTTTCCATGAACTTTTCACTTGCTGGAAACATTTCTTTAACTCACAGTCCCTTAAAGCCTCAGGATTTTAAGCACAGGATTGCCTGTAAACTAGTGCTGCACATTTGGCTACAACTCACAGTCTCTCTCTGGCTTTAAAACTTTAAACTGATGCTGAACTCATAACTATGCACACAGTCAATGGCCTAGCAGACTTGCACTTGCTGGTAGAACTTGACACAGTCGTTACTTGCAAAGCGACTACACTGCTGCACACATATTTAGCTGGCTTTTGGCAGAAAATCACTGTTTGAGCAACTTTTACTGTTGGTACTTACTGTTATCAGTAGCTGTTAGCTGCGATGGAAAAACGGCCTGCAGTCAGTCTTGGAGGCCTCAGGTACAGAACAGGTGGGCTGTCCTGCTGATCGTCTCCCCGATCACCACACTCGCAATTTAGTCGATAGAGATGTGGGTTGATCCCGATTTTGAACAGAAAAGTCTATTTTTAAAAGTTTTACAGTGCTTTTTAATCACCGCGATGCTCCTTCACTAGCTAGTACATGCACTCCACTCACACTCCCTCTCGAATGCTGGGCAGCCACTGTAGAGCTGGCTGAGGGGCGGGACTGATTGCAGTCTCACCAATCACACAACGCCATGCAAATGAGCCTCTTCTTCCTCGCGAGTGCTCTTCTCCTCACGGCGATCGTCGAGCAGGCAAATTTAAACTGCAGAAACCACACTTTTTTTTTTTCAACTGACTGCACGGCGGGAGCCCATTTCAGCCATTTAGCATGGCCATTCACAGCAAGTTTCTCAGTTCATTCAAAAGCATTTCCAATGTCCAGGGCACAATTTTCCTGTTGCTACCCCTAGTCTTCCACACTTTTCTTTATCACACAGTTTTTTTTTTAAAAAGCTGGCAAAAACGCTGTAAACATTTGATGCAGGACAAGGGCACACTCTTTTAGCTTTACTGCTCCTTGGTAAACAGTTAGCATTTTAACAGCTGCATAAGATCCACAGCACACAGCGACATACTAGTTAAATTGCTTCAGCTTTTTGGGCTACCCACTGCCAGATAGCCAAAATACTAGCCCCTTGCACAAGCACCTTTCCTCCCAAAATTAAATCCAAAGCGGTGCCTCCATTTTTGTAACTCCCCGGACCCTTGCCTTTTTGCAAATGACAGGTGGTATGCTGTTGAAGCTGACAGCAGTACCTGGTGGGGACTGGGTTCGGGGAGGACTAGGTTACTCGGCACAGGGGGCCTAGATTTGGCTACTCTGCACAGGGGCACCCAAGTAAATCCGAACACAGGAAGCAATAACTGTAATGTCCAAAACCAGGAACGGGATTCTACAGTGTGGCTTTTATTCACATCCAAACTGAACAAACAAAGCATAGACGGACCCCCACGGGGCTACATTCCTGGTAATGCAGATTAGAGACAACAGAACACTTCTTCACATTTCCAGCCCTCAGGCTCTAAACCCACCAGTCACACAGCCCAGACTTGCACGCAGCTTTGGGTACACTGCCCGACTTGTACACTACTTGGGTTTCCCCACTGGCCCGGCTCCCCCGACGGCCACTTGATCCACGGTCCATTATGGGAATGAACCATTTTTCCTGTTGGTGGCTCCCCAAACCACATTAGAGTCTTTGACTCCTAGAGGGAATTTTCCTTCCAATCCCACGTCTGGGTACTTCCCTCATCACTGGCCAAGTGCATGAGGCAAAGTAGAAATCCACAGAGCAAATCCATAGAGGTGGACCTGGTTACTAAAGATGGGGGGTCTCCCACCTCCAGCTTCCACAATCCATACCCGGCCATTTCTCTGGAAACTAAACAACTCTTTTGAAAGCTTGGCAATGTAGATTACTGGGTAGACATATGTCACATCTCCTCTACATGTCTTGACTTCCCCTACGTGCTGGACTTGAACATACTTTTACTTTTGGCTAAGCCTATTACTCTAGGCCTCCCACTACATCAGTAGTCCAATCCCCACTTTTACACAGTTCAGGATGAAACATGGGCCTTTTAGAAAGAGCAGAACTCACCCTTCGGTTGCAGGTGCCCCATGGGCGAATCACAAAATCTTCTTGTACCCCACACACGTGGACAAAATAAGGCAGCTTCTTCACCGGCAGCAGCCAGGGGGTTGCCCCTGGAATAGCAGGCAAACCTTCCTGCCCCATTCCCTGAGGGATGGGGCACAGAGACCCGAATCAGCGGTCTCCACCACTAAAAAAACAGCTTACTGTGTCTCTCTTTGGGCAGAAACACACACTTTTCCCTAAATGTAGCCCTATTTCAGGGCTGAGGCTCCAAGAGCCTGAGCACAGAGCTGCTGTGCTCCTCTCACAACAATCTCCAAACTCCAACTGAACACAGACTGACTGTTCAAACCTCCCAACATTCTACTCTAATTCCCTTCTGCAGATTCCATTGTGGCTCATACAGCTGCGACAGTTCTATGGTGATGTCATCCCTCAGTCTCAGCTGAGACTGAGAACAGAGTGACACAGTGTGAAATCCATTTAACTGGAGTTTCACAAGCTGCCTTCCCTGCCTACCACTAGGTCTTACTAGGATTCTAGTAACCCCGGGTAACAAGGGGGTTACACATGTTTGCAGCAAATGCCTGGATAGGAGGTAGCTAACACCATTCTGTTTCCCACTATACAAATTTATGACAGCTGGGGAGAAAACAAGTTGGATTTCAGTGTGGGTAAGGGGCATGTTAAGGCTAGGATGACCCCATATAGTGGGAGTATAGAATTCTGCTACCAATCTGTCAGTTACTACCAAGAGGCTCAAGCAGAGCAAGGTGAGGAAGAAGCCTTTGCACTCCATAATAATTGTAGTAACCAGGTGTAATAAAGACAAGGAGTAAAGTGATTAAGCAGAAATGCTGATTAGAATATGGGCCACTGGTGGAAACCCCTGTGAGTAGGGCAAGGGGTTCCTTTTTGCAAGCATAGATAAAAGAAGCAGGTATATGCTATTTTTTCCTTTTTTTTTTTACACAAGAGCTGAGATTAGGGAAGAGGGTGCAGGTGCAGGTTCCATGCAATTAATAGCTGTGGGTTGAGTTGAACAGTACAGTATATCTAAGCAGCTAGAGACACCTGTTTTAGTAGACAGTCCAGTATGAAACAGTCAGATTATATATTTGTCACACATAAGCAATTTTAGGGCACGGGATACAGGTGCAGCAGCCAAGCAATAAATATTTATGGACTATAGTTGGCAATACTATACCTAGGAGCAGTTAGGAACACCTATTTTAGCAGATGGGTTACTGTGAACCAGGCGCAGACCCCCCTTTTTTTCTAATCACATATAACCACCCAGTCCCCTGGGGTTACTAGAATCCTATTAGTATTATTGTTAGAAAGGTAACAGGCAGCTGGTTGGGAGTTTGTTAGGGGCTCCTTACAAAATGACATCATTGTTTACTCAGCTAGCCTGAGGGAGGAATGATTAGGTCATTTAGAACTCTCACAGCAACATAAGCCACACTCTGTGGGCAGCTGCTCTGGTGAGCTTAGAATGCTCAGTTTTGTTCAGCCAGTTGTGGAGTGAGGAGGTGAGAGTGGTAGAAGGACTTCCAGGGGCTCTGAAGAGAGGGCCCAGGTTTCTCACCATAGTGGAATGTCATTTCCAGCTTCCAGATGAAGTGGTGGAGACAAGGCTACAACAGGATTTCTTGATTTCTACTCCCTGTGAAGAGGAAGGAACTGTTTGTTCTCAGTGGACTCAAGGGGCAATCCCCTGAATCTTCAGTGGTGTTTTCAGCTGCCTTGGCTAGGACCTGAAAGAGACTGTTTTGTCTGGCTACCCAGAAGAGTGCCTTTCTGTTATTTTTGTTGTTCAGTGCCCTGTGGACAGAACAACTTCTGAGAGTACTGTTCTAGGAGACCAGATCTCCACATTTCTCAGGGGATTGGATAGTCTGAGGTGTGTGTGCCCATATATAAGGCTGGAGTAAGTTAAACCGTGGACCCCAGTGAATGCAGTTTATTCTCTGGTCACCCCAGTTTGTGACAAGTTAAAGTGTGGGACCTCTAGCATTTCAGTGGGGAATGGGGGTTTCAATGGTGTAGCCCTGAAGAATGGCAGAGACTATCAGTTGGGTCCAAGGGTGAGAGGAATGCCATCTAAGTGCTTACAAGGTAGGGCTTCCTGGTTCATAAAGGGCAGCAGTATTTTTTTTTTTTGTTATATATTTTTGTGCCTTCCTCGGCTGGAGGGTGTTACCTATGGTCCTTCTTATCTATCTGGTTCCACGGCCCCCGCGCCACTTCCAGTGCCTATGCTCAACCCCCCATCTCTGTTCCTGCACCGGCCCCATCACGGCGGGTACTTACCCCCCACCGCAGAAGCCGGGGTTCAGGATCTGGGGAAGAGCATCTCAAGTAGGAGTGACGTGGTTCTGATGGGCCAGAATTTATGTGCACTGGAGGATTTTTCTTGTATGAAGGTTTCCCAACCCTTAGCATGGACATGCAGTGTCGTCAAGGTTGCTGCCTTGTGCGCTTCCATGCACCACATGTCCGACACCATCCGTGCCATCCCCATTGTGACCTGCCACTTATACTGACTCCCAGTCACCATCAGGAGCCAGTACAGCCATGGTTATCCCACCCCACCCTCTCTGGAGGAGGAGAGCAGTCTCTGGGATGCTCAATCCTCCTCCCTCCTAGCCAACCCCCACCAATCCAAGCTCATTTCTGAACCTGGGTCACCAATGTAACACAAGGTGTGACAACCAGCACCTCAGCCCTCAGCACCACCTGGCCAGCTAAGGACACCAGTATTTTTTCCTGAGCTAAGGCCAAGCTGCAGGTTAAGGTGTGTAGCTGAGCTTCACATAATTGCAACTATGTTCAAGAAGAGTTCTGAGTGTGTGGCTTAGATTCACTGAATAACACTCGTGGGAAGAAAGATGTTCATGTGTGTGGCCAGGTGTCCACAAAATGCACCTTTTGGGAATTTGGGAAGAAGATTGTTCTGTTGCTGTTCATGAACTGAACTGCATGCAAGGACAGTTTGAGAATTTGTGCCTGTCCTGCCTGGACAGACCTTGGGGGTCCACTTCTGCGTTTGCTTTCCATCTGTTGAATAAAGCCATACTGCACAATCCCAGTCACTGTTATGGACATTCCGATTATTGCTTCCGGTTGTGTGGATTTACTGGGGCCCCCTCAGCAGGTTAGATCTAGCATATGCCTAGCAGCCTCCATCCAGGACCTGGGTGTTGTTATTTACTCAAGGTTCAAGTTGTTTGTTTCTGTACCCCCACTCCTCTCCTCCTCTAAAAAATGAGCCAGGTATACATCCTAATGCCAAGGGTGGTACCCTACCTTTTAGTAAAGTAATGTAAATTTGTATGCCAGTTATGGGCACCAGCATTTCCAGACATTTAATGGGGGGGTGCACACTAGTTATAAAAGTGGCCTGGGGGTTACACACATGAGCTTAATTAGAGGATAGGATACAAGTGCTAGGCATGGTACTATAGGAATAACACCTAATTTAGTAGAAAGGCTAGCAGCACCAGAGAAGAGTCAACATTTATACAGTGCCAGGAAGCTAGATGTCCTGAAGCAACCATGCATCAGTGAGTTAGTAGGCCTGCTGCTTCCAATATAGTCTAGTTGAGTGAACTGTAAAAGAGCACCTGTATATTCAGGGTACTGTTTGGTGAGCCTCCTGATTGGCTGGAGGCAGAGTCAATCACTTTGGAGTCTTTTGTTCCATGCTCCACACAGGTGGAATACTGTAGGAGCTTTGGCAGCCATTGAGGGGAGAGGGAGTAGAGGCATCAAGATCTCTTCTCGACCCATGTGGAGGAATCATCAGTGTGATTACCAGTGGTGGTGCAGTGGTGGGACCAGGAGGAGGGTGCCCGGAGATTAAAAGGGGCACTGTCCCACACTCTGAGCCTCCTGATTGGTTGGATGCAGAGTCAATCAATTTGGAGTCTTTGTTGCATGCTCCACACCAGTGAAGTACCATGGGAGCTTCAGCAGTTGTTGGGGAAAGGGAGTAGAGACAGCATGACCCCCACCCACTCACTGTGGAGGAATCCTCAGTGTAATCACTGGTGTTGGTGAGGTGGCACTACCAGGAGGGCACCAGAAGATTTAAAAGGACACTGTCTCGCCCTTTGAGCCTCCTGATTGGCTGAAGGCAGAGTCAATCACTTTGGAATCTTTGTACTGTAGTAGTTGAAAAGCTAAGCCATGTCTTGATATAACATATTAAAGAACAACAAAACCATCTTTTTACACATTTTTTTTAAATGACTCCATAGGCTTGTAAAGGAGAGGCTGTTGTTTACATTTATACTGAAACTGCATTTGCTAAAGTAGGATAAATGCAGTTTCGTAGCATTTGAAAATGTTAAACACAACATCTCCTGATTCAAAAATCCAGCTCTGAGAATCCTAAAATGGCTGCCTTGATGATGTCAATGAAGGGAGAGATGCCAGCTGTGCAGATTTATTCTAGCTCTATAACCATATTCAAATGCGAATAACTTTAAAATGAAAAATGATAGCATGGTACTTTGAGCACGAAAGTTGTTCAGCACAAAAATATCTATAAAATGAATGGTGTTTCATTGATAGTTTCCTTTTAATTTTTTTTAATTAGCAAAAAAAAGCAGCAGAAAATTTAATTTTTGTCTTTTATTCTACAAACAAATGCAAATAACTATAAAACAAAAACTGATAGCATGGTACTGTGAGCACGACATTTGTTCAGCACAAAAATATCTACAAAATGAGTGGTGCTTCATTTATAGAGACCTTTTGCCTTTTTTATAATTAGCAAAAAACTGCAGAAAATTCTATTTTCTTTTTCACGTTTTGCAACAAATAAATGCAAATAGCTTTAAAAAAATGATAGCATGGCACTGTGAGCACAAACGTTGTTCAGCACAAAAATATCTACAAAATGAGTGGTGTCTTATTTATAGATAACTTTTATTTTTATTTTCTTAAATTAGTAAAAAAGCAGCAGTTATACATGTGTTGTATACATTGTTCATAGGTGGCTCATCCTCATAATAGGCTGGGACTAAATGTAGCCCCTTCCTCGTGTTTCTCTTTCCCCCCCTCCATAAAGAGCCCCCCTTGTTTTTTGTCTGTTACTATACTCCCTCTATCCTTTATTCTCTTCTGGTTCCCTTCTCCCCCTTTCTTTCTTTTTTCTCTTGCTTCTCTATCTCTTTTCTTTCTGGCCTTCCTGGCGCTTTTATCTCTATCATGGTGTTCAGTGGTCTACAAGCAAGACAACTTCTGGAAATCCCTAATTTTAGTTGATATGGGAGAAGAATCATCAGAGTCTATGGATCACTAAGCTTAGCCATGAAAAGAATATGGTGTACTAGATACTGTATGCCTGCACATCTCTGAATAATTCAAGCTAAAGGGGTTATTGTTTTGTATAGCCAGTTCATTTCCAAATGGTGGCTTAAAATGATATCTATTGTATCACGCTATTTGTATTAAGTAGCAAAGCCTTGCCTTCTTTGGTTTTAACTACTGGAGCTACAAGCATGCACAGAAGCCATGTATTATGCAGAGGAACACCATAACCTCGAACGCTCTATTTCTATGTGACCCTTGTTTCATTTTACTTTTCAAAACATCCTTTTTCTTCTTTCCTTCATTACCTTATTGCATCTTTCATTTCCTACTCCCCACCCCCTTTTTGTCAGGTATGTCATTAATGTAGTCCCTACAATGAGTGATTCTTAATTGCTGTGATAATGCTGTCAAGGGTTATAGCTCCTGAAAATGCTATGTTTGCTCCTTTAGGAGAGTTCACTTTTTATTTCCTTTTCTGAGTGTGCAACAGGAATCTGAGAGACAGTGTCATTCGGATTCCCTGACTATTTGGATCGTAGATTCATGCTGACTACAATTTACAGAAACCTTTTATTTTTAATTACCATAGAAATTATAATTATTAGTAGTGTTAGTGCTTCATCAAAACCCAATAAGGGTGTTATGTTATGTCTTTTTGTTTCACTGCTGATTAGCTACAGTTACAGTTATGGGTTATGGTATGATGTTTCTTACCTTTACCTGTACAGGAGAGGTACCGTCTGTGGTTTACAAATGTTTGATGTTAGGGTGTTATTGCTCACATGCCCACCCTTGGGTGGTATGTATACTCTCACATCCAGGGTACAAGTAGTAAATATTCAAGTGGCTATGCCTAGAAACTCTGCACTTACAGGTCTCTCCATCTGTAGGTATAGTAGACAAGGATTCTTATGTTCCAAAGGGGTCTGGAACTATACCAGGCCTGAAGGTTATATTTCACTGATTGCTATAGGCCAGCAAAACTATTATGATGGGGGATAGCAAAGTTACTATAAAGTGTGTCTCATGGAATGTGAAGAGGCTAGAAATGCCAATTAAAAGGAAAAAAATACTTTCATCTTTTTATAAATTAAAGATGGACATAGCCTTAGTGCAGGAAACTCACTTATTAAATGATGAGGCTAAAAAATGAAAACGAGTATGGGTGGGGGAAGTCTTTCACAATTTGGTCAGTAAGCAACAGAAGGGTCTGGCTAATCTTATTAGGAAAACACTTAACTTTGCTGCTTTATCTCATTGAGTGGATTCCATTGGTAGATTACAAATCCTAGAGGGTTCAATAGATGGTGCAGATGTCACTATATGCAACATCTATGCTCCCAATGAGGAATCCAGTGCAGCCTTTAAGGATTTCTTTGATAAGGTTAGTAAAACAGCAGGCAAGAGCATTATTTTTATTATTTATTTATTTATTTATGTCTTTGATTAGCAGGTAAGTGCACCCATTATGGTGGGTGGGGACTTAAATGTTGTTCTAGATCATATGACAGACAGAAGTAATCCAACTAGCACAACTAATTCAAGGGCTAAGAAAATAACAAGATAGAATGAAAGACTTTGGCCTGTCGGATGCATGGTAAATGGTGTACCCCAATAAAAGAGACTATTCTTTCTACTCCAACAGGTATGGAACCTATAGTAAAATTTATATTATACTGTTGTCTAGTAACTTGCTAAATGGCATGATGAAAGCAATCTCAATTTCAAATCATGCCCTGGTCTCGGTTGTTTTGCATTTGGACCCCAACACCTAAAAACCCTACCATTGGAGGTTTAACTGCACATTACTTAATGATATTAATTTCAAGCCCTGGATCACAAAAGAAACAAAACAGTTTTTTGAACTTAAAGATAAGGGGCAAACATCATACGCTATGCTATGGGAAGCTTACAAGGCCTCCATTCGAGGCAGAATTTTAAGTTATTCATCCTCCAAAATGAAAGAAAGAGAAAAATCACTTGTCTGAAAGGAAAAAGAGCTAGAGGGCTTGGAGAGAGTGCATAAAACATACAAGAGCATTTTGAGGAAAATCATTATTTTGAGATATGAGATTAATAAGATGCATATGGAGAAAGCTGAATTTGCATTGTTTAAAATGCAACAGAATTATTGGGACTATGTGGAGAAGGCTGGCAGATTATTAGACTACAGGCTTAAACAGGTCCAAAATAGGAACAGCATACAGGGTGTCATGGACAAAACTAAGAAAACATTTACTAAAATGTAAAACATTAACAATGACTTCTTAAAATTCTATAAAGCTCTGTAATGGAGCAAATGTTTCAATGATTCAGACCTGATTAGGCAATTTTTTTCTAAGGTCAACCTTCCTAAAACTTCGGAGCCAGAACAACAAAGTCTGGACAAGGATATTTCACTCAATGCGATTAGGGGGGCAATTAATGATATGCCCAGGACTAAGGCCCCAGGGTCAGATGGTCTGCCAGCTGAACTATATGCACCCTTGAATGATGAGGTTAGTTCAATACTCCATAAGGTTTATACAGTGGCTGAGAGCAATAAGGGCCTACCCCTAATAACGTCAGATGCAGTTATAACAGTTTAGCAGAAAAAAAGAAAAAATCTCCTTGAACCAGCTAGATTCAACCCCCTATCTCTTTTAAATATTGATTATAAGAGCTGGGAAAAAAATCTTACTAAACAGGTTACAGAGTGTTCCTGATAGTCATATACATAGAGACCAGGTGGGATTTATTAAAGGGAGGGTGGGTTTTGAAAATATCAGAAGAGTCTTGTCCACTATATGGATGGCTTCCAAAAACCGGAACAAGTCCATTCCATTGTCACTGGATGTTCACAAAGCGCTTGATTCCATCGAATGAGAATACTTATACGAAGTACTAAGGGACTTGGTGAAAGTTTCATCTCAAGGGTGGCCATAATGTATGGTTCCCTCACTGTAAGAATATGCACTAGCAGGATTTTATCTGAAAAATCATCACTAGAAAGATGGACAAGGCAAGCTTGTCCACTTTCCTTCTCCTTTTATCTTCGCTATAGAACCTCAACTGTGTCTAATCAGGCAAATTTATATAATCATGGGGGGTCAAGTTTGGCAAGATGGAGCACGAAATTGTTGCTAATGCTGATGATTTACTCCAGTCCCTATCTAACCCTCGTAGGTCTTTTAAGCCCACTGTGGAACTCATGGAAGAGTTCAGACTAATATCTGGTCTGTCGATCAATTGGTCAAAATCTGAAGTGCTCCCCTTAAAGGGCAACAAAGATAATCTTAAACAAATATGCCAAGAGAAAAACTTAAAATGGTAGGGGGAATCTATTACATACTTGGGAGTCACAGTACCTGGTAGGTTAGAAGCTCTGGTAGATATTAATATGAAGCACATGTCAGAAGGAATGAAGCTAAATTTAAAGAAATTAGTTAAGCTTAACTTATCACTCTGGGGCAAAGTTAGCGCTTTGAAAATGATGCTGGTGCCCAAATTTCTATATTTACTTAATGTTGCACCTGTGTATATTCACCCCATGTGGTTTAAGAAAATTGACTCCCTTCTTAGGATCTTTCTGTGAGAAGGAAAGAGAAAGCAAGAATCAGTTTGGCAAAGCTAAGGAAGCACTGGCAACAGGGTGGTATAGGCCTGCCTGACATTAAGCAGTACCAACAAGCCTTCTTATTTAGTCAAACATGCCAATGGTTCATACCAAGCAATAACAGCCCTAAGTGGGTCCAATATGAACAATTTAGTATCTGTCCCTATCTGCTTTACCATATAGTCATCGGGATTTACCCAGCATCTATCAGCTCCCATCTATTTTCGAAGAATTTGGTTAGTTCCATAAGGTATTTTGGTAATTAACTGCCCTCTCCCTGGGTTATGCTGAGATACACTCCACTATGGAGAAACCCAAGTATTGAAATCTGAAGTAGGGTATTGATCAATGCAATTTTGTAAAAAAGTATTCTTCTTCTACTAGAGGATATAATAGACCAGACCTCCACAAGGGTATCCTTAGGTCCTTTGTGAGGAGATAGGGGTTACCCTATATGCTTGTCACTTCTTTTTACAAATAAGGGATGCATTAAGAGACATCTTAGTTGGTAACTTAGCCATCCAAGTGGTTAATGAAGTGGAGGCAGAAGGAAGCAGGTAGGGAAGTCAGAATAGCAAAGGCCAAACTGAGGAAAAGATAGCCAACTCGGTTAAGAAGGGGGATAACATCTTTTATAGGTACATCAGGAAGTGTAAAAAGACAAAGGGAGGGATAATGAGGTTGAATAGAATGGACGGTGGGTGGGCAGAGAGGGACAGTGAAAAAGCAGGAATACTGAATGAATACTTCTGCTCAGTATTCACAAAAGAGGATGAGGGGGAGATGCCTAATTCAATTAACAGAAGAACTCTGGATAGGAGGGTTGAACCCAGTCCTTTTACAGAAGACAGGGTTCTGAAAGAACTCCTAAAACTGAAGGTGGACAAAGCAATGGGGCCTGATGGAATTCACCCCAGAATTCTAAAAGAATTAAGGGGAGAACTAGTGACACCACTGACTACCCTTTTTAACAAATCATGGGAGGATGGTGTGGTACATGAGGACTGGAGGAAGGTGGATGTGATTCCCCTTCACAAAAGTGGGAACAAGATAGAGGCAGGAAGTTACAGACCTGTCAGTTTGACCTCTGTGGTAGGGAAAGTGATGGAATCACTTCTGAAGGAAAGAATTGTTGAGTATCTAGAGGCCAGAGGGGCACAGGACCCAAGGCAGCATGGGTTCACAACAGGAAGATCATGTCAGACAAATCTAATCAATTTCTTTGTCTGGGTGACCAAAGTAGTAGACCAGGGAAGGGCTGTGGACATGGCCTACCTAGACTTTAGCAAGGCATTTGACACAGTCCCACACAAAAGATTAATAGTCAAATTAACCAGCCTCGGAGTGGGTCCCAGGGTGGTAGCCTGGTAAAACATTGGCTGGACAACAGGACACAGAAGGTAATTGTAAATGGAGTCCACTCTGAAGAAAGCGGGGTTACTAGTGGGGTACCACAGAGTTCAGTACTGGATCCAGTCCTTTTTAATGTCTTTATTAGTGACATTGCAGAGTGACTGGAAGGAAAAGTATGCCTCTTTGCAGATGACACAAAGATCTACAACAGGGTTGATACACAAGGATGCTAGGAAAGGATGAGAAGGGACTTGGCAAGGTTGGAGGAATGGTCAGAAGTATGGCAGCTTGGATTCAATGCAAAGTAGTGCAAAATAATGCACCTGGGAAACAAAAACCCAGGGGAAGATTACACAGTGGGAGGGGGGTAGTAACAACAACAAAAATGGAAATAGACCTGGGGATAATCATATCAGATGACCTTAAGGTTAGCAAGCAATGTGAGAAGGCAGTAGGGAGGGCTGGGGGAATACTGGGTTGTATAAGGAGAGGCATCACCAGCAGAAAACAGGAAGTTGTTACCCCTCTGTACAGACAGTTGGTGAGACCCCATCTGGAGTACTGCGTCCAGTTCTAGAGACCCCATCTCCTCAAGGACATAGACAGGATGGAGGCAGTCCAGAGGAGGGCAACTAAAATGGCACAGGGTCTGCAAAAGAAGCCATACGAGGAGAGACTAAAGGAGCTTAATATGTATACTCTGGAGGAAAGGCGGGAGGGGGGGGACATGATAGAAACTTTTAAGTACCTCAGTGGAATCAACAAAGTCCAAGAGGGTAGCATCTTTCAGAGAAAGAGATGTGCAAGAACAAGGAGACACAATTTGAAGATAGAGGGGGGGTGGCTCAGGGGCAATGTGAGGAAGTATTGTTTCACAGAGAGAGTGGTGGATGCATGGAACAGCCTTCCTGAGAAGGCTGTAGGATCTAAAACTGTGGGGGAATTCAAGAATGCATGTGACAGACATAAGGCAAGTCTAGTGGGGGATAGGAAGAAATAGGCTATTGGTTAACTAGGATCTGTAGCTTATCCTGTAGGTAGGGAAATGGGCAGACTAGGTACGCTAAGCGGTCCTTATCTGCCGTCAAAGTCTATGTTTCTATGTTTCTATTACAATAGCTAGTAGTAAGGGTGGAGCTGGGAAAATATTTAAACTCTCAATTAAGGCAGGGACAGATCGTACATGTGCAACTAAAGCAACATGGGAAAGTGGCCTTAGATATTCAGTTCCACCTCTTCATAGGAGATTATATGGCACAATGCATACAAGTCTAGCCTAGACCTACAAGGTCAACTGATTCAGTTTAAATTACTTCAGAACTGGTGTTACACACCAGAAAAAAAATGTACAAGTCGGGCCTTTCCTCAGACAGTAACTGCTGGAGGTGTGGTTCTGCAGATGCCAATTTAACTCATATGATGTGGGGATGCCCAATACTGAGTTCTTCTTGGGTAACCATTTGTGAAGCCTGTAAACAAGCCCTTCAGGAAAACTTGCCATTTGACCCCAGCAATTTTATATTAGGTGATCCAAGCATGCTAACAACCATGACCTCAGCAGAAAAAAGATGGCTTTTGATTGCCTCCTTGTGTTTTCAGCACCTGATCTTGAGCCATTGGGAGAACAAATGTGCCCCTGATTTAGATGAGTGAGTTAAGGTCCTATCCAAAGTAGCCATTAATGAATACATTAGTCACAGTAATGTCAAAACTGTACATTAGTATGATGAGACAGTTTGGGACCCCTTTTTCTCCTGGTTAAAATTAGCATAGGCTAACTCACTGCATCTTAATATTTATTGAATCTTTGTAGCACTGATGTATAGTATGAACCTGAATGTCTGACCTCTTTTTCTGGCTTAGCTGATTACACTGCCTTCTAGATTACTTATTTATGCTGCTCCATTTGAGATTCTGCATGACATTGCTCACTATCTGTTCTCAAATTACAATGCATAGATGTATATACCTTGACCACATCACATTCCAAATGTGATATATAGTTATGTACTTCTTTTCTTTAACATATAATAAAAATTGTTTGAAAAAAAAAGACAATGGAGTGTAACAGTCCTGAGAGCTTTACTTCTCTGACTGAAGCTAGAGCGCCAATCAAGTGTTAACTATTTGAGCAAGGTCTTGGTTTATTTCCCTAGTAGGTGGCCAGACAAGGTGGATGGAAGGCTGTGCTGGATGCTTGGTATGGGATCGATCTGCTACTACCCTTTGTTTGTGGTTGAGTGTGGAGAAGTAGGGTGGAGGGTGGGATGTCTCATGCTTCAGTGAGTTAGTCTTGGAGTGAAGGGTGAGTTATCTCTTATGGTAGTGTGCTAGGATATTAGGTGGGTGAAGGATAATTTTGATTTTATTTACTAGTCTGTCAATAATTGAGTGCTACTACTGTAAAGAAACTTTGCCAGGACTGGAGGAATATTCATAATAAAATAATGGGATGATGTGAGAATACATTCTGAATGGTTCGGGTGAGTGAGAAGGGTTGAATGTATAAGTAAGTGGGCACTTTATATATCTATATCTATATCTATATCTATATATATATATATATCTATATCTATATATATATATATATATATATATATATATATATATATAAGGGATACATGATGTGCAGGAAAATATTCTCACTCCTGCAGAGTGAGCTGTGTATTCTCATGAGTGCCGAAGGCAAGCATGAAAATACACAGCTCACGAGGCAGGAGTGAGAATATTTTCCATATGCCATGATCTTCCCATCATGTGTGCGATTTATACCACAGGGATGAGTGCTGCAGGAAAACAAATTTCTGAGTCTGTGTGTTTCCTGCTCATTCTGTGTGTGTGCTGTCAGAGTGTGTGTGTGTGTGTGTGTTCTGAATGGGCTGGGAGTCAGAAACACAGGTGAGTGTGTTTTGCAAAGTTAATTGAGTGAGTCAGAGGCTCAGTGAGAAAGACAAACTGCTGCAAGTAGCACTGAGAAACAGAACCTGCTTTGTAAAAGACTTTCATTTAGAATTCAAGTTGTTTTGAAGCTGAGATCAGCACAGTAATGGGCTAGCAATGTTAGAAATACAATGGGACATAGGTGAGAATCTTTTGCAAAGCTAATTGACTAAGTTGCAGCTTCAGTGAGAAAGAAAAACTTTTTCTGAAGCAGTTTCCTTTAGAATGCAAGCTGCAGTGCATTTATCCTCACTCTGGTGACATCAGCAGAGTATGGATAAATGTCGGTATCCTCACTCTGCTGATGTCATCAGATTTTATCCTCACTGCAGTGGAAATAACACAGGTTATCCTACTGAGAAAGCTCTCACCCCGTGGTATAAATATATATATATATATATATATATATATATATATATATATATATATTCATAGCAAAAAATCAATTTAATGCATCAGTTAGGGTTGTTCCACAGCGACGAAAGTGAGGAAGTTAGAGTTGCTACCCCTTGCACCCCAAGTCCACCCCATCCCCACCAACAAGCATCGGGGTGTGCGTTGGGGTTGTCAGTCCTAACTATCACTCCACCCAATGTGTAAACAAGTTGTAGTGGTGCAGTATAGGAGAATGGGGGTGACAGGACCGAGGACTCCAACGCACACCCCGATGCCTGTTGGTGGGGACGGGTTTTTTCTATGAATTTTCCTTGTTTTTGAGAATTAGCACTATAAATAGTGAATGGAATGTAGTAGTGGTAGTGCGGGCCCTTCAGGCCCTGCACTACCACCATGTGATTTTTTGTCACATAATGACAGTTACGGTAACTCAAACTCAAGTGCAAATGTAATGATAACACAAACACTAAGAAAAATGCAAGCGCAAAGGGTAACGCACACAGTGGTGTAGATGGGAATGGTAACGCTAACGGAAATACAACTGGTAACGTGCATGGTCATGGTACCGCAATAGGAAACGCAAATGCTAACGGTAACAGCAACGATGAAAATACAAACCGAAGTGCGTATGCAAACGCAAATGGTAATGGAAACGCAAATGTTAACAGTAACATAAATGCAAGCGTAAATGAAAATACAAAGGGTAACGCACACGGTGGCGTACACGGTAATGGTAACACAAATAGAAACGCAAACACAAGCGCGTACAGAACCGAAAAATGGTAATGTGCATGATCAATATACCGCAATAGGAAATGCAAACGCTAATGGTAACAGCAACGATGACACCAAAGGAAACACAAATGGAAGCGCATATGCAAATGCAAATGGTAACGCACAAGGTGACATAAAATGAAACACAAACAGAAACAGTAGTTGAAATGCAAATGGTAAGAGTAACACAAATGCAAGCACAAAGGAAAACACAAAGCGAAACATCCCAGAAATATGTTTTTGAAATTTTTATAAAAAGTAGTGTCGCAAAGTAGTGTTGCACTCATGACACTTTTGTGATTTCATTTGTGAAAGTGTCGTGATTTGCTACACTATTTTGCAACACTATGCCAAAAATAACAAGAATTCTTTGCCACCCTGCTGCGAAACAATGGTTTGGTCTTTTGGGCTGAAATTTGGAGGTAAGAAAGCCAATATCCCACAGATGTGCTTTTTTGTGGTTTGGTGACAAAATATTGCACTAATGGAAAGTTACAGTGCTCTGAAATTGACGCTTTTTCCCATAGACTAATATTGCGGTGTCTGCAGCGCCTTTCGGGGACCATATCTCGGAAATGCTTCAAGATACGGACTTTTTTGTCAGAAAAATGCTTAGCCCCCCACTAGGGGACAGAGTACAAAACTAGCCAGGAAAGTCATACTTCATATGAAATTTTAATTTTTTTTCTACGTCTTACGGTTCCTGAGATATAAGCAAGTTAGTATTCCAAGTGCTCATTTTCTGCTCCGAGGCCCATTATTATGCATACATTCTTTGTAGTCACTGTGTTTCTCTATACAGCTGTTGGTGAAAAAAAGGGTGTGCGCTTTCGTTACTGTCACAATTAGCATTCCCACTTGTGTTTCCTTAACTGTTTGCGTTAGCGTTCCCGTCTATGCCACCGTGTGCATTACCCTTTGCCTTTTTGTTTATGCTTGCATTTGCGTTACTCTTACCATTTGTGTTTCCATTACTGTTTCTGTTTGTGTTTCGTTTTGCATCACCATGTGCATTACCATTTGCGTTTGTGTACGTGCTTCCATTTGCATTTCCTTTGTCGTCATCGTTGCTGATATCGTTAGCATTTGCATTTCCTATTGCGGTACCATGACCATGTGCATTACCATTTGCATTTCTGTATGCGCTTGCATTTGCATTTCCTTTTGAGTTACCATTCCAGTGCATGCCACCATGTGCATTACCCTTTGCATTTTCATTTGTGCTTGCATTTGCATTACTGTTAACAATTGCGTTCCCATTACTGATTTTGTTTGCATTTTGTTTTGCATCACTGTGTGCATTACCATTTGTGTTTGCGTACGCGCTTAGGTTTGCGTGTCTCTTTCTGCAACCGTTCCCGTGTACGCCACCATGTGTGTTATCCTTTGAGTTTTCATTTGCACTTGAGTTACTGTTAACATTTGTGTTCCCATTAGTTTTTGTTTGCGTTTCATTTTGCGTCACTGTGTGCATTACCATTTGCATTTGTGTACATGCTTCTGTTTGTGTTTGCATTTCCTTTGGCGTCATCGTTGCTGTTACTGTTAGCATTTGTGTTTCCTATTGCAGTACCATGACCGTGCGCATTACTAGTTGCATTTCCGTATGTGCTTGCATTTGCATTTCCATTTGCATTACCGTTCCTGTGTATGCCACGTGTGTTACCCTTTGCATTTTCATTTGTGCTTGCATTTGCGTAACTGTTAACATTTGTGTTTTCATTACTGTTTTTGTTTGCGTTTCCTTTTGTGCCACCATATTCATTTCCATTTGTTTGGTTACATGCTTCCGTTTGCATTTCTGTTTGTGTTTCCTTTGGTGTCATCGTTGCTGTTATCGTAACTGTCTGCGTTTCCAATTACGTTCCCCTGCCCGTGTGCGTTAAGGTTTGCATTTCCATACGCATTTGTGTTTCTGTTTTCATTAACGTTTGTGCTTATGTTTGTATTACCGTTTGTGTTATTGTTTGTTTGTGTCACCATGTGCTTTAATGTTTGCGCTTGCGTTTGCGTTGCCGTTACTTCACTATTTATAGTGCACATTCTCAAAAAGAAGGGAAATTCAAGGCACAAATCTCCATTTAATGCATCAGTTAGAGTTGTCCCACAGTGACAAAAGCGAGGAAATTCGATGTTAGGGTTCCCACCCCCCTTTGCACCCATCACCCGCCCCCACCAACAGGCATTGGGGTGTGCATTGGGGTCATCGGTCCTAACTCTCACCCCATTCTCTATACTACACCACCACAGATTGTTGCATATGGGATGTGGTGAGAGTTAGGACTGATGACCCCAACACACACCCCAATGCTTGTTGGTGGGGGCGGTAAAGGGATGGTGTGCAAGGGGGTGGGAATCCTAACATCTAATTTCCTCACTTTTGTTGATGTGGAACAACCCTAACTGATGCATTAAACAGAGTTTTTGCTATGAATATATATATATATATATATATATATATATATATATATATATATTATAGTTGCACGGTAGTGCCACTATAGTTAGGGCTGAGTACCCCATTTAAGGTTAAATGGTGAAATTTTGCACCTTAATAACTTTGCCACCATATGACAGATTTGTCTGACATTCAGCAGGCATGGAGCATTAGCATAGATCTTGGGATTTGCCAAGTTTTGTGCTGGTCGGATATACGGTTGCAGAGTTATTAAGTGATATTCCGAAGCGCATTTATGCTTTTTTGCTCATTCTTTGCTCGTGCCTACAGGTCGCACACTTTGCACGTCCAGTCTGAGAACTTCAGTGAACATGTGGCCAGGGTCCCCGATGTGCCTTCTGAAGATTTCATGGAAAAATATTAAATGGTTCAAAGGTTATTCAAAAAATGAGTTTCCCATTATAGTCAATGGGAAAAGTTAACAAAAAGTTTGACAGTGTTGCAAATGCAGCTTTTAGTGTTGCAAATGACCCCTGTAGTGATGTGAGTCAGCCATTTTGTTTCAGTTACTGATCCACAGAAAAGCTTGCCATTTAAAATTGGGACCCTCTAGGGACACAATTCTTTTTGTGTTTGCCTAGTCGAGCCCTGAGGATGTTAGGCATGTCTTTATTTTAAGGTTAAATACCCCACAAATATGTTTTTGAAATTTTTGGGAACAGTAGTGTCACAAAGTAGTGTCGCACCTGCGACACTTTCATGATTGTTTTTGCAAAAGTGTTGCAAATCACGACACTACTTTGTGACACTATGGCCAAAATAACAGGACTTCTTTGCCACCATGCTGCAAAAGAACAGTTTGGTCTTTTGGGCTGAAATTTGGAGGGAAGAAGCCAACATCCCACTGATGTACCTTTTGGTGGTTTGGTGGCAAAATATTGCAGGGATGCCAAGTTACAGTACTCCAAACTTGATGCTTTCTCCCATAGACTAACATTGCGGCTTCCGCTGCGCCCTTCGGGGCCCGTATCTCGGAAACGGTGCGAGATACAGACTTTTCATCAGAAAAAGGCTTAGCCCCCTAGGGGCTAAATGTAATGTGCAAACCTGGCCAGGAAAGTCATGAATCATATGAAATTTAAATTTTTTTCTACATCATAGGGTTCCTGAGATGTAAGCAATTTAGTATTTCAAAAGCTCATTTTCTGGTCCGAGACCCATTATTATGCATACATTCTTTGTACTCACTGTGTTTCTCTACGCAGCTGTTGGGCAAAAACAGGGTGTGTGCTTCTGTTACTGTTACAGTTAGCGTTCCCACTTGCGTTTCCATACCTGTTTGTGTTAGCGTTCCCGTCTACGCCACCATGTGCGTTACCCTTTGCCTTTTTGTTTGCAATTGCATTTGCTTTACTGTTATGATTTGTGTTTCAATTACTGTTTCTGTTTGCGTTTCATTTTGCATCACCATGTCCATTACCATTTGTCTTTGTGTACGTGCTTCCAATTTCATTTCCTTTGACATCATCGTTGCTGTTACCATTAGCATTTGCACTTCCTATTGCGGTACTGTGACCGTGCACGTTACCATTTGCATTTATGTATGTGCTTGCATTTGTGTTTCCATTTGCATTACTATTCCTGTGTACACCACTGTGTGCGTTACCCTTTGCATTTTCATTTGTGCTTGTGTTTGCGTTGCTGTTACCATTTGTGTCTCCACTACTGTTTGTGTTTGCATTTCGGTTTGCATCACCATGCGCATTACCATTTGCATTTCTGGCTGCCCTTCCATTTGCGTTTGTGTTTCTCTTTTGTTTTGCATCATCATTGCTGTAACTGTTTCTATTTGCGTTTCCAATTGCATTACAGTGTCCACGCACATTACGGTTTGCGTTTCCGTACGTGCTTGCATTTCCATTTGCATTTCTGTTCCCTTTGGCATTATTGTTGCTGTTACCAATACCATTTGTGTTTACAATTGCAGTACCATGACTGTGCGCATTACAGTTTGTGTTTCCATACTCGCTTGCATTTGCGTTTCCGTTCCTGTTTCCTTTGGCATTATCGTTGCTGTTACTGTTACCATTTGCATTTACGATTGCAGTACCATGACCATGCACATTACAGTTTACGTTTCCATATGCAACTGCATTTGCATTTCTGTTTCTGTTTCCTTTGATGTTATTGTTGCTGTTACTGTTACCATTTGCATTTCCAATTGTGTTACCGTGCCTGTGTGCGTTACGGTTTGCATTTCCATACGCTCTTGCCTTTGCATTTCTGTTTCTGTCTCCTCTGGTATTGTTGCTATTACCATTACCATTTGCGTTTACAATTGCGGTACCGTGACCGTGCGCGTTATGGTTTGTGTTTCCATATATGCTTGCATTCACATTTCCATTTCTGTTTCCTTTGCCATTATTGTTCCTGTTACGTTACCATTTTCATTTACAATAGAGGTTCCATGACCGTGCCCATTACCAGTTACATTTCCGTATGCTCTTGCATCTCCGTTTGCATCACTGTTCACTTTGGCGGCACTTTGGGCTTGCGTTTCTATTAACGTTTGCTTTACCATTTACATTTGTGTCACCATGTGCATAACCATTAGCACTTGCATTTGCTTTCCAGTTACCGTTACCATGTGACAGAAAATCATGTGGTGGGAGTGCGGGTCCTGAAGGACCTGCACTCCCACCACCAAATTCCATTCACTATTTATAGTCCTCATTCTCAAAAAGAAGGGAAATTCATGGCAAAAAACTCAGTTTAATGCATCAGTTAGGGTTGTTCCACAGTGACAAAAGTGAGGAAATTTGGTGTTTGGGTTGAAATCCCCCTTGTTCCCCACAAGCCCGCCCCCAACCAGCATCGAAGGTGTGTGCTGGGGTCATCGGTCCTAACTCTCACCCTATTCTCCTATGCTTCACCACCTCAGCTTGTTTACACATGGAATGGGGTCAGAGTTAGGACCAACAACCCCAATGCACACCCCGATGCTGGTTGAGGGGTCGGGCTTG
Organism: Neoceratodus forsteri; assembly: GCA_016271365.2. Classification (NCBI taxonomy): domain Eukaryota; kingdom Metazoa; phylum Chordata; order Ceratodontiformes; family Ceratodontidae; genus Neoceratodus; species Neoceratodus forsteri. Next base: position 81,104,459 of record CM028133.1, on the reverse strand, counting down.
GGGGGAGCAAGGAGGGATTTCAACCCTAACACCGAATTTCCTCACTTTTGTCACTGTGGAAACATCCCTAACTGATGCATTAAACAGAGTTTTTTTGCCATGAATATATATATATATATATATTATAGTTGCACGGTAGTGCCACTATAGTTAGGGTTGAGTACCCCATTTAAGGTTAAATGGCAAAAAAAATCCACTTAATGCATCAGTTAGGGGTTTGTTACACAGTGACAAAAGTGAGGAATTGATGCTGTGGTTCCCACCCTTGCACCCCACCCACCCTGCCCCCACCAGCAGACATCAGGGTGTGCATTGGGTCATCGGTCCTAACCTCATCCCATCCCTGTGCAAACAAGCTGAGGTGGTGCAGTAAAGGGAGAATGGGGTGAGAATTAGGACCAAACGAACCCCATGCACACCGATGCCTGTTGGTGGGGTGGGGTGGGGATGGGGTGCAAGGGGGGTGGGAACCCTAACATCGAATTTCCTTGCCTTTGTTGCTGTGGAACAACCTTAACTGATGCATTAAATGGAATTTTGTGCCATTAATTTCCCTTCTTTCTGAGAATGTGCACTATAAATAGTGAAGTAACGGCAACGCAAATGCTAACGCACATGGTGATGCAAACGTAAATAATAACTCAGACGGTAATACAAACAGAAGCGCAAATGTTAATGAAAACAGAAATGCAAATGCAAGCGCATACAGAAATGCAAACCATAATGCACACGGGCATGGTAACGTAATTAGAAACTCAGACAGTTACGGTAACAGCAACGATGACACCAAAGGAAATGCAAACAGAAATGCAAACGCAAATGGAAGAGCGTACGCAAATACAAATGGAAATGCACACAGTGATGCAAAAGAAAATGCAAACAAAAACAGTAATGGAAACGCAAATGTTAACAGTTATGCAAATGCAAGCGCAAATGAAAACACAACGGGTAACACACACGGTGGCATAGACTGGAACGGTAATGCAAATGGAAACGCAAATGCAAGCATGTACAGAAATGCAAATGGTAATGTGCACGGTCACGGTACCACAATAGGAAATGCAAATGCTAATGGTAACAGCAACGATGACACCAAAGGAAACACAAATGCAAATGGAAGTGCGTACATAAACACAAATGGTAATGCACAGGGTGACACAAAATGAAAAACAAACAAAACCAGTAATGGAAACACAAATGTTTACAGTAACGCAAGCACAAGCGCAAATGAAAACTCAAAGGGTAGTGCACACGGTGGCGTAGACAGGAACAGTAATGCAAATGGAAACAGAAACACAAGCATGTGTGGAAATGTAACTGGTAATGCGTACGGTCACGGTACCACAAAACGAAATGCAAATGCTAATGGTAACAACAACGATGATGCCAAAGGAAACACAAATGGAAGCACGTACACAAATGCAAATGGTAATGCACATGGTGACACAAAACAAAGCACAATCAAAAACAGTAATGGAAATGCAAATGTTAACAGTAACACAAACGCAAGCACAAATGAAAATGCAAAGGGTAATGTACATGGTGGTGTACACAGGAACGGTAACACAAACAGAAACACAAATGCAAGCACATACAGAAATGCAAATGGTAATGCACATGGCCACAATACTGCAATATGAAATGCAAATGCTAACGGTAACAGCAATGATGAAGCCAAAGGAAACGCAAACGGAAGCATGTACGCAAACGCAAATGGTATTACACATGGTGATGCAAACAAAATGCAAACAGAAACAGTAATGGAAGTGCAAATAGTAACAGTAACACAAACAGAAGCGCAAACAAAAAGGCAAAGGTAATGCACACTGTGGCGTAGACGGGAACGCTAACGCAAAAGGTTACAGAAACACAAGTGGGAATGCTAACTGTGACAGTAGCAAAAGCTCACACCCTTCTTTTTCGCCAACAGCTGCACAGAGAAAACACAGTGAATACAAAGAATATATGCATAATAATGGGCTTCTGAGCAGAAAATGAGCACTTGGAATAATAAATTGCTTATATCTCAGAAACCGTACTACATAGAAATTTTATTTTAATTTCAGATAAATTATGACTTTCCTGGCAGGTTTTGCACTTAGCATTTTTCTGACAAAAAGTCCATGTCTCGAAGCATTTCCGAGATACAGGCCCTGAAAGGTGCGGCGGACACCTCAATGTTAGTCTATGGGAAAAAGCATCAATTTCCGAGTACTGTAACATTCCATCAATGCAATATTTTGTCACTAAACCACCAAAAGGCACATCTGTGGGATGTTGGCTTTCTTCTCTCCAAATTTAAGTCCAACAGACCAAACCATTGTTTTTCAGCAGGTTGGCAAAGAATTCCTGTTATTCTGGCCATAGTGTCGCAATATTGTGTCACAAATCACAACACTTTTGCAGATGAAATCACGAAATTGTCATGAGTGCGGCACTACTTTGTGACACTATTTTTTACAAAAATTTCAAAAACATATTTCTGGGTTGTTTAACCCCCAAAAAAAGACATGGCTAGTATCCTCAGAGTCCGATTAGGTGAACACAAAAAGAATTGTATCCATAGAGGGTCCCAAATTTAAATGCCAAGCATTTCTGTGACCACTAACTGAAAAAAAATGGCTGACTCACAACACCACAGGGGTCATTTGTGACACTAAAAACTGCATTTGCAACGCTATTGAACTTTTTGTTAACTTTTCCCATTGACTATAATGGGAAATTGTTTTTTGAATAACTTTTGGACCATTTTATTTATTTATTTATTAATTTACTTCAATCTAGGATTACAATACCTTTGAGCCAAGGCTCTTTTACAAAGGTTCCACATCAGTGTGTGCAACAGTCATCATTTTTAGTTACAAACATAACGTCAGTGACTTACAGACATGTAATAGCCAGTACAAAGACTTGAGCTATGAGCAAGACAAGGAGGAGGGGGTCAATGGGGAGAAGTGAGGGTAGGAGATCGAGGGGTAGGAGGTGCAGGGGTAGGGGAGTATGGGAGGTGGGTGGGGGCAGGGGCAGGAGTGGAGATACAGGGTGAGGTGGGCGGTGGGAGACAGTGCAGCAGGGCTGCCGAGAATATGTCAGGTAGGTGTTAGAGAATTTTAAAAGCAGTTATAAGTGCTGGGTGCTGGGGCATGTGTAGCTGTAACGGTGGAAATGTTAAGATGGGCAAGAGCAGGATACAAGCAGTGAGAGGCGCAGCTTGGACTTGAAAAGGCCGAGTGTTGGAGCGGTCTTCTTTCATGAAATCTTTGAAAGGCACATTGGGGACCCCAGCTGCATGTTTTCTGAAGTTTTTGGACTGGTCATGCAAACCATGCAACCTGTTGGCACGAGCAAAAATTGCACAACCATATATCCAACCATTACGAAACTTGGCAGATCCAGAGATCTATGGCATTGCTCCGTGTCTGCCCTATTTCAGGCAAATCTGTCATATGGTGGCAAAGTTATTAAGATGCAAATGTTCACACTTTAACTTTAAATTGGGTACTCAACCCTAAGGCACTATAATATATATATATATATATATATATATGTATGTGTGTGTGTGTTAGGGGCAAAAAACTCCATTTAATGCATCAGTTAGGGTTGTTCCACAGCAACAAAAGTGAGGAAATTCAGTGTTAGGGTTGAAAACCCCCCCTTACACCCTCTCAGCCCTCCCCAACCGGCATCAGGGTGTGTGCTGGGGTCATCAGTCCTACCTCTCACTCTATCACATGCGTGAACATGCTGAGGCATAGGAGAATGGGGTGAGAGTTATGACCGACAACCCCAACACACACCCCGATGCCGGTTGGGGTGGCTGGCTGAGGGGGTTCAAGGGGGGTTTTCAACCCTAACACCGAATTTCCTCACTTTGTCACTGTGGAAGAACCCTAACTAATGCATTAAACAGAGTTTTTTGCCTCTAATGTCCCTTAATTTTGAGAATGAGGAGTATAAATAGTGAATGGAATGCTCCCACCACGTGATTTTTTGTGACATAGTAACGGTAACAACAATGCAAATGCAAGGGGTAATGGTTATGTACATGGTGACAGAAACATAAATTGTAAAGCAAGCGTTGTTAATAAAAACACAGGTGCAAAGTGACGCCAAAGCAAACAGTGATGCAAACGGAGACACAAGCACACACGGAAATGCAACTGGTAATGCACAGGGTCACGGTACTGCTATTGTAAACAAAAATGATAACTGTAACAGCAACAATAACGCAAAAGGAAACAGAAACACAAATGTAAGCGCATACGGAACGCAGACCGTAACGTGCACAGTGATGGTACCGCAATTGTAAACACAAATGGTAATGGTAACAGTAACAATAATGCCAAAAAAAAAACAGAAACACAAACGTAAACGCATATGAAAATGTAAACTGTAATGCACACGGGCACGGGAATGCAATTGGAAACCCAAATGGTAACGGTAAGAACAACAATGATGCCAAACGAAAGACAAACGCAAATGAAAATGGAAGGGTGGCAGCCAACAGAAATGGTAATGCGCACAGTGACGCTAAATGAAAGACAAACACAAACAGTAGTGAAGACACAAATGGTAACAGTAATGCAAGCGCAAATGGAAGTGCAAAGGGTAATGCACACAGTGGTGTACACATGAACACTAACGCAAGCGGCACAGAAACACAAGTGTAAAGCCTTTGTGTAACAGTAACTGGAGCTCATACCATATTTTTCCCCAAAAGCTCCACTGAGAAACACAGTGAAAACAAAGAATGTATGCATAATAATGGGCCTCAGAGCAGAAAACGAGCAGTTGTAATACTAAAATGGTAATATCTCAATAACCGTACGACATGCAAAAAAAATTAAAATTTCACATGATTCATGAGTTTCCTGGCTAGGAAAATTCCATATCTTGCACTGTTTCTGAGATACGAGCCCCGAAAGGTGCAATGGATGCCACCATGTTAGTCTATGGGGAAAAAAAATGTCAACTTCAGAGTACCATAATTTTGCTTCCATGCAATATTTTGTCACCAAACTACCAAAAGGCACATCTGTGAGATGTTGGCTGCCTTCCCTCCAAATTTCAGCCCAAAAGACCAAACCGTTTTTTTGCAGCAGGGTGGCAAAGAATTCCTGTAATTTTGGCCATAGTCTAGAAAAGTAGTGTCGTGATTTGTGACACCTTTCGCAAAAATTTGCGAAAGTGTCACAAGGGCAACACTACTTTGCAACACTACATTTCCCAGAAATTTGAAAAACATATTTCTGGGGTGTTTAATCCCAAAATAAAGACATGGCTAGCATCCTCAGGACTCGAATAGGCAAACACAAAAAGAATTATGTCCCTAGATGGTCCCAATTTTAAATGCCAAGCATTTCTGTGATCAGTAACTGAAAACAAAATGGCAGATTTGTGACACTTCTAGGGCCATTTGTGACACTAAAAAGTGCATTTGCGACACTTTCGAACTTTTTGTTAACTTTTCTCCATGACTTATAATGGTAACTTGTTTTTTGAATAACATTTAACCTGTTTAATATTTTTTCATGAAATCTTCAAAAGGCACATTGGGGACCCCGGCTGCACATTCCTTGAAGTTTTTGGACCAGTCGCATAAACTGTGTGATCTGTAGCTGCGACCAAAGAATGCACAAAAAAACATAATTGCATGCACAATGTCACTTAAGAACTCTGCAGCCGTATATCCAACTGGTACAAAAGTTGCTAGATCCCAAGATCTGTGGTTTACGCCCCATGCCTGCTAAATTTCAGGCAAATCCATTGAACGGAGGCAAAGTTATTAAGGTGCAAAGTTTCACCATTTAACCTTAAAAGGGGTACTCAACCCTAACTATGGTAGCACTACCATGCTACACACACACATATATATATATATATATATATATATATATATATATTCCATGCAAAAAACTTTGTTAATGCATCATTTAGGGTTAAAACACAAAAAGTCAGGATATGAGACCTTTATGGTTGCCCCATCCCCCCCTCATGGACCCACCCATCATCCCTAGATTAACAGCTGATGGGGTGTGTCATTGGGGTTGTGAGGCCTAAATGTCACCCTATTCCATCTGTAATCATATTCACAAGCCATAGCAAAGAAGAATGGGGTGCCATTTAGGCCTCACAACTCAAATGACACACCCCATCAGCTGTCAATCTTGGGGTGATGGGCAGGTCCACGGGGATGGAGCAACCCTAAAGGTCTCATTTCCTCACTTTTGTGTTTTAACCCAAAAGATGCATTAACAAAGCTTTTTGCATAGAATTTCCTTACTTTTTGAGAAAGAATAGAAAAGTTGAAAGTTGTACAAGTTGGTGGGAGCGCGGGCCCTTTGGGCCCCGCACTCCCACCAACTTGCAAATTCCTGCCTAAGATAAGAGTACAAGTACTGAATATCATATGTATTGCTGGCAGTGCATCTGGGTGGAAGTGTGGGGCCCCTTCCACCACCTTGAAAGAAAGCAAAGTGTCAGTCATCAGAGTGGCATAATTCACCACCTGTTTACATGTCAGACACATAACCACTACAGATTACCTCCATGGCAGTAATGCTAGGCATCCTATAAATGTGAAGCCAGTAGCCAGTTTTTAATGTCTTTATAAGTGACATTACAGAGGGACTGGAAGGAAAAGTATGTCTCTTTGCAGATGACACAAAGATCTGCAACAGGATTGATACACGGGGTGGGGTGGAAAGGATGAAAACAGACTTGGCAAGGTTGGAGGAATAGTCATACATATGGCAGCTTAGATTCAACGCAAAGACGTGCACCTGGGAAACAAAAACCCAAGGGAAGAGTACACAATGGGGGGTGAAATACTGACAACAACAAAAATGGAAAGGGACCTGTGGGAAGTCAATTCAAATGACTTAAAGGTGGGCCAGTACTGTGAGAAGGCAGTAAGGAGGGCTGGGGTAAGCATCACCAGTAGAAAACAGGAAGTTGATGGCCCTCTGTACAGATAGTTGGTAAAACCACATCTGGAGTACTGTGTACAGTTCTGGAGATCCCATCTCCGCAAAGACATAGACAGGGTGGAGGCTGTCCAGAGGAGGGCAACCAAAATGGTGCAGGGTCTGCACCAGAAGACGTATGAAGTAAGACTAAAGAAGCTTAAGATGTATAGCCTTGAGGAAATGAGGGAGAGTGGGGACATAATAGAAACTTTCAAATACCTCAAGGGAATCAACAAAGTCCAAGAGGGTAGCATCTTTCAGAAAAATAGATGTGCAAGAACAAGGGGGCACAATTTGAAGATAGAGGGGAGACGGCTCAGAGGTAATGTGAGGAAGTATTTCTTCACAGAGAGGGTTGTAGATGCATGGAACGGCCTTTCTGAGATAGTCATAGAGTCCAAAACAGTGGGGAATTCAAGAATGCATGGGACAGACATAAGACAATTCTAGTGTGGGGTAGGAGGAGGTAGGCTGTTGGTTAACTAGGATCTGCAGCTTATCCATTAGGTAGGGAAATGAGTAGACTAGGTGGGCCAAGCAGTCCTTATCTGCCATCAAATTCTATATTTCTATGTTTACCACAATGCAAAACACCATATGCAAAACATAAACTGTGTCACACAATATGTGTGCAGCAAATGAATTTTCCAGCACCTAAATACCATATTTCACATGTACAGCACATCCCCTCAGCATGCTCCAAATTTCATTGTAAAAGACGAAACTGTTTCCGAGATATAAAATGTGATAGTTTCAGATTTTCATTCATCGCACTGGCAGAATTCCACACCTGTTAACATTTTACACACCTAACGACTGAAAAGTACATCCATGGCAGTAAGGCTAGCTACCCTAGTAATTTCAAGTCACTACCACAATGGAAAATGCTGTCCACAAAATGTAAACTGAGCCATGCAATATCTCTGCAAAAAATGTACTGTCCGACACCTAAACACTATAATTCACATCTACACGACATGCCGTCAACACCCTCCAAATTTCAAGTAAAAAGACCAAACCGTTTCCAAGATATTTAATTTGGAAAATGTTTTAAATTGTGCTATCTGGTCCTTCCAAATCTGGCCATCTAGTCCCTCCCTCGCGATCAATGATCACGTACAAAGAATCTCGCGATCAAAAAATTTGCAGGCTCACGATCAAAGAATAAAAAATGCTAAAAGTCAATTTTTAATGAAAAATACATGAAACCACAGCCATGACTCAACAGAATGAAGGCCCTGAGCAAAACCCACCTTCACTTGTCTTAATAAGCCACCCCTGAGCTGAGAAAATAGATTTTTTCAAGTGGCCATTTATTCGCGCCCTCGCGATCAAAGATTGCAGTCAAACAATTTCGCGATCAAAGAATTTGCAGGCTCGCGATCAAAGACCATTAGCGAGCCTCGATCAAAGAATAAAAAAGTTAAAAACTCTATTTTTTGATCACTTAGAAAGAAACCACAGGCATGGCTCGATAGAGGGAAAACCCCTGAGCAAAACCCACTATAGTTTCACTTCAGAAGTCCCCCTTCAGCCGAGATATTTGAATTTTTCCGACCACAAACTGAAACAAGATGGCGGCCGCCACGGTCAAAGAATTCGACACTATCAAAGATTCTTTGATCGCAAGCCTGCAAATTCTTTGATCGTGAGGAGGGACTAGATGGCAAAACCCCATTCTTCTTTCGAAAAATAACCAGATAACTTTTCCCTTTGACTTGTAATGGTAACTTAAAAATTTAATAACTTTTGAATGGATTATTATTTTTTCACCAAACAGAGAGCAACATGTTCCTTGACCCAAGCTCTTTCAGACGAGCCAAGTTGCAGAGCGACACGCCACACGACAGCACACAGCATCACGGGCAAAATCAAAAAAACTGCCCACATAACTGATGAAAAGTGCATTTTCAGCGTTTTGGTGCACAAAAACAGTAAGTCTGACTGAAACTAAATTTAGCAGATCAAGAGATTTACAATGTCCCACTGCGCATACCACATTTCATGCAAATCCGTTGAATGGGTCCAAAGTTATTAACGTGCAAAATTTTGAGTTTAACATAGACGTGCCTTCATAACCCTAAATATAGGGGTGCAACCACGCCCCTATAATATATATCTATATATGTGTGTATATATATATATATAAATATATGTGTGTATGTGTGTGTCTGTGTGTAATAGAGTTTTTTAAAAATACAACTTCATTGTGCAGTGTTGGGTGAAGTTGAGATTACTTGCACAGTGCAAAATTCCCATCTTCACACCAATTTTAAGGCTTGCCTGTAGTTATGTGGGGGAAGAGGTCCTCCCCCACACACTACTTAAACTAACTTACAACAGATGCTCTGCTTAGAGTGAGTCACACTCGCTAGTGGTGCCACTGGTGTTCGACTGCTCCTTCCTTCATTTCTCTTGTTGCCTCCCCCTTCCCGTGCCTCCTGTGCTCTTCGCCCATTGTGTTTGCTTGTTTGTTTGCACTCCCTCCCCTCCTCTGTTGTCTGTAGTTTTATTGGGGCCTTTTCTTTTGGGGCTTCCTCTCACCTGCTCCTTCATTTATTTCCTGCCCTATCACCTGCTTTCCCTGCCTATATTCCCATTCTGTCCCTGCTCCCTTACTTCCGAGCAGCCATTGCCCTTGCTACCACCAAGTCCTACCGGCATTGTTGCCCTCTATGGAGATTTTGAGCTCTGACTCCTGGCTCCACTGCTTCTCCTCTACTGCAGCTGCATGCCACCATCAGACCTGAACTTCGGCTCCCATTATCACCATTGCTACAGCCTCCGGGCCTCTTTGCTCCTCAGTGAACCACCGCCACTTTGCACTCTTGCTCTCAGTTTTTCCTATGCGCAGCTACACAGGCTATGTTCGGGACCAAGTTTACTAGACGTATGTACCTTTGATTGATTTAACTGCCACTCGCTGTGTATACACGTCTGGGCTCAAGACTTAGCATTCTCTTACAGGGCGCTATTGATGCAACACTAGCCCTATATGCCACGAGATCTTAACTTGTTCATTGTTTAACTTAGATACATACATAGATACATAGACAGTGTCAGCAGATAAGGGCCTATGGTCCACCCGGTCTGCCCATTTGAGCTTGTAAGTTCAGTTAATGTTTTCCTAGAAGCCTATTGCCCCTTACCCCTGACCTCCAGAATTCCTTTATGTCTATCCCATGGATTCTTAAATCCCGTGATTGTTTCAGCCCCCACCACTTCCTCTGGCAGGGTGTTCCACTTGTCCACCACCAGTTCTGTGAGGAAATTCTTCCTCACGTTTCCTCTGAATCGTCCTCCGTCCAACTTCATTCCATGCCCTCTAGTTCTGGAACATCTTTTTCGCTTAAAAATAGTGTATTCCTGCACCCTGTTCCTCCCTGTAAGATACTTGTATGTCTCTTTCATATCCCCTCTCTCCCTCCTCTCCTTGAGGGAGTACATATTCAGTTCCTTCAACCTGTCCTCATAGGACTTGTGATGCAATCCATGTACCATCTTTGTTGCCCTCCTCTGAACCTTCTCTACCCTGTCTATGTCCTTACATAGGTAACATCTCCAGAACTGTACACTGTACTCCAGGTGGGGCCTCACTAGTGTCTTGTATAGTGGAATTATGACCTCCCTTTTACTGCTGGTGATGCCCCTGCCTATGCATCCCAGCATCCTATTTGCTTAACCTGCTGCCTTGTCACACTGTTTCCCTACCTTGAGGTCATCAGAGATGATAACCCCAAGATCCCTTTCCTGCTTGGTGCATGCTATATCCTCACCCCCCAACTGATATATTGTGTCAGGGTTTTTGTGCCCCATATGCATTATCTTGCACTTCTTTGCACTGAATTTCAACTGCCAACCCCCTGACAATTCTTCAAGTTTCTGCAGGTCCCTTCTCATTCTGTCTACACCCTCTGGTGTGTCTACTCTGTTACAGAGCTTTGTGTCATCAGCGAACAGTGAAATTCTGCCTTCTAGGTCCTGTGCAATGTCACTGATGAAGATGTTGAATAGGACCGGTCCCAGCACTGATCCCTGTGGTACCCCACTGGTCACTCTTCCCCCTGTGGAGTGACAGCCATTTACCACCACCCTCTGTGTCCTGCCACCCAGCCAGTTACCTACCACGACACTACTGTCCTGCCCACACCCATATTCCCCAGTTTGTGTAATAGTCTTCTATGTGGCATAGTGTCAAAGGCCTTGCTGAAGTCCAGATAGGCCATGTCCACTGCCCTCCCCTGATCCACCTCCCTAGTCACCAAGTCAAAAAATTCAATGAGGTTGGTCTGACTTGACCTCCCCCTAGTGAAACCATGCTGCCTTGGGTCCTGTAGTCCATTGACAACCAGACGTTCCACCAATCTCTCCTTCAGTAGTGCTTCCATGATCTTCCCCACTACCGAGGTGAGGCTGACTGGTCTGTAGTTCCCCGCTTCCTCTTTGTTCCCACTTTGGTATAAGGGGACTTAATCTGCTGTCCTGCAGTCTTTGGGTACCTCCCCTGTTTACAGTGATCGGCTAAACAGGACAGCCAGAGGTTCAGCCACCACCTCGCTTAGTTCTTTAAGGACCCTGGGGTGCACCCCATCTGGCCCCATTGCTTTATCAACTCTTATTACTTCCAGTTCCTTCAGGACCCTTTCTCGTGTAAAGGGACTTGTGTCCATTTCTGCACCATTCACACGCCTTGTACTCCGTTCAGACCCATTACCCTCCTCTTCCTCAGTAAAGACTGAGCAGAAATACCTGTTCAATATGTCAGCTTTACTGTTGTCATCCTCCATGCGGCCCCCATCCTACCCCTTCAGTCTCACTATCACTCCCTTTGCCTTTCTTTTTTCACTTATGTACCTGTAAAAGGTTTTGTCCCTTCTACCCACTGATTTTGCAATGTGTTCTTCTGTCTGAGCTTTGGCTTCCCTTACTGACCTCCCTGCCTCCCTTTGCTTCTCCTGGTACTTCTCCCTATCCCCTTCTGCCTGTGTCTTTTTGTATTGCCTGAATGCAATCTTTTTGGCTTTCACTTTCTTTGCTACTTCTTTGAAAACCATAATGGTCTCCTCTTCCTTTTCCTCTTGCTAACCTGCTTAATGCAAAATTCTGTTGCTCCTGTAATCCCCAATTTTAAATACTGCCCACTGTTTCTCAACCCTTGATTCCTGCCCCATTCCCCTTAATGCCTCTTTCAAGTATCTCCCATTTTCCCAAAGTCTGCCCCCTAAAATCCAGGATAAGTGTTTTGTGGTTTGGTTCTGCTCTTTCTGTGATTTCAAACCACAATGACTGGTGGTCACTGTTCCCCAGGTGCTCCCCCACTGTTACCCCCATCACACTGTCCCTGTTTGTGAGCACAAGGTCCAGTATTGCTTTCTGCCGAGTTGGTTCCATGACAAGTTGCTTGAGGAAGGCACCCTGAAGGAAGTCCAGGATAAATCTGTTCCTAGTTGATGCTGCTACTGGGATGCTCCAGTCCACGTCTGGAATATTGAAGTCTCCAACCAGTACTACCTCATTTGTCTGCCATCCTTGGATGGCTAGCATCAGCTCCTATCTGTTTCTTCCGCTTGGGCTGGTGGTTCATAGACCACACCTGTGCGGATGGTTGGCCCCATTTTCCTTTCCAGCTTAACCCACAGTATCTCTCCCCATTTTGTTCCTCCTGGATCTCTGTGGCCCTTATGTCATTTTTCACATACAGTGCCACTCCTCCTCCCTTCCTACCTGCTCTGTCTCTTCTCAATATGTTGTAGCCAGGTATGGCCATCTCCTAGTCGTGGTTATCATTACACCAGGTTTCAGTGATGGCCACAATTTCCAGGTCTGACTGCACCATGACAGACTCCAGATCTTCCATCTTGTTGCTAAGGCTCCTGGCATTGGCACACATGGCTTTCCATGATTTGATCTCCCTAGACTGTTTCGCTGTTCTGCTCCAGCCCCTTCCTTGGTTGTCCTTTATCCCTGGTTCTCCTTGCTGTCTGCCCTTCTGCTGAATTTTGTTCCTTTTCTGCCTATCCACCTCTTGGGTGCTAATCTCCATCTTTTGCACACTGCTTTGTAGAGATAGCCACTCCTCCGGTTCACTGGTTCCACTGCTAGCTGCTAACTCCTTGCTGGCCTGCCACCCCGCCCCTTTGCTAGTTTAAATGCTTGTCAATGTAGCATTTAAACTTATCATTAGAAACATAGAAACATAGATTTTGACGGCAGATAAGGACCGCTTGGCCCACCCAGTCTGCCCATTTCCCTACCTATTGGATAAGCTGCAGATCCTAGTTAACCAGCAGCCTACTTCTTCCTACCCCCAACCCCTAGAATTGCCTTATGACTGTCCCATGCATGCTTGAATTCCACCACTGTTTTTGACTCCACAACCTCCTCCGAAGTCCGTCCATGCAACCACAACCCTCTCTGTGAAAAATACTTCCTTAAATTACCTCTGAGCCCCCTTCTATCTTCAAATTGTGCTCCTTGTTCTTGCACACCTCTTTTTGAAAGATGCTACCCCTTGGACTTTGTTGATTCCTTTGAGATACTTGAAGTTTCTATCATGTCCCCCTCTCCCTCCTTTCCTCGAGGCTATACATATTCAGCTCCTTAAGTCTCTCTTCATAGTCTTCTGGTGCAGACCTGCACCATTTTAGTTGCCCTCCTCTGGACAGCCTCCATCCTGTCTATGTCCTTGTGGAGATTGGGTCTCCAGAACTGCACGCAGTACTCCAGATGGGGTCTCACCAACTGTCTGTACAGAGGGATAATAACTTCCTGTTTTCTACTGGTGATCCCTCTCCCTATGCATCCCAGTATCCCCCAGCCCTCCTTTCTGCCCTCTCACATTGCTTGCCCACCTTTAGGTCATCTGATATGACTACCCCCAGGTCCCTTTCCATTTTTGTTGTTGTTAGTATCTCACCCCCCATTGTGTACTCTTCCCCTGGGTTTTTGTTTCCCAGGTGCATTACCTTGCACTTCTTAGCATTGAATCTAAGCTGCCATACATTTGACCATTCCTCTAACCTTGCCAAGTCCCTTCTCATCCTTTCCACCCCACCTTGTGCATCAACTTTGTTGCAGATCTTTGTGTCATCTGCAAAGAGACATACTTTTCCTTCCAGTCCCTCTGCAATGTCGCTTATAAAGACATTGAAGAGGACCGGTCCTAATACTGAACCCTGCGGTACTCAATTAGTAACCCCCCTTTCTTCAGAGTGGACTCCATTTACTATTACTTCTGTGTCCTATTCTCCAGCCAATTCTTTACCCAGGCTGTCATCTTGGACCCACTCCCAGGCTGGCTAACTTGTATATTAATCTTTGTGGGACTGTGTCAAATGCCATGCAAAAGTCTAGTAGGCCATGTCCACAGCCCCTCCCTGATCTACTACTTTGGTCACCCAGTCAAAGAAATCTATCAGATTTGTCTGGCATGACCTTCCCACTGTGAATCCATGCTGCCTTGGGTCCTGAGCCCTCTGGCCTCTAGATACCAACAATTCTTTCCTTCAGAAGTGATTCCATCATTTTCCCTACCACTGAGGTTAAACTAACAGGTCTGTAGTTTTCTGCTTCTGCCTTGCTCTCACTTTTGTGAAGGGAATCACATCTGCCATCCTCCAGTCCTCGGTACCACCCCATCCTCCCATGATTTGTTAAAGAGGGTAGTCAGTGGTGTCACTAGTTCTACCCTTAGTTCTTTTAGAATTTTGGGATGAATCCCATCAGGCCCCATTGCTTTGTCCACCTTCAGTTTTAAGAGTTCTTTCAGAACCCTTTCTTCTGTAAATGGGCTGATATCAACTTCTGTATCCAGAGTGTTTCTATTGTTTGTTTTAGGTACCTCCCCCACTTCCTTTGTAAATACTGAGCAAAAATATTTGTTTAGTATCTCTGCCTTTTCACAGTCACCCTCCGCCCACCATCCCTCCTCTTTATTAAGCCTCACTAGCCCTCCCTTGGTCTTCCTTCGCTCCCTGATGTACCTATAAAAGGTTTTATCCCCCTTCTTAACTGAGTTGGCTATCTTTTCCTCAGTTTGGGCCTTTGCTGTTCTGACTGCCTTCCCAGCTTCCTTTTGCTTTAACTGATACAGTTCCCTGTCCTGCTTCTTCTGTGATTCCTTGTACTTCCTGAATGCTTTCTTTTTCTCTTGAACCTTCACTGCCACTTCCTTTGAGAACCATAGTGGTTTCTTACATCATTTTGTTTTGTTAATTTGCTTCACACAAAGGCTTGTTACCTCTGTGATGGCAGTTTTTATTATTCCCCATTGTTCTTCCACCCCTCCTTCCTGCCCATTTGCAAGTTCATTCCTTAGGCACTCACAGATTTTGGCAAAGTCAGCCCTCCTAAAGTCCAGTACTTTTGCCTTTGTATGGCTTGACTTTATTGCTGTGTTTAGTGTGAACCATACTGTTCGATGGTCGCTAGTTCCCAGATGGCTACCCACTTCTACATCTGTGATCCTCTCTTCATCTCCATTTGAGAGAACCAGGTCTAAGATTGCTCCCTCTCGAGTGGGCTCCAATACTAGTTGTCTAAGGCATGCCCCTTGTAGGGCATCTAGAATAACCCCACTCTTTGAAGTGGCTGCTGCAACTGCATTCCAGTTAACATCTGGCATATTCAGATCACCCATCAGCAATATCTCCCCTTTTTCTGCCATTCTAAGTATTCTTTCTATCATTTCCTTGTCCATTTCCTCCCCCTGAGAAGGGGGTCTGTATACAACCCCTGTGCGGATTGTGATGCCATTGCCGGTCTCCAAATTTACCCACAGTGCTTCTTCTCCTCCCTGTTTTCCATTTTGTTCTGTTGCTTTTATTCCTTCCCTTATGTAAAGAGCTACTCCTCCTCCTCTATTACCCTCCCTGTCCCTCCTGTAGATAGTGTATCCTGGTATGTTTATGTCCCAGTCATGGTTTTGTGTGAACCATGTTTCTGTGACTGCCACAATATCCAGATGTTCCTCCTCCATCAAGGCCACTAATTCAGGAAGCTTGTTACTCAGACTACGGGCATTGGCACTCATTGCTCTCCATTTTTTGATGGTTTTACCTTCTTTTGCAGCATCCCCCACTGACCTGTCTACCTCGGTCTTTTTCTCATTTAGTACCCTGTTTTGTAGGGAGAGGCTGGGATTTTCCTGCTGCTTATCAGTGCCTCCCCTTGACTAGTTTAAAAGCTTTTGCCAATGAAGCATTTAAACTGATTGCTTAAAAGACTTGTTCCTTCCTGGACAGATGCAGACCATCCTGCCAGTATAGGCTGGTGTCCTCCAGGTGGAACCCCAGTCCCCAATGAAGCCAAACCCTGTGCTCCACGCCATTTTTTCAACCATTCATTAAACTGCATGGTGCAAGTACCCTCGCCTCACTCATGCTATTGACAGGCAGCACCTCAGAGAAGGATATGTGTGTGCTACTTGTCTTAGCCCCTCCCCACCCTACAAAGTCCTTCTGCACTGCTCTAATCTCATGATTAGCCAAGTCATTTGTCCCTAGGTGGACAATGACGCCCAGCTCAGACTCCCATGCAGCTGTTCTCGTGATCCTGAGGATGCGCTCCTGTCTCTCCAAGCCATGGCACCAGGCAGGCACCTTACTTCAGTTTTCCGTGCTCCCCCAGTTCTATCCCCTAATTATTGAGTCCCCCACAGGGCTGCTTCCTTTCCTTGTGGTGTCCTCTGCCTCCTTCCTGCTGGCCTCCCTTGTGACAGAAGGTTGTCCTCCAGCCTCCTTAGTCTCCTCTGCGGGTACATCCATAGGGGAGCTATGCTCCCCAGAATGGGTATGGATTGTGGTGTGAACAACTGACTGGTGTGCCTCTGTTCCACCATCCTCACCTCCCTGAGCCCACTGTGGTCCAACTGCTGTGCTTTCTTTGCAACCTCTGAGGTAGTGATGGTGGCTTTGGTGCTCCCTGGATGGGAGGTTCCTTCCTACCATCCAGTGTGGCCTGGGGGAAGGGCCCCTTACTACTGTCCAGTGTGGCCTGAAGATGGGCAACTTCCTCCCTCAGGGCAGAGAGTTGTCTGCAAATAGGGCAGCATCTCAGCCTCCAGAAAGACTCCCGGAAGACTGCTGCCCCACAGCCATTACATTGCACTACTCCCCACATTTTTTTTTTTTGTGTGTGTGAGATTGGTTTGTAATATCGAAATATATATATATATATATTATACAATGTGTATGCTTATATTATCAGTGCAGTGTGCTAGAGAGGATATGACAGTGATATGCACCTTGCACTCTTGAGAAATAATGTCAGAACCCCAGGTATAAGGAACTATTTCCAGGGTGGGTGGGTGAGGTGGGAAGGGGTTGGGCCTAAACTGTGCCCTAACAAAACAATCAGCTAAAAGCTCTGACCCACCGCTGCGATGAGTGCCTTCCTGTCAGCAAGATGCCCTACACAACAATTTGACAGAGAAAACACTCTGCTAATCAAACAGAGAAAAATCCACACATCCAAGTCAAACACAGGTAAACCTCCCCAGCCCCAAAACGGGCCTGGTGGTTTGTGCTCTGAAAGCTGTCAGCCCCAAAATAAGTCAGCTGTGCTTTAAACTCTTTCTGCACTGAAAATGTTAAGGAATTGTAACAAACAAACGTAAACCTAGATCCACCTCCCTCTGTTGCTTGAAAGACTGTCTTTTCCTGTTTCACACTGCAGGTTTTTCTATGACCACTCCTTAACCACAGTAACTTTTTTAAAAATAGTTTAACTATCACAAACTCATACGCACCAGTAAATTATTTAAAAATAGTTTCTGTCCCAAAATCCTAGTAGTCAATCCAGCTACCCCCAAGGGACAACCAAAATGCAGTATTCAAACACTTATGAAGTTACTTCCAAGATAAGCAGAGTTTGCAAGCTTCTTTTTCAACTCCTCAGCCCTGTAATTTATTTAAAAATAGTTTAACTGTCAGAAAATCCTAGTAGACATCTAGCTACCTCCAAGGATCTACCCAAATGCAGTATTTATTTAAATCCTTCTGAAGTTACTAACAAGATAAACAGAGTTTGCAAGCCCCTTCTTGGTTAAACACTAAATAAATATGTGAATAAAAAGCAATTACCAAGGGTAGTTAGTTTCACCTCCCACAGAATTAAGCAAAAGTGCACGTTTGTTGCAGATATCAAGTGCAATATAGAATTTCTCACACAGCTCGCAGTTGAATAAAGAAGTAGTGTCCTTCCAGGTCCAGAAAATGTGCTTGGAGTCCCCTCCAGGATGGATGCAGGCTGTCAGGCTTGAACAAACCTCCATCCCTCGAGGTGGGTCCCCAGTCACCAATGAATCCAAACCCTTCCTCACAGCACCAGTTCTTCGACCATGAGTTAAAGTTTCTGATGCATGCACCCCTATGCTCTCCCTTGCCTCTCACAGGTAGTACTTCTGAAAAAGTGACAGAAGTAGCTACTTGCTTGAGACCCCTTCCCAATTTCCTAAACTCTTCCTGAACTTCCCCTTGCTCTCCATTTGCCAGGTCATTAGTACCTAGGTGGATATTGACATCCAGCTCACCCTCCCGTCTTGCCTTCCCAGTGATCCCCAGGATCTTCCTTCCATCCCTCCATGCCGTGGCACCTGCTAGGCACCTCACCTCCCTGTCCTCCCCCTCCTGTGTTCCTAGCTGGATCCCTCTTATGATGGAGTCCCCCACCAAGATTCACTTCCTCCTCCTCTGGAGTCCACTGCTCTCCCCACTGAGGTCACCTCCTTGGCTAACCTCCACATCCTTTCCTTCCACTTCTCTGGGTACCTCTATTTGGTTGTCCCCATTTGCCAGTGTGGCATATGAGTTCTTGAGTGGAATAGAATCTGGGGTGTGCCTCTGCCTGACCACTCTAACCCTCCCTGAGGCCACTGTCACCCAAGTGCTCCTCATTCTCGGCATCCTTTGAGGCAGTTGCATTGGTCTGGGTGATCTCTGGATAGGGGTGATGGTACTCCTGACCCAGTTTGCTTCTGCTCTGAGTCTGGTTATCTCATCCCACAGTCCAGAGAGATGCATGCAGATAGGGCAGCACCTCAGTGTCCAGAAGGTCTGCCTGAATATGGCTGCCCCACAGCCACTGCATTGCACCACTCCCCACATTATACTGCAATTATACTGCTATTCCACTACTTGTCTGTTACTGAAGCTCTCCTAGTTCCCTTTTTATTAATTTTCTGTCCTAGAAATCCTGCCACTGATCCTCAGATACTTTTCTTTAAAAAAAAGAAAATAAACCAATAAATAAATAAATGAGTCAAAACACTTGACGTGCTGAGGGTGGGCTTCTTCCCCCTTATGCCCCTCCTACTCCACACCCCTTACTATCCCCTGTGTTTAGCTCCTATCGATCAGATTTAACAGGGCATATAATTAAGAGTTGGGGGAAGGGGAGGGATGAGAGGCAAAAATTTGCAGCAATTAAAGACAGCAAAGAAATACACCACCACTATGTTTTAAATTTTCAACAGCCCAAAAACAATTCTAAGTAAGACAGCAAATAAATTACAGTATCACTAAAAGCCCACAATCTAAGTTTAAAAGAAAAATAGCAATTACGAGTTACTGTAAAGCACTGAATTGAATGTTTCCTTCCCCTTCTGGCTTCTTCTGAGAAAACAAAACTCACTTGCTACCTCAACTCTGACTAAGACCCACCTCCAGTTATCACATAGCTTAGGTCAGAGGCCAGACAATTAACATCCCTCACCCAAACTACAGGGCAAGTCAGACAAACCAAGACTAAATTTGCAGCAATTAAAGACAACTTATAAATGCTGTAGCTCTCTACACTCATATTGCAGTTCATTTCACATTCTCTTGGAGACAGTTTAAACTGCCACGTCAGCTGCACTGTGAGATGCTGGATTCAAGTAAAGCCTTAACATGCCAGGCACACAGGAGTCTTATTTTTGTTTATAGCATGATTTTGACGCTGTTACCAAATATAATATACAATTCCTTTCTGCGGTCCAATGGGAGTGCTTACAGGCGATGCTTCCCACCTTATTATGGTGGCTCACGTCTGCTCAAGTCCTGAAACAAACCCAAGCTAATTAAAATGACGTGACCATGGGACAGGATGATCAGCAACCGACCTTCATAAAAACTCTGTCCAGCATGTTTCATCCTTAAAGCCCTGGCTGTCTATCGTATACTGACCTATCCATCTGTGCTTCCAGGACTGACACCAGCTGACCACCATGGGCTGACCTATCCTCGTATGATTGTTGCTAGCTACACCCTATTGTCTGCATCTGAATTCATACTGCTGCAAACTGCCTCACCTTACCAGTGCTGCCTCTAAGGCTCCCTATCGAGGGTCTCACTTCAGCTTCCTGCTGCTACTGATCTAGCCTAATTACTCCATACATGGCACTATTACCTTGCTTCTTCTGCTACCCTCCATCAGCTGTCCTAGGCCATTCTGAATGAGTCTGATTATTCTATTGCAAGGCCAGACCACCTCTTGCCTAGCGTGCTTACTGCTCCCCTGAGCTTCTTCCTGGGAGACCTGTTGCTCAGGGCTGCCCTTCGTGGTGACGACATTGTCATCTAGCCTACATGGGGTCTAGATTGACTAACTCTTCCTCTTTCACCTGACCTATGTGGGGTCTTACCATATTGTTGGCCATGCCGGGTTTTCACCTGGCAAGCCTCCCTGCTCTTGCTGCCCAGTGCAATAGTTTGCGGTCCTGCTAACCTTCGTGGGGTCTAGCTGCTACCCTACTCATTCCATCAGCTGACCTAGGTGTGGTTCATCTGCTCATCCTACACCTCGTATGGACTCCAGCTTCCATTCACTACCCTTGACTGCTTCCTACTGGGATGCTTCAATTCACTGGATCTACTACTACTCCCACTTTCTAGTCTGGATTTTCCATTGTGCCTTCCTATCATGGCTTAAGCCTCAAACCTAACCTATTTCAGTGCCATATGACTATTAACTGTGGTTCATCTTGTCAGCTCATCTGCCTTCATCTCTCCCTATATTCTACATCCTCAATCATCAGGAATTCATTTCCACAGGGCCATTGCTGCCTTCAAATTGGAGTCTGGGGTTTGACTACCTACTATTGTTGCCTTGTTCTGTGCTTCTATGTGCTGGTTCCCTTTATTGACACTTGTTCCCGACCCATGTGTAGGTCCATGAGTACCTATGAAATCGTTATTCCTTGTTTCCGTAATTCGCTTCCTGCCTACTTTTCTCTTCCGGCTTCCATCTGGAATTCTGCTAACTCTGGACTGCATTCAACCTTGCAAGGTCTGGCTCACTGCCTATTCAATCTCAACACATTGATCATTCAGCTGCTCGCCTGTGTTTGCTCCTACTTTACCCCACTTCACCCCATCATGGGGGCCTGAAGGTTCAACTATTTCTATTCCACAACTGCCTCACCCAACATCGGGGCCTGGAGGTTCACATACTGTACTCTACACCGGCCTGGCCCACTGTCAAGTCCTGGAGCTTCGACTATATCTACTCTCCACCTACCTCGCCCAGCATCAGGGTCTGGAGGTTCCTTTGGGCTACTCTACACCTGCCTCACCCAGCGATGGCCTATGCATTCAACTGGATTTTTATGACCTTGCTATCTGTGAAGATTTACAATCTGCTAGCCTTCGAGGAGCTCCTTGTTCTACAATGAACTTACACCTGGATTAGTTGGACATTCACCATCAATTCCTTTGAATGCTTCTGTCTTGCCACGTCAGTTAATGGATTTACTACTACCCCACTCCTGCCAGGACACTTAGCTGAGCACTATCCAAAAGATCTTCTATCTCATGATTTAGGCCACGATGTTGCTGTACTCCAGTGCTCTAAGGCTTATTGGATCCTATCATAATGCTACTTCATCTGACTTGGTCTTCTCCATCATTTATCACCATCCATGACTATTAGAAGCACGTCAATTCAGGACTCATTAGACCATTCTCACGAGTTTAATTCCAGTTGCTGTACCATTCTGGGTTCTCTAAACTTATATATCTGCATCGCTCTATACAACTATATTGATCACCAAATGAAAGCTCTTCAATTTACATGCTTATTACATCCCCTCAATGCTCTCTGCTATATAACATACATAATCTATTCTATACTACTCCTCTGCTACTATGTCTGCATCATGCAGGTTCAATTTTACTACTATTACTACTGCTGACCTATGTACAGGTCCACTTATTTATACTACCTGCTCATACTTACCTGCTTCACCCTTACAGGGCTTAGAGGTTCATCAGAGACCATCTCACCTACTTTATGACCTGCTTTGCCCCGCTGGGCCTGGAGGTCCATCTACTTACGTCTACCTATTTGCACTAAGATCTATTCCCAGTTCACTTACCTGCTTCACCACCCTGGACCAAAGGTTCCTACTGCTCCGCCCTCTCCTGATCGTGCAGCCTGCACCTAGCTTCTATGCTTCATCACCAAGGCCTTCATTGGCAAAGCTTGCCAATCGGAACATGAACCACCTATCTTTATATTCTGGGTTTGGAGACTTAGTCATTTGGGAACTGGTTCCCTTCAGAGAAGACTTCCTTGCCTTTTGGATCGCTTGATCAATGCAACTTTAGACACTTCAAATTGTTATGCTCGACCATGGATTCCAATCTACAATGAGATTCTGCCCTGGACATGGATTCTTGGACTATGAGTTCACTAGAAGGATGTGCTGCCATCTTCACCCGACACTCGAATATCAGTACTTTCATTCAGCTTCCCTGCTTTCATTGGATCAAGATCTACAACTCTGAACTTCAGACTAGCCGACAATTTAATATTGTTAATTTAGGATTACTCTCCTTTAGTATGCCCAGAAGGACAGGTAGGTCAGTAGCCATGGGTCCTCAGAGGTTTCCCTCCTGCATACTACTGCCCACACTCTCCAGAGTTGGAGGAGATAATCATCCAATAATCGTTTGATACTCATTATTTTTAGAGGATATCATCCTACTTGACTAAGCAGCCTTCCTACGGTGGGATACAGAGTAAAGCCAAAACATCAAGTCTTATCAACTTACTCACCAGTTTAAACAGTTAAGCACCATGCCTATACTGTCCAGTTTACAGATACTGTAATCATTGGGTTACTCAATCTACAGAAGTACCTAAGCACTTATCAAGTCCCACAACTAATACTGTGACAGCATTGTCCTACTTCTTTTGGCCTCTGTATCCAAGCACAACTTACATTAAACTGCAGTATGAAGCACAAGTACTGAGCTATAAACCACACATAACAAATCTTTAATTCATTATGTCTGTACCTCTGATGCCGGTAGGTCAGTGTCTGGTCCAAGTACACTGCTCCTTGCAATATCTTCTCAGCTTAGATGAGGTCCATGTCCTCAGCAGACAAGTTGCCTTTATACTGTGCTCAAGAAGAAAAGTTGCACTCAGAGCTGGGTGCACATGTTTAAACAGAACTGAACTGCATAAAATGAATCGGGTGCTCAATACTCAAAAGATGGATTCTTGTAGACTTAAACTTGCTGTTGATATTGCAGATTTATTAAGTAACCAAACACAGATACAAATGGCTCCACTTGTGCATGTCATCTGATGCATTTCAAGTTGCATGAGTCTTTCTCAAAGGTGCACTGCATTAGGGGAAAATCACTTAAACAGGGACTATGGTAAAAATTACTGCCATTCATAAATTCAGAATTTGGATCTGCATAGCCCCAATCAGCCTCATGCCAAAAATTAGATCTTTAAGTTACTTTGTTTAAAAGTTAAAAGCCATTTTACAACCCTAACTTCACTGCCTGTTCCAAAAATAGTCAGTTTCAGTGAAAAGATGCTGATGATGTCATCTCCTGAACTCCTGAACTCACAATCTAGTCCTCCCTATCAGCACACTTAAAGACCCGTGTCTCCAAAGTTTAAATATCATGTGCAATGATGTTCACCAGTAAAACAGGCAGCATCATTCAATAAACATTATTTAAAAAACATTGGGCCCTATACACTATGCCTACATGCTGCATATTCTGGCGGGTAGGCATAGATATGAGGGAATGCCATGAGACAGGGTTCAGCGGACCCTGGCAACATTCACAGCTGGAACAGATGACAGTTATGAGCTTGATCCCCCGGCTACAATGAGAGCAACATGCTGGGGAGGCCCGGGGCATACCGGCATTATGAGCTATTCACTAAAACGCATAGTGCTGGCCACATGGGTGCAGAGATGGGTGCAGATTATGGCAGAGAGGACCCTGCCATAGCCCACTGTGTGTCCCCACTGTCATCATGCACTGGACATGGAGGGACTGGGAAAGGGCCTTCTGTGCTGCCCCTGCCAACTAGGCAGAAAGAGAGGGCGGGGCAGAAGGATGGGCAAGTGCCTGACACATCCACAGAGCAGCAGCACCAGGAAAGTATGTTACTGGTTGGGGGGGGGTGCCGGGGGGGTGAATGAGACAATGACCACCTACATGGGCTCGGGGGTATGGCCACATTGGGGTCAGAGCACAGCTGCTATTGTAGGGGTGCAGACCATGGGTGGGGTGCTACTGCTGGTGGTCTTTCAGTGCACCAGGAGGGTGCTGTGAGCCAAGGGCTGGGCCTGTGGGGAGACTGGCCATAGGGGCCAGGCCACGTGGGTCCGGGTGCCTGTGGTAGGCATGTACTACCCCGGACCCATGCCTTGCTGCATGAGGGATCCACTGTGGGACCCAGAACGGGCATCCTACTGGATGCCCACCCAGAACTGTGACTCCTCCCTCCGCCGCCCTGCGGAGTCCTGCACACTATGGGTGGGAGGAGCCACAGACAGGAGGGCACCAGTTGTGAATACTGGCATGTGCACACCTGTCCGTGGGTGAAGAGCTACGCGTGTGGGGTATGCATATTTTTGGTGTACTTCCACTCCAGTTGTGCATAGCAGCCTGTGCATGTTTCAAGTTTTGTAACAAAGTTGACACATTCTTTTTTTTTAATGCCTTTTTGTTGTGGTCCTTTTCTCCAGGGTTGCTGGATGCTGAGTCATAGCACACTGTTGTGAGGTTTGCAGACTGAATAACTCTAATGTGGTGAAAGTCTGTGATCATTAACTCCTGTCATTCAATTGGGGTGATTTCTCAGGTTGGTACTAGGCTGCCACCGACAAGATATCTTGTCCTAAAAACCTATGCGTTCTAAATCTTCCGGCAGCCTAAGGGTTAAAACAATTATTCTATCTCTCTGTAAATGGGGGGTGGGAGAGGTGATGCCATTTTGAAACCTTACTGCCAGCTCAGTGTTTTCTGCCTGGTAGACTGTTACCTGACCTGCATTCAGACTCATCTATGTTGTACACCACATTAAAATAATCATTTTACCAGGGCTAACACTTCCACCCCTAGTACAACTTAAAACATATAAGGTCCCTATTAAAATTTATTGTAAAGCAGACACCGACAGACAGCAATGAAGTTGCCAACACTACAACACTAGTGGCAATACAGTTTCCTAACAGGCACAGTAGAGTAGCACCCCAAATGGTATTAGCAGCCTGGAGGCATGCTGACTCAGCATCCAGCAACCCTGGAAAAATGGACCACACCAAAAAAGCATAAAAAATATGAATTTGTCAACTTTGTTACAAAACCTAAAACACGCAGGCCCAGATATTCCGAAAGTTGCGCATGGCGCCTTTGATGTTGCACCATGCACAACCACTGATGCACCCAACACGATATTCAAAGGGAAAAGTATGCCAAAATCCCGATGTGCTGGAGCATATCAGTAATGTATGCGAGCACAGGTGGGGGGTGACCATGCATAACCTGCACAGCCTGATATTCAGCCCGGGATGTGCAGAGCTATGCATCTTAGCCTACTTCTGCCTCCCACAAAGTTAAGCCAAAACAAAAGGAACAAATGATGGCCACCCACAGGGGGCAACAGCAGCTGCCACCTGTAGGTGGCCACCCGAGTCCTGCCGCACCTGGCGGCGCTCACCCATCGTGGCATCTGTGTAATAACCCCCCAATATCCCTAGTGGTCCAGTGGACCAAGTGCTGCCCATCGGGCATCTGGTTAAATAAACCCCCCGCCCTATATCCTGATGGTCCAGTGGACCACTATATTCCGATCGCGGCATTTGTCTAAAAAGAAATCCTCGTCTAATATCCCTGGTGGTCCAGTGGACCGCTATGTGCCCAATTGGACATCGGTATAATAAACCCCCGTCCATATCTCTGGTGGTCCAGTGGACCCGATCACTGCCGATCGCGGGCATCTGTTAAATCCACCCCCACCAATATCCATGGTGGTCAGTGGACGCATGTGCCCGATCCGCAGCGCCGGTATATCATCCCCCCGTCCAATATTCCTGGTGGTCAGTGGACCACACTTGCCTTAATCGCGGCATCTGTAAAACATAAAAAATGACCTATTACCCTGGTGGTCTAATGTACCCCCTCCCCACCTGCCCACTAAGCCCCACCGCCCGCTCCCCAGTCAGCCAGCAGGCAGCAGCACCCCCGCCTGCCGCCCGCCACCTGCCGACTGACAGCTCGGTAGGGCTGCATCCCATTGGTTACTAGCGTGAGACAATGGGCGTGCAGTCATACCATACTACCAGTCCAGATATGAATGAATCATTCACATATCTGGAATGTAGTGGTATGAGCTGCATGCCCATTGGCTCACACTGTGAACTACTGGGCATGCAGCCCTACCAAGCTGTCAGTCGGCGGCTGTGGGCAGCAGGCGAGTGGGATGCTGCCTCCGCTGGCTGACCGGGGAGAGGGCAGTGGCTCAGTGGGCAGGTGGGGAGGTGGGCACAATAGACCACCAGGGTAATAGGTCATTTTTTGTTTTACAGATGCCCGCGATCGAGCAGAGTGTGGTCCACTGGACCACCAGGGATATTGGATGGGGGTTATTACACCGATGTCTTTGTTTATACAATAGTGGTCCACTGGACCACCAGAGATATTAGACTTAGTGATTTTTTTAGACAAATGTCTGCTGGCTGGGCTGCAGGGCGTCGGTCCCCAATGACTGCTGCCTGGCAGGGTGCCAGGCACAAGTCGTTGGGAATCGGCTCACCTGCATGCTAATGGGATGCAAATGGGGCCATAATGACATGCAAATGGCCCTATGTGCGCCTTGCAAAAATTATGGCCCCATTTGCATGTCCCCTTTTGAATATCGCAGGTGCTGTGAATGGCGCAATGGCACTTGCGCTAGCGCATCTCCATGCTCCAATCTGGCCACTTGCACTGGTGCAGTGCCACTGTGCCATGCACTGTGGGGGTGGCCAGGGTGCGATATTCAAAGCTGCTGACCATAGCGCAGCTCGGTTGAATATCAGCCGGGCCACACCCTAGCGCAACCAGGTTGAGCTAGCTTCAGGCTTGCGCCACAGCCTGGCACAGTTTGAATATCCGGGCCCCATAGTTTTTGTAGCAATGTTTTTTGAATTGTACTTGTGCAAACCATTGCACATGATCTTTAAACTCTGGAAAAGCAGACCCTATAAGCTTGTTGACAGGGAGGACTAGACTCTGTGTTAAGGAAATGACATCAGCAGCAGCGCTTCACTGAAACTGGCTTTTTGAACAGGTAGTGAAATCAGCGTTACAAAATAGCTCATAACTTTAAAATGAAGTAATGTATAAACCTAATTTTTGGCATGACATTTACTGGGGGTATGCTTATTCTAATTCTGCAATAAAGCACTTTTGGCCAGAGTGCCTCCTTAAAGTAGTGAGTATTTAATGAGAGATTACATACAGTATATACATCCACCTTCCAAGAACATGTCAACCAGGTATGTAAAGCTGTCAATATTAAGACTGGTGCCCTATACAGACACTGCATGGCCCCCAACGCAATCCAGCTGGCTCTAACTATCTCTATCCTCTCAGCCATAAATTACAGGCTAGTTATTTATGGCTCTGCCATGGGCACAGTACTCGACAGAATTAAGGTTGCCCTCAATAAAGAGCATCAACTAATCTCTGGAGCCCACAGATTTGCTCACACATGTGACCGCTATGCTCAGACTAAGTGGGTGAACCTTCGGAGCAGGCTCACTTATCAGTCATGTCTGCTTGCCAAGAAAATCACTCTCGATCTCACTCCACCCTCCACGTGGTCACTTGTTATGGCTGCAGTCACTCCCAAGTGCACAAGAAGTGCCTCCAAAATCTCCTTCGCTGTCCCCTGGTGCAGAACCTCCCAGTGTCAATGGTCATTTATGTACAGGGCTCCAACGTGTCTAAACAACCTGCCTGTTGATGTCCCGATATAGCAAAAACTGGGATCCTTCAAAGTTAACCTCAGGCTGCACCTCCTAACAAGTAACTCCTGCGATTGCTCCTAATTGTTCCCTGCCCTCTTATTCCCCTGCCCTATTCCTGTCCTTATATTTCCCCCATGGCTTTGTCCCTGACCATTGTCAGTCTCCTCTTAGTCCCCTTCCCTTCATCTGCTATTGGTTGTGCCTCTTGACTATGTCCCTTGATTATTTATTTTTCCTATAACTTAATGCAATTAGTTGAACAAAACTCTCCCCCTGTATTATACTGCAAGTATTACACATGTAGTTTAAGCTGCTCATTTACTCATATTTTGACAATGTCTCTCTAACTGCTACCTAGTCATTTTTTTAACTATGTAACTGTTATTGCTGGTTTCTGTACAATGCTATACATTCTTGTTTACATGTATTCTGTACAACTCGATGTGGAGACTTTGTAAATGAGTCTCTGACTCAAAGGTTATTTTCCAAAAACTAACTAAATAAATAAATAAAAACAAGTCAGCAAAAATGCATAGCAGGACAAATGAATATACAAATACATATAAAACCTGTGCAACTAAGTGTAACTAAGCTTAAATTCAATTCATATTGAACACTCCATCAACTCTCATGTAAAAGCCCATAAATATAATAATACTGTTGCAGACAACCATACAAATCAGGCATTCTTACAGGTAAAAGGCTCCCTTTGACCAAAAAAGATAGGATTAAATGTGCATGCAGATGGTAAATAGTACATACAACAAATATTACACTGAATGTACTAATTGTATCAAGGATGGTGCAAGATCAAATGCACCATTCAAACCTGGGTACTCCCATGCTTTCAGATTAAAAATCCAAAAAGCTTCATGATGAAGTACAAGGTTATCAATACCGCTTCCTTTTGGATTGAGGTAAACCTTGTCAATACCAGTGTATCTGAGCTCATGTTGTGCTCCATCCTTAGAATTAGCTACCTGTGCAGGTGCCCAGCAATGCTCCTCTACCCATTCCTTCAAATTTCTGACAGTTTTACCAACATAAAATGCTCTGCAGGAGCATGTAGCTAAATAAATATCCCCGGCTGAGTCGCATTTAATGTCTTAACTCAACTCAAAAATGTGTTTCAGAATATAGAGTACTAAAAGACTTTGCCTCCTGGAGAAATTTGCAAAAGGAACAATGCTTGCATTTGTAATACCCATTTGGCTTTCTATGTAACCAAGTTTAATATTTTTTCTATATTTAATCTACTATAGACTAACATGTCCTCAACAGTTTCAGGCTTTCTGTATGCCATTCTCTGTGGGTTTTTTTTTAAATCACCTTATCCAGACCTCTATCTGTTTGGAGAACATGCCAGTTCTGTATTATTATCTGTCCTACATAACTAGCATGGACAGAGAAGGTAGTGACTTAATTAAATCTTTCCTGCATGTTATACTCTACGTGTTTCCCATAGAGAGTCTGATGTCTGGTTTGTGACTAGGCAAACTCATGTGACCTACAGTATCAATGTTCCTATTGCTGTAGCCCTTTTCATTAAACCTCAGTTTGAGGTCTGTAGTCCCCTCAATATATTTGACCTCATTGCTTTGGTTGCAGTGTAACCTCGAAAACTGGCCATTCGGTATTTTTGCCACCATGTGGCAGGATTGGCAACCTGATGTCACAAAGAGGGTATTCCACTCAGTCTGTTTCTGAAAAAATATTAGTACAGTAGATCCTGCTTAAACGCATACCCTCGGGATGGAAGAAAAGTATGCGTTTAAGCGGGCTATGCACTTATGCGGTCCTATATCCTTTACACTGTGCGTTTATTTTGGGATCGCGTATACAACGCACAGTATATGCCCAGTATATTCACTGTGTGTTTTATATACTTTATAGCCACTTTATGGTTTTAATAGGTGCAGCCACATTAAATATTGTGTTAGGTGGTACTTCTGTTGTGACTTTTGTAGTGAGGGGGAGGGTTGGTGTTTGTGTTGTGCTTTACATTTTTTTTTGTGACTTTGTGCTTCGTGCTTTCTGTTAAAAACATTAACTATATTTAAAGTAATTAAAATCAGCTTTGTATGCCAAAGATTTCCATAATTGTACTTTGCCATGTTTTTCTAGTTGCTGTTGCAATGCAGAAATCTTCAAGCTGATAAAATGCAGCAAAGTTGTCATCACAGACTGCACTGAGCTCTACATAATGCTGCAGTTTGCTTAGGCATTGCTGCACCTCGGAGTTTGTTGGCACTGCAATTTCTAATTCCTCCTCCTCATGACCCTTTTCCTCCTCCTCCTGCTGCTGTAGCACCTGTTTTGCTATTTCTGAGTCACTGATTTCCCCAAAGCAGGGCACAGACTCATCAATGTCCACAAAGGCATTGAATTCCTCCGCAGTCATGTTGTCAGGCAATGGTGATGGGACTTCTGGTTCTGATTCAGCACTTGCTGTTTCTTTATGGAACCCAACCTTACAGTAGCAGTTCTGAACCATCTCACTTTTAATTTCTCCCCAAGACCTGCATAACATGTGAATGGCATCAAGAACGGTGAGCTGTTTGGCTAGTTCTTCACAGAGATGGTCGCCCCACTGTCAAAGGATGTCAGTATGCAGTCTAACATACGGCGTCTATAAAGGCTTT
Organism: Neoceratodus forsteri; assembly: GCA_016271365.2. Lineage (NCBI taxonomy): Eukaryota > Metazoa > Chordata > Ceratodontiformes > Ceratodontidae > Neoceratodus > Neoceratodus forsteri. The sequence continues at coordinate 81,073,599 of CM028133.1, read as the reverse complement.
TTAAATTCTTAATGATGTCCATATCCATTGGTTGAATCAATGAAGTTGTGTTTGGGGGCAGATAAATGACAGTTACATTATGGAGCTGTGACGGGGGGTGGGCAATACAGTTGTCGAGTAGGAGTATGATTTTCCTTCTCTGGCGCCCCATGTCCCAGTCAAAATCTTTTGCCCACTCAGTGAAGAGCAACGAAGTCATCCAGGCATTCTGGTTTGCCCTGTAAGTGACAGGTAAACGCTGAATATCGATGTCTTTAAAACAACAAGGTTTCTGGCTCTTCCCTATCACCATTGACTTGCGCTTATCAGAGCCATCCATGTTCGCACAAGTAAGAACTGTGATTCTTTCTTTAGCTTTTTGACTTCCCAAAATGGCATCATTTTTACTTGTTAGGGTCCCATTAGGAGTAGCCCTGTAATAAATGTCAGTTTCGTTGGCATTGTAAATGCCCTTGGGTTGAAATTGGACTAAAATGGTAGGGAGTACTGTCTGAAACCAGTTACCAGTCCCTGCTGTGCCGGCATCTTTTTTTTCCCCATGGGCATTTTTGAACACAATGTTGTGCCGCTGATTAAAGCAGCACAGCCACCCATTGCTGGGCTCAAACTCAAGTTTGCCCAAGCACTCTGCAAGCTTTTTTGCTTTAACATGCATCAACAGTCCTGAGACCGGCATACCGGCAGGGATCAGAAGGCGGCTTTCCACTCAGTTTTGTCCTACCTCACCACCCTCCCATTCCATATGGAAAAAATCATACTAGGGGAATTTGATATTAATTGGCTAGGAAAAACCACCATGCCTTTCATCGATGCGGCCACTGCCCACGACCTTATGTAAGTAGTCACATTCCCCACCCGACTGAACCAAAACACAGGGTCTTTCTCGCTGCTGGACCTAGTCTTCACCAACTGACCTCACAAGGTCTCTAGCACCTCCGTCCTCCCAAATGCCCTTAGTGACCACTCTCCAGTGCTCTGTACCTGGACCAGCAAAGCACCTAAATCTCCTCCCACCATAGTACATCTACACCAACTTGGCCCTGGCAAACTGGCCCTCCTTAAAGTGCATCTCAGTAATATGAACTGGTCCTTCGTAATGAATACCCTTGACCCTAACAGAGCCCTTGACCTCTTCATTCATTCCTTCAATACTATATGTGACAAGTTTGCCCCACTCACTAAAAGAAAAGTCAAAGGGAACCCCGCACCATGGATCTTGAACCACCTCCTGACTCTGATGAGGACTAGAGACCCTCTCTGGCACCTCTCCAATGAGTCCCGACTGTTGACCGACAAACAGAAATAGAGGGAGGCCCAAAATAAATGCACGTGGGCTTTGCACAGAGCCAAAGCTGATTATTTTAAATCCTCCCTCACCTCCACCTGGGGCTCAGGGCAGAAACGTTAAGAATATCTGTGGCAAAGTCCCAAACACTGTTCCCAAACAGATTGTAGTTGATGGGTGTCTGACCACTGATCCCACACGTATAGCTACAGCCTTCAATGACACTTTCACAAACCTCAGCCAGGTCCTATTTCCTAATTTCTTTGACCCATCCTCAACTCACACCCCCTTCCCCCTACAGAAGCCCCCCCTTCCATCTGCGCTGCATTACTCCAAAGTCAGCAGAGCCATACCTTAGAAAAGCCCTCAGCCACTCCCTCTATAGTAGTGACTCTTTAGATCTGAAACTCCTCCGGCTCAGCTTACAGGAAGTACTCAACCCACTCACACATATTCTAAATCGCTCCTTGTGCCAGGGTAAAATAATTCCCCTCCCGGTGGAAATCTTCTTCCATTACTCCAGTATTTAAAACTGGGGACTGTACCAGCACCAACAACTATCACCCCATCTCCATCCTACCCCCCCCCCAGGCCCTAGAGCAGATTGTCTCTGATCAGCTCACCGACCACCTCTACAAATACAACCTCCTCTGCAAACAGCAACACGGCTTCCGCAAGGGGCACAGTACCACTACTGCCCTCCTAGAGTTCACTGCCCACGTTCACTCTGCCTTAGACAGGGGCCATATGACTGGTGCCGTCTTCATTGACCTCGCTAAGGCGTTTGACATCATCAACCACTCTCTCACTAACCACACTTTCTAACTTCGGCTTCTCCCAGAATGCCCTCTGCTGGTTCACTGACTATCCCTCAAACAGATTCCAGCAGGTCAAGATAGGTAACACCTTATCCGGTAGACTGCCCATTCTCTCCAGCATCCCTCAGGGGCCCATTCTTGGACCACTGCTGTTCAGCCTCTTCCTTAACTCCCTCCCCATGGCCTGCACAGAAAACCTGCTATTTTACATGGATGATGCTGTCCTATACTCCTCCAGTTCTGACCCCCTTTAACTCCACCACTCCCTTCAAACACCCTTTAGTGATGCTGAAAACTGGTTCTCCTCACAGCGCCTCACACTGACCTATAAGAAGATGAAAGTTATGATCTTCTCCCACCCACAGAACTCCCAGAGGGAACACTGGCCCCCTCTACTAACTGTCAATCATGTCCCTCTCGAACGAGTGGACTCCTTTAAATACCTGGGCATTACATTAGACCCAGTGCTGAGCTTCCACCAGCATATACACCTTCTATCCACCACCCTCAACATCCATCTTGGGATACTGCATCGCTTCAAACACTGACTCACTCAAGATGCCCTTGGGCTCGCTGTCTCCTCTTCGGTCCTGTCCCTACTTGACTTCGGCTTACTTATCTATGGTGCTGCAAGCACCTCAGCCTTATCCAGAATACGACTTGCCCTTAATAAAGCATGCCTCCTTACCTTGGGTTGTGACGGTCTCACCCACACTTGCTCGCTATACATTACCACCAACTGGCTCAACCTCGAAAACAGAATCAGGTACCATGCCTGTCTCATGGCAAAAAAGGTTACCCTTGGCCTCACCACCCCTGGACTCACCCCTCTAATCTGCTCGGCCCCAGCACTTAAGTGCACCCGAAGCTCTACTAAGCAGCTCCTCACAGTACCGCACTGCCATACTTCCCAATTCCAAAGGTCCTTTAGCTATAGAGCCCCCTCCTGGATGAATGGCCTACCCATCTCCCTTACTAACGAAAACCATATCGGCGCCTTCAAAACTCAGCTTAAGAAACACCTCCAGTCCTCAAATAACTGTGATTGTCACTGATTACCTTCCCCACTCTGACTAAGGTCCCTGGCAGGATTATGTCCACCCCTATTGAGTCTCCAGCCTAGATCTGTCAGGCTCAGCTGGTTCAGCAGAGTAGTATTAACATATTGTTTAAGACCTGTGCTTATTATTCCTAGTATCTAACTGTTAGTCTTCTCCCTGCTCTATGTCTATACTTACTCGTACCCTGTGAAGAAGAATTACCATGTATTGTCTGTTTTGTATCTGACTTATGTGATGTAGAACCTTTGTAAAGGAGTCTCTGACTCAAAGGTACTTTTCCGAAACCTCAGTAAATAAATAAAATAAATATCAGAACCCCTAGCATTTTCAAACCAGCACAATAAAGCTTCTTCCACAGTGGAGTCCTTACTCTCCCTTTTTTGTTTGCGACTCATGTTGGAATTGCTCTGAAATTCAGATCTGATTGCCTCTTTGTTTTTCTGGAGATGACTTACTTGTGACTGTGAAATTCCCCATTGTCTGGCAACTTGACTCTGCGTTACCCCAGGCAGATCTAATTCATCAAGGACAGCAATCTTTTCACCGTAGGGTAACTTCTTTTTCTTTGTGGAGGAGGAGACAGGACAGGAGTGTGCTGTGGCCATTGTATGAATCGAAAGGGGTCAAGCAGAACACTGTTCTTTCGTAGCAAAGCCAATTAGTGGTGATAACTAGATAACAAGGTGCAGCGCTACTATGGAGGTTTCTCAGTGCTGTTCTCACACCTGCACCTCGTTAGAGTATTAATGAGACAATTGAATGCTAGGGCACATTCACTGTCAGTAAGATACTGTCCATTAAGACACATATAAACACTGCCTCTGGCCAAAAAAAGTATGCATTCAAACGGGATCTAGTATGCGTTTATCAGGGCTATTTTACATGAGAAGCATATAGAAAAAATCAGGACTACGATATTTTATGCGTTTAAACGGTCTATACGTTAAAGCGGTATGCGTTTAAGTGGGCTTGACTGTACCCACATTACCACCCTGTTCCTTTGTAGTTCTGAGATCAAGAAAGTAGATGCCATCCAAATCTACATGTGTTACAAGGCCAGTTTATCACAAAATGGGTTGTTTGCAAGACTGTGTGCAAATCCAGACTCCCACAAGCCCACATACGAATTAGTCAAACTGTGGTCAAAGAAAGCTGCCACGGCTGTCTCATTTACTTGTAAGTAGTGGGTATCCAGAAAGGTGAAATCATTGAATTTCAAGACAAACGTTGAGAGTTTTAATAAAAACTCAGTTGGCAGTCAAGCTGTTTCACTTTATTGATTTAGATAGTATGCTAAGGCATCTAGAGCATCCTTGAGAGGGATGTTAGTGTAAAGAGACTCTATATTTAGAGTCACCAAATACACCCCACCCTCTATTTGAATGTCATCCACAACCTTAATTATGGGTGCTGTGTTCTTAAGGTACTGTATTACCTGAACTGATTAACAAATGGTCTTATATGCCTATTGATATTTAAATGTCATCCAGAACTTTAAGTATGTCTGCTGTGACCTTAAGGTACATATGACATTAGCTGGCTAACAATGGTCTTATATGCCAGTCGACTGGCCTGTAAGACAATTTGTTAGTCAACTAAGATCATAACTTACAGTTTGGCTAATTTGTATATGGGCTTGTGGGAGTCCAGAATTGTACAAGATTCAGCTACCAGCACATTTTTTGAGCCAACTGGCCTTGTAGAAATGCTGTTGTGATGATAGTGTGGCTGTTTGGTGGGGGACACTGAAAGAACTGAATGAATGTATTGTGTACATTCATTCCACAAATCTAAACCTAAGTGTAACAATGAATGCAGATTTGGAAGATATCAACTTTCTTGATCTCAGAAATACAGTGGAACAAGATGGCCTGGCACTATTAAGGAAATGTTAGTCCATAGTAGATTACAACAAGGAAAACAACAAACTTGGTTACATAGTAAACCAAAATGGTTTTACAAATGCAAGCATTGTTCCTTTTTGCAAAGTTCTCCAGGAGGGAACATTTTTCAGTAGCTTGCATTCTAAAAACAGTTTTTGAATTAAAGCAAGCCATTATTTGGGGAATCAGCAAGGGTTATGTATCTAGCTACTATATGTGCTCCTGTGGGGTATTTTGTGTTAGAAAAACTGTCAGAAAATTAAAGGAACGAATGGACAAGTATTGCCGGGTAATAGCCAAAGATAATATGGCTTTGCCACAGCTGCGCAGGTAGCTAATTCTAAGGGCACAACATTAGTCCAGATACATAAGTATTGACAAGGTTAACCCCAATCCAAGAGGGGCTAACTTTGATAACCCTTTATTTTGTCCTGAAGCTTTTTTGGATTCTTAATCTGAAAGTGAGTGAGTGGTCAGGTAGAAATGGTTCATTTGATCTTGAACCATTCTTTATACAAGTAGTACAATTAGTGTAATGTTTGTTAAATGTAATATTTTGAGTAATCCATTTGCGTGTAGATTTAATTACTGTTCAGTTACAGAAAGCCGTCACTATCAAGCATGCCTGACTCACAAAGTTGTTTGCACTCTGTACTGTTTTGTTTATGGACTTTTATATGAGAGTTGATGGATTGTTCCATCTAAATATAATATATACTTTAGTGACAGTTATTTGTACAGGTTTTGTGTGGATTTGTATATTTATTTGTCTTGGTATACATATTTAATGTGTTGGGGTTGCTGTGTATATGCACTGTCTCTTTAAATACTCACTACTTAAGTGCTTTACCCCAGTGCAGTGCACCTTTGAGAAAGTTTGACTCAAAACACATCAGGTAACATGCATCAGCTGAGCCATTTTATCTGTGTGCTGTTACTTAATAAATTTGCAAAAGCAATAGCAATTTAAAATCCACAAGTGTTCATTTTTTGGGGGGAGGGGGAGAGTGCCTGATTTCTTTTGAGCAAGGTTGCCTTTATGGTATGCTCACTGTAACACTTTCTCCATTCTCATCAGAAAGTCTGAGAGTATTTCTCTTTCTTTCTATTCCAGGCTAGCCAATTTTGTAATCAATCACCTGGGCTTCTCTACACTCTCGCACATACCTTCTAAAGTAGTCGGATAGTCAAGAGGGATAGCATTAGATCTTAGCAACTCTAATGTTTGGATGGTGTCCAGTGCTGCTCTTCTGAGTGACTCCCCCATTCTGTCTGTGATAACCCAAGCATGTCAAGTTTTGTACCATTTGTGTGGCTTGACATACATATATATATACGTGTAAATATCCACCCCCACCTCCCACACACACTCTGTGGGTGAATTGATTCCTTAGTCCATCCTCGGCCTCCTATACTTTTTGTGTTGCTTTGGTGACATTTGGGTTTTATCCATTAAATGGCAAGGCAACTTCTATTTATATGGTGATCATTCCCTAAGGCTCTGGGTGCCTAACAACAAGAAAATACAAGTGATAAAAAAAATAATTAAATACTGGCTAACATTCATGATCATAAGAAAAGGATATAAATAATCACAATTTTAAATAATAATAATATAATAAAAGATAATAAATATCACCCCACTGTATAAAGTAATGACTCCACTGGTGGCTCTGTATTCCCATTAAGCAGCACCCCAGCAGTAGCACCAAAATGAGGCAAGTCAATATGGGCGACTCAATTTGCAAGAATCAATATGTGCGACCATAATGTGGGTGACACGGTAATTATAGTAATTAGGCAATATGAGTGAATCTGACTATTCTGTGAACCCCAGAGGCAATAAGCAGCTCAGTGTTAAAATCCTAGGGATAGGGAAGTAGGGGGGGCATAGCCCCCCTGCAATACAAAAATATGACTTGTCCGCTGTTGCCGAATGGGTAGGCACATACGAATAATGCAGTAGAGGGCTGGCACTGTGGATCTAACACCCGGTTGGGTGCATGCCACCCCAAATATTTGGAGATTCTTTGCATGTCTGCAGGAGGAGCAGCGTATGGTCGAAGTCAGGCAGGAGCAGACTGCATCTGGGGCAGCAGTGGGCAACAGCCATCGAAAGTACCGGGACCTCACAAAAAGACTGGTTCAGGTTGTGGGAGAGTATGCCACACATACTAGGGCTGAATATTTACATGGTTTGGCCTACAATTTTCAGCTCCAGTTGTGATTTATGAGCTGAATTGTCAGTCACTGACATTGCCAGTCACTATGATTTATTGAGCTCATACCAGTGCTGAAATTGCATGCGCTTTTAATAATTCGCTGTATTGACATGGAGCCACCACAGCTGCAGAAATTGTACTGGCTTGCCTTCTAGGGCAAGCAAATCCTTCACTCTCGTCACCCAATCCTCCATCTAAGGCTTGCTCAGAATGCAACCAAGGGTGCTACTCCTGCTGAAGCTGTGCTAACCCTTCTTCATTCCTGCTGGGGTAAATGAGCTTGACAGTTTCAGAGGTTACACATCTTTTTCACTCATCACTGTGACATTCAGTCTTAATGGTAATATTGTAGAACAACCACTTTCTCAGTCCAGCTACACTGTCTAGTAGAATACTGATAATGTCATTCAGTCTGCCCCATAGGGATGTTTGTCACCAGCAGCAGTGTCATAGGATTCAAGACCTCGAGACTGCACCAACCAATTACCTCCTTAATGGCAATCTTTGTCTCTAAATATTTTTGGGCGGACACCTAATGGTTCCCACTTGTATGGGTGTCCATGTAAGTGACTATCTAAAAACAGGACAGCCCAACTGTGCCTCCGGATAAGTTGTACCTTGACACCAGGTCACTGTGGATGTTGGTGTGTAGACAGCCCCTCGCATTAAGGGCTTAAGTAAGGTTAAGTGGCAAGCTCAAAAACTCCTGTGGAGATCCACTACTGAATAAAGAGGTTGTTAATATTTGCAAAGTGCTTCCACCCAGGGAAATGTAAGTCGGTTAGGTGACAAGCTAGTTATAATCCTGGTAAGCAATACCAACCCACTGCACCCCCCACCAACTTTCCATGCAATGCATTGAACAGTTCTCAAAGTAAACGCAGTAAACAACTGTATGCTGTACAAAAAATTTGCTCACTTGCAAGAAAGCTGGACAAAATAACATGGGGTTTATAGGGGATCAGGAGCTAAGCCCATGGGAAAGATGAAAAGGTTAAAGCAGATGTGATAATTGGGCAGCTGCTGCAGTTGATATGCCCCAGTCCCTTCCAACCACAAAACACAGTGCCATGCCCAGCTGTAGTGCTGGCCAACTACTCAGTTTCCAACTGTTCTCAGTTATCTCTGTACAGTCCTCAGTGATCTCCTGGTGGTGCTGGTTGCTCAGAAGTACAACTTGTTTTTATTTGATTTATTTGGTTTCATTACTGGGTAGATACAATGGGACACATAACCCTTTTACAGGCACAATCCAGGCATAAAATGGTTGGAATAATTATACAGGACAGTACTTAATAATACATAAATCATATACAAACATCAAAAGCAGTTATGATCAGCTGTATTATGCAACTGTTGTTATAATATGCCTTAAGCATGCTTAAGGTGCTAGACTGTCTTTCACCTGGAAGGATAACATTTCACACTTCCCATACTGTATATTAAAAAGTTATTTGATCCGTATTTGTTTTGTACATTGGTATATGTATCATTTGAGCTTAATGATATAATAATACTTTTTTTCAGTTTTTTAATATCAGAAACTATGCTTCTACTCTCCATCATATCCACACCAAGTAAGTCCCTTTCATTCAAAGGTAATCAGTGTAATTTTGGAAATATGTTACAATGGTGTTCCAAATTCTTTGCTCTCAGAGCAAACCGACACTCAGTGTTATACAGTGTTGTACTCCTTCACAGGATTTTTGATCAGGCAGTTCCCCAAACAATGCCACCATAATTAAGTATGGAGAGTAAACTACAGTACTCTGTAATAGTTTTTCTGGTATCATCCGCTGAAAGAGCCTTCAAGACATGCAGAGCTACAAACCTTCTGTGTAGCTGGTATGTGACATTAACACATGTTTTGTACATCAAATTTAAATCCATAAACACTCCTAACTATTAAAATCCTCAACTATATTTAGGCTCTCTCCCTCTTCCAAGTAAACCTATTATTACTAATAAAAAGACAGAGACGGAGAGAACCCTATTTATTTATTTATTGCAATTGCTTCACCAGGAAAGGCACACTGAGCAACAAGATGCTCATCTCCTGGTGCGACCTGGGGGGTACACATGGATATGATAACACGCAGGTTATCGAGTGAACAGTTAACAGAAGCAAATAAAAAGCAGCATAAGGATACACGATTGCATGAATATACAAGCAACGCACATTGAATGTTTAGGATAATATAGTATCAAATAACATTTTTTTGTGACAAGAAACATTTTAGTTGTTTAACCAGGTATAGCACACTAAGTTGAAAGCTTTTTTACAGGAGCGACCTGGGAGCACAAGGAGGTTAAGTGACTTGCTCAGGGTCACACAGTATGCAAGTAGAAGCTGTGGGATTCAAACCCAGGTCTGGTCTGCTGGATGTCACCAGATTTGTAGCTCAGAGCCTTAGACCACTGCGCTATACTGCCTCCTAGGCAGCAGACACAAGAAGCAGCAGACAAGGTAAATTAGCACAGTAGTAACAGCTGTAAACAACAGAGGATGTATATCACAGTTATACAGTTATACACAGTACACAGGGGAAAATAGGCCCAGAACATAAGTGCAAAGTTGGGGATTATATGCCAGCTTCTGTAGCAAGGCTAAGTCCACTGGTCAGGCATTGGGGAAGGGATAGTGGGACATGGCAGGTTCAGGGACAGGAGCAATTTGTAGTAAGGAAGTTTACTAGGGTGGTAGACAGTGAGTTGGAAGAGGAGGAGTGCCAAATTTGTGGTGGGAGGGTGTTCCAGAGCTTGGGTAGTCGGTGTGAGAAGGCAACTTGACCAGCAGAGGTCTTCCACCTAGGGATTGATAATTGGCGGGAGTCACTGGATCTAAGATGATGGGAGGGGGGTGGGGCATCTGTGAGCACCGTGGCAAGGTAGGAGGAGATGGACCCGAGCCATAGGTTGGAGACAAATTTAGCACAGTGAGAGATGCCGAGGTTTTCGAGGGACGGTAGTGCCAAGGCTCCGTAGAGGTCACAGTGGTGGGTGAGGGGAGAGGCATCGAGAGCAAAGCGGCAGAAGGCATTATAAAGTCTGTCCAGTTTAAATAAGGTGGACTTAGGGGCCGCACTGTATACAGTGTCGCAGTAGTCGATGGAGGGGAGTATCATCTTCAGGACCAGTTCACGTCAGACTCGGGGATGGAGGCTGCTGTGGTTCCTATATAGTGCACTGAGCATGGGGCATAGTTTTTTTGAGATAGCATCAATGTGGTCAGAGAAGGAGAGATGGCTGTTGAGCCAGACTCCCAAGTAACAGAACGAGGAGACATCTTCAAGTTTTTGGCCATCCAGGTTGGCGAAGTAGGGAAGGGAAGGGAGTCTGGCCAGGCGTCATCGTGTGCCAAAGGTCATAGTGACAGTTTGTTTTGCATTTAGGGAGAGCTGGTGTGAGCTAAACCATTGCTGTACCTTGTTGAAGTCAGCTTGGAGGTTTGATTGTACCACATCAGGGGCCTCACCCAAATAGTAGAGTACAGTATCATCTGCATACATGTGGATTGAGGAAGTAGAGCAGATGAGTGGCAGGTCATTTCGGAATATAGAGAACAGAATGGGACCAAGAACTGACCCCTGTGGGACACCAGTAGTTAAGGGAAGGGGTGGAGATCATATTTGAGACTCTAATGGACTGAGTTCTATCAGAGAGCTATGATCTGATCCAGTTTGTGGAATATGACAGAGAGGCCTGATTCAGCCAGACTCAAGAGCAATATGGGGTGTGAGACAGTGTCAAAGGCTTTTGCAAGGTCGACAAAAACAGCTGAGGTGATCAGTCCACTGTCCATGCCTGTCAGGATAGTGTCTATAAGCCTTATCAGGGAGGAGATGGTGGAGTGTCCCTTCCTGAAGCCAGACTGGAATGGCGTGAAGAATTTGGAGTCAATGAGGAAGGAAGTAAGTTAGGTGAGCACAAGGTGCTCTTGTGGTTTTGCTAGGGCTGGGAGGAAGGAGATAGGGCGGTAGTTAGAGGGGGATGTAGAGGCACCTCCTTTTGGCAGAGGAATGACAACGGCGTGCTTCCATGCATGGGGGACGGCAGCGGCAGCAAAGGATTGGTTTAGGAGTTTGGCAAGCGGAGTTGCTATAGCAGGGGCGGAGAGGTACAGAAGTTTGGGGTCTAATCCATCCGGGGATTTGCCTTTTGAAGGCTTAAGAGAAAGTAATGCATCTAGAGCCTCAGTTGCAGAGATGCCTTTGAAGGAAAAGGAGCGAGGCCTAGTCTGGGACTTTGTGTCTGTAGGCGGTGCAAGAGGTGTAGTGTTGGGCAGGAAAGACAGGAGGGTGGCAGCACAAGTGGAGAAGTACACAGTGAACTCAGTGGTGACTGCTGTGGGCTCTGATAGGAGAGAGTTATTAACATTTAGCATTGGAGTGGGATTGGCAGTCGGTGGGGTGAAAATGGAATGAATGACCTTCCAGAATTTTGAGGGTTTACTTAGGTTTGACTGGAGGGAGCTGCTGAAGTACTCTGCTTTTGTAAGATGAGTGGCTCTGGTGCACTTGTTATTGAGCATGCGGTATGTAGAGAGGTGTTGTGGGAGGCATGAGGGTTTATGCGTTTTCCAGGCTTTGTCCCATGCGATTTGACTTGCAATCAGTTCTTGGGTGATCCAAGGTAGGTGGTTTCCTTATACTCCTGTACAACGCAATGGGGCGTGTGTGTTCCAGACACTGAGGAATGTGTTTTTAAAATGTAGGAAGGCATCATCAATGGAGATCGTAGGAGGGGCAGGGGCCTAGTTTGCTAGCGCAAGGTCATCTAATACAGGGGCTAGATTGAGGGATTTATAGGAGCGTTGGACTACAGATTTAATGGGGGATTTTGGGTGGTGGATTTTATGCACTAAGAAGGTTACATGGTGGTCGCTGAGGGAATCAAGAAGAATACCGGCTTGTTTGACCCAGTGGGGGTGTGTGGTAAGGACCCAGTCGATGAACAAGTGGTTACCAGATTTTAGGTTAAGCTAGGTGGGCTCAGTAATGATTTGTGAGAGGTTTAGGGTGGAAATTTCAGTCCTGGTTTTGTTGAGGGCAGGAGCTAGCCAGTTGTGGTTAAGATCACCCATAATGTAGAGTTCCTCTGACATGGTTAGGCAGGAGATTTGCTTGAGGAGGTCGGTAACAGCAGAAGCTGGTGTACCACGTTGGCAGTATATCCCAGCAATGTAAATTGGTAGCAAGAAGGGAAGGACAAGCTGAATTAGTATTACTTCAAGGACTTTTGGTTCGACTTGGTAAGGATCACTGAATAGTGTAAAGTCCGAGTTTACTTAGATGGCTAGTCCACCACCTTTACAGGCTTTATCCTGGCGGGCCATAGTGTAGCCTCGGATAGTGACAGAGGAGTCATCGATGTTTTTGTTCAGTCAGGTTTCGGACAGGATGAGGATATCTGGAGCATAGTGGATGGCAAGAACCCGAAGGGAGTCAAGCTTGTGGACAAGGCTTCTTATATTTAGGTGCAGGAGGTGCAGGCCACATGGGAGAAGGTCCCCAGAGTGAGGTGAAGAAGAGACCGATGTTAGATAGGGGCATGGGGGGGTAGTATTGGGGCCAGGGATAGGGTGGATGTTACCTGCTGTAAGGAGCAGGAGAGCGAGAGTTAGGTAGTGAGCGAATAGCTGTATATGACTGAATGCGAATGATCATCTCTTAGATTGATGGTGTGTATGAGCTGAGCATAGGGGAATAAGTTGAAAAATGACCCAGGGGAGTGATGGGTTGAAAAGAAATGGGCTGGGACATGTGGCAGAGTGTATCCATGCTCGGGTGAAAGGGGAGGTGGACACTGGGCTGGAGGGGTGGGAGAGCCCAACAAGGTTTTGCAGGATTTGGGAGGGTGGCATGGGAGAGGTGGGTGGCATGTTGGAAAGGAAGGGAGGGAGGGAGAAGAGAATAGGGATGAGCAGGGTCAGGTGGCCTGGTAGAAGGATCATGACACAGATCAGGTGCTAGAAGGACCCTACTGCTGTGGTTACTTAGCGGGGAAGGTAGATTCTGCAGTTACTTAGTGGAGAAGGTGGAGGGCTGGGATGCGGGGGCAGGGAAATGATAGGGACCTGTAAGGACTGGGAACCAATGGGGGAGCAGAGGGAATGAGGGTTTTAGGTAGCCAATGAGGGAGCGAGCAGTGCTGCTAAGCTTATTAGCCAATGAGGGAACGAGTACTGTTAGGCTTACTAACCAATGATGGAGCGAGAGGGAATGTGGGTGGGCAATAGGTGTATTTAATCAGTGGAGGTGGAGGGGGTGGGGGTGGGTGAGAGGGCTGCAAAATCCTTCTATGAGACTCTTGAATTTTGCTTAGTTGCAGCTAGATCTATTTGTAAAAAGCGCCAGGCGTTCAAAAGCAGGGGAAAAAGTCCTGGCCAGTCGGAGCGGGTTTGTTGGAAGCACTCGTGTTCCGACTGGCTGCGCTGTCACCGTACCTTCCATGAGCTGCAGGCGATGCCCTGGTCTTGGTCAGTGGCTGGTTGGATGTCACCAACTGTAGGGGAGCTGAAGCAGCCCTGTTCAAGGGCAGGCAGCTGGAGAGAAGAAATACTTTTTTGAAGCAATACTTCCGATACGGTGGCTCCCAAGGAACTTAACAAAGACATGCCATGGTTTGTGTTACTGTAATTGATTATATGTTAGACTGTAACTAGATGTATTTTCTAGTGGGGTTTTCAATATTAGCTGGATCCTCATCAAATGATGGTTAGGGAGGTTTAGGTGTTACATAGTCACTTTTTAGTCTTCTGTTTTTTTATTTTCTTGATGCACTTTTTCATGTAAGCATTGCCCATTTTGTTAGATATTTCAAACACAAGGTTATGTACTTGTAATTCAGTATTTCACAGTTTAGTAACAGACCTTTAATAACTATTACACAAAGGGATCATTCTAATCACAGTTCCTGTTTCAGGCAATTGGCACTAGGGGGAATTGAGGCAGATCAGGGTAAGTAATGATAAGCGGGGTTTCAGCTACACTATGAAGTAGCCTGGGTGGGAATCACATTTTAAAAAGTAGAATAAAGTATGGGGTGGCTTGTGTAATGAGAATTTTACACCCCCAAGGTGTTGGATGCCACATAAACCCTGAGCACGAAGCTCAAGGGGTTTATCTCAGCATCAAACACCAACAGTATGTGTAAAATTCAAGTTTACACACTACCCCATATTTTATTTTATATAATTGTTGAATTTCATTTTTTTCCCACCACAGCAATTATATAAAATAAATAGAACAGTAGACATCTCCGTGTAGCCATCGTCCGACCGGATTTCAGCAGGGTCAGAGGTCAGACACGGCTGCTGGAAGGAAGACTTTTATTTCTTTTCAGTGTATAGGTTAGGAGGCATCATTTTGGTGGCAGCCATTTTTGGTTTTTGAAATACTACTTACCATTGAGTCTCTGTGGCATTGCGGAAGAGCGGGGGCTTGCAGGGCAAAGTTTGCCATAATAAACACTCCTTTATTATGGCAAATTATGCAACAGTTTTCCCATTGAAAAAATCATAACCCATTAATTATTATGAGGATATTATACTTGTACTTGTAAATATGCTGTCTGGTAAATATACTACTACGTCAAATAATATGTATTTTAGATGAGGCTTCATCTGTATGTGGTTTTGGTGGGATTTGTGAAAAGTTGTGAAAATGCTGACAAGTATAAGTTACAAAGTATACTTTGGTTTCTTGTGGGGGAGCATATAATTAGCTCACTGTGTGTAACTAACTAGTAGCTGTGTCCAACAGGCCTTGTTACAATGTATGCCACTCCTGGTTGCTGTAGCAACAAGGTGCTATCGAAGCTATTTAAGCACCAACCTATATGGTGCATGCTGTCTTTGAGGAAGATACTATAAAGTGAAACATCAATCTTGATGCTCAAATGATGAAATCAGTAAGTTACCTTTGGAGTTGGGAACTGCACATAGAAATGTGCAATAGTATGTAACTTATACATTTACATTTTAAATGTAATACATTTATTAAATGAACAAATAGTTGTGGTACAGTACTCACAAAGGTGACTTTGGAATGAGCAACTGTTAAAACTATTATGAGCAACAGGGATGAAGTGAGTTTACAATGTGGGCAAAAGGTGGTTCAGAGGAAAGAGATAAAGAGAGCCAGACAGATTTGGCAAAGCTGCAAATAGAGTGAAAGCTACATTTGTTTTAATTTCAGGCTGTGGGGCTCAGTGATATTGGTATACAAGAAACTAGCTCATAGGCTTGTATAACAGGCACAGTGACGCTGGTATATGATTTCCCAGAGCGGAGCACCTGTAATGTTCAGGTTGCAGGTGATGTGCGATTTATCCATAATACTTCTGTATTTCTGTTGATAGTAAAAACGCATTCATTTTGTTTGTTTATTTATTTAATATTAGTGTACTGTTTTCTTTCAAAACAATAAACAGTTTTAGGAAATTCATACTCCAAGTCATTGTTAAATGGCAATACACCTTTTGTACTAGTATAGATAACTGTATCATCTGCAGATGAAATAATTTTAGATTTCTTACAACTCATTAATAAATAAAGAGAAAAACTGTGGTCCTTTGATAGGATACCATGTGATAACAGCTACTGCATAATAGCTAGCAGCACAAGAGCGACTACAGATCACAAAAAGCAAAACGGCGATCAGAACTACAGTGTGTCACATAAACACCTACCAGCACTTTATTCTATCAGTGGGAAAAACTATAAAATTACTTTTTATGGGGGGGGGACTGTGCCTTCCATACCTACCACATGGGGGACTTTGCCCCCCAACCCCAAACACCCCTCGATTATTAAATAATCAACTCCAATGGGGTTTGGTTGACACCGGGGGAAAAAAAGAAATCCAACCTGTGGAATCAGTAAAAACCTGAAGCCCATCCCGAACCTAGAGCCACCACACTCACAGGCAGTGCTCCTACCCTCTATGCCATGCTGCTGGCTTGATTCAGCTCCCACAATTTTTTGCCTACATACTACACTTCTGCAGTCCCTACCTCGAAATACATCACTCTGTCTAACCATCGCCATTTAGTGTAGCTCACTTAATACTGATTCACCATAAATGTGTTGCTGATATTTCCTCGCTGTTATTGACTTGCTCTAATCATGGGTCACCTTTAATAGACCTCTCTGGACTTCATGAAAAATAAGCATACCAAAGACTTTACAGCATTTGGTCTAACAATTTGTTTTCATTCACTGAAAGAATTAAAAACCAAGTTAATGTGGATGATCCCAGCCCTACTTCCTTCAACCTTGTTTTATAGAGATAGTGGTTCAGTAAATTAAATATATTGTCCAGGTCCACAAATACCACCCAGTGAACAACCCATGCAGCATATTTTGTTGAATTTCATTCCTGAATCTGACAAAGGCAGCCATTGCATGCAATTCCTCCAAAAGCCATGCTGTGCAGGTAAATGTATTTATTTATTTATTTGAAAACTGGTGACCAGGAGGGTACACTGAACCAAGGCTCATTTCTGGCATGACCCTAAGGAAGAGGGAAATGAAAAATAGTAATATATAAGTCTAAATGAGAACTACACCATGGTAAGACAGACAAATGTATTAGCAGAAGCTTACTACTGATAATATTAGTAGAACAACAAACAAAAAATAAAATTACAACAAAATGTTCCCCTTCAAAAGAGTGGACAGAAAATGATAAAACAAAATATAAGAGGTAAGTGCAATAAATATGGAACTTACAAACTGCACCAAGCAATCCAAGAGAAGCACTGTGAAGATGAGAACAGCGGTGAAACTGGAACAGGTGCCCGACAGATAAGGACAGGAGCAGGCAGGGGAGAAATGGGATCTTAGAAAGGGCTTAAGGTCAAGATAAGGTGATTGCTGGGTGATTCACAGTGCAAACACTAAACATAACATGTTTTTATAGTCCTCCCAGGCACTGAGTACCATCTAATTTTTGAGCCTTGGATGGTATGTCATAATAACAGAAGATTGAGGGAAGAACACAGAAGTAGGGAAAGTAATAGACTCCCTGACTCACTTTATCTATAAATCTGGCAACCATTCAGTCGTGGACTGGTTTGTTACAAATCACACAAGAAACATCTTAAGGCATGGTACTTTGTCTGACGCAATCATACAAACATACGAACATACAAAAATTGCTAGAAGAAACAGACCTAGTGGTCTATGAAGTATGCTTGTGTGTGCAGCTCAGTCTATTTTGTGGAGCTGCCCTCCCAACTCATGCTCCTTGAAGTTACCCTCTCACAACCTCTATTCCCCCCTTCCCTTTCTTCCCTCCCATTGCCAAACTCCCTTTTTCCCAGTCCCACCCCATTTTAAAACTTCCCACTGTTTTCAATGATACTACCTCATCCAGCAGTTCATTCCACTTTGATACCACCCTTTAAGAGAAAAAGTGGCTCCTCATTTCCTTTTTAAATCTACCCCCACAAGTTTCAGACTGTGTCCCCTTGTGGTCCCCTCCCTTCTCAAACTGAAAATACCCTCTGCTCCAACCTTACTTATACACTGTAGGTACTGGAAGGTTTCTATCATATCCCCCCTTTCTCCTCTGTAATCCAGGGAATACACATTGAGCTCCCATAATCTCTCATCATATGGTTTGTCCCCCATGTCCTGAATCATGGCCAAGTGGTCCTTATCTGCCATCAAATTCTATGTTGCTATGCATAAGGCAATTCTAGTGGGGGGTAGAAGGAAGTAAGCTGTTGACTAACTAGAATCTGCAGCTTATCCATCAGGTAGGGAAATGGGTAGACTAGGTGGGCCAAGCGGTTCTTATCTGCCTTCAATCTACGTTTCATCTCAGTCACCCTTCACTGGACCCCCTCCAGTAGCTTGATGTCCTTCCTCAAATACGGGCACAAAAACTGCACACAGTACTGCATGTGTGGTCTCACTAATGACCTGTATAAAGCCAGAATGACCTCATCTCTCCTGGAGGTGATTCCTCTGGTGATGCATCCTAGCATCACTGTACAGAGTGCTTAATTTCTCCCCTGACTATCACCCTGAAGTCCTTTTCCTCTTCTGAGCTGGACACCTGCACACCCCCAGCCAGTTGCTGGCCACTGGGTTCTTCATTGAACCTCAACTGCTAGATGCCAGACCATTTCTCTAACCTGACCAGATCCTCCCTGAGCTCCTGTCTAATATCAGATCACTGTCCAATCTCTGGTCTAGGAAAATATAAAAGGCAACAAATACTACCCTGGGCAGTCAGTAAAAGTAGTATACATGGGTTGAATGTAAAGGGTTTCTTATTGGATAATAGTACGACTAAGTGGCATCAGGCTAGGAAAGATGTAAGACCGGATGAAACTGTTGAACAAATAACCAGTCATCTTAACACAGCAGATGAGAAAAATGCCCCACTTACAAAACAGTGAGTATAAGGAATATATTCTCCATGGTTGAACAAGGACATTAGGAAGTTAATGAGGAAAGGGGATAAACTGAGACACCTATCCTTATACAAACTAACATACATACTAGACACCTGCAGAGTAGACCTATTGTTCTATCAAGTCTGCTCGTGCTTCAGCACCCTGATTGGGTACCGTAGCCCTCTATCTGTCTCCTTTCACTGTTACTCCATCCCACAGTCCTGCTCCCTCTGGACAAACCAGCCTCTGCTTCACCCCTTGCCTATACCTGTCCCACCCACTCTTGAATCCCTCCACCATAGCTGTCTGTACCAGCTCCCCAGGTAGTGCATTCCATGGTTCCATCACTCTCTCGGTGAAGTACCTCCTCCTCCTTTCCCCCCTAATCCTACTACCCTCAGTCTTCCAACTGTGTCCTCTGGTGATTCCACCCTCCTTCAGTCAAAGAATCCTATCTCAGCTTACCTTATTTACTCCCCTGAGGTAGTTGAAGACCTCAATCATGTCCCTCCAGTCCCTCCCGTCCTCCAGTGAGAACAGGTTGAGCTCCCCTAGTCGGTCCTTATATGTCATATCCCCCAGGCTCCAGATCATTCTGGTTGCTCTCCTCTGAACCCATTCCAGGAGTTGGATGTCCCTCCTTAGATGTGGCCTTCAGAACTACACACAATACTCAAGATGTGGTCTAACCAGGCTGTTGTACAGTGACAAAATCACCTCCCTGTTCCTTGAGGTAATCCCCCTAGTAATGCATCCCAGCATCCTAGTTGCCCTGACCGCAGCCCTCCTGCACTGCTCTGAATTATTCGTGTTAACATCCATCAAGACTCCTAGGTCTCTTTCCCCTGCTGTGGCCTGCAACTCTTCCCCCCCAGGGTGTACACATAGTTGGGGGTTTTCCTACCCTAGGTGTAGCACCTTGCACTTGGAGGAGTTAAATTTTAATTTCCAGGTGCAGGACCACCTATCCAGAGTATCCAGGTCCTCTTGCAGGGTCAATCTTCCCTCCTTCCCCTCCACCACTGCCCCCAGCTTAGAGTCATTCACAAAGAGACTCATTTCACACCCGATGCCTTCCCTGATATTGGAGATGTAGGCGTTAAACAGGAGTGGCCCCAGGACTGATCCCTGTGGGACCTCACTTATGACCTCCCTAGGACTCAAGACCTTCCCTCCTACTACTACCCACTGAGTGCAACCTGAAAGCCAATTTCCAATCCACCTAACCATCAGTGGGCCTCCCTCCCCCCCAGCTTCTCCCTTAGGCCATTGTGAGGGACTGAAGAGGAAGGACAAGGAAAGCCACATCATAGATACATAGATACATAGACAGTGTCGGCAGATAAGGGCCTATGGCCCACCCAGTCTGCCCATTTAAGTTTGTAAGTTCAGTTTATGTTTTTCAGGAAGTCTGTTGCCCCTTACCCCTGACCTCCAGAATTCCTTTATGTCTATCCCATGCATTCTTAAATCCCGTGATTGTTTCAGCCCCCACCACTTCCTCTGGCAGGGTGTTCCACTTGTCCACCACCCGTTCTGTGAAGAAATTCTTCCTCACGTTTCCTCTGAATCGTCCTCCCTCCAAGTCCTTACATCCAATATAAAGTATTTAGAAACCGGGTTAAACTGGAGATTAAAAAAAATGCCAGAATGCTATATTACAACAGATGAAAAACATGGGAAACCCCAACACATTTTGGAATTCATTTAAACTATTGTGTAGTCCTCAGGATAGGTTGGGAATAAAGCATTTAAAGGATGGGGGTAGACTACCATGTGATGACAGGCAGATGGCAGATTTATTTTATAGTTTTTTTATCACCAAAACTTTACAAGACAGTAGGAGAAGCTTGGACCACATGGGGGTAGTCTTAGCAATGAAAGTAAAAGAACAACAGTAGGTGAGGAAAATACCCTAAATTTTAATTTTGTAAAAATAGAGGAAAAGAAGGTACTGCAAGTTTTAAACAGATTAGATGAAGGAAAGAGCTGTGGGTCTGACAAACGTTATCTGAAGTTATTACAGTTTGCTGCTAGAAGGATAGTTGGACCAGTGACAATTTATTTAAATTATCAGCAAGTTTGAGTGTTGTACCATCCACATGGAAAGAATCCATTATAATTCTAATACATCAAGCAAATTGGACCATAGGCTACTCCTAAATAAATTTGGAGAAATAGAAGTTAGGGACTGAAACTTGCAGTGGTTTGATAGGTACTTGACAGCTCGTGTTCAGAGAGTGAGAATAGGAAACACACTTTCAGGGCCTATGGAGGTGATGGCTGGGTGCCACAGGCGTCAGTGCTGGGCCCGCAGCTATTCTCATTTTTTTCTTAATAACCTGTCAGGGATTTTTCATAGAGGCCACAGTCTGCTATATGCAGACAACACAGTTTTCTAGACTCTTCCCACTCCATACTGGAGTTATAGTCATTCCTTTAGGCCAACTACAACACTTTGGCTTCATGGTTAGAACAAAAAAAGTTAAAACTTAATGAGAGTAAAACAAATATAATGATATTTGTGTCTACTCAGAGACTGGCCAGGATGAGGGAACCACTGCAGACTGACAGAAAAAATAGGAAAATACTACCAGTAGTGCTTAGTTTCAAATAATTCAGGGTACTATTGGACCCCAGTCTCAGCATTATATTACATAGAGTATAGAGAAAGTAGGGAGTAAGATAAATCAGAAATTGGGATATCAATATCGTAACATCAATTCCTTGACAGATGAAGCCCGACTGCTTATAGCCAAACAAGTTCTAATCCCAGCTCTAGACTACAGCACTATCTTATTTGTGAATCTTAATAATACTTTTACAGAAAAATACCAAACAATATTAAACAACATTTGCAGATTTGCCTTTAAGGTATGAATGCATCCTTGTTTACTTTATCAGCAGATAGGAATTTTACCTCCTCAATAGAGAATTAAGTATAATGCTTCAACATTTACCTGTAGAATTTTTAAAAACTCGGGATTAGACTTTCTTCCTTTAAATTGCTGTCTGTCATTCATAACACTGGGAACTGTATATCAAAGCTTTTCTCTAGTCTCTCTACAAAGCTGGCTATGTGTAAAAGGTCTTTTTCATGGTTCAGACCATGCATCCTAAATTAACTGTCTTGTATTGTCAAAACTGCCCATAACGTAAGGCATTTTAAACAACGTGTAACAAAATTGTACAATATGAAAGTTAAATGTCACTGTTTGTAATTCTTACAGTTTTATACAAGATGTATTTTTTGTATTGCATGATTTTGTGCCAGACGTGACCAAAAAAGGGTTGTGCCCAGTTCACCTCGTGGTAAAAAATAAAAAAAATAAAAATCAGAAATCAAATAAAAGGGAGGAAACCTAAATGGAGGGGGGAGGGGAGTTCTAGAGAGGACAGTCATATTAAGAAAGCGGATTGACCAGTGGGCATAGAGCAGTGGGGGACATTAAAGTAAAGAGAGTTAGAAAGGTGGAGGGAATAAAAGGAGAAAGCAGCGGGGGAAAGAAGGTCAGATAGGTAGGAGGGAAGGGATGCAAAACAGTATTTACAGAGAAGAGAGGAGCTGTGGGAGGAGACCCAGAAGCAAAATGACTGAAAGAGTGAACTATAGGGGTCAGTCTGGTGAGGGTAGTTTTGGAGATGCCACCATAGACAACATGAGTGTACTCAAACAATAAGAGCATCATTTTAAGAATGAAGGCAAGATTTGTTCCTGCTGTATCTTGTGGTATTATGTTTTGGGGACAGAATTAATGTGGACAGAAAAGTCAAGGTAACTATCAAGTCACATCCCAAGGTATGTGAAATAAAGGACTGCCCTAAGGGGAATGCCATCAAGGGTGGAGAAAATAGGTGTCTATGTCTGTTGAGCTGTTGGTTTGAGCTTAACAAAATGGAGACATCTTTTCTGATGTTCAACTAGAGTTGGTTAGCACAGAACCAGTGCTGGATGTTATCAAAGTCATTCTGCAGGGACTATTCCAAGTGGGAGAACAGAGGTTCAGAAGGCACGACTTACTGTGTTGTCAGCATACGTACAATGGGTTCCATGTTATTATAGCGAGCGCAAAAGGTGACAACAAAAAAGCACTGGCAAAACAAGCGCAACCACATACAGCAAGTGCTCTTTTTGTGGGGGAATTTGCCACCTGTGCCCCCCACATTCCCTTAGTATAGATAACCAATTCTTGGGGGACACAACATGGGGAGGGGGGAAAGCCTTTGGACACCTAAATTGCAAGCACTGTTTTGCCATCGCTGTTTCTACCACACCCTTTTGCACTCGCTGTCTTCATGGGATACCCATACAATGGAGCCCACCAGGATGCAATGCAGTGTCTCAAGTTACTGTATGATAAAAGAGATTAGTTGCCACTGGGATTGCCTGACTTCCTGCAATAACTCGGCTGCAGAATGCTGGGGTATAGTGTTGCATCCTGGCAGGCTCCACTGTATGCATAACAGCTGAGACACAGGCTGAGGAAAGGTTGTTCAGCAAAACAGTATGGTATAGTATAGTATAGTATAGTATAGTATAGTATAGTATAGTATAGTATAGTATAGTACAGTATAGGGGAGGCAGTATAGCACAGTGGTTTAAGGCTCTGAGCTGCAAATCTGGAGACCTGGGTTTGAATCCCACAGCTCCCACTTGCATACTGTGTGACCCTGAGCAAGTCACTTAACTTCGGTGTGCTCCAAGGTCACATATGTAAACAAGCTTTCAGCTTAGTGTGCCACTCCTGGGTAAAAACATTGCAAAATAACAAACACAGAAAAGAGGACTGGGCCAAGAATTGAGCCTTGGGCACTTCAGAGGGTATGGGAAGGAGAGCAGACAAGTATATGGTTATGACCAGAAAGGTAAGAATGAAAGCAGTCCACAGTTGATGCTAAGAGCCCAGCATGTCCCATGTTGTTGAAGAACAGAGGATGGACAACAGAATAGAAGGGGAAATTATTTAACCAGGAAAAGCAAACTAAGTCAAAGCTTTTTTCTAGGTGTGATCTGGGAGCACAAGGAAGTTAAGTGACTTGCTCATGGTCACACAGTATGCAAGTAGGGGTTGTGGGATTTAAACCCAGGTCTCCAGGTTTGAAGCTCAGTGCTTTAAACGACAGAGCTATACTGTCTGTGGAAGGGCCTGTTCAGTTAACCAACAGGTCTGCCTAGAGGGCACCTTATATGTTATGTATTATATTGTTAATCATTTCTGTGTTTGTGTGTCTTACATGGACTGGCCACCTATGAATATGTTTAGTTGTGCAACTTGTTTTGGTTTCTGTCTTCTCTGCCCCCTTCTCTGGCAGTATCCTGCTTGGTGTCAGGGTTTAGGAGATAACATGTAGTGCTGGCATAATAAACAATAAAGAGAAGAATTCCTTGTCAGCAGGTATCTCCGTCACACAGAAAATAAATAATCATACGTAGCCAAACTTTGTCTTTATGCTACGTTGCCAAAAACATACTGAAACAGTTTCCCAGTAGAAAGTGTGCCTCTGTAGTGTTAAAAACATACTGAAACAGTGTCCTGGTGGAATGTTTGCCTCCGTAGTGACTCTGCTCTGTAGCATAACAACACGCTGCACTGATAAATGGTACGTGGGAAAACACACTACCTCACATTTTATTCAAGTGGTTAGAAGGGGTTAAAAATGAGGTAAGAGACATTGGAGAGCTATTTTCTCCCTAGTAATGCTTGTTTTCTAGCCATAGAGGGCAAAAGAAGGAATAAAATAATACACGTTCGGTTGTCCCATTTTGCGATAGGAGTAGAAACTGCCGCAGAGGTATTCCAAGGAGGTGGCTGCTGTTTACCACTCACAGGTGCAGCGTTTCTTTACCTTCTCGCACTTGGGCAAGGTTGCTGCACTTGCAAACTGCTGTTGTAGGCAAGTGGTAACGTTTGCTGTGCCACACCTGTAAGATGCAAAAAATGAATTTCAGTTGGGAATGTTGCTTCTAAAAACCATGCTTACTGTAAGAAAAAGGCAAATAGGATTCCTCTCTACCCTTTCCTCAGCAATCCTCTTTAAGAGTCAGATGGCCTCGTTCCTAGTATTTTTATGCAGGGATCAGCTGGCGGAGGGGCTTACAGATGGATCTCTTAAACAATCACTGGATCCAGGACATAAAAGGTTATGGCATAGTAGTGCATACTTTCGTATGAATCTTATGACATGTATCAATGAATTACTTAAAAAGGAAAAAGCCGATAAAGGATATTAAAATGTATATTGTAATCATGAATGATTGACAGTTTGGGTGGACCAATCCTAGGGTCCTGCCCCTTTTATATTCTGAACAGAGAGTAAGTCAGATCAGATGAGAGGAGGGTGTTGGAGAAGAAACATCCATTTGTACTAGTAACTGCTAGTGCGGTATAGTAATTTTATTTACTGCTGAAGTTAAGCTGTTATTTCATTTCCTTCTTTATATTTGTTTTGTCATTACAAGTCCGATTTCATTTTTGTTCTGTATATAATAAAATAAGAATTTGATTTTGCTCTACATGGGTCCATCTGTTGCCCCACAGCCTCTCACACTGCCTCCTCAGAATCAAAGGCTTTAGGAGGGTTGCCACCTTTGGAAGAGGCAAAAAACGGACACTAAACCACACCCTCCACCCCAACTCACTCCCTTTTCATGATTGATCATTGATCAAAAAACATTTGTTAGATCAGTGAAGACTTTAATGGAAAAGTAAAAGACAACAATTAAAGCAGCAGATCAACAAAAATTTTAACATCCTGTACCTGTTAAATTAGCTTTTCTTGGTTCTTTCTAGTTATTTATTTATTCACTGAAACTATTTTACCAGATAAACATGCAGGGATAAAGGAAATCTCATTTACAGTTATTATTGGGGGGGGGCAGGGAAATACTGTAAATAGTATACAATTATATATGATAAACAAATTGCTTGTTTCGTATAATATGTACAGTACTTTATATTTTTCCGGGATCCAGTTCCTTTTCATGTCCACAATACTGTTTTGAAACCAAAAGAAGTGAATATACTTTTTACTGGAGGAAACAACTATTTTATAAAAAAGAATAAATAAATAATTTATAACATTTCAAAACATCTAAATGCTTTTGGAGATGAAAAAGTTTACCAGCGGAGTGTGGTCTAGCCACTGACGAAAATGGCAGCCTAAATACCGAGCTCCTCTGAATGTGGTGATAATCCACGGCTGAACGACCTAATCCTAGGATGTGACACAAAATCTAAAATGTAAATGAACCGGGTGACCTTCCTTAACCGTCCGGTGCAACTATTTTGCAGTTTAGATGGTGCATTAGTGCTCTATTAGGCAGCGGTAATTGTGAGTTGCTCATCTGGGTAGGCCACGGAGGACACGGTACTCAAGTACTGCCACACAACTTAACCTGGATCTATATTATATTACCTCGAGTACACTACCTTAACCCGCCGGAATGGCCTCAGGGGGCTCCTCAACCTCATCTGCTGACACAGCATCTCAAGCTCCATCTGTGGGAGACTCCCTGAACTATATTACTCGGATGCTAGGAGCCCTGTTAACTCGAGTTGATGATATTAGCTCTACCCTTACAGGTACTACAGCAGATATTCGCCAGCTACAAGACCGCCTTAACGTGGCTGAACAATGGGTTGAAACCCTAGAACAGTAACAGCTCGCCCTGCAACATAAACTACAAGCACAAGAAAACAAGATGGACACACTGTTTGCCAGGGTGGAAGACCAAGAAAATAGAGGAAGGCGTAATAATCTTAGGATTATTGGAGTTCCAGAGGGTTCAGAAGGCAATTCCAGGGAGCATTTTCTTAATGAGCAGTTACCTGTGATGATGGGAGAATGGTGGAGGGGGCTGGTGGAGACTGAAAGAGCCCATCGTACCCCAGGGAGGAGAAACAGAGCTTCACATTCCCTGAGACCCATAATAGCATATTTGCTCAGATATACAACAAAAGAACGCATCCTACTGGTCACCCGCGACCTGGGTGAAATTAGATGGCATGGGGCAACTATTTCAATTTACAGAGACTTTGCAAAAGAAACAGCTAACAGCCGACAAGCTTATGGCCCACTAAAAAAGTTCTTGGTGGCCCATAACTTCCAGTACAGGTTTAGAGCACTTACCAGGCTTCTGGTCTCTAAAGATGGGAAAGAAATGCTGGTAGAATCCCCCTCTGAAGTAGAACGTTGGATCTCCAGTCATTGGCCTAACCTCCCTCTACAGACTACTTCTCCCAGAAGGCTTTGGGACCCTTCCTCCTCGATTGCTCCCTCTAGGAACTTCAATTCAAACAGACAAAGCACAGAGGACTGCTTTATGCATGGAACTGGTCCTCCTCTTCATGATTCTCCCGGGTGAGGAATGTGCCTCGCACACCGACGCTAGCTACCTCCACCCCAGCTACTTTCTCTGACCATTTGTCTCTCCCTCGTAGGGCAGTGGGACCCTCCTCTTGACAGAGACAATGCTCACTGAGTGGACAGCGATCGCCTTCTGACCAATAGGGAGCTGCTCCCCTGGCTATGATATCCAGGGAGGAATCTCCCCCAATGCTGAGAGATGGTCACCCCTTCCGATCTGATCTGTCAACCACTGAATCCTCCATGGACTGGGCAGACATACAGGAATCTTCACTGGTTGAAGCAGTCGACATCTCTGGAATACTTAAACCTGGGAAAACATCCTATGCTGCGACTGTCCTAACTCCTTCTCCAGATCCTATTGCAGAAGATGCTGCCACGAGTGTCTACTTAGAGAAGTCTGCCATTTTTTTTTTCTGGATTGGGACATTAACGTGCTATATTACAGACATATGTTACATAACAGACATATTCTGCACCACGTTATATATACCACATAAGCTACTGATGTACCATAACTGATAATAGGGGCTTCATCTTTAGCATTTCTTTTCCCTGGTATTTAATCTGCTCTGCTGGAATTGCTGGAGGTTATTTCATGACCCTGATCACCCAGTATAAGCAACGCCCAGGGGTATTTGTTTGTGGGAAACATGTCCCTTGGTGATTTCCAGCCATTATAGTGTTCAGTTTAGGAGGTCACCCAAATCCCCTTTTTTCCTTCCCCTTCCCTGGTTAACCTCCCCTTCCCCAGTCAATCCATCTCTTCCCCCTTCCCTATTCCCCTTCCCTCCTGGGGTTGTGTTTTACCCCCAAGGATTGTTACCACAGGAGAAGCAAGGTTCTTTTGGTTGTCTTCTCCATCCCCTGTTCTTGAGTGCAGAAGCTAGCGTAGCTGAGGGTTTTTACCTTCTTTCGCCATAGCTCCATCACTCTTAGCATAGGAACACATTTTGGTATTGTTGCTAAAGTTTCACTTTTGTGTCAGAATTTCTGACTGTGGTAATTTCTTGCATTGTTACTGTATTACTTATATCATTGTCTTTATCTCTACAGGTTACAATAAGTTTTTTTCCTGTCTGGTACATCTCCTAGTGTCTCCCTTGGAGCAGTGCAGTTTTAGTCCCCTGAGTAAGTACAGCAGTTGTACATCAGGTTTACAGTCTTCTGAGGCTCACCCTTCTATTACTTGTCCACAACTGGGTGAGTACATCCTTTTGTACTATGGCTGCCCCCCACATCCATGGCTTACGTCTTGTGTCATGGAACACTAAAGGGCTCAATCATCCCATTAAATGCACCAAAATTATTCAGTACTTGCATTCTCTCCATATGGATATTGCCTTACTCCAAGAAACACATCTCCTTAGTAAATCTACTCCATGGCTTAAAAAATCCTGGGTTGAGACGATTTATGCCAGCTCTGCTCACACTAAATCTAAAGGAGTAGCCATTCTCATCCGAAAATCTAGTACATGGACAGTTGAAGAATCTAAATCTGTCTCACAGGGTCGGTGGGTTCTGATTAAGTTGAACTCTCCAAGTGGGAAACCGATTCTGAGGAATGTCTATGCTTCAAATACGGTTCAAGCAGACTTTTTTCCTAGTCTGAGTCAAGTCATTTCTACTCTACAAATGGACAATACTACCAGCCCTATGATACTGGGGGGAGATTTTAATCTAGTCCAGGATATTTTTCTGAATAAATCCAGACCCACTCCCCAAGCACACCCCAGAGCCCACACTGCTCTACAGGAACTGCAGAAGGAATGGGGTTTACTAGATGTTTGGAGGAGGGATAACCCATCTGGGCAGGACTATTCTTACTGCTCTCTTTTCCATAAAGTCCATAGCCGCATCGATTACTGGACGGCTAATACAGCCACATCTAGTGGGGTCATGAACAACTCCATAGGTAGCATCCATCTATCAGACCACACACCGGTAATGACCACCTATACCCCTCTGGGCTACCGACCCACTGGTACTAGATAGTGATGCAACCCCATATTGGTGAAAGGCCTAGAATTTAAGCGAACCATGCTAAAAGCCACCCAGGACTATTTTGAGATCAACTCAAACTGTGGAGTCTCTGCAAGTATAGTGTGGGAGACCTTTAAGGCTAATCATAGGGGCCATATTATTGCATTTGCAGCACACTGGAACAAAGCCTGGAAGAGACCTCTAGACAGATTACAATCAGAACTGTCTGGACTAGAGACTCACTTTAAAACCTCTCCTGCGGCTGCCCGAGATATGTCTTTAACCCGCAGAATAGTAGGCCTTAAATATCAAATCAATTCCATATTACAGCACAAGGCAGAATGGCTCTTGATCAGAGCCAAACATTCGTATTGGGAAGGGGGGGCCAAAAGTGGCAAGCTATTAGCCTATCAACTGCATAAGTGCAAGCTTCGGCTAGAATTCATGCTCTTCGTACCAACTCGGGCATAGTCTCCTCTGACCTGACAAGTATTAATCAGATTATGAGCCTTTTCTATCAACCTCTGTATAAAACCCAAACGGATCTTACATCATCCCAACTATCCCAAAAGCTAACACAGCTCTGCCAGCCTTTTAACACTCCTGCCTTAAGGCCAGAGCAAGTCTCTGAGTTGGATCCTTCCATCACTGTGTCTGAGCTAAAGCAGGTTCTGTCCCAGGTGGCCAAAGGTAAGGCTCCAGGGCCGGATGGGATGACTGTTGAACTATACCAAACTCTGGAACAAGAGATTGTCCACCCGCTGTTGGCAGCTCTGCAGGATGCAAATGCCTCAGGTTCCCTTCCCCCTATAATGAAAAAAGCCCTTATCACTTTGCTACCTAAGAAATGTAATGATCTCCTTTATTGTGCAAATTACCAGCCTATATCCATTCTACCAGTAGATACCAAAATTTTAGCTAAAATACTGGCTACGAGAATGCATACTGTCCTTACCTCCTTAATTCACCCTGCTCAAGTGGGATTTATGCCAGGGAAAGTGGGCACCAACAATACTAGACTACTGCTCAACCTAAAGTGGATGGCAGCCAAATCTAAGACCCCTATGGCAGTCCTAGCTGTTGACTCCACTAAGGCATTCGATTCACCCAAATGGAACTACTTACATGAAGTCCTCAGACTCTACGGCTTTGGTCCTGAATTTAGGAGCTGGATCTCGACGCTCTATAATTCACCTATGGCCAGAGTTCTAACCAACTCAGACATTTCCTTTCCGTTTCCATTATACAGAGGGACATGTCAGGGCTGTTCCCTGTCTCCTCTCCTCTTTCTGGTCACCTTGGACCCATTGATCAGGGCACTCGCCAACACCGAGGGCCTGTCAGGTATTCCCACTTTGGGCAATTCCTATACAGTTATGGCATATGTGGATGACTTGCTGCTCACCCTGTCCCACCCCCAACGATCTCTCCCTTTAGCTCTCTCCATTCTCCAAGAGTTTTCTCTACTGTCAGGACTATGGGTGAATCAGAATAAAAACACTCTAGCCCCACTTAACACTGCCTGTACTCAGGACTGTCTTCAAGGCACTAAATTAAGCTGGGTCCCTCTGGGGTTCCCATATCTTGGTACTTTTATTCCCACAAACTGGGCGGACCTTGAGTCCTCCAACTTTATTCCTCTTCTGAAACAGCTATGCACAGAAGTGGATCACTGGCGCAAGCTACACCTATCCCTCCCTGGCAAAGTAGCAGCTATACGTATGCTTCTTCTCACCAGGGTTTCATACTTATTTAATAGTCTTTCAGTACACCTCTCGCCTAAGCTGTTCTCCTCCCTAGAAAAACTGGTATATCTCTTCCTGTGAGAGGGGAAAGCTCACAGATGGAGAAAACTTAAACTGAGGGCACATCGGTTTAAGGGAGGCCTGGGTGTCCCCTGGTTTCAAGGGTACCACCTGGCAAGTGTGGCAGCACAGGCCACTAAATGGTTTACACCTGAGTGCACATCCCATCCCCTATGGGTTAATGTCGAATCAAAGATGATAGCCCCCACTCCACTAAGAATCCTATTAGGCCCAGAAGGTCCATCCAACAAGGGTCTCTCCCCAGTCATGGTAGAAACACGGCATGCCTGGTGACGATGGCCTTATCTCATACTCCTCCAAAAGCATGGCACCCCACTTTGAGATACGCCAAACTCTGGCATAATAGTTTGTCACCATAGGTGGGAAACCTATTAAATGGCCAGACTGGAAAGCCAAAGGAATATGAAGTATGCAGGACCTGATGCTGCCCGATTCTAATACCTTGTTATCCTTTACTCAACTGAAACAACAGTTTCATCTCCCAGTACTGACTTCTGGCATTTTCTTCAGCTATGAAGCTCAATTAATGCTCTCTCCTCCCACTCTAGTACAGACAGGAAATTGGCATGGCTTGCTTCACTGCATAAGTTTTCCTCTTTGAAAGGTCGAATAGGTACATTGTATGCTACCTGGCGGGAGGCTCAGGCAGACCCCACTACACAGTGCAAAGCCAAATGGGAAACTCATATAGGTGAAACCATAACTGTTGAGTCTTGGCCCCTCTCTCTTAAGAATGCCCATAATGGTTACAGAAACTCTAAGAGCTGCTTTTTGCAACTCAGAATGATTTTACAGTGATATAGAACCCCAGCTGCCCTACACTCAATGGGATTACTACCTCACTTCAAGTGTTGGAGATGCTCACAACCCATTGCCCACCTTTTACATGTTATATGGACCTGTCCACAATTAGTCCCCTTCTGGAATAATGTTGCGCATGAATGTTTAAGAGTCCTCTCCATTAGGGAATTACCATTAGATACTGCACTGCTCCTTGGAGACTCCATCGGGCTAAATCCCTTACCCAGGGAACATAGGGAGTGGATTATGCTAGCTCTGCTAGAGGCTAAGAGACTTATTTTAATGCACTGGAGGCAGCTTAACAACCCTACTATTGATATGTGGCTGGCAGCATTGGCTAGGCTGGCTCTCTTAGAAAGACTGTCTTATGCCCATCGAGGACAACTTAACTATTTCCACCAAAATGGGATGCCTATCTTTCATCCCCTCTGTGTAAAACCCTCCCTGTACCTGACAATCCTCCCTTGCTAAGATAGGAGAATTCATTGTTTTACTGTCCAAAAGGATATATATATATGTATATATACATATATATATATATATATATATATATATATATATATATATATATATATCTGGGACGGTTTCAGGATTGGGGTACAACTTTAACTCTGACATGTGTTTGCTCATGTGCTCTTAATTGAAATCTGTATGACCCTGGAACATGATATGTAAGGTTAAATACTGCATACTGATGATGAAGGCTTGTCTGATTATGTATTATTTGATAAGTGATCTTTGGAGTGTACCATAAATACTGTAACAGGAAAAACCAAAAAATAAATAAAACTTTCTATGATAAAAAAAAAGTTTACCAGCATATAAAAGTGGAAGATAACTGAATCTTTTACTGTTACAAAAAGTAGGGTTAGACTTTTTGCCCAGATTTGCTGCTGTTCTGCTTTTGAGACACAGGGTAGAAAAGAGTAGATTAAGTATCTGCTAATGGTTTTACTGGCCATACTTTACATCTCCCAGGTTGACTGCTTTTACAAAGAAAGGGCTATACTGACAACAGAACTTGTTTGTATTCTGGAACTGCAACTGAAACAATGAATGATATGACAATCTGTTTCTAAAGTATGTGAGCACTCAAAATGGCTCAAAAGCCTGACTATCACTGAGCAAAACCAGATTACCTGGCTTTCGACCTTGTGGATCATCAGTTGCTGTTACACAGGTTAGGTTGCTTTGGGGTGTCCCTGGGCACAGTCAAGGGATTTGCTAGCTACCTAACTGGATGCTCCTGGTGGGTAAAAACTAATGGAGTGGTCTCCCATAGGGGTTCCCCAGGGCTGTATACTGGGACCACTCTTATTCAACCTCTTTGTGAATAGTCTCCCAGAGGCATGCCCTTCGGCTAGGATCCTGCTTTATGCAGATGACACAGTTGTATTTCTGCATGATTCGTGTCAGGAGACTCTTACTAGGCATAAACAAACCACCCCCATGAAGACTCTTGTTGTCAAGGTGCTGGGGCAGCTACACTGAACTCCTGCTTTGTGATTATTTGTGCACTTTGAATATTCAGTAAATCTGTTTTGTATCAGCAAGCAACAGTGCACTGAGGTTCCTTGCGCATTACTATCCATTGGATTTGACTCTTACCAGGCACCTGCGGCACAATTTTGACATGTTGCAGGACTGGTTTAAGGACAGCCTATTAGTGCTCAACAGCAAAAAAACAAGACAATGTTCCTTGCTGGGCATCAAAAGAGAAGAACTACTGCACTCTTCACCATAAATAACAGCTCTAACACCACCCTTGAGCAAGTGTCCTCCTTCAGGTACCTAGGAATCATTATCGATGAGTCCCTTACCTTTGACGAACATATTCATGCAATTAACGCCACCACCACTAACAGGAAGTTAGGGGCCCTCTACAGGCTTCGGTCCTGTCTCACTCCAGAAGCTAGGTATCAGGTGAGCACAGCCGATGTAGAATGAACATTTTCAGTGTACTCAGACCTGCTGAAGGATAACTGATGGACTTTAACAGAGGACAATGTAAAACTGCTTTTAATGTTGAAGTACAGTAAAAATATATAGAGATTTTTAAGGGTGGTTTCTAAGCGGCACTGAAAGGAGAGTGTGTGTATGAGTGTACGTACGGAATAATATCACAGTATCAGGAAATGTGTTTGCTGCTAGCATTCATTTTTGGCTCACAGTGCAATACTAATGCTACTATCGATGCAATTTGTAGGAAATTGATATTTTGAATTGTTTAAACTCTACAATATTTCTTACCTTGTATAGATATTATTAAATAAAGTCTGGTTATGCACGTTTGGGAAATTGATATACTGACATTTTTAAGGGTGGTTTCTGAGTGGCACTGAAAGGAGAGAGGTGGTGTGTGTGTGTGTGTGTGTGTGTGTGTATGTGTACGCATGGAATAATATCACAGTATCAGGAAATGTGTTTGCTGCTAGCATTCATTTTTGCCTCACAGTGCAATACTAATGTTACTATGGATGCAATTTGTAGGAAATTGATATTTAAAATGTTTTTAATTATCTATATTGCTTGCCTTTATAGTCTAGATTTATTGTAAAATAATAAAGTTTGGGCATTCTAAGGAAATTGGTATTCTGAATTATTTTCAATTATGTAATTGATTGTCTTGTATAGCTTTCATTAAAGTTTGGTTATTTTGCATTATGTCTTCTTTTTTTCGGTATTGTACCAAAAATTATCTTTCTGGAAACTATGCAAATAGGATGTCGAGGGCCCCACAATTTCCCTGCAATAAATCTGGAAAATCCCTGCAATTTGGTCATGATTTTTCCACAATTTTCCAGTGCCCCTGGTCATTAGAGGTACAATCCTTCCAATCCTAGACTATGGAATTGTGGTCTACGGTGCAGCCTCTGACACACGCCTACACAGAGTCCATACCACCCTAAACAAAGCCTGCAGACTTGTCTTAGATGCTGATCGCCTTACACACACTTGCAATCTGTACATTAGAACAAAACTGCTTCTGCTCAAGGACTGGATCAGACTCCACTCCTGCCTCCTGGGGATGAAAGCCCTGTTTGGACTTGCACCACCTTCATTACAGGCTTTATTCTGCTCTGACCCTTCTAAACATGTTACAAGAAGTGTTACAAAACACACGCTTGCAGTACCTTTCAGAAGAACTGTCCTAGGGAGTCGTGCCTTTGCAGTCAGGACACCCACCTGGCTAAACGAGCTCCCCCAAGCTATCACAAGCCTCACCAGCAGTAGTCACATCAAATGCAAACTTCAGAATTCCATCTCCCCACCTGCACACTGCTACTGCTCCACCTAACCCTTGAGCCTTACCTGTGTACCCTCTAGACTAGTTCTTTACATAATCCACTGAAACGGCCTCCCCTCTCGCTTACCTATTGCCCACTACACATTCTCTGAGATGTCTCTACATTGACATCCTGTAGCCTGCAGCAAGGCCTGTTAGCTGCTGTTTGTGAGTACCAGTCAGAACTGTTAGCACTTTATTTATACTGCCTTTGTTGGATTGTTTCTTATGTACTCAGTGAAGACTGCATTGTACTATGTGCCTCTATCTTTACTACTCAATCTCTTGTATTATTTTAGTCTGTTAATGTGTTATTAATATGTTTATGACGAAGGGCATCCCTAGGAGACATACGCCAAGAGAGGTCCAGCCCCTAGCCTTACTGTCTGCTGTACCTACTACTGAAATAGTGGTTGGCTAATAGAAAGATTTGAGCCAGAAGCAACAGCTCAGACACAAAGGGCAACCCTAGGAGGTATATAACAAGTGCAGTCCAGCCCCTAGCCTTACTGTCTACTGAGCTTCACTGATCTTCACCGACTAGGAGAGAGACCAGTTACAGAGGGAAGGCAGACTCTGACAGGTGCAGAAGCAGGGATTCCTTGATAGCAGTTCTATCTGGGTGACTTACCTTTGGAGTGCACAGTCCAGGCTCCTATCTCCACTGAGGTGACGTCTCTCCTCAATCGCTCTGCTCAGACCCAGTCAGCGACTGCTCTATCAGCATAAGGAGCAGTTGGAACACTTACCCAGAATTCCTGGCTGCTGTATGTAAATCAGCATTTGTACTGCTGTACCATTACTGAAATAGTGGTCAACTAATAGAAAGCTCTCAGTTGGAAGCAACAGCTCAGACACAAAGGACACCCCTAGGAGGCATACGCCAAGAGTGTTCCAGCCCCTAGCCTTACTGCCTGCTGTACCCACTACTGACACAGTGGTTGGCTAATAGAAAGCTCTCTGCCAGAAGCATCAGCTGAGACACAAAGAGCAACCCTAGGAGGCATATGCCAAGCGCGGTCCAGCCCCTAGCCTTACTGTCTGCTCAGCTTCACTGATGAGCCTTTACCTTTAGTTGTCCATATATTCCTTCCATCCATAACAGCTTAGGACAACAGCCACCCCCTACCCCCCTGCTGAGCAGATACACACCCCAGCAAAATAGAAGGCATCTCTTTTCTTTTGTCTGAAGATTGCCTCTAGGCAATTTACTTCTCTTTCTCCAGGAACTTAAACATAGAAATAAAGGCCACTATGAACCTCTTGAACTGCAATAACTGTGGCACACTTTTTACCAAGGATTTCATTTACAGAGTGGGGCATTGTCCAACATGTGCCACAATCAGACACCTTTGATCACAGCTTTATGCAGCATCGGCTGAGACAAAATACATCCATGATATACCAAATCAGACCCCACTGGACAACAGCATAAAACCTTTAGTTTCAAGGCGCATTACACCAGTACCCCTACCCCAAAGTATAAACAGGCCAGGGGGCTGGCAACAGGTCAGGTTTCATACAACTGGCACAAAATCCTCAATACAGGAAGGTACAAAACCTATTCAAACATCAAATAGGTACACTGCTCTATCTACCATGAGCATCAACATTTCTGTGAATCCAGAGTGGCGCACAGAGGTACAGCACACAAAAAAAACACTAAAAAGGACAAAAAGAAATCAATGCTAATAATCAGCGATTCAATGATTAGAGGTGTAAAGACTCACCTCCAGCAGGACAATGCTTCAAGTATGGTAAGGTGCCTCCCCAGAACATTAGCATGGAGGGACACCAATCGCATAGAGGAAATCATTTGAGGTGTTGATCGAGATGCACATGTCATTCTCCACATAGGTACGAATGACCTAGCCAGTAAATCAGTAGAGGAAACAAAACAAAACCTCACCAGGCTGGGTGACAAGTTTGCTTCCCTTTCATCCACTATCACCTTCTCTGAAATTCTGCCAGTCTGGAAAAAAGGAGACAGCAGGCAGAAGATCAGGGAAGGGGACATCTCCAAGCTAAACATCTGGCTAAAGGACTGGTGCCAGGAAAAAGGCCACCACTTTATTGGAAAATGGCAGGACTTCTGGGAATGGGAGTTCTTTAAATCTGATAGCCTACACCTCTCAAAGGAGGGGACCTGAGCACTAGGGCAAAAATTAGATGTTCACATCAGTCATCTAAATTAGTGGATGGGGGCGGTGGAACAGGCACCCCAGGACAAAAGGGTTGCCAAATGCCCCTCCCCATCACCAACAAGTTCAGTACAAGGATGCGACAATCATACTCGGACCAAACATAACACCAAAAGTACTCAGACCAAGCATTTCAACAAATTACAGAACCAAAACATATTAAAAATGCAAATAACCAAAACAGAATGGGACGGAAGGCAATATCCTTGCTGAATCCCTTGTTCCGGCTACTTCCTCTTACCATCTGAGATCCAGTGACTCTCATGCCCTCCTGGTTCCAAAGACTCGCACCCAAATGGGAGACTGGGCCTAAGCTGCATACGAGATCAGGTTGTAGAACTCTCTTCCATCAAGCACTCGCTCCTCTCCCTCCCACCACTGATTTAAAGCCTCCCTCTGGGGCTTTCTCAAAACAGCCTCCACCTGCCTCTGGACTAGATGAATCCCCTTAACCTATGCCGCTCTGACTGACTGAGACACTACCTAACTAACCTGTCAAAGGCAGTGGCCCTCTGCACTTTATTCATTACCTGAGCTCGCAGCTTACTAGTAGATTAGACCACTTAGGCCCACCTGCTCAAACAGGGAGTACACTGTTACTGTAGAATTTCCTTATTTTGCTCTGGGCCCCCTCTATCCCAATTTGTCTCTTCTCTGTATACCTACAATCTTCGCAGGTAGACAGAGATACTCTCATGAAAGGCATGAAGATCACTGCCTTTCATGAGAGTATCATACTGTTATTCTACCTGCAGTCTGCATTGTAAACTCCTGTTGTTACTTGTATTGACCCTGTGTGCTTATGCTCTTAAATGTAACCTTTACTTGTTTTTCCTGATGTTCATGTATGTACCTTGTAATCTCCCGGGTCACACCTGAAAATATGCACTTGGTTGTCTAGTGTGCTTACCCGGTTAACAAACACAAATAAAATAAAAAATAAAATATGCATCAATGTTCACAGTCTGCCAAACAAAATCCCTGATCTCACAGCCATAATGGCAGATGCATAATTAGACTGGGTCGCTGTTACGGAAACATGGTTCACTGGGAACCACTCCTGTGATGACACCATCCCAGAGTATGCGTTATTCTGGAAAGATTACAAGGGAAAGAAAGGGGGGGTGGCATTGTATGTCAGAGATGACATATGTGCAACAGAAATCCAGGGAAACACAGTAAAGCAGATTCCCTTTGGCTTACACTAGGAGCCGGGAACAAAGCCCCTATCCGGGTAGGAGTCATATACAGATCCTCATCCCAGAAGGCTGACGTATACAAGGAGCTCTTGGAAAGCATCTCAATGATGGCAGACGGGCGAGTTGTTGCTGATTGGGGACTTCAATCTACCAGATGTGGATTAGTCATCATACACAGCGTCCTCAGACCGGAGCAAAGAGTTCCTTCTTGCACTAAGGGGAGCACTTTGCGTCAACTGGTGAACTCACCTACCAGAGACAAAGCAATATTGGATCTAATGCTGACAAACAGCACACAGATCCCAGAAGCAAAGGTGGGAGCCAATCTAGGGACCAGTGATCACAGTTCAATCTGGTTTACTGTGAACAATATGGAGGAAAATAGTCACACTAAAATCAAGGTACAAGGTTTCAGAAAAGCCAGGTTCCCCAAATTGAGAACTATGATCGCATCCCTGCTAGAAGGAGGAATCACAGAAGATGTAGAGGACTGCTGGAATACTCTGAAGGCTGCTCTGCATGCAGTAACAACTGTATGCACTAAGCAGATCAGGAAGTCCAAAAAGAAGGAAAAGACCTCTGTGGTTCTCTTACGCAGTAAAACACAGAAACATAGAAAGTAACGGCAGAAGGGGGCCATGCGGCCCATCTAGTCTGCCCATTAGCCTACCCCTTCCTTTAACTGCTTTTCAGTGTTATGATGCCCTTGTAACTATCCTATGCTTTCTGGGAAATTCCTCACCATTTTTGCCTCCACTGTCTCCTGTGAAAGGCAGTTCCATGGATCAACCACAAAAACAAGGCTTTTACACAATTCAAGCAAACAAAACACAAAGCAGACATTGAAGAATACAAGAACAAATTAAGGGAGGCAGGGAAAGCTGCTAGAAGGGCAAAAGCACAGATGGAAGAGAAAATAGCACAGGGTGTTAAGAAGGGAGACAAAACCTTCTATAGATACATAAGAGAAAAAAGAAAAACTAAGGGAGGAATAGTCCGACTAGCAACCAAGGATGGTAAGATGGCACAGAGTGACAAGGCAGAAGTGCTAAATGAGTTATTTTGCTCTGTCTTTACCACAGAAGACAGTGGCAAAGGTCCCACACTGAGCAGGACAAAGGAAGATACTCAGGGAGCAGATACTAGCCCCTTCACAAGGGAGAGGGTCCTAAAAGAGCTTAATAAACTGAAAATGGAAAAAGCCATGGGACTGGATGGCATACACCCTAGGATATTGAAGAAGCTCTGAGAGAAACTGGCCACAACACTGGCTGAGCTCTTCAACAAGCCACTAGACAGTGGGAAAATACCTCAGGACTGCAAAGAGGGCAACTGTTGTGCCCTTACACAACAGCAGAAACAAGGAAGAGGCAGAAAGTATGGCCCTCTCAGTTTGACCTCAGTTGTGGGGAAAATCATGGAGTCACTACCAAAAGAGAGGATAGTGGCGTACCTAACAGATACTGCAAAAATGGACCCAAAGCAACATAACATCACAGCAGGACACCCTTTTCAAACCAACTTGTTCGTCTTCTTTGACTGGATCACCAGAACATTGGATCAAGGAGGGGCAGTGGACATTGTATACTTAGATTTCAGCAAGGCATTTGACACCGTCCTTCACAGAAGGCTTACCAACAAGCTGGAACATATGGGAGTTGGACAGAAGATAGTCTGCTGGATCAGTAACTGGCTGAACGATAGGACCCAGAGAGTGATAGTCAATGTATCATTGTCAAGGGAGGGTAGGGTGACCAGTGGCATATCACAGGGATCAGTACTGGGACCAATCCTATTTAACATATTTATAGCAGACATAGCGAATGGACTAAAAGGAAAGGTTTGCCTGTTCGCAGATGATACAAAACTCTGCAACAGAGTGGACACAGGGAAAGGAGCAAACAACATGGACGCTGACCTTGGAAGGCTAGAGGATTGGTCCAAGGACTGGCAGTTACAATTTAATGCCAAAAAGTGTAAGGTGATGCACTTGGGAAAGAGGAACCCTGGGAAAAAGTACACACAGGGAGGACATCAACTTGAGGAGACACAAATGGAGCAAGATCTTGGCATAATCATCACTGATGAATTAAAGGTAGGAAAATAATGTGAGAAAGCAGCACAGAAAGCAGGTGGCATCCTTGGATGTACTGTATAAGTAGAGATATTTCTAGTAGAAAGAGGGAGGTTATCATGACTCTCTACAGGTCCATGGTAAGGCCACACTTGGAGTACTGTGTTCAGTTCTGGAGACTTCACCTCAAGAAGGACAGTGACCATTTGGAAATGGTGCAGAGAAGGGCTACTAAGATGGTGCATGGCCTGCATTACAGGTCATATGAAGCAAGACTCAGGGAGCTGAACCTATACTCCCTTGAGCAGAGAAATAACAGAGGAGACATGATTGAAATATTTAAGTATGTGAGGGCATTTAACGCAGCTCTGACAGGCAATCTATTTCAATAGAACATGGCAGCACACATAAGAGGGCATGTTATGAGACTGGTAGGAGGAAGGTTCAAAAGTACTTCTTCACAGGGAGCGTGCTAGACCCACAGAACAGCCTGACCCAGGAGGTGGTAATATCAAAGACAATTGGAGTTCAAACTCACATGAGACAGACATAAAGGACAAGTTAGGATGAAGGCTGCATAGGGAAGGGGTAGTTTATAGGGCAGACTAGATGGATCGCATGGTCCCCATCTGCCGACGCTTTTCTTATGTTCTTACGCCTGTTCGCTGCATTTGCTATTCCCAGCTCATGTAATTGCCACCCCCTCCCAGTTTGCCAGTTTGATGAGAACCCTTTGTAAATGAGCTATTAGCTCAAAGGTTTGTAACTCCAATTCTTTAATAAATGAATAAAAACAAAATAAAAAATACCTGAGGAGGACCCTGAAAACCTGATCACCAGGTAAAAAACCTGACAGGTGGCAACCCATGTGTAACCCCCCTGCAAATGGGGGTTCCCAAAAGACTTCCAGGAGCTTGCTTGAATGCTCCAAGCCTGAATGGTGTTTGGCATTTAAGCCATTTATCAGTGAGTGTTTTTAGAGCCTCTGGTACTGTCTCTTTAAGAGCTGTCTGCTTGCAGACATA
The DNA here is from genome assembly GCA_016271365.2 of Neoceratodus forsteri. Lineage (NCBI taxonomy): Eukaryota > Metazoa > Chordata > Ceratodontiformes > Ceratodontidae > Neoceratodus > Neoceratodus forsteri. Next base: position 81,032,159 of record CM028133.1, on the reverse strand, counting down.
ATTAGTTTGTATGGGGGGACTGTGTGCTTCTCTGCTTGAGTACCACTCGAGCTGCTGCCAATTCACTCCATTTTTTCAGTCACTAGGAGTGCAAAGGAACCTATCTGAAAGATGTAACTGTTGCCAGAAATCATTTAGGTAATAATGAAAATACAGTTTGTCTAACCTGCTTTCTTTGCAGTCAGAACTGTGTTTGCCTAGTTCCCATTCTAGTTTTGAACTGCTGAACTGGACCAATCAGTGTGGGCTAAGGTAGTTCTAAAATGGTGCCTTGGATGAATCAGAACTTGGACTCGTAATCTGAGCCAGCCACAAGAGGATTGTATGGCAGTGACTCTGGAGATGTAGTTTGGACTTCGGCCTTTTTGGACCAACAGGGCAGTCTATTGTGAGTGACAGCCAATCCAGCCAAGAACTGGGAGGAACTCAAAGGAAGTGCCGGTTTTGTCTGCTGGAGTTTCAGTTGAGCTCTGGCAGTGAAAGGAAGGAGCCCTGTGCTTTTTCGTGTGCAGTTTTAGTCGGAAGCGTGTGTAAGACCCAGAGTTCGGTCTGCAGCTTGTGTAACTGCTTGTTAGGACTGAATCCGTCCTATGAAGAGAATCAAAGGATATCTGAAGAGTAGAAACCAGGCTCACCCTGTAGAAGACTGGAGAAATTGCTGAATTGCACTCGGTCTGTCAGGAACTGAATCTGCTGTGTGTTCTCCCAGGTATTGTGCAGTAATTGCGATCGGGATAGAGAAGCAGCCTGCCTGGTATAGTACTTTCTTTTTACCATATAAATGTGTGAGGAGGCTTGTGTAGCTCGAGTGAATCCTGCTGCCATTAAAGGACTTTTGCCTGTTACTGTTCACCATATAAATGTGTAAGGAGGCTTATGTAGCTCAAGTGAATCCTGCTGCCATTAAAGGACTTTTGCCTGTTGCAGTTTGCCATATAAATGTGTGAGGAGTCTCGTGGAGCTCAAGAGTAGCCCTGCTGACATTGAAGGACCCTGTCTTGCTTGGAGGTCGTGAGTACTAATTCAGGGTCGCTCCCTGTTGAATTGCCACATTGAATCCAAATGGAATTACTGTACTGCTGACTGTTTAACTAATTTTTCTTTTCTCTGTATGAAAGGGCCCCTACCAGCTGCCACGGTTTGGACTAGCCACTAGGGCTTGGGTACCCAGGGACAGTAACTGGTAGGGATAGGCCTGTGCACAGAGCCATAGGTAGATGAGTAAAGTGATAAGCTAATTAACCTGATTCCGCCCTGTCCTTGTTATATCCCCCTAAATAAATCAGAGCTGCTTGTTTCAGCAAAGTTATACTGCCTGAGGTATTTGTCTATGTTAAAGTATTGTACTGTGATTGTTGCACTGTATCTTATTTTACAGGAGGTCCCAGTGCCTGAACCAGTCCTGGGGTAAGTGTATACTGTGAAGGTAATTCTGATATATTGTGTGGGCCACTAGTGGGAAGAAGGGGTTGCAGTGTCCCAGAGGGCTGTGACCAAGTTAGTTTAACTATTGCAAACCCTGACCTCTGGGTGGAGCACCTGCCATCGGATCCAGCCCCTCAACCTGTTAGTGGCAAATCAGGCAGGGGTAGTAGCCCTGGGATAGCGCCATCTAGGGGTTACATCTTGGAGGCTCACCGCTGGGATTGTGTGTCCTCTAGTGGCCATATTTACAAACCATGTTAAAAAAAAAAATAATGTGTACCCTGACAAGTGGCCGTACCGTGCTGGTGGAGTGGTGTACTGGGGAGAGATCGACCCCAAAATGCTATGCTTATCCTGGACATCCCCTGGGTATCAATACGGACACTGTACAGGGAGTACTTTCCAAGGTGGAAGGTTTACAAACCCTGTGGTGGTGGGTCGGCATGCTAATCTGCTCACCCACACTTTCCTGGCCCTAGTAGAGTTTAAGGATCCCATAGATAGCTCCAAAGTGCCACAGACCATTACCCCAGAGAGCCCTCATTGCTTGGAGAGTGATAACTAAGGACAGTAAAGACCGGGGGAATGAGCCCCCACCACTATCTGAAACTTTTGAGGAGAAATTTGCTAAATGGTTGCTGGGGAAGGAAAACTGTGGAGGACTTGAAGAAACTATTTTTGCCACCTGGGGTGTTCCTCCCAACACCTCTCCCGCTCCAGTACCCGTAATGGTGGCTGAACCAATGCAGACTCCCTATTCTGCACCTGCCATTAGTCACGACTCTTACGAAGGTTGAGGATCTTCTGGCACCCTCCCCACCCCCAAGGGAGGATGACTGGAGACCTGGATGAACTATGTTGCCCCCAAGTGCTAGAATGGCAATGCTGAGCCGAGAAAAGCGAAAGAGGTTAGTGAGAGTCTCCGAGGGTCCTGCCCTGGCTACCATCTGCTAAACGGGCCAGTAACCCTGAAGTGACTGCACAGACCTACCTTGAGGCCTTGGAGAATGTGTATGGGAGCCCAGATTCTGATGAGGATCTATGGTGGAGAGTAAGAAATGCACAACAGTACCAAGGGGAGTTGTTGTCTGTGTGTGTATCTCGGCTGGAAAAATTGTTGCAAGAATGCCTCAGAAAGGGTAGTTTGTCAGTGATTGAACTGGACCGAACCAGGCTGGACAGGATCCTTAAGTCTGACCCCTTCTCAGAACTGCTGTTGCTTCAGTTACACCACAACAGGTATTTGGAATCCCCCACCCTCCTGATGAGTTATGAGAGAAATTTGAGGAGTTGAGAAAAGGCGACCTCGGAGGGACCTGCACCAATAGCTGCGTTACCAACCGAGTGACTGAGGGGTGGCCCATCAAGTGAAGTTCAGGGGCAGAGGTTGGCAGTCAATGAGTGCTCTGACAAGGAAAAGATATGCCACAATGAGGCGAACTGTTGAGAGAGATCCGAGAATTCAAAAACAGTCCCTTTATGAAGCCCGCCTGCAAATGCACGGCCCGACCTATATCTGGCTGCATCTGCTATGGGGTGGGGTACCCACCCATGTATCTCCTGATAACAGCTCAAACTCAATTCCTTGACCATGGAAGTGGAGAAACTGATGAGATGTCGCCAAATGCTTATCACGCCGCAGACAGAGACAGCACCAAGGTTTCCAGTTAGTAGTACCCCCGCCCTGGCTCCCAGTGTGGCGCCTTGGCCAGCTTAAACTCCAGAAAGTATGTTTTGCTATAATTGTGGGAAGGGTGGGCACATGAAAAGGGAATGCCGGTCCCCAAAAGACACTGACAAAGTTGCATATAGGCTACAAGGAGGCTTGGAGAACAAATCAGTGGTTAAGAGGTGCACGAAATGATCCCAGTGACTGGCACCAAAATGCTAACTCATGTCCTTGTGGCAAGGTCAGTTGCCCAGGCCCCCACTACCGCCTCCCTCCAGACTGGTCCAGAATAGTGGGTCCCTCCATGGAGACCACTGTAAAGGTGAATGGAGAGTCTACAAGAGCTGTATTAGACAGTGGCTCCAAGTGACAATTATGTTCCAGGATTGGTATCAGAAGCATTTGTCAGATGTACCCTTACAACCATTAGAAGGACTGCATGTATGGGGCTTAAGTGAGAAGGCCTACCCCTATTCCGGGTATATCCAAATTTGGCTGTCTTTCCCCACCTCCGTGGCTGGAGTGGCCGAACAAGTAGAGACCCTAGCCTTAGTGTGTCCCCCCACTGGACTGTATGATGATGTCCCTTTGTTGATTGGAACAAATGCTCATATGTTCAGAAGGCTGGCACAGTTGTGTTATGAAAAACAGGGGTCAAAGACTAGTAGAGCTTTAAGAGTTCTGGCTTTAATTAAGAAGGCCTAAGAGGCACAGAGATGCTGGAAAAATAGAACCAGAGGAACCGGTTGGAATTGTATGGAAGGATCCTGAGTCTCTCGATCCTGGCGCCAAATGCCCAGTGTACCTACAGGAGAGGTCCGTATCAGAAAGGATGTTAGAATAAAATATTAATGTTGGATGCACCAGGCGATGGAAAATTGCCAGAGGACTGCTGGTCAAGCCTAGTATTTTGCCGCTAGAGCCCATGCTTATATGCCAGAGGGTAATGGTCCAAGTTCATAATGTGTCTGAAAAGAGAGACATTCGAGTAAATAGAGTTGCATCCTGGCTAATGTGCATTGTGCAGACACTGCAGTGCTACCCAGCAGCAAGAGTTTGAGGAAGAATGACAGAGTAACGCCTGACTTGTTTGATTTGGCGACTCCCGTTGCCAGCTAGAATGGAAAGTGAGGATCAGTGAGAAGCTTGCCCAGAGAGACCAGGTGTTTTCTTTAAAGGAATGGGACATAGGATGCGTGCAAGGAGCTGAGCACAATATCCGGCTGCATGATGAAAGACCATTTCGTGAGAGGTCTCGACGACTAGCACCTGCTGACATAGATGATGTGAGACGGCATCTGCAAGAGATGTTAGCTGCTGGTGTAATACAAGAATCCAGAAGCCCTTATGCTTCCCCCATTGTGGTAGTGAGGAAAAAGAAAGGGACAGTAAGGATGTGCGTGGATTATCGCACCTAAACCGGCGGACTATCCCTGATCAGTACACAATGCCCCGCATTCAGGATGCTTTGGACTGCCCTAAACAGGACAAGTGGTTCTCTGTGCTGGATCTCCGCAGTGGGTACCACCAGATCCCGATGGCCCCAGAGGACCGTGAGAAGACAGCCTTTATCTGTCCAGCTTGGCTTCTATGAATTCATGAGGATGCCTCAAAGGATTTCAGGTGCCCCAGCCACTTTTCAACAATTGATGGAGCGTGCAGTGGGGACATGAACTTACTAGAGTGCCTGGTATACCTAGATGATGTTATTGTGTTTGGCAGCTCACTGGAGGAACATGAGAGCAGATTATTTAAGGTATTGGACCGACTGGAGGACTTTGGCCTAAACTGTCCATTGATAAGTGTCAATTCTTTCAAACATCAGTAAAGTATATGGGACACATAGTATCCACCGAGGAATAGAGACCGACCCAAGTAAAGTTGAGGCCTTGACCACCTGGACACAGCCCAAAATCTAAAAGAACTGCAAAGATTCCTGGGATTCTGTGGTTATTATCGTGTTTCATCAAGGACTATTCAGAGTGATCCACCCTTTACTTAACCTTACTCAAGGGTATCCCCAACCCACAAAAATACCAAAAGTCAGCGTCCCTCAAGACTGAAAGAGTGTATTTCATCTGAGTGAAGCATTGGGGCCCGCTGGACTCCTGATTGTGAGACTGCTTTTCATGAGATCATATATCAACTTACCCATGCTCCAGTGCTGGCCTATGCCGATCCAAGAAAACCTTCGTCTTGCACACTGATACTAGCTTGCAAGGGTTGGGGCTGTTGTACCAAGAGCCACGAGAATGGCCTGAGACCAGTGGCCTTTGCCAGTAGAAGCCTGACCCCATCCGAAAAGAACTATCCTGTACATAAGTTAGAGTTCCTAGCTTTAAGTGGGCTATTGTTGACCAATTCCATGAGTACTTGTATGGGGCTAAAATACTAGTAAACTGACAATAATCCTTTGACCTATGTGCAGACCTCAGCTAAGTTGGATGCCACTGGCCATAGGTGGCTTTCTGCATTATCTACACACGACTATGCTCTCGAATACGAGCAGGTCTGAACCACATAGATGCTGATGCTCTCTCCCGAGGCCTGTTCCCCAGAATGATTGGGTCAGATTGGCAGAACCTGACATTCGGGCACTCTGCCGGAAGTTTGACAGGGAGGAACAAATGTCCATGGACGCAGTGGACTGCATGGTGATTGCTTGGGACCCTCTGAGAATTGCATACCTGCTGCTTATTGCCACTTTTCTGCAATAGACATTGGTGCACTGCCTCAGCTGGACAATGACGGTATTTGGCGGTCAACTCAGCGATCCCATGATCAAAGCAGCTTTAGAAGCCCTCTATGCAGGAAAAGATGTGTCAAATTACGTTCCACTGATTTGAGAACTGCACTGTTATACAAAGAAGGTCCTAAGTTGAAACTGATCAATAAACTGTTATACAGAGAAACAGTAGACAGAGAGGGACAAGTAGACAAACAACAACTAAGCTGCCCACTGCCTTCGAGACTCAGTACTGATGTCCTTGCACAACCACATGGGGCACCTTGGTATAGACAGAACACTTGACTTGGTGAGATCCAGATTCTATTGGCCTAAGATGGGGGCTGATGTGGAGCAACACATTCGAACTTGTAGTCGCTGCTTACAGAAGAAAGCTTTGCCCAGAGGGCTGCCCCTTAACATCACCACCAGTGCACCCATGGAGCTGGTCTGTATTGATTTTCTGAGTTTGGAGTCAGATCAAAGAAATATCAGTAATGTGCTGGTGGTCACTGACCATTTCACAAGATATGCCCAAGCTTTCCCCACCAAAGACCAGAAAGCATCCACTGTGGCCAAAGTACTTGTAGAAAACTTTTTTGTTCACTATGGGGCTCCACAAAGAATCCATTCTGATCAAGGGAGAGACTTTGAGAGTCGTCTGATCAAAGAGATGCTTTCTCTGTGGGGAGTGCGAAAGTCCAGAACCACCCCTTACCACCCCCAGGGGGACCCACAGCCTGAACATTTCAACCGCACTTTGTTAGATATGCTAGGCACCCTTCACCCAAAGGACAAGCCTAGATGGAGCCAACAAATTAGCACCCTGGTACATGCTTATAACTGCACCAAAAGTGATGCCACGGGTTCTCCCCTACCGCCTGATGTTTGGAAGAGAAGCTGAATCTACCCGGTAGATGTGTGTTTGGGGTCTCTCCTGATGGGGTTCAAGCTGACAACTATTTACAGTATGTGCAAAAGTTAAAGGCCAGCTAACTCATGCGTACCAACTGGCTCAAACCATGGCTGCAAAAGAAATCTGGCCAACAAAGAAAGATGATAAAAGGTGAAAGCACAGGAACTCCAGGAGGGAGATCGGTGTATTGCTAAGAAATCTGGGACTGCATGGCAAACACAAGATTGCTGACAGATGGCACCATCTCCCTCACATTGTAGTGGGCAAACTAGATGATCTGCCAGTGTACAAAGTAAGGCCTGAGAATAATTCAAAAGATGTAAAAACAATGCATAGAAATCATTTACTGCCCATTGGACAAATCTTGATTGAGTCTGAGCCCCAGAAGATGCCCTCTGGACCAGTGACTAGAGGTGCTGCAAGAAAAAGATCAAGAAAGTCTGCACCTACAGAAGCAGAGTTAAAGTGTTCCCTCCACAAGTCCCAGTTGAGCATGACTGTCAGTCCATATCAGAAGAAAGTGAGAGTGACTTTGAATACTATCCTTCTTACTGAACTGAGTCAATTGTTTGGAGGCAATCCTAGTCAATACTGAAGAGCGAAGCTGGGCCTTCTGGACTGTCTAAGCCCCAGCTTTGTCCCTGGAGCCAATGCTCCCAGAAAGTGAAGTGCAAAGTATCAGATCAGATGAAATGGAATCATTGTGCATGGTTGAACTGTTTGAGCTTTCAGGGAGGAAAATGATGGATTAGGGCAGACTGGTGATACACCAGAACAAAAGAAGAGTATTTTGAGTGCCCTGACAGTCCACTGCCAGTGTCCGAAAGCTCTCCATGTGAGCCAAATGTTGTGGACTCAGAAACTGTAACTCCTGGAGCTGAAAGTGTCCCAAGTTCTAGCCTCTCTACCCCCATGGAGACTCCCCTGACAAGTGAAGACAATGCTGAAAATGAGGCTCAGACTGCAGAGACTGTAACAGTTCCCCCTAGAAAGACTGGTCGAGCTGTAAAGCCTGTGGTGCACCTCAGTTATGATTCCCTTGGGAGGCCTGTGGACTTGCCTCTCAATGTTGTCCATAAAGGAGTGTATGTGTCCCCGAGCTCATTGCCCAAACTGAGCTTCAGTGCTAACTCCAAGTTACTTGTGTTGCCCTCTAAGTATGGTGCCCTTGCCCCATCCAACCCCAAGGTAACTGATAGGGAAGGGCCCCCTCCTCTCTTCAGGTTTCATGTACAAGAGGTAATAACTTGAGTTATGGTACAATGTGTGTGTAATACTGTGTAAAGAGTGACCTACTGCAATGTTTCAGAAATGTGTTCTTGGTAAAATGTTATATTGACTGATGATTACATGTCTGAGCCTAATGCAAATGTATATGGTTGCAGTTAAAACTTATGGGGGTACTTGCTTGACGCGGACGTCAAGCTTTCCCAGGCCAGGAAGGGTGTAACCCCCCCTGCAAATGGGGGTTCCCAAAAGACTTCCAGGAGCTTGCTTGAATGCTCCAAGCCTGAATGGTGTTTGGCATTTAAGCCATTTATCAGTGAGTGTTTTTAGAGCCTCTGGTACTGTCTCTTTAAGAGCTGTCTGCTTGCAGACATAATTAGTTTGTATGGGGGACTGTGTGCTTCTCTGCTTGAGTACCACTCGAGCTGCTGCCAATTCACTCCATTTTTGCAGTCACTAGGAGTGCAAAGGAACCATCTGAAAGATGTAACTGTTTGCCAGAAATCATTTAGAGTAATAATGAAAATACAGTTTGTCTAACCTGCTTTCTTTGCAGTCAGAACTGTGTTTGCCTAGTTCCCCATTCTAGTTTTGAACTGCTGAACTGGACCAATCAGTGTGGGTTAAGGTAGCTCTAAAATGGTGCCTTGGACGAATCAGAACTTGACTCATAATCTGAGCCAGCCACAAGAGGATTGTATGGGCAGTGACTCTGGGAGATGTATTTTGGACTTGCGCCTTTTTGGACCAACAGGGGCAGTCTATTGTGAGTGACAGCCAATCCAGCCAAGAACTGGGAGGAACTCAAAGGAAGTGCCTGTTTTGTCTGCTGGAGTTTCAGTTGAGCTCTGGCAGTGAAGAGGGAAGGAGCCCTGTGCTTTTTCGTGTGCAGTTTTAGTCGGAACTGTGTAAGGCCCAGAGTTCCAGTCTGCAGCTTGTGTAACTGCTTGTTAGGACTGAATCTGTCCTGTGAAGAGAATCAAAGGATATCTGAAGAGTAGAAACCAGGCTCACCCTTAGAAGACTGGAGAAATTGCTGAATTGTACTCGGTCTGTCAGGAACTGAATCTGCTGTGTTCTCCCGGTATTGTTCAGTAATTGCGATCAGGATAGAGAAGCAGCCTGCCTGGTATAGTACTTTCTTTTTACCATATAAATGTGTGAGGAGGCTTGTGTAGCTCGAGTGAATCCTGCTGCCATTAAAGGACTTTTGCCTGTTACTGTTCACTATATAAATGTGTGAGGAGGCTTGTGTAGCTCAAGTGAATCCTGCTGCCATTAAAGGACTTTTGCCTGTTGCAGTTTGCCATATAAATGTGTGAGGAGTCTCGTGGAGCTCAAGAGTAGCCCTGCTGACATTGAAGGACCCTATCTTGTTTGGAGGTCGTGAGTACTAATTCAGGGCCGCTCCCTGTTGAATTGCCACATTGAATCCAAATGGAATTACTGTACTGCTGACTGTTTAACTAATTTTTCTTTTTATCTGTGTGAAAGGGCCCCTACCAGCTGCCACGGTTTGGACTAGCCACTAGGGCTTGGGTACCCAGGGACAATAACTGGTAGGGATAGGCCTGTGCACAGAGCCATAGGTAGATGAGTAAAGTGATAAGCTAATTAACCTGATTCCTCCCCGTCCTTGTTATATCCCCCTAAATAAATCAGAGCTGCTTGTTTCAGCAAAGTTATACTGCCTGAGGTATTTGTCTATGTTAAAGTATTGTACTGTGATTGTTGCACTGTATCTTATTTTACAGGAGGTCCCAGTGCCTGAACCAGTCCTGGGGGTAAGTGTATACTGTGAAGGTAATTCTGATATATTGTGTGGGCCACTAGTGGGAAGAAAGGGGGGTTGCAGTATCCCAGAGGGCTGTGACCAAGTTAGTTTAACTATTGCAAACCCTGACCTCTGGGTGGAGGCACCCGCCATCGGATCCAGGCCCCTCAACCTGTTAGTGGCAAATCAGGCAGGGGTAGTAGCCCCTGGGATAGCACCATCTAGGGGTTACACATGACTTTAGCCAAGTCAGTAAAGATAGTGGGTGATAAGTGAGCCTTATCTATCCTCATCAGGATGGAGTCAGTGACACACAGCAGTAAAGAGCCTGTGAATGGACTTTCCAAAAGCCAGACAGGTAGGGAGGGAGAAAGGAGGATGAGCTAAGAAAGGAGGAGAACTGAGAGAAAACCAGCTTTTCCTAGAGTTTAGCCAGCGAGGGGAGGAGAGAAATAGGGTGATAGTTCCCCAGGGTCCAGGTGTCAACCCATCAAGCAAATGGGAACAGAGCAAAGCTGAAAGAAGAGATTTAGCAGCAAAGAAAGGGGGGCAGCCATGGCAGGAGTGGAGAGGTGAAGAAGTTTAGGATCCAGACAATCGGGACTGTAAATATTGGAAGAATTAAGAGTGAGAAGAGAAGGCAAGACAACAGAGGCCAAGACTAGACAGAAAGCAAACAAAGAAGGGTGGAGTAGCAGTAGAAAAGGAAGCAGAAGATGGAGGAGTAGGGAGGTCAATAAAGTTAAAATGAGTGTTGAAATGTTGGCAACTTCAGAGGTTTCGGAGATGATCTAGAAGGGTTGCTGAGTTAGAGTGCTTGTTTCGATACAGGGGTGGGGGAATTAAATTGGAGTGAATAACCCAGATTTATGTGATAAGGGTGATTCCCTTATGGCAATGCACACAAACTGTGATGCAAATATCATCTGAAGCAAAAAGATGACTGAAAGAAACAAAGACTGCCACAAACAGTGACAGTCCCCAGCTGTTCAAACAAAAGCAATAAAATTACTTCTTTTTTCTGGGTGGGGAGGGTGGCTATGCCATCTGCACCCCTACAAAATAATATATCAACCTGGGGGGGTGGGCAGGTGGACTTTAAAAAGAAAGAAAAATACAGAATCCTACTGTAGGACCTGAACCTGGGTTTGCTGGCTCTGTAGGCAGTGGCTCTAGCCACTACACTAAACTGCCAGCTTGGCAGGGTTTGGCCACACACCTGCCTATATCCTGTTATAGCAAGTGTAGTTCACTGCTACACTCGCTTTACAGGATTCTTCACTCGCTTGCAACAGTCGCCCTAAACAAGAGCGGTATTATTGAGTCACTCATATTGAGCCACTCAATAATACTTGCCCATATAGGGTGCTACTGAATAACCCTCCAGAACTTACTCCAGAAATAAATATTGTTCTGGAGATTTGAGGCATAATATTTGGCCTTTGCATCACTGAGAGATTTTCTGCAGGCATTGTGGAATTGGCAATACCTCTACCAGTGCTCATGTTAACCAGAGGAATTATTGAGAGATCATGCTGAGCCAAAGGCCCTTAGGAGGGATGTGAGTTCAGAGCTGATGCAAGGCAGGTGGAACCCACAGACTCAAGATCTCCTTGGGGGGTGCTTGTCCCAGGCAGATATTAAACTGGAGAAAAAGAGATAGAGGGCAACATTTATGTCAGTGCATTGGACAAGAGGAGCCCAGTTAAGAAGACCCAAGGTCATCCAGGAGGCTGCCTAGGTTAAGAAATGTCAGTGATCAGGTCCAGATGTACCTGGCGGGGCTAAGGTGATGAATTTTCTGGATATAGCAAATTGTGCAGAGGTCAGCGATGGAGCCTGGAAGGGTACCTGCAGGACAGATTCTGCATGGAAAGGGAGGAAAAGATCCATTAAAGAACACAGTAGTTAGAGGACGGGGGGGTTGGATATGGTGGGTAGGGTCACAGACAAGTTGAGAACGATCTAGCACCTCAACCTTCTGAGTAAGGAATCTGAGGGAAAAGAAGGACCAGATTAAATTGAAGTCTATGTATAACAAGTTCTCAAGAGGAGGAGAGTATAATCAAGGAGGAGAGAAGGTGAATGACTGAGTCAGATTTAGACTTGGGGGGCTGGTAAATCCAACCAAGGAAGATGGGTAGAGAGTGTGGGAAAGAAACCTTACTTTACATAGAAGAATGTTGTGAGAGGAAGAGGCAGCAGCATGAAAGACAACATCACAGGAGAGGCTACAAAGGACATAAAGAAGTACACCACCATCTCTCTTACCTTGATCCAGCCAAAAGGGTGTAAAGCCAAGAATGAAGATGTCACTATTGGTGATCCTGGCAGATAGCCAGGATTCAGTGATGACCAGAAAATCTGGGTTAGTTTGTGGAATCTAGAGCCAAAGCTGGTCAAGTTTTGGAAAAGACTTCTTACATTAAGATGAAAAATTATAAGAACATTCGGTGGAGAAGGGGAGGAGGTACAGAGGTATGGCAGGATTTCACTGAACATTTCCTAAAAGGAGAAGTAAAATGAGAATAACAACTTTACATGAGAAGCCAAAGCAGTGAAGGGGGCGCAGGGGACTCTGACAGAGAATGGGTGGAAAGGGTGTAAGAGACCACCAAAAAGCTTTGAAGTTTAGATAAGTAGAGGTGATGATGGAAGGAGATGAAGGGAACTTAAGGGAGAACTGGAAAGAGAAAGAGGGAAGAGGTAAAGGTGGAGGGAGGAGAGGAGATAGGGCACCTAATACTGAATAAGCAGGGAGTGATGGCATGAAAAGGAGGATGACAAGGGGGAACAATAGAAGGGAAGTGCAGAAAACTGGAAGGGAGCCATAGAGGGATACAAGGGTGGGAAACTAAGTAAGACATGAGTAGTTGAGCTCCTGCAGCATACAGGTAGCAACTAGCAAAGCAATACAATCAAGGCAGGTAGCACAAGTTAAACAGCAAAAATATTACAAACCAGTACTATAGTAAGGGAATGCATATTAAACAGCAGTGGTACTATACAGCAACTCTATAGAGAAGTAAATGGAGAATAATGGATAGGCACTGTGTGTTATGCAATTTTTTACACACCTGAGGTGTGTGATGACCTGTGAACCTCGAGAACGAAGCTTGAGAGGTTTAATAGATCATCACACACTGAGGGTGTGTAAAAAAAACTTCATAGAAACACAGTTGCTTATACATTATTGTTTATAATTACTGGAGCAAGCAGGCAATGCCAGAAAGTTACTGAGACATCTATGCTTTGATCCCTGCTGCTGCTTAGTCCCCTACTCACCACACACACACACACACACACACACACACTCACCACACATACACACACACTCTTTTTCTGTGTCTCCCTCTCTAGATGATTTGTTTGCAAGAGTAATTTCTTTTTTTTCCGTTAAGTTTCAGTGTGGACCCACGCACAATGAGCCATGGCCATTCTCAATAATGAGTACCTGTACCTGCCTGTCTGCACAGTCCTCGCCTGAAGCGTGGCAGCAAGAGGATAAACCAGAACATTTTTTTTTTGATGTAAAGGCAGGATCAACCTGATAAATAATGTCAAAAAAGTACTAGGTTACCGGAGGTGAGAGGCTAAGTGTGAATGCGAGTCCTCGGTAACCGGAGAAACTGCCACCATGTTCATCAATCTGTTCGGTCCACTGACACACAGATTGTGAGCCAATAAGGTGGTGCACTAGAGATGAGTGACAATGCTAACAAAAGAAAATTTTACGAAAACACTAATAAACCGTTTTCGGGCTATTACGGCGTTTTACAGGTATCTGTTAATGGGTTGATAAAGGAGGTCACCAGTAATTATACTGAGAATAATGCCTGTGCATATGTGTGTTATGAAATTATCATACACCAAGTGTGTGTAAAAAATCCTCATATCAAAACCTTGCAGAGGCATTATTTTTTGTAATAACTGGAGCACGTTTTCGAGATTGTGTATGGAGGCAGTGCATTTTTTGCAGTTGATAGCAGTGACAGATTGATGACAAATTAATAGCAGTGATAGTATAAGGATGAAAATGCCATAATAACCCAGTATCTAGTTATTATTGCATTTGCCGGATTATTGGGGCATTTTAAAAGCAGCCTGAAGTGAGTTACTATAAGGGAGTCACCATTTATCATTGCAAATTAAACAGCAGTTGTATTATTCAGAAACTTAAAGGAGAATACAAACAAACAGCAGTGGTACAACACAGCAGCTCTATAGAGAGGTTCTGCACAGTTACCTGGAACTTAGATTTGTTGTGATGGGGGTTCAAGCAGAGCCACCTGGGGTACAGATGTCTCCCCTCTTGTGACTGTTTTCAAAAACTCCCCCTCCTATAGTGCCTTAAATGCTGGGACCACTTACTTGGGACTACTAGGGCAAGCAAATGAAAATACAAATGGCACTCATTAGTCCTGCTTTCTGCCATTCCGCTCTGAGCATGGACTGGGTGATGGGTAGGTAGAGCAGATCGGCTCTTGTTGCTCAAACAAAGTCAATGTTGGATGTGATCCTAGGAAACTCTATGGAAAAGGCTCATGGACTTTGGCTGGCAAGGTTAAGGTGGCCTCTGGACACATTGAAATGTAGAAACATAGACTTTGAAGGCAGATAAGGACCACTTGGCCCACCCAGTCTGCCCATTTCCCGACCTATTTGATAGGTTGCAGATCCTAGTTAACCAACAGCCTACTTCATCCTACCTCCACTAGAATTGCCTTATGTCTGTCAGTCCAATGCATTCATAAATTTCCCCACTGTTTTTGACCCCACAACCTCATCAGGAATGTAGTTCCATGCATCCACCACCCTCTCCATGAAAAAATACTTCCTCATGTTGCCCCTGAACTGTCCCCCCTCTACCTTCAGATTGTGTCCCCTTGTTCTTCCACATCTCTTTTTCTGAAAGATGCTACCCTCTTGAACTTTGTTGATTTCCTTGAGGTGCTTGAAAGTTTCTATCATGTCCCCCTCTCCCTCATTTCCTTGAGGGTATTCATATTAAGCTCTTTTAGTCTCTCTTTGTATGACTTCTTGTGAATACCCTGCACCATTTTAGTTGCCTTCCTCTGGACTGCGTCCATCCTGTCTATGTCCTTGCGGAGATGGGGTCTCCAGAACTGCCTGTAGTACTCCATATGGGGTCCCACCCACTGTCTGTACAGAGGGATAACAACTTCTTGTTTTCTACTGGTGATGCCTCTCCCTATGCATCCTAGTATCCCCCCAGCCCTCCTTTCTGCCTTCTTACATTGCTTGCCTGCCTTTAGGTCATCTGATATGACTCCCCCAAGTCCCTTTCCATTTTGTTGTTGTATACCCCTCCCTCCCCTCCCCCATTGTGTACTCTTCCTTTTGTTTCTCAGGTGCATTACTTTGCACTTCTTTGCACTGAATCTAAGCTGCCATATTTTTGACGATTCCCTCAACCCTGCCAAGTCCCTTCTCATCCTTTCCACACACACCCCTGTGTAACAACCCTGTTGCAGATTTTTGTGTCATCTGCAAAAAGGTATACTTTTCCTTCCAGTCCCTCCTCAATGTCACCTATAAAGACATTAAAGAGGACCAATAGAAGCACTGAACCCTGCTGGTAATACCCTTTCTTCAGAATGGACTCTGTTTACTATTATCCTCTGCATCCTGTTTTCCAGCCAAATTTTTACCCATGTTACCACCCTGGGACTGACTCCCAGGCTGACTAACTTGTTTATTAATCTTTTGTGTGGGATTGTCAAATGCCTTGCTAAAGTCTAGGTAGGCCATGTCCACAGCCCCTCCCTGGTCTACTACTTTGGTCACCCAGTCAAAGAAATCTATTAGATTCATCTGACATGACCTTCCAGCTGTGAAACCATGCTGCCTTGGGTCCTGCACCACGGCCTCTAGTTACTCAACAATTCTTTCCTTCAGAAGTGATTCCATCATTTTCCCTACCACTGAAGTCAAACTAACAGGTCTGTAGTTTCCTGCCACTGCCTTGCTCCCACTTTTGTGAAGCAGAATCACATCTGACCTATTCCAGTCCTCAAGCACCACACCATCTTCCCATGATTTGTCAAAAAGGGTAGTCAGTGGTGTCACTAGTTCTCCACTTAGTTCTTTTAGAATTCTAGGGTGAATCCTTTCAGGTCCCATTGCTTTGTCCACCTTCAGTTTCAGGAGTTCTTTCAGAACCCTTTCTTCTGTGAATGGACTGGTATCTGCCCCCCTATCAAGAGTGCTTCTACTGATTGGTTTACGCACCTCCCCCTCCTCTTCTTTTGTGAATACTAAGCAGAAGAATTTGTTCAGTATCCCTGCTTTTTTACTGTCACCCTCTGCCCACGCCCTCCTTTTTGTTAAACCTCACAATCCCTTCCTTGGTCTTTCTACGCTCCCCCTTCTGAACCGAGTTGCTATCTTTTCCTCGGTTTTGGCCTTTGCTATTCTAACTGCTTTCCCCACTTCCTTCTGCTTTAACTGGTACAGTTCTTTGTTCTGCTCCTCCTGTGTTTCCTTTTACTTCCTGAATGCTATCTTTTTCTCCCTAATCTTCCCCGCTAGAACTCTTTTGAGAACCATAGTGTTTTTTCCTTCATTTAGTTTTGTTTATTTGCTTCACACAAAGGTTTGTTGCTTCTGTGATGGCAGTTTTGATTTTCCCCATTGTTCTTCCATTTCTCCTTCTTGTCCATTTGCTAGTGCTTTTCTGAGGCACTCTCCCATTTTGCAAAAGTCAGCTATCCTAAAGCCCAATATCCTTGCTTTTGTATGGCTTGACTCTACGGCTGTGTTTGTCGTGAACCACATTATTTGGTAGTCACTTGATCCCAGATGGCTACGCAATTCTAAATCTGAGATCCTCTCTCCATTCCCTTACCAGATCTAAGATTGCTCCCTCCTGAGTGAGGTCCAACAGTAGCTGTCTGAAGCATGCCCCCTGTAGGGTATCAAAAATGGCCCTGCTCTTGGATGTGGCTGCAACAAAAGTGCTCCAGTTAACATCTGGCATATTATGGTCCCCATCAACAGTATCTCCCCTTTTTCTGCCATTCTAAGGATGCCTTCTATCATTTTCTTGTCCATCCCCCCAGATGGGGTCTGTATGCAACCCTTGTGTGTATTGTGGTGCCATTTCCTGTTTCCAGGGTGACCCACAGTGGCTCCTCTCCTCCCTGTTTACCATTTAGTTTAGTTGCTTTGATTACTTTCCTTACGTACAGAGCTACTCCTGTTTTATCTGCCCTGTGCCTCCTGTAGATTGTGTACCCTGGTATGTTGACACCCCAGTTATGGTTTTCTGTGTACCATGTTTCTGTGACTGCCACAATATCCAGGTGTCCCTCTTCCATCAAGGCCACTAGTTCAGGGAGCTGGTTACCCAGACTTAGGGCATTGGTACTCACTGCCATACATGGTGAGAACAGGTCCCTGGCTTAAACTGGTGTGCTAACTAGGAAGTAGAGCATCATGGTTTAGGAGCTCCATTGAACTTGATAGTCCTGCCTTCTGCTAGCATGCTCCAAGCATGGATTGGGTAGCAGGGAGGCACAATAGAGCAGTTCCTCCTTCTCAAACAATAGTAATTTCAGGCAAAATCCTTGGGAGCCCTTTGGAAGAGGCTCATGACCCCTCACTTGGCGAGCGCAAGATGGCTGATCATGCCGAATGAACAATAACAGGTCCTTAACTTGAAGTAGTGTGCTGGGTGAGGAGAGGAGCACTGCAGTTTACAAGCTTTGATGAACTCAAAAGCAGCACTTTATATGTTTCCAAAAAACTGACCAATTGGTCATATACCAGTTTCTTCTGTACTTGTCCTGTGCTTGATAAGAAGGAATTTGTTTAGTTTTCCAATAAGTCTGGAACCTGCCTTTGCATATGGGTACAGTAAAAGCCACCTTGTACAGGTTCTTTGGATGCTAGTTGAAGTATTTTGCCTCCACCTCATTATACTCTGGTCCTTTTGATACGTTATATCTATACAGTGAGATATACACTTCTTTCAATATAACAGCACTGCCATGAAAGTTTATTCTCTTTAAATTTAGTAAAGGGTTAAAATAATTTGTGTTTATGTAAGTCTACAACATAATACTACAGATTTGTAAAGGTGACATTTAGCAAAGCAACAGTGTTCCCAGATCATCACTGAAAACAGGAACTTGTGCCTAGTGAGCATTAGTTGGTTACCAAAGAATAAACTGAAAAAAGAAAAATAAAAAGGTAGGTTGGTGGCTTCTGGGATTTTATTACTCCATACACAAACAATATTAGATCATGGTCACATATAGAATCTAGGGAGACTCACACTCCTACTATGTTTTTGTTTTGTTCACCATACAGAATCTAGCAAGACTCCCAATAATCCCCTGACCTCCTCTGTATCTCAGAGACATGGCTTTCCTTATGAATTCCCAACTCCCAAATAGCCCTCCTGGACTACCAGCTATTCCACCAAGACTGTGGCAAACATGGTAGCCATCTACACCCAACACAATCTGCCCTTCTCCTTCTCCCTGAGTGAGTTTCGTCCCTCCTCACACAAACTTCTCGTGGTCACCCTGAAGCTCCCCTCTTCCTTCCTGTGTTTTGTTGCTGTGCTTTATTCCTCCTCCAAACTCTCCCCATCCCCACTAAAAGACACTATAGCCTCAATAGTCACCCATGCCTCATCGGGTGACATCCTTATACTGGGGGACTTCAATTAGAACTGGATCTCTCCTGCCCTCAAAGACTTCACAGAGAAAGCAGAGGTCCTTAATCTGTGTCAACTAATTAAGGAGCCCGCCAGGCTTAGCCCCCAGTCCCAAAACCACTCACTCTTAGACTGGATGCTCTCCTCCCACCCCCATCAGATTGCTGCAGCAAGTCTACTTCATGATGTTTTCAGTGACCACCACATCACCTTCTGCATACGTAAAATATGTCTGCCCCACTCCTCCCCTAACTACTGCTGGCTCAGGTTCTACAGACAGGCTAGGAAAAATCCTATTGCCTGACAGCCCAGGACAATAGGAAATTTAATGTGAACAACTAGATCTCCTGATTTAAATGCCCGTCAGGCAAGCAACAAAACCATGGATTGATTTTGGTAGTCTGGACATGCGCTTGATTTTATAGCATTGCGCATGCCCATCTGCCAAGTAAAGACTCCCCTTTTTTTTTTTTAGCAGTGGCAGTGCTAACTACTTGTTGTGGCCATGAGGAGGAGAGCAAGTCGCCGAAGAGGAGGAAGAGGGTGCACAGGCGTGATCTCCAATGAAGCTGCCTGTGTCACTTGACTTCAATTTTGGCCATCATGTGACCCCCAGTCTGACAGTCGACTGATGAAGAGTGGCGTCTGTGGCAGTGAGTAGGCAGAGTGAAGGGGTGGTCCCAGGTGGAGTACACTGTCGCACACCAGCAGCGTGTTACATTGAGTGAGACCGCCTTCCGAGTACTGAGCAAACACGCTCTAGCCCTATAGTGCTCCAATTGCTCAGATATCTCAGCGTGAGGAGGGTGTTGTAATTGGTGTGGTGTGTGTGTGTGCACTAGGAGCAGCGGGCAAGGAAGAGAAAACTAGTAGTTTATTGTAGTCAGGCAGACTCTGATTCCACTCCAGTCCAGCATATAAAAAAAACTCTTTTCAGAGCTTGAGGATTCCGTGGCTTGGTTGTAAAGGGGGTATATTACCCTAGGAGGAGAAGAGAGACTAAGGAGGGTTGTGTTGGAGGGGCCGGTAGCCTCGGACCCAAGTCCAAACTTAAGTGGTCGAGCACTCGATGAGCAGCCGGGAGACAGATCATGGTGGATGACTATAAAGTTAATTAGAGGGAATTGGTACATTCAAAATAAAAAATATTAAATCAGTAATTCCCAGCTCGGTGAACTGTCAAAAACACAATAGACAGCTGAGTAGGCAACTGAGGAGCACTTTGCCAGTTCTCTTTAGCATCCCTGTTGTTGCAGCAGCTTAAGGGAGCAGTGCCTCTTACTCTCTGCCTGTGTGAGGCTGTACTGCACTGCACTCTGCCCAGGCTGAGAGAGAAAAAGGAAAATGACAAAATAAAAAATAAAATTATATTTTTCTAAGTTAAAAGTAGTCAGACAGAAGCTGGTGGCTACTTGGGTAGCTATTTTGTTTGTTTGCCTCCAACCTCAAGAGTTAAGGCAGAGACAGTCTGCTGCTGCTGGTCACTATCCTCAGAACACAAATTGCAATACAGTGTGCAGGCTAGAAGACAGTGCTAAAGGAGTAAAGCACTCAGGATGAGAGAGAGGGGGCTGGGGCTGGGGGGACAGTCAGGGACAATAAAATTCTAAGAAGTACACCAACCACTGTACTGTCTGCTGCTGACTGCTGGTATAATATATATAGAAAAGAAGAAAGAAAACAGTAAGAGAGAGAGCTAGACTATGGCAAGCCGTTAGGGACATAATTCAGAATCTCTGGCTGTATAGTAAAACATACACTATATGGTGAAATACATACATCGTATAGTGAAATATATACATTATATAGTGAAATACATACACAATGTAGTGAACCACATAGAGTATCTACTGAAATATATACATCGTATAGTGAAATACATATACTGTATACTGAAATACATATATTATATAGTGAAACACATACACTATATAGTGAAATGCTTACATAGCATAGTGAAATACATACACTATCTACTGAAATCCACATACTGAGTACTGAAAGTCCACATACACTATATACTGAAACAAACGTACTATGTACTGAAACATATACACTACCTACTGAGATACATACACTACAGACTGAAACATCCACATAAACTATCTACTGAAACTAATACTGTATAGATTGTAACACATACACTACATATTGAGTAAAAACTGCATACACTATATACTGAAACAAATACACTATATATTGAAATGCATACACTACACACTGAAAAAAGCATATACACTATATACTGAAGCAAATACACTATATATTGAAACTTCTAGACTTTATATTGAAATACATACACTATCTATTGAAATAAGTACACTATGCACTGAAAAATCTGAATACACTATATATTGAAACAAATACACTGGCCCAGATATTCAAAAGGGGTTCGCCAAAGGCAACAGGGTTGCGCATGCGAAAGTCCAAAAACGCGTCATTTAGCGATATTCAGAAGGAGGCAGTTGCGCCTTCAAACATGCTGAGCAACAGCGTAATGAAAATGAAGGCACGCGCAATCGGCAGAAGTGGATCCATGCATAAAGACCTGCAATGCGATATTCGAAGATGGCGCGACAAGCAATAGCGGCACAGCCGGAAATTGCGCACTAGCGGAAATGAGCCAAAATAAAAAGGCTCAAGGAAGCAGCGCAAGAACGCTACCAGGCTGCCAAGGGGGAGAGAGAGAGAGAGAGACAGAGACAGAGACAGACAGACAGACAGCAAAGGGCAGGCAAGGAAAGTGTGTCCCATAGTCTGTAGAGGCCAGCGGGGGGTGCCCGGTGCAGTGGAAGTAGCAGTCAGGACAGTGGGGGTAACACAGCAACACCAGCCGGGGGGGTCAGAAGCCAGGGAGATGGACAGTGCCAGTTTCCACATGGAAGCTGTAATGAGGGGGGTGAGAATGCATGTGCAGGGGCGTGGCGTGGAAGGGCTGTCGGGTATGCCCCGACAGGCGGTACTGCGGGCCCGCATCAGCTTTGAGCTGTACACAGATGTAGAGATCGGGGCCGTACCACCTGAACAGGGCAATACTGAGACGGCTCTGTGAGCTGTGCAGTGATGTGATGCAGGCACCCTCACGACGGAGTCACGCCAGTGTCGGTGGAGACCAAGGTGACAGCCTGCATGTGCCTGCTCACCACGGGCACCTTCCAGAGGCCTACATAGGACACCACAGGCATCACACAGTCAGCCACGTCATGCATCCTCACCCACCTCAGCACTGCTGCCACATGCTGCAGAGTACATCCATTTCCCCAGCACCGCGGCAGAGCCGACAGCAAACATGCAGGAGTTCCACAGGTAGCACGTATGCCTGGCGTGCTAGGGGCCTAGAACTGCACCATGTGGCCATCCGTGACACCACCTGGCCCCGATGGCCACGCATACTCGGAACAGAAAGGGATTCCTAGTGTCAACTGCCAGGTGGTGTGATGCCACTGGGCGTATAATCAATGTCTGTGCCACACACCCTGGCGGAGCACATAGATGCCTTCATATGGTATCAGTCTGCACTGTGCCATCGATTTGAGAGTGGGACATCCCCAAGGACATCTAGTGGGTGAGTACACACATGGAATGCAAACTCTGGCAAGGGTGGAATGCCACAGGTGCCATGGTAGTGGCACACAGAGAGATGGCCAATATGGACCTGGAACATGACACTGATCTCCACTATCTCCACACAGGTGACTGCGGATACCCACCCGTCCCTGGCTGCTCACACTGCGGCGCCCATGACCCCAGCGCAGCTATGCTATAATGAGGCACATGCCACAACACGAACATCATAGAGCTGGATGTTGGGATGCTCCAAGAATTTCCATGCCTAGACACCTCCGTGTAGCCTCACAGTACAGCCCCCAAAAGGCCTGTGGGATATTCCTGCCTGTTGCATCCTGCACAACATGGCCAAAGACCATGGATAGCCATACAGGTCGTAACAGGGGACAGCGATGGGGACACCAGTGGCGCGTGATGATGGTGATGAGCAGCCTCCCTAGGACGGAGGGACCCCGATCGATCTGGCAGGTCCAGCTGCACGGACACCATCACAGAGGAGCACTACGCACAGCACAGGTAAGTCAGGGGACATGTGCAACCAACACTGTCCATG
The DNA here is from genome assembly GCA_016271365.2 of Neoceratodus forsteri. Classification (NCBI taxonomy): domain Eukaryota; kingdom Metazoa; phylum Chordata; order Ceratodontiformes; family Ceratodontidae; genus Neoceratodus; species Neoceratodus forsteri. The sequence goes on along the minus strand of CM028133.1, from coordinate 81,009,617 downwards.
CGAAACCACAGGCACACAGGGGAACACACCAGGTGCATGACGGTCAGGGGAGGGAACGGTCCAGGCATACAGACACACCATCAGGGAGGGTGAGCACTCATATGGGACACACACACATCAGGCACAGAGCGTACATGGGCAGATGCACAGCACTGCAGAACTGACATTGCTAACACAGCACCAGACCACCCCCACCACCAGTACTGTCCAAGTGCGTGTGTCAGATGCTGGGCACCCTTGCACTTTGGTGTACAGTGCAATGCAGGCATCATCATGCACACGCACCTGTGGAGCAGTTGGGAGGTGTCGGGTGGTCGATGTGTCGGCGAGAGCAGAGCGACCCGCAGTGCACTGCCCACTATGACACATTGCACACATGGCAGCACCAGACAGGGCCCGCACTGGGAGACAGCTCAGTCATGTAGCACTGTCCCACGTGCCACCGCGGATGCGTATGGCCCCGCCGCGAATTCCAACAGCACGGGCAGGCTGAGCAGGGCCACATGGGGTTGCACTGTTGTACCACCAGGGGTCCCACTGTGCTAACGCGACCTTGCCCGCACAGGGGTCTGCAGCATGCTGAACAAACCTGCACCAGGGGTGCTCGGATGCCCATTAGCAGAACCTGGCATCGACAGGCCTGGTGTCGCACGACGCCGGAACGGGAGTGAGAGTGCACTGTGGGGTGCTGATACAGGGGCACCTGACTGTGTGACCAATGCATCCACGACAGAGACCACTGCCTGGTCAGCCTGTCAATGGCGGCGGTCACATCCATCCGTGATACGGACCAGCTCGGCTCGGTCTCGAGCACACCCTGCTGTGCCACTCCACGGACACAGACAGTGCCTCCACGACCTTTGCAACCCACCTCTGCAGCTGTACTGATTCCTGCAGCAGGCGGGTGTGCTCATCCAATGGGTACTGTGCCCCAACGGCATCCTGACCCCCAGGGTGTGGCGGTCCTGATGCACAACACCCTTGAGGGTGGGCGCTGTTCCCGCCGTGACCAGGAATGGCTGATCAAAGGGCGGCGGACATGTGCCACTGCTTGACACTCGTACCCCCAGACCTGGTGGGCCGACTGCTGCTGCCCCTCCAACCGCTGTACCCCAGGTCCACTCGTTCTACCGCTGTGCTAGGCAACAGTGCCAGACACCTGCACAGCCACCGGTGCTGCCCCACAGGTGCTGACAGGCACAGCCTGGGACCGTGCCAGCATGCTGGTACACAAGTTGGAACCAGACAGGCCCAGGGCACGCGTTGGCCTGCCATGTGTCCGTCTATGACACACAACCATCACTGCCCATTGCAGGCCTTCTATCATCAATGGTGCAGGTACATGCTACTGCCATGGCTCACAGCGTGCTGGCATGCTTGCATGCCAGACTGCTGAGACACAGGCTGTGCACCCCGCACCCGTATCACTGACACCAGAGTTTGCGCCCAGCCAGCATGCTGCTGCAGTGCCTGCTGGCTGGTGGTGGAGGTGGATGGACCCTCCTCCATGTCCAGCAGGTCAGCATCACTGTCTGGACCCACCACCACCGTCTCCTGAAGACGAACAGGATCTGTAACAGAAAGAGAGTACATGTGAGTGCATGTGAACAACCGCCCCCAAACACCACCACCATGTCATACCGCACTGATGGGCTTCCACCTGTCTGGAATCCTCACCTGGTATGCCCCAATGACGCTCGGCTGCTGGCTGCCACCAGTGTCTCCCACAGTTGGGGTCAGCTCAACACCACTGGCAGGCCCGCCAGTGCCAGCACATGCCGCCCTGAAGGCTGCCACCTCTCCTTCAGCCTCCCGCGGTCTGTCCCCATCTTTTCTTGCATTCCTGCACGGAGCTGGTGGCTTCCGTGCAGGTTAACGGCCCAAGCTACCCCCTCCCATGCAGCCGCACGGGACTGAGGGGTGCCCCTCTGTCCACTCAGCACTGGCTCCTCATCCAGGTAGGCCTGGAAGAGAGCCTCCGTCTCTGCTGCTGTAAAGTTGGGCCTCCTCCTACGCCCACCGTCCTCACCCTCACCGTGGCTCTGCTCAGTCATGGCGGTCTGTATGGGGGGAAGTGGACACCTGTCACTGTGCAGTCTACAGCATTTTCCCATGACCATCGTCCTGAACATCACACAGCATGCAACCTACCTCTCACCTGCAGTAACTGAGAATCTAATAGCATGACCAATGTCGCACATTTATAGCGCAATACATGCAAATTAAGAGTGGAGTAACTATAATGACATGCAAATCGTACCACTGCGCCCTTTGAATGGCTGATCAGATGATTTGCATGTGTCGGCTGAATATCGCGAATCTCGCGCTTTGGCGCACACGGAAGAGTCGGCTGAGCCAATCGGCGAGATCTGTGCCTGTGTGGTACCTGCATTGGCGCATGCCCAGATAGCCACGTAGGCATCTGTCATGCTGCTGATGTGCTGAGCGCCGATCGGAAATTCAGGCCATGGCCACCATTGTGCCAGTGGCGCTACAGCAATGGCACTATATGGCTCAGGCACTACCGCGCAATACTCCACTGTGGCACTGGTACGCAGCTGGTCGGGTCGCGCAGGATGCCCATACGTCAGATGGCGCCAGCGTAGGCCTCGCGCCATTGCCCATGACCTTGTGTATGACCTGCCCCTGTTACTTGTTCGGCCTGCCATGTGTATCGCCTTTCTGTGCCTTTCGGTAGACAGCGCTATGGATGGACGGGCGCCTGTTCTAACAGCCATTGGAGCCTGTGGTGGCTTAATACGCAAACATCTCTCACGGGGTCACGGCGCAGCAGCCTACATTGCCTGCTGTAAAGTTGGCGCGATGGCTAGGAGGAGGGTGGTGTCCTGGAGCCAGCTTGAAGTGGCCAACCTGGTGGGCCCTAGTTGAGCCACACTATGATGGCCTTTTTGGTGAGGTGCCCCTCACTCAGTGCAAGGACTGGAGGTGTGGCAGCAATGTCACTGACCTGGTGGGGTCACTGGACAGTGCCGGTCTGCTGAGCAGTGCTAGCACTGGTACAGTGACCTCCGCCCGAGGGAGCCAGAGCTTAACGCGCTGCTCTACATGCCAGGGGGGTGGTGCCTAGGCCAGGTGGGAGTGCCATCTATGCACCTGTATTATCTGTAGGTGTGTGTGTGTGTTTTGGTGGCTGTGCATAGGTGATGGCTCCGCCATGGTTGGCTGTGTCAGTGTGTGCAGCTGTGAGATGAATGGGCATGGCTGTGTGGGCAGGCACTGTCACTGAGCAGGGGCAGTCTGCTTTTGAGTCACACTGATGTTTGTCTCAACATATGTCTCCCACAGGCTGGGATGTGGGGGATGAGGGGCAACATTGATGAGGGCCTGCTAGGGACCCGTTGCTAGCAGGGATTGCACCCCACCAGCAGCAGCAGTGCCAGCAACAGCGCCAGTCAGAGCTGCTTGAGCAGTGTGAGTATCATGACTTCCTGGATGCTATTGCATGCTGGGAGGCTAGCAGCCTGCACTAATACAAAACATGCAGGGAAAGGGAGGTCATAATTCCACTATACAAGATACTAAAGTGAGGCCCCACCTGCAGTACAGTGTACATTTCTCTTGAGGACCATACTCTACGTAAGGACGTAGAGTGGGCAGAGAAGCGTTCAGAGGAGGGCAACAAGATGGTGCATGGTTTGTATCATAACCCGGTGGAGACAGGTTGAAGGAACTGAACCTGTACTCCTGGAGGAGAGGAGGGAGAGGGGATATGATAGAGACACAAGGCATCTTACAGGGTGGAATAGGGTGCAGGGAAACACTATTTTGAAGTGCAAAAGATGTTCCAGGACTACAGGGCATGGGATGCAGTTGGAGGGAGGACGATTCAGAGGAAACATGAGCAAGACTTTTTCTTCACAGAACGGGTGGTGTTAAGTGGAACACCCTGCCAGAGGGAGGTGGGGCTGTACACACCACGGGATTTCAGACTGCATGGGATAGATATAACGGAATTCTGAGGTCAGGGGTAAGGGCAACAGACTTAGGTAAACAAAGTAACTTACAGGCTGAAATGGACAGACTTTGAGGGCTATAGGCCTCATTCGTCGACACTGGCTATGTATCTATGTCTGTAGGCACGACACAGGTGACATGCATCACTGTCCAGTTTCACAGCATCGCCTGTGTATGCATCACTGGTGGTCCATGCATGCACTGGCACATAGCTGCACTGGCATCGCATCACGCTGCCACGCTCACTTGCCAGCCTCCACTTGTGCTGTGATGGACATGGGCAGTGTGTGTGTGCAGTGGTGTGCATAGCTGGTGCCGCCTGTTTGTGATGGCCATGTGCATGTTCACTGTGGGTGGGGCGATGTCATTGAAAGGGACATTGGGCCATATGGCTTGCAGGTTGGGTGGTGTTCAGGGTTGTGGTCAGTCACAGCCATTGACTGTGTTCCCATTTTCCTAGGCCTCGTAAGGTTCTCCATCGCTGGCGAGGATGCAAACAGGGTCATCCGATAGCTTGTGGCCCAGGAACACCGACATCTCTGCACTCAACACACCGCCATGGCTCATGGAGGAGGCGTGCAGGAACCGTGACACCAGCAGGTGGACTGGCCGGCCGGCTGGCCATGACCCATTCTTCCCTTCCCACTTCTCCCATCCCTACCACCCTGCCTTCCCTCTCCAAGTTTGTCATCCTTTACCGCTTGACCAAACCTTACCTTGTACCCGTCCCCTTGTAAATAGTTGTAATTGTTCTTGTTAATGTTTGCTTTGTTAAAATACATTTATATTTTTATACGTAATGTGTTGGTCTCTGATTTGCAGCTGCCTATGGGTGCCTGTGCTGCAGGGTGTACATGCCATCTGGGCTTGTATGGTCCTGGTGTGTGTGTGTGTGTGTGTGTGTGCATGGGGAGGCATTCCAGCATGGCAGTGACTTCGGTTGGTCTTGTCCCTGCTGCCACCCACTGCTGGGTGCACAGGGTGTGTCTGTTTGCAGGCTTCTGTGCTGCACGGGCTGACGTGGTGCTGGGGAGATGCATGGTTTCCCGTAGTGCCAGTCACTGCACATAGGTGGTGTCTTAAATAGGGTTGGACAGTGCAGGGGTGTTCAGAGCACAGGGGCTGATGCACTGTGGTTGTCAACCCCTGTGTGTGGCACTCTCAGCCTGCCAGTGGTTGAAAGTCATGGCTCTGCTATGCTTTGTTGGTTGTCCTCATGGGTAAGTAGATCATCTGTCCCACCCCTGTGATGCTGTGCTTGGGGTGCAGGTGTGGTGTGGGTTCTGCAGTGTGTTCCTGTGCCCATGTGTGACATGGCTGGCGGTGGTCCCAGCCTGCCTCCCGGATGCAGTTCCATTGCTCTGGGGGTTTGCTTGCGCCATGGCACCTCTGGAAATGCTCAGCAGGGTTGCCCTGGTTGCGCCATAGCGCAAATACTTCCCGCTCAGCTTCTCCTTCCTGGTTGGCGCTTATGGCGCAGTATGTGCGATATTCAGATTGGGTTGCTTGCGTAATTTGTTCTGCTCCATGTTTGAATATGTCGGCACCTTGCCGCGCGCATTTGCGCAACTGGTTTGTGCTTGCTCCTGCTGTTGCGCTCATTTTGAGCGCAGTTTGAATATCTGGGCCACTGTATATTGAAAAACATACACTGTCTATTGAAATGCATATACTACACACTGAAAAAGCACATACACTATATACTGAAACAAATATACTATATATTGAAACATCTTCACTTTATATTGAAATACATACACTATCTGTTGAAATAAATATACTATGCACTGAAAAATCTGCATACACTATATACTGAAAAAATATACTACATGGTGAAACATATACACTATGTATTGAAACACATACACTGTAGACTGAAAATTCTACTTACTCTATATACTGAAACAAATAAACTATATACTGAAATGGACTATGTTCTAAACTACCCATCTCTGCCCCTTCCCCCATGAATGTCCTAGAGCTGAACTCATTCCCTGTTGCATTCAGTTAGGCTGCTAGCTTGATGAAAGGATGTTAAAACTGCAGAGCTGAGGTAAACAACACAGGTCTATCTCTTATTCTACTTTATGGGGTTTTCCTTTGTTTTGCTTGTACACCTTTAGTCAAATTTCAGACCATTGTGATGTAACAAGAAACTTTAAAACTAATTTAAATGCTGTAGTTTTTCTTTTAAGTAAGTGCTGCCTTCATTTACTGTCAGACAACATATTTTGAGTAGGAAGTTAATACAGGATATTCCTAACATACCTGTATACATAGGAGCTGCTTGCATTTTTCCAAGTTAAATTGTTGATTGGGTTTATGTATTAATTACTGTGTGTTGAATGCTTGGGCTACTTAGGAGCTGTGAAGTGTAAGCCAAATCATTGCTAGTTTGTACCTATGGACTATGTTTTGATTAAGTTTTTATTTTAATCTTTTGTTTAATAAACGTTTCTTGGTTAAGAAACAAAAATATAAATTTTTGCTGCAATCCCTCAGTATTCAATTCTCATCAGGAGTTTAGCGAATTTGCATTGTTTTACTGAATAACTTTACTGTGAATCCTCATTGGAGGCATGCACAGTTTGTTTTGGGGTTTGAACTTCTCAAACTGTGTTTTATTTCTTTTTTTTTTTCCCATAGGGATTTGTATCTCCTTAGCCTCCCTGCTACTCCTTTGCCCACTGACATCTCCAGCCCAATCATTTACCATCCACAGGACATATTTGTTTGAGATCCCCCCCACACATCCCATGCTAGCGAGGAGGCATGACAAGGAGACACATATTCCGACATGAGAGAGCCTGTTGGGCAGCAAAATTCATGCAGTTGTTGGACTTTTTGCCATTAGGGGTTTCTATATTTTGTTTCATCCCCTGGGCAGCCAAGCATGGAATTATAACATGCATAAAGACATGCTTTCTTTGTGCCTGCCTGAGCCTCCCCCTTATGCACCCTCTGCCTCTGTGAACCTCCTCAGCTAGGTGATGTTGAAGATGGGGGGTGACTTCTCACTGAGAGGAGAGCATTCCTCGAGATGTTTAATCATATCCCTCCCAGCTAACCCCAGCAACTCAGGTCCACCTCAAACTGGGCCACTGGCATGGGAGGCAGTGCACCACTGTTGCTAGCTACTTCACTAGACTGTGTTTTACAGTAACAAAGACAGCATAGGTAAAAGAAGAAACTTATATTTTATCTAGTTGTTTATAAATATTTTAAGTCATATCACAATGTTTTGAATCGATAAAGGTTTTGTAAGCAAAAATCAGAAATACATAAAGAGATAGATAGATAAACCTTTTATGTTTACCTTCTGTATCTTAGAGGCATCGCCAGGATTTTAGTCAATTGGGCCCGATCAGAAGGTTAGCGCAGAGCTAAACATTACACTGTGGAACAGCATGTTTGATCGGTGTTTCATCATACTTGATACTACCTGATCATATATGTAAATATACTACTACGCTATGTAATGAGCAATCCTCTCCTGCATACAGAGCACAGTGTTGTATAAAAGGTTCTTTAGTGACGTAAGTACTTCCTCTATATTTTATACTCAGCCTCTAGACTTCTAGTTCCTAGATTGATTTTGTACTTTTGGTTTTGAACCCAAACTGCCATGTCCTATAGCACACTTTAAGTTTTCTAATGTCCCCACTCATTCTCTCCATCTGCACCTATCAATGTTATAGATTGTGGTGTCGTTCTAAAAGGCATATCTCCCTTCCAGTTCTTCTGTATGCCACCTTATAAGACACTGAAGAGGATGTGTCTCATTACTGAGCCCTCCGTATCCTACTGGTCACTCTCCCTCACTGAGGAGTGCACTATCATCACCTCTGTTGCTGTTATCTCAGGTGCAGCACTTAGAGGCACAAACACTAATCTGAAATGAGTTGTTATACCACTGTAACAGGACTAGCACTGCATTGTGATAAGTATGGTTGATACTATTTTAAAAGTATCTTTCTGTGCAGTGCTAACTGTTAATGTGGAATTATTTTTTTTTTTTTTTTACAGATTACTAATTGTAACCAGGTGTTCACAATCAGTTACTCTAATGCATAAGGTGTACAGGTATACTAAAGTTTCTTGAAGTGTTAACACACCGCGTGTTAGTGCTAGTTAATGATTCTGGGAATCGTGTTTAACTGCACACACGTAGCTGCCAGTGCTCCCCGGCACATACACATAGTCGGTTCTGACACAATAAAACAAGTATTTGTCAATGCTGAATGTTGATTGCTTAACCGCTGAGCGGTTTCACCATTCTACCGCTTGTTCTGTTTTTTCTCCCGGTGCTGCAGGCTGCTGTTTTGTACTGAGCTCCTTGGTTATAATTTCTTCTCTGTCCGCGAAGAAATCTGCAGATGGCCTGACAGAGTTCATTGAGGTGGGTCACTCCCACTCTCTTATTCTGTTTTCTTGTTGTAGCTGGCCTTTGTACTGGGCTCCTGCCTCTGTTGGTGGCTTTTTCTGCAACAAAGAAACTGCATATCCCAACACAGGTCCGGAGGTTGCCTACCCCTCTGTCACCACTCTTCCGTGTTGCCGCACTGCATGGCCCTGTATTGGGCCCGCCGTGTTGCACCTTTTTCTGCCCGCCAGGCAATCCACAGATCACGAGTAGAGCTCTGTTGAGCCACCACCCTCTCACTGACTTGTTCTGTTACTGCCACCGGCTGCAGGCTGTCCTTTGTGCTGGGCCCCTGGGCATTCTTTTTCGCCCAAAGAAACCGCAGCAGTCCCAACAGAGTTCTGTTGAGCTCACCACTCCACTTCCTCACCTCTCACTGTTTCTGTGTCTCTGTGGGCAGCTGTCCTTTGTGCTGGGTTCCTGCCTCATGCAGGTTTATTCGCCCACAATGTCTGCAGCAGTCCTGACGCAGGTCCGAGCTTGCTCACTCCCCTCTCAGTCCATTATTTCATTTCTGCTCGTGCTGCAGGTTGGCTTTGTACTGGGCCTCCTCACATTGCTGCTTTTTCTGCCCACAAAGAAACTGCAGCTGTCCCGACAGAGCTCCATTGATGTCACCTCCCCCTTGTCTAACTTGTCATTCTTTTCTCCTGTCGCTGATCCCTTTGTACTAGGGTTCCTGCCTGGTACTTTTTCTGGCTACAAAACAATTGCAGTAGTCCCACAGAGTCTGCTGATAGTTACTCTCACTTTGTTCCATTTGCCAGCTGCAGGCTGCCCTTGTACTGCCTGCCAGCATTGCCGCCTCTTCTGCCCACAAAGAATTTGCAGTCATGTGATAGAGTTGCTGAGCTCGCTTAGCCCCTCTCACTGGCTTGTTTTGTTATGCTACGCAGGCTGCCCTTGTACTGGGCCTCTGCATTGCTGCTCTTTCCTGCCTTGACAAAGAAATCTGCAGTCCCAATATTCTTGAGTCACTACTCCCATCCTTCACTGCTATTCTGTGTCTGCTGTTCCAGGCTGTCCTTTTTTTGTACTGGGCTTCTGCCTGTGTTGGCACCTTTTTGCCTACAAAGAAATTTTAGTTGTCCTGACAGAGTTTGTTGAGGTCGTTCACTCTGCTTGTCTCATCGCTCATTCTGTTTCTCCATGGCAGGCTGCTGTCTTGTAGTTGGCTGCCTCTGTTGCGCCTTTCTGCCCACAAAATCTCTGCAGTCCCATAGAGCTCCATTGCTCTCACTCACCCCTCTCTACTCGACTTTCTTCTGCTGGTGCTGCAGGCTGCCCTTTCATTGGGCTCCTGCTCATGCTTGCCGCCTTCTGGTCCACAAAGACATCTGCAGCTGAGACAGAGTTCGAGCTCGGCCAGTCCCTCTCACCACTCATTCTGTTTTCACGCTAATGCAGGTTGCCCTTTACTGACCTCATGTAGAGGTTGCCTTTTTTCTGCTCATGCTAAAGAAACCGTAGTCCCACCAAAGTCTGAGCTCACTCTCATTTCTCTATCCTTCACTCGCCTCATTCTGTGTCTCTTTGCTGCTCCAGTTGTCCTTTTACGGCTTCTGCCCAGCACCTCTTGCCCACAAAGAACTCGAGTTCCACAGAGTTTGCTGATGTCGCCACCCACCTGTCTCATTCGCTATTCTGTTTCTCCTGGCGCTAGGCTGCCATTTTGTAGTTGTTTCGCCTCTGTTGGCTTTTTTCGCCCACGTTAGTTCCAGCAGTCCCAACAGAGCTCTGTTGAGCTTGCTCACCTCCTCCTCTTGCAATTTATCATTCCATTTCTGCGGTGCTAGCGTTTGTACTGGGTCTGCCTGTGTTGCCACCCTCTTCGCCCATTGAAGAAATCTGCAGCAGTCACAGTAGAGCTCCATTGAGCTGGCTCGACTCACCTCTCTCTCTTGCTCGTCTGCTCTGTTTCTCCCACTGAAGGCTGCCCTTTTGTACTGGGCCTCATACCGCTCACAAAGAAACTGCAGCAGTCCCAGCAGCTCGTGAGCCTACTCACTCCCGATTTGCGCAACTGGTTTGTGCTTGTTCGTTGTTGCGCCATTTTGAGCGTAGTTTGAATATTGGGCATTGTATATTGAAAACATACACTGTCTATTGAAATGCATATACTACACACTGAAAAAAGCACATACACTATATACTGAAACAAATACACTATATATTGGAAACATCTTCACTTTATATTGAAATACATACACTATCTAGTTGAAATAAATACACTATGCACTGAAAATCTGCATACACTATATACTGAAAAAAATACACTACATGGTGAAACACATACACTATGTATTGAAACACATACACTGTAGACTGAAAAATTCACTTACTCTATATACTGAAACAAATAAACTATATACTGAAATGGACTATGTTCTGAAACTACCCATCCCCCTGCCCCTCCCCCATGAATGTCCTAGAGCTGAACTCATTCCCTGTTGCATTCAGTTAGCTGCTAGCTTGATGAAAGGATGTTTAAAACTGCAGAGCTGAGGTAAACAATACAGGGCTATCTCTTATTCTACTTCTTTATGGGGGTTTTCCTTTTGTTTTGCTTGCACACCTTTAGTCAAATTTCAGACCATTGTGATGTGACAAGAAACTTTTAAAACTAATTTAAATGCTGTAGTTTATTCTTTTAAATAAGTGCTGCCTTCATTTACTGTCAGACAACACATTTGTATAGGAAGCTAATACAGGATATTCCTAACATACCTGTATAGGAGCTGCATGCATTTTTCCAAGTTAAATTGTTGATTTGTTTTATGTGTAATTAATTACTGTGTAGTCACAGTTGTAAGTTGTTTGGGAAGCACTTGGAGCTGTGAAGTGTAAGCCAAAATCATTGCTAGTTTGTACTCTATGGACTATGTTTTGATTAAGTTTTTATTTTAATGTTTGTTTAATAAACGTTTCTTGGTTAAGAAACAAAATATAATTTTGCTGCAATCCCTCAGTATTCAGTTCTCATCAGGAGTTTAGCTGGCATCTGCATATAATTTGCATTGTTTTACTAAATAACTTTACTGTGAATCCTCACTTGGAGGCATGCACAGTCTGTTTTGGGGTTTGAGCTTCTCAAACTGTGTTTTATTTCTTTTTTTTCCCATAGAGATTTTTATCTCCTTATCACCCTGCTACCCCTTTGCCCACTGACATCTCCAGCCCAATCACTTACCATCCACAGGACATATTTGTTCTGAGATCCCCCACTCACATCCCCTGTTGGGGCCAGGAGGGGAGGGCCATTGACAAGGAGACACATATCGATATGAGCAGAGCCTGTTAGCAGTGCAAAATCTGGCAGGTTGTTGGATCATTTTGCCATTAGGGGTTTCTACTTTTGTTTCATCCCTGGGCAGCCAAGCATGGAATGATGCAACGACATATAAAGACACATGCTTGCTTTGTGCCTGCCTGAGCCCTCCCCTTATGCAACTCCACTGCCCTGCCAGCCCTCCTCAGCTAGGTGGATGTTGAGAGCGGGGTGGTCAGACTTCCCTCACTGAGAGGAGAGCATTCCCGAGATGCTCAATCATATCTCCCTCCCAGCTAACCCCTGTGCAACTCAGGTCCACCCCAAACTGGGCCACACTGGCATGGGAGGCAGTGCAATCACCACCAAGCTGCTAGGCCAGCCCACCAGACTGTGTTTTATAAGTAAATAAAGACAGCATATAGGTAAAAGAAGAAAACAAACTGTATTTTAACTAGTCTGTTATAAACATTTTAAGTCACATCACAATGTTTTGAAATCGGATAAAGGTTTTGCAAACAAAATATGATAAAACAATACATAAAGAGATAGATAAGATAAACCTTTTATGTTTACCTTCTGCATCTTAGGAGGCATCGGCCAGGATTTTTAGTCAATTAGGGCCCCATTTTCAGAAGGTTAGCGTGCAGAGCTAAACATTACACTGTGGGAACAGCATGGTTGGATCGGTGTCGTATTCAGCATCACTTGATGCTACCCTGATCATGTGCATGTGCATATATACTACTACGGCCATGTAAATGAGTAATCCTCTCCTGCATACAGAGCACAGTGCTGTATAAAAGGTTTCTTTAGTGACCATAAGTACCTCCCTCTACATTTTATACTCAGCCTCTAGGCTTCTAGTACCTAGATGCTTGATTTTGCACTTTTTGGCTTTGAACCCGAACTGCCATGTCCCATAGCACTCTTTAAGTTTTCTAATGTCCCCACTCATTCTCTCCATCTGCACCTATCAACGCTATTACAGATTGTGGTGTCATCTGCAAAAAGGCATATCTCCCCTTCCAGTTCTTCTGTTATGCCACTTATAAAGACACTGAAGAGGATGTGTCCCATTACTGAGCCCTCCGGCACCCTACTGGTCACTCTCTCCTCACTGGAGGGAGTGCCATTTACCACCACCTTCTGTGGCTGTGCGCTATCTCAGGTGCAGCACTTAGGAGTGCACAACACTAATCTGAAAATGGGGGCCCACATACCACTGTAACAGGACTAGCACTGCATTGTGATAAGCATGGTTGGTACTATTTTAAAAAGCATTCTTCTGTGCAGTGCTAACCTGTTAATGTGGCACTATTTTTTTTTTTTGCACAGGATTACTAATTGCAACCAGGTGCTCATACAACTGGGGGTTACTCTAATGCATATAAGGTGTACAGGTATATTAAATGCTTTCTTGAAGTGTTAACACACCGTGGTTAGTGCTAGTTAATGATTCTGGGAATCGTGTTTTAACTGCACACACGAGCCTGCCAGCAACCCCCGCACACATACACACAGTCAGTTCTGGACACAATAAAAACAAGCATTTGTCAATGCTGAATGTTGATTGCATTGGTCCGTTGAGCTCGCTCACTGGCCTCTGTCACTCGCTCGTTCTGTTTCTCCCGGTGCTGCAGGCTGCTGTTTTGTACTGAGCTCCTTCCTGCGTTGGCACCCTTTTCTGTCCACAAAGAAATCCGCAGATGGCCTGACAGAGCTCCGTTGAGGTGGGTCACTCCCCCCTCTGACTCCCTCATTCTGTTTCTCCTTGCGCTGCAGGCTGGCCTTTTGTACTGGGCTCCTGCCTCTGTTGGTGGCTTTTTCTGCCAACAAAGAAATCTGCTGTAGTCCCAACACAGGTCCGTTGAGGTTGCTCACTCCCCCTCTGTCACTCACTCATTCCGTGTCTGCCGGCACTGCAGGCTGGCCTCTTGTATTGGGCTCCTGCCTGCGTTGCCACCTTTTTCTGCCCACAAAGGAATCCACAGCAGTCACGATAGAGCTCTGTTGAGCTCACTCACTCCCCCCTCTCTCACTGACTCGTTCTGTTTCTGCCACCGCTGCAGGCTGTCCTTTTGTACTGGGCCCCTGGGTGCATTGCTGCCTTTTTCTGCCCACAAAGAAATCCGCAGCAGTCCCAACAGAGCTCTGTTGAGCTCACTCACTCCACTTCCCTCACTCTCTCACTGGTTCTGTGTCTCTGTGGGTGCAGGCTGTCCTTTGTACAGGGTTCCTGCTCATGCTGGTGGCTTATTCTGCCCACAAATAAATCTGCAGCAGTCCTGACGCAGGTCTTGAGCTTGCTCACTCCCCCTCTCTCAGTCACTCATTCCATTTCTGCCTGCGCTGCAGGCTGGCCTTTTGTACTGGGCTCCTGCCTACATTGCTGCTTTTTTCTGCCCACAAAGAAATCCGCAGCTGTCCCGACAGAGCTCCATTGAGGTCACTCACTCCCCTTGTCTCACTGGCTCATTCTTTTTCTCCTGGCACTGCAGGCTGCCCTTTTGTACTAGGCTCCTGCCTCTGTTGGCACCTTTTTCTGGCCACAAAACAATCTGCAGATCCCGACAGAGCTCTGCTGAGCTAGCTCTCCTCTCTCACCTCTTGTTCCGTTTCTGCCAGCGCTGCAGGCTGCCCTTTGTACTGGGCTCCTGCCGCATTGCCGCCTTCTTCTGCCCACAAAGAAATCTGCAGCAGTTATGATAGAGCTGCTGAGCTCGCTCAGTCCCCTCTCACTCGCTTGTTCTGTTTCTCATGCATGCAGGCTGCCTTTTGTACTGGGCCCCTCATGCATTGCTGCCTTTTTCTGCCCACAAAGAAATCTGCAGCAGTCCCAACAGAGTCGTTGAGCTCACTTACTCCCCATCCTTCACTCAGCTCATTCTGTGTCTCGCTGCTGCAGGCTGTCCTTTTGTACTGGGCTCTGCCTGTGTTGGCACCTTTTTGCCCACAAAGAAATTCTGCAGCTGTCCTGACAGAGCTCTGTTGAGGTCGCTCACTCTGCCTGTCTCATTCGCTCATTCTGTTTCTCCTGATGCTGCAGGCTGCCATTTTGTAGTTGGCTTCTGCCTCTGTTGGCACCTTTTCTGCCACAAAGAAATCTGCAGCAGTCCCAGACAGAGCTCCATTGAGCTCACTCACCCCTCTCTACTTGCTCATTCTCTTTGCCGGTGCTGCAGGCTGCCTTTGCACTGGGCTCCTGCCTGTCGCTGCCTTCTGCGTCCACAAAGAAATCTGCAGCATCATGACAGAGTATTGAGCTCGGCCAGTCCCCCTCTCTACTCACTCATTCTGTTTTCACGCTAATGCAGGCTGCCCTTTACTGGACCTCGGTATTACGCCTTTTTCTGCCCTCAAAGAAATCCGCAGAGTCCCAACAGAGCTGAGCTCACTTCTTCCCATCCTTCACTCGCCTCATTCTGTGTCTCTTGCTGCTGCAGGCTGTCCTTTGTACTGGGCTTCTGCCTGTGTTGGCACCTTTTTTGCCCACAAAGAAACCATGAGCTGTCCCGACAGAGCTCTGTTGAGGTCGCTCACTCCACCTGTCTCATTCGCTTATTCTGTTTCTCCTGGCGTTGTAGGCTGCCATTTTGTAGTTGGCTTCTGCCTCTGTTGGCGCCTTTTTTCTGCCCACAAAGAAATCTGCAGCAGTCCCAACAGAGCTCTGTTGAGCTTGCTCACTCCTCCTCTCTTACACGATCATTCCATTTCTGTCGGTGCTGTAGGCGGCCCTTTTGTACTGGGTTCCTGCCTGCGTTGTTACCTTCTTCTGCCCACAAAGAAATCTGCAGCAGTCACAGTAGAGCTCCATTGAGCTGGCTCACTCACTCCCCCTCTCTTGCTCGTTCGTTCTGTTTCTCCCACCGCTGAAGGCTGCCCTTTTGTACTGGGCCCCTGCATGCATTTCTGCCCACAAAGAAATCCGCAGCAGTCCCAGCAAAGCTCCGGTGAGCTCACTCACTCCCCCTCCCTCACTCGCTCGTTCTGTGTCTCCCACTGCTGCAGGCTGCACTTTTGTACTGGGTTCCTGCCTGCATTGGCAGCTTTTCTGCCCAAAGAGATCTGCAGCAGTCCTGGACACAGCTCAATTGAGGTTGCTCACTCCCCCTCTGTTACTCGCACGTTCCTTTTCTGCAGGTTCTGCAGACTGGCCTTTGTACTGGGCTCCTGTGTGCATTGCTGCCTTTTCTGCTCACAAAGAAATCTGCAGCAGTCCCGTCACAGCTCCATTCAGCTTGCTCATTCCCCTCTCTCACTGCGCATTCCGATTTCTTGCCAGTGCTGCAGGCTGCCTTCATACTGGGCTCTGCCTGTGTTGCCAGCTTTTCATGCCCACAAAGAAATGTGCAGCAGTCACGAAGAGCTCCATTGAGCTTGCTCACTCCCCTATCTCACTCGCCTCATTCTGGTTTCCTGCCACTGCAGGCTGCCCTTTGTACTGGGCCCCAGCGCATTGCTGTTTCTTTCTGACAACAAACAAATCTGCAGCAGTCCCAAACAAGTCTGCTGTGCTCATCACTCCCCCTCCTCACTCACTCGTTCTGTGTCTCCTGCCGCTGCAGGCTGCCCTTTTGTACTGGGCTTCTGCCTGTATTGGCGGCTTGTTCTGGCCAGAAAGAAATCTGAAGCAGTCCCGACACAGCTCCATTGAGCTCGCTCACTCCCCCTCTCTCACTCACTCATTCCGTTTCTGCCGGTGCTGCAAGCTGGCCTTTTGTACTGGGCTCCTGCCTGCGTTGCCACATTTTCTGCCCACAAAGAAATCTGCAGCACTCACAATACAGCTCTGTTGAGCTCTCACTACCGCTCTGTCACTCACTCATTCTGTTTCTCTTGGTGCTGCAGGCTGCGCTTGTGTACAGGGCTCCTGGCTGCATTGGCACCTTTGTCTGTCCACAAAGAAATCTGCAGCTGTCCCAACAGAGCTCCGTTGAGGTCGCTCAGTCTCCCTCTGTCACACGCTCATTCTGTTTGTCCTGGTGCTGCAAGCGGCCCTTTTGTACAGATGCTCCTGCCTGCATTGGCGCCTTTTTCTGCCCACAAAGAAATCTGCAGCAGTCCTGCTAGAGCTCTGTTGAGTTCACTCAGTCCCCTGTCTCACTCGCTCCCTGTACTGTTTCTCCCAGTGCTGCAGGCTGCCCTTTGTACTGGGTCTCTTCGCTGGGGTCTTTTCTCGCCACAAACAACCGCAGCAGTCCCGACAGAGCTTCAGTTGAGCTCGGTCACCCCCTCTCACTTGTTTGATCTAATCTGTCCCAAACACTGATTTCCCACAGCGACCATGCTATTCTCCGCAGGAGTGCAAAACATATTTAGACTGGATGTGAAAATGACAGCTGTACTGTTCATAAGGAGGTGAAAAAGTGCCACTGTTGAAAATGTGTGTGAAAATATTACAAATGTGCGGTTACAAGGGTGTGTGGAAACAGTTCAACGACGCTTGTAACACAGTCATGTTATGGAGTTTCATCACCAAATTTTCAACATAGGCTTTTAGGACCTCTGCTCATGAATAGTGCCACTGTCATTTTCTTAATCTGTCCCGAACACTGATTTCCCACAGTGACCGTGATTATTTGTGCGGCAACTGTGAAACCACATTTCAGTCAGGATGTGAAAAATGACAGCTGTACTGCTCATAAGGAGGTGTGAAAAATGCCACTGTTGAAAATCTGGCATGACAATATTACAAATCTCGAAGTTAAAGGTGGTGGAAAGTGTGCAATGCACACTTGTAATACAGTCATTTGCTGGGCTATCATCACCAAATTTTCAACATAGGCATTTTAGGACCTCTGCTCATGAACAGTATCACTGTCATTTTCTTAATCTGTCCTGACAGTGATTTCCCACAGCGACTCGCTCTATTCTGTGCCGGAAGTGCGAAACACATTTCGCCAGGATGGGAAAATGACGGATGCACTGTTCATAAGTAGGTGTGGAAATGGCAATGTTGAAAATCTGGAGTGAAAATATAAATTTAAGTTACGAGCAGGCAGTATGCAAACTGCTGAACACACTGTAACACAGTCATTTTATGGAGTATCATTAGCAGATTTTCAACACAGCCATTTCAGGACCTCTACTCATGAACAGTGTCACTGTCATTTTCTTAATCTGTCCCAAACACTGATTTCCACAGCGACTGCTGCTTATTCTGGCGCCAGAAGTGCGAAAACACATTTCTGCTAGGATGTGAACAGTGACAGCTGTACTGTTCACAGGGAGGTGTGAAAAATGCAAATGTTGAAAATCTGGCATGAAAATATTGCAAATTCACTGGTTACGAGCATGGGTAGCAACTGTGCAGCGACGCTCATAAACAGTCATTTTTTGATGTCCCATCATTTGAACATAGGCTTTTTGAGACCCACCTCATGACCACTGGCACTGTTGTTTTCTTAGATCAGCCCCCAAAGGTGATTCCGCCAGTGACCGCGAAATCTCCTTCGGGACGATAACGCAATGACAGTTCAAGAATTCATGAGGAGGGTCCCAAAACCCTATGTTTGAAATTTGGTGAAAAAAGTCCCAAAATGGCCTGAGATATGTACTAAAGTTGAAAAAACACTATTTATTACGTTATACAGCTTACCGGCATTTTCTTAGTTCACGGTCGGATTTGAAGAGTGCAGACGTGTTCCCAGTCCACCAAAGATCGTCGCGCCAAGCTCCAGAGGTAAGTAGGGCATGACGGGGGGGTGTGGGGAGGCAGGGTGCACAGTGGGTTGGTGCAGGTTGCAGGTGGAGGCCAGGGACACTACAAGAAACTGTTTCCTTTTTTGCAGGTAAAAAAAAATAATACTTTGCCGGACCGTTTTTCCCTTTAGAGGGGCATGTGGCACGCTGGGATGGGCATCCAGCGTGCCAACCAATGGCTTCTTTTGGGGGCAGTAGTATACCGGGATTGGGCACTTCAATCAGCAGGAATAAAAGCAGGTGTTACAGAATGCCGACGTGAGTGGGCCTCCGCTGGCACCAGAAACAAGGGATCGAGGTCAACGGGTTTGGGGACCCCTGCTATACATAATCATGGTTGGGGTTATATGTTGTGTACATGGCGGCAACCTACCGCTGTCTCACAAACATATCAGGGTTTTACATCCCACCCGCAATGACGGGTCGCCTTCATTGCAGCAGATGGCTGATGCTGCAATGATGAGGCGCCCCGATTGCAGTGGCGAAATTGTCAGCAGTTGGCAAATATTCCAAACTGCTGTCACCAGCAGCCTGCAGGTGGCATTGAGGAAGGAGATGCTTTTGCAGGCTGTGGGGGTGCACAACAGTGCCGTGCCTCCACAGCTTGCTACTGAGAAAGCTGCTGCAATATGTTATTTGGCGCTGTGTAAACAACATAAAATGGTACATCCTGTCTGCCCCATTTCCATATTAAACCTCAGAACCTACTGTCCATGCAGGTAATAGCCTTCACTACACTCCTTGTTCCTCTCCTACTACTATCAGCATGAGTAACCATTATACCCTTCACTTTGTCACAGCCATGCTTGAAACCATTTATGGTTTTGTGCCTGCCATCTCAGTTGGCAAACTATTCCACATTTCCACCACCATTTCTGGAAAATAAAACTTTCCAATATCCTCTTGAACCTCCCTCCCATCAGTCTCTACTTGTGCCCCCATAACCTTGAACTGTTACTCATGCTAAGTAGTTCTCCATTCACCTTGTTTATTCCTTACAGGAACTTGAAGGTCTCTATCATATCATTCCTCTCTTGTCTGGTCTCCAGTGAAGACATGTTCAGTGCCTTGAGCAGATCCTCATACGATCTGTCCTGTCAGCTCTGAATCATCCTGATCACCCTTTGTCCTTATCTTTCCTGAGGTGAGGTCTTCAGAAGTTCAGAACTCTGAACAGTATACCCAGTGCAGCCTCACCAACGATCAATAAAGAGGCAGTAAACCTCTTTTCTTCTACTATCAGAACCCCTTCTGGCACATCCTAGTATCCTATTTGCCTTACTAGATGCCTCACTGTACTAGCTTGATTGTTTAAGGGAGTCACTAATGACAAATACTAGGTCCCTTTTCTCAGCTGTAGTGCTCAGCTCTACCCCTCCTATCCAGTACTCTGTCCTGGGGTTCTTGTCCCCTAAGTGAATCACCTTGCACTTTTTGGCATTGAATTTCAACTGCCAAACCTTAGGCCACCTCTCAATCTTACATGTCAGTCTGCAGTTTCCTACTTCCCCTCACTATCTACCCTCCCATGAGCTTGGTGTCATCTTCAAAGAGACACAGCCCCAGATTCATTCTCAAACATTGTTAATGAGCATATTGAAGAGAACAAGAGTCAGGATGGATCCCTGTGGCATTCCACTCTTGACTTCCCTCTTTTCTGATTTGACACCATAATCACAACCCTCTGATGCCTCTCATTCAACTAAAGCCCCCTCAGCCCCACCAAAACACTGCTTATATTTTCCTTCAAATCCCTGGACCTCACCCCCTTGCACCATGACCTAAGTCACTCTGATTGGTCCCCTATCTCATTGGTCTGCTCCACTGATTCCATGCTAACATATTTCAAAACAAAATTACTCTAAATATTTTTTTTTTTTAGTTGTTTAACCAGGAGTAGCACACTAAGCTGAAAGCTTTTTTACAGGAGCGACCTGGGAGCACAGGGAAGTTAAGTGACTTGCTCAGAGTCACACAGTATGCAAGTGGAAGCTGTGGGATTCAAACCCAGGTCTGGTCTGCTGGATGTCACCAGATTTGCAGCTCAGAGCCTTAAACCACTGCGCTATACTGCCTCCCCTTTATGGGACTGCCATGCCCCCAGAGCAGGACATGAGAAAAGGTACACCACCTCCCCAGATCATGGCTGACCTCATAGCTTACTTGCAAGTGCATGATTTGGCCTGGTCAAAAAATAAACGTAACCCATCCCCCATGGCTTCCAGAGGTATCATCATCTCCGCAGCACCTGTACCATGGCAATAAGCTTGCCAAAGGTGAGAATTTTACATCTAACTTCAGTACCAACATTGGTTACCTGTCTAAATTTTGAAAGGCTGCCACAATCTCTTCTCCTCTCCCACTCCTTTGCCTGTCCTCAGAGTCAGTGACACCCCTGTCTCTAACCTCTCCTTCATCACCATAGAGATGTAATTCCTTTTCATCACCTGTACCTCCTCTCCCTTCCTCCTCTCCCTTCCTCACCTCCCTCTCACCCCTGCCAGCCTGCATGATTGTCATCTCCTTCCTTCCCCTATTGTTTTTTTCTCTCCAGTAACTCCATCCTTTATCCCCGACACACTTCCCGCCCTTAATCCTTCCAAGGGTAGGAGCCCAGATGGCCGGGATAGCAAGCTCCTCCATCTGACTGCTTCTGCAATCTCCTCCCCATTGGATGACCTCCCTAACCTCTCTTTCTGGTGTTCCTCCATCCCTGCTGACTGGAAGGCTGCCACTGTTACTCCTCCTCCTCCAAAGATGGTGACCCATCAGTATGAACAGCTACTACTCATTTCTCTCCTCCTCCAAAATACAGGAACAAATTATCTTGTCACAACTCTCTCCCTTTCTGGACTCCTCTTCCTTTTTCACCCAATACAAGTCTGACTTCCGCAAAAATCACTCCACCACCTGCTCAGGCTCACCAAATCCATCCATAATGGTATGGATCACAGCCTATTCACTTCTGCTATCTTCATCGATCTAGCCAAAGCATTCAACCCTGCTTCTACCCAATTATTAGCCAAACTCCAGGCTGCAGGCCTCTCTGACTTAGCCATCAGCTGTTCCACTCCTACCACAGGGGTAGGTCCCAAGCAGTCAAAAGTGGTGACCCCCTCTCTCCTCCCTGCCTGTATCCACTTGGGTCCCACAAGGATCTGTGTTAAGCCCACTACTTTTCTCCATTTTCCTTAATGATCTCCTCCTCCATGTGCTTGTCTGCATCCATTCACATGTACATGGATGACACGGTCCTCTTCACAGCAGGCCCACAGACTCCAGCTGGACTTTGATCAAGTTCAGCCCTGACCACACACAAATCAGCTTTTCCTCAATGCCAAGAAGGCTGTCTCCATGTCCTTTGGCACAAGGCACCAGACTCTCTAGGCTCCCTCCCCTTCCTACTTTCCATACCTTGGATGGCTCCCCTGTGGAGGATGTCACCACCTTTAGTTATCTTGGTATCTGGCTAGACCAGCACCTAAACATTTCTGAACAAGTGGATGCTATAGTCAAAAAGCTGCACCACAATTTGGTGCACTTTACAGGAACTGTGACTGTATCCCACCTCCAGCATACCATGCTATTATCCAGAGAATGATCCTCCAAATCTCTGACTATGTGATGTGGTCTACAGTAGCCCCCTTCACTACCCTTGCCAGACTGGACACACTCTTCAACTATTTCTGCCATTACACTCTCGACTATCCTTCTTGGACTCACCATTGTTCTATATATAAATCTCTCTTTTTCTTTTCTTGTGGACAGACACCATGCCACTGTGCCAGCTTTGTGGGCAAATCAGGTTGTTTCCCTACCCTCCTATCTCTCCGATGGCCCGCTATAGCCATACCATCAGAAGCTGAAATATTCAAACCCTAGCAGTCCCTTCAGTTTCCACAACCATCGGCAAAGTCACGTTCAGCCACCGCTGCCCTAAAATCTGGAACTCCCTCACCCCAGCCATTCACCAATCTCCCTCCCATGGATTCTTTCAAACCACTTCAGTGGTCTCACCTCTCCCTCCTGCACTTGCTCTAGTTTTCCCTCTTGCTCTCCTATTACTTGTTTCCAGTTTAGGTACAGCTAAAATTTGGCACCTATGCTTCCACTCTAGGCATTATGCACAAATGTTTATAGCTAATGTTGAAGTAAAAGCCTCTCCAGCCCCTTTGCATATCAGTTGTGCAGATGGAGCTCCCCTCCTAACTGTGAACTCCATCAAATACCTTGGGGTGACACTTGACCCCCAGTTGGACCTAGGGAGTCATATCCTAAATGTCTGTAGAACTGTGAACTGTAAATTGGGTCTGGCCTATAGGGCCAAAAATAACCTGACACCTGCTGCTCGTCTGGCACTTGCTAGAGGTGTACTACTTCCCTCCCTTAGCTATGGTCTCCACCAATTTGCCTGTACCTCCAAAGCTCTTCTTACTCGGTGGCACACGACATACAATAACATCTGTCGCTTTGCACTGGCTGCCCCTGTCTCACCCACCATTGTGAGCTTTATGATAAACTAGGTTGGCTTTCCCCGACCAGTCACCTGAACTTTGGGCTGGGATGCCTCATGGGCAAAGTGATCAGAACCGGCACCCCCGGGCTGGCACAGCTTCTCTCACCTTCTGACCCTTCCTCTTACCCACTCAGGTCCCATGGGTCCTGGATGCTAAAAAGTACCCTCACCCGAACCCTTATGGGGACAGAAACTTTGTTGCATGTGCTCCTAGGCTCTGGAACCTTTCCTGACCTTGTTCGTTCCACCTCCTCCCATCAGTGCTTCCGAAGTCCCTGTGGGGCATCTGTTGGCCTCAGCGCAAGAATGTTCCAAGCCTCCTTGGCCTAATTGTACTGAGCCCAACTGTTCTGAGGACCTGCCAATGATCTTTGGTCATTTCTGTGATCCAATTGCTCTTTAGGCATCTGACTGTACATGTATGCTCTAGACTATATATTGTTGATTATATGTACTTTATCAATTTCTGTCATAGCAGTTCACTCTATGCCTTACCGTTTTGTGACTCAATGCATTTTGTTACTCTATGTACTTGCTTTACTTGCTGTTATGTTCTGATGTATCTGTATTACCTGTTGTACTCTCCCGGGAGTTCCTGAAAATAGGCATATAACTTGTCTAGTGTACCTACCCGGTTAACAAAAGCTAAATAAATAAATAAATAAACTGCTCTTGTATTTGATCGCCAGCATAGGTTTGTGGCTCCTGACTGTGCTGTATATGCATTTGATCGATTGTTTGTCACTCAAGTTCTCACATCTTGCATGTATTATTCCCAATGTAATTTGTGGTTGTATACCACTTGCTCCATGTATGTTATGTATTTTGAACTATTGTAAGTACTCTAAGATCCACTTGTACAAGTTCCCCTTCCCCAGGATGCATCTAGAAATGAGCTCTCCAAAGCTTAGTATTCTGGGTGGGAGCACTAGACACCAAGGACTTTCATTTTATCATAATAATTGGAGCCATTTAAACTGTGATCAGTAGAACCTTTATAATGCCAAGGATCATTTGGTATACTACTTGGGAGCATCACAATGGTGACCACTAGGGTCACAACATGCAATCATGTGTGCTCAAATTAATTATTATTGAAAGTTTCACACCAGGGAAGGTACACTGAACAACAGTTGCTCCTCCTGGTATGACCTGGGGAGAGGGTGGTGGAGTTACATAAACTAATGAGCACACACAAAATACATAACATCACTACAAAAACATAGGTTACAACTGAATTACACATTAGCATGAAGCAAATCACTATAAGGGTAGAGAAGTAAACCAGTCGAGGAGCTTGTGGTGAAACAGAGAGAGACAGAGAGTAATGTAATAGCAAGTGTGAACCAATGGCCTGCACCACGAGACTAAGAATAGCACAGGGTGGCAAGGAAGTGAGTCAGCAGGGCATGAAACTGGATGTAGGACAAGAAAGGGGGCTAGGGTCAGGCAATTTACAGAGAGGAAATTGTGAAGAGCTTGATTTAATGAGCCAGGTGAGGAAGAGGATCGGATATGTGTAGGAAGAGCACCCACATTTTTGGGAGACGAGTAGGAGGGAGGCTTGTCCACTAGCAGTGATCTCCAGGGAACAGACAGAGTTCTATGGTCATGGGTTCTTGGAAGTTGAGAGGAGGGGTGGGGGATTAGGAATTAGGTAGGAGGGAGGTGCCAAGTCAGTACTTAGAGATGAGATTTGTGCAACTGCAGTCACCTATTTGTTAGGGATGGGGCCAAAGCTCAGTACAAGTGGCAGCGGTGGGTAAGGTGAGGTGCATCCAGAGCAAACCAACAGAATGAGTTGAAAAGAGTATCCAGGTTGGCTAAGGAGGTGCGGAGAGCAATAAACAACACCGCAATAGTCGAAAAACCGGAGGATCATTTTTGATCGGTTCGCATCTGCCTGTGGCGGAGGCAGAGCAGTTTCTACATAAGGCTACCAGTTTAGATGAAGCTTTTTATTATGGCATGTACTATGGGCTGAGAAGGTGAGATGTTTATCCAGCCAAACGCCCAGATAACTGAAAGACTCTGCAGCAATTCAGCAGTTGCTCCATCGAGGGTAGTGAAGGTAGCAGAAGGGAAGTTTCCACAGCTTCTAAGATGTGTGCCAAAGTCATCGCACAGTTTTTAACTCTCCTCTCAACTTCTAAGAGCCCATGACCATAGAACTCTGTCTGTTCCCCTGGAGATCCACCGCTAGTGACAGGCCTCCCACTCCTACTGCCTCCCAAATGTGGAATGCTCTTCCTATACATATATCCGATCCTCTTCCTCACCTGGCCCATTAAACATGCTCTTCATAATTCTCTCTGTAAATTGCACCTGCCCCTAGCTTCCCCTTTCTTGTCCATACATCCTGTTTGATGCCCTGCTGACCACTCTCACTTGCCACCCTGTGCTATTCTTAGTCTGCATAGTGCAGGCCACTGTTCACACTTTCATATTACATTACGCCTGTCTCTCTGTCTCACTCGACAAGCTCACTGTGACTGGTTTTCACTTCTCATTCTTTTGTAATTATTTGCTTTCATGCTAATGTGTAATTCAGGTTGTAACCTATGTTTTGTGTATGATATTGTGTATTTTGTGTGTACTCATTGTTACTATGTAACTCCCACCACCCTCTCCCCCAGGTCGTACTGGGAGACGAGCAACTTGTTGTTCAGTGTACCTTCCCTGGTGAAACTTTTCAATAAATAAATACATTTGAGCACACAGTGGTGCATATTGTGACCCTACCTCTGGTCACCATTATGATGCTCCCAAGTAGTACACCAAAATGATCCTTGGCATGTAAATGTTCTACACCCCTGATCACAGTTTAAATGGCTCCAATTATTATAGTAAAATGATCCTTGGTGTCTAGTGCTCTCCACCCAGGAATACTAAGCTGGGAGCTCATTTCTAGATGCATCCTGGGGAAAGGGAACTTGTACAAGTGGGTCTTACGTAGCACAATAGTTTAAAATACATAACATACATGGAGCAGAGTGGTATACAACCACAAATTACATTGGGAATAATTCATGCAAGATGTGAGAACTTGAGGATAAGCAACAATCGACAATGCATATACAGTACAGTCAGGAGCCACAAACCTATATAGCATTATCAAATACAGAGTAGTTTTATTTATTCAGCTTTTGTTAACCGGGTAGGTACACTAGACAAGTTATATGCCTATTTTCAGGAACTTCCCGGGAGAGTACAACAGGTAATACAGATACATCAGAACATAACAGCAAGTAAAGCAAGTACATAGAGTAAAAAAAGGAATTGAGTCACAAAACGGTAAGGGATGGAGTGAACTGCTATGACAGAAATTGATAAAGTACATATAGTCAACAATATATAGTCTAGAGCATACATAGTGCAGTCAGATGCCTAGAAGAGCAATTGGATCGTGAGAAATGACCAAAAGATCATTGGCAGGTCCTTAGAACAGTTAGGCTCCTAGTACAATTAGGCTAGGGAGGCTTGGAACATTTGCACACTGAGGCCAGCTTCAGATGCCCGCACAGGGACTTCTGGAAGCACTGATGGGAGGAGGCGGAACGAACATGTTCAGGAAAGGAGTTCCAGAGCCTAGGAGCACATGCAACAAAGTCCCTGTCCCTCATAAGGGTTCGGGTGAGGGGTACTTTTAGCATCCCAGGACCCTGGGACCTGAGTGGGTAAGAGGAGGGGTCAGGAGGTGAGAGAAGCTGTGCCAGCCCTGGGGGCCAGTTCTGATCACTTTGCCCACGAGGCATCCCAGCCCAAAGTTCAGGTGATTGGTCGGGGAAAGCCAACCTAGTTTATCATAAAGCTCACAATGGTGGGTGAGATGGGAGGGCCAGTGCAAAGCGACAGATGTTATTGTACATTGTGTGCCACCGAGTAAGAAGAGCTTTGGAGGTACAGGCAAATTGGTGGAGACCATAGCTAAGGGAGGGAAGTAGTACACCTTTAGCAAGTGCCAGAGGAGCAGCAGGTGTCAGGTTATATTTGGCCCTATAGGCCAGACCCAATTTACAGTTCACAGTTCTACAGACATTTAGTATATGACTCCCTAGGTCAAACTGGGGGTCAAGTGTCACCCCAAGGTATTTGATGGAATTCACAGTTAGGAAGGAAGCTCCATCCGCACAACTGATACGCAAAGGGGCTGGAGAGGCTTTTACTTCAACGTTAGCTATAAACATTTGTGCATAATGCCTAGAGTGGAAGCATAGGTGCCAAATTTTAGCTGTACCTAAACTGGAAACAAGTCATAGGAGAGCAAGAGGGAAAACTAGAGCAAGTGCAGGAGGAGAGGTGAGACCACTGAAGTGGTTTGAAAGAATACATGGAGGGAGATTGGTGAATGGCTGGGGCAAGGGAGTTCCAGATTTGTGGGCAGCAGTGGCTGAACATGATTTGCCATGGTTGTGGGAAACTGATGGGACTGCTAGGTTCAAATATTTCAGCTTCTGATGGTATGGCTATAAGGGGCCATCAGAGAGATAGGAGGGTAGGGAAACAAACCAGATTTGCCCACAAAGCTGGCACAGTGGGCATGGTGTCTGTCCACAAGAAAAGAAAAGGAGAGAGATTTATATATAGAACAATAGTGAGTCCAAGAAGGATAGTCGAGAGTGTAATGGCAGAAATAGTTGAAGAGTGTGTCCAGTCTTGCAAGGGTAGTGAAGGGGCCTATGCTGTAGACCACATCACCATAGTCAGAGATTTTTGAGGATCATTCTCTGATAATAGCACGTATGCTGGAGGTGGGATACAGTCACAGTTCCTGTAAAGTGCACCAAATTGTGGTGCAGCTTTTTGACTATAGCATCCACTTGTTCAGAAACATTTAGGTGCTGGTCTAGCCAGATACCAAGATAACTAAAGGTGGTGACATCCTCCACAGGGGAGCCATCCAGGGTATGGAAAGTAGGAAGGGGAGGGAGCCTACACAGTCTGGTGCCTTGTGCCAAAGAACATGGAGACAGCCTTCTTGGCATTGAGGAAAAGATGATTTGTGTGTGGTCAGGGCTGAACTTGATCAAAGTCCAGCTGGAGTCTGTGGGCCTGCTGTGAAGAGGACCGTGTCATCCATGTACATGTGAATGGATGCAGACAAGCACATGGAGGAGGAGATCATTAAGGAAAATGGAGAACAGTAGTGGGCTTAACACAGATCCTTGTGGGAACCAAGTGGATATAGGCAGGGAGGAGAGAGCGGGTCACCACTTTTGACTGCTTGTGACCTACCCCGTGGTAGGAGTGGAACAGCTGATGGCTAAGTCAGAGAGGCCTGCAGCCTGGAGTTTGCCACACAATTGGGTGGTAGACAGGGTTGAATGCTTTGGCTAGATCGATGAAGACAGCAGAAGTGAATAGGCTGTGATCCATACCATTATGGATGGATTTGGTGAGCCTGAGCAGGTGGTGGAGTGATTTTTGTGGAAACTGACTTGTATTGGGTGAAAAGGAAGAGGAGTCCAGAAAGGGAGAGAGTTGTGACAAGATAATTTGTTCCTGTATTTGAAGGAGGAGAGAAATGAGTCGTAGCTGTTCGTACTCTGATGGGTCATCTTTTGAGGAGGAGGAGTAACAGGGCAGCCTTCCAGTCAGCAGGATGGAGGAACACCAGAAAGAGAGGTTAGGAGGTCATCCAATGGGGAGGAGATTGCAGAAGCAGTCAGATGGAGGAGCTTGCTATCCCGGCCATCTGGGCTCCTACCCTTGGAAGGATTAAGGGTGGGAAGTGTGTCGGGGATAAAGAATGGAGTTACTGGAGAGAAAAAAAACAATATGGGGGAAGGGAAGGGAGATGACAATCATGCAGGCTGGCAGGGGTGAGAGGGAGGTGAGGAAGGGGGGAGAGAGAGGAGACGAGAGAGGAGGTACAGGTGATGAAAAGGAATTACATCTCTATGGTGATGAAGGAGAGGTTAGAGACAGGGGTGTCACTGACTCTGAGGACAGGCAAAGGAGTGGGAGAGGAGAAGAGATTGTGGCAGCCTTTCAAAATTTAGACAGGTAACCAATGTTGGTACTGAAGTTAGATGTAAAATTCTCACCTTTGGCAAGCTTATTGCCATGGTACAGGTGCTGCAGAGATGATAATACCTCTGGAAGCCATGGGGGATGGGTTACGTTAATTTTTTGACCAGGCCAAATCATGCACTGGCAAGTAAGCTATGAGGTCAGCCATGATCTAGGGGAGGTGGTGTACCTTTTCTCATGTCCTGCTCTGGTTGGGCATGACAGTCCCATAAAGGGGAGGAAGTATAGCACAGTGGTTTAAGGCTCTGAGCTGCAAATCTGGTGACATCTAGCAGACCAGACCTGGGTTTGAATCCCCACAGCTTCCACTTGCATACTGTGTGACTCTGAGCAAGTCACTTAACTTCCCTGTGCTCCCAGGTCGCTTCTGTAAAAAAGCTTTCAGCTTAGTGTGCTACTCCTGGTTAAACAACTAAAAAAAAAAAAATTTGGAGTAATTTTGTTTTGAAATATGTTAGCATGGAATCAGTGGAGCAGACCAATGAGATAGGGGACCAATCAGAGTGACTTAGGTCATGGTGCAAGGGGGTGAGGTCCAGGGATTTGAAGGAAAATATAAGCAGTGTTTTGGTGGGGGTGAGGGGGCTTTAGTTGAATGAGAGGCATCAGAGGGTTGTGATTATGGTGTCAAATCAGAAAAGAGGGAAGTCAAGAGTGGAATGCCCCAGGGATCCATCCTGACTCTTGTTCTCTTCAATATGCTCATTAACAATGTTTGAGAATGAATCTGGGGCTGTGTCTCTTTGAATATGACACCAAGCTCATGGGAGGGTAGATAGTGACGGGGAAGTAGGAAACTACAGACTGACATGTAAAGATTAGAGAGGTGGTCTAAGGTTTGGCAGTTGAAATTCAATGCCAAAAAGTGCAAGGTGATTCACTTAGGGGACAAGAACCCCAGGACAGAGTACTGGATAGAAGGGGTACAACTGAGCACTATAGCTGAGGAAAGGGACCTAGTATTTGCCATTAGTAACTCCCTTAAACAATCAAGCTAGTACAGTGAGGCATCTAGTAAGGCTAATAGGATACTAGGATGTGCCAGAAGAGGTTCTAATAGTAGAAGAAAAGAGGTTTACTGCCTCTTTATTGGTCATTGGTGAGGCTGCACTGGGTATACTGTTCAGAGTTCTGAACTTCTGAAGACCTCACCTCAGGAAAGATAAGGACAAAGGGTGATCAGGATGATTCAGAGCTGACAGGACAGATCGTATGAGGATCTGCTCAAAGCACTGAACATGTCTTCACTGGAGACCAGCCAAGAGAGGAATGATATGATAGAGACCTTCAAGTTCCTGTAAGGAATAAACAAGGTGAATGGAGAACTTCTTAGCATGAGTAACAGTTCAAGGTTATTGGGGCACAAGTAGAGACTGATGGGAAGGAGGTTCAAGAGGGATGTTGGAAAGCTTTAATTTACAGAAATGGTGGTGGAAATGTGGAATAGTTTGCCAACTGAGATGGCAGGCACCAAAACCATAAATGGTTTCAAGCATGGCTCTGACAAAGTGAAGGGGATAATAGTTATTCATGCTGATAGTAGTAGGGAGGGGAACAAGGGAGTGGATAGTGAAGGCTATTACCCTGCATGGACAGTAGGTTCTGAGGTTTAATATGGGAAATGGGGCAGACAGGATGTACCATTTTTATGTTGATTGCGCACAGTGCAAATAACATATTGCAGGCTGCTGGTGACAGTAGTTTGGAATATTTACACCAACTACTGACAATTGCACCGCTGCAATCAGGGGCCGCCTCGTCATTGCAGCATCAGTCATCTGCTGCAATGAGGGAGTGACCCATCATTGCAGGGTGGGATGTAAAAACCCTAATATTGTTTATGAACACGGCGGCAGGTTGCCGCCATTTCACAAACAATATAACCCCCACTCGTGTTTATAAAGCAACGGGTCCCCAAACCCCATTGGCCTCGGTGCCCCATTGTTTCTGGTGCCGACTAGGCCCACTCCGTCAACATTCTGTAACATCCCCGCTTATTTCTGCTGACGGGTGCCCAATCTCGTCGGCTACTGCTGCCCCCCCAAAAGAAAGCCATTGGTGGCGGGTGCCCCTCCCAGCGTGCCACATGCCCTTGTAAAGGGAAAAATGGTCCCGTGAAGTATATTTTTTACCTGCAAAAAAGGAAACGGTTTCTCGTAGTGTCCTGGCCTCCACCTGCAACCCGCACCATCCTACTGCGCACCCTACCTCCCCAAACCCCCACCACCACCCCATACTTACCTCCGGAGTTGGCGCGATGATCTTTGGTGGACCAGGAACATGTCTGCACTCTTCAAAGACGACCGTGAACTGAAGAAATGCTGGTAAGCTGTATAATGTAATAAATAGTGTTTTTTCAACTTTAGTACATATCTCAGGCATTTTTTGGGACTTTTTTCACCAAATTTACAACATAGGGTTTTTGGGACCCTCCTCATGAATTATTGAGCTATCATTGCATTAACCGGCCCCGAAAGGTGATTTCGCGGTCACTGCGCGGAATCACCTTCCGGGGCCGATTAATGAAACGACAGTGCCAGTGTTCATGAGGTGGGTCTCAAAAGCCTATGATGCAAATTTGGTGGAAAATCTCTTAAATGATCGTCGATGTTAAACAGCGGTGCCGCGCAGCTGCTACCCACGCCAGTAACTTCGTGAATTTGCAATATTTTCATGCCAGATTTTTAACATAGGCATCTTTTCACACCTCCTTGTGAACAGTACAGCTGTCATTGTTCACATCCTGGTGGAAATGTGTTTTCGCACTTCTGGCGCAGAATAGCCCGGTCGCTGTGGGAAATCAGTGTTCGGGACAGATTAAGAAAATGACAGTGACACTGTTCATGAGTAGAGGTCCTGAAATGGCTGTGTTGAAAATCTGCTAATGATACTCCGTAAAATGACTGTGTTACGAGCATGTGTTGCGCAGTTTGCCCGCACGCTCATAACTTCGTGAATTTATATTTTCACTCCAGATTTTCAACATAGAGGATTGTGTATGAGCAAGCATACACAATAAGGCAGTTATGATTGAGAGGTTTCCGTGGTAACCAGAGACCTCGAGAGCGTAGCTCGAGAGGTCCGTTACCACGGAAACCTCAAGATCACACAACTGTCTTGTTTGTGTATGGTTGCTCATACACAATCTTTTATAGTGTATGGGCAACCATAAGCAGTACTCCAGTGAACACAAGAACAAGATTTTGTCAAAAAAAGGCTTTACTTCTGTGTCTGCCGCAGTTATTTCTTCCGTGTTGCTGTGCGCCTGGCACTGCGCATGCATGCCGAATGTGTTCGGAATTTGTTGTGCTGCACAGGTGATGTACCGTGCAGCACAACAATATCATGACGCACCGAGTGCAGGACAACAACGCTGTTCCAGGCATGGATTTCCATGCGGAACAGTGTTCCACCACACACTATATTGCTATTTTCCCACACCTACTTATGAACAGTGCATCTGTCATTTTTCCCATTGTGGCTGAAATGTGTTTTCACACTTCCGGTGCAGAATAGAGCAGTTGCTGTGGGAAATCACTGTCCGGGACTGATTAAGAAAATGACAGTGATACTGTTCATGAGCAGAGGTCCTAAAATGCCTATGTTGAAAATTTGATGATGATAGCCCAGCAAATGACTGTATTACAAGTGTGCATTGCACACTTTCCCCACACCCTTGTAACTTCATAGATTTGTAATATTGTCATGCCAGATTTTCAACAGTGGCATTTTTTCACACCTCCTTATGAGAAGTACAGCTGTCATTTTTCAGATCCTGACTGAAATGTGGTTTCACAGTTGACGCACATACTAAAGCGGTTGCTGTGGGAAATCAGTGTTCGGGATAGATTAAGAAAATGACAGTGGCACTGTTCATGAGCAGAGGTCCTAAAATCCCTATGTTGAAAATTTGGTGACAAAACTCCATAACATGACTGTGTTATATGCGTGCATTGAACTGTTTCATGCACCCTAGTAACTTTGCACATTTGTAATGTTTTCACACCACATTTTCAACAGTGCCACTTTTTTCACACCTCCTTATGAACAGTACAGCTGTCATTTTTCACATCCGGTCTAAATGTGTTTTTGCACTCCTGCCGGAGAATAGCACGGTCGCTGTGGGAAATCAGTGTTTGGGACAGATTAAGATCGAACAAGTGAGAGGGGGGAGTGACCGAGCTAAACTGAGCTCTGTCGGGACTGCTGCAGATTTGTTTGTGGGCAGAAAAAGGCCCCAGCGCAAGAGCCCAGTACAAAAGGGCAGCCTGCAGCACTGGGAGAAACAGAACGAGAGAGCGAGTGAGGGAGGGTGAGTAAGTGAACTCACCGGAGCACTGTCAGGACTGCTGCAGATTTCTTTGTGGGCAGAAAAAGGCGTCAAAGCAGGCAGGGGCCCAGTAGAAAAGGTCAGCCTGCAGCGGTGGGAGAAACAGTACAAGTGAGTGAGACAGGGGACTGAGTGAACTCAACAGAGCTCTAGCAGGACTGCTGCGGATTTCTTTGTGGGCAGAAAAAGGCACCAATGCAGGCAGGAGCACCGTACAAAAGGGCCGCTTGCAGCACCAGGACAAACAGAATCAGCACGTGACAGAGGGAGACAGAGCGACCTCAACGTAGCTCTGTTGGGACAACTGCGGATTTCTTTGTGGACAGACAAAGGTGCCAACACAGCAAGGAGCCCCATACACAAGCGCAGCCTACAGCATCAAGAGAAACAGAATGAGTGAGTGACAGAGCGGTAGTGAGCGAGCTCAACAGAGCTGTATTGTGACTGCTGCGGATTTCTTTGTGGGCAGAAAATGAGGCAACGAAGGCAGGAACCCAGTACAAAAGGCCAGCCTGCAGCACTGAGAGAAACGGAATGAGTGAGTGGGGGGGGGGAGTGAGCAAGCTCAATAGAGCTGTGTCGGGACTGCTTCAGATTTCTTTTTGGCCAGAATAAGCCTCCAATGCAGGCAGGAGCACAGTACAAAAGGGCAGCCTGCAGTGGCAGGAGACACAGAACGAGTGAGTGAGGGAGGGAGAGTGAGTGAGCACAATGGAGCTCTTTTGAGACTGCTGCAGATTTGTTTGTGGGCAGAAAAAGACAGCAATGCACGCTGGGGCCCAGTACAAAAGGGCAGCCTGCAGTGGCGGAAACCAGAATAAGTGAGTGAGAGTAGAGGAGCGAGCTCAATGGAGCCTCTATCATGACTGCTGCACATTTCTTTGTGGGCATGAAAGCCGGCAACACAGGCAGGAGCCCAGTACAAAAGGGCAGCCTGCAGCGCTGGCAGAAACGGAATGAGCGAGTGAGAGAGGGGAATGAGAGCAAGCTGAATGGAGCAGTGTCGGGACTGCTGCAGATTTCTTTGTGGGCAGAAAAAGGCAGCAATGCACACAGGAGCCCAGTACAAAAGGCCAGTCTGCAGCACCTGCAGAAAAGGAACGAGCGAGTGACAGAGGGGGAGTGAGCGACCTCAATGGAGCTTGTGTCAGGACTGCTGCAGATCTCTTTGTGGGCAGAAAAAGCTGCCAATGCAGGCAGGAACCCAGTACAAAAGTGCAGCCTGCAGCAGTGGGAGACAGAATGAGCGAGTGAGGAAGGGGGAGTGAGTGAGCTCAATGGAGCTTTGCTGTGACTGCTGCAGATTTCTTTGTGGGCAGAAGAAGGCGGCAATGGAGGCAGGAACCCAGTACAAAAGGGCGCCTGCAGCACCAGCAGAAACAGAATGATCGAGTAAGAGAGGGGGAGAGAGCGAGCTCAACGGAGCTCTTTTGGGACTGCTGCAGATTTCTTTGTGGGCAGAAAAAGGCGCCAACAGAGGCAGAAGCCAACTACAAAATGGCAGCCTGCAACGCCAGGAGAAACAGAATGAGCGAATGAGACAGGCAGAGTGAGCGACCTCAACAGAGCTCTGTCAGGACAGCTGTGAACTTCTTTGTGGGCAAAAAAAGGTGCCAGCACAGGCAGAAGCCCAGTACAAAAGGACAGCCTGGAGCAGCGAGAGACACAGAATGAGCGAGTGAAGGATGGGGAGTAAGTGAGGTCAACGGAGCTCTGTTGGGACTGCTGCGGATTTCTTTGTGGGCAGGAAAAGACAGCAATGCACGCAGGGGGCCACTACAAAAAGGCAGCCTGCATTAGCGTGAGAAACAGAACGAGCAAGTGAGGGGGGGACTGAGCGAGCTCAATGGAGCTCTATCGTAACTGCTGCAGATTTCTTTGTGGGCAGAAGAAGGCGACAATGCCGGCAGGAGCCCAGTACAAAAGGGCATCCTGCAGCGCTGGCAAAAACGGAACGAGAGAGTGAGAGAGGGAGAGTGAGTTAGCTCAACGGAGCTCTGTCGGGACTGCTGCAGATTGTTTTGTGGCCAGAAAAAGGTGCCAACAGAGGCAGGTGCCAGTATAAAGCGTCAGCCTGCAGCGCCAGGAGAAAACGAATGTAGAAAGTGAGACAAGGGAGTGAGTGACCCCAATGGAGCTCTGTCGGGACAGCTGCGGATTTCTTTGTGGGCAGAAAAAAGCAGCATTGTAGGCAGGAGCCCAGTAAAAAAGACCAGCCTGAAGTGCAGGCAGAAATGGAATGAGTGACTGAGAGAGGGGAGTGAGCAAGCTCAACGGACCTGCGTCAGGACTGTTGCAGATTTATTTGTGGGCAGAATAAGCCACCAACGCAGGCAGGAACCCTGTACAAAAGGACAGCCTGCACTCGCAGGAGACACAGAACCAGTGAGAGAGTGAGGGAAGTGGAGTGAGTGAGTGAGCTCAACAGAGCTCTATTGGGATTGCTGCGGATTTCTTTGTGGGTAGAAAAAGGCAGCAATGCATCCAGGGGCCCAGTACAAAAGGACAGCCTGCAGCGGTGGCAGAAACAGAACGAGTCAGTGAGAGAGGGGGGAGTGAGTGAGCTCAACAGAGCTCTATCATGACTACTGCGGATTCCTTTGTGGGCAGAAAAAGGTGGCAACGCAGGCAGGAGCCCAATACAAGAGGCCAGCCTGCAGTGCCGGCAGACACAGAACGCGTGAGTAACAGAGGGGGAGTGATCAACCTCAACGGACCTGTTTTGGGACTACTGCAGATTTCTTTGTTGGCAGAAAAAGCCACCAACAGAGGCAGGAACCCAGTACAAAAGGCCAGCCTGCAGCGCGAGGAGAAACAGAATGAGGAAGTCAGAGGGGGGAGTGACCCACCTCAACGGAGCTCTGTCAGGCCATCTGCAGATTTCTTTGTGAACAGAAAAGGGTGCCAACGCAGGAAGGAGCTCAGTACAAAACAGCAGCCTGCAGCACCGGGAGAAACAGAATGAGCGAGTGACAGAGGGCCAGTGAGCGAGCTCAATGGACCAAAGCAATCAACATTCAGCATTGACAAATGCTTGTTTTTTTATTGTGTCCAGAACTGACTGTGTGTATGTGTGCAGGGGGGTTGCTGGCAGGCTACGTGTGTGCAGTTAAAACACGATTCCCAGAATCATTAACTAGCACTAACCATGCAGTGTGTTAACACTTCAAGAAAGCATTTAGTATACCTGTACACCTTATATGCATTAGAGTAATCCCCAGTTGTATGAGCACCTGGTTGCAATTAGTAATCCTTTGCAAAGAAAAAAAAACAGTGCCACATTAACAGGTTAGCACTGCACAGAAGACTGCTTTTAAAAATAGTACCAACCATGCCTATCACAGTGCAGTGCTAGTCTTGTTACAGTGGTAAGTGGGCCCCCATTTTCAGATTAGTGTTTGTGCACTCCTAAGTGCTGCACCTGAGACAGCGTACAGCCACAGAAGGTGGTGGTAAATGGCACTCCCTCCAGTGAGGAGACAGTGACCAGTAGGGTGCCGGAGGGCTCAGTAATGGGATACATCCTCTTCAGTGTCTTTATAAGTGGCATAACAGAAGAACTGGAAGGGGAGATATGCCCTTTTGTAGATAACACCACAATCTGTAATAGCGTTGATAGGTGCAGATGGAGAGAATGAGTGGGGACATTAGAAAACTTAAAGAGTGCTATGGGACATGGCAGTTCGGGTTCAAAGCCAAAAAGTGCAAAACCAAGCATCTAGGTACTAGAAGCCTAGAGGCTGAGTATAAAATGTAGAGGGAGGTACTTATGGTCACTAAGGAAACCTTTTATACAGCACTGTGCTCTGTATGCAGGAGAGGATTGCTCATTTACATGGCCGTAGTAGTATATTTACACATGTATATGATCAGGGTAGTATCAAGTGATGCTGAATACGACACCGATCCAACCATGCTGTTCCCACAGTGTAATGTTTAGCTCTGCACGCTAACCTTCTGAAAATGGGGCCCCAATTGACTAAAAATCCTGGGCGATGCCTGCTAAGATGCAGAAGGTAAACATAAAAGGTTTATCTTATCTATCTCTTTATGTATTGTTTTATCGTATTTTGCTTGCAAAACCTTTATCCGATTTCAAAACATTGTGATGTGACTTAAAATGTTTATAACAGACTAGTTAAAATACAGTTTGTTTTCTTCTTTTACCTATATGCTGTCTTTATTTACTTATAAAAACACAGTCTGGTGGGCTGGCCTAGCAGCTTGGTGGTGATTGCACAGTGGCCCAGTATTGGGGGTGGACCTGAGTTGCACAGGGTTTAGCTGGGGGGGAGATATTATTGAGCATCTCGGGGAATGCTCTCCTCTCAGTGAGGGGAAGTCTGACCACCCCATTCTTCAACATCCACCTAGTTGAGGAGGGCTGGCAGGGCAGTGGAGTTGCATAAGGGGGAGGGCTCAGGCAGGCACAAAGCAAGCATGTGTCTTTATATGCAATGGCATCATTGCATGCTTGGCTGCCCAGTGGATGAAACAAAATGTAGAAACCCCCTAATGGCAAAATGATCCAACAACCTGCTGCAGATTTTGCACTGCTAACCAGGCTCTGCTCATATATATGTGTCTCCTTGTCAATGGCCCTCCCCTTCCTTGCCCCAACACGGGGGATGTGAGTGGGGGGGGATCTCAGAGCAAATATGTCCTGTGGATGGTAAGTGATTGGGCTGGAGATGTCAGTGGGCAAAGGGGTAGCAGGGTGACTAAGGAGATAAAAATCTCTATGGGAAAAAAAAAAAGAAATAAAACACAATTTGAGAAGCTCAAACCCCAAAACAGACTGTGCATGTCTCCAGTGAGGATTCACAGTAAAGTTATTTAGTAAAACAATGCAAACCATATGCATATGCCAGCTAAACTCCTGATGAAAATTGAATACTGAGGGATTGCAGCAAAAATATATATTTTAAAATAAAAACTTAAAACATAGTCCATAGAGTACAAACTAGCAATGATTTTGGCTTACACTTCCACAGCTCCTGAAGTGCTTCCCAAGCATTCAACTCAGATAAGTTGCTGGACTTACACAGTAATTAATTACACATAAAACCAATCAACACTTTAACTTGGAAAAATGCATGCAGCTTCCTATGTACTGTATACAGGTATGTTAGGAATATCCTGTATTAGATTCCTATACAAATGTGTTGTCTGACAGTAAATGAAGGCAGCACTTATTTAAAAGAATAAACTACAGCATTTAAATTAGTTCTAAAAGTTTCTTGTCACATCACAATGGTCTGAAATTTGACTAAAGGTGTGCAAGCAAAACAAAAGGAAAACCCCCATAAAGAAGTAGAATAAGAGATAGCCCTGTTTTGTTTACCTCAGCTCTGCAGTTTTACACATCCTCTCATCAAGCTAGCAGCTAACTGAATGCAACAGGTAATGAGTTCAGCTCTAGGACATTCATGGGGGAGGGGCAGGGGGATGGGTAGTTTCAGAACATAGTCCATTTCAGTATATAGTTTATTTGTTTCAGTATATAGAGTATGTGAATTTTTCAGTCTACACTGTATGTGTTTCAATACATAGTGTATGTGTTTCACCGTGTAGTGTATTTGTTTCAGTATATAGTGTATGCAGATTTTTCAGTGCATAGTGTATTTATTTCAACAGATAGTGTATGTATTTCAATATAAAGTGAAGATGTTTCAATATATAGTGTATTTGTTTCAGTATATAGTGCATGTGCTTTTTTCAGTGTGTAGTATATGCATTTTAATAGATAGTGTATGTATTTCAATATACAGTGTATTTGTTTCAATATATAGTGTATGCAGATTTTTCAGTGCATAGTGTATTTATTTCAATAGATAGTGTATGTATGTCAATATAAAGTGTAGCTGTTTCAATATATAGTGTATTTGTTTCACTATATAGTGTATATGCTTTTTTCAGTGTGTAGTGTATGCATTTCAATATATTGTGTATTTGTTTCAGTATATAGTGTATGTAGCTTTTTCTCAATATATAGTGTATGTGTTACAATCTATAGAGTATTTGTTTCAGTAGATAGTTTATGTGGATGTTTCAGTCTGTAGAGTATGTATCTCAA
Source organism: Neoceratodus forsteri (assembly GCA_016271365.2). Taxonomy (NCBI): domain Eukaryota; kingdom Metazoa; phylum Chordata; order Ceratodontiformes; family Ceratodontidae; genus Neoceratodus; species Neoceratodus forsteri. Next base: position 80,970,291 of record CM028133.1, on the reverse strand, counting down.
TAGGTAGTGTATATGTTTCATTGCATAGTACATTTGTTTCAGTGTATAGTGTATGTGGATTTTCAGTACTCAGTATGTGGATTTCAGTAGATAGTGTATGTATTTCACTATGCAATGTAAGCATTTCACTATATTTATTTAGTTATTTAGTTAAACATCAGTTTAGAAACCTTTGAGCCAGAGGCTCATTTACAAAGGTACCTCGTCACAAAGAGGACATCAGAACAGTAGTACAAGGGACACAGTACTTACAAACAAAAAAGTTACAGTACAATTACAATTTTGTTACAATAGAATACAATCTCTATATAGTGTATGTGTTTCACTATATAATATATGTATTTCAGTATACAGTATATGTATTTCACTATACAATGTATATATTTCAGTAGATACTGTATGTGGTTCACTACATTGTGTATGTATTTCACTATATAATGTATATATTTCACTATATGATGTATGTATTTCACCATATAGTGTGTGTTTTACAATACAGCCAGAGATTCTGAATTATGTCCCTAACGGCTTGCCATACTAGACCAAACAAAAGTATAAGGAGAGGAGATAGATGAAAGACTTAATTACTAAGGACTGGAGTGGAAGGTACTTGACTACTGGTACATAGAGTGATTAGTACTACAGTACACAGACAGACAATTTACTTTGCTACCAGTACCACTACCAGACCAGTACAGTACCTATTGCTTGCCTGGAAAAAGAAGAGTGTGCTGCTGTTGTTAGAGGTCACAACAGAAATAAGACCACACACCAGTACACACTGCATGTAAAAGAAAGAGAAAAAAAGAAAGAAACATATTAAAATAAAGGACAGTGTAAGTCAGTCCAGGACAAGCATTGTGCTGTGTGAGTGTTGTGTGTGAGGGGAAGGGGGATTTGGAAGCATTTGGCTTCAGCCAGATGGTACGAGAGTGGTGGTAGGGACTCACAAGACGTGGAGAGATTACATTTAATTTTTAATTTGTGGACTCCTAGTACTTTTCCAGTTTCAGACTGAGAAAATAAAAGTATTTGGACTTGAGAGTCTGCTGTGTGGTTTGGGTTTGTCAGACTGTGGTTGAAAATAAATACACAAGCACACAGAATTCATTTCATCGATAAAATACTTTATTGAAAAAGAAAAGGAAGCCAGAGGTCTCAGTCCACTGCCCAAGTGGCAAACGTTTTGCAATAGCAATTTAGCATTTTGACTTTTCTGGAAGTGTAAACCCCACTCAAGTGGTTAACCAGACCACCTGAAAAAAAAAAAATACATTAAGTCAAACACACTACTGTCACAACAACAGCTGCAAGGGATTCTGAGCTGGACGTAATTGTCCACCTAGGGACAAATGACTTGGCTCATCATGAGGTTAGAGCAGTGCAGGAGGACATTGCAGAGTTGGGGAGGGGCCTAAGACAAGTAGCAAACACAGTATCCTTCTCAGAGGTGCTGCCTGTCAAAGGCATGGGGGAGGCGAGGGTATGGCACCATGCAGTTTAATGAATGGTTGAAAAATGATGTGAGCACAGGGTTTGCTTCATTGGGACTGGGGTTCCACCTGAGGGACACCAGCCTATACTGGCAGGATGGTCTGCATCTGTCCAGGAAGGGAACAAGTCTTTGAGCAATCGGTTTAAATGCTTCATTGGCAAGCTTTTAAACTAGTCAATGGGGAGGCACTGACAAGCAGCAGAAAATCCCAGCCCTCCCTACAAAACAGGGTACTAAATGAGAAAAAGACCAAGGTAGAACGGTCAGTGGGGGATGCTGCAACAGAAGGTAAGGCCATCAAAAAATGGAGAGCAATGAGTACCAATGCCCGTAGTCTAGGTAACAAGCTTCCTGAATTAGTGGCCTTGATGGAGGAGGAACATCTGGATATCGTGGCAGTCACAGAAACATGGTACACACAAAACCATGACTGGGACGTAAACATACCAGGATACACTATCTACAGGAGGGACAGGGAGGGTAAAAGGAGGGGAGGAGTAGTTCTTTACATAAGGGAAGGAATAAAAGCAACAGAACAAAAGGGTAAACAGGGAGGAGAAGAAGCACTGTGGGTAAATTTGGAGACAGGCAATGGCACCACAATCCGCACAGGGGTTGTATACAGATCCCCTTCTCAGGGGGAGGAAGTGGACAAGGAAATGATAGAAAGTATACTTAGAATGGCAGAAAAAGGGGAGATATTGCTGATGGGTGATCTGAATATGCCAGATGTTAACTGGAGCGCAGTTGCAGCTGCCACTTCGAAGAGTGCAGTTATTCTAGATGCCCTACAGGGGGCATGCCTTAGACAACTAGTACTGGAGCCCACTCGAGAGGGAGCAATATTAGACTTGATACTCTCAAATGGAGATGGAGAGAGGATCACAGATGTAGAAGTGGGTAGCCATCTGGGAACTAGCGACCATCGAACAGTATGGTTCACAATAAACACAGCAATAGAGTCAAGCCATACAAAGACAAAAGTACTGGACTTTTAGGAGGGCTGACTTTCTAAATGGGTGAGTGCCTAAGGAATGCACTAGCAAATGGGCGGGAAGGAGGGTGAAGAACAATGGGGAATAATAAAACTGCCATCACAGAGGTAACGAGCCTTTGTGTGAAGCAAATAAACAAAACAAGAAGATGTAAGAAACCACTATGGTTCTCAAAGGAAGTGGCAGTGAAGGTTCAAGAGAAAAAGAAAGCATTCAGAAAGTACAAGGAATCTCAGCAGGAGCAGGACAGAGAACTGTATCAGATAAAGCAAAAGGAGGCTGGGAAGGCAGTCAGAACAGCAAAGGCCCAAACTGAGGAAAAGATAGCCAACTCAGTTAAGAAAGGAATAAAACCTTTTATAGGTACATCAGGGAGCAAAGGAAGACCAAGGAGGGATAGTGAGGCTTAATAAAGGGGAGGGAGGGTGGGCAGAGGGAGAATGTGAAAAGGCAGAGATACTAAACAAATATTTTTGCTCAGTATTTACAAAGGAAGAGGGGAGGTACATAAAACAAACAGTAGTAACACTCTGGATACAGAAGTTGATACCAGCCCATTTACAGAAGAAAGGGTTCTGAAAGAACTCTTAAAACTGAAGGAGGACAAAGCAATGGGGCCTGATGGATTCATCCCAGAATTCTAAAAGAACTAAGGGTAGAACTAGTGACACCACTGACTACCCTCTTTAACAAATCATGGGAGGATGGGGTGGCACCGAGGACTGGAGGAGGGCAGATGTGATTCCCTTCACAAAGTGGGAGCAAGGCAGAAGCAGGAAACTATAGACCTGTTAGTTTAACCTCAGTGATAGGGAAAATGAGTGGAATCACTTCTAAAGGAAAGAATTGTCACGATCTAGAGGCCAGAAGGGCACAGGACCCTAGGCAGCATGGATTCACAGCGGAAGGTCATGCCAGACTAATCTGATAGATTTCTTTGACTGGGTGACCAAAGTAGTAGATCAGGGAGGGCTGTGGACATGGCCTACCTAGACTTTAGCAAGGCATTTGACACAGTCCCACACAAAAGATTAATATATAAGTTAGCCAGCCTTGGAGTGGGTCCCAAGATGACAGCCTGGGTAAAGAATTGGCTGGAGAATAGGACACAGAGAGTAATAGTAAATGGAGTCCACTCAGAAGAAAGGAGAGTTACTAGCGGGGTACCGCAGGGTTCAGTATTAGGACCAGTCCTCTTCAATGTCTTTATAAGCGACATTGCAGAAGGACTGGAAGGAAAAGTATGTCTCTTTGCAGATGACACTAAGATCTGCAACAGAGTTGATGCACAGGGTGGGGTGGAAAGGATGAGAAGGGACTTGGCAAGGTTAGAGGAATGGTCAAATGTATGGCAGCTTAGATTCAATGCTAAGAAGTGCAAGGTAATGCACCTGGGAAACAAAAACCCAGGAGAAGAGTACACAATGGGGGTGAGATACTAACAACAAAAATGGAAAGGGACCTGGGGTAGTCATATCAGATGACCTAAAGGTGGGCAAGCAATGTGAGAAGGCAGCAAGGAGGGCTGGGGGGATACTGGGATGCATAGGAGAGGCATCACCAGTAGAAAACAGGAAGTTATTATCCTCTGTACAGACAGCTGGTGAGACCCCATCTGAGTACTGTGTGCAGTTCTGGAGACCCAATCTCCTGCAAAGACATAGACAGGATGGAAGCTGTCCAGAGGAGGGCAACTAAAATGGTGCAGGGTCTGCACTGGAGGACATATGAGAGAGACTTAAGGAGCTTAATATGTATAGCCTCGAGGAAAGGAGGGAGGGGGACATGATTGAAACTTTCAAGTACCTCAAGGGAATCAACAAAGTCCAAGAGGGTAGCATCTTCAAAAGAGGGTAAAAGAACAAGAGGGCACAATTTGAAGATAGACGGGGCGGCTCAGAGGTAATTTAAGGAAGTATTTTTTCACAGAGAGGGTTGTGGATGCATGGAATGGCCTTCCGGAGGAGGTTGTGGAGTCAAAACAGTGGTGGAATCTAAGCATGCATGGGATAGTCATAAGGCAATTCTGGGGGGTGGGGGTAGGAAGAAGTAGGCTGCTGGTTAACTAGGATCTGCAGCTTATCCAGTAGGTAGGGAAATGGGCAGACTGGGTGGGCCAAGCGGTCCTTATCTGCCATCAAATTCTATGTTTCTATGTTTCTATGTTACTGTCCTCCATTCCTGTCTATCATATCCTTCCGTTCCTATCCCTGCCTGCTGTGTCAGTGATTTTCAACCACATGAGCCTATTTTGTGCTGGCTTGAGGATGGGCCTGGAACAAAGCACAATCATGGTCATTCTCTCTTTCTCTTGCAAGCACCAACTCCTGTGCTACAGCGTTTTCACGTTCTACTACTGAACTGTCTGACTTCACTGCACCCTTTAGCTGAGCTCTGCTTTTTTCACTGCATGGGTGTGCGGTGCAGTGCTGCTGTTGTTGTACTTGATTACTTTTGTTTTTCTCCTGGTGGTCTTGGTGACACTTACGTAATCCCTAGGCAACAGCCCTCACCCCCACCCCACCCCCACCAGTAAACAAGCTACCGTGAATTCATCTGCTTTCTGGCAACTAGTCTGACTTGCAAAGTTGCAACCAACTAACCAAGTGTTCATGAAAGATGCTGATGGCCATCTATGTGTGCTTTCCTGCTTAAAAAAAACATTGGACTTTGTTTTATTTTGCAGTTATTAAGTTAAAGGGTTAAAATAATGTTGAGCATTTGAGTTGAGCCACCAGAATCAAAAACATTAATCTTGCGTCAACGACGAGTATATTTATGTCAGTTAAATTTCATGGGCAAGCACAAAGTTTCACGGGGCAAACGAATTTCAGGTCCAGACTGTCTGTGGGCAACCAAATTTTAAAACACATTTCTGAGCCTGTCTACAGATCGCGCAACATCAGAGCCCTCCTTCCGGACCTTCGCTTGGCGAACTGGTCTCCACTGTATGCGGCACCTGACATGGATACTGCCCTTTTCCTATTCACCCATTTCCTTCTAAAAGCATGGAACATCCACACACACCCTCAAGAGGTGTAGAGTTAAGCAATCCTACCATCCCTGGATCTCAGCAGAAAACATTCACCTCTGCAAATATCGCAACCTCGCCTGTGTCCATTTCAAATCCTTGCTCTCCCCCTTCTGACATACAGTACATATCTATAGATCTCTACAGAATGCCAGCACCAGAGCCATCAGAGCAGGAACAGCAACATATTTCAAATCAGTGCTTCAACAAAGCCTTACCTCCCCTGCTAACTTCTGGCTTACTCTCCATTCCTGTTTTGACCCATCAGCCAAACCTTCTCCTACCACACTAACCATGGATGTGTCACCTGTCTCTGACCCTGTCTCAGTGGCCTCTTTTCTTAACTCCTTTTTCACCACCTGTGCCCTCCTCCCTAACACCCCAACATCCCCTGCTCCCTCTGCCTCCCCCTCTACCCAGGACATCTCCCTCTGTCCTATCTCCAAACAAGAAATATACTGCATCCTTCTCATTAAACCCCCAAACATCTAGTCCACATGGACTAGACCCCTACCTTCTCCGCATCTCCACCCCTTCCATTGAACGTCCTCTTACCCACCTACTTAAACTCTCTTTCAGCCTCAGTGCTGTTCCCCAGGTCTGTAAGAACACCGGTGTGATTTCCCTCCATTCCCGGGATCTACAGACCCATATCACCACTTCCATCCCTGACTACACTGCAAGAATCCTTGGTGTTCTCCCACCTAAATGACATTCTCAGTTCCTCTGAGTTTCTGTCTCCTTTTCAATCTGTCTTCTGGACTAACCACTCAACAACAACCTCCATCCTTCATGTCACTAACACTATCCTTGACAGCATGGATCAAACTGTGTTTTTTCTGAACCTCTCTGTACCCCATTGTTGTAATCTCCCGGGTCGTTCCTGAAAATAGGCATATTATTTGTCTAGTATACTTACCCGTTCACCAAAAGCTAACTAAAATAAATAAAGGTCACACAACTGCAGCCATCTTCATTGACCTGGCTAAGGCATTTAATTCTGTGTGTCACCCCTACTCCATAACAAGCTCAGTTCAGCTGGACTCTCAGCCTCCTCAATCAGCTAGTTCAACTCTTACCTCTCCAATCATATACAGTGTTTCCGTGCCATTGACGCACCCCCACAACACCCATCCAAGCAGGAGTCCCTCAAGGCTCCATCCTTGGCGCTGTCCCCTTTTCCATCTTCCTCAATGACCACTCCTCCACCTGTTCCTTCCCCAATATACATATGTATGCAGACAATACCATCCTCTAAGCCTCAGGCCCCTCCATCTCAGTTGTCGAAGCTCATCTACAATCTCACTTCGAATCAGTCCTTCGCTGGTTCCAAGCTAACCACCTCAAAGTCAGTTGTAACACCCCTACAAATGGGGGTTCCCAAAATGTCTTCTTGGGCTTGCCCAATGACTGCTGCCAGGTTGGTGTCCTGTGTCTAAAACAGTTTGAATATGCCTGCATGTGAGTGCCCTATTAGCCTTCATGCCTGTCTCTTTAAGAGCTGTTTATTTTCATAGGATATAATTAATCTGGGTGTTGACCTAGTCACACAGGCAGGGGTAGTAGCCCTTGGGACAGCGCCACCTAGGGGTTACATCTTGGAGGCACTGCTGGGATTTGGGCCCTCTAGTGGCTTGAATAATCAATGCCTGGCATTACCGGAAAATTTGGTGCCAGCTTGGTTCCCACCTTTACCACGGATCATGGAGGGCATGTTCTTTGGGGTGGTTCCCACCCTCAGTGGGGAAGATAGGAAAACTTGGAAGACCCACGCTGACTGGATGATGCATCATTGCTCTGGGACCGATGAGCAGAAGCAGCAGGAAATTTTAGCAACACTCAAGGGGCCTGCATTGTATGTTATCCAGGGGCTTCAGTTAAAAGGGACCCCGTGTCTGTCCAGCAATATTTGGATACCTTAGTCTCTGTATTCGATCCTAACCGGGATATAGAGAAGCTTCTGTGGAAATTCAAAACCATGAGGCAACAGCCAGGAGAATTGTTGTCAGCCTATATTTTGCGGATGGAGGTCCTGCTGCAAAAGTTAGTGGACATGGGGAGGGTCACGCCCCAGGAACTAGATCAGCTCCGAATTGATCATCTATTGACATCAGTCAAGGATCCTTGGTCCCTGATGCTTCAGTTGCAGATGCAGCAGTGCCTGGATGATGCTCCCACCTTCTTTTCACTAATACGGGCAATGCGGAGGACCAAGCAGTCGTTGGAGGTAGATCCATCCATGGCTTTTAAGCCCAAAACTCCAGACAGCCTTCGAGAGAAAGTACAGCTTGAAGTTTCTAGTGAAGAAACTGGGGCGAGCTGGAGAGCCCAAGAAGCCGCTGTGGAAGATCGTCTAAGAAAACTGAAGACCCAATTTACTCGATTGTGTGGTGTACTGCTAAATATATTACAGCACCTAGAGTTCCCCGCTAATAACAAAAGTACTCTACCTGCAAGTTGACATCTAAGCTAATTGTCCACCCATCAAAACATGGTGCCACTGCCCGATCTGGCCCCAATGTAGTTGATAGGGATGGGCTCCCATCTATGTCATTTAGAGTACAGGAAACAGTACAAACTTGAATGAGTAGAGTAATGCAGTTATCTGTTAAATCATAGTGAAATTATTTATATGTATGTCAAATGCATAAGTACTGTCAGTACAGAGTATGGAATATATCATGAATAAGTATAGTAATATTATAGGCTTACATTTACTGATGCATCAGTCTTTATTTTTGTATGGTATACCAATGAAACATATGTGTCTCGTGTAGTGAAATGTCTTTTATTAATGTTATAGTAAGTATAGACCTGACGCGGATGCCAAGTTCTTTCCAGGCAGGGACGGGTGTAACCCTCCTACAAATGGGGGTTCCTAAAATGTCTTCCTGGGCTTTCCCAATGACCACTGCCAGGCTTATGTCCTCTGTCTAAAACGGTTTGAATATGCCTGCATGTGAGTGCCTTGTTAGCCTCTGTGCCTGTCTCTTTAAGACCGGTCTATTTTCATAGGATATAATTAATCTGTGTGGGGACTGGGTGGTTTCAGGCTCAAGTCCCACCCAGGCTGTGGTACAGCTGCTTCATTCTGCCATAGCTACGTGTGCAGAGGGAGCCCTTTTAGGATCTGTGATTGTTTGCTGATTATCTGCTTTAGTAGTAATAATATAGTAGTTTGTCTAACCTGCCTTCCTTTGCAGCATTGACCTTCTGTTAAGAGCCACCATTTTGGTTCCGGACTGCCAGTTTGGACCAATCAGTACCTCGGGGCACCCTAAAATAGACATTGTCCCCAGAGGTCTTGCGGGATTGAATTTCTGTAGGAATTGTAGTTTTTTATGTTTGGTGCCTAAATGGACCTGGAGGGGGGAGCCCTTTCTGTGACAGACAGATGAATCAACTAAGCGAACCTTTTGCATCACTGGGAAATCCCAGAGTTGCCTGCAGCAGTGTGTCATTCGAGAGCTGGAGTTTGGAGAGTGAACAGCTCAAGCCATTCGAGCAGCTGCTCCCATGTGGTAGTGCTGGAATTCGTCGGGATGGCTGTGTCTGGGCTGACTGTTACCATCTTCCTGTGTGAAGAAGCCTGCAAATTAAATTGGACTATATTCAAATGCTGTTTATTGAGAGCTTAATCCCGAACTGAGAGAGAGTGAATTTCACATGGTGTGGACCGAAGGCTTGATCCTGGAGCAATCGGCCTCTCAGGAATTCGGAGAGAACCACAGAGCGTACGGTTTTCGCAGAAACCCTGCCTATTTGCAACTGGACTTCATCCAAACTGTGGTATCTTGTCTTGCTTATAAGTGTGCTGGATATGTGGTGTGGGTTGCAATTTGGTTCCCCACCATCGAATCTGTTATACTAGCTGGAAGCTGCTCCAGCACCTAAATGGACTTAATCCAAACTGTCTGCTCTGGTCTGGGCCATGCCATCTCGGCCTAGTCTGCCGTTTCCGCTGCAAAGACTCTTCCAATGAAACACCCACTCAGGGATTCGACTCCCTGCTCAACATCATCGAACAGGCATCGATCACCACAGTGCATTGTGTGGGCTCCTCTTCCCCTGGCAAGCCAGAACAACATCCAGAGGTCTTCATCTTGTCAGTCCTGCCTCCTGGTCTGGGTAACATGAGTAACCATCAGGGTAGCTCCCTGTAACAAAACTGCAATCATTGTGTGTCATCTGATTTTATTGTTTGGGTTGGTCATCACCAACTGAGCTATTCGGCTCTGGAATACAAATTGTGGTTTAAAGTGCATGTTGATTGTTTTCTTTCCTAAGGGCCACAACAACAGCTGCAACACCAGCCTACCCTGGGGAAAGCTTCAGGCTAGCCTGAGTAACAACTAGGTACCCAGAGTGTGTGACTATGCCAGAGGGACTCTTAGTGCATGCATGCTTAGCCTGACTAAATCAGACCTAAAATCAAATGCTAGATAACTGCCCCACCCTTGTTCATGTACCCTGAATAAATCAGATTCTACTCTTTCTGCATCCAACTTGGCTAGTGTGTACCTTTGTGGAGGGGATACTGTATTGCCATTGAACTGCTCTATTGCAGGTCTTGTTTTACAGTGGGTCTGCAGGGCCAATGCAGCTGATCCAGCCCTGATGGTAAGTGACAGAGGCAATGGTGAGCTCCTTGTTGTGCGCCCTGAGTAGAACTTTAATAACGAGAACCTGCGAGGGTGGTTTAGGGTTTGAGAACGGAAAGACTTGACCCAGATATGAATTTCTCAGGTAGATGGCACAGCCCCCACATTGTCTGGAAACCCTGTCCTGCCTGAATATAGAGTATCCAGGGATGGTGACTGCAGCGTCTGGTATCTTGGAGTTAAGCCACGTTTCGACAACAGAGAGTACATCAAGGCTATGTTGCTGGACCCAGGTTTGCAAGATGTCAAGTTTGGTAAGGAGGCTGCAGACATTGATTGAGGCTAGTGTGAGGGACCCCTCCTGCCTTTTTGTGGCATGGGGTGCTAGGCCGGTAGGCCCCGGGTTAGGATGAACATTTCCAGATATCAGAAGTAGCGTAAGTGGTATCCTAAGAAGGTACACTTTAATCATTTTGCAGACTAGTTTTGTTGTAGGGCATCTAGTCCTCTTGGCCTTGCTGGTCTGCGTTTGCCCCGTGATATTGCAGAGTTCAATGTATAAGCCATGTTCTCAGAGGTGCCACGTGATTGATGAAAAGTAATCAAATCCACAGGAAATGGTGAACTACCGGGTACCAGAAAACTGTTATTGTAGCTCAAAGACCCAAAATGTGATAAATTCCTGAAGGGGTTAAATTCCTGAAGGTGATTGGCCTGATGCATATGAAGGATGTAAACATCCTTTGTTAGTATCTTCCCTTTGTTCTCCAAAATGGTTTTGAATAGACCTCAAAGACAAGTAAATAAATAATAACAATAAATAAATAAACTAAAGATGTATGGCCTCGAGGAAAGGAGGGAGAGGGGAAATGTAATAGAAGCTTTCAAATACTTCAAGGGAATCAACAAAGTCCACGAGGGTAGCATCTTTCAGAAAAAGAGATGTGCAAAAACAAGGGGGCACAATTTGAAGATAGAGGGGGGACGGCTCAGAGGTAATGTGAGGAAGTATTTCTTCACAGAGAGGGTTGTGGATACATGGAACAGCCTTCCTGAGGAGGTTGTAGAGTTAAAAACAGTGGGGGGAATTAAAAAATGCATGGGACAGACATAAGGCAATTCTAGTGGGGTGGGAGGAAGTAGGCTGTTGGTTAACTAGGATCTGCAGCTTATCCGTTAGATAGGGAAATGGGCAGACTAGGTGGGCCAAGCAGTCCTTATCTGCCGTCAAATTCTATGTTTCTATGTAAAATAACTATTTCAGTATGGAATCAAGCCACGGACCATTGGAGATTTAACGCGGTCCATAGCGGCTGGCTCGTAAACTGAAGCAGCTTTTGTTTATGACTTGGGGCTGATTAGGTAGTTGTTGGTTTTTGTGCCCGGTAGTATTGTGTTAAAATAAAAGAAGAACTTACCGCCGACTTCTGTCGGGGAAGTTGAGAACACTGAAGAGCGGGAACAGACCGTGCAGAGAGCAGGAAGTTTGCGGCAGGCACGTGAATGTCGTTATCACCAGCTGGTTATAACACTAGAATTATAACCCAGTTTCCCTATGGCAAAAAACGGTAACCAGTTGTTACAACTCAGAAAAACACAACGGGCTAATCCAGGGCAATCAGATACTACTACACAAAATGGTAAAAGAGCAAGACAGGATGCCCAGGATAGTGGGGACTCAGAAACTGAACTGAGGCGAGCTAAACAAGCATGTGTCAATGCCGAATGTTGTCTTGCTGACATTGGCATTGGTAGTGCAGGAGTTAGAGAGATGCATAATAGGAATGGCAGTGAAGAATGGAACTGACGTTAACCCCACCCTACCCTGCAGAGACTGACAGGCACTGAGGTGTGCTTTTGGCTGTCGGCCATAATGCTCAGACCATTTCAGCTCACCCTACCCTGCAGACTCTGATAAGTATTGTGTTGTGCCTTGTTGTCCTTGGGCTTTACGCTCACCCCATTCCATAAGGAAATACACTGAGATGGGTGCAGTATAGGAGAATGGGGTGAACTTTGGGGCTGAAGAGTCCAAGGCACACCTTAATGCCTGTCAGTGGCTCCAGGCTGGGGGTGGGGTGGGGGTGGAATGGCGTGAGCATTACAGCCGACAATCCAAAGTCACACCCCTGACACCGATCAGTCTTTACAGGGTGGGACATTATGGTTAGAAACCCTAACACCCCAGGCGTTTGTTAGTATTTGTACTACAAATTGTCAACCTGAGCTTTTCGTGACCCCACCTCATGAAGGCATTTGGAACCTCTGCTCATGAACAGTGGCACTGTGATTTTGTTAATCTGTCCCGAATGTTGATGTCCCACAGTGACCATGCCATTCTGCGCCAGATGTACGAAACCACATTTTGGGCAGGATGTGAAAAATGACAGCTGTACTGTTCATAAGGAGGTGTGAAGAAATGGCAATGTTGAAAATCTGGAGTGAAAATATTACAAATTCTCGAAGTTACGAGCGTGCATGGAAACTGGCTAATGCACGCTCATAACACAGCCATTGTGTGGAATTTTGTCACCACTTATTCAACAAAGGCATTCTGGGACCTCCGCTCATGAACAGTGTCACAGTGATTTTCTTACTCTGTCCCGAATGTTGATTTCCCTCAGCGATTGCGCAATTGTGCACCACATGTGCGAAAACACATTTCTGGTAGGTTGCGAAAAATTACAGCTGCACTGTTCATAAGGAGGTGTGAAAAAATGGCAATAGTAAAAATGTGGAATGAAAATATTAAACATTTTTGAAGTTATGAGCGCGTGTAGAAACTGTGCAATTCATGCTCATAACAGTAATTTTTTTTTCACCTAATTTGCAGCATAGGCTTTTTGGGAGCCCACATTATGAACGCTGACACTGTCATTTCGTTAATCTATCCCAAAAGGTGATTCCGTGCAGTGACTGTGAAATCACCTTTCGGGACCAAATAACAAAATGACAGTGACTGAGTTCATCAGGTGGGGTCCCAAGAACCCCATGTTGAAAATTTGGAGCAAAAATCTCTGAGATATTCACCTAAATTGACCGCCCCCACTCCCATTTATGCCATTATACAGCTTGCCGGCATTGCTTCAGTTCACAGTCAGCTTGAAGAGTGCAGATGTGTTCCTGCTCCACCAAAGATTGTTGCACCCAGCTCCAGAGGTAAGTATGGGGTGGGGGTTGTGAGGAGGTGGGGTGCGCAGAGGGTGGGGTGCGGGCTGGGGGAGGGGACCCGATGGTGAGGGACCATTTTCTTTTCCAGGTAACTAAAATAAAAATAAAAAAATCACCCCTGACCGTTTTCTGTTTTTAACAGGTGTTGGCCACACTGGGGTGGGCTCCCAGTGTGGCACATTTGTTTGGGGTGTCATGTTAGCCATACTGGGGTGGGCTTCCAGTGTGTCACACAATGAGGGTGGGGCAGGGCCAGGAAAATGTTGACACGATGGGGGGTTAACATGCCGACAGGAAGATTGGGTCCCCCCCATCGGCAAGCATGGCTGTGTTTGGGGGCATGATGCCAAGGGGGATTGGACACCCCCTTGGCAGACAAAAACAGTAAAGGGGGCACATATGCCAACGGGGGATTGGGCACCTTCGAAGTCGGCTTCCTAGGGACTGCGACAGCGGATGGCGACAGCCGCCACCCACCATGTTTATTTAATGTTACACCAGGCAAGGCACACCCTGCAATATTGGGTCGCTCCCTCATTGCATCGGTGAAATTGTTTCATATTGGTGGCAGGCTTTTCAACTGCTGTCATAGACAGCATGAGATTTCATTCATGCCACAGAGCCCAGCACAAAAAAGCAGTGGCACCACTGGCCACAACATGACCGCACCTCCAAAACCTGCTATTCCAAGCTGCCACAATATGTTGCTTGCGCGTGCACAAGGCAACATAAAAAGGTTCTGCAATTGTAAACTTGCAGCAAAAAGGTAAGCAATACTGACAACAATGTAAGGAATGGTAAGTGATATACAAATTCAAAGAACATGAACAGTGGATACTGGAGCAGTAGCAAAAATGAATGCTGGAACAGTAAACAAGTAATAGAAAAATTGAAGTACTACAGTAATATTTTATACTTAAGTGCATGAGGGTACTGGTTGAAGCCATCTTGGTTAGGGTCAAAGGTTGGTGAGAGTTAGGAAGCCTAAGAGTGAGGAGGAGAGGAAGTTATGGAGGGCAGAGGAGAGGGAGTAGGAGGATGAGGAGTGGCAAATGTGCAGGGGAGGGGAATTCCAGATTTTAGGGAAGCGGTGGGTAAAAGCTGAGTGACCTGCAAGAGTAGAACAGCAGGGAATAGCAAATGTTCGTATATCAGTGGATCGTAGGGCATGCACAGGTGGGGGCAGGGTAGAGAGAAATGAAGATATATATTAGTGAAAAGAGCCAAGGCAATTAGAGATGAGTTTGGCACAATGGGAGAGCTGCCTGTTAGCAACAAAAAGAAAAGACGGAGAGTGATAGAGATTGCAGTGGTGACTACGGACAGGAGAGTTAAGAGCAAAGTGACAGAATGAGTTAAGAAGGGGGTCCAATCTGGATAGGGTGGATTTGGGAGCAGCACTGTAGACGACATCACAATAGTCGAAGACCAGGAGAATCATTTTCTGGATGATTTCATGCCTGTCTGTAAGAGGAAGACTATTATGGTTCCTGAAAAGGGTGCCAAGCTTGGGACACAGTTTTTTCACAGTGGCGTCAACATGCCCAGAGAAGCTGAAGTGTTGGTCCAGCCAAACCCCAAGGTATCTTAAAGAGGAGGTGTCCTCAACTGAAATCCCATCCAGGGTGTGGAAAGTGGGCAGAACGGGAAGCTTGGTGAGCCTCTCCCTTGTGCTGAAGGTCATGGAGACTGTTTTTTTGGGCATTTAGAAAAAGCTAATGGGAGGCAAACCAGTGCTGGAGCTTGTTGAAGTCGAGCTGAAATCTGGCTTCCACATCAGGGGGAGAGAGGCCGGAGGTGAATAGGATGGTATTGTTTGCATACATGTGACTTGAGGAGGAGGAGGAGCAGATGAATGGAAAGTCATTTAGAAAGCTGGAAAAGTGAACAGAAACATAGAAACATAGAATCTGACGGCAGATAAGAACCGTTGGTCCACCTAGTCTGCCCATTTCCCTACCTAATGGATAAGCTGCAGATCCTAGTTAACCAACAGCCTACTTCCTCCTACCTCCCACTAGAATTGCCTTATGTCTGTCAAATTCATTCTTGAATTCCACCACTATTTTGACTTCACTCCCCTACCTCGTCAGGAAGACCGTTCTATGTATCCATAACCCTCTCCATGAAAAAATACTTCCTCACATTACCTCTGAGCCGTCCCCCCCTCTATTTTCAAATGTGCCCCCCTGTCCTTGCACATCTCTTTTTCTGAAAGATGCCACCCTCTTAGACTTTGTTGATTCCCTTAAGGTACTCAAATGTTTCTATCATGCCCCCCACAAGAGTATACATGTTAAGTTTCTTTAATCTCTCTTCATATGTCTTCTGGCACAGACCCTGCACCATTTTAGTTGCCCTCCTCTGGACAGCTTCCATCCTGTCTATGTCTTTGCAGAGATGGGCTTTCCAGAACTGCATGCAGTACTCCAGATGGGGTCTCACCAACAGTCTGTACAGAAGGATAACAACTTCTTGTTTTTTTACTGGTGATGCCTCTCCCTATGCATCCTAGTATCCCGCCAGTCCTCCTTACTGCCTTTTCACATTGCTGGCCCACCTTTAAGTCATCTGATATGACTACTCCCAGGTCTCTTTCCATTTTTGTTGATGTTAGTATCTCACCCCCCCCATTGTGTACTTTTCCCCTGGGTTTTTGTTTCCCAGGTACATTACTTTGCACTTCTTCACATTGAATCTAAGCTGCCATACGTCTGGCCATTCCTCCAACCTCGCTAAGTCCCTTCTCATCCTTTCCACCCCACCTTCTGTATCAACCCTGTTGCATATCTTTGTATCATCTGCAAAAAGACATACTTTTCCTTCCAGTCCCTCTGCAATTTCACTTATAAAGACATTAAAGAGGACCGATTCCAGTACTGAACCCTGCAGTACCCCTCTAGTAACCCCGCTTTCTTCAGCGTGGACTCTGTTACTATTACCCTCTGTGTCCTGTTGTCCAGCCAATTTTTTACCCAGGCTACCACCTTGGGACCCACTCCAAGGCTGGCTAACTTGTATATCCCTCCAGGTGGAACCCCAGTCCCCAATGAAGCCAAAACCCTGAGCTCCGCACCAGTTTTTCAACCATTCATTGAATCCTATGGTGCGGAGTACCCTAGCATCACCCTTGCCATAGACAGGCAGCACCTCAGAGAAGGTTACCATATGTGCTACCTGTCTAAGGTCCCTCCCCAACTCTACAAACTCCTCTTGTACTGTTCTGATCCCATTCCCAGCCAGATCATCTGTCCTTAGGTGGACAATGACATCCAGCTCCCTTTCTTGTGCAGCTGCTCCCACGATCTTGAGGATTCACTCCTTGTCCCTCCAAGCCATGGAGCCAGGCAGGTACCTTACCTCCCTCTCCCCTTCCTCCCCAGTTCTACCCCCCTAATGATTGAGTCCCCCACCAGGAGTTGTTTCCTTCCCCTGTGGGGTCCCATGCCACCCTCCTGTGGGTCTCCTTTGTGGAGGTTCCCAGCATCCCCCTTGGTCTCCACTGCAGGTGCCTCCATAGAGGAACCACTCTCCACCAGAACAGTGTATGAATTGTGGAGAGATACAACTGTAGGGATGCACCTCTGTTCCACTGCTCTCTCCCTCTCTGAGCCCACCTTGATCAAACCGCTTCTCTTTCTTGGCAACCTCTGAGGTAGCAGCGGTGGCCCTGGTGGTCCCTGGGTGGGGGAGGAGGTTTCATGAATCCTAGCCAAGTCAGCCTGGAGATGAGCAACCTCCTCCCTCACACCAGAGAGGTGCATACAAATAGGGCAGCATCGCAGCCTCCAGAATGTCTCCTCGAAGACTGCCGCCCCACAGCCATTGCACTGCACCACTCCCATCATGTCTTATTTTGTGGCCCCTCTCCTGTTGCTTTGTATGCTTACTCTCTCCTCCCTGTTTTTTTTTTTTTCCTGCTACTGCCTATGTACCCTTACAGCTCTCGCCCTTCCTGTTCTGGGACAGGAACTTCCTGTATTCTTCAGTAGTCTCCTTCTTCCTTGCTCAGAGTCAGACCTCCAGCAGCTAGTGGAGGAGAGGGAGAGCTACTCTTTTCCTTCAAGGATGATGAAACCTATGTGTTTCAGTGATACTTCTCTTCCTACTGCCAAACAGGAAGTCCCTGTTGTCAGTCAAATCCAGTGCCTATAAAAGTAGAACTGGCTAAGTGTGGGAAGCTGGAGGGAAGGAGGGGAATTAGTAAGAAATGTTCTAGCTTTTTAGTCAGCTGCTCCTTGCTTTGAAAGCAAGATTCCGTTCTGCCAAAAGCTAGCAGTAGGGAACTGTAATTGGAAACACCTGCTTTTCTACTCCTAAGCCATACCCCCAATAACTTCTCTCCTCCCTGATACAGTCCCCTTTCCCCAACACAGAAAAACACACTGACTTTCTTTTTTATCCTAAACGAGAACTCCACTTCTAATAAAGTATCTGTTTGCTTAATCCCAACAGGCACTGACTTCTGGTGAGATAGAAGTATTCTATTAGTAAGAAAAGTTCTAGCTTTTTAGTCAGCTGCTCCTTGCCCTGAAAGAAAGATTCCTTTCTGCCAAAAGCTAGCAGTAACAGGGTCCCAGCACTGATTCGCGAGGTACACCAGTATGGATTTGGCATGGAGGGGAGCTGGACTCGGCAGTTCTAACTGATTGCATCTGACCTGAGAGGTAGGCCCTGAACCAGTTTGTAGCAGAAGGTGAGAGACCAGCAGAGGAGAGGGAGTGGAGAAGCAGTGAGTGGGAAACAGTGTTGAATGCTTTGGCACGGTTGACAAGGATGGCCAAGATAATCAAGCCTTTGTCCATTCCGGTGAAGACTGAATCAGTAAGCCTGAGTAGGGAGGTTGTGGTAGAATGTTGTTTCTGAAATCCAGATTGGAAAGGAGTAAAGAAATTAGTGACAGAGGAGAAAGAGGAGATTTGAGAGAGAACTAAATGTTCTTGGAGTTTAGCTAAAGTTGGGAGCAGGGAGATAGGGCGGTAGTTCCCTGGGGGGGGGGTTCCCTGTGGAAGTGGAGTTAACAGCTTTTGGGAGAGGGAGGACGACTGCATACTTCCAAAGTGCGGGGACCGTGGCAGTCAGGAAGGACAGATTTAGAATTTCAGAGAGAGACAAGGCTATAACTGAGACAGAGAGACAGAGAAGCTTGGGGTCAGGTTCATCAGGAGAACTGCCCTTAGACAGATTAATAGCCAGGAGGGCAGTAAGTGTGTCAGCAGGCGAGACTGAGGAGAACAAGAAAGGGAGATAGTCAAGAGCTTCACAAGTACAACTACATGCCCACCTTCTAAAGTGATATAACCTGCCTATGCCTCACACTGATAATCATCTGCCTGCCAAACAGCAGCCGACTTCATTCAGGCTGACCGATTAACCTTGTGGTCACTCCCATCTCAGCACCATGTAAAGTGATAATGGTAGTCAGGAAACTGGCAGCCTATATTTTATGGAAACAATGCACAATCAACAGTGTATTCAGACCAAATTACATAAAGTGGAGTTCTGAGGACTTTTTGTGAACCTCCCGAGCTTTGCTCTCGAATTAATGTGATGAATCCAAGAACCTTCTCAGTTGATCGGTGGCCTTGATTTGTTCAAATCGGGACTCTAGAATATAGAAATTTGAAGTCTGAAAAAACAATTCCCCATAGACATCTATGGAGCATGCCCCTGCACTCTGCAGACTATTACATCACGAAACGTGTGAGCATGGGAGCGTCGCTCAGTATAGGGATCAGGCTCTAAGCTCCATGAAGCCTAAATACGTTCCCCTCCCTCCCTCAATACAGCTACCAGGAATTATTTTTTCCAGCCTGCAACTTCAGGGATCCTCGTGGGGTTCTGGGCGAGTATCAGAAAAGGTGATCTTCAAGTTTTACTCTTACCCGACTGTTAGTTTCTCTCTCTTTCTCTCTCCCCCCATTTCTCTCTCTTTCTCTCCCTGTTTCTCTCTCTCTCATCTGTTTAAATTGACTGCTCTGTGTCCATCTTCTCTTGATGGTTGGTTAAATAGGATCTGCAGCTTATCCTCTGGGTAGGTAATTGGACAGACTAGGTGGACCAAGCGGTCCTTATCTGCCGTCAAAGTCTATGTTTCTATGTTACCCAATGGCTGGGAAAAGGGCATCCCCTTCACTTCAGCTCTCTCAATTTTTCCAGTTGACAGTGCTGGTTGGTCTCAGTTGGTTGCAACAACCCAACACGACTCCCCCTCTAGCTAACTGGCAGGGGAAGGGTGATAGTCTTTAGGAACTCTCACTACAAAATATGGCCAGGTAATACAGTCTTGGCTGTGCATTATACTCAGTGCTGTGCAATTCACATCTGCCAATGTCAGCCGTGAATTTTTCCCTCACTGGTGACTGGAGCCCCTCTTTTTTTTTTTTTGTTTTAATACACTATATTTACTAAATGCCATTTCAATACATGGTAATAACACAGACTCTGTTGCCAAAAAAGGGCCACCTGGCCTACCAAGTCTACCCAAATGGTCTCTGCCTATTCTGCCTCCACAGACCATATCTTGTCCCCAGTGACCCTCCCCTTGCCTCTATTCTGCATGTTGATCAGTGTCAGTGGCTCTGCAGGTTGCACACTCACGTCTGAGGCCAGAAGAGCAGAAATCTGTGAGTTCTATCCCCACAGCAGGCACTTGGGTTAATTCCCAATATTGACACTGTAGTGCAGCGTGATGGGGTGCTGCACTCCTGAGGTGCAGTCTACATTAAACTGAGGTCCCATCTGCCTCTCCTGGTGGTAGTTTAGGTGGATGTTAAAGATCCCATGGCACTTCTCGAAAAGAGATGGGGAATTTCCCTGGTGTCCTAGCCAGATTTCCCCCATTCACTAAAAATACCATCAACAGCTTAAAATCTGGTTCAGTTTCAGTTGGCATCCATCTGTACCTCCCTCCCCTGGGATGAGGCTGAAAACAAGCAAAAGAATTGTCTAGTCTTACATACAAACATATGAACAACGAATGTGCCAGCAGAACCAGACCACCTGGTCTAGCTAAGTCTGCTCGAGTGTGCAGCCAACACTCCTAGTTTGCAGCTGCCCCACCCCTTCCCCTCCCCTTTGTCTTAGACTTCCTCCCCAGCCAAAAAAACACTAAATAAAATAAATAGAATTCCCAGAGGTTTATCCCATGCACGAATGAAGCCCCCCGCTGTTCTAGCCTCTACCATTTAAGCTGGCAGTGTGTTGGCCCAGGCTGCACACCTGCCCACACTGCAGATGAGTCACAGTTAGTTCCCATGAGGGGTGGGTGCCTAGCATTCGGAGGTATCTGGGGAGGGCGGCACAGCAGCACAGCGTCTTCATCTATGCTGTAAGGCTTTTTATTTTCATATTTCCTCCCGTCCCCCTGCAGACTTCCATGCCCTAGGAGCCCCAAGTGCACTAGCATGCATACACATGCCACACAGAGCCCCACAGATGTCACCCTCTCCCTCTGCTTTACCACAACCTGTATTCTCCCAAGCAGCAGTGTCTCTAGAAAAAGACGGCATCCACTAGGATGCTCAATCTCTTCCCCCCAGCCAGTCTGATGAGCCAGACTCGTTCCCAAACCTGAATCACTGGCATTGTGAGTGGCTGCCATTACCATTATACAGTGGGTCAGCCCTCCACAGCTGCTTAGTAAAAATACCCCCTATACAGAGGGTCAGCCCTCCAAAGTCGCTCGGTACAAATACCCCCTATACAGTGGATCAGCCCGCCACAGCCACTCGGTACAAATACCCCCTATACAGTGGGTCAGCTCTACACAGCCGCTCGGTACAAATACCCCCTATACAGTGGGTCAGCCCTCCACAGCCGCTCAGTACAAATACCCCCTATACAGTAGGTCAGCCCTCCACAGCTGTTCGATACAAATACCCCCTGTACAGTGGGTCAGCCCTCCACAGCTGCTCAGTACAAATACCCCCTATACAGTGGGTCAGCCCTCCAAAGCCCTCTTGGTGCAAATACCCCCTATACAGAGGGTCAGCCTTCCACAGCCTCTCGGTACAAATACCCCCTATACAGAGGGTCAATCCTCCAAAGCCTCTTGGTACAAATACCCCCTATACAGAGGGTCAGCCCTCCAGAGCCACTCAGTAAAAATACCTCCTATACAGAAAGCCAGCCTGCCAGAGCCTCTAGTTACAAATACCCCCTATACAGAGGGTCAGCCATCTAGAGCCTCTCAGTACAAAATACCACCTATACCCTCGATACAGAGTGTCAGTCCTCCAGAGCCTTTCAGTACAAATACCCCCTATACAGAGGGTCAGCCCTCCAGAGCCTCTGAGTATAAATACCCCCTATATCTCCTATACAGAGGGTCAGCCCTCCAGAGTCGCTCGGTACAAATACCTCCTATACAATGGGTGAGCCCTCAAGAGCCTCTAGGTACAAATATTCCCTATACCGAGGGTCAGCCTTCCAGAGTCGCTCAGTACAAATATCCCCTATACAGAGGGTCAGCCCTCCAAAGTTGTTTGGTACAAATACCCTCTATATAGAGAGTCATCTCTCCAGTGCTTCTCAGTATAAACACCCCCTATACATAGGGTCAGCCCTCCAGAGCCGCTCGGTATAAATACCCCCTATACAGAGGGACAGCCCCCCAAAGTCATTTGGTACAAATGCCCTCTATATAGAGAGTCGTCCCTCCAGGGCTTCTCAGTATAAACACCCCTTGTACAGAAGGTCAGCCCTCCAGAGCCTCTCAGTTCAAATGCCCCCCTATACAGAGGGTCAGCCCTCCAGAGTCTCTCGGTAAAAGTACCCCGTGAAGCAAAACAGGAGTCATCGATCAAGCTCACAGTGTTGGTGGGGGAAGGAAATGAATAGTGCAAAGGTCTTCTTTCATTATTTTGGGGGGTTTTTAAGCACCCAGCTATTCCCCGGGCTGTGAAAGGTGACTGTTGTTTCAGAAGTGAGGAGTTTAAAACATGAGTCAAATTAGACCCACTGGTGCAAAAAATGTGGGTCCTAAAACAAACTACTGCATTAAAACTAATTGTTCACAGATTTTGTACCAAGGATAATTGCCTCAATCTGGACCCACTGCCGGGGAGGGGGGATTTCTGAGCAAGCTGCAATTTTGTCCTTTGGTGCCTGTAAGTGTTGTCTCTAGGTGACTGTGCAATTCAGGACACAGACATTCGGAAATGTGGGTCATTCTGAGAAGCTTTCTAGTTAAGTAGGGCAGAAGCCCGAGACCAAACTCCTAAGCCAGAAGTAGTCAGCACTCTCTCTTGTCTGGGAACAAGAGTACTGCATACTGAGAGGATGATGATTCAGAAGGGGTGCAAGGGAAAATTATTACCCTGCGAGGGTGGGCAATTCTTTAAATAGTTTACCATAGTTGGTAGTACAGTAGCTTTGATATCTTCAAGCATACCCCTCAGCTGTCCCTAATTTTCAGGGATGTCACTGGTTGTACTTCAGAATTTTCCTCTGTCCCTCATAAAATTGTGTTTTTGTGAAAAAACAGAGGGAATTAAAAATCACAAAATAATGTTAAACTTTAAAGTTACAGACTTGCTCTTTAGAAAAATGTATCTTAACACAAATCCCCGTATTCCATCGGCTGAGTGAATAATACCCATTTTTAAGATGTGTCCCTGATTTAGAGTCTTTGTCCCTGATTTATTTTAAGTCTTGTCCACGATTTATGAGGCAAGAGGTTGGTTCAATGTAAAACTAGATGGGGAACTTGAGGAAAAACACATTCAAGGATGAACAGGAAATGCTAGGAAGGCTGGGGACCTTGAGGAAAAACACATTCTGTGATGAACAGGAACTGTTAGGAAGACAATGTAATACATAAAGAATACTGGCTGGGCAACAGTATGGAACCAGGCTATGCTGCCACTGAGGGGTTCTGATTCTGATAGACCACAAGAGCGAAGCTCGAGGGGTCACACAAAATCAGAACCCAGAGGTGGTAGCTCAAGCCAGTTGGGCACAGTTTGCCCAGCTAGTATTTTTTTTTTTTTTTACAGTGTATATTAACCCCTCAAGTTCTGCAACAAAACCAGTAAAATAAACTAAAACCTTTAAATGCATTCGAATGTAATGCATTCCTCTGCCACTTTTGTTAATAACACCTCCATCCTGTGAAAAAATGTACTGTTCCAATTCTGAGATGTGCATGAGGTGGTTTTCCCTTTAGTCAAACTGCTGGCTTGTACGCTCTCAAAAACAGCCAAGATGTTGTTGTACCACAGTATGGTATTACTGCATTCCATTAACTGTGGTACAACAACATTTTGATTGTGATGGATTTGATTTCTATGTGTGACAAGGGGGTCACTATACACTATAGTTTTATTTTCTGTGGTTGCCTGGCATAAAAAAATGCATCCCAAAACACTTTATGGGTTTAGCAAAACAAAAATGTATGTATATTGGCTGTTGCACTTATATCCTTCCCTGGGACATGGCTGAAAACAGGACAATGGTTTCATCAGAAGTCTCTGGGTGTGAAGAAAAACTGTGCCTGGCCACCTTCCAACTCTTTGCATAAAATCATTTTTTTAATTAAATTTGGTTTTCTGGTTTCTAGGAGTAAATTTAAAATGCAAACACAGTGTAGGTATTCTAATTCCAGCTCCCCTACCTATGTTCCAGTTGGGCCCCCGGCACCAACTTCCCAGGTTATGGGTCCCTTGTACCACAGTCTGACCCTGAAAATAATACTGCAGTAAACAACAGGGAAGTTACTAAACAGAGGAAGCTGCTCTACACTGAGGTGGACAGTGCTGGGCCTCACAGATCTGTTCAGTGGGGAGGGGGTGGGTGCTAAAGAAAGGCATAGGGCTAAGAGCAATTTAGTTACCCCTGGTAATGTGTAACATTTGGGGGGAGCAGAAAATAGCTGCACAGTCTATATAGGTAGCACAAGAATATATAACTATTGTAAGATGTAGTGACAGTATACTCTTAGAAGTTAGGGTGGGACGTGCCCCCCCAAGTTTTGCAAACTTGCTGAAGCCGGCGCATCGAACATGCATGTTTTAAATAGCTGACTTGCTGTGCCCACCTCCCTCTTCCCCATCCTTTACCTTGCACCAGCCTCTCCATCTCACTGTACCTCACCCACAGGTAGGTCTTAGGGTCAACCGTAGCCGCCGCGGAGGAGTACGACCTGCCTGGCACGGGCTCACCTCCTACTCCTACCACCTCCTCACCCTTCTTCTTGCTGTGGTGGAGCTGTGGCACTTGCTGCTTTTGTTACAGTGACTGCCTGGCCCAAGCCGGGGATGTGGTGGCAGACCCACTCTGGCAGCACTTCTTACCACTCTCGTCAGACTGCCTGCCACATACAAACACCTGGTGGATGCAGGGCGATGTCAGGGCAAGCTTGAACCACAGAGCCCAGCCACCTGTGTGCACACTTGGAGCCATGACTTTTGCAGAATAAATCGCTATCTTTACCACAATGTCCTGCACTGCTAAAACACCAGGGCACCTCAATGCAGTGGAATTTGGGGGTTGGCTCACTTGAAACCCAACCATCAATCAAAAAGCAATGGCCGTGATGGGCAGCCCAGCTCATCCAGTGAGAGCTAAGATGGGGCCATGGCAGACACTGATTCCCTGAACTTTCTTCCAAACAAAGACATGAGAGCTGTGAGTTCATTTGTCTGACATGAGCACAAGAACAAAAAAAACAAGCATTATCAATGCCAATTGTTTGCTTTCTGGTATTAGCACTGGACGTGCAGAAGTTTGACAGATGCAGAATAGGAATGGCAGTGAAGAACTTAACTCACGCCAACCCCACCTCCACCCTGCAGAGATGGACTGGCATTTGGGTGTTCCTTTGGGTGTTGCCACAATGCTCACAGCATTTCACCTCACTCTATCCTGCAGAACTTGAGGGGTTGCTATACACTGTAAAATAAAAAAAGTGTTGAGGTGTGCCTTGGAGTGTTTGGCTTCACAGTCACCCCAATTCATGAGGACATATGCTGAAATGGGTGCAGTATAAGAGAATGGGGTGAACTCTGGGACCAAACAGTCCAAGGCACACCTTGCTGCCTGTCACTGGCTTCAGGGTGCGGGTGGAATGGCGTGAGCATTACAGCCGGCAATCCAAAGGCACAGCCCTGATGCCTGTCAGTCTGTACAGGGTGGGATGTTATTGTTAGCAATCCTAACACCCTGGGTGTTTGTTGGTATTTGCACTACAAATTTTCAGCATGGCCTTTTTGTGACCCCCACCTCATGAAAGCATTTGGAACCTCTGCTCATGAACAGTGGCATTGTGAATTTTTTAATCTATCCCGAACATTGATGTCCCACAGCGACCGCACCATTCTGTGCCAGATGTATGAAAACACAGATCAGGCAGGATGTAAAAAATGACAGCGGTATCATTCATAGGGAGGTGTGAAGAGATGGCAATGTTGAAAATCTGGAGTGAAAATATTAAAAATGCTCAAACCTACGAGCGTATGTGGAAACTACGCAATGCACAGTCATTTTGTGGAATTATTTCACCAAATTTTCAACATAGGCATTTTGTGTCTTCTGCTCATGAACACTGTCATATGATATTCTTAACCTGTCCCGAACATTGATTTTCCACAGTGACCATGCCATTGTGCGCCAAATGTGCGAAAACACATTCTGAGCAGGATGTAAAAAATGACAGCTGTACTACTCATAAGGAGGTGTGCAAAATTGACAATGTTGAAAATTTTGAGTGAAAATATTACAAATTCTCGAAGTTACAAGTGTGCGTGGAAACTGTGTAACGTATGCTTGCAACATAATCATTTTATGAACTATGGTCACCATCAACATAGGCATTTTAGGACCTCTGCTCATGAACAGTGTCACTGTGATTTTCTTAATCTGTTCCGAACACTGATTTCCCACAGTTATCCTGTGCCTGAAGTGCAAAAGCACATTTTGGCCAGGATGTGAAAAATGACAGCTGTACTGTTCATAAGAAGGGGTTAAAAAATGCCAGTGTTGAAAATCTGGAGTGACAATAATACAAATTTGCGGAGTTACGAGTGTGCATAGAAATTTCACAATGCACGCTCATAGCACAGTCATTTCTTGGAATTTTTCCACCAAATTTGAAACATAGGGTTTTTTGGGAGCCCGCCTCATGAACAGTGGCACTGTTGTTTCGTTAATTGATCCCAAAAGGTGATTCCGCCCAGTGACTGCAAAATCACCTTTCAGGACCGAATAACCAGATGACAGTCACTGAATTCATGAGATGGAGTCCCAAGAACCCCATGTTGAAAATTTAGTGCAAAAATTTGCAAAAATGGCTGAGATATCCACATCAGTTAAAAAAAAACATTTATGCCATTATACAGCTTACCGGCATTTCTTCAGTTTGCAGTCGGCTTTGAAGAGTGCAGACATGTTCCCGGTCCACTGATGATTATTGTGCCAGGCTCCGGAGGTAAGTATGGGATGCAGGGGTTGTGGGGAGGTGGGGTGCGCAGAGGGTGAGTGTGGGTTGGGGGAGGGGGCACTGGACAGGAGGGATTTTTTTTCTTTTACAGGGAACAAAAAAAAACAACGTGGGAAGGTTGCTTTTTTAACAGGTACTTTTGAATGCGGGGTGGCTCCAGCATGCCACCTGAGTGTTTCTTAGGGGGGTTTGTAGCCAACGGGGATTGGGCACCCTGTCTGACATACACAGTGTTTGGGGGGGCATATGAGCTGAGGGTAACTGGATACCCCCCTTGGCACACAACAAATGGGGAGACATTATGCCGATGGGGACTGGGCATCCCCGTTGGCAAATAAACTTGGGAGCGGCATGCTGACAGGGGAATTGGGCACCCCCGTCGGCTTTCATGGGGACTGTGAGAGGCGGTGGCTGTCTGTCGGCTTCTGTGGGGACTGTGAGAGGTGGACGGGGAACCTGCCGAAATGTTTATTGAAATGGGACACCAGACAAGGCTAACTGTAATTCACTGCTGCAATCAGGAACCACCCCAGCAGCAAAAACAGCTGATTCTACAATTAAGGGGCATCCCCTGATTGCAGCGGCAAATTTCTTTCAGATTGGTGGCAGACTTCTCAGCTGCTGTCATAGACAGCATGCTATGCCATTGGTGCCACAAGCTTGGCCAGAAAAAGCAGTTGCGTCATTGGCCCCAGCAGGACCACACCTCCAAAACCTGCTTCTCCACTCCAAGCTATCACAATATGTTGTCTGCGCTGCACACGCAAGACAACATAAAAAGGAAAGAAAGGTGAACACCTAATTAATTCAGATGAATTGTATACTGTTAAGCTGGGTAGAGGTGGAAAAAAAGGCAGAAGGGCTGAGGTGAACAACTTGAAAACACCTAACCAATTTGAAATAATAGCTGATATGGAGACAAAACAGACTATAAACAATCATGTCAGTTCTGGAGTAAGAGAAATGATAGTCTTAGGTGACTCCATTATCAGGAAGTGTGATACAATAATATGTGAAGGAGACAAGCAACACAGACTGGTTCTCTGTTATCCTGGGTTTGGAATAAAGTATGTAAGTTCACTAGCACCTAGTACGTAAAATCTAGTGAACCTAATCCAGTGGTAACACTGCATGTAGGGTCAAATGATGCAGGATATGGCCATGAGACGGACATATGTCAAGACATGCTAGATGCTGCTAAAGAACTAAAATAGTTAGGTGCAGAGGTAGTTATTTCAGGCTTGCTACCTATTCCAAGTGCAAAACAAGAAAAACAAGCATTTGTCAATGCCGAATGTTTGCTTGTTGGCATTGGCATTGGTGGGGTGTGCCTTTGGGTCGTCAGGCATAACGGCCACGCCGTTTCACCACACCCTATCCTGCAGACACCGACAAGTGTCACAGCATGCCTCGGGTGTTTGGCCCTTATGCTCACCCCATTCCATCAGGAAATATGGTGAGATGGGTGCAGTATAGGAGAATGGGGTGAACTTTGGGGCCGAAGAGTCCAAGGCACACCTCGATGCCTCTCACTGGCTGCAGGGTATGGGTGGAATGGTATGAGCATTACAGGCGACAATCCCAAGTCACACCCCTGATGCCTATCAGTCTCTACAGGGTGTGACATTATGGTTGGAAACCCTAACGCCTCAGGCATTTGTTGGTATTTTCACTCCAAATTTTCAACATGGTTTTTTTTGTGACCCCCACTATATGACAAGTGGCAATATTAGTTCATTAGCCGAAAGCTGATTTTGCAAAGTGACTACGGCATTTGGCACTGCAGGTGCGAAAACACATTTCGAACAGGATGTGAAAAATGACAGCTGTATTGTTCATGGGGAGGTGTAAAAAATGGCAATGTTGAAAATCTACAGTAAAAATATTAAAAAAAGTGGTGAAGTCACGAGCGGGCATAGAAACTGCGCAATGCACACCCTTAATGTAATTAGTTTGGGAATTTTTTACAGCAGATAGTCAATACAGGCATTTTGGGACCTCCGCTCATGAACAGTGTCACTGTGATTTTCTTAATCTGTCCCGAACAGTGATTTCCCACAGCGACCACGCATTTCTGCCCAGAAAATGTGAAAACACATTTCGGCCATGTTGTGAAAAATTACAGCTGTACTGTTCATAAGGATAAGCAAATGTGGAAAAATGCCAGTGGTGAAAATCTGGACTGAAAATATTACAAGTTCATGAACTTACGAGGGTGCGTGGAAACAGCACAATGCTCACTTGTAACACAGTCATTTTATGGACTTTATTCACCAAACTTTCAACATAGCCATTTTAAGACCTCTGCTCATGAACAGTGTCACTGTGATTTTCTTAATGTGTCCCAAACATTGATTTCGCACACCGACTGCGCCATTGTGTGCTACATGCACGGAAACACATTTTGGGCGAGATGTGAAAAATGACAGCTGTACTGCTCATAAGGAGGTGTGTTAAAATGGCAATGTTGAAAATCTGGAGTGCAAATATTAAAATTTGCAAACTGCTGACGTGAGGAATTGCGCAATGCATGCCGTAAAACAGTCATTTTGAAATTTTTCCCCAAATTTTTCAACATAGGGTTTTGGGGCCTACCACATGAATCAGACACTGTAATTTTAATCGGTTCCAAAGGTGGTTTCAGCGAGTGACCGCGAAATCACCTTTGGAATATTAACAAAATGACAGTAACAGAATTCATGAGGTAGGTCCCAAACCCCATGTTGAAAATCTGGTGAAAAATTCAAAAAAAATGCCTGAGATATGCATCAAAGTTGAAAAACCCCTATTTATTCCATTATATAGCTTACCAGCATTTCCTCAGTTCGCGGTCGGCTTTGAAGAGTGCAGACGTGTTCCCGGTCCACTGAAGATAGTCTCGCCAGACTCCGGAGGTAAGTATGGGGTGAGGGGAATGTGGGGAGGCAGGGTGCACAGAGGGTGGACGTGGTTGGGAGAGGGAGGGTCAAGACAGTCAGCGTGGGACCATTCTTTCTTTCTAGGTTTCTTTTTTCTTGTAGGGAAACGACGCAGGACGTTTGCCATGCTGGGGTGGGCTACCAGCATGGCAGCTGGAAGTTTTTTTGGGGGGGCCAGTGGAGCTGACGGGGGATTGGGCACCCCCATCGGCCATAGAGAGCTTTGCCACACTGTGGTGGGCTCCCAGTGTGGCACCTGGAAGTGTGTTTTGGGGGGCCCCAAATGGACGTTTGCCATGCTGGGGTGGGCTCCCAACATGGCACCTTGAAGGCTGTTTTGGGGGGGCACTGGAGCCGATGGGGGATTAGGCACCCCTGTCGGCCATACTGTGTGTGTGGGGGGGAAGTGCATGAGCACGCTGGGGTGGGCTCCCAGTGTGCTACTTGTTGGGGGGGAGGAGCTGTCTATGACAGTCTTGCATTGCAGTGCCGACGTGGAGGCACTTTGCATACTGCCGACGGCAGCAGTATGCAAATTGCCTACACGCTGCAGCTCGTTCTTTCAACTGTACGCCACTTGTGGTCGCAGATTCTCTTTACTGTCTATACTTTACCTTAATTTCTATGTACTCAATAACCACACCCACTGGTTATTGCAATAAACTCAGTTTATTGTCTGCACACATATATGTGGGAGCCTCAGCTAAAGGAGAGAGCTCCCGAACAAAGTTTTACACAGTATTTTATAGCACTTCTTATCTTGAAAAACACCAACATTTCAGTATATGCCAATCATAGTTTTTAGCAATGTAACAGAAAAAACAGTTTGATATGCATTAGGTACTTTTCCACTGGCTTATTTCATTTCTTTCCCATTACTGCTTGATGCATATGCCTGGGTCAAGCTGACCTAAGAGAAACAATGAGTTTCACTCACACCATAGTAACGTACAGCTTATCTTCAATGCCACTACATGCTCTTATCTTTATACTTTGTCCAGGCCTGCTATTCAGGCTGGTACAACCAGTTCTGCTCAGTCTTATTTAGCTTACTATTTCTCACAACCTAAGGAACTGGTTTCAGCCAGCACGAGCTATTGCTTTCTGCTTGCTTTGTGATTCTTATGAACTTATAATGACCCTTAGCTTCTACTCAGACCTGGCTATATTCAACTACACTAGCAGCTCTACATTATAGTACACTGTAACACACTTTACTTTATATGTATGCATGAAAGAAAGATATATAAAAGAAATTCCTCCACACACTGCATTTGCAAACGCTGTCATAGACAGCTCTTACATTCATTGGTGCAGTGGGGCCGTGCCTGCAAAAGGCAGCAGGGCATTGGAAGTAGGGAGGCACACCTATGAATTCTCATATGGTCGCACTACGTTTCTTGCACATGCGTGCAAGCAAACATAAAAATTACACAATCTTCAGAATCAATACCAGACTAAAAATCTGGACTACAAAAGGAAACATCAGATTTATCGATTCTTGGTCACACTTCGGTAACAAATTTCACCTTTTTAGTAGAGGCAGCTTACATCCAAACGATAATGGGATGTACATACTAGATAGACTAATCAAAATGCACATAGAGATTGTGCCTTTAAACTAAAATGGCAGGGAGTCAGGGGACTCACAGAAATAAGAAAACAGCCAGATCAGGCAGCAAGAACAAGTAAAAAGCCCGACCACTAGCCAGCTCCATTATATTTATTTTTTCAACTCCTGAAATTACATTTTCAACTCATTTACTTTTATCATATGCTACTTAAGAACATAATAATGTATCGGCAGAAGGAGACTGTGTGGTCCATCTAGTCTGCAGTAGATATCTACCGCCCTTAACTACTGAACTTGCTGAAGTGACTACACTGACTATCCCATGCCCGTTTGAACTGCCCAACTGTCTTTGCTGCCACTACATTATGTGGCAAGCTGTTCCAAGAGTCCGCAACCCTCTAGGAGAAAACATACTTCCTAACATTTGTTCTGAACTTACTGCCTATTAGTCTCAAGTTGTGCCCCCTTGTATGCACAGTCCTATTCTCCTGGAAGAGGGCAAGCTGTTCAGCCCTCCCCACAGCCACCGAATCCCCCCCGCGGACAACGGAGCAGCACCAGAGTGCCCAGCAGTGCGGTCGCGAGGGCAACCTGTTCAGCCCTCCCCACAGTCCCAATCCACCCGCTGGACAACGACAGCACCAGAGCGCCCAGGTAGCGATCCCATGCTTGCAGCTGCTTGAGAGAGCTGCACCAGAGATTTTGAACTTGGCGCCTTTTTTAAATCACAGACTGACTGTTGCCTTTTTGGTTTTGTGTCGGTGGAGCAGTGCAAATAGTTTTTTTCACATCACACTGCCTCCCAACCAACATTGGATTTGCACCCAGGGGAACAGTACTTTAAGGGGAACAGAACAGTACTTTAATGTACTTTAAGGGAAACAGAACAGTACTTTAAAAGATTTTAACCCAGTTAAGCTAAAGAGGACACAGTGATTTCATTCTGTTCACTAGACTGCTTTTAAACCAAGCCTGAATCCATATATTTATTCTGTAACCTTACAGCCTGTAATACTACCTAAATTCAATTTAAAGCTGCATAATTACAATTCTGCTGCATGTTTAAACCACATAGCTGTTACTAGCTCCTCCTCCCTACCTAACTCTACTTAAAGCTGCCTTTTTGTGTCCCTTCCAGCAGTGCGGTCACGAGGGCAAGCTGTTCAGCCCTCCCCACAGGCACCGAATCTCCCTGCGGACAACGAAGCAGCACCAGAGCTCCCAAGTAGTGATCTCACGTTTGCAGCTGCTTGAGAGAGCTGAGTCAGAGTTCTAGCCCCACTTGCGCTATGCGCAGGCTCCCCACCGCCCCCACCACCACCCTTGGTGAGCTCCTCCTTATATAGTGTTGACCTCGTGAGTACATAAACCATTCAGCCCACTTTCCCATTAGCTCCTTATATTATTCAGCCACTAGTGGCCACCTCAGAGCAGCTTTCAAATCTACTACTGAAAAAAAAATGCAGTATCTCACAATAGCAATTATTATTATGCTATGCCTAACCTTATCTTCCCTTCCACCCTCATTCCGCCCTATTCTACCTAGCTCTCTGCCACTTCTCCCTTCGGTTGCAAAGCCACCCCTCCACTCCTCTTCCTCTGCACTAGTGGACCACAATCGGTACCCTGGCATAACTGGTCCCTGGGGGCCTCTATCCTCCCTCCCTCTTTCCATGCAGAGCTACCAGTCCTATATATCCCCTTCTACTTAGACCCTAAGCATAACTCACTAACTCCCAACCGTCCCCCTCGATGCTGGTCATCACTAAAGACCATGCACCTAGTAAGGCACCTCCTGGCTCTCCTTCTCCTTATAGCCGGGGACGTAGAATGTAACCCAGGTCCTCCATCTCCTATAGCTGGGCAACCCCCCCGCACCAGCCACTCACCTCCCAAGAGGTTTTAAAATAGTCCACCTTAACATATGCAGCATCCTAAACAAAATAGCAGCCCTACACCCTGATATTATAATCATTACTGAATCTTGGCTGAAGCCCCAAAACCTGGAAGCAGAATTCTCAATACCCGGGTTCTCTTTAATCCACCAAGACAGACAGGGCAGAAAGAAGGGTGGCGGCACTGCCATGTATATTTCCTCTAAACTCCAGTTCTCCAAAATCACACCTACAGTACTCATACAATCTATAGATTCCCTCCTAATCAAAATCCCCCTGCCGCACTCTATCCCTGTATACATAGCAGGGTCATACCGCCCGCCAGACACACCTCTGGGTAGCATCCTTGACCACATTGGCAACCTGAGGTCCCTTACAGCAGGCAGCAAACTCCATATCCTTGGAGATTTCAACCAGAACTGGCTAGGCAGCGTAGCCTCCAAAACGCAATGCCAAATAAATGCTCTAAACCTGTCCCAGAAAATAGGGGAACCCACTCACCTAAACCACAAATCCAATAAACACACACTACTGGATTGGGCCCTCACCACCCACCCTCATTGGATAGTTAAAGCTGGCCTTCTACCAGACTCCCTTAGTGACCACCATATGATTTATATGGTGCATAAAATTTTCCGACCCAAGGCCCCTCCCCCCCACACGCTTTACAACAGAGTTTACAAATCTCTTGATCTGACCGCTGTCCTAAACGACCTCACCAGCATTGACTGGTCTTTCATCCCTAGGGCCACCTCCATGGATGAGGCCCTGAAATTTTTTTCTACCAACTTCCTAGCCACCTGGGATCTCCACGCTCCTCTTAGGAGATCCAGAGTAAGAGGAGCCCACTTACCTTGGGTAACAGCTAACCTCATGGAACAACTACGAGCCAGAGACCGAGCCTGGAAATCCTTCAAGGCTACAGGTGCTCAAACGGCTCTGCAAACACTACCGGTCACTAAGAAATGCCTGCACAAGACTCATACATTAGGCCAAATCAAATTACTTTAAATCCGCGCTCAACAATAACTTCGCTCACCCTACACAGTTCTGGAAGCCAATAAAATCCCTTCTTTCTCCACCGGCCCAACCCCCCACTCTCACTCTCAATATAGGAGGAAGAATCATCGTGGATCCTAGCTTGGTTGCCACTGAGTTTAATTCATATTTCTCCACCACTACATCTTCTCTACTCTCCTCCCATCCCCAACCCCCGCCCTTTGTTCTCCCTGCAGTATCTTCTCTGGCCTCCTTCTCACTCTGCCCAGTCTTACCTGACCAGGTGCTAAAAATACTGCAGTCACTCAACCCATCCAAAGGTAAATGCCCATCAGGCCTTGATTCCAAAATGCTCCTGTTTTCAGCACCTGCCATAGCCTACCCTCCAACCTCGCTCTATAACCTGTCTTTTAGACTTGGGGCAGTCCCTACAATATGGAAACAAGCCACAGTCATTCCCCTTGCTAAAGGAGGGGGCCTTTCCTCCCCATCCAACTACCGTCCCATATCACTGTTCCCCATCCTAGCCAAAATTCAAGAGTGCCTTGTACTATCCCAGCTCCACCACTATCTAGATACCATATCATTCTTCACCCCCTTCCAGGCTGGTTTTAGAAAAAAATCACTCCACCACCACCTCTCTTCTTTGCCTCACTAACACCATCCTTACGGGTATTGACAAAGGGGAAATAACTGCAGCAATATTTATTGACCTGGCTAAAGCCTTCTACACAGTCTCACATCCCCTGCTGTTGGCTAAACTCACCCAAGCTGGACTGTCTGTGAATACAAATAACTGGTTCCATTCGTATCTGGCAGGTAGGTCCCAATCAGTCCGTATTGGCTCGGCTAGATCCACTTCACTCCTTGTCACCAATGGAGTCCCCCAAGGGTCTGTACTCGGCCCTCTGCTGTTCTCTATCTTTCTCAATGACCTGCCTGTTGCCTGCCCACATACTGCTATCAATATGTACGCAGACGACACTGTGCTGTTTGCCTCTGGCCCATCCCCTAATGCCGTGACAGCCTGTCTACAGAAGGACTTCGACTCCATCCAACGTTGGTTCCTCTCAAATCAACTATTCTTAAATTAAAAAAAAAAACAGTCTCCCTCACCTTCGGCTCTCGGGCCAAACTAACCCGCCTTCCTGCCCTCCCCCCACGTTCTACACTCTGGATAGCTCCCCACTAGAGGCCTGCACTTCATATAGATATCTTGGTGTCTGGTTAGATCAGTACCTTGACTTTTCTGTGCATATAGATGCTCTACACAAAAAACTGCATCCCATGCTGGGAGCTCTCTACTGGAACAAAAATTGCATCCCTCTACCAACCAGACTAGCTATAATCCAAAAAATGATCCTCCCGATTATGGATTATGGTGATGTTGTCTACTGTGCTGCCCCCCAAACTTCTTTATCTAGGCTTGATCCCCTCTTCAACTCCTTCTGCCGGTTCTCCTTGGACCGTCCTCCTAATACTCATCACTGTGACCTCTACCAGCCCTTGGACCTCCCCTCTCTACATAACCAGTGATTGCTACACTGTGCCAGAACCACTGCTAAATTCTGGTTGCAGACACTCCCCTCCTACCTGTCGTCCTCCCTAACTGCCCTCCCCCCACCGGCCTATGATCTCAGGAATATTGACTCTCGGCTCCTGCACATTCCGCACAGATCCACCCGGTCTGGCCAGGCTGCCTTCAGCTTCAGGTTGCCCAAATTATGGAACTCCCTGGCAGCTGATATTAGACACGCCACAAGTACTCCACACCAGAATGCCCTTCTTAAAACGCACTTCTCTACCAACTGCTCCTGTATCTTCCCCCATTGAATCCCTCACAACCTAACTACCAGCTGTTAACACCAGTCTGGTTACTCCATTTTCAGTATTTTGTGATGCTGACAGCACCAAGTGTTTAATGAAATGTTACTGAAAATGTACCTTTAAATTGTATTATGACTGTCTCATCCATTGTTTTGTACCAACCATATTTATGTATGTTTTTCTTCTATATTACTGTACCATTTGTAACCCCCCTCCCCCCAGAGCGCATCTGGAATTGAGCGGTACTCTGCTCAGTATGCCTTCCTGGTAAATCTCTTAAATAAATAAATAAGAGGTTTACAGTTTGTACTACATTTATTCCTTTAACAAATTTAAACATTTTTATCATGTCCCCTCTGTTCCTTCAATGCTCCAGGGAGAATAGATTCAGCTGGGTGAGCCAAGCTTCATACAATTAGTGGTGCAGACCCTGCACCATCTTGGTGGCTCTCAACTGCATGGATTGCAGTCTGTTTATATCCTTTTATAGATGGGTCCACCAGTACTATACACAGTGCTCTAAGTGTGGTCTCACCGAGGATCTATAGAGCAGGATGATTACCTCTCTCTTTCTGATAGTAATACCTTTACCTACGCATCCAAGGATGCTGCTTGCCTTTAGTGCTACTTTTTCACATTGCTTTAGTATCTTTAAATCTTCTGATATCATAACCCCTAGATCCTGTTCCAGCTTTGTCTCTTCTAATTGCTGCCCATCAAGGGCATATCTATTTCCTGGGTTCCTGCTCCCCCAAGTGCATTACCTTGCAGTTTTTGGCATTGAATCTCAGCTGCCAGTTCCTGGACCATTCCTCTAGCTTTCTAAGATCTGCCTCCATACCCAAGACTCCTTCTTGTGTGTCCACCCTGTTGCAAAGCTTTGTATCATCTGTGAACAGGCAGGCCTTCCCTTTCAGTTCATCAGCAATGTCACTGATGAATATGTTGAAGAGGATTGGGCCAAGCACTGATCCCTGTGGAACACCACTGGCAACTCTCCATTACATTGACAAGGTTCTGTTTACCATAGCTCTCTGTGTCCTGTCCTGTCGCCAGCTTTTGATCCAGCCAACTACTCTCTGACTGATACCTGCTTTCTCCAATTTACTTGCAAGTCTTCTGTGTGAAACCGTATCAAAGGCTTTACTAAAGTCTAGGTATCCTATGTCCACAGTTGCACCCTGTCCCACCACTCTTGTGATCCAGTCAATGAATTCTGTCATATTTGTTTGGCACGAGCATCCTGCTGTGAAGCCATGCTGCCTTGGGTCAAGTCTTCCTCTTACTTTCAGGTACTCCACTACCCTTTCCTTAACCAATGACTGCATTATTTTACCCACCACCAAGGTCAGGCTGACAGGGTGATAGTTTCCCACTGTCTCCCTCCTCGCACTCTTGTGTAGTGATGCAACTGTGGCCCTTCTGCAGTCCTGAGGCACTATGCCGTGTTCCAGTGATTTGTTACATAGTTCGGCCAGTGGGGCGGCAAGTTCCTCTTGAAGTTCCTTCAGAACTCTAGGGTATATTCCATCCAGCCCCATTGCCTTGTCCACCTTTAATTTTAACAGTTCTTCAAGAACCCTTTCTTCTATAAAGGGGCTGCAGTCTACTCCACTGGTGTGGTGATGTGTCTTGGGTAGCTCTGGACCATTATGTATGTATTCATGAGTGAAGACTGAGCAGACAAATTTGTTGAGAACTTCCGCCTCGTCCTTGTCAGTCTCCACCAGCTGCCCTTCTTTCATTGCCAGCTGTGTTATTCTTCCCTTACTCTTTCTTTGTTCCCTTATATAGCTAATAAAATGTTTTGTCTCCCCCCTCTTCACTCCCTGCGCTATTTGTTCCTCAGTCTGGGCCTTTACTACCCTAATTGTTTTCCCAGCTTCTCTGAGTTTAACCCTGCAGTCTTCTCTATCCTTCTCTGATTTAGTCTCCTTGAACTTTCTAAAAGCTTTGTTCTTTTCTCTAATTATGGTTGACATCTCTTTGGAAAACCAAAGTGGGTTATTTGACTTTTTGGAATTGCTTATTAGCTTTGTGCATTGTGCTGTGACTGTAGTTATAGCATTTTTTAGTTTTATCCATGTGTTTTCCATATTCTCTGAGGTATTAGTTACCAGCAGTGATTTAATACTTTCTTTCACTTTGAGGAAATTAGCTTTTCGGAACTCAAGCACCCTAAGTTTGGTGTGACATGGGTCCTGTGCTTTGTTAATCAAAAACCAGACTGGCCTGTGGTCGCTGGTTCCCAGATTGATCCCCATATGAACATCTGACACCCTGTCACGGTTTGTGAGTACCAGGTTCAGGATAGCTGATTCTCTAGTGGGTGAATCTACTAACTGATTAAGTCCTGCCCACTGGAGGGCAATGAGGAATTCTCTACTCCTCTCTGAGGAGGCCAAAAAGGTGAACCAATCTACATCAGGTAGGTTGAAGTCTCCAACCAGCAATAACTTGCCCTTGTCATCCATCCTCAGTATGTCCTTCAGGAGGTTTTTATCCTTCTTGATCTTCTGGTTTGGTGGTCTGTAGATAACTTCCACCCTGATAGGGTCTCTGTTTCCAGCTCCCAGAGCAAGCCATAGGGCATCTGTTTTGCTGTGCACTCCCTGGATTTCCATTGCATTGATTCCTGCCCTGATATACATAGCCACCTCCTCTCCCCTTTTACACTTACAATCTCACCTGAAGGGAGTGTATATAGGGATAGCAACACCCTGGGTGTGGTTCCCCATGAACTAAGTCTCAATGATTGCTACCCAGTCTTGGTTGGATTCTGCCAGCATGGCAGTGAGATCTGGGATTTTGTTTGAGAGACTGCGAGCATTAACGCACATTGTCTTCCATCCCTGATTTATCTTGTTTTCTACATGATCCCCCTGTTTACCTTTTGTTGCATTTAAGTTTCTATTGTGTTTGGAACATCTTTGTGGAATTTTGTAACTTGTGTCACCTGTGGTGTTTGTGCAGACTGAGTATCTAATGACAGGGAGGGGCATCCATTTGGCAATATGACGTCACTTGTGCTGATGCTCCTTCCCCTTCTGCTAGTTTAAATGGTTGACGAAGACATCGAACCTTTGACCGAGAACATGTGTTCCCTCCTTTGTGAGGTGCAGTCCTTCGAATCTAAAGTACTCCCTTTCCCAGAAATTCAGCCAGTTCCCATTGTAGCCATGTCCTCCATCCTGACACCAGTTTTCAAGCCAAGTGTTAAGCTCGCAAATGTCATTTTCCATGATTTTCTGCCTGCTGGTTCCCCTTCCCCACACAGGGAGAATCTCTGATAAGGAGAGACTGGATAAAAGGGAAGCTATTTTTTCCCCCAGATTTGATATACTGTATGCTGTTTAGTCTCTTCCACAGACCTACTTGCGAGATCATTGTACCGATATGGATGAGAATTTGCATGTCCCACTTAGTGCTGCGTACAATTCCCACAATGTGGTCTGTATCCCTCCATGCCGATGTTCCCGGGAGGCAACTGACAGCAGTATCTGTTCAGTCACTTTGGTGGATGTGAGACTTAACCTGCATATTACAGAGTCTCCTACTATTAGTATTTGTTTTTTGTCATGATTGGTGACATTCACATTGGTTTACCTTTCCCTACATTGTTTCCCTTCCACTGGATTTTCTGCCTCAGCAGTGGGTATGGATGACAGTGGAGAGAACCTATTTGACATGCAGATTGGTTTCAGAGTCACCTTGGGACTGTTCTTTGATTTAGATTTGCAACCCCTAACCAACTGCCAGACCCCTGGTGTGCTAGTTCTCTGGGGGTGGTGCTGGGTTTTGGCTCCTATTGTTAAAAGATGCTGAAGTGTAGCAATGGGTAGTGCGGTCGAGTTGTGCCCAGAGGTAGATTATCTCAGTCCATGCTTCATAGAGCTGAGATCAAAGGTCATTGAGGGTAGCACATGTAAGACAACGCCCCACCTGTACTGCAAAGGTTCTAGTGGCTAGAGTCCCACAAAACCTGCAGTTCATGATGTCCATTGTCTCTGAGGGTGGAGTTGGATTGAAAAAATAAGATGTGGCATATAGTATACACATGTAAATCCTCAAGAGTGGAGTTGGAAGAGAAAGATGTATTTGTGTTTCAGATGAAAATACAAGGTAAACTCTTCTGTATAATTGTTTTAATCCTCCTCCTTACTGTCTAGTGCCTTTCTCTGCCCTTAGGCTGGAGGTGTGTATGAAAGTAAGAGGAAGATCAGAAGGTCCTATGTAGAGGGAAGAAAGATGGAAGCATTTTTTTTTATGTTTGTTTTGTTATGTTCTGCTAGATAAAGACAATAAGTCCCGGCCCTTCCTTTCCCTTGCAGGAAAGATGAGATGGGGTCAGCGGCTGTATAAGAGAATGAACATGGGGTGGGTGGGCACTCCACTCGCTGTAAGGCAGAAAGTTAGCTGAGAAGAAAAACAATCAGCTTTCACAGTGTCTCCATCAACCACGGTCTATCACAGTACCCTAAGACACACTGCAAGGTAAAGATCTGTATTTTGTCAGCCTGAGAAATAAAAAACTGAGGATGGCAGCATGATAGTAGACACTCAGGTTAGATGTTTGAAACAAGTACTGCACACAGCCATCAGAGAGAGCAGCTGTTATAGAATAGAGTTTACAGCAGTTTCCTTTTCTTAATTCACAGTCCACACGTAATTCCCTGCTGTTACCCCTTCAAACTACCCAGACCAGACATAGCACATAAAATCCAGAGTTGTACTCTTAACAGTCAGCACTGTTAGTGGAGCCCCAAACAAAAAGACACTTACAGTTTTTGTGATTCTTGAGCGTGCCTCTTTTCTAGTGTGGAGAGCAGCTTGTGTGATCAGTTAGCAGTGGTAAGTTTGACCGCGGGATCAGAAAAGAAGGCAAGTTGTCTTCCGTTTCAGACTGGAATTTGACAAATCTCTGCTGGAGATCCCTGCAATGGCAAGGTAGTGGCAGTGAGCCATGCGTTCAGTGCAGTGGAGAGTATCCTTCAGACTTCCGTTTCCATGCAGAGTGCAAGTGAGCGAATGAGATCTGCTGTCAGCCCACTCTCTTTCCCCATTGCTGCTGCTACAGAAAGGTAATACTCTCCTTATCCATATACCCTCTCTCTATCATGCAAAGATAATTCTAGCAATACATTATCAACTATTGAGATAATAGCAATACATACAATCCCAGATAGCAGTTCAAACATTGCCATTTGTAATTAAATGGTTCCCACCAAAGGCACTTAACCAAAGGACCATTAGCAAATACAGTAAAAATGCATGGGTAACAAACTAACCTAATAATAGCTTCCTAAGGAAAGATAACATTGACTTTTTTTAAAGCCTCCTGCTGAGGATTCCCACCACTCCAGTCATAGCCACTCATATGGAGTGCCACACTGCAGAGTGCCACTAGCAGTGGCCCACTTTTTGAACCTACAAGCCCCTGCTCTGATCTGACATCAGCACCAGTAGCATGACAGCATGGAGGACTCGCTGATTTCACTGGCTCAGGAGTATTGTTCTCATAGGACGATATCTTGAGGACAAGCAGGTTTCAGCAGAGGTGATGGTGATAAATGACAGGCAGTCTCGGTAACATGCTTTTTGTTGTTGGCTGGTCACATTACACATGGTTACCCACAATTCTTGAAACAAAGGGCAAACAAAATTAGCAATCCTGGACAACTGGTCTGGACCTTAAAGTTAATGCTACTTTTTGACACTAACAAAAAGGATTGTGCTGCAAAACCCACAGGGCCTGATAGGTTATTCACAGTTACACTCAGGTGGGTAGGCTTTCCTCTCCCAATGCAGTTCTGGCTGGATTGATGGGCTCTGTCCTAATCACTTCCTTATCAGCTTGCCTCTCTTGGTTGAACACTTGGGGTTGTCAGGGGATTCCTAAGATCTGTCAACTCATCTCTTGTAGTACAAATCCCAGGGCAGCACTTGAATGCAGTGTAACACCTAGGGATGATGTAGCATGGTGGCTTTCTGGCCTATCTGACACTGGTATGAAGATTCAGACTACTACAGATCTGCTCTGGCAGACTTCCTCTCTCTCTTTCAGCTGTTCAGGTGCTGAGTGGCTCCTGTCACACACTTGGTCTTACAGTCACTTGGCTAAGTACTTTATTAAAGATATTCTACATGTAGAAGCTTCCTACATGCTGGATGATCAAGCATAAGCCTTCCTATAAAGTATCTGCTCAGTACTGGTTGCAACTACAGATGATACATGTGCTCAGTCTGACTTCTCACTCAGATGTACTAGTCATGAAGGAAAGGCTTCGGTCAAGATACCAGCAGACAGCCCTCCCATTAGATGAGTCCTCCTGTCAGTTACTAGAGAGGGGCTCTCTGGCTGCTCCTTGATGGATTATTAACAATTGGTCATCTGAGGCCCTGGTGAATGAATGAGTCCTCCTAGGCTGCATGAGCCATGTTGACTCTCTGTAGCAGCTTGATTGGTGGCTTGATATCTTCTGACCCCTGTAATCATACAGAGATGGGATCAAGGTAGGCAAGATTGCAACAGGTATCAGTCCTGGACACTGGGTTTTATAAAGTACATTTTAGAGAGTTTCTGCCCCCAAACACTTTTACGCCTATGGTAGTGGTTGCAAAAGTGTATAGCAGTATCCAGCGCATTCTGCGTAGTGACTGGGTGATGTCCTAGCTTCAAAGAGAACTGCTTGAAGTCCTCCATTAGTGACAGTGAAAAGCAGTCCTCCTTCATTTTCACCTCTAATCCTTGACTGGCAGTCTGGTCCTGGGGTCCTAGAGGGAATTGCACTAGGCTGATCATTACACACAGGGTTTCTTGCTATTGTTGTTTGCATTATGTATCTTTCAGTTTGTTATGGAAACTTATGTAACTGATTATAATCAACTGTCATTGGGCAACTTATCTATTATATTTCACGTTGCAGTGTGTGCTACTTACCCCAAGATCCCCTGTCCATTGCTCCCCCTACTGTACCCTCCCCGGCCTCCTTCTCTCTCTGCCAGTCTCACCTGGCCAGGTGCTAAAAATACTGCAGTCAATCAATCCATCCAAAGGTAAATGTCCATTGGGCCTTGATTCCAAAATGCTCCTGCTCTCAGCACCTGCCATAGCCCACCAGCTAACCTTGCTCTTTAACCTGTCTTTTAAACTTGGGGCAGTCCCCAACTTATGGAAACAAGCCACAGTCATTCCCCTACCTACCTGTCATCCTCCCTAACCGCCCTCTCCCCACCTAC
This sequence comes from Neoceratodus forsteri, assembly GCA_016271365.2. NCBI lineage: Eukaryota > Metazoa > Chordata > Ceratodontiformes > Ceratodontidae > Neoceratodus > Neoceratodus forsteri. The sequence continues at coordinate 80,927,109 of CM028133.1, read as the reverse complement.
CTACGCTGTCCGAAACATTAACGCTAGGCTTCTGCACATTCCACACAGATCCACCTGGTCCAGCGTAGGCTGCTTTCAGCTTCAGGTTGCCCAAATTATGGAATTCCCTGGCAGCCGATCTTAGACACTCCACAAGAGCTCCTCAACAAAATGCCCTTCTCAAAACGCACTTCTCATACAACTTTACCTGTAACCCCCAGCAACTTCCCACTACTTATAACCTTCCAGCTGTTAGCACCAGTCTGGTTATCCTTGTCGGTCTGTACCTTATGTATTGAAATAAAATAAGAATTTGTACCTACACAACTGTACTATAACTGCTTCTCCCATTGTTTGTTTTAAACACATTATGTATGTTTTGTTTCTGCTGTATTACTGTACTATTGTAACTCCCTACCCCCAGGGCGCATCTGGAATCGAGCGGTACTCTGCTCAGCATGACTTCCTGGTAAATCTCTTAAATAAATAAATAAATAAAATTACAGTAGTAGTCAAGCTAGCCTGTGGGTCAGTAGCGGATATTAACTGAAACCCATCTATGGGGGATTACACACAGGGTTTCTTGCTATTGTTGTTTGCATTATGTATCTTTCAGTTTGTTATGGAAACTTATGTAACTGATTATAATCAACTGTCATGGGCAACTTACCTATTATATTTCATGTTGCAGCATGTGCTACTTACCCCAGGATCTAATGTGAACTAGTCATTAAACCTTAATCTGTGATTTCCCCAGGAGAAAAAAATGGCAGATAAATAAAACATATTTCTGTAACCACTCCCATCACCAGTTGTGCTGGAACGTGAAGAGGTAATACTTGGGAGATAAGTGACTTAGGAGGTAGCAATTTCCCTTGTTACATGGAAGGAGACAAGGATATAAAAGGGAGGGTGTCATTTTAGAGTAAGATGGTTTAAAAGGAGATGGTGTGAGCAACATGACAGAGAGCTACAGAAGGTACCTGCTCAATGAAACCACCCAGAGTAAATCTAAGCCTGATTTTGTGTTACACCAAAGAAACAAGCATTTGTCAATGCCGAACGTTCACTTGCAGGTATTTGCAGTGGTGTTTGGCACGTATGGTGCTTTACCCTAATGCCCTGTGCGATTGCTGGTATTTGCACAATAAATTTTCAGCATGACCTTTTTGTTACCCCCATTGTGCGCTACATGGGTGGAAACAGGTTTTGGGCAGTATGTGAAAAATGACAGCTGTACTGCTCATGAGGAGGTGTGGTAAAATGGTAATGTTGAAAATCTGGAGTGAAAATATTGAAAATTCGCAAACTTACGAGCGTGCGTAGGAACTGCGCAACGCAGACTCGTAAAACAATCATTTTTAGGAATTTTTTCACCAAATTTTCAACATTGCCATTTTAAGACCTCTGCTCATGAACTGTGTCACCGTGATTTTCTTAATGTGTCCTATACATTGATTACGCACACCGACTGTGCCATTGTGCACTACATGGGCGGAAACACGTTTTGGGTGAGATGTGAAAAATGACAGCTGTACTACTCATAAGAAGATGTGGTAAAATGGCAATGTTGAAAATCTGGAGTGGAAATATTGACAATTCGCAAACTTATGCGCGTGCGTAGGAACTGCGCAACGCATGCTCGTAAAACAGTCATTTTTAGGAATTTTTTCACCAAATTTTCAACATAGGGTTTTTGGGACCCCTTCTCATGAATGATGTCACTGTCATGGCATTATTTGGACCCAAGGGTGATTTTGTGCAGTAACTGTGAAATCACCTTTGGGCTTAATGCCATGACAGTGACATCATTCATGAGAAGGTCCCAAACCCCATGTTGAAAATTTGGTGAAAAAATTCCAAAAAATGCCTGAGATATGCAATAAAGTTGAAAAACCCCTATCTAGCCCATTATACAGCTTACTGGCATTTCCTCAGTTAGCGGTCAGCTTTGAAGAGTGCAGTCGTGTTCCCGGTCCACCGAAGATCGTCGCGCCAAGCTCTGGAGATAAGTATGGGATGGGGGGTGTGGTGAGGCTGGGTGCGGGTTGAGGAAGGGGGAACTGGGGGAAGCGCCGTGGGACCGTTTTTGCTTTACAGGTGAAAACAAAAAAAAAAGACTATTTAGACGCTTTGTTATGCTGGGGTGGGCTCCCAGCGTGGCAGAAGGATGGCTTGGGAGGGGCCGTGAGCGACGGAGGATTGGGCACCCTGTCGGGCAGACGGACGCTGGACATTGCCACGCTGGGGTGGGCTCCCCGTCACAGAAGGATGGCTTGAGGGGCCGTGGAGCCGACGGAGGATTGGGCACCCTGTCGGCAGACGACCGCGGACGTTACCACGCTGGGATGGGCTCCCAACATGGTACCAAAGCTTTGGGGGGGGGGGCCTGAGACCTACCAGCGCTGTGTATGACAGCGGTGGTTTTCTTTGAAGCGAAGACCACCACTGTCATACACAGCTCCCGCACCCATTGGTGCAGGACCTCCACGCCTGCTCAACGGAGCAGTGGATTGAAAGGGAGAGGCACACCTCCAAAGTGTGCTACTCTCCCAAAACGTTCCTTTCGCATGTGCGCAAGTGAATGTAAAAAGAAATTGTCTAAGGTGGAGTGTTTGCATTCCAGAGTGGATCAGTGCCAAAGAATGCAGAAGGTGAACCCCAAATGAAAGGATCTAAAAGTTTATGCAAAGAGGTGTAAGTGCAGGTTTTTAAATAAGTTCTACACCTCTATAAAAGTGTAGGTTCAAAGAAATTCCAGATATTTGGCTGGGCTGGAAGAAATACTGACTTGGGGTTAGTGGTAAAGGAGTGGTGGGTTGGTAGAAGGATTAAACATAGAAACCGAGACAGTGATAGTGACAAAAGACCTAGAGATCCAGCCAGACTGCTTAAAATATTTGCCTTTGTCCATTTTGTGTTCCTCCCAGTGACAATATCCTTTCTTCATGCTTATGTATGTACAGCAGTCCTGTTTAAAAGGATCCACTGTTCAAAATGGTTGATCTGACAGTGAATAACATTTAGGTTGCCTCTTTTTGGAACCCACTCAGCCATATCAGTGCATGCAGAGCTAGGTCTGCGTACAGGTTAATAGATTTGCTTCTGAGGAACCCAGTGTTCAGAATGATAAAAATTGTACCATATATACTGCGCAGTATGTGCTGTTTAAATTCACCCAAAGTTGTATTGCTCTCAGTACATTGTTTGTACCGGCTCAGATCCAGAGAGTTGACATTGCATTGAATTAACAGATAAGTGATTGTATCGTGGCACAAGTGCTGAAGAAAATAAAGTTGGGGGGTTGATATTTCCCAAAAAGCAGTAGACCTGCTCCCTGAGGAATATACCTTGGGGTGACAGTACCATGCCTGAGAACTGGAAACAGAGATAAAGTAGACCATCATGGGACCCAATGATATAAATCATAAGGAATAAAAATAAAGCCATAGAAAAACTAAAGGCTACACCATACCTTGCTGTTGGGGGGTTATAGGCCATGCTTTTTCACTGCCCCACATTAGAGAGGATGTTCCTCTTGTAATGTATCACCCGGAATCTGTTTTGTCCCATAGGAATATGGTACTTTACCACACAATACAGGGGCTATCATTTCATACAGTATCTCTTAACTAACCCTTATTTGAAGTATATTATTTTTTTGTACCATCCAGAATATCCTACAGCGATAGGGGGTCAAAACCCTCAATGTCTAGTGTGACTCAGATTGTTTCCTGTCTACATCACCTATTGGCTCATTATTTAAGACAAAGAGTTTCCCTCATTGTCACCACCTGAGTCCTGACTCCCATGGTGAGGAACAGCTGCACCTCAAGCTAGACAGGGAAAAGCAAAGAACAAGGCATGTACTTGTCAAATAGCTGTTACACTCTCAAATACACTGACCTGCTCGGTGTAACTCATGCTGGAAATGTCTGTCTACTGGTCGAATGAATAGGTGGTGCTGTGAAGTGAGTTCACCTCTCCCCTGCTGTACCTTAGTATAAATAGAGTTTAATGAAGGAAGCAAACCTCAATAAAACAGCTTTCAGAAGGTTAAGGTTCCTAGCCGAGCTTATTTCCTGTAACTTACTGCCAAGGTGCTGGAGACAGAAATGGCTTGACCCTGTGTGCACCTACTTTAAGCAGTAATATTGGAATTCAAGGCACTGTTAGTGGGAGAGCATGATTCACTTTTCTGTGTTTTAGGTAATGTTAAACAAACAACTTGATGATGCACTTCTACAGTACACCCACACATAGAGATAGAGTATATATGCAGCCACACCTTGCCCTGCCTTTCAGTTTCATTTCACTATCTGCTTGGTGGTGTCACATTTCATTTTATTTCTAGTAAAATATTATGTGAGTGTGTGGGTGCATGCAAGCGTGCAGGTGTCTTTGTGTTTCTGTTTTTCTGGGTGTGTCTTTGCATGCATCTATTTATGTGCATGGGCCTGTACCTGTGTTTGTGCTTGTGTGTGTCTGTGTTCTGTGTGACTCTGAGTGCAAGTCTGTGTGTCTGTCTGAGGCAAACTAGAGTCTAAATGGAAAAAAGCAACAGGACATATGTAGGGACCTGACAGTCACAGTTACCAAACATCTGAAACACAGCAGACTATGTAAAATAGTGATTAAGATGGCAGTGAAGGAGGTAGGATACATAAAAATAAATGTTGTAGGCTGATCAAGAGATGTAATTTTGCTGCTATTCAGATCACTGCTGGGGCTACATGTTGACTGTTGCTGTCAGTCTTGGCACCACATTTATATATGTATTGTTTTACAATATACTGTATTCTTCATGCTCCTTCTCACTGGTGGAGCCCTATCGCTTGGCCAGACCCAGCCTCATCTCCTGCATTCCCAGCACTTACAGTCCTCTATACCCCCAGTTTGCTCCCTGAGGTGGGCCTGGTAACAGCCTGTCAGTATTGCCTGCCCCCTCCAGAGTTCATGGGCAGGAGAATTCATGGTGTATGAGTGACTGGTAGAATGAAGGGGAGCCTGAGACTGCCATCAGTAATCTTGTTTGTACCAGGGCTTTTCCACTTTCTGGTTCCCTTCCCTCAGGATGTCTGGTGCACATGGGGCTCCAAGAATGCTCACACAGATGCATGGTGGTGGTGGTGTAGAACCTGGCCGGCATTTTCCCACCTCTTCCAGTACCTCCATTAAAGTGCCAGTCATCATTACCCAAGTGGCAATCTTGGATCAGTGGCAGTGACCAACCCTTCCTGGCGGAGGAGGAGAACATCCCACAGGACCTTCTGTTCTGCCCCCCAGCTGCCTCCCAATGGCCAGGACTCCTTCCCAAACCCAGGCTGCTGGAGTTAGGAGTGGTAGTTCAACTGCTGCGCTGATAGGCTGGAGTTGGGCACCACATTGAAGGAAGATTATTAAATGCATAAAGAGTGCAGGAAAAAGCAACTAAAAGAGTATGTGGACTAGAAGACATGGAGTATGAACTGAGACTAGACAGCTAAGGACATTTTATCTAGAAATATGACATGAAAATAAGAGGGCATAACAAGACGGTGAAGGGGACTGTTTAGAGGATAATTGAGAAAGCATTTCTTTTTCCAGAGTGCTGGTATTTTAGAAGGGATTGCCCAAGTCTGTGATGGAAGCTGGGATATTTAACAATTTTACTAATAATCAAGATAGGTATATGTGGGAGATTAGCATGAAATGTTCTAAATTCTTTTTTTTATCATGAAAAATATTATTTCATTTTTCAGCATAAAAATAGACCATAGTATACAGGCAGAGTAAGATATATAAGGACCTTGAACTTACATAAAATATCCTGTCTCGTTTCATCTTCCTTAGATGACTAGTGCATTTCCCTATGTTGCAAATACTTCCAAGTGATGTACATATCCTAAGTCATGAGTATATAAATATAGGCTGCCATTGGATTATGTTGAGAAAGCTCATATTACATGTCTAATATTTCCTCCTTCTACAGACAGTCTTGAGTATTACCTCTAATGCAATACAAGCATCTGTCAATGCCAAATGTTTGCTTGCTGGCATTGGTAGTGCATGAATTAGAGAGATACATAATAGGAAATAATGGCAGTGAAGTATTGAACTAACGCCAACTCCCACCCCCACCCTGCAGAGACTGACAGGCAATGGGAGAGTCATCGGCCATAACACTTATTCCATTCCACCTCACTCCACCCTGCAGACACTGACAGATGTCACATGTGCCTTGTGGTCTTTAGCACTTACACTCAACCCATTCCATAAGGAAATAAGCTGAGATGGATGCAGTATAGAACAAGCATTTGTCAATGCCGAATGTTGATTGCGTTGGTCTGTTGAGCTCGCTCAGTTGCCCTGTGTCACTCGCTCAACTCTGTTTCTCCCGGCAGCACCTTTGTATGGGGCTCCTGGCTGCGTCAGCACATTTTTTTCTGCCCACAAAGAAATCTGCAGCCGTCCTGACAGAGCTGTGTTGAGGTGGGTCACTCGCCCTCTCTCAGTCGCTCATTCTGTTTCTGCTGGCGCTGCAGGCTACCCTTTTGTGCTGGGCTCCCACCTCTATTGGCGGCTTTTTCTGCCCACAAAGAAATGTGCAGCAGTCCTGACACAGGTCTATTGAGCTACCTCACTCCTCCTCTCTTGCTCATTCTGTTTCTGCCGGGCGCTGCAGGCTGGCCTTTTGTACAGGGCTCCTGCCTGCATTGCCACCTTTTTCTGCACACAAAGCAATCCGCAGCAGTCATGATAGAGGTCTGTTGAGCTCGCTCACTTCCCCTCTCTCACTTGCTCATTGTATTTGTCCCAGCTTGCTGGCTGCCCTCTTGTACTGGACTTCTGCCTGCGTTGGCACCTTTTTCTGGCCACTAAGAAATCTGCAGCTGTCCCGACACAGCTCCCTTGAGGTCATTCTCTCCGCCTGTCTCACTCTCTCATTCTGTTTCTCCTGGTGTTGCAGGCTGCTCTTTTGTACTGGGCTTCTGCCTGCACTGGAAGGTTTTGCTGCCCTCAAAGAGATCTGCAGCTGTCCTGACAGAGCTCTGTTGAGGTGGGTCCCTCCTCCTCAGTCACTCGCTCATTCTGTTTCTGCTGGTGCTGCCGGCTGCCCTTTTGTACTGGGCTCCTGCCTCTGTTGGTGGCTTTTTCTACCCACAAAGAAATCTGTAGCAGTCCTGACACAGGTCTGTTGAGGTAGCTCACTCCCCCTCTCTCACTCGCTCATTCCGTTTCTGCTGGCGCTGCAGGCTGGCCTTTTGTACTGGGCTCCTGCCTGCATTGACCCCTTTTTCCTGCCCACAAAGAAATCCACAGCAGTCACAATAGAGCTCCGTTGAGCTTTTTCACTGCCCCCCTCTCACTCGCTCGTTGTGTTTCTCCCAGCACTGCAGGCTGCCCTTTTGTACTGGGCTTTTGCCTGCATTGGCACCTTTTTCTACCCATAAAGAAATCCGCAGCTGTCCTGACAGAGCTCTGTTGAGATCGCTCACTCCGCCTGTCTCAATTGCTCATTCTGTTTCTCCTGGCACTGCAGGCTGCCGTTTTGTAGTGGTATCCTGCCTCTGTTGGCACCTTTTTCTGCCCAGAAACAAATCTGCAGCAGTCCCGACAGAACTCCTGAGCTCACCTGTCCTCTCTCACTTTGCTCTGCTATGCTGCTTCTGTTGGCGCTGCAGGCTGCCCTTTCCTACTGGGCTCCTGCCTGCATTGCCGCCTTCTTCTGGGCACAAAGAAATCTACAGCAGTCATGATAGAGCTCCGTTGAACTCGCTCACTCACTCACCCTCTCTCATTTGTTCGTTCTGTTTCTCTTGCTGCTGCAGGTTGCCCTTTTGTACTGGCCTCTGTGTGCATTGCTGCCTTTTTCTGCCCACAAAGAAATCCGCAGCAGTCCCAACTGAGCTCCATTGAGCTCACTCACTCCCTCCCCTTCCCTCACTCGCTCATTCTGTGTCTCCCACTGCTGCAGACTGCCCTTTTGTACTGGATTTCTGCCTGCATTGGCAGCTTTTTCTGCCCACAAACACATCTGCAGCAGTCCCGAGAGAGCTCCGTTGAGCTCGTTCACTCCCCCTCTCTCACTCGCTTGTTCCGTTTCTGCCAGCGCTGCAGGCTGGCCTTCTGTACTGGGCTCCTGCCTGCATTGCTGCCTTTTCCTGGCCACAAAGAAATCCGTAGCAGTCACGATACACCTCCATTGAGCTCACTCACTCTCCCCCTCTCTCACTTGCTCATTCTGTTTGTCCTGGTGCTGCTGGCTGCCCTTTTGTACTGGGCTCCTGCCTGCGTTGCCACCTTTTCCTGCCCACAAAGAAATCTGCAGCTGTCCCAACAGAGCTCCATTGAGGTTGCTCGCTCAGTCCCCCTGTCTCACTCACTCACTCATTCTGTTTCTCCTGGTGCTGCAAGCTGCCCTTTTGAACTGGGCTCCTGCCTCTGTCGGCATTTTTGTCTGCCCACAAAGAAATCTGCAGCAGTCCCGACACAGCTCCGTTGGCCTCACTCACTCCCCCTGTCTCACTTGCTCATTCTGTTTCTGCCGGCGCTGCAGGCTGCCTTTCTGTACTGGGCTCCTGCCAGCATAGCCACCCTTATCTGCCCACAAAGAAATCCACAGCAGTGTCAATAGAGCTCTGTTGAACTCGCTCAGTCCCCCTCTCTCACTTGCTCATTCTGTTAGTCCCACTGCTGCAGGCTGCCCTTTTGTACTCAGGCCCTGCATGCATTGTTGTCTTTTCCTGCCCACAAACAAATCAGCAGCAGTCCCAACAGAACTCTGTTGAGCTCACTTACTCGTTCTGTGTCTCCCGGCGCTGCAGGCTGCCCTTTTGTACTGGGCTCCTGCCTGCATTGTCACCTTTTCCTGCCCACAAACACATCCGCAGCAGTCCCGACAGAGTTCAGTTGAGCTTAGTCACTCCCAACCCCCCAGTCGCTGGATCCTAATCTGTCCCAAACACTGATTTCCGACAGCGACTGTGGTATTCTGCACTGGAAGCGCAGAAACACATTTCACCCAGAATGTGAAAAATGACAGCTGTACTGTTCATAAGGAGGTGTGAACAAATGCCAGTGTTGTAAATCTGGCGTGAAAATTTTACTAATTTGCAAACTTACAAGGGTGCGTGGCACTTGCACAACACACGCTCGTAACACAGTCATTTTATGGAGTTTCATCACAAAATTTTTAACATAGGCATTTTAGGACCTCTGCTCATGAACAGTATCAGTGTGATTTTCTTAATATATCCTGAACAGCGATTTCCCACAGCAACCGCGCTATTGTGCACCAGAAGTGAGAGCGAAAACACATTTCGGCCAGGATGTGAAAAATGACAGCTGCACTGTTCATAAGGAGGTGTGGCAAAATGGCAATGCTGAAAATTTGGAGTGAAAATATTGCAAAGTTGCAAAGGTACGACTGTGTGTGGAAACTACGCAATGCACATTCGTAACACACTCATTTTATGGACTTTCGTCACCAAATTTTCAACATGGGCATTTTAGAACCTCTGCTAATGAACAGTGTCACTGTCATTTTCATAATGTGTTCTGAACATAGATTTCCCACAGCGACCACGCTATTCTGCACCGGAACTGTGAAAACACATTCAGCCAGGATGTGAAAAATGACAGCTGTACTGTCCATAAGGAGGTGCAGAAGAATGGCAATGTTGAAAATCTGGTGTGAAAATATTATACATTTGTGAATTTATGAGCGTGTGTGCAAACTGTGCAATGCACACTCGTAACACAGTCATTTTACGAAGTATCGTCACCAAATTTTCAACATAGGCATTTTAGGACCTCTGCTCATGAACAGTGCCACTGTCAGTTTCTTAATCTGTGTGGAACACTGCTTTTCCACACCAACTGTGCTATTCTGTGCTGGAAGTGCGAAAACACATTTCGGACAGGGTGTGAAAAATGACAGCAGTACTGTTCACAAGGAGGTCTGAAAAAATGCCAGTGTTGAAAATCTGGGGTGAAAATATTGCAAATTCGCGACTTACGGCGTGCATAACCTTTGCGATACGCGGCACCGTCGCGGCAGTCATTGTTTGGATTTTATCCACCAAATTTGCAACATAGGCTTTTTGAGAGCCCACCTCATGAACACTGGCACTGTCATTTTGTTAATCAGTGATTCCGTGCAGTGACCGCAAAATCACCTTTCGGGGCCGATTAACGCCATGACAGTGATAGAATTCATGAGGAGGGGTCCCAAAAACCCCATGTTGAAAATTTGGTGCCAAATATTCCATAAAATGCCTGACATATGCATAAAAGTTGAAAATACCCTATTTATTCCATTATACAGCTTACCGGCATTTCCTCAATTTGCGGTCGGCTTTGAAGAGTGCAGACGTGTTCCCGGTCCATCGAAGATTGTCGCGCCAGACTCCAGAGGTAAGTATGGGGTGGGGGTGGGGATGCAGGGTGCATAGTGGGTGGGTGGGTTGTGGGAGGGGACAGGGAGACCGCCGGGACCGCTTCCTTCTTTACAGGTGAAAAAAATGACATCGCAGGACCATTTTTTAATTTTACAGGGCATGTGGCACACTGGGGTGGGCTCCCAGTATGCCAACAGAGTCTTCTGTTTGGGGGCAGCTGGCCGACAAGGGGATTGGGCACCCGTCGGCAAATAACCAAAGGGAATTTACGTGTCGGCGGGAGTAGGCTCCCCATTGGCAAAATAAAGTGTGGGGATTGGGCACCCCTCGCGAGGTTAATATTGTTTGTGAACACGGCGCAAGCTGACACCATGTTCACAAACAATATCAGGGTTTCAACATCCCTCCCTGCAATGACGGGTCACTCCCTCATTGTAGCAAATGGCTGACGCTGCAATGACGAGGCGGCCCCTGATTGCAGCGGCTAATTTTTTGCAAGTTGGTGGCATGCTGGCTGAACTAGTGTCAGCAGCAGCGAGCCACAGCATGGAGGAAGTGGGACAAGCCTTTACAGGCTGTGGGGGTATTGGCCACAACAGTGCCGTGCCTCCACAACCTGCTTGTGGAGAAACCTGCCGCAACATGTTTCTTTCGCATGCACGCAATCAACATAAAAATAGTGAATGTTAGTGCCAAAGACCCCAAGGCACACCCTGATGCCTGTCACTGGCTGTAGGGTGAGTGTGAGAGGTGGAAAGGTGTGAGAATTATGGTCAACGACCCCAAGTCACCCCTCCAATGCCTGTTCGTCTCTACAGGGTGGGGCATTACGGTTGGAAACCCTAACGCTTAGGGCATTTGTTGGTATTTTCACTCCAAATTTCAACATGGGCTTTTTAGGACCACATCTCATGAACAGTTGCACTATAATTTCATTACTCAGTCCCAAAAAGTGATTTCGCAAAGCGACTATGCCATTCTATCAAGAACTGTTGTTCTAGATCACAGTCTATTGTATATAAATTCTTTATTTTTGTTGTGTCCTGAGTTGCTTTATCACATAGAAACACAGACTTTGACAGCAGATAAGGACCACTTGGCCCACCTAGTCTGCCCATGTCCCTACCTACAGGATAAGCTGCAGCTCCTAGTTAACCAACAGCCTATTTCTTCCTACCCCCCCACTCACCCTGTGCCTTAACCTTCCCTAAGTTGTCCATGTTTATTCTGTTGTGCTGACAATGTGTTTCTGTTACTCTATTGTATTACTTATGCGTACTACCCAGGCCCACCTTGCAAATGAGCTCACTCAATGGTGTTCCACCTGCTTGAATAAAGATTGATTGATTGATTGAATGATTCTGCGCCACAGGTGGGAAAACACATGTCAGGCTCAATGTAAAAAATGACAGCTGTACTGTTCATGAAGAGGTGTGAAAAAATGGCAATGCTGAAAATCTGGAGTGAAAATATGAAAAATTGGTGAAGTTACGAGCGTGCATAGAAAGTGCGCAATGCACACCCATAACGCAATCATTTTTTGGAATTGTTTCACCAGATTTTTAACATGGCCATTTTGGGACGTCCCCCATGAACAGTTGCACTGTGATTTTGTTAATCCGTCCTGAAAGTTGATTTCCCAAAGTGACCGCGCCATTCTGTGCCACAGGTGTGATAACATATTTTGGGCAGGATTTAAAAAATGACAGCTGTACTGTGCATAAGGATGTGTATAAAAATGGCAATGTTGAAAATCTGGAGTGAAAATATTAAAATTTTGCAAATTTACACATGTGCGTAGAAACTGCGCAATGCAAGCTAGTACCGCAGTCATTTCTTGGAATGTTTTCACCAGATTTGCAACATGAGTTTTTTGGGCCCCCATCTCATTAACAGTGGCACTGTCATTTTGATAATTGGTCCCAAAAGATAATTCAACACAGTGACCGAGAAATCACCTTTCAGGACCGAGTAACGAAATGACAGTGACATGTTCGTGAGGTGGGGTCCCAAGAACCCCATGTTCTAAATTTGGGGCCACAATTCCTAAAAATGGTTGAGCTATCAATCTAAGTTGAAACCCCCATTGACTCCCATTATACAGCGCTTACCTGATTCCTTAGTACGAAGTTCAGCTTTGAAAAGTGCAGATGTATCCCGGTCCAGAGAAGATCACTGCTCCCGACCTTCAGAGAATAAGTATGGGTGGGGAGGGTGCAGGAAGGTGGGTGCTCAGTGGGAGGGGGAGGGGGACTAGGTAGACGACAGTGGACCATTGTCTTTTTTACAGGTAAAGAAAAAAGATGCCTGGAGCATGGTTTTCTTTCTTTTACAGGTTTAAAAAAAAACATTTTGGCACACTGGGGTGGTATCCCAGTGTACTACAACAGTGGTGGTGAGGGGGCATGCCAACATGGGGATTGGGCACCCCGATGTTGGCAGATTACAGACAGGTTTTGGGGGGTGCATCTGACACCAGGAGTGGGTATCCCAGTGTCAGAAACATTTTGGTACACTGAGGTGGGCTCCCAGTTTGCCACATTAATGAAGGGAGGGGGGATACGTGCTGATATGGGGACTGGGCACCCCGATGTTGGCAGATTACAGACGGGTTTTGGGGGGTGCATCTGACACCAGGAGTGAGCATCCCAGTGTCAAAAACTTTTTGGTATATTGGGGTGGGCTCCCAGTTTGCCACATTAATGGAGGGAGGGGAGATATGTGCTGATAAGGGGACTGGACACCCTAATGTTGGCTTTCCTTGGAGTGTGTGGCAGGCGGCAGGAGCTGTGGCTCTTTACTTGTTTCATCAGGAAAGGCACACAGAACAAACAAGTTGTTAGCAGAGCAAGGGCCAGGGACAGAGTGCTGGGCAGCAGGAGACAACAAGGTTGTGGGGGGGGGTACCACTGCAGTGACAAAACTGTTCATGATTGCAACGGCAGATTCATTTCAACTGCTTGGCTCTCTGAAGCTGCTGTCATTGGCAGCTTCCCCCTTGATTGGTGGTTGAGGGACACACCCAGGAAAGCATCCACTGCATTGGCCACAACACTGACACACCTCTGAAATGTAGTACTGTCACAAGACGTTATTTGCATATGCTCTGTGGGCATATGAGCAAGCAAACACAAAAAACAGTATTATAGTGGTGGGATAACACCAGTATAGTTGAGATCGAGTAGGATGTTCAATGTTAAATCCCTAACTTTTCACATTAATAGCGTTGACACCATTTGACAAAAATCAGCTGAAATTTTGCTTGTATTATCTAGTAGGAATGGTCTTGATGATCTACTGTGTGTAAAGTTTTGTGACTACAGCTTGTGCAGTTTCTGAAATTCACATGTGTCAGTTTCTGTAAATGTCCAATTTTTTTCCTATATTTAATATGTTTGCCTACATAGAATTCAATTTGATCCCAAACTTGCAGGGCACATGTGTCATGTCCAAAGCTATTGCCTTTGACAGGTATGGTGGAAAAAATATTAAACTGTTCCAGAGTTATAAGACTTCATAGTTTTGTGTTTTATGCTGCGAGTATACACAGTAGGGTCACTGAGTTAACATTCTGGTGCAAAATGAAAAATTTGATGTCACAGAACTCTTTTTATGGCTGTGGGCAGAGCCTACAGCCATATCACTTTAGCTTGCAAAGGGGTTTCCATGGAACACATTTTTTAATAGTTTTTAGTGTATCCTTCCATAACACTGCTAATCCCTATGGCAGTTAAAACATACTCCTTTCTGTTTAGAATGATGGACATAGAACTCAAAGCTGCTTTTCTCTGAGAGCAAATGTGCACACCTTCCAAACAAATCTAAATATCTTTAAAACTATTCAATGTGCACAAAAACAACCACTGTGAAAGTTGTTCAGGGCAAAAAGACCTATCACATGAGGGTAAACACTAATCTGAATTCTTTATATTTTGTAAAATATGGTCTTCCAAACAACCTCATTTTTTTCTCTATGAGTGAACACAGTAGGAGTCATGCCAAACAAATGTAAATATCTCAGAAATTATACAAGAAAGGCCTCTCCAATTACCTCACCTCCCTTGACATTTGCAAATGTCCCTAGCTTCATGAGTCATGCAACTCTACCATTGTCCTGCACTTAAATTTCTCTGTGGCCTCTTGATTCCTCTCATCCCCACTCTTCCTCAGCTGCAGCTACACACTTTGTTCCCTGTCTCTGCCTGGGAATTGTCTCCTTGCTGACTTACCAACAGCACTGTCATGTTTTGTACATTATTAACAATAAATTGTGCCTTTTTGTCTGTTTTGTTCCTATTATACTGTGTGATATGTACCTCCTCTATGTACTATGTAACTTGCACCTCTGTATAACTGTTTGGAATCTCCTATTGTACAGCACTGTATATGTATTTGTTTTTACCTGTTCCTTGATTTGTACTCTCCCGGGTCGTGCCTGAAAATAGGTAATTCTGTCTAGTGCACTTACCCGGTACCAAAAGCAAATAAATAAATAAATACAAGTTACCAATATACAACCAAGATGAACGTTGTTCAGAACAAAATGACCTTTCAAATGAGGGTAGTCACTAATCTGAATTCATTAGATTTATTTAAATATAGCCATCTGAAAGGTGAAAATTGTGAAGAAAAATGAAAATTCAGGTAATCAGATAGACATAGTTTAAAAATATAATTAATGCAGCTTAATGAATAGTCTCATTTGAAAGGTGTTTCCGTCCCGAACAACTTTCGTGCTGGTGGGTTCTGAGTAACTCTTATAATATTAGAGATATTTACATTTGTTTGGCATAACTCCTATTGCATTTCTGACAGCCTGATTTCTGAAACCACTATGCTGAGATCAGAACATATGGGCCCAGATATTCAAAAAAGTTGAGCCATGCGCAATAGGGTTGCGCCTGCGCTAGTCCAAAATTGCGCCATTCTCCGATATTCAGCAGGAGGCAGCTGCGCCCCCGAAATCATGCTGAGCAACAGTGCGATGATAATGAAGGCATGCGCAACTGAAGGGGGAGGAACCATGCATAAATGGCGCAGTGCGATATTCAACAACTTGCGCCATGCACAATAGAGGAGCAAGCGGAAGTTGCGCCATAGCAGATATGAGCCAAAATAAAAAGAGCAAGGAAGAGATGCAAGAATGCTACAGGGAAACCACATGAGGCAGAAGTCTAGCCACACAGACAGGGCAGGAGGAACACACAGGGCAGGCCAGGGAAAGGGCACCCTGAACACACAGGCACAGGGAAGGTGTGGGGAGCCACAGCCAGTGCAGAAGGGGGAAGTGCCACACAGCACAGAGGCCACCACAGGCAGGTGTTCCGTGCAGGGGAAGTAGCAGGAAGGACAGCAGGGGGGATACAGTAACAGCTGCCGGGGAGCTGAACACAAGCCGGGGACATGGCCAGTGCCACCTTCCAGATGGAGGCCGTTATGAGGAGGGTGAGAAGGCGGGTGGTAGGGGGCATGGCCATGGAAGGGCCCCGTCAGCAGTATGCCCCCAACAGGCAGTACCGAGCCCGCACCAGCTTCGAGCTGTACAGTGATACTGAGATTGTGGGCTGGTACTGCCTGAATAGGGTAATTCTGAGGCGGCTCTATGAGCTGTGCAGTGATGTGATGCAGGCCCCCACGCGACAGAGCCATGCCCTGTCAGTGGAGACTAAAGTAACAGCTTGCATGTGCTTGCTCACCAGGTACCTTCCAGAGACCAACTGGGGACACCACAGGCATAACCCAGTCAGCCACATCACGCCACCTCCAATTCCTCAGCGCACTGCTGCCACATGCTGCGGAGTACATCCATTTCCCCAGCACAGCAGCGGAGCGCACAGCAAACATACAGGAGTTCCACAGGGTAGCACGTATGCCTGGCATGCTAGGGGCAATAGACTGCACCCATGTGGCCATACGCACACCACCTGGCCCCAAGGGGGCTGCATACATCAATCACAAGGGCTATGCCAGCATCAACTGCCAGGTGGTGTGTGATGCCAGGGGGCACATAATCAATGTCTGTGCCATGAACACTGGGGGAGCACATGATGCCTTCATCTGGCACCAGTCGGCACTGTACCACAGATTCGAGAGTTGGGACATCCCCACTAGCCACCTAGTGGGCGAGTATGCAAACCACATGGACAATCATAGGGCCTGGGGGGGCATGGCCAGAGGTGACATGGGTAGTGGCCTACATGGCCCATGGCAGGGTGATGCTGATCACCAAACTAACCTCCACCCTCTACACACAGGAGACTGTTGATACCCACTCTGTCCCTGGCTGTTCACACCCTACCGGTGGCCCGCGACCCTATCACAGCAATGCTACAATGAGGCACACGCCACCACACGTAATGTCATTGAGCAGGTGTTCAGGATGCTGAAGGCATGTTTCCGTTGCCAGGACACCTCCGGTGGTACCCTACAGTACAGCCCCTCAAAGGCCTGCAGGCTATTCCTGGCCTGTTGCATCCTGCACAACATGGCCAATGAATGTGGGATAGTCATACAGGTTGAAGAGGGGGACAGCAATGGGAACAATGAGGACACCAGTGATGATGGTGATGGGCAACCCCCGCTTGGGCGATGGGACCCCCTACTGATCCGGCTGGCACAGCTGCACTGGGACACCATCACGGAGGAGCACTTCAGCCTACCCAGGTAAGTCATGGGGCATGTGCAGCCAACAGTGGCTAAGGCACAACCCCCAAACATGCATGGACACACACCAGGGGTGCATGCCCTGAAAGGAAGTGGCAGGGCACAGAAGCACACACACAACCAGGGATGGGTGAGGATTAACATGCCACATGGACAGATACACACACACGCACACACACAATGCACCAAACGTGCACAGAGGGCAGGAGGCACACCGACCCAGAATGCCAAACCTAGCCACACACATGTCCGCAGGCCACCATGCCCACTGCCTGTCCATGTGCGTGTGTCGGATGCTGAGCACCATTGCACATTGGTGTACAGCACAATGCAGGCATCATCATGCACATGCAACTGCGGACAGCAGTCGGGAGAGTGTGCAGGTGGACTGTGTGTCCATTTGCAGGGCCGGGTACCCACCCGCACACTGCCCACTGAAAGACACAATGCACACAGGGCAGCACCAGACAGTAGCCACGCTGGGAGACAGGTCAGTCACGCGACACAGTGCCCCAGCCACCACAGATGCATGGGCAGCCCCGCCAAGACCCTCCAGCACTGACAGGCTGACCACTGGCCTCATGGGGTGGCACCGATGGTCCCCCAGGGGTTCCACTGCATGAACGCGACCATGCTCGCGCAGGGGTCTGCAGCACACCGAACATGCCTGCGCCAGGAGTGCTCGGGATGCCCACAGCTGAACCTGGTGTCAACAAGGAGGGAGTCGCACGACACCGGAAATGGGGGGGGTGGACAGTGCACTGCGTGATGTCCATGACGCATGGGCACCTGACTGTGTGCCCATTGTGACCGTGACAGCAGTGAATGCCTGTGCATGCCTGTTAATGGCAGCGTTCACATCCTCCCGCAAATAGTCCATCCCTGCCAGGATCAGAGCGGTGTCCCTGCTGCGATGCTCCTCTGCCCACTTCAGAGCCACACGCAGTGCATACACTGATGTCGCAAGCCGCATCTGCTGCTGGACTGATGCTTGCAGTAGGCAGGTGTGCTCGTCCAAAAGGTCATCTACCTCCTCGGCATCCTGTCCCTCAGGGTGTGCGTGGCCCTGGTGCTCAGCACCCCTTGAGGGTGGGCGCTGCGCACCAGGACCAGGTCTGGGCATGTCCACAGACAGTGCACAGACGCCACTGCTGAATCCTGTACCCCAAGCCCATTGGCCGACTGCTGATGCTGCCCCCCTCCAGCTGCCACTCTCCAGGGCTCAGTGGCGCAGCTGCAGTGGCCGCAACAGTCCCACTATCCTGATCAAACACCAGTGCTGCCCCACTGGTGCTGACAGCCACAGGCTGGGACTGTGATGACACGCAGGCCTCCACGGCAGCACCACCCACAGCCATGGACGCGATGTGTCCTGCTGTGTGGCCATCCCGTGGCACACACGTGTCACTGTCCATGACGTTAGCGACATCATCATCAGTGATGGAATCTGCACCGGCCCCAGTCACAGCATGCTGGCATCCGTGGACGCCGGCATGCTGGGACACAGGCAGGGCTTTCTCTCTGCACCTGTTACAACAACATCAGTGTGGACAGCCAGGTGGCCCCACTGTCACAATGATCCAGGTATACCTGTGGAGGTGGATGGGCCTCCTCCATCTCCAGCTGACTGTCTCAGTGGACAGGCCCACCACCGCTGACCCATGCAGACACTCAGAGCTGTAAGGAAAGCAAAGTCACGCTACCATGTGACCTACCCTGCCCCCATAGACAGACCATGACTTACCATGCAGTGATGGGCCACCACCCTCTGGAAGCCACCACCCGGAACACTCTCAATGGCACTACGCTGCATGCTTCCAGCAAGCCTCTCCTCCTGTGGGGTCAGCTGTACCACCTCCGGCTGTCCCCCACCTGTTGCAGCTCGTGCTGCCTGATGGCAGCCACCTTCTCCTTTATTCTCCTCCTGTCCATACATAGATACATAGATAGTGTCGGCAGATAAGGGCCTATGGCCCACCCAGTCTGCCCATTTGAGTTTGTAAGTTCAGTTTGTTTTCCTAGAAGTCTGTTGCACCTTACCCCTGACCTCCAGAATTCCTTTATGTCTATCCCATGCATTCTTAAATCCCGTGATTGTTTCAGCCCCCACCACTTCCTCTGGCAGGGTGTTCCACTTGGCCACCAATTCGCTCTGTAGAAGAAATTCTTCTCATGTTTCCTCTGAATCATCCTCCTCCAACTTCATCCCATGCCCTCTAGTCCTGGAACATCTTTTTGCTTAAAATAGTGTTTTCCTGACCCTGTTCCTCCCTGTAAGATACTTGTATGTCTCTATCATATCCCCTCTTTCTCTCCTCTCCTCCAGGGAGTACATGTTCAGTTCCTTCAACCTGTCTTCATAGGACTTGTGATGCAATCCATGCACCATCTTTGTTGCCCTCCTCTGAACCTTCTCTACCCTGTCTATGTCCTTACGTAGGTATGGTCTCCAGAACTGTACACTGTACTCCAGGTGGGGCCTCACTAGTGTCTTGTATAGGAATTATGACCTCCTTTTTCCTGCTGGTAATGCCCTGCCTATACATCCCAGCATCCTATTTGCTTACCTGCTGCCTTGTCACAGCGTTCCTACCTTGAGGTCATCAGAGATGATAACCCAAGATCCCTTTCCTGCTTGGTGCATGCTATATCCTCACCCCCAATTGATATATTGTGCCAGGGTTTTTGTGCCCATATGCATTATCTTGCACTTCCTTGCATTGAATTTCAACTGCCAAACCCTTACCATTCTTCAAGTTTCTGCAGGTCGCTTCTCATTCTGTCTACACCCTCTGGTGTGTCTACTCTGTTACAGAGCTTTGTGTCATCAGCGAACAGTGAAATTCTGCCTTCTAGGTCCTGTGCAATGTCACTGATGAAGATGTTGAATAGGACCGGTCCCAGCACTGATCCCTGTGGTACCCCACTGGTCACTCTTCCCTCTGTGGAGTGACAGCCATTTACCACCACCCTCTGTGTCCTACCACCCAGCCAGTTACCTACCCACCACACTACTGTCTTGCCTACACCCATATTCCCCAGTCTGTGTAATGGTCTTCTATGTGGCACAGTGTCAAAGGCCTTGCTGAAGTCCAGATAGGCCATGTCCACTGCCTTCCCCTGATCCACCTCCCTAGTCACCCAGTCAAAAAATTCAATGAGGTTGGTCTGACATGACCTCCCCCTAGTGAAACCATGCTGCCTTGGGTCCTGTAGTCCATTGATAACCAGATGTTCCACCAATCTCTCCTTCAGTAGTGCTTCCATGATCTTCCCCACTACCGAGGTGAGGCTGACTGGTCTGTAGTTCCCTGCTTCCTCTTTGTTCCCATCTTTTTCTTACACTCCTGCACAGAGCACTGGTGGCTGCCTTGCAAGTTCACAGCACGTGCCACCTCCTCCCATGCAGCAGCACAGGCTTGAGGTGTTCCCTGCTGTCCACTGAGAAGTGGCTCCGGATCCAGGTAGGCCTCAAACAGGGCTTCGGTCTCGGCCTTGGTAAAGTTAGGCCTCCTCCTCCTCCCATCACTGTGTTCCTCCTCTCCCACAACTTGCTCGGTCATTCTTTAGCCTGTAAGAATGGCAGTTGTTACCTGTGACTGTGCAGTATCATGCATGTCCCTAAATCTACAGTCCACACTCCCAAACAGCGTGCAACTCACCAATAGACTGCAGTAACCGACTATGGCCACTGCAGCCCAACGTTGTACTTTTATAGCGCAACCCATGCAAATGAGGCAAGGTGCAACTTTGAGTGGATGGAAATTGCAGTGCTGCGCCATTGAATGGCTGATTAGATGATTTGCATATGACGGCAGAATATCGCGCTATTGCGCTTAGCGCAATTGTGTTGAACGTGCTGAGCCAATGGCGCAGTTCTGTGACATGCGTAGTACACACCTCACTGCGCATGCCCGGCTTGCTGATGCAGGCATCTGCAGTGCTGCTGATGTGCTGTGCACAGTAGGCAATGCAGGGCACGGCCACCATTGTGCCAGTGTGCTATAGCGATGGTCACTACATAGCGCTGTGGCACAAGGCCATCATAGGTGCACTGGGCCAACTGCGCAGTAGACTGCTAATGGCAGTAGCACACAGGCAGCCAATTGCATTACATGCATTGGGTTCCAGTGGCGCCGTGCGTGTCCATGCGCCAGAGAACCTTGACCCTGTGCCCAACCTTTGCCCCCTAGGCGCCATGCATCAGGCATGGGTACCTCTATCGCACTGTTTGGTGACAGCGCGATAGGGAATGGCAGCACTGTACCATGCAGCATCTGCACGTGGGGAGCTGCGCTGCAGAGTGCCATATTGCCAAATCGAGCAGAGAGCATGGCACGCAGGAGGGCAGCTCAGTGGTCAGCAATAGAGCTGGCCAACCTAGTGGCCATTGTGGAGTCACACCATGGGCCACTGTTCAGGGAGGCGCCCCTGGACAGGTCCAGGACCCAGGTGTGGAAGTAGGTGGCCACTTCGCTTGAGGAGGCCACAGGATGGGGGGAGGAGTGCTGAGCAGTGCCGCCACAGGTATGGGGACCTTTTACATTCCATATGGGTAACACTGTTGTATGTGTCCAGCACATGGGGGAGGGACTGTCCAGGGTTGGCTGTAGTGGTGTTATCAGGTTGTGGGGTGGGTGGGTCTGGCTGGGTGGGAGGGCACACACCTGGGGGCAGGGGGAGCTACTCCTCCTCCTCTTTTACCCTCCCTGTCCCTCCTGTAGATTGTGCATCCTAGTATGTTGACATCCCAGTCATGGTTCTCTGTGTACCATGTTTCTGTGACTGCCACAATATCCAGGCATCCCTCTTCCATCAAGGCCACTAGTTCAGGGAGCTTGTTACACAGACTATGGGCACTGGTACTCATCACCCTCCATTTTTTGATGGCCTTACTCCTTTTATCCCCATCCCTGTCCTTATTGCTTTTGCCTTTTTTTGCATTTACCTCTGTCCTGCTCCTTAATGACTTATCTACCTTGGTGTTTAGCTCGCTAATTATTGTGTTTTGTGGGGGGGGCTAGGATTTCCCTGCTCCTTTTCAGTGCCTGCCCCCTTGGCTAGTTTAAATGCTTGCCAATGAAGCATTTAAACCTATCACCTAGAATCCTGGTTCCCCACCTCGACAGATGCAGACCATCGCACCAGTATAGGCCTGCATCCCTCCAGGTGGTTCCCCAGTCCCCAATGTAGCCAAAACCCTGAGCTCTGCACCAGTTTTTCAACCATTCATTGAATTCCATGATGTGGAGTACCCTAGCATCACCCCTGCCATAGACAGGCAACACATCCGAGAAGGTTACGGTATGTGCTACTTGTCTGAGGCCCCTCCCCAACTCTACAAACTCCTCTTGCACTGCTCTGATCCCATTTCTAGCTAGGTCATTTGTCCCTAGGTGGACAACGATATCCAGCTTCCTCCCTTGTGCAGCTGCTCCCACGATCCTGAGGATTCGTTTCCTGTCCCTCCATGCCATGAATGCCAGGCAGGCACCTTACTTCCCTCTCCCTTTCCTCCCCCACTTCTACCCCCAATGATTGAGTCCCCCACCAGGAGTTGTTTCATTCCCCCATGGGGTTCCGTGCCACCCTGCTATGGGTCTCCTTTGTGGAGGTTCCCAGCCTCCTCCTTGGTCCCCACTGCAGGTGCCTCCATAGAGGAACCACTATCCACCAGAACAGCTTATGAACTGTGGAGAGGTACAACTGGAGGGATGCACCTCTGTTCCACCACCATCTCCATCCCTGAGCCCACCTTTGTCCAGCTGCTCCTCTTTCTTGGTAACCTCTGAGGTAGCGGCAGTGGCCCTGGTGGTCCCTGGGTGGGGGAGGAGGTTTCACGAATCCTAGCCAGGGCAGCCTGGAGACAGGCAACCTCCTCCCTTAGACCAGAGAGGTGCCTGCAAATAGGGCAGCATCACAGGCTCCAGAATGTCTCCCAGAACACTGCCGCCCCACAGCCATTGCACTGCACCACTCTCATCATGTCTTATTTTGTGTCCCCTCTCCTGTTGCTCTGTATGCTTACTGTCTCCTCTCCTTACAAATCTCACCCTTCCTGTTCTGGGACAGCAACATCCTGTATTCTTCAGTAGTCTCCTCCTTCTTTGCTCAGAGTCAGACCTCCAGCAGCGGGGGGGGGGGAGAAAGAGCTAATTTTTCCTTCAGGGTTGACAAAATTAATGTTTCTCTATGATCCTTCCCTTCCTACTGCCAAACAGGAAGTCCCTGTTGTCAGTCAAATCCAGAGGCTATAAAAGTAGAACTGGCTTAGGGTGGGAGGGTGAAGGGGTGGGATGGAGGTCAATTAGTAAGAAAATTGTAGCTTTTTTAGTCAGCTGCTTTCTGCTCTAAAAGCAAGATTTCTGTCTTCCAAAAGTTAGCAGCATAAAGTTGTAATTGGAGTCACCTGCTTTTCTACTTTGTAAGCCACACCCCCAATTAACCTCTCTCCCCTCCTACTGATTTAGCAACTAAGTAGAACAGTACCCTTCCCCAACACAGAAACACACACTGACTTTCTTTTTTTTTAAACCCTAAATGAGACCCCCTCTACTTCTAATAAAGTATCTGTTTGCTTAATCCCAACAGGCACCGACTCCTGCTGAGATAGAAGTGTTAAATTAGTAAGAAAAATGGTAGCTTTTTTAGTCAGCTGCTTCTGCTCTAAAAGCAAGATTTCTGTCTTCCAAAAGCTAGCAGCAGGAAGTTGTAATTGGAGTCACCTGCTTTTCTACTGCCTAAACCACCCCCCCAATTAACCTCTCTCCCCTCCTACTGATTTACCAACTAAGTTGATGCATTGGCCCTGGTGTCCCCATCAACTGGATTGTATGATGGTGTCCCTTTGTTGATTGTTACCAACACCCACATGTTTGGCCAACTAGCCCAGCTCTGTCAAGAGAAACAAGCCAAGTGGACTGGAAGGGCCCTGCACATTCCAGCCTTGGTGCACCAAGCCTATGATTTGCAGATGCAAACCCAAGAGAATGAGAGGGACGAACCCATTGGAGTAGTATGGAAAAAGGACCTGCACTCACTTGTATTACCTCCAAATGCCCAGTGTACCATCAGTGGTGAAGTGCATATAAAAATGGATGTCAAAAACAAGATTCTTATGCTGGATGCCCCAGATGAGGGGAAACTGCCTGAGGGCCTATTGATCAAGCCTATCATTCTATCTGCCTGGGCCCATGCCTACGCTCGGCAGATAGTGGTGCAAGTTCACAACATGTCAGATCAAGAGGTTCAGGTGAATCGAGGGTGCACCCTAGCCTCTGTATACTGTACGGATAATGCTATGCTACCCAGCAAAGGTGATGAGGTGACTCCTGACCTTTTTGACTTTGGGGAGTCCCCCCTTCCCACAGAATGGAAAGCTAAGATCAGCCAAAATTTGGCTCAGAGAAGCCAAGTGTTCTCCTTAAAAGAATGGGATGTAGGTTGTGTCACAGGGACCAAACACTACATTAGACTTCATGACAGGAGGCCATTCAGGGAGAGATCCCGTCGCCTTGCACCTGTTGACATTGACGATGTTCAACGCCATCTTCACAAAAAATGCTGGCTGCAGGAATCATCCAAGAGTCTCAAAGCCCGTATGCCTCCCCGATTGTAGTAGTCTGGAAGAAAAATGGGCAGGTGAGGATGTGCGTGGACTACTGGACGTTAAATAAAAAAACTGTCCTGGACCAATACACCATGCCCTGTATCCAGGATACCCTCAACTGCCTCAACGGAAGTCAGTGGTTCTCTGTACTCGACCTTCGGAGCAGGTATTATCAAATCCAGATGGCCACAGAAGACAGAGAAAACAACCTTCATTTGTCCCCTGGGTTTCTATAAGTTTCTACACATGCCTAATGGCATTTCGGGAGTGGCCACCACTTTTTAGCAGTTGATGGAGCGAGTAGTGGGAGGCATGAACTTACTAGAATGCCTGGTCTATCTAGATGACATCATTATGTTTGGCTGGCCCCTCGAGGAACATGAGGCTCATCTGTTCAAGGTTCTTGACTGATTGGAGGTCTTTGAACTAAAATTATCGATAAACAAGTGTCAAATTTTCCAGAAGTCTGTGAAATACATGGGTCACATAGTGTCGGCCGATGGGATTCAGACAAACCAGAGCAAAGTGGAGTCATTGACACCTGGCCTCAGCCTAACAACCTTAAGGAACTGTGAAGATTCTTGGGGTTTTGTGGTTATTACTGGCGGTTCACAAAAGATTACACCAAAGTTATCCACCCTTTGCTCAATTTAACTCAAGGATACCCACCTACCAACAAGAAATATAAGAAAAGTTCAGTTAAAGAGGAGAAAAATATCTACTTTCGGGCAAATGAACCATTTGGAGCCAGATGGACTTCTGCGTGTGAGGCAGCCTTCTATGATATCATTCATCAACTCACCCATGCACCTGTGCTTGCATATGCAGATCCTGTTTGACCCTATATGTTACACACTGATGCCAGTTTAAAGGACTTGGTGCTGTTCTATATCAAGAATATGAGGCAGGTTTTCACCCAGTGGCGTCTGCTAGTTGGAGACTAACCCCATCAGAGAAGAACTACCTAGTGCACAAACTTGAATTCCTTGCTTTGAAGTGGGTTGTGGTAGACCAATTTCATGAATATCTTTATGGTGCAAAGATTCTAGTGAAAACTGACAATAATCCCCTCACCTATGTCCAGAATTCAGCTAAGTTGGATGCCACTAGGCATCACTGGTTATCTGCACTTTCCGCTTAAGATTATTCAGTAGAATATACACTGGGCCTGAACCACACCAATGCTGATGCCCTCTCCAGAAGGCCTGGCTCTAATGCAAACTGGGTGAGAATGTCTGAACAGTCTGTCAAAGCCCTCTGTCAGAAATTCGACAAAGATGAGCATCCCTTTTCTGAAACAGCTGACTGCCTGGTGGACTGCTGAGGCCCTCCTGACACTTGTGTTCCTACGGCCTACTGTCACCTGGCAGCTTTGGATCTCAGCACATTGCCCCTACTCACCCCTGATAATATACAGTGGGCTCAAGCTCAAGACCCCATGATCAAGCCAGTGCTGGATGCCATTCAGGCTGGAAAAAATGTGTCCAAACTTCGTTCTTCAGATTTACAAACTGCCTTGTTGTTCAGGGAGGGTCCCAGACTAAAATTGCATAATCAATTACTTTACAAAGAGACCACAGATCAACAAGGGAAAATCCTCAAGCAACAATTGGTGTTACCTACAACTTTCAAACAGCTGGTGCTATGTGCCCTTCATGACCAAATGGGACATCTAGGCTATGATTGAACTATTGATTTGGCCCATGCTCATTTCTACTGGCCGAAGATGGGAGCTGACATACAGACTTATATTAAAAATTGCAGTCAGTGTCTACAGAGAAAAGCCCAGCCCCAGAGGGCTGCCCCTTTAGTCAATATCACTACCAGTGCACCCATGGATCCGGTGTGTATTTATTTCTTGTGTCTCAAACCAGATCAAAAGAATATTGGGAATGTGCTAGTGGTTACAGATCATTTTACTCGTTATACCCAGGCATATCCAACTAAGGACCAGAAAGCATCCACAGTGGCAAAGGTCCTCATCGAAAAGTTCTTTGTCCATTATGGTGCCTCTCAGAGAATTCACTTCAATCAAGGGAGAGACTTTGAAAGCCACTTGATTAAGGAAATGCTCTCACTCTGGAGAATGTGAAAGTCCAGAACTACCCCTTATCACCCCGAGGGGGAACCACAGTCTGAAAGGTTTAATGGAACTTTACTAAACATGTTGGGCACACTTCATCCTCGGGGCAAGTCCAAATGAAGCCAACAGATAAGCACTTTAGTACATGCCTATAACTGCACCAAAAGTGATGCCACTGGGTTCTCCCCCTACCGCCTGATGTTTGGTCAGGAAGCCCGGTTTCCAGTAGACATCTGCTTCAGAGTGTCCCCTGATAGAGTCAGAGCTGAAAATTCAAAAGCTAAAGGCCCAGTTAAGCCATGCCTACCAACAAGCACATACCATGGCAGCAAAAAGCAACTTAGCAAATAAAGAAAGGCATGACAAGCATGTCAAAGGTCAAAGCCCAAGAACTGCAACCTGGAGACAGAGTTCTGTTATGAAATTTGGGATTGCAGGGAAAGCATAAAATTGCTGATAGGTGGCACCACATTCCCTACATTGTTGTCAGCAAGCTGGAGGATCTGCCAGGTTATAAAGTGTCTCCAGTGAATGACTCACAAGCTGTCAAGACAATGCACAGAAATCATTTGCCGCCCATTGATCAAATTATCATTGATTCTGCACCAGGGGACCATGCCCCTTCCAGGCCTGTAACCAGAGCTGCAGCCAAAAAGAAACAGTCAACCCCCTCTCCAGTTGTCAGGGACTCAATGCCTTCCCTCAGTCAGACCCAAAATGACATTGATTGCCAGTCAGAATCTAATGACAGTGAGTGAAACCCCCTATTACCCATCATATGAATTGAGTCAGTTGTTTCAGGGTAACCCCAGGCACAATTCTGGGGATGAAGCTGGACCTTCAGGACTGTCTAACCCTCCAGCCTTCTCCACAGACCCTGTGCCCCCTGAAAGTGAGGTGCAAAGTGTGACTTCTGAAGTAGCTGATTCTTTGTGTCTGGTAGAACCCACTGAGCTCCAAGAAAGAGAACCAGAGACAGAAAGCACCACTGGTGAGATGCCAGTATATACAGAACTGTTTGAAAAACAGGAATCTGACAATGTTATGGAAAATGATGTTGAAAGTATTAGTCAAATGTTACAAGTTTTAAATTCCATGGAATGTCCTCTCGATGATGAACCTGAATTTTCTTCACAGCCAAGTATGGACTGTAATGTTGTTGAACCAGAGCAAATGGAGTCAGGAACTGAAAGTTCTTCCAATACAGAACAGACCACCAATGCAGAGGGAACCCTTTCTACAGAAGCAGACTTGCTGACAACCAATGAGCCAGGACTGAGAAACTCCATTGCAAATGTTGAGAGTACTGAACCTATACCTACCCTTCCCCTCCAGAAAGTCTGAAAGAGCCACCAAACAAGTGATATGCCTCAGTTATGACTCCCGAGGAAGGCCTATAGATCTTCCACTGCATGTTGGTCATAAAGCAGTGTGTATTTCTGAAAGCTCTCTTCC
The DNA here is from genome assembly GCA_016271365.2 of Neoceratodus forsteri. Lineage (NCBI taxonomy): Eukaryota > Metazoa > Chordata > Ceratodontiformes > Ceratodontidae > Neoceratodus > Neoceratodus forsteri. Next base: position 80,898,938 of record CM028133.1, on the reverse strand, counting down.
AAAATTGAGTTATTCTGCTACCTCTAAGCTTATAATTAAACCCTCAAATCAGTGTACCAATGCCCTTGCCCCATGCAGCCCTAGTGTAGCTGATAGGGATAGGCCCAAGCCATGTGGGTTACGGTACAGGAGGTGATACTGAACTAAAGTTATGAAAGTAATGTGTTTCACTGTTTAAATCTTCTAATATGCTATGAAACTGTAGGAAAATATGATACTGTGCAGCTGATACTGTTAAAGTGAAAAAGTATAACAATGCTTAGGACCAGTTTATTTTACGGATGCATCAGCTTTATTTTATGGTATAACAAATGAAACATCCATGTATTTTTGTATAATGTTTTCAATATAGAGTTTTGTAGTAAGCATATACTTGATGTGGACACCAAGTTTTTCCAGGCAGGGAAGAGTGTAACCCCCCCTACAAATTGGGGTTTACTATAATGTCTTCCTGGACTTCTTAATGCCCACTGTCAGGCTGGTGTCCTGTCTGCAGTAGTTTCATTTGTCTGTGTGCCTTAGCGAGCCTCCATGCCTGTCTCTTTAAGAGAACGTCTATTCTGTGTTTGGAAATTAGTCTGGGTTGAGTCCAAGTAATTAAGGCTCATGACCAGCCAGACTCTCTTATTTTGCTCCCTTCTGCAGTCACTATTAGTGCAGAGGGAGCCCTGTGAAGAAATGTGGTTATTTACTGTTTATCTGTTACTACAGTAGAGGCAGAGAAGCTTGTCTAACCTGCTTTAATTTGCAGCTTGAACATTCGGATAGGAGCCACCATTTTGGTTCTGGACTTCCAGTATTGGACCAATCGAACCTCTGGGGACCTAAATGGAGACTGTCCCAGAGGTCTTGTGGGAAGGAAATTCTGTAATTTTTGTAGTTTTAAGTGTTGGCGCCTAAATGGACCTGGAGGGGGAGCTCCTACTTTGACAGACAGTTCCCTCAGCCAACCGAACCTTGTGGATCTCAGGGAAATACCCAGAACTGCCTGGAGCAGTGTGTCAATCAGTAGTGGAAGTTGGAGAGTGAACAGTTCAAGTGGTTGAGCAGCTGCTCCTAGGAGGGGCATAGAAGAATTGGCAGGAAGGCTCTGCTGGCCTGCCTGCCACATTCTCTGGACTAAGGAACTACCCATTACAGAAGTCGAACCCTTACAATTGCTGGCTTAGACCTGCAGCAGAAGAAAGAAAGTGTGTTATTACTACTTGCAAGTGGGACCGAAGACTTGCTCCAGAACTGATCGGCCCGCCTGAATAAGAGAAGATAGCCTCAGGTTGAAAGGTTTGCGCAGTGAAGCTGTAATTAGCAAACGGACTATATCCCAACTGTGGCTTAGAGAAAAACTGATTTAAACATACTGAATGTCTTTTGTGGGTCTCAATTTGGTTCCCCACGGTGAATCCTGTTATGCCAGCTGGAGGTTTTCCAGCAGAAAATCACGAACTTTCACAGAACTCTTCATCCTGCTTGGGTCTTGCCATCTTGCCCTAAGCCACTGCTTCCCATTTCAGAGATTACCTCGGTGAAGGAATGACTAGGGATTTGGAACCCTGCTCAACACCATCGAACAAGTAGCAACCACCAGGAGGTGAGGCATGTAGGCCCTGCTTCCTCTGGCCCTCTAAATCAACACCCTGAGGTCTTCATCTCGCCTGTCCTACTCCAAGTCTGGGTAGTGCGAGTACAAATCAGGGTAGCTCCCTGCCACAACAGCTACAAATCATTGTGTGCCATCTGATTGTTCTGTTCTGGGTTATTGCTAATGGACTGAGCCATCTTGCTCAGGATTAAAAATATTTGGGTTGTGAGCATGTTAACTGTTTTTTTTGCTAAAAGACCCCAACAACAGCTGCAACGCCGGCCACCCCGGGCAACATTTCAGGCTAGCCTGTATAAGATCTGGGTACCCAGGGTTGCAAGACTATTTATCAGGGAGGGACTTGCAGTGCATGCTGAATCAGCCTAAATTTAATCAGAGTGCCAATCATTTTACTAAATTCACTCCCTTCCCTTGTTCACTTCCCCTGAATAAACCTGATCATCTGTTTCACGTTTAACCTGGCTAATGTGCTTATTATTAATCGGGTTACAGTGGAAGTTTTGCATTGTTGTATTTCTGATCTTATTTTCCAGGAGGTCTCCAGGGCAACTGCAGCAGATCCAGTCCTGGTGGTAAGTGCAAGGGGTGCGAGCATATTCTTATTGTTATTCAGTGCAAGGGAATGTTTCATTGTGTTACTGTTTAGGCCACTAGAAGGGTTGGTGGGTGGTTATAGCATCCCGGAGGGCTATACCAAAGCAGTTAAGCTACCTCAATACCATTCCTCCAGGTGGAGGCACCCATTCACAGTACTCAGGCCCTTCAGCCTGTGCATACTGTAGCCATACAGGCAGGGGTAGTAGCCTGTGGGATAACGCCACCTCATGGTTACACTAGTAACTAGCCTTGAGCTGGATGGAGAGAGAAGCATAATACACTCTCCTCTTCCAAAAATCATTGCAGTCTCCAGCAAGGGTAACCCGGTTCTGGTGCCAACTCATTTACTGGGTGGTGTTGCCCTCCTGGGGACCTCACGAGTGTAATCTTGCAAAATATGTCCCTCTACCTGCAGCCAGCACAGGCCAGAGTACACAGAGGGTCTTACTTATACCATAGCAGACTTTTGTACAATGGGTCCTAAACTACAGTAGTGGCAGGGCACACACACTATTATGCTTCTCTAACACATAATGTTTATACCATATTGTTAACTACTCTAGCACACTCAAACCTGCAGTAAGTGCCTAAGGGTGGGAACAATGCCTAGGCACCCTGAAGTAGTCTTCACTTTCTTGGTATCTTCATCTTTTCACTGCCCTTTTCTTCCAGTTCCCACAGGGATACAATGGTAAGGACCCAGCTCCACCTGCAAGAAAGAAAAAGAAAACACACCACACACAAGATTCCCCAACAATATACTTTTTCCTTTCAAACAGTTCAAACTTGCTTAACTAAAGGTATATGAATATACTTATGAACATATGAAGAAGCCAGCAGAAGAAGGCTATTTAGTCTATCTAGTCTGCTTGTATTGCAGGGTCCACAGCTGAGCCACTGTCCCCCCTCCACTCCTCCCATCTTCCCTACCCATGGACGTTACCGTCTCCCTATGCATCCCAGCCTCTCTAGAAGCTGCCCACTGTCTCAATGAGACCATCTCTTCTGGCAGCGCATTCCAAGTGTCCACCACCCTTTCTCTAAAGAAGTGCTTCCTGACCTCCCTCCTAAATCCCCCCCAGCTTAAAGCTATGCCCCCAAGTGTTATGGTTGCCACTTAGCTTAAGAGACCTTCCTTATCCACCTTATTTATCCCTTTCAAGTACATGAAGGTCCCAATCATGTCCCTTCTCTCTCTCTCTCTCTCTCTCTCTCTCTCCTTTCCTTCAGGGAGTACATGTTTAGTGCCCTCAACCTCTCATCATAAGCCTTACTCTGCTGTCCTGCTGTCGTCTTTGTAGCCCTCCTCTGGGCCTTCTCCAGCAGGTTAATGTCCTTTTTGAGGTGTGGGCAGCAGTACTGAACTCCATACTCTAGATGTGGCCTCACCAGTGACCTGTACAAGGGCAGTATAACCTCCTCTCTCTTATGAGGTATGAGGAAGTCCATTACTTTTCACAATTCTTGAGAGCAGTAACACCCTGCTACTTTACGGAATGGATTTCCCTAAGGAGATCATAAGTCCAGTTTCTAAGGTCTTTCAAATGTGAGACATAGAAACATAGAAACAGAATTTGCCAGAAGACAAGGATTGCTTGGCCCACCTAGTCTGCCCTTTTACGTCTGCCTATAGTAACACTGCAGATCCTGCTTGATATCCAGCCCATTCACCTCCCCTTCTCCCCTAAGATTCCCTTATGCCTATCCCATGTGCAACCCCTAGGTGGCACTATACCAAGGGCTACTACCCCAGCCTGTTTGACTATGGACAGGTTGAGGGGCCTAGGTCCTATGGCGGGTGCCTCCACCCAGAGGTCAGGGTTTGTAGTGGTTAGACTAGCTTGGTCACAGCCCTCTGGAACACTGAGACCCCTTTTATTCCCTCTAGTGGCTCACACAGTACGCCGGAGTTACAGCCCCAATACCCCACGTATATACACTGTTCACTCATATAGATACCACTTACCCTCGAGACTGATTCTGCAGCACTCTCTGAGGACCCCCTGTAAAATAAGGTTAAACAACATACACAGCAAAACACAATACTGTTTCCATAAGTACCAACACCACAGACAGTACATAGTATAACAACAACAAATCTGATTTACTTAGGGGGCAGTAACACGGGAGGGGGGGAAATCAGGTTAATTGGTGGCATTAAATCACAGTACTGTGCACACATACAGGGGCTGAAAAGCAGGGACACTGATTTACCGTGATTGCGAAAAGGCAAATTCCATTTTGCACATAGTAGAAACCAGAATTGCAACCAGTGTCTCTCAAGCCAAAATCCATTTTTACTGGTGTTTTGTTTTGTGCACTTTATTTAACAATTTTTAACTGTGTTAACATGCATTTTAGCAATTTTGACCTCCACTATAGTACATCCACCCATCCTTGTACCAATTAAAAGTTATTTTAGGTACAAGATGTGATGGCAGCAGCAGCACTATGGCCCCCATCCATCAGGTTCAGTAGAAGCAACAATGCTATGGCCCCCCTCCCTCCGATGTGACAGAAGCAGCGGCACTGCGGCCTCCCATCCCGCAGGTGTGACAGCAGCAGTACTACATTCCCCATCCCTTAGGTGTGATGGCAGTGTATCAGCACTATGACCCCCTTCCCTGTGATGGTGGCAGCACCACCAATACATCCAGCTCCCTCCAACACAGCAAACCACCCCTGGTACCAACACAGCCAGTCACCTCTATACTGCACCATTACGTCCACCAGATGTCAGGCAGCCACTTCACCAATACAACCAATCCCCCAATCCAATCCCAAATCACTCAAAAGTGAATACAGTCAGCCCTGGAAAAAAAACACCACCAATATGACACCACACCTAAATAAATCCTGGATGAATGTACCATTATTTTGTACTGTGTATCAATACATAACACAAAAAAAGTGTATTTCATGGAGAGTGATTGACTCCCCCCCACCCCCATCAGCAAAGGTCAGTGGTGGTCTTTTCAGGTGGCAGTACCACAAAAATCGGGAGCACACCCTAACAGTCTGGTGACCCTTCCGACCCCCACTTCAGGAATGGTTTGCGACACCAAACACACGCTTGACCTGTCATTCGGTCCACTTACCTCCACCCACCCAAACCACCATGAACTTGAAAATCAGCACTAAAAATTATTTCAAACCCTATCCTTTGTTTTAAGAATATTTTTTGCATCATTTGTGGAGTGTCTGTCCCCCCTTAGGTCTGATAAAGGCCTTTAAATATGGCAGGGTTCAAGGGGGAAGAACAGGTACATTCACCTTGCCCTAGGATGAAAAAGCTGGACAGAGAAAACATTGAGAACTATTGCCAGAGCCAGACAGACCCATGGAGTGAGCAGCAATTAAACCATCGCACCAGCAGAGAGAGTGACATGACCGAGTGACTAGCCAGTGGCACTGTGGTAGCCAGGGAGAGCCATCGCCAAGGAGCCAGAGGAGTGGAGCCTGTAGGAGGAAGGGACTCCACAGCAAGTCTGAGACCTGCAAACCTGGACTGTCCCCTCTAACCCCACCAAACACAGACCTTCGGCCACTCAGCCTCACCAAATATGAACCATCCCTCCATCCACACCACACCACCAGCACACCGCTAGTGCACCCCCACCAACACATGGCCAGCTCCCCCACCACAAACACACACACACACCACACCAGCACAGCCAGTGTCCCCAACCCACCGAAACACAGCCAGTGTCCCCAACACACAGCCAGTGTCCCCACCCTACCAACACACAGCCAGTGTCCCCACCACACCAACATGGCCACAACCAGTATCCATCAACCCACCCCACCAGGATGGCCAGTGTCTCCACTCCACCTAACCTAACACAGACATTCCCCCTGCCCGACCAAACACAGACATGCCCCCTGCCCCTCCTAACACAGTCACCCTGCCTCACCTAACATAGTCACCCTGCCCTACCAAACAGAGTCACCCTGCCCCACCAAACACAGTCACCCTGCCCCAAGCACAGATAATCCCCTGCCCCAAACACAGTTTCCTTGCCCCAAACACAGACAGTCCCCTTGCCCCACCAAACACAGTTATCCTCTCCCTGACAATACGGACAGTCCTGCACTGATCCACCAAACAGCCCCTAGACACACAGCCAGCAACCCCTGTGCCCCAAGACACACGGCCGCCATTCCCCACCCCCCAACACACCACAGCCACCAACCATGGACAGTCTCCCTGCCCCACAAAACACAGACTTTCTCACCACCCCACCAACACAGACAATCCCTCCTGACCCACCAAACACTGAGCCCCCCACCCAGACACATGGGTGGCCAGCAACCCCGTACCCCAAGACACAACAAAAAACTCTCTGCCCCAGTTAGCTACAAAAGAAACATGGTTCTGTATCTTTGTATTAATAACCACTACAAGGGCTAAGATACTGCTTTACTGCAAATCTTTTCTGCAGCATTTTTATCCAGCTCAGCTTGCTCAGACTGAAGCAATCAATAACAAGCATTTGTCAATGCCGAATGTTTGCTTGCTGGCATTGGCAGTGGTAGTGTAGAAGTTACAGAGCTGCGTAATAGGAATGGTAGTGAAGTACTGAACTGAAGCCAACCCCACTACCACCCTGCAGAGAGTGACAGGCATTGGGGTGTGCCTTTGGGTTGTTAGGCATAACGGCCACGCCATTTCACCACACCCCACCCCACCCTGCAGACACTGACAAGTGCCAGTGTTCCTTGGGGTCTTTGGCCCTTATGCTTACCCCATTCCATTAGGAAATATGGTGAGATGGGTGCGATATAGGAGAATGGGGTGAACTTTGGGGCCGAAGAGTCCAAGGCATACCTCGATGCCTCTCACTGGCTGCAGGGCGTGGAATGGTATAAGCATTACAGGCAAGAATCCCAAGTCACACCCCTGATGCCTGTCATTCTCTACAGGGTTGGGCGTTATGGTTGGAAACCCTAATACCTCAGGCATTCGTTGGTATTTTCACTCCAAATTTTCAAAATGTTTTTTTTGTGACCCCACCTCATGAACAGGGGGAATATCAGTTTGTTAGCCGAAAGCTGCTTATGCACAGTGACTACGGCATTTAGCACCACAGGTGCAAAAACATTCCGAACAGGATGTAAAAAATGACAGCTGTACTGTTCATGGGGAGGTGTAAAAAATGGCAATGTTGCAAATCTGCAGTAAAAATATTTAAAAAAATGGTGAAGTGACGAGCATACATAGAAACTGTGCAACGCACACCCGTAATATAATTAGGTTGGGGATTTTTTACAGCAGATTGTCAACTCAGGCATTTTTGTGCCTCTGATCATGAACAGTGTCACCGTGATTTTCTTTATCTGTCCCGAACAATGATTTCCCACAGCGACCAGTAATCTCTGCGCTGAAAGTGTGAAAGACACTTCGCCATGTTGGAAAAATGACAGCTGTACTGTTCATAAGGAAGTGTGGAAAATGCCACTGGTGAAAATCTGGACTGAAAATATTACAAAGTCATGAACTTACGAGGTGCATGGAAACTGCGCATTGCTCACTCGAACACAGTCATTTTATGGACTTTGTCACCAAATTTTCAACATAACCATTTAAGACCTCTGCTCATGAACAGTGTAACTGTGATTTTCTTAATCTGTCCCAAACATTGTTTTGCACACCAACAGCACCATTGTGCGCTACATGTCGAAAACACATTTTGGGTGACATATGAAAAATGGCAGCTGTACTGTTCATAAGGAAGTGTAATAAAATGGCAATGTTGAAAATCTGGAGTGAAAATATTAAATTCAGAAACTTACGAAGCATGCATCGAACTGCGCAACGCACGTCAGAAACAGTCATTTTAGGAATTTTTCACCAAATGTTCAACATAGCCATTTTAAGACCTCTGCTCATGAACAGTGTCATTGTGATTTTCTTAATGTGTCCCGTACATTGATTTACGCGGACCGACTGCACAATTGTGCCATGGACGGAAACACGTTTTGCGTGAGATGTGAAAAATGACAGCTGTACTGCTCATAAGAAGGTGTGGTAAAATGGCAATGTTGAAAATTTGGAGTGAAAATATTGAAATTTCGCAAACTTACGAGCATGCGTAGGAACTGCACAACGCACGCTCTTAAAACAGTCATTTTTAGGAATTTTTTCACCAAATTTTCAAAATAGTCTTTTTGGGAGCCCACCTTATGTACACTGGCAGTGTTGTTTCATTAATCATTCCGGAAAGGTGATTTCATGCAGTGGCTGCAAAATCACCCTTCGGGCCCAAGTAACGCCATGACAGTGCAAGAATTCATGAGGAGGATTTCCAAAAACCCCATGTTGAAAATTTGGTGCAAAAATTCCAAGAAATGCCTGAGATATGCGATAAAGTTGAAAAACCCTATCTATCCCATTATACAGCTTACTGGCATTTCCTCAGTTCACGGTCGGCTTTGAAGAGCGAGGACGTAGTTCCAGGTCCACCACAGATCATGCGCCCAGCTCCGGAAGTAAGTATGGGGTGGGGGTGTGGGAGATGCGGAGCGCAGTGGTGGTGCGGTTGTGGGGGTCAGGAGATCATGCGGACTGTTTTTCACAGTGTTTTTTTTTTTTTTATTCAGACAACGGGACGCTTTGCCACGCTGGGGTGGGCTCCCAGCATGGCACAAGGATGGCAAGGGGCGTGGAGCTGATGGGGATTGGGCACCCCGTCGGCCATATAGAATTATTGCCACGCTTGGGTGGGCTCCCAGCGTGCACCCTGTACTCGGGAGAGATAGCAGCCAGCAGATTGGGCACCTGGCCGCTTACAGCATGGGGCTGCATGTGAGGAGAGACACTGGAGCCAACGGGGATTGGGCACCCCCATCGCCATTACATCATTTTGCCATGCTGGGGTGGGCTCCCAGTTTGGCACCTGGATGCTTTGGGAGGGTGGAGCCGACGGGGATTGGGCACCGGCCGCAGTACAGTGTGGGCGCGCGGGGGCAGCACACAGTATGCGCGAAGCGCTGTATGGTGTGTGTAGGGGATGGCGATGAGCAGGCGATATCTTATCGCTGCTCACTGAAGCGTAGCTCCCCCTTTCAACTGTATGCCACTGCATTTTGGAGCTTGTCATAGACAGCTCCAGCATGCATTGGTGGACAGGGGCCGCGCCTGCCAACACACTGACTGAATTGGAAGAGGGGGTGACACACCTCCGAAATCTCGGATGATGGCACTATGTTTCTTGCACGTGCATGCAAGCAAACACAAAAATCAAGATTAAAGGCTGCTGTTCAGTAACTCACACTACTGGGGTCTCTCTTCCCTTCGCTGCATAATTTATATAATAACCTGAGGGCAACCATTTAATTCAGTCCTTTGCATCGTCTGGCATTATATTTCATATTTGGCCCTCTGGCAACATTTTTAAATATCCAGGGGCTGATACAAACATCCCGTTTATTTTTTCGAGTAGTGGGAGCTGTAAATCCATTTCAGGGCTGCATGAGCATTTGGACGTGATGTGAATCAGACAGAATGGCTGAATTTTTTTACAAGCCTTTAGGAAAGATTTAGGAACTTTAGAAATTAAAATATATACATACATTTACACTGGTTTCCTTGTTGAGGGGTCACTGCACTGTGGCAAGGAACTGGTACAGACTGTCCGACAAACTTTGTGTAAAGGCTCGTATGTACCAGAGAAGAAAGCCCATTTTAGGGCTACAGGCAGCACTTTCGCATCCCAAAATTAATTTCTGCAGGTTTCAAAAAGTAACAAGCGTTTGTCAATGCCGAATGTTTGCTTGCTGGCATTGGCAGTGGTAGTGTAGAAGTTACAGAGCTGCGTAATAGGAATGGCAGTGAAGTATTGAACTGAAGCCAACCTCACCACTACCCTGCAGAGAGTGACAGGCATTGGGGTGTGCCTTTGGGTCGTCAGGCATAACGGCCACGCCATTTCACCACATCCCACCCTGCAGACACTGATAAGTACACAGTGTTCCTTGGGGTCTTTGGCCTTATGCGCACCCTATTCCATCAGGAAATACGGTGAGATGGGTGCGATATAGAGTAGGGTGAACTTTGGGGCAAAGAGTCCAAGGCATACCTCGATGCCTCTCACTGGCTGCAGGGTGTGGAATGGTATGAGCATTACAGGCAAGAATCCCAAGTCACACCCCTGATGCCTGTCATTCTCTACAGGGTTGGGCATTATGGTTGGAAACCTAATACCTCAGGCATTCGTTGGTATTTTCACTCCAAATTTTCAACATGTTTTTTTTGTGACCCCACCTCATAAACAGTGGGAATATCAGTTTGTTAGCCGAAAGCTGCTTATGCACAGCGACTACGGCATTTAGCACCACAGGTGCAAACACATTCCGAACAGGATGTAAAAAATGACAGCTGTACTGTTCATGGGGAGGTGTAAATAATGGCTATGTTGCAAATCTGTAGTAAAAATATTAAAAAAACTGGTGAAGTCACACGCGTGCATAGAAACTGTGTAATGCACACCCATAACGTAATTAGTTTGGGGATTTTTTACAGCAGATTGTCAACAGAGGCATTTTGGGACCTCCGGTCATGAACAGCGTCACTGTGATTTTCTTTATCTGTCCCGAACAATGATTTTCCACGGTGACCACGCATCTCTGCGCTGAAAGTGTGAAAACACATTTCGGCCATGTTGTGAAAAATGACAGCTGTACTGTTCATAAGGAAGTGTGGAAAAATGCCACTGGTGATCTTCTGGACTGAAAATATTACAAAGTCATGAACTTACGAGAGTGCGTGGAAACTGCGCAATGCTCACTCGTAACATAGTAATTTTATGGACTTTTGTCACCAAATTTTCAACATAGCCATTTTAAGACTTCTGCTCATGAATAGTGTAACTATGACTTTCTTAATCTATCCCAAACATTGCTTTCGCACACTGACTGCGCCATTGTGCGCTACATGTGCGAAAACACATTTTGGGTGACATGTGAAAAATGGCAGCTATACTGTTCATAAGGAAGTGTTATAAAATGGCAATGTTGAAAATCTGGAGTGAAAATATTGAAAATTCGAAAACTTACGAGCGTGCGTAGGAACTGCGCAAAGCACACTCGTAAAACAGTCATATTTAGGGATTTTTTCACCAAATTTTCAACATAGCCATTTTAAGATGTCTGCTCATGAACAGTGTCACTGTGATTTTCTTAATGTGTCCCATACATTGATTTTGCACACCGACTGCACCATTGTGCGCTACATGGGCGGAAACACATTTTGGGCAAGATGTGAAAAATGACAGCTGTACTGCTCATAAGGAGGTGTAATAAAATGGCAATGTTGAAAATCTGGAGTGAAAATATTGAAAATTTGCGAACTTACGAGCGTGCGTAGGAACTGCGCAATACACGCTCGTAAAACAGTCATTTTTAGGGATTTTTTCACCAAATTTTCAACATAGCCATTTTAAGACCTCTGCTCATGAACAGTGTCACTGTGATTTTCTTAATGTGTCCCATACATTGATTTCGCACACCGACTGCGCCATTGTGCGCTACATGGGCGGAAACACATTTTGGGCAAGATGTGAAAAATGACAGCTGTACTGCTCATAAGGAGGTGTGGTAAAATGGCAATGTTGAAAATCTGGAGTGAAAATATTGAAAATTCACGAATTTACGAGCATGCGTAGGAACTGCGCATAGCGCATGCTCGTAAAACAGTCATTTTGGAATTTTTCCCGCAAATTTTCAAAATAGGGTTCTTGAGCCCACCTTATGAATGCTGGCAATGTCGTTTTCTATCGGGTCCGAAGGTGATTTCACTGCGAGTGACTCGCAAAATCACCCTTCGGCCCGAATAACGCCATGACAGTGACATCATTCATGAGAAGGTCCCAAAACCCATGTTGAAAATTTGGTCAAAAATTCCAAAATGCCTGAGATATGCAACAAAGTTGAAAAACCCTATCTATCCCATTATACAGCTTACCGGCATTTCCTTAGTTCGCCGGTCGGCTTTGAAGAGTGCAGGCGTGTTCCGGTCCACCAAGATCGTCACGCCCGAAGTCGGGAGGTAAGTATGGGGTGAAGGGGGTGTGGGAGGTGGGGTGCGAGTGGGTGGGTGCGGGTTGTGGGAGGGACAGGGAGAAGCGCCGAGGGACAGTTTTTAATTTTCAGGTGTTTTGTTTTTTAAATGACGACGCGAGACGTTTGCCACGCTGGGGTGGGCTCCCAGCGTGGCACAAGGATGGCTGGTTGGGAGGGCGTCAAGCTGACAGGGGATTGGGCACCCCCGTTGGCCATAGCATCAGTTGCCACGCTGGGGTGGGCTCCCAGCATGTTACCCTGTACTCTGGTGGGGAGGAGGACAGTGGAGCCGACGGGGATTGGGCACCCCGTCGGGCTATATGATGATTTGCCACGCTGGGGTGGGCACCCAGCGTGGCATGTGGAAGGCTTTGGGGGGGAGCGCAGCACAGCCAATGGGGGATTGGGCACCCCCGTCGGCTATACAGTGTGTGCGTGGGGGGGCAGCACTCAGTATGCGTGTGTGTGTGTGTGTGTGTGTGTGTAGGGGGAGCTGCGCATGAGCAGGCAATATCTGATCACTGCTCACTGAAGTATAGCTCCCCCTTTCAACTGTATGCCACTGCATTTTGGAGTTGTCATAGACCGCTCCAGCATGCATTGGAGGACTGGGGCCGCACCTGCCAACGCACTGACTAAATTGTAAGAGGGGGTGACACACCTCCGAAAATTCGGATGATGGCACTATGTTTCTTGCACATGTGTGTAAGGAAACATAAAAAGGACTATCGTGATCAGCAATCAGTCTGTGCAGGGTGGCAAATGGCGATTATTAAATGGAACAGCTGATTTTTTTTTTTAAAGTATTCCATTTTATTACCTTGCTGCCTTTTGGGGAAAACATAATAAAACAATGCACCAACCATCTTCAGAGAACTTTACTGTACTAAGACCAATGTTCTTTGCAGCAATATCTTGGGTTATTTTCGGCACAAACCCCAAGCCATGAACAGTGCTGTACTGACGCCATTTTCCTACACAACTGGATACATTTCTGTACTAATAGATCCCTGTCATGTAAAACATTCTTTTAAACATGTATTTTTAAACTTACTCAATTTTTCAACAAAACGTTAACAGCAATGCAGTTTTGCAGATCAGCAGCAGGATAACAACAGGAAATGCAAATACAAGCAGTAGTAACAGCAACAGAAGGAAATCCACGCGCTTTGTTCTGCCTTTTAAACACTTCAGATCTCGGCTGCTCTGTGAAAAAACGCTGCTTCTGTTTTGGCGCTGAAATTCCGTGGACTAATCAGGGATCCGCTTTTCCTTCCATTTCTCGTGAAAACAGAAAACCAGTGTCCCTGCTGAAAAGTCACACTCTGGGTACCCAAGTTGGGGGGGGGGTAGCCAGGTCCGTTGCCCGGGGTTGGCCGGCAGGTACAGATGGATAGGGCCCTGTAGAAGAAAATATATGCACAACACCCAATTGTAATCCGGAGCCGAATGGCTCAGTCCATGAAGCAGTGAAGCAACAAGAATTAGATGACACACTTGTGATTGAAACAGGCTGCAGGGGAATACCCTGACTTGTACTCACAATACCCAAGCTGAAAACCGGATGGTGGATGTTCTTCTGGATTGCCAGAACAACAAGGCATGGAGACAAAGTCCTTGTGACTGGACCCCACTGCAGTTGATAGCAAACGGATTTAGTCCGAGACAAGCTGGGGTTTACTTCTAGTTTCAACACACAGCACACAGCACAGGGGATTGGAAATAGCGATTCCACACAAGCACTACGCACATTCATATGTAAAAGGAAAGTACTATACCAGGCAGACTGCTCCTCGATCCTGATCGCAATTACTACAAAATACCCGGGAGCACACACAGCAGCTTCAGTTCCTGACAGACCGAGTGCAATTCAGCAATTTCTCCAGTCTTCTACAGGGTGAGCCTGATTTCCACACTTCTAGTGCTTCTTTCTCCTCACAACTCAGATTCAGTCCAAACTGGCACTCACAACAGCTGCAGACCGAAACTCAGGGCCTCATACCCACTTCCCTCACGAAACTATACACCGCAGAAGCACAGAGCTCCTTCTCTCTTCACAGTCACAACTGATCTAATCTTTCCAGTCACAGAGCAGGGCATTTCCTTTAGCTCCACACCATTCTGTTGGCTGGTTCAGCTGTCACTCACAGTAAGACTCCCTCTGTTGGTGGAAAAAGGTGCCAAGGTTAAAACTACATTTCCCAGAGTCACTGCCCATACAATCCCCTTGTGGCTGGCTCAAAATTGAGAGTCCAAGTTCCGATTCATCCACAGGCTCTATTTTAGGGTCTCCCTATCATCCTGATTGGTACAAGTCAGCTATTCAGGACCAAAATGAAAGAGTTACCCTGAAACAGTTCGAGCTAAAATGAAGACAGGTTACACAAACTACATTTTCTCACTCACTCTAAATGATTTCTGGCAAACAGTTACATCTTTCAACAAGGCTCCCTCTGCACATGTAGCAACAGCATAAACAAAGCAAATTGACAGCAGCCTGGGCAGGATTCGAGCATTAAATACACAGTCCCTCCATACAAACTAATTAAGTCTGCAAGCAGACAGCTCTTAAAGAGACAGTACATGGAGGCTCAAATAGCACTCACTTGGAACCACATTTAAACAGCTCAGACGCCGAACACCGCCCAGATTTGGAGCATTTAGGCAAGCTCCTGGAAGACTTTTGGGAACCTCCATTTGCAGGGGGGTTACACATGCATTCTTGAACCCCACCACCATTTTCTCCCCACCACCTCCACTGGAAGGCTGTTCCAGCAATCCACGTTTTTTTTCCTGAAGAAGTACTTCCTCCCATGTATCTCCTGAATCTACCCCTTTCCAGCTTCTTATCATGCCCCTTTCTTCTTGAGCACCTTCTTTTCTGAAAAATACTTCCCTCTTGTACCTTGTTTACCCCCATGAGGTATTTAAAGGTCTCTGTTCAAAGGATGAAAAGGGACTTGGCAAGGTTGGAGGAATGGTCAGAAGTATGGCAGCTAGGATTCAATGCAAAGAAGTGCAAAATAATGCACCTGGGAAACAAGAACCCAGGGGAAGAATACACAATGGGTGGGGAGGTAGTAACAACAGCAAAAAATGAAAGGGACCTGGGGGTAATCATATCAGATGACCTTAAGGTTAGCAAGCAATGTGAGAAGGCAATAGGGAGGACTGGGGTATACTGGGATGTATAGGGAGAGGCATCATCAGCAGAAAACAGGAAGTTGTTATCCCTCTGTGCAGACAGTTGGTAAGACCCCATCTGAGTACTGTGTCCAGTTCTGGAGACCCCATCTCCGAAGGACATAGACAGGATAGAGGCAGTCCAGAGGAGGGCAACTAAAATGGTGCAGGGTCTGCAAGAGAAGCCGTATGAGGAGAGACTAAAGGAGCTTAATATGTATACCCTTGAGGAAAGAAGGGAGAGGGGGGACATGATAGAAACTTTTAAGTACCTCAGTGGAATCAACAAAGTCCAAGAGGGTAGCATCTTTCAGAAAAAGAGACTTGCAAGAACAAGGGGAAACAATTTAAAGATAGAAGGAGGGCGGTTCAGGGGCAATGTGAGGAAGTATTATTTCACAGAGAGGGTAGTGGATGCATGGAACAGCCTTCCTGAGGAGGTTATGGGATCTAAAACTGTGGGAGAATTCAAGAATGCATGGGAAAGACATAAGGCAATTCTTGTGGGGAGTAGGAAGAAATAGGCTATTGGTTAACTAGGATCTGCGGCCTATCCTGTAGGTAGGGAAATGGGCAGACTAGATGGGCCTAGCGGTCCTTATCTGCCGTCAAAGTCTATGTTTCTATGTTTCTGTCATATCCCCCCTCTTTCTCCACTCTTCCAGGGTGTACATATTTTGACCCTTTAATCTCGCCTCGTAGGGCTTCTAATGCAGACCCTGCACCATTTTGCACCCTCCTCTGAACCGCTTCCACTCTGTTTATGTCCTTTCTGAGATGTGGTCTCCAGAACAGGACACAGTACTCTAGTTGGGGCCTTACCAGCGATCTCTACAGAGACAACACCACCTCCTCTTTCCTGCTGGTGATACCCCGCCCTATGCCCCGCAGCATCACACCCATCCTCCCAACTGCCTTGTTGCACTGCCTGGCCACCTTTTGGTCATCCAATACGATCACCCCCAAGTCTCTTTCCTGCTTGATGGTCATCAGTACCACTAACTCCCCCCCCCATTTTGTGCTCTGCCCCTGTGTTTCTTTGCCCCAAAGGCATTGTTTTGCACTGTTTCACATTGAAGCTCAGCTGCTATACCCTTGACCACTCTTCGAATTTTCTCAGGATGCTGCTTAATCTTTCCACCCTTCCCCCTTGAGTGTCCATCCTATTACAGATTTTAGTATCATCTGTAAAGATGCAGACCTTCCCTTAAAGCTCCTCTGCAATGTCACTTGTAAAGACATTAAAGAGGACCGGTCCCAGCACTGATCCCTGAGGCACCCCACTGGTCACCCTCTCTTCCTCGGAGTGAACTCTTTTTACCAGCACCCTCTGCCATCTATTTCTTAACCAATTTCTTACCCAGTTTACCACCTATGGACCCATTCCCAAGATACCCAGCTTGCTTACTAGTCTCCTATGTCTATGTGGAATGGTGGTGAAAGCTTTACTGAAATCTAGGTAGGTCATATCCACCACCCCACTCTGATCTAGTTCCTTGCTCTCTCCATTAAAGAACTCTGTCAAATTAGTTTGACATGAACCCCTCATACATCCATGCTTCCTCAGGTCTTGTAACCCACTGGATTCAAGATATTCCCCAAAACTTTCTTTCAGCAGTGACTCCATTAACTTTCCCACCACCGAAGTCATGCTTACTGGCCTGTAACTGACAGCCTCCTCCCTACTACTACTACCACTTTTGTGAAGTGGGACCACCTCTTTCAAGAACCATAGTGGTCTCTTTTTCTTTTTTTTTGCTCCCTTGCTTGACACAGTGGATTGATGCCTCTATGGTCCTTTTATTTTTCCCCACTGCGCTTCCACCCACCCAGTTCACCCCCAACAAGGTCATCCTGAGGCGTTCACCAATCTTTTTAAAATCTGCTCACCTGTAGTCCAGTACCTTTGCTTTTGCATGGTTTGATTCCACAGCATTCCTTATATTGAACCATACTGTGCTGTGATCGCTGGTTCGCAGATGCCCCCCCCCCACCTTGACATCTGCAACACTGTCCCTGTTGGTGAGTACCAGGTCTGGTATTGCCCCATAATGAATAGGCTCACTGACTAGTTACCTAGGGAATGCCCCTTGCAGGGAGTCCAAGATTTCCTTGCTTCTAGAAGAAGCTGCAGCTTGGGGGCTCCCATCTACATTCATCAGATTGAAGTCCCCCACCAATAGCTCTTCACTCTTTTCTGCCATCTTGCTAATGGCTTCCATCTGCACCTTATCTAACTCCTCGTCCTGTGCTGGAGATCACACTAGTGCAAATTGAGGCTCCATTCCCTGTCTTTAGGGTGACCCACAGTACATCTGCCCCCATAATCCCTGCATCTCCTGTTGCTTTAATGCCCTATCTCACATAAAGTATCACACACCCTCCTTTCCCTCCCATCCTGTCCCTTCTGAGCAGAGAATAGTGTGGTATGGTCATGTCCCACTCATGGTTCAGTGCACCATGACTTGGTATGGCCACAATATCCAGGTCGGCCTCTGCCATTTTGGCTTCCAGGTCTGGAATCTTATTTCCTAAGTGTCTAGCATTCACACACATGGCTCTCCAAGTTTTGTTACCACTACCTCCCTTTATTCCTTTTTGCTTTCCTTCCATCCCCCCTCTCTTTTTAATGCGCCCACTCCCATGCACCATCCATCCAGCTTCCTATATTAATTTGCATCACAAGGGATTCCACTCATCTCAGGTTCCCCTTCTCTCTACTTCAGCCTGTGTGGGGGGGGGGCAGTTTCTGCTTCCCCAATCTCTTCTGCCACCCCTCCAGATCATTTAAATGTTCATCAAAGTAACATTCAAGCCATCCACCAGGGACTGTGGTTCCGCTCCTGGATGGATGAAGGCCATCACCCCTGCATAGGCTCTTATCCTTCCAGGTGGATCCCAAGTCCCCAATGTAGCTGAACCCATCCATCCTCTCTGCATTAAACTTTTAACCATGATTTGAAGCTCCTGATGTGGAGATCCCTCTCCTCCCACCATCACAGACAGACGTGTTGTCCTTGAAAGCCATTGAGCATGCTACCTGTCGAAGACCCCTTCCCAGCTTCCTAAACTCTCCCTGCACTATCCCAGCCCCATCCTTAGCCCCCAAGTGGACAATGATGGCCAGCTCTGCCTCCCATCCTGCTGCCACAGCGATCCCTAGGATCCGCTTCCCATCCATCCAGGCAGTGGCGACGAGTAGGCACTTAACCACCCTCTCCCCTGACTTTCCTATTCCCAAATCAAACCCCTCACAATAAAGTCTCCCACCAGAAGTTGCTTTTTCCTCCTCTGGGGTCCTCTTTCACTCTCTTTGGGGTCTCCGCTACTGAGGACCCCCATATGCTCCCTGGCCTCTACCATGTGTACCTCTTTCCTGGCAGTTCCACTTTGCCAGAGCAGCATAGGAATTGCTAGAAGTACCAGTTGAGGAATGTGCCTTTGACCCACCAACCCCACCCTTCCTGAATCCAGCCATTCCTCCTCTCTGGCATCTTCTGAGGCAATGGTGGCAGACTTGGTGGCCCCTGGGTAAGGAAAGAGGTTGCCAAATCCTAGCTAACTTGGCCTGGAGTCTAGTGACCTCCTCCCACAGCCCAGAGAGGTGCGAGCAGATGGAGCAGCAGTGCAGTCTCCAGAAGATCTCTCTGAAAACTGCTGCTCCACAACCATTACACTGCAACACTTCCAGCATTCCCAACTTCTATTCTCCCTTTGTTACCTGGAAATATTTTTGTATCCTTATCCCTCATATGGTGTTTCTGATTTTCCCCATTTGTTTGTTTGTTTTTATTTGTGTTCCCCATGCATTGTTTAAATGTCTTTATACTCCTACCCTAGATAGGATGCTACTCCCATTCCTAGTTTTGGCCTACCTTTGACCTGCTACCCTTCCCAGCAGTGACTGTTACACTGTAGCAAACGGGTGCCCTGCCTTAATCAACCAGCAGAGCCCCCTGCTTCCTTGCTTCCTTCTGCTGGTGCCTGCCAACACCTAAGATGCCAGTCAGCTGTTCCAGTCCTTCGATGTTCCACTCACTTGCTGGGACACGAATATACTGGATTAGAGTGGAAGTGCCTTTATAGTGCTCTTATAAGAAAGTACTTAGCCTCTGTCAGTTCCAGCCCCCAATTACACATCTGATTCACAGGGCTTTCTGAATCTACTCACCCCGAGATTAACCTCCTGAGTTAGTTTCCACCATACCACCTGTTACAATTTTAAACCCAAGTTTCAAAGTGCCCTAAACACTGCCTACCAAGTTTCAAAGTGCCCCAAACACTGCCTACAACTTGTTTCCCTTCTCCCCACTTACCCTGCCACTTGTAGAAAAAGTACTAGAACAAGGGGGCACAATATGAAATTGGAAGGGGTAGATTAAGAGGTAATGTGAGGAAGTTTTTCTACATAGAAAGGGTAGTTGACGCTTGGAATAGTCTGCCACAGGAGGTAGTGGGGCAAGCACAGTGGAGGGGTTTAAGCATGCCTGGGACAGGCACAGGGGAAGCTTGAGAGGGAAGGGAGTGATGAAAAGCCATTGATCACATAGGGTCAGTGGCCACATACAATGTATAGGGCCTACAGGCAGACTGGATGGGCCTAGCAGTCCTTATCTGCTGACAGTTTCTATGTTTCACTTTCAGTGTGAAGAGAAATATATATAGCATAATGCATGGGGAAGTGTGGTTAACAAGGATTTTATGCACACTCGAGGTGTGTGATGTCCCCGGGGGGTTTATCTCTGGTCATCACACACCAAGGGTGTGCATAAAATCCGTGTTCACAGACTTCCCCATGTTTTATTTTTTATATTTATTGGTGTGTAACCCCTAGGTGGTGCTATCCCAAGGGCTACTACCCCTGCCTGTTTAACTACGGACAAGTTGAGGGGCCTAGGTCCTATGGCGGGTGCCTCCACCCAGAGGTCAGGGTTTGTAGTGGTTAGACTAGCTTGGTCACAGCCCTCTGGAACACTGAGACCCCCTTTTATTCCCTCTAGTGGCTCACACAGTACACCGGAGTTACAGCCCCAATACCCCACGTATACACACTGTTCACTCACATAGATACCACTTACCCTCGAGACTGATTCTGCAGCACGGCTCTGAGGACCCCCTGTAAAATAAGGTTAAACAACATACACAGCAAAACACAATACTGTTTCCATAAGTACCCCACCATAGACAGTATATAGTATAACAACAATAAATCTGATTTATTTAGGGGGCAGTAACACGGGAGGGGGAAATCAGGTTAATTGGTGGCATTAAATCACAGTACTGTGCACACATACAGGGTCTGAAAAGTCACACTCTGGGTACCCAGGTTGGGGGGTGCTAGCCAGATCCGTTGCCCGGGGTTGGCCAGCAGGTACAGATGGATAGAGTCCTGAAGAAGAAAATATATGCACAACACTCAATTGTAATCTGGAGCTGGATGGCTCAGTCCATGAAGCAGGGAAACAACAAGAATTAGATGACACACTTGTGATTGAAAACAGCCTGCAGAGGAATACCCTGATTTGTACTCACAATACCAGAGTTGAGGACTGGATGGTAGATGTTCTTCTGGATTGCCAGAACAACAGGGCATTGAGACTAGGTCCTTGTGACGGGACCCCACTGCAGTTGATAGCAAACGTATTTAGTCCAAGCTAAGCTGGGGTTTGCTTCCAGCTTCAGCACACAGCACACAGCATGGGGGATTGGAAATAGCAATTCCCCACAAGCACTACGCACATTCATATGTAAGAGGAAAGTACTATACCAGGCAGGCTGCTCCTCGATCCCGATCGCAATTACTGCAAAATACCCAGGAGCACATACAGCAGCTTCAGTTCCTGACAGACCGAGCGCGATTCAACAATTTCTCCAGTCTTCTACAGGGTGAGCCTGGTTTCCACTCTTCAGACTTCCTTCCTTCTTTCTCCTCACAATCAGATTCAGTCTGAACTGGCGCTTGCAACGGCTGCAGGGCGAACCTCTGGGACTTACACGCACTTCCCGCGCGAAACTATGCACTGCAGAAACATAAACCTCCTTCTCTCTTCACTGTCACAACTGATCTGAGCTTTCCAGTCACAAAGCAGGGCATTTCCTTTAGCTCCACACCATTCTGTTGGTTGGTTCGACTGTCACTCACAATAAGAATCCCTCTGTTGGTGGAAAAAGGGGCCAAGGTCAAAACTACATTTCCCAGAGTCACTGCCCATACAATCCCCTTGCGGCTGGCTCAAAATTAAGAGTCCAAGGTTCTGAATCGTCCACAGGCTCCATTTTAGGGCTCCTTTAACCCAATTGGCCCAGCACAGCAGTTCAGGACCAAAATGAAAGAGCTACACTGAAACAGTTTGTGCTAAAATAAAGACAGGTTAGACAAACTACATTTTCTCAGTCACTCTAAATGATTTCTGGCAAACAGTTATAACTTTCAACAAGGCTCCCTCTGCACATGTAGCAACGGCAGAAACGGAGCGAACTGGAAGCAGCTCTGCCGGGATTCGAGCATTAAATACACAGTCCACCCATACAAACTAATTAAGTCTACAAGCAGACAGCTCTTTAAGAGACAGTAAGTGGAGGCTCAAATAGCACTCACTTGGAACCACATTTAAACAGTTCAGTCATCGAACACCGCCCAGACTTGAAGCATTCATGCAAGCTTCTGGAAGACTTTTGGGAACCCCCATTTGCAGGGGGGTTACACCCTTCCTAGCCTGGAAAAACTTGGCATCCACGTCAAGTAAATACCCCCATAAATTTCAATACAACCATATACATTTACATCAATATCACATTAGGCTTATACATGTATTCATCAGTCAACATATCACCTCACCAGAAACACATTTCTGAAACTTTTCAGTACATCATTTTTTTTTTACAGTATTATACACGCATTGTTCCATAACTCAGGTTATTACCTCCTGTACATGAAACCTGAAGAGAGTGGGCCCTTCCCTATCAGCTACCTTGGGGCTGGATGGGGCAGGGGCACCATACCTAGAGGGCAACACAAGTAACTTGGAGTTAGCACTGATGTTCAGTTTGGGCAATGAGCTCGGGGACACATACACTCCTTTATGGGCAACATTGAGAGGCAAGTCCACAGGCCTCCCAGGGGAATCATAACTGAGGTTCACCACAGGCTTTACAGCTCAACCAGTCTTTCTAGGGGCAACTGTTATAGTCTCTGCACTCCGAGCCTCATTTTCAGCATTGTCCTCACTTGTCAAAGGAGTCTCCATTGGGGTAGCTCCAGGAGTTACAATCTCTGAGTCCACAACTCTTGGCTCACATGGACAGTTTTCTGACACTGAGAGTGAATTATCAGGGCACTCAGCACACTCTTCTTGTTCTGGTAAATCACCAGTTTGTCCCAGTCCATAATTTTCCTCCTCTGAAAACTCAGTTCAACCATACACAATGATTCCATATCATCTCACTTGATGCTTTGCACTTCACTTTCTGGGAGCATTGGCTCCAGAGACAAAGATGGGAGCTTAGACAGTCCAGAAGGCCCAGCTTCATCTCCAGGATTGACTAGGGGATTGCCCCAAAACAATTGACTCAGTTCGTAAGAAGGGTAGTATTCAAAAACACACTCACTTCCCTCTGACATGGACTGACAGTCATGTTCAACTGGGACTTGTGGAGGGGAACACTTTAACTCAGCTTCTGTAGGTGCAGGCTTTCTTGCTTTTTGGTTAGCAGCAGTTCTAGACACTGGTCCAGAGGGGGCATTTTCTGGGGGCTCAGACTCAATCAAGATTTGTCCAATGGGCAGTAAATGATTTCTATGCATTGTTTTCTCATCTTTTGAATTATTCTCAGGCCTTACTTTGTACACAGGCAGATCATCTAGTTTGCCCACTACAATGTGAGGGAGATGGTGCCACCGGTTAGCAATCTTATGTTTGCCATGCAGTCCCAGATTTCTTAGCAATACCCGATCTCCCTCCTGGAGTTCCTGTGCTTTCATCTTTTTATCATACCATTCTTTGTTGGCCAGATTTCTTTGGGCAGCCATGGTTTGAGCCAGTTAGTACGTGTGATTTAGCTGGGCCTTTAACTTTTGCACATACTGTAAATAGTTGTCAGCTCGAATCCCATCAGGAGAAACTCCAAAAGATACATCTACCAGCAGTCGAACTTCTCTTCCAAACATCAGGTGGTAGGGGGAGAACCCAGTGGCATCACTTTTGGTGCAGTTGTAGGCAAGTACCAGGGTGCTAATTTGTTGGCTCCATCTAGGCTTGTCCTTTGGGTGGAGGGTGCCTAGCATATCTAGCAAAGTGCGGTTGAAACGTTCAGGCTGCGGGTCTCCTTGGGGGTGGTAAGGGGTGGTTCTGGACTTTCGCACTCCCCACAGAGAAAGCATCTCTTTGATCAGATGACTCTCAAAGTCTCTCTCTTGATCAGAATGGATTCTTTGTGGATCCCCATAGTGAACAAAAAAGTTTTCTACAGGCACTTTTGCCACAGTGGATGCCTTCTGGTCCTTGGTGGGGAAAGCTTGGGCATATCTTGTAAAATGGTCAGTGACCACCAGCACATTACTAATATTTCTTTGATCTGACTCCAAACTCAGGAAATCAATACAGACCAGCTCTATGGGTGCACTGGTGGTGATGTTAACAAGGGGAGCAGCCCTCTGGGACAGGGCTTTTCTCTGTAAACAGTGACTACAAGTTTGAATGTGTTGCTCAACATCAGCCCCCATCTTAGGCCAATAGAATCTGGATCTCTCCAAGTCCAGTGTTCTGTCTATGCCAAGGTGCCCCATGTGGTTGTGTAAGGACCTCAGTACTGAGTCTCGAAAGGCAGTGGGCAGCACTAGTTGTTGTTACTCTATTTTTCCCCCTCTGTCTACTGTTTCTCTGTATAACAGTCTATTGATCAGTTTCAACTTGGGACCTTCCTTGTATAACAATGCAGTTCTCAAATCAGTGGAGCGTAATTTGAGCACATCTTTCCCTGCGTAGAGGGCTTCTAAAGCTGATTTGATCATGGGGTCTCAGGATTGAGCCCACTGAATACTGTCATTGTCCAGCTGAGGCAGTGCACCAATGTCTATTGCAGAAAACTGGCAATAAGCAGCAGGTATGCAATTCTCAGAGGGTCCCAAACAATCCATTCCATCCGTGGACATTTGTTCCTCCCTGTCAAACTTCTGGCAGAGTACTTGAATATCAGGTTCTGACACTCTGACCCAGTCATTCCGGGGAACAGGCCTCTGGAAGAGAGCATCAGCATCTATGTGGTTCAGGTCTGCTCTGTATTCAACAGCATAGTCGTATGTAGATAATGCAGAAAGCCACCTATGGCCAGTGGCATCCAACTTAGCTGAAGTCTGCACATAGGTCAAAGGATTATACTGTCAGTTTTTACTAGTATCTTAGCCCCATACAAGTACTCATGGAACTGGTCAACAATGGCCCACTTCAAAGCTAGGAACTCTAACTTATGTACAGGATAGTTATTTTCGGATGGGATCAGACTTCTACTGGCAAAGGCCACTGGTCTCAGGCCATTCTCGTGCTCTTGGTACAATACAGCCCCCAAGCCTTGCAGCCTAGCATCAGTGTGCAAGACATAGGGTTTTGCTGGATCTGCATAGGCAAGGACAGGAACATGGGTAAGTTGGTATATAATCTCATGAAAAGCAGCTTCACACTCAGGTGTCCATCTGGCTCCAAATACTTCATTAGGACAGAAATACACTCTCTCAGGTTCAGAAGAAACCGATCTCTTATATTTTTTGTTAGTAGGAGGGTAACCCTGAGTAAGATTAAGTAAAGGACAAATCACTCTTGAATAGTCCTTGATGAACTGGCGATAGTAACTACAGAATCCCAGGAATCTTTGCAGTTCTTTTATATTATGGGGCTGTGGCCAGGTGGTCAAGGCATCAACTTTACTCGGGTCTGTTTCTATTTCCTCGGTGGATACTATGTGTCCCACATACTTTACAGAGGTTTGGAAGAACTGACATTTATCAATGGATAGTTTAAAGCCAAAGTCTTCCAGTCGGTCCAACACCTTGAACAACCTGCTCTCATGTTCCTCCAGTGAGCTGCCAAACACAATAACATCATCTAGGTATACCAGGCACTCTAACAAGTTCATGTCCCCCACTGCACGCTCCATCAGTTGTTGAAAAGTGGATGGAGCACCTGAAATCCCTTGAGGCATCCTCATGAATTTATAGAAACCAAGCGGACAGATAAAGGCTGTCTTTTCACGGTCCTCTGGGGCCAGCAGGATCTGGTAGTACCCACTGCGAAGATCCAACACTGAGAACCACTTACTACCATTCAGGCAGTCTAAGGCATCCTGAATGCGGGGTATTGTGTACTGATCAGGAATAGTCCGCTGGTTCAAGGTGCGATAATTAAGGCTGTAAGAAAATCACAGCACGCACGGATTTCACGATCTCTGCGATTTTCAAGCGGTACCGTGAAATTGACTAATTTATTCGTTTTACCACGAATTCACAGCCTTGAGAAATATGAAGGTTTACTACAGCAGAATCTCAGTCCTCACTCCCGTGCTCTGGGCCGGCAAGGCTCTGGGTATGCTGCAGAGATAGTGTGCTTAGGTACGGGGGGAAAGAGTTGTGTCCATTTGCTCCCCCTGACTTTGTAGGTGTCCACGCAACCTCAGCTCCTTCCTCACTCGCACAGGTGTGGTGAACATGATGTCACAGGATGAGAGAGACTGAAAATACTGGAGAAAAATAAGCCCTAACCTACAGTATCATTGACGGCTGTCAACACCCTCCCCCCCCCGACAGTCCTGACCCAGACCTCACCTCACTTCGCCTCTCAAAGCCAACAAAAAAGTGGATGTATTTCCTTGGGTTACTGTCACAGAGCCTGGCCAATAATAAGTGGGTCTGAATAACGTAAGGCAACAGTGGTACAGCCAGTAACAGTGGGAGCAGCCTGGGCAGGAGTGACTCATAAATTATGCCACCCACAGAGCACTGAATAGTTCTGTATGAGATGTCAGTGAGTTGAGAAGACAGTTTGCAGAGTTTCCAGGTAATTTATTTTGCAAAGAGCATTTATTTGTTATTTCATTGCTTTTTGATAATTTGAATTTTTACCGTGAAAAGTGATATTTTTTGCCGTGCAGATGCCGTGAAAAACTGCGATTTTTGCCATGAATTTCTTACAGCCTTAGCGATAATCCACGCACATCCTTACTGTCCCATTCTTTTTCCTCACTACCACAATAGGTGAAGCATATGGGCTTCTGGATTCTTGTATTACACCAGCAGCAAGCATCTCTTGCAGATGCCGTCTCACATCATCTATGTCAGCAGGTGCCAGGCATCGAGACCTCTCACGAAATGGCCTTTCATCATGCAGCCGGATATGGTGCTCAGCTCCTTGCATGCATCCTACGTCCCATTCCTTTAAAGAAAACACCTGGTCTCTCTGGGCAAGCTTCTCACTGATCCTCACTTTCCATTCAGCTGGCAACGGGGAGTCACCGAAATCAAGCAAGTCAGGTGTTACTTTGTCATTCTTCCCTGAACTCTTGCTACTGGGAAGCACTGCAGTGTCTGCAAAATGCACATTAGCCAGGCTGCAACCTCTATTTACTCGAATCTCTCTGTCAGACACATTATGAACTTGAACCATTACCCTTCTGGCATAAGCATAGGCTCTAGCAGGCAAAATACTGGGCTTGACCAGCAGTCCCTCCAGCAATTTTCCATCACCTGGTGCATCCAACATTAATATTTTATTCTTAACATCCTTTCTGATACGGACCTCTCCCTGTAAGGTACACTGGGCATTTGGCGCCAGGATCAGAGACTCAGGATCCTTTCTCCAGACAACTCCAACCGGTTCCTCTGGTCCCACTTTGTCACCATCTCTGGGCATCGTAGGCCTTCCTGATCGAGGCTGGAATTCTTAGAGTTCTACCAGTCTGGGACCCCTGTTTTTCATAACACAACTGTGCCAGTCATCCAAACATATGTGCATTAGTCCCAATTAGTAGAGGAACCCCATCATACAGTCCGGTAGGGGGACACACTAAGGCCAGGGTCTCTACTTGCTTGGCCACTCCAGCCACGGAGGTGGGAAAAGACAGCCAAATTCAGATATATCCAGAGTAGGGGTAGGCCTTCTCACTTAACCCCCAGACATGCAGCCCCTCCAACTGTTGTAAGGGTACATCAGACAAATGCTTCTGATACCAGTCTTGGAACATAATTGTCACTTGGGAGCCACTGTCTAATACAGCTCTTGTAGACACTCCATTCACCTTTACAGTGGTCTCCATGGAGGAACCCACTATTCTGGACCAGTCTGGACAGGTGGTAGCAGGGGCCTGGGAACTGGCCTTGCCACAACAGGATGTGAGTTAGCATTTTTGGAGCCCTCATTGGGATCATTTTGTGCACCTCTTAACCACTGATTTGTTCTCCGAAGCTCTCCTTGTAGTCTATATGCAACTTTGTCTGTGTCTTTTGGGGACCGGCATTCTCTCTTCATGTGTCCATCCTTCCCACAATTATAGCAAAACATGCTTTCTGGAGTTTGAGCTGGCTGAGGCGTCACACTGGGAGTCAGGACGGGGGTACTACTAACTGGAAACCTTGGTGCCATCTCTGTTTGCAGCGTGATAAGCATTTGGAGACATCTTGTCAATTTCCCCACTTCCATGGTCAAGACATCGAGTTTTGAGCTGTTGTTAGCAGGAGATGCATGAGTGGGTACCCCCACCCCCATAGCAGATGCAGTCGGATGAGGTTCGGGGCCTGTATTTGCAGGAGTGGCCTTCATAAAGAGACTGTTTTTTATTTCTCTGAACTCTCTCAGCAGTTCACCCCATGGTGGCACACCCTCATTGGTCCCCACTTCACAAGGACCTTCTGATGCTGTGATCACTTGGGCTGTGCTCACCCCAGAATTAAAATCCCTCTCCTCATCTTCAACCTCCCGAAGTTCTTTTATTAAGTCACAATAGTCCGGTGGGTTACCCCTTCTGCCTGAGAGCCTTAATTGAAGGAGCTGCAATTTAGAATGCTTTGCATGTTGTAGTAGGTGTTCCAACCTTACACGGTTTAAGTCAGTGGCGGCCACCCCACCTTTTCAGTAAGCCTTCTGCAGCACTCTCTCCAGACGAGTAACATATGCAGAAAAACTTTCCCCTGGCCACTGTTTTGTACCTTGAAATTCCCACATCAAGCTCTTCCCTGACTCAATGCTCCCAAAATTGCCTTCAAGTGCAGATAGGTACTTCTGGGCAGATGCATCAGGATTTGTGGACCTCAAAAATTTAATAGCCTCTAGTGCAGGACCCCTCAGACTTTCTATGATTCTTTTTCATTTCTCAGCCTCTGCACACTGCCATTCAGGTATCAGCGGGGCAACACAATCTATCCAGGTGTCCCAATCATCCTCCCTCTGGGGGGGTGGGAAGGGTGCCAGAGAAGATCCTCAACCTTCAGTAAGAGTTGTGACTAATGGCAGGTGCAGAAATAGGAGCCTGCATTGGTTCAGCCACAGAAAGAGGGGCAATAATGGGTGTTAGAGCTGGAGGGGGTGTTGGGGGAGGAACACCCCCAGGTGGCAGAAATAATTTCTTTAAGTCCTCCACAGTTTTCCCTTCCTTCAACAACAACTTAGTAAATTTCTCCTCAAAAGTTTCAGATAGTGGGAGGAGTTAATTCCCGGTCTTTACTGTCCTTAGTTATCACTCTCCAGGCAGTGAGGGCTCCCTCTGGGGTAATAGTCTGTGGCACTTTGGAGCTATCTATGGGGTCCTTATACTCTACTAGGGCCATGAAAGTATGGGTGAGCAGATCAGCATGTCGACCCACCACCACAGGGTTTTGTAAACCTTCCACCTTGGAAAGTACTCCTTGTACAGTGTCCATATTGATACCTAGGGGGAAGTCCAGGATAAGCTTAGCATTTTGGGGGTCGATCTTCTCCCAGTACACCATTCCACCAACCGGTGCATAGCCACTTCTGTCGGGGTACCCATTTATTTTTTTAAAAAAGTGGTTCATAAATGTGACCACTAGAGGACACAAAATCCCAGCGGTGAGCCTCCAAGATGTAACCCCTTGGTGGCACTATCCCAAGGGCTACTACCCCTGCCTGTTTGGCTATGGACAGGTTGAGGGACCTAGGTCCTATGGCGGGTGCCTCCACCCTGAGGTCAGGGTTTGCAGTGATTAGACTAGCTTGGTCACAGCCCTCTGGGACACTGAGACACCCTTTTATTCCCTCTAGTGGCTCACACAGTAAACCAGAGTTACAGCCCCAATACCTCATGTATACACACGGTTCACTCATATAGATACCACTTACCCTCAAGACTGATTCTGCACCACGTCTCTGAGGACCCCCTGTAAAATAAGGTTAAACAACATACACAGCAAAACACAATACTGTTTCCATAAGTACCACACCACAGACAGTATATAGTATAACAACAACAAATCTGATTTATATAGGGGACAGTGACATGGAAGGGGGAAATCAGGTAATTTTGGTGGCATGAAATCACAGTACTGTGCACACATACAGGGTCTGAAAAGTTGCACTCTGGGTACCCAGGTTGGGGGGGGGCTAGCCAGGTTCGTTGCCCGGCAGGTGCAGATGGATTGGGCCCTGTAGAAGAAAATATATGCACAACACCCAATTGTAATCCGGAGCTGGATGGCTCAGTCCATGAAGCAGGGAAACAACAAGAATTAGATGACACACTTGTGATTGATAACAGCCTGCAGAGAAATACCCTGATTTGTACTCACAATACCCAAGCTGAGGACCAGATGGTAGATGTTATTCTGGATTGCCAGAACAACAGGGCATGGAGGCAAGGTCCTTGTGACTGGACCCCACTGCAGTTGATAGCAAATGTATTTAGTCCAAGCTAAGCTGGGGTTTGCTTCCAGCTTCAGCACACAGCATGGGGGATTGGAAATAGCGATTCCCCACAAGCACTACGCACATTCATATGTAAAAGGAAAGTACTATACCAGGCAGGCTGCTCCTCGATCCCGATCGCAATTACTGCAAAATACCCGGGAGCACACACAGCAGCTTCAGTTCCTGACAGACCGAGTGCGATTCAGCAATTTCTCCAGTCTTCTACAGGGTGAGCCTGGTTTCCACTCTTCAGACTTCCTTCTTTCTCCTCACAATCGGATTCAGTCCGAACTGGCACTTGCAACAGCTGCAGGCCAAACCTCAGGGCCTCACACGCGCTTCCTGCATGAAACTATACACAGCAGAAACACAGAGCTCCTTCTCTCTTCACAGTCACAACTGATCTGAGCTTTCCAGTCACAGAGCAGGGCATTTCCTTTAGCTCCACACAATTCTGTTGGTTGGTTCAGCTGTCACTCACAATAAGAATCCCTCTGTTGGGGGAAAAAGGTGCCAAGGTCAAAACTACATTTCCCAGAGTCACTCCCCATACAATCCCCTTGTGGCTGGCTCAAAATTAAGAGTCCAAGGTTCTGATTCGTCCACAGGCTCCATTTTAGGGCTCCCTTAACCCAATTGGCCCAGCACAGCAGTTCAGGACAAAATTAAAGAGCTACACTGAAACAGTTTATGCTAAAATAAAGACAGGTTAGACAAACTATATTTTCTCAGTCACTCTAAATGATTTCTGGCAAACAGTTATATCTTTCAACAAGGCTCCCTCTGCACATGTAGCGACAGCAGAAATGGAGCAAATTGGCAGTAGCTCGGGCAGGATTCGAGCATTAAATACACAGTCCCTCCCATACAAACTAATTAAGTCTGCAAGCAGACAGCTCTTAAAGAGACAGTACGTGGAGGCTTAAATAGCACTCACTTGGAACCACATTTAAACAGCTCAGACACCGAACACTGCCAGACTTGGAGCATTCAGGCAAGCTCCTGGAAGACTTTTGGGAACCTCCATTTGCAGGGGTGCTACAGGTGGTTAGCACAATCTAGAACCGTGGTTTATGGAACTCCCTAACTCACAAGAGTGAATTATGGAGTTTGCGAGGGTCTGCCAGCGGTGATTTATTGACTCTAACCAGTAAATATAAATAAATATCAATATACCTGTAACCGTCGGGTTACACCAGGGGTTGGGTTGGTGGTATTTTTGTGTTATTAGCGCTGTGCGGTGCCTCCATATGTAACCCCCTACCTGGGACCTGGGCTTGGGGAGAAAACTGTTGTTCGGTATCTTGGCTAGGTTTGACTTCTAGTCAGGGACACCCAAGTAACTCCAGACACAGGATTCTAAAGTGTGGCTTTTATTCACATCCAATAGAATAACAAAGCATAGATGGACCCCCACGGGGCTACACTACTAGTAATGCAGATTTATGGAGATCAGAACATATCCTCTTTACACTGAACCCCTCAGGTCTTGAAACACTCTGGGCATTCTGCCCTAACTCAACACTTTTTCAGTTTTCCTGGCTCGGCTCCATTGCCAGCCCTTTGGACACTTTCCATATAGCATGGAACATTTACTGGTGGCTCCCTAAACCACCTATAAGCACTTCTGGCTCCATCAGGGAATCTTCCTCATCAATTCCATGTCTGGGTACTTTCCTCAGGCACTGGCCAAGTACCTGAGAGAAAGCAACAGGTGTCTCAAAGCAAACCCATAGAGGTGAATTTGGTTACTACTGATGGGTGGTCTCCCACCCCTCGCTCCCATAATTCATACCTGGCCATCTCTCTCTGAACTGTAACACCTCATCCTTAAAACACTTTACTATGTAGATTCTCATTAAATGCCACATCCAATCTACTGTTTTTCCATCCCATTTGTGCTGAACTTGAACATACTTAAAAAGTGACTGTGTCCATTACTCGAGACCCCCACAGAGTTAAGCAGTCCAATTCCCACATCTTCCAAACTGTACTTGGCTGTCTTTTCCTGACCCCACAGTAACAGTCACTTTAGTTTCATCTTGTCTCAGGTGAAAACACATTGGCCCTTTAGCAGAGTGAACTCACCCCTTTGTTGCAGGTGCCCAACAGGCATTGTCTCTTCCAAAGAAATCTCGTCCAGAACTTCTGGTGCCTCAGCATGAACTTAAACTCAGGCAGCTTCTTGTTTCCTAGCTGGACCAGGGGGTTTGCCCCTGGAAACAGGCTGATTCCTTTCTCCCCCATCCCCACAGGGATGGGGCCCTGAACCACTGAAAGCGGTCTCTACCACTTCACTTGGCTCTTCTTGTGTTCCTCTCCAGGTGAAAATACACACCTCTACAAAAAAATTCAACTCTTTGACAGAGCTTAGGACTCTGAGGGCCTGCTTACAGCAGAGCACCTCCTTCCTCTACTACAGACTGACTTCAAATTCCCTAATGTTCTACTCTACCCTCCAACTGCAACATTCCAGTGTGGCTTATGCAGCTGCAACAGTTCTAAATGATGTCATAGCTCCAGCTCAGCAGAGACTGAAAACAGAGCAAGACATAGTGAAATCCATTTAACTGGAGTTTCACTAGCTGCCTGTCCCTGCCTGCCACTAGGTCTTGCTAGGGTTCTAGTAACCCCAGGTAACAGGGGGGTTACACTCACCCTGGGCCAGAAAAATGACTGTCTGCAGTCATTAGTTACCTGACCTAGGCCATCCTACCATATGTGCTATCTATGGAGAGGGGTAATCAGGCCCCCTCCTACCATATGCTAGGCACAGGCAAGCAACACTAAGGGCCCAGAGGCCATCAGCTGATGCATCAGCCTCTACTCTACCCACTGACTATGGGTACCCAGTGGCTCTGGAAGAACTGTCCAGAGCATAGCCCTAATAGATCAGTGCTGCGACCCCTACGGCCGTTCAGAACCACAGCCTGTCTGCCCCCCCTAGCCCTCTAGGGAAAACCTGTCTGCCTCTAACTCAAAATTCCCAAAAACAAAACAAATAGGGGACCTCCCCCAACCTTGGACACCATGCAACCACACACCAGGAGCTAATACCATACACTATGTATTACTCCCACACTCCCCCACAACCATACCTGTGGAAGGAAAAGTTACACACAGTAACAAACAACAACAGTACTTTAAACACTACACTCTAAAGTACTGTTTAGGAACTCTAATGAGTCCCTCTCCTCTTCTTGTCTTCTCTTCTTATCTTCTTCAGGAACACCTGCCAGAAAAGAAAGACAACACACACTCTTAATCTGCATACACAGTCTATCTAAACCTCTACCATCAAACACTGGAGAATCCCAAAAAATATATATTTTTTGAAAAGTAGAAAAAACAGTGTAACATTAGAAAACAGTAGAAAACAATGACATTTTCTACAATACACCATATTTGGGGCATGGAGTGCCCTAAAAGTCCCATCTAGTGACCACAGTGCTCGAAGGCAAGTCCATTAAAGAGTCTCTCCTGGGCTGGAGCCCAGTGAAGCACAGTTCTAGCAGGCCAAAGTCCCGAAGGGGAGAGTCTTTGAGGACAGTTCAAACATCTGGTGTCTGCTAGTGTAGGGTGTGTACTGCAATGTCATAAGAATAGAAAAGTCTGGACTTACCAGTCCCTTGTAGAACAACACAATACCACACCTGGTCCTCAGCCGAAGACTCCCTGGCAGCATTCTTCCGATACAGCTGGGAAGACATCTTCTGGGAAATGACAGGAAGGCACATCTGGAAACTGCTGGGTTGATGTCATCTCTGGAGATGGAACCTTGGAACAGGAACAAAAAGGAAAACAGCTGGTCTGAAGTCATCCGATACCCAGGTGATGAATCAGGATACAGCTGGGCTGGTGTCCTCTCTGGATCCAAAGTCATCTGGTGGGCCAGTCGATGGATTCTGGAAGGCCAGTACACTACAGAACTGATGAATATGGGGCACCTGAGTCCTGGACATCCAGACTGGTGGAACAACATAGGTACGGCAACTGCTGGAGTGGCAGCACTGGCTACCACTGCTCTGCTCTCCATTTGGTAGGCATGGGCACATTCACAGGAAGGTCTTTGCATTGTGGCCAATAGCACAATGGGTCAGGTGCTTGAATTATCACCCCATCTGGGTGTTCATAATTCACACTGTGAAAGGTTTCATGTCCCTCTCCATCCACAATTCGAACAGTGTCCATAAACAGTGTCCTGCCTCTTTTCCACTGGCTGTATTTTTCATGAAACATTCTGTTCTTGACATGCTTGTTTACACCAGGATGCACACATTTCATTGCTTCTTCCCAAATCCAGGATTTCCTGCTCTTTCAATTTCCTCCCAGACTCTCTGAGGAAAGGTAGGAAAGGACATCCCATAGATTTCATTCGCTTTCCTATGAACCAGTCTTTCCTCTTTACTAGCTTTGGTCAACTTGAGACTTCTGGCCTGGCTTGGGGGTGGCCAGTCCTGGTTCTGCCAGCTATGCATTCTTAATGACACAAAAAATGGATCCCTGGCTTCTTCTTGCATGGCCAGGGCAGTGGAATCACCACTCTCTTCCATGCGTTCCTCTGAGGCAAGAGCTTGAGGTTGTGTACCAGTTCCTTTTTCACAAGGCCACATAGGTTCCCCCTCTTCTTCTTCCTCACTGAGAATCTGTGCCCAGGAGTGAGCAGTCATCCTTTCCCCTGATACTGTCCACTCTTCGCTGGGCACGGAGGTCGAAACCTCCCATTCAAAGTCCTCCCTCGTCTCATCTTCACCTATGAGACTTGGGCTAGGCTCTCTCTCTCTCCAAGGGTCTACTGATGCTCTTCCTGAAATGTCTGTCTGTGACTCAGACTCTGAAACATCAGCACATTGTTCTGTCTGTAAATTTGCACCCTCTTGCTTCGTGCCACACTCTGAGGGGCCTTCTCCAACAGGTTCCGCCTGGTGCTGTGTGCTGCCAACTGCAGATTCTTGAACTTTTGTCCATGTGGGAGCCAAATGAATATTGGGTGCTTTAAACAAACCATATTTCCCTAGGCACCCAGAACAGTGATGTACCATGAAGATGTCCCTTCCAGCATTTAAGCACATCAGAGATACTCGCACTGGATATCCAGGAATCGCCACATGAGGAGACAGTCGTCCTCCATGGTAACATCTTTCAATGTCCCTTAACTTGTTAACTTCTACTGCTATCACAGCCCAGGCATGATCCGGGTAGCGGGCTGGTCCTGAAGCCATGACTGCAGAGAAAAACAAACAAACGCTCACTGTTATTTCAAGTCCCACATCACTGAATTTGTTTTTATTTTTCAAAATGGCTCCTCTGCTGCTGTGTTTACATTACTACCCCACCCTGTAATGGCAGCAGCAGCACTCCTACGCATCAACATTCTGTAATTGGGTCAAGCCACTGCACATCCAATTTACACACTCTACTGATAACTTTGATCAAACTGCACAAAAATGCACTGTTTTTCTGCTAGCACATTTATATGATTTACCATGGACTTTTCACTTGCTGACGACATTGCTCTAGCTTACAATCCCTTAAAGCATCAGTATTTCAAGCACAGGATTGCCTGTATTTCTTGCTGCATATGTCATACAACTCACAGTCTTTCTCATGGCTTTGAAAATTATACTGACGCTGAACCTATAATTATGCTCACAGTCGGTTGCTTAGAATTCTTGCTTTTAGCTAGTTAAATTGACACAGTCCTTCTCTGCAAAGCGATTACACTGCTAACACACAGATTCAGCTGGCTTTTGGCAAAATCACTTGGTTTGAGCTGTTTCATTTGGCTGGTACTCACTGTTATCAGTAGTTTGCTGCGATGGAAAAACGGTCTGCAGCCAGTCTTGGAGGCCTCTGGAAGGAAGCGGGTTGGCAGTCCTGCCGATCGTTCCTCTGAACACCACACTCACAGTCCAGTCGATCGAGATGCGGGTTGAGCCCGAATTTAAACAGAAAAGTCAGTTTTTAAACTTTTTACAGTGCTTTCAGTCACCGCGACGGTCCTCCTAACAAACCAGTTCACACACTCCACTCCCTCTCCCTCTCTAATGCTGTTCTGTCACTCTAGAGCTGGCTTGGGGGTGGGACTGATTGCAGTCTCACCAATCAATCAACACCATGCAAAAGAGCCTCTTTCCTCTCGTGCTCTTCTCCTCATGGCGATCATCGAGCAGGCAAAATTTAAACTGTAAAACCACACTTTTTTTTTGTTCTTCAATGACTCCTCGGCAGGAGCCCATTTCAACCATTTTTCATGCCCATTAAGCACAACAAGTCTCTCAGTTCACACAGAAAGCATTTCCAATGTCTAGGGCACAATTTTCCTTTGGCTGCCCACAGTTTTTCACACTTTTCTTTGTCACAAATACTTTTAAAAGCTGGCAAACACTGTTATTTGATGCAGAACAAGGGCATACACACTCTGGCTTTACTGCTCCTTGGTAATAGTTGGCAATATCACAACAGCACATAGACAGCAGCACACAGTGGCACATTTAGTTTACATTGCTTCAGCTTTTTGGGCTACCTACTGCCAGACAGCCAAAACGCTAGCCACTATCTGAGCAACCTTTCTTGCGTTTTCTCCCAAATTTCAACAGAATCCCAGCAGTTGCCTCCATTTTTGTAACCGGTGGGTTAACCCAGGGGTTGGGTTGGTGGTATTTTTGTGTTATTAGTGCTGTGTGGTGCCTCCATATGTAACCCCCTAGCTGGGACCTGGGCTCGGGGAGAAAACTGTTGCTTGGTATCTTGGCTAGGTTTGACTTCTAGTCAGGGACACCCAAGTAACTCCAGACACAGGAAGCAATAACTGTAATGTCCAATACCAGAAATTGGGATTCTAAAGTGTGGCTTTTATTCACATCCAACAGAATAACAAAGCAAAGATGGACCCCCTTGGGACTACACTCCTGGTAATGCAGATTTATGGAGATCAGAACGCATGCTTTTTACACTGAAACCCTCAGGTCTCAAAACACTCTGGGTACTCTGCCCTAACTCAACTCTTTTTCAGTTTCCCTGGCTCGGCTCAATTGCCAGCCCTTTGGACACTTTCCATATAGCATGGAACATTTACTGGTGGCTCCCTAAACCACCTCTGAACACTTCTGGCTCCATCAGGGAATCTTCCTCATCAATCTCCCATCTGGGTACTTTCCTCAGGCACTGGCCAAGTACCTGACAGAAAGCAACAGGTGTCCCAAAGCAAACCCATAGAGGTGAATTTGGTTACTAGTGATGAGGGATGGTCTCTCACCTCTCGCTCCCATAATTCATATCATCCATTTCTCTGGACTGTAACACCTCATCCTTAAAACACTTTGCTATGTAGATTCTCATTAAATGTATGCCACATCCAGTCTACTGTTTTTCCATCCCATTTGTGCTGAACTTGAACATACTTAAAAAGTGACTGTGTCCATTACTCGAGACCCCCCACAGAGTTAAGCAGTCAAATCCCCACATCTTCCAAACTGTACATGGCTGTCTTTTCCTGACCCCACAGTAACAGTCACTTTAGTTTCATCTTGTCTCAGGTGAAAACACATTGGCCCTTTAGCAGAGCAAACTCACCCCTTTGTTGCAGGTGCCCAACAGGCATTGTCTCTTCCAATGAAATCTCAGCCAGAACTTCTGGTGCCTCAGCACAAACTTAAACTCAGGCAGCTTCTTGTTTCCTAGCCAGACCAGGGGGTTTGTCCCTAGAAACAGGCTGATTCCTTCCTCCCCATCCCTGCAGGGATGGGGCCCTGAACCACTGAAAGCAGTCTCTACCACTTCACTTGGCTCTTCTTGTGTTCCTCTCCAGGTGAGAACACACACCTCTACAAAAAATATAACTCTTTGACAGAGCTTAGGACTCTGAGGGCCTGCTTACAGCAGACCACCTCCTTCCTCTACTACAGACTGCAACAGACTGACTTCAAATCTCCCAGAGTTCTACTCTAACCTCCAACTTCAACATTCCAGTGTGGCTTATGCAGCTGCAACAGTTCTAAATGATGTCATAGCTCCAGCTCAGCAGAGACTGAAAACAGAGCAAGACATAGTGAAATCCATTTAACTGGAGTTTCACTAGCTGCCTGTCCCTGCCTGCCACTAGGTCTTACTAGGGTTCTAGTAACCCCGGGAAACAGGGGGGTTACATACCTTTAAGGTAAATGTAAATATCACTAAAAGTAAATCAACTACAGGAACCTTCCAAAAAAACTACAATAAAGCAAATTTTAAACAAATAAATTATTTACTAAATCAAACTAATTGGATAAATAAGTTTCTAAATAAAACTACAACTGAAGCTTGGGATATATTTAAACAAACTATATACAGATTAGAACAGATCTATGTCCCCCTTAAAATCAAATACAACAAAAAAGGCAAAATACCTATTTGGTTTAACAAAAACATCTCTAGACAAATAAAATTGAAAGAGCATCTGTTTAAAAAACTAAAAACAAACTGTGCATCGGGTATTAGGGCTAGATACAGAAATTCAGTATCTCTTTTAAAAAAACTAATTAAACAAACAAAAACTAGATTAGAATTTACATTGGCACATTGAAATACAAATAAAAAGTCACTTCACTCATATATAAATAATAAAAAAGGTGATTCAAGAAAAAGTGGGCCAATAACACATGATGGGAGATCTGTTAAAGATGATCAAAAAATTGTCAATATATATAATGATTACTTCACCTCAGTATTTTATAATAAAGATAATTATTACCCAAGGTGTAAACTAACCCATACACACCCAACAATTAATGAGTTGGAAGTAAGAAATGCCCTTTCACTACTCAAAAAATCTACCAGTTCGGGACCTGACAACATCAATGCCAGGTTGTTGAAAGAAACTATTGATTCAGTCATTATTCCATTAACCTTAATATTTAACAAATCATTGAAAGAAGGTTTTGTACCAAATGACTGGCGCACTGCAATTGTGGCCCCAATTCTAAAAAAGGGGAATAAATCAATGGTTCAGAACTATAGGCCAATTAGTCTTACATCTCTAGTTGGCAAGGCCTTGTAGAGAATAGTCAAATCACATATTGATTCTGAAACATATTTACTTGGGATATAGGACCTAACACAACATAGTTTTAAAACAGGATCATCCTGAACAACAAACCTGATTTCCTTTTACAATAACACTAGTAGGTTACTGGATAATCATATTACCTCAGATGTTATACTTTTGGACTACAGCAAAGCCTTTGATAAAGTACCCCATTCATTGCTCATCGAAAAAATGTGTAAATTTGGTTTCTAAGAATACATAACAAATTGGGTATCACAATGGTTATATGATAGAACACAGGCAGTCAGGGTAAATAATTTAATGTCAATACCTCGCAAGGTTGTAAGCGGTATCCCTCAGGGTTCAGTCTTGGGACCAGCCTTGTTTAATTTATTTATTAGTGACTTAAATATCACTTCTAGTAATTTAATTTCTAAGTTTGCGGATGACACCAAACTGGGAGGAAGAGTGGATACAACATTAAATGGGAAAATTCTCCAGAAAGATCTCCAAACTATAGAACTATGGGCAAAAAGAAATTTTATGGACTTTAACACAGATAAGTATGTGGTTCTGCACTTCGGAAACAATAATCAAAAAAATATTTATTGGTTAAACAACAAACAAATCAAATCCTCTGAATGTGAAAGAGATTTGGGGATCATGATAAATACTAAATTATCTGCCGATTCACATTGTAATAGAGTGGCAAATACAGCTGATGCTATGTTGAAGCAGATAAATAAAACTTTTGTAAACAAATCAGAACAATGTTTGGTCACCTTGTATAGATCATATGTCAGACCCTATCTAGACTATGGTTCTCCATACTTGAACCTATATCTCAAGAAAGATACTTATAGAGTAGAACAAGTTCAGAGAAGACTAACTAGGATGATACTTAGACTAATAAAAGATTCTTATAATACCAGATTGGCTAAAACAGGACTACATTCACTTGAACAAAGAAGACTTAGAGGGGACTTATTATTTTTATTTAATATTTTAAAATGCCCAATTCAGATGAAACTATGTGGACTGTCATATGCCAATAAATGCATTGTGGGTAGATTACATAATAAACAACTAAGTATTGAATGGGTAAATACAAATAAAAGAGATAACTTTTTCAGTGTTAGGGCACCACAGCAATGGAATTCACTTCCTGAGTATTTAGTTAACTCAAAAACTTTTGAATCCTTTAAAAACAAACTAGATACTTGGGCCCAGGTATTCAAAAGGGTTGCGCCATGCGCAATAGGGTTGCGCCTGCGCAAGTCCGAAATTGTGCCATTCTGCGATATTCAGCAGGAGGCAGTTGCACCACTGAAAACATGCTGAGCAACAGCGCAATGCAAATGAATGCATGCTGAACTGGAGGGGGAGGAACCATGCATAAACTGCACAGCCCGATATTCAGCCGGGCTGTGCAGAGTTTGCAAGTGCAACCCAACCTGCGCCTTGCATGACTTTGAGCCAAAAAAAAAGGAGTAAGTCGAGGCCACCCACAGGTGAGCTGCCGCATTGCAGGTGCAACACAGCAGCTGCCACCTGTGGCTGGCCCTCAACCATCTCCCTGTGCCCCCTGCAGCCCGATCGCAGGCAAAGTGTAAAACATCCCACCCCCGACTGGCCTGATCGCGGGCAAAGCAGAGAAGTCCCTCCCCGACTGGGCCGATCACGGGCATAAGCTATATCCCCCACCAGCCCGATCATGGGCAGCAAAGTGTTCTCCCGAACATATCCCTGGTGGTCCAGTGGACCGTAAGCCCAATCGCGGGCTGAAGAGTGTTAAAATCCCCCCTCCGAACGTATCCTTGGTTGTCCAGTGGACCGATAAGCCCGATCGCGGGCTGAAGAGTTGTAAAATAACCCCTCCGAACGTATCCCTGGTGGTCCAGTGGACCGATAAGCCCAATCACAGGCTGAAGAGTTGTAAAATAATCCCCCCGAATGTATCCCTGGTGGTCCAGCTGGACCGATAAGCCTGATCGTGGGCTGCATAATGTGGCAAACACCTCCCACCCCAAGACCATATCCCTGGTGATCTAGTGTCCCCACCCCACCCACCCATGAAGCCCCACCACCCCACTCCTCCTGCAGCCGCAGGCGGCAGCATCCCACCTGCCTGCTGCCCCGCCGCCCACCGACTGACTGCCCGGTAGACACAGAGAGTAATGACTGGGACTTGTCAGTCCCAGATTACACAATGTTTAGACAGGATAGAGGGAAAGGCAAAAGGTGGGGGCACAGCCCTATATGTCAGGGAGGGCACAGAGGCCATGGAGGATGGACACATCAGAGGAAGCAATGTGGAAACAAAGTCCCTGTGAGTTCACCTAACAGTACTCTCGGGCAAGAAAACATGGGTGGGTGTAATCTATAGACTACTAAGACAAGGGGGAAGAGAGAAATAGGGAGCTCAGAAAAGAATTGGCAAGGGAAGTGAAGAAGGAGAAAGTGGCAGTAATGGGTGAGCTGCATCTGCTGGATATCAACTGGGACATTCTAGAGGCTAAGTGCACCAGAAGTCAGGCCCTGTTGGGTACATTGTAGGACTGCCTGCAGGTTCAGCTGGTTAAGGAACTCTATAGACAGATGATTATTCTCAGCTTAGTGCTCACCAAATCGAAGATGGTGGGTGAAATTAGGGTAGGGAACCACTGAGGTCCAGCAACTATATAACTCCATTTGGTTCATGTTACCCTCTGTACCAGAATGCCCCTATCAGAAACTGAAGTCCTAGAGTTCAGAGAACCAGATTTAAACCAGATAAGGGATCTGGTCCAAGACAAACTGACAAGGGTGGACAGCATTGGATGTGTAGAGGAAAGATTGGCAGCAATCAAGAGGACCTTTCTCAAGGCAACAAAGTCATCACAAGAATTGTTACAAAACAGAACAGTCCTGTAGTTCACTAGCCTTATGTTACACTAAAAACATAAACATAAAATATAAACACAGTTGTAGACATAACTCACACAATAATTACTGTACAAATACCTTGGTCTAAAATAGTTTGCATAATAATGACTTGTCGTTTGACTATTTACATTTGCAAGTCAGTGGGTATAGAGACCTACAAGTAGCTAACAGTGGTGAATAGGGTGCAGGAAAGAGCCTCATTCAAATGAGGAAGAGCACCTGAACCAGAGAGCATGTGATGAATATGGGGGTAAGGAAGTACTACTTCACTAAAGAGTGGTGGATGCCTGGATTACACTGTTAGAGGATGTGGTGGAAGCAAAAACAGTAGGGGGTTTCAAGGATGCTTGGGTAGATGGGAATATTAGGACATGGGTAGGGAGGAGATGATCACTAGAGGCCAGCTGGAGTCTGTGGAGACAGACTCGGTAGGGACCATCAGGGCAGACTGGGTGGGTCAAGCAGTCCCTTTTCTGCTAACAAATTCTGTGTTTCTATAAGAAAAAGGCTTTCACCGGGGACAAGGAAAAACTAGCAGAGGAGGAATTGGAAGAGTATCAAATAAAAAGTAGGGAATCAAAGAGGATGGCCAGGTAGGCAAAGGCAGATATGGAGCTGCATATTGCACAGGGGGTCAAGGGTGGGGAGAAACAATTCTTTAGGTATATTAAGAAACAAAGGAAGCAGGGATGAGGTACTGTTAGGTGACAATAGGGTGGAGGGTACTAGAGGAAGATGAAAAAATCAGCCATCCTTAATGATTATTACTGCTTTGTCTTTACAAGGGAAGACAACATGCCATTGTATGAAAGTGGCATCAAGACGGCTATCAAAGGCATTCCTGTAATAAGGCACCCATTATTTGCCAGAGAAAGGGTCCAGAAGGGATGTGATGCCCAACAGGTAGATAAAGCCCCAGGGCTGGATGGGATACACCAAAGGGTGCTTAAGAAATTGGCTGCGGAACTGGCTGAACCCCTAGTACTGCTATTCAATAGCACAGTTCAGGCAGGGGTAGTTCCGAAAGACTGGAGGATAGCAGACTTAGTTCTGCTACACACGGAGGAAGACAAGGAGCAACCAGAGAATTACAGCACTGTCAGCCTTACCTCTCTAGTGGGTAAACTGATGGAGTTACTGATCAAAGAGGACCTTGTGGTCTACCTAGGGAGTGACGGTCTACAGGATAGTAAACTGCATGGGTTTCTTGCAGACAGGTCTTGTCAGAGCAACCAGATAGTTTTCTTTCATGGGGTAACAAGGGTAGTAGATAAAGGCTATGATGTGCATTTATGCTACTTCACTTTCAGCAAGGCTTTCGACTCGGTACCACACAGAAGACTGCCAAACAATCTGGAGGACCTGAGCACGGCTAGAGGCATTGATGGGTAGGAAACTGATTGATAGACAGCATAGGGTGGCGGTAAACGGTCAAATTGAAAGAGAGGGAGGTTATGAGTGGGGTGCCACAGGGCTCTGTCCTAGGTTCTGTCTTCTTTAGTATGTTCATCAGCAACACTGGAGAAGGCATCCATAGCATAGTGTGTCTCTTTGCAGATGACACAAAGCTCTGTGTTAGGTAGATGTCAATGAAGGTATCCAGGAGATGCAGAGGGATCTACAAAGGCTAGAGAGGTGGCCTAAGATTTGGCAGTTGAAATTCAAAGCCAAAAAATGCAAGGTCATGCACCTAGGGAAAAGAAAACAGTAACAGGACAGAGTACTGGATGGGAGGGGTTTGCACTGAGCACTATGATAGAGGAGAGGAACCTGGAAGTCATCATTAGTGACTCCCTCAAACAATTAAGCCAGTGTAACAAGGTCTGTAGTAAGGCTAACAGGATTCTGGGGTGTATTGGAAAGGGTACTGACAGCAGGAAAAAGGAGGTAGTACTACCTCTAAATACACCACCGGTGAGGCTGCACCTAGAATACTGTGCAGAGTTCTGGATTCCTCACCTAAGGCAGGACAGGAACAGGCTGGAGACGG
Source organism: Neoceratodus forsteri (assembly GCA_016271365.2). NCBI lineage: Eukaryota > Metazoa > Chordata > Ceratodontiformes > Ceratodontidae > Neoceratodus > Neoceratodus forsteri. Next base: position 80,854,656 of record CM028133.1, on the reverse strand, counting down.
TGCAATGCAGGGTGACCAAGATGATCCAGGGCCAACACAGCAGACCTTACAAAGATCATCTCAAGGCACCAAACATGTACAGTACTTGTTGAAGGCCAGGGGAGAGAAGAGATATGATAGAAACCTACAAGTTCCTGAAGGGAATAAAAAAGGTAAACTGTGGGGAACTATTTAGCAGTAACACAGAGTCAAGAACCTGAAGTCATGAGTGCAAACTGGTGCACAGAAGGTTTAAGAGGGATGTGAGGAAGTTTTATTTCACAGAAAGGGTAGTGAAGCCATGGAATGGTCTGCCAGTGGAGGTGGTGTGCACCAAGACCGTAAATGGTTCCAAGCATGTTTAGGACAGAGTGAAGGGTTTGGTGGTTGCTTGGGTTGGCAGCAGTAGGGAGGGAGTACAGGGGTGGGCTGGGAGGACAAAGGTCCACATGGACCATAAGTCCCGGGCAGATGGGACCTCCATGCAGACTAGATGGACCTTTGTCTTTGTCTGCCATCATTGTCTATGTTTCAACACAGAAACGCAAGCATACTTTCTCAGTGTCCTTTTCTGTTTTAAGGAAAAAAAAATTCCAGTTACATGTCTCCCTAATGTACCTACGGATATCTGTTTCATAAACATAGAATAGGCAATGTGAGCACTGCTGAAGCAAAAGAAACTTGTTTCTGTTTTTTTTTTCCTTAGTGAAGATAAATGTCAGAATTGTTTTAAGTCTGACAGGAAAGTTAGATAGAAATTAAGTTGCATATAATAAATATAAGTTGGTAGAATATAAGTATTTAAAGGGACACTGTCAACCTGTTTTTCATCATATTATTTCTAGTTGAAACCCAACATTTTGTGATTGCTTACCCTCTCTAAAATTCACTGATGTTGCTGTTTGTTTTGTCTGTCTCCTTGCTTAGTAGGACTGAAATGCATGGCAATGTATATTTATAAACAACCTTGTTTTTGTTTACAGTCCTGGTTCTGTTCTTACTGCATACTTCCTGAGCATTAGAAACACACCAAACAGTGCAGTCACTCATAAGGCAGTAACCTCCTGAACTCCCACTGCATCATGAGGGACTAGACTGTTTTGTGGGTGTTGCCAAGTCCAGGAACAATGCATTTGGGGTTGATCTAGGAATATAAACAAACCTGTTTTGGTGTGATAACACCAGTATGTTGGGCAGTCTATTTTTTACTTTTTTGAAGAAAATAAGAGTCAGAATCAAACTATCAGCAACATCAAGAACAGGTTACTCACCAGTAACAGTAGTTTTAGGAGTGGTATATGTTGTTCATCCACACTCTTTGGCATGTCCCCTTCCACTTTAAATCTTGCCAGAAGTCTTCAAGCTGGCTCCTCCCACCCACCCAGGTGGTATATACCTCGGCTCCACCCCATGACGCCAGATCTTAGCCCACTGGAAGCCAGCTTGTGTGTGTCCGCAGCCGGGGACGTTGAGTGGGTCCGTGTGGATGAACAACATCCTAGAACTACTGTTACAGGTAAGTAACCTGTTCTTCTAGGAGTGTGGATATGTTGTTCATCCACACTGTTTGGCAGACTCCTAGCAGTTCTCCGGGAGGAGGGAGCCAAGGCACACATCCCCCTACTTAAAGAACAGAGATTGGAGAACTGATGTCCCAAAACCAGCATCCTGGCATGACTCAAGGTCGATGTGGTAGTGGGTGGTGAAAGTGTTTGCTGACTTCCAGGTAGCAGCCCTACAGATTTCCTGGATAGGGATGTCCCTGGAAGCAGCCATCGATGCAGCAGTATGGCGGGTAGAATGAGCTCTTATCCCTCTGGGAGGCTCCTTGCCCGCCAACTCACAGCACAGACCTATGCATGATGTAAGCCATCTTGCAATAGTCTGCTTTGCTGCAGGTCTGCCAGAAGCAGCTTCAGCGTAGGTGACAAACAGCTGGCGAACCTCTCCACAAATTTCTGCCATCCTCTCCTTATAATAGGAGAGATAATGTCCCAGGTAAAAAGTATGGAGCCTCTACTTGGCCTCCGAGGTGTAATTAGGGTAGTATATCGCCAGAGTCAATACCTGGTTAAGGTGAAACTCTGACACTACCTTCAGAAGGAATTTCAGGTGGGTGCGCAGGACAGCTTTGTCTCTGTGGAAGACCAGATAAGAGGAGTTCACCGAAAGTGCCTGGAGCTCCCTTGTCCTTCTGGCAGATGTGATAGCCACGAGGAAGGCCATCTTCCACGACAAGTGTGACAGCTCACACTTGTGCATTGGTTTGAATGGCTTGCCCATGAGCTTCGTCAATACCAGCAGTAGATCCTGTGGAGGTTCACGCACTGGAGGGGATATGTGATCCAGGCCTTTGAAAAAGTGCCCGACCACTGTCTCCTTGCTCCAATGTCGGCTGACCAGCCCACGCCTGGTAAGCAGAAATGGCTGCCAGGTGCACCCTAAGGGTCGATGACCGCAGACCCCCTTTGGAGAGAGACCAAATGTAGTCGAGAATGTCAGCCACTGAACAGGATGAAGGGTCCAGGCCCGTACTCTGACACCAAATGGGAAACCTTTTCCATTTGAATGCATAACATTTCCTGGTTGATTCCTTTCTAGATGCCTCCACCACGGTGTAGAAATCTTTGGAAATACCCAAAGCCTGTAACTCTAGTCGCTCAGGTACCAGGCTGTGAGGTGCAGGGATTGAGGGTCCAGATGGAATACCTTTCCCTGATTTAGAGATATCAGGTCTGAGCGTGTACAAAGCCGCTCCGGGGGCCTGCAGATGAGGCTGAGGAGATCTAGATACCAGAACTGGCGTGGCCAGTCTGGGACTACCAGGATCACCTTCACCTTGTCCCTCCTCACCTTGAGTAATACCTTGTGGATCAAGGGAAATGGAGGGAAGGTGTAGAGGAGACCTGGGGTCCACGGCCTCGAGAAGGCATTCCCCTGCAGCAAGCCCTGATGAGGGGGATGGGCATGAAACAGCCTCAGCTTGGTGTTTTCCCTGGAGGCAAACAGGTCCACCATCGGTTTTCCCCAGTGGGAGAACAGGCTGTAAGCTACCTCTGGATGGAGAGACCACTCGTGGGATGTCTGGCTTAGGCAGCTGAGAGCATCAGCCCGCTGGTTCGAGGCTCCTGCCACATGGATGGCTAGGAGATCCGGCTCAAAAGGGTCCAGATGCAGAGCGCCTCCTTGCAGAGCAGATGGGAGAGTGTGTGCCACCCTGTTTGTTGAGGTAGTACATGGTCGTGGTATTGTCTGTCTGGACTTGAACCACTTGACCCCGGAGCTGAGGAGCGAAAGATGACAGTGCCAGTCTGACTGCTCTGAGCTCCAACAGGTTGATGTGGCATTGGGACTTCTCGGGGGTCCAGAGCCCATGGGCCCTTTTGTCCCCCATGTGGGCTCCCCAGCCCATAACAGAGAGGCATCGGTCATTCGGACAGCCTTCGGCTCGGGGCGGACAAACGGGATCCCTTCCTGCAACCGTTCTGGGACAGTCCATCATTGGAGAGCATCCCACATCTTCTGGGTTACAGTGACCAGCTGGTCGAATTGACCATGGCACTGAGTCCACTGGGCGGCCAGCTCCCATTGAAGGGGGTGCATGTGCCACTGGGCCCAATGGACCACTGAGGTGCAAGCTGCCATGTAACCCAGAAGGTGCAGAAAGTCCCAGGCAGGGTGCAAATGCACAACCAGAAATGACTGGGCAAAGGAGAAGAGAACCTCCACCCTGTCCACTGGGAGCTGAGCTCTGGCTTGACAAGAGCCGAGCTCTGCCCCGATGAAGGTTTGGAGGGCCAGATCACTGGAACTCTCCACCTCCTGTTGGGTGGAACCTTCAAGGAGCCAGTCATTGAGGTAGAGGTAAATTCGGACCCCCCGACACCAAAGATGGACCGCCACCACTGCAATGCATTTGCTGAAGACCCGTGGGGCTGATGACAGGTTGAATGGCATGGTAAGGAACTCGTACAGGGTCCCTTCGACTCTGAAGTGGAGGAAATGCTGATGAGATGGGCGGATTTGGATGTGAAAGAACACATTCTGCAGATCCAGTGAACAGAACCACATGTTTCACTCCAAGGATGGTATGATCGGAGACAGAGTAACCATTTGAAAGGTCCGTGACCTGAGATATTGATTCAGGTCATGGAGATCTAGAATGGGGCACCAGGCCCCCATCCGCTTGGGCACCAGGAAGTACCTGGAGACAAAGCCTGGGTCTGCTGAAGGATCCACCACTAGAGTCACTGCCTTCTTGAGGAGGAGCTGAGCGATGTCATCTCGAAGAGTCAACTGGGTGTGAGCAGAAATCCATTCTTCCAGAGGGGCACGGGCTCGATTGGGAGGGTACTGCTCAAATTCTAGAGGCAGTCCCTGACTGACCACTTCGAGAACCCACCTGTCTGTCTGTGGTAATAACAGACTAGGCAGAAAGAAAGTGGCAGATCCAGCCCCCCATGGGAAGACCCAGAGCTGGCATGATGGGAATAGGGGTTGCAACCCCCACCCAGTCACTGAGCAGGCTTGGAGGAGGAGGAAGCTCCAGGATCTGAGCCTCGGCCTCCTCTACAGGCCTGTTGGGGTCCAGGCTTGGGCTGAAGGCACCAAGCTTGAGCCTGCTGCTGCTGATGCTGATGCTGCTGTCCCCCCTGAAAGGAGGACTGCTGAAATGCAGGGGAAGAGTGCCAAAAAGGCTTCTTCTTCTTCTGCTGCTGGTTCTTGCCTGAAGAATTCTTAGCAGAAGTGGCATCCAAGGTGGCATTGGACTGTTCTATGTGCTGGAGGTGACCGGCCACTCCAGGGCTGAACAAGTCGGTCCCAAGGAAGGGTACATCAGCTAACTTGTGCTGAGTATCCACCAGAAAGGAGGAGAGCCTCAGCCAAGCCCTGTGGTGAGAGGCAACCGCAGCAGCCATCGAGTGGGCACAGGAGTCCCCAATGTCCAGGGCCATCTGGAGCTGCTGTTTGGCAACAGCTCAGCCCTGGTCTCGGACCTTCTTGACCATGGTCTGCATGTCTGTGGGGAGATGTGGGAGGACTTTGTCTAATGACCCAAGGAGGGCATGAGAGAAGTATGCGATGATGATGGCCAAACTTGCCTGATGAAGGCCCAAGGAGGAAGCCGCATACACCTTCCTTGCCGAATGATCCAAGTGCTTGGACTCTTTGTCCAGAGGTCATTCAGTGTTGGCAGAACTGCCAGTATGCCTGAACACAGAGGCAGTCACCAGGCTCTCGGTCGAACGGTGCTCTGTGAACCCCCGCAAGGGACTCCATAGGAACCGTGTACTTGCAGGTCATGCAGGCAGGCGGTGCTGGACAGGAGGCAGGATGCTGCCATAGTTCGAGTGCCGGACCAACATTGGCCTCGGCCACAGGAAAGGCCTCCATCGGGGAATCCCCTCTTTTGAGGATGTCCGTGAGAGGGTACTCAGCCTGTTTTTGGATGGGTTCCAGGGGCATCCCTGTGGAATCAGAAATGAGGGAGAAGGATCCCTTGGAAGGAGGAAGGATCTTCCTCCATCCCTAGGCCAATGGATGACTCATCATCCCCAGGATGAGAATGAAGCCCAGTGACATCCGAGTCCGAAGAGTCGGGGTACAGTAGCCTGCTGCCCAAATCACTCTCGACCCGCCGAGGGCGGTCCGGGGTGACCGTGACTAACAGACGTTGGGGAAGCTCGGTGTCTGGTCAGTCCTCTTTGGAGGGAGCCTCTCCCACAGGCTGCTTAGGTGGTGGTTCCACCACTATCGGTGGAGAGACCGGTATAGACTGAACAGGCAGTCGCACCATCCCCAAGAGCAGGGGAAACAAAGGTTTTGGCTCCGAAGGGGTCGGAATTCGGCCTAGGAGGTGAAAGCCAAGTAATGGCCGGGGTAGGAGTCAAAGTTGGCTTGTGCCCAGACAATATCAGCTATTGCCGCATGAAGTCATCGTAGCGCCGACAGAGTTTCCGTCGGAGCCTCTCCTGATCAGAGGAGGATGACCGATGGCATCGCCTCTTTTTGGAGTGCTTATGGCTCTTCCTCGGTCGTCTGGATGAGGGGGTTCTAAACCTCGACAGAGATCGGACAGGCCAACTCGGTCGCTCGGGAGACACCGGAGGGACCGGTGAAGCCCGGGCATCCTGAACCGGGTCCTTGATGGGGACACCAGTGGACTGGATCTCCTCATTGGGAAAGACAAGGACTGGAGTCCTTTCCAAAGAGTCATCGACTGGGGCCAGCGACAGTGAGTCTATTGGATCAAGAACAACCTCGACCTCATCGGCCATATCCTCGGTCAGCTGGCCCGATAGAAGGTCCGTGAAGCCTGCAGCCGAGGAAGCGATCTCGACTGAGGTCGAGACCTCATGCTCCTGGGACTGAGACCTCTCTCAGTCCCAAGAGCACCTTCGCTGAGACGAAGACTTGCTCAGTTCCTTCTCCCGCTTGTGGGATCAGAAGACGTGTGAGCCCATGGTCGCCTCTCCCGGCTAGAGGGGTTGACACAACTCCTCTGAGCGCCTAGAATGTGAGACCAAGTAGTGAGCGGAACGAAGAAGCTTTGAGTGTCCGAAGCACGAGTGGCTTCTTCCTCGAACGCCTTCATGCCTTCCAGCTGCTCAGTGGAACCCACAGCTGTGGGAACTGCCCACCTATCCTCCTTGGACTTCACTGGAGGGTTCCTCTTCTCCAGTCTCCCCAGTTTAAGACATGCAAGGCGGCCATCCAGGACGATGAGATAGAAGGCCAGACAGAAGCTGCAGGATGAGGTGTCATGACCGACACCAAGGCAGTAGACACATGTGAGGTGGGGATCAGTGCACAACATTTTTTGGCTGCAAGGACACCGGCAAAATTCAGGGGAAGATTTCTCCTCCATGATCAATGACGCAAAGAGGCAATCGCTAACTCGAACAATTTTTAATTTCGGTAAAACCGAAGTTTTGAAAGCCAGGGCCTACAAAATGCATGAGGGAGGCAACCTGTATCTTCCAGCAGAAAGGAAGATCTGGAGTCACGGGATGGATCCAAGGTATATACCACCCAGGTGGGTGGGAGGAGCCAGCTTGAAGACGTCCGGCAAGATTTAAAGTGGAAGGGGACATGCCAAAGAGTGTGGATGAACAACATATCCACGCTCCTAGAAAAATCTTTACAAAATGTCTGCAATCATAAAATATGTTTTTTAAAATAGGAATACTTTGAGACCTTTTACAAAAACAAATCAGAAGGACTGATCAATAGTTTAACACTTTTCTCGCACCTAGCTCCACCTTGTAACCCAGCTCCTCCCTCAGTCACAGCTCTCCCTACACTACCCTTGAAAATCTCCTCTGTAATGTTACAGAGGGTCCAAATTGTTACCATAATGGTTTGCATTTACACTGATAACATTAAAGAAAGTGTTTTGGTAACCATTACAGAAATCTGTTGTGAGGTGGTTTCAACAATGGTTTCTGTAATGGCTTCAAAACTCTGTTTGGCCTTGCCCACACTACACAAGTGTAACACCCCACTAAATCGGGGTTCCCAAAAGTCTTCCTTGGGTGTGCCTAAATACCCACTGCCTGGTGGTGTTCTGTGTTCTAACTGTTTAAAAGTAATTGCAACAGAGTGCCCTATTAGCCTATGTGCCTCTCTGTTTAAGAGCTGCCTATCTTGTAGTGTATAATTAATCTGGTTAGGGGCTGAGTGTTCCTAAGTTCGAGTCCCACCTGGGCTGCTAGATAATTGCTCCATTCTGCCGTCGCTAACTACTCGGTATTACTCAGTTTACAAAGGTAGAAGAAGGTGCTAGCCCATCAAGACCACCTTCCCCGCACCTGCGCGGTGTATTCAGATTCCATGATTAAGAATATAGTCATCTAAGGCATGTTTAAATGTATCAAATGATTCTTTTTCCACCAAATTTGAGGACAATGAATTCCATAACCTACTCGTTCTTACCATGAAAACATTTTTCCCTTTCTTTGTTCTAAACATACGAACTTTAAGTTGTCTGTTATGGCACCTCAAGCCTTCTGGCTCTTTAACCCATTCTAATCCACATTCTTCAGCAAGATAAGGGTCATATAGGACATTGTACATCATTAACAGATCTCCCCGTAATCGTCTTGTTCTTAAGTCATATAGTTTAAGTGTATTCAGTCTATCATGATAAGTTAACTTACATAGGGGTGATATCAATTTTGTTGCCTTCCTCTGAACTGATTCTACAATTTTTATATCCTTGTTCAAATGTGGAGACCAGAAAGGGTCGGCAAAGTCTACATGGGGTCTTATGTACATTTTGTAGAGTGGTAAAATACAAGCTTGGTTTCTGTTGACAAACGCTTTTCGAATTGATATCAGTGTACAATTTGTTCTATGAGAAGCCCTTCTACATTGATCTGCACTGGAAAAATCTTTATTGACAATAACTCTCAAGTCTCTGTCAGACTCCACTGATTTTATACTACAAGAGCTAATACTGTAATCTAAGTGTGGGTTTTTTGTTCCAAAATGAATAACTGCACATTTATCAGTGCTGTACTTCATTTTGTTGTTTTTTTGCCCAATTTTCAAGCTTCATTAAGTCTTGTTTAAATTGGTCTATTTTAAGTTGTGAATTTACTTCAGAAAAAATGTTGGTGTCACCTGCAAAATTGACTAACTTGCCATTTAGATTATCATTTATATCACTGATAAAAATCCCAAACAAAACAGGCCCCAGGACCGAGCCCTGAGGGAGTCCACTAGTAACTGCAATTACATCTGACAATTTATTAGCTACTCTAACTTGTTGAGTTCTGTTTGCCGGCCATGAGGATATCTATTTAATAATAAAGGGATTTAGATCTAATTGTACCATCTTTTTTATAAGTAAATCATGTGGGACCTTATCAAATGCCTTTTTAAAGTCAAGTAATAACATATCCACTGGGACTCCCCTACCCAAGCTTTTGCTAATATTTTCATAGAAGGAGATCAAATTTGTAGAACATGATCTACTTTTAAGAAAGCCATGTTGTTTCATATCATTAAGATTTCTTGCCACAATCTCATTATCTAACCTTAATTTTAAAAGTTTCTCCATGCACTTACATATAATTGATGTAAGGCTAATTGGCCTATAATTATCCACCATCTTCCTACTCCCCTTTTTATGTTGATTGCGCGCATGCACAAGAAACATGTTGCGGCAGCTTTCTCCACAAGCAGGTTGTGGAGATGCGGCACTGTTGTGCCCAATGCCCCCTCTGCCTGCAAAGGCTTGTCCCCTGTCCTCCAATGCCGTGGCACACTGCTGCTGACAGTAGTTCAGCCAGCATGCCACAGCTTCTAAAGAATCAGCCGCTGCAATCAGGGGCCACCTCATCATTGCAGAGTCAGACATCCACTGCAATGAGGGAGTGACCCACCATTGGAGTGCGGGATGTAGGATCCCTGATATTGTTTGTGAATATGGTGGCAGCTTGCCACTGTGTTCACAAACAATATTAACCCCCCCACCATGTTTATTTGCTGACGGGGGAGCCCACTCCCTGTCGGCATAATGTAACCCCCCCCCCAGTTTTATTGTCAGCTGATGGGGTGCCCAATCCCCGTTGGCAGAAAGGAATTTCCCACCATTTTGTTGTTTGCCGACAGGGGTGCCCAATCCCCCATCAGCTACAGCTGCTCCCCCAAAAGCAAAACTCCGGTGGCATGCTGGGAGCCCACCCCAGCGTGCCACATGCCCCTGTAAAGTTAAAAACGGTCCCACACCATTTTTTTTACCTGAAAAAGAGGAAATGGCCCCCTGTAGTCTCCCTGCCCCCCTCCCACAACCCGCACCCACCCACTGCGCACCCTGCCTCCCCCACACCTCCCTCACCCCATACTTCCCTCCGGAGTTCGGCGTGATGATCTTCGATGGACAGGGAACACGTCTGCACTCTTCAAAGCTGACTGCAAACTGAGGAAATGCCAGGGAATTTTTTCACCAAATTTTCAACATGGGGTTTTTGGGACCCCTCCTCATGAATTCTTGAACTGTCATGGCGTTAATCATCCCCTCAAGGTGGTTTCACGGTCACTGCATGGAATCACCCTTCAGGGCCGATTAACAAAATGACAGTGCTAGTGTTCATGAGGTGGGCTCTCAAAAAGCCTATGTTGCAAATTTGGTGGAAATAAATCCCCAAAAATGACTGTTTTACGAACGTGCATTGCACAATTGCTACTCACGCTCATAACTTCATGAATTTGCAATATTTTCATGCCAGATTTTCAACATTGGCATTTTGTCACACCTCCTTGTGAGCAGTATAGCTGTCATTGTTCGCATCCTGGCCAAAATATGTTTTCACACTTCCGGCGCAGAACAGCATGGTTGTGGTAGGAAATCAGTGTTCAGGACAGATTAAGAAGATGACAGTGGCACTGCTCATGAGTAGAGGTCCTAAAATGCCTGTGTTGAAAATTTGGTAACGATACTCCTTAAAATGACTGTGTTCTGGCGGTATCGTTCTTGGTTAACGCATGCGTAACCCCGCAAGATTATAATATTTTACTCCAGACTTTCAACATTGCCATTTCCCAGACCTACTTATGAATAGTACAGCTGTAATTTTTCACCTCCTGGCCAAAATGTGTTTTCGCACTTCCGGCGCAGAATAGAGCGGTTGCTGTGGGAAATCACTGTTCAGGACAGATTAAGAAAATGACAATGATACTGTTCATGAGCAGAGGTCCTAAAATGCCTATGTTGAAAATTTGGTGATGATAGCCCATCAATTAACTGCATTGCAAGTGTGTGTTGCGCACTTTCCACGCACCCTTGCAACTTTGCAGATTTGTAATTGTCACACCAGATTTTCAACAGTGGCATTTTTTCACACCTCCTTATAAGCAGTACAGCTGTCATTTTTCACATCCTGACTGAAATATGTTTTCACAGTTCCGGCGTAGAATAACATGTTCACTGTGGAAATCAGTGTTCAGAACAGATTAAGAAAATGACAGTGGCACTGTTCATGAGCAGAGGTCCTAAAATCCCTATGTTGAAAATTTGATGATGAAACTCCATAACATGACTGTGTTACAAGCGTGTGATGAACTGTTTCCACCACCCTTGTAACTTCGCAAATTTTTAATATTGTCACCCCACATTTTCAACAGTGGCATTTTTTCACACCTCCTTGTGAACACTACAGCTGTCATTTTTCACATCCTGGCTAAAATATGTTTTTGTACTCCTGCCAGGGAATAGCACAGTCACTCTGGGAAATCAATGTTTGGGACAGATTAAGATCGACCGAGTGAGAGGGGAAGCGACCAAGCTCAACTGAGCTCTGTCGGGACTGCTGCGGATTTGTTTGTGGGCAGACAAAAGCCCCAACAAGAGCCCAGTACAAAAGGGCAGCCTGCAGTACTTGGAGAAACAGAACGAGAGAGCAAGTGAGGGAGGGGGAGTGAGCAAACTCACCGGAGTGCTGTCAGGACTGCTGCGGATTTCTTTGTGGGCAGAAAAAGGTGTCAATGGAGGTAGGGGCCCAGTACAAAAGGCCAGCCTGCAGCGGTAGGAGAAACAGTACGAGCGAGTGAGACAGGGGGACTTAGTGAGCTCAACGGAGCTCTATCAGGACTGCTGCAGATTTCTTTGTGGGCAGAAAAAGGCGCCAATGCAGGCAGGAGCCCCATACAAAAGGGCAGCTTGCAGTGCCAGGACAAATAGAATGAGCGCACGAGAGAGGGAAACTAAGCGACCTCAACGGAGCTCTGTCGGGACAGCTGCGGATTTCTTTGTGGACAGACAAAGGTGCCAACGCAACCAGGAGCCCCATACAAAAGCGCAGTCTGCAGCGCCAAGAGAAACAGAACGAGCGAGTGACAAAGCGGTAGTGAGCGAGCTCAACAGAGCTCTATTGTGACTGCTGCAGATTTCTTTGTGGGCAGCAAATGCGGCAACGCAGGCAGGAGCCAAGTACAAAAGGCCAGCTTGCAGCGCTGGCAGAAATGGAATGTGTGAGTGATGGAGGGGGAGTGAGCGAGCTCAATGGAGCTGTGTCGGGACTGCTTCAGATTTCTTTCTGGCCAGAAAAAGCCACCAATGCAGGCAGTAGCCCAGTACAAAAGGGCAGCCTGCAGCACCAGGAGACATGGAACAAGCGAGTGACGGAGGAGGAGGGGGAGTCAGTGAGCTCAAAGGAGCTGTGTTGGGACTGCTGCAGATTTGTTTGTGGGCAGAAAAAGGCAGAATGAGCAAGTGAGTGAGCTCAACGGAGCTGTATTGTAACTGCTGCAAATTTCTTTGTGAGCATAAGAAGGCAGCAATGCAGGCAGGAGCACAGTAGAAAAGGGCAGCCTGCAGCGCTGGCAGAAACAGAATGAGCGAGTGAGAGAAGGGGAGTGAGCGAGCTCAACAGAGTCTTGTTGCGACTGCTGCACATTTCTTTGTGGGCATTAAAAGGTGCCAACAGAGGCAGGAGCCCAGTACCAAAGGGCAGCCTGCAACGCCAAGAGAACCAGAATGAGTGAGTGAGACAGGGGTAGTGAGCGACCTCAACGGAGCTCTGTCGGGACAGCTGTGGATTTCTTTGTGGGCAGAAAAAAACACCAACACAGGCAGGAGCCCAGTACAAAAGGGCAGCCTGCAGTGCCAGGAGAAACAGAATGAGCGAGTGGGGTGGGGGAGTGAGCCACCTCAATGGAGCTCTGTCAGGACAGCTGCAGATTTCTTCCTTGGCAGAATAAGGTGCCAATGCAGGCAGCAGCCCAGTACAAAAGAGCAGCCTGCAGCACCAGGACAAACAGACTGAGCCAGTGACAGAGGGCCACTGAGTGAGTTCAACAGATCAACGCAATCAACACTCAGCATTGACAAATGCTTGTGTAACCCCCCTGCAAATGGGGTTCCCAAAGTTTTGCAGGAGCTTGCCTGAATGCTCCAAGTCTGGAGGTGTTCAGCATCTGAGCTGTTTAAATGTGGTTCCAAGCGAGTGCTCTTTGAGCCTCCATGTACTGTCTCTTTAAGAACTATCTGCCTGCAGACATAATTAATTTGGATGGGGGTCTGTGTGTTTCCTTGCTTGAGTCCTAGCTATTGCCAAATCACTCCATTTCTGCCATCGCTAAAAGTGCAGAGGGAGCTCTTTCAAATGGTGCAACTATCTGCTGGTAATCTGTTAGAGTGATAAAGAAAATACAGTTTGTCTAACCTGCTTTCCCTTCAGCAAGGACTGTGTAGTGTAACTCTTTCATTTTAGTCCCGGACTGCCGAGTGGGACCAATCAATATGTGAGAGCCCTAAGATGGAGACTGCTTGGGTCAACCAGAATAGGGACTACAAGTTGGGGCTTGCTCAAAAGGGGGCTAGATGGAAGAAGCCTCTGGGTAATGTAGTTTTGGAATCCTTGGCACCTTTTTTCACCAATAGAGGGAGCCTGTAGTGACTGACAAGGAGGATCAGCCAACTGGAACCTTTGGGATTTGGAGGAAATGCCCTGCTCTGTTACTGGAAAGCTTAGATCAGGTGTGGCAGTGAAGAGAGAAGGAGCTCTGTGCTTCTGCGGTGTATAGTTTCGCGTGGGAAGCACGTGTGAGGCCCTGAGTTTCAGCCTGCAGCCATTGTGAGTGCCAGTTTGGACTGAATCCAAGTTGTGAGGAGAAAGAAGCACCAGAAGTGTGGAAACCAGACTCATCCTGTAGAAGACTGGAGAAATTGCTGAATCGCGTTCGGTCTGTCAGGAACTGAAGCTGCTGTGTGTGCTCCCGGATATTTTGCAGTAAGTGCGATCGGGATCGAGGAGCAGCCTGCCTGGTATAGTACTTTTCTTTTACATACAGTTATGAATGTGCATAGTGCTTGTGGGGAATCGCTGTTTCCAATCCCCCATGCTGCGTGTTGAAGCTGGAAGCAAACCCCAGCTTGTCTCAGACTAAATCCGTTTGCTATAAACTGCAGTGGGGTCCTGTCACAAGGACCTTGTCTCCATGCCCTGTTGTTTCTGACAATCCAAAAGAACATCCACCATCCGGTTCTCAGCTTGGGTACTGTGAGTACAAATCAGGGTATTCCCCTGCAGCCTGTTTTCAATCACAAGTGTGTCATCTAATTCTTGTTGTTTCTTTGCTTCATGGACAGAGACATCTGGCTCTGGATTACAACTGGGTGTTGTGCATATATTTTCTTCTACAGGGCCCTATCCATCTGCACCTGCCGGCCAACCCCAGGCAACGGACCTGGTTAGCCCCCCCCCCCAACCTGGGTACCCAGAGTGCGATTTTTCAGACCCTGTATGTGTGCACAGTACTGTGATTTAATGCCACCAATTAACCTGATTTCCCCCTCCCATGTTACTGTCCACTAAATAAATCAGATTTGTTGTTGTTGTACTATATACTGTCTGTGGCGTTGGTACTTATGGAAACAGTATTGTATTTCGCTGTGTATGTTGTTTAACCTTATTTTACAGGGGGTCCTCAGAGATGTGCTGCAGAATCAGTCTCAAGGGTACATGGTGCTTCATGAGTGAACAGTGTGTATACTGGGGTATTGGGGCTGTAACTCCTGTGTACTGTGAGGCACTAGAGGGAACCAAAGACGGTCACGGTGTCCCAGAGGGCTGTGATCAAGCTAATCTAACCACTAGAAACCCTGACCTCTGGGTGGAGGCATCCGCCATAGAACCTAGGCCCCTCAACCTGTCAGTAGTCAAGCATGCAGGGGTAGTAGCCCTTAGGATAGCGCCACCTGGGGGTTATACTTGTTATATATTGGCACCATAGTGGCTTTTTTTTTTTTTTTAAGTTGTTTAACCAGGAGTAGCACACTAAGCTGAAAGCTTTTTTACAGGAGCGACCTGGGAGTACAAGGAAGTTAAGTGACTTGCTCAGGGTCACACGGTATGAAAGTGGAAGCTGTGGGATTCAAACCCAGGTCTGGTCTGCTGGATGTCACCAGATTTGCAGCTCAGAGCCTTAAACCACTACGCTATACTGTCTCTCCAATCCATTGGTACTTCACCTGATCTAAGTGATTTGTTGAAAAGTAGAGTTAGGGGTAATGCTATTTCATCTGTTATCTCTTTCAGAAATTTGCCATTTAAACAATCTGGGCCTGTTGAAGAATTTTGCTTAAGGTCATTCAACATAGTACTAACTTCATCTATTGAAATTTCATCTAAAACTACATTATTGGGGGTTTTATCAATATTGTATACCTCTCCCTTGGAAAATACAGTACTGTAATATTTATTTAGTGTATTAGCAATATCATTTGGATCCTCCAATATATTTCTGTTCTCCACAAGTGGGCCTACATTATGATTATGTATAGGGGGAGCTATGTTAAGAACTGTAAGTGTTTGCTGATTATCTGCTTTCTTAATAATGATACAGTAGTTTGTCTAATCTGCCTTCTTTGCAGTATGGACTTTTCTGTTAATCACCACCATCTTGGTTCTGGACTGCCAGTATGCGCTATTCAGTACCTTTGGGGGCCCTAAAATGGATCCTGCTCTAAGGGGTCTTGTGGGAGTGACTTTCTGTAGCTACTGTAGATTTCTTCCTTTGACACCTAAATGGACCTGGAGGGGGAGCCCTTGCTGTGACAGACAGATGGACCAACGAATCGAACCTTTTGGATCACTGGGAAAGTCCCAAGCTGCCTGCAGCAGTGAGTCAGTGTGAAGAAGAAGTTGAGAGTGAGAGGAACTCGAGAGATTCGAGCAGCTGCTCCTGCGTAATGCGCAGGGGAAATCGTCAGGAAGGCTATGACTGGCCTGCCTCCTTCCATCTTCCTAAGTGAAGAGAACTGAGAACCGGAATCGGACTCTATCCGAACTTGTGTCTTTCTACCTAATTGTGACTAATTTCACCTCAAGAGGGACCGAAGACTTGCTTTTGAGCGATTGGCCTGTCAGGATTTCCATCAAGACCGCAAAGCGTATGGTTTGTGCAGAAAACCCTGTGCATTGCAACCAGACTGTCATCCAAACTGTGGTACTTCCTTGCCTTTACTATAAGTGTGCTGAATGTGAATAGTGGGTCTCAATTTGGTTCCCCACTGCTTGAATGTGTCACGCTTGCTGGAAGCAGTATCCAGTAACTCTGACCGGACTGAATCCATTTCCTTCAACCTGTCTGGGCCTCAACACCACAGCTCTGATTGCTGCTCACGCTGTAGAGAACCACCCGATGAGAGACCTGCCTGGAGATTCGGCTCCCTGCTCAACATCAGATGAACAGGAGCAACACCACAGTGAATCGTGTGGGCTCTGCTTCTCCTGGCAAACCAGCACTTCATCCTGAGGTCTCCACTTCATCCCTCCTGCAACCTGGTCTGGGTATCGTGAGTAAATCACAGGGTAGCTCCCTGCAACTACCTTCTAATCAAAGTGTGTCATCTGATTTAATTGTTTTGATTGATTGTCACAAACTGAGCCCTCCAGCTCTGGAATACAAATATTGAGTTAAAGTGCATGTTGTGTTTTCTTTTTCGTAAGGGCCCCAAAAACAGCTGCAACACCAGCCTACCCTGGGCAATGTTTCAGGCTAGTCTGTAACTCCAACTGGGTACTCAGCATGTGTGTAACTGTGATAGAGGGACTCTTAGAGGCGTGCATGCTTAACCTGATTTAATCAGTAATAGAATCAAGCACCAGATTACGCCCCTTCCTTGTTCATGCCCCAAATAAATCAGATCTGAATCTGTTTGCACTTTAACTGTTTGTGGTGTACCTCTGTACAGACAGCATTGAAATACTGTTGGTTGTTGTGGTAAATCTTGTTTTACAGGGGGTCTCCAGGGCCGGGCCAGCTGATCTAACCCTGGTGGTAAGTGCAACAAGTGTGGGGTTAAATCTACTGTCAGGTGCTAACTGCAATTATGTATTCAGTGAACCATTTAGGCCACTAGAGGGAAAAGAGGGGGGTAACAGTGTTCCGGAGGGTTGTACCCATGGCAGCTACACTACCATTGACCCTGTCCTCCGGGTGAAGGCACCCATTCCTAGAACTCAGGCCCCTCACCCTGCTCTCAGTCACACAGGCAGGGGTAGTATCCCTTGGGGTAGCACCACCTAGGGGTTACATCTTGGAGACAACACTGGGATTTGCACCTTCTAGTGGTCAGAGGTGGGAACTACAACCTTCTATGTTAAATTTGCGACAGAATGGATACACCTACTACGCCCAAGTTTAAAATTGCTCCCCATAAGTTGGTAGTGCACTGTATGATGGGGTGGAGCGAGGCTGAGGGGGTAGACCCCGAACAAGCCATATTATTGCTGGACATCCCATTAGGGACCACTAATGCAACTATTATAGTGACTGTTGAACAAGTTAAGTGTTTGGGGAAGGTTGAGGTGAAAGGTAGGGACTCGGATCTGTTTGATCAAACCATGGTGGCCCTCCTCTCCTGCAGCCTCCCCATAGACCCTAAGAGAGAGTGCCCCGTTATTTTGCCTGAAGGTCCCAGAAAGGGTGGCAGGTCATTCATTTGCATAGTGGCCCGGCTGCTCCCAGGGATCTCCAACTATAGATGGGTTTAAAGACAAATTGCTTAAACTGCTAGCCACTGAGGGGCGATCCGCTAAGGAGCTAATGAAAATGTTAGATCTTTCTGAAGACACCGCTCCCTTGCAGTCCCCTTTAGCATCTCCTGCTACATCTAGAGCTTCCCCTGTGGTAACCTCCCCCATAGTAATACCCTCTGTACACCTGGACTCTTACCGTAGACTTAAACTCTTCTCAGGCATAGTCCTAGTGCCCGTGGGAGAGGATGATCTGGAAACATGGACGGATTATGCCATCCCTTGGAGTGGCAGTGCTCTGAGGGGGAGAAAAGAAAGAGGCTCATGGAAAGCTTGAGGGGCCCTGCACTGAAGGTCATTCGATTTTTTCACTCCCCCAGCCCAGAGGCCACTGCTGCCAAGTACCCCACTGCCCTGGAAGGAGTCTTTGGCAGCACTGAGTCAGGGGAAGACCTGATGTGGAAATTCAAATCTGCCAAACAATGGAAGAATGAAAAACTGTCCATGTTTGTTACCAGAACTGAACAGGCCTTGCAGAGGGCTCACAGGAAAGGGGGAGTGCCTACCAGTGAACTGAATCAGGTCAGATTGAAACATGTCTTGAAATCTGCCAGGTACTCTAGCGTGATGATGTTGAAGCTGAAATTGCAAGATAGGAAGACAAATCTGCCTCAATATTGCTACCTCATGAAAGAAATTCAAGAAGCAGAGAATGATGAGGAGGGTTGGGAGCCCTATACTGGGGTCACCTGTACTAGCCAGACCCCTGACCGAGGTGATGAACGACATGAGGAGTCCAAATTGCAACAGATGAGGGAACTAATTAAAGAGCCGAAAGAGATGAGAGCCACTTAACAAGCTGCCAGGGTGGCAAAAAGTGCCACTCCTTATCAAACGCCCTCTGAGTCAAAGAATGAGATCCCACCTGGAGGGGTGGGGGTGCACGTTATTTCCTCTGAAACCCAGATGGAGAGTAATCTGCTGGAAGAAATATGGGAATTGAGAACCTTGGTAGGAGACCTTATTCAGGTCACTCAAGTAGCTGATTCCTGGAGAGACTCAGAAAGCAGGGGAAGTGGACCTCGGATCAGAGAGGGACCACAGGACTTACCTGAACCGCCCAAACAAGGAAGTGGTTTTCCTCCCCCTACAGACTCTAACAAACCCATCTATTGCTACCATTGTGGGGAAGATGGGCATACCCAGCTTAACTGTAGTTTGCCCGAGAATCTGAGAAAGGTTACTACAAGGTTACTGGCTTTAGTTCGGTGAAGAAACATAAGGCCTCAGACTGGGCCTGTAAAAAAAACTTATTCCTCTAAGACTGCTATAAAACAGACGACTAATTCCTCTTCACCTGATTGGTCTGAGGTGGTAGGCCCGTCAATGGAGACCACCGTAACTGTGAATGGTGTATCTGCAAGGGCCGTACTCAACAGCGGATCACAAGTGACCATAGTGTTTCAAGACTGGAACCAGAAGCAACTACCTGATGTGTCCCTACAGCCTTTGGAGGGCCTACACGTGTGAGGATTAAGTGAAAAGTCCTACCCATACTTGGGATACATTCGGATATGGCTGTCTTTTCCTACTGCAGTGGCCGGAGTAGATGAACAAGTAGTGATGATGGCTCTGGTGTGTCCTCTTACAGGATTGTATGATGGGGTTCCCTTGCTCATTGGAAAAAACGTCCACATGTTTGGGAGACTGGCACAGTTGTGCCAAGAGAAACAAGGGCGACGGCCTGGGCGGGCCTTTCGAATTCCAGCATTGAGACAGAGAACCAATGATCTGCAAAAAACAGACTACAGAGGTGGACAGGGATGAACCAGTGGGGATAGCGTGGAAAAAAGATCCTGATTCTTTGACCTTACCACCTAACACTCAGAGTACTGTCCATGGAGAAGTCCATATTAGAGGAGACAAGAAGAACAAGATATTTCTTTCTTTTTTTTTTAACTTTATTTATCTCCACTCCTGGAGAACTCCTTCCAGCAACCTTGAGTACCCAGCCTCTACCTTCTACCATGACTAGTCCTTCTCCCTCGTGCCACCGAGCACCACCTCCAGGTCTGAACCCTCCGGAGTTAGGGCCGCCCTATCAGACCAGGGTGCTCTATCTTATAGGGCAAAATGCTTGGCACACAAGTGGCCCTGTGGGGAGGAGATAGCATGGAGTTGGAAGTGTGGGCATTGGGCAGATGAGGTGCCTTCATCTATCCCCAGGAATTGTGTTTTTTCCTGTCTTTTTCCATGTTTCCTGACCCTGTGGATTGTGGCTTGTCAAGGCAATGTAATGCCGCAACTCCGCTAACGTCATAGCGTTGCTTCGATGGGCGCCCCTGATGGCGTCGAAGGCCGCTCGAGTGATCGCATCCCAAACCCTCCTGTGAAGAGAGCAGTCCAGCGGACACTCAATCTCCCCGCTGATCCCCAGCAGCCCGGGCTCATTCCTGAACCCGGGTCGCCGGCATGGCGTGAGGTGTGGCTTCCAGCACCTCATCCCTCAGCACCACCGGGCCGGCCCAAGAACAAGATATTGATGCTGGATGCTCCAGGTGATGGAAAGTTGCCGGATGGGTTCATGATCAAGCCCAGTATCCTGCCTTCTTGAGCCCACTCCTATGCTTGGCTGGTGATGATTTAAATACAGAACGTATCTGATCGGGAGATCTGTGTATATCAGGGATGCACATTAGCTACCGTGCACTGTGCAGACACTGCAGTGCAACCAAACAACAAATGTCCCAGTGAGAAGAAGGAGGTGACCCGGACCTATTTGATTTTGGGGAGTCCCCACTGTCTGCTGAATGGAAGACTCGAGTCAGCCAGAAGCTTGCCCAGAAGAACCAGGTGTTTTCCCTAAAGGAATGGGACGCATTCAAGGTGCTGAACATACTATCAGACTTCACGATGATAGACCTTTTTGGGAGCAGTCTCATCACCCTGCCCCCACTGATATCGATGATGTCCAAAGGCACTTACAGGAGATGCTAGCTGCTGGCATTATTCAAGGGTCAAGAAGCCCTTACGCTTCCCCTGTTGTAGTGGTGTGAAAGGAAAATGGGACCGTGAGGATGTGTGTGGATTACCGGACTTTGAACCGACAGACTGTACCAAACCAATATACCATGCCTCGCATACAGGACACCCTGGACTGCCTGAATGGAAGTCAGTGGTTTTCCATACTCAGTTTATGAAGTGGGTATTATCAGATCCCGATGGCCCCAGAAGACCATGAGAAAACAGCCTTCATCTGCCCCTTGGAGTTTTATAAATTCCTAAGGTTGCCACAGGGGATTTTGGGTACACCTGCCACTTTCCAGAGGCTGATGGAACGTGCAGTAGGGGATATGAACTTGTTGGAATGTCTAGTATACTGGGATGATGTTATCACGTCTGGACACATATTAGAAGAGCACGAATCCCGATTATTCAAAGTTCTGGATTGTCTGGAAGAATTCGGCTTGAAACTCTCCATAGACAAGTGTCAGTTTTTCCAGGCATCCTTAAAATATGTGGGGCATATAATGTCAGCTATGGGGATACAGACCGACCCCAGCAAAGTAGAGGCCTTGACCACTTGGCCACAACCCAGCAATTTGAAAGAACTGTAGCAGTTTTTGGAGTTCTGCAGCTACTATCGCCAATTCATTAAGGACTACTCTAAAGTAATTCGGCCCCTCCTGAATAGAAACATAGACATAGAAACATAGACTTTGTCGGCAGATAAGGACCACTTGGCCCATCTAGTCTGCCCATTTCCCTACCTACAGGATAGGCCACAGATCCTAGTTAACCAACAGCCTATTTCTTCCTACCCCCCACAAGAATCTGTCCCATGCATTCTTGAATTCTCCCACAGTTTTAGACCCCACAACCTCCTCAGGAAGGCTGTTCCATGCATCCACTACCCTCTCTGTGAAAATACTTCCTCACATTGCCCCTGAACTGCCCTCCTTCTATCTTTAAATTGTGTCCCCTTGTTCTTGCAAGTCTCTTTTTCTGAAGGATGCTACCCTCTTGGACATTGTTGATTCCACTGAGGTACTTAAAAGTTTCTATCATGTGCTCCCTCTCCCTTCTTTACTCAAGGGTATACATATTAAGCTCCTTTAGTCTCTCCCCATATGGCTTCTCTTGCAGACCCTGCACCATTTTAGTTGCCCTCCTCTGGACTACCTCTATCCTGTCTATGTCCTTGCAGAGATGGGGTCTCAGAACTGGACACAGTACTCAGATGGGGTCTCACCAACTGTCTGTACAGAGGATAACAACTTCCTGTTTTCTGCTGCTGATGCCTCTCCCTATACATCCCAGTATATCCCCAGGCTTCCCTACTGCCTTCTCACATTGCTTGCTAACCTTAAGGTCATCTGATATGATTACCCCAGGTCCCTTTCCTTTTGCTGTTTTACTACCTCCCACCCATTGTGTATTCTTCCCTGGGTTCTTGTTTCCCAGGTGCATTATTTTGCACTTCTTTGCATTGAATCCTAGCTGCCATACTTCTGACCATTCCTCCAACCTTGCCAAGTCCCTTTTCATCCTTTCCACGCCTCCTTGTGTATCAACCCTGTTGCAGATCTTTGTGTCATCTGCAAAAAGGCATACTTTTCCTTCCAGTCCCTCTGCAATGTCACTGATGAAGACATTAAAAAGGACTGGGCCCAATACTGAACCCTACGGTGCCCACTAGTAACCCCTCTTTCTTCAGAGTGGACTCCATTTACAATTATCTTCTGTGTCCTGTTGTGCAGCCAATGTTTTACCAGGCTACCACCTGGGACCCACTCCCAGGCTGGTTAATTTGACTATTAATCTTTTGTGTGGGACTGTGTCAAATGCCTTGCACAAGTCTAGGTAGACCATGTCCACAGCCCCTCCCTGGTCTACTACTACTTGGTCACCCAGTCAAAGAAATCTATTAGATTAGTCTGACATGACCTTCCCGCTGTGAACACATGCTGCCTTGGGTCCTGTGCTTCACTGGCCTCTAGGTACTCAACTATTCTTTCCTTCAGAAGTGACTCCATCACTTTCCCTACCACAGAGGTGAGACTGACAGGTCTGTAGTTTCCTGCCTCTGTCTTGGTCACACTTTTGTGAAGGGGAATCACATCTGCCTTCCTCCAGTCCTCGGGTACCACACCATCCTCCCATGATTTACTAAAAAGAGTAGCCAGTGGTTTCACTAGTTCCTCCCTTAATTCTTTTAGAATTCTGAGGTGAATTCCATCAGGACCCATTACTTTGTCCACCTTCAGTTTTAGGAGTTCTTGCAGAACCCTTTCTTCTGTGAAAGGACTGGGATCGACTCCCCTATCAAGAGTGCTTCTGTTAATTGGATTAGGCACTTCCCCCTCCTCTTTTGTGAATACTGAGCAGAAATATTCATTCAGTATCCCTGCTTTTTCACTGTCCCCCTCTGCCACCACCGTTCATTCTGTTCTGCCTCACTATCCCTCCCTTTGTCTTTCTCGCTCACTGATGTACCTATAAAGGTTTATCCCCCTTCTTAACTGAGGTTGGCTATCTTTTCCTCAGTTTGGGCCTTTGCTATTCTGACTTCCTCCTGCTTCCTTCTGCCTTAACTGGTACAGCTCTCTGTCCTGCTCCTTCTGTGTTCCTTATACTTCCGGAATGCTATCTTTTCTTCCTGACTTTCACAGCCACCTCTTTTGAGAACCATAGTGGCTTTTTCTTTCATTTGATTTGTTTATTTGCTTCACACAAAGGCTTGTTGCCTCTGTGATGGCAGTTTTGATGATTCCCATTGTTGCTCCACACCTCCTTCTAGCCTGTTTGCTAGTGCTTTTCTGAGGCACTCTCCCATCTTGCCAAAGTCAGCCCTCCTAAAGTCCAGTACCCTCACTTTTGTATGGCTTGACTCTGTAACTGAGTTTAACATGAACCACACTGTTTGATGGTCACTTGTCCCCAGCTGGCAACCCACTTCTAGATCTGAGATCCTCTCACTGCCCCGTTTGAGGTATGAGGTCTAGATTGCTCCCTCACGAGTGGGTTCAGAAACTAGCTGTCTAACGCCTGCCACCTGTAGGGCATCAAGAATGGCCCTGCTCTTGGATGTGGCTGCAGCAAATGTGCTCCAGTTAACATCTGGCATATTCAGGTCTCCCATCAACAGTATCTCCCCTTTCTCTGCCATTCTAAGAATGCCTTCTATCATATCTTTGTCCATTCCCTCCCCCTGACATGGGGGTCTGTACACAACCCCTGTGCGGATTGTGATGCCCTTTCCAGTCTCCAAGGTGACCCACAGTGCCTCCTCTCCTCCCTGTTTACTCTTTTGTTCAGTTGCTTTTATCTCTTCCTTTACATAAGCTTCTCCTCCCCTCTTCTCCCTGCCTGTCTCTCCTGTAGGTTATGTACCCTGGTATGTTAACAACCCAGTCATGGATCTCTGTGTACCATGTTTCTGTGACTGCTACAATATCCAGGCATCCCTCTTCCATCAAGGCCACCAGCTCAGGGAGCTTGTTGCCCAGACTATGGGCATTTGTACTCATTACCCTCCATTTCCTGATGACCTTACTCCCTTTTGCCCCATCCTTGTCCTTCTTGTCTTTGTCACTTTCTCCATTTACCCCTGCCCTTCTCCCTATCAACACCTCTGTGTTGGTGTTTGCCGCACTTACTACCGTGATTATTTGGGGGGGGCTAGGATTTCCCTGCTCCTTTCCAGTGCCTCCCCCTTGGCTAGTTTAAAAGCTTACCAATGAGCATTTAAACATATCACCTAGGATCCTGGTTCCCCTCTCCGGACAGATGCAGCCCATCATGCCAGTATGGGCTTGCATCACTCAAATGGACCCCCAGTCTCCAATGAAGCCAAATTCCTGAGCTCCACCAGTTTTTCAACCACTGATTGAATCCCATGGTGTGGAACACCCTAGCCTTTCCTATGCCATAGATGGGCAGCACCTCCGAGAAGGTTACCGTGCGTGCTACCTGACTAAGGCCCTTCCCCAATTCCACAAACTCTTCCTGCACTTCTCTAATCCCTTCTTAGCCAGGTCATTTGTCCCTAGGTGGACAATGACATCCAGCTCCCTCCCCTGTGCAGCTGCTCTGGCAATCCTGAGGATTCACTCCCTGTCCTCAAGCCATGGCACCAGGCAGGCACCTTACCTCCCTCTCCCCTTCCTCCCCAGTTCTACCTTCCTAACAATGGGGTTCCCCACCAGGGTTGTTCCTTCCCTGCAGGGTCCCCTGCCACCCTCCTGTGGGTCTCCTTTGTGTGGGTTCCCAACATCAACTTGGTCTCCACTGCGGGTGCCTCCATGAGAGGAACCACACTTTGCCAGAATGGCATAGGGTTGTGGAAGGTACAACTGGAGGGATGCACCTCTGTCCCACCCTCACCCTTCCTGAGCCACTGTGGTCAACCGCTCCTCTTTCTTGGAAAACTCTGGAGGCAATGGCAGTGGCACTGGTGGTCTCTGGATGGAAGGAGGTCCCACAAATCCTGGCCAACTCAGCCTGGAGATGAGCAACCTCCTCCCTCAGCCCAGAGAGGTGCCTGCAGATAGGACAACACTGCATCCTCCAGAACGTCTCCTGGAAGACTGCTGCTCCACAGCCACTGCACTGCACCACTCCAATCATGTCTTATTTCTGGCCCCTTAACTGTTTGCAATCCTTACTCTTTCCTCTGTTTTTTTTTCTCTCCTTACTTTCTGCCTGCCTTTAAGCTCTGATTGTCCTGTTCTGAGACAAGAATATCCTATATTTCTCAGTAGACCACTTACTTGCTCAGAGGCAGACCTCCAGCAGCTAGAGGGGGCCAGAGGGCTACTCTTGCCCTTCTAGGATGGTGGGTCTTTGGTGGTTCTGTGATCACTCACTTCCTGCTCCCAAACAGGAAGTTCCTGTTGTCAGTCAAATCCTGTGCCTATAAAAACAGAACTAGTCTTGGGTGGGAGGGAGTGAAGGAGGGCAAAATAGTCCCAGTACAGAAGTTCAGTCACACAGCAGTCCTTTCTCCTGGTGTCTTCTGCCAAGCTATTAGCAAAATCTTTCTAAGGCAGTCTTTAAATGTAGCTTTCTTCTAGCTAAGCCACTCCCCCTACTTACTAGATCTTTCTATAAGTAATTTGTACCTCACAGCTATTAAGTCCTTTCTATCACCTGAGATTTACACCTAGATAACTGTTCAGATACCCATTCAGTTCAGTTAACCCTGACAAACACACACTTTTTTTTTGTTTTGTTTGTTAGTTGTTTTCTTTACCCTAAATTAAAGGTCCAAGTACAAAAGTTCTTCTTTAATCCCAGCAGAGAAGTCCAGTCACACAGCAGTCCTTTCTCCCGGTGTCTTCTGCCAAGCTATTTCTCTCAATCTCTAATCTCACTCAAGGTTATCCCCCCACCAACCGCCAGTACAAGAAAGAGTCTATCAAGAATGAAGAGAAGATGTATTTCCGAACAGGTGAACCATTTGGTGCCCAGTGGACCATCGAGTGCTAGGCAGCCTTCTTTGAGGTCATTTATCAACGTACTCATACCCCGGTGCTGGCTTATGCCGACCCCACCAAGCCATATGTTCTACACACTGACGTCAGCTTGAAGGAACAAGGGGCTGTGTTGTACCAGGACTATGAAGATGACCTGAGACCTGTGGTCTTCACCAGCAGAAGTTTAACACCCTCTGAGTGGAATTATCCTGTTCACAAATTAGAATTCCTCACCCTCAAATGGGATATAGTCGACCAGTTTCACGAGTACCTCTATGGGGCCAAGATATTAGTAAAGACTGATAACAACCCTTTAACTTATGTACAGACTTCAGCCAAGCTGGGCACAGGTGGCTTTCTGCACTGTCTACCTACAATTATGTGGTTGAATATCGGCCTGGACAGAACCATACCAATGCTGATGCCCTTTCAAGGTGGCCGAGCCCTCATGACAACTGGGTGCAACT
Source organism: Neoceratodus forsteri (assembly GCA_016271365.2). Lineage (NCBI taxonomy): Eukaryota > Metazoa > Chordata > Ceratodontiformes > Ceratodontidae > Neoceratodus > Neoceratodus forsteri. The sequence continues at coordinate 80,828,247 of CM028133.1, read as the reverse complement.
GTCCAAACACTCTATTAAAGCATTGTGTCAAAAATTTGATAAGGATGAGCAGCCATCTGCAGATACTGTGGACTGTTTATAGTGGACTGTCTTGGACCTCCCATAACTTGCATACCTGTAGCCTATTGTCATTTTTCAGCATTGGACATCAACGCTCTACTTCAGTTTGATAGTGATTGTATCCAGTATGCTCAATCCCAAGACCCAATGATCCAACTGGCCCTTGATGCCCTATGTGCAGGGAAAGATGTGTCAAACTACACTCTGCTGATCTACTAACTGCTTTATTATTCTAGGAAGGCCCCAGACTAAGGTTACGAGATCAGTTGCTATATCAAGAAACAGTTAATCACCAAGGTCAGGTAGACAAGCAGCAGTTAGTGCTACCCACGGCCTTCAATCAGCTGGTGCTGAGGTGCCTCCACAATCACATGGGACACCTCAGTATTGACTGGACCCTCGACTTGGTGTAGTCATGATTCTACTGGCTGAAAATGGGGGCGGACTTTGAACACCATGTCAAAACCTATAGTCGTGTGCCGGCCCGGTGGTGCTGAGGTTTGAGATGCTGGATGCCACACCTCGTTCCACGCCGGTGACCCGGGTTCGGTGACAGACTCGGGTCGCTGGGGGTCAGCCAGGGAGGACAGAGACTGAGCACCTGATGGCTGCTCTTTCTCTCTGGGGGTGGGTTAGATGCTTGCTCTTCCATGACACTGCCATCTCCCGGGTGTATCTGGGATTGGCAAGTGCAGTGGGAGCAGCAGACAAAAGGGGAGAGGTTACCAGGGCAGAACAAGGAAACAGATCCTCATCACTCCTAGATGATGGTCTCTCCATCCCAGCACTTCCATCAGCTACTACTCAGACTCTGCTGTGCTTGCGCTGCTCCCCTGATGTTGAGGGAAGATACAGGGGGACTTCTCCTCACCCCACCCGGGGGTTTATCTGGGTCTCTAGAATTACGGATGGGTGCAGTATGCACTCTAGGGGCAGATCCAGCAACGATGGAGTGTATGGCCTTGTAGGGATCTAAGAGAGTGGAGGGACGTAGGATAAGACTTTCCCATCTGCAGCCTATACCTCGCCACCACTAGGGGCTCTGCAATTGTATTATTCCTGCTGCCAGATCTCCTAGTCGCACTCTACACACCTCCTCATGGTGTTGGTAGCAGGCTGCCCAGACTACAAAACATGACCAATCTCTGCACCCTGTTGCATCAGCTCATCCTCCTAGCAATCCTATGCTACGGCCATTGTTCAAGATGTCAACAGGCTCCCCAACTACCACTGTACCCAGGCGCCAGCATCCACTATGAACCTTACTGTGTCACTGGGCACTACTGTGCGCTTGCTAAAGGAGCCTGGTCCACCGACTGGCTCCTGCTACCCCCACAAGGGTGGATAACACTGAGGACTTACAACCTACCTCCTACCCTCATTCTACGTACCAAACCCTCATGGCTCTCAACAACCTGCACACAGTGCACTTGCAGGCAGAACAGCAACCTCCTCTGTAAAAAGTTGTATGGCTACTGGCTAACAGCCCACCGACTGATATAGCTCAGGGCTGGGGATGTGCACGCAAACCCTGCCCCATCTAATCCACCACACCCCTCTAACCACCCAACTCAAGGAACAATCAAGATAGCCTCAATAAATATCCATAGCCTCCCAAGCAAACTGGATCATCTACAAGTCTGGTCCTCACAGCATAACCCCGACATTCTGTCAGTGGTTGAAACCTGGCTTTCACCCAAGATCACAGATAATGCGGTTGCTCTTCCAGGCTTCATCATTTTCAGGCTTGACAGGACTAACAAGAGAGGTGGCAGATGTGTGATCTACATTAAGGACTCCATCAAAGGGCCCGTCCTCCCCTAGGCTGACCTAGGTCCTAATGCACAGGTGCTAACAATCAAAGCCCTACTCGGGGCACACAATAAAGCCCTAACTATCGTCTCTGCCTATGTTCCCCCTAATGAACATAAAAAGGGCTTCAAGGGTATCACAGACTTCATCCATGGCCTGCCCTCTAACTCTGAGACCATAGTACTAGGTGACCTCGACGTCGACTGGCTTTCCCCTAATGCAGGCCCTTACCAAGACAATATCTCTGCAGTCCACCTCACTCAGCTTGTCTCCTCCCCCACCAGGGTTAACTACAAAACTGGCACCAGCACCCTGCTAGACTGGATATTTTCTAGCAATACTGAATGACTCACCAACGTGACAGTGCACCCAGACGCAATTAGTGACCACTCCCCAGTCTCCTGCAGCTGGACTAACAAATTCTTCAAGCCACCACCCCACTTCACCTTTAGTAGGGTACTAAAGCATGGGCATCTGGAGTCCTTGAAATAAGATCTTACCAGCACCAACTGGTCACAAATTGATGACACTACAGACCTCAATACTACCTTGGAATACTTTATACAACAGTTCACAAAGGTCTGTGACATGCATGCACACCTCAAAAAGCTCAAAGCTCAGGGGTCAGTGAACCCTTGGTTATTATCTGACCTCATAAACAGACTGAAGAATCATGATCACCTTTGGCATCTAGCTAGAGAGTCGGGTAAACCCTCAGCTGTACTAGCTTACAAGCAAGCCAGAAATGCCTGCACCCGGGAAATACGCCTGGCTAAATCCAGCCACCACAAGGAGTTGCTTACTGCCTCCTGGAACAATGGGAAAAATTTCTGGACTAACATGAAGGAAGTCTTAGGGAAGGATGTAAAGTCGTCACTGATCAACATTCAAGGTACCCCTACCCAAGACCCTCGAATTTTAGCCAACGCATTCAGTGAAACGTTCTCAGACCTGTCCGGGATACTTCCCCCCAGACTTCTTCGAGGACTCACCACACACCAACACCACTACTACTACTGATGGTCACCATCAGTCTGCCCCCCCCCCCACACACTTTTTACTTCAAGAAGCTAACTCCTTCGCTAGTCAGAAAATACCTTCGCAAAGCGCTTGGGAAATCACGACAAATCACAACACTGGACTTCAAACTTATTGCACTCACTGTCAAAAAAGTTTTCCTCCCCATAACTAAGATCCTGAACCTGTCACTCTGTCACTCACAATTCCCACAGGTGTGGAAATTGGCCATCATGACTCCAGACCACAAGAATGGAGATGAGCATCGCTGTCAAACTACCGGCCCATCTCAATTCTACCACCGCTCTCCCAAAACACTAGAATGCATAGTGGCCAACCAGTTGGTCGAATACCTTGAAAAATACTCAATTCAAAATCCTGAACAGCATGGCTTGCATAAAGGCCATAGTACCTCTACACCACTACTGGAACTCACTGGTTTCATTCACCAGTCATTGGATTAAGGAACCCTAGCAGGGGCAGTCTTCATTGACCTCTCAAAGGCCTTTGAATACTGTCCACCACTCCCTCCTCCTAAACCAATTAACCTCCATTGGCCTCTCTGCAAAATCAACTCTCTGGTTCAAAAGCTATCTAGAACAACGCTCACAAAGGGTGAAAATCAACAATGTCCTCTCCGACCATCTGCCTGTAAGATCTGGTGTCCCAAGACTCCATATTAGGACTGCTCCTTTTTAGCATCTTTCTCAACAATCTGTCATGCCACTGCCCACAACAGATGCTCCTCTATACAGATGATGCAGTAATCTTCACAAGCTCCCCAGACCCAGAGGAACTTGAGGGCAATTTGCAACGTGGCTTTGGGATAGTTGAGGAATGGTTCCATAACCATAAACTAATCCTGAACAGCAATAAAACCAAAGCCATGATGTTCTGCAGCACTCGGAACAAGCATAAGTCTCATGCACTTAACATTAGTACCTGCTCTGGAGCTCTGCTCGAACATACCCAGCACTTTAAATATCTTGGGGTCATACTGGACAGCTGTCTAGCCTATGTCCAGCACATCAGCAATGTTTCTAGGACTGTCAACTACAAGATCAGTCTCCTCCACAGGCACAAGCACTGTCTTACTTTGTACGCCCTTAGACTCGCCATCAACAGCTCCATCTTTTCTGTCATAGACTATGGCTTGGTAATCTATGGCACTGCTTGCCACACTGCTCTCCACAGAATATCAGTTGCACTGAACAAGGCTTGCAGACTGCACACAGGGGCTGCACGTCTCACCCATACTTGTGACCTCTATGCTCAAATGGGCTGGCTCCAACTCAGTGGGAGGATACACTACAAAACCTGTCTGCTCGCCAAAAAGGCTCTTCTTGGTATCCTTCCCCATGGCACAGCTAACCTACTCCAACTTCACAGCAGTAGCTCGCAACATACAAGAAGCACTAGCACCCACTTCTTCCATGTTCCTCATCCTCAAATGATGCAGGGCCAACGCTCCTTTGCCTAGAGAGCACCCCTCTGGTTTAATGCCCTCAGCCGGGACATCTCCAACCAACCTACTCTGGGCCCTTTTAAAAGACTGCTTCGCCAACATCTTTCTGCATCCAGCACCTGTGACTGCAACCCCTAGTCCCCATTGCCTACAGTCTCAGCCCTGCCACTTAGTGGCTCCCTGCACTGGCATGGACACTTGCCGCCTCTACCCATTCCACCCCACTCACTCACTGCTACCTCCTCTCTGCCCTGCCACTTAGTGGCTCACTACACTGGCATGGCCACTGGCCACCTTCAACCCACCACCCTCACTCCCTCACACCCTCTCACTATGACAATGTCAATGACTGCTGACCCTTTTTTCTCACCTCATTCCCACTCCCTCTCCTACCCACTGACTCCTTTAGTCCCTCTCTAACTCCTATCTGCCTATCTCCAACTATTTGCCAACTTACAGTGTACGCAAACCTATGGTATTTTACCTATTATTGTCATGTTTTTACACTCTTGTCTGTATAACCTTTGTAATTATTGTCCATGTTTTATACTCTCTTGTTTGTATAATCCTTTGTGTTATTGTCTTCCTTCCCACTGATGTGGAACCTTTGTAAACGAGCTCCCAGCTCAAAGGTGTTTAATCCTAGATCTCAATAAATAAATAAGTGAGTAGGTGGTAAAAAGAAAGTATACAAAAAAAACTGTAGTCATTGCCTTCAGAGAAAAACTTTGCTCCAGAGAGCGCTGCCCCTTTGGACAATATCTCCACCAGCGCCCCCATGGAGTTGGTTTGCATAGACTTTCTGTGTCTGGAGCCTGATCAAAAGAACACTGGCAATGTACTGGTGGTAACTGATCATTTTACTCGCTATGTCCAAGCCTTTCCAACAAAAGAACAGAAGGCCTCTACAGTGGCCAAGGTACTGGTGGAGAAGTTCTTTGTCCATTATGGTGTGCCCCAATGTATTCACTCTAATCAAGGAGATGCTTTCCTTGTGGGGAGTGCGGAAGTCCAGAACCACTCCTTACCACCCCTAGGGGAACCCCCAACCTGAGCATTTTAACAGGACCCTCCTGAGCATGTTGGGCACACTTCACCCCAAAGATAAACACAAATGGAGTCAGCAAATCAGTACCTCGGTGCATGCCTATAATTGTACAAGAAATTATGCTGCCGGGTTCTCTCCGTATCGCCTCATGTTTGGAAGGGAAGCCCGGTTACCTGTGGATGTTTGCTTTGGAGTGTCCCCAGATGGAATTCATGCTGAGAACTATATGCAATATGTACAGCAGCTAAAAGCCCAGTTACACCATGTTTTTCATTTGGCCCAGACCATGGCCGCCAAGAGAAACCTTGCCAACAAAGAGAGGCATGACAAGAAAGTGAAGGCTCAAGAGCTACTGCCCAGAGACCGTGTATTGTTGCGCAATTTCGGAATGCATGGAAAGCATCAAATTGCTGATAGGTGGCATCATCTTCCACACACAGTGATCAGTAAACTGGATGAACTGCCTATGTACAAAGTGAAAGTACGCCCTGAGAACAACTCTAGAGCTGTTAAAACCATGCACAAGAACCATTTACTACCTATTGGCCACGTAATAATCGATGCTGAACAGTCAGATCCTGCCCCTCCTGGGCCAGTAACTCATGCCACTGTCAAAAGGTGCCAGAGTCAACCCTCTCCAACAGTGCAACAACCCAGGCCTTCCCCTCAGCAGGCCAAGCCTGATGATGACAGTCAGTCTGAATCTGACAGCAGTGAGTGCAATGCTCCTTATTATCCTACTTATGAACTGAGTCAGTTATTTCAAAGTCACCCAATGTATAACTGTGGGGATGAAGCTGGGCCCTCAGGACTGTCCAATCTCCCGGCTTCCTCCCTGGCACCAGTGCCCCAGAGAGTGAGGTGCAAAGTACAATATAGCATCCGAGATGTCTGACACGCTCTGCTTGGTGGAATTGTTTGAACTGCCCAAGGAGGAGCCTGATGCCATAAACTGTCTTGGTGACATACCAGTAAATGATGATTATAATGAACTTGACACTGTTGTCCTAAGTGACCCTAGTATCCAGTCTGCTATAGAGCGTGTCAGCCAAGCACCTCAAGATACAAATGTGTTAGAATCTTCCTTGGATAATCCATCTGAACCTTTTACAGAGGATAACCCTGTGCCAAATGTGGTGGACCCAGAGACTGATAGTGTTCCCCTGCTGGAGTCTTCACCCAGTGCAGAGGTACCCCTCTTGACCCAAGAAGAGACTGATGCTGGTGCGGATACTCCAGAGACTATACCTGTTCCCCAATGACAGTCTGGGAGAATTGTTAAACCAGTTATGCATCACAGCTATGACTCTCCTGGAAGACCAGTTGATTTTCCTCTGAATGTTGTCCATAAGGGTGTCTATATCTCCCAGAGCTCACTTCCTAAACTGAGCCTTTCTGCTGCCTCTAAGTTAATTGTTCATCCTTCAGAACATGGTGCCCCTGCCCAATCTAGCCCCAAGTTAGCCGACAGGGATGGGTCTCCATCTGTATTGTTTAACATGCAAGAAATTATAACTTGAATCAGTATAGTAGTCCTAATAATATGTTAATCATAGTAGAATCAGTCTTACATGTATGAGAAACACATAACTGTTGTCATTACATATATAATATGTGTGAAGTGTATTGAAAATGTATAGCAATGTGATAAATTTATGTTTACTGATGCATCAGTCTTTATCTTGTCTAGTGTATTAATGTCACGTATACCTTGTACAGAATATTGTCTTATTACGATACTGCTAAAGTGTAGACTTGACACGGATTGCCAAGTTTTTCCAGGCAGGGAAGAGTGTGGCCCCCCCATAAATGGGGGGTTCCCAAAAGTCTTCCTTGGGTGTGCCTAAATGCCCACTGCCTGGTGGTGTTCTGTGTTCTAATCATTTAAAAGTAATTGCATGCCAGTGCCCTATTAGCCTCCATGCCTGTCTCTTTAAGAGCTGCCTATCTCGTAGTGTATAATTAATCTGGGTCGGAGTTGCGTGTTCCTAAGCTCAAGTCCTGCCTCGGCAGCCAGAGAATTGCTCCATTCTGCCATTGCTAATTGTGCAGAGGAAGCTCTGTTAAGAATTGTAATTGTTTGCTGATTATCTGTATGTGAAAAATGACATAAGGGCCACAGAGATCCAGGAGGAACAACATGGAGGAGAGATACTGTGGGTTTAGCTGGAAAGGAAAATGGGGCCAGCCATCCGCACAGGTGTGATCTATAGACCACCAGCCCAGGAGGAAGAAACAGATAGGGAGCTGTTGCTAACCATCCAAAGGATGGCAGACAAGGGTGAGGTAGTACTGGTTGGAGACTTCAATATTCCAGACGTGGACTGGAGCATCCCAGCAGCAACATCAACTAGGAGCAGATCTGTCCTGGACTCCCTTCAGGGTGCCTTCCTCAAGCAACTGGTCATGGAACCAACTCGGCAGAAGGCAATACTGGACCTTGTGCTCACAAACAGGGACAGTATAATGGGGGTAACAGTAGGGGAGCACCTGGGGAACAGTGACCACCAGTCATTGTGGTTTGAAATCACAGAAAGAGCAGAACCAAACCACACAAAAACACGTATCCTGGATTTTAGGGGGGCAGACTTTGGGAAAATGAGGAGATACTTGAAAGAGGCATTAAGGGGAATGGAGCAGGGATCAGGGGTTGAGGAACAGTGGGCAGTATTTAAAATGGGGATTACAAGAGCAACAGAATTATGCATTAAGCAGGTTAGCAAGAGCAAAAGGAAGAGGAGACCATTATGATTTTCCAAAGAGGTAGCAAAGAAAGTGAAAGCCAAAAAGATTGCACTCAGGCAACACAAAAAGACACATGCAGAAGGGGATAGGGAGAAGTACCAGAAGAAGAAAAGGGAGGCAGGGAGGTCAGTAAGGGAAGCCAAAGCTCAGACAGAAGAACACATTGCAAAATCAGTGGGTAGAGGGGACAAAACCTTTTACAGGTACATAAGTGAAAAAAGAAAGGCAAAGGGAGCGATAGTGAGACTGAAGGGGGAGGATGGGGGCCGCGTGGAGGATGACAACAGTAAAGCTGACATATTGAACAGGTATTTCTGCTCAGTCTTTACTGAGGAAGAGGAGGGTAATGGGTCTGAAGGGAGTGCAAGGAGTGAGAATGGTACAGAAATGGACACAAGTCCCTTTGCATGAGAAAGCGTCCTGAAGGAACTGGAAGTATTAAGAGTTGATAAAGCAAAGGGGCCAGATGGGATGCACTCCAGGGTCCTTAAAGAACTAAGAGAGGTGGTGGCTGAACCTCTGGCTATTCTGTTTAGCCAATCACTGGAAACAGGGGAGGTACCCAAAGACTGGAGGACAGCAGATGTAGTCCCCTTTACAAAAGTGGGAACAAGAGAGGAGGGAACTACAGACCAGTCAGCCTCACCTCGGTAGTGGGGAAGATCATGGAAGCACTACTAAAGGAGAGATTGGTGGATCATATGGTTGTCAATGGACTACAGGACCCAAGGCAGCATGGTTTCACCAGGGGGAGGTCATGTCAGACCAACCTCATTGAATTTTTTGACTGGGTGACTAGGGAGGTGGATCAGGGGAGGGCAGTGGACATGGCCTATCTGGACTTTAGCATGGCCTTTGACACTGTGCCACATAGAAGACTATTACACAAACTGTGGAATATGGGTGTGGGCAGGACAGTGATGTGGGTGGGTAGGTGACTGGCTGGGCGGCAGGACACAGAGGGTGGTGGTAAGTAGCTGTCACTCACAGAGGGAAGAGTGACCAGTGGGGTACCACAGGGATCAGTGCTGGGACCAGTCCTATTCAACATCTTCATCAGTGACATTGCATGGGACCTAGAGGCAGAATTTCCCTGCTCGCTGATGTCAAAGCTCTGTAACAGAGTAGACACACCAGAGGTGTGATAGAATGAGAAGGACCTGCAGAAACTTGAAGAATGGTCAGAGGTTTGGCAGTTGAAATTCAGTGCAAAGAAGTGCAAGATAACGCATATGGGGCACAAAAACCCCGGCACAATATATCAGTTGGGGGGGTGAGTATATAGCATGCACCAAGCAGGAAAGGGATCTTGGGGTTATCATCTCTGATGACCTCAAGGTAGGGAAACAGTGTGACAAGGCAACAGGTAAAGCAAATATGATGCTGGGATGCATAGGCAGGGGCATCACCAGCAGGAAAAGAGAGGTTATAATTCCTCTATACAAGACACTAGTGAGGCCCCACCTGGAGTACAGTGTACAGTTCTGGAGACATTACCTACGTAAGGACATAGACAGGGTAGAGAAGGTTCAGAGGAGGGCAACAAAGACAGTACAGGGATTGCATTACAAGTCCTATGAGGACAGGTTGAAGGAGCTGAATATGTACTCCCTGGAGGAGAGGAGGGAGAGAGGGGATATGATAGAGACATACAAGTATCTTACAGGGAGGAACAGGGTGCAGGAATACACTATTTTTAAGCGAAAAAGATGTTCCAGGACTAGAGGGCATGGGATGAAGTTGGAGGAAGGACGATTCAGAGGAAACGTGAGGAAGAATTTCTTCACAGAATGGGTGGTGGACAAGTGGAACACCCTGCCAGAGGAAGTGGTGGGGGCTGAAACAATCATGAGATTAAAGAATGCATGGGATAGACAAAGGAATTCTGGAGGTCTGGGGTAAGGGGCAACAGGCTTCTAGGAAAACATAAACTGAACTTACAAGCTCAAATGGGCAGACTGGGTGGGCCATAGGCCCTTATCTGCCGACATTGTCTATGTATCTACGTATCTGCTTTCTTAATAATGATACAGTAGTTTGTCTAACCTGCCTTCTTTGCAGTATGGACTTTTCTGTTAATCACCACCATCTTGGTTCTGGACTGCCAGTATCCACCAATCAGTACCTTTGGGGGCCTTAAAATGGAGCCTGCCCCCAGGGGTGTTGTGGGAGTGAATTTCTGTAGGAATTGTAGTTTTTACTGTTTGGCGCCTGAATGGATCTGGAGGGGGAGCCCTTGCTATGACAGACAGATGGATCAAAGAATCAAACCTTTTGGATCACTGGGAAAGTCCCAAGCTGCCTGCAGCAGTGAGTCAGTGTGAAGTAGGAGTTGAGAGTGAGAGGAACTCGAGAGATTCATGCAGCTGCTCCTGCGTAGTGCGCAGGGAAAATCAGCAGGAAGGCTGTAACTGGCCTGCCTGCTTCCATCTTCCTAAGTGAAGAGAACTGACAACCGGAATAGGACTGTATCTGAACTTGTGTCTTTCTACCTAATTGTGACTAATTTCACCTGAAGAGGGACCGAATACTTGCTTTTGAGCAATCGGCCTGTCAGGACTTCCATCACGACCTCAGAGCGTATGGTTTGCTCAGAAAATCCTGTGTATTGCAACCAGACTTTCATCTGAACTGTGGTACTTCCTTGCCTTTACTATAAGTGTGCTGAATGCGAATAGTGGGTCGCAATTAGGTTCCCCACTGCTTGAATGTGTCACACTTTCTGGAAGCAGTATCCAGTAACTCTGACCAGACTGAATCTATTTCCTTCAACCCTTCTGGTCCTCAACACCACAGCCCTGATTGCCACTCACGCTGCAGAGAACCCCCCGACCCCCTGTCAGTTTGACCTCTGCGGTAGGGAAAGTGATGGAATCACTTCTGAAGGAAAGAACTGTTGAGTACCTAGAGGTCAGTGGGGCACAGGACCCAAGGCAAGATGGGTTCACAACAGGAAGGTCATGTCAGACGAATCCAATTGATTTATTTGACTGGGTGTCCAAAGTAGTAGACCAGGGAGGGGCTGTGGACATGGCCTACATAGACTAGCAAGGCATTTGACAGAGTCCCACACAAAAGATTAATAATCAAATTAACCAGCCTGGGAGTGGATCCCAGGGTGGTAGCCTGGGTAAAACATTGGCTGGACAACAGGACACAGAAGGTAATTGTAAATGGAGTCCACTCTGAAGAAAGAGGGGTTGCTAGTGGGGTACCGCAGGGTTCAGTACTGGGTCCAGTCCTTTTTAATGTCTTTATAAGTGACATTGCAGAGGGACTGGAAGGAAAAGTATGCCTCTTTGCAGATGATACACAGATCTGCAACAGGGTTGATACACAAGGAGGCGTGGAAAGGATGAGAAAGGACTTGGCAAGGTTGGAGGACTGGTCAGAAGTATGGCAGCTTGAATTCAGTGCAAAGAAGTTCAAAATAATGCACCTGAGAAACAAAACCCTGGGGAAGATTACACAATGGGGGAGGTAGTAACAACAACAAAAAAGGAAAGGGACCTGGGGGTAATCATATCAGATGACCTTAAGGTTAGCAAGCAATGTGAGAAGGCAGTAGGGATGGCTGGGGGGATACTGGGATGTATAGGGAGAGGCATCACCAGCAGAAAACAGGAAATTGTTATCCCTCTGTACAGACAGCTGGTGAACCCCCATCTGGAATACTGCATCCAGTTCTGGAGACCCCATCTCCGCAAGGATATAGACAGGATGGAGGCAGTCCAGAGGAGGGCAACTAAAATGGTGCAGTGTCTGCAAGAGAAACCATATGTGGAGAGACTAAAGAAGCTTAATATGTATACCCTTGAGGAAAGGAGGGAGAGGGGGGACATGATAGAAACTTTTGCTTATAGATTGCCTTATAGTACACATCATTATACTTTATATCAAGTTTCAGGGTTTCTACCACCTAATTTGAGTTCCATTTACTCTCTTTGTTGTAAATCGGATAATGTATTGAGACAAAAAGAGTCTCTCTCTCCCTTGTATTCTCTGATATCTGTAAGGGAAGCTCCGAGAAACTTGAGATCAAATTTTCTTTCTTGTTTAAATTTGAAAGTCACTAAAATTAAAATAGGTGCTCAAGCTTTTTCTATCCAAGCACCAAAATAATGGAATGATCTTCCAATTGAATTGAGAACTATGAGTAGTCATAATTTATTCAAAAAGAAATTGAAGCATCATTTATTGAGTAGTTTGCAATGTCACTGCTATTTTAAATAATTTGTATTATATTGTTTGTCTTATATGTCGCGTATTTGTATTCCTGTATTAAGTGAATGTAAAAGTTGTCTTTTTGTATAACATCTTGTGACTATTTTATAGTCTCGGGTCGCATATGAGAAAGGGCCTTGGCTCATATGTTTACCCAGTTAACAAAATAAATAAATTATAGAAACTTTTAAGTACCTCAGTGGAATCAACAAAGTCCAAGAGGGTAGCATCTTTCAGAAAAAGAGATGTGCAAGAACAAGGGGGCACAATTTGAAGATAGAGTGGGGACAGCTCAGGGGCAATGTGAGGAAGTATTTTTTTCACAGAGAGGGGGGTGGACACATGGAATAGCCTTTCTGAGGAGGTTGTGGGGTCTAAAACTGTGGGAGTATTCAAGAATGAATGGGACAGACATAAGGCAATTCTTGTGGGGGGGGTAGGAAGAAATAGGCTGTTGGTTAACTATGATCTGCCGCTTATCCTGTAGGTAGGGAAATGGGCAGACTAGGTGGGCCAAGCAGTCCGTATCTGCCATCAAAGTCTATGTTTCTGTGTGATGAGAGACCTGCCTGGGGATTCGCCTCCCAGCTCAACATCAACGAACAGGAAAAACACCACGGTGAATTGTGTGGGCCCTGCTTCTCCGGGCAAACCAGCACTTCATCCTGAGGTCTCCACTTCATCCCTCCTGCAATCTGGTCTGGGAATCATGAGTAAATCATAGGATAGCTCCCCTGCAACTACCTCCCAATCAAAGTATGTCATCTGATTTAATTGGTTTGATTTATTGTTACGAACTGAGCCCTCCGGCTCCAGAATACAAATATTGGGTTAAAGTGCATGTTGTGTTTTCTTTTTCGTAAGGGCCCCAACAAGAGCTGTAACACCAGCCTACCCTGGACAATGTTTCAGGCGAGCCTGTAACTCCAACTGGGTATCCAGAGTGTGTGTAACTGTAATAGAGGGTCTCTTAGAGGCATGCATGCTTAAACCTGATTTAATCAGTAATAGAATCAAACACCAGATTATGCCCCTTCCTTGTTCATGCCCCCAAATAAATCAGATCTGAATCTTTTGCACTTAAACTGTTTGTGGTGTACCTCTGTAAAGACAGCATTGAAATACTGTTGGTTGTTGTGGTAAATCTTGTTTTACAGGGGGTTTCCAGGGCCAAGCCAGCTGATCTAGCCCTGGTGGTAAGTGCAACAAGTGTGAAGTTAAATCTCTTGTTAGGTAGTGGGCCAGTGGCACTGAGAGTTGAGGAGCTGGATGCCACACCTCGCACGACGCCAGCAACCCGGGTTCAGGAACGAGCCCAAGGGGCCGGGGGTCAGCAGGGGAGGGAAGAGATTGAGTGTCTGGAGGATAGCTGTCTCTTCTCTGGGGAGGGTTCTAGGGTCCCACCCCGCTGTAGCAGCACCCAGCAGTGGCTGGGATAGCGCCAGTTCATGGTGGCAGCATATGCTAGTGGGGCAGAGTTCAGCAGGTGGCAGCACATCGTGCCTAGCCGCCATTGCACGCTCGAACTCCAGGGGTGGAAAAGCAGAAAAATCCTCCTCCAGGGGGATAGGCGATGGTGCTGCCATCCAGGGTCCACATTCCCAACGCTGGTGGTTCACCGCTCCGAGTTCCCCCACTCCGGCCCGGCACTCTACACTTGCAGATAGAGTGCCCTGGGTGGGTAGGGCAACCCTTCCCCATGGGATTTAGATCCAGGGGTGATGCCGGGTCGGGGTGCAGAGTTATGTGAGCCTCACAGCGGGAGGTAGAGACCTTGGAGCTGGCAGTCATCGGAGAGAGTTCCCTCGGGTAGGAAGTCAGAAATAAAGTTTCAAAAAAAAAAAATCTGTTGTCATGTGCTAATTGCAATTGTGTATTCAGTGAACCATTTAGGCCACTGGGGGGGGTAACAGTGTCCACTCAGGCCCCTCATCCTGCTCTCAGTCACGCAGGCAGGGGTAGTGTCCCTTGGGGTAGCGCCACCTAGGGCAGGGCTGCAGCTATGAATTTTGGGTCCCCGGACAAGTCACTTGAAATGGGCCCCTGTTTCCCAAACCAGCTAATGGCAGGGGTAATGCCTGCTCCTCAGGTGGGCCCCTCCGGAGCTTGGGGCCCCGGACAACTTCCCCACTTCCCCCCCATTACTGCGGCCCTGACCTAGGGGTTACACAAGTAAAACCTTGTAACATTTTCAAAACGTTTTCAGTGGTAGTGTGGATGCACTGTAACGTTTTCAGTCTGTAATGGTTTCAAAACGTTACAGATTTTCAGTGCAGTGTAGACAGGGCCGTATGTCAAGGAGAGATGAGACAACAGTGCTAAGGCAAGAAGGCAATTATTTCTGAAGGGGAGAGCTTAATCATCTTAATTATAAAACTGACACATAATGAGGAGGTTTATACACTTATGTAAAGGTATTAGTTTTGACTGAAGCACGCAATAAACAAATCAGGGCACTTGCATTATGGGACCTGTAGTTCACACATTTTGTGGACTTCTTATGATGACAGCCACGCAGAGTTCATGCATTCATGCTTAAATTTACAAACAATAGAACACAATACATTACATAAGCTTACCAAAGTTAGACATGTTTTTAACTGAGTTTTTTTATTAATATGTTTATTTCAAATATTATTTCTTCCATCCATTCTAAGGGAAGAAAACCAGTCTGGCACAGGAATCCCTTGTCTAATGATCAGTAGCTTTAGAAGCATCTGTGCATGCTAAGCCATCAGTCAGAACCATTGCTGCAAAGGAACAGGTCAGGAATGAGACAGGGAGTCCCAGCGAATATCTTATGCAAAGTCTGCATATCAATGTCTAGCTGACAATCACCTGCAATGCTAGAAAAAAGTTGGAAACAAAAAACCCTACAATCCTAGGCCTAATAGAGGACATGCTGGTGTATCCCCCATGCAGAGAGGGCAACTGGAGAGACAGGTGGGAACAAGAAATTTTATACCAGATGGAGTCCTCCTCCACTCCCACCTGCCAGTTTTTTTTATGTTTGCTTGCACGCATGCACAAGAAACATTATGTGGCAGCTTAGGAGAGAAGCGGGTTGCGGAGGTGTGGCACTGTGGCAGCCAAAGGAGGCATTGCATTTGGGGGCTTGGCACTGGTGGACCAATGGAGGCAGTGTGCTGATGACACTGGCTTCTAAAAGTGCCACCAAGTTGTAACGCTTTCGCCGCAGCAATCAGGGGCCACCCCGTCATTGCAGCATCAGGCATTGCAGGGTGGTATCTTGCATTGCGGGGCGGTATCTTGCCTAGTGTAATATTGTTTGTGAATGCAGCGGCAAGCCACCACCATGTTTACAAATAATATTACACAGCCCCCAGTGCCAAGGGGGTGCCCAATCTCCCTTGGCATCATGCACCCTCCCAAAAACAGTCTTTATTTGCCAATTGGGGGTCCAATCCCCGTCGGCTTCAGTCCCCCCTTCCCAGTTTAATTTGCTGTCAGGGGAGCCCACTCCCTGTCAGCATAATGTCCCCTCCCCAAAAAAATGTGTTTTGTGCTGAGGGGTGTGACCAATCCCCCTCGGGTCTTGCCCCCACCAGTATGTGCCGAGGGGTTGCTCAATCCCGTCGGCTACAGCCCCAAAAAACACTAGGGTGGCATGCTGGGAGCCCACCCTAGTGTGCCAAAATGTCACTATTAAAAGAAAACAGTCCCGCTATGTTTTTTTTAACCTGTAAAAAAGCGGTCCCTCGTTGAGTCCGGTGGCCCCTCCCCAACCCCGTGCCACCCTCTCGCACCTTGCCTCCCCACACAACCCCTCACCCCATTCTGCCTTCGAGCCCAGCACGACGATCTCCGGTGGACCAGAACACGTCTGCACACTTCAAAGCCGACCCCGAAGTGAAGAAATGCCGGTAAGCTATATAATGGCATAAATAGGAGTTTTTCAACTTTGGTGCATATCTCAGGCATTTTGGGGAATTTTGGTGCCAAATTTTCAACATGGGGTTATTGGGACCCCTCCTCATGAATTCAACCACTGTCATGGTGTTATTGAGTCCTAAAAGGTGATTTCGCGGTCACTGCGTGGAATCACCTTTCGGGAACAATTAATGAAACGACAGTGCCAGTGTTCATGAGGTGGGCTCTCAAAAAGTCTATGTTGCAAATTTGGTGGAAAAAATCCAAAAAATTACTGTTTTATGAGCATGCGTTGCGCAGTTGCTATGCACGCTTGTAACTACGCGAATTTGCAATATTTTCACTCCAGATTTTCAACATTGCCATTTTTCTGCACCTCCTTATGAACAGTACAGCTGTCATTTTTCACATCCTGACCGAAATGTGTTTTCACACTTCTGGTGCAGAATAGCCCAGTCGCTGTAGGAAATCAGTGTTTGGAACACATTAAGACAAGCATTTGTCAATGCCAATGTTTGCTTGTTGGCATTGGCATTGGTAGTTACAGAGCTGCATAATAGGAATGGCAGCAAAGTATTGAACTGAAGCCAACCCCACCACCACCCTGCAGAGAGTGACAGGCATTGGGGTGTGTCTTTGGGTCATCAGGCATAATGACCATGCCATTTCACCACACCCTACCCTACAGACACTGACAAGTGTCACGATGTGCCTTGGGGTCTTTGGCCCTTATGCGCACCCCATTCCATCAGGAAATACAGTGAGATGGGTGCGGTATAGGAGAATGGGGTGAACTTTGGGGCCGAAGAGTCCAAGGCATGCCTCGATGCCTGTCACTGGCTGCAGGGTGTGAAATGGTATGAGCATTACAGGCAAGAATCCCAAGTCACATCCCTGATGCCTGTCATTCTCTACAGGGTTGGGCATTATGGTTGGAAACCTTAATACCTCAGGCATTCGTTGGTATTTTCACTCCAAATTTTCAACATGGTTTTTTTGTGACCCCACCTCATGAACAATGGCAATATCAGTTTGTTAACCAAAAGCTGCTTATGCACAACAACTATGGCATTTAGCACCACAGGTGCAAAAACATTCCGAAAAGGATGTAAAAAATGACAGCTGTACTGTTCATGGGGAGGTGTAAAAAATGGCAATGATGCAAATGTGCAGTTAAAATATTTAAAAAAATGGTGAAGTCACGAGTGCACACCCGTAATGTAATTAGTTTGGAGATTTTTTTACAGCAGATTGTCAACACAGGCATTTTGGGACCTCCGATCATGAACAGTGTCACTGTGATTTTCTTTATCTGTCCCGAACAATGATTTCTCACAGCGACCGCGCATCTCTGCGCTGAAAGTGTGAAAACACATTTTGGCCATGTTGTGAAAAATGACAGCTGTACTGTTCATAAGGAAGTGTGGAAAAATGCCACTGGTGAAAATCTAGATTGAAAATATTACAAAGTCATGAACTTATGAGGGTGCGTGGAAACTGCGCAATGCTCACTCGTATCACAGTCAGTTTGTGGACTTTTGTCACCAAATTTTCAACATAGCCATTTTAAGACCTCTGCTCATGAACAGTGTAACTGTGATTTTCTTAATGTGTCCCAAACATTGCTTTCGCACACCGACTGCGCCATTGTGCGCTACATGGTCGGAAACATGTTTTGGGCAAGATGTGACAAATGGCAGCTGTACTGCTCATAAGGAAGTGTAATAAAATGGCAATGTTGAAAATCTGGAGTGAAAATATTGAAAATTCGCAAACTTATGAGCGTGCGTAGGAACTGCGCAGCGCACGCTCGTAAAACAGTCATTTTGGGCATTTTTCACCAAATTTTCAACATAGCCATTTTAAGACCTCTGCTCATGAACAGTGTCACTGTGATTTTCTTAATTGTCCCATACATTGATTTTGCACACCGACTGCACCATTGTATCGCTACATGGAGCGAAACCGTTTTGGGTGAGAAGTGAAAAATGACAGCTGTACTACTCATAAGAAGGTGTGGTAAAATGGCAATGTTGAAAATCTAGATGAAAATAATAGTAATTCACGAACTCACGTAGAACTGCGCAAAGCCACGCTAAGTAAAACAGTCATTTTTTAATTTTCCACCAAATTTTTTAAATAGGCTTTTTGAGGCCATCTTATGAACACTGGCAGTGTCGTTTCGTTAATTGGTCCCAAAAGGTGATTTCGCGCAGTGGCTGCGAAATCACCCTTCGGGCCCGAGTAACGCCATGACAGTGCAAGAATTCATGAGGAGGGGTCCCAAAAACCCCATGTTGAAAATTTGGTGCAAAAATTCCAAAAAGTGCCTGAGATATGCAATAAAGTTGAAATAACCCTGTCTATCCCATTATACAGCTTGCCGGCATTTCCTCAGTTCGCGGTCGACTTTGAAGAGTGCAGACGTGTTCCGGTCCACGAAGATAAATGCGCACTGAGGGTCTGGTAAGTATGGGGTGAGGGTGGTGTGGGAAGGCAGGGTCGCAGTGGGTGGCGCAGGTTGTGGGAGGGCGGGAGACTGCGTGGGACCGTTTTTCTTTACAGGTTGTTTTCTTTTTAATGATGGCCTGGGGCGTTTGCCATGCTGGGGTGGGCTCCAGCATGGCAGAAGGACGGCTGGGGGGCGTGGAGCCGGAGGTTGGGCACCCCGTCGGCCATGGCATCTGTTGCCACGCTGGGGTGGGCTCCCAGTGTGGTACCCTGAATTGGGGGGGGAGATAGTGAAGCCGACGGGGGATTGGGCACCCCCATCGGTGACAGCATGGGGAGGAGAGACAATGGAGTCAACGGGGTATTGGGCACCCCTGTCAGCTATACAATGTGCGGCCATGCTGGGGTGGGCACCCAGCATGGCCTATGTAACTGTGCTTGGGGAGGGAAGCTCGCAGCGTGCGTGTTTTTGTGTGTGTGTGTGTAGGGGGAGCTGCACATGAGCAGGCGATATCTTATCGCTGTTCACTGGAGCGTAGCTCCTCCTTTCAACTGTATGCCACTGCATTTTGGAGCTTGTCATGCATTGGCAGAATGGGGCCGCGCCTGCCAGCACACTGACTGAATTGGAAGAGGGGGTGACACACCTCCGAAAACTCGGATGATGGCACTATGTTTCTTGCACATGCGTGCAAGCAAACATAAAAATCACAGTGACACTGTTCAAGAGCAGAGGTCTTAAAATGCCTATGCTGAAAATTTTGTGACGAAAGTCCATAAAATGAGTGTTATGAGCATGCATTGCACAATTTCCACGCATGCTCGTAAGTTTGCGAATTTAATATTTTCACTCCAGATTTTCAACATTGGCATTTTTCCACACCTCCTTATGAACAGTATAGCTGTCATTTTCCTCATCCTGGCAGAAATGTGTTTTATACTTCCGACGCAGAATAGCACAGTCGCTGTGGGAAATCAGTGTTCAGGACACATTAAGGGAATCACAGTGACACTGTGCATGAGCAGAGGTCCTAAAATGCCTATGTTGAAAATTTGGTGATGGAAGTCCATAAAATGACTGTGTTACGCGCATGTGTTGAGCAGTTTCCACACATGCTCGGAAGTACGAGCATTTTTAATATTCCCACTACAGATTTTCAACATTGTCATCTCTTCACATCTCCCTATGGATGGTGCAGCTGTCATTCTTCACATCCTGCCCAATCTGTGTTTTTGTACATGTGGCGCAGAATGGCACGGTCGCTGTTGGAACTCAAAGTTCGGCACACATTGACAAAATCACACTGCCACTCTTCATGAGAAGAGGTCCCAAATGCTTTCATAAGGTGGGGTCACAAAAAGGCCACGTTGAAAATTTGTAGTACAAATACCAACAAACGCCTGGGGTGTTAGGGTTTCTAACCATAACATCCCACCCTGTACAGACTGACAGGCATCGGGGTGTGCCTTTGGATTACCGATTGTATTGCTCATACCATCCCACCCCCACTCTCCAGCCAGTGACAGGCATCGAGGTGTACCTTGGACTCTTTGGCCCCAGAGTTCACCCCATTCTCCAATGCTGCACCCATTTCAGCGTATGTCCTTATGGAATGGGGTGACTATACAAGAAGAAGAAGAAGAAAAATCAGTATTTATATAGCGCTTTTCATACACAGTATCCCAAAGCGCTTTACAAGCAATGCGAGACTGGTAGTGACGTGACTGAAAGTGTGGTGGCGGCCATATCGCACATCATCACCCACACACAGCCTGGATAATTGCATGAATCGGTTTATGGGAAGGGGAATGTTGGCCAGGACACCGGGAATGTTCCCTGCTCTTTGCAAAGAGTGCCCTGGGTTCTTTTACTTTCACATGGACACCCACCAGGACAACACCAGGGTGAGCAGAAGGGACCTCAGTTTACCATCTCATCTGAAGGACGGCACACCCCAGCAGTACAACACCCCCCAATACTGCACTCGGATGCCAGCGATTTTTAGGTGCAAGTCCAATCCCGGTGTGGGATGAGAACCCACGACCTTCTGGTCCAGAGGCGGATGTGCTAGCAACTGAACCCACGCTGACACCTATAAAGCCAAATGCCCCAAGGCACACCTCAACATGTGTCGGTGTCTGCAGAATAGGGTAAGGTGACATAGCATGAACGTCATGGGTGATGACCCAAACACTGACGCCAATGCCTGTCCATCTCTACAGGATGGAGGTGGGGTTGGCATGAAGTTCAATACTTCACTGCCATTCCTATTCTGCATCTAACTCCTGCATTTCCAATGCTAATATCAGCAAGCAAACATTTGGCATTGACAAATGCTTGTTTTTAGCTTGATTGCAGAATGCAAATTAAACACATTGATTAGAGCCACTAAGGTGGCTGAAAATCAGACTTCAGTCAATGACGATTGATCTAATAATACAGGTTTTCTACTGGAAAGCATACTTTCAAAGGAGTTTCACCACTCCAATGAGTGTTCTGGGTTTTGCCATTTTGATTACGCTGTGTGCCGATGTCCCCTGTCTAACACTCCCCCTCACTACCACGCCACTTCCTGTATTATGGAGCACTTATGTGGGCTTTTGCTGCTGCCGCTCAGGGTTACTTCACATTATGCCTGCCAAGCAGGCTTTTGTTGCTGTTGCTTGTGGTGGTGTCATTATAAAACAGGTCCTACTACAAACGGTTTCCACTTGTATGACCTTTGCAAGCATGGCATTTAGCAGAAAAAGATTTTGCACAGAGGTTTGCAAACTGGTTCCAAGACACATCAGAACCATCTTATTATTATATCATTTTTGTGTGAGTTCCTTGCAGGATATACTGTATACTATGCTATAAACAGAAACTGAAAGTTTCTTTTGGAGGACACAACAAAGTTAAATCAGAAAGAAATAATTCTTCAAAGCTTTGATTTACAGTACTTAATTTTTTTCCTCTCTTTCATTTGTCAGTTTCATTTTTTGTTTATTCCATTTCTAGTTTGTTCTAAAATGTACCACCCAAAGCTAAAACCATACCCGAGCCTGAACTGTCCCACGCTACA
Organism: Neoceratodus forsteri; assembly: GCA_016271365.2. Lineage (NCBI taxonomy): Eukaryota > Metazoa > Chordata > Ceratodontiformes > Ceratodontidae > Neoceratodus > Neoceratodus forsteri. Next base: position 80,806,469 of record CM028133.1, on the reverse strand, counting down.
AGAGACATTCCTCATTTTACCCTCAGAATTGTTCCATCTCACATGGCAAGGGTACGTACTGATTGCTTTGTACTGGGAACAGTTTTGGCATGACACTATCTCCAGATCATGCACCCCCACCATCTACCACCCTCTTACCACCCCATCACCTTCCTCCCACTAATCACTACATACCCGCTCAACACATATAATTACTGGCAGTAGGTCCCAAATTCCATCATAGATATCCCCCCAAACTATTTAATAATACCCCCCACTATTTCCCACCAATTCCCATACTCTGCACACCCTACTACTTACCTCCTTCCCACAGTGGCACCCACCTCTGTCCCTCATCATGGCTCCTCTGTCCCTTAATGCTGAATCCTTAACGTTCCTCGATGCCCTGCTCCTCTGACTGTCAACTGCATTGAAATTAATAGGCCCCATTCATTTCAATGAGCCATTCTTTTCAATATTTTTTTCTTTAATTCATAACTTTTTTTATTTTAATATTTTTACGTACTTTTCTTCTGCCATGGTCTTTTTTATCCCGCCCTCATGAACCTATGGGTGTCAACTTTCAAATACCCCCAGAAAAGAGTGGCTGTCGCATATACAAGTGTTCTCTGCAAACACCCATTTGGGGGGATTTGAAAGTTGATACCTATAGGGTTCATAAGAGTGGGGCTAAAAAAGACCTTACTGTGTCAGAAAAATAGTAGGTGCAGATATTAAAAACCAAAGTTCTGAACTAAAAAAAAACATTTAAATGAATGGATCCATTATTTAAGTGGGGTTTTCATAGTTTTTTTGTCTGAGGAAGGCATCTTTAGAGGAGCCGCACACTGTTGCAATCCAGCAGCCTACCCATGTGAGAGGAGGTATCCATATAGGAGCCATGCTCAGCACCAATCCAGCTTGAGGGTCGTCTGTATAGGAGCAGAGCTCCATGAAGATCCCATGGCTCTCTTCTCCTCCTCCTCCTCCCACAAGCCCAAATACCAAAATGAATAACTGGACCTGCCGGTACAGCTGCTCCACTGTACAGGCCTAGGCATCACTAGCTTATTTCATCTAGCTCTTCCATGTCCTTGTTCACAGCACATTTACACTAAAAATCGTGCAATCAAACATCACTGGCATTAAGTAATGCTTGTTTAGTTTAGGGTGCACCTCTGTGCACTTCAGTGGTGCCTATCCAGTTAGACACTCACAGCTCTCCAGATGGAAAAATATAAAGATGACAGAGAAGGGAGCGGTACACTCATCCCCCTCTTAGAATAACACTGCCACAATGAGTTGCCCAGAACAGTACACTGTGATTACCTTTTGTAAGACTCCCTGCTTCTTTCCATGTATTATAATGAAGCCCCCTCTGTTACAATGAACCCTTCCGCCAGTTACAATACAATCTGGGGGTGGGGTGGGACAGATGTCATATATGTTATATGACTATTATTTAGGACTTCAAAAGGACTTGAAGAGCTACTAACTATTCTGGGAAATGGCAAACATGATGAGGAGTGTTCTGTCTTGGGTTGAAAAGACACACTTTTGACTGATAACTTTTAATAACATTTTACTGACCCATCTTCTGAGTTTAACAGCAATGCTACTTACAGTGGAGGGCAATCATTCCTTATGTCAGCAAACGGGCTCACATGCTGTCAAATAGGACATGCAGCTTGAACTCTAAAAATGTCACGAGGAGGAGGATGAGAGGTTTCACATTTTTTACCAAATGTGGTGTGCTTCAGCTGCCTGGGTGACAGGAGAGGGCCACAATGAATCCTTGGTCTTTTTTTGTTTAGAATTTTCTATGAAAACAGGATCTTTGTCCCTTGGAAATGTATATCCTGCTGCTCATATTACAGCATGTTGCCATGGGACCCAGGACCCCATCAGCACAGTATTTTCACCTCAGGTGTAGATAAACAGCACTGGGTGACAAAGATCATGTTTTAATGCAACTGTCCATAATAGTATATAATTCAGGGAAGAGAAATACACAACAGATGTGAAGGAAAGGAATTTACTTTTTTATACCCTCTGTATTGCCTACCGGCAGAGACTGTGGACTTGAAGACAGTAGAGGCCTTCAAGGTAATCCTGGATGGATTTCTGTTTCCTAAGGAAACCACTAAATAACCTGGGTAGTACAGTGCTTTAGTAACCCCTTTAAGTTAGTACTTAAAGAGCTGCTGATGCCTTTAAGAAAACTTTGGAAGACAATATTTAGAGACAATTCAGCATGTAGTTCATGTGTCTTCTATAGATTTCTCCTCTTCATTACTTTTTACTGTGGAAATTCCCACAGTAACAAGGTCTTTATCCCTTTGAGTTTATCTGTCTCTATAGCTTATTCTCTACTTGAAATGATAATGCTCTAATGTTATATCATAGCCTGTTGCCATGGTATTAACTGTGATGTCACAAGAAGAGTGTTATGACATCAGGTTGGGAGGAAGCAATAGGAGCTGATAAATCCTCAAGGAACAATTGTCCTGTATTCATGATTGTGACCTCCATAATCAATACCAAGGATAAGAAATACAGAGCTAATGAGAAGTATAAGCCAATTTCTGTCCAAATATTATGCATGTCAAATTTCTTCTTGAGACATCGGTGGCTCTTTAAATAACCCTGCTTTACAGCACTACTTTTCCCATGCCGGAATCCTTCCAGCGGATGTTAGTGACCACTGCCTTATAGCCGGCATAAGAACCATCACTAAATCATTATCTACATCAAAGTTTTCTACCAAAAGATCCAGATGGAACTTTGACCCTCTGGCCTACTTCAATGATCTAAAAAACTCTTTGCTCTGGTAGAGTTTCTACCTGGCTAAATCAGTGGGTAATGCTATGACGTTCTCCATGAAATCATAACCAGTGCCCTAAACAACCATGCTCCTTTGATTAAGGCTCGAGTAAAAAACAGAACCTGCCATTGGTTTTCACTGGACCTGAAGAATACCTTACCCAAAAGAGACCAGCTATGGAAAAAGTCCCAGAAATCGCATGTCGATGCAGACTGGTGTCTCTTTAGGACAGCTAGAAATGCCTGCACAAAACTGATCAGAGAGGCTAAGGCCAATTTTTATCAAAATGGATTGCTGCCTGCATCCAACAGCCCTATCAAATTCTGGTCCACCATAAAGGAACTTTCTGGCCACTCCCCAGGTAGTGTGCTACCATTCAAAATTACCACTGACAATGTCACTATCACTGATAAATCTGAGATTCTTCAAGCCTTCAACAACCACTTTGCCACCGCAGGCATGGCGTTCGATAATGCACCAGTAAGTAGCCTCCGTCTGCAGTTCAAAGCCCAGTCACCAGAACCAAGTAACAAAAATACAATCTTATCCTTTTCCCCAACCACCATAAAAGAAGTTGAAGACCTTCTGCTATGGCTAGATACTAGAAAAAGCGCAGGAGCCGACTCCTTTGACCCATACTTTCTGAAAATAGCATACCACATACTTCCCACACCTATATCACTCCTATTCAACCTGTCCCTAGCCCAAGGCTCTATCCCCATGGAATGGAAAACTGCTCATGTTATCCCTCTATTTAAAGCAGGGGATCCATGTGACCTAAACAATTATAGGCCAATCTTTCTTCTACCTATACTTTCAAAAATGCTGGAAAAAATCGTGGATATACAGTTGAGATCTTTCCTAGACAACTCTACATTGCTTAACCCCATGCAGTCCGGCTTTAGAGCAAAGCATAGTACTGTTACGGCGCTGGCCAAAGTCACTAATGACTGGCAATGGGACCTCAACAATAAAAAATGTGTTTGTGCTGTATTATTAGATCTCAGTAAGGCCTTCGATACCGTCAACCACTGCCTACTTCTCCCCACCCTAAAAACCATAGGCATGGACTCAATCTCATTGGATTGGTTCCAGGACTACCTCTCTGATAGGCAGCAACAAATCAAGGCCGAAGGAGAGCTCTCTCCACTCAAACCAATAAAGAGGGTTCCTCAGGGCTCCATATTGGGCCCTCTACTGTTTGCCATCTATATTAACAGCCTGGACTTAGGCATCACGGAAGCCAGCATCCACTTGTTTACCGATGATACGGTGCTCTATCTAAGCCGTGACTCACCTGGAGCCGCATGCTCAGAACTACAATCTGAATTCAATACACTGCAGCACCAGCTTCTCAGCAAAAAGCTACTGCTAAATGCAAAAAAAACAAGGTCATGTTCTTTTCACCATCTAGCACTGGGGCCTACTCTGCTGCTGCTGGTACTTTTCCTCCCATAACCACCCTACTAGGCGAAAATCTTGAGTTTGTGCCTAAATTCAAATATCTGGGTACATGGGTGGACAACAAACTCTCCTTTGTGGAGTACACAGAAGAATTGATGAAAAAGCTTAGGCAGAGGCTTGGCCTCTTTTTCAGAATTAAACATCTCCTGACAGCAGCCGCAAAAAGACAGCTTGTTCAATCTACATCCCTCTCATTAATTGACTACGCTGACATTATCTATGGCCAGCGCTCCGTCTCACACCTTGCAAAACTGGAAGTTCTTTACCATAGAGCATTAAGATTTATAACTGGCCTCCCATCCTCCACACATCACTGCTCTCTATATGCAGCCATAGGGTGGCCTTCCCTGCAATACAGATGGTGTAGAAATGCAGCCCTCTGGACACTTTGAGCCCTCACCAACAAACTCCCAGATTACATTGTTGCCTGCCTCCCTTTAAGTCCAATCAGTAGCTATGCCCTAAGAAGCCATGCGCTAATTTATTTGAAAATACCCAGGATCAGTAACCATTTTGATAGGACTGCCATAAGCCATGCTTTGCCCACACTCTGGAATAGGATATAAAGATCGTTGAGACTCAGCTATCCTGTCAGTATTGCCCTGTTTAGGACCATTTATGACAAAACGTTTGCCGAAATCTATAAGTGTTTCCATAGTTCCTAGCAGTCCCGCTGACGGTTCCCTCTCCAGCCTTACCACATAAAGCCACGAACCTAGTTCCTTCCTTCCCTATTTAACTAGTTCGCTAGTCAGCTGCCATACTGGCCCTTGGCACCTTGGCACCACTTTTTCCCATACTACTCTCCTCCCGCCACTCAAGCAGGAGATACAGACTTCATTATGGGCCACTCTGTAGCCTAGGATCCTCACCCAAGCATTTAAATGGTCACTGAGGGCTGAAATGTAAATAATTTGTACCTTTCTATAGAGGCCTTAATAAATATGTATCCATGAAGGTTGTATATACCACAATGATGTTGTGTGATGCATATATGTTCTTACGTGAACACTTAGAATGTATACCTTACGCCTACCATTCTTCTTTAAGTTTGCTTGTATCTCTTTGCTCATTTTGTATTCTGCACCTTTGATCTATGTATGTATAACTGTCCTTGACAACAGCAGGTCCACCTTGTAAATGAACTTGCTCAACGGTGATCGCCTGGATAAATAAAGATTTGATTTGAACCCCTTAGACCATCTGAGATTCCAAGATAGGTTCTCTGTACATTACATAATAAATCTCTGGGACTGTCAACGAAAGTCATGCCGGGGTGGTGGTGGGGGGGATTTATCGTTTGCAGAGGTTAAAGGGTGACTTGCACTTTGGTGCAATAGAGAAGAAAGGAGAAAGACAAAAGTGAAGCAAGCTCTCTTGAGCCTGACTCTCAGGAGGAGCCTTGCAGCAACAACCTCAATCATGGAACCATTTTCTTTGATTTGTATAGAATACTGAACAGCTGACTGAAGTGACAGCGGTAATCAACACCTTGCTGACCCTCTAGGGGTAGATGTTAGGAGAGGAGGATATAGTATCTGGAGACTGACCCATGGGACTAAACGGAGTATGGAACAGACTGGTTTCAATTATTAAGTTTGGGTACAGACTAGGGGCCCAGGAACAGTGTATATACAGTTGTCTCTTAGGACTGGTATGATGCTGAATGACAGAGTCTGATGAGATCTGAACTGCTGAAATGTGATTTGGGGTCAAAACTCTTGGTATATGATGTTGAACTGAATTGATCTGAACTGAATTACAAAGTACTGTAGCAACGTGCCCAGCATGGCTGAATACGAGACAGTGTTCAGCATGTGCTTGAACAACGTGCCCAGCATGGGGGCTGCACAAAATTAGGGCCTGATTAAATCAGCCGCCCACTGAGGCCCATTGTCTCAACCTGCATCTGGAAGGTAGGGTGGAGAAGGAGAAGAAACACCTGAAATATGACCAGAGTTGTTGTGTGGAACTACTGGATTGTATAAAGAATCAAACTGAACTTGTAATTATTGGAACAAATACCTTGCTTGATGATTACATATGTTGGTTGTGGACATTGAATTCACTGACTTTGTGTCATTGGACTACCACAACTTTCCTCACACCCTAACACCACCCAAGAGGCACACACTGTATACACTCCCACTCCAGTGGGTCTTTCTTTGCATAGAGGAACCCCTGCTACCAGCCCCTTCCCCAGGATTGGAAGGTTCTGTACGTAACCCAACTGCCACAGATTGGCTCACACATGTTTGCACAGCATGCTTATCTACATCTGCTTATGAAAGAGGTGGGCATGCATGATGGGCCTAGAGTCTCATCCATCATTAAATTACTATAGTGCTATGTAGCTGGCAGAAGTCATTGGGCAAGCACAAGGTTGTATGATATTGAGGGATGTACTGCAGCAATGTGCCCAGCATGACTGATTGTGAGACTGTGTACAGTTTAACTACTGCAGACTTTAGCACTAAAACATCATAAAATTCCACAATGCCTTATGTGAGTCGGGTCACATTTTTCTGATGGATCAAACACATTTTCAAGGTTGCAAATATATTTGTGTTGTTTGAATGGCTTTCTGGCATGTTTTATTTTTTATTGGGATTTTTAGTTACTTTTGTCCTGAGTCCACATGCCCTGAAACTTCCACTTCGATTCCCTATATTTCTTTCTGTTGTTATACTCACAACCATACTCTACATCTATCAAAAAGATTTTATGAAAACGACATGGGATTTACAGTTTTATGCATAATAACACACAAAAATCCCTGCACAGTTTTTTTGAATGTACATTAGAGAGTATCATCATGTTGATAATATATGCTTTGGGCCAGACAGTCAGAGCAGTTGCGCATGGCGCAACTGAGATGCACTGGCACAACTGCAGACTTGCGCCACCAAGCAATATTAAAACACCACAGCTGTGCAGCGCAAGTCCCACTGCACCATGGCACAAATGTAATGTATGCAGTGCAAGTGCAGGGGGCATTCCCATGAATATGCGGCGCAATGGTATATTCAACCAGAAATCATGGCACAAGTCTAGAGCAAACCACAAGATGCACCAGCCGGACTTGTGCCTATAAAAACTGGCTCAAACACACAGACAGCAGATGCGCAGCCCTGTGTCAACCAACACAGAGTGATGGACGGCTCACCATTTCTGATGGAGGTGGTAATGAGGGGGTGTGCAGAGGCAGGAGGAACACCAACGTGGCCAATGAAGGGCCCAGCAGCAGTACGACCAACACAGGTGGTACCATGCCCGTATCACTTTCAAGAACTTTAGTGAGACAGAGACAGTGGGCTGGTACCACCTGAACAGGACAATTCTGAGGCAGCTCTGTGAGCTGTGCAGTGAGAAGATGCAGGCACCCACCAGACAAAGTCATGCCATGTCAGTGGAGACTAAGGTGACCGCTATGATGTGCTTGCTCACCACGGGCACCTTCCAAAGACCAACAGGGGCTACCACGGGCATCACCCAGTCGGCCACGTCCCACCTCCACACACAGTTCCTCAAAGCACTGCTGCCACGTGCTTTGGAGTACATACGTTTCCCCAGCACACAGGCAGAGCATACAGCAAACATGCAGGACTTCCACAGGGTGACACGCATGACAGGCATGATTGGGACCATAGACTGCACCCACGTGGGCATCCACACACCACCTGGCCCCGAGGGGCCAGAATACATCAATAAAAAAGGATATTCATCAATCAACTGCCAGGTGGTGTGCAATGCCATGGGGCACATAATCAATGTCTGCGCCACACACCCCGGAAGTGCACATGATGCATTCATCTGGCACAACTCTGCACTGTGCTGGAGGTTCAAACATGGGGACATCCCCACAGGTTACTTGGTGGGTGAGTAGGGCATGGGCCAGGGGGCTTGCGTGGCATGGCAATGGGAGGCGGGAGGGAGGGAAGACAGGGTGGGCATGGTGAAGTGGGCAGTGGGTGACAGGGACAGGGTTGTCACCACAACACAGCACAGTGCTTACCATGTCCTTCCTCACACAGGTGACAGTGCATATCCACTCAGACCCTGGCTGCTCATCCCCTACTGGCGGCTGTCATCCCCTGTGTATGAGAGATACAATGAAGTACACACCAGCATGCGCAGTATCATCGAGTGTGTCTTTGGCATGCTGAAAATGTGATTCTGTTGCCTAGATAGGTCTGGTGGTGCCCTACAACACAGCCCATCGAAAGCCTGTGGCCTATTCCTGGCCTGCTGCATTCTGTACAACATGGCCATTGACCGTGGGATAGCTGTCCAGATGGATGAGGATGACAGCAGTAGGGATGACAGTGAGGATGTGCTGGAGAGTGGTGGGCAGCCACCACCAGGGAGGTGGGACCCCAGCCTGGCAGTAGAGGCCAGGCGGCAACGTGACACAATTGCACAGGAGCATTATGGAGAGCGCAGGTAAGTGCACTGACACACATGCATGGGACACATGGACCAGCACACCACACATGGGACTGTAAGTGCACAGCAGGATGCTTGCAGGGAATGGGGTGCATTGCAGGCATGGTGGAGCAATGGCATACAGACACACACACACACACACACACACACACACACACACAGGCTGAGGAACATGGCATGGATCAGAAGCATGATATCTTTGCACAGGCACAACTGGCGCAGAGCTGTCCTCATCACACCCATGCCACATGCCCCAGTGGCCTGGACAACTCACACGGGGGGCATGTGCCACAACACACATGTGCGCCACCACTTGCCTGCTGCACTACCATCGCCCACGTGAGCATGGGTCAGCAGACAGCAGGTCAGGGCAGCACACACTTCAGGAAAACCGCATGGTTCCTTGGCTGCCACGGCTATCTGGGTGGCCACACCAGGGACGATCAGCTGCCACAGACTGCTCATCGGCCACGGGGGGGTGTCCAAAGCATCCCCAAGGGGTTGAAGTCCTGGACCACGACCATGTCCTTGCAGGGGTGTTGAGGCAACCAAACAGGCTAGCGCTGGGGTTGTCCGGGATGCCAACATTGGAGCCCGGTGTCTGCTGTGAGGAGGTCACCAGATGCTGGGACTGTGGAGAGGACAGAACACTGAGGGGGGTCCTCTGTGCATGATCGAGCCCAGTGGCTGCCACCAACAAAAGCCCGGCCACAGTGGTCATGTGGTCCATTGACACGGTCATGGCCTCCCACATCTGGTGAAGCTCGTCAATGAGCCGCACAGTGCCCCTGTCCTGCTGCTTGGCCTGCAGTGCACGTACCTCTGTGGCAAGCAGCGCCTGGTTCTCAACAGATGCCCACAGCAACTGGGTGTGCTCAGCCAGCCATTTGGCATCCTGCGCCTCCTGGGCTGGGTGCTGGGCTGCTGGTGGTGACATGGCACACTGCCCAGCATCCCACTCTGGTGGACGCTGCATAGGAGGCCTTACTGGAGGTACAGTGTCCTCAGGTACACCAGCGGCAGACCCTGGGTCATGCTGCCCGGTGGTACCTACATCATGCTGCCACCACCCTACCATCTGTTGAGCAGTGCCCTGCACCACCGCTGCCACAACAGCACCACCACCCATGCTTGACACAGCGGTGACGCCACACACCACCATGCCAGCAGGGATGGGTGGCAGCTGTACAGCCGCTGGCACAGCACTGGGCCCTGATGTTGTCTGTGATACTCCCAGGGGCATGCCAGGCACTACAGCCCCTACACTGTCCAGGATCAGCGTTAGGTCATCATCGGAGCTGGACCCAGCCCCCAGCTGAGTCTCAGCGCACAGCACTGGCTGGCAGGCATCCTGCTAGATTTCAGCCAGGGTGTCATCTGACCCCAGGCCAAGGACATCCACCTGCTCTGCAAAGCTGAACCACAGCTTGTCCCCACTCTGGATGCCGGTGGAGGTGGACGGTACGGCATCCATGGACGCGGTCGCCTCCACTTCATCCTCCCCACAGAGGCATGATGGTGCTGCAAGAAAGAAACAGAGTGTTAGTGGTGCTGTATCGTCCATGTGCCATCCCTCCCCGTGTGCATGCTGCCATTGCCGTTGGCCAACGTGGTGCCTTGCATGACTGCAGCTACCCGTGCATGCATGCAGCACAGCAGCAGGCACACCTGCATGTCCATCCCACACCTGCCAGACATGCATACTCACCATGCAGTGAGGGCTGCCACCCATGTGCAAATTGCCACCAGGCACACCCTCCACCGCCATACATCTGATGGTGGCTGCCACCAGCTCCTCTGTGGCTGACAGTGTTGGAGCGGTGGACAGGCCACTGCCAGTTGCACTGCAGGATGCCCATATGGCTGCCACCTTCTCCTTGATCCTTCTCTTGTCAGCACCAACCTTCTTACAGCACTCCTGTGCACTGCACTGGTGCCTGCCATGCGTGTTCACATACCTTACCACCTCCTCCCACCCTGCCGACCTGTCTTGAGGTGTGCCTGTGGCACCATTAAGCAGGTCTTCCCTGTCCAGGTAGGCCTGGAACAGGGCATTCTGCTCCTCTCTTGTGAAGTTGGGCCTGCGTTTGCATGCAGACCCATGCTCCTCCTCTCCTCCTCTCCATCATTGCCTGACATGTCGCTACCTGTGAACAGGGACAGCACAGTGGGTCAGGGTCAGCATGACCCATAGCATTCCCCTGTAGCAGTGTTGTTTTAGGCCTTTGTTTCGCTGAGTTTGCATCCACTTACCTAACAGGTTGCAATACCAGTCCGTGACCTGTGCTGTTCGGTGGCGCTTATATGGTGCATCGCATGCAAATGAGCTTGTGTGCAATGGTAATGAAATGCTAATGCACCCTACTGTGCCACGCATTAGCTGATGAGGTGATTTGCATATGGCAGCTGAATATCACGTACACGTGCCAGGCTCAATCGAGTTGCGCCAGAGCAACCCCTGTTGCACAAGTGTGGCACATGTTGTGCATGCCTGCAGTACACATGTGCACACACCGTACCACATGCCTATCGCATGACTGGCGTGCCTTGCACGTTGCTGTGCCATTGCGCATGCGGCACGGGGGACCATTGCACATGCGCACACTTCATGGCACTGCATCCTACTGCACAACTGTACACTGTGCACAATGTGGCCTGCTGTGCATGGTGGGCTCATATGCAACGCTGTGCAGGGTCATGCCCTGTGCCCTCCAGGTTGTGTATGTGACCTCATGCACCCGTCGGTCAGTGGCATTGTGTGCATACATGTTACTGTGCTATGCATCTGCACTGCACACTGTGATTGTGCATCCCCATAATGCGCAATTGCATCATGCCATTCGCAATCGCGCATCTTACATGAGTGGCCCTACATGTGGTTTTGGTGCCCAGTTCCCCCGGCCGGCACCGCCAGATGTGATTGGAGGCATGGCACAGAGGAGAGGTAGACTGGCCAGCAACTGGTCGGATGTGGAGGTGCTCAACCTCATGGCAGTTGAGCAGCCATATGAGGGGCAGCTCATAGAAACATAGAAGTTGATGGCAGATAAGGACCGCAAGGCCCATTCAGTCTGCCCATTTCTTTTTCTACCTTATAAATGTGCCATCGTCCTTTGCTGTCAGTGGCCTATCTATTCATACTCATCTGTATTGCTCCCTTATGCCTATCCCATGCCATTTGAAGCCCTGCACTGTATTCATAGCCACCACTTCCTGAGGTAGGCTGTTCCATGCATCCACCACCCTTTCTGTGAAAAAGAACTTCCTCACATTACCCCTTAATTGGCCTCCCCTCTAATCTCATGCTGTGTCCTCTTGTCCTGCTATTTTTCTTATATTGAAACATGTTAGACTTTTTCACCTTGTTAATGCCCTTGAGGTGTTTGAATGTTTCAATCATATCACCTCTCTCCCTGTTTTGCTCTAGGGTACACATATTGAGCTCCATTAATCTGTTCTCGTATATCTTCTGATGCAGTCCCTGCACCATTTTGGTTTCCCTTCTCTGGACTGCCTATGGTCTTGTGCCCCTCCAACAGCCAAGGAGCGAGGTGTGGCAGTGAGTGTCCAGGGCTCTGGAGGGGCGGACAGGGGTGCCCAGGACCCCGGAGCAGTGCCGCTACAGGTATGGGAACCTGAGGAGGAGGGACCCAGAGAGAGGCTGCAGATGATGCAGGCATGAGTGCAGCGTGGGGCAGTGCCACAGCCAGGTAGGTTTGCGGAGGTGGCAGGCATACTCAGGTGCTCTACTGTAGTGGGTGTACAGCTGTGCGGCATGGTCCACTGCAGGGGGTTTTCACAGTCCTGGTGGTCACTGCGTGTCATGCATGGCTGCTGCACATGTTGCAGTTGTGCAGGCATGGGGGCCACTGGATGGACGAGGACACGCCCTGCATCATGCGGGTTGTGTGGTGGCGGGAGGCTGTCCATGCATGCTAGTGTACTCATGTCCTCCTCTTTTCTTTCCTTCCACAGGGCTAGAGGACTGCAGGTGGACCAGGGTGGCTGTGGCAGGGGTGCAGAAAACCATTAGGGCACAGCGAGCAGCACTGGCTGGACGGCGCTGGGCAGGTAGGCTTGGTCACATTGCTGTTACATGTCTCTGTGGAATAACAGTGGGGACAGTGTCTGGTCATGGTCACTCCAGCCATGTGTCTGCACAGCCGTGGGTGGCACACTGTCCATTGTGCATGCCAGTGTAGCACGTACTTTGGTGGCCTTGTGCTGGTGGGGGGGGTGTGTGTGCGCAGCTGACACTGTGTGTTCTGCAACAGTGCCATCACTCTGTGCCATGTGCCCATACTTGCACACTGCACTACACTGTCTGCCTGTCTGCACCATTGTGGTGTGCTGTGTGGATGGCTGGTGTGGCCCTCTAGGCACGGGTCCATTGTGGTCCCTCCAGTAGTGTTTGCCCCCATCGTCCACTGCACGCTGTGGGTGGGCCAGGGTTCTTTGGGGCATGACACTGATTGCCTATCCTGTCCCTTCTCCTAGGTGGACCCAGAATGGCAGTGTGGAGGGGAGCACGGAGGCTGTTCCCAGCTATTGACCAGATGCAGGGGTTTCAGAGGAGGATCCTTCTCATACAGTGACAGCAGCTGTGGGGGATGGCTGCAATGAGGGGGGCCATGGAGAGGCTGGAGCTGGCATCCAGGAGGCGTTAATAGACCCCATCTGTACATAGCCCCCATTTACACTTAACTACCCTGTTTCCCTGCAGTCCCCCATCCCATTATATAGTCCCTATTTCCTGCCCCATCCTCCTCTCACCCTCACCCATCCCTGCCCCTGTTATTTGTTTGTACAGTTCATTTTATTGTTAGAAAGCTTTATTCTGCTACATCCCTGTGTCCGTGTCTGCTTTGCAGGTGGTGTGTGGAGCCATGCTGCAGTTATCTGTTCTGCTGTGCATTGCTGTGTCTCTGGTGTTCCTCCACTGCCCCCCTGTGTTCACTGGGTGGGTGGGTCTTGTCCTTGTCCTGTGAGTGGCCCTGTGTCATGTGTCCCATGGTGGCCTTTGTCTGCTCCTGCACCTTATGCACCTTTCTGCCTGGCCTGCTGTTTGCTTGTGGGACTGCGCATATCCGCTGTGGGCAGTGCTGCGGTGCCCCTCCCCACTACAGTCAGTGCCCTGTGTGGCCTGTGCCTCGGTCTCCCCAGGCCACCTGCTCTGTGTTTGCATCATCATCTGGCACCATGCCCATGGCGCCCTCCGGCCCTGCCTGGTGGGTGTCTGTTGCATGGCCTTGCCCTTGGCATGACTGTGGTGGCAGGGTTTTGGATGGTTGCTTCTTCCATGGTTGGTGGACTGGGATTGTCTGTGCATCGTCCCCTGGTGCCATGTGTTCCCTCCAGGTCAGTACTTCTGTGTACCCGTGTGTGCCTGCTGGTGGGGTCCTGTGCCCCTTGACCCTGTGCTTCCTTGTATTTGTCTTCCTGCAGCCTGTAGCTCTTGCCCTGCTCACTGGATTTGTGCTCAGGTCTGCTCTGCACATCCATGGTTGCACTGGCGCATCTATGGTTGTGCTGTGGTGCATCTTTGCCATATTCAGCTGACTTGCGGAGGAGCATTTCAGGGGGCGCATCTTCTGAATGTGGTTCCCATTTTGCCATGGTGCATCTGACTTGGGCTGTGCCAGACTTGCGCTGGCATTGGGCGCATTTCTATCTCCCCCTTTATTTTTTCATTGGTGAAAAATAATGCAAACATCATGACAAATGTTTTGTTGACAACTACAACAACAATATTACTATAGCTATTAAAAATAATCGGACCACTTACTGATGTTTTTTTTTTTCCTGCAAGAGGCATTAACCATCACGCACTGAGAAAATGCAGAAACACCAGGCCACATCCTTAAGGTAATCTAAGGCGAGGTGGTTAATACAGCAAAAGAAAGACTGTTGGAGCGTGTGTGTAAATGACAGAACTGGCCAGGTTCCAGGGTTTGTTTAAACTAGCTGTCATCTATGTCAGATTAAAACAGGACTACAATGTTTGCCAAATGGCCACAAAGGGGCAGTGTTCCTCCATCACTGAAACAGGTGGCACACAGAGACTGGATCTAAGCAGCACTGCACAGAAATGGAAACTGATGGCAGATAAGGCCCACCCAGTCTGCTCATTAAATGCTAGATAATTCAGGGAAGAAAAATACAGAACAGATGCTCAGGAAAGGAATTAAATTGTTCATGCTGACTTTCATACCCTCTGTATTGCCTATCAGCAGAGACTGTGGACTTGAAGACAGTAGAGGCAAGGTAATCCTGGACGGATTTCTGTTTACGAAGGGAACTACTGGATACTCTGGGTAGCCACCCTTTAACCTGCCAACTGTAAATCCTTGCTTTGGGGTATGACATTTGTTGGCAGTCCCAGAGATTTAGTCTGTGAAGCCTGTATAAGATTACTGAATAGTGTGACCTGGGGTCAGAACTCTTGGTATATGGTCAAGTGTTGAACTGAATTGCAGTTTACTGCGGGGATGTGCCCGGCATGGCTGAGTAGGAGACTGTGTTCAGCATGTGCTTGAACAACATGCCCAGCATGGCTGCTGCACAAGATTAGGGCCTGATTAAATCAGTCCCCTGCTGAGACCCATTGTCTCAACCTGCATCTGCTTACAGGGGCCTGAGGAACAAATGTAAACAACAGGCCAAATCTTTGAAACAGATCCACTTCCGCAATTTGCAACAGGCCAACCTTAGGGACCCTAGAAAATTCTGGGATTCAATTAGCTTCCTTCTAAACCCCCACTCCATCAATACTGCGCCACACCTCAACTCCCATGACGGGCTTCTTACCAACCCTCACGAAGTGGCCAGTGTCTTCAATTGCAAGTTCACCAACTTATCCATGTACCTAAATAAACTGTCAACTGTCCAACTGCAAAGCCCAGCCCTAATACCGGATCCATTGCCATCCTCCTCCTGCTCTGC
This sequence comes from Neoceratodus forsteri, assembly GCA_016271365.2. NCBI lineage: Eukaryota > Metazoa > Chordata > Ceratodontiformes > Ceratodontidae > Neoceratodus > Neoceratodus forsteri. The sequence continues at coordinate 80,790,814 of CM028133.1, read as the reverse complement.
CAATCACCCGCAAACACCCCCTTTCTATTTTAAGGCCCTCTCCATACACGACACAGTTAACCTACTCAAAAGTCTACCTAACCTCGGCTCCTCCGGATCTGACGGCCTATCGCCAGTCTTCCTCAAACTGATCTCTCCAGCGATTGCCAAGCCACTCACCTTCATCTTTAACCTTGCCCTTTCCACCTCCTCCATGCTTGACCCATGGAAGATAGCTAAGGTTATCCCCATTCTTAAATCTGGTGACCCCAAATCCTCCGATAATTACCGTCCAATTTCCATCCTCCCTCATCTTAGTGAACTACTCGAGAGAGAGCGGTCTACAATCAACTCACTGAGTACATAGACAAACACACCCTCCTATGAAACCAACAGCACGGCTTTTGCAAAAATCATTCCACCACCACTGCCCTCGCCCTTCTGACCTCTCTAACATGGATAATGGTCATCCACTGCCGCAATCTCCTCTGTTCTCTCACACAACTATACTGCGGCCTACAGCTGGTTCTCAAAAAACCTCCTCTTAGTAAATGCCAAAAAAACGAAATCCATGCTGTTTGGATCTAAGCCCTTTCTCACCAAAACTAAAAACCATGACACTTTACGTATCCTCACCCAGGCGGCCCAGCCCTAGAGGACATCGACACCTACAAATACCTAGGCGTACTACTTGACCCCTCCCTCCCTCCCTCACCTTCGCTGACCATGCAAATTCCCTTATCAGAAGGCTCCATCAGAAATTAGGTGCTGCCTATAGATTCAGGCAATACCTCACCCCTGAAGCCAGCCTAGCCATTGTCCAGGGTAATCTTCTCCCTATTCTTGACTACTATTCTCCTATTTATGCCAGGACCTCTGCTACCACCATGGCCAAACTCTCTGCTGCCTACAACGGTGCCTGTCACTTTGCTTCATTGGCCCCATTCTCTACCCACCACTGCACCCTCTATAATACCCTTGGATGGCTACCGCTGCCAGGCCGTTTTGACCTAGCCCTCTGCTACATGGTGGACAATGTCATCTGCACAGCTCAAGAATCCCCCCTAACTGCCCTCCTGACAACCCGAACTCTACACCGCAACCTCTGCTCTAATGGTACTCCCCCTCTAGCTGTTCCTAGGGTATCCACAACATGGGCAGCAGAGTTTGGTCTGCAGCTGCCCCCTTGCAGTGGAACAAACTGCCGGCTGAACTCCGTTCTATCGACACTCACTCCAGCTTCAAGTCCCGCCTCAAAATCTGGCTCCAGCAAATTCCTCCTGCCGCTGCTCCCAGGGGTTATCCACCTATCCACGCTAGACTACACAAGCTAGACTACTGGCCAGCCCACAACTGTTACCTCATTGCCTTGTTAATTATATTTCCATGGTATACGTGACTTCCTTGCCTGTACATATTGGCACGGATATTCAGACTGCGTCACAAAGTAGCGCAATAGCAGGAACAGGCACAAGTGCAGTGCGCCCATGCGCAACACGCACAATATTCAATCACAGCGCAGGCCAAGGTGCGCTTGCGCAACACAACTGAATATCACGCCAACTGCACCATGGCGCAACCAGGGATGCGCAGTGGTGCAGGGCCAATGCGCAGTAGCACAACCAGGGATACGCAGTGGAGCAGGGTAGTAGCGCAGTAGCACAACCAGGGATGCGCAGGGACAGGGACAGGATGCAGGGGTGCACCACCCATGGAAGCCATGGGCGGAGGAGCACGCAGCAGACCAGGCAGTGCCCCCGCACCCCATGAACTGCACAACCTGTGGTGAGCCGGATGAACCACCAGCCCATGAACACCAGCACCGAATCCACAGCTGGGGCACGGTGCTCCAGCACACCCCTGGCAAGCAGTGACCGCAACACAAGGAGGGCCAGCCACCCAGTGCCACCCCATCCGACCAATGCAGAGCACACCCTGCACAGCGATCCCCAGACACCCTACCCAGGAGCAGCGCCCAACAGTGCATGGCACAGAATGCATGCCACCACCCCCACTGTGACAATGCAACCCTGTGCACCATGGAGCCATGCATGGCAGCCCCTCTGTGAGCACCCTGCAGTGGGCAGCACCAGCCACCAACGCAACAACTGCAGACACAGTGCCACCCTGCACGGCCCCCCCATGGCACAGCAGAGAGGTCGACCCTGCGTCGGTACCCGAGGGACCCCACATGCGACAAGGCCGCCCTGGACCCCACCACCAGCAGGACAGCACCCTGCACACCCACCCAAGCACACACCCTGTCCCAGCACTGGCCCCAACAGCCAACACAGCCGCCCACAGTGGTGCATAGAGGCATGCGCCATACAGGATGCGACACAGGGCATGGACAAACACCCACCCTGACCCAAGAGCACCCCAACACAGGGACACAACAGCGGGGCAACAAATGCCTCTGGCATGTGACCACTGATGCTGTGTACCCACAGCCTGCACCCCACCATGGCACAGGTGTACTAGCCATCTTGCGCATGCACCATGAAGCCGTCCGCCACCAGCATGCGGCTGGAGCACAAGTGACAAACATCAGAACACAGACCCCACAACAGACACCAGCGACAGTATGGAGGGGGGACAACAGCAGCATAGGCCACAGTGCCACCCGAGGTAGATATTCACCATACCGGTGACAGGAGGCAAGCCGCCATTGCGCCGTGGCCAGAGGGTGGCCAGCATGGACAGCCACCAATGACATGCCAGCAAACTGTGCATACCACAGACATGCAAGGGGGCCAGCTGCATGGGCCATGGACATACTGACAGGGGCGCCAGGGACACAGCGCATGCACCAGGGACCACTGCACACAGGCATCCAGTGCACAGGGAGCAACACACATACCACAGACAGGGACCGAGTCCCCCACCCACACCATAGGCAGGTCCCTGCCGGACACACACACGCCCAGGCCTGCACCACCCCAACGCCATGCACACCATTGTAGCCAAGCACCATAAGCCCGCTGCAAATCAGAGACCACCACAGTTGTCATAACAAATAATTCTGTATTACAGTAGTGAACAATATACAAAACAGAAAAACAAACTATCTACAATGTGGGGGGACCACATACCAGGTGGGGGTGGGGGTGGGCATGGGGCAAGGGTGTACAACTAGGAGTGGGATGAAGGGGTGTGAGGGTTAGTCCAGGGAGCAATGTACATCAGGGGCATAGTGGGCCTAATGTCGACCCGTCTCCCCACTACGATCCCGGTGTCTCCTCCTGTGACGCCGTCCTCCGCCCTGTTCCATCCTTTGGAGCAGCTCAAGGGTGGCCCTTGCCAGCTGCAGCAGCTCCTGGACACTCCGCTGCAGTGCAATCCAGCGTTGTCCACCTAGGACAAGGGAGCAGAATCATTACGCGTGACTGGCCAGACCCCTGCAGCCCACCCAATGTGCACGGCATACAACTGTGGGCCACGCCCCCGTGATGGCATGTGACCACCCACAGTGTCCACGCCCACATGACCCGCCTACCCAGGCACCCACAGCCATGCGGAATGCTGCTCACACCCACCGCCCATGTCCCGCACAGCACCACCATGGCCGTACAGTGACATGGCTATGCTGTGCGAAGGCAGTGGCAGAGCCATGTATCCAGTGCACGCACGGGCCACCTGTGATGCCCACCCACACATGCAGTGCCACTGAACAGTGCTGAGTGCACCATGTGGCGTACACGGCAGTGGGGTCAAGTGCTGGAGGCCACACCCTGCCACCACCCCTGAAACCCAGCATGCACAGATGTAAGGGGAAACACGGCACTCACCTGCATCCAGGCCAGCAGGGCTCTGCTGGCCCATGGCCCCTCCACCGTGACCCGGCTGCAACGGCAGCGCACCCACTCGGTCCTGCTCTGCCTGTTCTCAAGCCTGCCTTGCCGTAAGGCGCTTCTCCGGGCCTAGGGTGCAAGCATGTAGAGAGAAACATCAGTACATGCCAGTAGCAAAGCCCCCGGTGTGTGCATGCCCGCACAGCCCAGCCATGATGCACCACCACCACCCCCACTAGACGGCCCCCACCCCCCTGTGGGGTGGACCTATGCACACCATGTTACCCAGACAGATGGACACTACCAGTGTTTGGATGGAGCACCTGCCTGAGCGTGGCATGGCGCCTCGCTGGGCGCATGCCTGCAGACGCCGCAGTCGGTCAGGGTCCCACCGCTGTAGGTCGCCATACTGGTGGTGACACTGCTCCGCTGTCCTGGCGATCCCAATCACCTCCACCAGGCCATCAGACACCTCCTGCCACACAGCAGTACATGGCCTGTCTAGGGGATCCTGCCCAAATAGGGCACCAGCATGTGGCTCAACTAGGGCCACCAAATTGGCCAGCTCAATTGTGCTCCACACCTGCGCTCTCCTATGAGGCATCCTGCAGTTGATATCGCAATCAAAATGGAGCTCTGTAGCGCACGTGCCCCACGTACGGAGGCAGTGTGTTACTGTGCTGCCAGTCCCTATCACGCTGTCACCAAACTGCACGACAGGGGTGCACCCATGTGGACGCATGGCACCTAGGGGGCAAAGGTCGACCGCAGGGTCAAGGGTCTGTCCGTGCACAGAGCGCCACAGCGCTATTGGGATGCCCTGGGTGTAGCGCGGTAGGGTGCTTGTGTGTGACGCCCTGCAGTGGCCTACCACGCTGTGGCTCCGTGGCGCCTACGGTGCACCAAGGCACGAGCGCCACACAGGCGAACAGCGCACTAGCACCACAGGCACAGTGGTGGCCGTGCCCTGCACTGCCTCCCGTGCACAGCACGTCAGCAGTGCCACAAGCGTCGGTGTCAGCACCCTGGGCATGTGCCGTGTGGATCTGATTGCGCACATCACAGTGCTGCACCATAGCCTGAGCATGCTCACCGACACTGCGCAAGGCGCAACAGCGCGATATTCAGCCAGCATATGCAAATCAGCTCATTAGCCATTTTACGGTGCAACCACTGCATTAGCGTCCACTCACAGTTGCGCCTCGCCTCATTTGCATGCGCTGCGCTATAAAAATGCGACATGGGGCTGCAGAGGACCTAGTTAGGTATTGCAGTCTATTGTGGTGGGTTGCATGCTGGTGGGATGTGGAGACTGTGGTTTGTAAGGGCTGAATGGGACTGCACAGTCCAAGGTGACACCTGTCTTTCCCACAGGCTCGATCATGACCAAACATAAGGAAGAGGAGGAACAAGGACGGGGGAGAAGGAGGAGGCCCAACTTCACCCGGGCTGAATCAGATGCCATGTTCGAGGCATGTCTTGACAGGGAACCACTGCTCAGCAGACAGCGGGGAATGCCACAGGCCCGTGCTGCGGCGTGGGGTGAGGTGGCGCGTGCCGTGAACCAGCATGGCAGCCACCGGCGGTCCATGCAGGAGTGTAAGAAGAAGGTCAACATGGACAGGAGGTGGATCAAAGACAAGGTGGCTGACATCAGGGCTGCACGTGCTGCCACCGGTGGGGGCCAGCCGGATGTACCATGCCTGACGCCACAGGAGGAGCGGGTGGCCAGCAGCATGTGGCATTGTGCCATCGAGGGCATTCTTGGTGGTGGCTTCCAGATGGGTGGTAGCCCATCACTGCATGGTAGGTCCTGTGCTGTCACTGTGTGGGTGGTGGAGGGAATGCCACAGGGCAGGGCGGAGCCACTAACGCTAATGTGTTCCCTTACAGCTCCTGAGCATCTACATGGGTCAGCGGTGGTGGGTGTGTCCACCGATGGGGATGCCCTGGACATGGAGGATCGTCCATCCACCTCCACAGGTGTCCGAGGGACCGGACAAGTGCATACCTGCATGTCTGTCTGGACTGATGAGGGTGGTGTGGGTGCAAACGAGGCCCTGCCTGTGTCCCAGCCTGACAGCGCCCACGGTCTCCAGCAGGCTGGGATACAGATTGGTGCCGGATCCAGCACCGATGATGGACCACACGTCCCAGACATTGATACGTGTGGGACACAGGATGGTCTCACAGTAGGCAACGGCACGTGCATTGCCATGGGTGGTGTCACCATGGCGGCCTGCGTAACAACACAGTCCCAGCCTGTGCCTGTATGCCCCAGTGGGGCAGCACTGGTGTGTGTCCAGGGCGGTGGGGCTGTTGCAGCCACTGCGGCAGCGCCGGTGAGCCCTGGTGATCGGCAGCTGGAGGGGCAGTGCCAGCAGTCGGCCAGTGGCGACGGGGGGACAGTGTCAGGGGGCGGTGGCAGTGCACCATGTGGGACGTGCCCGGCATGGCTCTGGTGTGCAGCACCCATCGTCAAGGGGTGCTGGCCAGCAGGGCCAGGAACACCACGAGAGACAGCATGCCGGACCGGCAGATGACCTCTTTGACGAGCACAGCCATCTACTCCAGGCTTCAGTAGATCAGCAGATGTGGCTCGTGACAGCGGTGGATGCACTCAGTGCGGTTCTGCGCCAGGCAGAGGTGCGGCACAGCAGGGACCACGGTCTGCTCCTGGCAGAGATGGCCCGGCAGCGGACGGATGTGACCGCTGCCATTGACAGGCAGACCAATGCAATGGACAGCTGTCATGGCCACATTGGGCACCCAGTTCGGTGCCCAGCCGCCGCAGACACCGCGCAGTGTCATGTCCACCCCCCATTCCCGGTGCCGTGTGATGCCTGCTATGTCGACACCGGGTTCAGCTGTGAGCATACCAAGCACGCCTGGCACGGGCATGTTTGGTGGTTTGCAGACCCCTGTGCGAACACAGTCGTGTTCACACAGCGTCACCCCTGGGGGACCATCGGTGCCACCCCATGAGGCCAATGTTCAGCCTGGTAAAGCTGGCAGGTCTCAGTGGGGCTGCCCACGCATCTGTGGTGGCTGTGGTACTGTGCCACGTGACTGATCTGTCTCCCACCATGGCCACTGTCTGCCGCTGCCCTATGTGCAGTGTGGTGTGCATTGTGCGATGCACGGGTGGGGTACCCGGCCCTGCACACACACAGTCCCTGTGCACACCCTCCCGGCTGCTGGCCACTGTGGTGTGAGCATGATGATGCTTGTGTTGCGCTGTCCGCCAGTGTGCAATGGTGCCCAGCGTCTGAGGCACGCACAGTGACGGCCACTGGGTATGGTCGTGTGTGGTCCTGTGTAGGGGTGGGGGTAGCTGTTGGGGTTGGTGTGCTGTCTACCCCTTGTGCATGTCTTGTGGCGTGTGTGCATGTATGTGCATGTGTTGTGTTTGGCCCTGCCCATCCCTGACACCGTGTGCGGTGCCACACTCAGACCCATTCCTTTACCGCCGTCTACCCCTGGTGTCCTGCCCTGCCTGTCTGTGGGCTGTGCCCTTGCCCATGGTGGTTGCATATGGCCCCCGTGACCTACCTGTGTTGTCCAAAGTGCTCTTCTGTAATGGTGTCCCGGTGCAGCTGTGACATCCGGATCAGGCAGGGGTCTCTTCGCCAAGGGGGTGGCTGCCCATCACCAGCTAGACCGGCATCCTCATCGTCCCCACCATTGTTCCCCTCTTCAACCTCTACGGCTATCCCACAGTCGGTGGCCATGTTGTGCAGGATACAGCAGGCCAGGAATAGCCCACAGGCCTTCGAGGGACTGTACTGTAGGGCACCGCCAGATGTGTCCAGGCACCAGAACCGTGCCTTCAGCATCCTGAACACCTGCTCGATGACATTCCATGTTGTGGCGTGTGCCTCATTGTACTGTAGCTGCGATGGGGTCATGGGGTGGCGGTATGGTGTGAACAGCCAGAGACGTAGCAGGTAACCACTGTCACCTGTGTGTAGAGGGTGGACATTAGAATGGTGGTCTGCGTCACTATGCCATGGGCCAACATGGTCGGTACCCATGGCACCTCTGACTATGCACGCCCCCCACATCTGCTCATGTCATCCTGCATGATGTGCATACTCACCCACTAGATGGCCAGTGGGGATGTCCCCACTCTCAAGCCTGTGGCACAGTGCAGACTGGTGCCAGATGAAGGCATAGTGTGCTCCCCCAGGGTGCGTGGCACAGACATTGGTACTGCGCCCCCTGGCATCGCACACCACCTGGCAGTTTATGCTTGTATACCTCTTGCGATTGATATATGCCACACCCTCTGGGCCAGGTGGTGTGCAGATGGCCACATGGGTGCAGTCAATGGCCCCAAGCATGCCAGGCAACCGTGCTACCCTGTGGAACTCCTGTATGTGTGCTGTGCGCTCTGCCTTTGTGCTGGGGAAACGGATTTGCTCCGCAGCATGTGGCAGCAGTGCGCTGAGGAATTGTGTGAGTAGGCATGACGCAGCTGACTGGGTTATGCCTGTTGTGTCCCCTGTTGGACTCTGGAAAGTGCCCATGGTGAGCAGGCACATGACGGCTGTCACCTTCGTCTCCACTGAAAGAGCATGGCTCTGTCATGTGGGTGCCTGCATCTCATCACTGCACAGCTCACAGAGCTGCCTCAGGATCGCCCGGTTCAGGTGGTACCGGCCCACAATCTCTGTGTCAGAGTAGTGTTCAAAGCTGGTGCGGGCTCGGTACTGCCTGTTCTAGGCATACCGCCGACAGGCCCTTCCACAGCCGCACCCCCCTGTTGCCTGCCTTCTCACACCCCTCATTACCGCCTCCATCTGGAAGGTGGCACTGGCCATGTTCCTGGCTGGTGTTCCCCCCCCACCGGTTGCTGTCCCGCTCCCCGCTGTCTGCTCTAATGCCCCCTGCACCGGGTACACCTCCGCCTTGGCTGTGGATGTCCTGCCTCCTGCCACTGCACTCAGTCCACTGTGGCACTCCATGCCCTTTGCTGCACAGTGGCACAGGCTCACCCACTCCTACCCTGTCTATGGCTCAGTTCTGGTGGGCCCTGTCCTGCTCCTGCCCAGTCCTGCACACTGCTTCCTTCTGTACCACCCTGGCTCTCTGTCACCACGCTCCCACCTGTAGCTTCCCTTTTGCGTTCTGGCGCCCCTCTCTTGCTCCCTTTTATTTTGGATCATTTCCGCTGTTGCGCAACTTCCGCTTACTCCCCTATTGCGTATGGCGCATGCTGTTGAATATCACATTGTGCATGTTATTCATAGTTCTGCCCCCTATGGGTTGTGAATGCATTCATTACTATTGCGCTCTGGCGCATTGCTTATTGTGCTGCGCAGTCACCTCCCACTGAATATCGCACAATGGCACATTTCTGTACTTGCGCTGGCGCAACCCTTCTGAATATCCTGGCCATTGTATATATTTTTTACTGTATTTTCTGTGTATTACATTGTATTGTGGGTACATACTGTATATATATTCTTACTGTGCATTCAGTGTATTACATGCCCACTGCACTATGTATCATACCTTGTACACTATGCTTACGATAGTTGTTTTCTATCAGATCTCTTCATGTCCCACATTGGAACCTTGTACTCGCTGTTCTCAATGGAATTATGCAGCATGCTCGTACACTGTGCTTCATATTGTTGCTTGTATCTATTCTGTTTCATGTGCACTACAGTTACCTTGTATTCACTGTCACCCTGCACCATGTGTTGTGGCCCGGGTCGTGCCTGAAAACGGTCCCTGGGATCAGTGCACTCATATGGTTAGCAAAGTCATAAATAAATAAATAAATAAAAATCTGGACGGTAGGGTGGAGAAGGAGAAGAAACACTTGAAATATGACCAGAGTGGTTGTGTGGAACTACTGGACTGTATAAAGAATCAAACTGAACTTGTGAGTATTGGAACAAATACCTTGCTTGATGATTACATATGTGGTTGTGGACACTGAATTCATTGACTATGTGTCATTGAACTACCACAACTTTCCTCACACCCTAACACCACTCAAGAAGCACACACTGTATACGCTCCCACACCAATGGGTCTTTCTTTGCACAGAGGAACCCCTGCTACCAGCCCCTTCCCCAGGATTTTTTTTTTTGGATTATTTATTTATTTTTATTTTATATATTTTATTGTACAGGCACCTTGGTTTTAGAAAGGCACCTTTTATAAATAAAGATTTGATTTGATTGGATTGGAAGGCTCTGTATGTAACCCAACTGCAGCAGATTGGCTTACACATGTTTGCACAGCAACATGCTTATCCATACCTGCTTATGAAACAGGTGGGCATGCGTGATGGGCTTAGAGTCTCATCCATCACTAAATTACTGTGTTGCTATGTAGCTGGCAGAAGTCATTAGGCAAGCACAAGGTTGTATGATACTGAGGGATGTTATAGATGTCCCTGATGTTTCATATTCACATTTTTCTGATAGCCCCCAAATAATTTCCAAGACTGTGTACTGGCACAAGTACATTAAAGGGAAAGACCTGTCAACCTGTTTTCTGTATACCTGTATAGTTTTGTAGGCATGAACAATGATTCCCTCTCTTGCATCCCCCTAATTTCATCCCAATTTGAATGTAAATGAGGTTGCTTCATTTTGTTTTGCCCTGGTGTAAAAACCTGCTTGACTCCATTGCAAAGATCATGACCCCACTCATGCAAGGCATCATAGAAATTAATAATGCATGCCTGCACAAGACAGCAGAACTTACACTCTCAGTCAGTTCTGTTACATGTCTTGTGAACTCCCTGTATAATTTAAAAGCATTTTTTTCTAACCCAGATACACAAACAGCATTGCACTTACTATGCCTTGAAAAGTTTCATGGCCGGCATAAGACAAGAACATAGGGACTGCAGAGGACAGCAACAGCACTGATGAATACAGTTTAGCTGCTGCAGACTTTAGCACTAAAACATCATAAAATTCCAGAATGTCTTATGTGAGTCGGGTCATGACCTTTGCAGTGGAGTCAAGCAGGTTTACACACTAGGGCAGAACAGCGTGAAGCAACCTCATTTACATTTAAATTAGGATGAAATTAGGGAGATGCAAGAAGGGCAATTATTGCTCATGCCTACAAACTACGCAGATATACAGAAAATAGGCTGAAGGGACTTTCCCTTTAATAAATGTCCTAATCTATTATTAGAGTCATGATTTTCCCTTTTATATTTTGTCTAGATAAAGGTTTAACTAGACCAACAACGACAAAATAATCTCCCACAGTTGAAGTCATTGAAATATTTCATGACACTCAATGTACATTTCTGTCTGTCTTAAGTTACTTTGTCTCTTTTATATTAAAGAACAGCTTACACCTCTGGAAAACTGAAAAACTAAATTTTTAGACAAAATTTGATTTATATTTCATATATCTACTATAGATTTCTCCTCTCATTATTATTGAAGAAATGTGGATGGAAACTGGATCGTTATACCCAGAGTTCATCTTCTCTGGCAGCTTAGTCCCTACTTGAACTCCTAATCCTGTGTTGTGAGGTCACAGGCTTGCCGTGGGAATGACTATGATGCCACAGGCAGAGTATCATGAGATCAGGTGGGGAATAATCAATGGAAGCATAGGAACAAAGATCCAGTTTTCCTGCATTTGACCTCAGCAGTGAATAATGGGGAGAAGAGATATAAATCTAATGTGAAATATAGACTAAATTGTGTTCATATATTACGTGTTTCAAAGTTCAGGAGGTGTCAGCTGCTCTTTAAAGTAGTTCTCAATCTGTATGTATGTTTGTGTTGTTTGAATGGTTTTCTGACATGTTTGATTTGGATTTTTAGTTACTTTTACTGTAAATCGACCAGCTCGGAAACCGTTGCTTTGAAAGCATACAACGCAAAAAGCAACATGGTGACCCATATGTTCCTCGTCTGCAGGTGAGGAGGAAGGAGCGCTAGTGAGTGGCTCCTCAGACACACAGAGAAGTGTTTTTGCTAACCTATTGATGTTTAATTCTACGCTGCTATAATCACTGCGCAACAGGCAGGAGGTAGAGCTTTATAGCTGATTGTTTTGCTGGTGTGAGGTTTATCTTGAAGCACTGTAAGAGTGCTGTGGAAGGTGAAGGGGTGCCTGATTGTTTTTTGGAGAGCCAAGGTTGCAGTGTAAGCCCCGCCCACCCGACACGCCAAAGGGATTAGTGGGGAATTTGCATAGCCCACCAAATGGAATGGATTAAAATTTATCTGTGCCACAACTGCTGGTCATAAGCCCACAGGTAAGGAGAAAGCAGCAGAGCTAGCAAGCGGCTCCTCAGACATGCAGGGAAGTGTTTTTGCTAACCTATTGATGTTTAATTCTGAGCCACTATAGTCACTGTGCAATGGGTGGGAGGTAGAGCTTTATATCGGATTGTTTTGCTGGTGTGGGGTTTATCTTCATGCGCTGTTAAGAGTGCTGTGGTGCCTGATTGTTTTTTGGAGAGCCAGGGTTGTGGTGTAGGACCTGCCTACCCACCCCATGACCCACCTGTCCCTGGACAACTGTACCTTTATAGAAGCCCACTCTTATATTACTTCTTGATGTGTTGCAGGAAGGTGTTACACACATATCTACTAGGTAGCTTCAGTTAACCATTTATGAGGGACACTACGCAACTATACTATACAAAATATAGGAGGTGAGACCACAGCCAGGAATAGGTTACTTAGGTCATGAAGGAGGGGGCCCTGGTAAGGCGGTTGGGACTAAGATTTATTTATTTATTTCAGTCTAGGATTACAGATACCTTTGAGCCATGACTTGTTTTCAAAGGTTGCACGCCAGGTGAGGTACAATACAAGGGAGGCTATCGTGACAAGTTAACAGGTTACAGTAGTTTACATTATGACAGGATAACAGGCTAGAGTAGTATACAATCACAAGAGTACATATAGTACATATAATGTATAATATAATATATACATATAAGTATACAGTATATTACAGTATAATATAGTACATACAAGATACTTCGGAAAAGTGGGGTGGGGCTTCTGGGGAGGAGGTAGAGGTGACATGGAGAGGGTCTTCAGGAGACGGGATCTTGGAGAGGGGGCTGTGACTATTACAGGCTAAGCTGAGGATGGAGTGGGGAGGTTACAGCAGATGGGGTGGACAGGGGATAAGGGCTGGGCAGGGTCTGGGGAGAACAGTAGGATGCAATACCTGTGGAGCAGCAGTCTTTATGGGCACGCTCTGGAGAACTGGGGGATGTCCAGTTTGCATGAGACTGGGGCAGCTGGAAACACAATTAAATTACCTGAGGTGGAAGATTGCAAGGCTATCCATGACTGGGAGGCAGTGAAGGAAGGTTGCAGTGCGGATCTTGTGGATGGGAGAATGGAAAGGGGGTTGGATTGGTATGGGTCCAGGAGAGGGGTGCAAGGGAAGCCATATCGGGGGGGGTAGTCACCCAGGCTTCCCGGGAGGAGGTGGATGGCAGATGGTGGGTGGACAGTGGAAGGGGGGTGGAGGCCCTGATGGGAGGAGGACAAGCCCTAACATGGGTGCTGCTAATACGGTAGACGGGATCAGCACAACAAACAGGTTTGCAGTTCTGGGATTGTTGCGGGGTTCAGAAGAGCAAACTGGGTCAAAGGACTGGGGAGTAGAAGCAGGGGAGGTTGGGTGGAGGGGAAGAAGAGTGGTTTGGGGGATGGAAGGAGGGTAGGTGTTGGGAGTGGTGGTAATCTGCAGGCCAGTGGGGAGGGAGAATAGTGGGCAGGCAGCTCAGGGGAGGAGGGGTGAGGGTGGGAAGGTTTCTGTAGGGTTTGAGTGGGATGGAAGGTAATAGGGTGGGGGTTTCAGTGGTGGAAGTGAGGCAGGGGATAGCTTAGCTAGTCAGGAGAGGGGGCCAGTCAGCACAGCAGAAGAGGTGGTTCCATGGCTACTTGAGGGGAGTCTGGTAGGCAGCAGTGGAAGTGCATGCAGGGTGGGGAGGGGATGAATTTGTACAGGAAACTGGACAGGATGGGATGGCTCATGCACAGCTTCCCTGGATGGCATTGGTGGGAGGGATGAAGCTGGTAGACAGGATGAGGAAGCTGGGGCACAGATACAGTAATTGATGTTGGGTTCCTGGGGCATCTGGGGAGTAAAGGAGGCAGGTGAGGGCAAGGGTGGGAAATAGAGGTGTAGTGGGTGGTGAACCATCTGGAGGAGGTAGAAGGTGGGGAACATGGGGGAAGGGGGAAGGAGGAACCTAGTGGGGAGCCAGTGAGGGATAAGCTTGTTGAGGAAACCAATAATCACAGCGGCACAGAGGGGTTAGAGTCCTAGTTCTGGGGAACTCTATAAATCGGGGTTTCAGGTGAGGGGAAAGATGGATGGCAGGAGGAGTGGTGTTAGAGTGGAGTGCATGCCAGGTATGTCTATGCACCAGACCACGTACCTAGTATACTCCTTGGTGAGGAACGCTGGTGGGCCCCCTCACATCTTGGTACATATGGGTACAAATGACATGGAGGGCAATAGCATGGAGGAGGTGCAGGCTAGGTTCAGGGAGCTGGTCAAGGTCTGTCTTGCCAAGGGGTGCATGGTCTCTTTCTCGGAGGTTCTTCCGGTACTGAGGGCTAGCGTGGAGAAGAAGTTTAAAATTCAAGAGGTCAATGAATGATTGAGGGTCTGGTGCTGGACGAAGGGGTATGGGATGGTGGAGGATTGGGGAACAACTTGGGAGGACATGGAGCTGTTCGCTAGGGACAGACTCCACCTGAGTGTGGTGGAGAAGGAGATCCTAAAGTAAAAGCTGGGCAAATTTACAGGAACTAGGTGGGGTTTAAACTTGTAGTGGGTGGAGGGCTGGGGCTTGTGGGACAGGCGGGCAGTCTCAGCATGGGAGGGTGTAGACCTTTCCCCCTGACAGTTTCAGCAGGCGGCAGGGTAGGACAGATGAACTCAGACGGGATTGTGGGAATGGGGCGGGGGGTGGGGAAAAGGAAGTGGACCGGGTGGAGGGTGGTCTTGATCAATGTGAGAAGTCTGGGGAACAAGATTCTTGAACTGCAGGCATTGATAACCGAAGGGAGGGTGGATGTGAGTACTGTCATGGAGACATGGGCCATGCAGCATCACGACTGGGAGATGGGCATTCCGTGGTACACCACTCTTCGGAGGGATAGGACGACAGGTAAAGGTGGGGGTGGTGCTGTATATCATGCATGGTATTAAATACAGCAGGGAAGAGGTTGCTGAGGGGTGCGTTGAGTCATTATCAGTTACCCTGCAGGATCCTAGGGATAGGAGGGGCAGGCTAGGGGTGGTGGGCAGGCCACCTGCCCAAAAGGAGAATCTCAACAAGGAATTGGTGGACAATCTGAACTCCTACTGCAGCTCAGGCAGGGGCAAGACAGTGGTGTTGGGGGATCTGAACTTGCCTAGGGTTGACTGGGATACCGTGGCATTGGCGGCAGCAAGGGAGCAGCGCCTTCTGGATGCCTTCCAGGATGCGTTCCCATCCCAGCTGGTGGTGGAACCAATGAAAGATGGATGTATTCTGGACTTGGTGCTGACAGATGGGGACATGGTTAAGGATCTGGTTGTGGAAGACCCTCTGGCGGGTAGTGATCATGCCACAATTTGGTTTTCCCTAGACCTGGGCTGGATTGGGAATCATATGAAAACAGTGGTGGTGGATTCCAGGGGGGCAGATTTTGAGGGCATGATAGCAATTCTGGTGAGGCATCTAGGTGGAATTCATCCAAGCAATGACACAGAGAGCAAGTGGGAAATAATAAAGGGGGGGTCTTCTGGAGGCCACAAAAGTCTGCATTAGGGTCATCCACAAGAATTCAAGGGCTAGAGAACCTAGCTGGTGGACCAGGGAGGTGCAGGAGGTGATGAGAGTGGGTGGACCAGGGAGGTGATGAGAGTGAAAAGACTGGCCTTCCATAGATTCAAGCAGTCAAGAGGTGATGCGGACAGGGAAGAGTACCAGAGGATCTCCAGACAGGCAGGTAGGGTGGTGAGAGCAGCCAAGGCAGATAAGGAGCAGCAGTTGGCACAGGGATCAAGGAGGGGAGAAGAGTTTTCACATATACAGGGAGGGGAGGAGGGAGGGAGGGAAGCAAGGGGCAGATTGACAAGTTAAAAAGAGGGGTGGGCAGAGGAAGTGGTGGAGCAAGCAGAAGTACTCAATGAGTACTTCTGCTCAGTCTATACGAGGGAGGGGAAGGAACCAACAGGGGGAAGGTGGAATGTGGGTGGTAGCGGGGAAGGCACTCACTGATGGGAAGATACCATTGGGGAGGTTGAGAGAGGATCTAGAGTCCTTAAGGTGTGATAAGACTCTGGGTCCAGATGGGATTCACCCCAGGGTATTGAAGGCACTGGCTGATGTCCTGGCGGCACCACTGATGCACTTATTTAACCCCGCTCCTTCAAACTGGATGGGTTCCCCGTGATTGGAGGGATGCACATGTTGTACCACTCCATAAGGGCGGGCCATGTGAGGAGCCAAGAAACTGCAGACTAGTTAGTCTGACGTCCATGGTGGAGAAGCTGCTGGAGACCATCTTAAAGGAAAGGATGGTGGAGTTCCTGGAGGCCCATGGACTCCAAGATGAATGCTAGCACAGGTTTGTCCGGGGGAGATCATGTCAAATGAATCTAGCTGAATTCTATAACTGGTTCACAAGGTCTCTGGATCAGGAGAAGCCGGTGGATGTCCTGTACCTGGACCTCAGTAAGGTTTTCAACTCGGTGCCACACCGTAGATTGTTGGGGAAGCTGAGGAGCTTAGGGATGGGGGAGAAGATGCTGGGGTGGATTGGGAATTGGCTAACAGGTAGGTATCAGAGGGTGGTGGTTGGGGTGAGGTGTCATCTCCCAGAAGGGTCATTAGTGGGGTCCCCCAGGGATCGGTGTTGGGGCCGGTCCTATTTAACACATTCATCTCAGATCATCGGGGCTGGAGTTAGGAAGAGCCTGAGTCTATTCACGGATTACTTCAAACTGAAAGCAGTGGCAGACAAGGAGGAGGGGAGTAGGATACTACAAGAGGACTTGGAGACACTTGAAAGATGGTCACATACTTGCAGCTGAGGTGCAACACCAAGAAGTGCAGTGTACTCCACTTGGGGGCCAGGAACCATGGGCATGACTATAGTCTCGGAGGGATAAAGCTAGCGGTCTCCAAGGAAGAAAAGGATCTCGGGGTGGCAACTGACGCCAAAATGAATAATTCTGAGCAGTGTAGGAGGGCAGCTGCAAAAGCAAATAGGATGTTACGATGCATCGCCAGAGGGATAACATCACGGAGGAGAGAGGTCCTACTACCCCGTACAACTGACTGGTTAGGCTGCACCTGGAGTACTATGTGCAGTTTTGGCACCCATACTTGAGGAGGGATGTTGCCCTTTTTGAAAAGGTCCAGAGGAGAGCCTCAAAAATGATTCACGGCCTGATGGACCTGTCCTATGACAAGAAACTAAAGGATTTGGACATGTACTCCCTGGAGGAGAGGAGAGGAGAGGAAAGGAAAGGAAGGATAGTTGGAGGGATAGATAGATAGACAGACAGACAGACATTTTATTTATATAGCATCCATTTCCGAAGACTCTGGGTGCTGTGCAATATAGGCACACATATCATACAAAAACATTTTAAAATGCAAAAAAATTTTTTAAAACAACAACATACATAGTGCAACTGAAAGCAGCAGCTTAATTAACCTTTATAAAAACACTATTGTTTTAAAACACCTTCAGTTAAAGGCTTGATTAAATAGATATGTCTTGAGGCCCATCTTAAAGGCTTCCACCGAGGGGGCCTCCCTAAGATCACCAGGCAAAGTTCCACAGGACAGGTGCGGCTGCCACAAATACTCTGTCCCCTGAATGCTGCAACCTGAGCCTGGGAGCTCCAAGGAGAATACCCGCGGCAGAAAGGAGAGCCCGGGTCAGGCGGTAAGGCACAAGGAGCTCTTGCAGATAGACTGGGCCCCTCTTGTGCATGGTCTTATACGTCAACAGTCCTATCTTGAAGATAATCCTCCCCTGGACCGGCAGCCAGTGCAGTTCAAGGAGCACAGGGGTGATATGTTCACATCTTTTCACCCCATTAATAATCTCGCCGCAGTGTTCTGCACCAGCTGCAGTCTGCGGAGGCTGTCTACAGATATTCTTAGGTACAGGGCATTGCAGTAGTCCAACCTGGAAGTGATGAAAGCATGTACCAGTGTGGGCAGGTCATCAGGCGGGATCAGGGAACGAATTCGGGCAATATTCCTGAGAGGGTAAAACCCACTTCTCACCATGGCCAACACCTGTGCATCAAGCATCAGACCGCCATCCAGGATTACTCCCAAATTCCTCACTTGCCTAGAGGGGGCTAAAGGCACACACCCTCAGCACAAGGTCAGGGGGTAATGTCACGCCCCCCCACGCCTTGACAACCCAGCTGTACCACCAGTACCTCGGTCTTGTCTGGTTTGAGTCTAAGCCAATTGTGAGTCATCCAAATCTGGATTTCCTCCAGGCAGCTGTTAAATGCACAGTCCGACACCTGGCTATTGGTAGCACAGGACAGGTACAGCTGGGTATCATCTGAATAGCAGTGAAAACACAGCCTGAACTGCCTGATAATGTCCCCCAGTGGCAGCACATACACTGTGAACAACAGAGGTGATAAGACCTATCCCTGCGGAACACCACAGCACAGAGGCTTCAGATTTGATGAGAAAATTCCCATGGTCACCCTCTGCACTCTGTCTGTCAGGTGTGACCTGAACCAGTTGATGACATTTCCAGACAGGCCACACCAAAACTGCAGTAGGTCAAGCAGCACCTCATGGTCCACTGTGTCAAATGCTGCAGAGAGGTCTAGAAGGACCAATATGGTATGGTCCCTTCTATCCCTCGCCATCAGGAGGTCATTAAGCACCCTCACCAGGGCCATCTCTGTACTATGCCCCACTCAGAACCTATCCTGGAAAGGTTCACAGGCGGAGGAAGCAGCAAGATGTCTCTCCAGCTGAACGGCCACCACCTTTTCTACAACCTTCCCTAAAAATGGGAGATTCAAAACGGGTCTATAGTTGCTGAAGCAATCCTAGTCCAAAGATGTTTTTTCAAAAGAGGTCTAACCAAAGCCTCTTTCAAGGCTAAAGGAAAGATCTCATTCCTTAATGAACTCCAGACTACCCCAGCAATCACAGGGCCAATCAGGTCCAAACATTCCACCAAAAGGCGAGTTGGACCTGGGTCCAAACCACAATAGGTCGGCCGCAGTTTAGAGATAATCTCTACCCCCAGAGGGAAGTGAAGTGTTCAAATAGTCACTATATGGTGTTACTTCAGTGTTACAGTAGCAGTGTACACTTCCTGCACACTTCATTTCTTAATGCAGTCCATCAGTGTTTAATTAGTGCATCTTCAGGTCTCTGTTGGTGTACATGCAGTGCTGACACAGTGTGTGCGAATTATGTTAATTAGCACTACAATCACACTGCAAAAGTACTGCAATTAGCAGTGTTTTGTCATTAACACTGCCTGAAGCAGTGTTGCATTGCTTTTTCAGTGTGTGCGAATTATGTTAATTAGCACTGCAATCTCACTGTAAAAGTACTGCAAGTAGCAGTGTTTTGTCATCAACACTGCCTGAAGCAGTGTTGGTGTAGCAATACTGGCTGAAGCAGTGTTGTGTCAGCAACACTGCCTGAAGCAGTGTTGGCATTGCTTTTTCAGTGTGCGAACTATGTTAACTAGCACTGCATCAATACCTGTAGTGCACTTCCAGTGTGCAGTGTGATTTTAGCAGCACTGTCAGCAGTGTTGCAGTTCTGTTTGTGTATTAGGCTGCATTAAAGATGGCGTCCACATAAAATTCAACAAAAACAAAACAGTATTCATCTGCAAGTATCTGCAACCTCAGCAGAGGAAGCTTTGCTTAAGGGTTCCTGAGGAGAAAGTCGTCTCTGAATTCCAAAGAAGATGGAGATCTTGGGGCTATGTCTATAAGAGGTACTAAAGTCTGTTACCTGATGTTTGACTCAAAATCACGAAGGAAGGGGTGACATTTAGTTAAAGGAATGACCACCAATGGTTCTGGTTTGCAGAAATGAATTTGTGAAAAATGGATGGTTCTGGTCTACAGAAAATGGTATGGAAGCCTCCTGATATGCAGGGCCTCACCAGTATTTCCAGGTTTATATTCAAAAGGAGAAGAGACTCTTCGGATTGGGAGCACATGCACAGTGAGGAAAATGATTTTCGTATCAAGGGGCTGTTCCGGTGGAAGTTGTGTGTATTATATCAATAATGGGATTATCAACGATTGACAAACACCCTTAGGTGACCTCATGCGATATCAGAGTGAGACCACACATCTGCACTTTACTCCCTCCAAAATAATTTTGCCATTTTATAAGATAGATAACCTGATTGTGGTGTGCGTCGCAGCAATGATATACGCACGGCTTGGGTGGTTGATGCACTCAGCTTGTGGCCTCATGTGTAACAACGCACACCAAGGCGTGCGTATATCAGAGCATGACCGCACACCCTACAGTGGGTTATCTATTACACACACACACACACACACACACACACACACACACAACGAGACAGTTCTTGTTGCAAAACAAAAACACTACATTAATGCAGGCAATAGAATGCAAAGCATGCAAAGCAAGAAAATGAAAAACAGGGTTTAAACCTCACTAGTCTTGGCAAATTGGTTGTGTGTGTTCCTGGAGTTCCCAACCTAATGCCCATCCTAGCCTCCTTTCTAAAGCACAAAGGTACAGCTCCAACTCAGTGTCTCCCATGCAGCCATTCGGTACCTGTAAACAAGAACAGCAATGGGCTCACACAGGATCTGCAGCTCGTTACGAACTACTATATGACAAACAATGTAGAATAAACAAAAAAACAATACTTATCTGATACATATGGTCAGTGTCCTCCTACTCCTGGTCAATATCCTCTCAGACCTGTAGATATAAAAGGGAAAATGGGTCCGTATGAAAAATAAAAATACTGATCGGCCGGGTCAGTTGGGAAGGCTCTCTAGGGATTAAAATAAAAAAAAAAGTGGGTTGTGGGGGGAGGGATACCAGACCTGTACCACACCATCAACCTGGCTTTTAGAATGGACTTGGTCACTCAGGGGATGTCACGGTTGGGGAAGGGAGGAAGACTCCTTGCCCCTGTGCCTCTAGAACTGATCTTTTTAAGGGGTAGAAGGTCATGTTGCTCCACACATCAACCAACACAGGGAAGGATAAAGACACCAAGGGACAGATATTCAAGGCACAATGAATGCTTCCCTGGTGGTGTAGTGTATCCTTACTCCCTTTTCCCAATCTGCCTGTAGAATACATAGGAACATAGGTATGTGATGGCAGAAAGGAACCGCAGGCCCACCTAGTCTGCCCAGTTTGCCTAGATATACACTAGGCCTTTTTTGTAGTCCTCCCCCATGCCAGTTGCACTCTGTGCTTATCCCATGCCCTTGTGAATCCTCCCACCATTTCCCTCAGCAGCCCATTCCAGTTGTCCACCACCCTCTCAGTGAAGAAGTGCTTCCTAATCCTTC
Source organism: Neoceratodus forsteri (assembly GCA_016271365.2). Classification (NCBI taxonomy): domain Eukaryota; kingdom Metazoa; phylum Chordata; order Ceratodontiformes; family Ceratodontidae; genus Neoceratodus; species Neoceratodus forsteri. Next base: position 80,769,494 of record CM028133.1, on the reverse strand, counting down.
CTATAAATTCCCTCTGCCGATTTGGAATTTCCAACTACCATCCATTGCAGTATAGCACACCGCAGCAGGCCAACTGTGACCATCTCTAGGCAGATATCCCCAGCCACAACCAGTCCCAGAACTCCCTGTAGCTGGCATCAGAGCAACAGGCAATAGAAACTACAATAGCCCGCAGTGCACATTTGAGCTTCCACAATCTCTGATCAAATGTTTTCTGCTTTTCTCCAGGGGATACGTCAGTCCGTGACAGAACTTAGCCCAGGGAGTACAGTAGGGCCAGTAAACAAAAGATGAGAGCCTATATAAACTCATAACATGCACTGTAGGACAGTCTCCTACCGCAGATGACTCCAGAATCTGCTGCAAATGAAGCTGTCAGTGCAGAATCAAGCAAAACCAGTTCACCATAATCCACTACACTACAGCAAACAGCAGGCAAACCAAAATGGCTCAACATGCAAAGTGTACATTGACACCAGACCCACACTTGTGTGGGACCTTTGGCACAAGCCAGTCAGTGGGCACAGTGGTAAGGAGGGACAAAACCTTTTACATACAAGTACATCAGGGAGAAAATGAAGCCAAGGGGAGATATTGAATGTCTGAAAAGGGTGGATGGAGGGAGGGTAAAAGATGACCACCAAAAAGCAGAAATACTGAACAAATACTTCTGTTTGGTTTTTACAAAGGAGGGGGCAGGAAATGGTCCAGCATTAAGTAATAAGGATGGAGATCACAGAAAAGGACACAGGTCCTTTGCAAAGAAAGGATCCCTCATGGAACTGGCAGCAATAAGGCTATGGGCCAGATAGATGCACCCCTGGACGCTGAGGGAGCTAAGGGAGGTGTTAGCAGGGCCTCCGACTACCTTGTTCACCCTGTCTTTGTAAACTGGTGACATGCCCAGGGATTGGAGGAGGGCTGATATGGTCCCACTAAACAAAAGTGCTAACAGGGAGGATGCAGGAACTACATACTGGTCAGCCTGACCACAGCAATGGGAAAAGTAATGGAAATGCTGCTGAAGGAAAGAATAGTGGAACACCTGGTTGTCAATGGTCTACAGGGGAAGTGGGGGAAGGGAACATTGTTTAACCAGGAGTAGCACACTCAGCTGAAGCTTGTTTCCAGATGCAACCTGGAGCACAAGGAAGAGAAGTATAAGAGGCAGTATAGCGTAGTGGTCTAAGGCTCTGAGCTGAAAATTTGGTGACATCCAGCAGACCAGACCTGGGTTTGAATCCCACAGCTTCCACTTGCATACTGTGTGACCCTGAGCAAGTCACTTAACCTCCTTGTGCTCCCAGGTCGCTCCTGTAAAAAAGCTTTCAGCTTAGTGTGCTAAACCTGGTTAAACAACTAAAAAAAAAAAAAGTAACTTGCTCAGCATCACACAGTATGCGCTTAGATGGCTGTTGGATTCAAACCCAGGTCTCCAGATCTGTAGCTCAGAGCCTTTACCCAATATGCTATTGTAACCCCTAGATGGCGCTATCCCAGGGGCTACTACCCCTGCCTGATTTGCCACTAACAGGTTGAGGGGCCTGGATCCAATGGCGGATGCCTCCACCCAGAGGTCAGGGTTTGCAATAGTTAAACTAACTTGGTCACAGCCCTCTGGGACACTGCAACCCCCCTTTCTTCCCACTAGTGGCCCACAATATATCAGAATTACTTCACAGTATACACTTACCCCAGGTCTGGTTCTGGCACTGGGACCTCCTGTGAAATGAGATACAGTGCAACAATCATCAGTACAGTACTTTAACATAGACAAATACCTCAGGCAGTATAACTTTGCTGAAACAAGCAGCCTGATTTATTTAGGGGATATAACAAGGACAGGGGAAATCAGGTTAATTAGCTTATCACCTAATAATCTACCTATGGCTCTGTGCACAGGCTCATCCCTATCAGTTACTGTCCCTGGTACCCAAGCCCTAGTGACAGTCCTCAAACCGTGGCAGCTGGTAGGGGCCCTTTCACACAAGAGAAAAGGAGAATTAAACAGTCAGTAGTACAGTAACCTATTTGGATTTAATGTATATTCAACAGGGAGCTACTCTGAATTAGTACTCACGACCTCCAAATAAGATAGGGTCCTTCAATGTCAGCAGGGCTCAGCTTGAGGTACACAAACCTCTTCACACATCCATATAAAAGCACGCTACTCTTGGCAGGCTGCATCTGTATCCGATCGCAGTGCTGCACAATACCGGAGAACACACAGCAATTCAGTTCCTGACAGACCTGATGCAATTTTCAGCAATTCCTCCAGTCTTCTACAGGGTGAGCCTGGTTTCTACTCTTCAGAGATCCTTGATTCTTTTCACAGGGACTGATTCAGTCCTAATAAGCTGTTACATATAGCGTGCAGACCGAACTCTGGGCCTTACACGCTTTTTGACTAAAACTGCACACTGAAAAAGCACAGGGCTCTTCCTTCTTCACTGCCAAAGCTCAACTGAACTTTCAACCGACAAAACCGGGCACTTCCTTTGAGTTCCTCCCAGTTCTTGACTGGATTGGCTGTCACACACAGACTGCTGCTGTTGGTCCAAAAAGGCACTGAAGTCTAAACTATCTCCCAGAGTCACTGCCCATACAATCCTCTTGTGGCTGGCTCAGATTATGAGTCCAAGTTCTGATTCGTCCAAGGCACCATTTTAGAGCTAGTTAGCTCTTCACACTGATTGGTCCAGTTCAGCAGTTCAAAACTAGAATGGGGAACTAACAGACACAGTTCTGACTGCAAAGAAAGCAGGTTAGACAAACTGTAATTTCATTATTACTCTAAATAATTTCTGGCAGTTACATCTTTCAGATAGGTTCCTTTGCACCCTAGTGACTGCAAAATGAAGTGAATTGCAGCAGCTCGAGTGGTACTCAGAGAAGCACACAGTCCCCCATATAGACTAATTATGTCTGCAAGCAGACAGCTCTTAAAGAGACAGTACCAGAGGCTCTAAAAACACTCACTGATAAATGGCTTAAATGCCAAACACCATTCAGGCTTGGAGCATTCAAGCAAGCTCCTGGAAGTCTTTTGGGAACCCCCATTTGCAGGGGGGTTACACTATACTGCCTTCAGGACCCAAGGCAGTTTGGTTTTACAGAAGAAAGGTTGTGCCCAACAAACTTAACTGAGTTTTTTGACTGGGTAACAAGGAAGGTGGATGGGGGGAGGATGTGGCCTACCTGGATTTCAGCAAGGCCTTTAACACCTTGCCACATAGAAGGCTGGTAAATGAGCTAGAAGGCCTAGGGGTGGAACAGAAAATAACAAGGTGGGTGGAGAACTGGTTGAAGGACTGAAACCAGAGGGTGGTGGTAAGGCAGGTGCATTCCAGGGTGGGAGTGGTGGATGCCCCAGGGTTGGTGCTAGGACCCATCCTTTAATATCTATAGCAACGATTAGCCCAGCTGCTCAGGAAGGAGAGCTGTTCTTTCCAGACCGGGCTTGTCACTGAAAGGGTCGGGTCAGGATTCTGAGGCTGCATCTGCAGTGGAGAGGATGGGATCACATCGGTGATCGAAGGGAAGCTCTTGTTGGAGGAACAGGCTCTTGCACATTGGGCCACACGTTGGCCAACTCTGCAAGCTGGCAACCCAGGAAGGAGCAGCCAATCAGCGAATAGGGCACGAACTCTTTGACTGTGTGACTGGGGCCATAAAGGCAAATGGTCCAGTCGCAATCAGAGGAGGAGCTGTTCTTTGTTCCACTACCCACCCCTGGCCCTGACCTCAATTAAATGGTCAGTGAGGGTGGCGCTTGGAGGAGGAAAGTCGAGATTGGGTGAACTGGAACACTAGGAAGCTGGTTTTTATTGACTTGGGAAAAAGGGTCCTGCACGCTGTGCTGCTTAGGAACACTGACTACTACCAGGAGGGCAGTAAGCAGACTGTATAAATGATTCTGCATGCTAACTACATCTGAGGGAGTAGGCAAACTGTGTGTGAATTGATTACTGCTAGGCCTCTGAGCTGGCTAGTGTTGTGGTGGGCTAATTTTGCTTGTGAACTGTCTACTGCTAGGGTTAGAAAACTGGCTACTGTCAAGAAAGAGGGAAAATTGCTGTAATCGGAGGGGGCAAACTGCTTGGGTCTTAGTGTAACACTGACTGAATTATTTCTGTTAGAGGGCCACATTGCTCACCTAAAATGAGGATAGACTTGGGGGTGGCTAAAGCAGGCACCTTCGTTGAGTGATTGGGTGGCAGGGTGGGGCGGCACACACAAGTTGGGCATGGAGGTTCAGAGGGTGCCCAGTGTGTTTTCAGTTGGCAGGTTTAGGGAGGAAGTAGAGGGGATCAGAAGGCAGCTGGAAGGCGGGAGGGTGGAGGAAAGGTGTGGAAAGGACCTCATGAGAGTAGACGAGGTCAATATACTGTCTGAGGTAACAGGTAGACAAGGATCATATGGTTACTCAGGAGGGTGGGGGCACAGCAAATGCACGAAATCACTTACAGGGGTGGCTGACCAGAAGGGAGGGACAGGACAGAGCAAGTGGGGCGACAGGTATCACACTTACTAATCTATTCACCCTGCTATATCTGGGAGATGAGGTGAAGAGGATGGGAGGAGGGGAGCAGGCAGATGAGGGGTTTGGTCAGTAAGCTGGAGGAGCTGGGGCAGGAGAGAGCCTTGGATCCACAGAAGGGAGGGAGAGACATTAGCCTAGGTGGGAGGAGGTGGGGAGGAAGGGGTGCAGAGGAAGCCAGGGTGGGAGGAGGGAGGACTAGGGTCGGAAGCATCCAGGTTAGGGAAGTCAGCCAAGGATAAGGGAGTACTCTAGACAGGCCAGCCTGGGGCGGGAGAAACCAGATGATGGAGAGGAGGTAGTGATGGGGGGTGGGAGAAACACAGCAGATGGGGTGAAGGATGCAGAACTTGGGGAGGGCAGGAAGCAGTAGAAGGGAGCCTGGGTGGGGATCTGAGGATGCCAGCGCCGAGAAAGTGGAGTCTGGGAGATCTTGGGGCAATCTAAAGCACCTAGGAGGTTGGGGAGTGAGGAGCAAGCTGGAGCCAGGTAGAAGAATGAGCATGGTAGGGCAAGTACAGGCTTGTGACTTCAGGCTGAGGGGGCAAGACAAGTAAGGTTGGGGTTGATGACAGAGGAAGAGCCTGGACAGATCAAATGGGGCCAGTAAAGTGGGGGTGAAGGTGCTGCTACAGTGACCCATGACCAGCATCCAGTGGAGGAGGGCAAGCAGCCTGTCAAGGCAAATGTATCCCAGGCCTATCCATACATACAAATCTAGCTATACTCGATAGCATTGAATGCGGGGATCCCAGACTTCCTAAAACATCTGGGAACAAATGACTTGAGAGTTATGAACTAGAAATCCGGGTGAGATTCCTAGTACCTAGGGCGTCCGGGAGACCAAACATAAACTTAGAGGTGTGAACCAGTGGCTCAGGGACTGGCGGGGCAGAAGGGTAGGCTGGTGGGGACTGGGGTACATGGGAGTGACAAGGGTTATATGCCGAGGATAGGCTACACCTCAACTTGAGGGAGGAGATCTTGAAACTAAAACTTGCTGGATTCATAGTCGGGAGGTGGAGTTTAAACTTGTAAAGGGGGGGTTAAGTAAAGGAGTGGCTCCAGGAAGGCTGCTCGAGGTCCAGGTCTAGGGCATGAAAAGAAGGCAGGTGACTGCAATGTAAATCCGTCCAGAGCTGTGCAAGAAAGGGCATCTAGGGACTGCTCAGGGCCGACACGACTGGAGAAGGGAGAGGGGTCAGGGTGGAGGATGGCCCTGATCAGTGTTAGGATCATGGGCAATAAAATGCCCAAGCTCCAGGCGATGCTGGTTGAGAGGATCAGTGGATGTGGCAGCAATTATTGATACATGGGTCACTCAGAAAATGATTGGACCTAAATTTGGTAGGGCTACAAAATATTCAGGAAGGATATAGAGGGAAGAGGGGTGTAGCTGATAGTCAAAATTTACATAGTGATTAGTGGAGTGGAGGAGGCTGTGGGGGAGTGGAGGAGATCTGGGTAACCCTACAAATGAAGGGAGGTAAAAGATTGAAAATAGGGGTGGTGTACAGACCCCCCCACCCCACCAAATGATGGAAGAGGCCCTGGAGGACAAACTAGTTGAGAACATCAAGGGGCACTGTGACTGTGGAACGGGTATGGTGGTGATCATGGGTGACCTTATGCGGTGGGACAGACTGGGACACTATGGCATCCTTCTGGCCAGGGAACAGAGACTGATGGATGTGTTCCAGGATGCTTTCCCGGTCCAGCAGGTGGGGGAACCTACTAGGGAGGAGCGAACTGGATGTTGTCCTAGCAGACAGTGACCAGATAAAGGGCCTGGAGGTGTGCAGCCCGCTGGCAGCTGGTGACCACACTACGGTCTGGTTTCTGCTGTATCTGGGGGGGGGATAACCATTCTAATACAGTAGTGGACTCTTGGGGTGGACTTCGTGGGCATGGGCAGGATTCTACAGGGAGCTTGGACAAGATTAGGCCGGACATGGATGCTGACAGCTTATGGGAGGCCATTAAGAGGGTGCAAGGAGACTACTAACACAGCCTGAGTGAGCATGACATGGTGGGGGCAGCTGTGTTGGTGGGACCAGGGAGGTGCAGGAGGGAGTGAGGATAAAAAGGCTGCCTGTGCATGTGTTGGCGCTGTGGGGGATCGGGAGAGGGTGTGGGTTGATGGCTAGAAAGGTCACCACAGTGGTGAGGGGAACCAAGGGTGGAGGAGGGAGCAAACCTGCTGCTAGGGGATATCCAGAGGAGGGAAAAGGGATTCTATAGATACACAAGGGAGAAGAGAAAAGGGAGGTTAAGATCAGCATGATTAGGACTGAGGGGGATGGACTCAGGGGTGGGGGAATCAGCAGAGGTGCTAAATGAGTACTTTGCCTTGATATTTATGGGGGAGGTGGGGATCCCTCCAGCCCAATGTGTAAGAGGGAAGGGGGAGCCAGCAGAGTCAGAGGTCGATGCAGTCGAGAGGACTGAAAAAGTTGGGGGGCAGGCTGGGCCAAGTCTAGAAGGGCTGAGGTTAAATGGGGGTGGGCTGGGAGGAGAAATTACTGTGGAAAGGGTGACGGAGGCCGCTCGGACACTAAAACTGATAAAGCACTGGGGCCGATAGGCTGCATCCAGTGTTGTGAAGGAATTGGCGGATGAGCTAGCAGCACTGGTCAGCACTCTAACACCTCCTCTGTTGACAGGATGGGTGTTTCAAGACTGAGGTGGCTCATATGGTGCCCATCCATCAAATGGGGGCTCTAGAAAGGAGATGGGGAATTATAGGCCCCGCCATGCCTAACGCCTGTGGTGGGCAAAGTAATGGAGGGCATTATCAAGGATAGGCTCAGGAGGCAGCTGGAAAGGTTGGGGCAATCTGGATGACAAACAGTATGGTTTCATCCAAGGGAGATCTTGTTAGACCAATCCCCTAGATTTTTATGACTGTGACCCTGGACCAGCATAGACCAGAGGATGTCCTATACCTGGATTTCAGTAAGGCGTCTGATTCGGTACCCCAAATGGGCTGCTAATAAAGCTGGGGGTGGGGGTGAGAGGACAGTTGCTCTGATTGGGGGTGGGGTGAGATGGACAGCTGCTCAGATGGGTGGAAAATTGGCTAACAGGGCGAATACAGAGGGTAGTGGTGGTATCTTTTCCCCAACGAAGGTCACCAGTGGGGTCCCTCTGTCTGCATCAGCCACTTTGTTCAATGTCGATATCTTGATATGGGAGAGGCGTTGAGAGTAGGATGAGTCTCTTTGAGGATGACTTAAAACTGGGAGCATTGTCGGATAGGGATGAAGTGAGAGAAACAGTCCAGAGGGACCTGAATACCCTGGAGTGGTGGTCAAGGAGGTGGGGACTAAGGTTTAATGCAGGGAAATGTAGGGTGCTGCATCCGAGGGTCAGAAACCCGGGCCATGTATACACCCGGGGCGGGTCATACTGCAAGCCACAATGAGTGAGAGGGATCTAGGGGTGGTGGTAGACGTCAAAATGAATAACACTGAAAATTGCAGAACTGCGGCCAAAGCAAACCGGATACTGCATAGCCAGGGGGATTATGTCCAGGAGGAGGGAGATGATCCTCCTCCTGTATATCGCTGCCTTGGTCAGACCACATCTCGAGTACTGCATGCAGTTCTGGAGACCTCACCTCAAGAAGGACAATGTAACACTGCTGGAGAGTGTCCAGAGGAGGGCAGCCAGGATGCTTCAGAGCATGGGAGGAAGGCTCTATGAGGAAAGGCTGGAAGAGCTTGGGCTGTACGCACTGGAAGAGAGGCGAGACGGGGGGGGCATGATAGTGGTCTTCAAATATGCAAAAGGAATAAACAGGGGCAGTGCCAAAGAGATGTCCAGAATAAAGAAGGTGGGGAACAACCAGGTGACATGAGTGGAAGCTAGAGGGGGAAATTACAGCGGGGAATGCTGGAGATATTACTTCATTGAGAGGGTGGCAAAGCCCTGGAATGCACTGTCCAGGAGTCTGGTGGAGGAGGGCACAGTGGAGGGCTTCAAGAGGTAGTGGGACAGGTACAAGGGTAAACTGAAGCAGAGGATGACCCTCTCTGGGGCCGGGTGGGAAAGAAAGCACCCATTAGGAGGCTGGCTAGTGAGCAGACACAGCAGACCATCAGGCCTATTCTGCTGGCTTTTAGTATGTTGGATATAGCGGAGGGACTGCAGGGGAAGGTGTGTCTATTTGTAGAGGATACAAAGATCTGCAATAGGGTAGACACCCTGGTAGGAGGAGGAGGCAGTGAGGAGGGCCTAAAGATTCTGGAGAGGTAGTCGGAACTTGGCAGCTGAAATTTAATGCCAAAAGTGTACAGTAATGCACATGGGTGGCTAACTGCAAACCATTTCACATGAGGGGGGGAGGTAAGGAAACTCAGCAGGAGTGAGATCTGGGATTATGATTTCAGATATCCTCAAGGCGGAAAAACGAAAGGCAGCAAGTGGTGGGCAAAGTGAACAGACTGCTTGGTGCATAGGGAGGGTTATAAAACAGAAAGAGGGAGGTGCTGATGCGCTTTATAAATCCAAGGCAGAGGCCTCACCTGGAGTATGGGTTTAGTTCCTGGAGGCCCACTACACAAGGACATAAGACAGGATTAGAAAGGGTTCAGACAAGCAACCAAGATGGTGCGCTATGCATAGGCAGTCCTAAGGAGGAGAGGTGGAGGAATCTGATCTGTACCCACTGGAGACTAGTAAGATGAGAGTGAGAAGCTTATTTGCAAGGAAAATAAGTGCTAGAACTAGGGATCATAAACCAAGATTGGAAGAAGGAAGGTTTAGGGGCAATGTGAGGGGGCATTACATCACTGAGAAGGTGGTGGAGTCCTGGAATAGACTACCAGAAGAGGTGGTGTGTTAAAATGGTGAAAGGATTCATGGGGGCATGGACAGACACCAGGAGCTGACCAGTGGGTAGAGGGGTGTCTCGACAAAGATGATGATGGGGGGGTTGGGGAACGGACTCGATTGGCCAAAATGGTCCTTTTCTGTCACCTGATTTCTATGATTCTAAAAGTGCAGTTAAGTATTAGGACTTACCTGCCCATCAGAGTAATGGAGTCCAGTTGGAGTGTCCTTGGTTCAAGTATTCTGTTAGGACCTGAAAGGGAAGAACAGAGAAGGTTGAAGGGACACAAAGGGTCGGAGGTGCTAGAGGAGAGATTAGAGTGTTAGAATTAAACAAAGATACTTATCTGATTGGTATGTTTGGCCAAACCTGTAGAAATAAAGGAAAAAATAGATCAGTATGGGGAAGTTATAGTAGCAAGAGTAGAGATACAAAACGGATATATAACACAGGAGTAAAGGAAAAGGAGTTTTAGAGTAAAAGACAAACTAGGTCAAAGTAAGGAAACTAGAGATGGAATAAACAAGCATTTGTCAATGCCGAATGTTTGCTTGCTGGCATTGGCATTGGTAGTGTAGAAGTTACAGAGCTGCATAATAGGAATGGCAGCGAAGTACTGAACTGAAGCCAACCCCACCACCACCCTGCAGAGAGTGACAGGCATTGGGATGTGCCTTTGGGTCATCAGGCATAATGACCATGCCATTTCACCACACCCACCCTGCAGACACTGAAGCAATTGTCACTGTGCCTTGGGGTCTTTGGCCCTTGCGCTCTTTCCATTCCATCAGGAAATACTGGTGAGATGGGTGCGGTAGAAGAATGGGGTGAAGTTTGGGCCTCAAGAGTCCAGGCACCCCTTGGATGCCTCTCACTGGCTGCAGGATGTGGTGGGGAGGAATGGTATGAGCATTACAGGCAAGAATCTAAGTCACACAATGCCTGTCGACTACTCTACAGAATTGGGGTGTTGGTGGGAAACCTAGCACTCAACTTATTTGGGTTGGTATTACCCAAATTTTCAACATGTTTTTTTGTGACCCCCTCATGAACAGTGCAATATCAGTTTGTTACCGAAGCTGCTTTTTTCACAGCGACTCTGACATTTAGCTTCCTGGAGTGCAAAACACATCTTCGAACAGGATGTGAACAATGACATGGTACTGTTCGTGGGGGGTGTGTAAAAATGTCAATGTTGAAATCTGCTGTGAAAATCTTAAAAACTGGTGAAATCACGAGCATCGTGGGAAACTGTGCGCACACTTTCATGAAATAACTAGTTTGGGAATTTTTTAGACGGATTGTTAACTTTGGAAACATTTTGGGTTCTCAATCATGAACAGGTCAGTGTGATTTTCTTTATCTGTCCCGAACAATGATTTCTGGCTGACCACGCATTTCTGCGCTGAAAGTGTGAAAACACATTTTGGCCATATTGTGGAAAAATGACAGCTGTACTGTTCCTAAGGAGGTGTGGAAAAATGCCACTGGTGAAAATCTGGACTGAAAATATTACAGATTCATGGACTTACAGTGCGTGGAAACTGCGCAAATGCTGTAACAATCATTTATGGAGTTTTGTCTGGAAATTTCAACACCCAACCCATTTAAGACTCTGCTCATGACCAGTGTCACTGTGATTTTCTTAATCTGTCCCAAACATTGTTTTCACACACCGACTGTATTGTTGTGCGCTACGTGTGCAGGAAACACATTTGGGTGAGATGTGGAAAATGGTAGCTGTACTGCTCATAAGGAAGTGCGATAAATGGCACTGTTGAAATCTGGGTGCAAATATTACAAATTCAAGAACTTGCCAGCGCGTGAGGAACTGCGCAGCTGACACCCTAAAACAGTCATTTTGGGAATTTTTTCACCAAATTTTCAACATAGCCATTTTAAGACCTCTGCTGCGAAAGGTCTCACTGTGATTTTCTTAATGTGTCCTGATACATTGTTTTACACACCGATTGCGCCATTGTAGCTACACGGGCGGAAACACGCTTTGTGAGATGAAAAATGAAAGCTGTACTGGTCATAAGGAGGTGGTAAATGGCAATGTTGAAAATCTGGAGTGAAAATATTGAAAATTCGCGAACGCTTTAATGTGCGAACCGCAAGTATGACGTGAGAACAGTCATTTTTAGGACAAAGATTAAATTTTCAACATAGTTTTTTGAGAGCCCTCTTGTGAACACTGGCAGTGTCGTTTTGTTATTGTCTTAGGATTTCCCGAGTGACTGCTAATCACCAGGCCCGATACTGCCATGACAGTGCAAGAATTATGAGGAGGGTCCCAAAAACGTATGTTGAAAATTTCCCAAATTTCAAATGCCTGAGATATGCAACCCGTTTTTAAAACCTATTTATCTATTATACAGCTACTGGGTATTTCAGTTCATGGTCGGCTTGAAGAGTGCAGACGGTTCCAGGTCCACCGATGATCATCGCAACAGCCTTAAGGTATGGGTGAGGAGGTGTGGGAGGCAGGTGCGAGTGGTGGGTGTGGTGGGGAGACCAGGAAGGTTTTCTTTGCCGGTTTAGACATGCGTGGTGCCACGCTGGTGGGCCCGCGTGGCAGCTGGAAAGACTGTTTGGGGGTCTGGAGCCGACGGGATTGGGCACTTTGTCAGATACATGCTTTTGCCACGCTGGGTGGGCTCCCAGCGGGCACATGGAAAGCTTTTTGAGTGGGGAGGCATGCAGGGAGCCAGGGGATTGCACTCCTGCTGGCTGTGACAGTTCTCCACGCTGGGGTGGGCCTGGCATGGCACCTGGACAGCTGTTGTTGGGGGGGCATGGACGATAGGATTGAGACTTCGCCGCCACACAGTGTGTCCGTTGGGGAGGAGCGATCAGCACGACATGCGTTTTGCGGGTGGGGGGGAGAGCTCACTGAAGCGGAGCTCTTCAACTGTATGCCACTGCATTTTCCTGCTGTCATAGACAGCTGAAGAGTATGGTGACTGTGCATGCCTGCAAACACACTGACTGAATTGGAAGAGGCTGAGAATCCTTTAGAAACCTCAGATGATGGCACTATGTTTCTTGCACATGTAAGCAAATATAAAAATGCAGACAGCTAAGAACAGAGAATAAGTGTATTTGGGACTGCAAAACCCCCAGTTTCTAGGTGACCTGCAGGTAGCCAATAAATTTAAAAGTAGTCCAGATGGGCAGGTGGGAATGACTTAGTGGGTTCTATATTTAAAAAGGGACACTGGTGGTTCAGGAGTCTTGTTGTCCCGGAGGCCAGTGTTTAAAAGGTATAGCCTGGCTATATAATGGGTCACCTCAGGACAGTGGCAATTTTTTTTTTATATTATCTTCCTGAACCTAGTGTGGGGGGGGGATGTCCTGCCAGACTGTATGTATAGCAGAGGCTGTTCAGGAAACTGCTGATCAGAATGTTGGTTGAAGTTGCTAGGCAGTAGTTTATGCTATTGAACTACAGTACAGTAATGGCACTTCAACCAGTCCAGAGGAGGCAACTAAAAGGTAAGAGTCTGCACCAGAAGCTATATAATGAGAGACAAGTTGAATATGTATGCCCTTGAGAAAAGGGGTGGGACAGGATAGAAATTTCACACCTCAAGGAATCAACAAAGTCCAGTAGAGTAGCATCTTTCATAAAAGAATGCAAGAACAAAGGGCAAAATTTGAAGATAGAGGGACGTCTCGGGGCAACATGAGGAAGTATTTTTCACAGAGAGGTGGTAACGATGGAGTGGCTTTCCTGAGAGGTTGGGGTCAAAATGGGGTGACTTAAGAATACATGGACAGACATGAACCACCCTATTGGTGGGTAGGAGAGTTGGCTGTTGACACCAGATCTGCAGCTTATCCAATAGGTAGGGAAATGGGCTGATTGAGGGCTAAGCAGTCTCATCTGCCATCAAGGTCTATGTATTCGTGATTCAGCCCAGAACTCAGGCCATGCCTGCCCATGTGTGGAATGAGATGGATATTTTGGGAGGGGAGGAGGCTAGAAGGTGCCTCCTTTATCATCAGCCACAAAGTGGCATGTGAAGAGTCCCCAGGTAAGAGGGTCTGAGGGTGGGCAGCAGCAGTAGTGGCAGGAACCTTAGCTAAGCCGCATGGTGGCAGATGTTGGGCCCGAGGGCCTGGCAGAGTGACTGGAGAGCAACACACAAGAGGGGCCAAAGGAAAATCCAGGCAGCTGAAGGGCAATGCCTGGAACTGACTTAACGAGTTGTGGTGGAGGAAACAGGGAGATCAGTGGCCCTGAGGGGACCAGCAGCAAGTACTGTTCAAAGCAGCACGTTTAAGTACGAGGGTAACAAAGGATTTGGGAGGAAAGAATAGATATGTCCAGGACAGCCACAATTAAAACACAGAGCACTAAAGAAAGAGTCTGATGGGTTATAAATATTACAAATTTATAATAGGAGGACATAAATGGTGTGATAACCATTTATCCCGAGCATGTATGTATACAGTACATGCAGAATTCATTTACACATATATTTATGTCATCCTGTTACTGTGCATCATGGACTGCCTCACTCATCCCCATCCTCACCCTTGTTTGGCATTGCTTACTGGTATCTTGCTTTTGTTCTGTTTTTCCAGGTTGCTCGTCCTCGACACCCGACGCGGCCATTTAGTCACACTTCTCCCGCTCTTCCGCTATCATACAGCGATCATTTGTTTCTGGAACAGTTTTTTTTGCTTTTACCAAACCTTTTCAACTGGTTGCTCTGTGCTGTGCTCCAGCTGTCACACCTCTGCATTCTGCTGCCACGTCCGCCACACCTTTTGATATAAACTAGACTTTTTTTTTACATGCTTCCTCAAAACTGATAAGCCTCACCTTCTTCCACTTGGTTTCTCAACCTCCACAACTGCCAGAGCCCCCCAGCACATAGAAATTGTCAGATTTTTTTCTTCAACTGCATGCTAGCACCCCACTGCTGATGAGCTCATTCTAGGTCACACTTCGTGTTTGTATCTCGCTACAACTGCAAACTATAGGCCCTGTAAGTCCTCTGCAATTTATGTAACCTCTGGTTTTGGGGGTTCCTAAAAGATTTAGGAGTTTGTTTGAATGTCTAAGCCTGAATGGTGTTTGTATTTAAGCCATTTATCAGTGAGTGTTTTAGAGCCTTGGTACTGTCTCTTTAAGAGCTGTCTGTTTGTAGACATAATTAGTTTATATGGGGACTGTGTTTTCTGAGTACCATTCGAGCTGCTGCTAATTCACTCATTTTGCAGTCTCTAGGAGGCAAGGAACTTATCTGGAAGATGTAACTGTTTGCCAGAAATTATTTAGAGTAATGAAATTACAGTTTGTCTAACCTGCTTTCTTTGCAGTCAGAACTGTGTCTGTTCTTATTCTAGTTTTGACCGCTGAACTGGACCAATCAGTGTGGGGTAAGCTAGCTCTAAATGGTGCCTGGACTAATCAGAACTTGACTCATAATCTGAGCCAGCCACGAGGATTGTATGGCAGGACTTGGGAGATGTAGTTTGACCTGGGACCAACAGTAGCAGTCATTGTGAGTGAACAATCCAGTCAAGAACTGGGAGGAACCAAAGGAAGTGCCCGTTTTGTCAGTTGGAGTGTCGGTTGAGTTTTGGCAGTGAAGAAGGAAGGAGCCCTGTGTTTTTCAGTGCAGTTTAGTCAAAACGTGTAAGGCCCAGAGTTCCGGTCTGCAGCTGTGTAACAGCTTGTTAGGACTGAACTGTCCGAGAAAGAACTGGTGATTTCTGAAGAGAACCAGGCTCACCCTGTAGAAGACTGGAGGATTGAAAATTGTACTTGTCTGTCAGGAACTGAATCTGCTGTGTGTCTCCCGGTAGTGCAGTAATTATGGTTGGATACAGATGCAGCCTGCCTGTATAGTGCTTTTATATGGATGTGGCGAGGTTGGTACCTCAAGAGCCCTGCTGACATTGAAGGACCCTATCTATTTGGAGGTCGTGAGTACTAATTCAGGTCGCCCTGTTGAATTGCCACATTAAATCCAAATGGAATACGTACTGCTGACTGTTTAATTCTCCTTCTCTGTGGAAAGTGTCACCAGCTGCCACGGTTTGACCAGCCACAGGGCTTGGGGACCCAGACAGTAACTGATAGGATAGGCCTGTGCACAGAGCCATGGTAGATTAGAGTGATGTTTAATTAACTTGATTTCTGTCCTTGTTATATCCCCCAATAAATTAGAGCTGTTTGTTTCAAAGTTATACTTGTCGGAGGTATTTGTCAGTAGTACTGTACTGTGATTGTTGCACTGTATCTCATTTCGCAGGAGGTCCCAGCCGAACCAGACCTGGGGGTGGGTGATACTGTGAAGGTAATTTGATATATTGTGGGGCCACTAGTGGAAGAGTGCAGTGTCTAGAGGGTTGTGACCAAGTTAGTTTAACTATTGCAACCCTGACTGGGTGAGGCACTGCCATTGGATCCAGGCCTCCACCTGTTAGTGGCAAATCAGGCAGGGTAGTAGCCCCTGGGATAGCCATCAGTTACATCAATGGTCCTGTGGCCTATGGCCTCTTCCCCTGCTTATTTACTGAGATTTCTGTGTCTATACCACACATGTTTTAAGCCCCTACTGTTTTTCACCCTGACCCAACACTATAATGCTGTCAGTCTGTTCAGGTGTGTCTACCTTCAGTGAAGTAGTACCTTTCATCCATCTTACCCCACCAAGCTTTCACAGTTCTGTGGCCTTTTTCCTATTTCATGAGCCACCCTACACCCTGTTCATCCTTGTGTGTGTACTTGTGGTTTCTATCAAGTCCTCTTTTGTGTTTGTATGTTGAGATCCGCCCTCACAGCCACAGCCCATAATTTTATTGCTTTATACTGCCTCCACCCATGGCTCTATGCAGCCTCCAACCGGACAGTACCTAAGTCGGATTCATTGTAAGGGATTGCAACACCATCACTTCCTCCTACTGAAGATACCCTCCCACAGCCCCAGAACCTCCTAGCCCCACCCACTGCTTTATACACAGCCTAGCACTTTGGGGAGACTACCATGGCTGAGTTTGCTCCTCCATATCTCTATCGTGCTTGTTGCCAGAGACCATGGAAGCATGTCCCCAAATTTTGGGTTATTGAAGGTTCTGTCTCTAAAATATACAGTTCAGGTCTCAAGGACTCAGTTGCTTGTTGCTATCCCAGCTCCAGTACCATGCTTGTTAGCAGGATAACGATGCCAGTGAGAGTACGGGTGTTTTTCTTTCTTTGTGTTTGCTATTGATTTTAATGATCTAGTGACTACCTGGTAATGAAATGGGGCATTGGTCAAGTAACAAGGCCCTTGTTAGTTGAACGGTGCCCACATTTTATTGCCAGGTAGCCACTATATCGTTTAAAATCAATAGAAACACTGTCCCATTACATATAATGGGAGTGCTTCCCACCCTTCTTACTGGCATCTTGTCATCTTGCTAGTGAGCATGGGGGTGGAGCTGGTACAGCAGAAACAGGAAGTCCTTGGGACCTGGTCTGTATATTTTTATGCGACAGAACTTTTTAACGGCTTATGTCTTTAGGGACATATATCTTCCTGGGGTCTTGCATGGGTAAGGCACCGAAGGGTGGTGCAGGGTAGTATCTTGGAGAGTCTCTTTAAGATCATAATAACTCTAAGGTCCCCCCCGCTTAGTGATCATCAGTACCACCCCAACCCTATAAAGCAAACTTCTGGCTTTAGGTGTCTCTAGGTGCACACTTTGCACTTTGTCATTGAACCCCAACTGCCCCGATCTTGACCACAATTTTTGAGTTTCTCCAAGAGGCAGTGCATGCTCCCCTGCTCCTTCTTAGTGCCCACCATACAAATTTTGGTATTGTCTGCAAAAGGCATTCCTTCTTTGCCAGTTTTTCTGCAATGTCACTTATGAAGACACTGAAGAGGACTCATGCTCGAGTACTGAGCTGAGCTGCTCACTGTCCCATCACTGTAATGAGTGCCATTAACCATCACCCTCTGACACCTTAACCCCCAGTTACTACTTGTTTTCCAACCTGCATCTCTGGTCGTCCCTTCTGTTCGTAGCTACCACAGTACACTATCACTCTGGCATCTGCCAGACTTGCCCAACGTATAGGAATCTAACAGTGAGCAGCTGCTTCCAGTAGTCAGGATACTTGCATGTTCTTCCATCCCCTGCGACATACATGGCAAGGGTGCACAAATCATTATGCACAAACATGTGTGCACAGCACCAGCTCAATGTCTTCCCACCCATGGGTCAAGCTCTCACTTGCACTGCCACTCTGTGGTCACCAGTTGGCAGTACTCACAGCTGAGCTGGCTGTCCTTCTTCCCCTGAAGAAAGCCTCTGTGGTAACAGTTGATCCTCCTCCTCTCCCAGAGAGCCCCTGATGCGAAGCTCATTCTCTGAATCCAAGGTCACCTCTGCCACAGGTCATAGCGCTACTGTTAAGCTGAAGGCACACATGCAATCCAGTTTTCACTAATTACTCACCACTTTGGATCCCTCCTAGGCTGACTCAATCTCTTTAGCTTCTCCCCCCCCAAAATAGTCAACCACTCTCCTCTGCTAGATCACCTTCCAGGCACCAGGACTATCCTCCATGTAGCTGGACAACCTCTAGCCCCAGTCTTTCACATACGAGCACTGGCTAGAGTTACCCACACAGGGGTCCGGGGCCAGCCGCTACCCAGCCAGCCACCCTCCCCAAGCATCTGGACCAGCCTTCAACTACATTCTACACAACCTCCATGTAGCTGGAGCACCACCCGAACCTCCACTTTAACAGACCACATATCTGAAGCTGTCCTCCTAGCCCCTGGACCAGCAGTCCCCCACCTAACCACTCAACCTACAGCTAGATCCACCAGAAGCCCTGCATACCCGCCTCACCATCCAACCACCCACCCTGCAGCTGAACCTCACTTCCAACCTTGAATTAGCCCCACCACCACCACCAGCCACCCTCCCTGCTGCTGGCTCACTCTTTCATGCCCTGGACTAGCCTACCCCAGCAGACAATTCTCCCTGCAGCTGGACCCCTGTGTTCATTCCCACCCACAGACCAGCCCCCCTCCCCTCTGCTGGTTGAGTAACCTCCCAAGAGCTGGACACCCTTTCCAAAAGTGGACACACCCTTCCGTCCAGAACAGAACCCCCCTACACCTAGACCCCCTGATCACCCTTCCTCAACCATGGACCCCATACATCTCAATGTAGTATTAAAAAAAATAAATACATGACACTAACATATTGCATTTGCAGTGCTGGGGTGGCTCATAGGTAGCACACTCGGCTCTAGGCTGGGAGATTAGAAGGCAGGTTCTATTCCCATACCAGGCACTTGCTAATATCCCATTACTGACACTGTAGTGCAGCATGAGGGGGATGGCTGCACTCCTGAGGCACTGTCTTCAGATGAGACATTAAACCGAGGTCCCATCTGCCTGTTCTGGTGGTGGTGTCTGGTGGATGTTAAAGATCCCATGGGCACTTCTCTAAAAAAAAAAAAAAAAAAGGGCAGGGGGAATTTTCCTGCAAGTCCTGGGCCAAATTTCCCAGTTCACTAAAAAAATTCCACCAACAGCTTAATCTGGTTCAAGGTCAGTTGGCTTCATCTATATCCCCTCCCTCCGGGTTGTGCTCTGAAAATAGCAAGAATCTGTCTAGTGCACTTACCCGGTCAACAAAAATGAAATAAAATAAACATAAAATATAAATTAATGTAGTCTTCAGCAAAAGAAAAAAAATTACACTGATCCCCAGATTACAACATGGATTAACACATGCAACTGATAAATACAAATATTAAATGCAAAAAAACAGTTCCCCAGCAAACACACTCAAATATCTGCAGTAAATAATTTTTCCTTTATCTGCAGGTAACTTCAGATTTTCTCAACTTAAACAAGTTGTAATCTTTTCTATGTAAATATAAATAGGTTACTAAATGAATACACACAGAAAATGCATTCTGAATTTGCTGTTATACAATCTTCCTGCTGTTCATTCTCCTGCCCCCACCCCCACTACTTTACAGTAACTAAATCAGCAAAAATTCCACAAATAACAAGTAATCTAGAGGCACAATGCATCCTAGACACTTTGGGGGGGGGGGTGATTGAAAATAAAATGTGTATTTCAAAGTTTAGTCACCGAGTTCAGAGAAGAGAAAATGTTTTCAAGACAAAACATTGACTGTGAAACCTGCAATAAACATTTCATTAAGAAAAAAAAACCACCTGAGTGATAATTCCCTTCTGTATTTAAGATCAGCTTCAGGGAGTTAAATATGTACTTTTTTAAACATAAGCTCTTACCTTACACATGTAAATCTAGCTGTAGGAAACTCCAGTTGTTCAAAAAATGGAGACCATAGACTGCTCGTGCAGTTTCATCAGGCAGGACACAGACAGGAAGAGAACTGGGAAATGTAGGACTCTGACTGAGTAGACTTATGGGAAATGTAGTTTAGAATAGACTTTTAAAGGTACACTGCCAACTTTTTTTTTTTTGCACCATATTATTTCAAAGTAAAACCCCACATTTTATGATTGCTTACCTTCTCTAAAATTCATTAGTATTGCTGGTTGTTTTATCTATCTCCTTGCTTAGTAGAACTGAAATGCATGGTAATGTACCCAGCCTTGATTGGCTAATTTAAATCTTAAAACTACTTCGCTGACTGTAATCTTCATTTATGATTCAGTTGTATTGAAAAAAAATTGTACTTTTAAGAGCATTGCAGATCTATTTCTAATCTTCATTTAGCAATAACTTTCTCTTGAACAACTAGTCCGCTGAAATACTTTAGAATTTAGTATTCTTAGCGGTTAGTATTTTTGAATGATGATTAAAGATTATTAAAATGACTAAAATTAGTCTTGAAGGCAAATTAATGAATGCTTTAGTACTCAAATTTAGTATTTGACTGCAGTGAGGGTTCCTAAGTACAGCCCTTGGGTCTGCACCCCCCATGACACACTCACATCTTGAACACCCCCTGCCCAGATGACCACCCAGCTGACAACCATATCAACATCCCAATAGACTCCTCCTAGTTGTGTACCTCTACAGCAGCTAGTCCACCTTATAAGCCCCAAACCAGCCCTCCCCATCAACTATCACCTCCCTATAGCTGGCTGCTCCAGGCCATCCTTCCTACCTTCAGACAAGATCCCCTGCAGATGGAACCCCCAGACCTGCCTCCCACCTCAGTAGACCACCTTCCTGCAGCTGACCAACCTCCCTGCCTCACCAAACAAAGCACCCTCCTTAGAGCTGGACCAGCACCCCCTAGATAACAACTCTTTCTGCAGCTGGACCCACCCAGACTACCCATCTTGCCTACATACCAGTTGCCCATCCCACCACTGACCACTTTCCTTGCACATAGAAAACCCTGCCCTGCTAGGTAACCTTTTATAATCCCAACGCTTACTAGTCAGACATGCTGCATCCCACACACAACAACCCAACAGCCCCAGCAGCCCAACACACAGTGGCCTGACCCAGGACAATACCTGACACACTGTCAGGCCAGAGGAGGTCGGGATGCTGTGTGGCTGTTGAGTGGATTTTCCACAAACACATGAAGCACCCGATCCCGACCTACGCCATTACTGAACAGCACAGATGATGTGAAAACACCCATCCCCTATGTGGTGCACCCTCTGAGGACACACTGACCTGATCACAGATCCCTGGTAAAGATGACTGTCTCACCATCCGTGGGACAGGGATGAAACAACTAGCCGTGCATGCCCCAGTGTGTGGACCAGCCATCCCAGGCAGCATGGCGGAATGTCCATGCATCCCTGCATGCATAATGATGTCAGCTGACAGCCAGCCAGCTGGGCATGCATGAAGGAATTGGAGTACCATGCCTGTTGGTCGGTGCATGCATGACACTGTAGGCACACAGCAGAGCAGCACAGCAAGAGCATGGATAGCTGCATCAGGAAATGGTCCACAGCAATACCACATGTGGATGCCAGGACACAGAGCAGCATGCCATCGCACCAACCGTGCAATGTGTGCATGCGGCCGTGTCATGCTAGCCCACTATGGGCTTGCAGTAACCATCACAGAAAAAGTCTGGAAGTGTTTGGGGCTGTGCCACAGGGAGCCCACTGTGGCATAGAAGGCTGCCAGGTGTGTTGTGGAGGGTTCCACAAGGGCCCATTGCGGAATGCTGTTACCACAATAGTTGCCAGCTGGAAGGATTGTGGGCACTCACACAGCTTCAGGCCTGTGCAACGTAGGCACACATGAACAGCTGAAAGGATTTTGGGGACTCACAGAGTCAGGCTCTGAGCAACATGCGACACACCGTGCAGACGTGGCAGTGTGCAGGGCTGCTTGGCTATACCCAGCAGTGTTAGATGAGACATCACCAGGTTGGGATGTTTGTGAAATGTGGGTGAAACTTTATTCAACAGTAAGGAGCCACAGTGGCAACCTGGTGGCTATGCATGATGTGTACTGTGAGTGTACAACTGTCAAGTGCCATGTCATCAGGGAAACCCTACAGGGTGGTGTTGTGTGCCATGCCACAGAGGAACTTCAGCAGTTTGCCCTTGTCCTTGGATGCCAGTACCATCCTTATCCACTCCTCATAGCTCTTCTTGGGTGGTGTCCATGGCAGTCCACAACAAATGCCTTCCCTGGTGACATAGGTCCTTTGCTATTCCCTGTGGAGCTCTGCTAGCATTGTCATGACCCCTGCATGCACCTTCCTGAGCAGGGCATGGAGATGGCAGTGCCAGGTCTCGACATTGCTTTGGGTCCACAGTATACCTCGCTCATTGAGATCCGCAACCAACCACAGCTGAGGTGGGAACATGGGGTCGTATCTCATGGGGCACCTTGGCCACCCTACTGTACAGCTATATCCTGCCCAGCACATGTGTCTGCTCGAAACAATAGAGGAGTGTGGTGGCATTGGGGAATGGTTGGCTTCAGGAGGTTGAATACTGCTGGAATGTCCTAGTGCAGGAGATGGGCGAGGCCACTAGTTTATGGATCTCAGGCTGAAGTCTGGGTCACTCTATTGTGGTGCAAGGCCAAAGCTCAGGACCTTCCGCCACACAATCTGCCTAGGGTGGAACAGGCAACCTTGTTTATGGCTTATGAAATTCCATCTTACAGGCATTGATCGCAGCCTGCTCAAAGTCAGTGATGATCATAGGTGGTTTGAGGTTGCAGGACTGTATACTGGCATATTTATTCAGCTCCTGGAACAAGGTGCAGTAACATTGCAAGCTCTTTGTCGTCATCAGTGTATACACCAATGACATGATGAGGTTGTTAGAGCCCGTCCCCATGGGTGCATGGATGGTGTACAATGAGTGAACAGGCGTGGCACAGTCTTGAACATACCATCCATCACACAGAAGGGTGCCTGAGCTAGGTCCCTGATGTTGTCCTCTGTGGTGAGGAGGGACCTGGGTGGTGCTGCGGGTGATCCTGCTGTACCATGGCCATCCAGTCACCGCCTGTAGCTGCTTGGGGATAGGGGGAGGTCAGCCAGTGTCACTGGTTCTGGTGAGAGGTCCTTGCAGCGGGTCCTATTCACAATCTGCAGCAAGGCTGTCTTGCTTGGCAACTGTTGCCACAGCTCAGTGGTCTTCGCAGTTGCCTCACTCTGAAGTAGCTCTGCGGGGTTAGCCATGGTGCTGTGTGCCTTCTATTTGATGCCAGCCAGCGCCTGTGCTGGTAGAGCATCTGTCACCTCCAGAGCATGATTGTGCTCATTCTTTTTCTTTAGGTGGTGCTGGCCATCCTGGAGCAGTGTGATGGCCTGGCCAAGGTAGGACTTGGACTTATGGTGCTGGCAGCACCATTACACTGTCTCAGGCTGGCCCGGTGGTGCTGAGGGTTGAGGTGCTGGATGCCACACCTTGTGCCACACCAGTGACCCTGGTTCAGGATTAAGCCCGGGTCATCGTGGGGGTCAGCAGGGGAGAACTGGGATCGAACATCCATAGACTGCTGTCCCAGTCCTGGGGTGGGCTGGGGAATTTCACCATGCTGTAGTGGCCCCTTGGGGATGCCCAGGGGCACTACTAGTGTCAGTGACACTAGATGGGGAGCACGGCAGATGTCAGCACGTTGTGCCTGGACTTCATTGCACGTCCGTGCTACTGGGACCAATCAAAGGAAAATGGTTGGGCATGACCTTGCAGCTTGATGGCTGTGCTCCGAGCCACCTGGAGGACTTTGTTGGAGTCCTGTTGAGGAGGGTCCAGGGCTGTCCTGGCTGGTAGAGACAGGGGGGAGCCCTCCAGCAGGATGGCATGAAGGCCATTCCTGATTTTCCTGGGTGCAGTTTGAGCTACCCAGCTCTCCAGGTGGGTGGAGCTGGTGGCTGGATGCCCCAAGCCGGAGTGTGTGCTGCAGCAGTTGAAAAATATGATATGTTAAAAAAACAGTACACTGTCTCATTGCAGGTCCATTCATTGACCAGGAGGTAGCCATTCACATTTAGCTTGGACTTTCCCTTCCTGGATGGTACCACCTCACAGATTGTCCATGTTGGGTTGCAGTTGAGCACCCTGGCCCCTCCATGGCTTCCACGCTGTCCTCCATTGTGCCAGAGGACTGTGCACATTGTCCAGCTTTTGTTCCAGCTTAGCATGGGTGGATTGCACTGTTGCACATCACACCCATGGGCCACACTCTGGCAGCTGCTACGCGTCTGTGGGTGGTTTGTACCAGTACTCAGTGCCACTGTCTGCCCACAGTCCCAGTGCTTCATGGCTGTGCTGTGCACCATGGTCATATTCAAGTTCTGTGTCCACAGTGTCCTGGGCCCCCATCAGCTACTGTGCTGCAGTGGGGCTATGCTCCATGATACACTTCCCTGCTGTCCAGCATGCAGGGATCCCTGTATGTTGTGCACTCTACCTACAGGTCAGTGTCCTCCTACCTAAGCTGGCCTTTGCACCCCCCAGCATTGGCATCCTGGTATCTGCAGTTCCCATGCATGCTGTCATGAGTGCACATCCGTCTGCTGCCCCATGCATCATTTTCCGATGCCTGTCTGTTCTCCATGTGTCTTCAGCTATAGTTCCCTGACCTCAGACTTCTCGGCAATGACCTCACTGTAGCCCCTCACTGTGCTCTTTCCTATGGGGCCTGCATTTTCTGCCCCTGTGCCGGTTTGTTGGTCAGAGTTCCAGTTCACCTGCTTTGTTTACTAACCACTCTCCCTGCATCTGAAATGGGCCCTACCCAACCAACCACTTTCCCTGCAGCTGAACCACCCTTTCGTCCCCTGGAGAAACCTTCCCCAAGAAAGCACTGTCCATGGACCATTCCACAGTTACAAGGAGGGAGGGAGAGGCCCCCAGCTCAGTAGGAAGCACCTGCTGCTGGCGGACTTAATTAGGGGTATAGACTTGCGTGCACGGTGGGGTAAAGGAGAGAGAGAGAGAGGTGAAATACCCAAGAGGTACTTTGGCTTGGAGGGATGAGAGCAGATACAGTGGATCATTAGGCAGCAGGAGATGAGAGGGAGCTAGATGTCATTGTCCACCTGGGGACAAATGACCTAGCAAGGGATGGGGTAGTGCAGGGTAATTTCAGGGATGGGGAGGGTCCTCAAGCTGCATGGTGGCTTTGCAAAAGGTTCTCTATATACATCTGGGGAGAAGATAGTACTTCACACCAGCTTTCAGCAGTTGGTTAAAGGCAGTGCGGGTGGGTCTCAGCACTAGGAGTGGGCCACTTCAATGTCTTCATAAGTGAAATTGCAGAAGAGCTGAATGGGAAGGTATGTCTTTTTGCAGATGCTACCAAAACCTGTTATAGGGTGGACACTCAGGAGGGTGTGGAGAAAGGGTTCACCCATGCTAATGTGACAGCCATGTTGCTGATGCCGATTACAGCACAGGCCACATTACAGCACCAGGCATAACGTATCCTGGGAGTTACACCACCAAAGCACCCTCCTGGGAAACAGTCTCCATTGGGTCCCCTCCCTTAATTATCCCAAAGGTCCAGGTTCTTAATTTACCTGTTCTCCAGTCCTACCCCATCCTACAATCACCCCGCAGGTATACAGTAGATTGTTACTATCTCTGATGTCCAGTGGTTCCCATTTATTTATTTATTTATTCATTTGTTTACCAAGTAGGTGCACTGGTCTGAGAACCATTTTCAGGCATGACCTGGGCCATTGAGGGTGGCACGGGAATACAAGCAAGTACAAAGGAGGCTGGGACAAGGCATACAATAGACAGTAATAAAACTATACAGGATATTTATATGAATATATATATAAACTTGCAGCACAGTGGATAAATAACATTTATGACAATAGCAGGTATAGTAGTAGCCAAGTTGTAATACAAATTAGGCATGATCTGAGATGAGTAAAGGAAAAAGTGCATCATGGCAGTGTAGGTATGGACCAAGAAGGAAAAGGAGGGAAGGGAAGTAGAGGCATGATATTAAGTTGGGAGGGCAGGAGCAAGGAGTGGAGGACAGAAGGTGAGATCCAAGGAGGGAGTGGAAGAGTCCTGAGAGTCAGTGGTGCTAAGTGGAGGGCAGGTTGTTCCAAAGGAAAGGGCTGCAGATGAGAATGCACATTTACCCATACAGGTGGAGACTAGGGGCACACAGCATGGGGCCAGCAGTGAGGCAGAGCTCTCAACAAACACTTTTGGCCAAAGGAGGTGGGATTGCAGAGAGGTAGCTCGGTTTTGATGGCCTTATTGACTGTGCTGGCCAGGAGATAGGTCTGTTGGGCTGATGGGGGAAGCCAGCCCAGGGCCTGATAGAGTGAGCAGTGGTGTGTTGAGTGAAAGTCCTTGCCCCCTGTATATCCAAAGTCCCCACCATGACCCAGTTAGTTCTTACAGCAAATACTATACCCTGGTCCCCAGGCTTACTATATATTTGACACCCTTCCACATTTGGCACAGACCATCCTCTCAGCTCCTTGATCAGGCACAAAATGGATGATAGTTCACAATCATGTGCTAACTGTACACAGCTGTTTATACAGTAGGCACATGAGTGCAAAACTGGCATTCTGTCCTCAGTTGGTCACAGAAGTTAGCAGAGTGTCTTTGCCAATTGCCACTGTGGGGAGAGTGTGTAAACATATGGTGGGGGCCATGAATGGTGGGAGCAGTGGGACTGGGTGGTCAGGTAGGTATTGGCAGTTTCCAATGTATGGAATGGACAGCAACACCACTGAACACCAGGTGAAGTGTGATATTACTGATGGTGGGAGCTCAAAAGGGCAGGGGTAGGATGCAGAGGTGATAATACCCAGTTTAGGGAGGCAACATCTTTTACAGCCATTCACCAACTGGTCAGAGACTCACTAATTATGCTATTCAAGATATCATTTTGTGATCCTACCCTGTTTTTGGGGTGCAAAGTGTTGTTTGAGAGTCACTTACCCATTTAGCGATCGCAAATGCTCTTTGAATGTTCTGGTCTATGTGAACAATAACAGTCCATTACCAGTAAGTAAAGACAAGTGAACAAATACAAATATGGAATGGAGAGCTGTTCTCCATGAGGTTGATAATGTAATTTATCTTAACAGTGCGTTAGAGTACAGAGTATGATGAGATTAATACTAGTACCACTGTGCCACCACATGAGTCTAGGGTTGCTGTGAGAGGTACCAAATACTGAAATGTCAAAATAGCGCAGTACCATTGTGCTACCAGTGTACCAGCATTTGTGGGAGCCGACAAAAATCTCAAAATTTCGTGATACCATTGTATTACCAGTGTATGTGTGAGAGACAGAGAAAATGGTAAAAAATGCCATAGGGATACCATTCTGCCAGTGCACTACCAATGCACAGAGGAAAATCTATATATCACCTACCACTGTGATACCAGAGTACCATTGGGTAGTACCATTGTGGATTTTTCAGCTGACCACAGTATTGCCATTGCTATACTACTGTAGTGCCATTGTGACAAATTCAGTAAGGGTAACCAGATTACTGAGACAATGCAGTGCTAAAGCAGTGTGATAACAATTATAAAGTGTTGCCAGTACTACTGCAGTGTGCAGCAAAAATTAGTGAAGGAAATACAGTGCTAAAGAAGTGTGCATGAAAATCTAATAATTATTTGCAGTGCTCTTACAGTCTGCATCAAAAAATAATAAAGATTGATCAGTACTACTGCAGTCTGCAGCAAAAATTAGTGAAGGAAATACAGTGCTAAAGAAGTGTGCATGAAAATCTATTAATTATTTGCAGTGCTCTTACAGTGTGCATCAAAAAATAAGAAAGATTGAGCAGTGGTACAACAGAGTAGCAGAAAGTCAATGCGGTGTATTAACAGTGCACTGATGAACAGCAGTGCTTTGTCAGTCTGGACTGAAATAACACTGAAATGAGACTCAAGATGGAAGTGTGCACTCCACTTCCCGCCACCTCCCCAACCCCAATCAGCTCAAACTCATCCCACAGAGTAGGAGTGCTCCGACTCAACTCAGGTTGGACACTGCAACCCGTTTGAGAGACATTTGACGAGACCTCAGCCCTGATGGAGGACACCTTGTCAGCTAAAAACAGATCCAGCTCCTCACATCTTGTGCTTGAACGTACTCCTCCAACACACAGACAGGCAGGATGTAAAAGCCTGTCCACTGTGCAGAAGAGCTGAGCTGGTCTGTTTCTCACTGTAGCAATCTCCCTAGATAGAAACGCTGCCTTTTTATGGGAAATTGCCCCCTGATAGTCCATATAATGTGATCTCAGGGTCAATTTGTCCCCCACCAGACCAGATCTCCTCTAATGCTTCTCTAACCTCCAACCCCTAGTCTTTAAACCTCGAAGATTCTCATCATACCAAGGAGATCTCTGACGACTAGCCATGGGTCGGACACGCAAGGGTGCGATTGAGTCAAAGGCCGCACCAACCGCCCCATTATAGGCCACTACTGCCTCCTCCGACCCAATCGCACAAGCTGCCCCAACACCCGATAGGTCCAGCACCACCAAAAGGTCCTCTGGGGATACTCCCCTTAATGACCGGTACTGGACCATCTCCATAGGGGCAGGACCATCGAGGGGGGGGCCCCTAAACATGAACCCCACGGTACTATGATCTGACCAAACCACCGGATGTACACTAAGGTCCATAATATCCAATTACAAAGAAAAAAACAGATCCAGTGTGTGGCTGCCCGAGTGCGTCGCTGTTGTTACCTTTTGTATTAGGCCCAGTGTCCCCATGCTCCCAAGAAGGTCTATCCTAAATTTTGATAGCTCCCCATCAACCCTGGCATTGAAATCCCCCATGATCAGCCGTCTGGGGGACTCCAATACCAGGGCCGCGATGAGCTCCTCAACCTCTCGCAAAAAATCCCCATCACTCCCTGAGGGGCGATAGAGCAGGAGGACACTAAAACCCGCACCCACGCCCGCTTGGGCAGCCACACACTCTCAAAGAATCCTATAGGACCCACAGGCAACACTGTGAGGTTCAGGCTAGATTTAAAACAAATGGCCACCTCCCCCGCCGCTACAGTCCTTCCTCGGGCTGTGTATCAAGTAGTATCCAGCTGGTACTGCTGCCTCTAAAATTGGGGCAGCATTTTCATCCAGCCAGGTTTCCATGATGCAAGCCAGATCGACAGAGAATATCATGTCCACCATTAAAGCCGTCTTGTTCCTTATCGATCTGGCATTGCACATCACAACCCAAGTATAATGAGGTGAAGCAGCCAGACCAGTCATTTGCCCACCCTGTAAGGTGGAGCCCTTGGGTTTGAGAACCAGACAAGGCAAACCCCGTTCAAGCCCCCATTTCACCCCAGGACATCTCCTTGACCTCACCACCTGAATCCCAAACACTCTGACAGCCACTCGGGAGACACCCCGCTGGGCCCCCCCCTCCGAGCTATCCCTAAAGCCCTACATCTACAGTAGGCTTCCCACGACAGCACTGGAAGCTTGAAGGGACGAAGGCCCCGGAGGTCATCACCTGAGTAGCTACGTCTTATGGGCCCCAAAGCCCAACACATTTCCTAAAACACAAACAACCCACTCAATAATTCAAACTCCTCAAATATCACACCCCCACCGCCCACAACAGTGCACTTTCTATAACACAATCACACCTCTTTCACACACCCTTCGCATAAATTAAATTCTAAACAAATAACACAACACATTCATTCATGTCAAGCTATCAATAAAGAACTAAATGTAATTGGTACATATGCAAAACAGTAATGCAGAAAAATTCAAAATTTCAGTCCACAATAGTCCTCATACCACCAAAAGGTTGGCTAGTAGATAATGCAAATTAATTAAAAAAATGTCCATGCACTTCATAGTCTGGTACACTCCCACTGTATCAGAACTAACAAGCATTTGTCAATGGCAAATGTTTGCTTGCTGGCATTGGCATTGGTAGTGTAGGAGTTACAGAGCTGCATAATAGGAATGGCAGCAAAGTATTGAACTGAAGCCAACCCCACCACCACCCTGCAGATACTGACAGGTATTGGGGTGTACCTTTGGGTCATCAGGCATAACGGATGCGCCATTTCACCAGACCCTACCCTGCTGACAACGACAAGTGTCACGGTGTGCCTTGGGGTCTTTGGCCCTTATGTTCACCCCATTCCATCAGGAAATACGGTGAGATAGGTGCTGCATAGGAGAATGGGGTGAACTTTGGGGCCAAAGAGTCCAAGGCAAACTTTGATGCCTCTCACTGGCTGCAGGTGTGGGTGGGGGTGGAATGGTGTAAGCATTACAGGCAACAATCCCAAGTCACACCCCTGATGCCTGTCTGTCTCTACATGGTGGGGCGCTATGGTCGGAAACCCTAATATCTCAGGCGTTCATTGGTATTTTCACTCCAAATTTTCAAAATTTTTTTTGTGACCCCCACCTCATGAACAGTGGCAATATCAGTTTGTTAGCGGAAAGCTGATTTTGCACAGCAACTACACCATTTGGCACCACAGGTGCGAAAACATATTCAAACAGGGTTGAAAAATGACAGCTGTACTATTCATGGGGAGGTGTGAAAATGGCAATGTTGAAAATCTGCTGTGAAAATATTAAAAACTGGTGAAGTCCGCAGCGTGCATAGAAACTGTGCAACACACACCCGTAATGTAATTAGTTTGGGGATTTTTTACAGCAGATTGTCAACACAGGCATTTTGGGACCTCCGCTCATGAACAGTGTCACTGTGATTTTCTTAATCTGTCCCAAACAGTGATTTCCCACAGCGACCACGCATTTCTGCGCTGGAAGTGCGAAAACACTTTTTGGCCATGATGTGAAAAATGACAGCTGTACTGTTCATAAGGAAGTGTGTAAAAATGCCAGTGGTGAAAATCTGGACTGAAAATATTGCAAATTCATGAACTTACAAGGGTGCATGGAAACTGCGCTATGCTCGCACGTAACACAGTCATTTTATGGACTTTTGTCACCAAATTTTTAAAATAGCCATTTTAAGACCTCTGCTCATGAACAGTGTCACTGTGATTTTCTTAATCTGTTCCAAGCATTGGTTTTGCGCACCGACTGCGTCATTATGCGCTACATGCGCGGAAACACATTTTGAGCAAGATGGGAAAAATGACAGCTGTATTACTCATAAGGAGGTTTGATAAAATGGCAATGTTGAAAATCTGGAGTGAAAATATTAAAAAGTTGCAAACTTACGAGCGTGTGTAGGAACTGCGTAATGCACACTCGTAAATCAGTAATTTTGGGGAATTTTTTCACCAAATTGTCAACATAGGGTTTTTGGGGCCTACCTCATGAACTGTGACACTGCTGTTTCGTAAATTGGTCCCAAAAGGTGGTTCCGCACAGTGACCGCAAAATTACCTTTCGGGGCCGATTAATGCCATGACAGTGCCAGAACTCATTAGGAGGGGTCCCAAAAACCCCATGTTGAAAATGTGGTGCCAAAATTCCAAAAAATGCCTGCAATATGCATCAAAGTTGAAAAAACCCTATTTATTCCATTATACAGCTTACCAGCATTTCTTCAGTTCGCGGTCGGCTTTGAAGCATGCAGACGTGTTCCCGGTCTACTGAATATTGTTGTCCTTGACCTCGGAGGCAAGTATGGGGTGAGGTGGATGCACAGAGGGTGGGCGGGGTTGGGGGCAAGACAATCAACGAGGGACCGTTTGTTTCTTTTCAGGTGTTTGTTTTCTTTTAGGAAGATGACGTGGGACTTGTGCCATGCTGGGGTGGGCTCCCTGCATGGCAACTGAAAGATTTTTTTTGGGGGGGTCAGTGGAGCTGATAGAGGATTGGGCACCCCCATCGGCCATACAGATGTGTGCCACGCTGGGGTGGTCTCCCAGCATGGCAACTGGAAGTCTGTTTCTTTTGGGTGGGGTTAATTGAGCTGACGGGGGATTGGGCACCCCCGTCGCCATTCTCACTTATGCCACGCTGAGGTGGGCTCCCAGCATGGCACCTAGAACTCTGGGGGAAGGGGGAGCGCAGAGCCGACAGGGGATTGGGCACCCCCATCAGCCATACTGTGTGCGGCAGGCCATACTACGTGCAGCGGGTGGGGGGAGCACTATTCAGAGACACTCAGTGGGTTGGGGAATATTATTACAATACTGATCAGGTGTGCCAACAGACGACAACTGCATCTACTTTTTCAGTCTCTTTGGGGTTCTGTTTTCCTGCTTTTGTCAATGCCATTCCTACCCTGAACTCTGACTCAACATTCCAAGGATGGCAATTAGATCTTTTTTGGAAACATTCCAAGGATGTCATTTTAGTCACTTGCTTTCTCCCGGAAAGATAGTCCTAGGAAAAGTTCACTTCAAACTGAATTTATGTTACAAGAAGAGGAAACAGAGACGTATACAAGCAGGATTGCCGGCAATGTGTTAATCAACACTATCTTATTGCTGCTCACTAAAGTGGTCTCTTCCTTTCAACTGTACGCCACTGCATTTTCAACTGCTGTCATAAACAGCTGCAGCATTCATTGGTGAACTGTGGCCGCGCCTGCAAACACACTGACTGAATTGGAAGACAAGGTGCCACATGTACAAAAACTCAAATGATGGCACTATGTTTCTTGCACATGCGTGCAAACAAACATAAAAAGCTCACTACAACCTCTTAACTTTGCAGTGGAGAGGAAGCACTCACCGCCCCCTCCATCTCAAAATAATTCCAGATAGTGCAGCACTCCCACTGCCACACCAATATGACAGTATATGAAATAATAATCAAACGAGGCCCTCTCACTGCCTCTCAACATAAACAAAATTATTAAACTACTTGCAGTCTTATAGCGTTTGCCCTCCTTCCAGATTTTATCCACACTATTCCAGGCACTAGTAGTTCTTGATTCCTCCAAGTTTTCCCAGCACAGAGATGAAACCTCCAGAAACGCCAAGTCAGTGGAGCTCGAATTAATTACGCCAATTCTTCAGGTGGGTGAAACTCCAACCCTGCCCAAACCAGGTGAGGAAACCCAGGCCCCGTTACTCTCCCCACTTTAGGCAACCAAGGAGTACCCGACCCAGCCAGGTAGACCCCAGAAACCATAGGGCCAGACCGAGAGAACAATCAATCCTCCGATCAAACTCTCTCAGTTCCCCTAGGGTTAGCATATGGGACCGAGACCCGGCCACGGACAGAACCTGTGGAAAACACACCCCTCGCCAAACCACAGGCAAAATCCTCCTCAGGAAAGAATCAAAAGCTCCAAATTGGAAACCTGAAGGAACCCCAAATCAACGCCTTCCAGCTCCAGGCCACAGAATAATCCACTCCACTCCACTCCACTCCTCAAAGCCCCTCCAAACTGAACCTCTCTGCCGACCAATTTAGCCGATCGCTACTCCTCTGGATCAAGGCAGATCCTCATGGAAGCAAGGTACAAACTCCACAGAATTGATTTAAAAATAAATTAGCTTGACCAGTAAAATAACACCGCGTACTGTCATTGGTCTAAGCTCATACAGTCGATGAAATGAACGCCGTATCAAACGAAGTGGGTGAATTGACGGGTATATCCAATTTAGGACTACAGCACCAACAGAAATTAACAATTAAATAAAATTTAAATTCTAATTCTAGCATGCTGCCGCTGCTACATCCTACAGCAAGCCCAGCATTGCCGCCATATTGAATAGAGGCAGAAACTCCTCCTGCACCCACAGATAGCTGATTGCAAACAAAAATGCCTTACATGCAGCGTACCAGCAAAAGGCTCTCTCATGTCAGATATGATAGTGGTCTTTAAATATTTGAAGGGGATTGACCGAGTCTGCTCTGATGGTCTGTTCCAGCTGAGGGAGGACAAGGCCATAAGGAGGCATAGCCTGAGATTGGTGAGGGGGAGGTTTAAGGGGAAGGTGAGGTGTCACTGCTTCATGGAGAGGGTGGTGACACCTTGGAACTCGCCATCAGAGTTGGAGGGGATGGAGACAGTGAGAGGATTCAAGAGAGGGTGGGACAGACATGGGTAAAGTCCAGATGGGGGCAGCGGGGTATGGAAAGGGTCTGCAGGGGGTCACAAAGGGGGACGGGGCAGCTGCAGTAACAAGACTGTAGGGCTGCTACTCGAGCAGACTCGATAGACCACTAGTCCTAATCTG
Source organism: Neoceratodus forsteri (assembly GCA_016271365.2). NCBI lineage: Eukaryota > Metazoa > Chordata > Ceratodontiformes > Ceratodontidae > Neoceratodus > Neoceratodus forsteri. The sequence continues at coordinate 80,735,550 of CM028133.1, read as the reverse complement.
CTGGCAATTTAGTATGTTATACGCTTAGCCATATTGTACAGCTATCAGAAATGTTTTATGAAAATTATATGGAATTTACATAGTTCTGTGCATAATAACATACAAAAATTCCTGCACAGTTTTTTGGAATGTACATTACAGTATCATCGTTTTGGTAATATATACTTTATTTTCGCATTGGTGAAAAAATAATGCAAACATCACGACAAATGTTTTGCTGACAACTACAACAATAATATTACTATAGCTATTAAAAACAAGAATTTGCCAATGCCGAATGTTTGCTTGCTGGCATTGGCATTGGTAGTGTAGGAGTTAGAGAGATGCATAATAGGAATGGCAGTGAAGTACTGAACTGAAGCCAACCCCACCACCACCCTGCAGATACTGACAGGCATTGGGGTGTGCCTTTGGGTCATCAGGCATAACGGACACGCCATTTCACCACACCCTACCCTGCAGACACCGACAAGTGTCACAGTGTGCCTTGGAGTCTTTAGGCATTATGTGCACCCCATTCCATAAGAAATATGTGAGATGGGTGCAGTATAGGAGAATGGGGTGAACTTTGGGGCCGAAGAGTCCAAGGCACACCTCGATGCCTGTCACTGGCTGCAGGGTGTGGGTGGGGGTGAAATGGCAGGGGTATTACAGGCGACAATCCCAAGTCACACCCCTGATGCCTGTCTGTCTCTACAGGGTGGGACGTTATGGTCGGAAACCCTAACGTCCCAGGCGTTCGTTGGTATTTTCACTCCAAATTTTAAACATTGGTTTTTTGTGACCCCCACCTCATGAACAGTGGCAATATCAGTTCATTAGCGGAAAGCTGATTTTGCACAGCGACTACGTCATTTGGCACCACAGGTGCGATACATTTCAAACAGGATGTGAAAAATGACAGCTGTACTGTTCATGGGGAGGTGTAAAAAATGGCAATGTTGAAAATGTGGAGTGAAATTATAAAAAAACTGGTGAAGTCACGAGTGTGCGTAGAAACTGTGCAACGCACACCCATAATGTAATTAGTTTGGGGATTTTTTACAGCAGATTGTCAACAAAGGCATTTAGGGACCTCCGCTCATGAACAGTGTCACTGTGATTTTCTTAATCTGTCCTGAACACAGATTTCCCACAGCGACCACACATTTCTGCGCCGGAAGTGCGAAAACCCATTTTGGCTACGGTGTGAAAAATGACAGCTGTACTGTTCATAAGGAGGCGTGGAAAATGCCAGTGTTGAAAATCTGGACTGAAAATATTACAAATTCGTGAACTTACGAGGGTGCATGGAAACTGCGCAATGCACGTTTGTAACACAGTCATTTTATGGACTTTTGTCACCAAATTTTCAACATACTGTAGCCATTTTAAGACCTCTGCTCGTGAACTGTGTCACTGTGATTTTCTTAATCTGTCCCGAACACTGATTTTGTACACCGACTGCGCCATTGTGCGCTACATTCACGAAAACACATTTTGGGCAAGATATGAAAAATGACAGCTGTACTGCTCATAAGGAGGTGTGGTAAAATGGCAATGTTGAAAATCTGGAGTGAAAATATAAAAATTTGCGAAATTCTACAGTGATGCGTAGGAACTACTGCGCTTCACTGCGCTAAGAAAACAGTCATTTTTGGGAATTTGTTCACCAAATGTTCAACATAGAGTTTTGGGGGTTTACCTCATGAACTGTGGCACTGTCATTTTGTTACTGGGTCCTGAAAGGTGGTTCCGCGCAGTGACCGTGAAATCACCTTTGGGACCAAAACAAAATGACAGTGATGGAGTTCATGAGGTGGGGCCCCAAGAACCCCATGTTGAAAATTTGTGAAAAATTGTAAATGGCAGAGATATGCACCAAAGCTGAAAAAAACGATTTATGCCATGATACAGCTTACCGGCATTTCTTCAGTTCGCGTCGGCTTTGAAGAGTGCAGACGGTTCCCGGTCCACTGAAGATTGTCACGCTTGGGCTCTGGAGGTAAGTATGGGGTGAGGGGAGTGTGGGGAGGGGGGTGCGAGAGGGTGGATGTGGGTTGGGAGGGAGCAAGACAATCAAAGAGGGAGCTTTTTGTTTTTAGGTGTTTTTTCTGTTTTAGGAAGATGACGCTGGACTTTTGCACACTGGGGTGGGTTCCCAGCGTGGCAAGTTGGAAGTTTTTTTTTAGGGGGGCCAGTGGAGCTGACGGGGGATTGGGCACCCCCGTCGGCCATACAGATGTTTGTCACGCTGGGGTGGACTCCCAGTGTGGCAACTGGAAGTCTATTTTTGTTGGGGGGGGAGTTCAGTGGAGCTGACGAGGGATTGGGCAACCCTGTAGCCATTCTAACTTTTGCCACGCTGGGGAGGGGTCCCAGCATGGCACCTGGAAGTGTGTTTGAAGGGGCTGCGGAGCCAACGGGAGATTTGGCACCCCGTCGGCCATACGGTGTACGGGAAGGAGCACATGAGCACACTGGGTTGGGCTCCCAGCATGCACGTATGTGTTCGTGGGGGGAAGAACTGTCTATGACAGTTCAGATGCAGTGCCAATGTAGGCAATTTGCATACTGTCCTGCAGCGGTGTTTTCCTTAGAACTGTACGCCACTGCATCTGAACGCCGTCATAGACAGCTCGGACATTCATTGGAGCAGTGCAGCCGTGCCTGCAAAAGGGAGCAGGGCATTGGAAGTGGGGGAGGCACATCTACAAAAACTCATATGGTGGCACTATGTTTCTTGCACATGCGTGCAAGCAAACATAATAATTGGACCACTTACTGATGGTTTTTTTCCTGCAAGAGGCATTAACCATCATGCACTGAGCAAGAAATTAAACATTTGGCATAGAGTGCAGAAACACCAGGCCACATCCTTAAGGTAATCTAAGGTGAGGTAGTTAATACAGCAAAATAAAGACTGCTGGAGTGTGTGTGTAAATGACAAAACCAGCCAGGTTCCAGGGTTTAACTAACTGCCATCTATTTCTGCATAAAATAGAAAGACAATGTTTGTCAAATGGCCACAAAGGGGCAGTGTTCCTCTATCACTGAAACAGGTGGCACACAGAGACTGGATCTGAAGCAGCAGCACTGCACAGAAATGTGATGGGGTCGGGGGGAGAGATAATATATAGGGTACAGGTACATCATCTTATTGCAGGGCTTGAAGTACTGGGAGAATAAATGCCATACCACTAACAAAATATGCTGTTGATTAAAAACACGTGAAGAAAAAGAAGTTCTGGCATTGTTAGTGACCTGGCAGGCTAGAACTCAATGGAGCCATGGTCTCCTTTCCTAAATTTGTGCATTTACTAATTATGCTTTTCAATCCCACTGTACAGTGTAAAGTGTTAAAATGAGTTACAGCACTCAGTTTGAGACAACCGGGGAGAGGGGTGCAGCACCCAATACATTGAACAGGAGGAACACCCTTCCCCCCTCAGCTAGTGCTCAAACAGGAGTTCAGCATGTTTGTAGTTCATTTCCATCATCAGGTAAGGAAAAAGGTATAGCTCCCCATACAACACGCAGGGGAAACGCCAGACCTCGCCCAACAACTAATGCACCGAAATCTGGCCAATGGAAAGTCATGTACACAAATGCCCGCAGTCTGAGAAACAAGATCCCAGACCTGGAGGCAACATTGACAGAGGTTAAACTGGACATAGTAGCCATTAGTGAGACATGGTTTACCAGTAACCACACTTGGGAGACTTCAGTACCCAGCTATGTACTGTTCAGAAGAGGCTGAGGTGCAAAAGGGGGAGGGGGTAGAGTGTCCCTTAATGTCAATGAAAATATCAGAGCTACAGATATTCAGAATTCACATAAGGAGCCAGAAGAACTGTGGGTCACTCTGGAAACAGGAAATGGGACAACCATATGAACTGGAGTTGTCTACAGGCTTCAGACCAGGGGGAGAACATAGACACATTACTGGTAGAAGATATACAAAACATGACATCTAAAAGGGAGGTTCTGCTAATGGGAGACTTCAACATGCGAGATACAGATTGGTCAATACCAGCAGGAACATCCACCAGAACTAGACACATAGTGGATTCCCTGCAGGGGAGGGCCTCATACAATTGGTACAATAACCCACAAGAGACAGGGCTATCCTGGATCTAGTACTGACTAATGGGGAAAGGATCACAGATCTCCAAGTAGAAAGTCATCTGGGGGCCAGTGACCATCACATGGTATGGTTCAATTTGGCCACTAGAACTAAATCATTCCATTACAAGGCAAAAATATGGGACTTCAGAGGAGCTGACGTTGATGAGATGGCCAACAGAGTGAAGCTAGTCCTGGCAAGACGAAATACAAGTGAAGGGTACAGGCAAAGTAGACAAGTATCAAGGATGCAATACTTGAAGCAACATCCCATTGTGTTAGGGAGAAAAGCAAGAGAAAAAGAAGGAGGAGGAAACCACTTTGGTTCTCAAAAACAGTAGCAGAAAAGATCAAAGCCAAAAGGTTGGTCCTCAGGAACTATAAGGGAATGCAGATGGACGAAGATAGGGAGGCATACCAAACTTCCCTAAGGGAAGGCAGTAAGGTAGACAAAGGCCCAAATGGAGAAAACACTAGCACGAACAGTAAAAGAAGGGGCAAGACTTTCTATAGATACATTAGTGAAAGAAGAAAGTCTGGAGGAGGAATTGCTAAGATCAAAGGAGATAAGGGGGAGTGTGTGGAGGAGGACCAAGGAAAAGCATCTATCCTAAATAGATCCTTCTGCTCAGTATTTACTGAGGAGAAGGTAGGGTAGGTCCCACAGCTCAGCACCATGGACACGGGGGGGAGGGAGGTGTGCACAAGTCCCTTCACAAAAGAAAGGGTCCTACAAGAGCTCGCTAAACTCAGGGTGGACAAGGCAAAAGAACCTGATGCCAACATCCCAGGGAAATAAAGGAGCTAAGGGTGGAACTAGCATAGCCATTAGCAGAACTGTTTAGTGAGTCTCTGAGCACAGGAGAGGTCCCAGAAGACTGGAGAAGGGTTCATGTGATCCCGCTCCACAAGAGTGGTAGCAGGGAGGAGGCAGGGAACTACAGACCAGTCAGCCTTACCTCAGTAGTGGGCAAGATTATGGAGGCACTCCTTAAGGAAAGGATAGTGCAACACCTGGAATCATAGGAGCACAGGATCCAAGACAGCATGGGTTTACAACAGGAAGGTCCTGTCAAACTAATCTCATATATTTCTTTGACTGGGTAACCAGAGTGGTGGACCAAGTGGGTGCAGTTGATGTCGCCACCTTGACTTCAGCAAGGCTTCATCACTGCCCACATAGAAGATTGGTTAATAAGCTGGGTAGGCTCGAGGTGGGTCAGAGGTTGGTCAACTGGGTGGCAAACTGGTTGGCGGGCAGAAAACAGAGAGTGATGGTAAATGGTATACAGTCAAAAGAGATGCAAGTCACAAGTGGAGTACCTCAGGGATCAGTCCTAGGGCCAGTCCTATCTTCGATATCTTCATCAGTGACATTGCAGATGGACTGGAGGGTCAGATTTGTAGATGACACCAAGATCTGCAACAGAGTAGATGATCCAGATGAGGTGGGCAGAATGAGAAGAGATCTGGAAAAACTGGTAAAATGGTCAGAAGAGTGGCAACTGGGGTTTAACGCAAAGAAGTGCAAGATCATGCACATAGGGAAGAGAAACTCTGAAGCTACCTATAGGTTGGGAGGGGAGTTGCGGGCAATCACAAGGGAAGAGACTTGGGTATCATCATCACAGATGACCTGAAATCATCCAAGCAGACCACTAAAGTAGTAAGGTAAGGCTAGAGGGATGTTGGGGTATATTAGTAGGGGTATCACAAGTCGTAAGAGGGAGGCAATAATCCCTCTTTACAAGACACTGGTTAGACCCCATCTGGAGTACTGAGTGCAGTACTGGAGGCTGCACCTGCACAAGGACATAAACAAAATAAAGGCAGTCCAGAGAAGGGCAACCAAAATGGGTCAGGGACTGCATCAGAAAACACATGAAGACAGATTAACAGAGCTCAATATGTATACCCTAGAGCAAAGGAGGGAGAGAGGTGATATGACTGTAACATTCAAACATCTTAAGGGCATTAACAAGGTGAAAGAGTCTAACATGTTTCAGTATAAGAAAAATAGCAGGACAAGAGGACACACCATGAGATCAGAGGGAGGCGGACTAAGGGGTAATGTGAGGAAGTTCTTTTTCACAGAAAGAGTGGTGGATGCATGAAACGGCCTACCTCAGGAAGTGGTGGCTATGAATACAGTGCAGGGCTTCAAACAGGCATGGGATAGTCATAAGGGAGCAATACAGATGAGTATGACTAGATAGGCCATTGACAGAGTAAAGGTCTATGGCACATTCATAGGGTAGAAAAAATGGGCAGACTGGATGGGCCTTGCGGTCCTTATCTGCCGTCAACTTCTATGTTTCTATGTAAACAGATTGTAAGGCACACTAACAATACTTATCATCCATTGAGTACAGTGCAATTAAGTGCATTCTCATAGAAAATGGGGTCCATTTACATGCAGCATTTCTAAAGTCAGCCCAGGTAAGAACTGACCTCAAAGGAGGCAGAAGATGATTCCAAAGGGAAAATGCCACATATGAAAAAGACATTCTGCCATACCTTGTATAAATTCTAGGCACTTTTAAACCTTGCCTTGTGATGTTTTGCAGTACATACTGAGAATTTTGATGAAGAAACAACATAATTCATACAGTTATATAAGAAATTATCCTATATTCTATCACTATATATTGTTAAACTGGGCCAGGTTAAAGTTTCAGATAGATGACGATGATGGGTTAAATATATTTATAGCATGGGTTGACAGAAACGTGCAACCCGATTGGGCGAGTTGCTTTGCGGGGCCGTGGATTAAGTTAGTGGTCTCATGCCTCACAATGCACCCAGGGTTAGAGGTGGGCAAGCCAGGATTTTTTCACCTGGGGACAAGCCAGAGCCGAGACAGGGGTCTGGCTTTACTCTACCAGTGAAAGCACGAGCCAAGCAGGCTGTCCTCTGTATAGGGGTTGAATGTTTCAGACACTACACTAACTGCTCAGGCTGACAAAAATACCTACTTTGACCATAAATATCTTGGCTTGACTTTGGCTCTTAGTTGCTTATAGAGGTCGAGCCAAGCCAAGCATTGACCTCAAGCCAGGTTCGAGCCTGCTCTAGCTTAACCACCTTTACTCGAGGTGTTGATTAATACCCAGTAACCCCATACCATGTTACGCATTATTGCTTATTTATAACATGGGTTGACAGAAACGTGCAACCTGATTGGGCGAGTCACTTTGCGGGGCTGTGAATTAAGTTAGCATTAATCCACGGTTCTGCGGAGCAAGGCTAGAGATCCACCACCAGGTCTTCTTGTTTTGAATCTGAAGCCAAGTGTAGTGGCAACCATTAAAATTTCCGAGCACACTGGCCCAGTGGCACTGGAGGTTGAGGTGCTGGTCGCTACACCTCGCACCACGCCCACGACCCTGGTTTGGGAACGAGCCCAGACCGCCGGGGATCGGTGGGGTCAAGAGAGGATTGGGCATCTGGAGGACTGCTCTCCTCTCTCGGGGGAGGGAGGTTCTGTCATCCTGCTCGTTGACTGCCTTCTGGTGGTGGCTGGAGGGCAGTACGGGTTGGGAGACACATAACGGGCGTCTCTATGTTGATGGGTGGGAATAGAAGAAAAACGTGAAAAGGGAGCTTGCAGGCTCCATGAGGGCCTGTCACATACCCATGGCCGCCCCAGCTTCTGGATCATGCACTGAGGGTGGGAAAGCCGACCTCCCCCTGGCCCGCGGGAGTAAGCCCAGGGAATTGGGGTGCAGAGTGGGGACACTGGCATGGAGGATGAGTCCCTCAGAGGAGGGCCATAGCCACCTGCCAGGCTCCAGGGGGGCATAAAAACCTATACGGAATAAAATTCCCTGAGTAAAAATTCCCGAGTAAGCAATCAGGATGCAAGTGTACCTGAGCCATTGTGGACAGAGAGAGAGAGTGTGTGAGAGAGAGAGAGAGAGAGAGACAGTTTCACTCACACACACACACACACACACACACACAGAGAGTGACAGTGAGAGCAAGACATGGAGTGCAGAATTCCGGCACTGTGACACACACAGAAAAACTGAGCCACACAGAGTGTCGGGGGGGGGGCTGGGACACAGATACAGATACAGAGACTGTGTTTGTGGGCTTAGTAGGTAATCCATTCCATTTTGGTTTCCTTCCCCAGCTCTCCCCCCTCCAAATAGCAAGTGGTTCACAGTATCTGTGCCGGTAGTTCGTGAGCAACAAGGTCAGAATTTGCTTTCACAGTAAGTTCTGCCGGTGATGGGAGAGAGAGTGCAACACATTACTGTATAGATGTGGAAGTAGGAGCAGACCCCCTTGCTGTGGATGAAACACTTGCGAGACCAAGGGACAGATGCTGACTGCTTCTGTGTGGCAAGGCACATAGACATAGCCAAAGGAGAGAGTGAGAGCTGATGTGCCACTCACTGTCTGTGTCTGTCTGTGGAGTGGCCAGCTTATCTGCAATTTGTGAGTTCTCTCCTTTCTCAGTTGCCAAGAAGCGACCGGGAGTGGAGATGGCCTGATCTGTGTTGCTGTCCTCTGCTGCCTTGCCACCAGACAGGAGAGAGAGAGAGAAGAAAGCAGGCAGAGTGTGTCCTACATTCTCGTTTCCAACCCCCCCCCCAGCAACTCAACAGAGAGCATCTGGGAGTGCAGATGGCATGTTCTGTTTTGTGGTAGCTACATTCTCCTGTCAAACAGCTCCTTGCTGTGTGCTGATGGCTGTCGCCAGCCACCCCATGTCCTCTGCTGCCTTGCTGCTAGATAGAGAGAGAATAAGGCCACTGGAGTCTATGCTATGTTACCAGCAAGTCAATTGAAAGCTGGCTCCATCCCTTCGAGAAAGAACCTGAATGACAATGTTACTCCATGCCCTTTGGGTGCCTGTCAGTTCCCCCAGTGTAATCAGCAGTAGGCTGCCTGTCGGCAGCCACCCCATGTCCTCTGGATGTTAAGCACCCTGTCAGATGGAGTGAGAGAGAGAGAGAGAGAGACACACACACACACACAGCAGCAGCGAGCGGGAAAGACAGAGTTGGACAGTGGTGAGTTTTGCTGTCTCAAATCCTGCACTGTAGTTACAGAGTGTGTGTGTGTGTGTGTGTGCGCGCACGCATGTATATGTGTGTATATATGTGTATATATATATATATATAGATAGAGAGAGAGAGAGAGAGAGAGTTCTTCTGACACTGTGCTGTTCTGTCCACTCTCTCTCTCTCTCTCTGTTTAGTGCCGCTGTGTATGGTGTTCACTGGCTCGTCATCTGGGGTTGTGACAGAGAGAGCAAAAGACAGCATCTGCCTCCAAGTGTATTCAGCGGACATGTTGACGATGGGAGCATGAGAGATGGGAATTCCTTTTCTCTATGTGTGTGCTTCTGTGATAGGGCGGTATTGGGAGAGACACTGGGATTGTGTAGTCACCTATCTCTCTCTGTCCCACGCAGTTTGTAAATCATGCACTGCACTTTGTGCCTGTATCTTTCTCTGTGGCATGTCATAACAGGACTTTAGCAAGCGAGCTACAGCACCAAAGGAGCATTTATTTTTCTCTGTGCATCTCTGTGTGCATGTGGATTGTGTGTGTGTGTGGGGGCTGCGTGCCAAAGGAGCAGTCCTTTTCTCTGTCTGTGTTTCTCTGTTAGTGTGCATGTAGATTTTGGGGGCTACAGTAACAATGGTAGGGAATGTAGAACAGAGTATTATGCACAAGAAATGTCAGAGATCATCTCAGTAGTGTATCTGTGACATTTCTATGTGCATAAGAGCAATGCAGTATGCATTATTTCTTAGGGACTATTTTGCAAGGTGGCAGGATACAGTACCTTTGTTGCTATTTAAACAGCAAAAAACAGCTTTCTGGATTTCTTTTTGTTGTTTAAATGTAATCCATGTTACAAGTGCAAAAACCCACTCCAGGGTATGCAGTTATTGGGGATTAATCAACACCCCGGGTGTTGTGAGGACACTCGGCCTGCAGCCTTATGCCTCATAACACACCCAGGGTGTTGAATAATCCCCAATAACCACATACCCTGTCATGGGTTATTGCTTACTTGCCTTACCTAATCATGGACAGTTGAATGGTAGGGGACACCCCCATGTGAAGTGGGTCAGTGTTATGTAGAAGGGTTCTGAGCATCATAATGTTGTGCAACCCTCATAATATTTCAGGGGGTTAGTCTGGGTTAGTGATTAGGGCATAATCAGTTATCACCCCGTACGTAACCTCTCTGTAATCTTGCTTAACTCTATCTCTGCTCTACGAATGCTAGCAACAACATTCTCTTTCATCCTTCTCCGGATTGCAACGTACTTTGAAATATAGTTTGTTTGAAAGATAAAATGTAAAACTGAATTTGTTTACTTTTTCAAAAGTGGGGCGGATGAGAGGCATGCATAAGGTATACAAACTGAACATTTGTTTTTTCAGGTGAACAGAATTAGCGTCTGTGGTGCAGCAGTGTCCACATGTGGGAGGGAGGGGAGGGTTGACAATGTCCATTTCTGTTTCCATTTATAGAGCCAGCCCAATCTATCCAGTAACCACCCATCCCTCCTGTAGTGTTGATGTAGTCCCCACCCTTTACAGAGCTGCATGGAACAAACAAAGGGCCCCACTGTGTTCAGTTCAGCAAAAAGAAATGGATTGCCTCTTATCACAGACTGGTGCCAAGTTACATACTGAGCGAGTGACGCTCTGACCTTCAGTTTCACTGTCAATGTGTCTGCTCCAATGACATCTCATTATCCACACTACCCTTCCGGATGTATCCTAAGAACGTCAGTCAATAGAGCTCACCTTTCACTTGTTATAATATGCACCATGGAGTTCTCTTGGAGTTGCTGGCAGAAAAAGACCAACAGTCCATCCAGTCTGTCTGAGATCCCTACCTAGACATTACCAACCTGGTGTAAGTGCCCTATTAGCAGCATGTCCCCATCCACCCTGTTGTCTCCCTTGCATTTATCCTCTCTAGTGCTTTACATCTGTCCCTCCCTTTTTTACAGCTGCATGGCCAGAGCCCTGCAGTCGATTTGGGATCACATCACTGTAGGAGAAAAGCGGAACTGAGGTCCGTGTTCTCCCATAGTGATGTAGTCCCATCTACAGCGCTAAAGTCGCTTGTGGTCTGTGGTGTCTCCTCTTCCCCAGCCCTCCGTGGATGCAGCTCCCCTCCGGCGCATTACTTTCTGCAACTGTGGCAGTGACAGCCCGAAGCAAACTACGCATGCACCAGAATCGTGCATGTGCAGATCTGTTGGAGATGCCATCTTGCGCACAGCAGGCTCTGGTGCAAACTTCTGGTGCAAAGAGAGCTCTGACTATGGTTTTACTCGCTCTCACCACACAAAAGCACCACAGTTGCCCGGGGCAGCTGTGAGAACTCTGACTAGAGTTTGTTGAATGTGGTCACGGTTCCTGCACTGACCACTTCAATTTATTTTTTTTTTTTATTTTATTTATTTATTTATTTGTATTTCAGATGACATTTCGATGACCACCTGCTAATAGAGTTAGTAGCTCCACCTGTCCATCACTCTCTCAGTAAAGAAGCACTGCCTTCCTCACATCCCACCTGAATTTTTCTTGTCACCTTGAAATAGTTCACCTTTGCTATTGAGGTTTCTTACAACCTGAACAGCTCATGAAAATTCACTTTGTTGACCCCCCTTAGAAATTGTAAATATTTACATCATATCCCCCATCCCCCTTCTGGAGTCCAGTGTGCACATGTTTAGGCTAATAAGCTGCTCATCACACATTTTCCTCTGTTGTTGCTGCCTCATCTCAGTTGCCCTCCTTTGCATGGACTCCAGAGGTTCCCCATCCTTTTTCAGGTAAGGGTTCCAGAACAGTGCACAGTACTCTAGATGCGGCCTCATCGGGAATCTATAAAGGGGGCAGGATCAATTCCTTTCTCCTGTTGGTAAAATAAATCCATGCCTATACACCCCAGTATTCCACTGGCCTCCCCATATATCTTGTTTCATTAGGCTGAAGGTTTAAGGCTGTCACTAATAATAACCTCTAGGTCTCATTTCAGGGAAGCTCTCTGTGGTGCCAGCCCATCTGCCCACCCAGAAACCGGTACTCCCGAAACAGGACTCACTCCTGTGGGTGCTCCCACCGCTGCAGCCACCAGGAATCTGGTGGAAAGCTTCATTCTGGTGCCCAGGAAAGCTCTCTGTGGTGCCAGCCGGTCTGCCCACTCAGAAACAGGACTCACTCTTGTGGGCGCTTCTGCTACTGCAGCCGCCAGGAATCCGGCGGGGAAGCTTCATTCTGGTGCCCAGGGAAGCTCTCTGTGGTGCCAGCCCATCCGCCTGCCCAGAAACAGGCACTCCTGAAACAGGACTCACTCCTGCGGGTGCTCCCAGCACTGCAGCTGCCAGGAATCCGGTGGAAAAGTTTAATTCCAGTGCCCGGGGAATTTCTCTATGGTGCCAGCCCATCCACCCACCCAGAAACAGGTACGCCGCTTCAAGCAACTGAGCAGTTGCTCCAAAGGATATTTTCAGCTGAGTGTGACACCTCCTTTGGCTAAGCCACCTCTCTGAACTTCCACTGATTTGGCACTCGTTTTCAAATTAGACTGTCCCTCTGGAGTCTACAAATAGTGTTTCTGGCACTCATTTTAAATTTAAGACTGCCGGGCTGTTTAGCTGGTTGGACTACACAGTAGTGCCTGTAATTTAATTATTTTATACTTGCATGTTAAAACATAAAAAAAAAACCTGTTCTTTGCCTGGTTCACTGTTATGCTAAAGTCATAGTGCTTGTACTAAAATATTTACTTGTGGTCATATTGCAATTGTTGCAACCTAAGTTGGCCATATTTATGCATCAAGGTATTATCTAGCCTGACCTTTAAACAAATTGCAGTGTAGTAAGCCTGTTTTCTAGAGCAGTAAGGTTTGAACTAGTTCCTCTGTGTTAGCACAAACGTTTTCCTCAGTTATGCAGTATCCTTCTTGTGCCTGGCTGACCTTTCTTATCATCTCCCACCATTCCTATCTCTGTCCCCACTAGCAAAGGCTATCCACAGTTTTTATTCATTTGTCTGCTCATCCTAAGGGCCACTCCTGGCACTTAACCCCCTCTCATTCTCCCTGCCTTGTTTAAAACAAATCTTGTTTTGTCTTTTTTCCCTGTGTCTCTCTCTCCCCCACCCCCCTCAATTCAATCTATTTAAATTTCTGTCTACTAAGGTAAAGTTGGCACCTTAACCTGAGACCCCTCTGACTATTCACTAATTCTGCTCTCCCCCTCCCCTTTTTCTTGCTTACGCTCCCACTGCTTTGTTTTGTAAGCCTAGCCCCTTGATGATGCTCCTCCACTTGGAGAAACTAATCCCCCTCTCGGATTTTCTCCTGAAACAGGACTCACTCCTGCAGGTGCACCTGCTGCTGCAGCCACCAGGAATCTGGCAGGGGAAGCTGCATTCTGGTGCCTGGGGAAGCTCTCTGGGGTGCCAGCCCATCTGCCCACCCAGAAACAGGTACTCCTGAAACAGGACTCACTCCTGCAGGTGCTCCTGCCACTGCAGCCACCAGGAATCTGGCAGGGAAGCTTCATTCTGGTGCCCGGGGAAGCCCTCTGTGGTGCCAGCCCATCCGCCCACTCAGAAACAGGTACGCTGCTTCAAGTAACTGAGTAGTTGCTCGGAAGGATGTTTTCAGCTGAGTGTGACACCTCCTTTGGCTAAGCCACCTCTCTGAACTTCCACTGATTTGGAGCTCATTTTCAAATTTGACTATCCCTCTGGAGTCTACAAAAAGCGTCTCTGGTGCTCGTTTTAAATTTAAGACTGCCAGGCTGTTTAGCTGGTTGGACTGCACAGTAGTGACTGTAATTTGATTATTTTATACTTGCATGTTAAAACATAAAAAAAAAAAAAACCTGTTCTTTGCCTGGTTCACTGTTATGCTAAAGTCACAGTGCTTGTACTAAAATATTCACTTGTGGTCTTATTGGAATTGTTGCAACCTAAGTTGGCCATTTTTATGCATCAAGGTATTATCTAGCCTGTCCTTTAAACAAATTGCAGTGTAGTAAGCCTGTTTTCTAGAGCAGTAAGGTTTGAAGTAGTTCCTCTGTGTTAGCACGAACATTTTCCTCCATGTGCCTGACTCTGACCTCCTTTCTTATCATCTCCCACCATTCCTATTTCTATCTCCACTAGCAAAGGCTATCCACAGTTTTTATTCATTTTTCTGCCCATCCTAAGGGCCACTCCTGGCACCTACCCCCCTCTCGCTCTCCCCGCCTTGTTTAAAACAAATCTTGTTTTGTCTTTTCTCCCTGTGTCTCTCTCCCCCATTCAATTTATTTAAATTTCTGTCTACTAAGGTAAGTTGGCATCTTAACCTGAGACCTCTTTGACTCTTCACTAATCCTGCTCTCCCCCTTTCTCTCGCTTATGCCCCCGTTGCTTTGTTTTGTAAGCCTAGGCCCTTGCTGATGCTCCTCCACTTGGATAAACTAATCCCTCTCGCGTTTTTTTCTGCTGAAACAGGACTCTCTCCTGCAGGCACTCCTGCCACTACAGCCACCAGGAATCTGGTGGGAAAGCTTCATTCTGGTGCTGGAGAAGCTCTCTGTGGTGTCAGCCCTTCCGCCCACCCAGAAACAGGTACTCCCAAAACAGGACTCACTCCTATGGGCGCTCCCGCCGCTGCAGCCACCAGGAATCTGGTGGGGAAGCTTCATTCTGGTGCCTGAGGAAGATCTCTGTGTTGCCAGCCTGTCCGCCCACCCAGAAACAGGTATGCTGCTTCAAGCAACTGAGCAGTTGCTCCGAAGGATGTTTTCAGCTGAGTGTGACACCTCCTCTGGCTGAGTCACCTCTCTGAACTTCCACTGATTTGCTGCTCGTTTTCAAATTAGACTGTCCCTCTGGAGTCTACAGGTAGCGTCTCTTGTGCTTGTTTTAAATTTAAGACTGCCAGGCTGTTTAGCTGGTTGGACTGCACAGTAGTGCCTATAATTTTTCCCACCCCACCGCCCCAACCCCAACCGCTATTAAATACCACTCCTTCCCCACCTCTGGGAAATTTCCTCTCAGCTCCTCCCTTGTCACTCGCTATTCCTGCCTTCCCCTTAAAGTAACCTCTCCACTTTCTCCTACTCTCTCTGTCTTTCCATTTATTGTACTCCATTCCTCTTTTGAGTTCATTCTCTGCTACCTACCCTACAGTCCTAGCAGTCACCAGGTTTGTCAAATGTACCCCCTAATCTCAAGATAAAGTACCCTGCTTTAACCTAGGCCATATATCTTATACTGGTTTTCTTCTTTTCCTCTCTTTTCCTTCTTTAACCTGCCATATGCCATACATTGCCTTACCATTTTACTCGCTATAGTGAACCCTTTTTTTTACTACTTTCCCAATGTAACCATTGCTGTGCTTTACTTTTAGCTTTACTGGTCCACTTTCTCTAAATAATTGCTACGCAAGCAGGAAACACCTTGCCTGTTGGCACAATCAGGTAAACCTTAATTTTCGTCCAAAGGGTAAAACGGTATAGCACGGTCATCCTTGTCAGTTTTATTTTAGTCTCATTATCTCTATATCCCAGAGTGTTTAATCCCTGTCTTACTGTACCTCTAGCCTCTCTACCCAAGTCTAGGAGTGACACTATGGCGATGTTTTGTCTGCTATGGGACCTATTGTCGATACTTCTTCTACTCAGCCTGAATGCTGCTTCTTGGGCTCTCCCATGTAACCAAATTTAAAATGAATCCTCAGAGGCGTACTGCAACTATAGTTTCTCAAACTTGATTGCTGAAACTATTCCTGGTCCTTAACTGAACCCTATTCTCTTAATTAGAGGCAGCATCTATTACCTTCTATCTGCTAGCAGGAAGCTGTCAAGGAGATGTGTATTCACCTTAACCTACCACTGCGTAAGGCTCTGGTTCCTAGCCATGATCACTATTCAGCTATCTGGGGTTGTCAAACTAAACCCAGGTCTACCTACCTGTTTCTTTTCCACAACAGATATATCTGGCATCCCCAAGAAAGGGTTATTAATTACCCATATCAACATCAGAAGTCTTACCGGTCACCAGGGGAGAGTTATGTTTGACCTTCAAGGCCTATAACAACCCAGAACTATCTGAGCTCATTGGTCTAAATAAAATTACACATCACTATAAGGACACAAGGTCACATAAATTAAGACTCATTGGAGAGATGAATAATACTATTAAAAGGAGTCAGTGGTTTACTCAGAGAATTTTTAACACTTGGAATACACTACCAAGACATACTGTAGAGTGTGGAAGCATGTCAGAATTTAAAAGTAGTTTGGACATTTTTATAGGTGTAAACAGATTCTTATAATCCACCATAAGGACTAAAATGGTGGCAAGTTCATTTATGGACTTCGGTCTTTTGAACTTGATTCTAAACTATGAAACTATGAAACCATGACGAACTTGAGGCTTGGGTGAAACTCTATAACCCTGATGTACTATGTCTCTCAGAAACTTGGCTTAAACCTGGTGTACCTGATCACTTATGCTGCTTGCCAAACTACTCCCTGTTCCGAAGGGATAGATTCGCATCCAAGCGTGGTGGTGGAGTTGCCCTATTCTTCAAAAATCACCTCAATATTTCTATTGTCCCAGTTTCTGCTTCTCCCACAGTGTGTGAATTCATACATGCAACTCTCTCATTGGGGGAAAAGAAGCTTCAAATCATCTGTGCCTATAACCCCCCTGCTGGGGGCATAGTTGGTCTCAAAGACCTTCTAAACATCACCGCCCAAACTATAAATCATAATGAGGCTGTCATCCTAGGTGATCTTAACCTTAATTGGTTAGGGTCAGCTCAAATCTCCTTGTAGTATCTCACACTAAGTTATAATTTTCACCAGTTGATCTCTGATGCAACTAGAACCACAGTATCCCTTCAAATGGGTACACTGCTGGACTGGGTGATGGTTAACTGCATGGAAATGTGTCGAAGGTTGGAATTCTAGCAAATGCATTAACTGACCACTCTCCCACTTTTTGTATCCTGTCTATGGTTGCACCGCCATCTCCCCCATCTAGACTAATCACGTTCACAAACCTAGCTCATATTGACCAGGAAGTATTTCTCTATGATGTCTCCAATAATGACTGGACAGGTCTCTATCAAGCAAACGATGTGGACGTCACTCTGCAGATATTCATAAATGAAATTCTTGCCATTCAATGTAAACATGCCCCCAAGATTACTAGGAGGGTCAGAGGAAAACATACGAGATGGCTACATAAAGACCTCCTAGTTAATCGGGCACCAGCGGGACAAGCTCTGGACTCGCTACAAACAAACTGGCCTTCAATCTGACCTTATTGTCTATCGGGAACTAAGGAACGGATGTAAGAAAAAAGTCAGAGCTACCAAAAGCAAGTTTTGCAAGGACCTTCTTCAAAGCTTAGCCTGCGACTCTAGGAAATTCTGGGCCCATGTCAAAACTTTCCTGCGTACCTCACAGTTGGTTACTCTTGATGAAATGATCATAAATGGGGTACATTGTAAAGACTCTAGAACCATCTCAAATAGTTTTAATAATCTATTCTCAGATCTGTCATACTATACCGTGGCATTGCAACCAAATGGAAAGCACTCAAATTCACCTACCACACTATCTCCTGTTAATCATACGGCCCCACTGAATGATGTTCCTCCAGCTCCACTCTTCTATTTCAAGGCTACATCTAGAGCGGAAGTCCTGAAATTACTGAGTTCCATATCTGTCAATACTAGCTCCGTCTCTGATTCATTGGAACCTCGTCTCCTTAAGCTGGCTGCTCCTCTCATTGCCTCTTCGCTTGCAAGAATTTATACTTTATCCCTTACACAGAGCACAGTACCAGACCTATGGAAATCTGCAAGAATAACACCTGTCTTTAAAAAAGGCGACCCGAAGGATGTGGCCAATTACAGACCTAGAGCAATTCTCTCTGTACTCAGCAACATTCCTGAGAAAATAGTTGTGTCACAAACTGTTGACTACCTTACACACTACACTCTCCTCTCTGACGCCCAGCATGGCTTTAGAAAAGGGCATAGCACCACCATAGCTCTTATCCAACTGACTACTGACATACTGTCCAACATGGATTCTGGAAAACTCACAGGTGACATTTTCATCAACCTCACAAAGGCTTTCGACCTCGTAGATGATGCCCTACTCCTCTCCACTCTCCACAAACTCCATTTCTCTGGACCTGTTGTGGACTGGTTTTGTAGCTACCTGTCAAACAGGGCTCAAGCTGTCAAATTTAACTGCTCCCTGTCCAACTTGTCTACCATCAACATTGGGGTCCCTCAGGGCCCCTTCTATTCTCAATTTTTATCAATAATGCTGCAGACATTCTGAAATCCTGTTTGGCTATTCTCTATGCTGATGACTTGGTCATCTATACTAGTTCTGCTAGTATTGCCTGAAGAAACTCATCGCTTACCTCTGATTTCAGAAAGGTCTTAGACTGGCTACTTGACCGTAAACTTTTATTAAATGATAAGAAAACAAAGGCCATGCTCCTAGGATCTGCACCGAAGATAAAGGCCTGCTCCAGTTTGCTGGAGGTTCTTCACCCAGGAGGATTTCCACTTGAAAATGTTACTTCTTTCCAGTATCTTGGGATCCTGCTTGACCAATCATTGGACTTTAACCTTCACATTCAGTCCTCGTGCAAATCTGTAAACTTGAAATTGGGAGTAGCTTACAAAACGAGCTACAGGCTTACACCCTTGGCGAAACTAGCAATCGCCAGCGGCATCCTGCTCCCAACTCTTACTTATGGTGCCTCTATTTGTACCTCTGCCCATAAAACCTCCCTACTAAAATGGGAGGTAACTTATAACAATATATGCAGATTTGCCTCTTCATCACCTCAACTCAAGCATCACTGCCTTCTCTATAAGGATCTGAATTGGCACTTACCTTCTGCTAGTAGAAAATACTTCCTTGGATCACTAATTGACTTGATCATCCAGGAAAAAAAAACGTCCCTGCTGGTAGCATTTCTGATCCCTCAACCAACCTCCCATGGCCTACGATCAGCTGAAAAATCTTTGCTTTATGTTCCGAGATGTCGTACGACCAAAGGCACTGGGGCCTTCCAATACTCTGCTCCCCGGCTGTGGAATGCTCTTCCATCTAACCTCCAGCTATTGCAGTCTCACCTTAGTTTAAAAAGTGAATATCATCATGATTTATCCCTAGCTGACACTTGCACATGTGTTGACCCAACCTGAACTCCTGAGACTTACCAGTAATTTGTCACACCCACTCTATTCTTGCTCCAATCCTTGCTCATCTAGGTTTCATAGGTAGTATCAAACTAATAGACTCAAGGTCCTTACAAGCTTGCCAGAATCACAATCCTTAATTTAAAACTGAAATACTCTATTCCCATAGTGCCTATCCAAACTATTCTTAAATATATTCATGTTAGAACTACTAACAGTATTAGTTGGAAGATCATTCCAAGATGTTACTGTCGCACTTGGACCACTGATTCTGATCCATGAATCAATTTTTTTTTTGTATTACATATAATTTATGTAAGGGAAGAGCAGTCAGAAGACCCACAGTCTTGCTGAACTTATACATCCAAAAAAAACAGGGATAAGTTCAAAGAACAGGACATAGCTAAATCTGCAGCTATTTAAAATGCAATTCCTTTGTTAAATTTTCTTTGAAGGCAGGAACCAAAGTATCCACTTTATAATGCCCTCAGGGAGATCCTTTGACTTGCAATAGTTGCCAGGAAGAACCTGTGTTGGGAGAGGTGTCACAGGGAGCCCTTGAATTACATCACCTTTTGATGTGTAGATAACAAGGATCCAGATGAATTTGGAAGGTCCAATACACATTCCCAGGATGCTTTGGAAGGACATCACAGAAACTGTTGTGTGTGTGTGTGTGTGTGTGTGTGTGTGTGGCAGAACAAAATCCAGTTCTGATCAATTAACCTGAGGAGAGGAAATTGAGTATGTCACTTATCAATTTTTTTAAATTTTGTTGGGACACCCTGTGCTGTAAAATATAACTTTTAATACTCCAAGGCGGAGTTTAATGACCTCAGAGAGGAGGCCAGCTCAGGACTGCTTTTATTCAACTGAGCAAGCCTTAGAGAAACACATTATATTTTATTTCTGACTGAGAGAAGAAGGACAACATCAGCACTGTAGGAGATAAGCATTATGTGGATAAGAGAGCTTAGTTTGTACTTTAAAAACCTGTTTTGTTTTTAAGATTGTATGTGTTTGGGATATTTGTTCTGTATGTATTGTTCTGTTTTGATATTTTAAGTAAAGATATATTTTACAACGGAAACTGCCTGGAGTGCCTTGACATTTCTTTTTATTTAAGTGGAGCTTTTAAAAGGTTACAGTTAACACTGTGTATGGGTTTACTGATATACCAAACTGGGAAACGGATAGAGTTCTCTAAAGTCTTGCATAGAGTTCTAAGGGTTCATTTGAAAGACCTGGTTGGGTGCCCGTAGACAAAGATATCTGGCCCCCCAAAGACAGAATTATCTGAGCCTGACAATTGGGTACGCTACCAAGAGGTTATCAGTTTGAATCCCTCCAGAACTTGAGACTAAGGTGACTTGAACCCATAAAACAGACAAGAGGGTTACCTTGTTCTGTTCACTGTCCACAAATCATATGCTCAGAGGCTGGCACTTTGGGAGTCGAGGGCTGACCAGCTGAGCGAGTTTGTGACAGATTGGTTGGCAGCGGTGGCATAAAAAGTTTGGTGGTATAAGTTTCATTGTTCAGCGTGCCAGCTTGAGACCATTTAACTCACTTGGAAAAAAGAAAGGCAGTGTTTTATTTCAAAAGGAAACAGAGCTATATCCCTTGACTTCCAGTTAAGTTCCCACCCATTTTATTTTTTTTCTCTGAAGTGCCAGTCAGAATAGTATTAGTAGTGAGGGAAGAAGAAAATGGCTTCTGACCACAGCAGCCACACTGTAGATTTCTTAAAGCAGTTGTGTGGGGACAGGGGAGTCCCGTTTGGGGTGAAAGCCAGTAAGCAGAACCTCATAGAGGCCCAGATGGTAGCAGATACCCAGACCAGCGAGTCACAGACCATGACTGAAAGGGACCAGTCCTCAAGTGTGGCAGAACTAGTGGCCAGTGAGGTGTCCCGAGCCAATGAGGAGGACAGCAGGGCCACTGTCAGTGAAGGGCCACAGCAGCAGGGGATGGTCACCAGTATCCTGAATCCAGAGGTACTCAAACTGCAAATTGAGTTGTGCAGGATGGAATTGGAGGCAGAGTGACAACAGAGGGAGGCGGACAGTGAGGCAGAGCAACAACAGAGAGAGGTGGATCATGAGGCAGAGCGACAACAGAGGAAGGCAGACCATGAGGAATGTGAGTGCCAGTGAGAGGCAGAGAAGAAGAGAGAGTGAGAATGCAGAGAGGCAGAGGAGAGGAGAGAGGAGCACCAGTGTCAGTGTGAATTGGAGAAGCTACGACTCCAACCAGCAGCACCAGGGCAGGTAAGTGGCTTGGGTTTAACTGGGACTGCAGGACTGGGTTACAAATTGAACTCCAAATTAATAGCTGAGTTTAAGGAAGGGGAGGACATGGACACCTTTTTAAATTATTTTGAAAAAGTTTGTATTCAGGCTAAAATTCCTAGAGAGTCCTGGAGCTTCCAGCTATCCCCACTACTTACCGGAAAAGCTCGGGATGCACTGGGTAAAATGAACAATGAAGACAGTGACAATTACAGCAAGATAAAAGCTGCACTGCTAAAAAAGTTTGAATTAACTGCTGAATCATACAGAGCTAAATTCCGTAAGTTCAGGAGAAGCCCTGATATGAGCTATGAGGAGCTAGCCACGAAATAATGTCAGTTTTTAAAACATTGGTGGGAAGGAATTGAGGCAAATACTGTTGATAAAACTGAAAATATGATTTTATTAGAACAGTTTTATTGGGCATGCCCAGCAGAGTTAAAAACCTGGCTAGAGGACCGAGATCCAAAAACAGTGCAAGAGGCTGTTGAACTCTCGGACCGCTATGCCAAGAGCAGTCCTGCTCTGAGAGTGACTGGGGTGAGTGTGGCAGTGCAGAAAGGGAAAAGCATGCCTTCAGGGCAGCTAAAACCCTCACTGCCTCCACTGAAACCAGTTAGCCCCAGGTTTCAAAGAAAAGATTTCTTTGAAGTAAAAAATGTTCACTGGTTATGTAAAGAAACTGGGCACATTGCCAGACAGTGTTCAAGAAGGGCAATCAATAATACGCAAAGTAGTACCAGAAAGGAAGTGGGTTGTTTGTGTGTCCCTGGAAGCATGCCAGTGAACATGAGGGAACACATGCACCCAGTCATGGTAAATGGCATACAGATGCAGGGGTTAAGGGACACAGGGGCATCCCTGACATTGGTAAAGGGGGATCTGGTACAGCCTGGTCAGCTTATACCCAATAACTACGTAACTATACAAGGGTTTACTGGTGAAGAGAAAACATTGCCACTGGCTAGTGTTCTCCTTGACTGGGGTGAAACAGGGGGAACTGTGCAACAGGTGGCTGTAGCCAACACATTAGCAGTGGATGTGATCCTGGGTAACAATCTTCAGCAGGGGGTGGTATGTGAAGTTTCCCGTAGCCAAGCGGCCAGGGAAAATTGTAGTTCCCTGAGCACCCCAGAAGCCATTGGGGAAGATATTGAGAGGCTGGTTCCCCAGCCTATGTCTCCAGAGGGGGAGACTGATAAAAAGAGGGTAGAAATTTCCCCAGTAGCAAGTAACCCTAAAGCTAGAGAGGGTTACTCTGAAGAGGGAGGGATGACCTCTTGTCAGAGGGTAGAGATTGACAGTGATCCTAAGGGCCCTGTTGCGAGTACTAGGGACCCTAGTTTAGCGACTGAAGGGGACCTGTCCCATGCCTTGGAAAGGTGTGAGGGGTTTGCAGATGCTCAGAGAAGTGACCCTAGTTTAGAGAAACTAAGGGTTTGGACAGACTCAATTGGAGTACAGGGAGATGACGGCAGACTTAAGGTTTATTGGGAAAATGGACTTATGTATACACAGGCAGTACAGACAGAGGGAGGGGTGCTAGGCAGGCAGCTTGTCGTTCCCCAGGGATATCGTGAGCAGTTGCTCAAGGTTGCCCATGATATTCCCTTGTCTGGTCATCTGGCAATCACGCGCACAATGCAGTGGTTAGCCCAGAATTTCTACTGGTCTAACTTCACCCAGCAGGTGAAGGAGTATTGAAGGTCTTGTCACCGGTGCCAAGAAATAGGGAAGGCGGGCAAGAAAACCCAAGCCGCCCTGATTCCATTGCCCATAGTGGAGGAACCATTCCAGAGGGTGGGAATGAATAATGTGGGGCCTTTAAATGCCCCCAACTCCTCAGGGAAGAGATTCATTCTGACTGTGGTGGATTATGCCACCCAGTACCCAGAGGCAGTTGCCCTATCCTCACTGAGGACAGACAAAGTGGCAGATGCCTTACTTGGGATTTTCTCCCATGTTGGGTTTCCACAGGAGGTTATCACTGATTGAGGGGGCTCCTTCTATGTCAGACCTGATGAAATGTTTATGGGAGAAGTGTGGGGTGGTGCAGAGATGCACGACACCATATCACCCACAAGCCAGTGGGCTTGTGGAAAGATTCAACGGTACCCTGAAGTCAATGCTCTGGGTGTTTTCTGAACAGCATGGGAGGGACTGGGAGAAATACCTTCCCCACCTGTTGTTTGCATACAGGGAGGTGCCCCAAGAGTTGACGGGATTTTCCCCCTTCGAACTCTTATATGGATGCCGGGTACTTGGGCCCCTAGACTTGATCCAGGAGGACTGGGAAGGTAAGCACGCCACCCAGGAAACTCCCATAGTGGATTACGTCCTTAAGTTTAGGGAAAGGCTAAAGGAGCTTATGGGGACAGCTCAGAGCAACCTGGCAGCTGCCCAACAGAAACAAAAAGTGTGGTACGACTGCAGAGCCAGAGCTCGCCCATACATGGTGGTTCAGGAAGTCATGGTCCTTATTCCGTCCGGAAAACAAGCTGCAGGCTGAGTGGGCAGGACCGTACAAAGTGGTTAGGAAGGTAAATGATGTGAACTATATTATAGAGTTGCCTGACAGAAGACAGACAGAAAGGATGTACCATGTCAACATGATGAAGCCATATGCAAAAAGGTCTGACATGGTGTTTGCAGTGTGTAGTCCTGGGGAGGGGACGGACAAAGAAGACCCCCTTCTGGACTTGCTGGAAGAAAGTAAGCAGGAGTCCTCTGTGGAGGCAGTTAAATTGTCTCCCCAGCTGACCCTGGACAAAATTCAGAAAGTAAGGGAGGTTTTAGCAGACTTTGCCCCATTGTTTAGCTCCAAGCCTGGACTAACCCCCTTAGCGACTCACAATATGGAGACAGGGACACAGACGCCCATAAAGTGGACAGCATATCGGGTGTCAGAGGCTGTCCAAAAGGACATTAGGAGGGAAGTGGAGGAGATGCTGGATTTAGGGGTAATACAGAGATCCCACAGTCCCTGGGCATCACCCGTAGTCCTTGTACCAAAGCCAGATGGCTCAATCCATTTCTGTGTGGACTATCATGGACTGAATACAGTCACAACATCAGATGCCCACCCGATGCCCCAGACGGACAAACTCCTGGACAAGTTGGGAGGGGCGACCTACCTTACGACCATTGACCTGACAAAGGAGTATTGGCAGGTAGAGTTGACGGACAGACTAGGGAGAGGTCAGCCTTCATCACTCTGATAGGCTTATTTGAGTTCAAAGTAATGCCTTTCGGAATGAAGAACGCCCCAGCCACTTTCCAAAGGTTGGTGAACCAGGTGTTAAATGGTGCTGAGGAGTATGCCATGGCGTACCTGGATGACATTGCCATCTTCATTACCAGCTGGGAGGAACACCTTTCACACCTTAAGGAAGTGCTGGGCAGAATACAGAGGGCCGGGCTCACTGTCAAAGCCAAGAAGTGCCAGGTGGCCATGGAAGAAGTGGCATACCTCGGGCATGTGGTAGGCCAAGGACAGTTCCATCCTAGCCAAATAAAGATAGAGGTTATCCAGGTTTAGCCCAGATCAAAAACCCAGAAGCAGGCCAGGAGCTTTCTAGGGACAGCAAGGTACTACAGAAAGTTTGTATCTATTTACAGTGCCCTGGCTGCTCCCCTATCTGACCGGACATAGAAAAAAATGCCAAGGAAAATCACCTGGGGCCCAGCCTGTGAGGAAACCTTTACCAAACTGAAGGAGGCACTGTGCAGTGCTCCTGTTTTGACAAGTCCGGACTATAGCAAAATTTTTATAGTTCAGACGGACGCCTCAGACGTGGGTATTGGGGCAGTACTTAGCCAGACATCCAGTGAAGGAAGGGACCACCCCATTGCCTACCTGAGTAAAAAACTGCTTCCCAGGGAGCAAGCATACTCCACTGTGCAAAAGGAGTGTCTTGCCATAGTGTGGGCTCTAAAGAAGTTGGAGCCATACTTGTATGGGCAGCCTTTTTGGTGCAGACTAACCACAACCCCTTGGTTTGTCTGACGCAGATGGGGAAAAACAATGGCAGACTGCTCAGATGGAGTCTTGCTTTACAAGGGTATGATTTGAAAATCGTACATAGGGCCGGAGCCAAGAATCAGAACTCAGATGGTTTGTCCCGTGTGTATGAGGAATTAACTGATTTGGGAAGCTCATCTCATGTAGAGGATAGATCCCCCAAATTCAGTCTAGGTGGGGAGGAATTGTCACACGGACCACTGATTCTGATCCATGTATCAAATTTTTTTTGTATTACATATCATTTATGTAAGGGAAGGGCTGTCAGAAGACCTACAGTCTTGCTGAACTGACACATCCAAAAAACCCCAGGGATAAGTTCAAAGAACAAGACATAGTTAAATCTGCAGCCATTTAAAATGAAATTCCTTTGCTAAATTTTCTTTGAAGGCAGGAACCAAAGTATCCACTTTATAATGCCCCCAGGGAGGTCCTTTGACTTGCAATAGTTGCCAGGAAGAACCTGTGTTGGGAGGGGTGTTGCAGGAAGCCCTTGAATTACATCAGAAAGACCTTTGATGTGTAGATAACAAGGATCCAGATGAATTTGGAAGGTCCAATACACATTCCCAGGATGCTTTGGAAGGACATCACAGAAACTGTTTATGTGTGTGTGTGTGTGGGGCAGAAGAAAAAACAGTTCTGACCAGTTAACCTGAGGAGAAGAAATTGAGTATGTCACTTATCATTTTTTTTAAATCTTGTTGGGACATCCTGTGCTGTAAAATATAACTTTTAATACTCCAAGGCGGAGTTTAATGACCTCAGAGAGGAGGCCAGTTCAGGACTGCTTTTATCCAAATGAGCAAGCCTTAGAGAAACACATTTTATTTTATTTCTGACTGAGAGAAGAGGGACAACATCAGCACTGTAGGAGATAAGTATCATGTGGATACGAGAGCTTAGTTTGTACTTTAAAACACTGTTTTGTTTTTAAGATTGTATGTGTTTGGGATATTTGTTCTGTATTTATTGTTCTGTTTTGATATTTTAAAGTAAAGATATATTTTACAACGGAAACTGCCTGGAGTGCCTTGACATTTCTTTTTATTTAAGTAGAGCTTTTAAAATGTTACAGTTAACACTGTGTATGGGCTTATTGATATACCAAACTGGGAAATGACAGAGTTCTCTAAAGTCTTGCATAGAATTCTAAGGGTTGATTTGAAAGACCTGGTTGGGTGCCCGTAGGCAAATATATCTGGCCCCCTGAAGATAGAATTATCTGAGCCTGATAATTGGGTATGCTAACAAGAGGTTATCAGTTTGAATCCCTCCAGAACTTGAGACTAAGGTGACTTGAACCCACAAAACAGACAAGAGGGTTACCTTGTTCTGTTCACTGTCCACAAATCATACACTCAGAGGTTGGCACTTTGGGAGTAGAGGGCTGACCGGCTAAGCAAGTTTGTGACAGTTATCACTCTCTGACTATACCAAAACCTTCACTGGTTCCGATTCGATTTTCCACATAAAAGCTGTCTATTATGTTTTGTAGAACTAGTCCAGCTTGTATTGTATTGAAATCCTATCTCAGCCATAAGTAAATCATCATCCAATAATCTATGTAACAGACATAGATCGTCCCTGTGCCTCCTATAGTATAGGGAATATAAGTTAGGGGAATAATATCCTCTCAGTTCTGTGGTGACCATACCTGTGCACAGTACTCCAGGTGGGGCCTAACTAGGGCATTGTAAAATGGGAGAAGTACATCTTTGTTCCTATTTCCTATATGTCTGAAAATACAGTTGAGGTTTTGATTAGCTTTCTTAACTTGGACTCTGCAATGGGACTTAAACTTTAGATCATTCGTGATGGCTATTCCCAAATCTCTTTCCTCAACAGTGACCTCAATGGGATGTTAAATAATGTATAGGACATCTTCCAGTTTTTACTGTGAAAGTGCATGATCTTGCACTTAGCAGTATTTAGTTCTAGTTTGTTTCTAGCAGTTCAATGCAATATCTCATCAAGGGCCCCCTGTAGGGCTTTGGTATGTTCTTGTGTATTAACCACTGTCCCTATTCTACAATTATCAGCAAATTTGTATAGCCAGATGTTAGGATTATTCAGTTTTAATGTAGTGACATAGACATTGAAGAGGCTTGGGCCCAGAACAGAGCCCTGTGGGACCCCACTAGTGATAGTAGCCCAGCTGGATAAAACCCCATTTATTACCACCCTCTGCCCTTCTGCCTTCTGCCCTGGAGCCAACCTGACACCCAATTAATTACAGACATTCTTATTAAGATTAATTCCCTCCAGCAACGTAAATTATTCATAATGGGGTAATTTATCAAACGCCTTGGCAAAATCTAAATAGATCACATACACTGTATTGCCCAGATCCATTTCACGATTAAAATGTTTGTAAAAAGGAAATATATTTGTTTGACACGATCTTAGTTTACTAAACCCGTGCTGTGTTTGGTCAATCAAGTTATTATTTTTGACATGAACTAAAATAAGATCTTTAATTAAACCTTCCATAATTTTACCTATCAGGGAGGTCAAACTGATGGGCCTAAAATTTTCTGGTTTTGTTCTTATCCCCTTTTTCAAAATGGGGACTATTGTGGCTATTGTGCAGTCATTAGGGACTATTCCTGAGCCCAAAAAGCCTGCAGTATATGAGTGATTGGTGGGGGCAATAAGACTGCTATTTCTTTCAAGACTCTTGGGTGCATTCCATCAGGTCTGATGATTTATTGACATCAAGCTTGTCCAAGTGTTCTCGGGTATCTTCACAGTCAAGGGTTACTGTTCCTGGCATTGATGTCTCCTTGCCATTACACTTAGTGGTGTTGCCCCTACTGTGTACTGAACACAAATACTTATTTTGTATATTGGCCATTTCAATAGCTATGACTACTAGCCCTTCATCATTAAAAAAAGGCCCAATTGCACTGTGTAAATCTCCTGCCAGTAGTATTCTGTCAGCTGGATTCAGATCCCTAATGACCTTTAGTATTTCTATGTCATCTATTGCTGTAGCAGGAGTACTGTATAACAGTCCTAAAGGATTTTGGTATTTTTATGTGGAAGTAACTTTACCCAAATCATCCCCTGAGTACTTGTTTCCCAAGGGAGCTCCTCACAGTTTATGGTATCATGAATGTACATGCCCACACCACCCCACCTCCTCTTCTATAGCTCCTGGATTTATAGAATAGTTTGTAACCAGCAATATTATTTTCCAATGATCATCTTTACTCCACCATTTTTTAGTTACTAAAGCAATATGTATGTTATGTGTGTGCTGTCACAACCCCACTCAGAAGGTCAGGCCCTCTGCTCCCACAGTGCCAACCTTCGAACGCAGTATTGTGAACGGGAAACAGAAACAGGGTAACCCTCCTGTATGTTTTGTGGGTTCAGATCAATCGTTGCTCTCAAGTTCTTGGAGGGATTCAGACTGTGAAACTCTTGCTAGCATACCCAATGTACAGGCTCAGATAATTCTGCTCTTCGGGGATGCCAGATATCTTTCTCCTTCGGGCACCTAACCAGTTGTACAAAATGAACCCTTAAAAATTCTATGAAAGACCTCAGAATAAACTCTTACCTTTTCCCACTTTGGTATTACCATTAAGCTAGGCACAATGTAATTGTAACCATATATGCTTCACTTGTCAAAGAAAGAATTTAAAGGCACACCAAGTAGTCTCTAAAATGAGCAGTTTACTTAAAAATAGATAAAAATGTAAAATATAAATACAGAACCATTTATCACAAAACATACAATCTTTTAAAACAATAAGGTTTAAAAAGTGCAAATTCCTACCAATAACACACTTAGACTTGCCTAGCTAATGTATTCTTATATTCTTACAGTGCTGAAAGATGTTGTAATGTCACAGTCTGAACATGTGTGTGTGTCTAAAGGACAGTCACAGCATAATTAAAATAACTGTCTTGAGCCTGCCTTCTCCATGATGTCACCCAGCTCCTCCTCTGTTTATTAAAAATTATACAAACAGGCTGTCTTATCATTCAGAAGGTGACATCAGCAAAAACGTGTTTCCTCATGACCCCTTTGATCTCGTGTGTCTTTTCCAGTATCTTCTTTCATCCATGAGCAGTTTCCTCTCTCAAGGACATCAAAGGACCTTTTATGACTTCACACCACAGTGACATAACCTGTATTCTTTCTCTAAACATCATAAAAGTTTATGATTTTCCAGCCTAG
The DNA here is from genome assembly GCA_016271365.2 of Neoceratodus forsteri. NCBI lineage: Eukaryota > Metazoa > Chordata > Ceratodontiformes > Ceratodontidae > Neoceratodus > Neoceratodus forsteri. The sequence goes on along the minus strand of CM028133.1, from coordinate 80,705,712 downwards.
CAGCTGGCAGCTACAATTAAGCCAGATAAACAGGAGATCCCTAATTTAGGTCTCTTCTAGCCCTTAATTATAAAAACGAGCATGCAGTCTAAATATACCTGAAAACTGTTTATACTGTGTTTAAGTGCTGGGAGAGTGTGGGGTGCACTTGTTTTTTTGGTTGTTTTATAAAAACTGTGGAACTTTTAAGTGTTGTGGAGCCCTACTACCATACAGGAAGTAGGAAGGGAGTAGCTAGTCCTGTATGAAAAGGGCTACTACTAAAAATGCTGTAAAAGTGAGATTTTTACTCTGTCTACTGTACAAACAGGAGTTTTATCCCATAAAAGAACAGGGCTATAGCTCAGTGAAATATTTTCATTTTAAATCACAACTTTGGTTGTGAGCGCTCCCGTGACCCCAAATAAGCACTTCCGGGTCATTTTCAGTATATAGCTCACCCCTGCAGCGAGCAAGGTGAGCGAGAGCAGGGCACGTGGAGACACGCGCAGAGACACGCGTGTCGGCTGTGTCAGCTGTGAAAGCTGGATATTACATCTGTCAAAACAAACAAAACATTAAAAGCAGGTATTTCAATATGAAGTTGTGTGTGGAGTGTGAGATGTATGCAGAGGGGAAGAGCAGATCGGGTTTAAATGTTCAAAATGTTGTATGTTGGCAACCCTACGGGTTGAGATTTCTCTATTGAAGCAAAGAATACAAGTACAAACTGATATATCCTCACTTGAACAGTATAGTGATACTATGGTTAACAGTATTTCTGAAGAATTACATTCATACATAGGTGATTCATCAAAAACAGAGCAAAATGAGGAAGCTGGTAGAAGTTCTACTGAGGAATGGAGTCTAGTTCCAAGTAAAGTAAAAAATAACAAAAAAGGTAAGAGAAATATAGGGGGCACATCAAACTTTTTAACACCCAATAGATACAGTGCCCTCCAAACAGTTAAATCCCCCACGAGCGATAAGCCCCCAGATATATCAAAAAACATTGAAGTAACAGCAGGAATTCCCCCTGATGGGATAGAAAAGAAAGTAGTTAATACATGTAATAGTACTGGTTTAAATAACGTGGGTTCAAAAGATGTGCTGGTAGTGGGGGACTCAATGATAAAATATACAGATTCTGTGATCAGTAAACATAGAAAGGAATACACAGTGGTTAGCACACTCCTGGGAGCAGGAATTGGAGATATAAAAAGATTACTTCCTGGACTCATTGAAAATACTATCGCACCAGTCACACTTCTCCATGTTGGTGTAAACGATGTTGGCAAAAGAAATACTACAGAGATCCAAAGAGACTTTGAGGAGGTAGGCAAGTCCTTAAAAACCCAGGGGTGTGATTTAATAATTTCTGGAATATTACCTGTACCAAAGGCAAATACAGCACTACTAAAAGAAATACTTAGGCTAAATGGTTGGATGAAGTGATGGTGTCAGAGAGAAGACTATAAATATATAGATCATTGGCAGGATTTCCAGGGACATCATTTGTTTTCCCAGGATGGGTTACATCTGAACAAACAGGGAAAGCGAATTTTTTCTTACAGATTGAAACAGATAATTGACATACATTTAAACTGAAAAAAGGGGGGGAGATCAACACACCACACAAAAAAAAAATAGCACCCAAAAATAGTCATTCAGAATCCAAAATTAACTTTATTTCATTAAATGCAAGAAGTTTGAACAATAAGATGGATGAGCTTCAAGTCATCTTATATACCCACGATATTCACATTTGTGCAATCACGGAGACATGGTGGAAACCAGAAGATACCTGAGATAGGAACATCCAAGGCTATACCCTATATCATAAGGACAGAAAATCAGCAAGAGGAAGGGGGGGTGGCCTTATATATATCCGAGGTTATGGTATCAGAGGGATTAGATACCTCCAAATGGGAAAACTGTGAGGTACTATGGGTTAAAGTTTCTTCGAAACAGAACATCAGGCTAAATTTTGGGGTAATTTATAGATCTCCCTCGCTTACCACATTGGAGGACATCATGCTATCTGACTTCGTCAAGCAGATGGCAAATTTAAACAATGTCATATTATTAGGTGACTTTAATTTACCAGGAATAAATTGAAATACATTGCAAGTAAATACAGCCATAGAAGAACAATATCTGGAAATAATTAATCTAGCTGCTTTAGAACAGTATGTCACGTCTAATACCAGAGGGAATCACATCTTGGACCTGGTTTTGAGTAATCTAGATGACAAGATACAGGACTGTATAGTTTTGCCACCATTGGGTACTAGTGACCATTTAATAGTAAAGTTTAAGTATACAAAGCAGATAAGTGTTAATTTTGGCAAAACTTCCATATGTAGGTATGATAGAGCAAATTTTGGGGGCATGAAAATGGATTTGCTAAAATGGAACTGGAAGAACGAATTTAAGGATGCCTCACTTTCAGTAATGTGGGACAAATTACAAAATAAACTGCAGGGTCTAGTTAAGGCTCATGTTCCATCCTCAAATAAATACGATGCAGTAAAGAAATCTCTCCCTGTATGGATGACAGCAACAATTAAAAAGGAAATAAAGAAAAAAAATAGAATGTTTAGAACAGCTAAATTAAGTAGGGATGAGGGTAGTTGGGCAAAATATAAAGAATGTCTAAAGGTCACAAAAAAACACATCGAACAAGCAAAAAAGAATTATGAATATAGACTGGCTACTAGGGTACAGGATAATTATAAATCCTTTTATTCTTACATTAACAATAAAAGGGGTACTATAAAGAACATTGGCCCCTTAAGAAAGCAAGATGGAACTGTCATACTGGATAACCAGGTGATGGCAGAATACTATAATAACTACTTTGCTTCAGTTTTTAATCATCTTACAATTACTACACCCCATATTAGTACGGCATCTAGGAAGCCAATTATTACCCTTACGGAATGTGATGTACAAAAAAGTCTAAAGTCACTGAACCAGAACAAAGCCCAAGGTCCCGATAAATTACATCCTAGGGTATTAAAGGAATTGACAGATCAACTGGCAGGTCCTATCACTTGTCTGTTTCAACAATCCATAAGAGACGGAGTTGTACCAGAAGCATGGAAACAGGCAATGGTTGTCCCTATACATAAAAAGGGATCTATACAGAATGTGGAAAATTACAGGCCAATTAGCCTGACTTCGGTCTTGGGTAAAGTACTGGAGGGTATTATTAAAGATTACATTATGGACTTTCAACAGCAAACTGGAAAAAACAGATAATACACAACATGGCTTCGTAAAGGGCAGATCATGTCAGACAAATCTCCTTGAATTTTATGGTAAAGTAAACAAGGCCGTGGATGATGGGAGATCTGTGGATGTGGTTTTCCTGGACTTCGCCAAGGCCTTTGATAAAGTGCCACATGACAAACTGATTGATGCACTTAGTAATATGGGGATACATTCTGATATTATTCACTGGATTAGGTCATGGCTTATCGGAAGACAGCAGAGGGTTTGTGTAAAGGGAGAATATTCTGAATGGATAGATCTGACCAGTGGCATCCCACAGGGCTCAGTGTTGGGGCCATGTCTGGTTAGCATTTATATTGGGTCTATGCATTCTGCACCAGAGGTATGGCTATAAAAATTTGCCGATGATACCAGAGTGGGAAAGGTGATAAATGGTATAGAAGATGTTAATATTCTCCAGACCACCCCTAAACAGCTTGGAAGAATGGGCACAAAAGCAAGGGTCAACTTTCAATATAGCGAAATGTACAGTTATGCATATTGGCAAAAATAATATGCATTATCAGTACAGGTTGGGAAATGAATTATTAAAGGTTGTTACCGAAGAAAGTGACCTGGGAGTTAAAATATGTAATAACCTAAGCTTCAGGCCACATTACAATCAAATAATAAAAAAGGCTAGCAACATACAATATTGCATAAACAAACACATAAAGAGCAATAATAAAGAAGTTCTCTTACCACTCTACATATCTTTGGTGCGCCCTCATATGGAATACTGTGCCCAGTTTTGGGCTCCAGGGGGCAAGGGTGATATAAGATCTTTGGAGAGGATACAAAGGAGAGCCCCAAAGAGGATAGCTAGGGTCCAGGGGCAGGAGTATGAACAGAGACTGACAGCTTTGGGCCTGTATACCTTGGAATATCGAAGAATGCGTGGTGACCTATGTTTAATATGTAGGGCACTAAATGACCCCACACTTTGGGAACAGCTAAATCTGGTATTAAGGGACCAACCCTATAGCACTAGAGCTCATCCATTGCAGATTAAATTAGATAGGTTTAAAACCCTCAGAAGAAAGTACTGGTTAACGGTGAGAGTGGTTAAGATCTGGAATAGGCTTCCAATTGAAATAATAGTTAGCAGAACAATGAAATCCTTTAAGAAGCTAATTGATCAATTTATGATCAAAAATAATATTCTTGGATATACATAAATAAATGGCGAGTATATGGACTATAGTCTTTATAAACTCTGAAAACCTATGAAACCTATGAAAATTATCTCCTGGCTTTTATCTTTTAGCTGAAACAGCATGTCTAATGAAAGACAATAACACATTTTTATATTACAGAAAGCATAGATTAATCAGAACCACCTGTACAAGCATCACAGTCCTCCCTAAATAGACTGAATTTGGGGGCTCTATCACCAGCATGGCATAAGCTTCCCAAATCAGTTCACTCCTCATAGACACAAGACAACCCATCTGAGTTCTGATTGGTCACTCCAGCCATATGTAGAATTGTCATGTCATACCCTTGCAAAGCAAGACTCCATCTTAGCAATGAAAAAATTGCTCACCTTAGTAATTATATTTCTTCTAATGGAGTCTTGCAGTATTCTGACAATTGCAGTGATTCCCAATTTTGAACTGCCCCGGAGAACAAATAGTTAACTTTCTATGCAGGGCATAGAATGCTGAGCTCAAGCTCGGTTGAAGTCTCTGCCTGGAGTGTTTTGAACTTAAACCATTAGATTCTTACAAGCCCAACTAAACTAAAAATTCTAGGTGGAAATTGTAAAAATTCTACTAGCCAACTGGCTGAAAAAAGTTTTGGATTCCCAAGGAAGACTCAAGTCAGGAAACCCAAAAAAAAAACCCAATGTACTAAAAATAACAATAATAAATAAGCACCCAAACAAAAAGGAGGAGGGTGCAAGCAAAAACACCCCCTAGGTGCACTGCACCTGCCCACCCACTTCCAAAAAACAGGTTCTGAGAGGGAGGCAGGGGAGGGGAGGTCAGAATACAGCAAGACTCCATTAAAAGAAATATAATTACTAGTGAGTAATTTTTTCTTCAAACAACATGAAGTCTTGCTGTATTCAGACAATTGCAGACTACCAAGCAGTACCTCCAAGGAGGAGGGACAGAACCTACTTTGGGAATAGGCTCTGAAGTACTGTTGTGCCAAACCGAGCATCACTCCTAGCCTGGATATCCAGAGAGTAATGCTTGGTAAAGGTATGGACTGTTTTCCAGATGGCTGCTTGACAAATTTCTAAGAGAGGGATATCCCTAGCAGCAGCCAGGGAAGCAGCTGTACCTCTAGTGGAATGAGTCTTCAGGCCTGAGGGTGGAGTTTTTCCCAGTTTTTCATAGCAGAATTGTACACAAGACACAATCCACCTAGCAATAGTTCTTTTGGTGGCAGGTTTTCCCTTTCCCACTTCTCCAGAAGTGAGGAACAACTGGAGGGAGTCAAATCTGTGACCCTTGGTACGCTCTATGTAGTAACTAAGGGCTCTTTTGACATCTAAACTGTGTAGCCTCCTCTCTCCTGAGGAAGAATGATCAGTGAAGAAAACAGGGAGAGACATAGACTGGTTTAAATGGAAGTCTGAAACCACTTTGGGCAAGAACCTTCTATTGGTTCTAAGGACCACTTTACCACTGTGAAATGAGATAAAATCGTGTTCCACTGACAGGGCTTGCAATTCACTGATATACCTGGCAGAGGTAATGGCTACCAGGACCACAGTTTTCCAAGTCAAGTACTTAAGCTCTTCGGAAGACGTAGGCTCAAAGAAGGGTTGCATAAGTTGAGCAATGCAAACATTCAAATCCCAGGCAGGGGCAGGGTCTCTAAAAGGAGGATTGTTGTGAAGCAATCCTTTAAAAAATTTACAGAACACAGGATGGGAAGATAGTGAGGAAAAACGCAGAAACAGCTAACAAGTGTACTTTAAGAGTAGCTGGTCTGAGGCCTAGGCCATTAAGATGGACCATGTAATCCAGAACCATAGGCAATTCAGCAGTGTCTGGAGAAATATGCTTCTTAGAACACCAAATGCTGAATCCTTTCCATTTGGAGTTGTAAGTCTTTCTGGTGGAGAGCTTTCGAGAAGCCTTGAGGATATCCAGAACCCCTTGGGAAAGATGCAGATCTGCAAACTCTAACTCTTCAAGAGCCATGCTTTGAGATTGAGAGACTGAAGATTGGGGTACCAAATCCTTCCCTGAGAGGATGTTACAGGTTGTAATTCCTGGGAAGAGACAGGGGAAGATGGACTGCTAGGGACAGCAACAGGGGGTACCAGGGCTGTCTGGCCCAATCTGGAGCAATCAGATTCACCTTGCATGGTTGAGACCTTATCTTTACCAAAACTCTGAACAGGAGGGGAAGGGGGGAAAGACATACCGAAACTTCCCCTCCCAATTCAGGATCATGGCTTCCAGAGGGAGTGCGCCCAGGACTGGTGGTCTGCAACAAAAGAGAAGGAGTTGGTGATTGTCTGGGGCTGTAAAGAGATCTATCTCTGGAGTGCCCCCCCTTGAAAAAATCACTTTCAAAATCTGAGGGTCCAGGGTTCGTGATGGCCCTGAGAAATCCTGCTCAGTGCATCTGCTAGCACATTGTCCTTGCCTGGAAGGTGAACTGCTACAAGAGAGGTTTGCAAGGAATAAGCCAGGGACCACAACTTCATGGCTTCTGTGCACAAGGCCGTGGACTGAGTGCCTCCCTGCTTGTTGATGTACCACATGGTGGTAGTGTTGTCTGTTCTGACTTGAACCACCTTGTTCTGTACTGATTGTGAGAATGCTTTTAGAGCCAGAAAAACTGCCCTGAGCTCCAAAAGATTGATGTGGAGAAGGGATTCTTGGGGGGACCACAGCCCCTGGGCAGTAAGAAGCCCCAGGTGGGCTCCCCAGCCTAGGAGAGAAGCATCTGTGGTAAGGACCACTGAACAAGGCTGAGCAACAAAGGGGACACCTTGCCTTAAATTGTCCTGATCCTGCACCACTGGAGGGCTTGGATCAAGGTCAGAGTCATTGGGATCAGTTTTGTAAGGGAGTCCTTTCTCTGAGACCAGAAAGCTCTCAGGTGGAACTGAATGTCACTCATCTGGAATCTTGCCCCTTGGACCACTGCTGTTGAAGCTGCCATGTGGCCCAAGAGCTGGAGGAAATGCCTTGCTGGTCGAGATACCTGAAGGCTGAAGGAAGAAGCTAGTTCCATAAGAACCCTGCCCTTTCTAGGGAAGAAAGGCTTTGCTCTGAGTGTGTCCAGTTCTGCCCCTATAAAGGTAAGAAGCTGGACTGATTCGAGAACTGACTTGGGAAGGTTGAGAAGAAATCCTAGAGAAGTGAGCACTTGCTGGGTTACTTGCAGGTGAGACTTGACTTGGTTCGGGGACTGACCCACTATTAGCCAATTGTCCAGATATGGAAAAATTGAAATCTTTTGCCTTCTTAGAAAGGCAACTACTACTGCCAGGCACTTTGTGTAAATCCTTGGGGCTGAGGTTAGGCCAAAGTGTATTGCTCTGATCTGATAATGGCCTGAGGGCAACTTGAACCTGAGGTACTTTCTGTGGAAGCACCTGATGGGAATGTGAAAGTAGGCATCTTTGAGGTCCAGGGAGGCTATCCGGTCCCCTGGCCTTAGAGAGGGAAGGATTATCCCCAGAGTTATCATCTTTAACTTTGGTTCTAAAAGATGTTTGTTCGGATATCTTGAGTCTAGGATGGGTCACCACTCCCCTGTTTTTTGGGGGGTCGGGAAGCACCTGGAGTACAGTCCTTTGCTCCAGTGTAGGGTAGTTACTCTCTCTATAGCTCTTAAAGCTAGGAGAGAAGAAACCTCTAGAGCAAGGGTTTCCGAGAGATTTGCAGGTGGAAAAGATCTGGCTCTCATCTTTGGAAATTTTTTGAAGCTGAGAACCAGTCTCTGGTTTACTGCTTCCAGGACCCACTTGTCTGATGTAATAGACATCAAGTCTTGGACAAAGTAAGCCAGCCTGCCCCCTACTGAAATAGGAGAGTCGACCTGGGCAGGCCCATCAGGATGTCTGCTTGGCAGGGGCTTTAGGCTGAGGAGTGGATGCAGCCCTGCTAATCCCCCTTCTACCTCTCCCTCTGAAGAACCCCCTCTGAGAAAAGGAAGAAGAGGCCTGCGCTTGGTAGAAAGGCCTTTGAAAAGGTGTGCCCCTGCCCCTAGACTGCTGCCTTTGAGGAGTTGCCTGCCTTTCCTTGGCCTGAGCACTCCTGTAAGTGGTCCTGTACTCATCCATTTTCTTCATTTACATGAAGAAAATGGATGAGTCTGCTCCCCAAATAGAGAATTACTGACTACAGGAAAATCCTTGGCTTTAGCCTGGGTGTCATTACGAGAGGCTAGTACATCTGATCCAAGCCATCCTCTGAACAGCCACAGATGTAGCCATGACTCTTGATGACACATCATTAGAGTCCACAGCAGCATGAAACTGAACCTTAGATGCCTCAATCCCATCTGCAGCCACTGCCTCCAGCTCCTTGGCTAGCTGGGGGGAGGCCTGTTTAGCCAGTGCCAGTACAGTGTCCCACCTGGACTTCTGGTACCTGGCTGAATAGGCCATGTAATTTGCCTGCCTGAGTCCCAAAGAAGATGCCATGTACTGCTTCTTTGCCATGGCATCAATCTTTCTGGAGTCCTTGTCAGGGGGATGTGAAGCCAAGGGAATAATTGCCTTGTCACAGGCAGCAGCCTGCACTACCCAACATGGCTGCATTGTTGATATAAGAACTCTGTGTCTGAGCCTGAAAGTGTATACCTCTTGTCCATTCTTCCATCCATAGGAGGTATAGTGTTAGGAGACTTTAAGAATTTTAGTGTCTGTTTCCCAAAAGTTTTATGGAGGGGAATAGACAGTCTCCTGGACTCTGGGATATCCATCATCTCTACATAGTCAGGCTCCTCTTGATCTTCCACAGCCTCCTCCCTAGGAAGCTGGAGGGTTTCAGCCACCTTTTTGTAAAACATAAAGTGAGAAGGGGACTCAGAAAGCCTAGGAGGGGAAACACCTGAAGGTCTGTCTGGGGAGATGTCCGGTTCCACAGGCACATCCAGACCTTCACTTACCTCATCATCCTCAAATTCCATTTCCTTTTCAAATTTCGGTTCATAAAAATCTTCAAGGGTATACTTTTGAACCAGGGGAACCAACCGAACCGAACCCCTGCCAGAAGGAGCCGGATTGGTCATAACCGGACGGAGCAATTCCACAATCTCAATCGTCCTGGCTATCTCTTCGGCGGTCGGAACATGAACCTCTGGATCCGAACCGGTCGATTTATCTTCGCGTTTTCTTTTTGTCTGAACTGATCCCTCGGAATTGGCTCTCCTTTGGCCCGAAGAAGTATCGCCCTGGTCAGAGGGCACTCCTTCTGGTCCGGTCGAAACCGAACCAGGCTGGCCATCCGGGTCAGCGGACTTCTTGGCCTCCTTTTCCCTCAGTCTACCTAATCTCTTCTCAAGGGTAGATTTGGGAAAGTTTTTACATATTTGACAGTCTGAATCGAGGTGGTCAAACCCCAGACAATAAACACAGGTGGTGTGGGGATCGGCCTTAGCAAAGACCTCCCCACACTCACTGCAGTGTTGAAACCCAGTGGGCCGGTTTTTTTCTTGGGTTTCTCAGACATGGCCAACCTAACCAAACTTACCCTTTTTTCGGTAACCGTCAGGCAAGACTCCCTTATCGGTTCCTAACCGTGTCACAGGTATTGGAAAAAAACAGTTGAAAACACGTTTTTTTTTAGAACCGATAAGAACCAGTAACCACACACTAAGTAAACAAATAAAAATACACAATCAAATGGCCGATTCAAACAAACCGAACGCACTTTTACAAGTTCCACACAGAAAAACAGAACAATTCCTATCTAGTACTCACGGCACCATAGACAGAGACTGAACCGACTATGTAGATACTTTTTTTCGGTTTAAAAACCGACGAAAACTGAAAACATTAACCCACTTTTGAACCGAGCTGAAGGAGAAATCTCCAGAGCGACCATTCAGTGAGGCGGAGTAAAGAATCTGACAGATTAAGTTCAAAACACTCCAGGCAGATACTTCAACTGAGCTCAAGCTCAGCATTCTATGCCCAGCATAGAAATTTAACTATTTGTTCTCCGGGGCAGTTCAAAGGTTGGGAATTACTGCAATTGTCAGAATACAGCAAGACTTCATGTTGTTTGAACTACCATTGTTTTTTACCATCTGCCTCAGCCAAACCAGGTGGTTGTGGTCAGTCTGTACCACAAAATGCTGCCCATACAAGTATGGTTCCAACTTCTTTAGGGCCCACACTATGGCAAGACACTCCTTTTCCACAGTGGAGTATGCCTGCTCCCTGGGAAGTAACTTTTTACTCAGATATGCTACAGGGTGATCTTTCCCTTGGCTGGATGTCTGACTCAGTACTGCCCCAATACCCACATCTGAAGCATCAGTCTGAACTATAAAGGGTCTGCTATAGTCAGGACTTGTCAAAACAGGTGCACTGCACAGTGCCTCCTTCAATCTGGTAAAGGCTTCTTCACAGGCTGGTCCCCAGGTAATTTTCTTTGGCATCCTTTTCTTTACCAGGTCAGACAGGGGAGCAGCCAGGGCACTGTAATTGGGTACAAATTTTCTATAGTACCCTGCTATCCCAAGAAAACTCCTGATCTGCTTCTGCATTTCTGGTCTGGGCCATGCCTGGATTACCTCTATTTTTATTTGGTTAGGATGGAGCTGTCCTTGGCCTACCACATGCCCGAGGTATGCCAGTTCTCCCATGGCCACCTGGCACTTCCTGGCTTTGACAGTGAGCCCGGCCCTCTGTATCCTACCCAGCACTTCCCTAAAGTGGGATAGATGTTTCTCCCATTTGGTACTAAAGACGGCAATGTCATCCAGGTATGCCACGGCGTACTCCTCAGCATCATTTAACACCTGGTTCACCAACCTTTGGAAAGTGGCTGGGGTGTTCTTCATTCCGAAAGGCATTACTTTAAATTCAAATAAGCCTATTGGCATGATGAAGGACAACCTCTCCCCAGCTCCGTCCATCAACTCTACCTGCCAATACCCCTTGGTCAGGTCAATGGTCGTAAGGTAGGTCGCCCCTCCCAACTTGTCCAGAAGTTCATCCTTCTGGGGCATTGGGTGGGCGTCTGACTTCATGACTGCATTCAGTCCATGATAGTCCACACAGAAATAAGTAGAGTTATCTGGCTTCGGCACTAGGACTACGGGTGAGGCCCAAGGGATGTGGGATATCTGGATTACCCCTAAATCCAGCATCTCCTCCACTTCCCTCCTAATGTCCTTTTGGACAGCCTCTGACACCCAATATGCTGTCCACTGTATGGGCATCTGTGTCCCTGTCTCCACATTGTGAGTCACTAAGGGGGTTAAGTCCAGGCTTGGAGTTAAACAATGGGGCAAAGTCTGCTAAAACCTCTCTTACTTCCTGGATTTTGTCCAGAGTCAGCTGGGGAGACAATTTAACCACCTCCACAGAGGATTCCCACTTACTTTCTTCCAGCAAGCCCAGAAGGGGTCTCCTTTGTCCGTTCTCTCCCCAGAACTACACACTGCAAACACCATGTCAGCCCTATTTGCATATGGCTTCATCATGTCGACATGGTACATCCTTTCTGTCTGTCTTCTGTCAGGCCACTCTATAATATAGTTCACATCATTTACCTTCCTAACCACTTTGTACAGTCCTGCCCACTCAGATTGCAGCTTGTTTTTCCAGACCGGAATAAGGACCATGACTTCCTGAACCACCATGTATGAGCGAGCTCTGGCTCTGTGATCGTACCACACTTTTTGTTTCAGTTGGGCAGCTGCCAGGTTGCTCTGGGCTGTCCCCATAAGCTCCTTTAGCCTTTCCCTAAACTTAGGGACGTAATTCACTATGGGAGTTTCCTGGGTGGCGTGCTTGCCTTCCCAGTCCTCCCAGATCAAGTCTAGGGGCCCACGTACCAGGCGTCCATATAAGAGTTTGAAGGGGGAAAATTCTGTCAACTCTTGGGGCACCTCCCTATATGCAAACAAAAGGTGGGGAAGATATTTCTCCCAGTCCCTCCCATGCTGTTCAGCAAACGCCCGGAGCATTGACTTTAGGGTACCATTGAATTTTCCACAAGCCCATTGGCTTGTGGGTGATCATGTGTCATGCATCTCTGTACCACCCACACTTCTCCCATAAACATTTCATCAGGTCCGACATGAAGGAGCCCTCAATCGGTGATAACCTCCTGTGGAAACCCAACATGGGAGAAAATCCCAAGTAAGGCATCTGCCACTTTGTCTGTCCCCAGTGAGGATAGGGCGACTGCCTCTGGGTAGCGGGTGGCATAATCCTCCACAGTCAGGATGAATCTCTTCCCTGAGGAGCTGGGGGTATTTAAAGGCCCCACAATATCCATTCCCACCCTCTGGAATGGCTCCTCCACTATGGGCAATGGAATCAGGGCGGCTTGGGTTTTCTTGCCCGCCTTCCCTATTTCTTGGCACCAGTGACAAGACCTGCAGTACTCCGTCACCTGCTGGGTGAAGTTAGACCAATAGAAATTCTGGGCCAACTGCTGCATATTGCGCACGATCCCCAGATGGCCAGACAGAGGCTCAAGTGCAGTCTTGAGCAACTGCTCACGATACCCCTGAAGAATGACAAGCTGCCTGCCTAGCACCTCTCCCTCTGTCTGCACAGCCTGAGTATACATAAGTCCATTTTCCCAATAAACCTTATGTCTGCTGTCACCTCTCTGCACTCCATCAGAGTCTGCCCAAGCCCTCAGCTTCTCTAGACTAGAGTCACTTCTCTGAGCACCTGCAAACCCCTCACACATTCCCAAGGCATGGGATAGGTCCCCTTCTGTTTCTAAACTAGGGTCCCTAGCACTAGCATCAGGGCACTCAGGATCACTGTCAATCCCAACCATCTGACAATGGGTCACCCCTCCCTCTTCGGAGTAACCCTCTGTAGCTGTGTGGTTACTTGCTACAGGGGAATTTCTACCCCCTTTTCATTAGTCTCCATATCAGGAAACACAGGCCGGGGATCCAGCCTCTCAGTGGTTTCCATGATGGTTTCTGTGTGGTCCAGGGAACTACAGTGTTCCCTCACATCTTGGCTATGGGTAACTGCACACACCATCCCTTGTTTGAGATTGTTGCCCAGGATCACTTCCACTGCTAAGGTTTTGGCTACAGCCACCTGTTGCACAGTTCCCTCTGTTTCATCCCAATCTAGGAGAACACTAGCGTAGGGCAATGTTTTCTCTTCACCAGTAAAGTCTTGTACAGTAACGTATTTATTGGGTATAAGCTGACCTGGCTCTACTAGATCCCCCTTTACCAAGGTCAAGGATGCCGCAGTGTCCCTTAACCCTTGCATCTGTACACCATTCACCATAACGTGGTGCATGTGTTCCCTCATGTTCACTGACATGCTTCTAGGGACACACAAACAACCCACTTCCTTCCAAGCCCCCTGTTGTGTATTGCTTGCCTTTTTGGGACACCGTCCGGCAATATGCCCAGTTTCTTTACACAACCAACATTCATTTCTTTTCTCAGAGAAATCTTTTCTCTGAAACCTGGGGCTAACTGGTTTTGGTGGAGGCAGTGAGGGTTTTAGCTGCCCTGAAGGCCCGCTTTTCCCTTTCTGCACTGCCACACCCACTCCATTCGCTCTCAGAGCAGGTCTGCTCTTGCCATAGTGGTCCAAGAGTTCAGCAGCCTCTTGTTCTGTTTTGGGATCTCGGTCCTCCAGTCAGGTTTTCAGCTCTGCTGGGCATGCCCAGAAAAACTGTTCTAACAAAATTACATTTTCAATTTTAGCAACAGAGTTTGCTTCAATTCCTTCCCACCAACATTTTAAAAATTGACGTTGTTTCATGGCTAGCTCCTCGTAGTTCAAGTCAGGGCTTCTCCTGAGCTTATGGAATTTAGCTCTGTATGATTCAGCAGTTAATTCAAATTTCTTTAACAGTGCAGCTTTAAGTTTGCTGTAATCATCACTATCCTCATTGTCCATTTGACCCAATGCATCCCAAGCTTTCCCAGTAAGTAACGGGGATAGCTGGAAGCTCCAGAACTCCCGAGAAATTTTAACCTGAACACAAACTTTTTCAAAAGAATTTAAAAGGCATCCATATCCTCCCCCTCTTTAAATTCAGCTATCAATTTGGAATTAAATTTGTAACTCAGCCCTGTAGTCCCAGTTAAACCCAAGCCACTTACCTGCTCTAGTGCCACTGGTTGGAGTCGTAGCTTCTCCAGTTCATGTTGCCTCTGGTGCTCACGATCCTCACGGTCAGCATCTTGCTGTTCTTGCTCTGCCTCTTTCTGTTCTTGTTCCCTGTTCTCCTCTGCAGCTCACTGGCACTCACGCTTCTCATGCTCAGCCTCCCGCTGTTCCCGATCTGCCTCTCATCTCTCTCATTCCACCTCTCGCTGTTCTCGCTCTCTTCTCCTGAAACTCCAGCTCCATTCAACGCAACTCAATCTGCAGCCTGAGTACTTCTGGCTGCAGGATACTGGTGATCTTCCTCTGTTGCTGTGGCCCTTCACTGACAGTGGCCCTGCTGCCCTCCTCATTGGATCTGGACACCACACTGGCCGCTAGCCCTTCCACATTCAAGGTTTGGTTCCTTACAGTCACTGTCTGTGACTCAGTGCTCTGGGTATCTGCTACCACCAGGGCATCCAAGAGGTTCTGCTTGGTGGCTTTCACCTTGAACAGGACTCCTCTGTCCCTGCACAACTGCTTTAAGTAGTCTACAGTGTGCCCACTGTAGTTGGAAGCCATCTTCTTCCCTAACTATGGCCACTCTGACTTGCACTTTAGAAAAAAAAATAAAACAGGTAGGAACTCGACTGTAAGCCAAGTGATATAGTTCTGTTTCCTTTTAAAAATAAATCACTATCTTTTTCTTTCTTTGCAAATGAGCTGACAGTCTCAAGATAACACATTGAACAATAAAAGCTAGTAATACTAAACTTGTAATACCAAAATATGAGCACCTAACCAGGTGTACAAAATGAACCATTAAAAACTCTATTAAAGACCTCAGAATAAATTCTTACCTTTTCCCACTTTGGTATTACCATTAATCTAGGCACAGTGTCACTGTAACCATATATGCTTCACTTGCCAAAGAAATAATTTTAAAGGCACACCAACTAGTCTCTAAAATGAGCTGTTTACTTAAAAATAGATAAAAATGTAAAATATAAATACAGTATCACAAAACATACAATCTTTTAAAACTATAAGGTTTAAAAAGTACAAATTTCTACCAATAATACACTTAGACTTGCCTAGCTAATTTAGTATTCTTATATTCTTACAGTGCTGAAGGATTTTGTAGCATAATGAAAACAACTGTCTTGAGCCTGCCTTCTCCATGATGTCACCCAGCTCCTCCTCCTCATCATCATCAAATCTTTATTTATTCAGGCGGACATCATTGAGCAAAGCTCATTTACAAGATGGACCTGATAAGGTCAAGGTTCAATGGTTGGTACATAAGCAGATATATACAAAAACACTTGTAATTGCATAAACAGATACAGTAAGATAAACATATATACAATAATCCAAGGACAGAGATTGATTAAAACATAGTAGGACAAGGTAGGATATAAGAAAATTACACTAGAAAAATCCAGTATGTACAAATCCCAGTAGAGGAGACAAAGCAAGCACGCAACATAAAGTACCCAGAATTACAGGCTTCAGGGCAAGCTAAAGCAGACAAACAGATATAGTGTTTGACTGACTGCAAAAAAAGTGGTGATTACAGCCTCTGACAAATGACATGGAAGGGCTGGTGGGGGACTCAGACAGGGGCCAGGGCTAATAGTAGGAGGTATGGGGGAGTAATTAGGGTTGAGGTAAGTGCCAGGAGTTAGTGGGAAGATCATAGTCAGGGGAAGCAAAACTGTATAAATGGTATTATAGGGGGCTGAGATACCATAATAAGGGGGCTGCGTGGGAGGGAACACTATGGGGATAATTTATGGGAGAGCTGCCAATTATGGTTGCTGACTGGAAGGGGGAGGGTTGTGAATGTGACTAGACTAGGTCTTGTGATAACAATTGCATTTCTCTGCGAAGAGACTTATGCAGAGCTTTTTAAAGGATGCTAGAGATATAAAATTGGTCAACTTTAGGGTCTTCTGTAGAGTATTCCATGCCATAGCTAGAGAGTAGCTGATTGCAGACCTCCCATGCCGGGTGTAGACTTTGGGTATCTTGAGCGTGATGAAGTTGTTGCTTCTTAGGGCATAGGAACCAGCTGTGGCCAGTGTAAAGCAGTCTAAAATATAAGTTGAAGTTTATTAGACAATGCTCTGAAAATACATAGTGCAGCATTTCTGTTCCTTCTGAGGTGTAGGGATGCCCATCCAGCTGCAGCACAGAGAGAGCAATGATGATTGTTGAATGGAAGATCTATAATAAACCTTAGTGCTCTGTGGTACAGGGTATCCAATTTGCTTAAATAGGAGATAGGACAATGACCATAAAGGAAGTCTGCATAATCAATAAGTGAAAGAAATGAGGCCTGGATTAGCCTCATCCTTGAGTCTCTGGTTAGGAAATGTTTTATTCTGAAGAATAGGCCGAGCCTCTGGCGAAGTTTTTCCAGAAGTTCTTCAATTTGATGTGTGTAGTCAAGCCTGCTATCAATCCACACCCCTAAGTATTTGAATTTTTCTACATAGTCCAGGCTTTCTCCAAGGATAGTGGATAGCTGGGGAAGATTTCTTAGTGAGATGTTAGTATGGGTATGACTGGAGAAGAACATTGCTTTTGTTTTCTTTGCGTTTAAGAGAAGCTTTTTCTCAAGTAGCTGATGTTGCAAAACGGAGAATTCTGCTTGTAAAATTTCACAGGCCATTGCAGGCGATGGGTTACTGGCATACAAAACAGTGTCATCTGCAAAGAGGTGAACATTGGCGTTGGTGAGATTTGAATCAATATTGTTAATGTAAATGGCAAAAAGGATAGGGCCCAGGATAGATCCTTGCCGAACTCCTCTTAGAAGTGGTTTTAGTGAGGATAGGTCACTGTCAGCTTTAACCTGCTGTGACCTATCAGTAAGGTAACACCTGAACCACTTAAGAGAGGGTGGGTCTAAGCCTATGGAGTGCAATGAAGAGAGTAGCAGCTCATGGTCCACTGTGTCAAATGCCTTGCTTAGATCAAGGAATACAGCACAGACACTATTCTTTTTGTATAATTCAGTTTGCCAGTCATTTGTGACTTTGGCCAGTGCAGAGATAGTGCTGTGTCTGGCCCTAAACCCAGACTGAGCTGGATTTAAGAGATTAGTATCTTCAAGGTAATCTCTTAACTGGATGCTCACTAATTTCTCTAGCATCTTGGATAGCACTGGAAGAATGGATATGGGCCTGTAGTTGTTGAGGTCCATGGGGTCCCCTGATTTTAGAAGGGGAAACACTTGGGCTGTTTTCCACATAGTAGGAATAGAGCCGGAGGTTAATGATAGATTAAAAAGATGTGTTAAGGGAACTGCAAGTGCATGAATTGCAATTTTTAGAAAATAGAGGTCAAGACAGTCTGCACCTGCACTTTTTTTAGTATCCAGTTGCAGCATTAGATCCCTCTACTTGCTTCAGCAGTACCGGTTTGAAGGAGAAGGAAGAATCAGCCCTCTGAGATTCAGCATACTGGGAGCTTAGTTGTGCACACAGTAGATTAGCTGGAGAGGTGTCAAAAGCAAGGGCAGCAGTTGTGAAATGATTATTGAAAGCATCCAGTACTTCCATTTTATCAGAGATAGTACCCTTATTATGGTGCACTTGAGATGGCAGAGAGGTGCTAGAGTCCTGCCCTAAAATCCCCTTAATGGTGCCCCAGAATCTAGCAGGATTGTGGTAGGAGGCATCAAGTTCAGCCATATAAAAGGCAGCCTTTGCATCCCTTACTTTCTTGGTGCAACTATTTCTGGCCTTCCTAAACAGCAACCAATCATTTGGGTTCTTGGTCTTCCTTGTCAGTTTCCCATAGCTTGTCTCTTTCCAGCAGTGCAGTTTTAAGGTCAGCTGAAACCAGCGGCAAGATTTGTTTTTTGTTCTAACACTAGTGATTGGTGCATGAGTGTTAAGGGCACCTATTATTATGCTGTTTAACACCTGGTGTGCTATTTCCACAGAATGTGTAAGGTAAAACTCATGCCAGCATGTAGAGTGAGTTAGGTCATGGAGATATCCCTCAATATTGAGGTTTTTTCTTGGATCTCCTCAGAAGGAATTTTGCTGGGGTTGCTGGTTTGCTGGATGACCTTATTCCTGCAATGAGGCAGTGGTCACTTATGTCACTGAAAAGCACTCCAGTGTGTGAGAATAGATGGGGTTTGTTTACCAGAATGATGTCAAGTAGTGTGCTATTACTTCTATTCTTTAAATTGATTCTTTTTGGTTCATTTATCAGTTGTGTAAACCCCTGTGTATCACAGAATGATACTAGAGGTGCAGCTGTGTTGGAGAGCCAGTTTAGGTTTAGATCACCTAGGATTATGATTTCTTCAGGGCCCGGTTTGATTAGATTCCCCAGGTGGGATAAAAACTTGTGGTCAGCAGAGGGGGGCCTGTAGCAGCCAACTAGCTGAAAAGCTGCCGTATTGGAGAGAGTTACTTTGAGGGATATACATTCTAATTCTTTGGGCATCAATGTTGCACTAAGGCAGGATGCAGATATATTTGACTTTACATATATAGTTACTCCACCGCCCCTTGTCAGGCGATCCGCTCTGAATATTTGGTAGTTGGGTAGATTTACCTCCCTATTTGCTGTGGCAGGTTTGAGCCATGTCTCGGATACTACAAGAAAGTCTGGCAAGGTATGGGCAACCCAGGCTTGTATTAATGAGAGTTTTTTCAGGAGGCTGCATGCATTGATATGTAGGAAACTTAGTCCTTTGGTGGAGGCTAGGTCTGCTGGGGAGGTGATGCACTCTGGAGGGCCTGGATTGATTTCCACATTACCAATACAGATCAGCAAAAAGAATAAAAGTTTCATAAGGGCTTCGAGAGACAGGAAGAGGGGACTGTCTTTGGCCCTCCTTTTCTTGCTCTGTGGCCACTGTTTTGAGGTATTCCAATTGGGGTTGTGACTTTGTACCGTGTCACAGAGTATCAATTTGGTGGGCAGGTGTAAGGGGGAACTGTATACCCAACAGTGCAGCATCGAGCGGAATAAATACATGACAAGTTGCGTCCCTTTTTCGGGGTTACCCCACTGATTATGATGTGGCATCGGTAGGGCATATGTGAGGATCCGGTCATTTTCCACTGAAGGTGAAACAGAGAGGCTAGGCTGGTGGGTCGCATTGTTTAGTGTGATATGGATCGGGGTGACTTCTTTCTCATTGAACACTATGAATGAAAGAGAAAGAAATATTAAGAGGAGACTCCCCATTTTGAAGGCGGTATTCATGGTCATCTACAGTGAGAACAGAGGAAGGACTGCTGATTAGGTGGCACTGCAGGGGCCAAGGACAGATTATTGATTAAAATATCACTGGGGCCGGGAGATGAGAAATCGGTGGGAAGATGCCTATAAAAGTAACACACAAGGGAGGGGAAGGGCAGGTGGGCAAAAATTTTGTGGCTTTCCCGTACCTTTCCTGACTGTCTCTCCCGGCCTCGTGGTCCCTAGGATGTGCAGTGGCCGACCGCCCGCTAGTGGCGTAGCCGGCCGCGCTCACTGGGTGCTGTGGGTAGGAAGGCTGACTGAGGGAGACATGAAGGCACAGCAATTAATAAAATTGCAGAAAACAAGTGTTTCTGCAGAGCAGTGTGCTTAAAATTTACACAATAAAAGGCTAGGGGGGCTGCGGCGCCGTAGCGTCTGGCCCACTAGAAATCCCACAAAAGGGCTGCAATTTACATTTCTGCACAAACTTTAACAGATTCCCAAAACACTCTAACTTTAACAAGAAAACAGCTCTTTTTTTGGACAGTATAGGCAAAAATCACGATTTTCAGGACAGCTTTCAGCAGTGTAAATTTGAACAACAGAAGTCTATGGAGCAGGAGGACCAATCGGCTGTAAGGCTTAGTCAGCGCTCTCCTCCCGATTGGCCGCGGTTTTCCCGTACCTTTCCTGGCTGTCTCTCCCGGCCTCGTGGTCCCCTGGATCGGCCTTGCGGTCGCCGACCGCCCACTGGCGGAGCATAGCTCCGGCGCTCACTGGGTGCTGTGGGCAGGGAAGGCTGACTGAAGGGAGACACAGGAAGGCACAGCAATTAATAAAATTGCAGAAAACAAGTGTTTCTGCAGAGCAGTGTGCTTAAAATTTACACAACAAAAGGCTGGGGGGGGCTGCGGTGCCGTAGCGTCTGGCCCACTAGAAATCCCACAAAAGGGCTGCAATTTACATTTCAGCACAAACTTTAACAGATTCCCAACACACTCTAACTCCTCCTCTGTTTATCAAAAATTATACAAACAGGATGTCTTATCATTCATTAGGTGACATCAGCAAAAACTTGTTTCCTCATGACCTCTTTGATCTAGTGTGTCTTTTCCAGTATCTTCTTCCATCCATGAGTAGTTTCCTCTCTCAAGGACATCAAAGGACCTTTTATGACTTCGCACCACAGTGACATAACCTATATTATTCCTCTAAACATCATAAAAGTTTATAATTTTCCAGCCTAGCAGCTGGCAGCCACAATTAAGCCAGATAAACAGGAGATCCTTAATTTAGGTCTCTTCTAGCCTTTAATTATCTCCTGGCTTTTATCTTTTAGCTGAAATAGCACGTCTCATGAGAGACACTCAATAACACATTTTTATATTACAAAAAGCATAGATTAATCAGAACCAGCTGTACAAGCGTCACATGTGCAACATCAATTTGAACTCATCAGGCCCGATTCTCAAAGCCCTGCGTCTGATGTGGTAATGCAAGGTGCACCTTACATCCAGGGCTGCCTCCACGCAATTCACAAAGGTGGCCTGCATCAACCACAGGCTGCCTGCCCCAAATGGGGCTTGCACCATCCCTGCACCCAGAGCCGGGCTGCGACAAGGTGCAAGAGGCACTGCGGCAGATGCAAGCTGCCACAGCCCAGGCACGGGATTCACAAACTGCACACTGAAGGCAGAATTCTAAGTACCCTTATCTAAGGGGACTTAGAAAATGCTCTGTTGAGTGCAACCCCTGTATGTAGCACTATGCCGCAGTCCTCCAGTGGTACCAGGGCCCATGTCATGCCCATGGTAATGTACACCCTCATCCCTTATGCAGCCCATGGTACTAGTACTGTCCCCATCCCACCCCGAACCCTGGTGCTGCCCAAGTACATTTCCTGCTCGTGCCACCCACATGGTGGAATAGTGTCCCCAACCCCAACAGATAGTGCTTATCGCATCCCCAGATAGAGCGGGGGACCAGCATAGCCATCCACACACCTCTGCAGAGGTCTCCGACTGCCCTGAATATGCAGCAGACTGTACAGTGTACACGCTAATATTAGCATGTACACTGTACAGTCCGCTGCACATTCTGGGCAGTCAGGGACCTCTGCAGAGGTGTGTGGAGGGCTATGCTGGTCCCCTGCTCTATCTGGGGATGGGGCGGGCACTATCTGTTGGGGTGGAGGGCTGGACCACCACTGGGAGGGTCATTTGCCTGCATTGGGGCCATTGGGATGGGGGTACCAACTGGGCATTGCTGCAAGGGGCTTGCGGCACACCCTACCCATGCACCTTGCGTTAGATGCATGGGGGTGCTGCCGCGCATAAGGGGACTTAGGCTCCGGGACGTGTCCCATACCTGAATCGGGTGCAGGGTCCTTTGCACAGGGTGCTTTGGTGCAAGCTGCAGTTTACCGCAGCTTGCGCTGAACACAGCCCCCTTTGAGAATTGGGCCCATCATGTTTATTTACTAAGATTCTTGCATTGATGAGGGTAACATTCCATTCAGACACATTTTGTAGGGTTATTTCAGGATATGAGGTGCTATTTAGGTATTTAGCCTTATCCCCTCCCCCTCCAGTTTGCTATATCCGAAACATTTTTTACCCAATATTCTAGTGCCCGTGGCATTTAGATGTAGGCCATCATTTTTAAATAGAACAGATTTACTGAACGTAATTGAATTGTCCATAAAACCTACACATTCTGTTTTGCAGAATTGTCTCTGCCAGCTGTTAATTAGCATAATCTGTTTATTTTTATGAGAATGGTACCCATACATTGGTAAAATCCCTGAAATCATGATTTCCCGTCCAAGCTCTTTAATCCTTCTGGCTATATCCATGTACTCTGTCTTAATATCCTCTGTCCTACTCCTTACCACGTAATTTGCTCCTGCATGTAGGATAACTAAAGGGTTGACTGAATTTTCTAATAGCCCATCCAATAGAGTAGAAATATTGTGTAGTCTAGTTCCTGGTAGTGCACTAACTGTTGTGGTTTCCTTTCTATTATTGTAGACTTGTGTATCTGTCCCCCTTACGATAGAGTCTCCTATGATTACAGTATCCCTATCATTTACATTTCTTTTCTTTTCTTTCTTTGCTCCATATCTATATAACAACTTGATTCCTTGTGTTGGGTAGAACATTTTTTAGGACTTAAATCCTTAGTTGCCTTTGATATTTCTGGGGAAGCCAATGATAGATTATCAAACCTATTTGTTAACTTCAGTGATTTGTCCAGTATAGACCCTTCCATGCTGTCAGCTGCTCTTCTATTTTCTGCCCCATTAATTTCAAGTTTATCACCCATGCTAACTTTTGATAACTGGATGTTATTAGCAAAACTAGATTTATCTGACATTCTATAGCTAATGTCAGTCACTGCTTCATCTATGAACTCCTCTAGTCTAGTAATATCCTTGTGAGTTTGCAACCTTAGTTCCAAATCATGGATCTCCTTTAATAAAGCAGCATTTTTTATGCATTTATCACAGGTAAATTCCTGGCTAACAACCTCTTCTGTAAACATTTTACATTCCCTGCAAGCTTTCTTGCCCTTTCCTTTCTTTGTTTTTCCCTGAGCCATTTGAAATCAATGTATGCTTTGGAACACTCACCACCAGTGTTGTTTGCTTCTGCCTGCTATCCAGAGGGCTATCCCAGTATAGTGCTGCCCAGTTGTCCACCAGTGTCCACAGTGGACACAGTAGACATGCAACACATGTGTCTCTGCACACTCGCTATGCTTCCGCTCGCGTGAAAGCTAGGTTTTATGGTATCCTGTAGACCGGAAGTCCCACTAGGTCACTTCCTGCTACTCGCTCCAGCGAAGCACAGACCAGATGTTTTTAAACTAAAATATTTAATTAAAACACCTCATGTGGTGTTTATGTGAGTAAAGAAGCCTTCCCCTAGCTTCTCACCGAGTTATATACCAAGCAACAGCTGAACACTGTAGGCTGTGCATTAGATGGACCTCCACAACCCCACAATGCTTTTGGACAAAGACATATCCTTTGTCTGGTTCCCATGGCAAGGGCCCGAGAATTATCTCCTCTCTTCAGAAGAATGCTACTACCCTTTTTAAGTAAGCACCACCAAATAAGTGTGTTTTAAAAGGACTGGTATGACCAGTACAGCATAAAACCAGCAGCAATCTGATCTGCTCATGTGGAAGCTAGGTTTTATGGTGTCCTGTAGACAGGAAGTCCCACTAGGTCACTTCTTGCTACTCACTCCAGCAAAGCACAGACCAGACGTTTTTAAACTAAAATATTTAATTAAAACACCTCATGCAGTGTTTATGTGAGTACAGAAGCCTTCCCCTAGCCTCTCACCGAGTTATATGCCAAACAACAGCTGAACACTGCAGGCTGTGAATTAGATGGACCTCCAAACCCCCACAATGCTTTTGGACAAAGACATATCCTTTGTCTGGTTCCCGTGGCAACGGCCCGAGAATTACCTCCTCTCTCCAGAGGAATGCTACTACCCTTTTTAAGTAAGCACCACCAAATAAGTGTGTTTTAAAAGGACTGGTATGACCAGTACAGCATAAAACCAGCAGCAATCTGATCTGCTCGCGTGGAAGCTAGGTTTTATGTTGTCCTGTAGACAGGAAGTCCCACTAGGTCACGTCCTGCTACTCACTCCAGCAAGGCACAGACCAGACGTTTTTAGTCCCTTCCCCTAATTTTTCTCTCTCTCTTTGTAAATAATTTATTTACTACCATCTCCTTTCCTTTTCGAGCCTTGTTGCTGGTCATCCACTGTTATTCCAGCTACCACCCATGGCTTTCCCTTTGTTAACCATTCATGTTGGATAAGTATAATCCGCATTGTCCTGACTCTCTAACCCTCTTTCTCCCCTAGGTCATGTCTTGGTTTCTGCACTTATTACATATTTTACTGCCGTTATTTTATATTTTGTTATTCTACTCACTGTATTGTTGTAGCACTGTTGTATTGTTCCCCTATTGTAATACTGTACCCTTGTTATTGTTACACTGTATTTTCCTTGTTGTACTCTCCTGGGTCATGCCTGAAAATAGTCATTTTATAGCTAGTGCACTTACCCAGTAAACAAAAACTAAATAAAAAAATAAAATAAATAAATAAATAGTTTAGTCCACCCTCCACATCCAGTAGTCCATTTTAGGATTAATTTTGCCTAAGTGCATGACCTTACACTTGTTAGAATTAAATGTGAGCTCTCAGATCCCTGATCTATTCTCCAGCCTTTCCAAGTCCCTCTTCATGTCACATACAGAGGCAGTGTTAGGCACAAGTGAATCAAGTGGATGCTTAAGGCACCAGCACAGAAGAAAAACACTAAAGGCCGGCCTGGTGGTGCTGAGGGTTGAGGCATTGGATGCCTTACCTCATACTATGCTGATGACCCAGGTCCGGGAATGGCCTCGGGTCTTCGGGGTGCCAGCGTGGAGGGGGAAGGGAGGAGCTGGATCGAGCAGGGTCACCAGGCTGCTCTCTTCTCCCGGGGGTGGTGGGGGTTGGTTGTCACCCTCCCGAAGTTCTGATTGAACTGGGTGAAGGTCCGGTGGGATGGTGATGCGGTCAGTAAGGATGGGAGGGTGAATGGGGTTGAGCTGGCACCTCAGTTGTTCCAGGTTCATGTTGCTATACCAAACAGACATTCTTCTATCTACAATACTCTGCTCAAAAAAAAATTCAAACAGGACAAGGTCTATTGTCTGCAAACAAATTTATTTTTTCCCTTTCCAAATTCTGTCCTTGATTGTGTGATGGTTTTGCAAGACCTATCAAAATCCCAGCAGCTGGCATCAAATCTGTCATGAGTCCCTGGCCCCCAAACCTCGAGAAGCCCAGCAGGACCGCCTGTTTGCAGAGATGATCCCCTTTTTTAAGAATTTGTGAGCAGGAGTAAGGGTTCAGGAAGACTTACCCACCTTCCTTTTCCCAGTGGGAGGGTGGATTCTGTAGTTTTGAGTTCCCTTGACTCTGCACTACTTTCAGTATTTGAATCCCACCACGGCCACTGACTACTTTTTGCCCAGGTAGTTTTATAGGATAGCCGAGTGGTTCTATCTTGTCAGACACACAGTCTTTTCAAAACCCTTCTGTTTAAAATGTTAAATCATACAATCAGACCCCAGGCAGAGTTGATAAGAAAATCATAAAAGTTTACTTAACATAAAAGTAATACAGAAAAGTCTACCGTTTGGAAGAACTTTGAAATGCAGACAATATCAAAAGTAAAACTGGATGGTTTACAGAAAACACTAGATACTGTATTCTAAACTATACCTTGTTTTGATGTTAGAGTTCAGACAAGATTTAAATGTTCTTGGGAAGGTAACAGTCATTAGGCAGCAGAGTTGTAGCAATTTGTGTTCCAGTTCTCTGGATGTCCTTTTAAAAGCCTCCAGGTACTTCTTTGGTAAAAAGTCTTAGTTTCCTAAATTCTGACTTAAAAATCAGAATTTTCTGTTCAGTGTGTGACAAGTCAAACTTTCCACACATTCAGGTCTGGTTTTAGAGATTTCTCCAGGCATATACATACACTTCTGGTCTTCAAGTATATGTCAGCTGGACAGGTGATTTGACTTCCAGCTAAACTGTTTTCAACTGCCCTGAGTTCAAAATGTGTGCCCTACACATACAGGCTGGTCATTTTCAAGCCACATCCCCTGTGTGATGGGGTGCCACAGTTTACCTTTCCCTGTAGGTATCACTGTGGTTCCATGTCAGGTTTCATGTCAACCCCAGTGACATCTGGTCCATGCATTTGACTTGACCCCTGACCCCTAGGTCACTACATTACTTTTCCCTGTCAGGGAAAGCCAGTGAGATATTTTATGCCTTCCTGGGCTATATACCTGTCTCCCTCATCTTGAGATGTACCAGATCCACCCTAGCCATGAGAACAATTAAGGCTATTTTTATAATGTCATTCATAAGGCCTTTTAAAGAAACAGTGTCTTAATTCTAAAGTACATTACAGCACATACAATATGAACCAACATAAATGGATATCAGGCTATCATGTGACACAGGGTATGAATGGAAGCCTTCTCATCCTTAGGTGTAATTAATAACAAATAAATAAACATAACCAGTAAGTAACTGGGTTGTCATGGATGCTGTGGTTCTACCCCTGCCCTGTGGGTTCAGACAAGGTCGAGGGCTTCATAGCCAAGGTTTAAATAACACTGTGCAGTGCCTTCACCCAGAGTAAGGTTTTACTGTGCCTGGTGATCGTATGGTATATCACCCTGGACTGCAGTGCCTACTCATCCACCCATGACAACACCCCACCTGTAAGCCAACACTTTGTAGTAACAATACCCCAAAATTATAATTATTAGCTCCCTACTAATAATATACAAACACATCAGGTTTGTGAACAAATGAATAACAACTTTATTACAGCAGCAGCAAACCATAATGGTTAAAAAGGGTTTTCTAGGTAAATGAGGTAGTAAAGTTGTAAATGGGCTGGTCTGCAGTTGCCCTACATAGGCAAAGCACAATTGTAACCACCCTTCTACTGCTCTGAGAAGGTGTGGCCAAATTAAGCACTTTACTGGCCTGTAACTAAAAGTTCCCAACAAGGTACAGCAATTACATACAGCCCACCCCCACACCACAGGATGCAGTTGGAACCCCTCACTCTACTGTACTGGAGGCGCTACCCTCTCCCAGCTCGTATCAGTCTTTTCCTTTTTATTCCTCTTTATAGAGCTCATAAACAAGTTACTGGGTACCCAGTGACTGAACTGGTGTGGGCCTGTAGATGTTGCAGCCAGGTGGCTGGTGGGGGTGCACTTTATTAAATTACATCAGTGCTTAGGTAACCCCAAACCCAAAGGCCATGCAATTTCAAAAATTGGCTCAACTTTCGAAGTGAGGTATTTTTAACACATGGACAATGGTCAAATACAATTAGCAGTTACCAAGTTATTTTACACAAAGCTCTAAGTTTACTCACAGTTCTCCCAGGCCAAGGGATCTCCACGATGTTCAGGCGTAATAGTGATGTTCACCTAAGGTCCCTCCCTGGCTGGTTTCACACTCTGTCTCTCTCTGTGTCCTTCTTTGGTGGTGCAGGTCTCAGGTGTCCCTCTGATCAGTCAGGTCACTATGGATCTACACCACCAACCACATTGAAGCATCCTGTCCTGAGAGGTAGTAATAGCCAGGAACGAGGTTATGGTATCTGCTGGATTGATTCTGTAGCAGTCTCGGGCAACAGCTCAGGTGCCTCTCTGGCTCTGTGCTGGTAATGCTCACCATTGATGGTGTGCTTGGCTACATTGAGAATGCCTCCTTCTCTGTGGCAGAGGTTCTGCTCACAGCTACACAGTTCATTGAGAATAGATGTACAGTCAGTTGCCATCCAGCTAACAACAACAATCAGCAGGTTTGCTTCTCCCTGCAGTTACACACAGACTGAAGAAGGTACTGCCTCAGCCGTTGCTGTTTGCCAAGGAAATATCAGCTCACCATTGATCTAGACAGCTGTCACTTAGCAGCCAGGCTGGAGATCCATCACATGAGTCACAACAGATGAGTGGTCTACAGTTTTGATGATGAAATCCTGTAATCCACCAGTGTCCCAGGCCTCCTTCTGGCTCCCTTTCCAGACTCTGCAGCCTGATTGGCTGTTAGTGCAACCCCTGACCCCATTGCTGAGGAGATGGGGCATGAGTGCACCAAGATAGTGGCATACAATGGTGCTATAGAAATATAAAGACTGGGACGGCAATGCTTACATCATAATGACACGATGTTTTTCCCCATATAGACAAATAATTGCTCTCTAACAGTGACCAGGAGGTAGGTACATGTGCCCCGCTAGCGTTGTGTTTTAGTTTTTATACAGTAGTTCTATTAGTACTGCTTAGCAGCATTGCCCCAACTATCTTATTTTAGAAGGGCTCCTGCCCTGCAAACAGTTTACCTGTGCCCCATGTCTTACCTGTGCGGTTCACGCTTATGTCTGGTGACAGCTAAAGGGGAGGTTCTGATAATGGGAGACTTCAACATGACAGATACAGCTTGATTAATAGCAGCAGGAACATCCACCAGAACTAGACACATAGTGGATTCCCTGTAGGAGGAGGGCCTCAAACAACTGGTACAACAACCCATAAGAGACAGGGCTATCCTGTATCTAGTACTGACTAACAGGGAAAGGATCACAGATCTCCAGGTAGAAGGTCACCTGGGAGCCAGTGACCATCACATGGTGTGGTTCAGTTTGGCCACTAGAACTAAACCATCTCATTCCAAGGCAAAAATATGGGACTTCAGGGGAGCTGACTTTGATAAGATGGCCAACAGCATGAAGCTAGCCCTGGCAAGAAGCAATACAGGTGAGGGGGTACAGGCAAAGTGGGCAAGCATTAAGGATGCAATACTTGAGGCAATATCCCATTGCGTTAGGGAGAAAAGCAAGAGCAAAAGAAGGTGGAAACCACTTTGGTTCTCAAAAACAGTAGCAGAAAAGATCACTGCCAAAAGGCTGGCCTTCAGGAAATATAAGAGAATGCAGCAGGATGAAGATAGGGAGGCATATCAAACTTCCATAAGGGAAGCAGGGAAGGCAGTAAGGCAGGCAAAGTCCCAAACTAAGGAAGAGGACCAAGGAAAAGCAGCTATCCTAAATAGATACTTCTGCTCAGTATTTACTGAGGAGAAGGTAGAGCAGGGCCCACAGCTCAGCACCAGGGGGGAGGTGTGCACAAGTCACTTCACAAAAGAAAGGGTCCTACACTAAGCTCAGGGTGGACAAGGCAATAGAACCTGATGGCATATATCCTAGGGTACTAAAGGAGCTAAGGGTGGAACTAGCAAAGCCATTACCAGAACTGTTTAGTGAGTCTCTGAGCATAGGAGAGCTCCCAGAAGACTGGAGAAGGGCTCATGTGATCCCGCTTCACAACAGTAGCAGCAGGGAGGAGGCAGGGAACTACAGACCAGTCAGTCTTACCTCAGGAGTGGGCAAGATTATAGAGGCACTCCTTAAGGAAAGGACAGTGAAACACCTGGAATCCATAGGTGCACAGGATCAAAGACAACATGGGTTTACAACAGGAAGGTCCTGTCAAACTAATCTCATAGATTTCTTTGGCTGGGTAACCAGAGTGGTGGACCAAGTGGGTGCAACTGATGTCTCCTACCTTGACTTCAGCAAAGCTTTCAATACTGTTCCACATAGAAGATTGATTAATAAGCGAGGTAGGCTCGGGATGGGTCAGATGTTGGTCAATTGGGTAGAAAACTGGTTGGCGGGCAGTAAACAGAAAATTGTGGTAAATGGTATACAGTCAGAAGAGATGCATGTCACAAATGGGGTACCTCAGGGATCAGTCCTGGCGCCAGTCCTCTTCAATATCTTCATCAGTGACATTGCAGAAGGACTGGAGGGAAAGGTTTGTATGTTTGCAGATGACACCAAGATCTGTAACAGAGTAGATGACCCAGATGGGGTCAGCAGAATAAGAAGAGATCTGGATAAACTGGCAAAATGGTCAGAAGAATGGCAACTAGGGTTTAACACAGAGAAGTGCAAGATCATGCACATAGGGAAGAGAAACCCAGAAGCAACCTATAGGTTGGAAGGGGAGTTGCTGGCAATCAGGGATTTGGGCATCATCATCACAGATGACCTGAAATCATCCAAGCAGACCAGTAAAGCAGTAGGTAAGGCTAGAGGGGTGTTGGGGTGTATTAGTAGGGGTATCGCAAGTCGTAAGAGGGCGGTAATAATCCCTCTTTACAAGACACTGGTTAGGCCCCATCTGGAGTACTGTGTGTAGTACTTGAAGTCGCACCTGCACAAGGACATTAACAAAATGGAGGCAGTCCAGAGAAGGGCAACCAAAATGGTGCAGGGACTGCATCAGTAAACATATGAGGACAAATTAAGGGAGATCAATATGTATAACCTAGAGCAAACAAGGGGGAGAGAGGTGATTTGATCGAAACATTCAAACACCTTAAGGGCATTAACAAGGTGAAAGAGTCTAACATGTTTCAATATAAGAAAAATAGCAGGACAAGAGGACACACCATGAGATTAGAGGGAGGCCGATTAAGGGGTAATGTGAGGAAGTTCTTTTTCACAGAAAGGGTGGTGGATGCATGGGAACGACCTACCTCAAGATGTGGCGGATATGAATACAGTGCAGGGCTTCAAACAGGCATGAGATAAGCATAAGGGAGCAATACAGATGAGTATGAATAGATAGGCCATTGACAGAGTAAAGGCATAAGGCACATTCATAAGGTAGAAAAAATTGGCAGACTTGATGGGCCTTGCAGTCCTTATCTGCTGTCAACTTCTATGTTTCTATGTGAATAGAGTGGGTAAGCTCACAGTTTTGTTACAGTCTTGATAAAGTGACCCTATTAGAGTTGGTCTTATTCTGTACAGAATGGCTATGATCACAGCTTCATCCCTAGTATTGACAGCATGATCTTAACAGGGTAAGCATGTAGTCTGTAAAGAAGGGATAATTGCAGAGTTTTGTCCCCAGTCCTGATGGCGACTGTATCAGGGTTTGACTGTATTCTGTAAAGAATGGATAAAGTAGCTTTATCTTCAACTATGATGGTGTGACCATATTAGGGTTTGACTGTATTCAGTAAAGAACGGATGAGGTCACTGATCTGACCCCGGTCCTGACAGAGTGGCCTTATCAGGGTGAATGTATTCAGAATGCAATACATAAGATAACAGTTTTGTTCTCAGTCCGAATGGTGTGATCTTGTTTAGATTTGACTGTGTTCTGTATATAATGGATAAGATCACAGTTTGACTGTATTCTGTATATAATAGATAAGATCACAGTTTTATCCCATCTTGACAGTGTGACCATATTAGGGTTTGACAGAATTCTATACGGACTGGATTTAGACTGGGACAAAACTGTGAGCTTATCCACTCTGTTTGCACTGGCCCTACCCACTGCTTTGTCAAACGCCAATTAGGTCATACCTTCAGGACAGTGGACAAAGTCGTGATCTTATTACTTTAGTACAGAGAACATTCAAACTCTGATGTGTTCAGACTAGTGGGATGGGGGCTAAAACTGATCTTATAGCTTCTTTACATAATGAAGTCAAACCTGGAAAAGGTAACACTGCCAGGACTAAGGGCAAAACTGTGATCTTACCCATTCATTACAGAATACAGTCTAACACTGATAAACTTGCACCATCAGATCTGAGGACAATGTTCAATCTTATCCATTCTTTACAAAATACAGTCTAATCATGAAAAAGTTATACCATAAGGACTTTCTTCCTTTTTCCCTCCCCTGTTGCCCCCAAAGTATGGGGGCTTACAGCTGGCTCCACAGAGCCCCAGCTGAACACCTGCTGCACATCCTTGCTCTCTCCAGCCCACAAGGATTTTCTTTCAGTGGTGGAGTACTAGGGCACAGCAGAAGAAGGGGGGGGAGCGTGATTCTTTGGTGCCTCCAGCACCATCATGAGGCATGGCTCCTGCAACATGTCAAGAGTATCAACCCACACACGATGAAGAGCATGATCCAGGGATTCCTCGAACTACCACCTGACTGACACCAGACATGAGCTTGAACAACACAGGTCAGAAAAGGGGCACAAGTAAAAAAATAAAACACAAAAAGGATGGCTGCCAAGCTGGGTGTGCTGTAAGTTTGAACTCTTGCTAGGCTCTAACAGACTCAAACAAAACAGCATTATCTGTGCTTGGAGAATCCTAATGGAAACATTTGGAAGTTTAAAGTATACTTCCAATTTTTAGCTTTAACTTTTAGCAATTTTTCTGTGTTTAGAACAGCTAATAGTATGTAACCCCCTTGTTCCCAGGGGTTACTAGAATCCCAGTTAGAATCAGTGGCAGGCAGGGAAGGCAGCTTGTGAAATGCCAGGTAAATGGGTTTCACACTGTCAAGCTCTGTTTTCAGCCTCAGCTGAGCTGGAGTGATGATGTAATCATAGACCTCTCACAGCAGCATAAGCCACACTCTGGCAAGCAGTTGTCGGCTAGAGTAGAATGTTCAGTAGTCTGTGAGTGAGTCTTCCTAGAGGAGGCTGCAGCTTGCTGTGTAGCTCCTCATTTAGCTCTGACAGAGAACTACCTCTTTAGTTTTGTGCAGTTTGTTCTCACCCTAGAAGAAGAACATAGAAGACAGTGTCTGAAGTGGTGGAGACCTTGCTAAGTGGGTTTTCCTTTGTCCCATCCCAGGAGGGAAGAGGGAGATTTTCAGGGTACGGGGCAATTCCCTCAATCTATTCTGTCTGGTGAAGCTACCTTGGACATCTTCATTTGTTGTGCATACAACTTTTCTCTTCTGAGTAAGCCCAGAAGAGGCACCTGCAATACCTAGAGGTAAATTTCTCTGTCAAATGGACTCTGTCACCTAGACTTTCTGTTTTAAAAGTGTCTGCCTATGTTGGAGTCCAGTATGTGACCATTTAAGTAGAGAACTTTTAATTTCTGACACTTCAGAGGTGTGTGTGTGTGTGTGTGTAGTATGTTAAATGTGATATATATTTCAAGACAGCATCTACAGTTTTCCTCCATCTGGGGTGACCCTGTGTACCTCTCCAGGTTCAGTTTGGGCACCAGTACTTTTTTCATTTAGTGCATCTAGCCAATGCCTAACGGAAGTAGTCACCCCTGGATGTGGGCTGTTTGTCTCTCAGTTTACCCCAATATGGTGGGTTCTGAAAGTTCCTGAGCCTGGATGTGCACTTTTGTGGTTGTGTGTACCACCTTCATTCTTCATGAAATATGGGAAAGTGTTCTAGTACTGGCCTTGTGTGCCAATCTCCATTTTCAGAACCAGAGTGTTTGCTGTTTTGTGTCTTTACCCTATGCCAAATGGGAATGTCAGGAATTTCTGTACCCTGGAGAATCTGCATTACCAGTATGTGTAGCCCTATGGGGGTCTATCTTCGCTTTGTGATTATTCCTACTTTGTTACATGAATAAAAGCCACACTCTAGAATCCCAACCTGGTTTGGACAGTATTGTTACTGCTTCCATTGTGTCTGGATT
Source organism: Neoceratodus forsteri (assembly GCA_016271365.2). Classification (NCBI taxonomy): domain Eukaryota; kingdom Metazoa; phylum Chordata; order Ceratodontiformes; family Ceratodontidae; genus Neoceratodus; species Neoceratodus forsteri. Next base: position 80,671,949 of record CM028133.1, on the reverse strand, counting down.
TACTTGGGTGCCCCTAACCAGAAGTGCAAACCTAGCATAATTGTGAGCAAACATTTTCTCTCAGGGACCTGGGTTGTTGGCCATGGTAATTGGTCCCTCCAGGTGTGTACCATGTAGCCACACTTGGGTTTGACTGTTCTAGTATAACAGTTGGGTCACCTAGCCTAATGGTGGCCATTTCTCTGTTTTCCAAATCTGTATCCACTTATGTAAACCCCCACCCCTCTCATTTGCCCCTAGACGCTATGTGGAGAGAGGAGCAACTCTGCTAGTTAAACAAGCAGGGCCAATTGGGGGGGGGGGTTACAAAAATGAGAGCTTGTCCAATGATGTGTTTTGAATTTGGGGGAAGGCAAGAGATGTTTGCTCAGGTTGTGGCTAGCGTTTTGTCTGTCTGACAGTTGGTAGCCCAAAACTGGAAGCTTTGCGCATAAGGAGTTTGCCCAGAGTAGTGTAATCCGTATGTGCCGCTGTGTGCCTGCTATTCATGTGCCACTGCTGTGTGTTGTCCAATCGTTTACCAAGCAGCTGTAAAGTCAATCTGTGTGTGTCCCTTGTCCTGCATCAAGTAGAACGTTTACCAGCTTTAATTTTCAAGTTTTCTATGACAGAAAAGTATTGATTGGACTTTAGGAAACAAAGAGACAGTTGCGCCCTGAAAGTTTTAAATGCTTGCTGTGTGAACTAGGGGAGTCGCTAAAGAAATAGCCAAGTTCTGACAAGAAATGGTCAAAAATGGCACTCCCGCCGTGAAAAGTTAAGCTGAAAAAAAATTGTTTTGCAGTTTAAATTTTGCCTGCTCGACGATCACCGTGGAGGAAGAGCATGTGAAGACAGAGGAGCTCATTTGCATGGCATTGAGTGATTGGTGAGACTGCAATTAGTCCCACCCCCAGCCAGCTTCAGAGTGCTGCCCAGTGTTTGAGAGTGAGAGTGTGAGTGGTGTGCAAGCTGGTAGCAGGATAATCGTCGCAGTGACTGTAAACATTCTAAAATCTGTAAATACAGGCTGTTTCTGTGCAAGTTCGGGCTCAACCCATAATCCAACTGACTGGGAAGCAAGCATGTCTGTAGTGACAATCGTCGGGATCGCCAGCCCGTTTCAACCCAGGGGCCTTCCAGAATTGGCTGTAGGACAAGATTTTCCATCGGCACAAGCCAGCTACTGATTCAGTGAGTATCATTCAGCAAAACTGAGCTCAAATGTGTTGTGATTTTCAAAAGTCAGCTGGATCTGTGTGTAAGCAGCGTGATTGTTTTTGCAAAGAAGGACTGTAAAGTAACCAAAACAAGCAAGAATTCTCAGCAATAGACTGTGACCATGTATTATTGATTCAGCAACAGTATAATTTTCTGAGCAATTTGAGAGGTTGTGAATTGTATGAGAGGCTGCAACAAGCAGGCAATCCTGCTCCTAGAAATACTGTGACTTTAGTGACTTTAAGCAAGTAAAATTGATTGAAAGATAATCGTAAAGTCCAAAAACCATATAGATGTGTTGAGGAAGGTAAAAGCAGTGCAATCGTTACAGTTTGAGAAAATTTATCAGTATGCAGTTAGTCAGATACGCAGTGGCTTGAGTCAGATACAGATTTGCTGATGCATCAGGAGTGCTGCCGCCGCCAGTACAGGGTGGGGCACTAATGTAAACACAGCAGCAGGGAGCCATTTTGAGAAACTGTTCCAAGTATAGTGGATTCAGTGGTAACAGTGAACTTTTTTGTGTTTATTTACAGACATGGCTTCGGGACCATCCCGCTGCCTGGATCATGCCCAAGCTATTATTGCAGATGAGGTTGCCAAGCTTAAAGAAATAGAGCAATGGGAGATCACATGATGCAGAGTGCTGAGTAGCAGCTCCCTTAAGCAGCTCCTGCTTCCCGTCTCTTATTTAGCTCGTTTTGGTGTTTTAATTTGCAATTTTCTCTTGTTTCTAAGATTTTACGCTGTACAATAGCTGTTGCAATCTGGTCTGGTTATCTCTCAAGCGGATGGAGGCTTTTTGAAAAGCCCCACAGAAATTATACCCTCAACAACTCCGAGAAGGCCCTAAAATCCAGGGACTCGAGTGGTTCTACCTCTGATCTCCCGAGCCAAAGTGGTGATCAGGAACCCTTAACGCTGGTCAGTTTTCTCGAGGAATTCAAACCCTTTCGAGAGGAAATAAAGGATATGGCAACGGACTTGAAGTCGTTATTCAGAAAGTTAGATGAGCTCTCATTGTCTGTTTCCGACAACGCAGCCCGAATTGCTTCTATTGAGAAAAGAATTGGTAGTCTCGACCCTGAACTGGTTTCAATGCGCCAGAAACTGTCTCGTTTAGAAGCCAAGCTTGAGGACCTAGAGGGTCGGAGCTGAAGAAATAATGTAGTGGTTCTCGGTTTACCAGAGGGAGAGGAAGGCCAAAATGTTGAGGCATTTATTCGGAAACTGGTTGAGCGGGGTGGCAGGCCCATCCCCATTTGGCTCTGGCTACATTATTGAGCATTCCCACAGGGCTTTATGGCCTAAGCCACCCCCTGAGGACCCCCCGCCCTATCGTGTGCCGGTTCCTGAATTATCTGGAGAAACAACATTTTCTACAAAAAGTGCATGCTCTGCAAGAGGTTCGCTGGGAACATATTAAGCAGAGAATCTCCCAAGATCTACCCATCTCGGTCCGCATGAAATGCAAGGCGTTTCACCCTATTGTTTCCAAGCTAATTGCTGCAGGCCTGAAGTTCAGAATGAGTTACCCGGCTAGACTACAGATTTCAACTATCGGATCCTGGAAAAGTTATGAAGACCCTGAAGAAACCCTGAGGAGCCTTAAGTCCATGCTGCCTGATCTCTTCAAGGACCCTTGAATGGTGGTGGCGTAGTATCGATTATCGCACAGAGCCAAGAATTCAAACTTTTGTTTTTCTTTCCTCTGAGAAATCTTAAGAATGTGAAGATCTGGGTGACTGCATAGTTTGCAGTGGACTTGAGGGGTCACCGCAGACCACCCTGTCCCTTCTTTTCTTTTTGTTTCATATTGGGCCCATAATTGGTCGATTCAAGGACACTGGGTTTAGAGCTTCTTGGGGGTTTGTGAACCAGGTTTTTGGTGACTATTTTTGTTGGGGGTTGAAAGGGCCCAGTTTGGTTGGGGGTTAGTTTCTCATTTTTTCCTTTAGGGCTGTTGCTGGGATGGTCCTGGGCTTTCTCCATCTTGCCCTCCACTTGGGTTGGGCCAGGGAATCGACCGCTAGAGGGCATTCCTACCTCTGGGAACTTGTAGGGAAACTCTACTCATGAGGGATTTAGCAGGGGCACTGCTTGCTGGGAGGCAGCACTCTCAATTTCTCAGGGAGGCCCTGTATACCGGATACTGACTGGTAATGGGGAAAGGTAGCTTTTATACCTTCTCCTCCGGTCGAACATTTTCAGCTTTCCTATTCTAACTCTCGCTCTTAATGCGAGCTGGGGCATTTCTCCTTCCAAGTGTTGCTGAACCTGGTGCCTCCGATTTTAATCTGGGATACCACGAATGAGTGGGCGATGAGATGGCCTTATCATAGCCCCCCATGCTATTTTCTGTTATACCCACGCCTTGGTTGGACTGAGGCGAAGGCCCAGGAATATTCATTCTTGTTGGGGGTACAACTGACAGGGTTTGATCTCTGAAGGCTGTGATTTGTGTGCAACAGCACTAAATAGCAAGGTTCAGTGTCGGGGACGGGAGTAGAGGGATTAAAACCAGTACTGTGCTGAACGTTGCTTGTGACAGATTGGGGAGGAGAGTGGGGAGGCAGGGGCGCGGTTGGGGGTGGGGGATTAGAGGGGATGGGCGCTATCTACTTCTGGGTGGGCTAGGGAAGAGGGTGGGCTTTACTGCAGTAACCCTGGGGATATATGAAAAGGAGATTTGCATCTCGTGTGCTGAGTATAATTATTTCAGTTTGATATCTCTTCTGGATGGTAAATGAGTTAACATTTGTGTCTTGAAATGTTAAGGGGATCAGAAAGCAACATACGCAAGTTCAGGTTCTTAATAACTTCAGTCTGTTTAATTCACAGATAACTTTTTTGCAAGAAACCCATTTATCAGAAGGGGAAGCTTTGCAATTAAGGAAGCAACAAGTGGGATCGATTTACAGTGCCCAGAGCACAACAAATAGTTGTGGGCTCATGTTCATGATTAACAGGAGTATCCCTTTTTCTCCTGCACAAGTGATCAAAGATACCGAGGGTAGGTTTATTCTGGTCAAAGGTACCCTCTGGTCTGTCCCAATTCTATTGGGCTGTGTTTATGGCCCTAATCTGGACAACCCCGGATTTTTTGTAAGACTTATATCTATCATTCTCCCAATGATTCCCATTAAAATTATTTTAGGGGGAGATTTCAATCAAGTACTTGATTCTCACTTAGATAGACTGGGTAGTGGCCCAGGTGGAGTTACCCCTGGGCAGAAGGCATTCAGCAAGTTATTAGATCAATGTGAGCTCTGCGACATCTGGCATGTTTTACACCCTGATTCTAGGGAGTTTACCTTTAGGTCCATGGCGCATGGCTCGCAGTCACACATTGACTATTTACTTATTTCTCAGTGCCTCCTGCCCGGGTTGAAGACCTCCTCAATTCAACCTGGCCCAATCTCCAACCACTCACTAGTGGTATGCAATTTGGTACTGCTCAATTCATTTAACAGGGAAACTAGATGGAAGCTCAATGATCAACTTCTTAAAGACGTTAAATATTGCAAACTTATTAGGGAAAAAATAGAATATTTTTGTTCACTAAACCCTTTAGATGATGTAAAACCTGATATCTGGTGGGGGGCCTTTAAAGCCTTCATGAGAGGGATATTGATTAGCATGGTGGTTGGTAGGAAAAGAGAGCAAGAGGAAGACCTTAAATCCCTATTATCCCAAATCAGATTTCTGGAAACAAACCTTCCGACTAATCCCCTAGATGAAGATATTCAGAAACTCCTGAAATTAAAGGATAAATATCTGGGGTTACTTCAAGAGAGAGCAGAACTAGCTATTATTCGTACCAGAGCTAAATACACCGATCGGGGGAAAAAGCGGGACATTTACTGGCATTGCGTATTAAAGAGCAGGAGTCAATGAGATTTATCCCACCTATCAGGTCATCAGCAGACGGAACTCTCAAAGTGTCTCCTAATGAAATAGCTCAAGAATTTGCTGCTTATTATTCTGAACTGTATAGCAACATGGAGCACCCTCCCTGTTCAGAAGATATGCAAGGTTATTTAAGAGGTTCCCACTTGCCCCTTCTCCCTGACAGGTGCGGTGATACTCTGGTTGTCCCTATTTCTCAGGAGGAGACTGCTAAGGTTATTAGCGAATCGCCTGCCGATAAGGTCCCTGGTCTAGATGGATTTTTTCCTTTATTTTACAAGGTCTTTCGAGACCTTCTTGTACCAATACTTAGTCGTTTATTTCAACAAATCCTATCTGGGGAGGAGACAGATCCGTATCTCTATGAGGCCCTGATTGTTCTGCTTCCCAAACCTGACAAAGACCTCGATAAGGTTCAAAGTTATAGACCCATCTCTCTTTTAAACCAGGATGTTAAGATTCTCTCTAAAATACTGGCCAATAGGTTAGCACTGGTTCTTCCTGGGTTAATAGGTACAAATCAGGTTGGATTCATGTAAGGGCGATTATCTTCTGATCATTTACGCACTTTGTCGCATGTCTTCTCGGCTACCAGGGATGCGGAGTTCCCAGCAGGCTTGGTCTCCTTGGAATGCCAAGAAGGCATTCGACCGTGTGAACTGGAATTTCTTGTTTCACACTTTGGAGGCTTTCCATATCCCTTCTCTGTTTATCTCCTGGATTGCCGCCCTTTATAAAAAAAACCTCGGCAAGAATTTCTGTGAATGGGGCCTTCTCCCACTCTTTTCCGCTCCACTCAGGTACTAGACAGGGGTGCCCCCTCTCTCCTTTATTATTTAACTTATATCTGGAACCTCTTATCCAAAACATTCTCAATAATGACTCCATACAAGGAGTGAGAATTGGGTGGCATGAAGTGAAAGTCACCGCATATGCTGATGATCTGTTAATACATTTGTCCCATCCGGTATCCTCTGTTCCGGCCTTACTAAGTGAAGTGGCAAGGTTCAGTGCTTTGTCTAACTAAAAATTGAATGCCAGTAAGTCCCTATTTTTTCCTTTAAATCACAAAGTTTTTAAGACTGATATTAATCCCTTGGGGCTATGCTGGACTCCAAGGTCTTTTAAGTATCTGGGTATTAAACTTTCACGTAACCCCTTAGTATGGTTCAAGGAAAACCTAGATTCTTTACTGCAGGGAATTACACACGACCTAGAGAGGTGGTCCAAACTCCCTATCTCTCTGTGGGGCCAAATTAATATAATTAAAATGAATGTATTTCCTAGGATTTTTTATCCGTTGTCCCTTCGTAATGCTTTTGTTCCTTTACTCTGGTTCAAAAAGGTTCATGGTATTTTTACTAAATTCATCTGGACCGATAGGTATCTCCGCCTGGCTTACCATAAGCTGGCAGCTCCTAAACTGGAAGGGGGGTTGCGAATCCCCCATCTGGTTATATATCATTGGGCTAGTCACTTTGTGAAATGTTCGCGGTGGGTATCTCCCGGCCCAGACGAAGCGCAACCCATTTGGCTCAAAATAGAATTGGACGCAATTAAGGCCAATAATCTGGACTCTCTCACGTTATTTTTCCTTAAGTTATCTCAAGTAAGTATGGCTGTAGATTGTCCCATAATAAGGACCTCTTTAAAGGTCTACTTACAGATGTGTTCCTTTTTGCAGTATTCTCCCCACCTGGACCTGGCCCAGTCTATATGGAACTCTCCATCATTTACTATTAACAAGAATCAAATCTCCCATCTTTGGTTGCCTCAACTCAAAGAGGGGAAGCTCTCGACAGTTACTGATGGTGAGGGGCATTGGTTATCAGTGGAGGAGATGGTTAGGAAATTTCGTATCCCGACTTCTTCTTTCTTCAAAGTCTTGCAATTGAGACATTTACTGGTAATCACCCTGGGGAGTACTCCTCCCTCTCAGAGCATCTCCTCTCTGATACCCGAGGTATCCCCACTTTCTGGGTCTTCTGGTGTAATCTGTAAATTATATCAGGTTTTGTTTCACAAAAGGTTCGGGGGCCTATTTGGGCCAACAAGATTTTGAAGTAACTTTTTCCCCCATCTGCAGTTAGATTGGTATTCTCTCTGGAAGTCATGTCATACATTTATCTCTCAGGATAGACTGCATCTCATGCAATATCATGTATTGCATAACCTATACTATTCCCCGGTTAAGCTCCACAAGTGGGGCTAGTTAGACTCCAATAAATGTTTGCAAGATGAGGGCACACTTTTTCATATGCTTTGGTCTTGTCCAAGTATTTCCACCTTTTGGGTTTTAATCCAAACTTCCTTAGACCCCTTGTTGGGCCTTCAAGAATACTTTATCCCTGAGGTATGTGTGTTGGGGGACCTGTCTTCTATTAGAGTCAAGGTGCGTACGTTTCACGTATCCATGGTCGCCTTGTCGGCTAAGAAAATAATTCTCCGTCATTGGAAAGGCAGGTCCTCCCTTCCCCTTCCTTCCAGGAATGGATAAGAGAAGTATTATCCAATTTGCACACAGAAAAAGCAATAGCCAGCCTACATAACGGACTGACAGCTTATGCTAGAATTTGGGATCCCTTTCACTCATTAATCTCTCTGGTTCCAAACTAAACTTATAATAGGCTTAATGCATTTTTATGGCCTTTTGATTAGAGGCTCAGCATTTACGGGCACTGCGATGGGTTGCTGCAGTAAGGGGAGGTGAGGGGGGCAGCATCTTTTTACTATGCATCAATGAGTCTCTGTCAACTTCTTTGTATGCTGCCTTTTATGGTAGAAAATGTGTGAATAAACTTTAAATTACAAAAAAAAAAAATACAGCAATATTTCTATGGTGGAAGTTTGCCTCATCATGTTGCGATTCCCAGCTACCCAGTGAGAGTATGTGCCTCAAGGCTGGGAGGGACATATTCTTGAATCCTCACTGTTCACGGTGTTTAGAGAAGCAAGGTCTGACTAGAACATCCCAAATTTGTTTGGCTCCCTCTTGGATGAAAGTAGAAGACCATGCCTGTAGCAGCACACAGCACTAGGTTGAACTTGCTGGGGGAGGCCCAGCAGAGTGTGGCACAAAAGAAGAGGATGCAGATGTACTGCCAGAGCAAATTCCTCATGACGTCTCCACACCTGTGTCACAGATGGACAGTGTGGAGGGAGAGTCAGTGGCTCCATGGAGAGAGGGTCCTAACCCTAGCCTCATTGGAGAGGATAAGGTTCGAGAGATTCTAGAATGGGAGACCTCTACCTCCACGCCCAGTGAAGAGTGGACTGTCTCAGGAGTGAGGATTACTGCTCAGTCCTGGGCCCAAATTGTGTGTGAGGAAGAGGAAGAAATGTATCTTCCTGTTGAGGGTCCCAGTCTGAGGCCTCAAGCTCTTGCCTCTGAGGAGCCAGAAGAAGTTGGTGACTCCACAGCCCTGCCCTCAGAAGGAGGGGTCAGAAACAAGTTCTACGTTTCTTTGAGTATGCAACACTGGCTGAACCAGGACTGGCCACCCACAAGCCAGGACAAGGATCATACATTGATGAAGAGCAGTAAGGAGAAAAGACTGGTTCATAGGAAGGCCAACGTGGTCTATGGGTGGACCTTTCCTACCTTTCCTCGGAGAGTCTGGGAGGAGATTGAGAAATACAGGAGAGCCTGGCTAGAGGAAGAGGTCAGTCAAGATACTGATCCAAGTACAACTTCCTGGGTCAGAAATAAAGTGATGAGACAAACTGCGGTTTTGGAAGTTGGGCAGGACAATGTTCATAGACACTGTACGATATGTGAACTCTAAAGGAAAAGAGACTTTCCATAATGTGAATTATGTACACCCAGACAGGGTCACCATTATGCACCAGATCCAAATTGGTACTACCCTCAAGTGTACTATTGTCCTGAGAATATGCCCGTGACTACCCAGAGGGAAGCAGAGCAGTGGTAGCAAGTGTTTGCCATCCAGCCATTGCTGTACCCATGTTGTTCCGCCAGACTGGTGTTCCAATATCCAAAGTGCATCCAGATTCGTTAGCCTTGCAGTGTGCCTTTCCAATTTCATCACCTGGTCTTCCAGATGCCAAAGTGACATCAACCCAGCTGTTTTCCTGATTCATCACCTGGGATTTTGGATAACATCAACCCAGCTGTTCCTTTCCTGTTCCAAGGTTCCATCTCCTAGATGACATCACCCAGCAGTTTCCATTTCATCATCCTGTTTTCCAGAAGATTTCCACCCAGCTGTATCCAAAAAATGCTTGCCAGGGAGAGTCTTTGACTGGCGAAGTATGCAATGTCCATTTTTCGTTCTTCAAGGGACTGGTAAGTCAAGACTTTTCTTATTTTATTGACATTGCAATACACATCCTGCACCTGACAGACTACAGACTGTTGAACTGTCCACAAAGACTGTCCCTTTTGGGATTACAGTACTTCAGGAACTGTGCTTCACCGTACGCCAGCCCAGGAGAGACTCTTTCATGAACCTTGCCTTCAGGCACCATTGTTGTAACTAGTGCGGACATTTAGAGCCTTCCATCCCCAAAAGGTTTATTGTACATAATGTTGATATTTTCTACTGTTTTCTACTTTTCTAAAAAATATTTTCGGGGATTCTCCAGTGTTTTGATGGTAAGGATTACTGTTGTCATACTGTGTATTTTGCAGATTTGGAGTGTGTTTTGTCTCTTTTTCTCTTTCAGGTGGTTCCTGTTAAAGAAGGAAGAAGTGAAGACCAGAAGAGGATGTGGGAACTCATCCGAGTCCTCCTGCTTTTGTGTAGTGTTTTGTAGAATTGTATGGTTAACAGGTGTCAACAGTTTTCCTTCCACAGGTGTTAGTGCATGGGGGATAGTAGGAGTGTAATGCTTAGGTATAATGTTAGCACTGTGTTTTAGTTTGCAGGTGTCCTGGGCTGAGGGGAGGATCTTCCTTTGGGTAAGTTTGTGGTTAGATAGTTTTTCCCTAGAGGGCTAGGGGATAGACAGTTTGTGGTCCTGATCTGCAGTAGGTTCACAACTCTGGTCTGTCAGGCTATGCTCTGGACAGTTCTTCCAGATCCACTGGTTTTCCATAGTAAGATCATAGTGGCTGATGTGTCAGCCAATGGCCTCTGAGCTCTTAGTGTTGCCTGCCTGTGCCTGGCACATGGTAGGAGAGGACCTGATCACCTCTCCGTAGGTAGCACATAGGGTAGGATGGCCTGGTGCCAGGTAGGCAATGACTGGGAACAGTCATTTTACTGGCTAAGGGTGGGTGCAACCCCCTTGTTCCCAGGGGTTATTAGAATCCCAGTTAGAATCAGTGTCAGGCAGGGAAGGCAGCTTGTGAAATGCCAGGTAAATGGGTTTATTTATCTATTTGAAAAATCGGAATTACAACCCTTTGTCACACACTCATTTCCAAATGCTCCACGTCAGATAAATACTGTAGTAACAATAATAAATAATAAGAGTACACGAGTGTGCAAGCAGGTAAAGAGAAGCTGTGAACTTACAGGTGATGAAGTGAAGCCTATACATGCAGTAGCTAAGCAGTGGAAAATGACACAATCGGTGAACAGGCATATTGTAAAAAATGAACAGCAGTCAAACCTATACAATTGGTAGCAAATAGGTTAATAGTGGGTAGCCATTAGGAATTGTCCTATATAATTAATGAAAAGAGGCATCAACACATACAGAAAATCTATCCTGCGGTGTGCAGCCCACAGGGGCTTTGTCAGGAGAATAATATACTGAGAGTCGGAGTAAAAATAATTAGAGTCAGGGGATTAAAAGGGGAGGCTAAAGGTTATGGTGACAATGGCAGTTACCAGTGGATAGAATATGGGCTCTTAGGGCCATTTTAAATGCGCCTAAAGTGGTGATGGTTGTGATGTCGGGGGGGGCATTGTACCAAAACGGGGCTCTAAATGGGAAGGATCACTGAGCTAGGGCAGTCCTGACTTTGGGGATCTTCCATATTGCCTTAGAGGCTGCACACGTAGATGTAGAGTGGGTGGCTGCATCAAGGGAGGCCCTGACTCCAATGGGGGTTAGGTCCAGGTAGATTTTCTTGATGAGGAGGCAGGTCTGGTATAGTAGTCTCTCTTTGAGAGAGACAGAACATTGGTGAGTGCATAGAGAGTGCTGGTGTGTGTACTGTGGTCGGCACTGGAAAGAAGCCAGCAGGCCTTGTTGATAACTACAGTATTTGGATATGGCGCAGTGCTGTAGGGTCAGGGGTGGCATGGACTGTAAGGCCGTAGTCTGCCATTGATAAGACAGGGAAAGTGACATCCAGGTGGAGTGCTTCTGGCATCAGGCAGTCCCTATGTCTGTAGAGAAGACCCACACGGACTTTGGCAGAGGTGATGATTTTAATGTGCTCGCGGAATGAGAGGGACACAATGTCATGCTCTGTTTTCAGCCTCAGCTGAGCTGGAGTGATGATGTAATCTTAGAGCACTCACAGCTGCATAAGCCACACTCTAGCAAGCAGTTGTCAGCTAGAGTAGAATGTTCAGTAGTCTGTGAGTAAGTCTTCCTGGAGGAAGCTGCAGCTTGCTGTGCAGCTCCTCATTTAGCTCTGACAGAGTGCTACCTCTTTAGTTTTGGGTAGTTTGTTCTCACCCTAGAAGAAGAACATAGAAGACAGTGTTTGAAGTGGTGCAGACCTTGCTAAGTGGGTTTTTCTTTGCCCCATCCCAGGAGGGATGGGGGCGATCTTCAGGGTTCAGGGGCAATCCCCTCAATCCATTCTGTCTGGTGAAGCTGCCTTGGGCATCTTCATTTGTGGTGAGTACAACTTTTCTCTTCTCAGTAATCCCAGGAGGGGCACCTACAATACCTAGGGGTGAACTTCTCTGTCAAAGGGACTCTGTCACCTAGACTTTCTGTTTTAAAAGTGTCTGCCTACTTTGGAGTCCAGTATGTACATGTCCAAGTAGAGAACTTTTAACTTCTGACACCTCAGAGGGGTGTGTGTGTGTGTAATGTGTTAAATGTGAAATACATTTCAAGACAGCATCTACAGTTTTCTACAGTTGTGTGGTGTTTGTAACTAGATGAATGGCCGAGTATAAACTTGGAAGCAAAAGGTGGGAGACACCCCCATCTGGAGTGACCCTGTTTACCTCTCCGGGTTCAGTTTGGGCACCAGTACTTTTTTCATTTAGTGCTTCTGGCCAGTGCCTAATGGAAGTAGTTACCCCTGGATATGGGTTGTTTTCTCTCAGTTTACCCCAGTATGGTGGGTTATGAAAGTTCCTGAGCCTGGGTGTGCTCTTTTGTGGTCATGTTTACCACCTTCATTCCTCATGAAATATGGGAAAGTGTCCTAGTACTGGCCGTGTGTGCCTAGTCAATGGGAAATGTACTAGTAACTGGCCATGTGTGCCAATCTCCATTTTCAGAACCAGAGTGTTTGCTGTTTTGTGTCTTTACCCTATGCTAAATGGGAATGTCAGGAATTTCTGTACCCTGGAGAATCTGCATTACCAGTGTGTGTAGCCCTATGGGGGGTCTATCTTCACTTTGTGATTATTCCTACTTTGTTACATGGACAGTATTGTTACTGCTTCCATTGTGTCTGGATTTACTTGGGTGCCCCTGACCAGAAGTGCAAACCTAGCATAATTGTGAGCAAACATTTTCTCTCAGGGACCTGGGTTGCTGGCCATGGTAAATGGTCCCACCAGGTGTGTGCCAGGTAGTAGCCACACTTGGTTGCCTGTCTGTGATAGCAGGCTCAGAAAAGAAATGTGTGTACTTGTTATGTTGCCCCCCATCCCTCTCTTTTGCCCCTAGACGCTATGTGATGAGAGGAGCAGCCCTGCTAGTTAAACAAGGGGAGGCCGGTGGGGGGGTTACAAGTATTTGTTGGGAGGGATAGCGTTAGTCAAGGAATTGAAAGATTAAATGTTAGGAGTACACTGTTTTCATTTTATAGCTAGCTTACATTGCAATTACAGTTTGTGGTGCTTAAGAAATCCTTGCCACCTAAATCTGTTTAATTATTTGGAGACCATTATCATGGTGTCTGTGTGCTGGTATTGGTTACCATGGCCCTGATGAGGAGTGTCGTCCAGAGGTCTTGAGTTGTTACCCTGGCGGCTTTTCTGGGTCAAACCAGTGTGCAGTGTGGAGTGACTCCCATGAAGATATCTGCAGGTTGTGTTTTTTGGAGAAACTGGTGAGCTAAGAACATATGGTATCTGGTGGGACAAGCTTGGAGTGACCAGAAAGTGAGAATATGGCCAGACGAATGGCCCACCCAAAGCAGAGTGAAACCTGCACCCGGGTTGGGTAGCTTAGAGAGTTATTTCCTGACAGTGGTGTGAGGACTGTAGTACTTCGTCTGGTTGTTATTGTTCTTTATTTTTCTTGGGTGAGAGCAGAGACTCAAATACCTATGGAGATGGATATCATTGATATCATCCAGCCATTAGAGTTGTCATCATCTGCTTTTTACACTATGAACTATATAGTACACAGATTTTCCTAAGACTTTTTTAAACATTTATTTTAGATTTATTGGACTGAGCTGGGGAAGGAGGGGTTGGGTGTGTATGGTTAGTGTAGTGGTGTGGATGGTTGTTTGTATGGTTGGTTAATTTTATCTGGATTAAGGAGAGCACGTTTATGGGTGGTTTATTAGTTAGAGCATTTGTGGAAGTTGAGGGTGGGAGCGAATTGTCTGGTCACAGTACTTGAGGAGTGGTTAGTGTGGCGGCATCATGTGCCAAGGATGTAGGGCCCCTCAGCTTAGTTACTGTCTGTCCCAGCTGCTGGATCTCCACCCCTTTGATGTCCCTGTGGCATATAGGTGCTGCAGGGGAATGGGTAGTATCAGGGAACAGGATGGTAGGAGACAGGGAGCAGAGAGTGCTGATTGGGGCATTATAGGTCTGGTGAGGACCAGGAGGTGCCCTGGAGGGGGAATGGACCCAAGTGAGAGTCCTGACATGTTTAGTACTCATACCCAGGGCTCCCACTGGGCCGAGTGGGCAGGTAGCCATTTGGTCAACAGTTTCTGTGTGTTCCCTACAGGTGGTGCTCTGCAATGCCAGATCAAACAGGAACAAGATATCCATTATAGCAGATTTAATGTCTTGTTCTTCGCTCAGTCTGGCTTGCATAATGGAGACCTGTCTGGGTGATAGTGCCAGCCCTGTTTTGGAGGCAGCTGTCCCAGCTGGTTTTCCTGTGGTGCATTGCTCTTGGAGGGATTATGCAGGGAGTGGCCATTTGTTTTAGATCTGAATTGAGCTTCATTGTGCGTGGGAGGGAGCCAGGTGCAGGTTTCAGGATTCTTTTTGTGCATCAGCCTCTGGGGCATGAGAGGGCTTTCCTGCAGGAAATCATAGTCTTTGTAGCCAAGAAAGTGTTGGAGTCATCCAGATGGTTAATTTGGAGTGACTTCAGTGCTTGGATTGACAATAAATTCTCACAACTTGGTTAGGATTTCCTCTAAATTATGGATTTGCTGGGCCTAGCACAGATGGTTACCTCTGTAACCTAGCAACATGACCATGCCTTGGATCTAGTATTCTCACTGGGGCTTGAGATTAATAACCTCAGGATTGATCTGATTAGTTGGTCTGACTATTGAGTAATGAGGTTTTTGTTCGGTGTCCCCCCTTATAGCCCCCTTCCCCCCATGGAGATGGTTCACTACCACCATTTGAAGGGGTTATCCTCAGAAGGACTCCAGGTGGCAGCAGATGTCTCAAGGGTTATGGCTGCTTGTGTGACTGGATAGGAGGAGGCAGCAGTTACCAATAATAGGGATATTGCAGTGGTCTTTGTTGCAATTGCTCCAGCTCATATATGACCCTGGACTTCATGCTAGAGATCCCCATGATTTGTCGGGCGCTCAGGAGGCTTAAGTCTAAGGGTCAGAGGTCAGAGCATTGTTGTAGGTGGTTGCGGTCCGAAGAGAATAAATTGGCTCTGAAGATTCACTACGGTATCAAAGAATGATTTTCCCATAAGAAGGCAACTTTTCTGTCCAGGGAAATCGTTGCAGGGAGAAACCAACCAGCTCAGCTCAGCTCTTCTAGACTGTGGATAGACTACTCCACCTGGTCTGCAACAAGTAAGAGTAAACTCATCTGCCCATTGTGAAGAGCAGGTACAAATGTCTTGTAGATGTACGTTTATTCAAAACAGTGTTCAAATATGTGGGCACCCATAGATGTGTCAGCATACAGTTTTTCAGTTGGTAAGCTTTTCAGTCTTTTCTTCAGACCACAAGAGGAAACAAGGTAGACTGAGCCAGACTTACATAGGATCTGTAACCAAGACCCATTTCCTAGACAAGAAACAGTCCTTTGTCAGAGTTCATTCTGTCAGTTATCCCCTTCCAGCTCAGGATCTCGAACTTGTCAGCAGCCAGATTCTCACTGAACTTACTCTAACTGGAACTCCTTTTTTATACCTCCCCAAGGGATCTTGTGGCCTGCCTGATCCCTTTTTAACAGAATTATGAGCGCTACAACAAATATAGTACATATATATATATTCTTTGCAAAGACAACTGCATTATGCACCAGTTAGGGTTCAAGTTAATGCCACAAAAGCAGAGAAATGTGGTGTTATGGTTTCTAAATCTAACTTCCCACCCCTACACCCACCAGCAAAATGAAAAAAAAAAGTTAGGGATTTGGGTCTCCGGTCTATTGGGAAATCAGTGATAGGGTCTTCCTTGGGGTTGTGAGCCCTAATGCTCCCTCCAGCCCACAGGCTCCTTTCCAAAGCACAAGGTACAGCTCCGAGCCAGTGTCTCATAGTGACACATTCTTTTAAGGTAGAGAGGTATGTCTTGCCACATGTTGCCAACATAATCTGTTACAGCTTTCTTCATGCAGGGGCCATGTATGAAGAAAGGAGATCACATCTGACATTGTTTGCTCAGGGAACAAGGTGGGAATTAGGGTAGACAACCCCAAGAAAGACCCCACCACTGATTCACCAATATTCCAGAGACCAAAAACATTAACATTTTTTTCCTTTCGCTGCTTGCAGGGTGGGGGTGAGGAATTAGGGTTGGAAACTGTAATGCCACATTTGACTACTTTTGTGGTGTTAACTTGAACCCTAACTGGTGCATTAACACAATTTATAGCAAAGAATTTCCTTTCTTTTTGAGTTAGTGGAATCACATCCTCATTCACACAGGTCCCTTCAGGACCTGCATGAATGCATGTAGACACGTAGGGCCCTCTGGGCTCTGCACCAAGGGAAGATTCCTTCCACCTATAGAAGTGCCAAGGGCCCTGCACTTCCATGCAGTGATGGCTGTCAAGAATTAATGGGGCTTTCTGGTGGGCTGCAGAAGCGCAGGGCCTCCATGTGTCTGCAGATAAAGATGCACAGGGTGAAGAGTCAAAGTCTCAGCCAATGCACAGGACCCTTTGCCACCCACGGGTACAGAGGTGCAGGGATCTATTCCAAGAGAAGAGATGTTTTTACTATATGATACCCGGGCCCATGCAAACAACCCTGCAACTTTCATTTCCTGTCTGGGGGAGATGTAACATAATAGCACATTCCTATCACCCTTGCCTCATCCAGCTGGGACACTGAACTCGCTTCAAACCCAGCTCACCATCACGGTATCACAAAGCAGTACACACTGGGGTCAAGACTGGCACTACACACAAAGTTTTTAAAAATTGTATTTGTTTAGTTTTTTTAATACTGACAAAACAATAGTCATTTTATGACTCCCCTTATAAATATGACATGTGGCATTTATAGTATATTAGCCAAAATATCATTCTCACCAGAACTGCGAAAACATACCTCATCCAGGATTTAAAAAATTACACCTGTCACGTTTATAAAGTGGTGTTAAAAATGGTTATGCTAAAAGTTTGGAGTCATAATATGTAATCAGTAACCCACAACAGGGTGTGCTGTTACTGGGGATTAATGCACACCTGGGTGCATTGTGATGCATGAGGCTGCAGGCCGAGTGTCCTCACAGAACCCAGGGGGGTGTGTTAATCCCCAATAGCAGCACACACGAGTGGGTTATTGTGTTTATAATATGGGGTATGCAAAAAAACCCCACAAGAAAATCCTCAAAAATTGTTTTTTCTACTGGTTAAATGCATAAACAGGTACTGTATCCGGTATGCCGATGATAGGTCGTCACTGCAACCGTGAAGACCTGCACAGCAACAGATTTCATCTGAAATTGCAGGGTCACTGTGCTGGTCCCTGCAGACACCGGCAGTGCATCTCCCGGTGTTGCACCCTCTCCCCGATACAACTTCAACTCAGAATTGTATATTTAGAGACCGGGGGCTCAGGGGGTGCATCCCCCTGAAGAAAACACTCGCACATCCCTGACAGTACAGTGCCGACACTCAGCATTGTGTCTATCGCTGTCAGGGATGCTAATATCAGGGATGTCGCCCCACTATAGTAAAACTCTGTATCCTGCCATCTTGCAAAATAGTCCCTGACAAATAATACATACTTCACCGCTTTTAAGCACATATAAATGTCACAGATACACTACTGAGATGATCTGTGACATTTCTTCCACATACTACTGTGTGGAATATTGCCTAACACCATTACTGCCCCCCTCCACTGTGCTGCCTTCAACAACCATGCCACCGTGTGAGGTCACACAGACATACAGGTACTGGCCACCACATCACCACAAGGGGACCAGTTGCCAGCAGCAAGAAACCTTCACTCCCCACTGACTAAATCACAATGGGACACAGTGAAAGGACACAGACAACAATGCAGCAGTGCTGCATGAACTGTCCCATTATCTGTCTCTTGTGCAGTATCTCTCTCTCTCTCTCTCTCTCAACTGTGCCAGACATGGGGGACACTGCTTCTCACTGACTGTTTACCTTAACATACAGACAGAGAGACAGACACACATACGCAAAGGACATTGCAGAACCTTATGGTCAGTCACACCTTACTCTCTCTCTCTCTCTCTCTTTCTCTCTCACTCACTCTGCCACCACAAAGACTCTTTCCTGTTTGGCTCTCAGAACTACTCTGCTGTGGCTGACTCCCTCCGATGGCACTGTGACAGGTCCCTGTCAGTGACCACTCACAGGACAACCTGGGGTGGAAAGCAGCACTCAGTCTCAGTTGTCTCAGAGAGGAGGATCATTTTCTGGGCTCACACTGCTGCCCCCCCACTTGCCATGGGAGAGGCGCACACAATATAGACATCTGTGGGGACAGGCAGACGATTGAGACATCCGTGGCATGACGGAACACCGAGCACTGCAGTGAGCTGCAAAAGGAGCTGAACAGCTTGTGACAGGGACACAGAGAAAGACAGTGACAGCAATAGTCCACCTCCATGCCACAGACAGACAGCTCTGAAGTTAACAGGCAGCATAATGAGTGATGATCATGGGAGGAGTGAAGTTTTGCAATCTGCGATGCATTGAGAGAGAAAGACAGTGAGAAATACACAGTATAAACCAACGCTGCTACAATGCTGATCACGAATATGCTCCCAGTGAGAGATACACAAAAAGCAGGGCACACAGCAGTGGACAGAGAGGACAGAAGGTGCTGCCTGTATTTCCTGGGAGGGGAAACGGAGGACATTCAGACAGAGAGAGAGAGAGAAGCGCACACATGATTCATGCAAAAGGTGGTACAGCTCACTCGTCTCTGTCTCTCTCTCTCTTCTCCTCCCTCCTCTCTCTCTCTCTCCCTCCTCCCTCCTTCCTCTCTCTCTCTCTGCACTCCCTCTCCCCAGTTACTGTGCGATACCCGGTGCTCTGTGGGGTGCGTGGATGGGTAGGACAATAGTGTTCGCTAAGCTGGCTGTCAGAAATGGCTGCCATTCATGGTGGAGTCATACAAGAAAAAGAAAGAGCCGTGTTGCCCCTAATACTACAGAGGACTGGGTCACTTCAACTGTGTCGATAAGGGTGCTTTAATGCACTGTCACCTGACACCTATCCACGAATCACCGACCTCCCTCTGTCTACCCCATGTTATAATGAAAATTAGCAAAGTTATGCATGAGCGTTGAACTATTGCAATGTTCACTCACAACTTGGTCATTTTACCATATTTGTACACATAATTTCCAGCATAACCTTCTCATCACACCACCTCATCACCCTGATAGGTGAAAATTTTAAAATCCCTGCCAAAAAGTAATTCTGGGCCACAACTGCGAAAACACATTTTGGCCAGGATTTGAAGAATGACAGCTATCACATTCATGAGGTGGTGTGAAAAAATGGCTATGTTTAAGATTTGTGATACTGAACACTACCAATTATGAGTGAGCATAAAAAATTTCAAGGTACACTCATAACTTTGTTTTTTATATTTTGACCCTAAATTTTCAACATAGACTTCTTATGATGCTACCTCATGAACAAGGGTGGTACAAATGTTCAAATCCCACCCAAAAGGTGACTTTGCAAAGCGACTACAAAATTGTCTTTTGAGCCAGAACTTCACTGCCCTTGGTCATGATACG
The DNA here is from genome assembly GCA_016271365.2 of Neoceratodus forsteri. Taxonomy (NCBI): domain Eukaryota; kingdom Metazoa; phylum Chordata; order Ceratodontiformes; family Ceratodontidae; genus Neoceratodus; species Neoceratodus forsteri. The sequence goes on along the minus strand of CM028133.1, from coordinate 80,652,382 downwards.
GGGTCCCAGAAAGGCTATGTTGAACTTTTAGAGTACAAATGTTTAAAAATGACAAAGTTATGAATAAAAGTTCAAACCCCATTGAAATACATTAAATGGGACTTACTCTATTTTCTCATATCACAGTCACCAGTTCCAGCAGCAAGAGATGTCTTTGACTGGAATGTGGATCTACATCATGGGACATGTTCATGTGAGTTTGGGTGTGTGGAGGGGTGAGAAGCCAGGGAGGGATGATTGGGGGTGTGTGGGGGTCAGATTGGCGAGGGACTGTTTTCTTTATTACAGATAAAACAAGCATTTGTCATTGCCGAATGTTTGCTTGTTGGCATTGGCATTGGTAGTGTAGACGTTAGAGAGATACATAATAGGAATGGCAGTGAAGTATTGAACTGAAGCCAACCCCACCACCACCCTGCAGAGACTGACAGGCATTGGGGTGTGCCTTTGGGTCGTCAGGCATAATGGCCATGCCATTTCACCACACCCTACCCTGCAGACACCGGTAAGTGTCACGGTGCCTTGGAGTTTTTGGGGCTTATGCTCACCCCATTCCATAAGGAAATACAGTGAGATGGGTGCAGTATAGGAGAATGGGGTGAACTTTGGGGCCGAAGAGTCCAAGGCACACCTCGATGCCTGTCACTGACTGCAGGGTGTGGGTGGGGGTGGAATGGCATGAGCATTACAGGTGACAATCCCAAGTCACACCCCGATGCCTGTCAGTCTCTACAGGGTGGGGTGTTACGTAGGCAAGCAAAACGTTATTTATATAGTGCCTTTCGAAATCAAGGCACTTTACATAATAAAAGCATAATAAAACAAATAATGTTATAAATTATTTAAAACAGTCAAGTAATTAACCAATTAAACAAGTCGGAAACCCTAATGCCCCATGCATTCATTGGTATTTTCACTCCAAATTTTCAACATGGGTTGTTTGTGACTCCCACCTCATGAACAGTGGCAATATCAGTGCGTTAGCCGAAAGCTGATTTTGCACAGCGACTACGCCATTTGGCACCACAGGTGCAAAAACACATTTCGGACAGGATGTGAAAAATTACAGCTGTACTGTTCATGGGGAGGTGTAAAAAATGGCAATGTTGAAAATCTGCAGTGAAAATATAAAAAAACTGGTGAAGTCACAAGTGTGCTTAGAAATTGTGCAACGCACACCAGTAATGTAATAAGTTTGGGGATTTTTTACAGCAGAATGTCAACACAGGCATTTTGGGACATCCGCTCATGAGCAGTGTCACTGTGATTTTCTTAATCTGTCCCGAACACTGATTTCCCACAGCGACCACGCATTTCTGCCCCGGAAGTGCGAAAACACATTTCGGCCAAGGTGTGAAAAATGATAGCTGTACTGTTCACAAGGAAGTGTGGAAAAATGCTAGTGGTGAAAATCTGGACTGATAATATTACAAATTCGTGAACTTAAGGGTGCATGAAAACGGCACAATGCACACTCGTAACACAGTCATTTTATGGGCTTTTGTCACCAAATTTTCAAGATAACCATTTTAAGACCTCTGCTCATGAACAGTGTCACTGGATTTTCTTAATCTGTCCTAAACAATGATTTCACACACCGACTGCACCATTGTGTGCTACGTGCGTGAAAACACACTTTGGGCACAATGTGAAAAATGACAGCTGTACTGCTCATAAGAAGGTGTGGTAAAACTTCCTGAGCTAGTAGTCCTGATGGAAGATGAACAATTGGATATTGTGGCAGTCATGGAAACATGGTACATGGAGAACCATGACTGGGATGTCAACATACCGGGGTACACAGACTACAGAAAGGACAGGGAGGGTAAAAGAGGAGGTGGAGTAGATCTATACATAAGGAAAGGGATCAAAGCTACAGAACTAAAAAGTAAATGGGGAGGACAAGAGGCACTCTGGGTCACCTTGGAGACAGAGAATGACATCACAATCCGGTTGTATACAGACCCCCATCTCAAGGGGAGGAAATGGGCAAGAAAATGATAGAGGACATTCTCAAAATGGCTGAAAAAGGGGATATACTGTTGATGGGGGACCTGAATATGCCAGATGTTAACTGGATAACATGTACTGCAGCCACATCCAAGAGCAGGGTCATTCTCGATACCCTGTAGGGGGCAGGCCTTAGACAGCTAGTGTTGGAACCCACTCGGGAGGGAGCAACACTAGACCTGGTACTCTCAAATGGAGAGAGGATCACAAATTTAGAAGTCAATAGACATCTGGGAACAAGCGACCACTGCACAGTGTGCTTCACAATAAGCACAACCATGGAGACAAGCCATACAAAAACAAGGATACTGGACTTTGGCAAAATGGGTGAATACCTGAGGAATGCACTAGCAAATGGCCAAAAAGGAGGGATGGAAGAACAGTGGAGAAAAATCAAAACTACCATCATAGAGGCAACAAGCCTTTGTGTGAAACAAAAAAAGAAAACAAAGCAGAATAAAAAAACACTATGGTTCTCAAAAGAGGTGGCAGGAAAGGTTAAGGAGAAAAAGGCTGCATTCAAAAAGTATAAGGAATCACAGAAGGAGCACAACACGGAACTGTATCAATTAAAGTAGAAAGAAGTGGGGAAGGCAGTCAGAATAGCAAAGGCCCAAACTGAGGAAAAAATAGCCAACTCATTTAAGAAGGGGAATAAAACCTTTTACAGGTACATTAGAGAGCACAGAAAGGTTAAGGGAGGAATAGTGAAGATTAATAAAGGAGAGGGGAGGAGGGCAGAGGGAGACAGTGAAAAGGCAGAGATACTGAATGAATGAATGAATACTTTTGCTCAGTAGTCACAAAAGAAGATGAGGAGGAGTTACCTAAACCAGATAATAGAAGCACTCTAGGTAGGGGGGTTGACACCAGTCCATTTACAGAAGAAAGAGTCCTGAAAGAACTCCTAAAACTCAAGGTGAACAAAGCAATGGGACCTGACGGGATTCACCCCAGAATCCTAAAAGAACTAAAGGAGAACCTAGTGACACCTCTGACCACACTTTTTAACAAATCATGGGAAGATGGGGTGGTACCTGAGGACTGGAGGAGGGCATATGTGATTCCCCTTCACAAAAGTGGGAGCAAGGCAGAAGCAGAAAACTACAGACCTGTAAGTTTGACCTCAGTGGTAGGGAAAATGACAGAATCACTTCTGAAAGAAAGAATTACTGAGTACCTAGAGGCCAGCGGGGCACAGGACCCAAAGCAGCATGGATTTACAGCAGAAAGGTCATGTCAGACGAATCTAATTGATTTCTTTGACTGGGTGACCAAAGTAATAGACCAGGGAGGGGCTGTGGATATGGCCTACCTAGACTTTAGCAAGGCATTTGACACAGTCCCACACAAAAGATTGATAATCAAGTTAGCCAGCCTGGGAGTGGGTCCCACGGTGGTAGCCTGGGTAGCAAACTGGCTGCACAACAAGGCACAGAAAGTAATAGTGAATGGAACACATTCCGAAGAAAGGGGGGTTACTAGTGGAGTACCTCAGGGCTCACTACTGGGTCCGGTCCTCTTTAACATCTTTATAGGTGACATTGCAGAGGGTCTGGAGGGAAATAGATGCCTCTTTGCAGATGACACAAAGATCTGTAACAGAGTTGATACATGGGGGGGTAGAAAGGATGATAAGGGACTTGGCAATGTTGGAGGCATGGTCAGAAATATGGCAACTTAGAGTCAATGCAAAGAAGTGCACAGTAATGCACCTGGGAAACAAAAACCCAGGAGAAGAGTACACAATAGCAGGGAAGATACTAACAACAACAAAAATGGAAAGGGACCTGGGGGTAGTCATAGATGACCTAAAAGTGGGTAAGCAATGTGAGAAGTCAGTAAGCAGAGACAGGGGGATACTGGGATGCATAGGGAGGGCACCACAAGTAGAAAAAGGGAAGTGGTTATCCCTCTGTACAGACAGTTGGTGAGACCCCATCTGATGTACTGTGTGCAGTTTTGGAGATCTCATCTACACAAGGACATAGACAGGATGGAAGCAGTCCAGAGGAGGGCAACTAAAATGGTGCAGATTCTGCATCAGAAACCATATGAAGAGAGACTGAGAGATCTTAATATGTATACCCTTGATGAAAGGAGGGACGGGGGGACATGATAGAAACTTTCAAGTACCTCAAGGGAATCAACAAAGTCCAGGAGGGTAGCATCTTTCAGAAAAAGAGATGTGTAAGAACAACAGGGCACAATTTAAAGATAGAGAGGGGACGACTCAGGGGTAATGTGAGGAAATTGTTTTCCCGAGAGAGAGTGGTGGATGTATGGAACAGCCTTCCTGGGGTCTAAAACAGTGGGGGAATTCAAACATGCATGGGACAGACATAAGGCAATTGTAGTGGGGGGTTGTAGAAAGTAGGCTGTGGGTTAACTAGAATCTGCAGCTTATCCAGTAGGTAGGGAAATGGGCAGACTGGGTGGGCCAAGTGGTCCTTATCTGCCATCAAAGTCCGTTTCAATATTTGTAAACCGCTAAGCCCATGTTGCAGGAGGTTTATGGCGCAACTGCCAGCGTAACAGCTGTTTGGCGCAAGTGGCCTGCGACATGTCACAGGCCACTTTGTAGAATAACGCAAGTTGCAACTGCTGGCGTAAGTTGTTACTTGCGCTATTCTAATTGACACAAGTACTTTTACGCCAGGCGTAACTTTTCTAGAATCTGGCCCATAGACTTTGATGGCAGATAAGGACCGTCTGCCCATTTCTCTACCTACAGGATAAGCTACAGATCCTAGTTAACCAACAGCCTATTTCCTCCTACCCCCCACAAGAATTGCTTTATGTCTGTCCCGTGCATTCTTGAATTCTCCCACAGTTTTAGACCCCACATGAACTGTGACACTGTCATTTCATTACTCAGTCCCAAAAGATGGTTCCACACAGTGACCTCAAAATCACCTTTCGGGACTAAATAACAAAATGACAGTGACTGAGTTCATGAGGCAGGGCCCCAAAAACCCCGTGTTGAAAATTTGGTGAAAAAATTCCCCAAAATGGCCGAGATATGCACCAAAGTTGAAAAAAAAAACCATTTATGCCATTATACAGCTTTCCGGCATTTCTTCAGTTCGTGGTCAGCTTTGAAGTGTGCATAAGTGTTCCCAGCCCACCGAAGATCATTGCACTGGGCTCTAGGGGTAAGTATGGGTCGGGGGAGGTGGGTGCACAGAGGGTGGGCACGGGTTGGGGGAAGGAGGCAAGACAGTCAACGAGGGACTGTTTTTTTTTTTGTTTGTTTTTTTACAGGTTTTTTTCCCTTATTCAGGAAGACAACGCGGGACTTTTGCCATGCTGAGGTGGGCTCTGGAAGTTTATTTTTGGGGGAGCAGTGGAGCCGATGGGGATTGGGCACCCCCATCGGCTATATCGCCCTTTGCCACACTGGGGTGGGCTCCCAGCATGACACCTAGAAGTCTGTTTTCTTTGGGGGTACAGTGGAGCCGACGGGGGATTGGGTAACCCCTTCGCCACTCTGGACTTTTGCCACGCTGGGGTGGGCTCCCAGCGTGGCACCTGGAAGTCTTTTGGGGGGGGGCAGTGGAGCCAACAGGGGATTAGGCACCCCCGTTGGTCATACAGTGTGCAGGCGTGGAGGGGAGCACATGAGCATGCTGGTGTGGGCTCCCAGTGTGTTACGTAGGTGTTCGTGGGGGGATGACGAACTGTCTATAGAAACACAGATTTTGACGGCAGATAAGGACCGCTTGGCCCACCCAGTCTGCCCACTTCCCTACCTATTGGATAAGCAGCAGATCCTAGTTAACCAGCAGCCTACTTCTTCCTACCCCCACCCTCTAGAATTGCCTTATGACTGTCCCATGCATGCTTGAATTCCACCACTGTTTTTGACTCCACAACCTCCTCCGGAAGTCCGCTCCATGCATCCACAACCTCTCTGTGAAAAATATCCTTAAATTACCTCTGAGCCACCCCTTCTATCTTCAAATTGTGCCCCTTGTTCTTGCACACCTCTTTTTGAAAGATGCTACCCTCTTGGACTTTGTTGATCCCTTGAGATACTTGAAAGTTTCTATCGTGTCCCCTCTCCTCCTTTCCTCGAGGCATACATATTCAGCTCCTTAAGTCTCTCTTCATATGTCTTCCAGTGCAGACCCTGCACCATTTTAGTTGCCCTCCGCTGGACAGCCTCCATCCTGTCTATGTCCTTGCAGAGATTGGGTCTCCAGAACTGCACGCAGTACTCCAGATGAGTCTCACCAACTGTCTGTACAGAGGGATAATAACTTCCTGTTTTCTACTGGTGATGCCTCTCCTATGCATCCCAGTATCCCCAGCCCTCCTTGCTGCCCTCTCACATTGCTTGCCCACCTTTAGGTCATCTAATATGACTACCCCAGGTCCTTTCCATTTTTGTTGTTGTTAGTATCTCACCCCCCATTGTGTACTCTTCCCCTGGGTTTTTGTTTTCCAGGTGCATTACCTTGCACTTCTTAGCATTGAATCTAAGCTGCCATACATTTGACCATTCCTCTAACCTTGCCAAGTCCCTTCTCATCCTTTCCACCCCACCTTGTGCATCAACTCTGTTGCAGATCTTTGTGTCATCTGCAAAGAGACATACTTTTCCTTCCAGTCCCTCTGCAATGTCGCTTATAAAGACATTGAAGAGGACCGGTCCTAATACTGAACCCTGCGGTACCCCACTAGTAACCCCCCTTTCTTCAGAGTGGACTCCATTTACTATTACTCTCTGTCCTATTCTCCAGCCAATTCTTTACCCAGGCTGTCATCTTGGGACCCACTCCCAGGCTGGCTAACTTGTATATTAATCTTTTGTGTGGGACTGTGTCAAATGCCTTGCTAAAGTCTAGGTAGACCATGTCCACAGCCCCTCCCTGATCTACTACTTTGGTCACCCAGTCAAAGAAATCTATCAGATTTGTCTGGCATGACCTTCCCGCTGTGAATCCATGCTGCCTTGGGTCCTGAGCCCTCTGGCCTCTAGATACTCAACAATTCTTTCCTTCAGAAGTGATTCCATCATTTTCCCTACCACTGAGGTTAAACTAACAGGTCTGTAGTTTTCTGCTTCTGTCTTGCTCCCACTTTTGTGAAGGGAATCACATCTGCCCTCCTCCAGTCCTCGGGTACCACCCATCCTCCCATGATTTGTTAAAGAGGGTAGTCAGTGGTGTCACTAGTTCTACCCTTAGTTCTTTTAGAATTATGGGATGAATCCCATCAGGCCCCATTGCTTTGTCGCCTTCAGTTTTAAGAGTTCTTTCAGAACCCTTTCTTCTGTAAATGGGCTGGTATCAACTTCTGTATCCAGAGTGTTTCTACTGTTTGTTTTAGATACCTCCCCCACTTCCTTTGTAAATACTGAGCAAAAATATTTGTTTAGTATCTCTGCCTTTTCACAGTCACCCTCTGCCCACCCTCCCTCCTCTTTATTAAGCCTCTTTATGACAGTTCATATGCAGTGCTGACGTGTAGGGAATTCACATACTGCCAACGGCAGTATGCAAATTGCCTACATGTTAGCACTGCTGATTGTGGTGGTACTTTCCTCAGAACTGTACGCCACTGCATCTGAATGGCTGTCATAGACAGCTCGGACATTCATTGGTGCAGTGCAGCTATGCCTGCAAAAGGGAGCAGGGCATTGGAAGTGGGGGAGGCACACCTCCGAAAACTCGTATGGTGGCACTGTGTTTCTTGCACATATGCATGCAAACAAACATAAAAATCAATAAGAGATGGTTTTCTTTATTTCAGGGGACATTCCAACACTGGGGCTTGGGCACCCCTGTGTTGGGCTACTGTTCGGCAGCACTGAGGATAAGTACTCTGATGCTTGGTACTTGGTACTTGGTAGTTGAGACAAAAGAAGGCCGAAGCCCATTGAGGATGTCCTCCACACAGTGTGGATCATTGGTAGATTATGTTCTGTCCAGAAGCCATTTATCGAGTTTGAGTTTAAATGTATTAATATTCTGGCAGTCAACAATTTCCTTGCTTAGTTTCCAGTGCTGCCATGTATATCATGGGAATGGAGCAGGTGACCTGAAAGGGAGGGGGTTGAATAGAAGCAGTACTGGGGGTGAGCACCATGGTCCACTTACTAAACTTAAAATTAATCATGGGAAAAGGGGTGACCTGGTAGGAAGAATGAAGTGATACCGAGGGTGGGTGCCCCATTCTGCTACTTACTTCAATAAAACAATAGATAGACAGACAGACAGATAGATAGACAGATTCAAAAAGAGAGAGAGTGAGACAGAGAGAGCAGCATATTGCCGGCACACTGCTGTAACTAAAGCCAGCAGAATGACTCCAGCTGCAGCTTCACATTTCAAGAAAATCCCACTGTTCTCATACTGAGAATGTAAGTCAACAGTTCCTCTCGCTAAGCTGGGCACCCAGGATATTTGGATGCCCAGAAGTATTATTTCCAGGACAATTTTCAAAAAACAAACACAAGAATCTAGCTAAATGGGTCCCATTTAACCAAGGGGCAGGTATTTGTATTTTGAAAACATATACTTTTTTTGTATTTTCAATGTTTTTGATTTAAAAAAAACAGACGGCAGCCACCACAATCTTTTTTTCCCCTCACAAGTAAGTAATTTTTCACAATGAGTAAATCAAGAAAAAAAGCACTCACTACCGATGTTTTTTTAACCAGTCAGTCTTGACCATTATCAAAAAGTCCTTATAACTCTAGAACTGTATAATATTTTTTTCACAAAACCTTTGAAAGGCACTACCCCAATGCAGGCTACTTCTGCCCTAAAAGTTGAATGAAAAATGTTGCACCACCAAGGCTGTATGTGAGAGCAAAAACAAACTAAACACCATTTTTTTTTTTTTGCATCTTCTGGCATTCCATATCTTGAAAACCAAACAAGATGCCATCACAATGGTATGTGGTGCACATCCACACTTCTGGTAGTGTTTCTTTCCCCTTAAAACTTGCTGGAAAGTCTTCAAGCTGGCTTCTCCCACCCGCCTGGATGGTAACTCCCTTGGCACCACCCTGTGATGTCAGATCTTACCCGCTGGAAGTAAGACTGGTGTGCCACTTGCCAGGGGAGGTCGGGTGGGTCAGTGTGGATGTACACCATATACCACTCCTAAAAAGTACAGTTACGTAAAAACTTACCGTAACAGTAGATCTTCAAGGAGTGTCTCTCGCAGTAGGTAATACTTTTGGATTACCAGCAGAGGTCGCTGTGGTGCACGGCAGCTCTTCTAGCAGTTTTTCATCAGGGACCACCCACACGACATCAGCTTCCTGTTTCCTATATAAGTGTGGGCGGCCCCTGGTATCCTCAGTTCCCCCCCGGATTCAGCTCACAAAGTGAGGCCCAAGGAGAAGCCAAGGTACCAAAGGAGTCCCAACCCATAGTGATTGGACCAGAATTTGCCCTCTTAGAGAAGGAGGGGGACAGAGGGTGGGAACAAACCTACTGCAAGAGACACTCCTTGAAGATCTCTACTGTTACGGTAAGTTTTTACGTAACTGTACTATCTTCCATGGAGTGGTCTCTTGCAATAGGTAAACTTTTGGAATGAACCCCAAGCGGTAATGTCCATGTGGGAGGACAGTTATGATAGTAGACCTTGTAGGACTGCATGGCTGAAGGCCACCGTATGTCATGAGGCAACATCCAAATTGTAATGCCTTGTGAATGTATGAATCATGGACCAGGTAGCTGCATTGCAGATATCTGAAATGGAGGCTCCTTTAAAGCAAGTCGCAGTAGTGGCCATAGCTCTAGTGGAGTAGGCTTGGACAGGTCCAGGTAAAGGCTTGTTGTATTTTTTGTAACAAAATGTAATACAATTTGCCAACCAGGATGAAAGAGTACATTTAGTAACCGGAAGGCCGTCATGACCCAGGGCAAAAGAGACGAACAGTTGAGACAGCTTTCTAATCAACTGTGTCCGATTAGTATAGTAGCAGAGTATACGATGGACATCTAAAGTATGTGGTAGATGTTCACCCTGATTGGAGTAGTCAGGATAGTAGATCAGAAGCTCCAAGGACTGATTTAAAGCATGTTCAGAGACTACTTTAGGAAGGTAGGAAGGAAGGAAGGGAGGAAGGAAGGAAGGATTGGTACGAAGGACCACCCTGTCTTTGTGGAAAATCAAGTAAGGTTCCCTACATATGAGTGCATGAAGCTCGTAAATACATCAAGCAGAAGTGACGGCCACCAGAAATAGGGTTTTCCATGAAAGAAAACAAAGTTCACAAGTGGCTGCTGGCTCAAAAGGTTCAGGGGTCAATTTTTCTATCATAAAACTGAGATCCCATGGAGGAGTGGGTCTTCTAATAGGCAATTTAATATGTAACATTCCTCTCAAAAACATCTTGGCTAGATGATGTTGGTACAGTAATGGGCCACTAGAAGTTCATGGAAAGCTGAGATCGTGGCCAAGTGGACTTTGATGGAAGAGTAACTTAAACCGGACTCAGACCATGAGGCCAGGTAGTCCAGAACCTTCATCAATGGGCAAGAGTAAGGGTCCAAAGATAAAGGGGCAGACCATATGGAAAAGCGTTTCCATTTGGAATTGTATGTTGCTCTGGTTGCTGGTTTATGGGAGGCCAAGAGAATATTGGCAGCAGGAGAGGACACTTGTAGTCTAGTTATGAAAGTGTCCTCAGGAGCCAAGCGTGAAGTTGTAAAGTCTTCAGGCTGGGATGTAGGAGAGACTCTTGACACTAAGCCAAAAAGTCTGGTCTGATTGGCAACAGAACAGGGTCCCATACTGACAGTTGTAGAAGTAGGGGAAATCACGTCTGGTGAGGCCACACTGGGGCTATGAATATCATTGTGGCTGGTTCTAGTTGTAGTTTCAGTAGGGTCCGTTGCAGGAGAGGAACGGGGGGGGGAGTATATAAGAAGACTCCTGTCCAAGGCTGGGATAGGGCATCTATAGACCTTCCCTTTTTGTTTGGGATAATGGAAAAATACTTGGGAACACGATAATGCACTGGGGAGACAAACAGATCCAGCTGTGACATGCCCCACAGGTTGAAGATTTCTTGGAGTACTTGCTCGTGAAGTGTTCATTCGTGAGTGGGGGACTGACGACTCAGCTGGTCAGCTAACTGATTGCAATGTCTTGGTAGGGGGATGGCTGTTAGCGTCAATTGTTGCCAGATGGCTTCTTGCCAAACTATATGAGTCTTCATGTATAGGGTGCGGGATTTTGTACCCCCTTGCTTGTTTAGGTAGAATACTACTGCAGTGTTGTCTGATTGGATCAGTAATGATCCTGGCGTGAGGTAGGACCAGAACGCCTGAAGGGCTAGATGGACTGTCTTCATCTCTAAGAGACTGATATGAGGCTGATGGGGAGAAGTGGGCCATCGGCCTTGTGTTTGATAAGGACCAAAGTGTGCACCCCAGCCCTGCAGGGAAGCATCTGTGGTTAACGTTTGCATGGGGGGGACCGGAAAAGCATTCCTTGATCCAGATTGATTCTGGTTGTCTACCTTGTCAGGATTGACTTTAGAGAGGGAGTGACCCTGATTTTGTCTTTGAACTGTCCTGTTTTTTGGGACCATTGATTCTGGAGGGTCCATTGGACAGGTCTCATGTGGAGATGGGCAAATGCCACCATAAGGATGGCAGCAGATATGTCACCCAGAAGACGCATGCATTTGTCTGTCTGTGACTATTTTCTGAGTCTGTATGTGTGACACCAGAGATATGTGTGTCCTGACGGGCAGGTGGGAGGTAAGCTCTGGCTGTAACTGTATCTGGGACAGCTCCAATGTATTGGAAGGACTGTGTCAGAGTTGGGCTGGACTTTGGCCAATTGACTGTGATTCCCAGATCTGTGAACATTTTCAGGGTAGCATCTAGGGAGGAAAGCAAAGCTACTTTGGAGTCTACTTTGATTAGCCAATCATCCAGATATGGAAAGATGAAGTGTCCTTTTCTTCGTAAGGCTGTTGCCACCACCGCTAGGCACTTGGTGAACACTCTGGGGGCTAATGAGAGGCCAAAAGGGAGTGTTCAAAACTGGTAATTTTGACCCAGTAGGTGGAAGCACAAACATTTTTGGTGGGCAGGGTGGATGGGGACAGGGGTGTAGCCAGGAATTTTAAACTTGTACTCAAAACTGATGCACTGTTGCACCCCTCCCCCGTTATGTAAACATAAACCAAAATATGCGCTGCCATACCACACCAAGAGCCCCCTCGTTTGCCATGTCTGAGTTCAAGTAATCGGTTTCTTCCTGTAATCCTCCTTCCTTTGGTGTTCTGCCTGTCTGGTAAGTTGTTCTTGTTTGTGTATTTGGCTGGTGGCATCAGTGCCCCATAGCAAACAACAAAGTAAAAAGGGCTCAGCACAATACAGACACAATGTGACTCACAATGTCCTCGCTTTCCTCTTTTTGTTGCCCCTGCCTGATTTTTTTTACTGTACTCTGTTGAGTACAGTGCGTATGCCTGCCGACACCCCTGGATGGGGATATGTAAGTAGGCATCCTTCATGTCTATGGCACAAAGCCAGTCACCCTGTTTCAGGATTGGCACGATAGCAGGTAGGGTGATCGTGCAAAAATATTTGTACTGAATGTAAATATTCAGTTGTCTGAGATCCAGTATTGGTCTGAGGTCTTCCGTTCACTTGGGCACCAGAAAGAACATACTAACATACTAATTGCCAGCAGATTAGGCCTTACGGTCTATCAAGTCTGCTCGAACCTCAGATCCCTAGTTGGGTGCCGAGAAGTGGGAGTAAAATCCCGCTTGATGTTCTAGAAGGGGCACTGGTAAATGGTCTTTTTGGTCAAAGGGCCCTCAGTTCCTCCTTTAAGATGGGTATATGATCTGGAGGATAATGAATCTTCCATGGAGGGCAAGGGTGTGGGGTGGAGAGGAACTCCAGAGTATGACCCTTCTGTATAATCTGAAGTACCCATTTGTCTGAAGTGATCATTTGCCAGACCTCCAGATGGAGGGCAAAATGACCCCCCACAGCCTCCAAGGCCTGGTCGAGGAGGCGAGGGGAAAGCCCTAGTGGGTCACTGGGAGGTGGGCTGTCCAGCCTCTCCTGAAGGGCAGGAGCAGGCACCCCTGGTGGCAGAAGCATTGCCTCTGGTGGATTGAGCATGACCTCTGAAGCTGCGTTTATTATTACCTCTGTATCTTCCACCTCTTTAGGAATAAGAGGAGCGTTGATTATGGCAGGTTGTAGATGGAGTACGATACATGCCATGGACCATATGGAGGGTTATGCCTGATGCCTGTAAGTCATCCAGTAAAGTTTGAGTACCTAACCCAAACAGCCTGGCCCCATTAAAGTGGGCATTAGCTACTTTATGTTATATATCAGGTGCAAAGCCTGAAACGCGAAGCCAGGCATGTCAACGCAAGGTAATATCAGTGGCTGATAGTCAGAATGAGGTATCTATGGCATCATACCCCAACCTGAGAAGGTAATGGGAGATAGAATTACTAGTTGTCACTCTAGTCAATAATTTATCCCTTTCCAATGAGGGAGGGAGGGAGTTTACTGATAAGCTCAATGGCAGTGGACCCAAGCGTACGCTGATATTTAATCATATGACCCATATAGTTCTAGATTCTGCTATTCATAGCACCTGAGGAAAAGACCTTTTCCCCCAGACAGCCAGTTCTTCGGGATTCCTTATCAGGGGGTAAGGGGCTTGTGTACTTAGGTTTTTTGGTACGGTCTTGAGTGGCAGTAATGACCACAGAATCTGCCTCTGGAATACTGGACAGTAAGGGATGGTCCAGAGGAGCTTGATATATACTTTGCAGGGAACAGCTGTAATAGCTGAAGGCTGATGACAAGTAGCCAGCATGGCATTCTGGTAGGTTGGTATTAGTGGGGGAACCACTAAAACGGGCTCCTCAGGTAATTCAAGATATTCTGCCATATCCTTACATTGTTTGTCATGTTCAGTAGTCAAGAATCCCATGACCTTTTGTATTTGAACCATCATTTCACTAAAGATCAGGTCATCTGGGGGAGAGGCTGTGGAAGGTATAGGCAGTTCCTCATCCAGAGAAGAGATTTCCAAATAAGGAGAGTCAGGATTGGGAAACTCCAAATCTTGAAACTCTTCATCCTCAAGATCACCAGGGAAGTCAGCTGGTAATTCTCATTCATCTGACAAACAGTCCTCCATGAAAAGAGGAGGGGACCAGGGTGGTACAGTACCCCTGTCACTATGGAATCTTTTAGGCAGAGGAGGAGGATCACCCAGCTGTCCTGGGTCAGAGGGCTGAGAGTGCTGCATGGCATGTAAGACCTATCAGACTATGTTGGTGATGTCCCTTTCTTGGGAGGAAGGGGGGTGAGGAGGGGGCATGCTGGGAAACAAGAGGGGTAATAGAGGGGATGGGACACAGTATGAGCAGGTCGCATCCCTGGGCGGTAAAGACCAGGGTCCCAATCTCTGGCCACCTGACCCCTATAGTTAGCCACATGTGAAGGCAGAGGGGCAGTTAGTAAGGCATAAGCCATAGATTTTCCCTGAGGAATGCAGGGTCTCATTGACGGGCCAATGGGGGAAAAGGAGTTATTTTCACTTAAATTGTCAGATGCCGTCAATGGGAGAGGAGCCCCCATCGATGGAACAGTTGTTATATTTTGCTGCATGTAAAGTGCTGGAAAGAGTTGTCAATGAGAGGGTATAAGCCTCCGTCGATGGTGCAGTTGTAATTTGAACTGCATTTAAAGCACTGGAAAGTGCCGTCAATGAAAGGGTATGAGCCCCCCTCAATGAAGAAGTGGTTAGAGGACACGCCGTTGATGGAGGAACACCTGAAATGGGTAATGAGGCAGGGAGTGTGAGGAGGGTTTCTCCTTTTCTTTTTTCTGCCTGGAACAAGAACCAGTAGAGGGGGAGCCCTTGGTACGAGCCCCCTGGTTCTCCAAGAGAGACATTTTCTGCTCCAACAAAAGACGTTGAATTTCAAGCAACCATCGTCGACGAACTGCCTGATTAAATTCCTGACATAAACTGCAGGAATTGGTGTCATGTGTGGGTCCCAAACACTTTACACAAAGTGTGTGTTTGTCAAAGTGGCATATCATCCTACCGCAATGGCAGGAATGAAATAATGTTTGCTTGTTTGAAGAATATGTAGACATTCGTCTTAGTTCCAAATTTCTCATTGATGACTGCTACACAGAAGTTCCACTAGCTGCTGCGCGAGCTGAAGACAGCGGGAAAATGAACTGAGAATACCAGGGACCGTCCACACTTATATAGGAAGCAGGAAGCTGATGTCATGTGTGGGCGCTCCCTGGTGAAAAACTGCTAGAACAGCTGCCGTGTGCCACAGCGACCTCTGCTGGTAACCAAAAAGTATTACCTACTGCAAGAGACCACTCCGTGGAAGATCTACGGTTACATGTGAGTAACCTGTTTTTCTGGGAACTTGGATATGGTGTACTAATCCACACTTCTAGTAGTCTCCTAGCAGTTCTCCTGCAGGAGGAAGCAAGGTACACCCCCCCCCATTTAGGGAACAGAGACTGGAGAACTGAGGCCCCAAAACCAATGTCCCGGCATGACTCAAGGTCACTGCAGTAGTGGGAAAAGAAAGTGTGTGCTGACTTCCAGCAAGCAGCCCGGCTGATTTCCTTGATAGGGACATCTCGAGAAGCACCGTCCAAGGCAGCAGTATGACGAGTGGAATTAGCCCTTAGCCCTACGGGAGGCTCCCTACCTGCAAACCTATAGCAGAGGTCGATGCAGGATACAATCCACCTGCCAATCGTCCACTTAGCTGCCAGTCGGCATAGGTTACAAATAGCTGGCAAACCTCTACCCGAACTCCAGCCATGCACTCCTTGTAATATGTGAGCACTCGCCATAGGTCCAAAGTATGGAGCCTGTGTTCGGCCTCCGAGGTGTGATTGGTGAAGTACACAGGGAGATTGATCACCTGGTTATGGTGAAACTCAGACACAACTTTTGGGAGGAACCTTGGGTTGGGGCGAAGAACAACCTTGTCCCAGTGGAAGACCAGGTAAGAAGACTCCACCGAGAGCGCCTGGAGTTCACTGACCTTTCAGGGAAATGTGATAGCCACCAAGAAGGTGATCATCCACGATAGGTGAGACATTTTACACCTGTGCATTGGTTCAAATGGCTTGCCCATGAGCTTTGCCAACACCAGCAACAAGTCCCAAGGTGGTGGTGGTTCACTTACTGGAGGAAAAATGTGGTCAAGGACTTTGAAAAAGCCCCAGACCACCTTCTCCTGCGCCACTGATGGCATACTAGCTGGTGCCCTGTATGCAGAGATGGCTGCCACGTGCACCTTAAGGGTCATCGACCAAAGGCCAGACTGAGAGAGGGACCAAAGGTAGTTGAGAATGCTAGCCACTGGGAAAGATAAGGGATCAAGCCCCTTGCCATGGCGGCAAATGGAGAACCTGTTCCATTTGAAGGCACAGTATTTTTGGACGACTCCTTCTGAGAAGCCTCAACCACGGTGAAGACATCTTCAGAGACAGTATACCGTTATAACAGAGATGCTCTTACAGTGATGCTGTTACAATGACAGCAACCTGCCAACACCTGCAGTGTTGACTGGGTTGCTGGAACGATGGCAGAGTCATTGACTCCAGAGTTTTGTTGCTCTCCCCCGAGATCCCCCCCCCCCAGAGTTTTGGAGTTTGGTCTCTCTCCCCTGAAACCCCCCCCAAGAGTTGGAAACCTTAAGTCCAGGGGTTGGGGGGGCAAATCCCCCTGTATGGGAGGTGCGTGGGGGACACAGCCCCCCCACATGAACACCGATCGTGTGTCAGTGCATTTTCCGGTCAGAGACAGGAGTCAGCAGTGTTAAGGATGTCAGCTACCATGTGTCGCTGTAGGGGAGGTCACCAACATTCCTGTTGCCGCGTTGACATGGAACCTTCAGAGAGACCCAAAACCTGGAACTCTAGCCCCTCAGGAACCAGGCTGTCAGGTGCAAGGATTGAAGGTCCAGATGGAGTATCTTCTCCTGATTGCAAGAGATACAATCCACACAGAGAGGAAGATGCCTCAGGACCCTGCTGTTGAGGCAGAGGAGATCAGGGTACCAGAACTGGGGGGCCAGTCCGGAGCCACCAGGATCATCCATGCTGTGTCCCTCCTCACCTTGATCAGCACTTTGCTGATCAGTGGAAATGGAGGGAAGGCACAGAGGAGGGCCTCAAGAAGGCATCCTCCTGCAGGATTCCCTGCTGAGAGGGGCGGGTACAAAACAGCCTCAGCTTTGCATTCTCCCTGGAGGTGAACAGATCCACCAAAGGGATGCCCCATCAGGAGAAAAGGCTGTGTACTACCTCCAGGTGGAAAGACCACTCATGAGATGCCTCATTCACATGGCTGAGGTCATCCACCAGCTGGCTGGAGACACTGGCCACATGGATGGCCAAGAGATCGGCATCCCAGCTGAGCACAAGGATCCAGATGCAGAGATTTTTCCTGCATTGAGGAATGGAGTGTGTCCTGCCCTGTTTGTTGAGGTAGTACATGGTCATGGTCATGTCCATCTGGACCAGAATGACCTGACCCTGAATGTGCGGACCACAGGCTGTCAGCACCAGCTGAACTGCCAGAAGCTCAAGCAGGTCGATATGGCATCGGGACTCCTTGGGGGGATCCAGAGTCCGTGAACTCTGTGGTCCACCAGGTGGGCTTCCCAGTCCTTCAGGGAGGCATCAGTCATCAGGTTGACCATCAGCTCTGGGTGCGACAAATGGGATCTCTTCCTGCAGATGTTCTGGGATTAACCACCACTGAATGACATCCCACATCAGCTAGGTCACAGTGACCGGCTGGTCAAAATGGCTTTTGTGCTGAGACCATTGGTGCACAAGCTCCCATTGCAGGGAGTGCATTCTCCACCAGGCCCGATGGACCATGCTGGTGCATGCCACCATGTATCACAGAAGGTACAGGAAGTCCCGAGCAGAGCGTAACTGACAAACCCTAAATGACTGGGCAGAGGAGGAGAGAGCCTCCGCCCGGTCTTCCGGAAGCCGAGCCCTGGCTCTGCAAGAGTCAAGCTCCACCCTGATGGAGTATAGCACCTGTGAAGGTATGAGTTCCAACTTGGCCTGGTTGACCAGGAGGCCAAGGGACAAGCAGGTCTGCAGGACCAGGCCCCTGGACCACTCCACCTCCTCCCTTGAGGAACCTGCTATATGCCAGTCATCCAGGTAGGGGTATACTCAGATCCCTCAGCACCTCATGTAGACTGCCACCACTGCAATGCATTTGATAAAGACCCTGGGAGCCTGGAGAGGACAAAGGGAATGGCATGGAACTCGTAGAGAATCCCCTCTGCATGGAACCAGAAGAACCAGCGGTGGGACAGACAAATTGGGACATGGAAGAATGCATCCTGAAGATCCAGAGAGCAAAACCACATGCTCTGATCCAGAGATGGTATTATCTGAGACAGAGTGACCATCCTGAAAGTGTGCGACCAAAGGAATTTGTTCAGTCATGCAGATCTAAGATGGAGCACCAGTCCCCCATCCATTTTGGCACCAAGAAGTACCTGGAAACAAACCCTATGTGTACTAGAGGGTCCAACACAGGCACTACAACCACCTTCTGGAGGAGCTGGGCAATGTCTTCCCGAAGGGTTGACAGCATGTCGGCGGACACCATATCCTCCCATGGGGCATGGGCTCAGCAAGGCAGGAAAGCTTTGAATTCTAGAGGCAGATCCTGACCGGCCACCTTGAGGACTCACCTGTCCATAGTAACAGTGGACCAGGCAGAAAGGAAGTGGCAAAACCAGGCCCCCACAGGAGGACCCAGGGGAGTCAGGACAGGCATGGGGAGGTATCCCCCATCCCATCACAGGACAGGCTTGGAGGCAGAGAAGGGGCCAGCTGAGGAACCAGTGGGACCTCGACCTCCTGGTTTCCGGATGACCAAAGCAACTGACTGCAGCCGATGCCAAGCCTGGGCCTGCTGCCCAACTGGGGGCTGGGATGGCTTGTCCAGAGACAGAGATGGGCCAAAATGGCTTCTTC
This sequence comes from Neoceratodus forsteri, assembly GCA_016271365.2. Lineage (NCBI taxonomy): Eukaryota > Metazoa > Chordata > Ceratodontiformes > Ceratodontidae > Neoceratodus > Neoceratodus forsteri. Next base: position 80,633,345 of record CM028133.1, on the reverse strand, counting down.
TTCTTTTGAGCCTTAGAGCCCTTGGGATCCCTCTGGGTGGAGGCAACAGATTCCAGGGTGGCACTGGGCTTCTCAGTGCAAGTGAGGTGTCCTTCCACCTCCAGCCTGAACAAGTCAGTGCACAGGAAGAGGACATTTTCCAACTTGTGCTGGGTATCCACCATGAAGGTTGAGCTCTGCATCCAAGCCCTACGGTGCATGGCCACCACGGCAGTCACAGACTGGGTGCAGGAGTTGCCAATGTCCATGGCTGTCTGGAGCTGCTGCTTAGCCACTGCACATCCCTGATCCCAGACCTGCTTGGCTGTGGTCTGCAAATCAGTTGGGAGCTGGGGAAGCAACTCATCAAGGGTGCCCAAGAGGGCATGAGCAAAGTGGGCCATTAAAAGGGCCGAACTCACTTGCCAAAGACTGAGGGAGGAGGCCACGTAGACCTCCTTGGCCATATGATCCAATTTCTTGGATTCCTTGTCAAGAAGTTTATCCATGTCCCCGACACTGCCCGTATGCCGAAAGACTGAGTTGACTACCAGATCCTCGGCTGAGGGATGTCCAATGAAACCCAATAGGGAACCAGTACATAGTGCATACTTGTGGGTCATCCATACCGACATCACAGGGAGAGAGGCAGATGCTGCCAAAGCTCCAGAGCAGGGCCAAGAATGGCCTCGATGACTGGGAAGGCCTCCCAAGGGGAGTCACTCCAGTCAAGAATCTCAGTCAGGGGGTATATATCCCTTTCAATCTAAAGACTCGTAGATTCTGAGATTAATTGGAACAGGCCCGCAAAAGAAGTGGAACCCTGCTCTGTCGAAAACTCCTCTCCCGACTTGACATCTAATGGATGGGAGTGGAGGGAGGAGCCCTGATAATCCAAGGATTTGGCAAATAAAGGTCAATTGCCAGAGTCTTCACTGACCCTATGGGGTCTCTCGAGAGTCATGGTGACCGACAGCAGATGAGGAAGCCCTGGAGCAGTATAAGCATCCTTAGGAGAGGAACCCCCCTTCAGCTGTTTAGGCGACAGCTCCACCTTAATAGGTGGAGAGGCCGGAATAGGCTGAGCCTGGACCGGCCAAGCTGGGGTATGCTGAGGCCTTGGTGGTGGGTGCCACATGATAACTGGGGTAGGGGCTGGAATCAGCTTAACCCTGGTGTATATGAGCTGATGCTACATATGCTCCTTGTAGCACCGATGCATTTTGTGGTGGAGCCTCTCCTCATTCGAGGAGGAAGAAGAGGTGGAGTAGCAGTGATGCTGCTTGCCCAAATATCAAAAGCAGGAATACCGATGTCGGCGTGGGTTGCTCAACTCAGGGCTTCAGGATCAGGACCATGACCTTGACTGTCAGGGCTATCGACGGTGGGTTTCAGAGGGAGCCAGTGCAAGCTGAGGATCCTTCAGGATTACCAGATCCTGAGGGGTATGGCCCGGATCAGCAGGCTGGTTTGACTGATCCTGGGTGGTAACAAGCAGGACTGGAGTCCTAGAGAGGGAGGGAGGTATCAGTGACAATGGCTTGACTAGCTTGAGAAAGATCTCGACAGGTTAGTCAATGGGTGTCTCAACCAACTGGCCAGATGGGTAGACCATGGATCCAGTGGCCAGGGCTGAAGGATTGACCATAGTTGAAACCTCTAGAGAAGCACAGGAATCCGAGGCCTGAGAGCACTCGTGGTCTAACGATCGACAGCTAGACTTCCTTTTAGTCTCTTTTGTTGAAGATTTAGATTTGGTGCTCATGGAGGGGCCCCGCTCAAAGGTGGGAAGTGACTGGCACAAGTCACAAAATGCCTCTAAGGAAAGCGGCATTAAGGTTGAGGTCAAAGAAGCAAGCTCCATGGCCTGAGCCACAGCCTCATCAAAAGCTGCAAGCTGTTCAGTGGACCCTGCAGCTGTGAAGACCGCCTGATGGGCATCTTTTGATTTACTGGGAGGATCCCATTCATCAGGGCACCCTAGAAGAAGCTGAGCATGCCGGTCTTCCAAAGTTGAAGAATGCAAAGTGCAACAAAGGCCACATGCCTGGGGATCATATTGGAGGCCTAGGCAGTAGATGCCCACTGTGTGTGAGTCCATCTGGGGTATCTTCTGCCCACATGAACATGTCTTGAATCCCAGTGCCAACTTCAAGTTGCCCATAATGGAGATGTTGAAGAAATTGCCTGAAGACAAAGAATTTCACAAATCGCTGAAATCTGAAAGCAAAGGACCTACTCAGCGCAGGACTTGGTAAGGAAGGAACCTTCTTCTTCCAGCAGAAAGGAAGATCTGACATCATGGAGAGGTGCCGAGGGGAGTTACCACTCGGGTGGGTGGGAGGAGCCTACTTGAAGACTTTCTGGCACACCTTAAAGGGAAAGGAACACAACCAGAAGTGTGGATAAGTACACCATATCTGCATCCCTAGAATTGGGGTTTAACATTAAATAGCCCACTCAACCCTAACTATAGGGGTCCTATCATGCCCCTATAACACACACACATACACACAACTGGGCCAGAGTCCACGTCCACCAAATTTCAAGTAAATCAGTTGCATGGGGCAGATTTACAAGGATGCAAAAAACTGGGATTTAGCATTAAAGTGCTTACTCAACCCTAATATGCACACATATCTGTCTATCTATCTAATCAATCTATCTATCCATCATCTTTCTCTCTTCTCTATCTTATATTGGTTGAAAGTGAGTTTCAATGTTAAACTCCTAATATTACACCTTAATAGCTTTGGCAGTTTTCGATGAAATTGCTCCAAATTTGGCATATGTTGTCTAGGAAGCAAGGTCTCAGTATCTGGCAAGTTTCATGATGGCAGTTTGTGCAGTTCCTTAGATAGGCATTGGTCATTTTTACATTAATGTCTACATTTTCCTATACTTAATAGACTGTTTTTTTGCTCTCACCTACAGCCTAGAAGGAGCAGAATTTTTTTTACAAAACTTTCAGGGTGGAAGCAGCCACAAGGTTTCATGAAAAAATATAAAACAGTTCAGAGTTATAATGCTTTATTTTTGGTTTTTCTGAGCATGCACAGTAGGGTTTTTGCATAACTCTCTGATACGACATGAAATGGTTGGGGTCATGAGAGCTTTTTGCTTCTCAATACTTATTTCTCACAACCTGAAAAAATATTTTTCGTGCCATGATGTCCACTATCTTTCTTTTCTCCTTGAAGTAAAAAAATATGAAAAAGGCATAAACATCATCTAATTTTAAAAAACAAGCACTTGAGCCTATGTAACCCCCCTGCAAATGGGGGTTCCCAAAAGTCTTCCAGGAGCTTGCCTGAATACTCCAAGTATGGGCGGTGTTCGGCATCTGAGCTGTTTAAATGTGGTTCCAAGTGAGTGCTATTTGAGCCTCCATGTATTGTCTCTTTAAGCGCTGCCTGCTTGCAGACTTATTTACTTTGTATGGGGGGACTGTGTGTTTAATGCTCGAATCCCGCCCGAGCTGCGGAGTGATCGTTCCATTTTGTGGTCGCTGGAAGTACAAAGGGAGCCCATCTGAAAGCTGTAACTGTTTGTCAGTAATCATTTAAAGCACTAGCAGAATTGTAGTTTGTCTAACCTGCCTTTATTGCAGCTGGGACTCTGTGTGTGTTACCCCTCCATTGTGGACCTAAACTGCTGTGCTGGGCCAATTGGGTTAAGGGAGCCCTAAAATGGAGCCTGTGGATGAATCAGAACTTGGACTCTTAATTTTGAGCCAGCAACAAGGGGATTGTATGGGTAGTGACTCTGGGAAATGTAGTTTTGACCTTGGCACCTTTTTCCACCAACAGAGGGAGTCTTATTATGAGTGACAGCTGAACCAACCAACAGAATGATGTGGAGCTAAAGGAAATGCCCTGCTCTGTGAGTGAAAAGCTCAGATCAGTCGTGACAGTGAAGAGAGAAGGAGCTCTGTGATTCTGCAGTGTATAGTTTTACGCAGGAAGCACGTGTGAGGCCCTGAGGTTCGGCCTGCAGCCGTTGCAGGTGCCAGTTCGGACTGAAGCCAAGTTGTGAGGAGACAGAAGGAAACCTGAAGTGTGGAAACCAGGCTCACCCTGTAGAAGACTGGAGAAGTTGCTGAATCACGCTCGGTCTGTCGGGAACTGAAGCTGCTGTGTGTGCTCCCGGGTATTTTGCAGTAATTGCGATCGGGATCAAGGAGCAGCCTGCCTGGTATAGTACTTTCCCTTTACATATGAATGTGCATAGTGCTCATGTGGAATCGCTATTTCAGTCCGCCGTGCTGTGTGTTGTGTGTTGAAGCTGGAAACAAACCCCAGCTTGTCTCGGACTAAATCCACTTGCTATCAACTACAGTGGGGTCCAGTCACAAGGACCTTGTCTCCAGCTCAAACTCCAGAAAGTATGTTTTGCTATAATTGTGGGAAGGATGGGCACATGAAGAGAGAATGCCGGTCCCCAAAAGACACAGACAAACTTGTATATAGGCTACAAGGCGAGCTTCAGAGAACAAATCAGTGGTTAAGAGGTACATGAAATGATCCCAGTGAGGGTCTCAAAAATGCTAACTCACGCCCCTTTGTGGCAAGGTCAGTTGCCCAGGCCACTGCTACTGCCTCTCCAGACTGGTCCAGAATAGTGGGTCCCTCCATGGAGACCACTGTCAAGGTGAATGGAGTGTCTACAAGAGCTATATTAGACAGTGGCTCCCAAGTGACAATTATGTTCTAGGACTGGTATCAGAAGCATTTGTCAGACGTACCCTTACAACCATTGGAAGGACTGCATGTATGGGGGTTAAGTGAGAAGGCCTACCCCTACTCCGGTATATCCGAATTTGGCTGTCTTTCCCCACCTCTGTGGCTGGAGTGGCAGAGCAAGTAGAGACTCTGGCCTTAGTGTGTCCCCCTACTGGACTGTATGATGGGGTTCCACTACTAAATGGGACAAATGCGCATATGTTTAGACGGTTGGCGCAGTTGTGTTATGAGAAACAAGGGTCACAGACTGGTAGAGCTTTAAGAATTCCGGCATTGATCAAGAAGGCCTATGATGCCCAGAGAGATGCTGACAAAGTGGAACCAGAGGAACCGGCTGGAATTGTCTGGAAAAAGGATCCTGAGTCTGTGATCCTGGCGCCAAATACCCAGTGTACCTTACAGGCAGAGGTCCATATCAGAAAGTATGTCAAGAATAAAATCCTCATGCTGGATGCTCCAGGCGATGGGAAATTGCCGGAAGGACTGCTGGTCAAGCCAAGTATTTTGCCTGCCAGAGCCCATGCTTATCCCAGAGGAGTAATGGTCCAAGTTCATAATGTATCTGATGGAGAGATTCGAGTAAATAGAGGTTGCACCCTGGCTAATGTGCATTATGCGGATACTGCAGTGTTGCCTAGTAACAAGTGTTCGAGGGAGAATGACAGAATGACGCCCGACTTGTTTGATTTTGGTGACTCCCCGTTGCCAGCCAAATGGAAGATGAGAATCAGTAGAAAGCTTGCCCAGAGAGACCAGGTGTTTTCTTCCAAAGAATGGGACATAGGATGTGTGCAAGGAGCTGAGCACCACATCCGGCTGCATGATGAAAGGCCATTTCATGAGAGGTCTCGACGCCTGGCACCTGCTGACATAGATGATGTGAGACGGCATCTGCAAGAGATGCTTGCTGTTGGTGTAATACAAGAATCCAGAAGCCCATATGCTTCACCTATTGTGGTAGTGAGAAAAAAGAATGGGACAGCAAGGATGTGCGTGGATTATCGCACCTTGAACCGGCGGACTATCCCTGATCAGTATACAATGCCCTGCATCCAGGATGCTTTAGACTGCCTGAATTGTAGCAAGTGGTTCTCCAAGCTGGATCTTCGCAGTGAGTACTACCAGATCCCGATGGCCCCAGAAGACTGTGAGAAGACAGCCTATATCTGTCCGCTTGGCTTCTATGAATTCATGAGGATGGCTCAAGGGATTACAGGTGCCCCAGCCACTTTTCAATAACTGATGGAGTGTGCAGTGGTGGACATGAACTTATTAGAGTGCCTGGTGTACCTGGATGATGTTATTGTGTTTGGCAGCTCACTGGAGGAACATGAGAGCTGATTGTTCAAGGTGTTGGACCGACTGGAAGACTTTGGCCTAAAACCGTCCATCGATAAATGTCAATTCTTCCAAACATCTGTAAAGTATGTGGGACACATAGTCTCCACCGAGGGAATAGAGACTGACCCAAATAAAGTTGAGGCCTTGACCACCTGGCCACAGCCCCACAATCTAAAAGAACTGCAAAGATTCATGGGATTCTGTGGCTACTATCGCCATTTCATCAAGGACTATTCAAGAGTGATCCATCCTTTACTTAATCTTACTCAAGGTTACCCTCCTACCCACAAAAAATACAAGAGGTTGGTTTCTTCTAAGCCTGAGAGAGTGTATTTCCATCCCAATGAAGTATCTGGAGCCAGATGGACACCTGAGTGTAAAGCTGCTTTTCATGAGATTATATGTCCACTTACCCACGATCCTGTCCTTGCCTATGCAGATCCAATGAAGCCCTATGTCTTGCACACTGATGCTAGCCTGCAAGGCTTGGGGGCTGTATTGTACCAGGAGCACAAGAATGGCCTGAGATAGGGTTGTCAGAACCCTCTGAAGTTCTGGGTTCTAGTTCTAGTCTAGAACTTTTGAAAAAGTTCTAGGGTTCTAATCTTTTTTAGAACTTTTTAGAACTCGAACCCTATTTTTTTATTGTGCTGCCAGTAATGAAGATAGTAATAAAATACATGTAAAGGAAAAACTGTTCAATATGGGGGGGGGAGAAATAATCATGTGTGACATTAATAGGAATACAACTAGATGGTTTCTTCTGTTTGCTAAAACCAGCAACTTAATACAGGCCCCCCACCCCTCCACCCATATGTTAAAAGTTTTCCTGCTGCACCTGCATCATAGTTCCTTAGTGAAAGAAAGAGGCACATTAGCCATTTATGTACTCAGTTATATATACTCATTGTCATGAATTATGAGAAAAAATAACTGATATTACCTAATCTCAGCTATTTTCTGCTTTCTGTTTTAAATAAGTAAATCAAAAGTTGCTATGTTTAAAAGAAAGCTTTAATAACAAAGTCAAGCCAAGGTACTGCAGCAGCAGCACTTGGAAGTGTAGCAAAACATATTATGTCATAACATAGTCAGTCAAGACATTTGAATAAAAAAATATGCCAGTCATTGTTGCTGGCAAAAAATGCATGCAAGTTTCTAAGATAATGCATACATATACCAGCATTCTTGTTGACAAATTGAAATAATACATACAACTTTCTAAGATGATGCATTTTTGCAGCTGATACATCAATAAAATTTGTATTTCAGTCACATAAATAAAAAAATTGGTTTCCTCACCACATCCTAACTTAAGGAACATCTAATGTAGCTGCAGCAGTTGGCATGTGATGTTTAAGGGACAGTGTCTGTCAACCCCATTATGTATCAAATTATCACTACTTGTAAAGCAAAAACACTTTATGATAGGTCACATTCTGTGAAAACTGCTGATGCAGATTTTATTTTATTTCTGATTCCTTTATTCTTTTTAAAGGGACAGGACAATTGTGCTAGGTAGCAGCAGTTTGCAATGTATTTAATAAGAAAAAAAATATATATATATATATATATATTATATGTATGTAGTTGGTCTGTCATCATCTTTTCCTCACCATCCCCAGCTGATCATGAATCTGTAAATGAAAGGATTAAAACAACACCCACCTTTCACCCCATCACCCATTCCACTTTTCTTCCACCACCCTCATCTGTGCAGTAGCACCCATACCATCCTTACACCCATGTTAAAACCAACCCACAACCCTCACCCCCCCTCAAGCATGTATTCCACCCTCCTCCTCACCCAAATGTTTAAACTACCCCCACACTTACTCATGAACTACCATTCATGTCACCCTTCTCCATCCCTCACCCATGTTAAAACCCAGTCCCCCCAACCATCACCCATGTACTAGCATCCATTTTGGTTTATGGCTAACATTTCTGTAATTGAAAAAATAATAAACAGCTACCAATTAGAACTCATTGTTTTGTCCTCTTTAAAATTGAAAAATAGACCGCCCCCGGTCCCAGCCCATTCTGATGCACCACAAAGTCACAGAAGGTAAATCCAAAAATATATGTTAGCACTTTAACTATAAATAATATGATACAGAAAGGACTGACGTGACAGTGTCCCTTTTATGCCAAATTTGGGCCTGTTCCCACTGATGTTAAAATTGCCCTGTATATAAAACGTGTTGACTTTAGTTTAGACCCTAGCTACAAAGCAGTTTGCCATGAAATGGTGAAAGTTTTGGGAGGTATATAGCCCAAGGTAGTAGATTGAGAAAGGAGAGAGACAACCAAAGTCATCACAGTCTGTAAAAGTTTCCTTTTTGGTGCAGAGACACTCTGTCCCACACAGTATTTACCAGCCACCACCATCTGAGTTGTCATCACCATTAACATCCACAACATCAATCACTTCAGGATCAGTTTGTATACTCTTGTAAGGATATGAAAATCTTGACTTATTAACTTTAATAAAAGTTAACGTGTGTACATTTTCTGGCAGCAACCTATTTCTGGTGTCTGTCACAATATTGCCAGCTGTACCAAACATGCGTTCTGAAGAGACACTTGTTGCAGGACAACCAAGATATTTACAGGCTTCATCATACAGCTCTGTCCAAATCGACTTTTTTGATCTCCAGTATTCAGATAGGCATGCATCAATAGGAATAGGCAGTTCTTGCAGGTAACTGTCTACCATGATGAACAGAGACCGCTCAGAAGAGGAATCAGCAGAAGCTGGTATGGCAGCAATTTGGGAAAGGTTTTGCCACAGATTTAGCTTGCTACTAAGGGTTGAAGAAGTGTCAGTTGTGGAACAACTACTGTTAATGTTTGTGACTTTTCCAGTTCTGTATCCCTTTGTGAAGATGAACCTGCATGTTGTGGTGATGACAACCTGAGGGTACCATGCGTGTCTGTGTTTGACTCCTGTGAGTGCTGCAGCTCATCTAGCAACAGACATTTGTACTGCTCTATATCATCTGTTTTTGGAAGATGTATAGCCTTGAACCTGGGATATAAGAGAGTTGCAAGGATGTAGTGTTTTGATTTCATCATTGCAACTAATTTGTCATTGGTTTTGAAACGCTCGCTCATTCACTTTACGAGATTCCCATGATACAGGCGACATGTTGTCTGCGCTTCAGATCTGTCTTTTTCTATTAGTAGATTTAGAACACTGAGATGATGTGAAATTAGCATTATGAGTGGGATAACCTGACTCACAGATGCACCTTCAGAAGACATGTCCCTTGTAGCTGTCTCAAAAGGAGCTAGGATGAAGCACACCATCTCCATTAATTTCCACTGCAGCACAGACAGCATAATGTCATCTCTAATAATGTAACTGGAGCAATACTCATGCACAGTTTGCTTTTGCTCCAAGAGGTGCTGAAGCATATAAAGTGTTGAGTTCCAACGAGTGGAAACATTTTGAACCAGCTTTTGTTGGGGCAGCTTATGTTTTTTTTGCAGTTCGGACAATGTCCGTATAGCCTGGTTGAATGTGAAAAGTGAGTCACAATTTTTTTGCAAACAGCAATCATACCATCCACTTGTGTTTCACTGCTGAGAAATCCCATGACAATTAAATGTAAGCAATGTGCAAAGCAAGAAGCATGCAGAAATCCTCCATCCTGTACTGCTTTCAAGATGTTGGCTCCATTGTCACTTACTATGAAGCCACATTTTAGACCTTGAGAATAAACCCATTCGTCAAGGAGGTCATTTAGTTCCTGCAAGATGTTTGCAGCAGTAAGACTTTGCCCAAACTTCTTTATATGCAGCAGTGCCATCTTTTGGGGTGTCTTTGTTTTTGAAGAAGCACAAGAAAATGTGACCCAATGAGCGGTAAGGGACATGTAATCTATGTTTTGAGTGCTGGTCCACATATCTGTTGTGACATGAATAACCCCACCCTCTGCAGTTTTAAGTGCAAGCATCACTGTTGCTTTTAAAGCCTGATAAATGTTTGATATTTCAACATAGGAAAAGTACCTTCAATGAGGAACATTGTAACGAGGCTCTGCTAATGTCATGAGCTCCCTAAAATCCTCATGATCTACCAAAGAGTATGGGAGAAGAGCTCTGGCTAACAGTTCACCAATTCTGTGATTAACATGAAGGGTCTTTGGATGATTTCTAGTAAAGGTATTCTTCCTTTCAAATGCCTGAGACAGTGTTAGCTGTTTACAACATGTCCCTGCTGGTTTATTATACACCGTGCTTCGATGGGCAGATGGACGCGGAGATGGTGGACTAGGACTTATACATTCAGTGCCATCACTGGATGTGCAACTGGTACTAATGGTGCTGGCATTGGTGGTAACGGTGATCCTAGGGCTGGCAGTGGTTTTGTCTGCATCAAGTTCAGGCAATTCAGTATCCATTTCAGATTCCTGACCCTTCTCACGTGTGGTCTGGAAGATGGAGGACTTGGGTTTTGGAAGATCAAGCAAAACTGAATGCTTTTTCAGATGGCATTTAAGAGCTGTAGTGCCAAGGCATGACACAACTTTACCATGGCTTACACTCTGTTTACACAGGGAACAAACTGCTCTGCATGGATCAGTTTTACTGACAGAGAAATAATTCCACACCTCAGATGTGACAGATTTTGTTTGAGTGCTAGGAAGATAGCTAAAGACTGTTTGTGTCTTTTCACCCGTCCTAACAGAACCCGGGACATGCTCCTTGGTGCTAGAAGAGTGGGCAGAAGACTCTGATGGATTTTCATTGCTGGCCGACAAAGAAGTGGTGGATTCAATGGATATGTCCTTTTCATTGCCAACAGTGCTGGATGTATTTGCAAGTGCACTACCTGATTCATTGTCAGCAGACTTGCTCATTTCACTTTGTTGAGGAAGTAATGCTACGTCACAAGACACAACAGTGTCAGACTGAGACAAAGAGCTACTGTCTGAGTCAGAGAGGGACTCACTGTCACTTGCATTATTACTGCTAGTCACAGGATTTAACAGCATGAATGGCATACCTTATGGTGCCTCTCGTGACCCCAGCAGCTGCAGAGTTTTCTTAAAGGTCCCCTTACCACACTTCACTGTTGCTCTTTTGCTGTTTGTTGAATTATTATCACGTGAAACATTTTGGTTATTTCTGCTAGCACCAGGATTACCACTACCACCAACACCTGCTCCAACACCAGCACTAGATGCTTCATCTATGTTGGTGTCAGCCATAACAGAACCAGTATACTGCAGTGAATACAGCCACACAATTCCTGTGTAAGAAAGCAATGTGATCTATGATCACTGGCTACAACTCTAAAATTTTATTTTGGCTGGCTATGTGACACTGTGATGCAGTGGACTGAAAGTAATTGAAGAATATGATGGTTTGCAACTAAAGGATCCCAGGTTCAAGGCATACAGAATGATTGGGCTGCTGGGCATAGGCATACACACAGCAGTGAAGGGGCGCACAGCAGCAGGGTGATGGGCTGACCACAAGAGATGGAGCAAACCAAGGAAAGAGATTTTTCTGTCTCTCCTCCCAACAGGGAAATATATTTCTGGGCTTCTGTCATGTATTTAAGGATAATGCCACCACACGACAACTAGCCACTGGGCCTCTCTCGGTAACACACACTGGGTAGGGTACAATGCAGTAAAAAGGCACACAGCAGATGGGCTGGCCACAGGAGACGGAGTCACGCACACATACACAACCCAAGGAAAGAGATTTTTCTGTCTCTCCTCCCAACAGGGAAATATATTTCTGGGCTTCTGTCATGTATTTAAGGATAAAGCCACCACACGACAACTGGCCACTGGGCCTCTCTCGATAACACACACTAGGTAGGGTGGGTACAGTGTAGTCAAAAGGCACACAGCAGATGGGCTGACCACAGGAGATGGAGTCACACACACATATACGACCCAAGGAAAGAGATTTTTCTGTCTCTTCTCCCAACAGGGAAATATATTTCTAGGCTTCTGTCATGTATTTAAGGATAATGCCACCACACAACTGCCCAACAATGGGCTTCTCGCAGTAACACACAATGGGTAGGGTACACAGTCAGCAGCCGCAGCAGGGTGATGGGAACAGGAACACCACAGGAGAATAGAGAGATACAGTGTAGTGGTCAGTGGAGTCACACACACACAACACGCAAGTAGGGAGTACTGTGTAAAAAAAAAAATAAAACAGCCTGGTGTTGTTCTATCAGGAATTTTATAGGGTGGAATAGAAGGACACTCAGCAGCACAGTACCATGACAGAATCCTCTCCCCTTCCTGTCCTCCTGATTATTTTACTTTGTTTTGTGGAGTAGAGTATAAAGTAGTAAATAAAAATGCCATCAAATTCAAATGTTTCAACTTCTCAAAGACTCATACATTAAAGTTAAACTTAATTTTCCTCGAGTCACAATCTGTTTGTTTTAATTTCTTCACCCCTCCCCAGCCATCTGATGATCGTTCCTTCTTCCCAGCATGAAACAACAATGGAGTTTTTGAACTGTTGTTTGAGACTACGATAAAATTCTCTCAGTTTCACTCAAATACTCAGCAACTTTAACTTCCCTCACACTGTCCATCTCATCCTGAGGCTGAGCCTCTCACCAACTGTTCCCCTCCCAAGTTCGGGCCCTTTCCTTTCCTCGGTTCCCAGTGTCACTCCCAACCCCGAGTCCCCCCTGGCCCCTACCTTTAGTTTTCACCCCCACCCACCTCTTAGCTTTTTTATTTATTTTTTTAGTTTACGCAATACACACACAACGATTTAATTAGCAAGCAATTGCCAGAGAGCAGAGCTAGCCCAGACAGAGGGAACGAAAGAGTAGCACAAGCTGCTGCAGCCTGCAGCTCCTTTATGGCACTGGGCTGGCTGGGAAATGAACGGAGCTGCAACCGCGCACCAGTTTACGTCTACCATCCACCACCTGACCGCAGAGAAGATGGTCAGGTGGTAACAGGACTGTGGGGATGAAGTACGCAGGTGCGCAGTCTGATTCCAGTGCAGTCCACACCATTCAGCCCCCACAAGTTTGTGTATGCCAGCCATCATGCACCCTTGACCCTTCCCTTCATTCCACCTCCTTTCTGCCTCCTGTGACACTGTGCTGCCTCCCAATCCCATCCTGCTCTTTCAACCTCTCTCCTGAGTCCCGTCCCTTCGGAGCCAATACTATAGGGCTAGGCAAGTTTGCGTTGCGGTTACGGCTTCTTAAGGCAAAAAAAAAACGGATTGATTTGAACCCATTTGCGAACCCACTAGTGTTCAAATTCTGAATTAGAACTCGAACATCAGAGTTCGTGATGGGTTCGAATCTTTCCCGAACTAGTTCTGACAACCCTAGCCTGAGACCAGTGGCCTTTGTCAGTAGAAGCCTGACCCCATCCGAAAAGAACTATCCTGTACATAAGTTAGAGTTCCTAGCTTTGAAGTGGGCTATTGTTGACCAGTTCCATGAGTACTTGTATGGGGCTAAGATACTAGTAAAAACTGACAATAATCCTTTGACCTATGTGCAGACTTCAGCTAAGTTGGATGCCACTGGCCATAGGTGGCTTTCTGCATTATCTACATACGACTATGCTGTTGAATACAGAGCAGGCCTGAACCACATAGATGCTGATGCTCTCTCCCGGAGGTCTGTTCCCCGGAATGACTGGGTCAGACTGTCAGAACCTGATATTTGAGCACTTTGCCAGAAGTTTGACAGGGAGGAACAAATGTCCATGGATGCAGTGGACTGTATGGTGGATTGTTTGGGACCCTCTGAGAATTGCATACCTGCTGTTTATTGCCACATTTCTGCAATAGACATTGGTGCACTGCCTCAGCTGGACAATGACAGTATTCAGCAGGCTCAATCCTGAGATCCCATGATCAAATCAGCTTTAGAAACCCTCTATGCAGGGAAAGATGTGTCCAAATTACGCTCCACTGATTTGAGAACTGCATTGCTATACAAGGAAGGTTCTAAGTTGAAACTGATCAATAGACTGTTATAAAGAGAAACAGTAGACAGAGGGGGACAAATAGACAAACAACAACTAGTGCTGCCCACTGCCTTTCAAGACTCAGTACTGAGGTCCTTACACAACCACATGGGGCACCTTGGTATAGACAGAACACTTGACTTGGTGAGATCCAGATTCTATTGGCCTAAGATGGGGGCTGATGTTGAGCAACACATTCGAACTTGTAGTCACTGCTTACAGAGGAAAGCTTTGCCCCAGAGGGCTGCCCCCCCCTTGTTAACATCACCACCAGTGCACCCATGGAGCTGGTCTGTATTGATTTTCTGAGTTTGCAGTCAAATCAAAGAAACATTAGTAATGTGCTGGTGGTCACTGACCATTTTACGAGATATGCCCAAGCTTTCCCCACCAAGGACCAGAAGGCATCCACTGTGGCAAAAGTACTTGCAGAAAACTTTTTTGTTCACTATGAGGCTCCACAAAGAATCCATTCTGATCAAGGGAGAGACTTTGAGAGTTGTCTGATCAAAGAGATGCTTTCTCTGTGGGGAGTGCGAAAGTCCAGAACCATCCCTTACCACCCCCAGGGGGACCCACAGCCTGAACATTTCAACCGTACTTTGCTAGATATGCTAGGCACCCTCCACCAAAAGGACAAGCCTAGATGGAGCCAACAAATTAGCACCCTGGTAAATGCCTACAACTGCACCAAAAGTGATGCCACTGGGTTCTCCCCCTACCACCTGATGTTTGGAAGAGAAGCTCGACTGCCAGTAGATGTATGTTTTGAAGTTTCTCCTGATGGGGTTCGAGCTGACAACTATTTACAGTATGTGCAAAAGTTAAAGGCCAAGCTAAATCATGTATACCAATTGGTTCAAACCATGGCTGCCAAAAGAAATCTGGCCAACAAGGAAAGGTATGATAAAAAGAAGAAAGCACAGGAACTCCAGGAGGGAGATTGGGTATTGCTAAGAAATCTGGGACTGCATGGCAAACATAAGATTGCTGACAGATGGCACCATCTCCCTCACATTGTAGTGGGCAAATTAGATGATCTGCTTGTGTACAAAGTAAGGCCTGAAAATAATTCAAAAGATGTTAAAACAATGCATAGAAATCATTTACTGCCCATTGGACAAATCTTGATTGAGTCTGAGCCCCCAGAAAGTGCTCACTCTCGACCAGTGACCCGAGCTGCTGCTAAGCAAAAGCAAAGAAAGTCTGCACCTACAGATGCTGAGTTAAAGTGTTCCCCACAACTAGTCCCAGTTGAAAATGACTGTCAATCCATGTCAGAGGAAAGTGAGTGCAACTTTGGGTACTACCCCTCTTATGAACTTAGTCAATTGTTTCAGGGCAATCCCCTAGTCAATCCTGGAGGTGATGTTGGACCTTCTGGACTGTCTAAGCCCCCAGCTTTGTCCCTGGAGCCAATGCTCCCAGAAAGTGAAGTGCAAAGCATCAAGTCAGATGACATGGAATCATTGTGTATGGTTGAACTGTTTGAGCTTTCAGAGGTGGAAAATGATGAACTGGAACAGACTGGTGATATACCAGAATAAGAAGAGTATTTTGAGTGCCATGACGGTCCATTGCCAGTGTCCGAAAGCCCTCTATGTGAGCCAAGTGTTGTGGACTCAGAGATTGTAACTCCTGGAGCTGAAAGTGCCCTAAGGTAGCTGATAAGGAAGGGCCCCCTCTCTTCAGGTTTCATGTACAGGAGGTAATAACCTGAGTTATGGTACAATGAGTGCATAATACTGTGAAAAAAGTGATGTACTGAAAAGTTTCAGAAATGTGTTTCTGGTAAGGTGATATGTTGATGGATGATTACATGTATCAGCCTAATGTGATACTGATGTATATGGTTGTATTGAAACTCATGGGGGTACTTACTTGACGTGGACGCCAAGTTTTTCCAGGTCAGGAAGGATGTAACCCCCTTGCAAATGGGGGTTCCCAAAAGTCTTCCAGGAGCTTGCCTGAATGCTCTAAGTCTGGGTGATGTTCAGCGTCTGAGCTGTTTAAATGTGGTTCCAAGTCAGTGCTATTTGAACCTCCTCATACAGTCTCTTTAAGAGCTGTCTGCTTGCAGACTTAGTTTGTATGGGGGGACTGTGTATTTAATGCTTGAATCCCACCCGAGCTGTGGAGTAATCGTTCCATTTTGCGGTCGCCTCAAGTGCAAAGGGAGCCCATCTGAAAGCAGTAACTGTTTGCCTGCAATCATTTAAAGCATTAGCAAAATTGTAGTTTGTCTAATCTGCCTTTAATGCAGCTGGAATTCTGTGTGTGTTACCCCTCCATTTTGGACCTAAACTGCTGTGCTGGGCCAGTTGGGTTAAGGGAGCCCTAAAATGGAGCCTGTGGATGAATCAGAACTTGGACTCTTAATTTTGAGCCAGCCACAAGGGGATTGTATGGGCAGTGACTCTGGAAAATGTAGTTTTGACCTTGGCATCTTTTTCCACCAACAGAGGGAGTCTTATTGTGAGTGACAGCCAAACCAACCAACAGAATGATGTAGAGCTAAAGGAAATGCCCTGCTGTGTGACTGGAAAGCTCAGATCAGTTGTGACAGTGAAGAGAGAAGGAGCTCTGTGCTTCTGCGGTGTAAAGGTTCGCGCGGGAAGCACATGTGAGGCCCTGAGGTTCGGCCTGCAGCCGTTGCAAGTGCCAGTTCGGACTGAAGCCAAGTTGTGAGGAGACAGAAGGAAGTCTGAAGTGTGGAAACCAGGCTCACTCTGTAGAAGACTGGAGAAATTGCTGAATCGCGTTCAGTCTGTCGGGAACTGAAGCTGCTGTGTGTGCTCCAGGGTATTTTGCAGTAATTGCGATTGGGATCAGGGAGCAGCCTGCCTGGTATAGTACTTTCCTTTTACATATGAATGCACGTAGTGCTTGTGGGGAATCGTTATTTCTGATCCTCCATGCTGTGTGCTGTGTGTTGAAGCTGGAAGCAAACCCCAGCTTGTCTCGGACTAAATCCGTTTGCTATCAGCTGCAGTAGGGTCCAGTCACAAGGACCTTGTCTCCATGCCCTGTTGCTCTGGCAATCCAGAAGAACATCCATCCTCCAGTCCTCAGCTTGGGTATTGTGAGTACAAATGAGGGTATTCCCCTGCAGCCTGTTTTCAATCACAAGTGTGTCATCTAATTCTTATTGTTTCACTGCTTCATGGACTGAGACATCTGGTTCCGGATTACAATTGGGTGTTGTGCATATATTTTCTTCTACAGGGCCCTATCCATCTGCACCTGCTGGACAACCCCAGGCAATGGACCTGACTAGCCCACCCCGCAATCTGGGTATCCAGAGTGTGACTTTTCAGACCCTGTATGTGTGCACAGTACTGTGATTTAATGCCACCAATTAACCTGATTTCTCCCACCCGTGTTACTGTCCCCTAAATAAATCAGATTTGTTGTTGTTATACTATAGATGCTGGCACTATTCAAAAATTGCTTCAAAATTTAGACCCTTACAAGTCAGCAGGGCCAGATGGTTTACACCCCCGTATTCTTAAAGAATTAGCTATCCCTCTTTCTGGTCCTATTGCTGCCTTATTTAATAAATCCATACAAGAAGGCCAGGTTATTGATGTCTGGAGACAAGCGACTGTGGTTCCTATCTACAAGAAGGGTTCTAGGCGGGAGGTGTCTAATTATAAACCCATCAGTTTGACATTAATATTGAGTAAAATGCTTGAAGGAATCATCAAGGATCACCTATGTAAGACAATAGAACCAGATCCCACTCAGCATGGTTTTGTTAAGGTAAGATCGTACCAGACAAACCTGCTGAGTTTCTTTAATGGAATGAGTGGGGCATTGGATAGGAGTGAGGCAGTAGATGTCATTTTTCTGGGTTTTTCCAAGGCCTTTGACAAGGTCAGCTTATTGAGGACATGATTAGCATTGGAATAGGGGGAAATACATCACATTGGGTGGAATCATGGCTAAAGGGGCGCACCCAGAGGGTGTGTATAAAGGGCTTTTTCTCGGATTGGGATGTTGTGACTAGCGGGGTCCCATAGGGTTCGGTCTTGGGTCCGTGTTTGTTCAACATATATATTGTATCATTAAAAACCACAACTAAGGTTTGGTTAACAAAATTTGCTGACGACACACGATTAGGCTACCCGATTATTAACACTGGTGATATAGATACCCTCCAGTATGCCCTTGATGAGCTACAGAATTGGGCTACCAAAAAAGAAACTGTCCTTTAATACCGATAAATGTGTTGTAATGCACTTTAGGAGGAAAAACAACCAAGCTAAATACATTTTTGGTGGAAAAATCTTAAAAACAGTAGATGATGAGCGTGACCTGGGTATTAGAGTATCCAATGATCTTAATTCTAAGCTACATCGCCATGCAGTTATCAAGAAGGCAGCTGGTGTGTTGCACTGCATAAACAAACATATCAGCAGTAAAAGTAGTGATGTTCTGCTCCCGCTGTATTCATCTTTGGCAAGGCCTCATTTGGAGTATTGTGCCCAATTTTGGGCACCAGGGGGAAAAAGGCTCTATAAGAACATTGGAAAAAATTCAACAGAGAGCAACTAGAAAGATCAATGAAGTTAAAGGCTTGGACTACAATGCTAGACTACAAAAACTAGGACTCTATACGTTAGAGTATCGCAGAATGAGGGGTGATTTATGTCTGCTATTTAAGGCTTTATATGATGATCACCTTTGGGAGTTATTGGGTCTCGAATTGAGGGATACTATTTACACCACCATGGCGCATCCACTTCAATTAAAAGTAGAACAATGTAAAACAAAAAACAGAAGTAGTTGGTTCACAATAAGAGTTTGTAAAATCTGGAATGGTTTGCCCTTGGAGATAGTAACACATGAAAACATGGATACATTTAAAAAATATCTGGAGACCTATTTGCAACAAAAATGCATAGTGGGATATAATTAATATTTGCAAGCATTATGGACCATGGTCTACTAGCTCTGCATAACCTATGATACCTATGATATACTGTCTATGGTGTTGCTACTTATGGAAAAACTATTGTATTTTGCTGTGTATGTTGTTTAACCTTATTTTACAGGGGGTCCTCAGAGACGTGCTGCGGAATCAGTCACGAGGGTAAGTGGTACTTTATGAGTGAACACTGTGTATACGTGGGGTATTGGGGCTGTAACTCCTGTGTACTGTGTGAGCTACTAGAGGGAACCAAAGGGAGTCACAGTGTCCCAGAGGGCTGTGATCAAGCTAGTCTAACCACTACAAACCCTGACCTCTGGGTGGAGGCACCCGCCATAGAATCTAGGCCCCTCAACCTGTCAGTAGTCAAGCAGGCAGGGGTAGTAGCCCTTGGGATAGCGCCACCTAGGGGTTACACCCAGCTAAATGGGACATATTTAGTTAGTTTCTGGTGTTTACTTTTTAAAAAAACATCCAGAAATATCCTTTCTGGGCACCCCAATATACATGGTTCCCAGTATAGCGAGAGGAGCTGCTCACCTGCATTCTTTGTATGAGAACAGTTGAACTTTCTTGACATCTGCAGATGCAGTTGGTGACATGCTGCTGACTTGTGTGCCAGCAGTGAGCTGGTGATCTTGATTTCTTCCTTTCTCTGGGTCTGTCTGTCTGTCTGTCTATCTATCTATCTATCTATCTAGCTATCTATCTATCTAGCTATCTCTCTATCTCTCTATCATGCTCATATCCTCCCCCTGAGCACAGCCAGCCCTTCCTCGTGTTTCCCCAATCCAGAACATCTAACAAAGCAGAACAAGTTGTCCACCCACAGTACCGTTTCACAACCCTCACCCCTCCAGGTTGCCCCCAGCATGAATAGGTGTCTACCCTCAGTGCCACCGTAGACTTAAACTGGTACGGGGGCTCCCAGTCTCCAGTGTCAGATCCAGTAGATTAAAGCTGGAAGAAAGAAAATTCTCTCGTCTTTTTTTTTTCTTTAATTAATCGGTAAAAGAGTAAATAAATTCACTATTCTGACCCCCACACACACACACTCACACGCACACACCCCACTCAGCACCCACCACCCCACACCCTACACATAAACCCTTATTCATCTGAGCAAGTCCCAAGACGTAGATCTACTCTTCAGCTGAAGACATATCTTGCTGCTGGAGCAGTCAACTATGATATGAGAAAATAAGGTAAATCCAGTTTAATGTATTTCAGATGGGTTTGAACTTTTACTCATAACTTTGTCATTTTTTAGTACTTTTACACCAAATTTTCAACACAGCCTTTTGGGGACCCTACCTCCTGAACAAGGTAGGTGGAATGCTTTGAATCTGACCTGAAAGGTGATTTCACTGTTTCTATGCAAAATCAGTTTTTGGGCAGGATTTGAAAATGTGCTTCTGCTAGGTTCATGAGGTAGGGTCATAAAAAGGCCATGTCGAGGCTGGCCTGGTGGCACTGAGGGTTGAGGCACTGGATGACATATTTCATACCACTCCGGCAATCTGGGTTCGTTCATGAGCTCGTGATGCCTGGGGTTGGCTGGGGGAAGGGGGAGGAGCCAATTGAGCTGCTGATAGGCAGCTCTCCTCCTTGGGGAGGGCTTGAGGGTCTCCTCAATGCTTGCTCGCCTGCTGATGGAGGCTGGGGGGTGACGTCACATCGAGGAGCCCTGGTGTTAGGCTGTGGCGAGGGTAGAAGGGGCCATCACTGGAGCCGCGGTGCACATGCGAACCTCCATGCACATCCGCATTCTGGGGCTTCAGGGCTAAGGGGAGTAAATGGGGAAATACAGGGGTTGCAACAGAATGACACCTCTGGGCCAGCTCCAGGGGATCTGCCAGGACACACAAAGCATCTATAAGATCCCGAAAGAGCCTCAGAGACCAGTAAGGGTGGCTGACATGGGCAGCAGTCCGCTGTGGAGGATAAAAAGTAATATGGAAAAAAAAAAAGACTATCTTGGAAATTTGGTGTAACAATATGTTAAAATGATCAAGTTATGAGTGAACATTGAAATATTTCAATGTTTACTCATAACTGCACACATTTTCAACATTTTTCTGCCAAACTTTCAACATTGCCTTTTTGGGACCCCACACCATGAACAAGGCAGGTGACATGTTTCAAATTCATCCCAAAAGGTGCTTTCACAGTTGCGCCATGAAATCGCATTTCAGGCAGCAGTTGATAATTTGCACCTACCTGGTTCATGAGTGGTGTCATAAAAGGATAATGAAGAACATGTGGGGCAAAAATATGGTAACGTGACCAAGTTATGAGTGAACAATTAAGTATTTAAACGTTCACTTATAACTGTTAATTTTCAATATTTTGACTCCAGACTTTCAACGTAGCTATTTTTCACACCACCTCATAAACGTCATAGGTGTCATTTTTCAAATCCTGGATATAAAACATACAAAAATGCCAGCAGATACAGGCCATATGGTCTATCAAGTCTGCTCGAGTGTGCAGCTCCCAGTCTAATCTACTGCAACTGCCCCCCCACCCCTTGCCTGTCCATCTGATTTATCACCCACTTCTGCCAACTCCCCCTCCCCAGCTTCCCCCCAGTTTAGACCTTACCTTTGGCCCTGTTCCACCCTCTTTTAAAACTGCCCACAGATTTCAAGGATATCACTTCTGTGGCAATTTGAAGAAGAAGAAGAAGAATCAGCATTTATATAGCTCTTTTCATACACAGTGTATCACAAAGCACTTTACAAGCAATGCTAGACTGGTAGTGAAGTGACTGAACGTGTAGTGGCAGCCATATCACACATCAACACCCACACACAGCCTAGATAATTGCATGAACCAGTTCATGGGTAGGGGAATGTTGGCCAGGACACTGGGAATGTCCCCTACTCTTTGCAAAGAGTGCCCTGGGTTCTTTTACTTCCACCTGGACACCCACCAGGACAATGCCAGGATGGGTAGAAGGGACCTCAGTTTAACATCTCATCCAAAAGACGGCACACCCCACACCACCCTAATACTGCACTTGGATGCCAGTGTTTTAGGTATAAGTTCAATCCCAGTGTGGGACAAGAACTCACGACCTTCTGGTCCAGAGGTGGATGTGCTACCAACTGAGCCACGTTGACACCTTTGACCACTGCGGTAATATTTCAGACATATTGCTGTCGTATTTTTCTGTGATTTTGGTTATGTTTAAATTCCCCAAAATGCCTGGAGATAGGTTGGACAGAAGGAGGCCCATTTTTTGTTGTTTTTTTTTAAAGGTTACATAGGGATGATGTGTATTCAAGCATCTGAAAAACGCTAGCTTAACAGAAACCTAAAGTTACATTTCAAAGAAGATTGGAATTTCCTGATAAGCTGATCACAAGGCAAAGGTGTCATAAGGACAGGAGACAGAAAAACTATCTTGCTGTCATAAACTTTCCAGTTCAAAGAAAAAAATACTTTGAGAACAAGCTCTGGAAGTGTATTTACATTTTATTAAGTAGCAGGAAGAACACTGGAGATCAGAGGCCCAGCCAGGGTGTTGGAACTGTAGGAAATATAAATAATTAATAATGTTCACTCCCTTAAAATTTGGGAAAGAGCGAGAGAGAGACCCCTGCTGGCCTAAAAATTAACAGCAGTACTTGGAGATGTCTAGGCCTATATAACTCTGCTCACAACAGAGGCAACACACACATTTTCTGAGACTCCTTTCCAGACACACCACAGAAGCCAAACTGTCTGCCTCAGGGCAGGACTGCCACACACTCACACTGAAGACCAGTGGCTACAGAAGAACTGGAAACATCTGCAGACTTCATTTATTTTCTGGACTTTTGATTCTCCATAGACAAGGTAGAAACTAGACAATTAATTTCACAGTGCATTTTTTATGTATATTTCCAACTTTTGTTTTGTTATCTTGTAACCAAATTTCTGAATCTTTTGTTTGTAAGTCTTGTGTGATAATTATTTAGTAATCAGTAAAAACACTTGCTTTTAAAACACTGCCTGGAAGAGATTTTATTGTGTGTGTGAATTGTAGGAACATTTGTTCAATTTGTGACTAGCCTGTTTATTGCTAAAGGTGCCACCATCGCTTCCAAAGACTAGAATCCTGGAAGGGAATCTGGGTGCCTAAAGTAGGGGAAATACATAAGTCTCTGGTGAGGTGTGTAAAAGGGGAACTAGGTCACTGCACCACCCATGGGGAAGACACAAGTCAGGGATTACAAGGCAGCTCAGAAGAGCTCATAATGCCTGGGTCTTCCCCCAGTACAGCAACCAAGGAGGGTTCTCACCTGGCTACAGAACTGAGACTGTATTTTACCCTTACACAGATAAGAGAGTAAGCCCTGGAACCTTGTGGCAAGAGTTCAGTTGTGAACTCAGCGAGCACTCTAGAAGTACATGGGGAAGGTATTCCTGTTTTCCCCTGTCATGGATTGCACTTAGGGGTGGGCACTGTGGGCTCAGTGGACCTGGCCCGCCAGGAGTGGTTTTGTGACAGATCTGGTGGCACAGCAGTGGGATCCAAGAGATACTGGTGGCACAGGCATACGAGGGTGGATTCGAGGCCAGTGTATTAGATTGGCAAGCCACACACAAAAAGGGGAAAGAGATCTGGGAAAAAAGCTATTTGGTTACAGCATAAAGTTCCCTACCCTGTTGTTTTGTTGTTGTTTTTTTACAGTGTAAGCTAGTGTAGCAGTAGTTGGGGAAGAAGATGGCTTCCAACTACAGTGAATGCACTGCAGACGAGTTAAGGCAGTTGTATCAAGAAAGAGGTGTCCATTACGAGAGGCAAACCACAAAGAACCTCATGAAGGCTCGCATGGTAGCTGTAGAGCAAGTGGTTGCCCAGAATCTCGAGGCAATGCCAGTGACTGAAAGAGACAAGACCTTGGGTGTGGGGGTGCCAATGGCCATCACAGTGTCTAGCCCCAGGGAGGAGGACAACAAGACCAGAGGGAGCCCAGAGCTACAGAGCCAGGGAAAGGCCACCACAGAGCTGGAGCTGGTAGGAATCAGGCTGTAGCCGGAGCTGAGGAAACTAGAGATTGCAGAAAAGCAGCAGCAGAGGGAATTTGAGCAAAGAACATTTGAAACCCAGCAGCAGAGAGAGAGTTCAAGCAGAAGAGGTTTGAACTGGAGATGCAGGAAAAGCAGCACCAGAGAGAGAGAGAGTTTGAACTAGAGAGGCTGAGACTCCAATGACCAGTGCCAGAGAAGGTAAGTGGCAGGGGTGAACCTGAAACTCCAGGACTGGGGTATAAATTAAATTCCAAATTAATAGCGGAACTTAAAGAGGGGGAGGATAGGGATGCATTTTTGAATTTGTTTGAAAAGGTCTGTATCCAGGCCAAGATACCCAGGGAGGCCTGGAACTTTCAGCTATCCCCGCTGCTTACTGGAAAAGGGCTTGAGACACTAGGCCAAATGGACAACAAGGACAGTAAAAACTATAAGAAACTTAAAGCTGCTTTACTTAAAAAGTATGGACTAACTCCTGAGACCTACAGGGTTAAGGGCAAGGGAGTAGCAGCGCCATCCAGTATGCAGATGATGCAGTCATTTATAGAGCTTCCCCTAACTTACCAGAGTTGCGGACAGCCCTCCAAGAAGACATCCATCAGATGGAGGACTGGCTCACTCTAAACAAAATGGTTTTAAACACCAACAAAATGAAGGTAATGCTCTTTGGCCCTAGATCCCTGGGAACAGAGAGGTCACATCTCCTTCAACTCCAGTCCAGGGTGCAAAACTTGAGGTGGTCACCTCCACCAAATACCTTGGCCTTACCTTGGACCAAGGCCTCACACTAAAAAATCATGTAGATCAAATAACCAAAGCCATCCATGGGAAACTTGGCATCCTTTATAGACTAAAGGACCAGATCATCCCGGAAGCTAGGGTAGCCATTGCCATTAGTGTACTCCTCCCAAAACTCACATACGTGGCCCCGATCCTCCAGGGCGTGGCCGTGATGGAGTTAGGAAGGCTGCAGACCTTGTACAATAAGATAGTCCGCTATGCCACCATGTCTCACCTGAGGACTCACCACTGTGAGGCCCAATCCAGGCTCAGGTGGCCGTCTCTGGATGCTCGCCTCTCCTACCCAACCCTCTGCCTTACATTCAAGCTACTGGGTCCTCCACCTCCCCCCAGCCTGGATGGGCTCATCAGGGTGAAACCCAACCCACGGTGCCTGCGCTCATCAGGCCAAACTCTCCTCATGGTTCCCAGGATTAGGACTAAAGCCGGGTCTAGGTCCTTTGCGTACACAGCCCCTTCCACCTGGAACAATCTCCCCTTGGAGGTACGGGAGGCTGAGACCATTACCAGCTTCCGGACTAAGCTTAAGGGACACCTGCTCAACAGGAGCATATGTCTTTGCTACAGTACCTGACCACATACTGCCACCTGGGTAGCTCAATAGACCCTCCCTACCTCCATCCTGGCAGTATAACAGTCCTCCCCTCTCTGACGGGGTGCACTTATGTCCCAAATCTATCCCCCCTTCCAACTTGTCCACGCAGCAGTTAACCTTAGGTCTTTAGCTGCTGCTCACTATTCCAGAGCACTTTTAATCTAATCAATAATTAGTGATGTTTAATGTTTAATGGTCTCATTATTAGTAAATTCTATGTCCTTACAGCCTGCATGTCTTCCACTACCTGCTGCCCGTAAACATATGTATTCTTACTGTTAAAACTACTCAATCTCCTGACTGTACTGATCTGTTACCTGTATGTTTGTTGTTTCACCTGGTCGCCCTGAAAAGGGACCTTTAGGGCCCAGCTACCCGTCATCAACAAAATCTAAATAAATAAATAAATAAATAAATAAATTCTGTGAAACTCTGAAAAAAGCCCTGACATGAGCTTTGAAGAACTCACTACACAAAGCAACATCAGTTTTTAAAACATTGGTGGGAGGGGGTGGAAACAAACTCTATGGGGGAAATTGAGGGGGTTTGTTACTAGAACAGTTCTTTTGGGCAACTCTATGGGGAACTTTGAGGACGTTGTTTTACTAGAGCAGTTCTTTTGGGCTTGCCCAGAGGAACTGAAAACCTGGCTAGAGGACCAGGATCCAAAAACAACACAGCAAGCTGCTGAACTCTTGGATCGCTATGCCACGAGCAAGCCTGCTGTGAAAGGAAGTGGGGGGAGCAGGTGCTGCTGAGCAGAAGGGGAAAAGCGTGCCTTCAGGGCAGCTAAAACCTTCACTGACACTGCATACAGGGATAAGCTCCAAGTTACCGAAAAAGGATTTCTTGGATAAAAGAAATGAGGAATGCTGGTTCTGTAACCAGCCAGGTCATCTTGCTAGACTGCGTCCTAAAAAGGTACAGAGTGGGCAAAGTGTCCTTTCAAAAGAGCTGGGTGCACTGTGTATCTCTGAAAGCATGCCTGTAGACAAGAGGAAGCACATACACCTGGTTACCATAAATGGGGTGCAGACCCATGGGTTAAGGGACATGGGGGCATCTCTTTCCCTGGCAAAAGGGGATTTAGTTGGGCCTGAACAGCTTATACTTAATCAGTCTGTAACTGTGAGGGGATTCACTGGGGAGGAGAAAACTCTGCCACTAGCTAGTGTTCTCCTGGATTGGAGTGAGACAGGAGAGAGGGTGGAAAAAGTGGCAGTGCCAGACAACCTTGCCCTGCACGAGATTATAGTGAATACTCTACAGCAGGGGGTGGTGTGTGAGGTTACCCACAGTCAGATGGCTAAGGCCCCTTGTAATTCACTGAAACCCACAGAAGCACCTGTGGAAAAGACTAGGGGGCTGGTTTCCCAGCCTATGTCTCCTGACATGGAGAATAGTGAAAGGGAGGCAGGATGTCATCAAGTAACCATTCACAAAACAGCTAAAGAAGGTACTCTGAGGAGGGAGAGGTAACTATTGGTCAGAAGGATAGGGATGGCAGTGACTATGAATGCCCTGATGCTGCACAGCTATGGAGTCCAGTTTAGAAAATGAGTGGGGACATGTTCCATGCTTTGGGAAAATAAATTTTGCAGCTGCTCAGAGGACTGACCCTAGTTTGGAGAAGCTGAGGGCTTGTGCAGAATCTGAGGGGACACAGGGAGGTGACATGAGACATAGGGTATTTTGGGACTATGGACTGTTGTATATTAAGGACATGAGGACAGAAGGAAAGATGATGGGTAGGCAGCTTAAGTAAAAATCTTTATTTTTATACAGGGATACAAATGTAACCATTTTAATCTTGGCTAGTCTAGGTTTGGGGAGAAAATCTGTTTGCTCAGCTCTTTGGCTAGGTTTGTACTGCTGGTCAGTGGTGCCCAAGTAAATCCAGACACTGGAAGCAATAAATGAAATGTCCAAATCAGGAATGGGATTCTAGAGTGTGGCTTTTATTCACATCAACACAGGAATAACAAAGCAAAGATTGACACCCACAGGGCTACACTCACTGGCAATGCATATTTGCAGAGGACAGAAAACTCTCAGGTTCTGAACACATCTGGGCTCACACGGCCCAAACTGGTACTCTTCTCTTTTATTCCCTGACATGGCACCCCAGCCAGTACTAGGACACTTTTCCATATAGCATGGTTTGATGATGGCTCCCTAACCCACCCAATGAGTACTTTCTAGCTGTAAAGGGAAAACATCCATAATCCTACGTCTGGGTACTTTCCGCAGACACCGGCCAAGTGCCCGGGAGAAAACTATAGGTGCCCAAACTGAACCCGGAGAGGTAAACCTGGTTACTCCAGATGGGGGTCTCCCACCTCTTGCTCCTAAATCTATACTCGGCCATTCATTTGGATACAACACCTTTCTTCGAACTTCTGGTTGTAGATGCTATCTCAAAATGTATATCACCTTTAACATTCTACGCTGTATTTAGGCGGTGTCCTGACTTAAAGAGTTCTGTAAGTGGCTATGTCCATTTTCCTAGACCCCCACTGTTTCAGATGCTTCCAAGCCATACACAAATTAAAAGCACTGTACTTGGCTAGTCTTCTCTTGACCCCACAGTAGGCAGATACTTTTACATAACTTTGTCTTGGTGAAACATAGGCTCTATATCAGAGCAGACTCACCATGGTATGCAGGTGCCCCAGGGCTTCTTTCAAAGGAAACACAAATTCTCTGGTACTCTCAGCACAATCCCTACTTTCAGGCAGCTTTTCCCTTTCCAGCCAGGGCCAGGGTCAGGGGATTGCCCCTGAAATGCTAGATCCCCCCCATCCCTCCAGGGATTGGGCACTGGAACAACACTGGGAACAGTCTCTACCACTTTATTCTGGTCTCTTCAGTGTTCCTCTCTCGGGTGAGAACATACAACCCACTTTCTGATGTAGCTGTAAGTCAGAGCTAGGCTCTGAGGGGCTGCCAACTGCAACACACCTCTCCTTCTGACTGCTCTGTCCAAGAGACTCCTCAAGATTCCTCAGGACTGACTGAATTCCCCAACGTTCTACAACTAACCCCTGCTGCTGCATTCCAATGTGGCTTATACTGCTGCGAGAATTCTATGGTGATGTCATCACTCCAGCTCATGCGCAGTTCCGATGGCACCGTCATGTTGTGAATGGCAAAATGCCATTCACCGCAATTGCTCATGCATGAGTGCTGCACATGCACAGTTGTGCCACTGCCGCCAGCTCGGTTGCATTCTGTGGCCCCCCAAGTCATGTAGCACACTGGGAGCCCACCCCAGTGTGCCCAAAGAAAAATCATTGTACCCTCCAATGCAGTCGCCAGCTGTGCGGCATTCTGTGGCCCCCACAATTCATGTGGTACACTGGGAGCCCACCCAAGTGTGCTCAAAGAACAATCATTCATCTGCCGACATCGGGGTGCCCAATCCCTGTGTCAGCATTATGTGGCCACCCCCCCACTCATGCGGCACACTGGCAGCCCACCCCAGTGTGCCTGGGTTTTTTTTTCTTCTTTTTCTTCCCCTGTCAACATTGGGGCGCCCAATCCCCATGTCAGTATCATGTAGAAACCCCCAAGTCATGTGGCACACTGCGAGCCCACCCCAGTGTGCCCAAATGTTTTTTTCTTTTTTCTGTAAAAAGAAAACGGTCCTATCATCACTGCAGTCCCCTCCCCATCCCCACCCTCCCACTGAGCACACGACCTCCCCATACACACACCCCTTACTCCATACTTACCTCTAGAGGTTAGCACTGTCTCCTTCTCTGGATTGTGACACATCTGCACTCTTCAAAGCCAAACCGCAAACTGAAGGATCAAAGGTAAGCGTGCTGTAATGCCATTCAATGGGGTTTTCATCTTATGCTGCTAAATCAGCCATTGTTTGGAATTTTTGCCCCAAATTTTCAACATGGGGTTCTTGGGACCCCATCTCGTGAAAACTGTCACTGTAATTTTTTACTCGGTCCCAAAAGGTGATTTCGCAGTCACTGCGCCGAATCATCTTTTGGGACCGATTCATAAAATGACAGTGCCACTGTTCATGAGGTGGGGTCCCAGAAAGCCCATGTTGCAAATTTGGTGAAAAAATTCCAAAAATGACTGCATTACGAGCGTGCATTGCGCAGTTTCTATGCACGCTCCTAAGTTTGCCAATTTTTAATATTTTCACTCCACATTTTCAACATTTCCATTTTTGCACACCTCCTTATTAACAGTACAACTGTCATTTTTCACATCCTGCCCGAACTGTGTTTTCACATCTGTGGCACAGAATGGCATCATCACACTGCAAAATCCCCTTTTGAAACAAGTGAGTGAAATGACAGTGGCACTCTTCATGAGGTGGCATCCCAAAAAGGCCATGATGAAAATTTGGTGCAACGCTTCCAAAGAATGGCTAAGTTACACCCGGGCGTTGAATAATTTCTATGCACATGTGTAACTTTGGTTTTAGGTAGCTCTTCACGGCCCTATCGGCTCTGGCTAGAGTTTGTGTAACTGAGTTGTAAAACCCTTTACAGTTTCTGCCGATTTTACTTGCTCGCCAATCTTAACCCAAATGTTTAAAACCCTGTAGGAGAATGTCATCTCGCCAAATTTATTCCTAGGTCTGTGTATTCTTAAATCCCTGTTGTTTTTATTTCTGAGGTTATGCTTGTGTTCAGCTTTCCTTGTTTACTCTAACAGGTAGCGTGGTTTAGAATCTTTTTCTAGTTTGTACATTTGGTTATCCCAAATTAATATTCATTTTTGTTCGAGTGGTAACCAGTTTAGTTCCTCAAACATTGTGCAGTGTTTTGCACCATAGTCACACTGCAATATAAAACGGGCCATTTGATTATAAAGCACATCTTTTTTTAATTATTTTTATTTATTCTTTTGTAGTCAAACTATAGGCATGACTAACATAGTCCATTATAGGTAAAAGTAGTTGATTGACAATGTGTTTTCGCATACCCATGGTTGTACAATGACTTGATCTTCTAAAGGTCCCCAAGCTTTTATATGGTAATATGAGATTCAAAATCCATTTGTTGATTTAACCAAATCCCTAAATATTTGTACTCGTCAACCTGCTCAAGGGCATCACCCTTCAAATTTTTGATTTCTAAATTTGGTTGATTTGATCTGACTTTGGGGGTAGAGTTACAAAAAATTATAATATTGGATTTTTTTTTTTACTGTTTAGGACTAATCTAGAGTCCTCAAACTAGTTACATAGACTGTGGAAGTCTGTCTGAAGCTTGTGAACCACTTGATCTTTTGAAGAGTCTGAGGCTACCATTATAGTGTCATCTGCCTAGAGTCACATTTTAGTGTTAGATATAACTTCAAAGTGCCTGATTTACATATATCAGAAAAGGTGTGGGTCCCAATATTGATCCTCAGGGGGTCTCCCCTTACAACATGCTCTGTTTCCGAATACGCATTTCCTACTACCACAAGTTGACCTCTATTACTTAAAATAGGACTCAAACCAGTTTGTTGCTTCATCTGAAATTCCTATTTCTAGTAGCCTCTCCCACATTTTGCTATGATCTACAGTGTCAAAGGCCTTTGATAAATCCACGAACACTGTGCCCACCACCCGGTCATCCTGAAGAAGCTATTATATCGTCCAGGTCAGAGAGTGCAGTGTCCATGGAATATCCCTTGCGGAAGCCTGATTGGTATTTGGATAAAAGTCCTTAATGTTCCAGATATTTGATAAGTTGTTTTTGTACAATTCTCTTAAAGATCTTTGACACCACAGAAAGCAATGCAATTGGATGGTAATTTGATGCCTCTGAAACTGCTCCCTCTTTGTGTATGGGGATTATTTTAGCTATTTTCTACTTAGTTGGGTATTTACCTTCCCTCAAACTCCAATTTAATAATTTTATTATAGTTGGGACTACAAGATCACCCGTCTCTTTTAAAAATCTGGCTTCAATACCATCCAGGTCATATGATTTTTTTGATATTCAATTTTTTTATTTCAATGGAGACATCTTTAGGAGAGATACTTTTAAACCTAAACCTTGGATGTTTCCTTTTCCAAGAATCTGTGTTTCTGTTATTTTTTTGTTTTGTTTATTTGTTTCATATTAGGAATATCTACATCTGGTAAATTCACAAAATATCGGTTCGATGTGTTTGCTGAGCCCTTATTGTCCAGGAAGACACCAGTGGCTTCAATTTGTATAGGTGGCGAACTCCTAACTGGGGATTCTAGTGATTTTATCAATGTCCAATACTTGGTAGGATTAGATGTTTCAGAGACTTTTGTACTGTAGTAGTCCCTTTTTGCTTTCTTAACTATACTTTTTAGTTTATTTCTTACGTTTTATACTTCATCCAAGCTTCTTGTTCTAATGTCCTGTTAGCTATCCTCCGAAGTCTGTTTTTAATTCTGATTTCTTTCTTTATTTTCTCTGTTATCCAAGATAAGTGATTTTTCTTTTGAATTACTCTAATAAATGGAGCTGTTTCATTGCAGATTTCTAAGAAGCAGTTTGTAAATTCTTCTATCGGTGAATCCGAGCTTGGGATAAGAAAAATTCTGTCCCATTTCTCTTCTGATATTTTTTATCTAAAGATGTCCCCATTGTATTTTTTTAAATGTATGTCGCTTTTGACCAACATTCCTTAAGCAAGTTTTTTTTTTTTGATTAGTGGGACTCATTTCAAAACCACATAATAAAGAATGGTGGTCCCCTAGCATTGGTTAGTTTATGATTTCCTGTGTAACTACAATTTCAGGGCAATACAAATACCAACGCCAATAAACTACCTGTACTGTCTAAAGAGGCTTTTCTGGTTATTTTGGAGAGACTACCTGGTTTACATTTAATGGTGTAAAACTATGTTTAAGTATAATCCCTCTTGTATGTCCCCATGAGGCATTACAGTCCCTTCCTACTAACAGTTTGTTTTCTTTTGTATATTTATCTAAGGTCTGGGCCAGTTCATAAAAAGCTACTACTCTGGTCTTTGGTGGTGTGTAAACTATCCCTACTGATAATTTTAGGTTGCAAAAATTTATTATTTTACATTCTATTAGACCGATACCTGTGTATGTGACTTTTGCAACACCAATTCCCATTTAGAGTATAACAATACCCCACCTCCCCTCCTAACTTTCATGTCAAGCCTAAAGGAGTAATATCCTTCTATATCTGTCTTGTTTAACCATGTTTCGGTGACTGCAATCAAGTCCAGGTCCTCTTGTGAGATCCGAGCTTTTAATATGTCTGTTTTTGTCTTTAGACTTCTAGAATTACCATAAAGAAGTTTTATTTTTTTTGGGGGGTGTTCTCAGCTGGGCCAAGGTTTGATTCCTCACCACTGCTCTAAGCAAATGCTAAAAGAAGTGTGAACTCGGAGCCACCTGTTATTCTATGTCTCAATATAACCCCATTTTAAATGATTGTATATTTGTTTTTGAATTAGAGAAAACAAATTTCTTCTTTTTACTAGATTGTGTTGACTTACCCCATTTTGTTTGTTATTTAATTCAGTATATAACCCAGAAATTCTAACTAATGTTTTAAGGTTTTCTTGAGACAGTCTGTAACAAGGTGGCGCTGATCACTACAAATATAACACGACAAATATAAACAATCATACTAACATATATTTTATTATTCATATTTTTACAGTCATGTTTACCAAGAGATTTTACCAAAGCCTATATATTTTTAATTTAGGCAAACATATACCATAGGGAGTAGGACAGATACCAATAAAAGTATCAGGTGTAAGCAAAATCCTTATACTGTTCTAATATAATCAAGCAAGGTGGTTTCCTTGACTATTCTTATGTATATAGTATTGAATCACCAGTAAACAAACCTTTTAAGTGTCAGGCTTCACACTATTTCTAATTAAATTTAATTTTATACTTACAATGTAAATCACTGTAATATATGCCCCTCTATTATTCATTATAAGTTAAAACCAATTGTATTTGTCATAAATAAACATTAAAAATCATAGCCTTATTTCTGTAAGGCAATGTTAGGCCTTCACCTTTCCTCTTACTTGATTTGCTGTGCCGAGATTCCCCACTGTTACTAGTCTATGGGCCAGATACTCATAGGTTAGCGTGGGGCGCAAATCTGTTGCACTGGACTAGTGCCGAATTTGCGCCTGACTGCTATATTTAAAAGGACATTTAGCGCCAGCACTAGGTGCTAGCGCCAACGCTAAATTATAATTTATGCAAGGGAGGGACTGAGGGGAGGGGCCCTGAATGCAGGTACACCGGCATATTCAAAGGTATAGCGCTCCACTACAGGTATTAGTGCAGCCTGCAGCATGGCGCTGAATACTGCTGAGAAAAGGCCAGTGGTAATGTGGCAGCAGTGCTCCCCCAAAGCACGATTCCAGATCCCCAGTATCCACCCCATAAACTGGTAGTTCAGTGTCCCACCTCAGCACGTATCCCTATCCCTACTGAAAATAGCAACTTTCCTTAGCCTAGCTGAACCTCTCACTCCCTGTTATTATGAGTCCTAAATTTCATTGAAAATAAATAAAACTATTTCTGGTAGTCTATGGTCTCCTTACCTCCCTGCTATTTATCCCACCCCATTGAAAATAAATGTGTTCATTTCCCTGGCAGTCTAGTGGTCTTCTCACCCCCAAGCACGTATCCGACTCATTGTACTTGTGTACAACAGTCTATTTCCCTGGTAGTCTAGTGAGTTCTCACTCCCATGCCATTGATGTCTGACCCCCTATTGAAAATAAATAAAAAATTCATTTCCCTGGTAGTCTCTAGTGGGAATGCTCTCTACTCCCCCAGCACGTATCCCTATTCTATGGAAAATAAATAAAAATCCATTTCCTGGCAGTATAGCAGTCCCCCAACCTGGCAGTGACATCCTGCTCATCCCATTACAGTCAGAGAACAGAGCTGGTGACTGGCTCAGTTTTCTCACCACATGGATGGTTACCGACTGAGATAGGAAGGAGTGCCCTTCCTACCTCAGTAGGTGGCCAGCCATGGTGGTGAGAGGAGGACTGAGCTGGTCTCCAGCTCTGTTCACTGACTTTAATGGGAATAGTGTAGTGTCACTGCCGGGTGGGGGGACCACTAGACTACCAGGGAAATGGATTTTATTTATTTTCAATGGGGTCTGATATGTGCTCTGGGGTGGGGGGACTGCTAGACTACCAGGAAATGGATTTTTATTTATATTCAATGGGGGTCGGGATGTGCTTGGGGGTGGTGGAACCACTAGACAACTAGGGAAAGGAAATTGTATTTATTGTCAATAGGGTCGGAATATGTGCTTGGGGGTGGGGATCACTAGACTACTAGGGAAAGGAATTATTTGTTTTCAACAGGGTCAGGATATGTGCTGGGGTGGGGGGACCACTAGACTACCAGAGAAAACATATGATACTTATTTGCAATAGGGGTCGGGAATATGTGCTTGGGGTAGGGGACCACTAGACAACCATGGAAAGTACATGTACATTTATGGCAGATGGGTCGGGATTCATGCAGGGGGTGGGGACCACTAGCCTACCAGGGAAAGTTATTACATTTTACATTAGACGGAGATTGGGAGTTGTGCTGGGGGGGGGGACCACTAGACTATCAGGGAAATTTATTTTATTTTACATTAGACAGAGGTTGGGGTCCTGCAGGGGGTTGGGGGAACACTAGACCACCAGGGTTTAAAGTGAATTGCGGGGCTATCGGGGGTCGGGGAGCATGCTGGGGGGGCACTAGTCTACAAGGGTGTAACAGGCACACAATGGAACAGGGACCATAAGGGCAGAAAAGGACTGCCTGGCCCAGCCAGTCTGCCCTATTCCCTATCTACTGGATATGCTGCATATCCTAGTTCCTAGTGACCCTACAGCCTATGGCCACCTACCCCCACCAGATTTGCTTTATGCCTGTCCCATGCATTGCATTCCCCCCCACTGTGTTTCACCCACTGCTGCAGTGGGGTACCTATGTTGTTGGGGGAGGCATCCTCCAGGGCATGTATGGCCATGGGCAGTGTGTCTGTGTTTAGCTATCGATCTGTATATGTGTGTATATATATATATATATATATATATATATATATATATATTTATGTGTGTGTGTGTAACCTCCACCCAGGTATGCCATTTCTATCTTGACAGCTCTACCTGGTGGGCTGGGTTCAGGGAGGAATATGTCACTCAGCACATTGGCTAGGTTTGGCTACTCTGCAACAGGGGCACCCAAGTAACTCCAGACAAAGGAAGCAATAATTGTAATATCCAATACCAGAAGTGGGATTCTAAAGTGTGGCTTTTATTCACATCCAACAGAATAAACTAAGCACAGATGGACCCCCAAGGGGCTACACTCCTGGTAATGCAGATTTAAGGGGACCAGAACACATCCTCATCACTTTAGCCCTCAGGCTCTGAAACACACTGGATACACAGCCTGAACTAGTATGCTGCTCTGGGTTTTCCATGGCTTGGCTCCCTTGCCAGCCACATGGACACTTTCCATATAGCATGGACTCATTTACTGGTGGCTCCCTAAACCACCTATAAGCACTTCTGCTCCATAAGGGAATCTTCCTCATCAATCCCACGTCTGGGTACTTTCCTCAGGCACTGGCCAAGTACCTGAGAGAAAGCAACAGGTGTCCCAGAGCAAATCTGTAGAGGTGAATTTGGTTACTACTGATTGGGGGGGGTCTCCCACCTCTTGCTCCCACAATTCATACCCAGCCATTTCTCTGGACTGTAACACCTCATCCTTTAAAACCTTTGCTGTGTAGATTCTTTTTCAATGTATTTCACATTTAATCAACTGTCTTTACATTCCATTTGTGCTGAACTTGAACATACTTAATAAGTGGCTTTGTCCATTACTCTAGACCCCCCACAGAGTTAAGCAGTCCAATCCCCACATCTTCCAAAGTGTACTTGGCTGTCTTTTCCTGACCCCACAGTAACAGTCCCTTTAGTTTCATCTTGATTCAGGTGAAAACCCTTTTGCAGAGCGATCTCATCTTTTGGTTGCAGGTGCCCTACAGGTGTTTTCTCCTCAAGGAACTCTCTTCCAGAGCTTCTGGTGCTTCAGCTTCTTTTCCCTAGCCGGACCAGGGGGGTTGCTCCTGGAAGGAAGCAGGCTGATTCCTTCCCCCCATCCCTGCAGGGCTGGGGCCCTGAACCACTGAAAGAGGTCTCCACCACTTTAAAAGTGCTCTTCTTGTGTTCCTCTTCGGGTGAGAACACACACCTATACAACAAAAGGTAGTTCTTTGACAGCGCTTAGAGCTCTGAGGGCCTGCTTACAGCAGAGCACCTCTTTCAGACTGCACACACTCTGCTGAACTCTACAGACTCCCTTCAAAATCCCCAGCGTTCTACTGTAACCTCCAACTGCAACATTCCAGTGTGGCTTATGCAGCTGCGACAGTTCTAAATGATGTCATCCCCCAGTCTCAGCTGAGACTGAGAACAGAGTGAGACAATGTGAAATCCATTTAACTGAAGTTTCACAAGCTGCCTTCCCTGCCTACCACTAGTTCTTACTGGGATTCTAGTAACCCCGGGTAACAGGGGGTTATATATATATATATATATATATATATATACACACACACACATACAGGTCCTGCTTGCACAGCTGCATGGGTGTGTGTTATGCACTGACTGTGTCTGGCAACACACAGTTCCTGCTGCTTTCAGCCTGTACCTACATTCCGACCAACAGGGGATGCTGTGGGCATGCCTTGGCCTGCAGCATCCAGCCTGTACTTCCATTCTGACCAAAAGGGGGAGCTTTGTGCTCCATGAAGTAGCACCGGGCAAACTGCATGGTAATGTATGCTGAGCAGCACTTAATGAGATGCAAATGTACCTGTTTGCCCAAGGATTACCCAAGTAGGCTCATTTGCATGGGAGATTTAAATATAGCTTCCGGGCTAACCAGTTTGCACTGGGTTAATGTGTTAGCACTGTGCAATCGGGTTAGCCCCAGGCAAACCTTAATTCCGCATAGCACAGTTCTGCAGTGTGTGGCTCACATTGTTGTTTGCAATTGCAGTAGATGTGAAACATCTCTGTGCAGTCACACACAGTGTTCTCCACCTGCAACTCTGGCTTGCTACAGAGTCTAATGAGCTGCAGTTGCAGTTTGCACTTCCCTGTTGCTATATTCAGTGCTGTCTTATTCCCGGTCTATTTTTACCCTGCACTCCCAGACTGGTTTGCCCGGCTTCCTTCGACTGCTATATTCAGCAGGATTAGCACCGGGCTATTTCCTTTTCAGT
This sequence comes from Neoceratodus forsteri, assembly GCA_016271365.2. NCBI lineage: Eukaryota > Metazoa > Chordata > Ceratodontiformes > Ceratodontidae > Neoceratodus > Neoceratodus forsteri. The sequence goes on along the minus strand of CM028133.1, from coordinate 80,595,681 downwards.
ATAGCTTGCTTTGTGCTCTGGGCTAAGTTTGCCCACCGGGCAGTGCTACTTTAGCCCCAGGGCAAAGTTTTTAAATATCTGGCCCTATGTGTGTAGTTTTTAACACAGGAGACAGACCCCTTTGTCAAACCCAGTAAAACAGTACCTCTACTTTGCAGGTATTAATTTCAAATGTTTACATACCCTAAATCCTTTTGCATTCAATTATTTTACCTATAGAAATCTGTGGGTTAGGTCCTGTGCTGAAGAACTAAATATCTTTATCGAGTGGCGCTAACGCCACTCACACTCGTGCACCATGCTCACACTATACTGTTAGCTCATGGTTTTAAAGGGGACCTGAGCCCTGCCTTCTGAAACAACTCTGCTTATTGATTGGCTCACTGCTGAGCCCACTCCACCAGCAGTTTAGTCAAATGCTTAGGGCTGAAAGTTGTAAGGACAGCACAGTACCTTTTTTATATTTATGAGCCTCAAGATATGGTTGTTAACAAGTACACAGTCTTTTAAACAGTCACCTGCAGCAGTTCACTGGTGTCAAAATGTGGCGGCTGACTGAACTACCGCCAAACTGGAGAGGCTGCACTCTGAAGAAATGCTGTATTGTCAGGTCTGTACACAATCTAGTCTTGTAGTAGAATTGTTGTAGACAGTTTCTGACCGCACTGACCATGCTGGAATGTGTCTTGCTGGCTTCTATATCTGTGCTGCTAGCTCATGGTTTTAGAGGGGAACCTGAGCCCACCTTCTGAAGTAACTCCACTCACTGATTGGCTCAAAACTGAGCCCCCTCCACCAGCGGTTTAGTCAAATGTTCAGGCTGAAAGTTGTAAGGACAGCACAGCACCATCTTTATATTTATGAGCCCCAAAATATCATTGTTAACAAGTACGCAGTCTTTTAAACAGTCACCCACAGCAGTCCACTGGTGTCAAAATGTGGCAGCTGGCTGAACTACTGCCAAATTGGAGAGGCTGCACTCTGAAGCAATGCTGTACTGTCAGGTCTGTACGCTTGTCATTCCCCAGGGGTATCGTGAGCAGTTGCTCAAGATCGCTCATGATATCCCCATGTCTGGACATCTAGGCATCACTTGCACCATGCAGAGATTGGCCCTGAATTTCTATTGGCCCAACTTCACCCAGCAGGTGAAGGAATATTGCAGGTTTTGTCACAGGTACCAACAAATAGGGAAGGCGGATAGTAAAACCAAAGCTGTCCTAACTCCCTTGCCGATTGTGGGGGAGCCATTCCAGAGGGTAGGAATGGATATTGTGGGACCCTTGAATATCCCAAGCTCCTCCTGGAAAATGTTTATCCTGACAGTGGTCGATTACACCACCCAATACCTAGAGGCAGTCACCCTCTCCTCAATTAAGGCAAAGTGGCAGATGCCTTGCTAGAGATTTCCTCCCATGTCAGGTTTCCACAGGAGGTTATCTCTGATCAAGGGGGTAACTTCATGTCGGGCCTGATGAAGTGTTTGTGGGAGAAGTGTGGGGTGATGCAGAAATGCACATTTTATCACCCACAAGCCAATGGGCTTGTGGAAATCTTTAATGGTTCCCTAAAATCGATGCTCCAAGTGTTTGTTGAACAGCATGGGAGGGACTGGGAGAAATACCTTCCCCAACTGTTGTTCACATACAGGGAGGTGCCCCAAGAGTCGACAGGGTTCTCCCACTTCAAACTCTTATACAGACGCAGGGTGCAAGGGCCCCTAGACTTGATCCGGGAAGACTGGGAAGGCAAGCACGCCATCAAGGGAACTCCTATAGTGGAGTATGTCCTTAAGTTTAGGGAGAAGCTGAAGGAGCTTATAGGGATGGCCCAAAGCAACCTATCAGCTGCCCAACAGAAGCAAAAAGTCTGGTACAACTGCGGAACCAAAGCTCGCTCATACAGTCCAGGTCAGGAAGTAAAGGTCCTAATTCTAGTCTGGAAGGACAAGCTGCAGGCCAAGTGGGTGGGACCCTACAAGGTAGTTTGACAGGTCAATGATGTCAACTATATTGTGGAACTTCCTGACAGGAGATATACCCATTGAATGTACCATGTCAATACAATGAAGCCATATGCAAATAGGGCCGATATAGTATTTGTAGTGTGTAGTCCTGGGAAGGGGACAGATGAGGAAGACCCCCTCCTGGACTTGCTAGAGGAAAGCAAGCAGGTGTCCTCTGTGGAGACAATCAAACTGTCACCCCAGTTGACCCCAGAACAGTCCCAGGAAGTGAGGGAGGTTTTAGAAGACTTTGCCCCTTTGTTTATGGCCAAGTCTTGATGAACCGCCTTGGTGACACATGATGTAGACACTGGGACGCAAGCGCCCATAAGTCTGAGGCCATCCTAAAGGACATTAGGAGGGAGGTGGAGGAAATGCTGGATTTAGGGGTACTCCAGAAATCCCACAGTCCCTAGGCCTCACCCATAGTTCTTGTTCCCAAGCCAGATGGGTCTACTCACTTTTATGTGGACTGTCATGGACTCAACGCAGTCACAAAGTCTGATGCCAACCCGATGCCATGGATGGATGAACTACTAGACAAGTTGGGAGGGGTGACATACCTTACCACAACTGACTGAACGAAAGGGTACTGGCAGGTGGAGCTAACTGCCAGAGCTAGGGAATGGTCAGCCTTCATCACTCCAATAGGTTTATTCAAATACTGGGTAATGCCTTTTGGAATGAAGAATGCCCCTGCCACATTCCAAAGGTTGGTCAACCAGGTGTTGCAGAGTACTGAAGAGTACACAGTGGCTTATCTGGATAATACTGCCATCTTCAGTACCAGCTGGAAGGAACACCTGTCCCATCTGAAGGAAGTGTTGGGCAGAATACAGAGGGCAGGGCTCACTGTATAGGTCAAAAAGTGCCAGGTGGCTATGGCAGAGGTGGCATACCTAGGCCATGTAGTGGGGTGGGGGAACTCCACCCTAATCAAGCCAAGATTGGGGCAATAGAGGCGTGAAGCAAGTTAGGAATTTCCTAGGAACTGCAGGGTTGTACCGAAAGTTTGTGCCCAATTACAGTACCCTCATGGCTCCCCTATCTGGCTTGCTAAAGAAAAGACAGCCCAAAAAGGTAAACTGGGAGCCAGCCTGTGAATGAGCCTTCACACGGCTAAAAGAGGCACTGTGCAGTGCCCCTGTGTTGGCCAGTCCAGATTACACTAGGCACTTTGTAGTACAGATGGATGCCTTGGATGTGGGGATTGAAGCAGTCCTCAACACAACATCTAATCAGGGAAAAGACCGCCCGATAGTGTACCTTAGTAAGATGTTACTTCCCCTGGAGCAGGAATACTCCATGGCTGAAAAGGAATGCCTTACACTGATATGGGCCGTGAAGAAATTAGAGCCGTACCTTTATGGGAGGTGCTTTGAGGTACAGACCAATCACAGCCCTGTAGTGTGGTTAAATCAGATGGGTAAAACAAATGGATGGCTCCTCACATGGAGTGTTGCCCTACAGGCCTATGACATGACAATTACGCATCGGGCCAGTTCGGCCAATGGAAACACAGATGGTCTATCTCACCAGTTAGAACAGTAACAGAATTATGGAAACCCTGCCATACAATAGGGGCATGTTCCCATAAATTCAGTCTAAGGAGGTAGGAATGTGACGATTTGGCCACTGTGTAATATTGCAGACATATTGCTGTCATGTTTTTCTGTGATTTTGGTTATGTTTAAATTCCCCAAAAGGCCTGGAGATAGGTTTGACAGAAGGAGGCCCATGTTTTTTTTTAAAAGATTACCTAGGCGGGATGTGTATACAAGCATCTGAGAAAGGCTAGCTTAACAGGAAACCTAAAGATACATTTCAAAGAAGGCTGGAATTTCCTGATAGGCTGATCAAAAGGTAAAGGTGTCATAAGGACAGGAGTTAGAAAAACTATCTTGTCGTCATAAACTTTGCATATCAAAGAAAAAAATACTTTGAGAACAGGATCTGTAAGTGTATTTACATTTTATTATGTGGCAGGAAGAACACTGGAGGTCAGAGGCCCAGCCAGGGTGTTGGAACTGTAGGAAATATAAATAACAATGTTCACTCCCTTAAAATTTGGGAAAGAGCGAGAGAAACCCCTGCTGCCCTAGAAATGAACAGCTGGACTTGGAGATGTCTAGGCCTATGTAAGTCCACTCACAACAGAGGCAACACACACATTTTCTGAGACTCCCTTCCAGACACACCAGAGAATCCAAACTGTCTGCGTCAGGGCTAAACTGCCACACACTCACACTGAAGACCAGTGGCTACAGAAGAACTGGAAATGTTTGCAGACTTCATTTTCTGGACTTTTGATTCTCCACAGACAAGGTAGAAACTAGACAGTTAATTTCACAGTGCATTTTTATGTATATTTCCAACTTTTGTTTTGTTATCTTGTTACAACATTTCTGAATCTTTTCTTTGTGAGTCTTGTATGATGATTATTTAGTAATTAGTAAAAGCACTTGCTTTTAAAACACTGCCTTGAAGAGATTTTATTGTGTGTGTGAATTGTGGGAACGTTTGTTCAATTTGTGACTAGCCTGTTTATTGCTAAAGGTACCACCATCGCTACCAAACATAGGTGCCGGAACAGGGGGGACCACTAGGACCATGGCCCTACCACTTTCATAAGTGGTCCTATCACTTTTTGCTATCACGTTAATATATTTAATAGGGGGAAATTTACTCCTTATGTCCTTGGCCCTACCACTTTTCAAACCGTTCTGGCACCACTTCTACCAAGACTAAGATCCTGGAAGTGAATCTGGGTGCCTAAAGTAGGGGAAATATGCAAGTCTCTGGAGGGGTGTGTAAAGGGGGAATTTGGTCACTGTACCACCTGTGAGAGAAGACACAAATCAAGAATTAAGAGGCAGCCCTGAAGAGCTCGTAATGCCAGGGTTTTCCCCCAGTACAGCAACCAAAGAGAGTTCTCACCAGGCTACAGAATTTAGACTGTATTTTACTCTTACCCAGATTAGAAAAAGAAGCCCTGGGACCTCATGGCAAGTGTTCAGTTGTGAACTGAGCGAGCACTCTAGAAGGACACAGGGAGGGTGTTCCTGTTCCCCCATCATAGATTGCACTCAAGGGTGGGCACTGTGAGCTCAGTGGACCCGGCCCCCAGGAGTGGGTTTGTGACAACCTCCTCTGGCAGTGCATTCCACCATGCTACCACCCTTTCTGTGAAGTAGTGCCTCCTCATTTCCCTCCTGAATCTTCTACCCTTCAGTTTCAGATTGTGTCCCCTTGTGCCCCTCCTCCTTTTAACCTAAACATGCCCTCAGTACTAACCGTATTCATGCCCTTTAAGTATTTGAAGATCTCAATCATATCCCCTCTCTCCCTTCTGTCCTCTAGGGAATACATGTTGAGCTCCCCCAGTCTTTCCTCATATGGTTTGTCCCTCGGCCCAAGGATCATCTTTATTGCCCTGCACTGGACCCCCTCCAGTAGTTTGAAGCACTTCTTTAAATAGGAGCACCAAAACTGCACACAGTACTCCAAGTGAGGTCTCACCAGCAATCTGTACAGCAGCAGAATAACTTCCTCTCTCCTAGAGGTGATTCCCCTGGCAATGCACCCCAGCATCTTATTAGCCTTGGCTACTGTCTTCCTATACTGTGCTGTGTGATTCATGTCCCTTGTGACAAGTACCCCCAGATCCTTCTCCTCCACTGAAGTGGATAACTGCACTCCCCCCAGCCAGTAGCAATTCCCAGAGTTCCTGGCTCCCAAGTGAATGACTTTGCACTTCTTAGCATTGAACTCTAGCTGCTGTGTGTGTCTCACTAGTGCTCAAGTCTTGCCAAATCATCTTGGAGTACCTGTCCCCTTCCACACTATCCACCTCTGCACCGATCTTTGTGATATCTGCAAAAAGGCCAATTTTACTTCTAATCCCATCCAATATGTTGGAAATGAAGATGGCAAATATTGAGCCTTGTGGGATCCCATTGGTTACAGCTGTCTCTCTCTCTCTCTCTCTCTCTCTCTCTGTCTCTCTCAATATATATATTATAGTGGTGCAACAGTGCCACTGTAGTTAGGGTCGAGTGCGCACTTCTATGTTAAAGCCAAATGTTTGAACTTTAATAACTCTGGAATTGTTCAATGGATTTGCACATATGACATGCATAATCTCTAGTGGTTGGTCTCTTGACGTGACAAATGTATAAATCTGTTGTGCAGTTTCTGAGATACAGAGCATCAAAAATCCCTAAATGAATCAGTTTTTTGCCGTTTCTTTGTCCACCTGTATTTCAGAAATGGTTGTAGGTTGTGGTCTGAAAATTTCAGGGTAGAAAGCCTTTGCCTCATAGATGTGCCTTTTGAAGGTTTGGTGAAAAATATTAATCCTTTTAAAAGTTATTAGACTTTTAATTTTCCCATTATTTCCTATGGGAAAAGTTAGAGGTTCCGCATGAAAATATTTTTGTTTTTGCAGGAGATATTGACTTTTTGCATGGAGGGTTACATAGACCCTACTGTATTTTTGCAGAGCTCTGTTGTGTCTGCCATCTTGTTTTGCTGTTATTGCGAGACAGAAAATAAAGAAAACATGTAAAAAAGTGTAATAAAAAAAGAAACCTCAGAACTTAGCTAAACAGGGCCCGTTTGGCTATATTCTGATTTTTTTAAATTGTGCCCAGAAACACCTTTTGTGGGCACCCCTTAATTCCAAGTGCTGAAGTTAGCAAGAGGACCACTTCTGCTGCATTCTCTGTATGAGAACAGCAGGATTTTCTTGACTTCTGCAGTTGCAGCTAGAACTCGTGCTGTCAGCTACAGGTCTGTCTTAAAGCCGCTGTTTTCCATGGTGTCTAGTGGCACTCTCACCCACCGATCACTGTCCCCTATCCCTGGTGTCTAGTAGCTCCCACCCTCCTTATCGTGCCCTGGTGTCTAGTGGCAACCCCACCCTCTGATTGTCATACATATTTTATTAACATATTCTGGCACCAGGATGCCAACCCCTGGTGTCAGATGTCCTCTCCTGCCTTGCAGTCCCTTGTTTTTTTTTTTCCCCTCGACATCTTGGGGCCCAATCCCCATGTTGGCAGTAGAAGCCCCCTTCCCCAGCAGTGTGTGTCACTGGTGAGCCCACTCCCAGTGTCCCAAAATAATTATTTGTTTTCTGTCTGTAAAGGAGGAAACCATTCCCTGACATCTTTTTTTTGTGTAACCTGAAAAAAGAAAATGATCCCTCATCCTCCATCCCAACTCTCCCACTGAGCACTCACCACCCCACCCACCTTTACCTTATACTTACCTCCAGAGGCTGCACACTGTCATCTTCTGTGGACCAGGACACATCTGTACTCTTCAAAACTGAACTGCAAACTGAGGAATCAAGGCAAGTGAAGTATCATGTACAGTATCTCTATGGCATTTTGAACTTACAGTATGTTCATAACTTTGCCATTTTTTGGTATTTTTCCACCAAATTTCCAGCATGGGCTTTTTGGGACTCCACCTCATGAACACTGCCACTGTTATTTTGTTAAGTGGGCCTGGAAGGTGATTTCACAGTTGTTGCACAAAATCACCGTTCAGCACTGACAAAATGACAGTGCCACTTGCCATGAGGTGGGGGTCACAAAAAGCTTATGTTGAAAATTTGGTGAACAAATTCCTAAAAATGGCTGAGTTGTGAGTGTTCATTGAAATGTTTCCGCACACGCACATAACTTGGGTAATTTTAAATATTTTGACTCCAAATTTTCAATATAGCCATTTTTTCAGACCACCTCATTCACAAACAGTACAGCTATCAATTTTCTTATCTGGCCCAAAATGTATTTTCATACATATGGTGGGGAATGGCATTTGGCATGGGGTCATAAGAAGACTATGTTCAAAATTTGGGGTCAAAATATGAAAAAAATGCTAAAGTTATGACCACTTGTTGCAATTTCACTATGCCCGCTCATAACTTCTGACATTTTAAATATTTTGACCCCAGATTTTCAACATAGCCATCTTATTACCTGACCTGATGTATGTCACAGCTGTCATTTCTCCAATCCTGCCCAAAATGTGTTTTCTCACCTGTGGTGCACAATGGAGTTGGAGCTGTGCAGAATTACATTTTGGTGTGGAGTTCAAAATTTTCTGTACCAGGGTACATGAGGTGTGGGTAATAAGATGGCTATGTTGACAATTTGGTCACTGTTGTCCTACAAATGGAAGCGCAGGGCTCAGAGGGCCCTGAGCTTCCACAGCTACATACATATACACATCTATGGAGGGATGGGAGTGCAGGACTCACAGACAAATAAGGATATTTATTTATTTTATATTTATTTATTGAATAATTTGGAAAAACCTTTGAGCAAATAGCTCTTTACATAGGTTCCACGTCAAGATTTGCAACAACATAGTTTACAAAATTGGTAGACAATCAGGTAATAGTTTTGCAAACAACATGGATTAAAAAATTTGGAGGACAGTCAGATAAACAAACAGCAATTGAGGAATAAAGTGGTGGAGAACATATGTGACAGTTGTGAGTGGTTAAACAGGCTGGTGCCAGTACAATTGAGAGTCAGAGACACTGGAGTACAAACACAATACAGTGTAAGATTGCAATAACAACAAGTGTCGGTCCATGAGGCCTCATCTTGAGAAGAGAGAGAGAGAGACATAGAGAGAGAAGTAGAGAGAGAGAAAGGGAGGGAGGGAGATGGGGCAAAACAAATTAGTAAGGTACTAGGAGGTGTGAGGTTTGATAGGCAGAGGAGGGCAATGGCAAAAGGTATTGAGGGTGCCAAAAGAGAGGGGGACATGGAGATGGAGGGAGGGTGAGGGGAAAGTGAGAAGGGGCATGGAAAGAAGGGGGAGGTGGGAGATGTATGGGAATGGACATTCTGAGAGTAAGGATATAAGTACAGGGCAAGGGAAGCAAACAGTGGCAGAAATGCCTAGAGGAAGCAGTCACAACTGGAAGTAGTTACAAGGTGCTGCTGTAGTTTGGGTTTAAAGGATCCCAGCATGCAGGAGGAAGATATGTCACTATGGCCAGAGTGGGGCCTATGGATGAAGGACCTTTTCCCAAGGAAGGTACAGCAGCGTAGGATCTTGAAAATCTGGTTCTCAGAGTTTCTAGTTTGCCAATGACAGCCAAAAGGGACAAGGAGCTTCTGATCCCCCAGTGTCATGAGCCCTAAGTGAACATTTTTTGCAACAATACAAGTTTGGTACTTTATTTGATTATTGAACTGGAGCCAGTTTGCCAGCAATTACTGCTCACAGGTGTGAGTGAGATACGCAGACCCTGTGAGAAGATGGCAGGCCTTATTTAGAGCCATTTTAATTCTACAAAGGGAGGTGTCCATTCCAGACCCATATATTACTAGACCATAGTCAATCAGAGAGACAACTGAGCTGTGGATAGCCAGCTTCAGGGCATCCGGGGTCAGGCAGTGTTTATGGCTATAGAGCAGCCCAACGTGCGTGTTTACAGGTTTTGCTAAGTTGTCAATGTGTCTAGCATAGGTCAAGGAGCTGTCAACTGTAATCCCCAGGTATATGAAATGCTGAACCAGCTCTAGGTGGGAGCCCACCACATTAGCGATTAAGAGAGGGTAAGTTTGCATGTCTACTGTGCAAACTGTAGAAAAGCATTGTTTTAGTTTTTTTTGTAGTTTATAATGAGCTTATGGTCACTAAACCACTTCTCCACTTTAGAAAAACTATGTTGTAACTGGCTGTCAAGGAGTGCAGGGTCAGGATTGCTAGTAAAAATAACAGCGTCATCAGCGTATAGTAGGATGTGTCCATGGGCATCTTTAGGGAGTTTGTTGAGAAAGATACTGAACAGGAGTGGCCCAAGAATGGACCCCTGCAGGACACCCAAATGGACAGGTCTTTCATCTGAAAGGATGTCACCTATTTCCACTTGCTGAGAGAGGCATTCAAGGTAGCTCATAAACCAAGCAGCGGTATTGTTGGAGAGCCCTAAATTGGTTAGCTGGCCAATCAGGAGTACATGATTAACGATGTCAAAGGCTTTGGATAAATTAATAAAGACCAAACCAGCCAGGTGACCTTGGTCAAGAGCGTTATGGAGGAAATCAGTTAACTCTAATAATGCTGTGGTGATACTATGCCCAGGCATAACGCCATCTTGATGAGGGCACTGTACTTGATATCTGTCCAAGTACTCAACCAACTGGTCAGTGACTATTCTCTTCAGAGCTTTAGAGGGCAGAGGAAGAATGGAGATCAATCTGTAATTACCATGGTGAGCACAATCCCCACTTTTAAAGACAGGGGTGACAGTGATGGCTTCCCACTTATGTGGGAATTTGGCATACTGGAGTGATAAGTTAACAATCCATGTAAGGGGTGCAAGGATATCATCTAAGGTAAGGGCAACAAATTTCAGGTTGAGGTTGTCCCCACTGGCCCTTGATTTGCCAAGAACATTAAGGAGGTATTTTTGCACCTCAGCTTCAGAGACTACTTTAAAATAGAAAGGCAGGTAGCCTAAAGGTTGAGCAGGGATCCTATGGCTATCTGGGATGACACTGCTAAGGTCAGTAAACGTGTTGTTAAATGTGTTAGCAATGGTTTTGGGATCAACGGTGGGTGCATCATCTATATTGAGCATGGTGTGGGCAGATATGGAAGTCTTCCCTAGAAGGTCATTAATATTGGCCCGGAACTCTCTACCCTTGTTCCAGGAGCAAGAGAGAACATCTTTAAAGTATTGGCTTTTGGTGGAACGTATTGCTCTGGTGCACTCATTTCATGCTCTTTTGTAGTTCTGGACATCGGTCAAGTTCCCCATAGCCCAGGCCCTGTGTCATAGTTAGTCCCTAGTTTTCATGAGTTCTGAGAGGTGTGGGGTGAACCAAGGATTAAACATGCCTTTAATTTTACGCTTCCTAAAAGGAACATGCTTATCACAGACAGCATTAAACTGATAGATGAAGAGGCCAAGTGCAGTGTCCACATCAAATGTGGAGTATAAATTAGACTAGTCTTGGTGGTGAAGGTCAGATTTCAGCTGCTCAAGGTGTCCCCACAGGAGGACCTGAGCTGTGATATTTCTGGCAGGTGGCTTGGAAAATTTAGATAACCAGATACCTAAAACCAGAGAGTGATCACTGAGAGTGTTGGGTAATACTAAAGTTTCAAGGATATGCTCAGGGCAGTTTGAGAAGACCAAATCAAGTAGGATATAAGACCCAGTTCTATAGATATTCCTAGTTAGGAATGTAACAAGTTGAGAGAAGTGGATGGCCGAGGTGGCATCCTTGAAGGAGTTAGCATCAGAGGAGAGTCAGTTTGCATTAAAATCACCCATAAGGATTATTTCGGAGTTGAGGTTTAGGCTGTTTAAACAGTTCAAGAGGGAGTCGAGGTCTGCTGCAGTTTGTTTAGGCAGGATGTAGGCTGAGATAATTGTTAGGGGATTTATCACGTGCACCAGGATGCATTTTTAGTGTGGGTACCTGGATATTGTCACCGGTGTTGGGCAGGGAGAGGACAAGTCCCTGAATGGTGTCCTTTAGATAGATAGCACAGCTGCCCCCCCCCCGTTTTGTTAGCCTATCCTTCCTGAAAACTGCGTGGCCTGGAAGCAGATAAGATTATACTGTCTGAAAAAGTAAGGACATTCATTACAAAAAACTTTGTTAATGCATCAGTTAGGGTTGTTACTAAAGCAACAAAAGTAGGGAAATGTGGTGTTACAGTTTCCAACCCTAACACCCCACCCTGCAGACACTAACAGGTGTCAAGTGGGTGCCTTGGCATCATTAGCCCCAATGCTCAACCCATTCTCCCATACTGTACCCATCTCAGCTTATTTACTTACGGAATAGGGTAAGCATTAGGGCAGACAACCCCAAGGCACCCTCCCAACACCTGTCAGTGTCTGCAGGGTGGGGTGGGGTGTTAGGGTTGGAAACCCTAATGTCACATTTCTCTACTTTTTGTCGCTTTAGTAACAACCCCAAACTGATGCATTAATGAAGTTTGTTTGCAATGAATATAGACAGACAGAAAGAGACAGAGACAGAAACAGAGGTAGATAGAGATAGAGATATACCCGTACATGATCAGATGTGTTTTCACATGTGTGATGCAAAATGACATTTTGGGCAGTATTCTAGAAATGCCACACATCATGTTTATAAGTGAAAGTCATAAAACGACCATCTTGAAAACTGGGTGTCAAAATAAAAAAATATATATATTATTAAGAAACATAGAAGTTGTCAAGAGATAAATTTGGCCCATCCAGTCTGTCCAGTTTCCCTGCTTACTGTGCCACTGCAGCCCTTGCACAATCTTTGATCATCCCCACCCCTTGTATTCCTTCCAAAGTCCCTTTGTATCTGTCCTATGCATGCTTGAATCTGCAACTGTTTTGGCACCTACAACCTCTGCTGGGAGGCTGTTCAAGGCTTTCACCACCGTCTCTGTCAAGAAATATTTCCTCACATCCCTTCTGAGCCTCTCCCCTCCCAGCTTCATAGCGTGACCCCTTGGCCTCGAGTTTGTCTTTCTGTGGAAAATGCTGCCTTCCCATACTTTATTAATACCTGTTATGTATTTGAATGTTTCTGTCATATCCCCCCTTTCCCTTCTGTCTTCCAGTGAGTAAGTATTCAGAAAAGTGTGTGGTGACAGCCTTTACCCCAATGGGCAGTGCTTTGTGATCCCATGCCGGTGAGCTGAGTTCAGGGGTGAGCTCAGTGATCCAGCTGGATGGGTCATGGCAGGGGGGGTGGTGCTCTCATAGGGTACCAGCCCCCTGGCATAGAAAGGGTAGGTGCAGTGTTGCCTGCATGGGTCCAAGTGCCATATAGTAATGAGAACTCTTCTCTTGGCATACAGCTCTATGCCACTGCACCTGTGGGTACCAGTGGACCCTGTGCTTTGGTTGAGAGATGGATTCTTTGCCCTGTTCATCTGTGTATGTGGCCACATGGAAGCATAAGACCCAAAGGGCACTAGACAGACCCATTAATTCTTGACATGTGTTGCTGTACAGAAGTGCAGGGCCTGCAGGGTGCTGCACTTCTGTAGATGGAAGGAGTCTTCCCTTGGCACAGAGCCCAGAGGGCCTTGCACATCTGCATCTGTTCAGGACCTACGTGAATGAGGATACAAGGACATTTTTTGCAAAAAAAGCTGTGTTAATGCACCAGTTAGGGTTCAACTTAAGGCCACAAAAGTAGGAAAATGTGGCATTAGGTTTCCAACCCTAACTATCATCCCCTACCCCACTCCCCAAGAAGCAAAAAGAAAAAAAATTAGGGTTTTAGGTCTCCGGAGTCTTGGCAAATCAAACTCAAAGTCAAAGTTTATTAGTACAAAAGATGTATAAAAAACATATTTTGTCACATCAAGTCACAGAAATACACATAATAAATATAAATCACACACTTAAAATGGACATTACATTACATAAATGAACTAAAAACTGTGTACCCAGTATTCATTTTTTCATCTTATTAACAAAGTTTGCCAAACCATACATTGTCTTAATATTTTTCAAACCAAGCAAGCTCTTCAAACAGTTATCCATACTTTTTAAATTATCTACCATAATCAATGGTGTAATCCATTTCCCTATTTCTGCTTTCAAATCATCACACTCCAATAGCTTATGAAACAAGCTTTCTAAATTTCCATTATTACATTTACATCTCTTTTTATTACCAAACTGACCCCACCATTTATTATATTGTAGGTTCACAAAACCCAGACTTTCAAGCCTCATGTTACATAGACTATTCCTATGCTTCTTATTTTCACATTGGGCCAAATAGGCTTCCATCTTCCCATTTAGTTTTATAACAGAATAAAACCCATACCTCTCTATCTCATGTACTCTCTCAAGATCAGTTTGTACCGAAATATCAATAATTTGTTGAGTAGCTTCCTTTATAAACAGGTTTGTGTTTGAAATGGCCTTATTAGACCAAAGATCTTCCAGACTAATATTCTTTATCAATATAGTCAATCTTTGGAACCATCCAGTCATACTTGCTCCCCCCTGCAATCTGGCCAAGAAGTCAGCCCAACATAAATTGGGCAGTCTCTCTATAGACATCGTTACCATCTTTTCCCAATAATTAAGAGCTCTGATTTTAATCTTTGCACTCAAAGGGTGCATACCTGCTTCCAATCTCATAAAAGTTGCTGGACAGTCCCGTGGGAGCTCTAGAGTATTTTTTAAAATGACATTCTGGATAGATTCTATTTTTGAGTCAGCAGACAACAGTCCCCAAACTTCACAGCCATATAGAGTCTTACTGATGCTTTTGGCTTTAAATGTCCTTTTGAGGGCCACAAAATAATTATTCTCAAACCTGTCTGCAAAGGCGTTTACTGCAGACATTGAGCTATATGATTTATTTTTTATCTCAGACACATGAGCATTCCACATCAAATTATTCTCAAGTATAACTCCCAGATATCTAAATGTCTTAACTTCTTCTATTCTTTTAGTATTAATTCCCCAAAACTTTTTTACAAATCTTTTTTTGCCAAATGATATTATCTTTGTTTTTTCTACATTCATCTCTAGATTTAATTTAGAGAGTGAATCCATCAGACTTGTTATCCATCGCTTTAAGCCCCGAGGCGATTGTGAAGTAACTATAGCATTGTCTGCATATAATACTATTTGGAGTTTTTCCTTATTTATTGATGGAGCAAACATATCTATTTTTGCCATATCTTTAATTACAGTTTCCATATATAAATTAAACAATAAGGGGGCCAGCAGGCAATCCTGTTTGACCCCCGTACTGACTTTTATTTCTCTTGACAGTGTACCGTCCCTAGAGTAGCGAACTTAGGCGGTCGTGTTATAATGTAGCCACTGTAGCATCCTTAACAATTGTTTGTCTATATTTAAAGTCACCAGAATCTCCCACAGTTTATTTCTGTCCATGGATTCAAAGGCAGCTCTTATGTCAATATAGAGCATACTTTTCCTCCCAACCACATATAGTTCCAGCACATAGTTTAATGTGAAAATTAAATCTAATGTATTAAACTTTTTCCTAAAGCCACATTGATATTTAGAGATCAAATTATGTTCTTCTACTCATACCAATAGTCTTTGCAATAGCAAGCTGGTAAATATCTTTTGAGAGATTGGGAGTAAAGTTATTGGTCTGTAACATGCAGGGTCATATTTTGAACCTTTCTTAAAGAGGGGAATAATCACTGCTTGGTTCCAATCTGACGGAAGAACAAAAGATTGGCCAATTGACACAAATAATGGTGTCAAAACCTCTACCCAGTGGTCAACATTTTGAAGATAGACTTTAGCCAGGACACCAGCTACCCCAGGTGCTTTATTTCTCTTTTGTGCTTGTATTGCTTCTTTTACTTCCATAGGGGAGAAAATAAGTGATCCCGTGTCCTCTATATTATCAATTACATAATTGGGAGGTATACCTTCATAATTGCTATCATAAATTTTACTAAAATGACTTATCCATTGGTCTTCTGTTATCAGCCCCAGTAAGTTATGCTAATTATTGTTCTCACAACAGCCAAATGCCACTAATGACCAGAACGCTTGACTGTCTTTATTCAAACTCACCTCTTATAGTTTACCCCATAATAGCAAATTGTAATTCTTCTTCTTTTCACATATCATATTTCGATATTCTGCTTTTAGGCTTTTGAATGCCTTTAGTATACTGTAACCAGAGCGGTATTTCTAACCCTTAGCTTACCTAATCTTTTAATCTCTTTTCTTAGATATAAACAATCATAATCAAACCATGGGTGGATACTACCAATATTCGACTTTATCAAACTCCTTTTTTTTGAGCTCAGGTCCTGAATTATCTTCTGCATATATCTTTCAAAATACTTTATTTGTGCAATTGCATCCATTGAATTCATTTTAACAACAGGATGATCTATCACACTTTGATTTTGAATTAACATCAATAGTTTTTCTTTGTGTATTCATTTCATACAATTTTTTTTCCATATTTAGTACACATATTAAGGTTTGCCTCCTTCTCTACCTTTTTGTTTTTGGTTTTTTGATTAATACTTAGATTCATGGAACAGAACACAGGGAAATGGTCGCTATCCCATAATTTATTAATCTTAAAATAAATCGCCCTAGAATAGTCTGAAGCTTCCACAATACCCAAGTCTAGGACACTGCCTCCTTTAATTGTGGGGGAAGACACTGCCCCCAACCAGTCTCCTGTTGTCCTATCATTCAAAATCCTCACATTGAATTTATCCAAAAACTGTAATAATGATTTGCCTTTTTGATTTAAAAACCCATCCTTAGATTGACGCACGGGAATATTCAAAAGGTCATCAATTCCCCAATCCCATTACCTACATGTGCGTTAAAATCTCCAAATAAAAGTATGGATACACCCAAGAATTTAGATTTTATAGATTCTATATCCTGCCCAATGTGATTAAGGATAACAGCCAATTATCTTGCTTTAATAGCAGGGGAAGTGTATATATTAAATAAAGCAATGCATTCCACATATCCAATTATAACCACATACATGTAAAACTCATTGTACATACTGACTTCAGGGTTCACAAAATCAAGAGATACATTAATACAAATAGCCAACCCTTAGATCTACCATATTTGGAAATGTTATAAGCTGGGGAAACCCAACTTCTATATCCTTTCAACAATATCTCATCCAATTTACCCATCCATGTTTCTTGGAGAAGTAATATTGAATAATTCGAGATCCAATCTAGGCAAGCTTTACCCTCCATTTTGTCTCTAAAGCTAGCAACATTCCAAGATATTAGGGCTATATTTATAAACAGCCTTCTGTCAATTTGTTATCTCTAGGGTTACCAAAGAGCTATTGCTCACATTTATTGTACTATTGGACTCACTCTCTCCATCCTCTATCAGGGAGCTATTATCTTCATAATCAGCCCTAAGGCTCTCATCAGATTCCAGGACCACAGAGGAGTTGATATGCACCCCTAGTTGTTTCCTGCCACTTCTCATAATACTATCTACACCCTCCCCTTTAATGTATGTGTTATCTCAATTGGTTTCAGAAATGCTGTGATTATGGGTTGTTTTCCTGAAACTGTACCTCTCCTATCCTTAACACTTTTTGTAACTACCTGCTCTCCCCTTGGATCATTTATATTGTTCTTAGTTATTACAATCCTTTTATCAAGTAATACTGCAAAGTCAGAAAAATTATCTTTCTCTTTAAGGATTCCCCTTCACTTATCTGCATTTCTTAGCAGTACACATAAACAACCTTTATATGGTCTAACTTGGTACCTATAAACTGATCTAATATACTGCCAGTTAATTTTCTTTCCTAATGTAAGTCCCTCACCCCTGCCTTTTTGCAAATGACAGGTGGTATGCTGTTGAAGCTGACAGCACTACCAGGTGGGTGACTGGGTTCGGGGAGGACTAGGTTACTCAGCACAAGGGCTAGGCTTGGCTACTCTGCACAGGGGCACCCAAGTAAATCCGAACACAGGAAGCAATAACTGTAATGTCTAATACCAGGAATGGGATTCTAAAATGTGGCTTTTATTCACATCCAAACTGAACAAACAAAGCATAGATGGACCCCCACGGGGCTACATTCCTGGTAATGCAGATAAGAGAAACAGAACACTTCCTTAACACTTCAGCCATCAGGTTCTGGACCCACCAGGCACACAGCCTGGACTTGCATGCTGCTTTGGGTACACAGCCCGACTTGTACACTATTGGGGTTTTCCCTGGCTCGGCTCCCCTGCCGGCCACTTGAACACCTTCCATGTGACATGGACACATTTTTCTGTGGCTCTCTAAACCACCTTAGAGCCTTCGACTCCTTCAGGGAAATTTCCTTTCAATCCCACATCTGGGTACTTCCCTCAGCACTGGCCAAGTGCCTGAGGCAAAGTAAAAGGGCCACAGAGCAAATCCGTAGAGGTGAACCTGGTTACTAATGATGGGGGGGGTCTCCCACCACTAACTTCCACAATTCATACCCGGCCATTTCTCTGGACATTAAACATCTCTTCCTGAAAAGCTTGGCAATGTAGATTAAAGGGTAAATGCATAGCACATTTCCTCTACATGTCTTGACTTTCCCCTTGTACTAGTCTTGAACATACTTAAACATCTCTTTCTGAAAAGCTCAGCAGTGTAGATTAAAGGGTAAATGCATAGCACATTTCCTCTACATGTCTTGGCTTTCCCCTTGTGCTGGACTTGAACATACTTTTACTTTGGCTTAGCCTATTCCTCTAGGCCTCCCACTGATTAAGCAGTCCAATCCCCACTTTACAACAGTTCAGGTGAAACATAGGCCCCATGTAAGAGCAGAACTCACCCTTTGGTTGCAGGTGCCCCACAGGCGATTCTTGACAGCTTCTGGTGCCACAGCACAACTTAGAAAAATAAGGCAGCTTCTTCCCTAGCCAGAAACCCGAGGTTACCCCTGGAATAACAGGCAAACCTTTTACCCCCATCCCCTCAGGGATGGGGAGCTGCAAGACTCCAGTAATAGCGGTCTCCACCACTTCACAGACAACACTGTGTTCCTCTTTTTGCGGGAAACACCGCCTCTCCCTAAAGTAGCTCTATATCAGATCTTTAGGCTCCAAGAGCCTGTGCACAAACTGCTGTGCTCCTCTCTTCAAGACTGCTCACACACAACTGCTGCTGCTGCTCACTGTTCAAAAACTCCCAACATTCTAACCTAACTCCCAACTGCCGATTCCAATGTGGCTCATGCAGCTGCGATAGTTCTATGGTGATGTCATCCCTCAGTCTCAGCTGAGACTGAGAACAGAGTGAGACAGTGTGAAATCCATTTAACTGGAGTTTCACAGGCTACCTTCCCTGCCTACCACTAGGTCTTACTGGGATTCTAGTAACCCCGGGTAACAGTGGGAGTTACACTCGCCCTAGGCCAGGAAAATGACTGTCCACAATCATTATTTACCTGGCTTAGGCCATCCCACCCTATGTGCTGCCTGTGGAGGGGGGTGATCAGGCCCCCTCCAACCATGTGCTAGCACAGGCAGGCAACACTAAGGGCCTAGAGGCCTTTAGCTGACATATCAGCCTCTACTCTACCCACTTACTGTGGGTGCCTAGTGGCTCAGGTAGAACTGTCCAGAGCATAGCCCTAATAGCTCAGCACTGCAGTCCCTATGGCCGTTCAGGACCACAGCCTGTCTATCCCCCCCAGCCCTGTAGGGAAAATCTGTCTGCCTCTAATTCAAATCCCAAAATAAAACAAACCAGGGACCTCCCCGACCTTGGGCACCATGCAATCACACACCAGGAAACTAATACCATCTATTACTTTACTCCCTCAGACCTCCACAACCACATCTGTGGAAGGAAAGGGTTACTACAGTAACAACAACAACAGTACTTTAAATACTACACACTAAAATACTAGTTAGGAACTCCGATGAGCCCCTCCTCCTCTTCTTGTTTTCTCTTCTATCTTCTTCAGGAACACCTGCAAGAAAAAAAAAGACAACACACACTCCTAATCTGCATATACAGTCTATCTGAACCCCTACCATCAAAACACTGGAGAATCCCAAAAAGATTTTTTTAGAAAAGGTAGAAAAACAGTATATACATTAGAAAACAGTAGAAAACAATGACATTATTTACAATGCACTTTTGGGGGATGGAGTGCCCTAAAAGTCTCATCTAGTGACCACAGTGCCCGAAGGCTAGTCCATTAAAGAGTCTCTCCTGGGCCGGAGCCAAGTGAAGCACAGTTCTAACAGGCCAAAGTCCCGAAGGGGAGAGTCTTTGAGGACAGTTCACACATCTGGAGTCTGCTAGTGTAGGGTGTGTACTGCAATGTCATAAGGATAGAAAAGTTTGGACTTACCAGCCCCTTGTAGAAGGAATAACACACACTGACCTGCTCCTCGGCCAAAGACTCTCCCTGGCAGCACTCTTCCGATACAGCTGGGCGGACATCTTCCAGAAACTACAGGAGGGCACATCTGGAAACTGCTGGGCTGATGTTATCTCTGGAGATGGAACCTTGGAGCAGGAACAAAAAAAGGAAAACAGCTGGTCTGACGTTATCAGATTACCAGGCGATGGATCAGGATACAGCTGGGCTGGCATCCTCTCTGGATCTGAAGTCATCTGGTGGGCCAGTCAATGGATTCTGGAAAGTCAGTACGCTGTAAAACTGATGAATGTGGGGCACCTAAGTCCTGGATGTCCATACTGGCGGAACAACAAAGGCACTGCAATGGCTGGTGTGGCAGTATTGACTACCACTGCTCTGCTTTCCATCTGGTAGGCAAGGGCACATTTGCAGGGAGGTCTTTGCATTGAGGCCAATAGCACAGCGGGTCAGTAGCTTGAATTATTACCCCGTCTGGGCGCACATAATTCACACTGTGAAAGGCTTCACATCCCTCTCCACCCACTATTCGCACAGTGTCCATAAACAGTATCCTGCCTCTTTTCCACTAGGTGTATTTTTCATGAAACATTCTGTTCCTGACATGCTTGTTTGCACCAGGATGCACACATTTCATTGCTTCGGCCCAGATCCATGATTTCCTGCTGTTCTCAATCTCCTCCCAGACTCTCTGAGGAAAGGTAGGAAAGGACATCCCATAGGTTTCATTCACCTTCCTATGAACCAGTCTCTCCTCTTTACTAGCTTTGGTCAACCTGAAACCGCTGGCCTGGCTTGGGGGCAGCCAGTCCTGGTTCTGCCAGCTACGCATTGTCAACGAGATGAAAAATGGATCCCTGACTTCTTCTTCTTGCACAGCCAGGGCAATGGCATCACCACTCTCAGCCATGCATTCTTCTGAGGCAAGAGCTTGAGGCTGTGTACCCGTTGCTTTTTCACAAGGCCACATAGGTTCCCCCTCTTCTTCTTCCTCACAGAGAATCTGTGCCCAGGAGTGAGCAGTCATCCTCACTCCTGAGACTGTTCACTCTTCACTGGGCATGGAGGTCGATACCTCCCATTCAAAGGCCTCCCTCATCTCATCTTCTCCTATGAGACTTGGGCTAGGCCCCTCCCTCCAGGGGTCTACTGATGCTCTGTCTGAATTATCTCTCTGTGATCCAGCATCCGAAACATCAGCATATGGTTCTGTTTGCAAATCTGCACCCTCTAGCTTTGTGCCACACTCCCCCGAGGGGCCTTCTCCAACAGGCTCTGCCTGGTGCTGTGTGCTGCCAACTACAAATTCCTGAACTTTTGTCCATGTGGGAGTCAAACAAATCTTGGGTGCTTTGAACAAGCCGTATTTCTCTAAGCACCCCGAACAGTGAGGTACCATGAAGACACCCCTTCCAGCATTTAAGTGTATTAAACACACTTGCACTGGATATCCAGGACTCGCCACATGAGAAGGCAGTTGTCCTCCCTAGTAACACCTTTCAGTGTCCCTTAACTTATTTACTTCTGCTGCTACCATAGCCTGGGCATGATCTGGGTAGCGGGCTGGTCCTGAGGCCATGACTGCAGGGAAAAATAAACAAATGCTCACTGTTACTGAAAGTCCCACATCACTGAACACTCTCTTTTACTTTTTAAAATGGCTCCTCTGCTGCTGTGTTTACTTTACTACCCCACCCTGTAATGGCGGCGGCAGCACTCCTGTGCATCAACATTCAGAAATTGGGTCAAGCCACTGCGCATCCGATTTACACACCCTACTGATAACTTTGCTCAAACTGCACAAACTTGCACTGTTCTTCTTCCTAGCACATTTATATGATTTGCCACAGACTTTTCACTTGCTGAAAACATTGCTTTAGCTCACAGTCCCTTAAAGCCTCAGAATTTCAAGCACAAGATTGCCTGTAACTAGTGCTGCACATTTTGCTACAAGTCACAGTCTCTCTACTGGCTTTGAAACTTTAAACTGATTAACAGACTTGCTTTAGCTGGTAAAACTTGACACAGTCTTTATTTGCAAATCGACTACACCGCTGCACACATATTCAGCTGGCTTTTGACAGAAAATCACTGTTTTGAGCAATTATTACAGTTGGTACTCACTGTTATCAGTAGCTGTTTGCTGCAATGGAAAAATGGCCTGCAGCCAGTCTTGCAGGCCTCAGAAAGGAAGTAAGTTGGCAGTCCTGCCTATCGTCTCTCCGATCACCACACTCACGATCCAGTCGATCGAGATGTGGGTTGAGCCCGATTTTAAACAGAAAAGTCTATTTTTAATACTTTTACAGTGCTTCTTAATCACTGCAATGCTCCTCCACTAAGCCAGTACACGCACTCCACTCACACTCTCTCTCGAATGCTGGGCAGTCACTGTAGAGCTGGCTTGGGGGCAGGACTGATTGCAGCCTCACCAATCACACGACGCCATGCAAATGAGCCTCTTTCCCTCGCTAGTGCTCTTCTCCTCACGGTGATCGTCGAGCAGGCAAATTTAAACTCCAGAAACCACTTTTTAATTCTTAACTGACTCCACGGCAGGAGCCCATTTTAACCATTTGACACGGCCATTAACACAGCAAGTCTCTCAGTTTACTAAAAAGCATTTCCAACATCCAGGGCACAATTTTCCTGTTGCTACCCCTAGTCTTCCACATTTTTCTTTATCACACACAGTTTTTTAGAAAGCATTTCCAAAGTCCAGGGCACAATTTTCATGTTGCTACCCCTAGTCTTCCACACTTTTCTTTATCACACACAGTTTTTTTTTTTTTTTTTTTATAAAGCTGGCAAAAACACTGTAAATATTTGATGCAGGACAAGGGCATACTCTTTCAGCTTTACTGCTCTTTGGTAAACAGTTGGCATTTTTGACAGCAGCATATGAACCACAGCACACAGTGACACACTAGTTAAACTTGCTTCAGCTTTTTGGGCTACCCACTGCCAGATAGCCAAAACGCTAGCCCCTTGCCCGAGCACCTTTAATCCCTAATTTAACATCCAAAGTGGTGCCTCCATTTTGTAAGCCCCTCACCCCTGCCTTTTTGCAAATGACAGGTGGCACGCTGTTGAAGCTGACAGCAGTACCTGGTGGGGACTGGGTTCGGGGAGGACTAGGTTACTCGGCACAAGGGGCCTAGGTTTGGCTACTCTGCACAGGGGCACCCAAATAAATCCGGACACAGGAAGCAATAACTGTAATGTCCAATACCAGGAATGGGATTCTAAAGTGTGGCTTTTATTCACATCCAAACTGAACAAACAAAGTATAGATGGACCCCCACGGGGCTACATTCCTGCTAATGCAGATAAGAGAAACAGAACACTTCCTTAACACTTCAGCCCTCAGGCTCTGGACCCACCAGGCACACAGCCCAGACTTGCACGCTGCTTTGGGTACACAGCCCGACTTGTACACTATTGGGGTTTTCCCTGGCTCGGCTCCCCTGCCGGCCACTCGAACACCTTCCATGTGACATGGACACATTTTCCTGTGGCTCTCTAAACCACCTTAGAGCCTTCAACTCCTTAAGGGAAATTTCCTTTCAATCCCATGTCTGGGTACTTCCCTCAGCACTGGCCAAGTGCCTGAGGCAAAGTAAAAGGGCCGCAGAGCAAATCCGCAGAGGTGAACCTGGTTACTAATGATGGGGGGTCTCCCACCACTAGCTTCCACCGTTCATACCCGGCCATTTCTCTGGACGTTAAACATCTCTTTCTGAAAAGCTTGGCAATGTAGATTAAAGGGTAAATGCATAGCACATTTCCTCTACATGTCTTGACTTTCCCCTTGTACTAGACTCGAACATACTTAAACATCTCTTTCTGAAAAGCTTGGCAGTGTAGATTAAAGGGTAAATGCATAGCACATTTCCTGTACATGTCTTGGCTTTCCCCTTGTACTAGACTCAAACATACTTAGACATCTCTTTCTGAAAAGCTCGGCAATGTAGATTAAAGGGTAAATGCATAGCACATTTCCTCTACATGTCTTGACTTTCCCCTTGTACTAGACCCAAACATACTTAAACATCTCTTTCTGAAAAGCTCGGCAGTGTAGATTAAAGGGTAAATGCATAGCACATTTCCTCTACGTCTTGGCTTTCCCCCTGTGCTGGACTTGAACATACTTTTACTTTGGCTTAGCCTATTCCTCTAGGCCTCCCACTGATTAAGCAGTCCAATCCCCACTTTACAACAGTTCAGGTGAAACATAGGCCCCATGTAAGAGCAGAACTCACCCTTTGGTTGCAGGTGCCCCACAGGCGATTCTCAACAGCTTCTGCTGCCACAGCACAACTTAGAAAAATAAGGTAGCTTCTTCCCTAGCCGGAAACCAGGAGGTTGCCCCTGGAATAACAGGCAAACCTTTTACCCCCCCATCCCCTCAGGAATGGGGCACAGAGACCAGTAACAGCGGTCTCCACCACTTCACGAACAGCTTACTGTGTTCCTCTTTTGGCGGAAACACACACCTCTGCCTAAAGTAGCTCTATATCAGAGCTTTAGGCTCCAAGAACCTGTGCACAGACTGCTGTGCTCCTCTCTTCAAGACTGCTCTCACACAACTGCTGCTGCTCACTGTTCAAAAACTCCCAACATTCTAACCAAACTCTCATCTGCAGATTCCAATGTGGCTCATGCAGCTGTGATAGTTCTATGGTGATGTCATCCCTCAGTCTCAGCTGAGACTGAGAACAGAGTGAGACAGTGTGAAATCCATTTAACTGGAGTTTCACAAGCTGCCTTCCCTGCCTGCCACTAGGTCTTACTGGGATTCTAGTAACCCCGGGTAACAAGGGAGGTTACACTAATATCCCCTTAATAAGATTATATGTAGCTAGCTTCACCGTATATGAATTCTCATTTTTTTGTTTTGGCACTCCTTTTATATAAATTGTTGGCAACATTTCTCCTGCTAAAATTAACTTCTCTTTCTCTGTATCATTAAATTTAGGTGGACCTTGAATATTATTAAAACCCTTTTTCCCTTTTTCATTTGCCTTGCTAAAATGAACTTTGTTTTTTACTTGTTTTAATAACCTTTTTGCCTCTTTACCATTTATATTCATTATTGCGATCCCTTTCTTTTTTCCCTTTTGATTCTGGGTATCTCCGTCATAATGCTCAGATCCTTTAGTATTTCCATCTTCTATATTTTGTTTTAACATTATTTTCCTTTGATTCAGTTCTCCAATCAGAAGGTTTATTTCTCTCCTCTCTTTATTGGCAATTTCCTCAATTGTCATCTGGATAGTTTTTTTCTTTGCTTTCTCTCTTTCACATTGATTCTCTGTCTCTGAATTTTTTATGCTTGTATGCCTTATCTATTTTAATTGGACTACTACTTGTTAAGTAATTCCTATCAGTTAATTGGGTACACTTTTGTTTTCCTTTAGCACTACACTCCAACGTTGCCCCACCACCATTCCGTATTGACTCATTATGATCTATTCCTTCGGCCCTTATCCCCTCGTGGGGGGGGAGCTGGCAGCATAAAATTCAGTGAAGCAGCGAAAGAGTGTAACTAATTCTAATAGCTGGGTATTACCAAATGAAATCACTTTTTTTAATTCATCTAGCTTAAATAGTATAGAATCTCCACAGCCAAGCCCTTTGTTTTTAAGATTTAAGGAGTTCACCATATCCCCTGAATCACCACATAGCCTTTGCATCTCAAATGGCTCAAAATTATTGACCATTTGATTGTTTCTAACATGTGATGTTATGTAAGGTGTCAAAAAAGAGTTGCATTTTTGTAGAAATGAGCCATTGTCACTTTGATGTTGTTTAACCTGTAGATCAATCTGATTTACAGTCTTAATAACCTCTTTAGAGGGCTGCAGGCCCTTTCCTTGATTCAGATCCAAACTGACCCCAATATCATTTTGACCCAAAATTGAGGTACTACCAACCCTAGTTAGATCATTTCATACCTCCATATCATCATTATGTACCTCAGGGACTAGGGCAATATTTCTAGACATAGAATGGGGAGAGATTATATTATTTCTATAGTAGCTCTTCTCTGTTTGCTTGTTAGAGGGGTTAAGGTCTGATATATGCAGTTCTGGACCTGTACTATTGCATTTCTAGAGTTATTTTCTACAGCATGAAACTGTATATTCTCCTCCAGCTTTCTGATTTCCTTTAACAATGGGTGTGTTCTCCTTAGACTCTGCAAGTTTATCTCACCTGTTTTTGCAGGTGATGGTCATTTTAGGGTTAAAAACTTTATTAACTTTCTTATTACCCCTTAAATCAATTTGATGATAATTAGAGCAAATGTACTGTGTTATCTTCTGAGCAGGGAAAGACCTATCCAACCCAGCAACACCTTTTTTTCCTTTTCCTTTATCAGCCTTGCGACTGTATGTTCTTAATTTTTTGGGTTGCATAATATTAGGTATTATCACAAATTCACTAATTTTAGAAAAAAGAGAAGAAGAACACGAGTGGTCAGTCCGTAATGCAAGCTTTGTCAATATCAATATCTTTCATAGTCCACTTTTCTATTTTTCTCTTTACACTCCAAAGATCTAAAATGGAGTTCTGCTTGGGTGCTTCTTTGTCACCTTCACGTACACTATGACCTCTACAATCGGCTAAGGGCCACGTGGAAAAACTGACCACTCTGTAAAAATAAATACAATACAATGATAGGAGACTTTATCCTCTATGTTTTGTTACATTTGATTACTACAAAACATTAAACAACTGTAATCTTCTCAAGGATATAGCAGAAACAGGAAGATATACACAGACCACTATGATCTCCTATACTTCCTTTATTACACCAAAGACTCGGTACACCTGTACTAAAAACCTAAAAAATGTATTATCACTCTTACACTGGATATAAAAAGCTTGCTTAAAAATAAAGAGCAAAACTTACTTAGCCATCATTTGTCCAATAAATGCTAGGAAATAAAATCCCATAATATGGGACTCAAGGCAGTTCAGAAACCAAGGATGCTGCTAAGGATATTCCAGACACTATTCCACTTCAGCACTGTAAAATGAAAAGGAACCATTTAGGGCTCGCCACTTAAACACTATTTCATTACTTCTATATACCAGAAGAGAAAAAAGGAACAAATTAAAATAATATATGTTAAAACATTCAGCAATATATAAATTACCTTCCAGGCTTTACAAATAAGTAAGCGATAAAGCAAATAGCAAAAAACAGACACAATAGAATGGAACACGGGACACATAACTGACGTTGAGATACAACCAATAGATCTGCTTCACTTCTCAGCCACGCATGCATTTTATATCAACCTGCACACGTGACTTTGTCCACCTATCCCATGCAGGCTGCTATGAGTGTCGTGAAAAAATAAATATCACCCAAACTTAAAAAAAATCAGCAATCTTATCATAAAACTCAAAACATATATTAATTGAACAAAGAAATAAGCACAGAACACAAATCCCACTATCCCAATATGGATAGTTAAAATAAGACAGAAGATCCCATAGAACTTTCAATCCTTACAATCTTAGCCCCATGCCCCATTTATTTCGCAAAATACAATTAAAATATAATTAGAGTGCAAAAGCACCATGAGCAGCTTATGCCCCCAGCTCTTAGAGTAATCTATCATCTATTGGGGTCGATTCTTCTTTCAGGAAGAAAATCTTTGGCTGTTTCAGCGTACTTAGCCTGTACCTAGAGCGTGTACCTAAAGCACCATCATACAGAGATAAAAAACAGCTAAACGCAGCTAATCGCAGCCCTCAGCTCAGTCTCGCAAACTCACAACAATCCTATTAATACATCGGGCTGTTAAAAAAACACTAAGGTTATTAGACAATGTTAGGCAATATTAAGTAGAGTTAAATAATGTTACAGTAATAACTCCAAATTTAGAATAATCTCCTGGATACTCTGAGTGCATGTAATGTCCCAAATGCTTTGCTCCGTGTCTCATTCAGCTCACCAACTCTGTTCAGCTCCCATTTCCACACTCTGTCTGCTCTCTCCATTCAGCTCCCAACTTCATGAGCCTGTGGGCCCGCAGAACACAGAGTCTGTATACAACACAGAAAAAGCACAGCAAAGACATTGGAGATCCAGAGAACCAGAGACTCAATATGACTGACAACCCACAGATTCATGGCACAGCTTCCTGCAGACAAATCAGGCCCCTGAGCTCCAAGCCCTAGTCTCTGTCAGTGAGTGTCAGTGTTAGTGGGTGTAAAAACAGCCCCCCAGGCTTCGTACCTTTCCAAAGGGCCCCCTTGCTCCTGGCAATCCAGCCGCCACCAAAATGCGTTCCTCCTGCAGGAAACAAAGAACAACCTGAGGGCACTACGCTAACCAAAGGAGGCACAAGAAATTCTTGTAAGACGTGCTTGTATGTTAATGGTAGCACACCTGTTAAAAATAAAATACAAGCCGCTAACAAGTCCTACTCTGGTGCTCCTCCGCAGCAACCACAGTGTGCAGCTTCAATCTGGGACGTGATCTTGGCAATTCAGTGGTGGGCTTTTTCTTGGGGTTGACATCCCTAATGCCTGCCTCTTCCCTGCACAAACAAGGTTACATGTGATCTCTTTTCTTCATGCAGCACCCACAAGGCTGTGCATAGACAGTACAACAGATTCTGTTGGCAACACGTGGCAAAACATACTTCTCTAGCTTTGAACAGTGTATCACTATATGAACATATGAAGAAGTCAGCAGAATAAGGCTATCTGGTGTATCTAGTCTGCTCATACTGCAGGGTCCTTAGCTTAAGCTACTGACCCTGTCCCCCCAAGACCTCCTGTCCTTTCCATCTGCCCCTCCCTTGACCCTTATTTTCCCCTTAACTCTATCCCAGCCTCTCTTGAAGCTGCCCATCTTCAACAAGACCACTTCTTCTGGCAGTGCATTCCAACCGGCCACCACCCTTTCCATGAAGAAATGCTTCCTAGCCTCCCTCCTAAACCTCCCCCCTTCCAACTTAAGACTGTGTCCCCTTGTGTTTCAGTTGCCGCTTAGCTTGAAAAGACCCTCCTTATCCACCTTATTTATACCTTTCAAGTACTTGAAGGTCTCAATCATGTCCCTTCTCTTTCTACTCTCCTCCAGGAAGTACACGTTCAGGGCCCCCTGACTTCTCCTCATATATTTCACCCTGCTGGCCCATGATCATCTTTGCTGCCCTCCTTTGGACTACCTAGAGCAAATGAATGTCCTTCTTAATTTGTGGATACCAGTACTGTACACTGTACTCCAGATGCAGCCTCACTAATGACCTATACAAAAGCAGAATAACCTCCTCTCACCTACCGCTGATCCCCCTAGCAATGCAGCCCAACATTTTATTTGCCCTTGCTGCTGCTTTCCTATACTGCATGGAGTGCTTCAGGTTGCTAGTGATCATCACTCCAGAATCCTTCTTCTCCTCTGTCACAGATACCTAGACCCCTCTCAGACTGCACTCAGACCTGTGATTCTTGGCTCCATTGTGCATAAACGTTGCATTTCTTTGCACTGAAGCCAAGCTGTCAAATCCCAGACCACCTTTCTAGTTTTTCCAGATCCTCCTATAGGTCTTGTATCCCTTTTGCTGTGTTCACCCTTCCACAGAGCTTGGTGTCATACACGAATAGGCACATTTCACTTAATACCATCACCAATATCACTAATGAAGATATTGAACAACACCGGTCCTAGCACTGAGCCCTGTGGGACCCCACTGGTGACCTCTCTTGTGCAAGATAACTCACCCCTACCACCACTCTCTGGATCATGCTCCACAGCCAGTTTTCTACTCATCTGGTCAACTTTTTACCAGCTACTAGATCTGCCAACTTCCTGATCAACCTCTTGTGGTGTACAGAGTCAAAGGCCTTGCCTAAGTCCAGGTAAAGGATGTCCATTTCTTGGCTCCTGTATATTGTTTTGGTGACCCAGTCAAAGAAGTCAGTCAGATTTGTTTGACAGAATTGCCCTATGAGGCACTGGCTTGAAGCAGTACCTTGTGCTTTTGACAGGAGGCTACAGGCTTGGGGGAGGGGTGAGCACTACGGTTGACAACCCCAAGGAAGACCCAATACTAATTTGCCAAGACTCTGGAGGCACAAAATCCTAATATTTTTTCCTTTTGTTGCTTGGGAGTGGGGGGTATGAGTTAGGGTTGGAAACCCTAATGCCAAATATCCCTACTTTTGTGGCATTACATTGAACACTAACTGCTGGATTAACACAGTTTTTTGGAAAGAATATATAGGTATAGGTATTAATATTACAGTGGCATGGTAGTGCCACTACAGTTAGTGTTGAGCAGGGGTTTCTATGTTAAACCACAAACCTTGCACTTTAATAGCTTTGCAACTGTTAATGGATTTTCACAAACCTTTGCATGTGCTGTCTTGGGTGGGGGGGATCTTTTGTTCATACCAATTTTTTTTTCCCAGTCAGATGTGTAGATTCCAAGATGCAGATAGCGAAAAAAGTGAAAACAAAAAAAATGTTGCTGTTTTTTTCTCATAGCCTAGCACCCAGACGATTTGTAATTTGGCTCTTAAATTTTCAGGGTAGAAAGGGCTTGGGCCACAGTGGTGCCTTTCACAGGTTTGGTGGAAAAATATTAATCTTAGGTGCTGGATACCTTACTTCCTCCCATGCCGGCGACCTAGGTTTGGGAACGAGCCTGGGGTGCTGAGGTCAACTGGAGGGAGGGCAAGGAACTGGATTGAGTGGCTGCAAAACAGCTCTCCTCTCCCAGGGAGGGACATGGGTTTTTCTGGCTACTGGCTGCCACCCAGCGGATGTTAGGTGGCAGCGCCAAGTTGTAAGGAGCAAGGCATCAGACTGGGTGGGAGGAAGGGTCCGAATATGCCAGATGTTAACTGGAGCACCTTTGCTGCAGGCACATCCAAGAGCAGGGTCATTCTTGATGCCCTACAGGGGGCATGCCTCAGGCAGCTAGTATTGGAACCCACTTGGGAGGGAGCAATCTTAGACCTGGTACTCTCAAATGGGGACGGAGAAAGAGACTCAGATTTAGAAGTGGGTAGCCATCTGGGAACAAGTGACCACCAAACAGTGTGGTTCACGATAAACACAGCCATACAGTCAAGCCATACAAAAGCAAGAGTATTGGACTTTAGGAGGGCTGACTTTGAGAAAATGAGAGAGTGCCTCAGAAAAGCACTAGCAAATAGGCAAGAAGGAGGGGTGGAGGAACAATGGGGAGTAATCAAAACAGCAGAGGCAACAAGCCTTTGTGTAAAGCAAATAAACAAAACACAACGAAGGAAAAAAATGCTATGGTTCTAAAAAGAGGTGGCAGGGAAGGTTACGGAGAAAAGGACAGCATTCAGGAAATATAAGGAAACACAGAAGGAGCAGGACAGAGAACATTATCAGTTAAAGCTGAAAGAGGCTGGGAAGGCAGTCAGAAAAGCAAAGGCCCAAACCAAGGAAAGGATAGCCAACTCTGTTAAGAAGGGGGATAAGACTTTTATAGGTACATTAGGGAGCAAAAGAAAGACCAAAGGAGGATACTGAGGCTTAATAAAGGGAGGGAATGTGGTAGAGGGTGACAGTGAAAAGCAGGATACTGAACAAATATTTCTGCTCAGTATTCACAAAGGAAGAGGAGGGGAGGTACTCTAAACCAAACAAGAGAAACACTCTGAAGACGTGGGTCGATACAGTCCATTTACAGAAGAAAGGGTTCTGAAAGAACTAATAAAATTGAAAGTGGACAAAGCAATGGGCCTGATGGGATTCACCCAAGAATTCTAAAAGAACTAAGGGTAGAACTAATGACACCGCTGACTACTCTCTAATAAATCATGGGAGGACGGGGTGGTACCTGAGGACTGGAGGAGGGTGGATGTGATTCCTCTTCACAAAAGTGGGAGCAGGACAGAGGCAGGAAACTACAGACCAGTTAGTTTTTGGTAGGGAAAATGATGGAATCACTTCTGAAGGAAATAATTGTTGAGTACCTAGAGGCCAGTGGGGCACAGGACCCAAGGCAGCATGGATTCACAATGGGAAGGTCATGTCAGACAAATCTAATAGATTTCTTAGGGTGACCAAAGTAGTAGACCAGGGAGGGGCTATGGACATGGCTTACCTAGATTTTAGCAAGGCATTTGATACAGTCCCACACAAAAGATTAATACACAAGTTAGCCGGCCTTGGAGTGGGTCCCAAGGTGGTAGCCTGGATAAAAAATTGGCTAGACAACAGGATGCAAAGGGTAGTAGTAAATAGAGTCCACAGTGAAGAAAGGGGGATTACTAGTGGAGTACCGCAGGGTTCAGTACTGGGACCAGTCCTTTTTAATGTCTTTATAAGTGACATTGCAGAGGAACTGGAAGGAAAAGTATGTCTCTTTGCAGATGACACAAAGGTCTGCAACAGGATTGATACACCAGATGGAGTGGAAAGGATGAGAAGGGACTTGGCAAGGTTGGAGGAATGGTCAAATGTATGGCAGCTCAGATTCAATGCAAAGAAGTGCAAAGGTAATGTTCCTGGGAAACAAAAACCCAGGGGAAGAGTACACAATGGGGGTGAGATACTGACAACAGTAAAAATGGAATGGGACCTGGGGGTAATTATATCAGATGACCTAAAAGGTGGGCAAGCAATGTGAGAAGGCAGTAAGGAAGGCTATGAGGATACTGGGATGCACAGGGAGAGGCATCAATAGTAGAAAACAGGAAGTTGTTATCCCTCTGTACAGACAGTTGGTGAGACCCCATCTGGAGTACTGTGTGCAGTTCTGGAGACCCCATCTCCGTAAAGACACAGACAGAGTGGAGGCTGGCCAGAGAAGGACAACCAAAATGGTGCAGGGTCTGCACCAGAAGACATACGAAGAAAGATTAAAGGAGCTTAATATGTATACCATTGAGGAAAGGAGGGGGAGAGAGGGGACATGATAGAAACTTTCAAGTACCTCAAGGGAATCAACAAAGTCCAAGAGGGTGGCATCTTTCAGAAAAAGAGATGTGCAAGAACTAGGGGGCACAATTTGAAGACAGCGGGGACAGCTCAGAGGTAATGTGAGGAAGTATTTTTTCACAGAGAGGGTTGTGGATGCATGGAACAGCCTCCCTGAGGAGGTCATGGAGTCAAGAACAGTGGGGGAATTCAAGAATGCACAGGACAGACATAAGGCAGTCCTAGTGGGGGTAGGAGGAAGTAAGCTGTTGGTTAACTAGGATCTGCAGCTTATCTATTAGGTAGGAAATTAGGCAGACTAGGTGGACCAAGCAGTCCTTATCTGCCATCAAATCCTATGTTTCTATGTTACAGGAGTCACAGAGCACAGGCACGCCTCCTCCACACATGTGTGACTGTGTTCTGCAGTCCCAGGATACTGTGGGAGAAAACAGGAAAATGGGGCACCAGCAGAGGCTCAATGAACCCTGTGTGCAGGGTGGATTGAGATCCTCTAAGGGAGGACCACAGCTTGCCTGCCCCAGAGTTCCAAGAGAAAAAGTTATATAAAAAAAAAAAAGGATAACATTTGTGTTCCTTTACGAAATAGCCCCAAATTTGGCATGCTTGGTCAGGCTGCCAGAGTCCCAAGACAAGAAAAGTTTCATGACATCATCTTGTACAGTTTTTAAGATACGGAGTGCCAAAAAACAGAAGAAAAAAACACATTTGGGTTCCCTATACTTAACAATGGTTATTTTTCACTCTCACCTACAGCCTAGACTGTGTGGAATGTTTTAATGAAATTTTTAGGGTTGAAGGGACCCATACCAAGGGTGTGCCTTTGGAAAGTTTGGTGAAAAATATTATACTGTTTTAAAGTTAGAACATATTTTGAATTAATGTTCTGATGTGAGTGGTAAAACAAACTTGTGAAATGTAAAACAAAACTTTGCGAAAGGTAAAAAAACATATCGCGAGTGGTTATTTGTATGATTTACTTGTCGTGGGGAAAAAACAGTTGAGATGGCTGCCATTTTCTGTTTACTGTTTAAACTTACAAACAGTAAAAATACATACAAATTACATATTTTTTTAAAAACGAACACCTGAACCTAGTAATGCGGGGCTGTTTAGCTAGATTCTGGAGGGGGTTTTTGTTAAGTTTATTTTTTAAGTTGGCAGAAATATGTTATCTGGGCACACAAAATCCAAGGTGCCCAGCTTAGTGAGAGGAACCATTCACCCACATTCTCTGTATGAGAACAGTGGGACTTTCTTGACTTCTGCAGCCACAACTGGAACTCATGCTGTGGGCTGCGGTGGAAGCAGTGAGAAGCTGTTTCCCTGGTGTCTATTGCCCCCCATTGCCATCCCTGTATGTGTTTAATGCTGCCCTGGTGTTTAGTGGCACTCCCTCCCTCTGATCACAGTCATCGTAAGATGTTTTTCTTTCCTTGGTGTCTAGTGGCACCCCTCACCCTCCGCTCTGTGTTTGGATAATCCTGTGATATAGATTATATATATATATATATATATATACATATACATACACACACACAGTATATATATATATATATATATATATATATATATATATATATGTTTTGCTACTATTTTCTCCCTCTGTCCTAGTCAGATCATTATCCTGCCACCCTCCCAGCCCCATCCCCTGACCTTCAGGATTACCTTCTCTTCTTTCCCCATGGCTTACCCTCTTTGGCAGAGTGGCGGGGAGCCCCCAACTCTACCCGCCAGGACTAGATCCAGTGAAGGAAGGTGCTTTCTTGGGGGCTGCGCCTGCCAAGGGCATCCTTCATACCACTCAACCAGTTTCTACTTTTCTGCAGAGGGCAGCATGCGATGCCAACAATGGCTGAGTTGCAGGCGCTTCCGCATGCAGCATGCTGGTCAGCTGCTCCACCTCCTAGCCCTACAGTGCTGGATGTGGCATGCCAACACCTAGCCTGCATTAGGTGTCAGGCAGGTGCCGGTCTCTGTTCCCCACCCTCCCCGGGAAAGGAGAGCTGTCCCCTGGATGCTCGATCCTCTCCCACCCCGGCCAACCCCAATGACCCAATCGCACCACAAACACAGATCATTAGCTTGGCAGGAGGTAAGGCATGATGCCTCAGCCCTTCATATCACTGGGCCAGTGATAATCCTGTGATATGACACAAAAAAGATCATGTTGTGAGAGATTTCTGGTTTCTCACCACTTGCTTCTCACAACCTAAAAAAAAGATTTTTGGGGTTGTAATGGCTGCCTTCTTGTTTTTTCCCAAACCTAGCTACACAGGACTCATTTAACTGGATTCAAGTGTGTGCGTGCATGTGCCCACATGTGTGCGTATGCGTGTGTGTGTTTTTAAAGTCCAAAAATATATCTTCTGGCCACCGCAAAATTCAGGATGCCCAGCTTAGCTAGAGGAGCCATTCACCTGTGTTCTCCATATCAGAAGAGCGGAGGAGTTTCTTGACATCTGCAGCCACAGATGGAGATGTGCTGCTGGCTTGCGTGCCATCAGTAAGTCGGTGATGGATCTTGATCTCTTTTTCCATCTGTCTGTCTGTCAAGCTATCTATCTTGCTATCTTTTATTTTAATGTTTCATTCTCTCCCCATGAAACATGAAAGTACAACTGTTTCACCAAGGACACATCTCACAGTCCTGACCAACATGCATTTTTTATTTTCATTTCAGACACCAGAGGTAACAGAAGGATGTCCGATATGGCTAATGTATAGATGGAACAAGTTTATCAAGAAATGCATTTCCCTTGCCTGCATGTGCTGACACTTCTTTTTTCTAAACAGATGGTGCAGATATGTGTTTTACCTTCAGACAGTTTGTCAATAGCATTTATAGAATACTTTCAAGCACGCTACTGCATTTCAAAGTGCTTGAGATGAAGACTTTTTGATTGGGTCTCTCAAGTCAAGACTCAGAATTTAGAATATTCATTATACATGTACAACACTTTATAAATGTCTTGTACTCAGTTCCTTACAGGCCCAATACACGCGTTCAAAAAGTTGACATATCAGGGAGGTACTGCATAATGAAAATCTGGGACACAATCTTAGATTATAACATTAATTCAGGAAGCTGTATGTGCAGGTGTCTTAACATTAAAAAAAATATTCATGGAATATAGACTGTAAGTTTAATAGCTAGGAACCTAGCTGGTTTGTGAAACTAATAAGAGGCCCAATCAAGCCCCCCTCCACCTTCCCCACACACACTTGTATATGTGATTTTATGTCTCTTCAGGAACCTGCCTCCCTCCCCACTCCACAATCAAGAAGCCTCTGCAGACAGACCCCAGCCTCTGCCATTGACGTCTCCTTCCCAGCCGCCGTGGATACAGAGTAATGAGGGCTTGATCTGCTGCTCTCCCCACTCCATAATCGAGAGGCTTCTACAGACAGACCCCAGGTACTTCAATGTGTGGAGCATGCTGGTTGTGATGTCCAGCTCCATTGCATGGAGCCACATGGGACTAAACCACCCTCCCACCCATGGTAGCTATCTGTAAATTTATACTCACTGTGTGTCCATTCAGCTCATCATTTCAGGGATCAGCACCTGCCCTTAAATCCCTACGGTGCAGCTGCTCTCTATAAAGGCTATTGCCTTTTCTGTGTATGCTGCTTGGTTTTCCTGATTACTGCTCTCATGCATCAAGGGCACTTGCCCATCCCAGATGCTGCTTAATTTCTGCATGAAGATTTACCAATCCCCTGTAGCTAACCAACGCAAGCTACAAACAACGTGTGCCATTTCCAGTTCAAGCACCTATCTAAGAGAAATCAATAAATCAGCTACTGTGCCATTCTCCGCCCCCAAATAAAGATTCTGAATCAGTAAATTGCTTACTATCAAATGTGAGGAGTTTGGATAGCAAATTCGATGAATTTAAGCTTCTTATGAAGAATAAAAACATAAAAATAGCAATTCTTACGGAAACTTGGTGGGAGGAAGACGATACATGGGATAAAAACATAAAAGGATTTAATACGTATCACAAATCTAGGATACATAGAAAGGGTGGTGAGGTGGCAATTTATGTTCATGAATCTATTCCTAGTATGGAAATACATGATGGTAAATTAAATATTGAACATTTATCTGTTAAAATCATGCCGCAAAATGCACCTAAAATTATGTCGAGAGCTATGTATCATCCCCCTTCAACAAAAAGGGAACTGGACGAGGAAATTCTAAGTTACCTGAACCATATTGAGTCCGCTGAAAATATTATTATAACAGGAGACTTTAATCTTCTGGGCATAGATTGGGCAAACCAGACAACATTCAGTGTAAATGAAAGGAACTATCTAGAAAGTTTCAATCAATTGGGCTTGGAACAGCTAGTCTTAGAAAATACAAGAGCTAATAATATATTGGATCTTGTATTGTCAAACATGGGATCCAGATTAATTGTCACTGAAATTGGATCTCCAGTCTCAAATAGTGGCCATAACACTGTTTTCTTTCAATTAAGTGAATTACCTACTCAGCAGGGTAGTAATATAAATATCCCAAATTTAAAAAAAAGCAGAGTTCCATAAAATCAGACAGGCATTATTTTCATGGGATTGGAAATCAGATTTCACTGGGTTAACACTGGATGAAATGTGTAACACTTTAGTGGATACAATTAGAGAGATTGCAGAAGTAAATATACCATATACAAGTAAAAATTATAAATTGGGTGCTTCCCCTAAATGGTTAACCTGCAAAATAAACAGACAGATAAAAGAAAAACATAAAATGTATAGATTAACCAAACTTGATACAAAGTTAATGCCAAAGTATAAGGAACAGGTTAAACGTGTAAAGAAATCAATAAAAGATGCAAAAACAAATTTTGAAATAAAATTAGTGACTAGAAGTAAAAATAACTACAAAGCATTTTATGCATACATAAATAATAAAAAAGGGAACAAACAAACAATAGGCCCTTTCAAGGATGACAGAGGCAACATACTAAATGATAAGGAAATGGTTGAGGTACAAAATCATTATTTTGCTACTGTATTTAACCCCAAAGATACAATAACAACTAATACAAAATACAACATTATAAATGAAAAACATATTAAAATCAATATAAAAGATGTTTTGGACAGATTAAGGAGAGTTAAGATTAATAAATCCCCTGGATCGGACAATATCCATCCAAGACTGATTTTTGAAATAGCAGAGGAGATAGCCCATCCATTAACCTTTATTTTCCAAGAGTCATTAGACAGAGGGGAAGTTGTTAGCAAATGGAGGGAAGCACATGTGGTACCCATCTTTAAAAAGGGAAAGAAAGATTTCCCTGATAATTATAGACCAGTTAGATTAACATCTACATTGGGGAAAATTTTGGAAAGCATAATAAAAGATCATATTCAGGACCACATGACTGAAAACGACCTTTTTGATCACAGCTAACATTTGTTCACAAAATCACAATCATGTCAGACCAACCTATCGAGTTTTTATGAAAAAGTTAGTAGTTTTTCATGGTAGGTCAGTGGCTGTAACTCAGTTAGAATACTCAACAGCTTTCGACAAATTACCACATGAAGAATTAATTAAATCCCTTCTTTTGCAAAATATAAATAGGATTCTTGTAAACTGGATATTGGAATGGTTGGAGAATAGGAGGCAGAGTGGTGATAAATGGGATGTTATCTGATTGGCTTTCAGTGTTGAGTGGGGTCCCCCAGGGTTCAGTGTTGGGCCCCTGCCTGTTTAACATATATATATCATCATTACAATATAATATGGGAAATGTATGGATAACCAAGTTTGCTGATGACTGTAGAGTGGGAGCAGTAATAGATTTATCTTCAGACTATATTGGACTTCAAGAAGCTCTCAAATACATTGAGAAATGGACAGCAGATCATAAACTTAAACTAAATGAAGATAAATGTGGTGTCCTACACATGGGCAAGAAGAATTTGTAACTCAGTTACACTATTAATAATAAACAATTAAAGCAAGTGACACAGGAAAGGAATTTGGGTGTCATTATACAAAATGACCTTTCTTTTACTGCCCACTGTGATCAAACTATAACAAATGCTAACAGGGCTCTAAACCGTATATTGAGACATACAATATGTAGAAGTAGGGAGGTCTTGATCCCCATTGTGTGGATCATTGGTGAGAACTCACTTGGAGTACTGTTCCCAGGTCCAGTCCCCTTACACTAAAAGTGAGATAGCGAGAGTGGAGAGAGTACAGAGAAGGGCAACCCGATCAATAATGGGACTTAAAAATATGTCCTATGAGGAGAGGTTGGACAATTTGGATCTATATTCCTTGGCTTATAGAAGATGAAGGGGTGATATGATTTTAGTCTATAGATCATTCCATGATAATATCCTCAGAGAAGATTTAGGACTTGAATTATATGTCAGAAATTACAATACTAGAGCTCACTGTAAACAAATTAAACAACAGAAGTGGAAATCATGAAAAATGAAACAGTGGTTCAGTCAGAGGGTGGTATCTGGGTGGAATTCTCTTCCTCATGAGATAGTTAGCAGTCCAACTATAGATATTTTTAAAATAAGACTAGATTATTTCAGTAGAATCAAGTCTATAGTTTATTAATTGGTCCCCTTGTTTCTAATACACTTTATGGCAAGCAGGCAAGGACGAAAGTCTATATATGCTTTGTGACAACTATGATACTATGATGATGATACACTGTAACAGTCCCTCTACATCTCAGCTCAATTGCCCAATGTCACACTGCCACTTCTGGCAGCCTTCTGGCTGCTCCTATCACATTCCAGCTATGTTTTTGTCACCCTCTACCTTCTTCCTCTACTCTTTACCACAGCTTCCCTTCCCCCCTCCTCTTTCCCTTCCCACCCCTTGTCTTGGCTCTGACTTGCAGAGCAGTTGCCAGGTGCATTTATCCACGTGTCAGAGTCTGAAAGGTTTGATGACTATTTCTCATTTAAAAAAGTGTGTAGAATTCAGATTTACAACTCTTATTTGTCCATATGTGTATGTTTTTTTGAAAAATGCACTTTCTTAATAGTAACTAAAAGTTTTACATTTATGTAATAGACTTGGTTTACTTAGTTATTTAATTTATCTAATTTATTTAATAGACTTGGGTTACTTAGTTATTAATGTAATTTATTTAACGTTTCAGATATGGCTAGCAAGACTTCTCACAAACTGCAGAGGTGATGCATCCTACACACTGATCCAGGAGTTAACACAGACCATGGAGACCTGCTGCCTTTTGATGATGCTCATTGAAAGAAAGTAGTTGATGCAAAGGAAAGGTGTTCTAGTCAAACACTGTCAAAGTACAATATGGTGTGTCTTGAATTGCCTGAACATTACTCCAGTAACCATGGGTACCATTATATCTGCTACAAGAACTTCACTGCATATAACAGTTCCGGTAAACTTGCAACTGATGAAACTCTAAAAAAAGACATTGTAAAGAGTTATCCAGCAAAACTGCTTCGCTCCCAAGTTTATAGTACTCTGTCTGAATGTGAAGCATCTACAACAGGCATATTCCTAAATTAATGTATACGTTCTCAGATTCCACACACTGTGGTGAGTATGGCACAACTGCCCAATTTTGGCTGCAGTACTGCTGTTTAGTAGAGTTGTACCAACTCTTCTGCCATTTCATCAGGACAAATGACTTGCCTCTCTTAGTATATAGCTTGGAGAAGATGATACCTCTTTACTTTGTAACTGGGCACCACAACTATGCCAAGTGTTTGACCCTGTACCTTATGAATTTGCTAAACATGGATGAGACCCACCCTGGGCTAAGAAAAATTTGAGAATGGAGCATTAACCATTGCAAGATCAAAGAGAGGGTTTAGCAGAAATGACACAGACTTGACCTTGGATCAGACAATTAATGCCGATGCTGCATCAAGATTAACCAGGATTTCTTCTTTGACACACAGCATCAATGCAAGGAGGAGGTGAAACATTCAGCTCGAAGTAAAATTGTTGGAAGTCTTATGGAAAAAGTTGGTCTTGTCAGCCATGAAGAAGCCAGCCAAGAGCTAAAGAGTTTTAGAGTTAAACAAGATTTGAAGGATCTAAACAGCTGTTGAACACAATAGACTACTCAATGAATCCATTCCGGGATGTGTTTGAGGACAGCAATCTTTATTCAGTAGGTAGTGGAAAAGCAGTATCACAAGTGGTAGCAAATGAAGTGTTACAGGTTACTGAGACAGGTACTCAGATGTATCATGTGTTTAGAGACAAATGCATTACCAAAGGCAGTAGGTTCAAGGAACCCATCAAAAGATACAAGTTGAAGAACTTTGCACATGATGCAATGAAGGTGAAGATTAAAGAACAAGGACAAGAACATCGTCGAGTTGAAAGGAACTCGAGACCTCTTTGGACACTTGCTATATCTATCTGCAACTTCAACAGTTGAACTTATGATGGTGTTTGCCTACCCACTAACTCCAGTACCCCTTCTCCTTAGTAAAGTTTGATGGATCAATGAACACAACAATGAAGTCAACACTGCTGAAGAAACATGAGCCCAGAGTCCAAAGTAGCCACCCTGATGCTGCAAATGCCACTGTGGATGATTTATTTATTAAGATTTCAGATTACACCTTTGAGCCATGGCTCATTTACAAAGGCTCCATATCAGAGATACAATGACAAGTAGGAGCACAATTCACAATAGTGGTTACAGAACACATTAAAATATACAATACAAGCCACTAAAGCTTCGTCACATTAAGCAGGAAGAATATCTTAACAAAAAAGTAGTTCACAGGAGTAGTACCATGGTACACAGGTGTTGTACAAAGTGAACCATGGAGGTAGGAATTAAGGAATTAGGGCAGAGGTAGGAAATGTTGTAGGGAGCAGAAATAAGTTTCTAGAGAAGGGAGAGTAGAAAAGCAGCCTAAGAGCCTTGTTGAGGAGGAAAGAGACTTCCAGTGGGCATGAATAATGACGGCTATAGGTGAGAGAGTGTGAGGGTAGGAGGGAGGGGAAAGGCTATGTTAGATAGGAAGGAGGTGTGTCAGAGAG
Organism: Neoceratodus forsteri; assembly: GCA_016271365.2. NCBI lineage: Eukaryota > Metazoa > Chordata > Ceratodontiformes > Ceratodontidae > Neoceratodus > Neoceratodus forsteri. Next base: position 80,553,796 of record CM028133.1, on the reverse strand, counting down.
AGGAGGAGGAAATGTCAAGGAAGGTGTCGGGAGGCGGAGGGAGAGTGGGGCTGAAAGGAGGGGAGGTACTGAGAGGGCGATGACATTGACTGAGAAGAGGGGGATAGAACGACAATGGATGGGAGGAGAGGAAAGGAGGGAAAGCAGGGGAGGGGTGAGGAAAGGAGTGAAAGCAGGGGAGGGGCAGCACTGGGAACTAAATTATCCAAAGCAGTCACAGGGGGCACTCGCCACGAGATGCAGATGAAGGTTACACTTAAAAACACCCAGAACGGCTATGTTAGAGATATCAGACAGAAGAGAGTTGAACCAGTTAGAGGCTCTAACCTTGTAGTAGTACTGACCTTGTGTAGTCCGGCATCGGGGAATGGAGAAAGTTAGCAATACAGAGCTTCTTGTTGGGCGTGAGACACAATGAGGGGTAAGAATCACCTGAACCCCAGGTGGCAGGAGACCCATCAAGAATTTCTCTGGAAGAATGCAAGTCTGGCATTTAAGTCTGCCTGTTAGCCGAAGCCAATTTGCCTGCATGTAGGTATCACAGGTGTGAGATTGGTGGTCGGCTGAGGTGAGGAGATGACAGGCCTTGTTTAGGGCTATAGTTATGCGATGGAAAGCAGTGCCAGTGGCAGATCCATAGAGCACAAGACCAAAGTCAATAATTGAGATGACTGAACTCTAAATGGCAAGGCTAAGGGCTTCTGTTGTGAGGCAATTCTTATGTTTGTGTAACAGCTCTATGCGGGTGTTCACTGCTTTAGCAACATTGTCAATATGTCTGGTGTATATCAGAGAGCAGTCAAAAAACACGCCCAAGAATTTAAGCAGATAAACCTGTTCTTGAAAGGCGCCGGTGCTGTTGCTGATTGTTAGTTTATGGTCTTTACGTATGTTATGTGTTCCATGAAACAGCATTGTTTTAGTTTTTGCATAGTTAAGGATGAGCTTATGCAACTTAAACCATGTCTTGACTTCATTAAAGCTGCTCTGTAGCTGGGTTGATGCCATGTTCTTGATCAGAAGTCTTACAAACCTGCCACCAACAATCCATGGTGTGGCAAAAACCATCCTGTCTCATTTGCTGTACTTCTGCAAATGAAATCCACCTTGTCAGTGACTGTTACAAGTCACCATCAATCAAAGGTCTTGAACAAGAGAAGAGAGGAAATTGCATCGCTCCACTCTCCTATCTCATAACTGGTCCTGACCAAAGCCAAGAGATTTGTTGGATCCCTGTCTTCATCTTCATTCAAGACGGCACTTCTAAGTTTTCTACCTACAACATGGAATTCTGATGTGTACTGTGAAGTTCTAGGTGATAAAAAGCTCATGTATGCAGTAGGAGAAACGTGTTACTCATACAAAGTGGAAGCTGGATATATGCTCAGATTAGAGTGCAAGGCCCTAAAAAGCAAACACATAGTAGCAGACTCAAGTATCATGCAACACATATACTACATTTGCAGTCAAAATGAGGGTGAAGATGTACAGTGCCTTCAGAAAGTATTCGCCCCCCCTTGGATTTTGTCACATTTTGTTGTGTTACTATCAGAATTTTTAATGCATTGCAATGATTTTTCCCCCTTGATTCACACAGCATACTCAACAATTTAAAGGCGCAAAAATATTTTTATTGTGTAACAAAAATTTATGAAACATTAAAAACTGAAATATCTTGTTTACTAAAGTATTCAGCCCCCTGAGTCAATACCTTGTAGATGCACCTTTGGCAGCAATTACAGCTTTGAGTCTTCTTGGGTATGTCTACATCAACTTTGCACATCTGGATTTGGGGATTTTCGCCCATTCTTCCTTGCAGATTTGCTCAAGCTCTGTCAAGTTGGATGGGGAGTATCGGTGAACCGCAATCTTTAAGTCTTTCCACAGATTCTCAATGGGATTCAAGTCTGGGCTTTGGCTGGGCCACTCAAAGACATTCACCTTCTTGTTCTGAAGCCACTCCAGTGTTGCTTTGGCTGTATGCTTGGGGTCGTTGTCCTGTTGGAATGTAAATCTTCGCCCCAGTCCAAAGTCTATTGCAGACTTATGCAGGTTCTCCTCAAAGATGTGCCTGTATTTGGCTCCATTCATTGTTCCCTCTATCCTGACAAGTGCCCCAGTCCCTGCCGCTGAAAAGCATCCCCATAACATGATGCTGCCACCACCATGCTTCATGGTAGGGATGGTGTTACACGGGTGATGAACTGTGTTCGGTTTGCGCCAGGCATAGCGCTTTGCATTCAGGCCAAAGAGTTCAATTTTTGTTTCATCAGACCAGAGAATCTTTTGCCACATGATCTCAGGGTCTGCCACGTGCCTTCTTGCAAACTCCAGGCATGCTATTATGTGGCCTTTTCTCAGGAGTGGCTTCCGTCTAGCCACTCTCCCATAGAGGCTACATCTGTGAAGTGCTGCAGAGATTGTTGTCCTCTGGACAGGTTCTCCCATCTCAGCCATGGAACTCTGTAGTTCTGTCAGGGGGTCATTGGGTTCTTGGTCACTTCCCTGACCAAGGTCCTTCTTGCCTGGTTGCTCAGTTTGGGAGGACGGCCTGCTCTAGGAAGAGTCTGGGTGGTTCCGTAATCTTTCCATTTCCTAATGATGGGCTTGACTGTGCTCCTGGGAACTTTCAACACCCTAGAAATGTTTTTATACCACTCCCCAGATCTATGCCTCCTCACAATTCTATCACAGAGTTCTACGGACAGCTCCTTGGTCTTCATGGTAGAGTTTCTGCTCTGACATGCACTGTCAACAGTGGGACCTTATATAGACAGGTGTATTTCCTCTGAAATCATGTCAACCATTTGAACTGACCATAGATGGAGTCCATTCAAGTTTTAGAGTGATCTCACAAGGAAATTGGATGCACCTGAGCTCAATTTGGAGTGTCATAGCAAAGGGGGTGAATACTTATCAAATCAAGACATTTCAAAATATATTAAAGAAAAGTGGGAAGAGGAGCTAGGGATAAGATTAAACGACGAGAGGTGGCTGCAGTCCTTTGGGAACGCCTGGCACACTTCCTCGTCGCCGGGGTGGCGGGAATTTGTGTGGAAGCTTAGAAGTAGGTACTTTTGGGTCCCAGAACAAGTAGCTAGATGGAACCCGCAGATCACACCATCATGTTGGCGGGAGTGCGGCGTTTCCCCAGCGTCACAAGCCCATATCTTTTGGTTTTGCCCTCGGCTCAAAAAATTTTGGAGCAGCATTCTTCGGTGCCTGCGTGGAATATTCCACATTGAAAGCACGATGGGCCTGGAACATGTAATTTTGGGCTTGTTCCCTCTGGAGATCAGAGGGCAGGAGGCTAAATACTTCTGGAATATTCTGACGGCAGCTGCCTGCAAGGCGATTTCCAGGAAATGGCTTTCCCCGCAGGCTCCTACGGAATCGGAATGGAAGGACCTGGTGAACAATATTAAAATATATGAAAGAATCACCTTTTCTTTAAGTTTGAGAAATTCGCAGTTCAACAACAGGTGGACCAGGTGGGAGCTATTAGCTTGGGAGGATGGAGAATTAGGGGCAGTGGGGTGATTATTGCAACCTTGGGGCATGGGTTAGGAAGGATGCCTATTAAATTAAGTTTAGGAATAAGGTGGGTGTGCGCACTTTGCTCTGTTAAAGAGCGAATTTGGCAAATTGGCCAAGGTCCATAACTGGGATTTCCCAGTCCTTGGTCTTCCCTCCTTCAGCTAGAGAGTACACACTCATGGACTTGGTGGCCGGGATCTACAATTGGTGGGAAAGTCAGAGAGTAGGGGGGAAAGGGGTGTTTTTTTTTTTCTCCTCTCGCTTTAGTAGTTCGATGCGGGATGGGAACTCTGTATCGGTATGAATTGGTTGAGAATGATGGTCTCTATTGTTGGAAACCTTGTTAAGGTACCGGACAAAACAGTTATAGTACTGTAAATTGACTCAGGCTTTTGTCTTGTTAATATAAAAAACAAGGTATGCATTGTAATATTTTAATTTTTTGTGGGTGTGGCCCAGTTGATGGCAGCGGGCTGTGCTCAGCTACAGTTAAAGGTGGTATTTTTTTGGATTGTTTAATTCTTATGACTGACTGTATTGTTCTTTTGAACCTGGATGATACTACATCATATTAATAAAAGCTGAAGTATAAAAAAAAAATCAAGACATTTCAAGTTTTTATTTTAAATTACATGTACAAAAAATTCCAGAAGTTTCATTCCACTTTGACATTATAGAGTTATTTGTGTAGATACGTGACAAAAAAAATCCCATATAAATATATTTTAATTTGAGTTTGCAACATCACAAAATGTGACAAAATCCAAGGGGGGTGAATACTTTCTGAAGGCATTGTACATGTAGTGGTCAGGGCAGATGGTACTGATATTCTGGTCCTTCTACTGTATCATGCAAGTCTAAATGATAATCTCAAACTGCACATGGACATCAGCCATTCAGGGAATAGCACAAGAAGATTCATAGATGTATCTCGCTTGTCAGCAAAGTTAGGCAGACCTGTGTGTGCAGCTCTACCAGGTCTCCATGCACTGACAGGGTGCGACTATTCACCAGTGTTCAAAGGCAAGGGGAAGATGCAACCTCTAACAAGTATGGAAAAGAATACAGAGTACACACAGGCATTTGGAAAACTGGGATGTCCACACTTGTCTGGATACAACTGAGAGCTTTGTGTGTACCTTGTATGGACAGAAAGCATAGAGTGTCAACACAGCCCACTACAGTATGTTCGTCAAGTATCGACCGAGTGACAAAGATGCACCCTTAGATAAGATCAAAGGAGCAGACACAAGCTCGCTGCCACCATGCAAATCAACTCTGACACAACACATCTGTTGTGCAAATTACATTTAATTGTTATGGAAAAACACAGACAAACCAGAAATGACACTACTGAAGCCAGAGGACAATGGCTGGACGTATAAGGATGGCAAATACAAGCCAATGTGGTTCATATGTGAAGTTGTATCACCAGCCTGAAGTGAACAATTGAATGAAACGACAGCAATCCAAATGAAGAAGACGACAGTGACTGTGATGTCGATATTGCTGAGACAAATTTGCTTAACATCAGATAATGAAGACAGCGAACAAGAATACTGATTGTTGTACTTAGGTTCATAAAACATCATAAAAAGTTGATTGTTTCAAGTTAAATATACAATAAAATAAATAATACCATTAATATTAAGCATTTGATACATATGTTGCTGTTTGTTACAATGTCTGTAGTACTTCAATAAAAATGTATAGAATTGAAATTAAAGAAGGAACCATTAATTAAAATATATACAATTTTCAACGACAGTTCATTGTTTCATTGAAGAAGTGCATTTTCCAAGAAAACGTTCAACTTTGAGCGAATAAGAGTTGTAAATCTGGATTCTACACACTTTTTACATAAGAACCAGTCATCAAATCTTTCGGACCTAGACACATATATAAATGCACCTGGCTACTGGACTATTCCTCCCCAACTCTGCCCTCATCCTCCAGTCCCCCTACTCTACCCCACTACCCTTGGCCCCCAGGAGCTTCTCTCCTCCCTTTGCCTTGCCTTCATGTTGAGCTGCTTCAGCCCCAGCTCTCCCCCTCCCTTCCCCATATGTGTTGCCACATAGACAATTCTCAGTCCCTATCAAGGTATTTATCACCCTCCTACTTCTGGCTGCGGGTGTTACTGAACCTAACCCTGGCCCGACCCATTCCCCTCCCACCAGTCTTTACAAAGGCCTAAAGATCACCCACCTCAACATCAGAAGCCTTCTCCCCAAAATATCCATTCTCCAGCCACTCATGCCTACCCTTTAGCCTGACATACTAATTATCGTCGAGTCTTGGCTGTCTCCTAAAATCCCTGACAGCAGCATCACCAGTACTGGCTACTCCCTTATCCAACAGGTCAGGTCTAGCAGGGGAGGTAGTGTGGCCATGTATCTCTCCTCCTCTATCCAGTTTTCACCCATACTATCCATCTCCTTCCCTTCTGCATTTGAACTATTATTTGTCAAGCTCTCCCTCCCTTACTCCCTTCCCATTTTTGTGGCCAGTGTATACTGCTGCCCGGCTATCCCTCCCCCACATCAATTATTGACCTCACTACTACACTCATGTCACATGCCTCTTCTGGCAAACTCTACGTCCTAACAGACTTTAGCTTAAACTGGCTCTCCCTTTTCACACCAAAACCTGTTAACGACATTGCATCCCTAAACCTGACTGAATGAATAACTGAGCCCACCTGCCTAAACCTCAGATCCCACAATCATACCCTCTTGGACTTGGCTCTCACCTCCCACCCATACCATATTATTGATGCTGATATCCTCCCAGATGCCCTGAGTGGCCATCACATGAGCTACTGCTTATATAAAATCCACCGTCCCAAGGCACCCCCAAAACTCCTATCAATCCGTTCTTTCAGATCCTGAGACCTGGCTCCCCTCCTAAATGACCTGGCTAATGCTGACTGGTCAACTATTGCCACCACCTCCTCCACTCACTCAGCACTCAGCTATTTTAACTCCACATTCTTGAACATCTGGAATCAGCATGCTCCCATCAGGAGAACCAGGGTGAGAGGATCCCACCTCCCCTGGATCTCTGCAGAAATCCTGATCTGCCTGCATGCACATGATCAGGTGTGGGAGACACACAAGACCATCAGCTCCCCTGTGGACTTCTACAGATACTGCTCCCTTTGGAACGCATGCACCAGGGCTATTAGACTCACCAAAGCCGAGTACTTTTCATCCTCATTCCAAGCAAACATCAACTATCCCTCCAAATTCTGGAAAGTCATCAAATCCCTCATCTCACCTCCTGCCCAACCTCCCATACCTGTCCTCAGGGTGGGCGACACTTCCAGTTCTGGTCCCCTCTCTGTAGCTACTATATTTAATACCTTATTCACCTCCTGCATTTCCTCCCTTCTCTCCTCTCCCCCCCCCATCCCTACACTACCCCCCTTCCCCTCCTCTCCTCCATCCCCTGCTTTCCTTTTCTCCCGGGTATCCCTGTCAGACACCTTCAAGGCCCTCCTGGCTCTAAATCCTACCAAGTGTAAGAGCCCTGATGGGCTTGACCCCAAACCTTTTCATCTGTCTGCTATCTCCTCCCCTCTTGCCTCCCTCTTAGACCTCTTTTTCTCTCTAGCCTCTGTCCCATCTACATGGAAGCATGCCACAGTAATTTCTCTTCCCAAAGGTGGTGACCCATCCAGTCCTGGGAATTACTGCCCTATCTCCTTACTTCCTATTCTCACAAAACTCCAAGAGCACATAGTTCTATCCCAGCTCTCCCCCTACCTTGACTCATCCTCCTTTTTAACCCCCTTACAGTCTGGCTTTTATAAATTCCATTCAACCTCTACCTCCCTCCTACGGCTCACTGACTCCATCCTCTCAAGTATGGATCAGGGCCTTATCACTACTACAATCTTTGTTGACCTAGCCAAGACCTTCAATAACATATCACAACCCCTCTTCTTTGATAAACTCACAGCAGCAGGGCTATCTCCTCCCCCCCACCACTAGCTGGTTCCATTCTTACCTGGAGGGTGGGACCTAATCAGTTAGGATAGGTGACTCGCTATCCCCCCTCCCCATCAGGACTGGTGTCCCCTAAGGCTCCGTCCTCATCCAGTTCTCTTCTCTGTTTTCTTAAATGACGTCCCTGCTGTCTGCACATCCACATCCATTCATACGCACATGGACAACACAGTCCTGTACACCTCCAGCCCCTCCCCTACTGTTGTGGTGACCAGATTCCAGCTGAACTTTGACAATGTTCAGTTCTGGTTCTGCTCCAACCCGCTGTTTCTAAACACCAAGAAGACTGTCTCAGTACACTTTGGCACTAGGCAGAGACTCTCTAGGCTTCCATCCCTCCCTTCCACACCCTTGACGGGACTATATGATAGATGATATGACTTCTTTTAGGTATCTCAGGGTCTGGCTCAACCAACATCTCGACTTTTCTGGACACGTGGATGCTATCCACAAGAAACTGCACCCCAAGCTTGGTGCACTATGTAGAAACCATGGTTGCATCCCCTTGGCGGCCTGCCATGAGCTTGTCCAGAAAATACTACCTATATTCTACTATGGAAATATAGTCTACAGTACCACCACTAAGTCCTCCCTTGCCAGACTGGACACTCTTTCACTCATTCTGTGGCTTCGCTCTAGACTGTGAACTCTGAACTCACCACTGTAATCTCTACAAATCCCTCTCCTTCCTCTCTCGAAGACAGGCACCTTGCCCACTGTGCTAGTTTTGTCGCCAAACACTAGTTCGGGTCCCTTCCCCCTTCTGCTCCCTCCCTCACTTGTGCCTCCTCCTACCCCCTTCATAACCTTGGACCTTTCCTCTCCCTCCTAGGTTCTCAACTGCTGACCAGGCCACCTTCTTGTTCACTTTCCTAGACTCTGTACTGCCCTTCCTCTGGCTATCCGAACTGCTCCCACTCCCTCTTCTACCTCCTCCAGAACTTCATCTCCCCATCCTGCAACTGCCTCTAACTCTTTCCAATCACCAGTCCCCTATCCCCAACTGTAGCATTTGCTGTTCATGACTTATGCCTTAACATTGAAATGACCTTCAAATTGCTTTTACCTCTCATGCCTAACATTGTAATGACCTTTGAACTTGCCATACCGTATCATTCTGTGCCTGCATTCTTCTCTGTACTCAAATGCCTCCTGATTGTTACAGATCCTAACCACATGGATTTTGACCTGGTAAAATTTGTGATTCAATACTGCTATGTAATTATGTATTATTGTCTGCTCCCTCTCCCCTTCCCCCCAGGACACATCTGGAAACGAGCAACTACTGCTCAGTATGCCTTTCCCGGGAAACTTTAAATATGAAATTTTTAAATAAATAAATTTTCAGTTCATATTTAATCAAATTTGGTCTTGTTTACTTAGGATTCCACCCACACAAGAATACGCTCATTTAGGTTAGTTAGTCATATACTTTCCAAGAGGGTCCCCAGGAAAATATTACAACAGTAGAAATGGTACATTAATGTTACTGTTTGAGGTTTTTTTTTTACCATCTGTCGTCAGCAGACTAGAGTAGCCCAGGTTTTGTTTCCAACTACCAGAAATAGAACAAATGCACAGTTAACCACCAATATACAACTTGTAAACCTTAACATTTAAAAAGAAAAAAAGAAACTAGGAGAATACTTTTCTAACAGTTCTCCAAGGTGTATGCTGCCCAGTCCAAATGGCAGGGAACATTGGCTCATAATATTAAAAGACTACTCCTCCCTCCCTTTCCAACAAGATGGAGGATAGGCCTGATAGCAGGTGCACAGAATGTGTGCCCTGCTCATACCGCATCAGCTAAAATATACAGAGAAAGTTGAACTACAGGAGTGGAGCAGTCCTCCCCACATGTCCATTACTTATGAGGTAGGAAGAGTGTGTTCTCCTCTCCTCAGTCAATTATAGAGGCTCAACGACTGTTTGAGCTAGACCAAAGGCTATATATATATATATATATATATATATGTATGTAATAGATAACCCACTCTTAGGTGTGCAGTGGCTCTGATATATGCATGCCTTGGTGTGCATTATGCGTCACGAGGCCGCAGGCAGTGTATCAACCACCCAAGGCATGTGTGTCAGAGCGACAGCAATAACCGTAGGAGTGGTTTGTTCATTATAAAATGGCAAAATTGTTTTTGGGGTAAAAGTGTAGGTGTGGTCACGCCTTGATATCATGCAATCATGTGATGTGTTTTATACAATCAGAACTTTAGATTTGGATATTGATTCTTTATCCATTTTATAAATATAAATATATATGTATGTATATTTATTTTTATAAAATGAAAAAATCATCCAAATCCAAATCCAGTGTTCTGATTGTATAAAACACATCACAAGACCGTGTTTATATCAGAGCGTGCCTATACACCTATACTCTTACCCGCCTCCAAAACAATTTTGCCATTTTATAATATAAATAACCCACTCTTGGGTGTTCTGTCGTACTCTGACATAAGCACGCCTTGGATGATTGACGCACATGCGTAACAACGCACACCAAGGCGTGCATATATCAGACTGCGACCGCACACCTAAGAGTGGGTTATCTATTACATGGACCACTGTTAATACCGTGCTTCATTAACAGCACAGTGAATGATAGCACCTAAGTCACAGCACTTGTTAAAGTAGCAGTAGTAATAATATTGTGCGCATAAACATCGCACCGCATTTCAAGCAAGAGAATGCAAAAAGAACTGCTGCAAGAGATCTTGGGCAGGATTCTCAAAGCTCTCAGAAGGTGCAAAACCTTCCCTAAGTCCCCAAAACTTCCTCAGCTACAGAAAAAAAGGGGAGTTTGTTCCAAGTGCTATTCACAAAACCCCCCGCAGCTGCGGGAAAAACCACTATGGACTGTGGAAAAAAGTACAGCTGTGGAAGTCCCTCAGGACAAAAAGGTGTGAGATAAGTAAGGTACAGCCCCTGAAAGGCTATTCACAGCCAGGCTTTTCCCACAGCTGAGGAAAGAATGTTACACATAGTGGAATGAGGTGTAACTCTCCCTCAGCACACTGCAGTAGTGCCCCAGCAATTGGAATCAATTAAGGTGAAGGTGTACCACAGGTAACATCATCTCAGACAGTATAGCAGTGGCTGATGTTACAGCACTGACGGCACACATTGCCATGCTATGGCAACAGGCATCATCCGCTAGACCCAATGCAGCCCATGACAGAGCCCCACAAGCAGTAGAGCCTGACCAGCCAGCAGCGAGTGCTACCCCTCCCCCCGCAAGCTACAGGAACACCCCAGGGAGGGATGACCAGCAGGGACAGTCAGCCACTGTGGTGCCATGGTTTCACAGGTGCCTGTGGTGCTGCTGTGGTCCCAGTTGGGAACTGGTTGCTGGTCTCTGTGTGTGCTGTCAGCTTCATATTATAGCAGCACTGTTACAGTCTGCTGCTTCAGCTACTGTGGTTCCCTATTACTGTGCCTTCACAGCCTCCGCAGCTGCGGATTTGCAGCACTTGCGCAAGTCCTGCGGCAGCTAAACTGCCACAACTGGGGCACTTTTTTTGGAAATCCGCAGCTGCGCTTGTTTACTTTGAGAATACAGCACAGCTGCGTTTCCACACTGCAGCAAGCCTTTTTCCCATAGCTGTGGGAATTTCGACTTTCTTTGTGGATTCCTGCCCCATGAGTCTCCCAGAAAGACAAACACAAAAACTTAATGCAGGCTCATAGAGCTTGTGTAGTGCTGCCACTAGCTGGCCATAATTACGAACTGCAGGATGTTATCTGAATTTTTACAGGATTACCCCAACCCCCCAAAAGATATCCTTGAAGCAAATGAAAGAACAAACTTTTCTTACTATAATCATTAAAAATCAATAAAGCAATAAAATGCAATTTTATAAACAATAAAACACAGGTGTTAAAATCAAGCATACAAACAAAAAAATGTATTTCATTTATCAGTTCTCTTTTGAGCTCAGCTTCAGTTTTAGGAGAGCGCTGTGCATATAATGCTATTACATATGCTATAGTGCTGATGGCTATTATATGCACAGCGCTATATTGTTAGCATAGCTGTTAATGTTGACACTTTTATAACCGCGCTATTTTCCATGCTATTATTTTTGCGCTATAATCACCGGATACCTTTATTTATAGGAAGTACTTGAAAAGCCATTAGGGCTGTAGTCCCTAGCAATAGACTTGTAGTCTTTTTATAGTTCCTGTCTTCCCCAAGGGACACCCTTTGTCTATTGTCTAGTTTAGAATAAAGATGGCCACAAGCAAGCTGTTCTTCATCTGAGTCCGTCTGTTCAAACACCCCCATATTATTACATTGGTGACAGAGATGACTTGAATCCACAGGTGCACTGTGGTCAGGTAAGCCTTCAGCATTCAGCTTGACACTGGGCATCAGTATCTATTGTGCCAGAGCACATCTACAAAGAGAACCTCAAGTAGTGCCCATTGCGGCCATCACATATTCAGCTCACATCTTATGGGACACTGTTTTACCATGACTAAGAAAAGGCCATTTCCATTTTGCCGATTGGGAAAACCAGTATTTTCGCTGGTGTCTATAAAACCAAAATCTGTTTTTACTGGTGTTTTGTTTTCTGAACTTCAGCAATTTTTTACTCTGTTAGTGTGCATTTTTGCAGTTTTGGCCTCCACTATTGTAGAGCTAAACTTATACATATTTTAATAGCTACAAGATGTGATGGCAGCAGCAGCAGCACTACAGCCCCCATCCCTCAGGTTTGATGGTAGCAGCACTATCCCCTTTTCAGGCATGACAGCATCAGTACTATGCCCCCCCATCCTTCAGATACATTAGGGGCAGCAGTGCTACAACCCCCATCCCTCAAGTGTGATGGCAGCAGCACTGCAGCCCCCATCCCTCAGGTGTGATGGCAGCAGCACTACAGCCCCATCCCTCAGGTTTGATGTCAGCAGCACTACAGACCCCATCCCTCCTCAGTGATGGCAACAGCACTACAGCCCCATCCCTCAGGTGTGATGGCAGCAGCACTGCAGCCCCCATCCCTCAGGTGTGATGGCAGCAGCACTGCAGCCCCCATCCCTCAGGTGTGATGGCAGCAGCACTACAGCCCCCATCCCTCAGGTGTGATGGCAGCAGCACTACAGGCCCCATCTCTCAGGTGTGATGGCAGCAGCACTACAGCACCCATCCCTCAGGTGTGATGTCAGCAGCACTACAGCCCCCATCCCTCAGGTGTGATGGCAGAAGCACTACAGCCCCCATCCCTCAGGTGTGATGGCAGCAGCACTACAGCCCCCATCCCTCAGGTGTGATGGCAGCAGCACTACAGTCCCCATCCCTCAGGTTTGATGTCAGCAGCACTACAGCCCCCATCCCTCGGGTGTGATGGCAGCAGCACTACAGCCCCATCTCTCAGGTGTGATGTCAGCAGCATTACAGACCCCATCCCTCAGGTGTGATGGCAGCAGCACTACGGTCCCCATCCCTCAGGTGTGATGTCAGCAGCATTACAGACCTCATCCCTCCTCAGTGATGTCAGCAGCACTACAGCCCCCATTCCTCAGGTGTGATGGCAGCAGTACTACAGCCCCCATCCCTCAGGTGTGATGGCAGCAGCACTACAGCCCCCATCCCTCAGGTTTGATGTTAGCAGCATTACAGACCCCATCCCTCAGGTGTGATGGCAGCAGCACTACGGCCCCCATCCCTCAGGTTTGATGTCAGCAGCATTACAGACCCCATCCCTCCTCAGTGATGTCAGCAGCACTACAGCCCCCATCCCTCAGGTGTGATGGCAGCAGCACTGCAACCCCCATCCCTCAGGTGTGATGGCTCAGCACTACAGCCCCATCTCTCAGGTGTGATGTCAGCAGCATTACAGACCCCATCCCTCAGGTGTGATGGCAGCAGCACTACAGCCCCCATCCCTCAGGTGTGATGTCAGCAGCATTACAGACCCCATCCCTCCTCAGTGATGTCAGCAGCACTACAACCCCCATCCCTCAGGTGTGATGGCAGTAGCACTACAGCCCCCATCCCTCAGGTGTGATGGCAGCAGCACTACAGTCCCCATCCCTCAGGTGTGATGTCAGCACATTACAGACCCCACCCTCCTCAGTGATGGCAGCAGCACTACAGACCCCACCCCTCAGGTGTGATGGCAGCAGCACTACAGCCCCCATCCCTCAGGTGTGATGTCAGCAGCATTACAGACCCCATCCCTCCTCAGTGATGGCAGCAGCACTACAGACCCCATCCCTCAGGTGTGATGTCAGCAGCACTACAGCCCCCATCCCTCAGGTGTGATGGCAGCAGCATTACAGACCCCATCCCTCCTCAGTGATGGCAGCAGCACTACAGACCCCACCCCTCAGGTGTGATGGCAGCAGCACTACAGCCCCCATCCCTCAGGTGTGATGTCAGCAGCATTATAGACCCCACCCCTCAGGTGTGATGGCAGCAGCACTACAGCCCCCATCCCTCAGGTGTGATGTCAGCAGCACTACAGACCCCTTCCCTCAGGTGTGATGGCAGCAGCACTAAACCCCCATCCCTCAGGTTTGATGTCAGCAGCATTACAGACCCCATCCCTCCTCAGTGATGGAAGCAGCACTACAGCCCCATCCCTCAGGTGTGATGGCAGCACTACAGCCCCCATCCCTCAGGTTTGATGTCAGCAGCACTACAGACCCCATCCCTCAGGTGTGATGGCAGCAGCACTACAGACCCCATCCCTCAGGTGTGATGGCAGCAGCACTACAGCCCCCATCCCTCAGGTGTGATGGCAGCAGCACTACAGCCCCCATCCCTCAGGTGTGATGGCAGCAGCACTACAGCCCCCATCCCTCAGGTGTGATGGCAGCAGCACTACAGCCCCCATCCCTCAGGTTTGATGTCAGCAGCATTACAGACCCCATCCCTCCTCAGTGATGTCAGCAGCACTACAGCCCCCATCCCTCAGGTGTGATGGCAGCAGCACTACAGCCCCCATCTCTCAGGTGTGATGGCAGCAGCACTACAGCCCCCATCCCTCAGGTTTGATGTCAGCAGCACTACAGCCCCCATCCCTCAGGTTTGATGTCAGCAGCACTACAGCCCCCATCTCTCAGGTGTGATGGCAGCAGTACTACAGACCCCATCCCTCAGGTGTGATGGCAGCAGCACTACAGACCCCATCCCTCAGGTGTGATGGCAGCAGCTCTACAGACCCCATCCCTCAGGTGTGATGGCAGCAGCATTACAGACCCCATCCCTCCTCAGTGATGGCAGCAGCACTACAGACCCCATCCCTCAGGTGTGATGGCAGCAGCAGAATTACAGCCCCATCCCTCCAGTGTGATGGCAGCAGCACTACTGCCCCCCCATCACTCCGGTGTGATGGAAGGAGCACTGCAGCCCCCATCCCTCAGGTGTGATGGAAGCAGCAACAGCACTATGGCCCCCATCCCTCAGGTGTGATGGCAGCAGTGCTACAGACCCCATCCCTCAGGTGCGACAGCAGCAGCAACAACACTATAGCCCCATCCCTCAGGTGCAACGGCAACAGCAAAAGCACTATGGGCCCCCGTGTGTCTTCATTTACTTTTCCTTTATGATTTACTCAGGATAGCCTGGCTGAGGTGCAATGTACATTGCATTTTCAGTGGTATCCTGATTCTCCTCATTTCTACAGCTTTGACTGCAGCTCCCCTACAACATCAACACTGCCAGACCCATCACCAAAACACCAACACAGGCACCACCAGACATCACATAATGCCATTGCACCAATACAGCCAATTCTCTCCCAGAAAGCAAACAATCAGCCCCCTCTCCGGCACCAACACAGACAGCCCTATACAAACATGGCCAGTCACAATCACCCAACCACACCCATGTGCAGCAGTGGCAGTGTGCCTTTTATGGCACTTTGATCCCAGCCTATAAGGCCAGATCCCCTGAAAATAACACAATGAGCACCCCTTCCCCAGCACAGAGGTTGAAACTGGCAATGGCTCACTAGACAAATTCCGGCAGATTTTGTATTGGGCTAGTAAAAATATTCCTTTAACTTGCCCTGCAGGCTTGCACCAGAAAAGGTAACCATAAGTACACCAGCTGGGCCAATGTATAAGTCTGTGGGGCTAGTGGATTTTCCTAGTGACTAGCCCTGATGGCTAGTAGCTGCAAAACTTAACTTCAGCCACTGTAGAGCAATACAGACAGACCTTGCTGCAACACGGCCAGCTCCCCCCCAGCCTTTCCAAAGCAAATCTGGCTAGCTCCCCTGCCTGTACCCACAACAAAGACTGACCTTGTGCCAGCAGACAGCCCCTTTGGAAACTCTGCTGGGCACCACACCAAAGCAAGCCTGGTCAACTCACCTACATGTAGCCCAAACATGAGCGCTCCTGCACTAACAGTCCCTGTGGAATTACTGCAAGTCTACCACACTCACATGGACAGTTCCCTCACGCCACCCAAGAAAACATGCCCAGTCCTTCCACAGCACAATATGGGTGGCCAGCCCATCACTCATCACACCAACAGGGCCAGCCACCTTCAACAACCAAAAACAGATTCCCGTATCCAAACACAGTTGGCCTCCCACTCACCAAAACAGTCTACTTCCGCTAGCTTCCAAACCCAGCCAGCCCCTTACCCCACCAAGGACAGTCCCATCATACCATCAAATGTCACACCATCAGCAGTCTCACCCACCAATAGGGCCAGCCCCACAACATCATCTAAGATCACAAGCTGCCCACTGAACACACCAGCCATCCTGCAGCTTTTCAACCTGTTGTCCCATCACAAAGAAAAAAACGCATACTTGCCTAAGAGGAGCCAAGTGGCATACACTTTAGTAACCTATAAGCCAAAAATAACCTTTGATCCAAGTTTGAGTTGCCAATATATATGGCCATGTTCCCACACCTGGCACCTCCCAACACCATGGCCGGCTCATGCAACATTTTTGCCCCCTACCACCACAGCCCCACACAAATGCCCAGCCCCTCCTATTGCCAACATGGCATGCTCCCCAAACAAGCACCCAGCCACTCACATCATAGCCATCAGCTCCCTCAAAAAACACACCATCACCCCTCAACCCCCCCACACACACACATATATGCACACAATGAAAGAATACAGAAGGGCCCCCTTCCCCAATGAGATCAAACAGATGTTCTTGGCACCTGCATGCACTGTACAGCCAGCCCCCCCAAACACAAGCAAACACAGATGGACCAAGCACCAAGATAGCCAGTCACCTCATTTCCCATGCAAGCAGCCAGTCTTGGTACAAACACTGCCAGCCCCACAACAAAGTGAACACAGGTGACCCTGGCATCAAAACTACCAGCCCCCAGAAACACGTCCCATCCTCCCACCCCACCCAAGCAAACAGCCAGCCTTTTACCAATGCTAGCAGCCCCCTTACACTACCCAAGCAAACAGAGATGCCCCCAGCACAAGAACAAACACAGCCACCTCCCACCCACGCAGCCACACAAATATCCCATGCACCAATACAGCCAGTACCCACCACCACCTGACAGAGCCTATCCACTGCACCTACATCGTCAGTGAGCTCCCCCATCCAAGTGCCCAACTCAGCCAACAACTGCTGCCCTGACAGACAGCTGCCTCCCACCACAGAACCCCTGAAATGAACAGACAGCTAGAGCCCGGGTTCTTGCGTGAACCGAACGCGAAGAGAACCAGAGCTGTTAATTTTCAGTCAGAACTGAACCGAACTAGAACCTCCTAATTGAGGTAGGCGTTGAACCAGAACTGAACGCGAACCTACCCTTTTTAAAATGCAGAACTGTGTTACACCTTTAGATATCCTGTATTTCCTTTCCCTCCACTGGATGCTTAATGTTGCTGTCTGTCATGATTTTGATTGACGTGGTTAATAATTAAATCGTACTGTCACTTTAACTTTACATGCAACTGTATTTTCGATTGCAAGGTAGACCTGGAATGTGGCTCGAGAGGGGGAATTAATTTAATTTAATGAGCTGCATGATGAGGAAGTCTTGGGACGTCTGAAGTCTAATAGCAGGTGAAATGGAATTAAATGTTTGCTATTAAGTTAAAGATGTGTGAATTTAGTTAATTAAACACTCAGTGTTTCCTATTGTTTATTTCTTCGGGAACTAGCTAAGACATTGTAGTCTCTTGTAACCTCATTATAGAAACATAGAATATGACGGCAGATAAGGACCACTTGGCCCACCTAGTCTGCTCATTTCCCTACCTAACGGATAAGCTGCAGATCCTAGTTAACCAACAGCCTACTTCCTCCTACCCCCCACTAGAATTGCCTTATGTCTGTCCCATGCATTCTTGAATTCCCCCACTGTTTTTGACTATACGACTTCATCAGGAAGGCTGTTCCATGTATCCACAACCCTCTCTGTGAAGAAATACTTCCTCACATTACCTCTGAGCCGTCTCCCCTCTATCTTCAAATTGTGCCCCCTTGTTTTTGCACATCTCTTTTTCTGAAAGATGCTACCCTCTTGGACTTTGTGGATTCCTTTGAGGTATTTGAAAGTTTCTATCATGGCCCCCCTCTTCCTCCTTTCCTCGAGGCTATACATCTTTAGTTCCTTTAGTCTTTCTTCATGTCTTCTGATGCAGACCCTGCATCATTTTGGTTGCCCTCCTCTGGACAGCCTCCACCCTGTCTGTGTATGTCTCCTGTAACAGGCTGTGCTTGCTTTGCACCAGGTTTTGCCGCTAAATTAATTAAACTGCATATATTTAAACTTTCATATGTCATCATTAACTTACTTTTTAACAGCATTTGATATATATTTTTTTATTTTACTTAATGCATTGAATGTGCTCAATGAAATGTCTTGTGCTTTTTGTCCTCTGTATATTTTACATTGTTGAATTAAAGTAATATGTTAGACAAATTCAACTCTTATTTTCTTTTTTGGTTGGTCATTTTTCTCCCCTAGGCACCCCGGTCTGCCTATCTCTGCCACGTCCTGGCATCCCCTCAGGTCTTCCGAACACCCTTTCCAGGAACCCCCAGCTTCCGTTTGGGTCATGCAGCTAGTACCCCCGTTGTGGGGCGGTGACGAGACCCCTTACGCCATCTGCCAAGACTGGATCCAGTGTTTCACTGCGTAGCTTCGTAGCCATATGCTCCCATCGGAGACGGCCATCATGCCACCACAACCGGTGCCACTTTTTCCGGTTTTCTGATTCCTCATGGCATGTGAGGCATGCAATGACGCCAAGAGACAGGCGCATGCCCGCTACCGCATTCACACCTTCCTGGCGTCGGCCCCAGCACGTACCCCCTGACTGCCTGTGCTACTGCATTGCCCCCAGCCATCGCTAGAGGCCACCAGCGCACTGGTGGCAGCAAACCTCCCTCCCTGGAAAAGGAGAGCAGTCCAGCGGATGCTTGATCCTTCACCCTCCCCACCAACCCTCAACAACCCAGGCTCGTTCCTGAACCCGGGTCACCAGCGCAGCGCGAGCTGTGGCATCCAGCGCCTCAACCCTCAACGTCACCAGGTTGGCTAAATGCAACTCTATAAGTGTTTATTTATATTTACAGTAAGAACCAAATTTTTTTAAAACTAAATGAGAACTGAAAAACTAACAAAAAGACTAGAACTGAACCAAACCAGAACCCCATCTTGTAGAACCTGAACAGAACTAGAACCCCAGAAAATCACAGAACCCTGGTTCTACAGACAGCATCCCATCCCTGCATCAACATATGAATGGTCAGCCACACCACCCAGAAGCAAACACAGAGCCAGCACCCCCCCACACACATAGCTACCTCCCCCATTACAGACACAGCCTGCTCACTCTTTCACCCCACCCAAGTGGACCTGCCCAGTTCCTCTGCCACAGACCCAACACAGACTGACCCTGAGAAAACAGAGAGTCAACCCCACTCAAGTGAACCCTGCCAGCTCCACTACTCACAGCCCTAACACAGACCACCCTGCACCAACAGACAGCCCCAACATAAACACATCAGGTCCACCCCAACCCATCAACCCATCAACACAGACAGACCCCTCATGTCACTAAAACAAACATGACCAGTCCCTCCACACCACTCACATGGCCAGCCCATCTCCAGTGTGGCACCCCCAAAAAAATCAAACTCAGCTCCTCCCACCCCACCAACATGGCCAGACACCCCTACCAACCGAAAACAATCAGATCCCCACTACTGACCAAAAGCAGTTGGCCCTCCCATCCACCAAAAACAGTATGCTTCCCCCTACCCACCAAACACAGCCAGTCCCCTCACCACACCAAAGAACACACTACCAGAAA
This sequence comes from Neoceratodus forsteri, assembly GCA_016271365.2. NCBI lineage: Eukaryota > Metazoa > Chordata > Ceratodontiformes > Ceratodontidae > Neoceratodus > Neoceratodus forsteri. Next base: position 80,533,963 of record CM028133.1, on the reverse strand, counting down.
CCCAGCCCCACCAACAAAGCAAGTCCCATAACATCTTGCCTCCACACATAAGCTACAGTAGCACGTCACCTGTCCACCCTCTCAAAAACAGTCAGCTCCCAGCCAGTTCTGCTGCCTTCAGCACCAATGCAGACAGAATGTACTAACATAGCCACACCACACCCACCCAAACACAGTTGGCTCCCCTTTCATCACAACAGCCATTCCAACTACAACAGCAACATGACCAGTCCAATTTCCCAACACAGCTACCCTTCGCTCTAGAAATTAGACATTATTTCTAGCGAGTACTAAAACATGTACACCACACCCTAAGCAAACCTGCACAGAATCTATACCCCACCCACACAAATATGCACAAAACCTACAGCTCACCCAGGCAAACCTGCCCCGCACCTACACCCCAACTAGGAAAAACTGCCCAGCATCTACCGCACACCTATACAAACGTGACCAGCATCAACACCTTACCCAGCCAACCCTGCACAGCATCTACACCTCAACCCAGGCAAACCTGCCCAGCATATACACCTTCCACAGGCAAACCGGCCAAACATATACATCACACCCATGCAAAACTGCCCATCATCTACACCCCCACCAAGGCAAACTTGCTCAGCACCTACACACCCACCCAGGCAAACCTGCCCAGTATCTACACCCCACCCAGGAAAATATGCCCAGCATCCACACCCCACCCAGGCAAACCTGCCCAGCATCTACACACCACACAGGCAAACGTGCCCAACATCTACACTCCACACAGGCAAACCTGACAAGCATTTACACCCCCCTAGGCAAACCACCATAGCATCTACACCCCACTCAGGCTAACCTGGCCATATTCTACAACCCACCCAGGCAAACCTGCCCAGCTTCTACACCTTACCCAGGCAAACCTGCCCAGCATCTACAACCCACCCAGGCAAACCTTCCCAGCATCTACACCCCACCCAGGAAAACCTTCTCAGAATCTACACCCACCTGGGCAAACGTGCCCAGCATCTACAACCCACTCATGCAAACCTGCACAGCACCAACACCCCGCCCAGGCAAAACTGCCCAATACCTACACCACACCCAGGCAACCTCACCAGCATCTATACCACACCGTGGCAAACCTGCCCAGCATCTGCACCATACCCAGGCAAACCTGCACAGCATCTACAACTCAACCCAGGCAAACCTGCAGAGCATCTACAACTCAACCCAGGCAAACCCGCCCAGCATCTATACCTCACCCAGGTAAACCGGCCCAACTTCGATACATCACCCACGCAAACCTGCTCAGCATCTACACCCCACCCAAAGCAAATCTGCCCAGCATCTACACTCCACACAGACAAACCTGCCCAGCATCTACACCTCACCCAGGCAAACCTGCAAAGCATCTACACCACACCCTTACGAACCTGCCCAGCATCAACACCCCACCCAAGTAAACCTGCCAAGCATCAACACCCCACCCAAGCAAAACTGCTCAGCATCTACACCCCACCCAGGCAAACCTACCCAGCATCTACACCCCACCAAGGCAAACCTGCCCAGCATCTGCAAACCTGCCCAGCATCTACACTCCACCCAGACAAACGTGCCCAGCATCTACACCCCACCAAGGCAAACCTGCCCAGCATCTACACCCCACCAAGGCAAACCTGCCCAGCATCTGCAAACCTGCCCACCATCTACACTCCACCAAGGCAAACCTGCCCAGCATCTACATCTCACATAAGTAAACCTGCCAAGCATTAACACCCCACCCGAGCAAAACTGCCCAGCATCTACACCCCACACAACCTGCACAGCATCTATAACCCAACCCAGGCAAACCTACTCAGCTTCTACACCGCACCGAGGCAAACCTACCCAGCACCTACACCCCACTCAGGCAAAACTGCCAAGCATCTACACCTCATTCATGCAAACCTGACCAGCATCTGCACTCTACCAAAGCAAACCTGCACAGCATCTATAACCCAACCCAGGCAAACCTACTCAGCATCTACACGCCACCGAGGCAAACATGCCCAACATCTACACCCCACCCACACAAACCTGAACAAAATCTACACACCACCCAGGCAAACCTGCCCAGCATCTACACACCACACAGGCAAACATACCTAGCATCTACACCCCACCCAGGCAAACCAGCCCGCCATCTACGTCCCACCTAAGCTAACCTGCCCAGCTTCTACACCCTACCCAGGCAAACCTGTCCAGCTTCTACACCCCACCAAGGCAAATCTTCCCAGCATCTACACCAAACCCAGACAAACCTGCACAGCATCTACAGCTCATTCAGGCAAACGTGCCCAGCACCTACACCTCACCTTGGAAAAACTGCCCAGCATGTACACCCTAGCCAGGCAAACCTGCACAGCATCAACACGTCAACCCAAGAAAACCTGCATAACAACCACACCTCACCCGAGCAAACCTGCCCACCATCTACACCCCACCCAGGCAAACCTGCCCACCATCTACACCCCACCCAGGCAAACCTGCCCAGCATCTACAAACCACAAAGGCAAACATGCCCAGCATCTACACCCCACCCAGGCATATCTACCAAGCTTCTACACCCCACCTAAGCAAACCTGCCCAGCATCTACACCCCACCCATGATAACCTGCCCAGGTTCTATAACACACCCAGGCAAACGTGCCCAGCTTCTACACACTACCCAGGCAAACCTGCTCAGCATCTACAACTCACCCAGGCAAACCTGCCCAGCATCTCCACCCCACCCGGGAAAACCTTCCCAGCATTTACACCCCATCCAAGCAAACCTGCCCAACATTTACACCCCCCCAAGGAAAACCTTCCCAGCATCTACAACCCACTCATGCAAACCTGCACAGCACCTACTCCCCACCCTGGCAAAATTGCCCAACACTTACACCCCACCAAGGCAAACCTCACCAGCATCTATATCTCACCCAGGCAAACCTGCCCAGCATCTGCACCCTACCCAGGGAAACCTGCACAGCATCTACACACCACCCAAGCAAAAATGCCCAGCATCCAGACCCCACCCAGGCAAACCTGCCCAGCATCTACACCTTATCCAAGGAAACCTGACCAGCATCTGCACTTACCCAGCAAATTCTTTACAGCTCCTATAATCCAACCCAGGTAAACCTCACTTAAAGCATCTACAACGCACCTGGGAGTAAACCTGCACAGATTTACACCCCACCCAAGCAACCTGTTTCAGCATTTACACTTCCACCCAAGCAAACCTACCCAGCATCTACCCCACCCACAAACAACATGCCCAGCATCTACACCCCACCCGAGTAACCAGCCCATCTACACAGCACCAAGGCAAATTTCCAGCATCTACAACCCAACCAAGGCAAACATTTCAAGCATCTACACCCCATCCAGACAAACCTGGCCAGCATCTACACCCCACCTAGGCAAACCCACCCAGCATCTACCCCTCACCAAGGCAAACTTTCCAAGCATCTACACCCCATTCAGGCAAACCTTCCAAGATTATATACCCCCATAAAAGAAAACCTGCCCAGCATCTACACCCCACCCAAACAAACCTGTCCAACATTCACACCCCATCTAGGCAAATCTGGCTAGCATCTACACCTTACCCAGGCAGACTTTCCCAGCTCCTATACCCCACATAAACAGACCAGCCCAGCATCTACACCCACACTGGCAAACCTGCCCAACATTTAAACCCCACCCTGGCAAACCTGCCCAGCATCTACATCCTACCCAAGCTAACCATCCCAGCTTCTCCACCCAACCCAGGCAAACCTGCCCAGCTTCCACACCTCACCCAGACAAACCTTCACAGCATCTACAGCTCATCCAGGCAAACCTGCCAAGCACCTACAACCCACCTAGGCAAAACTGCCCCTCATCTACACCCTACCCAGGTAAACCTGCACAGCATCAACACCTCAACCCAGGCAAACCTGCCCAGCATCTACACAACACCCAGACAAACCTTCACAGCATCTACAGCTCATCCAGGCAAACCTGCCGCTCCTACACCCAACCTAGGCAAAACTGCCCCTCATCTACACCCTACCCAGGTAAACCTGCACAGCATCAACACCTCAACCCAGGCAAACCTGCCCAGCATCTACACCCCACCCAGAGAAAACCGGCCCAACATCTACACCAAACCAACGCAAACCTACCCATCATCAACACCCCCACCAAGGTATACCTGCTCAGCATCTCCACCCTCACCCAGGCAATCCTACCCACCATCTACACCCCACCGAGGCAAATCGGCCCAGCATCCGAATCTCACACAGGCAAACTGTCCCAGCATCTACACCCCCCCCCAGGCAAGCCAGCCCAGCATCTACACACCACACCAAGGCAAATCTTCCCAGCATCTACAACCCACCCAGGCAAACCTGGCCAGCATCCATACCAAATTTAGGCAAACTTACCAAGCATCTACACCCCACCCAAGCAGACTGGCCTAGCAGGTACACCGACCCAGGCAAAACCTCCCGCCATTTAAATCCCACCCAGGCAATCCTGATCACTAGCTACATCGCACCGAGGCAAACCTGCCCAGAATCTAGACCCCACCCAAGCAACCAGCCCAACATTTACACCCCACCCAAGCAAACCTGCCCAGCATCTACACACCACACAGGCAAACCTGCACAGCATCTACACACCACAAAGGCAAACATGCCCAGCACCTACACCGCAACCAGGCAAACCTGCCCAGCATCTACACCCCATTCAAGGAAACCTGACCAGCATCTGCACTCTACCCATGCAAACTTGCACAGCTCCTATAACCCAACCCAGACAAACCTACTCAGAGTCTACACCGCACCGAGGCAAACCTGCACAGAATTTACACCCCACCCAAGCAACCTTCCCAGCATTTACACCCCACCCAAGCAAACCTACCCAGCATCAACACCCCACCCAAGCAAACATGCCCAGCATCTACACCCCACCCGAGTAACCTGCCCAACATCTAGAAAGCAAAAGTTAAATTTCCCAGCATCTACATCCAAAAAAGGCAAACATTTCAAGCATCTACACCCCACCCAGGCAAAGCTGCCCAGCATCTACACCCCACCTAGACAAACCTGGCCAGCTTCTACACCCCACCTAGGCAAACCCACCTAGCATCTACACCACACCAAGGCAAACTTCCCCAGCATCTACACCCCATACAGGCCAATCTTCCAAGATTCTACACCCCCACCCGAGAAAACCTACCCAGTATCTACACCCCACCCAAACAAACCTGGACAACATCCACACCCCACCTAGGGAAATCTGGCTAGCATCTACACCTTACCCAGGCAGACTTTCCCAGCACCTATACCCCCACACAAGTAGACTTGCCCAGCATCTACACCCACACAGGCAAACATGCCTAACATTTACACCCCACCCTGGCAAACCTGCCCAGCACCTACATCCCATCCAAGCTAACCTGCCCAGCTTCTACACCCTACCAAGACAAACCTGCCCAGCTTCTACATCAAACCCAGACAAACCTGTCCTGCTTCTACACTTCAACCAGGCAAATCTTCCCAGCATCTACACACCACTCAGACAAACCTGCGCAGCATCTACAGCTCATCCAGGCAAACTTGCCCAGCACCTACACCCCACCTAGACAAAACTGCCCAGCATCTACACCCTACCCAGGTAAACCTGCACAGCATCAACACCTCAACCCAGGAAAAAATTCTGCCCAGCATCTACACCTCACACAGGCAAACCGGCCCAACATATACACCAAACCCACGCAAACCTGCCCGTCATCTACACCCCCACCAAGGTATACCTGTTCAGCATCTCCACCCTCACCCAGGCAATTCTACCCACCATCTACACCCCACCAAGGCAAATCTGCCCAGCAACCAAACCAAACACAGGCAAACTGGCCCAGCATCTACACCCCACCCAGGCAAACCAGCCCAGCATCTACACACCACATAGGCAAACGTGCCCAGTATCAACACCACATCAAGGCAAATCTTCCCAGCATTAACACCCCACCCAGGCAAACCTGGCCAGCATCTATACCAAACTCAGGCAAACCTGCCAAGCATCTACACCCCACCCAAGCAGACTGGCCCAGCATGTACACCCACCCAGGCAAAATTTCCCGATATTTGTATCCCACCCAGGCAATCCTACCCACCATCTACACCCCACCCAGGCAAACCTGCCCAGCATCTACACACCACACAGGCAAACCAGCCCAGCATCTACACACCACAAAGGACAAACTTGCCCAGCATCTACACCGCAACCAGGCAAACCTGCCCGGCATCTACACCCCACCCAGACATGCGTGGACGAACATCTACACCCCACGAAGTGAAACCCGCGCAGCATCTACACCACACCAAGGCAAACTTTCCCAGCATCTACATCCCATCCAGGCAAACCTTCCAACCAACTACACCCCCACCCAAGAAAACCTGCCCAGCATCTACAACCCACACAGACAAACCTGGCCAGCATCCACACCCCACCCAGGCAAACCTGACCAGCATAGGCACTCCACACAAGCAAACCTGCACAGCATCTATAACCCAACCCAGACAAACCCACTCAGCATCTACACCGCACCGAGGCAAACCTGCACAGAATCTACACCCTACCCAGGCAAACCTGTCCAGCATCTACACACCACCCTGGCAAACCTGCCCAACATCTACACCCCACCCACACAAACCTAAACAAAATCTACACCCCACCCAGGCAAACCTGCCCAGCATCTACACACCACACAGGCAAACATGCCCAGCATCTACATCCCACCCAGGCAAGCCTGCCCACCATCTACATAACACCTAAGCTAACCTGGGCAGCATCCACACCCTACCCAGGCAAACCTGCCCAGCTTCTACACCCGACCAAGGCATACCTTCCCAGCATCTACAGCCAACCCAAACAATTCTGCACAGCATCTACAGCTCATTCAGGCAAACAAGCCAAGCACCTACACCCCGCCTAGGCAAAACTGCCCAACATCTACACCCTACCCACGCAAACCTGCACAGCACCAACACCTCAACCCAGGCAAACCAGCCCAACATCTACATCCCACCCACACAAACCAGTCCATCATCTACACCACTGCCCAGACATACCTGCTCAGCATCTACAGCCTCACCCAGGCAAATCTGCCCACCATCTACACCCGACCCAGGCAAACCTTCCCAGCATCTACACACCACACAGGCAAACCAGCCCAGCATCTACACACCAAAAAGGCAAACATGCCCAGCATCTACACCCAACCCAGCATCTACACCCCACCCAAGCAAAAATGCGCAGCATCTAGACCCCACCCAGGCAAACCTGCCCATCATCTACACCCCATTCAAGGAAACCTGACCAGCATCTGCACACTACCCATGCAAACTTGCACAGCTCCTATAATCCAACCCAGGCAAACCAATTTAGCATATACACCGCACCGAGACAAACCTGCACAGAATTTACACCCCACCCAAGCAACCTGCCCAGCATTTACACCCCAACCAAGCAAACCTACCCAGTATCTACACACCACCCAAGCAAACATGCCCAGCATCTACACCCCATCCGAGTAACCTGCCCAACATCTACACAGCATCAAGGCAAATTTCCCAGCATCTACACCCAACCAAGGCAAACATTTCAAGCATCTACACCCCACCCAAACAAACCTGGCCAGCATCTACACCCGACCCAGACAAACCTGGTCAGCATCTACACCCCACCTAGGCAAACCCACCCAGCATCTACACCACACCAAGGCAAACTTCCCCAGCATGAATACCCCATTCAGGCAAACCATCCAAGATTCTACACCCCCACCTGAGAAAACTTACCCAGTATCTACACCCCACCCAAACAAACCTGGCCAACATCCACAACCCACATAGACAGATCTGGCTAGCATCTACACCTTACCTAGGCAGATTTTCCCAGCACCAGCACCCCACACATGCAGACCTGCCCGCATCTACACCCACACAGGCAAACCTGCCCAACATGTACACCCCACCCTGGCTAACCTGCCCAGCATCTACATCCCACCCAAGCTAACCTGCCCAGCTTCTACACCCTACCAAGACAAACCTGCCCAGCTTCTACACCCCACCCAGACAAACCTGCCCAGCTTCTACACTCCACCCAGGCAAATCTTCCCAGCATCTACACACCACCCAGACAAACCTGCACAGCATCTACAGCTCATCCAGCCAAAACTGCCCAGCACCTACACCCCACCTAGGCAAAACTTCCCAGCATCTACACCCTACCCAGGTAAACCTGCACAGCATCAACACCTCAACCCAGGCAAATGTGCCCAGCATCTACTCCTCACCCAGGCAAACCAGCCCAACATATACACAAACCCATGAAACCTGCCCATCATCTACACCCCTACCAAGGTATACCTGCTCAGCATCTCCACTCTCACCCAGGCAATCCTACCCAACATCTACACCCCACCCAGACAAACCTGCCCAGCATCCAAACCTCAGACAGGCAAACTAGCCCAGCATCTACACCAAACCAAGGCAAACCAGCCCAGCATCTACACACCACATAAGCAAACATGCCCAGTATCTACACCACATCAAGGCAAATCTGCCCAGCATCAACACCCCATCCAGGCAAACCTGGCCAGCATCTATACCAAACTCAGGCAAACCTGCCAAGCATCTACACCACACCCAAGCAGACTGGCCCAGCATGTACACCCACCCAGGCAAAACTTCCCGCCACTTGTATCCCACCCAGGCAATCCTGATCACCAGCTACATCGCACCGAAGCAAACCTGCACAGAATCTACACCCCACCCAAGCAACCTGCCCAACATTTACACCCCACCCAAGCAAACCTGCCCAGCATCTACATCCCACCCAAGCAAACATGCTCAGCATCTACATCCAACCAAGGCAAACCTTTCAGGCATCTACACCGCACCCAGACATGCATGGACAAGCATCAACACCCCACCAAGGCAAACCGGCGCAGCATCTACACCGCACCAAGGCAAACTTTCCCAGCATCTACACCCAATCCAGGCAAACCTTCCAACCATCTACACCCCCACCCAAGAAAACCTGCCCAGCATCTACACCCCACCCAGGCAAAACTGACCAGTATATGCACTCCACCCAAGCAAACCTGCAAAGCATCAATAACCCAACCCAGACAAACCCACTCAGCAACTACATCGCAACGAGGCAAACCTGCCCAGAATCTAAACCCTACCCAGGCAAACCTGTCCAGCATCTACACACCACTCAGGCAAACCTGCCCAACATCAACACCCGACCCATGCAAACCTGAACAAAATCTACACCCCACCCAGGCAAGCCTGCCACCATCTACATCCCACCTAAGCTAACCTGCCCAGCTTCTACACCCCACCCAGGCAAATCTGCCTAGCTTCTACACCCCACCAAGGCAAACCTGCCCAGCACCTACACCCCGCCGAGGGAAAACTGCCCAGCATGTACACCCTACCCTGGCAACCTAGCACAGCATTAACACCTCCATCCAGGCAAACCTGCCCAACATCTACACCTCACCCACGCAAACCGGCCAAACATCTACACCACACCCTCGCAAACGTGCCCATCATCTACACCACCACCCAGACATACCTGCTCAGCATCTACACCTTCACCCAAGCAAACCTGCCACCCATCCACACCCAAGCCAGGCAAACCTACGCAGCATCTACACACCACACAGGCAAACCAGCCCAGCATCTACACACCACAAAGGCAAACATGCCCAGCATCCACACCCCACCCAGTCAAACCATCCCAGCATCTACACCCCACCCAAGCAAAAATGCCCAGCATCTAGACATCACCCTGGCAAACCTGCCCAGCATCTGCACCCCATTCAAGGAAACCTGACCAGCATCTGCACTCTACCCGTGCAAACTTGCACAGCTCCTATAACCCAACCCAGACAAACCTACTCAGAGTCTACACTGCACCGAGACAAACCTGCACAGAATTTACACCCCACCCAAGCAACCTGCCCAGCATTTACACCCCAACCAAGCAAACCTACCCAGTATCTACACACCACCCAAGCAAACATGCCCAGCATCTACACCCCATCCGAGTAACCTGCCCAACATCTACACAGCATCAAGGCAAATTTCCCAGCATCTACACCCAACCAAGGCAAACATTTCAAGCATCTACACCCCACCCAAACAAACCTGGCCAGCATCTACACCCGACCCAGACAAACCTGGTCAGCATCTACACCCCACCTAGGCAAACCCACCCAGCATCTACACCACACCAAGGCAAACTTCCCCAGCATGAATACCCCATTCAGGCAAACCATCCAAGATTCTACACCCCCACCTGAGAAAACTTACCCAGTATCTACACCCCACCCAAACAAACCTGGCCAACATCCACACCCCACCTAGGGAAATCTGGCTAACATCTACACCTTACCCAGGCAGACTTTCCCAGCACCTATACCCCACACAAGCAGACCTGCCCAACATCTACACCCACACAGGCAAACCTGCCCAACATGTACACCCCACCCTGGCTAACCTGCCCAGCATCTACATCCCACCCAAGCTAACCTGCCCAGCTTCTACACCCTACCAAGACAAACCTGCCCAGCTTCTACACCCCACCCAGACAAACCTGCCCAGCTTCTACACTCCACCCAGGCAAATCTTCCCAGCATCTACACACCACCCAGACAAACCTGCACAGCATCTACAGCTCATCCAGCCAAAACTGCCCAGCACCTACACCCCACCTAGGCAAAACTTCCCAGCATCTACACCCTACCCAGGTAAACCTGCACAGCATCAACACCTCAACCCAGGCAAATGTGCCCAGCATCTACTCCTCACCCAGGCAAACCAGCCCAACATATACACCAAACCCACGCAAACCTGCCCATCATCTACACCCCTACCAAGGTATACCTGCTCAGCATCTCCACTCTCACCCAGGCAATCCTACCCAACATCTACACCCCACCCAGACAAACCTGCCCAGCATCCAAACCTCAGACAGGCAAACTAGCCCAGCATCTACACCAAACCAAGGCAAACCAGCCCAGCATCTACACACCACATAAGCAAACATGCCCAGTATCTACACACCACATCAAGGCAAATCTGCCCAGCATCAACACCCCATCCAGGCAAACCTGGCCAGCATCTATACCAAACTCAGGCAAACCTGCCAAGCATCTACACCACACCAAGCAGACTGGCCCAGCATGTACACCCACCCAGGCAAACTTCCCGCCCACTTGTATCCCACCCAGGCAATCCTGATCACCAGCTACATCAAGACCGAAGCAAACCCACAGAATCTACACCCCACCCAAGCAACCTGCCCAACATTTACACCCACCCAAGCAAACCTGCCCAGCATCTACATCCCACCCAAGCAAACATGCTCAGCATCTACATCCAACCAAGGCAAACCTTTCAGGCATCTACACCGCACTCCAGACATGCATGGACAAGCATCAACACCCCACCAAGGCAAACCCACAGAAAGCATCTACAGAATTATGACTACAAGGCAAACTTTCCCAGCATCTACACCCAATCCAGGCAAACCTTCCAACCATCTACACCCCCACCCAAGAAAACCTGCCCAGCATCTACACCCCACCCAGGCAAAACTGACCAGTATATGCACTCCACCCAAGCAAACCTGCAAAGCATCAATAACCCAACCCAGACAAACCCACTCAGCAACTACATCGCAACGAGGCAAACCTGCCCAGAATCTAAACCCTACCCAGGCAAACCTGTCCAGCATCTACACACCACTCAGGCAAACCTGCCCAACATCAACACCCGACCCATGCAAACCTGAACAAAATCTACACCCCACCCAGGCAAGCCTGCCACCATCTACATCCCACCTAAGCTAACCTGCCCAGCTTCTACACCCCACCCAGGCAAATCTGCCTAGCTTCTACACCCCACCAAGGCAAACCTGCCCAGCACCTACACCCCGCCGAGGGAAAACTGCCCAGCATGTACACCCTACCCTGGCAACCTAGCACAGCATTAACACCTCCATCCAGGCAAACCTGCCCAACATCTACACCTCACCCACGCAAACCGGCCAAACATCTACACCACACCCTCGCAAACGTGCCCATCATCTACACCACCACCCAGACATACCTGCTCAGCATCTACACCTTCACCCAAGCAAACCTGCCACCCATCCACACCCAAGCCAGGCAAACCTACGCAGCATCTACACACCACACAGGCAAACCAGCCCAGCATCTACACACCACAAAGGCAAACATGCCCAGCATCCACACCCCACCCAGTCAAACCATCCCAGCATCTACACCCCACCCAAGCAAAAATGCCCAGCATCTAGACATCACCCTGGCAAACCTGCCCAGCATCTGCACCCCATTCAAGGAAACCTGACCAGCATCTGCACTCTACCCGTGCAAACTTGCACAGCTCCTATAACCCAACCAGACAAACCTACTCAGAGTCTACACTGCACCGAGACAAACCTGCACAGAATTTACACCCCACTCAAGCAACCTGCCCAGCATTTACACCCCACCCAAGCAAACCTACCCAGCATCTACACCCCACCCAAGCAAACATGCCCAGCATCTACACCCCAACCGAGCAACCTGCCCAACATCTAGGAAGCAAAAGTCAAATTTCCCAGCATCTACATCCAAAAAAGGCAAACATTTCAAGCATCTACACCCCACCCAAGCAAAGCTGCCCAGCATCTACACCCCACCCAGACAAACCTGGCCAGCATCTACACCCCACCTAGGCAAACCCACCCAGCATCTACACTCCATCCAGGCAAACGTTCCAAGATTCTACACCACCACCCAAGAAAACCTGCCAGCATCTACACCCCACCCAAACAAACCTGCACAACATCCACACCCCACCTAGGGAAATCTGGCTAGCATCTACACCTTACCCAGGCAGACTTTCCCAGCACCTATACCTCACACAAGCAGACCTGTCCAGCATCTACACCCACACAGGCAAACCTGGCCAACATTTACACACCACCCAGGCAAACCTGCCCAGTATCTACATCCCACCTAAGCTAACCTGCCCAGCTTCTACACCCTACCCGGGCAAAGTTGCCCAACTTCTACACCCCACCCAGACAAACCTGCCCAGCTTCTACACTCCACCCAGTCAAATCTTCACAGCATCTACACCCCATCCAGACAAACCTGCACAGCATCTGCAGCTCATCCAGGCAAACCTGCCCAGCACCTTCACCCCCCTAGGCAAAACTGCCCAGCATCTACACCCTACCCAGGTAAACCTGCACAGCATCAACACCTCAACCCAGGCAAACCTGCACTGCATCTACACCTCACCCAGGCAAACCAGCCCAACATCTATACCCCACCCACGCAAACCTGACCATCATCTACAACCCCACCAAGGCATACCTGCTCAGCATCTCCACCCTCATCCAGGCAATCCTACCCACCATCTACACCCCACTCAGGCAAATCTGCCCAGCATCCAAACCTCACAGAGGCAAATCTGCCCAGCATCTACACCCCACCCAGGCAAACCAGCCCAGCATCTACACACCACACAGGCAAATATGCCCAGTATCTACACCACACCAAGGCAAATCTGCCCAGCATCTACATCTAACCCAGGCAAACCTGGCCAGCATCTATACCAAACTCAGGCAAATCTGCCAAGCATCTACACCCCACCCAAGCAGACTAGCCCAGCATGTACACTCACCCAGGAAAAACATCCCGCCATTTGAATCCCACCCAGGCAATCTTGATCACCAGCAAAATCGCACCGAAGAAAACCTGCACAGAATCTACACCCCACCCAAGCAACCTGCCCAACACTTACACCCCACATAAGCAAACCTGCCCAGCAACTACACCCCACCCAAGCAAACCTGCCCAGCATCTACACCCCACACAGACATACCTGGACCAGTATCTACACCCCACCAAGGCAAACCCACCCAGCATCTATACCGCACCAAGGCAAACTTTCCCAGCATCTACACCCTATCCAGGCAAACCTTCCAACGATCCACACCCCCACCCAAGAAAACCTACCCAGCATCTGCACCCAATCCAGACAAACCTGGCCACCATCCACACCCCACCTAGGCAAATCTGGCCAGCATCTACACCTTACCCAGGCAGACGTTGCCAGCACCTACACCCCACCTAAGCAGACCTGCCCAACATCTATACCCACACAGGAAAACCTGCCCAACATTTACACCCCACCCAATCAAACCTGCCCAGCATCTACACCCCACCCAGGCCAACCTGCCCAGCATCTACACCCCACCCAGGCAAACCTGACCAGAATCTGCACTCTACCCAAGCAAACCTGCACAGCATCTATAACCCAACCCAGACAAACCAACTCAGCATCTACATTGCACCAAGGTGAACCTACGCAGCGCACCTACACCCCATTCAGGCAAAACTGCACAGCATCTACACCTCATTTAAGCAAAACTGACCAGCATCTGTACTCTACCAAAGCAAACCTGCACAGCTCCTATAACCCAACCCAGGCAAACCTATTCAGCATCAACACCGCACTGAGGCAAAACTGCCTCTAATTTACACCCCACACAAGCAACCTGCCCAAAATTTACACCCCACTCAAGCAAACCTACCCAACATCTACACCCCACCAAAGCAAACATGCCCAGCATCTACATCCCACCCGAGTAACCTGCCAAACATCTACACAGTGCCAAGGCAAACTTCCCAGCATCTACACCACACCAAGGCAAACTTTCCCAGCATCTACACCCCATACAGGCAAACCTTCCAACCATCTACACCCCCCACCAAAGAAAACCTGCCCAGAATCTAACCCCACCTAGACAAACCTGGCCAACATCCACACCCCAACTAGGCAAATCTGGCTAGCATCTACACCTTACCCAGGCAGACTTTCCCAGCACCTACACCCCACACAACCAGACCTGCCCAGTATCTACACCCACACAGGCAAACCTGCCAAACATTTACACCCCACCCTGGCAAACCTGCCCAGCATCTACATCCCACCCAAGCGAACCTGCCTAGCTTCTACACCCTACCAGGGCAAACCTGCCCAGCCTCTACACCCCACCCAGGCAAACCTGCCCAGCTTCTACATTCCACCCAGGCAAACCATCCCAGGATCTACACCCCAGCCAGACAAACCTGCACATCATCTACAGCTCATCCAGGCAAACCTGCCCAGCATCCTACACCCCACCTAGGCAAACTGCCCAGCATCTACACCCTACCCAGGTAAACCTGCACAGCATCAACACCTCAACCCAGGCAAACCTGCCCAGCATCTACACTTCACCCAGGCAAACCAGCCCAACATCTACACCCCACCCACGCAAACCTGCCCATCATCTACAACCCTACCAAGACACACCAGCTTAGCATCTCCACCCCCACCCAGGCAATCCTACCTACCATCTACACGCCACCCATGCAAACCAGCCCAGCATCTACACACCACCCAGGCAAACCAGCCCAGCATCTACACACCACCCAGGCAAACCAGCCCAGCATCTACACACCACACAGGCAAACGTGTCCAGTATCTACACCACAACAACGCAAATCTGCCCAGCATCAACACCCCACCCAGGCAAACCAGGCCAGCATCTATACCAAACTCAGGCAAACCTGCCAAGCATCTAAACCCCGCCCAAGCAAACTGGCCCAGCATGTACACTCACCCAGGCAAAACTTCCCGGCATCTGTAACCCACCCAGGGAATCCTGATCACCAGCTACATTGCACCGAAGCAAACCTGCCCAGAATCTACACCCCACCAAAGCAACCTGTCCAACATTTACACCCCACACAACAAACCTGCCCAGCATCTACACCCCACCCAAGCAAACCTGCCCAGCATCTACATCCCACCCAGCCATACCTGGGCCAGCATCTACACCCCACCAAGGCAAACCCGCCCAACATCTACACCACACCAAGGCAAACCAGCATCTACAACCCATCCAGGCAAACCTTCCAAACATCTACACCTCCACCCAAGAAAACCTGCACAGTATCTACACCCCACGCAGACAAACCTGGCCAGCATCCACACCCCACCAAGGCAAATCTGGCCAGCATCTACACCTTACCCAACCAGACCTTCCCAGCACCTACTCTCCACCCAAGCAGACCTGCCCAGCATCTACACCCACACAGGCAAACCTGACAACATCTACACCCCACCCAAGCAAACATGCTCAGCATCTTCACCCAACCAAGGCAAACCGCTCAGGCATCTACACCCCACCCAAGCAAACCTGCCCAGCAACTACACCCCACCCAGACATACCTGGACCAGTATCTACACCCCACCTAGGCAAACCCACCCAGCATCTATACCGCACCAAGGCAAACTTTCCCAACATCTACACCCTATCCAGGCAAACCTTCCAACGATCCACACCCGCACCCAAGAAAACCTACCCAGCATCTGCACCCAATCCAGACAAACCTGGCCACCATCCACACCCCACCTAGGCAAATCTGGCCAGCATCTACACCTTACCCAGGCAGATGCTCCCAGCACCTACACCCCACCCAAGCAGACCTGCCCAACATCTATACCCACACAGGCAAACCTGCCCAACATTTACACCCCACCCAATCAAACCTGCCCAGCATCTACACCCCACCCAGGCCAACCAGCCCAGCATCTACACCCCACCCAGGCAAACCTGACCAGAATCTGCACTCTACCCAAGCAAACCTGCACAGCATCTATAACCCAACCCAGACAAACCAACTCAGCATCTACACTGCACCAAGGTGAACCTACCCAGCACCTACACCCCATTCAGGCAAAACTGCACAGCATCTACACCTCATTTAAACAAACCTGACCAGCATCTGTACTCTACCAAAGCAAACCTGCACAGCTCCTATAACCCAACCCAGGCAAACCTATTCAGCATCTACACCGCACCGAGGCAAAACTGCCCCTAATTTACACCCCACACAAGCAACCTGCCCAAAATTTACACCCCATTCAAGCAAACCTACCCAACATCTACACCCCACCAAAGCAAACATGCCCAGCATCTCCATCCTACCCGAGTAACCTGCCAAACATCTACACAGTACAAAGGCAAACTTCCCAGCATCTACAACCACACCAAGGCAAACTTTTCCAGCATCTACACCCCAAACAGGCAAACCTTCCAACCATCTACACCCCACCAAAGAAAACCTGCCCAGAATCTAACCCCACCTAGACAAACCTGGCCAACATCCACACCCCGACTAGGCAAATTTGGCTAGCATCTACACCTTACCCAGGCAGACTTTCCCAGCACCTACACCCCACACAACCAGACCTGCCCAGTATCTACACCCACACAGGCAAACCTGCCAAACATTTACACCCCACCCTAGCAAACCTGCCCAGCATCTACATCCCACCCAAGCGAACCTGCCTAGCTTCTACACCCTACCAGGGCAAACCTGCCCAGCCTCTACACCCCACCCAGGCAAACCTGCCCAGCTTCTACATTCCACCCAGGCAAACCATCCCAGGATCTACACCCCACCCAGACAAACCTGCACATCATCTACAGCTCATCCAGGCAAACCTGCCCAGCTCCTACACCCCACCTAGGCAAAACTGCCCAGCATCTACACCCTACCCAGGTAAACCTGCACAGCATCAACACCTCAACCCAGGCAAACCTGCCCAGCATCTACACTTCACCCAGGCAAACCGGCCCAACATCTACACCCCACCCACGCAAACCTGCCCATCATTTACAACCCTACCAAGGCACACCAGCTTAGCATCTCCACCCCCACCCAGGCAATCCCACCTACCATCTACACCCTACCCAGGTAAACCTGCACAGCATCAACACCTCAACCCAGGCAAACCTGCCCAGCATCTACACTTCACCCAGGCAAACCGGCCCAACATCTACACCCCACCCACGCAAACCTGCCCATCATTTACAACCCTACCAAGGCACACCAGCTTAGCATCTCCACCCCCACCCAGGCAATCCTACCTACCATCTACACCCCACCCAGGCAAACCAGCCCAGCATCTATACACCACACAGGCAAACGTGCCCAGTATCTACACCACAACAACGCAAATCTGCCCAGCATCAACACCCCACCCAGGCAAACCAGGCCAGCATCTATACCAAACTCTGGCAAATTTGCCAAGCATCTAAACCCCGCCCAAGCAAACTGGCCCAGCATGTACACTCACCCAGGCAAAACTTCCCGGCATCTGTAACCCACCCAGGGAATCCTGATCACCAGCTACATTGCACCGAAGCAAACCTGCCCAGAATCTACACCCCACCAAAGCAACCTGTCCAACATTTACACCCCACACAACAAACCTTCCCAGCATCTACACCCCCCCAAGCAAACCTGCCCAGCATCTACATCCCACCCAGCCATACCTGGGCCAGCATCTACACCCCACACAGGCAAACCCGCCCAACATCTACACCACACCAAGGCAAACCAGCATCTACAACCCATCCAGGCAAACCTTCCAAACATCTACACCTCCACCCAAGAAAACCTGCACAGTATCTACACCCCACCCAGACAAACCTGGCCAGCAACCACACCCCACCAAGGCAAATCTGGCCAGCATCTACACCTTACCCAACCAGACCTTCCCAGCACTTACTCTCCACCCAAGCAGACCTGCCCAGTATCTACACCCACGCAGGAAAACCTGCCAACATTTACACCCCACCCAAACAAACCTGCCCAGCATCAATAACCCACACAGGCAAACCTGCTGAGCTGCTACATCCCCATCCAAGCAAACCTGCCCAGCATATACACCCTACCCCAGCAAACTTGCCCAGCATCTACACCCCACACAGGCAACCCTGCCTAGCATCTACACCCAATCCAAGCAAATGTGCCCAGCATCTACACCCCACCCAGACAAACATGGCAGGCATCTACACCCCACCCAGGCAAACCTTCCCAGCATCTACACCCCACACACGCCAACCTGCCAGGCATCTACAATCCACCGAGGTTAACCTGCCCAACATCTACACCCCACCTCGGCAAACTGGTCCGACATCTATACCCCACAAAAGCAAACCTGCACAGAATCTACACACCACCCATGCAAACCTGCTCAACATCTACACCCCAAACAAAGCAAACATGCTCCGCATCAACACTCCACCCAGACAAACCTACCCAGCATCTACACCACACTCAGGCAAACCTGTCTGGCATCTACACCACACCCTCTCTAACATGCCCATCCTCTAGACCCCACCCAAGAAAACCAGCCAAGCATCAATACCCCACCCGAGCAAAACTGCCCAGCATCTACACTCCACCAAGGCAAACCTGCCCGGCATCAACACCTCATCCAAACAAACCTGACCAGCATCTACACACCACACAGGCAAACGTGCCCAGCATCTACACCCCACCCTGGCAAAACTGCCCAGAATCTACATCCCACCCAAGCTAACTTCCCCAGCATCTACACCCTACCAAGGCAAACCTGCCCAGCTTTTACACCCCACCGAGGCAAACCAGCCCAGCTTCTACACCCCACCTATGCAAAACTGCGCAGCATCTTCATCCTACCCAGGCAAACTTACACGGCATCAACACCTCAACAAAGGGAAACCTACCCAACATCTACACCCCACCCAGGCAAACCAGTCCAACATCTACACTCCACCCACACAAACCTGCCCATCATCAACACCCCCACCCAGGCATACCTCCTCGGCATCTACAACCTCACCCAGGCAAACCTTCCCACCATCTACACCCTGCCCAGCATCCAAATCCAACATGGGCAAACCTGCCAAGCATCTACACCCCAAGCAGGCAAATCTGCCAAGCTTTTACACCCCACCCACGTATACCTGCCCAACATCTATAGCCCACCCAGACAAACCTGCCCAGCATCTACACATCACACAGGCAAAAGTGTCCAGAATCTACAACCCACTCAGGTAAGCCTGGCCAGCATCTACATCCCACCCAAGCTAACCTGCCCAGCTACTACACCCTACCAAGGCAAACCTGACCAGCTTCTACATCCCACCCAGCTTCTACACCCCACCCAGGCAAACATTCCCAGCGTCTATACCCCACCTATGCAAATCTGCCCAGCATCTACACCGTACCCAGGCAAACCTCTACAGCATCAACACCTCAACCCAGGAAAACCTACCCAGCATCTACACCTCACCGAGGCAAAACCAGCCCAACATCTACACCCCACCCATGCAAACCTGCCCATCATCTACACTGCCACCAAGGCATACCTGCTCAGCATCTACACCCTCACCCAGGCAAACCTGCCCACCATCTACACCCCACCCATGCAAAACTGTCCAGCATCCAAATCCCAAATGGGAAAACCTTCCCAGCATCTGCACTCCAAGCAGGCAAACCTGCCAAACATCTACACCCCACACACGCAAACCTGCCCAACTTCTACACCCCACCCAGACATACATGGGCCAGCATCTACACCCCACCAAGGCAAACGTGCCCAGCATCTACAACCCACCCTAGCAAACATGCCCAGCATCTGCATCTCACCCAAGCTAACCTACCCAGCATCTACACCTTACCCAGGCAAACCATCCCAGCTTCTACACCCCACCTAGGCAAAACTGTCCAGCATCTTCATCCTACCCAGGCAAACCTGCACGGCATCAACACCTCAACAAAGGCAAACCTACCCAACATCTACTCCTCACCCAGGCAAACCGGTCCAACATCTACACTCCACCCACACAAACCTGCCCATCATCTACACCCCACCCAGGCAAACCTGACAAGCATCTACACCCCACCTAGGCAAACCTGCCCAGCATCTACAGCCCACCCATGCTAACCTGCCCAAATTCTACAACATACCCAGGCAAGCCTGCTCAGCTTCTATACACTACCCAGGCAAACCTGCCAAGCATCTACAACCCAACCAGGCACATCTTTCCAGCACTTACACCGCATCTCGGAAAACCTTCCCAGCCTCTACACCCCACCAGGGCAAACATGCCCAGCATCTACACCCCACCAGAGCAAACCTGCCTAGCATTTACACCCCACCCAGGAAAACCTGCAGAGCATCTACAACCCACTCATGCAAACCTGCACAGCACCTACACGCAACCCAGGCAAAATTGCCAAACACACCCCACACAGGCAAACCTCACCAGCGTCTATACAACACACACACAAACCTGCCCAGCATCTACACTCCATCCAAGAAAATGTAACCAGCATTTGCACTCTACCCAAACAAACTTGCACAGCTCCTATAACAGAACCCAGGCAAACCTACTCAGCATCCACACCGCACCGAGGCAAACCTGCTGAAAATCTATACCCTACCCAAGCAACCTGCCGAACATTTACACCCCAACCAAGCAAACATACCCAGCATCTACACCCCACCCAAGCAAACATGCCCAGCATCTACACCCCATCCGAGCAACCTGCCCAACATCTACACAGCACCAAGGCAAACCTTCCCAGCATCCCCAACAAACCTTTCAAGCATCTACACCACACCCAAGCAAAGCTGCAGAGCATCTATACCCCACCCAGACAAACCTGGCCAGCATCTACACCCCACCTAGGCAAACCCGCCCACCATCTACAATGTGCCAAAGCAAACTTTCCCAGCATCTACACCTCATCCAGGCAAACCTTCCAACCATCTACACCCCAACCCAAGAAAACCTGGCCAGCATCTACACTCCACCCAGGCAAAGCTGGCCAACGTCCACACCCCACCTAGGCAAATCTGGCTAGCATCAACACCTTATCCAGGCAGCCTTTCCCAGCACCTACACCCCACACAAAGCACACCTGCCCAGCATCTACACCCACACAGGCAACCCTGCCCAAAATCTACACCCCAATCTGGCAAAACTGCCCAGCATCTACATCCCACCCAAACTAATCTGCCCAGCTTCTACACCCTACCCAGGCCAACCAGCCCAGCTTCTACACCCCACCTAGGCAAACCTGACCAGCATCTGCACTCTACCCAAGCAAACCTGCACAGCATCTATAACCCAACCCAGGAAAACTTACTCCTCACCTACACTGCACCGAGGCAAACCTACTCAGCACCTACACCCCATTCAGGCAAAACTGCTAAGCATCTACACCTCATTAAAGCAAACATGACCAGCATCTGCACTCTACCCAAGCAAACCTGCACAGCATCTATAACCTAACCCAGGCAAACCTACTCAGCATCTACACCGCATCGAGGCAAACCGGCCAAGAATCTACACCCTACCCAGGCAAACCTACCCGGCATCTACACACCACCGAGGCAAACCTGCCCAACATACACACCTCACCTACGCAAACATGAACAAAATCTACACCCCACCCAGGCAAACCTGCCCAGCATCTACACACCACACAGGCAAATGTCCCCAACATTTACACCCCACCCAGTCAAAGCTGCCCAGCCTCTACATCACACCTAAGCTAACCTGCCCAGCTTCTACACCCTACCCAGGCAAACCTGCCCAGATTCTACACCCCACCCCGGCAAACCAGCCCAGCATCTACACCACACCCAAACAAACCTGCACAGAATCTACAGCTCATTCAGGCAAACCTGC
Source organism: Neoceratodus forsteri (assembly GCA_016271365.2). Classification (NCBI taxonomy): domain Eukaryota; kingdom Metazoa; phylum Chordata; order Ceratodontiformes; family Ceratodontidae; genus Neoceratodus; species Neoceratodus forsteri. Next base: position 80,511,292 of record CM028133.1, on the reverse strand, counting down.
CCAGCACCTACACCTACCTAGGCAAAACTGCCCAGCATCTACACCCTACCCAGGCAAACTACCCAACATCAGCACCACACCCACGCAAACCTGCCCATCATCTACACCCCCACCAAGGCATACCTTCTCAGCATCTACACCTTCACCCAGGCTAACCTGCCCACCATCTACACCCCACCCAGGCAAACCTGCCCAGCATCTACACACCACACAGGCAAACCAGCCCAGCATCTACACACCACAAAAGTAAACATTCCCAGCATCTTCACCCCACCCAGGCAAACCTGACAAGCATCGACATCCCACGTAGGCAAACCTGCCCAGCATCTACACCCACCCAAGTAAACCTGTCAAGCATCAACACCCCACCTGAGTAAAACTGCCCAGCATCTACACCCCACCCAGGCAAACCTGACCAGCATCTGAAGTCTACCAAAGCAAACCTGCACAGCATCTATAACCCAAACCAGGCAAACCTACTCCTCATCTGCACTGCACCAAGGCAAATCTACTCAGCACCTACACCCCATTCAGGCAAAACTCCTAAGCATCTACACCTCATTAAAGCAAACATGACCAGCATCTGCACTCTACTCAAGCAAACCTGCACAGCATCTATAACCTAACCCAGGCAAACCTACTTAGCATCTACACCACACCGAGGCAAACCTGCCCAGAATCTACACCCTACACAGGCAAACCTGCCCAGCATCTACACATCACCGAGGCAAACTTGCCCAACATACACACCTCACTTGCGCAAACCTGAACAAAATCTACACGCCACCCAGGCAAACCTGCCCAGCATCTACACACCACACAGGCGAACGTGCCCAACATCTACACCACACCCAGGCAAACCTGCCCAGCATCTACATCACACCTAAGCTAACCTGCCCAGCTTCTACACCCTACCCAGGCAAACCTGCCCTGCTTCTACACCCCACTCTGGAAAACCTTCCCAGCATCTACACCCCACCCAGACAAACCTGCCAGAATCTACAGATCATTCAGGCAAACCTGCCCAGCACCTACACCAACCAAGGCAAAACTGCCCAGCATCTACACCCTACCCAGGCAAACTTGCACAGCATCTACACCTCACCCAGGCAAACTACCGAACATCAATACCACACCCACGCAAACCTACCCATCATCTACACCCCCAAGGCATACCTTCTCAGCATCTACACCTTCACCCAGGCAAATCTCCACATCATCTACACCCCACCCAGGCAAACCTGCCCAGCAACTACACACCACACAGGCAAACCAGCCCAGCATCTACACACCACCAAAGTAAACATGCCCAGCATCTTCACCTCACCCAGGCAAACCTGACAAGCATCTACATCCCACGTAGGCAAACCTACCCAGCATCTACACCCCACCCATGCTAACCTGCCCAGATTCTACAACATACCCAGGTAAACCTACCCAGCTTCTACACACCACCCAGGTAAACCTGCCCAGCATCTACAACCCACCCAGACAAACCTTCCCAGCATCTACACCCCAAATTGGAAAACCTTCCCAGCATCTACACCCCACCCGGGCAAACCAGCACAGCATCTACACCCTACCCAGGCAAACCTGACCAGCATCTACCTCCCAAATAAGCTAACCTCCCCAGCTTCACCACCCTACCCAGTGAAACCTGCCCAGCTTCTACACCCCACCCAGGCAAAGCGGCCCAGCTTCTACACCCCACCCAGGCAAACCTTCCCAGCATCTACAGCTCATTCAGGCAAACCTGCACAGCACCTACACCGTACCTAGGCAAAACTGTCCAGCATCTACACCCTACCCAGGCAAGCCTGCACAACTTCAACACCTCAACAAAGGCAAACCTGCCCAACATCAACACCTCACCCAAGCAATCCGGCCCAACATCTACACTCCACCAACACAAACCTGCCCATCATCTACATCCCCACCCAGGCATACCAACTCAGCATCCACATCCTCACCCAGGCAAACCTGCCCATCTACACCCCACGCAGGCAAAACTGTCCAGCACCCAAACCCCACATGGGCAAACCTGCCAAACATCTACAACCCCCCCCGCGCAAACCACCCTAACATCTACAGCCCACCCAGGCAAACCGGTCCAACTTCTATACCCCACCAAAGCAAACCTACACAGAATCTAAACACCACCCACGCAAACCTGCCCAGCATCTCCACTCCACCCAGACAAACCTGCCCAGCATCTACACCACACCCTCACAAACCTGCCCAGCATCTACACCCAACCCAAGTAAACCTGTCAAGCATCAACACCCCGTTCGAGTAAACCTGCCCAGCATCTACACCCCACCCAGGCAAACCTGACCAGCTTCTGCACTCTACCCAAGCAAACCTGCACAGCATCTATAACCCAACCCAGGCAAACTTACTCATCTACAACACACTGAGGCAAACCTACTCAGCACCTACACCCCATTCAGGCAAAACTGCTAAGCATCTACACCTCACTAAAGCAAACATGACCAGCATCTGCACTCTACCCAAGCAAACCTGCACAGCATCTATAACCTAACCCAGGCAAACCTACTCAGCATCTACACTGCACCGAGGCAAACCTGCCCAGAATCTACACCCTACCCAGGCAAACCTGACCGGCATCTACACCACACCCAGGCAAACCTGCCCAGCATCTACACACCACACAGGCAAACCTGACAAGCATCTACATCCCATGTAGGCAAACCTACCTAGCATCTATACCCCACCCATGCTAACCTGCCCAGATTCTACAACACACCCAGGTAAACCTGCCCAGCTTCAACACACCACCCAGGCAATCCGGCCCAGCATCTACAACCCACCCAGGCAAATCTGCCCAGCATCTACATCACACCTAAGCTAACCTGCCCAGCTTTTACACCCTACCCAGGCAAACCTGCCCAGCTTCTACACCCCACTCCAGCAAACCTGCCCAGCATCTACACCCCACCCACACAAACCTGCCCATCATCTACATCCCCACCCAGGCATACCTGCTCAGCATTCACATCCTCACCGAGGCAAACCAGCCCAGCTTCTACACCCCACCTAGGCAAAACTGCCCATCATCTACATCCTACCGAGGCAAACCTCCACGGCATCAACACCTCAACAAAGGCAAACCTACCCAACATCTACACCTCACCCAGGCGAACCAGTCCAACATCTACACTCCACCCACACAAACCTGCCCATCATCTACATCCCCACCCAGGCATACCTGCTCAGCATCTACACCTTCACCCAGGCAAACTTGCCCACCATCTACACCACACCCATGCAATTCTGCCCAGCATCCAAACCCCACCCTGGCAAATCTGCCCAGCATCTACACCCCACCCAGACAAACCAACCCAGCATCTACACAACACATGGGCAAACGTCCCCAGTGACTGCACCCCACCCAGGCAAATCTGCCTAGCATCTACACCCCACCTAGGCAAAGCTGGCCAGCATCTATACCAAACTCAGGAAAACCTGCCAAGCATCTATACCCCACCCAAGCAGACTGGCCCAGCATATACACCCACCCAGGCAAAACTTCCCAGCATCTGCACCCCACCCAGGCAATCCTGCCTGCGCACCTTTTACATCACACTGAAGGAAACCAGCCCAGAACATACACCCCACCCCAGCAGTCTGCCCAATATTTACACCCCACCCAAGCAAACCTGCACAGCATCTACACCCCACCCAAGCAACCTGCCCAACATCTACACCGCACCAAGGCAAACCTTCTCAGCATCTACACCCAACCAAGGCAAACTTTTCAAGCATCTACACCCCTCCCAAGCAAACCTGCCCAACATCTACACCCCACCCAGGCAAACCTGCCCAGCATCTACACACCACACAGGCAAACTAGCCCAGCATATACACACTACAAAAGGCAAACATGACCAGCACCTACGCCCCACCCAGGCAAACCTGACAAGCATCTACACCCCACCTAGGCAAACCTGCCCAGCATCTATACCCCAGCCATGCTAACCTGCCCAGATTCTACAATACACGCAGGCAAACCTGCCCAGCTTCTATACACTACCCAGGCAAACCTGCCAAGCATCTACAACCCACCCAGGCAAACCTTTCTAGCATCTACACCCCACCTGGGAAAACCTTCCCAGCATCTACACCCCACCATGGCAAACATGCCCAGCATCTAAACCCCACCCGAGCAAACCTGCCTAGCATTTAAACCCCCACCCAGGAAAGCCTGCAAAACATCTACAACCCACTCATGCAAACCTGCACAGCACCTAAACGCCACCCAGGCAAAATTGCCCAACACCCCACCCAGGCAAACCTCACCAGCATCTATAGCACACCCACGCAAACCTGCCCAGCATCTACACCCCATCCAAGAAAACCTGACCAGCATCTGCACTCTACCCAAGCAGACTTGCACAGCTCCTATAACCGAACCCACGCAAACCTACTCAGCAACCACACCGCACCGAGGCAAACCAGCCCAGAACTGACACCCTACCCGAGCAACCTGCCCAACATTTACACCCCAACCAAGCAAACCTACCCAGCATCTACACCCCACCAAAGCAAACATGTCCAGCATCTACACCCCATCCGAGCAACCTGCCCAACATCTACATAGCACCAAGGCAAACCTTCCCAGCATCCCCACCCAACCAAGGAAAACCTTTCAAGCATCTACACCCCACCCAGACAAACCTGACCAGCATCTACACCCCACCTAGGCAAACCCGCCCAGCATCTACACCGCACCAAGGCAAACTTTCCCAGCATCTACACCCCATTCTGGCAAACCTTCCAAGCATCTACACCTCCACCCAAGAAAACCTTCCCAGCATCTACACCCCACCCAGGCAAACCCGTCCAGCATCTACACCCCACCCAGGCAACCCAGCCCAGTTTCAACACCCCACCTAGGCAAAACTGCCCACCATCTTCATCCTACCGAGGCAAACCTGCATGGCATCAACACCTCAACAAAGGCAAAAATACCCAACATCTACACCTCACCCAGGCGAACCAGTCCAACATCTAAACTCCACCCACACAAACCTGCCCATCATCTACACCTCCAACCATGCATACCTGTTCAGCATCTATACCCACACCCAGGCAAACCTGCCCACCATCAACACCAAACCCAGGCAAATCTGCCCAGCATCCAAACCCCACCCAGGTAAACCTGCCCAGCATCTACACCCCACCCAGGCAAACCAACCCAGCATCTACACAACACATGGGCAAATGTCCCTAGTGTCTTCACCCCACCCAGGCAAATCTGCCTAGCATCTACACCCACACCTAGGCAAAGCTGGCCAGCCTCTATACCAAACTCAGGAAAACCTGCCAAGCATCTATACCCCACCCAAGTAGATTGGCCCAGCATATACACCCACCCAGGCAAAACTTCCCAACATCTGCACCCCACCCAGGCAATCCTGCGCACCATTTAAATCACACTGAAGGAAACCAGCCCAGAATTTACACCCCACCCAAGCAACCTGCCCAACATTTACACCCCACCCAAGCAAACCTGCATAGCATCTACACCCCAGCTGAGCAATCTGCCCAACATCTACACCACACCAAGGCAAATCTTCCCAGTATCTACACCACACCAAGGCAAATCTTCCCAGTATCTACACCCAACCAAGGCAAACTTTTCAAGCATCTACACCCCACCCAAGCAAACCTGCAAAACATCTACACCCCACCCAGACAAACCTAGCCAGCATCTACACCCCACCCAGACAAACCTAGCCAGCATCTACACCCCACCCAGGCAAATCTGCCCAGCATCTACACACCACACAGGCAAACCAGCCCAGCATCTACACACTACAAAAGGCAAACATGCCCAGCATCTACACCCCACCCAGGAAAACCTGACAAGCATCGACACCCCACCTAGGCAAACCTGCCCAGCATCTACATCCCAGCCATGCTAACCTGCCCAGATTCTACAACACACAGGCAAACCTGCCCAACTTCTATACACTACCTGGGCAAACCTGCCAAGCATCTACAACCCACCCAGGCAAACCTTTCTAGCATCTAAACCCCACCCGGGAAAACCTTCCCAGCATCTACACCCCACCCGAGCAAACCTGCCTAGCATTTACACCCCACCCAGAAAAACCTGCAAAGCATCAACAACCCACTCATCCAAACCTGCACAGCACCTACACGCCACCCAGGCAAAATTGCCCAACAGACCCCACCCAGGCAAACCTCACCAGCATCTATAGCACATCCACACAAACCTGCCCAGCATCTTCACTCTACCCAAGCAGACTTGCACAGCTCCTATAACCGAACCCAGGCAAACCTACTCAGCCTCCACACTGCACCGAGGCAAACCTGCCCAGAAGCGACACCCTACCTGAACAACCTGCCCAACATTTACACCCCAACCAAGCAAACCTACCCAGCATCTACATCACACCCAAGCAAACATGTACAGCATCTACACCCCATCTGAGCAACCTGCCCAACATCTACACAGCACCAAGGCAAACGTTCCCAGCATCCCCACCCAACCAAGGCAAACCTTTCAAGCATCTACACCCCACCCAAGCAAAGCTGCCCAGCATCTACACCCCACCCAGACAAACCTGGCCAGCATCTACACCCCACCTAGGCAAACCCGCCCAGCATCTACACTGCACCAAGGCAAACTTTCCCAGCATCTACACCCCATTCTGGCAAACCTTCCAAGCACCTACACCCACACCCAAAAAAATCTGCCCAGCATCAATACCCCAGCCAGACAAACCCGGCCAACGTCCACACCCCACCTAGGCAAATCTGACTAGCATCGACACCTTACCAAGACAGACTTTCCCAGCACCTACACCACACACGCAGACCTGCCAAGCATCTACACCCACACAGGCAATCCTGCCCAACATCTACACCCCAATCTGGTAAAACTGTCCATCATTTACATCCCACCCAAACTAACCTGCCTAGCTTCTATACCCTACCCAGGCAAACCTGAACAGCTTCTACACTCCACCCAGGAAAGCCATTCCAGCATGTACACCCCACCCAGACAAACCTGCACAGCATCTACAGCTCATGCAGGCAAACCTGCCCAACACCTACACCCCATCTAGGCAAAACTGCCCAGAATCTACACCCTACCCAGGCAAACCTGCACAGCATCAATACCTCAAAAAAGGCTTATCTGCCCAACATCTACACCTCACCCAGGCAAAGAGGCCCAACATCTAGATTCCACCCACACAAACCTGCCCATCATCTACAACCCCACCCAGGCACACCTGCTCAGCATCTACACCCTCACCCAGGCAAACCTGCCCACCATCTACACCCCACCCATGCAAAACTGTCCAGCATCCAAACCACACACGGGAAACCTGCCCAGCATCAGCACTCCAAGCAGGCAAACCTGCCAAACATCCACACTCCACCCACGCAAACCTGCCCAACACCTACACCCCAGCCAGACATAGCTGGGCCAGCATCTACACCCCACCCAGGCAAACCCGAACAGCATCTACACCGCACCAAGGCAAACTTTCCCAGCATCTACACCCCATCCAGGCAAACCTTCCAACCATCTACAACTCCCCCAAGAAAACCTGGCCAGCATCTACACCCAACCCAGACAAACCAGGCCAGCACCCACATCCCACCTAGGCAAATCTGGCCCAGCATCTACTCCTTACCCAGGCAGACTTTCCCAGCACCTACACCCCACCCAAGCAGACCTGCCCAGCATCTACACTCACACAGGCAAACCTGCCCAACATCTACTTCCCACCCTGGCAAACCTGCCCACCATCTACACACCACCCAGACAAACCTGCCCAGCTACTACATCCCCATCCAAGCAAATCAGCCCCGCATATACACCCCACACTGGCAAACTTGCCCAGCATCTACACCCCACCCAAGAAAATATGCCCAGCATCTACAATCCACCCAGACAAATGTGCCTGGCATTTACAGCCCACCCAGGCAAACCTTCCCAGCATCTACAAGCCACCCAACCAAACCTTCCAAGCTTCTATACCCTACCCAGGCAATCCCGCACAGCCTCTACAACTCAACCAGGAAATCTACCCAGCATCTAACTTCACCCAGTCAAACAGGTCCAACATCTTTACCCCACCCATGCAAACCTGCACAGAATCTACACACCACCCACGCAAACCTGCTCAGCATCTACACCCCACCCAAAGCAAACCTGCCCAGCATCTCCACTCCACCCAGGCAAACCTGCGCAGCATCTACACAACACCCTCACAAACCTGCCCAGCACCTACACCCCACCCAAGTAAACCTGCCAAGCATCAACACCCCACCCGAGTAAAACTGCCCAGCATCTACACCCCACCCAGGCAAACCTGAAACGCATCTGCACTCTACCCAAGCAAACCTGCACAGCATCTATAATAACCCAACCCAGGCAAACTTACTCCTCATCTACACTGCACCGAGGCAAACCTACTCAGCACCTACACCCATTCAGGCAAAACTGACCAGCATCTACACCTCATTAAAGCAAACCTGACCAGCATCTGAACTCCACCCAAGCAAACCTGCACAGCATCTATAACCTAACCTAGGCAAACCTACTCAGCATCTACACCGCACCGAGGCAAACCTGCCCAGAATCTACACCCTACCCAGGGAAACCTGCCCGGCACCTACACACCACCCAGGCAAACCTGCCCAACATCAACTCCTCACCTATGCAAACCTGAACAAAATCTACACCCCACCCAGGCAAACCTGCCCAGCATCAACACACCACACAGGCAAACGTGCCCAACATCTACACCACACCCAGGCAAACCTGCCCAGCATCTACATCCCACCTAAGCTAACCTGCCCAGCTTCTACACCCTACCCACACAAACCTGCCCAGCTCCTACACCCCACCCCGGTAAACCTGCCCAGCATCTACACCCCACCTACACAAAGCTGCACAGCATCTACAGCTCATCCAGGCAAACCTGCCCAGCACTTACACCCCACCAAGGCAAAACTGCCCAGCATCTACACCCTACCTAGACAAACCTGGACAGCATCTACACCTCACCCAGGAAAATTACCCAACATCTACACCACACCCACGCAAACCTGCCCACCATCTATACCCCACCCAGGCAAACCTGCCCAGAATCTACACACCACACAGGCAAACGAGCCCAGCATCTACACACCACAAAAGCAAACATCCCCAGCATCTGCACACCACCCAGGCAAACCTGACAAGCATCTACATCCCAAGTAGGCAAACCTACCCCGCAACAAAAACCCTCCCATGCTAACCTGCCCAGATTCGACAACACACCCAGGTAAACCGCCCAGCTTCTAAACACCACCCAGGCAAACCTGCCCAGCATCTACAACCCACCCAGACAAACCTTCCCAGCATCTACACCCCACCTGGGAAAACCTTCCCAGCATCTACACCCCACCCGGCCAAACCTGCCCAGCATCTACCTCCCAAATAAGCTAACCTTCCCAACTTCTACACCCTACCCAGTCTAACCTGCCCAGCTTCTACACCCCACCCAAGCAAACCTGCCCAGCTTCTACACCCCACACAGGCAAACCTTCCCAGCATCTACTCCCCACCCAGACAAACCTGCACAGCATCTACAGCTCATTCAGGAAAACCTGCCAGCACCTACACCCCACCTAGGCAAAACTGTCCAGCATCTACACCCTACCCAAGCAAACCTGCACAACATCAACACCTCAACAAAGGCAAACCTGCCCAACATCTACACTTCACCCAAGCAAACCGGCCAAACATCTACACTCCACTCACACAAACCTGTCCATCATCTACATCCCCACCCAGGCATACCTGCCCACAATCTACACACCACGCAGGCAAAACTGTCCAGCATCCAAACCCCACATGGACAAACCTGCCAAACGTACACCCCACCAATGCAAACCACCCTAACATCTAAAACCCACCCAGGCAAACCGGTCCAACATCTATACCCCACCAAAGCAAACCTGCACAGAATCTACACACCACCCACGCAAACCAGTCCAGCATCTACACCAAACCCACACAAACCAACCCATCATCTACATTCCCACACAGGCATTCCTGCTCAGCATCTACACCTTCACTCAGGCAAACCTGCCCACCATCTACACCACTCCCAGGCAAACCTGCCCAGCATCTACACCCCACCCAAGCAAACATGCCCAGCATCGACACCCCACCCGAGCAACCTGCCCAACATCTACACCTCACCAAGGCAAACCTTTACAGCATCTACACCCAACCAAAGAAAGCTTTGCAAGCATCTACACCCCACCCAAGCAAACCTGCCTAACATCTACACCCCACCCAGAAAAACCTGGCCAGCATCTACACCCCAGCCCAGGCAAACCTGCCCAGCATCTACACACCACACAGGCAAACTAGCCCAGCATCTACACACTACAAAGGCAAATATGCCCAGCATCTACACCCCACCCAGGCAAACCTGACAAGCATCTACACCCCACCTAAACAAACCTCCCCCCACATCTACACCCCAGCCATGCTTACCTGCCCACATTCTACAACACACCCAGGTATACCTGCCCAGTTTCTATTCACTACCCAGGCAAACCTGCCAAGCATCTACAACCCACCCAGGCAAACCTTTCCAGCACTTACACCCCACCTTGGAAAACCTTCCCAGCATCTACACCCCACCCGAGCAAACCTGCCTAGGATTTACACCCCACCCAGGAAAACCTGCACAGCATCTACAACCCACTCACGCAAACCTGCACAGCACCTACACGCCACCCTGGCAAAATTGCCCAACACACCCCACCCCGGCAAACCTCACCAGCATCTATACCTCACCCACGCAAACCTGCCCAGCATCTACACCCATCCGAGAAAACCTGACCAGCATCTGAACTCTACCCAAGCAGACTTGCACAGCTCCTATAACCGAACCCAGGCAAACCTACTCAGCATCCACACCGCACCGAGGCAAACCTGCCCAGAATTGACACCTTATAAAAGCAACCTGCCCAACATTTACACACCAACCAAGCAAACCTACCAACCATCTACACCCCACCCAAGCAAACATGCCCAGCATCTACACCCCATCCGAGCAACCTGCCCAACATCTACACAGCACCAAGGCTAACCCTCCCAGCATCCCCAACCAACCAAGGCAAACCCTTCAAGCATCTACACTCCACCCATGCAGACCTGCCCAGCATCTACACCCCACCCAGACAAACCTGGCCAGCATCTACACCCCACCTAGGCAAACCCACCCAGCATCTACACCGCACCAAGGCAAACTTTCCCAGCATCTACACCCCATTCAGGCAAATCTTCCAAGCATCTACACCCCCACCGAAGAAAACCTGCCCAGCATCTACACCCCAGCCACACAAACCTTGCCAACGTCGACACCCCACCTAGGAAAATCTGGCTAGCATCAACACCTTACCCAGGCAGACTTTCCCAGCACCTACACCCTACACAAGCAGACCTGCCAAGCATCTACACCCACACAGGCAAACCTGCCCAACATCTACACCCCAATCTGGAAAAACTGCCCAGCATCTACATCCCACCAAAACTAACCTGCCCAGCTGCTACATCCCCATCCAAGCATATCAGCCCAGCATATACACCCCACACTGGAAAACCTGCCCAGCTTCTACACCCTACGCAGGCAAACCTGAACAGCATCTACACTCCACCCAGGCAAGCCATCCCAGCATCTACACCCAACCCAGACAAACCTGCACAGCATCTACAGCTCATCCAGGCAAACCTGCCCAGCACCTACACCCTACCTAGGCAAAACTGCCCAGCATCTACAATCTACCCAGGCAAACCTGCACAGCATCAACACCACAACCCAGGCAAACTTGCCCAGCATCTACACCTCACCCAGGCAAACCGGCCCATCAACTACACGCCCAACAAGGCATACCAGCTCAGCATCTGCACCCTCACCCAGGCAATCCTGCCCACCATCTACACCCCACCTAGGCAAATCTGCCCAACATCCAAACCCCACAAAGGCAAATCGTCCCAGCATCAACACCCCACCCAGGCAAACCAGCCCAGCATCTACACACCACACAGGCAAACGTGCCCAGTATCTACACCCCACCAAGGCAAATCTGCCCACCATCTCCACCCCACCAAGGCAAACCTGGCCAGCATCTATACCAAACTCAGGCCAACCTGCCAATTATCTACACCACACCTAAGCAGACTGAACCAGCATGTACACCCAACCAGGCAAAACGTCCCAACATCTACATCCCACCCAGGCAATCCTGATCACCAGCTACATCGCACCGAAGCAAACCTGCCAGAATCTACACTCCACCCAAGCAAACTAACCAACATTTACACCCCATACAAGCAAACCTCTCCAGCATCTACACCCCACCTGAGCAAACTGCCCAAAACCTACACTGCACCAAGGCAAACTTTACCAGCATGTACACCCAACCAAGGCAAAACTTTCAGGCGTCTACACCCCACCCAAGCAAACCTGTCCAGCATCTACACCTCACCCAGACATACCTGGGCAGGCATCTACACTCCACCTAGGCAAACCCACCCAGCATCTATACCGCACCAAGGCAAACTTTCCCAGCATCTACACCCCATCAAGGCAAGCCTTCCAACCATCTACAACCCCCCCAGGAAAACCTGGCCAGCATCTACACCCTACCCAGACATACCTGGGCCAGCATCTACACCCCACCTAGGCAAACTTGCCCAGCATCTATGCCCCACCCAAGTAAACCTGAGAAGCATCAACACCCTACCGTAGCAAAACTTCCCAACCATCTACAACCCCCCCCCAGGAAAACCTGGCCAGCATCTACACCACATCCCAGCAAACCTGACCAGCATCTGCACTTTACCTACGCAAATCTGAACAACATTTATAACCCGACCCAGGCAAACCTACTCAGCCTCTACACCCTACCCAGGCAAACCTGCCAAGCATTTACACCCACCCAGGTAAACCTGCCCAACATCTACACCCCACACACACAAACCAGCCCAACATCTACATCCCACCCAGGCAAACCTGCCCAGCATCTACACACCACACAGGCAAAAGTGCCCAGCATCTACACCCCGCCCCAGGCAAACCTGCAGAGCAGCAACATCCCAAACAAGCTAACTTGCCCAGCTTCTACACCATACCCATACAAACTGTCCCAGCTTCTATACCCCACCCAGGCAAACCTGCCCAGCTTCTACACCCCACCCAGGCAAACTTTCCCAGCATCTACACCCCACCCAGACAAACATGCATAGCATCTACAGCTCATTCAAGCAAAACTGAAAAGCACCGATATCCCACCTAGGCAAAACTGCCCAGAATCCACACCCTACCCAGGCAAACCTGCACAGCATCAACACCTCAAGAAAGGCATACCTGCCTAACATCTACACCTCACCCAGGCAAAGAGGCCCAACATCTACACTCCACCCACACAAACCTGCCCATCATCGACACCCCCACCCAGGCATACCTGCTCAGCATTTACACCCTCACCAAGGCAAACCTGCCCAGCATCTACACCCCACCCATGAAAAACTGTCCAGCATCCAAACCCCACATGGGAAAACCTGCCCAGCATCTGCACTCCAAGCAGGCAAACCTGCCAAACATCTACATCCCACCCACGCAAACCTGCCCAACTTCTACACCCCACCCAGACATACCTGGGCCAGCATCTACACCCCACCTAGGCAAAATTGCCCAACATCTACACCGCACCAAGGCAAACGTTCCCTGCATCTACACCCCATCCAGGCAAACCTTCCAACCATCTACAACCACCCAAGAAAACCTGGCCAGCATCTACACCCCACCCAGACAAACCTGGCCAGCATCCACACCCCACCTAGGCAAATCTGGCCAGCATCTACTCCTTACCCATGCAGACTTTCCCAGCACCTACATGCCACTGAAGCAGACCTGCCCAGCATCTACACTCACACAGGCAAACCTGCCCAACATCTACACCCCACCCTGGCAAACCTGTCTACCATCTACTCCCCACCAAGGCAAACCTACCCAGCTGCTACATCCCCATCCAAGCATATCAGCCCAGCATATACACCCCACACTGGCAAACTTGCCCAGCATCTACACCTCACACAGGCAACCCTGCCCAGCATCTACACCCCACCCAGACAAACGTGCCTGGCATCTACACCCCACCCAGGCAAACCTTCCCAGCATCTACAACCCACCCACGCCAACCTGCCGGGCATCTACACCCCCCCAGGGTAACCTGCTCAGCTTCTAAAACCCACCCAAACAAACCTTCCAAGCTTCTATACCCTACCCAGTCAAACCTGCACAGCCTCTACAACTCAACCAGGAAACCTACCCAGCATCTACACTTCACCCAGTCAAACCAGTCCAACATCTTTACCCCATCCATGCAAACCTGCACAGAATCTACACACCACCCACGCAAACCTGCTCAGCATCTAAACCCCACGGAAAGCAAACCTGCCCAGCAACTCCACTCCACACAGGCAAACCTGCCCAGCATTTACACCACACCCTCACACACCTGCCCAGCATCTACACCCCACCCAAGTAAACCTGCTAAGCATCAACACCCCACCCGAGTAAAACTGCCCAGCATCTACACCCCACCCAGGCAAACCTGACCAGCATCTGCACTCTACCCAAGCAAACCTGCACAGCATCTATAACCCAACCCAGGCAAACTTACTCATCTACACCACACCAAGGCAAACTTACTCAGCACCTACACCCCACCAAGGCAAATCTGCCCAGCATCTATACACCACACAGGCAAACGTCCCCAACATCTACACCCCACCCAGGCAAACCTTCCCAGCATCTACATCCCACATAAGCTAACCTTCCCAGCTTCTACACCCTACCCAGGCAAACCTGCCAAGCTTCTACACCCCACCCTGGCAAACCTGCCCAGCATCTATACCCCACCCAGACAAACCTGCACAGCATCAACAGCTCATTCAGGCAAAACTACCCAGCACCTACACCCCACCTAGGCAAAACTGCCCAGCATCTACACCCTACCCAGGCAAACCTGCACAGTATCTACACTTCACCCAAACTACCCAACATCTACACCACACCCACGCAAACCTGCCCATCATCTACACCCCCACCAAGGCATACCTTCTCTGCATCTTCACCTTCACCCAGGCAAACCTGCCCACCATCTACACCCAACCCAAGCAAACCTGCCCAGCATTAGCAGTACACACCACACAGGCAAACCAGCCCAGCATCTACACACCACAAAAGCAAACATGTCCAGCATCTGCACCCCACCCAGGCAAACCTGACAAGCATCTACATCCCTCATAGCCAAACCTACCCAGCAGGTACACCCCACCCAGGCTAATCTGCCCAAATTCTACAACACACCCAGGTGAACCTGCCCAGCTTCTACTCAAGACCCAGGCAAACCTGCCCAGCATCTACAACCCACCCAGACAAACCTTCCCAGCATCTACGCCCCACCCGGGAAAATCTTCCCAACATCTACACCCCATTCAGGCAAACCTGCCCAGCATGTACACCCCACCCAGGCAAAACTGACCAGCATCTACCTCCCAAATAAGCTAACCTCCCCAGCTTCTACACCCTACCCAGTCAAACCTGCCCAGTTTCTACACCCCACCCAAGCAAACCTTCCCAGCATCTACACCCCACCCAGACAAACCAGCACAGCATCTACAGCTCATTCAGGCAAACCTGCCAGCACCTACACCCCATCTAGGCAAAACTGTCCAGCATCTACACCCTATCCAGGCAAACCTTTACAACATCAACACCTCAACAAATGCAAACCTGCCCAACTTCTACACCTCACCCAAGCAAACCGACCCAACATCTACACTCCACCCACACAAAACTGCCCATCATCTACATCCCCAACCAGGCATACCTGCTCAGCATCCACATCCTCACCCAGGCAAACCTGCCCACCATCTACACCCCACCAACGCAAACCACCCTAACATCTACAACCCACCCAGGCAAACCAGTTCAATATCTATACCCCACCAAAGCAAACCTGCACAGAATCTACACACCACCCACGCAAACCTGCTCAGCATCTACACCCCACACAAAATAAACCTGCCCAGCATCAACACTCCACCCAGACAAACCTGCCCAGCATCTACACCAGACCCAGGCAAACCTGTCCAGCATCTACACCCCACCCACCCAAACCTACCCATCATCTACACCCCCAACCAGGCATACCTGCTCAGCATCATCACCTTCACCGAGGCAAACCTGCCCACCATCTACACCCCACCCAGGCAAACCTGCCCAGCATCTACACACTACACAGGCAAACCAGCCCAACATCTACACATCACAAAGGCAAATATGCCCAGCATCTACACCCCACCCAGGCAAACCTGACAAGCTTCTACACCCCACCTAGGTAATCCTACCCAGCATCTAGACCCCACCCATGCTAACCTGCCCAGATTGTACAACACACCCAGGTAAACCTGCCCAGCTTCTACACACTACCCAGGCAAACCTGACCAGCATCTACAACTCACACAGGCAAACCTTCCTAGTATCTACACCCCACCCAGGAAAACCTTCCCAGCACCTACACCCCACCCAGGAAAACCTGCCCAACATCTACAACCCACCCAGGCTAACCTACCCAGCACCTACACACCATAAAGGCAAACGTGCCCAGCATCTACACCCCACCCAGGCAAACCTGTCCAGCATCTACACCACACCCAGGCAAACCTGCCCAGCATCTACATCCCAACCAAGCTAACCTGCCCAACTCCTACACCCTACCCAGACAAACCTGACCAGCTGCTACATCCCACCCAGGAAAACTTGCCCAGCATCTACACCCCACCTATGCAAAACTGCCCGGCATCTACACCCTACTCAGGCAAACCTAAACAGCATCAACACCTCAAGGCAGGAAAACCTGCCCAGCATCTACACCTCACCCAGACAAACCGGCCCAACATCTACACCCCACCCAGGCGAACCTACCCATCATCTACACCCCCACCGAGGCATACTTGCTCAGCATCTACACCCTCACCCAGGCAAACCTGCCCACCATCTACACCCCACCCAGGCAAGCCTGCCCAGCATCTACACACCACACAGGCAAACCAGCCCAGCATCTACACACCACAAAGGCAAACATGCCCAGCACCTACACCCCACCCATGCTAACCTGCCTAGATTCTACAACACACCCAGGCAAAAATTGCCCAGCTTGTACACACTACCCAGGCAAACCTGCCCAGCATCTACAACTCACCCAGGCAATCCTTCCCAGCATCGACACCCCACCCAGGAAAACCTTCCCAGCATCTACACCCCACCCAAGCAAACCTGCCCAGAATTTACACACAACCCAGGAAAACCTGCCCAGCATCTACAACCCACTCATGCAAACCTGCACAGCACCTACTCCCCACCCAGGCAAAATTGCCCAACACTTACATCTCTCCCAGGCAAACCTCACTGCCATCTATATCTCACCCAGGCAAAGCTGCCCAGCATCTGCACCCTACCCAGGGAAACCTGCACAGCATCTGCAACTCAACCCAGGCAAACCAGCCCAGCATGTACACCTCACCCAGGCAAACCAGTCCAACATCTATACCCCACCAAAGCAAACCTGCACAGAATCTACACGCCACCCACCCAAACCTGCTCAGCATCTACACCCCACCCAAAGCAATCCTGCCCAGCATCTACACCCACTCAAGTAAAAATGCCCAGCATCTAGACCCCACCCAGGCAAATCTGCCAAGCATCTACACTCCATCCAAGAAAACCTGACCAGCATCTGCACTCTACCCAAGCAAGCTTGCACAGCTCCTATAACACAACCCAGGCAAACCTACTCAGCATCTACACTGCACCGAGACAAACCTGCACAGAATTTACACCCCCTCAAGCAACCTAACCAACATGTACACCCCACCCAAGCAAACCTACCCAGCTTCTACACCCTACCCAAGCAAACATGCCCAGCATTTACACCCCACCCAAGAAACCTGCCAATCTACACAGCACCAAGACAAATTTCCCAGCATCTACATCCAACCAAGGCAAACATTTCTAGCATCTACACTCCGCCCAAGAAAAGCTTCCCAGCATCTATACCCCACCCAGACAAACCTGGCCAGCATCTATACCCCACCTAGGCAAACCCACCCGGCATCTACAACGCACCAAGGCAAACTTTCCATGCATCTACACCCCATCCAGGCAGACCTTCCAAACATTTACACCCCTACCCAAGAAAACCTACCCAGCATCTACACCTCACCCAGACAAACCTGGCCAGCATCCACACCCCAAATAGGCAGATCTGGCGATCATCTACACCTTACCCAGGCAGATTTTCCCAGCACCTACACCCCACACAAGCAGACCTGCCCAGCATCTACACCCACACAGTCAAACCTGAACAAAGTCTACACCACAACCTGGCAAAACTGCCCAGCATCTACATCCCACCCAAGCTAACCTACCCAGCTTCTATATCTAACCCAGGTAAACCTGCCCAGCTTCAACACCACACCCAGACAAACCTGCCCAGCTTCTACACTCCACCTAGGCAAACCTTCCCAGCATCTACACCGCACCCACATAAACCTGCACAGCATCTACAGCTCATTCAGGCAAACCTGCCAAGCACCTACACCCCACCTAGGAAAAACTGCCCAGCATCTTCACCCTACCCAGGTAAACCTGCACAGCACCAACACCTCAACCCAGGCAAGCCTGCCAAGAATCTACACCTCACCCAGGCAAAACCGGCCCAACATCTACACCCCACCCATGCAAACCAGCCCAACATCTACACCCCACCCACGCAAACCTGCCTATCATCTACACCCCCACCAAGGCATACCTGCTCAGCATCTCCACCTTCAACTAGGCAATCCTACCCACCATCTACACCCCCACCCAGGCAAATATGCCTGGCATCCAAAACTCACACAGGCAAACCAGCCCAGCATCTACACGCCACACAGGCAAACTTGCCCAGTATCTAAACCACACCAAGGCAAATCTGACCACCATCTACACCCCACCCAGGCAAACCTGGCTAGCACCTATACCAAACTCAGAAAAACCTGCCAAGTACCTACACTCCACCCAAGCAGACTGGCCCAGCATGTACACCCACCCAGGCAAACCTTCCCGGCATTTGTATCCCACCCACGTAATCCTAATCACCAGTTACATCGCACTGAAGCAAACCTGCCCAGAATCTACACCCCACCAAAGCAACCTGCCCAACATTTACACCCCACACAAGCAAACCTGCCCAGCATCTACACCCCACCCAAGCAAACATGCTCAGCATCTACACCCAACCAAGGCAAACCTTTCAGACATCTACACCCCACCCAGGCAAACCTGCCCAGCATCTACACCCCACCCAGACAAACCTGGCCAGCATCCACACCCCACCTTGGCAAATCTGGCCAGCATCTACACTTTACCCAGGCAGACCTTCCCAGCACCTACACCCCACCCAAGCAGACCTGGTCAGCATCTACACCCACAAAGGCAAACCTTCCCAACATTTACACCCCACCCAAGCAAACCTGCCCAGCTGCTACATCCCCATCCAAGCAAACCTGCCCAGCATATACACCCCACCCTGGCAAACTTGCCCAGCATCTACACCCCACACAGGCAACCCTTCCCAGCATATACACCCCACACAGGCAAACCTTCCCAGCATCTACACCCCACCCACGCCAACCTGCCGGGCATCTACACCCCACAGAGGTTAACCTGCCCAGCTTCTAAAACCCACCAAACCAAACCTTCCAAGCTTCTATACCCTACCCAGGCAAACCCTCACAGCATCTACAACTCAACCAAGGAAACCTGCCTAGCATCTATACTTCATCCAGGCAAATGGTTCCAACATCTATACCCTACACATGCAATCCTGCCCAGAATCTACACACCACCCACGCAAACCTCCTCAACATATACACCCCACCCAAAGCAAACCTGCCCAGCATCTACAATCTACCCAGACACACCTGACCAGCATCTACAGCACACCCAGGCAAACCTGCCCAGCATCTACACCACACCCTCACAAACCTGCCCAGCATCTACACCCCACCCAACTAAACCTGCCAAGCATCAACACCCCACCTGAGCAAAACTGCCCAGCATCTACACCCCACCCAGGCAAACCTCGCCAGCGTCTGCACTCTACCCAAACAAACCTGCACAGCATCTGTAACCCAACTCAGGCAAATCTACTCAGCATTTACAACTCACCGAGGCAAACCTACCCAGCACCTACACCCCAGTCAGGCAAAATTGCCCAGCATCTACACCTCATTTAAGCAAACCTGACCAGCATCTGAACTCTACCCAAGCAAA
Organism: Neoceratodus forsteri; assembly: GCA_016271365.2. Lineage (NCBI taxonomy): Eukaryota > Metazoa > Chordata > Ceratodontiformes > Ceratodontidae > Neoceratodus > Neoceratodus forsteri. The sequence goes on along the minus strand of CM028133.1, from coordinate 80,490,839 downwards.
CTTGCACAGCTCCTATAACCCAACCCAGGCAAACCTACTCAGCATCTACACCGCACCAAGGCAAAAACTGCCCAGAATTTACACCCCACCCAAGCAACCTGCCCAACATTTACACCCCAACCAAGCAAACCTACCAAACATCTACACTCCAGCCCAGCATCTACACCCCACCCGAATAACCTGTCCAACATCTACACAGCACCAAGGCAAACTTCCCAGCATCTACACCCAACCAAGGCAAACATTTCAAGCATCTACACCCCACCCAAGCAAAGCTGCCCAGCATCTACACCCCACCTAGACAAACCTGGCCACCATCTACACCCCACCCAGACAAACCTGGCCACCATCTACACCCCACCTAGGCACACCTGCCCAGCATCTACACCACACCAAGGTAAACTTTCCCAGCATCTACACCTAATCCAGGCAAACCTTCCAAGCATCCACACCCCTATCCAAGAAAACCTGCCCAGCATCTACACCCCACCCAGACAAACCTGGCCAAAATCCACACCCCACCTAGGCAAATCTGGCTAGCATCTACACCTTACGCAGGCAGACCAGCCCATCTACACCCACTCAGGCAAACCTGCCCAACATTTACACCCCACCCTGGCAAACCTGCCCAGAATCTACATCCCACCTGAGCCCACCTGCCCAGCTTCTACACCCTACCCAGGTAAACCTGCCCAGCCTCTACACCCCGCCCAGGCAAACCTGCCCAGCTTCTTCACTCCACCCAGGCAAACCATCCTAGCATCTACACCCCACCCAGACAAACCTGCACAGCATCTATAGCTCATCCAGGCAAACCTGCCAAGCACCTACACCCCACCTAGGCAAAACTGCCCAGCATCTACACCCAACCCAGGTAAACCTGCACAGCATCAACACCTCAACCCAGGCAAACCTGCCCATCATCTACACCCATACCAAGGCATACCTGCTTAGCATCTCCACCCTCACCCAGGCAATCCTACCCACTATCTACACCCCACACAGGCAAATCAGTCCAGCATCTATACACCACACAGGCAAACGTGCCCAGTATCTACACCACACCAAGGTAAACAAGGCCAGCATCTATACCAAACTCAGACAAACCTGCCAAGCGTCTAAACCCCACCCAAGCAGATTGACGCAGCATGTACACCCACCCAGGAAAAACTTCCCGGCATCTGTATCCTACCCAGGCAATTATGATCACCAGCTACATCGCATCGAAGCAAACCGGCACAGAATTTACACCCCACCCAAGCAACCTGCCAAACATTTACACCTCACGCAAGCAAACCTACCCAGCATCTACACCCCACCGAAGCAAAGATGCTCAGCATCTACACCCAACCAAGGCAAATCTTTCAGGCATCTACACCCCACCCAAGCAAACCTGCCCAGTATCTACACCCCACCCAGACATATCTGGGCCAGCATCTACACCCCAACCAGGCAAACTTTCCAACCATCAACACACCCAACAAAGAAAACCTGCACATCATCTACACCCCACCCAGACAAATCTGGCCAGTGTCCACACCCCACCTAGTCAAATCTGGCCAGCATCTACACCTTACCCAGGCAGACCTTAACAGCACCTACACCCCACACAAGCAGACCTGCCCAGCATCTACACCAACACATTCAAACCTGCCAAACATTTACACCCCACCCAAGCAAACCTGCCCAGCATCTACACCCCACCCATGCAAACCTGCCCAGCTGCTACATCCCCATCCAAGCAAACCTTCCCAGCATCTACACCCCACACAGGCAACCATGCATAGCATCTACACCCAATCCAGGCAAATGTGCTCAGCATCTATACTCCACCCAGACAAATGTGCCAGGCATCTACACCTCACCCAGGCAAACCTTCCCAGCATCTACACCCCACCCATGCCAACCTGCCGGGCATCTACAACCCACCGAGGTTAAACTGCCCAGCTTCTAAAACCCACCGAACCAAATCTTTCGAGCTTCCATACCCTACCCAGACAAACCCGCACAGCATCTACAACTCATCCCAGGAAACCTGCCCAGCATCTACACTTCACCCAGTCAAACCAGTCCAACATCTATACCCCACCTATGCCAACCTGCACAGAATCCACACACCACCCAGACAAACCTGCTCAGCATATACGCCCCACCCAAAGCAAACCTGCCCAGCATCTTCACTCCACCCAGACATATCTTCCCAGCATCTACACCCCACCCAGGCAAACCTGCACAGCATCTACACCACAACCTCACAAACCTGCCCAGCATCTACACCCCACCCAAGTTAACCTGCCAAGCATCAACATCCTACCCGAGCAAAACTGCCCAGCATCTACACCCCACCCAAGTAAACCTGCCCAGCATCTACAGCCCACCCAGGCAAACCTGCCCAACATCTACACCCTACCCAGGCAAACCTGCCCAGCATCTACATCCACACCAAGCTAACCTGCCCAGCTCCTACACCCTACCAAGGAAAACCTGACCAGCTTCTACACCCCACCCAGGCAAACCTTCCAGCATCTACACCCCACCTATGCAAAACTGCCCGGCATCTACACCCAACTCAGGCAAACCTCCACAGCATCAGCACCTCAAGCCAGGAAAACCTGACCAGCATCTACATCTCACCCAGGCGAACCGGCCCAACATCAACACCCCACCCACACAAACCTGCCCATCATCTACACCCCCAACAAAGCATACCTGCTCAGCATCTACACCCTCACCCAGGCAAACCTGCCCACCATCTACACCCCACCCAGGCAAAGCTGCCCAGCATCTGCACCCTACCCAGGGAAACCTGCAAAGAATCTACTACTCAACCCAGGCAAACCAGCCCAGCATCTACACCTCACTCAGGCAAACCGGTCCAACAACTATACCCCACCAAACCAAACCTGCACAGAATCTACATGCCACCCACGCAAACATCCTCAGCATCTACACCCCACCCAAAACAAACCTGCCCAGCATTTACACCCCACCTGAGCAAAAATGCCCAGCATCCAGACCCCAACCAGGAAAACCTGCCCAGCATCTACACCCCATCCAAGAAAACCAGACCAGCATCTGCACTCTACCAAAGCAAGCTTCCACAGCTCCTATAACACAACCCAGGCAAACCTACTCAGCAACTACACTGCACCGAGGCAAACCTGCACAAAATGTACGCCCCCACCCAAGCAACCTGCCCAACATTTACACCCCTCCCAAGCAAACCTACCCAGCATATACACCCCACCCAAGTAAACATGCCCAGCATCTAACCCCACCCGAGTAACCTGCCCAACATCTACACAGCACCAAGGCAAACTTTCCCAGCATCTACACATCATCCAGGCAAACCTTCCAACAATCTACACCCCCCACCAAAGAAAACCTGACCAGCATCTACACCCCACCCAGACAAACCTGGCCAACATCCACACCCCACCTAGGCATATCTAGCTAGAATCTACACATCACCCAGGCAGACTTTCCCAGCACCTACATCCCACACATGCAGACCTGCCCAGCATCTACACCCACACAGGCAAACCTGCCCAGCTTCTACATCCTACCCAGGCAAACCTGACCAGATTCTACACCCCACCCAGACAAACCTACCCAGCTTCTACACTGTACACAGGCAAACCTTCCCAGCATCTACACCCCACCCAGACAAACCTGCACAGCATCAACACGTCATCCAGGCAAACCTGCCCAGCACCTACACCCCACCTAGGCAAAACTGCCCAGCATCTACACCCTACCCAGGTAAACCTGCACAGCATCAACACCTCAACCCAGGCAAACCTGCCCAGAATCTACACCTCACCCAGGCAAGCCGGACCGACATCTACACCCCACCCACACAAACCTGCCCATCATCTACACTCCCACCAAGGCATACTTGCTCAGCATCTTCACCCACACCCAGGCAATCCTACCCACCATCTACACCCCACCCAGGCAAATATGCCCAGCATCTACACACCACAATGGCAAACGTGCCCGGTATCTAAACCACACCAAGGCAAATCAGACCAGCATCTACAACCAACCCAGGCAAACCGGGCCAGCATCAATACCAAACTCAAGCAAACCTGCCAAGCATCTACATTCCACCAAAGCAGAATGGCCCAGCTTGTAAACACACCCAGGCAAAACTTCCCAGCATTTGTATCCCACCCAGGCAATTCTGATCACCAGCTATATCGCACCGAAGCGAACCTGCCCAGAATCTACACCCCACCCAAGCGACCTGACCAACTCTACACCCCACCCAGGCAAACCCACCCAGCATCAACCCCACACCCTCACAAACCTGCCCAGCATCTCCACCTCACCCAGGCAAACCAGCCCAGCATCTACACACCACACAGGCAAACGTGCGCAGCATCAACACCCCACCCAGGTAAACTTGCCGAGCATCTACATCTTACCCAAGCTAACCTGCCCAGCTTCTACACCCTACCGAGACAAACCTGCCCGGCTTCAACACCCCACCCAGGCAAACCTGCCCAGCTTCTACACCCCACCCAGGCAAACCTTCCCAGAATCTACACCCAACCCAGACAAACCTACACAGCATCTACAGCTCATTGAGGCAAACCTGCTCAGCACCTATACCCCACCAAGGCAAAACGGCCCAGCATGTACACAATACCCAGGCAAACCTGCACAGCATTAACACTTCAACAAAGGCAAACCCACACAACATCTACACCTCACCCGGGCAAACCGGCCCAACATCTACACTCCACCCAGGCAAACCTTCCCATCATCTACACCCCCACCCAGGCATACCTGCTCAGCATCTACAACCTAACCCAGCAACCTAGCATCTACACCGCACCGAGGCAAACCTGCACAAAATTTACACCCCACCCAAGCAACCTGCCCAACATTTACACCCCACCCAAGCAAACCTACCCAGCATCTACACCCCACCCAAATAAACATGCCCAGCATCTACACCCCACCCGAGTAACCTGCCCAACATCTACACAGCACCAATGCAAACTTCCCAGCATCCCCACCCAATCAAGGCAAACATTACAAGTATCTACGCCCCACCGAAGCAAAGCTGCCCAGCATCAACCCCACACCTAGGCAAACCCAACCAGCATCTACAACGCACCAAGGCAAACTTTCCCAGCATCTACACATCATCCAGGCAAACCTTCTGACAATCTACACCCCCACCAAAGAAAACCTGCCCAGCATCTACACCCCACCCAGACAAACCTGGCCAACATCCACAAAGAACTTAGGCATATCTAGCTAGCATCTACACCTCACCCAGGCAGACTTTCCCAGCACCTACATCCCACACATGCAGACCTGCCCAGCATCTACACCCACAAAGGCAACCTGCCCAACACTTACACCCCACCCTGGCAAACCTGCCCAGCATCTACATCCCACCCAAGCTAACCTGCCCTGCTTCTACATCCAACCCAGGCAAACCTGTCCAGATTCTACACCCCACCCAGACAAACCTACCCAGCTTCTACACTGTACACAGACAAACCTTCCCAGCATCTACACCCCACCCAGACAAACCTGCACAGCATCAACAGCTCATCCAGGCAAACCTGCCCAGCAGCTACACCCCCACTTAGCCAAAACTGCCCAGCATCTACACCCTACCCAGGTAAACCTGCACAGCATCAACACCTCAACCCAGGCAAACCTGCCCAGAATCTACACCTCACCCAGGCAAGCCGGACCAACATCTACACCCCACCCACGCAAACCTGCCCATCATCTACACTCCCACCAAGGCATACCTGCTCAGCATCTCCACCCACACCCAGGCAATCCTACCCACCATCTACACCCCACCCAGGCAAATATGCCCAGCATCTACACACCACACAGGCAAACGTGCCCGGTATCTAAACCACACCAAGGCAAATCAGACCAGCATCTACAACCAACCCAGGCAAACCTGGCCAGCATCTATACCAAACTCAGGCAAACCTGCCAAGCATCTACACTCCACCCAAGCAGACTGGCCCAGCATGTACACCCACCCAGGCAAAACTTCCCGGCATTTGTATCCCACCCAGGCAATCCTGATCACCAGCTACATCGCACCGAAGCGAACCTGTCCAGAATCTACACCCCACCCAAGCAACCTGACCAACTCTACACCCCACCCAGGCAAACCTGCCTAGCATCAACCCCACACCCTCACAAACCTGCCCAGCATCTCCACCCCACCCAGGCAAACCAGCCCAGCATCTACACACCACACAGGCAAACGTGCCCAGCATCAACACCCCACCCAGGCAAACCTGCCCAGCATCTACATCTCACCCAAGCTAACCTGCCCAGCTTCTACACCCTACCCAGACAAACCTGCCCGGCTTCAGCACCCCACCCAGGCAAACCTGCCCAGCTTCTACACCCCACCCAGGCAAACCTTCCTAGAATCTACTCCCAACCCAGACAAACCTACACAGCATCTACAGTTCATTGAGGCAAACCTGCTCAGCACCTACACCCCACCAAGGCAAAATGGCCCAGCATGTACACAATACCCAGGCAAACCTGCACAGCATCAACACCTCAACAAAGGCAAACCTACACAACAACTACACCTCACCCAGGCAAACTGGCCCAACATCTACACTCCACCCACACAAACCTTCCCATCATCTACACCCCCACCAAGGCATACCTGCTCAGCATCTACAACCTAACCCAGGCAAACCGACCCACCATCTACACGCCACCCAGGAAAATCTGCCCAGCATCCAAACCCCACACAGGCAAACCTGCCCACCATCTACACCAGAAGCAGGCAAACCTGCCAAACATCTACACCTCATCCACGCAAACCTGCCCAACATCTACACCCCACCCAGGCAAACCACCCCAGCATCTACACACTAAACAAGCAAACGTGCTCCAGCATCTATGCCCCACCCAGGCAAACCTGTCCAGCATCTACACCACACCCAGGCAAACTTGACCAGCTTCTACATCCCACCCAGGGAAACCTGCCCAGCTTCTACACCGACTCCAGGCAAACCTTCCCAGCATCTACACCCCACCTATGCAAAACTGCCCGGCATCTAGACCCAACTCAGGCAAACCTCCACAGCATCAGCACCTCAAGCCAGGAAAACCTGACCAGCATCTACATCTTACCCAGGCGAACCGGTCCAACATCAACACCAAACCCACTCAAACCTGCCCATCATCTACAACCCCACCAAGGCATACCTGCTCAGCATCTACACCCTCACCCAGGCAAACCTGCCCACCATCTACACCCCACCCAGGCAAAGCTGCCCAGCATCTGCACCCTACCCAGGGAAACCTGCACAGAATCTACTACTCAACCCAGGCAAACCAGCCCAGCATCTACACCTCACTCAAGCAAACCAGTCCAACAACTATACCCCACCAAACCAAACCTGCACAGAATCTACACGCCACCCACGCAAACTTCCTCAGCATCTAAACCCCACCCAAAACAAACCTGCCCAGCATTTACACCCCACCTGAGCAAAATGCCCAGCATCCAGACCCCAACCAGGAAAAACCTGCCCAGCATCTACACCCCATCCAAGAAAACCTGACCAGCATCTGCACTCTACCCAAGCAAGCTTCCCCAGCTCCTATAACACAACCCAGACAAACCTACTCAGCATCTACACTGCACCGATGCAAACCTGCACAAAATTTACACCCCACCCAAGAAACCTGCCCAACATTTACACCCCACCCAAGCAAACCTACCTAGCATCTACACCCCACCAAAGTAAACATGCCCAGCATCTACACCCCACACCGAGTAACCTGCCCAACATCTACAAAGCATCAAGGCAAACTTCCCAGCATCCCCACCCAACCAAGGCAAACATTACAAGCATCTACACCCCACCAAAGCAAAGCTTCCCAGCATCTACACCCCACCTAGGCAAACCCAACCAGCATCTACAACGCACCAAGGCAAACTTTCCCAGCATCTACACATCATCCAGGCAAACCTTCCGACAATCTACACCCCCACCAAAGAAAACCTGACCAGCATCTACACCCCACCCAGACAAACCTGGCCAACATCCACACCCCACCTAGGCATATCTAGCTAGAATCTACACCTCACCCAGGCAGACTCTTCCCAACACCTACATCCCACACATGCAGACCTGCCCAGCATCTACACCCACACAGGCAAACCTGCCCAGCTTCTACATCCTACCCAGGCAAACCTGACCAGATTCTACACCCCACCCAGACAAACCTACCCAGCTTCTACACTGTACACAAGCAAACCTTCCCAGCATCTACACCCCACCCAGACAAACCTGCACAGCATCAACAACGCATCCAGGCAAACCTGCCCAGCACCTACACCCCACCTAGGCAAAATTTCCCATCATCTACACCCCACCCAGGTAAACCTGCACAGCATCAACACCTCAACCCAGGCAAACCTGCCCAGAATCTACACGTCACCCAGGCAAGCCGGACCAACATCTACACCCCACCCACGCAAACCTGCCCATCATCTACACTCCCACCAAGGTATACCTGCTCAGCATCTCCACCCACACCCAGGCAATCCTACCCACCATCTACACCCCACCCAGGCAAACATGCCCAGCATCTACACACCACACAGGCAAATGTGCCCGGTATCTAAACCACACCAAGGCAAATCAGACCAGCATCTACAACCAACCCAGGCAAACCTGGCCAGCATCTATACCAAACTCAGGCAAAGCTGCCAAGCATCTACACTCCACCCAAGCAGAATGGCCCACCATGTACACCAACCCAAGCAAAACTTTCCGGCATTTGTATCCCACCCAGGCAATCCTGATCACCAGCTACATCGCACCGAAGCGGACCTGCCCAGAATCTACACCCCACCCAAGCAACCTGACCAACTCTACACCCCACCCAGGCAAACCTGCCCAGCATCAACCCCACACCCTCACAAACCTGCCCAGCATCTCCACCCCACCCAGGCAAACCAGCCCAGCATCTACACACCACACAGGCAAACATGCCCAGCATCAACACCCCACCCAGGCAAACCTACCCAGCATCTACATCTCACCCAAGCTAACCTGCCCAGCTTCTACACCCTACCGAGACAAACCTGCCCGGCTTCAACACCCCACCCAGGCAAACCTGCCCAGCTTCTACACCCCACCTAGGCAAATCTTCCCAGAATCTACACCCAACCCAGACAAATCTACACAGCATCTACAGCTCATTGAGGCTAACCTGCTCAGCATCTACACCCCACCAAGGCAAAACGGCCCAGCATGTACAGAATACCCAGGCAAACCTGCACAGCATCAACAACTCAACAAAGGCAAACATACACAACATCTACACCTCACCCGGGCAAACCGGCCCAACATCTACACTCCACCCACACAAACCTTCCCATCATCAACACCCCCACCCAGGCATACCTGCTCAGCATCTACAACCTAACCCAGGCAAACCGGCCCACCATCCACACGCCACCCAGGAAAAACTGCCCAGCATCCAAACCCCACACGGGCAAACCTGCCCACCATCTACACCAGAAGCAGGCAAACCTGCCAAACATCTACACCTCACCCACGCAAACCTGCCCAACATCTACACCCCACCCAGGCAAACCACCCCAGCATCTACACACTAAACAAGCAAACGTGCCCAGCATCTATGCCCCACCCAGGCAAACCTGTCCAGCATCTACACCACACCCAGGCAAACTTGACCAGCTTCTACATCCCACCCAGGGAAACCTGCCCAGCTTCTACACCCGACCCAGGCAAACCTTCCCAGCATCTACACCCCACCTATGCAAAACTGCCCGGCATCTAGACCCAACTCAGGCAAACCTCCACAGCATCAGCACCTCAAGCCAGGAAAACCTGACCAGCATCTACATCTTACCCAGGCGAACCGGTCCAACATCAACACCAAACCCACTCAAACCTGCCCATCATCTACAACCCCACCAAGGCATACCTGCTCAGCATCTACACCCTCACCCAGTAAACCTGCCCACCATCTACACCCCACCCAGGCAAAGCTTCCCAGCATCTACACCCCACCTAGGCAAACCCAACTAGCATCTACAACGCACCAAGGCAAACTTTCCCAGCATCTACACATCATCCAGGCAAACCTTCCGACAATCTACGCCCCCACCAAAGAAAACCTGACCAGCATCTACACCCCACCCAGACAAACCTGGCCAACATCCACACCCCACCTAGGCATATCTAGCTAGAATCTACACATCACCCAGGCAGACTTTCCCAACACCTACATCCCACACATGCAGACCTGCCCAGCATCTACACCCACACAGGCAAACCTGCCCAGCTTCTACATCCTACCCAGGCAAACCTGACCAGATTCTACACCCCACCCAGACAAACCTACCCAGCTTCTACACTGTACACAAGCAAACCTTCCCATCATCTACACCCCACCCAGGTAAACCTGCACAGCATCAACACCTCAACCCAGGCAAACCTGCCCAGAATCTACACGTCACCCAGGCAAGCCGGACCAACATCTACACCCCACCCACGCAAACCTGCCCATCATCTACACTCCCACCAAGGTATACCTGCTCAGCATCTCCACCCACACCCAGGCAATCCCACCCACCATCTACACCCCACCCAGGCAAACATGCCCAGCATCTACACACCACACAGGCAAATGTGCCCGGAATCTACACCCAACCCAGACAAACCTACACAGCATCTACAGCTCATTGAGGCAAACCTGCTCAGCACCTACACCCCACCAAGGCAAAACGGCCCAGCATGTACAGAATACCCAGGCAAACCTGCACAGCATCAACAACTCAACAAAGGCAAACATACACAACATCTACACCTCACCCGGGCAAACGAGCCCAACATCTACACTCCACCCACACAAACCTTCCCATCATCTACACCCCCACCCAGGCATACCTGCTCAGCATCTACAACCTAACCCAGGCAAACCAGCCCACCATCTACACGCCACCCAGAAAAAACTGCCCAGCATCCAAACCCCACACGGGCAAACCTGCACAGCATCTACACCACAAGCAGGCAAACCTGCCAAACATCTACACCTCACCCACGCAAACCTGCCCAACATCTACACCCCACCCAGGCAAACCACCCCAGCATCTACACACTAAACAGGCAAACGAGCCCAGCATCTATACCCCACCCAGGCAAACCTGTCCAGCATCTACACCACACCCAGGCAAACCTGCCAAGCATCTACATCCCCACCAAGCTACCCTGCTCAGCTCCTACAACCCACCCAGGCAAACATGACCAGCTTCTACATCCCACCCAGGGAAACCTGCCCAACTTCAACACCCCACCCACACAAACCTGCCCATCATCTACACCCCCACCAAGGCATACCTGCTCAGCATCTACACCCTCACCCAGGCAAACCTGCCCACCATCTACACCCCACCCAGGCAAAGCTGCCCAGCATCTGCACCCTACCCAGGGAAACCTGCACAGAATCTACTACTCAACCCAGGCAAACCAGCTCAGCATCTACACCTCACTCAGGCAAACCAGTCCAACAACTATACCCCACCAAACCAAACCTGCACAGAATCTACACGCCACCCACGCAAACCTCCTCAGCATCTACACCCCACCCAAAGCAAACCTGCCCAGCATTTACACCCCACCTGAGCAAAAATGCCCAGCATCCAGACCCCAACCAGGAAAACCTGCCCAGCATCTACACCCCATCCAAGAAAACCTGACCAGCATCCGCACTCTACCCAAGCAAGCTTCCACAGCTCCTATAACACAACCCAGGCAAACCTACTCAGCATCTACACTGCACCGAGGCAAACCTACACAAAATTTACACCCCACCCAAGCAACCTACCCAACATTTACACCCCACCCAAGCAAACCTACCCAACATCTACACCCCACCCAAGTAAACATGCCCAGCATCTACACCCCACCCGAGTAACCTGCCCAACATCTACACAGCACCAAGGCAAACTTCCCAGCATCCCCGCCCAACCAAGGCAAACATTACAAGCATCTACACCCCACCGAAGCAAAGCTGCCCAGCATCTACCCCCCACCTAGGCAAACCCAACCAGCATCTACAACGCACCAAGGCAAACTTTCCCAGCATCTACACATTATCCAGGCAAACCTTCTGACAATCTACACCCCCACCAAAGAAAACCTGCCCAGCATCTACACCCCACCCAGACAAACCTGGCCAACATCCACACCCCACCTAGGCATATCTAGCTAGAATCTACACCTCACCCAGGCAGACTTTCCCAGCACCTACATCCCACACATGCAGAACTGCCCAGCATCTACACCCACACAGGCAAACCTGCCCAACACTTACACCCCACCCTGGCAAACCTGCCCAGCACCTACATCCCACCCAAGCTAACCTGCCCAGCTTCTACATCCTACCCAGGCAAACCTGTCCAGATTCTACACCCCACCCAGACAAACGTACCCAGCATCTACACTGTACACAGGCAAACCTTCCCAGCATCTACACCCCACCCAGATAAACCTGCATAGCATCAACAGCTCATCCAGGCAAACCTGTCCAGCACCTACACCCCCAACTAGGCAAAACTGCCCAGCATCTACACCCCACCCAGGTAAACCTGCACAGCATCAACACATCAACCCAGGCAAACCTGCCCAGAATCTACACCTCACCCAGGCAAGCCGGACCAACATCTACACCCCACCCACGCAAACCTGCCCATCATCTACACTCCCACCAAGGCATACCTGCTCAGCATCTCCACCCACACCCAGGCAATCCTACCCACCATCTACACCCCACCCAGGCAAATATGCCCAGCATCTACACACCACACAGGCAAACGTGCCCGCTATCTAAACCACACCAAAGCAAATCAGACCAGCATCTACAACCAACCCAGGCAAACCTGGCCAGCATCTATACCAAACTCAGGCAAAGCTGCCAAGCACCTTCACTCCACCCAAGCAGACTGGCCCAGCATGTACACCCACCCAGGCAAAACTTCCCGGCATTTGTATCCCACCCAGGCAATCCTGATCACCAGCTACATCGCACCGAAATGAACCTGCCCAAAATCTACACCCCACCCAAGCGACCTGACCAACACTACACCCCAAACAGGCAATCCTGCCCAGCATCAACCCCACACCCTCACAAACCTGCCCAGCATCTCCACCCCACCCAGGCAACCCAGCCCAGCATCTACACACCACACAGGCAAACGTGCCCAGCATCAACACCCCACCCAGGCAAACCTGCCCAGCATCTACATCTCACCCAAGCTAACCTGCCCAGCTTCTACACCCTACCGAGACAAACCTGCCCGGCTTCAACACCCCACCCAGGAAAACCTGCCCAGCTTCTACACCCCACCCAGGCAAACCTTCCCAGAATCTACACCCAACCCAGACAAACCTACACAGCATCTACAGCTCATTGAGGCAAACCTGCTCAGCACCTACACCCCACCAAGGCAAAACGGCCCAGGATGTACACAATACCCAGGCAAACCTGTACAACATCAACACCACAACAAAGGCAAATCTACACCTCACCCTCACAAACCTGCCCAGCATCTCCACCCCACCCAGGCAACCCAGCCCAGCATCTACACACCACACAGGCAAACGTGCCCAGCATCAAAACCCCACCAAGCTAACCTGCTCAGCTCCTACACCCCACCCAGGCAAACCTGCCCAGCATCTACATCTCACCCAAGCTAACCTGCCCAGCTTCTACACCCTACCGAGACAAACCGGCCCGGCTTCAACACCACACCCAGGCAAACCTTCCCAGAATCTACACACAACCCAGACAAACCTACACAGCATCTACAGCTCATTGAGGCAAACCTGCTCAGCACCTACACCCCACCAAGGCAAAACGGCCCAGGATGTACACAATACCCAGGCAAACCTGCACATCAACACCACAACAAAGGCAAATCTACACCTCACCCGGGTAAACCGGCCCAACATCTACACTCCACCCACACAAACCTTCCCATCATCTACACCCCCACCCAGGCATACCTGCTCAGCATCTACAACCTAACCCAGGCAAACCGGCCCACCATCTAAACGCCACCAAGGCAAAACTGCCCAGCATCCAAACCCCACATGGGCAAACCTGCCCAGCATCTACACCACAAGCAGGCAAACCTGCCAAACATCTACACCCCACCCAGGCAAATCACCCCAGCATCTACACACTAAACAAGCAAACGTGCCCAGCATCTATACCCCACCCAGGCAAACCTGTCCAGCATCTACACCACACCCAGGCAAACCTGTCCAGCATCTACATCCCCACCAAGCTAACCTGCTCAGCTCCTACACCCTACCCAGGCAAACATGACCAGCTTCTACAGCCCACCCAGGGAAACCTGCCCAACTTCAAAACCCCCATCCAGGCAAACCTTCCCAGCATCTTCACCCCTCCTATGCAAAACTGCCCGGCATCTACACCCTACTCAGGCAATCCTCCACAGCATCAGCACCTCAACCCAGGAAAACCTGCTCAGCATCTACACCTCACCCAGGCAAATGGGCCCAACATCTACACCCCACCAATGCAAACCTGCCCATCATCTACACCCCCACCAAGGCATACCTGCTCAGTATCTACACCCTCACTGAGGCAAACCTGAACACTATCTACACCCCACCCAGGCAAACCTGCCCAGCATCTACACACCACACAGGCAAACCAGCCCAGCATCTACACACCACAAAGGCAAACATGCCCAGCATCTACACCCCACCTAGGCAAGCCTGCCCAGCATCTACACCAGACCCATGCTAACCTGCCCAGATGCTACAACACACCCAGGCAAACCTGCCCAGCTTCTAAACACTACCCAGGCAAACCTGCCCAGCATCTATAACTTACCCAGGCAAACCTTCCCAGCATCTACACCAGACCCGGGAAAACCTTCCCAGCATCATCACCCCACCCAAGCAAACCTGCCCAGCATTTACACCCCACCCAGGAAAACCTGCCCAGAATCTACAACCCACTCATGCAAACCTGCACAGCACCTACTCCCCACCCAGGCAAAATTGCCCAACACTTACACCCCACCCAGGCAAACCTCATCAGCAACAATATCTCACCCAGGCAAAGCTTTCCAGCATCTGCACCCTACCCAAGGAAACCTGCATAGCATCTACAACTCAATCCAGGCAAACCAGCCCAGCATCCACACCTCACCCAGGCAAACCGGTCCAACATCTATACCCACCAAAGCAAACCTGCACTTAATCTACATGCCACCCACGCAAACATCCTCAGCATCTTCACCGTACCCAAAGCAAACCTGTCCAGCATCTACACCCCAACCGAGCAAAAATGACCAGCATATAGACCCCAACCAGCCAAACCTGCCCAGCATCTACACCCCATCCAAGAAAACCTGACCAGCATCTGCACTCTACCCAAGCAAGCTTGCACAGCTCCTATAACACAACCAGGCAAACCTATTCAGCATCTACACCGCACTGAGGCAAACTGGCACAGAATTTACACCCCCCCAAGCAACCTGACCAACATGTACACCCCACCCAAGCAAACCTACCCTGCATCTACACCCCACCCAAGCAAACATGCCAAGCATCTACACCCCACCCGAGTAACCTGCCCAACATCTACACAGCACCAAGGCAAACTTCCCAGCATCTACACCCAGCCAAGGCAAACATTTCAAGCATCTACACCTCACCCAAGCAAAGCTGCCAGCATCTACACCCCACCCAGACAAACCTGGCCAGCATCTACTCCCAACCTAGGCAAACACACCCAGCATCTACAACGCACTAAGGCAAACTTTCCCAGCATCTACACCCCATCCAGGCAAACCTTTCAACCATCTGCTCCCCCACCGAAGAAAACCTGCCCAGCATCTACACTCCACCCAGACAAAACTGGCCAACATCCACAACCCACATAGACAGATCTGGCTAGCATCTACACCTTACCTAGGCAGATTTTCCCAGCACCAGCACCCCACACATGCAGACCTGCCCGGCATCTACACCCACACAGGCAAACCTGGCCAACATTTACACCCCACCCTGGCAAACCTGCCCAGCATCTACATCCTACCAAAGCTAACCTGCCCAGCTTCTACATCCTACCCAAGCAAACCTGTCCAGCTTCTACACCCCACCCAGACAAAACTGCCCGGCTTCTACACTCCACTCAGGCAAACCTTCCCAGCATCTACACCCCACCCAGACAATCCTGCACAGCATCTACAGCTCGTCCAGGTAAACCTGCCCAGCAGCAACACACCACCTAGGCAAAACTGCCCAGCATCTACACCCTACCCAGGTAAACCTTCACAGCATCAACACCTCAACCCAGGCAAACCTGCCCAGAATCTACACCTCACCCAGGCAAAACCGGCCCAACAGCCACACCCCACCGATGCAAACCTGCCCATCATCTACACCCCCACCAAGGCATACCTGCTCAGCATCTCCATCCTCACCCAGGCAATCCTACCCACCATCTACACCCCACCCAGGCAAATATGCCCATCATCCAAACCTCACAGAGGCAAACTGGCCCAGTATCTACACCCCACCCAGGCAAACCATCCCAGCATCTAAACACCACACAGGCAAACGTACCCAGTATCTAAACCAAACCAAGGCAAATCTGACCAGCGTCTACACCCCACCCAGGCAAACTTGGCCAGCATCTATACCAAACTCAGGCAAACCTGCCAAGCATCTACACTCCACCCAAGCAGACTGGCCCAGCATGTGCACCCACCCAGGCAAAACTTCCCAGCATTTGTATCCCACCCAGGCAATCCTGATCACCAGCTACATCGCACCGAAGCAAACCTGCCAAAAATCTACACCCCACCCAAGCAGCCTGCCAAACATTTACACCCCACACAAGCAAACCTGCTCAGCATCTACACCCCACCCAAGCAAACATGCTCAGCATCTACACCAAACCAAGGCAAAACATTCAGGCATCTACACCCCACTCAAGCAAACCTGCCCAGCATCTACACCCCACCCAGACATACCTGGGCCACCATCTACACCCCACCAAGGCAAACCCGCCCAGCATCTACACCGCATCAAGGCAAACTTTCCCAGCATCTACACCTAATCCAGGCAAACATTCCAACCATCTACACACCCACCCAGGAAAACCTGCCCAGCATCTACACCCCACCTAGACAAACCTGGCCAGCATCCACATCCCACCTAGGCAAATCTGGACAGCATCTACACCTTACCCAGGCAGACCTTCCCAGCGCCTACACCCCACCCAAGCAGACCTCCCCAGCATTTACACCCACACAGGCAAACCTGCCCAGCTGCTACATCCCCATCCAAGCAAACCTGCCCAGCATATACACCCCAACCCGGCAAACTTGCCCAGCATCTACACCCCACACAGGCAACCCTGCCTAGCATCTACACGCAATCCAAGCAAATGTGCCCAGCAACGACACCCCACACAGGCAAACCTTCCCAGCATCTACACCCCACCCACGCCAACCAGCCGGGCGTCTACACCCCACTGAGGTTAACCTGCCCAGCTTCTAAAACCCACCCAACAAAAACCTCCAAGCTTCTGTACCCTACACAGGCAAACCCGCACAGCATCTACAACTCAACCCAGGAAACCTGCCCAGCATCTACACTTCATCCAGGCAAACTGGTCCAAAATCTATACCACAGCCATGCAAACCTGCCCAGAATCTACACACCACCCACGCAAACCTGCTCAGCTTATACACCCCACCCAAAACAAACCTGCCCAGCATCTACACTCCACCCAGACACACCTGACCAGCATCTACAGCACACCCAGGCAAACCTGCCCAGCATCTACACCACACCCTCACAAACCTGCCCAGCATCTACACCCCACCCAAGTAAACCTGCCAAGCATCAACACCACACCCAAGCAAAACTGCCCAGCATCTACACCCCACCCAAGCAAACATGCTCAGCATCTATACCAAACCAAGGCAAAACATTCAGGCATCTACACCCCACTCAAGAAAACCTGCCCAGCATCTACACCCCACCCAGACATACCTGGGCCACCATTTACACCCCACCAAGGCAAACCCACCCAGCATCTACACCGCATCAAGGCAAACTTTCCCAGCATCTACACCTAATCCAGGCAAACATTCCAACCATCTACACACCCACCCAGGAAAACCTGCCCAGCATCTACACCCCACCCAGACAAACCTGGCCAGCATCCACATACCACCTAGGCAAATCTGGACAGCATCTACACCTTGCCCAGGCAGACCTTCCCAGCACCTACACCCCACCCAAGCAGACCTCCCCAGCATCTACACCCACGCAGGCAAACCTGCCCAACATTTACACCCCACCAAGCAAACCTGCCCAGCATCTACACCCCACCTAGGCAAACCTGCCCCGCTGCTACATCCCCATCCAAGCAAACCTGCCCAGCATATACACCCCAACCCGGCAAACTTGCCCAGCATCTACACCCCACACAGGCAACCCTGCCTAGCATCTACGCCCAATACAAGCAAATGTTCCCAGCAACTACACCCCACCCAGGCAAACCTTCCCAGCATCTACACCCCACCCACGCCAACCTGCCGGGCATCTACACCCCACTTAGGTTAACCTGCCCAGCTTCTAAAACCCACCCAATGAAAACCTCCAAGCTTCTGTACCCTATACAAGCAAACCCGCACAGCATCTACAACTCAACCCAGGAAACCTGCCCAGCATCTACACTTCATCCAGGCAAACTGGTCCAATATCTATACCACAGCCATGCAAACCTGCACAGAATCTACACACCACCCACACAAACCTGCTCAGCTTATACACCCCACCCAAAACAAACCTGCCCAGCATCTACACTCCACCCAGACACAACTGACCAGCATCTACAGCACACCCAGGCAAACCTGCCCAGCATCTACACCACACCCTCACAAACCTGCCCAGCATCTACACCCCACCATAGTAAACCTGCCAAGCATCAACACCACACCCGAGCAAAACTGCCCAGCATCTACACCCCACCCAGGCAAACCTGACCAGCATCTGAACTCTACCCAAGCAAACCTGCACACCATCTATAACCCAACCCAGGCAAACCTACTCAGCATCTACACCGCACTGAGGCAAACCTAACCAGCACCTACACCTCAGTCAGGCAAAACTGCCCAGTATCTACACCTCATTTAAGCAAACCTGACCAGCATCTGCACTCTACCCAAGCAAACTTACACTGCTCCTATAACCCAACCCAGGCAAACATACTCAGCAACTACACCGCACCAAGGCAAAACTGCCTAAAATTTACACCCAACCCAAGCAACCTGCCCAACATTCACACCCCACCCAAGCAAACCTACCTAGCATCTACACCCCACCCAAGCAAACATTCCCAGCATCTACACCCCACCCGGAATAACCTACCCAACATCAACACAGCACCAAGGCAAACTTCCCAGCATCTACACCCAGCCAAGGCAAATATTTCAAGCATCTACACCCCACCCAAGAAAAGCTGCCCAGCATCTACACCCCACACAGACAACTCTGGCCAGCATCTACACCCCACCTAGGCAAACCCGCCCAGCATCGACACCGCACCTAGGCAAACTTTCCCAGCATCTACACCCCATCCAGGCACACCTTCCAAGCATCTACACCACCACCCAAGAAAACCTGCCCAGCATCGACACCCTCCCCCCCAGACAAACCTGGCCAACATCCACACCCCACCTCGGGCAAATCTGGCTAGCATCTACACCTTACACAGGCAGACCTGCCCAGCATCTATACCCACACAGCAAAACCTGCCCAACATATACACCCCACCACGGCAAACCTGCCCATCATCTATATCCCACCCAAGCTAACCTACCCAGCTGCTACACCCTGCAAAGGGGCAAACCTGCCCAGGCACTACACCCCACCCAGGCAAACCTGCCCAGCATCTACACTCCACCCATGCAAACCATCTAAGCATCTTCACCCAGACAAACCTGCACAGCATCTACAGCTCATCCAGCAAACCTGCCCAGCACCTACACCCCACATAGGCAAAACTGCCCAGCATCTAAACCCTACCCAGGTAAACCTGCACAGCATCAACACCTCAACCCAGGCAAACCTGCCCAGCATCTACTCCTTACCCAGGCAAACCGGGCCCAACATCTACACCCCCACCAAGGCATACCTGCTTAGCATCTCCACCCTCACCCAGGCAATCCTACCCACCATCTACACTCCACCTAGGAAAACCAGCCCAGCATCTACTCACCACACAGGCAAACCTGCCCAATATCTACACCACACCAAGGAAAATCTGCCCAGCATCTACTCCCCACCCAGGCAAACCAGGCCAGCATCTATACCAAACTCAGAAAAAACCTGCCAAGCATCTAAACCCCACCTATGCAGACTGTCCCAGCATGTACACCCACCCAGGCAAACCTGCCCAGCCTCTGCACCCCACCCAGGCAAACCTGCACAGCATCTACAGCTCATCCAGGCAAACCTGCCCAGCACTTACATCCCACATAAGCAAAACTTCCCAGCATCTACACCCTGCCCAGGTAAACCTGCACAGCATCAACCCCTCAACCCAGGCAAAACTGCCAAGCATCAACACCCCCCCAGGAAAACCAGCCCAGCATCTACACACCACACAGGCAAACCTGCCCAGTATCTACACCACACCAAGGCAAATCTGCCAAGCATCTACTCCCCACCCAGGCAAACCAGGCCAGCATCTATTCCAAACTCAAGCAAACCTGCCAAGCGTCTAAACCCCACCCAAGCAGACTGGCCCAGCATGTACACCCACCCAGGCAAAACTTCCCAGCATCTGAATCCCACCCAGGCAATCCTGATCACCAGCTACATCGCACCGAAGCAAACCTGCTCAGAATCTACACCCCACCCAAGCAACCTGCCCAACATTTACACCCCACACAAGCAAACCGGCCCAGCATCTGCACCCCACCCAAGCAAACATGATCAGCATCTACACCCAACCAAGCCAAACCTTTCAGGCATCTACACCCCACCCAAGCAAACCTGCCCAGCATCTACACCCCCACCCAGACATACCTGGGCCAGCATCTACACCCCATTCAGGCAAACCTTCCAACCATCTACACCCCCACCCAAGAAAACCTGCACAGCATCTACACCCACCCAGACAAACCTGGCCAGCATCCACACCCCACCTAGGCAAATCTGGCCAGCATCTACACCTTACCCAGGCAGACCTTCCCAGCACCTACACCCCACACAAGCAGACCTGCCCAGCAATTACACCAATACAGGAAAACCTACCCAATATTTACACCCCACCCAAGCAAACCTGCCCAGCATATACACCCCACCCAGGCAAGCCTGCCCAGCTGCTACATCCCCATCTAAGCAAACCTTCCCAGGATATACACCCCACCCCGGCAAACTTGCCCAGCATCTACACCCGACAGGCAGCCATGCATAGCATCTACACCCAATCTAAGCAAATGTTCCCAGCATCTACATTCCACAGAGACAAATGTGCCAGGCATCTACACCGCACCCAGGCAAACCTTCCCAGCATCTACACCCCACCCACACCAACCTGCCGGGCATCTACAACCCACTGAGGTTAACCTGCCCAGCTTTCAAAACCCACCAAACCAAGCCTTCCAAGCTTCCATACCCTACCAGGCAAACCCGCACAGCATCTACAGCTCATCCCGAGAAACCTGCCCAGCATCTACACTTCACCCAGGCAAAACAGTCCAACATCTATACCCCACCCATGCAAACCTGCACAGAATCTACACACCACCCACGAAACCTGCTCAGCATATACACCCCACCCAAAGCAAACCTGCCCAGCATCTACACTCCACCCAGACACACCTGCCCAGCATCTACACCCCACCCAGGCAAACCTGCTCAGCATCTACACCACACCCTCACAAACCTGCCCAGCATCTACACCCCACCCAAGTAAACCTGCCAAGCATCAACACCCTCCCTGAGCAAAACTGCCCAGCATCTACACCCCACCGAGGGAAACCGGACCAGCATCTGCACTCTACGCAAGCAAACCTGCACAGCATCTATAACCCAACGCAGGCATACTTACTCAGCATCTACACCGCACCGAGGCAAACATACCCAGCACCTACACCGCAGTCAGGCAAAACTGAGCAGTATCTACACCTCATTTCAGCAAACCTGACCAGCATCAGCACTCTACCCAAGCAAACCTGCACAGCATCTATAACCCAACCCAGGCAAACCTACTCAGCATCAACACCACACCGAGGCAAACCTGCCCAGAATATACACCCTACCCAAGCAAAACCTTCCCAGCATCTACACAGCACTCCGGCAAACCTGCCCAACATCTACACCCCACTCACGCAAACCTGAACAAAATCTACACCCGACCCACGCAAACCTGCCCAGCATCTACACACCACACAGGCAAACCAGCCCAGCATCTACACACAACAAAGACAAACCTGCCCAGCATCTACACCCCACCCAGGCAAACCAGCCCAGCATCTACACACAACAAAGACAAACATGCCCAGCATCTACACCCCACCCAGGCAAACCTAACAAGCATCTATACCCCACCTAGGCAAACCTGCCCACCATCTACACCCCCCCATGCTAACCTGTACAGCACCACACAACAGTCAGGCAAAATTGCCCAACTCTTACACCCCACCTAGAAAAACCTCACCAGCATCTATACCACACCCAGGCAAACCTGCCCAGCATCTGCACCCTACCCAGGGAAACCTGCACAGCATCTACAAAGCAGCCCAGGCAAACCTGAACAGCATCTACATATCACCCAGGCAAACCGGTCCAACACCTAAACCCCACCAAAGCAAAGCTGCACAGAATCTACACACCACCCACGGAAACCTGCTCAGCATCTACACCCCACCCAAAGCAAAGCTGCCCAGCATCTACACCCAACCCAGGCAAACCGGCGCAGCATCTACACCACACCCTCACAAACCTGCCCAGCTTCTACACCCCACTAAAGTAAACCTGCAAACATCAACACCCCAACCGAGCAAAACCTCCCAGCATCTACACCCTACCCATGCAAACCTGCCCAGCATCTAGACCACATCCAAGCAAACCTGACCAGCATTTGCACTGTAACCATGCAAACCTGCCCAACATTTACACCCTGACCAGGCAAACCTGCCCAGCATCTACACCGCACCCAGGCAAACCTGCCCAGCTTCTACACACCACCCAAGCAAACCTGCTCAGCTTTTACACCCCACTCAGGCAAACCTTCCCAGCTTCTACACCCCAGCCAGACAAACCTGCACAGCATCTACAGCTCATTCAGGCAAACCTGCCCAGCACCTATGCCCCACCTAGGCAAAAACGCCCAGCTACACCCTACCCAGGCAAACCTGCACAGCATCAACACTTCAAAGGCAAACCTGCCCAACATCCACACCTCACCCAGGCAAACCGGTCCAACATCTACATTCCACCCACACAAACCTGCCCATCATCTACACCCCCACCCAGGCATACCTGCTCAGCATCTACATCCTCACCCAGCAAAACTGCCCACCATCTACACCCCACCCAGACAAAACTGTCCAGCATCCAAACCCCACATGGGCAAACCTGCCCAGCACCTACACCTCAAGCAGGCAAACCTGCCAAACATCTACACCCCACCCACGTAAACCTGTCCAACATCTGTACCATACCAAAGCAAACCTGCACAGAATCTACACACCACCCATGCAAACCTGCTCAACATCTATACCCACCCAAAGCAAAAATGCCTGGCATCTACACTCCTCAAAGACAAACCTGCCCAGCATCTACACCCCACCCAGGCAAACCTGTTCGGCATCTACACCACACCCTCTCAAACCTGCAAAGCCTCTACACCCCACCAAAGTAAACCTGCCAAGCATCAACACCCCACCTGAGCAAAACTGCCCAGCCTCTACACAACACCCAGGTAAACCTGCCCAGCATCAACATCCCATCCAAGCAAACCTGACCAGCATCTTCACTCTACCCAAGCAAACCTGCACAGCATCTATAACACAACCTAGGCAAACCTACTCAGCATCTACACCGCGCCGAGGCAAACCTGCCCAGCATCTACACCCTACCCAGGTAAACCTGCCCAGCATTTACACCCCACCCAGGCGAACGTGCCCCACATCTACACCCCACCCACGCAAACACCAACAGCTGCACCCCTCCCCAGCAAACCTGCCGAGCATCTACATCCCACCCAAACTAACCTGCCCAGCTTCTACACCCTACCCAGGCAAACCTGCCCAGCTTCTACACCCCATACAGGCAAACCAGCCCAGCTTCTACATCTCACCCAGGCAAACCTTCTCAGCATCTACACCACACTCGGACAAACCTACACAGCATCTACAGCTCATTCAGGCAAACCTGCCCAGCAGCTAGACCCCACCTAGGCAAAACTGCCCACCATCTTCATCCTACCCAGGCAAACCTGCACGGCATCAACACCTCAACAAAGGCAAACCTACCCAATATCTACACCTCACCCAGGCATACCTGCTCAGCATCTACACCCTCACCCAGGCAAACCTGCCCAGTATCTAAACCCCACACGGGCAAACCTGCCCAGCATCTACACCCCAACCAGGCAAACCTGCCAAGCATCTACACCCCACCCACGCAAACCTGCCCAACTTCTACACCCCACCCAGACTAACCTGCCCAGCATCTACACACCACACAGGCAAACGTGCCCAGCATCTACACCCCACCCAGGCTAACCTGCATAACATCTACACCCCATCTATGCAAAACTGCCCAGTATCTACATCCCACCCAAGCGAACCTGCCCAGCTACTACACCCTATCCAAGCAAACCTGACCAGCTTCTACATCCCACCCAGGGAAACCTGCCCAGCTTCTACACCCCACCCAGGCAAGCCTACCCAGCATCTACACCCCACGTACGCACAACTGTCAGGCATCTACACCCTACCCAGACAAACCTCCCAGCATCAACACCTCACCCAGGCAAACTGGCCCAACATCTACACCCCACCCAAGCAAACCTGCCCATCATCAACACCCCAACACAGGCATACCTGCTCAGCGTCAACACCCTCACCCAGGCAAACCTGCCCACCATCTACACCCCACCGAGGCAAATCTGCCTATCATCCAAACCCCACACAAGCAAACTGGCCCAACATCTACACCCCACCCAGGCAACCCTTCCCAGCATCTACACCCCACCCAGGCAAACCAACCCAGCATCTACACTGCACACGGGCAAACATGTACAGTATCTTCACTCCACCCAGGCAAATCTGCCTAGCATCTACACCCCACCTAGGCAAACATGGGCAGCATCTATACCAAAGTCAGGAAAACCTGCCAAGCATCTACACCCCACCCAAGCAGACTGGCCCAGCATATACACCCACCCAGGCAAAATTTCCCGGTATCTGCACCCCATCCAGGCAATCTTGCGCACCAGCTACATCGCACTGAAGGAAACCTGCCCAGAATTTACATCCCACCCAAGCAACCGGCCCAACATTTACACCCCACACAAGTAAACCTGCCCAGCATCTTCACCCCACCCGAGCAAACCTGCCCAACATCTATACCCCACCCAGACAAACCTGGCCAGAATCTACACCCCACCCAGGCAAACCTTCTCAGCATCAACATCCCACCCAGGAAAACCTGCCCAGCATCTACAACCCACTCATGCAAACCTGTACAGCACCACACAACACCACGCAAAATTGCCCAACACATACACCCCACCCAGGAAAACCTCACCAGCATCTATACCACACCCAAGCAAACTTGCCCAGCATCGGCACCAGGGGAAACGTGCACAGCATCTACAACTCAACCCAGGCAAACCTGCCCAGCATCTACGCCTCACCCAGGCAAACCGGTCCAACATCTATACCCCACCAAACCAAAGCTGCACAGAATCTACACACCACCCACGGAAACCTGCTCAGCATCTACACCCCACTCAAAGCAAAGCTACCCAGCATCTACACTTCACCCAGACAAACCTGCCCAGCATCTACACCCTGCCCAGGCAAACCGGCGCAGCATCTACACCACACCCTCACAAACCTGCCCAGCTTCTACACCCCACCCAAGTAAACCTGCAAACAACACCCAACCCAAGCAAAACTGCCCAGCATCTACACCCCACCCAGGCAAACCTGCTCAGCATCCACACCACATCCAAGCAAACCTGACCAGCATCTGCACTCTAACCAAGCAAACCTGGACATCTATAACCCAACCCAAGCAAACCTACTCAGCATCTACACTGTACCTAGGCAAACCTACCCAGCATCTACACCCTCGCCAGGCAAACTTGCCCAACATTTACACCCCGACCAGGCAAACCTGCACATCTACACCCCATGCAGGCAAACCTGACCAGCATGTACACTTCTCCCAGACAAACCTGCCCAGCATCTTCACCGCACCGAGGCAAACCTGTTTGGCATCTACACAACACCCTCTCAAACCTACCCAGCCTCTACACCCCACTCAAGTAAACCTGCCAAGCATCAATACCCCATCCGAGCAAAACTTCCCAGCATTTACACAACACCCAGGCAAACCTGCCCAGCATCTACACCCCATCCAAGCAAACCTGATCAGCATCTTCACTCTACCCAAGCAAACCTACTCAGCAACTACACCCCACCCAGGCAAACCTGCCCAACATCTACATCCCACCCATGAACACCTGCCCAACAGCTACACCCCACCCAGGCAAACCTTCCCAGCATCTACACACCACACAAGCAAATGTGCCACCATCTACACCCCACCCAGGCAAACCTGCCCAGCATCTACATCCCATCAAAGCTAACCTGCCCAGCTTCTACACCTCAGCCAGGCAAACCTTCTCAGCATCTACACCCCACCCAGGCAAACCTACACAGCATCTACAGCTCATTCAGACAAAACTGCCCAGCACCTACAGCCCACCTAGGCAAAATTGCCCAGCATCTTCATCCTACCCAGGCAAACCTGCACGGCATCAACACCTCAACAAAGGCAAAGTTACCCAACATCTACACCTCACCGAGGCAAACTGGCTCAACATCTAAACACCACCCACACAAACCTGCCCAACATCTACACCCCACCCAGGCAAACCTGCTCAACATCTACACCCTCACCCAGGCAAACGTGCCCACCATCTACACTCCACCCAGGCAAAACTGCCCAACATCCAAACCCCACATGGGCAAACTTGCCCAGCATCTACACCCCAACCAGGCAAACCTGTCAAGCATCAACACCCCACCCACGCAAACCTGCCCAGCATCTACACCCACCCAGGAAAACCTGCCCAGCATCTACAACCCACTCATGCAAACCTGTACAGCACCACACACCACACAAAATTGCCAAACACTTACACCCCACCCAGGAAAACCTCACCAGCATCTATACCACACCCAGGTAAACTTGCCCAGCATCGGCACCCTACCCAGGGGAAACGTGCACAGCATCTACAGCTCAACCCAGGCAAACTTCCCAGCATCTACACCTCAGCCAGGCAAACCGGTCCAACATCTATACTGCACCAAAGCAAAGCTGCACAGAATCTACACACCACCCATGGAAACCTGCTCAGCATCTACACCCCACCCAAAGCAAAGCTGCCCAGCATCTACACTTCACCCAGACAAACCTGCCCAGCATCTACACCCCGCCCAGACAAACCGGCGCAGCATCTACACCACACCCTCACAAACCTGCCCAGCTTCTACACCCCACCCAAGTAAACCTGCAAACATCAACACCCAACCCAAGCAAAACTGTCCAGCATCTACACCCCACCCAGGCAAACCTGCCCAGCATCCACACCACATCCAAGCAAACCTGACCAGCATCTGCACTCTAACCAAGCAAACCTGGACAACATCTATAACCCAACCCAGGCAAACCTACTCAGCATCTACACTGTACCTAGGCAAACCTGCCCAGCATCTACACCCTCGCCAGGCAAACCTGCCCAACATTTACACCCTGACCAGGCAAACCTGCACATCTACACCCCACCCAGGCAAACCTGCCCAGCATGTACACACCACCCAGGTAAACCTGCCCAGCTCTTACACCCCACTCAGGCAAACCTTCCCAGCATCTACACCCCACCCAGATAAACCTGCACAGCATCTACAGCTTATTCAGGCAAACTTGCCCAGCACCTATGCCCCACCTAGCCAAAAATGCCCAGCATCTACACCCTACCCAGGCAAACCTGCACAGCATCAACACCTCAATAAAGGCAAACCTGCCCAACATCTACACCTCACCCAGGCAAACCGGCCCAACATCTACACTCCACCCACAGAAACCTGCCCATCATCTACACCCCCCACCCAGACATACCTGCTCAGCATCAACACCCTCACCAAGGAAAAACTGCCCACCATCTACACCCCACCCAGACAAAACTGTCCAGCATTCAAACCCCACACGGGCAAACCGGCAAACCTGCCAAACATCTACACCCCACCCACACAAACCTCCACAACATCTACACCCCACCCACACAAATCGGTCCATCATCTCTACCATATCTAAGCAAACCTGCACAGAATCTACACACCACCCACGCAAACCAGCTCAACAGCTATACCCCACGCAAAGCAAACCTGCCCGGCATCTACACTTCTCCCAGACAAACCTGCCCAGCATCTACACCGCACCCAGGCAAATCTGTTTGGGCATCTACACAACACCCTCTCAAACCTACCCAGCCTCTACACCCCACTCAAGTAAACCTGCCAAGCATCAATACCACATCCGAGCAAAACTGCCCAGCATTTACACAACACCCAGGCAAACCTTCCCAGCATCTACACCCCATCATAGCAAACCTGACCAGCATCTTCACTCTACCCAAGCAAACCTACTCAGCAACTACACCCCACCCAGGCAAACCTGCCCAACATCTACACCCCACCCATGAACACCTGCCCAACAGCTACACCCCACCCAGGCAAACCTTCCCAGCATCTACACACCACACAGGCAAATGTGCCCACCATCTACACCCCACCCAGGCAAACCTGCCCAGCAATTACATCCCATCAAAGCTAACCTGCCCAGCTTCTACACTCTTCCCAGGCAAACCTGCCCAGTTTCTACACCCCACACAGGCACACCAGCCCAGCTTCTACATCTCACCCAGGCAAACCTTCTCAGCATCTACACCCCACCCAGGCAAACCTACACAGCATCTACAGCTCATTCAGGCAAACCTGCCCAGCACCTACAGCCCACCTAGGCAAAATTTCCCAGCATCTTCATCCTACCCAGGCAAACCTGCACGGCATCAACACCTCAACAAAGGCAAAGTTACCCAACATCTACACCTCACCCAAGCAAACCGGCTCAACATCTTAACACCAGCCACACAAACCTGCCCATCATCTACACGCCCACCCAGGCAAACCTGCTCAACATCTACACCCTCACCCAGGCAAACCTGCCCACCATCTACACTCCACCCAGGCAAAACTGCCAACATCCAAACCCCACACGGGTAAACTTTCCCAGCATCTACACCCCAACCAGGCAAACCTGTCAAGCATCAACACCCCACCCACGCAAACCTGCCCAGCATCTACACCCCACCCAGGCAAACCTGTTCAACATCGACACCCTCACCCAGGCAAACCTGCCCACCATCTACACCCCACCCAGGCAAACCTGCCCAGCAATTACATCCCACCCAAGCTAACCTGCCCAGCTTCTACACCCTTCCCAGGCAAACCTGCCCAGCTTCTACACCCCACACAGGCACGCCAGCCCAGCTTCTACATCTCACCCAGGCAAACCTTCTCAGCATCTACACCCCACCCAGGCAAACCTACACAGCATCTACAGCTCATTCAGGCAAACCTTCAAAGCACCTACAGCCCACCTAGGCAAAATTTCCCAGCATCTTCATCCTACCCAGGCAAACCTGCACGGCATCAACACCTCAACAAAGGCAAAGTTACCCAACATCTACACCTCACCCTGGCAAACCGGCTCAACATCTTAACACCAGCCACACAAACCTGCCCATCATCTACACGCCCACCCAGGCAAACCTGCTCAACATCTACACCCTCACCCAGGCAAACCTGCCCACCATCTACACTCCACCCAGGCAAAACTGCCAACATCCAAACCCCACACGGGTAAACTTTCCCAGCATCTACACCCCAACCAGGCAAACCTGTCAAGCATCAACACCCCACCCACGCAAACCTGCCCAACATCTACACCCCACCCAGGCAAACCTGCTCAACATCTACACCCTCACCCAGGCAAACCTGCCCACCATCTACACTCCACCAAGGCAAAACTGCCCAACATCCAAACCCCACACGGGCAAACTTACCCAGCATCTACACCCCAACCAGGCAAACCTGTCAAGCATCAACACCCCACCCATGCAATCCTGCCCAACATCTACACCCCACCCAGGAAAACCTGCTCAGCATCTACACAGCACACAGGCAAACGTGCCCAGCATCTACACCCCACCCACGCAAACCTGCCCAGCAACTACACCCCACACAGGTAAGCCTGCCCAGCATCTACATCCCACCCAAGCGAACCTGCCCAGTTACTACACCCTACCAAGGCAAACCTGACCAGCTTCTACATCCAACCCAGGAAAACCTGCCCAGCTTCTACACCCCACCCAGGCAAGCCTTCCCAGCATCTACACCCCACGTATGCAAAACTGCCCAGCATCTACACCCTACCCAGGCAAACCTCCACAGCATCAACACCTCAACCCAGGAAAATGTACCCAGCATCTACACCTCACCTAGGTAAACCAGCCCAATATCTACACCCCACCCACTCAAACCTGCCCATCATCCAAACCTCACACAGTCAAACTGGCCCAGCATCTACACCCCACCCAGGCAAACATGCCCAGTATCTTCACCCCACCCAGGCAAATCTGCCTAGCATCTACACCCCACCAAGGCAAACCTGGCCCAGCATATACACACACCCAGGTAAAAACTTCCCGGCATCTGCACCCCACCCAGGCAATCCTGCACACCAGCTACATCGCACTGAAGGAAACCTGCCCAGAATTTACATCCCACCTAAGCAACCTGCCCAACATTTGCACGCCACCCAAGCAAACCTGCCCAACAACTACACCCCACCTAGACAAACCTGGCCAGCATCTACACCCCACCCAGGCACACCTGACAAGCATCTACACCCAACCTAGGCAAACCTGCCCAGCATCTACACCCCACCCATGCTAACCTACCCATATTTTACAACACACCCAGGCAAACCTGCCCAGCTTCTACACACTACCCAGGCAATCCTGCCAAGCATGTACAACCCACCCACGCAAACCTTTCCAGCATCTACACTGCACCCGGGAAAACCTTCCCCGCATCTACACTCCACCAGGGCAAACATGCCCAGCAAATACACCCCACCCGAGCAAACCTGCCTAGCATTTACACCCCACTCAGGAAAATCTGCACAGCATCTACAACCCACTTATGCAAACCTGCACAGCACCTAGACGCCACCCAGGTAAAATAGCCCAACACACCCCACCCAAGCAAACCTCACTAGCATCTATACCACACCCATGCAAACCTGCTCAGCATCTGCACCCTACCAAGGGAAACCTGCACAGCATTTACAACTCAACCCAGGCAAACCAGCCCAGCATCAACACCTCACTCAGGCAAACCGGTCCAACATCTATACCCCAACAAAGCAAACCTGCACAGAATCTACACGCCACTCACGCAAACCTGCTCAGCATCTACACCCCACCCAAAGCAAACTTTCCCAGCATCTACACCCCACCCATGCAAACCTCCCCAGCATCTACACCCCATCCAAGAAAACCTGACCAGCATCTGCACTCTACCCAGGCAAACTTGCACAGCTCCTATAACCGAACCCAGGCAAACCTACTCAGCATCTACGCCGCACCGAGGCAAACCTGACCAGAATCTACACCCTACCCAAGCAACCTGCCTAACATTTACACCTCAACCAAGCAAACCTACCCAGCATCTACACCCCACCCAAGCAAACATGCCCAGCATCTACATCCCACCCGAGCAACCAGCCCAACATCTACACAGCACCAAGGCAAACCTTCCCAGCATCCCCACCCAACCAAGGCAAACTTTTCAAACATCTACACCCCACCCAAGCAAAGCTGCCCAGCATCTACACCCCACCTAGACAAACCTGGCCAGCATCTACACTCCACCTAGGCAAACCCACCCAGCATCTACACAGTACCAAGGCAAACCTTCCCAGCATCCCCATCCAACCAAGGCAAACTTTTCAAGCATCTACACCCCACCCAAGCAAAGCTGCCCAGCAAGGGAGGCCCACAGGAAGGAGGCAGAGGACACCACAAGGAAAGAAAGCAGCTCCTGGTGGGGGACTCAATTATTAGGGGGATAGAACTGGGGGGAGCATGGAAAACTGAAGTAAGGTGCCTGTCTGGTGCCATGGCTTGGAGGGACAGGAAGCGCATCCTCAAGATCAAGAGAACAGCTGCACAGGAGTCTGAGCTGGATGTCATTGTCCACCTAGAGACAAATGACTTGACTCATCATGAGATTAGAGCAGTGCAGAAGGACTTTGTAGAATTGGGGAGTGGCCTAAGACAAGTAGCACACACAGTATCCTTCTCAGAGGTGCTGCCTGTCAATGGCATGAGTGAGGCGAGGGTACTTTGCACCATGCAGTTTAATGAATGGTTGAAAAATGGTGGGAGCACAGGGGTTTGGCTTCACTGGGGATTGGGGTTCCACCTGGAGGGACACCAGCCTATACTGGCAGGATGGTCTGCATCTGTCCAGGAAGGAACAAGTCTTTGAGCAATCGGTTTAAATGCTTCATTGGCAAGCTTTTAAACTAGTCAAGGGGAGGCACTGATAAGCAGCAGGAAAATCCCAGCCTCCTCTACAAAACAGGGTACTAAATGAGAAAGACCAGGTAGAAAGGTCAGTGGGGATGCTGCAACAGAAGGTAAAGCCATCAAAAATGGAGAGCAATGAGTACCAATGCCCATAGTCTGAGTAACAAGCTTCCTGAATTAGTGGCCTTGATGGAGGAGGAACATCTGAATATCATGCCAGTCACAGAAACATGGTACACACAAAACCATGACTGGGACGTAAACATACCAGGATACACTATCTACAGGAGAGACAGGGAGGTTAAAAGAGGAGGAGATGTAGTTCTTTACATAAGGGAAGGAATGAAAGCAACAGAACAAAAGTGTAAACAGGGAGGAGAAGAAGCACTGTGGGTAAATTTGGAGACCGGCAATGGCACCACAATCTGCACAGGGGTTGTATACAGAACCCCTTCTCAGGGGGAGGAAATGGACAAGGAAATGATAGAAAGTATACTAAGAATGGCAGAAAAAGGGGAGATAGTGCTGATGGGTGATCTGAATATGCCAGATGTTAACTGGAGTGCAGTTGCAGCAGCCACTTTGAAGAGTGGGGTTATTTTAGATGCCCTACAGGGGGCATGCCTTAGACAACTAGTACTGGAGCCCACTCGAGAGGGAGCATGTTTAGACCTGGTTCTCTCACATGGAGATGAAGAGAGGATCACAGATGTAGAAGTGGGTAGCCATCTGGGAACTAGCGACCATCGAACAGTATGGTTCACAATAAACAGCAATAGAGTCAAGCCATACAAAGGCAAAAGTACTAGACTTTAGGAGGGCTGACTTTGCCAAAATGGGTGAGGGGCTAAGGAATGCACTAGCAAATGGGCAGGAAGGAGGGGTGGAAGAACAATGGGGAATAATAAAAACTGCCATCACAGAGGTAACAAGCCTTTGTGTGAAGCAAATAAACAAAATGAAACAATGTAAGAAACCACTATGGTTCTCAAAGGAAGTGGCAGTGAAGGTTCAAGAAAAGAAAGCATTCAGGAAGTACAAGGAATCACAGAAGAGCAGGACAGAGAACTGCATCAGTTAAAGCAAAAGGAAGCTGGAAAGGCAGTCAGAACAGCAAAGACCCAAACCGAGGAAAAGATAGCCAACTCAGTTAAAAAGTGGGGATAAACCTTTTATAGGCACATCAGGGAGTGAAGGAAGACCAAGGGAGGTATAGTGAGACTTAATAAAGGGAGGGAGGTGCAGAGGGTGACTGTGAAAAGGCAGAGATACTAAACAAATATTTTTGCCTAGTATTTACAAAGGAAGAGAGGGAGGTACCTAAAACAAACAGCAGAAACACTCTGGATACATAAGTTGATACCAGCCCATTTACAGAAGAAAGGGTTCTGAAAGAACTCTTAAAACTGAAGGTGGACAAAGCAATGGGGCCTGATGGGATTCATCCCAGAATTCTAAAAGAACTAAGGGTAGAACTAGTGACACCACTGACTACCCTCTTTAACAAATCATGGGAGGATGGGGTGGTACCCGAGGACTGGAGGAGGGCAGATGTGATTCCCCTTCACAAAAGTGGGAGCAAGGCAGAAGCAGGAAACTACAGACCTGTTAGTTTAACCTCAGAGGTAGGGAAAATGATGGAATCACTTCTGAAGGAAAGAATTGTCGAGTATCTAGAGGCCAGAGGGGCACAGGACCCAAGGCAGCATGGATTCACAGCGGGAAGGTCATGCCAGACAAATCTGATAGATTTCTTTGACTGGGTGACCAAAGTAGTAAATCAGGGAGGGCTGTGGACATGGCCTACCTAGACTTTGCAAGGCATTTGACACAGTCCCACACAAGATTAATATACAAGCTGGCCAGCCTGGGAGTGGGTCCCAAGATGACAGCCTGGGTAAAGAATTGGCTGGAGAGTAGGACACA
This sequence comes from Neoceratodus forsteri, assembly GCA_016271365.2. Lineage (NCBI taxonomy): Eukaryota > Metazoa > Chordata > Ceratodontiformes > Ceratodontidae > Neoceratodus > Neoceratodus forsteri. Next base: position 80,455,889 of record CM028133.1, on the reverse strand, counting down.
GAGAGTAATAGTAAATGGAGTCCACTCTGAAGAAAGGGGTTACTGGTGGGTACTGCAGGGTTCAGTATTAGGACTGGTCCTCTTCAATGTCTTTATAAGCGACACTGCAGAGGGACTGAAGGAAAAGTATGTCTCTGCAGATGACACAAAGAACTGCAACAGAGTTGATGCACCAGGTGGGGTGGAAAGGATGAGAAGGGACTTGGCAAGGTTAGAGGAATAGTCAAATGTATGGCAGCTTAGATTCAATGCTAAGAAGTGCAGAGTACTTCCTGGAAACAAAACCCAGGGAAGAGTACACAATGGGGGTGAGATACTAACAACAACAAAATGGAAAGGGACCTGGGGTAGTCATATCAGATGATCTAAAGGTGAGCAAGCAATGTGAGAGGGCAGCAAGGAGGGCTGGGGGATACTGGGATGCATAGGGAGAGGCATCACCAGTAGAAAACAGGAAGTTATTATCCCTCTGTACAGACAGCTGGTGAGACCCCATCTGAGTACTGCATGCAGTTCTGGAGACCCAATCTCCATAAAGACATAGACAGGATGGAAGCTGTCCAGAGGAGGCAACTAAAATGGTGCAGGGTCTGCACCGGAAGACATATGAAGAGAGACTTAGGAGCTTAATATGTATAGCCTCGAGGAAAGGAGGGAGAGGGGGACATGATAGAAACTTTCAAGTACCTCAAGGAAATCAACAAAGTCCAAGAGGGTAGCATCTTTCAAAAAAGAGTGTGCAAGAATAAGGGGCACAATTTGAAGATAGAGGGTGGCTCAGAGGTAATTTAGAAGTATTTTTTCACAGAGAGGTTGTGGATGCATGGAACGGCCTTCCGGAGGAGGTTGTGGAGTTAAAACAGTGATGGAATTCAAGCATGCATGGGACAGTCATAAGGCAGTTCTAGGGGGTAGGAAGAAGTAGGCTGCTGGTTAACTAGGATCTGCAGCTTATCCATTAGGTAGGGAAATGGGCAGACTGGGTGGGCCAAGCGGTCCTTATCTGCCGTCAAATTCTGTTTCTATGTTTCTACACCCCACCTAGACAAACCTGGCCAGCATCTACACCCCACCTAGGCAAAGCATCTACACCACACCAAGGCAAACTTTTTCAGCATCTACACCCCATCCAGGCAAACCTTCAAAGCATCTACAATCCCACCCAAGAAAACCTGCCCAACATCCGCACCCTACCCAGACAAACCTGGCCAATGTCCACACCCCACCTAGGCAAATCTGGCTAGCATCTACACCTTACCCAGGCAGACTATCCCAGCACCTGCACTCCACACAAGCAGACCTACGAGTATCTACACCTACACAGGCAAACCTGCCCAACATCTACACCCCACCCTGGTAAACCTTCCCAGCATCTACATCCCACCCAAGGTAACCTGCCCAGCTTCTACACCACATGCAGGCAAACCTGAACAGCTTCTACACTACACCCAGACAAGCCATCCCAGCATCTACACCCCACCCAGACAAACCTGCACAGCATCTACAGCTCATTCAGGCAAACCTGCCCAGCACCTACACCCCACCTAGGCAAAACTGCCCAGCATCTACACATTACCTAGGCAAACCTGCACAGCATCAGCACCTCAACCCAGGCAAACCTGCCCAGCATCTATACCAAACTCAGGCCAACCTGCCAAGTATCTACACCCCACCCAAGCAGATTGGCCCGGCATGTACACCCACCCAGGCAAAACATCCCAGCATCTACATCCCACCCAGGCAATCCTGTTCACCAGCTACATCACACTGAAGCAAACCTGCCCAGAATCTAGACCCCACCCAAGCAACCTGCCTAACATTTACACCCCATACAAGCAAACCTGCCCAGCAACTATACCCCATCCAAGCAAACATGCTCAGCATCTACTCCCCACCTGAGGAAACAGCCCAACACCTACACTGCACCAAGGTAAACCTTCCCAGCATCTACACCCAACCAAGGCAAACCTTTCAGGTGTCTACACCACACCCAAGCAAACCTGGCCAGCATCTACACCACACCCAGACAAACCTGGGCTAGCATTTACACCCCTCCTAGGCAAACCCGCCCAGCATCTACACCGCACCAAGGCAAACTTTCCCAGCATCTACACCGCATCCAGGCAAATCTTCCAACCATGTACAACCCCCCCAAGAAAACCTGCCCAAGATCTACACCCCACCTAGAGAAACCTGGCCAGCATCTACACCCCACCCAGGCACACCTGACAAGCATCTACACCCAACCTAGGCAAATCTGCCCAGCATCTACACTCCACCCATGCTAACCTACCCAGATTTTACAACATACCCAGGCAAACCTGCCCAGCTTCTACACACTACTCAGGCAATCCTGCCAAGCATCTACAACCCACCCACACAAACCTTTCCAGCATCTACACCACACCCGGGAAAACCTTCCCCGCATCTACACCCCACCAGGGCAAACATGCCCAGCATATACACCCCACCCGAGCAAACCTGCCTAGCATTTACACCCCACCCAGGAAAATCTGCACAGCATCTACAACCCACTCATGCAAACCTGCACAGCACCTAGACGCCACCCAGGTAAAATTGCCCAACACACCCCACCCACGCAAATCTGCCCAGCATCTGCACCCTACCAAGGGAAACCTGCACAGCATTTACAACTCAACCCAGGCAAACCAGTCCAGCATCAACACCTCACTCAGGCAAACCGGTCCAACATCTATACCCCAACAAAGCAAACCTGCACAGAATCTTCACGCCACTCACGCAAACCTGCTCAGCATCTACACCCCACCCAAAGCAAACTTGCCCAGCATCTACACCCCACCTATGCAAACATCCCCAGCATCTACACCCCATCCAAGAAAACCTGACCAGCATCTGCACTCTACCCAGGCAAACTTGTACAGCTCCTATAACCGAACCCAGGCAAACCTACTCAGCATCTACGCCGCACCAAGACAAACCTGACCAGAATCTACACCCTACCCAAGCAACCTGCCCAACATTTACACCCCAACCAAGCAAACCTACCCAGCATCTACACCCCACCCAGACAAACCTGGCCAGCATCTACACCCCACATTGGCAAACCCGCCCAGCATCTACACAGTACCAAGGCAAACTTTCCCAGCATCCCCACCCAACCAAGGCAAACTTTTCAAGCAACTACACCCCACCCAAGCAAAGCTGCCCAGCAAGGGAGGCCCACAGGAAGGAGGCAGAGGACACCACAAGGAAAGGAAGCAGCTCCTAGTAGGGGACTCAATTATTAGGGGGATAGAACTGGGGGGAGCAGGGAAAACTGAAGTAAGGTGCCTGCCTGGTGCCATGGCTTGGAGGGACAGGAAGCGCATCCTCAAGATCACGAGAACAGCTGCATGGGAGTCTGAGCTGGACGTCATTGTCCACCTTCGGACAAATGACTTGGCTCATCATGAGATTAGAGCAGTGCAGAAGGACTTTGCAGAATTGGGGAGTGGCCTAAGACAAGTAGCACACACAGTATCCTTCTCAGAGGTGCTGCCTGTCAATGGCATGAGTGAGGCGAGGGTACTTTACACCATGCAGTTTAATGAATGGTTGAAAAATGGTGTGGAGCACAGGGTTTGGCTTCATTGGGGACTGGGGTTCCACCTGGAGGGACACTAGCCTATACTGGCAGAATGGTCTGCATCTGTCCAGGAAGGAACAAGTCTTTTGAGCAATCGGTTTAAATGCTTCATTGGCAAGCTTTAAACTAGTCAAGGGAGAGGCACTGATAAGCAGCAGGAAAATCCCAGCCTCTCCTACAAAGCAGGGTACTAAATGAGAAAGACCAGGTAGAAAGGTCAGTGGGGATGCTGCAACAGAAGGTAAAGCCATCAAAAATGGAGAGCAAAGAGTACCAATGCTCATAGTCTGAGTAACAAGCTTCCTGAATTAGTGGCCTTGATGGGGAGGAACATCTGGATATCGTGCCAGTCACAGAAACATGGTACACACAAAACCATGACTGGGACGTAAACATACCAGGATACACTATCTACAGGAGGGACAGGGAGGGTAAAGAGGAGGAGGAGTAGCTCTTTACATAAGGGAAGGAATCAAAGCAAAGAACAAAAGGGTAAACAGGGAGGAGAAGAAGCACTGTGGGTAAATCTGGAGACCGGCAATGGCACCACAATCTGCACAGGGGTTGTATACAGACCCCCTTCTCAGGGGGAGGAAATCGACAAGGAAATGATAGCAAGTATACTTAGAATGGCAGAAAAAGGGGAGATATTGCTGATGGGTGATCTGAATATGCCAGATGTTAACTGGAGTGCAGTTGCAGCAGCCACTTTGAAGAGTGGAGTTATTCTGGATGCCCTACAAGGGGCATGCCTTAGACAACTACTACTGGAGCCCACTCAAGAGGGAGCAATCTTAGACCTGGTTCTCTCAAATGGAGATGAAGAGAGGATCACAGATGTAGAAGTGGGTAGCCATCTGGGAACTAGCGACCATCGAACAGTATGGTTCACAATAAACACAGCAATAGAGTCAAGCCATACAAAGGCAAAAGTACTAGACTTTAGGAGGCTGACTTTGCCAAAATGGGTGAGTGGCTAAGGAATGCACTAGCAAATGGGAGGAAGGAGGTGGAAGAACAATGGGAATAATAAAACTGCCATCACAGAGGTAACAAGCCTTTGTGTGAAGCAAATAAAATGAAACGATGTAAGAAACCACTATGGTTCTCAAAGGAAGTGGCAGTGAAGGTTCAAGAGAAAAAGAAAGCATTCAGGAAGTACAAGGAATCACAGAAGGAGCAGGACAGAGAACTGTATCAGTTAAAGCAAAAGGAAGCTGGGAAGGCAGTCAGAACAGCAAAGGCCCAAACCGAGGAAAAGATAGCCAACTCAGTTAAAAAGGGGGATAAAACCTTTTATAGGTACATCAGGGAGTGAAGGAAGACCAAGGGAGGGATAGTGAGGCTTAATAAAGGGAGGGAGGGTGGGCAGAGGGTGACTGTGAAAAGGCAGAGATACTAAACAAATATTTTTGCTTAGTATTTACAAATGAAGAGGGGGAGGTACCTAAAACAAACAGCAGAAACACTCTGGATACAGAAGTTGATACCAGCCCATTTACAGAAGAAAGGGTTCTGAAAGAACTCTTAAAACTGAAGGTGGACAAAGCAATGGGGCCTGATGGGATTCATCCCAGAATTCTAAAAGAACTAAGGGTAGAACTAGTGACACCACTGACTACCCTCTTTAACAAATCATGGGAGGATGGGTGGTACCCGAGGACTGGAGGAGGGCAGATGTGATTCCCCTTCACAAAAGTGGGAGCAAGGCAGAAGCAGGAAACTACAGACCTGTTAGTTTAACCTCAGAGGTAGGGAAAATGATGGAATCACTTCGAAGGAAAGAATTGTCAGTATCTAGAGGCCAGAGGGGCACAGGACCCAAGGCAGCATGGATTCACAGCGGAAGGTCATGCCAGACAAATCTGATAGATTTCTTTGACTGGGTGACCAAAGTAGTAGATCAGGAGGGCTGTGGACATGGCCTACCTAGACTTTAGCAAGGCATTTGACACAGTCCCACACAAAAGATTAATATACAAGTTGGCCAGAGTGGGAGTGGGTCCCAAGATGACAGCCTGGGTAAAGAATTGGCTGGAGAGTAGGACACAGAGAGTAATAGTAAATGGAGTCCACTCTGAAGAAAGGGGGGTTACTGGTGGGGTACCGCAGGGTTCAGTATTAGGACCGGTCCTCTTCAATGTCTTTATAAGCGACACTGCAGAGGGACTGGAAGGAAAAGTATGTCTCTTTGCAGATGACACAAAGACCTGAAACAGAGGTGATGCACAAGGTGGGGTGGAAAGGATGAGAAGGGACTTGGCAAGGTTAGAGGAATGGTCAAATGTATGGCAGCTTAGATTCAATGCTAAGAAGTGCAGGTACGTACCTGGGAAACAAAACCCAGGGGAAGAGTACACAATGGGGGGGTGAGATACTAACAACAACAAAAATGGAAAGGGACCTGGGGGTAGTCATATCAGATGAGCTAAGCGTGGGCAAACAATGTGAGAGGGCAGCAAGGAGGGCTGGGTGGAATACTGGGATGCATAGGGAGAGGCATCACCAGTAGAAAACAAGAAGTTATTATCCCTCTGTACAGACAGCTGGTGAGACCCCATCTGGAGTACCGCATGCAGTTCTGGGAGACCCAATCTCCGTGAAAGACAGGATGGAAGCTGTCCAAGAGGGCATCTAAATGGTGCAGGGTCTGCACCGAAGACATATGAAGAGAGGCTAAGGAGCTTAATATGTATAGCCTCGAGGAAAGAAGGGAGAGGGGGACATGATAGAAACTTTCAAGTACCTCAAGAGAATCAACAAAGTCCAAGAGGGTAGCATCCTTCAAAAAAAGAGGTGTGCAAGAACAACGGGGCACAATTTGAAGATGGGGGGGGTGACTCAGAGGCAATTTAAGGAAGTATCTTTTCACAGTGAGGGTTGTGGATGCATGGAACAGCCTTCCGGAGGAGGTTGTGGAGTTAAAAACAGTGATGGAATTCAAGTATGCATGGGACAGTCATAAGGCAGTTCTAGGGGGGTAGGAAGAAGTAGGCTGCTGGTTAACTAGGATCTGCAGCTTATCCATTAGGTAGGGAAATGGGCAGACTGGGTGGGCCAAGCGGTCCTTATCTGCCGTCAAATTCTGTTTCTATGTTTCTACACCCCACCCAGACAAACCTGGCCAGCATCTACACCCCAGCTAGGCAAACCAGCAAAGCATCTACACCACACCAAGGCAAACTTTTTCAGCATCTACACCCCATCCAGGCAAACCTTCAAAGCATCTACAATCCCACCCAAGAAAACCTGCCCAACATCCGCACCCTACCCAGACAAACCTGGCCAACGTCCACACCCCACCTAGGCAAATCTGGCTAGCATCTACACCTTACCCAGGCAGACTATTCCAGCACCTGCACTCCACACAAGCAGACCTGCGAGCATCTACACCTACACAGGCAAACCTGCCCAACATCTACACCCCACCCTGGCAATCCTGCCCAGCATCTACATCCCACCCAAGGTAACCTGCCCAGCTTCTACACCACATGCAGACAAACCTGAACAGCTTCTACACTACACCCAGACAAGCCATCCCAGCATCTACACCCCACCCAGACAAACCTGCACAGCATCTAAAGCTCATCCAGGCAAACCTGCCCAGCACCTACACCCCACCTAGGCAAAACTGCCCAGCATCTACACATTACCCAGGCAAACCTGCACAGCATCAACACTTCAACCCAGGCAAACCTGCCCAGCATCTATACCAAACTAAGGCCAACCTGCCAAGTATCTACACCCCACCCAAGCAGACTGGCCTGGCAGGTACACCCACCCAGGCAAAACGTCCCAGCATCTACATCCCACACAGGCAATCCTGTTCACCAGCTACATCACACTGAAGCAAACCTGCCCAGAATCTAGACCCCACCCAAGCCACCTGCCTAACATTTACACCCCATACACGCAAACCTGTCCAGCATCTACACCCCATCCAAGCAAACATGCTCAGCATCTACTCCCCACCTGAGCAAACTGCCCATCTACACTGCACCAAGGCAGACCTTCCCAGCATCTACACCCAACCAAGGCGAACCTTTCAGGCGTCTACACCACACCCAAGCAAACCTGGCCAGCTACTACACCCCACCCAGACAAACCTGGGCCAGCATTTACACCCTCCTTGTGCTCCCAGGTCGCTCCTGTAAAAAACTATCAGCTTAGTGTGCTATACCTGGTTAAACAACTAAATAACCCCCCAGCATCTACACCGCACCAAGGCAAACTTTCCCAGCAGCTACACCGCATCCAGGCAAACCTTCCAACCATCTACAACCCCCCAAGAAAATCTGGCCAGCATCTACACCCCACCCAGACAAACCTGGCAAGCATCCACACCCCACCTAGGCAAATCTGGCGAGCACCTACTCCTTAGCCAGGCAGAATTTCCCAGCACCTACACCTCACCCAAGCAGACCTGCCCGGCATCTACACTCACAAAAGCAAACCTGCCCAACATCTACACCCCACCCTGGCAAACCTGCCCAGCATCTACAACCCACCCAAGCAAACCTGCCCAGCTGCTACATCCCCATTCAAGAAAATCATCCCAGTATATTCACCCCACCCCGGCAAACTTGCCCAGCATCTCCACCCCACACAGACAACCCTGCCTAGCATCTACACCCTACCCAAGCAAATGTGCCCAGCATCCACACCCCACCTAGGCAAATCTGGACAGCACCTACTCCTTACCCAGGCAGAATTTCTCAGCACCTACACCCCACCCAAGCAGACCTGCCCAGCATCTACACTCACAAAAGCAAACCTGCCCAACATCTACACCCCACCCTGGCAAACCTGCCCAGCATCTACAACCCACCCAGGCAAACCTGCCCAGCTGCTACATCCCCATTCAAGAAAATCAGCCCAGCATATACACCCCACCCCGGCAAACTTGCCCAGCATCTCCACCCCACACAGACAACCCTGCCTAGCATCTACACCCTACCCAAGCAAATGTGCCCAGCATCTACACCCCACCCAAGCAAATCTGACCACCATCTACACCCCAACCAGACAAATCTGGTGCAGCATTTACACTCCTCCTAGGAAAACTCGCCCAGCATCTACACCGCAACAAGGCAAACTTTCCCACGATCTACACCCCATCCAGGCAAACCTTCCAAGCATCTACACCCCTATCCATGCAAACCTGCCAGGCTTCTGCAACCCACCCAGACAAACCTGGCCAGCATCCACACCCCACCTAGGCAAATCTGGCCAGCATCTACACCTTACCCAGGCAGACCTTCCTAGCACCTACACCATATTCAAGCAGACCTGCCAGCATCTACACCATCACAGGCAAACCTGCCCAACATCTACACCCCACCCTTGCAAACCTGCCCAGCTTCTACATCCCACCTAAGCTAACAAGCCCAGCTTCCACACCCTACGCAGACAAACCTGCCCAGCTCCTACACCCCACCCAGCCAAACCTGTCCAGCTTCTACACCCCACCCAGGCAAACCTTCCCAGCATCTACACCTCACCCACGCCAACCTGCCGGGCATCTACCCCCCACCAAGGCTAACATGCCCAGCTTCTAAAACACCACCCAATGAAACCTTCCAAGCTTCTATACCCTACCCAGGCAAACCTGCACAGCATCTACAACTCAACCCAGGCAAACCTGCCCAGCATCTATACTTCATCCAGACAAACCGGTCCAACATCTATACCCAACCCACGCAAACCTACACAGAATCTACACACCACCCACGCAAACCTGCACAGCATCTACACCTCACCCAAAGCAAACCTGCCCAGCAACTACACTCCACAAAGACAAACCTGCCCAGCATCTACGCCACACCCTCACACACTTGCCCAGTATCTACACCCCACCCAAGTAAACCTGCCAAGCATCAACACCCCACCCGAGCAAACCTGCACAGCATCTACACACTACAAAGGCAAACCTGCCCAGCATCTACACCCCATCCACGCAAACCTGCCCAGCATCTACATCCCTCCTAAGCTAACCTGCCCAGCATCTACACCCTACCCAGGCAAACCTGCCCAGTTTCTACACCCAAAGCAGGCAAACATGCCCAGCATCTACACCCCACCCAGGCAAACCAGACCAGTATCTACACCCCACCCAAGCAAACCTGCACAGCATCAACACCTCAACCCAGGCAAACCTGCCCAGCATTTTCACCTCACCCAGGCAAACCAACCCAACATCGACACCCCACCCACGCACACCTGACCCTCATTTACACCCCCACCCAGGCATACCTGCTCAGCATCTACAACCTCACCCAGGCAATAGTGCCCACCATCTACACCCCACCGAGGCAAATCTGCCCAGCATCCAAACCCCACACAGGCAAACCGGCCAAGCACCTACACCCCACCCAGAAAAAACCTGCCCAGCATCTACACCTCACCTAGGCAAACCAGCCCAGCATCTACACACCACACAGGCATATCTGCCAAGCATCTACAGTCCACCCAAGCAGACTCATCAAACACGTACACCTACCCAAGCTAAACTTCCCAGCATCTGCATCCCACTCAGGCAATCCTGCCCACCAGCTACATCGCATCGAAGCAAACCTGCCCAGAATCTACACACCACCCAAGCAACCTGCCCAACATTTACACCACACCCAAGCAAACCTGCCCAGCATCAACACCCAAGCACGCAAACATGCTCACAATCAACACCCCACCTCAGCAAACTGCCCAACATCTACACCACACCAAGGCAAACCTTCCAAGCATCTACACCGGAAAAAGGTAAACCTTTCAGGCATCTACACCCCACCCAAGCAAACCTGGCCAGCATTTACACCCCTTCTAGGCAAACCCGCCCAGCATCTATACCGCACCAAGGCAAACTTTCACAGCATCTACACCCCATCCAGGTAAACCTTCCAAGAATCAACACCCCCACCCAAGCAAACCTGCCAGGCTTCTACACCCCACCCAGACAAACCTGGCCAGCATCCACACCCCACCTAGGCAAATCTGGCCAGCATCTACACCTTACCCAGGCAGACCTTCCCAGCACCTACACCCCACCCAAGCAGACCTGCCAGCATCTACACCCACACAGGCAAACCTGCCCAACATCTACACCCCACCCTGGCAAACCTGCCCAGCATCTACATCCCACCTAAGCTAACCTGCCCAGCTTCTACACCCTACCCAGACAAACCTGCCCAGCTCCTACACCCCACCCAGGCAAACCTGTCCAGCTTCTACACCCCACCCAGGCAAACCTTCCCAGCATCTAAACCCCACCCACATCAACCTGCCGGGCATTTACACCCACCCAGGCTAACCTGCCCAGCTTCTAAAACCCACCCGACCAAACCTTCCAAGCTTCTATACCCTACCCAGGCAAACCTGCACATCATCTACAACTCAACCCAGGCAATCCTGCCCAGCATCTACACTTCACCCAGGCAAACTAGTCCAACATCAATACCCCACCCACGCAAACCTACATAGAATCTACACACCACCCATGCAAACCTGCTCAGCATCTACACCTCACCCAAAGCAAATCTGCCCAGCAACTACACTCCACAAAGACAAACCTGCCCAGCATCTACACCACACCCTCACAAACCTGCCCAGTATCTACAACCCACCCAAGTAAATCTGCCAAGCATCAACACCACACCCGAGCAAACCTTCCCAGCATCTACACCCTAACTAGGCAAACCTGCCCAGCATCTACACCCCACCCAGGCAAACCTGTCCAACTTCCACACCCGACCCATGCAAATCTGCCCAGCATCTACATCCCACCTAAGCTAACCTGCCCAGCATCTACACCTTACCCAGGCAAACCTGCCCAGCTTCTACACCCCAAACAGGCAAACGTACAGAGCATCTACACCCCACCCAGGCAAACCTGTCCAGCTTCAACACCCCACCCAGGCACACCTTCCCAACATTTACACCCCACCCACGCAAACCTGCCGGGCATCTCCACCCTACCCAAGAAAACCAGACCAGCATCTACACACCACACAGGCAAAGGTGCCCAGTATCTACTCCCCACCCAGGCAAATCTGCCCAGCAATTACACCCCACCCAGGCAAACATGGCCAACATCAATACAGAACTCAGGCAAACCTGCCAAGCATCTACACCCGACCCATGCAGACTGGCCCAGCATGTACACCCACCCATTAAAAACTTCATGGTATCTGCACCCCAACCAAGCAATCCTGCCCTCCACCTACATTGCACCGAAGCAAATCTGTCCAGAATCTACACCTCACCCAAGCAACCTGCCCAATATTTACAGTCCACCCAAGCAAACCTCCCCAGCATCTACACCCCACCCATGCAAATGTGTTTGGCATCTACACTCCACCTGAGCAAACTGCCTAACATCTACACCGCACCAAGGCAAACCTTCCCAGCATCTATATACCCAACCAAGGCAAACCTTTCAGACATCTACATCCCATCCAAGTAAACCTGCCTAGCATCTACACCCCACCCAGACAAACCTGCACCAGCATCTACACCCCACCTAGGCAAACCTGCCCAGCATCTACACCGCACCAAGCCAGACCTTCTCAGCACCTACACGCAACCCAAGCAGACCTGCCCAGCATCTACACCCACAGAGGCAAACCTGCCCAGCATCTACACACCACACAGGCAAATGTGCCCACTACCTACATCCCACCCAAACAAACATGTTCAGCATCTACACCCCACCTGAGCAAACTGCCCAACATCTACACCACACCAATGCAAACCTTCTCAGCAACTACACCCCACCCAAGGAGACCTGCCCAGCATCTACACCCACACAGGCAAATCTGCCCAACATGTACATCCCACCCTGGCAAACCTGCCCAGCATCTACACCCCCACCCAAGCAAACCTCCCCAGCATATACACCCCACCAAGGCAAACTTGCCCAGCATCTACACCCCACATAGGCAATCCTGTCTAGCATCTACACCCCACCCAAGCAAATGTGCCCAGCATCTACACCCCACCCAATGTGCCAGGCATCTCCACGCCACCCATGCAAACCTTCCCAGCATCTACACCCCCATCACGTCAACCTGTCGGGAATCTACACCCTACCCAGGGAAATCTGCCCAGCATCTACACCTCACCCAGGAAAACCTGCCCAACATCTAAACCCTGCCCAAGCAAACCTGCCCAACATCTAAACCCTTCCCAGGCAAATCTGCCTAGCATCTACACACTGCACAGGCAAATGGGCCGAGCATCTACACCACACCCAGGCAAACCTGCCCAGCATCTAGATCCCACCCAAGCTAACCTGCCCAGCTTCTACACCGTACCCAGGCAAACCTGCCCAGTTTCTACACCCCACCCAGGCAAACCTTTTCAGCATGTATACCCCACCCAGACAAACCTGCACAGCATCTACAGCTCATTCAGGCCAACCTGCCCAGCACCTACACCCCACCTAAGCAAAATTGCCCAGCACCTACACCCTACCCAGGCAAACCTGCACAGCATTAACAACTCAACAAAGGCAATCCTGCCCAAAATCTACACCTCATCCAGGCAAACCAGCCCATCATCTACACTCCACCCACACAAACCTGCCCATCATCTACACCCCACCCCAGGTATACCTGCTCAGCATCTACATCCTCACCCAGGTAAACCTGATCACCATCTGCACCCGACAGAGACAAAACTACCCAGCATCCAAACCCCACACAGGCAAACCTCCCCAGCATCTACACCCCACCCAGACAAACCTGCCCATCACCTACATCCACCAAGCCAAACCTGGAAGCATCTTCACCCAACCCAGGCAAGCCTGCAAGCATCTACAACCCACGCAAGCAAACCAGCCCAGCATCTATACCCTACCCAGGCAATCCTGCTCAGCATCTACACCCCACCCAGACAAACCCGGAAGCATCTACACCACACCCTAGATACTAACAACAACAAAAATGGAAAGGGACCTGGGGGTAGTCATATCAGATGACCTAAAGGTGGGCAAGCAATGTGAGAAGGCAGCAAGGAGGGCTGGGGGGATACTGGGATGCATAGGGAGAGGCATCACCAGTAGAAAACAGGAAGTTATTATCCCTCTGTACAGACAGCTGGTGAGACCCCATCTGGAGTACTGTGTGCAGTTCTGAGACCCAATCTCCGAAAGACATAGACAGGATGGAAGCTGTCCAGAGGAGGGTAATTAAATGGTGCAGGGTCTGCACCGGAGGACATATGAAGGGAGACTTAAGGAGCTTAATATGTATAGCCTCGAGGAAAGGAGGGAGAGGGGACATGATAGAAACTTCAAGTACCTCAAGGGAATCAACAAAGTCCAAGAGGGTAGCATCTTTCAAAAAAGAGGTGTGCAAGAACAAGAGGGCACAATTTGAAGATAGAGGGGGCGTGCCTGAGGTAATTTAAGGAAGTATTTTTCACAGAGAGGTTGTGGATGCATGGAATGGCCTTCGGAGGAGGATTGTGGAGTCAAAATCAGTGGTGGAATTCAAGCCATGCATGGGATAGTCATGAGGCAATTCTGGGGGGTGGGGGTAGGAAGAAGTAGGCTGCTGGTTAACTAGGATCTGCAGCTTATCCAGTAGGTAGGGAAATGGGCAGACTGGGTGGGCCAAGCGGTCCTTATCTGCCGTCAAATTTCTATGTTTCTATGTTTCTACACCCAGGCAAACCTGGAAGCCTCTATATCCCACGCAAGTAAACTAGCCCAGCATCTACACACTACCCAGGTAAACCTGCCCAGCATCTACAAGCCACCCAGGCAAACCTGCCCGGCATCTAGACCCACCCACGCAAACCTTCCTGTCATCTGCACCTCACCCAGGCAAACCTTCCCGGCATCTGCACCACACCAAAGCAAACCTGCCCAGCATCTACAACACAACCAAGCAACCTGCCAAGCATCTATACCCCATGCAAGCAAACCGACGCAGTGTCTACTCCCCACCCAATCAAACCTACCCATAATCTACATCCCACCAAAGCAAACCTTCCCACCATCTACACCCTACCAAGGCAAACCTGCAAACATCTACACCCCACCCAGGCAAACCTGCAAGCATTTACATCCCACGCAGAGAAACCAACCCAGCATCTACACCGTGCCCAGGCAAAACTTCCCAGCATCTAAACCCCACCCACTTAAACCTGCCCGGCATCTACACCCCATCCAGGAAAACCTGCTTGGCATCTGAACCCTACCAAGGCAAACCTTCCCAGCATCTGCTCCCCACTCAGACAAACCTTCCCGTCATCTGCACCCCACCCAAGCAATCCAGCCCAGCATCTACATCGCACCGAATCAAACGTGCTCAGCATCTACACCCCACCCAAGCAAATTGCCCAGCACCTGAACCCCACCTAAGCAAACCTGTTCAGCATCTACACCCCACCCAATCAAACCTGCCCAGCATCTACACTCCACCCTTGCAGAACTGCCAAGCATCTACTGCCCACACAGGCAAACTCACCCAGCATCAACAGCCCACCCAGGCAATCCTGCCCGGCATCTACACCCCACCCAGGCAAGCCAGCCCGGCACTTACACCCCACCCAGGAAAACCTTCCTCTCACCTGCACCCCATGCTCGCAAACTTTCCTGGCATCAGCACCCCACTGAAGCAATCCTGCCCAGCATGTACACCACACCGAAGCAAACCTGTCCAGCATCTACACCACACCCAAACAACCTGCCCAGCATCTACACCTCAACCAGACAATACCTGCCAAGCATCTACACCCCACCCAGGCAATACCTGTCCAGTATCTACAGCCCACCCAGGCAAATCTACCCAGCATCTACAGTCCACCCAAGCAAACCTGCCCAGCAACTACTCCCCGCCCAGGCAAACCTGCCCAGCATCTACACCCCACCCAATCAAACCTACCCATAATCTGCACCCCACCCAAGAAACCTTCCCACCATCTACACCTCACCAAGGCAAACCTGAAAACATACACCCCACCCAGGCAAATCTGCAAGCATTTACATCCCACGCAGAGAAACCAACACCATGTCCAGGCAAACCCTCCCAGCATCTAAACGCCACCCAGTCAAACCTGCCCAGCAGCTACACTCCGCCCAGGCAAACCTTCCCAGCATCTAAACCCCACCCAGTTAACCCTGCCCGGCATCTACACCCCATCCAGGAAAACCTGCTTGGCATCTGAACCCTACCCAGGCAAACCTTCCCGGCATCTGCACCCCGCCCAAGCAATCCTGCCCAGCATCTACATCGCAACGAAGCAAACCTGTCCAGCATCTACACCACACCCAAACAACCTGCCCAGCATCTACACCCGAGCCACACAATACCTGCCAAGCATCTACAACCCACCCAGGCAATACCTGCCCAGTATCTACAGCCCACCCAGGCAAACCTACCCAGCATCTACATTCTACCCAAGCAAACCTGCCCAGCAAATACTCCCCACCCAGGCAAACCTGCCCAGCATCTACACCCCATCCAGGCAACAGTTGGGCAGCATCTACACCCCACCCAGGCAATAACTGCCCAGCATCTACATGACAACCCAACCAAACCTGTCCAGCATCTACACCCCACCCAGGCAATACCTGCCCAGCATCTACACCCCACCCAATCAAAACTGCACAGCATCTATACCCCTCCCAGGAAATACCTGTCCAGCATCTACACCCCACCAAGGCAATACCTGCCCAGTATCTACAGCCCACCAAGGCAAACCTACCCAGCATCTACTGCCAATCAAAGCAAACCTGACCAGCATCTACAACCCACCGAGGCAAGCCAGCCTGGCACCTACACCACACCAAGGAAAACCTTCCTCTCATCTGCACCCCATGCTCACAAACTTTCCTGGCATCAGCACCCCACCAAAGCAATCCTGCCCAGCATCTACACCATGCTGAAGCAAACCTGTCCAGCATCTACACCATACCCAAACAACCTGCCCAGCATCTACACCCCAGCCAGACAATTCCTGCCAAGCATCTACACCCCACCCAGGCAATACCTGCCCAGTATCTACAGCCCACCCAAGCAAACCTACCCAGCATGTACAGTCCACCTAAGCAAACCTACCCAGAATCTACTCCCCACCCAGGCAAACCTTCCCAGTATCTACACCCCACCCAGGCAACAGTTAGGCAGCATCTACACCCCACCCAAGCAATAACGGCCCAGCATCTATATGTCAACCCAAGCAAACTGTCCAGCATCTACACCCCACCCAGGCAATACCTGCCCACCATCTACACCCCACCCAGGCAAAAGTGCACATTATCTAAACCCCCCCAGGAACTACCTGCCCAGCATCTACATCCCACCCAGGTAATACCTGCCCAGTATCTACAGCCCACCAAGGCAAACCTAGCCAGCATCTACTGCCCATCAAAGCAAACCTGCCCAGCATCTACACCCCACCCACGCAATAGCTGGCCAGCACCTACACCACAACCAGGCAATACCTGCCCAGCATCTAAAGCCCACCCAGGTAAACCTACCTTGCATCTACAGCTCACCCAGGCAAACCTCCCCCAGCATCTACATCACAACCCAAGCAAACCTGCCCAGGATCAACACCCCACCCAAGCAAACATGGAAGCATCTACACCCCACCCAGGCAAACTACAAGCATCTATATCCAATGCAGAAAAACCATAACAGCATCTACACCCTGCCCAGACAAACCTACCCAGCATCTACCCCCCACCCAGGCAAACCTTCCCAGCATCTTCACCCCACCCAGACAAACCTGGGAAGCATCTACAACTCACTCAGGCAAACCTGCAAGCATCAACATCTCATGCAGGCAAACCAGCTCAGCATCTACACCCTGCCCAGACAAACCTGCCCAGCATCTATACCCCACCCAAGCAAACCAGTCCAGCATTGACACCCCACGCAGGCAATCCTGCTCAGCATCTACACCAAACCTGGGCAAACCTGCCCAGCATCTAAACCACACCCAAGCAACCTAACCAGCATCTACACCCCACCCAGGCAAACCTTCCCAACATCCACTCCCCACCCAGGCAAATATCCCCAGCTGCTACACCCCACCCAGGCAATACCTGTCCAGCATCTACACCCCACCCATTCAATACCTGCCCAGTATCTACTGCCCACCCAAGCAAACCTACCCAGCATCTACATCCCACCCAAGCAAACCTGCCCAACATCCAAACCCCAACCCAAGCAAACCTTCCCAGCATCTACACCCCACCCAAGCAAACCTCCACAGCATCTACACTCCACCCAGGCAAACCTGCCCAGCATCTATGTCCCACTCAATCAAACCTGTCCAGCATCAACACCCCACCCAGGCAAACATTCCCAGCATCTACACCCCACTCAGGCAAACCTGCAACCATCTACACCTCACCCAGACAAACCCACAAGCACCTACATCCCACATACACAAACCAACCCAGCATTTACACCCTTCCCAGGCAAACCTGCCCAGCATCTACAAACTGCCCAGACAAACCTGCCGAACATCTAAGACCCACCCAGTTAAACCTGTCCAGCATCTAAACTCCAACAAGGAAAAGCTGCCCGGCATCTACACCCTACCAAGGCAAACTTCCTGGCATCTACACCCCACCGAGGCAAACCTTCCCGGCATCTGCACCCCACTCAGGCAAACCTGCCCAACATCTACACCCCACCAAGGCAAACCTGGAAGCATCTTCACCCCACCGAGGCAAACCTGCAAGCATCTACATCGCACGCAGGCAAACCAGCCCAGTATCTACACCCTGCCTGAAAAATCTGCCCAGCATCTACACCCCACCAAGGCAACCTGCCCAGCATTTACACCACACCCAGAGAAACCTGGATGCATCTACACCCCACCCAGGCAAACCTGGAAGCATCTACCTCCCACACAGGCAAACCAGCCCAGCATCTACACCCTACCCAGGAAAACCTGTCCAGCATCTACACCTCACCCAGGAAAACCTGCCCAACATCTAAAAACTACCCACGCAAACCTGCCCAACATCTAAACCCTTCCCAGGCAACCCTGCCTAGCATCTACACACTGCACAGGCAAATGGGCCGAGCATCTACACCACACACAGGGAAACCTGAACAGCATCTACATCCCACCCAAGCTAACCTGCCCAGCTTCTACACTGTACCCAGGCAAACCTGCCCAGTTTCAACATCTAACCCAGGCAAACCTTCCCCGCATGTATACCCCACCCAGACAAACCTGCACAGCATCTACAGCTCATTCAGGCAAACCTGCCCAACACCGACACCCCACCTAAGCAAAACTACCCAGCACCTACACCCTACCCAGGCAAACCTGCACAGCATCAACGACTGAACAAAGGCAATCCTGCCCAACATCTATACTTCACCCACACAAACCTGCCCATCATCTACACCCCACCCCCACCAGGTATACCTGCTCAGCATCTACACCCTCACCCAGGCAAACCTGATCACCATCTGCACCCCACCCAGGCAAAACTACCCAGCATCCAAACCCCACAGGGCAAACCTTCCCAGCATCTACACCCATCAAGCCAAACCTGGAAGCATGTTCACCCCAACAAGGCAAACCTGCAAGCATCTACATCCCACGCACGCAAACAAGCCCAGCATCTACACCCTGCCCAGGCAATCCTCCTCAGCATCTACACCCCACCCAGACAAACCAGAAGCACCTACGCCACACCCAGGCAAACCTGGAAGCATCTATATCCCATGCAGGCAAACCAGCCCAGCATCTACACCCTACCCAGGTAAACCTGCCCAGCATCTACATGCCACCCAGGCAAACCTGCCCGGCATCTACACCCCACCCATGCAAACGTTCCCATCATCTGCACCACACCCAGGCAAACCTTCCCGGCATCTGCACCCCACCCAGGCAATCCTGCCCAGCATCTGCACCACACCTAAGCAAACCTGCCCAACATCAACAACACAACCAAGCAACCTGCCCAGCATCTATACCCCACACAAGCAAACCTGCCCAGCGTCTACTCCCCACCCAGGCAAACCTGCCAAACATCTACACCCCACCCAGGTAATTCCTGACCAGCATTTAGACCCCACCAAATCAAACCTACCCATAATCTAAACCCCACCCAAGCAAACCTTCCCACCACCTACACCCCACTAAGGCAAACCTGCAAACATCTACACCCCACCCAGGCACGCCTGCAAGCAATTACATCCCACGCAAACAAACCAACCCAGCTTCTACACCGTGCCCAGGCAAACCCACCCAGCATCCAAACCCCACCCAGTCAAACCTGCCCAGCAGCTACACTCAGCCAAGGCAAATCTTCTCAGCATCTAAACCCCACCCAGTTAAACCTGTTCAGAATCTACACCCCATCGAGGAAAACCTGCTTGGCATCTAAACCCTACCCAGGCAAACCTTCCCACCA
Organism: Neoceratodus forsteri; assembly: GCA_016271365.2. Taxonomy (NCBI): domain Eukaryota; kingdom Metazoa; phylum Chordata; order Ceratodontiformes; family Ceratodontidae; genus Neoceratodus; species Neoceratodus forsteri. The sequence goes on along the minus strand of CM028133.1, from coordinate 80,435,895 downwards.
TCTGCACCCCACTCAGGCAAACCTTCCAGGCATCTGCACCCCACCCAAGCAATCCTGCCAGGCATCTACACCACACTGAAGCAAACCTTTCCAGCATCTACACCACACCCAAACAACCTGCCCAGCATCTACACCCCAGCCAGACAATACCTGCCAAGCATCTACACCCCACCCAGGCAATACCTGCCCAGTATCTACAGCCCACCCAGGCAAACCTACCCAGCATCTACAGTCCACCCAAGCAAACCTGCCCAGCATCTACTCCCCACCCAGGCAAACCTGCCCAGCATCTACATCCCACCCAACCAAGCCTACACATAATCTACACCCCACCCAAGCAAACCTTCCCACCATCTATACCCCACCAAGGCAAACCTGCAAACATCTACACCCTACCCAGGCAAACCTGCAAGCATTTACATCCCATGCAGATAAACCAACCCAGCATCTACACCATGCCCAGGCAAACGCTACCAGCATCTAAACCCCACCCAGTCAAACCTGCCCAACAGCTACACTCCGCCCAGGCAAAACTTCCCAGCATCTAAACCCCACTCAGTTAAACCTGCCCGGCATGTACACCCAATCCAGGAAAACCTGCTCAGCCTCTGAACCCTACCCAGGCAAACCTTTCCAGCATCTGCACCCCACTCAGGCAAAACTTCCCGGCATCTGAACCCCGCCCAAGCAATCCTGCCCAGCATCTACATCGCACTGAATCAAACGTGCCCAGCATCTACATCCCACCCAAGCAACCTACCCAGCATCTGAACCCCACCCAAGCAAACCTGCCCAGCATCTACACCCCACCCAACCAAACCTGCCCAGCTTCTACACTACACCCTTGCAGAACTGCACAGCATCTACTGCCCACCCAGGCAAACCCGCCCAGCATCAACAGCCCACCCAGGCAATCCTGCCCGGCATCGACACTCCAGCTAGGCAAGCCAGCCCAGCACCTACACCCCACCCAGGAGAACCTTTCTGTCATCTGCACCCCATGCTCGCAAACTTTCCTGCCATCAGCAACCCACCGAAGCAATCCTGCCCAGCATCTATGCCACACCGAAGCAAACCTGTCCAGCATCTACACCACACCCAAACAACCTGACCAGCATCTACACCCCAGCCAGACAATACCTGCCAAGCATCTACAACCCACCTAGGCAATACCTGACCAGTATCTACAGACCAACCAGGCAAACCTACCCAGCATCTACAGTCCACCCAAGCAAACCTGCTCAGCATCTACTCCCCACCCAAGCAAACCTGCCCAGCATCTACACCCCACCCAGGCAACAGTTGGGCAGCATCTACACCCCACCCAGGCAATAACTGCCCAGCATCTACATGCCAACGCAAGCAAACCTGTCCAGCATCCACATCCCACCCAGGCAATACCTGCCCAGCATCTACACCCCACCCAAGCAAAACTGCACAGCATCTATACCCCTCCCAGGAAAATACCTGCCCAGCATCTACACCTCACCGAGGCAATACCTGCCCAGTATCTACAGCCCACCAAGGCAAACCTATCCAGCATCTACTGCCCATCAAAGAAAACCTGACCAGCATCTACAACACACCCAGGCAAATCAGCCTGGTACATACACCCCACCCAGGAAAATCTTCCTCTCATTTTCACCCCATGCTCGCAAACATTCCTGGTATCAGCACCCCACCAAAGCAATCCTGCCGGGCATCTACACCACTCCGAAGCAAACCTGTCCAGCATCTACACCCCACTGAGGCAATACCTGCCTAGTATCTACTGCCCACCCAGGCAAACCTACCCAGCATCTACAGTCCACCCAAGCAAACCTGCCCAACATCCACACCCCAACCCAAGCAAACCTGCCCAGCATCTACACCCCACAGAAGCAAACCTCCACAGCATCTACACTCCACCCAGACAAACCTGCCCAACATCTACGTCCCACTCAATCAAAGTTGTCCAGCATCTACACCCCACCCAGGCAAACCCGCAAGCATCTACATCCCACGCACGCAAACCAGCCCAGCATCTACACCCTGCCCAGGCAATCCTGTTCAGCGTCTACACCCCACCCAGACAAACCTGGAAGCATCTACACCACACCCAGGCAAACCTGGAAACATCTACATCCCACAGAGGCAAACCAGCCCAGCATCTACACCCTACCCAGGTAAACCTTCGCAGCATCAACACGCCACCCAGGGAAACCTGCCCGGCATCTACACCCCACCCACGCAAACCTTCCTGTCATCTTCACCCCACCCAGGCAAACCTTCCCAGCATCTGCACCACACCTACGCAATCCTGCCCAGCATCTGCACCACACCTAAGCAAACCTGCCCAAAATCTACAGCACAACCAAGCAATCTGCCCAGCATCTACACCCCAAATAAGCAAACCTGCCCAGCGTCTACTCCCCACCCAGGCAAACCTGACCAGCATTTACACCCCACCCAATCAAACCTACCCATAATCTACACCCCACCAAGGCAAACCTGCAAACATCTACACCCCACCCAGGCAAATGTGCAAGCATTTACATCCCACGCAGAGAAACCAACCCAGCATCTACACCGAACCCAGGCAAACCCTCCCAGCATCTAAACCCCACCCAGTCAAACCTGCTCAGCAGCTACACTCCACCCAGGCAAACCTTCCCAGCATTTAAACCCCACCCTGTTAAACCTGCCCGGCATTTACACCCCATCCAGGAAAATCTGCTTGGCATCTGAACCCTACCCAGGCAAACCTTCCGAGCATCTGCACCCCACTCAGGCAAACCTTCCTGGCATCTGCACCCCACTCAAGCAATCCTGCCCAGCATCTACATCGCACTGAATCAAACATGCCCAGCATCTACAACAGACCCAAGTAACCTGCCCAGCATCTGAACCCCACCCAAGCAAACCTGCCCAGCATCTACAGCCCACGCAACCAAACCTGCCCAGCAGCTACACTCCACCCTTGCAGACCTGCCCAGCATCGACTGCCCACCCAGGCAAACCCACCCAGCATCAACAGCCCAACACGGCAATCCTGCCCGGCATCTACACCCCCAAACAGGCAAGCCAGCCTGGCACCTACACCCCACCCTGGAAAACCTTCCTCTCATCTGCACCCCATGCACGCAAACTTTCCTGGCATCAGCACCCCACTGAAGCAATCTTGCCCAGCATCTACACCACACCGAAGCACACCTGTCCAGCATCTACACCACACCCAAACAACCTACCCAGCATCTACATCCCACCCAAGCTAACCTGCCCAGCATCTACACCGTACCCAGGCAAACCTGCCCAGTTTCAACATCTAACCCAGGCAAACCTTCCCCACATGTATACCCCACCCAGACAAACCTGCACAGCATCTACAGCTCATTCAGGCAAACCAGCCCAGCACCTACACCCCACCTAAGCAAAACTACCCAGCACCTACACCCTACCCAGGCAAACCTGCACAGCATCAATGACTCAACAAAGGCAATCCTGCCCAACATCTACACCTCACCCAGGCAAACCTGTACATCATCTACACTTCACCCACACAAACCTGCCCATCATCTACACCCACCCCCAGGTATACCTGCTCAGCATCTACACCCTCACCCAGGCAAACATGATCACCATCTGCACCTGACCCAGGCAAAACTGCCCAGCATCCAAACCCCACAGGGCAAACCTGCCCAGCATCTACACCTCACCCAGGCAAATCTGCCCAGCATCTACATCCACCAAGCCAAATCTGGAAGCATCTTCACCCCAACAAGGCAAACCTGCAAGCATCTACATCTCACGCACGCAAACAAGCCCAGCATCTATACCCTGCCCAGCCAATCCTCCTCAGCATCTACACCCCACCCAGACAAACTGGAAGCACCTACACCACACCCAGGCAAACCTGGAAGCATCTATATCCCATGCAGGCAAACCAGCCCAGCATCTACACCCTACCTAGGTAAACCTGCCCAGCATCTACACGCCACCCAGGCAAACCTGCCCGGGCATCTATACCCCACCCATGCAAACGTTCCCGTCATCTGCACCACACCCAGGCAAACCTTCCCGGCATCTGCACCCCACCCAGGCAATCCTGCCCAGCATCTGCACCACACCTAAGCAAACCTGCCCAGCATCTACAACATAACCAAGCAACCTGCCCAGCATCTACACCCCACACAAGCAAACCTGCCCAGCGTCTACTCCCCACCCAGGCAAACCTGCCAAACATCTACACCCCACCCAGGTAATTCCTGACCAGCATTTAGACCCCACCAAATCAAACCTACCCCATAATCTACACCCCACCCAAGCAAACCTTCCCGCCATCTACATCCCACCAAGGCAAACCTGCAAACATCTACACCCCCACCCAGGCAAGCCTGCAAACAATTACATCCCACACAGACAAACCAACCCAGCTTCTACACCGTGCCAAGGCAAACCCTCCCAGCATTCAAACCCCACCCAGTCAAACCTGCTCAGCAGCTGCACTCCGCCAAGGCAAACCTTCTCAGCATCTAAACCCCACCCTGTTAAACCTGCCCGGCATCTATACCCCATCGAGGAAAACCTGCTTGGCATCTAAACGCTACCCAGGCAAGCCTTCCCACCATCTGCACCCCACTCAGGCAAACCTTCCAGGCATCTGCACCCCACCCAAGCAATCCTGCCCAGCATCTACACCCCACCGAGACAATACCTGCCAAGCATCTACACCACACCCAGGCAATACCTGCCCAGTATCTACAGCCCACCCAGGCAAACCTACCCAGCATCTACCGTCCACCCAAGCAAACCTGCAAAGCATCTACTCCCCACCCAGGCAAACCTGCCCAGCATCTACACCCTACCCAATCAAACCTACCCATAATCTACACCCCACCTGAGCAAACCTTCCCACCATCTACACCCCACCAAGGCAAACCTGCAAACATCTACACCCCACCCAGGCAAACCTACAAGCATTTACATCCCATGTAGATAAACCAACCCAGCATCTACACCATGCCCAGGCAAACGCTCCCAGCATCTAAACCTCACCCAGTCAAACCTACCCAACAGCTGCACTCCACCCAGGCAAAACTTCCCAGCATCTAAACTACACTCAGTTAAACCTGCCTGGCATGTACACCCCATCCAGGAAAACCTGCTCAGCATCTGAACCCTACCCAGGCAAACCTTTCCAGCATCTGCACCCCACTCAGGCAAAACTTCCTGGCATCAGCACCCCGCCCAAGCAATCCTGCCCAGCATCTACATCGCACCGAATCAAACGTGCCCAGCATCTACATCCCACCCAAGCAACCTGCCCAGCATCTGAACCCCACCCAAGCAAACCTACCCAGCATCTACACCCCACCCAACCAAACCTGCCCAGCTTTTACACTCCACCCTTGCAGAACTGCACAGCATCTACTGCCCACCCAGGCAAACCCACCCAGCATCAACAGCCCACCCAGGCAAACCTGCCCGGCATCGACACCCCAGCCAGGCAAGCCAGCCCGGCACCTACACCACACCCAGGAAAACCTTCCTATCATCTGCACCCCATGCTCGCAAACTTTCCTGGCATCAGCACCCCACCGAAGCAATCCTGCCCAGCATCTACGCCACACCGAAGCAAACCTGTCCAGCATCTACACCACACCCAAACAACCTGACCAACATCTACACCCCAGCCAGACAATACCTGCCAAACATCTACAACCCACCTAGGCAATGCCTGCCCAGTATCTACAGCCCAAACAGGTAAACCTACCCAGCATCTACAGTCCACCCAAGCAAACCTGCCCAGCATCTACTCCCCACCCAGGCAAACCTGCCCAGCATCTACACCTCACCCAGGCAACAGTTGGGCAGCATCTACACCCCACCCAGGCAATAACTGCCCAGCATCTACATGCCAACACAAGCAAACCTGTCCAGCATCCACACCCCACCCAGGCAATACCTGCCCAGCATCTACACCCCACCCAAGCAAAACTGCACAGCATCTATACCCCTCCCAGGAAATACCTGCCCAGCATCTACACCTCACCGAGGCAATACCTGCCCAGTATCTACAGCCCACCAAGGCAAACCTACTCAGCATCTACTGCCCATCAAACAAACCTGACCAGCATCTACAACACACCCAGGCAAGCCAGCCTGGCACCTACACCTCACCCAGGAAAATCTTCCTCTCATTTTCACCCCATGCTCGAAAACATTCCTGGTATCAGTACCCCACCAAAGCAATCCTGCCGGGCATCTACACCACTCCGAAGCAAACCTGTCCAGCATCTACACCACACCCAAACAATCTGCCCAGCATCTACACTCCAGACAGACAATAACTGCCAAGCATCTACACCCCACCCAGGCAAACCTACCCAGCATGTACAGTCCACCCAAGCAAACCTGCCCAGCATCTACTCCCCACCCAGGCAAACCTGCCCAGCATCTACACCCCACCCAGGCAACAGTTAGGCAGCATCTACACCCCACCCAGGCAATAACTGCCCAGCATCTACATGCCAACGCAAGCAAACCTGTCCAGCATCTAAACCCCACCCAGGAAATACCTGCCCAGCATCTACACCGCATCCAGGCAAAAATGCACATCATCTACACCCCTCCCAGGAAATACCTGCCCAGTATCTACACCCCACCCAGGCAATACCTGCCCAGTATCTACAGCCCACCAAGGCAAACCTACCCAGCATCTACTGCCCATCAAAGCAAACCTGACCAGCATCTACAACCCACCCAGGCAAGCCAGCCTGGCACCTACACCTCACCCAGGAAAATCTTCCTCTCATTTTCACCCCATGCTTGTAAACATTCCTGGTATCAGCACCCCACCAAAGCAATCCTGCCGGGCATCTGCACCACTCTGAAGCAAACCTGTCCAGCATCTACACCACACCCAAACAATCTGCCCAGCATCTACACCCCAGACAGACAATATCTGCCAAGCATCTACACCCCACCCAGGCAAACCTACCCAGCATGTACAGTCCACCCAAGCAAACCTGCCCAGCATCTACTCCCCACCCAGGCAAACCTGCCCAGCATCTACACCCCACACAGGCAACAGTTAGGCAGCATCTACACCCCACCCAGGCAATAACTGCCCAGCATCTATATGCCAACACAAGCAAACCTATCCAGCATCTACACCCCACCCAGGCAATACCTGCACAGCATCTACACCCCATCCAGGGAAAAATGCACATTATCTATACCCCTCCCAGGAAATACCTGCCCAGTATCTACACCCCACCCAGGCAATACCTGCCCAGTATCTACAGCCCACCAAGGCAAACCTACCCAGCATCTACTGCCCATCAAAGCAAACCTGACCAGCATCTACAACCCACCCAGGCAAACCTGCCTTGCATCTACACTCCACCCATGCAATAGCGGGCCAGCACCTACACCACAACCAGGCAATACCTGCCCAGCATCTAAAGCCCACCCAGGCAAACCTACCTTGCATCTACAGCTCACCCAGGCAAACCTGCCCAGCATCTACATCACAACCCAAGCAAACCAGCCCAGGATCTACACCACACCCAAGCAAACATGGAAGCATCTACACCCCACCCAGGCAAACCTACAAGCATCTATATCCAATGCAGGCAAACCATCCCAGCATCTACACCCTGCCCAGACAAACCTTCCCAGCATCTACCCCCCCACCCAGGCTAACCTGATCAGCATCTTCACCCCACCCAGAAAAACCTGGAAGCATCTACAACTCACTCAGGCAAACCTGCAGGCATCAACATCTCATGCAGGCAAACCAGCCCAGCCTCTACATCCTGCCCAGACAAACCTACCCAGCATCTACACCTCACCCAGGCAAACCAGTCCAGCATCCACACCCCACCCAGGCAATCCTGCTCAGCATCTACTCCCCACCCAGGCAAACCTGCCCAGCATCTACACCTCACCCAGGCAACAGTTGGGCAGCATCTACACCCCACCCAGGCAATAACTGCCCAGCATCTACATGCCAACCCAAGCAAACCTGTCCAGCATCCACACCCCTCCCAGGCAATACCTGCCCAGCATCTACACCCCACCCAAGCAAAACTGCACAGCATCTATACCCCTCCCAGGAAATACCTGCCCAGCATCTACACCTCACCAAGGCAATACCTGCCCAGTATCTACAGCCCACCAAGGTAAACCTACCCAGCATCTACTGCCCATCAAAGCAAACCTGACCAGCATCTACAACCCACCCAGGCAAGCCAGCCTGGCACCTACACCTCACACAGGAAAATCTTCCTCTCATTTTCACCCCATGCTCGTAAACATTCCTGGTATCAGCACCCCACCAAAGCATTCCTGCTGGGCATCTACACCACTCTGAAGCAAACCTGCCCAGCATCTACACCCCACACAGGCAACAGTTAGGCAGCATCTACACCCCACCCAGGCAATAACTGCCCAGCATCTACATGCCAACACAAGCAAACCTGTCCAGCATCTACACCCCACCCAGGCAATACCTGCCCAGCATCTACACCCCATCCAGGCAAAAATGCACATTATCTAAACCCCTCCCAGGAAATACCTGCCCAGTATCTACACCCCACCCAGGCAATACCTGCCCAGTATCTACAGCCCAACAAGGCAAACCTACCGAGCATCTACTGCCCATCAAAGCAAACCTGACCAGCATCTACAACCCACCCAGGCAAACCTGCCCAGCATCTACACCTCACCCAGGCAACAGTTGGGCAGCATCTACACCCCACCCAGGCAATAACTGCCCAGCATCTACATGCCAACCCAAGCAAACCTGTCCAGCATCCACACCCCACCCAGGCAATACCTGCCCAGCATCTACACCCCACCCAAGCAAAACTGCACAGCATCTATACCCCTCCCAGGAAATACCTGCCCAGCATCTACACCTCACCAAGGCAATACCTGCCCAGTATCTACAGCCCACCAAGGTAAACCTACCCAGCATCTACTGCCCATCAAAGCAAACCTGACCAGCATCTACACCCCACCCAGGCAATACCTGCCCAGCATCTACACCCCATCCAGGCAAAAATGCACATTATCTATACCCCTCCCAGGAAATACCTGCCCAGTATCTACACCCCACCCAGGCAATACCTGCCCAGTATCTACAGCCCACCAAGGCAAACCTACCCAGCATCTACTGCCCATCAAAGCAAACTTGACCAGCATCTACAACCCACCCAGGCAAACCTGCCTTGCATCTACACTCCACCCATCAGCTGGCCAGCACCTACACCACAACCAGGCAATACCTGCCCAGCATCTAAAGCCCACCCAGGCAAACCTACCTTGCATCTACAGCTCACCCAGGCAAACCTGCCCAGCATCTACATCACAACCCAAGCAAACCAGCCCAGGATCTACACCACACCCAAGCAAACATGGAAGCATCTACACCCCACCCAGGCAAACCTACAAGCATCTATATCCAATGCAGGCAAACCATCCCAGCATCTACACCCTGCCCAGACAAACCTTCCCAGCATCTACCCCCCCCACCCAGGCTAACCTGCCCAACATCTTCACCCCACCCAGAAAAACCTGGAAGCATATACAACTCACTCAGGCAAACCTGCAAGCATCAACATCTCATGCAGGCAAACCAGTCCAGCCTCTACACCCTGCCCAGACAAGCCTACCCAGCATCTACACCTCACCCAGGGGAAACCAGTCCAGCATCCACACCCCACCCAGGCAATCCTGCTCAGCATCTACACCAAACCCAGGCAAACCTGCCCAGCATCTAAACCACACCCAAGTAACCTAAGCAGCATCTACACCCCACCCAGACAAACTTTCCCAGCATGCACTCCCCCCCAGGCAAACCTCCAAAGCTGCTACACCCCACTCAGGCAATACCTGTCCAGCATCTACACCCCACTGAGGCAATACCTGCCCAGTATCTACTGCCCACCCAGGCAAACCTACGCAGCATCTACAGTCCACCCAAGCAAACCAGCCCAACATCCACACCCAAACCCAAGCAAACCTGCCCAGCATCTACACCCCACAGAAGCAAACCTCCACAGCATTTACACTCCACCCAGGCAAACCTGCCCAGCATCTATGTCCCACTCAATCAAACCTGTCCAGCATCTACACCCCACCCAGGCAAACCCGCAACCATCTACATCCCGCGCACGCAAACCAGTCCAGCATCTACACCTGCCAAGGCAATCCTGTTCAGCATCTACACCCCACCCAGACAAACCTTGAAGCATCTACACCACACACAGGCAAACCAGTCCAGTATCCACACCCCACCCAGGCAATCCTGTTCAGCATCTACACCAAACTCAGGCAAACCTGCCCAGCATCTAAACCACACCCAAGCAACCTAACCAGCATCTATACCCCACCCAGGCAAACTTGGCCAGCATGCACTCCCCACCCAGGTAAACCTCCAAAGCTGCTACACCCCACCCAGGCAATACCTGCCCAGTATCTACAGCCCAACCAGGCAAACCTGCCCAGCATCTACAGTCCACCCAAGCAAACCTGCTCACCATCTACTCCCCACCCAGGCAAACCTGCCCAGCATCTACACCCCACCCAGGCAACAGTTGGGCAGCATCTACACCCCACCCAGGCAATAACTGTCCAGCATCTACATGCCAACCCAAGCAAACCTGTCTAGCATCCACACCCCACCCAGGCAATACCTGCCCAGCATCTACACTCCAACCAAGCAAAACTGCACAGCATCTATACCCCTCCCAGGAAATACCTGCCCAGCATCTACATCTCAGCCAGACAATACCCGCCAAGCATCTACACCCCACCCAGGCAATACCTGCCCAGTATCTACAGCCCACCCAGGCAAACCTACCCAGCATCTACACCCCACCCAATCAAACCAACCCATAATCTACACCCCACCCAAGCAAACCTTCCCACCATCTACACCCCAAGGCAAACCTGCAAACATTTACACCCCACCCAGGCAAACCTGCAAGCATTTACATCCCATGCAGATAAACCAACCCAGCATCTACACCATGCCCAGGCAAACGCTCCAAGCATCTAAACCCCACCCAGTCAGACCTGCCCAACAGCTGCACTCCGCCCAGGCAAAACTTCCCAGCATCTAAACCCCACTCAGTTAAACCTGCCCGGCATGTACACCGCATCCAGGAAAACCTGCTCAGCATCTGAACCCAGGCAAACCTTCCCAGCATCTGCACCCCACTCAGGCAAAACTTCCGGGCATCTGCACCCCGCCCAAGCAATCCTACCCAGCATCTACATCACACCGAATCAAACGTGCCCAGCATCTACATCCCACCCAAGCAACCTGCCCAGCATCTGAACCCCACCCAAGCAAACCTGCCCAGCATCTACACCCCACCCAACCAAACCTGCCCAGCTTCTACACTTCACCCTTGCAGAACTCCCCAGCATCTACTGCCCACCCAGGCAAACCCGCCCAGCATCAACAGCCCACCCAGGCAATCCTGCCCGGCATCGACACCCCAGCCAGAAAAGCCAGCCTGGCACCTACACCCCACCCAGGAAAACCTTCCTGTCATCTGCACCCCATGCTCGCAAACCTTCCTGTCGTCAGCACCCCCCTGAAGCAATGCTGCCCAGCATCCACGCCACACCGAAGCAAACCTGTCCAGCATCTACACCACACCCAAACAACCTGACCAGCATCTACACCCCAGCCAGACAATACCTGCAAAACATCTACAACCCACCTAGTCAATACCTGCCCAGTATCTACAGCCCAACCAGGCAAACCTACCCAGCATCTACAGTCCACCTAAGCAAATCTGCTCAGCATCTACTCCCCACCCAGGCAAACATGCCCAGCATCTACACCCCACCCAGGCAACAGTTGGGCAGCATCTACACCCCACCCAGGCAATAACTGCCCAGCATCTACATGCCAACACAAGCAAACCTGTCCAGCATCCACACCCCACCCAGGCAATACCTGCCCAGCATCTACACCCCACCCAAGCAAAACTGCACAGCATCTATATCCCTCCCAGGAAATACCTGCCCAGCATCTACACCCCACCCAGGCAATACCTGCCCAGTATCTACAGCCCACCAAGGCAAACCTACCTAGAATCTACTGCCCATCAAAGCAAACCTGACCAGCATCTACAACCCACCCAGGCAAGCCAGCCTGGCACATACACCCCACCCAGGAAAATCTTCCTTTCATTTTCAGCCCATGCTCGTAAACATTCCTGGTATCAGCACCCCACCAAAGCAATCCTGCCAGGCATCTACACCACTCCGAAGCAAACCTGTCCAGCATCTATACCACACCCAAACAATCTGCCCAGCATCTACACCCCAGCCAGACAATACCTGCCAAGCATCTACACCCCACCCAGGCAAACCTACCCAGCATCTACAGTCCACCCAAGCAAACCTGCCCAGCATCTACTCCCCACCCAGGCAAACCTGCTCAGCATCTACACCCCCACCCAGACAACAGTTAGGCAGCATCTACACCCCACCCCGGCAATAATTACCCAGCATCTACATGCCAACACAAGCAAACCTGTCCAGCATCTACACCCCATCCAGGCAAAACTGCACATCACCTATACCCCTCCCAGGAAATACCTGCCCAGTATCTACACCCCACCCAGGCAATACCTGCCCAGTATCTACAGCCCACCAAGGCAAACATACCCAGCATCTACTGCCCATCAAAGCAAACTTGACCAGCATCTACAACCCACCCAGGCCAACCTGCCTAGCATCTACACTCCACCCACGCACTAGCGGGCCAGCACCTACACCATAACCAGGCAATACCTGCCCAGCATCTAAAGCCCACCCAGGCAAACTTACCTTGCATCTACAGCTCACCCAGGCAAACCTGCCCAGCATCTAAACCACACCCAAGCAAACATGGAAGCATCTACACCCCACCCAGGCAAACCTACAAGCATCTACAGTATATCCAATGCAGGCAAACCAACCCAGCATCTACACCCCACCCAGGCTAACCTGCCCAGCATCTTCACCCCACCCAGACAAACCTGGAAGCATCTACAACTCACTCAGGCAAACCTGCAAGCATCAACATCTCATGCAGGCAAACCAGCCCAGCATCTACACCCTGCCCAGACAAACCTACCCACCATCTACACCTCACCCAGGCAATCCTGCTCAGTATCTAAACCAAACCCAGGCAAACCTGCCCAGCATCTAAACCACAACCAAGCAACCGAACCAGCATCTACACCCCACCCAGGCAAACTTGCCCAGCATGCACTCCCCACCCAGGCAAACCTCCAAAGCTGCTACACCCCACCCAGGCAATACCTGTCCAGCATCTACAACCCACCGAGGCAATACCTGCCCAGTATCTACTGCCCATCCAGGCAAACCTACCCAGCATCTACAGTCCCAAGCAAACCTGCCCAACATCCACAACCCAACCCAAGCAAACCTTCCCAGCATCTACACCCCACAGAAGCAAACCTCCACAGCATCTACACTCCACCCAGGCAAACCTGCCCAGCATCTATGTCCCACTCATTCAAACCTGTCCAGCATCTACACCCTACCCAGGCAAACCCGCAAGTATCTACATCCCATGCACGCAAACCAGCCCAGCATCTACACCCTGCCCAGGCAATCCTGTTCAGCATCTACACCCCACCCAGACAAATCCGGAAGCACCTACACCACACCCAGGCAAACCTTGAAACATCTAAATCCCATGCAGGCAAACCAGCCCAGCATCTACACGCCACCCAGGGTAACCTGCCCAGCATCTACACCCCACCCACGCAAACCTTCCTGTCATCTTCACCTCACCCAGGCAAACCTTCCCGGCATCTGCACCACACCTACGCAATCCTGCCCAGCATCTGCACCACACCTAAGCAAACCTGCCCAACATCGACAGCACAACCAAGCAACCTGCCCAACATCTACACCCCAAACAAGCAAACCTGCCCAGCGTCTACTCCCCACCCAGGCAAACCTGCCCAGCTTCTACACTCCACCCTTGCAGAACTGCTCAGCATCTACTGCCCACCCAGGCAAACCCGCCCAGCATCAACAGCCCACCCAGGCAATCCTGCCCGGCATCGACACCCCAGCCAGGCAAGCCAGCCCAGCACCTACACCCCACCCAGGAAAACCTTCCTGTCATCTGCACCCCATGCTCACAAACTTTCCTGGCATCAGCACCCCACCAAAGCAATCCTGCCCAGCATCCACGCCACACCGAAGCAAACCTGTCCAGCATCTACACCACACCCAAACAACCTGACCAGCATCTACACCCCAGCCAGACAATACCTACAAAACATCTACAACCCACCTAGACAATACCTGCCCAGTATCTACAGCCCAACCAGGCAAACCTACCCAGCATCTACAGTCCACCCAAGCAAACCTGCTCAGCATCTACTCCCCACCCAGGCAAACCAGCCCAGCATCTACACCCCACCCAGGCAACAGTTGGGCAGCATCTACACCCCACCCAGGCAATAACTGCCCAGCATCTACATGCCAACACAAGCAAACCTGTCTAGCATCCACACCCCAACCAGGCAATACCTGCCCAGCATCTACACCCCACCGAGGCAATACCTGCCCAGTATCTACAGCCCACCAAGGCAAACCTACCCAGCATCTACTGCCCATCAAAGCAAACCTGACCAGCATCTACAACCCACCCAGGCAAGCCAGCCTGGCACATACACCCCACCCAGGAAAATCTTCCTTTCATTTTCACCCCATGCTCGTAAACATTCCTGGTATCAGCACCCCACCAAAGCAATCCTGCCGGGCATCTACACCACACCCAAACAATCTGCCCAGCATCTACACCCCAGCCAGACAATACCTGCCAAGCATCTACACCCCACCCAGGCAAACCTACCCAGCATGTACAGTCCACCCAAGCAAACCTGCCCAGCATCTACTCCCCACCCAGGCAAACCTGCCCAGCATCTACACCCCACCCAGGCAACAGTTAGGCAGCATCTACACCCCACCCAGGCAATACCTGCCCAGCATCTACACCCCATCCAGGGAAAACTGCACATCATCTATACCCCACCCAGGAAATACCTGCCCAGTATCTACACCCCACCCAGGCAATACCTGCCCAGTATCTACAGCCCACCAAGGCAAACATACCTAGCATCTACTGCCCATCAAAGCAAACCTGACCAGCATCTACAAACCCACCCAGGCAAACCTGCCTAGCATCTACACTCCACCCATGCAATAGTGGGCCAGCACCTACACCATAACCAGGCAATACCTACCTAGCATCTAAAGCCCACCCAGGCAAAGCTACCTTGCATCTACAGCTCACCCAGGCAAACCTGCCCAACATCTACATCACAACCCAAGCAAACCTGCCCAGGATCTACACCCCACCCAAGCAAACATGGAAGCATCTACACCCAGCCCAGGCAAACCTGCCCAGCATCTTCACCCCACCCAGACAAACCTGGAAGCATCTACAACTCACTCAGGCAAACCTGCAAGCATCAACATCTCATGCAGGCAAACCAGCCCAGCATCTACACCCTGCCCAGACAAACCTACCCGCCATCTACACCTCACCCAGGCAAACCAGTCCAGCATCCACACCCCACCCAGGCACTCCTGCTCAGCATCGAAACCACACGCAAGCAACCTAACCAGCATCTACACCCCACCCAGGCAAACTTGCCCAGCATGCTCTCCCCACCCAGGCAAACCTCCAAAGCTGCTACACCCCACCCAGGCAATACCTGTCCAGCATCTACACCCCACCGAGGCAATACCTGCCCAGTATCTACTGCCCACCCAGGCAAACCTACCCAGCATCTACAGTCCATCCAAGCAAACCTGCCCAACATCCACACCCCAGCCCAAGCAGACCTTCCCAGCATCTACACCCCACAGAAGCAAACCTCCACAGCATCTACACTCCACCCAGGCAAACCTGCCCAGCATCTATGTCCCACTCAATCAAACCTGTCCAGCATCTACACCCCACCCAGGCAAACCCGCATCTACATCCCATGCACACAAACCAGCCCAGCATCTACACCCTGCCCAGGCAATCCTGTTCAGCATCTACACCCCACCCAGACAAACCCAGAAGCATCTATATCACACCCAGGCAAACCTGGAAACATCTATATCCCATGCAGGCAAACCAGCCCAGCATCTACACCCTATCCAGGTAAACCTTCCTGTCATTTTCACCCCACCCAGGTAAACCTTCCCGGCATCTGCACCACACCTACGCAATCCTGCCTAGCATCTGCACCACACCTAAGCAAACCTGCCCAACATCTACAGCACAACCAAGCAACCTGCCCAGCAGCTACACCCCAAACAAGCAAACCTGCCCAGCGTCTACTCCCCACCCAGGCAAACCTGCCCAACATCTACACCCCACCCAGGTAATTCCTGCCCAGCATGTACACCCCACCCAATCAAACCTACCCATAATCTACACCCCACTAAAGCAAACCTTCCCACCATCTACACCCCACCAAGGCAAACCTGCAAACATCTACACCCCACCCAGGCAAATCTGCAAGCATTTACATCCCACGCAGAGAAACCAACCCAGCATCTACAGTGTGCCCAGGCAAACCCTCCCAGCATCTAAACCCCACCCAGTCAAACCTGCCCAGCAGCTACACTCCACCCAGGCAAACTTTCCCAGCATCTAAACCCCACCCTGTTAAACCTGCCCGGCAACTACACCCCATCCAGGAAAACCTGCTTGGCATCTGAACCCTACCCAGGCAAACCTTCCAGGCATCTGCACCCCACTCAGGCAAACCTTCCCAGCATCTGCACCCCACTCAAGCAATCCTGCCCAGCATCTACATCGCACTGAATCAAACATGCCCAGCATCTACAACAGACCCAAGCAACATGCCCAGCATCTGAACCCCACCCAACCAAACCTGCCCAGCATCTAAACTCCACTCTTGCAGACCTGCCCAGCATCTACTGCCCACCCAGGCAAACCCACCCAGCATCTACACCCCAAACAGGCAAGCCAGCCCGGCACCTACACCCCACCCTGGAAAACCTTCCTCTCATCTGCACCCCATGCACGCAAACTTTCCTGGCATCAGCACCCCACCGAAGCAATCTTGCCCAGCATCTACACCACACCGAAGCACACCTGTCCAGCATCTACACCACACCCAAACAACCTACCCAGCATCTACACCCCGGCCAGACAATACCTGCCAAGCATCTACACCCCACCCAGGCAATACCTGCCCAGTATCTACAGCTCACCCAGGCAAACCTACCTAGCATCTACAGTCCACCCAAGCAAACCTGCCCAGCATCTACTCCTCACCCATGCAAACCTGCCCAGCATCTACACCTCACCCAATCAAACCTATCCATAGTCTACACCCCACCCAAACTAACCTCCCCACCATCTACACCCCACCAAGGCAAACCTGCAAACATCTACACCCCACCCAGGCAAACCTGCAAGCATTTACATCTCACACAGACAAACCAAACCAGCATCTACACCGTGCCCAGGCAAACCCTCCCAGCAACTAAACCCAACCCAGTCAAACCTGCCCAGCAGCTACACTCCACCCAGGCAAACCTTCCCAGCATCTAAACCCCACCCAGTTAAACCTGCCACGGCATCTACACCCCATCCAGGAAAACCTGCTTGGCATCTGAACCCTACCCAGGCAAACATTCCCAGCATCTGCACCCCACTCAGACAAACCTTCCCGGCATCTGCACCCCACCCAAGCAATCCTGCCCAGCATCTACATCGCACTGAATTAAACATGCCCAGCATCTACAACCCACCCAAGCAACCTGCCCAGCATCTGAACCCCATCCAGGCAAACCTGCCCAGCATCTACACCCCACCCAACCAAACCTGCCCAGCATCTACGCTCCACCCTTGCAGACCTGCCCAGCATCTACTGCCCACCCAGGCAAACACACCCAGCATCAACAGCCCACCCAGGCAATCCTGCCCGGCATCAAGAGCTGTTTCTTGAAGTAAGACAGTACAGTTACATAAGAACTTACCGTAACCGTAGATCTTCGAGAACAGCTCTTGCATCAGGTAGTTTCCTTCCCACCTTCCCCTCTGGAGGTCGAGTCTTCTGACCTAGTTTCTAGGCTACAGCACCTTTGACGCCATCCTACTGCAAACCTTCCTTTGGAAGTGGATCCCGGTCTCCCCTTCAGATGTCACCTTTGGGCCGGGAGTCTTTGTTGGGAAAACTGGGGATGCTGGAGGACCACCCCCTTTTATGTGATGCCTGATGTCAAGGAGGGGCCGATGTCGGGGGCGGTCCCCCACTGGATACTGCTAGCTAGAATTTTTCCGTGCGGTCCTGGCACCTGCCGGCTTCAGTCCTAATGGTGTAACCTGCTGCAAGAGTGGTTCTCGAAGATCTACTGTTACGGTAAGTTCTTACATGACTGTACTTTCACAGTTCATGTTGTCTTCCTGTTGAATCTCTTTTATAAATAAATAAACCTGTTCCAAGGAGTTCCCTCTTTTTCTATACCTCCCCCTCAGCAGATCCTTATGATAGACACTTCCAGCCTCAGTTGGGGAGCCCACGTGGGACCCACCAAACTCAAGGGACATGGTCTAAGATAGAACAGGATCTCTACATAAATGTTCTGGAGATGCAAGTAGTTCTGTATGCCCTGCATGCCTTTCAGACCCAGCTCTCCATAGATCTGCTTTTGGTTCAGACAGACAACATGTGTGTAGTTTATCACATAAACAAGCAGGGAGTGACTCATTCCTATCCCCTTTGCAGGGAACCGATGAGAATCTGGTACTGGGCCATCGATCACGGCCTGGAACTCTCAGCTGTCCATGTTCCTGATGACCAAAATGTCCTGGCAGACAGCCCGAGTCACTCGTGGTCCACAGCCCATGAGTGGGAACTTCTAACCTCAGTGGTAGAAGACCTCTTTGACAGATGCAGTAGGTCTGAGTTGGACCTTTTTGTGACCCCACACAGTGTAAAACTGACACTTTTCTGCTTTCTAGATCCAGGGCCTGGAGTTTTCTGCTGAGACGCATTGTCCCTCTCCTGGACTGCGAGGTTTCTGTATGCTTTCCCTCCCTCCCTGTTCCTTCAACGAGTTCTGATCAAACTCTAGATGGAAGGGGCTACAATGATCCTCATCGCCCCATTCTGGCCTCATCAGAACTGGTTCCCCTTGCTGCAACAGCTGGCAGTGGTACTTCTGCTGTCCCTGTGCACAGGCTTGCTCTCCCAGGAATGGGGCACCCTGGTCCATCCAGATCTTAAGTTTCTCCATCTCCATGCATGGCTCCTGAGGTCATAGCCATCACCAGATCTGGGGTCTCCTCCAGAGTAACGGATGTCATGGTTACGGCCAGGAAGCCCTCCACCAGGGCACTTACTCTATGAAATGGAAGTGCTTCACTCTTTGGGGCTGCATCACACCATTTAGATCCCTTCACCTGTCCAGTGGGTCAGGTCCTGGAGTACCTTTTGTCCCACTTAAACTGGTTTGTAGTACTCATCTATTAAGGTACATCTCTCTGCCATCTCTGCCCATCATGTACAGTGGCATCCCCCAGCATGAAACCCACTTTTAAAGCACTCTGCAATATGCTGCAGCAGACCTACTGAATAAAGCAATGTAATTTCAAAGGCAATTAGTCACGTTTATCATGCAGGAAACTGTGGCATTCACTTCATCCTGGTAGTGTCACATTTTCCTGAGTGACAAAAGGGACTAATTGCCATTGAAATTACATTGCTTCATACCGTAGGTCTGCTGTAGCATTCTGCAGAGTGCTGCAAAAAAGGGACCCTGTCCAGCCTTAGGATCTTAATTTCATGGTTGGAAAAGCTTATGCTGCCTCCCTTTTAACCAGCTGCATCTTGGGCAGTGCTTTCCATCATGGAATGCATTATTTTTAGCTGCCCTTACTTCTGCTCGAAGGATTTCCGAGCTTCAGCCCCTCATGCGTATGGAGCCTTATATCCATAGGGGAAGCGAAAAACCATTGTATTTGTGTACAGAGACTCAGTTTCTTCCTAAGGTGGTGTTGGAGTTTACTTTGACTCAATCCATCAGGTGGCCTATTTATTTTCCAGAGCATTCCAATCAGGGAAGGCACTGCTCCATACCTTGGATGTGCACAGAATCCTGAGGCACTGTACACACTGGATTAAGGATTCCCATAAGTCCAATCAGTTGTTTCGTTTGCCACTGGTAAAGAGCACACCCCAGTGTCCAGTGTGACCTCCAGCACAGAGGGAGGAGGTTGACAGAACTTTAGTGGAAGAAATAACACAAGATGGCAGAAAAAACAGAAGTGCTACTGCTGGGAGATTTTAACATGCCAGATGTGAACTGGGCCATCCTAGCAGCTGCCTCAGTCAGGAGCTAAGACATCTTAGAATCCTTGCAGGGGGAAGACCTCAAGTAGTTGGTTCTGGAGCCCACAAGGGCAACATGATCTTGGACCTTGTGCTAACCAATGAGGACAGGATTAAGGAAGTCAGGGTGGAGAAGCATCTAGGGTCCAGTGACCACCACACTGTATGGTTCAGCATCAGTACAGTGGCACAGGAGAATCACACAAAGACAAGGATCTTGGATTTCAGGAGGGCGGACTTTGCCAAGATGGGAAAAGTGATCAAAGAGGCCCTACAAAAAAAGGGAACCGGGAAGGGGTAGACAAGCAATGGACACACTTAAGAGGCCACAGGGGAAGTGAAAAACCAGTGTATTAAGCTGAACAATAAGTGAAGAAGGAACAAACCACTATGCTTCCCAAAGTGGGTGGCAGAGAAAGTGAGGGACAAAAAGGGTCCTTCAGAAAGTACGAGGAGACTCAAAGAGGAGAATTTTATTTTTAATTTTATTTGAATCTAGGATTACAAGTACTTTTGAGCCAAGACTCTTTTACAAAGGTTCCACGTCAGTTGAGGTACAATTCAGACAAGACATTGAATAACAGTGGGTTACAGGCAGTTACATACAATTTTATACATTCAATACAGCGGCAAAAATGCCAGAAGGAGATCTGGTAACAGGGTTGACACGGAGGAGAGACACACTAGTGAGGTGCGGCCATAGGCACTTATCAAATATCAATTAAAGTGCTACGGGGGTAGGGAAGGAGGGTGGGAGGAGGGGAGGATGAATGGGTGTATGGGAGAGGGAGTTGAGGGGGAGAGGGTTAAGTGCTAGGTGGAAAGAGCAAAGAGGAGAGGGGAGAACAATTAGGAAGGACAGTCACAGGAGCTAGATGCAGACAGGATGTGACAGAGACTGGATTTGAATGGATCAAGCTTTGGCATTGAGGCGATGTCTATGTTGATGCCACTGAACCAGCTGGGAGCTCTGTGCACAAACGACCTTTGCCCTTGTGTGGTGCAGAAGCTGGGATTCAGAGTACTTGGTGATGCGAGCAGTACACGCTGGGCAGAGGAGAGCTTGGACACCTGGGGGAGCAAGGCCTATTGTTATTTTCTTTGTCATATGGCAGGTTTGGTACTTGATCTGGTTTGAAAGTTGAAGCCACCCAGTCTGTGCGTAGAGATCGCACGTGAGTGAGGCGATGGGTGCCGGTTATGAGACGGCAAGCTTTGTTTAATGCAATGGATGTGCACCTGAGAGCGGTGGCAGAGGCAGAGCCGTAGATGATCAGGCCATAGTCGATTATTGAGATTACTGAGCTCTGTACTGCAATCCTTAAGGCATCTGAGGTAAGGCATTGCCTGTGCCTGAAAAGCAGGCCAATGCGAGTGTTGGCAGCCTTGGCAATGTTGTCAATAGAATAGGGCAGTGAATCTAGAGAAACAGAGGGAGGCTGGGAAAGCAGTTAGGAATGCAAAGGCACACATTGAGGAAAGACTAGCTCAGATGGTAAAGGGGGGGAACAGGACATTTTATAGATACATTAGCGATAGAAGGAAGGCCAGAGGACGGATTGTTATACTCAAAGGGGAGAAGGGGGTGCGGAGAGGTTGGAGAGTGACTTAGAGAAAGCATTAATACTGAATTATTACTTTTGTTCAGTATTCACAGTGCAGGGGAAGGGACAGGGGCCACAAGTAATAAGCAAGAGCAATGGAGAGAGAGAGAGAGAGGTAAACACTAGTCCTTTCACAGAGGAGCGAGTCTTGAAGAACTCACAAAACTGAGGGTGGACAAAACAAGGGGACTTGACAATGTTCACCCGAGGATATTACGGGAATTAAGAATGGTGCTAGCAGTGCCACTGGCAGCCCTGTTTAGCGAGTCAGTAGATACAGGAATGGTCCCAGAGGACCGAAAGGGGCAAATGTAGTCCCTCTCCACAAGAGTGGTAGTAAGGAGGAAGCAGGGAACTATAGGCTGGTCTACCTCCCCTCAATAGTGGGTGAGATTATGGAGGTGCTGCCTAAGGAAAGAATTGTGGAACACTTGGTAATCATGGGAGCACAGGATCCACGGCAGCATGGATTCACTGCAAGAAGATCATGTCAAACTAATCTGACTGACTTTTTTGACTGGGTAATGAAGGAGATGGATCAAGGAGGGGTGGTGGATATCGCCTACCTCGATTTCAGCAAGGCCTTCAACACCATATCCCACAGAAGACTGGTGAACAGGCTAGGCAGCCTGGAAGTAGGACACAAGGTGGAAAACTGGGTTAGAAACTGGTTAAGGGACAGGAAGCAGAGGGTGGTAGTAAATGGGATAAAGTCCAAGGAAAGAAGAGTGACTCAGAGGTCAGTCCTGGGGCCAGACCTTTTTAATGTCTTCATCAGTGACACTGCGGAAGGGCTTGAGGAGAAGGTTTGCCTATTTGCAGATGTCACCAAGAACTGCAATACAGTAGACATGATAGAAGGGGGTCAAAAGAATAAGGAGGGATGTGGGAAAACTGGAAAAAATGGTCACAAGTGTGGCAACTAAAATTTAATGCAAAGAAGTGCAAAATTATGCACCTGGGGTGAAGAAACTGGACAGAGAGCTACAGTATTGGGGGGATCACTGACAGTCACCAGGGAGAAGAGGAATTTGGGTATAATCATCTCAGATGACCTTAAAGAGGACCTTTTATGATGGTTCAAAAAGTTATAGCTTGTAGTCATTATATGCAGTACTAGACCTGAAAAGGTGTGTGCATTTGTTATTTTTGGCCAAGGTTTACTCTGCCTTCCACAATATGGATTTGTTTTTGAGCCCCACTGCACTTGCCTTTACTGCTCAGCTGCTGGGCTGCTAGCTCCTGATGACATCACTATAGGGGAGAGGAGTGACTCACACTGTGCAGTACCATGCAGTTGCAACAAAGTTGAAAGGGAAAAAACAGGTTACTCACCTGCAACAGTAGATCTTCCATGGAATGGTCTCTTGCAGTAAGTCATTACTTCTGGGAGTTCCCAGCAGGTGGCACTATCACACGGTAGCTTCTTCCAGAAGTCTCCACACCAGGAACCTCCCCACATGATCTCACTTCCTGGGCTCTGCCTATAAAAGTGAATGGTTCCTGGCAGTCTCCGTTCATTTTCCCGCTGGCTTCAGCTCGCACAGCAGCTAGAACAATCTTCTGCAAGCAGTCTTTGATGAGAATTGAACCTATAACGAACATAAATTAGGGTGCCTGGGCTTAAAATGCGGCACTGCATTTATATGCTTTGGCCAAGAGTCTTATCTGATGACCTGAAAACAAAAGGTTATACATATTATGGAAGAAAAAACGTCCCTGTTGCAAACTCAGGGGGCTCGTGCTAAGGGCCCCAGAATCACTGAGTCATCTTTAAGAAACAAAAAAGAGATGGAAATACCTTCATTACAAGTCCTGCCTGACCGTGATACAACGGTCCCGTCTGCTAACAAGACCTCTTCAAAGAGGCACTCTTCGTCGACGGGTGACAAACCCCCGTCAACGGCAGGCATGTCTACATCTACTTCATTAAAAGGACATAGAAGATCAACCTCTTCACACAAAGGTAGATACTCCCCGTCAACTGAGCTTCATTCATCTAAAGCCTCTCTGCTGACGAGGCTATCTACGGGGATACTCTGGTGACCCTCTTTATCGATGAGGCTCCCTCCCCTGTCGATGGAGCACACCCTCTTCACTTTGTCGACTGCCTCCACCATCGTCGGAGCATGTTTTTTACTATCCATCGTTCACAAGAAACATTCCACTGTCGACGGAACATGCTCTTCATTATCCACCGTCGACGGGACATGCTCTCCCTTATCCATCGTCGACGGGAGATGTTCCACCGTTGATGGAGCCATGCTCTTCATCACCCACCGTTGACGAGAAGCCTTCCATCGTCAACGGAGCATGTCCTCCTTTATCCTCCGTCGACGAGACACCTTCCACCGTCGATGGGGCACGATTTCCCTTATCCATCGTTGATGAGAGATACTACACCATTGAAGGAGCATGTCTTTCACTATTCATCATCAATGGGATACAATCCACCATCGCCGGAGCTTAATTTTCACCATAAAGCAACACATTTAAAGGCATATACTCCATTAATAGAGACTCCTAATGAAACATAAACCCATCAAGGTCATGAATTTTATTATAAAGATCTTTCAAAATACACTCATTATGACCCACCACCACGTTACGTGGGGGTTACGGTCCACCGAATGTCATGGCAAATCGACATCTTTTGCTCACATGTATAATACTCAGCCATCATTTCATGATGCCCATCCTCCTAAAAAATATCCTGAATCATACTATCGAGAGGTGCAAATTGACCCTCCACATGCGTCACTTCCACATATTCAGGGTTCAGACCCCAAATACATGGACTTACCCTCGTCACAGATACCAAATATGGAACTTATTATATATAAAGTTTTACAGTCTCCAGGTTTTGATCAGACATCTGATCTACCAGTATGACCTTATTCCCAGACTACATCTCTGACTCCACCAAAACACGTGCGTACCGAGCTTGAACGCTCCCCTTCGCTCCCTCCTCCTGAACATATGAAGGCTTACTATTCAGACAATGAGTCTCATAATGTTACAGAACCCTCCAAGGACACATATTATGAGGGTTCCCCTGATGACCGGGACATATATTCCCCTTATTCCATCCTCTTGGGACAACGATGTGATTCAACCTCTTATGGTCACCTCTCCACCTGATGACCAGTCATTTACTGATATGATGATGCAAATACAGAAGATTATGGGGTTTTCCACAATGGAACAAGATACTTTAAGTAAGGACATGGCAGAGTATTTGGATCTTCCAATGGAGCCCATATGGGTGATTCCCCTCTTTTCATACTGACATTTAAAAATGAGATTAATGAAGCTTGGAGCCATCCTATAGCTGCACATGCTTTGCTATGTAAAGCGGACCGACTTTTTCAGGCTCCATTAGATTGCCAGTATCTATCAAGTACACCCACTGCAGATTCAGGGGTCATTACTGCTGCTCATGATCGCACTAATAAGCCAAAACATACAAGCATAGTACCCCCGAGAGAGATTCCAGACGACTTGATCATCTGGGGAAGAAAGTATTTGCTTTAACCACCTTAACTATTCGAATAATGAGTTATGTGGGACACATGCTGAAATATCAGTGCACAGTGGGCGCTTCTGCATTAAATATTCTGGACGCATTACCCACATCTCCTGAAAAGGAGCAACTACCATCGATGATCAATACAATCACATCCCTCTCCAGACACCTCCTAAGGTCGGGTTATGATACAGCCGATGCTTCGGCAAGACTTTCAGCCACAGGAACTACCATATGCCACCAGGCATGGCTTAGACTTTCTGGCCTTGTGTCTGATATATAGCAAAAAGTGTCAAACGACCCTTTTTCGGGCGATAAATTATTTGGACCTGGAACACAAGCCATAATGGATAATCGACAAGTCTCAGGCAGACAAATGAGAACAGTGCAGAACCTATACTATAAACAACATCCTCAAAATAAATACTCAAACAAGACAGGAAACTGTTATAACCAAAGAGGTGATTTGAAAGGCAGAGGACGTATAACAAGAGGTACATACAATACCCATAAACCTCCAAGGAACTGCTCACCTCAGGGGCAGATGCCAGTGCCTCTCGATAATCTCCAGTGCTTACACCGGTGTCCTCCCTTAAGTCTCGGAGACGTTGCGGGGGCATTTCTCCATCTTTTATACTGAGGGCTACACCATGAGGCTCTGACACATCTAGCCACTACAAACTAACAATGTTTCCGCCTTTTGATACATCTGGCGACATTTTACTGTATACTGAATTAAATATTTTACCAGAGGTATCACTGTTCATTGTATCATTATTTCACTAAAAATACCACCAACAGCTTAATCTGGTTCAAGGTCAGTTGGCATTCATCTGTATCCCCTTCCCCTGGGTCGTGCCTGAAAATAGGCAGGACTTGTCTAGTGCACTTACCCGGTCAACAAAAACTAAATAAATAAATTGTAACTGGTCATTTCAACCACCACATCGGGGTACCTCCAAACCCGTTTCGTGATGGACCTTTCGTCCCAAATTTAAAACTGGGTTACTACTGATGAAAAGACATCTGGCAACATTTTACTGTATACTGAATGAAATATTTTACTGGAGGTATCATTGTAACAGGTTTTTTCGACCATCACATCGGGGTACCTCCTAACTAGTTTAGTGGCGGATCTATCATCCCAACCTCAAACTGGGTTCCTTCTGATGAAGAGACATCTCCCTACTATTTATTACATTATGATACTATTGAGGGACTATGACCAAGTGGTACCATACTACCTCTATTTAGCATGACCAGTTATAAAAAGGGCAAAGGATTTCAAGCAATCTGATTGGTTGTTAGACGTGCATTAAACGTGTCTAATGCACAGCTAAAACTAGAAACCCCGTTTAGAATACACAGGCCCATTTTATAAGCGCAATAAGACACTCTGGGGATGTGCATTAGACAGTTCTAATGCACGGCTAGGGGACTGGACGCACTCGGGAATACGAATATAATTTTCATATTTCTAATGCCTTTTAGACCTTATACTTCTAATCCATACAAGGCTGGCTTTTATCCTGGTCCTCCCCAGTTGGACATAACTGCTTGGGAATCTCCCAGAAGTAACAACTTATTACAAGAGACCATTCCGTGGAAGATAGATCAGTTACATAAGACCTTACCGTAATAGTAGATCTTCTAGGAATGTCTCTTGCAGAAAGTAGTTTCCCACCCACCATCCCCCTGCCGTATGTAACAGGGAAAAACACAAATGGGGTTGGGATGCTCTGGTACCTTGGTTCCCCTCGGTCCCTCACCTGCACAAGCTAAAACCAGCAGGGAACGGAGACTGCCAGGAACCACGCAATTTCACAGGCACAGCCCAGTAAGTGAGAGCATGTGGGTGGTTCCTGGTGTGGAGACTGCTGGAAGAAGCTGCTGTGTGATAGCACCACCTGCTGGGAACTACCAGAAGTAATGACTTACTATAAGAGACATTCCTAGAAGATCTACTGTTACAGTAAGGTCTTACGTAACTGATCTTTCTAGGAGTGGTAAACGTTCATCTACACTCTTTAGCATGTCCCTTTCTCCTTTAAGGATCACCAGAAGTCTTCAAGCTGGCTTCTCCCACCCACCTGGGTGGTATAACCCTCTGCTCTGCCCCATGTCGCCAGATTTTAGCCCGCTGGAAGCCAGGTGTTGTGCATCCGCAGCCAGGGAGGTCAGGTGGGTTTGTGTGGATGAACAACATATACCACTCCTAGAATTACTGTTACAGGTGAATAATCTGTTTTTCTAGGATCGTGGATATGTTGTTCATCCACACTCTTTGGCAGACTCCTAGCAGTTCTTCAGGAGGAGGGAGGCAGCGCATACCCCCTACTTAGGGAACAGAGATTGGAGAACTGAGGCCCCAAAACCAGCATCCCGCCGTGACTCAAGGTCGATGTGGTAATGGGTAATGAAGGTGTTTGCGGACTTCCATGTAGCAGCCCGACAGATTTCCTGGATAGGGATGTCCCTGGAAGCAGCCACCGATTCAGCAGTGTGGCGGGTAGAATGAGCTCTTATCCCTCTGGAAGGCTCCATGCCCACCAACTCATAACACAGATTAATGCAAGATGTAATCCACCTTGCAATAGTCTGCTTTGCTGCAGATCAGCCAGAAGCGGCTTCAGCGTAGGTGACAAACAGCTGGCAAACCTCTCCCCAAATTTCCGTCGACCTCTCCTTATAATAGGAGAGATCACATCTCAGGTCCAAAGTAAGAGCCTGTACTAGGCCTCCGAGGTGTAATTAGGGTAGTACACCAGCAGAGTTAACACCTGGTTAAGGTGAAACTCTGACACCACCTTCGGAAGGAATTTCGGGTGGGGCACAGGACAACCTTGTCCCTGTGGAAGACCAGATAAGGGGAGTCCACCGAAAGCAGTTGGCGCTCCCCTATCCTTTTGGCAGACGTGATAGCCACCAGGAAGGCCATCTTCCATGACAAGTGTGACAAAGCACACTTGTGCACTGGTTCGAATGACTTGCCCATGAGCTTTGCCAGTACCAGCAGTAGATCCCACGAAGGTGGAGGTTCACACACCGGAGGGGATATGTGATCCAGACCTTTGAAAAAGCACCCAACCACTGTCTCCTGCACCAACATTGGCTGACCGGCCCATGCCCAGTAAGCAGAGATGGCTGCCAGGTGCACCCTAAGGGTCGATGACTGAAGACCCCCTTTGGAGAGAGACCAAAGGTAGTAGAGAATGTTAGCCACCAAACAGGACAGAGGGTCCAGGCCCTTGCCCTGACACCAAATGGAAAACCTTTTCCATTTGAACGCATAACATTTCTTGGTCGATTCCTTTCTGGATGCCTCTACCACAGTGAGGACATCCTTAGAAAAATCCAAAGCCTGGAACTCTAGCCACTCAGGTACCAGGCTGTGAGGTGCAGGGATTGAAGGTCCAGATGGTATACCTTCCCCTGATTGAGAGATATCAGGTCCAGGCATGCTGGAAGCCACCCCATGGGCCTGCAGCTAAGACTGAGGAGATCTGGATACTAGAACTGGCATGGCCAGTCTGGGACTACCAGAATCACCTTCACCTTGTCACTCCCCACCTTGAGGAGCACCTTGTGGATCAAGGGAGATGGAGGGAAGGCATAGAGGAGGTCTGGGGTCCACAGCCTCGAGAAGGCATCCCCCTGCAGTGAGCCTTGCTGAGGAGGGCGGGCATGAAACAGCCTCAGCTTGGTGTTTTCCCTGGAGGCAAACAGGTCCACCATCGGTTTGCTTTAGTGGGAGAACAGGCTGTAAGCTTCCTCTGGATGGAGAGACCACTCGTGGGATGTCTCGCCTAAGCAGCTGAGAGGATCCACCAGATGGTTTGAGGCTCCTGCCACATGGATGGCTGGGAGATCTGCCTCCAAATGGGTGACGAGGGTCCAGATGCAGAGAGCCTCTCTGCAAAGCAGACGGGAGTGTGTGCCGCCCTGTCTGTTGAGGTAGTACATGGTCGTGGTGCTGTCCCTCTGGACTTGAACCACTTAACCCTGGAGCTGAGGAGTGAAAGCTGACAGTGCCAATCTGACTGCTCTGAGCACCAACAGGTAGATGTGGTATCGGGACTCCTCGGAGATCCAGAACCTGTGGGCCCTGTAGTCCCCCATGTGGGCTCCCCAGCACTTGAGAGAGGCATCGGTCGCAAGGACAGCCGTCGGCTCCGGGCGGACAAACGGGATCCCTTCCTGCAATCAGTCTGGGGCGGTCCACCACTGGAGCAGGTCCCACATCCTCTGGGTTACAGTGATCAGCTGATCGAAATGACCATGGCAGTGAGTCCACTGGGTGGCCAGCTCCCATTGGAGGGGGAGCATGTGCAAATGGGCCCAATGGACCACTGAGGTGCACGCCACCATGCAACCCAGAAGGCGCAGGAAGTCTTGGGCAGGGCGCAATTGCCCAACCAGACATGAATGGGCAAATGAGGAGAGAACCTCTGCCCTGTCCACCAGGAGCTGAGCTCTGGCTTGATGAGAGTCGAGCTCTGCCCTGATGAAGCACATCACCTGGGAAGGCACGAGTTCAGACTTGGCCTCGTTGATCAGGAGTCTGAGTGGGGAGCAGGTCTGGAGGGCCAGATCCCTGGATCTCTCCACCTCTTGTTGGGTGGGACCTGCTAAGAGCCAATTGTTGAGGTGGGGGTAAATCCTGACCCCCCCCGATGCCTGAGATGGGCTGCCACAACTGCAGTGCATTTGGTGAAAACCCATGGGGTCGATGACAGACGGAACGGCATGGCTCGGAACTCGTACAGGGTCCCTTCAGCTCTGAAGCAGAGGAACCACCGATGAGATGGATGGATTGGAACGTGAAAGAATGCGTACTGCAGATCCAGTGAACAGAACCACATATTTCGTTCCAAGGATGGTATGATCTGGGACAGACTGACTATCCAAAAGGTGCGTGACCTGACATACTGATTCAGGTTGTGCAGATCTAGAATGGGGCGCCAACCCCCCCCCCGTCCGCTTGGGCACCAGGAAGTACCTGGAGACAAAGCCTGGGTCTACTGGAGGATCCGCCACTGCCTCCTTGAGGAGGAGCAGGGCAATGTCGTCTCGGAAAGCCTTCCTAGTCTGGGCGGATACTCTTTCCTCCCAAGGGGCGCAGGCTCGGCTTGGGGGGTACTGCTCTAATTCTAGAGGCAGTCCCTGACCGACCACTTTGAGAACCCACCTGTCCATAGTGACAGCGGACCAGGCAGAAAGGAAGTGGTGGAGCTGGCCCCCCACAGGAGGACCCAGAGTTGGCGTGACGGGAGAGGGGGAGGCAGCCCCTGCCCCGTCAATGAGCAGGCTTGGAGGAGAAGGATCCAGGACCCGAACCTCGGCCTCCTTTACGGACCTGGAAGGGCCCAGGCTTGGGCCAGGGGTGCCAAGCTTGAGCCTGCTGCTGCTGCCCTCCTTGAAAGAAGGGTTGCTGTGCCACAGGGGAAGAGTGCTGAAAAGGCTTCTTCTTCTGCTGTTTCTTGCCCGAATAACCCTTAGCAGAAATAGTGTCTAAGTTAGCACTGGACTGCTCAATATGCTGAAGGTGACCAGCCAAACCTGGGCTGAAAAGGTCGGTGCCCAGGAAAGACATCAGCTAGTTTGTGCTGAGTATCCGCTGGAAAGGAGGAGAGTCTCAGCCAAGCCCTGCAATGAGAGACGACTGCGGCTGCCATTGAGTGGGCACAAGAATCCCCAAAGTTCAGGGCTGTCTGAAGCTGCTGTTTGGCAACAGCCCAGCCCTTATCCCGGACCTGCTTGACTGTGGTCTGCATGTCCGTGGGGAGGTGTGGGAGGACTTCATCCAAAGACTCCAAGAGGGCATGGGAGAAGTGTGCCATGATGACGGCCGAACTTGCCTAATGAAGGCCAAAAGAAGAGGCCACATAGACCTTGCTGGCCGAATGATCCCTAGAAACATAGAAATTGACGACTGACAAGGACTGCAAGGCCCATCCAGTCGGCCCATTTATTTTTCTACCTTATGAATGTGCCATCGGCCTTTGCTCCATCAATGGCCTATCTATTCATACTCATCTGTATTGCTCGCTTATGCCTATCCCACGACTGTTTGGAGCCCTACACTGTATTCATATCCACCGCTTCCTGAGGTAGGCCGTTCCATGCATCCACCTTTTTGGTGAAAAAGAACTTCCTCACATTACCCCTTAATCGGCCTCCCTCTAATCTCATGCTGTGTCCTCTTGTCCTGCTATTTTTCTTATACTGAAACATGTTAGACTCTTTCACCTTGTTAATGCGCTTAAGGTGTTTGAATGTTTCGATCATATCACCTCTCTCCCTCCTTTGCTCTTGGGTACACATATTGAGCTCAGTTAATCTGTATTCATATGTTTTCTGATGCAGTCCCTGCACCATTTTGGTTGCTCTTCTCTGGACTGCCTCAATTTGGTTAATGTCCTTGTGAAGGTGTGGCCTCCAGTACTGCATGAAGTACTCCGGATGGGGCCTAACCAGTGTCTTGTAAAGAGGGATTATTACCTCCCTCTTCCGACTTGTGATACCCCTACTAATACACCCTAACATCCCCCTAGCCTTACCTACTGCTTTAGTGGTCTGCTTGGATGATTTCAGGTCATCAGTGATGATGATGCCCAAGTTTCTTTCTTCCCTTGTGACTGCCAGCAACTCCCCTCCCACCCTAAAGGTGGCTTCAGGGTTTCTCTTCCCTATGTGATGATCTTGCACTTCTTTGCATTAATCCTCAATTGCCACTCTTCCGACCATTTTGCTAGTTTATCCAGATCTCTTCTCATTCTGCCCACCCCATCTGGATCATCTATTCTGTTGCAGATCTTGGTGTCATCTGCAAACAGACAAACCACCCTCCAGTCCATCTGCAATGTCACTGATGAAGATATTGAAGAGGACTGGTCCCAGGACAGATCCCTGAGGTACCCCACTTGTGACTTGCATCTCTTCTGACTGTATACCGTTTATCACCACTCTATGTTTTCTGTCCGTCAACCAGTTTGCCGCCCAGCTGACCAACTTCTGACCCACCCCAAGCCTACCCAGTTTATTAATCAATCTTCTATGTGGAATAGTATCAAAAGCTTTGCTGAAATCAAGGTAGACAACATCAACTACTCCTCCTTGGTCCACCATTCTGGTTACCCAGTCAAAGAAATCTATGAGATTAGTTTGACAGGACCTTCCTTTTGTAGACCCATGCTGTCTTGGATCCTGTGCTCCTATGCATTCCAGGTGTTGCACTATCCTTTTCTTAAGGAGTGCCTCCATAATCTTGCCCACTACTGAGGTAAGACTGACTGGTCTGTAGTTCCCTGCCACCACTCTTGTGGAATGGGATCACATGAGCCCTTCTCCAGTCTTCTGGGACCTCTTCTGTGCTCAGAGACTCACTAAACAGTTCTGATAATGGCTCTGCCAGTTCAACCCTTAGCTCCTTTAGTACCCTGGGATGTATGCCATTAGGTCCCATTGCCTTATCCACCCTGAGCTTATCAAGCTCTTGTAGAACCTTTTTTTTTGTGAAGGGACTAGTGCACACCTCCCATGCCTCCGTGTCCATGGTGCTGAGCTGTGGGCCCTGCCTTACCTTCTCTTCAGTAAATACTGAGCAGAAGTATATATTTAGGATAGATGCTTTTACATGGTCCTCCTCCTCCTCACACGCCCCCTTATCTCCTTTGATCTTAGCAATACCCGCTCTGGACTTTCTCCTTTCACTAATGTATCTATAGAAAGTCTTGTCACCTTCTTTTACTGTTTGTGCTAGTGTTTCCTCAGTTTGGGCCTTTGCCTGCCTTACTGCCTTCCCTGCTTCCCTTAGGGAAGTTTGGTATGTCTCCCTGTCTTCATCCCGCTGTGTTACCTTACATTTCCTGAAGGCCAGCCTTTTGGCTCTGACCTTTACTGCTAATGTTTTGAGAACCAAAGTGGTTTCCTTCTTCTTTTGCATTTCTTTTTCTCTCTAACACAATGGGATGTTGCTTCAAGTACTGCATCCTTAATGCTTGCCCACTTTGCCTGTACCTCCTCACTTGTATTTCTTTTTGCCAGGGCTAGCTTAACTCTGTTGGCCATCTTATCAAAGTAAGTTCCTCTGAAGTCCCATATTTTTGCCTTGGAATGGGATGATTTAGTTCTAGTGGCCAAATGTTGATAGAGGTATTCCTTCTGCTTCCTCCTTTTAGACTGTCCTGTTAGATCAGGGGTTTCTGGACTGTTATAGTGGCCCAGTGGCATAGGCACCTGGATGGAGCCCTCTAAAACAGTGCAGCACTGAAAAAGCTGCAGTGTTTTCCAAGGATGACTTAGAAATGGGTCCTACATATGAGAAAACTGCCCCATCAGAGAGGCATTTCTCTAAATTACAACAGAAGTGTGGATATTCCCTGGCTGACCTGGCTACGGGTAACTGACTCTGGTTCTGCTGTAATTTATTTACTCTTACTGGGTTTGGTTTGGTTTTCTATGCAGGTCACCAACAAGAGACCCTGGACTGAGCGGGGGATACTTTACTTTAATACCTCACAGCGACCCTTTACCCATCTTTCCCTGTTTTTCAGTTTATTATCGGACTGGTTAATAACCAATACATGCACCAGAGTGGAAAGACTTTTACTGACTTTAAAACTTAGTTCTCTGTGGTTTTCCCCTCACTCTTCCTTCTATCCTCACTCCTTCCTACTCCCCCTACCCTCAACAAGCCCCGAGTCCTTCCTGCAACCCTTACTCACACAACACAGCCCAGTCCTCTCAGTCCTCTTGCAGGGTTCCCAACATCCTGAAGGGCCCCCCTAGTACTAGGTTTCTCCCTTCCCCTCCTCTTCCCTTCCCCACTTTCCTCTCTTTGTACCCATTCCATCTTCCCCTCCCTGTATGCCTTCCAAATTGTTGTCCCCCTTTTATTGCCCTCCTTCTTAGTTGTCAATCCCCCTCTTTTTTATGTCTGTCTGCATCTCTGCTACACTCTTATACCTGTACTTAAATGACTTATTATGCAGCTAAATCTTCCTCCTCATTCTATGTTAATCCTGCTCTATCAATGCACCGAACTGTAACAAATCACTGCATCAAGCATATGCATGCAACATTAATGTAACAATCTCTGTACATTCACATGCTTTTGCAAATGTTTGCAAAGTGTACATATGTAACTTGAATGTTGTATTTAGTGTGAGCATGCCAACTCCTGATCTGTCAACTGCTTCTTAATGTAATCAGTCACTGTATTGAGCATATATGTATGTACTATTAATGTAACAATTTCTGTAAATTCACATGCCTTGCAATTGTTGCAAAGTAGACTTATGTAACTTGTATATCTGTATTTAGCGAGTGTATGTATGTAGGTATGCATGTATTATTGTACTTTCCTCTTTGTTCCTCTCCCCGAGGTTGCACCGGGAGACGAGCAACTTGTCGCTTAGTGTGCCTACCTGGTGAAACATTTCAATAAATAAATAGTTTTCTAAGGATCTAGCGAACTTTAATTGAAAATATTTCTATAAATAAGCAAGCTTTGGAGGCTCTACTTTAAGAGTTCTCACTTCTACTTTTTATGTACAGCAATTTATATGGGAAGTTCTGTGCAGCATTCTTTTGGTTTCTCCCTCATTAATGATAAGTTGGCTTGTTTTAGTCATGAATGGGGTCTGGGGAGCTTCTTTTATATGACTGTATCCTTATTGCTAATAATCTACTCTTGTTGGGGGGGGTGGAGCTGTCGATGGCGAGATGCAATATTTGTTTTTTGTTTTGCTGCAGCTCATATGCAGCATCCACACTAGGTTTTATTTTTTATCTGTTTCTGGGGTGAAATACTACCCCCAGGAGGCCCGGGAGGATATATTTCTTGGCTTTCCTCCAAAGCTCGATACTATTTGCGAGGAGCTCATAGGGAGATCAGTCATTGTCTCCCCTACCTTGGAAGTCACTGATTTGGAGCCGCCCGGTTCCCAGAAAGGGGAAGCGAACTCAGGTTCTACTGAAAAAAGTAGGGTGGAGCTCCAACTTACTTGTAAATAGTTATCTGGGTAAGCGGGGTCAACAGTCTTTGACCCTTCCAGTCCTTAGTTTACCCAAATAGCAGTTTTGTTACTGAAAATGGTTAACTTAAACGCTGCAAATGATGTTATAATAGAAATGAGAAATTGCAAGCAGAGACGAATGAGGTTTATTGATATTACATACAATCAGACACTTGGTTCAGAAATACAGGTGAACTTTATGTTTTATCACTCAGGGGAAAAGGTGACACTAGGGCCTAGATATTCAGACCTGCGCCAAAGGTGAGTGCAAGTCTGGTTCAGTGCAAGTCAGATGTGCCATGTGGAAAAGGAAGCCATATTCACAAGACACGCCACGGAAGGCAAGCTGAATATAGCAAGGATGCACCATAGTGCAACCACAGATGCTCTGGCGCAACCATGAATGCACTGGAGCAGGCCAAAACACACAACCCAGCTGGGTGAGGAAGGGCAACAGGGACATACAGGCAGGGACGCACAGAGGCACAGTACCCCACCAGCATGGCCAACCACAGACAACAGGGGCAAACAGTCCTGGAGGCACCACAGGGCACCAGGCGACAACAGAAACAAGACCCCAGGCAGCCAACGGTGGCACAAGCACCAGAGCAACACACTGGCTCCGCTGGCATACCAATAGCAGAGCCACACAAGACACACCCAACAGGCCAAGACACACCCAACAGGCCATGCTGCAGGGGGTCGTGGCCATGGTGCCAGCACAACACACAAACACAGAGGACCACGGGCCGGGGAGGCACAGGCCACCCAGGGCCACACAGCCTGCCACCCAGAGTGGGGAAGGGCACAGCACTGTGGGTCACACTGGTGTTGGGCATCACAACAGGTGGACAGAAGGGCAGTGCAGGCAGAAAAGGGCACAAGGCACAGGGGCAGGCACAGGCCACTGCAGGACCAACCAGATCGGGACACACACAGGACAGAGACATGGCACACATGCGCAGTACCCCAAGGGGACAGCAGCAGGATACCAGGCACAAGCCCAAGCACAGCACAACAGACACCTGCAGCATGGCTCCACACGCCACCTGCAAAGGAAACACAGACACAGAGGAAGTAGCATAGAAAATTGTTTAATAAACAGAAATGAGGGCCAACAGGGCACCAATATACAAAGAAGAACACAGGAATGGGAGGGGGACACAGGAGGCGGGGGTTAGGGTCCAGGGGCCGTACAATGGGAAGTGGGGATGGGAAAGGCAACAGAGAAGGGCAGGGCAGACAGGGACTGTGCCCCAATGGACTTTCAGGATCTGCTGCCATGCATCATGGCCTCCAGCCAGCAGATGTCCCCTGCAGAGCCACTGTCACTCAAAGGTGGTGCCCCATCACTGCTGTCATCCTTCTGAGCTGGCACAGTATGATGTATAAGGCCTGCACCATCCGGACCGTACTCATCTGCAGCATCACACATGCCCGACCTAGGAGAAGGAGAGAACAGGCAGTAAGCGACATGCCAGAATGAGCCCCATCCCACTTCTCAGAGTGCACTGCACAGTGGAGGCACACCCCAGTGGACGGACCCCAAAGGTCCTGTGAACGGAGGGCCACACCAGCTGGCCACACATGGCACCACAGCAATGCCAACAGGCACACAGGGCCACGCAGTGGCGCACATGCAAGGCACATGACATGGACCACAGGCATTTGTGGCTGCACACACAGTGGAGGCTGTGCGCAAACCCCCCCCCCGGGGCAACACAGTGGATAAGAGTATGGTACATGCACACGGAGTGCAACACCGGCATGTCCACTGGTCCCTGCGCCCATCCAGGCAGTGCCTACACATAGCTGTGGTGACCATGTCTGGAACCCTGTGGCCTACAGTGACCCACACATGCACAGTACATTGGTGTGAACATGCCTACTTGTCCGTCACCATCCAGCAGCCATCCCATCAGGGCAGCCTGCCACGGGCCGCGGCTGCCCTGGCCCTCCTGCAGGCCTCTGGCCCTGTGGATGGATATGAGAGCGAGCAAGCAAAGAGATAGATAGACATAAGAGGACGGTCACAAACAGACAACCCCCCCGGCACACAGGTGGCATGGTGCAGGGTGGGACACCGCCCACTCTGTGGCCCTGGCACATGCACGACTTGACTGCGACATGCACAACAGTGTTGTGCATGCCACAAAAGCATGACACGCAGTGACTGCCAGGACCGTGCCCTCCCACTGGCAGCAGCTCATGCTGTGCATCTTGAGGCCCAGAACAGGAACACCACGGGCATGCATGATGCATGGGAATACTAACCTGGCTGTGGTACAGCGCCACGCTGCACACGAGCCTGGAGCCACTGCAGCCATTCAGGATCCTGCCATTTGAGATCATCAGAGCGGTGCCTGCAATGTTCAGCTGTACGCAGCACCCCCGTGCGGTGTTCAATGGCCGTGGTCACACGGTCCCACACATGGGACCTGGGCTGCTGCAAGGGCACCTGCCTGAACAGCTGGGGTGCATATGGCTCCACCAATGCAACCAGGTTGCACATTTCAATGTTGCTGCAAGTGATTGCCCGATGTGCTGCGCTGCTGCCCAGCAGGGCTGCAGTTCTATGCTACCGTTGTACGTGCAATGGCCTACACTTCTGGCACGTGGTGCAGCCCATGGACATTGCACAATAGTGTACTGTTGTACGGGACTGCGCAGCACGAGGATGTGTGATTGACGTGTGCTCTGGAGGAGTACTGCACAGCACTGCGCATGCGCACAGCGGCATGCCCTGGTGGGTGCAAAGGGTCACGACTGTGACCTGCACGGCACAGGGTGTGACCCTGCGCGATGGCGTGCATGACCCCAGCCTGTGCTCCACGCGGCATAGTGCATCCCATGCAGCCGTACAATGGGCCACTGCGCCGTGATGTGCACGGTTGCGTGATAGGCAGGCAGCACCTCATGCACAGTGTATGGCCGCGCGATAGGTCAAAGCGCACTGTGCCGCACGATTGCTCCGGCGCATCCTGATTGAGCACGGTGCATAATCGCGATATTCAGTCGCCATATGCAGATCACCTCATAGGCTATGAGTGGTGTAACAGGGCTCATTAGCAGCTCATCACCATTGCGCACAAGCTCATTTGCATGTGTTGCACTTGAAAAGTGCCACGCTGGAGCACAGGCCACAGACCGATATTGCAGCCAGATTGGTAAGGGGAACATAACGCTGGCCATGAGAGGCCCATGCCTACAGTGCAACGGAGCAACCTCTTGTGCCTTGCTGCTGCTGACATTCCAATCTGTTACTGTCCACAGGTAGCATGATGTCAGAGGCTGAGGAAGAAGAGGAGCGTGGGCCTGCATGGAAACACAGGCCCAATTTCACAAAGAAGGAGCAGCAGGCCCTGTTTGAGGCCTACTGCAACAGGGAAACCCTGCTGAGTGGTGCCATGGCACAACACAGGACAGGTCAACCAGGTGGGAGGCAGTGGCCACCTACGTGAATGCCCATTGCAAGCACCAAAGGAGTGCCCCGGTGCCAAAAAAAAAAGGTGGGAACTGACAAACGCCGCATAAAGAAGGTGGTAGCCATCAGGACGTCCCACACCAGGACAGGTGGTGGACCACCCACCACCACGGCACTGATGGCAACTGAGGAGCTAGTGGCAGCTATCATCACCCGTGCTGCCAGAGGGTGTTCCTGGTGGTGGTTTCCAGATGGGTGGCAGCCCGTCACAGCATGGTGAGTCAACTCACCACTCATGGGAGGACAGGCAGTCACATGCAGGTGGTCCTGCCATACTGCCACGTGGCCCGCTTGCGGGTGAGTGTGCAGCTCGGCATGGTGCACTGGTGGATGAGGGCCCTGGCAGTGTGACCCCTGGCAGAACCTGCCACCATGGGGTGCTACACATATGCTGACCCTGTGTTTCTGTTTTCCAGCACTGTCACGGCTCACGGAGAGGCACCTCTGGGGAGGGCGCCACCGTGGGACTGAAGTGGAGGAGCCATCGACATCCACGGGCATCTGGCACAGGGACCGACTACACTGTGACAGCGTGGGCTGCTGGATGTCCTGGGGCTGCAGTCGGATGACGACTGTCCCAGCTGCTGAGTGTGATGCTGCCTGGCTGTGCGCAGGCACCAGCTGACGGTGTGTTCAACTCCGATGATAACATGGCGCTGATCCTGGACAGCGTCGGGCATGTGGTACCTGACAGTGTCCAGGGAGAGTCACAAGCACGGTCGGGGTCCAATGTTGCACTGGCGGCTGCGCGGCTGCCCCGTCCCGGCCAACACAGTGGTGTGTGGTGCCACAGCTATGCCTGGCGAGGGTGGGGATGCTGTTGTAGTCGCGGACGCGCTGACCACAGACCAGCTGACAGAGGGGCAGCAGCAGCAGGATGCAGGGACCACCAGGCATCATGCTGCAGGGGACGGTGCTGGTGTGCCCGCTTACAACAGCCCCTATGCAGTCCCCAGTGCAACATCCACCAGAGGTGCGTTGACCAGCATGCTGCGGCACCCTAGCAGGCCAGCATCCGCCCAGGATGCACAGGACACAGACAGGCTGGTCGAGCACACCCAGCTGCTGTGGTAATCTGTGGACAACCAGGCGATGCTCAGTATGGAGATCTGTGCTCTGCGGGCTGAGGTACAGCAGCTGGCCAATCGGCAGGACAGTGGTCATGCGCAGCTCATTGATGAGATCCAATGGGAGAACAGATCATGTACTACCTCCGGCAGGAGAGACCACTCGTGAGATGCAGCACCGATCCAGATTAGGGCATCGGCCAGAGTGTTGGAGGCTCCCGCCACATGAATGGCTAGGAGATCCACCTCCAGTCTGCCCACGAGAGACCAAGCGCAGAGAGCTTCCTTGCACAGAGGCAAGGAGCGCGTCCCGCCCTGGCAGTTTAGGTAGTACATGGTCGTGGTTTTGTCCATCTGGACCTGGACCACTTGACCCCGTACAAATGGAGCGAAGGCAGTGAGGGCTAGTCGGACCGCTCGAAGCTCCAGAAGTTTGATGTGGCATCGAGACTCCTGAGGGGACCAGAGGCCATACGCTCTGAGCTCCCCCAGATGGGCACCCCAAACCACCAGAGAGGCGTTGGTCATTAGAGTGACCATCGGCTCTGGGTGGGACAAATGGGATACCCTCCTGCAGATAAGCTGGAACGATCCACTACTGGACAGCATTCCCCATCTCCTGGGTCACTATCACTGGATGGTCCAGAGGACGAGCGCTGTGACCATGGTGGGCCAGTCCCCATTGCAGGGACGCATGTGCCAGCGGGCCCAACAGACTACACTGGTGCAGACCGCCATGAGGCCCAGGAAGTCCCGGGCAGGTCGCAACTGCCCAACCAGAAATGATTGGGCAAAGGAGGAAAGAACCTCATCCCTGTCCACCGGGAGCCGTGCTCTGGCTCGAAAAGAGTCAAGCCCTTCTCCGATGAACTGAATCACCTGCATTGGCACGAGTTCCGATTTGGCCTCGTTGATGAGGAGGCCAATCTGAGAGCAGACCTGGAGGGCCAGATCCCTGGACCGCTCCACTTCCGACTTGGAGGAGGCTGCAAACAGCCAGTCGTCCAGGTAAGGCTACACCCGGACCCTTCAGTGCCGCAGGATTGCTGTCACCACTGCCATGGATTTGGTGAAAACCCAGGGAGCTGGAAAGAGGCCGAAGGGCATGGCCCGGAACTCGTAAAGGGATCCCTCTGCTCTGAAGCGGAGGAATCGCTGGTGGGACGGACGGATTGGGACGTGAAAGAACGTGTCCTGAAGGTCCAGAGAACAGAACCACATGTCTCATTCCAAGGATGGGATGATCTGAGCCAGAGTGACCATCCTGAAAGTTCGAGACCTTAGGAACTTGTACAGGTCATGTAGGTCTAGAATGGGACGCCAGCCCCCCCCCCATCCGTTTTGGGACCAGGAAGTACCTGGACACAAACCCTGTGTCCGATGGAGGATCCGCCACCTCCCTGATCACCTCCTTCTAGAAGGCCAGGGCAATGTCGGCTCGACGGGCTGACAGAGAGGCTGCGGATCCCGTAGCCCCTGTGGGGCGACGCTCGGCAGGGTGGGGACTGCTCGGACCCAGCGGCAGACTCCTTTCCCACCACTTCCAACACCCAGCGGTCCGTGGTGATATTGGACCAGGCGGAAATGAAGTGGCGGAGCCTCTCCACGGGGAACCCGGGATGAGTGACGAGGTTGGGGCAATACCCATCACTGGGCAGGCTTGGAGGAAGGACCAGTCGAGAGCCTCCTGGACCTTTCCTCCTGGCTTCCTGTTGGAGGAAGCAGCAGGCTTGGCTTTGGGGTGCTGGTGTGAGCCTGCTGGCCCTGATGCTGGTGTTGCTGGGCCGGACGTGCCGCAGGGGCTAAAGGACGAAAGGGCTTACGCTGCTGCTGGCGGCCTTTGTCCTTCTGGGCAGACATGACCGAGTCCAAGGTGGCACTGGACTTCTCGATCCGCTGAAGATGCCTCTCAACCCCAGGACCGAACAAGTCGGTACCCAGGAAGGGAACATCTGCCAGCTTGTGCTGGGTATCTGCCGTGAAAGTGGAGATCCGCAGCCAAGCTCTGCAGTGCATGGCCACTGCGGCCACTACTGACCGGGCACATGAATCAGCGATGTCCAGGGAAGTCTGGAGCTGCTGTTTGGCCACCGCCCTTCCCTGATCCCACACCTGCTTGACCGTAGTCTGGAGGTCAGCCAGGAGATGAGGAATCACCTCATCCAGGGAGCCCAAAAGGGTGTGTGAAAAGTGTGCCATCAGGATGGCCGAGCTGGCCTGACGAAGGCCTAGGGAGGAAGCAGCGTAAACTTTCCGCCCGGAGTAGTCCAACTCCTTGGACTCCTTGTCGGAGGCTTGTCCACGTCGCGAGCGTTCCCGGAATGCGGGAAAAGCTATCGGTCACGAGCCCCTCCGCAGAAGGGTGCTCGAGAAACCGGAGAGTGAACTGGTGGGAACAGCATACATCTGAGCCATCCTGGCCGAAGGTGCTGGACAAGAAGCTGGCCGCTGCCATGGCTCCAGGGCTGGGCCAACAATGGCTTCAGCCACTGGGAAGGCCTCCTTGGGGGAATCCCCACGGTCCAGTATCTCCGTGAGGGGATATTTGGCCCGTTTTGAAACAGGTTCGAGCTTCATCCCAGTGCACTCTGAGATGAGCCGAGGCACTCCCAGAAACCAGGATCGGCTCTTGTCCACCGACTGACCCCCAGTGGACTCCAAGTCAAGCGGCCTGGAGAACAAGGTGGTCATCATCAGACTCCGAGGAGTCTGCGAACAGCTTTGGGCGCCTGAGCCACCCTCCACCTGCCGAGCTCGATCGGGAGTGAGAGTGACAGACAACCGATGGGGCAAGCCCTGACCCGACCGAGAATCCTTGGTTGAGGTCCCAAATTTAGGTTGTGGAGGCGGGGGTTCCACCACAATGGGTGGTGCAGCTGGTTTCGGCTGAACAACCAGTGCCAACTTCGGCTCCTCGACCACTACGAGGGGTTGTTTCGGCCGCTCTGGTGACAGCCACTTAATGGCCGGGGAAGAGGACGAAGTCGGCCTATTCCCGGTCAAAAGGAGCTGCTGCCACATTAGCTCCTCATAGCGCCGACGCAATTTGCGCCAGAGCCTATCATCCGAAGAGGACAAAGATGAGGATGAGTGGTGCCGCCGCTTTCCACGGTGCCGAGACTGAGACCGCCGATGTTGGCTTGATCGGCTGGACCAGGAAGAGGTCCGAGACTGAGACCTTCGGTGTTTCCGAGGGTGGGTCTGAGAGGGGGCAGGGGAAACCCGCTCCTCCCTCAGTTCAGGGACCTTAATCGGGGACTCCAGCACAGGCAAGTCCTCGGTTTCCACTGGGGAACCGGTGAAGGAGGGTTGTCGGCTTCTCCAGTCGACAGCCCATCTGACGGGTCAAGAAAAATCTCGACTGCATCAACGGAGTCTCGGCCAGCTGACCTGACTGGACACCGTGAAGCCAGCGCCTTAGCCACAACCCTCGAATCAAGTCAAGTGTCGACTATCCGAAGGGGACCTCTCCCGGCCTCCTGCACGACGTCGACGGTGGGACTTACCTTTAGGGTCCTTCTTTTTGGACCGAGAAGAATGTCCCAAAGGGCCTTCTCCCTTGGTGGAGAGGGATTGGCAAAGCTCTTTGAAAGAAGCTGTGTAGAAGGATTCCAAGGAGAGCGGGATAAATGCCGTGACCGAAGATGACGATGATGCGGCCTGGGCCGCCTCCTCCTCAAGGGCAATCATCTGCTCCAGCTGTTCCGCTGAACCCGCAGCCGCAGACACCGCCCAACGGGCCTTAGACCTAACCAGAGGATAATGTTTTTTGGGTCGCTCCAATAGTAACCGGGCAGCGCAGTCCTCCAAGACCGAAGCGGAAAAGGATTTGCACAACTCACAAGCCTGTGAATCATGGCCAAGTCCAAGGTTATAAACGCATGTGGCGTGCGGATCGGTCTGGGACATCTTTTGCCCACAGGGGCACTGACGAAATCTGGGAGTCGATGTGTCCATCGCAGCCGCGAGGGAAGAACAGACCGAAGTCTTGTAAACGTTAAAATAAGTTTCGGATTAACCGAAGAGTTTGGATCCAGGCCTAAAACACAGAGCACAAAGGAGGGAACCTGAGCTTCCAAGCGGTAAGGAAGATCTGGCGTCATGGGGCAGAGCCGAGAGTTTTACCACCCGGGTGGGTGGGAGGAGCCAGCTTGAAGACCTTCCGGCACCATTTAAAGCGGCAAGGAACCTGCCAATAAGTGTGGATTGAACAACAAATCCACGTCCCTAGAAATCAAGGCTGAAATGGGTTCTTTAATATATTCTAGTAGTGGTAAAGGGGAGGGCATTGAGTGCAAGGATGAAAAATACTACGGGATTCCCATATACTTTATTTTGCAAAAATGGCAACAGCAATGGTACAAATACTCTCCCATAATATTAATGGGATAAACAA
The DNA here is from genome assembly GCA_016271365.2 of Neoceratodus forsteri. Lineage (NCBI taxonomy): Eukaryota > Metazoa > Chordata > Ceratodontiformes > Ceratodontidae > Neoceratodus > Neoceratodus forsteri. The sequence continues at coordinate 80,391,403 of CM028133.1, read as the reverse complement.
CCCAGTTGAAAGGTCAAGAGTATTCCAGTACTTAAGGAAACAACCCCTTGATTTGATTTAGTTACAGGAGATGCATCTTACAGTGGGATAACATTTAAAGCGGACATGGAGTGGGAGATACCAGGTTTTTGCACCATCCTACAAGAAGGGTAAACATAGAGGTACTGCAATTTTGATTCCCACATCTACGTCATTTGTACTGCAAAAGGGCTATGTTGATCCTGCAGGTTCTTTTGTGATCCTGACAGGGCTACTTTATGAAAAAAACAGCAACCTTGGTTTAGTTGCGTTTTCCCCCTCATTCTCTCCCCACTAAGCTCCAGATGTTTTTTAATAAACTGGTGGAGATGCTTCAGGGTATTTTAATAATGGGAGGGGATATAAATTTAACCCTTGACCCACAATTAGACACCACTAACTGTACACAACATAGGATGTCACCCTCTTAGAAAGTGTTCCATGCTCAAGTAGCCTTCCTTGGAATAGTGGACATTTGGCGATTTTTTTTTACCCAACCGTCAGAGCTTACACTTCTTACTCTCCCCAATTCCACACCCACTATTGATTATTTACTACAAAGGAACATACTGGTTTACTAAGACATTAATATAGGTCTCTGGTTTCTTTTGTGATCATTCCCATATTGCTTGAAATTAGATTTGGGCTGCCTTCGAAAACTACCCACTGGCGCCTTAACTTAGCTTTGCTTCAGGACCCTGAATTCAAAAACATGTGAAAGCCAAGATCCCGTAGATATTAGAGGATAATACTACCCCAGATGTTTCCTCCACTATTATATGGGCTATGTTAAAAGGAGTTATCCAGGGTGAGATCACAGCTTACACATCATACAAATTAATGCAAAAGGAGTCTACCTATGCTAAATTTGAGAAAGAGCTGCAAACTCTTCAACAAGTTGCAGAATCCAGAATGACTCGGTACAAAGTGTAATCTGCCACTTAAAAGCAGAATTGCAAAATATTTTAGACCAAAGGGTTCAACAGGCCTTGTTTTACCTGAACAAGTATAGATATGAGGGTGGCCTAAGGAGCCAGAAATTTGGCTTGCCGCTTTAGAGGCAAAAGTTCGTTTCTTGTATTACAGATTCGCCCGGTCCTCACTCTGGAATGGCAACTACAACGGAGGATATATTAACAACTTCAGCAATATTATACTCAGTTATATACAGCCCCTACTGATCCTGAACCCAATCAGACTGACCAATTTTTTTTCAAAGATCACTCTCCCTACCCTATTATTAGGCCAACAAATTTCGTTACCGACTACAATCAGAACTGAGGAAATTAAAATGGCCGTAGCAGACGCTAAAACCCCAAAATGTCCCAGTCCAGACAGATTTCCATCTGAATGGTATAAACTGTTTTATAAACAGCTGCTACCATATTTATTGACATCTTATAGAGAGGTCCAAGAGGGGGAGCCCCCCCATGGGCCTACACTGTCTCCTATTTTAAAACCCAGAAAAGACCCTAAAACTACTTCCTCTTACAGACCTATTTCCATTTTAAACATGGATTATGCCGGGACTGATTGTTCTGGGTCCAGTAGGGTAAGCAGTACATCATCTGCATATAGGGAAAGTTTAAAAATCTGGCCTCCCAATGGAACACCCTCTACCTTTAAAGAATCCCTAATTATTACAGCTAAAGGTTCAGTATAGAGGAAAATAGGAGGTGGGTGGGGGAGGGGACATCCCTGATATGTTTCTCGGTTTAAAGGGAGTGGTGAGGAGAGTTGACCATTAATATGGATAGACACCTTTGGGACCTGGTAAATGTTCCGTAGCCAAAGAACTTCCTCTGGAAACCCAAAGCTTGTAAGCGTCTTCAATAAGAACGAGCAAAATACTCGATCAAAAGTCTTCTCAGCATCTAAGCTGATCAAGGTTGCTGGGATTTTCCTCTGATTAAGATGTCCTATTAGATGTGTTGTTTGGTGGACATTGTCCGCTGTCTGGAATGTACAAACCCCGACTGATTAGGGTGAATAATTGTCGGAAGAACCTCTAAGCTACGGGCCCAAATGGACATATTCTTTTTATTATTTATTTATTTATTAGCTTTTGTTTACGGTAGGCACACTAGACAGCCAAGTGCCTATTTTCAGAGTGCGACCGAGGGTTACAGGTACATACAATGCATCGTACAGAGTCAAGGAAACATACAGGAGCATCCGGCATATACAAATAGGTGATACATCATATGGGACATCAGGCATAAGCAGTTAAGTAGGCAGATAGCAACAGGATTCATATACAGAGTTGATTAGTAGAATATCATCTAAATAGCATCAAAATGTAGTACAACATTAAATTATCGAGAATACACACAGGTGCCCACTCAGAACAAGAAGGCAGAAAGTGCCTAGTGCAGATTATCAGCAGATTGAACAGCAAAATGGTAGCAACAGTACTCAGGGCGTAACCCCCAATCAGTCGAAAAGGGAAGAGAGAGTCTCCACTGGGGTCTATATGGCACATAAACAGACAGAGGCTGAATTAAGGAAGCTCAGAGGATGCTTTGAAGCAGGATGGGAGGGAGAGGCACAAACTAATGCAGGAAGGGAGTTCCACAGACTAGGCGCATGGACGGAGAAGGCCCGATCACCCGTGAGGGTGCAGGTCTTAGGAACCAGGCGGTCCTGTGCAGCACTGGATCTTAAGTGGTAGGCTGGGTTACCATGTTTGAGGGGAAGGGGAAGCGCAGAAGGAGTGGCTGTTCTGACTATGTTTTCAATGAAGTTGCCAAGGATAAAGGCGCGGTGCTTTTCATGGGGGGGCCACTCCAGCCATAAGTAGAGCTCACAGCGATGCGTAAGGTGAGGAGCAGCGAGTGCAAAGCAGCATATATTGTTATATGCAGTGTCCCATTTCGTGAGACTAGATTTTGGGACTGGGGCAAAGGCTACGAGCCCATAACAGAGCGTGAAAAGGAGTATCCCCCTGGCTAGGGTGAGCCATGCAGCCGGGTGAGGCAACTTTGGCTCTGTAGGCAAGTCCAGCTGCTGTTTGTGGCCTTATATATTCCAGAGATGCGGGTGAGATCCAGTTGTGGATCAAGGGTAACTCCCAGATACTTGACGGAGTCCACGGCCTGCAGGAGGGTGCCACTTGTTCCCAAGATGGTTAGGGGAGCAGGGCAGGACTTAGTTTTGGCCACGGAGCCGAAGAGCATGACCTGGGTCTTTTTCAGGTTGATGGTCAGCTTGTGGCCCTCTAGCCAGTTTTGGATTAGCTCGAAGTCAGAGTTTAGCCTAGAGTTGATGACAGTAATATCCAGGGAGCTGGTCAGGACAATGAGATCATCCGCGTATAGGGTGGAGTGCCCATGGGATTTGATGGAGGGCAGATCATTAAAGAATAGGGAAAACAGAATGGGTCCAAGGACGGATCCCTGGGGGACCTCACAGTTAACAGAGGAGAGGACAGAGAGGGCGCAGTTGAAGTTGGGTGTATTGCTGCCTACCCACAAGGTAGTTAGAGAACCAGACAAGGGCAGGGGGAGAGAATCTGTGAGATTGAAGGGTGGAGCAGAGAAGGGAATGGTGAACCTGATCAAAGGTCTTTGAGAGATCCACGAAGATGGCACCAGTCAGTTTGCCTAGGTCAGTCACGGTCCTGATCTCAGAGGTAACCACGGCAAGCGCAGTTGATGTGCTGTGCCCTTTTCTGAAGCCATGTCGAGCAGGGGAGAGAAGAGCAAAACCCTGAAGGTAGTGGGAGAGTTGTGTGGCAACAACCTTTTCAAGGAGCTTACAGATTGAGGAGAGTATGGCGATGGGGCGATAATTCTTGATATCTTTGGGGTCACTTTGTTTGAATACAGGGACAACCTTGGCCACTTTCCATGCATTATGGATGATCCCTGAGATAAGAGAAGTGTTAAAGATATGAGAGACAGGCCGGGCGAGGAGGGGAGCCCCCAGGTTGAGCAGTTTAGGTTCCAGGCTGTCATGTCCTGACCCCATGTTGGGGGAGAGACCGGCAAGGAGTTTCTGAGTCTCCCTAACAGTGAACCATTTTAGGTAGAAGGGCGGTTAAGGGGTGTGCCCACTGAGAGGCTTATGGTCAGGGTGCTGGGAAGAAGGGGGAGCAGGCAGGTCCGAGAACATGGAGTTAAATGCATTGGCAATAGTTTGGGGGTTATTGCAGTTTACCCCACCGATGTGCATGTCGTGACCTGTTCCCTGGCAGACCCACCGACCAGATTTTTGATGTTTTGCCAGAAACTCTGTGGATTTTGGCCGAGGCTAGCAGGGCAGATTGGCAGTACTCACTCCTGGCAGCGTGGATCGCTCTTTACAAGACTTTCTGAGCAACCAATATTCAAGGAGGTCATTGCTGTTGCTGGGAGATCTTGTATTTCTCCAGCATTTATCCCTCCTCTTCATGAGGAGAATAGGCCTCCATGGAGCCACTTTGTGACAGTGCCTCTCACCCTCTTTTTAGTGAGGGGGCATGCTTGTTTTGCAAGGGGACAAATAATGCAAGGAAGAGGTCAAGGGCTGCTACAGGGTCATTGGTGGCAGTGACCCTGGACCAGTCAGCGTGTTGTAGGTCCGCAAGATAGTCACTGAGTATAAATTTAGAATAGTCCCTCATCTGGATCACTTTGCTAGGGATTTTGATATGATGAGAGGCCTTGCAGGACAGCAAGTCCAAAACCGGCTCTACGCCTAGAGGCAATGTCCAGACTGTAATGCTTGATGAAAGTATGGACGAAAGACCAAGTGGCCGTGGCACAAATATCTGAAGCGGACACGTTCTGAAACAAGGCCATTGAAGCAGCCATGCCACAGGTTGAGTGGCCTTTGACTTCCTCCAGAAGGGGTTTCTCGTACTTCTGATAGATGAATGAAATGCAATTAGCCAACCATTTGGACAGGCCCTGTATAGAGATAGCCGTACCCTGATGTCTGGGTGAGAAAGTGACAAACAACTGGTCAGACTTGCACACCTCCTTGGTCCAAGAGATACAGTATCTCAAGATCCTGTGCACATCCAATGTATACAAAAGGTACCACCCCCCATTTGAATACCCTGGAAAATAAACCAGCAGTTGAACACCTTGGTTCAATATAAATTCCGACACTTTCGGTAGAAAAAAAGGGTTAGTCCGCAGAGCCACCCGGTTTCTGTGGAAAATGAAAGAAGGCTCCTTGCAAATGAGGGCCTGAAGCTCTGAAATCTTTCGAGCTGAGGTAATAGCAACTAAAAAGAGCGCTTTTCCAGGACAAATAACACATGTCGTAACTACATCTGCTCGGCAAAGGGGCAAAGTAAGTTTCTCTAAAATTAAAAGTTCCGAGGGGAACCAGACTACAGACTGGAGGTTTTAAGTGGAGGATTCCCTTGAGAAAGGTTTTGGAGACCTCTAATCACGAAGGGGTTTTGCCATCCACTGGAAGATGGTAAGTGGAAACTGCTGAAAGATGGACCTTCAGGGATGAGTAACTGAGCCTTAAATCCGACAAGTACATGAGGTACTCAAGGACCTGGGGGTCTAGGCCCTTGGCTGTGGCCCAAATAGTGAATCACTTCCACTTCATGGCATACGTAGATCTAGAGGAAGGTTTTCTGGCCTCCACTAAGAACTGAGCGACTTACGAGGAGATGCAAAATCGTTATACTGCTACATCCAAAGATGCCATGCATGCAAGTGGAGAGACTTGAGGCTTGGATGCATCAAGCTGCCCTGCTCCTGAGAAAGAAGGTCGTGGAGGAGAGAAAGAGGTGCTGGGGGTTCCAATGCCAGCTGCTGTAGCAGGGAAACCAGATCTGCTGAGGCCAGAGGGGAGATATGAGACTTATGTGAGTGCCCTCTGCTTGAAGCTTCAGCAGAACCTTCTGCAGAATTGGAAAGGGTGGGAAAGCGTACAGAAACCTCCCTGGCCAACAAAGAGAGAGCGCATCTTGCCAAAAAACACCACGACCAAGAACCAGCGAACAAAAGCTGATAGTTTCGGCACTGGAATGGGGGCAATAGATCTATTTCTGGCCATCCCCACTGATCAAAAAGATCTTCCACTACCTCCTGCTTTAGTTCCTACTGCGCCCATGCAACGGTGCAGCGGAGACTGTCCGCCAGGATGTTGTGAACTCCCGGGACATTGACTGCAGTCAGAGACAGGCTGTGCTGGACTGCCCAGTACCACACCTGCATCGCCTCCCTGCAGAGGGGGTACAATCAGGTGCCTCCCTGTTTATGTACCAGACCGTGACAGTGTTGTCAGTCTGGATTAGGAGTGTTCCCAGTTATAAGAGGGGCTGAAGCGTCTGGAGGCGTATGGCAGAGCTCTCATTTCTAGAACGCTTATGTGTAAGTGTTCCTCTTGTGGAGACCATCTCCCTTGAGTTCGAAGGTCTCCTAGGTGGGCTCCCCAACCTTGACCCAAGGCGTCCGTTGTGAGGGTCATGGAAGGAGATGGAGGATGAAAGGGGGCCACTGAGGAGAGGCTGGACGGTTCCTGCCAGATCCCTCTTCATACTGCCAGAGACCAGGACCCAGTGGTCCAGGTCATCTGAGCGTTGGTCCCACTGAAATCTGAGGGTCCACTGGGTCACCCTCATATGCAGTCTGGCCAACGGAACTGTGGGAACAGCCGCCAACGCCATCAGACTTAATAGGCAAAGGACGGAGCATGCTGTAGTCCAACGAGAGTTGGACACAGACGAAGCTTGTTGAATCAGAGTTTCCGCCCTGTCCAAAAGTAAGAATGTCCTGCCCTGGACCGTATCCAGCACTAATCCAATGAATTGGAGGCACTGAGAGGATGACAGCTGAGACCTGGGATAGTTCACAGAGATGCCAAGCTGGGAAAAGAGGTCCAGGGTGATGGAGAGAGACTCAGACTGTCCTGAGACAGGGCCGACAACAGTCAGTCATCCAGGTATGGGAACATGCACGTCCCCTTGCGGCACAGGGCCACAGCCACCACCGCCAGGCACTTGGTAAAAACCCAAGGTGCCAAAGAAAGCCAAAAGGAAGGGTCTTGCATTGATAGTGGTTCTCTTTGAAAGGTGAACTGAAGGAAATGGCAGGGGCCTGGAGGATAGAGATGTGCAGGTAAGCATCCCGCATGTCCAGCGAGCACAGTCTTTGGTTCTGTTGGAGCAGGGGTAAGAGTCCCTGGAGGGTTAGCATGTGGAATCTCTTGTATTCCATGAAGAGGTTGAGCAGGCTGAGGTCCAGGATGGGCCTCAGATCGCCCGTCTTTTTGGGCACCAGGAAAAAATGGGAGTAATACCCGCTTCCTGTCTGCCTGAGAAGAACCGGCTCTATGGCTGATTTTTCTAACAAAGCCTGGACTTCCTGCTGAATGAGGTGTAGATGGCCTGACAGGTAGTGAGACCTGCCCAGAGGATTGTCTGGGGGTCTGTCCAGGAAATCAACTGAGTGCCCTCTTGTGATCAGTTGGAGGACCCAGACGTCAGCAGTTATCGCTTCCCACCCATCAAGGTGGAGGGCGAACCTTCCGCACACTGGCTCTGCTGAAAAAAACGGGAGGAGGTGGAGGGGATCCCCTCCAGTCAGGAGGCAGAGTGGAGGGCCGCTTTACTACCTCCAGTGGCCTTTTGGGCTTTTGCCTTAAGAGTCTGGGCACCAGAAACAGTGGCACATTGCTTACCCTGGCGTCTGTTCTGGTTCTGTCTATTCCATATTTTCTTCGGGCAATGAAAAGGCTGCTTAGGTTTTTGGCTGGAACGATACATGGAGCGGATGTCCTACAGGGATCTGCTGCTCTCCTGTAGCTCTGTAATTATATCCTTTGTGTTGCTGCCGAACAGGAAGGCACCCCTTAAGGGGGCGTCCAGGAGAGTGGTTTTGACATCTTGCGCCAGTCCCACAAGCAGGAGCCATGCCAGACGTCTCAGGCAAATGCCCAAAGTGGAGCATCGGGCTACCGAGTCATAGGTGGCATACAATGCATGGCGGCAGGAAGATTTGTTAAGTCTCACCTTGTCCAACAGCTTGTTCCAGAGTTCCTCATCTGGGACAGACTGTAGCCCTTTCTCTAAATCGCTTAAAGTTGACTTCTGGAAAGAGATCACGTAGGCCACATAATTAAGAGACCTGATATCGCAGGTGGAGGAAACGTAGACCTTGCATCTGTATTGGTCCATCTACTTGGATTCTTTGTCCGGAGGTGAGGCACTCAAATGCTTTGGCTAAGCCGACTTATCGTGGGCCACTGTGATGACTATCGAGTCGGCCCTACGGTGATTTGTGAATTAGCTTGCCCTTTCTGGGGAATGATAGGTCCTGTTGGACTTTTTAGAGACCGCAAGAATTGAGGATGATTGTTGCCATATTGCGGACGTTAGGTCTTCATGTGGCCTCGTTCAAGGTGGGATGGGTAGGGAGTCTGCATTGGTCAAATCTAGGTGCTCTGCAAGCCTCTTCCTTTTTGGATCCATCTCCAGGGATGTCCAGCCGCAAGTCTGCTGGATGGATCTAAGAAGTTCCACAAATGATGAGTCTCTGGTGGAGATTTGGGAGACTCCTTGGGTTGTGGTGCCATAGGAGAATGAGGCTCTGACTGAGCTATACAGTTGGAGTCAGTATCTGAGTCAAAAGACTGCGATCTACTGGGTAGAAAAACTATGTCCGGAACCTCCTCCATGACCCTGATGCCCAAGAGGGCCCCAGTGGGGCACCAGCTACAGTCCCTATCCAATGACCGATGGTCGACCGGGGATGGGCTCCTAGGAACTACTCTGGGTAAGGGTGGAAACCTCGACCAGATGGGAGTGTCCCAGCTCCTACAGGAGCTGTAATTAGGCGCCCTTCCACCAGGCCAGAATTGTCCCGTGGTTCTGGCTGAGGAGGCCGTGGAAGCTGATAGCCTGGTACCCAATAAGGGTAAGGCTGATGATGGTACCCCTGGTATATATGGCCCAGCATCAGGTAAACTGGCATCGGCTCAAGCGATGGGTAACCTGGCGATGGCACCAGGTAAAAGGGGAACTGTGGTGGTGGGTAGTCAGGGTTTGTGCCTGTAGGACCAGATGGCGGAGGGGCCGAAGGCCCAGAAGGCAGCAGGGCCAAGGGACCACTAGGAACATGCGGGTCTGTCAGCAGGCCTGGGGTCCCGGTTGGAAACCCTGAAGGGCCAGGCAGTGGCTCCGGCATTGGAACAAGAAATCCAGAGGCCATTCTCGAGTCGGGAGGGACATAGACGGGAGAGTGGCCTGGCATTGGGGGCCCAAGAGGACACAATGTCTGATCTAATACAGGTAAGGGGCGTGGAGGAATAGAGAGACCCCGTCGATGGGTCCACTGCTGAAGCAGGAAGCCTCGGACAGTAGACCCGACATAGAAGAAAAGAATCTCCTGTCCAGAAGCATTCATGTCCTGGAGGTTTGGGGAAAATGAGGATGGCTGAGTCAGTGAATCCCAGGTGGGAGAACCCTCTGGGACAAGGGGATGCCTGGAAGCTCGCTCTGCATGATGTCGGCTACTAGAGGCTGGCCTGATGGGAGAGCTCGGCCGACCTGTCGTCGGGAAGGCCAGCGACCAACTGATCGAGCCTCAGCCCGAGGCGGATGATGTGAGGTGCCAGCATCCTACTTATCGAGTCGCGGTTGTGCGGGCAACAGCAGAGCTAGAGTCTGGCTTACCAACCGAGGCTGGGCACCCGGCGGTGGAGCTGGAGGGTGACTTATCAGCCTGACAGCTATCGACAGGCCCAGAAGCAAAATCATCCTGGGAGGCACACCATTGTCGCCCACTGACTAAGGCCAGAGGGGGGTCAGCGTCTGATCTGCCGGAGTGGATGGAGACCAAGGAAGAGGAGTACTCACCGAGGTGGATGCCCCACCTGACGTAGCGTCAACTGCCTGGTGATGCTGGGTAGAGGGAGACTGGTCTCGGTGCTTCTTCTTTTTCTTACGCCCAGAGGTGGGTGAAGAAGAACATTTCCACAGCTCCTAAAGCTCCTTTTCCATCAATGCAAGGCATTTTTTCAAAAGGTGGGCATCGAGGGCCTTCTGGCACTGGACTTGTGTGGCCTGGTTGAAGGACTGGCAGATGTCGCAGTTGTCAACCAGCGCTTTGGGCCCAAGCAGAGGATGCAGCGAGAGTGACTGTCCCCATGTGGAATCTGAGCGGCGCACTGTGAGCACTTCTTCTTGGTTTTACGCGAAGACATGCATTAAACTAGAAATAGACACAATGGGGGAACACAAAATACTTGTAAAATGGTGGTCGACTGTAGCCAAGTTCACCGCGAGGTTCAATGTATGCAGGTTGATGGCAGGAAAGAACTGAAGAGCTGGTGTGGGGATCACCAACATATACTGTCATGTGACGCCAGGGGTGGTCCCCCACTATGTATTGCTAGCTAGAAGTTTGCCATGCAGTCCTGATGCCAGAGGGCGCAGTCCTATCTGTGAAGACCTACTGCAGTAACCCTCTCGAAGTAAGATACAGCAGTTTTGCGTTTAGTGGGGATGCAACTCTGGACGACCCCACCGGTCAGAGAGATCTTCGACTATCGTGGTCAGAAGCTCCCACTCATGAGCCTGCAACTGGCAGTGGCTGAGACTGTCGGGCAGGACATTTTGAACGCCTGGAACATGTAGGGCCAAGAGCTCCAGATCGTGTTCGATGACCCAATACCAGACTCTCATCGCCTTCCAACACAGGGGGTAGGAGTGAGCCCCCCCCACTTATTGATGTAATGCACCACACACGTTGTCCATCTGTACCAGCAGCAGACCGGGGAGGAGATGAGTCTGAAAAGCCTGCAGAGTGTAAAGGATCACACGCATCTCCAGGATGTTAATATGGAGACCATGGTGATTGGCCAGATGAGCACCCCATCCCAGGCTGGATGCGTATGTTGTCAGAATCTGACAGGATTAAGAGCTGAAAAGAGACCCCTCGAAGGAGGTTGGCCAGTTCCAGTCACCATGAGAGGACCCAGACCATATGGTCCAGGTCGTCCGTGCATTGGTCCCACTGGACCATCAAAGTCCACTGAGGAACCTGCATGTGCAGGTGAGCCAGGTGAACCAAGGCAATGACTGCTGCCATGTGGCCCAGAAGGTGCAGGAATACCCTGGTGGGGACCTGGCAACTGGAGAAAAACAGACAGGCCTGCTCCTTCAGTTGTTCCAACCTGTCCATGGGCAAAAAGACCATGTCCTGGATGGTGTCCAGGATCACTCCTATCTATTGAAGCCACTGGCAAGGAGAGAGGCAGGACTTCGGCAGATTGATGGTGACCCCCAAGACCTGAAATAGACAGAAGGTGTATTCCAAGGTCTGAACTAGGCAGACCCTGGAGTGAGCTGCTAGCAGTCAATTACCCAGGTAGGGGAACATATAGAAGCCCTGACTCCTCAAAGCAGCCGCCTCTACTGCCAGGCGCTTGGTAAAGACCCTGGGGCTGAAGAAAGGCCATAGGGGAGGACCTAAAATTGAAAATGGGCTCCCTGAAAGTGGAAGCGGAGAAAGTGATGATGGGCAGGAAGAATCTGGATATGCAAGTAGGCATCCTATATGTCCAGAGAGCAGAGTCAATACCCCTGCTGCAAAAGGGGTAACAGCTCCTGGAGAATGACCATCCTGAAGTGCTTGTACTCGATGTACAGATTCAGATGGCTCAGCTCCAGGCTGGAACGAAGATCCTCAATCTTTTTGGGGGTGAGGAAGAAGTGGAGTAAACCTCCTTCTCCACTGAACCAGAGGATAGGCTCTATGGCTCTTTTTAATAAGAGAGCCTGAATTTCCTCCCTAACTAGGGGTAGGTGGGATGAGAAGAGGCTACTGGATGTGCCGTGCTCCATGATCTGAAGCACTCAACTGTCCATGGTTATGTTCTGCCACCTGTCTAGGTGGAGGAAGAACCAACACCCCCCAACTGCCTCCCCCAGATCCTCGGCCAGGGGGGTGGCAGCTAAGGAGTCAGCAGGTTGGGGCCGGTGCCAGGAGGGCAACTGTGGGTGCCCGAGGGGCTCTGGCGGCAGCAGCTGCAGGGACCAAGGTGGTTTTGCACTTGCACTGGCCTTTGACAGCGTGGTGGGGTTGTTTACGGGATGATCAACGAAAGGACAGATGCTGACTTGCTCTAGGCTGAATATGATAAGAGTGAATGAACTGCCCTAAGAGCTCCACTCGACTCCTGAAGGGTTGAAATTATGTGACTGAATTTCTGGCAAATCTGGCAGGCTTTGGTGTCATGGCTGGGGCCCAGGCAGCTGATCCATACAGAGTGGCTATGCTTTCAGGAATCTGTTTGCCACAGGCACACTTTATGGAGCTGCTGAAAGACAAAGCAGGTGGAGAAGACATAAACACGACAGCTGCAACACTGACAATTCTATGTTCTGCTAAAGGAAAATAAAATAAAAAAAAGAGTGGCAAGTGTGAGAAATGGGGGTCGACTGTAGCTGCTGCGTCCGCTAAGGCCAGATGTGCGCAGGTCATTGGGCGGAAAGAACTGAGGAGAGTGTGGGACCACCCACTTTTATAGGCTAGGCTGACATCAATGGCTGACATCGGGCGATGAGTGGCCTCCGTGTAGACTGCTAGCTAGAAAGTTTTCCGTGGTGGTCCTGGCACCTGGGTGGCTTAGTCCTACCAGTGTTGGCCTGCTGCAAGATCCTTCCTCAAGTAAGATCTTAGAATTACAAATAACACTTTTAACTTCATAAATAACAAACAGCCTTGATGGCTGAACAGGACTCAGGGCATCTGCCTCCTTCAGTGGAGGAACAAATCGGATCATCAGAGTTAGAATTCCACTAGTGCAAGGTTTGAAGTTAGAGTCTTAATGCTAAAATTTAAGGCACGGCAAAATGTATTTATAAAGCGCTCAATCCAAAAAAGGCTCTGAGCACCGTACAGAGTAAACAAAGTAAAAAAACACATTAGAACACTAAAAGATAAGAAGAGGCAACATTTAAACACGGGAATATTTTTCAAAATAAATAAGCTTTCAAAAAGGCTTTAAAGGCCATTGGCCATTCAGATGGAGTGCATTACAAAGCAATGGAGCCACCATTCTGAAAGCTCTGTCCCCAGACAGTTTCAATCTAGATGGGGGGGAGGGGGAGACAACGAGCAGGCCCACATCAGTGGAGCAGAGGGGGCAAATTGGGTGGTAGGGAAACAGGAGCTCTGTTGAGTAGTTGGGACCCAAAGCATGTAGGGTCTTGTAAGTTAACAAGCAGTTCTTAAAGGTGATGTGCCATTGCACCGGCAGCCAATGCAGTGCATGCAGGACCAGTGTGATACACCACTGCACCGGCAGCCAGTCCAGTGCATGCAGGACCAGTGTGATACAACACCGAACTGTCAGCCAGTGCAGTGCATGCAGGACCAGTGTGATACAACATGCACTGTCAGCCAGTGCAGTGCATGCAGGACCAGTGTGATACACCACTGCACCGGCAGCCAGTCCAGTGCATGCAGGACCAGTGTGATACAACACTGCACTGTCAGCCAGTGCAGTGCATGCAGGACCAGTGTGATACACCACTGCACCGGCAGCCAGTGCAGTGCCTGCAGGACCAGTGTGATACACTCACTCTGTGAGGAGCCCACTATCATCCAGGCTGCAGTATTCTGGACTAGCTGCAGGCATCGCATCAAACCTCCAGATACCATTAGTCTACCCTTGAAGTGAAGAAAACATGGACAATCATTGCTAGGTCATTGTCAGCAAGATGTGGCTTGATCCTAGCGATAGTCTGACGGTAAAATCCACATCAGATAACCGATGACACCTGCTGTTCCAGTGTTAATTTGTTGTCCAAAATGACTCCCAGGTTCTTTACCGTATCAGTTGCCAAGAGGGTTGGCTGCCCAACAAAGGAAGAGCCATACCATCCTTGGCAGCCATGCCCAACAACCCGACTGGATCATCACAACCCCTGTTTTGCCGGGTTAAGACACAACCAATTCAGGGCCATCCAGCTGTTGATCTTGGCCAAACACTGACTCAGCATCGAGGCTGCAGTGTCATCATCACGGGACAAGACACGTACAGTTGGGTGTCATCTGCACAGCAATGAAACCCAACTCCGTACCATCTAAGGATCTCCCCAAGTAACAGCGCTTACACAGAAAACAAAATGGGGGCCAGAATCGAGCCTTATGGGACTCCACAAGACAGCACATAGACCCCTAAGGTAAAATTCCCCTAGGCAACCTGTTGTGTCCTCCTGATTAAGTATGACTCAAACCAGAGCAAAACTGCGCTGCAGAAACCCCCATAGCCCCTTAGGTGATCCGCACTCACCCCATGGTCAACTGTGTCAAATGCTGAAGATAGGTCCAAAAGCTCCGGAATAGAATGTTGCCCTCATTCCCTCGCTAGGAGGAGATCATGAGTTACCCTAACAAGAGCAGTCCCAGTGCTGTGTCAGGACCAAAAATCCGACTGGAGAGGTTCATAGACGGAAAATATTCCAGGAGATCCGTCAGCTGCACCACCACCTTCTTAATAACCTTTCCCAAAAAGGGGAGGCCACAGACAGGTCTGTAATTCTCCATGGCATCACCTATAGTGGGAAATGTTGCACCTGTATGACATAAAAAATGGACTCTTGTTGTTAAAACATAGTTTTGTCCCCAGGTCTTACATTATGATCTTATGTGGGTTTGACTGTAATGTGTAATGAATGGAGATCACAGTTTTGCCTTAGTGCTAATGGTGTAATCTTATCACGGTTTGACTGAAAAAATGTCAGGCGCTATCTTCTTGGCTCACCACAAGGTTGGCTGAAAGGATGACCCCAAAGCTAGGAAATACTGTATTGGTATCCGATTAACCATGGAGTCACATAAACATGGAGACCAGATTCACACCCAGTCACAGGTCACCTGCATGGGAGCAGGTTTAGTTTCTGCTTCAAAATCAGGGCTGTACAGAGTTAACTGCTCTCTGTAAATGATGGTAAGATAAACAATGTGGCCTTACTGCGATTTAAATAAGTATAGAATAAAACTGAATAAAAACAAGGTACATTACAATTCAAGGCATTTATTAAAAAAAAATTATTTCACATTTTAATTCTATATTTAAGAAAAGAACTAAAAATAAAACTGACATTCACTGCATGTATGAAAAACACATTTTTATATAAAAAAAGACTTTACATTCTTTTCTACACAGTCGAAAAACATTTCTTTTCAACAAACTTCAAACACTAGCTGCAATAGTTTTTTTTTTTGTCCGAGGTTAAAAACTCTTGATGCTGGGAGCCTCCCGTTGGCTACAATGTCATCATGGCTTTCTGCAGTTCTCATAGCTAAAAAGATAAGTACTGCAATCTGAATTCCTGATTGGTTCTCATATGCATGGCCTAGGCAATGTAGATCATGCCCCCCACCTCCTGCACCATGAGTGTCTAACGGTTTGCATTTGAATTCAATGCATAAATTCGAGCCATTACAGCTCTATATCTGAAAGATGGTCCAGGACCACAGAGCTTCAGCCATATGATAGTGCAGAGGTGTATAGCATAAACCATTACCTCCGGAGGGTCAGCATCACAGACCTTCAATTATATTGGAAAAGCCTGCCCATTCTGTATAATGCAACATGGCTGAAGTTGTGGGGTGCAGATACCTTTATCAGATTCTTAGATGTAAATATGGCCCAAGCTGTGGGTCAGATCCATCTATTACATTGTAGCTATATGAAATGGTCTACACACACTCCATTACATCACAACATGGCTGAAGCTCTAGGGTTCTCGATCAAGCTGTAGTGTAGGAGGACCATTACCTCTGGCTAGCCAAGGGAAGGATCAGAACACCAGAATATCAGCTATATAATATTGTGGAGTGTGGCAGTACCGAACATTCCATCTAGGTATCTGATGGAGGATTGAGACCCTAGAGCATCTTTCATATTATTGTATGTTAATGTGCGTGGTGTATAGACCATTTTAATTGGCCATGCAATGGTGGAACTGGAATCTGAGGACTTCAGCCACAGTACTGGTGTGTCTTTAGTTGACAACGCGGACCAGTGTTTCAGGGATTCTATAGAGCACTCCATGGTACCCCTCTCTTCCTCCCCTTCTAGTGTCAACATTAAACCAACAGCACAGTTCAACAGAGTTTTGAAAAATCGTAATTTTGTTGTGGAAGGGGAGATATCCACTAACTGATTCATGTCCATAAAAATCAGAATAAAGTATTCAGTCTCAAAACAGTACAGAAACTAAGGACATGGACACCGAGACACAACCAGGTGACCAGTGATAACCGAAATGTCACCACTAGTCACCAAAATATTTTAAATGCCCATTAGTCCTGGGGTCCCATGTCATAAACATCACTTGCAGTTAACAGATACCTCCCCTGGGTAGTCATCAGACCATAAAAGCATGAAGCTGAATTTTAACACCCATCAGCAGTTACGTGTCCCAGTCCCCCCACCCCCACAGTATCTGCTTGTCTCAGCACTCCTGTTACCACAAATGGAGTGAAAAAAGAAAACACCAACAAACTCCGAAAGGGCAAAAGGTTAGTATGGTCCAAACATTCTGCAAACAGGCAACAGCCAAATACATCTAGAGCTGGTTTCAGGCACCCTCTGTCCCGATGGCCCCTGTGGATCCCCTTATAGAAGCTCCAGACAGAAGCAGCACATCATCAATGTTTTAAAATTAATGTTTTTTAAATGTTCTCCATTTCACTCACAGTGATCTGTTGAATCAGAACAGACAGCTACCACTAGGATGGGTAGAAACTTCCAAAACACATCACAATGTCATAAGGCTACATGCTGAAGTATGTTCAAGGGCCTCCAATGATTAACCTGTACTGAGGGAAGAAGAAGAAACATACACAGGCACTGATATCCCACCTCGCTAACTAGTTGATCTGAAGATCGACTTATTTCTTTAACCGTGTGTGTGGATGTGGGGGTAACACACAAGTACCCCTGTAAGAAGAACAAGAAAGATGGGGGACAATTCATCTGAGAGATTTTAGCTCCTGGTCAATGTTTTATAGACTAGCCAGTGGCTACTGTAAATTTTGGCACGTGCACACAGGGAAAGGCAGAATAAAGTAGAGAAAATAAGAGTCACACAGGTTCCCATCATGTTACTAGGCCACTGTAAATCCACATCTCCCAGTCTGTGGTGTGTTCAGATATAATACAGAGTACCAACAAGATATGCCCCCCTTTAAATATCACAGAGACCAGCCCTGAAATTTCCCCAGCTGCAACATCATAGACGGCAGCCGACGAAAATTATTTTGGCGGATGAGACACCCCCTTTTCCTTGTGAATTCTGGTACTTTTAAAAAAAATATATACCTCACATATAGGTCAACCCCCAGTTTGGTATGAAAAAAAAATTGTTAATGTACTGAAAGTGATCCAAGTCCAAAGGATGACAGTGTGCCCTAACAGGGAACCTGAGTAACAGTACTGAGAGGGCTTAAGAGCATGATGAATAAAAGCTGCGTACAAGTCAAGTCCACTTTTTACAGTGCCTTCAAGGCAGTAATAGCTTGACTTATACGCAAGTATACTGTATACAATATTAGTTCAGTTATAACATTCAGCACCTTATTTAAATGGCAGTAGTCTCTCAAGAGGTTAGAGTTAGGGCAGCTCTGATGTAAACCCACTCCCCCAAGTCAAAACATCAATTACTGCTGGGTGTTTGTAACCACTATTACATTTTAAAAAACAAACTTTGATTTGTTCATAAAGTCATAGAAATATCTTCAGATTAAGAAGTGTAGGGCCTGTTCCTGCACTTAGAACCTTCTGTCACCCAACTGTAGGATACTATGTGGGCAAAGCAGACAAAATGGACACCTTATTAAATAATGGGGACAGAACCTTAGACTGCAGTGGAAATAAGATCTTTCTGGTTAATCAACTTTCTTGCTGACTGAGCAGCATTTGTTAACCTGAATTTTGGCTTTGTGTGCGATGGGGGATGGTCCATTCTCAATGTGGGACAACAATGAAGGACGGCTGAGAGGTATGCAGCTTGAGCTTACGGGATAACTGCCATACTCAGGACTGGCACTGTCAGCACCTCACATTTCCTCAGCACTAAAGGCACTGTAATATGGGGACTGAAAGCCAGTCATACGGCCAGCCCTGTGTCAGTCTCGGCTCTGTGGATGCAGTGAGTGACCTGGCCTTCAGTCAACATGAGTGGTACTATAATGACATCATGTCACAGGCAGATAATTAAAATATCTCCCAAAACACTTATTTGTTTTTCCTTTTTCTACAGTATAAACACCTGACAGTGTCCTCATAACAGTCTATTTTACAGTGATGGTGTAGTTCTCTTAAAACAATGAACTCATTAGAAAAAATGCTTTCAACTCTAAGACTAATTGCATCATCAAAGCTGTTCTTAGCCTGAAAAAATATACATATATCATATACATATATATTTATATAACATGTGTGTTTGGATAAATTCACAGATAAAAGGCAATGTATTGGGCTACTGTGAAAAATTATATCGCTTTTGTTACTATACGTTATTCTTGTATCTTTGCCTGTACCTGTACGTCACAGATACAAGAATGACAAATCCAATTACAAGTTAACGAGTTTTTCTAGTGAACCGTGCAGCTTAAACTGTGGGCTCTATCATTTCTCAATTACAGGCATTCACTTAATTTTAACTTCAAACTTAAATTAATTCTTCTGTTTTTAACTTAGTGTTTTTTGTAAAATGCTGCTGTATGCTAGGTTTCCCACTCCAACACCCTGAGTGAACTCTGACTTCTGCGCTGCTGTCTTCCTGACCACCACACAGCTACACACACGTACACCAGCAGTACTTTAATGAAACAAGTTACTGCAGATGACAGCGTGCTGCCGGCTACATTACTCCAAGATTCCCAGAGGTGGGGTGGGGTCTAGGGGTTAGGCTTGTCATGGTATGAAATTCTGACAGTATGATAACCGTCACATGTAATACTGGGGTTACCATCATATCGCAGCATTGCAGAACAAGTAAATTTTACACAAAAAAGAAGCCTCCTCAAACTCTTGCATCAGGAAGAGTTGTCGTGGAAGGGACGGTTGTCCCTGAAAATGAAAAAATTAAAAAAAAATAGCTGAAAGGTCTCAATACCGTGGTATACCTTGAATCATGGTTCTCGCGGTATCAGAAATTGGCCACAGTATCAATACCGTGACTTCTGATAACGTGTCATACCGTAAAACCGTGATACCATGACAGTCCTACTTGGGGTTACTGCTAAGTAAGCTGCTCAAAAATGAAACACCTTTCACTACGCCATATAGACCCAGCTCACACAGCAACAGTGACATCTAATGGGCAAAATACAAAATTGCAAAAATGAAGCCAATTCATCAGTCATATCCCTTCCTTAAAGTAAATGTGTGATGTCACACTTTGGGCTTCATAGCCAGCTACCTTGGGGCGGCGATAGCCCCGTTGTGTAAAATAATATTTTGTACTCACGGATTACAGTTTGGGAAGGTGATGTTTCAAACTGCAAGCTAGCCGATCCCAATTTTTCCAAACTGCAAGCTGGCAGATCCTTCCACTTCCTAGACTGTATGCTTAGCCCTGTGCTCCCCATTTTGTGATGTGGTACCAGGGTGAGTGCAGGGACACGCCCCATACAAGTCTATGGGGCCTACTTTCAGAACTTTTTTTAATAATAGGGTCCCTACTAGTTGAGAAGTGTCTTTTCTTTTTTATCAAAAGGTAGTTTAACGTTTAAAAAAAAGTTCTGAAAATGAGCCCCATAGACTTGCATGGGGCACGTCCCCTTGCCCTCCCTGGTACCAAGTCACAAAACAGGGGAGCGCAGAGGCGGAGCAGGCAGTCTAGGAAGTGGGAAGGGATCGGCTAGCTCATGGTTTGGAAAATTTACGATCCCTTCCCAAACTGTTATCCGTGAGTACAAAATATTTATTTTTACACAGTGGGGCTATCGCCGTCACAGGGTAGTGGGCTATGAAGCCCAAAGTGTGGTTTCAGCACATCACACATTTCCTTTAAGTGTGGCACAGCAGCACAAAGGACATTATTTGGCCAAACACACGTCTGTATAAACAGAACATGACATGACTGAAGATATCATAGTTATCGTCCAGTCCAGGTCACTGATGTCAAAATATCTCAGGAATGGCGAAGCCACTCATGTGATATCATAATATCAGTGACCTCTCATGAAGATAAATATGGTATCTTTAGTCAGGTCAGGTTTAATACACATATATATGTAAGTTTCTGACATCACAGTGCTGCAATCAGAGTGGTCAGCAAGGAAAGGACCACATCACGAAAATACAGGTTACTCACCTGTAACAGGAGTTCTAGGAATGGTATATGTTGTTCATCCACACTTATTGGCAGGTATCCTTGCCGCTTTAAATCTTGCCGGAAGGTCTTCAAGCTGGCTCCTCCCACCCACCCGGTGGTATAACCTCGGCTCCCGCCCCATGCGCCAAGATCTGGCCCGCTGGAAGCTCAGGTTGTGCGCCGGGCCGAGGTCGGTGGTCAGGATGAACAACATATACCATTCCTAGAACTCCTGTTACAGGTGAGTAACCTGTATTTAGAGGACATGGATATGTTGTTCATCCACACTTATTGGCAGACTCCAAGCAGTTCTCCTCGGGAGGAGGGAGGCAAAGAGACCCCCAATACTTACTTGGGAAAGAGAGACTGAGAACCGAGGCCCCAAAACCAGCATCCCGGGCGTGACTCAAGGTCGATGTGGTAATTGGTAATGAAGGTGTTTGCTGACTTCCAGGTAGCAGCCCTGCAGATTTCCTGGATAGGGACGTCCCTGGAAGCAGCCACCGATGCAGCAGTATGGCGGGTAGAATGAGCTCTTATCCCTCTGGGAGGCTCCATGCCCGTCAACTTATAGCAGAGATCTATGCAGGAGGTGACCCACCTGCTTATCGTCCGCTTGGCTGCAGGTCTGCCAGATGCGGCTTCAGCGTAGGTGACAAACAGCTGGCGAACCTCTCCCGAATTTCAGCCGTGCGCTCTTTGTAATAAGCGGCGCCCTTCTAGGGTCCAAAGTATGGAGCCTATATTGAGCCTCCGAGGTGTGATTGGGGTAGAACACCGCAGAGTCAACACCTGGTTATGTGAAACTCCGACACCACCTTCGGAAGGAATTTCGGTGGGAAGAGGACAACCTTGTCCCTGTGGAAGACCAGATATGAGACTCGATGGAAAGCGCCTGGAGCTCTCCCATCCTTCTGGCTGACGTGATAGCCACCAAGAAGGCGGTCTTCCACGACAGGTGAGAGAGCACACCTGTGCATAGGTTCGAATGGCTTGCCCATGAGCTTTGCCAGTACCAGCAGTAGATCCCACGGAGGTGGAGGTTCTCGACTGGAGGAAATGTGATCAAGGCCTTTGAAAAGCGCCAGACCACCTTCTCCTGCCTAATCGACTGCTTCCCAGCCCGCGCCCGCTAAGCAGAGATGGCTGACAGGTGCACCCTTAGGGTCGTCGACCTAAGCCCTTGATTAGAAAGGGACCATAAATAGTCCAAGATGCTTGCCAAGGAACAGGAGGAAGGGTCCAATCCCTTGCCCTGACACCACATGGAAAACCTTTTCCATTTGAAGGCATAGCATTTTCTGGTCGACTCCTTACGGGACGCCTCAACTACATTGAGGACCTCGTCGGAAAGACCCAAGGCCTGGAACTCTAGCCGCTCAGGAACCAGGCCGTCAGGTGCAGGGATTGAAGGTCCGGATGGAACACCTTCCCCTGATTGACAGAAAGCAGGTCCGGGCGAGCTGGAAGCTGCCTCGGGAGCCTGGAGCTGAAGCTGAGGAGATCTGGGTACTAGAACTGGCGAGGCCAGTCTGGGGCTATCAGAATCACCTGCGCCTTGTCCCTCCTCGCCTTGAGAAGCACCTTGTGGATCAAGGGAAATGGGGGAAAGGCGTAGAAGAGGCCCGGGGTCCACTGCCTCGAGAAGGCATCCCCCTGCAGCGAGCCCTGCTGAGGGGGGCGGGCATGGAACAGCCTCAGCTTCGCGTTCTCCCTGGAGGCAAACAGGTCCACCTGAGGTGTGCCCCAATGGGAGAACAGATGCTGTACTACCTCCGGCAGGAGAGACCACTCGTGGAATGCAGCCCCTATCCGGCTTAGGGCATCGGCCAGGGTGTTGGAGGCTCCTGCCACATGAATGGCTAGGAGATCCGCCTCCAGGCTGCGCACGAGTGACCAAATGCGGAGAGCTTCACATAGAAGCATGGAGCGGCCCCGCCCTGGCGGTTTAGATAGTACATGGTCGTGGTGTTGTCCGTCTGGACTGACCACTTGACCCGGAGGAACGGAGCAAAGGCGGTGAGAGCTAGGCGGACCGCCGGAGCTCCAGCAGGTTGATGTGGCATCGACTCCCGCTGGGGACCAGAGGCCGTGAGCCCGGTGTTCCCCCAGATGGGCACCCCAACCCATCAGAGAGGCATCGGTCGATAGAGAGACCGTCGGCTCGGGGCGGACGAACGGGATGCCCTCCTGCAAATGACCTGGAACGATCCACCACTGGAGAGCGTTCCACATCCCCTGTGTCACCGACTCAAGCTGGTCCAAAGGATCGCAGCTGTCAGACCACTGACTGGCCAGTCCCCATTGAAGGGGACGCATATTCCAGCGGGCCCAACGGACCACGCTGGTGCAGGCCGCCATGAGACCCAGGAGGCGCAGGAAGTCCCGGGCAGGGCGCAATTGCCCAACCAGAAATGATTGGGCAAAGGAGGAAAGAACCTCGGCCCTGTCCGCCGGGAGCCGCGCTCTGGCTCGAAGAGAGTCGAGCTGCGCCCCGATGAACATAATCACCTGCTTCGGCTCGAGTTCCGACTTGGCCTCATTGATAAGAAGGCCCAGTTGAGAGCAGACCTGGAGGGCCAGATCTCTGGACCACTCCACCTCCTGCCTGGAGGGAGCTGCTATCAGCCAGTCGTCCAGGTAAGGGTACACCCGGACCCCTCGGCGCCGCAGGAATGCTGTCACCACTGCCATGCATTTGGTGAAGACCCTGGGAGCTGGAGACAAGCCGAAGGGCATGGCTCGGAACTCGAAAAGGGATCCTTCCGCTCGGAAGCGAAGGAATCTCTGGTGAGACGGACGGATAGGGACGTGAAAACGCGCGTCCTGCAAGTCCAGAGAGCAGAACCACACGCCGCGTTCCAAGGATGGTATTATCTGAGCCAGAGTGACCATCCTGAAGGTTCGAGACCTTAGGAACTTGTTTAGGTCGTGTAGGTCGAGAATGGGGCGCCAGCCCCCCGTCCGTTTCGGAACCAGGAAGTACCTGGACACAAACCCTGGGTCTGAAGGGGGGTCCGCTACCACCCTGATCACCTCCTTTCGGAGGAGGAGAGCGATGTCGGCTCGACGAGCCGACAGTGAGGCTACGGACCCCGAGGCCCCCCGAGGTGCGACGGCTCTGAAGGGTGGGGCCTGCTCGAATTCCAGAGGCAGGCCTTTTCCCACCACCTCCAGTACCCACCTGTCCGTGGTAACAGCGGACCAGGCGGAAAGGAAGTGTCGGAGCCGTCCCCCCACGGGGGGAACAAGGGGTAAGGTGACGGGGATGGGGGCGACACCCCTCAGCCCGTCACTGGGCAGGCTTGGAGGAGGGACCGGCCGAGGGACCTCCTGGGCCTTTTCCTCCCTGCCTCCTGTTAGAGGAAGCCGGCGGCTTGGGTTTGGGATGCCAAGGCCGAGCCTGCTGGCCCTGACGTTGCTGGGCCGGGCGCGCCGGGGGCGCAGAAGGACGAAAGGGCTTAGGCTGTGGTTTGCGGCCTTTGTCCTTCTGAGCGGAAGAGACCGAGTCCAAGGTAGCATTGGACTTCTCGATCCTCTGCAGGTGACCTTCCACCCCAGGGCCGAAGAGGTCAGTCCCCAAAAAGGGAACATCCGCCAACTTGTGCTGGGTATCCGAAGTAAAGGTGGATATCCTCAGCCAAGCCCGCCGACGCATAGCCACTGCGGCCGCCACTGACCTGGCACATGAGTCCCCAATATCTAAAGCAGTCTGGAGCTGCTGTTTGGCCACAGCCCTGCCCTGGTCCCGCACCTGCTTGACCGTAGTCTGCAGATCTGCGGGAAGATGAGGGATGACCTCATCCAGGGAGCCCAACAGGGCATGAGAAAAATGTGCCATGAGGACGGCCGAACTGGCCTGATGAAGGCCGAGAGAGGACGCAGCATAGACTTTTCGCCCGACATAATCCAATTTCTTGGATTCCTTGTCGGGAGGTTTGTCCACATCCCTGGCGTTGCCGGCGCGCCGGAAAACGCTGTCGGTAACCAACCCCTCAGCAGAGGGGTGCTCCGAAAAACCGGACAGGGAACCGGTAGGGGACCGCGATACTTCCTGGCCATCCTGGCCAAGGCGCAGGACAGGAAGCAGGCGCTGCAAAGCTCCAAGGCGGACCCACTATGGCCTCGGCCACCGGAAAGGCCTCCGCCGGAGAATCCTCGGTCCAGAATCTCCGTGAGGGGATACCTGGCCCGTTTGGAAACGGGTTCGAGCTTCATCCCGGTAGACTCCGAGATGAGCCGAAGCAGTCCTAGGAAGGACGACGGGCTATCGTCCATTGACTGTCCTCCTGAGGACTCCAAGTCTTGTCGCTTGGAGAAAAAGGAGGAATTATCCTCGGACTCGGACGAGTCCTCGAAGAGCTGCCTCTGGCCTGAGCCACCCTCTACCTGCCGAGGTCGGTCGGGAGTGAGGGTAACAGACAGCCTATGGGGTAGACCCTTAGCCGACCGAGAATCCCTGGTCGGAGCCCCAAATAGTGGCTGTGGAGGCGGAGGTTCCACCAGAATCGGTGGAGCAGCTGGTTTTGGCCGAACAACCGGCCTGGGTACAGGCTCCTCGGTAAGTCGAGGGGTTGTGTCGGCAGCTCGGTGACAGCTCACTTAATGGCGGGAGAGGCGATCGCGTCGGCTTATTCCCGATCAGGAGGAAGCTGTTGCCACGAGGTCCTCGCACTGCTGACGTAACTGTGGCGCCGGCTTCCTCGTCCGGTGAGGAGGACGAGGACGAGCGCGACGTTGGCCATCACGGTGCCGAGATCGAGACCGCCCATGACGGCGATCGGCTGACCACCGCCAGAAGAGGTCCGGAGACCGAGGAGCCCTCGGCTCGAGGTCGGGTGCAGGGAAGTGTCGGTCAGGAACACTCCAACGGCCTGAGGGTTCATCCGAGGGCCCGAACCGGAGGCACAGGCATGCCCACGGATCTCAACTTCGGGGAACCGGGAGAGGGGAGTCTCGGCTTTCATAGGCGACAACCCGCTCCAACGGGTCGAGAAAATCTCGACTTCGCGCCGGAGTCTCAGTCAACTGACCTGACGGGACACCGCGAGACCAGTGGCCAAAGCGAACGGTCGAATCAGTCGCGCATGGCCGACGACTCGGGAGGGGACCTTCCTGCTCCCAAGAGTGTCGACGGAGGGACTTACCTCTGTCCCTCTTTTGGACCGAGAAAAAGGTCCAGCAGATGTTGGCCTTCTCCCTAGTGGAGAGGGACAGACAAAGTCCTTAAAGGAAGCTGTGTAGGAAGAACCCAGAGAGGGGGATAAATGCGCGCGAGGAAGATACGTCTGCTCGCACCTCTTCGAGGCGATCATCTGCTCGAGCTGATCTGCCGAGGATTAATCACCGACCGGGCCTCCTTAGACTTCACCAGAGGGAAACGCTCGGACGGCCCAGTTGCAATCGGGCAGCACGGTTCTCGAGGACGAGGGCCAAAAGGAAGAGCATTGAAGTCGCAGGCCCGCGGGTCGTGCTCAAGGCCTAAACAGTAGACACACGTGGAGTGTGGATCCGTCCGAGACATCTTCTGCCCGCAGGGTATCTCGAAAACCGAGTCGATTTGTCCATCGCAGCGCCGAGGATCGAAGACTGAAGTCTTTTTTCGAAAAACTTTCAAATTCGCAAAACGGAAGAAATAGAACCAGTCTCAAACGCAGAGCGTTAGGAGGGAACCTGAGCTTCCAAGCGGTAAGGAAGATCTGGCGTCATGGGGCGGAGCGAGTTATACCACCGGGTGGGTGGGAGGAGCCAGCTTGAAGACCTTCCGGCAAGACTTAAAGCGGCAAGGATACCTGCCAATAAGTGTGGATGAACAACATATCCATGTCCCTAGAAGGTGCGGTATTGTACTGATGACCACTTTGTGTCCTGGACAGAAGGTGCAAGATGATGATGTCATTCCAGGTTTTCGTATGACGTATGGCGTGATGATGACATCATGGCATCAGGGAGGCTGGCTCTGGAAGACACACAAAAAGACATGCCACACAATTCCACACAAAAATGACGACCTCGCAAGGCCAAGCTGCCAAAACTGCTGATGCAATTTTACCCTCCTGAAGATGATGGTGTCACAGCTTCAGATACTCAATCTGCTGCAATGTAATTTCCTGTTCTGGCTGGCAACCTATGAAAATCTCAGGAGGGGCAGTCTCTTTTTCTACTTCATGTCCATAAACTAGCAAGCCACATGAGATCTCAGCAGAAAAAGGAAGGAAGGGAAGCAAGGTGTTGATCCAGTCTCCTGACTTCCAGTGGTTGTCCCCAAAGCTCATTTCTACAAAAATGAAGTCTTTATTTTGTATAAATTTGTTTCCATGCTTCTGTTGTCAAGCAGCATTTCCAAAAAGCTGGGTGTAAGTAACCTGGATAAGCCTCAAAATGATACTGACATGGTCTCAGACTACATATAGAGAACTAACCCTCAACAAATAATGCCATGTATCCTTGTCTGGGAGGCACCTGCAACCCTAATGAAAAGAGCAAGATGAGCCTGAGCAAAGAATACAGGGTGGGTATCACTGAGCGCTGTTATGAGAGCAACTACATGTGTGTGTGTGTGTGTGGGTCGGGGTGTTAATGGTACAGAAGTTACAAACATACGCAGAAAGGTAGTGCACTCATGAAAGCTGTGCTGGTGTCCACTCAAGATAAGTAGATCCATAACTTCACATACAGCTCACACCAGAATGGCACTCTGGTCCAGGAACAAACACTCAAAACAAATAATTCAAAAGGTGAGTTTATTGAGCAGCCCAACTCATGGACGCTGACAAACAAACACAGCCCCGGTGCTTCAACCATGTGGGTCTTCCCCGGGGGGCATGCACTGAGGAAGGCCCGCATGGTCGAAGTGCCAGGGCTCTGTCTGTCTGTCAGCGTCCATGAGTTGGGCTGTTCAATAAACTCACCTTCTGAAGTATTTGTTTGAACGTTTGTTCCTTGACCTGAGTGCCATTCTGCTGTGAGCTGCACATGGTACAGATGTTGTAGCTGGCATTGACATGGCATTGCTGGAGGGAAACTCTCAGCAGTGTTACAGTTCTAGCAATACCAGAGAGGGCATCACTGAGTACAACAGCAACTTGGTAACAGGAGTGGAGATAAGAGTACAGACGTCACAGACAGCATTGACAGGGCACTGCTGTGGGGAAACTCCCGACACCATCCCAGTTCTATCACTATCAGAGAGGCTAGGGGGCACAGCTGGCATTGACAGGGCACTGCTGTGGGGAAACTCCTGACACTGTCCCAGTTCTATCACTACCACAGAGGCTACGGGGCAAAGCTGGCATTGACAGGGCACTGCTGTGGGAAACTCCCAGCACTGTCCCAGTTCTATCACTACCACAGAGGCTACGGGCAAAGCTGGCACTGACAGAGCACTGCTGAGGAAACTCTCAGCAGTATCACTGTTATATCACTACCAGACAGCCTAGAAGGCATAGCTGGCACTAACAGGGCACTGCTGTAGGGAACTTCTCGGCACTGTCACAGTTCTATCACTACCAGAGAGGCTAGAGAGCATAGCTGGTAATGACAGAACACTGTTGTAGGAAGCTCTTGGCCGTGTCACTGTTCTATCACTAACACAGAAGGGATCACTGTGGTAACTAGATACAGGTGAAGGGAGGGGTTCCGAGCACATAAGTCATAGCAGGCACTGAGAGGGCACTGCTACAGGGTGGCTGACAGCATATTCACAGACCTGTCACCTACTGAATCACTATGAGTTTTATTACAAGTGCAATCAAACACAATTGGGGGGGCTCAGGGAATGGAAGTAATAGCCAACACTAACATGGCACAGCTGTGAGAAAACTCAACAGTATCACAGACCCATTGTGGGTCACTGTGAGTGCTGGCGCAACAATGCAAGACAAAAGACAGGAGTCAGATTAAAGGAGTCATGCCTGGCACTGACAGGGCACTGTTGTGAGGAAGCACTTAGCAGGGTCACACCCTATCACTATATGAGGGTGTCACTGTGAGTGCTGATACAAACGGACTAGATACAGGGGAAGGGTCAATTACAGGAGCTTGAGCTAGCAATGACAGGGTACAGCTGTGGGGACATTCTCAGCAGTGTCACAGCCCTATTACTACAAGTGAATATCACTGTTAGTGCTGGTCCCGAAACAGCCTGATATTTTTTTTTTGGGGAGGGGGGGGCTCGCTGTTCAGGAATTAGAGCCATAGCAACTACCCACAGGACCCTGCTGTGAGAAACTCCTCCTTTGTTCCATGGTTTAATTTCTTAGACTAGCTTGTAACAAGAACCAGTAGAAATCTGTTGAAAATTTTGGTTAGAACCTAAGGGAGGGGGTCTAATGGGAAAAGGCAATAGCACAACTGAACATAACAGACACTCCTAGTATTCCTATCAAAACCAGGTACTGTACATAGAAATGATTTGGCACAAGCAGATTTACACATTGCCAACTGCACCCAGTACCCCTCTATCCTAGCCAGGTACAAAAACTGAATCCGCACAGGATATTTACAGACAGCCGACTTCACCCAGTTCCCCTATCTGCAACAGACACATAGAAAAGAGGGTTAACACAAAGGAGATTTATACACAATCGGCTCCACCCAGTACTCCTATTCTAGCAAGGTATTAAAAAAACGGAATCAGTACTGGACATTTACACACAAGTTGATTCCACCCAGTACACCTCTATCTCAAACTGATGTATATATAGATACAAAACAGAACAATCACAAGGAGACATATACACAGACAGCACTCTCACTGTCCTTATCCAAACCAGATACATAAACAGGCTCAAGATTTATACAAAGCTGACTCCCCAGTACTCCTAGCCAGGTAAATAAACAGAATCAGCAGAAAATGTATACATAGTTGATTCCTCTCAAATACATAAACAGAATCAACACAAGCAGATTTATACGAGTCAACACCCACACTGTTCCTATCCAAACCAGGCAAATAAACAGAATGCTCACACGATTTGTACAAAGTCGACTCCCCCAGTATCCCTACCCTAACCAGGTACATAAACAAAATGAGTAGAAGAATTGTATCTAGTTGACCTCCAATCCCTCAAATACCTATGTTTACCACGTACACAAGCAGAATCAATTCAAGGAGATTTATAGAGCCTACCTGTATCCCAGCATCCCTGCTCCAGCCAGTTACATAAACAGAATCAACACAAGACGTTATACTCAGCCAACACCATCAGTGTGTTTGTATAAACCAGGTACATAAACAGAACGAGTACAAAATGTATGCAAAAGCAACATCCCCTGTATCCCTCCCTACCCTAAACAGGTACATAAATAGAATCAGCAGGAGATTTATAAATGACCCCCACCCCCCCACAAAAAAAATTCCTAAACAGAATCAACACAAGTAGATTTATATACAGTCAACATCCCCACTATCTCAATCCAAACCAGATACACAACCAGAATCGGCACAAGATTTTTATAAAGCTGACTACCCCATAGGACTACTCTAACCCATCAGCAGAAATGAGATTTTTAAACAGCTAACACCCCTCAAACACCTATCCTAACAAAGAACATAAGCAGCGAAAATACAAGTAAATTTATACAAAGCTCGCACCCTATCCCAACCAGATACAGAAACAGAATAATCACAAGGTGATTTAGACACAGCCAGCACCCCAGTGCTCCTATCTAAACCAAGTTCATAAACAGAATCAGCACACTATGCAAAGTCGACTCCTTCAGTGCCCCTACCCTAACCAGGTACATAAACACATTCAGCAGGAGAATTATACTTAGCCAACACTGGAAAATACCCTATCCAAACCAGGCACAAAACACAAACAGCACAAGGAGATTTATACAAAGCCCCCAAAAAAAAATATGCCTAGCCTAACTAGGTAGATAAAATAAGCGAGAGAGTTACTATATAGCCAACACCCCAATGCCCCAATCCCAAACCAGGCACATAATCAGAAACCTCACAAACTTTATACGCAGCCAACACCTCAATGTCCCTAGCCAAGCCAGATACATAAACAATTAGCTAAAGGAGATTTATATAGAACGCCATCACAAATGCCCCATCCCAACCAGGTTCACAAACAGAAACATCACAAGGATATTCATAC
Source organism: Neoceratodus forsteri (assembly GCA_016271365.2). NCBI lineage: Eukaryota > Metazoa > Chordata > Ceratodontiformes > Ceratodontidae > Neoceratodus > Neoceratodus forsteri. The sequence continues at coordinate 80,360,986 of CM028133.1, read as the reverse complement.
ATAGCCAGTACCTTCACTATCCCTATTCTTCTAACCAGGTACATAAACAGAATCAGCACAAGGAGAGTTATACACAGCGACAACTCCTGTATCCCTACCCAAACCAGGTACACAAAACAGAACTGGCAGAATATTTACACAAAGTCAATTCCCCCAGTGTATACATATCCTAACCAGGCACAGAAACGTACTAGAACAAGATGTATATACAGCCTAAACTCCCAACGTCCCTCATACAAACCAGGTATATAAACAGAATCGGTTTAAGATTTATGCACTGTTCACTACCATTAGTATCCCCACCCAAAGCTTTAAGCATGTAAACAGAAGTGGAAGGAAATCTGTACATAGCTGCCTCCACCCCAACTCACAAAAGTCATTTACCAACAAGGAACACGATACACAGAATCAGTAAAAGGCTTTTTACACTGTCAACTGCCCAACTATCCACATCCCAACTGGGTACATGAACAGAATAAACACATGAAGATTTATAACAGCTACCCTCAATTACACCTACCGAACTTGGAACATAGCAAACAGAATCATCAAAACGATTTTTACACTAACTGCCCAAATACTAATACCCAACAGGGTACATGTACAGAATCAACACAAGAAGACTGACACACAGTCATCCCCCACCCCCTTTTCCATTATACCCCCCCCTTTCCATTATACCTTCCTCAGCCCGGTAAATAACTAGACTGTGCGCAAAAGATTTATACACAGCAGCCCCCTTCCTACCTAACCAGGTACATTAACAGAATCAATACAAGGAGATATATACACAGCCATCTCCTCTTAGTATCACTAACCAATCAGGTACATAAATAGAATCAACACAAGGCACTCTGTATACAGCCAACCCCTTCCTGATGAGGTATACATAAACAGAATCGCACAAGGAGATTTGTACAGAAGCAACCCCCGTATCGCTGTCCCAAACAGGTACACAAACAGAATCTGCACAAGGAGATTAAACACAGTCACCCCTTCCCCTTCGTATCACTAACCCAATGAGGTACATAAATAGAGTCGACACAAGGAGCTCTGTACACAGCCATCCCCACCCTTCCCTGTATCCCTAGTCTTACAAGGTACATACACCGAATCAGCAGAAGATCATCTGTACGCTACCGACTTTCCCCAGTATCCCCCTATCCCAACCAGTTACAGAAACAGCGTAAGATTTATACACAGTCGACCACAGTATTGGTACCCTAATCAGCTACATAAATAGAACCACCACAAGGTGATTTATATCTAGTCAACACCGTCAATTATTCTATCCAAACCAGGTGCATAACAGAAACTGCACAAGATTTACATACAGTAGACTCCTGGTATACCTACCTTAACCCAATACATAAACACAATCAGCACAAGGTGATTTACACAGTGAACTCGCCCACCCCCACCATTATCCATATGCCAAACAGGCACATAAACAGATTAGCTTAAGATTTACACAATCGACTCCCCCTGTATCCTGCCCTGACAGGCACATAAACTGAATAAGCAGACGGAGATTTATGCACAGCCACATCTCCCCAGTATTCCTACCCAATCGTGTATATAATAAGCTGAATGAGATCTGTAACAGTCAACTGCCCCAAGTACCCCTACAGAATCAGGAACACAAACAGAATTAATGCAAAGAGAGTTGTACACAGTTTACTCCCCAGGATCCCTATCCCAGCCAAGTACATAAACACAATCACCGCAAAGAGATGTGTATATAACCCCCGCTGCATCCCTATCCTAACCACATACACAACACAATGACAAGGAGGAGATTTAGACATCGCCAACATCATCCAATTCCACAATCCAAACCAGGCACAGAAGCAGAATCAACACAAGACTTGTACACAAATACCAACTCTCTATTTTACTCAAGTATACAACAACTGGAACAAGCCAATTAGATTTATTCACATCCACCACCAACCCCACAGTACCCCATATCCCAGCTCTAACCAAGTGTATAACAAAGACAATCAGCACAAGGAAATGTATTCACAGCTAACTCCCTCTCCTAAACATGTGCCTAGCACATGCAATCAGGTTTATCTAAATAAGACTACAATTTCTAATTAAAATGCATAAAAACGTTATTTACACAAATTTTCACCAGATTTCTAATGATCCTGCACTTTAGCCATTTTAGTACAGAGAATGGGCCAGAAGAGAAAGATCAAGTCCTGCAGAAACAGGACTCTGGAGTTATTTTGGTGGTCCTCATCCCACCATACAAGATGAACCCGAATAATGTATCTACTGGACTTGTCTTCTGATCCCACTTCACAAGATGAGCCCTCAAGTTCTAATCTTAATGATCCCACTGGCGCAAGAAGAATCCATTAGCGCTGTATACACAGGGCTTAACCCATACCCTTCTGATCCTGCTATACAAGAAGGAGCCTCTAGTGTTGTATCTATAGGACTTTATCTTTACCCTTTGACCTCAATGTACAAAAGGACCCCTTGTGTGCTTTATCTGCCTGTATCCTATGAACATCGCTGTACCATATGAACCCTCAAGCGTTGTGTCAACAAGGCTCCAACTGTAAGATCAAGCATTGTAGATACAGCAATTGGTAGTCCTCTTGTAATGTGAGATCAAAAGGGGTTAAAAACCAAGCCCAGTCAATTTTACACTCAAAGATTCCTCTGGTAAAGTGAGGTCAAAAGGGTAAAGATTGAGTCCTGAACATACAGCACTTGAGGCTTAGGGGGAAGAGGGAAATTGTTTAACCAGGAGAGGCACACTAAGCCAAAGCTTGATTCCAGGTGCGACCTGGGAGCACAAGGAAGTTAAGTGACTTGCTCAGGGTCACACAGTATGCAAGTAGGGGCTGTGGGATTCAAACCCAGGTCTCCAGGTTTGCAGCTCACAGCCTTAAACCACTGCGCTATACTGCCTCCCCTGCTTACACTTCTACATTGGTATCAGAACAGTACAGATCAAGTCCCACAGATACAGCACTAGTGGGTACTCATATACTGGGGTCAGAGGGGTACAGATTCAGCCTCATAGGTGAAGCACTCAAGGATTACATTTGTACAGTGGGTTCCAAAGGGTAAAGATCGAGTCAAATATACAGCACTACAGGGTTACTCTTGTACAGTGGCATCAGATGAGCACAGATTGAGCACTGTGTATAAAGCCCTTGAATGTTACTCTCATATAGTGAGAAACAAAGGGTAATGATCAAGCCAAGTAGATACTGTACAGTACTAGAGGGTTACTCTTGTACAGTGAGTTCAGAAGGGTAGCCATTAAGTCCCATACACACAGTACTTGAGGGTTACTCTTGTATAGCAGCATTAGATGGGCACAGATCAAGTCCTGTATATAATGCACTCAGTTACTCTTGTATGGTAGGGTACAGAGGGTAAACATCAAGCCCCCACAGATACAGCGCTAGAGGGTTACTGTTGTGCAGTGCGGACAACAACTAAATCCTGTACATGCAGCACTCCAGGGTTCCTCCTGTATACCGGCATCATAATAGTAGTGACCGAGACTTGTAGACTCAGCACTCAAGAGTTACTCTTGTACACTGGGGCAGGAGGGGTAGTAGGCATAGCAAGACAGCTACTCTTGTACATCGGGGTGAGAAGAGTAATGATTAAGCCCTGTACATACAGCATTCAAGGGTTACTCATGTATAGTGGTGTTAGAAGGTTACTGATTTAACCCTATAGATAAAGCACTTGAGAATTGCTCTTCTAGAGCATGGTGCAAAGGGTAAGGATCAAGCCTCCTAGAAACAGCACAGAAGGGTTTTTCTTGCACGATGGGGTACAAAGGGAAATGATGAAACCCTGTAGATACAGCACTAGAAGGTTGTTCTTGTACAGTGGGGTACAAAGGGAAATGATGAAACCCTGTAGATACAGCACTAGAGGGTTGTTCTTGTACAGTGGCGTAAAAAGGGAAATGAAACCCTGTAGACACAGCACGGAAGGGTTGTTCTTGTACAGTGGGGTACAAAGGGAAATGATGAAACCCTGTAGATACAGCACTAGAGGGTTGTTCTTGTACAGTGGAGTACAAAGGGAAATGATGAAACCTTGTAGACACAGCACTGAAGGGTTGTTCTTGTACAGTGGGGTACAAAGGGAAATGATGAAACCCTGTAGATACAGCACTAGAGGGTTGTTCTTGTACAATGCAGTACAAAGGGAAATGATGAAACCCTGTACATACAGCACGGAAGGGTTGTTCTTATACAATGGGGTACAAAGGGAAATGATGAAACCCTGTAGATGCAGCACTAGAGGGTTGTTCTTGTACAATGGGGTACAAAGGGAAATGATGAAACCCTGTAGATACAGCACTAGAGGGTTATTCTTGTACAGTGGGGTACAAAGGGAAATGATGAAACCCTGTAGATACAGCACTAGAGGGTTGTTCTTGTACAGTGGGGCTCAAAGGGAAATGATGAAACCCTGTAGATACAGCACTGAAGGGTTGTTCTTGTACAGTGGGGTACAAAGGGAAATGATGAAACCCTGTAGACACAGCACTGAAGGGTTGTTCTTGTACAGTGGGGTACAAAGGGAAATGATGAAACCCTGTAGACACAGCACTGAAGGGTTGTTCTTGTACAGTGGGGTACAAAGGGAAATGATGAAACCCTGTAGATACAGCACTAGAGGGTTATTCTTGTACAGTGGGGTACAAAGGGAAATGATGAAACCCTGTAGATACAGCACTGAAGGGTTGTTCTTGTACAGTGGGGTACAAAGGGAAATGATGAAACCCTGTAGACACAGCACTGAAATACAGGTTACTCACCTGTAACAGGAGTTCTAGGAATGGTATATGTTGTTCATCCACACTCATTGGCAGTATCCTTGCCGCTTTAAATCTTGCCCGAAGGTCTTCAAGCTTGCTCCTCCCACCCACCCGGTGGTATAACCTCGGCCCGCCCCATGACGCCAGATCTGGCCCGCTGGAAGCTCAGGTTGTGGTCCAGGCCGGGAGGATGGTGGAGTGTAGGATGAACAACATATACCATTCCTAGAACTCCTGTTACAGGTGAGAGTAACCTGTATTTCTAGGGACATGGATATGTTGTTCATCCACACTCATTGGCAGACTCCTAGCAGTTCTCCGGGAGGAGGGAGGCAAGACCACACCCCCATATACTTACTTGGGAAAGAGAGACTGGAGAACCGAGGCCCCAAACCAGCATCCCCGCTGACTCAAGGTCGATGTGGTGTGGGTAATGAAGGTGTTTGCTGACTTCCAGGTAGCAGCCCTGCAGATTTCCTGGATAGGGACGCCCTGGAAGCAGCCACCGTTGCAGCAGTATGGCGGGTAGAATGAGCTCTATCCTCTGGGAGGCTCCATGCCCGCTAACTTATAGCAGAGATCTATGCAGGAGGTTACCCACCTGCTTATCGTCCGCTTGGCTGCAGGTCTGCCAGATGCGGCTTGCAGCAGTGGGTGACAAACAGCTGGCGAACCTCTCCCTGAATTTCAGCCGTGCGCCCTTATAATAAGCCAGCGCCTTCTAGGATCCAGAGAGGAGCCTATTCGGCCTCCAGGTGTGATTGGGGTAGAACACCGCAGAGTCAACACCTGGTTAAGGTGAAACCTCACACCACCTTCGAAGGAATTTCGGTGGGGCGCAGGACAACCTTGTCCCTGTGGAAGACCAGGTAAGGAGACCGATGGAGCGCCTGAGCTCTCCCCATCCTTCTGGCTGACGTGATAGCCACCAAGAAGGCGGGCCTCACGACAGGTGAGAGAGAGCACACCGTGCATAGGTTCGAATGGCTTGCCCATGAGCTTTGCCAGTACCAGCAGTAGATCCCACGGAGGTGGGGGTTCCGTGACTGAGGGAAATGTGATCAAGGCCTTGAAAAAGCGCCAGACCACCTTCTCCTGCGCTATCGACTGCTTCCCGCCCGCTCCGTAAGCAGAGATGGCTGCCAGGTGCAACCCTTAGGGTCGCCGACCCAAGCCCTTGACTAGAAAGGGACCATAAATAGTCCAAGATGCTTGCCATGAACAGGAGGAAGGGTCCAAGCCTCGTTCCTGGACACCAAATGGAAAACCTTTTCCATTTGAAGGCAGAGCATTTTCTGGTCGACTCCTTACGGGACGCCTCAACTACATTGAGGACCTCGTCGGAAAGACCCAAGGCCTGGAACTCTAGCCGCTCAGGAACCAGGCCGTCAGGTGCAGGGATTGAAGGTCCGGATGGAACACCTTCCCCTGATTGACTGAGAGCAGGTCCGGGCGAGCTGGAAGCTGCCGCGGAGTCCTGGAGCTGAGACTGAGGAGATCTGGGTACCAGAACTGGCGAGGCCAGTCTGGGGCTATCAGAATCACCTGCGCCTTGTCCCTCCTCGCCTTGAGAAGCACCTTGTGGATCAAGGGAAATGGGGGAAAGGCGTAAAAGAGGCCCGGGGTCCATTGCCTCGAGAAGGCATCCCCCTGCAGCGAGCCCTGCTGAGGGGGGCGGGCATGGAACAGACTCAGCTTCGCGTTCTCCATGGAGGCAAACAGGTCCACCTGAGGTGTGCCCCAAAGGGAGAACAGATGCTGTACTACCTCCGGCAGGAGAGACCACTCGTGGATGCAGCCCTATCCGGCTCAGGCATCGGCCAGGGTGTTGGAGGCCCTGCCACGGAATGGCTAGGAGATCCGCCTCCAGGCTGCGCACGAAGTGACCAAATGCGGAGAGCTCTTGCATAGAAGCATGGAGCTGCCCCGCCCCGGCGGTTTAGATAGTACATGGTCGTGGTATTGTCCGCCTGGACTCGGACCACTTGACCCCGGAGGAACGGAGCAAAGGCGGTGAGAGCTAGGCGGACCGCCGGAGCTCCAGCAGGTTGATGTGGCATCGACTCCCGCTGGGACCAGAGGCCATGAGCCCGGTGTTCCCCAGATGGGCACCCCAACCCATCAGAGAGGCATCGGCTCGACAGAGAGACCGCTGCTCGGGGCGATGAACCGGATGCCCTCCTGCAAATGATCTGGAACGGTCCACCACTGGAGAGCATTCCACATCCCCTGTGTCACCGGCTACAAGCTGGTCCGAGGGATCGCAGCGCTAGACCACTGGCTGGCCAGTCCCCACTGAAGGACGATGTTCCAGCGGCCCAACGGACCACGCTGGTACAGGCCGCCATGAGACCCAGGAGGCGCAGGAAGTCCCGGCAGGCGCAATTGCCCAACCAGAAATGATCGGGCAAAGGAGGAAAGAACCTCGGCCCTGTCCGCCGAGCCGCGCTCTGGTCAGAGAGTCGAGCTGCGCCGATGAATAAAATCACCTGCTTCGCTCGAGTTCCGACTTTGGCCTCGTCGATAAGGAGGCCCAGTTGAGAGCAGACCTGGAGGGCCAGATCTCTGACCACCCGCCTCCTTCCTGGAGGGAGCTGCTATCAGCCAGTCGTCCAGGTAAGGGTACACCGACCCTGGCGCAAGAGGAATGCTGTCACCACTGCCATGCATTTGGTGAAGACCCGGGAGCTGGAGACAAGTCAAGGGCATGGCTTGAATCAAGAGAGATCCTTCCGCTGAAGCAAAGGAATCTCTGGTGAGACGGACGGATAGGGACGTGAAAACGGCCCCTGCAAGTCCAGAGAGCAGAACCACACGCCACGCTCCAAGGATGGTATTATCCGAGCCAGAGTGACCATCCTGAAGGTTCGAGACCTTGGAACTTGTTTAGGTCGTAGGTCGAGAATGGGCGCCAGCCCCGTCCGTTCGGAACCAGGAAGTACCTGGACACAAACCCTGGGTCTGAAGGAGGGTCCACCACCTCTCTTACCACCTCCTTCTGGAGGAGGAGGAGATGTTGGCTCGGACGAGCCGCCAGTGAGGCTGGGATCCTGCCCCGAGGGCGATGGCTCTGAAGGGTGGTGCCTGCTCGAATTCCAGAGGCAGGGCTCTTCCCACCACCTCCAAGACCCACCTGTCCGTGGTAACAGCGGACCAGGCGGAACGAAGTGACAGAGCCGCCTCTCTACTGGGGGACTAGGGGTAGGTGACGGGATGGGGCGACACCCTCAGCCCGCACTGGGCAGGCTTGGAGGAGGGACCGCCGAGGGACCTCCTGGGCCTCTTCCTCCCTGCTCTCCTGTTAGAGGAAGCCGGCGGCTTGGGTTTGGGATGCCAAGGTCGAGCCTGCTGGCCCTGACGTTGGCTGGGTCGGGCGCGCTGGGGCACAGAAGGACGAAGTGGCTTAGGCTGTGGTTTGCGCCTTTGTCCTTCTGAGCGGAAGAGACCGAGTCCAAGGTGGCATTGGACTTCTCGATCTCTGCAGGTGACCTTCCACCCCAGGGTCAAGAGGTCAGTCCCCAAAAGGGAACATCCGCCAACTTGTGCTGGGTATCCGAAGTAGTGGATATCCTCAGCCAAGCCCGCCGACGCATAGCCACCGCGGCCGCCACCGATCTGGCACATGAGTCCCTACATCCAAAAGCAGTCTGAGCTGCTGTTTGGCCACTGCCCTGCCCTGGTCCCGCACCTGCTTAACCGTAGTCTGCAGATCGGCGGAAGATGAGGGATGACTCATCCAGGAGCCCAACAGGCATGAGAAAATGTGCCATGAGGACGGCCGAACTGGCCTGACGAAGGCCGAGAGAGGACGCAGCGTAGACTTTTCGCCCGACATAGTCCAATTTCTTGGACTCCTTGTCAGGAGGTTTGTCCACATCCCTGGCGTTGCCGGCGCGCCGGAAAACGCTGTCGGTAACCAACCCCTCAGCAGAGGGGTGTTCCGAAAAACCGGACAAGGAACCGGTAGGGACCGCATACTTCCTGGCCATCCTGGCCGAAGGCGCAGGGCAGGAAGCAGGGCGCTGCCAAAGTTCCAGTGTTGACCCACTATGGCCTCGGCCACCGGAAAGGCCTCCGCCGGAGAATCCCCTCGGTCCAGAATCTCCGTGAGGGATACCTGGCCCGCTTGAAACGGGTTCGAGCTCCATCCCGTAGACTCCGAGATGAGCCGAAGCAGTCCTAGGAAGGACGACGGCTATCGTCCCATTGGCTGACCTCCTGAAGACTCAAGTCCAGTCGCTGAGAAGAAGGAGGAATCATCTTCGGACTCGGAAGAGTCCTCAAGAGCTGCCTCTGGCCTGAGCCACCCTTCACCTGCCGAGGTCGGTCGGGAGTGAGGGTAACTGACAGCCGATGGGGTAAACCCTTAGCCGACCGAGAATCCTTGGTCGGAGCCCCACTGGTGGCTGTGGAGGCGGAGGTTCCACCGAATCGGTGGAGCAGCTGGTTTTGGCCAACAACCGCCTGGTATAGGCCTCGGACAAGTCGAGGGTTGTGGGCGCTGCCCGTGACAGTTACTTAATGGCCGGAAGGCGCCGGAGTCGGCTTATTCCCCGCCAGGAGGAGTTGTTGCAACATAAGGTCTCGCATTGCCGACGTACTTACGCCGAAGCCTCCTCATCCGAGAGGAGGACGAGACGAAGGGCGCGACGCCGCTTATCGCGGTGCGAGACCGAGACCGCTTATGACGGTGGGAACGGCTGGACCGCCAAGAGGTCCGGAGACCGGACCGAGAGTCCCGGAATTTCCGCCGGTGCGGGAGGTGTCGGCCGAACCGCACTCCTTCCGCTCGGAAGGTCCATCCGAGGGCTCCGGAACCAGAGGCACAGGCGAGCCCACGGGATCCTCAACTCCTCCCGGGGGAACCGGGGAGAGGGGAATCTCGGCTGCTAAAGGCGACAGCCCGTCCAATGGGTCGAGAAAAATCTCGACTTCATCAGTGGGAGTCTCGGTCAACTGACCTGACGGGGACACCGTGAGGCCAGTGGCCGAAGCCGAGCGGTCGACCGAAGCTGACGGTCGACGGCCCGGGGAGAGGGACCTTTCCCGCTCCCAAGAGCGTCGACGGAGGGACTTACCCTTGTCCCTCTTTTTGGACCGAGAAAAGGGTCCAGCAGACGCAGGCCCTTCTCCTTTAGTGGAGAGGGACAGACAAAGCTCCTTAAAGGAAGCCGTGTAGGAAGAACCCAGAGAGAGCGGGATAAATGCCGCCGCCGAGGAAGATACGGCACGCGCCGCCTCCTCTTCGAGGGCGACCATCCGCTCGAGCTGATCCGCCGAAACCGGGCCACCGGACACCGCCAACCGGGCCTCCTTTGACTTCACCGAGGAACGCTCGGACGCCCAGTTGTACCGGCAGCACGGTCTTCGAGGACGAGGTCGAGAAAGATGAGCACAGGTCGCAGCCTGCGGGTCGTGCTCAAGGCCTAAGCAGTAGACACACGTGGAGTGTGGATCCGTCCGAGACATCTTCTGCCCGCATGGGCATCTCCGAAATCCGGGAGTCGATTAGTCCATCGCAGCCGCGAGGGATCGAAGACTGAAGTCTTTTTGCAAAATATTATTTTTAAATCCGCAAACGGAGAAATAGGAACCAGTCGCAAACGCAGAGCGTTAAGGAGGGAACCTGAGCTTCCAAGCGGTAAGGAAGATCTGGCGTCATGGGGCGGAGCCGAGAGTTATACCACCCGGGTGGGTGGGAGGAGCAAGCTTGAAGACCTTCCGGCAAGATTTAAAGCGGCAAGGATACTGCCAATGAGTGTGGATGAACAACATATCCATGTCCCTAGAAAGGTTGTTTTTGTACAGTGGGGTACAAAGGGAAATGATGAAACCCTGTAGACACAGCACGGAAGGGTTGTTCTTGTACAATGTGGTACAAAGGAAAATGATGAAACCCTGTAGATACAGCACTAGAGGGTTGTTCTTGTACAGTGGGGTACAAAGGGAAATGATGAAACCCTGTAGATACATCACTGAAGGGTCGTTCTTGTACAGTGGGGTACAAAGGGAAATGATGAAACCCTGCAGATACAGAACTAGAGGTTGTTCTTGAACAGTGGAACAAAAAGGGTAAAGACAGAGCCCGTAGATACACTAGAGAATTATTTTGTGTAGAGGGGTTAGAAGGGTAGTACAGTACACAAGGGTTCCTTCTGTATAGCCACATTAGAGTACAGACTGAGATCTGTACATACAGTACTCTATGGTTATTCTTTGTGCAGCAGGGTTATAAAGGTACAGATCGAGCTCTGTAGATACAGCACTTGGTTACTTTTGTACAGCACGGATTGAAAGGTACAGATCAATCCCTGTCGAGACAAAATTTGATTACTCCTGTACAGTGGGGTAAGAAAATTACAGATAGAGCGCTCTGTGGATTCGGTACTCGAAGGTTACTGCTGTACCGTGGAATCAGAAAGGTGAAGCTTGAACCCTGTAGATTTCCCACTTGAAGGTTACTGTTGTACAGCAGTATTAAGTGGGTACTGATAACACAGTAGTTGAGGGTAACTGTTATACAGTGTGGTTAGATGCGTAGAGATTGAGCAATGCAGATACAGTACTTAAGGTTTACTATTATACAGCAGGGTCAGAAGGGTACAAATGGAGCACAGAAGATATGGCACTTGAAGGTTACTCTTATACAGTGGATCAGAATGGTTAAAATCATGCTCTGCTGCTTCAGCACTCCAGTGACAGGTCAGAAGTGTAAACATTAGAACCATGGGTACAGCAGTCAGGTGCAGTGGGATCACAAGGAGTATGCTCGAGCACTGAAGATTCAGCACTTGATGGGCCCTCTGCTAAAGCAGAATCAGATGGTTAAGGTCAAGCACTGCTGCTTCAAGATTCCAGTGTCAGGTCTGAGGTGTAAGAGTGCCGGTGGTACAACACTCATGAGGGTCACCTCAAGTGGGGTCAGAAGGGTACAGTGCCTGTAGATTCGACACTCCAGTGTCAGGTCAGATGGGTAAAGATTAGCCCCCACAGATAAGTACCCCACATGGTATTCTGGTATACTTTGATCAGAAAGATCGAGCCCTACTGATTCAACATTTCAGTGACAGGTTAGAACGGTGCAGACTGAGATCTGTAGGTATAACACTCAAGGATTCCTGTGGTACATTACACTCAGAATGATATGGAATAAGCCCTGCAGATTCAACATTTCAGCGGCAGGTCATACGGGTACAAAGTGAGCCCTCTGGACACAAGACTCAGCACTTCTCTGATCCTCTAGGATAGGGAAAACATGTCCTGCTAGTTTGTTAGATGGCTGGAATGTGCTGTTAAACAGAAGTCTCAGACTGTAATCTCATGACAAACTTGTGGGATTTGGGGGTCAATAAATTCCTCATTAAGTTTAAAGAATGGAATCTTCTTTACGTCACCACCAGGCTGAAGTCCAGACGCTTGAGTGTGAAAATGATACCATCCTCAGCCGCTGGTTACGGGCTTCACTGACAAGCGCTCACTGCTTGGCAAGCCATCGGTCTTTGTGGTACTGCACAGTCGGCCAGGGGTCAGGTACCGCCCAGAAAAGCCTAGGGCAAAACAAGAAAGGGTTTAGTCTCAATATGTGGAGAAAGAGACAGACAAGTAGAGAGAGAGAGAGAGAGAGAGAAAGACACAGAGATCCAGGCAGACAAAGAGAGAGAATGAGACACTGACAGAGGCCACCGAAACACAAAAGGAGTTATAGCACCTGGTAGAGGGACAGAAAGAATAAGAGATAAAGGGGCACAGAGACAGAAAGACAGAAATTAAGAGACACTGAATAAGATGCAAAGTAAAACAGACAGACAAAAAAAGGAAAAAAAAAACAGGCTCAGCAATTACTATTTTATTCTTCTTTTCTTACCTTTTTACTAATTTTTACTTATTTAAATAAAAAATTGTATTAAAAATTATCTCTTTACTAATACTAATGGACCCATTTCATAATCCCAGTTACAGAGTCCAGTGTTTGCAATGTGTTGGATAACGGGAGTTTTCGGGTAGTGGAAACACTTGGCCTTTGGCCTGGTGCTTCAATCTACCCAAGGTGTGCTATTATCCCAGCACAACGCACACCCTGGCTTCCCTTATTGCTTATAAAACATGGAATACAGCTAACAAATAAGAAAATCCATAGGGGATACACACCTGAGAATTACCTAACTGACCAAAGGATGTCACGCACACACATACAAACATACGAAAAAGCCAGGAGAAGAAGGCCATTTGGTCTATCTAGTCTGCTCGTATTGCAGGGTCCACAGCTTCAGCTACTGTCCCTGCCCCCCTCTTCACTCCTCCCATCCTCCCTACCCATGATCCTTACCTTCCCCCTATGCCTATCCCAGCCTCTCTTGAAGCTGCCCACTGTCTTCAATGAGACCACCTCTTCTGGCAGCGCATTCCAAGTGTCCACCACCCTCTCTGGGAAGAAGTGCTTCCTGACCTCCCTCCTAAACCTCCCCCTACTCAGCTAAAGAATGTGCCCCCTCGTTTTATGGTTGCCAGTCAGCTTACAGAGACCCTACTTAACCACCTTATTTATCCCTTTCAAGTACCTGAAGGTCCCAATCATGTCCCATCTCTCTTTTTTTCCTCCAGGGAGTACATGTTAAGTGCCCTCAACCTCTCCTCGTATAACTTACCCTGCTGACCACCCTATCATCCTTGTAGCCCTCCTCTGGATCTTCTCCTGCATGTTAATGTCTTTTTGAGATGTGGGCACCAGTACTGAACTCCATACTCTAGATATGGCCTCACCAGTGACCTGTGTGGCAAGACAGACCAGGCCACCCAGATGAGCAGATGTTTATTTTTTATTTATTCACAATTCGATTTACAACCTTTGAGTCAAAGACTATTTACAAAGGCATCTTGTCACAGGAGGGTAGACAACATATTGGTGGAGTAAGACAGTGGAGAACAATACAGGTGAGATACAAAAGAGTATACAAAGCAATGAACAATATAGGTTAGATACAGAAGAGCATACAAAAACTAAGCAATTTCAGTGACAGTGGAGCACGAAGGTTACAGTGCATAGTGTATAGGCCACAAGAAGCTATTCTAAGTAAACTACTACATATGTAATACTGTAAGAGACTAGGAGTAGTAGGTGGTGGTTGCCTGGGGGGGTCTATGTTGGCAGATTGTAAGAAATGGCGCTGTCAGTAAGGCCCTATAATGGCCATTTACAGCTCTGAGTGTCAGTGAGGTGTTTATGAGGGGCGATTTTGAAGGGTCCGATTTTGGAGAGGATAGTAATGCATGGGGAGGGAGTTATACCAGGATGGTGCTCTGCAGTGGAAAGACTTTTGGCAAGCGAGGTCCTGGCTCTTGGCACCTGGAAGGTGGCTTTTGTTGTGTTTCTCGGTGACGACCGAATGGGAGGCCTGTTTAAGGGATGTATGCACTCCTGGGGGTACTCAAGCAGAGCTTTTTTACTAGTATACATGTGTGGTGGTATTGCAGGCTCTTCAAAAAGTGAGTAGGTTCGAGATGGAGCACAGCTGGCATGTGTGGGTTCTGCTAGGGGCGCCAGTCAGGAGCCTGCAGGCTTTGTTGATAGTGGTCTGGACTTTGGTGAGGGCAGTGGGTCAGCAGCTGCATAGGTAAGGAGTCCATAATCAACCAAAGACAGGATGGAGGAGATGATAGCCAGCCATAGGGCAAACTCAGGGAGGCAGTCTTTGTGGCAGTAGAGGAGTCCAATCCAGGCATTATTGCTATAGTCTGTAATTCTATTGTATACGTACATGCACAAGAAAATTCCAGTGTTAATTCAAGGCAGAGGGAAAAGCCTAGGTTTTTTTTTTAAAGGGGTGACCTTTTGACTCGAAGGCAAGCTTGCCAGGAAGGGAGATTTTCATTCCCAGGTTCTTTTGACAGAGATGTGCCAAAAGCCACTTACCTGCCGTAAACATGCACTATAGAAGCAGACTGCTTGTGACCTCAGGAACTATTATATCACATTTTATGAGGGAACAGGATATATTCGCCTGAAAAGACCACTGTAGCAGAACTGTGTGAAATTTACTGCCAGTGTGTTATTGTCACAGCCTGATACTTCAAAGGGTTAATTCTGAACTGTCATAAACCATTTATTTATTGAATTCTTGAATTATAACCTCTGAGCTAAAAGCTCATTTACAGAGGTTCCATGTCATTACAGAATAATTTGAAAACAATAACAGGTGATAACATACAGAGATCACACATAAATAAATATACAACACGGATAGTGAAAGCAAGAGCTTCTAGTGGACTAACTAAACTCAGAGAAAGGAGGATTAGGGTATTCAATGCAGGAAACCGCTAGGCCAGTTTACTTTGTCAAGGGAGTGCGTGAAGGAGAAAGGACATAGTTAGTAGGAAAGGGTAGAGAGGGGAGGTAGCATGAGGGAGAGCGGAGGGAATAATACAAAAGTGGGATGGGGTAAAGGGAAAAAATGGGTAAGTAGCTATTCTGGGGTGTCAAGTGCTATGGCTGTAGGTTTGCTCAGGATGCAGGATCTATTCAGGAAACATGTACTCCATACGGGCTGAGAGATACGTATAGAGGTTTGTTTTAAAAGACCAATTTTGGGTTCGGCAATTTGGTCAGCAGGTAGAGAATTTAGCCAGAGAGGGGTCCGTAAGGAAAGGATCTCTGGCCTCGTGAGGTAACGGGAGTATGGGACCTTATAAAACTGGAATTGGTTGCCCTGGTTAGTCTAACCATAGCTGTTGGGCAGATCATTGCCTGAACACCTTTGGGCACCAGATCAAGGTGGCCTTTCTGACAACGAGACATATCTGGTAGTGAATCCTGTTTTAAGCTCAAGCCAGCCTGAATGCGTACAGGTCACAGGTGTGAGTTAGGGCTAGCCCCAAGGAGTAATCTACAGGCTTTGTTCATCATGAGGACAATTTTACTGAGTGTGGTGTCTGAGGTTGCGCTGTAAACGACAAAGCCGTAGTCTATGAAGGAGAAGACTGAGCTAGTTATGGCTAGCTTGAGTGCAGTTTCATTAGGGCAGTGCCTGTGTCTGTAGAGCTGGCCTAGGCGTCTGTTAGCAGCCTTGGCAACCTGCTGCGAGTATATGAGGGAACTATCCAGGGTGACACCAAGATATTTAAATTGCTGGACCATCTCAAGGGGCTCATTTTGCTCGTTTCCTATTGTGGAGAGTGGATCACTGGTGGGAAAATAAACTGGTCTCCTTGTATCCGAAAAATTGATGACACTGCGTTTTTCAGAAGGATAGTTAAACTCAGCACAGACACTCAGGGTCATTCTGGTTTTGGATTTCCTCCTGACACAATAGACCAGCTGCAAAGCTGCTACACAGAAAAGGACTGGACATTTTTATCATTAAGGTAGAGAAATAGTTATACAGCTTTAAGGCGTTATATTGTATACTTTCCAAATTTGTTTCCATACTGTAACCTAAATTAATATATGTTCTTTTTTAGTTGTACTGCATGTAAATATGTTTAGTAAAACTTTTGTTTCCTAAAGAAATTCTACCTGTGTGAGAGTTTTTATATTGTATGTGTGACAGTAGTCTTATTAATTATTTGTGACAACTGTTATTTGCTTAGAAGGGTCAGAGACAGCAACCAAATTAAAAGGGTCTGTGGTGAGAATCCGGATGGATTCTGGGAGAATACTGGAGTCTCATACGAGTCTGCTGGGGGTGTGAACAGGGCTATTGTATGTCTTATAGTGCGAAGACCAAATCAGGTAGTGCGCTGCTACTCCGAAGAGAGTGTAACACTTGGATCTTCCACCTGTGTGTAACAGCCATGAGAAAGGGTTCACATTTGGTCACAATACTCGAGACTGGTATTGTGTCCTGATCCAAAGTATAGAGGGATACTCTGGGACCTGGTGGTGAGTGTTTAGTTGTAAACACAGTGAGCACTCTGGAAGGAAATGAGGAGGGTATCCCTGTTTTCCCCCTCCCTGTCATGAATTGCACTCAGGGGTGGGCACTGTGAGTTCAGTGATCTTACCCTCACAAGTGGGTTCGTGACAGATCTGGGCGCAGCAGTGGATCCGAAGATTTGGCTGCACTGCGATTCGAGATTGGTGGCCAGAGGCATAACAGTTGGGCTCGAGTCGAAGTCCAGTGTATCAGATTGTTAACCTGAAAACAGTCCACACACAATCAAGGCAGAGATTTTAAAATATATATAATTTGGTTACATTATCAAGTTCCTATTAGTTTTGTTTTTTTTCTCAGGTGCAAGCTAGTGTAGCAGTAGTTAGGAAAAAGATTATTTCCATCTACACGAATCAGCTGCAGAATACCTGAAGCAGTTGTGCCAGTAGAGAGGATCCAGTACGAGGAGAGAGTCAAAAGCACCTCGTGGAGGCTCTCAAACAGCTAATGAGCTAGTGGCTGCCTAGACCTTGAGTCACAGCAGACTGAAGGGTCCAGACCTTGGGTGTGGGAGTGCCAAAGGATGTCGCAGTGTCCAGTCCCAGGAAGGAGGCCAGTGAGACCAGAGATAACCCAAAGCCACAGCAGCAGGGAAAGGTCACCACCATGCTGGAGCCAGAAGGGATCAGTCTGCAGCTAGAGTTGAGGAGAATGGAGCTGGAATTCGAGCAGAAGTTCCAGATGGAGCTGGAGATGCAGGAAAAAGAAAAACAGCATCAGAGAGAGGCAGATGAAAGAGAAGCAGCATCAGAGAGAGGTTGAGAGCGGACAGAGAGGCCATAGAGAATTCAAGCTGCAGAAGCAAATCTTCAACGACCAGCCAGAGGAGATAAGTGGCAGGGTGAACCTGGAACTCCAGGACTGGGGTGCAAGTTAACCTCAATTAATAATTGAATTTAAGAGGGGAGGATAAGGATGCATTTTTGAATTAGTTTGAAAAGGTCTATATTCAGGCAAAAATACCCAGGGAGTCCTGGAGCTTCCGGCTATCCCTGCTACTTACTGGGAAAGGTCATGAAGTGTTAGGTCAAATGGACAATCAGGACAGTAGTAGTTATGAGAAACTTAAAGCTGTATTGCTTAAAAAGTATGAGTTAACTCCTGAAGCATACAGGGTTACGTTCTGTTAGCTCCAAAGAAGCCCTGACATGAGCTACGAGGAACTTGCCAAAAAGGCAATGCCAGTTTTTGAAACATTGGTGGGAGGGAGTGGAAGCAAACTCTGTAGAGGAAATTGAGGAGGTTGTACTTTTGGAGCAATTCTTTTGGGCTTGCCCAGCAGAGTTGGAAACCTGGTTGGAGGACCAAGACCCCAAAACAGCGCAGCAGGTTACTGAGCTCTCAGACCGCTATGCCAGGAGCAGGCCTGCTCTGAAAGGGAGTGGGGCAGGCATGGCAGCGCAGCGCAGTGCAGAAAGGGAAAAGCGCTCCTTCAGGGCAGCTAAAACCCTCACTGCCTCCACAGAATGGGGGAAGCCCCAGGTTACAAAAAAGATTTCTCAGACAAAAGGAATGATGGCTGTTGGTTTGGCAAACAGCCAGGGCATCTTGCAAGGCAGTGTCCTAAAAAGGCACAGAGTGGACAAAGTGGTGCTCGAACAGAGTTGGGTGCACTGTGTATCCCTGAAAGCATGCCAATAAACATAAGGGAGCACATACACCCGGTTACTGTAAATGGGGTGCACACCCATAGGTTAAGGGACATGGTGGCATCTCTTACTTTAGTAAAAAGGGATATGGTTGAGCCTGAACAGCTTATACCTAATCAGTTTGTAACAGTAAGGGGATTCACTGGGGAGGAGAAAACCCTGCCACTTGCTAGTGTTCTCCTGGACTGGGGTGAGACAGGAGAGAGGGTACAAAAGTTGCAGACAATCCCAACCTGGATGTGATAATAGGGAACAATCTCCAAAAGGGCTGGTGTATGTGGCTACCCAGAGTCAGACGGCCAAGGCTGATCAGTAGTTCCTGGACCCAACAGAAACCGCTGTGGAAATCAATGGGAGGCTGATTCCCCAGCCTGTGTCTCCGGACATAGAGAGTAGTGAAAGGAAGTAGGACTTTCCACACAGCAGTTCACAAAACAGCTACAGAAGGTTACTCTGAGGGAGGAGGGTAATCAATGGTCAAACAGTCAGGGATGGCAGTGACCCTGAATGCCCTGACACTAGAGCTATGGACCTTAGTTTAGAAACCGAGGGACACGTCCCAAGCCTTGCAAAAATATAAAGATTTTACAGCTTCTCAATGGACTGACCCTGGTTTGGAGAGGCTGAGGGCCTGGGCAGAATCTGACGGGACACAAGGAGGTGACGTGAGACACAGGGTATTTTGGGACAATGGACTGTTGTATACACAGGACGTAAGGACAGAGGGAGGGGTGATGGGCAGGCAGCTTGTCACTCCCCAGGGGTACCGTGAGTTGCTGTTCAAGATCGCTCATGATATCCCCATGTCTGGACATCTGGGAATAGCGCACACCATGCAGCGATTGGCCCAGAATTTCTATTGGCCCAACTTCACCCAGCAGGTGAAGGAATATTGCAGATCTTGTCACCGTGCCAACAAACAGAGAAGGCATATAGTAAAACCCAAGCCACCCTATTTCCCTTGCCCATTGTGGAGGAGCCATTCTGGAGGGTGGGGATGGATATTGTGGGATCCTGGAGTACCCTCAGCTCCTCCAGGAAGAGGTTTATCCTGACGGTGGTTGATTATGCCACCAGATAACCAGAGGCAGTTTCCCTTTCCTCACTTAGGACCGAAAAAGTGGCAGACACCTTGATAGGGATTTTCCCCCATGTCGGGTTTCCGCAGGAGGTTATCAACGATCAAGGGGGTTCCTTCTTGTCAGACCTGATGAAGTGTTTGTGGGAGATGTGTGGGGTAGCGCAGAGATACACAAGACCTTATCACTTGCAAGCCAATGGGCTTGTGGAAAGGTTTAATGGTACCCTAAAACTGATGCTCCCAAGCATTTGCTGAACAGCATGGGGGGACTAGGAGAAATACCTTCCCCACCTGCTGTTCGCATACAGGGAGGTGTCCCAAGAGTCAACAGGGTTTCCCCTCTTCGAACTCTTATATGGACGTAGGGTGCGTGGGCCCCTAGACTTGGTCCAGGAAGACTAGTAAGGCAAGCAAGCTGCACAGGGAACTCCCATAGTGGAATATGTCCTGATGTTTAGGGAAAAGCTGAAGAAGCTTATGGGAGCAGCCCAGAGCAACCTATCAGCCACCCAGTAGAAGCAAAAGGTATGGCACGACCGCAGAGCCAGAGCTCGATTGTACAGTGTAGGTCAGGAAGTCATGGTCCTAATCCCAGTCCAGAAGGAGAAGCTGCAGGCCAAGTTGACTAGACCATACAAAGTAGTCAGATAAGTGAATGACATAAACTACACTGTAGAACTGCCGGACAGGATATATACCCAGAGAATGTACCACATCAACATGATGAAGCCATATACAAATACAGCTGACATGGTATTTGCAGTGTGTAGTCCTGGGGAGGGGACAGACAAAGCAGACCCCTTACTGGACTTGCTGGAGGAAAGCAAGCAGGAGCCCTCTGTGGAGGCAATCAAACTGTCACCCCAGATGACCCCTGAACAGTCCCAGGAAGTGAGGGAGGTTTTAGAGGACTTGGCCCCTTTGTTTACGGCCTAGCCGGGACGTACTCCCTTAGTGACACATGACGTACACACAGGAACGCAAGCACCCATCTGACAGACAGCCAACCGGGTGTCTGAGGCCGCCCTAAAGGACATTAGGAGGGAGGTGGAAGAAATGCTGGATTTAGGGGTAATCCAGAAATCCCACAGTCCCTGGGCCTCACCCGTAGTCCTCGTTCCCAAGCCAGATGGCTCTACTCACTTCTGTGTAGACTATCGGAGACTCAGTGTAGTCACAAGGTCTGCCGCCCACCCAATGCCAGACAGACAAACTACTGGACAAGTTAGGAGGGGCGACATATCTCACCACCATTGACCTGACAAAAGGGTATTGGCAGGTGGAGTTAACTGACACAGCTAGGGAGAGGTTGGCCTTCATCACTCCAACAGGATTATTCGAGTTCAGGGTAATGCCTTTTGGAATGAAGAATACCCCTGCAACCTTCCAAACGTTGGCGAACCAGGTGTTATATGGTACCAAAGAGTACACTGTGGTGTATCTGGATGACACTGGCATCTTCAGTGCCAGCAGGAGGGAACACCTGTCCCACCCAAGGGAAGTGTTGGGCAGGATACAGAGGGCAGGGTTCACTGTCAAGGCTGAAAAGTGCCAGGTGGCCATGGCAGAGGTGGCATACCTAGGACATGTAGTAGGGCCGGGGGCAGCTTTGCCCTAATCAAGCCAAGGTTGAGACGATAGAGGCATGGCCCAGTCCGGAAACCCAGAAGCAGGTTCAGAGTTTCCTAGGGACCGCTGGGTACTATCATAAGTTTGTACAAAATCACAGTACCCTGGTAGCTCCCCTATCTGGCCTTCTAAAGAAAAGAATGCCTAAAAAGGTAGAATGAGAACCAGCCTGTGAACGAGCCTTTACATGGCTAAAGGAGGCACTGTGTGGTGCTCCTGTATTGGCCACTACAGTGAGCCACTTGTAGTCTAGATAGATGCCTCAGATGCGGGGATTGGAGCAGTCCTCAGTCAGACCTCTAGCCAAGGGAAAGATCACTCAATAGTGTACCTTAGCAAAAAGTTGCTTCTTCAGGAGCAGGCCTATTCCACAGTCGAGAAGGAGTGCCTTGCGCTGGTATGGGCCCTGAAGAAATATTGCCATACCTCTACGGGAGGCACTTTAAGGTACAGACCTGTCATAACCCCCTGGTGTGGCTGACGCAGATGGGTAAAATGAATGTTTTTTCCGCTGCAAGGAGCAGCCACTGGATCACTACTGGCCACATCGGCAGCTGAGGGACTGCGCCGGATTACCGATCGGTGGCAAAGGGGATTGCGCCCAGATCACCGTGATCGCAGCGTTGTTGAAGCAGAAGGGGGCGGCTGCATTGGTGGTGTGAACGGAGGGGCAATCAATTGGGCACCAGGGTGGGCCTTTTGACTGACGGTTGGGTTATAAATAGCCAAGCCTGGTCACAAAAGAAAGCACACCCGGCAGAGCTGTTGTGACTGGGGGAGGCCACATCGGTGGCAAGGGTGCAGACAAAAGTTGTTTTTTCCACTGCAAGGAGTGGCCACCGGATCACTATGGCTGCATCGGCGGCTGAGGAGGACTGTGCCGGATCGGAGCATCGATGGTGTTGTTGGAAGAGGAGGGATCAGTCGCATCGACGGCATGAATGGAGGCAACCAATCGGGCTCCAGGGCGGGCTTTCTGACTAACAGCCAGGCTATAAACAGCCAAGCCCGGCTGCAAAAGAAAGTGCACCCGGATGAGCTGTTGTGACTGGGGGAGGCCGCATCAGCGGCAAGGGTGCAGACAAAAGTTGTTTTTGTATTGTGTCCCACCCACTCTGGCCCCAACCTCTATTAAATTGTCTTAGTGGGTGGGGCAAGCTAGGAGGTCATGGCCAGGGGAAGGGCTAACAGGCGGTGATGGAGGGGATGGGTGATCTGGGTTAGGTTACAAGCTTTGGTACAACCTGTAATGTTGTTTTAGAGACATTGTTTGTGCTATGCTAATATTTGTCTGGTAACACATTTCCATATTCTGCAGGGGTCCTCTCTGTCCAAATAACTGGCCCAGTGGACATGGGGGGTCCAATATGGCTCCAGCATGGCTAGTACAATAAGGATGGGGAAACCAACTTGGAGGGAAAGTCGAATTGGGATGGGAACAGGGATCAGGCAAGGTCACCAGATCACGATGGCTGGCATCTTTGGAAGGGTGGTGGGTTGTGTAGGGTGTGGGTCGGCCAAGGTACTAGCCCTGGCTTGGAGGATGGGGGGGCTGCATGGTGTGCCGACAGTTGGCACAACTAAAGGAGGAGGAGGAGGTCGGGTGGTTAAGGTGGACATTGGGCAAAAGCAGGGTCGAGAGGAGGTGGGGAAAAGGTGGCTCTGTTGTAGGTGTAAGATGGGGGAAGATGGGGAACAATGGTGAAGTCGCAGTGGGTTCAGGAGGGGCACCTGAAAAAGGTCTCTCTGTTGTAGGTGTTAGATGGGGGGAGGGCAGATGGAGAAATAATGCTGAAGTCGCTGGGGTCCAGGAGGAGAACCTGATATGGGCAGGAGTAGACAGAAGAAGGAGGGTAGGGGCAAAATGGACTATGCAAGAAGGAAGGAAGGTGGTGGAGTGGGCACAATGGGTAACTACAGTGGGCAAGGGTGGAGGTTGTCCTGTACAAGAAAAGGGCCAAGGGATCTGGCAGGTGGTTGGGTAAAAAGAAACGTAGAACACAGAATTTGACGGCAGATAAGGACCGCTTGGCCCACCCAGTCTGCCCATTTCCCTACCTGATGGATAAGCTGCAGATTCTAGTTAATTAACAGTTTACTTCCTCCTGCCCCCCACTAGATATGCCTTATGCCTGTCCCATGCATTATTGAATTCTCCCACTGTTTCTGACTCCACAACCTCCTCAGGAAGGCTGTTCCATGCATCCACAACTCTCTGTGAAAAAATACTTTCTAACATTACCTCTGAGCCGTCCCCCCTCTATCTTCAAATTGTTCCCCCTTGTTCTTGCACATCTCTGAAAGATACTACCCTCTTGTACCTTGTTAATTACCTTGAGATACTTGAAAGTTTCTATCATGTCCCCCCTCTCCCTCCTTTCCTCAAGGGTATACATATTAAGCTGCTTTAGTCTCTCCTCATATGTCTTCTGGTGCAGACCTTGCACCATTTTGGTTGCCCTCCTCTGAACAGCCTCCACTCTGTCTATGTCTTTGCAGAGATGGAGTCTCCAGAATTGCACACAGTACTCCAGATGGGGTCTCGCTAACTGTCTGTAGAGAGGGATAACAACTTCCTGTTTTCTACTGTTGATGCCTCTCCCTATGCATCCCAGTATCCCCCCAGCCCTCCTTACTGCCTTCTCGCATTGCTTGCCCACCTTTAGGTCATCTGATATAATTACTCCTAGGACTCTTTCGATTTTTGTCATTGTTATTAACTCACCCCCCATTGTGTACTCTTCCCCTGGGTTTTTGTTTCCCAGATGCATTACCTTGCACTTCTTTGCACTAAATCTGAGCTGCCACATATTTGACCATTCCTCCAACCTTGCCAAGTCCCTTTTCATTCCTTCCACATGACCTTGTGTATCAACCCTGTTGCAGATCTTTGTGTCATCTACAAACAGGCATACTTTTCCTTCCAGGTGCTCTCCAATGTCACTTACAAAGATATTAAAGAGGACCGGTCCCAGTACCGGACCCTGTGGTACCCCGCTAGTTACCCTCCTTTCTTCACTGTGGACTCTGTCTACTATTACCTTTTGCGTCCTGTTGTTCAGCCAGTTATTTATCCAGGCTACCACCTTGGGACCCACTCCAAGGCTGGCTAACTCGTACATTAATCTTTTGTGTGAGACTGTGTCGAATGCCTTGCAAAAATCTAGGTAGGCCACATCCACAGCCCCTTCCTGGTCTACTACTTTGGTCACCCAGTCAAAGAAATCTATTAGGTTCGTCTGACATGACCTTCCTGCTGTGAAACCATGCTGCCTTGAGTCGTGTACCCCACTGGCCTCTAGGTACTCAACAATTCTTTCCTTCTGAAGTGTTTCCATCATTTTCCCTCCCACTGAAGTCAAACTAACTGGTCTGTAGTTTCCTGCCTCTGCCCTGCTCCCACTTTTGTGAAGTGGAATCACATTTGCCCTCCTCCGGTCCTCAGGTACTGGGGGAAGCATAAAAGAGAGCTGATTGGGGGGGGCACACCAGCAGGGTGGAATCAAGACAGTAGGCACAGAACACAACAAAACAGATTTGCACCTCTAGTGAAGATGAACATGGGAAGGATGATGAATCTGGAGCAGAATAGGGGCAGGAACATTGGACTTGGCAGAAAGCTCCACAGTCAGGGGCAGCGGGGTAGTTCCCTTGCGTAGGGACTCAGAGGTGGTGGAAGTGTAGACAATAGAGGGCAGGTGAGAGGCGGGGGGCTGAGGGCGAGGGCACCGGAGATAAGGGAGGAGTTGGAGTCGGCTTAGGTGGGGAGCCTGGAGTAAGGACTCCGGTAGAAGGGTGGAGGAGGACGATGGGGAGGACGGAGTAGTACAAGGGGATAGGGACAAGCAGGGATGTAGTGAGGAGGAGAGCAGTAAAAAGGATGATGAGGTGGGAAAGACTGGATTGCCTGTGGGGCGGTGGGGTCTCTAGATTTTGGGGGATGCGGGATGGACCGGTGCAGCGCAGCAGGTAGGGACGTGTCTGGGGTAGACAGGTCAGTGAATAAGAAGGGCTGGAACAGGAAGGACAGGGCAGCAACTGGCACTCTTGATGGATTGTGTGGCTAGCACCCAGATACGGGATGTGGCCTGGGATACCAATGAGGTAGGGGATGGGAAGGGGGGCCTCATGGATAGGTAGTAGGCCTAAGGGAAAGGAGGTGGTTAGAGTGCTCCTGTTGGGTGACTCTACAATTAGGGGTATTAAGTGGGAAGGGTGGAATGAGGGGAAACCCTGTGGTGTCAAAGTTAAGAGTATATCTGGCTTGACTGTACATGAGGCCAAACACTTGGTCTATGCACTGGTGAAGGAGTGTGAAGGAACCCCTGCTATATTAGTGCACCTAGGCACAAATGATATAGAGGGGAATAGTGTGCTAGAGATTCAGGCAAGGTTTCAGGAGCTAGCCAGGGTCTGTCATGCCGTAGTGTGCTCAGTCTCCTTCTCAGAGATCCTACCAGTGTCTAGAGCCAGTGTGGGGAATAAACAAAAAATTAGGGAGGTTAATGAATGGCTCAGAGAGTGGTGTGAGGCAAGGGGGGTACAGGTTGGTGGGGGAATGGGGTACAACCTGGGAGGACAACAAGCTGTATGCAAGGGACAGGCTCCACCACAGCTTGGGGGGGGGGGTTTGATACAAAGATCGCTGGGATTCATCCAAGCTAGATGGGGTTTTAACTTGTGAAAGGGGGATTGCTGGGGCTTGAGGCAGATACTAGCATGCCCATCCAGAACAGGCATGGCCTTCTCCCCCATGGGAGGAGGAGGAGGAGGAGTGAGTTGAGACCAGGAGCACCCGTTTGTGCAAGAGGCAGCTCAAACAGGCAGCTACCTGGGAGCTCTCAGGGGGTGGGGGAGTGTAAAGAGATGCGTTGAAGGGTGGTCCTGATAAATGCCAGGAGCATGGGGAACAAGATAACTGAGCTTCAGGCACTGCTATTGGAAGGGGATGTGGAGTGGACGCTGTCACAGAAACCTGGGCCACTCCTGGGCATGACTGGGACCTGAATCTAATGCGGTACACCACGTTCAGAAAGGACAGGGGAGGGTGAGTAGCATTCATCATTAAGGATGGCAGGGTGGAGGAAGTGCAGCAGCATGTGGAGGAGTTATGGGTCACCCTGCTTGTGCCTAGGCGTAAGAGGGTGAAGCTGGGGGTGGTATATAGGCCACCCATGCAGGCCGAGGATCTAGAGGAAGGTCCAAATCTTACAGACCACTGTGGTCAGGGGGAGGGTAGAACGGTGCTGCTGGGGGACCTAAATATGCCAGGGGCTGACTGGGGAACTATGCCGTCCTCATCGGCCAGGGAACAGCGTCTGCTAAACATCCTCCAGGACATGTTCCTGGCGCAGCTGGTGACTGAACCAACGAGGGAGGGTCGCATCTTGGATGTGATCCTGTCGGACTGTGATCTCATTAGGGACCTAGCAGTAGGGGACCAATGTGTGGGAAGTGATCATGCCACGGTCTGGTTCCTCCCTGGACCTGGGGTGGGGGAGGAGAGATCGCAAAAACAAAAAAAAAACACACAGTACATGCAGGCTGAGGATCTGGAGGAAGGCCTGGTGGCAAACCTTATGGACCACTGTGGTCAGGGGGAGGGTAGAACGGTGCTGCTGGGGGACCTAAACATGCCAGGGGCCGACTGGGGAACTATGGCATCATTATCGGCCAGGGAGCAGCGTCTGCTTGACATCCTCCAGGACATGTTCCTGACGCAGCTGGTGACTGAATCAATGAGGGAGGGTCGCATCCTGGATGTGATCCTGTCGGACTGCGATCTCATCAGGGACCTAGTAGTAGTGGACCAACTTGCGGGAAGTGATCATGCCACGGTCTGGTTCTCCCTGGACCCGGGAAGGGGGTGTAGATTGCAAAAAAAAAAAAAGCACAGTAGTTGACTTTAGGGGTGCAGACTTCCAAGGGTATGGAGCGAATCCTTAGGAGCCATTTGGAAGGGATGAGACCTGGCATGGACACTGAGAGCCAGTGGGAAATTATAAAAAAGGGGACCCTGGAAGCTACCAAGGCCTGCCGGAAGGAGACACGCAAGTTTGGCAGAGCCAGGAAGCCCAAGCTGGTGGACAAGGGAGGTCCAGGATGTGGTAATGGAAAAAATGCTGCTTATATCCGATACAGGGGATAGCATGGGATTATAGACAAGGGGGGTATGGTATGATAGCCAGAAAGGTAACCAGGGTGGTGAGGACAGCCAAGGCTAAAATGGAGCAGAGGTTGCCACAGGGATCGGGGGGGTGATAAAGGGTTCTTCAGATATATCAGGGAAAGGAGGAAAGGGAAGGGGCAGATTAGTAGACTGAGTTCAAGGAGTAGGTGGGCTAAGGAGGCAGGGGAGCAGGCGGAGGTACTTACTCCATTTCTAAAAAAACGAAGATGATTTTATAGTTCATATCATTTTTCATAAAATGTTAATCAAGTATAGTATTTGTGTATAATTTTTAGTAGTTCATTATGGTGTAGATGCTTGGTGTATAGCGAGTGATTTTTTACAATGTTTAACTACTTCCCAGTAGTTAACGTGATTGTAATTGTTATTGTCTGTGATTGGGGGTGGGGAGTTACATATACTATTTAAGTAGAGTCTTATTTTATTTATTTTTGATAACCGGTAGGTACACTAGACACCGAAGTGACTATTTTCAGGCACGACCCGGGAGGTCAACAAGACAGTGAGATACAGTTACAGTGAATAAAGTGACAGGGTATATGCAATCATCACAAACAGAAAGTGAGAACAAAGATTAAGACAAATATTGGTATAAGGCATGCGATGGTGTAAATTATTTAGCTGCTGATGTCTTGACAAAGTGTCTGTTATCGACGTGAAACGTTGACGGTGTGTCAGGTGTTGCTACCACTCTGGTGTACCTTCAAAGCAGTTGATTTTACTGCGATTTTTTAACAAAATAAAAAGCAGTTTTAGTGTGTCCTAATTTTGTGGACTGTTCTTTGTGGACTACTGTAGAGCCCGCGTTCTTTTAATCTTTATCCTGGATTTGATGTAGCGGAGCTCCAGTTTTTCTGAGCTGACTTAAGCCACAGTGTTTTTGTCATTTATTTGGAGGTACTGAATGACTACTTTGACTTGGTCTTCATTAGGGAGGATGATGGGGCAGCACCGCATAGGGGAGGGGCAGGTTGGACCTGCAGATTGGTGGTAGGGGGTCCACAGATGTTGAAATCCCTATTGGTAGGGTGTGGAAAGCTCTCAAGGCCCAAAGAGCGGCGAAGGCACCGGGCCCAGATGGTCTTCATCCCAGGGCGCTAGGAGAATTGGCGGATGTCCTGTCTGCACTTCTGGTGGACCTCTTAAACTCCTCCCTTCAGTCAGGATTGGTGCCTCAGGATTGAAGGAGGGCCCATAATGCGCCTATCCACAAGGGTGGCTCACAGGAGGAGCTGGGAAATTACAGACCTGTAAGCCTGACGTCAGTGGTGAGCAAAGTGATGGAGGTCATCCTGAAGGAAAGGTTGGAGGTGTTGCTGGAGGCATGGGGCCATCTGGATGATCGCTGGCATGGCTTTGTTCAGGGCAGATCGTGTCAGACCAACCTGGTGGAGTTTTATGACTGAGCGCTGGACCACAGCAGGCCAGTGGGGCCCTGACAGCTCAGTTGGTAGAGCATCAGACTTTTAATTTGAGGGTCCAGGGTTCAAGTCCCTGTCAGGGTGGTGATGGCCTTTGGAAGTACTAAAAATTGGCACAACAAAACACGCCCAAAACAGGAACCAAAACAAAAAAGCAAAAAGGAAATCCAAAAAACTTCTGATCATAGGAGACTCCATGATTCGGGGAGTTGATATGCATCTCCAGCAGGGGGTAATGGTCAGATGTCTCCCAGGTACATCAGCGTGGAGAAACACTGACCGCATTGCTAAAATTGTTCAGGAAACAGGAGAAAACACTGATGTCCTGGTACACATAGGGACTAACGATCTCACAGCATGAGATTAGAGGGAGGCCGATTAAGGGGTAATGTGAGGAAGTTCTTTTTCACAGAAAGGGTGGTGGATGCACGGAACGGCCTACCTCAGGAAGTGGTGGATATGAATACAGTGCAGGGCTTCAAACAGGCATGCGATAGGCAGAAGGGAGCAATACAGATGAGTATGAATAGATAGGCTATTGACGGAGCAAAGGCCCATGGCACATTCATAATGTAAAAAAAGAAATGGGCAGACTGGATGGGCCTTGCAGTCCTTTTCTGCCGTCAGCTTCTATGTTATGTTTCTATGTTTCAGTGGATGTCCTCTTTCTAGACTTCAGCAATGCGTTTGACTCGGTGCTACATCCTGGGCTGCTGGAGAAGCTGAGGGAAATGGGGTGGGGGTATGGATGGTCAGGTGGATAGGAAACTGGCTCGCTGGGCATTTTCAGAAGGTGGTGGTTGGGGGAGGTTTCATCTCCCAGGAGGGTCATTAGTGGGGTCCCACAGGGATTGGTGCTGGGTCCACTCCTGTTCAACGCTCAGACATCAGAAACTATCAGGAGTGAGATGAACCTTTTTGCTGATGATTCGAGGCTGGGGTCGGTGGTGGACGGGGATGGGGAGGAGGGGAGATTAGCCCTACAGGAGGACCTGGTGTCGCTGGAGGGGTGGTCATGCACCTGGAAACTGAGGTTTAACACTGAAAAATGCAGGGTTCTCCACTTGGGGACTAGGAACCCAGCTCATGTGTACACCTTGAGGGGAGAGACACTGCAGGCCTCCATTGGGGAGAAGGACAGAGGGGTGGTTGTGGATGCCAAAATGAAGAACTCTGAGCAGTGTAGAAAGGCTGCGGCCAAAGCAAATAAAATGCTGTGGTGCACAGCCAGGGGGATAACCTTGAGAACCTGGAAGGTGCTCCCTCTGCTGCATAATTGCCTGGCTAGACTGCACCTTGAATACTGCATGCAGTTTTGGCGTCCATTCTTAAAATGGGATACAGCACTCCTGAAGCGGGTCCAGAGGAGGGCAACCAGGATGATGCAGGGTCTGGGGGGGGTGGAGAGGTCCTATGGGGAGAGACTCGAGAAGCTTAACCTGTACTCCCTGCAGGACAGGAGTGACAGTGGGGATATGATTGAGGCCTTCAGATGGCACTAGGACAACTTGTTGCCGGCTGTAATACTGCAGACATATGCTTGCAGTTTAAATGTCGCATGGGCATTTCAGTGCTGGATTAAACGTCGCCGAAAATGTTGCCGAGATGTAAAGCAGCAACATATTGTCCTGTTGTCTAAAATAGTAATGCTGTTTAAAGCTTAATAATCTAACAGAATGGAAAAATACATTTCACTCCTACGTGGTTCTGAATGCATGTTACTATGGTAATCTAATTTGATCAGCTGCATCACATAATTAATTAGTCTCACCTGTTTCTATTCAATTTAAGGACGCAATGCACTTCATCGGTATTTCCAAGACATGGAGTTCATTCAAAGTCAGAAAGGCAAGCCTAAGCAGGATCCACCGAGGAAGAACAGTAAATATTTGAAGCTAAACAAAATATACAAAAACATCTGCGGTGATTTCTCATGCCGCGAACCTAAACAATATCTTGCAGACATTGCCAGTGCCCTAGAAATAAATGTTGTATAAAGCCGTTTTTAATGATTAAAGATTTTATGTTTTTAAAACTACTTCCCACAAGCTTTTTAACGTTTTTTAGGATTTTTAAAAGCACCCAAACCCAGTGTGAAGCACAAAGCACCAAACCATGCTGTGAGCTGAAGTACTGATTCTCAAAATGCTCCAGACATACACAGCTCCCAAACCCAGAACGATTGCACCCACGATTCAAAAAAAGAAGCTCCAGAAGCGACATTCAGTCCACGACTATATGTGAGATGCGACTTTTCAATGCAACAGTATTTTGACTACTCGCCCTTTTAGCCGCTCTGTTATGTTCGCGACATTTTGTCTGGGGACAAATCGTCCACTTTCGCTTCAGATACCTCAAGGGGGTTAGTAGGGTAAGCCAGGATAGGTTGTTCCAGCTGAGGGAGGAAGGGGTCACCCAATGAGGTTGGCTGGCAGGAGACTCAGGGGTGAGACAAGGAGACGTTACTTCACTGACAGGGTGGTGGAATCCTGGAATGCACTACCTGCAGAATTGGTGGCAGTAGATGCTGTGGAGAGGTTCAAGAGAGGTTGGTATAGGGGGAGGGTAATCTGAGCAGGGTGGTAACCCCAGTTGGGGGAAGGGGTGGGGGCCATGTGGGGAGGGGGGGTGCAGTAGTACCTTGAACGGGCACTGATCCTCGAGCAGACCCGATAGACCATAGGGCCTACTCTGCTGGCTTCTTTGTATGTTAGTATGTACATGCACAAGAAAATGCCAGTGTTAATTCAAGGCATAGGGAAAAGCCTAGGTTTTTTTTAAAGGGGTAACCTCTTGACTCTAAGACCACCTGCTTGCCAGGAAGGGAGACTTTCATTCCCAGGTTCTTTTGACAGAGATGTGCCAAAAGTCATTTACCTGTCATAAACATGCACTACATAAGCTGACTGTGATCTCAGGAACTATGGATATATTCGCCTGGAAAGACTATTGTAGCAGAACTGTGTGAAATTCACTTCCAGTGTGTTATTGTCAGAGCCTGATACTTCAAAGGGGTTAATTCCAAACTGTCATAAAAAATGCTGTGTGTCACTGGTAGGAAAATAAACTGGTTTCCTTATATCTGAAAAATTGATGACACTGAATTTTTCACAAGGATAGTTAAACTCTCAGCACAGACACTCAGGGCCATTCTGGTTTTGGACTTCCTCCTGACACAACAGACCAGCTGCCAAGCTGCTACACACAGAAAAAGGACTTTGAACATTTTCATCCTGAAGGTAGAGACATAGTTACACTGTTTTAAGGCATTTATACTGTATACTTTCCAAATTTGTTCCATACTGTAACCTAAATTATGTTCTCTTTGAGTTGTATTGCATTTATGTAAATATTTTTAGTAAAACTTTCGTTTCCTAAATTCTGCCTGCATGAGAGCTTTTATATTGCATGTGTGCCTGTAGAAGATTTATTAATAATTTGTGACAACTGTTACTTGCTTAGAAGGGTCACGGATAGTAACCAAAATAAAAGGATCTGTGGGGAAAATCCAGATGAATTTTGGGAGAATACCAGAATCTCAAAGGAGTCTGCCGGGGGTGTGAACTGGGCTATTGCATGTCCTTTAGGGTGAAGACCAAATCAGGTGGCGCGCTGCTACCCCAAAAGAGACTAACATTTGGGCCTTTCTCCTGTGTGTAATATCCACAAAAAAGGGGTTCATATCTGGTCACAAGACTCAAGAATGGCATTGTGCCCTGATCCAAAGTATAGAGGGATACTATGGGACCTGGTGGCAAGTGTTCAGTTGTAAACCCAGTGATTATTCTGGAAGGACATGAGGAGGGTATCCCTGTTTACCCCCCTCCCTGTCACAAATTACACTTGGTGTGGGCACTGTGAGCTCAGTGATCTGACCCTCACGAGTGGGTTTGTGACAACCTGTACAAGGGTAGTATAACCTCCTCGCTCCTACTACTGATACCCCTAGCTACGTATCCCAGCATCTTGTTTGCCCTTGCTGCTGAATTCTTGCACAGCGTGGAGTGCTTCAGGTCACTAGTGAACATCATTCTCAGGTCCTTCTCCTCCTCCTCCTCTGATGCAGATACCTGGATTCCACCCAGGTAGTACTCCGTCCTGGGATTCCTGGCTCCAATGTGCATAACTTTCCATTTTGTGGCATTGAAGTCAAACTGCCAAATCCCAGACCACTTCTCCAGCTTTTCCAGATCGTACTGTAGGTCCCTGTATCCCTTCACCTGTGTCTGCTCTCCCGCAGAGCTTGGTGTCATCTGCAAATAGGCACATTTTGCCCTTAATGCCACCCCCAATAACACTGATGAAGACACTGAACAACACCGGCCCCAGCACCGAGCCCTGTGGGACTCCACTGGTTACTATTCTGGTGGCAGAGAACTCTTCCCCCCACAACCAACATCTGGGTTCTGTCCCTCAGCCCGTTTTCCACTCATCTGGACATCTTATCCCCTACCTCGAAATCTGCCAACTTCCTGATCAACCTTTTGTGGGGCATGGAGTCAAAAGCCTTGCTGAAATCCAGACAGAGGATGTCTACCACTTGGCCCCTGTCTGTCTGTCTTAGTGACCCAGTCAAAGAAGTCAGTCAGATTCGTTTGACACACTCTTCCCTCATATACCCATGTTGCTGCGCATCCTGGAGACCATGCTCACCTAGATATTCTACCAACCTTTCCTTAAGTATGGTCTCCATAAGCTTGCACATGACTGAGGTCAGACTGACTGGTCTGGAATTCCCAGGGTCATCCTTGGGACTGCTTTTCCATGGGAAAATCCATAAGGAATACACAGCTGAGGTGCAGTTAATTGGCTACACAAGAGTCACATGGGAAAGTCCATAAGAAATGCAACCTGGGATTTACCTAACTGGTCACAGGGTGTTACATGGGGAGGTCCAAATGGAACACACCCCTGAGATTTACCTAACTGGTTACATAATGTCACATGGAAAAAAATCCAAAGGGAACACATACCTGAGATATACCTACTGTAACTGGTCATAGGGTGCCACACAAGAAAATTTATAAGGAACATATTATATACCAGATTTAGCTATCTGGTCAGGGTTATCACATGAGGAAATCTATAGAGAATATACACTTCAGATTTACCCAACAGGTCAAAGGATGCCACATAGGGAAATCCATAGGGAATACACAGCTGAGATTTACTAACTGGTCAGATGTTGTTACATGGAAAACTGCTATCAAGGATACATGTGTGAAATTTTGCTAACTGGCCACAATGGCGTCACATGGGAAATCATTGGGAATACATATCCGAGTTACCTGGTCACAGGGTGTCACATAATCCCATAAGGAATACACACCTGAGATTTACCTAATTGGTCACAGGGTATGATAGAGAATGCATACCTGATATTTACCTAACTGGTCACGTGGGGAAATCTAAAAGAGAATAAAAATCAAAGTTTTACCTTACTGATCACAGCATGTCACACAGGGGGAATAAACAGGGAATACACACCTGATATTTATCCAACTGGTCACAGGATGTCTACATCCCGAAATCTTCCTAACTAGTCACAGAGTGTTACAAGGGGAAATTCTTAGGGAATACACACCTGAAATTTAGCAGACTAGTCACAGGGTGTGACAAAGAGAAATCCTTAGGGGATACACACCTGAGATTTACCTAACTGGTCACAGGGTGTGACATGGAGAAATCTCATAGGGAGTACACACCTGAGATTTACCTAACTGGTCAAAGGACGTGACATGGTGAGAACTCATAGGGAGTACACACTGGATATTTACCTAACTGGTTACAGGGTGTGACACGGAGAAATCTCATGGGGAATACACACTGGAGACTTACCTAGCTGGTCAAAGGGTGTGACATGGAGAAATCTCATAAGGAATATGAACCTGAGCTTTACCTAGCTGGTCAAAGGGTGTGACATGGAGAAATCTCATAGGGAATACACACTAGAGATTTACCTAGCTGGTCAAATGGTGTGACATGGGGAATACACACTGGAGATTTACCTAGCTGGTCAAAGGGTGTGACATGGAGAAATCTCATAAGGAATATGAACCTGAGATTTACCTAACTGGTCAAAGGGTGTGACATAGAGAAATCTCATAGGGAATACGCACCTGGGATTTACCTAACTGACCACAGGGTGTGACCTGGAGAAATCTCATAGGGAGTACACACGGGAGATTTACCTAACTGGTCAAAGGCTGTGACATGGTGAAATCTCATGGTGAATACACACCAGAGATTTACCTAACTGGTCAAAGGCTGTGACATGGGGAAATCTCAAAGGGAATACACACCTGAGATTTACCTAACTGGCTAAAGGGTGTGACATTGAGAAATCTCATACGGAATACACACCTGAGATTTACGTAACTGGTCAAAGGATGTGACATGGTGAAATATACATGGAATACACCTACTTAGCTGGTCACAAGATGTTATATTGAGAAAGCTCATAAGGAATAAACAACTGATATTTAGCTAACCCCTCACACGGTTTCACATGGGAATATTTCATAGGGAAAATGCACCTGGGATTTACCAGGTTGTCACATGCAGAAATCCACAGGGAATGCACACAGAGTTTTACCTATCTGGTCACAGGATAACACATGGGAAACTCCACTGGGTGTCACTGCTGTACCAAAATAACTATTTCTATGAGCACAGGCTTTATGTTAACAGACAGG
This sequence comes from Neoceratodus forsteri, assembly GCA_016271365.2. Classification (NCBI taxonomy): domain Eukaryota; kingdom Metazoa; phylum Chordata; order Ceratodontiformes; family Ceratodontidae; genus Neoceratodus; species Neoceratodus forsteri. Next base: position 80,325,584 of record CM028133.1, on the reverse strand, counting down.
ATTGCGCAAACTTTATTGAACATGCAATATCCCCCCCATCCTACCTTGGGGGTCATGTCGTGGGTGATGCAGAATTCCAGGTGTTGCAGGATGCTTTCCATCGTGTGAAAGGGCTGCTGCTTCGTTGTGCGCAGGTACTTCTGCATGGCACGGGCCATGGAAGCGAAGATAGCCTGGGCAGCTTCCCGGGGGTCCATGATCTCCCGCGGATTCTTCTGCTGCTCCTCCTCCTGTAGCCGCTTGATATGGGTAAAAGCCTCTTCCACTGCCACCACCAACCTTTTTTGGGGGGAAAGGAAAGCAGAGAAAAAATGTTACACAACTTGGGACACTAATATGATGCTATGATTTTTCGAAGTTCAAGGGGTGGGAGGGTCTAACCCTATCACTCATTATTTGCCCTGGTGGCCACAGTTCCCAACTTAAGTAGTATCACAAATGACAGGTACCAGAAAAATACTGTATGGGGAAAAAGGAAAACAACAGGCATGATGCCATACCTATGTTATATTTTTTATTTATTTAAAATTTGAGAACTGGGAAAGGCACACTGAGCTAAGGCTTGTCTCCTGGTGCGACCCAGGGAATGAATGGGGAGTAGGAATAAACAAACATTTTACTTTAATCAAGTACATTACAGTGAACAATCATTGTACAGTCAATTTCAAGGACAATGCAACCATTTTACAGAAAATAATTTCAGGCCCAATGAAAACAGGCAGGTCAGTGACAACAAAAGTACTTGCATCGTAAACATAAATTGAACATACAATTGCTAAACAAGGGAGTACAAATAACTGCAAACTGGCAGGGAATAAGTGCTATAAAAATAATAATATTAAATAATAATACCAAATAAGGTGAGTTTTAGTAACCAGCAGTGGGCAGTCTGAGACTAGGGTTAGAACAGAAGGAGCCGGTAGTGCTTTTGGTGGTCAGAAGAGGGGGAAGAAGACAGACTGAGTAAAGGCAAAGGGTTGCAGCTAGCTCGGATGAGAGAGGCGGGGTGGAAGAGAGACATAAGTAGTCAGAGCAAGGCAGAAGTCGTACAGAGGACTTTAGGGAAATGAGGGTGGGGGAAGTGGCTGGCTTTGCAACGAAACCGATTCCAAATGGAATATGTCCCAGACCCCAATACAGTATCAAGTGTAGTAAATCATGATGCATTGATAGTGTATAGTAGAGCACTGTTCCACACAGAAACCCATCCTCCTCAAAACGCTGCCGCACCACCGCTCAAAGTCCATGGAATGCAACAGCACATAGAAACGGAGAAAAAAAAAACATCATCAGAAAAAGACCCAAGGTCCAGGGAGTTTGCCAAAAATTCATATCTATGCCCTATTGTCCAAACCAATCCTGTTTTCAATTCATCTCCCATTATATTTTCCGCCTCTACATGTAGTGTTAAACCCCAAGCCCTGGCTGAACATTAAAACTTGGGACACTAAGTCCAGACGACATCAGCTTTTACAATTCACCTAAATGAAAATTCCAGTAGAGGTAATTTATTTTGCAATTACAATTAGCACTGCTCTAGCTAGTATTCAGAGCTTTCACTACTAGATGACACTACTCTGACTGCCAGTTACAGCTTTTTCCACCGTAGGGCACTGCTCTGACTGCTAGTCATGGTTTTTTGCCTCTACATGGCACTGTCCTGGTGGCTATTCTCAGCTTTCATCCCTAGATGGCACTGCTCTGACTGCTACTCACAGCCTTCACTACTAGATGGCACTTCTCTGACTGCTATTCATAGCTTTCATCCCTAGATGGCACTGTTCTTACTGCTATTTGCAACTTTTACCACTAGGTGGCACTGCTCTAATTGCTATTCATAGCTTTCCCCGTTAGACACTGCTCCGACATCTATTTACAGCTTTCACCACTAAATGGCACTGCTCTGCACAGACTTCATTTTCTCACACACAGCACTCACCAAGGATTAAGGAAGCATCACCTCGGTGAGAGGTGCTAGGGCTGTGGGTTAGGTTGTCTCAGACGGCAATCAAATCCAGTTCAGCTGGGAGCTTTAAGTCCAACCTGGGTGAGTTCCTGTGGAGGAGTAACATCACTGGATAGAACTGCTAGGACAACAGAGGCATGGAGTTGCTGGACTGCTGGTCTTTTTCCCCCATAAAATCCTCTGCACTTATTATAGCCCTGCTGATATAGAATAACTCATTTTCAAGAGTCAAGCTTTTACCAAGTGTTGCAGCTGGAAGGGACTGTAGCAAAGGGAGGTTTAAGAGACTTACTTGGGGTCAGGCTGTCTTACTGGCTGGGTTAGAACCTGGGGCCCCCAGTTCACATCTCAGTGCTGAACCTACACTGCGCTTCCTTCCAAGACTGAGTATTACACCTTTCTTGGATAAAGTTACAAGAGTATGGGGCTTCAAAAAAGCAGGTTTGACAAACTCAGGGAAAAAATTAGAGAAAAGCACAAATGTTAGAGTGAAAGTAGAGGGCACAGAAGAAAAGGGAGTAGCATTTAAAATGGGAGTGAAGGAAGTGGCACATAGCTCAACTGTAAAGGTATCTAAAGGAAGAAGGGCCAAGGGGCCAGTGTGGTTCACAGTTGATGTGGCAGTAAGACACAAAAGGAGGGCATTTTCTGAATATAAGGGAACGGAAGTCAAAGAGAGGAAGACAGGGCGAAGTATCTGGAAGCAACAAGCGAAACCATCAGGAAGGTGACAGAGGCCAAAGTGGAGACGGAGCTCTGGTTGGGAATGGGGGTGAAGTAACGAGAAAAGGCATTCTTTGGGTACATCTGTGAGAAGCATAAAGTCAAAGGGGGTATAGTGAGACAAAGTAAACTACTAAGATTTTGTTTTAGGTTATTGGACTTTATAACCCATTACCTTAAGGCAGCACTAACCTTTTGCAACCAAAAGTGAATTTTTCATTAGGTTCTGTACAAGAGGGAAGTGATTGTAACTGGAGCTGACCACATGGCTAGCCAATCCCTTCCATGTCCCGGTCCAACAGACTTCCCACACTCAGACGTTTTGTGACATTTAAGCAGGGGTAGAGTGTGGAGGCGCACCCCATAGATGTCTATGGGGGAAGTTTTCAATAGATTTTTATTTATGTTTAAGCAACCTTGGAGAAAAATGAAAGCCACCAAATAAAGACCCTATTAGCTGAGCGATGGCTTTCATTTTTCTCCAAGGTTGATTAAACATATATATATAAAATGTACTGAAAACTTTCCCCACAGACTTCTATGGGGTGCGCTTCTGAACTCTTGCTGCTTAGACATCACAAAATGTCTGAGCACGGAGGTGGGGTCAATGAAACAGAAAGTGAAAGAGATCATCCGGCATTGGGTTTGGCTCTAGTTACGATCCCTTGCCTCCTGAACAGGACCTGATGGAAAATTCTACTTCTGGCTGTAAAAGGCTAGCACTGCCTTAAGGTAATGGGCTATAAAACCCAACAGGCTATTTTAGAAATTTCCTTAGAGAGCAAGGAGGGATTGGGGGGCAAGGGAAGGCAGAGATGCTAAACAATTATTTCTGTTCTGTATTTACTAAGGAGAAGGATGGACCACTGCTAGATTTCACGGTTGGGAAGGGAGGGAGCAAGCACCTTGGGGGATCGGTCCAGATTGGAAAAGCTAACATGGTTGGAAGTAGACCAATCTATGGGACCTGATGGCTTATAGTGGTTATGGCAGGGCCACTTGCAGACATTTTCAACTGCTTGCTAACCAGGGGGTGATCCCTAGGCACTGGAGGAAAGCATATGTGGTTCTGCTGCACAAGAGTGGGAAGAGGGATGAGCCAGGGAACTACAGGCCAGTCTGATGTCTATGGCAGGGAAAATGATGGGGAAGATCTGGTGGACTTCCTGGAATGGAATGTGCTGCAGGACCCCAGACAGCATAGGTTCACAAGAGGAAGGTTCTGCCAGATGAATCTGGTCAAGATCATTAAAGTACGGTTACGCAAGAACTTACTGTAACAGTAGAGATTCAAGAGGAGCTCTTGCAGCAGGCTATTACTATTAGGACTATTGCCGCAGGGCCTTAGGACCCACTGGAAAAAACTTAGCTAGCAGTACCCAGTGGGGGCCACCCCCCCCCCCGACGTTGGTTCTGATCCGACGTCGGTCATGCTACAAAAGGGGGGAGACCCTGGCTCCACCTCAGTTCCCCCACCAAGACCCACGAACGGATCTCAGTGAGAAAACCGGGTGAAGCCCACCCTAGACATGCTGAAAAATTGTCCTGGGGGACGGAGGGAGGGAAAGCAGTGCCTGCTGCAAGAGCTCCTCTCAAAGATCTACTGTTATGGTAAGTTCTTAAGTAACTGTACTATCTTACTTCAAGTGGGAGCTCTTGCAGCAAGCTATTACTATTAGGACAGAATCCCAAGCAGTCCCACTCCAAGGAGGTTACTAGCCCTGGGAGGTAGGATGACAGATGAAGTGATGGTAAAGCCAATGGCTGGAGTCAGCAAACTACGACAAGAGTCCCTGAAGAACTGCCAGGCTGAAACCAGCTCTGCAACTGGAAGCTATGGCCAAACTGTAATGCCTCACGAAGGTGTGCACTGAATTCCAAGTAGCAGCTGCACAGATGTCTCGAAGGGAGACTTTTTTAAGGAGGCAAAGGAGGTAGAGACTCCTCTAGTGGAATGACCTCCGACCGAGCCTGGTAGAGGTTTGTTGTACTTGTTATAGCAGTACACTATACAGTGTACAAGCCACCAGGAAATGGTCTGCTTTGACACTGGTTTGCCCAGGTGTTGAGGTGCAAAGGCCACAAACAACTGCTCCGATTTGCGATGTGCCGCTGTCCGCTTAAGGTAATACTTAAGCGCCCTGTGAACATCCAATGTGTGCAGGAGAGAATCTCCCTAATTAATAGTGGTAGGAAAATAAACTGGAAGGTCAACAGACTGGTTGAGGGTCAACTCCGAGACCACTTTAGGTAAGAACTTAAGATTTGTTCTGAGGGAAACTCTTTCCCGATGAAAAATAATATAAGGCTCCTTACACATCAGTCCCTGTAGCTTGGAAACTCTTCGAGCTGAAGTAACAGCAACTAAAAAGGAAACCTTCCAGGAAAGGAAACGCAGCTCACATTCTGCTGCAGGTTCAAAGGAGGGGGGAAGAGTCAGTCAGTTTCTCCAGCACAAAAAGGAGATCCCAGGGAGAGATAGGATCCCTGATGGGAGGTCGTAAATGCAGAATGCCCCGTGAAAAGGTGCATGCCACATCGAAGTGAGCCAGGGTCCTGTCTCCGAACAGGACGTGATAATCAGAGATGGCCCACATGTGCACCTTTCTGGATGAATAGCTCAAGCCTTGCTGATATAAGGAGAGGAGATATTGTAATGCTGATTTCACCGGGCAGGATAGGGGATCTAGACTGTGGGACGAAGCCCAAAGGCAGAACCGCTTCCACTTCACTGCATAAGTTGAGTGAGTCGAGGGTTTCCTCGCAGAAACGAGGATGTCTACCACCTCTTGAGTAACCCCATACCTGGATTTGACTACATTTGCAGGAGCCAAGCATGAAGGTGTAGGGACCTGAGATCTGGATGCACCAGCCTGACCAGATCCTGGGATAGCAGCTGCGAGCATATTGGCAGCGGAATTGGAGGTTCTGAGGACAACCACTGTAGTAGTGGGAACCAAATCTGCTGGGGCCACAGTGAGGCAATCAGAGTCATCCAAGCCCCCTCGGCCTGTACCTTCAGCAATACTGGCCGGAGTAGAGAGAAGGGAGGGAAGGTGTAAAGAAACTTCCCTGCCCAGCAAAGGGACAATGTGTCTGGCCAAAAAACACCAGGTGCGTGTTCTTGCGAGCAAGAAAATGGCAGTTTGGTGGTGCGTGGAGACACAAAGAGGTCCCGCTCCGGATGACCCCATGTGTCGAACAGCTGGTCCGCTATGGACTGTAGCAGCTCCCACTCGTCTGCCTTAGACTGAGACCTGCTGAGGCTGTCTGCCAAGTCATTTTGGGCACCTGGGACATGGACAGTGGACAGCAAAATGTGACGTTCCAGGTCCCAATACCCGACTCTCATTGCCTCCGTGCACAGGGGGTAGGAGTGAGTTCCCCCTTGCTTGTTGATGGAAAAGACAACCGCCATGTTGTCAGTCTACACGAGAAGAGAGCCTGGCATGAGGTCCTCTTGAAAAGCCCTTAGGGCACTGAGAACCACTCGCATTTCCAGAACACTGATGTGGAGGATGTGCTCCTCTGGTGCTCAGACACCCTGAGTCGAGTGATCCTCAAGATGCAACCCCATCCCAAATCGGAGGCATCTGTTATCAGAGTCCAGCTTGGGGGCTCTTGACAAAACAGAATCCCTTTGTCTAGATTCAAAGGGTCCAACCACCAATGTAGGGTCTTCCTGATCAGCTCTGAGATCCTGACAACATGGTCCAGACTGTCGGAGCCCTGGTCCCAGTGCACCCTGAGCATCCACTGTGGGACCCTCATGTGGAGGCGGGCCAAGGGAACTACCGGAATGGTCAACGCCATGTGTCCCATAAGCCTGAGGAAGGTCCTGGCTGGGACCTGCGAGATTACTAGGACCGAACTGGCCACCTCTCTCAGGCAATCTCCTCTTTCTTGAGGAAGAAAAGCCATGCCCTGGACTGAATCCAGGACTGCACCTATAGAGGTGAGTCTTTGACTGAGCTCTGGGGAAGACTTTGGTAGGTTCAGGGTGATCCCCACCTCTCGGAACAATGTATAAGTGTCTCTGAGAGCTCGAAGCAGGTGCTCTCTAGACTGGGCTGCCAGCAGCCAGTTGTCGAGGTAAGGAAAGATGTAATGTCCCTTGCACCTTAGAGCCGCAGCTGCCACTGCAAGGCATTTGGTCAAGACTCAAGGAGCAGAGGAGAGGCCGAATGGAAGAATCCGGAACTGATAATGTTCCCCCTGGAAGTAGAACCTCAGGAACTTCCTGTGAGGGGGAAAAGATCCTGATGTGCATGTAAGCATCTTGCATGTCCAGGGACCAGAGTCAGTCTCCCTGGTGCAGCACAGCAATGAGACCTGGAAGGGTCACCATCCTGAACCTTCGGTATTCTATACAATTGTTTAGAGAGCTGAGGTCCAGGATGGGCCAAAGATCTTGTGTCTTCTTTGGAACTAGGAAAAAACTGAAGTAATATGCCTTTTCCCGCTGCCGCAGAGGAACTGGCTCTATTCCCTTTTTCTGCAAGAGGACCTTGCTTTCTTTTTCTGTGAGAGGAATGTCAGAAGGAGGGTATCTCAAAGACTTTGGCGGCATCTCTGGAGGGATCTGGGTGAACTCCAGCGTGTGACCTCTCCTTATGATGTCCAAGACCCACTGGTCTGATGTGACAGAGCTCCATCCCTACAGATGGAGAGAGAAGCGACCCCCTACTGCCTCCCCTGAAGCCTCCGCCGGAGGGGGGGTTCAGTGGCGAGTCATTGCGGAGCCGGGGGTGGGGAGAGAGGTGTGGGAGGACTTGGAGCCCCGAAAAGGAGCACCACCAGGTTGCTGGCCTTCCTTTTGAAGCCACGTCTCTGCCCCTGGTTGTTACCATGGGCTTGTTGGCCTGAGGGTTTATGAAAGAGCCGCTTCTGGAAGTGACTCTGGTCCCCCTTATACATTTGGCGGATGGACCAAATAGACTTGCCTCACTCCTGGAGACAAGAGATCAAACCCTTGGTCTTCTGCCCAAAGAGGACAGAATCATGGAATGGGAGGTCCCTCATTCTGGACTGCAGATCGTTCTGAAACCCGGAGCATCTCAGCCATGCATGGCGGCAAAGGCAGATACCTGACGTTGCTGCCCTGGCCGCCGTATCCGCAGTGTCGTATTAGGCATGCAGAACATGCGTGTCTATGTCTGAGCCCGATTTCAACACATACAGAAATTCCGTCTTTTATGTCCCTTCTCCCACCATGCATTTTTGTACTGGACCATATCATATGCGTAAGGAAATTAAGGGAACGGATGGAGCAGGTGGAGGCAGAATAAACTTTCTTGCCCACCTGGTCCAAGAAACGGGACTCCTAGTTGGGAGGCTGGGAGCTTAGATGCTTTGGCTGCTTTGATTTGTCATGAGCAGCCACAATCACCATGGAATCCACCTGAGAGTTTTCCGCCAGAAAAGGCTCATCCCTCGGGGCCCTGTATAGCCTGTCCGACTTTTTGGGAACAGCCGGGACAGAGGCTGGACGCTTCCAAGCTGTCCTGGTAAGGTCTTGGAACATTTCGACTAGAGGAGGCACCACTAGGGGTTTGGGCTCCTTCTGTCTCAGATAACGAGCCAGTCTCCGGCGTTCCAGATCCAGGTCCTCTGTCTTCCATTTGTTAGTGGCCTGGATATGCTTCATGATGTCCATGAAAGTGGGATCATCTGGAGGTGACCGGGGTAGGTCCCCATCATCAGGAGATCCACCAATTCCTGAGAATGAAGAGGAAGAGGAGGAAGACCTGCTCCTGGTCCACGAAGTGTCCGAGCTAAGACTATGGGGACTACCCGACTACCCTTTGTAGAACGTCCATGACTCCTAGACCGGCACCAGTCCTGAGACCTATGATGGCTTGTAGACCAACGACAGAGCGGGGACTGACGCCTGTTCTGAGACCGGCGTCGGTTACGGGAGCGAGCCCGCCTAGAGGAAGACCTGCGGTGGCTGTGGATCTGCTCCTGGGCTTAGAGCAACGGTGGCTGGCTGACCTCGAGCTGCACCATCTACGGTCTCCGGACCGTGACCGGGAGCGTACAGCCAAGGGGGAGCGAGGTTCTGAGGATGCACGCTGGTCCTCAGGGGTTTTAGCCGGCGAGTCGATGGGCAAACCCCCAGGCTCCTGGTTGTCCGGTCGGTCTGGAACTGGTGTCGGTTCTGGTTGAGGTGGAGGGGTGTCTTTATGGACCTGGCTCCACCAAAAGAAGAAAAGTTCTCCCAGCTCCTCCTTACTGAAACAAGACGCCGCCACCCCCTGGGTGTCCAGAAAGATGGGGACGGAAGGGCTCGGTGAGAACCGAGGATAAGCCCTCCGGAGTAGAGGCCCTAGGGGCCGCGTCAGTAACTTGACTGGTGTCAATGCAACGGCAGGCACTTTGATCGGTGCCAGTGTGTTAGCCCGGGCCGGAGCTGACACTGCCAACTTAGGAGGGTGAGACCCAAAGGGGGCCTTAGCCTTGGGGTCCTGGTCCTTGCCAGATGGCTTGCTGGGGTCCAGTAAGGCCATAGTTAGGGCCTTCTTCAGCAGGGCCGAGGCTTGTGCCGAGGAAGAGGCCTTAGTCAACTCCGCCAGGGTGAAGGACATGCGCAACGGCGCGCCCTTTGACTTAGAAGGTTTAGAAGTAGAAGAAGTAGCTCCTGACGGAACCAACTTCGGTGTTTTGGCAGGAGCTTCAGGCATCGATTTTTCCCCATGCTTGGAGTGGTCGGACCCGCCTGAGCTGGAGGAAGAGGCCTTCCTGTGGGGAGAGCGGGATCTGGAGTGGTGATGGGACCAGCTAGGTGGGACTTCTGCGACTTCTCCTGGCTTTTGCCCTTGTCCCCAGGGGAAGATTGCAGGATGTCCATCCCTTGCTCAAGCAGGTCGGCTTTCAAGGCCTTCAGGCGTCTAATTCTTGTCCTGCTAGTAGAGCCCTTGCACATCGAGCAGGTCTTGCAGTCGTGGTCTGGTCCCAGACAGAAGACACACTGGTCGTGGCCGTCCTTGGATGGAATTTGGTGGCCACAGGCGTACTTCGTCTTCTTGGGATGGGAGGAGACCGATGACGGTGATGACATGTGACGGTCTAAGGTCGAGATGAAGAGAACAAACTGTAAAAAAGGAATGAACGCAGAGAAAAAACTAAATTGTCAAAAAAAAAAAAAAAAAAGATTCGCTGGAACTGCTGTGAAAACCACTAAGAACTTCCCAACATGAGCGGGTCTGCGGTGGGAAAGAACTGAGGTGGAGCCAGGGTCCACCGCCTTTGGAAGCATGACCGACGTCAAGGGGGGGTGGTCCCCGCTGGGTACTACTAGCTATGTTTTTTCTGGTGGGTCCTAAGGCCTGTGGCAATAGTCCTAATAGTAACAGCCTGTTGCAAGAACTCCCCCTCGAAGTAAGATCCGAGTAACCACAGCAACAGTCTGGGCAGGAAGCTGATATAGTATGTCTAGACTTCAGCAAGGACTTTGACTCTGTTCCCCACAGGAGGCTGGTCAAAAAAATTAGGAACCTTGAGGTGAAAGACAAAATTGCAAATTACGTAAAGAGCTGGTTGAGGGGTAGAACACAAAGGGTGCTAGTAAACGAGGAGTCTTCAGAGGTAAGGGAAGTAACAAGCGGGGTATACCGGGGTCAGTACAAGGACTCTTCCCCCTCTGTATATTCATCTGTGACACAGGTGAAGGCATCACGGGTGAGATATGCCTCCCTGCAGATGAGGCAAAGATTTGTGCAAGGGTAGACAGACAGGAAGGTAAAAGGAAAGTAAGTGAAGATCTGGGTAGGCTGGAAAGCTGGTCAAAGAGCAGTCAACTAAGCTTCTATGCTATGAAATATCCAGTAATGCACATTGTAAAAATGAACCCAAGGGTGCAACACAAAATGGGGATAGTGAGTAGAGCTGGACTGAATGAGAAGGGACCTGCAGAAACTTGAAGAATGGTCAGGGGTATGGCAGTTGAAATTCAATGCAAAGAAGTGCAAGATAATGCATATGGGGCACAAAAACCCTGGCACAATATATCAGTTGGGGGGTGAGGATATGGCATGCACCAAGCAGGAAAGGGATCTTGGGGTTATCATCTCTGATGACCTCAAGGTAGGGAAACAGTGTGACAAGGCAGCAGGTAAAGCAAATAGGATGCTGGGATGTATAGGCAGGGGCATCACCAGCAGGAAAGGGAGGTCATAATTCCTATACAAGACACTAGTGAGGCCCCACCTGGAGTACAGTGTACAGTTCTGGAGACCATACCTACGTAAGGACATAGACAGAGTAGAGAAGGTTCAGAGGAGGGCAACAAAGATGGTGCATGGATTGCATCACAAGTCCTATGAAGACAGGTTGAAGGAACTGAACATGTACTCCCTGGAGGAGAGGAGGGAGAGAGGGGATATGATAGAGACATACAAGTATCTCACAGGGAGGAACAGGGTGCAGGAATACACTATTTTTAAGTGAAAAAGATGTACCAGAACTAGAGGGCATGGGATGAAGTTGGAGGGAGGATGATTCAGAGGAAACATGAGGAAGAATTTCTTCACAGAACGGGTGGTAGACAAGTGGAACACCCTGCTAGAGGAAGTGGTGGGGGCTGAAACAATCACAGGATTTAAGAATGCATGGGATAGACGTAAAGGAATTCTGGAGGTCAGCGGTAAGGGGCAACAGACTTCTAGGAAAACATAAACTGAACTTACAAGCTCAAATGGGCAGACTGGGTGGGCCACAGGCCCTTATCTGCCAACACTGTCTATGTATCTATGTATCTATGGACAGCACTACGGATGAACAAGATTTAGGGTTAATGATACACAGGGCAGTGGACAAAGCAAATAGTATGACAGGATGCACAGCGAGGGGGAAAAGCAGTGTAAATTGGGATGTGACCCTCCACTGTACAGGTCACTGGTGCGATCATACCTGGAATACTACGCAAGGTACTGGAGTCCACACCTGAAGAAAGATTGTAACACAGTGTAAGCACTATAGTGCGAGACACATACGGTGATCCATGACACGGGAAATGATGCACAAGGAGAGGCTGCAGGGCAGGAACGGGCACTCTTGAAAAGAGGAGGGAAAGGGGTGTCATGGTTGAGACATGGGATACCTGCATGGGATAAATAGGGTGGATGTCAAGGAATTCTTTTCCTTGAATTCCAACACACAGATAAGACACAAATCACCAAAGCTGGGGGTGGTGGTGCTTGGGGATTCAAAAAGGACACCAGTAAGCACTTCCTTCACAAAAGGATGATGGGCACATGGAATAAGCTGCCAGAGAAAGTGGTACAATCGGCATGCTTGTAGAGTTTGGGTTTTACTGGAGGCCTCTCAGGCTCAAAACTATTGGCCTAAACAGTGAACCTATTTTTAAACTACCCTATCGGGGGTGGGGGTTCGGGCCTAAAGCTCCCCCAATTTACACCTATGTCACCAGCTTCAAGCAGGGATGGGTCAGGTATGTGCATTTAGTTATCAAAGTGGGCACAGTAACAAAGAAGGGGACTGCCACTAGGGCAAGGCATGGGGCCCCGAGCCTGCTTCTGCTGTTGACGTGTATCTATACAGGTACAGATACTCAAAAACATCAGTAGCACAAGGTAAGGGGCAACAGAGCTTAGCATGAAACACCAGTGAGTAACCCGATGATCCAAGTTTCAGTCCAGCCACTGACATCTGCTCATTATGTGTTCTTGAGAAAGGTCACTCAAAACTTCCTGTGCTTACCCCTGCAGTAATCTCCAATTGTGCCTCCCCTGGATTGTATAAAACATTTGGTGCACAGTTAGTATGAAAACCTGTGTATTAAACCAAATTGAAACTAAAAAATTCAACCAAAATAACAGCAATTACGATCCTTATTCCACTTTGAGTAGAATTTTAACATGAGACGTTTAAAAAAAGCATAGGTTTAGCCAGCATAACTCCATCATTTCCCAGTTCAATAGCATCTGTCACTATTATAGGTTGTGCAACTGACTGGAACAAACAGGGTTATATTTAGACAACAGATCTGCCTCTGGGCAGACTAAACCACAGCCAGGGAAGGGTGGGGCTTAAAACAAGGAGAGAAAGAGAGACAGAGAGATGCAGCCTGTGAGTGTAAGGATTAGCTATGACAGATTTCAGAAAAATAGGATGTTAGACACAAAGTTCCACACGCAGAACAACAGCACTGGAAAGTCCAGCTTTTTCTTCTGCACACTGAGAAACAAAATCTGTTAAGAGTTGTGCATGTAACGAATATTAACTCCCAAATGCCACGAATAATGTCCTGGGACCTAATAATGAAATCCACCATTCACGGGTATTTATATTTCATTAAAATTAAAAAAAAAGGTAAAAGAATGTTGTGAAAAGCATTTCCGAGCCTCCAGATGGCCACCCATCCCCCAAATAATAATCCCTTCACAATATGGTATCCTGCCCACTACTTTGCTGCCCCCAGTTCAGCACTGTCCTTTATATTACAGTATACTCCTTTTCCTTATTTTAACCCCTCAGTGGGTCCATTATGGCCCAAACAAGGAGTAATGTCTTAGTACTCCTGGTGCTCTCTGACTCCCATTCCATGATTGAAGTGGGGGAAACACAGGCAATCGCCACTGCTTAATCATGTCCTCCTTCCTCGGCCCAACATAGTCTTTTCTATGATTCCTCTTCCTTAACTGGGACCCCTAACTGGCCCTTTATAGGCAAATCCAATAGCAGTGGCCCTGGTGCACCCACTCCAGCCCCATGATGGGAAACACTAACTGGATCCCAGCAGTTCAGTCAGTTCCCCACTCACTCTTCAGAGTAACCTTTTTAGCATCACTGAGTAGTGCCAGGATAGCAAACAAACTTATTCAACTGTGCTGACGATATGCTACATCACTTAGTCCTGTGTTTCTTCAGACTGGGTGGGCCAAGCAGTTCTGTTCTGCTGACAAATTCTATGTTTTTATATTCACCTGCCAGAAACACAGCTGCAAATGGTATATCCTGTTCAGCTTACACCACCTTGCCTTGTGTTTACAAAATCCTCCCACATACCTTTGCACTGGTGTTTTACATTCATGTAAATACAATCTAGCTTTGTGTTTACAGACTGCCACACCCAACACAGCTACAGTGGTTTCTCCATTCATGTGGAGCTCCACAAGAGTTTGCATTTCCAGCCTATCCTCCCTCCAAAACACTGTTGTAATAGTACATCTCCTTCATACTATGCTTTTTCTGGCCTTGATATTCTGAACTATCCTTCCCCCAAACACAGCAATAATAGAGTATCCAATTCATACTGGATGCACCCTGGCCTTCTATTTCCAGCCCCCCACCAAAAGCAGCTGCCCTGCTTTGTCTCATATATGTGGTCCTCTACACCACTTGTGTTTTTCCACTATCTTTCTCAATAATGCTGTAATGGTTTATCCCACTCATATGATAATGCAAGGTATAGCGACACTGTCCCCCCACATCCCACACTGCTGTACTGGTTTATCCCAATCAAGTTGCACTTTACCTGGCCCTGCGTTTCCGAACTCTTCTTTCGTGCTCCGCCTCTTCATAGTAGTACTCATTGTGGCTATTGTCTCGCCTTCGGGCAGCAGCTGCAATCATGGCACGGGACTGCGCAGTGGAGTTGTTTGCAGTGTTTTCTGTAGAGTAGGGGAAATACAAGGCAGACACCGTGACTCAGACAAAGAAAAAGAAAAGCATGATTCTCGCAGTGTACGACAACTAGAAGCACGCAGCAAGAGCAGCTGTGCGCTAGTGAGAAATCCAGGTGTAGATTAAGAGAAGTCACAAGGCCAGTTTACACGATCCCATCTGCACCATTGTAAGTGGTGCAGATGAGATGGAATCGTGCAGATCAGGTCGTGTAAACAACCTGCAAAGCACCATAGGTCACCCCACTGTGGCAAAGAGCGACTGGTGTTTTGTTGAGGGAGCTGTACCAGTGCAGGCATTTTTGCTAGCGTGCAAATATGCTGCTCTGCCTGCATGTGTGCAGCCCAGTGGCACACTGCACCAAGTACCTGTCAGGTATCTTCAGCATTCTACTTTCACAGAACAACCATTACCTTACTAGGAAGCAGCTTTTGGAGTTCATTTCCAACCTCTGTATCCGACCTGAGAAAACTAGGCAAATTACACTTAATACATTGGTGTACAGTGGTACCCCCCGCCCTCCATGTCCCTCTGAAACTATAACTAAGAAAGCGGTCCCTGCTACCCCCCACCCTCAATTTTGCTCCATCCCACTTTATTATATAACTAAGAAAGCAGACCCTCGATGTCTTCATTTTCTTCCCATAAACCTGTTAAAAAAAAAAAAAAAGTCCACCATCGCTCATACCCACACCCCCACCTGACCTCCCACTGTGCACCCACCTCCCTACACCCTCCAACGCATCAACACTTACGTGATGTGCTCACACTCTGTGATGATCCACTGTCTGATCAAAGATACATCTTGCTGCTGGAACAGGTTTTAAATGTTGCCTAAATCCTTAAAATCTTTCTGTGGAAGCTCTCCCACCACCCACCCCTTGCATTAGCCTTTCTTAAATACGGAAAAGTCACTGGCGGTTGGGTTTAAAGGCTGGGATGGAGGACCTTAGGGAGTTGCAAACTTCCTCTATGAGCTAACTCTTAGGGTGAATAGTCAGGTGGGGAAAAGTTCAGACAGTCAAGCATTGCAAGTTTGAAAGTCTGTATGCTGTATGGGGGATTTTCTAGGTATAGGTACTGGCAGCTTGAGAAACTGTAGAGCCACTGAGTTGGTAATTTGGCCTAGAAAAGACTGCTATGATGACGGGGAAGGAACCACATGTCACTAGAGCAGGTATCTTTGGGCAGGTGGTTGGGTGCACAGAGTGTGGTGCGGCCATGATACTGGACTGGGCTTGGAAGTTTGGGGGATGCTCAGTGTGCTACCAGCTGGCACAACTTAATGGGGAGGTAGAGGGGATCCAAAGGCAGCTGGGGGGGGGGACTGGAGAGGTAGGAGGCAAGCGGTCACCTACCTGGAAGCATTAGGTGCTGGGGCCTCCCACGCTGGGAGAGGAGTGAAGACAGGTGTTCACACTAGGGGAAAAGGGAAGAGGATAACCAGGGGGCTCTAGGGAACTCTGGCTGGTGGGGCCCAAAAGGTGGAAATCTCCACAGCAGTAGGCAAGAGACTGGGGGTGTCTGGGGAAAACGGAGAGGGACGGTAGGGATGGGAGGGCACTGGGGGATGGGCTAAGGCTCACAAATTGTTTTAACCCTGTACGCCTGTTGGTGGAACAGGGGATCATGGGGGAGGAGGATGATGATGTTGCTGCTGGTGAAGCTGGGGCAGGGATGGATAGAAAGGGTGAAGGGGCAAGAGGCAAGGGAGCAACAGAGGGGGACCCGAACAGGATGGGGGAAGAGGGGTAGGGGGAGAAGAAAAAGGAGGAGCAGGGGAACAAGGAGAAGACTGAGGGTATGGAACAGGGGAGCACGACAGGCAGGAAGGCGCAGGACGTAAATGGGATGATAGCGATCAGTAAGCCAAGTATGCAAACGGATAGGGCAGATGGATTAGTCAGGAGTGGGGAAAGAGATACAGAGAAAGATACTCAGGTGGAGGGGGGCTAAAGAAGGCCAGGACACGGGTAGAGGGCGTGACCAGGGAAAACAGTGAAGGGGCTACCTTTGACAGCCAGATTGTGTGAGGTGTGAGGAGGGGCACGGGAGGAAGGGAAACCCGAGGGGTGAACAGGGAGACAAAGGGGCGGTCATGCTATTGGGGGACTCCATGATCAGAGACATCCAGTGGGAGAAACTGGGGAGGGTAAAACCTGTCTGACCACAATCAAGTGCCACCCAGGCCTGACGGTGCACAAGGCCAAGCATGAGTTGTATTCACTGGCAAGGGAATACGGGGGAGACCCCGGACATTCTAGTGCACATGGGGACAAATGACACAAATGGTAACAGTGAGCTAGAAATTCAGGCAAGGTTCCGGGAGTTGGCCAGGGTATGCCTTTCCATAGGCAGTATCAGAAATCCTGCCGATGCCAAGGGCTAGTGGGGAACACAAGACGATTAAGGACATAAATCAGTGGCTTAGGGAGTGGTGTGCGGAACTGAGGTATGGCCTGGTAGGGCACTGGGGGGAGAGCTGGGAGGATAAGGGGCTGTACGCTAGGAACAGGCTCCACCTTAATTTGGAGGGGAAGGAAATCCTTAAGCTCAAACTAGCTGGGTTCATCAGCGAAAGGTGGGGTTTAAACTTGTGAAGGGGGGAGGGATCAAAAAAGGGGCAGTGCCAGCAGCTACGATAAATGAGGGACATGGTCTCCACTCCTCGAGGGGGCTAGGAAGATACGGAAATGGGTCACCAGGTAGGGTGCAGAAGCTGAGAAACGGGAGCTCAAAGGGGGAAGGAGAGGAGGGAAAAGGGGTGGAGAGTGGTCCTGATAAATGCCAGGAGCTTAGGAAATAAAATGCCTGAGCTCCAGGCGATGCTAGTTGAGGGGGAGGTAGATGTGGCAGCAGTCACTGAGACCAGGGACACTCAAGGGCAGGAGTGGAACCCAAATCTGGAGGGCTATACTATGTTCAGAAAAGATAGGGGGAGGGAAGGGGGGTGGTGTAGCACTGTTAGTCAGAAATGGCATGGATATTGGAGGGGTAGAGGGGAACATGGAGGCTATTTGGGTCACCCTGCTGATGCAGGGGGTGCAAGAGAGTAAAGGTAGGAGTGGTATAGACATCACCTGCACTGGAGGAGGTTCTGGAAGAAAGTTTGGTGGCAAATCTCGAGGGACACCGTAGATTGGGAAAGGGAAGGGTAGTGATAATGGGGGACCTCAACATGCCAGGAACAGACTGAGGAACTATGATGTCACCAGTGGCCAGAGAGCAGAGGCTGCTGGATGTCTTCCAGGACATGTTTCTGACACAACAGGTGGGTGAGCCAACTAGGGAAGCCCAGACACTGGATGTAGTCCTGGCAGACAGTGATCAGGTTAGAGGCCTAGAGGTGAGGGACCCATTGGCGGGGAGTGATCACCCCACAGTCTGGTTCTTCCTGGACCTGGGGGGAGAAAAGCCGAACAAGGATGGTAGTAACCGACTTTAGGGGTGCAAACTTCAGAGAGATGGGAAGGAGCCTTAAAGATCGTTTGGACAGGATAAGGCCAGATATGGATGCTGACAGCAGGTGGGGGATCATTAGAAGGGGAATACAGGAGGTTATCAGATCTTGCACAAGGAAAAGGCGTAAGTTCGGTAAGGCCAGAAAACCCATGCTGGTGGACCCGGGGGGTACAGGAGGTGGGGAGGAACAAGAAGGCAGCCTATAGGCGCTTCAAGCACTCAAGGAGTAAAAGGAATCAGAAGGAATATGAGCTGACAGCCAAGAGAGTCACCAGGGTGGTGAGAGCAGCAAAGGCAAAAAAAGAGCAGTCCTTGGCCAGCGGGATCCGGAGGGGGGGACAACGGGTTCTTTAGATACAGAGGTGAAAAAAGTAAAGTAAAGGGGCAGATCAGCAGGATAAGGATAGGAGATGGTTGGGCACAGGAGGCGGGGAACAGGCAGAAGCTAAATGAGTACTTTGCCTCAGTTTTACCGGGGAATGGAGGGGCTATGTCTTGTGGGGGAGGGGGACAAACCGGAGGAAGGGAGGGACCGGTAGAGATTGGGGCCCTGACGGGTCTGGGAAAAGGGAGTGACCACCACAGACAGGTGGGGGGGGGGGCAGCAGTACAGGGTGAAAAGGGGGAGGACGTAGAGACTGAAATCCCGGTACAGAGAGTAAGGGAAGCCCTCAGGTCCCTTCGGATGAAGAAAGCACCTGGGCCAGATGAGATGCATCCCAGGGTGCAGAGGGAACCGGCGGATGTCCTGAAAGTCCCCCTAGCGGAGCTTTTAAACATCTCTCCGAGGACTAGGTGGGTGCCCCAAGACTGGAGGGTAGCCCATGTCGTGCCGATCCAAAAGGGGGGATCAAAAGAGGAGGCGGGAAATTACAGGCCCGTTAGCCTGATGTGGTGATTGCCAAGGTGATGGAGGGTATTGTCAAGGAAAGGCTAGGGGGGTTACTGGAGCAAACTGGGTACCTGGACGATAGACAGCATGGCTTTGTCTCAGGAAGATCGTGCCAGACAAACCTTGTTGAGTTCTGTGACTGGGTGACAAGGGCCCTGGACCACGGTAGGCCAGTGGACATCCTCTTTCTTAACTTCAGCAAGGCATTTGATTCGGTACCCCATAGTGGCCTGCTGGCTAAGCTAAAGGAAATGGGGGTAGGGAGACAGTTGTTAAGATGGATAGAAATTAGGCTCTATGAGTGTAGTCAGAAGGTGGTGGCTGGAGGGTTAGCCTCACCCCCAAAGTGGGTTACTAGTGCGGCATCCCAAAGGTTCAGTGCTGGGGCTACTCCTGTTCAATGCCTATGTCTCAGATGTAAGGAAGGGGATCAGGAGTGAAAACAGTCTCTTTGTAGATGACTCAGCTGGGTGCAGTGATGGATGAGGAAGAGGAGGGAAGGATGGCCTTGCAGCAGGACCTGGAGGCTCTGGAAAGGCAGTTGGGAAAACAGAAACTAAAATTAAATGCGGGGAAGTGCTAGGTCCTGCACCTGGGAGTCAGAAATCCAGGCCAGGGGATATACCCTGGGAGGAGACACGATTCAAGTCACGGAGGGTGACAGGGACCTGGGGGTAGTGATAGATGTCAAAATGAACAACTCAGAGACCTGTAGGAGGGCAGCGGCAAGGGCATATAGGAAGCTGGGATGCACTGCCAGGGGGATTACCTCCAGAAAGGTGAAAGTGATCCTTCCACTATACAACTGCTTGGTTAGGCCACTCCTTGAGTATTGTGTGCAGTTTTGGAGACCACATTTAAAGAGGGACATTACACTTCTAGAGAGGGTCCAAAGGAGGGCAACCAAAATGATCTGGGGCCTGGGGGAGAGGACCTATGAGGACAGGCTCAAGGAGCGCAACATGTACACCCTGGAGGAGAGGAGGGACGGGTTGGGGGGGACATGATAGAGATCTTTAAGTACATGAAAGGGATCAATAAGGGAGGCCCAGTCAGGGTGCTCCAAAGGAAGGAGGGTGGGGCAACGAGAGGCCATGGGTGTTAAATGGAAGGGGGCAGGCTCAGAGGGGAGGGGAGAGGAGGAGGTGTTATTTCACTGAAAGGGTAGTGGAGCCATGGAATGCACTGCCCTGGGAGCTGGTAGAGGTGGAGACTGTGGACGGGTTTAAGAGGGGATGGGACAGGTACAGGTAAATCTCACCAGGCCCAATATAGGTGAAACATCTGGGACGGGGAACAATATAACCCAAGGGGAAGGGGGACACACCAATATCGTCCCTCAGTGCGGGTGCTGAAAATTGAGCAGACTCAAAAGACCATTGGGCCTATTCTGCTGGCAGTTTAGTATGTTAGTAAAAGGGGATGGGGCAAAATTGGAGGGTGGGGGGGTACCACTTGACACCAGGGAAAATGATGGAAAATGCACGGGAAATAGAAAAAAATCATTTCCCATGATAAGGAATCCTTTTCACCAGTATTTTCTGTTCTGTCGAAAAGGATTTTGGACTTCGTTTTTTCAATCCTTTCCCATGAGTTAGGATCCTTTTTTGCGACTCCTTTCTCGCGGTTGCGGAAAAAGATTCAGTCTCACGGAAAAGGATTTCGGACTTAGTTTTTATTTTAAATCTTTTTTTGAGAGATGATTCCTTTTTCGCAAATCCTTTTTTGTTCTTGCAGAAAAGGAATCGGCTCACGAAAAAAGATTTCGGATTTAGTTTTTTTTAATCCTTTTTTGTGAACAGATTCCTTTCTCACGAGAATGAAAAAGGATTCATGATAAAGGAACTTAAGCCACAAAAAAGGATTTAAATACATTTTAAAACATTCCTGGGGCATTTTAGTAATAATAAAAAAAAATAATACAAGTAATGAAGTACCGATGAGCAGGATATATCTTTTGGTGTCTGTGCAAGGCATCACTGTGCT
This sequence comes from Neoceratodus forsteri, assembly GCA_016271365.2. Taxonomy (NCBI): domain Eukaryota; kingdom Metazoa; phylum Chordata; order Ceratodontiformes; family Ceratodontidae; genus Neoceratodus; species Neoceratodus forsteri. The sequence goes on along the minus strand of CM028133.1, from coordinate 80,304,909 downwards.
GAGTTATACAACTCTGTTATTTGACAAAATGAAAAACAAGACGGCGGCTCAAGAAAAAGGAATTTTTTCTCATGACAAACGATTGACCTCCTCAAGAAAAAGAATCCTTTTTTGTGAGACCAAATTAGTTTGCCATTCCAGGAAACTATCCAAAAGAGTGAACTGAGCAAGCTCAGAACCCAACATTATAAAATTAAATAACTTTGCAATAGATTAATATTGTTTTCATCAAACCAGTAAAAGACACTTCTGTGGGCAAGCCCTTTGTACATTGAAACTTTCAGACCAAAATTCAAAACCATCTTGGTGCAGTGCGATGACAAAAAAAGTGCAAAAAATGTGAATTTTAGCGTTTTAGCACTATGCGCCAATCTGACAAACAAAACTTGCCATGTCAAGAGACCTACCACACAAGACTAAACACACAAAATTTCGTGGAAATCCACTGAACGGTTGCAAAATTCTTAAAGTGCAAAATCTGAGGTTTAACATTAAAGTGCCTATTCAACTCTAACTATGCCCCTTAACAGTCTTTTTTCATCTTCCCTGCTGTTGCGTAGTTGAGGGAAGATCAACGGGACACACATGTTCATCCAGCCGAGCAAGCAGAGGCATGGGCCAGCTGTCAGGAGAGTGCTGGGGCTGGCAGGAGCAGCAATTTATTTTAATTATTTAGTATAGTCTGGATACACTATTGAGAACGAGCTAATGTCATGGGTTCCACATCAGATGATAAAACAAAAATGGTAAAAGTTTGAAACAAGGAGGCAGACACAACAAGGCCTTATACAACTATACAGGAGGGAATAACTAGAGGAATTACAATACATTTGGCATTGTACAATGTATGCCAAGGCACGCAATTGTTTAAAACCAGGAAATACAAACTCTTTAGGTTAGTGGAGACAACAGCCCAGGGGCCTTGTCAGAGGTGAGTAGGATTGGAGTCAAGCACTTAAAGGTGATCATGGAAGCTCAGGGCAAATAAACAAGGGGAGACGGGGGGGGGGGGATGGAGGTGGTGATCAATAGGGAGTGAGAAAGTGGGATACAAAAGGAAGGGGGGGTATGGTGAATGGGGAAAGACAAGGAGGGTGAGGGGAAAGAGTGGGGGTGATCAAAAGGAAGTGTGGGAGATTAAGCATTAGCTAGGGTGTGGTTGGGGGGATAGTCTCATCTCCAAGGAGGGTCATTAGTGGGGTCCCTCAGGAATTGGTCCTTGGGCCCCTCCTGTTCAATGCCTACGTTTCTGACATAAGGAAGCGTATCAGGAGTGAGAGCAGGGGGAGGGTGGCCATACAGGGGTACCTGGAGGCCCTGGAAAAGTGGTCTAGAAAGTGGAAACTGAGGTTCAATGCAGGGAAATGCAGGGTACTTCACCTGGGAGCCAGAAACCCAGGCCAAGTGTACACCCGGGAGGGGGGGATGCTACAAGTCTCGATGGCTGAGAGGGACCTGGGGAGGTGGTGGATGTCAAGATGAACAACTCGGAGACTTGTAGAAGGGCAGCGGCCAAGGCCAACTGGATGCTGGGATGCATCGCTAGGGGGATCACTTACAGAAGGAGGGAAGTGATACTCCCTCTGTATAACAGCTTGGTGAGGCCGCACCTAGAGTACTGTGTGCAGTTTTGGAGGCCACACTTAAAGAGGGACATTAAACTCCTGGAGAGGGTCCAGAGAAGGGCAACCAAAATGATCTGGGGCTTGAGGGAAAGGACCTATGGGAAAAAGCTCGAAGAGCTAAATGTGCACACACTGGAAAACAGAAAGGACCGGGGGGACATGATAGAGGTCGTCAAGTACATGAAGGGGGCGAATAAGGGAGGCACAGTCAGGGTGCTCCGAAGGAAGGGAGGGTGGACAACTAGAGTGCATGGGTGGAAGCTGGGGAAGGACTCAGGAGAAAGGAGGAGGTGCTACTTCACTGAGAGGGTGGTAGAACCATGGAATGTGCTGCCCGGGAGGCTGGTGGAGGCACAGACTGTGGAGGGTTCAAGAGGGGTGGGACAGGTACAGGGAAGGGTTCTGGAAGCAAAGTCCAATGCAGCGAGAATACCCTGGACTGGGAAGGAAGAAGCCAGAGAGGGTGGGGGCAGCAAGGTCAGCTCCCAGGGTGGGGGATGACCAAACCAGCAGACACGAAAGACCACTAGGCCTATTCTGCTGGCATTGTAGTATGATAGTATGTTAGGGGATAAGGTTAAGGACCAAGGACCAGTAATAACGATGTGTCTGTCAAGGTGTCCCCTAACCCTTCCTGACCTCCGGCGGAAATGCTGAGTGCAAAATCAGAAGTGCTGGGTGCAACACTGCCTGGATCTGCACCAATGCAGATGGGCGGCAGTGTAAATGTGTGGTAGAAGCGCAGCAGGAGGAGTGGCCACGCAGCAGAGGAAACAGCAACACTACACTTACAGCAGTGTAAACATGACTTCAATTAGCCAGAGACAGTTGCAACAGGGCAAGTCTATGGTGATTATTATTTACACACGTGTTCAGCTATAAAAAGGGGTGCTTTTTGCATTTTACAGCTGCACAGATTAGTAAGTAACAAAATTACCACAAACTTGCTTAGCTGTTGCAGCCATTTTTTTGGCAGATTAAGGCAACTACAGACCTTTTAAACATGCTACACAATCACCCTTCATAGTTTTTAATAACCTAGTATTGTGGTGATGGAAGGGACTTAAGGTTCATCTCGTCTTGCCTCCTGCCCCATGGAAGTAACTACTGAACTTGAGTATGGACACACATCCAAAGTTTTCAGCCGAATTTCTACCCCTACTCACGAGGGGTCTCGGCGATGCAGGTATCCATGTCCTTTATGCACAGTTTGCAGTTTAGGATGCAGATGCTTCCCCGATGCTTATCGCTCAGACATGCAATTTCCTGCAACTGCTGTAAAACAATTGCCCAACTGGAAAAAATATTACGAAATTCTTCACTTTTCCCCCGCAACTGTAGTCATTTTTCTCACTAATGAGGTAAAAAGTGCTTGTGGTAATTTGCTTCTGCAATCCTGCACTTTCTGCTATTAAATGCACACTTTGGAACTCCTTTTTCAGGAACCCTAGTTTTTTTTCTACAGCAGGTCCCCTCAAAACCAAAATCCTACCAAGGGCCCTGCTCTTGCTTTGTTGCCCTCACTGCTACTCTCCCTCAGGAATCTGGCTGGCCCTGCTTTGAAAGCCAAAACAGTGCTCGTTTCCACAGCAGGGATGGAATTTAAGGGAAAAAAGGGTATTCTTGGCGGAATACCAGATTCAGAATTTTGGTATTCCACCTAATTTACATAGATTTGTATACTGTGCATCAGGCTTTTATTCATCCACATAACCTGGCTTCCATGGGGGGGGTCTGCCAACTTCTCAATGTGCTTCTTCTGTTGCCTAAAGGTTAAGAAATATTATGGGATTTGGGGAGAAGGGAAGCTGTAAGAGTTGAAGTTATCCTTCCCTGTATAGTTCAAGTAAGCAAACTATGGGAACGATGAATGCCTTTCTGAAAATTCCCCAAACTGCTGCCTGTTTTTTTATAAGCTACCCACGCTCTCCCTCCATCCTCATGCTTCTGCTGTCTTGTGTACATCCTCGCCTATTTCTTTTTTACTTGCTGTGGTCTCAAATTTCTGCACTCCTGGTTCCTCAGGCAAACAGCCCCTTGCCCTCTTCTGCTGTCGGCTTAGATTTCAGCTTTTCAGTTCCATATACTTTTGCATACTTCATGTCCCCTTTCCCTCTTCTGCTGTCACTACTGGTCAGGTTTCAAGTTACTCACTCAGGAGTTCAGACACGCCCCGCCCCAACACTGTACAGATAAATAGCGGATACATGATGGGCAGGAGCGAAATATGTGAAATATCTGTAAGGAGGATTCAGTGGCCTCAGGATACCTGGGCGAGTGGCACAGCATAGCTGAGCCACAAGGGAAGGTATCCCGAGGCCACTGTTCAGAGTACAGATATTTCACTCCTGCTCATGTATGGGGTTTATACAATGGGGCAGGTGTTTTTTTTTTTTGGGGCGGCACGTTCTGTGCTAGTTTTATGTAGAAAATGTGCTTGTTGTGTTTTTCATCTGTCTGCTGCCTTGCGTGAGTGTGCAGTGGCTTTGTGAGTTGTCTCAGTTTTTGTTCATGAATGAACTGTGCGTGTAAGATGTGACTGGCTGCATGTTTCACTGGATTGTGATTCTCGAATATGACTGGTTGGCATATTGTGTTTTGTGATTGGTTGTCCACGTGTTGCATGATGGAAACGTGTACTGTGATTGGTTATTTGTTTTGTGTGGGCGGGGTTTTCACGAGGGGAGAGTGTGCATGCGGTGTGCAGAACAGCTGCTATTCGAAGGATTCATTTTTTTTGTAGGGCAGTAGTTTACTTGATTTATTTTTTGGATATGTTTCTGTTTATTTGCTCTGCGACATGTCATGCTTTGCATACATTTGTGGTTTATTTCACCGCAGGATTTTATCTTTCACTGCTGAGGTGGAACCAAGGAGTGTGTCAGAAAGGAAATAAAACTTCAATATTCAGGTACAACAAACACCAACGTTTTCAGCATTTACGTTTTAAAGTAGATCAGTATATGTTCTCATCAGAGACACGTCTTCTGAGATTGCCGCAGGAACTAGCAAACACCTATGCAGCTGCGGTCATATCTCAGATGAGCTGATTTAATAATTAAGACTTCCACAAGTAGTTCCAGCATAGGTTTTAAAACATAAGCTGTTCCAGTGACAGCAGCACACTGCAGATAAACGTTGGTGAGGTAAGCACAGCGTATGTAAATGTCAGATATTTTCACTGTGCATGCCCCCCCCAAACGTTTATCTCACTGTGACAGTAATACATGGGTTTATCAAGAGTAAAAACCACCTCACTCCTATTGTATAAACAGAGATTTCACCTTGGCGTGTCACTCAGCAGCGCAGACATGCCCTTCACAGATACAAGGAGCTACTGCAAGCACTGCTGAGCTGCAACTTCTTAAAGCAGCAGGCGCTAATTAATAAAACAGAAGTGTGATTTTGAAAAAAAAAATGGTGCTTCAAGCAGGATACTGGGTGCACTATGGGTCGGGTGAAGTACTGTGGTACCACCAACAAGAGTCAGACTGGCCCACCAGGATACCTGGAAATTTTCAGGTGAGCCCTCTCTGTTGGGTACCTGGTCACCATCTAAACCCTGGGACATTTTTGTTTAATAAACTAATTTCTAATTAACTGGGGTATTCTGTGCCTTGCAAATAAATGTAAGAAGCAAGCACAGAGCTAGTGCATCAAACTGAAGTGGAATACTAATATGAGTGTGTCACCCTGGGCCCTCTACCATTGATTTTAAAGGTGGGCCCCCTACCTCCAATCTGACCCTGACCACCAACTGCTTTTGTTTTCATAATTTACTGTATTTGCTCCCCCATGCTTCTGCCCCCTTCCCCCAGGATGGGCCCAGCATGCCTGCCACTTACCTGTTGCAAGCTGCTTTAACCCCATGAGTTCCCCCAACAGAGGGGACCAGTCATGCCAGATCCAACCTCCCGCCTCCTTATGCTAACAGGAAGGAGTTCCCATTATGCCGTAACCAGGGGACTATGGTCAGGGTTGGGGCTGGTGTCTGAGCACACCCAGGATCATCTTGACTGATACAGGCACAGTTTCCTAGTTTTAAGTGCCCTGCTCCCTGGGACATCAGTGAGCTAGGGGTTTCAAGCTTTCTCGCAAAAAAGCGGGCTCAAGGGGAGTCAACGTCCCCCCCTCCCCGCTGCGCTGCCACTGCACTACCACCTTTGATCACCCAGGTGGCAGTGTAACAGTGGGATCCTTTACCCCTCTCCCCAGAGAAAGACGACACCCACTGGACTGCTCAGTCTTCTTCCCCCCAGCCAGCCCTAGCTCGGTCCGGCACTCAAGTTGTCAGCGTCATAAGTGGTAGCCTTACTACTGCAGTGCTGAGCCAAAGGGCGGCCGGACTTACCAGCCAACTAACTGTATAATGGGAGCGTCCTGGGTTATAAGAGATTAATTAGTGCTGGTGCCCCAGTCTAGCTCACAGACTCTGTGCAGGACTGTGTGTTTGGTGGGAGGTGCGTTAGCTCAACAGTGCGCTTATATTTGTGCTTTGTTTCACTGATTATTAATATTTACCTATTCCCCCCCTTTCCTTTCCCAGAATCCTGTGTTTCAGCTTTTCCCCTAATAAATCCTATCTCTGTTTGACTGCATTTTCTGTGTCTGACATTCAGTTTCATACCCCGTTATTTACTGGTATTGACTTTCTGTTAACTGTTGGGGGGTAGTAATTTCTAGAAGGTACCATCTGTTTGTTTTAGGGGCTCTCTGAGTGGAGGCACCACAGTTCTGACATTTGTAAGGACCCAGGGTCCACTGCACAGAGGTCTAAGGACAACATCTCATCAACTACCAGTGGATTGAGTGACATGCCTGGACAGTTGGCCATACTAGTAATGGAGAAAGCAACATCTGTAAGTGCACCAGTTGGGCCAGAGGTATGTATTTTATTCATATTCATTTATTTTACCAGGATAAACGCCACGGAGTGGAGCTCATTCTCAAGGATGTCCTGGGTGCAGGCAAACAGACTTACAGCAAAGTTAACATTAGGCAACATAGAATAATGTAGTATAGGCAACCATACACAACAAGGTTATTGTGTATCGTAGGGCATTGTGTATGGGAATCCATACACCTGAAAAAGTCGTTCTGCTGCAATAGTAACTGAACTATTACAGCAGAATGACTTTTCATTCTTCTGTAGGAGCTACTATCACAATCGAAGCGTCCCCATCAGTGCAGTTCTTGATGGCAGTCAGGCATGTGAGCTGGCCAGAGGAGGGCAGAGACTGACTGCTGCAACAACAGAAAAAAGCGACTGTGTGTTTTTTGGACCATACACTATACAAAATAGTGTACAAGAGCCCAAATACACAACAATGCTACTCTTAAACCTTGTGGATCCATGACAACAGAGGGACCTCTCGAGATCCTCGTCATCATGGTAACCACTCAGTGTAAAAACAGCATTGCTCTGTATGGGCTCTCATGCACTAGTCTATCTATTGTATATGGGTCAGTGTTGTCTATGGAAATCCGTACTCTTCCAGACAGCAGTGATGTCAGAATGCTCTTGACCACAGCAGCTGTATCACTACTTTTGTTCAACAGCATAGAATCCCATATCTATTAAGATTCCTCATGCTTACCTACACTGCAGATTCTTCATAGGGACAATATCTGGAAGACTGAAAACAACCCAAGTGGATGGTTTGTTAGAAGGCAAACTACTAATAATGCAGCAAGCTCATGTAGCCATTATTGAAATCATATTAAATGTTTGTAATCGCCGGCCCGGTGGTGCTGAGGGTTGAGGCGCTGGACGCCACACCTCGCTCCACGCCGGCGACCCGGGTTCGGGAGCGGACTCGGGTCGCTGGTGGGCCGGCCGGGGGGAGTTAGGCTTGAGCGTCCCACGACAGCTCGCCTACTCCGGGAAGGGTTAAGGCTATAGTCCGAATACTTGTCTGATTCTCGAGCGGAGGCTTGGAGTACTGCAAGCCCCCAATGTTACGGGAAGGGCCGACATAGCGGACGTCGGGCGCTTCTGCGCCTTGACATCAGGGTCCTACGCTGTAGGGGTGGGAGAAAAGCGGAAAAACGCCTGCCATCGCTGGAAGATGGAGCCTCCGGAGACGTGCTCTCGATATGCCTCGCCCGCCGACAGCCCCGGACCGACGAAAGTTGATTGTTGGGGGAAGGGGCTCTGCCCCATCATTGGGGTAAAACGAAGCCTATGGGGTTCCTGTGGGGTCATACGGGCAGGGTGGAAGGCAGAGGGATGTCTACCTTGACGCTCCTGAAGGGTCGGGGATGGCAGGCAGGAAGGCGAATAAATAGCAATTTCAAAAAAAAAAAAAAAAATGTTTGTAATCTTATCCTTTTTGTTTCCCATTTATTTAACAACAGTTCAAGATCACGTTAAGAAGAAGGTAATGACTTAAACATATACTGTACTATACAGAATAATGTATGGACAATCATACAAAACAAGGCTGATGTTTCCATTTAGGGGTGAGATAACGTCATGGAGACCTCCTGAGCTTTGCTCTTGAGGTCTATGATGTTATCCCACCCTCTGGATGGAGGCACAGCCTTGTCCATACATCATTCCTTACCTGTTTTCATCAAGGGCAAGAGGCAACATCATACCAAGACGTAAGCGTTAGACGACCCTGATGTTATCTCAGCCACGAGATGGAAACACATGCTGAGCTGGGCATGACTGCCCCATAGTTTATGGTTTATAGTGTAAGGTTTTAAAAAAAATAAAAAGATCATTGTTGCCCCCCCATCTACTCACACAAGAGAAACGTTGCTGTTTTTATTTCAAAGAACATGAACCCACCCTACACACAGCAACTAAAACAACACCCGATGCCAATAATAGTCCTTTTCTTTTAAAGATAAAAAAAATACATCTTTTAATAAAGATGTAGTGCTCGGCAAAGAACAATGATTCTGACTGGAAGCCCTTCAATTTTAATTAGCAGAGATTCAAATGGTAGCACTTACAGTGAAGATCAGCACTAGGGGACGTTGGGACATTTTTAAAAGAAATGCATTTTTTTTTTGTTTGTTTCAAAAGAAATTTACTACTACTGGCATTGAGTGGGGGCTTTAGCAGCTGGGTGCAGGTTGGGTTTCTGTTTTGTTTTTTTATTTATAGAAAAGAGGCAGTTTCTGTGTTTGGGGGCATGGGGTGTGTGTGTGCAGGGGCAGTAAGCAATTACACATGATAGGATATTGGTTGTTGTTCCACAGCTGCACACCCAAGGGGCACTGTGAGGCAAGAGATTTCTCAGACATGAGTGTGCCTTTTGTCCCAGTGGTTGTGGGACAACAACCAATACCCATGAGTGTCTTACTGCACATATAAATATGAAGATGAAGATGAAGATATGCCATTGCTACGGCGACAATTTTACCACGACTGACACTACAGCGACAAAAGCACCAGATCGCTGTAGTGTTGACACAGGGCCCCGGCACTGCTTTTTGGGGGTATTGCACCCCCTCCCTGAAGCAACTCTTACTCGGAGTTGGATTAATTTAGTAGCAGGGGGTGGGGGCAGAGCCCCCCTGCTGGGGGTTTGGGAGGCAAAGCCCCCACCCCAAAGAAAACACAGTCTGAAGTGACTTTCTTTATGCCAACCTGCAAATGTGCCCATAAAAGGAGTCGGTTAATGTCGGTCGACAACGAAACTGTCGACCGACTGTCATGGATCTAGTATAAACATTTAAACAAATCATAAGTGAAATCTAGAAAAATATTTAAAAAAATAAATAAGACATTTATAAAATGTATGCAAAATTGTTTCACTGCACTTGATATGTTCATTTATTTTTATTTATTATTATTATTATTTCGAAGACACCTTTGAGCCAAGGCTCTTTTACAAATGTTCCACGTCGGGGAAACAATACAGAACATAGCGAGGACAATAACAAGTACAGTAGTTTCAAGCAGCCATAGGCTTTGTCGAGTACATTAAAGCCATGTACACTTTATATGTACATTTTGAAAGGATGGGATTATGCCAGGGCTTTTCTTCCCCCAGCCTCCTGTCTCCCCCAATGCTCTTCCAACCACCAGTCGGCTCCTTCCACAAACAACAACAGATTATTTATTTTTTATAACCAAGTGTGGCAGTTCCTATATTATTGAGAGAGTTACGGAGTAAACATGGGTTCTTGTGTCCTTGTTCATCATTGGCGCCAGTGAATGGGGTACCAGTAGCCTAGCAGACACATGGTCAGCACCACTACACTCCTCAGTGAGGGGCACAAGCAGGAGAGAGAACTGCATGCCTGTTGAAGCCAGTGTGCTGCTACCACAGGCAACACAGAAGTTTCTGCGGTGAGTGTGATTTTAAGAAACAGAGGCCCAGATATTCAAACTGCGCCAGGCTGTGGCGCAAGCCTGGGCGCAGCGCAACTTGGCTGCGCAGGGGCGTGGACTGGGCGATGTTCAATGGAGCTGCGCCATGGCTCAGCAGCGTTGAATACCGCACCCTGGCCACCCACAGTGCACATGGTGCAGTGGCACTGCGCCAGCACCAGTAGCCAGAGTGGAGCATGGGGATGCGCTAGCGCAAGTTCCATTGTGCAAGGCGTAGCAACCGCGATATTCAAAAGTTGACATGCAAATGGGGCCATAATGTATACAAGGCACAAATGGGGCCATTTGCATGTCATTATGACCCCATTTGCATGCAGGTGCGCCGATCTCCGACGACTTGCGCCTGGCGCCCTGCCAGGCAGCAGCCGTTGGGGACCGACGCCCCCTGCAGCGCGGCACTGTGCCCCACAGCCCAATCGCGGGCATCAGAAAATGAAATAAACTCCCCCATATCCCTGGTGATCCAGTGGACCGCTGCCAGCTCGATCGTGGGCTTCAGAAAAAAACAGATCAATCCTATATCCCTTGTGGTCCAGTGTACTGCTGCCAGCCCAATCGCGGGCTTCATAAAAAAATAGATCCATCCTATATCCCTGGTGGTCCAGTGGACCGCTGCCCACCCGATTGCGGGATTACATATTAAACAATCGACGAATCAATATCCCTGGTGGTCCAGTGGACCGCTTTCTGCCCGATCGCGGGCTTAAGTTTAAGAATGAGATAACCCATATCCCTCGTGGTCCAGTGGACCCCTCCCCACCCACTGGTCCTGCCCGCTCCCCGTCAGTGAGGCGGCAGCACCACCCTGCCACCCACCACCCGCCGACTGACACCATAGGTGAGGCTGTCGCCCACGGTCCACAGCATGGGCCAATGGGCGTAGCCAGTCTCCCTTCACACATCCAGATATGAGATCCATTCACATATCTGGATGTGTGAATATAACACTACTGCGCCATTGGCCACGTTGTGGACCAATGGGCGTGCTACCTATGGTGTCAGTCAGGCGGGCAGCAGGCGAGGTGGGATGCTGCCGCCACTGCTGACGGGGGGCGGGGCGCGTGGGATCAGTGGGCGGTGGGTCCACTGGACCACCAGGGATATGAGTTATCTCATTCTTAAACTGAAGACCGCGATTGGGCAGAAAGCTGTCCACTGGACCACCAGGATATTGGATTCGTCAATTGTTTAATATGTAATCCCGCTGACAGGGCAGCGGTCCACTGGACCACCAGGGATAGGACTCGCTCGCTGTCCACTTCGATTGCGGTGATTACATTAAACACGACTAACTATCCAAATCAGGATCGCTTTCGCCCTGATCGCTGGCTTGTTTAAGAATGAGATAACCTGAGCTCTCGTGGTTCAGTGACTTCTCCTCACTTTCACCACTGATCTCACCGCTCACAGCCCCCAGTTGCGTGCAGCACTTCACCCACCAGCCACCCATCGACATCGACATCGCCCATTGGTCCACAGCGCAGTCTGTACATATACTACATCCAGATATGAGATCCATTCACATATCTGGATGTGCAGTACTATACTGTATGTTGTGGACCAATGGGCGACAGCCCTACTTACGGTGTCAGTCAGCGGGCAGCAGGCGGGTGGGATGCTGCCGCCCACCACTGACGGGGGACAGGGCAGTCGGGATCAGTGGTCGGGTGGGGGGGCCACTGGACCACCAGGGATATGAGTTATCCTTTCTTAAACTGAAGACCACGATTGGGCAGAAAGCGGTCCACTGGAACACCAGGGATATTGGATTGGCCGATTGTTTAATATGTAATCCCGCCGATCGGGCGGGCAGCGGTCCACTGGACCACCAGGGATATAGGACTGATCTATTTTTACTGAAGCCCACAATCGGCGGGCAGCGTCCACTGGACCACCAGGGATACGGGATTGATCTTTATTTACCCAGCTCGCAATCAGACGGGTGCAACCACGAGGTGCAGCCGGAGTGGCCACCCACGGTGGCAGCTGCCGTGTTGCACCCTGCAAGGCGGCACATCACCTGTGGGTGGCCATCCATTCCTTTTTTTTTTGATCAACTTTGTGCGGGCGAGGTAGGGGTTATGATGATGGTTCGCACATCCCGGCTGAATATCGGGCTGTGCAGAGTATGGCTGGGCACGACCCCCCCACCTGCGCCTACATACATTATTGATGCGCTCCAGTGCATCGGGATTTGTGCCGCGCACTTTCCCCTTTTGAATATCGTGCCGGGGCGCATCAGCGGGTTATGCATGGTGCAACACTGTTGCACCATGTGCAACCCTTTTGAATATCTGGGCCAGAAACTATTTTGCACTGAAGTAACTGCTCCAACCCTACAGAAAGAAGAGGTTTGCAGCTAGCCCAGAGGCTCGGCCAAAGCATCATCACCTGGCACGCCTGTGACCTGGGTTCAGAAGTGGACATGGGTCGTGGAGGGTGGAGAGGACTGCTTTCCTCTCCCAGAGTGAAGGTACAGCCACTCAGCTCTTTGCCTGCCACTTAGGGGAGGCTGGGTGGCAGGGCAGCAGCAAAGGCACTGGGGCAGTTCAGCAGCCAGTACAAAGCAGGTACTTGCCTCCCATGCACCTGTGCCTGTATCCTTGCAGGCTGTATGACAGGGGACAAAAACAGAAACAAATGGAGGTGGTCTGTGCAGAATGACAGTCCAACTGTTGCAGGCTCCACTCCCACCAGATAGGCATCCTTTTCTGGAGCCGTGTCTAGACTGTGCTCCAGAAGGACCTGGCATGCTCTGACAGCTCTGCTATAAGGGGCAATTCGTGGGGGATAACTGGAGGAAGAAGTAAGACCTAAGGATGGAAGGGGCTGGGCAGTCCAGGACCTGACGATGGCAGGTCACGAAGGAAGGAAAGAAGGAAGGAAGGAGTGAGTGAGTGAGTGAGTGACATGATATCCACTGTTTCAGTGAAGATTAGCATTGGGGAAAAAATATATATCGAGGAACTGGTGGCAGTAAAGGAAGACCAGTATTTCATAGAAGCTGCTCTGCCTTGCTGTGTGGCTCAAAGGATTTTCAGGAACATTTGGTTTTCTTTGTAGAACCTTCAGGAGTAAGAGGAGCAAGAGCGGTTTGCAAACAGAAGGAGAAACAAGTAGTTATATTTATTTAGAGCAAAGGGTCAAAGAGAGGAAACTTACATAAAGTTGATTAGATGGCTGTGGGGATCCAGTTTCCAGGTGGGCCTATTCAATCGAATGAATTTTAAAGCAAGAATGGAGACAAATGTATAACAGGTACTTTCACTGCGTTAGTCAACATATTGTTGGTGCTTTAGGCTACACGTGGAGGAGATGAAGGTTTCTGTTTGTGATCTTTCCAGGAAGTGGGCCTTGTGAGGTAGCATACATTATCACCATGACTGGCACAAAGAGTTCAGAAAAACCTCTTGGGACCAGCCTATCAATGCAGCGGTAGTTCTACCACTTCTGAAACCATCGACCGGGGCTCGGGAATGAGCCATGGTCATCAGGACACAGCCTATCAGCACAGCAGCAGTTCTACCACTCACGACACCAGCGTCCAGGGTTCGGGAATGAGCCACAGTCATCGGGACACAGCCTATCAGTGCAGCGGCAGTTCTACCACTCACGACACCAGAGACCAGGCTTTGGGAATGAGCCACAGTCATCGGGACACAGCCTATCAGTGCAGCGGCAGTTCTACCACTCACGACACCAGAGACCAGGCTTTGGGAATGAGCCACAGTCATCGGGACACAGCCTATCAGCGCAGCAGCAGTTCTACCACTCACGACACCAGTGACCAGGGTTCAGGAATGAGTCACAGTCATCGGGACACAGCCTATCAGTGCAGCGGCAGTTCTACCACTCACGACACCAGAGACCAGGCTTTGGGAATGAGCCACAGTCATCAGGACACAGCCTATCAGCGCAGCAGCAGTTCTACCACTCACGACACCAGTGACCAGGGTTCGGGAATGAGTCACAGTCATCAAGACACAGCCTATCAGTGCAGTGGCAGTTCTACCACTCACAACACCAGAGACCAGGGTTTGGGAATGAGCCACGGTCATTGGGGCGCCAGCTAGGGGGAAGCGGATCACAAGGACTCTCTCCTCCTCTGGGGAAGCACAGTACCATCCTATATCGCGTTACTGACACCTGAGTGACCAAAGGTGGTAGTGCGGCCAGAAGGCCAATGGGAGGGTGAGACATCGCTGCTGGTGCGCACAACCTTGACATCACTGTCCAAGATGCAATGTGGGGTAGGGGGAAACAGAGAAAATGGCCTCAGCGCCCATGATTATGGACCTTTAGTATACCTGGGCCCAGCCTCACCTACATGGTGCCTCCTGACGAGACACCGGGGTAAATCCCCCTCACCCTATCCCCTCCTGGGGAGAAGTCACTGCCTGATAAAGAATGGCGACAGCAGGTAGATGGGGCTGGGTGTGCTTTGGCAGCTCCTGGAAGATGGGCAATAAAGAAACAGGAAAGGGACACAAAAAGTATATAAAAAAATGGTCCTAAAGGTATAGATATGGTTGTATGCTGTGTCTTGACTGCCAGCACGTTTTTAAGCACTGGCTGTAGTCTCCCAATGCACGGCCGCTGACCACTCAGGACGCAGCGACTGCCTTACCCAATTTTATAAATAGAAGGGATAAGTGAAGCGTGGTGAAAGGCTGGCACGAGGAACTTAGCATAAAAAAAAAGCTGAATATGGTTATGATGTCAAAACCATACCAGACAAAAGGCAGCCTGGTGGTGTAGAGGGCTGAGGCGCCATATGCACCTTACCTCTCACCATGCCAGCGACTCATGTTCTGGAACCAACAGGCTGCTCTCCAACTGCATGCTCAGCTGAATGACTGCCACCCAGTGAAGGCCAGCTGACAGCGCAGTTCAAGGAGGGCACATGCTGTGGGACTCCATAGCGTATGCATGCCTCTACTCGCGCACGTACGAGCATGCCTCAGTGTGGGGAAGAGACTTCAATTTATATACGCAATAGTGGTGGGACAGGACAGAATGAGGCCTGCCCACTGATCTACACCTGCCACATCACTGGACCCTGGAGCCGAAGATAGGATCTGTGTGCTTCGTGTGTGTGCGCGTCGGGGGGGGGGACGTTCCCACTCAAGACCCCACCAATGGGGGAAATCAGTGGGGATACTTGGGCTCTCAGGGTTCTGGGGAGATGTAGGATGATGGGGTAAATGGGGCTGTGCTGGGGGGCCCAGCCTGTTCTGGCTAAGGAAGGATAAATATAAATAATGGATGGAAAAAAAGAACACATACTATACCAAAGAGCTTTTTATCTTTTTTATTTTTATATTGCTCTTTGGTCCTCGTCGTCTACTCCCTTCAACTGGCGACAGGGACACATAGGTATTTTACTGTTTTTCTCACCTGTCCCCGAGGACCCAGCACATGGCCATGCGGCGTGTGGAGGCATGCTCGCACCCCATGCCACCAGCTCAGCCCATTCCACCTTTTGCCATTCCTTCTCCGCTTTCCACGGACCTCCACCCGATGGGAGCGGAACTATGGGGGCAACCACCCTCACACACCCTCAGAAGAGGAGAGCTGCTCATCGGCATGCTCAATCCTGCTCTGCCCCCCACCAGCACCCCAATGACCCGAGGTTGTTCCCGAACCCGGGTCGCTGGCGTAGCTCGAGGTGTGGCATCCAGTGCCTCAACCCTCAGTGCCACCGGGCCAGCCACCAAACAGCTTTTTTGACCTTTGACCTAGTGCACAAGTCTATCCTATGCACAGTGGGACAAACTGGGTAGCCAGGTGGCCAATGACCACTAAACAAATTGGTTTGGCTACTAGATTTTGAAAGTTATTGGCCAACTGGCAACCTGCCCACAAACTGATTTTTGAGCATTTAAAAAAAACACAAAGTATTTATTTGGCTACCAGATTTTGAAGCTTGTAGACGAATTGACCACCAGCTTCAAACTGATTCGTCCCACTCTGCTCCTATCAAT
The DNA here is from genome assembly GCA_016271365.2 of Neoceratodus forsteri. Classification (NCBI taxonomy): domain Eukaryota; kingdom Metazoa; phylum Chordata; order Ceratodontiformes; family Ceratodontidae; genus Neoceratodus; species Neoceratodus forsteri. The sequence goes on along the minus strand of CM028133.1, from coordinate 80,288,950 downwards.
AGCGGAGATTTTGACTTCATGACTTTCTATATACAGAAAGGGTAACCATATACTATGAAATGTTAATATACAGTTACAGAACAGGTAACATTATCAGAGTGACAGAACTGACATTATCAGAATGTATGTGGGGCCAGTCTGGTGGTGCGGGGGTTGAGGTGCTGATGTCTCACCTGCCGCCATGCCAGTGACCCAGGTTTGGGAGTGGACCAGGGCTGCTCAGGGGGAGGAGGACTGAGCATCCAAGAAGATGCTATCCTTCTCTAGGGAGGCAGGATGATGGTCTCCGCTGTAACACTGCCACCTGGGGGACACAGGTGGTAGCACAAGTACAGCCACAGGGGAGGGAGCACCAATGCATGCGTCCACTCAGTCCATGCCCATGGGGTACCCGAGAGGAGAGGAAACGGCAAAAGCAAAAGCTGTGCTGAAGGACACCGCACTTCCCCACGGGCTCTGCTGCTGCCACATCCTATAAAATAGCCACCTCCTGGCCCTGGGGACCCTGCCACGGGGGGGGGGGGGATCCATGGGGCAGCGGGGCTGAAAGTCCTATAGATAACAGGGCCGGGGGAAGTTTCAAGGCTAATGAGGGCCAGCCGAGGAGGTGGGGGTGGGGAAGAATATGTGTGGCACCATGGATTTACCCATCCACTTGCCCTGCAGGCTAGTGTTTACAAAACCTAATTTCAACCTGTGCAATGGATGTTGTAGTGACCTCCGAAGTGCCAGTTTCCAACCCAACTGCATCACAACAATTTCAACCATGCACAGCTGATATGCTTGAACCAGGAGGACAGAGAATGACATCTGTGTAAACTGAAAAGGTTATCAGAAATTTAAAGTATTGGTAGCTTTAGTTTTACTGTTAGCATGTACAAACAGTAGAAACTGTGTTTAAAAAAAATGAAAAAGTTCCCCAGGCTCATTATCATAGAGTTGTGCTAACATGCTATAGACTGAATAAGTCGGGTATAAGCCATGCCAGGACGCAGGTTATGGTCCTTGGGTGGCTCTTAGGAACAAGGTAGAGCCGAGTGCCTCTAAGCCACTTACGAAGTGCCGTTGTAAGACCACGATCTACACAATGGAATGCCTTGTAGCTCTTCTAAAATGGGATTAGTTTGTGAAAATATTTAAATAAAAAGAGAAAACGTTTTATTTTTATGTTTGCTTGCACGCATGTGCAAAAAACATAGTGCTATGATCTGAAAATGCAGTGCCGTACAGTTGAAAGGGAGAGCTACGCATCAGTGAGCAGCAAAAAGATATTGCCTGCTCATGCATGCTCCACACACACACACACTGCGTGCCCGGCCCCCCACACACACAATCCCCCATCGGCTGTGCTGCACTTCCCCTCCCCAACAGACTTCCACATGTCACGCGGGAGCTCACCCAGCGTGATAACACATCAGAGCAGCCGACGGGGTGCCCAATCCCCCCATCAGCTCAATCTGCCCCCGGAGACTACAAGGTGCCACGCTGGGAGCCCAGCCTAGCATGGCAACAAATCAGCAGTATGACCGACAGGGGTTGCCCAATACCCGTCGGCTCCACGGACCCCAAACAGCCTTTCTTGTGCCACACTGGGAGCCCACCCAGCGTAGCAAATGTCCTGCGTCGTCTGTTTAAAAAAAAAAAAAGAAACCTGAAAGAAAAAACCTTTCCTCGCTGAGTGTCCTGACCCAATCTCCCTCCACCCTCTGCGTACCCTACCTCCTCACACCCCCACCTCACTCCATACTTACCTCCGGAGCTCGGCGCAATGATCTTCGGTGGACCGGGAACACATCTGCACTCTTCAAAGCCGACCGTGAACTGAGGAAATGCCAGTAAGCTATATAATGCAATAAATAGGGTTTTTTCAACTTTAATGCATATCTCAGGCATTGGAATGTTATCACCAACATGGGGTTTTTGGGACCCCTTCTCATGAATTCTCTCACTGTCATGGCGTTAATCTGGCCCGAAGGGTGATTTCGCAGTCATTGCGCAAAATCACCTTTCGGGACTGTCTGACTCAAAAATGTCACAGTTCATGGTAGGTCCCCAAACACCCTTATGCTTGAAAATTTGGTGAAAAAATTCCCCAAAATAACTGTTTTACAAGCATGTGTTTTGTGCTGTTCCTACGCACACGTTTAAGTTCGCGAATTTTCAGTATGTCCACTCCAGATTTTCAACATTGCCATTTTACCACACCTCCTTATGAGCAGTACAGCTGTCATTTCTCACATCTCACCCAAAATGTGTTTCCGCGCATGTAGCGCACAATGGTGCAGTTGGTGTGCGAAATCAATGTTCGGGACTGATTAAGAAAATTACAGTGACACTGTTCATGAGCAGAGGTGTGAAAATGGCTATGTTAAAAATTTTGTGAAAAAATTCCCAAAAATTACTTTTACGAGCACGCGTCGCGCTGTTCCTACGCACACTCGTAAGTTGGCAAATTTTCACTATTTTCACTCCAGATTTTCAACATTGCCATTTTACCATTCCTCCTTATGAGCAGTACAGCTGTCATTTTTCGCATCTTGCCCAAAACGTGTTTCCGCCCATGTAGCGCACAATGGTGCAGTCAGTGTTCGAAATCAATGTTCAGGACAGATTAAGAAAATCACAGTGACACCGTTCATAAGCAGAGGTGTTAAAATGGCTATGTTAAAAATTTGGTGAAAAAAGTCCATAAAATGACTGTGTTACGAGCGACCATTGTGCAGTTTCCACGCAGCCTCGTAACTTCATGGATTTCTAATATTTTCAGTTCAGATTTTCACCACTGGCATTTTTCCACACTTCCTTATGAACAGTAGAGCTGTCATTTTTCACACCATGGCGGAAATGTGTTTTCGCACTTCCAGCGCAGAAATGCGTGGTCGCTGTGGGAAATCACTGTTCGGGATAGATTAAGAAAATCACATTGACACTGTTCATGAGCGGAGGTTCCAAAATTCCTGTGTTGACAATCTGTTGTAAAAAATCCCCAAACTAATTGCATTAGGAGTGTGCGTTGCACATTTTCTGTGCGCGCTCGTGACTTCACCAGTTTTTTTTAATATTTTCACTGCAGAATTTCAACATTGCCATTTTTTGTAACTCCCCATGAACAGTACAGCTGTCATTTTTCACATTCTGTTCGAAATGTGTTTTCGCACCTGTGGTGCCAAATGGCGTAGTCACTGTGCGAAATCAGCTTTCGGCTAACAAACTAATATTGCCACTCTTCATAAGGTGGGGTTACAAAAAACCCATGTTGAAAATTTGGAGTGAAAATGTCAACGAACGCCTGAGGCATTAGGGTTTCAGATCATACCTCCCCAGCCTGTAGAGATTGACAGGCATCAGGGGTGAGACAAGAGATTCTCGCCTCTAATGCTCATATGATTCCACACCCTTCAGCTAGTGAGAGGCATCAAGGTGTGCCTTGGACTCTTTGGCCCCAAAGTTCACTCCATTCTCCTATACAGGACCCATCTCACCGTATTTCCTGATGGAATGGGGTGAGCATAAGGGCCAAAGATCCCAAGGCACACCACGACACTTGTCAGTGTCTGCAGAGTAGGGTGTGGTAAAATGGCGTGGCCATTATGCCTGATGACCCAAAGGCACACCCCAATGCCTGTCAGTCTCTGCAGGGTGGTGGTGAGGTTGGCTTCAGTTCAATACTTCACTGCCATTCCTATTATGCAGCTCTGTAACTCCTACACTACCAATGCAAATGCCAGCAAACAAACATTCGGCATTGACAAATGCTTGTTTAATTTAAATTTGCATTTAATTCCTTTTTTGTAAAAAGTACTACAAAATACAGACACACCATGTAAGGAACATCATGAAATGTACAACGCAGTTTAAAAGTAAATTCTATACAAATACAGGTTCGCAGTATCCCTCATTACACAACTGGAGAGGTCGCCTAAAATTTCGACTTTCCATCATATTAAAAAGAATATAGCCATGGAATTGCAGGCCAAGAGCACATGGCAAGTGTGAAAAAAAAAAAATGTCAAATAATGTTAACACTACAGTCCAGTACCCAAGCAGGCATTCGGTGCCATGTTTAGAACCACAGAAGTAAAGATTCTGAATGTGAAATAGCAATCTCAACAACAACACTTAAACTACATAGGAGGGAGCAACCTTACTTAAATATAGACAGGCACAGTTATACCTGAGTTACCCCCAAATTTAAACAAAGAGACGTACATCATTCCCTACTATGACTGGAAAAGTAAGCACTCAGTGTGAATCTTTTAGATGCATCGATTTTAAGAAGTACTCCCCCTACCAGTACTTACACTAATAATCTGAACTTGAGGCATAGATTGCACTTCACAAGCCCCACATCGTGGGACTTACTGAAACCTGGCTGAAACCACACCATACCGACAACACTTTCCAAATAACTGGTTACTCCCTGCTACGTCTTGATAGGCTGGGCAGAAAGAAAGGAGGTGGTGTTGCCCTGTTCTGTAGAGAACCCCACACTGCTAGAGTCATTCTCTGCTCTAACACCTCCTCACCAAGTGAAAGGCTCCTCTCTGAAATGACCCTGGGATCTTGTAAGAAACTTTACATAGGCTGCTGCTATAACCCTCCCTCTGCAGGAACGGGGGGTCTAAATAGCTTCCTTCTGGGCCTCGGGTCCTTATCCTCCCACAGGGATTCTGTCCTACTCGGGGACTTCAATCTACACTGGGTGAACAACCACCAACTGGACTATGCTTCCCTGCTTAAACAACACAATCTGACACAGACTATCACTCTTCCAACCAGACTAAACCCCAGAACTGGCACCCAGACCATCTTGGATTGGATTCTCACAAACAGGGATGACCATGTACTGCACGCCAGAACCATGGCCGACTCCATTAGTGACCATTCCCCAACCTATCTCCTATGGTCCTCCAAACTCAAGCACTCTCCTCCAAAATACTATCGTTCCGTAATTTCAGAAACCCCAACACCTCCAACCTCCTGGCACAGACCTGGGCGTTGGACTGGTCCTTCTTCTACTCACTTACTGATGCGACCTCAGCAGCTAACTTTCTTACGCAGACTCTACTGTCAATACAGGACAGGTTCTTTCCTCTAACCACAAGAAGGGTCAGAGGTGGCTGCTCGCGCTGGGTCTCCAGAAACCTCCTAGCCTTCATGAGGGAAAGGGATCATGCTTGGTCCACCTACAAAGCATCCCCCTCCCTAGTCCTATGGGAAGACTACAGGCGTCAGAGAAACCACTGTAAGCTCCTGGCCAAATCACTGAAACAAACCTATTTCCGTAACAAACTGAGAGCTAACCTTGGTGACCCCAAGAAATTTGGGGAATCCACTGGTTTCCTCCTAACCCCAGCAAGGCTGCACTACACCTAAACTCAGCAGGTGGCCTGGTTTCAGATCCTAGGGAAGTGGCCAGGACATTAAATAACACATTCACTGATCTATCCAGCTACCTAACTAAACTCCCCAGTGGCATACCAAGCAACTCAGCCACCCATCATAACCCACTGGCATCTGCTACTAGCTCTACGATCCACCCTCCAATCCCACCTTTTTACTTCAAAGGGCTCTCTTGCACTGATACCACCAAGCTCCTCAAAAGCCTACCAACTCGCGGCTCTGCTGGAGCCGATGGCCTATCACCAGTCTTCCTCAGGCTGATCGCACCTGCCATAGCCAAACCTCTCACCTTTGTTTTTAACCTTGCCCTCTCTACCTCCTCCATGCCCAACCCCTGGAAGGTAGCTAAGGTGATCCCCATTTACAAAGCCGGTGACCCTCAATCCTCCGACAACTACCGACCAATCTCCATCCTCCCCATCTAAGTAAACTGCTGGAGAAAACGATCCACACTCAACTAGCTGAACACGTCGGCAAATACAACCTCCTATGTAGCCAGCAACATGGTTTCCGTAAAAACCATTCCACTACCACTGCCCTGGCACTTCTGACTGACCATATCCTCATGAACATGGACACTGGTAATGCCACCGGTGCTGTTTTTGTGGACCTCTCCAAGGCCTTCGATATGGTCAACCATGCCCTCCTCCTCTCAAAGCTATGCTGCCTAGGCTGTTCCCAGGAGGTAACAGACTGGTTCGGGAACTACGTCACACACCAAGCCCAATTTGTGAGTACTGGTCAGACCTGCTCCCCTACCCATCTCCACAGGGGTTCCCCAGGGCTCTATTCTGGGTCCCTTTCTATTCTCCCTATTTGTAAACTCTCTTCCTTCAGACAGTCTAAGCTGCCACTCTCTCCCCTCAACGCCGATGACCTCGTACTCTTCCACAGTGACAAATCCACTGCCAGCATTTCCACAGCTCTCACTCAAAACTACACTGCGGCCCACAACTGGTTCGCAAAGAATCTCCTCTTGGTAAATGCCAAAAAAACAAATCCATGTTGTTTGGATCAAAGCCCTTCCTTGCAAAATCCATGACTCATTGCCACCTAAGCATTCTCTCCCCTGATGGAACAGCCCTGGAGGCCGTAAACACTTTCAAATACTTAGGAGTCATACTTGACCTCCCCCCCTCACCTTCTCCGAGCACGTCAATTCCCTAGTCAGCAGGTTCCATCATAAACTGGGTGCAGCTTATAGATTCTGGCAATTCCTTACCCCGGAGGCTAGGCTAGCCATTGTCCAGGCAAACCTTCTCCCAATTCTCGACTACTGCTCTATCATCTATGCTCGAGCATCTGCAACCACCATAGCTCAAACTCTCCTCGCCCACAACAATGCCAGTCGTTGCCATGCTGGCCCCTTTCTCTACCCACCACTGTGTCCTATACAACTCCCTTGGATGGCTCCCACTGCAAGGTCGCTTTGACCTCACCCTCTGCTGTCTGGCAGATACAGTTATCCATACTGGCCTTGAATCCCCCCTGGCAGCTCTCCTCAAGATCCAAACTCCCCGCCGCTGCCTCCGCTCAAACAGCACTCCCACACTAGTGGTTCCTAGGTTACACATGAATATGGGTACGAGAGCTTTGCCGGCAGCGGCCCCCATTCAGTGGAACAAACTGCCAACTGTACTCTGCTCTGCTGACACACACTCCATTTTCAAATCCCGCCTAAAAAGTTGGCTCCTAGCAAACTCCTCCTGTCACTGTTCCCCTGGATAGGCAACCTGTTCCTGTCGAATGTGTCTGTCACTCACTGAGTCACTTTTTGCCTCCCTCCCCTAGGATTTTCCCTCCTCATCCACTCACTACAAACTGCTGTTTCTACTTCAATTATAGGAAATGTACTAATGCTGCCTACTGCAAATGTACCTCTGTAATAACTAATTATTTATTGTAAATAACTGACGTATGTTATTAAATTCTTGCTCTATTTTTGACCTATGTAACCTGTATCCACAGTTTTGTTCTTGTTCTTTTCTCTGTTCCCTTTTCATGTTTCTTTTCTGTCGTATTCTTATCTGTGCCACTTCTGAATTGTTTCTTGAGCCAGTCTTTAACAAAAAGCTTGGCAGAATCCCTCTCTGATCCCTCCGGTAGGCCTATCAGCCTAAGATTTTGGCTCCAAACTATTTTCTAGGATCTCCAAGTGTGCATCCGAATGCTGCCTTTCTTTAGCTCATAGCTCCACGGCAATTTTGCAAACATCTGAGTGCTGTTTTATTTCCTTCATCTCCCTTTGTACCATATCTACTGTTGTCTCTACCGTGGTTATACAGGCAATCCGTAAGTCAAGTTTCTGACTTACTGACGTTGAGGATGCCAGGAGTTGCTTCATTTTAACCCCCAGTGACTGAAGCGTCTCCTCCGAAGTTTCTCCCTCTGCTGCGTCACTCTGTGCACATCTGATGCTAAGGCCTGCCATCAAGGTTTTTCCAGTTTCTTTTCTTCCATCACCGGGCGGCGGATTTTTATTTGATTTGCACATTATGCCACTTGTAGTGTCAGCTCCACAGACAAGCAACATTTCCCCCAAGTATTCGTCCAAAAAGTGGATAAAATTCAAAGTTTAATGATATTTATTACAGAACTGAAGTACCTTGTGACTTTCTAGCTTGGGCTCCACAGCGCCCCCAAAATGAAACTTTTTAAACTGAATGAGAGCACTTATTTTCAGTGTTTTTGGTACTTCAGTCTTTTGCCTGAACTAAACTGCATGATAAAGTAGTTTCTACACAAACAATGCTATGGCTCTGCAGATTTTGGAATACAGGTTGCACCTTTTAGAAGGGGCATGATATGTTAATTTGGTGAGGGGCTTCATCACATTTTGGGAAGAGTGTACAGTCTAGATTTTAGAATGAATGCTGTATGTTAGGAGAGGTACTGGCACAGTATTTGGGACAGCAAGAGTTCAAAATTTGGGAGGGGTGCAGTATACAATAATTGGAAGAGGTGCAAAAGTTGCAGTATATGGAGGGGGTGCAGGAAATAAAATCCTGGAGGTGTTTAGAGCACATTTTTGGAGGAACACATGGTGGAAAATTCTGGAGAGGTGAGGACATCAATTCTGGGAGACGTGGGGTCACAAATTCATGCAGGGTGCAAATTTCAGCTGGAGTGTGTGGGTCTCAGAATTCAGGAGTGGCGCCAGATTCAAATTTTGAGTAAGCTTTAGGCAGAAAAACTGAAGAGGTGCACAGGGTGCAAATTTCAGGAGAGGTGAATGTCAGATTTTGAAAGGGGGTGTCGCCCAGAAATTTGGGAGGGGTGTAGGGCACAAACTTTGAAAGCAAAGTGCTGCTTAAGCAATAATGCATGACAGGGCATGTGTTGCTGTGGGATTTACACATGCCTTGTGTGGTGTGCCACGAGGAGCAGCCAAGTGACTTTAACCACACAAGAAGTGTGAAAATCCCACTACTAACACATGTCCTGAAGCGCATTATTGTGATTACAAAATGAACCTGTTATTAAAAGTTAAAATAAAAATTAATTAGATTCAAAGAAAGTAAACATTTGATTACCGGGATGAGATCTTTACCAGTTGTCCTGTGGCAGAATTTACACAGTCATGTGACATGTTTTGACCAATGAGGTTACAGAATTTTCATGATCCATTTTATAATTAAAATTTTGACTTTTTTTTTTTTGTATTTATATCTTACCGTTTTTATCTGGTTTCTCCCTATTGTCCCAGGACTCCAGTACACGGCAGTGTGTGTGTGTGGAGATGCACATGTGTGCCGCTTCTGGCCCCTTCCACCCCTCCACTGGCAATCAGCAGGCTCTCCGCAGTGTGACACTACCATCCGTCCTCCACCGGGTGGCAGACAAGGGCTCGATGTGCAACATTTGGTAGGCTGGAAGATGTCAATTTTGGGAAAGTTCAGTGGGCAATTCAGAAGGGGTATATGTTCGGGAGGGGTATGGGGCATAACTTTCAGGTGGGGTACTGTGTGCTGTTTCATGAGTGGGGTGGGTTGTAAATGTTGGAAGGGGTGCAGGCAAATATTTGCGGAGGGGTGTAAGGTTTACTTTTCGAGAGAGGTATGGGATAATCTTACCCATCTGGAATTGCTAAATCTAGGAAACCTTGTCAAAGCAAATAACTTGGAACTTGGAAAACTGGGGGAATTTACCATTGAGCCTACTTGCAAGAACTGAAAAAATCTGAATGAACGTCTTGCCTGAATTACTATAATTTAGTTCCACGTGATATGGGCAAAGGAAAAATGGCAAGGAAGCAAAGGGTGACCAGGAACATATAGCGATGGCCGAAAGGGCGACAAGTCTGTTTTGTGTTTTAGCAGAAGTTTTGCCTCCCCTGATGTGGGTGCTTCACCGCCACCCCCTTTGTATAGATAATTAACCTGGGGGATGAAACTTGGGAGGGGAGAAAGCCACTGGTCCCCTTTTTTGTTACTGCCATTATTCCCAGTCGTTCTTTTGCACTTGCTGTTTTTTCCTTCACTGTAAATGCCGTCACTGTTTTTCCTTCACCCATATCATGGGATACCCTATACTCTGCAGGCCCCAACTACTTTTGCTCATGGAACAAACCAATATCTAGGTTCATCTGGAACAGCAAGCCACCTAGAAGATAGGGTTGGTTTGAGGCTCCCATATTTGCAGAGCTATGCCACAGCCTCTCAACTTAAAGTACTTTAATACTGGCTCTCCCACCACTAAACCACTTCCTGGAAACATGAGAATTTCATTTCAATAACCTCCATGATGTTGCACGGTACTTATCTGCCACCCTGCTAGCGCTCTCTCCACTGAAGGATTTTTTTCATGTGCCACAACTGTCATTTTGAAGATGTGGACAAAACTGCTAGGTGCCCAAGTTTCTCGGTTGCTCCAGTACCTTTGTAGACATCTGGCTTATGATTCCAACTTCAGCCCAGTCAATACTGATAATACATTTAGAAAATGGTGACAATTAGGCCTAGGACATATCTTCCAGTTCCTAAATGAAACTGGTGTTCTTTTTTTTTTTTTTTTAAGAACTACAAAATAAATATGGCCTTATAAACTGGGAATATTTCCGATGCTTACACATTAGGGCATTAAGGAAACAGGGCAGAGACAGAGCAAAATTACCAAAATTACAGGGCTTCTTTGTACATTGCCACTCTTAAGGGGAGATTTTTTTTGTAATTGTTTAACCAAGAGTGGCACACTAAGCTGAAAGCTTGTTTACAGGTGCGACCTGGGAGCACAGGGAAGTTGACTTGCTCAGGGTCACACAGTATGCAAGTGGGGGCTGAAGGATTCACACCCAGGTCTCCAGATTTGCAGCTCAGAGCCTTAAACCACAACGCTATACTGCCTCCCTTGGGGGCATCTAATTGGGAATTTTTATGCAGGACTACAAGAACTCAGTACAACCAACATTAATATAATTCTGGAGAGATGAGGCTGGATTTTCCAACCTTTGAAATTCCTGCTGCGGTGGTAAAAAACTGGCGCAAGTGGGTCTCCACTTGTAAAACCACAGTTATTCCCGCAGCCACGGTTTTCTCAAAGGTGGAGCTGATTTATGACTGGCTCCACTATTTACAGCAGCTTGTGACTGTTTTTTTCGGTGCCACTGCTCGTGAAATGCTATGTCTGAAGGACGGCGCAAAATCCCCTGCAACTGTGTCTGCTAAAAATATGAATATCCGCAGGTGCTGCGGTGGCTGTGGCGTGGGACTCAGTCCGTGAATGACTGAATATCTAGCTTACGGAATTGGGACCTTCAGGGACAGATTCAGTCTGACACCTGGCTTACGCATTCCCTCCCTATTAGCTATAAAAATCACTTTGTCTCCCTTCCGGAGGGAATTCTCCAGGAAGAGTCATAACCAATACTTCTGCATCAAGGTGTTCTACATGGGGGAGAGACTGGGGAAGCGCTGTGGGAAATCTGCTGAGGGGCACATGCAGATCAGGAGCACGTATTCTGGTGTTGCCCACAACTACACAGTTACCGAAGGGAGATGACACAGCATTACAGAAGGTCTTCTCTGACCTGCTCACCTCGCACCTAACTTGGTACTTTTAAATATGCCTTTAGGTAATCTGACACTCCGGGGATCTTCCAGGAAGTTGCATATTGTTAGCAACACGTAAAGGAATCAATCGTAATTGGATGAAGGAGACCTTTCAACAGTGGCTTACAACAGTGAAGCATCTCTGTTACAAGGAACAACTGTCACACTTCCTTCAGAATGGTTTTCCATGGTTTTTGGACTAATGGCAACCTGGATGATAGAATGGACCCTGCCCCAATATTTGCACCACAGACATTCACTGGTTTCCAAATTGTACATGATAGTCCCTTGTCTATTTGTGGATCACCGTTTGTTTTGTTCTTGTTAACTGTTACTTGTTATCTTACTCCTGGCTCAGAGTACATCAGAGACGATATTATTTTTACTGGTGCCAGCAGCCCAGCTAAACTATTCTGGGACTATCAACCTCACTACTGCCCTGACAAATCTCATTATAGCAATTTTAACTGAAAATCGTTTATGTTACCTGTATGTACGTCCTTATATGTATTTACTGAAAAATGTAATACAATTTTAAATAGAAAAAGGAGAGGTATGGGATGCATATTGGGGAGGGTGCAAAATCTGTAAGATATGTGAGGTGAGAAATTTATGCATGGGGGTACACATTTTGGGAGGGTTTCAGGTTGCAAAATTCAGAAAGGGTGTGGGCAATAATCTCAGGAGGGGTATGAAGCACAGATTTCAGGAAGGGTGTGGGACCCAAAACTGAGAGGGATGCAGTACACAAAATGTGTTAAAAGGATGTCAAACCTGCTAGTTTGGTGGTGGTGGGGTTGATTTCTCCTGAACAGGTTAATTGGTTCCAATCTGTAAAGAGCAATTCACAGTTGGATATGTGGCAATATTGCAATAATAGAATGCCCTGGGCAGGTTGTGAAGCACAAGATATAGCTGAGGGCCTTCAACCACCCAGAAAGTGAGATTACTGTAGTGTTGACACACACCTGGAACACACTCCACTTAAAACATTCAACTATAGGTAAACACTGCTATAAATGTGCACTGACCCAGTAGCGCAACTGTAGCACTACGCTGGCTACACCAGAAGTATGGGTTCGGGAATGGGCTTGGGTGCAGTCTGGGTGAGGGAGGACTGAGTGTTTTAAGGACAACTCCCGTCCACTGGGAAGGGGGACACTGCGTCCCACTCTTCAAAGTGCCACCTGGTGAAAGCCTCAAGGCAGCATAGCAAGTGCACACAGAATGGACAGGTGCAGCCACAGCACGTAGGCAATTGTGTCACTGCAAGCCAGTACCCTGAGCGGAAACAAAATCTCCAGTCTGTCTCAGTCCATGCAGGCAACCTCTACAGGCATCTGCATGACTGACAGGGCAAGCCTCCCATCACAACTGTGGTCCGTGGTAAGTGAAGGCACAGTAACTCCCTGAGAAGATCGGTGATAGGGTTGGTGGGGGTGCCACCATGAGTGGTCAGACCAAAGGTCACAGAAAAATTTGGTTTGAAAAAAAAAAAAAAGTGTTATGAATGTGTTAATGTACTGTAGAACTATTTATTTTTAATTTTTTAATGGGTTTGCATTTGCCCCTTTACCTATGTATTTATTCCAACACGCCCTTCTCCACCTGTTACTTTTTTAAGGAGGCAGTATAGCACAATGGGTTAAGGCTCTGAGCTGCAGATCTGGGTTTGAATCCCACAGCTGCCTAGGTGCATACTGTGTGATCCTGAGCAAGTCACTTGACTTCCTTGTGCTCCCAGGTCACATCTGGAAACAAGCTTCAGCTTACTGTGCTACTCCTGGTTAAACAATGTTCCCTTTCCCTAATCTTTCCATACATTTAAAAGACCGAATGTTTACCATGGAATGAACTAGTGCGCGCACGCACACACACATGCACACACACACACACACACACCAGAATGCCTCAGGTTCATCTGTAGCAGGGTTGGCAGCAGAGATTTCCCTGGTGATCAGGTGTAGATGAGAGAGGGGATGTTTCATGGTCAGCAAAGGAACATTAAAAATGAAAACTATGAATTTATTTATTTATTAATTCTGGTGTCCAGGTCGGCCCATTGAGCCCCAGAGGTCCCTTTTTCAGGGGCGACCCAGGTAGACATTACATGGTAGACACAACTCAATTATACAGCACAGAGTAGATACGTAACAAATACAGGGATTATTGTTGTCATTTTACAAGACAGACAGAGAGGCACACAGTAATACGATATAAGCAAACCATTTTTTAGGAGTAAGGAGAGCAAGGAAGGAGGGTGGAGTGCAAGATGGGGAGAGACAGCCTAAGGTAAGGTTGCCTAGCTATGGTTTGGGAAGGGGTAGTGGGAGAGGGAGGAAGGAAGGGATATCAGGTGCCCTGGCAGTGGCATATGCTGGGTGCAGGCATGTGGGCCTTGAGTCTGGTGCAGCAGGTTTTAGTTGATGGGGCTTCCTGCACCGTAGGAGGAAGTTTATTCCATAGGAGAGGGGCCATGCAGGAGAAGGACTTTCTACCAGCCTTAGTCCTCACTCTAGGTACATTGAGAAAGGTTCTGCTAGAGGTCCAGAGGTTCCATGGGTTGTACTTGGGGGCAATGAGCCCAGCGATATTGGGTGGTGGGGATGGACCCAGAAGCTTGTGTGCTAGGATGAGCAACTGGTACTGGAGTCGGGCGTCTAGAGAGGGCCAGTTTGGAGTTGCTAGGATGTCGCAGTGGTGGCTTCTGGAGTGAGCCAGAGTGGCGAAGCGAGTCACCTTATTTAACAAGACCTGCAGTCTGTTGGTCTCGAGCTTGCCCAAGCCATGCATGATGGGGGCGGCATATATCAGTGTGGATAAGAGCACGCTTTGGGCGATTGAGATCCTGGCTTGTGGAATATGCTGGTCCTTGAGGCGGTATAGGGAACCAAGTTTGCTGTGGATGGTTTTGGCCGCTTGTTCAATGTGTTTTTTTAAGGTGAAACCTTGGTCAAGTGTGAGGCCTAGGTATTTGAGGGAGGCCACAATGTCAATCCTATTGCCAGAGGACGAGGTGTGCTGTAGGGCATGTGTTCTGTCTTGGCCAAGGGATCTTGGTCCAAACAGCATGGCCTTGGTTTTAGCAGTGTTGAGGACCACTTTGTTCTCTTTTAGCCAGGTCTCCAGCGATGTTAGGTCGGATTGGAGAAGGTGGCCGAGGTCAGCCAAGTTGTTCAGGGAACAACAGATGATGGCCTCATCAGCATACTGGACAACTGAGCTGCCTCCACAGTTCCCAGTTAAGTCATTTGTGAACAGGGAGAATAGGAGGGGGCCCAGTATTGACCCTTGCAGTACTCCCTCTTTAAGGGGCAGCGGATTAGATACTGCACTCCTCCACCTGATTCTCTGTGTACGCCCTGTTAGGTAACTCTCAAACCAATTGAGAGTGTGGGGATCAAGGCCTATCCTGCCCAGCTTAGACAGCAGGAGTTTATGGTCGACAAAGTCGAATGCCTTGGAGAGGTCGATAAATACTGCTCGCGTGGGAACCCCTTGGTCAATAGCCGAGAGTACATCGGACGAGAATTTGGTCAGGGCTGTGTCTGTGCTGTGGTTTGTTCTAAAGCCATGCTGGGAGGAGCGAGAAGCTGACGAGTCTCGAGGTAGTCCCTGATTTGCCCATATACTAGTCTTTCCTGTATTTTTGCCAGTATGCAGAGCAGGGAGATAGGCCGGTAGTTACCAACTGGTTGTCGAGGGCCACCCTTGTGGATAGGGACTATGTGGCCTGTTTCCACAGGTCTGGGACAACACCTTCCAGAAGGGATTGGTTTATGGGACAGGTCAATGGTCTGGCGAGGGCTGGGGCTCCCACCTTAAGCAGCCTAGGGTTTAAACCATCAGGTCCTTCTGTTCCCTTTGGTTTCAGGGACTTAAGTAGAACTAGGACCTTTTTCACCTTGAACAACTCTAGGTGGAACGCTGGTCGATCGAGGCACGGAGACTCGCATGTGCAGGGCTCTGAATTTTGGGGTGATAGTCTGATCTAATATGTGTCCAGGTTAGTGAAGTGGTGGCTAAGAGATGAGGCGATTAGGAGGTTGTCACTCAGCAGTTGTCCACTGACCTCAATGGGGCCAGGAACTGACTTGTTTTTGCCCTTGATCAGTTCATTTATATGGGACTAGAATAGTCTAGGGTTGCCTAGATTGGATTGCTCGAGGTGTGTGTTGTATTCCCTTTTGGCAAGTTTCGCATCTTTTTTGCATTTGTTCCTGAGTGTTTTGCATGACACAAGGTCACCGGAGAGTAAGGAGTGCCTGCACTTTTTCCAGGCCTTGTCATGGCTGACCATTAGTTTCTTGAGAGGTGGGGTGATCCACTTGTAGCAGCTGCCTTTTGCACGGAGCGTTTTAAGGCATGTGAAGAGGTTAGCTGCCTTTGTGAATATTTTCTGGAAGTGGTCTAGAGCCTCCTCCAGGGTAGGGACGAGTCTTAGTGGACTCCAATCAAGGTTACCTAGGTAGTCGTTGAATTCGCCAGCGTCAAGTTCAGAGTAGTCTCATGTAGTGATTACCCTAGGTTGTACCTTGGGCGCACTGTTTTTCCAGACACAGTATATTGGGGAATGGTCACTCAGTGCATCTGCCATTGTGCCGGCTGACCGGATATTGGCAGGGGTGGACACCAGAGCCCAGTCCAGGATGGTGTGGTTCCATGTTTTATAGTTTTGTCTAGTAGGTTCCAAGATTACTTGTGTTAGATTTTCTTCCTGTAACAAGGACTTTAGGGCCATGGTTGAATCTTGGGCCCAGTTTAGATTAAAGTCCCCAAGGATAAGGAGTTCGGATGTGACTTCGAGAGCTAGGGCTTTTGTCAGTCTCAAGGGACTGGAGCGCGTTCTTGGGAGGATTACAGACACACCCAATTGTGAGGTGCTTTGACTTGCCTAGGGTGACCCTGATGAAAATCGACTCACTGTCTGAGCAAATATTGCTCTGTAGGCAGGTGGTAGACGTGTTAAGTGTATCTTTCACATAGATAAGAACACCTTCCCCTCTTTTTGTATCCCTGTCCTTTTGGTGGGTATTGTACCCAGGGGCTGCCACTTAGTGCAGGGGGATATGGGCCTTTAGCCAGGTTTCTAAGATGGCGAGAATGTCAGGTTTATATAGGTCTAGCCACGCTTGTACTTCATGTATCTTGGGGTGTAGACTACAAACGTTCATGTGGGCAATTTTCACCCCCCTTGGAGGACACCCAGTGCGGGTTCTGAGGGGAGTAGATCGAGAGATTGCTGAATTGTGGACCAGGGTTTGGCTGTATATCCCCTGCAAGTGGCAGCAGAGTTGCAAGTAGGCACATTAGTCTTTGGGTTGATGGAAGGAAGTAGGTCCCTCTGGAGAAGTTTAATGGAGTGCTGGAGTGAGAGGTAGCAAATGCCCTTCTTGGTCATTTCGGAGGCAATAAGGAGGGAGTTCATGTTACGTGGGGAATGGCAGAAGTAGTGGTGTGTGGGATGGGTGTTTTGACACAGGGTCCTTTGTTATCAGGATCCCCAAGGCCCATGAGCCCGTCCACCCAGAGGAGTGCTAGGATGTACAGAGATACCAGCAGTACTCCCCTGTTGGGAACATAGGGGTAGTGCTTTTCTAGCCCCATTGTACAACAGAACTATGGTCTAAGCCAGCGGGAGTGCTTTATCCTGGGCTGAGCCTCGGGCCAAGACCCAGGTGGTGTAAGTACAGTTCTACTGACTGCTGAGGTGGAGAACTTCTACAAACAAGAGCAAAGCAGCTATCTTACTACGCACTGTGGCAGCACTTACTGTTCTTATTCAAGCTTGCAAGATAGGTCTGCATTACAAGGCAGGTCTATTGTCTGCTACTGCCTGACTGCTGTACGAGGAGAAACTCTGCTATCAACAGTATTACTTAGGCAACCTGGCTGCACTTACTGAACTATGCTAAATTGCAAAACAGGTCTACTATCTGTCATAGCTTTACTGCTGTACAAGGAGAGGCATCCGCAATCACCTGTTTAACTTAGGCAAACCAGCAGCCCTTGTTGACTCTATGCTAAATACAAAATCAGGTATACTGCATGCTAATTAAAGTAGAAATCCGCAACAGTTATACTGAATCTATGCTAGATGCCAAACAGGTATACTGACTGCTAATTAAAGTAGAAATCCACAACAGTTTTGCTGAGACAGCCTAGGAGAGGCTTGTGGTTATACTGTATCTTAGTCAAGGCCCCTAGAATTCTGCGGCCGCATAATTTTGCACGGAACTTGCAATCCACCGCAGAATTCACTCTTCTTGGTGATGTTTTATTAATATTTCTGTTTATCCATAGAATCTGGTTCCCTTCCCCTCTTTTTATATCCAAAACCCCCCTATATGCTCAGAATGTGATGTTATCATTGCTATAACATCATACATTAGCTAATGAAATGGCTGCATTCTGCAACAGATATGAACAGTCACTTATCTACCACAGCTCCCACTGCCAGAGACGGTGGCACAGCACATCATGCATGGTGATATTTGCTCAACCTGCACTACAGCCTAATACAATTTTCAGTCTTACATTATTGCACTAGGGCCAACTTAAACAAAACTTTGTCAATAGCACAGACCTGTTAAGCCCTTACCTCACTTTGTACAAACCTATTTGTGCCTTTAAGGTATAGAGATGCCATCTGACATGAGTAACTGGTAAAATGAATTTAACTGTCTTTTTTAAGAAAAAGTAATTATGCCCAGAAAAGTGGAATATAATAATATGTAGACCTGTTGAAAGAACAGACCTGTTAAATAATTGCACTGTGTGCATTTTTGCCAGGGTTATTGATTACATATTGCCACTGGTTGATAGAATCACCTAAAGGTTATGGAGAAATGTTGTGTGCAGGGACAGCTGTTGGGCCAGAGGGTAGCATGCTCTGCTTCCGTGCTGGCAACTCAGGTTCAGAAATTAGCTCTGGGAGCTGGCTGGCTGGCTGGTAGTCTTGCCACAGAACTTGGTCCCACTGTGCCACAGAAAAGTAGGGGCCCTGATCTTAGTTAACAGGTATGCTGACTACTATGGGGTAGGAGAAAGATGGGGTATTGAAATTAACAGGAGGCATCACTGTAAATACTATAAGATACATAACAGTTCAGGTTCAGGTATCACTGTGCATACTATAAGATAAGAAGCAGTTCTGGGTTTGAGTTAGAGATCTAGGTGCCGGAATAACAAAGATGATCAAGGGTCTGGGGGACTTATCATACGAGAGGAGGTTGAAGGAGTTGAACATGTACTCACTGGAGGAGAGGAGAGACAGGGGGGACATGATTGAAACCTTTAAATACATGAAAGGAATAAACAAGACAGGTACAGAGGGGCTGTTCAAAGTAAGGAGGGAGGGCCACCAGGGCCATGATATGAGACTGGAGCGAGGAAGGTTCAGGAGGGAGATGAGGAGACACTTTTTTACAGAGAGGGTGGTGGCTGGGTGGAATGTGTTACCTGCAGAAGTGGTATGCAGTAGAACAGTGGACTGCTTCAAACGAGGATGGGACAGGACAAGGGGGAGGGTTAATGAAGGGGAAGGGTGGAAGGGAGGGGCAGCTGCAGAATAAGGGGTGCTAGCTGCACATTCAAGCAGACTTGATAGACCTCTAGGCCTTTATCTGCTGGCAAATTTCGTATGTTCGTATGTTCGTATGTAATAACAGGATTAAGTTCCTGGATAGTCTGTGATCGAGAAGGAATTTAGAGTTATCAGACTGTTGTCTCTGGTTGGTCCCCTTGCACTTGTGGGAGGAGTTAGAGCGCATTTAACGCTAATACTAACGAATAACACCAACATTTCTGAATGTGTTTGCACGTTTAAGAAGGGGGGCAATGGCTGAAAGGAATAGTTTACTTACTTGCAGCCGTAGTTGTTCTGCTAGCATTCAGTTCACATCCACACCTAGGCAGTCTTCCACTGAGCATGCTCAGTCAGTCCCAGCGCAGCGTGTCTTCCTCGGTCACCATATTTCAAATAAATAAAATAAAAAACATCTGCCTACTGTAGGAGTCTCTAACTCCAGCAAACTGCGACACACGTGAAGTATCAGGCCACATGGTGTGACATGGACTACTCTTGGCATCAGGATCCAAGAACCACAGTGATCTGAGAGAGGATTCGAACCTGGATCAAGATGAAACAAAGCCATCAACCCAATGTGTATCACTCAGTATCAAGCCCAATACTGGGCAGATGCACCTCCAGCCCTCCCTGGGAATCCCAGAGCTCCCCCATCCTGAAATCAGCAGCTCAAACCATTCAGCTAAATGTAAATTCCCATTAGCAAGAAGGTTAGATGCACTTATAACTTCTATTGAGGGATGTACAGAAATATTTCTTAACAGAGTGGTGTGGTAGACAACCATGCTCCAAAGGAGTCGGTCAATGTTCAGATGGTTGATGCTTTTAAGCATGGGTGGGACAGTTAAATGGAACTCAGCAGGGCTTCAGCAAGCAAGGGTGGGCAGGGGATGATGGGGATGGCCCCTAAGATGGTGGGTATTGTCTAGACAGCTTACGGTCTGACCAGTGCTAGACTGGCAACTGACCAAGGCAAGGAATGGTTAGACTACAATTCTGAATGGAACTGGGGTCTTTATTTGCCCCTAAAATGCTACTTTTCTATTACTACTAGTTTCTTGCAAGTAAGAGACGCTGTTACAGGACTTGAACATGTACACCCTTGAGAAAAGGAGGGAAAGAGGTGACATGAGCGACATACAACTACCTGCAGGGGATAAATAGGGTCAATACCAAGAATTTTTGGTTCCACAACACCAGTTCGACAGAAAATTTGTACCACCGTCACAGCGATGGCACTATGTCAACCACAACTGCTGCCGGCATTGTGCCATCAGAAAAGTAATGTGTTTTGCAGGGGGCACTTAACTATTCTCAGTTTCACCCCCTGTACTTTACTATTCTTAACTTCAGGTTGGAGCTAACTCTGGGAGGAGGCGCAACACCCAGGGAAGCCGTGCCGGGGTCCCAAGCTGACTTTACAGCCATCTGTCGTTGTTGTCGATGCAGACGTCATCACTGTAACGTTTTCATTGCGGTGGTGGCATACCTGAATTTTTCTCCTTGAGTTCAAATATTGGGGAAAGAGGGAACTCACTCAGAGGGAGAAGATTCAAAAGGGGTGCCCATAAGTACTTTTTCACAGAAGGAGTGGTGGACAAGAGGAATGGGATACAGAAGGAAGTGGTACAGGCTGAATCAGTGAGCAGCTTCAAGCAGAGACGGGACAGGCACACAGTGTTAGCTAGAAAAAAGGGGGCAGAACAAAGTGGAGGTATGGCCAGTAGGGCCAGTGCAGCATAGAGAGGTAGGGTGGAAAGACTGGACAGTTTTTTTTTTTTTGCTGTCATTGTCTATGTATCTATGTGACAATTTCTTACACTGTAGGACTCCTCCTGTAGTTTCTCACTACCAGATGGTACTGCTGCTCACCAACTTCTTTGTACACATTATGAGTACTCCTAGTCCTTTTTCTCCCAGGATGCACCTATAAACAAGCTGATGTCCTGCTCAGCACGCCCTCCAGGTAAATATTTTTTCCATAGATGTTTTTCACCTTGCCACCCTTGCCATACCAGAAGACTGTTACCCCAACCACTCAGCCACATCTGTCAACTAAACATACCACTGCCACCGTCCACACGACTTCCCCTCTATGGTAGGGGATCTGAGGGAGGTCCGTCCTCCCCATGGCCTAGCACAGGATCTGGTAGCAGGTGGTGGCCTCATGCTATGGGGCCCAACATGTCATCCAAAGAAGGGGAGGATTTTTCACCCCAATTTTCTCCCATGATACCTTGCTCTTCCTCCTCTGGTGTTGAGTGAACCGTCTGCTTGGCCCTGGGTGCACACGGCATGCTCCTACACAAGGAGAAAGCTCTCGGGCCAAACCATAGGGGCCACTGTGAGGCCGGAGCCCACCAGAGTGTGGCACACTGCCAGAATGGCAGCTACTGCAGTCAAACCTGGCTCCCAGTGCAGCTCTCTGAGCTCGAACTTGGGTTGCCTCTATGGTGGCAAACATGCTACCACTGCAACGTTGGGGCAGCCAACAGCCAAATATATATTTTTTTAAATATGCAACATACATAACTCATTCCAGCAATGATTAGTCAAAGTTCAAATCCACATTACCAGTGCTGAAAGTTAGAACCATCAACACACAATTTACTGCACAGAAATTGCATAATAAGCGCCGCCATATATTAGAATCATGCTGCTTGTACCTTGAATCAAGGATTCAAACCTGGGTCTGCAGACTATCATTGGGGCTGTATCTTCTCCATGGAAAACATGATATCATAATTTCTCTCATCGTTATGAAAACACTGACTCAGCATTTTCCATAGTGCTTTGCTTTTCCCATGACAAGCCCATGATTTTGTGCCTGATCTCCTCAACACGCTTGCCACCCCACCCCCACACAGCCTCAGTGTGGGATTCTGGGGTGAACAATGGAATCCTGCTTTCCCAGTGGGCAGTACAATTGTACTGCTTGCTGCATGCTACCAGGGGAGGCCAAAAATTTAATTTTTCAAACATTTACATCTGTGCTGAAGACTGTGTATAAAAAATGTTGAAGCTGAAACAGAGGTAATTTGCACAAGATGAATGGAACCATTGCATCACTGCTGTTCTTGTTTTCCAAAATTACCACTGCAGTCATCCCCCCCTTTTTTTCCATCAAACTGAGGGCAAAGCAACATTTTTTTTTTTTAAATCGAACGAGAGGTTAAAATAGCCAATTCCTGGTTGGGGTCTCTACAGAAAATGAATAGCCTCAAATCCATGCCCTTTACTATGATTTTAAGTTCAATCATTTTGACCATGGCAATACAATGATTTTCTCCAACATGACAAAAGCACAGTCCTAGTTATCATGGTCTCCAACATGCTGCTCAGTTTCCAAATCGGAATTCTGCGAACCTGTGCCCTCCAACACTGTCTTACCTTCTCCGAGCGAATAGACCTTGAACCCCGACATCTTCTTAGATCGCAGCACTTTTGGCAGATTAAGGAGTGCTGGGTTGTACACTGGAAAATCTTGGTAGTACTTTTCCAAAATCCAGACCGCAGCCTGCTGGATACTGAAAGCAAGAAGAGGTTTACAGGTGAGGAATGGTCAAAATGGGATTCTTTCTTTTACTGATAGATAATTGAGTCAATTACATTATAGAACTACAGCTTCCATAGCAAGTAAGGACAAAAAAAGGCTTTCAAGTCCATCGAGTCTGTCTTGGTCCTACCTCGCATCAATACAGATGGTTTCCACCTGTCAGCCATCGGTCCTTATACACATTCAGCACATGATGTGTTTGTTTACTATGGAATACAATTCAAAATTCTGCAGTATTCCACAAGTAGAATGCACACACACACACCTGTAACATGGAATACATGAACTCAAAATTCTGCAGAATTCCACTGGTATACACACACAGACAAACACTGGCCTCAAGTGGAGTCAGAGCCTCAATTTCATCTGCTGCAGGCAGGGTAAGTAACATGTAGTTCTTGGCAAACTGGTAAGGATAGGAAGGAGATTATTCATGGTTATAAATGAAACACCAGAAATGGAAACTCTGAAGAGGACTTAAATATTAACATTTGTTTATGCGTGTGGAAAAAGCATTCAATTATTTACTTATTTTGTTTAATTTACGACAGTTTTATTCTTATGGCCTAGTTGAAGGTTTTTATATACGAGCAGCAGTGGCAGCCACGTTTGTGATGGCAATCAGGAATAAGTGAAGTGGCTCGTGAATTCTTTATGTGAGTGGCCCAAATTCTAAATCAAACTGCCAAACTTTTTCCAACCTGTGCAGTTGTGGAGAATTAAGATACATGTCTTAGAAATGGTTTAACCAATCAGGAACCAGGAAAATTCCAACCCACTTTGTAATCTTCTTATCCACCTCCCCCTCCCTCTAATATTTGTCCTCCCTTTGTTGATGAGCCCCTTTAAGTTGATGATGAAAAAACTCATTTTATATGGGTTATTATACATCAGAGACAACGTTCTAACATGTACATTTTGGGAAGATTGGCTCAGGGCACTGAACATGTACTCGGGAGGACAAAAGGGAGAGGGGGACCTGATAGAGACCTTCAAGATCCTGAAAGGAATGAACAAGGTAAATTGCATAGAACTATTTAGCAGGTCTGGAGGGTTGCAAACAAGGAAACATGAATGGACACTGGCGGGGGGTGTATTTAGGAGGATGCAAAAAACTTCACTTTACGGAGAGCATGGCTGAGTCTGGAACAGCTTACAGCAGAGGTGGAGGACACAGAAAACATAAATGAGTTCAATCCAGTTACCAAAAGAAATAAAAAAAAAAGAGTAAAGGGCATACTTAGTTACTTGGGGGGGGGGGGTAGCAGTAAAGCAGAGAGCGAAGACAACAAGGACAAAAACCCTGTTTAGACAATAGGTTACAGGATAGGCAGGGTAAAACATGGCAGATTAGAAGAACCAATGGTCTTTTTCTTTTGGAAGCAGTATAGCGCAGCGGTTTAAGGCTCTGAGCTGCAAACCTGGAGACCGGGGTTTGAATCTCACAGCCCCACTTGCATATTGTGTGACCCTGAGCAAGTCACTTAATTTCCTTGTGGTCCCAGGTCGCACCTAGAAACAAGCTTCGGCTTAGTGTGCCTTTCCTGGTTAAACAATTTCCCCTCTCCCTTTCTGCTGACACTGTCTATGTTTCTACGTAATTTGTCATCTGTCTAGTTGGGGAATACAATGGGCTACACAACGCAAAGTTATGCAGAAAAAACATTTCACATATTTGGTTACACTCGGCAGTGCAGTCCCAAGCTGTATGTCATATCATTCTTTGTGACATGCATTTACAAAAAAAAAACAAAAAAAAACACATAACTAATACACTACACTACAGTCTGTGAGGCATGGAAATCCATACAACATGGATAAGAGAGAAATACAAAAAATGGCCAGTTGGCCTGGGAGACCTTCAAGGCAAAGCCCGGCACCCTTGCTGTCTTGCTCCTAAGGGGCCATGTCTCAGGTACCTGACAACAGTCTCACACAACTCCACTGGAATCTCACAGACCATGTGGCTTCTACCTCCTCCCTCACTCAATGCAGAGCTCTAACTCACTGTAGTCCTCAACCCTGCTTTCATCCATCCCCTTCATCCTCTTCTCCACTTTCCTCGGCTACTCTGGCCATCTCCCATCTAGTCGTTCAATTTATGTATGTCAGTGTCCTATCCTGAACTTGAAAAGTTAGTCTTTCCATCTCTGCGATCTGTGAGAGTATCCTAGCTCCTCTGTTTTGATTTAGGGCATCTTTTTGTAGCCACCTCCTTGTGGTAGCCTTGGCTATCTCACCTTGCCTTGGGATGATTTATGATCTCTGCATTGACCACAAAGCCGAGCAAGGTTCCACTTATGAACCACCAGTTCCACAAAAACCTGCTTCCCAATGTTCTTCCTAAACCTCCCCCACTAGTCTGAGGCTGTGACCCCAAGTGACTGAGTTGTTCCTTATTTTGAGCAGTTCAGTGTAATCCACCCTATTATATCCCCACATGTAGCTGTACATCTCTATGGCTGGCAAAACTATAAAAGGTTATAAATATGGAACCCACTACTTTTTGAGAAATATATTACAAATGCTGGACTTGGGGTATTCCCCGTGAAGTGCAAATAAAAATGTATTGAATATTCCCAAAGGGGCAGCCAGCTCCATGGCACCGCATGATAGGGGATCGCCTGGCATGCTGACGACCCAGGTTCGTGCCTGAACCCAGGACGACAGGAGCAGAGGCCAATGGGAAGGGTTCAGAGCGTCTTTTGGACACTCTCCTGCAAGCATGTTGGCATCACTGCAGACAGGTTCCGGTGGCCCACTGGGGTGACACATGTTACAGCATGGGTGACCATGTGCCGCTGTGCTTCCAGCCAGGACGCAGCGCGCATCCCGCCACATTGTGGGTGGGATGGGAGAAAAGGGAAAAATGTCCCTCGGCCGACCGGATGGCAGCTGCCAGTCCCTCCACGCACCATGATAGCCCAGGCAGTGTCCGTGCCTGCTGTGCCCAGGATACGTGAAAGCTCTATGGGGTGAATCTCCTCCCCTGGTTGCCCCCACAGGGGTAGGGGCCATCCCAAGGATGGGTTACCTGGGAGACACACAGCATTAGTAAGGGGCGGTGGATGGTGTATGGGGATCGGAGGCAGAGGGAGGGACCTTGTCGGCCTGAAGGAGTGGCCAGCTGAGGGGGTTGAGGAGGAACACAAAAAAAATAAATATATATATATATATATATATATATATATATATATATATATATGTATATTCCCAAAGTAATGAGTCAATGGAGATAGGATTTTATTATTCAGTGGAGCCAGGTCATGGAATAAGCTGCCAGTTACAGTAACAACATAAGTAAATGTGAAACAGTTTCAAGAAATATTGGCAATTGAATTAAGATCTACCTGTCACTGCAGTTTGAGAAAAAAAAAAACAATTTTAATTTGGAGTACATGACTAAATGAACATGATATTTGATCAGGGTGGGACAAATCAGTTTGTGAGCTGGTGGTCAATTTGGCTGCTAACTTTCAAAATCTGGTAGCCAAACCAGTATTTGTAATGACCATCCTTTTTAATGGATCAGGAATTACTTTGTAGGTAGCTAAGTTGGCCAATAACTTGCTAAATATGGTAGCCAAACCAGTTTTGAAGTAGCCATTGGCCACCAGGCTACCTGATTTGTCTCACCCTGCATTTGATCACATTGTATAGTATTTATTGCATTTGATTACCTTCAATTAATGACTCTCTTGCTTTTTAATTTTTTTATAAGCTTTAACATGTAATGTTTTTAGTTTGTAAATGTGTAATGCAACATCTTGTACAGCATGTTGTCTGTAAATAGGCCCTTTGGACCTAGCTATTGCTACCTGTTTAAAAATAGACGTTTACCTACCTTCACCTACATCATTTCCACCTCTCCCCTCCCTACTAAATCTTACAGAGAATTGTGGTTATTCTGACCTGTAGGATCTTCAACCATTTACGTCACTGACATTAACTTTACTGGATGTAATGAGATCTAAGACATCAGCTCCTATTGCTGCCTGCCTCACCCTTGGCCAAGAAAGCAATCCTGCATAGCTTCTACAAACGGACTCCTCTGATTTCTGGCCTCTGGCATTGCCCAGTCTAATTCTATATCCAGAAACTGAAATCTCCCACGAGAATCAGACTGTACTGGCTTGCTGCTTTCCTGGTTTACTTTAACACACTTAACCTTAGTGTCCCCCTCCCCCCCCCAATCAACAGAAGCCACAGCGACTCCACACCCTCATCCTCAGACACGGATTTCTCCTCTATCACCAATAACGACTTCTTTGAATATGCTGCCTGCCACCCTCTTCCCCTAGCACTTACCTTTCTAAATACAGCATAACTTGGGACCTGAATATCTCAGTTGTTATTTTGGTTTGTCCATGTTTCCGTAATTGCATTTCATTTAAAATTCAGTTCTTCAGCCGGCCCATCAGCGCAGTGGTTGGATTTCCGCTTGCGACACCAGGGACCCGGGTTCGGGAACGAGCTTGGGTCGCTGAGGGCCGGCCGGGGTGAGGCAGCCTGAGCGTCCCACGACTGCTCGCTGTCTCCAGGGAGGGAAGGGATCATGACCCAGTGCCGAAGCGACCACTGGTGGAGGCCGGTGGTAGAGCAACATGTCGGGATCATTAGGGGTGGCGCGTGACAGACGTCTGCTCTTGCCTTGACGTCCGGACATCATGCACCATAAGAAAGCCAGGAAAATTGCTCGCTGGCCTCCGGATGACGGCTCTCTGCTCCTGCAGGCCTCCAGTGCCTTCCCGGTGCCTCCTGTTCCCCAGCAGCATCCCCAGGCCCTAGCAGTGCACGCTGGAGCTATCCCCCCGGCGCCTTCCCCCTTGGAGGAGAGGGACCCGCCCGTGAAGGGATACACTGATATATCACGGGGTCGGCTAGATCTGGGGATCAGAGGAGGCTGGGCAAGGACAGAAGGGGCAGAGGGAGCTAGAGCCCAAAGGAGTGGAGGACCGGCGAGCATGGGGGCGGAAAAATAGATCATACAAAAAAAAAAAAAAATTCAGTTCTTCACCAGCCATAACTGCATGCAGCTTGTCCACTTTATGTCCCAAACTCTTTACATTCATATACAGTACTTTATACCATCCATTTATCTTTCTTTACCCTCCAGACCCCTTGCTCACATTTGCCAGAGGTACAATTTTCCCCCTTGGCCTTGCCCATATTCGTCTTAATCCCCCGACCATATAAGAAGTTTTTTGACTAAGAACAAATTTGTTTGTGTCCGTGTGTACGTGTACCTGCCAAGTAGCACGGCTCTACGCCACTTCTATGTTTAAATATTTTTATTTATTTATTTTTATTTTATTTATTGAGATTTCGAATAACACCTTTGAGCAACTAGGCCCTTTTACAAAGGTTCCATGTCATGGACAATGCACAATTTAAGATGATAACAGGCAAAATTCATAACAAAAAAAACTTTACAGTATGATTTCAAAACAAGCAGCCGACAGAGGCTTTGTCAGGATCAAAATGAGAATTATGTAACAGAATGCAACTGGAACAAAACAACAATAATTGTACACAGTATGACTGGGCTGATATAAGAGAAGGCAGAGATCTTACAAGTGCCAAGAGAAGGGCAGAGGTAGCTTTGGGTGTGAACTTAGAGCAGGAAACAAGTAATGATCAGGGTATCCCCCGACAGCAACATTAACACAGCGACCTACCAACCCTTCGACAAAAATCGACAGGTTGCCGACAGGTCGCTGTGATGGTGCGCCCGACCAGGGGCAAACTGCCTCCCGTCCAGCACTCTGTTCTGAATCAACTCCAACTGGAGTTGATAATCCTAAAGACGGGCGGGGTTCGGGGGAAGCCCCTGATAAAAAAAAAGTGGACCGGAGACAATGGGAATTATCACACTGCAACTTGCGGCCCACATAATTCCTGTCGATGGATGCTGGTCGACAAAAGTGGTGCTGAACCAGCATCTGAGAGCCATGATTGGGGGCAGAGGTTAGGAGAAAGGGGAGGGTTAGGAATTAGGTGTGGGGTAGAGAGGGGGAGGAAAGTGATAGGCAGAGTACAGGGGAAAGAGGAGAGGGACCAAGAAGCTGCTTCTGGTAACAAAACATAATAAGGATAAGATGGGAGGAGAGAGAAGAACAGGATTAGGATAGGGGTTGGGAAGTTTTCTATTGAAGGGGCACAAAAAAGTAAGGGGTACACAGGGCGAGGTGGAATGATACAGTGGGGCAAGGGAGTGACTAGGAATATGGAAAGAGATATCAGGAAGTGAGAGGGGTGTGGGGAGATGCATAAGTGTGAGGGAATATATATACTCCACGGAATATACAATAGTTAACTACCGTAACAGTGGCTCTTAGAGAAAATCTTCTCCACTGAGCCACAGCATGAAACTGAAAGCCACAGGCATCAGGACCACCCAGAAATGTTTACTTGCTGGGGCCTCCATATCGATGTGCCTTGTCAGCATTTATATAACATGGGCATCCCCAGCATACCTCAGTTCCCCATCGGGGACAAGCTCAGAGGATCCTCAGATGAGCAGGGACCGAAGTGACCAGGACCAAGCCAGGTACATAGGAGAGGATATAGAACCCTGAGTATAGATGCTGTATGAGGCAGCGTAGGAGAGGCAGCATGCAACAGCAGGCAGTACTGTCACCCGTCACCTGTCAAGGTGGGGTGTGGGAGGGAGAACCGTGGCTCAAGTGAGGAGATTCTCTCGAAGATCTACTGTTATGGTAGGTAACTGATGTTTTGTTTCTGTATCCTCCCGGGTCGTGCCCGAAAATAGTCATTGTTATGGCTAGTGCACCTACTCGGTAAACAAAAACTAAATAAATAAACTATTCTATCTTCTTTGAGGATATCTTCCTCCACGGGACGATTCCCAAACAGTACCAAGTACAGAGGGAGGATGTCAGGACCTTATGATCTCAAGTAAGGAGGCCTTGTAGAACACTGACGCCAAAGTCGACATGTCTACGAGAGACGATGCCTAGACTGTAGTATTTAGCAAATGTTTATTTATTTATTTATTTGTAATATCGGAAAAACCTTTTGAGCGTGAGCTCTTTTACAAAGGTACCACATCAGGGTGGACAATAATACGAGACACAAATACAGTAGTTACAGGGTTCAGCACATTAGGCAATTAAAGAGCAGTCACATGAGAATTATCGACAAATCAGAGGAAAGCAAAGCAACTGTGACAGGATTCGGGCTATATCTAGTATGATACTCTGGGTAGCTCAGCCCTGGAGACCACCAAAATCCATTGACAGTCTATGGTTGAGAAAGTGGGTGAAGGGGGTTTGGGGGGGCAGTACACAGAGCGGTAAAGAGGATTAATAGCTTACTAGTGCTCCTGGCTAGGCTGGGATGGGGGCAGATTCTTCTAGACTTCCGTGCTGGGTACCACCTAGGGTGAAGGTTAGTCTTTCTAGTAGGGCCTGAGAAACAGGTGTATTTTGAGCTAGATGTTAGGTGCTGTTTCAGACCTGTTTTGAACTGTGGCACGCTGTGTGTTTGCAGTTTCAATGGGAGTTCATTTAACCAGAGTGGGGCTCGGTAGGAGAAAGTATGCTGCCCAAGTGAGGTTCACCGGAATGGGATGGACAGTGCTCCTTTCTTCCTCCCTCTGGTGATGTGGGATGAGAGAGAGGCCTCTAGCAGGTTTCCTACGCAGGGTGGGGTTTTTCCGATGAGTGCCTTCTTACCCAGGAGACAGGTTTGGTATTTGATCCTGTCTTTTAGGTTAAGCCAGTCTGTACGCTCATACAGGGTGTAAGTATGAGTGTATTGATCTGCGCACAGGGTCAGGTGGCATGCCTTATTTAGTGCAATTAGGACCCTGTTGAATGCTGTATCAGTGGCAGCTCCGTAGACCACTAGCCTGTAGTCTATCGTGGGGAGTATGGAGCTGGAGACTGACATTCGGAGTGCTTCCGGGGTGAGGGATTTCTTATGTCTATAGAGGACCCCGATCTTTGTGTTTACCGCTCTGACAAGGGAGTCAATATGGTTCATATAAGTGAGAGAGGCATCAATGGTGACCCCTAGGTACTTAAACAATTGTACCTGCTCAATCTCTTCACCAGCGTTATTAGTGATTTCGAGGGGAGTGTGCCTGCGTTTATTGCAGGGGCTGGAATGAAGCATGGCCTTGGTTTTCTTGTAGTTCAGTAGCTGCTTTTGCCTACAGAACCAGTCCACAAGTTTGTGGAAGGAGGTTTGTAGTTCTGTTTGTAGGGCAGCCTGGGAGGTGCTGCTACTCAGCAGCATGGCATTGTCTGCATACAGGATGAGTCTGGTGTTACAGGCCACGGGTAATTCATTAGCAAAGAGGCTGAAAAGCAAGGGCCCTAGGACTGATCCTTGAGGAACTCCTAGGAGTACATCTCTGGAGCTGGATAATGTCTGCCTGATTTTGACTCGCTGATTCCTGTGTGATAGGTAATCACTGAACCAAATTAGGGCATTTGGGGCCACTCCCAATCTTTGGAGCTTGAGCACAAGTAGAGGGTGGTTGACGGTGTTGAAGGCTTTAGTGAGGTCAATGACGATGGACCCCACCAATCTGCCCTCATCCAGCGCCTTGTGCGCATAGTCAGAGTACGCCAGCAGTGCCGTGGTGGTACTGTTTTTTTGCCGGAAACCATGTTGGTTTGGGTAGAGCAGATTGTACTTGTTGAGGTATTCTGTGAGTTGGTTTGCCACGATTTTTTCCAGAGCTTTGGATAGTGGGGAGAGGATAGACTGGCCTGTAGTTAGTTACCAGTGCCTTGTCTCCATTCTTGTGCACTGGAGTTACCAGGGCTTGCTTCCATACTTCTGGGAATTGAGCTAGGGCCAAGGATTTATTAAATAGCATTATAATGGGTTTGATCAGAACATCAACGGTCAGAGATAGTAACTTCATGTCTAGCCCATCACTCCCCAACCTAGCTTTTCCTAGGACTTTCCTGACCATTGCTTGGGCCTCCTTTAGCATCACCTTCTTAAAGTAGAAGGCTGGGTGGTTAGTAGTGGTCAGGTTGGTGCAACCTTGGTCCTCCACTGGCAGAAGATAGTCTGGGGGCAGTACTGGGGACAGGTCAGTAAAGGCCTGGTTAAAGGCATCAGCAATGGCTAGTGGATCTGTGGAGGGTGCGTTATTGATATTGAGCATTGTAGGATTCAGCGTCTGGTCTTTACCAAGGGCGTTCTTGAGGTTGTCCCAAAATCTTTCCATCTCCCCAAGCATTGTTGAGCTGGGTCTTATGGAAGGTGGCCTTTGCGAGCCGGATAAGTTTAGTGCACTGATTTCTAGCAGTTTTGTAACACTGTAGGTCATGCTTACAACCTGAGTTTAAGGCTTTTGCCCAGAGTCAGTCCCTTTCTTTTAGGAGAGAGAGGAGTTTACCATCCAGCCAGCCGTTCTCCGCTCCCCGAATTTTTCGTTTAGTGCGTGCAGCATAGATATCACAGATGGAGTTGAATCCCTCTGTGAAAAAGCTGAGTGCCTGGTCCAATGTAGGTGCCTTGTGTATGGAGAATCAGTTGTATGCAGACAGAGCTGATTTGAGGGAACCAAGTTTGCCTTTTTGCAGGACCCTGCTCTCGATGAGACGTGGTGGGCTTTTGGAAAGTTTAGTGGTCCAAAGAAAGGAGATCGAAGAGTGGTCACTTGCACGTCCGGGAGAATTCTGAGTTCAGAGAATCGAGACGGTGTGCTGACCAGGACCCAGTCAATTAGGGTGCTGGTACCAGCCTTGTAGTTCTGCCTGGTGGGGTGACTTACGAGTTGAGTGACATTGTGGGAGGTGATTAGGTCTCTGGTGGGTGTCGCCTCTTTACAAAGCCAGTTAATGTCAAAGTCGCCCGTCAAGATGAGTTCTGAGCTCTTTTTGAGGCCGCTTATTTCTTGCACAATCAGAAGGAGGCCTTATTTGGCTTTTTTGGGGGGAAGTAGGTTGTGGCAATGGTAATGGTCTTGCCATTTGGGCCGGCTTGAATTTTTACCGCTAGTAGTTCATATTCCTTCGCAACTTTGGAGATGGGGAGGACGGAGCTACTCAGTGTGTTTCTGGCATACAAGAGGCAGACACTGCCTTTCTTGGCTATTCTATCGAGTCTGAACATTTGGAATCCTTCAATGGTCAGCTCACCATCTTTGATCCTATTTGACAGCCAGGTTTCAGTTAGGCAGAGTATGTCCAGGGCGTGAATGGTCATCCAAGCCTGGAGCTAGTTGAAATTTGCAGTTAGACTCCAGATGTTTAGCGATGCTATCCTTAGGCCGTTCACTGAGCGGGCTTCCCTGCTCCTTAGGGTTGTTGGTCCAGGGTTTAGGTGAACATCGCCAGAGAGTCGCAGTAGCATGAGGATAACCTTTCTGGCAGATAAGGTGATGTTTATCTTCCCTCATGTCTTCCGTCACTTGCGCTTCAGGTGGGGAGGTGCCTAGACGCGTGTGTTAAATAAAGGAGGAAGTGGTAGTGGCCATGTGTATGCTTTTGGCCCAGCATGCACCCAAAGAGGTTTCAGAGCGTGGAGGTTGGGGACCGAATTTGAATATGGTGCCAGCAATGCCAAAAGAGGTAGAGAGGAGTAGTAGTATGTAGTTGTACCCCATATTAGTTTGTTTGGTGTGGCTGTCCTGCTTTAAGCTGCTCGCTGGTAAATAGGTGATTTACTTTGTAGCTTTAGGCTAGATTCAGATTGCTAGAGGGCAGGGAGAGGGAGGGATCTACAGACAAGTTTAGGAGTAGGAATGAGTCACAGTGGCTGGGAGTGGGCACTGAGGGAGAGCTAGAAAAAAGCAAGGAAGCAACAGGTTAGGTGCTCCGTTTGGGCAAGGAGGATTGGGTGAGGCTGGGTGTGCTGTATCAAATAGGGTTAGCAGTCCAAAGGTGGGAGAAGCGACAGTGTATTTAAAGGAGGCCTGGGAGGGGGGTGGTGGGGGCGGGAAAAAAATAACCCAAATAGCAATAACAGAAATACTATGGCTGGCAGAGAAAATACAGATTTGGCAGCAGTCCGTGAGCGCACCAATGGTTGAGGTGCAGAAGTTGTCTTATCCAATCACGTGCCACTTGCAGCGACACTGCACCAATCTGTGAAAAGCTGCAACGTATGGAGCTCCCACTGGGTTAGGCACTCATAACTGTGTTCAGGATCCGGGGGCGAGTTCCAGGGAGGCAGGCTGAAGTCCTGAGCAGGAGTCGGCGCGGCAGCCGTTGAGCGCCACTTTTCGACGGTAGTGCCGAAATTGATCTGGGATCCCTAGTGGGGCCAAAAGAAGAAGCAAAAATATTAATAGCTGGCTAGTGCAGGAGGGAGGCTGGCGACATTTCGTCAGCGGGGTTGGGGGTGCTAGAGAAAATTAAATAAGAAAGAGGTGGCGTGGCTGAGGGTGGGGTGAGGTGGAATGGGCCGAAGCCAGGAGTTCGCAAACCACCGGGGGAGAGGAATCAGTATTGCAGCTATTCAGGCTGAGGAGGGGTTCTGATAGAGATTCAGTGCAAGTGAGGGGGCATATAGAGGGAGTCCAAGATAGAGAAAGAGGGAGGTAGAGAGAACAAAATGAAAATAATAGGCTCTAAAACAGAATTACAGCATACCAGAATACAGGCTTTAACAGTGGTTTTTCATACTGTTTGAAAAAAGGCTAGCAGTCATTATAGAATCAAAGCAGCTATGGACATGTTTATGCTAGGATTAACAGAAAGCAGCTAAACAAAGCGTTATTTTAGACAGGAAATATCAGCAAAAATAATAGCAATAGCAGAAATACTATGGCTGGCAGAGAAAATACAGATTTGGCAGCAGTCCGTGAGCGCACCAATGGTTGAGGTGCAGAAGCTGTCTTATCCACTCACGGGCCGCTTGCAGCGACACTGCACCAATCTGTGAAAAGTCAAGAATGATGGAGCTCCCACTGCATTTCCTGTGTTCGGGATCCTGGAAGTAGTTCCACGGAGGCGGCTGAAGTCCTGAGTAGAAATCAGTGCGGGCGGCCGTTGAGCGCCACTTTCGCGGTAGTGCCGAATTGCTCTGGGATCCCTGTCTTTGGGATCCGGGAGAGTTCCAGGGAGGCGGGCTGAAGTCCTGAGCAGGAGTCGGCACGGCGGCCGCTGAGAGCTGCCGCGAAAAATAACAAAAAGTGCACTCCAAGGGGCAGCAGCACATGCCAGCGGTGGACACATTTTGGAAATAAGCCACTGAAGCAGCCCCACTGTGGGTTAAATGAGCATGAACAGGACCAAGAAGCTGCTTCTTGTAACAAAACATAATACAACTGGCCAGCCACCTGTACAAGCCCTGTTTCAAAACCAGGGAGCCCACCATCTTGGAGGCAAAAGCAAAAAACAGTTGTAAGGCTTTTCTACAATTTATTTATTTAGTTTTTATTGACCAGGTAAGTACACTAGACAAATAACTATTTTCTGGTAAGACCCAGGAGATTACAAAAGGCAGTGACTACAGTACACAAGACTGCAATAGGAGCATAACTACACACAGAAGAGGTGACATAACACACAAACTACACAGTTAAGGTATTGAAACGTATCAACTGTTACAATTTGAGGCAGCAACAACAGTTAGCAACAGTAATATACAGTAAAGGCAATGACAAGTATCGACCATTACAGACTGAGGCATCAACAACAATTTACAACAGTAAATGCACATCACCAAAAGTAGTAGCTTGCACCCCAAAGAACAGAGCTGGGACCAGAGGTAGGCCAAAGACCAAGCATCCCGTACAGGTGCAGGCTGAGTTGTCTTTCAAGTAGTTCCATAGAGACCCCTTAAAATGGTAACGGGAAGCAGCACCACGAACAGATAGCAGTAAGGCGTTCCAAAGTTTGGGTGCACTCACAGCACAGGCCTGATCACCCACGGCAGTGCGAGTTTTTGGTACAGTTAAAAAGAGTACCACAGTTAAAATCTGCAAAAACATATCTTGTGCAGACCTGGTGTGCCCTTCCCTTTGTTATCAGCAGTTTTTTCTAAATTAGCCTGCTAATTTTATGGCACCTGGGGA
This sequence comes from Neoceratodus forsteri, assembly GCA_016271365.2. Classification (NCBI taxonomy): domain Eukaryota; kingdom Metazoa; phylum Chordata; order Ceratodontiformes; family Ceratodontidae; genus Neoceratodus; species Neoceratodus forsteri. The sequence goes on along the minus strand of CM028133.1, from coordinate 80,253,347 downwards.
TTTCTATGTTAGCATGGGTTATTGCTCTTCTGTTCTCTACAATGCCTCCTATCTCATGTGGCAGTGATGCATTCGGGACCACTAATTCAGCAAATACTAGAGATAGGAGCCTGATCTTCTGGCCTCAACTAAATAACTCAAATTCAAGATTTTTGTTATTTGACGTGTGTGTCAGGTCCAGCCAGCAGGAGTAAATGTCTTGCTTTTAAAACTTTTCAATTCATCAAACTATACACAGCCACAAAACGCACACAAATCACCCCACATCATAATTGCTATAATCAGTGAAGACTGTTCTCTTATAGAAAACCCCACTCAATAAGCCCTCAGGTATTTGCTATACTATAAATGCAGCCTTCAGTGCTCACTTGATAAGGAAAATTACTTAAAATCACAGTCCTACTGTTGTGAAATTGACTCTAAACCAGAACTTGCTGAATATTTGGTCCCAGGTACATCAATGTCACACAGGACAGGAGGCATTGTAAGGAAAAGAGCAATAATCCATGCTAATGTAACAGCCCCCCACCTTGTTTGTTCCAGGGCCCTCAGGTTCACACTGCACACTCCTCCAAGAGGGCTGGTTGGATTCACAAGTGGACAATAACATACCAGAGTACAGTGGCACAGTGTCTCCACCTGGGGTAGTGATATGGGATACCTGTGGGATAAATTTCAGGTTACTACCCCCCAGGAAAATACATGCCCCCACAGTACCTTCCCACACAGTAAATACATACACTTTCCAATAACCAGCAATCCTAAATTGTACCATAAACCAACTTTCTGTTTTATTTAAAGGGAAGGGTGAGAACAGGGGAGAAAATAACACAATAATTTCAACAACTGACTGTACCCCACATTGTTTCCCACACCTCCCACCTGTGAGTGCACCCAGCTTTCCCCCCAAACGGCCATTGGAAACTGTCAGTAGGTGGTGTGGGTACCTCACCGGAGTTGCTCCAAAAGGCAGGGATGCAGTGGGGATAAACAGTCTAGTAAATGCGAAAATAATACTTTCATTGGGGCCCAATCACTTTCAAACACAGACAACTTTCTCTAACTTTTGGGCCTGGGCTCAGCTTGAAATTTGGCACAGTCCTTCCCAGGACTTAACCCCCTTGTCCTAACTAGCTAGCAAGCTAAATAAGAACTCCTCTGAGCCATAGCCTGGAGGTACTTACAGTTTGTAGATTCAAAGGGGGTTTGCAGAAACTTGTTTCGGATGGTACCATGCTGGTATCAGGAGTTGGTGGTGGTGAACTGCAGCAGCAGTTTGTAGTAAAACAGTGGCTAGCTTCACCTGGACTTCACCTGTCAGGCCTTTTTCAAAACTTAGCCTCTAAGGCCTTTGTTTACAGTGTTCATCTGACAGGCCTCTCAATGTCATCCACTCTGGTGATCTCTTCAGTGGTCTAGGGAACTGGGCAGGCTGGGTGTCCCTGAGACTTTTGACTTGGCACACAGCTTCAAAACGTAACCTGCGGCGAGGCTTTGGCTCCGTCTCTGGCTTCAGCACTCAACATCTCTGGCTGGCAACAAGTAAGCAGGTTCAAAAACACTAGTCCCTCTGGGGGGGTGGGCACTCTTTTCTCTGCCACAAAATCTCTTTCCTATACTGCATAGTCACAATCTCTAGTTTCAGGCTGCAGTTCGTGAACTCACACAGCATGGTCAAACATTGCTTCAGGGAACACAGTCTGTGGCTAGGCTTTCTCTACCTGTTGACACAATCTCTGCCAGACTATTTACCTCTCTGTTTGGCTTTGAGGCCAGCAAGACTGTTGGGGAAACGAACAGGCCCTTGGGCTTGGTAGCCCACAGCAGTCTATCTTGCTCGCTTGCTTTCTGGAATCTCTCAGAATCTCCCCTTTTGGTGGGCTGCCAGTCCTTTATATAGTTGTTTCTAAAGTCCCATGCTGACTGGCTGCTGCACTCCCGGGTTTCACTGATGGCCTCCGACACTTTCCCAGTGGCCCTCTAGCTGCCAGAGTCCCATGGGGACCACCATATTTATTTACATTTATGCCCCACTTATACACTGCCCTTTTATTTTATAATATGCCCATTCCAAGGGCAGAAAAGAACTCCCCCTATGCCTGGAGGTGTTTTGCTGCTGATCCCCGGCTCCGCTGCCTGCTCTAGAGCTGGGGATATTATTAAATAGTGGCCGCTGGCCAAACGTACACTGGACCTACGGCTCCTTTAATTCTGGCAGCCACACATATGCAGGAGGTGCATCACGGACATCTTTATTATTTACAATCTGCAGTCCACTTTTTCCGCAGCTCTCCGACCATTTAGCATCCCCCTCCCCCAGGCATGCAGAGTTGCAAACACTCCTGGAACTTGGCTCCCTTTCTCTGGATGAAGCCAAGAACTACAGGACACTGGCGGCTGCAGCTGCAAAGATCCAGCAGGCGCGCAGGCCCAAATCCCTTCCGGAGCCACTAATAAAGCCCTCCGGTCCCAAGACTGCAACCACGGGACCAAAAGCAAAAGGAGAACACCACCGCAGGGCCGGAGCCCCTTAAGGTAAGCTTACACTAACATGGAGATTCCCAGGGGCTATACAAATCCTAACAGCAAACAAAGGGAAGGACACACTAGGACTACACACAGAAATCAAAAACCCTGCACCACATGTTTTTGCAAATTCTGACTGTACTACTTTTAACAAGGCCATGTCATTTGATCACAAAGGGTAAGCCAGGTTAGCAGCCCTTAGCTGTTCAGCAAGTATGGGAGGAGTGGCAGTTTGAGCAGTTCATCAGTCAAACACCCCGTAGCAAAACCACATCTTTTTGAAGGAGACAACCATCCAAGTTTATCATACAGCTCACAGTGATGGGTAAGGTGGGCTGCAGAGAGGGCAAAACAGCAAATGTTGTTACAGGCTACATCCCACATGGCCAAGAGGGATTTACTAGCATTGGTAAAGGTGAGAAGGCCATTATGTATTTGAAGGTAAAAGCACATCCTTAGCAAGGGCAAGGAAATGTTTACCTCTGTAATTCATGCTAATCTTGCCATTTACTGACCTACACATAGCCTTTGTATGATCCAAGTAACAACACAGCATCCTCTGGACACCCAGCAAACCTAAATGACGTTCTCCACTATCCATGGGAGACTAAAAATAAACAGGAAGGTCAATAGTCTGAACTAGTGTTCCTTCAGAAGGACACTAGGATTAGTGTGTAATGTAACCTTATCCTTGTGAAAAATAATAAAAGGAGGGTCTGCCACCAGAGACTGCAATTCTGAAATCCATCTAGCAGACGTCATAGCTACTAGGAAAGTACAGTTACATAAGAACTTACCATAATAGCAGATCTTCGAGAACAGCTCTTGCAGCAGGTTACACCATTAGGACTGAAGCAGTCAGGCAGCAGGATCCCACGGAAAACTTCTAGCTAGCTACATACAGTGGGGGACCGCCCCATCACATCATAAACGGGGCAGTTCCCCAGCATCCCTCAGTTCTCCTGCCGGCGACTCTGGCATAGATATAAATCCTGAAGGGAGACAGAGGATTCGCTTCCAAAGGAAGACCAATAATTGTTGTCAATGCAACTATAGATGACCTCCTGACAGGAAGGTGGGTGAGAAAGTACCTGCTGCAAGAGCTGTTCTCGAAGATCTACTGTTATGGTAAGTTCTTAAGTAACTGTACTATCTTACTTCGAGATACAGCTCTTGCAGCAGGTTACACCATTAGGACTGAGTCCCAAGCAGTGTGCATTAGCCCCTAAAAATGGGAGGACTGGAGAAGGGTGAAAAGGAACCCCTCATGAAAGAAGCCCCTGCAGAAAGGCAAGGCCAAAGTCAGCTCTGCGCCAGGAGGCATGTCCAGACTGCAGTGTCTGATGAATGTGTGCACAGTACTCCAAGTAGCTGTTGCACAGATGTCTGAAGCAGAAACTTTCCTGATGAAGGCAAATGAGGCTGCTATACCCCTGGTGGAATGACCCTTTACCGGTCCTGTTAAGGGTTTGTTCTGCTTGTGAGAACATAGAACAATGCAGTTTACCAACCATTTTGACAGTGTCTGTTTGGACACAGGTGCTCCTAACATCCTGGAGGCAAATGACACAAACAACTGATCTAACTTTCTCTTTGGTCTGGTTCTAGTTAGATAGTATCTGAGTATTCTGTGCACATCCAGGGTGTGCAGGAGAGCTTCTCCTACTGGAGTACTCTGGGTAATAAACAGGAAGATTAACCTCTTGATTGACAGTAAGCTCTGACACTACAGGTAAAAACTTATGATTACTTCTTAGGGACACTCTGTCCTTATGAAAAACCAAATACGGCTCTTTGCACATAAGTGCCCGGAGCTCTGAAATCCTTCTGGCAGAAGTAACTGCAACTAAAAATAATGCCTTCCAAAAGAGGAGGCATGGCACGCAATCCACGACTGGCTCAAAAGCAGGTAGTGTGAGCTGTTCCAAAAAAAAAGGTCCCAAGGAGGGATCGGGTCCCTAATGGGTTGTTTCAGGTGGAGAATGCTAAGCAAAAAAGTGCGTCACAGGTCTAACTGGGCCAAAGATTTGTCACTAAAAGGAGCATGATATGCGGATAATGCTGAAAGGTGCACCTTTATTGAAGAGCAATTTAGCCGTGCATCCAGTAAGAAAAGAAGGTACTCTAGTATCAAGTTCACCGGGCAAGTTAAGGGGTCCAGTTTGCAGGTCGAGGACCAAAGGCAAAACCTGCGTAATTTCATGGCATATGTGGCTCTAGTATATGGTTTCCTCACTGCCACAAGGATGTCAGCCACCCTGTCCGAGACTCCATGGCGAGAAATCGCTAAGTCCTCAGGAGCCAGGCGTGCCGGTGTAAGGCTCATAAGTTCGGGTGGACTAATGATCTGTTGTCCTATGACAGTAAGTGTGAGCTGAGAGTTAGAGGGAATGGGGGATCGCTCGCTAGATGTTGGAGTAAAGGAATCTATATTAATCTGGGCCAATATGGGGCCACCAGAATCATGTCTGCTCCTTCCTCTTGCAGTTTGAGTAGAACTCTCTGAATCAGTGGGAAGGGGTGGCATAAAGGAATCTGCCTGTCCAGGAGAGGGACAACGTGTCTCACCAGAAAACGCCAGTCCCTGGATCTAGCAAGCAGAAATTAGGCATTTTTGCATTGTACAGGAAAGTGAAGAGATCCAGTTCTGGAGTTAAAAGCTGAAGAATCTTAGTGTGCAAGCACTGAGGCAAGGGTTACCCCAAAGGGCATTGGTCAGGAAGCCAAGTTTCAAAGAAATACAAATTCACACATACCCTCATAATGCAAAGCATCATGGGCTATATATGCAAATCACCACAAAATATTATACTGGTTCAGCTTTAAGCAGAAATGCATGATGCTGAAAGGCCTCTCCACACAGTCTGCAAAAGGTGTCAACAGAAGACACAGACACGCGTTTCATCCTACCATGACTCATCAGTGTGCCTTGCCTGTATGACACCCCAGTGGAATGAACCAGCTACCCTAAGTTGGATCCATCTAGGTTGGGTTGTGGTGAGCTCAATAAAAACAAAAACAAGTTAAAAGACAAAGAACCTTAGTGCGCAAGCACCGAGGCAAGGGTTACCCCAAAGGACACTGGCCGGGAAGCCAAGTTTCAAGAAATACAAAATCACACATGCCCCCATAATGCAAAGCATCATGGGCTGTATATGCAAATCACCACAAAATAGTATGCTGGTTCAACTTTAAGCAGAAATGCATGGTGCTGAAAGGCCTCTCACACAGTTTGCAAAGGGTGCCAACAGAAGACATAGACACATGTTTCATCCTACCAGGACTCATTGTGTGCCTCGTCTGTAGGACACCCCAGTGGAATGAACCAGCTACCCTAAAGTTGGTCTATCTGGGTTGGGTTGTGGTGAGCCCAATAAAAAAACTAACTAAAAGACAAAGAACCTTAGTGCGCAAGCACCGAGGCAAGGGTTACCCCCAAAAGGCACTGGCCGGGAAGCCAAGTTTCAAAGAAATACAAAATCACACATCCCCTCAATAATGCAAAGTATCATGGGCTATATATGCAAATCACCACAAAATATTATGCTGGTTCAGCTTTAAGCACAAATGCATGGTGCTGAAAGGCCTCTCACACAGTCTGCAAAGGGTGCAAACAGAAGACACAGACACGTGTTTTGTCCTACCAGGACTCATTAGTGTGCCTCGTCTCTATGACACCCCAGTGGAATGAACCAGCTACCCTAAATTGGTCTATTTGGGTTGGGTTGTGGTAAGCCCAATAAAAGCAAAAAACAAGCCAAAAGACAAAGAACATGCCTATCTATGGCACGGGTGAGGCTAGGGTGCTCCACACCATGGGATTTAATCGGTGGTTGAAAAATTGGTGAAGAACTCAGGGGTTTGGCTTCATTGGGGACTGGGGGTCCACCTGGAGTGATGTAGGCCTATACTGGCATGATGGTCTGCATCTGTCCAGGAGGGGAACCAGGATCCTAAGTGATAGATTTAAGTGCTTCATTGGCAAGCATTTAAACCAGACAAGGAGGGAGGCACTGGAAAGGAGCAGGGAAATCCTAGCCCCCCACCCCAAAAAAAATCAAGGTAGGTAGTGAGGTAAACACCAAGATAGAGCCGTTGATAGGGAGAAGGGCAGGGGTAAATGGAGAAAACGACAAAGGCAAAAAGGACAAGGATGGAGCAAAAAGGGGTAAGGCCATCAAGAAATGGAGGGTAATGAGTACTAATGCCCACAGTCTGAGCAACAAGCTCCCTGAACTGGTGGCCTTGACAGAAGAGGGATGCCTGGATATTGTGGCAGTCACAGAAACATGGTACACAGAGAACCATGACTGGGATGTTAACATACCAGGGTACACAACCTACAGGAGGGACAGGGAGGGTAGAAAAGGGGGAGGAGTAGTTCTCTATGTAAGGGAAGGGATAAAAGCAACGGAACAAAAGAGTAAACAGGGAGGAGAGAAGGCACTGTGGGTGACCTTAGCGACTGGAAATGGCACCACAATCCACACGGGGTTGTATATAGACCCCCGCTGCAGGGGGAGGGAATGGACAAGGATATGATAGAAGGCATCCTTAGGATGGCAGAGAAAGGGGAGATACTGTTGATGGGGGACCTGAATATGCCAGATGTTAACTGGAGCACCCTTGCTGCAGCCACATCAAAGAGCAGCACCATTCTTGATGCCTACGGGGGCATGCCTCAGACAGCTAGTGCTGGAACCCACTCGGGAGGGAGCAATCTTAGACCTCGTAATCTCAAATGGGGACAGTCAGAGGATCTCAGATCTAGAAGTGGGTAGCCATCTGGGAACAGTGACCACCAAACAGTGTGGTTCATGATAAACTTAGCTGCAGAGTCAAGCCCCACAAAAGTGAGGGTACTGGAGTTCAGGAGGGCTGACTTTGGCAAAATGGGAGAGTGCCTTAGAAAAGCACTAGCAAACAGGCAAGAAGGAGGGGTGCATTAACAATGGGGAAACGTCAAAACTGCTATCACAGAGGCAACAAAGCCTTTGTGTGAAGCTAATAAACAAATCAAAATGAAAAAAAGCCACTATGGTTCTCAAAAGAGGTGGGGGGGAAGGTTAGGGAGAAAAAGATTGCATTTAGGAAGTATAAGGAAACACAGAAGGAGCAGGACAGAGAACTATAACAGTGACGGCAGAAGAAGCAGGAAAGGCAGTCAGAATAGCAAAGGCCCAAACTGAGGAAAAGATAGCCAACTCGGTTAAGAAGGGGGATATAACCTTTTATAGGTACACTAGGGAGAGTAGAAAGACAAATGGAGGGATAGTGAGGCTGAACAAAATGGACAGTGGGTGGGCAGAGAGGGACAATGAAAAAGCAGGGATACTGAATGAATACTTATGCTCAGTATTCACAGAAGAGGAGGAGGGGGAGGTACCTAATCCAATTAACAGAAGCACTCTGGATAGGGAGTCGATCCCAGTCCTTTCACAGAAGAAATGGCTCTGAAAGAACTCCTAAAACTGAAGGTGGACAAAGCAATGGGGCCTGACAGGATTCACCCCAGAATTCTAAAAGAATTAAGGGAAGAACTAGTGACACCACTGACTACCCTTTTTAACAAATCATGGGAGGATGGTGTGGTACCTGAGGACTGGATGAGGGTAGATGTGATTCCCCTTCACAAACGTGGGAGAAAGACAGAGGCAGGAAACTACAGACCCGTCAGTTTGATCCCTGTGTTAGGGAAAATGATTAAATCACTTCTGAAGGAAAGAACTGTTGAATACTTAGAGGTCAGTGAGGCACAGGACCCAAGGCAGCATGGATTCACAGCGGGACAGTCATGTCAGACGAATCTAATCAATTTCTTTGACTGGGTGACCAAAGTAGTAGACCAGGGAGGGGCTGTGGACATGGCCTATCCAGACTTTAACAAGGCATTTGACTCAGTCCCACACAAAAGATTAATAAACAAATTAGTCAACCTGGGAGTGGATCCCACGGTGGTAACCTGGGTAAAACATTGGCTGGACAACAGGACACAGAAGGTAATAGTAAATGAGGACCATTCTGAAGAAAGGGAGGTTTACTAGTGGGGTACCGCAGGGTTCAGTACTGGGTCTAGTCCTTTTTAATGTCTTTATAAGTGACATTGCAGATGGACTGGAAGGAAAAGTATGCCTCTTTGCAGATGACATAAAGATCTGCAACAGGGTTGATACACAACAGGGCGTGGAAAGGATAAGAAGGGAACTGGCAAGGCTGGAGGAATGGTCAGATAATGTTAGCTTGGATTCAGTGCAAAATAATGCACTTGGGAAACAAAATCCCATGGGAAGAGTACACAATGGTGGGGGGGATGTAGTAACAATAACAAAAATGGAAAGGGACCTGGGGGTAATAATATCAGATGACCATAAGGTTGGCAAGCAATGTGAGAAGGCAGTAGGGAGGGCTGGGGGATCCTGGGATGTACAGGGAGAGGCATCACCAGAAGAAAACAGGAAGTTGTTATCCCTCTGTGCAGACAGTAGGTGAGACCCCATATGAAGTACTGCGTCCAGTTCTGGAGACCCCACCTCCGCAAGGACATAGACAGGATGGAGGCAGTCCAGAGGAGGGCAACTAAAATGATGCAGGGTCTGCAAGAGAAGCCATATGAGAAGAGACTAAAGGAGCTTAATATGTGTACCCTTGAGGAAAGGAGGGAGAGGGGGGACATGACAGAAACTTTTAAGTACCTCAGTGGAATCAACAAAGTCCAAGAGGGTAGCATCTTTCAGAAAAAGAGATGTGCAAGAACAAGGAGACACAATTTGAAAATAGAGGGGGGACAGCTCAGGGGCAATGTGATGAAGTATTTTTTCCACAGAGAGGGTGGTGGACACATAGAACCGCCTTCCTGAGGAGGTTATGGGATCTAAAACTGTGGGAGAATTCAAGAATGCATGGGACAGACACTAGGCAATTCTTGTAGGGGGTAGGAAGAAATAGGCTGTTGGTTAACTAGGATCTGCAGCTTATCCAGTAGGTAGTGAAAGGGGCAGACTAGGTGAGCCAAGTGGTCCTTATCTGTCGTCAAAGTTTATGTTTCGATGTTTCTATGTAACCTTAGTGCGCAAGCACCGAGGCAAGGGTTACCCCAAAAGGCATTGGTCGGGAAGCCAAGTTTCAAAGAAATACAAAATCACACATTCCCCCATAATGCAAAGCATCATGGGCTGTATATGCAAATCACCACACAATATTATGCTGGTTCAACTTTAAGCAGAAATGCATGGTGTCAAGAGGCCTCACACAGTCTGCAAAGGTGCCAACAGAAGACACAGACACGGGGTGGAGCCTGAGCTGAATAGTCGCTGGTTACATCGGCTCCTGAGACATTTATTTTACAATCTAAATAAATAACACTTTTTGAGCACTAAAAGAACATCCTAAACTACATTTGTAAGAGATAATTTAGAGACCAAGATGGGAAGGACTCACAAGAATCCGCAGCCGAAAGAGGCGAAAAAAGATGGAGTGAAAGGCTTGCCGGCAGGCCCTATCGCTAGATCCATCCTGGGAGGTATGATGGAGGGGTATGATTCAGAGGAAACGCTGCAGTCTCTCGGCTGCAAGATGCGGCAGCTCTTGGCTTCTTCGGCCTCCACTAACTCCAAACTGGACCTCATAGTGGGCAGAACTGCCACAGTGGAGACAGCAGTCGATACCCTTCAGGAAGACATAGAAGAGTTGAAACGGCACATCACAGTGTGCCAAAGTACTACTATACAGCATGCAAAAGAACAATAGCACACAACTAACCGTTTGGAAATACCTGAAAACCATATCAGAAGCCAGAATCTATGGTTAGTGCGCCTAATGGAGGGAGCAGAAGGAGACTCTGCTCATTTGTTTGTAAAGGACTGGTTGGCAGAACAATTTCAGAAGCAACTAACCGGGGAGGATATACATATCATTAAAGCCTACCAACTGCCGCATAGAGCTAAAACACTGACAGAGCTTCCGAGGGTCCTAATGGTCATTCTGGAAAGTATGGCCACCAGAGACAAACTGTTAAATTGGGCCAAGAGACTCGGACCACTATCCTATGAAAGCTCCCTGGTTCACAGATTTCCGGACATAGCTACGCGGCTCAGAAGGAAAAAATTTGACGGGGTGAAAAAGACATTTAGAGACTTGAATATTCTCCATACAATGCAGTTCCCTGCTAAAATCAGAATTGTTCAGGACAGTAAGGTCTACATATTTACAGACCCACTGGATGCAGGGAAGTGGGTGGCGAAGATGACGGCTGCCAGGAACGCCAGGAGAGAAGCCCAGACGGACGAATGAGAAGAAGAAGGCACCCGAAAAGTGGGACCTTCTAGTTTTTCCTTCATGATTCAAGTTCTCTTATCTCTCCAATATCTACAAATTGGAAACTGTAATGGTAGTATATCAAGAAGATTCTCTAAGTTGACGCAATATAATTTTCATTAGTATAACAATACAAGTTACGTAAGTTATTAGGGTTCACGTATGCTTAAATAAGGTACTGAAATACCTGAGGTACTCTTTATGTTGATAAGTCTCTGTAGCTTAATAAAAGATGAAACCTAATGACTGAGTAAAGATAAAATGTTTGTATAGCACATAGGGTAAACATGGTACCAATAGCCCTTTTAGGGCAATGGAGAAGTAGTTTCACATGCTAAGAAAGCCTTTAAAGGGATAATACCATGTGCTCATGGGCTGTTTTCCCACAATATTAAGTATACATGTTTGGTAAAAAATATATTTAGACATCTTGTTAGCTCTCCCAGAGTTGGTTTTAAGTAAGGGACGATAAATCCTGTATATAATGAAGAGTTATCTTCTGTAAGAATGAAACACATATGTTGTTCCTTGCAAGGGACATTGTATATGTATGCCAAAGTATTCTTTTTAAAAATGAATAAAACATAGATTTATAAAAAGAAGACACAGACACCTGTTTCGTTCTACCAGGACTCATCAGTGTGCCTCATCTGTATGACACCCTAGTGGCATGAACCAGCAACCCTAAGTTGGTCTACCTGGGTTGGGTTGTGGCGAGCCCAATAAAAAAAAAAAAAAACAAGCTAAAAGACAAAGAACCTTAGTGCGCAAGCACTGAGGCAAGGGTTACCCCAAAGGGCATTGGCCAAGAAGCCAAGTTTCAAAGAAATACAAAATCACACATACCCCCTTAATACAAATCATCATGGGATGTATATGCAAATCACCACAAAATATTATGCAGGTTCAACTTTAAGCTGAAATGCATGGTGCCGAAAGGCCTCTCACATAGTCTGCAAAGGGTTCTGGAGTTCCTCATTTTGTGAACAGGGTTTCTGCTACTGGTTGCAGAAGTTCCCATTTGTGTGCACTGGATCTGCATCGGCTGGGCAGATCTGCCAGCGTATTCTGTATCCCTGAAACATGAACTGCAGACAGAGTGATACTGTGTTCTGTTGCCCAGTACCATATTCTCATCGCCTCCCGACAGAGTTGGTATGAGAGGGTGCCTCCTTGTTTGTTGATGTAGAATGCTACTGACATACTGTCTGTTTGAATCAGTAGGTCTGCCTTCAAAGCCTACAGTGTGTAGAGGATTGCCCTCATTTTTAGGACATTTATGTGAAAGGCTCCTTCTGTGTCGGACCATAATCCCGGAGTCATTTTGTCGCCAAGGTGTGCACCCCAACCCGATCCTAATGCATCTGTAGTCAGCATCTGTGAAGGTGTGGTCAATAGGAAGGAGATTCCTCCTGCTGCGAGGTGCTCTGTGGCTAGCCACCACTGGAGGACTCGGTGAAAGGAAGCGGTGACTGAGGCCAGCTGATCGAGGTTGTCCTGGCATTGGTCCCACTGGACTCTGAGCGTTCACTGAATGGTTCTCATGTGGAGCTGTGACCAGGAAACCGTGGCTATGGCAGCTGCCATGTGGCCTAAAAAGCGCAGTATGGTCCGTGCTGTGACTTGTTTCTGCTTCAGGATATGTCTGGTCAGACCTCGCAGGTGATCTGCCCTGTCTTCTGGCAAGAACGCCTTTCCTCTGATCATATCCAGGACTGCGCCAATGAACTACAGCCTTTGGCATGGTGTGAGAAGTGACTTTGATAGGTTGACAGTGACACCCACTGCATCGAATATCGAAAAATTGTCTTGTTCAGCCTAGTTTAGTCCTACTCTGGACGAGGCTATGAAAAGCCAATCGTCCAGATAAGGGAAGACGTAATGGCCCATCCACCTGAGGGCCGCGGCTACTACTGCCAGGCATTTGGTGAAGACTCTTGATGCTGATGACAGACCGAAAGACAGTGCCCGGAATTGGTAATGTTGTTCCCTGAATTAGAATCGCAGAAATCTCCTATGGTGTTTCACGACTGGAATATGGAGATAGGCATCTTGCATGTCCAGTGATGCGAGCCAAGTGTTCGGGCGTAGCATCGGAATTAATCCTGGCAAGGTAACCATTCTGAAGCATTTGTACGCCACAAAGGTGTTGAGATAGCTGAAGTCCAGAATGAGGCGTAAGTCCCCTGTCTTTTTGGGTACCACGAAAAAATGGGAATAGTACTCTTTCTCACGGGACCTGTTCTATGGCCTCCTTATTATTATTTATTATTATTATTTGTGATCTAGGATAACACCATTTGAGAACAGGCTCATTACATAGGTTCTCCGTCATTTACAAAAATACAAGACAGTACAGTATAGCTTGAGAACAAGCTCGTTTCATAGGTTCCAATACAGTGTAAAAATAAAACTGTACAAACGTAATGTAGATAGAGCTAATACAGTAAGTTCACTGAGAAAAAATACAAAATGTAAGTGCAAAACTGACTATGACAAATAGCGTTATGCATTCAATCAGAAATGTAGGCCAGAATTAAGACCAGATGAGTGGAAGGAAGTTATATTCACAGGGGTCAAAATCAGGAAGACTGGCGGAGTCTAAACAAGGCAGGAAGAGGACAACAACAGATTAAGTGCAGGTGAAGAGCAGAGGAGGGGGGAGAGGGTGTTTAGCCCAATTTGAGCCTCGCTAATTAGTATATAATACGAAAAATAGAGAGATAATTCAGCCCAGAAAACACCACATCCACATTGACATAACCAGCAGGAATGTTAGGAAGGAAGGAGACATAGGTGCTACATAGTACACAGTCATGTGTGGGGTATGGCCAAAGCCTTATTAGGCCATCATCCAGGGTCTAGTAAAAACAGTCACAGCTGGCTTGAGCAACAAGGTATTTTCTGAGCCCATCTTGGTTTCTGCAATCAAAGTTGATGGAAGAGTGTTAATCCATTTTGGAGCTTGGTGGGCAAAAGCTCTTTGACCTAGGGAAGTACGACATCAGGGAATCTTAAAGATCATACTGTCTGAGCTTCTGGTGGGGTGGTTACATTCACAGGGGGGAGAAGAGTTTCTGCACCCCTGTTGGCATGAGGCTCAGGCTAGCTTTCTTTGCCATGAGGCAGGTTTGGAATTTGAGCCTGCTTGAGAGCTGGAGCCAGTCAGTCTGGGCGTACAGATCACATGTATGTGTAAGCCGTGTGGACCCAGTTAGGAGGCAAAAAGCTTTATTTAAGGTGACTGTGATTCAGCGGAGGGCTGAGTCCATTGCAGAGCCATAGACTACTAGCCTGTAGTCGACAAGCGACACAACAGAACTAAGTATTGCAGTGTTGAGGGTTTCAAGGGTTAGACTCTGCTTGTGCCTATAAAGCAGACCTATGCGGATGTTGACAGCCTTAGCTGTTTCATCAATGTGATTGGCATATGACATGGTGCTGTCAAGTGTGACACCCAAGTATTTAAAGTTATGAACTAGTCCCAATGAGGCCCCAGACTCATTTTTTATGCTGAGAGGGAAGGAGCGGTGCCTGATTTAAGGACGGAAGAACAACACAGTCTTGGTTTTCTTATAGTTCATAATGAGTTTGTGGTCCCTGAACCTTCTCTCAACTGCAGAGAAACTATCCTGGAGTTTATGTTCTAGTACCAGAGGGTCAGTGTTACTTGTGAACAGGACTGCATCATCTATGTAAAGCAGAATTTGGCAGTGACTGACAGATGGAAGTTGATTCAGGAAGATGCCAAACAACAGTGGCCCCAGGATTGACCTCTGGGGCACTCCAGAAAGGACTGGTCGGCTGTCCGATAAGACACAGTCAATCCCAACTTGTTGAGAATGGTTGGAGAGATAGCTTTTGAACCAAATGACTGCATCCTGGAAGAGTCCAATAGTTGCCAGCTCGTCTAGCAGCAAGACATGGTTAACCGTGTCGAAAGCTTTTGATAAATCAATAAATGTCGCACCTGTGAGTGCTCCATTATCAACAGAGTTGTGGATGTACCCAGTGAACTCTAATAGTGCAGTTGTGGTGCTGTGACCTTTACAAAACCCATGCTGCTGCGGACACTGTATTCTATACTTATGTAAGTATTCAATCAGCTGATCTGTGACTATTTTTTCAATAGCTTTCGATAGTAGCGGGAGAATTGAGATGGGTCTGTAATTCTCTCGTAGGGCTCTGTCCCTACTCTTGAAAACAGGTGTAACTAGAGCTGCTTTCCATAGTTGTGGGAATTGGGAGAGTCTAAGAGAATTACTGATAATGTGCGTCGGTGGTCCAATTATGGAGTCGAAAGTGAGTGCAACAAATTTAAGGTCAAGGGAGTCACCACTGAAATGCGACTTGCCTAGGACCTTTAGGAGGTATTTCTTAGCTTCACCTGTGGTGACAGCTCTGAAGTGAAACAGTGGATGAGAGGGTAGTGGGTTATCAGAGCTGGTTCTCAGAAGGGTGGAAACAGGGATGAAGAAATCAGGTGGAAGCACACTGCTTAGATTAGTGAAAGCATTACTGAACAAATCTGCTATAATAGTGCGATCAGTGGAGGGTTCACCATTAATGCTCATCATTGTGGGTGCTGCCTTCCAATCTTTTCCAGTGACTTCTCTGAGGTTATCCCAGAATTTCCTGCCGTCATTCCAGGATCTGTTTAGAGCTCCCTTGAAAAACTGATTTTTTGCTGCATGTATGGCTCTTGTACAGTTATTACATGCTTTTTTGTACATTTGAATATCAGCCAGCTTACCCCGGTGCATGGTCTCTGAGCCACAGGTGATCCCTCATTTTCATTTGTTCAAGTAAGTCTGGGGAACACCATGGATTGCTCCAGCCTTTGACTTTACGTTTCTTTATCGGAGCGTGCCGATCACAGACGCCATTAAATAGTCAACAGTACTGGAGGAGTAGGTATTATCCCAGTCTTGTTATCCGAGGTCTGCTTTCAGCATTGCAAGATATCCAGGTTTAAGGACCCTATTTATAACTGTTCTGGCTGGAGGTTTGGTGACGTTGCTAGACCATCGGAACAGAAAAGGCAAGTGATCACTGTAGG
Organism: Neoceratodus forsteri; assembly: GCA_016271365.2. Taxonomy (NCBI): domain Eukaryota; kingdom Metazoa; phylum Chordata; order Ceratodontiformes; family Ceratodontidae; genus Neoceratodus; species Neoceratodus forsteri. The sequence goes on along the minus strand of CM028133.1, from coordinate 80,237,449 downwards.
CATCAGGAAGAAGTATGGTCTGAGACCCTTCTAGCCTCCTTCACTAGAAGGGCCTGGATCTCTTCTTGTATCAGTGTGGCGTGTTGGTTGGAATACTGTGAATGAAGGGGTGGTCTGGATGGGTGTTGCCCACTGAACGCGAAAGAATGGCCTCTTTGAACTAGCTAAAGAACCCATTGGTCGGAGGTAATTCGCTGCCAATCTTCCAGATGTTTTGAGAAGCGACCCCGACCGCCTCGTCCCTCTGGGCAGGCGGGAGAGGAGGGCTCTACAACGAGTCAGGCTATGGAGGGGAGGGAAGGTTTGCCTGAGAGGGTTTGTCATTCCTTGCTCCTGTGCTTCCTGTTACTCTGGAAGGGCCTTTTCGGTTAAAGCCACCTCTCTGCTGCTGTCCAGTCCTAGACTGCTGCTCCTGTTTCCCACGAAAACTGTGCTGTTGTCTCCGAAATGGTTTCTGTTTTGGCTTGTACATTGCTTGTAAAGAACGGGCCGCCTTGCCGGCGTCTTGTAGTTTTGTTATGATCCTTTTGGAATACTCTCCAAAAAGGACCGAGCCCTTAAAGGGAACATCTAGGATGCCCGTCTGGATGTCTGTTGTGAAGCCCGAGATCCTCATCCACGAGTGTCTTCCAAGACATACACCTGTTGCTGCACTTCTGGCGGCGGTATCCGCAGAGTCATAGGCTGCACTGAGTACCTCTGTGCCCACGTCAGAGCCTGTCTGCAAGAGTTTGACCAGCCCTTCCTTTTGGTCTCCATCTGGTAAGTTTTTGACCAAGTCCAACCCTTGTTCCCACAGGGCATTCTGAAACTGAAGCATGTGGGTTAAAAAATTCAGTGAGTGGATGGAACATGTAGCAGACAAGTACATTTTCCTTCCCAGGGAATCAAGCTACTTCGACTCTTGGTTCGGAGGTTGAATGCTCAGGTGCTTTGGCCTTTGAGACCTGTCATGTGTGGCAGTGATGATCACTGAATCTGCTACAGGCTGTTCTCCCAGATAAGGGTTTTCTAGCAGGGCCCTATATAGGCAATCAGCCTTTCTGGGGACCGTGGAAGAAGTATAAGGGTGCTTCCAAGCAGCCTTAGTCATGTCCTGAAAAGTATCAACCAACGGTGGGTCCACCACTGGTTTTATATCCTTTTGGCATAGATATTTTGCTAGATGGCACCATTCTGGATCCAGGTCCTCTCTGTCCCACCCCATATTATCATGGATATGACACATCATATACATGAAAGTAGGGTCATCTGGAGGGGACCTTGGCAAATCCTTAGGATCTGGAAAAGGAATGCTAAAGGGTGAGCTGGATCTAGAGGAAGAGCTCGATGAAGAGGAATAACATTCTTCTGAGTAAGAGGAATCTGACCTCCTATGGTGATTCTTTTTCTTTTGCACACTTGGTGAGTGGGTAGGGGTCTTGGAAGGAGACCTCGGCTGTTTGTCTTTTGAATGTCCTCTAATTGGTGTAGGGCTTTTTTTCCTTAGAAGGAGGTCTGACAGAACTTTTTTCCCTCAGCGGAGGGCTAGGAGCCCGTGGTGGAGGTTGGTCAGCCGGAGACGTCTTAGTGGGGACTACATCCTTCTGGATTGTCTACCACCAGTAAATGAATAGATCTTTCCCCTCAGAGATCCTCAGACCCAAGGTTTGACCTGAGGTTTGGCCTGTCCCCAGCTGAGATGTCTGATCGTCTCCTGTATCCATTGATATGTGGTCCAATGCACCTGTCATTTGGTCTTTGGGTGTTGCTGGCACCTGTAAGAGGTCTGCATCCTCTAACCCAGCTGACGGCTGTCGTCGTTCAGACATCTGACCCAGACACTGGTGTCTTCATTGTACATCCGTCGGAACATGCCGACCTCCGGTATGGTGGATGTGTTGTTGTCCCATTGTTGGGTGTGGACCTCAGCTGGAGGCCGCTGGTCTTTGGACCTTTTAGCGGATGTATGGTCTGAAGTCCGTGTAGGGTCTGTGGTCTGTTTAACGGATGTTTGGTCTGCAGTCCGATTAGCAGACGTCCCCAGGACATAAGGCTTATGGAGGTCTGAAAGGCTGACCTTGACTGGTCGGAGCCCCGGCGGCGGTCCAAGGAGTCGGAGACTGTAACAGAGGCCGACTTGGGTGGCACTTTGGCAGGGCGGTCTGTAGATGAAGACTGGACTACAGAGCTCAAAGGCCGGCTGGTGGAGTGAACTTGAGGCCACACTTTCAGGGGCTGAAGAGTGGTTCCTGGGCTGGACCCACCTGATGTCTGGATCCTGGCAGGTGGTTTTTGGGCCTTGGACTGAGACAGAGATCTGGTAGAGCAGCTACACAAGTCCGAGCTCCCCTAGGAGTCTGACGTCCATGATTTAGATTGGGAGCGCTCTTTGTCCCTTTCCCGCTTTTCCTTGTGTTCTCCCGACTTATGGGAGGACCCTTCCTTTGAAGAGGTATTCTTTTGAATTGCTGCAAATTTTTGTTCAAGAAGGAAGGTCTCCAAAACTTTTTGGGCGGCGGATCCTCGTTCTGCTGTTGAAATTTTGACAAACAGGACAGGCCTTCGTGTTGTGCTCTGGGCCCAGGTATCACACACAGGCAGTGTGGCTGTCCTTAAACGAGATCTGTTTGCTGCAGGCACACTTAGATGAGTGCCTTTCAATGGAGGACATCGGGGAAGATGACATACAGAAAGAAAAAATGGAAAATAATAGCAAACTTTTTGGAAAAATAAAGAGAAATACTTAGGTAATGGCGTCGATCGGTTGCTGAAGGTGTTCTGTGGAGCCGATGCTTGTGAGTCGACAGCAGAAAAAGAACTGAGGGATGCTGGGGTACGGCCCCTTTCATGATGTGAGGGACGTCAGGGGTGGGCCGACGTTGGAGGCGGTCCCCTGCTGTATGTAGCTAGCTAGAGGTTTTCCATGGGGTCCTGCCGCCTGACGGCCTCAGTCCTAATGATGTAACCTGCTTCAAGAGCTGTATCTCGAAGTAGGATCAGTGTTTTCCAAGACAGGAAGCACTGCTCCCAAGTGTCAGCAAGCTCAAAGGGAGGTGCAGTCAGGGTCTCTAAGACCAAATTAAATTTCCACACTTAAACTGGCTCTCAGACCAGGGGGTGCAATAGTAGAATACCTTTTAGAAATCTCCAGCACTTTAGGAAATGGACACATAAAGGGATCCACAGCATGCCGAGTACACCAAACCATAAAACGTTTCCATTTTTGCAAATAGATGTACCACATAGACAACTTCCTAGTGACCAGTAGAACATCAGCAACTGCCAGGGGAAACTGTGATGCAGGACAGCTCTATGTCCTCAGGAGCCATCTGTAGAGGTGCAGAGATCGAAGACCCAGGTGCACGAGAGCACCCTGCTCCTGTGTCAGAAATCCTGCTTGCAGGGGGAGCGGGACAGGAGGCTCCACTGCCAGCTGCTGGAGTAGAGAGAACCAAACAAGTCTGGCCCAGTAAGGGGCCACCAAAGTCAAAATGGCTGGATAGCCAGTAGCCTGACCAGAACTCTTTGTATTACAGGAAATGGGGGAAAAGTGTGCAGAAACATCACTTTCCAGGAGAAGGACGATGTGTCTCACCAAAAAACTCCAGGCCCTGGAGCAAGTGGGCAGAAATGTGGCAGTTTTGCTTTGCATGGAGGCGCAAACAGGTCTATGTCTGGTTGAACACATTTCTCAAAAAGGTTGTCCATGATGGAGTTTGGGAGTTCCCATTTGTGACACCGCACAGGATCGGCTGAGAGGATCTGCCAGTGCATTCAGGGTACCAGGTAGGACCACTGCAGACAGAAATATGTCACATTCCATTGCCCAGTGCCAAACTCTCATTGCCTCTCTGCAGAAAGGATACAAATGTACCCTGCCTTGAAAGCTGATGTAGTACATCACCGAAACATTGTCTGTGTGGATCAGCAACTGGTTCACTGAAACAAAGGTGGCGCGGGCCTGTAGGCCACGCATAACAGCCCTCATCTCTAGAGTGTTACTGTGCAGAACCCTATCAACAGGTGTCCACTGGCCCCGAGTTCTGATGGGACCAAAAGGGCATCCATCCTGAATCTGAGGCATCCATGATCATCGGGGGCCCCTATGAATGGGTACACCATCTGTAGGATGGAGCAGACCAACTACCAGAGCAGGGAGCAGCGATGAGGAGGAGTCACTTGTATGAGATAATCCAACTTGTCAGAATGCTGTGCCCACTGTGCCCTGAGGAACCACTGAGGGATCCTCATAAGAAGGCAAGCTAGCGGGACAGTCAGAATGGCAGCTGGGGGGGGGGTGGCCTGAGGAATGGGGACACCATCTGTCATTGGATGACACCAGCTGTGCCTGGGACACCAGTGCTATACCACAGCTGGAGGACAAAAAATGCCCTGCTCAGACCTGTGTCCAGAAGTGCTCCTATGCATTGGAGCTGTTGGCAAGGGATAAGGACAGACTTCAGTTAGTTGACCAGCATACCCAGTTGGCTGAACAAGTAGTGGATCCAAAACAGTGTGTAGACTATGGCTTCTTGAGATGGGGTTTTCAACAGCCAGTCATCTCTGTTTATGGGAAGACACAGAGGCCCTCTCTGCAGAGGGCGGCTGTAGCAGCAAAAACTTTGGTAAATACACACGGTGCAGAGCACAAACCAAATGGCAATAAACAAAACTGGTAGTGTGACCAGATTAGGGGCCTGGAGGTAAGGGACCCGTTGGCGGGGAGTGACCATGCCACAGTCTGGTTCTGCCTGGACCTAGGAGGGCTAGAAAGCTGCACAAAGACGGAGGTAACTGACTTCAGGGGAACGGATTTTTAAGGAAATGGGAAGGATCCTTAAGGAGCATTTGGATGGGATTGGGTCAGACATGGACGCTGATAGTAGGTGGGAAATCATCAGGAGAGGGTGCAAGATGCTACTAGCACCTGTGCAAGAGTAAGACTAAAATGCGGTAGGGATCCGGAACCCTGCTGGTGGACCAGGGAGGTCCAGGAGGTGGTGCAGGGAAAGAAGGCAGCCTATAGGCACTTCAAGTGCTCAAGGAGTGAAAGGGATTGAGGGGAGTATGAGCTGATGGCTAGAAGGGCCACTAGGGTGGTGAGGGCGGCTAAGGCAAGGAAGGAGCAGAACCTGGCCAGGGAAATCAGGAGAGGGAACAAGGGGTTCTTTAGATATATTGGGGAAAAACGAAGGGTGAAGGGGCAGATTAGCAGGATTAAATCAGGGGAGAGATGGGCACAAGACCTGGGGGAGCAGGCTGAGGTACTAAATGAGTACTTCACCTCAGTTTTCACCAAGGAAAATGGGGGTGCTGCATCATACATGGGAGGAGACAGAGATACTGAGGAGGGGGGAACCCACCGATCGGGCGGTCTGGGGAGAGGGGAGGCATCACTGGCAGGAGGGGAGGGCTAAGCAGGGAGAAGAGGTACTGGAAGTGGAAATCACAGCAGAGTGAGTGAGGGAAGCCCTCAGCTCCCTTAAGACGGAGAAAGCACCAGGGCCGGATAAATTACATCCCAAAGTGCTGAAGGAACTTGCGGATGTCCTGGCAGAGCTTTTCACCATCTCTCTGAGGACAGGGTGGGTGCCCCAGGACTGGAAGGTGGCGCATATAGTGCCTATCCACAAGGGGGGGATCAAGGGAGGTGGCAGAGAACTACAGGCCTGTCAGCCTGACATCGGTGGTGGGCAAGGTGATGGAGGGCATTGTCAAGAAGAGGCTGGGGGGGGACCTGGAAAAGTCAGGGTGCGTCACAGAGCTAGACAAGGCAAAAGTGCCTAATGAGAAGACGCATGAGGAGCACTGGTTGGCATTCTTATGTATCATTTTGTCCCAAGGAATAGAGAAATGCATTCAGGAGATCATGCATTACATCCTTGTTTGAAATTCGAAAGAATATTATGACTTGGGTAATAAGCTTCCTATGAAATTAAGGATAGGTCCATTTTTGGAGTCTATACTGAATTCTTGAGAATTATCAGGCTTTGAAAAAGAAAATATTGAAAAAAATTCCCTAAGTGGCAACTCTTGATAAAGCCTATGATTAGGTGAAACGTTGGGTACATTACCATATTTTAAAATTATTAATAAAAGAAAGAATTTTTGAAAATGGAACCATCTTGTCTGCATCAACATTTTTTTAGCGCCTCACCACTTTTGCTCTGATATAGAGAAACCAATTTGCCTGGACGATAGACAGCATGGCTTCGTCTCGGGGAAATCGTGTTAGACAAACCTTGTGGAGTTCTATGACTGGGTGACGAGTGCCTTGGACCTTGGTAGACCAGTGGACGTCCTCTTTCTAGACTTCAGCAAGGCATTTGACTCTGTTTCTCACATGGGCCTGTTGGATATGCTGGGAGAAATGGGGTTGGGGAACCAGATGATCAGATGGATAGGCAATTGGCTCCAGGACTGGACCCAGAAGATCGTAGTTGGCAGGATAGTCTCATCCCCAAAGAGGGTCATTAGTGGGGTCCCACAGGGATCAGTCCTTGGGCCCCTCCTGTTCAACGCCTACGTCTCTGACATAAGGACAGGAATCAGCAGTGAGATGAGTCTCTTTGCAGATGACTCAAAACTGGGGGCGGTGGTGGATGGGGAGGAGGGGAGGGTGGCCCTACAGGGGGACCTGGAGGCTCTGGAAAGATGGTCTAGAAAGTGGAAGCTGAGGTTCAATGCAGGGAAATGCAAGGTACTCCACGGGGGCTGGGAACCCGGCCAAGTGTACACATCGGGATGCTACAAGTCTCATGGCTGAGAGGGACCTGGGGTGGTGGTGGATGTCAAAATGAACAACTCGGAGACTTGTAGGAGGGCAGCAGCCAAGGCCAACAGGATGCTGGGATGCATCGCTAGGGGATCACCTCCAGAAGGAGGGAAGTGATGCTCTGTATAACTGCTTGGTGAGGCCACACCTTGAGTACTGTGTGCAGTTTTGGAGGCCACACTTAAAGAGGACATTAAACCCTGGAGAGGGTCCAGAGGAGGGCAACCAAAATGATTTGGGGCTTGGGGACAGGACCTATGAGGAGAGGCTCAAGAGCTAAATATGTACACATTGGAAGAGAAGGACTGGGGATATGATAGAGGTCTTCAAGTACAGAAGAGGGTAAATAGGGGAGAACAGTCAGGGTGCTTCAAGGAAGGAGGAGGGCCACTAGAGGGCATGGGTGGAAGCTGGAGGGGAAGATTCAGGGAGAAAGGAGGAGGTGCTACTTCACTGAGAGGGTGGTGGAGCCATGGAATGCACTGCCTAGGGGCTGGTGGGGCAGAGACGGTGGAGGGTTCAAGAGGGCTGGGACAGGTACAGGAAGGGTTCTGGAAGCAAATCCAATGCAGCAAGAATATCCGGAACTGGGAAGGGAGAAGCCAGAGAAGGCGAGGGGGGCAGCAAGGTCAGCACTCAGGGTGGGGGCTGACCAATCGAGCAGACTCGAAAGACCGTTAGGCCTATTCTGCTGGCATTTTAGTATGTTAGTAACAACTGCTCTGACTGGTACTTTGAAAGTATCCCAAAGGTAAACTACTGAGGTTTGTCCAGAATAATTATAAAACCAGAACTCTCTTTTAACTATGGTGTGAGAAATAACTAAGTATCGCATGAAGGATTAAGGCTGCTATGTGGCTCAAGGGTGAAAGATATCCTCACAGAAGATCTGCTAATCACCACATCTGTCTTCTACTCCAACACACTGGTGCCCTCTGTGGTCAGATGCAGGCCCTCCTTTCTGAACAATAAAAGCAGCAGAAAAAGAAGCACTCCTGGAGGCTACGGTGTCAATGTCCTGAAACTCAGGTTACCTAAACCAGGGTGGAGACATACACAGTACACAAAAAAGCATAAAAAAATCCCAAAAGGAACAGCAAAACCACTATCACTACCACTAGGGCTGTTCCCTTTTGTTACTGACTACGCTTTTGGCATTAGGGCATCGCCGGCCACCATCAGTCCTCTCCTGTGATTGCCACAGCTCTGTCCAGACACCCACAATCCCGGGACACACCTCCACCCCACAATCACCCTGGCTCCCTACCCCAGGGCGGGGCTGCCAGTTCCCCAACAGAACTCCTACTATGGTACTAAAAGGTACCTTGACTTCCTCCTAGGGCAGGGCTGCCGGTTCCCCGACGGAACTCCGACTACGGTACTAGAAGGCACCCTGGCTTTCCCCCCAGGGCAGGGTTGTCTATTCCCTAATGGACCGACATATGGTAAAACGAGCAAGAGGTTGCAGGTCACAGTGCAGAGTCCGGGAGCAGGGAGGATGTTATCTCGCCGATGGAACCCCAAGGTTTTTTCAGAGAAAGAACCCCAAGAAGCGGGATGTACAAGGACATCCAAGGCAGAAGTACTGATGTCTGGCCTGCCTCCCACAGAAACAGGTGCTGGCAGCTGTATTCCCCCTGGCCTCTGCCAGGAGCTAATCATGCACCAGTCACTCCCCCCCCTCGGAGGATGAGAGCAGTCCACAGGACACTCAATCCTCCCCCCTCCACCGGGCTGGCCCTCCGATGTCCAGAGTCCAGATTCGGACACAGGCCGTTGGAATCACAGGTAGAAATCCAATCCCAGTGCCAGTGGGCTGGCCCCTGTTCCCTTTTCTTTTTCATATCTATTGTGTCCTATGAGTATTTATCCAGTGTGGTTTAAATAAACTGGATTTCAAGACTTTTGACACTGTAGCCTCCAGAAGTGCTAATTTTTCTGTTGTTTTCGTAGCCCTGCACCACTTTTTTTTGGGCACCCACATGCATTCAACCACATCTCCTACTTGTGGAATCTCCTTTTTAAACAGCCTGTTCCCATTCCAGAAGGTGCCTCAGTTCCACGAAAAATAAAAGCCTTCTTTCCCATGCCAACCCTTCAGCCAGGTGTTAAAGTCCTTAATTTTCTCTCCTCTATTATATCCCTTACTTGGCACTGGTAGAACCTCAGAAAAGAATATCTATGCTGCTGTCTACTTGCTGCCTAGTTCCCAGAAACAATCCTTGACCCTGTCTATGCTACGGTTTGCCATCATTATTACCAAAATGTATCCCAATATTCGGCCTGCCCTACCCTACCTTAATGAGCTCCTCCAGCCAGAAAAGCATTTTGACCACTGTAGCCCCTGGGATACAACAATCGGATCACTTCCCCTGAACTGGCACTGCACACCAGCCTCCGTGTCCACCTAAATATAGACTCTCCCAAGAGCACAATATGCCTTTACCGACTGCCATCCTTCCTGAAGCCACCCCCCCTTGGCATATCACTGCCTGGTGCTGCCAGATTCTCTCGGGTTGGGCCAATGATTTTCCGTTTTCAATGGAAAACACTAGTTTAAACCACCAGAATTTGTAATTTTTAAACCAGCACCTGTAAGTCAATATTTCGTGAAAAAATGCACTATGCACCAGCTTTTTTGACAAACCCCTCAATTTTTAGCCAAATGTTTGTAGAAAACATGCTGATTTGACCTCAGTTTTGAATTAAAAAAAAAAATCGTAAGATTTTGCCAAACAGAATTGACCACTGTTGAAAACAGATAATCATTGGCTCTACTACGGTTTCGACTGCTTCTTTCTCACTGGAGTCAGTGGCTTGATCCAGTTTTACCAGTGACTTGAACTGGTTCTTATTTTCTACTTCAAGTGCCCCTTACCCTACAGTACAAAGGTCAAAAGTGGCATTGGCCCACTAGCCAAATGCTGGTGGATTTTTTATCAGGCTAGTACTGGCGGGGATCTGCGTGGGGTGGGATCTGAGGGAAACAGCATTGTGGAGCACATAGGGTTTTTCTGGATTTTTCTCATGCATCCCTCCTCCCTAGCACCAGGCACAGGACTTGCGTCCCCACATATGTCCCTGGGAGCACTTAATAATGCCTTATGGAGGAGACAAGCTCCTGCATCCACGGCAGGGGCCGCTATGCTGCCAGAACCAGTGTACCTCCCTTCCCTGGCTGGGAGCGCTGCCATGCGACAGTGCTACCCTAGCCACCCCAACCCCCCAGGCCACCTGTCCTGGCTTCTAGAGTCTGCTCTTGAATGCGAGTGACAAGCACAAAAGTCCACAATGCTTCCGCTGGGCCATCAGTATGCCACTTTGATTTTCCTTTTTAATGGATAGCACCAAAAAGAATAGGTTACTCACCTGAAACCACAGTTCTAGAAGTAGTATATGGTTCACATCCACATTCTGGCAGTTCAACTGGAACGATGTTATTGGCCAGTATAAGTTCCTCCCACCACCCGGATGGTATATCCCGACTCCGCTCTGTGACGTCGGAACTCGCACACCGGAAGAAAGATCAGGTGCACTTGCCAGTTGAGACTGGGTGGGTTGTGTGGATGTGAAGCATACAGCACTCCTAGAAGGAGACGTTAAAGGTGACTAATCTATTCTTCTAGGGGCATGGATATGATTCCCTTATCCACACTCTGGCAGACTCCTAGCAGTTCTCTGGGAGGAGAGACAGGGCACTCACCCCTACTTGGCAAACAGAGATTAAAGAACTGAGGTCCCAAACCCACACCCTGGCGTGACTCAAGGTCGATGAGGTAATGGGAAATTAAGGTGTGTGCTGGCTTCTAGGTAGCAGCCCTACAGATCTCCTATATGGGGATATCCCTGGAAGCAGCCACCAAGGCAGTGGTACATCTGGTGGAATGAGCCCCGATCCCTACAGAAGGCTCCTGATCAGTCAACCTATAGCACAGGCTGATGCAAGATGTGATCCACCTTGCAGGCGTCCACTTTGATGCCACTCTGCCAGGCGGAGCTGCAGTGTAGGTGACAAACAGCTGGCGAGCCTACTCCCAGACTCCAGCCATACACTCAATATGTTTGTTAGTTAGTTAAAACTTCATTTTTCAACTGGATAGAACTTTAGGTTCAAAGGGCCTATTTTCAAAGTTGTCCTGTGTACATAAAACATACATTCAAGAACATTTATGTCATATAGCAGGACAGCACTTTCTGCAGGTGAAGGAAATGGAACCTGTGGTCACCCTCCGAAGATGGGCTGGCAAAACATACCGATATGTCTCAGATCCTGCTACTGTAGCTGAACTTTTCAACTCGTTCTTCATTTCTTGTGCCCTGCCTGACTCACCCCCTCCTCCACCTGATTCCACAAATTCCTCCCCCTCCTACTCCAGCTTCCTCTTTTCTTCCTTCACGCCCCTGGAAGTTTACACTACACTCACCTCTCTAAACTAGTTCAAAACCAGCCCTGATGGCTTGCACCCTAGACTGCTCCACATCTCTGCCTCAGCCATAGTTGCACCCCTGACACATATACTCAACCTCTCTATCACCACAGCTACGGTTCCCTCTGCCTAGAAACTAACCAAAATCCTTCCTCTCCACAAAGGCGGTGACCCCTCCCTACCGGGAAACTACAGACCCATCTCACTCCTCCCCTCCCTCGCCAAAATCCAAGAATCCCTCATGTTGTCCAAACTGTCCCCATTTCTCTCCAAAAACAGCTCCCTCTCCCCCTTTCAATCAATCAGGATTTAGAAAACATCACTCCACTACTACCACCTTGCTACGAGTAACCGACTCAATCCTCTCTGCAATGGACAACGGCCAAACCACCACCGCCATTTTCACTGACCTGGCGAAAGCCTTCGAATCGGTCTCCCACCCTCTGCTGCTTTGCAAACTAAATTCTCTTGGCCTTGTTCAACCTGCCATCAACTGGTTCCACTCTTACCTCCAGAATAGGCAGCAGTTAGCCCAAATAGGAGACACCCTCTCCCTTCCCCTCCCCTCCTCTACCCATCCTCTTGGGCGTCCCCCAAGGCTCTATCCTTGGCCCCATCCTTTTCTCCCTATTCATAAATGACCTCCCCTCTGCCCGTCTCTCCTCAAATGTGCATCTGTATGCCAACGACACCATCATCTATGCCTCAGGCCCCTCGCATGATAGTGTGCTTGCAAATCTCCAAAGAGACTTCGATCAAGTCCGAGCCTGGCTCCTGAAAAACCATCTTAAACTTCATGCCAAAAAAACAGTCACCATGGCATTCAGTACTAGACAAAAGCTCACCTCCCTATCAGCCCCACCACCAATCTCCACCCTGGACGGTATTCCCCTCGAGTTAGTACCCGCCTTCAAGTACCTGGGAGTCTGGCTGGATTCCCACCTCAACTTTTCCACCCACGTCGAGGCCATCTGCACCAAACTCCGGCCCAAACTGGCCACCCTCTATCGCCACAAAGTCAGCCTTCCCCTTCCCACCCATAGAGAACTCATATGCAAAACCATCTTGCCAGTGCTAGACTATGCGGACGTCATCTATGGCATAGCCCCAACTTCATCCCTCTCAAAACCTGATGTCCTACTCAGCTCTTTCTGTTGCTTCACCACTGCCTTTCCGCAACTTACTCATCACTGCCTCCTCTACCCCACACTATCCCTGACGCTCTCTCACACAGGAGAACTGTCCACCGCGCCTCCCTCATAGTTAAATATTGGTTAGGCTCCCTACCCCCAACCTGTCTTCCCGCCTCTCTCCTGCCATTTCCCTAGGCTACTCCCTACGCCATAGACACTCATGTACTTTCCACCTCACATGCCCACTCTCTGCCACTGGTCAAGCTGCCTTTTCCTACCAGCTCCCCCTCCTATGGAACAATCTCCCACCCAACCTTCACCAGGCCTCCTCCCTATCAGCCGTTAAACAACTCCTCAGGCTCCTCCCTTCCCCTTCCTGCCCAAGTTGCTCATCTGGACCCACCCCAACTCGGGCCTAGCCTACCCTTGGTGGCCCCTTTTGGTCAACAATTTTGCACACGTCAACCCCAAATTGTATAACTGCTTACCTACTGTACAAATTCTGTGCTAGTTTACATAACACTGTAATACTACTACTTGTAAATGCTGTATATATAAACGTTTGTAATATACTGTAAATACCAACGTTAGAAACAGAAAGTCTTGATGTTGTTCTAAATGACTGTTCAAGCAATCAGTTGTACTTTACTGCACACTTCTGTGCAATGTCTTGATGTTGTACTTAACATCTGTAACAAGAAATTTTTGTGCTTCTCTGCCTACCTCAGTGTACACCTTGTACCCAGGTCGCACCTAGAAACGCAGTGTGCCTTTCCCGGTCACCAATTTTAAATAAATAAATAAATATGTTAATCACCTGGTTAAGGTGAAACTCTGATATCACCTTCGGGAGGAACTTCTGGTTGGGGCAATGGATGACTTTGTTCCTGTGGAATACCAGACAGGGAGAGTCCAAAGAGAGCACCTGGAGTTCTCAGATCCTTCTGGCTGACACAACTGCCACCAGGAAGGCTATCTTCCACAACAGGCGAGACAAGTCATACCAGCACGGCAGCTCAAAAGGCTTGCCCTCAAGCACAGCCAAGACCAACAGAAAGTCCCACGGTGGAGGTGGTTCATGCACCAAAGGGGACAAGCAGTTGAGGCCCCTCAAGTCTCTCCTGAAAAAAGGGCACAGTACTGTTACAGTTATGCCTGAAAAAAGGCACAGTGCTAGTTAGTGTACGACCAATGATTTTCCATTTTCCTTTTTTCTTTCAAATGGCACTTTTTGGCAGCTGGTTGCCACCTTTGCCTGTTTTAGGCTATACCACAGCTCCCTCTGTCCCATTCACATCTCCCACCATCATGCTGGTATTCCACCTTCTCCTGGGTCACTGTCAGCACAGCATACCAGCTCATACCTGGTAAACAGAGATGGCTGCCAGGTGCACCTTAAGGGTCACCACTCACAGTCCCAGTTGGGAAAGGGACCAGATGCAGTCCAGGATGTAGCCACAGGGCAGGCAGGGGGATCAAGCTCCTTGCTCTGACACTAAATGGAAAACCTCTTCCATTTAAAGGCTTAGCACATATGAGTCAACTCTTTCCTAGAGGCCTCCATTACATGGAGGACATCCTTGAAGAGACCCAAGGTCTGGCACTCTAGCCACACTGGAACAAGGCTGTGAGGTTCAGGACCATATTCGGAAGTCTGGTCAGCAGGTCTGAGTGAAGAAGCAGTTGCAGTGGAGTACTGCTGCTGAGGCTGAGGAGAACTGGGTACCAGAACTGCTGAAGCCAGTCTGCAGCCATTAGGACCATCCATGCCTTGCCCTTCCTGACCTTGACTAGTACTCTGTGGATCACGGGGAAGAAAGCAAAGGTCTGGGGTCCAGGGCCTTGCAAAGGCATCCCCCATCAGCATCCTGGACTGTGGGGGCACAAAATAACCTCAGTCTGGCATTCTCCCAGGAGGCAAACAGCTCCACCTAGTGTGAGCCCCACAGGGAGAACAGGTGGCTCGCCACCTCCTGATTCAGAGAACACTCGTGCGATGTCTCTCCAACCTAGCTGAGAGCATCTGCCAGCTGACTGTTCTCCCCATGACATGAATCACCAGGAGATCGGCACCCAGGCTGCGTACGAGGGTCCAGGTGTGGAGTGCCTTCCAATACAGAGGAAAGGAGTGTATGCTGCCTGGTCTATTCAGGTAAAACATGGTTGTGATGTTGTTTGTCTGGGCCTGAATGTCCTGACCCCTGACTAGCAGAGCAAACTCTGTCCAAGTCAAATGCACTGCATGGAGCTCCAGCAGGTTTATGTGGTAACAGGACTCTGGGCAACCAGAACCCACGGGCCACGTGGTCTCTCATGTGCTCCCCACCATACCAGATGCATCTGTCGTCAGCATGACAGCTGGCTCCGGGAAGACAAACAGGATTCCTCCCTCCGGATGTTCTGGGAGAAGCCAACACAAGATGGCATCCCACATCAGCTGACTCATTGTGACTGGCTGGTCCAAGTGGCCGAGGTCCTGGGACCACCGACGGACCAGCTCTCACTGAAGGTGGTGCATCCGCCAGTGGGTCTAGCGAAGCATGCTAGTGCAGGACACAATGTATCCCACCAGTTATAGGAAATTCTGGGAAGAGCACAAGAGCCCAATCTGAAATAAGCAGGCAAAGGAGGTTATATGTATGCCCAGACTGCTGGGAGGGTGGGTCCCGGCCCACAGGGAGTCTAGTTCTGCCCCGATGAACTTGATCACCTGCTTCTGTATCAGTTCCAACTTGTCCAGGTTGACCAACAAGCCCAAGTTGCAGCAGGTCTGGAGAACCAGGTCTGTGGATCTCTCCACTGCCTCTCTGGATGGACTAGCTATTAGCCAATCATCCAGGTAGGGGTACACTCTGACTCCTTGGCACCCCAGGTGGGCCACCACCACATCCATACATTTAATGAAAACTCTAAGAGTGCAGAGGAGATGCTGAAGAGCATGACCTGAAAACTGGCACAGGACCCCTTCCGCTCAGAAATGGTGGTATTAGCGGTGGGATCCATGGACAGGAATGTGGAAGAACTCATCCTGAAGGTCCAGGGAGCAAAACAACATCCTTTGCTCCAAGGATGTACAATCTGGCTCAGAGTGACCATCCGAAACTTGCATTTCCACATGTACTGGTTGTGATTATGCAGATCCAGTAAGGGGTGTCAATCCCCGGTCTGTTTTGGCACCAGGAAGTACCTGGACATGTAACCCTTACTGGCCAGGGCATCTGGGATATGGGCTATTGCCCTTTTCACAAGGAGCTGGGCTATGTGCTCTCTTGAGGGCGAACAGGGTGTCCTGAGACATGCCGGATAGGGTTGACAGAACCCTTGGAAGTTCTGGGTTATAGTTCTAGTCTAGAACTTTTGAAAAAGTTCTAGGGTTCTAGTCTTTTTTAGAACTTCGACCCTATTTATTTCATTTTTCTGCCAGTAATAAAGGTAATAGTGAAATACACATGACATTCAGCACATGCTGCCAATTACAAGACAATAGTGAAATACACATGAAATTGAGCACATGCTGCCAATTACAAGACAATAGTGAAATACACATGAAATTGAGCACATGCTGCCAATTACAAGACAATAGTGAAATACATATGAAATTGAGGACAAAAAGAAATAAAACCTGTTCAACATAAGGGGAGAGAGAAATGATAATGTATGACTTTGATATAGAAACACAGAAACATAGAAGTTGACAGCAGATAAGGACCGCAAAGGCCCATCCAGTCTGCCCATTTCTTTTTCTACCTCACAAATGTGCAATCAGCCTTTGCTCCGTCAGTGGCCTATCTATTCATACTCATCTGTATTGCTCCCTTAATGCCTATCTCATGCCTGTTTGAAGCCCTGCACTGTATTCATAGCCACCACTTCCTAAGGTAGACTGTTCCATGCATCCACCACCCTTTCTGTGAAAAAGAACTTCCTCACATTACCCCTTAATCAGCCTCCCTCTAATCTCATGCTGTGTCCTCTTGTCCTGCTATTTTTCTTATATTGAAGCATGTAAGACTCTTTCACTTTGTTAATGCCCTTAAGGTGTTTGAATGTTTTGATCATATCACCTCTCTCCCTCCTTTGCTCTAGAGTATACATATTGAGCTCCGTTAATCTGTCCTCATGTGATGCAGTGCCTGATATATTGGGTACAGTGCAGCAGTCCAAGGGCACATAGTAGGGTGATGAGCTGGCCAGTACGCAACATATGAGACAGTCACATAACATACCGAAGTGATTTTCCTGTCTCTCCTCAAAACAAGGAGATATATTTCTGTCATATATTTGAAGATACCACACAAGTGGCTGCTGGGCTGCACACAGTCATACACATTGGGTAGGACAGTGTGGTCAAACAGCACACAGCGAGAGGATGGGCTGGCCACAGAGTACACCACAGGAGACGGAGTCACACAACACAGTGAAAGGGATTTTTCTAAATCACCTCCCAACAGAGAAATATATTTTTGCCATGTGTTTAAGGATACCACCACACAACTGGCTACCGGCCTGCATACGGTCACACACACGGGGTGGGGCAAAGTGCAGTCAAAGGGCACACCGCAGCAGCATGATAGGCTGGCCACAGTAGACAAGACAGAGTCACACACACGCACACACACGCACAGAAAGGGATTTTTCTGTCTCTCCTCCCAACAAGGAAATATATTTTTGGTATATATTTAAGGATACCAGTACAACTTGTCTACTGGGCTGATCAAAGGGCACACAGCAAGGTGATGGACTGGCCACAGGAGACAGTCACACAACACAGTGACAATGGATTTTTCTGTCTCTTCTCCCAACTGGGAAATATATTTCTGGCATGTATTTAAAGATGGCAGAAGGAATACTGCCCCAGTGCTATAGTGTGCTCAGGACAAAAATATTAAATCAAAGCACACAAATCCCGGCACTACCACCACTAGCCACACAGTCCAATAAGTAAAATACAAGAATGTGCCTCAAAATTACATTTATTAAAAACAATCGTATGTAAAAATACTCCCTGAGGAAACCTTTGCAGGTGAAACCAGTATGAGATGGTGAGTTGTTCCCCCTTGTCTCATGGTAAGGGGTATTTTTACACACTACTGGCTTTAATAAAATGAGATTTTGATGCATGTTCTTGTATCGTACTTATTGAATTGTTTGGCTAGTGGTGGTAGTGCTGGGATTTTATGCTTTGGTGTATGCAGGATACCACGGAACTGGCTTTTGGGCTAGACACAGTCACACACAACATACTCTGGGGTACAGTGCAGTCAAAGGGCACACACACAGCAGGGTGATGGGCTGGCAGTGGCCACAGAACCCCACAGCAGGAAACAACACAGTGAATACCGTGTCAAAAACTAACTGCCTTGTATGTATCAGGAGGTTTGGGGTGAAAGGACCCCTTCAGCAGTCATCATGGTACGGTTTTTCACTTTGTTGAATTTATTTATTGAAATGTTTACTAGTAAAGCACACTGAACAACACAACGTGTTGCTCATCTCATGGTGCAACCTGGGAGACATTTATCCCCGTTTATTTCCAACTTTCTCTGGTTCCATTAATTTTTTTCCCCATCCCCCAGCCGGGTGATCTCCTCCTGAGTGCTCCTGACCATTCTTTCCCATCGTAACCCCAGCCCCCATGCAACCTTTTTGTTTGTTTTCAGCAAGGCAATACACTTGTTAAAAATGTTTCAAAACAGCAGAATGCTGCCTGATAAAATGCAACCGGCACGTCCGAGGTTGGACTTGGAGCACAGCACTCCACAGCATGCCTTCCTCAATCGGAGTTAGACACAGGACTGGAGCTGCACAGTCGCACTTCCCTTATCCCGAATTATGGATCCCGCAAGACTTACCCCTCCGACCTTCTTTCTACCACCTGACCGTACAGCAGCTGGTCATGTGATGGGGACTCCGGAACGCAACCTTGCTGCTCCCCCCCCCGGTCATAAGTTGCACAGTAGGGAGCAGCTGAGCTGAAATGACTTGGAAACATCAGCGCCAACCGGCAGGACTGCAGCTAGCAATTCCAGGGCCCCGGTCAGGCTGTTTGATTAGGGACCCTGTATCCCTAACCAAGTAAGCCGGGTCTCTTTTGATGCTCTCTGGTGAGTTCTGGTGCTTTTAGTGAAGCTAAAAACAAGATTTTGTGAAGCTTTCCCTAACCCATAATCCTTAGTTGAGGGAAGCACAAGACTCAGATGTATGGTCCCATCGCTTAGAAGGAATGACGGGGTCATCAGGGAGCCAGCACAGGAGGGCAGAGCATGACTGAGCAGCCAGAAGGCAGCTTTCCTCTGCGGGGATTGTCACTCACCCTCCACTGACACGTAGTGGGTGGGTACCTTGAGATGTGACACATACCTCCACACGTGTGCGTCCACGGTAGGGGGCTGGATCACAGGCCGTGGGAGACTGGAAAAATAAATACAGGTTACTCACCTGTAACAGGAGTTCTAGGAATGGTATATGTTGTTCATCCACACTTATTGGCAGGTTCCTTGCCGGAAGGTCTTCAAGCTGGCTCCTCCCACCCACCCGGGTGGTAAAACTCTTGGCTCCGCCCCATGACGCCAGATCTGGCCTGCTGGAAGCTCAGGTTGTGCGTCGAAGCCGGGGAGGTCGGGTGGGTCGTGTGGATGAACAACATACACCATTCCTAGAACTCCTGTGAGGTGAGTAACCTGTATTTCTAGGGACATGGATATGTTGTTCATCCACACTTATTGGCAGACTCCTAGCAGTTCTCCAGGAGGAGGGAGGCAAGGCACACACCCCCTACTTAGGGAATAAAGACTGGAGAACCGAGGCCCCAAAACCAGCATCCTGGCGTGATTCAAGGTCGATGTGGTAATGGGTAATAAAGGTGTGTGCTGACTTCCAGGTAGCAGCCCTGCAGATTTCCTGGATAGGGACATCCCTGGAAGCAGCCACCGATGCAGCAGTATGACGGGTAGAATGAGCTCTTATCCCTCTGGGAGGCTCCATGCCCGCCAACTTATAGCAGAGATCTATGCAGGAGGTGACCCACCTGCCTATCGCCTGCTTGGCTGCAGGTCTGCCAGGTGCGGCTTCAGCGTAGGTGACAAACAGCTGGCGTAACCTCTCCCGATTTCAGCCGTGGCGCTCCTTAAAATAAGCGAGCCTTCTAGGGTCCAAAGTATGGAGCCTGTATTCGGTCTCCAGATGTGATTGGGGTAGAACACCGGCAGAGTCAACACCTGGTTAAGGTGAAACTCGACACCACCTTGGAAGGAATTTCGGTGGGGCGCGGGACAACCTTGTCCCTGTGGAAGATCAGGTAAGGAGACTCAATGCAGAGCGCCTGGAGTTCTCCCATCCTTCTGGCTGACGTGATAGCCACCAAGAAGGCGGTTTTCCACGACAGGTGAGAGAGTTCACACCTGTGCATTGGTTCGAATGGCTTGCCCATGAGCTTTGCCAGTACCAGCAGTACATCCCACGGAGGTGGAGGTTCTCGCACCGGAGGGGAAATGTGAACAAGGCCTTTGAAAAAGCGCCAGACCACCTTCTCCTGCGCCACCGACTGCTCCTCGCCCGCCGTAAAGCAGAGATGGCTGCCAGGTGCACCTTTAGGGTCGTCGACCTAAGCCCTTGACTAGAAAGTGACCATAAATAGTCCAAATGCTTGCCAAGGAACAGGAGGAAGGGTCCAAGCCCTTACCCTGACACCAAATGGAAAACTTCTTCCATTTGAAGGCATAGCATTTGCTGGTCGACTCCTTACGGGATGCCTCAACAACACTGAGGACCTCGTTGGAAAGACCCAAGGCCTGGAACTCTATCCGCTCAGGAACCAGGCCGTCAGGTGCAGGGATTGAAGATCCGGATGGATCACCTTCCCCTGACTGACTGAGAGCAGGTCCAGGTGAGCTGGAAGCTGCCTCGGGAGCCTGGAGCTGAGGCTGAGGAGATCTGGGTACCAGAACTGGCGGGGCCAGTCTGGGACTATCAGAATCACCTGCGCCTTGTCCCTCCTTGTCTTGAGAAGCACCTTGTGAATCAAGGGAAATGGGGGAAAGGCGTAAAAGAGGCCCGGGGTCCACAGCCTCGAGAAGGCATCCCCCTGCAGCGAGCCCTGCTGAGGGGGGCGGGCATGAAACAGCCTCAGCTTCGCAATCTCCCTGGAGGCAAACAGGTCCACCTGAGGTGTGCCCCAGTGGGAGAACAGATCTTGTACTACCTCCGGCAGGAGAGACCACTCGTGAGATGCAGCCCCTATCCGGCTCAGCGCATCGGCCAGGGTGTTGGAGGCTCCTGCCACATGAATGGCTAGGAGATCCGCCTCCAGGCTGCGCACGAGTGACCAAATGCAGAGAGCCTCCTTGCATAGAAGCATGGAGCGGGTCCCGCCCTGGCGGTTCAGGTAGTACATGGTCATGGTATTGTCCGTCTGGACTCGGACCACTTGACCCCGGAGAAACGGAGCAAAGGCGGTGAGAGCTAGGCGGACCGCTCGGAGCTCCAGCAGGTTGATGTGGCATCGATTCCCGCGGGACCAGAGGCGTGCACTGGTGTTCCCCAGATGGGCACCCCAACCCATCAGAGAGGCATCGTCGATAGAGAGACCGTCGCGGGGCGGACAAGCGGGATGCCCTCCTGCAGATGGGATGAACGTCCACCACTGGAGAGCATTCCACATCTCCTGGGTCACTATCACTAGCTGTCCAAGCGATCGCAGTACGTGACCACTGGCTGGCCAGTCCCTCACGAAGAGGGGCGATGTGCCAGCGTGCTCCAACGGACCACGCTGGTACAGGTCGCCATGAGACCCAGGAGGCGCAGGGAATTCGGCAGGGCGCGATTGCTCAACCAGAAATGATTGGGCAAAGGAGGTAAGAACTGCCCCTGTCCGCCGGGAGCCGTGCTCTGGCTTAAAGAGAGTCGAGCTCTGCCCCGATGAACAGGATCACCTGCTTTGGCTCGAGTTCCGACTTGGCCTCGTTGATGAGAAGGCCGACTTGAGAGCAAACCTGGAGGGCCAGATTCTCTGACAGCTCCACCTCCCGCCTGAGGGGCTGCTATCAGCCAATCGTCCAGGTAAGGGTACACCGACCCTCGGCGCCAGAGGAATGCTGTCACCACTGCCATGCATTTGGTGAAGACCCTGGGAGCTGGAGATAAGCAAGGGCATGGCTCGAACTCGAAGAGGATCCCTCCGCTCGAAAGCGGAGGAATCTCGATGTGACGGACGGATAGACGTGAAAGAACGCAGGTCCTGTAGGTCCAGAGAGCAGAACCACACCGTGTTCCAGAGATGGTATTATTTATGCCAGAGTGACATTCTGAAGGTCGAGACCTTAGGAACTTGTTCAGGTCGTGTAGGTCGAGAATGGGGCGCCAGCCCGCCGTCCGTTTCGGAACCAGGAAATACCTGGACACGAACCCCGGGTCTAAAGGGGGGTCCTCTACCTCCGTGATCACCTCCTTTTGGAGGAGGAGAGCGATGTCGGCTCGATGAGCCGCCAGTGAGGCTGCGGACCCCAAGGCCCCCCGAGGTGCGACGGCTCTGAAGGGCGGGGCCTGCTCGAATTTTAGAGGTAGGCCTTTTCCCACCACCTCCAGTACCCACCTGTCCGTGGTAACAGTGGACCAGGCAGAAAGGAAGTGTCTGAGCCGTCCCCCCAGGGGAACCAGGGGTGAGGTGACAGGGATGGGGGCGACACCCCTCAGCCCATCACTGGGCAGGCTTGGAGGAGGGACCAGCCGAGGGACCTCCTGGGCCTTTACCTCCCTGCTTCCTGTTGGAGGAAGCCAACGGCTTGGGTTTGGAATTCCAAGCTCGAGCCTGCTGGCCCTGACGTTGCTGGGCCGGGCGGTCAGCGGGCGCAGAAGGACGAAAGGGCTTAGGCTGTGGCTTGCGGCCTTTGTCCTTCTGAGCGGAAGAGACCGAGTCCAAGGTAGCATTGGACTTCTCGATCCTCTGCAGGTGACCTTCCACCCCAGGATCGAAGAGGTCAGTCCCCAAAAAGGGAACATCCGCCAACTTGTGCTGGGTATCCGGGTAAGGTGGATATCCTCAGCCAAGCCCGGACGACGTATGGCCACCATGCGGCTGCTACAGACCTGGCACACGAGTCCTCGATGTCTAACGCAGTCTGAGCTGCTGTTTGGCCACTGCCCTGCCCTGGTCCCGCACCTGCCTGACCGTAGTCTGCAGATCTGCAGGAAGATGAGGGACAACCTCATCCAGGGAGCCCAACAGGGCATGAGAAAAATATGTGCCATGAGGACTGGCCGAACTGGCCTGATGAGGCCGAGAGAGAGCGCAGCATAGACTTTTCGCCGGCATAATCCAATTTCTTGGATTCCTTGTCGAGGTTTGTCCACATCCTGGCTCTCGCACGCCGGAAAACGCTGTCGGTAACCAACCCCTCGGCCGAGGGATGTTCCGAAAAACCGGACAGGGAACAGGTAGGGACCGCATACTTCCTGGCCGAAGGCGCAGGGCAGGAAGCAGGACGCTGACAAAGTTCCAAGGCCGGACCCACTATGGCTTTGGCCACCGGAAAGGCCTCCGTAGGAGAATCCCCTCGGTCCAGAATCTCCGTGAGGGGATACCTGACCCGTTTAGAAACGGGTTCGAGCTTCATCCCGGTGGACTCCTAGATGAGTCGAAGCAACCCTAAGAAGGACGTAAGGGCTATCGTCCACTGACTGCCTTCCCAGGACCCAAGTCCATGCTTGGAGAAGAGGAGGAACCATCATCGGACTCAGAAGAGTCCTCAAAGAGCTGCCTGGGCCTGAGCCACCCTCCACCTGCCGAGGTTTATTGGGAGTGAGGGTGACAGACAGCCTATAGGGCAAACCCAAGGCCGACTAGAATTTTTGGTCGGAGCCCCAACTAATGGCTGTGGAGGCGGAGGTTCCACCAGAATTGGTGGGGCAGCTGGAATTGGCCGAACAACCGGCCTGGGAACAGGCTCCTCGCGCTACGAGGGTTGTTCGCGGCTCGGTGACAGCCACTTAATGGCGGGGAAGGCGACTGGGTGACTATTCCCGGTCAAAAGAGCTGTTGCCACATGAGTTCCTCGTACTTCCGACGCAACTTGCGCCGAAGCCTCCCCTCGTCCGAGGAAGAGCGGCGGCGCCACTTGCCGTGCGGCGCGAGACCGCCTATGGCGGCGGGATCGGTTGGACCGCGAGGATGTCCGAGACCGAGAGTCTCGACTAGGCCGAGGAAGGCGAGG
This sequence comes from Neoceratodus forsteri, assembly GCA_016271365.2. Lineage (NCBI taxonomy): Eukaryota > Metazoa > Chordata > Ceratodontiformes > Ceratodontidae > Neoceratodus > Neoceratodus forsteri. Next base: position 80,213,925 of record CM028133.1, on the reverse strand, counting down.
AGAAGTGTCGGAAATCGGCACTCCCCTCGGCTCGGACGATCCCACCGAAGGCTCCGGAACCGGAGGCACAGACGAGCCGACGGGATCCTCAACTCCCACCGGGGGAACCGGGGAGAGGGGATTCTCAGCTTCTCCAGCCGACAACCCGTCTAACGGGTCGAGAAAAATCTCGACCGCTGTCGGGAGTCTCGGTCCAACTGGCCTGACGGGGACACCATGAAGCCAGTGGCCGAGCTGAGGGTCGACCGAGTTGACTGTCGACAAGGGAGGGGATCTTTCCCGCTCCCAAGAGCGTCGATGGAGAGACTTACTTTTGCTCTTTTTGGACCTGGAAAAAGGTCCCGAAAGTTGGACCCTCACCTTTGGTCGAGAGGGTCAGACAAAGCTCCTTAAAAGAAGCCGAGTATGAGGCAGCGAGAGAGAGCGGGACAAATGCCGCAGCCGAGGTAGAAGCGGCCCGCGCCACCTCCTCTTCGAGGGTGATCATCTGCTCGAGCTGATCCGCCGAGCCCGCCGCCGCGGACACCGCCAACCGGGCCTCTTTAGATTTCACCGGTGGAATTCTTTTCTCGGGGCGCCCCAGTTGTAATCGGGCAGCACGGTCTTCAAGGACGTAGGCCGAAAAAGAAGAGCACAAGTCGCAGGCCTGCGGGTCATGCTCAAGGCCCAGGCAGTAGACGCACGTGGAGTGCGGGTCCGTCCTAGACATCTTCTGCCCGCAAGGGCACCTCCGGAAACCGGGAGTCGATGTGTCCATCGCAGCCACGAGGAGAAGAAGACCGAAGTCTTTTTAGCAAAAACCTTTTTCATTTCGAACTTTCGAAGAATTAGGAACCAGTCTTAATCGCAGAGCTTAAGGAGGAACCTGAGCTTCCAAGCGGTAAGGAAGATCTGGCGTCATGGGGCGGAGCCGAGAGTTTTACCACCCGGGTGGGTGGGAGGAGCCAGCTTGAAGGCCTTCCGGCAAGATTTAAAGCGGCAAGGAACCTGCCAATAAGTGTGGATGAACAACATATCCATGTCCCTAGAACATAAAATTACCTATTGGGGAACAAAAAAAAAGGTACGAGGGTAGGATATTTTTTTTTCTATAATTACTCCCACTGTCAAGGCTCAGCAACATAATCCATCAGGTGTTGACCCTTGGTCTTCCCACCTGCTTAATGCTCTGCATTTGTCAGCATCCTGCACCACAGTATATCAGAATCAGGCACCCAACCCTCAAGAGGGAGCAGGCTTCCCATCCCACAACAGGGGTAATCAATGGGGCAAACATCTCCCTACACCAGCTGAAATTTGCTTTTTACACACCAACAAACACCACATCACACAACTCCAACAGGGCTGACACCCAGCTGCCCCCCTCCCCCACTTTATCATGGCAGGGCTGCAAATGAGGGCAATGGCGAGGAGCTTCAAGTTCTAGTGACAGGCGTCATGGGGTGGAGGCTGGTGTTTTCTCCCCCTTAGTTTTCCTTCTCGCCCTCCCACTACATCATAGTTGGTACCACAGATTACCCTGAACGCCCACAAAAATGTCCCTGTGGGAGGCAAGCTCTCCTGCCAACCACTTGCTGCCACTGCTGTCACACCAGATGCAGCATCATCCTCTCCCCAGGCCCAGACTAACAGGGCCACACAGCCTTTGGCAACCATCCTGCATGTCCTAACTAGCTAGACCTATGACAGAAAAGGCAGAAATTTAAAAAAATAAAACAGAGTCCTAAGTCTGCTGCTGAACACTCATCTTATTTTTTTTTTAAATTTCTACATTTTCTGTCATAGGTCTAGCTAAACAGCTGGCAGCAGGAAGAGCGGGTCATGCACTCATCCCCAAAGATCCCTCTCCAAACATCTCCACACTTATGTATGGCCTATGCTACTAGCGTAATGCTAGCGGCACTTACTGAAGCTTATATCAGCTTTTTTTTTCCATGTTTTACCTGGATGTCTGGAGGACAGTGGAGAACAAAACCGAGGGGAGAAAAAACACACCACATTCGATTTGTGAGGGGAACCTCTAGTCTCAAGGACGTGGACGCTTACTCCATGAAGCGAAGACAACGACCTCCTCACATCATCAGGCCGCAGGTGGCTGGTGACTGATGACTGAAGGCGACAGGTCGGCGACCCGACCACACTACTGGACAACTGCTGTCCTGATGTACTCCGGTGGCGGCCACCCCAGCAACTTGTTGCTTCAGACCAGAAGCATATACTGCCTGCCCTCGTCATTTTAATAAAATCTTTATGGGCGACAGCGATGCAAATCGTCCTGAGTGACAGATGCACAGCAGCATGCTCTAGGCACTATAGAGGAGCTGCTCCCACTCACAATGCCACAAAACACACACAGCGGTTCATGTCTAGGACTCTGATAAATGACCCCCCCCAGCCTGGACGGTATTACAGTGGCACAGGAAGCCAGCAATATAAAGAAAAGGGTGGCTAAATTAAATAAATATATATATAAGCACTGCACAGGTGGGCCCCCCCATAGCTCAGGGCCCGGGAAAAAAGTCCCGGTTGTCCCCCATAACGGCCGCCCTGCCAACCGGGAGGGAGAAGGAGCGACACGCCAACAGTAAAGTAATAATTATTTTTTCAAACAACTTGGGCAGCAGTAATGAGCACTGTGATTCGAACCCTTTTGTGAACCCTCTAGTGTTCGAGTTCTAAATTAGAACTCGAACACCAGGGTTCGAGGAGGGTTCAAATCTTTACCGAACTAGTTCTGACAACCCTAATGCCGGACTCTCAAGACATGTGGAGGCAGTAAGGCGGGAGAGCCTCAAAGTCTAGAGGCAATCTACTGACCACTATGTTCAACACCAACTTGTCCTTTGTAATTGCAGAGCAATGTGGAAAGAGTGATGTAGCTGGCCTCCAACCAGAAGAGCAGTAAGGCTAAGGTGGAGGTATGACACCCCCAACACCTCATTGGGCTGCTTTTGCAGAGGCATCAGCAGTTGCTGCTGGAGAGGGCACTACTACCTCAGGCTCATCCACATCTCCTTGGTGTCTGGATTTACAGGACACAGAATCTGTGACCAGACCTTTGGCAAAAGTATGGTCCAAAAATCCTGAAAGGGAGCCTGTAGGAACTGCATACCAGTGGACCATGTGGGCCGAGGGTGCCAGGCAGAATGCTGGATGCTGCCAAAGCTCCAGGCAAGCCCCAAGATGGCTTCAATCACTGGGAAGGAAACCCCTGGGGATTTATCCCAGTCCAAACTGTCCATGAGAGGGTACTTGGCACTCTTCTGGACTGGCTCAAGCAGGATACATGTGGACGCCGAGATAAGTTGGAGCATCCCACCAAAGGAAACTGGCCATGCTTGGTGGAAGGTTCCTTGAACAAGCTATGGTCAAAGACCTGAATCCCTGAGGAGGCCATGGACTCGTGATCAGAGCTGCCCGATGACTCCTCGAAAATGGCCCTTGGCCTTTGTTTGCCACAGACCTCCTGGGAATCCCCACCCAGGATGATCCTGATGACCGGGCTGGCAAGCTGGTGGTCAAATGGCCGGCCTCCTTGGTCAAAGCCCTGACTGGCAGCTGTCGGGGTGGTGGCTCCACCCTAAATGGCAAAGAAGCAGGTGTGGGGAGTGTCACAAACCCACTCATCAGGTCAGTCTCTCCCAAAGTGCCAACCTCAGAGCGCAGTCTTGTAAACCTTTTAGCAGAACAAGGTAACCCTCTTGTTTGTTCTGTGAGTTCAGATCAACCTTTGGTTTCAAGTCTTGGAGGGACTCAAACTGTGAACCTCTTGCTAGCATACCCAATGCACAGGCTCAGATATTTGTCTTCGGTGGGCCAGATATCTTTGCCTACGGGCACCTAACCAGGTATACAGAGGTGAACCCTTAAAAACTTTAATAAAGACCTCAGATTTAAAACGCTTCTCTTTCCAGTTTGGTATCGCCATTCAAGCTTATGTCTATTGTCTGCTTTAACCAACTTAGTGTCAGTGGCTCAGTAGGTAGCACACTCGCCTCTGAGGCCGGGAGATCAGAGGGCTGTGGGTTCAGTTCCCACATCTGGCACTTGGGTTAATATCCCAGTACTGACACTGCAGTGCAGCATGAGAGGGGTGCTGCACTTCTGAGGTGCCGTCTTTCGGATGAGACGTTAAACCGAGGTCCCATCTGCCTGGATTGGTGGTAGTTCAGGTGGATGTTAAAGATCCCATGGCACTTATCGAAAAGAGTAGGGGAATTTCCCGTGTCCTGGCCAAATTTCCTCATTCACTAAAAAAAATACCACCAACAGCTTAATCTGTTCAAGGTCAGTTGGCATTCATCTGTATCCCTTCCCCCGGGTCGTGCCTGAAAATAGGCAGGATTTGTCTAGTGCACTTACCCGGTCAACAAAAGATAAATAAATAAATAAATACTTTTCTTACAAATAAAAAAAAGAAATCAAAGACAGACCAAGTATGCTCTAAAGACAGTTTTACTAAAAATAGATAACAATATGTGAAACACAAAATACGGAACTCTTATATCACAAGACATACAAATCTTTTAAAAGAACAAGGTTTAAACAGTGCAAATTCCTACTTACAGTACTTAGATTTGACTCTCTCTCTCTCTAAATACCTGTTTACAGTGCTCACAGATCTTTCCTTGTCAGAGTCTAGGTAAAAGTGTTCAAGTAAAACAGAATTATTCCTTGAAGTAAACTGTATTTGCCAACCCCTTTTGTGTGAGGTCATCTAGCTCCTCCTCTGTCAGATTCTACAAAAAATATATATCTTATACAAAAACAGGATGTCTTTTCAAAGTATTAAGTTCTGAAACTTCAGCATAATTCATGTTCTTCAAATGACACTACTTTGAACTCATAATAAGCTTCCTCCTTCCAGGACATGAAAGCATCTTTATGATTTCGCACTTCTATGTAATAACCTGGGCTTTCCCTCCAACATCGTAAAATGGATATGATCTTCCATTTTAGCAACTACAGCTGTAACTAACTCAGAAAAAACAGGAGGTCCTTGATTAAGGCCTTCCATGTAACACATTGTCTCTAAAACTGTGTGTGTGATCTCACATGCTGTTTTCAGCATTTTTTCATGGCTTTCATCTTTCAGCTGAAACGGGAGGAGGGGGATGAGTGAGGTCATTTTAAGAGCACCAGATTTTTCAGCAGAGACAACCAGTAATACATTTTTATATTTAAAACAAAATGATACAGCACTCAGAACTGGCTATCCATGTCACAGGGATCACTTGCGGAACATGGACCAGCATGGCAACCACTAGCGGCAGCAAGGACTGAAGGTGCTTGGAGTACAGCCTTGCCTGTGATGGCCCACTACTACCAGAAGATTTTCTCATGGCACTGCACAGCTTGTACTGGTGCCTCTCCTCACCCAATGATGAGGAGGTAGAGTACCAACAGCAGCGACTCCCAGCTGAGCGGGGTCGAAAGCATGTGCCCCTTGACCACAACTTCGACTGTCGATTATCCGGCCAAAATACAGATGCGAGAAGTGCTTCCTGCAGTTGCCTGTAACTGTTGCGCCTCTTGACACTGAGCAACATAGGCGTCAAAGACCCGACCCTGGGTGGAGGCTGGTTCCTGGAAGAACTGACCAGGTGCACCAATCGGTCCACTGCCTCCTGAGTGAGAACCAGGAGCACCGAGGTCTGCAAGACTGATTCCTCGGCCTTGTCCAAAAAATGCTTGACAGGCTCAAGACAAATTTTGATGGCCTGCTTGACCGGAACCGAGGTTGACTGGCTTGACAGTGAAGCCGAAGAGCCCTCAACCTGCTCAACTTGCCCCTCGGTCAAGGGGCACTCAACAGCCACCAAGCAGTTCGGCAAGTCGAGGGACTGGGAGGACCCTGATCACTCCCTGTCCCACGACTGGCACCGGCGGAGCTTGAATTTTGAATCACAGAGTGCAGGGCTCTCCGCCAAGCTCTTGAGGGAAAAGCACATGTCAAGGAACAGGCCGTGAAAGACCCTCACACGCTGGCTTCTGGGAAAAGCACCGAGACCGAGGAAGTGCTTGCCACAGCAGCTGCCACTTCTGCCTCAAGGGCCAAAAGCTGTTCTGCAGGCCTGGCCACAGTCAAGGCCTTCTTGCGGCCCTTAAGGCAGTTCTTTGGATCCCTTTCCGAAGGCTGACCCAATGAGAGCCAGAGCTTCCTATCCTTGAGGAACTCGGGAAGCATGGATAAGCACAGGCTGCAGCTGGCCACATCGTGTTGTCCACCCAAAGCACGTGCACGTATCATGCAAATCGGTGACTGATATCTTCTGCTGGCATCTAACACAGAATTTTAATCCTGGTTTCTTGTGTTGGAGCACTGGTGCAGAGACGCAGTTCTTGCTACAAAAAACTAAATAAATATATAAAGCTCATAATGGGGGTGCAGTAACACATGGCAACAGAGATAAAAGCAATTGCAATGGGAAGAGGTGGCAACAAACGTGGCAATGGTAGCAAGGCAGTAACACAGTTGGCAGTCAGGGGACTAACACAGCTGGCAATGGGGGCCACAAGTGACTCGAAGCTTCCTGCCAACCCACCCAATGCAACTAAATACATAACGACCTCACTATACAAACACAGGATTAGCTACCAATGGCATTAGTCATCTAACATACTAACATACTAAAATGCCAGCAGAATAGGCCTAACGGTCTTTCGTGTCTGCTCATTTGGTCAGCCCCAACCCTGGGTGCTGACCTTGCTGCCCCCCTCGCCTTCTCTGGCTTCTCCTTTCCCAGTTTCGGATATTCTTGCTGCATTGGATTTTGCTTCCAGAACCCTTCCTCTGTACCTGTCCCACCCCCTCTTGAACCCCTCCACCGTCTCTGCCTCCACCAGCCCCCTAGGCAGAGCATTCCATGGCTCCACCACCCTCTCAGTGAAGTAGCACCTCCTCCTTTCTCCCCAGAATCTTCCCCCCTCCAGCTTCCACCCATGCCCTCAGTGGCCCCTCCTCCTCCTTCAAGCACCCTGACAGCTCCTCCCTATTTACCCTCTTCATGTACCTGAAGACCTCTATCATGTCCCCCCATTCCTTCTCTCTTCCAATGTGTACATACTTAGCTCTTGAGCCTCCCATAGGTCCTGTCCTCCCAAGCCCCAAATCATTTGGTTGCCCTCCTCTGGACCCTCTCCAGGAGTTTAATGTCCCTCTTTAAGTGGGGCCTCCAAAACTGCGCAGTACTCAAGGTGCGGCCCTCGCAAGCAGTTATACAGAGGAGTATCACTTTCTCCTTCTGGGTGATCCCCTAGCGATGCATCCCTAGCATCCTGTTGGCCTTGGCTGCTGCCCTCTTACAAGTCTCCGAGTTGTTCATCTTGACATCCACCACCACCCCCCAGGTCCCTCCTCAGCCATCGAGACTTGTAGCATTCCCCAAGGGTGGTACACTTGGCCCGGTTTCTGGCCCCCACGTGAGTACCTTGCATTTCCTCATTGAACCTCAGCTTCCACTTCTAGACCATCTTTCCAGAGCCTCCAGGTCCCCCTGTAGGGCCACCCTCCCCTCCTCCTCCCCATCCACCACCAGTTTCCGTGAAGAGACTCATCTCACTCCTGATTCCTGTCCTTATGTTAGAGACGTAGGCGTTGAACAGGAGGGGCCCAAGGACTGATCCCTGTGGGACCCCACTAATGACCCTCCTTGGGGATGAGAGTATCCCGCCAACTACGACCCTCTGGGTCTGGTTCTGGAGCCTAGATCTCCACTTTACTTTTTTAATACACATTTTCCTGCCTACTGATCTGCCTGTTAGGGCTTCCTTCAATCACCCTTCTTGCGCCTCTCATCTACTCTGTCACCACAGCCCCATCATCACCTTCCAGATTACCACCTGGGGTAGGGCCCCATCTATCAGCACCTTGGTGAGAAAATTCCTGCATATACCTGGCACGCTACTGTAGGATCGGGGGGTTCCGATCGAAGGACAACCACCCAGGACCCATATTGCTCTAAGCTGCCAACACACTTCATCTCTTTAAATAACCACCGCTTTTTCCATCCTCCCCAAGTGCGCATGCTTAAGACGCCATCAAGCACATCGTAAGCAGTACACTAGCATTCCTGTGTGTTCGCCACAAGAGTGTGCCTAAACTCCCTGCCCCACCACCTGCTGTCACCCAAGTGGGGTACAACAGTGGGAAGAACAACTCGCACTCCTCAGAGAATGAAAGCATCCTGTGAAATGCTCAGTACCCCCCATCAGCCCTCAAACAGTCCCAGGTTTATTTAGGAACATGGGCCACTGGCACTGTGAGCCACACTGCTGCCGAACTACCAACAGGCAGGTTATCTGATTGATTCTTTACACAGTACAGTCGAACCCTGTTAAGGGCACAATGTTGGAACTGGGGACAAAACTGTGAGCTAATCCTTTCTTTACAGAATACAGTCAATCCTGATAAATTCACATCAGTTGGACTGCAGACAAACTGTAATCTTAGCCATTTTATAACAGAATACAGTAAAACTCCGATAAAGTCACACCATCAGGACTGGAGTCAAAACTGTGATGTTATCCATTCTTTTTTAATTTTTTTTTATTTACTTTTTTCGGTTTCTTGGCTGCCCAACCAGCTACCTTCAGATGGCTCACCCAGCCCCATCACCTAACTTTTGCAAGATTTAAGCCATCACTTGTCCAGAACCACTTAGTGGTGGGTGGGTGCTGAAAGTGCAGCAAGGCTATCACTATCCTGCCAGTTGGTGGGTCTGACAGGGTTGAATAAGATCCTGTCCCATTTGTTATGCAGAAAGAGTTAAAAGCAAGGATCTGTTTTCTCCTCACTTTTTCTGTCTCTGGAGGCAGTATATCATAGTGGTTAAGGGCATCGAGCTGCAAACCTGGAGACCTGGGTTTGAATCCCATCAGCCCCCACCTGCATACTGTGTGACCCTGAGCAAGTCACTTAACTTCCTTGTGCTACCAGGTCATACCTGGAAACATGTTTCGGCTTAGTGTGCCTTTCCTGGTTAAACACTTTCCCCTTCCCTTCCCTTCCCCTTCCTTGTCTGACTGCGCACTTCTTATGAGACCTAGGAACTGATCACTCTGACAGTCTTGCAATTCTTCCCCCACTTTCTCCCTGCCTTCACTTGTTTCCATCTTTTCTTCCCCCTTGCGTATCTGCAATTATAAAAATATATGTAAATCTTTATGTGAAACTGGGATCCCTTGGTTTGAAAATGTATGTATTGTTGAAATTATTGCAAAAAGCTATCTGGAACTTAGGGGGTTACACTTGAGATGCAGTTTGACTTCCACAAACTCTTTTGCAGAGTTATCAACAGGAGATTAGTTCTGGGACACCATGTTCTAGTTTGTTGCACCTGCAAATAAAGAAATTAACAAAGTTCTGATACATTTTGTGAGAAACAGGATGGCTGTCATAGAGCTCAGAATGCAGAAATTATTTACCAGGCAAAGACTTCTTATAAAAAGAGCAGCAATGTTTGTTAGACAGGAGAGATTGAAATTTAAAAAAAAAAAAAAAAAAAAAACACTCACGTGAAGGACTTTGTTTTGCTTGAACTGCCTGTATAAACGCTATCCTGCACAATTTTATTTTATTATTGATAATAAAAAGCTATTTGCAAATGTTATAATTGATCCTGGTTTTCCTAAGCTTGGTGACCTTTGCCTTGATGACAGTGGGTTTTCCTCAGCTTTTGGTTTTCTCCCTGCCCCAGTCTGCTCACATGCAGCAACATGCACACATGTAGCTTACACACTGCATGCTCTTGGTACCTGTGGCACAGCACTCTTCATGTTATGTCCACTGTTGTATTGCCCAGCCTCCCTAGGTTCTGAGCAATTAGCAGTACATGTTCCCCTTCCACGAAGAAGGAGAGATTTCCCCGGACACTCAATCCATGTTCCCCAGGCAAGCCCCAGAGCAATCCAGGTCTGATTCTAAGCCTGGGTCACCGGCAAAGCAAGCAGCAGTGTTACTGCTTTTGTACTGGGCCAAATCGCATCCATTCTTGACAGAATACAGTCAAACCCTGATACGGTCACATCATCAGGACTGAGGACAAAACTGTAATATATTATGGACTCTGTACAGAATACAGTCAAACCTTGATAACGTAACACAATCGGGACTGGGGGAAAAGCTGTCATCTTATCCATTTTTACAGAATACTATCAAATCCTGATAAAGACACACTGAGATGGAGACAAAACACAGGTTATTCACATGTAACAGTAGTTCTAGGAGTGGTATATATTGTTCATCCACACTTCTTGGCAGTAGCCTTTCCCTTTAAGATCAGCCGGAAGTCTTTAAGTTGGCTCCTCCCACCCACCCGGGTGGTATATCTCTTGTCTCTGCCCCTAGATGCCAGCTTTTGCCTGCTGAATGCAATGGTTGTGCGTCGAAGCCGGTGAGGTCGGGTGGGTTCGTGTGGATGAACAACATATACCACTCTTTCGGATGAGACGTTAAACCGAGGTCCCACCTGCCTGGACTGGTGGTAGTTCGGTTGGATGTTAAAGATCCCATGGCACTTATCGAAAAGAGTAGGGGAAGTTTTATTAAAGAAAAACATAACATCACAAAAGGAAAGTACAAGTATAAACAAAATACCATATTGTATAACGAGAACAAAAGAAAGTCAGAAAAAGGAAAACAACTAAAAAAATAGAACAAATCAATACAGTACATTATAGAGTTATAAAGTTTTGCCAAAACAAATCAACTTTAGATTTGGAGAATTTATCCAAATCCCTAGTTTTAACAGAAAGTAAACCATTCTCAATTTGGGTAAACAAAGTGTGAGATAAAACAGTTGTTGAAAAATAAATTGACAACTAGCCTGCCAAAGGTAATATTGTATAAATGCAAAATACACATTCAAGGTACTTCTATGATAGCGACGCCAGATCCCAGTATAATTGCCCAAAACTATGGTCTGGTATGTAACGGTGGCTGAGAAAGGGAGGTTCCAATGTACAGCAGCGTCCTGACAAAATGTTTGACTAAAAGGGCATGAAACAAAAAAATGAACCATAGTTTCTTCGCAATTAACACAGGTGGGTCGTAAACAAAATTGTTCCGTAGTAGGTTTGTATTTTAAATTACCACGAACCCCCAACCTTCCCTGCATAGAGAGCCATACAATATCCCAGATATGTGGGGAAATCCTAAAATCGGTCAGTCTCCGAAAAAAGAAAATCATTTGAGTAGGTACACATTCTGGAAAAAGGGGAACACATTTCTGCACTTCAAACACAACAAATCTATAAAAGGTTTTCCTAGAAAGAGTGAGCAGATGTGGAAACGATATCTTCCATTGCTGTAGTTTCTTAAAAGTAGCAATACCATATGAAGGCAAAGAATCTGCCAATAATATCTTAGGGGGAAGTAGCGACCATTTATTTAAATAAGTAGACCACAAAAAATTAGACCATATTTGCCAAGACATAGTGGGAGAAGACCAAAGATAAGAAAAAGAGCCAAACAAAAAGAAGGAGTGATAAAAAACAATGGGGTTAATCATGCCCAATCCACCCTTATTAAAGGGAAGATAAGTAATATCCCTGTGCACTGGGTTCAGTCTATTACCCCACAACATCTGGAAAAAAATACTAAACAGCCTAGTCTCTAAGTGAAGAGGAGGTGGAAAAACATAACTTAAATATAAAAACATGGGTAACATGAATTTTTTTATAATAGCAATCCTTTTTTTTTTCCCCAAATTTCCATCCTTTCCATCTATGGATTTTAAATTCTCCAATGTACAGCTGTTTTTCCCAATTATAAGTAGCTAAATCTCCAGCTCCAAACCAAATGCCTAAAATCTTACGAGATGAAGCTACAGGAATGCCTGCAATAATAGAAGGGTCTAAATGTGTAGACTGTAAAATAAAAATAAAACTTTTATGCATATTGATTTGAGCACTGATAATGTCTCAAAGCGGAAAATGTGCAATGCGTTCTGCAAAGAAGGAATATCACCCAAGAATAAAGTGATATCATCTGATGCACGATTAGTTTTCCACTGGTAAAGTAGAGGAGGGGACAAACCAATAATATTCAGTATCCCAAATAATCTGCCTAACAACAGGGTCCAAAACAAAGAATACAAAAGTGGGCTCAATGGGCAACCCTGCCGAACTCCAATTGTTATAGGTACTTCGTGCCAAAATATCCATTAACCATGGGAACACAACTTATCGCTTTTATAAAGTGGAAATCCAATGAGCGAAGGGTGGAGGAATACCATAACGTAGAAGTATAGAGAATAAATAGTTATGTTTAATCGGTCAAAAGCTTTGGCCTGATCCAAAGCAACAATATATCTCTGAAATACGTCCTTTATTACTAAGTTCAAATAATCCCGTAAAGATATAAATTATGCTGAATTGCCTATGAGGGATGGCACATGTTTGGGCTGGGTGAATAAGAGTCCCGGCCACTAGTAATAATCTGTTATTAAGAATTTTGGTAAGTATTTTATAGTCACTATTCAACAAGCTTAAAGGCCTCCAGTTAGATAGTAAGGCCTTGTTCCCAGATTTATATAGAAAAAAAAGGAGCGAAGTATTAAACCCAGAAAGTACCGCAGAAGAAAACAATAAAAAATTAAACACTTTAGGCAAAAAGTATATCATGTGTGATAAAAAGAGTTTACAAAACTCATTGGGAAGGCCATCCCACCCTGGCGAGGAATCCTTACTTAACTGTGTGATTGCTAGTTCAACTTCCTGGGAAGAAATAGGTTGAATCAATGGAACAATTTGAGAAGTGGACAGTGAGGAACAGGAGCAGTGAAACCAGAAAGATCAGGAAAAACAGGGGTAGAGACATCCTGAAAGGAGGTTGCAACATGTTGTTGAACTAGAGTCAACATATCCATATCTGTGGTGAGCATAATACCAGTAGGTGCAACAAGCTGAGTCATAAGAGTGGCTTCCAACCTGTGTTTACATGCCATAAAGGGGTCAGAAGCAGGAACAGTCTTAGTACCAAATTTAAACTCTAAGTCTAGGGATTTTGCCCTATCATATTGATAGGATTTCATCTGTTCCTTCAGAATTTTGATTTGAGGAAGCAAATCTTGGAAACCTTCGGTAGGGGAAGACATCAATTTATATAATTGATTACGAGTAAGCAAATACTGTATATATTTAGAGTTAGCTCTAGCCTTTCCAAATGAAAGGAAAGTTTCTTCAATTCTCGTTTGTGTCTATCCACCAATTTAAGGAATCTGAGTATGCACAGAAACAGATTCCTGTATGCAAAAAATTCAGTCTGAGGAAAAAAGAAGGGGTATCAAAAGGACATATTCAATCTCCAGCGATTATATTTAGAAAAATTTTGGGAGGGATAGAATGCAGGCTAAAAGAACAAAATAGTATATTATGGTCAGAAAACTCAGAAGGTTGAGATTGGCAAGAAATGGGATGTAAATATTGGGAAAAGAAAAACATATCAATTCTAGTCGCGTAAATGAATCTATGATAGGTAGCACCAAGACCCTTGGGGTGTAATTTTCGAAAAGCATCCTGCATATTTGAGTCAGCAAGGGTTTGTTTTAGAGCACTAGAATCGCAGTACATTTTCTTCTGGGTGGCTCCAGACAAAGGGGTGTCTAATCTACAATTAAAATCCCTTCCCCAAATGACATGCAATTTGGTGAAAAGAAAAGGTCTAATATCCCCAAATAATGCAACCCTGGCAGACTTTGTTTGCGGGGCATAAAGGTTAATAAGACGGAAATAAAAATCTCCTATAGAGCCATCCAAAATTAAGGCTCTACCAGGGCAAACATCTATCAACCGAAAAATATGAATATTGGTGGATTTAAAAAGAATACCAATCTCATCTGCAGGTTCTAAGCCAAAAGACCAAAAAGAGGGACCCCAGTGCCATCGCTTTTTAAGTTCCTCAGTCTCAGCAAGTGAGGAAAGACGACATTCTTGCAGAAGAATAATGTCTACAGGAAGGGTTGACAAATGGGACAAGATAGAAATCTGCTTCCTATATGTTTTTAAACTGCAGACATTAAAAGACAGGAGTCGTAATGTGGACATAAGATGTCAAAGTTCAGACAAGTCCCCCTTTTAAACTATTACTAGCTTTTCTTTTTTTTCCTTTCTTTCCTTTTTTTTCCTTAGCCAATTCTGTAGATCTGCTATCCTCATCTTCTGTAATTATCTCAGATCTATGGGACGTATCGGATTCTAAGTCCGAGTCCCCCAAATCTTCTTATAGGGGTAAAAAAATGTTAGAAGTTGGAAGAGGGCCGGGAGTGGGTAATTTTAGGGAAGATCTGGTAAATCTCCGACCTTTCACAGTCTCAAAAGTGGAGGGGGGGGACATTGTGGGTCTATCAGGCTTGGACCCCAAGTCAGAGGTTTGAGGTATATTAGAAAGAGGGTCAGATGTTGCCACCAACAGTATAGATGTCGGTGTAATACATACAGAAGGATCAGGAACATGTAATTTATCTTGAGCTTGGAGTACTAAATCATCATGGTCCCATCCCTCGGTTCTATTGCACTTGGCCATGGCATTCATGAAAGGCATGTCCCTTTTCATCACACAAATTACACTGAAAAATGTTCTGACATAAATCCATTGAATGGCCAAACTCCCCACAAAGTGAGCATTTCATCATGTCACAAGAGCTACTAATGTGAGTACGAGAACTGCATTTATAACAAGCCCGGGGCTGACCGTTATAAAAACACACACCCCTATCTTTCCCAAGAAAAAAACTATTAGGAAGATGTACTATATCAGAGTTCACCTGAAACAATTTAACTTTAAATTTCCAGCTCCCAGTCCAGATACCCTCTAAATCTAATAAGGCTTCAGGAGGGCCTAAGATATAGCAACGCTTCTGCATCCAGTAGTAAATATCACTGACGTTCACCCCTTCATTCCTAAACATAACAGTGACATACCTAATTTGTGGTCTAGTAAGAGGAATGGCTAAAAAAGGAAGCCATAAAGGGGTAGTTTTAAGAACTGAGTATTTCTCCCAACATTTTTCCAGGCTATTATTAAGTCTGAAACTTATATCAAAGGAATCCTCCCCTGAAACATGAATAAGTGCAAAAAGGTCCGAAGGGAGAAAAGACAGAGATCCCTTAAGCAGAGTATTAGCAATATAATACCTATCAGGATGAGAATTGAGGCCCCCTCTATATCTCAATCTAACAGCGTTTCTCCTGGGAGCCTGTTCAAGTTTATGTTTGAACAGGTCTGCCATAGGAACGCGAGGAGGGTTATTAGAACCTTTATCTGAATGAGAAACATTATCTGCTGCAGCAGGAACCGTAAGGCCCCCCCCCCACCACAGGTACACTGGGGCTACCAGTAGCCTCCTTGTCCTGCAATACTGGGTGCGCACCATTAGTAGAAACAGTAGGTCGAACAATGTCAATACCTGAGCTCAGGGAGGTGGCATGCTTAGGTGAAGTGTAGGAAACAGGCTGCCAAGCAGGGTCAGGTACCCAAGTTTCCAAGGCGTTCTGAGTCCAGCCAGCGTTCAACAAGGAGTCTTCCTCCGACCAATCCGTAGAAGCAAAAGAATCTTGAGATGGCAAACCAAATTGTTCTTTCAAGGTTTGTGAAGCAGTGGGTATTCGTATTGGAGTAGCAAGGGGTTTCCAAATCGTCGGACCGTCTGTAGATGCATCTGGAAACGTACGTGGTGAAAAGGGGTCAGTAAGGGAAACAGGAGGCGCAGAGTCTAAAGTTCCCAACGCGAAGTAGAACATACAGGGTCAACGCTTACAGGGAGTAAGGTTTCTTGATTCGGCTGCACACATTACCTCCCGTGACACTAGACAGCTCCAGGTTAGTAGAAACATCATTCGTAGAGAAGTATCCATTGAAAAGCATTGCTAGCAGGAGCGTCCTCACCAGCGTCCATCTCCTCTCAGGAGATCAGAGCTTCTGCCATCACACAGAAAAATGCTCAGCCCTCTACTGGCCGCAAAGCGCCAGCAGAGTAGGGGAGTTTCCCGGTGTCCTGACCAAATTTCCCTCATTCACTAAAAATACCACCGACAGCTTAATCTGGTTCAAGGTCAGTTGGCATTCATCTTTATCCCCCTCCCCCGGGTCGTGCCTGAAAATAGGCAGGATTTATCTAGTGCACTTACCCGGTCAACAAAAACTAAATAAATAAATTCCTAGAACTACTGTTACAGGTGAGTAACCTGTGTTTCTAGGGATGTGGTCATGTTGTTCTTATCCACACGTCTTGGCAGACTCCTAGCAATTCCACGGGAGGTGGGAGGCAAGGCGCACACCCTCTACTAAGGAAAAAAAGCCTGGAGAACCTAGGCCCCAAAACCAGCATCCCAGCGTGATGCTAGGTCGATGTGGTAGTAGGAAATGAAGGTGTTTGCCGACTTCCAGGTAGCAGCCCTGCAGATTTCCTGGATAGGGATGTCCCTAGAAGAAGCCACCAATGCAGTGGTGTGGCAGGAGGAATGATCCTGTAGTCCTCTGGGAGGCTGCCTACCCGCCAACCTATAGCAGAGATCAATGCATGATGTAATCCATCTGCCAATCATCCGCTTGGCTGCAGGTCTGCTAGGTGTGGCTTCAGTATAGGTGACAAACAGCTGGCAAATCTCTTCCCGAACGTCAGCCGTGCACTCCTTATAATAAGCCAATGCTCATCTCAGGTCCAAAGTATGGAGCCCATATTCGGCATCCGAGGTGTGACTGGGGTAGAACACTGGTAGAATCATCACCTGGTTCAGGTGGAACTCAGACACAACCTTCAGAAGGAACTTCAGGTTGGGGCACAGGACAACCTTGTCCTTGTGGAAGACCAGATAAGGAGACTCAACAGAGAGCGCCTGAAACTCCCCAATCCTTCTGGCTGACGTGATTACCACCAATAAAGTGGTATTCCATGACAGGTGTGACATCTCAAACCTGTGCATTGGTTCAAAAAGCTTTCCCATGAGCTTTGCCAATACCAGCAGTAGATCCCACAGTGGTGGTGGTTCATGCACCAGAGGGGAAATGTGATTGAGGCCTTTAAAAAAGCACCAGACCACCTTCTCCAGTGCCATCTGCTGACCGGCCCACGCCTAGTAAGCAGAGATGGCTGCCAGGTGCACCATAAGGGTCGTCAACCAAAGACCCCCTTTGAAGAGAGACCAACACTAGTCTGGAATGATAGCCACTGGACAGGACAAAGGGTCCAGCCCATTGCCCTGACACCAAATGGAGAATCTTTATTTATTTTATTTATTCATTCTCGGATTACAAAACCTCTGAGCATAAACATCTAATTTACAAAGTTTCCACGTCTGTGGGCAGGGGAGACAAAATATACAAAGGAGGCAAAGTACAGTGTTACCAAAAATAATAAAATAAAGTGAACAAATATATATATATATATATATATATATATATATATATATATATATATATACATGCAGTTTTATCATTCTAATAGGAGGAAAGAGTAAATGACGGGGGAAGGATAAAGATGAGAGAAAGAAAGGTAGGAATTGGCAGCCATAGGCCTTGTCAAGCTGGTGTGGGGGGTAAGGGCAGTGGGGAGTAAGAAAGGTAGGAGGCGGCAGCCACAGACCTCGTCAAGCTGGTGCAGGAGAGGTAGGGGCAGGTGGGGTGAGGCAGATGAGGAGGTAAGAAAGGTAGGAAGTGGCAGCCATAGGCAAGGCCCCGAGTTTTCCGCGATTCCACGGCTGTGGCTGACCGCGGAATTAGCCACAGAATTTTCTGTCACCTGCGGAAATTGTAGTCCATCCGTGGAATTGGCTGACCTCAGAATTTGTGGCTGACAGACACCAGAGAAATACAGCTGAACAAGCCCCAGAGTACCATTTCTTTAATGGTGCAGTTTTTTTCTGAATCCTACAATGTATATTTCGGGTGGATTCACCAAAGTACAGCAGTATAACACTGCTTTAATTGCGGTATTATTTGCAGCAGTTGTAAATGCCAGTAGGTGCGAATGAAGTACAGTTACGTAAGAACTTACCGTAACAGTAGATCTTCGAGAGGAGCTCTTGCGGCAGGCCATTACATTAAGGACTATGCCGCAGGCACTAGGACCACACTGTGAAAAACTTCTGCCAGCAATACCAGCAGGGACCGGTCCCGACGCCAGCCCCGCCCCAACGTCGGTCAGGGTACAAGAGGGGGCGGACCCAGCTCCACCTCAGTTCTCCCGCCAGTACCCAGCAGAAGGCCTGACAAGAGAAGGAGGCGAAGCCCACCATCTAGAAAGAAAATAGATCTGCACTCTCCGAGGGGGAAGGCGGGAGGGAAGCAGCGCCTGCTGCAAGAGCTCCTCTCGAAGATCCTGGAAAAAGTAGTATCCATGCAAATCACTGAATACCTTGAGAAATTCAATTTACTAAGCTCAGCACAACATGGTTTTAGAAAGCATCACAGCACCATGACAGCACTTGCAAAATTCACTTCAGATATCGTTACCAATATGGATAGAGGAAAGTTAACAGGGGCAGTCTTCATTGACTTAACCAAAGCTTTCGATCTGGTTGACCATTCTCTGCTACTGTCTGCCCTCAGTACCTTGGGCTTCTCACCCCCAGTCACTACCTGGTTCAAAAGCTACCTCTCCAACAGAACACAAGCAGTTAAGTTTAATTCATCCATGTCAGACAGTGCTGTTATCAACATTGGGGTCCCTCAGGGGTCTATACTTGGCCCTCTTCTATTCTCATTATTCGTCAATAAACTTCCTGAGCTGGTCACCACAGATCACTCACTTCTTTATGCGGATGACCTGGTAATTTATTATCACTATGATAAGGTCCTGGATCTAAATGCTGCCCTCACTGCAGATTTTCATGCTGTACAACACTGGTTGAACTCTCAACGCCTGGTTTTAAATACAAATAAAACAAAAGTTATGATGTTTGGCTCCAATCACAAGCTTAGATCCTGTCCTCTGACCATCTCTGTCTCTGATATCGATGGATACCCAACAGAAACTGTCACTTCCTTTCGTTACCTTGGCATCCACCTGGATCAAACCTTGGACCTGAAAGCACATATACAGGAAACCTGCAAGTCAATTAACTGCAAATTGGGGGCTGCCTATAGAACCAAATACCTGCTCACCCCTGCTGCTAAATTGGCGATAGCCAGAGGCATTCTATTGCCAACCCTTACATATGGGTGTCCATCCTGTCCTTGGCCACCAAATCTTCACTGCAACTATGGGATACTACCTTCAATAATGTGTGCAGGTATGCAACCAAAGCACCTCGGCTGCAGCATCATTGTCTCTTATATCAGGACCTTGGTTGGCTCTCTCCTTCCTCTACCAGGCAGTACTACTTGTACAATTTAGTTGATTCCATCCTAAGGACGTCCAAGCCTGCTATCCTGTCTGATCTCCTCAGGCGGCCATTCCCATAAGGAATCTTAGATCGCTGATCAGACCTTACTATCCATCCTTTTGTCGGACTAAAGGGCATGGGCTCCTTCCATCATGCTGCCCCACCTATGGAACCTATTACCTCAGGATCTAAGAGATGTCTCCACTCATGTGACTTTTAAGAGCAAACTCAGGACTTTCCTCACTACTATGGACAAATGTGTTTGCTTTGACCCTACCTGATCCGCTGCATTTGTACTGTTCTCATTGCAGCACTTTTGCCTGTCCAAATGGGTGTTCTATACTGTGCCTTGTAATTAATGTTTTATTTTGTGCCCTGTAATTAATGTTGCCTTAACCTGTTTCTTTATAAGCCTAATGTTAGCTGTTGACAATTGTAAGTTAGTATTCTACTCCATGACATTCTTATCTTCACTTCAGCCTCTCCTCACTTAACCCCACTGCTCTCTTCCCCCCTTCTTCTGTTATATCCTCTTCCCCCCCTTTTTGCCACTCCCCACCAAACTCACCTTTACCTGTTCCTACCTCATCCATGCCCCTCCTTAGTCCCCACCCTCCTGGCTGTGCTTAGTCACCTCTCTCCACCTACTACCGACCCCCCCCTTCCCTGCTCTGCCGTCTCTTGGTTCCACTGGCTCGGCTTGACTTTGACACTTTTGCCGCTATTGCCGTAACTCCTCCACCTCTATCCCCCTCTCACCGGCATCCTCACTCTCGCCCTGCCATCTATCGGTTCCACCAGACCGGCTGTATTTTCCTACCTCCTACCGCTGTTGCCGTCTACTGCTGCTCCCCACCACCTCTCTCTTCGCCTGCGTCTTTGGCTCCATAGGCTGACACTTGGTTGGTACCTCACCCGCTGTTGCCGTATCTGATGGCACCTCCTTTCCACTTAATCTCTCCCTCCCATCCTTTTGCCAGTTTTCCCTTCCTGTGTCTTTTCTACTGATGCCTATCCTCTCTTATTTTCTGCCTTCTACTATTCACATTTTTGAGTATGTTCCATGATCAAGTGCTAAAGTATATTTCTGTTTACTAATGTATGTTACATTGCCATAAGTATTTCTCTCTGCATTTTTTGTACTCGTTGTCTTAATAATCTGGCTGTACTCTTTGTGTATTGTAATTGTACCTCCCGGGTCGTGCCTGAAAACAGTCACTTGCTGACTAGCGCACTTGCGCGGTTAACAAAAACTAAATAAAATAAATAAATCTACTGTTACGGTAAGTTCTTGCGTAACTGTACTATCTTACTTCGAGTGGGAGCTCTTGCAGCAGGCTATTACATTAAGGACAGAATCCCAAGCAGTCCCCCAGCAAGGAGGTGGCCGACCCCGGGAGGAGGAATATGCTGACTCCAGAGGCCCTAGGACAAAAGGCCCTGTAAAACTGCTAGGCCGAAGCCAGCACGGCATCTGGAGACGATATCCAAGCTGTAATGCTTGATAAAAGTATGCACCGAGTTCCAGGTCGCGGCCGCACAAATGTCCTGGATAGCAACATTCCACAAGGCGGCAAAAGAAGCTGACACTCCTCTGGTGGAGTGACCCCTAACCGGGCCCAGCAGGAGTTTATTGTGATGCTGGTAGCAAAAAGAGACACAACGGACTATCCATTTAGAGATAATCTGCTTGGACACCGGTTGACCCAAGCGATGTGGTGCAAAAGCCACAAAGAACTGCTCCGATTTTCGATGTTGAACCGTTCTGCTGAGGTAATACCTCAGGGACCTGTGGACATCCAATGTGTGGAGGAGAGCCTCCCCTCTATTGGAAGGAGAAGGAAAATATACTGGAAGATCAACCGACTGGTTGAGGGTCCACTCCGAGATTACTTTGAGAAGAAACTTAGGATTAGTCCTGAGAGAAACTCTTTCCCTATGAAAAACCAAATAGGGCTCTTTACACATCAGAGCCTGAAGCTCAGAAACCCTTTGAGCTGAAGTAACAGCAACCAAAAAGCAAACTTTCCAAGAAAGGTGACGCAGCTCACAACTCGCTGCGGGTTCAAAAGGAGGGAGGGTGAGTTTCTCCAACACAAAAAGGAGGTCTCAGGGTGGGACAGGGTCCCTAATGAGAGGTCTCATGTGTAGAATTCCCCTAAGGAAGGCGCGGGCTACATCTAGCTGCGCCAATGCTCTCTCTCCCACGAGAGCATGATAGTCGGAAATCGCCCACATGTGCACCTTGATAGAGGAATAACTCAGGCCTTTCTCGTATAAGGAGAGGAGATACTGCAAAGTGGAGTTCACAGGGCAGGTGATGGGATCCAAATGTTGCGGCAAGGTCCAAACACAAAAATGCTTCCATTTCATGGCATAAGTGGAGCGAGTAAAGGGCTTCCTTGCGGACGCTAAGACCTCCGCCGCTTCCGGGGAAACCCCGTATCAGTTTCTAGCTACATCTGAAGGAGCCAAGCATGAAGGTGCAGGGACCTGAGATCCGGATGAACCAGAGACCCCCGGTCCTGGGACAGTAATTGTGAGTATATGGGCAGCGGGATTGGAGGTTCCTGGGACAGCCGCTGCAGGAGTGGGAACCAAATCTGTCGAGGCCAGCTGGGGACCACAAGGATCATCCGGGCCCCTTTGGCCTGCAATTTGAGCAGAACCCTCTGAATGAGAGGGAAGGGTGGAAAGGCATACAGAAACCTCCCTGCCCAGCAAAGGGAGAACGCGTCTGGCCAAAAAACTCCAGGCGCTCACTCTCGCGAGCAAAACATTGGCAGTTTGGCGTTGCGTGGTGACGCAAAGAGGTCCCGCTCGGGAAGACCCCACCTGTCGAAGAGCTGGTCTGCTACGGATTGTAGCTACTCCCACTCGTGTGCTCTGGCCCACGACCTGCTGAGTTTGTCGGCCAGATCGTTTAGGACGCCTGGGACGTGCATGGCGGACAGTAGAATGCCCCGTTCCAGTGCCCAGTACCAGACTCTCATTGCCTCCCTGCAAAGAGGATAGGCGTGAGTGCCTCCTTGCTTGTTGATGTAAAAGACAACCGCCATGTTGTCCAGCTGAATTAGAAGAGAGCCCAGTACCAGATCCTCCCGAAACGCCTGAAGAGCGTAGAGGACCACTCGCATTTCCAGCACATTGATGTGGAGGGACCGTTCCTCAGGTGACCAAATCCCTTGCGTCTGATGAATACCCAGGTGTGCTCCAGAGCCCAGGTCCGATGCATCCGTCGTTAGAGTCTGACCTGGAGGCTCCGGACAAAAACTGACCCCTTTCTCCAGATTGCTGGGATCCAACCACCAAAGCAATGTTCTCCTGACCGGCTCCGAGATCCTGACTAAAGCATCCAGGTCGTCGTAGCATTGGTCCCACTGCACCCTGAGCATCCATTGTGGGACTCTCATGTGGAGGCGGGCCAAGGGCGTGACTGGAATGGCTGCCGCCATATGCCCCAATAGACTGAGGAAGTTCCGGGCTGGAACCCGAGGTGCTATAGAAATCTGTTCTGCCAATGTTCGTAAGCGAATCCCCCTGTCCTGTGGGAGAAAGGCCATGCCCTGGACAGAATCCAGGATCGCTCCTATGAAGGCGAGCTTTTGGCTGGGCTCTGGGGATGACTTTTTTAAGTTTAGGGTGATCCCCAGCTCTTGGAACAGAGTATAAGTGTCTCCGAGAGAGCGTAAGAGGCTGTCTCTTGACGGGGCCGTAAGAAGCCAACCGTTGAGGTAGGGAAACACATAATGTCCCATCCGCCTCAGAGCCGCAGCCACCACTGCGAGCCATTTGGTGAAGACTCGCGGAGTGGAAGAGAGGCCGAACGGAAGCACCCGAAACTGAAAATGCTCCCCTTGGAAGTGGAACCTCAAGAACTTCTTGTGAGGAGGAAAGACCCCTATATGCATGTATGCATCCTGCATGTCGAGAGAACAGAGCCAGTCCCCTTGGTGCAGCAGTGGAAGGAGACCCTGAAGAGTCACCATCCTGAACTTTTTGTATTCTATAAAGAGATTTAGTGGACTGAGGTCCAGAATGGGATGAAGGTCCCCAGTCTTTTTTGGGACCAGAAAGAAGTGGGATTAGAACCCCTGGCGTCGGTGCCCCAAGGGGACTCTCTCTATAGCTCTCTTGTGCAGGAGGGCCTGAATTTCTCCTTCTAATAGTGGGATATGAGAAGGAGGATAACGGGAGAGCTTTGGCGGAGTGTGTGGAGGAAACTCTGAACTCCAAGGTGTGTCCTCTCCGTATAACATCCAAGACCCATTGGTCTGTGGTAACAGACTTCCACCCTTCGAGATGAAGGGAGAAACGGCCTCCAACCGGCTCCCCTTGAGCTTCTGTCAGAAGGGGGGGGCGCGGAAGGGAGTCATTGGGCAGAACCGGGAGTTGGGAGAGAGGCCTGGGAGGACTTTGGCCCACAGGCGGAAGGTCCACCAGACTGCTGGTTTCCGGATCTTCTGCAGAAGCCACCTCTCTGCCCTTGCTGGTTTCCGCGGGCTGAAGCTTGGTTGCCTGAGGACTTACGAAAAGGCCGTCGGCGGTTGGGACGTCGCTGGTCGCCACGGTACATCTGGCGGACCGACCAGATCGACTTACCCAATTCCTGGAGACGGGAGATCAAAGCCTCCGTCTCCTGCCCAAACAGGACGGTACCCTGGAAGGGCAAATCCCGGATACCAGACTGCAGATCCTGGTGAAAGCCTGAGAGTCTCAACCAGGCATGGCACGGAAGGCATACCCCAGAGGCGGCCTCCCTGGCTGCCGTGTCCGCAGTGTGATACGAGGCTCTCAGCACATGAGAGCTTACGTCGGAGCCCGACTGTAAAAGGGCCAGGAGCTCAGTCTTCTTATCAGAGTCTGGCATGGCCTGTGTCAGCTCAAATCCCCGTTCCCATAACGCATTCTGGTACTGCGCCATATGCGTGAGGAAATTCAGGGAGCGAATGGAACAGGTGGAGGCAGCATAGACTTTTTTGCCCACCTGATCTAGGTAACGGGACTCCAGGTCGGGAGGCTGAGAGCTGAGGTGCCTCGGCTGCCGAGATTTATCATGGGCAGCCGTAATCACAGAGGAATCAGCCTGAGGGTGTTCTGCCAGGAAAGGTTCCGCCCTCGGGGCCTAATAGAGCCTATCCGAATTTTTCGGAACTGACAGGATGGAGGCCGGATGCATCCAGGTGGATCTAGTAAGATCCTGGAAAGTATCCACCAAAGGAGGAATAACCAAGGGCTTCGGCTCTTTCTGCCTCAGGTATTTAGCCAATCTCCGGTGTTCCGGATCCAAGTCTTCCGTGTCCCACTCGTTGGAAGCCTGGATGTGCCTCATGACGTCCATAAAGGTGGGATCGTTTGGAGGCGAGCAAGGCAGGTCCTTCTCTTCAAGGGAGTGCTTGAGACTGAGAGAAGAGGAAGAGGTCGATGAAGAAGAGGAGGATCGACTATCCGATTTGGAATAGTCTGATTCTACCCCATGACCATGCCTGCGCTGGCAACGGTGACTAGGGGACCGACGACGGTCTGAAGACCGACTCCAGTCCCTGGACCGGCGATGGAGCAATGACTGACGTCGGTCATGAGACCGACATCGAGAGCGGTCCCGCTTAGCACGAGAAGGGCTCCTGGAATGAGACAGAGACCGACGTCAGTCACTAGAAACCCTAGAGCGACGTCGGTGGTCCTCGGATCTAGAGCGGGAACGAGCCCTGGAAGAGGGCGAAGGACGGCGCTCCGGAGACCTCAACAGAGAAGTCTCACCCTCCGGCTGTGGTTCTCCCGCAGGATCCGGCACCGGAGTTTGGGCCGGTGACAGGGAGGTTCACTTGTGAAAACCTGCCCCCACCAAAAAGAGAAAAGCTGCTGGAGCTCATCCTTTGAGAAGATCTCGGCCGCACGCTGCGGAAAAGAAGTCTCCGGAGTGGCAGGACACGAAGGAGAGCTCTCCTGAGGGCCCAGGGGAGGAGGACTTGGCGGCGGGATGTCGGTATTTCCACGGCCGACCCGGGTCCTTAACCCCTTCGACCGGCGTCGGTGTAGGGACAGATAGCGAGGGGTAGCGCCAGGGCGCCGGAGAGTCCTTAACCACCGGAGGCATGCCTCTAGTAGGCGGCGCCGGTGCCTTGGTAGGTAGGGCCGAAGCAGGTACCTCCAGGGACTTGGTGATGACCCTTAAGCGAGTCACCTCGCTTGGCCGGCTTCTCCCCCGACGGGCCGGCCTTAGCCAGGGAAGACCTCGGCGATTCTCCAGACCCCGAAGGACGGGCTTTTTTTGGAGAAGGCCGCAAACGCGATCTGGACCAAGACCGGGACCGGTGTCGGGACCAACTACGCTCCTTACTGTGCCGCTTCTTCTCCTTCTTCTTCCCCTCCGACGAGTGCAGATCCATCTTCTGCTCAAGAAGGTAGGCCTTAAGGGCTTTCAGGCGGCGGATGCGGGTCCGGCTGGTAAAGGCCTGGCAGTCAGCACAGTTAGCGGTGTCGTGGTCAGGCCCGAGGCAGAAGACACGCCACCGGTGTCCGTCCTTAGCAGGAATCTGCCGCCCGCAGTCGCACTTGTGGAGGTGCTCAGGAGACACTGAAGCCCGAGAAGACATCATACCCAGCCGAAGGGGGAGAGGGCTGATGTCGGTACTAAAGTCGGCAAACACCAAACAGCAAACACACCAACAAGCAGGAAAAAGCATTTTAAAGCAGCGCAGCGGTACTGGCGTCGGTGTTGAAAACGAACAAAACCGTGAAAAGCGGTAAAATCTTGCCAGAAGAACTCTAATCTTGCTGAGAATGCGCCAGACAGAAGCAAGCTTCCACGTCGCGGAGATCTGGCAGGAAAGAACTGGGGTGGAGCTGGGTCCGCCCCTCTTGTACCCTGACCGACGTCAGGGCAGGGCCGGCGTCGGGGGCAGTCCCCGCTGGTATTGCTGGCAGAAGTTTTTCACCATGTGGTCCTAGTGCCTGCGGCATAGTCCTTAATGTAACAGCCTGCTGCAAGAGCTCCCACTCGAAGTAAGATCACTAATTACAGTGTCTATTTACGAAGGCCTGCACTCATTAGCGGTGTGACTCTCTTGTAAAAAAAAAAAAAAAAATCAGGCAGCTAAACAGCATTCACCATCCTGAAAGAGCCTTCACGCTCACCTCGGCGACTTGTTCCAGTCTCAGTCTAGGACTCTGTTGACTCCATCGCTGTAATGTTTCACACCCAAGTCTTTGCTGGAGCCCATGATGAATGCTACCGAGGTTAGTAGGAGCCCATGGATGAATGCTGCTAATGTTCTGATGTGTTGGTGGCGATTTAGATACATGTGAAGCCAGTCAGAAACACGGTAGGTGTCATCGATCACAAGTAAATAGCAGCCCGTGGATGTGCTGATGTGAAAGGGGAGAGTTAGATGAGGGGAAGGCTGTTGGATGAGGAAGGGAGTGTGTACAACCTTGCGACCCACAAGGAAAGACCAGCACAAAACCCTTTGCTTACCTGCCAACAGTGGTCCACAGCCCTGAGCCCTGTCCTTGTTTATGGCATTCAATATGCCATTTCTGTCCAGAACACTAAGCTGACAATAAATAAATACATTAAGTAATAAATTCCGAAAGTGATGTTGGGATACGGTGCTCTGGGGGTGGAACAGCCAGATGACTACACTGCTTGCTCCGCTCCACAGAACCGCTCCGAGTTTTTATTTCATTTTACTCTGTTGGGCAAAAACTTGTATTTTATCCAGTGTTCTTGCGAATCCTTTTCTACCATGGCCGATTTATTTTTTTTGTAAAGTATTCATTGAGCTTATCTGGGACATGTTGAGTACTATAAGCTAGTTGGCTGTTAGAAGCACCGTAGAGTTGTTTGAAATAGATGGCCCTGTTGCTCTTTTTCTACCTAGCTCTTGCCCTGCTGAATAAACATTTTTACTGATTGATCAAGTCCTGATGAATGAAACTTGTACTATTTTAATTTATAGCCTTGGGACAAAAGTTTTATTTGCAGTTTGAAAAGCTGTAAACTGAGTTTTGTCCCTCAACGGTCCAGTCAGCCACCTGCCGATGTAGTTTAGAGCATTCAAGTATTTTAAAGTCTTGGCCCAGATATTCAAAGAGGTTACACATGGCGCAACACTGATCGCCCTGATTTTAATATTTAAAAGGGAAAAGTGCGCACACAAATCGATGTGCAGGTGCATCAGTAATGAATGCAGAGCACAGGTGGGCGTGCCCATGCATAACCTGCACAGCCCGATATTCAGCCCGGGATGTGCAGAGTCATGCATCTAACCCCTACCTTCGCCTGCACAAAGTTACGCCAGTAAAAAAAGGAACAAGTGATGGCCACCCACAGGTGAGCTGCCACAATGCAGGGCGCAACACAGCAGCTGCCACCTGTGGGTGGCCACCCGAGTTCCTGCCGCACCTGGCAGCCCCCCCCCATTGCCCCATGGCGGGCATCTGTAATCAAACCCGTCCCCCCCAAGTCCAATATCCCTGGTGGTCCAGTGGACTGATCGCTGCCCGATCACGGGCATCAGTACCTCATCAAATATCCCACTACCCTGGTGGTCTAGTACCCCCCACCGCCCACTGAGCCCCACCGCCCGTCAGCCGGCAGTACCCACCCGCCTGCCGCCCCACTGCCCGCCGTCTGACAGCTCGGTGGGCGCTGCCCACTGGTTCACAGGATAAGCCAATGGGCGTGCAGCCCTACCGTACTACTCAGTCAGACATGTGAATGAATTCATTCACATATCTGGACTGAACGGTCTGATGACTGCTGCGCCCATGGCTCATGCTGTGAACCCAGTAGGCGTGCAGCCTGACTGTCGTCGGCGGGCGGCAAGGCGGTGGGGTGCTGCCGTCCACCGGCTGGCGGGGAGCAGCGTGGGGCTCAGTGGGCAGGTGGACTGACCACCGGGTGGTGAGGTATTTGATGAGGTACTGATGCCCGCGATCGGCAGCGATCGATCCACTGGACCACCAGAGATACTGACTGGGTGGGGTTCGCTACAGATGCCCGTGATCGGCTCAGTGCGGTCCACTGGACCACCAGGGATATTGGACTGGGGGTTCGTTACAGATGCCCGCGATCGGGTTCGTGCGGGTTACTGGACCACCAGGGATATTGGACTTGGGGACTGTACTGATGCCCACGATCGGGCTCATAGAGGTCCACTGGACCACCAGGGATATTGGACGTTTTTTCTTTTACACTACAGGAATGCCCGCGATCGGGCTGCAGGGGGCATCGGTCCCCAGCGGCTGCTGCCTGGCAGGGTGCCAGGCGCAGGTCATCGGGGATCGGCGCACCTGCATGCTAATGGCATGCAAATGGGGCCGTAATGAGATGCAAATGGCCCCCTGTGCACCTTGCATAAATTATGGCCCCATTTGAATATCGCAGGTGCTGTGCATGGCGCAATGGCACTTGCGCCAGCGCATCTCCATGCTCCACTCTGGCCACTTGCACTGGCGCAGTGCCACTGCGTCATGTACAGTGGGGGTGGCCAGGGTGCGATATTCACAGTTGCTGCACCATAGCGTGGCTCCATTGAATATCGCCCAGGCCACACCCCTGCGCAACAAAGTTGAGCTGCGCCCAGGCTTGCGCCACAGCCTGGCACAGTTTGAATATCCAGGCCCTTGAGTTTTTTGAGATGGGCCACAGTGTTACAATTTGGCACTTCTAAAGACTTTTAAAGCAACTTTCTAGTTTGAGTTGGATATCTGGAGGTTTAAAGAACAAGAGCTGAAATGGAATCAGAGCTGTATCTGTCTAAGGATTCAATTTCCCAGTGAGAGGGAACTCGAGAGTCTGCTTGTGCTGTAAGCACTTGAAGGCCCTTTTATTGATTTAAAAGATGATTTTGGATCGCATAACATTTATTGTATTTAATTATTACTTGTTGAGGATGATTTGAAATGATCTTCTGAGTGAATCACAAGTTCTAATATTGATTTGAATGTTTCTAAATTATTTAAGGACAATTGCAGAGAACTTATTTAAATGTATTTACTATATTAAAGGTTATTTTTGCAAATAATATGTGGCCAGCAGAAATCACCCAATATCTGGCTAAAGCATCAGAAAGCCATGGAGGGGCTTGGGTACTTAATCATGTGTACATGCATATAGCCCATCTCCCCAGGATTTCGTTTTATTGAGTTTGTTCATAATATTTGTTTGCCTTCTATCTAGTAAAAACAAAACAAAACAAAAAAAAACCTGCCCATGATGGAATATATATGCAATGTCTCACTGCAAATGTTGTTCTCCCTACCATTGAGGTTGCAAGCTAGGAGGGCACATTAACCCCTCCCACCAAGTCCCAGCAGATCAAAGGCATATTCAGTTAATATTTGAAATTATGTGTGGTATCCCACCTAGAGCCAGAGACTATGGAGGGGATTACAGCCATTTTCACAGTTTTAT
This sequence comes from Neoceratodus forsteri, assembly GCA_016271365.2. Taxonomy (NCBI): domain Eukaryota; kingdom Metazoa; phylum Chordata; order Ceratodontiformes; family Ceratodontidae; genus Neoceratodus; species Neoceratodus forsteri. The sequence goes on along the minus strand of CM028133.1, from coordinate 80,184,182 downwards.
TTCCCTATTTTTAGTTCTGTATATATTGTTTCATTTTTTTTATTTCTGTACATACTTTTACTGCTAAGAAAATGTCAGATATGGCGAAAAAACAAAAAAAGGGTAAATTAAGTATAAAAGTGTGCCACAGAATTACGCAGAAATTGGTGTCTATTGCCGCAGAACTTCTGCGGCAGATGGGAACCCTGCCGCAGAACTTTGCTCCGATGTGCCGCAGAAAAATAGGGGTCCTAGCCATAGGCCTTGTTAAGCTGGTGTGGGAGGGGTATGGTGTGAGGGGTGAGGTGGACAGGGGGGTAGCCAGGGGCCTTGTCAAAGTGCGAGGGGGGGGTAGCCTCAGAATTATTGAAGTAGCAGCGGAGATACAGGGTTATCCAGTTGTGAGGACAAGATTGAATGCTAGTAGATGGTAGTCTCAGATGAAGCAGTCACAAGAGCTGTTCCACTTGAAGGCATAGCAATTCCTGGTCGATTCCTTTCTAGATGCCTTGACTACAGTGAGTACATCTTCGGAGAGATCCAAAGCCTGGAACTCTAGCTGCTCAGGAACCAGGCTGTCAGGTGCAGGGACTGAAGGTCCGGGTAGAGTACCTTCCCCTGACTGATGGAGGGCAGGTCCAGGCATGCTGGAAGATGCCTCGGTAGCCTGATGTTGAGGCTGAAGAGATTGGGGTACCTAAACTGGCAGAGCCAGTCCGGAGCCACCGTCACCTGTGCCTTGTCTCTCCTGACCTTAAGGAGCACCTTGTGGACCAAAGGAAGTGGAGGGAAGGCACAAAAGAGGTCTGGGATCCATAGCCTCGAGAAGGCATCCCCCCGCTGCAAGCCCTGCGGGGGGGGGGGGGCACAAAACAGCCTCAGCTTTGCATTCTCCCTGGAGGTAAACAGGTCCACATGAGGGATGCCCCACTGGGAGAACAAGCTGTGTACTACCTCTGGATGGAGAAACCACTCATGGGACACCTCGCCAACTCGGCTCAGGGCATCCGCCAGCTGATTTGAGGCTCCTGCCACATGAATGGCTAGGAGATCCGCCTCCAGTCGGCTCACAAGGGTCCAGATACGGAGAGCTTCCCTGCACGGAGGCTGGGAGTGCATGCCATTCTGTTTGTTGAGATAGTACATGGTCGTGGTGTCGTTCGTCTGGACCTGAACCACTTGACCCTGAAAGAATGCGCGAAGGCAGTCAGTGCCAGCCAGACTGGTCGGAGCTCCAGCAGGTTGAAGTAGCATCAGGATTCCTCAGAGGTCCAGAGCCCATGGACTCTGTGGTCCTCTATGTGGGCACCCCAGCCCATGAGAGAGGCGTCAGTCATCAAGGTGACCGTTGGCTCAGGGTGGACAAATGAGATCCCTTCCTGCAGATGTTCTGGAAGGTCCACCATTGGAGAGTGTCCCACATCTTCTAGGTCAGAGTGACCAGCTGGTTGAAATGACCTAGTCACTGAGTCCACTGGCTGGCCTGCTCCCACTGAAGGGGGTGCGTATGTCACGAGGCCCATCAGACCATGGAGGTGCAGGCCGCCATGTAGCCCAGAAGTCACAGGACATCCCAGGTAGGGTGCAAGTGCCAAACCAGAAATGATCGGGCAAAGGAGGAGAGAACCTCCGCCCTGTCTGCCAGGAGCCTGGCTCTGGCTCGGCAAAAGTCGAGCTCTGCTCCGATGAAGCAGATCACCTGCGAAGGCACGAGTTCAGACTTAGCCTCGTTGACCAGGAGGCCAAGATCGATGCAGATCTGGAGAGCCAGGTCCCTGGACCTCTCCATCTCCTGTCTGGAGGGACCCGCTATAAGCTAATCATCCAGACAGGGGTACATCCTGACCCCTCGACACTGATGATGGGCCACCACCACTACACTGCATTTGGTGAAGACCCTGGGAGGCTGATGACAGACCTAACAGCATGGCTTGGAACTCGTAGAGGGTTCCTTCTGCTTGGAAGCAGAGGAACCTTCGGTGTGATGGATGGATCGGGATGTGAAAGAACATGTCCTGTAGATCCAGAGAGCAAAACCACATGTTCTGCTTAAGAGATGGTATGATCTGAGAGAGAGAGAGTTATGATCCTGAAGGTGCAAGACCTGAGAAACTTGTTTAAGTCGTGCAGATCTAGAATGGGGCGCAACCCCTCCCCCCATTCATTTCGGGACCAGAAAGTACCTGGAAAAGAACCCTGGGTTGACAGGGGGATCCACGACTCAGAACACTACCTCCTTGTAGAGGAGTTGGGCAATGTCGTCTCGGAGAGCCGACCAAGTGTCCACAGATACCTTCTCCTTCCGTGGGGTGCGAGTTCGACTTGGTGGGTATTGCGCAAATTCCAGAGGCAGACCCTGGCCAACCACTTCCAATACCAACCTATCCATTGTAACAGTGGACCAGGTGTAAAGGAAGTGGCAGAACCGGCCCCTTATGGGAGGACCCAGAGGAGGGGCGATGGGCATGGGGATGGTCACCCCGTCCCGTCACTGTGCAGGCTTGGAGGAGGAGGAGGATGATGATGATCCAGCCAGGGGACCACCGGAACCCTTCCCTCTGGGCTTATGGGCTACCAAAGCCCCTGACTTGTGCCGAGCGCCAAGACTGAGCCTGCTGCTGCTGCCCAGATTGATGCTGGGCCTGCTTGGCCGCAGGGGCAGAAGGCCGAAAGGGCTTACGCTTCTGCTTCTTGGAACCCTGAGATTCCTTCTGGGTGGAAGCAATGGAGTCCAAGGTGGCACTAGACTTCTCGATGCATTGAAGGTGACCATCCACCCCTTGACCGAACAAGTCGGTGCCCAGGAAGGGTATATTCACCAGTTTGTGCTGGGTGTCTGCCATAAAGGTTGAGACCCTCAGCTGGGCCCTGCAGCGCATGGCTACTGTGGCCGTCACTGAACGGACACAGGAGTCCCCCATATCCAGAGCCATGTGGGGTTGCTGTTTTGCCACAGCCCGATCCTGATCCCGGACCTGCTTGACCGTAGTCTGGAGGTCCGCGGGGAGATGAGGAAGAACCTCATCTAGATAGCCCAAAGCGGCATGGGAGAAGTGTGCCATGATGACAGCCGAGCTCGCCAGACAGAGACCAAGCAAAGAGGCAGCATAGACTTTCCTGGCAGAGTGGTCCAGTTTTTTGGACTCTGTCCGGAAGTCTATCAGTGTCTCCTGAATTGTTCAAGTGCCGAAACATGGAGTCGGTGACCAACCCCTCAGCCGAGGGGTGCTCCGTGAACCCTGAAAGAGAGACGACAGGGACCGCATAACTGCAGGCCATCTGAGCTGATGGTGCAAAGCATGAGGCAGGGTGCTGCCAAAGCTCCAGGGCCGGGCCAACAATGACCTCGGCCACTGGGAAAGCCTCTGTCAGAGAATCCCCTTTATCCAGAATGTCTGTCTGGGGATATCGAGCCTGTTTCTGAACAGGCTCCAAAGGCATCCCCGTGGATTCAGAGATGAGACGGATGATGCCCATGAAAGACATGGGATCCTCCTCCATTGAGATACCCCCAAACAAAACCTCATCGAGTGGATGAGAGTGCAGAGAGGAGTCCTCAGACTCTGGACAGATCGGCTGGCCACCTGCGTCACCTTCAACCTGCCGCGGATAGTCGGGAGTAAGAGTGACCAACAGCCTGTGTGGGAGGCCCTTAGCGGGCAGAGACTCCTTGAAAGGAGCCCCTAAGGGAGGCTGTTTAGGTGGCGGCTCCACCATAATTGGCAGAGAGGCCGGTTTTGGCTGAGCCAGGAGGGCCTTCACTGGCTCTGTGGGAGGAGGGACGGTGTCGGCAGGCTCCGGAGGAGTCGGCATCGACTTAGAGGGCAACAGTCATGTGATGGCCGGTGTCGACTTCGGACCGGGCAATACCAACTGTTGCACATGAGATCCTTGTAGCGTCGATGCAACTTGCGCCGAAGCCTCTCCTCTTCCGAGGAGGATGAGAATGAATAGCGGTGGCAGCACTTTTTGGAATGCCCCAAGTGGCGTTTGTGTGTTCTCTTCGACCTGTTGAACAAAGATAACTGAGACCTTGTCATCGACCCCTGGGGCGACCAACGGGGGTGCTCAGAAGGAGCCAGAGAAGCCCTCGGCTCCTCCAGGTCATGATCAGGGACTGTAAAGAGGTTTCCAGCATGCTGGGTCTCCTCCTCAGTGGGTCCAATCAGGACTGAAGTTCTGAACAGGGAGTTGTCAGCCTCATCCAGTGACAATGGGTCGACGGGGTTGATGATAATTTCGACCAGGTTGTCGTCCCGCGTCTTAGCCGCCTAGCCTGACAGGGCACCATGAAACCTGCGGCCAAGGCTGTAGTTTCAACTGAAGTCAAAACTGGAGATTCCTGGGAACGAGACCACTCTCGATCTCAAGAATGTCGACATCTAGTCTTCTCCTTCTCTCTCTCTCTCTCTCTTGACTCCTTGGAATCTTTATCCCTTTTACGGGAGCTGTGCGAAGCCGATGGGCCCTCCCCCTTGGTCGGGAAAGACTGGCACAACTCCTTGAAGGAGCCTGTAAATGTGGAGTCCAGTCTGAGCAGGACGAAGACTGAAGCCGATGATGACTGATCAGCAGCTCGAGCCGCCTCCTCCTCGAAGGCCTTCCTCTGTTCCAGTTGCTCGGCGGACCCCGCAGCCACAGAGATCACCTAACGGCCTTCTTTACATTTGACTGGTGGGTTACGTATCTCCAGACGGCCAAGCTGCAGTTGGGCAAGACAATAGTGTAACACGTTCAGCTGGAACAAGCAACAAATATCGCAAGCCTGGGTATCGTGACCCAGGCAATAAACGCACGTGGTGTGTGGGTCAGTGCGAGACATCTTCTGCCCACCAGGGCACCGGCGCAACTTGGGTGAGGACTTGCCCTCTTCGCAGATGACTCTAAGCTGGGAGCATTGGCCGACGGAGAGGAAGCAAGGGTGGCAGTCCAGAGGGATCTGGACACCCTAGAGGGCTGAGCAAGGAGGTGGGGTCTGAGGTTTAACCCGGAGAAGTGTAGGGTGTTGCATCTGGGGGTCAGAAACACAGGGCATGTTTATACCTTGGGAGGGCGGCCACTGCAAACCACTTCAAGTGAAAGGGACCTCGGGGTGGTGGTGGTAGACACCAAAATGAACAACAGTGAGAACTGCAGAAGAACAGCGGCAAAGGCAAACAAGTTACTGGGCTGCATAGCCCAGGGAATAATGTCCTGGAGGAGTGAGGTGATCGTACCTCTGCACAATGCCTTGGTTAGGCCGCACCTTGAGTATTGCGTGCAGTTCTGGAGGCCACACCTTAAGAAGGACATAGTACTGTTGGAGAGGGTGCAGAGGAGGGCAACCAGGATGATCCGGGGCATGGGGGATAGGACCTATGAGGACAGGCTGCAAAGCCCTTGGGCTGTACTCAGTGGAGGAGAGGAGAGATGGGGGACATGATTGAGGTTTTCAAATATGTGAAAGAGATTAACAGGGGTGGAGCCAAAGACAAGTTAAGGCTAAAGTGAAGGGGCAAAACCAGAGGGCATAAATGGAAACTGGAAGGGGGAACGTATAGGGGAGAATGCAGAAGGCATTACTTCACAGAGAGGGTGGTAGAGCCATGGAATGCATTGCTCGGGAGCCTAGTTGAGCAAGACACTGTGGAGGGCTTCAAGAGGGGGTGTGACAGATGCATGGGGGTACTGAAGCCAAAATTGACCCCCACAGGGACAAGGTGGGGGGACTGCCCGCTAAGGGCTGGTTACTGAGCAGACACGAAAAACCAAAAGGCCTATTCTGCTGGCTTTTAGTATGTTAGTATCATGGTCGCTATCGAAGATCATAGTGGTAAAACTGTTACGAGTTTAAGTTTTGGTAAATAATCAGAAGATTTAAGCACCAGGGCCTACGCAACGTGGGATCGGTAAGAAGGGAACCTGATTCTTCCAAGCAGAAAGAAAGATCTGGCATCTACGGCGGAGCAGGTGGATATGCCACCCGGGTGGGTGGGAGGAGCCAACTTAAAGACTTCCGGCTGATCTTGCAGGGAAAGGCAACTGCCAAGACGTGTGGATAAGAACAACATATCCACATCCCTAGAAACTGCTATTTTATCCATTCTTTAAGGAATACAGTCAAACCCTAATAAAGACAAATCATCAGGACTACAGGCAAACCTGTGATCTTATTCATTCTACTGGGACCAAATTCAAACCCTACAGTCACACCACTGAGACTGTGGACAAAACTGAAATCGAATCCGTTGTTTACAGAATACAGTCAACCCCCAATAAGGACAGACTGGGGCTGGGGACAAAACAGTGAGTGATCTTATCTATTCTTTCTAGGATGCAGCAAGCCCTGGTAAGATCACACTGTCAGGACTGGGGACAAAGCTGTGATCTTAAAGATTTCTCACAACACCTTTTCAACTCCAATAAGGGCACACCATCAGAAATGGCCCAAACTGTGATCTTGTCCATTTTTTTTTTTTTTTTTTTACAGAATACCATCAAACCCGGATAAGGGCACAACATCGGAACTGTGGAAAAGACTGCAATTTTATCGTTTACAATATTCTGGTCTCATGGTACGTACACTTGAACAAAGGTCCTTGTTCAGGCTTAACCCAGAATACAAACTTTAAACAGATAAAATATAAATGCGGACCCACTGATGCAGCCGTAGAGCTGCCACTCATGACTCCATCAACCCAAGTTTAGGAATAAGCCAGTACTGCCGGAGCCAGATGGGTGGAGGAAGACTAAGCATCCCAGGGGAAGCTCTCTTCTTCTAGGGAGGGACTACTGTGACTGCTGGTACCACACTGCCATATGGGTGGCCACAGGTGATAATTCAGCAGCAGCACAAGTGGGAGAGGGGACGCTGGCCAGGGCCTGCGTGATGCATGCTCAGCATGCATCCGATGGGCCCTGTAGTGTGCAGACGTCCTGATAAACAGTAGAAGTACCAGATCTGAGTAATGTATGCCCTTGAGGAAAGGAGGGGGCATGATAGAAACTTTTAAGTACCTCAAGGGAATCAATAAAGTCCAAGAGGGTAGCATCTTTCAGAAAAAGAGATGTGCATGAACAAGGGGACACAATTTGAAGATAGAGGGGGGACGGCTCAGGGGAAATGTGAGGACTTTTTTTTTTTTTACAGAGGGTGGTGGATGCATGGAACGGCCTTTCTGAGGAGGTTGTGGGGTCAAAAACAGTGGGGGAATTCAAGAATGCATGGGACAGACATAAGGCAATTCTTGTTGGGGGTAGGAAAAAGTAGGCTGTTGGTTAACTAGGATCTGCAGCTTATCCAACAGATAGGGAAATGGGCAGACTGGGTGGGCCAAGCGGTCCTTATCGGCCGTCAAAGTCTATGTTTCTATGTAATGTAGGCAGACTCAGGTCCTGACCCCAGCAAATGCCCACTTGGTGACAACCCAGGAACTCTTGTCTCTGATAGCTGGAGGAGGTAGGAGGCTGGATCTGGCTTGGCCAAACCCTGCCACGGTGGAGAGGGGGAGCAGCTCGGATTGAAAGTCAGTTTAGAAGTAAGTGGCAGGGATGCTGTGGGATAGAGTAGTGCCTGATTTTGGGGAAGAGGGCTGGATCAAGTGGCAAGCATACACAATATATGACGAAAAAGCAGATAAAATATATAATACATAAAAACCCTGTGCAACTGAAAAAGAGCACGATACAAATAATCCAACATGTTCAAAATTAAGTAAAACCAAGTCCGCTTGTAAGAACTGAAGAATGCTTTTTCTAGGTTAAACCAAACAGCGTTAGCTGAAGGTAGCAGCCATAGTGATAACAGAATGTTATTCCATGTCGCTGCTGCACAGTAACCAAAAGATTGCTAACCCATGTTGATGCGTGTTACAGATACTTGCAATAGATGACTGCAAGCTGAGAGAGTTAAAACTAGTTACTGAAAATTTCAATTGGCTGGCAAGGCAATGAGGTTTGTCTCTTTCAGCAACCTAAAAACTAAGTTGGGGCTGAGAAGTTCCGCCCTAGAGTTTTGGTATTTTTTGCCAATTGTTTTAACCAAGTGAGATGCACTAAGCTGAGAGCTTGTTTACAGGCGTGACCTGGGAGCACAGGGAAGTTAAGTGACTTGCTCAGGGTTACACAGCATGCAAGTGGGGGCTGTGGGATTCAAATCCAGGTCTTCAGATTTGCAGCTCAGAGCCTTAAACCACTGCATAATACTGCGCTACACTGCCTCCAGCAGAAAGAAATCCAACAGGCCCAAGTCAATTTAACTAGTTAAAAATAAGACTGTGGTGGATTATACTATTACACACTAGGAACAATTTTAAAATTATATTATATCAAATATTTCTTTAGCAAGTACTGTTTTTGGAGCAGTATCAGTGATAGCAGCCCCAGAATCCATCACAGAAAGAAGATTATGCTGTCCAATGAAAATTCTGACTTCATTTGTCAAGCATGTCTCTCCTACTAGTCGCAGATGCTGTCAAGTACCTGGGGGGGATTCTTGACCCACAACTGGACTTCACTCTGCAGATTCGCAACATATGCAAGGCCTTAAACTGTAAGTTGGGCCTTGCATGCAGAGCAAAAAGCTGTCTCACCCCGGCTGCCTGTCTTGCCCTAGCCAGGGGGGTCCTCCTACCCACACTCTGCTATGGACTTGTCTCTTTGCCCAAGTCACTAAAACTAGTCTCGCAAAATGGGACATGGCATACAACAGTGTATGTCATTTGCACTCTCAGCTCCTCGCCTCACCCACCGCTGTGAGTTTTACTCCTGGCTTGAGTGGCTCCCACAGAGAAAGCGCCGCACCTTTGTTTTAGGCAACTTCATCGACAATGTTGTCAGAACTGCCACCACCTCTGCTCTTGCCACATCCCTCCTACCTGCAGCCCTCTCCTACCACTTAAGATCCAGTGACTCTCATGTCCTCCTGGTCCCAAAAACTCGCACCCAAATAGGCTATCAGGCCTTCGCCACGTGCGCTCCCAGGTTGTGGAACTCCTTTCCAGCAAGCACTCGCTCCTCCACCTCCCATCCCAGCTTTAAAGCCTCCCTCTGGGGCTTCCTCAAATCGGCCTCTTCCTGCCTCTGCACATAACTTACCCCCTTCGACCCATTCCACTCTGGCTGGCTGAGTCGTTACCTAACTCGACTGCCTAGGTGATGGCCTCCTGTTACTCGAAGCCCCTTAACCACTGGCAAGCGCACAGCTACTAGAAGTATTGACTGTATTGGGTCCTTTTGGCCCAACAACTCATAACTTGAGTACATGGACTGTTCTATCTTCATGTTTTTCCTAGGTCTCTCTAATCCAAGTTGTGACCACTCATTCTACCTGCTACTCTTATCCTTTAGAGCATTGCTGCCCCGGTACGATGAATACTGCCTTCCACACTCGAACCATGCTGTTATCTACCTTCTGCTTGTAATGTAAACACCTGACATACCTGTATTGACCCTGTTTTTGCCTGTTGCTCTTGAATGTACCTTGTATTATGTTGTGCCTGATGTTCTTGAAAGTACCTTGTAAACTCCCGGGTCGCACCTGAAAATAGGCTCTTGGTTGTCTAGTGTGCTTACCCGGTAACCAAAAGCAAATAAATAAAAGACCGGCTGTCTATAACTGTTCTTCCACGCCATCTCAATGCCTCAGGAATTCTCGTGTCTTACCTTAAATCTTTCCATTATCAGCTGCTGAATCTAATAATATAATAGGATGCTACAGGCCACCTTCAAGGGGGTTAGAGCTCCCATCACACTTACGTAACTTTCAGACTTTGACACAAACTAATCCATCATTCTAGGTGAGCTAAACCATGACTGGTTCACCATTAAATCAAACGCACTAAAGAATCTTTGCCATGACTTCAGTTTGCATCACATAAGTAACATGCATGAGAGACCCAACTGCAAGATCCACCTTAAAGGTTCACTCTTAGACCTCATTATCACTAATTTGCCACACAAACTTAGTCAAGCAGCTGTTTTCCACAACAACCTCAGCAACCACAATGTAGTTGTGTGCATCAGGAACACACCCAAATCTACCACTACCGATAATTATGTCACCAAAAGGAGCTTTAGGAGGTTTAGTCCAGCAAATTTTCTGGCCGACTTAAGTCAGCTAAGGTGGCACAGCTTCTATTTAGCACCTTCCATCAACAAGGCCGTAAACATTTTTAACTCATTAACAAGCTTGCCCCACTGCTCAGGTGCAGGTTAAAGAAAGCATCTTGTCCATGGTGCAATGGAGCTATCAGAGATGCCTTAAAGAAGAGAGACAACTGCCAGGCGAACCAAATCCCATGCAGACTGGACAGCTTTTAGAGCTTGTTGGAATGCCTGCACGATGCTGATAAGAGAAACGAAAGAGAACTATTATCTGCATGTCCTGGAGTCTGCTGAAGGGAATCCCATCAGAATTTGGCATACAATCAAATCAGTGAAAGGGGGCAAAGCTGCACATTCATTGCCCCAAAAAATGTAACTCCAAAGGCACTTCTATTATTGACAAACCATCAATCTTAGATGAATTCAACAAACATTTTGCTACTGCAGGACTCGCATTTGAGTCCTCTCAGGCAGCTACCCTACGCTCCTCTCTCACCCAAGACTCTTCCTGTGCTAAGCTCATTATACAGGTACCTTTTCCGTCGAGCTACTCTCCTATAAACAAGTCGAAGATGAAATACTGAAATTGGATGTTAATAAGAGTGCTGGGGCAGATGGCATCAACCCCTTCTTTCGGAAACTTGGACATAAATTTCTGACTGCCCCATCACTCATCCATTCAACATGTCCCTGACAGAAGGTTTAGTGCCACAAGTATGGAAGGTAGCCCGCATATTGCTCCTTTTTAAAATCAGGTGACCCTAGAGACTTAAATAATTACCGGCCTATCTCTATTCTGCCGGTACTGTCCAAGCTTCTCAAGAAATTGGTTGACATTCAGATTAGGGATTTCTTGGACAAACATCAATTGGTCAGTCCACTGCAGGTTGGCTTTAGAAGTCACCGCAGTACCACATCTGTCCTAGCTAAAGTATCTAATGACTGGTTGGTAGCCATGGATCACAAGCAAGTCATGGGGACCGTGTTCTTAGACCTAAGCAAGGCCTTTGACACAGTCGATCATGGTCTTCTTCTGGAGAAATTAAAAGATTACGGCCTTGGGCCTTCTGTGTCAAATGGGTTGGCCAGTTACCTGGTGAGAAGAAAGCAGCAGATTAAGGCCGACGGGACTTTATCTTCCTTACTTTTCTTGGTGAGAGGGGTCCCTCAAAGCTCAATACTGGGCCCCCTGCTCTTTCTAAGATATGTCAACAATCTAGGTAATAACATTACCCAATCAAAACTTCACGTTTTTGCAGACGACACGGTCCTCTATATCTCTAAACCTACATTTCTAGATGCCTCCTCTGCGCTTCATCAGACTTTAACCAACTGCAACTTAATCTACTCCACTCCAAACTTCTATTAAATGCCAACAAAACCAAAGTGATGTACTTTCACTATGCCAGATCATCATCCTTACACAGCCTACCCATGCCTATCACTACCTTGCTTGGTGAGGAGCTTGAGATCATGGTGGACAAGTTTAAATATTTAGACTTCCTCCTTGATTCTTAGCTCTCCTTCCTTCCTCATACTGAAGCCCTTTCTAAAAAGCTTAAACTAAGGTTGGGCTTTTTACACAGAAACACAGAAGCTGACAGCAGATAAGGACCGCAAGGCCCATCCAGTCTGTCCATTTCTTTTTCTACCTTACGAATGTGCCATCAGCCTTTTCTCTGTCAGTGGCCTATCTATTCATACTCATCCGTATTGCTCCCTTATGCCTATCCCATGCCTGTTTGAAGCCCTGCACTGTATTCATATCCACCACTTCCTGAGGTAGTCCGTTCCATGCATCCATCACCCTTTCTGTGAAAAAGAACTTTATGCACATGGGAAACAAAAACCCAGGGGAAGAGTACACAATGGGGGTGAGATACTGACAACAGTAAAAACGGAAAGGGACCTGGGGGTAATTATATCAGATGACCTAAAGGTGGACAAGCAATGTGAGAAGGCAGTAAGTAAGGCTGGGGGGATACTGGGATGCATAGGAAGAGGCATCAATAGTAGAAAACAGGAAGTTGTTATCCCTCTGTACAGACAGTTGGCGAGACCCCATCTGGAGTACTGTGTGCAGTTCTGGAGACCCCATCTCCGCAAAGACAGATAGAGTGGAGGCTGTCCAGAGGAGGGCAACCAAAATGGTGCAGGGTCTGCACCAGAAGACATATGAAGAAAGACTAAAGGAGCTTAATATGTATACCCTTGAGGAAAGAAGGGAGAGGGGACATGATAGAAACTTTCAAGTACCTCAAGGAATCAACAAAGTCTAAGAGGGTAGCATCTTTCAGAAAAGAGATGTGCAAGAACAAAGGGCACAATTTGAAGATAGAGGGGGGACGGCTCAGAGGTAATGTGAGGAAGTATTTTTTCACAGAGAGGGTTGTGGATGCATGGAACAGCCTCCCTGAGGAGGTTGTGGAGTCAAGAACAGTGGGGGAATTCAAGAATGCATGGGACAGACATAAGGTAGTCCTAGTGGGGGGTAGGAGGAAGTAAGCTGTTGGTTAACTAGGATCTGCAGCTTATCTGTTAGGTAGGAAAATGGGCAGACTAGGTGGGCCAAGCAGTCCTTATCTGCCGTCAAATTCTATGTTTCACATTACCCCTCAATCGGCCTCCCTCTAATCTCATGCTGTGTCCTCTTGTCCTGCTATTTTTCTTATACTGAAACATGTTAGACTCTTTCACCTTGTTAATGCCCTTAAGGTGTTTGAATGTTTCAATCATATCACCTCTCTCCCTCCTTTGCTCTAGGGTATACATATTGAGCTCCGTTAATCTGTCCTCATATGTTTTCTGATGCAGTCCCTGCACCATTTTGGTTGCCCTTCTCTGGACTGCCTCAATTTGGTTAATGTCCTTGTGAAGGTATGGCCTCCAGTACTGCACGCAGTACTCCAGATGGGGCCTAACCAGTGTCTTGTAAAGAGGGATTAATACCTCCCTCTTCCGACTTGTGACACCCCTACTAATACACCCCAACATCCCCCTAGCCTTACCTACTGCTTTAGTGGTCTGTTTGGATGATTTCGGGTCATCGGTGATGATGATGCCCAAGTCTCTTTCTTGTGACTGCCAGCAACTCCCCTCCCAGTCTATAGGTGGCTTCAGGGTTTCTCTTCCCTATGGGCATGTTCTTGCACTTCTTTGCGTTAAACCCCAGTTGCCACTCTTCCGACCATTTTGCCAGTTTATCCAGATCTCTTCCCATTCTGCCCACCCCATCTGGATCATCTACTCTGTTGCAGATCTTGGTGTCATCTGCAAACAAATCTTACCCTCCAGTCCATCTGTGATGTCACTGATGAAGATACTGAAGAGGACTGGCCCCAGGACTGATCCCTGAAGTACCCCCACTTGTGACTTGCATCTCTTCTGACTGTATACCATTTACCACCACTCTCTGTTTTCTGCCCGTCAACCAGTTTGCCACCCAGCTGACCAACTTCTGACCCACCCGAGCCTACCCAGCTTATTAATCAATCTTCTCGTGGAACAGTATTGAAAGCTTTGCTGAAGTCAAGTTAGGCGTCATCAACTGCTCCCCTTGGTCCACCACTCTGGTTACCCAGTCAAAGAAATCTATGAGATTAGTTTGACAGGACCTTCCTTTTGTAAACCCCTGCTGTCTTGGATCCTGTGCTCCTATGGATTCCAGGTGTTGCACTATCCTTTCCTAAAGGAGTGCCTCCGTAATATTGCCCACTACTGAGTTAAGACTGACTGGTCTGTAGTTCCCTGCCTCCTCCCTGCTATCACTCTTGTGGAGTGGGATAACATGAGCCCTTCTCCAGTCTACTGGGACCTCTCCTGTGCTCAAAGACTCAATAAACAATTCTGATAATCGCTCAGCTAGTTCCACCCTTAGCTCCTTTAGTACCCTGGGATGTATGCCATCAGGTCCCATTGCCTTGTCCACCTTGAGCTTATCAAGCTCTTATAGGACCCTTTCTTTTGCGAAGGGACTAGTGCACACCTCCCTCCACCCTGTGTCCATGGTGCTGAGCTGAAGGCCCTTCCCTACCTTCTCTTCAGTAAATACTAAACAGAAGTATCTATTTAGGACAGATGCTTTTACATGGTCCTCCTCCCTACATGCCCTCTTATCCCCTTTGATCTTAGCAATACCCCCTCTGGAATTTTCTCCTTTCACTAATGTATCTATAGACAGTCTTGTCATCTTCTTTTACTGTTTGTGCTAGTGTTTCCTCGGTTTGGGCCTTTGCCTACCTTACTGCCTTCCCACAGAGAAGTTTGTTATGCCTCCCATTTTCATCCTGCTGCGTTTCCTTATATTTCCTGAAGGCCATCCTTTTGGCTCTGACCTTTTCTGTTACTGTTTTTGAGAACCAAAGTGGTTTCCTTCTTCTTTTGCACTTCCTTTTCTCTCTAACACAATGGGATGTTGCTTCAAATACTGCAGCCTTAATGCTTTACCACTTTTGCCTGCACCCCCTCACCTGTATTTCTTTTTGCCAGGGCTAGCTTAACTCCATTGGCCATCTTATTAAAGTCAGCTCCTCTGAAGTCCCATATTTTTGCCTTGGAATGGGATGATTTAGTTCTAGTGGACAAATTGAACCATACCATGTGATGGTCACTGGCCCCCAGGTGACCTTCTACCTGGAAATCTGTGATCCTTTCCCTGTTAGTCAGTACTAAATCTAGGATAGCCCTGTCTCTTGTGGATTGTTGTACCAGTTGTTTGAGGCCCTCCCCCTGCAGGGAATCCACCATGTGTCTAGTTCTGGCATTTTTCTACAGAAATAATGCCTTGTATTCCCCAAACTCCAGATCAAGTCTAGTCCAGTCCACCGTCTTCCCTCTTCTGGACTATGCAGACACCATTTACAAAAATTGTGCAGCCACCCATTTGCAGACACTTGATACCCTTTATCATAGAGCCATCTGTTTTGTCATTAATGCCCCTGCAAGAACACACCATTGCACCCTATATGCGGCAGTGGGTGGACCTCTCCGACTACCAGGAGACTCTTACATGCTTATCTATGGGCTTATAAATCTCTCTTGAACAAACTCCTGACCTACATCACTAGTCTTATTTCTCACCCTAAACTCCTTATGCTCTTAGAAATACTGCTTACATTCCCTTAGATGTGCCAAAAGTCCATACCCACTTTGGTCAACTGGACATTAGTTATGCCCTCCCTATCACTTGGAAAAACCTTCAATCGCCCCTGAAATTGAATACCCTCATTCCTCTAAGGGCATTCAAAACTCGAACAACCAATCTAATCAACGATGCTTGCCACTGCAATTAATCCAGTAGAGCTCACCTACCTCATTAGCTTACCTCTAAACCATCACTCTTGTATACTTGTCTTCGGTGCTAGCCTGTTTTCTCCACTCTGCCATTTTGCCCATTATGACAAACTCTCATTAGTTCTATGGTATGCCTAATGATGATTCTTCTCCTGTTGCTTTGTATATATGTATATATTTACTGTTTTGTCCAACATCGCTCTATGTTTACCTTGTAGTACCACTGTAACTATTCCTATTTATATTGGCTATGTATATACCATCTTCGTGTACTGATTCTGTTTCCCAGCATTTGCTGTTCACCCCTGCCTTGTATAACTCATACTGTACACTTTGTTAAACAGTGTCTGATAATTTCGTATCCCCACATTGACTGCATGTATGGTTTGCTGTTGTTAAAGAAGGGTCCTCCTTGAAAATGAGCTTGCTCAATGGATTTATCCCTTCACAACCTTTTGAACTATTTATGTTTCCAAAAAAATTGTGGATTACAGAAGGTGTTTTGCTGCCGCAGTTTAAAAAAGAAGTTTTTGTAGCAATGATCATTTTCTTATACAGATTCCTTAAGGAACTATAGTTTACCCAATCAGAGACAGAATAAGTTTTTTTTTTTAATGATCCATGCTAAGTTCTAACCATCGTTAAGGCAAATAATTCCTTACTTACCACGCTGAGTTGTCCCTGTTAATCTATGACTGGGTAGTGGGGCATTTTTTTTTTTTTAACTACAGTTGTTAACTCTGAAGTAAAAAAAGATCTAATGCCAGACTGCTGTCTGAATATGCACAGTCTAGTCAACTTCTGACAGATCCCTTAAGAAGAAAGCATGATCAAAATTTCAGCAATCATAGAACTCAACTTCTCTGTGTTCAGGCTTTTTACTGATCTCATAAAACCTGTAAGATGACTCTCTGATAAGCGACTAAAGATCTTAATCATGTCTTCTTTTTTAACTAATATGCAATCTAACAAAGAATGTTTCTGAATCTTGTGAACGAGTCTTGTACGTTCAGTGTGTAGTTGCTCTAGTCTAGACTGATCTTGTCAAGGACATCTTTATAACAGAATGAATTTGTGGTCCAATTTAAATTAAAGACTTCAAGGACTAAAAATTCAGGGGACCCGAGGACTGATACCACCAACATCCCAGAGCTCCTGTTCACCTGCTTTGGGTGGATTATAAATACAGCAGATATTGAGTTTTTTTTATAACCACTGCATAACTGAACAACTAGACATTCACTAGTTTTTGGCAAATACGCTACACAACATTCAGTATCTTCCAGACTTTCCTGCATATAAAACATAGCACCTCCACCCCTTTTTTTAAACCCATATCTTTCCTATAAATTTAATTAGAAATATCAATGTTATGATCAGAAACTGTCTGCTCAAGCCAACTTTCACTAACTGCTAAAACATGAGGGTTATCATCAGGGCCACTGGAAAATTACGGGCGCAATTTCCACAATTTTCACCCTTCTCCGCACAAAATCCACAATTTCTTACATTTATGGAATTGTTGACTGAAATTGTATAAAAATATTTAAATTCTCAAAGAAATCTACTCAGATATGGCACACAGACTTGGATTTGACCAAAACAGTACAGTGTGAGGTGAGAAGGGATCAAATGTGACTCTACTTTCATGTGATTCACTTCCCTGCTTTTGTTTCAGAATCCTCTGGTCATGCATATGTAGACTGGAACACTTAAAATCTGTGTTAAAGCAGACTGTCTGAGAACCTTTTTCTGACACAGAGACTGAAACAATAGTTGTGAGAAGAGGTGCAAAGTGCCCCATTCACCTAAATGAAGCCTTAGCCACAATGCTTGTTTTTGAATGGTAGGGTAGATTTTCCTTGTAGAAATACTTTCAATCTGAAAGGATTTTGATTCAAATGTGTCAAGATTTGGATGGCCCTGCTGATTATAAACTTGAATATGCTTCTGAGGGGTTGGTGACAGTGATTCCTTACATGTCAGTCTGCCACAACTGTATACTCACATACAAAGCCTACAAAAGCAAACATTTCTGAAAACATGCTGAACAGGTTAAGTATAGTTAAACAGTTACCTTCAAATAGACAAAATAATTGCAACCCAAGTAAAATCACTCAAACGAGTAGAACAAAAGTATAATGTCTTAAAAACTACTGTGTGATGTAATGAAAAGCTATTGTTATGATTTGATACTTGTATCATGTGATTTTAAAATGTACTTACAGTGCTGATTAAGAACAGTAATCATTTTAACAAAATAAATACTTTTCTAACTAGACCTTTATTAGGCACCCTGGTAATCTGTTTATTTTTTTCTTGCACCAAAGCAAGTAGTTTAAACAGGCTTCATTATTTAACATCTAGAAACAGGCAAACTATGTTGTTTCAGGATGTATTCAGTACAGACTAACTGTAAATTATTGAATAAAATCTAGTTAGCACTGCATGACTTAGATGTCTTGATTTTTAGAAGATATGCTACATAATGATTAGTTTACATTGCATTTCAAAAACACAGATCTTTCTTCATATTAAAAGCACTTACAAGTGGCAATACATTTATCTAACAATTTATGTGATCAATACATGCTGCAACAAACAATAAAATATTTATTAGGGGGCAGTGGGGATGTATAATGAACCCCCGTAATTTTCCAGCAATTTTTACAAGAAAATCCCCGCATTTTGGGGTAAAATTTTCCGCAATTTTCCAGTGGCCCTGGTTATCATACAATCATCTATGCTTCCAATTCAGCTAATTTGGAGAAAAAGCTTATCCATTCTTTACAGAATACTGTCAACCCTCATAAGGTCACGCCATCAGGACCGCAGTCAAAACTGATCACATACATTCTGTGCTAAATACAGTCAAACCCTAATAAGAGCACACAATGAAGGACTGGTGACAACACTGTTATTTATCCATTCAGTACAGAAAACATTCAAACCCTGATCAGGTCACACCGTCAGGACCGGAGACGAAATAGTGATCACAATCCATTCTATACAGAACACTGTCAAACCCTGACAAGGTTACACCATCAAGATTGGGGACAAAATTGTGATCTTATTCATTCTGTACAGAATACATTCAACCCCCGATAAGGTCACTACCACAGAGACAGAGGACAAAACGGATCTTAGCTATTCTTTATGGTATAAGGTCAAACCCTGACAAGGCCACACCATCTGGACTGGGGCCAAACCTGTGATGTAATCCATTTTTTTACATAATACAGTCAAATCCCTGATAAGGTTGCGCAGTCAGGACTGTAGACAAAACTATGATCTTATCCATTCTTTAGAGAAAAGTCAAACCCTGATAAGGTTGGACAGTCAGGTCTGGGGACAAAACTGTGGTCTTATCCATTCTTTACAGAATACAGTCTCACCCATATTAGGTCACAACCATCAGGAAGAGGGACAAAACTGTGATCTTCTTCCTTTTATTTTTTAAGAGAATTGCCAGGTTTCACACTATGAGAGACACAGGTTCCTTCAGTGGGCAATTTAGGTCCACAGGGTTAATACTTTCTGATAGGTTTAATGTATTTTTTCTTTGTTAAACCAAACTGCATCTACAAGAAGTGGCAGAAGAACCACATCCCAAAACTGATTTCTTCTCCTTGACCATGCGTGTCATTACAGGGAGTTCTGTGAGCTGCTGGGTGGGGTGATCATTTAGTGGGTTGCAATGGTCTCAGTGGTGGTACCTGAGCTATTCCAAGCCAATGCATAATACCCCACTATCAGGAAAAACAGCAACAAAAAGCTACAATACGAGGGGGCCCAGAGAGTAAGTTGGAGCTACTGGTAGCTACCAAGCTACCACAGTTAATGCTCCACTGTGCCCAATCTCTCTCTGGCATGACACAGCAAATGACATCCTAGAGCTGTAGTTCCAAAGGCAGCCACCAGGACATCATCTAATTAAAGAAAAATTCTGTTTCCCACTTTTATGCAAACATATGATATTGCCAGCAGATACAGAACATTCGGTCTATCTAGTCTGCTCGAGTGTGCAGCATGCTATCTTATTAAATTGTAGCTGCCTCCCCCTTGCTCCCCTTCTAACTTAATGCCCCCCACTTCCAACCTCTCTTCCCCCGCCCTCCCACAAGTTTTGACCCTCCCTTTGGCCCTATCCCACCCTCTCTTGAAGCTGCCTACTATCTGCAGTGCTGCTACTTTTTCTGGCAGCGCATTCCAACCAGCCAGCACCCTCTCCGTGAAATAGTACCTCCTCATCTCTCTCTCTCTTGAACCTTGCTCTCTCCAGTTTCAAGCTGTGTGCCCTGGTGTCTCTCCCCCCTTTTAACTTCACCAATCCCTCTGAATTAACTCTGCTCATGCCCTTCAGGTACTTGAATGTCTCAATCATATCCCCTCTCCTCTTCCTCCTCCTTCTATATTCTAGGCTGTAAATGTGGAGCACACTCAATCTCTCCTCGTATGTCTAGTCCCCCATCTCCAGGATCATCTTCGTCACCCTACGCTGGACCCCTCCAATAGTTTGATATCCCTTTTCAGAGAGGGGCACCAAAACTGCACACTGTACTCCAAGTGCGACCTCACCAGGAACCTGTACGGGGTAAATGACTTCTTCCCTCCTAGAGGTGATTCCCCTAGTGATGCATCCCAGCATTCTGATCACCTTTGCAGCTGCCTTCCTGCACTGTGCTGAGTGTTTCATGTCCCCTGTCACCAGCACTCCCAGACCTTTCTCCTCCTCTAAAGTGGCCAACTGCACTCCCCCAACCAGTAACTGTTCTTTGAGGTTTTGTTTGCCCCCAAGTGCACGACCTTGCATTTTTTAGCACTGAACCCCAGCTGCTATGTGGCTGACCAGCACTCAAGTGTTGTCAAATCCTCTTGCAGTACCTTACCCCCTTTTTCACTATCCAACTCCACTCAGATCTTAGTGTCGTCTGCAAAGAGGTTGATCTCACTCCTTATCCCGTTTGATATATCTGTTATGAAAATGTTAAATAGTACCGGTCCTAGCACCGACCCCATGAGACACCACTGGTTACCGCCCTGGGTGCCGAGAGCTCTCCCCCAACTACCACCCTCTGCTGCCTGCCCTGCAACAAGCTCTTGATCCACCCAACCAGTTTCCTCCCTGCTCCCAGGCAATTTAACTTGCTGTTCAGCCTTCCGTGGGGCACAGAGTCAAATGCCTTACTGAAGTCCAGGCAAAAGACATCCACTGCATGGCCCCTATCCAGTGACCTCGTCACCCAGTAGTCAGCAAGGTTGGTCTGACATGATCTCCCAACATAAACCCATGCTGCCTGTCATCCTGTAAGCCATTCTCCTCCAGGAAACTCACCAGCCTTACCATAAGTAAAGTCTCCATCAGCTTCCCCACAATGGCTGTAAGGCTCACTGGTCTGTAGTTCCCAGGTTCATCTCTGGGCCCACTCTTATGTATTAGTACCACATGTGCCATCCTCCAATCCCTGGGCACGCATCCAGCTTTCAGGGAAGTGTTAAACAAACCTGCCAGTGGTCCCACCGGGACCCCTGCCAACTCCCCGTGTACCCTAGGATGCACTCCATCTGGACCAGGTGCCTTATCCACCCTTTGGGACCTTAGGTCCTCCAACACCCTTTCCACTGGGATCTCCATGTCCGTCCCCTCCTCTCCCCCTGCCCCCCCACCACTCTTCCCTGGAGGTATATGCCCATCCTTCTCCCTGGTGAACACTGAGCAGAAGTACTTGTTTAGTACTTTCCGCCTGCTCTACCCTCTGCTCTACCCACCCTCCCTCCTTGCTAATCCTTACAATTAGGTCCTTGCAATTACTCCTCTCTCCTATATACCTACAGAAATCCTTTCCCCCTTCCTTGATCCCCTGCGCCAGCCTTAGTTCTTTTGTTCTTAATTCTCTTGAGACTCCTGCCACTGGAAAGAACAGGTTACACCACTCCTAGAACTACTATTACAGGTGAGTAACCTGTTCTTCTTGGAGCGTGAATATGCTGTTCATCCACACTCACTGGCAGACTCCTAGCAGTTCTCCGGGGGAAGAGAGGCAAGGAGCACACCCCCTACTTAGGGAACAGAGACTGGCCCCAAAACCAGCATCCCGTCGTGACTCAAGGTCAATGTGGTAGTGGGAAATGAAGGTGTTTGCTGACTTCCAGGTAGCAACCCGGCAGATTTCCTGGATAGGGATGTCCCTGGAAGCAGCCACCGATGCAGCACTATGGCAGGTAGAATAAGCTCTTATCCCTCCGGGAGGCTCCTTAACCACCTACTCATAGCACAGACCTATGCATGATGTAATCCATCGTGCAATGGTCTGTTTGGCTGCAGGACTGCCAAAAGCAGCTTCAGCATAGGTGACAAACAGCTGGTGAACCTCTCCGCGAATTTTGCCATTCTCTCCTTATAATAGGAGAAAGCACGTCTCAGGTCCAAAGTATGGAGCCTGTATTCGGCCTCTGACGTGTAATTAGGGTAGTATACCGGCAGAGAAAACACCTGGTTACGGTGAAACTCCGACATCACCTTCGGAAGGAATTTCAGGTGGGGGCGCAGGACAACTCTGTCCCTGTGAAAGACCAGATAAGGGGAGTCCACCAAAAGCACCTGGAGCTCTCCTGTCCTTCTGACTGACATGACAGCCACCAGGAAGGCCGTCTTCCATGGCAAGTGCAACAGCTCACACTTGTGCATGGGTTCGAATGGCTTGCCCATGAGCTTTGCCAAAATCAGCAGCAGATCCCAAGGAGGTGGAGGTTCACGCACTGGAGGGGATATGTGATCCAGGCCTTTGAAAAAATGCCCGACCACTGTGTTCTGCGCCAATGTTGGCTGACCCGCCCACGCCCGGTAAGCAGAAATGGCTGCTAGATACACCCTAAGGGTCGCTGACCGTAGATCCCCCTTTGGAGAGAGACCAAAGGTAGTCGAGAATGTTAGCCACAGAACAGGATAAGGGGTCTAGACCCTCACCCTGGCACAAAATGGAAAATCTTTTCCATTTGAAGGCATAACATTTCCTGGTCGATTCCTTTCTAGATGCCTCCACCACAGTGAAGACGTCTTCAGAAAGACCCAAAGCCTGGATCTCTAGCCGCTCAGGTACCGGCCTGTTAGGTGAAGGGATTGAAGGTCCGAATGAAAGATCTTCTCCTGGTTGAGAGATATCAGGTACGGGCGTGTGCAATGCCGCTCCGGGGGCCTGCAGCTCAGGCTGAGGAGATCTGGATACCAGAACTAGCGCAGCCAGTCTGGGGCTACCAGAATCACCTTCGACTTGTCCCTCCTCACCTTGAGTAACACCTTGTGGATCAAGGGAAATGGAGGGAAGGAATAGAGGAGGCCTGGGGTCCATGGTCTTGAGAAGGTATCCCCCTGCAGCAAGCCCTGCTGAGGGAGGCTGGCATGATACAGCCTCAGCTTGGTGTTTTCCCTGGAGGCAAACAGGTCCACCATCAGTTTTCCCCAATGGGAGAACAAGCTGTAAGTTACCTCTGGATGGAGAGACCACTCGTGAGATGCCTGGCCTATGCGGCTGAGAGCATCCGCCAGCTGGTTCGAGGCTCCTGCCACATGGATGGCTAGGAGATCCACCTCCAATTGGCTTACGAGGGTCCAGATGTGGAGCGCCTCCTTGCACAGCAGACGGGAGTGCATGCTGCATTGTATGTTGAGGTAATACATGGTTGTGGTATTGTCCGTCTGGACTTGACCCACTTGACCCTGGAGCTGAGGAGCGAAAGCTGTCAGTGCCAGTCTGACTGCGATGAGCTTCAACAAGTTGATGTGGCATCGGGACTCCTCAGGGGTCCAGAACCCGTGGGCCCTGTTGTCCCCTATGTGGGCTCCCCAGCCCATGAGAGAGGCATCGGTCATAAGGATGACCATCGGCTTGGGCGGACAAATAGGATCCCTTCCTGGAACCGGTCTGGGGTGGTCCACCATTGGAGAGTGTCCCACATCTTCTGGGTTACAGTGATCAGCTGGTCGAAATGACTGTGACGCAGAGTCCACTGGGCGGCAAGCTCCCATTGGAGGGGACACGTGCAATTGGGCCCAATGGACCACTGAGGTGCAGGCCGCCATGTAACCCAGAAGGCACAGAAAGTCCCGGGCAGGGCGCAAGTGCCCAACTAGAAATGATTAGGCAAAGGAGGAGAGAACCTCCATCCTGTCCACCAGGAGCTGAGCTCTGGCTTGACAAAAGTCGAACTCTGCCCGGACGAAGCCCACCACCTGGGAAGGCATGAGTTCTGACTTGGCCTCGGTGATCAGGAGGCCGAGCTGGGAGCAGGTCTGGAGGGCCAAATCCTTGGACCTCTCCACCTCCTGTTGGGTGGAACATGCCAGGAGCCAATCGTCGAGGTAGGGGTAGCTTGGAACTTGTACAGCGTCCCCTCGACCCTGAAGCAGAGGAACCGCTGACAGGATGGACGGATTGGGACGTAAAGGAATGCGTCCTGCAGATCCAGAGAACAGAACCACATGTTTCACTCCAAGGATGGTATGATCTGGGACAGAGTGACCATCCGAAAGGTGCAAGACCTGAGAAATTGATTCAGGTCGTGGAACTCTAGAATGGGGCGCCAACCCCCCCCCCATCCTCATCAGTGGCAGGAAATACTTGGAGACAAAGCCTGGATCTGCTGAAGGATCCGCCATGGGAGCTGCTGCCTCCTTACAGAGGAGCTGAGCTATGTCGTCTCGAAGAGCCGACTGGGTGCACGTGGACGTCCGTTTCTCCCAAGGGGCAAGGGCTTGGCTGGGAGGGTACTGCTCAAATTCTAGAGGCAGTCCCCGACCGACCACTTCGAGAACTCACCTGTCTGAAGTGATAGTGGACCAGGTGGAAACAAAGTGGCGGAGCTGACCCCCCACGGGAGGGCCCAGAGTTGGAGTGATGTAGACAGGGGGTGGCAACCCCCATCCCGTCACTGAGCAGGCTGGAGAAGGCTCCAGGACCTGAGCCTCGGCCCCCTTTTCGGGGCTGTTGAGATCCAGGCTTGGGCCGGGGGTGTCAAGTTTGAGCCTGCTGCTGATGTTGATGTTGCTGTCCTCCTTGATAGGAGGACTGCCGGACTGAAGGGGAAAAGTGCCAAAAAGGCTTCTTCTGCTGGTTCTTGCCTGAAGAACCCTTGGCAGAAGTGGCGTCCAAGGTGGCATTGGACTGCTCTATGCGCTGTAGGTGACTGGCCACTCCTGGACCGAACAAGTCGATCCCAAGGAAAGGCACATCAGCAAGCTTATGCTGAGTATCTGCTGGGAAGGAGGAAAGCCTCAGTCAAGCCCTGCGGTGAGAGGCCACTGCAGCAGCCATTGAGCGGGCACAAGAATCCAATGTCCAGGACCATCTGGAACTGCTGTTTAGCAACAGCACAGCCCTGGTCATGGACCTGTTTGACCGTCGTCTGCATGTCCGTGAGGAGATGAGGAAGGACTTTGTCTAATGACCCGAGAAGGGCATATGAGAAGTGTGCCATAATGACAGCCGAGGGGCCTGAAAAAGGCCCAAGGAGGAAGCCACACAGACCTTCCGGGCGGAGTGTTCCATATTTTTGGACACTTTATCCGGAGGTCAGTCAGTGTCGGATGACCTGCCAGTACGTCTGAACACAGAGGTGGTCACCAGGCTCTCGGATGAAGGGTGCTCTGTGAACCCCGCAAGGGACCCCATGGGCACCGCATACTAGCGGGCCATGCAAGCAGACAGTGCTGGGCAAGAGGCAGGGCGCTGCCAAAGTTCGAGGGCCGGGCCAATGATGGCTTTGGCTACAGGAAAGGCCTCCATCGGGGTATCCCCTCTTTTTAGGATCTCTGTAAGAGGGTATTCCGTCTTTTTCTGGATAGATTCCAGGGGCATTCCGGTGGAGTCGGAAATGAGATGGAGAATCCCTTGGAAGGAGGAAGGGCCTTCCTCCATCCCTGTGCCAACCGATGACTCATCAGCCCCAGGAAAAGAGTGAAGCCCGGTGACATCCGAGTCCGAGGAGTCGGGGTACAATGGCCTGCCGCCTAGATCACCCTCGATCCACCGAGAGCAGTCCGGGGTGACTGTAACTGACAGACGTCAGGGAAGTCCGGTGTCCTGTCGGTCCTCTTTCGAGGGAGCCCCTCTTGCCGGCAGTTTAGGCAGTGGTTCCACTCGAATAGGTGGAGAGACTGGAATAGACCGAACTGGGGGACGGGCCAGTGCCACGGGCGGAGGAACTGAGGGTTTCGGTTCCGGAGGGGTCGGCTTCGGCCCGGGAGGTGAGAGCCAAGTAATGGCTGGGGTGGGCAGTGGAACTAGCTTCTGCACGGTCAGAATCAGCTGTTACCACATAAGGTCCTCATAGCGCCAGAGTTTCCGTCAGAGCCTCTCCTCATCTGAGGAGGATGAGGACAACCTGTGGCATCGCCTCTTCTTGGAGCGCTTATGACTCTTCCTCGGTCGACCGGCCGAGGGGGTTCTGGACCTCGACCGAGATCAGGCAGGCTGACTCGGTCGATCGGGAGGCACTAGGGGAACTGGTGAAACCCAAGGGTCTGGAACTGGATCCTTAATGGGGACACCAGCGGGCTGGGTCTCCTCATAGGACTCCTCCTAGGACCGGAGTCCTTTCTAAGGAGTCGTCGACCACGGCTGGCAACAAAGAGTCGACCGGGTCGAGAATGATCTCGACCTCATCGGCCACTTCCTCAGTTTTCTGACCAGACGGAAGGTCCGTAAAGCCTGTGGCCGAGGAGGCGATCTCGACCGAGGTCGAGACCGCATGCTCCTGGGACTGAGACCTCTCTCGGTCCCAAGATCGTGTTCGTCGAGACGAACACAAAGAAGGTTCTTTTTCCCTCTTCCAAGAGCGGGAGGAGTGCAAGCCCATGGGTGCCTCACCCCGGGTGGGGAGAGACTGGCACAACTCCTTAAACGAACCTGTAAAGGTGGAGCCTAGGTTCAGTGGGACAAAGAAGCTTCCATTAGCCGAAGCGCGAGCGGCTCCTTCCTCGAATGCCTGCATGCGTTTCAGCTGCTCAGCAGGTGGGTGGGAGGAGTCAGCTTGAAGACTTCTGGCAGATTTAAAGAGGAAAGGGACAATGTCAATGAGTGTGGATGAACAACATATCCACGCTCCTAGAAGTGATATTTTTAAAGCGTCCCCCATAGAAAGCTTCATTATTCACTTTAACAAATACAGTCAAACCCTGATAAAGTCACATCTTTGGAATAGGGACGAAACTGCAGATGTATATGCTCAGTAATGATCACTGGTTTGTCCACTCCTGCAGAGGTGTGTTGGGTGGAAAGAGACAGATGAAAGGAAAGAGAGAGATCTGTGTAAACAAAGTGATCTATACAAAGAATTACCCATACAGATACAACACAGCTCATGGCTTACCTTAGGTGTCCTATATTGTAGAAGTGACTGGCCCCATCCGTGGAGCGTACTACTTTCACAGTGAACTGTGGCTGAATATGCCGTAGCTCCAAAAGCACGATTGCCAGGTAATGGATGAACAGCAGGCCGTCAACCAGTGAGACAGCATACTGAACTATGCCCTGGTAGTTCCTGTCTCGGGGGTCCAGGATTCGCACACCATAAAACAGCCAGTAAGAAACAACAAAGAGAAATATGAGCACCAACAGCAGGGCCCGGAAAACAAAAACACGGGGTAGGTATGCTTTGGGCTTGCGGAAGAAAAGCGCCCAGCTGCCGATGAAGAGGATGAGGAGCTTGAAGGCCATGGAGATGTAAAGACCCTCACAAACTGTGCCGCAGGGCTCAAGTTCATCCCGCCAGAGAATCTGGGGCAGAAGCATGAAGGCCACAGGGGTGAGGAAGGCAAAGAGGGCCAGCACCCCCGCCACTACTAGCGCTAGGTACCGAGTACAGTCCAGGCTGACACTTTCCTCCATGTCCTTGGTGATTCGAGTAATGTCATCATGAGAGATACTGTGTTCTGAGGTCCCTGTGACAACTGTTGTGGTCTCGCCCCAGTTATCATCCTAAGAAAAACAAGGGATACAATTAAAAACCATAGCAATGGGCTGTTCCACCCCAACCCCCTGAACAATTCTCTGCTCTCTGTCAATAACACACACATTTCACTGAGCTCAACTCTTATCAATCACTCAGCATACCCTGAGGCTGCCATACCAGGAAAGCCTGCAAGGGAAGTGATACCAGGCCACGGGAGACAAGGAAAGTGGGTAACGGAGATAGGCGACTCCATAGTGAGGGAGATGATAAGGGAGTCTGCAACACTGACCTGGGAGTGAGGGCTTAATGCTTTCTTCTGGGAACGATTAGCTGACATGGGGAAAAGGATGGCAGCCACATGTGACTGTTCACCTAGGGATGAATGACCTGACAAGCCAGACTTCAGCAGAGGTAAAGCACAGTTCCCATACAGCAGAGAGCAACTTAAAGGAGGTAATAGATGCAGGAGCCTTCTCTGAGGGCCTGCCAATGACACATAAGGGAGAGGCCAGAAAGTTTAAGATATTCCAGTTCCACAAGTGAATAAAAGGGCTAGTGCAAGGCAAAGGGGTCCCACTTTGTGGGGGACTAGGGCCGTTTCTGTATGGATTGGAGGTTATTCAGGAAAGAGAGCTTCTATTCTAGCAGCGAAGAGTCCAATACACTGGGACAGAACTTTGACAAAGTTATTACTGCGAATTTAAACTCGTAGGGGAAGTCTAGTGTTAGGATACACCAATCCACTAGCTCCAGTTTGGAAAGCCTAGCTGACACTTACCCAACCACAAGGACAGTAAGAGCTTACATACGGTATCCCAGGGAAAACATAGAAACACAAATGCAGGAATGCATGAAAAAAAGGGCAAGGGGCAGGAACAAGGGCATGGTCAGTATTAGGTGGGAGATAGATAAACAAAAACAGGATTCCTAGAAGGTAGTCTGTGTGAACACCAGGAGTCTTGGGAATACAATGTGTGAATTACAGGCCATGGTGTCAGAGTGACAGTTAAATATTATAGCCATTATAGAAATGTGGGTAAAGGGGGAGGGGCTCAGAACAGGGGTGGTATACAGTCCACCAAACCAAATGGAGGATGGGAACAGGACGGTGGGAGAGGAAGTTAGAAAGATTGTTTGCCTCAGGCAACATGGTCCTAATGGAAGACTTCAACCAGCTGGATGTGGACTGGGATTCACCTGGGGCATGGAGTGTCAGAAGTCATGCTCTGTAGATATGCTACAGGACTGTGTTTTACTGCACTGGGTGAAGAAGTCAACTAAGCTATTCCTGACCTGGTATTTTCAAACCGGAATATAATAAGAGGCCACAGTGGGGAAGATCCCCTGCGGAAGAGCAACCATAGCTTAGTGTGGTTCTGCACACCCCTAGAGGCTCAATGCTCTGAATCTAAGGTGAGGATACCAGATTCCGGAGGGCCTTCTCTGGTAAGGCGGAGGAAATTCTTAGTGTCAGACATTTGGGGGGGTTGCAGAGAGAAATGAGCAGTCATTAGAAGGGAAGTGCTAGAGGCAACAAAATCATGTCTGAAACAAGTTGGGAAAGGTAAAAAACACAAAAAACTAATCAGATTTTCCAAGAAAGTGAGAAAGGAAGTCAAGGCTAAAAAGAAGCTTTCAAGAAGTACAAGGGAGACTTCATTGAAGGTAGTAGTGAGATACACCAGGAAAACTGAAGGAAGCCAGTAAATCTATGAAGGAGAAAGCAGAAGCAGAGATCAGGATTGCTGTGGTGTTAAAGGAGAATGAAAAGGCATTTTTCAAATATATAATGGAGAAACTTAAGACAAAGGAGGGCATAGGAGGACTGAAAAGTGGGGAGTAGGATGAAGGGAAGGCAGACATTCTGAACGAATACTTCAGTCGTCACAGTCCAAGAGCGGGACCACTTCCAGAATGTGGCACAGAACTTAGAGAGGTTCATATGCAGACACTGGAGATGGGAGAAAGGGCACGCAGGGTATTAAAGGAGCTTAAGGAGCATAAGTCTCTGAACTCTGCTGGGTTACATCCTAGAGTACTACAGAACATGGGACAGTCGCCGTCTGTACCCATGGAGGACTTGTTCAATTGCTCCCTGGAGATGGTGGTGATTTGGGCAGATTAATGGGTGGAACAGTAGCTAATGTTCAGTGCTATGAAGTGCAGGGTTATGTGCATAGGAAGAAGGAATCCTAAAATGGATGAGTGGTGTAAGGATGGACCAGGCCTCAATGAAAATGATCATTAGCTACAGCTTCAAGTCTACAGCCCTGTGCAACAAAGTATATACCCCTCTACAGGCCCTTGATAAAGCCACATCTGGAGTATGTGCATCATTCTGGAGTCCTCAACTGAAAAAAAAAAAAGAAGAATCGAGTCCTGACCTAGAAAAGGATATAGATCGTACAAGCAGCTGGTGAGGCCACACCCTGAATACTGGGTCCAGTTCTGGAGACCATACCTCAGGAGAGTAGTGGATAGGGTGGAAAGAGCACAGAGGATGGCAATGAAAATGGTGCGGGGACTCAGCCAACTGACACACGAGAAGAGACTAAAGGACCTCAACATGTATGCCCTGGAGCAAAGGAGGGATGGGGAAACATGATAGAGACCTTCAAGTACCAAAAGGGTATTAACAGGGTTCTGGATAGTAGTATTTTCCAGAATAAGAAACTCTCAAAAACAAAGGGTCATGACATGAAGCTAGAAAGGGGAAGATTCAAGGGAAACATTAGAAAACACTACTTCACAGAAAAGGTGGTGGATGGTTGGAATGCACTCCCTGAGGAAGTGGTGGGGGCCAAAACAGTGATGAGATTCAAGACTGCTTGGGATAGGTACAAGGGAATTTTGGAGATGGGA
Source organism: Neoceratodus forsteri (assembly GCA_016271365.2). Classification (NCBI taxonomy): domain Eukaryota; kingdom Metazoa; phylum Chordata; order Ceratodontiformes; family Ceratodontidae; genus Neoceratodus; species Neoceratodus forsteri. The sequence goes on along the minus strand of CM028133.1, from coordinate 80,154,017 downwards.
CGGGGGGGGGGGGATAACTCAGGATACCTAGTGTATGTGGGTAACAGGTAGATAGAACACTTGGGCAGACTCGGTGGGCCTGTAGATCCTTATCTGCCAACAATTTTCTATGTTTTCTATGTGTAGTCGAAAGGAGAACAACTAAGATGATAGGGGACAGAAAGAGAAAACACAAGGAACAGCTGAGTAGCCTGAACATGTACAGTACACTCCGGAATTCAGAAAGGAATGGGGTGCCTATAATATGATAGAAACATTTAAATTCCTATGGGGAATCAACACAGTAGATTGTCATGAGTCGTTCAGAACATGCTGGAACTCAACATTAAGAGGCAACAATTTTAATTTGATTGTGAGAAGAGTCAGGAGGTCTGTGAGCATGTACTTTTTCACTAAGAGAGTAGTGGTCAAGTGGAACTGCTTGCTCAGGGAAATCAGGTCAACGCAGGGACCATTACTGGATTCATGAGAGGGTTGGACAGATTTAAGGGGCTGATGAGGACAAATGCAGGGAAGACAGGGGTGGGGCAGAGAAAGGAAGGAGTCGCACTGCCAACAGGGTACCTGGCCTAATCCTGACCAACACCAAGTCTGTATACATCTAGGTAAGGATCTTGGGCAGACTCCGTGGACTAGTGGTCTTTTTTTACCTATAACTTTATTTTTCTAAGTTCCTGTGCTCTGGAGCAGAGACCCTCTACTTCTACAAAGACAAATTCAATTCCCAGTACCAGGGCTCTCCATACTAGTACACAGGCGTGAAAAAAAACATGTCTACAAAAGGACAAGTTCAGGTGCCGCTGCCAAAACTCACCATACCAGTGTGCTAGTGTGGAGGCCCACAACCACGTCAAGAAAATGTTTAACTCCCAATAGCAGGAATAACCAAACTAGTGCATTAGTCTGAAGACCCTCAGCTGCAACAAGGATGACTTCAGGCCCCAGTACCAAAGTTCATCACACTAGTGCGTTGGTGGGCAGGACTTTGGTTATGTAATAACAAAACACTCCCCCGCTTCATATGCTGAGACCAATAAGTAGCTGTGAAAACATTTACTAATTAATTTATAGTACTTTCCCACCATCCCACCCAACCACCTCTGTATCCTTTTCTGTATGGTAGCCCATTACGGGCCTCCAGTCTTTTCTCATAGCTTTTGTCCTCCATAGCCCTGATCACATTTGGTGGTCCTGTGTTGCACCCCCTTGACTATCTCAAAAGTCCTTTATGACTAGAGCCTGACCAGGGTCTTGTAAAGTGGCAGGATCACTTCCCCTGACCAGGGCCTTGTAAAGTAGTAGGATCACTTCCCCTGACCAGGGCCTTGTAAAGTGGCAGGATCACTTCCCCTGGCCAGGGTCTTGTAAAGTGGCAGGATCACCTCCCCTGACCAGGGCCTTGTAAAGTGGCAGGATCACTTCCCCTGACCAGGGTCTTGTAAAGTAGTAGGATCACTTTTCCTGACCAGGGCCTTGTAAAGTGGCAGGATCACTTCCCCTGACCAGGGCCTTGTAAAGTGGCAGGATCACTTCCCCTGACCAGGGTCTTGTAAAGTGGCAGGATCACTTCCCCTGACCAGGGCCTTGTAAAGTGGCAGGATCACTTCCCCGACCAGGGTCTTGTAAAGTGGAAGGATCACTTCCCCTGACCAGGGCCTTGTAAAGTGGAAGGATCACTTCCCCTGACCAGGGTCTTGTAAAGTAGTAGGATCACTTCCCCTGACCAGGGCCTTGTAAAGTGGCAGGATCACTTCCCCTGACCAGGGTCTTGTAAAGTGGCAGGATCACTTCCCCTGACCAGGGCCTTGTAAAGTGGCAGGATCACTTCCCCTGACCAGGGCCTTGTAAAGTGGCAGGATCACTTCCCCTGACCAGTGCCTTGTAAAGTGGCAGGATCACTTCCCCTGACCAAGGTCCTGTAAGTGGTAGGATCATTTCCCCTGCTCTGCTGGTCAACCCCCTTTAATTACGCCCCAACATTCTTCCAGCCTTCTTGACAGCAGTTCCACACCTCTTGTCATGCTATATAGCCCTTGTGTATGAAGCTTCCCAGCCCCACCACTGGTACTTTTCCTCCACCACTGCAAAGATGACTTTAAATCCCAGTGCCAGAACTTACCACACTAGTGTGATGGTGCGGAGACGGTATGTTATGGCACCAGCCTCACATTTTAAATCCAAGTACAATTTACTGCTCAAAACATTACTTCTCTGTAGACAGAATCAAATCACAAAAGGAAGTGAGAGCTCCATGTCAATTATGTTGCATTAAAGAATACTTAACCCGTTCCTCTCCTCTTGTGGACTCATTGTCAAGTAAGGGTTCCCCTGGAGCCTGTATCGTTACTGACTTATCTCCCCGACTTCCCTCCCGGCTTTTTGACCGGTGTCGATCTCGGCGGTCTCTGTAATATAAAAAACAAAAGGATAAAAATCTTAAAAAAAAAAAAAAAGGACACATTGCTATAACTTGCAACTTATTCAAAGGAATCCAGTGGGGGTTCGGGGAGATGTAGAAGGCAAACTCAGGCTCTGTTTTCAGCCATAGGGTCAGGAATGCATCGTGGAGGCAGCACAGACTACCACACCGTGATGATAACATAGACCTATCGGCCCATCCAGTCTCCCAGTGAATGAGGAATTCAGAGCTGGTGGAAGGTGAGGTGACGCAGCCCTGGAGACTGAAGCCGTCTGTTCATTACATGTCCGTTACTGATAGAACTGGAGACTGAGCTGGTCTGTTTATAACTAGGCCAGGTACTGAAAGTCCGGGAGAATTAAACCAACCGTTTATAAGCAGATTTGGTACCAAGAGACCTGAATAGTGAAACTATCAGTTCATGAAGAAGATTCAGTAGCACTAGCCCTGGAAACTGAAACCATCAGTTTATAAACAGGCCTGGTACTGACAGCCCTGGAGACTGAGACAGTTAATACACAGCTACAGCATAGGGCAAAGGTTTACACGAGTTCATTCAAACACTTCACGATAGCAAGAGGAATCAAATACCTAGTTACAGAGCTCAGTAGCACATCACACATGACACACTATGACTTAGGTGGGGTAAGGAAATAAACGATTACCTTGACCCTGCACACTAAAGGTCAAAGGTCAATCACCATGCCACTGGTTAACAAATCACTTAAAGTTTAATCAAGCAACAGAAAAATGCTGTCAAACATGGTTACAAAACTAAAAGAAATTAAGAACACATTATCTGTATGGTACAGGTTAATTGTCACATATACTTGAGCTTCACCATCTGTTTATACAGAACTCATATATGACTGTGTACCTGCCAGAACCAGACAGTATTAGGCATGCCATGACAAGAAAACAATGGACATGTCAAACCTCACCTCCGACCTTAGTTTCCCAATGATCATGTGAGGAATTCGTAAAGGACTGCACATTTATGAATCTGTTTTTCTTTTTTGGGGGGGGGTTACCAGGTAAACTAATAAATATACGGTAATCCTGTTTACAGAAGTGACCTGGGAGAGAAAATGCTGAAAGGCAGAAGCAAGAGCAACCCAAAAATCAGGTAATATGCCCAATAAATAGTATAAACACAAAAAAACTGACAAACAGTATTTACAGTATAAACACTGACAATGTTTACAGGCACAGAGAGTGATTGTACCAATACAGTACATGAGTCAAAGACTGCCAGGCAAATAACAGCCCCAGGTAGCTGCTCCTGAGAACCCAAGGAAATACCCAGATCATTGCAAGGGACTAGTCAACATACAAGAGACTGATGCATGACCAAACAGTGCTTATTTATTTCTTTTAGTTTTTGCTGGCCAAGAGAGGAGAGCTAGGCAGTTCTGTTGCCTTCAGCACCTCCAACAAATTCAAAGTGACATTCTGAATCAGGTTACACTGTTGGTGATGTTTTTAGTGAATGTGTCAAAATGAAGCTTTAAATTTTGTTTGGCAAACAATAGATGAGCAGAATCAGAAATGGTCGATGAGAGGATAGTCCATACAAGAGGCAGCCTGTATCTGAAGGCAAGCTTGACAACTAGGATTCTAGCCGGCCCAGTGGCGTGGAGGGCTGAGGCACGGTGCCTCACCTGCTGCCACACCAGTGACCCGCATTCGGAAACTGACTCAGGTTGCTGGGGGATGGAAGGGGAGAGGAGGACTGTGCATCCAGCAGACTGCTCTCCTACTCTGGGGAGGGAAGAATACGGATGCCAGCACACGTCTGGCATCTAGCAGTGGCTAGGGGTGCAGGCAGCCAGGGACCACAAATTGGGGAATGGAGGATTGGCAGCCGGCGACATTCCACACATGGAAGTGTGCGTGGGTACATCTGGACAACACTGCATATCCGTTCCTCCAGGGGAGAAAAAGTGGCGGAAAATGGCCGGATGCAGCGCAGGATAACACCGACCCCTCGCAGGCTCCACACTGGGCTACAGGGCCCTCTCCCAGAACCAGATCTGTTTCGTCAATGATACGCTGCCGACCTCCACCACATGGGGAGGGAGGATAAGCCATGGGGGAAGCACCGGGACTGAAGTCCTTGAGACGCTGGGTGACGGGGTTTGGGGGGAGGGGGAGGTCAGTGAAATGATAGCCTACACCGGCTGTGGAGGAGGAGTAAACAGATTAACTAAAAGACAACTAAGTTTCTATTATGTAGGCTGTATCCCTTGTACCCTCCCCTCCTGCTGCTATACTCCCCCCATCTCCACCCCTCCTCATGCCCGGTGTCCCACCTACCCCATTTTCTCATGCCACCCCCCTCTTCTCTCTCTCAGCCCCCCACACCACCTTTTCCTCCTACCCTATATTCTTCTACCCTCCACCCTTCCCTCTTATCCTCCTGCCCCTTCCTAGTAACCCTCCTTTTTATCCCTATTGGCATTTTGGGATGCTGGTCAAAGCTTAATCTCTCCTAACCCCGCCCCACATCTCCATTTCACCCTTCTTTTACCTTCCTTCTACCCCATGCAACCACAACGGGCCCTTTCCATATACCCCTTTTCCTGTTATATTCCTTTGATAGACAAGGTTCTCTGGGCTGATTCTCTTCTTATTCGTCCAATTAGTAAAACTGACAAGTATCATATAGTCGAAACTTGCTGTACTGTTTCCCCTACTTACCACCTGCTTAAAACGACTGGCATGTATCATACAGAATATTGTGTATCTCTGTTATTCACTATACACTATGTTAAACAGTGTTGAATCCTTATACCATTCCGGGCTCCCTAGTCCCATGTATGCCTGTGTAAACTACACTGATGCACTTATTCCTGTTTTTCTGTTGCTTTCAATAGGTCTGTGTTGTGTTATATGATGCGGAACCTTTGTAAAAGAGCTTCTGGCTCAACGATGTTTGTAATCCTAGTCTCAACACAAATAAATAAAATAAATAAACTATGTGGAGTTTAGTTCCAGACTAACATATGGTCATCACATAACTAAAACACAGACAGAGACATGTGCTCACAGTGAGAGGGGTACAGTCACAGTTTTGTAATACATAGATACATAGACAGTGTCGGCAGATAAGGGCCTATGGCCCACCTAGTCTGCCCATTTGAGCTTGTAAATTCAGTTTGTTTTCCTAGAAGTCTGTTTCCCCTTACCCCTGCCCTCTAGAATTCCTTTATGTCTATCCCATGCATTCTTAAATGCATTCGTAATACCCAGATGATATCAACAAAACAGAAGCGACTGCACTCCAGGGAAAGAAACATGGTCCCCAATAATGCACAAAGCAAAGTAGCTGCGATAACGTAAAAAGAAAATACTTTTTTTAATTTTAAAGTCCAAACAGATGCTTTGCAAGTTGAATTCAAAGGCTTGAGACTAACACACCAAAAACAGGCAGATACATCAGCACTTCATGTGTTAAGAGCTTTGTCATGGGGCCACTTCGGAGGGGACTTCATGCAGGGAATCAAGAGGGTGGTTATTGTGGCACAGTAATTAGAGGACATGGGTAGTGACTGGCAGGGTGGAGATTCAGGAAGGACGTGAGGAAGTTTGTCACAGAGCAGGTGGTGAACGAATGGAACAGACTGCCTAGAGAGGTCGCTGAGGTCAAGACCATGTCAAGGTTTAAACCTAGGTGGGACAGATAGAAGGGAATTGTGGAACCTACAAACTGATTACCACCCCCTTCCCCCAGGTATCTGACACTAGGGCTCTCAAACCTCTAAATGCAGTTTGGGGTTAGGCCGCCCGTGAAGCTACACAGGGAAAGTGTCAGACTGGATGGACCGCTAGGTCTTTTTCTGCTGACACTATGTACTTTTTTGTTTTATTTTTAAGAACATGTCCATAGAAACAGGCTCTTTGTCATTACAGATCAAGGAAGAGCTTTTGACTAATCAGAGCACTCCTGTTCCCTGCACTTGAGACATATTTTTACTGTAAAGAAAGCGTCTCATGTGAAGCCACCCTATAAATAGGCACATTCAGGGAAAGACTTTTAAATGTTTTATACATTGATCAATAGTATAATAATTACTGGGTCTTCCTTTTTATCGAAGAAAACCCGTGGTGTTATTTTCTGTAATAAAGGAGTGTTTATTACGGCAAAGACGCGCACAGGTTTCCCTCGGTCTGCGCATGTGCCTGCTGCAGCTCCTCCTCTCGGACTGCTGACTGCTTTACCTTTCAATAGGAGATAGAACCGCCACTGGAACTCGGCGGTAAGTAAAAAAAAAAACTAAACAAAAAAAACAGACATTAAAAAAACAAAACTTTAAGTGAGGGCACAAATAAATGAAAAACTGTAAATAATAAATAAAAACGACCGCAGGACCGTGCACTCAAACCAAAGTGGACCGGAGCCGCACATGACTCAGGAACATCATTTTTTACTATTATTTTTATATAATTGCTGTGGCTAAAAAGGAAGACCCAGCAATTATATAAAATAAAATCTGAGGGTGGTGTGTGTGTAGTAAAGTTTACACACACCCTCGAAATGAATCTTTTCGTAAACCCCCAAGACGAAGTGTAGCATCTAACCCCTCAGATGTGAGTAAACTTCTAGTTACACACATGACACCATACTATTCTATATTTAATTTACTGCAAAAAACGTTGTTGTTAATGCAGCAGTTGGGGTTAAACCGACAAAAATATGGAAATGTGGTATTAGGGTTTCCAACCCTAACACCTCACCCTTACAATGCAAGCAGCAAAAAAAAAAACTTTACAGTTTTGTCTGTCCTGAGTCTCAGCAAATCAGGCCTGGGGTCTTTCTTGGGTTATCAACCCTAATGCTTCCCCCATTCCATTAACAAATAAGCTCAGATAAGTAGACTATATGGGAATAGGTACGCGTTAGGGGTTGATAACCCCAAGGAAAACCCCAGGTCTGATCTGACAAGACTCAGGACAGCCAAAACCGTAAAGTTTTTTTCTTTTTGCTGCTTGCAGGGTGGGGGTGGGGTGTTGCCTTCCTTTTGTCAGTTTAATCCTAACTGGTACATTGACGAAGTTTTTTGCAATACATTTTCTTACTTTTTTAGATAGTGGAATTGTATCGTCATTCACGCAGGTCGTGATTATGGAAGCACTGGGCTCTCAAGAGCCAGTGCTTCCGTGTCTCCATTTATCCACATGTGTGTGTGAGTGTGGAGGGCTCTGCGCTTCCATTCCTCCAGAAAAGCAATTCATGTGCTTGTTATAAACTTTGGTGTTGTACCCTCCTCCCTTCACCCAACAGACTGGAAACCAGCACTCCGCTGCTCAGTGCCTTCTGCTGGGCAAACAAAAGTTTAATAACATTTCAGTGCAAGCAGGAAACGTAAATGGATATAGAACCACAATGTGAATTTGTTCATATTGTATCAGAGGACACATGCCACAGATGGAAATTAAAAAAAACATTAAAAATTGTTTTCTGTTTTCTTCTTAACATACTTTCCAATTATACTGAAAGGGTTACTTTTTTAATGTGTTTGAACCTGATCCTAGTATTAATATAAAAAAACTTAATAACATGCTAAACAGGTTTGGTACAAAAAAATATTCCAGGTCTTTTATTTTATGACTTTAAACAAACAATTGATTCTGCAGTTCTTTTATTCGGTTATTATACAGAAAGCTGAGAGCATTCTTAGGAAAATAATATTTCAAACAGAACTATGAAAGGCCTTTCCTTCACAGAGTAATTAGAGATGTGTTTAAAGCATTGTTTTCTGAGACAATAGGTTGGGTTGTCTTGAGAAAAATGATCCCTCACACAGGTCTAAAAAGGGGCCTCTTTCCTTCAGGACTGAAGAATGGTGACATACAGAGCCAACACATCCCTAAACCTGTGCCTGCAGTACATCCCAGATATGTACGCATCAGGGAGGGTAACTGAGCTCTGTGGGGCTCCAGGTTTAAATGAGCTGACAGAGTAAAAGTACAAGTCGACACATGCGCATTCATTCAGAAAGTGGTCTCTCCAAACTGTCTGGGGCATTGCTCAAGGTAATGTTCACTAACGAAGCACCCGCCATGTTTGTGGCCCTGTCATCAGCGTTGTAGTCCTACTGTTAATGGACTACGTTAGAAATAATGGTAAATATTAGCCCTGAAAAGTAAAGAAACAAATCACACATTGTCAACTAAACAAAAATCTGTCACCCCCTTTTCTGAGGAAGAGGTCTCCTGACTCCCTTGCTTGCAGTCTATACTGCAGTGTGACTACAGGTACCAAGGTAGAGTAAGATGCTGTTGAGAATACAGCACTTTTTTTTTGGGGGGGGGGGGAGCTTCTGGAATTCTAAAGATGGATTTGTAATTTATCTACACATTGACCCATATCTGCAGGAGATATAGGCTTAGTGTATGGATCTGAAGGAATAGCCAGCGTGGATATATACACATGCATTAAGTGTTCGGATTTCATAAGGCTCTGTGAAGTAGATACCTGGTCTACGTTTGTGGTTACTGAGGGAGCATGTGGACCATCCGGAGTAAATAAATGTATTTACCTGTGTTTGTGGATGCAGGAGGTGTGTCAGAAGTAGCCACAGCAGATAAATGCATTAACCTGCATTTCGCAAAGCTGAGGGGAAGTCTGGTTGTTTAAACGCAGTAGATGACACATTAAGCCACTGTTTTTTCAGGAGCTATAAGAATGACTGTATTCGAAGGCGCATCCACGGTAGCTATATAAATTGATGTAGGTTTGTGAGGCCTATAGAAATGTCCAGATTTGTAGAAATATCGGGAGGTGCTACATTAATTGAACTGTGCTTGCAGAAGTCATGGGAATATCCAGGTTAGCTGAAGTATCTGGAGTAGATATATACTTACGTATACATACACACACACACACACACACACACACACACTGAGTTTGAGGGAGCTACTGGAGTGCCAAGACTGAATGGAGTATTTCAAGTGGCTAATGAATTAACCTGTGCTTGCAGAGAGCTATGGGAGTGCCTGTATTTGCTGGAGTAGTTACACACATGACCTGTATTTGGGGGAACTACAGGAAGGCCTATATCTGAGGGAGTATTCGGAGTAGATAAACACACTGGGAGTGTACAGATCTGAAGGGGTATTTGAAGCAGATACACACACTGGGAGTGTACAGACCTAAAGGGGGATATGAAACAGATAAACACATTGGGAGTGTGCAGATCTGAAGGAGAAGCCAGAATAGATAAACACACTGGGAGTGTGCAGATCTGAAGCAGTAACCAGAATAGATAAACACACTGGGAGTGTATAGACCTGAAGGAGTAACCAGAATAGATAAACACACTGTGAGTGTACAGACCTGAAGGAGTAACCAGAATAGATAAATACACTGGGAGTGTACAGACCTGAAGGAGTAACCAGAATAGATAAACACACTGGGAGTGTACAGACCTGAAGGAGCAGCCATAATAGATAAACACACGGAGTGTACAGACCTGAAGGAGCAGCCAGAATAGATAAACACACTGGGAGTGTACAGACCTGCAGGAGTAGCCAGAATAGATAAACACACTGGGAGTGTGCAGATCTGAAGGAGTAGCCAGAATAGATAAACACACTGGGAGTGTACAGACCTGAAGGAACAGCCAGAATAGATAAACACAGTGGGAGCGTACAGTTCTGAAGAAATATCTGGAGCAGATAAGAAAAGATTACTCACCATAGCAATCTTGTTTCTTCAAAGGGATCACTCATTATGATTAAATTGATGGAGTCCGCCTCGTGTGTTGAACTGCCCGGAGAGATGGAATTATATGCAAATGATGGAACTCTCAATGGGCTCATGCCGATTTCAAACTGCTGCATTAAGAGTGCCTCAGATTCTTACGTAGCCTAACTGGATAAAGGACCCATTAATTAACATTTTAAATCTTTTTTTATATCTATAAAAACCTTTGTCCTCTCAGGCCAAAACATCCTTAATACTAAACCTAAAACCTTAAGATGACACAGAACCAACTGGTTACAGTAAAGGTGAATGCCTAACCTACTCTATATAAAAACACACACTAATGCAGGGATGCAGAGAAACCTTTATAGGTTCCATTAGGGGAGGCAGGGTGGGTTCTTTAATCATAATGAGTGATCCCTTTGAAGAAACAAGATTACTATGGTTAGTAATTTTTTCTTCTAACCCCAGGAATCACTCATTATGATTACACTGATGCAGACCACCAAGCAGTACCTTTGGAGGTTGGGCAGAGAACCTATTTTGGAAACAGGCTCTGCAGCACAGCTGTGCCAAACCTGGCATCACTTCTGGATTGCAAATCCCAGGCTGTAGTGCTTAGTGAAGGTGTGTAGTACTGGAATATCTCTCGAAGCTGCCAATGAAGCAGCTGTGCCCCTGGTGGAGTGTGCCCTCATGCCCAGGGGCACCTGTTTACCTACTTTATTATAACAAAACTGTATGCATGCCACTATCCAGTGAGCAACTGTACATTCTGTGGCAGCTCTGCCCTTACCCACTTCACCATATGTGAGAAAGAGCTGAGACTGATTTGACCTGTAAGACTTGGTTCTGTCAATATAGTGGCTAAGTGCTTTTTTGACATCAAGTGAGTGAAGCTTCCTTTGTGAAGAACTAGAGTTCTCTGCAAATGAGACAGGAAGAGTGATGGACTGATTTAAATGGAACTCAGACACCACCTTGGGAAGGAATTTTCTATTGGTCCTAAGGACCACTTTATCCCTGTGGAAAGAGATACAGTCCACATCCATACATAGGGCTTGCAACTCACTGATCCTTCTAGCTGAAGTAATAGCAACCAAAAACACAGTTTTCCAAGTGATATACTTCAAATCTGCAGTTGCCACAGGCTCAGAAGGAGCATCCATGAGCTTGGCTATGAGGATATTCAAATTCCAGGTCGGAACCAGTTCCCTTAGAGGAGGGTGCAAAAGGTTGAGGCCTTTAAAATATTTTCTGAAAGCTGAATGAGAGGCCATGGACCTCTCTTTACCAGCTGAAATGTAAGCAGAAACTGATGCCAAGTGAATCTTGAGTGTGGAAGGCTTCAGTCCTAGAAAATGCAAATGTGCCAGGTAATCTAAGACAATGGCTAAGTCAGCTCTGGGGGGGGGGGCAAAACCCTTACCTGCACACCATACAGAGAACCTCTTCCACTTAGAAGAGTATGTTTTCTTAGTGAAAAATTTCCTGGAACCTCTAAGAACTGTCAGAACCTGCTCAGAAAGTCCAAGATTAACAAATTCTAAATCACCAAGAGCCAAGCCTCGAGTCTCAGGGACCTGAGGTTGGGAAACAGGATCCTGCCCTGAGAGGAGGTCAACAGGTTCTGCCTCCTGAGCAAATGGATCGGGGGAGCTACTGACAGATTGAGTAGGAGACAGTACCAGTGTTGCCTCGCCCAATCTGGTGCCACCAGTATCACTGTTGCTGGTTGGGACCTTAATATCAGCAGGGTCCTGAATATCACAGGAAATGGAGGGAAGGCATACAGAAACTTCCCTGTCCAGTCCAAGGCCATCGCATCTAGGGGCATTGTGCCCTTGAGGGGAGGCCTCCAACAGTACATTGGTAACTGGTGATTTTCTGCAGCGGTGAAGAGATCCACCTCTGGAGTGCCCCACCTCCTGAAAATTGTACTGAGTATCTGAAGGTTCAGACACCACTCATGGTGGTCCTGACTTATCCTGCTGAGGGAGTCTGCCTGTACGTTGTCCTTCCCTGGAAGGTGTATGGCTGATAAGGATACTCCCATGGAATATACCAGGGACCCCAGCCTCACTGCTTCTGTGCACAGTGGGACTGACCTGGTACCTTTTGTTTGTTGATGTAATACATAGTTGTGGTATAGTCTGTTCTGACCTGCACCACCTTGTTTTGCAGGTATGAAGCAAATGTCTTTAGAGCCAGGTGACAGCCCTGAGCTCTAATAGATGTATGTACAATAAAGACTACTGCGGAGACCATGTGCCACTTGCTGTGTGGTCTAACATGTGAGGCCCCACCCAACCTAAGAGAGAGGCATCTGTTGTGAGAATCAGTGAGGGCTGTTCTCTTAGAAAAGGTATGCCCACTTGCAGGTTGTGCTCGTCTAGCCACCACTGCAGTGCCTGTACTAGGCTGTGTGACTGAAACCAGTCTGGACAACACATCTGTCCTTTGCGACCAGTACTGTCTCAGATGAAACTGGATGTTTCTCATTTGAAATCTGGAACCCATACCCACCGTGGTGGCAGTTGCCGTGTGACCCAGCAGCCTGAGGAATTCTCTGGCTGGCTTGGGTTTCCCTGGCACAACTGATTTTGCAATTTGCAGAATGCTGTTTACCCTGTCTTGTGGCAGGAAAACTCTGCCCAGATTGGCGTTCAATTCTGCTCCAATAAACTCCAGTACCTGAAGTGGTACTTGCTGGGATTTCTGGTTGTTTTTGAGAAACCCCAGGGACTCCAGGATAGATTTTGTTAGTGCTTGGGATACTCTGCATGTTACTGGGACTGACCCACTACTAGACAGTTGTCCAGAAAGGGAAAGACTGTTACACCCTGTTTTCTCAGAAACTCTAACACCACTGGCTAGACACTTTGTGAAGGCCCTTGGTGCCGAAGTTAGTCCAAAAGTTAGTGCTGGAAACTTATAATGGCCTGAGGCCAGCCTGGATCTAAAGAATTTTTTGTGAGATGGTCTGATGGGAATGTGAAAGTAAGCATCCCTTATGTCTAGGGAGGCTAGCCAGTCTCCCTTTTGTAATGAGGGATTGTTTATTGACAGAGTGACCATTTTGAACTTTGGTTTCAAAATGTGTCTGTTCAGAAGTCTTAGGTCCAAAATAGGTTGCCAATCACTGTTTTTCTTCCTTATGAAGAAGTATCTGGAATAAAAACATTTTCTCCTGTGTCTTAATTGAACTGCCAGCAGATGTTTTACCTCTGCTTCTGACAGAATTCTGTCTGCAGATGTAACTACATAGATACATAGACAGTGTCGGCAGATAAGGGCATATGGCCCACCCAGTCTGCCCATTTGAGCTTGTAAGTTCAGTTTATGTTTTCCTAGAAGTCTGTTGCCCCTTACCCCTGACCTCCAGAATTCCTTTATGTCTATCCCATGCATTCTTAAATCCCGTGATTGTTTCAGCCCCACCACTTCCTCTGGCAGGGTGTTCCATTTGTCCACCACCCGTTCTGTGAAGAAATTCTTCCTCATGTTTCCTCTGAATCGTCCTCCCTCCAACTTCATCCCATGCCCTCTAGTCCTGGAACACCTTTTCGCTTAAAAATAGTGTATTCCTGCACCCTGTTCCTCCCTGTAAGATACTTGTATGTCTCAATCATATCCCCTCTCTCCCTCCTCTTCTCCAGGGAGTACATGTTCAGTTCCTTCAACCTGTCTTCATAGGACTTGTGATGCAATCCATGCACCATCTTTGTTGCCCTCCTCTGAACCTTCTCTACCCTGTCTATGTCCTTACGTAGGTAAGGTCTCCAGAACTGTACACTGTACTCCAGGTGTGACCTCACTAGTGTCTTGTATAGTGGAATTATGACCTCCCTTTTCCTGCTGGTGATGCCCCTGCCTATACATCCCAGCATCCTATTTGCTTTACCTGCTGCCTTGTCACACTGTTTCCCTACCTTGAGGTCATCAGAGATGATAACCCCAAGATCCCTTTCCTGCTTGGTGCATGCTATATCCTCACCCCCCAACTGATATATTGTGCCAGGGTTTTTGTGCCCCATATGCATTATCTTGCACTTCCTTGCATTGAATTTCAACTGCCAAACCCCTGACCATTCTTCAAGTTTCAGCAGGTCCCTTCTCATTCTGTCTACACCCTCTGGTGTGTCTACTCTGTTACAGAGCTTTGTGTCACCAGCGAACAGTGAAATTCTAACTTCTAGGTCCTGTGCAATGTCACTGATGAAGATGCTGAATAGGACCCGGAACTGGAGCAAAGGTTCTTGTCCTCAGCTTGGGAAATGATTTGAAGCAGAGTGCCAGACCCTGTTTCACTACCTCCAGAGCCCACTTTTCTGTGGTGATGGTATGCCAAGCCTGGAGGTAGTGAGCCAATCTGCCACACACTGATGGTTCTACAATAGGGGAAGTGGCCTGCACTAGCCCATCAGGGGTTCTGCGTGGGCTGTGCTTGAACTTGTGGTGCAGGAGCAGTTCTTCTCATGGCTCTCCTGCCCCTTCCTTAGAAATAACCTCTGAACTGCTGTTGCAGCTGAGAGGCTTGTGCTTAGAAAGAAGGTCTGGGGGGAAAAACCCTATCCCTGCCTCCACTGTTCTGGGGTCTACAGGAAGTGGAAGGCCTGTCTTTCAAATTGTTTCGATAAGTGGACTTGTATTTCCAGAGGAAAATCCATTGCTTTGGCCTGGGTGTGCAAAGATTAGTGGCCCTGAGCCACGCAAACCTTCCAAGGGGAGACACATAAATCCATTAACCTGGCTGCAGTATCACTGGCATCCACAGCCATATGAAACTGATACTTGGTCGCATTAAGTGCAGCCCTTGCTGTATCTTGCAGACCGACAGCCACCTCACCTGGCACTCTGTCAGCTAGAACTAAAACAGTATTCCAGAGTGCCTTCTGGTACTGCACTGCATATGCCATGTAATTGGCCTGCCTAACTACTAAAGAGGCAGCCATGTAACCTTTCTTTCCCATTGCATCCATTTTTCGTGAGTCTTTATCTGGAGGATGGGTAGCCAGGGGGATCCTGGCCTCGTCACAGGCAGCAGCCTGGACTACCCCTTCAGGGTCAGGATGAGTAAATAGAAAGTCAGCTGTAGTTCTATCCAGCTAGTACTTTTTTATCAGCTTTCTTATCCACTCCAGGAATAGAAGTTGGAGTTTTAAAAATCTGTAATGCTGCCTTTTTAGGGACTTATGCATAGGAAAAAGTAGACACTTTGTGGGGGTTAAACCCACTGTGTCAAGAAACTCTGCCTCCTCCATATCCTTTTCAGTTTCTTGAAGAGGGAGATTGAGGGTCTCTACCATACTTTTCACAAAAGCACAGTGAGAAGAATATTCTTCTGGACCCCTAGGAGGAGATCCAAATTCCTGCTCTGGGGAAACTTCAGGATCAATCAGTTCCCCTTCGAAATTATCCTCATTCTCCTCACCATATACTTCTTGATGTTCCTGCCATGCAGGAACCGAAGCAGGAATCGGTGCAGCCGGTTTAGGAACTGGGAGTGCTACCTGCAGGGCTTGTAAGACCTGTAAGGCCTTAACAATGTCCTCAGCAGAGGGCATATTTCATTTGACTGCTGGGAGCTCCTTAGCCTTCTCGGCCAGAGGTGCAGAGACATGTTTTTCTTTACACTTTTTTAATGGGACAGGTTCAGCCCTTGTCTACAGAGCCCTTTTTGATTTACTCTGTTCAGATTTCTCTGAACTCTAGTCAGGATCCTTGGTTTTACCTCCATCCTTCTTATGGACAGAGGAAGAAGCAGAACTATCGACATTAGAAGCAGAAGCTATCTCCTCTAAAATCTTAGCCCTTTTCCTTAACGTTTTAGGACAAAAGTTCTTACAAATTTCACAACTGGCAAAAATATGACTAGTACCCAAACAAGAAATACAGAGAGAATGTCTATCTGCTTTTGATATAATTTGCCCACAAGACTCACAATACTTTTTTTTTGAAATTTAAGTTTATTGGGTTTTAACCATAGTTCAACAACAACAAACAAACGTGTCTGATAAAGTACAGAATGAAAGAATCCGGTACAACCAAAACCCCCACCTAAAACCCTCCCTCTCCCAGCCCTCCCCAAAGACCAACCCCAACAAAAAAAGAAAAGAAAGAAACCCCAACCCCCATTAGCATATAAATAAGGAAAGGTTCAACCTCTAACACGCCCACCCCACCTCCACCACCCTCCTCCTCCTCCCCTCTACAGGTGCGCCATCCCAATATGGTAAATATTCTGGGTAATACAGTCAGTCATCTTTGATAGTACAATCTTCAATACCAGCAAGATTACAAAGTAACATACATGATCAAAATAGAGATATTTATGCGGACTACAGGGATCAGGTCCCAAGTTAACTAATGCAGACATGGTGCCTGAAGTTTACCCCATCTCCTCGGAAACTGATCCATCCGATCATTCAGACTGGCAATCAAACTCTCCGAATGTAAAAACGTTGTAAGTTCAATCAGCCAATCTGCATATGACAAGGCCAGCTGGTCTGTCCAATGTCTCAAAACTAATTTTTTGACCGCCATGGACACCAAAGCCATATGGTATCGACGTTCTACACTATCTATACGGGAATATTCACCCAGAATGCAAATCTCTGGAGAGAAGAAGCCAGACAGACCCAGAAGGGGATCTAGATTATCCCGAATAAGGGACCACAAAGGGGCAACCTTAGGACAGTCCCAGAACATATGAATTAGGTTACCTTCTCCTTGAGGCACCTAGAGCAAGTCAGGTGGGGAAGTTTTTTGAGCTTGAAAAGTTTGGCAGGGGTATAATACAGGTTATTAACAATATAGTATTGGGTTAACCGTAGTCTATCCTGGGTATGATACCTATGTATGTCCTTCCATATACAAGGCCAACTCAGGGAGGCATCAGGTAGCAAGTATGCCCAGACACTAGAGCCCTCGACAATCTCGGGGAATTTGTAGTTCAAAAGGAAAGAATAAATCAAAGAGATGGAGCGAGACTGAGAAGCAAGGTTAATAATTTGTGAAAGAAAGGGATAGGCCACAGAGTCTCTAGAAATGGTACCGAATTTCCCAGCAATAAGATGTCTTAATTGGTACACTTTAAAGACCCCTCTACTAGGAATGCCAAACTTATCCAATATGTCACCGGAAGAAAGAAGGGATCCCTGATTATAGAAATGCTCCACTTTGGCCTCTCTAATCTGTGGGAGCCAATCCGGCATAAGCCAAGAACTACCCAACTTTATATTAGGATTGAGAATTACCGGCTGACCCAGATCCGAGATGCCAGAAATGTGGAAAGATACTAAACATTGAGCCAGTGACTTAAGGGCAACTAGAATCGTGCTATCAGTCACCCAATGTGAGATTGCTGCTGGAGGAGTATAAAGTATAGCATAGCTATCGAGTTTAGCCTCAGAAAGAAGCGAACGCTCAATCTGGAGCCAAATTGGACAAGGTAGTGTGGAATTTATAGAGAACCACCTCCCCAATTTAGAAAGATGGGCTGCCCAGTGATAAAGTAGAAGATTAGGTAACAAGACCGCCTTTTCTTTAGGAAGAGATAGTTTAGCATATGAGCGCCTAACGCCTTCCTCGCACCAGATAAAATTAGAAAACATAGTATGAAGTTGTTGAAAGTATGTGATAGGGAGCCAAAGATTTAACAAATTCAACGGGTAAAGATCCAGGGAGGACATTCATTTTAATAATATTGATCCGCCCCAAAAGAGATAGGAGGGCAGACCATCGCTGCAGATCCTGATAAACCAGATTTTTAATTCTATCCAAATTTAGCTTCCTCAAAAGAGAGGGATCAGTCGAAAAATGAATCCCCAAATACTTAATGGATCTAGGGGCCCACCTCATCCCAAAGGAGATAAACTCCTGTTTATTAGTGTAGACGTTTAAAGGGAAAATTTCGGACTTAGAAATATTCAATTTGTATTGAGAGAAAGAACCGAATTGCTCAATAATGTCAATCGCTGCTTTTAAAGACTCTGCCGGGTATTCTAAATGCAGAAGTATGTCATCTGCATAAGCAGAGAGCACCAGTTCCTGCTGTTGTAACATACAGCCTCTAACCTGGGGGGATGTTTTAAGTCTGATAAGCAGCGGTTCTAGATACAAATTAAACAGCAAAAGCGAGGGGCACCCTGTCTAGTACCAGTATGTAAACGGAAAGGGGAGAAAACCCCATTACAATAAATTTTAGCTGAGGGAGCCATAAAACATCTGAACCCTTTTCAGGAATGGTAACGAAATCCATCCTCCCCAGCACGCCCAAAGGAAGGTCCAGTCCACTCGGTCAAAGGCCTTCTGCATCGAGAGACCAAAGCTGCCGGATAAAGGACTGATTGGGCATGCTGGGAAATATGAGACAAGATCCTTAAATGGTCCGCAGCAGACCTGCAGAAACAAAGCCTACTTGCTCGGGACTAAGAAAACCAGACCAGACTTTCTTGATTCTTTCGGCTAGTATCTTAGCGAGAATTTTCATGTCATAATTTTGAAGGGAGATAGGCCTATAATTTGCGGATCCATGGGAATTTTATCAGGTTTGGGAATCAAGATAATTGTGGCCTCAAACAGGTGGGATCTATTTGACAGAAACCGATAAATATTCATATAACTTAAGGAGGATAGGTGCCAGTTCTTTAACGAAAACCTTATAAAAATTATCAGGAAGCCATCAGGGCCAGGTGCTTTGTCAGGAGCCATAGAGGTAATAGTCCTTTCTATCTCCTCCAACGAAATAGGAGCCAATAGAATTTCTTGTTGGGACGCTGACAAACAAGGAATTCGACATCTCCCAAATACGTGTTGATATTTGAGATAGAGGCAGACGATGAGACTTACTATAGAGGTCCAAGTAGTATCTCTCAAAAATACAGGGCAATATAATAGGGAGGATACTGTAGAACCAGATGGGGAAAGCAGAGAAGGAATTATCCTAGAGCCTTCCAACGCCCGCAAGCGCAAGGCCAAGAGTTTCCCAGCCTTTTCCCCATGGTCAAGATATTTAGCTTGAGTTCTTATCAAACAGTACTCCGTCTTTTCTTTCAAGAGATCCATATACTCACGCTTAGCTATCAAAAGATCCTTAAGGGCCGGTAACGAAGAGGTTGAAGAGTATTTAGCTTCCAACTCTCTAATTTTATTCATTAAAGACAAAGATTTTGCAAGGCAAGCTTTCTTCCTGGAGGAGGCCATTTTTATTAACTCACCCCTGAGATAACACTTCAAAGAGCACCAAACTAAATCAAGTCTCGGGGTAGAATTCAGGTTCTCCGCCAGGAAGAAAGAAATCAAAGATTTAATACTCAAGACAATTTGAGAGTCTTTCAACAACTGAGTATTTAACCTCCAAACAGAGTCCCACAAAACTCAGGGTCAAAGAAAGTCTGATCAAACTATGGCATGATCCGAAAGAATGATTGGATCAATACCGGACTGAAGAAGACTGGGAAGAAAGGATTTACTAACTAAAACAAAATATATCCTCGATTTTGAACCATGCGGCTGAGAAAGAAAAGAGAAAGCACGAAAAGAAGGACTGGAAAGCCTCCATGGGTCACATAACCCTAACATTGACAATAACTCCTGAAGGGCTCTCTGGGCAGGAGAAGGGGGTCATTTATCCTGGGGTTCTTTATCCAATATAGATGAAAGGGGGACATTCCAGTCCCCTCCCAATACAAGCTGGGAAGGGAGAAAACTAGCTACCTTGTCTGCAAGAGACATAAAAAATTCTGGGCTCCCCCCCATCGGTCCATATACAGAACCTAGAAAACACTGCCACCATTGAGAGTACCCTTAACCAGAATAAACCTCCCCTCTGGGTCTGATACAATCAATTCTTTCATGAATAAAACATGTTTTTTGATAAGAACAGCAACACCTTTACTAAGACTGGAATTCCCAGCCAGATAAGTCTGGGAAAAACCAGAACGAGACAAGAATTTGGTGTCTACATGGCTTAAATGCGTTTCTTGGAGAAAAAGAATATCAACCTGCAACAATGAACAGTGGTTAAAAATCTGAGACCGCTTGACCCGATCCCTGAGTCTCACAGTATTCCAAGAGACTATTTAATCGTACAATAGCCATTTTAGATACCAAATAAAGAAAACATGTACCCAGAAAGATCAGTAATAAAGGAGAAAAAGGCACACCAAAGCTAAATAAGCCCAAAGTTTACTAGTCCTAGCACACACCCCAGAATAAAATACCCACGAAAAAAGCCCACCAATCTAACCAAGATAAGACAATACCACACTCTAAGCTGGCAGACTGGACCTAACCTCCCAAAGCCCTCCACCACCCACTACTATCCCCAAAAACCATCCCACCCAAAATGCCTCCAATAACATTTACCATCTAAAATATGTAATATGTATAGCACAGCAACACTTGGCAAAACACAGTGCATACCACACAATAACATACCCGCCCCCACCCTCCCCCAACTCCACTGAACTACCCAAATGACTTAGGTGAAAGAAGTAAACATCACAACCCAACCACCCCCCAATATAAATCTTAAGCCCCAGAAAGCAATTATTTACACCGGGAACCAGGGCAAAGACCAAACCGGTTCAGGTGAGAAGAAAGGGGCCCTGACCACACGACTCCCAATTGCGAACCTCTGAGACTCCAGTAGTGATTGGCCAGGCCAAAGGAGGAAGCACAACCAGAAATTTAATACCAGGCCAAAGGACCCAACCCCCATAAGATGACCAACAGTATCCCTACCACCGGGTGAGGTTAGCCAAACCCCCAACCTTAGGCTCATGATTCCACATCCAGCAAGCCGCTAAAACTCCAGGCCCAAGCACCCCCGCACCCCAATCACCAGCAATCAAAAAACTGCGAAGATTAAGGGAAGAAACCCCCCACCCGTAATGCCTCCCGGCTGCCAATGACAGCATACCCATGACAGAGCCATCCAAGGTCGAACAAAATCTCACTCACACCCCGAGGAACCAATGACCAGACGCAGAGGTAGCTTGAGCTGAGAGCAGAACAAAATCCATGAGAGTCAGCCATTAGTCTGAGAGCCTGGGAATTGTATCAACGGGCTGGACCAAACCGTCCCACCGGCCAGGAAGTTACCCCAGAGGAACCACAACCTAGCAAATAGGTTCCGAGATGCCAAGCACACCGAGGCCCAGCGGAAGAGCTCTCACCCCGACCCATGGAACAGCGCCCAGCCACCCCAACCAGCCATCAAGGATCCACCAGGTAAGAGCAAAACCAAAGGTTGGGAAACCTATCGAGCCCAAAATCACCGATTGGAGGAAAACAGGAGGAGTTTTGGCACTAAGGTCATACAAAACAGATTAGGGTAGAACAGAGAATATACAACGAAATAAGAGAAAAGTAAGGAGGAAAACTAAGCCATCCAACTAAAATTAGACCCAAAAAGAGTGACGGCAATGCAATAACATATAAAAATACATAGTGTCTCTCAGCCAGAGTTCTTAAATAGGTCTGGAAGCTTAATAGCCAGATCTTTCTTAGCCGCTTCGGGGGAGCTGAAACTATAGGTAGAGCCTTCAACTGTAACCTTTAGCGTAGCCGGGTAGATCATTCTGAAGGGAATGGAGGCAGCAATTAATTTCTGGACTGCAGGATGGAAGGCCGCCCTCTTCTCTCTGGTTTCCTTCGGAAGGTCCTGAGTAATCCGTATTCTGGCCGATCCCCACAATATCTCTTTTAAATCTCGAGATTTGCTGTAGACATGTTGCCTCTCTATGTAACTTAAAAACTTCATAATAATAGGACGTGGAGGAGATCCAGACGGGGGTCGAGGCCTCAGCAAACGGTGAGCCCGCTCCAGGTGATACGAAGGACTAATTGGTGACGGGCCTACCACTTTAGTCAGGAACCTCTGGAGGAAGGCTAATAGATCTGGGCCTTCTTCCATCTCAGGTAAGCCCAGAATCAGGAGATTATTCCCGACGATTGCGCCCCTCTAAATCTTCAGTTTTTGCCTGAAGCTTCTTAATCTGCTGTTTAAGCTCAGAGACATCCAGTTCTGCCTTAGATCTCCATTGTTCTATGGAGAACACTCTGGCCTCCGCGTCAGACACTCGGATAGAGACCGAGGACAGGTCGCTCCGAAGAGATTTAAGCTCACCGGCCAACTCTTGTAGAATTTCCTTCACCGGGGTCAATTCTTGCAGAAATCTATCCTCCGTAAGAGGGTTGGATAGCTGCAGTTTATCCCCACTCCGCTCCGGTTTTGAACCACCCCTGGTTACGCTGCTTCTTAGTTGCCTTTTCAGGGGATGTAGGTGGTGTATGTCTGACGGAGGCCTGTTTCCCATCTACCTCCATCCTGTTAATTTAGACGATCTACTGCAATCGGACTTCAATCCCACTTAGTAGGAGGCATATTTCAACTCCTTTATTAACGATATCAGCCGATTAAAGCGCCGGGGAGTTTAAAAACTGGCGATTAGAGCAGCAGGAGGGAAGAGCTCTAGGCCTCAGCTGCTGCCTAGCTGGCTGCCATCACGTGACCCCTCGACTCACAATACTTAAAACCAGTGGGTCCTGTGCGTTTTTTTAGGTTTATCAATATGGACCTCTGACATTGAGCTAGATAAGAGAATTAATAAACAAAAACGTTAATGTTACCTCGGAACCGGAGTTTTTTTTTTAAATAAACAACTGCTAACAGTTCCTGGAACCGAGCGTTACTCGGTTCCCGAAAGAAAAGAGAACCAAAGGTGACTTAAATTTAAATCAAACTAAAGCGGTTCAAGGAACCGATTGCAATACAAAGATTTTACACAAAAAGATAAATAAAAAACGTCACAAATATATGTGGAACCCTCGGTTCCAAGGAACCGTGAGGGAACCATGATTAAATAATAAAACTACCAAAATCACTAAATAAACTAAACTAAGTTCTAAGGCAGCAATTTAAAATTAAACTAAAAAGAGTACTTATCAAACAGATAACTTTATTACTGAAGACAGTTCAAGGAGAGCTCTCCGGGAGTCCTTACTAGGCAGGTGGAGTAAAGAATCTGAGGCACTCTTAGTGCAGCAGTTGCTAGGGCAGCAGTTTGAAACTGGCATGAGCCAATTGAGAGTTCTATCATTTGCATATAATTCCATCTCTCTGGGCAGTTCAACACAGGAGGCTGACTGCATCAGTTTAATCCATTTAATCATAATGAGTGATTCCTGCGGTTAGAACACTCTGGGAGTATATAAATCTGAAGGAGCTGCGAGTGTCTAGACCTAAAGGCATAGCTGGAGTAAATGCATACACTGGTTGTCCAGATCAGAAGGCGCATCCAGAATAAACACACTGGTAGTACCCTGATCTGAAAGAGTACCCTGAATAAACAAACCCACTGGGAGTGTCCAGATCTGAAGGAGTCTCCAGAGTAAATATACACACCGGGAGAGTCAAGATCAGAAGTGTCCAGAGTAAATATACACACCGGGAGAGTCAAGATCAGAAGTGTCCAGAGTAAATATACACACCGGGAGAGTCAAGATCAGAAGAAGTGTCCAGAGTAAATATACACACCGGGAGAGTCAAGATCAGAAGAAGTGTCCAGAGTAGATAAGACATACACACACATTGAGAGTGTCCAGATCTGAAGGAGTACCCAGAGTAAAAGCACACAACGACAGTGTCCAGCTCTATGGAAGTATCTAGAGTAGGTACTTACAGTAGGATTGTCATGATCTGAAGGAGTATCCACAGTAGACACACATACTGAGAATTTCCCAATTTGAAGGAGTATCAAGAGGAGACACACACACTGGGATTACATACAAACATAGACCACAACAGCAGAAAAAGACCAGAGGTCCATCCAGTCTGCCCATATTCCCTATAATTCCTTGAACCTATTGTTCCTCTAGGGTACTAACCCTTTCTGTCCTATCCCCATTCTCCTCCCTGGTCTTGTTGCCTGGGTGACCACTATTCCCTTCATTCTATCCCATGCCTGCTTGAATCCCGGTTGTGTTTGCACCCACCACCTAGGCAGACAGACTGTTCCAAGGTTCCACCACCCTTTCTGTAAACAAGTACTTCCTCACAACCCTCTTGAACTTCCCTCCTGTTAATTTCCACTCATGACCACATGACAGCGAGGTGGTATTCAGGGTAAATAATCCCCTCCCCCCCCGTTTACCTTGTTAATTCCTTTAAGGAACTTGTAGGTCTCCATCATATCTCCCCTCTCCTCTCCCTTCTGGTTTCTAGCAGGTACATATTTAGTGCCTTGAGGCACACCTCATAAGATCTGCCCTTCTGGCCCTGAATCATTTTTGTTACGCTACACTGCACTGTTTCCAACCCATCCCTGTCATTTCTGAGGTGAGGGCTCCAGAACTGGATGCAGTACTCCAGATGAGGCTTCACCAGAGATGTGAATAGGGTAAAGTATTACTTCTTTTCTTCTGCTATAAATATTCCTCCCAATACATCCCAGCATCCTGTTAGCTTTGCTACAGGCCTTGTTGCACTGGCTCATTTGTTTAAGGGAGTTAGTTCTGTAGTGCTAAGTCTCATCCCACCCATCCAATACTCCGTCTTGGGGTTCCTTTTCCCTAGGTGCATTACCTTGCACTTTTTGGCATTGAATTTTAACTGCCAGACCTTTGACCAGCCCTCTAGTTTTTGTAGGTCCCTCTGCATATATCCCTTATTCCCTCATCATTATCCACCCTCCCACATAGTTTTGTGTCATCTTCGAAGAGACACAGCCTGCCCTGGATTCCATCACCAATGACACTAATGAATATGTTGAAGACAACCAGGCCCAGGACAGATCCCTGCTCATAACTTACCTTTCCTCTGACTTAACCCCATCGACCACCACCCTCTGCTGCCTCCATTCTAGCCAGCTACCTACCCAGTTCACTACGATTTTAGCCACCAC
Organism: Neoceratodus forsteri; assembly: GCA_016271365.2. NCBI lineage: Eukaryota > Metazoa > Chordata > Ceratodontiformes > Ceratodontidae > Neoceratodus > Neoceratodus forsteri. The sequence goes on along the minus strand of CM028133.1, from coordinate 80,128,978 downwards.
TCAGGGCTTCCATTTTTTTGAGCAACTTTTTGTGCAGTACCAAATCAAAAACCTTGCTGAAGTCAAGGTATGGCAGATCCACAGCGTGGCCCTCGTCTGCTTCCTTGACCACCCAGTGAAAGAAAAAAAAATTCAGGTTAGTCAGACAAGACCTTCCTGCCACAAAACCGTGTTGTTTACTATCCTGAAGCCTGTTGCTCTCTAGGTAGTCCATGAAGTTCTCCAATTAGTGATTCCATCAGCCTCCCCACGATGGAGGTCAGACTGACAGGCCAGTAGTTCCCTGGTTGTTTCCTACCCCCCTCCCCTTATGAAGCAGTAGGATCTCTGTCATTCTCCAATACCTTGGAACTTCCCCAGACCTAACTGAGCTGGTGAACAGCCCAGTCAGTGGTTCAGCCAGTTCTGCTGCTAATTCCCTAAGTATCCTTGGATGCAACCCATTTGTTTCTGGGGTCTTATCTATCTTAAGGGCTTCTAGCCCTTTCACGGCCCTCTCATTAATAAGTATTGGCTGCCTCATTTCTGGGACTCCCTTAGGAGCCACTTTGGTGCGCTAGCCAACAGGCAAGGAGGAGAGGTGGAGGAACAATGAGGAAACATCAAAACTGCCATCACAGAGGCAACAAGCCTTTGTGTGAAGTAAATAAATAGATCAAAACAAAAGAAAAAAACACTATGGTTCTCAAAAGAGGTGGCGGGGAAGGTTAGGGAGAAAAAGGTAGCATTCAGGAAGTATAAAGAAACACAGAAGGAACATGACAGAGAGCTGTACCAGTTAAAGCAGAAGGAAATGGGGAAGGCAGCCAGACTAGCAAAGGCCCAAACCAAGGAAAAGATAGCCAACTCAGTTAAGAAGGGGAATAAAACCTTTTATAGGTACATTAAGGAGCGAAGAAAGAACAAAGGAGGGATAGTGAGGCTTAATAAAGGGGAGGGTCGGTGGGCAGAGAGGGACAGGGAAAGAGCACGGCCGAGCTGGCCTGTAGGAGGCCGAGGGAGGACACAGCGTACACCCTTCGCCCGGCATAGTCCAGCTTTTTGGACTCTTTGTCGGGGGGCTTATCCACGTCCCGAGCCTTTCCGGAACACCGGAAGATGCTATCGGTGACTAACCCCTCAGCAGAGGAGTGCTCCGAGAAACCAGGCAAAGAGCTGGTAGGGACCGCATACTTCCTGGTCATCCTGGCCGAGGGCGCAGGACAGGAAGCAGGCCGCTGCCAAAGCTCCAAGGCTGGGCTGACAATGGTCTCAGCCACAGGGAAGGCCTCTGTGGGTGTATCCCCTCGGTCCAGAATCTCCGTCTGGGGGTACTTGCCCCTTTGGACACGGGCTCGAGCTGCATCCCGGTGGACTCCGAGATGAGCCGAAGCAGACCCATGAAGGACGATGGGCTATCGTCCAATGACTGGCCCCAGAGGACTCCAGGTCGACCTGCCTGGAGAACAGGGAGGAGTCATCATCGGACTCCGAAGAGTCTGCGAAGAGCTGCCTTGGGCCTGAGCCACCCTCCACCTGCCAAGGATGGTCAGGAGTGAGGGTGACCGACAACCTGTGGGGCAGGCCGTGCCCAGACCGAGAATCCTTGGTCAGTGCCCCAGACTTCAGTTGTGGAGGCGGAGGTTCCACCACAATCGGGGGAGCAGCTAGTTTCGGCCGAACAACAGGTCCAGAAATGGGCATCTCGACTGCGGCGAACAGTTGCTTTGGCCGTTCGGGCAACAGCCACTTGATGGCCGGGGGATGAATCAGAGTCGATTTACTCCCGGACAACAGTAACTGCTGCCACAGAAGCTCCTCGTAACGCCGACGCAATTTACGGCGAAGCCTCTCCTCATCCGAGGAGGAGAATGAGGAGGAACGGTGTCGCCACTTACTTCGGTGCCGAGACTGAGACCAACCGATGTCGCAAGGGAACGGCTTGACCTGATGAAGTCCGAGACCGAGACCCTCGGGTAACCGGGTGGTCCTGGGAAGGGCCGGGGGACACCCGCTCTTCCCTCGGCTCGGGCACTTTAGCCGGGGACTGCCGACCCGAAGGCGCAGGCAGATCCTCGGTCTCAACTGGGGGAACCGGTGAAGATTGGTTGTCGGCTTCACCAGTCGACAACCCGTCCGACGGGTTGAGGAATATCTCAACGGCGTTGACGGGAGTCTCGGCAGGCTGGCCTGATGGGGACACCGTGAAGCCAGCGGCCTGAGCCGCAACTTCGACCGAAGTCGACGGTCGGCTGTCCGGGGAAGGGGACCTCTCCCACGAACGCCGATGGTGGGACTTACCCTTCGACTCCTTCTTCTTGGGCTGAGAGGAATGTCCCGATGGCCCCTCTCCCTTCATGGAAAGGGACCGACAAAGCTCCTTGAATGAAGCCGAGTACGAGGAACTCAGAGAGAGCGGGATAAATGCCGCAGATGAGGGGGAAGATGCGGCCTGGGCCGCCTCCTCCTCCTCCTCCTCGAGGGCGATCATGTGCTCGAGCTGCTCAGCCAAGCCAGCCGCCACGGACACCACCCAATGAGCCTCTTTGGATTTTACCGTTGGGTAACGCTCCTCGGGGCACCCGAGCTTCAATCGGGCAGCGCGATCCTCCAGGACGGTGGCCGAAATAGAGCGGCACAACTCACAGGCCTGCGGGTCGTGGTCTAGGCCTGGGCAGTTGACGCACGTGGAATGCGGATCCGTTCTGGACATCTTCTGCCCGCAAGGGCACCTCCGAAAGCCAGGGATCAATTTGTCCATCGCAGCCGCGAGGGATAATGAAGACCAAAGTTTAGAAAACTTCAAAACTAGTTTCGGACGAACCGAAGAGTTAGGATCCAGTCTAAAATGCAGAGCGTTAAGGAGGGAACCTGAGCTTCCAGCGGTAAGGAAGATCTGGTGTCATGGGGTGCAGCCGAGAGTTTTACCACCCGGGTGGGTGGGAGGAGCCAGCTTGAAGACCTTCCGGCAAGATTTAAAGCGGCAAGGAACCTGCCAGACAGTGTGGATGAACAACATATCCATGTCCCTAGAACTGTATATATCATGGAACCTCCGGCTGAACAGGTTTTATGAAAGAAGACCTTGAAGCACAGCCAGCCCGAAGCCTGCTCTACGGCGAGTAGCAATGTCCAAACTGCAGTGTTTCTTAAAGGTATGGACAGAAGTCCAAGTTGTAGCTGCGCAGATGTCTGCTGCTGACACATCCTTGAAACAAGCCACAGAGGCAGCTCCTCCTCTGGTTTAGTGACCTCTGACTTGATCCGGCACAATCTTGTTGTACTTGTTGTAACAGAAAGTGATACAATGAGCCAGCCATTTCGATAGGCATTGCCTAGAAACAGCATTGCCTTCTCTTTTGTGGCAAAACAGACAAAAAGCTGATCAGTTTTTCCTGAGATCCTTAGTCCGAGTGGTGTAATGTCTCAGTATTCTGTGAACATCCAAAGTATGCAAGAGGTACTCCCCTTGATTGGAGTGTTGCGTAAAAAAAGCGGGTAGCTCAATGGATTGATTCAGCGTAGAGTCAGTCACCGCCTAAGGGAGAAACTTAGGGTTGGTGCGTAGAGCCACACGCTCCTTGTGGAAAATCAAGTAAGGTTTTTTTACATCAAGGCCTGAAGCTCGGAAATGTGCCGAGCAGACATAATGGCCACTAGGAAGAGGGTCTTCCAAGAAAGGAACTCTAAATCTGCTGTAGCTGCCGCTCAAACGGAGTCAGGGTAAGCTTCTCCAGAATGAAGTTAAGGTCCGGGGGCAGGAATACATATGGGGGTCTCAAATGGAGAACTTCTCTAAGGAAGGTCTTGGAGACTTCCAACTGAGAAAAAGTCCTATCCCCGAAGGGAATATGGTAGGCTGAAATCGCTGCCATGTGTACCTTTAATGAGGAATGGCTGAGACCCAGATCGAAGAGGTGTCGCATGTAGTCCAGGACTCTACTGGCTAGGCAAGAGAAAGGTTCAAAGTCCTTTGACGTGGCTCAAATAGAAAACCATTTCCACTTCATGGCATAGGTGGACCTGGTGGAAGGCTTTCTGGCCTCTACCAAGATGTCCGCTACGAGCTGAGAAACACTGAAGCGGGCTTTAGCTACGTCTGCAGGAGCCACGCATGTAAATGAAGGGATCTGAGACCTGGATGAACAAGGGTCCCCTGATCCTGGGTCAATAACTGTTGCGACAGAGGAAGAGGAAGTGGAGGTTCCTCTGAAAACTGCTACAGAAGAGAGGACCAAGCTTGCCTGGGCCAGGACGGAGTGATAAGAATCATTCGTGCCCCCTACGATCGGAGTTTGTTCAGGACCCTCGGGATTAAGGGAACTGGAGGAAAGGCATAAACGAATCTGTCCCTCCAAGTGACAAACAGAGCGTCCCGACAAAAAATGCCTCGCCCTGGAGTGAGCGAGCAGAAGGCGGGAAGCTTTGCGTTTTGAAGAGATGCAAAGGGGTCTATCTGAGGCATTCCCCATTGCTGAAAAATGTGGTTTACGACTTCTTGGTCCAGTTCCCATTTGTGGGCTCTGGTTGAGGACCGACTGAGTTGGTCTGCAAGCGTATTTTCTACTTCTGGAAAATGGATTGTTGTCAGGTGAAGCAGATGCTGGGTTGCCCAAAGCCAGACCCTCACTACTTCCTGGCACAGAGGGTAGGAATGTGTTCCTCCCTGCTTGTTGAGATACCAGACTACACACATGTTATCTGTTTGAATGAGGAGGTGACTGGGAATGATAAGGGAGTGAAGAGCCTGAAGGACGTAAAGAACTGCCCTCAGTTCGAGCACCTTTATGTGCAGATTTTGTTCGGACTTAGACCAGCTGCCCTGAGTCCTGTGAGACCCAAGATGGGCTCCCCAGCCTTCCCCCAATGCGTCTATCGTCGACGTCTGGGAGGGGGGTTCGATATTGAAGTAAACTCCCTGGCATAGGTTCTCCTGTACCACCCACCATTGTGAGTCCCTGATCATGGGACAGAGAGTAGCACCTCTTGGTCTAGATTGTCCAAGGTTTTGTCCCATTGAGACCAAAGCGTCCACTGAGAAATTCTCATATGGAGCCAAGCGAGTGGAACTGTCAGAATGGCAGCCACCATTAGCCCGAGAAGGTGAAGGACTGACCTGGCACCGACCCTCCTGCGACCAGGCAGAAGACAAGCCTGAGTCTGGAGGGTGTCCACCCTGTCCAGAGGCAAAAAGGTTTTGCCGATGGTCGTGTCCAAAATCGCCCCTATAAAGTGGAGGCGTTGGGAACGGACCGCATGGGACTTCGCCTGGTTGATGGTGATACCCAGGCTGATGAAAACCTGCAGGGTAAGGGAAAGAGTGTGCAGGAGTTCCTCCCTGGATGGGGGCTGCCAGGAGTCAATTGTCCAGGTATGGGAACAACTGTACTCCCTGGGTACACAGGTGGGCCGCTACCACAGACAGGCATTTGGTAAAAACTCAGGGAGCCGAGGAAAGACCAAACGGGAGGGCCTTGAACTGGTAGTGGTCCACTTGAAAGCAAAAGCAGAGGAATTTGTGGTGGAATGGGCAGATGGGGACATGCAGGTAGGCATCCTTCAGGTCCAAAATGCACAGCCACTGTCCCTGCCAAAGGAGAGGCAGAAGGCTCTGCAAAGAGAGCATTCTGAATCGTTTATACTCCACAAACATGTTCAGGGAGCCGAGATCTAGAATAGGCCTGACATCTCCAGTCTTCTTTGGGACCAGGAAGAAATGCGAGCAGTAGCCTGTCCCCGGAAAGTGGTCGAGGACTGGCTCTAACACCACCTTCGACAGAAGGGAAGTTATTTCATCTAGTACCAGAGGAAGATGTTGTGAGGAGTAAGACGACTGTGGAGGTGGTCTTCAGGGTGGTTTCTGGAGAAACTCGATTGAGTTTCCTGCTAAAATCAACTGGAGCACTGAAACATCTGACGTTGTCCTCTCCCAGACTGGCAGATGGAAGGAGAATCTCCCCCCTACCAGTTCCTCTGGGGTCTCCAGAGGCAGTGGGAGAGGCAGGGAGTCAGCAGGTGTGAGGCAGTGCAACAGCCGAGGCTCCCGTGGCCTTTTTGCTAGGGGGAGGTTTGGTTGCTGGAGGAGCACGACACTTGTGGGGCCGCTTGCCCTGTGGTTTTGGTTTTGGACAATTGCGTCTACGAAAGGGATGCCACTGCCCTTGACGGGGCCCGTACATGGAATCAACAGACTTGAGTGCAGTGCCCTTCTCTTGCAGGTCGGTAATGATGTCCTTGACATCACCTCCGAACAGCACCGAACCCCTGAAGGGAGCATCCTGGATCGCGGATTGCACTTCAGGGACCAAACCTGACACACGGAGCCAAGCATGATGTCGTAAGCCTACAGCAAAAGCTGAGCTCTTCCCGGAAGAGTCCAAAGCATGTGCCTACTGGCCAAACGAGCAGAACAGACAAGGTCTGCCACATCCTGTCTAGTCTGAGACTCAGAAAGGAAGTCCAATTTTGATTTCACCTGACTAAGGATGGTCTTCTGGAAGTCCCCCATATGTGCCACATAGTTCAGGGCCCTAATACCCAGGGTAGAAGAGGAATAAACCTTCCTCCAGTATTGGTCCAGAAGCCATGACTCCTTGTCGGGTGGTGACAAGCTGATGTGTTTTGGATTAGCGGAACGGCCGTGAGCAGCGCTAATGACGACTGAATCTGCCTTAGGGGGGTAGACTCAAAAAATCTTTACTCTCAGGAGCCTAATGTAGCCGATCTGCCTTCCTCAGAAGGGTGGCTAATGCGGAAGGTTGTTTCCAAATAGTGGAAACAAGGTCTGCATGAGGCTCGATCCAGGGTGGAATCAGTGTGGGAGCAGTCTCGGGCAGATCCAAGTGAGCAGCAAGCTTTTTACACTGTGGATCTGGCTCCAGTGATTACTACTGATGAACTTCCTGGATTTTCCTCAGTAACTCCAGAAAGGATGGACCCTCCGGAGGAGACACTGGAGGGGTCCTTGGCCTGGGGAGGTCTGGAGTACGGGGCTCGTCATCAGGATCAGAGCATCCATCTGATTCCAAATCAGATGTGTCCGACGTAGAAGACGAAGACTCCTCCCGGCGTAGGGGAGGAACGGCCCCTCTGGGGAGTTCCCTGGGGCGTGTGTCCTCCCCAACCCGGGCGCCAGAGGGCTCTCCTCTGGCATCGGGTAAAGAGGAAGGAGTTTCTCGTCTCCGATGTAGAGGATCCTGCAAAGGGTCCGGTGTCAGTAGATGACTCTGTACCTCTCTGGTGAGTTGAGCCTTGGCCTCAGCCCACCATGAGGCCAGAGTCTCCTTCAAGTCCTCTGGCGACATGGGCGGCGGAGGAGTAGGGAGATACGGATACTGAGGATATCTGTAATACGAGTATCCATAACCTGACAAGCAGGAAACCCTGCATCGGGTATTGAGGCGCTGGGTACTGCGGTGCCAGATATTGCGGAGCCGGGTATGGGGGCACTGGGTACTGAGGTACCGGATACCCAGGAGCCAGGGGCTCTGGGGGAACTGTGGGACCTGGCAGAGGCCCAGCTGGCAGGCCAGGCACAGGGAAGGCTAGCCCCGCAGGCATCGGGCCCGGTGTAGGAACACCGTTTGGTAAGGGGATGTCGGCTGGCGTCAGGTAGGCCAGCATCGAGGCCAATGTCTGAGGGTCCAGCATCAGGGTGTCTGGTCCCAAAGGAGGGGGCCCTGACGGCAGCGTGTCGAGGTCCTCTGCGACGACTGGGGAGGGAGGATTAGAGTCCCAGGGGACCAGCAGAGGAGACGCAGGGACTTCAGAGGGCAACGCAACGCGCTGCGGAGAACCTGGAGCATAGGATCTATTGAGGGGGGTCCGGCGAGCATCGGTGGGGCAGACGTCTGGCTTATTGGCTGGATCCGGGCGGGTGTCTGAGAAGCCAACGTCCGACTTATCGGATGCGGCCTTGTCGGGTGATAGTTTGGCTGGGTGCCCTCCTGAAGGAGTGAGCGACTTAGCAGCCTTGTCCAGGTGAACGTCGGTGGAGCCGACATCCGACTTAGTGGACCAGCTCAAACCCAAGGACCACGTGGTGGAAGCGGCCCTCCTGGGAGCGGAGGCCTCCTTTTCCCCAAAGACTCCCAAAGGGCCCGAGCGCGAGCCAGACAGGAGGGGCGATACCTTCTTGGTGACCACCAAGACGGTCATTGTGGAGCGATCCGCCAGAGGAGATGTTACCTTCAATGCCGCGACTCCAGCCGGAGCCGCGGTAGCTGTGGAAGTCAATTCCCGCTTCTGATGTTTCTCCTTATCCCTTTCCTTTTTGTGACTTTTGGGGAAGTGGATGCCTGCCTTAACTTCCTTCAGTTCCTTCTCCATGGATGCCATCTTTTTCTTTAGAGTATGGGCCTTCAGGGACTGCTGCCTTCTTTTCCGGGTAGCGGAGCTGAACTGCTGGAAGTGTTGGCACTTCTCCACGGGGTGGTCTGGGCCCAGACAGAAGAGGAACAAGGAACGGCCATCCTTGTGTTGCAGTTGAGAGCCGCATGAGTCGCACTTATGCTTATGCAATTGGAGGGCGTCGGGGACAACACACACGGCGAATCAAACAAGTAGTCGAAAAAGAGAGAAAAATAGGGTCGAAAAGTTTGAAAACTTGACCGAAAACTGATTAGCATTGAACTCTACTGCAAGGAACGCTGACAAGCCGACGGCGGAAAAGAACTAAAATGCGGGCGTGATCAGCTGACATGGGGACGGTCCCCCGCCAGAGTCTGCTAGCTAGAAATGTTTCCGTGGGGTCCTGACACCTGGCGGGTCAGTCCTGTATGTAAATACCTACTGCAAGAGCCCTCTCGAAGAATATCTCCTAAAACTGAAGGTGGACAAAGCAATGGGGCCTGACGGGGTTCACCCCAGAATTACATAGAACATAGATTTTGATAGCAGATAAGGACCACTTGGCCCACTCAGTCTGCCCATCTCCCTACCTATTGGACAGGCTGCAGTTTCTAGTTTACCAACAGCCTAATTCCTCCTACCCCCCACTAGAATTCTAAAAGAAGTAAGGGGAGAATTAGTGACGCCACTGACTACCTTTTTAACAAATCATGGAAGGATGGTGCGGTACCTCAGGACTGGAGGAGGGCAGATGTGATTCCCCTTCATAAAAGTGGGAGCAAAGCAGAGGTAAGAAACTACAGACCTGTCAGCTTGACCTCAGTGGTAGGGAAAATGATGGAATCATTTCTGAAAGAAAGAACTGTTGAGTACCTACAGGCCAGAGGGGCACAGAACCCGAGGCAGCATGGATTCACAGCGGGAAGGTCATGTCAGACAAATCTAACAGATTTCTTTGACTGGGTGACCAAAGTAGTAGACCAAGGAGGGGCTATGGACATGGCCTACCTAGACTTTAGCAAGGCATCTGACACAGTCCCACACAAAAGATTAATAAACAAATTAGCCAGCCTGTGAGTGGGTCCCAGGGTGGTAGCCTGGGTAAAAAATTTGGCTGGAGAACAGGACACAGAGGGCAATAATAAACTGAGTCCACTCCGAAGAAAGGGGGGTTACTAGCAGGGTACCGCATGGTTCAATACTGGGTCCGGTCCTTTTTAATGTCTTTATAAGTTACATTGCAGAGGGACTGGAAGGAAAAGTATGCCTCTTTGCAGACGACACAAAGATCTGCAACAGGGCTGATACACAAGAGGGGGTGGAAAGGATGAGAAGTGACTTGGCAAGGTTGGAGGAATGGTCAAAACTATGTCAGCTTAGATTCAATGCAAAGAAGTGCAGAGTACTGCACCTGGGAAACAAAAACCCAGAGGAAGAGTACACAGTGTGTGTGTGGTGGGGACGGTATTAACAAAAACAAAAATGGAAAGGGACCTGGGGTAGTGATATCAGATGACCTAAAGGTAAGCAAGCAATGTGAAAAAGCAGTAAGGATGGCTGGGGGATACTGGGATGTAGAGGGAGATGCACCATCAGTAGAAAACAGGAAGTTGTTATCCCTCAGTACAGACAGTTGGTGAGACCGCATCTAATGTATTGCATGCAGTTCTGGAGACCCCATTTCTGCAAGGACATAGATAGGATGGAGGCAGTCAAGAGGAGGGCAACTAAAATGGTGCAGGGTCTGCAACAGAAGCCATATGAAGAGAGACTAAGTAAGCATTAATCCACAACGAAGGTGGCATCTAATGGGGAGTTAATGCATGGCTGGGGCCGTGCGGCCTCGTGCCTACAACAACCAACCATGCATTAACTCCCCATTTGATGCCACCTTCAGAGTGGATTAATGTGCTCGTAACATGGTCAGTGGATACGCAGAAGTGTGACAAATGATTGTGTCATTTTCTCATAAATGTTGTCATCATTGTTTTTGAGCTACAAAGAAAACTGTGCTGCACTTTTGACACATGCAGTGGACATTTTCTCACATACAGGTGTGTCCGTTTAAAACTTTGGCATCCAACAACAATAATGTGTAATTTAACGAGAAATACTACTTATTCCCACTTCACTATGGCTATTGCTCTTGTAGCGTGCTCAGGAGGACTGCGGCATGCGAATTTTGTTCTGTCGCATTCTCCCTCTCTGCATCATTTGCATACACGCTCCCCCACTTGGCTGGTTCACAAAGATTGCTGTACTTCACATTTTGCATTCTTTACACTTACTGTGTGCTTCGTAGACCTCTCCACTGGCTGATCTATTTGTTCTCTTCGGTGCGACTCACTGCTGCATGCTAAATAAAGCTCACGGTTCCGTAGACCGTGAGAGAGTGGACTTTTGGTTCCTTCCTGTTCTACATAGGGTATCTGTAATACGAGGGGAAAAAGGGGGGTTACAGTGTCCTGGAGGGCTGTGCCCAGGTTAGCTTGACCACTACCAACCTTAATCTCTGGGTGGAGGCACCCATTTCAGAACTCAGGCTCCTTAACCTGCTACTAGCCAAGTAGGCAGGAGTAGTAGCCCTTGGGATAGTGCCTTCTAGGGGTTACACAGACATAAGGAAATTCTCGTGGGGGGGTAGAAAGAAGTAGGCTGTTGGTTAATTAGGATCTGCAGCTTATCCAATAGGTAGGGAAATGGGCAGACTATGAAATACTACCCAGCATAGAGCCACACACTAACAGAGTGTAAGCAGTAGAGGTGAGGACAGAAAACAGCATCACTCTCAGTTGTGCACTGTACAGGATGCAGTTTCAGAAGCTGCTCATTGGCTGGCCAGAAGGGCAGCTATAACATGAAAACTGTTAAATATTGGGTGGTCCTAGCTCTAAGTAGCAGTGAGTAGGGAAACACTAGCTACTATCCACTTTGCTTCATCCCTATTCTCCCACAAATCCCCCCGTGACTTATTTACTCACTCTTGCAACTGCCCATGACTGTATAATGACCTGGCCTCCAACCATCTACCCGATATTCACCCTTCTTGACACCACCATCTCGAAACAAAGCTGTTTAGCTTAGCATGTCTTTCCTGGTAAAAGTAAAGAAGGGAAGGAAAGGAGGGAGGAAGGAAGGAAGGTGCAGGTGTGAGGTGGTGACTATGTCAGCATGGATCAGTTAGTAGCACATCAGCCTCTGGGCCAGAAGGTTGTGGGTTCTACTCCCACACCAGGATTGGACTCATACATAAAATGATGGCACTTGAGTACAGTATTGGGGGGTGCTGTACTGTTGGGATGTACCACCATTCAGATGAGATGTTAAACCGAAGTCCCTTCTACCCATCCTGTTGCAGTCCTGGTAGGTGCCCAGGTGGAAGTAAAATAACCCAAGGCACTCTTCGCAAAGAGTAGGGGACTTTCCCGGTGTCCCGGCCAGTATTTCCATTTCCATAAAACTGGCTCATGCAACTGTCCAAGGCTATGTGTGGATGTTGATGTGCAACAGTGTCAGTGGCTCAGTAGGTAGCACACTCGTCTCTGAGGCCGGGAGATCAGAGGGCTGTGGATTCAGTTCCCACATCTGGCACTTGGGTTAATATCCCAGTACTGATACTGTAGTGCAGCATGAGAGGGGTGCTGCACTTCTGAGGGGAAGTCTTTCGGATGAGACATTAAACGGAGGTCCCATCTACCTGGATTGGTGGTAGCTCAGGTGGATGTTAAAGATCTCACAGCACTTATCGAAAAGAGTAGGGGAATTTCCTCGGTGTCCCGGCCAAATTTCCCTCATTCACTAAAAATACCACCCACAACTTAATCTGGTTCAAAGTCAGTTGGCATTCATCTGTATCCCCCTCCCCGGGTCATGCCTGAAAATAGGCAGGATTTGTCTAGTGCACTTACCCGGTCAACAAAAACTAAATAAAAAATAAAATATACAGTAAGCCATAAAATTTCCCAAAAAGTAGCAGGCACTTGTTTGTTAGTTAATTACTTTATAATTTGTGGAGGACAATCATTGAAACTAGGCTCAGTAGGATATAACTAACAATAGCATATTATAGAAATTTTTCCTATTATTGTGCAAAATACGTGATCGTGAAATTTTCCATTTAAACAGCTTCTGGGCAGCTGGTCGAAAATATTCAGGTAACTGTAATCGTGTACGTAGCATCGGTGCTACCTCATGCCACACAGCTAAATAACGTTTTAGTGCATGCTTCACTAAACACACAACACCAGCTGCTGTACTGGAGATACTATACCAGATAGTATGGTAAATAAACAGAGAATGAAAAAAAACACTGGTTCAACCATGCCTAATCTAACTTTTTCTTTACCTAAATAAGTATAACAATGCTTAACTGGATTTAGCTTATTTCCCCAGAGCATTTGAAAAAAGATTCCATAAACTGTTGTTTCTAAAGAGGTAGGGAGTGGAAATATATATGCCACATATTGCAACTGGGGAATAAAGCATTTCAATATCTGGATTCTCTTTAATTTTGATAATTTCCAAAATTGCCATCTTCTAACCTTCTTATGAACTTTAGACAAAGCTAATTCCCAATTATGGAGAGGCAAATTAGTTGTCCCATAGGTAATGCATTTACTATGGTTCTTTTGTAAGAGTAATTTCCAGATATGTGACATGAGGAAATATCCCAAGGGCCTATCATCAACCCTTTGCATTTAGCAATATTAAGTTTTGAATTAGACACTACAGCATATCTCCGTAGCTCATCCAAAAATGGGGGAATTTGGTTATAATGTGAAAAAAAACCACAACTATCATCTGCATAGGCCTGTACAGAAAAATTAGCCAATTCATATGACTCAGTCAATCCATTCCACCTGGTCCTATCAGTCAGGCATCGAAGTAAGGGGTCAATAGAAAAAATGTATAACAAAGGGCTTAAAGGACAACCCTGCCTAACACCTGTAGAGATGATAAAACCTTTCGTTATTTGATCTCTTATTAAAACTTTTACAAAAACATGGGAATAAAGTAACTGTATATGCCTGATTACTGATACAGGTACCCCATATTTGGCCAGTACAGAAATAAGAAAAAGCCTATCAACACGATCGAATGATTTCTCTTGGTCTACTGAAAGTATGCACCCTCTAGAGTCCTGCATAAGAAGAGTCTCAACGAAATCTCTAATAAGAATAAGGGCATCTTGTATTCTTTTATTAGGGATGCCACAAAATTGTTGTGCAGAGAGCACAAATGACGCATAATTTTTGAGTCTAGAATTAAGAATATGAGTAAGAATTTTATAATCTGAGTTTAGCAATATAAATCGGCCTCCAATTTTTAATATCAGTTCTATCCCCAGCTTTATATAAATTAATAAACCTTCCGAAAAAAATTAGGAATTTTATTATGTTCAAAAAATAACAGATAAATGGTCTGTAAAAAGACATATATTTCTGTGATGAAAACTTTATAAAATTGGTTTGGCAGACCATCTAAACCTGGTGAAGTATTAGATTTAAGAGCTTTAATTGCTTCTACAATTTCATCTAAAGTTATGTTTTTAAGCAGTAAAAAAACTTTATCAGGATATGTGGGAACTTCAATATTATGCAAATAATCTGCAATCCTTTGCTCAGAAGGATCATCAGTGGGTAATAGTGAGGAGTAGTGATTATGAATTAGGTCTTCTATATACTAACATACTAAAATGCCAGCAGAATAGGCCTAACGGTCTTTCGTGTCTGCTCGTTTGGTCAGTCCCCAACCTGGGTGCTGACCTTGCTGTCCCCCTCGCCTTCTCTGGCTTCTCCCTTCCCAGTTCCGGATATTCTTGCTGCATTGGATTTTGCTTCCAGAACCCTTCCTGTACCAGTCCCACCCCTCTTGAACCCCTCCACTGTCTCTGCCTCCACCAGCCCCCTAGGCAGTGCATTCCATGGCTCCACCACCCTCTCAGTGAATAGCACCTCCTTTCTCCCCTGAATCTTCCCCCTCCAGCTTCCAGCCATGCCCTCTAGTGGCCCCTTCCTCCTTCCTTGAAGCACCCCGACTGTTCCTCCCCTATTTACCCTCTTCATGTACCTAAAGACCTCTATCATGTCCCCGTGGTCCTTCTCTCTTCCAATGTGTACATATTTAGCTCTTGAGCCTCCTCATAGGTCCTGTCCCCCAAGCCCCAAATCATTTGGTTGCCTCCTCTAGACCCTCTCCAGGAGGTTAATGTCCCGCTTTAAGTGTGGCCTCCAAAACTGCACGCAGTACTCAAGGTGCGGCCTCACCAAGCAGTTATACAGAGGGAGTATCACCTCCTCCTTCTGGAGGTGATCCTCTAGCGATGCATCCCAGCATCCTGTTGGCCTGGCTGCTGCCCTCCTACAAGTCTCAGAGTTGTTCATCTTGACATCCACCACCACCCCAGGTCCCTCTCAGCCATCGAGACTTGTAGCATTTCCCCAGTGTGTACACTTGACCTGGGTTTCTGCCCCAGGTGGAGTACCTTGCATTTCCTGCACTGAACCTCAGCTTCCACTTTCTAGACCATCTTTCCAGAGCCTCCAGGTCCCCTGTAGGCCACCTCCCTCCTCCCCATCCACCACCGCCCCAGTTTGAGTCATCTGCAAAGAGACTCATCTCCTCCTGATTCCTGTCCTTATGTCCGATACGTAGGAGTTGAACAGAAGGGCCCAGGACTGATCCCTGTGGGACCCCACTAATGACCCTCCTTGGGGATGAGACTATCCCTCAACTCACGACCCTCTGGGTCCGTCCTGGAGCCAATTGCCTATCCATCTGATCATCTGGTTCCCACCCCATTTCTCCCAGCTTATCCAACAGGCCCACGTGAGGAACAGAGTCAAATGCCTTGCTGAAGTCTAGAAAGAGGACATCCACTGGTCTACCCAGGTCCAAGGCACTTGTCACCCAGTCATAGAACTCCACCAGGTTTGTCTGACACGATTTCCCCGGGATGAATCCATGCTGTCTATCGTCCAGGCACCCTGACTTATCCAGGTCCCCCTCGCCTCTCCTTGACAATGCCCTCCATCACCTTGCCCACCACCGAGGTCAGGATGACAGGCCTGTAGTTCCCTGCCACCTCCCTTGATCCCCCCTTGTGGATAGGCACTATATGCGCCACCTTCCAGTCTTGGGGCACCCACCCTGTCCTCAGAGAGATGGTGAAAAGCTCTGCCAGGGGTTTTGCCAGGACATCTGCAAGTTCCTTCAGCACTCTGGGATGTAATTTATCCGGCCCGGTGCTTTCTCCGTCTTAAGGGAGCTGAGGGCTTCCTCACCTCTCTGCTGTGATTTCCACTTCCGTGCACCCTTCTCCTGCTTAGCCCTCCCCACCTGCCAGTGATGCCTTCCCTCCCCCAGACCTGCCGATCGGTAAGGGTCCCCCTCCTCAGTATCTCTGTCTCCTCCCATGTATGATGCAGCACCCCATTTTCCTGGTGAAAACTGAGGTGAAGTACTCATTTAGTACTCAGCCTGCTCCCGGGTCTTGTGCCCATCTCTCCCCTGATTTAATCCTGCTAATCTGCCCCTTCACCCTTCGTTTTTCCCCAATGTATCTAAAGAACCCTTGTTCCCTCCCAATTTCCCTGGCCAGGTTCTGCTCCTTCCTTGCCTTAGCCGCCCTCACCACTCTAGTGGCCCTTCTAGCCATCAGCTCGTACTCCCTCAATCCCTTTCACTCCTTGAGCACTTGAATTGCTTATAGGCTGCTTTCTTTCCCGCACCACCTCCTGAACCTCCCTGGTCCACCAACAGGGTTTTGGGGCCCACCACATTTTCCTTACTCTTGCACAGGTGCTGGTAGCATCCTGCACCTCTCCTGATGATTTCCCACCTACTATCAGCGTCCATGTCTGACCCAATCCCATCCAAATGCTCCTTAAGGATCCTTCCCATTTCCTTAAAATCCGCCCTGAAGTCGGTTACTTCCGTCTTTGTGCAGCCTTCTACCCTCCTAGGTTCAGGCAGAACCAGACCATGGCATGGTCACTCCTGCCAATGGGTCCCTTACCTCCAGGCCCCAATCTGGTCACTGTCTGCCAGGACCACATCCAGTACCCGTGTCTCCTGGTCGGTTCCCTCCCCTGAGTTAGGAACGCATCTTGAAAGACATCCAACAACCTCTGTTCCCTGGTCACAGAGGATGTCATAGTCTCCCAGTCTGTTCCTGGCATGTTTAAGTCCCCAACACCACCACCGTTCCTCTGCCCAGTCTGCAGTGTCTCCTAACATCTGCCACCAGACTGTCTTCCAGCTCCTCTGCCAGGGCAGGGGGTCTATACACCACTCCTATTTTTACCCTCTTGCCCCCCCTTGTTATCAAGGTGACCCAAATCGCCTCCACGGTTCCCTCCACCTCCTCTACTCCCCCTATGCCAATGCAGTTTTTGACTATCATTGCTACCCCTCCTCCCCTTCCCTCCCCCCTGTCCTTCCTGAACATAGTGTATCCCTCCAGGTTCAGGTCCCAATCATGTCTTGCAGTGGCCCAAGTCTCAGTGACCGCTGCCACATCCACTGCTCCCTCAGTTAGCATCGTCTGGAGTTCAGGCATTTTATTGCCCAAGCTCCTGGCATTTAGCAGGACTACCTTCCACCCTTTCCCTATAGTTCCATTTCCCCTGCTCGTGTTCCCATGGGGATTCTGTTTTCCCCTGGTCTGCACTTTGCCAGTTGGCCTTTTCCTGCAATCCTCCTGGTCCCAAGGGGGGGTGGAGACAGAGTCCCTCCTTTATCGGCACCCCCTTGACAGCCTTTTCTCCCATCCCACCCCCCTTCACAATATATTTCCACAATTTCACAATTTCCATCTATTTTTAACTTTGTTCTTAAAAACTACAACTGGTATATATCACACTATATCTGAAATTCCTTCTGTTCTATTTCCATCTGAATCCTGCAAATACTCAATCGTCATATCATCATGAATCGTTTTACAAGCCTCATACGGGTCTCCTACGGGTGATTTCTGTGTACCACCAGAAAACATTCCATGAATTGTGGAGGCTCTATTATACTGATAAGCTAACATGCCCTTTTTCAATTTATTTATTTGTGATGCGTAGTTATATTTAGTAAGGTATGAAATAGTATAAAGATGTTGAAGTTGTTTCCGGAGTGAGAAATATTTTAAAAATCTATTATTCCCTAATTGTTTACTGTGATTACCAAACCATGTTTTTTTAAGTCCAATTTAGTATCAGCCCACCATTCACCAGGGTAATCATATAGACATAAAACTGACAATGTGGCAGATAATAATAAATAAATAAAATAAAATAAAGTTGTGATCCCCTTTTTAACTATAGGATGTGCAAGCAAAGAGACATTCAATTTCCATCTATTTTTAACTTTGTTCTTAAAAACTACAACTGGTATAAAGAATTTTAATAATAGATGGTCTGAAAATTCAATAGGAATGATGTGAAAATTACCCTTCGGCAGATTCCGAGAAAGGACTAAATGATCAATAGTTTTATAAATACCCCTAGTATATGTAAAGCGAGAGCCTGTGTTGTAGGCACTACAATCTATAAGAACTGCTGTTTTAATTACCGTAGTTAACATATTAAGAGTCACAATAATTTTTTTTTCTTTTCCCCCACTAATTTGTTCCCTAGCTGTATCACAATTAAAGTCCCCTCCCATAAAAATCATATAAGAGGTTACCAGGCATGGTTGAACTGCTCTTAAGAGGGATACCCTGTCTGCTTTAGTCTGAGGCCCATATACATTGATAAAACGGTAAGCCATTGATTTCCATTTGCCATCTAACAGAAATAATCGCCCCGGAATGAAATTTACTAATTGTATCAAAGAAAAATTATAAGACCCAAAAAGAATGCCCACCCCATCTGCACAATCCTGGCCAAAGGACCAATAGGAGGGCCCCCAAATCCGTTCTCTTTTAAACAATACTAACTGTTCTCTGGAACACATCCATGTTTCCTGCAGAAAAAAAATATCTTAGTGGCTATCATGAACAAATGAAAAAATAGCCTACCATTTAATATTATTCAAAATACTATGAATGTTTAGTGAACCTAAAGAAAGAGAACCCATAATCTAGCAAGAGAATGACTTTGTATCTATTTTTTCTGCTTTTTCTTCTTTTTATTCTTGCAATCTCCCTGGTCTAGTCCTGCAGAAAGGTGGCTACTTCCCACTGACTGGGAATCTAATTCCCCCTGCTCCATGTCAGAATCACCATCTGGTAAAAACAATGCTGCATAGGTAGTGCCAGTTTCAACCACAGCAGGACATTTAACCGATACTAGGGGCTTTTGTTTGTTAGTTCTAGAAGAACGCCATCTAGGCAGAGGCTGCAGGTCAGTACCAGTGGCTGAACCATACCCTGGGGTGTTTAGCTCTTCATAGCATACAGGAGTTAAAAGTGGATCACCCAATGGTTTTTCACTAGTAGGAGTTTCCACTGTTTGTTGTTGAGGTTCAGGATCAGGAAGAACTAAAGATTGGGGGCATTTTGTATCTCAAATTCATGCTCCTCCTTCTATAAAGAAACAGAGAGGAGGGGAACTAGAGGAAGGGAAGAAGGAGAGGGATTGACAGGGTGGGGTATTTCAACTTCAGATAAAGCAGAAGCAGAGTCTTGTGCTTGCTGTATTAGTAGCTCTGGGCTAGCACATGAGGCTTTGTTTCTAGTGGCCCAAGAGCACTCACTAAAAACATGGCCACAATCCTCGCACAAATCACACCTAGTATGATTGGCGCATTGCATTGGTGTGTGCCCCACTTCTCCACAATTATCACAGCGCACCTGGTCACAAGTGCTGGATAAATGAGTTTTAGATCCACACTTATAACATGCTCTGGGTTGCTCTGCATATAAACAGACACCTCTATCTCTTCCTAACATGAATGAATTTGGGATGTGTTCCATTCCTGTGCCAGTAAGCCTAAGCTTAACCTTGTATTTCCATCCTCCTGTCCAAAAAGACTCAGAATCCAAAAGTGCTTCAGGGTTACTCAAAATGTCACATTTCTGGGATAACCAAAATGTAATGTCATCCACATGGACCCCCTCATTCCGAAACATTACAGTCACAAATTTTACTAATGGCTTAGTCAAAGGTATTACCAAGAAGGGGGCCCATGTGGGTGAATATTTAACGTGTGCATAACATTCCCAAAACAATTCCAAGGCATATGCAGTCCTAAAGCTAATATCATAATTGTCCTCACCAGAGATATTAATCAAAGCAAATACTTCTCTAGGGGAAAAATGCAAGGAATCCTTCAATAATGCTCGTCCAACATAGGACCTATCAGGCCTGTCTTCCAGGCCTCCCTCATAGCTAATACGCACAGCATTCTGTTGGGGTGTAGCATCTTTTTTTATTTTAGTAAAAAGTTCCGATAATAAAGGCTTCTGGGCAGATGAATTATCATGTCTCTTTATTTCTCATACTAGAGGTGTCTACCTCTATATAGGTGCTTCAGTATTCAATGAAGTCGACAAATCAGGGCCCATCAGAAGACTGAAAGTATTAGAATTACTCCTATCTGTGTTTTTTCCTTTTATATCCATTGCTTGTGGTTGCAAACCTATGTCAAGTATCTTAGTGTAATCTGATTTCCACTCAGGGGATGGCTGAGAAAAATTCAACACAGGATCCCAGTCAGGGTCAGGAAGCCAATTCCCTTTGGAAGTTTTAAGCCACCCTGTATTTTGTAGGGTCTTCTGGGGGGGATCCAGATATTATCTGAAGCAAATGGCAAAGACAACTGGGTCATAGGCTGTAAAGGTGTTTCTTTTAATTTATTTGTCTGGTGTTTTATGGAACAAGCTTTAAAATGTTCAGAAGCATGATTATTAGTTTCCTTTAAAGGAGGCTTTGTACCCACTTTGGAAAAAGAAAATGTAGTAGCCCCAGTTTGAACTGCTGGGCTAGTCTGGTATACTATTTTATCGCCCTTAGGATTAAGACATAGAAACACAGACTTTGACGGCAGATAAGGACCACTTGGTCCATCTAGTCTACCCATTTCCCTACCTACAGGATAGGCCGCAGATCCTAGTTAACCAACAGCCTATTTCTTCCTACCCCCCAGAAGAATTGCCTTATGTCTGTCCCATGCATTCTTGAATTCTCCCACAGTTTTAGACCCCACAACCTCCTCAAGAAGGCTGTTCCATGCATCCACTACTCTGTGAAAAAATACTTCCTCACATTGCCCCTGAACTGCCCCCCCTCTATCTTTAAATTGTGTCCCCTTGTTCTTGCACATCTCTTTTTCTGAAGGTGCTACCCTCTTGGGCTTTGTTGATTCCACTGAGGTACTTTAAAGTTTCTATCATGTCCCCCCTCTCCCTTCTTTCCTCAAGGGTATACATATTAAGCTCCTTTAGTCTCTCCTCATATGGCTTCTCTTGCAAACCATGCACCATTTTAGTTGCCCTCCTCTGGACTGCCTCTATCCTGTCTATGTCCTTGAGGAGATGGGGTCTCCAGAACTGGCCGCAGTACTCCAGATGGGTTCTCACCAACTGTCTGTACAGAGGGATAACAACTTCCTGTTTTCTGCTACTGATGCCTCTCCCTATGCATCCCAGTGTACCCCCGGCCCTCCCTACTGCCTTCTCACATTGCTTGCTAACCTTAAGGTCATGTGATATGATTACCCCCAGGCCCCTTTCCTTTTCTGTTGTTGTTACTACCTCCCCCCCCTTGTGTATTCTTCCCTTGGGTTTTTGTTTCCCAGGTGCATTATTTTGCACTTCTTTGCATTGAATCCTAGCTGCTATACTTCTGACCATTCCTCCAACCTTGCCAAGTCCCTTCTTATCCTTTCCATGCCTCCTTGTGTATCAACCCTGTTGCAGATCTTTGTGTCATCAGCAAAGAGGCATACTTTCAGACAGTTAATGGAAGATAGCTTAGCGGGGAAGCGGAAAACAAAACCGGAATCACTTTTGGTGGAACCAGCTATTAAAGCAGGGGAAGCCAAGATCACTCCAATATTGTTATATGGGGCTGAAATTTGGGGAACTAAGGAAAACTCTAACCTTGAGACTCCTTTATCTTATTTTTATGAAACAATTCTTCAAGTTCCTCATTCGATGGCTAATGTGATTGTAAGAGCTGAACTAGGTAGAATACCATTGTCGGACTTAATTAATCTTAGACTTTTATCATACTGGCTTAAGATTCTTAACAATAACAACAATTTAATAAAACTTTGTTTCCTTGAAAAACAAATATGGTATGTCAACAGTTTTTCTTCACCCTGGTTAAAAACTGTTATATCAAACTTACAAAAGATACATTCTATTCATTTATGAAGAGATTATCAGAAGGGTATTTTAATATCTGATTCTCATAGAGGAAAAATCAAAAAAAAATATTTGACAATGCTCTTGAAAACCAATTAAGGCTGGTAAGATTACAGAAACAAGCTATCTGGATTGGAAAAAATAAAATTGATTCTAGAATAGAAAATTATTTATTGCTTCCTTTAGTCCCTAATATTCGGAAAACAATAACATGGGCAAGATTCAAACTGATTACTTCCAAATTTACATATTTTAATGGTTCTGCTCGTATATCTGATAATAAACTTAACGAATGCTACTGTAGCAAGAGGTTTAAAGAAACTCTATATCATATTATAGTTCAATGCCCCTTGTACAGAAAGAGCAGATCTTTAACTTTAAGTAATTTTTTTAAAGAAATATTTAAATATGGATTATGATCCAGTATTTACCTTGCTCCATCCAGGGACAGTGGAAGATGTATTGTTGTGCTCTAACTTCTTCTCATCAGTAATTAGTTTTAAAAAACAGGCATACAGAAGAAGACTTCAAAAGAAATAAAAAGGGAAAAACACAGAGATATTTAAAGTCTATAACTATGATTAATTAGGTGCTTTTTTTATTTAATCTATTTGCTATCTTATTGTATTTATGAATACTGTAATGTCCAAAATTTTAATCTTTTTGGAAGAACAATAAAACCGGAATTTGAATTTGAGCACTCATTAGACGTGAGGAGTCTTGAATTGTAGTATTTGACTGAGTCTCTCTTAACCTGCGAGTGGCCAAATCCAGCTGCATGGCTATCACCCTCGGTCTGGATTTTGTCAGTATGGGGAAGCGAGTCCTTCACAATGGGCTCTCGGCACACACCCGCCTCGGTATTCTGATTGCCAGCCCTCGATTCTGTACACAAATCAGCAGCTGCTAAATTTAAAAGAGGCTGTCGGCACACACCATTCGTGTCAATTATGCCTACCCCTGAATCAAGTTTTTTAGTAGAGATAAGTTCAGCAACCGACTCACCTAGCTCCGGTCGGCTTACATCAGTGACAGTGCTCGTAGGAAGTTTGACAGACAATTCTGCTCCCTGAGCGTTCAATCCTGCATTTTCTGTATTCTCTTGTCACTCCGGGAGTGCATCAGGTTTCACTGAGTACAACTTTTTATTTCACTATTTGCCGAGCAGAAAGGATTTGTTTTTCCTTCATTCAATTCCACATCTTTGCCAATAAGAGTTAAATCCTCCGTTGAAATAAAGACATTGTTCGTTTCACCTTCCAAATCAGTGACGTTTTGCAAAAAATCTTCAGCCCCTTGCATGACGAGAATAGGAGAGGAGGCTCGCTCTCCTACCTCCACGGCATCCATTCGGTCCAGTGACTTGTTCCAAGTGGCCATCTCAACGGCCAAAAGGTTCCCCTACAGGAGAGTAGGGGAATTTCCCCAGTGTCCTGGCCAAATTTCCCTCATTCACTAAAAATACCACCAACAGCTTAATCTGGTTCAAGGTCAGATGGCATTCATCTGTATCCCCCTTCCCCCAGGTCGTGCCTGAAAATAGGCAGAATTTGTCTAGTGTATTTAGCCGGTCAACAAAAACTAAATAAATAAAATAAAATAAATAAATATAGCTGCCACAACACATTCAGTAACTTCACTACCAGCCTAGCACTGTTTGTAAAGCGCTTTGGGAAACACTGTGTATGAAAAGCGCTATATAAATGCTGATTCTTCTTCTTCTATGTCTGTAAAGTGCCCCTAATTTTATGTGGGTTAGCCTTACAATGGAGTCAAAGTGGGATGGGGGCGCAAATGAGAGTGTCTCATCCAGGGTTACCCCTAGGTACTTAAATGAGGTTACTTGTTCTAAAATATCACCTTTCTCATTTGTGATGGTGAGAGGAGGGGATTGTTTCCTTGCTTGGGGTTCAGCGAATAGCATGGTCTTTGTTTTCTTATAGTTCAGTATAGGTTTATTCTGACTGAACCACGTTTCGCAGACACACAGAAACTTGGCAGCAGAAAAGGACCCATTGGCCCATTTAGTCTGCCCCTTACACCCCATTACTCATCCTTCCCTCCTCTGGAACCCCCTTCCCCCTACTATACAGCCCCATATGACTGTCCCATGCTCTCTTGAATCCCTCCACTGTTTCAGTCCCCACTACATCATCAGGAAGCCTGCTCCATGCCTTCACCATCCTCTCTGTGAAGAATCGTCCCCTCACATTGCCTCTGAATCTTCCTCCCTGAAGTCTTAGGCTATGTCCTCTAGTTGCAGCCCCTTCCTTCCTTTTACGTAAACACCCTTCCTTTATTTTGTTGATCCCCTTGACATATTTAAAAGTTTCAGTCAAGTCAAGCCAGTCAAATGAAAAAAATACTGAAATGAAGCTGCCTCCGAAGTATGTCAAGTCATTATATTCTCGAGGTGTGTGTGTGAGCCGTGCAACTGTTTCCCCGGCTCCTAATCACTAACCACTGTTAGTTTGCTCCCCCGAGTCTAGCCATAGCCATGAATAACTTTACCCCATGTTAATTCTTGCATGTTTTAATAACCCTAATGCACTTATTACTTTCCAGTCCCTGTACCCCTCTTCCTAGACATAGGCAAGTCTTACAAGGGCATCTGCACCTAAGGTGTAAAATCTCTAGCTCCCGGGTGGTCGGCACCTTCACAAGCCGCCATCCAAAACCATTTGCTCGGATTCTTCTTTAGCAAAGCACCGCTAAAGCCACCAACCAATCAGATTGCGAGCTCTTTCTGGCCCTTGCTCCCAACTAGCTTCTGCAGTTTACTTCTGCGATCCTTCCAATTCCTGCAAAATCGGATGGTCTGCCTGTACTTTGCTAAAATAGCTGTGACCACTGCGTTTCCTGACCGATGGGATTCTTTTCTTTACTGCCCAGAGTGCATATATCAGGAGTATGAATGATTATGCTCCTTTTTGAACCCTTGGATGAGATTGGCCTTAGCCAATTGGCCTAAGCATATTCATCACCTACCTTGCCTTGCGACGTCCCCGGTGGCCCGACAGACAGCCAGCGCTAACACCATAGAACTGGAAATTATGAGCGGTAGGCGCTGTCCCAGCAGTCACCTCAGTACCTAGCGCACACCTCCTACTAGAAAGTCATGGCTCAACTGCCTCCCGTTCCTAATGTAAACGCTCCTTGGGGATGCCGTTGATGGTGCCTGGCAGGCTGTTTTGTTCCTTTTCAGATCTAACCATAGTTGTCTTATTCCTTTTTGTGAACTATATCAAGAAAAAAGCTGTTATCACTTACTTTGTCTGATTGTTATGATAGGGATACCTAGGTCTTGCTTGTGTTTTTATAGGGCAATTCCTATGATAATATCCATCTCTGAATCTATGTGGGCTAGCCTGTTCCCACTATTTTATATTGTTCACTGTGTCTTACTGATTATCCCTAACAAACTGTCATGTATGTTCCTTGCGTTTTGATTTGTACTTCTATTATGTTTTATTCACATTGTAAATATATCTGTTTGTACTATAATCTGGGCTTAACCAGGTCCATCTTGTAAATGAAATTGCTCAACGATGTTCACCTGGACAAATAAATATTTGATTGATTGATTGATTGATTGAAGTCCCTCTCTCCCTTCTAGTCTCCACTGTGTACAGATCCAATTTCTTACATCTCTGCTCGTATGTCTTCCCTTGCATTCCCTGCACCATCCTAGTTGCCCTTTTCTGAACTCTCTCAATCCCATCTATGTCTTTCCTTAGATGTGGCCTCCAGAACTAGACTCTGTACTCCAGGTGTGGTCTTACCATGGCTTTCTAGAAGGGCATCTGTACCTCCCTCCTTCTGCTAGTGATGCCCCTGCCAATGCATGCCAACACCCCACTGGCCTTCCCCACCACCCTGCTACACTGGTTTCACACCTTAAGTTACTTGATACTATGATCCCCAGATCCTTCTCCTGCTCCATATCCTTGATGTCTTCCCCACCGAGGGTGTTTTGCTTTCTGGTTCCTGTGCCCCAAGTGCATCACAGCATACTTTCTGGCATTGAATTTCAGTTGCTAAGTCTCTGCCCATCCCTCCAGAGTCTTCATGTCTTGCCTCATGTCCTCCACCCCCCTCTACAATGTCCACCCTACTGCAAATTTTCATATCATCAGCAAACAGGCATACCCTTCCCCTCAGGCCCTCTGCTATATTGCTGATGTAGATATTAAAAAGGAGGGGTCCCAGCACTGACCCTTGGGGCACATCGCTCACCCCTCTGTCCTGGAGTACACCCCATTTACCACCACTCTCTGGCTTTTGCCGCCCCCCACCAACCAGTTCTCCACCCACCTGGTTATTTTCCCACCTAACCCTACACTTTTTAGCTTGCTCACCAACCTTCTGTGGAGCACAGTGTCGAAGGCCTTACTGAAGCCCAGATGGGCTACATCCACCCCCCCCAATCAACCACCTGCATCACCCAATCAAAGAACCCCCATCAAATCCGTCTGGCAAGACTTCCCTTTCGTGAAGCCATGCTGCCTGACATACTACAAGCCACTTTCCTCCAGGCAGTCCACCACCCGCTTCTTTATGAGTGCCTCCATGACCTTCACCACCACAGAGGTGAGGCTAACCGGGC
This sequence comes from Neoceratodus forsteri, assembly GCA_016271365.2. Taxonomy (NCBI): domain Eukaryota; kingdom Metazoa; phylum Chordata; order Ceratodontiformes; family Ceratodontidae; genus Neoceratodus; species Neoceratodus forsteri. Next base: position 80,102,744 of record CM028133.1, on the reverse strand, counting down.
AATAGTTCTCTGTCATCTCTCTGCTACCCCCTTTGTGCAGCGGCACCACATACGCCCTCTTCCAGTCCATTGGCACGCTCCCCGAATCAAGAGACAAGCTGAATAGCCTTGTCAGTGGAGCGGCTAACTCCTCTCTCGGATCACCCTTGGATGCAGCCTGTCCGGCCCCATTCCCTCATCCACCTTCAACCTGCCTAATTCCTCCCTCACTCTTTCTACACTGAATGGGCTCGAATTCACGCTTTTGTCCTCCCTTCCCCTAAGATTAAGCCCCCTGCCCGCCTCCTCCTCCATAAATACAGAGCAAAAGTACTTGTTTAGCTCTTCTGCTTTCTCACAGTCCCCTTCCAGTTTTGTGCCTCCTTCCCCCCTCAGTCTTGCAACCCCCTGCTTTACCTTTTCTTTTCCCGCATTATCTAAAAATATTTTGTCCCCTTTTCAGTGCCCAAACTACGTTGGAGTTTTTTGGAGGTCACTTGGTTTGGGCTGCTGGCATAGATGACCGCATCATCTGCGTTGAGGAGGACCTCTGAGGGGCAGGCTGTGGGGAGGTTATTCACAAATAGGCCAAATAACACAGGACCCAGTATAGATCTTTGATGTACACCAATGGAAACACTTCTGATGTCGGATAGTGTTCTACTGATCCTTACACGTTGCGATTGGTTGGAAAGGTAGCTATGAAATCAGGATACAGTGTCCATTGAGAGGCCAAGGGTGCGGAGTTTGGAAATCAGAAGTGAGTGGTTAACTAGGCCAAAAGCTTTCATTAAGTCAATGTAAATGGACCCAACCAGGTGGCCACTGTTGAGGGCCTCATGCTATCAGAGCTGTGCTAGTACTATGTAGCTTCCTGAACCCACGTGGTTGTGGGCATTGGATATTGTATTTCCAGAGATGATCAGATACAGTTCTTTCCAGTGCCTTGGATAGGGACCACTTGGCCCATCCAGTCTGCTCATTTCTCCCTACCTACACTGCAGGATCCTCAACTCTTGAAGTAGCCGACCCCCCTCCAAAGTGATTTTAACAGTGTGCTAAAGTGGTTCCAGGCAAATGACCTCAGGGTAAACAGGAAGAAAACTGTCTCCATGACCTTAGGGTCTAGGCAGAAACTCTCAACTATTTTGTGCCCCCTGTCTTCTCTACCCTCGACGGTTCCCCCCTCAAATCTGTTTCTGCATACAAATACCTTGCTGTTTGGCTAGACAATAACTTGACTATTCAGTCCATATTGACACATTTCAGGCTAAGCTCCACCCAAAACTAGGAGTATTATACCACAATAAGGATTGCCTTTCCCTTTTTGTACATTGTGAACTGGTCACAAAAACCATCCTCCCCGTGCTGGACTATGTGGACATTATCTACAGCACCACCCCCCTCCTTGCCAAACTCAACACCCATTCTAAATTCCTTTTGTTGTTTTGCCATTGTCACCCCATTCCACACTCACCACTGATCCCTCTACTCATCTCTTTCCATCTCCCCCCTCCCACTGCTGTCAGTCTCAGTCCTTAGCTTTTATTGCCAAATACTGGTTTGGACTACTAGCTTCCTATCTCTTCGCACTCCTATCCAAAGCTAGCTCCTCTCCCTACCCACTCCACTCCAGGGCAGATTGCTCTTTCTCTCTTTCTCGTCCTCGCTCCATGGCAGGTCATTCTGCTTTCTCTTTCTGTCTACCCACTCTCCGGAACCAATTCTCACTCACCCTCCAGCTAGCCACCTCAATCCCAGCTTTCAAGCACCAGTTCTGAAGTGAACTGGCAGCTTCATGCCTCTGCCCCAAACTCTAGCTTAACAAGCGCCTTGTCCGTCTTCAATTCTTCTGCTGCGGCCTACATCAGATGTACTCTGCAGAGTTGGATTTAAGTATTGCACTCCTGTAATTCGCACGCTGGCTGTGTTTTCGTGGACTGTTGTTTCTTATTATGTAGACAAAGAACCTGGGCACGCAAGCACTGAGGCAAGGGTCACCCCAAAGGGCATTGGCCGGGAAGCCAAGTTTCAAAGAAATACAAAATCACACATGCCCCCATAATGCAAAGCATCATGGGCTGCATATGAAAATCGCCACAAAATATTATGCTGGTTCAACTTTAAGCAAAAATGCATGGTGCCGAAAGGCCTCTAGCACAATTTGCAAAAGGTGCCACCCACTGTAACACACTCCTGTTATTGCACATTTGTACTTATGAACTGCACTCCTGAATATGTACTCTGTCTGTATGTAGTAGATGTTAAGCTTTTATTGTAATATTATTGTAATATTCTTTTTGTTTATTACTCCCACGGTTTTCCCCTTTCCCCGGGTCACACCTATACACGAGCTCTGGCTCAGTGGGCCTTTCTTGGTTACCAAAGTTTAAATAAATAAACACCCATCTACACCCTGTCTATATGCAGTGTCAGTGGCTCAGTAGGTAGCACACTCGCCTCTGAGGCCGGGAGATCAGAGGGCTGTGGGTTCAGTTCCCACATCTGGCACTTGGGTTAATATCCCAGTACTGACACTGTAGTGCAGCATGAGAGGGGTGCTGCACTTCTGAGTTGCCGTCTTTCGGATGAGACGTTAAACCGAGGTCCCATCTGCCTGGATTGGTGGTAGTTCAGGTGGATGTTAAAGATCCCAAGGCACTTATCGAAAAGAGTAGGGGATTTCCCCGGTGTCCTGGCCAAATTTCCCTCATTCAGTAAAAATACCACGAACAGCTTAATCTGGTTCAAGGTCAGTTGGCATTCATCTGTTTCCCCCTCCCCCGGGTCGTGCCTGAAAATAGGCAGGATTTGTCTAGTGCACTTACCCGGTCAACAAAAAAAAAGCTAAATATCCTTCCATAGATGTGGCCTCCAGAACTGTACACAGTATTCTAAGTGAAACCTTACCAGTGACCTATACAGAGGCAACGCCACCTCCCTCCTTCTGCTGGTGTTACCTCTCCCTATGCACCCAGCATCCTACTAGCCCTCCCAACTGCTTTGTCACATTGCATGGCCATCTTTAGGCCATCAGAGATTATTACCCCCACAATGTTTGGATGCTTGCTGCCACACTGTGTACTCAAAGACTTGGGCTAGAGGGAAGGGAGGAAGCCAGGGGCAGACAAGGACTTCAGTCGAAAAGGAAAAAGTACCTTGTTACTGCTGTTCTCATATATATATATATATATATATATAATCCCCCTGCAAATGGGGGTTCCCAGAGGTCTTCCAGGAGCTGGCTGAGTGCTCCTAGCCTGAATGGTGTTCGTCGTTCAAGCTGTTTATCAGTGAGTGCTTTTAGAGCCTCTAGTACTGTCTCTTTAAGAGCTGTCTGCTTGCAGACATAATTAAGGTTGCAGGGGGGGGGACTGTGTGTTCTCCTGCTCGAATCCCGCTGAAGCCACTGACAAATCGCTCCATTTTCTGCCGTCGCTAAAGGGGCAGAGTGAGCACTTTCCAGAAATGTAACTGTTTGCCTCATACCCTTTAGAGTTTTAATGGGAATGTAAGTTGTTTAACCTGCCTTTCTTGCAGCTGGACTTTGTGTACTTTGCCCCTCCATTTTGGATCAGAACTGTAAACTGGATCCAGTCAGAAGGGGGGGCGCTTAAAATGGAGAACTGAGCAACCAACCAGGATTCGGACTCTCTTGGGAGCAGACTGCCAATGGGGGATATGGACGGTAATTCTGGGAAGTGAAGTTCTGGACTGTGGCACCTTTTCGCACCAATTGGGGAAGTTATAAGTGACTGGCATTTGAAGCCTTCCAACTGGGTCGAGTGCCGCCCACTGGTAATTCCCTGCCCTAGTAGCCGAGAAGGCAGATCCGTTGTGGCCGTGACTGAGGAAGGAGCTCCAGGCTTCTGCACTGCCGAGTTTCGTGTGGGAAATGCTTGTGGAGGGCAAAAGTTGGGTGGCTCGTTTGCCGTGGTGATTTGGACTGAATCCGCTGTGTGTAAGGAACCGGAGAGGCTGTGTGGCCAGCAACCAGGCATAACCTGTAGAGGACTGGAGAATCTGCTTCACCGCGCTCGGTCTGCCAGGAGAGTAAGCTGCACTGTGAATTCCCTGGTTAGCAGTAAGTGCGATCGGGATATGAAAGCAGCTGCCTGGTATGGCAACTTTCTCTGTTCATATAAATGTGTGGAGTGTGTCCTGCTCTCCGGCCCATGTTTCTCGCTGTGTGGAAGGTGTCCAGAAAAGGTCGTGAGTAAAAATCAGGGTTGCTCCCTGCCAGTTGAGTGACTGAATTGCAAGGGTTTCAGCTGATTTTTCTTCTTTGATACACAAACTGAGCCGGCTCTGGATTACAAATTGGGTATTGTGCAAGTATTTTCATCCTCAGGGCCCCAACCAGCTGCACCGATCCTGGCTAGCCCCCTCCCATCCTGGGAACCCAGCGACAGTGACTCTTAGGGACTTCAGCCCTGTGCACAGTGCTCTGAATATTAGTGTGGCTGAATCAATTAACCCGATTTCCCCCTGCCCTTGTTACTATCCCCTAAATAAATCAGATTTGGTTGTTTAGCAAAGTTACACTGCTTGAACTATGGGTTTTTGTTGAGATACTGTACAGTGGCTATTGTATTACCGCATCTTACTTTACAGGGGTTCCCCAGAGACCAGCTGAGTGAGCCAGTCTGGAGGGTAAGTGTATACTGTGAAGGTACTGTTGCTAAATTGTGTGTGCCACTGGTGGGAAGAAAGGGGGATTGCAGTGTCCCAGAGGATTGTGACCAGTCATACCGGACTGTCTTAACTCCGACCTCTGGGTGGAGGCACCCGCCATTGGACCTAGGCCCCTTAACCTGTTAGCAGTTACGCAGGCAGGGGTAGTAGCCCTTGGGATGGCGCCACCTGGGAGTTACATCTTTGAGGCACCGCTGGGATTAGCATCCTCTAGTGGCCAAGTGGCAGAAGTACCGCATTATGTCCAAACTAAAGGAAAAACTGGAGGGGGACGTTACGCCCAAGCTAAAACTTGATCCCATTAAGATGATGGTGCATAAATTAATGGGATGGGGTGAAGTTGAGAAGTTGGACTCCCAAAAGACTGTTACTGTTAGATGTCCCCTTAGGGATTAAAAGTGCTGACGCTGTCGAGCGTGTTAAATGTTTAGGCAAGGTGGAGGTAAAAGGGCGATGTGCTGACTTGCTCGAACAGACACTGCAGGTGCTGCTCTCATGCAGTATCACAATAGACCCTGAAAGGGTGCCCCCAGTGATCTTCCCCGAAGGTGCACAGAAGGGATGGAATAAGGTTATTCATGCCAGGAGTGATTCGGTCACCCCAGGAGGGTCCCCCTAAGACCAATAGCTTTAAAGACAAGTTACTTAAACTGTTGGCCACCGAGGGAAGAACTGCCCAGGAATTGATACAGGTGTTAGACATCTCGAGTGACCCCACTTCCCTGCCGTCCCCAGGTACATCTCCTGGGTCGTCTAAGAGCACCATCCTAGCCCCACCCCCTATGGTTGTCTCTCCAATATAATTAGACTCTTTTTGGAGATAGAAACTCTTCTCTGGTACTGTGCCCGTGCCTTCAGGGGAAGACAATTGAGAGACTTGGATGGACTATGCTACGCCCTTAGTACAAGAGTGGCAGTGCTCTGAGGGGGAGAAGAGAAAAAGGTTGATGGAAAGCTTGAGGGGTCCCGCTCTGGAAGCCATTCAGTTCCTGCGGGCCACTAGTCCCGAGGCAACTGCAGCAGAATATCTTTCCGCTTTAGAGGGAGTGTTTGGCAGCACTGAGACAGGGGAAGACCTGTTATGGAAATTCAAGTCTGCAAAAACAGTGGAGAAATGAGAAATTGTCTGCCTTTGTTACCAGAATGGAGAGGGCCCTACAAAAGGCCCACCGAAAAGGGGGAGTAACTGCTCAAACACTGAACCAGGTCCAATTAGACCATATATTGAAGTCAGCCAGATTTTTCAAGTGTGATACTGCTGAAACTCAAACTGCAAGATCGAAGGGCCGACCCTCCTGAATACTGTCAGTTAATGAGAGAAATTTGTGAAATTGAAACTGATGAAGAGGGGTGGGAGCCCTATGCAGGGGCTGTGAATCTGTGCCAGACTCTTGAACAAAGTGAGCCAGATGAGACCCATCAATTGAGAAGATTGGTAAAGGGAATGACAGAGACTTATTGGGAGCCAGATCTGTATCAATCTCCCCCTGAGCCCAACAGTGGCGAGGGAGTGCATGCTGTTTCTTCTGACCCCCGGGTTGAGAGTAATTTGAGAGCGGAGATTAGAGATTTACAGGAAATAATGAAGGTGCTGCAACAGGCTGCTGTCACCCCCCATAGTCTGTGAACCTGAGATACCCTGGGGTAAACACCCCATTCAAGAAGAACCATGTAGAGCCCCTGAAGTGTCCTACCAGACGAGAGAGCCCCCACCCTCCAAAGACAATTGAGACATTAAGTTCTGCTACCGTTGTGGGGAAGATGGACATTTTCAGACTGAGTGCCGGTTACCAGAGAACTTGAAGAAAGTCACCAGCAGGTTGGTGGCCTGGCATCGTAAGACCTGTGCCTGGTCACCAGGGGGGCCCAACCAAAAGAGTTTTGCTACCAGGGCCAACACCCGAGCGACCTCTCATGCAATGTCCCTGAATGGTCTGAAGTAGTGGGTCTCTCCATGGAGACTACAGTGAAACTGAATGGAGTGTCCACCAGGGCCGTGTTAGACAGTCACTCCCAACTGACCATCATGTTTCAGGACTGGTATCAGAAGCATTTGTCTGATGGGCCCCTGCAACCTTTAGAGGGACTATATGTGTGGGGACTGAGTGAGAAGGCCTACCCCTACTCCGGCTATATCCGTATTTGGTTATCTTTTCCTACTTCTGTGGCTGGAGTGGCCGAACAAGTAGAGACCCCAGCCTTAGTGTGTCCCCACACAGGACTGTACGATGGGGTCCCTTTGTTGATTGGAACAAATGCTCATATGTTTGGGTGATTGGCACAGCTGTGTTCTGAAAAACAAAAGTCCAAGACTGGCAGAGCTCTCAGAATTCCAGCTTTAATTAAAAAAGCCTATGATGCACAGAGAAAGGCTGGTAGAATGGAACCCGAAGACCTGGTGGGGGTCATCTGGAAGAAGGACCTAGAGTCTTTACTGCTAGCACCAAATGCACAATGTGTTCTACAGGGAGAGGTCCGAATCAGAAAGGATGTCAAGAATAAAATAATGCTGGATGCACCAGGCGATGGAAGATTGCTGGAGGGACTGCTGGTCAAACCCAGTATCCTGCCTGCCAGAGCTCATGCTTTTTCCAGAAGAGTAATGGTTCAAGTTCACAATGTGTCTGATAGAAAGATTCGATTAAATCGAGGCTGCAATCTGGCCACTGTGTGGATACTGCTGTCCTGCCCAGTAAAAAGAGTTCAGGGAAGAGTGACAGAGTGACCCCAGACTTGTTTGATTTCAGTGACTCCCCGTTGTCAGCAGAATGGAGTGAAAGGATTAGTGAGAAGTTGGCCCAGAGGGACCAGGTGTTTTCGTTAAAGGAAAGGAATGGGATGTAGGATGTGTGCAAGGAGCTGAACACCACATCTGGCTACATGATAAGAGGCCATTTTGTGAGAGGTCTCGATGCCTGGCACCTGCCGATATAGATGATGTGAGACGACATCTGCAGGAGATGCTTGCAGCTGGGGTGATACAAGAATTCAGAAACCCCTATGCCTCACCTATCGTGGTAGTAAGGAAAAAGAATGGAACAGTCAGGATGTGTGTGGATTATCGTACTTTGAACCGGCAAACTATTCCAGATCAGTACACCATGCCATGCATTCAGGATGCATTGGACTGCCTAAACAGTAGCAAGTGGTTCTCAGTACTGGACCTCTGCAGTGGGTACTATCAGATCCCCATGGCCCCGGAAAACCGTGAAAAAAATGCTTTTATTTGCCCACTTGGTTTCCATGAGTTTATGAGGATGCCTCAAGGGATTTCAGGTGCTCCAGCCACTTTCCAGTGCTTAATGGAGCGTGCAGTGAGAGATATGAACTTGCTAGAGTGCTTGGTATACCTGGATGATGTCATAGAGTTTGGCAGCTCCCTGGAGGATCATGAAAGCAGGTTATTCAAGATATTGGACCGACTGGAAGATTTTGGCCTTAAACTGTCCATTGATAAGTGTCAATTCTTTCAAACATCAGTAAAATATGTGGGACATATAGTGTCCGTCGAGGGCATCAAGACCGACCCCAGCAAAGTTGAGGGATTGACCACCTGGCCCCAGCCAAAAAATTTGAAGGAGCTGCAGAGATTCCTGGGTTTCTGTGGTTATTATAGGCGTTTTATCAAGGACTATTCCCAAGTGATCCGCCCTTTACTTAACCTTACTCAAGGGTATCCATCAACTCACAAAAAGTACAAAAAAAAACAGTGCCCACTGAGACTGAAAAAAATATTTCCATCCGAATGATGTATTTGGGGCCCGCTGGACTTCTGATTGTGAGACTACTTTTCATGAAATCATACATCAACTTACCCATGCCCCAGTGTTGGCCTATGCTGATCCTACCAGACCGTATGTCCTTCATACTGATGCTAACTTGCAAGGGTTGGGGGCTGTGTTGTATCAGGAGCACACAAATGGGTTAAGACCAGTTGCCTTTGCCAGCAGGAGTCAGACCCCATCGGAAAAGAACTATCTAGTGCACAAATTAGAGTTCCTGGCTCTGAAGTGGGCCATTGTTGATCAATTTCATGAGTATTTGTATGGTACTAAGATACTGGTAAAAACTGACAATAATCCTTTGACCTATGTACAGACTTCAGCCAAGTTGGATGTCACGGGCCATAGGTGGCTCTATGCCTTGTCTACCTATGACTATGCCGCTGAATACAGAGCAGGCCTGAACCATATCAATGCTGATGCTCTCTCCCGGAGACCAGTCCCTTCAAATCACTGGGTCCAGCTGTCAGAACCGGATATTCAAGCACTCCTCCAAAAGTCTGACAAGGAGGAAAATATGTCCACGGACGCAGTGGACTGCATGGTAGATTGTTTGGGGCCATCCGAGAACTGCATACCTGCCGCTTATTGCCATTTTTCTGCATTAGACACTGGTGCTTTGCCTCAATTCAATAATGATAGTCTTCAGCGGGCTTAATCCAGAGATCCCATGATAAAAACAGCTCTAGAAGCCATTCAAGCAAGGAAAGATGTGACCAAATTACGCTCCCCTGACTTGAGAACTGCATTGCTATATAAAGAAGGCACTAAATTGAAACTGAGGAATGGATTGTTGTATAGAGAGACAATGGACAAAGGGGGCCAACTGGACAAGCAACAGTTAGTTTTGCCTACTGCTTTCCGAGAGCTGGTGTTGAGGTCTCTACATAATCACATGGGACATCTCAGCATAGACAGAACCCTTGATTTAGTGAGATCTAGATTTTATTGGCCTAAGATGGGGGCTGATGTGGAACAACACAGAACTTCTAGTCCTTGCTTACAGTGGAAAACTCTGCCCCAGAGGGCTGTCCCCCTTGTTACCATCACCAGTAGTGCACCCATGGAGTTGGTCTGTATTGATTTTCTGAGTCTAGAGCCAAATCAAAGAAATATCAGTAATATATTGGTAGTCCCTGACCACTTCACTCGTTATGCTCAAGCATTCCCCACCAAAGATCAGAAAGCAACTATTGTGGCAAAAGTACTTATCGAAAATGTCTTTGTTCGCTATGGGGCCCTTCAAAGAATCCATTCTGATCAAGGGCGGGACTTTGAAGGTCATCTGATAAGGAGATGCTTTCCTTGTGGGGGTACGAAAGTCAAGAACTACCCCCTATCATCCCCAGGGAGATCCCCAGCCTGAACGGTTCAATTGCACTCTGCTTGACATGTTGGGCACCCTTCAACCAAAAGACAAGCCCCGATGGAGCCAACAGATTAGCACCCTGGTACATGCCTACAGCTGCACCAAAAGTGATGCCACTGGGTTTTCCCCCTTATAGACTAATGTTTGGAAGAGAAGCCAGATTGCCAGTAGATTTTTGTTTTGGAGTTTCTCCTGATGGGGTTCAAGCAGCTACTCATTTACAGTATGTGCAGAAACTGAAGGCCCAATTAAACCATGCGCACCAGCTGGCTCAAACCATGGCTGCCAAAAGAAATCTAGCCAATAAAGAAATGTATGACAAGAAAGTGAAGGCACTGGAACTAGGGAAGGAGATCGAGTGTTGCTGAGGAACCTAGGGCTGCATGGCAAGCATAAGATTGCTGACAGATGGCATCACCCCCTCACATTGTAGTGGACAAACTAGATGATCTGCCTGTATACAAGGTACGGCCTGAGAAAAATTCGACAGATGTGAAAACTACGCATAGAAATCATTTGCTGCTAATTGGACAGATCTTGATAGAATCTGAACCCCCAGACAATGTCCCCTCTGGACCAGTGACTAGAGCCACTGCCAAGAAAAAAATCAAGACAGAGTACCCCTACGGAAGTCAAGTTAAAGTGTTCCTCTCCACCCATTCCAATTGAACCTGACTGTCTGTCTGAGTCAGAGGACAGTGAGTGTAATCCTGAATATTACCCTTCTTATGAATTAAGTCAGCTGTTCCGGGACAATCCCCTAGTCAACCCAGGGGACGAGGCTGAGTTTTCTGGACTGTCTAAGCCCTCAGCTTTGTCTCTGGAGCCAATGCTCCCAGAAAGTGAAATACACAGCATCAAATCAGAGGATGTGGAATCATTGTGCATGGGTGAACTGCCTGACTTTTCAGAAGGAGGGAGTGATGTATCTGAGCAAGCTGGTGACACACCAGAACTTAAACAGTGTGCTGAGTCCTCTGATAGTCCCTTGCCAGTACCAGGAGTCTCCCCACTTGACCCAGGTGTTGTGGACCCAGAAATTGTAGACTATGGAGTTGAAAATGTCCCGGATTCTGGCCTCCCTACCCCAATGAAGACCCCTTGGCCAGTACAGACAGTGTTGAAAGTGAGTCTAACCATTCTGAAACTGTGCCCGTTCCCCAGAAGGACTAGCGAGAGCGAGGCCTGTAGTGAAGGTTGAATTCACGAGTCCCTGGGCAGACCTGTAGATCTGCCCCGAATGTGGTCTCTAAGGGAATATATGTGACCCCGAACTCATTGCCCAAACTAAGCCTAGGAGATAACTCCAGATTACTTGTATTGCCCTCTGAGTATGGTGCACCTGCCCCCTCCAGTCCCAATGTAGCTGATAAGGAAGGGCCCCCTCTTTCCAGGTTCCATGTGCAGTAAGTGATGACCTGAGTTAAAATGTTGTATGGGTGCTGTTGTACAATCAGTAGGAGAATGCATAATACAATGTAAGTTCATGTGACAAAGGTGTAAATATACCGAGTGCTGCTAAAAATGCCTGCAAGTTTAAACTGTTTTGCTTTAAAGTGATTTAAGGGTATCCACTTGACGCAGACGTCAAGCTTTTTCAGGCCAGGAAGGGTGTAACCCCCCTGCAAATGGGGGTTCCCAGAGATCTTCCAGGAGCTGGCTGAGTGCTCCTAGCCTGAATGGTGTTCGGCATTCAAGCTGTTTATCAGTGAGTGCTTTTAGAGCCCCTAGTACTGTCTCTTTAAGAGCTGTCTGCTTGCAGACATAATTAAGTCTGCATGGTGGGACTGTGTGTTCTCCTGCTTGAGTTCCGCTCGAGCCGCTGACAAATCGCTCCATTTTCTGCCATCGCTAAAGGGGCAGAGTGAGCACTTTCCAGAAATGTAACTATTTGCCCCATACCCTTTAGTTTTAATGGGAATGTAAGTTGTTTAACCTGCCTTTCTTGCAGCTGGACTTTGTGTGCTTTGCCCCTCCATTTTGGATCAGAACTGTAAACTGGATCCAATCAGAAGGGGGGGGAACTTAAAATGGAGTATTGAGCAACCAACCAGGATTGAGACTCTCTCGGAAGCCGACTGCCAATGGGGGATATGGCCGGTAAATCTGGGAAGTGAAGTTCTGGACTGTGGCACCTTTTCGCACCAATAGGGGAAGTTACAACTGACTGGCATTTGAAGCCTTCCAATTGGGTCGGGTGGCGCCCACTGGTAATTCCCTGCCCTAGTAGCCTAGAAGGCAGATCTGTTGTGGCCGTGACTGAGGAAAGAGCTCCGGGCTTCTGCGCTGCAGAGTTTCGCGCGGGAAACGCGTGTGGAGAGCAAAAGTTGGGCAGCTCGTTTGCCATGGTGATTCAGACTGAATCCGCTGCGTGTAAAGAACCGGAGAGGCTGTGTGGCCAGCAACCAGGCGTAACCTGTAGAGGACTGGAGAATCTGCTTCACCAAGCTCGGTCTGTCAGGAGAGTAAGCTGCACTGTAGATTCCCTAGTGTAGTAGTGCGCGATCAGGATATGAAAGCAGCTGCCATGGCAACTTTCTCTGTTAATATAAATGTGTGGAGTGTGTTCTGCTCTCCGGCCCATGTTTCTCGCTGTGTGGAAGGTGTCCAGAAAAGGTCATGAGTAAAAATCAGGGTAGCTCCCTGCCAGTTGAGTGATTGAATTGCAAGGGTTTCAGCTGATTTTTCTTCCTTGATACACAAACTGAGCCTACCGGCTCTGGATTACAAATTGGATATTGTGCAAGTATTTTCATCCTCAGGGCCCCAATCAGCTGCACCGATCCTGGCTAGCCCCCTCCGTCCTGGGTACCCAGCGACAGTGACTCTTAGGGACTTCAGCCCTGTGCACAGTGCTCTGAATATTAGTGTGGCTGAATCATTTCCCACTGTCCTTGTTACTATCCCCTAAATAAATCAGATTTGGTTGTTTAGCAAAGTTACTCTGCTTGAACTATGTGTTTTTGTTGAGATACCGTACAGTGGCTATTGTATTACTGCATCTCACTTTACAGGGGTTCCCCGGAGGCAAGCTGAGTGAACCAGTCCGGGGTGTAAGTGTATATTGTGAAGGTACTGCTGCTAAATTGCATGTGCCACTAGTGGGAAGAAAGGGGGTTGCAGTGTCCCAGAGGGCTGTGACCAAGTCATACCAGACTGTCTTAACCTCGACCTCTAGGTGGAGGCACCCGCCATTGGACCTAGGCTCCTTAACCTGTTAGCAGTTACGCATGAAGGGGTAGTAGCCTTTGGGATACGCCACCTGGGGGTTATATATATATATATATATATATTTACACATATTTTGTTTTTGTTCTTTCAGGTGTTGGGATTATTAGCCTTTTTTTTCCCTACGTATTCTGTTATAGTATTTTAAGGTGTGTTGGGACACTTTTTTGGATGCACAGAGGAACAGAACATGCAGCTCTAAGTTAACAGAGTTTAGGATTTCTTGCTAGACTTGCCTTGCTGTATTACTTTCTTTTATTGCAGGTAAACAGCGTAGATGTAGAGTCAGATATTAGGAGTCATAGCACGTCTGGTAACTAGGAAGAATATCCAAGACAAGAATGATATACCAGGTAGAAGATAATGTTATAGAACAGCAATAAATGCTATACAGTTTTTTTTTTGCTTTTTCTTCCCAATTGTTCAACCAGGTGAGACACACTAAGCTGAAAGCTTGTTTACAGGTGCAACCTGGGAGCACAGGGAAGTTAAATGACTTGCTCAGGGTCACACAGTATGCAAGTGGGGGCTATGGAATTCAAACCCAGGTCTCCAGATTTGCAGCTCAGAGCCTTAAACCACTGTGCCATACTAGATGACATTAGCGCAAATGTGGAAATGTTTGGCACAGTGATTATTGATTAGAAATTGTTAGCAGGACATTTCTGGAAACCCCAGTATTGATATGTTTGGCACAGTGATTACAGATTAGGATGTGCTGTACTACTGAAGTGTAACCAAGGTTTAAAGGGCAGATAGCTTTTGGTTGTGCTTAGGGGACTGACTGCACCTATTGGTGGGTCAAGCTTTGTTGGTTGGCTAACTTTTACATGAGGGTAAGGTATCATATGAACATGCATACAAACATATAAATGTGCCAGCAGAAACAGACCTCCTGGTCTATTAACGTCTGCTCAAGTGTGCAACTAGCACCCCAAGTTGCAGCTGCCCCACCCCCCTCCCCTTTTGTCCACCCTCAGCCATTCTCAGCCTCACCCACCCGTACTCTCCCATTCTCTGTTTACTAGGTATATAGGACATAAGGGCACCAAAATGGCCCATTGGGAATGTCCCACATAAAAATGGAAAAATTAAACCATCATTTGTCTGGAATAGTATAGTTCATCTAACTCTTTTTTAAACACCCGCCCCATGCCCTTTTAAAGTTACCCACAGTTTTGCATGATATCACCCTCTCTGGTAGGGCAGTGAACTTCAACACCATGCTCTCTGTGAAGTAATGCCTCCTCATCTCCCTCCTAAATTTCCCCCCTCTATTCTCAGCACGTGCCCTCTAGTGTCCCTTCCCTTCCTCAGTTTAAAAACCCCGTTGACTCCTTCCTTGTTGATTCCCCTCAGATACTTGAAAGTTACAATCATGTCCCCCCCCATCCCTCCTCTCCTCCAGGGTGTCCATATTCATTTCCCCCAGCCCGTTCTCGTAGTCTCTCCCCTCCATTCCCGCTATCATCCTCATTGCCCTCTGCTGCACTCCCACCAGTAGCTTGATATCCTGCCTCAGGTATGGCCTCCAGAACTGCACACCGTACTCCAAGTGTGGCCTGACCAGTGACCTGTAGAGGGGCAAGATCACCTCCCTCTGCCTGGATGAGAACCCCCTCGCTATACACCCCAGCATCTTTTTCACCTTCGCTGTCACTTTTCTGTATTAAGCAGAATTGTTCATGCTCCCTGTTACCATCACTCCTAGGTCCTTCTCCTCCTCAGTAATCCCCAGCTTCACACACACCCCAACCAGTATTCTCTCCATGGGTTCTTTGCCCCAAAGTACAAAACCTTACACTTCTTCGCACTGAACCCCACTGCCACCTCTCCAACCACTCCTCCAATTTGGTAAGGTCCCCCTGCAGTTGCTTCCATCCCTCCTCCTCGTCCACTACTGCACCCATTTTGGTATCATCTGCGAACAGACTTACCCTGCTCACCATTCCATGCATGATGCCTGAGATGAAGAGCCCAAACAGCACTAGGCCCACTATCGAGCCCTGCGGCACCCCGCTTGTCACTGGTCTAGGTGTTGAGAATTCCCACCACCACCACCACCCTTTGTAGCCTCCCATGCAGCCAGTTTGTAATCCAGTTTGCCATCTTTGGCCCCACTCCCACGCCAGTTAGCTTCCCCCCAAGCCACTGATGAGGTACTGAATCGAAGGCCTTGCTGAAATCCAAGTAGAGGACATCCAATGCATGGTCCCTGTCCAGCTCTCTTGTTATCCAGTGGTAATATTGTATTGGGTTAGTTTGACAGGACCTCCCCGATATGAACCCATGCTGCCGCACATCCTGGAGGTAACTGTCCTCTAGAAATGACACCAGCCTCTCCTTCAGTATTGTCTCTATAAGCTTGCCCACTATGGAAGTAAGACTGACTGGCTGAGAGTGTCATCAGGATGATGAGAGCAGCTAAGGCAAAAAAGGAGCAGTCCTTGGCCAGCGGGATCCAGAGGGGGGACAAGGGATTCTTTAGATACATAGGGGAAAAAAGGAAAGTAAGGGGCAGATCGGCAGGATAAGGATAGGGGATGGTTAGGCACAGGAGGTGGGGGAAAAGGCAGAGTTCCTAAAGGAGTACTTTGCCTCAGTTTTTACCAGGGGGGAGGGATGGAGGGGCTTGGTCTTGTGGGGAGAGAGGGGGCAAACCGGAGGAAGGGGTGGAACTGGTTGAGATCAGGGGCCCTGATGGGTCTGGAGAAAGGGAGTGGCCACCACAAACAGATGGGGGGCCAGCAGTATGGGGTGAAAAGGGGGAGGACGTGGAGGCTGAAATCCCAGTAGAGAGAGTAAGGGAAGCCATCAGGTCGCTTCGGATGGAGAAAGCACCTGGGCCAGATGAGATACATCCCAGGGTGCTGAGAGAACTGGCGGATGTCCTGGCAGTCCCCCTAGCAGAGCTTTTCAACATCTCTCCACTGGGTGGGTGCCCCAAGACTGAAGTGTGTCCCGTGTCGTGCCAATCCACAAGGGGGGAGCAAGAGAAGAGGCGGCGAAATTACAGGCCCGTTAGCCTGACATCTGTGGTCGGCAAGGTGATGGAGGGTATTATCAAGGAAAGGCTGGGGGGGTTGCTGGAGCAAACTGGGTATTTGGATGATACACAGCATGGCTTTGTCCCGGGAAGATCATGCCCAATAAACCTTGTTGAGTTCTATGACTGGGTGACGAGGGCCCTGGACCATGGTAGGCCAGTGGACATCCTCTTTCTGGACTTCGGCAAGGCGTTTGATTCGGTACCCCACAGTGGCCTGCTGGCTAAGCTGAAGGAAATGGGGGTAGGGAGACAGTTGTTAAGATGGATAGGAAACTGGCTCTCTGAGCATACTCAGAAGGTGGTGGTTGGAGGAGGGTTAGCCTCATCCCCAAGGTGGGTTACTAGTGGGGTGCCCCAGGGGTCAGTGCTGGGGCCACTTCTGTTCAACGCCTATGTCTCAGACATAAGGAAGGGGATCAAGAGTGAAATTAGTCTCTTTGCAGATGACTCAAAGCTGGGTGCAGTGGTGGATGAGCAGGAGGGAAGGGTGGTTTTGCAGGAAGATCTGGAGGCTCTGGAAAGGTGGTTGGGAAAATGGAAACTAAAATTCAATGCAGGGAAGTGCAAGGTTCTGCACCTGGGAGTCAGAAGTCCATGTCAGGGGTATACCCTGGGAGGAGACATGATCCAAGTCACGGAGGGCGAGAGGGACCTGGGGTAGTGGTAGATGTCAAAATGAACAACTCAGATACCTGTAGGAGAGCAGTGGCAAGGGCAACTAGGATGCTGGGATGCATCGCCAGGAGGATTACCTCCAGAAAGGCGGAAGTGATCCTTCCACTGTACAACTGCTTGGTTAGGCCACTCCTTGAGTATTGTGTGCAGTTTTGGAGACCTCATTTAAAGAGGGACATTACACTCCTAGAAAGGGTCCAAAGGGTGGCCCAGTCAGGGTGCTCCATAGCCCCCTCTTTCCCCCCATAGCCTTTCTCCTTTTCCCTATATATCAGAAAAATGTTTTATCCCCCCTCTTGACTGACTTTGCTATCTTTTCCTCTGTTACCGCTTTTGCCCTTCTTACTTCCTTCCTGTCTCCCTCTGCCTCTCCAGACAAGTTTTCTTATCCTCCTCCTGTGTTTTTTTTGTACTGTCTAAAGGCTGCTCTCTTTGCCTTCACTCTTTCTGCCACCTCCCAAATAAACCAAAGTGGTCTCCTCCTTCTCCTGCCTTTGCAGACTTGTCTGGTACCAAGTCTTGTAGCCTTTTCAATTCCTCCCCTGACTGCCACCCTTTGTTGTTCTATGCCTCCTAGTTCATGTAACCCTGCCAGGGCTTCTCTGAGGCATACTGCCAAAGTCGGACTTCCTGAAGTCCAAAACCCTTATTTTCATGTGAATTGACTCTACCCCAGTCTTTATACTAAACCATACTGCCCAATGGTCACTGGTCCCCAGGTGGTCCTCCACAGTGACGTTGATCACACCGTCCCCATTTGTCAGGACTTAGGTCCAGCGTCAGCCCCTTCCGAGTGGGCTCCCTTACCAACTGTTTAAGTAGCCCCGCAGGGAGTCCAGGATGTCCCTACTTCTAGCTGATGTTGCACCAGGGACACTCCAATCCGCATCTGGAAGACTGAAGTCACCCATCAGCAGCAGCTCCCCCTTTTGAGCCATCCTTTGGACTGCTTGCATTAACTCCCTATCCACTTCCTCCCCATGTGACAGAGGTCTGTATACTACTCCTGCTGTAATAATTGCCCCTTTTCTCTTCTCAAGGGTGACCCACAGTACGTCCACCACCCCCCTCATTCCTGTTGAATCTCAATAGCTTTTATGTGGTCCCTTACATAAAGTGCTACCTTCCCCCTTTCCTTCCTACTCTATCCCGCATCTGAACAAGTTAAGGCTGACTGGTCTATAATTGCCAGCCTCCTCCCTGCTACTACTTTTATGAAGTGGGACTACATCTGACTTCCTCCAGTGATCCGGAACCACACCTGTTTTGAGTGAGCTGCTGAAAAGTACGGTCAATGGTGCATGCAGTCAGTACCTCCCTGAGCTCCCTCAATACCCTAGGATGTACCCCATCTGGTCCCACTGCTTTGTCCACTTTCAGATTAGCGAGCCTCTTTAGGTTACTCTCCTCTTAGAAAAGACTAGTACCCACCTCTCTTCCTGCAGACAGCCTACTTATTTGTGGCCCCTGCCCGTCTCCCTCTACTGTGAACACTGAACAAAACATTTCTTAAATATATCTGCCTTTTCCTGGTCCCCCTCTGCATCATTCCTCTCACATACCTTAAAATGTCCTGTCTCCTTTCGTTACTGCTTGCGCCATTTTCTCTTCAGTTTGTGATTTTGCTCTCCTTACTGTTTTTCCTGCTTCTCTCTTTTACTCCTGATACATCTCCTTATCCCCCTCCCTCCTGTGTTTCCTTATATCTTCCGAATGCCACCTTTTTAGCCTTAACCTTTTCAGCTACCTCTTTCGAGAGCCACTGCAATCTCTTTTTCCTCTTACTCATGTGATACATAGGTTAGCTGCCTTCACTATGCTCCGTTTAGTTTTGCCCACTGTTCTTCCACCCCACGTACGCCATGCCAGTTCATCCATGAAGCATTTGCCCATCTTTATAAAAATCTGCCCTCCTGAAGTTCAGGACTCTCACTCTTGTGTGGTTCGATTCTGCAGCTGTCCTTTTTTTTTTTGGTAAACTTTATTTCAGCAGTCAAGTTAATCAATCATTTCACAGTTACAGATTTGGCATCTTTTCAGACAGGAGTTAATTAAGTTACACAAAGAAAACACACATCTTATATCATAGAAATCCATGGCAATATTCATCTAACTTTGCAGGATCGGAACTTTTTCTAAATGTTCACCTTGGGACTACTCCTGACTTTCATTAATAGTTCTAACTGGTACACTAAAAGGTTGGAAACCAGGCCTGTGGCAATGCCTCTACTACTGGGGCCCTTACTTCTGAGAATTTATCTGGTTTTTCTCTAACATTCTACTGTATTTTCTCATAAACAACAGACAACAGCTTAATCTAGTTCAAGGTCACTTGGCATTCATCTGTATCCCCCTCCCCCGGGTCATGCCTGAAAATAGGCAGGATTTGTCTAGTGCACTTACCCGGTCAACAAAAGCTAAATAAAAATAAATAAATTTTTCATACAATCGAGAAAGAGATTTATCCATTCAGCAATTGTGGGGATTGAGGGGAGTCTCCAATGTAAAGCCTAAGCTTTTAAGCCCACTACATTCCCTAATCTCCTCAAAATACCATGTTTATTCCTCCCAGAAGGTCCTGATGAAAGTTCACCAGGAGGAAGGTCCAGTATAACTTCCACAGGGTCTAATCTAAGCGGAAGCCCCAACATTTTAGAAAGTATTTCTTGGATTCCTGCCCAAAAGGTCTGCACCTTATTGCATTTCCACATCATGTGGAAAAAAGTACCCTCATGAATCTTGCATTTAGGACATAGAGGGGAGTCATCAGAGTTAATTATATGAGCCAAGTATGGGGTATGATAAGTTCTAAGGAGCACGTTATATTGTATAGCTCTGGCTCTGTTATTTACAGAACACCTCAAACAATTATTCACTATACAGTTCCAGTCACCCCACCGGTTAGCCCATCCGGGTGTATGTCCATTTCCCACTTATCCTTAAGCTTCCTTAACATGTCAGGCATAGCTCCAATTAAAATTTTATAAACCCTTCTCAAAGGTTTAAACTTAGGGTCACCTGACTGTCCCCAAAAAAAACTCCTCCAATGGGGTGCGAGATATACTTTCCTTCTGTTTCAATCTACTTAATACTGTTTTAAGGGCCTCGCTTAGTTTAGAATACAGAGTAAAGTGGGAGGTTTTAACCTTATTTACCAATGCCAGGTTATCAGAGGAAGTTATTTTACCCTCCGACATTATATGCTTTACTAAATATAACCCCCTGTTGGACCACTGTTTCAACACTGGTGTATCCCATATGGAGGGACCTCCTCCCCTTGTAATATTTTATCAATTACGCTGTCAGGAGAAATCTCCTCATTTATCCATTGATGAGCCAGTTTCCAAGCTTTGATCAAGTTATCCGTACATGGATGATAGGGAGTCTGCAGGAGTCTGCGCTGAGAGAACTGCACCACATGGGGCCAAAACTTTATGGTATATTGAGATATTTTTAGTCTCCTCTAAGCTGACCCAAGCTGTCTGGTCCTCAGGTTTCCTTAAAAGATCTGAGAAGCTACCCAGTAGTAATGTGCATTCGGGGGGCCCAATCCTCCCCTGCTGTGAGAGAGCCACAAAATTGACCTTTTTATCCTAGGCCTATGATTATTCCATAGTAGCTGAGTGATGGCACCTTCGCTACTTTTAAAATATTTTAGTGGGACTTTAAGTGGAACTGATTGAAAAAAGTAAAGAAATTGAGGCAGAACTGACATTTTAACTAAATTGACTCTGCCCAATAAAGTCAGGGGCAGAGCTCCCTAAGACTGGCAATCATCTTTCATTTTTTGTATTAATTTTTTTATATTAAAATTTACTAAGTTTGACAATTTAGAGGGTATCGATATTACCAAGTATTTTATTATTTTAACAGGCTGAACTTCTGTCTGGCCTGTTTTAATATACTTTTTCATTTCCCCCAATGGCATCCACTCACACTTACTCCGATTAATTTTGTGGCTGGAAAGAAGACCATATCTACCAAAAATACAGGTTTATTCACCTGTAACAGGAGTTCTAGGAGTGGTATATGTTGTTCATCCACACTGTCTGGCAGGTTCCTTGCCGCTTTAAATCTTGCCGGAAGCTTTTCAAGCTGGCTCCTCCCACCCACCCTGGTGGTAAAACCCTCATCTCCGCCCCATGACGCCAGATCTTGCCCGCTGGAAGCCAGGCTGCATGTCGGGTGGGTCGTGTGGATGAACAGCATATACCACTCCTAGAACTCCTGTTACAGGTCAGTAACCTGTATTTCTAGGGACGTGGATATGTTGTTCAATCCACACTGTCTGGCAGACTCCTAGCAGTTCTCCGGGAGGAGGGAGGCAAGGCGCGCACCCCTTACTTAGGGAATAAGGACTGGAGAACTGAGGTCCCAAAACCAGCATCCTGGCATGACTCTAGGTCAATGTGGTAATGGGAAATAAAGGTGTGTGCTGACTTCCAGGTAGCAGCCTTGCAGATTTCCTGGATAGGGACGTCCCTAGAAGCAGCCACTGAAGCAGCGGTATGGCGGGTAGAATGAGCTCTTATCCCTTTGGGAGGCTTCATTCCCGCCAACCTATAGCACAGAGCTATGCAGGAGGTGAGCCACCTGCTTATCGTCTGCTTGGCTGCAGGTCTGCCAGGTGCGGCTTCAGCGTAGGTGACAAGCAGCTGGCGAACCTCTCCCCAAACTTCAGCAGTCTGCTCCTTATAATAAGTGAGCACTCTTCTAGGGTCCAAAGTATGGAGCCTATATTCGGCCTCCGAGGTGTGACTGGGGTAGAACACTGGCAGAGTCAACACCTGGTTAAGGTGAAAATCCGACACCACCTTCGGAAGGAATTTCGGGTGGGGGCGCAGGACAACCTTGTCCCTGTGGAAGACCAGATATGGAGACTCAATGGAAAGCGCCTGGAGCTTTCCCATCCTTCTGGCTGACGTGATAACCACCAAGAAGGCGGTCTTCCATGACAGGTGGAAGATATCGCATCTGTGCATTGGTTCGAATGGCTTGCCCATGAGATTAGCCATTACCAGCAGCAGACCCCACAGAGTTGGAGGTTCTTGCACCGAAGGGGATATGTGATCAAGGCCTTTGAAAAAGCACCTTATCACCTTCTCCTGCGCTGACTGCTTGCCGGCCCCAGCCGGTAAGCCGAGATGGCTGCCAGGTGCACCCTGAGGGTCATCGACTAAAGCCCTAGCTGAGAAAAGGACCACAGGTAGTCCAGAATGCTAGCCAAGGAACAGGAAGAAGAGTCCAACCCCTTGTCCTGACGCCAAATGGAGAATCTCTTCCATTTGAAAGCGTGGCACCTTCTGGACGACTCCTTACAGGACGCCTCAACAACGTTAAGGACCTCGTCGGAAAGACCCAAGGCCTGGAACTCTAGCCGCTCAGGAACCAGGCCATCATGTGCAGGGATTGAAGGTCTGGATGGAGAACCTTCCCCTTGTTGACCAAGATCAGGTCCAGGCGGGCTGGAAGATGCCTCAGGAGCCTGGAACTGAGGCTAAGGAGATCTGGGTACCAGAACTGGCGGGGCCAGTCTGGGGCTACCAGAATCACCTGCGCCTTGTCCCTCTTCGCCTTGAGAAGCACCTTGTGGATCAAGGGAAATGGAGGGAAGACGTAGAAGAGGCCTGGGGTCCACGGTCTCGAGAAGGCATCCCCCTACAGCGAGCCCTGCTGAGGGAGGTGGGCATGAAACAGCCTCAACCGCATTCTCCCTGGAGGCGAACCGGTCCACCTGAGGGGTGGCCCAATGGAGAAATACAGGTTACTCACCTGTAACAGGAGTTCTAGGAATGGTATATGTTGTTCATCCACACTGTCTGGCAGGTTCCTTGCCGCTTTAAATCTTGACGGAAGGTCTTCAAGCTGGCTCCTCCCACCCACCTGGGTGGTAAAACTCGCTCCGCCCCATGATGCCAGATCTAGCTCGCTGGAAGCCAGGTTGTGCGTCCCGGGCGGGGAGGCCGGGTGGGTCGTGTGGATGAACAACATATACCATTCCTAGAACTCCTGTTACAGGTGAGTAACCTGTATTTCTAGGGACATGGATATGTTGTTCATCCACACTGTCTGGCAGACTCCTAGCAGTTCTCCGGGATTAGGGAGGCAAGGCGCACACCCCCTACTTATGGAATAATGACTGGAGAACCAAGGCCCCAAAACCAGCATTCCGGCATGACTCAAGGTCGATGTGGTAATGGGTAATGAAGGTGTGTGCTGATTTCCAGGTAGCAGCCCTGCAGATTTCCTGAATAGGGACGTCCCTGGAAGCAGCCACTGATGCAGTGGTATGGCGGGTAGAATGAGCTCTTATCCCTTTGGGAGGCTCCATGCCCACCAAATTTTAGCAAAGATCTATGCAGGAGGTGACCCACCTGCCTATCGTCCGCTTGGCTGCAGGTCTGCCAGGTGCGGCTTCAGCGTAGGTGACAAACAGCTGGCGAACCTCTCCCCGAACTTCAGCCGTCCACTCCTTATAATAAGCGAGCGCTCTTCTAGGGTCCAGAGTATGAAGCCTATATTCGGCCTCCGAGGTGTGACTGGGGTAGAACACCGGCAGAGTCAACACCTGGTTAAGGTGAAACTCCGACACCACCTTCGGAAGGAATTTCGGGTGAGGGCGCAGGAAAACCTTGTCCCTGTGGAAGACCAGATAAGGAGACTCAATGGAAAGCGCCTGGAGCTCTCCCATCCTTCTGGCTGATGTGATAGCCACCAAGAAGGCGGTCTTCCATGACAAGTGAGAGATGTCACACCTGTGCATCGGTTCGAATGGCTTGCCCATGAACTTAGCCAATACCAGCAGTACATCACACAGAGGTGGAGATTCTCGCACCGGAGGGGATATGTGATCAAGGCCTTTGAAAGGCGCCCGACCACCTTCTCCTGCGCATCACTGCTTCCCGGCCCACGCCCGGTAAGCAGAGATGGCTGCCAGGTGCACCTTAAGGGTCGTCGAACGAAGCCCTTGCTGAGAAAGGGATCGACCACAGGTAGCCCAGAATGCTTGCCAAGGAGCAGGAGGAAGGGTCCAGGCCCTTGCCCTGACACCAAATGGAGAATCTCTACCATTTAAAGGCATAGCATTTTCTGGTCGACTCCTTATGGGAAGCCTTAACAACGTTGAGGACCTTGTCAGAAAGACCCAAGGCCTGGAACTCTAACCGCTCAGGAACCAGGCTGTCAGGTGCAGGGATTGAAGGTCCGGATGGAATACCTTCCCCTGATTGACTGAGATCAGGTCCGGGCGGGCTGGAAGCCGCCTCGGGAACCTGGAGCTGAGACTGAGGAGCTCTGGATACCAGAACTGGCGGGGCCAGTCTGGGGCTACCAGAATCACCTGCGCCTTGTCCCTCCTCGCCTTGAGAAGCACCTTGTGGATCAAAGGAAATGGGGGAAAGGCACAGAAGAGGCCCAGGGTCCACGGCCTCGAGAAGGCATCCCCCTGCAGCGAGCCCTGCTGAGGGGGGTGGGCATGAAACAGTCTCAGCTTCACATTCTCCCTGGAGGCAAACAGGAGAACAGATCTTGTACTTGTACTACCTCCGGCAGGAAAGACCACTCGTGGGATGCAGCTCCTATCCGGCTTAGGGCATCGGCCAGAATGTTGGAGGCTCCTGCCACATGGATGGCAAGGAGATCCGCCTCCAGGCTGCGCACGAGGGACCAAATGCGGAGAGCTTCCCTGCACAGAGGCATGGAGTGCATCCCGCGTGGTGGTTTAGGAAGTACATGGTCGTGGTATTGTCCGTCTGGACCTGGACCACTTGACCCCGTACAAACGGAGCGAAGGCGGTGAGGGCCAGACAAACCACTCGAAGCTGCAGCAGGTTGATGTGGCATCAGGAGTCTCGAGGGGACCAGAGGCCATGCGCTCTGTGCTCCCCCAGATGGGCACCCCAACCCATCAGAGAGGTGTCGATCGATAGACAGACTGTTGGCCCGGGGCGGACAAATGGGATGCCCTCCTGCAGCTGAGCTGGAACGATCCACCACTGGAGACCGTTCCACATCTCCTGGGTCACTATCACTCGCTGATCCAAAGGACTGGAGCGCTGTGACCACTGGCTGGCCAGTCCCCATTGTAGGGGACGCATGTGCCAACGGGCCCACTGGACCATATTGGCGCAGGCTGCCATGAGGTCCAGGAGGCGCAGGAAGTCCAGGGCAGGGCGCAACTGCCCAACCTGAAATGATTGGGCAAAGGAGGAAAGAACCTCGGCCCAGTCCGCCAGGAGACGTGCTCTGGCTCGCAGAGAGTCAAGCTCTGCCCCGATGAATTGGATCACCTGCTTTGGCATGAGTTCCGACTTGGCCTCGATAAGGAGGCCAACTTGAGAGCAAACCTGGAGGGCCAGACCCTTGGACAGTCATCCAGGTAGGGGTACACCCGGACCCTTCGGCGCCGCAGGAATGCTGTCACCACTGCCATGCATTTGGTGAAAACCCTGGGAGCTAGAGAAAGGCCGAAGGGCATGGCCCGGAACTGGTATAGGGACCCCTCTGCCCTGAAGTGGAGGAATCGCTGGTGGGACGGACGGATTGGGACATGAAAGAACGCATCCTGGAGGTCCAGAGAACAGAACCACAAGCCTCCTTCCAAGGATGGAATGATCTGAGCCAGAGTGACCATCCTGAAGGTCCGAGACCTTAGGAACCTGTTCAGGTCATGCAGGTCTAGAATGGGGCGCCAGCCCCCAAGTCCATCTCGGGACCAGGAAGTACCTGGACACAAACCCTGGGTCTGGTGGACGATCCGCCACCTTCCTGATCACCCCCTTTTCGAGGAGCAGGGCAATGTCGGCTGGACGAGCCAACAGAGAGGCTGCAGACCTCGTAGCCCCCCGTGGGGTGACGGCTCAGAAGGGCGGGGCCTGCTCGAACTCCAGAGGCAGACCTTCCTACCACTTCCAACACCCAACGGACCGTGGTGATAGCGGACCAGGCAGAAAGAAAGTGAAGGAGCCGCCCCATGGGGACCCGGGGAGGTAGCGGGCTGGAGCGACGCACCCCTCAACCCGTCACTGGGCAGGCTTGGAGGAAGGACCGCCGAGGGACCTCCTGGAGCCTTTCCTCCCGCTTCCTGTTAGAGGAAGCCGAGGCTTGGGTTTGGGGTGCCAAGTGTGAGCCTGCTGGCCCTGATGCTGGTGTTGCTGGGCTGGACGTGCCACAGGGGCAGAAGGTCGAAAGGACTTATGTTGCTGACGACAGCCCTTGTCCTTCTGAGCGGACGTGACCGAGTCCAAGGTGGCGTTGAACTTTTCGATCCTCTGGAGGTGGCCTTCCACTCCAGGGCCGAACAGGTCAGTCCCCAAGAAGGGGATATCCACCAACTTGTGCTGGGTATCCACTGTAAAGGTGGATATCCTCAGCCAGGCTCTGCGATGCATGGCCACTGCAGCCGCTACTGACCGGGCCACAGGAGTCTCCGATATCTAGAGCCTTTTGGAGCTGCTGTTTCGCCACTGCCCTTCCCTGATCCCGCACTTGCTTGACCGTAGTCTGCAGGTCAGCTGAGAGATGAGGGATCACCTCATCCAGGGAGCCCATGAGGGCGTGGGAGAAGTGTGCCATCAGTACGGCCGAACTGGCCTGACGGAGGCCGAGGGAAGACGCAGCGTATACCTTGCGCCCGGCATAGTCCAGCTTTTTGGAATCCTTGTCAGGAGGGCTTATCCACATCCCTGGCGTTCCCGGAGCGCTGGAAAACGCTATCGGCGGCCAATCCCTCTGCATAGGGGTGATCCGAAAAACCGGACAAAGAGCCAGTAGGGACCGCGTACTTCCTGGCCATCCTGGCCGAAGGCGCAGTACAGGAAGCCGGCCGCTGCCAAAGCTCCAAGGCTGGGCCAACAATGGCTTCAGCCACCGGAAAGGCCTCCTTGGGAGAATCCCCTCGGTCCAGTATCTCCGTGAGGGGATACCTGGCCCGCTTGGATATGGGCTCTAGCTGCATCCTGGTAGACTCTGAGATGAGCCAAAGCAGACCCATGAACGATGATGGGCTCTCGTCCATCGACTGCCCCCGGAGGACTCCAGGTCAAGGGGTCTGGAAAACAGGGAGAAGTCGTCGTCAGACTCTGAGGAGTCTGCGAAGAGCTGCCTGGGGCCTGAGCCACCCTCCACCTGCCGAGGACGGTCGGGAGTGAGGGTGACCGACAACCGGTGGGGCAGACCCTGACCTGACCGAGAGTCCTTGGTCGGAGCCCCTGATTTCGGTTGTGGAGGTGGAGGTTCGCACCACAATCGGTGGGGCAGCTGGTTTCAGCTGAACAACATTTGCATCAGGCACCTCAGGCCACCTTGATTTGTTTCCCGACCTTTAGGGTGACAGCCACTTAATGGCGGGAAAGCGACGGCGTCGGCTTGTTCCCGGACAAAAGGAGCTGCTGACACATTAAGTCCTCGTAGCGTCGACACAATTTGCACCGAAGCCTCTCCTCTTCAGAGGAGGAAGACGAGGACGAGTGGTGCCGCCGCTTTCCTCGGTGCCGAGACCGAGACAGCCAGTGTTGGCGGGATCGGCTGGACCGAGACGAGGTCCGAGACCGAGACCCTCGGTGTTTCCGAGGGTGGGTGTGGGAGGGGGCGGGGGACATGTGCTGCTCCCTCGGCTTGGGAGCCTTGACCGGGGACTCCGGCACAGGCAAGTCCTCGGTTTCCACCGGGGGAACCAGTGATGAAGGGTTGTCGGCTTCACCAGTCGACAGTCCGTCCGATGGGTCAAGAAAAATCTCGACCGCGTCGATGGGTGTTTTGGCTGGCTGACCTGACGGGGACACCGTGAAGCCAGCAGCCTTAGCCGCAACCTCGACCGAAGTCGAGTGTCGTCTGTCCAGGGAAGGGGACCTCTCCCAATCCCACAAACGTCGACGGTGGGACTTACCCTTTGAGTCCTTCTTTTTTGACCAAGAAGAGCGTCCCGATGGCCCCTCACCCTTCGTGGAAAGGGACTGGCAAAGCTCCTTAAAAGAAGCTGTGTAGGAGGATCCCAAAGAGAGCAGGATAAATGTCGCGACTGAGGAAGATGAGGATGCGGCCTGGGCTACCTCCTCCTCAAAGGTGATCATCTGCTCGAGTTGCTCAGCCGAGCCAGCCACCTCGGACACTGCCCAACGGGCCTCCTTGGACTTCACCAAAGGGTAACATTTCTCGGGGCGCCTAAGTTGCAGCCGGGCAGCGGTCTTCAAGGATGTTACTAAAAGACCTGCATAACTCGCACACCTGCGGTCGTGGTGAAGCCCAAGGCAGTAGATGCACGTGAGTGTGGATCTGTCCTGACTTCTTCTGTTCGCGACAATCACTGAAACCGAGTCAATTTGTCCATCCGAGACACGAAGGAAGAATTAGACCGAAGTCTGGAAAATTTTTTAATTATTTTCGGGTGAACCGAAGCATTAGGATCCAGTCTATATGCAGAGTGTTAAGGAGGGGAACCTGAGCTTCCAAGTGGTAAGGAAGATCTGGCGTCATGGGGCGGAGCCGAGAGTTTTACCACCCAGGTGGGTGGGAGGAGCCAGCCTGAAGACCTTCCGGCAAGATTTAAAGCGGCAAGGAACCTGCCAGACAGTGTGGATGAACAACATATCCATGTCCCTAGAACAGATCTTGTACTACCTCCATCAGGAGAGACCACTCATGGGACGCAGAGCCTATCCAGCCGAGGGCACTGGCCAGACTATTGGAGGCTCTTGCCACACGGATGGCTTGGAGATCCACCTCCAGGCTGATCACAAGAGACCGAGTGCGGAGAGCCTCCTTGCACAGAGACAAGGAGGGCGTCCCGCCCTGACAGTTAAGGCAGTACATGGTCGTGGTGCTGCCGTCTGGACCTAAACCACCTGACCCCATACAAATGGAGCGAAGGCGGTGAGGGCTAGTCGCACCGCTCAAAGCTCCAGCAGGTTGATGTGGCATCGAAACTCCTGAGGGGACCAGAGGCCAGCTCCCCCAGATGGGCACCCCAACCCATCAGAGAGGCATCAGTCATTAAAGTGACTGTCAACTTGGGGCAGACAAACAGGATACCCTCCTGCAGATGCGCCAGGACGAGCCTCCACTGCAGGCCATCCCACATCTCCTGGGTTACTGTCACCAGCTGGTCTAGAGGACCGGAGCACTGTGACCACTGGCGGGCCAGTCCCCACTGCAGGACACGCATATGCCAGCGGGCCCAATGGACCAAGCTGGTGCAGGCCACCATGAGGCCCAGAAGGCACAGGGAGGCCCAGCAGGGCGCAATTACCCAACTAGAAATGATTGGGCAAAGGAGGAAAGGATCTTGACCCTGTCCACCGGGAGCCGGGCTCTGGCTCGAAGAGAGTCTAGCTCTGAGCCAGAGTGACCATCCTGAAGGTGCGCGGTCTTAGGAACATGTTCAGGTCGTGAAGGTCGAGAATGGGGCGCAAGCCCCCCGTCCGTTTTGGGACCAGAAAGTGCCTGGACACAAACCCTGAGTCTGAAGGAGTGTCCGCCACCTTGCTGATCACGTCCTTCTGGAGGAGCAAGGCAATGTCGGCTCAACGAGCCGACAGAGAGGCTGCAGAACCCACTGCCCCTCTTGGGGTGTCGGCTTGATAGGGAGGAAACTGCTCGAATTTCAGGGCAGACCCCTGCCGACCACTTCTAGCACCCAGCGGTCTGTGGTGATAGCGGACCAGGTGGAAAAGAAGTGGCAAAGCCATACCCCACGGGTGGGAACCCGAGGAGGAGTGACAAGCTTGGGGGCGACACCCCTCAACTCATCACTGGCCAGACTTGGAGGAAAAGCCCGCTGAGGGACCTCCTGGACCCTTGCCTCCAGGCTTCCTACCAGAGGAAGCTGCAGACTTGGCCTTAGAGCGCCAAGTATGAGCCTGCTGGCCCTGATGCTGGTGTTGCTGGGCCGGACGTGCCGCAGGAGCGGAAGGGTGAAAGGGCTTATGCTGCTGCTGGAGGCCTTTGTCCTTCTAGGCAGACGTGACTGAGTCCAAGGTGGCACTGGACTTCTCGATCCTCTGGAGTTGGCATTCCACTCTGGGCCCGAACAAGTCGGTGCCCAGGAAGGGAACGTTTTCCAGCTTGTGCTGGGTGTCCACCGTGAAGGTGGAGATCCGCAGACAAGCTCTGCGGCGCATGGCCACTGCGGCCGCTACTGATTGGGCACAAGAGTCACCAATGTCCAATGAAGTTTGGAGCTGTTATTTAGCCACCGCCCTTCCCTTGATTCCACACCTGCTTGATCGTCATCTGAAGGTCAGCTGGGAAATGAGAAATCACCTCATCCAAGGAGCCCATAAGGGCGTGTGAGAAATGTGCCATCAGAACGTCCAAGCTAGCCTGATGAAGGCCTAGGGAGGAAGCAGCGTAAACCTTCCACTACGAGTAATCCAACTTTCTGGATTCCTTGTCGGGCGGTTTGTCCATGTCCCGAGCATTCCCGGAACGTCGGAAAACGCTATCGGTCACTAACCCCTCCACAGAGGGGTGCTCCGAGAAGCCCGAGAGTGAACCGGTGGGGACCACGAACTTGCGAGCCATCCTGGCCGAAGGCACAGGACAAGATGCTGGCCGCTGCCACAACTCCAAGGCCGGGCCAACAATGGCTTCGGCCACCGGAAAGGCCTCCGAAGGGGAATCCCCCTCAGTCCAGTATCTCTGTAAGTGGATACTTGGCCTGTTTTTGAACGGGTTCGAGCTGCATCCCAGTAGACTCTTGAGATGAGTCGAAGCATACCCAAAAACGAGAATGGGCTCTCGTCCACCAACAGGCCCCCTGCAGACTCCGGGTCAAGCGGCCTGGAGAACAGGGAGGAGTCGTCGTCAGACTCCGAGGAATCTGCGAACAGCTGCCGAGCGCCTGAGCCACCCTCTACCTGCTTAGGTCGATTGGGAGTGAGGATGACCAACAACCTATGGGGCAAGCCCAGACCCAACCGAAAATCCTTGGTCGGGGCCCCAGTCTTCGGTTGTGGAGGCGGAGGTTCCACCACAGTGGGTGTAGCAGCCGGCTTTGGCAGAACAACCAGCGCCAGGGTCGGCTCCTCGACTACCACAAGGGGTTGTTTTGGCCACTCCGGTGATAGCCACTTAATGGCTGGAGAAGGCGACAGAGTCGGCTTGTTACCGGTCAATAAAAGTTGCTACCATATCAAATCCTTGTAGCGCCGACGCAACTTGCGCCGGAGTCTATCATCCGAAGAGGACGAGCAGCGACGCTGCCTTCCATGGTGCCAAGACCGAGACCACCGTCGGCGGGACCGGCTAGGCCTGGAAGAGGACCGAGACCTTCAGGGATTCCGAGGGTGGGTCAGAGAGGGAATGGGGGAAACCCGCCCCTCCTTTGGTGCAGGGACCTTAACCAGGGATTTTGGCACAGGAAAGTCCTCGGTAACCACCGGGGGAACCAGTGAAGAAGGGTTGTTGGTTTCTCCAGTCGACAAACCGTCCAACAGGTCAAGAAAAATCTCAACCACATTGATGGATGTCTTGGCCGGCTGACCTGACGGGGACACCGTGAAGCCAGCGGCCGCAGCCGCAACCTCGACCGAAGTTGAGAGTCGACGGTCCGGTGAAGGGGATCTCTCCCACTCCCACGAACGTCGACGGTGGGACTTACCTTTAGAATCCTTCTTCCTAGACCGACTGGTATGTCCCGCTGGCCCTTCTCCCTTAGTGGAGAGGGACTGACAAAGCTCCTTAAGAGAAGCAGTGTAGGAGGAGCCCAAGGAGAGCGGAATAAATGCCACAGCCGAGGAGGAAGAAGAAGCGGCCTGGGCTGCCTCCTCCTTAAGGGCAATCAACTGCTCCAAATGCTCCGCAGAGCCCGCCGCCGCGGACACTGCCCAATGGGCCTCCTTAGACTTGACCGGCGGGGTATCGCTTTTCGGGGCACCCGAGAAGTAGTCTGGCAATGCGGTCCTCCAAGACCAAAGCCGAAAGACTTGACAATTACAAGCAAGCTCTGACCGAGCCAGCCCTAGGCAGTAAGACGACGGAGTGCGGACCGGTCTGGGACATCATCTGCCCGCAAGGGCACCAATGGAAACTGGGAGTCGATTTGTCCATCACAGCTGCGAGGGAAGACGACGAACTCAGTCTTGTAAATTTTAAAATTAGTTTTGGGAAATCCGAAGAGTGCGGATCCAGGTCTAAAATGCAGAGCGCTAAGGAGGGAACCTGAGCTTCCAAGCGGTAAGGAAGATCTGGCGGCATGGGGCGGAGCCGAGGGTTTTACCACCCAGGTGAGTGGGAGAAGCCAGCTTGAAGACGTTCCAGCAAGATTTAAAGCGGCGAGAAACCTGCCAGACAGTGTGGATTTAACAACATATCCACGTCCCAAGAAATAAGTGATAATTTCTTCATAGCCTCCCCTGGTGAGTTTAAAAACAACAGTATGTCATCCACCAAAAGAGAAATCACATGTTCTCTACCTCTCCATTGCAGACCTCTAAGTCTAGGGTTGTCCCCAACAGTCTGTGCCAAGGCTTCAATTGTGAGAACATAATAGTAATGGGGAAAGGGGGCAGCACTGCCTCGTGCCTCTAGTAAGGGTAAAAGGGGAAGACAAATTATTGTTGGTAAGGATTTGGGCTTTAAGGTTTTTATATAAGCTTCCCAACCACTGTATCACATTGGGGCTTAGACCAAATTTCCTCAACACGGCCATCATAAACGGCCACTCAACACGATCAAAGGCCTTCTCCGCATCTAACGCTAAGAGGCCTCCCAACTTTCCCTTGGGCCATCGACACATTATGTTAATAACCCGCCTGATAAATGTTTAACTTGTCTGCCTTTTACAAAGCCTCCTTGGTCAGGGTGAACCAGTCTAGAGAGGAAAACCTCTAATCTATTTGCCAGTAACTTGGCTATGATCTTATAGTCTGCATTTAGCAGCGAAATTGGGCGATAAGATGAGCATAGGAGGGGGTCCTTTCCTGGCGTGGGTAAAATTGTAATTGTGGCTAAGTTCTGCGAAGATGGGAGCTCTCCCTCAGTCAATGATTCAACCATCATCTCTAGCATGGTCTTACCCATTTCATCCCATAAGATTTTATAAACCTCAGCTGGAATGCCATCCGGCCCTGGAGCTTTACCCTGTTTATATTTCCACCCCACTTCTTTTAATTCTGCAGTAGTAAAGGAGGATTCCAGCTGTTCCACTTCCTGATTAGTAAGCTGGGGCAAGCTAATTTCCCTCAAAAAGTCATCTGGGTCGGCCCCTTGGGGGTATTCTGAGGTATATAAATGTGCATAATAAGCACAAAATGTTTCACTTATTTTCTGCCGATTGTACGAGGTCCCTTCCCCTTCAGCTACCACTCCTAGAATTGACCTCTTGGCCCTTTGTCTCTTAACCAATCCAGATAACCACTTTCCAGCCTTGTCACCTTCAAAATAAGAAAAGGATTTGGTCAAAATAAGCGCCCTTTCAACTCCTCGAGAGAAAGTCTGGTTCAATTCACCTTTTAGTCATTTTAAAGATGCCAATTTGATATTATCATGTATGACCATTAACTCTCTTTCCAAAAGCCGAATTTGGAGTTCCAACTCCTGCTCTTTTTTTTTTGTAATAATTTTTTCTTATATGAAGCATAAGAGATAGTTTCCCCCCAATCAAAGCTTTAAGCGCATCCCAAATTGTTCTCAGGTTAGTATCCCCATGGCAGTTAATTACAAGAAAATCTCGAACATGTTTCAATTGTTAAACAAATGCAGTGTCTGCCAAGATGCTAAGGTCCATTCGCCATGATGGGGCTCCCTTCAGTCCCCCCCCTCCTCACACATCACCTTTAAGGGAGCATGGCCAGAAATTTAAATTTGGCCATAACAGGTCTCCGCCACAACCCCCATTCTATCTTTGGTCAAAAATAAACAGTCCAGTCTTGAAAAAATGTTGTGCGCATTTGAGTAAAACAAATACGCCCTGATGGCCGGGTGGCAGAACCTCCATGCCTCCAACAGGGATCTCCCCTCAGTCAAGTGGCGAAGTGCTCCCACACTCCTCGGGGTAGGGCCTCTCCGCACTCGCGAGTGGTTTAGATGAGGGTCCCAGTACGTATTCAGATCTCCCCCTATGATAATGTCATCTGGAAATGGGGCTAATGTTGTTTCCAAATGTGTAAAAAAATCAGGGGCGTCTATAATGGGACCATAAAGAGAGACCAGCGTGACAATGGAGTCACCCAAATCAGCCACCCCAATGATGTATCTGCCCTGAGAGTCAGAAGCTGTAGATAAAACCCTATGAGGGAACCCCAGCCTAATCCATATCGCTACTCCCGGTGCTTTTGAGGTGTAAGGTGCAGCTAACATTGTCCCCCCCTCCCAAGAGCAGTGCAGACACTCCATTTCTTCCCTTGTTGAATGAAGTTCTTGCAGAAATACTATATATCCTCTCATTTTAGATGCAATCTGAGTCCAGACCCTTTTTCTTTTAATGGCCGTGCATAGGCCATTCACATTCCATGTTACCAAGTTATATTAGCCATAATAAAGGTAATCTTTAATAACCTTAATCCGTCTTATATGCCATCTTATCGTTAGTGCTAACAGACAACTACTGCTGATAGATAATTTTGGAAACATCAACCGGTTTTGAAAAACAACAACCAAGTCCCTTTCCCTTTATTAATCCCCCTTGTAGCATCTTTAAATCCCCTAAACCCACCCTGACTCCTTTAAGGAGTTAAAAATTTAAGCTAAGTAACTCTCTACTTTTTGTGGATTGAGCATCCACCCCTTGCAATAATGTTACCTCTTTGCTATATCTTCATTATGTAGTATATTAATTATTAAATTCCCCTCAATATCCCCGCCCAAACAAAACTATAGATCCATCTATTTATTTATTTGTTTATTTTTTGCTCCACTCTAGGAAATCATGGGCTATAAAGACTAAGAAAACCAAAAATAATATAAAAATATCAACTTTAGGAGATGTGCAGGGAATTGCTGCCCCCTACTGTCAGCCACTGAGGCAGACCTTCCCACGCAAAATGGTTGACTCAACCTTAACACGACTGCACTTACCAAACTGGATTTATACAGCATCTCCCAGATATAATAGTTAATGTAAAATACACATAGCGCATCAAATTAAAAACAACAAAAGAAACGAAAAAACACATTAGCCCTACTGCTTCTCAAAACATCGAATGAGCCAACAATCAGTGATGGATTGATTTATAGAGACTTTTACTAGATATATTAAAAATCAAAACAGGCTCGACAGCCAGTCCATACAATCAGTAAAGGAGCATCAGCTTAAAGTCAAAGGGGAGAAGCAGCCTGGCCGATTTATTTAAAATTACCGGCCCTGCAAATCCTACAATTCACGAGAAGGAGACTAGGTGAAAGGAGAAGAGGGGCTCCCAATCCAGCCATTATAGGCCCCTACCGGAGTTAGAGATCGGTAAAAAAGCACCTTCTTCCCTCCCTCCTAGTCCCTAGCCTCATTTAACAATACCTTTTCCAAATAACAATCAGTTAGCTTTTAAGATTTCCAGGCCCTGCACATATTCCAGTGCCGAAGAGGGATCAGTAAAAGATCTGGTATTTCCTCCGGGTGGCCTCAGGGGTGTAGCCAGAAATTTCCGTTTTTGTACACAATCTCCAACAATTACACTCCCCTTCCCATTAAAAAATGTACAAATCCTTTTCAAATGGTACCCCCTTCCAAACAAGTCAGATTGTTGTCAGATGATTCCTCTAATCTCTAAAGAGGTTATACATGTATCTGTCTCCTAAACAATAGAAGTTTAAACAGAGGCACTCCTCAGTGGCCTACACTAACCCAAATACTACAGATTAGAATGAAAATGTTAGCAGAAAGACATACGATTTGTGACAGGCACACAACAAAACTGTACTCAAATGTGTACAGTGAGTATGCCTGTCTACACCCTTGGGTGGCCTAACGATCATTTGCGTTGGTAAGCAAGCGTAAAGGGGCAGTTCTTAGAATGAAGAAGCCTTCAAACTTCCGAGAATGCTTGTCTTTGGGTCTGGAGGAGTCGGGAATAGTCCGGGTGCTTACTCTCCTCTGCTGCTCCATTATTGTGCCCACTTTCCTCGCCGCTACCAGGATTGTCACAGTGTCTTGATATCGTAAACATTTTATGATCAGGTGCCTCAGTCTTTGGTCAGCCAAAGGTTTAGGGCCCAGAGACCGGTGCACTCTCTGAATCTCAAGCTCGATATCTTGGGGTAGCTGTAAGTAGACAACGAGACATTTTTTAAAGAAGATTGCACAGTCTTTCTCCTCGAGCCCCTCAGGAAGGCCTATTATTCTTATGTTGCAATGCCTTTCACGATTTGCATGGTCATCAACAGCCTGTTTCAAAATGTCAATTTCTCTAGCGCTTTTGTTAGATTACAGGCATACGAGGTAGATCTATCTTCTTGGTCACTCGCTCGTTGTTCCACTTCCCCCAGTCACCTCTCGTGAGTATCGACCATTTCTGAGGTAGCGTTTACAGCTTGCTGAAGGTGTTGTAGCTGGGCTGTAACGTTATTGAAGCCTGCTTCCATTCTGGTTCCTAGTTCATATTTTAAATCTTTTAATACGCGTTCTTGCTGCTGGTACCCTCCGGCCATTGTCAAGTTAGAACTCCCTTCCAGCACCTTTCCCTTCTCGTTCCAAGGCTGATCTCGATGTGGCGTTTGCTAGATCGACCTCTGGCGTCTCTTCCAATGCTGTCCCAGGCCTAGCAGGGCCTTTCGCGGGAGACTCGAGTGAGGTAGATTTAAAAGAAATTTTGGCTTGCTTTCTACCCGATTTTGGAGCAGACGACATCAGCACACCTTTATCTCTACCAATCTTTGAAAAATGTTTAAGTCTGGGCACGGTGGTGAGGAGACTGCAAGGGATGGATACAGAGCTCCTGGTTTAAGCAGCCATTTTGCTCTGATGCCTGCAGCTGTCCTTATACTGAACCACATAGTACAGTAATCACAGGTCCCTAGGTGGTCTCCCACCTTGACATCTGCAACACTGTCCCTGTTATTAAGCACTAGGTCCACTACTGCCCCATCCCGTGTGAGTTCACTGACTAGCTGCCTGAAGGATGCCTCATATAGTGAGTTCAGGATGTCCCTGCTTCTATTTGAAGCTGCAGCTGGGATGCTCCAATTTATATTCACGAGACTGAAGTCCTCCACCAGCAGCACCTCCCCCCTTTTCTGCCATCTTGCCAGTGACTTCTACCAGTACCTTATTAAACTTCTCCCCCGTGCTTGAGGTCTGTACATCACACCAGTGTGAAAAGTGGCTTTGTTTCCCTTTTCCAAGGTGACCCACAGTACTTCGGCCTCCTCCTCCTGTGTAACCCATAGGTGACGCTATCCCAAGGGCTACTACCCCTGCCTGCTTGGCTAGTAGCTGGTTAAGGGGCCTGAGTTCTGAAACAGGTGCCTCCACCCGGAGATCAGGGTTGGTAGTGGTCAAGCTAACCTGGGCACAGCCCTCCGGGACACTGTAATCCCCCTCTTTCCCCTCTAGTGGCCTGAACACTGTACAATAATCACTTTCACAATACCCCCTGGTACACCACACAAGTACCCACACTGTTTGCACTTACCACCAGGGCTGGTTCCTCTGGCTCGACCCTGGGGACCCCCTGTAAAACAAGGTTATGCACAGCAAATAGCTACAGTACAGCACTTTGAGCACAAACTGGAACCACAGTCAGATTACATGCAGAAAAAGTTACATCTGATTTATTCAGGGGACTTGAACAAGGGAAGGGCAAAATCAGGTTAATTAGCTTAAAGGTTATATCAATCAAGTAGTTATGCATGCGCTTTGAGTACCCCCACACAGTCACACCTCTGGGTACACAGGTGGAGAAGAGATGGGCTAGCCAGGACTGTTGCCCAGGGTTGCAGCTGGTTGGGGCCCTACGATGGAAAACACAACGTGTACAGTACACAATATTTGTAATCCGGAGCCAGAGGGCTCAGTTCGTAAAGGGAACGAAACAACAAGACAATCAGATGATACACTCAGATTAAGCTGTTGTTGCAGGGAGCTACCCTGGTATTTACTCACGTTACCCAAGACTGGACACAGACTGGATGAAAATCGAGACTGCAGATGGTTAACATGGAAAGCCAGGAGAAGCAAGGCCCACACGAGTCACAGAGGCGTCGTTCCTGTTCAAGCGTGGAGCAGGGGCTGATCCCCAGGCAGGTCTCTCGTCGATGGCTTCTCTGTGCAGTGGGTAGTCTGGCTCAGCCAGTCTGGCAAGGCCCAGGCCGCATGGAGACAAATTCAAATGCAGTCCGTTTTGGGCTGGATACAGCTTCCAGCAAGCCGAACACAGTTCACACAGTGGGGAACTGACTCACAACCCACTAGCAGCTCATAGCACATTTACATGTACGGGAATTTTACTGTACCAGGCAAAACGCTCCCCAGTCACAACTGCAAAGTCTCTGCACACACCAGGAGCTTAGGGGTAGCTGGTACTCCTGACAGGCTGATCGCATTCAGAAAATCTTCGGTCTTCTTCAGGTTGAGCCTGGCCCACTTCAGTAGCTTACTTTAGTCACACAAACTTGGATTTAGTCCAAAATAATTCTCTTATCTCCCTCTCAGTAGCAGCAGCAGACATGCAAGCCAAAAACTCAGCCCTTTCACAGTTTTCCCATGCGAATGCACTCAGGATTGCTACCCAAAATACACTTGAGCTCTTCTCATTTCACTTCCCAGCTCAGAACTAACTGAAAACTGCCAGCAACCTGGGACTTCCCCAAGGTCCAAAAGATTTGGTTGGCTGATTTGGCTGTCAATCAAAGCAAGACCTCCCCCTTCAGTTGCAAAAAAGGCATAAAAAGTTCAAAACTACAATTCCTACAGATTTTGACTTCAGACGGCTCCTGTAGTCCGGCTACATTTTAGGTCCCACCAGAACTGATTGGTCCAATTTGCAGTCCAGGACCAAGATAGTGGAGACAAACAAAACAGTCCTTGCTACAAAGAAATCAGGTTAGACAAACTACATTATTACTCTAAATGATTTTCACCAAATAGCTACATCTTTCAACACAGCGCCCTCTCAGATTACCTAGGCTGCAGTCAGGAAGCTCTTAAAGAGACAGTACACAGAGGCTATACAGACTCTGGTAATTACATTTAAACTGCTAAAACGCAGGACACCAGCCTGGCAGTGAGCATTTAGGCAAGCTCAAGGAAGACTTTTTGGGAACCCCCATTTGTAGGGGGGTTACACCTGTATTCCCTGTATGTCTGTTGTTTTTATGTTTTCCTTCACATAAAGCACCATACCACCTCCTTTCCTTACCACCCTCTCCAACCTGAACAGAGAGTGTAGCCTGTAATGTCCATGTCTCAATCATGGTTTTCGGTGCATCACAACTCAGTACTGGCCATTCTATCCAGGCTGGCCTCTAAATCTGGGATCTGGATTCCTAGACTTCTAGCACTTGCACACATGGCCTTCTAAATTTTGATAGCAATCTGCTTGTGACCCCTTCTTTTCCTTCTTGCCCCCACTCCTCCCCACCTTTTCTTTTTAATATTACTGTTCCAACCTCTCTCTGTTACTATCACTCTGCTTCCTTTATTAATTTTTAACTGGGGGGGGGGTTCTCTCCCCTCAGAATCTCCTCACACTTCCAAGTCAGCCAGTGGAGGGATGGCAATTTCTGCCTCCCCTGTTCCTTCCAACGCCCCCCCACCCCCTTCAGCTAACTTAAAACGCACACTGAAGTAACATTTAATCCGTTCACTGAGGACTTTTGTAACCCTTGGATGGATGCAGGCCATCACTTGTGCTCTTTATCTTATAGAAACAGAGAATGTGACAGCAGATAAAGGCCGCTGGGTCCATCTAGTCTGCCTATTTTATTGGATATGTAGTTTGCTGCAGACCTTATTTGATCTATGGCGCTATCTCTTCACCACCTTTCATTACCCCTACAATTCCCCTGTGCCTGTCCTAGGCCTTTTTGAACCCCACCACTGTTTTCACCTGCACTATCTCCGCTGGAAGGCTGTTTCAGGGATCCACCACCCTTTCTGTGAAGAAGTATGTCTTCACATCTACCCCCCTCCAGCTTCACAGTAAGCCCCCTTGTTCTAGAAAACCTTTTTCTCGGAAAAACACTCCCTTCCTGTACCTTATTAACCCCGTGAGGTATTTAAAGATCTGTATCATATCCCCCCCCCCAGGGTGTAGATGTTTAGCTCCTTCATCCCCACTGTAATTACATCACCTGACTGGCTACATGTTGTTTGTAGCTATGCTTCTCCCCTTCCCCGGGTCACACCTGGCAACAAGCCTCAGCTCAGTGTGCCTCTCCCAGTTACCAATTTTAAATCAATAAATACAGAGAAGGAGTATCTGGACACTCCCAGTATATGAATCTGGGAATATCCAGATCTGAAGGAGTATCCGGAGTAGATACACACACACTAAGAGTGTCTAAATCTGAAGGAGTATCCGGAGTAGATACACACACTAAGAGTGTCTAAATCTGAAGGAGTATCCGGAGTAGATACACACACTAAGAGTGTCCAAATCTGAAGGAGTATCCGGAGTAGATACACACACTAAGAGTGTCCAAATCTGAAGGAGTATCCGGAGTAGATACACACACTAAGAGTGTCCAAATCTGAAGGAGTATCCGGAGTAGATACACACACTCAAGAGTGTCCAAATCTGAAGGAGTATCCGGAGTAGATACACACACTAAGAGTGTCTAAATCTAAAGGAGTATCCGGAGTAGATACACACACTAAGAGTGTCTAAATCTGAAGGAGTATCCAGAGTAGATACGTATACTGGTATGCCCAGATATGAAGGAAGTAGATCACTCCACTAGGAGTGTCCAGATCTTAAGGAGTAACCGGAGTACATATGTAACCCCTTACAAATGTAGGTTCCCGAAAAGTCTTCCTCGAGCTTGCCTAAATGCTCACTGCCAGGCTGGTGACCTGCGGTTTAGCAGTTTAAATGTGATTGATAGAGTGTGCCTGTATAGCCTCTGTGTACTGTCTCTTTAAGAGCTGCCTGGATTGCAGTCATAAGTAATCTGAGAGAGGGCTCTGTTAAAAGATGTAACTATTTGCTGAAAATCATTTAGAGTGATAATGATAATGTAGTTTGTCTAACCTGCCTTCTTTACAGCAAGGACTGTTTTGTTTATCTCCACTATCTTGGTACTGGACTGCAAATTGGACCAATCAGTTCTAGTGGGACACAAAATGGAGCCAGACTAAAGGAGCTGTCTGGAGTCAAAATCTGTAGGAATTGTAGTTTTGGGCTTTTGGCGCCTTTTTGCACCTGAAGGGGGAGCCTTTGTTGTGACTGACAGACAGATCAGCCAACCAAACCTTCTGGATTCTTGGGAAAGTCCCTGGCTTGCTGGCAGTTGAGTTAGATCTTGGTTGGGAGCTGAAGAAGAAAAAAGCTTGAGATAGTCAAGCAGCCGTCTGAGTAGTTTCACGCTGGATAACTGTGGAAAGGCCTGAGTTGTGGTCTGCATGTCTGCCTGCTGCCCCGAGAGGAGAGAAGAGAATTATTTCGGACTAAATCCAAGTTTGTGAGAATGAAAGCCGCTGATTTTTTACCAGGCTCATACCTGAAGAAGATCGAAGATTTTGCTGAATGCGATCGGCCTGTAAGGATTTCCAGCTGCTTTTGAATCCCTGGTTTGTGTAGAGACTTTGCGATCGTGACCGGAGAGTGGTTTGCCTGGTACAGTAGAATTTCCTTACATGTAAATGTGCCGTGTATTGAAAGTGGGTCGTGATTTGGTTCCCCACTGCGTGAACTGTGTTCTGCTTGCTGGAAGCTTTATCAAACCCTAACTGGACTGAATCCGTGTTCATCCCCATTCAGCCTGGGCCATGCCACGCTGGCCCTGCCAGACTACCCCACTGCACAGAGAAAGCCACTGATGAGAGATCTGCCTGGGGATCAGCCCCCCTGCTCCAGGCTTGAACAGGAATGATGCCTCGACGAATCATGTGGGCCCTGCTTCTCCTGGCACTCCAGATTAACTACTGTACTTGCTATCTCGATTTTCATCCAGCCTGGTCCAGTCTTGGGTATCGTGACTAATCATCAGGGTAGCTCCCTGCAACAACAGCCTAATCTAAAAGTGTGTCATCTGATTGTCTTGTTGTTTTCTTTTCATGAACTGAGCCCTCCGGCTCCGGATTACAAATAGTGTGTGTTGTGCATGTTGTTTTCTTCCATCAGAGGGCCCCAACCAACTGCAACGTTCCTGGCTAGCCCACCATTCTCCATCTGGGTACCCAAAGTGTGTGACTGTTTATGGACCCTGAAGTGCATGCATAACTGTTTGATTGATACAGCCTTTAAGCAAATTAACCTGATCACGCCCCTCCCTTGTTTAAGTCCCATAAATAAATCAGATCTAACTCTTTTTTGCATTTACATTGACTGTGGTTCCAGTTTGTGCAAGTGTATTGTACTGCTGTTATTTGCTGTGTATAACCTTGTTTTACAGGGGTTCCCCAGGGCCAAGCCAGAGGAAAGCCCTGGTGGTAAGTGCAAACAGTGTGGGTACTTGGTACTTGTGTGGTGTATCAGGGGTATTGTGAAAGTGATTATTGTGTATTGTTCCGGCCACTAGTTAAGGAAAAAGGGGGATTACAGTGTCCCAAAGGGCTGTGCTCAGGTTATCTTGACTACTACCAATCCTGACCTCCAGGTGGAGGCACTCATTTCAGAACTGAGGCCCCTTAACCAGCTACTAGCCAAACAGGCAGGGTTAGTAGCCCTTGGGAGAGCACCACCTAGGGGATACACATACATATACTGAGAATGGCCAGATATAAAGGAACAGATAGATAAATCCTCTAGGAGTGTTCAGATCTGAAGGAGTATCTGAAGTGGATACATATATTGAGAGTGCCTGGCTATGAAGGATTATCCAGAGTAGATACATACACACATGACTGTTCAGATCATAAGTAATACCTGAGGAAGTTCATGCACTGACCTGTGTTTGCGGGAACTGCGGGAGTGCCCAGATTTGTAGGAGTATCCAGAGTACTGTGACTCGTTGTCCATGTTGTCCAACTGCCGTGCCTTGTACTTGTCCACGTTGACAGACTTTGGCCTCCCCACCACTGATGAAGCCGCCTCTTTCAGGGCGGGCTTATGCAGGCCGAGGGGCACCTTCAGAAAGTCCACCTTCACCTTTAGCGACTCTATTTTGATTAACGTGGTGGGTCCTTCTCAGAGAAAAAAAATTCGAAAGTCACTGCCGACAAGGAGAGAGAAAAATAAGAAATTCAGTATTAAAATGTTTCAAATAATCATGTAAACATGAACATAGCTAGTAATCCTCACCAGTTCGGCTGTTAATGTGAGGTAATTACAACACCTTCATTTTGCAGGCTCAGTCTGTCTGGCAGTTTACTTGCCAAACTATATATTTTGTTTTCCCCCTCACCCTGCCCTTCCACCATGATAAGCCAGGTTGCCACAGCTGCACTCATCCTCTGACTGAGAGGGTGGATAAAATACTGCCTTCTCAACCAATGAATGTGGGGCCCTTTGATCGGCCAAAGGGTGTGAAAATTCTGGGTGGCTCACATCCTCCCTCCCAGGAAGTCCAGAGCTTCACTTCAGTTGAGTGGCACGCCCAGTGTGCAGTTAATAGGATTCTGGGGATCAACTATGAATCACGTCTCCCCAGTGGCAGAGTGTAGGGCTGCTGTGGCACTACTGGATCAACCTTCTGCCCCCCTTCTACCTGCCTACCCCCTTGCCAACTCTCCCTTTTCTCCCCCAAGGCATTTTAGCACTTTTATCCCTCCCTCCCCTTTAGAGCTCTTACCCTCACCCTCTACCCTCCAACAATGGCCTTCCTGCCTGCATACCCCCTTCCCTCTCACCTGCAGTGCTTATTTCTAAGATTGCCCTTGGCTGGTATGTCATGCTACTTAACATTTGGCACATTTTGAATTACTGGAATTTCCTAAGCCTCAGTCTCTTACTTCTTTTTATTGTGTAACTATGTATTATTATGTTGACCTTTGTATGTATGTATACCCTCCATTCCTTCAACGTGGAACCTTTATAAATGAGCAGTTCCTGCTCAAAGGTATTTGTAATCCTAGATTTCAATAAAATAAAATAAAACCTCACATCTGGTAGCTATCACTCTAGCTACAGAAGGTTGTGAGTTCTAGTCCCACACCAGGGACTTAGGGTAAAATCCCAATACTGACACTGTAGTGCAGCGTGAGGGGAATGCTGCACTCCTGAGGTGCCGTCTCTCTGATAAGATGTGAAACCGAGGTCCCGTCTGCCTGCTCTGGTGCTTGTTTTGGTAAATGTTAAAGACCATGAGGCACCACGGGCCCTGTGGTCAGGCAGGCTGAGGCACTGGTGCCTCACTGTCTGCCACATTGGTGACCCAGGTTTGGAACCAGGACGGGTAGACTGGGGACCAACTGGGGGAAGGAGGACTGAGTGTCCACAGACTGCTCTCCTCCCTCGGGGTGGGGGATAGTGTGTTCTGCTGCATTACTGACAACTAGCGCAGATCAGGGGTCAGTAACAGTGGAC
This sequence comes from Neoceratodus forsteri, assembly GCA_016271365.2. Classification (NCBI taxonomy): domain Eukaryota; kingdom Metazoa; phylum Chordata; order Ceratodontiformes; family Ceratodontidae; genus Neoceratodus; species Neoceratodus forsteri. The sequence goes on along the minus strand of CM028133.1, from coordinate 80,058,413 downwards.
GCCACTGAGAGGGCCGGGCACAGATGCCGAGTGCATGCAGTCTTCACGTCGCATGTCCATGTCAGTGCACATACGCAAATCTTGCAGAATCAGGTGAAAAACCAAGAGGAAAAAAAAAAACTCAACTGGTGCATGAAGATGGCAACCCAGCAGGCCCCACAGCGCTGCCCCGTGGCACCCATCCACAGTGACAAATAAGAGGATGGGACAAGTCCCAGGATGATGGTTGACAGAACTAGTTGTCTCAGTCAGATGGGGCTGGTCAAGGAGATAAGAAGGATAAACAAAAGATGAAAAAAAAAAAAGACCATATGACACCTTTAGAAAAGAGTGGGAGAATTTCCTCAGTGTCTCGGCCTAATTTCCCTCATTCACTAAAACAAATACCACAACAACTTAACTTGAGTGAAAAAGTCAGTCTGCATCTTTATCTCTTTCCCTTAGGGGATGAGGCTGAAAATAAGCAGAACTGCCTAGCCCTCCACTCCCTGTCAATAAAAGCTAAATAAAATAATTATCGATCTGTCAAGATCAAATAATCTTTTATCTACACTTTTCTGGATCCAATTCCTTATTGAGATTATACAATGGACTTGTGTAAAATAAATAAAAATATGTAAGTCTGTTTTATTTCGCTTTTTACAAATGCCCATCCTCAAGCATGGGTTATTGCAGGATTAGCCCATCCTTAGGAATGGGTTATTGCAGGGTTGGCCCATCCTCAGCCATGGGTTATTGCAGGGTTGGCCCATCCTCAGTCATGGGTTACATACTAACATACTAAAATGCCAGCAGAATAGGCCTAAAGGTCTTTCGTGTCTGTTCGTTTGGTCAGCCCCCACCCTGGGTGCTGACCTTGCTGTCCCCCTCGCCTTCTCTGGCTTCTCCCTTCCCAGTTCCGAATATTCTTGCTGCATTGGATTTTGCTTCCTGAACCCTTCCCCTGTACCTGTCCAACCCCCTCTTGAACCCCTCCACTGTCTCTGCCTCCACCAGCCCCCTAGGTAGTGCATTCCATGGCTCCACCACCACCCTCTCAGTGAATAGCACCTCCTCCTTTCTCCCTGAATCTTCCCCTCCAGCTTCCACCCATGCCCTCTAGTGGCCCCTTCCTCCTTCCTTGAAGCACCCGACTGTTCCTCCCTATTTACCCTCTTCATGTACCTGAAGACTCTATCATGTCCCCCGGTCCCTTCTCTCTTCCAATGTGTACATATTTAGCTCTTCGAGCCTCTCCTCATAGGTCCTGTCCCCAAGCCCCAAATCATTTTGGTTGCCCTCCTCTGGACCCTCTCCAGGAGGTTAATGTCCCTCTTTAAGTGTGGCCTCCAAACTGCACGCAGTACTCAGGTGCGGCCTCACCAAGCAGTTATACAGAGGGAGTATCACTTCCCTCCTTCTGGAGGTGATCCCCCTAGTGATGCATCCCAGCATCCTGTTGGCCTTGGCTGCTGCCCTCCTACAAGTCTCAGAGTTGTTCATCTTGACATCCACCACCACCCCCAGGTCCCTCTCAGCCATTGAGACTTGTAGTATTCCCCCAGGGTGTATACTTGGCCTGGGTTTCTGGCCCCCAGGTGGAGTACCTTGCATTTCCCTGCATTGAACCTCAGCTTCCACTTTCTAGACCATCTTTCCAGAGCCTCCAGGTCCCCCTGCAGGGCCACCCTCCCCTCCTCCCCATCCACCACTGCCCCCAGTTTGAGTCATCTGCAAAGAGACTCATCTCACTCCTGATTCCTGTCCTTTATGTCAGATCGTGGCGTTGAACAGAAGGGGCCCAGGACTGATCCTGTGGGACCCCACTAATGACCCTCCTTGGGGATGAGACTATCCCACCAACTACGACCCTCTGGGTCCGGTCCTGGAGCCAATTGCCTATCCATCTGATCATCTGGTTTCCCACCCCATTTCTCTAGCTTATCCAACAGGCCCACGTGAGGAACAGAGTCAAATGCCTTGCTGAAGTCTAGAAAGAGGACATCCACTGGTCTACCCAGGTCCAAGGCACTTGTCACCCAGTCATAGAACTCCACCAGGTTTGTCTGACACGATTTCCTGGGATGAATCCATGCTGTCTATCGTCCAGGCACCCTGACTTATCCAGGTCCCCAGCCTCTCCTTGACAATGCCCTCCATCATCTTGCCCACCACCGATGTCAGGCTGACAGGCCTGTAGTTCCCTGCCAGCTCCCTTGATCCCCCCTTGTGGATAGGCACTACATGCGCCACCTTCCAGTCTTGGGGCACCCACCCTGTCCCCAGAGAGATGGTGAAAAGCTCTGCCAGGGGTTTCGCCAGGACATCTGCAAGTTCCTTCAGCACTCTAGGATGTAATTTGGGTTATTGCAGGATTGGCCCATCCTCAGGCATGGGTTATTGCAGGACTGACCCACAGGTATTTTTTTTAATTGTAGTCTTTGGTAACCCGGTAAGGCCCACTAGGCACAAGTGCCTGTTTTCAGGGGCGACCTGGGAGTACTGGGCGGTTAAGTGACTTGCTCAGAGTCACACAGTATGCAAGTGGAGGTTGTGAGAATCAAACTCTGGTCTGCTGGATGTATCAAGCTTGTTCACACCTCGTTCCTCTAACCTCTAGGCTATATTGCCAGACCAAAGGTAAAAGACTCTGGCTGACCAATCATATTAAAGGATTTGTTATGTCCATTGTATAATACTTTTTATTCCTTCAGTAATTTTCTTTTTTCATTTGCTCATTAGATGTTTTGCCTGTTATATTAGGTGGGATGTAAAGAGCAGTACTTCCCCTGGATTCTGACATTTCTAAATCTATTCCTCTTCACACCACTTCAGCATTGTGTGATGATGATCTCACTGTCATATCACATGTGACCAATCTTGCAGCAGGTGATGGGCTCTTTCTCCTTAGTCAGTTGTGATGTCACAGACAGTGATGTCACAGGGCTGATCATGTAGGAGGAGGAATGGAACCAGCTATGTCAGCCACCAGACAAAGCAGATCCACACATACCACCAGGTACTGCTAGGTAGCAAATATTCTAATTCACAAAAGGGTAAAGAAAACATACTTCAGATACAAGAAGAAATACAATAGTTCACTGCTTTTCAAAGTTAACATTTATTTCACAGGCAGTATACAAGCTCTGTTATTATATCTAACTTTATATCTTCATACATATCTATTTCTGTATCTATATTGGGGCTAGGCAAAACTGACTTTTGCATTTTCGAGAAGATTCTTCTGCAAAATGCCAAAACAGCAAAGAAATCACAATTTCTTCAAAAAAATAAACACTGCGAGAAGCGCTGGGTTGTAGGACAATATCAGTGATTTTTCTTTTGCATTAAAACAGTAATTTTCAAAACAGATGATTTGCATGTGAATTCTCCGATGTGCAAAAATGGCCAACTCATCCCAATATTTGTGATACTGTACATTCAAAAATTGGATTCTGCTTGTTTTTCAGATGCAAGAAAAAAAATAAGCAGCGCTAATTTACATATGATGTATCTAGCAGGACTGGGCAATCTCATGAAACGTGGCAAGAGAAATGCAGACAATTCACAAAGTTAGAGAAAACACTTCTATAAATGGGACTTGTAGGTTTCTCTCCCCTACAAAGCCTCCGATTTGTTGTATGAAAAATCTGATAAGCTTACAAAAAAAAGGTTGTGAATCAGGATGTAAGCATTAGACACATACCCAAATCTTGGATGTAGGAGGACCTGAACGTGCCACCTTTCTGGTCCAGATGTGAGTAAGACAAAAACTGAGCCACATGTCATATCTATCCAGCTATCTATAGTCTCCTTCCTGTCCCCCCACCCCACCCCACCCCAACACATACACACACCCGATGTAGCTGGAAACAGGTACAAGACCTAGTCAGCTGTCTTGGGTTACCACTAAACAAATAAATAACCAAATAAAATACCACTTTCTACAGCCCAGGGGCAGCATCTCTCTATAAGCAAGCTTGCACATCTAAAGGCCCACCCAGTAAAAACAGTTTCAGAAAACATCTATAGATCTGGTTGTAAGGATGCCTGGGTCTGCTTCAGTCCAACTTCTCTCTCAGCAACCCATTCAATAGTGACTAATGGAAATAGAATCCGTTTTCCCTCTTAAAATTCTATTTTTTTTTAAAGGAACTCACGATGTAGCCTTCAGCTAAAAAGGTAAAGGAGCGTGCATATTCCTCTCACATGAAAACCATCTCCCTCGGTGCCACAGTGGCAAACAACTCCTGAATTACAACACACACAGAAAAAACACAAAAAGCCCTTGCACCAAACTGAAACCCAGCACCCTTGCTGCACACAATGCATCCTGGGTAGTCTGCAGGGTCAGGTTACCCAGGAAACGCCTTTGAGGTCTCAATAATCCTAAATCCCCCCAACTTCTCTTCTCTCCTCCCTCCAAAAGGCTCCTGGGATGCTTTGGCCCCCCCTTCCCCACAGTCTGAGAGCTCAATTACTCACAGTTTATTGCCATGGCAACCAAAGGCCCCCTCCTTCCTGTTGCCAGGGAGATGGAAGCTGGGCCTGCAGGCAGGCAAAGCCAGGCCTTCAAAAGGGAGAGAGAAAGGGAAAGAATTAGATCTTTTCTCTTCTTTTGTGTGGAATAAAGACAGTGGGGGTCAGAGAGAGAGTGAGAGAAAAGGGAAGAGGGAGATCGGGTTTCCCAGAAGAGGAAATGATAATCTGACAGGAGCCTACAGGGAAAAACCATAAAATAAATATCTAACAAAAAAGAAAAAAAAAAATCAGCTTATATGAAGCCAAGAAACATCACTGTTGGAGCTGTTAATGGGTTCCAGTCTACACGTAAACCGAAACGCTCCGTCCCGATGCAACACAATGAGTTGGTTCCAATCGAGCTGTGTGTGTGTTTCTGGGGGGGGGGGTGCAGTCCCCGCAAAGAAAATAACAGCTTTGTATTGGCCATATTTTCAAAGACACATCAACCATTTCCCGGCCTCATCCAAAGTCCACTGAAACCGGACCCTGAGCGTCATCCATTCAAACTAAATTGCCCTTCACATGTCTGTCCCCCCAAAAAAATCTCAATGAGTGGAAATTAATTCATTCTAAAAAGGGAGATCCGTTTCAGAATGAAAATAACTGGAACAACAACAAATACATATAAAAATGAATAACGGGTTGGGAGCCGGTCACATCTTACACACCATATTTTATTGGCTGTGTACTTCAGCAGGACCTCTAAATGCACATTAGTCTTCAAGTAAGAATTACACTTAAGCTCAGCACCTCACATGGTTATGAAGTGCCAGCTCCATGTAAGGAAACACTTCGAAATGGACTGAACTTGCAGAAACATGCAGGAGGAGATCATTTTAAATCTAAAACCTTAAATCTTAATTGTGTTAAACATTCAGGTCAGTTCTGTGTATGCCTTTCTTATCCCTGCTTTCAATTAAAAGCCTAAAATATTGCCGAGGGAGGGAGGGAGGGAGGTGGTGACAGTCTGCCAAAGGTCAGATTTTAAATGGTGCAGATATAAGCAGAGCTAGGAGAAAACATTAGATGAACAGCAAATTGCAGGACCAGTAAAGTGTGGAACGCGAGGAGTAGCTGATGGCGAGAGATGGTCGCTGCAGGGTGCATCCAGCAGCCAAAAAGGGTAATAGAGGAGTATAGTGTCAAACAGAGCAGAAATCTACTCCAAGCCCACACTACTTATGTCTGCTCCTTCACATAACTCTGATCACTTCACCAGCACTGTACTGTCTGCACCCCTCCCATTTCCCTGCGATATAAGCAAGACCTCTGGAATTCCGCGATTCACAGCTGCAGAATTTTCCACAGAATTTGCATCATACTGCAGAATATGTATAATGCCACTGAATTCACTGTTCTTGGCAAATTCTTATTGAAATATACAGTTCTTCCAAAGTGCCTAGCTCCCTTCCCCATCTTGTTTATCCTGAAGCCCCTCCTCTTTGCTTCACATGTGACGCTATTGATGACATCACATCATAATTTAGCCAATGGCATAATTGCATTCTGCCACAGAAATGAATAAAGCATGGCACAGAAACCACAAAATGCTCCGGCAGAAGCCTACAAGCCCTGCTGCATAAGTCAGGATTGCATGCTGTAGAGAACTAGGGACCCTGATTATAAACTGCTGCTGCTGCTCACTGTACTTGAATTTCTGCTTGCTGTTACATTGCCTTGTATTTTACTGTGCTGTGCTTCCCTGTGTACACCTTCCCAGGACGTTTCTGGAGATGAACTGTGTTCTCAGTACGCCTTTCCTGGTAAACTTCTTTCAATAAACAAATAAAATCAAAAGATGAAGCTATAAAAAACAAACTCTAGCCAGAGCCGACACAGCTGTGGTGAGCCTGCAAATCTCCAAAGAGCGCGTGCCATCTCCAAGATGGTGATGGCGACACAATTTTGCAAGATGGCGGCGCCAGCTGAACTGCGCATGTATGCACAGTTCTTGTCCCGAAATGCGGAAGTAACAGCCGAAATAGTGCAGCTGTTACTCCGTAGTGGCTGATCTTGGCAGTGTTACAAGCTCCTTTGGACTTTCAGAAGGATACTTCCTAAAGTCCAACAGAAGGTGCCACGATTGGTCATTTAAGCCACAGAAAGCAAAACGGCTGTAGGCTCTGCCCACATCCATAAATACAAGGATGTATGTTGCTAAACAGGCCACTTGCAGAAATTTAAAGTCAATTTTGGACTTACCAAATGGCAGCTACAGCTCACATAGTGTGGTATCTGCCCTCGGTGATAGTCATTCAGTCCAGGATTGAAGAAGTTTCTTCAGCCCATATTCTTGTTATTTCACTCGTAAATTGGGCTTTGAGATGGGCTGCCCAATTCATTCACACAGCCCCAGTCGTGCTGACATGCCCCCTTGCTCAAGGATGAGAAATCGAGCCCCATTCATTTCAGTGGGGTGCACCCACGCACTCTCCCTAGCCACGCGTCACTACGTTCTAGAGTGCGGGGGCATATCAGCAGGACTGGGGCTGTGTGAATGAATCGGGCAGCCCATCGCAAAACCTAATTTACAAGTGAAATAAGAATATGGACTGAAGAAACATCTTCAATCTGGATAGAATGACTATCGCCGAGAGCAACTACCATGCTATGTGAGTAGCTCCCTTATATCGGAAAATCCCTTTAAACTGATTAAATGGAGATCTAACTGGAGTCTGGCTATCTTTTGGTGGCCGTATAAAGCACTGTTCAAAGGGGTTTACCACATAATATGAATTCCAGAGGCAGAGACTCAGGATAAGAGGTTTCCTGTAGGCCCAGTTCACAATTCTGCCTTTTGTCAAGTGCACCCTAAAGTCCCCGCCCCCCGTTTTTTTCTATGTGCCCCTTTCTACCCCTCTTGAATATGTCTAATTCCCCACACCATTTCTTTTTTTCTATACATGGCAAATACCTCTACACCCCCATCCCCCAATTTGAGAGTCCCCTCAGCTTCATCGTGTCCTGTCTGGAGTGGTGCAGAAGCTCTGCCTTTAAAGCAGATGTCAATGACTTGCTTTTGCCAGCTGTTTGGAGGATCTCGGATACAGTGCAATCTTGATCTAATGAACCCACATTATCCAGATATCCCTATCTAATGGACTGGTAGCATGTCTCCCAAGTGAATGAATCCTCTCTGTACATTTTAATCCCAGTTTTGTGGACTCCCTATTATCCAAACTAATTTCATGTCTCCCAAGCAGTCTGGATAATCAAGGTTGTACTGTACGTACTCTCACTAGCACCCCTCAATACCCAGGGGCAGAGCAGCCTGCCCCCCCCCCCCCAAAAAAGGGCTTGGCCTCGTCAGTCTTGGAATGTTTACATTTCTGTGAAATGTCCAAAGAATTTCATGGAGTCTGGTCTGTAGAAAACCCAGGCATATAACAAATCCTTTTTCATGACTTTTCATCAGTTAACATGGGATTTTGAAACAAATGGTCAGTTGTGGTGGTGGGGGAGGTGATCTGCAAATGTGGGTCTCCAGATTGGTAGCCCTGTGCTCTAATCTTTATGCTGCACTGTCTCTGCTGAAAATGAACTCTGAAGCTGGCCTTTCTCTCTCTCTCCTGCCTTCCACTTCTATGTGCAACGTCCCCATGGAAGTGCTGGAACTGCTGACCGAGAGGAGAGTAAGCACCCAGTTTAAACCTAGAGGTACGACTGTGGTATACAAGGATATAGACCTATCGAGGGGGCTAACTGGGGCTATAAACCATGAGCCTAAAGGGCGAGTGGCATTATTGCCCTAATTAGCCCAAGATAGGTATGTAGCCTTGTATTCTACAGTTGCCTAGCATTTATTCTATATAATTCATGCAGATGGTGCCCTTTTTTGGACCTGAAGGCTGTTTTTTGTCAGGAGACTTATTAGGTAAGGCTGTGTTTTTGTCAGGAGGCTTATTAGGTGTGCTAATTAGCACAGACATTTCTTAACTGGTTCAGCTGGTACATTCATTGACATTGTTACTGATTTAATTGGTCATGAAGTTGTTTGTTTTGGTGGTCATAATGCTGGTCCATGGATGCTCCCCCCCCCCCCCAAGGTATACAGATTCTGGTACAGAGATATACAGCTTTAATTGGGTGGTATACAGCTTTAATTGGAATGTATACAGCTTTTATTGTTTGGAAAGTAGGTTTAATTGCTGAGGTATTCAGGGAAAATACACAATAATGATCTCCTATGGGTAAAAGGTCCCATTCATATATATATATGTATATTTATGCAATACGTGTGGAGCCAAATCCATTTGTCTCCACATAAGTGACATAAATCTCAGCACCCAAAATGTATCCCACATATGTGGGATAAATGTAAGCTGTCAATCAACCCCCCAACACTGCTTCTTCATCCATCTTTCACTTTACATCCAGCTTTCACTTTACCCTACAATTCTCTCAAAACAGGTACTGTTCCACAACTGCTGTCTCTATTCACTCTCTTTGCCACTAACTATAATGTTCTCTCCTGTCTCTATCCCCAAGAACCAGCTGCATACAAAAAAGAATAATTTTCTTTTTTTTTTGTAACAGACTCCAATCGCACGGTGCAGTACGCCTCACAGTTTCAACTTGCCTCCGATCCCCTTTTCTGCTTCTGCAGAGCGCACCACTGTCACTCGAACACCTGGCACATTCAGAACTGACATGCAGAAAATTACACAAACCCAGTAAAAAAATTAAGTGTTACCTTCAGTTTCTCTTAAATCAAACTGCCAAAATAACACTCTAACACTCGCCGCCATCCACAGCTGTCGTTGCAGTTTCTAGTCTCTCCGACTCTTCCAACGCCAGATGCTCCAACACCGCTACATCCTCGCTCCTTCTGGCTACTCCTTGGAACATACTCCAACCGTAGAGAAACGGCTACATCCCCTCTCCCTCTTGATACTGCTTGGAACAGGTTTTTAAATTTACACACAAAAAAAAAACCTGAGCCCTTCAAGCAGTGTCCTTCGTTAAGACCAGTCGCCATTTTTTTAAAACAAATTCTGTGGAGACACTTGCTCTGCCAGTCAACAATGACGCTGTAGCATCCATGATGACCTCTAGCAACCACTGGGACCAGCACAAGAACACCATTAAAAAGTCCATTATATTCTCACTTTTTTTAAGCAAAAATGCAAATTAAAATTATTTTATTGCCACTACACAAACATATGCCTATTACATAAATCGGATATGCGACTGGGGGGGAACTGGGGGATAAACCTGTTATTTCCACTCGTCCCCCAGTGACCTCAGGTAAATCACTCAGCTCCGCTACCCTCTGCCACTTGTGAGGTTACCCGAGGTCACTGGGGGACTCGTGAAAATAATAGGTTTATCCCACGGACCCCCATTCCATAATATATATATATACACACACACAGTATATTCCTTGCATATATGTGTATATTCTTTGTTAAAGACTTCGTTAATACATCAGTTAGGGTTCCACCATCAAAAGTTTGGAAATATGGTGTTAGGGTTTCCAACCCTAACACTTCAACCCACTCCCACCCTGCACGGACCAAGATGTGTCGGGGGTATGCCTTGGCGTTGTGAGCCCTAACACTTTTACCCCATTCCATGTGTAAGGAAGCTGAGATGGGTACAGTATAGGAGAATCAGGTGAACATTAAGGCTGACAACCCCAAGGTACACCCCGATGCCTGATGGTCTGTGCAGGGTGGGGTGCCTGATGGTCTGTGCAGGGTGGGGTGGAGTGTTAGGGTTGGAAACCCTAACACCACATTTCCAAACTTTTGATGGTAGAACCCTAACTGATGCATTAACAAAGTTTTTTTGCAAAGAATTTCCTTACTTTTTGAGATAGTATAGTCATAGACTTATTTGCTTGTGGAAGGGCCCTGCTCTCCCAACTATCAATAAGGCTTGACAGATTGTAATTATATCCTTATTTCTGTGTGGGAGCGAAAGGCTCTCTAGGCCCTGTGCCCCCATCAGTCCATAATATTATGCCTATTTGCATGTGGGAGCATACGGCCCACTGGGCCCTGCGCTGCCATCCATCCATAAGGCCTGTGTTCCCATCACTCAATAACAGTATTCATATTTGCGTGTGGAGCACACAGTGGCATCTATCCATCATTTTTGACATACTGTAGTCGTATTCCTATTTACCTCACGGAGTACACTGCTATCAGGGCCCTACGTAATCATCGGTTCATAATGGTATCATGTGGGAGTACAAAGCCCGGCCATGCATAAATGTTACTATAGCATACTGATATCTTTTCAGCTATAGGATCACAGAGACGTCTGGGCCCTGTGCTTCCATCCTGCAATGTGCAGCACCAAAGAAACATCTCACACTGCAATGTTATCCTATAGGAAAAACATGAACATATGTAACCTTTGTAACTCGACACCAAATTAATATATTTTAAGGAAAACCACCAAAAGGCACATCGTTAGGGCAAACCCTTTGTACCCTGAAAAGCTCAGAGCAAAACTGCAAACCATTTCTTCACAACAAAGTGGCAAAGAAACACTTGCATACACCTCACATTACAATGTTATCCTATGGAAAATGAAGCAAAATTTAAAGCCACAGAACTACAGTGCAAAGTAATATATTTCACCAAACCACCAAAAGGCACATCTGTGAGGAAAGCCCTTTGTACCCTGAAAATTTCAGCCCAAAATTCGAGTTTCTTTGCTATGACGTGACAAAGCAACAACTATATAAAAAATCCTTTTCACAAACTGCAAATAAAAATTCTTGACCGAGCTTTCCTTTCTGCAATTTGTGGTAAAAGAAAATCCGTTTCTGCAAATTGCGAAAAAGGATCCTGTTTTGGGTGTGGGAGAGTGAGCGCCCAGTAGGGGCTGGCTACCGAGCAGACACGAAAGACCGTCAGACCTATTCAGCTGGCTTTTAGTATGTTAGTATGTTTCAAGGTAAAAGACAAATCCTTTACTGCAAATTGCGAAATGGGATCTTGTTTCATGATCAAAGATTTCCACGATTTGCGGTATAGGATTTCCTCGGATAAAATAAATGCATTTTTCAGCATTTAAAAAAAAAAATTACCTCAGAACCTGATTCCTTGGGTCCTGATTAGGCAAACACAACTGCTGGCGTTTACCAAAGCCCTCTATATTTTTCACAGTTTAACTTAGTTTGCCTCGCTAACCGAAAACAAGATGGTGGCAGCAACGAAAAAGGATTCCGCATTTGTGATAAAGAATCCTTTGTTGAGTGGGACATCTAACTCTTCCCATAGGAAATAATGGGAAATGTTAACATTTAATAACTTTTGGACAGATTAATATTTTTTTCACCAAACCTTCAAAAGGCACGTCTGTGACCCAAGACCAGTTTACCCTGAAAGTTTCAGACCACAATTCTACACAGTTTTTGTGCAATGGCGTGACAAAGAATTTACACAACAATCGTATTTTTTTTAATTTTTGGACACTCTGTATCTATGCACTTGCAAATCTGAACAGAACTAAACTGGTCACATCAAGAAATCTTTGGTCCCTGATGGCACATGCAAACTTTCATGCAAATTGGTTGAACGGCTGAGAAGTTATTAAAGTGCAACATTTTGAGTTTAACATAAAAGTGACTGTTGAACCCGAACTACAGGGGCACAACCGCGCCCCTATTATATACATTATACATATATATTTCTTTTCTCTCAATACTTAAAGTAGTAGTGTAAGTCGGTAGGTGGAAGAAATAGATTTTTAGTCTGTGTTTGGAGCACTTTGGGACTTTTCTTTAAACTTGTAACAGGTAGTGTAGGGAACCTAGCTCAGGAAATTAATATTAGGGATTAGTAGATTAAGAAAGCCCTGTGAATCACGTGTGTGACTGGAGGTGAAGCCACCAGAGACTTAGCAGGCACAGGCAATTAGGAAACACCAGGAAGCAGGAAGGAGAGATCAAAGGAGAAACATCCAGCATGTCCCACCATGCTCATGTCCCAGTGCAGGAGTGGGACAGCACAGCAGTGGTGCATCTGCAGAGCATCTACATTCTGCAGGAGATTCTGAGGGGGACACCAGACCAAGCTAAAGGAGGTAACACATTACAGTTTACAGTGTACAACCAACACCAGGGAAGGTAGCTGCAAATTATAGGTATATCATAAGAGGGAAAGTGGCAGTACACACCGAGGAGAAGGTAAATACAGGTAGGATCGTTAAAAAAAGAGAAAACAAAGCAACACCATATCTAAGGTAAGAAAAAAATTACGTTTCAGGCAAGTGAAAGAGATGGGTAACAAATAAAGTGCACGCAAATGAGTAAAGAGTATTAAATACCAGGGCTAGCAGTCTTCAGTGGGGACCACCCCTGACACCAGCGCCGCCCCGACATCGGCCAATGGTACATAAAGGGGCGGTCCCCAGCTCAACCTCAGTTCATCCATCGGAGACACGGTAAGGCTGGCAGGCGGACCAGGCAGAAGCTTAGCGTAAAAAAGATGCAGAGACTCATCAGGGGGAAGGAGGGAGGGATAGCAGTGCCTGCTGCAAGAGCGCCTCTCAAAGATCTACTGTTACAGTAAGTTCTTATGTAACTGTACCATCTTACTTTGAGTGGGAGCTCTTGCAGCAGTCTATTACCATAAGGACCGAGTCCCAAGCAGTCCCAGAAAAAGGACCGAGACAGATCTGGGAGGTGGCTGAAGTGCAACTGTCAGAAGAAGGCATCAGGATAGGAGGCCTTGAAGGACAGCCAGGCCAAAACCTGCCCTTCTCCTAGAGGCAATGTCCAAGCTGTAGTGCTTGATAAAGATATGCACTGAGTTCCAGGTAGCTGCTACGCAAATGTCTACTACTGAGACATTATGCATAAAAGCAAAAGAAGCAGCCACTCCCCTGGTGGAATGACCCCATACTGAGCCCGGAAGGGGTTTGTTGTACTTGTCATAACAGAAGACAATGCAATTTACCAGCCACTTAGATAAGGTCTGTTTAGACACCGAAGAACCTTGACAGCAAGGCACGAAGGCCACAAACGACAGAGCAGTACGGTTCAGATAATACCGTAGTGCCCTGTGGACATCCAGAGTATGTAGGAGTGCTTCCCCTTGGTTCGAACGGTATGGGTAATACACTGGTAGGTTAATGTCCTGATTAAATGTGAACTCCAACACTACCGTGGGTAAAAACTTAGGGTTAGTACCTAAAGACAGCCCTGTCCTTATACAAAACTAAATAAGGCTTCTTACACATCAGGGCCTGAAGCTCGGAAATCCACAGAGCAGAAATAACAGCAACTAAAAATAAAGCTTTCCAAGAAAGAAAGTGAAGCTCGCGGTCCGCGGCAGGCTCAAATGGGGGTAGAGTAGGTTTTCTGAGCATAAAGAGGAGATCCCAGGGCGGTACGTGATCTCTGATGGGAGGCTTAATGCGTAGTATGCCCCACAAAAAGGTACAGGACATGTCCAGCAGGGCGAGGGTTTCCTCCCCATGGGTAAGTGATAAGCAGAAATTGCCGAAAGATGTACCAGAGGAGTAGCTCAAGCCTTGGTTTGATAAGGAGAGAGAATACTCTAAGACAGAGTTCACTGGACAGCTAAGCGGGTCCAAGTGACAGGATGAAGCCCACAGACAAAATCTTTTCCACTTCATGGTGTAAGTGGATCTAGTTGAGGGCTTTCTCACTGCAACGAGAACATCCCCCACCTAGACCCCATACCTAGACTTAACTAAGTCTGCAGGAGCCATGCATAAAGATGCAGGGATCTGAGGTCTGGATGGACCAGGGTGCCCTGATCCTGCACTAGCAAGTGCGACCTCAGAAGCACCTGTATTGGAGGCTCCCCCGCCAGCTCCTGAAGTAATGGAAGCAAAATCTGCCAAGGCCAACAGGGAACAATGAGGATCATCTCTGCTCCCTCGGCCTGCAACTTCAGGAGAACCCTCTGGAGAATGGGAAAGGGAGGGAAGGCATACAGAGACCTCCCTGTCCAACAGAGGGACAAGGCGTCTGGCCAGAAAACACTAGGTGCGGGATCTAGCGAGTAGAAAATACAGGTTACTCACCTGTAACAGGAGTTCTAGGAATGGCATATGTTGTTCATCCACACTTACTGGCAGGTTCCTTGCCGCTTTAAATCTTGCTGGAAGGTCTTCAAGCTGGCTCCTCCCACCCACCCGGGTGGTAGAATTCTTGGCTCCACCCCATGACACCAGATCTAGCCCGCTGGAAGCCAGGTTGTGCGTTGATGCTGGGGAGGTTGGGTGGGTTGTGTGGATGAACAACATATACCATTCCTAGAATTCCTGTTACAGGTGAGTAACCTGTATTTCTAGGGCCATGGATATGTTGTTCTATCCACACTTACTGGCAGACTCCTAGCAGTTCTCCGGGAAGAGGGAGGCAAGGCGCACACCCACTACTTGGAAAATAAGGACTAGAGAACCGAGGTCCCAAAACCAGCATCACGGCATGACTCAAGGTTGATGTAGTAGTGGGTAATGACGGTGTGTGCTGACTTCCAGGTAGCAGCCCTGCAGATTTCCTGGATAGGGACGTCCCTGGAAGCAGTCACCGAAGCAGCGGTATGGTGGTTAGAATGAGCTCTTATCCCTCTGGGAGGCTCCATGCCCGCCAACCTATAGCAGAGATCTATGCAGGAGGTGACCCACCTGCCTATCGTCAGCTTGGCTGCAGGTCTGCCAGGTGCGGCTTCAGCGTAGGTGACAAACAGCTGGCGAACGTCTCCCAGAACTTCAGCCCTCCGCTCCTTATAATAAGAGAGCGCTCTTCTAGGGTCCAAAGTATGGAGCCTATATTGACCTCAGTGTGATTAGGGTAGAACACCGGCAGAGTCAACACCTGGTTAAGGTGAAACTCGACACCACCTTCGGAAGGAATTTCGGTTGGGGGTGCAGGACAACCTTGTCCCTGTGGAAGATCAGATAAGGAGACTCGATGGAAAGTGCCTGGAGCTCTCCCATCTTTCTGGCTGACGTGCTGGCCACCAAGAAGGTGGTCTTCCACGACAGGTGAGAGATGTCACACCTGTGCTTCAGTTCGAATGGCTTGGCCATGAGCTTAGCCAATACCAGCAGTAGATCCCACGGAGGTGGAGGTTCTCGCACCGGAAGGGATATGTGATCAAGGCCTTTGAAAAAGCACCCAACCACCTTGTCCTACGCCACTGACTGCTTTCCAGCCTGCGCCCGGTAAGCAGAGATGGCTGCCAGGTGCACCTTAAGGGTCGTCGACCGAAGCCCTTGCTGAGAAAGGGAACATAGGTAGTCCAGAATGCTGGCCAAGGAGCAGGAGGAAGGGTCCAACCCCTTATCCTGACACCAAATGGAGAGTCTCTTCCATTTGAAGGCATAGCATTTTCTGGTCGACTCCTTACGGGATGCCTCAACAATGTTGAGGACCTCATCAGAAAGACCCAAGGCCTGGAACTCTAGCCGCTCAGGAACCAGGCTGTCACGTGCAGTGAAGGTCCGGGTGGAGTATCTTCCCCTGGTTGACTGAGATCAGGTCCGGGCGGGCTGGAAGCCGCCTCGGGAGCCTGGAGCTGAGGCTGAGGAGATCTGGATACCAGAACTGGAGGGACCAGTCTGGGACTACCAGAATCACCTGCGCTTTGTCCCTCCTCGCCTTGAGAAGCACCTTGTGGATCAAGGGAAATGGGGGAAAGGCGTAGAAGAGGCCCTGGATCCCCGGCCTCGAGAAGGCATACCCCTGCAGCGAGCCCTGCTGAGGGAGGCGGGCATGAAACAGCCTCAGCTTTGCATTCTCCTTGGAGGCAAACTGGTCCCCCAGAGGTGTGCCCCAGTGGGAGATCAGTTCGTGTACTACCTCCGGCAGGAGAGACCACTCGTGAGATGCAGCATCTATCTGGCTTAGGGCATCGGCCAGAGTGTTGGAGGCTCCCTCCACATGGTTAGCTAGGAGATCCGCCTCCAGTCTGCTCACGAGGGACCAAGTGCAGAGAGCTTCCTTGCATGGGGGCAAGGAGTGCGTCCCGCCCTGACGGTTTAGGTAGTACATGGTCGTAGTACTGTCCGTCTGGACCTGGCCCACTTGACCCCGTACAAATGGAGTGAAGGCGGTGAGGGCTAGTCGCACCACTCGAAGCTCCAGCAGGTTGATGTGGCATCGAGACTCCTGAGGGGACCAGAGGCCAGGCGCTCTGTGCTCCCCCAGATGGCCACCCAAACCCATCAGAGAGGCATCGGTCGTTAGAATGACCGTCGGCTCGGGGCAGACAAACGGGATGCCCTCCTGCAGATGAGCTGGAACGATCCACAACTGGAGAGGGTTCCACATCTCCTGGGTCACCGCCACTGGCTTGTCCAGAGGACTGGAGCGCTGTGACCACTGGAGGGCCAGCCCCCATTGAAGGGGATGCATGTGCCAGCGGGCCCACTGAACCATGCTGGTGCAGGCTGCCATGAGGCACAGGAGGCACAGGAAGTCCCAGGCAGGGCGCAATTGCCCAACCAGAAATGATTGGGCAAAGGAGGAGAGAACCTCGGCCCTGTCCTCCGGAAGTCGTGCTCCGGCTCGAAGAGAGTCGAGCTCTGCCCTGATGAATTGAATCACCTGCATTGGCACAAGCTCCGATTTGGCCTCGTTGATGAGGAGGCCAATCTGAGAGCAGACCTGGAGGGCCAGATCCCTGGACCGCTCCACCTCCAGCCTGGAGGGGGCTGCAATCAGCCAGTCATCCAGGTAAGGGTACACCCAGAGCCTTCGGGGCCGCAGGAATGCTGTCACCACTGCCATGCATTTGGTGAAGACCCTGGGAGCTGGAGAGAGGCCGAAGGGCATGGCCTGGAACTCGTAAAGGGACCCCTCCTCTCTGAAGCGAAGGAGTTGCTGGTGGGATGGACCGATTGGGACGTGAAAGAATGCGTCCTGGAGGTCCAGAGAACAGAACCACATGCCTTGTTCCAAGGATGGAATGATCTGTGCCAGAGGGACCATCCTGAAGGTTCGGGACCTTAGGAACTTGTTCAGGTCGTGTAGGTCTAGAATGGGGCGCCAGCCCCCCGTCCGTTTTGGGACCAGAAAATACCTGGACACAAACCCTGGGTCTGGTGGAGGATCCTTTACCTCCCTGATCACCTCCTTTTGGAGGAGCACAGCAATGTCGGCTCAACGAGCCGACAGAGAGGCTGCGGACCCCATAGCCCCACGTGGGGCGATGGCCCGATAGGGTGGGGCCTGCTCGAATTCCAGAGGCAGACCTTTCCCTACCACTTCCAACACCCAGTGGTCCACGGTGATAGTAGACCAGGCGGAAAAGAGGTGGCGGAGCCGTCCCCCGGGGGACCCAGGAGGGAGTGACAAGGCTAGAGGCAACACCCCTCAACCTGTCACTGGGCAGGCTTGGAGGAAGGACCGGCCGAGGGACCTCCTGGGCCTTTTCCTCCTGGCTTCCTGCTGGAGGAAACTGCAGGCTTGGCTTTGGAGTGCCAAGTGCGAGCCTGCTGGCCCTGATGCTAGTGTTGTTGGGCCGGACGTGCCGCAGGGGCAGAAGGCTGAAATGGCTTACGCTGCTGCTGACGGCCTTTGTCCTTCTGGGCAGACGTGACCGAGTCCAAGGTGGCACTGGACTTCTCGATCCTCTGCAAGTGACCCTCCACCCCGGGACCGAACAAGTCGGTACCCAGGAAGGGAACGTCTGTCAGCTTGTGCTGGGTATCCGCTGTAAAGGTGGAGATCCACAGCCAAGCTCTGCGGCACATGGCCACTGCAGCCGCTACTGACCGGGCACAAGAGTCTCCAATGTCGAGAGCAGTTTGGAGCTGTTGCTTTGCCACCGCCCTTCCCTGATCCCTAACCTGCTTGACCATAGTCTGGAGGTCAGCCGGGAGATGAGGAATCACCTCATCCAGGGAGCCCAAAAGGGCGTGGGAAAAGTGTGCTATCAGTATGGCCGAACTGGCCTGACGAAGGCCTAAGGAGGACGCAGCGTAAACTTTATGCCCGGAGTAGTCCAGTTTCTTGGACTCTTTATCCGGTGGCTTGTCCAAGTCCAGAGCGTTTCCGGAGCGCTGGAAAACACTGTCGGTCACCAAACCCTCCGCAGAGGGGTGCTCCGAGAATCTGGAGAGTGAGCTGGTGGGAGCGGCATACTTCCTGGCCATCCTGGCCGAGGGAGCTGGACAAGAAGCCGGACGCCTGCCATAGCTCCAGGTTGGGCCAACAATGGCTTTGGCCACAGGAAAGGCCTCCATAGGAGAATCCCTCAGTCCAGTATCTCCGTGAGGGGATACTTGGCCCACTGACACAGGTTCGAGCTTCATCCCAGTAGATTCTGAGATGAGCGAGTAATCCCATGAGCAGGATGGGCTCTCGTCCACCGACTGTCCCCCAGAGGACTCCAGGTCAAGAGGCCTGGAGAACAGGGAAGAGTCATCGTCAGACTCTGAGGAGTCTGCAAACAGCTGCTGAGGGCCTGAGCCACCCTCCACCTACCGAGGGCGATCGGGAGTGAGGGTGACCGACAACCGATGGGGCAACCCATGACCCGACAGAGAATCCTTGGTCGGAGCCCCAGTTTTTGGTTGTGGAGGCGGGGGTTCCACCACGACGGGTGGTGCAGCTGGTTTCAGCAAAACAACCAGCGCAGGCTTCGGCAACTCGATGACCACGAGGGGTTGTTTCGGCTGCTCAGGTGACAGCCACTTAATGGCCGGGGAAGGCGACAGAGTTGGCTTGCTCCCGGACAAAAGGAGTTGCTGCCACATAAGATCCTCGTAGCGCCGACGCAACTTGCGCCGGAGCCTATCCTCCAAGGAGGACGATGATGAGGATGAGCAGCGCCGCCACTTCCCTCGGTGCCGAGATCGAGACCGCCGATATCGGCGGGATCGGCTGGACCGAGAGGAGGTCTGAGACCGAGACCGAGATCCTTGGTGTTTCCGAGGGTGGGTCTGGGAGGGAGCGGGGGGGAACCCGTTCCTACCCCGGCCCAGGGACCTTAACCGGGGACTACAGCACAGGAGGCATGGGCAAGTCCTCGGTTTCCACCGGGGGAACCGGTGAAGATGGGTTGTCGGCTTCTCCAGTCAACAGCCCATCCGAAGGGTCAAGAAAAATCTTGACTGCATCAATGGGTGTCTCGGCCGGCTGACCTGACGGGGACACCGTGAAGCCAGCGGCCTTAGCTGCAACCTCGACCGAAGTAGAGTGTTGACTATCCGGGGAAGGGGACCTTTCCCGCTCCCACGAACGTCGACAGTGGGACTTACCATTTGAGTCCTTCTTCTTGGACCAAAAGGAGTGTCCCGATGGCCCCTCTCCTTTAGTAGAGAGGATTGACAAAGCTCCTTAAATTAAGCCGAGCAGGAGGAGCCCAAGGAGAGTGGGATAAATGCAGCGACCGAGGAAGAAGAAGATGCGGCCTGGGCCGCCTCCTCCTTGAGGGTGAACATGTGCTCGAGTTGCTCAGCTGAGCCTGCCACCGCGGACACAGCCCAACGAGCCTCCTTCGACTTAACCAGAGGAATACATCTCTCAGGGCGCCCAAGTTGAAGTCTGGCAGCACGGTCTTCGAGAACGTTGACCGAAAAGGACTTGCACAATTTGCAGGCCTGCGGATCGTGTTCGAGGCCAAGGCAGTAAACGCACATGGAGTGCGGATCGGTCCGCGACATCTTCTGCCCACAAGGGCACCGCCGAAATCCGGGAGTCGATTTGTCCATCACAGCCACGAGGGAAAAAGAAGAACCAAAGTCTTTTAAACTTTAGAATGAGTTTCAGATTAACTGAAGAGTTAGGATCCAGGCCTAAAATGCAGAGCACTAAGGAGGGAACCTAAGCTTCCAAGCGGTAAGGAAGATCTGGGGTCATGGGGCGGAGCCGAGAGTTTTACCACCCGGGTGGGTGGGAGGAGCCAGCTTGAAGACCTTCCGGCAAGATTTAAAGCGGCAAGGAACCTGCCAGTAAGTGTGGATGGAACAACATATCCATGTTCCTAGAACTGGGCAGTTTGGCGTTGAGTGGAGACGCAAAGAGGTCCAACTCTGAATGGCCCCATCTGTCGAATAGTTGGTCTGTCACCGACTGAAGGAGCTCCCACTCATGAGCCTTGGACCGAGACCAGCTTAGACTGTCAGCCAAGACATTTTGGATGCCTGGAACATGAACAGCGGTGAAGTCTAAGTGGTGTTCCAGGGCCCAATACCAGACATGTGTTCCCCCTTGCTTGTTGACGTAAAACACTACTGACATGTTGTCCATCTTAATGAGAAGAGGGCCTGGCGAAAGGACTGACTGAAATGCCTGCAAAGCATTCAGTACCGCTCGCATCTCTAGGACATTGATGTGGATCATCTGCTCATCTGGTGACCAGGTCCCCTGGGTCTGTCTGTTCTCCAGGTGAGCACCCCAACTGAAATCAGAAGCACCTGTAGTCAGAACCTGTCTTGGAGGCTCCTGCCACAAGGGGACCCCTCATTCCAGGTTGGAGGGATCTAACCACCAGGATAGAGTCCTTCAGACTGGGTTGGATATCCTTACTGGCTGGCCTAGGTCATCTGACCTATGGTCCCATTCCACCCTGAACATTCACTGAGGGACCCTCAGGCGGAGGCGCACCAAGGGAACTGTGGGAATGGCCGATGCTGCCATGTGCCTCAGAAGTCTGAGGAAGATCCTGGCTGGGACCTGGGGAATCATGGATACAGCTCAGGCTAAACTCCTTAGTCGATCTCCCCCGTCTTCTGGGAGAAAAGCCATGCCCTGAACCGTGTCTAGGACCACTCGGATGAAAAGGAGTTGTTGACTGGGCCATGGGGATGACTTTGGTAGGTTCAGGTGATCCCCAACTCTCGGAAGATTGTAACGGTATCTCCGAGAGTGTGAAGTAGCTGAGCTTTGGAAGGAGCTGCCAGGAGCTGGTCATCTAGGTAAGGGAAGAAGTAATGGCCCTGGCATCGGAGAGCCATGGGCACCACCGCTAGACACTTGGTGAAGACTCGAGGAGCAGAGGTGAGGCCAAACGGTAAGACTCGGAACTGGTAATGCCTGCCCACGGAAGTGGAACCTCAGAAACTTCCAATGGGGAGGAAAGACCCTTATGTACAGATAGGCATCCTGCATGTCCAGGGAGCAGAGCCAGTCCCCTTAGTGCAAGAGGGGAATGAGGCCGGAAGGGTGACCATTCTGAACTGCCTGTACTCTATAAAGAGGTATAGAGCGCTGAGGTCCAGAATGGGCTGAAGGTCTCTGGTCTTTTATGGGACCATGAAGAAATGAGAGTAATAGCCCTGCCCCTGTTGTTCCGGAGGGACCAGCTCTATTGCCCGCTTTTGCAGAACAGCCTGGATCTCTCCTTCTATAAGGGGTATGTGAGAAGGAGGATACTTGGAGGACCCTGGTGGCTTGTCCGGAGGGATCTGTAGGAACTCTTGAGTATGTCCTCTCCTGATCAGATCCAACACCCAGAGGTCTGTGGTGATGTTGTTTCATCCCTCTAGGTAGAGGGAGAAGCGACCCCCTACTGCCTCCCCAATAGCTTCCACCGGAGATGGCGGGGGGCACGTAGCGAGTCACTGAGCGGATCTGGGAGCAGGCAGAGAAGGCTGGGAGGTCTTGGGGCTTCTGGAGGCAAAGCTCCCAGGAGTTTAGGTTGGTGCCTTCCTCTTGAAGCCTCCCCTCTGCTGGAACTGGTTGCTGGGATTTTGCCCCGAGGGCTTCTGAAACAGCCATTTCCAAAAAGACTTCTGGTCCCCCTTGTACATTTTTTGGATGGACCAGATAGATTTCCCAAACTCCTGGAGATGGGAGATCAGTTTCTCCGTTTCCTCTCCAAAAAGTATGGAACCCTGGAAGGGAAGATCCAGGATACTTCCTGTGGTCCTGCGAGAATCCAGAGACTCTGAGCCAGGCATGCCGCCTAAGGCAAATGACGGATGCCGCTGCCCTAGAAGCCGTATCTGCAGTATCATACGAGGCCCTCAGGACATGAGTGCCTACGCCTGATCCCAACCTGAGGCTACCCAGGAGCTCGGTCTTCTGAGCCGAGTCTGACAAGGCCTGAGCAACCTCTAGTCCTTTCTCCCACATTGCATTCTGGTACTGGACTATGTGTGAGAAAGTTTAAAGATCTACTAGAACAGGTGGAGGCAGAATAAATTTTCTTGCCCACCTGGTCTAGAAATCTGGACTCTATGTTGGCAGGCTGCAAACTGAGGTGTTTCAGCTTCTTGGACTTATCGTGAGCAGCCGTGATAACCATCAAGTCCACCTGAGGGTGTTCCACAAGGAAAGTCTCATACCTCAGCGCCCCAGTACAGCCTATCCGACTTCATAGAGACTGCCTGAGTGATAGAGGGATGCTTCCCGGTAATCCGGGTGAGGTCCTGGAACGTATCCACTAAAGGAAGAATGACCAAGGGCTTTGGCTCCTTCTGCCTCAGGTACTTGGTTGACCTCTGGCGCACTGGATCCAGATCCTCCGTCTCCCATCCATTGGCGGTCTGGATATGCCTCATGCCGTCCATAAAGGTAGGATCATCAGGAGGTGATCTAGGGGTGCCCTTTTCCTCTGGCGATGCAAGCCTTTCTCTAGAAGGAGAATGGTCAGAACGTGAAGCACTGGAGTCTGAACCGGGATCCTTAGAAGAGAGGGAAGCAGATCTAAACCTGGAAGAAGACCTGTGCTTTTCATCTGTATGCTGCCCACTAGAGTACCGGCAACGGTTGTAGGACTGGCGATGGCTGGTGGAGTGCCAGTGACAGCTATCCAACCGACATCGGCTGGAGGAGCGACATCGATAAGTACCCCTTAGACCTACCCCGGTCCTTCTCACGGGACTTGCACTGGTCTGGATCCTTCTTCTTTTCCTTGTGCTTGGAAGAATGAGAAGAGGCAGACTTCTCGGCTGGTGGGCTCTGCATGATGGCCAGCTGCTGCTCTAAGATGTGTGCCTTCAGGTGGCAGATGCAAGTCTGGCTGGTAAAGCCACTGCAGATGGGACAGACCTTGGTGACGTGGTCAGGCGCCAAGCAGCAGACACAAGCCTCATGCTTGTCCTTGGCCAGGATCTGTCGACCGCAGCACACTTGGTCCTCTTCTTCTCAATATAAGAAACAGACGACGGTGAAGAAGACATGCAGGAAATACCAAACCTAAAGAAAATTGGACTTTTCTTCAAAAAAATAAGAAACTTTACTATAAAGTTTACTGAAAATGCTAGTTTAGTTCTACAAGGCAACCGAAGAGCTGAAGTAGACAGGTCTGTGGCGGGAAAAGAACTGAGGTGGGGCTGAAGACCACCCCTTATGTACCACTGGCCAACGTCGGGGCCGAGCCAGCGTCGGGGGTGGTCCCCGCTGAAGCCTGCTAGCTAGAAGGTTTCCATGGGGTCCTAGTGCCTGGCGTCACAGTCCTTATGGTAATAGCCTGCTGCAAGAGGTCCCACTCGAAATAAGATTGACAGTTCCCTGCCCAGTTACAGGTCTGCTTTAACATTACAATAAGACTCATATCTCCATGGACCCTGAGTCGGCTTCTGCCTCGGCGGACAAACTTGTGGCCAGAAATGCTAAAGAGGAACCAGAATACAGTAAGGATGTTCAAAAATTTACAATACTTATGCTGTTCTGCTTGTCTTGAGTCAATTACTAAACTCCCCTCATACATTGCTGAATACCCACATTTAAATCTCATTATTTTTTCACGTAGGTGGAGTTGTAAATGGCAACCTTTTCAATGTACTACATGAACTATTTCAATACTCGGTTATTATAATAGTCTTATTTGTTCCAGAGAGTCTGGGTAATGCTATAATTTGGTGTGATATTACACACCTCTCATGTTGTGAGCTTTGCAAATGACTTATTTATGTTGTATTTGTAAGATGTTATGCAACTTAAAGAAAAACTACATGAAAAAAATTATAAAAACACATGTTCTGCAATGGGTTTTTGTTTCTCTGACTTTTTCTGGCGTTCTCCTCCTTGTGTCTGGGGCAAGATTTTTTTTTGCTTTTTCTTGCTAGTTTTATGGCCCCTGAAGGTAGATGTGTAGGCTTCTTTTATTGCCTTGATCTACTGGAATGTTCCCAGAATGCCCCTGAGAATGATGTCAAGTTAGACCAAAGACCTTCAAAGGTGCATCAGCTTTACTATCACCCAATGACAGCACTTTACAAAGAAAACTGCCACACAACCAAAATAACAACAGTCGCCACGTAGATAAATCTGACTTAAGCTGGGGAGGGAGAGAGGGAAAATACTTTTTCAAAGCGGTTAATTTTCACAATCAGTTGCAGTTGGATGTTGTGACTAGATTATAACTAGGAACCTGGACTTGGTTCTAGTCCTCAGTCTAACAGACATAATTCCCAGAGGCATTCTGGGAAAACTCCACCAGATCAAAAGTAGAAAATGAGGCCTATATGAGTATATCCATGAGCCGTGAAACTGGCAGGGAAAAGCAAAAAAAAAAAAAATAACTGACATAGAGAACAGAATGCCATAAACAATCAGAGAAAAAATACACAATGTGTTTTTATAGTTTTTGAATGTTGTTTTCCTTTGAGCCGAAGACATCTGTATAAAATTCAGATCCACTCTTCGGGATACACAGCCCTCCCACTGAACTTTATTCTCCTGCGAGGAGTGGAAAGTCAGTAAATGAACTTTCGTGACTAAGAATGCATGACAGCAACATCTGTATGGTTTCATCCCACTGAAATTTAGGCCTTCAATTTCGTCTGTTGTTCTGGTTACATAAATCGACTCAGAATTACTGTTATAACTTGTATAATTGTTAGGCAATCACATTTATGTACTGGGGCTGTGTACCTCTGTTGTCTATGCTGTATGGTTTATACTGCATTTCATATAATTTATAAATAAAATTTGAAAGAAAAAAGGGTACAGAGAAATTTCAATAGACACTAAGAGACGGAAGGACAGATCGTGGAGGTGGAGCAG
The DNA here is from genome assembly GCA_016271365.2 of Neoceratodus forsteri. Taxonomy (NCBI): domain Eukaryota; kingdom Metazoa; phylum Chordata; order Ceratodontiformes; family Ceratodontidae; genus Neoceratodus; species Neoceratodus forsteri. Next base: position 80,033,017 of record CM028133.1, on the reverse strand, counting down.
AGCAACTGGTGTGGGGCTGCAGTCTTCTGGGAAAATGTCCGTAGACTGAGGTGCTGCCCCAGTTGCACTACTTCTCTAGGTTGATGGTAGAGGTTGCTGGACCCCAGGCTGAACTGGCAAGTGTGCACAGGACCTGCCCCACACAGGGGCCACCAAGTCTGTCACCACATCTCGACAGGATGCAGAGGGACAGCAAGTGAAATCTGGTGGTGGGAACTGTGTACGTTCCTCAGTCTTCACCACTGCAGAATTCCTGCTCCATACTGGCCTAACGGACAGTCGAGATGAGGCACCCATAGCAGTGGGAAGGGAGGAAGTGGAAGTCCTCACAAAGGGAGGCCCCAAGGAGGGAGAATGAAGCTCCCAGCCAAGGAGAAAGCAGTTGCTGGTGGTGGACTCTACTGTTGGAGGGACAGACTTGGGAGAGGGGGGAGGAAGGGAGAGGGAGGTGAGGTGCCTGAGAAGTGCTTCAGTTTGGAGGAAGGAGAGTATCCAGAGCACTGCTAGGAAAGCAGGTGATGGGAGGGATCTAGACGGCACTGTCCAGTTGGGGACAAATGACCTGGCTATGGACAGGGTAGGGTAGTGCAGGATAATTTCAGGGAACTGGTGAACGGGCCTCAAGCAGGTGGCATGCATGGTGGCGTCTGCCAAGGTGTTACCTGTGTATGGCTGGGGAGAGGAGAGGAAAGGGCACTCCAGGGCATTTAAAAATTGGTTGAAGGCATGCTGCATGGAGGGGGGCTTCAGCTACATTTGAAACTGAATGCCAACCTGGCAGGATATGAGGCTCCATAGGGGAGATGGCCTGCATCCTTCCAGGAAGAGGGCTACAGTCCTTACAGGGTGATTTAAATAATACTTGGATTAGCATTTAAAGTAGCCAGGGGAGGGTGGCTGTAATGCCAAGGGAGGCAACCCCCCCCATGATGGAGCAGTAGCGAGGGAGGGTTAGAAAGGAGTAAACTCCCACAGGGAAGGGGCAATACAAGACAAGAGTGGGAACAAGGCAGAGGAAGGCGGGATATAATTCAGGTAAGCAAGCATACTAAAGTAAAGAGGGACAGGGAATGAATAAGGTAACAAGGGAAGAGATGGACCAGGTGGAGTTTTAGGGGACAGCACAGACAGGAAGGTGGGGAAAGCAGGCTTGGAGGGGGTAAGGTATGGAGAGCCATGTGCGCCAATGCAAGGAATCTGGGAAATAAAATTCCTGGAGGCCATCATAATGGATGCTAGTCTGGATTTGGTGGCCATAACAGACTTGTGGTTAAATGAGTACCACAACTCGGACAAGACCATACTTGACTCCTCTTTGTTCAGGACAGACAGGGCAAGGAGAAGGGGAGAAGTCGTTGTACTGTGTGAGGCAGGGAATCAAGGCCACGGAGGTACAGGGACACCAGGAGGAAAAGAAAGGGCTGGGGGTGTGGTGGGTCTGTAGCTGCTATCTGTACTGCGATAGGGTACAGACCTCCTGAACTGAATGAGGCACTTGTAGAAGCCACCATCAGGATGGCAAATAAGGGGGAGATGCTGCTAGCTGGTGACTTCAGTTTGCCAGATGTGGAGTGGAACCTTCCAACTGCAGTTTCAGCAAGGAGCAGGGCCATCCTTGACCCCCTACAAGGGGCTTTTTACATGCAGCTAGTCAAAGAACCCACATGGGACTGAGCAGTGCTGGACATAGTGTTACAAACAAGGATGGTACGGCAAACGTCACAGTGGGCAGTCCCCTTGGTACCAGTGATCACCATATAGTGTGGTTTAACAAAGACAGAAGAGGGAGGCAAACCACATGAGAACAAAGGTCCTGGACTTTAGGAGGGTGGATTTTAAAGAAATGGGAGACTGCATCAGAAAAGTACAGTTATGTAAGAACTTACCATAACAGTAGATCTTCGAGAGTAGTTCTTCCAGCAGGCCACACCAGTAGCACTATCTCGCCAGGTACTAAGACCGCACGGAAAACTTCTAGCTAGCAGTCTATTACAGGGACTGCCCCCTCCACCCCGCCAACGTCAGTCATCTGAAGTCAGCACAAGCTATATAGGAAGGCAGTTCCCCACACCTACCTCAGTTCTCCCCACGGAGACACTGCACGGCCAGCTGATGGAGAACCAAGGAGGTTATTCCGAGAGCCAAAGAAAAGACAGAAGCAGATGCGATGGATTATGGACTGGAGGAAAATAATGACACAGATTTACTGCACTGAAAACTTCAACTCCAGACTTCAGAATAAGAGTTCAAATTATATGCACAAATGGCAGAAATGGGTCTTATATCAATCCTCTGTAGATCTGGAATTCTCGCCTTGATCCATCAGGCCGAGGGGAGACAGAACTGAACAGGGGATAACATCTGGGAATGGCTAAAGTCGTGGCATTAGAATGAGAAAAAATAGGGTGGGAATGTGAGGGGTATTACTACCCAAAATTCTGGAGATGGGGATTCAAATATGGTAAATACTTGGTCACTGGCATTTCATACATAAAGAGGGAACATGTGAGAATTTCTATGGTTAGCTCAGCCTTAAAACAAATATTGAGTAAAATATTTAATTGAAAAAGGCTTTGTTGAATGTACAAACATGTTTCCTTTACAATGAGCATGATGATTTTGGAAGTTGATATATGTAATGAAATATGTGTATGGAAAACTTAATAAAAAATAAAAAAAAAAAAAGCAGATGTGATGGAAAAAGAAGAGCAGGGGAAGGAGGAAGGGAAAGCAGAGCCTGCTGCAAGAGCTTCTCTCGAAGATCTACTGTTATGGTAAGTTCTGATATAACTGTACTATCTTACTTTCAGGAAGGATCTTGTAGCAAGACGCACCGGTAGGACTGAGTCCCAAGCAGTACCAGTATGCACCAGGACAATATCACAGGGAGGAGAACCACACAGACATCAAAAATTCATGACAGAAGGCTCTGGAGAACTGCCAGGCCAAAGCTGGGTCTCTGTCTAGAGGCGATGTCCAGACTGCAATGCTTGGTGAAAGTGTGGAGAGAACTCCAAGTGGCAGCTGCACGGATGTCAGCAGCACACACAATTCTGAAGCAAGCTGTAGAGGTGGCCATTCCCTGGTAGAATGGCCCTTGACCACCTCTGGCAGGGGCTTGTTGTACTTGTGGTAGCAGAAAACAATGCAATTTGCCAACCACTTAGACAAACACTGCTTAGAAACAGAAGCGCCCTCACACTTGGAGGCAAACAAAACAAACAACTGGTCAGTTTTCCTCAAAGACTTGGTGCGGTTAGTTAGTATAAAACGGCAACATCCTGTGAACATCCAAAGTATGGAGCAAAGCCTCCCCCCGACTGGAATACTCTGGGAAATAAACAGGAAGGTGGATGGACTGATTTAAAGTAAACTCAGACACCACCTTAGGTAAAAACTTAGGATTAGTATGCAAAGACACCCTGTTTTTGTGAAAACCCAAATAAAGCTCTTTACACATCAGAGCCTGTAGCTTAGAAATCCTTCGAGCTGAAGCAACAGCAACTAAAAAAAGGCACGTTCCACGACAGAAAGTGCAGCTCGCAACTTGCACATGGTTCAAAGGGAGGTAAAGTGAGTTTCTCCAAAATAAAACTGAGATCTCATGGGAGAACCAGGTCCCAAATGGGAGGTTTCAAATACAGAATGCCCCACAGAAGCTGGGCAACAGCTTTGCCCTCAATAGGTGCATGGTATACAGAGATGGCGGAAAGGTGCACCTTAAGGGAGGAGTACCCCAGGCCTGAATCCAAAAGGGAAAGGAGAAACTCCCAACACCTGACTAATTGTGCAGGTGAACAGATCCAAATAGGACTCAGGACAGAGTATTCGACAGGCACCACGCTCGTGGATTTTGTGGATAAGATGGCAGTTGCCCTGGATGCAGGGGAATCCGCGGGCGCGGTGTTCATCGACCTGTCCAAAGCTTTTGATTTAGTGGACCGGGATTGCACCCAGGCCAATGCAGTGGTTTAAATCCTATTTGGAGGACAGGAAACAAGTCGCAATTGATAATTTATCACCTGAGATGGGTAACTTGACAAGAGGTATGCCCCAGGGGTCAATCCTGGGGCCACTGTTGTTTCTGATCTATATAAACGAATTGCCCACAAAAATAACCAACACACATGTAAGGCTTTATGCAGACAACACCTTATTATTGGCAACAGCAAAAATGCATGATGAAATGATAAATAAATTATAATTTGACTTTGATGTCCTTCAAGATTGGTTCTCCAGTTCCAAATTTGTGTTTAGTGGGGGAAAAAAAACACAGGCTATGTTCTTTAATGAAAAAAGCAACCAAGGTTACAAAAAATTAATACTGGATAAAGGAATACTAACAAGAGGGGTTAAAAAATTAACAGTTACAAATCAATATAAATACCTTGGAGTGATTATAGATAGTTCTTTAGTATTTTCAGATCACATAGACCTTATAACAAATGAAAGTTAATAACAGAATAGGGGCCTTGTGCAGATTATCTCAAATACTAAATCCAATGCTAAATTAAGGGAGGCAGTAGCGCAGTGGTTTAAGGCTCTGAGCTGCAAATCTGAAGACCTGGGTTTGAATCCCACAATCCCCACTTGCATACTGTGTGACCCTGAGCAAGTCACTTAACTTCTCTGTGCTCCCAGGTTGCACCTGTAAACAAGCTTTCAGCTTAGTGTGTCTGTCCTGGTTAAACAATTGGGGAAAAAAAATACAGGTTACTCACCTGTAACAGGAGTTCTAGGAATGGTATATGTTGTTCATCCACACTCATTGGCAGTATCCTTGCCGCTTTAAATCTTGCCGGAAGGTCTTCAAGCTTGCTCCTCCACCCACCGGGTGGTATAACTCGGCTCGCCCCATGGCTGTAGATCTGGCCCGCTGGAAGCTCAGGTTGTCTGTCGAAGCGGGGAGGTCGGGTGGAGTCGTGTGGATGAACAACATATACCATTCCTAGAACTCCTGTTACAGGTGAGTAACCTGTATTCTAGGACATGGATATGTTGTTCATCCACACTCATTGGCAGACTCTAGCAGTTCTCCGGGAGGAGGGAGGCAAGCACACCCCATACTTACTTGGGAAAGAGAGACTGGAGAACCAGGGCCCCAAAACCAGCATCCGGCGTGACTCAAGGTCGATGTGGTAGTGGGTAATGAAGGTGTTTGCTGACTTCAGGTAGCAGCCCTGCAGATTTCCTGGATAGGGACGCCCTGGAAGCAGCCACCGTTGCAGCAGTATGGCGGGTAGAATGAGCTCTTATCTCCTCTGGGAGGCTCCATGCCCGCCAACTTATAGCAGAGATCTATGCAGGAGGTTACCCACCTGCTTATCGTCCGCGCTTGGCTGCAGGTCTGCCAGATGCGGCTTCAGCGTAGGTGACAAACAGCTGGCGAACCTCTCCCTGAATTTCAGCCGTGCGCTCCTTATAATAAGCGAGCGCCCTTCTAGGGTCCAGAGTATGGAGCCTATATTCGGCCTCCGAGGTGTGATTGGGGTAGAACACCGGCAGAGTCAACACCTGGTTAAGGTGAAACTCCGACACCACCTTCGGAAGGAATTTCGGGGTGGGGCGCAGGACAACCTTGTCCCTGTGGAAGACCAGGTAAGGAGACTCGATGGAAAGCGCCTGGAGCTCTCCCATCCTTCTGGCTGACGTGATAGCCACCAAGAAGGCGGTCTTCCACGACAGGTGAGAGAGAGCACACCTGTGCATAGGTTCGAATGGCTTGCCCATGAGCTTTGCCAGTACCAGCAGTAGATCCCACGGAGGTGGGGTTCCCGCACTGGAGGGAAATGTGATCAAGGCCTTTGAAGCGCCAGACCACCTTCTCCCAGCGCCATCGACTGCTTCCGGCCCGCGCCTGGTAAGCAGAGATGGCTGCCAGGTGCACCCTTAGGGTCGCCGACCTAAGCCCTTGACTAGAAAGGGACCATAAATAGTCCAAGATGCTTGCCAAGGAACAGGAGGAAGGGTCCAAGCCCTTTCCTGACACCAAATGGAAAACCTTTTCCATTTGAAGGCATAGCATTTTCTGGTCGACTCTCACGGGACGCCTAACCACATTGAGGACCTCGCCGGAAAGACCCAAGGCCTGGAACTCTAGCCGCCAGGAACCAGGCTCAGGTGCAGGGATTGAAGGTCCGGATGGAACACCTTCCCTGATTGACTGAGAGCAGGTCCGGCGAGCTGGAAGCTGCCGCGGAGTCCTGGAGCTGAGACTGAGGAGATCTGGTACCAGAACTGGCGAGGCCAGTCTGGGGCTATCAGAATCACCTGCGCCTTTGTCCTCCTCGCCTTGAGAAGCACCTTGTGGATCAAGGGAAATGGGGAAAGGCGAAAAGAGGCCCGGGGTCCATTGCCTCGAGAAGGCATCCCCTGCAGCGAGCCCTGCTGAGGAGGGCGGGCATGGAACAGACTCAGCTGCGCGTTCTCCCTGGAGGCAAACAGGTCCACCTGAGGTGTGCCCCAAAGGGAGAACAGATGCTGTACTACCTCCGGCAGGAGAGACCACTCGTGGGATGCAGCCCCTATCCGGCTCAGGGCATCGGCCAGGGTGTTGGAGGCTCCTGCCACGTGAATGGCTAGGAGATCCGCTCCAGGCTGCGCACGACGGTGACCAAATGCGGAGAGCCTTGCATAGAAGCATGGAGCGGCCCCGCCTGGCGGTTTAGATAGTACATGGTCGCGGGTATTGTCCGCGCCTGACTCGGACCACTGACCCCGGAGGAACGGAGCAAAGGCGGTGAGAGCTAGGCGGACCGCCGGAGCTCCAGCAGGTTGATGTGGCATCGACTCCCGCGGGGACCAGAGGCCATGAGCCCGGTGTTCCCCAGATGGGCACCCCAACCCATCAGAGAGGCATCGGTCGACAGAGAGACCGCTCGCTCGGGCGGACAACGGGATGCCCTCCTGCAAATGATCTGGAACGGTCCACCACTGGAGAGCTGCCCACATCCCCTGTGTCACCGACACAAGCTGGTCCAAGGATCGCAGTGCTAGACCACTGGCTGGCCAGTCCTCACTGAAGGGACGATGTTCCAGCGGGCCCAACGGACCACGCTGGTACAGGCCGCCATGAGACCCAGGAGGCGAGGAAGTCCCGGGAGGCGCAATTGCCCAACCAAAATGATCGGGCAAAGGAGGAAAGAACCCTCGCCCTGTCCGCCGAGCCGCGCCTGGCTCGAAGAGAGTCGAGCTGCGCCGATGAATAGAATCACCTGCTTCGCTCGAGTTCGACTTGGCCTCGTTGATAAGGAGGCCCAGTTGAGAGCAGACCTGAGGGCCAGATCTCTGGACCACTCCGCCTCTTCCTGGAGGAGCTGCTATCAGCCAGTCGCCCAGGTAAGGGTACACCCGACCTCGGCGCCAGAGGAATGCTGTCACCACTGCCATGCATTTGGTGAAGACCCTGAGCTGGAGACAAGCCAAGGGCATGGCTTGAACTCAAGAGAGATCCTTCCCGCCGGAAGCGAAGGAATCTCTGGTGAGACGGACGGATAGGACGTGAAAAGCGTCCTGCAAGTCCAGAGAGCAGAACCACACGCCGCTCCAAGGATGGTATTATCTGAGCCAGAGTGACCATCCTGAAGGTTGAGACCTTAGGAACTTGTTTAGTCGTGAGGTCGAGAATGGGGCCAGCCCCTCCCGCTTCGGAACCAGGAAGTACCTGGACACAAACCCTGGGTCTGAAGGAGGGTCCACCTCTCTTACCACCTCCTTCTGGAGGAGGAGGCGATGTCGGCTCGACGAGCCGCCAGTGAGGCTGGGGATCCCGAAGCCCCAGGGGCACGGCTCTGAAGGGTGGTGCCTGCTCGATTCCAGAGGCAGGCCTCTTCCCACCACCTCCAAGACCCACCTGTCCGTGGTAACAGCGGACCAGGTGGAACGAAGCAGGAGCCGCTCCACGGGGACCCAGGGGTAAGGTGGACGGGATGGGCGACACCCCTCAGCCCGTCACTGGGCAGGCTTGGAGGAGGGACCGGCCGAGGGACCTCCTGGGCCCTTTCCTCCCTGCCTCCTGTTAGAGGAAGCCGGCGGCTTGGGTTTGGGATGCCAAGGCCGAGCCTGCTGGCCCTGACGTTGCTGGGCCTGGCGCTCCGGGGGCACAGAAGGACGAAAGGGCTTAGGCTGTGGTTTGCGGCCTTTGTCCTTCTGAGCGGAAGAGACCGAGTCCAAGGTGGCATTGGACTTCTCGATCCTCTGCAGGTGACCTTCCACCCCAGGGTCAAGAGGTCAGTCCCCAAAAGGGAACATCCGCCAACTTGTGCTGGGTATCAGTAAAGGTGGATATCCTCAGCCAAGCCACGACCTAGACAGCCACTGCGGCGCCACCGATCTGGCACATGAGTCCCTACATCCAAAGCAGTCTGGAGCTGCTGTTTGGCCACTGCCCTGCCCTGGTCCCGCACCTGCTTAACCGTAGTCTGCAGATCGGCGGGAAGATGAGGATGACCTCATCCAGGAGCCCAACAGGGCATGAGAAAAATGTGCCATGAGGAGGCCGAACTGGCCTGACGAAGGCTCGAGAGAGGACGAGCGTAGACTTTTCGCCCGACATAGTCCAATTTCTTGGACTCCTTGTCAGGAGGTTTGTCCACATCCTGGCGTTCGCCGCGCTGCCGAAAACGCTGTCGGTAACCAACCCCTCAGCAGAGGGTGTTCCAAACCGGACAAGGAACCGTAGGACCGTGATACTTCTGGCCATCCTGGCCGAAGGCGCAGGGCAGGAAGCAGGGCGCTGCCAAAGTTCCAGTGCTGGACCCACTATGGCCTCGGCCACCGGAAAGGCCTCCGTCGGAGAATCCCCTCGGTCCAGAATCTCCGTGAGGGGATACCTGGCCCGTTTGGAAACGGGTTCGAGCTCCATCCCGGTAGACTCCGAGATGAGCCGAAGCAGTCCTAGGAAGGACGACGGGCTATCGTCCATTGGCTGACCTCCTGAAGACTCCAAGTCCAGTCGCTTGGAGAAGAAGGAGGATCATCTTCGGACTCGGAAGAGTCCTCAGAGAAACTGCCTCTGGCCTGAACCACCCTTCACCTGCCGAGGTCGGTCGGGTGAGGGTAACTGACAGCCGATGGGTAAACCCTTAGCCGATCGAGAATCTTGGTCGGAGCCCCAATTGGTGGCTGTGGAGGCGGAGGTTCCACCGCAATCGGTGGAGCAGCTGGTTTTGGCCAACAACCGCCTGGTATAGGCTCTCGGGCAAGTCGAGGGTTGTGTCGGCCGCTCCGTGACAGCTACTTAATGGTCGGGAAGGCGCGAGTCGCTTATTCTCGCCAGGAGGAGTTGTTGCGAACATAAGGTCTCGCATCGCCGACGACTTACGCCGAAGCCTCCTCATCCGAGGAGGAGGACGAGGACGAGCGGCGACGCTGCTTACCGCGGTGCCGAGACCGAGACCGCCTATGACGGTGGGAACGGCTGGACCGCGAAGAGGTCCGAGACCGAGACCAAGAGTCCCGGAATTTCCGAGGTCGGTGTAGGGAGGTGTCGGCGGAACCGACACCCCTTCGCTCGGAAGGTCCATCCAGGGCCCGGAACCGAGGCACAGGCGAGCCCACGGATCCTCAACTCCTCCCGGGGAACCGGGAGAGGGAATCTCGGCTGCTAAAGGCGACAGCCCGTCAATGGGTCGAGAAAATCTCGACTTCATCAGTGGGAGTCTCGGTCAACTGACCTGGACGGGACACCGTGAGGCCAGTGGTCAAGCCGAGCGGTCACCGGCCGACTGTCGACGCCCGGGAGAGGGACCTTCCCGCCTCCCAAGAGCGGCCGACGGGAGGAGTTCTACTCCTTGTCCTCTTTTTTGACCGAAAAGGTCCAGCAGACGCAGGCCCTTCTCCTTTAGTGGAGAGGGACAGACAAAGCTCCTAAAGGAAGCCGTGTAGGAAGAACCCAGAGAGGGATAAATGCCGCGCCGAGGAAGATACGCCCGCCCGCCTCTTCGAGGGCGCACCATCCGCCGAGCTGATCCGCCGAGCCCGCCGCCGCTGACACCGCCAACCGGCCTCTTGGACTTCACCGAGGGAACGCTCGGGACGGCCCAGCTGCAATCGGGCAGCACGTTCGAGAGGACGAGTCGAGAAAGATGAGCACAGGTCGCAAGCCCGCGGGTCGCGCTCAAGGCCCAAGCAGTAGACACAATGTGGAGTGTGGATCCGTCCGAGACATCTTCTTCACCGCATGGGCATCTCCGAACCGGGAGTCGATGTATCCATCGCAGTCACGAGGGATCAAGACTGAAGTCTTTTGCAAAATATTATTTTTAAATCCAAACGGAGAAATAGGAACCAGTCACAAACGCAGAGCGTTAAGGAGGAACCTGAGCTTCCAAGCGGTAAGGAAGATCTGGCGTCATGGGCCGGAGCCGAGAGTTATACCACCCGGGTGGGTGGGAGGAGCAAGCTTGAAGACCTTCCGGCAAGATTTAAAGCGGCAAGGATACTGCCAATGAGTGTGGATGAACAACATATCCATGTCCCTAGAAACTAAATTATCAAACAAGGAAAACAACTGCAATGCCGTTGATACTGCCTGTGCTGGAATACGGTAATCTGGTATACAACTCTCTGAACAAAAATACTTGAATAAAGTCACCAAATCATATAACTGGCTAGATTTGCCATGAAATATAGCAGTAAGACCCATTATTGTTTGCTGTATAAAGAACTGAAATAGGACAGTCTGCCGGTACAGTACAAAAACCAAAAAATTCTGTATTGATATTTAAGATTAATAAGGGGTTGAGCAAAGGAAATCTGGATATTCAATTTGGTTATGAGACACAGCTCTACTATTTAAGAGAGGTAAAACACAGGAGTTTAAACATTCCAAAATTTAATACAAGATATGGGAATATGACACTCCCAAGTTCTGGCAGTAAAAATCTGGAATGAGATTCCTCCCCAAATGAGAAATCTGACAAGATTAACCACATTTAAATCTAGATTAGATGAGAATTTTATCCTGGAATGTACTTGTCTATAGAGATGTTTACCAGTTATAGTCGGTAGTATGTAGGTAGAAGGAGGGAAGTGATACTCCCTCTGTATAACTGCTTGGTGAGGCCACACCTAGAGTACTACATGCAGTTTTGGAGGCCACACTTAAAGAGGGATATTAAACTCCTGGAGAGGGTCCACAGGAGGGCAACTAAAATGATTTGGGGCTTAGGGGACAGGACCTATGGGGAGAGGCTCGAAGAGCTAAATATATACACATTGGAAGAGAGAAGGGACCGGGGGGGACATGATCGAGGTCTTCAGGTACATGAAGGGGGTAAATAGGGGAGAAGCAGTCAGGGCGTTTCGAAGGAAGGAGGAGGGGGCAACTAGCGGGCATGGGTGGAAGCAGGAGGGAGAAAGATTCAGGGGAGAAAGGAGGAGGTGCTACTTCACTGAGAGGGTGGTGGAGCCATGGAATGCGCTGCCCAGGGGGCTGGTGGAGGGGTTCAAGAGGGGGTGGGACAGGTACAGGGAAAGGATTCTGGAAGCAAAATCCAGTGCAATGAGAATATCCAGAACTGGGAAGGGAGAAGCCAGAGAAGGCGAGGGGGGCAGCAAGGTCATCTCCCAGGGTAGGGGTTGACCAAACGAGCAGACAGGAAAGACCGTTAGGCCTATTCTGCTGGCACTGTAGTATGTTAGTACATTAGTATGTTGTATATGTATTAGGATTGAATAGGGTAAGCTATTAATTTTTGTATTTTCTCATACCTATGAGAGGTATGATCAGTGATGTTTCATGTTGATATTGATGTATGTATGGTGATGTGAATGATTACTGTACTGAATGTATGAAATTAGTACTGTTACTGTAACTTGAATGTTTGTATACACAGGCCAACTTTGAAAATAGGTTCTATGACCTAAAGTTATATCCTGTTTAAAAATAAAATTTTAACAACAAATAATAGCAAGCAGCAGCCCAAATGGAAAAGCACTTCCATTTCATAACATAAGTGACTGTGGCAGAGGGCTTACCGGCTGCCACCAGGACGTCAGCGACCCTAGAGGAAACCCCAAAGCGGGAAATAGCTAGGTCCACAGGAGCCATGCATGTAGATGTAGGGACTTGAGTTCCAGATGGAGCAGGGTGCCCTGGTCCTGGGACAGTAAGCCTGTGCACAGAGCTAAGGGCACCGGAGGTTCCACAGCAAGCTGTTGCAGCAGAGGAAACCAAATCTGGCATGGCCAGAAGGAAGCTATGAGAATCATCTCTGCTCCATCCAACTGAAGCATAAGTAGAACCCTCTGTAGGAGTGGGAAGGGAGGGAAGGCATACAGAAATTTCCCTTCCAAGAGAGAGACGTGTCTTGCCAGAAAACTCCAGGCCTGGGATTGACTGAGCAAAAAAGCATCAGTTTTGGGTTGACTGGGGATGCAAAGAGGTTCAACTCTCGACGCCCCATCTGTCAAAGAGGTCTTCGACCACTGAGGACAGAAGCTCCCACTCATGAGCTCAAGCCCTGGAGCGGCTGGGACTGTCTGCCAACACGTTTTGGACACCTGGAACATGAATGGATGAGAGCTCCAGATCATGCTCGATGGCCCAATGCCAGACTCTCATCACCTCCTGACACAGGGGATAACAGTGAGTCCCCCACACACTTGTTGATGTAACAGACGATGCACAGGTTGTCCATCTAAACCAGTAATGGGCCCGGGAGGAGATGGGTCTGAAAGGCCTGCAGAGCATATTGAACCACCCACATCTGCAGGATATTGATATGCAGAGCTTGCTCTATATCCGACCAGGTACCCAGAGTCTGATGGTTGGCCAGATGTGTGCCTCATCCCATGCCGGAAGCATCCGTGATAAGACTCTGCCGAGGAGTCGAGATCTGAAAAGGGACTCCCTGCAGCAAATTAGCCGGGTCCATCCACCAGGCTAGAACCCTCCGGCCTGGATCGGAGACCGTGATCAACTGATATAGAGTCCACTGAGGTACCCACATATGTAGAAGGGCCAAGGGAACCGTGGCAACTGATGTCGCCATATGGCCAGAACCTGACAGCTCGTGGAAACTAGACAGGCCTGCTTCATCACACAGGCCACCCTGTCCTCGGGCAGAAAGGCCTTGCCCTGTCAGGTGTCCAGGACCTCCCCTATATACTGGAGATACTGGCAAGGGGAGAGGCAGGGCTTCGGTGCATTGACTGTGACCCCCGGATCCTGGAAGAATTCCAGGGTCTGAGTCAAGCGTTCCCTGGAAGGGGCTGTGAGCAGCCAGTTGCCCAGGCAAGGAAAGCCATAAAAGCCCTGCCTCTGCAATGTCACTGTCACCACAGCCAAGCATTTGTTAAATACCCAGCGGGCGAAACTGGCACCGTCCCGCTAGCCAAATGCTGGCAGATTTTGTATCAGGCTAGTAAGATTTTCATTTAACTAGCCCTACAGGCTTGCACTGGAGTAGGCAACACTTCAAGTATGTACACCAACTGGACCAGTAGAAATGTCTGTAGGGCTAGTGGATTTTCCCATTCACTAGCCCTGCTGGCTAGTGGCTGCAAAACTTAATTTCGACCCCTGAAGATCAAAGGGGAGGGCCCAGAATTTAAAGTATGCACTCTGAAAATGAAAGCAGAGGAAACGGCAATGAGCCAGAAACACCTGGATGTGCAGGCAAGCATTCTGCATCTCCAATGAACAGAGCCAGTCCCCCTGATGCAGCAGGGGCAGTAACCCCTGGAGGGTCAGCACCCTGAAGCGCTTGTACTCTATGCAGAGATTCAGATCACTCAGGTCTAGGATGGGCTGGAGGTCCCTGGTCTTTTTGGGGACGAGGAAGAAGTGCGAATAAAAGCCCTTTCCACAGAGCCTGAGGGACGGGCTCTATTGATCTTTTGCACAGAAGCACCTGAATTTCCTCCAAAATTAGAGGCAGGTGCATGGGAGGGTAGGTAGAGTGGACAGGAGGGGTCTGGGGCAGCCACTCCAGGAACTCCGAAGTGTCACCCTGAGCTATGAGCTGGAGCACCCAGTTGTCTGTGGTCACTGTTCACCACCCTGCCAAGTGGTGGGAAAACTAACCCAAACCTACTCCTCTGGACATTCAGTCAGGGGGGCGGCTACGGAGTCAGGAGATGGGGGTGGGGCAGGCAGGGGGGCCACGGGACCCCAGGTGGATCGAGCAGCAGCTCCTTCAGAGGCAGTGGTGGACTTACAATGATGCTGGCCCTTGGCAGGTTGGCCTAGAGTCTGCTTGCGGGAGGACCAATGAAAGGACTGGCACTGGTTTGCTCTAGGCTGGGTATGGTAGAGCGAACAGACTGACCTGAGAGCGCTGCCTGATTCCTACAGATTAGAGATGAGGTCCTGGACATCACCCCCAATAGGACTTAGCAGGGTTTTATTTAACTCTAAAAATTGATTAGCGTTTTACTCATAAAAGTTCTAAAACATTGTGAAAATGCATAGCACTTGCCTCACTGTGTTTAACAAACATAACACTTCTAGAAAACCTATATAAATGATTTCTGTACAGTTAGTATTGTCCCAAGAAAAAAACTGCTAATCAATTATTTAAAACCCTGCTTAGCCTCTGAAAGGAGGAGCCAAGATGCTGGGCTGCACATCCGTGGCAAAACCAGAGACCCGGAGCCAAGAGTGGCGCTGAAGGCAAACACCAGCAGCAGCTCCACATCCGGAGGAATCAACGGCATTACACGAAGCTCGGAGCTCATGGCTGCCCACATCCAAGCCCGGCTTCATGAGCTGAGCAAGCTAGGTTTTCATGGGATCCTCGGGCAGAGACTGAACCAGGTCCCTGGCCTGGTCCCAGATGGTATTTTGGTATTGTACCATATGGGTCAGATAATTAATGGCCCTAATGGCCAAGGTAGCCGAGGCAAACACCCGTTTGCCAATCTGTCCAGCTGCTAGGATTCGCGGTCTAGAGGGAGAGCACTAAGGTGCTTGGGCTTCTTGGAGCAGTTGTGGGCTGCGTTAATGATTACGGAATCCACTTTAGGGTAGCTCCCTAGAAAGGGCTTGCCTGCTGGAGCATGATAAAGATGATCCACCTTTTTGGGAGGCAGAGGAATAGTGGCGGGGTGAGCCCATGCCCCTTAGGTGACATCCTCATATGACTCAATTATTTATTTATTTATTTATTTTTTATTTATTTAGGAAATCAGAATTACAACCCTTTGAGTCATAGACTCGTTTCCAAAGGCTCCACATCAGAATAAAACATAGACTTTCATACAGTACATACATAGAATAAATGTGGGTGGGCAATCATACAGAGTATAAGTACAATGAGCACAGGTTAATGCCTATACATTTGGTAGCTAAAACAGGGCAGAGCTATCGACATATTTACCTAGTGAGCGGTTAATACCTATACAATTGGTAGGTAAAGCAATGCATGATATGAGTTGGTAGCAAGCCGCCTCAGGGAGGCCTTGTCTTATACATAATACAATGCATCCATAGTCCAGTGCAACTATATGGTAACTGAGGGAGGTGAGGAGCCTGTAGGCTAGAAATAGTGAGGGCTCTCCACTGCTATACCAAGGAAGGGTGCGTGGCCTAGCGGCACAGTGCAGGATCCACAGGTTACCGGTTACTCTGGCATTGACGTGAGGAGAGGATATGGGCACTTAAGGCAGCTTTAGAAGGACCTAGATTGGTGACTGATGTGACGGCTGGTGGGAAGGCACTATACCAGGATGGAACTCTAAGAAGGAAGGATCACTGGGCAAGGGTGGTCCTGACCCTAGGCACTTTCCAGATAGTTTTTGGGGCGGCCCGTGTGGACGCTGAGATGGTGGCTGCCTGAGGAGAAGCCATGACACCTATTGGGGTTAAACCCAGGTGGAATGTTTCGTTGAAGAGGCATGTCTGGGATAATAATCTTTCCTCAAGGGAGAGGATATTGGTGAGCAGGTATGTGTATTTCTGTTGGCACCAGAGAGGAGCCGGCAGGCCTTATTGATGACCACTTGTATTTGATGGAGCGCCGTAGGGTCGGTGGCAGCATAGATTATGAGGCCATAGTCCACCAGCGATAAGACTGAGGAGGTAATGGCTAGGGGAAGTGCTTCAGGTAGCAGGCAGTCTTTATGTCTGTAAAGGAGACCAATGTGGGTGTTGGTGGCAGAGGTGAGGATTTTTATATCTTCGTGGAATGAGAGGGAAGAGTCAAATGTAATACCTAGATACTTATACTTTTGGACCTGATCCAGTGGGATAAGAGAGGCGGACAGTATTTCCAGGGGGAAATCCTTTGATCTGTTTTGGTGGTGGGCATACAGCATCATCGTAGTTTTTTTAATGTTGACCACCAATCTGTGTTCAGCAAACCAGTATTCAATCTGAGAAGGAGTTTTGTAAGGTACGCTAGAGAGAGAGAGAGAGAGGGAGAATATCAGGATGTGTGGCGTAAAGAACAACGTCGTCAGCGTAGAGGAGAAGGTTGCCGAGGCAGGATTTAGGCAGGGCACTGAGGTAGCTGCTGAATAGCAGGGGACCCAGGATAGATCTCTAGGTAACTGCTGAGCGCACAGGCAGCATAGTAGATATGGTATTATTAATTTTAGCACACTGGGTTCTAGATGAAAGACAGCTGGAGAACCATGAGAGTGGACAATGAGAGACCCCAATTTGTTGTTGTGTGTTAAGAAGGAGGGGTGAGAAACCGTGTCTAAGGCCTTTGAGAGGTCTATAAACACGGCCCCTGCGAGGTGCCCCTTGTCAAGTATGGAGTGCAGGTAGTTAGCGAATTCTGTGAGGGCGGTCGTAGTGCTATGATCAGCTCTGAAACCATGCTGCACCCTACATAAGAGGTTGTGTGCGAGGAGGTAGTCAGTGAGCTGATTGGCCATGATCTTTTCAAGGGCTTTAGAGAGTGGGGGGAGAATCGAGATGGGCCGGTAGTTGTTTGGGAGGGAGCTGTCACCACATTTCAATACTGGTGTTATCACTGCCATTTTCCATGAGGTTGGGAACTGGCCCAGGTGCAGGGACAGATTTAGAAGGCCCGTGCGTGGGGAGATAACCGAGTCTAGTGCGAGGTATAGGATACGCATACCGAAAACGTCTTTGCAGTAATTGGCGCTCTGGAGGGCTTTGGACAGGTAGGTTTTCCCTTCTGTAAGGGTAATGACTGTGAGTTTGAAGGGGGGGGTGGAGAAGCTCAGGCGGTGGCGTAGGCTAAATTGGATCGAAAAAGTTGCTAGGGAGGACTGAGCTGAGGTCTGAGAAGGTGGAGTTGAGGCAGTTAGCTATGTGAAGTGTGTCTGTGGTAGTAGTACCGTTAACACTAAGTTTTTTTTGGGGGGAGCAGGATTTACCATTAAGCTCCTTGATGTTATCCCAGAACTTACTTGTGCTACCCCAGGAGGTGGCTAGGGCGGTTCTGTAGTGCTCAGCCTTGGCCTTGCAGATTGTCTAGACACACTTATTGCGGACAGCATTATACTCCTGCCTATCGCTTAGCAAACCGGAGGCAGTGGCATGATGCCAGAGATTGTCACACATTTTGAACTGCTGTAGGAGTTCTAGGGTGATCCGGGGCACTACGTTTCTTAGTGGTCACTTTGATGGTAGGTGCAAAAGCATCACAGGCGGTATTAAAGATGGTGGTGAAGTAGTGCAATGCATCATCTATGTGCTGGGCTTGGGAAATAAGGGACCAGTACCAGTTAATTAGATATTGTTCGAGTCTGGCTATGCCTCCTGGGCATAGTCGATGACGAAAGGTGATATTTGGTGGTGGTTTAGGTAGCTGACAGGACCAGCTGAAGATGACTGGGGAGTGGTCACTTAAGGGATTGGGTAGGACACCCAGGTCAGTAATATGGTGGGGACGATTAGTGAGCAGGATATCTAGTAGGGTGTGGGTTCCATTAGTGGGGTTGGCCATGGTAGGCTGGGATACCAGATGGGTCATATCTAACACAGCAAAGGTATCTTTGGCGTGTGTTGATGAGCTCACCAGCCAGTTTATGTTGAGATCCCCAACTAGGATTTGTTCCATTTTGTGGGGGTGGCTGGCTAGGTAGTCAGAGAGTACTTTACAGGCAGGGGACTGGCTGCGGGGTGGGATGTAGACAACAGTGAGAGTAAGAGGAGCACGGTTTGGGTCAGGGGAGAGTTTTATTGAGAGGGCTTGGGCACCATGGTCTAGGGATGACGCAGGCAGGGCTTGGTAATGCAGTGAGTCATTTACATAGAAGGCGCAGCCACCGCCTCTCTTGCCGTTACGATCAAGCCTAATGAGAGTGTATTTAGTGATGCCCATGCGTAATCCAGTAAAGGTTTTTTTTCCCACAATATAAACGGGATACATGACCCAATTAAGTGGGCTAGACTTATGCAGTGTCTATCCAAATAAACCTCAGACTTAATTTTCCTGCAAGAAACTCATCTCTCGGAGGCTGAACACCTTAAATTGAAATGGGGGGGGGGGAGAGATGCAGAGTTGTGGCCTCATCTTACCCTAGGGCCAAAAAAAGAGGCACAGTAATCCTTATTCCTAGAAACACGCATTTGGAAATTCAACATACACACATTGATCCCAGTGGAAGGTACGTAATTGTGCAGGCTTTATTATTTGGCAAACAGGTAACCCTAGCCAACGTATTCTTCCCTCCCACTACCACCCTTCCGGTATATAAACGCTTCATCTCTGTCCTTCTATCCAACTTGAAGGGTCAACTGATTATGGGTGGCAACCTTAATTTGACCCTATCCCCCCATCTGGACTGTTCAAAACCCCTTAATCATAGAAATAACAATACATCAAGACAGTTTAGGAAGTCTACCAAACACTTAGGCCTGGTCGATGTATGGCATGGGATTTTTCCCTCCAATCCAGGATACACCTATTACTCCCCTAGATTCAATACCTACTTAAGGTTGGACTATTTCCTGACCACTTATGAGCATTTACCTCTTGTCCAAGATATCAGTATAGGCCCAAAATTCTTATCGGATCATCACCCGTTAATCATCTCACTTGACCTAGGTAGGGAAGGGAAGGGAAGAGATCCCTTTGGAGACTTAACCCAATGTTTTTGTCAGACCAAGACCTTGTAGACTCTTTGTCATCTAAAATTTCCAGATTTTTTTTTTTTTTTTTTTTTTTACAGAAAACTCTGACTCCTCTATATCCACAATGCTGTGGGATGCTATAACAACTATCTGGGGAACTGATAGCATTCTCCTCTAGAAAAAAACAAGGAAAGAGACCTAGAATATCACAGACTATCTAATCAACTTAAAAATTTTCAACTGCTCTATGGAGAAGGTGATTCAGACCTTCCAACTCTTAATTAGAAACACGAAAGCGTACCTCCAGAAAAAAATAGATAACAAAACCCGACAGTACCTGTACTACTTATGCCAAACTATACATGAGGGTGGTCCCAGAAGTGTTAAAAACTTAACTCGCAGGTTAAGAAATAGCAAGGCATCCTCAACAATTCTCCGTCTCAGAAATCCCCTGTCGGGACAAACTCATCATACCACCGCCCACATTCAAAAGGCCTTTACTGACTACTACGCCAAACTTTATTCCCCTCCTAAACCATTAAACTACTTAGAAACCACGCAATTCTTGGCCCAAGCTAATCTCCCAACCCTCACCCCCCGCCAAATTAATTCTCTAACTGCCCCAATCTCGAATCTCGGTATTCGAGACTGAAGAGGCAATTAAAAATACTAAGCTGGTAAAATGCCCGGGTCCGGATGGATTTATCCCAGAATGGTATAAAAAGTTTAAAAAAGACTTAACCCCCGAATTACATGCTCTCTTTAACGACATATCTCAGGGAAGGACCCCCCTCGTGGGAATACGCCACAATAGACCCAATATTAAAACCCAACAAGGACCCTACTGACCCCAAATCTTATAGACCAATCTCCATCCTAAATGTTGATTACAAAATTTATACGGCCATACTATCCTCTAGACTAGAAAATATAATTCTTAAAATAATCTATGTGGACCAAACTGGATTCGTTAAAAACAGGAACACTATGGATAGTATACGAAGAGTTCTGTTGCTACAAGAATTCCGTTTGGTCTAGGCAAATCCCAGCGGTCTTCATAAGTTTAGATGCGGAGAAGGCCTTCGATTGAGTCTCATGGCCCTTTTTATGGGAGACGCTTAAAACGTTTCACTTCCCACCACAATTCATTGCATGCTTAGAAAAATGATACGTTTCCCCTAAAGCTTATCTTAGAGTGAATGGTCCCCCCCCCCCGCGGGACTAGACAAAGTTGCCCTTTATCCCCCTATCTCTTTGCATTGTTTATTGAACCTCTGGCTGCCTGCCTTCGAAACACCCCCTCGGTGGAAGGTATTCCGATTGCGCAAACAGAATACAAAGTAGGGTTATTTGCTGATGATATTATGCTAACTCTATTATCCCCCTCACAATCGATCTGATCTACATGGAAAATACTTACACAGTCTGAGAAATTAGCAGAATTCAAGTTAAATATAAATAAAACCGAGATATGAACCTTCAACTATTCTCCCCCTTCCCAGATTAAAAAGACTTTTCCCTTTAAATGGCGGACAACTAAAATAAAATATCTGGGTGTCCACCTTCCCTTTGACCCCGGGAGTCATCGAGTTATCTAATTTTGAACCTCTTACAGTCCAGATACAAACAGACCTGAACAGATGGTCCACGTTCTGTACCTCCCTACATCAAACAATCTTAACAATTCGCACTAACATCCTTCCACGAATTCTCTAACTACTTCAGACTATCCCTTATTTCCCCTCCAAATTTTACTTTACATCCTGGAATAAAATGATCCAAAACTTTATTTGGGGGAAAAAACGACCCAGAACTAGATTAACCATTCTCAAACTATCCCTTAAACAAGGTGGCCTGAACCTCCCAGACCTCCTCCTATACGCACAAGTGGCATTCCTAAGAACCCTAATATTATGGCTCACGGCCTCATATAATTCCCCTTGGAAGACCACAGAATTCCAACTCAAATGACCTACATGACATAAAGAAGATTCTGTTCTCCACAGACGGTAACTCCCTAAGCCCCTCTTCTTTAACGGGTATTACAGCACAAACCTATAATCTCTGGAAACAACTAAGAAAAGCAGGTCCTACTTAACAAATATTTGAATTCTGTAAATTAATATCACAAGACGAAAAGTTCATCCCCAACTATATGGACCAAGCCTTTTCCAGATGGCACGCGCTAGGCCTATCACACATATATCAGTTTCTTTCCAGGCATTATTCCCTTTGATAAGCTCAATCTCAATTTTCTAAGGCCCTCTGACCTTTTTCGTTACTTTCAAATTCGAAACCATCTCCTACGCAATAATATAATACCCCCTACAATTCCTTCCCCTATACCAAAATTACTTAAACTATTCATTGATGCGAGTCAGGGGAGAGTGGGAACCCATCTAATTGGCCTAATATACTCAGAATTATGATCCGATCTCCCTAACACCACAATCCTAATACTGTCTGCCTGGAATAAAGACTTGCAATTACAAATCTTCTCAGACTCATGGTTAAAAACAACATTAGTTGAGGTAAAATCAACCTCGTCTCTGTACTGGAAAGAATTGGCATGGAAATGTCGCTCCAGGTATTTTAGAGCCCCCTCAGTTCTAAGGAAATACCTCCCGGACACATTTGGAAGGTGCCGAAGAAACTGTGGGTGTCCCCAGGCCACCCTCTCGCACATTTTCTGGACCTGCCCATATCTCATGGCTTTCTGGCTAACTTTTCAAAATGAACTAACCACTCTGTTCTCGGAACCAGTTGCACTAACAGCGGAAAAACTCCTCTTGGGGGTGTACCCGGACCATGCTTCCCCCTGGGAGAAGACCATACTACCGATATGTTTCATGGCTGCTAAGAAAGCGATCACGAGATGTTGGATGAGAACACAGATTCCTTCACTACAAAACTGGAGACAAACAATATCTAAAATCTATAAAGCTGAGACTTTTAATCTAGAACTACAAGGTGGTTCCATCCTTCAAGTGCAAAAGTGGAATCAGTGGATCCAACATATTACTTCTCTGAATTTAGATCTTGCCCTTTAACCTCATTAGGACAAAATATGGGACATTCAATTGTGTAACATCCTCGCTTTATAATATCTCCCTGTCCAGCACTAGACCCATGGCTTCATCCATTAGATAATCAAGTGCATTTCAATCAATCAAGTCTTTATTTAACCAGGCGTTCATCGTTGAGCAGAAGCTCATTTGCAAGATGGACCTGGGTGGAGCATGAACAATTGTATATACAGGTCAACACAGGTATTTACAAGGCAATACAGATAATACTCTTTACAGAGAGGAAGAAAAAGAAGTTCATAGGTACATAGAATTATACAGATGTTATGCAGCTTACATGGTATTTACATACATAGAAGTGTCTATAGGAAGATAAAGCAGGTTATCTAAGGTTGCAGGAGTAATGGAAGAAAAAATAAAAATAAAAATATACACCAGGTAGAGGTGAAGGTGAGGGAAGGGAGGAGGTAGGGGAGAAAGGCTAGGAGGGCACGGTGCACAGAGAGAGTTGGTAAAACAGGATGTAGAGAAGGTGGATGGAGAAAAGGAGTATGTGTGAGCCCCGGGATTGAATGCTATAAAGTACGAGGCATGGTAGGATATCACAACCCAGGGTAGTGAGCTCCTATCTGAGGTTGGGAAAGGAAGAATAAGGGGATGGATGGGCCTAGTGTTGATAAGACAGGGGGATAAGAGAGAGAGAGAACAATTAGGCTGGTCAGGAGCAAGCTGGGGGTCAGTACTAAAACTGGGTCTAGACATGGCTATACCAGTGCAGATTTGGTACTGGGTCCTGGTGGGTGGAAACAGTTACATACTTCTCTGATTGTGCAGAAATAAAGCGTGCTTGAAGGCATTTATACTGATTAAAGTGCTTAATTTGAGGATTTTGTGAGATCGTTCCATAAGGTAGGTAACACAAACTTATGGCTGCCCTGCTGAAGCGGGATTCTGCTTTAGGGTACTTCAAGTGTAATAGCTGAGTAACTTCTTATATTTCCCAAATATACTCAGGGAAGACAGCAGAATATAGTAAGCAGCTTATTAGAGATGGCTCTATAGGTCCAGGCCTTGGCGTTCTGTGCGCCTGAACTTTAGTGATCTCCACCCACTGCTGCATATGGGGTGCAGTGATGCGTGTCGAAGGAAGTCCTGTTATAAACCTCAGTGCTCGATGGTGAGTGTGTCCAGTTTAGCCATATAAGAGTTGAGGGCATTGGCTGTAGAGGAAGTCAGCGTAATCAACCAATGATAGGAAAATGGATTGGACCAGTTGTTTCTTGGCATCTCTGGTGAAATTGGTTGATTCTAAAAACAGTCCAAGCCTTTGCGAAGTCGTTTTAGCAAGTCCTCGATATGTTCAATGAAGGAGAGTCTTTGGTCTATCCAAACTCCCAGATACTTGAATTTTGTAACAAATTCTAGTTTTTCACCTAGAACTGTGGTAATTTGGGGAACTGTCCACTGGACACAGGGTTAACTGTACGGATAAAAGGGGAGAGGACCATTGCTTTATTTTTTTTGGCATTAAGGAGTAGCTTTTTTTGGAGGAGTTGGCTTTGCAAAAGGTTGGATTCTGACTGTAGGTCATTGCAGGCAGCTTCAGGTGTTGGGCGACTCACGTAGAGAACTGTATCATCTGCAAACAGATGGATGTTGGCTTCTTTTATACAGTAGTCAATGTTATTAATGTAGATAGCAAAAGTAAGGGCCCTAATATAGAGACCTTGGGGTACCCTCTTGCAGAGTTTTAAGGGGACAGGCCTCTTAATTTAACTTGTTGAAGGCGCCCTGTGGAATAACCAGTAAGCCAGCATGAGAGGAGGGGTCCACACCTATGGTTTGAAGGGAGGAGAGGAGCAGACTATGGTCGACGGTGTCAAAAATTGCTAGATCAAGGAAAACAACACAAATAAAGTTTTGCTCTCAAGATTACGCTGCCAGTCATTAGTAACTTTGGTGAGGGCTGAGATAGTGCTATGTTTAGCTCTGAATCCGGACTGCATAGGATTTAGCAGTTCCCTAGACTCAAGGTGAGTCCTTAGCTGTGCATTTACAATTTTCTCTAGGAGCTTGGACAGGACCGGAAGGAGAGAAACTGGCCTGTAGTTACTGAGATTGCCAGGGTCACCTGATTTGAACAGTGGTATGACATGTGCCATCTTCCATATAGGTGGTAAGGTGCCCTGAGACAGGGATAAGTTAAAAAGGTGGGTGACAGGTATTGCTAGTACATGGTAGGCAATTTTTAGGAAGTAAGGGTCAAGGGTGTTGGCCCCAGCACTTTTTCTAGTATCCAACTGAAGCAAGAGGTCCTCTACCTCTTTCAGTGGGGCAGGCTGAAGCGAGAAAGATGGCAAAGCTATCGGAGTTTCGGGCAGTTGGCTGGCAGTCTGGGAGCGAAGTATGTTTGCAGGGGAGTTATCAAATGCCATGCCTGCAGTAGCAAAGTGGTTATTGAATGCGTCAAGTATATCCATCTTTTCGGTTATAGTCAAGTTGCCAGAGGTAATCTTGGTGGGAGTGAATTTCCTGGGAGTGGCCTAGCAGATCATTGATTGTGTTCCAGAGCTTGATTGGGCTCTTTGTGGCAGAGTCTAGTTCGGTTGAAGAAGGTGGCCTTGATTCTCTGATTGTTTTGGTACATAAATTTCATAGTCTCCTGAACTGGTTCCAGTCCTCTGCAGTGTTCAGTCTGGCGCTTTTTCCACAGCTTATCTCTTTCTAGAAGCAAGGACTTGATCTGAGGGAGAACCATTTACAGGTTTTGGTCCTAGTTCAAACTTTAATCAGGGAGCATACTTATTAAGGGCCCTTGATAGAATGTTGTGGAAGATATTGTAAAGCTAGCGTAATCATTTTGGCCATGTAGAATCTTGCCACTCAGGGGAGTACTTAAGCTCGTTTAGGTAGGCATGTTCATTGAAGTTGCACCTGGATCTCTTCATAGAGAACTTGCTGATGGATGCTGGGTTGTTGGTGGATCTTACTCCCGCAATAAAACAATGGTCACTGGCGTCTGAGAAGAAGACATCAGTGTGGGAGAAGAGAGGAGGTTTGCTCACCATTAGCACATCCAAAAGTGTACTTTTACTGGGGTTCTTCACGTTTGGGTGTGTTGGTTCAGTAATAAGTTGCGTCAGCCCATGTTCATCACAGAAGGGCGCATAAGAGAGGCAGCTGTGTTGAAGAACCATTCAAGTTGAGGTCTCCTAAAATAATAGTTTCTGGCAGCCCCTGTACCAACTTGTCACTTAGATATGACACAAGCTGTGGGCCAGCAGGCGGTGGTCTGTAGCATCCTATTCGCATGAGTGCAGTAGTCACGTAATTTCCACTTTGAGAATTAGGCATTTGAATTCGCTGGCGACAGATGCCGAGGATAAGCAGAAGGCAGAAAATTTGTCTTTAACGTAGATAGCTACTCCTCCTCCTCCTCCTCTGGCATGCCTATCAGCTTTGAACAAGGCATAGTTGGGTATGTTTACTTCTCTATCAGTGGTGCTGGGTCTAAGCCAAGTTTCGGAAATCACAAGTATGTTGGGAGAGGTATGATTTACCCAGGTTTGTATTAAGGTTATCTTTTTAAAGAAGGCTACATACATTAAAGACACAAAAGAACCTCTGTGTGAAACGCAGTAGCCAGAGTGTTACCTAAAGGGCATTTGTGCTGGGCCAAGTTCAGAAAATACAAAATCACATGCCCCCACAATGCAAGCATCATTGGTGCATATGCAGTCACCTGAGAATGTATAACGGTGATTCATATGCTGTCGTGCTACGTTAATAATTGTGTTTTATGTTCTTGAAACAACTTCTTTAATACTACTAAAATAACCTGCCTCAGTGTTCTTACCTGAAAATTCTCTTTAAATAGTTTTTATTTTAATGGGTTCACCACAATATATCCAAGGCACACTGCCTTAAGGGTAGCTGGTCCATTCCACTGGGGTGTCAAACAGACGAGGCATACTGATGAGTCCTGGTAGGATGAAACACGTGTCTATGTCTTCTGTTAGCACCCTTTGCAAACTGTGTGAGAGGCCTTTTGGCACCATGCAATTCTGCTTAAAGTTGGACCAGCATAACATTCTGTGGTGATTTGCATATGCAGCCAATAATGCTTTGCATTGTGGGGGCATGTGTGATTTTGTATTTTCTTGAAACTTGGCTTTCCAGCCAAATGCCCTTTAGGGTAACCCTTGCCTCAGTGTTTGCGCACAGAGGTTCTTTGTCTTTTAAACAGTTTTTTATTTTAATGGGTTCACCACAATATATCCAAGGCACACTGCCTTAAGGGTAGCTGGTCCATTCCACTGGGGTGTCAAACAGACGAGGCATACTGATGAGTCCTGGTAGGATGAAACACGTGTTTATGTCTTCTGTTAGCACCCTTTGCAAACTGTGTGAGAGGCCTTTTGGCACCATGCAATTCTGCTTAAAGTTGGACCAGCATAACATTCTGTGGTGATTTGCATATGCAGCCAATGATGCTTTGCATTGTGGGGGCATATGTGATTTTGTATTTTCTTGAAACTTGGCTTCCCAGCCAAATGCCCTTTAGGGTAACCCTTGCCTCAGTGTTTGCGCACAGAGGTTCTTTGTCTTTTAAACAAGTTTTTTTTTTTTAATGGGTTCACCACAATATATCCAAGGCACACTGCCTTAAGGGTAGCTGGTCCATTCCACTTGGGTGTCAAACAGACGAGGCATACTGATGAGTCCTGGTAGGACAAAACATGTGTCTATGTCTTCTGTTAGCACCCTTTGCAAACTGTGTGAGAGGCCTTTTGGCACCATGCAATTCTGCTTAAAGTTGGACCAGCATAACATTCTGTGGTGATTTGCATATGCAGCCAATGATGCTTTGCATTGTGGGGGCATGTGTGATTTTGTATTTTCTACATACATTAATATGCAAGAAGCTTATTCCTTTTAAATATGCTAGTTCTGCTGGCAAAGCAATAGCTCCTAGGGGGCCAGGGTTGAGTTCTACATTGCCTGAACATAGCAGGAGGATAAGTAGGATTTTTCTAAGAGCACTAATTATAAGCTTGTAATTCCTGCCTTTCTCCCGTCTAGTAGATCTGATGTATTTAGGGACTGGAAAGTAGCCACCATAGAAGAGATGATCTGTTGTAGCAAGAGCTAGTACCCCTACCACAATAGGTGGGGAGGAGATAGAAGTCTGCGTGGTGGGAGGTGGGCCTTGTGGTGGGGGAGTGTTATAAGTACTACTGGTACGTGTGGTCCAAGAGCAGGGTTCGAGGTATTGGTACTTGGAATCACAGAGGCAATTAAAGGATAAGTTGCCATGTGGTATACAGCACAAGGTGCTGTTGTAGACCAAACATGATGGTAGTTCAGGTGTCCAATGCTGGGCAGCTGGTATCAGCAGAAGAAGGGACAGTATAAGGAGCCACATAGGGCCCGACATGATGGTACCTCAAAAAAGGAGCCACTCAATTAGCCCAGGGGCCAGTGCGGTTGCTGGATTAATGCGGCTTATCAGTAGCTTTCCGATCCAGGTTGACCCAAATTTGATAGCATTAAAAATATTTAGTGGTGAAGGCACAGCCAAGGAGAGCCTATGCGTTTTAGTAAGGCGAGGCCCTGAGAGTTGGATCCCGTAGGCTGGACAGAGAAGAGGGAGATCATGAGCTAAGTCTCTATTGGTGGGGCACTGCTCCAGAGGACATGGACTAATATTTTGGCAGGAGCTTCTGTATTTAATAATCAGCGGAGGTGGGGTAGGGGGGCAGTCAAAAAAGTTGCAGCAGTTGCCGTACCTTGTAGGGCCTTGGGTCCATGTCTGCGGTCTCGAGCGTCGGCTAGAGGGGCACCGACCGCCTGGTAGCTGGGAATCCCGCGACTTAGGAGTTGGGAGCCTGGGCAACAGTTCCTCGGCTGAGGGAGAGTAGGAGAGTGAGGGTTAATAAAGGGGATTCACATAAAGGGTTAGACAGAACAGTGGGGAGTCCAAAATTTGCAGAACAAAAGGACGTGTATTACTTTGGCACGCAAAAGTGTCTAGGGCCAGCACCTGAGGCAGGAAAGATTGTAAACACTAGATTTCTTTCCCAAACCACAATTCAAGTCCTTTCAATTACAGACTGGGTTAACACTTCGACTTTTTAACATTTGTCCCAACATAAACATTTTTAGGGTTTAAAATCAAAGAGCAGAAGCCGGCTTCCGCCAGGGACCAGTCAGAGCGTGGTCTAAGAGGGCGCTCGCCATCTGGTTGGTTGCAGCAGTTTCCATACCTTGTAGGACCTTGGGTCCGTGTCTGCAGTCTCGAGCATCGGCTAGAGGGGCGCCGACCGCCCAGTAGCCGGGAATCCCATGGCTTAGGAGCTGGGAGCCTGGGTGGCAGTTCCTCGGCTGAATCTGTCCGGGGGTCAGTCGGGTGGTCTGTTAGCTGTGGCCTGCTCGGAGAGAGCCAAGGCCACAGGAGCAGCTTGGGAAGCCCACAGATGGGCTGTCTGAATCTGTCTGGGGGTCATTCGGGTGGTCTGTTAGCTGTGGCCTGCTCAGAGAGAGCCAAGGCCACAGGAGCAGCTTGGGAAGCCCACAGATGGGCTGTCTGAATCTGTCTGGGGGTCAGTCGGGTGGTCTGTTAGCTGTGGCCTGCTCGGAGAGAGCCAAGGCCACAGGAGCAGCTTGGGAAGCCCACAGATGGGCTGTCTGAATCTGTCCGGGGGTATGTCAGGTGGTCTGTTAGCTGTGGCCTGCTCGGAGAGAGCCGAGAGCCAAGGCCACAGGAGCAGCTTGGGAAGCCCACAGATGGGCTGTCTGAATCTGTCCGGGGGTCAGTCGGGTGGTCTGTTAGCTGTGGCCTGCTCGGAGAGTGCCAAGACCACAGGAGCAGCTTGGGAAGCCCACAGATGGGCTGTCTGAATTTGTCCGAGGGTCAGCAGCTGGTGAAGCCCACAGACGCATTTAAATATACTAGATACAACAGAATGTGTCTCTCGCTATTTTTCCAGTTAAGTTATAATCACCTGTCTGTAACTGTAATGTACATCATATGTATCTATCTGCAACCTGCTTTGTCCATTGTGTAGTAGATAAAAAACAATCGAATAAAAAGAAATTAAAAAAAAAAAAAAGCCTAATGAGAGAGTAGCCAGGAATAGAGACAAATGAGTCTGGGGTCTTGGCTGACAGACAGGTTTCTGTTAAAGCCAGAATGTCTGGTTGGTGCTGTGCCATCCAGTACTGCAGGGGAGCCGTTTATTTAGCCAGGCTGCAGATATTCATAGCGGCTATTCGAAGTCCCGTGGGTGACCGCAGTTGGGGGGGGGGGGCTGCTGGGCCAGAACTGGGGTGAATGTTGCCAGACAGTAGAAGAAGCAAGTGGAAGACCCTGACAAGGGCCATGAACTGGTGGCATTCTGTCAGTTAGCGGCGGCTGGCAAGCTTAGAAGATGATGAACAGGGAATGGGCAGCTGCGTGAGGGCTGGGATGTCCAAGTGGAGGAACAGACATGGAGGGCTCAAGGCACAGACAGATGGGGGGGTAGAGGGAAGGGGTGCAAAGGGGCTATGGGGAGAGAGGGTGATGGAGAGGCTATGAGGGGTAAGGTGCTCCCCCAGCAGCAAAGGTGTGTACATACCAGAGGTAACTGGGGTTTGTTGCTGAGCAGGGTAAACGTGGTTAGCAACAGTAGTATGGTTAGTTTGTGTGAGTGGGTGTTGTGAGGGAGTACAGTGGTGGTAGATGTGACCATGGACAGGTATGAGTGGGTCTTGCTGACACCTAACATTGTGGCAGACACAGTGGCACGATGGTAGGGTTGCTGCCTTTGGAGAAAAAGGTACCTGGTTCGAACGCCATATTGTATGCCTAGTGATAACCTGGGAGACTGTGCAAGGGGCACTACAGAAGGGGGCAAAAGGCAGAGAATTTAGGTATGAATGACGTGGGACAGAAGTGTTAGTGGGGAGCAGTGGGAAGAGGACTGCAACCTACATGTCTTGTTGCCTCTCTAGTGGCTTTACAGTATAATCTGCAAATGGAAAAGGAGCTCGTGTTCCATGGACAGGCAATACGAGCTGTCCCAAGATAAAGGCAGTTGTCCTTAGAAAACTGACAGAGACAGCCACGCAGCCCTGAGTGGCTGAAGGAATATTGCTAGGCGGCCTCTCTCTGGGTCTTGCTCCTCCATCTCCCATCCCATAATTAACAGAAAGTGGTGCATCAAGTCCATGAAAGATGGATCACTGGATGGGGATTTAGGCATATCCTCACAATCCGAAGACTCCCCTGGGAAGAGCAAGATCCACAGGAATCAGAATCATCCTCAGAGGACTCGCTGTCTGGAACTGACATCAGAGGCTAACGCTCGTCCTGACTGAAGCCTATACAAATGTCAGACTGGACCCTGGAGGACCCAGACATATGGGGGTGAGACGGTCCAGCCCTTCCCGTATTCCGGGGGTCCCACAGGGGAGGAGCCTGGGGCGGGCCCTGAGCAGCGGGGTTATGCTTCTGCATAAACACCCACCACACCGAGAATAGGGTATTGTAATCCACCTGTGGAGCAATATCGTACACAAGTAAGAAGGGCAACCCCAGCGTCAGGTTAGAGAACAACGGCTGTGGAGCAGATGACTGGTAACCAGGCATAGGATCCTGCGGCACCAGCAAACAATCCACCAATGGCCCAGCTGACATTAGCTGCAGTGAAGGCAGTGGCAAAGGCAACGTTGATGCTTGGCCCACTAGTTGGGGTGTCAGCAGCACCGGTGACGGCCCAGCAGGTGACAGCCTGGTGGGTGATGACCTAGAGTTCCCCAGGCAAAGGGGTCATTGAGACCAGTTCCACAGAGGAAGCTGGCACCAGAGGGGAAGGAGATCCCCTGGGCAGCAGCAGAGGTGACACTGGAGAGGAGGTGATGATGTTGGACTGCTGCAGGAGATGCCTACCAGAACTGGTGCCGGTCCCACAGGTGGGGGCTGATAAAGGCAGAGCTGTGGCCAGGGGGCCAAAGATCGCAGAGCTGCCACCCGAGAGCCCATAACTGGTAGAGCCTCCTGGCTGAGAGCTGCCACCTGAAATGGAGATGAAGGTGGGTGCAGGAGCCACCAGGAGCCCGCAGGAGAAAGGGGCTGGTGGCGCCTAATTTCTCCCGGTGTTTGTGCTTTGCCAACTTTCTCTGTGGGAGGAAGAAGAGGCCCTGGAGGACTGCGCCAGCAAGGCGAAAGAGCGCCTAGCCTGCAGCTCCTTCTCCATGTCAAGCAGCTTCTGTTTGAGAAGATGTCGATTGAAAATGCTGGAGAGCCATCTCCGAGTGGCTTGGTTGAATTTCTCGCAGAACTGGCAGGTTTCGGTGTTGTGGCTAGGCAGATCAGGCACAGAGAGTAACCGTCCTTCTCGGGAATCTGTTTGCTGCAGGTACACTTTGTGGGGCAGTTGGAAGATGAGGCTGGTGTAGAAGACATAAACTCATCGGAAAAAAAAACACAAAAAATTCAATGTTCAACTACAAAAGAATGAAAAATAAAGCACGGGAAATGGTGGTCAACCATAGCTGCGACATTCACTGAGGTCCAACATGCATGGGTTGATGGCAGGAAAAGAACTGAGGTATGTATGGCAGACTGTGTTCCTATACAACTTGTATGGACATCAGTTTACTGACGTCAGCGGTGGGTGGTCCCCCAAAGTAGACTGCTAGCTAGAAGTTTTCTGTGTGGTCCTAGTGCCTGGTGGCATAGTCCTACCAGTGTGGCCTGCTGCAAGAGACTTCCTTGAACTAAGAGCTCCCTCACAGGTGGTATCGCCTGGGAGGATTGGAGGCACAGTGGGGAACAATAAGGAAGGGCATAGTTAAGGCAACCCGCCTCTCCGTGAAGGACGTGAGTGAAAGAAGAAGGAAAAAATACTGTTTTGGTAATGTACGGAAGTGGCCAAGGTGGTAAAGGAAAAAACGGTGGCATTCAGGAAGTATAAAGAAATGGAGGGGGGGGTGGGCAGCAAGGTGGACACAAGCCCATTTTCCCAGGAAAGGGCCCTGAAAAGACTTGCAGCTTTAAATGTGAATAAGACTGTGGAACTGGATGGGATACACTTAAGGTACTAAAGGAACTCAGGGAGGTGCTAGCTGCCTCCTCTTCAATGTCTTCATATGTGACACTGCTGAAAAACTGGAAGGGAAGGTATGCCTTTTTGCAGATGATATCAAAATCTGTAATAAGGTGGACAGTCAGGAGGGAGTACAGAGATTTCAGAGGGATCTTGGGAAACTTCAGGAGTGGTCAAGAATGGAGCAACTGGGGTTCAGTGTCAAACTGTGAAAAATCATGTGCCTAAGGCACAGGAACCCAGGAGCAGAGCACAGGGTGGGGGACGCTCCTGACAGTCACTAAGCAGAAAAGGGACTTTGGGTTATCAGAACTAAAGACCCCCAAGTGGCATAGCAGCATTACAAAGCACTGGATAGGGCCAGTGGGACTCTGAGGTGCATGGGGATGTATCTCTAGCAGGAGGAGGAGGTGGTGGAGGTGGTGGTGCCACTGTATTGTTCACTGATGAGACACCACCTGGAGTACTGTGTCAGGTTTTGGAGGCTGCACCTTAGAAAGGACTTAGGAAGAAGGCAGTCCAGAGAAGGGCAACTAAACTGGTGTAGGGGTTGCACGAGAAGCCCTATGAGGAAAGACTGAAAGATCCCAACAGGTACACCCTAGAAGAGAGGAGAGTGAGAGGGGATATGATGGAGAGCTACAGGTACCTCACAGGGGTGAATACGGTGCAGAAGAGGAATCTCTCTCAAATGAGAAAGAGCACCAGGACCGGGGGTGGGGGTATGCGTTGGGGGGAGTGTTGAAGAGAGATGTGAGAAAGTACTACTTCACTTAAAGGGTGGTAGATGCCTAGAACAGACTACCAGCAGAAGTGATGGGAGGCAAAAATAGTGGGGGGCTTCAAGCATGTGTGGGACAGACACAGGGGAATATTAGTTAACATGCAGGGAAGGGGAGGTCAGTGGAGGCCAGTTAGGGTCAGAGGAGAAAGATGAGGCAGGGAATATCTGGGCAGGCTGGGTATGCCAACTGGTCGATGTTTCTATGGTTTTCCATGCACTTTCAGTTCCTTAACTTCTTTTTTTTTTTTTGTAATTTGTAATCTTTTATGCAACGAACAGGATCTGTGACCATGGCAAGCTAAATTACTTTTTCCATGGAGTTTTCCTGGCATTCTCTCATGGAATTGCAGGATTTCCCCTGTTGAACCATGGCATTCTCAGAGCAGGGTGGCCCGACTGTTATCTTGCCTTTTGTGTGACCCTTACACCTGCACCTTACCACCAACTGGAACTGCTAACATACAGGCAGTGTGCACTAGTGGTTCAAGCACCAACTTAGATCACAGGTTTACACCCCATCAGATCCCAGCACTCACTGTGTGACCTTGAGCAGGTCGCTTAACCTCCCAGTGCCCCAGTCTAGCCAGCTGTGGCAATTCGTAGAAGCAGGACACCACTGAAAATGAGACGTTGCATCTCTGGGCTACCCTGAGTAAATAAGCTGTTAAAAAAAACTACAAACTAACCCATGCAGCCAGTGGGGTGAGATTCTATGGGACACTCAGCCCTTTCTCCCTCACCTGAGATTGGCTACAGCATCTGTGTTTCATAACTCAGACTCTGGTCAAAGGCAGATAATGTGCAGCTGCCTCTACTGTATACGTCTGCCCAGAACACTTGAGAAAAGATTGTCGCTAATACACTGAATTGTTTTCATGGTCAAAGTAAAGAAGTAGTAGTAATATAGTACAGTTATGCAAGAACTTACCATAACAGTAGATATTCGAGAGGAACTCTTGCAGCAGGCTATTACCATTAGGACTATACTGCTAGGCACTAGGACCCCACGGAAACCTTCTAGCTAGCAGTCTCCAACAGGGACCACCCCTGACGCCGGCTCCGCCCAAACGTCGGCCAATGGTATATCAGGGGGAGGTCCCCAGCCCCACCTCAGTTCACCCGGAGACCTGCTGGTAAGGCTGGCAGGTGGATCAGACGGAAGCTTTCTGTAAAAAATAAAAATATGCAGAAACTCACCAGGGGGAAGGAAAGCAGCACCTGCTGCAAGAGCTCTTCTTGAAGATCTGCTGTTACGTTAAGTTCTTACGTAACTGTACTATCTCACTTTGAATGGGAGCTCTTGCAGCAGGCTATTATCATCAGGACTGAGTCCCAAGCAGTCCCACAAAAAGGAAACAGGTAGAACCGGAAGGAGGTTGAAATGCAATAGTGCTAGGAACGCACCTAAGATAGGAGGCCTTGAAGGCCCGCCATGCCAAAACCTGCCCTTCTTCTAGAGGCAATGTCCAGTATGTAGTGCTTAATGAAAGTATGCACTGAGCTCCAGGTAGCCACTGCACAGATGTCTCCAATAGAGACGTTACGCGAGGATGCAAATGAAGTAGCTACTCCCCTAGCAGAATGACCCCTAACCAAGTCTGGTAGGGATTTGTTGTACTTGTTGTAACAGAAGACGATGCAATTTGCCAGCCACTTCAATAATGTCTGTTTAGACACTGGAGCGCCTTGACAGTGGGGCACAAAGGCCACAAGCAACTGTTCCGTCTTCTGGTGTGGAGCAGTGCGGTTAAGATAATACCATAGCGCCCTTCGGATGTCCGATGTATGCAGGAGCACTTTCTTTCTGTTTGAGTGATCAGGGCAGTATACTGGAAGGTTGATGGCCTGATTCAGCGTAAGCTCGGACACCACCTTGGGCAAAAACTTAGGACTGGTTCGTAAGGACACCCTGTCCTTATGAAAAACTAAATAAGGCTCCTTACACATCAGGGCCTGAATCTCAGAAACTCTCCGGGCAGAAGTAACGGCAACTAAAAATAATGCTTTCCAAGAAAGTAAGCGAAGCTTGCATTCCGCAGCAGGCTCAAACGGGGAAAGAGTCCGCTTTGCTAGCATAAAAAGGAGATGCCAAGGTGGTACCGGATCTCTGATGGAAGGCTTAATATGCAGTATGCCCCCACGAAAATACATGGGACATGTCCAGTTGAGCAAGTGTTTTTCCCTCCATAGGTACATGGTAAGCAGAGATTGCGGAAAGATGTACCTTTATGGAGGAATAGCTCAAGCCTTGATTTAATAAGGAGAGAAGATACTCTAAAATCAAGTTCACTGGACAGGTGAGCGAGTCCAAGTGACGGGGTGAAGCACATAGGCACAATCTTTTCCACTTCATGGCATAAATGGATCTAGTTGAGGGCTTTCTCACTGCTACGAGAACATCCACCACCTCCTGGGAGACCCCATACCTAGATTTGACTAAGTCTGCAGGAGCCAGGCATGATGATGCAGGGATCTGAGGTCTGGATGGACCAGTGTTCCCTGATTCTGCGACAGCAAGTGTAAGCTCAGCGGCAGCTGTATTGGAGGCTCGACTGCCAGCTGCTGAAGTAGAGGGAACCAAATTTGCCGAGGCCTAAATGGAGCGATGAGAATCATCTCTGCTCCTTCAGCCTGTAGCTTCAGAAGAAACCTCTGAAGAATGGGAAAGGGAGGGAAGGCATACAGAAACCTCCCTGTCCAACAGAGGGACAAAGAGTCTGGCCAGAAAACACCAGGCGCAGGCTCTAGCGAGCAGAAACTGGGCAGTTTGGCACTGAGTGGAGATGCAAAGAGGTCCAACTCTCGGCGTCCCCACCTGTCGAATAGCTGATCTGCTACCAATTGGAGGAGCTCTCACTCATGAGCCTTGGACAGAGACTGGCTAAGGCTGTCGGCCAAGATGTTTTGGACGCCTGGAACATGAACAGTGGTGAGGTCTAGGCGGTGTTCCAATGCCCAATATCAGACCCTCATCACCTCCTGGCAAAGGTGGTAAGAATGTATGCCCCCTTGCTTGTTGACGTAAAACACTGCCGACATGTTGTTCATCTGGATGACAAGAGGGCCTGGTGAAAGGTCCATCTGAAATGCCCTGAAGGCGTTCAGGACCGCTTGCATCTCTAGGATACTGATGTGGAGCAGTTGCTCATCTGGAGACCATGTCCCCTGGGTCTGTCTGTCTCCCAGACAAGCGCTCCAACAAAGGTCGGATGCATCTGTAGTTAGAATCCGCCTCAGGGGCTCCTGCCGAAAGGGGGCCCCTCGTACCAGGTTGGAGGGGTCTAACCACCAGGAAAGAATCCTTCGTACTGGGTCAGAGACCCTGACCGGCTGGTCCAGGTCATCTGACAGTTGGTCCCACTGCACCCTGAGCATCCACTGTGGGACTCTCATGTGGAGGCGAGCCAAGGGAACTGTGGGAATGGCCATCGCCATGTGTCCCAGAAGTCTGAAGAAGGCCCTGGCTGGTACCTGGGAAGCCATGGATATCGTCCAGGCTACGCCCCTTAGACGATCCCCCCATGGGAGGAAGGCCATGCCCTGAACTGTATCCAGCACCGCTCCAATAAAAAGGAGTCGCTGACTGGGCCATGGGGATGACTTTGGAAGGTTAAGGGTGAGCCCCAGCTCTCAGAACAGAATAAAGGTGTCTCCAGAGTGCAAAGTAGCTGAGCTCTGGAAGGCATGGCCAGAAGCCAATTGTCTAGGTAGGGGAAGACATAATTGCCCTGGCATCTAACAGCCACAGCCACCACCACTAGGTGCTTGGTGAAGACTCGAGGAGAGGCCGAATGGCAAGGCTCAAAACTGGTACTGTCTCCCCTTGAAGTGGAACATTGGGAACTTATGATGGGGAGGAGAAACCCTTATGTGCAGGTAGACATCCTGCATATCTAGGGAGCATAGCCAGTCTCCTTGGTGCAAGAGGGGGAATAAGGCCTGGCAGAGTGACCATTCTGAACCACTTGTACTCTATAAAGAGATGTGGGGAGCGGAGATCCAGAATGGGCTGAAGGTCTCCAGTCTTTTTTTGGGACCAGGAAAATATGAGAATAGTAGTCTGCCCCTGTGGATCTGGGAGGGGGGGAACCAGCTCGATCGCCAGTTTCTGTAGAAGGGCTTGGATTTCTCCTTTTATCAGAGGAATGTGTGAAGGAGGATAATGGGAGGACCCTGGTGGCTTGTCTGGAGAGATCTGAAGGACCTTGAGAGTATGCCCTCTCCTTATAAGGTCCAACACCCAGAGGTCTGTGGTGATGTTGCTCCATCCCTCCAGGTAGAGGGAGAAGCAACCCCCTACTGCCTCCCCCATCACCTCCGCCGGGGGGTGGGGGGGTCAGGTAGTGAGTCACTGGGCAGATCCGGGAAGAGGCAGAAAGGGCTGGGAGGTCTTGGGGCCTCTCTAGAGGCAGAGCTCCCAGGAGTTTGGGTTGGTGCCCTTCTGTTGAAGCCACCTCTCTGCTGAAATTGGTTGCAGGTATTTTGCCCTGAGAGCTTACAAAAAGGCTGCTTACGAAAGGGTTTCTGGTCCCCCTTAGATATATCTTTCGGATGGACCAAATAGATTTCCCAGACTCCTATCTCCTCCTCAAAAAGGACGGAACTCTGGAAGGGAAGGTCCAGGATCCTGGACAGCAGATCCCGGGAGAATCCCAAACTCTGAGCCAGGTGTGGTTCCGAAGGCAAATGTCGGATGCTGCTGCCCTACAGGCTGTGTCTGCAGTGTTGTACGAGGCCCTCAGGACAGAAGTGCCTATGTCCAAACCTGACTTCAGGATATCCAGAAGCTTAGTTCTTTTGCCAAGTCTGGCAAGGCCTGAGCAACCTCAAAGCCTTTCTCCCACCTCGCATTCTGATACTGGTCCATATGTGTGAGGAAGTTCAAGGATCGAATAGAACAGGTGGAGGCAGAACAAACTTTCTTGCCCACCTGATCTAAAAATCTGGACTCTACATCAGGAGGCTGCAAACTGAGGTGTTTCGCCTTTTTCAATTTGTCATGAGCAGCCGTAATCACCATTGAGTCTGCCCGAGGGTGTTCCGCCAAAAAAGGCTCCTCCCTCGGCACCCGGTACAGCCTGTCTGATTTTTTAGACATTGCCAGAGTGGTGGAGGGATGCTTCCAAGTGATCCAGGTGAGATCCTGGAACATATCCACTATAGGAGGAACAACCAAGGGCTTTGGCTCCTCTGCCTCAGGTACTTGGCCAACCTCCAGCGCTCTGGATCCAGATCCTCTGTCTCCCATCCACTGGAGGACTGGATGGGCCTCATGACCTTCATAAAAGTAGGATTGTCAGGAGGAGATTTAGGGGTGTCCTTATCGTCTGGTAACACGTGCCTTTCTCTCGAAGGAGAACAGTTGGTACCTGATGTGCTGGAGTCCAAAACATGACCTCTAGAAGAGATGGAAGCCGATCTAGAGCTTGAGGAAGATCTGCGCCTCTCAGAGGAACACCGCCCACTAGAAGACCAGGAACGGCTATAGGACCAACAACAGCTATTCAACTGATGTTGGCTGACTGACCACCTATGGCTAGAGGAGCGACAGCAAG
Source organism: Neoceratodus forsteri (assembly GCA_016271365.2). Classification (NCBI taxonomy): domain Eukaryota; kingdom Metazoa; phylum Chordata; order Ceratodontiformes; family Ceratodontidae; genus Neoceratodus; species Neoceratodus forsteri. Next base: position 79,994,564 of record CM028133.1, on the reverse strand, counting down.
TGGTGCTTGGCGAACGGGAGTGAAGTTGGTGACGCCGTTCTTTATGTAAAGTTCTGCCATGGGAGTCAGTAGGACTCCGTGAGTGGGACTTTGGTTTAGGTGTAGGAGAGGACAATTTAGGCATGGAAGAGGAAGGTTGGTCTCCCAGACCTGCATCCGGAGTCGGATTTGGAACCGGCTGTGGTGGAAGGACGTCCTTCTTCACTTGGCCCCACCAGAACTGAAAGAGTTCCATCAGCTCTTCTTTGGAGAACTGAGGAGCCGCTGGCCCCACCGGGCCGGGGGAGGGGGCATGTTTCTCTGGCATAGGTGGAGAAATAGGGGAGGAGGAGAGGTCTGGTGGGTCCCTGGGAGAGGGAGTAGACTGATCCCCTTGGTAGTCAGGCATAGAGACCCTATGAACCAGCGAACGTTCGGGTTCCGGGGGGCCTTTGCCCGGTACCAGTGACAGTCTGGAGCTGTCAGGATTGGAGACAGTCATCAGTTTAGCCATAGGCACTTGAGTGGCCGAGGTACAGTGAGCCGAGGCCGGCTTAGGGACCGACTCCCAATCTCGGTACTCAGTGGTCTTACCCAGAGCCCCAGGACAGCCCAACACTGGGACCTTGCACGACGGGACTGTGGTCCCCGCAGAAGATGAGGTTGAGGTCCCGACCCTTGGGGCGGAGGGTGATCGCAAGAGTGTGGCCTTTGCCTTCAGGGTACACAAGACCGGTGCAGAAACTGAGCCCTGCCCGCCACTCCTCAATGTCAGTGTTTTGGTGGGAGTGGAGGAGTTCTGCCGCCCAGTGTAGTGTTGTGAATTGCAGGAGGAGTGGTCAGAGTCCCCCCAAGTTAGAAACAGAGGAGGTCTTCTTATGGTGTGGGGACTGGGAGCACGAATGCACCTTGGACTGACCCCAGTCCTTTTCTCAGGACTTACGCTAGTCCGAGTTCTGTTTCTTCTCCTTGTGCTAGTGCTTCAAGGACTGAGAAGAAGATTTTTCCGCTGGTGAGCTCTGCATTACGGCCATCTGCTGCTCCAAAATATGAGCTTTTAGTGCCTTAAGGCCGCAAATCCGAGTCCGGCAGGTAAAGCCACTACAAACAGAGCAGGCCTTGGTGTCGTAGTTGGGCCCTAGGCAGAAGACACAGGCCTCATGCTTGTCCTTAGCCGGAATCTGGCGGCCGCAGACAAACCTTGTCCGCTTCTTCTCAGTGGAGGAAACTGAAGACAGCAAAGACGACATACAGCCAAAGATAATTCAGATGAAAAGTGGACTTTTCAATGAAAAAAAGTTGGAAAACTATCAATAAATTAGCTGGAAACTACTGAAAATATTCTAAAAGGCAACCAAAGTGCCGAAGTAGATGGGTCTGCGGCAGGAAATGAACTGAGGTGGGGCTGGGGCTCGCCCCCTGACATACCACTAGCCGACGTCAGGGCGGAGCAGGCTTTGGGGGCTGTCCCCACTGGAGACTGCTTGCTAGAAGGTTTTTGTGAGGTCCTAGTGCCTGGCATCATAGTCGTAATGGTAAAAGCCTGTTGCAAGAGCTCCCACTTGACCACTTGAATTAAGAGCTTGATTTTTTTATACAGGAAATTGCTGGTAAATATCACACCATTAGGGTCATAGGCCCTATTTACAAAGTGGTCCTGTGCAAATGTGCTACAATGTTAAAATTAATTGCACACATATCTGTCACTCTACGGGAATATAAATGTCCATCCAAAACAACATCAGGACATCTTGTACACAAATGTAACATTCGTTTATAGACAGGAATTATACCACGGATAGCATTCATACACACATTTAACAGTAATTTGCAAACATTGATGGGTTTCTATAAATCATCCTTCACACGTGCATTTTACCTTGAGTTCCTGTTTTAAACATGTAGTAAAAAGTTTAGTATTTCCCTCCGCATTTTTAATTATATGGTTTAAGGGATCCCAGTAGTCTTTAATTGTGTATGGAAAGGTCATACCTCCATATCTGTTCATTATCCTAGGGAGTTTAACCCTTGCTGTACCGCAGACTGATATATCAGTCCAGTATTCCTGTATGTTCTAATTCTGTCGGCAGCCTAAGGGTCAAATTCACCTGTGTTTGATCTCCTTAATATATATTTATGTTCTCTCTTTAGTCATTTTTCATATCGGTAAATGGGCTTTTCATTGTTTAACACCTTACGTATTTGATTTGCCCATTTTATTGTTCTCTTTAGGTCAGGCGCTATCCCAGATCTACTCACTGCCTACACTGGTCTCTTAACTACTTTAAACAGAATATGTAGAACAATCAGTGTCTATCCGGCATTCGACGTCTGCCAGTTAGCTGGCACCAGGGGTTTAATTGGGCAGGAACTCAGTTCCACCACCTCTTACACAGCTGTATGTGAGTTACTGCACCTGTGACGTCATTCACCGTGGTATAAAACACAAGCCAGCCAGCTCACACAGTGGTCACAATTGCCAGGAACAGAGCAGGCATCCCACGAGCTGCAAGGATTCGCCCCCACCCGCAGCACCAGCCAGCCAGCTCACCCAGAGGTCGCGAGAGCCAGTAACACAGCAACCCTCCCAAGAGCTGCAAGAATTCGCCCCCACCCGCAGCACAAACCAGTTAGCTCACCCGGTGGTCGCGAGGGCCAGGAACAGAGCAACCCTCCCAAAAGCTGCAAGAATTCGCCCCCACCCGCAGCACAAACCAGTTAGCTCACCCGGTGGTCGCGAGGGCCAGGAACAGAGCAGCCCTCCCATAAGCTGCAAGAATTCGCCCCCACCTGCAGCACAAGCCATCCAAGTACGGCATAGGACTGAGGTGCAATGGTTGTTTCTGCCTTAGACTGTGGAAGGGGGACTTTTTGGAGTCAATTTTAAACAGGGTCCAACTTTTGGCTCTGCCCCTACTCCGTTGGCAGAGCACTGCTGATAGAATTTCTACATTAAATAACTAGCTAGCGCTGGTAGATTTTTTAAGCCACTTTCTTGTGTTACTTTGAATGGTTTTTAAGAACTAAATGTAGTTTCTTATGGCTGGCCATTGTTCCCTAAGACTGCAAACAGACCATACTCATTAACTAATTGTTGAGCATAACTAACTGTGGTTCCTACAGATTGGACTCCGACTTTATTTCAAAGAATGCTAATTTAATCTTGCATTTGAATTTTAGAGCTTATTTTATTTCAAACTTGTTTTAATCTTGAAATGAATTTAGAGCTCACTTATGCACAGTGTTTCAGCCCCAACCTGGTGACGTAGCATAAGGGTTCTCTGTATCCACCTCATTTAACAAAAAAAAAAAAAAAGAAAGTAAGAGAAATAGATTGTCACATTATCTGTCGGGACTTAGCTTTTCTTTGCTCCCCTCCTTCCCTTGCATGGCCCCTCCTCCTCACCTTCTGCTTATAAACCCCTTCCCCCCGTCTTTCTGCTTTCTCCTCAGCTCACCCAGTGGTCCCGAGGGCCAGGAACAGAGCAACCCTCCCAAGAGCTGCAAGAATTCACCCTCACCGGCAGCACAAGCCAGCCAGGTACAGCACAGGACTGAGGCGCAAAGGTTGTTTCTGCTTCAGACCGATTTCCCCATCGACACGTCACACCGGCTGCCCCATCACCCCCACCACCACCCTTGGTGAACTTTCTAATATATAGCTATACTCACGTGCCGCCCAGAACCAATCCGTCTAGTTTTCCTTTTGCAGATTATCTGCACCCTCCGCTGGTGGCCGCTACCACATGATATTCTAATTACTCCTCAAATTCTAGACTCATAATGTTGCCTCCCTTCCTAACCCTAATTTCTCTTCTTGCTTCTTTGATGTTGCTACCACCCTCCTCCTACCCCAAAGAGCAGCCCTGACAGCTAGCATTTTACATTATGTCTGCCCCATCACTCTCCTCCACCACCTTGGAACTACCCGAGGCTTACCTCCACAATCTGCTGACTGGCCCTTCAGTCCTTCCTCCGAAGTTCCACATCGGACTAATAGCCCTTAATCACATCACCCATGCCAACTCAGAGCCTACGTTCAAGTCACATAATTCCAACCGAAAGTTTCTGTGCGTCATGCACAATACCAGACTTTTATTAACACTTGTGCTTCTTCCTTCCGGGGATATAGAACCTAATCCAGGCCATATCCACTGCCCTGACCCAAACACAGTACCACCTCTTCGACTCCCTAGGGGCCTAATACTTGCCCACCTGAAATTCTGTAGCCTCCTCCTGAAAATAACACTGCTGCAACCAACTGTTCCATCACTCAGACCTAACATTTTGATTATTTCGGAAACCTGGTTGAAGTTGCATAACCAAGACATTGAATTCTCTATCCTGGACTATGCTCTTATTCACCATGACCATCCCGGTAATAAAAGAGGTGGCGACATAGCCATGTACACCGTCTCCTCGCTTCAGTTCACCCTGCTCACCACAACACTACCCACGCAAACTACTGATGCCTTGCTAATTAAACTCTCCCTCCCCCACATAAGACTCAGATTTATTGTGGGATCCTACTGCTCACCTGACTCCTCCACAGTCTCCATCCTGGAACACCTGAGTACTTTAACCACTCAGGCCTCTGGGGGCGAGCTCTATATCCTCGGCAATTTCAACCAGAAATGGCTCTCCAGTGCTACCTCCAAGTTTCACAGCCAGGTGGCAGCATTGAATCTATCCTAACAGATCACTGAGCCAACACGCACCAACCCTAAATCATGGAACCACTCTCTCCTGGACTGGTCTCTTACTTCCCACCAACATCAGGTAATCACCTCAGGCCTCTTACCGGATTCCCGAAGCGACCATCACATGACTTACTTGGTACGGAAAATATTCAGACCCAATGTCCCTTCCCCCAGAACCCTCCTGACTAGATCTTATAAATCACTAGATCTAGCCTCACTTCTAAACGACGCGGCAAACTCAAGACTGGTCTTTCATCCCTTGTGCCACCTCTATGGACTCTGCCCTGGAGTTCTTTAAAACCAAGTTCCTCACAGTCTGGAATCATTATGTCCCACTCAGACGTGTTTGGGTAAGGGGTGATCACCTGCCTTGAATCTCAGTCGACATCACGGCCCTCGTCAGAGCCAGGGACCAGACTTGGAAGTCCATCAAGGCCTCCAATTCACCCATGGACCGACAAACGTATCGTACTCTGCGAAATATCTGTACAAGACAAATCCGCTGGGCAAATGTCAACTACTTCAAGGCCTTCTTTCACACCAACTCAGACAATCCGGCTAAATTTTGGAAAGTGATTCAACCACTTCTCAATCTTCCCTCGCACCCCTCTAGCCCTGTATTAAATGTAAACGGCTCTACAGTCGTAGACCCACCAGCAGTTGCTGCAGAATTCAATGCCTTTTTTTTTACAAACAAGACATTGACGCTTCTGTCCACCCTCCCCCCGGTCCCGCACACCCACTCTCCCTCCTCTACCCCCAAAATAATCCCTCCCTCTGCCTCCCCCTTCGCCTTCCAGCAGATGTCATCGGCCGAAGTTCTTAAGGCCCTGCTAGCCCTTAATCCCTCCAGGGGCAAGTGTCCACATGGCCTTGACTCCAAAATGCTATACTTGTCGGCACCAGCCATTGCCACCCCTTTAGCCTCACTATAGAACCTCTCTCTTGCCTCTATCCCATCTCAGTGGAAGCACGCCACAGTCATTCCCTTTCCCTAAGGTGGTGACCCCTCTGTTCCTGGTAACTACTGCCCCATCTCCCTCCTACCGATCATGGCTAAAATCCAAGAAAAGCTAGTCCTCTCCCAACTGTCCTCCTTTCTTGACTCTACCTCTTTCTTCACACTCTACCAGTCTGGTTTTAAGAAATCCCACTCAACCACCACCTCTCTCCTGCGCCTTACCGATGCCATACTCACTGGTATGGATAAAGTCCACATCACATCACCTCAACCATCTTTGTGACCTGGCCAAAGCCTTCAACACTGTCTCTCACTCACTCCTCCAATCAAAACTCTCACTCACAGGTCTCTCTAACTGGACAATCAGGTAGTTCCACTCCTATCTGGTAGGAAGGTCCCAATCTGTCAGAACTGTCAACTCCACCTCTACTTCCCTCACTGTCAACACTGGAGTACCCCAAGGCTCGGTCCTTGGACCACTTTTGTTCTCCATCTTCCTAAATGACCTGCCAACAGCTGCCTACCCACATCCATTCACATGTATGCGGACAACACTGTCCTGTATACCTCCAGCTCCTCGTCCGCTGATGTATTGACCAGATTATAGCAGGACTTTGACGATGTTCAGCTCTGGTTTCGCTCAAATCAGCTCTTTATTAACGCCAAAAAAACAGTCTCTATGACCTTCGGTATAAGGCAGAGACTTGCATGTCTCCCCTCCACCCCCATCTTCCACACCCTGGATGGGTCACCTCTTGAGACCTGCACCTCCTTCAGATATCTCGGGGTCTGGCTTGACCAGCACCTAGACTTCTCCGATCATATTGCTGCCATCCATAAAAAGCTTTACCCCAAACTGGACGCCCTGTATTGCAATCGTGGATGCATCCCGCTGAAGGCTCACCATGCAATCATGCACAAAAAGATCCTCCCTATATTCGACTATGGTGATGTTGTTTGCAGTTCAGCCCCATAATCCACCCTTGCCAGACAGGACCCCCTCTTTCACTCCTTCTGTCGGGTTGCCCTTTACTGTCCCCCCACCACTGTGAAGTCCCTAGACTTCCCCTCATTACAAGACCGGCATCACTGCCACTGCACCAGCACCACGGCCAAATTTTGGGTCCAGTCCCTACCCCCATATCTTGCCTCTGCCCTTTCTGCCTCTGCCACCCCAGCATATTCACTTAGGAATTTTGACTCGTGTCTCCTGGCTGTTCCACTCATGTCCACCATGGCAGGCCAGTCTGCACTCTCTCACCGCCTGCCTAAACTATGGAACTCCCTCCCAGCGGTCATTCCGCACACCTACCCAGTCAGCACCTCACCTCCCTCCTCAAAAGCCACTACTCATCCACCTGTGCATGCACCCATGGTAGCCCTACATGATAGGGCCTAGCCTTTGCCACCATAAGGAGTGCAATTTAAAAGATGTATGTATATGTTCTCATTCAGTTATTGCACTTTGATTGTATTACCAGGTGCCTTACACACCTGCCTAAAGGACTATGCTGCTCCTCTGCAGGCTCTCACTCTGTGGTTTCCTGGAATTGTATTTACGCATTTATGTTGTCTCTATCCCTCCTCCCCAGGCTCAACACCTGGAATCGGGCAGTGCTCGGCTCAGTGCGCCTACCTGGTAAAACTTTTAAATAAATAAATGTTACTGAAACATTCATTCTACCTGTATCTGTAGTAGATATGTAACACAGTACCTGCATTTACTTAGGATGCCTCTGTAAATGAGCCAGGCACAAATGCTTATCTGAATAAACTTAACGAAAAAATGGGAGAGAGCTTAGTAAAAACAAATACAATATAAACAGCTTTTAAGCAGTGCTGCGACCTCCAACCTCATGACCCTCTAACTGCCACATTTTTCCACAGGTGACTTTAGCAGTCCCAGATTTAAAGAGCAGCTGACGCCTTTGGGAAAACTTTGGAAAACATAATATTTAGACACAATTCAGCTTGCACGTCATATATATTCTATAGATTTCTCCTCTAAATTATTCATTACTAAAGAAATTTCCATGAAAAGAAGATATTTATCCCTCAGAGTTCATCTACCTTTACAGCTTACTCCCTATTTATAACCATAATGCTCTGTTGTGACATCAGAGTCTGTTTCCATGGGAACTGTGATGTCACAAGCAGAGTATTATGACATCAGGTTGGGAAGAAGCAACAGGAGCAGATGAACCCTCAAAGAATAACTATCCTGTTTTCAGGCATATGACCTCGGTAATAAATAATGGAGATAACAAATACAGAGCTAATGAGAAATATAAGCTGCTCTGTGTTCAAATATTATGTTTTACAAAGTTTTTCTTGAGGAGTTAGTGGCTCTTTAATGCTAAAAAAAAAAACATTTTGTATGTAAGTTTATGAATGGAAAACACAGATACCGTGGGCTCACCTAAGAGTTAACACTATATTAGGTGTACATACCTCGGAATGTGGCGTAAAGTAGCAGCACAAAAAATCCACTATAGGTTGGTCAGCACCTAAGAAAAGGCTAAGGACAACTATTTTTTTATTTTTTTTTTTAGTTGTTTAACCAGGAGTAGCACACTAAGCTGAAAGCTTTTTTACAGGTGCATCCTGGGAGCACAGGGAAGTTAAGTGACTTGCTCAGGGTCGCACAGTATGTAAGTGGAAGCTGTGGGATTCAAACCCAGGTCTGGTCTGCTAGATATCACCATATTTGCAGCTCAGAGTCTTAAACCACAGAGCTATACTACCTCCCTCTTATTTGTCTCAATAAAAAAGGCTTTATTGTGTATCACAAATATATTAACAAATGGCAGGCTCACCCATTTAGAAGGTCTTGAGGATTACAGCAGTAAGGAGATGGTGTAGTCCAACAGTCGCCAGACAATGATTCAAAATGAATTATTTCTTTCTGCTCACCTTGTGACTTACAGATGCTGTCAGAGCTATGTAGTTTTATGTACTAAAGTACTTGGGTACATAGATGTATTTGCAGCTAAACACACTGAAGTGAACATCATTAGTACAAATTACATTCACCAAACACCAGAACACCAAAGGTTGCTGTCCTCTTCCTGGTGGAGACACCATGCGGTTATGTTTCAGCTTTCGTCATCACCAGAGCGTGACAAATAGTTGTGGGTAGCTTTTTCTTAGGTGCTGACCTCTTTTCCACATAGTGAATTATTTATGTTTACTTGTGAACAGCTGGCCTACTTTTTTATGGAGCATTATTAATTTAAATCGCACTGCATTGTGCATCAGTTATTATGTTACTGGTTTCAGTTTTTTCAGCAGTTCCATCATAGATCAGGAAACAAGGAGGAACTGCGGTTCACTTTGTTTTCACCAGGTTCCCTTTTAAAAACTGGATCTCATGGCCGATGGAATATAACTCCTGCTTCTGCTCTGCTAGGGGTTCCTATTCAGATCTGAGGCTACAGTGCTCATAAATGTGAGCCTTGCCCAGTGTTATGCCTGTGACACAGAAACACAGAAGTTGTTGGCAGACGACGACCTCTTGCCCCACCCAGTCTGCCCTATATTTCCTACCTACTGTGCCACTGCAGACCCTACTCAGTCTGCAGTCTTCTTCCCCCTAGCCTTACTTCTAAGATCCCCTTGTGTCTATCCCATGCCTGCTTGAATTCTGTTACCATTTTAGCACCCACCGTCTCTGTTGGGAGGCTGTTCCAGGCATCCACCACCCTCTCTGTGAAGAAGTATTTCCTCGCATCTCCTCTGAGCCCCCAAGCATCATAGCATGACCCCTTGTCCTGGAGCATCTTCTTCTATGGAAAATGCTACCTTGCTGTACCTTATTAATACCTGTGAGGTATTTGAACGTTGCTATCATATCCCACCCCCATTCCCACCTTTCCTCTAGAGTGTACATATTTAGTTTCTTGAGTGTTTCCTCATTGGGTTTTTGATGCAGGCCCTGCACCATTTTAGTAGCTCTCCTTCGTACCGCCTCCACCCATTCTATGTCTTTCCAGAGGTGGGGCCTCCAGAACTGGACACTGTACTCGAGATGAGGTCTTACCAGTGATCTATACAGGTGTAATACTGCCTCCCTCTTTCTGCTGGTGATGCCCGTCCTTATGCACCCAAGCATCCTGCTAGCCTTCTCCACTGCCTTATCACACTGCTTGGCTACCTTCAGGTCATCAGAAATTATTTCCCCAGGTCCCTTTCGTGTTCTGTAGTTGCCAATACCTCCCAGCTCAACTGGTACGTTGCCCCTGGGTTTCTGTGCCCCCAGTGCATGATTTTGCACTTTTCTGGCTGAAACCCAGCCTCCATTCCTCGACCATTTTCCAGCTTTTTCAGATCATTGCTCACCCACCCCCGCCCCCCACCCCGTGTGTCCACTCTGTTGCAGATTTTTGTGTCATCCATGAACAGGCATTCCTTCCCTTCCAGCCCTTCTGCAATGTTGCTAATAAAGACAGTGAAGAGGACTGGGCCTAGTACTGACCACTGTGGCACCCCACTGGTCACCCTGCATTCTCCAGATTGGTCCCCATTTACCAACACAACTCTTGGACTCCTATTGCGTAGCCAACTTCTTACCCATTTTACTACTTTTTGACCCACTCCTAGGTTGCCCAGCTTGCTCACCAATCTTCTACATGGAACAGTGTCGACAGCCTTTCTGAAATCCAGGTCTCCTAGCAGAGGGTGGAGCTAGTCAATCATTAGGAATGACTGATGCACCCTCAGCACTGTGAAAAACTCATTGCACTTGAAATTATATACTGATATTCAAACCTAGCCCTTCATAAATTAAATGGCAGGGCATCAACTCCCAGTTCCTGTTCAGTACATCACGACAGAGTTTGCAAACATTCATCTCACCTCTAGAACAGACTGTTGCAGGATCCTTCTTGCGCACGTTCCACCATGGCCGGTGGGGGAGGCTGTTAAACCAGATCGTTCTCCAGGTTCTCAGTGGATGGCTAGGGAAAAGGAAGAAGCAGTCAAGTGAAAACACAGTTAAAAAAACATCTGTTAGACCAAACATATCAGTCAGCTGCCTAGCGGAGTACTGGAGAGACCTCAAATGCCAGACCTTGACAGACATAAGCAAGAAAGAGAACAGAAAAGGGAAAACAGAGAGACATGGGCATGATGATGGACAGAAAGGTGGAGACAGAGAGGGAGAGAGAGAGGAGATGAGAAAGAGAAGACCAACAGAAAGGTGTAGGGAAAAGAGAGAGCTAGTGAAGAAGACAAGGGAAAGAAAGAGATGACAGAAAGGTGAAGAGAGAGAGAGGTGAGATAATGGAAAGAAAAGGATGATGGACAGAATGATGCAGATGAAGGGTTTGACCAGGGTGTCTAAGATAGCCATCTGAGGGAAGTGTTTGTTGTAACTCTCTCGTTATTCTGATTTAGTGAAACCGCTTTCAGGCATGAAGAAGCAGAGGTTACTCACCTGTAACCAGAGTTCTACTATTAGTATTCAGTTCACATCCACATTTCGGCAGTCTTCCACTGCATATACTCAGCCACAGCAACAGACATCAAGCTTGACTCCTCCTACCACCCATCCATATGGTCCTCTGGTTTCGTACCCCCAAAAGCATTCAGATCTGCACACTAGAACAGGAATCCAAGGCAAGCCTTGTCAGGGAAGGTCCGGTAGGTTGCGTGGATGAAGAACAATGGTTGTAAGTAATTTCTATTTTTTTATTTTGTCATCTCTTTTTCACTCCTGTCACAGCCCCGAGGTCCTCTCTCAGGCATCTTATCCTTGTCCTGCTCGCCTGAGGATCCCATAACTGCGTCTCCTTCTCCCCCTTCTCCGCCGCCAGCACCCTCGGTTTAACCCATCCAGGGTGGGTCGCTCTCCTCCTACTTGGGTGCTCTTAATAAGGAAGTCTCCAGCGACGGATGTGGGGCGGGCAGGAAGGGTGGAGACCAGTCGAGGAAGCTCTGCGTGGGGCATGGGGGATAGGTGCCGTCGCCTGATCCTTGACACCATTTTTTTCCCTGTCCGTTGTGTTACCCCCCCCCCCACAACATGGGGCATGCAATGCTGCCAAGCCCACGACGTGGGTGTTCCCACCCATGTCCGGAAGGCAGCTGCCCATCGTCTTTTTCACTTGCTTTTTGCGAGTCTGATGCATAGCAGTGCCGCTGGTCTCCACCGGGGGCCACTGCTGCACCGGGCTACTCCTGGATCCTTCCCCGAGAGAGAAGAGCAGTCCATCGGACGCTCGATCATCTCTCTCCCCTGCCGACCCCCAGTGATCCGGGCTCGTTCCCGAATCCAGGTCGCCGGTGTAGCGTGAGGTGTGGCACCCAGTGCCTCAACACTCAGCGCCACCGGGCCAGACTAGTAACTTCTATTTACAGCCAGCTAGATTCAGTTCTGTATCCAAACTTAAGCAGACTCCTAGCACTCCTAAGGTGAAGAGGGCAAGGCATGCACCCCAAATTAGGCAAACAGAGACTGGAAGACAGAGGACCCAAATGCAGCATCACAGTGACTGAGCAAGTAGAATCATTGTAATGTCTCTATGAAAACCTAATGTACAGTAGAGCTGGTGGGGAGGGGAAGAATCGCCTGCTATTTAGGATAATTTCTGGATATGAAGAGGTCCAACACAAATGATTTTATTACTGCATTACCCCAGAAAATGTGACTTTCCTCTCTATTTTAATAAAATCCCCTCCTATTCCAAGACTTTATTATAATCCTGTTAATGGGGGCATATTATAACCATGTCCTTGTGGAAAACCACATATGGAGACCAGAAAGCACCTGAAGCTCACTCACTCACCTAAGCAAGGTGATGGCGACAAAATATGTTTTCCACGACAAGCGAGAGATGAGACACTTATCCATAGGCTTGAATGGTTTACCCATCAGCTATGACAGCACCAGTGGTAGGTCTCACAGTGAAGATGATCCATGCACCAGAGGAGATAGGTGATCTAACCCCTCTGAAGAAATAAGTGACCCCTCTTTCCTGTGCCAAATTCAGTATACCAGCCCTAGCACGGTACATCAAAATGAAAGCCAGGTGTAACTTGAGGAATGTGGTTCTATGAATAGGTTTAAGGATTCATTCCACACCCTGTATTTGTGTTGCAGCTCTGAACTGGAACTTTCAATCAAAATATTTTCTTTGACTGGCAGTCCAAAGTTACAACAGCTCACAGCCCTGTCTGAGACAAGGACCAGAGACGGAGCAGTAAAGGGGCAGCAATCGCTGCTCCACGTTTCATCACACAAATCACTTTCACTTTCAAGTCTAAATCTTAAGAGTGGACTCCTTCCAAGATGTCTGCAGGACTGTGAGAACATTATCAGAAGCCCAAAAGGCTGGAACTCTCGCCACTCAGGTGCAGGTACTGAAGGTGCAGGTGCCTGACTGTTCCTCCAGACCACGTCAGCAGATCCAGCATGAGTGGAAGCAGCCACAGTGGTCTGCTGCTGAGGCTGAGAAGATCCTAGTACCAGAACAGGCATGGCCAGTCTAGTGCTGTCAAGATAAAGAACACCCTATCCTTACGCATCTTGAATACCCCCTTGTGGATCAAAGGAAACAAGGGGAAGGCACATAGGAGATCCTGAGACCAGGACTTGGTGAACACATCCTCTGGTAGTGTTCTCCACTGAGGGGTATGTGCACAGAACAGTCTCAGCTTCCTATTTTCTCAAGAAGTGAACAGATCCACTGACGGTGTTCCCCATGCAGAGAACACCTGGTGTAGCGTCCACTCATGGGATGCCTCTCCCATACAACAAAGTGTGTCAGTGAGCGGACTGCTCATCCCAGCAACATGGACCTCCACCAGGTCTGTGCGCAGGATGTTAGTCAGGGACCATGTCCACAGTGCCTACTGGATAGATGAGGAAGGAGTGCATGCCACACTATCTGTTCAAGTAGAACTTGATGGTCATGTTGTCCATGATGGTCTAGACAACCTGATCACTGACCAGCGATGTGAACTCCACCAACATTAGGCATATCCTGCCATATTCCAGGATGTTCTTCAGTAAAGCAGATGTGCACCCCAGCCCACTAGAAATGCATCCATAATAAGTGTGACCTACAGCTCCACCCAAACTAGCAGGATACCCTTCGAGAGGATCGATGGGGACACTTATCAGTAGATGGTGTTCAGCTGTCAGCTGGGGCACCTGGAAAGTACAGTTACGCAAGAACTTACCGTAACAGTAGATCTTCGAGAACAGCTCTTGCAGCAGGTAACACCATTAGGACTGAAGCCGGCAGACATCAGGACCCCATGGAAATCTTCTAGCTAGCAGTCTTCAGCGGGGACCGCCTCCGGCGTCGGTCCCGCCCCGGCCAGGCGTGGTGCATAAGGGCGGTCGCCCAGATTCCTCCAGTTCTCCCGCCGGAGACTCCCGGCCACAGGATGACATCAGAAGGGGAGACCGAGGATCCGCCATCAGAAGAAAAAGAGCTAAAGCTCCTGCCAAGGCCTGGTAGGCCGTATCTCCTCCAAGGGGGAATGGTGGTCGGGAAGGTACCTGCTGCAAGAGCTGTTCTCGAAGATCTACTGTTACGGTAAGTTCTTACGTAACTATACTATCTTACTTCAAAATACAGCTCTTGCAGCAGGTAACACCATTAGGACTGATTCCCAAGCAATAGCGCCTGAAAGCATTCTGGGAGGAGGAAATTAGGAGAGATCTTAAACAAGTCCTGACTCTAGGACAGGAGACCCTTAGAACGGCTAGGCCGAAACCGGCTCTCTGCCATGAAGTAATATCCAGGCTATAGTGCCTAACAAATGTGTGCACTGAGCTCCAAGTAGCTGCAGCACAAATGGCCAAGGTGGAGACGTTGCGCAGTGCTGCAAAGGAGGTAGCCACCCCCCTTGTCGAGTGGCCCCGGACTGTACCCAGGAGGGGCTTATGTCTGTTGTAGCAAATGAAATACACTGGACAAGCCATCGAGAAAGGGTCTGCTTTGAGACTGGTTGGCCCAGCATCCTCTCAGCGAAGGAAACGTAATAGTTGCTCTGACTTGCTGGGTTGTTTAGTTCTATTCAGGTAGAACCTTAAGGAGCGGTGAACATCCAGGGTGTGAAGCAACGCCTCTATTAGAGTACTTGGGGAAATACACAGGCAAACTCGATGTCCTGGTTGAGAGTGAGGGCAGAGACCACCTGAGGCAGGAATTTAGGATTCGTCCTCAGAGACACTCTGTCCTGGTGAAAAATTAAATAAGGCTCCTTGCACATGAGAGCATGAAGCTCGGAAACTCTCCTTGCTGACGTGACAGCAACTAAAAATAATGTTTTCCACGACAGAAAACGCAGCTCGCAATCCATGGCAGGTTCAAAGGCGGGAAGCGTGAGTTGTTCCAGGACACAGAGTAAGTCCCAAGGAGGAACGGGATCCTTGATGGGTGGCCTAATTTGTAACACCCCTCTCAGGAAGTCTCGAGAGGCATCAAGCTGTGCCACTGTGCGCTGTCCCACCGGGAAGTGGTATGCAGAGATCGTGCAGAGGTGCACTTTAATGGAGGAGTAGGCGAGACCCGAATGGAATAGGGAAAGAAGGTATTCCAGCACCACTTTCACCCGGCATTCTAAAGGGGAAAGGCCGCGTGCCTTCGACCATAAGCAAAAACGGCACCACTTCATGGCGTACGTCGCATGCGTTGCCGGCTTTCTGGCCGCGGAAAGGACTTCCACCACCTCTTGCGTGACCCCGTATCGCATAATGGCTATGTCTCTAGGAGCCATGCATGCAGGTTCAGTGAGCGTAAGTCCGGGTGGACTAGTGAACCCTCCTCCTGAGACAATAGGTGAGAGCTGAAAGGCAACGGAACTGGAAGTTACCGGGACAACTGCGTCAGCATGGGGAACCAGATCTGCCTGGGCCAGAAAGGCGCTACCAGGATCATTGTTGCGTGCTCCCTGCGCAGTCTGAGAAGAACTCTCTGGATCAACGGGAAGGGAGGGAAAGCGTAGAGGAATCTGTCCGCCCAGGAGAGGGACAACGCGTCTCGCCAGAAAACACCAGGCCCTGGATCTAGCGAGCAAAAATTGGTAAGTTTTGCGTTGGATGGGGAAGCGAATAAGTCCAACTCTGAGGTGCCCATCGGAGAAACAGATCCTCTGCTACCTCCTGAAGAAATTCCCACTGTGGACTCTGGCCTGGGAACCACTCAGGCCACCTTGGCGTATTGTGTTGTCCACTCCGGGAACGTGAACTGCAATCAGGCTCGCGCCGTGTCGGATTACCCAATCCCACACCCTCATAGCCTCCCTGAAGAGGGGGTAAGAGTGTGTGCCTCCTTGTTTGTTGAGGTAATACATCACCGCCGTGTTGTCTGTCTGAAGCAGAAGGGCACTCGACGGAATTTCTGACTGAAAGGCCTGCAGGGCGTAAAGGACCGCCCACATCTCCAGCACGTTGATGTGGAGGTGAGCTTCCTGAGGGGTCCATGTTCCCTGGGACCTCACCCCGTTCAGGTGCGCTCCCCATCCCAGCCCTGAGGTGTCTGTGGAGAGGATTGCCTTCGGGGACGGCGCGGTAAACGGGACACCCGCAGAAAGTGTCCCTGGGTCTAGCCACCATTGCCAGTCTCGAATCACGGTGTTCGTGATTCTGACCGGATGCTGCATGTGGTCTTGCCTTTGGTCCCACTGCACCTTGAGCATCCACTGAGTTACCCGCATGTGGAGCCTTGCCAAAGGAACGGTTGGAATGGCCGCAGCCATGTGTCCGAGCAAGTGAAGGACCAACCTGGTGGGGTGGTCTTTTACGGAAAGATCCCTGATGAGGGATCTGATGTGTTCCACTCTTTCGTCGGGAAGAAAGGCTTTCCCTTGGATGGTGTCCAGAACTGCGCCTATGAACTGCAGCTTCTGGGACGGTACTAGGAGAGACTTCTCATAGTTGATAAGAATGCCCAGACACTGGAACAGGTCCTGGGTGCTCTGAATAGCCATCAACAGAGCCTCCTTGGAGGCGGCCATGAGAAGCCAGTCGTCCAGGTACGGGAACACGTGGTGGCCCTGTCTCCTCAGAGATGCTGCCATGTCTTCCATACACTTGGTAAAGACCCTGGGGGCTGAAGACAGTCCGAACGGAAGGGCCCGGAACTGAAAGTGGTGGCCGAGAAACTCGAAGCGCAGGAACCTCCTGTGCACTTGAGCTACTGGGATGTGCAGGTAGGTCGATGGCCAGTCGTCGGGTTCTGGCGTCGGCTCGCCCCAGGTTCCGCGAGGGTTCCCTGGGGTGCGGCAGGACCTGGTTCGCCCATCTGGTCCTCGGCTGGGTCAGCCTCCTCCTCTGTGATCGCCTCTTGACCGACGCCGGTGGGAGGCGTAAGGGTCCTCTTCTCAGTAGGTAAGGACGTCGTGCCCCGCCGCCATTCGTGGGCAAAGGCTTAACCTGCGATGGGCGCCTGGCGGTCGCCGGTTCTCAGGACCGCTGAGTGTTTGGCCGACGCCGGGTGGGCAGCGCCGGGTCCTCTTACTTAAGTGAAGTTGTTCTTTTGGTCTTCCGCTGGGAAGGAGGAGGCAAAGAAACTGACCTGGCATCAGGTTCCAAATGGCGGGAACCAGACTTGTGATGGTGATGACGGTCCCCGACCGACAGGGCCTTGTGGCCGAGGACCCAAGAAGTTCTGGAGGTCTTGGCCTGAGGAAGAGAGAGGAACCCAAAGAAGTCTTCACCGCTGCAGGGCGAGGCTGAGAGCGGGCCCGGGAAGGGGAGCGGTCGGACCGGGAGCCGGAGCTACGGGAGTCAGAGGCCCTAGACGGGGACCTGGATCTCACTTTCTCCCTATGCTTCTCGAGGTGTCTCCGGGCCTTGTCGGAAGATTCCCCCTTGGAGGAATCTTCCGACAAGGGGGAATGGCTTTAATCTTTTCCTCGAGCAGGAACGCCTGAAGGGCCTTCTGGCGACGGATCTGGGTCCGGCTGTTGAACCCCTGGCAGAAGGAGCAGGCCCAGGTGTTGTGGTCTGGGCCTAGGCACCGGACGCAGGCCGAATGTGGGTCTTTGAATGGGATTTGTTTACCACAGGCGCACTTCGACGGATGGCCTTCAACGGATGTTGGAGAAGACATCAGACAGAAGCTGAGAAGAAAAAACAAACTTTTTTCCTGAAGGAAGAACTTAACCAGGCGTCGCGCGCTAGAAACGAACCAAAGGGTCGAGACATGCAAGTCGACGGTGGGAAAGAACTGGGAATCTGGCAGACCGGGCCCTTATGTACTACGCCTGACGTTAAAGGGACCGACGGGCTGAGGCGTGTCCCCGCTGAAGACTGCTAGCTAGAAGATTTCCGTGGGGTCCTGACACCTGCCGGCTTCAGTCCTAATGGTGTTACCTGCTGCAAGAGCTGTATCTCGAAGTAAGATCTGTTGGTTCAGGGCTGCGCACATTTGGTACCAGTTACCTGTGAACCAATTGTTTAAGCAGGTGAGACACACTAAGCTGAAAGCTTGTTTACAGGTGCAACCTGGGAGCACAGGGAAGTTAAGTGACTTGCTCAAGGTCACACAGTATGCAAGTGGGGACTGTGGAATTCAAACCCAGGTCTCCAGATTTGCAGCTCAGAGCCTTAAACCACTGCGCTATACTACCTCCCTCCTAATCAACGTGATCAGTCTCAGTAAAGGGAAGAGCTGCCACCCTCTGCCTGCTCTCCCACACCAAGGGTGAAAGGCACAGCCAGGTCCAACAGTGGATGGAAACCACAACCTCCACTGCCAACGCCGGCACATTAGCAGAGTCCTGCGGCATGTGCCTGGTCACTGCCAAGCCCAGATCCCGGATGTCCATGAGATCCTGCTGGCTTCCCATTGGAAAGCAATGGGAATGGGTCACAGAAATGTTTGAACAGCTCACAGCTATATCTAGCCATCAGCACTGCATAGTGAGCCTGGTGAACACCCAGGACACAGCTATATAGACATTAGCGGACCACATACTTATGATCTATATGCCACAGTGGGGATTAGCAGAAGGCTAGGTATTGCCAGATTTTGATCACAGGAATCAACACTGCAAGGAGATGAGCTAGTCTGGGCTCAGACCTTGAGTCTTCTGTGGGAGTGACCACTGTTGACTGCGGTGGAGGTTCAACCAACAAAGGTCACTGTGGCACTGAAGCAATGCTGAAGAAAACGCTAATAGATGTACAACCCAAATTTGCTTCAAAACCAGACTGTGTCCACCATGCGTCTTTCCTGGCCAAAAATAATAAAAAATAAATAAACAAACAATGCCAGACAACCTCAGCCCTAGGCAAAAGCTCCATAGGCCCACTGTTACCATGCTGCCTATTCCCATGTGCGATGGTCTCAATGCTGATAGCCGGATCAAGACAAGAATGAACTTTATGAGGATCGCTGTCGGGGATGTCGACGGCGACATCAAAACTGACAGCATGACTGTGATCTCGACCTCGACTACGGACTCTTAGATTAATGAAGCAGCAGTGCTGTTGGAGTGTGGATGACCAGCAGTGCTTAAAATGACAGGAGGCCAACCTCCTGACAGAGGCCGAATGCAATAAGTACAAGGGTCTGGGCAACAGAAGACTCTTCCTCTTCAACAGACTTATCCACGAGACTGAGCAAGATGAAAGTCCCATGGACAAACCAACAGGCTCAACAGGCAGCTGGACCTGGTGACAATGTGACTGACTTTAAGGACCCATCAGAAGGGTACAGCACCAGCAGTTCCCTCAGCTAACCAACCTGCAACGGCCAATGCCAAATTTTCTTCTTGTGCCTATGGTACCTAGGCAGAGGCTCTCCTGCAAAGGAAGGAAATGACAACATGAAGTCACAGAATCTGTGGTCTTCGTAGGATATCAGAAGATCTGCTGCGTATTTCTCTTTCACAGTCAGAAGGTCCAGGACTGGTGCATCCTCCCTGGCCTCAGAGCTCGTATCTTGAGCCTTTAACTGCACCACCAATCCTGCAGCCGCAGGTGGGTCATCCACCAATCCTGGAGCCACAGATGGGCCATCCACCAATCCTGTAGACACAGATAGGCAAACCAGTAGAGGGCTCCCTCGAAGCACCCGCTTCCTACACTCAAGTCCCTTTGAGAACATTAGGGAGGCAGTATAGCGTAGTGATTTAAGGCTCTGAGCTGCAAATCTGGAGACCTGGGGTTGAATCCCACAGCCCCCACTTGCATACTGTGTGACCATGAGCAAGTCACTTAACTTTCCTGTGCTCCCAGGTTGCACCTGTAAACAAGCTTTCAGCATAGTGTCTCTCACCTGGTTAAAGGAGAAGTCCACCCAAAACTTGAAAAAATACATGTTGTGCAGAGTGTTTTCATTTGTATGTGAAGATGGGCAGACTAGGTGGGCCAAGCGGTCCTTATCTGCCGTCAAAATCTATGTTTCTATGTTCTAGTGTTTCTTTCCCTCTTACTGGTATTAGGAGTTTTTCCTAAATTAGCCTGCTAGCTTTAGGGTAGTTTTATGACCCGTGGGGATCTTCATCCCTGACAGCTTAATTCCATTTCTTGTTCCCACAGTGCATCTTGTCTCATGTGACAGTGATGTAAGAGAGACCCAACATTCAGCACACACATGCCAAACAAACTAAATACCTTGGAAGCTTTACAAGCTGCATAAATATTACCAGCAGCAAAGGTTTTCAGGACAAGAAGACCTTTACGATGAGGGTGGTCACCAAGCTGAATTCTACAGATTTTAAAATATAGCCATCTCTACTGTTGTGAACCGATTGTAAAGCAATGCTTTCTGCTGGATTTATGGTCTCTGTTACATCACTTCACATGAAACAAGGTGCACTGTAGGACAAAGGAATACAATTAAGCTGTTTCATATGGAGATCTCCAAGGGTCTTAAAACTACCCTAAAGCTAGCAGGCTAATTTAGGAAAAACTCCAAATACCAGTCAGAGGGAAGGAAACACTAGAACTTCACATACAAATTAAAACACTCTGCACAACATATATTTTTTCAAGTTTTGGGTAGACTTCTCCTTTAAACAACTGGGGAAAAAAAAAAAAAACATGGCATGACACCAGTGGTAATTATCCATGTCGTGTGTAATGCACACACAATAGACACCTACAACCCAGCTGTCAGAGGCAGATGTGGTACACCTGCAGAAACAAAGAAACAGGCTTTGACTGCAGATTAGGACCGCTTAGCAGACCTTGTCTGCCCATTTCCCCACCTACTCGATAAGCTGCAGATCCTAGTTAACCAACAGCCTATTTCTTCCTACCCCACCCCCCCACAAGAATTGCCTTAGGTCTGTCCCATGCATTCTTGAATTCTCCCACAGTTTTAGACTCCACAACCTCCTCTGGAAGGCTGTTCTCTGTGTCCACCACCCTCTCTGTGAAAACATACTTCCTCACATTGCCCCTGAGCCGTCCCCCCACCCCCATCTTCAACTTGTGTCCCACTGTTCTTGCACATCTCTTTTTCTGAAAGATGCTACCCTCTTGGACTTTGTTGATTCCACTGAGGTACTTAAAACGTTTTTATCATGTCCCCCCCTCCCTCCTTTCCTCAAGGGTATACATATTAAGCTCCTTTAGTCTCTCCTCGTATGGCTTCTCTTGCAGACCCTGCACCATTTTAGCTGCCCTCCTCTGGATTGCCTCCATCCTGTCTATGTCCTTGTGGAGATGTGGTCTCCAGAACTAGACGCAGTATGCTAGATGGGGTCTCACCAACTGTCTGTACAGAGGGATAACAACTTGCTGTTTTCTGCTGGTGATGCCTCTCCCTATACATCCCAGTATCCCCCAGCCCTCCCTACTGCCTTCTCACATTGCTTGCTAACCTTAAGGTCATCTGATATGATTACCCCCCCAGGTCCCTTTCCATTTTTGTTGTTGTTACCACCTCCCCCCATTGTGTAATCTTCCCCTGGGTTTTTGTTTCCCAGGTGCATTATTTTGCACTTCTTTGCAATGAATCTAAGCTGCCATACTTCTGATCATTCCTCCAACCCTGCCAAGTCCCTTCTCATCCTTTCCACACCTTCTTGTGTATCAACTCTCTTGCAGGTCTTTGTGTCATCTGCAAAGAGGCATACATAAGCATTAATCACCGACAGAGGAGGGCTCTACCAGTGGATTAATGCCCGCTGGCGGGGCTTGGTGCACGAGGGCGAAGCCCAAGGGTTCCAACCCCCCAGCGGGCATTAATCATCAGTAAAGCTCGACTCTGGAGGTGATTAATGCGCTTGTAACGCAGTAGGCGCGACAGGAGTCCTCTCAAGGGAAAGCGCAGCTACTCTCCGTTATGAGAAGGACTCGCCTCAGATCCAACCGGGCAGTGACGGTGCCGGCGCGGTGCCTCGGGGGTGACGAGTGGCAGGCTACGGCTCTCGAGTGCCGCCGGTGGCCTGAGGGGGTGGTGACCGAGCGGACGGCTCCCCTCTGCTGCCTCTGTGGCGACAGTTGGTACTGACCGAGCGGACGTCACCTGTGGGTTAATACCTGCTCGGTTTCAGTCAGCTGTGCCAGTTCGGCTGATCCGGCTGGTGTATTCCCCTGCTCTGGGGAGAGCCATGCCCGTCTATCCTGTGTGGATGCTGGTACCTAGGCACTGTTTAGCATATCTGGCAGGGTGGCCATAATCGTGAAGCAGGAAGACTGCAGATTCAAAATCCAACTGCATTATTCATTCATCTTGTGCCCTTAACTCCTTAGTAACATTCCACCCTCCTGTCTAGTAACCCTACTCTTCCTTGCTCTCCCAGGCAACTGGCACCTCTGTTTTGAGACCCTAACTTATGGTACCCTTTTGATTTGCACAATGCTGCCCAGCTACGTTTATTAGTTTAACCACAACATAGTCAGGATCTTGCAGTAATAATGACCTACTCTTATTTTTACAGCTGGGTGGACTACACTGGAAGGTCAACTGACACCTGCTCAAGGTCACAGAAGAAGCTGCAGTTGGATTTTGATTCTGCAGTCTTCCTGCTTCACGATTACGCCACCCTGCCAGATATGCTAAACATTGCGTAGGGACCAGCATCCACATGGGATAGACGGGCGAGGCACGGGCACTTTACTTTGGAAGCTTCTGCTCAGTTTCAGACAATTAACAGGCATGAGGCTAAGCAACGATCGTGAACCTTACAGCTTGGGTCAACTGCAGGGCTACAGACCAAATTACAGAGGCGATATGAAAGGACTCGCCTCAGATCCAACCGGGGCTGTGATGGCACCAGCGCAGTGCCTCGGAGGCGACGAGCGGTGGGCTACGGCTCTTGAGCGCTGCCGGTGACCTGAAGGGGTGGTGACCAAGCGGGCGGTTCCCCTCTGCTGCCTCCGTGGCGACAGCTGGTACTGACCGAGCGGGCATTACCTGTGGGTTAATACCCGCTCGGTTTCAGTCAGCTGTGCCAGTTCGGCCAATCCGTCTGGTGTACTCCCCTGCTCTGAGGAGAGCCATGTTACAATTTTCCTTTCAGTCCCTCTGCAATGTCATTTATAAAGACATTAAAAAGGACTGGACCCAGTACTGAACCCTGCAGTACCCAACTAGTAACCCCTCTTTTTCAGAGTGGACTCCATTTACAATTACCTGTGTCCTGTTGTCCAGCCAATGTTTTACCAGGCTGCCACCCTGGGACCCACTCCCAGGCTGGTTAATTTGATTATTAACCTTTGTGTGGACTGTGTCAAATGCCTTGCTAAAGTCTAGGTAGGCGGCGTCCACGGCCCCTCCTTGGTCGACTACTTTGGTCACCCAGTCAAAGAAATCAATTAGATTCGTCTGATATGACCTTCCCGCTGTGAACTCATGCTGCCTTGGGTCCTGTGCCCCACCGGCCTCTAGGTACTCAGCAGTTCTCTACTTCAGAAGTGATTTCATCACTCTCCTTATCACAGAGGTCTAACTGATAGGTCTGTACTTTCCTGCCTTGGTCTTGTTCCCACTTTTGTGAAGGGGAATCACACCCGCCTTCCTCCAGTCCTCAGGTACCACACCATCCTCCCATGATTTGTTAAAAAGGATAGTCAGTGGTGTCATTAGTTCTACCCTTAATTCTCTGGACTTCTTCCATTGTTCTAGTCTGAATGTTGACAGAGCAGTGTGCCACATATGAAGTACACACAGTGAGTCAAAAAAACAAGAAGAAAAATAGCAGTTTAGCTCAGAAACTACACAGAATCTTAATTCACTGGCATGAGCTGTAAAGAAAGAGACCAGTTCCTTTCAGCAAAAGAAAAGATCTGAGTGCAGTGGGGGCAGAGTCTGCAGACAGTACAGTTATGTAAGCACTTACAGTAACAGCAGATCATCGAGAGGATCTCTTGCAGCAGGCCACACTGGTTAGACTTATTTGCTAGGCACTAGGACCACACTGAAAACCTTCTAGCTGGCAGTCTACCAGAGGGAGCCGCCCACCTACGACATCACCCTCCAATGTCAGCCTATCCTATAAGAGTGGGCTACCCCCACAGCCTCTTCAGTTCTGCTGTCAGAGACCAACAGCAGAAGCCCATTAGGGGAACTGAAGAGTTAGCCGAGGTAACCATAAAGTGAAATAAAAAAGGAAAGCAGAAGAATTTGCCCCATGGAAGAGGATAGCTTGTCAGAAGCCCAAAAGGCCACAAGAAAAAAGCAAAGGGAGAAGGCTGGGAAATGTATGGCCTGCTGTAAGAGATCCTCTTGAAGATCTACTGTTATGGTAATTTCTTACATAACTGTACTATCTTACTTTGAGGGTATCTCTTGCTGCAGGCCACACCAGCAGGACCAGTCCCAAGCAGTTCTAGCATTCTAGCAAAGACTTACAGACAGACCGGGCGGTTGGCCGAAAGGACCTACAAGAGAAGGACTTGTAGAATGGCCAGCTTGAAATTTGCCCTGCACCTGGAGGCGATGTCTGAACTGTTTAGTAAAGGTATGGACAGTACTTCAGGTAGCAGCTGCACAAATCTCCGCAGGTGAAATATCATGGAAACATGCCACAGAGGTGGCCATACCTCTGGTAGAGTGGTCATGAACCACACCTGAAAGTTCCTTGCCTTACTTCCTGTAACAGAAAACAATACAATTAGCCAACCATTTGGATAAACACTGTCTGGACACCGGAACGTCTTCTTTCCCAAGGGCTAAGAAAACAAATAATTGTGAGGACTTCCTGCAGTCCTTTGTCCGGTGTATATAGTATCACAAAATTCTACGCACATCCACAGCACTGAGCAATGCTTCCCCTGGAATGGCATGCTTATGATAATAGATGGGCAGGTGGATGGATTGGTTCAGAGTGAATTCAGACATCACCGTAGGAAGAAACTTAGGACTGGTATGCAAAGACACCCTGTCTTTGTGAAAAATCAAATATGGTTGCTCACACATAATCATCTGAAGCTCAGAAATTCTTCGAGCAGAAGTAATAGCAACTAAAAACAACACTTTCCATGACAGACAGTGTAGCTCACAACTCATGGCAGGATCAAACTGAGGCAGGGTGAGCTTTTCCAACACAAATTTAAGGCCCAAGCCGGGACCAGATTGCAGCTTGGAGGCTTCAAGTGCAGAATGCCTCTCAAAAACGTGCAAGACATGTCAAGTTGAGCCATGGTATGAACATCAACAGGTACATGGTAAGCAGAGATGGCTGAAGGACGTATACTGATGGAGAAGTACTTCAGACCAGCGTCTGAAAGGGAGAGCAAGTACTCCAAAATTTGATTCACCAGACAGGTAAATGGGTCTAAGTGGTGCAAAGCAGCCCATATAGCCAAACGCTTCCACTTAATGGAATAGGTGGCCCTGGTGGATGGTTTCCTAGCTGCCACAAAAACATCTGCAACCTAAGGGGACACTCCAAACCTCCCAAAGCTACTTCCTCAGGGGCCAGGCAGGAAGGTGGAGAGATCTGAGATCCAGATGGACCAGGGTGCCCTGTTCCTGGGAAATCAAACCTGTACAAAGGGGTGAGGACACTAGAGGTTTCACTGCCAACTGCTGAAGCAAGGGGAACCAGATCTGACGAAGCCAGAAGGGAGCAATCAGGGTCACAGATGCCCCATCCATCTGAAGCTTGATCAGAACCCTCTGAAGGAGCAGTAAGGAAGGGAAGGCATATGGAAACCTCCCTTTCCAAGAGAGGGACAACATGTCTTGCCAGAAAATTCCAGGCCCTGGAGCGAGTGAGAAGAAAAGCGGCAGTTTTGCATTGAGTGGGGACGCAAAAAGGTCTAACTCTGGATGACCTCACTGGTTGGACAGGTCTTCCAACACGGATGTCAGAAGCTCCCACTTATGAACCCGTGACTGAGACCAGCTTCAGCTGTCTGCTAAAACATTTTGTTCACCGGGAACGTGCATGGCTGAGAGTTCAAGGCCATGGTCTCTGGTCCAATACCAGACTCAAATTGCCCCCCCCCCCCCCATTTGCTGATATAATGGACCAAGCTGGAATTGTCTGATTGGATCAGCAGCGGGCCGAGGGAGAGCTGGGTCTGGTAGGCCTGCAAGGCATACAGCTTGTATTTTCAGGACATTTATGTGGAGATCCACTTCTGCTTTGGACCATATCCCTTGAGTCTGGTGGGCCCCCCAGGTGAGCCCCCACCCTAGGCCCAAGGCATCTGTGGTGTCTGCTGTGGAGGTGAAATGAAAAATGTCACCCCTCTCAGCAGGTTGCTGGACTCTAGCCACCACAACAGCACCCTCCTGACTGGATCTGGGACCAGGACCGACTGTTCTAGGTTGTCCGTGTGCTGGCCCCATTGGACCCGCAAGATCCACTGAAGAATCCTCATATGCAGCCTGGCCAGAAGAACCATAACTATGACTGTGGCCGTGAGACCCAGGAGACACAGAAATGCCTAAGCTGGTACATGCTGGCTGGAGTACAGCTGACGGGCATGGTTCATCAGGTGCTCCGCTCTGTCTTGTGGCAGGAAGGCTATCCCTTGGGCCGTATCCAGTACCACCCCTATGTACTGAAGTCACTGGCATGAGGTCAGAAACAACTTGGGCAGACTGACGGTGATTCCCATATCCTGAAACAGGTGACAGGTATGAGAAAAGGTTTGGAGCATATGCTCAATGGACAGTGCTGCTAGCAGCCA
Source organism: Neoceratodus forsteri (assembly GCA_016271365.2). Classification (NCBI taxonomy): domain Eukaryota; kingdom Metazoa; phylum Chordata; order Ceratodontiformes; family Ceratodontidae; genus Neoceratodus; species Neoceratodus forsteri. The sequence continues at coordinate 79,967,869 of CM028133.1, read as the reverse complement.
GTCATCCAGGTAGGGGAAAACACAGAACCCTGCCATCTGACAGTAGCTGCCACCACTGCACTGGCGAATCACCCATGGGGCTGAAGATAAGCCAAACGGCAGGGCTCTAAACTGGAAATGGACACCCTGAAAATAAAATTGGAGGAAGTGCCTGTGGGAGGTGCAAACTTTGATATACAGAAAGGCATCCTGCATATCCAGGGAGCAAATCCAATCCCCTTGGCGTAATAGGGGCAGCAGACCCTGAAGAGTTACCATTCTGAACCTCTTGTATTGGATGAACAGGTTCATTTTGCTGAAGTCCAGGATGGGCTGGAGATCTCACGTCCGTTTGGGAATCAGGAAGAAGTGAGAGTAAACCCCTTCCCTTGCTGGGACTGCAAAATGGGTTCTAGGCCTTTTTCAAAAGCAAGGCTTGTATTTCATCTCAGACCAGAGGGACATGACCTGGAGAGTAAGATGACTGAAATGGGGGATGATCCAGAGGCCACTCCAAAAGTTTCAGGGAGTGTCCATGGTTTCTGAGCTGCAGCACCCAACTGCCTGAAGTGATCTCCCCTCACCTGTCGAGATGGAGGAAAAAGTGACCCCTATGATCACTTCCTGCTTTTCTGGAGGGAGGGTGTCTGGTAATGAGTCAAAGGGGGGCCCAGACACAGCCGAAGCTGCAGAAACTCTCAGAGAGCTCCTGATGGTGGAGGGGGCAGGGGTGGGCAGAGCAGCCGCCGTCGCCAGCTGCTTTCCCTGAGGTTTGGCTGATGCCCATCTGTGGGTACCCTGATGAAAGAGTGACCTCTACCCGGACTTGGTATGTGTACGATATATGGAATGGACAGATCTCAGTGTTACCATCCAGCCCCTGGGGTTACTAGAATCCTATCAGTAGTAGTGGTAGGAAGGTAGCAGGCAGCTGGTAGGGAGGTCATTAGATGCTTCTTACACAATGACATCATTGCTCACTCAGCTAGCCTGAGAGAAGAATGACTAGGTCATTCGGAACTCTCAGCAGCATAACCCCTTTGTGTGTACAGCTGCTCTTCGGAGCTTAGAATGTTCAGTAATTAGTCTGTAGTGATTCAGTGTTCAGTGTGGAGGTGAGAGTGGCAGAAGGACTGCCAGATGTGCTGAGCTGAGGGCCCAGCATTTCTCAACCCAGTGGAGTACAATTTCCAGCTTCCAGTGAAGTAGTGGAGACCTTTCTACAGCAGGATTTCCTAATTCCTACTCCCAGTGAAGTGGATTCAAGGGGCAAGCCCCTAAAGATCCTTTGTGTGTTTCAGCTGCCTTGGAAAAGAAAGTACAGTTACATAGGAACTTACCGTAACAGCAGATCTTCGAGAGAGGTTCCTTCTGTAGGTCATCACTTATAGGACTGACGTCACCTGGGGTCGGGCCGCACGGCAGACTTTTCTAGCAATACCTGATGGGGGACCGCCTGACCGACGTCACGTGACTGACGTCAGCGTGACTGTATATAGTGGGCGGTCCCCACGCCTGCCCTCCAGTCCTCCCGCCGGAGCCAGGAAGAGGCCATAAAGCAGGAGCAAACAGGAACTGGGAGTCCCTGTAAAACATAAAATGAGGGGAAGGAGGGAGGGAAAAATATGACCCACTGAAGAAACCTCTCTCGAAGATCTACTGTTACGGTTAAGTTCCTATGTAACTGTACTATCTTACTTCAAGAGGGTTTCTTCAGTAGGTCATCACATATAAGACAGAGTCCCAAGCAGTCCCTCCAGAGAGAGACCGAGAAAAACTAGGGAGGAGGAAGCAAACTCCAACAGAACAACTGAAGTCCAGCGTGAACCCAGCCTAGGACAAACGGCCCTGCAGGATGGCTAATCCAAAGCCGGCACTCCGCCTAGAAGCAATGTCCAGACTGTAATGTTTGGTAAAGGTGTGGACAGAACTCCAAGTAGCGGCGTCACAAATGTCCGCTGTGGAAACGTTCCGAAGAGGCAGCCATGCCCCTAGTAGAATGACCTCTTATGGAACCCAGAAGAGGCTTATAGTACTTCTGGTAACAGTAACGGATGAGTCCCAGCCATTTGGAAAGGCCCTGCTTAGAAACCGGTTTGTCCCTCGACCTGGGGGCAAAGGAAACAAATAACTGATCACAAGAGCGGAGCTCTTTGGTCCGGTGAGTATAACACCGGAGGATCCGATGGACATCCATCGTGTGAAGAAGTGCCTCACCCTTGTTAGAAGGGACAGGTAATAAACCGGAAGCTCTACTGATTGGTTCAGTGTGGATTCCGACACCACCTTGGGAAGGAACCTCGAGTGAATCCTAAGGACCGCCCGGTCTCTATGGAAAATCAAGTAGGGCTCCTTGCAGACTAGAGCATGAAGCTCTGAAATCCTTCAGGCGGAGGTGACAGCCACCAGAAAAAGCGCCTTCCAAAAGAAAGGAAGCGCAGATCACAGCTCATAGCTGGCTCTAAAGGAGGAAGGGTGAACTTTTCCAGGACGGAGTTCAGCTCCCAAGGTGGAGTGGGGCTTCGAATGGGGGGTTTCAGATGGAGGATGCCTTTCAGAAAGGTCTTTGAGACCTCCAACTGAGCCACGGGTTTACCATCCACTAGCTCATGGTACGCTGAAATGGCCGAGCTATGGACTTTCAAAGAAGAATAAGACAGACCATAATCTGATAAAGGAGGTAATCCATGACTTGAGGGGCTGAACAGGAGAAAGGGTCCCAACCCTGAGTGGAAGCCCAGACTGAAAACTGTTTCCACTTCATAGCATAAGTGAAGCGGGTGGACGGTTTCCTGGCCTCGATGAGGACCTGAGGTACTCTAGAGGAGACCCCGAAGCGAGAAATCGCCATGTCTGAAGGAGCAAGGTCCTGAGCCCCAGATGGACCAACCTGCCCTGATCCTGAGTCAGGAGGTCATGAGTCAGTGGAAGTGGAACCAGTGGTTCCCTGGAGAGCTGCTGTAGCAGCAGGAACCAAATTTGTCTTGGCCAGAGAGGAACAATGAGGATCATTCTTGCTCCCTTGGCCTGAAGTTTGAGGAGAACTCTCTGCAGAATGGGAAAAGGAGGAAAAGCGTACAAAAATTTCCCTGTCCATGATACTGATAATGCGTCGCTCCAGAAAGCACCGCGCTCTGGAACGAGCAAGCAAAACTTGGGAAGTTTTGCGTTGGATTGGGAGGCGAAGAGGTCGATCTCCGGATGCCCCCAATTCTGGAAGATGGAATCTGCCACCTCCTGATGCAGTTCCCACTCGTGGGCGAGGGTTCGAGTTCTGCTGAGACTGTCTGCCAGGACGTTTAGAACGCCTGGAACGTGCACGGCCACCAGGACCAGAAGGTGCTGGACTACCCAGTTACACACCCGGCTCGCTTCCCTGCAAAAAAAGTACGATCGGGTTACTCCTTGTTTGTTGATGTACCTAACTATCGACATGTTGTCTGTTTGGATCAGCAGTGTTCCCTTTGGTAGCAGGGTCTGAAAGGCCTGTAAGGCATATAGAACCGCCCTGAGCTCCAGAACACTGATGTGGAGAGAAGTCTCCAGGCCTGTCAAAGGCCCTGAGCCTGATGAACCCCCAGATGGGGCCCCCAACCCCACATTCGAGGCATCCGTGGTGAGGGTAGCTACTGGTGCAGGGTTTCGGAAAGATAGTCCCAGAGAAATGTTGTGAGGATCCTCCCACCACTGTAAATCCCTTTGGACCGCTGAAGAGACCAAGACTGGATGGTCCAGGTTGTCTAGGAACTGATCCCACTGCACCCTTAATGACTACTGAGTGATTCTCATATGTAGCCTTGCTAGGGGAACTGTCATGATGCAGGCTGCCATGAGTCCCAACAGCTGAAGGACCTCCTGGGCAGGAATGGTCCTGAGAGAGGCTACTTTGTGAGCCTGGCTGATTAAAGACTCCACCCTGTCTGGAGGAAGGAAGGCTCTGCACTGGACTGTATCCAGAATTGCCCCAATGAACTGTAATCTCTGGGAGGGAACTAGTGACGACTTGGGAACGTTGACCATAATCCCCAGTCAGTTGAAGAGGTCCCGTGTGAAAGACAGAGTTTCAAAAAGAAGATCCCTGGACGGAGCTGAGATTAGCCAGTCGTCCAGGTAAAGGAACACTGCAAACCCCTTGCAGTGTAGAAATGCCTCAATTACCGCCAGGCACTTGGTAAAAACCCGAGGTGCTGAACACAGATCAAAGGGGAGCATCTGGAACTGGAAATGTTCCCCTTGGAAATAAAAACGCAGGAAACGGCAGTGGCTGGGGAAGATAGGGATGTGCAGGTAGGCATCCTGCATGTCCAGGGTGCAGAGCCAATGGCTCTCCAACAGAAGTGGAAGAAGGCTCTGGAGCATCAGCATGCGGAACTTCTTGTATTCTACATACTGAATGAGTTGACTCAAGTCGAGAATGGGTCTGAAGTCCCCGGTCTTTTTTGGAACCAGGAAGAAATGGGAGTAAAACCCTTTTCCCCTTTGCCCGATGGGAACTGGCTCGATTGCCTCTTTGAGTAAGAGCGCATTAACCTCCTCGCAAACAAGGAGGACCTGGTCCCAGGAATAAGATGACCTCCACGGAGGAGTATCTGGAGGAATCTCCAGAAACTCGATGGTGTTTCCAACGGACACTAACTGCAGGACCCACTCATCTGAAGTGATCGCCCTCCACTCCTGCGCATGGCGGGCAAATCTCCCCCCCCAACTGCTCCCCGTCATGAGACTGAGGGTGCAGTGGGGCTGGGGAGTCAAGAAGTGGCAGGGCGCTCGGGAGGAGGTCCCATCGAACGTTGCTGGTTCTTGGGAGCTGGGGGGGGCTAGTGGTACCCATGGCCTTAAGCTTACCTTGTCGTCTTGCCCGAGCATTTTTCCACTGCCTCCCAGTCCTTTTCCGAAAGGGCTGCTGCTGTTGTTGAGTGCCCGATCGGTACATGGACCTAACGGATTTAAGGGCCACACCTCTGTCCTGTAAATCCGTTATAATGTCCTTGGTATCTCCTCCAAAAAGGACTGCGCCCCCGAAGGGGCTTCCTGAATCGCTGACTAGACTTCGTTGATGAGCCCAGAGAAGCGGAGCCACGAATGCTGCCTAAGGGCAACAGCATTTGCCGAGGTACGGGCCAGCGAATCGACGGAGTCATACGTGGCTCGAAGAGCATGTCTACAGGAGATCTTGGAGAGGTGGAGATCCTTGGCAAGTTCCTCCTTAAGGGGCGAAGGGTCCATGGACTGGACCCTCGTCTTCAGCCTAGCCATGGTCTGTTTTTGGTGAGATACCATATGGGCCACATAACTGAGGAACTTAAGGGCGCACGTGGCCAACGAGTAGACCTTTTTTCCGAACTGGTCCATCAGCCTCAACTCTTTGTCCGGAGGTGTTCTGCTCACGTGCTTGGGAGCTGTGGAGCGTTCATGAGCAGCCGAGATGACAACAGAGTCTGCCTTAGGATGAACCTTTAAAAAAGGTGCATTTTTAGGTACCTGGTATAGCCTGTCCGCCCTCTTGAGGACAGCCGGGATCGAATGAGGCATCTGCCAGACGGTGGTGGTGAGGTCTTGGTGAGGACCCATCCACAGGGGAACCGGAATGGATGGCAAAGACTGTAAGTCCAGATGCTCCGCGAGTCCGCATAGGATCCTAGTCCTCCGACTCCCAACCGGAGTGATCTCTTAAGGTCCTCAAGAGGTCTGAAGAGGAAGGATCCTCCAGAGGGGATTTTGGCGAAGTCCTTCCTTTCATATCCTCCTCAGGTTCCTTGGAGGAGGAGTCCTCCCTCCCATCAGAACTGTCTTCCACCTCCTCAACAGGATGACGATGAAAATCCTGTAAGTGAATGTTCTGTTGAATCTTCCCAGAGATGTGGACGGTGGAAACGGAACTACTCAGGGAAGGAGATCTAGGAAGCTGTGGCTGTGGGAGTCTGGCTTCCAGATCAGTAACCAGCTCTGACCTGGCCCCCTGCCACCAAGACTGGATTAAGGTCTTGAAATCCGGTACCACCGGACGAGGGGGAGCAGGGGCCGGTTGAGGCTGGTGGGGAGGAGGGGAATAAATTCCCTGGTAACCCATACAAGAGGAATATGGGTTGTAACCATGAAAATGTCCCAAATGGCTCCAATCAGGAGTCGAACCCCCAGGTAGGGGTCCCCAGGATACCCAAAGAGGTAATGGGGGACAGTCTGGGGTCTAGAATAGATTCCCGATGAAGGATCAGGCGTCGGAGGAACTCATGTCAGACCTGCCGTTGTATAAATGGGCGGACGGTCTGACGTCGGGACAGTCCACGTCGAAGGGACCAACGTCGGCACTGGCACAACCCGAGCCGGCGCTAGATGAGGATCCGGCACCAGAACCAGACGAGGGAGCTCCGGCGTAGGGGTCGGGTCCAGCGTCGGGGCCAGAGGTATGGGCCTGTCGACCGGGCCCAGCTGAGGGACTGTCGTCGGGATCGCTGGTGTTAGCGTCCCGCTGGAAGGCGGAGGGGCCTCCACAGTAAGATGGATGGCCGTGAAGGAGCCTCCTGATCTGGGACCCCCGAGGGGGAGTGGGAAGGGGTACCCACAGTGATGAGAGACTCAATGGGCTCTCCGGGACTATCGCCAGATGTGTCCAGAGAGGAATGGGAGGACACGGGCGAAGTAGGAGGAGGGAGAGGGGCCTTCTCCCTTTGGTCCCGCTGGCCGTCGGGTGAGGTGCTGTTAGGCCCCCGACGGGGGAACCATGCCCGTGCGGTCATCAGAGATGGATGACTCCACAGGGGCCGCGCGGTCAGGGGAGGAGACCCTGACCGGCTTATCGGTAGTGATCAGGCGACTGCCTCCAGCCGGGGGAGTCAATTTAGCGACCGCCACGCGGTCCCCGGAGAAGCCAACTTAACGGCTGGAGCGGCACAATCGCCGGAGGAACCAGCAGCTGACCTACCCGCTAAAGTCTTGTCCGACTTACCGTCTGTCTTCGGCGGTAAATGGGCCTTGCTTGTGGATGGCGTGGTGTCATCCGCGGACTGAGCCCGCTCACTAGTCTTCTCCTTATGTTTTTTTGATGGGGAAGATTTTTAGAATGCATCCCTAAGGCGCGCCATCTTTTTCTCCAGGGAGGCCAGACGAGTTTTGTGGAGATGGGCCTTCAATGCCACTGTCTCTGTTTTTTAGTGGCCTGGTTGAACGACTGGCAATCAGGGCAGGAGGAGATAAGATGGTTTGGGCCTAAGCAGAGAATGCACTTCTGGTGACTGTCCTTGTGCGGGATCTGCGTGCCACAAGCAGAGCACTTTTTCTTCGGAGAAGACATCAAAAAAATTTGAAAAATTTGAAGAGAATTGCGAGGGAAAACACCCAATGCGAATGAACTTTTTCGATGATCGCTACTGGAAGTCTGCAACATGACTGACACGAGGCGACAGTGGGAAAGAACTGGAGGGCGGGTGTGGGGATCGCCCACTATATACAGTCATGCTGACATCAGTCACGTGACGTCAGGTGGGTGGTTCCCCCATCAGATATTGCTAGAAAAGTCTGCTGTGCGGCCCGACGTCAGTCCTATATGTGATGACCTACTGAAGGGACCCTCTCGAAGTAAGATCTTGAGAGACTGTTTTGACCTGCTACCCAGGAGAGGTGCCTTTCTTTCTGTTGTTCCATGCCCAGAGGACAGGACAACTGGTTTCTGAGTACTGTTCTAAGGAAACAAGTTCTCCAAATATTTAGAAGAATTGTATTCTGGTGTGTGTGTGCCCATAGGTAAGGCTAGAACGCACCTGTCAGTGCCCCTAGTTCACCCAGGAGAGTAAAGTTCTGTAAACTGTTCACCCAGGAGAGTGCAGTTTGTTCTTTGGTCACCCCAGTGAGTGACAGAAAATGGAAAATGTTGGACCTCTAGCATTTCAGTGGGGAATGGGGGTTTCAATGGTGTAACCCTAAAGAATGGCAGACACTGTCGGTTGGGGCGAAGGGTGGGAGTAACACCATCTGAGAGCCTATAAGGCAGGGCTTCCTGGTTCATAAAGGGCACTAGTTTTACCTGAGCAAAGGCCAGTGCTTAGGGATGTGGCTGAGTTTCACATAATTGCACCTATGTTTGAAGAAGAGTTCTGAGTGTGTGGCTTAGTTTCAACAATATGTACACACATGGGAAAAAAATGTTCGCGTGCATGGCCAGGTGTCCACTAGATACACCACTGGGAAATGGGAAGATGATGTTCTTTTGTGTGTTCATGAACTGTACTGCATGCAAGGAGAGTTCATGAAATGTACCTGTCCTGCCTTGACCGACCCATGGGGGTCCATTTCTATTTTAGTTTTCCATCTGTTGACTAAAACCATAGTGCACAATCCCAGTTCTTGCTCTGGACATTCTGATTATTGCTTCTGGTTGTTGAATTTACCTGGGGCCCCCTCAGCAATTTAGATCTAGCATATGCCTAGCAGCCTCCACCCAGGACCTGGGTTGTAATTTTTACAAAAGGTTCATGTGATTTGTTCTTGTACCCCCACCCCTCCCTTCCTCTAGAAAATTAGCCTGATATACATCCCAATGCCAAGGGTGGTACCAACCTTTTTGAAAAGTAAATGGTACGCTAATATGTGGGTACCAATGTCCAGATTTTAATGGGGGGAGGTTGTGCTAACTTGCTATAAGTGGCCCGGGGGTTACATCAGGGTGCGTCCAGACACCTGTAGGTGGGCAAAGATATCTTCCACATCCCCAAACAATGTATACCCTCTAAAGGGGGCATTCATAATGGACAGTTGTACATCTTGTGTGAACCCGAACACCTGAAGTCAAGCGTGCCTGCGCAGGCAAATGCCAGTCGCTGTCACCTGGACCACCGCATCCACAGCATCATAGGCCACCCAGAGAAAGTGGGTACCGGTGTCAAAGGCTGATCTGAGGGAACCCAAGGCTTGCTGTTTGACAGGGTTATCTGGGAAAAGATTGGACTGCATCCCTGGCCTGATCACATAGGGCATTTTGATACTGAACATGTCAGCCAAATAACTGAGGGCATGGATCGCCAAAGTAGATGAGGTGAATGCCCACTTGCCCAGGAGGCCCAACTGACGTGACTCTTATCAGGCGGCAAGGAGCTCAGATGCTTCGGCCATTTAATGTGGTTGCCAGCAGCGTTTATCACCACAGAGTCCACCTGCACCTGTTCTCTGAGAAAAGGTTTGCCAGCTGGGGTATGGTACAGCCTATCGGCCTTTTTGGACATGGCTGGGATCAGATTGGGCCGATACCAGGCAGCCATGGTGGCATCCTCATAAATGTATTAGAGAGGAAGGACCACCAACGAAGGAGTTTCCAGCTGCTGAAGATAGGTGGCAAGCTGTCGTTGCACCAGATCCTGCTCCTTTGTCTCAAATCCCATGGCCTCTTGGATGTCCCTCATAATAGCTGTAAAGGAGGGGTCATCTGGAGAAGGAGATTTGGGGACACACTTTGGGGTGCCCTCACCTTCAGAGAAGTCTATAGAGGGTGCAGGTGAGCTGCTGACATCACCATCGTCCAGAGGTGTGCAAATCCCATTACCCCCTGTCCAGGGCAAGTAAATTTCATTGAAGGGTAAGTACAAAAACAGAGTTAATTTCACTGCAATTAATAGACGGGCAAGTGAAAATTCAGCTACAGTCGTGGCTGGGAAAGTAATAAAAATTTTGATTTGAACACCCCTCCCATCATCTCACTCGTCGTCATCCTGATCGTCGTCAGTGCCAGGCAGATGGAGGTCAGGGTGGTTCTCATCCCCTTCTTCTGTGGGACGACTGGGGGTATTAACTGGTTTAGGAGGTGGTGTGGGGCATGGAGGCACCAGAGTGGATAGCCCAGAGAAGGCCCCTGGGGGTCAGTGGGTGCTGGACCCTAAGCCTGGGGGACCTGCAACCTCATAAGACCCCAAAGGGACATGAGTAGGCCTTGCAAATGCACAGTGACCAGCATCAGTCCAGTGGGTGCTGGGTAAAGACAGACCAACGTTGGTCCTGCGGTGCTGGCTGGAGGTAAAACAGCACTGGCCCTGCAGGCTCTGAATGCAGGTAGGCCAACAGGTGCCAGCTGAGGACAGACCACCGCAGGGGCGATGGGCAAAGGCTGGGGATAGGAGGGCCCATCGGGAGCCAGTTGAAGCAAAACTGGCAAAGGCCCAACAGGCATCGGAAGAGGCAAGGCCGGAGAGGGTCCCATGGTTGCCAGTTGAGCAAGAACAGGTGCCAACGAGGAAGAAGCCCTGACAGGCAAAAGCAGAAGAGGGATCGGACCTTGAGAGGTGCCAGTATCTGCTAATGTCTGCCCCAAGCCTGGAGGAGAAGTGGCAGACCTTGTAGACGGGGCTGATGCAGGAGTCACGGGTGGTAGGCAGGAGTTAGAAACAAGCCTGGCAGCAGCTGAATCCACACTGGCTGAAGAAACGCCGGTAGAGCAAGCACGCTGTGCGCCCGAAGATAGCAAGGGCCTAAGCAGCAGGGGCTGTGGGGCTGGGAGTGAGCCCTGACCCTAAAGACCTCCGCCCGAAATGGTAACAGTGGCAGGAGGTGGTGCCATCAGTAGCCCTGTAGGAGACAGGGCATGCACAGTGGACAAGGCCAACCCCCAAAGGAGGAAGGCCCCTTCATGGTTGACAAACGACTGGGGAGAACATGACCAAGAGAAGGAGGAGGAACAGGGCCTATCCAAGTCCTTCTCCCAGTGTTTGTGTTTCCCACTAGCCTTGTCCCTGGACATCGATGACTGGGAACCCAAGGACTGGGCTGGGGGGACTAAGAAGCTCCTGGTCTGCAGCTTCCAATCCCTGAAGATGACCTTCTGCTGCAGGAGAAAGTTCTCTAAGGTCCTCTGGCGGTGGCACCAGGTGGCCTGGTTAAATCCCTGGCAAATCTGGCAGGCTTAAATGTCATGAGTTAGGCCTAGGCAGCAGACACAAGCAGAATAGCAGTCCTTCCTAGGAAGTTATTTTCCACAGGCAAACTTGGTCTTTGAAGTGATCCGAGGTCGATGATGGTTTAGAAGACATAAAAGGAGAAAAATAATAAAAAAGGAACTACAGTGAGAAAAATAAAACAGAAATGCTGAAAGCATGCAAAAATAGCAGTCGACTGAAGCTACAGCGGTTTCCAGAGGACCGATGTGCACTGGTCGACTGAGGGAAAAGAACTGGGGAGGCTATGGGGGCTGCCCACTCTTATAATGAATACTTTTGCTCAGTGTTCACAAAAGAAGAAGAGGAGGAGTTACCTAAACCAAACAGTAGAAGCACTCTGGGTAGGGGGGTTGACGCCAGTCCATTTACAGAAGAGAGTCCTGAGAGAACTCCTAAAACTCAAGGTGGACAAAGCAATGGGGCCTGACGGGATTCACCCTAGAATCCTAAAAGAGCTAAGGGAGGACCTAGTGACACCACTAACCACACTTAACAAATCATGGGAAGATGGGGTGGTACCTAAGGACTGGAGGAGGGCAGATGTGATTCCCCTTCACAAAAGTGGGAGCAAGGCAGAAGCAGGAAACTACAGACCTGTTAGTTTGCCCTCAGTGGTGGGGAAAATGATGGAATCACTTTTGAAAGAAAGAATTGTTCAGTACCTAGAGGCCAGCGGGGCACAGGACCCAAAGCACCATGGATTCACAGCAGGAAGGTCATGTCAAACGAATCTAATCGATTTCTTTGACTGGGTGACTAAAGTAATAGACCAGGGAGGGGCTGTGGATATGGCCTACCTAGACTTTAGCAAGGCATTTGACAACAGTCCCCCACAAAAGATTAATAATCAAGTTAGCCAGCCTGGGAGTGGGTCCCAGGGTGGTAACCTGGGTAGCAAACTGGCTGCACAACAGGACACAGAACATAATAGTGAATGGAACACATTCTGAAGAAAGGGGGGTTACTAGTGGAGCACCTCAGGGCTCAGTATTGGGTCCAGTCCTCTTTAACGTCTTTATAGGTGACTTTACAGAGGGTCTGGAAGGAAAGGTATGCCTCTTTGCAGATGACACAAAGATCTGTAACAGAGTTGATACACAAGGGAAGGGGGGGTAGAAAGGATGAGAAGGGACTTGGCAAGGTTGGAGGAATGGTCAGACATATGGCAACTTAGATTCAATGCAAAGAAGCGCAAAGTAATGCACCTGGGAAATAAAAATCCAGGAGAAGATTACACAATAGCAGGGGAGGTACTAACGACAACAATAATGGAAAGGGATCTGGGTGTAGTCATATCAGATGACCTAAAGGTGGGTAAGCAATGTGAGAAGTCAGTAAGGAGAGCCAGGGGGATACTGGGATGCATAGGGAGGGGCATCACAAGTAGAAAAAGAGAAGTGGTTATCCCTCTGTACAGACAGTTGGTGAGACCCCAGCTGGAGTACTGCGTGCAGTTTTGAAGACCTCATCTACGCAAGGACATAGACAGGATGGAAGCAGTCCAGAGGTGGGCAACTAAAATGGTGCAGGGTCTACATCAGAAACCGTATAAAGAGAGACTGAGAGAGCTTAATATGTATACCCTTGATGAAAGGAGGGACAGGGGGGACATGATAGAAACTTTTAAGTACCTCAAGGGAATCAACAAAGTCCAGGAGGGTAGCATCTTTCAGAAAAGAGATTTGTAAGAACAAGGGGACACAATTTAAAGTTAGAGGGGACAGCCTAGGGTAATGTGAGGAAATTATTTTCACGGAGAGAGTGGTGGATGCATGGAACCGCCTTCCTGGAGAGGTTGTGGGGTCTAAAACAGTGGGGGAATTCAAACATGCATGGGACAGACATAAGGCAATTATAGTGGGGGGTTGCAGGAAGTAGGCTGTTGGTTAACTAGAATCTGCAGCTTATCCAATAGGTAGGGAAATGGGCAGACTGGGTGGGCCAAGTGGTCCTTATCTGCCATCAAACTCTATGTTTCTATGTTATAGGATAGGCCAACATCAGAGGATGACGTCGGAGGTGGGCAGCCCCCTCTGGTAGACTTCTAGTTGAAAAGTTTTCCATGAGGTCCTCATGCCTGGCAGCTGCGTCCTACCAGTGTGGCTAGCTGCAAGAGATACCCTTGAAGTAAAATCATGTCATTAGGTGACAGATGGAGTCAAGCTTGAAGACTGTTCTTGTGACTTAGAATGCTCAATATGGGACTGTCTAGTGTGGGCAGTGAGCTGTCTAGGACTAGGTAGTTAGAGACTGAAGAAATCACTGTTAGAACAAACACGTCAATCAGCTGTGGCAATGTTTTGGCTGATATGGCTGTGTTCTGTAGAGATTTAAACCGACAGATACTGAGAGACATGGTGAGAAAGAGGAGGAGGATAGAGAAAGAGGACAGACAGACAGAGACATGAGAGAAAGTGATAATGAAAAAAGGTGCAGAGGGGAGGAGACAAGGGAAGGAATCAGAAGATCACCGGAAAGGTGGACAGAAAAGAGACACAGTGAAAAGAGGAGACAAGGGAAAAAATGCGATGTCAGACAGAAAGGTGGAGAGAAAAGCAAGAGAGAGAGAAAAGACAACTGAAAGAAAGAGATGACGGACAAAAAGGGAAGGGTGAGGTGCTAAGATGGCCATCTGAGTGCAGCATTTGTTGGAACTTCCTCGCTATCCTGATCTTTCCTTAAGAAACATAAAGCTAAGATGTTGAAAGAAACTCATTTCCTTTTTGGTGGAAGGAAGGAAGAATAAAGCGCTATGCCATACTGGATGCTTCCTGTGTTCTACCTGCTGAGTGATACTGTGCTGTCATTAGCAGAGATGGCTGTCTCTCAGGGGCTGGCACCTGAGTAAGTGCATTCCCAGAAGAAAATCTTGTTGCAGAAAACTGTTAGCTCACATGATGAAGTTAATCAATCTTATCAACTGACAAAGTTATTGGTAAGTTGCAGAAGAAACTCAATACTATTACTAGTCACAGGGAAGCTGGAAGCAAGGGTTATTGAAAATGAAGATACAGTTGGTGCCTTGCAGCAAGCTGATTTGAAATGACCAGCAAAAGCAGAGTCTTTGTACACCACAACTACAGCAATGACGAGATTTGAGTTTTTCCATAAATTCTTAGCTTGAGAATTACGAAAACAGTATGAGAAACACAAATTTAAGAACAGTCGGTATGCCTGTATGGGAGAAGAGAAACTAAAATGCCATCGCTACGCAAGATTAAGTAAAATTTTGTTTTGCAGATGCATGCCTATCAGATTTAGGCCTTTGGGGTCCAATTTCACCCCAGCAGTACCAATTTAAGGTCACAGCAGCTAGAAGACGCTGTTGACATGGTAAGCAGTCTGAGTGCAGTGCACAGAAACAGTAGAGGAAAATGTCCTCCAACCACAATCTCATGCATACTATGAGTGCCGGCACTGAAAACTGTGAGAAATAAAGGCACTCCCAGCAGTCCCGTCAGTTGCAGTGTCCTTGATGTAGGAGGAGGAAGGCCAGTCAAGCACCTTTCTCCTACACTCCTGAAAACAGAAACAGACAATGACAGCATAAAAAGACCAAAGGTTCATCCAGTCTGCCCAAGTTCCTTATTTAGCCCTGGGGCCTACTGTTCCTCCAGGAACCTAGTCCTCCCCACCTCCATTCTCCTCCCCGATTCTGACACCCTGAGCAACAACTATACCCTTCATTCTGTCCCAACCATGCTTAAAACCACTGACTGTTTTTGTACCCACCACCTCAAGCTGGAAACCTGCTCCGTTACATCACCCTTTCTGTAAAATAGTATTTCCTCATGACCCTCTTCAACTTGCCTCCTGTTCGCTTCCACTCTTGACCATCAGCTGGTATTCAATTAAGCAGTTCCCCACAATTCACTCTATTAACTTCCTTTAGGAATTTGAAGGTCTACATCATCTCTCCCCCTTTCTGGTCTCCAGTGAGTATATATTCAGTGCCTTGAAGGCGAGGCATTCCTTATAGGATATGCCCTGCTGACCCCGAATTATTTTTATTGCCCTGTACTGCATGTCTCAAGCCTATCCCTACCCTTGCTGAGGTGAGGACCCCATAACTGGGCGCAGCACTCAAGGTGTGGCCTCACAAGGATCTATACACAGGAAGTATTACCTCCCTTTTACTGCTATCAGTATCCCTTCTGGATACATCCAAGCATCGTATTTTCCTTGCTATAACACTTGTTCCACTGACTCAACTGCTTTAGAGAGTCGCTGATAACTCTAAGGTCTCGTTCCTCAACCATGGTACTGAGACTCACCCCTCTCAATCCCATCCAGTCCTCCGTCCATGGATTCCTTTTCCATAGGTGCATCATCTTGCACTTTCTGGCACTGAATCTCAGCTGTGAAACCCTTGACCACCCCTCCAGCTTTTGCAAGTCTCTCTGCATTTCCTTTATTCCCTCGTCACTATCCACCATCCCACAGAGTTTAGTGTCATCTGTAAAGAGAGACAGCCTGCCCTGGATCCTCTCACCAATGTTGCTGATAAATCTGTCTACAATAAATCTGGAAAAGCCCCCATACCCCTGCCACAAAACCAACACTCAACATTTTATTCATTCATTCATGCATTCACTCACTCACTCAGTAACCAGCTGGAGGTACTGGACCAAGACCCTTTCTCAGACACACAACCTGGACCTGAAGGCAGAACACACAAACACAGGTAAACCTAAACACAATTGGCTAAATATCCAATGGGGGAAAAATCATCTTGTATAATTAACGGTCACACACTGAACTATCTAAGCAAGCATGGCCTCAAACAAAATCAAGCCTCCATACTGCCCATTCCTGCCTATGCCCCAGAAGCTACAGCTCTTCCCTAATCCTTTATTGCTAAATTGACCTGCACATACCAGGACAGATTTCCAAAGCCCCAAAACCCATGCTGTGTCCAGGGAAATTTTCCAGGTGTCCCTTGTCCCTTGATGCATGTGAGTGCGAGGAGTCAGCAGTAAACAGTTCTATGTCCATTGGTGGTGGACATGGGCTGCCAGGGACTGAGTGTGCTTGCACCATTTTATTTGGTCTAAGAAGACTGTCATGATTGGGAGATGCAACAACACAAATGCATACTGCCAGAAACCACAGCATAATTAGCACATATTCAGCTGCTGTACTGAAAACAGTACCCGCTACAATCAAGAGGATAAAGGACATAGCAAGTGCTGCTGGATCTCATTTTGAAATTTCTGGGAACAGAGTTTCATTATTCTGTGCATACCTGATGTATATATTTATTATTTGTTTTTAAATATTTTTATTGACCAATTGAAAACGTAACTGGAAAGGAACACGGAGCTAAACTAACTTCCAGGTGAGACCCTGGGGAAAGGGGAGAGGGAAGAACAAATACATTCAAAGGTATTCACAGATAGGGTGGAGGCAGTACAAAAGAGGGTAACCAAAATGGTGTAGAGCCTGCATCAAAAGCTTTATGGGAAGAGACCTCGGGGAACTAAATACATACTCTCGAAAAGGAGGGAAAGGGGGATATGATACAAGCATTCAAATACCTAACATGTATTAACAAGGTACAGGAAGGTAACATTTTCTACAGAAAAAGAAATTTGAGGACAAAGGGTCACACTATGAAGCTGAAGGGGGAGGCTTGGAGGAAATACTTCTTCACAACGAGGGTGGTAGACGACAGGAACGGCTCCCAGAGGAGGTGGTGGGTGCCAAAATGGTTACAGGATTCAAGCATGCATGGGGCAGAGACATGGGGACCTTGGAAGTAAGGCAAGGGGTGGAAACGACCAGAGATTGCGCAGGGTCTGAGATGGCACAGTAGGTAGGGAGAACTGGGCAGACTAGATGGGCTAAAAGGTCCTTCTCTGCCTACAACTTCTGTATTTCTAAGTAGATTACAGTCAATGTAAAAAATCAAAAACAATACACAGGCATATGTGAATAACCAAAGTTATTAAACAGCAGTAAACAGATTCTATCAAAGGGCATTAAAGAGTCAATCAGGAATATACCCAAGAATGCAACGTAACAATGAATAAAATAACTACTGTGCATCCTCTAGTGTTCTCCACCTTTCTGATCCGCTGGCCTAACCTCTATTGTTCTCTCTCTCTCTCTATGGAAATTCCGTCTATTATCTGTCACCCTCTCTATCCGCCGCTGCTTTCTGTTGTATAGACCGTAAATTTTTCCTTATGTTCTCCCTCCATAATCCACCACTTCACAGGTACTAACGTAGTGCTTTGAGGTCCTGATTTTTGTGGTTGTTGTAAATGTCATGATAAAAAATATTCTACATTATACGAGTTTCTTTACTTTATGTGCACCTGATTCATTGCAGCGGGGCTCCAGTTTCCAGATGCTGACTTGAGCCACAGTGTTTCTGTTCTTTAAAAAATATTCTACATAATACATGAGAGGCAGCCAATCACAATTAAGAACTGCCGCCAGTTATTCTCACACAAACTGCGTCACAGATCCCCCCAGTGTCAGTTATTCAAGTAAACCCCTGCCACAGTCAATCACCCCATAACCACGCCCACAGAGGGTTAGTCGCACCTCAAAATCAAAGGGAAAAGAAAAAAAATGATGCTGGATACAGCATCTGCTTCGGAGGCTCCACAACAAATAAACAGCACCTCACACAGAAAGAAAAATCTTGAACAGTATTTCCCAGGATAAAGGGACTACAAAAAAGTGGTGGCAAAGATTTTACAGCCATTTACTTTAGTTTCTCTCACCAGCATGCAGTCGGAACAGCCACCTCCACCCACCACAATGACCGTACAACTGCAGTACTTTAAAACACAGACACAGTCTTTTACATATTTTACTAATTTTCTCCTCTACTAAAAAAACCTCACCCATGATTTTCAATCCTCCCACTCTGTCAAACTGACTCTGTCAAATGCAAACACCATCAGATCTAACCTGGTTTTCCCGCAACAGTGTCGTAACCTGGTTTTCCCACAAGTGTCAGTGTGGCTCAGATGCTCAGGAACTGAAACAGGGTATTTTTTTTATAAAAAAATCACACAATCTAGGATCTAGTCCTTTGCAACCTGCCGAGCCGCCTTTCCCAATTTCACAGATTAGATGTGATCGGACTTCCGGTTCCCCCCCCCCCACTGCTGTGGCTTTGGGTGCTGTGCGCACATACACACACACACACACACACTGAGGTAACTGACTGGAGCCACTCTAAGTTCTAATAAAGCAAAACTCCAACTGGTATAATAGTAATAACTCTCAGTGAGTTGAAATATACTCGCAATAACCGGTTTCTGTGGGGATTAAACACCTCGGCTTTGTCTCGGATTTTAATCATCCACAGAAGCCGGTTATTGCATTGTATACTCCAACTCACTGAATGTTATCACTTAAATATACTACTGAGAATGTTATAGTTGAAAATGACTGTGAAGTTTTTAACAATATCACTGATGAAGAAATTACTTAAAGGAAAGCTCTGCTTTGCACGGGCTCACGCCCCTGCAAACCTAACCTTCCAGTTTAGGTTTACTGAAAAAAGCAGCTTTTCCCTCATGTCACAAAGCTGTTTACGTTAATTCTCAAAAGTCTGCTACCCGGAAGTATGGCAGACACTTGAGCGGTTCCATTTAGTTTAAAGGTGTGGCGCCACACCGTGCGCTTCAATACAAATGCACTGAAGCGCACTGTGCGGCGCCATGCCTTTACAGGAAATGGAGCCGCCCAAGCATCCGCCATACTTCCAGGTAGCAGACTTGAGAATTAAATAAACAGCTTTATGTACGAGCAAAGCCACTTCTTTTTCAGTAAACCAAACCACAGGGTAAGGTTTGCAGGTGGAGACTCTGCAAAGCAGAACTTTCCTTTAAACATAGAAACATAGAATTTGATGGCAGATATGACCGCTGGCCAACCCAGTCTGCCCATTTCCCTACCTAATGGATAAGCTGCAGATCCTAGTTAACCAGCAGCCTACTTCTTTCTACCCCACCCCTAGAATTGCCTTATGGCTGTCCCATGCATGCTTGAATTCAACCACTGTTTTTGACTCCACAACCTCCTCCGGAAGGCCGTTCCATGCATCCACAACCCTCTCTGTGAAAAAATACTTCCTTCCATTACCTCTGAGCCACCCCCCTCTATCTTCAAATTGTGCCCCCTTGTTCTTGCACGCCTCTTTGTTTGAAAGATGCTACCCTCTTGGACTTTGTTGATTCCCTTGAGGTACTTGAAGAAATAGAAGATTTCAGATTAGAAGCAAGGGTCGATTTTAACATTGCTTTACTTGTCCAGGGCATAGTGTAAACTGACCTGCACTAGTGCAGCTAACCCTCTACTTGTCCAACTTGACTAGTGCAGGCCTTCCTTGGTGGTCACAGAAATAAAATAAAAAAAACTTACTTTAGCAGGCTCTAGTTCTCATGCTAATCTCCCTTACTGTTCCATATGGCCAGGTGTTATAAACAGCTCTTAAGAGCTGCAATTACGAACATACAAAATTTGCCAGCAGATAAAGGCCTAGTGGTCTATCAAGTCTGCTCAAATGTGCAGCTACATCCCTTATTCTGCAGCTGCCCCTCCTTCCCACCCTCCCTTGACCCTCCCCCTTGCCCTGTCCCAGCCCCTTTTGAAGCAGCTCACTGTTCTACTGGATACCACTTCTGTCGGTAGCACATTCCACCCAGCTACCACCCTCTCCATCAAAAAGTGTCTCCTTATCTCCTTCCTGAACCTTCCTCCCTCCAGTCTCATATCATGGCCCTGTGTGTCCCTCCCTTCCCTTACTTTGAAAAGCCCCTCCACACCTGACTTGTTTATTCCTTTCATGTACTTAAAGGTCTCAATCATATTCCTCCCTGTCTCTCCTCTCCTCCAGCGAGTACATATTCGACTCCCTCAGCCTCCTCTCATATGGTAAGTTCCCCAGTCCCTGGATCATCTTTGTCACCCTGCACTGCACCCCCCTCCAGTAACTTAATGTCCCTCTTCAAATACAGGTGCCAGTTCTGAGTGCAGTACTCCAGGTACGGTCTAACTAATGATCTGTACATTGGCAGAATCACCTCTCCTCACCTCGAGGATATACAGTACCCCTTGCAATGCAACCCAGCATTTTGTTGGCCTATGCAGCTGCCTTCCAACATTGTGCAGAGTTGTTCATTGACCCCGTAATGTGCACCCCCAGATCCTTCTCCTCCTCTGTCTCAGCTAGCTGCACTCTCCCCAGCTGGTAACTCCTCCTTGGGTTTTTCATCCCAAAATGCAGCACCTTGCACTTTTTGGCACTGAACCCCAGTTGCCAGGTATCCAACCAGGTTTCCAGCTTTGCCAGATCATCCTGCAACCCCTGCCATCCACCTAAGTCGTCCAACACCGCTCCTATCTTGGTGTCGTTAGCAAAGAGATCGATCTTGCTCTTGATGCCCAATGATATGTCTGCAATGAATATCCCAAACAACACTGGTCCTAACACCGAGCCTTGCGGAACACTGCTCATCACTGCCCTTCAGATGACAGCTTCTCACCAACCACCACCCTCTGTTGCCTTCCCTGAAGCCAGTTCCCTACCCATCTCCACAGCTTTGCATCCGTCCCTGTGCCTTCTAACTTACTTCCCAGCCTCCCATGTAGCACCGAGTCGAATGCCCTACTGAAGGTCTAGGTACAGGACATCCACTGCATGTCCCCTATCCAACTGCCTAGTTACCCAGTCATAGAACTCCACCTGGTTGGCTTGGCAGGATCTGCCATTGATAAAGCCATGCTGTCTGCTGTCCTGTAGCCCTCTGGCCTCCAGGAGGAACACTAGCCTCTCCTTCAGGATAGTCTCCATCAGCTTACCCACGATGGATGTGAGGCTCACCAGTCTGTAGCTCCCCGGTTCATCCTTGGGGCCACTTTTGTGGAGTGGCACCACATGAGCCATCCTCCAATCTTGAGGTACACACCTTGAGTGTAGTGAGGCACTGAATAAGTCTGACAAAGGTCCCACCAGGACCTCTGCCAGCTCCTTCAGTACCTTGAGGTGGATGCCATTTAGGCCTGGCACCTTGTCCACCCTCAGTGCCCTCAAACCCTCCAGAACCCTTCCCTCTGTGATTTCCCCATCCATCATCCCCTCCCCCTCCGTTCCTGCCCTCTGTCCCCCCCCTTGGGTATCACCCTTCTCCTTAGTAAATACCAAGCAGAAGCAATCGTGAAGCCTGCCTTTATTATCCCTAATTCCACCTACCCCCTTCCTAATCCTTAGTATATGGTCCTTACAGCTCCTTTTCTCCCTGATGTACCTGAAGAAGTCCTTCTCTCCCTTCCTTTTTTTTTTTGTCAACTCTTTTTCCCTCCAATCACGGATCAGGGGAACTCTTTCAGGCATCCTTCCCTGTAGCCACCCGCCTGAGAACCGCTCAGTCTGTAACCCTCTCCCCCCCCCCGGCCGCTCCCAGCACCCCCAGTTTAATCTGTCCAGGAAGGGTAGCCCGACTCCTACCTGGGCTCCTGGAAAGACAGACTTTGGCAAGCGGTGGGGCCAGAGGTGGAGGAGATATGAGGCTCAGCCGAGACAGATCCGGTGCTGGGCGTGAAGTGAAGGTTGCCGTCGTCTATCCCACTGGTCCAGGTTTTTCTGTTTTTCTGGCTTGTGTACCTCTGAGCTCAGACGAGCAATGACGTCCAGCTCAGCTGATGCACACTCCCATGCACCTCCGAAGGACGTCCGCCGCAGCTCCTAACCCTGCAGCATGAGTGCATCATGACTGTAGTGACTCCAGCCCATAGGAGACACCAGCGCAGCAGTTGGTGAAACTTCCGTCCACATGGGACGCTCAATCCTTCCCCTCCCTGCCGACCCTTGATGGCCGGGCTCGCTCTCAACCTGGTCGCCGGGTGGCTTGAGGTGTGGCGTCCAGCGCCTCAACCCTCAGCACCACCAGGCCGGCTTCTCCCCCTTCTTAATGCCCTGCACCAGCCTGAGCTCCTTAAATGCCTTGGCTGCCCTTACTGCCTTGGCAGCTCTTACTGCCCTTGTCGCCTCCTGCAATTCCTTCAGGTACTCCTCCTTGTCCTCTCCCCTCCCTGTGTTTTTGTACCTCCTAAAGGCAGCTCTTTTCCTCCTTACCTTTTCCACAACCTCTTTGCTCACCCAGCTAGGTTTCTTTGCCCTAGCCTTCTTGCTCTGGGCCTTGCTACAAGTTCTGGTTGCCTCCACTGTCCCCAGCTTTATGAGTTTCCACCTCTAGTTAGTGCCCATACTAGGCTGAATTCTGACCAGGTAACCTTTTACCACTTCCTCCATCCTCCCGAAGTCAGCCCTCCTGAAGTCCAGCACCCTTGTGCTGGACTCCACTCCTTCCTTACCCATATTCAACGTGAACCATACTGATCCTCCAGCCACCTGAAGTCGGCCCTCCTGAAGTCCAGCACCCTTGTGCCAGATTCCACTCCTTCCTTACCCATATTCAACGTGAACCATACTGAGCAGTGGCCACTCCCCACCAACGGTTCTTCCACCCTCAGTTCCCTCACAAACTCCCCATTTGCCAGCATAAGATCAAGGGTATCCCCCAACCTGGTTGGTTTGTTGACCATTTGCATCAGGAAGCTGTCCTGCTCCCTTCTATTCCTGGTTGTTGGGGTACTCCAATCTACTCCTGGCATGTTGAAGCCCCCCACGATCACTACACTACCCTTCTCGCAGCTCCTCCTGATCTGTCCCGCTAGTTCCCTGTCTAACTCCTCTGTCTGAGAGGGTGGCCTGTACACCACCCCCATCCTAAAAGTTAAATTCTTGGAATCCTGGATTTGCATCTATAGTGACTCTGTACTACCCCCCTCCCCTTTCTCCCATACACACTTTAGTCCTTCCCTCACATATAGTGCCACCCCAACCCCCCACCCCTGCTTTCCCACTCACTCTATCCCTATGAAATATCCTGTACCCTGGTATCGACAGGTCCCAGTCATTATATTGGGTGGCCCATGTTTCAGTGATGGCCACCATGTCCACCTCCCCCTCTGCCATGAGAGCCTGTAGCTCTGCAGTTTTCTTCCCAAGGCTCCTAGCATTCAGGGTGACCACTTTCCACCCCTTCCCCCCCATGCCCTCCTTTACTAGCACTGCCACTACTACTTGCTCTCTGTCCTTCGTCACTGTTATGGTGGGGTAAGCTCATATGGCTTCCCAACCTGTGGTCTCTGCATGTCCCTTGCCCACTTGCCACCCCCGCCCCTAGTTTAAATTCCCAACTACCTCTATGTACTCCATCCTCTGTGTCAACACTTTCTTTCTCTCCTCACTCAAGTGTAGGCTATCCTTGGCATAAAGACTACTGTCCTCCCAGGTCCCTCCCCACCAGCCCATACCCTTTAACATGATACCAGGTTCTTAGCCATTTGTTAAAATCCTTTATTCTCAACTTTCTTGCTGTGCTTGCCCTGGGCACTGGAAGTATCTCTGAGAAAGTTACTGATCTTCCTGCCCCCTCACATAATTGTCCTAGCTCCTCAAACCTCCTCTGGACTATATCTATTGCCCTGTCAGTCAGGTCGCTTGTCCACAAATGTATAATTAAATGAGGCTTCTCCCTACCCCTTCTAGCATATTTTAGAACAGATTGTTCCACCCCTTCCGCTGTCATTCCTGGCATGGCCTTCATGCAAATGCGACTATGCCTCTCCCCCTTGCTACCCCACCTGATTCCTCTTAGTACTAAGTCCCCTAGCACTAAGATTTCACCCCCTTACCAACTGCTTGCTTCCCTTCCTCTCCACCTCTCGCTCCCAGTTCCTCCTCTTCCTCCTGCACAGTAGTTCCCCCTTCTGCCCCTGCTGTTAATTCCCCCAGCAGAACTTCCCCCCTCTCCAGTTTCATCCAGACCTCTATCAGTTACTCCTCCAATCTCATCACCTCCCTCCTCCTCCTTTCCCTCTAGTACTGCAAAATGATTTTCTGAAGACCCTTCTATGCCAGCTTCCTCCCTCCTCATATTAGCCCGTTCCCTCCTTTCGACTCAAAGACTGTTGCCTCTTCTCCTACCCTCATCAGTCCCTTTCTCCTCCTTCCTGCTGTATTATTTACCTCGACCTGAGTTCCCCCAATGCCATTCCCCTTGGCCTGGGTCCCCTGTCTCTTCTTCCCTTCTTCTGACCCAAACTGATCTCCCCTCCTCCCTCCCTCCACTGTTGGGCTATAGCCTCCTCCAGTCTGTTCTGCCTGTCTTAGCTCCTCCTGCACACCCTTGTTCTCCTTTTTAAGTTTCCCTATTTGGTTGCACACTAAACATCCCCCACCCTCCATGCAAATTTTAGAAAGATTGGTGCGCTGCAGTTGTTGCAGCCTACCAACCTTACCCATTGCTCTCGTTGCCCACCAGCAACTCCCCCACCCTTCCAGATGAAAGATACCCAACGCTCCCCCAAGTTACCTGGCACTGCAAGGTGGGAACCCCACAAAAGACTCATTGCGAGTCATTGTCACCCCACTCTTAGGGTTTACAACTAGTGTCCAGGCTGTGATCAGGGGTGGAGTGCTGTTAAGTCAGTAGCTCCCACTGTTCTAAATGTGTGCTGAAATGTGTGTGTTAATGTGCCCCACAATGTTAGAGATGACCTGTAAACTAAATCCAGCAGCCCGCTCCCGTCCCACATACCTTTGTAAACTGCAGCAGGAGTCCAAGGCTGCTTTCAGTATATTTGTAAACAAAATCTGCACATTTTAATTTACTGCCGAAATTTTTCAGCGAACACGGAAGTGGCGGTCGGGTCCTGATCGAGAGGGCACAAGTTTACCTGGGTATTCCACCCAGGTTTGTGATGTTACTAACACCATTACTATCAATGGAACAGCAGGGAAGGGGGACTTAATATGCTTATGTTATGACTTTTGCGGGGGTCTTCATGCCCAAATTAATACCTACAGCAACACCGGAACGGGCTTCACTGAGACGGTGGTGGAACCATGGAATGTGCTGCCCAGGGGACTGGTGGAAGCAGAGAATGTGTAGAGGTTCAAGAGGGACTGGGACAGGTATAGTGGGAGGGTTGAGCTGACAAAGTCCAATACAAGGGGACTATCTTGGACTGGGAATAGAGAATCCCAAGTCGGTGGAGGGGACAGCAAGGTCGGCACCCAGTATGGGGGCTGAATAACGAGCAGACATGAAAGACCATTAGGTCACTACTCTGCTGGCATTTCAGTATGTTAGTATGTTAGCATGTAAGGTGTCAATTAGGAAAGCAGGAGAACTAGCAGACTAGCAAAGGCCAGAGCAAGAGGGAACAAAAAGAAGTTTGAGATGGTGCTGGAGAGAAAGGGAGGGAGACAGGTGGAGTGTGGGGGAGAGGGAGTTCTCAGTGGAAGGAAGATTCAGAAGCCTCGCTGTATCACTGCAATTCATATTTGAGATCACTATCATTTGTGTTCGCGCACACACACTTGCCTTGCCGCTGTGTTTGCATCTATTACAGCTCTTTATTGTACAATCTTAATCACTCCTCACACAAGGTGCAGTTTGAAATGAGATGCATTCTGTAGCTCCGATTACTTTCCTGGATTTATTTCATGAATTTCAATTCAATAAAATACTTTTTAGTTAAAATTCAGCCAAAACTGTGAATTTTTACTTAGCCTTCCCCACTTTCTCTGCAGCTATGCACAGTAAACCTTCTCCATTTTCTTTACAGCTATGCACATTAACATGAAAACAGGATCAAGATCTCCTAAACATCTTCTGTTCTGGCTGTTTGTCTGCATCTGGCATCACCATCCTCTGCTTGTTACAACACAATCTGTTGCTGTGGAAACAATTATTTTTTATGTGAAATATTTTGACTTGGAGATACTACTTTGAGCAGAAAGCAGCTCATTTCCATTCTCCCATTCACTGGGAGAATGGTACAAAGGTGGGAACAGCACAAAATATGAAAACACAGCATAAAATGCAATAACAGTATAACAAAATTAAGGCACAGCACATTTTATTTATATAGCGCCCTATCCAAGGGCTCAGAGTGCTGTACAGTAAGAGCAATACACCCAGGAATTAAAATCAGAATTTAAGTAAAATGGAAAGCTTTTTCAAGAGAAAGGTTTATAAGGAGGCTTTATAGGCCTCCACCGAGCTGACTGCATGTATGTACGGTGGCAGTGAGTTCCACAGCACTTGTGCAGCAGTACCAAAGGCTCTGTCACCCGATCTCTTGAGACGAGAAGGAGGTACCACAAGCAAGCCAGCCTCGACGGAGCATAGGGCGTGGGGAGGCTGATATGGCACCAGGAGCTCTTTGAGGTAGTCGGGACTCAAACCACGTAGGGCCCTGTATATCAACAAACAGATCCTGAAGCTGATGTGCGACTCACAGGCAGCCAGTGCAAAGCACGCAGAATATGAGTGACATGGTCCCTCAGAGAGGCACCTGTCAGCATCCTGGTCACAGCATTCTGCAGTAGCTGCAGTTGATCCATCAGTCCTCCAGACAGCCCTAGGTACAGAGCGCTGCAGTAATCAAGACTGTTGGTAACAAAAGCATGGATGACCTTAGCCAGGTCATCAGGCGTCGAGAACGGTAGGATCCTGGTGATATTCCGAAGATGAAAGAAACCGGATCAAACAACCAACGACCCCTTTTGTTCACGGGTCAGTTGGTCGTCTAGAAAAACACCAAGATCTCTAACCACACTCACCACTGACAGGGGCTGCCCACCAACAATTAACATCTAAATACAGACAGTAGGCTAATAAAAACAGGGTGCATTAAACAAATACTGTTGTACACCATGAAAATATGCACAAAAAACAGTACTGTTAAAAACAGAGACACAGAAAATGGTGGCAGAAAAAGACTTTTGGTCCATCAAGTCTGCCCATAAGCCCAGGATGAGTACAGGGTTTTTGCTCACACTACCTCCCTCCTAGGATTCCTGCATTACTGTTATCCAGTTGGTCACTATTAACCTCTTAACTCTGCCCACCCTTGTCTGACATTGCTGATGGTTTGGGCGCCCACTACCTCAATCAGCATGCTGTACCATACTCAACTACTTTCTATGTAAAACAGAACTTCCTCCCATGCTTCTTGACTCTCCCTCCCGCCGGCTTCCATTCATCTCCCTGTGTTCTAGATCCACTATTCCTGCTGTACAGTTCCTTGCAGTTCACCTTGTTCATTCCTTTCAGGAACATGAAGGTCTATTATATTGCCCCTCTCTCCTCTGGCTTCCCAGTGAGTACATGTTTAGGGCCCTATGTTAGTCCTTGTAGGACCGGTTCCAGCCCCACACCAGTAACTCGGGAATCAGTTCCATTACTCACACTGTAGTGCAGCATGGGGAAGGGGAGGCTTGGTGCTGCACTACTGAGGTGACGAGTTTAAGATCAGATGCTAAACCAATGGCCCAGTCACCTGTTTTGGTGGTTGCTCACGTGGACAGTAAAGATCCCACAGCGCTTCTCGAAAACTGTAGGGAAATTTTATTGATCAATTAAAACAAACTGAACAAAAGTGGAACTGATGCAATCATACAAAAGAAATCCCAAACATCAACAAACAGGATTACATCATGTTTGATCCAAAATAGAAAACAAAGAAAAAGGAAAGCAGCAAAATCAGATTCCAAACTTAGGCAATCTTATTCATTAACCAGCCTCAGTGTTTGCAATGCTGTAAAACACTGCCTCAAACCCTTCCACAAACTTTTAAATTTACTGATAAATGTAGGAGTATTCCCAAAGTATCCTGGCAAATTCCCCCATTCACTAAAAATAACACCAACAAGATAACCTGCGTCAATATCAGTTTGCATCTGCATCCTCCACCGGACGAGGCTGAAAATAGGGAGAACTGTCTAGTTCTCCTTTTCCCAGTGAACAAACACTTACAATAAAAGTCGTGAAACGGGGATAGGTAAGGGGATGGATAAAAATGTGGAGGGAGGACTGACAGTGGGGGAGAATGCCGGACCAGAATTTGTAAGTCAGGCAGGTTCCATATGTAAATCACCACCCTTCCAGGATGGGCAGCCCAGGCTGGAGTACTGATCGTAATGGTGGGTACAAGGGGACAGTTAGGGGTGAAATGGTAAAAAGCATGGAAAAGAGGGTCCAGTCTGGCTAGGGAGGATTCAGGTGCTGCACCATATACAATCTTGCCATAGTCCAAGACTGAGAAATGCCAAACTATAATGTCATAAACAGAGGATTATGACACTGGGCGCAGACAAACTAGAGCAAAATAAATCTTATGGACTGAGACATTTTCATGAGATTTGTTTTATTAATGTCTTTATTATATTTGCAATACATACAGAAAAAATCTGGCTAGGAACACTTTCTAGCAACGAAGAACAGTGTATACATCAAAGTCATTTAAGAAAAAGCTGACTAGCCAGTGCAGGCGTAGCACTACCACTTGCGACGCCTGTGACCTGGGTTCAGGAACAAACCCAGGTCATGGGAAGGACGTCCAGGGGTAGTGAGCCAAGCATCCCAGAGAACACTCTCCATCTCAGGGAAGGGGGACAATTGGTTGTTGCTGTGCTACCGCCACCTGGGTGACCACGGGTGCCAGTACAAGTGGAGACGGTCACGCGAACTATACAACAGACAGCAGTTAGCTTGGATGTGCATACATACGCGCATGCAGGCTGGGAGCCCTTCTCGGCATCCGTGAGGGGAGAACATCAAAAAAAGGAGCAACAGCCATAGCAAGAAGACATCCACCCCTCGCTGCAGACCCCTCACCACAGTGCTCTCTCTCCCTTGAGCGCCTACCCAGTCTCCATCCAGAAGTAAGAGGGGCCCCTCCTGATGGCTTCACCCCTTGGAGATAAGCCACGGGGTGTAAGAAGGAGAGGTAAGTCCCGTAGAAGATGGGGCTGGACGAGGAAGGTAGGGCTGGACAAGTACGGTAGGACCAATGGGGGATGGCTGTAACAAGAAAAAAGCATACTAATAAAAAAAAAAAATTGGCAATTTAAAAAGCGTCAATGCTGAATTTTATAAATGTAGATCAAAAAAGAATGCAATTGCCCAGCAACAGTGCTGTCTCCCGTGGTGCCAATGACCTGACCAGGGGTGGGGTGTCTCAGTGTCCTAAGGTATGCTCTCCTCCTGTGGGGATTGAGGGGGCAGTTGTGCCCTCCACTACCACCTGGATAAGCATGGATGGCACTGCAGCAGAGGTGTCATGGGGGACAGGCACTGGACTGGCGTCGTGTCAGATCATTAGCATGCATGCTTGGAGCCCCTAGCATGCTGGCATCCATGGAGAAAAAGAAAAACCTAAGGAAGAAAACCCAGAAGCATCGCAGGGCGACACTGACAATTCTCCAAGCAGCATCACAAGATGACACTGACAATACTCCAGCAGCATCGCAGGATGACACTGACAATACTCCAAGAAGCATTGCAAGATGACACTGACAATACTCCAGCAGCATCGCAGGATGACACTGACAATACTCCTAGTCCTGCCACACTGAAAAGCTACCCTATCAGAGCAGCACCCTACCATTTGGCGGGTTGGGGGACGTAGGAATGGGGTAGGTGGTGACAAGACTGCAGTGCTGGGAGCTGGTCCTGGTGGATAGGGAGCTCTGGACCAATGGAGGCATCCATATATAATCAAAATAAATAAACTCATTCATAAAACATCCTGTAACTTTACTGCAAAGTACTACATAGCTGGGGTTTCACTCTGTGGCAACAAGTCATCACATTACTGCTACAGAGTGACATCAGACTGCAATTTCCTAAATTTATAAACTTATCGGCCCAGATATTCAAAAGTGTTGCGCCATGCACAACCCACTGATGCGCCTCGGCGCGATGTTCAAAAGGGAAAAGTGCGCCGCACAAATCCCAATGCGCCGAAGCGCATCAGTAATGTATGCAGGTACAGGTAGGGGGGGTGTACCCAGGCATAACCTGCACAGCCCGATAGTCAGCCTGGGATGTGCAGAGTCATGCATGCGCAACCCCTACCTGCGCCCGCACAAAGTTAAGCCAAAAAAAAAAAAGGAACAACTGATGGCCACCCATAGATGAGCTGCCGCATTGCAGGGCTCAATATGGCAGCTGCCACCTGTGGGTGACCACCCGAGTTCCTGCCGCACCTGGCGGTGCCCCCCCATGCCCCATCGCAGGCATCCGTGTAGTGAAATCCCCCCGCCCTATATCCCTGGTGGTCCAGTGGACCTCTATGTGCCCGATCGCAGGCATCAGTAATATAACCCCTCCCACGTCCAATATCCCTGGTGGTCTTTTGGACCGATCACTGCCCGATCGCGGGCATCTGTAACTCATAAATACCCCCACCACCCTGGTGGTCTAGCGTACCCTCCACCCGCCCACTGAGCCCCACCGCCCGCCTCCCCGCCAGCTGCAGCAGCACCCCACCCGCCAGCCGCCACACTCCGCCAATACAGACAGCCATTGGTTCACAGCCATGCAGCAGCCCATATCAGAACATAGTTCAGATATGTGAATGAATTCATTCACATATCTGGACTGAGAGTACGGGTATGGCTGCTACCCATTGACTCACGCCAGAACCAACGGGCTGGCAGCCCTACCGAGCCGTCAGTCGGTGGCGGGGTGCCGCCGCCGCCGGCTGACGGGGTGGTGGAGCTCAGTGGGCGGGTGGGAGGGGGTCACACTAGACCACCAGGGTAGTAGGGTATTTTATGAGTTACAGATGCCCACGATCGGCAGCGATCGGTCCACTGACCACCAGGATATTGGACGGGGGTATTATACCGATGCCCACGATCGGACACACAGAGGTCCACTGGACCACCAGGGATATTGGACGGGGGGGGGTTCTTTTACACGAATGCCCGCGATCGGGCTGCAGGGGGCGTCTGTCCCAGATGGCTGCTGCCTGGCAGGACGCCAGGCGCAAGTTATCGGGGATCGGCACACCTGCATGCTAATGGCATGCAAATGGAGCCATAATGAGATGCAAATGGCCCCCTGTGCAACTTGCATAAATTATGGCCCCATTTGCTTGTCCCCTTTTGAATATCGCAGGTGCTGTGCATGGCGCAATGGCACTTGCGCATCTCCATGCTCCACTCTGGCCACTTGCGCTGGCACAGTGCCACTGCGCCATGCACAGTGGGGGTGGCCAGGGTGTGATATTCAAAGCTGCTGCACCATAGCGCAGCTCCGTTGAATATCTCCCAGGCCACAGCCCTGCACAACAAAGTTGAGCTGCGCCCAGGCTTGCGCCACAGCCTGGCGCAGTTTGAATATCCAGGCCATGTTCTCCCAGACTACTATACCTGGCAGAATGCTTTCTTTTCAGTTTGAGTAAGTCTCTTGGCAATCATTCATGTTGACACTATTAATTTCTGAATCACCTTCAATTTAACTCTTCTGTACATCCTAAAATGATTAATTTAGCTGAAAGAGAGATTCTGAAACCTAATATTTGAGACAAGCGCTGACATATCAAGCACCAATAGTTGGAACAGTTTGAACAGCTCCAAAGCATGTGAGAAATAAAGGAGTGAAAATACTTCCAACGTTGACTGGAGGGAATTGGATTTCTCTGACATAACAGCACTGGTGAGAAATAGGCTGTATGAAGGATTTTAAACCAAAAAGAAATAGATGTGTATCTGTGTTGAGATTTTAAAATTAATGTGTGGTGTTCCACTCTTTATTGGATATGGAGAGTTTAACTGTGAAGCCAAATGTGTCTAGCATCCTCAGCCCCCCCAGTTCCTGAGAAAGGCAGTGGTACATGGCGGGTTGGAGGGACAACTCAAGAGCTGTCAGAGTATAGGTACGCCCCTGCCCCAATCATGCATCTGGAGTCACCAGAGGTAAAAGTAATAAAGCGTTTATTTTTTACACAGCTGTGGACTTTTCGACCGAGGTCTTGTTTACAAAGTTATCCTATAGGATCTATTAAAAGAGGTACCTGGTTACAGATGAGAAACTCTGCAAAGAGAAATACAGTGCAGTAAAACAATTCCATAAGTAGTGCTATTCACAGTCTCAGTTAGTCAATGCTGACAGTATGTCCCAGAATGAACAAGTACTAACAGTTCACAATCGACATGCATATTTGAGAATACACATTTCTGTAGTCCTAACAACCTTATAGTTCAGGACAGGGGCTCAAACGAACTGGGATGGAGTGGGGTTTAAAACTGTCTGGTGGGGGGGGGGGGAGACAGCAGAGAGCAGCTGGTATATATGTCTACCACCAGCCCCATCAAGGATCAGGGGTCAGACTCAAGAGGGAAACTTTTTGGGACAGGGATGGAGCTGCATTTGGGAGGGTAAATAAAGGCATACCCCAGTAGGTATAAAGGAACTGGCAGGATACCAGCAGGGTCTCACCCTTTCTAATAACTGTATAAGAGGAGGGGATGAAGGCAGATTATGGCTAGGGCACAGGAATAGCTCTAGCCATCAAGGAAAGGCTAGAGTTGTTTTGTTTTCTTAATTTGTCCAAATACAAAAACATATTACAGAATAGTTTGGGGTCCAAAATTAAGAGTAGTCAATAAATATTTATGAGAAAGTACGCTCACAGCCCTAACAAGTATGTTTCCAGTTCGGTTCCTTCAGGGGCGACAGACCAGGTGGGCTCATTCTGCTGGCTCTTACTGTATGTTCGTATATATCATGGTCCTATGTTAAACCTATCCAGCTTCTCCTAGTATAATCTGCCCTGTTGCTCTAGTACGATTTTGGTGGCTTTCCTCTGGACTGCCTCCTCATGGTCCTTATCCTTCTTCAGGTATGGGCTCCAAAATTCGCACAGAACTTCAGGCACAGCAGCACCAGAGACCCACACAGGAAGATATTACCTCAAGTAGAAGGACGGAGGAAATACTGCCCTTGTATAGGTGGCTCCTGGTGTGGTACAGCCTTAACATATACTCACTGACCACTAGAAGGAGAAAGGGGGCCACCACTTGGGTCTTCAGCAGAATAACCCAGCTTGGCACTAGCTGGGCACGGCAGTGAGTATGAACAGGGGAGACTAGACAGGCCAACCTGTCTTTTTCTGTCCTCAGATTCTATGCAGTGTCAGTAGCTCAGCAGGTAGCACACTCGCCTCTGAAGTCGGGAGATCAGAAGGTTGTGGGTTCTATCCCCACACCAGGCACTTCGGTTAATATCCCAATACTGACACTGCAGTCCAGCATGAGGAGGGTGCTGCACTCCTGAGGTATAGTCTCTCAGATGAGACGTTAAACCGAGGTCCCATTTGCCTTTTCTGGTGGTAGTTCAGGTGGATGTTAAAGATTCCACGGCACTTTTCGAAAAGAGTACAGGAAATTCCTCCATGCCCTGGCCAAATCTCCCCCCATTCACTAAAAATACCACTGACAGTTTAATCTTGTTCAGGGTCAGTTGGCATTCATCTGTACCCCTCTCCTGGGACGTGCCTGAAAATAGGCAGGATTTGTCTAGTGCACTTAGCCGGTCAACAAAAACAAAATAAAATAAATATGTTTCTGTGCCCTAGTAATGAACGTGAGTATGCTACTAAAACTGAACGAGGCAAACCATATCTTTTAGAACCCTAAACAGCAGGAGATGGCCATCTGAAACCAAGTTGTTGATTTGCTAGATGCCAGCATCTTGCCGTGAGTACAATAACAGGTCAAGAATTACACAAATTATAACTGGATCATTCAAACTCCTTTAAGTAATGTTTCCTTTCACTACTGGTGTACTGAGCCATGTGGGTGGCTGATATTTTAAAGGGAAATATCCATATAGCAGCCCAACACCTATTCCGAGGCTGCCCCTGCCCTCCTCCCCCACCCCCACCCCCCACACACACACTCTCTTTCAGTGGTAAAAGTGTTAAACTCACTTTGTTTATTTTAAAACCTGGTTGCTTCTGCCATCCCCTCGATCACCCATCCTTACAGTTCCTACTACTGTATATAACAGAACTCAGATCCAGGCTTCCCTGCTGATACCGCCTCCCTCTTAGTATGACACAGAGCCCAATACCACACCTCCCTGCTGATTACTCCACAGAAGCACTCCTTATTCTTAACAGAGCCCAGTCCCACACCTCCATACTGATAACTTCTCCCCCTTACTCTGTATAACACAGCTCAGTTCCATGTGTCCCTGCTGGTAACTCCTCCCCCTTACTCTGTATAACACAGCTCAGTTCCATGTGTCCCTGCTGGTAACTCCTCCCCCTTACTCTGTATAACACAGCTCAGTTCCATGTGTCCCTGCTGGTAACTCCTCCCCCTTACTCTGTATAACACAGCTCAGTTCCATGTGTCCCTGCTGGTAACTCCTCCCCCTCACTCTGTATAACACAGCTCAGTTCCATGTGTCCCTGCTGGTAACTCCTCCCCCTTACTCTGTATAACACAGCTCAGTTCCATGTGTCCCTGCTGGTAACTCCTCCCCCTTACTCTGTATAACACAGCTCAGTTCCATGTGTCCCTGCTGGTAACTCCTCCCCCTCACTCTGTATAACACAGTTCAGTTCCATGTGTCCCTGCTGGTAACTCCTCCCCCTTACTCTGTATAACACAGTTCAGTTCCATGTGTCCCTGCTGGTAACTCTCCCTCACTCTGTATAACACAGCTCAGTTCCATGTGTCCCTGCTGGTAACTCCTCCCCCTTACTCTGTATAACACAGCTCAGTTCCATGTGTCCCTGCTGGTAACTCCTCCCCCTTACTCTGTATAACACAGCTCAGTTCCATGTGTCCCTGCTGGTAACTCCTCCCCCTTACTCTGTATAACACAGTTCAGTTCCATGTGTCCCTGCTGGTAACTCCTCCCCCTTACTCTGTATAACACAGTTCAGTTCCATGTGTCCCTGCTGGTAACTCCTCCCCCTTACTCTGTATAACACAGTTCAGTTCCATGTGTCCCTGCTGGTAACTCCTCCCCCTTACTCTGTATAACACAGCTCAGTTCCATGTGTCCCTGCTGGTAACTCCTCCCCCTTACTCTGTATAACACAGCTCAGTTCCATGTGTCCCTGCTGGTAACTTCTCCCCCTTACTCTGTATAACACAGCTCAGTTCCACGTGTCCCTGCTGGTAACTCCTCCCCCTTACTCTGTATAACACAGCTCAGTTCCACGTGTCCCTGCTGGTAACTCCTCCCCCTTACTCTGTATAACACAGTTCAGTTCCACGTGTCCCTGCTGGTAACTCCTCCCCCTTACTCTGTATAACACAGCTCAGTTCCACGTGTCCCTGCTGGGTAACTCCTCCCCTACTCTGTATAACACAGCTCAGTTCCACGTGTCCCTGCTGGTAACTCCTCCCCCTTACTCTGTATAACACAGCTCAGTTCCACGTGTCCCTGCTGGTAACTCCTCCCCCTTACTCTGTATAACACAGCTCAGTTCCATGTGTCCCTGCTGGTAACTCCTCCCCCTTACTCTGTATAACACAGTTCAGTTCCATGTGTCCCTGCTGGTAACTCCTCCCCCTTACTCATTACCAAACATGGCTCCATTCCACACCTCCCTGCTAACTCCACCCCCTTTGCTCAGTGTAAAACAGAGCCCAAATCCATGCCTCCTTGCTGAAAACTCCTTCCCCTTACTAAGTATAACACAGAGCTTAATTCCACACCTCCCTAGTGGTAACTGCTCCCCCTTATTCTGTATAAAAGACAGTTCAATTCCATGCCTCCCTGTTGATAACTCTCCTTCCTTGCTCCATATAAAAGAGAGCTCACTCAATTCCATGTCTCCCTGCTGATAACTCTTTCCCCTTACCCAGTATAAAACAGCTCAATTCCAGGCCGCCGTACTGATACAATCCTCCCCTTTACTCAGTAAAAAACAGAGCTCAAATCTACAACTCCCTACTGAATTTAGGGTTGCCACCTTTGCATGAGGTGAAAACTGAATAATAAACCACACCCCCAAACCCCCCCCCAACCCACCCCATTTTATGATTGATGTGGGCATCACTCAGATGGGTTCTAGACGGAGTCGCTTGATTTATTCAGAATGGCTGTTGATAGTGCATTGTGTGTGATTTTTTTACATTTGATGTGTGCCTGCTCAACAAACGTTTTGTCAGAAGTGACTAGAGATTCGGGGGTGTGGCACTGCTGAGCCCATTGCAGTTCACAAAAGCACGGGCTTGGCAGTCTACACCAATGACCGCAAGCTGTGGACCTAATATCACTCTCAGCCTGGTGGGCTGAAACTTTGTGTACTTCAAAAGACCGAGCCGCTTTAATTAGTGATGGCTTCGGTCCTTCGATTTCTGTGAAGCCGGCCAGCAAACAGCTGAGTGGCTTTTCACTCCAGGTGCCTGTCAGCCTGTAAAAAAGGAAACCGTCGATTGACATCTGTTGCAGCTACCCCTCCCCAGCCCAAACCACGTCACTGTAACAGTACAGGGGTGCCCAATCCCCCGTGCCAGCTGCATTCCCCACCCTGCCCATTTTAGTTATGCAGCACCGGGGAGCCCACTCCCAGTACTGCCAATATTGCAGTGACACTGGGGGGTGCCCAATCCCCCAGTGTCCATCACTCATTCTTTCTTCTTTTTTTTTTTATTATACTAAAACTGTAAATAAGAAAAACATCAATCAATGTCTGTTGCAGCTCCTGCCATAACCCCCGAGCCCAACCTACATTATTATTAGGGCATGGGGTGCCCAATACCCCATGCCAGCTGCCACTCCTACCCTCCACTTTTAGTAATGCAGCACCAAGAATCCCACCCCCGGTGCTGCCAAATATAACAGTGACACTGGGGGATGCCCAATCCCCCAGTGTCACTACCTGTAAAAGAGAAAACCATCCCTCATCAGTTTTTGTTTTGTAAACCTGTACAAAAAAAAAAAAAAGAAAACCGCCCATCAATGTCTGTTGTGCCATCATTACCCACACCAGACCCTCCAACTCAGCACCCACCACCCCACCCCCAAGTCGTTATTGACCCACTAGGTGTCCAACACCATAATCCTCTCTGAACCGCAAACACGCCTTCACTCTTCACCGCCGGACCATGAACTGAGGAAATCACGTTTACGGTTCAATGTATTTCCATGGGGGCTTGAATTTAGTAGCATAACTTGGCCATTTTTCAATATTTTAGCCCCAAATTGTCAACATACCCTTTTGGCGACACCACCTCATGAACAATGAAAGTGACGTTGGGTAAATCTGTCCCAAAAGGTGATTTTGCGTTCGCTACACAAAATCACCTTTTGGGCAGGACTTGAGAATTTTCTCCACTATTGTTCATGAGGAGGTTCACAAGAAGGCTATGTTGAAAATTTGGTGTCAAAATATTACAAAACAACAAAGTTATGAGCCTCCGTTGAAGTTTGCGAATGTAGGATCGTAACTTGGTAATTTTTAATATTATGCCCCCAAATGTTCAGCAGAACCATTTCTTTACAGCACCTCATGAACGTGACAGCTATAATTTTTCAAATCCTGGCCAAAATGTGCTGTCGTATCCCGACAGGTGATTTTGCAGTCGCTGCATGAAATCACCTTTAGGGCAGGAGCTGAACATGTTCTCCACTATTGTTTATGAGGTGGGATCATAAGAAGGCTAAGTTGAAAATGTGGGGCAAAAATGTTACCAAAAAAAAAAAATTATGAGCCTGTGTTGGAATTTATGAATGCAGGCTCGTAACTTTGGTAATTTTCAATATTTTGACTCCAAACTTTTAACAGGGCCATTTCTTCACAGTACCTCATGAATGTGA
This sequence comes from Neoceratodus forsteri, assembly GCA_016271365.2. Lineage (NCBI taxonomy): Eukaryota > Metazoa > Chordata > Ceratodontiformes > Ceratodontidae > Neoceratodus > Neoceratodus forsteri. The sequence goes on along the minus strand of CM028133.1, from coordinate 79,930,299 downwards.
CAGCTGTCATTTTTCAAATCCTGGCCAAAATGTGTTTTTGTATCCCAAAAGGTGATTTCGCAGTTGCTGTGCAAAATCATCTTTCGGGCAGGAGCTGAAAAATGTCCCCATTATTGTTCATGAAGTGGGGTCATAAGAAGGCGATATTAAAAATTTGGTGTAATAATATTAAAAAACAACAAAGTTTTAAGCCTACATTGAAGTTTGAGAATGCAGGCTCATAACTTTGGAAATTTTTAATATTTTGCCCTCAAACTTTCAACATAGCCATTTCCTCACAGCACCTCATGAATGTGACAGCAGTCATTTTTCAAATCCTGGCCAATGTGTCTTTGCATCCCAAAAGGTGATTTCACAGTCACTGCACAAAATCACCTTTCAGGCAGGAGCTGAACATTTTCTCTGCACTTGTTCATGAGGAGGAGTCATAAGAAGGCTATGTTATGAACTGGTGAAGGGCTGTTCCTTACAACACATTATCTTTACCTCTTAACACCCGTACCCTGAACCACCACCCCCCCCTCCTCTCTACTCCTCCCCCTATCCCTCCCAACCCCCTCCTTTTATCTCTTTTCCCTTACCTTGACAATGCCTCTAGGCAGCATTTTTACCTTACTGTACAGACAGAACCACTGTGCTAGGAATATTTTTTTTATCAGGTCTAGCCTGTTTAATCATTAGGACAGGCATACATTGTCCAACGCCTGGATACAGTTGGTTATTTCACTGTCAACTTTACATCAACCTTAACAAGGCCCCTAGGCTGCACTTACCCTTTTGTACAGTTATGGATGTTTCTGCTCAATTTCTAGCATGTGTCTGAGTCTGTTTAGTCATGCAGCCAGGCATACATTGTCCAATGCTTGGGTTCAGTTGGTATTCAATGGTGATTTTACATCAACCTTGACAAGGCCACTGGGCTGCACTTCCCTTATGTACATTAATGTATGATACTGCTCAGTACTAGTATGCTGTCTAATAGCTATCGCTTCCTGCCATACTGTACTCGTGTTTCATCAGCCCTCCTTGTACACTTTGTTTTGTACTTGTATACGTAACTTGATGTGGAACCTACGTAAAAGAGCTTCTGGCTCAAAGGTGTTAATCTGAAATTAAAATAAATAAAAAAAAAGTTGAAAATTTTGGGCAAAAATGTTAAAAAAAAAAACAATAAAGTTATGAGCTTATGTTGAAATTTAAGAATGTAGACTTGTAACTTTGGTCATTTTCAATATTTTGACCCCAAACTTTCAACACAGCAATTTTTGCACATCACCTCATCAACATGATGTGTCGTTTTTAAAATCCTGCACGAGCTGTGTTTTGACACCTCTGGTGAGAAATATTTTGGTCCATATACAATAAATGGCACATGTCATGCCTATAAGGCGAATCCTAAATCAAGCCTCTTCAAAAGTTGGGGTCAATACATTAAAACCAAAAAAATTGTTTAACAAGCATCAAACGCTTGCCATTAACATATGCTTGTTTTAAATTACATTATGATTATTGTTTTTGTTTTGTTTGATTTGTATTTAAATGTTTTTAGTTTTAATTTCAGTGTGTGTTAATCCGGTTGGGGTTGGAGATGAGGGTTCAGGGGGCTTTGCAACCTGCGTACGTACACGGTTTAAGTCGCACATCGACTGACTACCAGGACATTTCTTAAAACTAGTTATTTTGGGTCAGGTGACCTTTTTTGGTAGAACTCTTTCTATAAATAAATACAAAATAAATAAACAAACTACAGCAGCAGTGGTGGATGAGATTAAATTACAAATCTCATCCACCATTTAAGATGAGTCACTGTCTGTAACCCCTCCCATCATTCTTCCTCCTCTGAAGTTATCTGTAATGTCATACAAGTTTTTTAAAGTAACAGAAACTATTGTATACTATTTATACTGTTAAATACCCTATTTTTTCATCCATGTATAGCTGACAGTATATGATTTGAGAACTTTCTGATAAATTAGCTAAGTTTTTGGTGCCCTCAAATCTAGACTGTGTTCCCTTCACCTCATCAGCTACTGTTCTCTCTCTCTCTCTCTCTCTTCCTTTTCTCTCATTTCGATGGCTTATCGTCATGACCTTAGCCACACCAGTCCGTGCGGTTTATCTGAAAGGCCTAGAATGGTGTTACTGGAATGTCCAGGTAGTAGAAAAACTGAGATCAACAGCTACTGAGGACAGAGGGATTTAATATTATTGCAAAGGGAATAAAATATGAGATTATTAATATAACAACAAAAGGGGCAAACAAATATTAGAACATAGGACAGACCCTAAACAGAAAACAAGACAGCATATAAGGGTGTAAAACTGTTCTCGATCACAGCAGTACAAGACCACACTCACAATGCAGTCTGGAAAGGATTAGGTTAATTTACTGCTAATGGCTTTAATAGCCAAACTTTATACCTCCCAGGCTGACTGGTTTACAAAGGTCTGCATGACAACGGAACGGGTTTGTAACTTGAACATACAGGTAAAACAGTGAATGATTTTGTGATGGAAAAGAGGACCAGAACCATGTACTCTTTTGATCGAGTTATTCTTTTCTAAATATGCATCTGCTTCAGGTACAAGATGGCTACCAAATCACATGATCAAGTTGTGTATGACAGCTTATGTAGAGAACCGATGGTTCTCATGAGAAACTTAACAAGAAAGCCAGGGAGAAGGCAATAAAGCAATAAACCCAGTGGGGGTATCCTTCCTGGAGACGTTCCCATGTTGAACAACAGGATCCAGGTAGACACTGTTATGGTAGCAAGGTAGTGCAAAAGCATGGGGAAACATGCATGCATGCATGCACGCATGCACGCACACACACACACACACACACACACACACACACACACACACACACACACACACACACACCTCTCTCTCTCTCTCTCTCTCACACACAGAGGGCTGGGCAACATGGGCTTGTCACTCAGAGTGAGTAGGACCCTCTCCACTTGGAGCAAAGCAATATACTGAGGGGCTTAAAACAAGCTCGCTCTCTTGGACTGAAACACCTAAAGACCGGGGCCCATGCCATTATAAAGACTAGTTGAGGTAAGACAGCACAGTGAGGGAAAGTGCTTCTTTAGCTAAGGCAGGTGAAGGATTTGTAGGAGAGGACAGCTTAGACTTCTGCTGTACAATACCTGTCTGTTTAATGTGATTTTATTTTTTGCTTCTTAGTAAATGTGCAACCCTTTTGTTTCCTGTAAATACATCCTGTTGTAAATACTTGCAGTATTCTAGAAGAGAGTCGATTTTTATAGAATCAGTGACTGTGCGTTATTTAAAAGGGTAATTCTAGTTCTGCTGGATTCTGTTTGCAGTCCGACTCTGAGAGAGCACTCTACCCACAGTTACTGTGTTGACCTTCCTGACCTTGTGCATAGGAGGAAGTCAGAAACAGGTTTTCTGGGCCCTGTTTTTAAAAAACCCAAGTGGTGGCGGTGAAGTGGAAGTCCCTGGTGAGGGATCTGCATCATAACTGGTGGCAGAGTGGTGGGATTCTTGTGGCAACTGGTACCAGACCAGTTTAGAGCAGTGGACAGTGTGCTTTCCTGTGAAGCAGAAACCGAGAGAGAGAGAGAGAGAGAGAGAGAGAGAGCGCGCACACTGGTGCGGGCTTGTGCCTGAAAACAGGCAGAATCTGCGCAGTGCACTTACCCGGTCAACAAAAACTAAATAAATAAATAAATACCTTTTAACAGTCACGAAACAGAATTTCAAAAGGTTGCATTTTTTACTACTGTTTTATTTATTCCTAGACAGTTTGGTGCAGCATTGCTAGAGAAGATGAGCTCCTCAAGCTATGTAAAATTTGATATACAGCAGCTTCATGAGCTGTGCGCAGCAAGGGGGATTGCCTATGAGGGCATGACAAAGAATGCACTCATGGAAGCCCTGGTGGCACAGGACCAGCTGCAGGAGGGGCAAACAGTCTCAGATAAGCAGGGCCCAATACCTGATCAACAGGCAGTCACAGAGGACAGTGACTCAGGTAGCGAGACTAAGGTCACAGTCGCTGAGCAAGGGGGGGGTGCGCCTTGTGGCACAAGCTGGGGGGACTATGCAGCCCACTCAACCTCGGTTGGAGATCCTGAAGGCAGAGCTTCCTCTGAGGGAGGCTGAAAGGGAGAGCAAAGCTGGAGGTTGAGGACAGAGAGAGAGAGAGAGAGAGACCGACAGCATGAACTCCAGATGCAGGAGGAGAGAGCAAGGCCGGAGGCAGAGGAAAGGGAGAAGATTCGCCAGCACAAGATCCTGATACAAGAGGAAAGAGAGAAGGAATGAGCACAGTGTGAGAAGGAACAAGCAGAGCGTGAGAAAGAATGACAGCATGAGACTGAATTGGAGAAATGGAGTCATCAAACAGCACGACAAATTGTAAGTAATGGCAAAGGTGGTTAAATCCACGACCACGATTAATTCTAAAAGGTTTCCTCAGTACCAAGAGGGAGATGATCTGGATTTGTTTCTATAATCATTTGAAAGGGTCTGTAGGCAATTTAAATTAGATAAGGCTTTGTGGATGATCCATCTGACCCCATTACTTACTGGTCGTGCCTTGCATGCATTTGCTCGAATGGATGATAATGATTGCATGGACTATGATAAAGTTAAAAGAATGTTATTAAAATGTTCTGAACAGACTCCTGAGGCTTATAGACGGAAATTTAGAGAGTTAAGAAAAGGCCCAGGAGACAGCTATGTAGAATTGCATGTCCAAATGTGTGCTTATTTAGACTTCTGGGTGGATGGGGCTAAGGCAAGGATTGTAGAGCAGATTAAAGATTTAATTCTAAGGGGACAGTTTCTTAAAATTCTACCTGATGACCTGCGTCTATGGCTGCTGGACCGGGCATGCAACTCCACAAAGGAGGCAGCAGAAAGTGCTGACTTGTATGTTTGTTTATTTTATTTTATTTTTTTATTTAGTTAACTCTAGGATTACAAGTACCTTTGAGCAGGGACTGCTCATTTACAAAGGTTCCACGTCAGAGGATGTAGGGGAACGACAATACAAAGGAAACAATAGATACATATATTACATTTCAAGGTTGAATTAAGCATGGCATGTACAGTGGTTTGCAGAGAGAGACAGCAATAGCTAGCATGAGTAAGTTTTGATGGTGAACTGCATATGGAGTGGAGAGAGGTAGGAAGAAGTGAGCAGGCAACGCCATTGTCAGATAGAAGGGGCAGGTGGCATGAGATCGGTGATAGTGGCTCAGGCCTAGTGTCAGCTGAGAGGGGAGGGGTGGGTAAAGGGAGGAGTGCGGGGGGGTGAAAAAAGACGGACAGGAGGCAGGAACCCAGAGCACCACTGTCACCGATACAAGGTGAAGACCATTCTTTAGGAGAGGCAGTGCCAGTATGAGTATGTGGCCAGCAAACAACATTTGCAGTGCAAGAACTACGGGGGTGGGGCAGCGCATAGTTTTTAGTGGACCCAGGGAGGGCAGCTTAAAGGAAACGAGCCTGCACCCAAGTCCAAAACTGAACACACCGGTTCAAAGGGAGACAAGGAGCTGGAGGCAAAGGCATGCTGAATTTGCCAGAAAGTGGGGCATCTATCCTACGACTGCCCTAAAAATAGGAGTAAAGGGCACAAGTCTGGGGAGGGGGTGACCAAGACAGTACACTGCAGTTGGTAAACTATGCACACATTGTAGTGCCACCAAACTCCACCAAGCATCTGCACCCTATTCTAGTCAATGGCACAGTAACACAGGGATTGAGGAACACTGGTGCCTCCATCTCCAAGAAGGAGCAGATTCTGCCAGGGCAACTCTCCAAGATTAGGGGTGTCACAGGTCCAGTGGTCCAAGTGCCAATGGCTCAGGTCTTCCTGAACTGGGGGGTGGCCATAAAGTACAGAAGGTGGGAGTGGTACCTGATCTCTTTGTGGATGTGATCATGGGGAATGGTTTTGACCACAGGGAAAACCTAGTATGTGTTACTACCCATAGCCAGGCAAAAGGGCAAGCTTCTGAGGGGGAGGAGGGGGTAACAGCAAGAGGAGGAAGTTGCCACCAGGGGTAGCTGTCCTTCTGAAGGGGGACTAGGGAAGGTCAGACATGAGGAGCTGGGCAGGGCAGAGCGAGCTAATCCTACCCTCCAAAAACTGAGAGAGATAGCAGATAGTGCGGAGGCCTCACAAGGGAGTAAAAAGTCAGTTTATTGGGAAAACGGGCTGTTGTACAGGGAGTGTACACCACAGAGGGGGCTAGAGGGAGAGGTATTCCAGCAGCGGGTAGTCCCCCGGGACTACCGAAAGCAGCTTCTGGCCTTGGCCCATGACATTCCTTTTTCAGGCCACCTGGGTATTACCCACACAAAAAAAAGCGGTGTGCCAACAACTTCTTTTGGGGCTGGCCCAGTGGTGCAGAGGGTTGAGGCGCTGGATGCCACACCTCGCGCCACGCCCAACGCACCTGGGTTCGCAACAGACCCGGGCGGCCGGGATCACGGGGCGAAGAGAGCTCTCTCTTCCCCGGGGAGGGCTGGGGTAACGACCGCTCAGTGACTGACCTCTGGCGGAGGCTGGGGGTAGCCAAAAGAGCGTTGTGGCATATAAAAGGGGGTGGAACTGCGGCGTGCACTGCCTTGGCAGCCGGGCTCCACAGGGGGCAAAAAAGACAAGGGAAAAAACCTCCGCTGATAGGCGATGGTACCTCCATCCGTGATCCACACTTCTGAAGTCGGACCCGACCCCCTCCACTCTCCCCTCCCTCTCCAGCCCTGTGGCTCAATACTTGCAGATACAGCGTCCTGGGTGGGGGCGACCCTTCTCCGGAGGGCAGACCCGGGGGATGCCCAGTGCTGGAGAGAAGTGGAGGGGCCAACCGGGGTCACACAGGGAGGCAGAGATGGCGGATCAGAGGTTGCCGGAGAGAGTTCGGCAGCAGGGAAGAAAAACAGAATTTGAAAAAAAAAAAAAAAAACCTTATTTTGGCCAAGCATATACACAGATGTGGCAAATTAATGTCGGACCTGTCCACAGTGCCAGCGGGTTGGGAAGGTCAGGGACAAAGCTAAGGCAGCTTTGATGACCCTGCCTATTATTGATGAACCCTTCAAGAGGGTAGCCGTGGACATAGCGGGGCCCTTAAGTAGCCCAAGCTGCACAGGCAAACAATACATACTGGTTGTGGAGGATTATACAACCACGTCCCCCGAGGCAGTGGCAATGTCCTCCACTGAGACAGAAAAGGTCACTGATGAGCTCCTAGGAATCTTTAGCCAAGTGGGATTTCCCCAGGAGATTTTGTCAGATCAGGGGACAAATTTCATGTTGTCCTTAATGACCAGTTTGTGGGAGAAGTGTGGATGAAACAGCTCTGTGCTTCACCCTATCTCCCAGAGACAAATGGCCAGGTTGAGCGGTTCAATGGGACCCTTAAAACTATACTCAGGGCATTTGCAGACCAGCACAAAAGGGAGTGGGCAAATATTTGCTACACCTCTTGTTTGCATACAGGAAAGTTCCACAGGAGTCCACAGGGTCACTTTACTACTTGGTATTACTTGGTATGAAAGAACAGAAGAAGGCCAGAGCTCATCGAGACTGTTCCCCACACTATGTGGGACATTATTTATTATCCCTCAACCAAACATCTCATTTGTTTTTAAAGACAGTGGCACTAGTTGCCTCTACCAATTCTTGTGGCAAGGTGTTCCAATGGATACTCTTATTGGAAAAAAGTTTCCCCTTTTGCTGGTTTTATAAGTTTTTACTTCAAGCTGTTTATTATGCAGTCTCGGAACATGTCTCCTTTTGGAGAGTGTTAGACCACATTTTTCCATTAGATCTAGTGAATTTATTAAATTAAAAACCATAAGCATATAATCTCTTAATCTTCTAGTCTGAAGAGAGAAGAGACCAGTAGCTTTTAATCTGTTCTGATAATCCAAGTTTGCTAATCTTGGAATCATTCTTGTTACTCTCCTTTGAACCTGTTCAAGAATTGCTATGTCTTTTTTTGGGGTTTGGATTCCAGAAAGGGGAGCCATAGTCTAGATATGGTCTAATGTATGTCCTATATAATGGAATAAGGCATTGTTCAGTGCGATTAACAAAAATGTGTTTTATTTGCCTCAAAAGTCTGTTGGTCATGCAAGCAGTTCTAACACAGTGATCATTTGATGTAAGTTTATTATTAACATATGTCCCTAAATCTTTTTCACAATTTGATGAGTGAAGTGGTAGTCTGTTTATATGATATATCGTTTTTGGATTATTTACACCGAAATGCACTACTAAACATTTGCCTTGATTAAACTGCATATGATTTTCATTTGCCCAAAGTGTTCATTTTTCCAAATCCTTCTTTAATGCAGAAATATTTTGATTATTAACCTTGCCCCCCAATTTAATATTGTCTGCAAATTTAACCATGAAGTTATTTGGCCCTGTTTGTAAATCACTGATAAAGAGATTAAACAATGTTGGTCCCAAGACCGACCCCTGTGGTTCTCACCCTTCGAGCACCTGTTTGATCACAGGGCGAGGAGGCCCCTAGATTTAGTCAGGGATGAATGGGAAGGTAACCATGCCACCCAAGGGGAGTTTGTTGTGGAGTATGTCCTAAATTTAGGGCCAGGCTTAAGGAGCTCATGAGGCTTGCCCAGGAGCACTTAGCCACTGCACAACAGCAACAGAAAGCCTGATATGACTGCGGGGCCAGATCCCGGGAGTAGGAAGTTAAGACAGCAAAGTGAAGGTACTCAACCCAGTCGAACACAAAAAACTGCAGGCGGCATGGGAGGGCCTATTCTCCATAATCCAGAAGCTGAGTGATGTTAACCATGTAGTAGGCTGCCTGACAGAAGGCACAGGCAGAGGGTACATCATGTGAACATGATGACGCCCTACTATGGTAGGGAGGAAATGATCCTCGCTGTGTGGAGTGCGCCAGAGGAGGGGAATAAGGCTGATTCCCTGGTGGACCTCCTTGGTGAAGCCTAGGAGGGATCCTCTGTGAATAATCTCACTCTCTCAGGGCAGCTGACACCGGTGCAGGCCGAGGAGATGAGGGCGGTGCTGAGTAACTTTGGGGACCAGTTCACAGGGAATCCTGATTACACCACAATGGCTGAACACCATGTGGACACTGGGGTCCAAGTTCCACTGAGGCAATCACCTTACAGGGTACCCGAGGGGGTTAAGAGGACCATGCTGGAGGAACTCAGGGAGATGCCGGCCCCTGGGCTTTGCCTGTGGTCCTGATCCCCAAGAAAGATGGTACCACATGGTTCTGTGTCAGCTACCGGAGGCTCAACAGCTGTACGAAGTCTGATGCCTACCCTATGCCCAGAATAGATGAGACCTTGGAACGGCTGGGGGAGACCGGTTCATGACCACAACAGATTAGACGAAGGGCTACTGGCAGGTGCAGTTAAGCCCCGCAGCCAGGGAGAGGGGTCTGCTTTTGTTACCCCATGTGGCTTATTCTAATTCAAAGTAATGCCATTTGGGATGAAGAATTCGCCTGCAACCTTCCAGAGGCTTGTGGATCACATCCTGGCAGGTGCACGTGAATATGCATTGGCTTACATGGATGACATCGCCATTTACAGCCAGACATGGGAGGATCATGTCAGGCACATGAGGGAGGAGTTCCACAGACTGAAGGCTGCAAGGCTGACAGTTAAAGTGGAAAAACGCCAAGTGGGCATGGCTGAAGTGTCTTACCTTGGGCACAGGGTGGGCAGTGGATGCATGCGTCCAGAGCCAGCGAAGGTTGATGCCATCCAGGCCTGGCCAACCCCAGCCACAAAGAAACAGATAAGAGCATTTCTGGGAACAACCAGGTACTACAGGAGGTTTGTCCCTTACTACAGTGATGTGGCCAAACCCCTGACAGACCTGACAAGAAAGAGAATGCCTGAAAACGTCCTCTGGACAGAGGATTGTAAGTCTGCCTTCTGATTGTTCAATGAGGCTTTAGGTGGATCACCTGTGCCAGCTAGCCCCAATTATGACCTAAAGTCTGTTGTACACGTGGATGCCGTCCTGAGCCAGGTGACACCGCACGGGGAGGAGCACCCCATAGTGTACTTGAGTAGGAAGCTGTTGCCCAGGGAAGAATCATTGGAGAGGGAATGTCTGGGGATAGTGTGGGCCCTTCAGAAGTTACAGCCATATCTGTATGGAAGTTCACTGTGGTCACTGATCATAACCCCTTGACATGGCTCTATAGGACTAGTGGGCAAAACACAAAGTTATTGTGCTGGAGTTTGGTAGTCATATAACATGATCATTCATCACCAAAGTGGGGTGCAGAATGCCAATGCAGATGGACTGTCGAGGCAGGGCTAGGTGCATGACATATTCCTTTAGGCACTCCCCAGGCTTTACATGAATGGCGGTGTCTCTTGGGGGTGCCTGAAAGAGACACAACTTCATTTCTTGGGGGGGGGGGTGATGGAAAACGGGATAAGAACCACGTAGTCTTTTCATTAAGTTATTCTTTTCTAAATATGCATCTGCTTCAGGTACAAGATGACTACCAAATCACATGATCAAGTTGTATGTGACAGCTTATGTAGAGAACCGATGGTTCTCATGGGAAACTTTACAGGAAAGCCAGGGAGGAGGCAATAAAGCAATAAACCCAGTGGGGGTATCCTTGCTGGAGCAGGGGTCGAAACTGGCACCAGCCCACTAGCCAAGTGCTGGTAGATTTTGTGTCGGGCTAGTAAGATTTTCCTTTAACTAGCCCTGTGGTCTTGTACTGGAGCAAGTAACATTTCAATGAGTACACAAGTTAGGCCAGTGGAAAAGTCTGTGGGGCTAGTGGATTTTCCCAGTACCTAGCCCTTCTGGCTGGCGGCTGTAAAACTTAATTTCGACCCCTGTGGAGATGTTCCCATGTTGAACAAAAGGATCCAGGTGGACATTATTATGGTAGCAAGGTAGTCCAAAAGCATGGGGGGCCACACATACACACACTCCCTCAAAGAGGGCTGGGCAACATGGGCCTGTCATTCAAGAGTGAGTAGGACCTTCCCCACTTGGAGCAAAGTAATATATTGAGGGGCTTAAAACAAGCTCGCTCTGTTAGACTGAAACACCTAAAGACCAGGGCTCCTGCAATTACAAAGACTAGCTGAGGTAAAACAGCACAGGGAGGGAAAGTGCTTCTTTAGCTAGGGCAGGTGAAGGATTTGTAGGGGAGGATAGCTTAGACTTCTTCGGTACAATACCCATCTGTTTAACGTGATTTTATTTTCTGCTTCTTAGTAAATGTGCAACCCTTTTGTTTCCTATAAATACATCCTGTTGTAAATACTTGTAGTATTCTAGTAAAGAGTCTTTTTATAGAATCGGTGACTGTGTGTTATTTAAAAGGGTGATTCTATTTCTGCTGGACTCTGTTTGCAGTTCGTCTCCGAGAGAGCACTCTACCCATAGTTGCTGTGTCGACCTTCTTGACCTTGTGCAAAGGAGGAAGTCAGAAACAGGCTTCCTGGGCCCTGTTGGTAAAAAACTCAGGTGGTGGCGGTTAACTGGAAGTCCCTGGTGAGGGATTTGCATCACAGATTTAACAGAATCTGTTTTACAAGTACTGAAATAGTAATACCACTGAGAGGGGGAAAAAAAAAAAAAAAAAGTGGGTGACCAGATAAGGTCTCTGAAACCCAGATTATACAGTCCAAAGCGGGTCAGCTGGCAACCACAAAATATTGTTTTTTTTTTGGAACAAAATATGTTTTATTCAGTCTTTTGTCAACAGTAGTAGTAGTAGTAAATCTTTTTTACTCAGCAGAATAAGAGAAAAAACATTCAACTGAGCATTGCTCATTTTCAGCGAAGTCCCATGTGTTCATAGCAGCAAACTTCGGTTACAGTATAAAAGGAATTAAAAAGAAAGTTTAGAAAAATTACAAATAACAGAACTACAGATACAAATCAGCATTAATCCACGATGAAGGTGGCATCTAATGGGGAGTTAATGCATGGTTGGGGCCGTTGCGGCCGAGTGCCTACAATGACCAACCATGCATTAACTCCCCATTAGATGCCACCTTCGGAGTGGATTAATGCGCTTGTAACATGGCTTGTAGGATTATGTGGTTATTGTCCATGTTATTCTCATACTGTGCATACACTAATACAAATACAATTTAGCTTTCTTGATTTCTGTGCTGCACTTTTGGAACATTTACCAGGGTACTATTTATATGGTGGTGATGTCAAAACAATATTTCACATATGCGTCAAGAAACTATCAATGAACACTTGCTTGTGACTATTTTGAAGATCCGCATGGCTATTTATTTACTACGTCCCTTTGGAGGTCTATCATGCGCTCATTTCTGCGTTTCGCTATTTGCCCATCGGTACGTTTTGAATATTTTCTAACCTTCTGTGCGTCTCTCCGATGTCGGTCCAATGTCGCTCCCTGTGCTCTTTGCCACTTGCGCTTCTTGTGCATTCTACTTGCTTTCCTGACTTCATTCCCAGTCCTGCACCTTTCTGACTTATATTTTCCCCACCATTACTTCACGGTCACTCTCGCCCCTGCTGCTAAACATTGCTAATCCTGTGGAGCTCGCATTTCTGGTTGCGGTAGCTATGGGACTGCGTTTCCCTACGACACTACCTCCCTGGTTGCTCCTGTCTACTCATCCGCCTGCATGCTGGTATCCCGTCTACATTCATCCTCAATTCTGGTGAGAGATACCCTGCCGTGCTTCACCTCTTTTGCTATTTCTCGCCTGTGTCTACTTTTACAATTACAAAAGCAACACGGCATTATCGTGCCATAATGCCGTGTTGCTCTTGTACCACCTGACGCTTTGAAACCTATCATCTTGGTTTTTGTTCCCTAGAGTCATAATATTTTTGACATGTTACAAACATCAAATACACAATAAATAGCGATCAACAGACATCACATTCAGTACACTGAGAGAAGCCATTAGACCAGCATAAACACCAGTCATTCAAATGAGAGATGCAGATAGTTTGATTTGATTCACATAGCCCTACTGGAAGTTTACAGTAACATCATACATACAGCATCTAACACATTCCTTTACATGACATGCTTACTACTTCTGCACATATTCCCTATCACTCTCCCCCCCCCCGATCTGATGTTTGTCTTTGTGCTTTCTTGATATTCCACTGTCTCCTCGCCTCACCCATCTCTCACCTTGTCACTGGTTCCAGGGTTACGAGTACATGTCCCCACCTCTTCTGATAACTTTTATATCTATCATTTGTATGTGCAATAATCTTTTTTATTCCCAACATTGCCTGAATTTCATTATGCCATTCCACATAGGATGGTGTTGAGTCGTCTAACCAATGTCTGAAAATTATTTTCTTTACTGTAGCTGCTATTAATGCAGTATGATATCTCTGGGAGGTCAAACGCTACCTGTCATAGTGACCCACTCTGCATATTTCAGGGGTGAAAGCATGTTCTAAACTGAGCAGCGGAGCTAGATCTAACTCTAGTCTGAGCTGTCCCATAACGGTCTTGATTTGCTGCATTCCCATAGGACATGGAACAGATTTCCCTTTTCTGTGTTACATTTAGCACAAACATCATCGGTTCTAGTCCCCATTTTATGTAGTTTTTCAGGTGTGTAATATAAAGTATGCAATGCTTTAAACTGCACTAGCGTGAGAGGTTCTATTTTGATGTATTTTTACAGGTTCCTCCCCCCACCCCGTCTTCTCGACTACTATCCAGGAGTAAAATGTGCACCCAGTACTGGCTCTTGTAACATGGCTAAAATGAACACAGCAAAATACAGAGGATTGATTGGAACAAGAGAACCATGTGATGACAGAGCAACAACGGATTAACTCCCTTAGTAATCAATGGTTGCTATCGGGAGCACGCTGAAGAAATAATTAGACCAAGGGTAGAGCAGCATTTAAGTGTTAAGCCTATAGGTGGTGCAGCTCCTTGTTTCTTCCCACCCACCCGCCCAGAGCAACCATGGGCCGAATTCATATTCTTAATCCATGGTCGCGATCGTTATTCCCACCCAGCCGCCCAGTGGGCGTTACAGCTCATAGTGGACACAGCAAGCGGCATAACTAGCTTCAGTAAGGTAGGTGTAGCTTATGGTAAGGTAGTCGACCAAGAGGTGGTGCTGCTCCAGAGCAACCATGGATGAATTCCCATTCTTAATCCATGGTTGCAATCGGGATCAAGCTGCCATGGAGACTGCGCTGGGGAGCGAGCTGAATATACCCTCTGCTCACTGTGTTGTGTTCTATTTCCACAATTCTTTCTCAGGCACCCGCTCCATCTCGAACAGTGGAGCAGCTGAACTGCAAAAATTCCACACTTGCTTCCCAGGCACGTCCTCCACGACCTCAGCTACACACCACATAGCGCCGTAGGTCTCCTGCCACCAGCTGCAAGGTGTGCTACAAAGAAATAGCAGTGTCTGAGTCGGGCAACCAGAAGAATGTAAGCGGCATGTGCAGCGGAAAGGTCTGGTGTTCGAGAGACAGAGAGAATGGGGAGCACTGTTACCACTGTGATACATGGTGCTGTGTGTATGTCAGCATGCAAATGCACAGACATACCCACAGTGCAACAGCAAAGAATGGCATGTAGCATTAAGAGCAGGTGTGAGATGCAGAATAAATAGACATAGAAAAGAAAACAAGGCACAGTGAGTATTACATACTAACTTACTAAAATGCCAGCAGAATAGGCCTATCGGTCACTCGTGTCTGCTCGTTTTGGTCAGCCCCCACTCTGGGAGCTGACCTTGCTGCCCCCCTCGCCCTCTCGGGCCTCTCTCTTCCCAGTCCCGGATATTCTCGCTGCACTGGACTTTGCTTCCAGAACCCTTCCCCCGTACCTGTCCCACGCCCTCTTGAACTCCTCCATCATCTCTGCCTCCACTAGCCCCCCGGGCAGCGCATTCCATGGCTCCACCACCCTCTCACTGAAGTGGCACCTCCTCCTTTCTCCCCTGAATCTCCCCCCTCCAACTTCCACCCATGCCCTCTAGTTGTTCCCCCTCTTCCTTCACAGCACCCTGACTGCGCCTCCCCTATTTACTCCCTTCATGTACCTGAAGACCTCTATCATGTCCCCCCGGTCCCTTCTCTCTACCAATGTGTACATATTTAGCTCTTTGAGCCTCTGCCCATAGGTCCTGTCCCCCAAGCTCCAGATCATTTTGGTTGCCCTCCTCTGGACCCTCTCCAAGAGTTCAATGTCCCTCTTTAAGTGTGGCCTCCAAAACTGCCTGCAGTACTCAAGGTGAGGCCTCACCAAGCAGTTATACAGAGGTAGTATCACTTCCCTCCTTCTGGAGATGATCCCCCTAGCAATGCATCCCAGCATCCTGTTGACCTTGGCTGCTGCCCTCCTACAAGTCTCCGGGATGTTCATCTTGACATCCACCACCACCCCCAGGTCCCTCTCAGCCATCAAGACTTGTAGCATTCCCCCCCAGGGTGTACACTTGGCCCAGGTTTCTGGCTCCCAGGTGCAGTACCTTGCATTTCCCTGCACTGAATCTCAGTTTCCACTTTCCAGAGCCTCCAGGTCCCCCAGTAGGGCCACCCTCCCCTCCTCCCCATCCACCACTGCCCTCAGCTTTGAGTCAACCGCAAAGAGGCTCATCTCACTCCTGATACCCTTCCTTATGTCAGAGATGTAGGCGTTGAACAGGAAGGGCCCAAGGACCGATCCCTGAGGGACCCCACTAAAGACCCTCCTTGAGGATGAGACTATCCCGCCAACTCGGTCCTGGAGCCAATTGCCTATCCATCTGATCATCTGGATCCCAACCCCCATTTCCCCCAGCTTATCCAACAGGCCCCGTGAGGAACAGAGTCAATCCTAGGTCATTTTATCAACAACATTGTCAGGTCTGCCACCCCCGCCTCATCCCTCAAGCCAGCAACCCCCTCTATAACCTCAGATCCAGTGTCTCAGGCCCTCCTGGTCCCGCAAACCCGCACTCAATTCAGTGACCGGGCCTTTGCCACTTACGCGCCTAGACTGTGGAATTCCCTTCCTGCTAAACACTCGCTCCTCCCTCTCCCATCAGTGCTTCAAAGCCTCCCTCTGGGGCCTGCTAAAATCAGCCTCCTCCTGTCTTTGCTCCCCTCTTCGACCCCCCTAGACTAACCGGGGTAGCTGCGACTCACAATATAAAAACCCTGCTCGACTACAGTGATGACAAGTATCCTGACACTGAATGCACTTTGCCCACTGGAGAGCTCTTCGCTGTCTGATGTATACTAAGCTTTGAGAACTATCTCTACTCTACTGGTCATGTATAAGCACTCCCACCTATGACTTTGGATGACCCTAGCTGCATAATACTGTTTGCCTATGCCTGATCTCATATGTTCTTCTAGTCTGCCGGTATGTTTACGCCCAATGATTTATCCAGATGTTACTGTATTGTATTTTGATTTTGCTTGTATGTTCCTACTATGTACACTGCCTGTATGTTCCCCCAATGTACCTTGTAATCTCCCGGGTCGCACCCGAAAATAGGCACTTGGCTGTCTAGTGTGCTTACCTGGCAAACAAAAGTAAATAAATAAATAAATGCCTTGCTGAAGTCAAGAAAGAGGATGTCCACCGGGCCTACCCAGGTCCAAGGCACTCGTCACCCAACCATAGAACTCTCCAAGGTTTGTCTGACACAATTTCCCCAGGATGAAGCCAAGCTGTCTATCATCCAGGCACCCTGACTTTTCCAGGTCCCCCCCCCCCCCCACCAGCCTCTCTTTGACAATGCCCTCCATCATCTTGCCCACCACCGATGTCAGTCTGACAGGCCTGTAGTTCTCTGCCACCTCCCTTGAGCCACCCTTGTGGATATGCACTATATGTGCCACCTTCAACTCCTGGGGCACCCACCCTGTCCTCAGAGAGATGCTGAAAAGTTCCACCAAGGGTTTCGCCAGGACATCTGCCAGTTCCTTCAGCACTCTGGGCTGAAATTTATCTGGCCCCGGTGCTTTCTCCATCTTAAGGGACCTGAGGGCTTCCCTCACTCTCTCTGCCATGATTTCCACCTCTTTTTTTTTGTGTAACAGTTTTTATTTGCATTTCCAAACATGTATAACAAGAAAACCAAAAAATTAAATATCATTTTTCGCCACAATCACTGAGCTATTAGATACAGGCAAATTCCATACTCCAACACACAATCAAATGTTTAGTCAGCCATTTTAGATTCAGTAACAGGCTTAAAAGTCCAGTAGTGCTAAATATTGTCAAAAAAAAAAAAAGGGGGGGGGGACAAACCCCCTTAATTCCTTCCCCCCTCCTCCCAGAACAATATTAGAAACTATAAACTATTTACATTGATCCACATTTCATAGTCCATATGTACTGCAAAATAATTAATAAGAGCCCTTATTAGATTGCCCAAATTCAGGAGAAAAGTCAACCAAGGCGTGGACCATTGTATCAGGAGGGACGGTGCCAAGTGTTAGGTGCCCGTAGCTGCTTACAACCAAAAGAGCTCCAATCTTCCACTCTTCCCTTTCCTATGTCTCTTAACTTTGCAGAGAAATAGTAAGGAGCGGATTCCAAATACTCAAGATCTCTGCTCTTTCCTGAATCTGATAGGCCCTTCTCTCCATAGCCAGGGCAGACATTACCAGGGCTTTCCATTGAGTGAGGGTGGGATCTTGTAGGAGATCCAAGTGTTTAGAATGCATTGCCTCTAATTGCTAAGGCCACTCTCACCCATTTCTTATGCAAATTCCCATCCTCACCACCCCCCCATTCAATCCCGAATAGTATGTCTACCGGGTGCATAAATACCCCTGCCTCTACTTTCTCATTTATGAATCCCACCACCTCCTTCCAGAAGCTCTGCAAGCGGGGGCACTTCCAGAAACAATGGAAGTATGTGCCTACCTCCTTACTACAATCGGGAACAAACTTCTGGAACCTCCGGGCAGCTTTTGTGGACCATGACCAGGGGATAGAAGAGCCTGTGGATAAACCTATAAGCCGATTCCTTATATTTGTTTGATAGCAGTAGGCCCATATGAGTCTCCACCATTAACTCCCAAATCGAGTCTGACAACTCGATCCCAAGGTCCCTCTCCCATCGAATTTTCCTGCTCGAGCTGTCCTCTATCAACCCCTCCCTTAGAATACGTACTCACCACCCCTATTACCCCTTTAGGTCACTACGGCTTTACAAATTGCCCTTCTAGATTCAGCTGATGAATGGGCTGGGAGCCTGGCCCTCTAACTTACGAGCAAGTCCCTCGCCTGCAAAACCTAAATGTGTGACTAGCTGAGATCCCTCATCTTGTCCTTAACTCCCAAAGAGGGGAAATGCATGCCCTTATATAGGTCCCGCACACTGAATCCTCTTTTCTCCCAAACTGAAACCCTGATCCCAGCCCAGGTAAGAAAAGGGTTACCACTCAGGGGAGAAGTAACGCTCCATTTTGTCGCCTCCAATCCTTGCCCTTATCTGTTCCCATCCTCCAGGGTCCAAACAACCAGCGGGTTAGGGCTCTGTTGATGTAAATATGCCCTCCTACCCCTTTCCTCAAAAAGGCTCGAGAGTCGGCCACATGCCCCCTCTCCTTCCAGGTCCAGCCAGCTTGCTGCTTCTGGGCACGAGATCCAGTCCTTATTATCCTAGCTTGTGAGCTAAAAATAACTTCTAACGCCTGGGAAGCCAAGCCCCCGCCTCGTCTCTAATTTCAGTCTCTGTAGGCCAATTCTGGGTTTTTTCCCTTGCCACAAGTACCCAAAGAAACCCCTATCTAGTCTCTTCATGTCCTTTTTAGTAAGTCCAATGGGCAACATCTGTAAAAAATACAAAATCCTGGGAAGGATATTCATTTTTATGATATTCATCCGGCCTACCCATGACACTGGATACATCTTCCATCTTTTCATGTCCCTAAGCACCCCCTCGATCATTGGCGTATAGTTCAATCTATATAAGTCAGTCAATGATCTTCCAATATTGACCCCTAAGTATTTCAAGGCCCTTCTCACCTCCCGCAGCCCCCATTCTTGTGGGCCCGCTGGCTGTCCTCCACCCAGACACATTGCCTCTGATTTTGCTAGATTTATTTTGTAGCCCGAGAACAATGCAAAACTCCCGATCAGGTCCAACACGGCAGGAAGGGATTCTTCTATATGACTCAGATATAAAATCACATCGTCCGCATATAAAGAATTTATGCTGCCGCCCTCCTTCTCCTAGAACACCTTTCACCCTCTCGCACTGTCTGATGGCTACCGCCAAAGGCTCCAACGTGAGGTCAAACAAGGGAGAAAGGGGACACCCCTGCCGCGTTCCCCTACCTAATTCAAAAACTTGCGAGAGGTCACCATTTACCACCACTGCCGCTTTAGGTGACCGGTATAAGGCTCTCACCATGTTCAAAAAACCCCGACCAAACCCATAACGCTCTAAGGCCTCCATCATATAGTCCCACTGATCCGGTCAACGCCTTCTCGGCCCAGGGCCAGAACTAAGGTGGCCCGCCGAGAAGAAACACGAACCACATTCAATAATCTCCTAACATTGTGATATGAGTGCCTTCCTTTTATGAATCTGATTTGATCTGGGTCGACCAGGCTGGGCATTAGAGTCTCAAGCCTACCCGCCAATACCTTTGCATAAATCTTGGCGTACACATTCAATAGCGAAATAGGGCGGTATGCTGCGCAGTCCCTCGGGTCCTTACCTAATTTAGGGATCACAGAGATAGTCGCCATATCCATAGATGGCGGCAGGGATGTCCCTTCCCCAGTACCCCTAAATACATCCCAGAGCAGATCCACAACCTGGTGGCTCACCGTCTTATAAAATTCAATGGGAAACCCATCTGGGCCAGCCGCTTTGCCCGACCTGATGCCCTTGATGGCCTTCCCTATTTCCTCCTTAGTAATATTTGCCTCAAGGGCTGCTCTTTGTTGTTCAGACAGCTGCTTTAACCTAATCCCACTCAGAAATTGCTCCATCTCACCCCTAGTCCCTTCTGCTTCTCTATGATATAGGTTACTATAGAATTCTCGAAATCTCTCCTTAATGGCCTGGGGGTCCCTCATTACCTTCCCATGCTTATTCCTTATTTCCAACACTCTGGTTTTCCCCCTTCTGCCTTTAATCAAATTAACAAGGAGGGGGCCAGGTTTATTCCCCCATTCGTAAAATCTTTGTTTCACAAGCCACAGTTGTCCCTTCGCCTGCTCTTCAAGCAAATTATTTAGCTCCCCCCTCGCTGCTGCTAACATCAGTTCACTGGCTGCGTCCCCTTTAAGTACCTGGCCCTCCAATTCCTTAACTCTTTGGAGAAGGGACTCAAATTTCCTATTCTTTTCTTTTTTATACCCGGAGACAAAACCAATAATTGCCCCTCTCATATAGGCCTTCCCCGCATCCCATAATATCTGTGGAGATGGAGCAGATTCCTTATTTAGGTCTACATATCTTTTCATCTTTGCATCCAGAAACTCCCTAAATTTCTCATTCCCCATTAAATATGAGGGGAATCTCCACATCTTCATCCTCTCTCCTGAGCCCTCTATTTCTATCGCCACAGTGACCATGGCATGGTCGGATATATAAATAGGTTCATGTTTTACTTCTACAACCCCTTGATACCACCCCACTATATACATGATCTATCCTACTAAGCCTTGTGGGGATGTGAGTAAAGGTATACTCTCTTATTTTTGGGTTAGCCATCCTCCATACATCCACTAAATCAAGGTCTAGCAGCCCCTCTCTCCATTCCTTTAAGAACTTGCCCCCTTTGCCCTTACCTTTCGAATGGTCCATCACCGTGTCTGGGGTGCAATTAAAATCACCTCCCATAATTAACCCCTTGAACTGCTCTTTCACCATGACTTCTAAGAGGTGTCTGTAAAACTGAGGATCAGTAACTGCAGGGGCACACACACTGCCGAACGTAACCGGCTTTCTTCCCAAAATCCCCTCCACAAACACATATCTGCCCTCCTTCTTGTCGGCTACCGTTCTGATTGCCTGAAATGGTAGATTCTTATGGATAATGACTGCTACCCCCCTCTTATTCAAGGAGAAGGAAGCTGCATATACTTCCCCTACCCAGTTCCTGACCAACTTCTTATGCTCCAATGGGTTCAGATGTGTTTCTTGCAGAAGGCCTACCTGTGCTCCAACCCTTCTTAACGCGGTAAGGAGCATAGTCCTCTTGGCAGGGGACGATACCCCCCGTACATTCCATGACACAACTTTTATTTTAGTCTTGTTGGCCATCTAACTAGCAGTTTTCGCCTTAAGCCCTTCTTCCCCTTCCTCCATTTTGCTTTTAGCCCTATCTGTCTATCCATCTGAGCTCTCATTATACTTTGAAATGTGGATCGAATACAAACATATATAACATAGCAACCCCCCCAATCAACAATAAATCCCCAGAACTTATTTACAATATTCCCTCCCTCGAGCTCATACAAGGCGTACACACCTGCTCGCCAATATGCTCCCCACCCCAACAAGTAGGGCTTGAACCATAGAAAACGAAGAATCCTCTATGTTCAACCTTCCCCCCCCTCGACCTTTGACACACTTATTACTGCCACATAAATCCACACCCTTAACATGGTCGTCTGTCGGTCTCCCTTCCCCCCAAAACTTCAGGTTGCAGGACATCCCTCTTTTGTTTTGTCCTATATCTTATGTGGAGGTCTGGTGTAGCTCTACAGGGACTCCTGAACAAGTCCATCCTTGCCTCTTATTTAAGCTCCAGACTCCTCTGCCATATTTCCACATCAGGTCCACCCCTGGGGATACTCAGGATAGGCCGCGCCCCTCTATATCCACGCGCCAGCCCCCCCGAGCACCCCCGAGGCCTACCTTCATATTCATGTCCGCTTCCATAATCTCTGCACAGTTCCATATCATGGGGTAAGGTCCAACTTTAAACATCCCACTCATCAGATATCTGAACCAAGTAAACCTCATTGAAAGAAAGTTCAGATGCACGCCCTCTGGTACACCGCTGCACGACAACGCACCCTCCATGGGTGCATGGAATGGGTTAATACCATCTCCAAATCCAGTCCTGGTTACCCGATTTTCTTTTGAAGCCCTGCCACGAAACTCTTCACCTTCTCCGCCTCCCAGAAGCTGTAAGTGGCTCCTCATGTTTGATTTTCAATATAGCTGGAAACACCATAAACCACTCCACCCCAATCCTCTGGCAGCTCGCTATAACCTCATTGAATTCCCTTCTTTCTTCCAATTCAAGCTAGTAGTCTTGGAGAGAAACAGACTAACTCCCTCATATTGAAGCTCAGGGAGGATTTATATGCTCGCCACATATCCTGTCTGTCCTGATAGTTATGAAAGCGGATAATAACTTGCCTGGGTGGCTGGCCATTCTGAGGCCTCGGCAGGACCGCACGATGTGCCCTCTCCAACTTCAATCTTCCTCCTTTTGGCTGCATTCCCAAAAGCATAGGCAGGGTTTTTGCACAGAAACCCATGATATCAGTGCCTTCCTTTCCTTCTGATAGCCCCCTCAGCCTTAGGTTGTCTCTCCTCAGATAGTTCTCCTGGTAGTCTAGTGTTTCCCTCATTTCTGTCACCTGCTTCTCTAGCTCCTTAATTCGTCTGCCAAGAGGGCTCAGTTCATCTTCCGCCGTCGCTATACGGCCCTCCAACTCCTCGACCCTCTCATTTTGCCTCTCAGCCTGTGCCTCCACTAGCGCGAGTCCTTCAATTTTGCTTTCTAGGCTCTCCAATTTGGGCGCGAGAGCCACCATGAGCTGATCTTTCAGCTTGCGCTCCAGAGCCGTCATCTCGGCAACCGAAAGGAGATCGGGCTCATACACCATCGCAGGCCTCACGGGGTATTCTTACCTTTGGCCGGTGTTTTTCAAGGCCCTGAGGTAAGTGCAGACCACGAGTTGTCCATCCTGAGTTCCGGTTCACTCGAGCTGCGCAAATCGGGTGCGAGAGGTAATTTAACGGCGGTTAAACTAATAAAATAAAGCCCGAAGGAGGGAGCGGTAAAAGGCATGTCTTTACAGCATGACGCGGTCACATCAGCATGATTTCCACCTCTGCTACCTCATCCCCCTGCCTTGCCTGCCCCCCTCCTGCCAGTGATGGCCCATCCTCTCCCGAGACCAGACGATCGGCAAGGGTCCCCCCCCCCCCAGTTTCACCTTCTCCTCCCATGTATGATACAACCCATTTTCCTTGGTGAAAACTGAGGCGAAGTACTCATTTAGTACCTCAGCCTGCTCCCCAGGTCTTGTGCCCATCTCCCTGCTTTAATCCTGCTAATCTGCCCTTCACCCTTTGATTTTCCGCAATATATCTAAAGAGCCCCTAATTCCCTCTCCTAATTTCCCTGGCTAGGCTCTGCTCCTTCCTTGCCTTAGCTGCCCTCACCACCCTAGTGGCCCTTCTGGCCATTAGCTCGTACTCCCCTCAATCCCTTTCACTCCTTGAGCACTTGAAACCTCCCTGGTCCACCAGCAGGCTTTTCGGGCCCTACCGCATTTGCCTCTCACTCTTGCACAAGTGCTGGTAGCATCCTGCATCCCCCTCCTGATGATTTTCCACCTACTGTCAGCGTCCATGTCTGGCCCAATCCCATCCAAATGCTCCTTACGGATCCTTCCCATTTCCTTGAAATCCACCCCCCTGAAGTCAGTTACCCCCATCTTTGTGCAGCCTTCTACCCCTCCTAGGTCCAGGCAGAACCAGACCATGGCATGGTCGCTCCCCGCCAATGGGTCCCTTACCTCCAAGCCCCCAATCTGGCCACTGTCTGCCAGGACCACATCCAGTATCCACGCCTCCCTGGTCGCTTCCCCCACCTGCTGGGTTAGGAACACATCCTGAAAGACATCCAACAACTTCTGTTCCCTGGCCACAGAGGATATCATAGTCCCCCAGTCCGTTCCTGGCACGTTTAAGTCCACCAACACCACCACCCTTCCCCTGTCCAGTCTGCAGTGTCTCCCAACATCTACCACCAGTCTCTCCTCCAGCTCCTCCGCCAGTGCAGGGGGTCTGTACACCACTCCTATTTGTACTCTCTTGCCCCCCCCCATCAAGGTGACCCAAATTGCCTCCACAGTTCCCTCCGCCTCCTCCACTCCTCCTATGCCAATGTAGTTCTTGACCATTATTACTACCCCTTCCTTCCCCCCCTGTACTTCCTGAATATGGTGTAACCCTCCAGGTTCAGGTCCCAGTCGCGCCCTGCGGTGGCCCAGGTCTCAGTGACCGCTGCCACATCCACCACTCCCTCAGTTAGCATCGCCTGGAGCTCAGGCATTTTACTGCCCAAGCTCTTGCCATTTAGCAGGACTAACTTCCACCCCTTCCCTATACTCCCGTTTCCCCTGCTCGTATTCCCATGGGGATTCCGTCTTCAGCCGGTCTGCACCTTACCAGTCTGCCTTTTCCCGCATTCCTACAGCTCCCCAGGTGGGTGGAGACAGAGCTCCTCCTTTATCGGACCCCCCTTGACAGCATTACGTAAAGGTGTGCTGCATATTTTCCACACACGCTGCATATGTAAAAATCAACAGCAGCATATTAATAGATGTGAAATGCTGAACATGCATGCACACGTATTGAAGTCTGTAGAAGGTTACAGAGATTAGTAACAGAAAAGTTCTTTGTTCACAGCATTTTCATCCTTATATTATTGTAATGTAACTATACTAAACAGTATTAAACTCCCATCTCGCTTGCCATGTTACAAGTGCATTAAACCAATCCAGACCATGGTTCTACTGTGGAACTAATCCATGGTTGGGTGGTTGGAGGCACTTGGCCTGTGACCTTGAGCCCCAGCACCCCCCCAGCCATGGATTAATTCCAGAGCAGAACAATTGTCTGTCATGGTTTAATGCTTACTTCTCCATGTCATCTGGGGTAATGAGTGTAGAAATCTGGGCATAGAGTCTAGATACTGCATGTTGACTATTTGCTAAGGTTTGTAGCTGCATGATTTCTTTTACATAATTCTTTTACTATGTCTGGCCACCCAGGCAAGTATCTGGAAGCAAGTGCCATGTCCCACTCTCCAAACCACCTGAGGTACTTGCTGCAATGACCTGCTAAATAGTACAGGAGAAAATTCGGTAGTTTTAGCCCACCCTTTTCTTTCGTCCCTGTAAGTTTTACATAGGATCTACTGGCCATTTTGCCTGTCCATATGAACTGAATAATTAAGGAGTGTAGCCTCAAACTACATTAGGGGTAGCATCATGTTCAGCATATTTAAAGGGTATAGGACTCTGGGAAGAATATTCATTTTGATAACACTGATTCTCCCTGCTATTGACAAGGGACATTTTGTCCATCTCTCTGAGTCCAGTTTTATTACTTCTGACAGTGAATCCAAACTGGGTTTTTTTTCAGTACGTTTCTGTGTCTGGTTATGTCAATGCCTAGGTATCTTAAAACGTTTGGTTCCCATTGTGGGCCTCGCTCATCTACTCCTGATTTTCCTGGTCCAGCATTTAATGGCATGACAATGGTTTTGGATATATTTAATTTATAGGCCAATATGGCTCTAAATTCCTTTATCACGCTTGGTGTTGCTGGTTCCCTGATGTGCAGGAGAATACTGTTTGCGTATAAGGAGAGTTTGTATTGTTTGTCTCCTATCTGGATTCCCTGAATGACTAGAGAATTGTTGAATTTGTGGGCAAGGGACTCCAGAAAGAGATTAAACAGGAGCTGCTACAGTGGGCATCCCTGCCTTGTGCCTCTCTATGGTGCTAAGCTTTGTGACAAAACCATGTTACTAAATATCCTGGCTGTAGGGCCAGTGTAGAGTACCTGGATCCACTCAATAAATTCTTCTGGCAGGTTGTACCGTTTGAGGATTATAAATAAGTATTGCCGGGACATGCTATCAAATGCTTTTTCTGCACCCAGCGAGACCAGGACTGCAGGGATCCTGGGCTCACCAGATGCAGAAATCAGGTGCTCTAGTTTCCTAATGTGATCACTGGAATTCCTACCCTGCATAAAGCCAAACCTGTTCGTTCCCTATCAGGTCGCCCCATACTCTTCCCAGTCTGGTTGCTAAGATCTTCGCCAGTATTTTGATATCCAGATTAATGAGGGAGATAGGCCTGTAATTAGTTACTAACTGAGGGTCTTTACCCGGTTTCGGTATAAGGGATAGCATGGCCTGTGTCAAGGAGAGGTCCGTGATCCCCTTCTCATGTATATGGGAGTAGACTGTAGCTAGGTATGGATTTCGAACTTTTCCAAATATTTTGTAGATGTTAGGGGTGTGACCATCCGGTCCCGGAGCTTTGTTTGACTTTAGCTGTTTGACTGCTCCAAGGATTTCCTCAGATACTGTGGTTCCCTTCAGGAGCCCCTGTTGTTCTTCACTTAATTGTGGCAGGTCTATACCTTCCATAAGAGCCGTCACTGTTTTGTAAGTCAGGGGCCTCATCTGCCGTGTATATACCTTGGTAGAACCTCTGGAAAGTTTGAGCTATGTCTCACACCCCGGTTATCAATTCTCCCTCTTTTTGTCAGTTTATCCCACACTATGGTTCTTGCAGCTTCTTTTTTTTTTTTTTTTTTTTGAGTCTAAGGGCCATTAGTCTACCTGCTCTATCTCCATGCTCTATAAATTCTGCTTTTGTCCGATATATAACCCTCTCAGCCTTGTCTCTGATAAGGTCATAATACTTATCTCTTAGTTTGTTAAGTTTCTGTCTTTTTTTTTTTTCCGACTTTATTTCCCTCCGGTCACGGCCCCATGGACCTCTCTCAGGCATCCGAGTCAGTGTCCTGCCCGCCAGAGGCCCCCCCCCCCGAGCTGTACCTCCTCTCCCCCTCTCCTGCAGCCAGTACCCTTGGTCTAACCTCCCAGGGTAGGTCCCTACTCCTCTTGGGCGCTCTTACAGACAGACTCCGGCTGCAGGGTAGGATCGGCCATGGAGGACCTGGAAGGTCAGTCAGGGTTGGCCCAGTGATGGGTATGGGGGACTAGTGCCGTTGCCTATCCATGGCGCCGTTGTTTTCCCTGTTCTTGTGTGCCCCTGGAGCTCAGACGTGCAATGATGTACAGCTCGGCTGATGCACGCTCCTGCGCACCCCCGGATGGCATCTGGCGCAGCTCCATTCCCCAGCATCTTGCGGTCGTGGCCACCACCTGTGATCTGCTAGAGGTCACCAGTGCAGCAGCAGGTGGATCCCTCCCTCCCCGGGGAAGAAAAGCAGTCCTAGGGATGCTGAATCCTATCCTCTCCCTGTTGACCCCCAATTATACGGGCTCATTCCCGAACCCAGCGTGGCATGAGGTGTGGCGTCCAGTGCCTCAACCCTCAGCACCACCGGGCCGAGTTAAGTTTTATTCCATTTCTGCTGTGTTAGGGTGTAATGATTTTACCAGGGTGTGGATTTCTCTGAGGGTATCTTCTAGGTCTTTTTCTCTCTTTTTTCTTTTTCACTGCTATTCTCAGGAGTTCCCTCTGCATGTGACATTTTACTGTCCCCCATGCTACATCTAGATTAGTCACAGACTCAATGTTTTGTTGTAGCGAGTCTTCTAAAAACTGCTTGAGTCTTTTTTGGATATCTTTATCTTTTAGTAGTCTATTATTGACACGCCATATTCGATCTTTCTCGGAGGCTGATGCAAACTTACGTCTAATTATCACTGGACTATGGGTGGAGATTACACGTGCCTTGATCTCAAACTCACCCAGTCCTTGTAACCATTCATCTAAACCCTGGAAATAATCTATGCTAGATTCTCTTTATTTATTTGTTTGTTTGAATTTTGATAACTGGGTTGTTCTGTACCATGTATTTGAGATCTAAAAGTGTAGTCCGTTTCCTGAGGGTGTATTGTTCTCCATAAGTCATTTAGTCTCAGGTGATCCATGAGATCCCTTCGTCCTCTTTGTGCTCGTGAAGGCCCCCCCCCCACCATGGTTTTCCTGTCCTGTCTAAGTCTGTTAACATTGTTAGATTCCAGTACCCCCCTATCAGTATTGGGGGCCCTACTAACTGGGTAAGGGTGCTTAGTATTTCCACAAAACATTGTGGTGAGTCAGCATTAGGCCCATAGACATTTCCCAGTACCACCTTTTTCTTACCCAGCAGGCCCTGTAGAAACACGTACCTGCCCTCCAGATCTTTTATTTCCTTTTCTACTACAAACTTAACAGATCTAGCTATTAGGATGAGTACCCATTTTTATGTTGATTACGAGCATGCGCAAGAAACATGTTGCGGCAGCTTTCTCCACAAGCAGGTTGTGGAGGCACGGCACTATTGTGGCCAATGCCCCCACAGCCTGCAAAGGCTTGTCCCACTTCCCCAAATGCCGAGGCACGCTGCTGCTGACACTAGTTCAGCCAGCGTGCCACAACCTTCTAAAAGCAGCCGCAGAATCAGGGGCGCTCGTCATTGCAGCGTCAGCCATCCGCTGCAATGAGGGAGCGACCCGTCATTGCAGGGTGGAATGTGTGTCCCTGACATTGTTTCTAGAACACGGGCGGTTTCGTCGCCGTGTTCGGCTGTAAAACAATATAACCCCCCACCATCGCTTAGTTGCCGACAGGCTCCAATCCCCATCGGCTTCAGTGATCCAATGTTGATTGTGCCGACGGGGGAGCCCGCTCCCTGTCTGCATTATGTCAACCCCCCCCTCACTGTTACTGTCTGCCAATGGGGTGCCTAATCCCCATCGGTATAATGTGAACCCCGCCCCTTTTAGTTGTGTGCCAGCAGGGGTGCCCAATCCCCCGTCGGCTACTGCTGGCCCACCCTCAATGAAAAAGTCTGGTGGCATGCTGGGAGCCCAACCCAGTGTGCCACATGCCCCTGTAAAATGCAAAATGGTCCCGTGACGTCTTCTGTTTTTTCTTACCCTGTAAAAAAGGAAACTGTCCCTCGGCGGTCTCTGTGGCCCCCCACTCGCAACCCACGCCCACCCACTGCGCACCCTGCCTCCCCACACCCTCACCCCATACTTACCTCCGAGTCCGCGAACAATCTTCGTGGACCGGAACACATCTGCACTCTTCAAAGCCAACCGCGAACTGAGGAAATACCGGTAAGCTGTATAATGGAATGAATGTTTTTTTTTTCAACTTTGATGCATATCTCGGGCATTGTTTGTAATTTTGGCACCAAATTTTCAGCATGGGGTTTTTGGGACCCCTCCTCATAAATTCTTGAACTGTCATGGCGTTAATCGGCCCTGAAAGGTGATTTTGCGGTCACTGCATGGAATCCCCTTTCGAGGACGAATAATGCAAGAACAGTGCCAGTGTTCATGAGGTGGGCTCTCAAAAAGCCTATGTTGCAAATTTGGTGGAAATAATCCACAAAATGACTGTTTTACGAGTGTGTGTTGCGCAATTGCTACACATGCTCGTAAGTTCGCGAACGTGCAATATTTTCATGCCATATTTTCAACATTGGCATTTTTCCACACCTCCTTGTGAACCATACAGCTGTCATTGTTCACATCCTGGCGGAAATATGTTTTCGCACTTCTGGCGCAGAATAGCTTAGTTGCTGTGGGAAATCAGAGTTCGGGACAGATGAAGAAAATGATAGTGACACTGTTCATGAGTAGAGGTCCTAAAATGCCTATGTTGAAAATTTCAATAACGAATACTCCATAAATGACTGTATTCACCGGTATGCAGATTGCACGTTGCCGCCGTAACTTCGCAAATTTATAATATTTTCACTCCAGATTTTCAATATTGCCATTTTCCCACATTTACTTATGAACAGTGCAGTTGTCATTTTTTCCACCCTGGCCGAAATGTGTTTTCGCACTTCCGGCGTAGAACAGAGCAGTCGCTGTGGGAAAATCACTGTCCGGACAGATTAAGAAAATTGCAGTGATATTGTTTATGAGCAGAGGTCCTAAAATGCCTATGTTGAAAATTTGGTGATGATAGCTCATCAAATGACTGTGTTACAAGTGTGCATTGCGCACTTTCCACGCACCCTTGTAACTTCGCAGATTTGTAATACTGTCATGCCAGATTTTCAACAGTGGCATTTTTTCACACCTCCTTATGAGCAGTACAGCTGTCATTTTTCACATCCTGACCGAAATGTGTGTTCACAGTTGCGGCTCAGATCAACGCGGTCGCTGTGGGAAATCAGTGTTCGGGACACATTAAGAAAATGACAGTGGCACTGTTCATGAGCAGAGGTCCTAAAATCCCTATATTGAAAATCTGGTGCCGAAACTACATAACATGACTGTGTTACAAGCATGCGTGGAACTGTTTTCATGCACCCTTGTAACTTCGCAAATTTATAATATTTTCACACCACATTTCCAACAATGGCATTTTTTTCAT
This sequence comes from Neoceratodus forsteri, assembly GCA_016271365.2. Lineage (NCBI taxonomy): Eukaryota > Metazoa > Chordata > Ceratodontiformes > Ceratodontidae > Neoceratodus > Neoceratodus forsteri. The sequence continues at coordinate 79,899,970 of CM028133.1, read as the reverse complement.
GCCTCCTTATGAACAGTACAGCTGTCATTTTTCACATCCTGGCTAAAATATGTTTTTGCACTCCTGCTGGAGAACAGCACGGTCGCTGTGGGAAATCAGTGTTTGGGACAGATTAAGATCGAACGAGTAAGGGGGGGAGTGACTGAGCTCAACCGAGCTGTGTCGGGACTGCTGCAGATTTGTTTGTGGGCAGGAAAAGGCCCCAGTGCAAGTGCCCAGTACAAAAGGGCAGCCTGCAGCACTGGGAGAAGCAGAACGAGAGAGCGAGTGAGGGAGGGGGAGTGAGCAAACTCACCAGAGTGCTATCAGGACTGCTGCGGAATTCTTTGCGGGCAGACAAAGGCGTCAATACAGGCAGGGGCCCAGTACAAAAGGCCAGCTTGCAGCGCTGGCAGAAACAGTATGAGCGAGTGAGACAGGGAGACTGAGTGAGCTCAATGGAACTCTATCTGGACTGCTGCGGATTTGTTTGTGGGAAGAAAAAGGTACCAATGCAGGCAGAAGCACCGTATAAAAAGGGCAGCTTGCAGTGCCAGGACAACTAGAATGAGCACGTGAGAGGGTGAGACTAAGCGACCTCAATGGAGCTCTGTCGGGACAGCTGTGAATTTCTTTGTGGACAGACAAAGGTGCCAACGCAGCCAGGAGCCCCGTACAAAGGCGCAGCCTGCAGTGCCAAGAAAAACAGAATGCATGAGTGACAGAGCAGTAGTGAGCGAGCTCAACGGAGCTCTAGTGAGACTGCTGCGGATTTCTTAGTGGGCAGAAAATATGGCAACGCAGGCAGGAGCCCAGTACAAAAGGCCAGCTTGCAACGCTGGCTGAGACGGAATGAGGGAGTGAGAGGGAGGAGTGAGTGAGCTCAATGGAGCTGTGTCGAGACTGCTTCAGATTTCTTTCTTGGGCCAAGAAGCCGCCAATGCAGGCAGGAGCCCAGTACAAAAGGGCAGCCTGCAGCGATGGGAGACACAGAACGAGTGACTGATGGAAAGGGAGTGAGTGAGCTCAATAGAGCTCTGTTGGGACTGCTGTAGAGTTGTTTGTGGGCAGAAAAGCTCAACGAAACTGCATTGTAACTGCTGCAAATTTCTTTCTGGGCAGAAGAAGGTGGCAACGCAAGCAGGAGCCCAGTAGAAAAGGGCAGCCTGCAGCACTGGCAGAAACGGAATGAGCGAGTGAGAGAAGGGGAGTGAGCGAGCTCAATGGAGCTTTGTCAGGACTGCTGCAGATTTCGTTGTGGGCAGAAAAAGGTGCCAACAGAGGCAGAAGCCCAGTACAAAAGGGCAGCCTGCAGCGCCAGGAGAAACAGAATAAGTGAGTGAGTGACATAGGGGGAGTGAGTTACCTCAACGAAGCTCTGTCGGGACAGCTGTGAATGTCTTTGTGGGCAGAAAAATGTGCCAACGCAGGCAGGAGCCCAGTACAAAAGGGCAGCCTGCAGCTCCAGGAGAAACACAATGAGCAAGTGAGAGAGAGGGGGAGTGAGCAAGCTCATTGAAGCCCTATCGTGACTGCTGCGGATTTCCTTGTTGGCAGGAAAAGGCGGCAACGCAGGCAGGAACCCAGTACAAAAGGCCAGCCTGCAGCGCTGGCAGAAACGGAACAAGTGAGTGAGAGAGGGGGAGTCAGCAGGCTCAACAGTCCTGTGTAGGGACTGCTGCAGATTTCGTTAAGGTCAGAAAAAGCCACCAACAGAGGCAGGAGCCCAGTACAAAAGAGCAGCCTGCAGCACCAGGAGAAACAGAATGAGCGAGTGAGAGAGGGGGAGTGAGCCACCTCAACGGAGTTCTGTCGGGACAGCTGCAGATTTCTTAGTGGGCAGAACAAGGTGCCAACGCAGGCAGGAGCCCAATACAAAACAGCAGCCTGCAGCACCAGGAGAAACAGACTGAGCGAGTGACAGAGGGCCAGTGAGCGTGCTCAACAGACCAACGCAATCAACATTCGGCATTGACAAATGCTTGTTTATTTGTGTCTCTACCCACTCCATATACTTGTCCCACCCATTCTCTGGCAAATGAGTCTCTTGTAAGAATGCAATCCCCACCCCCAATTGATTCAAATGTCTCAGCACTTGGTACCACTCAGGTGCAGTCTGACCACATTTAATGTTACAGGAAATATATTTAACTTCCACAGCCATGACCTTTTTTGGAAGATTCGTAGTCTACCTGTTGTGGTTTCCCAGACTTGTTATCTTATCTGGGATCTGGTACGTCCTTCTGATTTCCTTTTTTTCATATATCTCCCCCAATCTTTCTTGCATCACAAACACAACAGACAACATATATGTCACCGTTAAACCAATCATGTAACTTTTTAAACTTGTACCTGTTATTTCTAGTTTGGGGCTACTACCTCCTTAATTTCAAACTTGTTTCAGAAAACTTTTAAGTGCACACTTAGTTAAACCTAGGTCTAGGGTGCCTCAGGTGAGCAAGTTTCTATGCCACTTAACTACTTTTTTCATTATCCACCCGAGTTCCCTCTGTATTTATATTCTGAGGAAGGGCCTCAGGTATTCCAAGGTTATCTCCTACTTTTTCCTCCTTTGAGATCTTTCTGGTCTGCTTCTCCCCTTCTTCATGAAGCTGTGGGAGGACCAACCAACTCTAAGAGGAGGATAACTGGGGACCCAGTATGTTCTATCTAACTTAACCGTAACTGAGTTTAAGCATCTGTTGCACCAGCTTAAGTCCTGACTCAGAACCATCTTAACTTACTAACTCTACAAAAATGCTCCATTACCTTTCCCCTAACCACTGTCATCTCTCGAGCTCTGTCAGTTCAAGCCTCCCTGTATACTGCACCCTTTGGTGCCCCCCTCGCCCAGAATGTTCCCCCCACTCTCAGTACTCCCAGTAGTTCCCTAAAGGCCGCTCTGCAATGGGTGTAGTTATATGTCACCCCCCCCAAAGGAGTTCCACCACGCCATGCTGAGGGGTTCTGTGGCCCCACATCGAGGGGTTAGGATCCCCAACCACCACCATCCATTTCCCACATGAAGGGCCGTCCATCTCTGCTGCTGAATTACCCTTCTACCACGGCCTTCTCTTGCCACTCGTTTTTATCCCTCCTCACCCCTCATCTAGCCACACCCACCCATCCCCCCTCCTCCCTATACATATTTTCACCCCACCTCACCCCAGTCTTTCCATTTGTTTTATGCTGTGCGTTATTTGGTCATTTTCTTTTTCGCCATTTGACGTGTATACTGCTTTTAACACACTCTTCCTATCCATCTTCCCCCACAGCTCCCATAATATCCCTCAGAAGTGACACTGTTTGCATACACATCTTCTGTATTACATAGATATTGACTTTTGTTCACTGTTGTCCCAGGAGGGGGAGCCGATCTGCAAACAAACCCCCCTCTCCCAACGCATCAACTCCAGTTTAGCTCCCCCTCCTGGGAATTGTCTTCCGGTTCCCGAAAAAGCACTATTTGCCTGTAGAGTTCATCGGGCTGCTCTAATTGTGCATACCCTCTCAGTTTTATGGGGGTTCGCCTCCTCGCCTACCTCTCGCAGTCCACAGCATGAGGTTCTGTTTGACCCAAGGCATCTTGCATAGGCAGTTCAAGGGTGGCAGCAGCATAGACCTCGATGAAGCAACTGTTTATCCGGAGCTCGTGCCGCTTAAGGACTCCCAACTCTTTCTGTTCCCTGCTCGCGTTTCCAACTGTCCTCCGTTTTAAATGTTTACATCTCGTGCAGGGCATTTCCTCACTTCCCCCCCCCCCATGAGATCTGGCCTAGTCCGTCTCCCTCCCGCACACTCTGGATGTCAAGTCTTGTGACCTGTTCAGGGGGTGGAGTCCAGAGCCACTCAAGCCTCAGCAGAGTGCCACCTCAAATGTGGAGTGCTCCTCTGCTACAATCTCAGCGCCACTATGCTTTGGAACTCTGAGAATCTCCACATTCCATCCCTTGTGAGCATTCCATTAAGGCCAACTAATTTGTATTTATGTCTTGCTGAGTTTGATGAAGGAGGGGGGGAGAGACCAGGCCACCATTTGAAGCTGCCATATTGTTACCACATATTTAAGATAAGCTTTTGGGACTCTGGTACAGTCCCCCCCTCCCCCGAGGGGATTACTGGAGTATTCTTCATCAGGCTGTTATACGTAATTATGTGAACCTCCTCCAGAATATATTCCTTTCCCAGCGACATGTGTGAATTGTTTCAAGCCCACCCCCCTTCTCCACATTAAAAGGCATCCTCTCCCTCACCTATTATCTTTGAGGGAACATCAGTGTATTGGTCCATTTCTGTGGGGGAGGCCCAATGAGTCCGAGAGGTACGACAACTTGTAGTTCGAAAGGCATTAAGAGCTTTATCACAGTCTAGTGTACCGCTTGCACTGGGCGTGCCTCAAGTTGTTTAGTCATTTTTGAACAGTTGTGGGAGCAGTTTTAGCAGTTCGCGTTTTGCTTCTTCCACCAACAGGAATTGGTGATCTTTGCCGTCAGTACTGACAATTAGCTTTGCTGGGTAGCTCACTCCGAAACGTAATCCTGCTGCATATAGTGTGTTTTTAATTTCTTTATATAGTGCTTGTTTTGCTCTTATTGTGGGCTTAAATCGCTGAATATAGTACTTTTTGTCCTTCCCACTGGATGGATTGGAGTTTCCTGATTTAGGTTTGAATATGCACTTTATCTAGAAAGTTGAGCAGTTTAAAGATGATCGGCCTCGATCTCTCTCCTTCCTTAGGTGGTGGTCTTAGCACACGATGAGTCCGCTCTGTTATGTACGTCAGGCCATTGGGAGAGGGACCTGCTATTTTTTTGGCACAACTTCTGTACAAAAGATAGGCAGTCCTTGCCTTCCTCTCTCTCCGGCAGCCCAACAATCATGAGATTGTTTCTTCGGTTACGGACTTCCTGATCCTATATTCTGTCCTCCAACTTTTTCAATTTTCTTTTCATGTTTATAATGTCTCTACTCTCCCTTTTCAATATGTCTTTGGCAGAACTGATGGGACATTCTGCATCACCAATTCTAGTTGTGAGGGCTGTCACTGCAGGCTGAAGAGCTTTGAAGTCCTTCATAGAAACATACCTCAACGGCAGATAAGGACCGCTTGGCCCACCTAGTCTGCCCATTTCCCTACCTAGAGGATAAGCTGCAGATCCTATTTAACCAACAGACTATTTCTTCCTACCCCCCACAAAATTGCCTTATGTCTTTCCCATGCATTCTTGAATTCTGCCACAGTTTTAGACCCCACAACCTCCTCAGGAAGGTTGTTCCATGAGAGCACCATCCTCTCTGTGAAAAAATACTTCCTCACATTGCCCCTGACCCATCCCCCCTCTGTCTTCAAATTGTGTCCCCTTATTCTTGCACATCTCTTTTTCTGAAAGATGCTACCCTCTTGGACTTTGCTGATTCCACTGAGGTACTTAAACGTTTCTATCATGTCCCCCCTCTCCCTCAAGGGTATACATATTAAGCTCCTTTAGTCTCTCCTCATATGGCTTCTCTTGCAGACCCTGCACCATTTTAGTTGCCCTACTTTGAACTGCCTCCTATCTGTTTATGTCCTTGCAAAGATGGGGTCTCCAGAACTGGACGAAGTACTCCAGATGGGGTCTCACCAACTGTCTGTACAGGGGGATAACAACTTCCTGTTTTCTGCTGGTGATGCCTCTCCCTATACATCCCAGTACCCCCCCACAGCCCTCCCTACCGCCTTCTCACATTGCTTGCCAACCTTAAGGTTATCTGATATGATTACCCCCAGGTCCCTTTCCATTTTTGTTGTTACTACCTCCCCCCCATTGTGTAATCTTCCCCTGGGTTTTTGTTTCCCAGATGCATTACTTTGCACTTCTTTGCATTGAATCCACGCTGCCATACTTCTGACCATTCCTCCAACCTTGCCAAGTCCCTTCTCATCCTTTCCACGCCTCCTTTTGTAACAACCCTGTTACAGATCTTTGTGTCATCTGCATATCCTTCCAGTCCCTCTGCAATGTCACTTATAAAGACATTAAAAAGGACTGGACTCAGTACTGAACCCTGCGGTACCCCACTAATAACCCCTCTTTCTTCAGAGTGGACTCCATTTACAATTATTTCTGGGACCCACTGCCAGGCTGGTTAATTTGACTACTAATTTTTTGTGTGGGACTGTGTCAAACGCCTTGCTAAAGTCTAGATGGGCCATGTCCACAGCCCCTCCCTGGTCTACTACTTTGGTCACCCAGTCAAAGAAATCAATTAGATTCATCTGACATGACCTTCCCGCTATGAACCCATGCTGCCTTGGGTCCTGTGCCCCACTGGCCTCTAGGTACTCAACAATTCTTTCCTTCAGAAGTGATTCCATCACTTTCCCTATCACAGAGGTCAAACTGACAGGTCTGTAGTTTCCTGCCTCTGTCTTGGACCCACTTTTGTGAAGGGGAATCACATTAGCCTTCTTCCAGTCCTCAGGTACCACACCATCCTCCCATGATTTGTTAAAAAGGGTAATCAGCGGTGTCACTAGTTCTCTGCTTAATTCTTTTAGAATTCTGGGGTGAATTCCATCTGGCCCCATTGCTTTGTCCACCTTCAGTTTTAGGAGTTCTTTCAGAACCCTTTCTTCTGTGAAAGGTCTGGGATCGAGCCCCCCCCAAGTGCTTCTGTTAATTGGATTAGGCACCTCCCCCACTTCCTCTTTTGTGAATACTGAACAGAAGTATTCATTCAGTATCCCTGCTTTTTCACTGTCAATCTCTGCCCACCCACCATCCATTCTATTCAGCCTCACTATTCCTCCCTTTGTCTTTCTACGCTCCCTGATATACCTATAAAAGGTTTTATCCCCCTTCTTAACCAAGTTGGCTATCTTTTCTCAGTTTGTGCCTTTGCTATTTTGACTACCCTCCCTGCTTCCTTCTGCCTTAACTGGTACAGTTCTCCGTCCTGCTCCTTCTGTGTTTCCTTATACTTCCTAAATGCTATATTTTTCTCCCTAACCTTCACCGCCACCTCTTTTGAGAACTATAGTGGCTTTTTCTTTCATTTTGATTTGTTTATTTGCTTCACACAAAGGCTTGTTGCCTCTGTGATGAGAGTTTTGATATTTCCCCATTGTTGCTCCACCCCTCCTTCTAGCCTGTTTGCTAGTGCTTTTCTAAGGCACTCTCCCATCTTGCTAAAGTCAGCCCTCCTGAAGTCCAGAACCCTCACTTTTGTATGGCTTGACTAGTCAGAGTTTATTGTGAACCACACTGTTTGTGGTCACTTGTTCCCAAATGGCTACCCACTTCCAGATCTGAGATCCTCTCACTGTCCCCATTTGAGAGTGTGAGGTCTAAGACTGCTCCTCACGAGAAGGTTTCCAGAACTAGCTGTCTGAGGCATGCCACCTGAAGGGCATCAAGAATGGCCCTGCTTTTGGATGTAGCTGCAGCAAAGGTGCTCCTGTTAACATCTGGCATTAAGGTCTCCCATCAACAGTATCTCCCCTTTCTCTGCCATCCTAAGTATGCCTTCTATCATATCCTTGTCCATTCCCTCCCCCTGACATGGGGGTCTGTATACAACCCCTGTGGGATTGTGGTGCCATTTCCAGTCTCTAAGGTGACCCACAGTGCCTCCTCTCCTCCCTGTTTACTCTTTTGTTCAGTTGCTTTTATCCCTTCCCTTACATAGAGAGTTACTCCCCCGCCCTTCCTGTCTCTCCTGTAGGTTGTGTACCCTGGTATGTTAACATCCCAGTCATGGTTCTCTGTGTACCATGTTTCTGTGACTGCTACTATATCCAGGCATCCCTCTTCCATCAAGGCCACCAAGTTCAGGGAGTTTGTTGCCCAGACTACCGGCATTGGTACTCATTACCCTCCATTTCTTGATGGCCTTACCCCTTTTTGCCCCATCCTTATTACATCTGTCACTTTCTCCATTTACCCCTGCACTTCTCCCTATCGACATCTCTGTGTTGGTGCCTACCTCACTTAGTACCCTGATTTTTTTTTTGGGGGCTAGGATTTCCCTGCTCCTTTCCAGTGCCTCCCCCAGTGGCCCTCCATTATGGCCAATATCTTATTTCTTATAAATGAGAATTCCTCCATGTATATCATCATTTGGTTGCATTGTTTGTGGTGAGAAGTCTGGAGAGGAGTCCGGCTTGCCGCGTTTCTGTAGCTGAGCCCTTGCTGTCACGGAGTGCTCTGTGTCAGGCTTTAATTTCCTTCTTCCATCCTTGTTGTTTTAGGCAGATTTTTTGATCCATTTGTGCTGCAGAGTTTTGTCTTCTTTTTGATGTTGTTTTTATTCTTTGGTTCCAAGTTTTTAGTTTAAATAGATGCTTTATAAGTTTAAGTTGATCAGAGCTCTCCCTTCCCACTGTTCTCAATCAGAAGGCATCACGTGAGCCCCATAAAATATTGTCTGTCTGAATGCCACTGGGTTTTAGAAAAATGAAGGTATTAATTCACAAAAACACCACCAACAGCTTAATCTGGTTCAAGGTCAGTTGGCATTCATCTGTATCCCCTCCCGCGGGTCGTGCCTGAAAATAGGCAGAATCTGTCCAGTGCACTTACCTGGTCAACTAAAACTAAATAAATAAATTTAGGGGTTATAATGTTCCCTTCCCAGCAATAATCATCCTATTTGCTGGTGTAAAGTTAGAGGTGACAACTGGGCAGACAGCGACACATTTGGCTCTTTTGAGCACCTTGCACTTGAGGGCACTTCCTGATTGGCCTGCACTGGAAGCAATCAAGAAGCATACTGAAATGTCATACACATACTCGCAATCAGATGAGAAGAAACGAAAATAACAAAGGTAGTGGAGGATCTCACAGGCTGCTTCACCCACCATAAAAATGGAATTTGTAGTAGAAAAAACTGGAAGACCGAATCTGGACCTAGAAAACCAAATCATTCGGTCAAAACTCGAGTAGGTGGTAACCTTACTACTGATAACTCCTCCCCCCTTAGTACAAAACAGAGCCTCAATTCCATATCTCCCTGCTGACGTCTCCCCCCTTACTCAGTACAAAACACAGTCCAGTTCCACAACTCCCTACCTAGCAGCTTCACGATCACCATCTACCCCTCTTACAGCACTGTCATGTCCTCAAGCTCCCCAGCAGTTTTTTATAGTCAGCAGTTTCATTTAGCCTAGCGATCTGTATCACCTCACACACCAACCAGTGGGTCAGTGGAAATTTGCATAACAGAGTAAAGGTCAAAGTAAGTTACACAAGCACTCATTGTCAGCTGTCAAATTATTGATGTGACTGCTCCACCCCCTCAGTCCTTCTCTCTCTCCCTCTCCTGAGCATGTGCTTAGCGACTCTGTCAATGGGACTAAAGCATGTGCCATAGGTTAGGGAGGGGGTACCTGAATAAGCCAGCCTGGCCATGACTTCTACTAGCCCTCCCCCCCAAACTGTGGATTAGGGGTCAGCAGGAGGGCCCTCATTACTAAAAGGAGGTACTGTATGTTGGAGCCTTGCAGGCGTTGGCCTGCGAAGAGGGCATTGGTTCTAAAGTATGTGTGTGTGTTTGTGGGGGCCGGGGGAGGGGGTGATGACTGGGGTTTGAGAGAGGGTCATCGGTGGACTAGCCCTGGCCACCAGGGGAAGGTTGGTAGGGTGTGCTTGATTCACTGTTTAGTTCCTATTTACGAACTGTGAACCAATTCAGACTACAGCAAACTTTGCCTGGTTCGAAGTTGGATGTTCATGTAGATGTTCAACTATGGCAGATTCACACTGCTCTAGCATGTAGCAACTTCAAACAGCTCCATGTGAGCGTGTTGCTACACAAGAAATAAATCTGGTCTTATCTCAGTCATCTTTACTTGGAGCCCTTCAATTGGATTAACTAATAGGATTTACCCTGAATGTACGGAGTCCTTGGTTTCCTTTTACTCTCTCCGTATTAAGTGATCTATGGTAACAGATACATTTAATGGAATATGCTGTTGTTTTTTTTACTTCATAGATCTTGTTTTTATGTAGTTCATGGATTTCTGTTTTCTATTTTCTTTTATAAAAATTTTTTAAATAAATTCTATAGTAGGTGGTGTTGTAGAGAGTGTGAATAAAAAGGATTTATAAATACCGTGGGAATGCAACTAAGTTAGCAGAATAAAACATGTTATTTTGCCTGTCAACATTGCTACTCGTAAAATGACACTGAAAAATCATTTTATTTTACTAGCAGCTTTTTTTCTTTTTGTTACATTTATCATTGTCGTTCTTTCATCCAACTCTCCTACTGCGGTTTCCCGACTGACAGTGGAGCTCACACGACCACAGGTTAAGACGCCACACTTAACTGACCAACCTGATAGTATTCTTTGACTGGGTAACAAATGTAGTGGACAAAGGGCCATACTGTGAGTTCACGCTACTTCGATTTCAGCAAGGCTTTCAACTTGGTGCCTCACAGAAGGCTGCTGACGAAGCTAGAGGATCTGGGTACAGCGAAGGACACAGACAGATGGGTGAGACACTGGTTGGAAGGTAGACAGCAAAGGTTTGTGGTTAATGGAGTCAAATCAGAAGAGAGGGCGGTCATCAGTAGGGTGCCACAGGGATCAGTCCTGGGTCCAGTCCTTTTCAATATGATCATTAGTGACTTGGGAGAAGGAATCCAGGGAACATGCATCTCTCTACAAACCACACTAAGCTCTGTGGCAGGGTAGAGAGTGAGAAGGGGGTTAGGGAGATGCAAAGAGACTTGCAAAAGCTAGAAAGGAGGTCAAAGGTTTGGCAGTCAAAATTCAGTAACATAAAGTGCAAGGTGATGCACATAGGGAACAAGAACCCAAGGACAGAGTACTGGATGGGGGAAGGGGGTAAAGCTGAGCATGACCTCTAAGGAAACAGACCTAGGGGTCATTATCAGTGACTCCCTAAAATGGTCAAACCAGGGTAACAAGGCTTACAGTAAGGCAAACAGGATGCTGGGTGGAAGGGGTACTGACAGCAGAAGGAAGGCGGTATTACTACCTCTCTGTACATCACTGCTAAGGTGCCACCTGGAGTACTGTGCCCAGTTCTGGAGCCCTCACCTAAGGAAAGATGAGGACAGACTGGAGACAGTGCAACGTAGGATGAACAAAATGATTCGGGACCAGCAGGACAGATTTTATGAGGACCATCTCAAGGCACTGAGACGTACACACTGGAGGTCAGACAAGAGAGGAGAGATACAACATAGACCTTCAAGTTTCTGAAAGAGATGAACAAGGTAAACTGCGAGGAACTATTTATTTATTGATTCACCTATAGAATTTTGTTGACAGGGTAGGCCCACTGAGACTGAAAGCCCCTTTTTTCAGGGGCGACAGAATTAATTACACATATCTAGAAACATAGCATAACATACTAGCAGAAACCAATGGGAGATGAATATGGAATGATGCAAGGTCTTGATACAATTAGTTAGAAAACATCTGATTAAGTGTTAAACTGGCAGAGTGCATAGACATCACTGAGTCACCGAAGACAGTGGGAAGTGCACAGTACAGCAGGTTCAAATTATTTCACAGCTGTACAACAGTGGAAATGCAGGTACTGACCACAGTGCAACCTTTCAGCGTATGCAAACGCAGACTGCACTCAGGGAGATATATTTTGAACCCTATTTTGAAGTCACTAAGGGAGGAGCACTCCTGGAGTGCTGCTGGGAGGGCATTCTAGGCTGAGGGGGCAGAGTACTAACATATTAACATACTAAAATGCCAGCAGAATAGGCCTAACAGTCTTTCGTGTCTGCTCGTTTTGTCAGCCCCCACCCTGACCTTGCTGCCCCCCTCGCCTTCTCTGGCTTCTCCCTTCCCAGTCCGGATATTCTCGCTGCATTGGATTTTGCTTCCAGAACCCTTCCCTTGTACCTGGCCCACCCCCTCTTGAACCCCTCCACCGTCTCTGCCTCCAAGAGCCCCTAGGCAGCACATTCCATGGCTCCACCACCCTCTCAGTGAAGTAGCACCTCCTCCTTTCTCCCCTGAATCTTCCCCCCCTCCAGCTTCCAGCCATGCCCTCTAGTGGCCCCCTCCTCCCTTCCCTCCGACGCCCTAACTACTCCTTCCCTATTTACCCCTTCATGTGCCTGAAGACCTCTATCATGTCCCCGGTCCCTCTCTCTTCCAATGTGTACATATTTAGCTCTTCGAGCTTCTCCTCATAGGTCCTGTCCCCCAAGCCCCAAATCATTTTGGTTGCCCTCCTCTGGACCCTCTCCAGGAGTTTAATGTCCCTCTTTAAGTGTGGCCACCAAAACTGCATGCAGTACTCGAGATGTGGCCTCACCAAGCAGTTATACAGAGGGAGTATCACTTCCCTCCTTCTGGAGGTGATCCCCCTAGCGATGCATCCCAGCATCCTGTTGGCCTTGGCTGCTGCCCTCCTACAAGTCTCAGAGTTGTTCATCTTGACATCCACCACCACCCCCAGGTCCCTCTCAGCCATAGAGACTTGTAGCATTTCCCACCCTCAGGGTGTACACCTGGCCCAGGTTTCTGGCCCCTAGCTGCAGTACCTTGCATTTCCCTGCATTGAACCTCAGATTCCACTTTCTAGACCATGTTTCTAGAACCTCCAGGTCTCCCTGTAGGGCCACACTCCCCTCCTACCCATCCACCACCGCCCCCAGTTTTGAGTCATCCGCAAAGAAACTCACCTCACTCCTGATACCTGTCCTTATGTCACAGACGTAAGCGTTGAACAGGAGGGGCCCAAGGACTGATCCCTGTGGGACCCCACTAATGACCCTCCTTGGGGGTGAGCCTATCCTGCCAACTACGACCCTCTGGGTCCGGTCCTGGAGCCAATTGCCTATCCATCTGATTATCTGGTTCCCCACCCCCATTTCTCCCAGCTTATCCAACAGGCCCACGTGAGGAACAGAGTCAAATGCCTTGCTGAAGTCTAGAAAGAGGATGTCCACTGGTCTACCCAGGTCCAAGGCACTCGTCACCCAGTCACAGAACTCCAAAAGGTTTGTCTGACACAATTTCCCCAGGACAAATCCATGCTGTCTACCGTCCAGGCACCCTGACTTTTCCAGGTCCCCCCCTAGCCTCTCCACGCCCTCCATCACCTTGCCCACCACCGATGTCAGGCTGACAGGCCTGTAGTTCCCTGCCACCTCCCTTGATCCCCCCTTGTGGATAGGCACTATATGCACCACCTTCCAGTCCTGGGGCACCCACCCTGTCCTCAGAGAGATGGTGAAAAGCTCCGCCAGGGGTTTCACCAGGACATCCGCAAGTTCCTTCAGCACTCTGGGATGTAATTTATCCGGCCCCGGTGCTTTCTCCATCTTAAGGGACCTGAGGGCTTCCCTCACTCTCTCTGCTGTGATTTCCACTTCCACTACCTCTTCTCCCTAGTTAGCCTTCTCCCCTCCTGCCAGTGATGCCTCCCCCTCTCCCCAGACCCACCGATCGGTAAGGGTCACCACCTCCTCAGTATCACTGTCTCCTCCCATGTATGATGCAGCACCCCCATTTTCCTTGGTGAAAACTGAGGTGAAGTATTCGTTTAGTACCTCAGCCTGCTCCCCCGGGTCTTGTGCCCATCTCTCCCGTTTTAATCCTGCTAATCTGCCCTTTCACCCTTTGTTTTTCCCCAATGTATCTAAAGAACCCCTTGTTCCCTCTCCTAATTTCCCTGGCCAGGTACTGCTCCTTCCTTGCCTTAGCCGCCCTCACCACCCTAGTGGCCCTTCTGGCCATCAGCTCGTACTCCCCTCGTCCCCTCGATCCCTCTTACTCCTTGAGCCCTTAAACTGCCTACAGGCTGCCTTCTTTCCTCGCACCACCTCCTGGACCTCCCTGGTCCACCAGCAGGGTTTCCGGGACCTACCGCAAGGCTCCTTTACCTGAAGAAGATCTTGTTCTTGGAATTACTAGGAGAGTGTGGATAAAGGACCAAAGTGTTCTACTGAGCATTTTTTTTGGGGGGGTGGGGGGAGCCAAAACTCTCCTTATACCGGGGGGAAAATACACTAGGGATAATTTTTGTGAGCAAGGTATGAGAAAGGGTATTTGAGCCTCCCTTCTAAGAAGGGCCAATTTAAAGAATGGAAGACATTGCAATGGTGAGCCCTAGACAGGGCACCTACAGCAGATGGGCTTGTTTTATTGTGCAAAACCATTAGTTTGCTTTTGAAGATCTTAGCTGCAAGATCGGTGCTCCATACACTAGTGGTAGCATAAGTAGTGGATCAAGAACACGGGGCACGAGTGGAAACTGACGGGGGGGGGGGGTGGATTCAAGAGGGAAGTGAGACAGGTTTTTTTTTTGTAGAAAGGTTGCTGGAGCTGTGGAATAGTCTGGTAGCTGTTGTGGTGGGCACCAAAACTATCAGTGGTTTCAAACACGACTGGGACAAAGTGACGGGCTTAATGATTTCTCAGGGTGATAGCGGCAGGGTGGGGAGCACTGGGGTGGATAGTGTGGGCTAGAACCCTGCATTGACAATAGGTCCTGGGTTTGTTATGATTTTATGGTCAGACTGGATGGACAGGCAGGGTGGGGGGTAGCACCCGACATGGGGGACTGGGTAACCCTGCTGCCAGAATATAAATATGGGTTGGGATGGGGGAGGGACAGTTACGGTTATTCTGATACATATTAGGAATTTTATCATCACAGTGACATAACAAATAATCCAAGCCATACAGCAGCTGTTTTGGCTCTGACAAGAACTTGCTTACATTTCAAATAATGAAAGGATCATTCCTTTAATGTGGCTATCCTCAGGTTTAATCATCATTCTTAGCTATTACTGCACAACTACTGCCCCACAGGAAGCAGCATGTCCGCTGCATGCTGGTTCATTTTTAGTCAGAAGAAAAGCGCTGTTAAGCAATGGCCGTTCAAAGCACAGGATGCTGACAAAGGTCTGGACTGACCCTTATTAATGTGCTCCATTCATTACTTCAAATGTAATAACAGTGCCGCAGCTGACTCAAAATGGGGGAAAATGGCTTCATACAAGACAGAAAATAAGAGGCAATCTAAAACAGAATAAAAAAGTTTAGGTCACAATTTTCACCACTAACATCACTGCAGCTTAAACTATAGGTCGGGGGGAGGTCTGGGTCTGGGTCTGGGTCTTCATTACCAGTTCAGAAAGAAATTGGGGGACTTTTGGGATGGGGAGGCTGAGCGTCACAGCCCCTCCTAACAGTCAACACCCATGCATTTATATTACAGCTTTTATAGGCAAAGTACCTCGACCACTTTATTCAGAAATTATACACACCAGGATATCTACATTTAGGTGAAACGCCTTGTTTACCAGAGAGTCCTGGGGTAACAGTTACAGCAGTGAAGTGATGCTTACAGCTATAGTCTGTACAATACCACAGTATACCAGCATATCATTAACAGTGTTAAGAGTCAATACATTTTATATGGTACAGTGCTACAGCGAATACCTTTGCAGTCTGTTCCTACTATAAGCTACAAGGAGAAGCAAGGGACAACAAAATAAAGGCTATACAAGCAAATGAGTTTGATACTGGTGCTGCAGTGACTGCAGGCAAACACGGCATCCCCAGAAAGTGCTCAGCAACATCCTTCCAATGATGCTTAAAAACCCACGCTGGCGCCACAGATGTTTGCACTCATTCATGCTGACTGCCAGTACTTTCCCACTTCCCCTTCCTTCATATTTTGCACTGTTGTCATATTCTAAGTCTAAGCACTGATGCACCCTTGTTGCTACCACTGTGATTACTGCCTCACAATTATGCATCTGCTGTCACTCACTTTTAGGCACTGGTCCTCATCCAGTGTACTGCTCACTGCTACTGTGAAGTACCCTCATTCTCCTCCCCAGCAACGTAGCTGGAAACAGGTAGCAAGACATTTCCTGGGTAACCAATAAATAAGCCAGCCCTCACACAGCGAGACAAACAATCATAATACAAAACGTTTTTGTTAAAAGACAAAGGAAAGTTAGCCAGAACAGCAGAGTAACCCAATCCCCTTCTCCCCTATGCACTTGGTAAAGTGCCAAGGGGCGGGACTGTTTTTGTTTTTCCATATTCTATTGTTAGTGGATTTCAGATTCCAGGGAGGACAGTTGGGAAACTGAGAGAGGGGCTCAGGCAGGTGACCTATCATGCCATTCCCCATCCAGTTGACCACCATCTAGGGCCCTGTCTCCTCCCCCACAGCAATGGTTTTCAGCAGGACTTAGGTGACTGCCCAACCAGGCCTTAGCGCAGTAAGCCTCCATGAGTGCTTAGCAGCATCCGGCAACAGTCCCCACAGGGCAGGCTGTAAGCCTAAACAAACGTACCAGGTTAAGCATTAAAGGCTCCCTGTCACCAACCATGCATCTGTTTGCATCTGTATCCCACACCTCGTGATCAGGCTCAAGAATGTAGTATTTCACAGCCCTCCTTTCCCCGTCAACATAAACTAAATAAATCAACATGATCAGGACTTACTGCGGTTATTTACTGTCCTGCTTCTTATGGCATAAAACGTACAGACCTCAGGGTGATATGCTAAATGTTTTGCACAAGCAACAGATGCTCTGTATCCACAAGCAGGACAGTCTGCTGCAGTAGTTGAGCATGCGGCCTAGGGAGACCAGAGTTCAAAACCCAACAAAGCCACTTGCTCACTGTGTGCCATGTTCTCTAACCAAGGTACTTAATCTGTCTGCGGTTAAACGTGGTAGAAACAGGGGCCCTCTGAAAACAAGCTGATGATTCTCAGCTGGGCTGTCTTGGGTAAATAAAACTATAAAGTTTATAAAAAAAAAAAAAGTTATCTGTATAAGCCAGTGAAGGGAAAGAATTTGTTTTTATAAATCGCGGTACTGTGACCTAACTTGCAGAGGGGTGATTTCTCAAGCAAGTTCTGCACCAGCACACAATAAATGGGTGTGTGTAGGGAGGCCTCATTTGACTGCAAAAACAGCTTCTTCTTAGTCTCTGTTGCTTGTGCGAAGGACGTGGATGCAGGATGGGATGCATAAATGTCCCAGAAAGAACAGTTATGTCCCACTGCACCAACCAGACCATTACAGGAAATAGTTTTGTTTGTTTTTTAAGAAATGGGCTACACACTTGAGGACAAATTAAATGTAGTTGTATCCAACCATATGACCACAGCAATAAAAAGGCTGGAACTTAAGGGACTCAAGGTCCATCATGTCCTACGCCACCCCCCACACACACATATACACACCTGCTTTATAAGCACGTATGCATAAAGTATTTTATGTACAGTATGCATTGTGGTTGTTCGATCTGGAAAGGAGGAGAATTTGAGGGGACCTTTTTTCTCCTTTATGATATGCTTGTTGATAACTCACTAATATCCCATCTGAATATCTGGTACAAAAACATTTCTCACTATGCGACAGGTTACAACAGACAATTAAATGGAACAAAGGAAATTTTTCCATATCCAGAGAGTGGTCAATTATGGAATGTAAAATTACACATACACCAGTAATGCAAAGCACCATGGAGCGTAAATGGAAATCAGTGAGCAAATTTAGAATGGTTCTGCTTTGAACAGGAGTGTATGGTGCCAAACGGCCTCTCACACAATCTGCAAAGGCTAAAAACAGAAGACACAGGCACAGGTTTCGTCCTTGTCAGGAATCATCAGTGGGCTTGACATGTATCAGCCCAGGGGAAGAATAAACTAGTCATCATTTTGTCTTGCTGGTTTGGGTCATGGTAGTCCAAAATAGGAAAGGAACCTAAGGTGCACTTACGCTACTGGATCTGCACCACTACAATGACCTGCCCAGATATCGGCCTGTTAGCCAAGCCTGGCTATCCCCCATAGTCTGGAGAGACCTGCACATAATCATGGAACTGGTTCATGATGATCACTCCGATGCTGGTTCACGTGAGAACAGCTCCAAGGCCAAGGAAGTGCCTGCCGCGGCTGCCACCGCTTTCAACTCAAGGGTCGCAAGCTGTGCCACAGATCTGGCAGCCACCAAGGCCTTTCTGCTACCCTTAAGGTGATCCTTCTAATCCCATTCCAGAGGCCAACCCAGCACGAACCAGAGCTTTCTATTCTCGAGGGACTCGGAAAGCAATGAAAGGCAAAGGCCGCATCCGGCCATGTTGTGTTACCCATCCAGGCAGTACACATGCCTGTCATGTGGATTGATCGACATCTTACTGAACGCAGAATTTGAATCCAGATTTCTTGTGATCCATCGCTGGTCTGGAAACAGAATCCAAAGAACTGTGAAACAGCTGTAAAATAGCTTCAAAAATTTAAAAATTAAGGGTCTGCCTATAGCGCAAACAAAAATCCTAAGCAGAGCACAAAGGAGGTGATCTGTTCTTCCAGCAGAAAGAAAGGTTTGACATCACAGGGTGGAGTTGGGGGATATAATCACCCAGATGGTGGGAGGGGCTTAGTTTAAAGACGTCTGGCCAATCACTGCATTCCAGTGGAACTGTCAGAGTGTGGTTAAGTGAACCATATCCATGCCCCTAGAAGCTTAATTTCATTTAACTAAGTGCTCCTGTAGACTATATGTAATAATCATCCTGAGAAGAAATTACTCCTGTCCCTTGGCTGAAATTCAGTAAAAACACAATAAGTACTGCCTGGTACCCTGCAACAGTGCATAAAGTACAGTTACGTAAGAACTTACCATAAAAGAGGAGATCTTCGAGAGAGGTTTCTTCAGTAGGTCATTACATACAAGACTAGCGCCATCTGGGCCGCACGGCAGACTTTTCCAGCAATACCTGACGGGGGACCACCCACCCGACGCCACGTGACTGATGTCAGCGTGACCCTATATAGAGGGTGGTCCCCATGCCCGCCCTCCAGTTCTCCTGCCGGAGCCTGGAAGAGGCCTGACAGCAGAAGGAAACAGAGTCTGGAGTCCCTAAATAAAAAAGGGGGACGGAGGGAGGGAAAAATGTGACCTACTGAAGGAACCTCTCTCTCTAAGATCTACTGTTACGGTAAGTTCTTACATAACTGTACTATCTCACTTCGAGAGGGTTCCTTCAGTAGGTCATCACATATAGGACTGAATCCCAAGCTGTCCCTCCTAGGAGAGACTGAGAGAAACATGGGAGAAGAAAACACTCCAACAAAAAAAAAGGAAAAAAACAGAGTGGAACCAGCCTAGGACAGAAGGCCCTGCAGCACAGCTAGGCCAAAACCTGCCCTCCGCCTAGAAGCAATGTCCAGACTGTAGTGCTTGGTAAAGGCATGGACAGAACTCCAAGTGGCAACTGCACAAATATCTGTCGCAGACACGTTACGCAAAAAGGCTGCAGAAGCAGCCATGCCCCTGGTAGAATAACCTCTGACGGCCCCCAGCAGAGGCTTGTCATACTTCCTGCTGGTAGCAGAAACAGATGCAATTGCCCAGCCATATGGGCAGACCCTGTTTGGAAACAGCCTTGCCCAAGGATTTGAGAGCGAAGGAAACAAAGAGTTGGTCATCCTTATGAAATTCTTTGGTACGGTGTGTATAACAGCGGGGGATACAATGCACATCCACAGTGTGCAGAAGTGCCTCACCTTTATTCGCAGGGAACAGAAAGAAAACTGGGAGCTCCATTGATTGGTTCAGTGTGACCTCAGACATCACCTTGGGTAAGAACTTAGGATTTGTCCTTAGGACCGCTCGGTCCCTATGGAAAATTAAAATAAGGCTCTTTACACACTAGAGCCTGATGCTCTGAAATCCTTCGAGCAGAAGTAACCACAACTAAAAATAATGCTTTCCAAGAAAGAAAGTGTAAATCACAGCTCATCGCTGGTTCAAAAGGCAGGAGAGTGAGCTTCTCCAAAACAAAATTTAAATCCCAAGGTGGAGTAGGGCTGTGGATGGGAGGTTTCAGATGGATAACCCCTTTCAGAAAGGTTTTGGAGATTTCCAGCTGAGCCTTGAGTTTGCCATCCACCAGCTCATGGTACGCCGACATAGCGGAGAGGTGGACCTTCAAAGACGAATAAGAAATGCCCGAATCTGAAAGATGGAGGAGGTATTCCATGACTTGCGGGGCAGAGCAGGAAAAAGGGTTCCAATCTTTGGAAGCCACTCAAATGAAAAAACGCTTCCACTTCATAGCATAAGTGGAGCGGGTAGAAGGCTTCCTAGCCTCAACAAGAACTTGAGCAACTCAAGTGGAGACCCCGAAGCGAGAGATCGTTATGTCCGCAGGAGCTACGCATGCAGGTGCAGTGACCAGAGTCCCGGATGCACGAGCTGACCCTCATTCTGTGTCAAAAAGTTGTGTATCAATGAAAGTGGACCTGGTGGTTCCTCTGCTAACTGCTGCAGGAGCGGGAACCAAATCTGTCTCGGCCAGAGGGGGGCGATGAGAATCATTTGTGCCTTCTCTGCCTGGAGCTTGAGCAGAACCCTCTGTAGAATGGGAAACGGAGGGAAGGCATACAAAAATTTCCCTGTCCGAGAGAGACAGAGCATCATGCCAGAAAGCTCCATGCCCTGGAACGAGCAAGCAAAAACCGTGAAGTTTTTCGTTGTAGTGGGAGGCAAATAGGTCTAGTTCCAGACGCCCCCATCTTAGGAAAAGAGACTCTGCCATTCCTGACTTAGTTCCCATTCATGATAGAAATTCTGAGACTTGCTGAAATTGTCCGCCAAGATGTTTTGAACTCCCAGAACATGCACGGCTATTAAGAACAGATCGTGCTGAACTGCCCAGTTCACACTCGCATTGCCTCCCTGATGTACCAGACTACCGACATATTGTCTGTTTGGACAAGCAGTGCTCCTCAGGGAAGACGGGTCTGGAATGCTTGTGAAGCATACAAGACCGCTCTCATTTCCAAGACACTGATGTGCAACAACATCTCCAAGTGGAACCAGAGTCTCCCTGAGCTTGGTGTTCTCCTAAATGTACACTCCATCCCAAATTCGAGGCATCTCTAGTCAGACACGCCGACGGGGCTGGCCTCCTGAAGGGGAGACCCAAGGAAAGATTGCAGGGATCCATCCACCAGTTCAGGTCTCTCTGAACCGTGGACGACACCATAACAGGATGATCCAGGTCATCCAAGAGTTGATCCCATTGCACCTGCAAGGACCACTGAGGGATTCTCATGTGGAGCCTTGCCAGGGGAATGGTTGTGATGGAGGCCGCCATCTGGCTGAGCAATCGGAGGCTGGGATGTTCCTGGATGAGGCCACTAAGGAAGCCTGACGGATAAGGGTCTCCATCCTGTCTGGGTTAAGAAAGGCTCTGCTCTGGATAGTAGCCAAGACCACCCCAATGAACTGTAGTCTCTGGGCCGAGACAAAGGATGACTTGGGGATATTGACAGTAATCCCCAGTCTGGAAAACAAGTCCAGAATAAAAGTCAGAGCCTCCATGAGAGCTTCCCTGGACAAGGCTGAAATCAGTCAAACGTCCAGGTAAGAGAAAACCGCTATGCCTGGCACTGAAGAAAAGCCATCACCACCGCAAGGCACTTGGTAAAAACCAGAGGTGCCGAAGAAAATCCAAAGGGGAGGGCATGAAACTGGAAGTGCTCCCCCTGGAAACAAAACTGCAGGAACCGGTAGTGGTTGGGGAAGATCGGTATGTGCAGGTAAGCAACCTGCATATCCAGGGTGCAAAGCCACTGATTCTTTAGGAGGAGAGGGAGTAGGCTTTGAAGTGTCAGCATGCAGAACTTTTTGTACTCGATGAACAGACTGAGACTGCTCAAGTTGAGAATGGGTCTCAGGTCGCCCGTCTTTTTTGGAACCAGGAAAAAGTGGGAGTAGAACCCCCTTCCCCTTTTCCGGAGGGGCACACTTTCTTGGCTTCTTTGAGCAAGAGAGTCTGAATTTCTTCCCCGACAAGAAGAGCCTGGTCTCGAGAACAGGCCAACCTTTTTGGAGGAGACTCAAACTCTATGGTGTGTCCTAGGGACACCAGTTGCAGGACCCACAAATCAGGGGTAATGCTCTGCCACTCCTGCACGTGGCGAGCAAACCTCCCCCCCACTAGCTCCTCGCACTGAGGCTGAGGAGAGGGAGGGGTGAGGGAGTCAGGAGGTGGCAGGATGGGTAGGGGAGGACCCCCTGAAAGTCTCTGGTTCTTGGAGGCAGGAGGAGTGGCGGTACCTGTGGAATTACGCTTGCCCTGGCGCCGCACCGGGGCTTGCTTCCTTTACCTCCAGGTCCCTTTCTGAAAGGGCTGCTGTTGCTGGGTACTCAATCAGTACATGGACCGCACTGCCCTCAGGGCCTGACCTCGGTCCTGTAGGTCAGTAATGATATCTTTGGTGTCTCCACCAAAAAGCACCAAGCCCACAAAAGGGGACATCCTGAATCACAGTCTGGACCTCGTTGGCAAGGCCAGAGATGCACAGCCAGGCCTGTCGTCAAAGCGAGATGGCAGTCGCCGAGGTGCGGGCTACAGAATCGACGGAGTCATATGTAGCTTGCAACGCATGCCTGCAAGAGATCCGGAACAGGCGGAGATCCTTGGCAAGCTCCTCCTTAAGGTTAGAAGGGTCCATAGCTTGGACTTTGGCCTCGAGCCTGGCCAAGATAGCTTTCTGGTGAGACACCATATGGGCCACATAATTAAGGGACCGCAGCACACACGTGGCCGATGGGAAGACCTTCTTCCTGAGCTGGTCCAGCTGCCTCGACTCCTTGTCAGGAGGAGAGGTGCTCATGTGCTTAGGTGCAGAGGAGCGGTCATAAGCAGCTGAAATCATGACGGAGTCCACGTTCGGATGCACATTAAGGAAAGGGGCATCCTTAGGTGCCCGGTAGACCTTGTCCACTCTCTTAGGGACAGCCGGGATTGAGTGAGGCATCTGCCAGACTGTGGTGGTGAGGTCTGATCCATGGAGGAATAGGGATCGGGGACAGAGAGTCACGGTCCAGATGTTCAGTGAGTCTCTCGCGCATTGGATCCTGTTCCTCCGATTCCCGGTCACAGTGGCTTTGAATGGACCTCAGGAGGTCCAAAAAGGAAGGATCCTCCAGTGGGGATTTGGGAAAAACCTTGCCCTTAGGGACCTGAGATTCATGATCTGAGGGCTCCTCTGATGACTCGTCATCCTCATCATCTCCCACGTCCGGATGGTCTCCAAGATCCGGAAGGACGATGTCCTTGGGTGTGGTCCCCGTGATGTGAATGGTAGAAGGGGACAAACTACCAGAGGACAGGGACCTAGGAAAGCGGGGTGGGGGTGGGAGTCCGCTCTCTAGGTCCATCACCAACTCCATGTTCACCTCCTGCCACCAAGACTGAATAAAAGTCTTGAAGTCCAGTTGGGCTGGAGCGGGAGGAGGAGGAGGAGGAAGGATAACCAGGGGAGGAGGAGGATAATGATACCCCTGGTATCCAGGATAGCCATAGCTTGGGTACGGAGTGTATCCAGGGAAAATAGTGTCCTGCCCCACTCCAATCTGAAGGCAGACCACCTGTGGGATGGTCTGCAGGATACCCCAAGGGGAAATGCGGGACAGTCCGGGATCACGAATAAAGACCCAATGTCAGGCCTGACGGTGGGAGAACCCACGCAGGGCCTGCCAATGTGTAAATCAGTGGCAGGTCTGGCGTAGGGGTAGACGTCGTTGAGGCCACCATTGTTGGAGCCGGCACCATTTGATCCGTTGCTAGAAAAGGGTCCAGCATCAGGCACAGAAGCCGGTGGCGGAGGCAGATGAATGGGCCCTGGCACGGAGACCATCATCGGAGGGTCCGGCGTAGGCAGAGGTCGCACTGGAACTGACGGGGGGATGTTGTCCAGAGCAGGCGCTGGAGCTGGAACATTCCCACCAGAAGGGATAGGAGGGGCCTCTGGAGTAAGGCCGGATGGCTGAGGAAGGACCTCCATCTCAGTACCCCATCAGGGGAGTGGGGGATGGACCCAGAAGTGTGCTCAACATCTAGGAGCCCCACACTGTCATCACCCGGGGTAGTGGTGGAAAAAGATGAGGCTACCGGCGAGGGAGAGGGGCAGACTCCCCTGGGCTCGTCTGGACATCAGGTGTGCTGCCATTAGGCCCGGACAGGAGAGCCGCGCCTGGACGCCCACCAGAGGTGGTCAGTTGACCAGACGGAGCCAGGTTGGGGGGAGGGACCCCCACTCAACTTAATGGCTAAGGCCGGGCGGGTCCCCAAAGGCTGAGGAGCTAGCGTACCGACGGCTGGGCGGTCCCTGGAGGAGCCGGGGGGCCAACTTAGCGGTCGTGGCGGTGCGGCTGGAGGAGCCAGCAGCCGACTTACCCATGGTGGAGGGTTTGCCCATCTTACCTGGGTCCCCTGCTGCTGATTTCTCCTTGGGCAGCAGCTGGGAAGAGTCCTTGCTAGTAGAAGGCCTAGAGGCTTCAACCTGGGAACCCTCCATGGAGTGGTACCACTCCCTGTGCTTCTCATTCCAATGTTTTGAAAGGGAAGACGAAGAAGAATCACTAATATGCTCCATTTGTTTCTCTAGAAACGCCAGCCGGGTCTTCAAGAGATGGGCCTCCTGAACCTGCTGCCTCTTTTTACATGTGGCCTGGTTAAAAGGCTGGCAATCTGGGCAGGATGAAGTGGGATGGTCCAGGCCCAAACAAATCACGCACTTCACGTATCCATCTTTATGTGGGATTTGAGTGTCACACGACTGATACTTCTTCAGAGAAGACATAGGACAGATCGAAAATATGAGAGAATTATTCTGCATACTGAAGGGAAAAACTTTCTGCGACGATCACTGAGCTAGTCTACCGATGTGACTAACACGAGGCGATGGCGGGAAAGAACTGGAGGGCGTGTGTGGGGACTGCCCACTATATAGGGTTACGCCGACATCAGTCACGTGACGTCGGGTGAGCGGTCCCCCATCAGGTATTTGCTGGAAAAGTCTGCCGTGCGGCCCAGATGCCAAATGGTGCTAATCCTATATGTGATGACCTACTGAAGGAACCCTCTCGAAGTAAGATCTATCTGTGTAAACGGCAGTCGTGAGAGGTGCAAATGGAGCAGCAGATGAGCAGTACAGACGGAAGTGAATCAGCCAGGTACATGTAAATACACCTTAAGAAAACAAAGAATTCAGCACAAAAATACTGAGGCAAGAACTAGTTGGAAATGGCACTGGCAATAAAGCCACATTTCAAAGAAAGGTAAAATTACACTTACCTCAACAGTGCAAAGCATTATGGGATATATATGTGCAAATCACCATAATTTTGTTTTGTTTTTATTTCCCATAGGCAGTGCCTATTTTCAAAGGGTTTAGGCTGAGTTGGGTACAATAAAAATGAAAGCCAAGCTGAACAAGGGACTACACTTTGACACTCTTCTCTTTTTCTTTATTCTCTGGTCTTGTCCTCCTCTTGCTGTTTCCGTGTTACTATTTTCTAGCTGTATATACATTTGAGAGTGCTTCATTTTCTAACTGCCATCATTTGCTATTGTTTTGCCTTTAATATTTATTATTCTGCTTGTATTACTATTTTTTTTGTATTTTATATTGTAAGCCACTTCCCTCTCCCCCTCCCCCAGGACTCATTTGGAAACAAGCTGTTGTCAGCGCAGTATGTACTTCCTGGTTAAACTTTTCAATACATAAACAAACAGTGAACAGTACAACAACAACCATGTTCAACAATAAATTTGGTAGATTCATGAGGGATGGTAATCTTACTGGATATTACCACTAAGAAGCAGGCAAAGTACTATTTTGCAACTGCCTATGGATAAGGGAGGGCTGAATCTCCCAAACATGTGAATATATGCTCAGGCTTCCCAGCTGCACACCATTTTATGTTGGCTCACACCGGTATACGGGGCCCACTGGAAATTAATAGAGCAAACAATAAATTACATTTTTGATCTTACTCCCTATTTATTCAAAGTTACAAAGTTTTCCCCAATATACAGCTGAGCCCTTTCGTCAGTGGCTGTTCATTCTGGACCGCTTCCTCTCCTCAGCGAAGAGGATGAATCTCAGGGCGCTGGCACATGACACAGCCTTTACCCCAAATAGACATGATAGAGGCATGAATAGGTGGGGCAGGTATAATATTAAATGTGTACATCAACTGTTAGGGCCAAATCAAGCCAACCTTCTAAAATGGTCTCCACTTCAAATTCGCTCACTTGAATCTCCTATCTCCCAATCGGAAATAACATAGACAACAAAATCTCTTAACTCTGGACGTTGCCACAGTCCTGATGGTTATATATCGGAGTGGTACAAAATTTTTATCAAGGAACTAACCGCCAAACTATTCTCCTTATTTAATGAGATATCTCGGTGTGGTATGCCTCCTCCATCATAGGATTATGCAACAATTGCCCCTATACCTAAACCACATAAGAATCCTACAGACCCCGGATCTTACCGCCCTCTCTCTATTTTAAATGTAGATAGTAAAATCTTCACGGCTATTTGGGCTTCCAGATTAAAATTTATGGGCCGGGCCGGTGGTGCTGAGGGTTGAGGCGCTGGACGCCACACCTCACACCACGTGAGCCCAGGTTCAAGGCAGTTTCCGGGCCACCGGGGCTGGCAGGGGAAAGGAAGGATTGAGCATCCCACGACAGCTCTCCTTCCTTCGGGGTGGGTGAGGGCTACATGCGGAGCTGCAGTGACACCCAGCGGAGGTTGGGTGTATGACAGCGAGTGCATCTGACAGGGGGGAGAAGCCGGCAGACGTCTGCACGTAAGTGCACGGACGTCATTGCACGTTCAGCTCTCCTGAGGGCTACACTCTATAACTAAAAAAATAGGACCTCCACCTCTATGAAGCCCTCCCTGGGGCTTCCTTCTGTCGCCATCTTCAACCAGTTACTAGGACCCATGGACTGAATATGGGGTGCCAGCTCCGCTGCCCCATCCTCTGGGGTAAGCCAGGGTGACCGGGGATACGGTCGCACAGGAGGAGGACTCGGGTCCGTGACCAGGCGGATACCTGTGGTAAGATCAAAAAAAAAAAAATTTATACTAACATACTAAAAAGCCAGCAGAATAGGCCTAACGGTCTTTCGTGTCTGCTCGTTTGGTCAGCCCCCACCCTGGGAGCCGACCTTGCTGCTCCCCTCGCCCTCTCTGGCTTCTCCCTTCCCATTTCCGGATATTCTCGCTGCACTGGATTTTTTTTCCAGAACCCTTCCCCTGTTCCTGTCCCACCCCCTCTTGAACCCCTCCATCATCTCTGCCTCTACCAGCCCCCTGGGCAGCGCATTCCATGGCTCCACCACCCTCTCAGTGAGTAGCACCTCCTCCTTTCTCCTGAATCTCCCCCAGCTTCCACCCATGCCCTCTGGTTGCCCCCTCCTTCTTCCTTGAAGCACCCTGACTGCTCCTCCCCTATTACCCTCTTCATGTACCTGAAGACCTTATCATGTCCCACTGGTCCCTTCTCTCTTCCAGTGTGTACATATTTAGCTCTTCGAGCCTCTCCCCATAGGTCCTGTCCCCAAGCCCCAAATCATTTTGGTTGCCCTCCTCTGGACCCTCTCCAGGAGTTTAATGTCCCTCTTTAAGTGTGGCCTCCAAAACTGCACGCAGTACTCGAGGTGTGGCCTCACCAAGCAGTTATACAGAGGGAGTATCACTTCCCTCCTTCTGGAGGTGATCCCCCTAGCGATGCATCCCAGCATCCTGTTGGCCTTGGCTGCTGCCCTCCTACAAGTCTCTGAGTTGTTCATCTTGACATCCACCAACACCCCCAGGTCCCTCTCAGCCATCGAGACTTGTAGCATTTCCCCTCCCAGGGTGTACACTTGGCCCGGGTTTCTGGCCCTCAGGTGCAGTATCTTGCATTTCCCTGCATTGAACCTCAGCTTACACTTTCTAGACCATTTCCAGAGCCTCCAGGTCCCCCTGTAGGGCCACCCTCCCCTCCTCCCCATCCACCACTGCCCCCAGTTTTGAGTCATCCACAAAGAGACTCCTCTCACTCCTGATACCTGTCCTTATGTCAGAGCTAACCTAGCATTTTATATTTAAGGGCTCTATATGTTATGGTAAACATTGGTTTAACTACAAGGTTAAAAGATGGACTTTTTCCACCCCAAAGTAAGAATAATATCATGGAGATGGACTTTTTCTAGCAATAATTAAATTTAGCAAATGGTAATTGCTTAATTATATTTATATCCCTAGGAAGAATGATTTTACTGACTGCTCTATGCTGCTGTCTACTACCTTTTCTATCTCAACACATTATACAGTGACATATGTGTAAAAACTGCTATAATAAAATGAATTAAAAAAAAAAAAAACCTGTTGGAGCCAACAGGCGTGCTTCCCTTTGTGCCCTTGCAAGCCACATATAACCTCCCACAAGCAGAACACTACAGGTATCTTCAAGTAAAATCTTACTTACAATCACATGAAGACCTTTTGATATATTTGAAAAGCCCACCCAGTTAATGATACTTAACCTCTCCTACCTCAAGGGCAATTTCTTAGATCCTCTAATCAGTGTAAATTTATAAGGCCTTGAGGGAGAATCCCAGGGAAAACACAGACAAAATATGGGAAAGACGGGTGCAGGATCTAAATATAGAAATTGATGCTGAGGCTTGGACCACTTATGCCCTTCCAGCATACAAGACTTCCACGGCAACATACTGGAAAGAATATGCTTGGAAAGTTATAATTAGATTTGTTCGTACCCCAGCATTGACTGCTAAGTATAAAGATCCTTCTTTAGGAGCATGTTGGAGGGCTGTAGGTGCACCTCGGCAGATCTTAGGCATGTGCTGTGGTCCTGTAATATACTCACGCAATATTGTAGGGGGGGTGCTGGATGACATAATTTTAATTTATGACTGTCTGGCCCTTTTGATACCAATCTACATTCTCTCCACTATGGTATTACAGGGCGTTAAAGTTAACAAGGACACATATGGACTACCCTTCTCCTATTAATAGCTAAAAAGGTGATAAGGCTTTGGTACACAAAGAGAGTTCCCACGTGGGAAATGTGGAGAGGCTTGGCGCATGCGGTATATTTATCGGAAAAGCTCTCAGCTAGACTGCAGGCATGCTCTGATCTCTTTGAGATTAAGTGGTGCAAGTGGGTGATGCACCAAATGGAGCACTGCCCGAGCTTTGTACCTTAGGAATTCCACCTTTTATTTCCAATGCCATGACCAAGGATTTAGGAGTAAAATCGACTCCCCACTGTTGTGATGGGAGCTGCTATCCTTCCCCCCCCGCCATTATTTTTTTTTTTGCTTTTCTTCTTTCCCTATTTTATAACTTAGGTTTTCCCGGGTAAAAATTCTGATGTACATATAAAGAGCCTAACTGTAAACACTGCTGTCTGGTATGAAACATATGTGATGTTTTACTCTAAATTTAAATCTTGCAGCAAGATTGATTCTTTCAGTGCAGGTTTTTCATGCTAAGGGGAACTAAAAAATACCACAACTAACTGATATATGGACTTACCCCTGTGGCATAGTGGACTAAATAAGACAATTGACACGGGGTGACAACTGCCACTTTACTGATTATAGGCTCCAAGAATATTACTGAGCTGAGAAACCTGGACACTACAATATATGAGACACAATGTGATAAAATTAGATAAGTACAGAGCAGAGATCCAGATAAATCTTATAGCAAAGTAATATTGATGTATTTGCAGAAATGTTGGTATGGAATATGATTAGTTGGTTGGAGTTTTTCTTTATCTTGTATACAATAGGTCAGCAAACCCAACTTATAATGATGTTACGTAAGTATACAGTTCACTATGGTTAATATGCCATGTCAGGTCTGCGGTACTTAATACAGCAACATTTCAAGTAGTTCACACACACCAATATTTGTGTCGTCACACGTGGGGAACCCTGCAGTGACCCCAAGCTTTTCTAGACAGATGGACGGACCCTGTGGCCCTCTTAACTTTGATTGTAAGAGAAGGGAGGATCCCCAAAAGCCGCCCACACCACCCCCATGACAGCATGATGGGTGCAGCGGGGGGGCATCTGGCGTTCCCTTCACCCTCCTCCTCTGGGACAAATTCAGATTAACTGGGCAGTTAAATGCTTTGTGTTCCCCTAAATCGGACTCTATTGTTGGGTAGTTTATTAGTTGAAAACGTTAAGGTTACTAACCCAGTGGATACAGCTAACCTATTTAACCAGAAATGTTCCGATTTATCTAAATTTAGAAGGGTGGTAAATAAATACAGGTTACTTACCTGTAACAGCAGTTCTAGGAGTGGTATATGTTGTTGATCCACACTGTCTGGCAGGTTCCTTGCCACTTTAAATCTTGCCAGAAGGTCTTCAAGCTGGCTCCTCCCACCCACCCGGGTAGTAAAACCCTCGGCTCCGCCCCATGACACCAGATTTTCCTTACCGCTTGGAAGCTCAGGTTCCCTCCTTTGCGCTCTGCGTGTTAGGCCTAGATCCTAATCCGGAAGTTCCAAAAATCATTTTAAAATTCTCAAGACTTACGTCTTCATCTTCCCTTGCAGCTGCGATGGGCAAATTCACTCCCGGCTTCCATCGGTGTCCTTGCGGGCAGAAAATGTCCTGGACCGACCCTCACTCCACATGCGTTTATTGCCTGGGTCTTGCTCACGATCCGCAGGCCTGCAATCTTTGCAAGTCTTTCACGGCTTTGGTTCCGGAAGACCGTGCTGCCCAACTACAACTGGGACGCCCCAAGAAATGGTACCCGCCGGAGAAGTTGAAAGAGGCCCGTTGGGCGGTGTCCGTGGCTGTGGGCTCCACGGAGCAGCTGGAGCAGTTGATCGCCCTCGAGGAGGAGGCTGCTCAGGCTGCACTACTTCTTTCAAGGAGCTTTGTCAGTCCCTCTCCACCAAGGGAGAAGGACCCTCAGGACACTCGAGTAGGTCGAAGAAAAAAGAACCAAAAGGTAAGTCCCACTGTCGACGTTCGTGGGAACAGGAGAGATTCCCTTCACCGGACCGTCGGCTCTCGACTTCGGTCGAGGTTGCGGCTAAGGCTGCTGGCTTCACAATGTCCCAGCCAGGTCAGCCGGTCGAGCCACCCGTCGACGCGGTCGAGATTTTTCTCGACCCATTGGACAGGCTGTCGACTGGAGAAGCCGACAACCCTTCTTCACCTGTTCCCCCGGTGGTAACCGAAGAACTTGCCCGTGCCTCCTGTGCCGAAGTCCCCGGTCAAGGACCCTGAACCGAGGGATGAGCAGGTTTCTCCCGCCCCCTCTTTGACCCACCCTCAGGAACCCCAAAGGTCTCGGTCCTCTTCCATGTTGGGTAGATCCCGTTGACATCAGCGGTCTCGGCATCATGGAAAGTGGTGGCGCCGCTCATCCTCTGTGGAGGATAAGCTCTGACGCAAGTTATGTCGGCGCTATGAGGACATGATGTGGCAGCAACTCTTGTTGGCTGGTAATAAGCTGACCCCGTCGCCTTCTCTGGCCATTAAGTGGTTGTCACCCTAATGACCGAAGCAACCCCTCGTGGTAGTCGAGGAGCCGACCTCGGCACCGGTTGTTCGGCCGAAACTGGCTGCTCCGCCCATTGTGGTGGAACCACCGCCTCCTCAACCTAAGACTGGGGCCCCGACCAAGGATTCTCAGTCAGGTCAGGTCTTGCCCCACAGGTTGTTGGTCACCCTCACTCCCGACCAGCCTCGGCAGGTGGAGGGTGGCTCAGACGCATGGTAGTTGTTCGAGCACTCCTCGGAGTCTGACAACTCCACCTTGTATCCCAGGCCCCTTGACCTGGAAACTGCAGGAGGTCAGTCGATGGACAAGAGTCCATCCTCATTCTTGGGTATCCTTCGGCTCATCTCAGAGTCCACTGGGATGCAGCTCGAACCCATTCAGAGATGGGCCAGGTATCCCCTTCCGGAGATATTGGACCGAGGAGACTGCCCTACGAAGGCCTTCCCTATGGCTGAAGCCATTGTTGGCCCGGCCCTGAAGTTGTGGCAGCAGCCTGCATCTTGTCCTGTGCCTTCGGCCAGGATGGCTCGCAAGTATGCAGTCCCCACCGGTTCACTCTCCGGTTTCTCGGAGCACCCCTCTGTGGAGGTGCTGGTGACCGATAGCATTTTCCGCCATTCCGGGAATGCTAGGGACGTGGACAAACTGCCTGATAAGGAGTCCAAAAAAGTGGACTACTCTGGGCGCAAGGTTTATGCTGCTTCCTCCCTAGGCCTTCAACAGGCCAGCTCGGCTGTACTGATGGCACATTTTTCACACACCTTTATGGGTTCCCTGGATGAGGTGATTCCTCATCTCCCAGCTGACCTTCAGACGACGGTCAAGCAGGTGCGGGATCAGGGAAGGGCGGTGGCCGAACAACAACTCCAAACTTCCTTGGATATCGGTGACTCTTTTGCCCGGTCAGTAGTGGCCTCAGTAGCCATGCGCCACACAGCTTGTCTGCGGATCTCCACCTTCACGGCGGACACCCAGCACAAGCTGGCAGACGTTCCCTTCCTGGGCACTGACTTGTTCGGGCCGGGGGTGGAAGGCCATCTCCAGAGGATCGAGAAGTCCAATGCCACCTTGGACTCTGTCACGTCTGCCCAGAAGGACAAAGGCCGCCATTAGCAGCTTAAGCCCTTTCGCTCTTCCACCGCAGCGGCACGTCTGGCCCAGCAGCACCAGCAACAGGGCCAGTGGGCTCACACTTGGCGCCCCAAGGCCAAGTCTGCCGCTTCCACCAGCAGGAAGTCTGGAGGGAAGGGTCCAGGCGGCCCCTCGGCCGGCCATTCCTCCAAGCCTGCCCAGTGACGGGTTGAGGGGTGTCACCCACAACCTCCTCACTCCTCCACAGGTTCCCCCCATGGGGTGACGGTAATGCCACTTCCTTTCCGCCTGGTCCACTATCACCACGGACCGCTGGGTGGTGGAAGTGGTCGGCAGGGGTCTGCCTCTGGAATTTGGGCGGTCCCCTCCCTATCGAGCCATCGCCCCACGGGGAGCTCCAGGCTCCGCAGCCTCTCTGTTGGCTCATCGAGCCGACATTGCTCTTCTCCTCCAGAAGGAGATGATCAGTGAGGTGGCGGATCCTCCTCCAGATCCAGGGTTTGTGTCCAGGTACTTCCTAGTCCCAAAGCGGACAGGCGGCTGGCGCCCCATTCTCGACCTGCACGACCTGAACAAGTTCCTAAGGCCCTGCACCTGCAGGATGGTCACTCTGGCTCAGATCATTCCATCCCTGGAACTAGGCATGTGGTTCTGCTCTCTGGATCTCCAGGATGCATTCTTTCACGTCCCAATCCGTCCGTCTCATCAACGATTCCTCCGCTTCAGAGCAGAGGGGATGGATCTCTTTATGAGTTCCAGGCCATGCCCTTCGGCCTTTCTCCAGCTCCCAGGGTCTTCACCAAATGCATGGCAGTGGTGACAGCATTCCCGCGGCGACGAGAGGTCCGGGTGTACCCTTACCTGGATGACTGGCTGACTGCAGCCCCCTCCAGGTCGGAGGTGGAGCGGTCCAAGGATCTGGCCCTCCAGGTCTGCTCTCGGATTGGCCTCCTGAACAATGATGCCAAATCAGAACTCGTGGCATCGCAGGTGATTCAGTTCATCGGGGCAGAGCTTGACTCTCTTTGAGCCAGAGTCCAGCTCCCCGACGGACAGGGCCAAGGTCCTTTCTTCCTTTGCCCAACCATTTCAGGTTGGGCAATTGTGCCCTGCCCGGGACTTCTAGTGTCATAAAGAGATCTCACTTTTAATGTCCAAGTGGAAGCCAAAAAAAAAAAAAAAAGGCACTTTTCACAAGAGCAGAGCATTTTTCCTGGTATCCTGGCCAACATTCCCCTTCTAATAAAACAGGTTCATGCAACTGCCCAAGGCTGTGTGTGGGTCTTGATGTACAAAAATGGCTGCCACTACACATTCAGTCACTTCGCTACCAGTCTCTCATTGCCTGTAAAGTGCTGAGGGATACAATGTATAGGAAAAGCACTATATAAATGCTGATTTTTCTTTTTCTTATTTGACCTTAGTATGTATCTTAGCATGTAAACATGTACTAATTTATAGGAATTCCCCACCCACTCTACAACCCAGGACACTCAGTGATTCCCTTGGTAACGAGAAATGTGTCCTTACTTACCCTGAAGGCCTGAACTGTCTCAACATCCATCATCTCTGCTGGTAGGCTGGTCCATAGGTTCACAGCCCTCTGACAGAATAAATGCCTCCTAACATTACCCCTGAATGTACAACCTCTGAGCTTCAGGCTGTGCCTCGCATCCTGCTGAGGGACATCAGAACAAACATCTTGTCTGTTCCATCTTGCAGATACTGTACCTATGAGATTAAAGGTTGTGTGTTCTCTCAGTCTCCTTTTCTGCACAGTATGACTCCTTTTTCTTCCAAGTTCTCGTGTTCTCCCCTGATCCCATCCACCACTTGCCGCTCTTGCCTGCTGCTACTGGATCCTGCCAGGGTCTTCTGACTGACCATCCTTGCGGGGTTCACATTCTCCAGGACTTGCGCAGGGGTCAGTTCTCAAATGGCCAACCTGCCGCAACCCACAAACCGGCCGCTGGTCTCCCCTCAACAATGCCATTTCCTCATGTTCACATTGAGTGGCAGTGGACAAAGGGGTAGAGAGGGGATGCTCCTTCCTGGTCAAATGTGAGATGGTTGTTGCTGTTTATGCATGCCGAGAGCATCATAATGCCGTCCCTCAATGCCAAAGTGGCACCCCAGTGTTAGCGTCTTTGTGCTCTCCCAGCAACATGGCTTCCTCTTGCTGACTTCTGGCAGACATCGGTGGAACTTAGGCTAGTTTCTCACAGAATTACTCCCCTATTCTCCAGGCCACAAAGGGGGAGGCTATTCCCCAATGAGCATGAGAGACTCCCACTCAGGTGAGGAGAGTACCATCTCCCTGCTGTTTCATCTCCCTGCTACTATTGATTAGGACTGCAGGTTTGGAGCTAAACCCATGGCCCCCAAAATGGAAGGAGAGTACCTTAACTGTCAGGTCATGAAGCAGGCATCTGCCTTCCCCCCACCACCACCACAACCCAGGCATCTCTCCTTTTAGCTTGCAACAAGGCACCCTGCCTGCTGCCCACCGGGCTCACCCTGCACTGGCTGACCTACTGCCAGTCCCCTCCCCCCCCCCAGTCATCTGTCGGCTGGAGATTTCAACCTATCCCTGCCAGGAAGGGCCCCTGCTGCTGCCCCCAGGAGAGAAGTGCCTCCGATCAGCCTGCTGATGGTGGAGGGTGTGGGCCAACTCACTTGGGGGCCTGACAGCATGGGAGGGGCTGCCAGAGGGACCATCATCTGGCGTGCCTGGCTCCAGCCATTTTGGGGCCCACATACCATCTGCACGCGCACTACCATGCAGCGTGCTGTGAGTGGGAATGTTTGGCAATGTGTGGCACTAAGTAGCTTGCCAAGAACAACTCTGCAATGACATCACCTGGAGTCACTAGACAAGCAGAGCACCGCCACCCACTCTCCAGGAGGGATGTGTACAAAAGACGCTCTGAATCCCTCCATGCCAGCATCTGCTCCTGACATCCACGGCCCCCAGACACAGATCACTTGCGTGCCAGAGTGATGCCCCACTGCTCAGCACCATGGTGCCAGCCCCCTTAGCTTCCTTGTTAGTTCAATGAAGGGAAGGGAAGGGAACTGGCAGTGATGCTCTTAAGCTCAATGGGATATTTTCAAAGTGCTACATTTTTGTTTCATTATTTCGTTTTCCCTGTTTTTGCCCTTTTTCAGCCCCAACACAATGCCTGAGGGTGCCATGGCTGCACCCTTCCTCCAGCCACCGCGAGGGGAATGAAGTGGCTGCATTCACAGGCAACATCTACGCTGCTCCTTAGTAGACCAGTATGGGGGCAGAATTTGTATAAAACAACATCCAACAAGATTTGAGTTACGAGGGTTTAGGCACCACATCAGCACAGACATCACCTTCTTTTGTTTTTTGTTTTATAAAGAATTTGATATAGTCTGTACACTTGCACCGCGCACAGACAGTAAAAATAAGAAAAGGGGCATGGGGGACTGCCCTCCCCCCCAAAAAAATAACTGCATTACTTAGTCTGGTGCTCTAATCTGAAGATCTTAGCCACCATTTTGATTTTGCTGTGATGTTGCGTTCTGTAATTCCTCTGAGGGTATAATATGGTGCGAATGCTGGGCACCCACTTCCTCCCCAGGTGCTGAGCACCTCTGTCCAAATATGTTTCTCCTTTTCCCAGTGCACAGCACCTCACCTCTGTCCACGTGCTTTTCTCCCCCCCCCACCTCTGTCCATGTGCTTTCCTCCCTCCCCAGGTGTTCAGCACCTCACCTCTGTCCACATGCTTTCCTCTCTCTCTCTCTCTCTCTCCCTCTCCCTCTCTCTCTCTCTCTCTCTCTCTCCAGATATTGAGCCACTCACCTCTGTCCACATGCTTTCCTCTCTCTCTCGCTCTCTCTCTCTCCTCTCCTCCCTCCCTCCCTCTCTCTCTCTCTCCAGATATTGAGCCACTCACCTCTGTCCACATGCTTTCCTCCCTCCCTCCCTAAGTGCTAAGAACCTCACCTCTGTTCACATGCTTCCTTCCCCAGGTACTGAGCAGCTCACCTCTGTCCATGTGCTTTTCTTCCTCCCCAGGTGTTCAGCACCTCACCTCTGTCCACGTGCTTTCCACCCTCTCTCGCCAGATAGTGAGCCCCTCACTTCTGTCCATGTGCTCCCCCCCCCCCGGTGCTGAGCACCACAGCTCTGTCCACCTGCTTTCTTCCCTCACTCCCCAGGTGCTGAGCACCTCACCTCTGTCCACGTACTTAGCCCCCAGCTGACATACACTGGGAGAGTCTGGGGTACCAACACATTCTCTGCCCCCTTCCCCATGTGGTGGTAGCTGCAAAATGCTGTTTGTTGTACAAATCAGTTGATGGCCTGATCTACCCTTTGACATGGGGGCTCTTTCTCTGCTTGTTTTATACAGTAGATGTTCAACTCGACTCAGGAACAGGCTGCATTTTATTCACAATTATGTCTAATTATTAGGGGGATATCATAGTTAGCCATTTCAGGATAAACAGTTCTACTGTATCCCCCATCTGGGGGCCATGGCTCTTAAAATGCTACGCATTTTGTATAGCACGGATGTATTTTATATTCAAATGTACCCTTACTCCATGAAGATATATAAATGTTCCCCACAATGTTAAGAGTTACTTCTGGACACAAACTAGTAAATAATTAAAGTAACTTCACAGAAACATTCCTTAACACTCAAAAGCTGGAGACAACTATTTTTAATCTTATTATTCTTTAAAGAAAAAATACGCTACACAGTCTAGGCATTTTCCCCACATTTTAAAGGGCAGTGGTGTTTTAATGCAAACAGATTGAGAGATATGCTGATGGTAAACTTCCTTGAGTTAGTTTATTTGACAGGAGACACCCACTGGGTTTGATGGGCTAAGTGTCCGCTGAGCTGGTGGTTAACACCTGTGAGGGGCTTCTGCAGGATGCAAGAGCAGCTAACAGCAGAATAAACATACGTTTCCTGTTCGCGCCTGCTAGCCTCTTAAACCTGCAAACAGCTGTTACAGCATAACTGGAGTTTTGAAAGGGAACATTTTACATTGGGGGTGCCACCATCTTATTAAATGTGGTGCCCCTTTAAAACAAAATAGTTTCAACCCCTGCATCACCAGGGAACAAGTGCTGACACCAAGGGGAAGATTGTTCTGTACAAAAGTTTCAATTTTCCACAACTTCCCGATGAAAATAAAACCTTCTTTACCAATTTTTCATGAACTGCCACTGATGTTTGAGGCAAAACCTGTTTTTGCTATAACAGCTCTTTATCCACCTCTGCCCTTTCCCTGTGCCCCTGAACTGGCCACCATCTTCCTCGAGACCTACCAAAATCAGGAGTCATCCCACAAATGTCTGCTAGTTCAATTCAATTCAACTAGTGGCAAAGCCAGAAGCAGGAGGGCTGTCCTCCCTCCCTCCCGGGATGCACGTATTTAGTTAGTTTAGTTTAGTTTTGTTAACTGGGTGGGTGCACTAGACAGAAACTGTCTTTCTTCAGGTACGACCAGGGAGGTTACAGAGCTATGGAACATGCACAACAACACAGGGTACATTTTAAATACAGTAAGTATACAGACTGAGGATGCAGCAACAATAACAATAACAAATGCAAAGACTGAGAGTGGCAAATGTATGAACCAGTGACAGAACAATTCTGGTATGGCACTAGGAGGCCTATATCCAGAGCAGACCAAGGCTCGGTCCCAGGTGATACCGTGGGCAGGCACACCACGGCTCAGTCCCAGGTGACAGCGCAGGCCCAGGTAGATCAGGCAGGACTTCATGAAGCCCCCTGCCCCCCCGACGCTTTCCAACTTCTTCCTCCCCGCCACTGCCGTAGGACGTCCAGCGTGCATGTGGAGGCGCTCACGTAGAACGTTTCTCAGTTCCCTCGCTTCATGCTGCCCATGCTGCACTAGTACAGGGCCTCCACCTGGTGGCAGCCGTAACCAGGCTGACATCCCTCCCCCCACCAGGGAGGGGAGTCTAGTCCTTCGGACACTCGATCCTCTTCCACCCTGGCTGACCCTCCTGCAACCTGAGCTCGTTCCCAAACTCAGGCCACTGGCGCGGGAACAGGTAAGGCGCAAGCAGCTCCTCAGGCCTTTACGCCACCAGGCCGGCTCAGGCCAAACCTTTTTGATCATTTTCAGACCTAATGCAGCTTACACTCAATATTATTGTTGTACTTCTGAGTCCCCTCATTCATTATCACTAGGGACATAGGCCTGATACCAGGACCTCTGTCTCGTAGGTGTCATCTGCTCCTGCTTGTCTACGCACGTTGTCACTAACCCTCTGTTTTGTAGGTGTCATCTGCTCCTGCTGCTTGTCTACACATATTGTCACTATCCCTCTGTTTCGTAGGCATCATCATGTTACTGCTTGTCTACGCATGTTGCCACTATCCCTCCGTTTCGCAGGTGTCATCTGCTCCTGCTGCTTGTCTACGCATGTTGTCACTATCTCTGTTTCGCAGGTGTCATTCTGCTGCTGCTTGTCTATGTATGTTGTCACTATCCCTCTGTTTCACAGGTGTCATCCTGCTGCTTGTCTACGCATGTTGTCACTATCCCTCTGTTTGACAGATGTCATCCTGCTGCTTGTCTACGCATGCTGTCACTATCCCTCTGTTTCACAGATGTCATTCTGCTGCTTGTCTACGCATGCTGTCACTATCCCTCTGTCTCGTAGGTGTCATCCTGCTGCTGCTTGTCTACGCATGTTGTCACTATCCCTCTGTTTCACAGGTGTCATTCTGCTGCTTGTCTACGCATGTTGTCACTATCCCTCTGTTTGACAGATGTCATCCTGCTGCTTGTCTACGCATGCTGTCACTATCCCTCTGTCTCGTAGATGTCATTCTGCTGCTGCTTGTCTACGCATGTTGTCACTATCCCTCTGTTTCACAGGTGTCATTCTGCTGCTTGTCTACGCATGTTGCCACTATCCCTCCGTTTCGCAGGTGTCATCTGCTCCTGCTGCTTGTCTACGCATGTTGTCACTATCTCTGTTTTGCAGATGTCATTCTGCTGCTGCTTGTCTACGCATGTTGTCACTATCCCTCTGTTTCACAGATGTCATTCTGCTGCTTGTCTACGCATGTTGTCACTATCCCTCTGTTTCACAGGTGTCATTCTGCTGCTTGTCTACGCATGTTGTCACTATCCCTCTGTCTCGTAGGTGTCATTCTTCTGCTGCTGCTTGTCTACGCATGTTGTCACTATCCCTCTGTTTCACAGGTGTCATTCTGCTGCTGCTTGTCTACGCATGTTGTCACTATCCCTCTGTTTCACAGATGTCATTCTGCTGCTGCTTGTCTACGCATGCTGTCACTATCTCTGTTTCGCAGGTGTCATTCTGCTGCTTGTCTACGCATGTTGTCACTATCCCTCTGTCTCGTAGGTGTCATCCTGCTGCTGCTTGTCTACTCATGTTGTCACTATCTCTGTTTCGCAGGTGTCATTCTACTGCTTGTCTACGCATGTTGTCACTATCCCTCTGTTTCACAGATGTCATTCTGCTGCTTGTCTACGCATGTTGTCACTATCCCTCTATCTCGTAGGTGTCATCCTGCTGCTGCTTGTCTACACATGTTGTCACTATCCCGTAGGTGTCATCTGCTCCTGCTTAACTACGCATGTTGTCACTATCCCTCTGCCTATGACATCACAACCTGCTGCTGTGGAGATCATTAATAATGCCACAGAGTATGACTGTTTCAGGGTTTAGCACACAGCAGGGGCAGATCATTGCCCAAGGGACAAAGATCTGTGGCAGATCCGGGGCAGATTTTCAAAAGGCCTGGCACAGCTTAGAGACTAAGTCCCTGTGCATTCCTCCCTGATGCAGGGGAAAACTCCCCGCACCTGCAATAGATGCTGTTTTCAGCATTCTGTGTACATGGTCCTTTTTTCCGCATTGTGCAAAACAATCTGCACAAGAATGCCATAAACTGTCCTAGGTGCTCCAGGTCCTCAAAATGCAGAAACACATTGCCTGTCGGCAGAACCGCCAAAATGGGTTCCTCAGGAAGTAGGCCCCACTACTGGCCCTTTTACCCATGATGCATAGCCCTTAAACTAGCCTAAACAAGCATGTGGGGGTAGACGCTCCCCACATGTATCTTCGTGAGGGAAGTGGAATAGTACTCTAGCTCCCATCTGCCTGGTACCTCATGGGATCCTCACGGATCTTTGAGAAAAGTTCTTACCGGGTGAGCTCCCGATTTACTCTCAACCCCGTATGTGATCTGATGGGAGGGGAAGGTATGGGTGGGGTGGGGAGGGGTGTTCAGAGGGGTGGGGGATTCATCAAGTATGCCCTGGCTTCCTAACCCCCCATACTTAGCTGCCTGCTTGTGTATCCCACAGTGTCTGTCCCATGTCTGCTTGAATTCCTCCACTGTCTTGGCTTCCACCACCCCCTCCGGCAGGCTATTCCATGGTTCCACAACACGCTCTGCGAAGAAGAATTTCCTCATATTGCTTCTGAACTTTCCTCCCTTAAGTCGAAGGTTGTGCCCTCTAGTCCTGCTGTAGTCCTTTACCTGAAAGAGGTTCTACACATGCACCCAGTTGTTGCCTTAAAGGTATTGGAATGTTTCTGTCATATCCCCACGAGTCCTGCGTTGCTCTAGTGAGTTTAATTTGAGGTCATCCAGTCTTGCCTCGTACGGTTTCTGATGCAAGCCCTGCACCATCTTTGTTGCCCTTCTCTGTACCGTCCCCAGCCTATCTATGTCCTTCCTGAGATGTGGCCTCCAGAACTGGACACAGTACTCCAGGTGAGGCCTGACCAGTGACAGATACAGGGGCATGATTACTTCATGCCTTCAGCTTGTGATGCCCTTCCCTCTGCTTCCCACGCTGCCTTTTCACATTATCTACTGACCTTGAGGTCATCTGATATGATCACTCCTAGGTCTCGCTCCTGCCTGGTAACCACCAGCTGCTCCCCTCCCATTGAGCACAGTTTCCTTGAGTTACGCTTTCCCAGGTGCATGACCTTACATTTTTTGGCATTGAATTTCAATTGCCAGGTTTTGGACTACTCCACCAGTTTTCGGAGATCAGCTTCCATGCTTTGCTAGTTATTCCGCAGTTCATGAAGATGTAATGCACAAATTTCATGTGGAAAACCTGCCAGTGTAATAATTATGACACTTTCTCTCCAGAGATACAGACTTTGCATACTGCCTCCACAACCCATTACTGGATTTAAACATAATTAAGTATCGGTGTTACTAGATATTTTGTAACACAGAGAATAATGTATGGGCACTCCTGGGTAACAACTTTTATTTGTTTTCCTTTTCTTTCTTTTTTTCCTCTAAACTTTGTTACACATCTGAAGTTCAAGTGATTTCATGGCATCACACACCAAGGGTATGTAAAACAAAAAAAAGTTGGGCTGTCCTGCTGGCCTGGCTGCAGTGCACTGCACTACTGTGTCAATGACAGACATTTGGGAATGAGCTCCAGTCGCCACATCAGGAGACAGACCAGGCTGCCGGCAGCTACAAGAAGGCAGCACACCTTAGCCTGGGAGGGCCAGTGGAAGGTTCCAGGGTGCAGTGACCCCTAGGGGTTCAAGTTCAAGTTTGACAGGAAAATGCTCCATTAAGCAGGCTCATTTACAAGGAGGTTCTGAACATACATACATTATGCACACATGATCAAAAACATAATACACATATAATACATAAGGACAACAGTTACAACAAATCTTACAGGACAATAATTACATCAATACATCGATACATACTTTAAGGGTAGGGATGCAGCTATACACCAGGGAGACAGTTATCACAATAGCAGTGACACAAGAATGTGCTGAGGTTCTGTTAAAAAAAAAAAAAAAAAAGGGTGGGCCAGAAAGCTTGCTCCTCCTGCAGGGGCATGCTGTAATACTGAGGCTGACAAGCATGGCTCATACCAGGGGAAGGAGCGACACAACAAGGATGAAAATGTGGGAAATGTCCCCTGATGTTTCAACGATGGCGAATTCACCTGAACAGGGTACAGTACACCCCTGATCAACCAGGTATATCACTGGGCGACATGGGGGGGCTATATAAACAAAGATATTTAGCGCTACCTATTTTTTTTTTTTTTTTTTTTTTTAGAATTACTGTAATCAGAACCAGGAGAGGTGACACAACAGAGACCTACAAGTACCTCAAAGGGGTGAACAGAGTGCAGGGAGTGGGGAGTTTCTAGCACCAAGACTAGGGGGCATGCAATCAAACTGGAGGGGGAAGTCCAGGGCAGACAGGAAGTATTTCTTCACTGACAGGATGGTAGATTCCTAAAACTGACTGCCAGTGGAGGTGGTGAAGGCAAAAACGTCAGGGAGCTTCAAGCATGCATAGATAGATGTAAGGATATACTGCAAATAAGGCAGGGACGTAGGAGGGTCATTGGAGATGGGATAGCGTCTGCAGATTAGGAAGGGAACATCTGAGCAGACTGGGTGAGCAGAGCACTCCTTTTCTGACGACAAATTCTGTTTCTACATGTCACGGTTGGGGGACTAGTAGTGCAGCAGATAAAAAACAAGCATTTGTCAATGCCGAATGTTGCTTGCTTGTATGTGCTGTTTAGGTATTTGGAAGTGATAGTTTCATGCCTTCCTCCCAAGACATCCACTGTGTCTTTCCGTTCAGTATTCACAGAAGAATGGAAGGGGCAAGGGCCACAGCAGTACAGCAGTTGCCAAGGGGGTGAAGAGGTGGACAATAGTCCATTCAAAGGCAAAAGAGTCCTGCAGGAGCTCACTAAATTGAAGGTAGACAAAGCGATGGAACCAGATGGCATACGCCCAAGGATATTAACAGAACTGCAAGGAGATAGCAGTACCTCTGGCAGCTATGTTCACTGAGTCATTCAACATGAGTGAATTGGAGGAGGGCACATGTGGTCCCTCTACACTAGTCCGCAGCAGGGAGGAGGCAGGGAACAATAGGCCATTCAGCCTCACCT
Source organism: Neoceratodus forsteri (assembly GCA_016271365.2). Classification (NCBI taxonomy): domain Eukaryota; kingdom Metazoa; phylum Chordata; order Ceratodontiformes; family Ceratodontidae; genus Neoceratodus; species Neoceratodus forsteri. The sequence goes on along the minus strand of CM028133.1, from coordinate 79,856,546 downwards.
CAGTAGTGGGGAAGATCATGGAGACATTGCTTAAAGAAAGGATAGTGGGGCATCTAGATGCCATCGAACCAGGACCATAGACAACATGGATTCACAGTGGGGACATCATGTCAGATAAATCTGGTTGATTTATTTGACTGGGTGACAAAGGAAGTGAATCAGGGTGGGGCAGTGGACAACGCTTACCTTGATTTCAGCAAAGCCTTTGACACCATCCCATATAGGAGGCTGATAAACTAGCTGGGTAGGCTGGACATGGGGGAAAGGGTGGTAAACTGGGTTAGAAACTGGCTAACAGACAGGAGGCAGAGAGTGGTGGTAAATGGTATGCAGTCTAGGAGAGGGGCGACCAGTGGGTGCTGCAGGATCGGTCCTGGGCCTAGTTCTGTTCAATGTCTTCATTGGTATATTGCAGAACATCTGAAGGGAATTTTTCACCAAATTTTCAACATAGCCATTTAAGACCTCTGCTCATGAACAGTGTCACTGTGATTTCTTAATTTGTCCTGTACATTGATTTAGCACCGACTCGCATGTGCGCTCATGGGTAGGAAACACGCTTTGGGTGAGATGTGAAAAATGGCAGCTGTACTACTATAAGAAGTGTGGTAAAATGGCAATGTTGAAAATCTGGAGTGAAAATATTGAAATTTCAGCGAACTTACGAGCCTGCGTAGGAACTGCATCGCACACTACATAAAACAGTCATTTTGGAATTTTGGCACAAATTTTCAACATGGGGTTTTGGGACCTTCTCATGAATGATGTCACTGTCATGGCATTATTCAGGCCCAAAAGGGTGATTTTGCGCGAGTGACTGTGCAGTGACTGCGAAATCACCCTTCGAGACCCGAATAACGCCATGACAGTGACATCACCATGAGAAGGGTCCCAAAACCCATGTTGAAAATTGGTGCAAAAAATTCAAAAATGCCCGAGATATGCAACAAAGTTGAAACCCCTATCTAGCCCATTATACAGCTTACCAGCATTTCCTCAGTTCGCGGTCGGCTTTGAAGAGTGCAGGCGTGTTCCGGTCCACCGAAGATGGTTGCTCCGAGCTCCGGAGGTAAGTATGGGGTGAGGAGGGGTGTGGGGAGGCTGGGTGCGCAGTGGGTGGAGTGCGGGTAGTGGGAGGGGTTGGGAGGCGCACAGCGGACTTTTGTTTTACAGGTTTTAAAAAAATGACTACGTGGGGCGTTTGCCGCTGGGTGACTCCCAGCGTGACACATGAACGTTAGAGGCGTTCAGCCAGCAGGGTTGGCACCCGTCGGCCAAGGATCGCTTGCTGCGCTGGGGTGGGCTCCAGCGTGGCACTTACTGGGGGGATGCAGCTCAGCCGGCCGGGGATTGAGGCACCCGTCGGCTATACAGTCGCGTCCGGGGGCGGGGCGCACACACCTGCAGGTGTCTGTGTGGGGGGCTGGCGTGAGCAGCCGATATCTTATCGGTGCTCACTGAGCGTAACTCCCCTTTCAACTGTATGCCACTGCATTTTGGAGCGTGTCATAGACAGCTCCAAAATGCATTGGCTTACAGCGGCCGCGCCTGCCAACACACTGACTGAATTAGAGGAGGAGGTGACGCACCTCCGAAATCTCCGATGATGGCACTATGTTTCTTGCACATGCGTGCAAGCAACATAATGAAAGTTCATTTTGCCTGCAGCTGCTGCAGCTCGGTGCTCTGTGTGAGAGCAAGGCAAGCCTTCACTACACACACTCATGTGTACACAGTTTGTGTAACAGAGAATTTCAGGTACTGGTTTCAGGTTCTCATTGACCTTAACCAGTGATTATTAAGCCGCCCCGGTGGTATAGATGGCTGAGGCATTGGACATCTTACCTCTTACCTTGCCGGCGACCTAAGTTCGGGAACAAGCTCAGGTTGCCGGAAGTCGGCTGGAGGGAGCGGCTAGGAGAGGATGCAGCGGCCGCTTGGCAGCTCTCCTCTCCCGGACTGGGGAAGTTGGCTTTCCTGGCTCTTGGCTACCACCCAGTGGCGGCTCGGTGGTAGCAATGAGCAGGTAGGGGGCTGGTGTTAGGCCAGGTGAGTGGAACAGGGTCACTGGTTCCAGAAAGCATGTGCGCCTCCACGTGCATACGCTACTGCATCGCTGAGGCCGCAGGGCATAATGAGGTGGGGATGAAAACTTGGTGGAAAATGGACAGGGGAACTGGGTTTCCATGAAGTCCTGCCCGTCGGGCCAGCCTGGTAGCACGGAGGGTTGAGGCGCTAGGCACCACACCAGCGACCTGGGTTCAGAAATGGACTCGGGCGCAGGGGGTTGGCAGGGGGAAGGAGAGGATCAAGCATTTGGAGGACTGCTCTCCTCTTCTCTCCTGGGGAGGGAGGGAGGTTGCCGCTCCACACAGCTATAGCGGCCCCTAGCAAAGACTGGCAGCCGCAGCATGATGTGGGCGCGTACAAGGGGCAGGGAGCATCGGCAGATGTCCTGCAAGCGGGTGCGGGAGTGCGCCCGCACTGTGCTGGATGTCGGTGCACGTCCGCGCTCCTAGGAATAGATGAAGGCACCTCTGCCTCCGGACCACACTCCCGATACTGGGCCCTCTCCTCTCCGGCCCCGGCTTGCAAAGACCAACACTCTATACTATAAAACAGGGTGCCCTAGGCGGCCCCTCCCTGGGCGGTTCAGATCTGGGGGCTGTGTTGGCTGGAGTGAGGGAGAGGAGTGAGAGTCTCAGCTGGGAAGCACGCTCGGAAGTTGGAGGACGCCAGAGAATTCCCATGAGTGGTGCAGAAACAGAGTTCGGGAGAGAAAGAGTCCTGCCCATGGAGCTGCAGCTCGCCCTTCTGGGGACAAAAGAAAATAATGATCTTTATTAACACAAAAAAACAAACGGTGATTATTAGTTCCGCAATTTTGCTGCAAAGTAGGTATGCAGACTTTTCTGTGTTAAAATTGCTAACATAAAAACACTGCAGATATGAACAGTAGAAAATGAATTCATACCTCTGTAGACCCCATGAATTCAACAGTCCCCTTATGATGTCATCGCTGGGGCGAAAGGAAGGTTAGGACAACTCCATGAACAAGCACTATAAGGTGCATATTCACCATAATTCAGCAGCACATGAATGAGAACTACTGGCAGAGTTAATAAAGGGCTCAAGTTTAATGGTCTTGCAGCACATCTGGAATTGCTAGTTTTGACAGCAGAATATAAAAATGACTCTGCTAGTAACGCAAAGACTGCCCCACCAATGCAACCACCTGCCACTGAGTACAGAATTCCCTCGCCCATCTAAGCCCCACCATCCTCTTCACCCACTTCGCAGGCACCACCCTTTCAGCTTCAGATTCGTTATTTCACAGCAATCCAATACAATGCTAAAGCTGCAGCACACACTCAGGGACAGTCTGTGTGAAGGAAGTGTAAAACACTGCCTTAGTTTAATATATTTTTAACAAAAACGTTTTACTGCCGTGGAGCCCTATCACCTGACCAGTAAGATACAGGAAGAGAGCAGTGGGGACCGAACTACCAAAACCACTGGGAATTTTATTTTCTTTTATTCTGGAGCTGCAGTAATGAGTGTTGTGCTTTTCCCACTTATGAGTGGGTGACGCATGATTAATTTACAAAGTTAAACACTTTACTTTTGCAGCTAGCGTTGCGAGGGAATCCATGACCCCGGAGTGTAGTTCCGGGTCAGTTTTGCCAATATATCTCGGCCCTGCTGCGAGCAGGGTGAGCGTGCGTCACCGCGCATACAGACATACGCGTCAGCGCATGTCAGCTGTGTCCGCTGGGGCTGCTGGCAAGCTGGGCATAGGAGGAGTCGCACAAACAAGGGTGAGTGCTGTATTATGAACTGCAGTAGTCTATAGGGGGTGTAGCCTGCAGAAGTAAGCAGACATGCTGCAGAGAAACGGCAGAAGGAGCAAAAGCAAAAAAATGTGCACCAATTGTAAGACGTGCACTGATGAACCAGCCAGTAAGGATTTTATCTGTGACAATTGTGTTCTGATACAAACTTTATAAGATGAGATTGCCCAACTACTAAAACGATTAGGAACCCTAAAGGAAACTGAGTTACTGAAAGCACCTGTGATTGTTACACCTAGTTTTCCACTTCTGCAGACACCCTTATACCACTTTTTTCACTCTCTGAGGCTTTTACTTGGCTTCCTGTTTTGTTTCACCTCTCCCGACAGAACATTTTCCCCTTTCCCCCTGCCACCTCTTCCCTTACCTCACCCCCTCCTTGCTCTTATCCCGCTGACCCCCTCTTCCTGGACTTGTCCAGGCCCTCTGGTCCCCACTCTCCCTTATCTTCTTTCCCTTAATCCACCCTCTTTTTCCCCTTTTACCCCTTCTCCCACCTTAGCCTCCTGTCCCTCTCACCCTACGACAAGGCCTCTGGCTGCCATCTTTTCTGTTCCTTCTCTATCTGGACTCTGCCCTCTCACCTCCCTTCCCCCTTCCTTACTCTTCCCCTCCCCCCACCTCTGATTAGCAATGTCGCTTCAAATGTACCTTATGGTTTTCTATGCTTGCTTGTAATCTTGAGTGTGTAGCACTGTTCCCACTTAGTTACCAACTGACTTGCTGTGCTCCGATGATACCATGAAAGTTGTCTGTACCTCCGTTGATACCATGACTGTTGTCTATACCTCCCTGCCTTATTGTAACCCTTTCCTTTGACATGGAACCTTTGTCAATGAGCTGCCTCAAGCTCAAAGATATTTGTAATCCAAGATTTCAAAAAATAAATAAAAAAAAGCTATACCAGGGTATAACTTATATTCTAAATCTAGGACGCACGGGGGGGGGGGGAGATGCTGCTGTGCATGTACATGAGTCAATAAAAAGTGTTGATTATGGCACAGATATGGCTGAGCTGGAGACGCTCTGGATTAAACTGTTACCCCAAGATGGTGCCAAAATTATTGTGGGGTTGATCTACAGACCACCTGGCATCTTAGATGTCGATCAAGTACTGCAGAAGCAAATAGCAGATTTGGATCCAGCAGACAGAATAGTCATACTTGGGGATCTAAATTTACCCAGCATTAATCGGAAGCTATTAAAGGGTGTAGATAAAATAGACACAAGGCTTTTGGACATTTTTGATCATTTAGGATTACAGCAGAAGGTACTGGATGCTACAAGGGGTAACAATATCCTTGATATTGTGTTAACTAACATGGCAGATGCAATAAGTAATAGTAGGGTGGCTAGCCCACTTGGCAACAGACAACAGTGATCACAACACAGTTCATTTTGGGATTAAGGAACCTCAGATTTTGACAGAAGAAGGATCCACAACTGAGCTGAACTTCAACAGGGCTGATTTTGATCAGTTCAGAAATACAGGTTACTCACCTGTAACAGGAGTTCTAGGAATGGTAAATGTTGTTCATCCACACTTTCTGGCAGGTTCCTTGCCACTTTAAATCTTGCCGGAAGGTCTTCAAGCTGGCTCCTCCCGCCCACCCGGGTGGTAAAACTCTCGGCTCCACCCCATCACGCCAGATCTAGCCCGCTGAAAGCCAGGTTGTGCGTCAAAGCCAGGGAGGTCGGGTGGGTTGTGTGGATGAACAACATATACCATTCCTAGAACTCCTGTTACAGGTGAGTAACCTATATTTCTAGGGACATGGATATGTTGTTCATCCACAGTTTCTGGCAGACTCCTAGCAGTTCTCTGGGAGGAGGGAGGCAAGGCGCACACCCCCTACTTAGGGAATAAAGACTGGAGAACCGAGGCCCCAAAACCAGCATCCTGGCGTGACTCAAGGTCAATGTGCTAGTGGGAGATGAAGGTATGTGCTGACTTCCAGGTAGCAGCCCTGCAGATTTCCTGGATAGGGACGTCCCTGGAAGCAGCTACCGATGCAGTGGTATGGCGGGTAGAATGAGCTCTTATCCCTCTGGGAGGCTCCATGTCCGCCAGCCTATAGCAGAGATCTATGCAGGAGGTGACCCACCTGCCTATCGTCCGCTTGGCTGCAGGTCTGCCAGGTGCAGCTTCAGCGTAGGTGACAAACAGCTGGTGAACCTCTCCCCGAACTTCAGCCGTCCGCTCCTTGTAATAATCGAGCGCTCTTCTAGGGTCCAAAGTATGGAGCCTATATTCGGCCTCCAGGGTGTAGAACACCGGCAGAGTCAACACCTGGTTAAGGTGAAACTCCGACACCACCTTCGGAAGGAACTTCAGGTGGGGGCGCAGGACAACCTTGTCCCTGTGGAAGACCAGATAAGGAGACTCGATGGAAAGCTCCTGGAGCTCTCCCATCCTTCTGTCTGACGTGATAGCCACCAAGAAGGCGGTCTTCCACGACAGGTGGGAAATATCGCACCTGTGCATCGGTTCGAATGGCTTGCCCATGAGCTTGGCCAATACCAGCAGTAGATCCCACGGAGGTGGAGGTTCTCGCACCGAAGGGGAAATGTGGTCAAGGCCTTTGAAAAAGCGCCGACCACCTTCTCCCTGCCTTCACCGACTGCTTCCTGACTGCCGATGGCTAGAGATGGCTATGGTGCACCTTATGGGTGGGTGATGGCGAAGCCCTTGTTGAGAAAGGGACCACAGGTAGTCCAGGATGCTTGCCAAGGAGTAGGAGGAAGGGTCCAGGCCCTTGCCCTGACACCAAATGGAAAATCTCTTCCATTTGAAGGCATAGCATTTTCTGGTCGACTCCGTACGGGACGCCTTGACGTTGAGGACCTCGTCGAAAAGACCCAAGGCCTGGAACTCTAGCCGCTCAGGAACCAGGCTGTCAGGTGCAGGGATTGAAGGTCCGGATGGAATACCTTCTCCTGGTTGACTGAGATCAGGTCCGGGCGGGCTGGAAGCCGCCTCGGGAGCCTGGAGCTGAGGCTGAGAAAATCTGTATACCAGAACTGGCGGGGCCAGTCTGGGGCTACCAGAATAACCTGCGCCTTGTCCCTCCTCACCTTGAGAAGCACCTTGTGGATCAAGGGAAATGGGGGAAAGGCGTAGAAGAGGCCCAGGGTCCACAGCCTCGAGAAGGCATCCCCCTGCAGCGAGCCCTGCTGAGGGGGGCAGGCATGGAACAGACTCCGCTTCGCATTCTCCCTGGAGGCAAACAGGTCCACCTGAGGTGTGCCCCAGTGGGAGAAGAGATCTTGTACTACCTCCGGCAGGAGAGACCACTAATGAGACGCAGCCCCTATCCGGCTTAGGGCATCGGCCAGGGTGTTGGAGGCTCCTGCCACGTGAATGGCTAGATCATCCGCCTCCAGGCTGCGCACGAGGGACCATATGCGGAGAGCTTCCTTGCATAATGGCATGGAGCGCGTCCCGCCCTGGCGGTTCAGACAGTACATGGTCGTGGTATTTTCCGTCTGGACCTGAACCACTTGACCCCGTAGAAACGGAGCGAAGGCGGTGAGAGCTAGATGGACCACTCGGAGCTCCAGCAGGTTGATATGGCATCGGGACTCCCGAGGGGACCAGAGGCCGTGCTGCTCTGTGCTCCCAGATAGGCACCCCAACCCATCAGAGATGCATCAGTCGATAGAGACACCGTCGGCTCGGTGAGAGCGAGCAGGATGCCCTCATGCAGGCGTGCGGGCGGTCCACCACTGGAGGCGTTCCACATCTCCTGGGTCACTGTCACATGCTGGTCCCACTGGAAGGGGCGCATGTACTGCGAGCCCAATGGACCACGCTGGTGCAGGCCACCATGAGCCCAGGAGGCGCAGGAAGTCCCGGGCAGGCGCGATTGCCCAACCAGAAATGATTAGGCAAAGGAGGAAAGAACCTCGGCCTGTCCGCGGAAGCGAGCTCTGGCTCGAAGAGAGTCGAAATACTGCCCCAATGAAGATTATCACCTGCTCGGCACAAGTTCCGACTTGGCCTCGTTGATGAGGAGGACAATCTGAGAGTAAACCTGGAGGCCAGATCTCTGGACGCTCCACCTCCGCTCTGGAGGGCTGCAATCAACCAGTCGTCCAGGTAGGGGTACACCCGGACTTGCAGGCGCCGCAGAATACTGTCACCACTGCCATGCATTTGGTGAAGACCCTGGGAGCTAGGAAGAGGCCGAAGGGCATGGCCCGGAACTAGTAAAGAGATCCCTCCGCTCTGAAGCGGAGGAATCTCTGATGAGACGGACAGACTGAGACATGAAAGAACGCTTCCTGGAGGTCCAGGGAACAGAACCACACGCCTCGTTCCAAGGATGGGATTATCTGAGCCAGAGTGACCATCCTGAAGGTCCGAGACCTTAGGAACCTGTTCAGGTCATGCAGGTCAAGAATGGGGCGCCAGCCCCCCCGTCCGTTTTGGGACCAGGAAGTACCTGGACACAAACCATGGGTCTGGAGGAGGATCCGCCACCTTCCTGATCACCTCTTTTTCGAGGAGCAGGGCAATATCGCTCGGCGGGCCGACAGCGAGGCTGCGGACCCTGTGGCCCCCCGTAGGGTGACGGCTCGAAAGGGTGGAGCCTGCTCGAACTCCAGAGGCAGGCCTTTTCCTACCACCTCCAACACCCAGCAGTCCGTGGTGATAGCAGACCAGCCAGAAAGGAAGTGGCGGAGCCGTCCCCCCCAAGGGGAGAACCCAGGGGGAAGTGACGAAGCTGGGGGCGGCACCCCTCAACCCGTCACTGGGCAGGCCTGGAGGAGAAACTGGCCGAGGGACCTCCTGGGCCTTTACCTCCTTGCTTCCTGTTGGAGGAAGCCACCGGCTGGTTTGGGGCGTAAGCCTTGAGCCTGCCTGGCCCTGTTGCTGATGCTGTTGGGCGATCAAGGTGCAGGGGCGAAGGACGAAAGGACTTCTGCTGTTGCTGCCGGCCTTGTCCCTCTGGGTGGAGGTGAGCAGGTCAGGGTGGCACTGGACTTTTCAATCCGCTGGAGGTGTCCCTCATTCCAGGGCCGAGGCGTCAGTCACCAAGAGGACATCCGCCAACTTGTGCTGGGTATCCGCCGTGAAGGTGGATATCCTCAACCACGCCCTGCCGGCGCGCCATAGCCCTGCAGCGCTACTGACCTGGCACAGGAATCACCTATGTCCAGAGCGGTCTAAAGCTGCTGCTTCACCACTGCCCTACCCTGATCCCGCACCTGGCGGACCGTGGTCTGCAGGTCAGTCGGGAGATGAGGGACAACCTCATCCAGGGAGCCCAAGAGGGCGTGGGAGAAGTGTGCCATCAGCACGGCCGAGCTGGCCTGGCGGAGGCCGAGGGAGGACGCAGCATACACCTTGTGCCCAGCAAGGTCCAGCTTTTTGGACTCTTTGTCAGGGGGCTTATCCACATCCCGAGCATTACCGGAACGCTGGAAAAGCTGTCGGCTGGCAACCCTCAGCAGGGGTGCTCCGAGAAAACCAGGAAAAGAGCCGATGGGACACATACCTCCTGGCCATCCTGGCCGGGGCAGGGCAGGAAGCAGGCCGCTGCCCAGGCTCAAGGCTGGGCCGACAATGGCCTCAGCCACCGGAAGGAAAACCTCTGTGGGGGAATCCTCGGTCCAGTATCTCCGTCAGGGGATACTCGGCCCGTTGGATATGAGCTCGAGCTGCATCGGTGGACTCTGAGATGAGTCAAGCAGACCCAAGAAGGGCGATGAGCTATCGTCCAATGACCGGTCGGAGGACTCAGGTCGACCTGCCTGGAGAACAGGAGGAGTCGTCGTCAGTTCCCAAGAGTCTGCGAAGAGCTGCCTCGGCCCTGAGCCACCCTCTACCTGCGAGGATGGTCGGGAGTGAGGGTGACCGACAACCTATGGGACAGGCGTGACCTGACCGAGAATCATGAGTCGGTGCCCCAGACTTGGCTGTGGAGGCGGAGGTTCCACCACAAAATCGGGTGGAGCAGCTGGTTTGGCCAAGCAACCGGCCCTGGAATGGGCAACTCGACTGGGCGGTGGTTGCTTGATCGTTCGGGCGACAGCCACTTGATGGCAGGGTCTGGACCAGAGTCAGCTGAACCCGGACAACAGCAACTGCTGCCATAAGCTCCTCGTGGCGCCGGCGTAATTTCGTAAACCTCTCCCTCATCCGAGGAGAGGGCGAGGAGTGGTCGCCGCTGCCCGGTTATCGAGACCAAGACCGCCAATGTCGGAGGCGGCTTGACAGGAAGAAGTCCGAGACCGAGACCCTCGGGGGACCAAGGGCAGGTCTGGGAAGGGCAGGGACACCATGCTCTTCCCTCAGCTCGAGCACTTAACTGAGGACTGCGGCCCAAGGCGCAGGCAGATCCTCGGTCTCCACCGGGGGAACCAGTGAAGAAGGGTTGTTGGCTTCACCAGTCGACAGCCTGTCTAACGGCTCGAGAAAAATCTCGACTGCGTCAACGGGAGTCTCGGCAGGCTGGCCTGACAGGGACACCGTGAAGCCAGCGGCCTGAGCCGCAACCGACCGAAGTCGACGGTCGGCTGTCCAGGGAAGGAGACCTCTCCTGCTCCCACGAACACCGACGGTGGGACTTACCCTTCGACTCCTTCTTCTTGGGCGAAGAATGTCGATGAGCCCCTCTCCCTTCATGGAAAGGACTGACAAAGCTCCTTGAGCGAAGCCGTATCAGAGAACTCAGAGAGAATGGGATAAATGCCGCGGCGAGGAGGAAGATGTGTCCTGGGACACCTCCTCCTCGAGGCGATCATCTACTCGAGAGCTGCTCAGCCCAGACCAGCTGCTCAGACACCGCCCATGAGCTCTTTTACAGTTTCACGGTAGGGAAGCAGCTGGGCACCCAAGCTGGTGGGCCAGCCAGTCGTCCAGGGCGTTGGCCGAAGAGTGGCTGCTTCATGAGCCTGTGGGTTGTGATCTAGGCCAAGGCAGTAGATGCCCGTGGAGTGCGGATCCGTCTGGACATTTCTGCCATAGAGGGCACCTCCAGCTAGAATAGATTGTCCATTGCAGCTACGGGGAAGATGAAGACCGAAGTTTAGAAAACTTTCAAAACCAATTTCAGACCCAGACCAAGAGTTAGGATCAGTCTAAAGCATGAGAGCACTAGGGAGAAACCTGAGCTTCCAAGGTAAGGAAGATCTCTGGCGTCATGTAGAGGCGGGCAGGTTTTACCACCAGTTGGGTGGGGAGTCAACTGAAGACCTTCCGGCAAGATTTAAAGCGGCAAGGAACCTGCCAATAAGTGTCAATTGAACAACATAGTCATGTCCCTAGAAACAGCTGGCAAACCTCTCCCCGAACTTCAGCCATCCGCTCCTTATAATAAGCGAGCGCTCTTCTAGGGTCCAAAGTATGGAGCCTATATTTGGCCTCCGAGGTGTGATTGGGGTGGGAACATCGGCAGGTCAACACCTGGTTAAAGGTGAAACTCCGACTACCACCGGAGGAATTTGGTGGTAGCGCCAGGACATTGCTGTGTCCCTGTGGAAGACCAGCAGATAGAAGACTCGATAAGCGCTGGGAGCTCTCCCATCCTTCTGGCTGATGTGATAGCCATCAGTAGGCGGTCTTCCATGACAGGTGAGAGATGTCACACCTGTGCATCGGTTGAATGGCCTGCCCATGAGCTTAGCCAATATGAGCAGTAGATCTCACGGAGGTGGAGATTCTCGCACCGGAGGGGATATGTGATCCAGGCCTTTGAAAAAGCACCCGACCACCTTTTCCTGCGCTACCGACTGCTTCCCGGCCCGCGCCCCGTAAGCAGAGATGGCTGCCAGGTGCACTTTAAGGGTCGTCAACCAAAGCCCTTGCTGAGAAAGGGACCACAAGTAGTCCAGGATGCTAGCCAAGGAACAGGAGGAAGGGTCCAAGCCCTTGCCCTGATACCAAATGGAAAATCTCTCTAATTTTAAAGCATAGCATTTTCTGGTTGACTCCTTACGGGACGCCTCAACGACGTTGAGGACCTCGTCGGAAAGACCCAAGGCCTGGAACTCTAGTCGCTCAGGAACAGGCGTCAGGTGCAGGGATTGAGGTCGGATGGAATACCTACCCTGATTGACTGAGATCAGGTCCGGCGGGCTGCAAGCTGCCTCGGGAGCCTGGAGTCGAGACTGAGGAGATCTGGATACCAGAACTCAGACAGGGCCAGTCTGGGCTACCAGAATCACCTCTGCGCCTTGTCCCTCCTCGCCTTGAGAAGCACCTTGGTGGATCAAGGGAAATGGGGAAAGGCGTAGAGAGGTCCAGTCCATGGCCTCAGAAGGCATCCCTGCAGCGAGCCCTGCTGAGGGTGGGCATGAAACAGTCTCAGCCACATTCTCCCTGGAGGCAAACAGGTCCACCTGAGGCATGCCCCAGTGGGAGAACAGATCTTGTGCTACCTCCTGCAGGAGAGACCACTTGTGGGACGGAGCCCCTATCCGGCTTAGGGCATCGGCCAGAATGTTGGAGGCTCCTGCCACATGAATGGCTAGGAGATCCGCCTCCAGGCTGCGCACGAGTGACCAAATGCGGAGAGCTTCCCTGCACAGAGGCATGGAGCGAGTCCCGCCCTGGTGGTTTAGGTAGTACATGGTCGTGGTATTGTCCGCCTGGACTCGGACCACTTGAACCCAGAGAAACGGAGCTGGGCGGTGAGGCCTAGACAGAACCGCTCGAGCTCCAGCAGGTTGATGTGGCATCGGGACGCCCAAGCGGACCAGAGGCCGTGCGCTCTGCACTCCCCCAGATGGGCACCCCAACCCATCAGAGAGGCATCGGTCGATAGAGAGACTGTCGGCTCGGGGTGGACAAACGGGATGCTCTCCTGCAGATGTGCTGGAACGGTCCACCACTGGAGAGCGTTCCACGTCCCCTGAGTCACTGCCACCAGCTGATCCAACGGATCGAAACGCTGTGACCACTGGCTGGCCAGCCCCCATTAAAGGGGATGGATGTACCAGCAGGCCCAACGGACCACGCTGGTGCAGGCCGCCATGAGGCCCAGGAGTCGCAGGAAGTCCCGGGCAGGGCGCGATTGCCCAACCAGAAATGATTGGGCAAAGGAGGAAAGAACCTCGGCCCTGTCTGTCGGGAGTCGTGCTCTGGCTCATAGAGAGTCGAGCTCTGCCCTGATGAATTGTATCACCTGCTTTGGCACGAGTTCGACTTGGCCTGGTTGATAAGAGGCCAATCTGAGAGCAAACCTGGAGGCCAGATCTCTGGACCGCTCCACCTCCACTCTGGAGGGGCTGCAATCAGCCAATCGTCCAGCTATGGGTACACCGGACCCTTGGCACCGGAGGGAATGCTGTCACCACTGCCATGCATTTGGTGAAGACCCTGGGTGCTAGGGAGAGGCAGAAGGGCATGGCCCGGAACTCGTAAAGGGATCCCTCCGCTCTGAAGCGGAGGAATCTCTGATGAGACGGACAGATTAGGATGTGAAAGAACGCGTCCTGGAGGTCCAGGGAACAGAACCACATGCCTCGTTCCAAGGATGGTATTATCTGAGCCAGAGTGACCATCCTGAAGGTCCGAGACCTTAGGAACCTGTTCAGGTCATGCAGGTCGAGAATGGGGCGCCAGCCCCCCCGTCTGTTTTGGGACCAAGAGATACCGGGACACAAACCCCGGGTCTGGAGGAGGATCCATCACCTTCCTGGTCACCTCTTTTTCGAGGAGCAGGGCAATATCGGCTCGGCGGGCGACAGACGGCGCTGGACCCCGTAGCCCCGAGGGGCAGGCTCGAAGAGGGTGGGTCTGCTCGAACTCCAGAGGCAGGCCCTTCCTACCACCTCCAACACCCAGCGGTCCGTGGTGATAGAGACCAGGCGAAAGGAAGGGCGGAGCCATCTCCCCGGGCACACAGGAAGTGGCGGGCTGGGGCAACACCCTCAACCCGTCACTGGGCAGGCTTGGAGAAGGGACTGGCCGAGGGACCTCCTGGGCCTTTACCTCCCTGCTTCCTGTTGGAGGAAGCCGCGGGCTTGGGTTTCGGATGCCAAGCGCGAGCCTGCTGGCCCTGATGCTGGTGCTGTTGGGCCGGACGTGCCACGGGCACAGAAGGACGAAAGGATTTGTGCTGCTGCTGGCGGTGGCCTTTGTCCTTCTGGGCGGAGGTGACCGAATCCAGGGTGGCATTGGACTTTTCGATCTGCTGGAGGTGACCTTCCACTCCAGGGCCGAAGAGGTCGGTCCCCAGGAAGGGGACATCCACCAACTTGTGCTGGGTATCAGCCGTAAAGGTGGATATCCTCAGCCATGCCCTGCGGCGCATGGCCACTGCAGCCGCCACTGATCTGGCACAGGAGTCCCCTATGTCAAGAGCTGTCTGGAGCAGCTGCTTCACCACTGCCCTAACCTGGTCCCGGACCTGCCGGATCGTGGTCTGGAGGTCGGCCGGAAGATGAGGGATCACTTCATCCAGGGAGCCCATGAAGGCGTGGGAGAAGTGTGCCATCAGCATGGCCAAGCTGGCCTGGCGGAGGCCAAGGGAGGATGCAATGTACACCTTGCGCCCGGCATAGTCCAGCTTTTTGGCCTCCTTGTTGGGGGGCTTGTCCACGTCCCTGGCGTTCCCGGAACGCCGGAAAACGCTGTCGGTGACCAACCCCTCGGCAGAGGGGTGCTCCAAAACCGGAAGATAGCCAGTAGGGACCGCATACTTCCTGGCCATCCTGGCCGAGGGCGCAGGACAGGAAGCAGGCCGCTGCCACAGCTCAGGCTGGGCCGACAATGGCCTCAGCCACAGGAAAGACCTCCGTGGTGAATCCTCGGTCCAGTATCTCCATCAGGATACTTGGCCCGTTGGAAGCGGCTCGAGCTGCATCCGGTGGACTCCGAGATGAGCCGGAGCAGACCCATAAAGGACGATGGGCTTTCGTCCAGTGACTGGCCCCCGGAGGACTCCAGGTCAACCTGCCTGGAGAACAGGGAGTTGTCGTCGTCGGACTCCGAAGAGTCCGCGAAGAGCTGCCTAGGGCCTGAGCCACCCGCCACCTGCCGAGGACGGTCGGGAGTGAGGGTGACCGACAACCTGTGGGGCAGGCCGTGACTCGACCGAGAATCCTTGGTCGGTGCCCCCGATTTCAGTTGTGGAGGCAGAGGTTCCACCACAATCGGTGGGGCAGCAAGTTTAGGCCGAACAACCGGCCCAGACATGGGCATCTCGACTGCAGCGAGAGGTTGCTTCGACCATTCGGGTGACAGCCACTTGATGGCCGGGGAAGGCGTCGGTGTCGACTTAGACCCAGACAAAAGTAACTGCTGCCACATCAGCTCCTCGTAGCATCGATGCAATTTGCACCGAAGCCTCTCCTCATCCGAGGAGGAAAACGACGAGGAGCGGCGGTGCCGCTTACCTTGGTGCCGAGACCGAGACCGCTGATGTCGGCGGGATCGGCTGGACAGAGAATTGGTCCGAGACCAAGACCAAGAACCTCGGTGTGTCTGAGGGTGGGCCTGGGACGGAGCAGGGGACACCCGCTCCTCCCTCGGCTCGGACATCTTAACCGGGGACTGCTGCACCGATGGCGCAGGTAAATCCTCGGTTTCCACCGGGGGAACCGGCGAAGATGGGTTGTCGGCCTCACCAGTCGACACACCATCAGATGGGTCGAGAAAAATCTCGACCGCGTCGACGGCTGTCTCAGCCGGCTGACCTGACAGGGATGCCGTGAAGCCAGCAGCCTTAGCTGCAACCTCGACCGAAGTCGACGGTCGGCTGTCCGGGGAAGGGGACCTCTCCCGCTCCCATGAACACCGACGATGGGACTTACCCTTGGGATCCTTTTTCTTGGACCGAGAGGAATGTCCCGATGGCCCCTCTCCCTTCGTGGAAAGGGAATGGCAAAGCTCCTTGAACTAAGCAGAATACGAGGTACCCAAGACGAGCGGGATAAATGCCGCAACCGAGAAGGAGCAAGATGCAGCCTAGGTCGCCTCCTCCTTGAGGGCGATCATCTGCTCGAGCTGCTTAGCCGAGCCAGCCGCCGCAGTAACTGCCCAACGGGCCTCTTTTGACTTAACCGGCGGGTAACGCTCCTCGGGGCACCCGAGCTTCAACCGGGCAGCGTGGTCCTCCAAGACGTTGGCCGAGAAGGAACAGCAAGATTTGCAGGCCTGCGGGTCATGATCTAGGCCGAGGCAGTAGACACACGTGGAGTGCGGATCCGTCCTGGACATCTTCTGCCCGCAAGGGCACCGCCGAAAACCGGGAGTTGATTTGTCCATCGCAGCCGCGAGGGAAAATGAAGACCGAAGTCTTGAAAATTTAAAACGAAGCCGGACGAATCAAGAGAATTAGATCCAGTCTAACACGCAGAGCGTTAAGGAGGGAACCTGAGCTTCCAAGCGGTAAGGAAGCTCTGGCATCATGGGGCAGAGCCGAGAGTTTTACCACACGGGTGGGTGGGAGGAGCCAGCTTAAAGACCTTCCGGCAAGATTTAAAGTGGCAAGGAACCTGCCAGAAAGTGTGGATGAACAACATATCCATGTCCCTAGAAAGGAAATTTCCCTGCAGGACTGGGAGAAGAAACTTAAAGATCTGACAATAAATGAGATGTGGAAACGGTTTCTCACAAAACTAGGGGACCTGTCAAAGAAGTATATTCCCAGTTTTAGGAAATATAAAAACACTGGGAAAAAGCATCCAAACTGGTTTAACACATTAATAAAAAAAACTAATAAACAAAAAGACCAGACTGTATAAAAAGTATAAAAATGACAAATCTAGCATGAACTATCAGGCTCTTAGAGATCTCACTAGGGAAGTGAAAATGGTTAGTAGGAAGGCAAAAGCTCAACAGGAGGTTTTATTGGCAACTAGGATCAAGAACAACAAAAAATCATTCTTTAGCCTCATTGATAAATCAAAATGTAATCCAAGTGCGATGGGTCCCTTTAAGAATAAGTACTGTACGATGGAGGAGGAACATCTGGATATCATGGCAGTCACAGAAACATGGTACACACAAAACCATGACTGGGACGTAAACATACCAGGATACACTATCTACAGGAGGGACAGGGAGGGTAAAAGAGGAGGAGGAGGAGCTCTTTACATAAGGGAATCAAAGCAACAGAACAAAAGGGAAAACAGGGAGGAGAAGAAGCACTGTGGGTAAATTTGGAGACCGGCAATGGAACCACAATCCGCACTGGGGTTGTATACAGACCCCCTTCTCAGGGGGAGGAAATGGACAAGGAAATGATAGAAAGTATACTTAGAATGGCAGAAAAAGGGGAGATATTGCTGATGGGTGATCTGAATATGCCAGATGTTAACTGGAGTGCAGTTGCAGCAGCCACTTCAAGAGTGGGTTATTCTAGATGCCCTACAGGGGCATGCCTTAGACAACTAGTATTGGAGCCCACCGAGAGGAGCAATCTTAGACCTGGTTCTCTCAAATGGAGATGAAGAGGATCACAGATGTAGAAGTGGGTAGCCATCTGGGAACTAGTGACCATCGAACAGTATGGTTCACAATAAACACAGCAATAGAGTCAAGTCATACAAAGGCAAAAGTACTGGACTTTAGGAGGGCTGACTTTGCCAAAATGGGTGAGTGCCTAAGGAATGCACTAGCAAATGGGCAGGAAGGAGGAGTGGAAGAACAATGGGGAATAATAAAAACTGCCATCATAGAGGTAACAAGCCTTTGTGTGAAGCAAATAAACAAAACGAAACAATGTAAGAAACCACTATGGTTCTCAAAGGAAGTGGCAGTGAAGGTTCAAGAGAAAAAGAAAGCATTCAGGAAGTACAAGGAATCACAGAAGGAGCAGGACAGAGAACTGTATCAGTTAAAGCAAAAGGGAAGCTGGGAAGGCAGTCAGAACAGCAAAGGCCCAAACCGAGGAAAAGATAGCCAACTCGGTTAAGAAGTGGGATAAAACCTTTATAGGTACATCGGGAGCAAGGAAGACCAAGGGAGGGATAGTGAGGCTTAATAAAGGGGAGGGAGGGTGGGCAGAGGGTGACTGTGAAAAGGCAGAGATACTAAACAAATATTTTGCTCAGTATTTACAAAGGAAGAGGAGGTACACAAACAAACAGTAGAAACACTCTGGATACAGAAGTTGATACCAGCCCATTTACAGAAGAAAGGGTCTGAAACTACTTAAACTGAAGGTGGACAAAGCAATGGGGCCTGATGGGATTCATCCCAGAATTCTAAAGAACTAAGGGTGAACTAGTGACACCACTGACTACCCTCTTTAACAAATCATGGGAGGATGGGGTGGTACCCAAGGACTGAGGAGGGCAGATGTGATTCCCTTCACAAAAGTGGGAGCAAGGCAGAAGCAGGAAACCACAGACCTGTTAGTTTAACCTCAGTGGTAGGGAAAATGATGGAATCACTTCTGAAGGAAAAATTATCGATTATCTAGAGGCCAGAGGGCACAGGACCCAAGGCAGCATGGATTCACGCGGGAAGGTCATGCCAGGCAGAATCTGATAGATTTCTTTGACTGGGTGATCAAGTAGTAGATCAGGGAGGGGCTGTGGACATGGCCTACCTGACTTTAGAAGGCATTGACACAGTCCCACACAAAAGATTAATATACAAGTTAGCCAGCCTGGGAGTGGGTCCCAAGATGACAGCCTGGATAAAGAATTGGCTGGAGAATAGGACACAGAGAGTAATAATAAATGGAGTCCACTCTGAAGAAAGGGGTTACTAGTGGGTACCTGAAGGTTCAGTATTAGGACCAGTCCTCTTCAATGTCTTTATAGCGACATTGCAGAGGGACTGGAAGAAAAGTATGTCTTTTGCAGATGACACAAAGATCTGCAACAGTGTTGATGCACAAGGTGGGGTGGAAAGGATAAGAGGGACTTGGCAAGGTTAGAGGGATGGTCAAATGTATGGCAGCTTAGATTCAATGCTAAGAAGTGCAAGGTAATGCACCTGGGAAACAAAAACCCAGGGGAAGAGTACACAATGGGGGATGAGATACTAACAACAACAAAAATGCAAAGGGACCTGGGGGTAGTCATATCAGATGACCTAAAGGTGGGCAAGCAATGTGAGAGGGCAGCAAGGAGGGCTGGGGGGATACTGGGATGCATAGGGAGAGGCATCACCAGTAGAAAACAGGAAGTTATTATCCCTCTGTACAGACAGCTGGTCAGACCCCATCTGGATGTAGTGCAGTTCTGGAGACCAGTCTCCAAAGAGACATAGACAAGATGGAAGCTGTCCAGAGAAGGGCAACTAAAATGGTGCAGGGTCTGCACGGAAGACTGAAGAGAGAGACTTAAGGAGCTTAATATGTATAGCCTCGAGGAAAAGGAGGAGAAGGGGACATGATAGAAACTTTCCAAGTACCTCAAGGAATCAACAAAGTCAAGAGGTAGCATCTTTCAAAACAAGAGGTGTGCAAGAACAAGGGGCACAATTTGAAGATAGAAGTCGGCTCAGAGGTAATTTAAGGAAGTATTTTTCACAGAGAGGGTTGTGGATGCATGGAACAGCCTTCCGGAGGGTTGTAGAGTCAAAAACAGTGGTGGAATTCAAGCTTGCATGGGACAGTCATAAGGCAATTCTAGGGGTGGGGGCAGAAAAGTAGGCTGCTGGTTAACTAGGATCTGCAGCTTATCCATTAGGTAGGGAAATGGGCAGACTGGGTGGGCCAAGTGGTCCTTATCTGCTGTCAAATTCTATGTTTCTATGTACGGTTTGGTGACATCAGATAAAGAAATGGCTGACATCCAAAATGAATACTTTAGTTCAGTTTTTAACAAAAAAGCTTCCTCCCCATTCATAATGAACAGCAGCCCATCCCCTGGTAAGATAATAATAGACCCAGATGAGGTTCTGGAGAGATTAAGTAAGGTGAATATCAACAAGTCATCAGGGCCAGATAATATCCACCCCTAGGGTGATTCAAGAGATGGCAGCCCATATAGTACTACCTCTGACTTATATATACCAGTCCTCCCTAGACAGGGGGGAGGTTCCACAGGATTGGAGGGTTGCTACAGTGGTACTGCTATTAAAAAAGGGACCTAAAACAGAACCATCAAATTTTAGACCTTTAAGCCTGACTTCTATTATGGGTAAGATTACTGGAGGGTATTTTAAAAGAAAAAATTCAAAATTTTATTGGTGAACAGGGATTAACAGATCCTCTGCAGTGTGGATTTACAAACTCAAGGTCATGCCAAACTAATCTCCTGTCTTTCTACGAGAAAGTTAACAGGGAATTGGATGGGGGAAGGTCAGTGGATGTGGCCTTCATGGATTTTGCTAAGGCTTTTGACAAACTGCCTCACCGGGAGTTATTAAACACACTGAGGGAGATTAAGTTGGGAACTAATATAATACACTGGATTTTGGATTGGTTGCAGGATAGGAAACACAGGGTCACTATAAAGGGGACACTCTCGGACTGGGCACCTATTACTAGCGGGGTTCCGCAGGGATCGGTTCTTGGGCCATGCTAATTTAACATTTATATTTCTACCATACAGTTAAAAAACCCAAAGATTTGGCTATATAAATTTGTGGATGATTGTAGAGTTGGATCAGTGGTAAATAATGCTGTGGACGGGACTCAACTGAAGGGAGCATTAAACGAGATTGTAGAATGGACCAGGTGAATAAACTGCAGCTGAATGCTTCTAAGTGCCAGACAAAGCATTTGGGAAAACATAATATGGAATTAAATTATAAACTGGGAACAGATCCACTAATGGTGATGCAGTAGGAGAGGGACCTGGGGGTTAAGCTTACGAATAATTTAAAATTTGGTATGCATTGTAATGATCAGATAAGAAGAGCTAACCAAAACTTGAACTGCATACTGAGACACATCTCAAGCAGAGATAGGGAAGTACTGATACCACTGTATGATGCCTTGGTTAGGCCTCACCTGGCGTACTGTGTCCAAGTGCGGTCCCCATATAAAAGAGAAGATATCCTCAGAATTGAAGGGGTGCAGAGACAGGCCACCAAAGCTATTGCAACCCTTAAAAAATAAGTCTTTTAAAGAAAGGCTAGAAGCACTGAATCTTTACTCACTTCATTATAGGAGGTTCAAAGGCAACGTGTATGCTATTCAGAGCTATGGGCAATACGCAACTGATGGAAGAACTGGGATTCACACTTAAGATCAGCAGGGGTAGTAGTAGAAGGCATAGTAAAGAGTTATTTGCACCTAGATGGAACCTAAATACCACGAAAAACTGGTTTAGTCAGAGGGTGACAGCATCATGGAATGAGCTCCCTGATATACTGTAATAGTGGATAGTCCTAGTATGGATTCCTTTAAATCAAGACTGGACGTTTATTACAAAGACAGAATTACTGAATTTTAATGTAAGGGCTGGCAAGCTACAAGGACAGTGTCTGATGCTTGAAATTTCCTATGATTCCTATGATAAGATTCTCATCCTCTCGAGCTCACCACCAGGCTTAAATTCCAAGTACCTTGACCCAGTGGTGTTCTGTGCGATCAGGCAAGGTGACCAGAATTCAGAACCAGTGGAGAGACAGAATGCATGTCAGGTGGGCACAGTTTGGTTTTTCTGTATTCAGTGGCACTTGGAGAAGGGGATGGGACGACACTGCAGTATCCCAAAGCACTTGCGATCCAGAAGAATTAGGCAGGAAACTAATATGTACTTTTCAAAATAGACCATTTTTATATCTTAATGACTACCCTTTGAGTAACGTCTACATTGTAGATGACTGATTTTTATGTAGCTGAATTATCCCCTTTAATCATTAATGTAGTTAGAATCCATAGCCACCAAAGACTCCGGAAACTACTTTTGGATTTGCAATTTGGGACTGAGAGGGATAACAATATTCCTTTTGTATGTTTAATCATGCATTTTAGAAATAAATGCATTTTCCCTACCTCAGAAAATGTGTCCTTTCAAGCGTGCAATGGCCTTAGATTGGCAGCCAACAGAACAGCAGAGTTTGGGCAGCAAGCAGAGCAGAAAATGGAAGTCAAGAGGCAGCTGAGGTGGTAATTTAAAAAAACAAATCCAAAACTGAACTGTAAGCCCAGTGAGACTTTGGCAAGCCTGGCCAGCTCGGTTCCATTTGTGACTCAATTTCACACTCTTTTTCATACTCATCCCTAAGTGACACAAAGCATGGGAGGAGGTATGGAGGTGGTGTGAGACAGGAGGGGTTCTGGCATGGAGGGCTGATGTTTCGAAGATGGTTTAGGATGGGTTACAGGTGTGGAATGGAGGGATATTTTAGTATAGAGGGCAAGTGTTGACAGAGATTTTTGCTGATTGAAGGAGCTGCGGAGGGGCACAGGATGTTCTTGCTTGGAAAGCTGATGTTCAGAGATCTCCGTAGATAAAAGGGGACAGTGGGGTTTGGGATGGATTATATGGGTGTGAGACTGGGGTGGTACTGCTTCCAGTTCCAGCATGTGGTTCAGTTATAAATAATAGGATTTAAACAGTATTTTACAGGGTTGGATATTTTAGTGGCCACTTGAGATTTCCATAAACCTTAAGGGTGCTGTGGGTTCAGGGATGGCTTACTGGGGCACTGGAAAGGTTTGTTGCCTGATCTGAAATTCAACTTTAAGATAATGTAGACAGCACTTTAAGTTGCTTGAAATTTCAGAGGCTGTTTGGAACTTTGGTAACTGCTACAGTATGTGGGGCCAGTAAGGACTTGGGTATGGGGCAGGTTTTGTGCCTCTTTGTAATGGTCAGATTCACCCGTCTGAGGGGTTAGTGTTATGCAGGGCATGTTCCTTTGGGAGTTCTGCAACTATGACTGTGGTGGGATTTGGGACTGATTAATGGGGCTGGAGATTACTGGAGGCAGGGGGATGAGATGTGAAAGTTCAACACGAACAAACGTGTTTGGCTTTTGTGCCAACCCTACCATTATCTTAGCTTCACTTACTATTATGACTGCCCATTGTTTTGTTTTTTTCTCATTTTAGTTACTATTTTTTCTGTATTTGTTACTTGGCCTGATGACAGAAGACCTCAACCACGACTACATTCCTGTCATTGTCCCCTATCATGTGATATCTCCTTGCAAACCTTTTTAAGAATTTCACAAGAGACCTTTTGAAGCCAGTCCCAAAGAATGGGTTTTTAAACTCTGTGCATACATTATACGAGAGCTTTTCAACATCCATCAAATGCCAAAGCAAGAGTTTTCAAAAGCTCCAAATTTGGCGTTTTTTTCTAAATGTGTCATGTGAGGGATGATTTATTTCAAAACACACCCTACAAAGCAAACAACCACATTTGAAAAGCGGTCCGATGATGTTTACTGACCCTGGCTCACAAAAATGAACACTTTACTGCATTAGCCAGCAGCACACTTCTCAAGTGTGTGTCACTAAAATGTACGACACAGGCACTCAGAATGTGGGGCACATCCTCAAATATGGATCTAGAAGCCTGGAACACTGTAAAAACTAACTTGTTTGTATGTGCATAGTTTAATTATGTTTAAGCATTTATAAATGTCTGCTAGGATATGTTTGCAATGTGAAGCAGCACACTGTCTTTTTGGGACAATGCTGTTTGAAGCAGTATAATGAGGAACATCCTTCATGATGTGGGCCAGCAGAGAGGTATGGCCACAAACAGGCATTTGAGGCATAAACTGTAGTGAGGACTCAAATCTAAAAGGAATAGAACCCCGATCCCTAAATACTGTCACAGCGGTGTACCAGCTGAGCAAGTAACCAACCTGGTCAGACAACACAGGGCTGCTTCAAAATGTGCCTCATTCACTAGGTTTACAGTCTGCATTGGACAGCCCCGTGCTCAAAATTAAAGTTCGAGGAAGAGTAACAGAGCAAATACATTTTCTGCCTGCATCTGCCCATTTTGCCAAAACTTACTCTATTTTCAAAGGGTCCCAAGTTTTTGCAGCACTTTCCATGATTTCCTGGGGCTAGCAATATAGCCTAGAGTACAGAGTAACAAGCTGTGAATGAGCTTGGTACATCCAGCACACTTGGGTTTGATTCCCACAACTTCCACTTGCGTACTGTGCGAGTCTGAGCAACACACTTAACAGAGTTCCTCTTTCATTAAAATGAAATGGCAAGTCACCAGGCTATCTAACACAGCTGCCTCTCATTTTGCCTTGCCACCACCCTTTTTGCTGATATGCCACCTCATTATTCAGCCACTGTGCTGAATGGTTTGACTGACCCTTTAAACTTGCAGTAGGAGTTCATGCATGTGCAAGTGTGTGTGCGTGGGGGGGACTGCAATCCTACAAGCCAGGATGTCAGGTGACCATGCTTCAGCATGGGCTACTCTGATGTCCACTGGCACTTTCGTGCACTTGCAGTTTCTCTGGCTCTGAGTCAGAGAGTACAAGTAAGCATTAAGCCACGACAAAGGTGGCATCTAATGCTGGATTGATACAAGGGGGGGCGGTGGCGGCGGCCTCGGGTCACCACCCATCCCCCCATGCATCAATCGCATCAGATGCCACCAACGGAGTGGCTTAATGCACTTGTAACATGGGCCGCAGGTCGCTGGAGTGCAGCCCAGAGGGGCTCACGTCTGGCTGGCTGGACCATGACAGACGAGGGGCTGCGACAGTTCTCAACCTGTGGTTCGCTGTCACACTACGGTGCACAGCACTGCATACCTACAGATGCGGTCATTACCTGTTGTCCCTGCAGTTGCGCGGATCTATGCACCCAACATCACTGTCCCACTTCCGTGCAGTTCGGTGCGGCTATTTTTGTGATACCCGCCCCAGGAGGTCTCCGGTGAAGGGTTTAGGCGCTGCGACAATTCCGCTCGTGCTGTGCATGCCAGGGGGGCTTCACTTCCTCTTGCCTCCCGCACACTGCTCCGCCGCTGCCCTGCTCCAGCTCGGCTGTCCCTGCTGCTCCTGGGTCTGCCCTGCTGCCTCTCGCGGATGTCTGCTGCAAGTACTGGTCCCCCTTGCCCGTTTCTGCCCTCGGATGCCTAGTGGGGCTGGCGCTCCTCTCCCTACTGAGCTCACTTGGCCACAGGACCCAGTGCTGCTAACCTCGGGGTCTGGCTGGTCGAGGTACTGCCTCAGTGGGCATGGCATATAACATAGGTTACAGTCCACTCTGGCTGGCATCTCGTGACCCTCTTGCACCTATCAGTGATCGGGATTTCGTGCGCACAATTAATGCCATGTTACAAAGGTGGATGAACAACCCAGAAAACCCAATGAGTGCAGCAGCAACTGTTCTAGTAAGTGCCCATTTTGTAGTCTGCTGCTACTTGAGGGTCTACTTTTAGACAGTGCGGTCATGCCATTAGTGGTAGGGATGGTCGTGCCATTAGTGGTAGGGACGATCGTAAAATTAGTGATAGGGAAAGTTGGGCCACTGCATCTTCGTCAGCGCAGCTCAGGGGAACACTTAATCCGTCAGTCAATTTAGTCCTAGGTTGAGAAAAGATTAAAATCTACAGAAGGGGAAAAAGTTGTTTTTTGAAAACCCAGTACTCTCCGAGAGAGAGAGAGAGAGAGAGAGAGAGAGAGAGAGAAAGAGTGTGTGCGGCAGGGGGTATTACGAGATCGCAGGATCTGCCACAGGCCACCCAGGTAGCTGTGACAACTTGCTACAAGATTGCAGACGGTGCATTTAAACAAAAAAAAACTAAAAAGAAAAAGAAAAATTGAGTGGCAGGCTGTCTCCACACATTACCACAAAATAAAACCATAAAAAAATACAACAGACTGTTATGTAATTGGTTCCTTTTGTGGGAAAAAGTGAAGGTCTCACTCTTGGATACTGCACAGCAGCCACCTGCAGTGGTGAAGAGGAGAAGACAGGGGAACAAGGAGCATGCCTGGGGTGACCAAACAAATAAATAAATAAACCCCCTACTCAGCTTATAGTCCTATTTCTTGGTCCATTTATGTATTCTGTTTTTCCTGAGGCTGACTCCGCCCCCATGTTGACTCCACCCCCACAGTGGCTCTGCCCCCATTTACCACCACCACTCTGTATTTTCAGGCAATGGGGAACACTGCTTAATCTCCCCAGTGCTGCCGTTATCGTCCCTGAAATCTGGCGCTTGTGCTTACTGGTCCTTACCCAGTTACCAAAGAAAAAAAGGAGGCTGTGCCAATATAAATGGTGCAATCATTAACAAAATGGCGCATGCGTCATTCTTTTGGTGCAAGCTCCACATTTAGCATCCTGACTGCTACAGCATCAAACAGGCAGACTAACATTGCAGAAGGACATCGGTTTTGAGTCTACGAGCAGAAGGAACCAGTTTGAAAATCCTGCCTACAATTTAAAACTGGCTGAGATGAGAATGTTCCTAATACTGGCAAGCTGATTGGGTTTCTGATAAAATGTCCTCTAGAACATGGCCGGTTGATAAATTTAGAACCAAAAAAAGACCCCTCCACTCTGCAACAAAACAGATGAAAAGTGTGCTGTGCAAATAAGGGAGTTGTAAGAAATTAGCATGCTATCAGGTTTAGTGTTGCTAAGATAGTATCCTAGAAATCAGGATACCAACAGATACCTTGTACTTGCAGGGTTTTAAATAAGCTGTGAAAATTGATTAGCACTTTCTGCTAATCAATTGCAAAGATACATAGCACTTGCCACAATTTGATTAGCAAAGTAAAAATACTAAAAATGTGTATACATACAGTTTTTTTTCCAATATTTTAGCCTGAATAAAAATTCTCATTAAAATCAGCTCTGTTTTTGCGTGATTTGTTTCAGTTGAACACAGACACAAGCCTAACTGGCAGTATAGCCTCTAGGGTTGTTGAGCTCTGAATGAGCTTGGTACATCCAGCAGACCTGGGTTTGATTCCCACAACCTCCACTTGCATGTTGTGCGACTCTGGGCAAGTCACTTTACCTCCCCTGAAAATACTGCCACTTATACCACACACTCACACACACACACACCTATGGCAACCCCCCCCACCCACTGACCTTTGCCACCCTCACCACTCATGTCCCCTGCCTTCTCAACTTTTTGACACTGAAATGAGGGGCATGGACAAGCAGCATGAGGGACACTGGCCATCAAAGCAACGCATGCACCCACTAGGATTTTTTTTAAACTGCACTGGTGGCCCTGGGTTGTCTGCCACCCCCCTGACCTACCTTATGCACAGCCTGCAGGTTGTCCACTCTGATCAGGTTGCTTGCCTCGTACATTACTTGCCGTGTGCTGGCCATCTGAAAAGAATTCTGCTTTCTGCTGCCTGCCGTAATCCTTGCTGTTCTGGACGACATCTGCCTGATAAGCTGCATTTTCCTGGTGGTCTCCCGGTCGGTACACAAGAAAAAATTACTCACTTTAGTAATGTTGTTTCTTCTAATGGAGTCTTGATGTATTCTGACTAATGCAGTGATCTCCAACCTTTGAACTGCCCCGGAGAAACAGAGAGTTAAACTTTCCATTGCAAGGCATGGAACGCTGAGCTCGAACTCGGTTGAAGCCTCTGTCTGCTGTAGTTTGAACCCCAACTGTCAGATCTTTACGAGCTATCCTCACTGGGAGTTCTGTGTGGAAACTGTAAACTCACACTAGCCAACTGGCAACTAAATTTGATAAAAGGGTTTTTTTCGGTTTCAAAGCAAAGACTCAAGTCAGGAAACCCAAAAAACAAAAACACACACACACACACACACACACAAAATAAAGAAGGGTGAGAAACAAGGGGCACCTCTAGGTGCCAACACTGCTCCTTCCCACCCACATCCCAAAAACCAGGTTCTGAGAGGGGAGGCGGGGGTCAGAATACATCAAGACTCCATTACAAGAAACAACATTACTAACGTGAGTAATTTTTTCTTCAAACAACATGAAGTCTTGATGTATTCTGACTAATGCAGACTACCAAGCAGTACCTCCAAGGAGGAGGGACAGAACCTACTTTGGGAATAGGCTCTGAAGTACTGCTGTGCCAAACCGAGCATCACTCCTAGCATGGGTATCCAGAGAGTAATGCTTGGTGAAAGTATGGACTGTTTTCCAGGTTTACCCTTACCGACCTCTCCATAAGTGAGGAACAACCGGAGGGAGTCAAACCTGTGACCCTTGGTGCGCTCTATGTAGTAGCTAAGGGCCCTTTTTACGTCCAGGCTGTACAGCCTCCTCTTTCCAGAGGAGGAATGGTCAGTGAAGAAAATAGGAAGAGACATGGACTGATTAAGGTGGAAATCTGAAACCACCTTAGGCAAAAACTTCCTGTTAGTTCTTAGGACCACTTTATCTCTATGGAAAGTGATGAAATCGGGCTCCACTGACAGGGCTTGCAATTCACTGATGCGCCTGGCAGAGGTAATGGCTACCAAAAACACAGTCTTCCAAGTCAAGTACTTAAGCTCTGCAGAGGACAAAGGTTCAAAAGGGGGTTGCATAAGCTGAGCAATGCAAACATTAAGGTCCCAAGCAGGAGCAGGGTCCCTGAAGAGAGGATTGGTGTGCAACAATCCCTTGAAGAATTTGCAAAATGCAGGATGGGCTGAAAGAGAAGAGGGCTTGCCTGCTGACAAAAAGGCAGAAACAGCTGCCAAATAGTCACTGGGACTAGACACTGAAGGGTGAAAGAAGAGGTCTCAACCAGCAAGGCACTTCTTGCAGCCCTTGGGCCACATGGCAGCCTCTACAGCAGTGGTCCAGGGGGAAGATTTCAGATGAGGGACATTCAGTTCCACTTGAGAACCTTCTGGTCCCTGAGAGAGGATTCCCTGACCAAGCTAGTCCCAGTGACTCGAACCCTGATCCAGGCTTTGCAGTGGTGGCAGGATTAGGACAATTTAAGAGGTTCCATTAGTGTCCTTGCCCTGTCCAGGGGAAGGAAGGCCTTTGCTCTTATTGTATCCAGCTCTGCCCCTATAAAGGTGAAGAGCTGCACTGGCTCTAGAACTGACTTTGTAAGGTTTAGGAGGAACCCTAAGGAAGTGAGCAGTTGCTGAGTTATCTCAAGATGTGACTTGACTTGGTCTGGAGACTGACCTACTATGAGCCAGTCGTCCAGGTATGGAAAGATGGAGACCTTTTTCCTCCTTAGGAAAGCAACCACTACTGCCAGGCACTTTGTGAACAACCTTGGGGCTGATGTTAGACCAAAGGGCATTGCTCTGAATTGATAGTGGCCTGAGGGCAACTCGAACCTGACGTACTTTCTGTGGGAGCACCTGATGGGAATGTGAAAATAGGCATCCTTGAGGTCCAGGGAGGCTAGCCAGTTCCCTGGACTTAGAGAGGGCAGAATTATTCCCAGAGTCACCATTTTGAATTTTGGCTTTAACAGGTGCTTGTTTAGGTATCTCAGATCCAGGATGGGCCGCCATTCTCCTGTCTTTTGGGGGGTTAGGATGTACCTGGAGTACAATCCTTTGCCCCTGTGTAGGGTAGGAACCCTTTCTATGGCTCTGAGAGCCAAGAGGGAAGAAACCTCTGCCTCTAGGGCAAGGGCCTCTGAAGGATTTGAAGGTGGAAAGGATCTGGTTCTCATCTTGGGGAATTTTTTGAAGCTGAGAACCAGTCCTTGGCTTACTACTTCCAGGACTCACTTGTCTGATGTTAAAGACTTCCAGTCCTGGACAAAGTAAGCCAGCCTGCCCCCTACAGGTAGTGGAGAATCGGCCCGGGCAGACCCATCAGGGTGTCTGCTTGGCAGGGGCTTTAGGCTGAGGGTGGAAGCAGGCCTGCTCATACCCAGTCTGCCTCTCCCTCTAAAGAACCCCCTCTGAGCAAACGCAAAAGAGGAGGAGGCCTGGGCTTGGTAAAAAGACCTATGAAAAGGCCTGCCCCTGCCCCTGGAATGCTGCCTCTGAAGAGTAGCTTGCTTTTCTTTGGCCTGAGCACTCCTGTAGGTGGTCCTGTACTCGTCCATTTTCTTCATGTAATTCTCTGTCTGCTCCCCAAACAGGGAATTACCAATGACAGGAAAATCCATGGTCTTAGCCTGGGTATCCTGTGACAGGCTAGTACATCTGAGCCAAGCCATCCTCCGAAGGGCCACAGATGTAGCCATGACTCTAGATGAAACATCCCTGGAGTCTACAGCAGCATGAAATTGCACCTTGGATGCCTCAATCCCATCTGCAGCCACTCGCTCCAGCTCCTTGGCAAGCTAGTCAGGGGCCTGTTTAGCTAGAGCCATCACAGTGTCCCATCTGGACTTCTGGTATCTAGCTGTGTAGGCCATATAGTTAGCTTGCCTGAGTCCCAAAGATGCTACCATGTACTGTTTCTTTGCCATGGCATCAATCCCCGTGGAGTCCTTGTCTGGGGGGTGTGAAGCCAAGGGAATATTTGCCTTATCACAGGCAGCAGCCTGCACTACCCCAACATGGCTGCATTGCTGGGAAAGGAACTCCGTGTCTAAGCCTGAAAGAGTGTACCTCTTGTCTATTCTTCCATCCACAGGAGGTATGGAATTAGGAGTTTTTAGAATTTAAAAAGTCTGTTTCCCAAAAGATTTATGGAGGGGAATAGACAATCTCCTGGACTCTGGGATGTCCATCATCACAACAAAATCAGGCTCCTCCTGATCCTCTACTGCTTCTTCCATAGGAAGCTGAAGGGTTTCAGCCACTTTTTTGTAAAACATAAAGTGGGAGGGGGACTCAGAAAGCCTAGGAGGAGAAACGCCTGAAGGTCTGTCTGGGGAGATGTCCGGGTCAATAGGCACATCCAGACTTTCATTATCACCATCATCATCATCATCATCATCATCATCATCATCATCATCATCATCATCATCGCTTCATACTCTCCCTCCTCCTCCTCCGGTTCATAAAATTCTTCTAAAGTATAATCCGGAACCAGGGGAACCGACCGAACCGAGCCCCTCACCGATGGTGCCGGTTCGGCCGGAACCTAAGTTAGCAACTGAACTATCCTTATCACTTTGGCTATCTCATCAGCGGTCGGAGAAAGAACTTGTGGATCCGAACCAGATGATTTATCCCTTCTTTTTCTTTTAACCGGAACCGACTCCTCAGAATTGGTTCTCCTTTTGCCCGAAGAAGTTTCACCCTGGTCAGAGGGCACTCCTTCTGGTTCGGTCGGAACCGAACCGGGCTGGTCATCCAGGTCAGCGGACTTCTCGGCCTCCCTTTCCCTCAGTCTACCTACTCTCTTATCCAGGGTAGCTTTGGGAAAACTTTTACAAATTTGGCAGTCTGAATTGAGGTGGTCAAACCCCAGACAATAAACACAGGTGGTGTGGGGGTCAGCTTTATCAAAGGCTTCCCACACACACTACAGTGTTGAAAACCAGTGGGCCAGTTTTCTTATGTTTCCAGACGCAGCAATCCCTAACCAAAACTTACTTTTTCCGGCAATCCAGCCAGGCAAGACACCCTATCGGTTCCTGACCGTGTTACAGGTCTTGGAAAAACCGTAATGAAATCCGTTTTTTTTAGAACCGTTACGGACCGGTTACCACGCTCTAATTGCACAATGTAAAGGGCCAACCCCCAAATGCATTCTATGCTGCCCATGCTAATGCTTAACCACCAAAATTTTGTTTGCCATTTCCTTCTCTACATATTCTACCTAATATTATGCTGCGCACTCTGTTTCTTGCCTCCTGTACATACCACCTCTAGATTTTTATCACTGTAAATTATAAAACCTTGTACATACTGTATGTAACCTATGTAAACTGTTGCTGTTCTCTAATTTCTGTATTGTTTACTTGAAATGTACTTATCCCGTTCCCTCTACCCCAGGACGCATCTGGAATCAAGCGGTAGTCTGCTCAGTATGTCTTTCCTGGTAAAACTTTTAAATAAATAAAAATAAATAAAATAAACACAGAAGTTTTTATACACAAACCTGATTGGTTCAAACTAAACCGATCCAGTGGTTACAAGTTCCACACAGAAAAACTAATGTAGAAACCTATCTAGTACTCACGGTACCACAGACAGAGACTTAAACCAACAAGTCAGAAGCAGAAATTCGGTTGAAACCGAGCGAAAAAACAACACTTTAACCGACTTTTTATGAACCGAGCGAAGGAGAAATCTCCGGAGCGACTGTTCAGTGAGGTGGAGTAAAGAATCTGACGTGTTGGGGTTCAGACAAAAGCAGACAGAGGCTTCAACCGAGCTCGAGCTCAGCGTTCCATGCCTTGCATGGAAAGTTAACTCTTTGTTCTCCGGGGCAGTTCAAAGGTTGGAGATCACTGCATTAGTCAGAATACATCAAGACTTCATGTTAGTTGAATACACCGCAACTCCTGTCATTCAAAGTGCAGTCTAATGCACCCGGAAACATACAGCTCAGCGCCTTTCTACAGTTAGGCGCTTCCGACCAACCAGCTTGCGGGAGTTCAGCACTTCCGACCAACCAACTCGTGGGAGGGAAGGGGGCAGGCACAGTACTCATGGGGCTGAGATGGGAGGGGGAAGAGTCCGCCACAGAATGCATTGCTTTTTTTTTTTGCGATGCAGAACTAAAATGGATAATGAGCAGCCGGTTTGCATCGCAAACTGCAATGAGATACAGAATATTTATTTATACCTTCCCACTATACCCATCCCAGCCTTTCTTGAACTCCCTCCACAGTTGTAGCAGCTACCAATTCCCCGGGCAGCGCATTCCAGGGCTCCACCACCCTCTCAGTGAAGTAGTGTCTCCTTGTTTCCCACCTCAGTCTTCCCCCGTCCCGCTTCATTGAGTGTCTCCTGGTGGGCCCTACCTCCCTCAGCTGAAGCAACCCCTCAAGGCTTACCCTATTCATTCCTTTGAGATATTTGAAGAACTCTATCATATCCCCCCTGTTCCTTCTCTCCTCCAGTGAGTAAAGGCTGAGCCCCTCCAGTCTCTCCTCATAAGGCCTTTCCCCTTGTCCCAGTATCATCCTGGTGGCCCTCCTCTGGACCCTCTCCAGAAGAGTAATGTTCCTCTTTAAGTAGGGATGCCAAAACTGCATGCATTAAAAACTGTCCCCCTGAACAACCACCAGAACAGGCAGACGGGACCTCACGTTTCATCTGCAAGACAGCACCTGCTGCACTACAGAATTGTCAGAACTGGGATTTACACCAAGTGCCTGGTGTGGGGCTAGAATCTGCTGAGTCACTGACACTATAGTGTGTGCTGCCAAAGTGTGACCATGGGTGATGAGTTGAAAAGCTACTGGGTCTGCCATCTTTACTGCTGATCCACACTGTGACAGGGTTGAATAGGACCCTGTCCCAGGTGTTATGGAGAGTTTGAATGCAGGGATCTGTTCTGTTCTTTCCTTTTCTGTCTCTTCTCTATCTGGTTGCACAACCAAATTTTCTCGTGAGACCTAGGACTTGATCACCCCGACGGTCTTGCAGTTCTCTGCCTCTCACTATCTCTTTACCTTCTCTTGCTGTTCTGCCTTTTTTCTCCCTTGCATATCTGCTTGTATAAAAATATATGCAAATCATTATGTGGAATTGTAACTGATATTGGGATCCCTTTGTTTAGAAATTATACAGTGTTACTGTTGAAATGTATATAATTATAGTCTGAGATGACTGCAAAAAGCTATTGGGAACTCAAGGGGTTAACCTGAGAGTAGTTTTTTAAGCCCATTTTTAGAAGCTGTGGAGAAGGGGCCTCAATTCTGGGACATTGTGTTCTTGCTGTGCACCTACATGAAACCGTCAAGAACACTGGAAATTTACAAGAACATTTTAGAAAAAAAACAGCACAATTGTTAAGGAGGGGGTTGCAAAGACTTACAAGAGACAGATAGAGAGAGAGAGAGAGAGAGAGGAAAGGCTTTGAGGGACACAAAGAGATTGAAGGAAAACTCAGATGGATCTCCTCTATTTATTCTGCCTTTGTGAATAGTTATATTGTACAAGTTTATCTTTCATGTTACTGCTAGCACTAATAAGCACCTTTTGCGAATTCTATAACTGCTCCTGGTTTTTCCATCGCCCAAACTCCCTCCTCCCTGCCCTTGCTAAGCTCCAAGAACACCTGGTCCTCTCTCAACTGACCTCTTCTCTTGCCGACTCCTCCCCTTCTTCACCTCGTTCCAATCTGGTTTTCGGAAGAACCACTCCACCACCACCTCCCTCCTTAGGCTCACTGACTGTGTCCTTACCGGGATGGACAATGGCCTCATCACCTCTGCCATCTTTGTCGACCTCGCCAAGGCTTTCGACACAGTCTCCCATACCCTCCTTCTTGACTCCCTTATGGCTGCTGGTTTGTCTACTCTTGCTCTTACCTGGTTTAGAGCTTGCCTCACAGGCAAAACACAATCAGGCAGGATTCAGAATGTAACCTCTCCTCCCCTTCCAACCTTCAAAGGAGTCCCACAGGGCTCTGTGCTCAGTCCCATCTTTTTCTCCATCTTCCTAAATGACCTTCCCACAGTCTGCTCCCCCTCCTCTTCTATGCATATGTATGCCGATGACACCGTCTTGTTCACCTCTGGCAAAACCACCACTGATGTAGCAACCACTCTATAGCATGACTTCCACCAGGTTCATCTCTGGTTTGCCCCACATCAACTATTCCCAAATGCCAAAAAGACAGTCTCCATGACCTCTGGGACTAGGCAAAGACTCTCTATGCTCTATGCCGTACCTTCCTTACACAACCTTTATGGGACCATCCTTGAGGACACCCCCTCTTTCAGATACCTTGGGGTTTGGCTGGACCAACACCTCAGCTTCTCTGGCACATTGATGCCATTCTGAAAAAACTGTGCCCCAAGCTTGGAACCCTTAACAGGAACCATAGTTGCATCCCTCCTACGGCCCAGCGAGAACTTGTCCAGAAGATGATACTCCCCATTTTTGAGTACTGTAATGTAGTTTATGGTGCCACTCCCATATCTTCCCCTACCAGACTGGACTCTCTTTTTAACTCCTTCTGTCGATTCATTCTTGACACCCCATCTTGAACCCATCATTGCGACCTTTACTGTGCCCTGTGCCCCCGCTTCTAACAGATGCCTGGCTCACTGTGCTAAGCTAACTTCAAACTTTGGCTTGGTGTGCTTCCTTCCTACCTCTCATACTCCCTCCCACCCCACCCCAATTTTCCTCCCACTCCCTCAGATCCTCAGACACTCGCACCCTGCCAGTCCCCCGTTGTACCACCCTCAATGGCCAATAAGGCTTCTCCCATCACTGGCCCAAAATCTGGAACTCCCTCCCACCTCAAATATGACACTCCTCCTCCTTCCACTCCCTTGCCTCTACCTTACAGAACCTTCTCTCTGCTAGCTGCTCCTGTTATAATCCTTCTTAACTTGTTCCCCTATGAGCCTGCTTCAGCTTCATGCCTACCTATTTCCTGCAAAACCATCCCCCCACATCCTCCCCACAGTACCCCTTCCTTTCCTCCTTACTCCCACCCCCCGTTCCCTCCTCTGTACACCATCTTATCCTCACTACCCACTCGCCATTGCTTGGCCTAGGCCCCAGGCTGGGTTCTCTGCATCCTGGAGGGGTCCAGAACCTAGGCAAACACCTTCCTCACCTCCTACTCCCACCCCATTCTTTTCTGAAAGGGCTGGGTCTCAGCCCCTCTTCTCTCCCACCTCCTTCCCTCTCTCTTGGTCCTTCTGAAACCTACTCACCATCGCTGCCTACTTCCCTCCTGTCGTGCTCTACCTCTGCTGCCTACAACCTGCTTCTCTCCGGTTGTACTCTACCTTTGCCTTGTGCAGGCAGGGTCTACAGCATACTGAAGGGGCCAGGCCCTGGCAGATCCTTCTCTCCCCCCTCTCTTCCTTCCTGACATGCTATAACTCCCACTGCCTATAACCTGCTTCCCTCCTGTTCATGCTTAACCTCCGCCTGGTGCAGGCAGGGTCCCCAGCATTCTGGAGGGGTCAGGCCCTGGCAGACCCTTCTCCTCCACCCCTTGCCTTCCCCTCCTCCAGATCCCCCCTTTCCACCCCCGTTCTCTGCCTATATGCCTCCCACCTACCAACCCCTTCCTAGCTGTAGTTATTGGCTAACCACTAATCTCTAATGCACTTATAGTCAACCTTGCACTTTTGTTACACCTTGCAAATTTTGTTCTATCTGTGTCTCTCCTCGCAATCTTGCCCTAGTTCAACCTCCTTGTATTCTATCCAGCTATTTTCTAACTACAAAGCTATGTCCCACCAAGTATTTGCCAAAGATATTTGTGCTATTGTATCTATCTAAATTCAAGACTGTTAGCATGTATCCATCTAGTTCATACCTGTTGGCATTCCTCCTTTTCAGTACTTCTGTAACAGTCTGCTCACTTTATTGAATGTAATCAAATTGTATATCTATATTGTGTACCAAATCTCTGTATACTATTGTCATGTTCCCCTAGCCCCCAAGTCACACCGAGAGACGAGCACTTGTTGCTCAGCATGCCTTCCTGGTGAAACATTTCAATAAATAAAATAAATTAATAAAAAAAAAAAAAACTGCCTCGACAACACACGCTAAGTACATAATTTGTAATTAAAACTGTCTTGAAACTTGGTGAATGTTAAATACTCCAATGAAGAATCTAAGGCTATTAGGAAACATGTTATTGTTGAAAAAAAAAAAAAAACAGCACTGGCCAATGCCAAATGTGCACTCGCTTGCATCTGCTATGTAGTGGTTGGGCACAGTTAGCATTGCAGTTAAAATCAACCAAACAATGCAAGGAGTTATAACAGTAAAATTGTTGTGATTGGGAAACAAAGACAGTCACACTAAACATTGCTGTTTCTTTACATTGTGACCTGGAATTGTCAAGATATTATTTCTATTATTCCAGGATATGAACATGACAGGTGTCATTTATCAAATGCCACTGGAGATGTGACTTTGCAGAACTACCATAACAACAGGTTTTGAAGAGGATATGAAAATGACACTTGCCATTTTCATGTGATCAGGTAAAAAAAAAAAAGTGACTGCAGTGCTAGTTATATAAAAGTTGACAGATACTGTGGTATTTTTTGGCAACTGTGGAAAATAATACTTTTCATTTACTGCTACTGTGGTTAAAAAAAAAAAAAACGCAATGAATAACACTGTTTTTTTTCCCATGGTAGCAATAACTCTGCGGCTGCCAGATAATACCGTGGTAATGGTCAACTGTTCTATAACTACCACTGTATGTTCAAAATGTGGGTTCAAAGAGTAAAACAAAGAGTGATGTTAACTGGAGAAAGGTCAGAGAGTGAGGGAGAGGCAGTGCTGCAGAATGGCTAAAGTGTATGGAGAATGGCAGCGATTTGCGGGGGGGGGGGGCACAGATCAGTGAGGGAAAGGATAGTGATCAAGTGGCAAACAGCAAATAATGTGAATTTCCCCTCATGAATATGCAACCATATGTATTTTTTGAAGCATATGTGTATAATAAAGAAATTAACACAAAGTGAAAATGTAATTTATGAGAATGCCAGTAGCATTCACACAATCAGGAGCACAGTGGGAAAGTACACGGTGATGCACAAGATAGTGAAAAAACAGAAGGATACACTTCAATGGCCACCAAAGTGATACGGACATTATTTTTAAAATAATCACACTGTATCCTAGGAGATGTAAGCAGCGGTGTTATTAGTACAACTGTGAACTTAGGGGATTCTGCATGCTTACATAAAAGACATGTAAATTATGAGAAGTAACGTAAAAACCATATTAGCCGGATAGAGATACAGTATATTCAATAAAAATGTGGCAAGAATGGAATTAGCTGCATTAGGACTGAATCACTGAAATAATGGCAGGTTTATGAAAATGCATACTGGTGTTGTGTTGCAAGTTTGTTCCGGATCATTTTTATGCAAGTTCAAGAACAACTTCGTCACGAGAATCATTAGGGAAGATAATGACAGTGGGAGAAGGAGATGAGGGGATTAGTTGAGAGTTGTTGTGGACAGAAATAAAAACTAATATACTCTTAGTTGTAGGCGGAATAATGAGCAAGATTAGTTTCACTGTCATAGCAGGATAAAAGTAGTGTAGGGTACGCACACTCTTCCACAAACAGGCAAAGAATAGTTAAACAGAATAAATGATGACAGTCTGAAATGGAACTGTACAAAATGACAACAAATTAAGTGGGGCAACATGAGAAATGTAACTAGAAATGAGAGGAGGTAAAGACAGCAAGTATATGTGGCAGGGCAGTATTGGGAATGGGGGAAAGAATGTAAGCAGTAGCACTGTGTTAGAAACATTACAAACAACAGCAGCAAACAATAGAAAGTAACAGATAATGTATACAGGCAGTGGAAGCATGGGGAGGAAAGACTGGGGAGGAGAGTGATACAAACCAAGTGCCACAAAGAGGCTAATGGGAATTTCAATGACTGGTGGCAGATTTGGGGGGACCAGGAGAGAGCAAATGCCAGAGATGAGGGGGGAACTGCCACAGAGCAGCTACTGTATAGGAAGAATATGGGATTGTTTGGGGGGTACAAATTGGGTACAGGAGGGACAGAAAGCAAGTGCCGAAGTGTGGCTAATGGTAATAAAGGTGAATGGCAGCACACTTTGGGAGGTGGAGGAGATAAGGCAGGAGAGAGAGAGAGAGAGCGAGAGCGAGCAAGTGCTACAGAGCAGCTAATGTATAGAGAGAATGTGGGCATGTTGGGGACAGAGAATGGAGAGCAGAGGGATAAAGGGCAAGTGCCACAGTGCAGCTAATGGGAATGACGGTGAAGGGTGCCAGGTTTGGGAAGGGGGCAAGAGAAACGGGAAGGGGACGAACAGGAGCTGGAGAGCTGCTAATGTGTCGGGACAATGCCAACATGTTGGGGAAGGGGAGGGATAGAGAGCAAATGTGGAAGAGCAGTTAATGTGAATGACAGTGAATGCAGTTTGGAAAGGGGGCACAGATCAGGAAGGAAAAACTGAGCAAGTGTCACAGAGTGGCTAATGTGTAGGGACAATCCCGCATTTTTTTTGGGGGCAGATATCAAGGAAGAACAGGAGGGCAAGTGCCACACAGCAGCTAATGTTAGTGACAATGAATGCCAACATTTTGGGGCTGGAGATCAGGGAGGGAGAAAAATGCATGCAGATAATGGCGGTATGTTGGGGGGTCAGACATGCAGCAGAACAGGGAAAGAGACACACAGCATGTCATATATATGAAGAATGGTAGCATGTTTTGGGAGGGGGAGATGAGGAAAGGGAGAGATAGACAGCAAATGGCACATACAGTAGCCAGTAATATGAAGTACCAGGAGTGGTAAGACATTTAAGGGTGGGTGGCCACAAGTGCCACAGAGCAGCTAATGTGAAGGAACAATGCTGGTACTAGGGCAGGGGGGAGATATCAAGGAGGGATGAAATAGACAGTAAGTACTGCCGAGCTGCTATTGTGAATGACAGTGACTAACAGCATTCTGGGGAGCAAAGGTTGGTGGGAGGAGGGGACCAAGTGGCGCAGAGCAGCAAATGTATAGGGAAAATATTGGCATGTTGCAAAGGTGGGGCAGAGATCGAGGAAGGGATGGATACAGAGCAGCTAATGTATAGGGAAAATGTTGGCATGTTGCAGAGGTGGGGTAGAGATCGGGAAGGGGATGGATAAAGAGTAAGTGGCACAGAACAGCTAATGTACAGGGAAAATGTTGGCATGTTGCAGAGGTGGGGTAAAAAGATCGGGAGGGATGGTTAAAAGAGCAAGTGGCGCAGACCCAGCTAATGTATAGGAAAATGTTGGCAAGTTGCAGAGGTTTTTTTGTTGGGGGTGGGGTGGGGAATCGGGAGGGGATGGATACAGAGCAAGTGGCGCAGAGCAGCTAATGTATAGGGGAAACGTTGGCAAGTTTCAGAAGTGGGGTAGAGATTGGAGAGGGTATGGAAATAGAACCAGTAGTGCAGAGCAGCTAATGTGAATAACAGTGAACGGCAGCAGTTTGTGGGGAAGATATCAAGGAGGGGGGAGAAAGCAAGTGCTATGCAGCAGGTAATGTGAATAAAGGGAGGGGACACAGGGATCGGTAAGAATCTATAGAGCAACTGAAACAGAGTGGCAGATGTATACAGAGAATGGTGGTATGTTGGGGGGGTGAGATAGGGTTGAACATGGACCAAGCCAGAGCTGTATATGGAGAATGGTGGTATGTTGTGTGTGGGGAGGGTGAGATAGGGAACGGAAGGAATAAAAAAGAAAATGGAAGACAGCAGGTAATACGAAGTACCAGAAGTGGTGAGATGTTTTGAGGATGGGTGGGAGAGAGTAAGTGCCACAGAGTGGTAGGCAATGCTGGTGTCACTGGAATGGTACCACAAAAGTGCCACTTTTAACACTCCTTTACTTGTCTGGAGCAAAGTGTAAACTGGCCTGGACTAAAGCAGCTAGCCTTCTAGTTTTCTCCCTCTTGACTAGTACAGGTCCTCCATTGTGTTAAAAAGTCTGATCTTTAGCAGGCTCTAGACTGCGCACTAATCTTCTGCTGTGTTCCAGGCGGCCAGGTATGATTAACAGCTCTTTAAGAGCTGCAATTACACGTGTAAGATGAAGACCAAACAAAAGATTCAATGCAGGTCATTAGCACCCCATTGTTAGGGCTTCCAGCTAGTGTCCAGGCTGTGATCAGGGGTGGAGTGCTGTTAAGTCACTAACTGCCAGTGTTCTGAATTTGTTTGTGTGTGTGCTGTGTCCCACATTATGGCCAGTGTCCTTCATGTGCCCACATTTTAAAATGTCAGTGTCCAAAAGTTCAGTGATAACATCTTAAAGAAGTATACAGGGTCTGCCCTGAAGGAGGAGAGTTTAATCCCAGCTGCCCTAGAGCTACTCCTTCTCCTTTCCTGATCTCCTAGTTCAGTACTTTACCCAGACACCATTTCAGGCCGATCACAGAGGGAGGGAGGGAGAACCTGACCTGGAATGACCATCCACAGGCTCGTAGCAGCTGTTACTGGCAGATGTAGAGTTCTCTAATTCTTTTCAATGGCTCATGCCAGTAAATGCTATCCATGTACCCCAAACCTTATCCCACCCAGCATAAGCGACTGAGCCAGGGGATCTGGGGCCATATAGACCCTCACTTTTTAGCTGGAAGGTCGATATTGAATTTTGACCCCTCGCATTTCAATCAGTGGTGCAGCATTGAAATAACACTGATAGGATTTCTCCAGTGACAGCAGGGAAGCTACTTTTAACCCTTTTAGTACTCAACATAAACTGAAAATGCAGGCAACCCAAAACTATACTTTTTGGAAACAACTCTGGAATATTTGGTCTTCCTGCTGCATGCCTTGCGCTGATTAGTTATTTTTGGCTTCCTTCCTCCTCTCACATCTCTTCAAAAGCTACAATTTCTGACCCTGTCCTGTTTTGAATATCATGAATAACCCATATATTTCTGTTAATAAATCATGGATTATTCATCAAAACATGTACATTATTCATGATTATAAAAAGCTGAGTAAGTGCATTCAAGAAGGCAGTTATTTTCCCA
Organism: Neoceratodus forsteri; assembly: GCA_016271365.2. Classification (NCBI taxonomy): domain Eukaryota; kingdom Metazoa; phylum Chordata; order Ceratodontiformes; family Ceratodontidae; genus Neoceratodus; species Neoceratodus forsteri. The sequence goes on along the minus strand of CM028133.1, from coordinate 79,815,353 downwards.
GTGCCCCATGCTAAAGTGTTCTATGTAGTTCTGACCCCCCGCTTTTTGGTCCCCTCCTCCACCACTGCCCCCCAGCATGTCCCCACATCCTGAAAGTAATGCTTTGGATGGTGTATGGGCTACCTGACACAGTAATAAAATGGAGCTGTCAGCACGGCACTGGGACCGGCAGTATAGCCTGAAATGGAGCTATCAGCACGGCACTGGGACCGGCAGTATAGCCTGAAATGGAGCTGTCAGCACGGCACTGGGACCGGCAGTATAGCCTGAAATGGAGCTGTCAGCACGGCACTGGGACCGGCAGTATAGCCTGAAATGGAGCTGTCAGCACGGGCACTGGGACCGCAGTAGCCTGAAATGGAGCTGTCAGCACGGCACTGGGACCGGCAGTATAGCCTGAAATGGAGCTGTCAGCACAGCACTGGGACCGGCAGTACAGCCCGAAATGGAGCTGTCAGCACAGCACTGGGACCGGCAGTACAGCCCGAAGAATAGAGTAACAAGCAGCTGCGAATGAGCTTGGTATGTCCAGCAGACCTGGGTTTCATTCCCACAACCTCTACTTCCATACTGTGCGACTCTGAGCAAGTCACAACCTCCTCAGTGCTCTTGGGTCACCCCGGAAAACAGGCACTTGTGCCTAGTGGGCCTTGCCCAGTTACTAAAGAATAGAAAAAAATATATAGCATTAAACAGATCATTTGAAAGGTTGAAACAGGCATTCCTGGCATGCAGCCATAACCCTAAACAGAAACAGAGCAGACAGAACTTCATGCATTGGAACTGGCTTCTTTGGGCTGATGAATGGACAATGTTAAAAAAAGACTGTTGAATCTGTTGTTGTTCTGTCTATACAGGCCCGTTAGTAACGTCAGTATGTGTTCTTGCCTAGCAGAGAGTACCATTTCAGAACTGTGTGTGAGTAGTTTGTGTCCCTCTCAGCCACAGAGTTCTGTAGTAGAACACAGATGCATTGTCTTAACAACAGAGGAGTAGAACTGGGACATAAACGACATGAAACAGTTCTTAAATGGTTCTTACCAGCAGCATGTAAATCAGAAAGAGACGCCAGGATAGTAAAAAGCCTGGCTAGCTGGATCAGTAACAGAATCTGAACCTGTATTTAAAACTAGCTTCTACTGGGAAAAATGACTTCCGAGATTCAGTGTAGTTCTCTTTTAATGCCAAGACAGGGCATCTTAGAACCAATATTTGTGTGCCTGATATATATTAAATAAAAGTCTTCTATGCCTCAAACTCCCCAAGATTGTCGGACTCCTTCCCCAGAAGAAATCCTAGGTCTGCCCATGGTTCAACAGACACAGTTCAACATTTCCAGAAGTGGAGATCTTGGGACTGAGCTTGTCACTTTCAGCGTGACTCGATGCAAAACCTTTTTTTACTGTTGGATATTTGTATTTATGCAATAGGTGTGAGACCAAAAGCCATTGAATAAATCCATTTATTTCCACATATGTGGAATAAATCTAACCACCCTAGATTTATCCCACATATGTGGGATAAATGCAAACTGTCAATCAAAGCTTTTTTGTTCACTTTTTTGACAAACAAATGTGAATAACTTTAAAACGAAATGATAGCATAGTACTGTGAGTACGTAAAAATGTTCTGGACAAAAATATCTACAAATGAGTGGTGTTTCATTTATAGATACCTTTTAGTTTTTTTATAATTAGCAAAAAACAGCAAAAATCCTATTTTCTTTTCACTTTTCAGACAAACAAATATAAATAACTTTAAAATGAAAAATGATAGCATGGTACTGTGAGCACGAAAAATGTTCAGCATAAAATATCTACAAAATGAGTGGCTGCTTCATTCAGAGATACCTTTTAGTTTTTCAAAATTAGCAAAAACAGCATAAAATTCAGTTTTCTTTTCACTTTTCGACAAACAAATGTGAATCACTTTAAAACTAAAATGATAGCATGGTACTATGAGCACAAAAATGTTCAGCATGAAAATATCTACAAAATGAGTGGCATTTCATTAATAAACACCTTTTAGTTTTTTTTTATAATTAGCAAAAAACAGCATAAAATTAAATTTTTGTTTCACTTTTTCATCAAACAAATGTGAATAACTTTAAAACAAAAAAGGTAGCATGATACTGTCACCATGACATTTGTTCAGCAAGAAGTTCTCTACAAAATGAGTGATGTTTCATTTAATAGCAACCACCCCACTAGGCGGACATACACCAGGAAAGTTAACCAAAAGTCCCAGAAAGTCCCAGAAATTGCCATTTAAAAAAAGAACATAAACAGTCAAAACCAAATGTTCCCACACTGATAAGAAGCATCCCTATTGCATAAATAGAAATATACAATGGTGAGCTGTCAGATAAATAATTTATCTACACTTGTACTGTTTTGACTCTCAGAGCACCTGCGTGGCTTCACGCCACTCGTGAAGTTCCCCGAGGTCAAACAGCACTTGTGTAGATAAATCATTTATCTGACAGCTCACCATTGTATATCCCATATTTATATCTACGTTTTTATCTTGTACTAGCCAAAATAACTGAACAAATAAATTAAACTGAACTGAGCTGCCTGACTCTGTTTATTGCCCCGTAGATGGGGTGAGGTACAATACTGGCTACTGTGTGTGCATGCCCAGGCAGCTGGACCAAATATCCACTGCTGTGAGATCATATGGTTCAGGCAGCGGGGTTGGGGGGGGTGCAGAAATAGAAAGAGAAGGGTAAACAACATTGGGGGAGGGGTTAACAGGTTGTGTGTGCCCACATTTTCTTTATTTATTTGAAAACTGGTAACTGGGAAAGGCACACGGAGCCGAAGCTCATTTCCAGGTGCAACCCGAGGGGAGAGGGGGAACAACAGCACAAGACATACACAGTAATGAGAGTACAACGCAAGGGTAAACATACATGGCATGCCTCGTTTTGCTGGAGCAGCCAGGGGAAGTAATTAGGATCAGCATAAATGTGCAAAAAATCAGGTAATATTTATTAGCTTGCATTTATTAATTGTGTAAGTGTGTACAATTCTCAGTTATAATTGTGGACTAACACAATCATCTGCAGGCTAGTGCAATTCTGAGTCAACCGGTTAGTGCCAAAAAAGTTTAAGAACAAGCCCTGCTGTCTTGTGTAGCATTTTTTTTTTTTTTTTTTTTATTTTATGTACATTTCTTTTCTTTTTTCACCCCTACAGCCCGGACATCCTTCCAGGGTATTCGCTCGGCTAGGCCTCTACTCCCTGGCTGAAGCCATCACTACCAGATTCTTCCCCCAAACACCAAGGCTGGTCTAGCCCCCCGGATCACCCCCTGGGGTGGGTCCGCCTTCCCATGGCAGCCTATCGGAAATTAGAGGCCTACCTGAGCATCGGGCAGGGAGAGGAGTCTTCTGGAGTGATGGGGCGGCATGGGGATGTGGGCCTGCCCCTGGAGCCCCCATCATCTCCGTGGTACTGTAGCGGGGGGTTTTCTAGTGTTTTTGTCCTGAAGACTGCAGCAGTGCAATGACGTTAGCACGGCATGGCGCTGTAGACGCCCGCCGCACTCCTTCCCTCTACCTCTGCCCAAGCGTGTGTAGTGCCTCCGGCTACAACCGGGGGTCGCTAATTCACCGGGCAAGCCCTGCATCCCTCCCCATGGACAGAAGAGCAGTCCGATGGATGCTCAATCCTCTCCCTCCCCTACCAACCACCGGCACCCAAGCCCGTTCCCGAACTTGGGTCAGCGGCGTGGTGTGAGGTGAGACGTCCCGCACCTCAGCGCCACCGGGCTGGCTTGTGTAACATTCTAATGTCATCACAACCATGGTGCCACAAGATTCTGACATTACAACTACGAGCAGTACCACAAGATTCTGATATCACATCAATAGTACCAGAAATGGAATAATAAACGGCTAACAATGCAAGGCAAGTCTGTGTTCACATCGAGGGAACTGTGAATCGTAATAATTCACAAGAGGGACACTCAAGTGTGATGTCACAAGGTTTCACCAAGATGGGAACTCCAGCTTATTATGCTTCACTGGACCATTTATTATGTTTTATAGGAAAAGGTTGGTCTCTTGACCCAAAAACGGAGTGCCCCTTTCTATCAGTTTCAAGCTCCAAAGGTGACCATTTCTTCCAAACCTTCATGCAACCAAGATCTCCCTTTGGGCTGCTGGTGTGCCATCAGTGTTACGTCAGAACGATGGTGAAATAAGGCTATTATGTCATGGTTTCACTACGGAAAACGTGAACAATCATACACTAGATATTCTGATAAATACAAAATTATAAAGGACCATGGGAAGTATATGTAAATCCCAACTGTACCACGGTAGAAGTCTGATGTCATATTGATGGGCTTAGAGGGCAAGAGCTATGAGGAGAAACTGGACTAGAGATATCATGGTATGAAATGTTGACTGTATGCCAGCATTTACATGTAACACCACAGTTATTGCAATTATGGTAGTAGTCATCTATTGACAAAAATGAAGCTGCTTCAAAATCTTGGGTCAGGAAGAGTTATTAAGGACATTCATAGCTAGAAATATACAAAAACTTTGCTTGACAGACCTGAAATCCACAGTATATTGTGAACAGCGGGAATTGCAGTATCAGAAATTGCTGACTGTATCAAATGGTTGCCAGACCAACCTGATTTAATTTTTTGACAGGGTTACAAAGATATGGGACATGAGAGGGGCAGTGGACATGGCCTACCTGGACTTCTCAAAGGCCTCTGACACCGTCCCCCACAGGAGACTAGTAGGCAAAGTAGATAGCTTGGGAGTGGGGAGCAGGCTCACAAAATGGGTTGAGCATTGGTTAGAGGGAAGGACGCAGAGGGTTGTGGTAAATGGGGTGCACTCAAAGGGGGAAAGGGTGACGAGTGGGGTTCCCCAGGGTTCAGTGCTGGGACCCATACTCTTCAACATTTACATTGGGGACATTAAGGAGGGTCTGCATGGGAAGGCGAGTCTGTTTGCAGGTGACATGAAAGTATGTAATAGGGTGGACACGACAGGGGTGTGGAGAGTATGAGAGAGGATCTGGCAACGTTGGAGGAGTGGTCAGAAAGATGGCAGCTACAATTTAATGCAAAGAACTGCAGAATTATGCATATAGGACGAGAAACCAAGGCAAATGCCGCGCTTTGGGGAGAACCGCAGATAACAGAACAGGAAAGGACCTGGGGATCACTATTTCGGACAGCCTGAAGGTTCGGAGTCAGTGTGACAAGGCAGCAGGGAAGGCATTCAGAATGTTGGCATGCATAGGGAAGGGCTTTACAAGCAGGAGCAGGGAGGTGATCATGCCATTATACAAGACCATGGTCAGACCGCACCTGGAATATCGGGTGCCGTTCTGAAGGCCATACTCACAAGGGGACAAGGACAGGCTGGAGAGGGTCCAGAGAAGGGCTACCAGAATGGTGAGTGGGCTACAGGAGAAGACATACGAGGAGAGACTGGGTGAGCTGGGCCTGTACACACTGGAGGAGAGGAGTGAAACGGGGGACATAGTTGAAATATTCAAGTACTTGAAAGGCATAAGCAGGGTGAGGGTTGACCATATCTTCAGATTAAGTGAGAACAAATCCACTAGGGGGCATGCACTAAAACTCGAGGGCACCAGATTTAAAGGCGAAATCAGGGGGAATTCTTTACAGAGAGGGTGATGAGGTCATAGAACAGACTGCCTGAAGGGGTGGTGGGGGTTGATTCAGTGAGTAAATTTAAAAAAGCCTGGGATAGATACATGGGCCTAATCAACAGGGGCAGACAGAAAATGGAGGGTGGAGGTCTTCCCGGGGGGGGGGCACTCAGACAAACTAGATGGACCATGGAGTCTTTTTCTGCCATCAAATTTCTGTTTCTAAATACTGTGACTTCCGGTAGTGTGGTAAACCATGAAACCATCGTACCATAACATCCCTAGATAAGACATTCCCAAAATTATTCTGCCTAGAGAACTGGTGAACTAAAGGATACATGCTTAAACCTGAGGGAAGGGGGAAGGATAAGGGGAACATTAGAGAATATTTCTTCACAGAGAGGGTGGTTATCATGCAGAATTACTAACCCACTGAAGTTGGGGAAGCACTGTTCTGCCTTTCAAAGCCAGATTAGACAGATTCCTAAAATAAGGGTGTCCTTATCTGCAGGCTGTTTCACAACAGAGGATTGTGTCACTTCCTGTTCTGACAGTCTAGCACTGCCTTTGTTTGTGTGCCACACCTTGTTTCAATCATGACCTGCAAATAAGGGCAACTGATGATCTGAATGGTGTTTATCGCACGTCTTCACCAGGAAGGATATTCCACATGCTCAGCACCCTGTGTCAAGTAATGTTTCCAGTTATCCTGCACACCTCCCTGCTTCAGTGCACTGCTCTCTACTAACGATTACAACTCGCCAGCTCAAACAGCTGTGTGTATTGTACCCTGTCTATCCCTGTCATCCAGCATTTTAACTGACCCCCCCCCCCCCACCAAGTCCCACCTGCACAGTATGGTGTAAGGGCTGAGAAGGGACATGATCTCAGTCCTGCACATAATCATGGGAATCAACAAGATTGGAAGGACATGTTTGATCTGGAGTCCTCTAGCAGTCTAGTGAGGACAAGCACAGCAGCTCAGAGGTGCTAAATTCAGGGGCAACGCTAGGAAGCACTTCTCCCAGAGGGTGGTAAATGTGAACCTACAGAACAATCTACCAGAGGAGTAAGTGGACATGAACACAGTGCAGGCCTTCCAGGTAAGCCTGGACACATTTCTGTTTACCATGAGAACCACAGGGTACCTTGGGTAGTGGTGTGCATGGGGAATCCCCATGAATTAGTCCACGTTCATGTGGCATACTTATTTATCCCTGTTCATGCAGTGGGGAGGGAGAAGAGCGTACCTTATGGGCCTTAAGTCCCTTCTGTACTTAAATAACTGTTGCTATGTGTAAAACGCAGCGATAAGAGAAACTGTGTCTTTCTCAAAAATGACCTAATAAAAATGCAGCCCTCTAAAGGGTCAGAAAAGGTTTGTAGAAACATTTCATACAGATTACATTACTCGTCTGGAGAAATGTACTGTAGACTCAAGAATACACAACGGAAGATTAACAATAAAATGCACATTCTAATTATTTAGAGCAGCTGACAGCGATTCCAAAAGTACATACTAATACAGATCCCCGCTGTTTAATGATATGTAATACATCGGGGGCTGGGAGTCAGTACACACAAACTCACGCCTACAGATATTCCAGTCAGCAGAACATTCATTTGCTAAATGAGGTTAATGCTCGTTTTTCACAACATTTCCAAGTCTGTGCAGAACATATGATCACTGAGAAGAAAATACAGCTACCTTCCCCCTTAACCGCCTCTTCTCCACTGAGAACATATGCTAAGTGCTCCAATCTCTCCTCAGAGCTCAGCCGTGCTCTCGAATGAGATTCTGAAGCCCTGTGTGGTTCCTTCTCTACCTCTGCAATAGCTTTTTTTTTTATTACTTTGTACTGAGGTGACCAAAACAACCTTGCTTACTGCAGCCATGCATTACTGGGAATTATACTTCAGCTTCCAATCCATTATCTCACACAAGTCTCTTTGTAATCCTAGCCGCTTACCTTTTCATTTATGTTTCAGACCACTGTTTTGTGCACTAGGTGACATACCCCACAGTTTTCTATACAAGGTTTAATCTGTCGCCTATGTGCCACATCCCCCATTGGCATGGTCCTTGTACACATTCCACCCTCCCACTCGGACTCCAACACTCTCGCCATCTTTTGTCCCATATGTAAATCTAGCCATACTATTTGTGACTCCTTTAAAGACATTAAACGGGTGGGGGGGGGTTACTGGATCCTATGCTACTCCCCTAGTGACCTTCCTACACCTGGAAGGACTCTGCAGAATCATTAGCACTCTGCTTCATGCTCCTCCACCAGTCTGTGATTCACCTTTTCAGTGTTCCTCTACTCCAATGCTTTTAGAGAAACTTGAACTCAAACATGAATGAACTCACACAGGCAAACCATAAAGCAGAAAAAGACTGAAACACCAGCGGCACAGCATTTCTCAATCTGATTACTCCATCTCTGAGCTCTCTGTCCTGGTTGCCAAAGAACCCTTCAAAAATACAAACTAAAGCTGAGCTTCTGGGCTTAAACTGATTCATCTTCTGGATACTAAGAATAAGGGACTGATGTACAGACTGCGGTTTCATATACCATCAGCACAGCGACGGCCCCACAGCAACACCCCGACAGTGGACGTTGTGGTGACAGGTGTTTTTCGCGCCGATGGACTTTGCAGTGACAGTGGACAGGTATCTAACTCCACTGTCTGTGTGATGTGGAGTTAAATATACAAAGCAGGGGTGAGTGTGGCGGGGGGACATCACCCCCACGTATTGATCCATCCAGCTGTGTCAGTCGCTGTCATGGTGTTGCCAGTCGTTGTTGGGTCATGGTGTCAGGGATGTCGCCGTGTGTCTATTGCTGTGGGGGGGGTCGCGGTAAGGGATGTCGCTGTTTCAAAATGGAACCCCTTGGTTTCATTACCCATTACAAATTTTAAAGGGACTGCTTTAAGATGATTTTTCGAGCCCCAGTTACAAACAGTGCCAGCACATACAATTATCCTACATCCAATAGTCAAAAGTCCTTGCTTATCTCAAAATGCACACTTACTTTTTTTTCTTCAGATTCTGAAATTAAACTATATTTCAATACATGACACTACACAGAGAGTTACAAACTGACTGTACTTGACTATGGGCAGCGCATCAGAGAGGCAGCCAATGCACTTGCCCGGGGTTATGGCTGTTTATTTTAACTACTGATTTAAATATGTTATAGTGCTCATTTCAGAAGCACAGTCACTTTATAAGTCTCAGGGTTGTGTCCTGTACTGAAATATCAGTTTAACTTAAATGACTTTACAAAATCAAAACTCGTTTATACATGAGTTTAGAACTGCACACACAGGACAGGCAGGGACCACCCAGGATTTCACTCAGCAAGAAAATCTGGAAAAAACAAACAAACATGTAAGCGTGCATTCTGAGATAAGCAGGGACTGTGACTGCTGTATGCAAGATAATTATATGTGCTGGCTCCGTTTTTAACTGGGCTTGAAAAAATCCGCTACAAGATGACAGGCTGACAGTGTCCTGTTAACTGCATTTTTTTTGTACAGCTGCATATGCATTCCCTGTGTATATACTTATATTAACTGCAACAAAACTGTGTTAATTCAGGCATTAGGGATGAAGAATGTAAAGTGCACGAAGTATATATGTGTCAAAAATATATACCTACATTACTTTTTATCCCCCCTCCCCCGGCATTTCCTCTGACTCTATTATCCTGGCTTCATTACATTTCAAAAGAAGTACTTTTACACCTCCTAAAAGCCCTCCTGTCTTTAGATCCATACCTCTCTCTCTTATGTATGTTAATTACTATCAGTGGATTGCACTATCCACTAAATAAAAGCTTCTTTTCTGTAGAAACTGGCGCACCTGAAGAAGGGCTGTGTGTACACGGAAGCCTCTGGCTGAATATGTCCGGTCCAATAAAAGGCATCAAATCGTCCACACTGTTAATCTTGTTACAGAATCACAGAATTTGTCAGTAGAAAAGAACTGCTTGCCCCCACCCCACCCAGTCTGCCCAAATGTTCCTGTCTAATCTGACTCTGCAGAGCCTAACTGGTCTCCAGTGACCTTCCCCCCACCTATCCCTATGTCTAGCCAATGCATGCATGCAGAAAGACCCCTCACTGTTCTGCCTCCACCAATTCTGCTGGCAGGCTGCTGCAGGTGTCTACTACCCTTTCAGTGAACCAGTATTTCCTCACATCCCTCTTAACCTCCCCCCTCAGCTTCATCGCATGGCCCCTGGTTCTGGTGCTCTTTCTCATTTGAAAGAGACTCCCGTCTTGCACCCTATTCACCGCTGTAAGGTACCTGTTGGGTCTCCATCATGTCTCTCTCGTTCTCCTCTGCTCCAGGATGTACACGTTGAGATCCCTCAGTCTCTCCTCAGAGGGCTTCTTGTGCAACCCCTCACTTTAGCTACCCTCTCCTCGACCGCCTCCATCCTGTCTATGTCCTTTCTGAGGTGTGGCCTCCAAAACTGGACACAGTACTTTAAGTGAGATCTCACCTGAGAGTTATACAGTGGCAATACCACCACCCTCCTCCTGTTGGAGATACCCCATCCTATGCACCCCCTGCAACCCACCAGCCCTACCCACTGTTCTGTCACCCTGCTCTGCCACTTGAGGTTGTCAGTTACGATAATCTCAAGGTTTCCTGCTTGGTGACTGTCAGTACCTTCCCCCATCCTATACTCCGCTCCTGGGTCCCTATGCCCTAGGACAGGTACACGATTCTGGACTTTTTGGCACTGAACCCCAAATGCCATACTCTTGATTACTCCTCAAGTTTGCCAAGATCCCTGCACATTCTCTCCACCCATTCCTAAGTGTCCACCATATTACAAATGTTGGTATTATCTGGAAAAAAAAAAGGCATATTTTCTTTTCCAGTTCTTCTGCAACATAATTTATGGAGACACTGAAGAGGATCAGTCCCCCTACTGAGCCCTGAGGCACCCCACTGGTCACCCATCAATAGAGTGACAGCCATTAACCACCACCCTCCATCTCCCATCTGTTAACCAGTTTCTAACCCCATTCACTACTTTGGATCCCACCCCTAGGCTGTTCAGTTTCTTAATCAGTCTCCTGTACACAGCCAAAGGCCTTGCTGAACTCCAGATTGACTATAACCACTGCCCTCGCCTAATTTCCCTGGTCACCCAGAAAACAAAATCCATCAGATTTGTCTGGCAAGACCTCCCCCACGAATCCATGCTGCCTGTAGTCTTGCAGTCCATTGGATTCATGACACTCTGCCAGTCTAATTTCCTTACCACACCACTGAAATGAGACTAACTGGCCCATATAGTTACTAGCCTCCTCCCTGCTGCCTGTCTTATGTGGAGGGACGACATCTGCTCTTCTCCAGGCCTCCTGTTTTAATCCGTATAATACAGCAGGGAAAAGGTCTTGCTAGTCCAGGTACATGTCCACTGCCTTCCCTTTGTCAGGTAATTGATTTTACTTCAGAGAAACCTGCCAAATTAGTTTGGCCTGACCTTTGTTTTGTGAACCCCTGCTGATCATCTTTAACTAAACAAAACTTTTATAAGTACTGCACTGTCCTTAAAAATCACCTGATGGTTTTTATCTACAAGAGGTCATGCCCACTGAACTCGCTGGCCTGTAGTTTTCCAGGTCACTCCTACTTCCTTTCTTAAAGGACGGACTATTGGCTCACCTCCAGTTGCCAGGCATCCCCTCCCATGTCAAGAGACTTCTGAAAATGCCCTGTTAGCATTTGTACCAACTTGTGCAACTCCTTCAGTGCTCTAGGATGTATTCTGTCACAACTCAGAAACATGCTGAACTTAAAGGGGAAGGTAAGTGTCCTTGGATCCCTCAAATTTTGAAAGCCCATGAAAAGATCTTTCAGATGAGGTGTTGGGCTCACCAGCAGGAGGTGGTACTCCAGGGATATGAATGTCTAACTCGACTGTAAATTAACTCAAGGCAGCAGCCGTTTCATGAAAAAAACTGAAGTCTTTATTCTACAAAGGCTTCTGTGCTCCTCTGTGGCCTGAGGACAGGCTGGGCTCCCCTCAACCCTGCACCACTGACCACCACTGTCCCCTACCACCCAGGGCTTACAGGTCACCAGTTATGCCCATGGATTCCCCGTGGTGGGGTCAGAAGAGAGAGAGAGAGAGCTGCCCCCCCCCCCCGGCACACATATCCAGTATAGCTATGGGTGTCCTGTTGGTGAGGGATCAGTGGGTGGGGTATTATGCAAGCCTGTCCACCATCATCTCCTGCCCCTGTTTTTTTTTTTTTTTTTTGCTTCCCTGGTTATGCTCCATATTCCCTATCCCCCCATTTTCTGTTCCCAACCCCTCTGTATTACTTGGCACTAAATTGCTCTCCTGTTACCTGTTCTGTACCACTTAATTGCTCTGTTCTACTGCACTTTCTTGAACTGCTCTTTAAATTAATATTGACCTGTTTTTTGAACCAATTTGTTCCGCTATGTCTATTGTATCAGTTGACATTTTTTTGCTTGTGCCTTGTTCAACTAACTGTCTGTATTTTGACCTATTGTACAGTTTTAATATCTGATGTGGAACCTCTGTAAATGAGCTCAAAATTTCAAATAAATAAATACAGTAAGTAAATCATTTTCCACCAGTTTTCTGCCCTTTCCCATGCTGGGGCATGCTCACACATACGCACGATACACAGTCCTGCAGCAACACTTTCTTCTGCTCTCTGACTCACACTGCCACCAAGCCTCCATCTGGTGGCAGTCATTCAATGGAGCTGGTAGTCCTCTCTTCCCAAAAGAGATAAGCAGTCCTTCAGATGCTCTAAAATTCTTCCTCCTCAGTCCAGTGACTGTGCTATGGGTGGGGTCCAGGTGATGCCCTGGGGCGAAATGGTGCCAAGACAGGGGTAATCCCCATCTTGTTCCCATACCCAAGGGCCCAGTAATTGATGCTGGCCAGGAGTCGAGGTCTTCCCCAGCATCTCATCCAACCCGGGCGGTGTTATGCAATGCCAGATCCGTCAAAAACAAGACAGCTATTATAGCTGATCTTGTTGAAACTGTGGATCTGGCTTGCATCGCTGAGACCTGGCTGGATGAAAATGGAGGCCCAGTATTGGCCTCTGCAGTCCCAGCTGGGTTCTCAGTGATTCACCGCCCGAGGTTGGATCGTGGGGGGCAGCCATCTTTTTTAAGACCGAACTGGACCTTGTGGATGTTCCAGTGGGGTCTACCAGATCCTTTGAGTGCATCATGGGTGAGGGTGTATGTTGCAGGATACTCCTCATCTACCGTCCACCAGGTGATGGGGTGTTTTCCTGCAGGAGATTGCGGACTTCATCGTCGACAAGGACTGGAGTCCCTCAGATGGATAATTCTGGGGGACTTCAATGCCTGGGTCGATGATGAACTCTCACTATTTAGTCAAAATCTCCTCCAGCTAATTACCTCCTCTACCCATATGAGAGGGCACTCATTGGACCTGCTGTTCTTCCTGGGGATGGAGATCACTGATGTGGGGGTGGAAGCTGTCAGTTGGTCTGACTATCACACCATAGGGTTTCGTTTTGGGGCCCCCCTAAATGGACATACCCTGTGGAGGTGGTCCGGTACCACCCTTTAAGGGGAGTTACTCCAGATGATCTATCGGCGGTGCTGGACCTATCGGGATTGCTGGGTAAAAGCACAAGTCCAGGGGAACTCGTATTGTCCTATAATAGGGCAGTGGGAGAGGCCTTGGATTTGATTGCTCCTGTTCACGTTCAACCACTCACTCTTCACCCAAGGTCCCCTTGGTATGATGGGTCCTTGAAGGAGATGAGAAGAGTTGGCCGAAGGCTAGAGAGAGCATGGCGGAAGTCCAGCCTGGATGCTGACAGACTTGGTGGAACATTATAAAGGCTATCAATCAGAAATCACCCATAAGAAGGCAGAGTTCCTGTCCAGGGAGATTTCTGCCGCACAGAACCGACCAGCCCAACTTTTTCAAACTGTTGACAGATTGTGCAATCCAATCTGTCTCCAGTCCAGAAGATCTTTTTCACAAACTGAGTATGATGGGCTAGCTCGTTTTTTTGCGGATAAGGTTGCCAGCATCAGGTCTGGAATCGGAGGTCGACGGGAGGTGGTGAACACCCGGTCTGTCTGGATGAATTTCAACCGGCCGAAATTCATGGACACTGTGAAGATTGTCCAGACCTTGCATCCAACCTCTTGTAGTTTGGATCCGGGCCCTACTTCCCTCTTAGTGGGTTGCATAGATGTCATTTGCCCGATCCTAGCTGAAACTGTTTGGAGGTCCTTGGATAGGGTTGTCTTTCCTGACCCCCTCAAGGAGGCGGTCATTCGACCACTCCTAAAAAAATCTTCCTTGGATCCTGCTGATCCAGCTAACTACCGACCCATCTCAAACCTTCCCTTTGTGGGGAAGGTTACTGAGAAGGTGGTTGCACTGCAACTGGATGAGCATTTGGTAACTCACAATGTCTATGAAGCTCTCCAGTCTCTCCAGGTTTCAGGAAGAGACAAAGCACAGAGACTGCCCTTGTTCAGGTATTAAATGATCTCCTAATGGCCAGAGATCGAAAGGCTTGTACCATCTTGGTCCTTCTCAAGCTCTCTGCAGCTTTTGACACTGTGGACCATGAGGTGCTTTTGGAAACCCTGTGGTCCCTCTGTGGTCTGTCACGTACAGTCCTTGAGTGGTTTCGATCTTTTCATGTGGGCAGGTCTCAGAAGGTAGTCACAGGAATTTATTCTTCTGACTCCCTTCCTCTGACCTGCGGTGTGCCACAGGGTCCCATACTGGCCCCCATGTTGTTCGTAGTGTATATGCTGCCATTAGGAGATATCATCAGACGATATGGCTCGAGTTTTCACTGCTATGCAGATGATACTCAGCTGTATATGTCTTTTATGCCCGGAGAGGAGGATGTGATCCCAGTGCTAAACAGTTGTCTTTCCAAGGTCAAAGACTGGATGAGCTCGAGTTGGTTGAGAATGAATCCGGGTAACACTGAGGTGTTGGTGGTGAATCCAGGTCACCCTGGGGTGGGTATTGGAGCTGGGTGCATGTCGGGCCTTTGGCTTGACGGTGTCCAGCTCACTACATCGGACCAGGTGCGTAATCTGGGCATTATTTTTGATGACTGCTTGACCCTGAAATCTCAGGTGTCAATGGTAGTCAAATCCTCATTTCTCCATCTGAGGAATATCGTCCGGGTAAAACACCTGGTCCCTCCGGGCAACCTTCCAACACTGATTCACTCCTTCATTACCACCCATCTTGACTACTGCAATACCCTCTACCTAGGGCTATCTGGGGTTGATATCCACCGCTTGCAGCTAGTACAGAACGCTGCGGCCAGACTACAGACTGGTACCTCTAGGGCCAGTCATATTACGCCTCTGCTGTGCGAGTTGCGCTGGCTGCCAGTTCGGTGGCAGATCACCTATAAGGTAGGCTTGCTTACTTTTAAAGCCCTACATGAACAGGGACCAGACTACCTGAAAGATCTCCTGGTACCCTACTTCCCCACTCGCCCTCTCCGCTCCGTCGACGAGGGATTGCTAGAGATTCCCAGGGTCCATTTGAAGACCTCTGGAGCTTGAGCTTTTTCATTTGCAGCACCAACCCTGTGGAATTCTCTACCTCGTTGGTTGAGAGAATGCCTGACCATCAGTAGTTTAAATCAATGCTGAAAACGTATTTATTTTCATTAGCCTTCCCAAGGCATTTGACTCTGTTCCTCACGAGGGCCTGTTGGATAAGCTGGGAGAAATGGGGGTGGGGAATCAGATGGATAGACAATTGGCTCCAGGACCGGACCCAGAGGGTCGTAGTTGGCGGGATAGTCTCATCCCCAAGGAGGGTCATTAGTGGGGTCCCACAGGGATCAGTCCTTGGGCCCCTCCTCTTCAACGCCTACGTCTCTGACATAAGGACAGGTATCAGGAGTGAGATGAGCCTCTCTGCAGATGACTCAAAACTGGGGGCGGTGGTAGATGGGGAGGAGGGGAGGGTGGCCCTACAGGGGACCTGGAGGCTCTGGAAAGATGGTCTAGAAAGTGGAAGCTGAGGTTCAATGCAGGGAAATGCAAGGTACTGCACCTGGGGGCCAGAAACCCGGGCCAAGTGTACACCCGGGGTGGGGGGGAGAATGCTACAAGTCTCGATGGCTGAGAGAGACCTGGGGTGGTGGTGATGGATGTCAAGATGAACAACTCGGAGACTTGTAGGAGGGCAGCAGCCAAGGCCAACAGGATGCTGGGATGCATCGCTAGGGGGATCACCTCTAGAAGGAGGGAAGTGATACTCCCTCTGTATAACTGCTTGGTGAGGCCGCACCTCGAGTACTGCGTGCAGTTTTGGAAGCCACACTTAAAGAGGGACATTAAACTCCTGAAGAGGGTCCAAAGGAGGGCAACCAGAATGATTTGGGGCTTGGAAGACAGGACCTATGAGAGGCTCAAAGAGCTAAATATGTACACATTGGAAGAGAGAAGGGACCAGGGGGACATGATAGAGGTCTTCAGGTACATGAAGGGGGTAAATAGGGGAGGAGTAGTCAGGGTGCTTCAAAGGAAGAAGGAGGGAGCCACTAGAGGGCATGGGTGGAAGATTCAGGGGAGAAAGAAAGAGGTGCTTCTTCACTGAGAGGGTGGTGGAGCCATGGAATGCGCTGCCTAGGGGGCTGGTGGAGGCAGAGACGGTGGAGGGGTTCAAAAGGGGGTGGGACAGGTACATGGGAAGGGTTCTGGAAGCAAAATCCAATGCAGCGAGAATATCTGGAACTGGGAAGGGAGAAGCCGGAGAAGGCCAGGGGGGCAGCAAGGTCAGCTCCCAGGGTGGGGGCTGACCAAACGAGCAGACGCGAAAGACCGTTAGGCCTATTCTGCTGGCATTTTAGTATGTTAGTATGTTCTCTAATTAAGTATTAATTGATTGTTTTAATATGCATATTGTTTTTATTGTATTTATATAATTGTACAGCACCTTGATTATGAAAGGCGCTATATAAATAAAGTTGCTTTGCTTTTAAAACATGGGTCAAATTTCGACCCACTGGTGTAAAAAATGTGGGTCAAAATGAAAAAAGTAGTTATGTAAGAACTTACTATAACAGTAGATCTTCGAGTGATGCTCTTGCAGTAGGTATTCACAAATTGGACTAAGTTGCCAGGCATCAGAACCCCACAGAAAAACTTCTAGCTAGCAGTCTCTGGTGGGGGACCACCCCCCCCCATATCAGGTGATTGACATCAGCCAACGTCGGTATAAAGGGGCAGTCCCCCACGCCCACTTTCCTGTTCTTTCCCGCCAAAGGCCAGAAGAGGCATGACGAGAGAGAAGAGAATATGCCCCCATGTAAGATGGAAAAGGAGAAAACTCAGGGGGCTGGAGGGAGGAAAGGGAATACCTACTGCAAGAGCCTCTCTCGAAGATCTACTGTTATGGTAAGTGCTTACGTAACTGTGCTATCTTACTTCGAGAGGGCTCTTGCAGTAGGTATTCACGTGTAGGACTGAGTCCCAAGCAGTCTTGAACAAAAAGAAATACGGGAGGAAGGTAGTCATCCACAACTGATATAAATCAGGGCTGAGCAGGTCTCATGATAGGAGGTTCTACAGAACAGCAATCCGAAGCCTGCTCTACGGCAAGAGGCAATGTCCAAACTGTAGTGTTTTGTGATGGTATTGACGGAAGTCCAAGCTGCGGCTGCACAGATGTCTGCCACTGACATATTCCTGAAGCAGGCAGCAGAGGCAGCTACCCCCCCTCTAGTGGAGTGACCTCTGACCTGACTTGGAAGGGTTTTGTCATACTTGTCATAACAGAAAGTGATGCAATTCGCTAACCACTTAGATAGGCACTGCTTGGAAACTGCATTGCCTTCTCTTTTGTGTGCGAAAGAAACAAATAGCTGATCCGTTTTCCTGAGATCCTTAGTCCGATTGGTGTAGTATCTCAGGAGTCTATGTACATCCAGAGTATGCAAAAAAGATACTCTCCATGACTGGAGTATTCTGTGAAAAAGGCCGGTAACTCAATGAATTGGTTCAGCGTAGACTCAGCCACCGCCTTAGGAAGGAACTTAGGGTTGGTGTGCATAGCCACTTGTTCCTTGTGGAAATTCAAGTATGGGATTTTACACATCAAGGTTTGGGAGATCGGAAAATTGCTGATCCAAAGTAATGGCAACCAGAAAAAGTGTCTTCCAAGAAAGAAACTTTTAATCTGCCTCTGCTGCAGGTTCAAAGGGGGGCAGTGTGAGCTTCTCCAGGATGAAATTCAGGTCCTATGGAGGGGCAGGGTTGCGGACAGGGGTCTGAAATGGAGAACCCCTTTGAGGAAGGTCTTGGTGACTTCCAGTTCGGCAAAAGACCTGTCTGCAAAAGGGAATGTGGTAGGCTGAAACTGCTGCCATATGATCCTTTAAAGAGGAATGACTGAGACCCAGATCAAAGAGGTGTCGCATGTAATCCAGGACTTTGTTAGCTGGGCACGAAAAGGCCTCTAAGTCCTTAGAGCTTGCCAAGATGGAAAACCGTTTCCACTTCACAGCGTAGCTGGGTCTGGTGGAAGGCTTTCTAAGCTCCACCAAAATGTCCGCCACCAGAGGGGAGACTCCGAAGTGCGCCTTGGCTACGTCTGAAGGAGTCACGCATGGAGATGAAGTGATCAGAGATCTGGATGAACCAGGGTCCCCTGATCCTGGGTCAACAATTGTTGTGACAAAGGAAGAGGAAGTGGAGGTTCCTCAGAAAACTGCTGCAGAAGAGAGAACCAAACTTGCCTGTGCCAGAAGGGAGCGATGAGGATCATTCGTGCCCCCTCTTCCCGAAGTTTGTTCATCACCCTTGGAATTAAAGGAATGGGAGGGAAGGCATAAAAGAATCTGTCCCTCCAACAGAGAGATAGAGCGTCCCGCCAGAAAACATCTTGCCCTGGAGCGAGTGAGCAAAAGGTGGGAAGCTTGGCGTTGTCGGGGGAGGTGAAGAGGTCCACCTGAGGAGTCCCCCACTGCTGAAAAATGTCATTTACAACCTTTTGATCTAGTTCCCATTCATGGGACCTGGCTGACGAGCAGCCGAGAGCGTCGGCCAGAGTATTTTCCACTCCCAGAACATGAACTGCGGTCAGGTGAAGGTTGTGCTGGGTTGCCCAGTACCAGACTCTCATCGCCTCTCGGAATACAGGGTAGAAACGAGTGCCTCCCTGTTTGTTGAGGTACCAGACTACACACATATGGTCTGATTGAACCAGAAGATGACCAGGAAGAATGAAGGGAGGAAGAGCCCTCCCTTCCACCCCTTGCATTAGCCTTTCTTAAATACGGAAGAGCCACTGAGGGTTGAGCTTAAAGGCTGGGAGGGAGGAGTTTAGAGAGTTGTAAACTTCTCCTGTGAGCAAACTCTTAAGTCTAATAGTCAGGTGGGGAAAAGTTCAGCCACTCAAGTGTTGCAAGTTTAAAAGTCTGCATGCTGTATTGAGGGGGATCACCTTAGTATAGGTACTGGTAGCTCGAGAAACTGTAGAGCCACTGAATTGGGAATTTGGCCTAGAAAAGATTACTGTGTTGATGGGGAAGGGACCACATACCACTACAGCAGGTATTTTTGGGCAGGTGGTTGGGTGCACAGGATGTGGTGCGGCTATGATACTGGACTGGGCTTGGAAGTTTGGGGGATGCCCACTGTGCTACCATCTGACAAAGCTTAAGTAGGAAGAGGAGGTAGAGGGGATCCAAAGGCAGCTGGGGGGGGAGGATTGGAGAGGTAGGAGGCACGCGGTCACCTACATGGAAGCAGTAGGTGCTGGGGCCTCCCAAGCTGGGGGAGGAGTGAAGAGAAATGCTCACACTAGGGGAGGAGGGAAGGGGGACACACGGGGGTTCTAGGGGACCCTGGCAGGTGGGGCCCAAAAGGCGGAAATTTCCACAACAGTAGGCAAGAGACTGGGGGTGTCCAAAGGAAACCGAGAGGAGTGGTAGGGTCAGGGGGGCACTGGGGGATGGGCCAAGGCTCACAAACTGTTTTAACCCTCTATGCCCATTGGTAGAAGAGGGAGCATGGGGAGGAGGATGCTGCTGGTGAAGCTGGGGCAGGGACGGATAGAAAGGGGAGGGACAAGAGGCAAATGCGAATACAGGGAGTCTCGGACAGGATGGGGAAGAAGGTGAGGGGGAGAAGAAAACGGAGGATCAGGGGAACAAGGAGGAGGCTGATGGTGTGGAACAGGGGAGCACGACAGGCAGGAAGGTGCAGGACGTAAACAGGATGATAGCGAACAGAAGGCCAAGTAGGCAAACGGATAGGACGGATGGATTAGTAAGGAGTGGGGGAAAGAGATACAGAGAAAGATACTCGGGTGGGGGGGATAAAGAAGGCCAAGACATGGGTAGAGGAGGTGACCAGGGAAAATAGTGAAGGGGCTACCTTTGACACCCAGATTGTGGAAGGTGCGAGGAGCCGGTTTGGGGGGAGAGCCCGGACAAAGGGATGAGGAGGGGCATGGAAGGAGGGGAAACCCCCAAGGGGTGAACAGGGAAGGTTAGAGTTCTACTATTGGGGGACTCCATGATCAGAGGCATCCAGTGGGAGGGGCAGGGGGACATTAAAACCTGTCTGATCAGAACCAAATGCCACCCAGGCCTGACGGTGCACAAGGCCAAGCATGAGTTGTATTCACTTGCAAGGTAATGCGGGGGTACCCTGAACACTCTAGTACATTTGGGGACAAATAATACAAACGGTAATAGTGAGCTAGAAATTCAGGCAAGGTTCCAGGAGTTGGCCAGGGTATGTCATAGGCTGTAAGATCTCCTTTTTGGAAATTCTGCTGGTGCCAAGGGCTAGTGGGGAAAACAAGAAGAAGATTAGGGAGATAAATCAGTGACTTAGGGAGTGGTGTGAGGAATTGGGGTATGGCCTGGTGGGGGACTTGGGGGAGACTTGGGAGGATAAGGGGCTGTACGCTAGGGACAGGCTCCACCTTAATTTGGAGGGGAAAGAAATCCTTAAGCTCAAACCAGCTGGGTTCATCAACAAAAGGTGGAGTTTAAACTTGTGAAGGAGGATCAAAAAAGGGGCAGCGCCAGCAGGTACAATAAATGAGGAACAGGGTCTCCACTCCTCTAGGGGGCTAGGGAGATGTGGAAATGGTCACCAGGTAAGGTGCAGGAGCTGAGAAATGGGAGCTCGAGGAGGGAAAAGGGGTGGAGAGTGGTCCTGATAAATGCCAGGACCTTAGCAACTAAAATAACTGAGCTCCAGGCGATGCTAGTTGAGGGGGTGGTAGATGTGGCAGCAGCCACCGAGACCTGGGCCACTCAAGGGCACGAGTGGGACCTAAATCTGGAGGGCTATACTATGTTTAGAAAAGATAGGAGGGAGGAAAAGGGGGAGTGGTGTAGCACTATTAGTCAGAAATGGCATGGGTATTGGAGGGGTAGAGGAGGCAGAGGGGAATATGGAGGCTATTTGGGTCACCTTGCTGATGCAGCGGGTTAAAAGAGTAAAGGTCAGAGTGGTGTACAGACCACCAGCACTGGCAGAGGTCCTAGAAGAAAGTTTGGTGGCAAAACTCGAGAGAAACTGTGGATTGGGGAAGGGCAGTGATAATGGGGGACCTCAACATGCCAGGAACAAACTGGGGGACTATGATGTCACCAATGGCCAAACAGCAGAGGCTGCTGAATGTCTTCCAGGATGCGTTTCTGCCACATCAGGTGGGTGAACCAACTAGGGAGGCCCGGACACTGGACCTGGTCCTGGCGGACAGCGATCAGATTAGGGGACTAGAGGTGAGGGACCCTTTGGCCGGGAGTGATCATGCCACGGTTTGGTTCTTCCTGGACCTGGGGGGGAGGAAAGCTGAACAAGGATGGCAGTAACCAACTATAGGGGTATAGACTTCAAGGAAATGGGAAGAATCCTTAAAGATCGTCTGGACAGGATAAGGCCGGATATGGATGTTGACAGCAGGTGGGAGATCATTGGGAGGGGAATACAGGAGGTTACCAGATCCTGCGCAAGGGAAAGGTGCAAGTTCGGTAAAGCCAGAAAACCCTGCTGGTGGACTCGGGAGGTACAGGAGGTGGTGATGGAAAAGAAAGTGGTCTATAGGTGCTTCAAGTGCTAAAGGACTGAAAGTGATCAGGACGAATATGAGCTGACAGCCAAGAGAGTCACCAGGGTGGTGAGAGCAGCTAAGGCAAAAAAAAAGCAGTCCTTGGTCAGAGGGATCCAGAGGGCGGACAAGGGGTTCTTTAGATGCATAGGGAAAAAAAGGAAATTAACGGGGAAGATCAGCAAGATAAGGTTAGGGGATGGTTGGGCACAGGAGATGGGGGAACAGGCAGAAGTCCTAAATGAGCACTTGGCCTCAGTGTTTACCGGGGGGATGGAGGAACTATGTCTTGCGAGGGGAGCAGGGGAAAACTGGAGGAAGGGGTGGGACCGGTAGAGACCAGGGGTTCCCGACGGGTGAAAAGGGGGAAGACATGGAGGCTGAAATCCCGGTAGAGAGAGTAAAGGAATTCCTCAGGTCCCTACGGACGGAGAAAGCACCTGGGCCAGATAAGATACATCCCAGGGTGCTGAGGGAACTGGCGGATGTCCTGGCAGTCCCTCTAGTGGAGCTTTTCAACATCTCTCTGAGGACTGGGTGGGTGCCCCAAGACTGGAGGGTGGCTCATGTTTTGCCAATCCACAAGGGGGGATCAAGAGAGAAGGCAGGAAATTACAGGCCCGTTAGCTTGACATCGGTGGTCAGCAAAGTGATGGAGGGTATCGTCAAGGAAAGGCTAGGGGGGTTACTGGAGCAAACTGGGTACTTGGACGATAGGCAGCATGGCTTTGTCATGGGAAGATCCTGCCAGACAGACCTTGTTGAGTTCTATCACTGGGTGACGAGGGCCCTGGACTAGGGTAGGCCAGTGGACGTCCTCTTTCTGGACTTTAGCAAGGCATTTGATTCAGTACCCCACAGTGGCCTGCTGGCTAAGCTGAAGGAAATGGGGGTAGGGAGACAGTTGTTAAGATGGATAGGAAACTGGCTCTCTGAACATACTCAGAAGGTGATGGTTGGAGGGTTAGCCTCATCCGTAAGGTGGGTTACAAGTGGGGATCCCCAGGGGTCAGTGCTGGGGCCACTCCTGTTCAATGCCTATGTCTTGGACATCAGGAGGGGGATCAGGAGTGAGATGAGTCTCTTTGCAGATGACTCAAAGCTGGGTGCAGTGGTGGATGAGGAGAAGGGCAGGGTGGCCTTGCAGGAGGACCTGGAGGCTCTGGAAAGGTGGTCGGGAAAATGGAAAACTAAAATTCAATGTGGGGAAGTGCAAGGTCCTGCACCTGGGAGTCAGAAATCCAGGCCAGGAGTATACCCTGGGAGAAGACATGATTCAAGTCATGGAGGGTAAGAGGGACCTGGGAGGAGTAGTAGTAGATGTCAATATGAACAACTCAGAGACCTGTAGGAGGGCAGCGGCAAGGGCAAATAGGATGCTGGGATGCATCACCAGGGGGATTACCTCCAGAAAGGTGGAAGTGATCCTTCCATTGTATAACTGCTTGGTTAGGCCGCACCTCGAGTATTGTGTGCAGTTTTGGAGACCACATTTTAAAAGGGACATTACACTCCAAGAGAGGGTCCAAAGGAGGGCAACCAAACTGACCTGGGGCCTGGGGGAGAGGACCTATGAGGAGAGGCTCAGGGAGCTCGACATGTACACTCTGGAGAAGAGGGACAGGGGGGACATGATAGAGGTCTTTAAGTACATAAAAGGGATCAATAAAGGAGGCCCAGTCAGGGTGCTCCAAAGGAAGGAGGGTGGGGCAATGAGAGCTCATGGGTGTAAGTTGGAAGAGGGCAGGCTCAGAGGGGAGAGGAGATGGTATTTCACTGAAAGGATGGTGGAACCATGGAATGCACTGCCCAGGGAGCTGGTAGAGGTGAAGACTGTGGACGGGTTTAAATGGGGATGGGACAGGTACAGGGGGACAGTAAATCTGACCAGGCCCGGTACAGGTGGAACATCTGGGACTGGGGACAGTATAACCTAAGGGGAAGGGGGGACTCCAAAATCAACCCTCAGTGCAGGTGCTGAAAATCGAGCAGACTTGAGAGACCATTAGGCCTATTCTGCTGACATTTTAGTATGTTAGTATGTTACGTTAGTATGTAAAAGCCTTAAGGGCATAGAGGACTGCCCTCAGCTCGAGCACACTGATGTGAAGCTTCCACTCGAGATGAGACCAGCAGTCCTGTGTCTTATGAGACCCGAGGTGGGCACCCTTGCCCTTCCCTGACATGTCCGTTGTCAGAGTCTGGGTTGGAGGGCCGATGTAAAATGGGACCCCCAGACTGAGGTTCTGCTGAACTATCCACCACTACAAGTCCCTGATCATGCGGTCCAGCACTAGGACCTTGTGATCTAGGTCATCTAGAGTCTGGTCTCATTGCGACCTAAGTGTCCACTGGGAGACTCTCATGTGAAGCCAAGCTAGAAAAACCACTGGAATGGCAGCCGCCATGAGCCCAACAAGGCGAAGGACCTTCCTGGCTTCTATCGACCTGAGGCCGGACAATAGATGAGCTTGATTCTGAGGAGTCTCGGCCCTGTCCGGGGCCAAAAAGGCTTTGCCTAGGGTCATGTCCACCACTGCCCCTATAAATTGTAGACGTTGGCAAGGGACCAAATGGGACTTGGCCAGGTTGATGGTTATACCCAGGCTGGTGAAAATCTGCAGGGTACGGGAAAGGCAGTGCAGGATTTCCCCCTGGATGGGGCCGCTAACGGACAGTCATCCAGGTAAGGGAAGACCTGCACTCCTTGAGTATGAAGGTGGGCCGCCACCACCGCCAGGCATTTGGTAAATACTCGGGGGGCCGAGGAAAGACCAAATGGGAGGGCCTTGAACTAGTAGTGGGCCCCTGAAAACAAAACCTGAGGTATCTGTGGTGGGAAGGCCATATAGGGATCTGGAGGTATGCATCCTGCATATCCAGAGCACATAGCCACTGTCCCAGCCGAAGTATTGGAAGAAGACTCTGCAAGGAGAGCATTCTGAAACGCTTGTACTCCACAAACTGATTTAGGGAGCCGAGGTCTAGGATTAGTCTCAAATCTCCTGTCTTCTTTGGTACTAGGAAGAAATCAGAATAGTAACCCGTCCTCTGAAGGGGGGTGGGGACGGGTTCTATCACTGCCTTCAGCAGAAGAGACTGGATTTCTTCTAGTACCAGAGGAAGATGGTGTGCGGAGTATGATGACTGAGGGGGTAGTCTGCGAGGTGGTTTCTCAAGAAACTCTATAGAGTGTCTGGCTGATATTAACTGGAGCACCCAAGCATCTGCCATTATCCTCTCCAAGTAGATGAGAGGAGAATCTCCCCCCAACCGGTTTCTCTGGAATGGTCTAGTCGCAGAGGGAGAGGCAGGGAGTCAGGATGTGGAGGGCAAGGCAGCAGCCAAAGCTCCGGAAGTTTTTTTTACTGGGGGGGGACTTTGGATACTCTATGCTCGTTGGGGCATTTAGCCTGTGTTTGCTTCTGTTTGACGTTTTTTGCGTCGAAAGGAACACCGCTACCCTTGAGCGGGTCTGTACAAAGTCTGAACAGATTTAAGTGCAGTACCCTTTTCCTGTAGTTCAGTTATGATGTCTTTGACATCACCCCCAAACAGCATTGAACCCCTGAAGGGAGCATCCTCGATGGCAGTCTGCAATTCAGGGACCAATCCTGACACGCGGAGCCAGGCATGACGTCGTAAACCTACGGCAAAAGCCGAGCTCCTACCTGCTGTATCCACCATGTCATATGTGGCACGTAACATGTGCCTACAGGCCGAACGTGCAGAGAGGACAAGGTCTCCCAGTTCCTGTTTGGTCTTCGAATCAGGAAGGGAGACCAATTTTGCATCTACCTAACTAAGGAGAGACTTCTAGTAATCTCACATGTGGCCAACATAGTTAAGGGCCCTTAAAACTAGGGTTGAAGATGCATAGATCTTCTTCCCATACTGGTCCAGATGCCATGACCCCTTGTCGGGGGGGGGGGGACGAGCCGAGATATTTCAGGTTGGCAGAACGGCCGTGAACTGCGCTAATCAACGAATCAGTCTGGGGGTGAGGACTAATACAGTCTTTACCCTCTGGAGCCTGGTAAAGCCTATCTGCCTTTCTAGGAAGTGGGCTAACGGGGAAGGTTGTTTCCAAATAGTAGAGACAAGATCCGCATGAGGCTCAAGCCAGGGTGGAATAAGAGTAGGAGCAGTTTCTGGCAGATCCAGATGGGCAAGTTTTTTTACGCTGTGGGTCTGGTTCCACTGATTGCCACTGACAGGTGTCCTGGATTTTTCTCAGTAACTCCAGAAAGGAAGAGTCCTCTGGAGGAGACTTTGGAGGGTCCTATGGCCTGGGTTTTCTGGAGTATGTGGCTCGTCCCCAGGATCAGAGGGATCTGAGTCGAAGTCAGAGTCAGATGGCTCTGAAGAGGAAGACTCCTCCCTGTTGGGGGGGGGGGATGACCCCTCTGGGGTTAGTCAAGAGGTGCGACTTCTCCCCAAGCCAAGATCTACATAGTTCTCCTCTGGCATCGGGAAAAGGGGGAAGAGATCTCCTGTCGCCGACGTAAGGGGTCCAGCATAGGGACCGGTGTCAGTAAACGACTTTCGACCTCCCTGGTAAGCTGGGCCTTGACTTCTGCCCACCAGGAGGCAAAGACCTCCTTCAGATCCACTGGTGGCTGCGAAGGTGGCAGAGGAGGAGGGGGGCTCAGGTACGGGTAGTTGGGAAAGCTGTAGTATGAGTATCCATAGCCCGACAGCGGGTTGCCGGTGTCTGAGTATTAGATGCGTGTACTGTGGGATACTGGGGGGCAGGTACTGGCATGGCACGGGTATTGCAGCGCAGGTACTCTGGCGCCAAGGGCTCTGATGGGGCAGAAGGACCTGATGCCAGGCTGACCGAACGGTGAAGGCGTCGGTCCCGGAGTAGGGTGACCTCCCCTAAGGGTCCGACAGCCCTGACGGTGGAACGGGTCCTCAGTCAGGCAACGGGATACCAGATGGCAACATCGGATCAGCGAGCGTTGGGTCCAGCGTCTGAGTATCCGGCGTTGGGGGGGGGCCACCCCTGATAGCAGCATCCCTGTATCCTCGACCCCGGCCGGAGAAGGAGGAGCAGAATCCCCGGGGGAGCCTGAGGGGATGGAGGGATCTCAGAGGTCAACGTTACCACACGCTGCAGTGAATCCCGGGCGTCAGGCAAGACATCAGAGCCTGACATGGGTTCGCTGGCTGGGTGGTCATCAGAGGGTTGACGACTGGCTTAGCAGCAGTGTCCGGGTGGATGTCGGATGGGCCGGCATCCGGCTTAGTGGACTCACTCTGTCCAGAAGGCGAGAGGAGGTGGTCTTAGTGAAAGAGGCACCGGCTGGGCGGTGCGTCAGCAGTGCCAGCAACCTGTTGTAGCGTTTCCGGGCAGGCGTCGGAAGGCCTGGTGTCTGACACGGACCCACACGGACCAGAAGGCCGCTGAGAGGAGGAGCAGCCTTGCTGGAAGTGACTCCTTTGCCCGGAGGGCTCCTGCGGGCCCTAACGCGAGTCACCAAGAGCGGCCGTCAAGGATTGGTCCCCGAAGAACAAATATCTTCAGGCGGCGACTCCAGCGAAGTCGACAGACTGCGGACAAGCGAGTCAGGTTCTTCTCTTTGTCCCTTTTCTTTTGTGGCCTTCAGGGGCGGGCGCCTGCCTAAGCTTTTCCAATTCCTTCTCCATGGATGCCATTGTCTTCTTGAGTAGGTGGGCTTCCAGGGACTGCTGTCTCCGTTTATGAGTAGCTGAACTGAATTTCTGGCAGTGCTGGCACTCCTTCACGTGGTGGTCAGAGCCTAAGCAGAAAAGGCACAAAGAATGGCCGTCCTTATGAGGGAGTTGGGAACCGTGCCAATCGCACTTGTTTTTATGCGATTCGGAGGGCGTCAGGGACGACATACACAACAGATGCTGAATTTTATCAAAACTATAAAAAAAAGGTGAAAACAGACTGAAAAATTATAACTTTTAGCGGAAAGAGGCGAGACAAGCGGCTGTTCTACGCGAGGAACTTGCACAAGCCGACAAGCGGGAAAGAACTGGAAGGCGGGCGTGGGGACCACCCCTTTATACTGATGTCGGCTGACATCGATCACCTGACGTGGGGATGGTCCCCCACCAGAGACTGCTAGCTAGAAGTTTTTCCGTGGGGTCCTGATGCCTGGCAGCTTAGTCCTATATGTGAATACCTACTGCAAGAGCCCTCTCGAAGTACGATCAACTGGTCCAAACCTAACCACAAGTACAAATTTCACCAATACAGAAGATTAAATTTGTCAAGTGAAAATAGTTTTCTATTGCTTATGTTTCCATCTTTTGGCTATTATTACAGATAGGTGCACCACTTAGGACCCACTATCCTGTGGAAAGTGGGTTATTTCTGGGCAAGCTGCAACTTTTTCCCTTTTTGCCCCATCTAATGCTGTCCCTTTCTCAGCTGACCCATGGTAACCTGTGCTCATTCCCGAACATGGGTCGCCGGCGTGGAGTGAGGTGTGGTAGCCAGTGCCTCAGCACCACTGGGCTGGCCCAGAACCTGATGTTTTTAAGGGGCCATCTGTTTGTTGTATGCGCACAGCTTAGCTTCCCCTCAGTGACATCAGTTTCTGTTTCAAGATTCCATGAAGTGGCTGCTGCCTTGAAACCTACAGGTAAACCCAATGTCTTATAGATCTTTTTATGGGCTCTTAGAGTTTAAGGAACCCAGCAAACTTACCGTCTCCTTAAATATTCCCTAACTGCTCCAACACCATCCTGGCAGTGCTCCTCCTAGCCAATATACCTTTTGAGGTGTGAAATGCCTACACAGGATGCAATATCACTTCCAGGGTCATCTTTCAATCACTACTTCTGTTGGATTTCCATACCTTGTTTTGAAAGTACCTGTGACTAAGGTCTATAAAAACATACATGTGATGAGTGCGTCTGCATACATAATTCTAGGGTGGGCCCACCTGTTCTGGTGTCAGTGAGACAACAAAAAGGCTCTCGTTTTCAAACTGCTAATCGAACCCAGTAATGTACATACATCTGCATATCTTTCACACCACGTTTGTTTGGTTATTTATTTGTGTCTTATTTTTTATCCTGCTTTTCCACTCTGTCCCAAGCTGTGGCTGACATGCAGTCCCAGGCCACTTCTAGCTCAAGCATCAGCCGGAACTTTCAGAGGACCCCTCCAGATTAGGGATGTCACAGTATCAAAGTTTTACAAAATACTACAGTATCAGAAGTCAATGTGTTGATATACTAACATACTAAAATGCCAGCAGAATAGGCTCAACGGCCTTTCGTGCCTGCTCATTTGGTCAGCCCCCACCCTGGGAGCTGATCTTGCTGCCCCCCTCGTCCTCTCTGGCTTCTCTCTTCCCAGTCCCGGATATTCCCATTGCACAGGACTTTGCGTCCAGAACCCTTCCCCTGTACCTGTCCCAACCCCTCTTGAACCCCTCCACCGTCTCTGCCTCCACCAGCCCCCTGGCCAGCGCATTCCATGGCTCCACCACCCTCTCAGTGATATAGCACCTCCTCCTTTCTCTCCTGAATCTCCCCCCCTCCAGCTTCCACCCGTTCCCTCTAGTTGCCCCCCCCTCCGAACACCTTGACTGCTTCTCCCCTATTTAACCCCTTCATGTGCTTGAAGACCTCTATCATGTCCCCCTGGTCCCTTCTCTCTTCCAATGTGTACATATTTAGCTCTTCGAGCTTCTCCCCATAGGTCCTGTCCCCCAAGCCCCAGATCATTTTGGTTGCCCTCTTCTGGACCTTCTCCAGGAGTTCAATGTCCTCTTTAAGTGTGGCCTCCAAAACTGCATGCAGTACTCGAGGTGCAGCCTCACCAAGCAGTTATATAGGGGGAGCATCACTTCCCTCCTTCTGGAGGTGATCCCCCTAGCAATGCATCCCAGCATCCTGTTGGCCTTGGCCGTTGCCCTCCTACAAGTCTCAGAGTTGTTCATCTTGACATCCACCACCACCCCCAGGTCCCTCTCAGCCATTGAGACTTGTAGCATTTCCCTTGCCCAGGTTTCTGGCTCCCAGATGCAGTATCTTGCATTTCCCTGCATTAAACCTCAACTTCCACTTTCTAGACCACCATTCCAGAACCTCCAGGCCCCGCTGTATGGTCACTCTCCCCTCCACCCCATCCATACCTCTCAACTGTCACACATTATGAGGTACATCACTCATTTTACCTCTCAGAAACCCTTTATCCATCATGGGGAAGGTGATATTCCCCATTCCCCACTGAGACTTTTAAAGCAGAAATTCATAATAATTTATTATGCTCTGTTATCAAAAAACATTATGAACATTAGTGCACTGATAACTATAGTGTTCTGAGCTTGCAGTGCCATGTTAGATGATATGTCACACATTTTGCTTATTTGTCACACATCGTGTCACACATTTTGGTGAAGAAAGATTGAGAGGTATGACCCCATCCACCACCACCCCCAGTTTTGAGTCATCCACAAAGAGGCTCATCTCACTCCTGATACCCTTCCTTATGTCAGAGACAAAGGCATTGAACAGGTGGAGCCCAAGAACTGATTCCTGAGGGATCCCACTAATGACCCTCCTTGGGGATGTGACTTTCCTGCCAACCACTACCTTCTGGGTCCGGTCCTGGAGCCAATTGCCTATCCATCTGATCATCTGGTTCCCCACCCCCATTTCTCCCAGCTTATTCAACAGGCCCCCGTGAGGAACAGAGTCAAACACCTCGCTGAAGTCAAGATAGAGGACGTCCACCGGTCTACCCAGGTCCAAGGCTCTCGTCACCCAGTCATAGAACTCCACAAGGTTTGTCTAACACGATTTCTCTGGGATGAATCCATGCTGTCCACTGTCCAGGCACCCCGACTTTTCCAGGTCCTCCCCTAGCCTCTCCTTGACAATGCCCTCCATCATCTTGCCCACCACCAATGTCAGGCTGACGGGCCTGTAGTTCCCTGCCACCTCCCTTGATCCCCCCTTGTGGACAGGTACTATATGCGCCACCTTCCAGTCCTGGGGCACCCACCCTGTCCTCAAAGAGATGCTGAAAAGCTCCGCCAGGGGTTTCGCCAGGACATCCGCCAGTTCCTTCAGCACTCTGGGATGTAATTAATCTGGCCCCGGTGCTTTCTCCGTCTTAAGGGACCTGAGGGCTTCCCTCACTCTCTCTCTGCCATGATTTCCACCTCTGCTACCTCATCCCCCTGCCTTGCCTTCCCCCCTCCTGCCAGTGATGGCCCATCCTCTCCCCAGACCAGACGATCGGCAAGGGTCCCCCCCACCTCAGTTTCACCTTCTCCTCCCATGTATGATACAGCCCCCCCATTTTCCTTGGTGAAAACTGAGGCGAAGTACTCATTTAGTACCTCAGCCTGCTCCCCCAGATCTTGTGCCCATCCCTCCCCTGTTTTAATCCTGCTAATCTGCCCCATCACCCTTCATTTTTCCCCAATGTATCTAAAGAACCCCTTATTCCCTCTCCTAATTTCCCTGGCCAGGTTCTGCTCCTTCCTTGCCTTACGCCCTCACACCACCCTAGTGGCCCTTCAGCCATCAGCTCGTCTCCCCTATCCCTCTACTCCTTGAGCCCTTGAAATGCCTATAAGCCGCCTTCTTCCCCTCAACGCCTCCTGAACCTCCCTGGTCCGCCAGCAGGGTTTACGGGCCCTACCACATTTTCATCTTACTCTTGCACAGGTGCTGGTAGTATCCTGCACCCCTCTCCTGATTTCCCACCTACTGTCAGCGTCCATGTCCGGCCCAATCCCATCCAAATGCTTCTTAAGGATCCTTCCCATTTCATTGAAATCCACCCCCCTGAAGTCGGTTACCTCCGTCTTTGTGCAGTCGTTTAACCCTCTTAGGTCAAGGCAGAACCAGACCGTGGCATGGTCACTCCCCACCAACGGGTCCCTTACCTCCAGGCCCCCAATCTGGTCACTGTCTGCCAGGACCACATCCAGTATCTGCACCTCCCTGGTCAGTTCCCCCACCTGCTGAGTTAGGAATGCATCCTGAAAGACAGCCAACAACCTCTGTTCCCTGGCCACCGAGGATGTCATAGTCTCCCAGTCCATTCCTGGCATGTTTAAGTCCCCCAACACCACCACCCTTCCCCTGCCCAATTTGCAGTGTCTCCCAACATCTGCCACCAGACTCTCCTCCAGCTGCTCTGCCAACGCAGAGGGTCTATACACCACTCCTATTTTTACTCTCTTGCCCCCGTTTGTTATCAAGGTGACCCAAATCGCCTCCACAGTTCCCTCCGCCTCCTCCACTCCTCCTCCTATGCCAATGTAGTTTTTGACTATTATTGCTACCCCCCGTCCTTCCTGAACATGATGTATCCCTCCAGATTCAGGTCCCAGTCGTGCCCTGAGGTGGCCCAGGTCTCAGTGACCGCTGCCACATCCACCTCTCCCTCAGTTAGCATCACCTGGAGCTCAGGTATTTTATTGCCCAAGCTCCTGGCATTTAGCAGGACTACCTTCCACCTTCGTATACTTCCATTTAGCTCACTGCGTCCCATGGGATTCGTCTTCCCCGGTCAGCACTTTACCAGTCTGCCTTTCTCAGATTCCTCCAGCTCCCAGAGGTGGAGACCAGTCTCTCCTTTATCAAACCCCCCACAGCCTTTTCTCCCATCCTCCCTTCACAAGTTTAAACCCCAACTTTCACCAACGAACCCTCTATTTTCAACTTAAGGATTTCCCTCCCCTCCAAATTGAGATGGAGCCTATCTATAGCATATAGCCCCTTATCCTCCCAGGTCTCCCCCCAATCCCCCATCAACCCATACCCTCTAGCCCCACACCACTCCCTGAACCACTGATTTATCTCCCTAATCTTCCTCTTGTGTTCCCTACTAGCCCTTGGCATCGGCAGGATTTCCGAGAAGGAAATCGCGCATCCTATGTCATGACAGACCCTGGCAAGCTCCCTGAACCTTGCCTGCCACTATTTCCCTCTATGTCATTGGTACCCAGGTGAACTAGTATATCCCAGGAACCTCAACAATCCTTTGCCAGCTGATATACCTCATGCTTGGCCCTGTGCACCGTTAGTCAAGGGAAGCATTTTGTTCTAACCGGGCAGGCTTCCCCCTGCCTATCCCATCTGATACCCCTGATCATGGAATCACCCAACAGGATCACTCTGACCACCCCTTTTCCTCCATTCCCCCCCTTCCATTTCCCTCATCCTTTCTACTGGCCCTCCCCAGCCAGCTCCTTGCTCCTCCCCTATCTGGGTGCCCCTCTTATTTACCCTGGCCACCACCTCCCCTCTTGTCCTATGCCTCTCCTCCTCCTCCCGAGTATCCTTTTGTACCCTGCTATCCCCCCCATCACTGCTCACGACTGGTCCTTCCCCACATCTGCTAAAGTTGCCTGGCTTGTCCTCCCTTCCTTCCTGTCTCCGTTCAGCCCCTCCTTGCCTGTCGTGCTCCCCTGGCATAAACCCTCAGCTGCCTTTACTGTATCCTCCTTGTACTTCTGGTCCCTCTCCTTGCCCTTTCCTCCCAACTGGTCCTTCTCCTTGCACTTTTCTCTCTCTATCCCCCCCCCCTCCTCCTCCTGCTCTGATCCACCGCTCCCCCATTTTCCCATGCTCCAAGTTCCCCCCTGTTCTTCCTGATATACGGCCCCTGCCTCCTGCACTCCACTCCCTTTTCATCTCTAACCGCCCCTGTTATGGCTACATCATCCCCCTCATCCTCAAGCAGAAGAAGAGAATTGAAGCGGTTACTGAGCTTAAGATCTGATCCACCTCCCCCCTTGTCTCCTTCTGTCCTGCCCCAGCCATCTGCCTACTTCCCTGAGAATGTTCTCCCTTTGGCCCCCCCTCTGCGAGGGTTCCCAGTTACCTGCCTGCTTCCTTGATAGTGTCCTCCTTTTGGGCCTCCTTTGTCAGGGTCCCTATGTGACCCTCAGAGTACTCTCCTGCACTCCTTTCCCTATGCCCCCGCCCCCAGTGCTTGGTGCAACCCCGTGGAAGAGCCCCTGCCCTATTCCCCAATCATACCTCCCCCCCTCCCTCCAGCTGTCTCCTAATCCCCTCAACCTCCTCCCTAAGCTGTGCCAGCTGGTGGCACACTGGGCAACCACCGAACTTCCAAGCCCAGTCCAGTATCATGGCCGCCCCACACCTTGTGCACCCCACCACCCTCCCAAAGATGCCGGCCCTAATGATGTGTGGTCCCATCCCTCTCCAAGTAGGTTTCCTTGGGTGAACCACCAGGTTCCCCAGTAGTCCAAGATACACCCCTACCCACTAATCAGGTCACAGAAACATAGACTTTGACGGCAGATAAGGACCGCTAGGCCCATCTAGTCTGCCCATTTCCCTACCTACAGGATAGGCAGCAGATCCTAGTTAACCAACAGCCTATTTCTTCCTACCCCCCACAAGAATTGCCTTATGTCTGTCCCATGCATTCTTGAATTCTCCCACAGTTTTAGACCTCACAACCTCCTCAGGAAGGCTGTTCCATGCATCACTACCCTCTCTGTGAAATAATACTTCCTCACATTGCCCTGAACCACCCTCCTTCTATCTTTAAATTGTGTCCCTTGTTCTTGCAAGTCTCTTTTTCTGAAAATGCTACCCTCTTGGACTTTGTTGATTCGCTGAGGTACTTAAAGTTTCTATCATGTCCCCTCTCCTTCCTTCCTCAAGGGTATACATATTAAGCTCCTTTAGTCTCTCCTCATTCAGCTTCTCTTGCAGACCCTGCACCATTTAGTTGCCCTCCTCTGGACTGCCTCTATCCTGTCTATGTCCTTGCGGAGATGGGGTCTCCAGACCTGGACACAGTACTCAGATGGGGTCTCACCAACTGTCTGTACAGAGGATATCAACTTCCTGTTTTCTGCTGCTGATGCCTCTCCTATACATCCCAGTATATCCCCAGCCCTCCCTACTGCCTTCTCACATTGCTTGCTAACCTTAAGGTCATCTGATATGATTACCCCCAGGTCCCTTTCCTTTTTTGTTGTTACTACCTCCCACCCATTGTGTATTCTTCCCCTGGGTTCTTGTTTCCCAGGTGCATTATTTTGCACTTCTTTGCATTGAATCTAGCTGCCATACTTCTGACCATTCCCCAACCTTGCCAAGTCCCTTTTCATCCTTTCCACGCCTCCTTGTGTATCAACCCTGTTGCAGATTTTTGTGCCATCTGCAAAAGGCATACTTTTCCTTCCAGTCCCTCTGCAATGTCACTGATGAAGACATTAAAAGGACTGGACCAATACTGAACCCTGCGGTACCCACTAGTAACCCCTTTCTTCAGAATGGACTCCATTTACAATTACCTTCTGTGTCCTGTTGTCCAGCCAATGTTTTGCCCAGGCTACCACCCTGGGTCCCACTCCCAGGCTGGTTAATTTGACTATTAATCTTTTGTGTGGGACTGTGTCAAATGCCTTGCTAAAGTCTAGGTAGACCATGTCCACAGCCCCTCCTGGTCTACTACTTTGGTCACCCAGTCAAAGAAATCTATTAGATTCGTCTGACATGACCTTCCCGCTGTGAACCCATACTGCCTTGGGTCCTGTGCTCCACTGGCCTCTAGGTACTCGACTATTCTTTCCTTCAGAAGTGACTCCATCACTTTCCCTACCACAGAGGTCAGACTGACAGGTCTGTAGTTTCCTGCCTCTGCCTTGGATCCACTTTTGTGAAGGGGAATCACATCCGCCTTCCTCCAGTCCTCGGGTACCACACCATCCTCCCATGATTTATTAAAAAGAGTAGCCAGTGGTTTCACTAGTTCCTCCCTTAATTCTTTTAGAATTCTGGGGTGAATTCCATCAGGACCCATTGCTTTGTCCACCTTCAGTTTTAGGAGTTCTTGCAGAACCCTTTCTTCTGTGAAAGGACTGGGATCGACCCACTATCAAGAGTGCTTCTGTTAATTGGATTAGGCACTTCCCCTCCTCTTTTGAATACTGAGCAGAAATATTCGTTCAATATTCCTGCTTTTCACTGTCCCTCTGCCCACCCACTGTTCATTCTATTCAGCCTCACTATCCTCCTTTGTCTTTCTTTCATCATTGATGTACCATAAAAGGTTTTATCCCCTTCTTAATTGAGTTGGCTATCTTTTCCTCAGTTTGGGCCTTTGCTATTCTGACTTCTCTCCTGCTTCCTTCTGCCTTAACTGGTACAGCTCTCTGTCTTGCTCCTTCTGTGTTTCCTTATACTTCCGAATGCTATCTTTTCTTCCTGACTTTCACAGCCACCTTTTTGAGAACCATAGTGGCTTTTCTTTCGTTTTGATTTGTTCATTTGCTTCACACAAAGGCTTGTTGCCTCTGTGATGGCAGTTTTGATAATTCCCATTGTTGCTCCACCTCCTTCTAGCCCGTTTGCTAGTGCTTTTCTAAGGCACTCTCCATCTTGCCAAAGTCAGCCCTCCTAAAGTCCAGTACCCTCACTTTTGTATGGCTTGACTCTGTAGCTGAGTTTAACGTGAACCACACTGTTTGATGGTCACTTGTCCCCAGATGGCAACCCACTTCTAGATCTGAGATCCTCTCACTGCCCCGTTTGAGGTCTGAGGTCTAAGATTGCTCCCATGCAGTGGGTTCCAAAACTAGCTGTCTAATGCCTGCCACCTGTAGGGCATCAAGAATGGCCCTGCTCTTGGATGTGGCTGCAGCAAATGTGCTCCAGTTAACATCTGGCATATTCAGGTCTCTCATCAACAGTATCTCCCCTTTCTCTGCCATTCTAAGAATGCCTTCTATTATATCATTGTCCATTCCTTCCCCCTGACATGGGGGTCTGTACACAACCCTGTGCGGACTGTGGTGCCCTTTCCAGTCTCCAAGGTGACCCACAGTGCCTCCTCTCCTCCCTGTTTACTCTTTAGTTCAGTTGCTTTTATCCCTTCCTTTACACAGAGAGCTACTCCTCCCCCTCTTCTCCCCTGCCTGTCTCTCCTGTAGGTTATGTACCCTGGTATGTTAACATCCCAGTCATGGTTCTCTGTGTACCATGTTTCTGTGACTGCTACGATATCCAGGCATCCCTCTTCCATTAAGGCCATCAGCTCAGGGAGCTTGTTGCCCAGACTACGGGCATTGGTACTCATTACCCTCCATTTCCTGATGGTCTTACTCCCTTTTGCCCCATCCCTGTCCTTCTTGCCTTTGTCACTTTCTCCATTTACCCCTGCCCTTCTCCCTATCGACACCTCTATGTTGGTGTTTGCTGCACTTACTACCGTGATTATTTGGGGGGGCTAGGATTTTCCTGCTCCTTTCCAGTGCCTCCCCATTGGCTGGTTAAAGCTTGCCAATGAAGCATTTAAACCTATCACCTAGGATCCTGGTTCCTCCCGGACAGATGCAGCCCATCATGCTAGTATAGAAGCTTGCATCACTCCAGGTGGACCCCAGTCCCCAATGAAGCCAAATCCCTGAGCTCCACACCAGTTTTCAACCACTGATTGAATCCCATGGTGCGGAACACCTAGCCTCTCCTATGCCATAGATGGGTAGCACCTCCGAGAAGGTTACCGTGTGTGCTACTTGACTAAGGCCCTTCCCCAATTCCACAAACTCTTCCTGCACTTCTCTAATCCCTTTCTTAGCCAGGTCATTTGTCCCTAGGTGGACAATGACATCCAGCTCCCTCCCCTGTGCAGCTGCTCTGCAATCCTGAGGATTCGCTTCCTGTCCCTGCAAGCCATGGCGCCAGACAGGCCTACCTCCTCTCCCTTCCTCCCCAGTTCTACCTTCTTAACAATGGAGTCCCCACCAGGAGTTGTTTCCTTCCCCTACCCCCTCCTGTGGGTCTCCTTTGTGGAGGTTCCCAACATCTTCCTTGGTCTCCACTGTGGGTGCCTCCATAGGGAACCACACTTTTGAGATGGCATAGGTGTGGAGAGGTACAATGGGAGGATGCGCCTCTGTTCCACCACCCTCACCCTCCCTGAGCCCACTGTGGTCCAACCTCCTCTTTCTTGGCAACCTCTGAGGCAACGGCAGTGGCACTGGTGGTCCCTGGATGGAAGAGGAGGTCCCACAAATCCTGGCCAACTCAGCCTGGAGATGAGCAACCTCCTCCCTCAACCCAGAGGTGCCTGCAGATGGGACAACACCGCATCCTCCAGAACATCTCCCGGAGGACTGCTGCTCCACAGCCACTGCACTGCACCACTCCAATCATGTCTTATTTCTGGCCCCTTAACTGTTTGCAATCCTTACTCTTTCCTCTGTTTTTTTTTCTCTCTCTCCTTACTTTCTGCCTGTGTGCCCTTTAAGCTCCTGATTGTCCTGTTCTGAGACAAGAATATCCTATATTTCGCAGTAGACCACTTACTTGCTCAGAGGCAGACCTCCAGCAGCTAGAGGGGGCCAGAGAGCTACTCTTGCCCTTCTAGGATGGTGGGTCCTTGGTGGTTCTGTGATCACTCACTTCCTGCCCCTAAACAGGAAGTTCCTGTTGTCAGTCAAATTCTGTGCCTATAAAAATAGAACTAGCTTTGGGTGGGGGGGTGGAGCGGAGGGAAGGAGGGCAATATAGTCCCAGCATCCTAGATACAGTCCCACAGTAAACAGGTACCCCCATTACTAGGTGCAGTACTACACAGTAAACTTATTGGGGAAGTGTACAACTCCCTAAGCGCCTCTCTCTCAGCCCTTAAACCCAGCCCCCAGTGGCTAGAACTACATGAGCAGCACCTGAAGCCTTTTCCCCCAATTGCAGGGCAGGTGTTCCCCTATAAATCAGCCTAGCTCTGGGGAGAGAGGGGTGGGGGAGGGTGGGACTAGGGTCTACACCCGACTCTCACGTGAGTGTATCAGCCCTGTAACTGCCCCTCACTGCACCTCCAAACACTACCAGCGAAGACAATCTTTCAAGTCTCCTTCCTCACAGCCTCCAGCTGGAAGCTTCTTTCCCCATTCACCTCTAACGGAAGACTGACTGAGTTAAGAGTCCCACCTTACTTTCAAACAGCAATAATTTCCTGTAATATGATGCCTGCACTTACAGGCCAGACAGCAACTTTTAAACACACACACACACACCAAATAGTCTGCTAGAAACAAACAGAAAACCAGCTAAGAAAATCTTTCAAGTCTACTTACTCTCACAGCCTCCTGCTTTTAAACACCCACAAACACCAAACTGTCTGCTGGACACACACAGAAAACCAGCTAAGACAAATCTTTCAAGTCTAATTTCTCACAGCATCCAGCTAGAAGCTTCTTTCCCCATTCACCTCTAACTGAAGACTGACTGAGTTAAGAGTCCCACCTTACTTTCAAACAGCACTAATCTCCTGTAATATGATGCCTGCACTTACAGGCCAGACAGCAGCTTTTAAACACACACACACACACACCCAAATAGTCTGCTAGAAACAAACAGAAAACCGGCTAAGAAAAGCTTTCAAGTCTACTTCCTCACAGCATCCAGCTAGAGGCTAGTGGCCAATTTCTGACACCGCAATAACAGTTGTTCACAGTATACTGACTGCAGTTATCAGGCCTTTCAACAAATTTATGGTGTGTTTTTAGGAATAAGTCTCCCTTCTGCGCTAACTCACCTTGTTACAAGAGACAAAGACAACATTTTTGTACAAAATTTACTACTTCTGTAATACCACGGTATTCACAATCAAGTGCCACAGTTATCATACCAGCAAAATTTGAGACTGTGACATGCCTACTTCAGATGCTGCCCATGTGCCATGCACACCAGTTCCCCCACACACACACACACACACACACTTGAAGCAGGACATACCTGCAGACAGAATCCATTGGGCACAGGGGGGTAGAGTCCATTATGGCTGGCAGTTCAAGCTACAGAGCATGGGGACTAGGAAGTGACTTCTTGCTTCACTGTCCAGAGCTGAATTTCCTACATTTTCACCCTGCCCACCTCTGCAACTCTATGGCATGGACTTGCCAGCTGACACTGCCCTGTAGGATAGAAGTTAATGTTGCATGGTCACCCATGATGTCTAAGCTCCCTTCTGACCACCGAAGGTGCACAGCAGCAGGAAAGGGGCACTCCCCTGTCCCCAGAGCCTGAATATACTACCGCCACAGTATGCCCTAGACATCTCCAGCCCTGAGCAGGGATGTCAGGTCTGCAACCTGCACCCAGGTCTCATGCAGTGGAGCACAACATATGCCACTGGCACCACGAGGCCGGGAGAGGTTCTGTTTGGTTCTAAATGTGAAACATGGATGGTTTCAAGGGGGTTCTTTTAGGTATTTGTTTTTTGACTCGGTTCTGCCCATTCCCCCTTTGTGGTGCATGCAGCTCAGAACATTCAATGTAAAGGACGGGCAGACTCACTTGCGTAAGTGGTGAAAGACTGGGTAATTGGGGGACAACTATATAAACAGAAATTTAAAAAAAATACTGGTTTCCATCGCTTACTTATAGACTGTCATAAAGGGGCAACTGCACCTTTGATCAAAAGAGGAGCTCCCCAAGATCCTATGAACTACAGCCCAATAACCCTTTTGTGTACTGGCTTAAAAATCCAGTCTAGAATAACATTAACACAATAGAAGATTGGGTGATAAAACAAAATTTTTTTTTTAAGCCAGTTTGGTTTGCGAAGGAGGACGGGGACCTGCAACAGCATATTTATCCTTTACAGCTATCAGGAGTAAATACGCCATTGCCACGATGCTAAATATATACTTGTCTTTTCTGGACATCAACAGCACGTTTGCTAACATAGACAGGTGTATTTTATGGGAAATCCTAGATAATTTACACATCAATTTCATCAGCGACACTGGGGATGGCATTAAAGGCAAAGTGTGCCTATTCGCAGATGACACCAAGCTCTGTGGGAGAGTGGACACAGCTGAAGGCATACAAGACCTACAGGAAGATCTGGAAGAGCTGGGGAGGTGGTCCAGGATCTGGCAGCTTTGCTTCAATGCCAAGAAACACAAAGTTATGCATATTGGAGCCAAGAATCCCAGGACAGAGTATTACCTGGGTGGAGTCCGAGTAGCTGCATCAGAGGAGAAGGACCTGGGAGTGATGATCACTAGTGACCTGAAGCAGTCCACGCAGTGCAAGAAAGCAGCAGCAAAGGCAAACAAGATGCTGGCATACACAGCTAGGGGGATCAATAGTAGGAGAGAGGGGGTTATTCACTAAAAATAAATACCACCGACAGCTTAATCTGCTTCAAGGTCAGTTTACATTCATCTGTAACCCCCTCCCCCAGGTCGTGCCTGAAAATAGGCAGGATTTGTCTAGTGCACTTACCCGGTCAACAAAAAAACTAAAAAATACTGCCCTTGTACAGGTCACTTATAAGGCCGCATCTATAGTATGGAGTTCAGTACTGGTGCCCACACCTCAAAAGGGACATTAACCTGCTGGAGAAGGTACAGAGAAGGGCTACAAAGATGACAGTCGGTCAGCAGGGCAAGGCATATGAGGAGAGGTTAAGGGCACAGAACATGTACTCCCTGGAAGACAGGAGAGAGAGAGAGAGAGGGAGAGAGGACACATGATTGGGACATTTAAGTACTTGAAAGGGATAAATAAGGTTGATAAGGAGAGTCTCTAAGTTGAATGGCAACCATATCACGAGGGGGCACAGTCTTAAGCTAGAGGGTGGGAGGTTTAGGAGGGAGGTCATGAAGCACTTCTTCACAGAGAGGGTGGTGGACACTTGAAATGCACTGCCATAAAAGGTCATCTCGTTGAAGACAGTGGGTAGCTTTAAGAGAGGCTGGGATAGGAATATGGGGGAAGGTAAGAATCACGGGTAGGGAGGATGGGAAGAGTAGGGAGGGAGGGAGGGCAAAGACATTAGCTCAAGCTGTGCCTGCAATACGAACATACTTGATAGACCAAATGGCCTTCTTCTGCTGGCTTCTTCGTATGTTCGTATGTAATTTGAACATCAAACACCAGTTACTGAATGTGTGAAAGTAACAATATCACTACATATGTTAGGGTAGTTACAGATGGCAATCTCCCAGATAAAATTCAAACTGAAAAACAGAGTCAAGCAGGGATGTTTGCTAGCTCCAGTCCTGTTTAACACACACACATATATATATATATATATATATATATATATATATATATATACACATACATATATATACACACACATATACACACACATACATACACACATACACCCATATATACATACATGCATATTCTAGCTACTGCGCTCAATACAACAGATGCTTTTGCTCTTGTTTTAACGAAAGGCATATTCAGATGTTAGGTTATACAGACGATACTGTCTTAATATCTCAGACCACATTAGGTTTAAAAAGGATCTTACAATGTACTGTAAGTCATTCAGCAAACTGGAGCGGAAAATAAACCCAGATACATCTAAAATTATGTGTATGGATAAAAAGCAGAGATTATGACACAGTATGGAGAAGAGACCAACTCAGTTTTAATGTCATTCATGAACACAGATATTTGGGGGTGCTGAAGGATAATAGGGGTGATTGGAGTGCAAAAGGGGAAGTAACAAAGCAAAAGGCACTTCAGGCTACCAAAGGAATATTTATGCTTGGGCATCAGTTGGCTGATAATTCATATATAAGCCATGCAACAAAAGCATTCGATGCAAAAATGAATAGCCAACTATTATATGCAGCAGAAATGTGGGGTACGCTTTGCAGGAAATCATAGATATAAAACAAAAAAAAAACCTGGAAGTGACCCAAAACATCTTTATTAGAAATACATTAATAGACACTGCAACCACACTATTACATGTTAAAAAAACTGGAATGTAGGATGCAAATAAGGGCAATTACATGGTAGTGTAAAATAAAAGAAACTAGCCCAAATTCTAGTCTGAATGCCATCTGGTTGGAATCCGGAACAAACAGAGGTTGCACTAACTGGTTTCACAATCTGAATCAAACAGTGCAAAGAGTGGCCCTGCCAAGTATATGGGATGAAATTAAACTTGGAGCATTACAGGACAAATGCAAACAAGGCAGAGGATCAAATCAAGGACAACGTACTGTTAAGGGATTTCTGGAAAATGATCAGATATTCCAGCCCTGTCACTGTGTAAGGAATGTAAACTGTACAGAAACAACAAAGTCTACCTATCATATTGTGAAAAAGTGAAATAAAGGGCCTCACTGTGTAGATTCTGCCTAGGAATTATGAAACGGGACAGGACTGTACTGGAATTGCACAGTGAATGATGGAGCAAGACAATTCAAATGTGTGATGTGAATGTAAGACTGACCATATAAGCACCCGATAGTGGAATGCCCCATTTTTACAAGAAAAACTCATTACTAAAATGCACAATCTAGGTTTGTCACCTGATATTGTCAACTGGACTTTAAACTGGCTGACAAATCGTTCTCAGACAGTCAGAATTAATGATATCTTGTCCGATTCGGGTAGTGTGACAAGTGGTGTACCACAGGGGTCGGTCTTGGGACCAGCATTGTTTAATCTCTTTATCAGTGATTTACAAACAGAGCCAAATAACTTCATGGTTAAATTTGCAGACAATACTAAGTTGGGAGGCAAGGTTAATAATCAAGAAAATATTTCTGCACTAAAGAAGGATTTGGAAAAATTAACACTTTGGACAAATGAAAATCATATGCAGTTTAATCAAGGCAAATGTTTAGTAGTGCATTTCGGTGTAAATAATCCAAAAACGATATATCATATAAACGGACTACCACTTCACTCATCAAATTGTGAAAAAGATGTAGGGATATATGTTAATAATAAACTCGCATCAAATGATCACTGTGTTAGAACTGCTTGCATGACCAACAGACTTTTGAGGCAAATTAAACGCACTTTTGTTAATCGCACTGAACAATGCCTTATTCCACTGTATAGGGCATCTACATTAGACCAAGATTCAGACTATGGCCCCCTTCTGGAATCCAAACCAAAAAAAAAGACATAGCAATTCTTGAACAGGTTCAAAGGAGAGTAACTAGAATGATTCCAAGA
Source organism: Neoceratodus forsteri (assembly GCA_016271365.2). Classification (NCBI taxonomy): domain Eukaryota; kingdom Metazoa; phylum Chordata; order Ceratodontiformes; family Ceratodontidae; genus Neoceratodus; species Neoceratodus forsteri. The sequence goes on along the minus strand of CM028133.1, from coordinate 79,771,639 downwards.
TTAACAAACTTGGATTATCATAACAGATTAAAAGCTACTGGTCTCTTCTTTCTTCAAACTAGAAGATTAAGAGGTGATATGCTTCTGGTTTTTAATTTAATAAATTCACCAGATCTAATGGAAAAATGTGGTCCAACACTCTCCAAAAGGAGACATGTTCCGAGACTGCATAATAAACAGCTTGAAGTAAAAACTTATAAAACCAGCAAAAGGGGAAACTTTTTTCCAATAAGAGTATCCATTGTATGGAACACCTTGCCACAAGAACTGGTAGAGGCAACTAGTGCCGCTGTCTTTAAAAACAAATGAGATGTTTGGTTGAGGGATAATAGATAAATAAATGTCCCACATAGTGTGGGGAACAGTCTCAATGGGCTCTGGCCTTCTTCTGTTCTTTCATACCAAGTAATTTTAAATGAAAAGAGAAGAAAATGGTTGGAGGAGTTTGGCATCAAACAAATGAGCAAAATATAACAGAAACAGACTTGCTCAGAATTCATTATTCTCCATGCATGAACCAGTTATTTTTGCCATTGCAAGCTTTGCACATCAAGAGCTGTGTAAATTGTCAAGCTAGGCATTTTGTTATATTTTGACTTTAGTGCGATGTTTCATTGATTGTATATATGCTTGAATGTTTGTTCATTTGTTACACAATATCTTACTTGGAATGTGATATAATGGTATTTTTATACAAACTTCTAACTTTTAAATGTTCTGTATGTTATAACATGCTTTGATACATACTGTTTTATTACAATAAACTTGAAATTGCACTACTGGTTTCCACAGAAATAGTCACAGCGGGCATCAGCAGAACTCAATTACAAACACCCCTTCCAAATTGTTAGTTTTATTTATCTACCCTGGATATCCCATCTGAGGTGCAACATTTCATTGGTCCTACTTCTACCCATTTCCGCAGCTGGGTGAGCTGGGTGCAAGTATCTGGCTCTAGTGGCGTTTGAACCTGGTATCCAAGCCTGTGCTCTAACAACCAGACCACATAATGTACCATAATACTGTGATGACAGAAGGTACCTTGAGTCCATCTTGTCCACCCCTACCGCAACGTAGCAGTGACTATATCCAGTTTGTCATTCCCCATAGAAATCGTCTAGTCCTGCTTTGAAAGTCAGAGCACTGCCTCCAAAAGTAACTTTCCAGACATTTCATTTTTTTTCTTACTAAAGACATCTACATTAGAACACGATCTTTCCCCGCAGCTGACATCTGTTAACATTCCTTCTACCTGTGACTGAAGTCACAACATAGAGGATAATGTATGGGTAGCAGTCTGTAACAAGTTTGTTACCACACCTGAGGTGTAATGATACCACATACACCACAAGACCAAAAGTCGAGTGGGCTATTCACGTATTACACACCAGGGTGCATATAAAAACAAGTTTTAACCATTGCCCATATTTTATTTCATGTAATTACTGTTTAACAGAGCAGATTGAAAATGAAAGTATATTCTGCCTGCAGCCACAGTATATTACGCTTGGTGTTGTGTACTAGAACAAGGCAACTCTCCGCTACAAACACTAGTGTGAAATACAGTGTGTGTAACAGAGAATTTCAGGTGCTAGTTTTGGGTTGTAATCGACCCTAATCAGTAGTTATATATATATATATATATATATATATATATATAGAACAATACATGGGGTGGTGTGTTTAACAAGAATTTCACACACAAGGTGTTGGATGCTACATAAACTCCGAGCGTAAAGCTTAAGAGCTCTGTTTAAGCATCCAACACAGAGTCTAAAAAAAAAAAGGTTACTCACCTGTAACAGTAGTTCTAGGACTGGCATATGATGTACATCCACATGTTCTGGTAGTGTCCTTTCCCCTTTAAATCCTGCCGGAAAGTCTTCAAGCTGGCTCCTCCCACCCAGGTGGTAAGTTCCCTAGCAGCGCCCCATGATGCCAGTTCTTGCCCACTGGATGCATAGTAGTGTGCCACTGCCAGGGGAGGCAGGTGGGTCCATGTGGATATATACCATATACAAATTTCTAGAACTGCTGTTACGGGTGAGTAACCTGTTTTTCTAGGGACATAGATATGGTGTACTTATCCACACGTTCTGGCAGACTCCTAGCAGTTCTCTGAGAGAAGGGAGGCAAGGTGCACACCCCCTACTTAGGAAATAAGTACTGGAGAACTGAGGCCCCAAAACCAGAATCACACCGTGACACTAAGTCATTGTAGTAATGGGAAATGAAGGTGTGTGCTGACCTCCAGGTAGCAGCCCTGCTGATTACCTGAATAGAGATGTCACTGGAAGCAGTCACCAAGGCAGCGGTATGGTGGGTGAAATGAGCCCTTAGCCCTACGGGAGGCTCCCTATCCACCAACCTATAGCAGAGGTTGATGCAGGATACAATCCACCTGCTAATCATCCACTTAGCTGCTGGTCTGCCAGGTGAGGCTTCAACGCAGGTGACAAATAGCTGGCGAACCTCTCCCTGAACTCCAGCCGTGCACTCCTTGTAACAGGCGAGCGCCTACCATAGGTCCAAAGTATGGTGCCTGTGCTCGGCCTCCAAGGTGTGATTGGTGAAGCACACCGGGAGATTAATCGCCTGGTAAGGTGGAAATCTGACACAACCTTCAGGAGGAACTTTGATCTGGGGTGTATGACAGCCTTGTCCTTGTGGAAGACCAGGTAGGGAGACTCTACAGAGTGCCTGGAGCTCACTGATGCTTCTGGCTGACATGACAGCCACCAAGAAGGTAATGTTCTATGACAGGTGTTACATCTCACACCTGTGCATAGGTTCAAATGGCTTGCCCATGAGCTTTGCCAAAACTAGAAACAGATCCCAAGGTGGTGGTGATTCACACATTGGAGGAGAAATGTGATCCAAGCCCTCAAAAAAGTGCCAGACTACCTTCGCCCGTGCCACCGCCTGCTAACCAACTCACGCCTGGTAAGCAGAGATGGCTGCCAGGTGCACCTTAAAGGTCATCCACCTAAGGTCTGACTGTGAGATGGACCAGAGGTAATCAAGGATGCTAGCTATTAGACAGGACAAAGGGACCAGCCCCTTGCTCTGATACCAAATGGAGAACCTCCTTCATCTGAAGGCATAGCATTTCCTGGTCGACTCCTTCCAGGAAGCCTCCACAATGTTGAAGACATCTTCGAAGAGACCCAAAGCCTGAAACTCTAGCTGCTCAGGAACCAGGCAGTCAGGTGCAGAGATTGAAGGTCTGGGTAGAGTACCTTCCCCTGATTCATAGAGAGCAGGTCCGGTAATAGGGGGAAGACACCTCAGGAGCCTGCTGCTGAGGCTGAGGAGAATGGGATACCAGAACTGGCGTAGCCAGTCCAGGGCCACCAGGATCACCTGTGCCTTGTCTCTCTGCACCTTGAGCAACACCTTGTGGATCAAGGGGAAAGGGAGGGAAGGCATAGAGAAAGCCCAGGGTCTAGGGCCTTGAGAAGGCATCTCCCTGCAGTGTTTCCTGCTGAGGGGACAGACACAACTTTGCATTCTCCCTGGAGGAAATAGGTCCACCAGAGGGGTGCCCCATTGAGAGAATAGACTGTGCACTACCTCAGGATGGAGAGACCACTCGTGAGATGCCTTGCCCACCTGGCTGAGAGCATCTGCCAGCTCGCTGGAGACACCAGTCACATGGATGGCCAGGAGATCAGCCTCCAGGCAGCACAAGAGGGTGCAGCTGCAGAGAGCTTCCCTGCACAGCGGAAAAGGGTACGTGCCACTGTGTTTGTTGAGGGAGCACATGGTCGTGGTGTCTTCTGTCTGGACCGGAACCACTTGACCCCTGAGATGCAGAACAAACGTGGTCAGCACCAGCCAAACCACCCTGAGCTCCAGCAGGCTGATGCGACATTGGGACTCCATGGGGGTCCAGAGCCCGTGGACTCTGTGGTCCCCCAGGTGGGCTCCCCAGCCCATGAGAAAGGTGTCAGTCATCAGGTTATCCCATTTGTCCATTTGAGCTGACGGTCATCCAACGGACAAATGGGATACCCCCTGCAGATGTTCCAGGACTAGCCACCACTGATGCATGTCCCACATCCGTTGGGTCACAGTGACCAGCTGATCGAAGTGATCCCTGCGATGAGACCACTGGCTGGCCAGCTCCCACAGCAGGGAGTGCATTCTCCAGCGAGCCCAATGAACCACGTTGGTGCAGGCCGCCATGTACCCCAAAAGGCACAGGAGGTCCCATGCAGGGCACAACTGCCCAACCCGAAATGATCGCGTAAAGGAGGTAAGCACCTCTGCCCTGTCTGCCGGGGGCCAAGCCCTGGCTCTGAAAAAAGAGTCATACTCTGCCCTGATAAAATGGATCACCTGTGAGGGCACGAGTTCCGATCTGGCCTCGCTGACCAGAAGGCCCAGATTTACGTAGGTCTGGAAGAACAGGTCCTGGACTGCTCCACCTCCTACCTGGAGGGATCCACGATGAGTCAGTCATGTAGCTGGGGGTATATCTGGACTCCCCCGGCACCTCAGGTAGGCAGCCACCACTGTTACACATCTGGTGGAGGTCTGTGCTGGGGCCTGGGCTGCGGCCTCCTCAACAGCTGCAAGTTGCTCGACAGACCCCACAGCTACAGAGACCACCCGATAAGCATCCTTCAAATGGGTGGATCCCTGTCGTCTGGACGGCCAAGGAGTAAGTGGGCTTGGCGATCCTCGAGAGTTGCCGGGAGAAACGAATGGCAATGAATGCAGGCCTGAACATCATGCTTGTGGCCCAAGCAGTAGACACACGAGGAGTGCAGATCCGATCGTGACATAAGTTGCCTGCAACTGCATTTCCAGAACCCTGGAGCAGACTTTTCGTTGTCCATAATCCATAATGGCGGCAAGAAGGTAGTAGAGAGATGAAGACAAAACTTTGTTTTATTTGGAAAAAACTAACAAAGGGCCTCAGCATGTGAGAGAACGATAAGTAGGGGATCTCTTCTTCCGGTGGAAAGGAAGAACTGGTGTCACAGGGCAGTGCAGGGGAGTTACCACCTGGGTGGGTGAGAGGAGCCAGCTTGAAGACTTTCCAGCAGGATTTAAAGGGGAAAGGACACTGCCAGAACATGCGGTTAAGTACCCCATAAGTACCCCATATCCACATCCCTAGAATACAAGTTTTACACACACCATGTTTAATTTTATAGAATTGCTGGACAGCATTTTTTTCACCACATCAATTACATACAATAGATAGTAAACACATCACTGTACAACCATGGTCGGATTGAAGTGTAGTCCACAGTCTGGCACAAGCGGTTGCTGTATTTTTTTTTTTTTTTTAATATAAAGCAGCTTCTCCCAAGTATACTTAAAACAGCTAAGCTGATTTTTTTTTTTTGCTCGTTTCTTTATGCTTGCCTTACCTCCTCAGCTGGGGTGATCCTATGGTCCCCCCGTTCAGGTCTTGGCTAGTGGCTCCTGCACCAGAAGCCATGCCTTAGCTACCACCCCCTTTTCATCTCCCTCTCTTTAGGTCATGTCACGGACCCCCATCACGGAAGGCCAAAGGGTCAGGGCCAGAGGGAGCTCCTGGAGTGACCAGTGCAGCGCCGTGGCCAGACCTTCACAAGCACCAGAGGATTCAGCAGTTTTTCCACGTCCTGAGTCCCCCACAGCACGGGCATGTAAGGATGCCAATGATGCTGTCACAGGTTCTCATGCTGCCACATACCAGGCGTCTGCCCGCACCGACCCTCCTTCTTTACACGTGACTAGCTAACCCCAGCCGCTGCCAGGACCCTGCACACTGCGGATGTCCTTCCTTCCTTCCGGAAGAGAAGAGCAGTCCCTGATGCTCACCCTCCGGCCAACCCCGACGACCCAGTCTGCTCCCAAACCTGGGTCACCGGCGTACATGAGGTGTGGCATCCAGCGCCTCAACTCTCAGCGCCACCAGGCCGGCCTAAGCGGAGTTTTTTAATATTTACTTATGGTGAAATCCCAGTGTGTGCGGTGAAGTGCCTGGCTCGAGGATGGGAAAACAGTGGCTGGCACATGCCTGGAGTGAGGGAAACATAGCATGCGTTTGCCATTATATCCTGCTGTTTGTAACAGCGACTTATAACCGGGTTTCCCTATGGGAAAAAACACTCCCAAGTTATTGTAAGTTACTTAGATGGAAGAGTGCACCTTATGTGCTAAAAAGAGCTAACCAGCAGTGAAAGTTGTGAATAACAGAGTCAAAGCAGTGCTAAGTAATTGTAGCAGGGGTGGAGTCTGTGACACTGCTAAAAAATATACAGTCAATGGAACACTCCAGCCTTCCAGCAGGCTTTTAATTTCCCGGAAGCAGAATGGTTAGTTACCCCTGTCGGAACTTAAGGTCCCAGGTTTGATTTCCAGCAGGAGCTGGAGATGCATCTGCCTAATTTGAGGGGACAGACAGAATCCTTGGCTTATGACATCACCAACTGTTGCCCTAGAAACAAATCTGAGGTCTCAAGCAGATGACTACAGGGCAGGTAAAGGAACAGGTAAGGGGCAACAAATCTGTTTTCATGCCAGTGTCTTTGGAAATAAAGAACGTAACATCCTAAAATACCAAATACAAGGGCAATCTTTCATTTACATCCTGGCAAAACGGGAAAATCAATTCAACTCAAACACAGTTCAGTGGAGTGAACCTGGGTACCGTTGTACAAACCAAATCACAAGTGGTTGGGGCTTTCAGATAATGGACAGTATTATTTGTCAAGTAAGACATAATAGCAAGAAGTACATGGTGATAATTTAATAAACTAAGAGAGGAGATGAAGAACTACAGGCCCCTTAGCCTGACTTCCGTGGTGGGCAAGGTGATGAAGGGTATTATCAAGAATAGACTTAGGGGGAAGCTGGAGCAGATGGGTCATCTAGACGACAGACCTTATTTATTTACGAGTTTTACCAGGAAGGCATACTGAGCAACATATGCTCGATTCCAGATGCGTCCTGGGGGCTACAGCCCAATACAAAACAAAGTAGCACACACTAACAGATTGTAACAATACAGCAGCTCGGGGTATGGCTAAACTGCCTTACAGACAACGGCAGAATAGCTGTAGGTAGACTGTTAGAAATACTGCAGGGAAAATAGAAAGAATTTATATGAAACAATCCTGTAAACGTCCTTAACATAAAGCATTAGGTACAATGGAGTTAGATGTATTTTGAAGAGATACAACTAGAAACATGTGCAGCTGGAGGAGAAATGCATGCGGAGTAGCTGGTTGCGGTGAGTAGGAATTGATGAGTTTCTTATGGGGGGTGGTAGGGCATTCCAGATCAGGGGACCTTCATCCCGGGGAGATCGTATCAGACCAAACTTGTGGAGTTCTACGATTGGGTAATGAGTGCCCTGGACCAGGGTAGGCTGGTGGACATTTTCTTTCTAGACTTCAGCAAGGGATTCGATTCAGTACCCCAAAGTGGCCTGCTGGCTAAGTTGGGGGAAATGGGTGTGGGAAGGCAGATGATCAGGTGGCTAGGGAACTGGCTTTCGGAGCATATTGAGAGGGTGGTGGTTGGGGAAATAGTCTCATCCTCAAGGAAGGTCATTAGTGGGGTCCCCAAGGGATCAGTCCTGGGGCCATTCCTGTTTAACGCCTATGTCTGTGACATAAGAAAGGATATCAGGAGTGAAATGAGCCTCTCTGCGGATGACTCGAAGCTGGGAGCATTGGTGGATGGGAAGGAGGGGAGAGTGGCCCTGCAGGGGGACCTGGAGGCTCTGGACAGGTGGTCGAGAGAGTGAGGACTTAAGTTTAATGCTGGGAAATGCAGGGTTCTGCACCTGGGGGTCAGTAACCCAGGTCAAGTGTACACCCTGGGGGAAGACATACTACAAGTCTCAAAGGGCCAGAGGGATCTGGGGGTGGTGGTGGATGTTAAAATGAACAACTCTGAGACTTGTAGAAGGGCAGCGGCCAAGGCCAATAGGATGCTGGGATACATCGCTAGGGGGATTACCTCCAGAAGGAGGGATATGATCCTCCCTCTCTATAACTGCCTGGTTAGGCCAGACCTCAAGTACTGTGTGCAGTTCTGGAGGCCGCACCTAAAAAAGGGACATTGCACTCCTGGAGAGGGTCCAGAGGAGGGCAACCAAAATGATCTGGGACATGGGGGAGAACTTATGGTGAGGAGGCCTGAGGAGCTCAACACGTACACCCTGGAGGAGGAGGACAGGGAGGACACAATACAGGTCTTTAAATACGTAAAGGGATCACTAGGAGGCTTGGAAGGGTGTTGCATATAAAAAAGGAGGGGGCAACCAGGAGGACACATGTGGAAGCTGGAAGGGGAGACTCGGGGAGTTATCACTGAGAGGGTGGTGGAACCATGGAATGTGCTGCACATGGGACTGGTGGAGGCTGATACTATGGAGGGGTTCAAGAGGGCTTGGACAGTTATAGAGGGAGGGTGAAGTTGTGGAAGTCCCATACCGTGAAAATACCCTGGAAAGTGGATGGGTAAGCCAAGGGGGTGGGGGGGGAAGGGGGTCAGCAAAATGTGCTCCCAGTATGGATGCGGACTATCGAGCAGATACAAAAGACCATAAGGCCTATTCTGCTGGCATTTTAGTACACTGGCATGTTAGTATGTTAACTTGTATTGCTGTAATTTGACTGCATAATGTAATCTGCTACCTTTTAGCCAGTTCCTACTTACAAAATACGCCTCGGTCTTAAAGACGACAGGAAACTGTTGTCATGAGGTTTGCCCTTTCTGTTCCTTTTCAATGTCAGTAATGCAGTCTGGTATGCTTTAAGCCATTTTTCATCAACTGATGATCTAGCTTTGTAATGCCCTGAAATGTGCACTATGTTCCCCTCTCCTCAGAAGCTACTGGTCATTTTTCTTACTTTCAACACATTCTACGGTATCAGGTACACCATTCCATGAACCCAGGTACTGAGCATTGGATGGGGGAGCTGGCCACAACATCTGAGAAGAGAGGACCTGGGAGTCGTCATTAGTGACCTCCTCAAACAATCCAGCCAGTGCAATAAAATATACAGCAAGGCAAGGAGCATGCTAGGATGCACTGGGAGGGGATCTGACAGTAGGAAGGTGGTAATGTTGCCCCTCTACAGCCGAGGCCTCACCTGGAGTACTGTGCCCTGTTCCGGAGTCCACACCTGAGAAATGACAGGAATAAGCTAGAGTGTGTTCAGTGGAGGGTCACCAAGATAATCTTGGACCAAAAGGGCAGATCCTGTGAGGCGGAGTATGAGGCCCACTGTATGTACCGCTGGAGGCCAGGCAGATCCTGTGAGGGGTATGCATGAGACCCTTAACATGTGTTTTGGAGGCCAGGCAGATCCCAGAGGGCTGCATGAGGCCCTTAACATGTACTCACTGGAGGCCAGGCAGATCCTGTGAGGGAGTGCACGAGGCCCTTAACATGAACTCGCTGGAGGCCAGGCGGATCCTGTGAGGGCGCACGAGGGCCCTTAACATGTACCGCTGGAGGCCAGGCAGATCCTATGGGAGGGCGCATGAGGCCCCAACATGTACTCGCTGGAGGCGCAGGCAGATCCTATGAGGGCGTGCATGAGGCCCTTAACATGTACTCGCTGGAGACCAGGCAGATCCTTTGAGGGCGTGCATGAGGCCCTTAACATGTACTCGCTGGAGGCCAGGCAGATCCTATGAGGGCGTGCATGAGGCCCTTAACATGTACTCGCTGGAGGCCAGGCAGATCCTATGAGGGAGTGCATGAGGCCCTTAACATGTACTCGCTGGAGGCCAGATGGGAGACGGATGACAAGAAATGGCTGCTGTTTCAATGTGCATGATCCTGGGAGGAATAAACAAAGTGAACTGTGAAGACCTATTCAGTAGGAGCAGTGCTGCAGTCACGTGATGACATCAATGGAGGCCAGTCAGTGAAAACTTCAACAGGGACATGAAGAATCTCTTCACAGAGAGTGGTGGAGCTGTGGAACAAATTAATCAGTAGCTGCAGAAGTAGTGGGGGCTAGGACTATAAAAGGGTTCAAATATGGCTGGGACAGGCTTAAAGGGCTCAAATCTTTTCAGGAGGAGGAAGAACTAGTGAGGTGGGGTGAGCAGAATGAGAAGAGACCTGGATAAACTTTCAAAATGGTCAGAAGAGTGGCAAATGGGGTTTAACGCAAAGAAGTGCAAGATAATGCACACAGGGAGGAGAAACCCTGAAACTACCTATATGTTGGGAGGGTAGTTTCTGGCAATCACAAGGGAAGAAAGAGACTTGGGCAACATCATCAGAGATGACCTGAAATCATCCAGGCAGACCACTAAAGCAGTAGGTAAGGCTAGAGGGATGTTGGGGTGCATTAGTAGGGGTATCACAAGTCGTTAGAGGGAGGTAATAATCCCTCTTTACAAGACACTGGTTATGCCCCATCTGGAGTACTGCGTTCAGTACTGGAGGCCACACCTTCACAAGGACATTAACAAAATGGAAGCAGTCCACAGAGGGGCAACCAAAATGGTACAGGAACTGCATCAAAAAACATAGGAGGACAGATTAACAGAGCTCATTATGTATACCTTAGAGCAAAGGAGGGAGAGCGGTGATATGATCGAAACAATCAAACATCTTAAGGGCATTAACAAGGTGAAAGAATCTAACATGTTTCAATATAACAAAAACAGCAGGACAAGAGGACACAGCATGAGATTAGAGGGAGGCAGATTAAGGGGTAATGGGAGGAAGTTCTTTTTCACAGAAAGGGTGGTGGATGCATGGAACGGCCTACCTCAGGAAGTTGTGGATATGAATACAGTGCAGGGCTTCAAACAGGCATGGGATAGGCATAAGGGAGCAATACAGATGAGTATGAATAATAGACTATTGACAGAGTACAGGCCTATGGCACATTCATAATGTAGAAAAAATGGGCAGACTGGATGGGCCTTGTGGTCCTTATCTGCCGTCAGCTTCTATGTTTCTAAGTGTGGGGGACAGTGCCTAAGAGAAGAGAGGGAGGATTTGGGATAAAAAAATCCCTTTGAGATATTAGTTCAGAGTTAATAGGTAGGAAACTGTTTATGGGCAGACTGGATAGACACTTGGGCCCGGATATTCAAACTGCACCAGGCTGTGGCGCAAGCCTGGACGCAGTGCAACTTGGCTGCGTAGGGGCATTGACTGGGCGATATTCAATGGAGCTGCACCATGGGATTCACATATCTGGAATGTGACATAATGCAGTGCGGGCTGCCGCCCATTAGCTCACGCTGTGGACCAATGGCGTACAGCCCCACCTATAGTGTCAGTCAGCAGGCAGCAGGCGGTGGATGCTGCGCCGCTGACGGGTGTGTGGAGCAGGCGGTGGGGCTCAGTGGGCAGGTGGGGAGGGGTACCGCTGGATCACCAGGGATACTGGACTATATTTTATTATTACAAATGCCCGCGATCGGGCTGACAGCGGTCCGCTGGACCACCAGGGATACTGGACTTTATTTTATTATTACAAATGACCCACGATCAGGCTGACACCGGTCCACTGGACCACCGGGGAGATAGGACATTATTATTTTAAACAGATGCCCACGATCAGGCATGGGGGGTGCCGCCACGGAGGTGCAGCCGGAGCTCAGGTGGCCACCCACAGGTGGCTGCTGCCGTGTTGTGCCCTGCAATACAGCAGCTCACCTGTGGGTGGCCAGCCGTTATTCCTTTTGGGGGTGTCACCTGTATGCGGCGCAAATAGGGGTTGCGCATGCATGGACTCCAGCACATCCGGGCTGAATATCGGGATGTGCAGATGCGCATGAGCCGCCCCCCTACCTAAGCCACATACATTACTGATGCACTCCGGCACATCGGGATTTGTGCCAGGCACAATCCTCGTTTGAATATTGCACCGGGGTGCATCAGTGGGTTACGCATGGCGCAACACTGTTGCGCCATGTGCAACCCTTTTGAATAGCTGGGCCTTGGTCTTTATCTGCCAGCAATGTCTGTTTCTATGAATGGTACAACTGATGTTACTGAGTGTTGGGTAATATAAATGAGAAAGCAGTAGCTGAAAAGAACAGAGGGATTAAAGGTAGTTACAAAGGCAATCAAAAATAGATTATAAGGCCACGTGGTGACAAAGAGGAAGTGTGTCATGCTTCTATACAGGCAACCCAGATCAGGGGAGCAAACTCTGATGCCTGCAGCTGACCCATCAGGTTGGGAAGAGTACTGCTACTTCCAGTCGGGGAGGGTTGACAATGACCCCTCAAAATGAACTGGGGAGACTGCTCCCTCCCAAAGAGTCGAGGGTAGGCGCGCATGCACAAAGCCATCCAAGCTGCGTGAGGTGCCACGTGGAGGTGGGTGGGAGTTAGAGAGTTGTCAAAAGAGAAGAAAAGGGAAAATCCCTACTTTGACAGCTCATGACAACAGCACTCCGGCTCGTTTAGCCACCAGGGCACATTTTCAGAAACAAACATGTTTGGAGAGTAAATATAGGTAATGCACCTGTAACTGTACTTCTACTAGTGGTACACAGTTCACATCCACACTCCGTTAGTTCTGCTAAGACAGCAGAGTCATCGGATGTCTTAAAGCTAAGCTCCTCTCACCACCTGGCTATTATATCCTCCAGCTCCACCCCATGACATCAGATCTCCTGTATGCTGCAAGCAGGGATCCAGGTACCATTTGCCTGGGCAGGGCGGGTGTGCTGTGAGGACAGGAACTGTTAAATCACTAGTAGAACTACTACAGTTACTGGTGAGTACACCATTTTTCTAACAACACAGATACGGTTCACTATTCACACTCTGGTAGACTCCTAGCAATCCTCCAGGAGAAGGGGGCAAACCGCACACCCCAATTTAGTGAACAGAGACAGAAGGATCGAGGATCCAAACGCAGCACTGTGATGACTCATTATATCTATGCTGTAATGGGAGATGAAGGTGGGTACTTTACTCCAGGTTGCAGCCCTGCATATATATTCGCAATGGGGTATCCCTGTAATCAGCTACTGAGGTGACGGTATGTCTGATGGAATAAGCTGTGAGCCACTTAGGGGACTCTCTACAAGCCAACCTGCAGCAGAGGTCAATGCAGGATGTAATCCACCTAGCAATAGTTTGCTCTGTTGTCAGTCTGCTAGGTGCAGCTTCAGCGCATGTTAGAAACAGCTGGCGAAGCCTTACCCCAAACTCCAGTTGTGTGCTCCTTATTGTAAGACAGCACACTCTACAGGTCTAAGGTGTGGAGCCTGCCATCGGCCTCTGACATCAGGCTGGTAAAGCATACCAATAAAGTAATCACCTGATTAAAGAGCACCTATCCCAGATTTTTCTCCTTGCCTGCAAAATCATCAAGAGGCTCCCTTACCTGACTGGAAGTTCCTCCATAGTAGTTAAAACATTTTCTCTTTATCCCCCTAAGGAAGGGAAGGGACTGCATTTTTTCCCTGAGGGGGCTAGCCGCTCGATCCTGTCCACTTCCTTATCGACGACGCTGTCCCAATGTTTTCTTGTTTTGTGAGGACATAAGATGCATAGCACGGGGACATACTCCATGCAAGTCCATGGGACAGCATTTTAAAACCCATTTTTACAAATGTAACATGACTTGTAGTACAAATCAGAGCCAGTATTCAAGTAACAAGTGCCTTGTTACTTGCATACTAGCTACGATTTGTAGTTTAGGTAGTCGAGGATCCCCTACCATCGAGTAGGAAAGGGGATCAAGCTCCTTACTCAGACACCAGATCGACAAACTCTTTCACTTAAATGCATAGCATTATCATACTAACATACTAAAATGCCAGCAGAATAGGCCTAACAGTCTTTTTCGTCTGCTCGTTTGGTCAGCCCCAACCCTGGGAGCAGACCTTGCTGCCCCCCTCGCCTTCTCTGGCTTCTCCCTTCCCAGTTCCGGATATTCTTGCTGCATTGGATTTTGCTTCCAGATCCCTTCCCCTGTACCTGTCCCACCCCCTCTTGAACCCCTCCACCATCTCTGCCTCCACCAGCCCCCTAGGCAGCACATTCCATGGCTCCACCACCCTCTCAGTGAAGTAGCACCACTTCCTTTCTCCCCTGAATCTTCCCCCCTCCAGCTTCCACCCATGCCCTCTAGTGGCCCCTTCCTCCTTCCTTCGAAGCACCCTGACTGTTCCTCCCCTATTTACCCCCTTCATGTACCTGAAGACCTCTATCATGTCCCCCCGGTCCCTTCTCTCTTCCAATGTGTACATATTTAGCTCTTCGAGCCTGTCCTGATAGGTCCCGTCCCCCAAGCCCCAAATCATTCTGACTGCCCTCATCTGGACCCTCTCCAGGAGTTTAATGTCCCTCTTTAAGTGTGGCCTCCAAAACTGCACGCAGTACTCGAGGTGCGGCCTCACCAAGCAGTTATACAGAGGGAGTATCACTTCCCTCCTTCTGGAGGTGATCCCCCTAGCGATGCATCCCAGCATCCTGTTGGCCTTGGCTGCTGCCCTCCTACAAGTCTCTGAGTTGTTCATCTTGACATCCACCACCACCCCAGGTCCCTCTCAGCCATCGAGACTTGTAGCATTCCCCCAGGGTGTACACTTGGCCGGGTTTCTGGCCCCACGTGCAGTACCTTGCATTTCCTGCACTGAACCTCAGCTTCCACTTTCTAGACCATCTTTCCAGAGCCTCCAGGTCCCCTGTACAGCCACCCTCCCTCCTCCCCATCCACCACCGCCCCCCAGTTTTGAGTCATCTAAAGAGACTCATCTCACTCCTGATACCTGTCCTTATGTCAGAGGCGTAGGCTGAACAGGAGGGGCCCAGGACTGATCCTGTGGGACCCCACTAATGACCCTCCTTGGGGATGAGACTATCTCGCCAACTACGACCCTCTGGGTCCAGTCCTGGAGCCAATTGCATAGCCATCTGATCTTCTGGTTCCCCACCCCCATTTCTTCCAGCTTATCCAACAGGCCCACGTGAGGAACAGAGTCAAATGCCTTGCTGAAGTCTAGAAAGAGGACTTCCACTGGTCTACCCAGGTCCAAGGTACTCGTCACCCTGTCATAGAACTCCACAAGGTTTGTCTGACATGGTTTCCCCGGGACGAATCCATGCTGTCTATCGTCCAGACACCCTGACTTTTCCAGGTCCCCCCTAGCCTCTCCTTGACAATGCCCTCCATCACCCTGCCCACCACCGATGTCAGGCTGACAGGCCTGTAGTTCTCTGCCACCTCCCTTGATCCCCCCTTGTGGATAGGCACTATATCCGCCACCTTTCAGTCCTGGGGCACCCACTCTGTCCTCGGTGAAAAGCTCCGCCAGGGGTTTCGCAAGCTGACTCCTTACAAAATGCCTTCATGGTGTAGAGTATGTCTTATATAAGGCCCACAGCCTAGAACTATAGCCACTCAGGAACCAGGCTAAGAGGTGCAGGGATCAAAGGTTCGCATGCAGGATCATCCTGCTGTCTGGTCAGTAGAGCCGGGCAGACAAGCAACCTCCACAGAGGGCTGCTGCGGAGACTGAGTAGATCTGGATACCAGAACTTCCTGGGTCAATTTGGAGCTATAAGGATCATCTGTGCCTTGTTCTTTCATATCCTGTGGACCAACGGGAAGGGAGGGAAGACGTACAGGAGTCTTGGGGTCCAGAGTTTTGTGAAGGCATCCCCCAACAGTGTCCCAGACTGTGGGTGGAGGGGGAGCAGGCATAAAACAGTCTGTTTTCTATTCTCCCATAAGGAAAACAGATCCAACAAAGGGGTGCCCCACTGGGAGAACAGGTGTTCCATCACCTCCCAATTCAGGGACCACTCATGGCAACATCTCTTCGACCTGGATGAGAACATCTGTTAGCAGATAGTTTTTTCTCCCATGACATGGATCGCCAAGAGATCTGCACCCAGCTTGTGCACGAGTGTCCAGGTGCAAAGAGCTTCCTGACACAGTGAAAGGGAGTGCATCCCACTCTGCCAGTTCAGACAGAACACAGTGGTTGTGTTGTTCATCTGGACCTGAATGACCTGACCTCTAATCAATGAAACGAATTCCGCCAGAGCAAGACACACTGCACAGAGCTCCAGCTGGCTGATGCGGGGATGGACTTGCGGTATGACCAGAACCCTTGGGTCTATGGTCCCACAGGTGTGCTCCCCATCCTACCAGGGACGTGTCTGTCATGAGCATGATGGACAGTTTGGGGCAGACAAATGGGATTCCCTCCTCCAGATGTTGTGGGTCCAGCCACCACAGGATGGCATCCGATACCATGACCGGTTGGTCCAGGTGACCTAAGCACTGGGACCACTGCTGACCCAGCTCCCACTGCAGGCGGAGGATGCCATGCACCTCAGCAGCCACAGAAAGTTCCTGGCAGAGTGCCAAGTGCCCAACCTGAAATGATCAGGAAAAAGAGGTAAGGTCCAATGCCCAGACTATAGGGAAACAGCCTTGACCTGCAGGAAGTCAACTTATAGCCCAATGAACTTGATCATCTACAAGGGGACTAGTTCTGACTTGGCAGGGATTGCTAATCAACATTTTTTTGATTAGCTATCATGCCAACTTAACAGCATCTTATAATCCTGGCATTTTGAAGTACCAGGTACAGTATTTGTTGCTTCTGTTCAGGGACACTTGCCTTTCCCTGCCAATCATTTCTTCTCTGTCTCTCTCTCTGTCTCTAGGCTTGTTTCCTTGCAAGCTATGTCTTCTGCTTGTCTATCTGTCCCTCACCCAAACTCTTCCTCACTCTCTTGGATTTTCTTGTTTTACTGCATTGTCTTCTCCTGACTTTTGTTTCTCTCCCTCTTACTTTGCTTTTCCTTTCTACCTACACCTCTTTGTTTGGGTGTTTTTTTTCTAGCATCTCTCCAGGTTGGTTTTTTTTTTTTTGGACATTGCTGTGCCTTGGGTTTCTCTCTCTGTGGTCTTAAACATTGTTATTCTCCCTTAATATTTCTTAAGTGTTTTGCCTTTCCTCTGTCACTATACATGCATTATTTCTGCACTTTAAAAAAAAAAGGTAACTGTTTTCATTTTGGTCCTTCCTGTTATAGTGCTCCAAGCATGGCCACTGGGTCAGTCTGCTACCCTGTAACAGAAATAGCTGCTGTCAGAGTTGCTGTGTGCTTATGGTGTTGACCATACAAAGTACTGAAGCACTTCCAGATTCAGCCACAAGCAGATCTTATTTCTCTTCCTTCTCCTGCGGGGCTTCTTTTAGGCAGTCCCTCTTCAGTTTGGTTGCTACTACAGCGAAGCTTCATGGGACCTGAAGTTCTTAGACTGTAAACACACTACAGCTACAGAGCAACAAAGTGCCCAGTATTAGTTAGCTAGACGAGTGGCTCATATCCAGGTCTGATTAGCAAACTGCTGATTTTGTGTCACAAATTGCAATGTAAATCCATTTTATGCCTTGCAACTGGGCCACATCCTCCAGAGTGTCGACTGAGAGCCCCAGAGTCTAGGAAATCAATGCCTCGTCAATCTCCTTTGACAGCTGATCAATAAGTTGAAGAAAAATCTTAATTGCTAGCTTGGCTGGCGTCAGGATCAACAAGCCTAACAGGGTTGCCATGAAGCCCCTGATCACAAGGATATTGGCCAAGGTCAAATGGCTGGAGGAGTTAAAAGAGCAGAAAAAGCATGATCTCTCCTGGTCCCATGACCTACAACACTTTTTGTGCTTTCTGCTGCAGTAAAAAGGGCTCTCCTTAAAGGTCTAGAGGGCCTTACACATTACCCTAAACCCATCAGAGAATGACCCTCCGACCCTAGCCCCAGCCAAGAATAGGGCAGAGACTGATGAACTCACTTCTTCCATGACCACAATCTGAGCAGGTGACCCCACAGCCACTGAGGCCTTTATCCGGTCTTTTAGCTGACCGGGGCCAGCCAAGTCTTGTTGTCTTTGATGGATGCTGGCAGCATGGCCAGCACAAACTGCATTCTTCAACAACGACTTCCGTGTGGGATTGCCCAGGCAGTATAAACGTGGTCGTGCAGCTCTATATCAACATTTTCTGCCTACACTAAGTGCAGAATTTAAAAAAACATTTTTTCACCCTCCATCGATTGTGAAGTGGAGCCAGAAGACCTTGGAGAAACATTAATGCTAAACAAGGACTAAAATAGTCAAAGGTATTCCTGAAAAAAGCGTTTGAAACATAGACTCCTTCAACTGCTGTGGAGCTACGAAGGAGGAGACCTGTCCCTTCCAGTGGAAAGAAGGGCTGATGCCACAGGGTGGAGCTGGAGGCTATACCACCTGCGTAGTGGGAGCAGCTTAGCTTGAAGAACCTTCCAATGACTCGGCTGTCTCCAGCAGAATTGCCAGTGTGGACAGTGAACTGTATCTAAAATGTCAGAACTACTGTTGGGCCCTAAAATACCTGACTTCTAACAGAAATCTCTTTACAGGGAAAATGGCTCAAAATTCTCTTTAGTTTGAAAAACACATGTTCTGACTGCTCACCTTCTGTAGAATTTGCTAATGTAGCAGGTTGTTTTGTAGCTACTTCCTTTTTCTTAATAAAACTGAAAAACTGAGTGCTCACCTTAGCAGTTTTACTTACCACCACATGACAAACTGTTAACAGACTTTGAAAAACTCCCGCTGCATCTTTCCTGAAATCTGGGGACACACCCATCCCACTCGAGCCACTCATGATGCAGTGAGAGGAAACAACTGTGTGGACGTTCCTGAAGTTCAGGGACTGATCATGAGGAAGAGTTCAAGGATTTGAAACAAAAGGTTTACTAACATACCAAAATGCCAGCACAGTAGGCCTAATGGTCTTTAGTGTCTGCTCGTTTGGTCAGCCCCCAACCCCCATCCCCTCAGGCTTCTCCATTCCCAGTCAGAGATGTTCCCCTGTATTGGACTTTGCCAGCACAACCCTACTCCTATACCTGTCTGAACCCCTCCACAGTCTCTGCCTCCACTAGTCCCCTGGGCAGCGCATTCCATGGTTCCACCACCCTCTCAGTGAGTAGCACCCCCAAGTCTTCCCCTCTAGCTTCTACCCGTGCCCTCTAGTTGCCCCCACTTTCCTTTGGAGCACTTGACTGAGCCTCCCCTAATTTAGCCCCTTCATGACCTGAAGACCTTTATCATGCCCCCCATCCCTCCTCTCCTCCAACGTGTACATGTTGAGCTTTGAGCCTCTCCCATAGGTCCTTTCTCACAAACCCCAAATGATTTTGGTTGCCCTCCTCTGGACCCTTTCCAGGAGTGCCAATGTCCCTTTTTAAGTGCGGCCTCCAAAACTGCACACAGTACTCGAGGTACAGCCTAACCAAGCAGTTGTACAGAGGGATCATCACTTCCCTCCTTCTGGAGGTAATCCCCCTAGCGGTGCTTCCCAGCATCCTATTGACTTTGGCCGCTGCCCTCCTACAAGTCTCAGAGTTTTTCATTTTGACATGCACCACCACCCCCAGGTCACTCTCAGCCATCAAGACTTGATGCATTAAAACCCTTCCCCCTAGGGTACACACTTGGCTCAGGTTTCTGGTGCCCAGGTGCAGAACCCTGCATTTCCCTGCATTGAACCTTAGACTCCACTTCCTTGACCACCTCTCTACAGCATTTAGGTCCTCCTGCAGGGTAACCATCCCCACATCCCCATCCACCACTGCTCCTAACTTGATCTGGTTTGATCCGATTCCTTCACAAGCATATTTTTCTGTTTCAGTAAGAGAAAAATAACCAGTGACATCTACAAATGCTCTAAAGGTCAAGTAACAATTTTAAAAAATTTCAATGAGAAAATGTGATGCTAAACGGTTGGGTCAGCATTATCCCTGCAGTCTTTGTGGTTCAAGCATTTTAAGTTATTTTTTACTTTCTGTTTTTGACACCATGGACCTGATCTGGATGGATTCTTGGTCTTTAGCTGCTGGAAACATCTAGGGTTCTATGACCAGGGATCCTCCTTCCATCCCCCTCAATATCTCTTTCCCACCCTTTGAACTCCTTTGGGACCAATACTTTTTTTCCTGCCTTCGCTCACCCATAACTGGCCCACAAACCAGACACCTGGATTTGTTTGTCCTCACAGGTGGGTCCTCAGAGGGAGACCAGGCCTCCGAAGAGAGGGCACACTTTCACTCAACAGAAGACCAGAGAGAGGAAACGGGCTAAGCAGTGCTGTTGGGTATCATGGAACTTCCTTTTTCCCCAAGTTCGCCCAATATTTTTTTGCCCTGCAACCCTACCACATATCCCTCATAAAGAGCTTGCTCCTCTGGAGTGACCCTGCTTTTAAGCCAATAAGTGCCAGCAGAGGGGTGGGTAGGTTCCACTCCTCCTTCGGAACTCCCCTGCCAGCCCAGTTCTGACAGGGTTACACTTCTGATTCACACACCAGGTGAACGGGCTGTTCCGTAAAGGACCACTGTGTTCCTTCCCTGCGTGAGATCTCTTTCCGTCAGCCACGAGCAGGCATCTGTACAGTCAGGATGATACAGTATCAAATTCTGATGGTATAATAACTGTGACACGTAATACTGTGGTTATTGGGCCCTATACATGAAGCTGGGGGCGCCCACACAGGATGGCATAGCACAGTATGTTGGTGCAGCGCGGATACACACAGGTGGCATGTACAAACTGTGCGCAGTGTTGTGCGCTTAAGTTGGCCATGGATGAGGATGATAGCAGGGCATGGAGCAGGCAGAGGGGCAGATCCACACAATGTGCAACACACATCCCCCCAGACACGCATGCATAACTGCCACGTCAGAAAGTCACGTGGGACCCACACGTGCAACATTACGCAAGGGGTAGGGCTGTCTTAAACCACTGGTACGCAGTGTGCAAGCCGACACTGTGCTCGGTAGGGAAGATCCCAGCCACGGGCATGCCTTTGTTTCCGGGTTGGGGGGAGGTTCAGTGCACCAGTGTAGCGCAGTATACCTGGATGACAGTCTCCAGGACAGCCACCTGTGGGTTGGTGAAGTTTGACAACCTAGGCCATGTGGTGCTTATCAAGGGGCCAGGTGCCATGGTGTCAGTGAGCCCGTTCCCCTCCACTTGTGGGTTCTGGACAGTGAACACATTCTGTATGGCTGCCATGCCTCCTTGAGGTGCGCTGTTGCCTTCGTTCTCCATGCTGGCATTCACATCCATGGATGCGTGCAGCAATGCGGTTGTCTATATATGGCGGGGTCACAGGGCATGCCCGTATTCCTAGGTACCACGTGCCCCACTGCAGGTGCTGTCCCTTACCTTGGTCACGCGTGCGCCCATGGTTGTGCATACCAGTGTGCACTACTGTCTTGTGCAGCACATGTGCGCACAGCAGCGGCGCATTTACGTCGCCTTTGTGCACAAGGCCCATTGTGACTAGCGTAGTTTTATGGAAGTTGGTAATTTTTGTACAAAAAATATCTCCTCAAACTCATTTCAGCTGAAGCAGAATGGAGAGTTGTTCCTAACCCCCCCCCCCATTTAGTTAAAATGCACAAAAACTATGGTATACTATAAACTATAGTTATCACAGCATCAGAAGTTGGTCATACTTCAAACACTACTGTATACCATGAAACCTTGATATAGTGACATCCCTACTGTGCAGCAGAAGAAGCTACCCTCCCTCCCTCCTTGAGGTAGAAGGAGTCCCAAAGGAATGACAGAAGTCGACCTTGCTGGTAAGTACCAGACGTTCCAGCCCCAGGGTGTGAACCTGGCTTGACTGGCTGGCAAGCTGTAGTCCTACCGCTGCTTTAGCTACTTGCCAGGTCAAAGATTTTAAAGCATATAACGGGGGAGGGTGTTGAAAGAAATCACCTGCACATACTCTCCAGCTGAACCTAAACCCAAAAACAAATACCAGATTCTACACAGCACTCCGCCCCCCCTCCCCAAAGTCAGATTCAGGAAAAAGTGTTTACTATATCACTGTTTTACCGGTAAATAAAACTGCTTTAGACATCTTTCATACACAGCTGCAACTAAATGGTCTGAAACATCTCTGAACATCAATTACCTCAGTATCTGTTATACAAGTCATAAAGCCCTCCACTGCCTGTGGTCAGGACTCTAACACTGCCACTGCAATTATCTAGCACCAACACATATCTGCTTCATTGGACTTTACAGTTTAAAGTGCATAACAGTATCAGGATTATCATTCTGGAATTCTGTCTCCTGAGTCCATTTCTGAGACATTGCTCTCTGCAACACTTGCTATAAACAGCATACCAAAATCTTGCAAACCAAGGAGTGTATTTAAGATCAGAGAGGGAAGCTGAAGAGTGAGTAAACTGAACTGTAATGGCCAGACTCAATATACCATGAGGTCTGCTCTGCTGGCATTTTAGTATGACAGTATGAGGTGGGGAAGGGGCAGCAAATGAGTTCCAGCCTCAAACAAACACCAATGTTCAAACAACCACACCACCCTTGCTCTCTGCCAACTAGTTCCCAACCCAACCTGAGCCCCAAGACAAGTACAACCACTGCCGGGGGATAAGCAATGCCGCCAGAGGGACCAAAATCCACCACTGAATGATGCCACCAGGGGGACACACCTGCAGTCAAGCAATTCCACCACGGGGACAAAAATCTGCAATTAAGCAAAGCTGACAGGGGAACCAACACTCTGCCATCGACCACTGCTCCCGTGGGGCCCAGTCAATGCAAGATGCCAGGGAATCAAAATCCCATCAACCAATGCCACCAGGAGGACCAAACCTGCCACTAATTGTAGTTGCCAAAGAAATCAAAATTTGCCACCGACCAATTTCATCAGGGGACCAAAATCTGTCACTGAGCGATGCCGCCGGGGGACCCAAACCTGCCGCTGAGCGATGCCGCCGGGGAACCCAAACCTGCCGCTGAGCGATGCCGCCGGGGGACCCAAACCTGTCGCTGAGCGATGCCGCCGGGGGACCCAACCCTGTCGCTGAGCGATGCCGCCGGGGGACCCAACCCTGCCATTGAGCGATGCCGCCGGGGGACCCAAACCTGTCACTGAGTGATGCCGCCGGGGGACCCAAACCAGCCACTGAGCGATGCCGCCGGGGGACCCAAACCTGCCACTGAGCGATGCCGCCGGGGGACCCAAACCTGCCACTGAGCGATGCCGCCGGGGGAGCAAAATCTGCCCTCATGAAAAGCTGCCAGTGGGACCTAAACCTGGCACAGAGTTAATCTGCCAGGGACACCTAAATCTACTGTACCCCACCCCAACATCGGGCATTCCTGATAAAATGAACTATACCCCTGCAGCTTTCATTATCTCCACCCAACCATCACTGGCAATAAACTTGTGCACCATATCAGCAAACATTCACTGCTGTCCCAACAGCATCAGCTACCTGCACAACAAGATCAAGTACACCCCAGCTATAAACAACATCAGTCACCAGCAGCAACCCACCCCATGTAATTGCATCTACCCTCACTGCTCCCAAGGGAAATTAAACCTGCCATCCACTACCTCTGGCAACTACAGCAGCGATGGGAACTCACAAACAAGATAACATGATCATTACCTGCTCCATTGTCACCAACAGCAAGCCACCCCAAATGGGACACATCTACTGCTGCCACCAAGTGGAACCAAACCTGCTGTCCTCCGCCAACAATAACGCAACCCAGAAACAAGATCAAACAAGATTTGGCTGGTGCCAACACAGCTGGTCTTGCTTTTCTTATGTTATTATCTTTGTTTAGTTTTGCTGCAGGCCGTACTGTCTCACTACTATAATTATAGTTACATATGGACCACATTCAATGTCAGTTTTACATATTTTTGCATACAGTGCCTGCAAGGAGGGCTCTGTCACAGCAGCACTGCTTGTCAGTAATGCTCCTCACACCATATACAGTGGTTCATGAACACCCAACACCAGGCAATTTGTTTAATCCCCCCAGCACTGAACCCATTTACAGCTAGCCCTTTAATATTACCTGCACCATGTTTAGTTTTGATTTGGTGATGGTCTGGGTTGGACACCGCACCCATCAGGTAGCTCTAGGAAGAGCAGTAGATCCCCCCCCACCCATAGGCCAGGTTGGGCATCAGGCCTGTCGGGAAGTCTGGGGAAGGGAGATGGATCGGTTTTATTCCCAGACAGGCAGGTTGGGCTTGGGGATTCATCAGGTTCTTGAGGGAAGGGGGGACAGGGATTTTCTAACAGATTATGTTGGGCACTGGACTAGTTAGGCAGTTGGGGGGAGGGGGCCTTTTTTAATTTATTGATGAGCTGGATTGGGCACTGGGCCATCAGGTAGTTTGCAGGAGGGGGACAGATGTTTTATTCCTTGATGGGTCAGGCTGGACACCGCACCATTCTGCTGCACAGCAGGCTGGGTTGAAGCATGCATAAAGGTGGGAGAAGCATCAGTGCAGCAGCAGCCCTAAGGCCCCCGTGCAGTGCTTGAGCCCCTCACTGTACCCAGGTGGATGGGCATGGGAGAGCATGTTTTCTTACCTCACCTATTTCACCTTCTGATCACCGCTTTGCTGCTGCTCCTCCTCATCTCCATTTGGCTTAATACACAGGTCAGCTTGGCCACAAGACCCATCATGTAGTTGGAAAAAAGGGATCATTTTTTTTAAGCAATAAGGCATGACAGGGTGTGTGTTATTGTGTAATAATGTCACTCCTGGGGTGGGTCGAAGCACGAGGTGAAGCTGTGTGCTTCCACCACCCCAGGAGTGACGTTATTACACAATAACACACACCCTGAAGTGCCTTATTGCTATCTATACAATGGCTCATTTTAAAATAATATTAAAAGTTAAAAACATTTTTTTTTAATATCTGTATTGTTTTTGTATGAGAGGTATATTTGAGAAATAAGAGAAAAAAGTAGTCCAGTAGGTGGTGCTGCTGCTAATGTATGGCTTTCTTGTGCATGGAACCCCCCAGACACTGCGTCATGTGGTACGTTTTGTATTTAATTAGTGTGCTCCGCTGCTTGTTTTGGAAGCAGTTGAAGCGGCATATTTTTTTTATTTTGTTACCTGTAGAAAGAAACCATGGCTTAAAAAAAACATCGAGTGGAGTGGTTACTCGCTCTCCGAATCTGGACATCAGCAGGAGCTGTAAGTTACAGGTCATTTTATTTTGTTAAAGTGCTTTTGTGAAAAGGAAAAGTTTTTCAGTTTTGAGAAGCTGGTGAGGGTTTAAAATGGCATTTCCTCCATTTTTTTTTTAAAATGGCCGAACACATGGGCAGCAGGTTTCATATTCGCAGGCAGGTAGAGTGAAGTCAAACATGGAGAGCCGCGTTTATTTTTGTGTTGTTGCTTGTGTTTACTTGAATCAAGGAGTGAGGCAGTGATCCAGAAAACGTGTGTTTGTTGTTTGGGGGAGGAGCTGCCTAAGCTGTGACGGCTTAACGGACTGTTGGTTTGACAGGGGCTTGCATGGGCAGGGAGAGATTTTTCACTGTTGTCCGGACAGTTGTGTGCCTGGACTCAATACAGTGATGTTATGGCTTAATATCATCACTGTCCGAGGCACAAACTGACCAATCAGAGAACAGGATTTTTTATTGCCATTGTATAATTATTTTTTATTCATTCCCCGACAGGCCAAGTTGGGTACTAGATCTGTCAGATTTTTGGGGGAGGGGACAGTTTTTTTTTTTTTTTTTTTATTCTCTGATGTACTGGGTTGAACACTGGATACGTAATTTTCTTGGGGGTAGGGGTATACTCTTTTTGTTTCGTGACAGGCTATGTTGCATACTAGACTCATCTGGTAGTCTGGGATACAGGGACATTTTTTTTTTTTATTCCTGATGGGCTGGACTGGGTATCAGACCAGGAAGGTAGTTGTAGTCGGAGAGGGCCAGACGTTTTTGTATTCCAATGGGTCAGGTTGGGCACTGCGTCTGTCAGGTTGTTGGGGAAGAACATACGAACATGTGAATCTGCCAGCAGATAAAGGCCTTATGGTCTATCGAGTCTGCTCAAGTATACAGCTAGCAACCTTTATACTGCAGCTGCCCCTCCTCCCTCTTACCCTATCCCATCCCCTTCTGAAGCAGTCCACTGTTCTACAGGATACAACTTCCACAGGTAACGCATTCCACCAAGACACACCACTCTCTCTCTCTGTAAAAAAGTGTCTTCTCATTTCCCTCCTGAACCTTTCCCACTCCAATCTGAGATTGTGACCTCGAGTGTCCCTACCCCCCTTAACCTGAATAGTCCCCCCGTGCCTGTGTTGTTTATTTCCTTCATGTACCTGAAGGTTTCATTCATATCCCCCCGTCTCTCCTCTCCTCCAGTGAGTACATGTTCAGCTTCCTCAGCCTGCTTACGTAGGGTATGTCCCCTAGTCCCTGGTTCATCTTTGTTGCCCTGCGCTGCACCCCCTCCAGTAACTTAATGTCCCCCTTTGGGTATGGGTGCCAGTACTGCATGCAGTACTTCAGATGTGGCCTAACCAATGACCTATACAATGGCAGGATCACCTCCCCTCTCCTTGAAGATAGACCCCTTGGCAATACAACCCAGCATTCTGTTGGCCTTTGCAGCTGCCTTCCTGCATTGTGCTGAGTTGTTCACTGAGCCGTTATAATCACTGCCAGATCCTTCTCCTCTGTCATGATTAGCGACCCCCCCCCCAGCTGGTAGCTCCTTGGTTTATTTTGCCCTGAAATGTAGCACCTTGCACTTTTTGGCACTGAACCCCAACTGCCAGGTGTCTGACCAGGTCTCCAATTTTGACAGATCATCCTGCAACCCATGCTACCCTCCTAGGTCATCCACTGCTGCTCCCATCTTGGTGTCATCTGCAAACACACTGATCTTGCTCTTGATGCCCACTGAGATGTCTGATATGAACATCCTAAACAACACTGGTCCAAGCACTGGGCCCTGCAGTACTCTGCTTGTCAATGCCCTCGGAGATAAGAGCTCTCCTCCCACCACCACCTTCTGCTGCCTTCCCTGTAACCAGCTTACTATCCATCCCACCATTTTCGCCCCTGCACCTGTACCTGCCAGTTTATTACCCAGCCTCCCATGCGGCACCAAGTCGAATGCCTTACTAAAGTCCAGAAACAGGACATCCACTGCATGGCCCTTGTCCAACTGTCTAGATAACCACCAGGTTGGTCTGACAGGATCTGCCTGTGACAAACCTATGCTGCCTAACGTCTGCAGCCCACTGGTCTCCAGAAGGGACACGAGCCTCTCCTTCAGGATTGTCTCCATTAGTTTTCCAACGATGGATGTGAGGCTGACCGGCCTGTAGTTTCCTGGTTCGTCTTTGGGACCGCTCTTATGGAGGGGTACCAAGTGAGCCATCCTCCAGTCCTGAGATACACTTCTTGAGACCAGTGAGGCATTGAACAGGTCTGCCAAGGGCCCCGCCAGGATTTCTGTTGGCTCTCTCAGTACCCTGGGGTGAATGCCATCCAGCCCTGGTGCCTTGTCCACCCTCAGTGCCCTCCAGTACTATGCCCTCTGTGACTCTTCCATCTGTCACCTCCTCCCCCCCCCCGTAGTAGTGCCCCTCCTTTCTCCTTAGTAAACACCAAGCAGAAGTATTCATTAAGTGCTTCTGTCTGCTCTGCCCTGGTTCTACCCACCCCATCCCTCTTAACCAGTACTATTTGTCCCACCACAGCAACTTTTCTCCTGATGTAGCTGAATTCCTTCTCCCCTTCTTGATGCCTTGCGCCAGCCTGAGCTCCTTAGACGCCTTGGCTGCCCTTACTGCCTTCATAGCCTCCTTCGATTTCTTCAGGTAATTCTCTCTGTCCTCCCCTCTCCCAATTTTTTTTGAACCTCCTAACGGCGGCTCTTTTATTTCTTACTTTCTCCATGACTCCCTTGCTCAATCAGCTGGGTTTCTTGGCCCTAGCTGTCTTACTCTGGAACCTGATGTAGGTTTTGGTTGCCTCCTCAATCCCCAGTTTTATGACCTCTCACCTCTGGTTAATGTCCATATTAGTTTGAATTCTGCCTAGATACCCTTTAACTACCTCCTCCATCCTCCCAAAGTTGGCCTTCCTGACGTCCAACACTCTTGCACCTGTTTCTACTATCTCCTTACCCATTTTCAATGTGAACCACACTGAGTGGTGGTCACTCCCTGCCAGCGGTTCTTCCACTCACAGCTCCCTCACAAACTCCCTATTTGCCAGCACAAGGTCTAGGGTGTTCCCTAACCTGGTTCGCTCGCAGACCATTTGCATTAGGAAGCTTGGAACACATCCAGAAGTATGCTCCCTTCTATTAAATGGTAGCTACGGTACACCTTGCAGCCTTCTCTCATACAGTGCCCCCCCCACCTTCCCATTTACCCTATCTCTGCGCAATATCTCATACCCTGGTAATGGGTGGCCCATGTTTCGGTGATGGCTGCCATGTCCACCTCCCCTTCTGCCATGAGAGCCTATAGCTCTGCTGTTTTGTTCCTTATGCTCCTAGCATTCAAGAAGAACAGATTTGTTTTATTCCCTGATGGGCTGGGCACTGAACTCGTCAGGCAGTTGGGCACTAGATCCATCAAGTTTCTGGGGGAAGGGAGACATATTTTTTATTCTCTGACAGGCAGGGCTATATACTGGACCCATCAGGTAGTTTTCAGGCAGGAAAAGCAAGAGGAAGAGGGAGGAAGAAGCGAACCTCAGACAGGGTACTCCACAGAGATTAGCCTGTAACTGCCAACAATTATTCTGGCATATTATTACCGATTGACATCTCTTGATGTTTAAAGGGAAACTCCTAACAGTAGAAAAAGGGCAACAGTTGCTGCAGAAATACCCGATTAGGGCTTTCAGCATTAAAGTAACATTTTAAGTATCTGTGCCCAATGTTATCTTATTTTGAAAAGCCCACTCTGACTGGAATGTCTCTGAGCCAGCGGTCATTCAGCACACACCAGGCAGCTTTTGACGGGCAGGGTATGCTAGCGACAGTTACCAACTCTGTTAGTAGTTGGTAGTTCTCACTAGCATACCCCACGTGCCAGAAGCAGCCTGGTGTATGCAAGATCGCCAGAGGCAGCTAGGTGAAATAACGGTTGGGGCTGGTCTTTCAAAGTAAGATAACACTAGACACAGATACTTAAAAATGTTACTTTAATACTGAAAGCCCTATCAGGCATTTTTTTGGCAACTGGTGCCCTTTCTATGCTATCCAGAGTGTCCCTTTAACATAGAACTTGCTTTATATGTTATTATATTGTAGGTGATTATTAAACCTATTGTAACTGAGGTCACTTGTCCTGATGTTTCACCCAGTCTTGGCTAGGAAATGCTGGAAAACAAGCAGATATTAGCTTAATGCACTCGTCCTGGTAAAATAAAATGTTTAGTAATAATAAAATACTCAGAGCCCTGTTTCTGCAGTACTACTAGATAAACAAAATTCCCCTGATTAATGCCTACATTGGTATAGCGGATGGTAATGGGAGATAAGCAGAGATACAAGTATCAACTCCTGACGATGATTTACCAAACACATACAATGCCAATAAAAAAGGGAAACGCTTGAAACATTTTTTGGGGGCGGAATTGTTGTTATGGGCCACTCTATAGTACCACATTGCTTTTGTGGAACAGTAATCTTCAGCAACTGAGACATCAACATATTTCCATAGCAACAGGCTGCTGTCACAAGCAGCAGATTCTGACCTCCACCGTAGGAAGACTGTTAGGCGACAGCAATCCAGGTCACTTAAAAACATCCTCAGTAATAAAGAATGAAGTGGCGTCAAAAGACCAACTGTGAAGAAATGTTTTGTGACAGAGTTTCACCAATGCCAACTCTGGTTTTAGTTTTATATTTCCAGGTGCCCAAGCCACTCCTGAGAAAGATTTATAGGTTTGATTTCAGAGACAGGAATTCAAACCTGATCCTGCAAAAAAATTCCACATTATATATAATGGATGGAGTTGACAGGCAGCCACTGTGCCCTGTAAAGATTTATTTATTTGTTCAATTTTGGTAACCGGGTAGGCCCACTGAGCCCCAAAGGTCCTTTTTCCGGGGCAACCCGGATTTAGTTACAGAGGTATACAGGTACAGTATTTGGTTACAGAGGTGAATTGGTAATATAGTGGTCATGCTAGACCAGTTCCCCCTGCCACATTGGTTTCCTGTCTCTCAGAAGTCCAATGGGAGCTCCTCTTGCTGCTGACACGGTTTCATTCTTATTTAGTATTCTAACTTGACTCTGCCATGGATCGTGAAATAAGGGGAACCGATTTGGCAGGTGGAACCAGTTTTGCACCACACCAGGTCCCCATCTTTCAAGAAGCATTTCCGAGCAGAGTGAGAGCTCCCTGAAAAGTGCTCAAGATTGTAACCCAGCAATGGCATTCATATGGTGCACTACTATGAGTAGAAAAACCAAAAACAAGATGCCACTTCACCTGAGCTATATGATAGCGGAGTGCCCAAGCAACAGGCAAGCCACATCCAACACTATATGATGAATGACCCATGGGGTTATTACAAAATTGATCTTACACATTATTTAGCTAATATTTACTGTCGATATTAGATATATAGAATAGTGAATGGGTAACCATCCACAACAAGGCTGTGTTTCCATCAAGGGTGTGGATGATATTACAGAGATCGAGAGCGAAGCCTTAGTGATCTCGCTAATGTCATCAACTGCCAGAGATGGGAACGCAGCCTTAGTTGTGGATGGTCACCCATCTACTGTTTTATATAGTATATGGTTCCCCTAAGTTTTGAAAAAAATAATTTCACAAGCTTTCATACCTTGTGATCATGGTTCCGCTTGCTCCCGGTCCTCGCTGAAGACTTGCTCTGCTCCCGACTCCAGAGATCCCAGTCCTCTCTGTTGTTCTCTCTGCACCCGACCGCAACCATAAAACAGAGACAGTTATTTAAAAAAAAAGGAAAAGGAAAAGGGGTTCTTTAGACACACTGGGGAAAAACGAAGGGTGAAGGGGCACATTGGCAGGATTAAAACAAGGGAGAGATGGGCACAAGACCCAGGGGAGCAGGCTGAGGTACTAAGTGAGTACTTCACCTCAGTTTTCACCAAGGAAAATGGGGGGCTGCATCATACATGGGAGGAGACAGTGATACTGAGGAGGGAGGGACCCTTAACGATCGGCGGGTCTGGGGAGAGGCGGAGGCATCACTGGCGGGGAAGGGGGAGGCTAAGCAGGGGAACGAGGTAGCGGAGGTGGAAATCACAGCAGAGAGAGTGAGGGAAGCTCTCAGGTCCCTTAAGATGGAGAAAGCACTGGGGCCGGAAAAATTACATTCCAGAGTGCTGAAGGAACTGGCAGATGTCCTGGCAAAACCCCTGGCAGAGCTTTTCACTATCTCTCTGAGGACAGGGTGGGTGCCCCAGAACTGGAAGGTGGCGCATATAGTGCCTATTCACAAAGTGGGATCAAGGGAGGTGGCAGGGAACTACAGGCCTGTCAGCCTGACATCGGTGATGGGCAAGGTGATGGAGGGCATTGTCAAGGTAAGGCTAGAGGGGACCTGGAAAAGTCAGGGTGCCTGGACGATAGACAGCATTGATTCATCCCGGGGAAATTGTGTCAGACAAATCTTGTGGAGTTCTATGACAGCGTGACGAGTGTCTTGGATGTGGGTAGACCAGTGGATGTTCTCTTTCTAGACTTCAGCAAGGCATTTGACTCTGTTCCTTATGGGGGCCTGTTGGATAAGCTGGGAGAAATGGGGTTGGGGAACCAGATGATTAGATGGATAGGCAATTGGCTCTAGGTCTGGACCCAGAGGGTCGTGGTTGGCGGGATAGTCTCATCCCCAAGGAGGGTCATCAGTTGGGTCCCGCAGAGATCAGTCGTTGGGCCCCTCCTGTTCAACGCCTATGTCTCTGACATAAGGACAGGTATCAGGAGTGAGATGAGTCTCTTTGCAGATGACTCAAACTGGGGCGGTGGTGGATGGGAGGAGGAGAGGTGGCCTCACAGGGGACCTGAAGGCTCTGGAAAGATGGTCTAGAAAGTGGAAGCTGAGGTTCAATGCAGGGAAATGAGGTACTGCACCTGAGGGCCAGAAACCCGAGCAAAGTGTACAATCGGGGAATGCTGCAAGTCTCGATGGCTGAGAGGGACCTGGGGTGGTGGATGTCAAGATGAACAACTCAGAGACTTGTAGGGGCAGCACTAAGGCCAACAAGATGCTGGGGTGCATCGCTAGGGGGAATCACCTTCAGAAGGAGGGAAGTGATACTCCCTCTGTATAACTGCTTGGTGAGGCCGCACTCGAGTACTGCGTGCAGTTTTGGAGGCCACACTTAGAGGGACACTGAACTCCTGGAGAGGGTCCAGAGGGGGACAACCAAAATGATTTGGTGCTTGGGGGACAGGACCTATGGGGAGAGGCTCGAAGAGCTAAATATGTACACACTGGAAGAGAGAAGGGACCGGGGGGACATGATAGAGGTCTTCAGGCACATGAAAGGGGTAAATAGGTGAGGAGCAGTCAGGGTGCTTCGAAGGAAAGGGGGGGCAACTAGAGGGCATGGGTAAAAGCTGGAGGGGTGGAGAGATTCAGGGGAGAAAGGAGGAGGTGCTACTTCACTGAGAGGGTGGTACAGCCATGGAATGCACTGCCTAGGGGGCTGGTGGAGGCAGAGACAGTGGAGGGGTTCACAAAGGGGTGGGACAGGTACAGGGGAAGGTTCTGGAAGCAAAATCCAGTGCAGCGAGAATATCCAGAACTGGCTGACCAAACGAGCAGACACAAAAGACCGTTAGGCCTAGTCTGCTGGCATTTTGGTATGTTAGTATGTAAAAAAATTGACAGATTGAAAGTTTGGAAACACGAGCTGACTAGGACTGTTCATGTCCAAACATTCTATGAAGCGCTCACCCGACCACTTGCTAAGTGCAGCCGCCATTTTTCTCTGATTTTTTTTGGGGGTGTGAAGAGTTCAGTTTCCTGGAAATCAAGTTGCAGGACAAGGCTAAAAAGTTGTACTATCGATGTGACGTCAGAACAACAGTACAACTTTTTTGACCTTTGAACTGTCCTACAGCAAGAATTTAAAAACCACTGTCCTACAACAAAAATTTAAAAGCCACTGATTAACTTCCACAATAAGCCCTAACCATGTACTATAAATGTACTGCACACGTATTAGTCTATTAGATAAGTATGTTATATTTAGGATTGCTTGGATTCATCCATTAAATTGTATTAGTCAGATTCTGACCTGATTTTCGGAATTAGGATTTTCAGAATTGCAGTCCCAAAATCCTAATTCCAAAATTTAGGGCTCAAACATGTAACTAGATAGGACTTAGTATTCCAGAACCAATTTTGATGTCCTTTTTGGAATTGGACAGGAGCCACATTCAGAATCAGACGTTCCTAAACAGTCGAATCAGATAGGAATTGACCAGTCCCTAACTGTATATGTGATAGTGAATTATGTGCAGCACTCAAAGGCACGTATTCTTGATCTGTCTGACCCCATGTTCCAAGGCTTGTGTTACTGGGATTTTCTGAGATATGTAACTGGGCTTCACAGCCCACTACCTTATGGCAGCATTACTCAAACTGGGGCAGAATTAGAGGTCTTAAGCTTCCCCTTTTTGGGAGGGAAGGGACCATAACTGAAGCTGAACCCACAGCCAGATGATCCCTTCCACTGCCCTGTCCGCAGGCCCCACCCCTGCACTCAGACATTTTGTGACGTCTAAGCAGGGAGAATGCAGGGACGTGCCCCATACAAATCTATGAGGACATTTACCAGTGTATATTTAACTATGCTTAAGGAACCCTGGCGAGAAATGAAAGACTCAACTAACAGTGGCCCTATTACTAGAGTGGTGGCTTTCATTTTTCTCCAAGGCTGCTTAAATATACATAATACACACTGAAAAATGTCTCCATAGACCTGTATGGGATATGCCTCAATGCTCTCCCTGCTTAGACATCACAATACGTCTCAGCGCGGGGGCAGGAGTGGCAGACAGAGAAGAAGAAGGGATTGGCTGGCCGTGGGTTCAGCTCCAGTTATGATCCCTTCCCTTATGAAGCCCGACAAACAACCTGGATATTTACTTTAACAAACACAGAGGTGTGGTACCCCGATGGTGGCAAAATGGATGTTAATGTGTGCTGGGTCTCCACAGAAATATAAAAGGGTAAATAAAGCAACTGTGTTGTGATAACACCAGTAACTTGCACACAAATTACAAAACACAGGTCCCAAGGAGGTGGATGCTGGCACCTAACAAAGAGAGGCGGGAGTCAGAAATAGATTCCGAATGCCTAACAGGCTTTTATTCACACAAACAGGGAAAGGGAACAGGGTAACGGGGAATTCTTATCCCTAATTATCCCTAATCTCCTGTACGAGGAGGACTCTAAGCCAAATGATTGTAACAGCTCCACTTTAAGAGCGTTCTATCCTCCAAGATCAGTGAATCACTATGCAATCT
This sequence comes from Neoceratodus forsteri, assembly GCA_016271365.2. Lineage (NCBI taxonomy): Eukaryota > Metazoa > Chordata > Ceratodontiformes > Ceratodontidae > Neoceratodus > Neoceratodus forsteri. The sequence goes on along the minus strand of CM028133.1, from coordinate 79,737,299 downwards.
CTAATACTATCCTGAGGTGCACCTCTATCTAGGGCCTATTACCTGGAATACTCCACTCTAAGGAACTCTAAAGCATGTTACTACAAGACTCTACATATGTCACAAAAGGCAGTTCGTGCACGGTTGAGCTTTCTCTGTTATGGAGAAGGAAACTGGGATGCAAAATATGGAAACACAAGGGGAACAACGTGGCTGACTGGCTAGAATGATTTGAAGTGATTTTCCGATCTAGCTGAAAGCAGCTACCACTCCCATACTGTGGTAGCTGCCCTCAGCGACACTGTTGTAGCCAGGTTTTAATTCAGAATTCTATCTGATATCTTCACGGTATCACTTGTAATTTTGTTTTCAGCTGGGCTCTCCGATTATTTCCAAGACTTGCAGTCCTGCGGCCATGCCCTCGCGCTCAAGCACGTAATGAAGTGTGACCAGGGAGAGCGTGGGGGCGTGCCCCACTGAAGTGAAAGGGGCTTCTTTTTCCTAACGTTTTTATGCTTCAGGATGGCCAGTTGAACAGTAAAGGAGGACACCGCTTAACTAACAAGGACCTTGGCATGGCTGCGTGACTGCAGCTCTTGGAAATAATTGAAGAGCCCAGCTAAAAACAAAATTATGAGTGATACTGCTAAGATATCGGGTAGAATTCTGAATTAAAACCTGGCTACAACAACTGTTGCTGAGGGCAGCTACCACAATATGTGAGTAGCTCCCTCATATCGGAAACTTCCTTTAAAACTAGAGGAATGCAGAGAGGATTTTGAACAGGCCATAAGTTTCTCGGCCACACCCCACCTCTCCAGGATTGCTGGAATTTAGGAACAACACAAAGATCTCCTCGGCTCAAAACCCACTGAAGGCCACCGGAATTGAAACACAACAGACCCGGCCACAGTCCACTTCTAGACTGTCAGGAGAAGAAGATGATGCAGAACACCCTGTCACAGCCCACTTCTGGACTGCCGGGAGACAAAGAAAATACAGAACATCCTGTCACAGCCCTCTTCTGGACTGCCGGGAGACGAAGAAGATGCAGAACATGCAGCCCGCTTCTGGGCTGCCAGGAGATGAAGAAAATGCTGAGAAAAGGAAGTCTGTGAAACGTGAGAGAACAACCAGGTTCTGGGCACCAAGGCCGGAGTAGCCAAAGACTGACGTAAAATAATAAAGAGGACGATGACTCAGGGTACTTGAAACAGAAGATCTGGACAGCACTTCGGTACAGATGACAAAACAAGAAAATGGACAGCAGACTTTACACTGGGTCAGGCCGTACATTGGGAACTTGAGAGAGGAAAATAATAAATGGAACATTGTAAACTGAGATGACTGCAGCACGGTTTTTCAGGAGGTCGCTGTTGGCTGCTTCAGAGATGCACTGGGAGATGATTTCTGAAGAACTGATGAAGATTGATCTGGATACACATTGAAGAGAGGACTTTGGAGAATTGCTGAAGGCTGATTTGAATACTTTTCTGACACTGAAATGCTGGCACAAAGCAATATAAAGACAGTTCTGGCACTACTACTGTTCATATTAGGACTAACAGCAGCAATGCAATAAATGTCACAGTTCCTACTGTAGTGGTCAACCGCACAGTCTCAGTATCCAGACCTCTGCAAACAAACAGGCACTGCACTATTCTGGGTGAACCTTAGCTTCAGTGGACCCAACTGCCAGGGGGTTCCTCTAGCAAATCAGGGTCTCCTGTTACTGTGGGTACACTGCAGTGGGGATTAGGCTCTCTCAAAATCTGGGGCTGCTAATGCTGCTGGGTCCCTATACATCTGTGGGCCTAAATGACTAGCTGTGGACCTCAGGACTTGTGTTGTCCCTTTATTTAGCAGTAGGCCTAACTCTCCCTTTTTAAGAAGCCATGGTCCTAACTCGCCCTTTTAAGCAGCAACATGCCTAACTCTCCCCTTTCAGTAGCAGTGAGCCTAGCTCGTCCCTTTCAGTAGCAGTGGGCCTAACTCGCCTCTTTCAGTAGCACTGGGCCTAGCTCACCCTTTTAAGTAGCACTAGGACTAACTCGCCCCTTTCACTAGCATTGGGCCTAGCTCGCTCTTTTAAGTAGTAGTAGGCCTAACTCATCCTTTTAAGTAGCAGTGGGGCTAACGTGCCCTCTTTAACACACTGATCCCCTCTAAATTAGGGGTCGCCCTGCCCTTTAATTAATATTTATGAGCCGTCTCCTGTATGCTGGGCCCTCCCACAGGAGTCGCCACGCCTACTGACTTTCCCCCGTGGCTCTGAGCTGCTTTCTTGCTCCTTGTGCCTGGCATGCATAAAAAAATAAAACAAACCTTTCTTTTGCCCTGTGGTGGTCAGCACAGTTCAAGCGTGCTGCCGCCGACTCACCGCCCCAGCCTGGGGTAAAGAGATGCAGTCGGGAGGTGGGAGGTGCTGCTTGCAGAGGGAGGGAATGCAGGCAGTAACAGGACAGCAGGAGACCTTGCGAGGTCCTGGGATCGGCGCAAACGATGGGGCACCGCTACTGCCACCTCCGGGGGGACCAAACCTTTTACTTTTAAAATAAAACAAGAAAATGGGGCACCAAGCCCTTGCAAAGAGAGACATAACATGTTTACTTCTTCTGGTGCCTCATAATGACACTGCAGACCGCGCAACAGCTTCGGGCAGTCTTCAGTAGCTGGAAGCAGAGGAGGCATGCAGGCAAGCCCTCGGGGACAACTTCAACCCACCAGGTAAGCTCTTTCTCGTCCCTCCACACTTGCTGCGTCCTCTCTCCTCCACAGCTACCATGATTCTCCCTTTCAACAGATAAAATTTTAAACAGCAACACTCTGGATTCTGATCCTTGGCACTAAAAAGCTGGCCATGTGCCACACAGTGGGCATTCTATTTGTTCAGCTGGCATTACATCTACCCAAGCTGGCATAAAAAGGCTAACCTTTTACTATTCTCTGAGCTATTTACAATATTTATACAGAATTTAACCCTTAGGTTGCCACTGACATAATATCTTGTCCTAAAAACCTATGCGTTCTAAATCTTCCAGCAGCTTAAGGGTTAAAATAGGGTTGATGGCTGCATCTGAAACTGGGCACCTGGGCATTTCTGAGGCACCTTATAGGGCTGGGCACATTTCTGTTTCCTTTTTCTGTTGTGCCTGCAACGTTAGGGTAAATTTGAAGCTCAAAAATAAAAGCAGTGCTTCAGCACTGACCCTGTATTTTGAATGGTTTTCACCTACATCATTAGCAGAAAAAGTGTTAGGTAATGTAATGTAGGTAATGTAGAAAGAACTGGAAGGGGACAGGATCAGTTGTGTTCCAGGACAGTAGCTGCTGCTGTTGTTTTCACAGGGTTCTTGTGGATTTTACTTGGTAGGTTAGTTCTTTTCTTTCTTACTTCTAAGGGGCTAGCAGGGTATTGTTTTGGTTGCTGTTGGATGTTTGTAAACTGATTTGGTGGCTGTAAGTGGGGCTCATTTTGTGGATGTTTCACTGTGTAACAGGCTGCGCTGGTAGAGGCCTATTTCTTCTGATTTAAAACCTATTTGGTTGGATTTGCTTGGAGATGGTTATTTAAATTGGAGACCTATATATGTTAATATCAAGCCTATTTTGATGTGTTGTTAGTGAAGCTGATTAAATTGGAGTCCTGTTTCCGTTGGCAGCAAACATATTTTGGGGTCTTTGACTTGAATTTTGATTCCTTGTGCTGACTCCATTAGCTGTAAAGGTTACTGCATAGTGGGGGAGGGGTGTTAATGGTCTGGCCAGGTCTCACTCAGCCAACTGACTGGAGGCAGAGCTGAATCAGATTGAGGTGTTAGCTGCTTTGTCTTCTCAGAAAGAACTGGAAGGGGACAGGATCAGTTGTGCTCCATGACAGTAGCTGCTGCTGTTGTTTTCACAGGGTTCTTGTGGATTTTACTTGGTAGGTTAGTTCTTTTCTTTCTTACTTCTAAGGGGCTAGCAGGGTATTGTTTTGGGTGCTGTTGGATGTTTGTAAACTGATTTGGTGGCTGTAAGTGGGGCTCATTTTGTGGATGTTTCACTGTGTAACAGGCTGCGCTGGTAGAGGCCTATTTCTTCTGATTTAAAACCTATTTGGTGGGATTTGCTTGGGCCTAGTTCTTTGGCTGCTGGGCTTGGACAGGAGACACAGGGCTGATACACTCTCTCTCGAGTCAGGTGTCTGCCCAACACCCACCGTCCCCCACCCCAGAAGTCTGCAAATTTATAGGGGACACCTGCCCTGCAATTGGAGGAAAAGGCTGCAGGTGCAGCTCATGTAGTTCTAGCCACTGGGGGTAGGATTTAAAGGCTGGGAGAGAGGAGCTTTGGGAGTTGTTCATTTCCCTTATAAGTTTAATGTGTTGTACTGCACCTAGTAACAGGATTACTGGTGTACAGTGGGACTGTCTGTAAGATTAGTGGGTGACCTGAGTAGGCAGTAGGGGTATCTTGGACTAGGGGAACCTGGTAGCTCACCCAAGGAGACCTATTTGGAAGGGATGGAACCACATCATTAGGGGCTCGGCATCTTGGGAGGGTGGTGGGGCACAGGTGTGGAGCAGCCATGACACTGGACTGGGCTTGAAGTTCGGTGGTTGCCCAGTGTGCTACCAGCTAGCACAGCTAGGGAGGAGGTTGCGGGATTAGGGAGACAGCTGGGGAAGAGGGTGGTATGGTTGGGAAGGGGGCTGGGAATCTCCACAGGGTTGCACCAAGCACTGGGGTGGGGGCATAGGGAAAGGAGTGCAGGAGAATACTCAGGGGTCACATAGGGAACCTGGCAGAGGGGTCCAAAAGGACACTACCAAGGAAGCAGGCAGGTAACTGGGGCCCTCACAAAGGGGACGGAGGACAACATTCTCAGGGAAGTAGGCAGATGGCCAGGGCTGGACAGAAGGAAGCAGCATGGGAAGTGGATCAGACTTACACTCAGTAACCGCTTCAATTCTCTTCTTCTGCTCAAGGATGAGGGGGTGATGTAGCCATGACAGGGGTAGTTAGAGATGGAAAGGGAGTGGGAGGCAGGGGCCAGATAGCAGGAAGAACAGGGGGGGACCGGGAATACAGGAGAATGGGGGGAGCAGTGAATCAGAGCAGGAGGGGAAGAGGGAGGAAAGCACAAGGAGAAGGACCAGTTGGGAGGAAAGGTAAAGGAGAAGGACCAGAAGTACAAGGAGGATTCAGTAAAGGGAGCTGAGGGTTTAGGCCAGGGGAGCACGACTAGCAAGGAGGAACTAAATGGAGACAGGAAGGAAGGGAGGATGAGCCAGGCCAGTTTAGCAGATGGGGGAGAAGGACCAGTTGCGAGCAGTGAGGGGGAATTAGCAAGGAACAGAAGGATACTCAGGAGGAGGAGAGGCATAGGATTGGAGAGGAGGGTGGCATGGGCACCCAGAAAGGGGAGGAGCACGGAGCCAGCTGGGTGGAGGGCCTGTAGAAAGGATGAGAGACATGGAAGGGGAATGGAGGAAAAGGAGTGGTCAGAGTGCTCCTGCTGGGGATTCTATGATCAGGGTATCAAATGGGATAGGGAGGGAGAAGCCTGGCCAGTTAGAACAAGATGCTTCCCTGGACTAACTGCACAGGGCTAAGCACGAGGTATATCAGCTGGCAAGAGTTGTGGGGTTCCCCAGACATACTGGTCCACCTGGGTACAAATGACATTGAGGGAAATAGCGAGCCAGAGATACAGGCAAGATTCAGGAGCTCAGCCAGGGTCTGTCATGACATAGGATGCACAGTTTCCTTCTCAGAAATCCTGCCAGTGCCAAGGGCTAGTGGGGAACACAAAGGAAAAATAGGGAGATAAACCAGTGGCTCAGGAGTGGTGTGAGGCCAGAGGGCATGGGTTGATGGGGATTGGGGGGCCTGGGAGGATAAGGAGCTGTATACTGAGATAGACTACATCTCAATTTGGAGGAGGAATCCTTAAGTTGAAAATAGAGGGTTCATTGGTGAAAAGTGGGTTTAAACTTGTGAGCGGGGTGGGATGGGAGAAAAGGCTGTCAAGGGGGTGCCGATAAAGGAGGGACTCTGTCTCCACCCCCCTGGGGACCAGGAGGATTGCAGGAAAAGGCCAACTGGCAAAGTGCAGACCAGGGGAAAACAGAATCCCCATGGGAACATGAGCAGGGGAAATGGAACTATAGGGAAAGGGTGGAAGGTAGTCCTGCTAAATGCCAGGAGCTTGGGCAATAAAATGCCTGAGCTCCAGGCGATGCTAACTGAGGGAGCAGTGGATGTGGCAGCGGTCACTGAGACTTGGGCCACTGCAAGACATGACTGGGACCTGAACCTGGAGGGATACACTATGTTCAGGAAGGACAGGGGGAGGGAAGGGGAGGAGGGGTAGCAATGATAGTCAAAAACTGCATTGGCATAGGGGGAGTAGAGGAGGCGGAGGGAACCATGGAGGCGATTTGGGTCACCTTGATAACAAGGGGGGGCAAGAGAGTAAAAATAGAAGTGGTGTATAGACCCCCTGCCCTGGCGGAGGAGCTGGAGGACAGTCTGGTGGCAGATGTTAGGAGACACTGCAGACTGGGCAGAGGAACGGTGGTGGTGTTGGGGAACTTAAACATGCCAGGAACAGACTGGGAGACTTGACATCCTCTGTGACCAGGGAACAGAGGCTGTTGGATGTCTTTCAAGACGCGCTCCTAACTCAGCAGGTGAGGGAACCAACCAGGGAGGCACGGTACTGGATGTGGTCCTGGCAGACAGTGACCAGATTGGGGCCTGGAGGTAAGGGACCCATTGGCGGGGAGTGACCATGCCACGGTCTGGTTCTTGCCTGGACCTAGGAGGGTAGAAGGCTGCACAAAGACTTGAAGCAACCTACTCAGGGGGTGGATTTTAAGGAATGGGAAGGATCCTATGAGCATTTGGATGGGATTGGGTCAGACATGACGCTGATAGTAGGTGGAAATCATCAGGAGAGGGTGCAGGATGCTACCAGCACCTGTGCAAGAGTAAGACAAAAATGCGTAGGGCCCAAAACCCTGTTGGTGGACCAGGAGGTCCAGGAGGTGGTGCGGGAAAGAAAGCAGCCATAAGCAATCCAAGTGCTCAAGGAGTGAAAGGGATAGAGGGAGTAGAGCTGATGGCTAGAAGGGCCACTAGAGTGGTGAGGGCGGCTAAGGCAAGGAAGGAGCAGAACCTGGCCAGGGAAATTAGGAGAGGAACAAGGGTTCTTTAGATACATTGGGGAAAACGAAGGTGAAGGGGCAGATTACCAGGATTAAATCAGGGAGGGATGGGCACAAGACCCGGGGAGCAGGCTGAGGTACTAAATGAGTACTTCACCTCAGTTTTCACCAGGGAAATTGGGGGTGCTGCATCATACATGGGAGGAGACAGAGATACTGGGGGGGGAGGACCCTTACCGATCGGCAGGTCTGGGGAGAGGGGGAGGCATCACTGGCAGGTGGGGGAGGCTAAGCAGGGAGAAGGGGTACCGGAAGTGGAAATCACAGCTGAGAGAGTGAGGGAAGCCCTCAGCTCCCTTAAGACGGAGAAAGCACGGGGCCGGATAAATTACATCCCAGAGTGCTGAAGGAACTTGTAGATGTCCTGCAAACCCCTGGCAGAGCTTTTACCATCTCTCTGAGGACAGGGTGGGTGCCCCAAGACTGGAAGGTGGCGCATATAGTGCCTATCCACAAGGGGGGATCAAGGGAGGTGGCAGGGAACTACAGGCCTGTCAGTCTGACCTCGGTGGTGGGCAAGGTGATGGAGGGCATTGTCAAGGAGAGGCTGGGGGGGACCTGGATAAGTCAGGGTGCCTGGACGATAGACAGCATGGATTCATCCCGGGGAAATCGTGTCAGACAAACCTGGTGGAGTTCTATGACTGGGTGACAAGTGCCTTGGACCTGGGTAGACCAGTGGATGTCCTCTTTCTGGACTTCAGCAAGGCATTTGACTCTGTTCCTCACGGGCCTGTTGGATAAGCTGGGAGAAATGGGGTGGGAACCAGATGATCAGATGGATAGGCAATTGGCTCCAGGACCGGACCCAGAGGGTCGTAGTTGGTGGGATAGTCTCATCCCCAGGAGGGTCATTAGTGGGGTCCCACAGGGATCAGTCCTTGGGCCCTTCTGTTCAAGCCTCGTATCTGACATAAGGACAGGAATCAGGAGTGAGATGAGTCTCTTTGCAGATGACTCAAACTGGGGGCAGTGGTGGATGGGGAGGAGGGAGGTGGCCCTACAGGGGACCTGGAGGCTCTGGAAGATGGTCTAGAAAGTGGAAGCTGAGGATCAATGCAGGGAAATGCAAGGTACTCCACCTGGGGGCAGAAACCCAGGTCAAGTGTACACCCTGGGGAATGCTACAAGTCTCGATGGCTGAGAGGGACCTGGGGGTGGTGGTGGATGTCAAGATGAACAACTTGGAGACTTGTAGGAGGGCAGCAGCCAAGGCCAACAGGATGCTGGGATGCATCGCTAGGGGAATCACCTCCAGAAGGAGGGAAGTGATACTCCCTCTGTATAACTGCTTGGTGAAGCTGCACCTTGAGTACTGCGTGCAGTTTTGGAGGCCACACTTAAAGCGGGACATTAACCTCCTGGAGAGGGTCCAGAGGAGGGCAACCAAAATGATTTGGGGCTTGGGGGACAGGACCTATGAGGAAAGGCTCGAAGAGCTAAATATGTACACATTGGAAGAAAGAAGGGACCAGAGGAACATGATAGAGGTCTTTAGGTACATGAAGAGGGTAAATAGGGGAGGAACAGTCGGGGTGCTTCGAAGGAAGGAAGGAGGAAGGGCCACTAGAGGGCATGGCTGGAAGCTGGAGGGAAGATTCAGAGGAGAAAGGAGGAGTGCTACTTCACTGAGAGGTGGTGGAGCCATGGAATGCACTGCCTAGGGGCTGGTGGAGGCAGAGACAGTGGAGGGGTTCAAGAGGGGTGGGACAGGTACAGGGGAAGGGTTCTGGAAGCAAAATCCAATGCAGCAAGAATATCCGGAACTGGGAAGGGAGAAGCCAGAGAAGGCGAGGGGGACAGCAAGGTCAGCACCCAGGTTGGGGACTGACCAAACGAGCAGACACGAAAGACCGTTAGGCCTATTCTGCTGGCATTTTGGTACGTTAGTAATACAAAACACTTCAGCAAATTTCTGACCAAGAGATTCCCTGGACTGACCCCAAACATTTAAAGCAAAAGGTCAAACTGACCCTCAGTTTACTAGTGCTACTGCTAGTGCAAGCCCGGATGCTTGACTGCAGACTTGCAACTTCTGCTGTTAGAACGCTTACGGTCCAACAGTTTCATCCGACCTTCCCTCTGTCCAAGTCTGTATCAAATAAATTAAACAAATTTGTACTTTTATATGCAAATTGCAGGTCTTTATAGAAAATGGACACTTGTTTTTTAAAACAGGTTGAGCAGACACAAATACTGGACAGAGGCAGATAACACACACAACTGCACTTGTAAACACACTTTGAAAAGATGTTCCATAGTTTCTTAAGTACTTTACACAGAAACACAGAATTACATGGCAGAAAAGGAACGCTTAGCCCACCCAGTCTGTCTGTCCAGATGATCCCTACCAATTCTGTCTTTACAGACCCTGTCTGGGCTTCTTCAAACCTTCCACCTCCCTGCCTCTTAACTAATATCCTACTACATGCTATCTCTCCTATATTAAGGGAATAATGCACGACAGGGTGTGTCGTGCTGGGATAACGTCACGCCTGTGGTGATTAGGCATTATGCCACAGGCAGAATGCGACTAATCACCCCAGAAGTGACGTTATCCCAGCACGACACACACCCTGGAGTGCATTATTCCTATTATACAATGGTTCCAGAGTGTATAAAAAAGTACATTTTCAAGTATATTTTGCCTGTTTTTTTTTTTTAAATGGGAAGTATACTTTAAAGGAAAGCAGTGCTGATTGACTGCCAGTAGGTGGAGCTGCTGTCACTGTGACTCTGCAATCTGCACAGTAAGCCCTCTCTATGCTATCCCTGCCTGTGAGATACTGTCATCGTTGTACCCCCCACAATGTCTCTTTTAATCGTGCTTTTGTGGAGACTGAAGTAACTGAAATCTTGGTTAGTTTTGTTGTGGGACTGTAAAGTTTGAGTGAATTTATGTGCCCACCGGACCATTTATAAGCTGATCTGTGAGTAGAAAGCAGATGTTTCCGGAGGTATTTTTTAAATTTTAAGAGGTTTCTTGTATTTACTTGGTGTTGTACTGGGAGTCGGGAAACCATGGCAAAATGGAAGAAGAAGCTACAGTTTCTGCAATAATGAGAAACAGGCTTTTGTACTGAAGCGCATGCTGGTTGAGTGGGCCAGTGGGAAGTAACGGATGATCATGAAGTCGTCCATCCTATTGTCAGATTTTTTTTTTTTCAATTTGGCAGTTACTAGTTTGTACAGAAAAGGTGGTAGTGTGAACAGTGACCTGACAGGTTTGGACAGCTATTTTTTTTTAAATTGATACTGATTTTGAGCGGGGTGGGGAGCGAGGATATTTACCACTTAAAAGAGCTGCTAAGTGGGGAGCGCTGAAGGTGCTCATAGGCAGCAGAGCAATGCTTTTTTTTTTGTTTTGTTTCAGTGCGGTGATTACTGTGCTGGCACTAGACCCGTGATGTTATGCCAGGATAACATTACGGCTCCAGTGCCAGGCTCACCAATCAGGAAGCTACATCTTTCCTTGCCATTGTATACCTGTAGTTTGAATATTGGTGAACTTGCACTTGTTACTTCATTTGGACTTTTGTCTCAACTGTATTTCTGCCCACTGAAGAATTGTATAGGACTTGTACCCCATGTTTCACCCATTGTTGTACTGTTGACACTGCTGCTGTTATGTACTCTAACTTGTACCCTCCCGGGGTCGTGCCTGAAAACAGGCATTTCTATGCTTAGTGCACCTACCTGGTTACCAAAAGCAAATAAATATCTATGCCACGCATGCTTGAAACCTCCACAACTGCTGCTTCCACATATCGCTCTTGAATTTCCCCACTCCAGCTTAATTGCCTGCCTCTGGTCCTGCTGCTTGTTCTCATTTGAAACAGACTCCCACCTGTACTCTGTTCACTCATTTGAGGTACTTATAGGTTTCTATCATTTATGCAATAGGCGTGGGCAGATAAACAGTGAAATAAATTCATTTATTCTTACTGCTGTTGGATAAAACGGTGGTTCTAATATTTATCCCACACCCTGCCGTCAATCAACCACCGTTTATTCAACACCTTGATGTCACTCACAGCACCCAGCATCCTCCCTTGTCTGCCAGCCAGTCAGCACTACTTACTCGCAAACTGTCCTGCCACAAACAGCACCCTCCCTTGCCTGCCAGCCAGTCAGCACTACTTACTCACAAACTGTCCTGCCACAAACAGCACCCTCCCTTGTCTGCCAGCCAGTCAGCACTACTTACTCACAAACTGTCCTGCCACAAACAGCACCCTCCCTTGTCTGCCAGCCAGTCAGCACTACTTACTCACAAACTGCCCTGCCACAAACAGCACCCTCCCTTGTCTGCCAGCTAGTCAGCACTACTTACTCACAAACTGTCCTGCCACAAACAGCACCCTCCCTTGCCTGCCAGCCAGTCAGCACTACTTACTCACAAACTGTCCTGCCACAAACAGCACCCTCCCTTGACCTCCCTGCCTGCCCGCCGCTAGTCAACTTTCAGCAACAAAAACAGTGGATACACCATCCAACAGTCTGGTAAACCTCTTTTTTTGTATCTACCTTATTTTCTTCTCTTTCCCCAGAGTCCCTTCACCACAGTACTCTCCCCGATACGGAATCAGACTACATCGTCTCAATATGCAAGTCAATCCCTGCATCCTCGCTCAGTAACATGCTTACAATGCGAAAAGAAAAGAAAACAAACTAAAAATAAAAAAACAGCCACATAAACGGACACGCTCACCCAGATAAGCAATTTTACATTGCGACTACCTAAGTGGGAAATGAACCGCCATTTTTTCAGAAACCTCTGGCCCGCCCACAAAGCACTAACAGCCAGTAATAACACACGCTACTGTCCTACATACGAAGACTCCATAGCAACATTGCACCCACCGCCAGCAAACTCTTCCAAAGCACATGAGTCACTACAATATAATCCCTATTATTTCATACAAAAACACAGAGAAAAAAAACAATAAAAACTGCACCAAAAATCATCCCTTTTGCATACATCAAACATGCACTGTGGACACTATGGAATACATGATTTATCCACACGAGCAGTTTGCCCTCGCAAACCTCACGAGTGGCACACCCAAGGTCAAACTGCTCGTGTGGATAAATCATGTATTCCACTCATCCCCATTGCATATCCCATATGTCATCTCTCTCTCTCAGCGCCCTCTCTATGCCCTAGGTGCATTATTTTGCACTTTTTGGCACTGAACCCAAACTGCCATGTTTTTGACCATTCATCGAGTTTTCCAAGATCCTTTCCCATTTTCTCCACCCCTCTCTGTGTCCACCCTAATGCAGATTTTGGTGTTATCTGCAAAAAGGCATACCTTCCCTTAACAACTGCCTTTACAATCAGCAGCAGCCATAAGGCGAATGTAGAGAGTTTAAAAGTCTCACTCAGCCCCGGAGCTCACATGTGAGTCGAAGTTTTCTATACTTAGCCTTATTCAAAATGGCTGCCTGGGGCGGAGTGAGGCTTTGGGAAGGTCAGGGGACTCCGCAGTGAGAAAGTATGTTAAGTACATGGCGGTTTTAGGATTCAAACCTGGCTCTCCAGGTTCACAATTTTACACACGAACCACTAGACTACACTACACTTTGGCATTATCACTGTCATTTTGGAAACAAAGAACATAAACATCTGCAGCTGGAGAAAGACCAACAGTCCATCCAGTCTGCCCGCGGTCCTTACACAGACATTACCAACCTGGTGTTAATTAGGACTGGTCTCAGTGCCCTGCTGGCCCTGTCCATCCTCTCCCTTCCCCTTGTCTCCATCCTCATCAGCCTCTACCCCATCCCACCTCTGTTGAATCCCATCATGGATCCCGCACTGACCACCTCCCTGGGCAAGCAGTTCCACCTGTCCATCATTCTCTCAGTAGGGCCCAAAAAACCCTGCGGTAGGGCCCAAAAACCCTGCTGGTGGACCAGGGAAGTTCAGGAGGTGGTGAGGGGAAAGAAGGAGGCCTATAGGCAATTCAAGTGCTCAAGGAGTGAAAGGGACCGAGGGGAGTACGAGCTGATGGCCAGAAGGGCCACTAGGGTGGTGAGAGCAGCTAAGGCAAGGAAGGAGCAGAACCGGGCCAGGGAAATTAGGAGAGGGAACAAGGGGTTCTTTAGAAACACTAGGGAAAAACAAAAGGTGAAGAGGCAGATTAGCAAAATTAAAACAGGGAAGGGATGGGCACAAGACCCGGGGGAGCAGGCTGAGGTACTAAATGAGTACTTCGCCTCAGTTTTCACCAAGGAAAATGGGGGGCTGTATCATACATGGGAGGAGACTCTGAAACTGAGAAGGGGGACCTTACCGATCGGCGGGTCTGGGAAGAGGAGGCATCACTGGCTGGTGGGGAGGGGAGGTAAAGCAGGGGGACAAGGCAGCGGAGGTGGAAATCACGGCAGAGAGAGTGAGCGAAGTCCTCAGGTCCCTTAAGACGGAAAAAGCACCAGGGCCAGATAAATTACATCCCAGAGTGCTGAAGGAACTGGTGGATGTCCTGGCGAAACCCCTGGCGGAGCTCTTCAGCATCTCTCTGAGAACAGGGTGGGTGCCCCAGGACTGGAAGGTGGCAGGGGGATCAAGGGAGGTGGCAGGGAACTACAGGCCCGTCAGCCTGACATCGGTGGTGGGCAAGGTGATGGAAGGCATTGTCAAGAAGAGATTGGGGGGGGACCTGGAAAAGTTGGGGTGCCTGGACGATAGACAGCATGGATTTTTCCTGGGAAAATCGTGTCAGACAAGCCTTGTGGAGTTCTATGACTGGGTGACGAGTTCCTTGGACCTGGGTGGACCAGTGGACATCCTCTTTCTTGACTTCAGCAAGGCGTTCGACTCTGTTCCTCATGGAGGCCTGTTGGATAAGCTGGGAGAAATGGGGGTGGGGAACCCGATGATCAAATGGATAGGCAATTGGCTCCAGGACCGGATGGTTGGCAGAATAGTCTCATCCCCAAGGAGGGTCATTAGTGGGGTCCTTGGGCCCCTCCTGTTCAACGCCTATGTCTCTGACATAAAGAAGGGTATCAGGAGTGAGATGAGTCTCTTTGCGGATGACTCAAAACTGGGGGCGGTGGTGGATGGGGAGGGTGCCCTACAAAAGGGACCTGGAGGCGCTGGAAAGGGTCTAGAAAGTGGAAGCTGAGGTTCAATGCAGGGAAATGCAAGGTACCGCACCTGGGAGCCAGAAACCCAGGCCAAGTGTACACCCGGGGGGGGGGGGGGATGCTACAAGTCTCGATGGTTGAGAGGGACCTGGGGTGGTGGTGGATGTCAAGATGAACAACTCAGAGACTTGTAGGCGGGCAGCGGCAAAGTCCAACAGGATGCTTGGATGCATTGCTACGGGGATCACCTCCACAAGGAGGGAAGTGATACTCCCTCTGTATAACTGCTTGGTGAGGCCGCACCTCGAGTACTGTGTGCAGTTTTGCAGGCCACATTTAAAGAGGGACACTGAACTCCTGGAGAGGGTCCAGAGGAGGGCAACCAAAATTATTTGGGGCTTGGGGGATAGGACCTATGGGGAGAGGCTCGAAGAGCTAAATATGCACACACTGGAAGAGAGAAGGGACCAGGGGGAAATGATAGAGGTCTTCAGGTACATGAAGGGGGTAAATAGGGGAGGAGCAGTCAGGGTGCTCCGAAGGAAGGAGGGGGGCAACTAGAGGACATGGGTGGAAGCTGGGGAAGGGGAGATTCAGGGGAGAAAGGAAGAGATGCTACTTTACTGAGAGGGTGGTGGAGCCATGGAATGAACTACCCAGGGGGCTGGTGGAGGCAGAGACTGTGGAGGGGTTCAAGCGGGGGTGGGACAGGTACAGGGGAAGGGTTCTGGAAGCAAAAACCAGTGCATCAAGGATATCCGGGACTGGAAGGGAAAAGCCAGTGAGGGAGAGGGGGGCAGCAAGGTCAGATCCCAGGGTGGGGGCTGATCAAACGAGCAGACAAAAAAGACTGTTAGACCTATTCTACTGGCATTTTAGTATGTTAGTATATTAGTAAGAAGTGCTTCCTTACATCCCTCCTGAATGTCCCCGCCAGCATAAAATTGTAACCCTCTCTCCTACTGCTGAATTTTCTCACAGCCTAAACAGCTCCTGACAATTTATACTGTTGATCCCCTTTCGAACTGCAAATGTTTGCATCATATCCCCTCTTTTCCTTCTGGTTTCCAGGGAGTACATGTTCAAGCCACTCCGATGTTCCCCATATGTTTCCCCTCTTGTCACTGTAGCATCTTACTTACTAACATTCTAAAAATCCAGCAGATTAGGCCCTATGGTCTATAGAGTCTGCTCGGGGATCAGGGCCTACCAAGGGCACCGTTATAACCTCCCCTTCCTCCCTGCAAGGTCCCCCACCACCAGGACTCTGGGATGCACCTTCCCCCTATACCTATCCCAGCCCTTCTTGAACCCCTCCACAGCTGTAGCAGCCACCAACTCCACGGGCAGCGCATTCCAGAGCTCCACCACCCTCAGTGAAGTAGCGTCTCATTTCCCCCTTCGTCTCACCCTGTCCAGCCTCATTGAGTGCCCCTTGGTGGCGCCTACCTCCCTCATCTGAAGCACCCCTTCAAAGTTTACTCTATTCATTCCTTTGAGATATCTGAAAACCTCAATCATCCCCTCTGTCCCTTCTCTCCTCCAGTGAGTACAGTCAGAGCTTCTCCAGTCTCTCCCCATACGGCTTCTCCCCTAGTGCCTGCACCATTCTGGTTGCCCTACTCTGGATCCTCTCCAGAAGAGCAATATCCCTTTTTAAGTAAGGACACCAAAACTGCACGCAGTATTCAAGGTGTGGTCTAAGCAGGCAATTATACAGCGGAACGAGCACCTGTTGACTTCTTGAGGTTATCCCCCTGGCTATGCACCACAGCATTTTATCTGCTTGGGCCGCAGCCCTTCTACACTGCTCAGAGTTATTCATTTTGGCATCCACCACAACCCCGAGGTCCTTCTCCCCCCTCGAAACCTGCAGTGCCCCCCAAGTGTATACATGAGCTGGGTTTGTGGCACCCAGGTGAAGAACCATGACTTTCCCAGTATTAATCTTTAGTTTCCAGGTGCATGACCACCTCCCCAGAGAGTCTCCAGGTCCTCCTGGAGGGCCAGCTTCCACTCTTCTCCATCCACCACCACCCGCAGTTTCGAGTCACTGGCAAAGAGGCTCATCCCATTCCTGATATCGCTTGTGATGTTTGAGATATAGGCATTAAGCAGAAGTGGGCCCAGTACCGATCCCTGTGGGACTCCTGGGGATGAGACCCCCCCCAAACCCTCACATTTTGTACATGCCCCATTAGCCAGTTTCCTATCCACCTGACCATCTGCCCCCCACCTCCATATCCCCCAGCAACCCGGGATGTGGTACAGAGTGAAATGCCCTGCTGAAGCCTAGAAAGAGAACATCCACTGACCTGCCCAGATCCAGCGCACTGGTCACCCCTTCACAGAACTCCACCAGGTTGGTCTGACATGATCTGCCCTTAAAGCCATGCTGGCAATCATCTAGGTAGCCCCATGCCTTCAGAACCCCCTCCAGCCTCTCCTCCAAGATGACCTCCATCACTTTGCCCACTACCGACATCAGGCTAATCAGCCTATAGTTTCCCGGCTCCTCCCACAAGCCGCCCTTGTGTATAGGCACGATATGGGCCATCCTCCAGTCATGAGGTACACACCCCGATTGAAAGGAGGAGTTAAAAAGGTCCACCAGGGTATCAGCCAGTTCCTTAAGCACCCTGGGATGGATCCCATCTGGGCACGGTGTTTTATCTGCTCTTAGGGCCTTGAGGGCGTCCCACACCCTCCTAATGGGGATTTCAACATCCATTCCCCCACTTCAACTGCCAGTCCCCCATCCTCTCCCCTTGCAGTGCTGCCCTTCCCCCCATCCTCCTTGGTAAGACAAAGATAAAAAGTGATTTAGTACCCACCTGCTCCCCTGCCTCCACCCACACACTCCCCATCCTCAGCCTACTAATCTGCCCCTTCCCTTTTCTTTCTTTTCTTGATATATCTGAAGAACCCTTCCCCCCCTTCTAATCCCTTGTGCCAATATCAGCTCCACCCCCGCCTTGGCAGACCTCACCACCCTGGTGACCCTCCTGGCTATCTTATCATACTCCCCCTTGGATATAGCCCCCTGAGAACATCTGTATCAGCTTTAAGCAGCCTTTTTCTCCCTCACCGCATCCTGGCCCTCCCTCTTCCACCAGCTCAGCCTCTTAGCTTTCCCCCACTTGTGTCTCTAACTCATGCAGGCCTTAGTAGCCCCCAGGAGCCCCCTTCTAATAATCTCCCATTGGGCCTCCGTGCTCATGCTTGGCTTGATATAATCTAGGTAGCCCCTAAGGATCCACTCCATCCCTCCGACATTTTTCCGTCCATCCCCTTCCAGCCCCAAACTCGTTCCCAGCCCGCCCCCAAGCCTGAATCCTGTCCGCAGCCACCTCCAAGACTCGAGCGCAATTTCACCCAATAACTAGTGTGAGGCAGTTTGACCATCTGATGTGTTAGCGTTGCACTTACTACTCCATTCCCCTCATATCGCTCCTTCTACTGTACACTACCGTATCCTTCTTCGATTATACAGTTATGACCCTACCTACCCTCGGAGTCTGTATACCATATTTTTTTATGTCAACCCTTGTCTGGAGTCAACCGTGCTTGTCATTTGTTTTACTGTCCCTGTTCAGTCCTCTATGTGGGCAGCGCCCTATCTGTAAAATGTATTATCCTTGTTTTGCATATGGAATCTATGTATGTAAATACTTAAAATACAACAGGTCCTCCTTGTAAATGAGTTTTGCTCAACGGTGACCACCTGTATAAATAAAGACTTTGATACGAGCATACGAAATTTGCCAGCAGATAAAGGCCTAGAGGTCTATCATGATTGATTGATTTTTGTGTGTTCTACCCCGCCCCCTAGTTCAAGGGAGAACCAGACTGTGGCATGATTACTCCCCGCCAGTGGGTCCCCAACAACTAGGTCCCTGATGAGCTCACCGTCTGTCAGGACCACATCCAGGACACACCCCTCCCTCATTGGCTCAGTCACCAGCTGGACAAGAAACACATCCTAGAAGACATCCAGCAGGTGCTGCTCTCTGCCCAATGAAGACATCATAGTCTCCCAGTCTGTTCCTAGCATATTCAGGTCTCCCAGCACCACAGTTCTGCCTTCTCCCCTACCACAGTGATCCCTAAGGTTTTCCACCAGGCCTTCCTCCTGTTTCTCCCCCTGCCCTGACTGTCTATAAACTACCCCCCCTTCACCCGCTTACCCCCTGGAGCCTGCAAGGTGACCCATAAAGCCTCCACCTGATCCCCCACTTCCTCAATCTTGCTTATCCCAATGCCATCCCTAATGATAAAAGCCACCCCTCCTCCCCTTCCTTCCACCCTGTCCTTTCTGCACATGGTGTATCCTATAGGTTTCGGTCCCAGTCATGTCTTGAAGTGGCCCAAGTCTCTGTGACAGCCGCTACATCCACCTCACCTTCCACTAACAGCGCCTGAAGCTCTGGCATCTTGTTCCCCATGCTCCTGGCATTAATCAGGACCTCCCCCCATCATGCCCCCTTATCCCCCTCCTGAGGGCTCCTGTCTCTCTGCCTAGTGATCCCTCTGCACTACTGGGTGCTCCTGGCCTGTGCCCCTCCCCCACTTGTGCGAGAAGGCCAGGGTCATCCCGGCTTGCCCGCCAGGAGCCCCTCCCCCCATTGCAGGTCATCCTGGCTTGGCCCGCCAGGAGACCCTTCCCTCCACCATCACAAGTTTAAACCCCACCTGGAATGGATGAATTCTGCCAGTCTAAGCTTCAAGACCTCTTTCCCCTCTGAGCTAAGGTGGAGCCTGTCCCTAGCATACAATTCCTTGTCCCTACAGGTTGCACCGTAGTCCCCACCCACGCA
The DNA here is from genome assembly GCA_016271365.2 of Neoceratodus forsteri. Classification (NCBI taxonomy): domain Eukaryota; kingdom Metazoa; phylum Chordata; order Ceratodontiformes; family Ceratodontidae; genus Neoceratodus; species Neoceratodus forsteri. Next base: position 79,718,194 of record CM028133.1, on the reverse strand, counting down.
CCCATACCCCCTGGCCTCTCACCATTCACCGAGCCATACATTTACATCCCTTATTTTCTGCTTATTCTTCACATTGGCCCTAGGCACTGGTAGTATCTCCTAGAAGGAGACCAAGCACCCCAAGTCCTGGCAGACCCTGGCCAGCTCCCTAAACCTAGCCTGAATCTCCAGCACACTGTTCCCCGCTATATTGTTTGTACCCAGGTGCACTAATATGTCAGGGGTCCCACCACACTCCTTCGCCAGAGCACAGACCAGATGTTTGGCCTGATGCATCGTTAAGCCAGATATACTCCTGGTCCTAACACCACAGGAAGTCTCCCCCTCCCCCCACCTGATCCCTCTAATCATAGAGTCACCCAAGAGAAGAACTCTTACCGCCTCCTTTTCCCTAGGCCTGCTCACTATCCCAGTTGCCACTCCCCCCACATTACCTTGTACAACCCCCTGTGCCAATTTCTGACCTGTCCTTTCCACTAAAACCCTTATTTCTCACTGACCTGACCTCTTCCCTTCCTGCTATGGCACTCTGTCCATTCCTGCATTTCCCCAGGAGTAAGGCCCCCCACCCCCAGGTCTTTCTCCCTCACTGACATGTCCACTTCAGCAACTTTCCTTCCCCTGCTATGCAGGACCATCCTCTTATCTCCCCAGGGCAAGGCCCTCTGCCCTCTGCTCTTTTCCTCCCAGACCTGTCCTCCACTACCACTTCCTTTCTCCTACTGCACCCAGACCCAACTCTGCATCACCCCAGGGACACGGACCCCTGCCCTACCGGGAATGCACTGGCCTCCCTCTTCCTCCCTCCCTCCTCCTCTATACCTCTCTCTCTCACTCTCTCCTCTTCCTTCCATAACCTCTTCCCTCAATTATACCCAAGTCTCTTACTAGGTCCCCCTCTACCCCACCCAGGGCCTCCCCACCTCAAGCTCCCACTTCTTTGTCATCCACTACCTTCCCCACGGTGTCCTGACTCTCATTCCTCCTGCTGGTGCTCGCACTTCCTCCGTCTCCTGCTCCCCCAGAGACTCTATGGCAGGGAGTATCTCCTCCCCCTCCCTTGTCTGCTGAGCCCACTGCCATCCCCCACTTACCTGCCTCCAAAGGAGCCTCCTCCGTTACAGATCCACCCCTCACTTGACAGTGCTAGGGGTGTGAATCTGTTTTTGTGCTCTATGCCAGTTGTCCTGACTCCCTCTGCTGTCTCACACCCTCTATCAGTTCTCTTTTTACCCATACCCCGGCTCTCTTCTCCTAACCTTGTGCCAGACCCCCTGATCCATATTATGCTCAGGGCCACCCCAACCTACGCCCCCTGGTGCTCCCCTCCTTCCTCTAGGGTCCACCCCAACACCTCCCAGTATGGTAGCGCGGTCCCATGCACTCATGCCATCCTTCTGTCTGCTCCTTCCCCTTATGGGTGCCTCTCCTGAACCCTCTACCATTCTACCACTTTTTTCCCCTACTGCCCTCCCCCAATCCCCCCCACCACAGAGCCACCATCCTTATCACCACCCCTCCTCCTCCCTATCCAACACCTCTCTTAGCCGCTTGACCTCCTCCTTGAGATATGCCATCCATTGACACATCATACAACCCACATCCTCCAGGCCAGGGCTAGCACTATGGCCGACCCTCACCCTACGCACCCCACCACCCTTACAAAGATACTGACCCTTGTGCTCTGTGAACCCTGCCCCATTTCCCTCCAAGTCGACTGCCCCATCCCCAATTTCCTAGCAGTGCCAAAGCACATCAAACCCCAAACTGTCCTAGCAGTGCTAGAGCACATTGGACACTCCCACCGATGCCCGTTGGGCCAGCTACAAATAAAGACTGCCCTTACAGACGTGGTAGAAAACTATCCATACAGAGCAAAACAGATACAAGCCCTAAAAATAAAAGACAACTCTCAACACGACTGCTTGCAGCCCCACCCCAAGTTCACTCCCCCTAGTCCAACCCCCTTTCTGTTTTTGGATTTGTAGTGCACAGCTCCTTCTTGCTTGGCTGTATTCAGCCAATGGGATCCTCCCTGCAGATTGGCTCTGCCTCCCCCAGGCAGTTTCTTTGGACTGAATCCAGATGGTCGCTATCCTTCTTCGGATAAGAAGTCCAGAACTGCACACAATATTCCAGATGCAGCCAAACCAGGAACTACAGAAGAAGAGTAGAATCACCTCCTTCCTTCTGCTGGTACATCCCCTACTTATGAACCCCAGGATTCTGCCAGCCTTCACTACTGACTACCCCAGGTCCCTTTCCTCTGAGGTCTAGGACACCTTTACACCCTCCTACCAGTAGTCTGCTTCATGGTTCCTTTTACCTATGTGCGTAGTCTTGCACTTCACAGTACTGAATGCAAGCTGCCAAATACTAACATACTAAAATGCCAGCAGAATAGGCCTAACGGTCTTTCCTGTCTGCTCATTTGGTCAGCCCCCACCCTGGGAGCCGACCATGCTTCCCCCTTCGCCCTCTCTGGCTTCTCTCTTCCCAGTCCCGGATATTCTCGCTGCATTAGACGTTGCATCCAGAACCCTTCCCCTGTACCTGTCCTACCCCCTCCTGAACCCCTCCACCGTCTATGCCTCCACCAGCCCCCTGGGCAGCGCATTCCATCGCTCCACCACCCTCTCAGGGAAGTAGCATCTTCTCTTTTCTCCCCCCTGAATCTCTTCCCTCCAGCTTACACCCATGCCCTCTAGTTGCCCCCCTTCCTTCAGAGCACCTGACTGCTCCTCCCCTATTTACCCCTTCATGTACCTGAAAACCTCTATCATGTCCCCCGGTCTCTCTCTTCCAATGTGTACATATTTAGCTCTTGAGCCTCTCCCCATAGGTCTTGTCCCCAAGCTAAATCATTTTAGTTGCCCTCTCTGGACCATCTCCAGGAGTGCAATGTCCCTCTTTAAGTGAGGCCTCCAAAACTGCATGCAGTACTCGAGGTGCGGCCTCACCAAGTAGCTATACAGAGGGAGTATCCAGGGTTTTAAATAACTGATTAGCAGTTTTTTTCTTGGGACTATACTAACTATACAGAAAGTATTTATATAGATTTTCTAGAAGTGCTGTGTGTGTTAAACACAGTGAGGCAAGAGCTATGTATTTTCACAAAGATTTAGCACTTTTATGAGCAAAACGCTAATCAATTTTTAGAGTTAAATAAATCCCTGAGTATCACTTCCCTCCTTCCGGAGGTGATCCCCCTAGCGATGCATCCCAGCATCCTGTTGGCCCTGGCCACTGCCCCCTGCAAGTCTCTGGTTGTTCATCTTGACATCCACAACCACCCCCAGGTCCCTCTCAGCCATAAGACTTGTGCATCCCCCAGGATGTACACTTGGCCGGGTTTCCAGCTCCAGCTGCAGTACCTTGCATTTCCCAGCATTGAACTTCAGCTTCCATTTTCTAGACCACCTTTCCAGAGCCTCCAGATCCCTCTGAAGGGTCACCCTCCCCTCCTCCCCATCCACCACCACCCACAGTTTTGAGTCATCCGCAAAGAGGCTCATCTCGCTCCCGATACCCTTCCTTATGTCAGAGATGTAGGCGTTGAACAGGAGGGGCCCAAGGACCAATACCTGAGGGATCCCACTAATGACCCTCCTTGGGGATGAGACTATCCTGCCAACCATCCGGTCCTGGAGCCAATTGCCTATCCATCTGATGATCTGGTTCCCCACCCTCATTTCTCCCAGCTTATCCAACAGGCCCCTGTGAGGAACAGAGTCAAATGCCTTGCTGAAGTCAAGAAAGAGGACGTCCACCGGTCTACCCAGGTCCAAGGCACTCATCACCCAGTCATAAAACTCCACAAGGTTTGTCTGACACGATTTCCCTGGGACGAATCCATGCTGTCTATTGTCCAAGCACCCAACTTTTCCAGATCCCCTCCTAGCTTCTCCTTGACAATGCCCTCCATCACCTTGCCCACCACCGATGTCAGGCTGACAGGCCTGTAGTTCCCTGCCACCTCTCTTGACCCCCCCCTTGTGGATAGGCACTATATGTGCCACCTTCCAGTCCTGGGGCACCCACCCTGTCCTCAGAGAGATGCTGAAAAGCTCCGCCAGGAGTTTTGCCAGGACATCCGCCAGTTCCTTCTGCACTCTTGGATGTAATTTATTCGGCCCCGGTGCTTTCTCCATCTTAAGGGACCTGAGGGCTTCCCTCACTCTCTCTGCCGTGACTTCCACCTCTGCTACCTCGTACCCCTGCTTTGTCTTCCCCCTCCTACATAGAAACACAGAATTTGACGGCAGATAAGGACCGCTTGGCCCACCCAGTCTGCCCATTTCCCCACCTAATGGATAAGCTGCAGATCCTAGTTAACCAGCAGCCTTCTTCTTTCTACCCCCAACCCCTAGAATTGCCTTATGACTGTCCCATGCATGCTTGAATTCAACCACTGTTTTTGACTCCACAACCTCCTCCGGAAGGCCATTCCATGCATCCACAACCCTCTCTGTGAATAAATACTTCCTTTCATTACCTCTGAGCCACCTCCCCTCTATCTTCAAATTGTGCCCCCATGTTCTTGCACGCCTCTTTTTTTGAAAGATGCTACCCTCTTGGACTTTGTTGATTCCCTTGAGGTACTTGAAAGTTTCTATCATGTCCCCCCTCTCCCTCCTTTCCTCGAGGCTATACATATTAAGCTCCTTTAGTCTCTCTTCATATGTCTTCCGTGCAGACCCTGCACCATTTTAGTTGCCCTCCTCTGGACAGCTTCCATCTTGTCTATGTCCTTGCAGAGACTGGGTCTCCAGAACTGCACACAGTACTCCAGATGGGGTCTCACCAGCTGTCTGTACAAAGGGATAAGAACTTCCTGTTTTCTACTGGTGATGCCTCTCCCTATGCACCCCAGTATCCCCCCAGCCCTCCTTATTGCCCTCTCATATTGCTTGCCCACCTTTAAGCCATCTGATAGGACTACCCCCAGGTCCCTTTCCATTTTTGCTGTTGTTAGTATCTCACCCCCCATTGTGTACTCTTCCCCTGGGTTTTTGTTTCCCAGGTGCATTACCTTGCACTTCTTAGCACTGAATCTAAGCTGCCATACATTCGACCATTCCTCTAACCTTGCCAAGTCCCTTCTCATCCTTTCCACCCCACCTTGTGCATCAACTCTGTTGCAGATCTTTGTGTCATCTGCAAAGAGATATACTTTTCCTTACAGTCCTTCTGCAATGCCGCTCATAAAGTCATTGAAAAGGACCGGTCCTAATACTGAACCCTGCGGTACCCCACTAGTAACCCCCCCTTTCTTCAGAGTGGACTCCATTTACTATTACCCTCTGTGTCCTATTCTCCAGCCAATTCTTTACCCAGGCTATCATCTTGGGACCCATTCCCAGGCTGGCTAACTTGTATATTAATCTTTTGTGTGCGACTGAGTCAAATGCCTTGCTAAAGTCTAGGTAGTCCATGTCCACAGCCCCTCCCTGATCTACTACTTTGGTCACCCAGTCAAATAAATCTATTAGAGCCGTCTGGCATGACCTTCCCGCTGTGAATCCATGCTGCCTTGGGTCCTCTGTCCCTCTGGCCTCTAGGTACTCGACAATTCTTTCCTTCAGAAGTGATTCCATCATTTTCCCTATCACTGAGGTTAAACTAACAGGTCTGTAGTTTCCTGCTTCTGCCCTGCTCCCACTTTTGTGAAGGGGAATCATACCTGTCCTCTTCCAGTCCTCAGGTACCACCCCATCCTCCCATGATTTGTTAAAGAGGGTAGTCAGTGGTGTCACTAGTTCTACTCTTAGTTCTTTTAGAATTCTGGGATGAATCCCATCAGGCCCCACTGTTTCGTCCACCTTCAGTTTTAAGAGTTCTTTCAGAACCCTTTCTTCTGTAAATGGGCTGGTATCAACTTCTGTATCCAGAGTGTTTCTATTGTTTGTTTTAGGTACCTCCGCCTCATTTGTAAATACTGAGCAAAAATATTTGTTTAGTATCTCTGCCTTTTCACCGTCACCCTCTGCCCACCCCCCTCCCCTTTATTAAGCCTCATTATCCCTCCCTTGGTCTTCCTTCGCTCCCTGAGGTACCTAAAAAAGGTTTTAGGCCCCCTTCTTAACTGAGTTGGCTATCTTTTCCTCAGTTCGGGCCTTTGCTGTTCTGACTGCATTCCCAGCTTCCTTCTGCTTTAACCGATACAATTCTCTGTCCTGCTCCTTCTGTGATTCCTTGTACTTTCTGAATGCTTTCTTTTTCTCCTGAACCTTCACTGCCACCTCCTTTGAGAACCATAGTGGTCTCTTACATCGTTTTGTTTTATTTGCTTCACACAAAGGCTTGTTACCTCTGTGATGGCAGTTTTTATTATTCCCCATTGTTCTTCCACCCCTCCTTCCTGCCCATTTGCTAGTGCATTCCTTAGGCACTCACCCATTTTGGCAAAGTCATCCCTCCTGAAGTCCAGTACTTTGTATGGCTTGACTCTATTGCTGTGTTTATTGTGAACCATATTGTTCGATGGTCGCTAGTTCACAGATGGCTACCCACTTCGACATCTGTGATCCTCTCTCCATCTCCATTTGAGAGAACCAGGTCTAAGATTGCTCCCTCTCGAGTGGGTTCCAATACTGGTTGTCTAAGGCATGCCCCCTGTAGGGCATCTACAATAACCCCACTCTTAGAAGTGGCTGCTGCAACTGCACTCCAGTTAACATCTGGCATATTCAGATCACCCATCAGCAATATCTCCCCTTTTTCTGCCACTCTAAGTATACTTTCTATCATTTCCTTGCCATTTCCTCCCCTGAGAGGGGGGTCTGTATACAACCCCTGTGCGGATTGTGGTGTCATTGCCTGCCTCCAAATTGACCCACAGTGCTTCTTCTCCTCCTTGTTTACCCTTTTGTTCTGTTGCTTTGATTCATTCCCTTATGTAGAGAGCTACTCCTCCTCCTCTTTTACCCTCCCTGTCCCTCCTGTAGATAGTGTATCCTGGAATGTTTACATCCCAGTCATGGTTCTGTGTGGTGATTACGTCCCAGTCATGGTTCTGTGTGTACCATGTTTCTGTGACTGCCACGATATCCAGATGTTCCTCCTCCTCCATCAAGCCATTAATTCAGGAAGCTTGTTACCCAGACTACGGGCATTGGTGCTCATTGCTCTCCATTTTTTGATGGCTTTACCTTCTGTGGCAGCATCCCCCACTGACCTTTCTACCTTGGTCTTTTTCTCATTTAGTACCGTTTTGTAGGGGGAGGCTGTGATTTTCCTGCTGCTTATCAGTGCCTCCCCTCTTGTCAGCGAGTCTTTTCTGACATGACATTCCCTTCACAAATCCATGTTTTCCCCTTGTCTTGTAGCCCATTAGTCTAGGAAAGCTTCTATGTGCTCACTGATAACAGCCACCAGCAGCTTCCCCACTACAGAGATCAAGCAAACAGAGACGGAGGAGAGCCGTGTCAGGGACCGCGTCGGCGGCAGGAGTGTGTGGGGGCCGCACTGGCGGCTAGTAGAGGATCCAGGGGCTGTGTCATCGGCAAGTGTGTCCAGGGGATTCACTGGTGGCAAGGAGGCTAAGCCAGGGGACTTATCGGAGGCCGGAGCTGCACCGGAGGAAGGGACAGAACTGGCAGCCTATTGGCGCACAGGGTGCCAAGTCTGAACAGTGCAGCTGGGCTATTTAAGCCGGGAAGCCCAGCCACCACACAGAGACTGAGGAGAGCCGTGTCTGGGACCATGTCGGTGGCAGGAGTGTCCGAGGGCTGCAGCGACTGCTAGCAGAGGATCCAGGTGCCGCGTCAGCAGAAGGTGTGTGCAGGTTCGGATAGCACAGAGCCTAAGTGGGGGAGAGGAGAGAGGGACAGTAGTAAAAGGAAACCTGACTGGGGGTTCCGATGACACCAGCTCATACGGGGAGATCAGGGAAGTTGGGGGGGTGACTTGTGACACCCAGGTTGTGGGGGGGGGTGAGGTACAAGCTGGGGGCCATAGACAGAAGGAGGAGCCTGGAAGGGCACAAATGGGTTAGTAACTTGGGGGAAGAGGTGAAGTTGCTCCTGTTGGGAGACTCCATGATCAGAGGTATCCAGTGGGAGGGGGTCTGGGAGGAAAAATGCAGCCCAGTCAAAGCTAAACGTATCCCGGGCCTATCCATACACAAGGCCAAATTCCAGCTATGCTCAATGACAAGGGAATATCGGGGATTCCCAGACTTTCTGGTGCACCTGAGAATAAATGATTTAGACGGGAACAGTGAACTAGAGATACAGGCAAGATTCTGGGAGCTGGCCAGGGTTTGCCACTCTATAGGATGCTCAGCCTCCTTCTCTGAAATACTGCCAGTACCAAGGGTGAGTGGGAAGAACAAGCAAAAACTCAGGAGTGGTAAACCAGTGGCTCAGGGAGTGGTGCAAGACAAAGGGGTATGGGTTGGTGGGGGACTGGGGTGATACATTTGAGGATAAGGGGCTATATCCTTCTTTTCAGTTTGAAGGATATTGGACTATCGGGTAGTGCCCTTAAGTGGTTTTCTTCTTATTTAGAAGGTAAGATGCAGTCAACTGTTAACATTTTAAACCTCTCCCTTTCACTAGGTAAATTCCCTACCATTTGGAAATCCGCTTCTATCACGCCCTTATTTAAAAGGTGGTGATCGCTCCTCTGCCAACAATTATAGCCCTATCTCCATACTTCCTCCCCCCCCCCCCCAGGCCTTAGAGAGGATAGTTTCGGATCAGCTTACTGACCACCTCAATAAATATGACCTACTCCACAAACGACAACATGGTTTCAAAGGTCACAGCACGGCTACTGCCTTGCTTGAGCTAACATCACACATACATACTGCTTTGGATAAAGGCCACATCACTGGTGCGATCTTCAGTGACCTCACTAAGGCCTTTGATACCGTCCACCATTCTTTACTCCAAACCTCCTTGCTCAACCTGGGTCTCTCACAGGATTCCGTGGGATGGTTTGCAGACTATCATGCCAACCGGACCCTTCAAGTTAAAATTGGGAATACCCTATCCTCAAAATCTCCTGTCCTCTCAGGGGTCCCACAAGGGTCCATTTTGGGTCCCCTCCTTTTCAGCCTCTCCCTAAACTCCCTCCCCGCATCCTGTACCTCCAACCTATTACTATATGCAGATGATGCTGTCATCTTCTCCTCTAGCCCAGACCCCTCTCAACTCCACCACTCCCTCCAGTCCTCCTTCAATGCTGTCAAAAGCTGGTTCGCCTCACAACGCCTTATTAACTATAAAAAAAACAGAGGTTTGCTCTTCGCTCATCCACAGAATACCAGGAAAGGTTTTTTTCCTCAAATACTATCAGCGTCCCAGACGCCCCTGGAATTTGTTCATTCCTTTAAGTACCTGGGCATCACTTTGGATACTGCCCTAACCCACCATGAGCATATGCACCAATTATCCAAGGCCCTAAACATTAGGCTCGGGCTCCTGCACCGCTACAAACATTGCCTTACCTCTGATGCCCTTAAGCTTGCGATCTCCTCCTCAGTTCTCTCCCTGCTAGACTATGGCCTTCTGACTTTTGGAGGTGCAAGCCCCTTAGCCCTTGATAGTCTTAGACTTGTGCTAAACAAGGCTTGTCGTCTTTTATTAGGGTGTGACAGACTTACCCATACCTGTGTTCTATATAAGGACACCAACTGGCTTAACCTTGAAAACAGAATCAAATTCCACACATGTCTCTTAGCAAAAAAAAAAAATCACTCTTGGCCTCGCCCCCGCGGCACTCACTTCCTTAATCACGTTGGACTCTATAGTTAAGCACACCCATAGCTCAGATACCCATCGTCTCTCCATCCTTTCCTGTCGCACAACTCAATTCCAAAGATCCTTTTGCTACAGGGCACCCTTGTGGATAAATAACCTACCCTCCTCCTTACGTTTTGATCAAAGAATTGATCACTTCAAAACGCACCTTAGGGCCCATCTTCGGTCCTCAAGTGACTGTGACTGTTCGTGAACTGGTGCCCTGTCCCTCTAAGACTGACAATGGCCTCTGGCTTGCCTCTTAATTCAGCTCTTACCTCCATCAGCTCAGGGATGTTAGTTTCCCAGTCTCTTTAAACTGTCTCAGACTGTACTAGTTCCTGAATGTTAGCCTAACTTCCTGTTGTAACATAACTTTACTCTGTAATAATCAATCACTGTATTCAGTGTTCCCCATTCATTATTTTTGCGCGGTGGGCCACCACCCTATATTTTTTTTACCACCACCCTATATTTTTATCCATTACTGATTGTTTGTTATAAAATCCTCCCAAATTGTCTTTTATTCTCATCCTTTATTGCACTACTACCCCTGTTCTGATACCAGTCCATTATATTTTACTTAAAATCCACTTATGCACCTGTACAGTGCATATATGAGGTTCAGAAAAACAATGCACCTTTGGACTCGATCATCACTGCCACCACCCTATATTTTCTGACAGTGGGGAACCCTGGTATTTGTATCTGTACTAATTTGTATTTGTATTTGTGCATCTGATCTATTATATGTGACGTGGAACCTTTGTAAAGGAGTCTTTGACTCAAAGGTATTTCTGATTCTTCTGAAATAAAAAAATAAAAGAAATAAGATTGTTTCATCACTGCTGCTGGTGGTTCGAGGGGTCTCTCAGGGATCCGTGCTTGGACCCTTGCTTTTTTTGATCTATCTCAGAGAGCTTGGATGCCATGTAAATAATATGGCCTACCAACTGTACGCAGATGATACTATAATCTACACCTCTGCTTCTTCTATAGACGAGATCCAAACAAATTTACAGTTAAGTTTTGATAGATTATATGGGTATCTGACACAACGGAAACTTAAAATGAATGTGAGTAAGACAAAATGTATGATATTTGGTTCCACTGTGAAACTTAGAACTTGTACCAAATTATCAGTGTTAGATCCCGAAGGAACAAAATTAGATCAAGTGATGACTTATAAGTATTTGGGTTTTTGGTTGGACCCCTTGGCTACTGGTAATTCACATATTGATGAGTTAGATCAGTGGGAATAAGGGTTGGTTTATTATATCGAAATAAAAACTGTTTGGGTGGATATATGATATAGAAAATTGTTGAATCACAGATTTTTCCTCTGATTATGGTGATACACTTTATGATTATTCTCAGTCTGGAAGATTATACAGATTGGATGTACTGTATAATCGTCTTGCAAGGTTGATCCTACAGTGTTCTAGGGATACCCTGCCCATCATTGCCTAATGTACCATAGATTAGAATGAATTTCGTTATCAGAGAGAAGACAGTTACATAAATATCTTTTGGCCTTTAAAAGTATTACTATAGTAATTCCAGAATATTTGGCTGAAAGGTTAGAAGTTAGGGAAGTTTAGCCTTCCTTAAGGAATGCAGATTATCGAGAGTTGGTAATACCTAGGTCAAAAACTAAACGTTCCGATTTCTTTTTTAGCCAGTTAGTCCCTAGATTTTGGAATATGATGCCTGTGAAATTTCGTTTGTACAATGGAAAAATTCCGTCACGAAAAGTTGTTAAAACCTGGTACTTGGAATCACTTCTTGCACAAAAAAGGCTTGTTGTGGTTAAATTGTTAATTATTATTATTATTATTGTATGTTAATGTATGTATTTTGTACGTTTGTATTTTTGTAATCGTTGTAACTATAATTTTGTATAATCAAGGATCACCATTTTAAATGAGTTTTACTCAATGGTCTAAACCATTTAATAAAAATGAATGAATGAAAATATGCCATGGACAGGCTACAACTCAACTTGGAGGGGAGGGAGATCCTTAAACTGAAACTGGCTGGATTCAAAGGCAAGGGGTGGGTTTTAAACTTGTAAAGGAGGGGGGTTGGAAATAATGACTACTCAAGTGGGGCTGCTTGAAGGTTCAAGACTAGGACACGCAAAGGGAGCTGCGGGCTGTGTTGCAAAGCCAATGGGAACTGTGCAGGGAAGTGGGACAGGAGACTGCACAGGGCCGCAAAGACTGGGAGGGGAGAGAGGACATGGTGGAAGATGGTCCTGATCAATGCCAGGAGCATAGGCAATAAAATGCCTGCGCTCCAGGCAATGCTAGTTGAGGGAGCAGAGGATGTGGCAGCAATTACTGAGACATGGGCCACCCAGAGGCATGATTGGGACCTAAACTTGGAGGACTACACAATGTTCAGGAAGGATCGAGGAGTGGGTGTGGCCCTAACATTCAAAAACGACACTGCTGTTAGTGGAGTGGAGGAAGCTGGGGGGATGTGGAGGAGATTTGGGTAACCCTGCAAACGTGGACAGGTAAAAGACTGAAAATAGGAATGGTGTACAGATCTCCCGCAATGGCAGCAGACCTGGAGGACAATCTGGTTGAGAATATCAGGGTCCACTGTGGCCTGGGAAAGGGCAGGGTGGTGGTCATGTAAAACCTAAACATGCCGGGGGCAGACCGGGGCACTATGACGTCCTCGGTGGCCAGGAAGCAGAGGCTGATGGAGGTTTTCCAGGATGCCCTCCTAGTCCAGCAGGTGGGGGAGCCTACTAGGGAGGGCCAGATATTGGACGTGGTCCGAGCAGACAGTGACCAGATTAGGGGCCTGGAGGTGAGCAGCCCATTGGCAGGTAGTGACCACGCCATGGTCTGGTCTCTCCTGTACCTAGGGGGGGAAGATAACCGCATGAATACAGTAGCAATAGACTTCAGGGGAGCAGATTTCAAGGGCATGGGAAGGATTCTTCAGGGGTGCTTGGATGAGTTAAGGCTGGACATGGATGCTGGGAGCTTGTGGGAGACCATTAAGAAGGGGGTGCAGGAGGCTACTAGGTCCTGTGCAAAGGTTAGGTGCAAGCACTGTAGGGCTAGTAACCGTGTTGGTTGACCTGGGAGGTTCAGTAGGCGGTGAGGGAAAAAGAAGGCTGCCTACGCACGCTTAAAGCACTCAAGGGGGGAAGGGTGTGGGGAGAGTATGAGTTGCTGTCCAGGAGGGTCACCAGAGTGGTGAGAGTGGCCAAGGTGAGAACTGAGCAAAACCTGGCCAGGGATATCTGGGGGGGGGGGGTTCTTTAGATATATAGGGGAGAAAAGCAAAGCGAGGGCATAGATCAGCAGGATTAGGACTGCGGAGGGATGGGCTCAGTAAGCAAGGGAGCAAGCAGAGGTACTAAATGAGTACTTTGCCTCGGTCTTTACCAGAGAAGGAAGACTGAGAAGACGCCGGGGCCGGATGGGCTGTATCCAAGAGTACTGAGGGAGCTGGCGGACATGCTGGCAGCTCCACTTTGCTGCACTCTTCAACATCTCTTTGCAGACAGGGTGGGCGCCTCAAGACTGGAGGGTGGCCCGTGTGGTGCCTAGCCACAAAGCGGGGTCTAGAGAGGAGATGGAGAACGACAGGTCTGTTAGCCTAACATCTGTGGTAGGCAAGGTGATGGAGGACATTATCAAGGAGAGGCTTGGGAGGCAGCTGGAAACACTGGGGCAACTGGACAACAGGCAGTATGGCTTTATTCCGGGGAGATCGCGCCAGACCAACCTTGTGGAGTTTTATGACTGGGTAATGGGTGCCCTAGGAGGTGCTACTTCACTGAGATGGTGGTGGAACCATGGAATGTGCCGCCCAGGGGACTAGTGGAGGCAGAGACTGTGGAGGGATTCAAGAGGGGTTGGGACAGGTACAGGGGAAGGGTTGAGCTGGTGAAGTCCAATACAAGGGGAATATCTTGGACTGGGAATGGAGAATCCCAAGGGGGTGGAAGGGACAGCAAGGTCAACTCCCAGTTTAGAGGCTGACCAAACGAGTAGACATGAAACCCACTAGGCCTACTCTGCTGGCATTTAAGTATGTTAGTATGTTCAATAACTGCTTGTGCAGGGCTGTAATAAAAAATATTAGTGATTCCCTTCACAACTTGGGGAAAAAAAAAAAAGTCCTGCTTTTACGGGGGCAGGGGGCAAACCGGGGGAAGGGGTGGGGCCCTTAGAGATCGGGAGCCCTGACATGTCTGGGGGAGAGGGAAGGGCCAGTACCGTCATGTGGGGGACTGACAGTACAGGGAGAAAGGGGGAGGACGTGGAGGTTGAAATCCCGCTACAGAGAGTGAGGAAAGCCCTCAGGTCCCTTCAGATGGAGAAAACACCAGGGCCGGATGAAATACATCCCAGGGTGCTGAGAGAACTGGTGGATGTCCTGGTGGCCCCACTGGTGGAGCTTTTCAACATCTCTCTGAAGATGGTGTAAGTACCCCAACACTGGAGGGTGACCCATATCGTGCCTATCCACAAGGGGGGAATCAAGAGAGGAGACAGGGAACTACAGGCCAGTTAGCCTGACGTTGATGGTGGGCAAGGTGATGGAGAGTATTGTCAAGGAAAGGTTAGAAAGTACTGGAGCAAATGGGGTATCTGGATGATAGACAGCATGGCTTCATCCCGGGAAGATCGTGTCTGACAAACCTTGTTGAGTTCTACGACTGGGTGACAAGTGCCCTGGACCAGGGTAGGCCAGTGGACGTCCTCTTTCTAGACTTCAGCAAGGCGTTTGATTCGGTACCTCACGATGGCCTGCTGGCTAAGCTGGAGGAAATGGGGATGGGGATGCAGATGATCAGATGGATAGGTAATTGGCTCTCGGAGCATACTCAGAGGGTGGTGGTTGCAGGCTAGTCTCATCTCCAAGGAGTGTCATTAGCGGAGTTCCCCAGGGGTTGGTATTAGGGCCACTCCTGTTTAACACCTACGTCTAAGACATAAGGAATGGTATCAGGAGTGAAATGAGTCTCTTTGTGGGTGACTCGAAACTGGGTGCAGTGGTGGTTGAGGAGAATTTATTGTATTTTTTTTATTTTAAATCTTTATTTACCGGGTAAGTACAATGAGCCAAAGGCCCGTTTTCATGCACGACCCAGGGACCATATTTATGTATTTATTTATTTAGGTTTTGTTAACCAGGTAAGTACACTAGACAAACACATGCCTATTTTCAGGTACGACCCGGGACAGTACAGGAAATCAAAGAACATACAGAGTACAATTTGAAGCAAGTAGGGCATACATATATAGTCAAGATGCTTACAATTAACAAAACTCACAATACAGTACAATTACAACAATTTTTAGACATACATCATTCAATTACAATAGAACAATCAATAACATATAAAATAAAATACTCATTGAAAACAACAATGATGCAATTTGCCAAGAAAATAATTTCTTAGCCTAATTTTAAAAGTTTGGTGGCTAACATTCTCATATAAAACAATAGGAAGCTCATTCCAATTTTTTGCAGCAGAATAGGAAAAATAACAGTCACCCATTTTAGTCTTGGTCTTGGGAACATTTAATTTGATGATCTGAATGAATTTCCTTTGAATTTATTTTAATTTGTAACAAAGAATATGATGGAGAATCTGTACCTTGACAGAGAATTTTATCAGTTAAGGAACATAAACTGTATAGACAACCCAGCCGTGGTGGAAGCCAGGCAGATAGTCTGTACAGTTCACAATGGTGTGTAGAATAAGGCACCTTAAAGGTAAATCTACAAATACCATGAAACACATTAGTAAGAAGGGATAACTCTCTATTAAACAAATTTGAAGGGGAGAGTGTCCCTGAAGGAGGACCTGGAGACTCTGGAAAGGTGGTCGGGAAAGTGGAAACTGAAGTTCAGTGCAGGAAAATGCAGGGTTCTGCACCTGGGGGCCAGAAAACCGGGCCAAGGGTATGCACTGGGGGGAGACACACTACAAGTCTTGAAGGGCGAGAGGGACCTGGGGGTGGTGGTAGATGTCAGAATGAACAACTCGGAGACCTGTAGGAGGGCAGTGGCAAAAGCCAATAGGATGCTGGGATGCATCGCTAGGGGTATTACCTCCAAAGGGACGAAGTGATCCTTCCTCTGTATAACTGCTTGGTTAGGCCACACCTCGAGTATTGTGTGCAGTTTTGGAGAGCGCACTAAAAAAAAAAAAAAAAAAAAGGGGACACTGCACTCCCAGAGAGGGTCCAAAGTAGGGCAACCAAAATGATCTGGGGCCCAGGGGAAAGGAACTATGGTGAGAGGCTTGAAGAGCTCAACATATACACCCTGGAGGAGAGGAGAGGAGGGACAGGGGGACATGATAGAGAGCTTCAAGTACATAAAGGGGATTAATAAGGGAGGCTCAGTCGGGGTGCTCCAAGGAAAGGGGGAGCAACTAGAAGACACGGGTGGAAGCTGGGGGAGAGGGGACTCTGGGTAGAGGAGGAGGTGTTACTTCACTGAGAGGGTGGTGGAACCGAGGAATGTGCTGCCCAAGGGACTGGTGGAGGCAGAAACTGTGGAGGGGTATAAGAGGGGATGGGACAGGTATAGGGAGAGGGTGAAGCTGATGAAGTCCAATATAAGGGGAACATCTTGGACTGGGGACAGAGAAACCCAAGGGGTTGGGGGAGGGACAGCAAAGCCGGCACCCAGTATGGGTGCTGACTATCAAGCAGACAAGAAAGACCATTAGGCTTTCTCTGCTGGCATTTTAGTATGTTAGTATGCTCCACCTCCCCAAATCAACAATCCCGTTCTATCCAAGGCTCCTGAAGAATGATGTACTTCATTAATTTATCTGGTTGATCAGATGTGTTTTGTTCATTTATTCTGCACTACGCACTGGTTTTTCAGTCAGACTGAAACCAGAAGAGCTGTTCAGTGTAGCGTCACTTTCTAGTTTAAATGGGTCAAAAAAGAAAGCGTGATAGGATCAACCAGATAAGTTTGGGTGTTTCGGATAACCGGAGGATACTTATTTGTGAGAGTGGAAGCAAAAACAAGCATTTTAGAGGAGTCTTGAGTTGGACTGGCAGGTCACTGTTACACACCACCATGTGTAATATGGGGAAGAAAAAAGGTTACGCCTGACTGGAGAACATGCATCAGGTGACCATGCATTAATTCTCAATGAATCCATGGCCACGCTGGAATTAATGCATGGTGTCGTTCCTCCAAAGCCACAGGGAGTTTCTATTCTCCATGTTACAATCTCTGCTTTATGAAATCTGAGATTTATCTGCAGTGTACATTTCAGGAGCTGTGTATATATGTTTCCCTTATACTGTGACTGTCCCACCGTTTGTACTAGATGTCTTGACGGTGCCCATTCCAGTTGTACTGACTCCTGCTTCTCTTGTGAGCGACCCGGGGACCATTAGCGCCGTTCCCCGGCACTAGTGTAACAGTGAGTGCCTTCCCACCCACCCGCACGGCGGAACTCCCAAGAACCTAGCATGTCATACTAGACACGCTAGGAATAGAAAACACCATCCAAGAGCGAGCAAGCACCAAGATGACGCCTGTACATACACTACAGTGACATATTCAGTGGCACTTAGTAATAAATTAAAAAGTGACGAAAGGAAGCAGCAAACATTGTCCCATTACAGAAGTAATCTTATTCACCTTAAAATTAAAAAAAGGTGATTTGCACAAGTAATGGTCCCTTTCCCCATGTAATCCTCGCATGCACGCACACGCCTCTTTTCCCCATATCTAGCCACACCCCATTTTCTAATGCCAACATCTTCTCCAAGAAAAGAATGAAAAAATGAAAACAGGAGAAATGTTACCCAAAAAGCGGAACCTCCGAGAGTACAGCAACATGGATTAATTCACCAGAGAAATAAATGTCAGGTTAAAATCACAATATTGCCTCCATACATGTTATCCCGTTGTGCAATCGACTCATCCTCCTACACATGTCCCTCACACAGAAAGTAAAAGCGGACGTTTTCGAGCACTACACATTACTGGCAAACTCACCGCTTGAAACCTGTAACATGGGGAAGAACACATTCTAACAAGTGAGTCAAACCCTTTTTCTTCCCCATCTTACAAGTGAATTAACCCACTCCAGAGCATGGATCTACTAGAGAATAAATCCACACCTGGGTGGTTAGAACCACTCGGTGCGCGCGCGCGCACACACACACACACACACACACACAGGCGTGGATTAATTCTCTAGTAGACCCACGCTCTGTCATGGGTTATTTCTTACGTGTTAGGGTTCGGTACTGGGTCCAGCCCTTTTTAATGTCTTTGTAAGTAACAATGCAGAGGGACTGGAAGGAAAAGTATGCCTCTTTGCCAGTGACACAAAGATCTGCAACAGGGTTGATACACAAGGAGGTGTGGAAAGGATGAGAAGGGACTTGGCAAGGTTGGAGGAATGGTCAGAAGTATGGCAGCTTGGATTCAATGCAAAGAAGTGCAAAGTAATGCACCTGGGAAACAAAAACCCAGGGGAAGAGTACACAGTGAGGGGAGGTAGTAACAACAACAAAAATGGAAAGAGACCTAGGGGTAATCATAGCAGATGACCTTAAGGTTGGCAAGCAATGTGAGAAGGCAGTAGGGAGGGCTGGGGGGATAGTGGGATGTATAGGGAGAGGTATCACCAGCAGAAAACAGGAAGTTGTTATCCCTGTACAGACAGTTGGTGAGACCCCACCTGGAGTACTGCGTCCAGTTCTGGAGACCCCATCTCCGCAAGGACATAGACAGGATGGAGGCAGTTCAGAGGAGGGCAACTAAAATGGTGCAGGGTCTGCAAGAGAAGCCATACAAGGAGAGACTAAAGGAGCTTAATATGTATACCCTTGAGGAAGGGGTGGGGGACATGATAGAAACGTTTAAGTACCTCAGTGGAATCAACAAAGTCCAAGAGGGTAGCATCTTTCAGAAAAGATGTCAAGAACAAGGAACACAATTTGAAGATGGGGGCGGCTCAGGGCAAATGAGGGAAGTATTTTTTCACAGAGAAGGTGGTGGACGATGGAACAGCCTTCATGAGGAGGTTGTGGGGTCTAAAACTGTGGGAGAATTCAAGAATGCATGGGACAGACATAAGGCAATTTTTGTGGGGGGTAGGAAGAAACAGGCTGTTGGTTAAATAGGATCTGCAGCTTATCCTCTAGGTAGGGAAATGGGCAGACTAGGTGGGCCAAGCAGTCCTTATCTGCCGTCAAAGTCTATGTTTCTATGCTTCTATGTAATAATCCATGGGTGAGTGTGTGAAACTAGGAGTACTGTCCAGTCCTCCTTTTTCCAGTCAAAAAAATTCTATGAAACTAATCCAGTTTTATTTTTTATATACAATTGCTGGCTGATCATAAGAAAAATTTAAGAATAAAAGCACATTTGGGCAGGCATAATGCTAGTTGGCTATGCCTCCAATGAAGGGCCCTTCATTTCAGGTTACAGAGTTTTTATTTATTTATTTAGTTTTTGTTGACCGGGTAAGTGCACTAGGCAGATTCTGCCTATTTTCAGGCATAGCCCGGAAGGAGGGGGATACAGATGAATACCAACTGACTTGAATCAGATGAAGCTGATGGTGATATTTTTAGTGAATGGGGAAATTTGGCCAGGGCACCGGAGAAATTCCCCTGCACTTTCGAGAAGTGCCATGGGATTTTTAACATACTAACATACTACAATGCCAGCAGAACAGGCCTAACAGCCTTTCATGTCTGCTCGTTTGGTCAGCCCCCACCCTGGGAGCTGACCTTGCTGCCCCCCTTGCCTTCTCTGGCTTTTCCCTTCCCAGTTCCGGATATTCTCGCTGCACTGGATTTTGCTTCCAGAACCCTTCCCCTGTACCTGTCCCACCCCCTCTTGAACCCCTCCACCATCTCTGCCTCCACCAGCCGCCTGGGCAGCGCATTCCATGGCTCCACCACCCTCTCAGTGAAGTAGCACCTCCTCCTTTCTCCCCTGAATCTTCCCCCCTCCAGCTTCCACCCATGCCCTCTAGTTGCCCCCTCCTCCTTCCTTCGAAGCACCCAGACTACTACTCTCCTACTTACCCCCTTCATGTACCTGAAGACCTCTATCATGTCCCCCAGTCCCATCTCTCTTCCAATGTGTACATACTTAGCTCTTCGAGCCTCTCCCCATAGGTCCTGTCCCCCAAGCCCCAAATCATTTTGGTTGCCCTCCTCTGGACCCTCTCCAGAAGTTTAATGTCCCTCTTTAAGTGTGGCCTCCAAAACTGCACACAGTACTCGAGGTGTGGCCTCACCAAGCAGTTATACAGAGGGAGTATCACTTCCCTCCTTCTGGAGGTGATCCCCCTAGTGATGCATCCCAGCATCCTGTTGGCCTTGGCTGCTGCCCTCCTACAAGTCTCCGAGTTGTTCATCTTGACATCCACCACCACCCCCAGGTCCCTCTCAGCCATCAAGACTTGTAGCATTTCCTCCCCCAGGGTGTACACTTGGCCCGAGTCTCTGGCCCCCAGGTGCAGTACCTTGCATTTCCCTGCATTGAACCTCAGCTTCCACCTGAACTACCATCAGAACAGGCAGATGGGACCTTGGTTTAACGTCTCAGTCAAAAGACGGCACCTCCGGAGTGCAGCACTCCCCTTATGCTGCACTACAGTGTCAGTATTGGGATATTAACCCAAGTACCTGGTGTGGGGATAGAACCACAGCCTTCTGATCTCCCGGCCTCAGAGGCGAGTGTTGCAGATGCTGAACACACAGAAGAAAACAGGTGTTACAGTATGTTGTTTTTGGTAATGCACCCCAGCATTTTATTTGCTTGGGCTGCAGCCCTTCTACACTTCTGAGAGTTCATTTTGGCATCCACCACCACCCTGAGGTCCTTTTCCCCCCTACAAACTTGTAGTGTCTCCCCTCCCAAGGTGTACACATGCACCAGGTTTTTGGCCCCCAGGTAGAGCACCCTGCACGTCCCAGTGTTAAAAGTACAGTTACGTAAGAACTTACCGTAACAGTAGATCTTTGAGAAAGACTCTTGCAGTAGGTAATTACATATAAGACTGATGCCGGCTGGCATCAGGACCCAACAGAAAAATTTCTAGCTAGCAGTCTCTGCCGGGGGACTGCCCCATGTCAGGTGACCGACGTCATGCGGCATCAGTATAAAGGGGCAGTCCCCCACGCCCGCCTTCTAGTTCTTTCCCGCCAAAGGCCAAAAGGCAAGACAAGAGAGAAGGGGATATTTCCTTTCCTGGAAAAGGAGCTGAAAAAACTTAGGGGGATGGAGGGTGAGATGGTATTACCTACTGCAAGAGCCTCTCTCGAAGATCGACTCTTATGGTAAGTTCTTATGTAACTGTACTATCTTACTTTGAGAGAGCTCTTGCAGTAGGTAATTACATATAGGACTGAGTCCCAAGCAGTCTGGAACAAGGAGAAGCAAACGGGAGGAAGAAAGCTACTCAGAAGTAGACCCTCTGGTTATAAAGGCCTTAGGAAAGGAAGCCTTGCAAAACAGCCAACCCGAAGCCTGCTCTACGGCAAGAGGCAACGTCCAAACTGTAATGTTTCATAAAAGGTATGGACAGAAGTCTAAGTGGCGGCTGCACAAATGTCAGCCGCTGACACGTTCTTGAAACAAGCCTCAGAGGCAGCGACCCCTCTGGTGGAGTGGCCTCTAACTTGACCCGGCAGGGTCTTGTTGTACTTACCATAACAGAAAGTGATAGAATGAGCCAACCATTTTGATAGGCATTGCTTAGAGACCGCACTGCCTTCTCTTTTATGGCCAAAAGAGACGAACAGTTGATCAGTCTTTCTGAGATCCTTCGTCCTAGTGATATAGTATCTCAGAATTCGGTGAACATCCAAAGAATGCAGGAGGTACTCTCCTTGGTTGGAGTGCTGCGTAAAAAAGGCAGGCAACTCTATGGATCGATTCAGCGTCAATTCTGCTACTACTAGGGAGAAACTTAGGGTTGGTACGCAGAGCCACACGTTCCTTGTGAAAAATCAAATACGGGATTTTATACATCAGGGCCTGAAGCTCGGAAATCCGTCGAGCAGAAGTAATGGCCACTAGGAAGAGAGTCTTCCAAGAAAGGAACTTTAGATCCACTGAGGCTGCCGGCTCGAAAGGAGGCAGAGTAAGTTTCTA
This sequence comes from Neoceratodus forsteri, assembly GCA_016271365.2. Classification (NCBI taxonomy): domain Eukaryota; kingdom Metazoa; phylum Chordata; order Ceratodontiformes; family Ceratodontidae; genus Neoceratodus; species Neoceratodus forsteri. The sequence goes on along the minus strand of CM028133.1, from coordinate 79,696,310 downwards.
TAAAATGAAATCAAAATCCCAAGGAGAGACTGGAACCCGGACGGGGGTCGTAAGTGAAGGACCCCCCTCAAAAAAGGTCTTAGAAACCTCCAGCTGAGCAAACATTCTGTCTGCAAAGGGGACATGACAGGCCGAAATGGCTGCCATGTGAAGCTTTAAGGATGAATGGTTGAGACCCAGACCAAAGAGGTGTCGGCCGACAGAGCGCGAGAAGGGCTCGACATCATTGGAGGCAGCCCAAATAGAGAACCGCTTCCATTTCATAGCATAAGTAGATCTGGTTGAGGGTTTCCTAGCCTCCACCAGAATCTCAGCTACTCGGGTGGGGGGGGACCCCAGACCAGGCTTGAGCTACATCTGCAGGAGCCACGTGTGCAACTGAAGGGACTTGAGGCCTGGATGGACCAGGGTCCCCTGATCTTGGGTCGGCTAAAATAGCGACAGAGGAAGAGGAAGAATAGGTTCCTCCGAGTACTGTTGCAGAAGAGAGAACCAAACTTGCCTGGGCCAGAAAGGAGCGATCAGAATCATTAGAGCTCCTTCCGAACTGAGTTTCTGCAAGACCCTCGTAATCAGTGGGAAGGCATAGACGAATCTGCCCTTCCAGTCTAGAGACAGAGCGTCTCTCCAAAAAAATGCTGCGCCCTGGAGTGAGCGAGCAGAAGATGGGAAGTTTTGTGTTTTGGGGGGAAACAAACAGGTCTACCTGTGGAGTTCCTCAGCATAGGAAGATGTCATCTATGACCCCCTGATCCAGTTCCCATTCGTGAGCTAGAGCAGATGACTGGCTTAGCCTGTCTGCCAGTGTGTTCTCGATCCCCGGGACATGAGATGCCGTGAGGTGAAGGTTGTGCTGTACTGCCCAATTCCACACTCGCATCGCCTCTCAGCAAAGGGGGTAGGAACGAGTTCCTCCCAGTTTGTTGAGGTACCAGACCACACACATATTGTCCATCTGTACAGCTAGGTGACCGGGAAACAGATACAGATGCAGAGCCTGAAGAGCATACAGTACTGCCCTTAGTTCGAGCACACTGATATGAAGAGACTTCTCGAGCTTGGACCAGGAGCCCTGGGTCCTGTGAGGACGGAGATGGGCTCCCCAACCTTTGCCAGAAGCGTCCGTAGTCAACATCTGCAAGGGGGAGGGAGACTGAAGGGAACTCCCCGGCAGAGGTTCTCCTGAACCATCCCCCACTGCAAGTCCCAAACCATGGGAGTGGAGACCAGGACAAGTTGATCTAAGTCGTCCACCAGCTGATCCCACTGAGACCGAAGCATCCACTGAGAGATTCTCATGTGCAGCCGAGCGTGAGGGACTGTCGGAATCGCAGCCACCATTAGCCCAAGGAGGCGAAGGACTGACCTGGCGCTGACCCGCCTGCGGCTGGACAACAGGCTGACCTGGGCCTGGAGAGTGGCCACCCTGTCCGATGACAGGAAGACTCTGCCAGAGGTTGTGTCCAGGATCGCCCAAATAAACTGGAGCCTCTGGGACGGGATCAGATGGGACTTGGCTTGGTTGATGGTAATACCCAGGCAGGCAAAGACCTGCTGGGTAAGGGAAAGGAAGCGCAGGAGTTCCTCCCTGGATGGGGCTGCCAGGAGCCAATCATCCAGGTACGGGAAAACCTGCACTCCCTGGGTATGCAGGTAGGCCACTACCACTGAAAGGCATTTGGTGAACACCCGGGGCACCGAGGAAAGACCAAATGGGAGGGCCTTGAACTGGTAGTGGTCCCCCTGGAATGCAAAACGTAGGTATTTGTGGTGGGAAGGGTGGATAGGGATATGCAAATAGGCATCCTGCATATCCAATGCGCACAGCTATTGTCCTGGCCAAAGAAGGGGCAGGAGGCTCTGCAGCGAGAGCATCCTGAACCTCTTGTACTCCACGAACAAGTTCAGGGAGCTGAGGTCGAGAATCGGCCTCACGTCCCCCGTTTTCTTCGGGACCAGGAAGAAATGGGAATAGTATCCCGTGTTCCCTGAAGAGGAATGGGGACGGATTCTATCGCTTCCTTCAGCAAAAGTGCTGAAATCTCTTCCTGGACCAGAACATGATGTTCCCGAGTCTACGACAACCTTGGGGGAGAGTGTCGAGCGGGTTTCTGAAGAAACTCTATTGAGTGTCCTTCTGCGATCAGCTGGAGCACCCAGGAATCTGAAGTTATCCTCTCCCAACCCGGGAGGTGGAGGGAAAACCTCCCTCATACCGGTTCCTCCGGAAGGCCCAGAGGCCGTGGGAGACGAAAGGAGTCAGGTGGTGTGGGGCAGCGTCACGGCTGAAGCACCTGCTGCTTTTTTGGGTGGAGGGGGCATGGCAGCCAGAGGGGCCCGGCGTTTAGTGGCCCACTTTCTCTGGGGTTTCGCCTTTTGCCGATTCCGCCTGTGAAAGGGATGGCGCTGCGTTTGATGGGGATGATACATGGAGTCCACAGACTCCAGTGCAGTCCCCTTCTCCTGCAGATCAGTGATAACATCCTTGACATCACCACTGAACAGCACCGAATCACAGAAGGGCACTTCCTGAATAACGGACTGCACTTCCAGGACCAAAGTTTACAAACCAACTGAGTGCGCACTGGGACGTAGTGCTCCAGAAACCAACAATGGAACACTTGTAGGAAAGGCTTCGAGCACATACAACTCAGAGAGAGAAACACGTGGTATAAAAGCTTTATTTTGACAAAACTCCTAACATGTTTGGACTGCTCCCCCAGTCCTTTATCAAAGGAAATAAAAAACCAAGTGTCAGAGAACACCATATATAACACACAATTGATTCAGGTGTATTCCATCAGAACAATGAATACTTAGCTAAACCATCAAACTAATTGTAATCCTCCAGAGAGACCTTCATTCAATTAAATTAAATATTTTAAACATCTTCATGTCTAATACAATAAAACAAAAGTGCATACAACAATGTAGTCTTATACTACTTCTTCCAGAACTAAATTGTGAAAATGTAAAGATACAAAAACACTAAAAACTCAAAAACTAAAAAGGGGAGGGGGGTAGGTTTAACAAGATAGTCAGACCATATGGTTCATGCTGATCAGATATGACCAAAATTAACTGCGATCCTTTAAATATGGATAGAGCTCTAAGGGGCCATTTAGCCCTGGACTTTTGTTAGCTTTTAAGGTTAAAATCCAGTAATTTTCTCTTCTTAATACTAGATTATTATAATCTCCACCTCTCGGGTTCCTATTTACCTATCGATTGCCATAAACTTAAAGGGAATGTTGTTCAGGTTCTCTAGTATTAGCAACATGTGCTGCAGTAGCATAAGTCATGTCCCCTCTGAATGGCTCCATCATGTTCTCCTACTCTGATTTTAAAACTCCTAATCGTTTTCCCCACATAAAAGCCTCACAGTTACATTACCAAATAAATAACTCCCACTGTGTCACAGTTCATGAATTGTCGAATTTCAAAACTTCTATCACTGTTGTGACTTGAAAAAATATTACCCTGCAACATATGGCTGCAATAGATACATCGTTTGCATTTAAAATTACCCTTCCTTTTATCTAACCATGTGCTTTTAGACTTATTTTCATAATGACTTCTCAAGTAAGTCTCCTATAGTGGAACTTTCTTGAAACACATTCTGACGGGTTGTTCTATCACTCCTTGTAAACCTGATTCAGCTCCCAATATATGCCAATGCCTATTTATGATATTTTCAAGTTCTTCGCCTTTACTAAATATCTTGTAGTGAAATTAAGCAGCAATCTTCATGCTGTATTTTGCACTTATTTCTCAAAGATCATCCCTGTCAGTGTTTTTTGGCTAAATTGTAAGCTTCCCTAATATAGTTCTTACCATAGCCCCTCTGTGTCAGTCTATTTGTTAATTCTTTTGCCCCTCTTCAAAATCTTCCACTTCTGTACAGTTTCGTTTTGTTCTTAAAATTGACCGATTGGTATATTTTTGATAGTGTGCCTGGGATGACAACTATTAGCCCGTAAAATAGTATTGCCATCAACTTCCTTTCGAATAAAGAGTTTTATCTTATTTTCTTTGTTCAATCTTTAAGTCTAAAAAAGTAATTTGTTCCTTGGAGTGACTAACTGTGAACTTCAGAAAGGATTTGTTCTATGTAAAAAGTCTACAAACAATTTTAACTCATTTTCATCCCCCTTCCATATCAAAAATATAAATCAATAAACGTTTCCAACCCATCATAAAATTATGAAAAATATTGACATTATGATTAAAATAAAATCCTCTCCCACTTTCCCACAAATAAATTCATAATCGATGATTTCAAGTGGCTCCCATAGCTGTTCCCCTTATCTGTAGAAACAATTCTCCATCAAATACAAATACATTACATTTTAAAATGCATTCCAAGAATTTTAATAAAACATCAGAACCACTAATATTCGCTTTATTTAAAAAGCAAGCTATTGCATCTAGTGCTTCTTCATGTGGAACATTAGTATACAGTGATTCAATATCCATTGTGACTAAAATTCCTTCTTCTGGTAATGTCACGTCTTTCAAGAAATTAAGGACTTCTTTTGTATCTTTGATGTAAGATGGCAAGTTCCACACTAAAGGTTTCAAAAAAGAATCCACATATCTCGACAAAGGTTCTGTAAGTAAACCTATACCACTCACTACACTCACTCATTACAGGTAAAGGCTTTTATTTGTGTTTGTATTTACCTTACCTGTGTCCTGCCCTGTAAAACTCGAGAATATACACGTTTTTGAAGATTATTTGAATTAGAAAAACCTAAGATGTCTTTAGAGAACACTCCAAATTTGATTTTTAATTCAATGAGTGATGGAACTCAAATGAATCCTCTGGCTTATGTGGACCAACTTTTAAAGACTGCAGATATTCATAATCCTTTTTGAACATTGATTCAAGATATGCAACAGACTGTACTGATTTGTCATCACCTTGGAGGCTTTCAGGAATTTAGAAAATCCACATCAGTTGAGACGCCTTTTTGGAACAGTACAAATTTAGAGGCATATTTAGAAGTGAAAAGAGTTCCCAGAGGTTTAAGGTTATTAAAGAACCAGCATGTGGAACTGAAAGCCCTTTGTTTTTACAAGAATGGAGAATATCCTTTAGATGCAAGCTTTAAATTAATGCAACTCATTGTTAAATACAGTAAGAGAAAGAAGCTGAGCTGAAGGAAGATATAAAGAAATGAAATAGAAGTGTTAAAGTTTCATACACATTTGGACTTTGAGCAGCTTAAACCTGAGACTGAAAGATTCAATTTTTAAATTGGATTCTGATTTTAAAAAAATCAAAATGACCAAGTTTCTACGAGACAAAGTAGATTTTGAAAGGGGCACGATTTTTAAATGGAAAAATAACCAGAAGAAAGGTATTTTAAAGAACAGAACTAAGAATGTATCATTTGAGTATTCCACAGATTTCAGTACAGACTATAGCGATATAGAGGGAGACAACACCAACATGTATCCTTTTCAGAAGGAGCAATTAACAACGGAGCAACAACCAGTGGGGAGCATCAGGTGTACACCAGCGCTTATATTCCACCACCTTACGTAAGGAGTCCAAGATTTCAAGGAGAAGCAAGGATTTCCAAGGGAAAGAGAACCCGACGAGGGAGAAGAAAGAACAAACCTTATGGAAACAGGGATTCTCGAGGGAATTACAGGGACGGAATGCATGGAAGAAGCCTTATGGCAATGAGGGTTCGACATCAGCAGAGGAGGTAAGAACTGAATCTTTGATACCCCTACAACTCAAATTATTAATCTATCTAAACATGATCTGACAAGTGGAGAAATCAACTTGGTAAAAAAGGTTTGAGTTTGCTCTACTACCCCTTTAAATCAGTACAAACTTTAATAGATTTGAATTTAAACTGCGCAGAACTTAATATTAAGGCTTTCTATTCTCAAGAGAATGCTGGGACTACAAGAAATGGAACATTCAGTGAAGGATACAAATGTTTTAAAAACCATCGGTCTGGTGCCCCCATGTGCAGCAGTAACTATTTTTAAAGAGTTGGTTGAGAGAGACATTGAAACATTAAGCATTCCAGTGAATAATTTTTCTTATCAGAACTTAAGTAGCAGTGAAAAAAAGCTATAGATACTCTAAAGAAGGATACAGATGTAGTGATAAAACAAGCAGACAAAGGTGGAGCGGTGGTCCTAATGGATAGAGAAAATTACATTTTGGAAGTGCAAAGACAGATTTATAACACCCAGTACTATATCAGACTAAAAGAAGATCCAACATATGAGTTCAAGTATGGAATTGATGAGATTATTGAAGATGCCTTGTCTAGTGGAGTAATTACCCAAGATGTGAAAAATCACCTTACAGTTTCTAATCCCACCAGGGCCACTTTTTACATTCTTCCGAAAGTCCATAAAACTTTAGTTAATCCACCTGGTCGTCCAATAGTGAGTGGTATAGGTTCACTAACAGAACCTTTGTCGAGATATGTGGATTCTTTTTTGAAACCTTTAGTGTGGAACTTGCCATCTTACATCAAAGATACAAAAGAAGTCCTTAATTTCTTGAAAGACGTGACATTACCAGAAGAAGGAATTTTAGTCACAATGGATATTGAATCATTGTATACTAATGTTCCACATGAAGAAGCACTAGATGCAATAGCTTGCTTTTTAAATAAAGCGAATATTAGTGGTTCTGATGTTTTATTAAAATTCTTGGAATGCATTTTAAAATGTAATGTATTTGTATTTGATGGAGAATTGTTTCTACAGATAAGGGGAACAGCTATGGGAGCCACTTGTGCACCATCGATTACGAATTTATTTGTGGGAAAGTGGGAAGAGGATTTTATTTTTAATCATAATGTCAATATTTTTCATAATTTTATGATGGGTTGGAAACGTTTTATTGACGATATTTTTTTGATATGGAAGGGGGATGAAAATGAGTTAAAATTGTTTGTACACTTTTTACATAGAACAAATCCTTTTCTGAAGTTCACAGTCACTCCAAGGAACAAATTACTTTTTTAGACTTAAAGATTGAACGTAAAGAAAATAAGATAAAAACTTCCTTTCGGAATAAAGAAGTTGATGGCAGTACTATTTTACGGGCTAATAGTTGTCATCCCAGGCACACTATCAAAAATATACCAATCGGTCAATTTTTAAGAACAAAACGAAACTGTACAGAAGTGGAAGATTTTGAAGAGGGGGCAAAAGAATTAACAAATAGACTGACACAGAGGGGCTATGGTAAGAACTATATTAGGGAAGCTTACAATTTAGCCAAAAACACTGACAGGGATGATCTTTTGAGAAATAAGTGCAAAATACAGCATGAAGATTGCCGTTTTAATTTTGTTACAAGATATTCAGTAAAAGCGAAAGAACTTGAAAATATCATAAATAGGCATTGGCATATATTGGGAGCTGAATCAGGTTTACAAGGGTGATAGAACAACCCGTCAGAATGTGTTTCAAGAAAGTTCCCACTATAGGAGACTTATTACAGAAGTCATTATGAAAATAAGTCTAAAAGCACATGGTTAGATAAAGGAAGGGTCATTTTAAATGCAAACGATGTATCTATTGCAGCCATATGTTACAGGGTAATATTTTTCAAGTCACAACAGTGATAGAAGTTTTGAAATTGACAATTCATGAACTGTGACACAGTGGGAGTTATTTATTTGGCAATATGTAACTGAGGCTTTTATGTGGGAAAAACGATTAGAGTTTTAAAATCAGAGTAGGAGAACATATGAGAGCCATTCAGAGGGGGACATGACTTATGCTACTGCAGCACATGTTGCTAATACTAGAGAACCTGAACAACATTCCTTTAAGTTTATGGCAATCGATAAGGTAAATAGGAACCCGAGAGGTGGAGATTATAATAATCTAGTATTAAGAAGAAAATTACGGATTTTAACCTTAAAAGCTAACAAAGGTCCAGGGCTAAATGGCCCATAGAGCTCTATCCATATTTAAAGGATCCAGTTAATTTTGGTCATATCTGATCAGCATGAACCATATGGTCTGACTATCTTGTTAAACCTACCCCCCTCCCCCTTTTAGTTTTGAGTTTTTAGTGTTTTTGTATCTTTACATTTTCACAATTTAGTTCTGGAAGAAGTAGTATAAGACTACATTGTTGTATGCACTTTTGTTTTATTGTATTAGACATGAAGATGTTTAAAATATTTAATTTAATTGAATGAAGGTCTCTCTGAGGATTACAATTAGTTTGATGGTTTAGCTAAGTATTCATTGTTCTGATGGAATACACCTGAATCAATTGTGTGTATATATGGTGTTCTCCGACACTTGGTTTTTTATTTCCTTTGATAAAGGACTGGGGGAGCAGTCCGAAACATGTTAGGAGTTTTGTAAAATAAAGCTTTTTATACCACGTGTTTCTCTTATGAGTTGTATGTGCTCGAAGCCTTTCCTACAAGACTTCCAGGACCAACCCTGACACAGGAAGCCAGGCACGATGCCATAAGCCTATGGCGAAAGCAGAGCTCCTATCAGCAGTATCCACTGCATCACAAGTAGCACGAAGCACGTGCCGACTGGCCGAACGTGCAGAGCGGACGAGGTCAGCCGCTTCCTGTTTGACTTGCGAGTCCAGAAGGGAGTCCAATTTGGATTCCACCTCACTAAGAATCGCCTTCTGGTAATTTCCCATGTGACTGACATAATTTAGGGCCCTAATACCCAGAGTGGAAGAAGCATTGATTTTCTTTCCTTACTGGTCCAGAAGATGGGATTCTTTGTCAGGTGGAGACGAGCTCAGATGTTTCAGGTTAGCTGTCTGGCCATGAGCGGCGCTGATCACGACCAAATCAGCTTGAGGGTGAGAAACTAGGAAGTCAGCACCCTAGGGAGCCTGATATAGCCTGTTTGACTTCCGAAGAAGTGAGGCTGAAGCCGACGGTTGTTTCCAAATAGTGGCAACAAGGTCGGCATGAGGCTCAATCCAGGGTGGCACCAATGTAGGAGCTGTCTCAGGCAGGTCCAGATGCTCGGCAAGTTTCTTAAGCTGTGGATCCGGCTCCAAGGAATGCCACTTGTGAACTTCCTGGCTTTTGCGCAGCAACTCCATAAAGGAAGGATCCTCCGGAGGAGACTTCAGAGGAGTCCTAGGCCTGGGCTTAGATGGAGAGCGTGGCTCGTCGTCTGGCTTGGAGCAACCATCTGAGTCGTCTGAGGTGTCCAAGGAGAAAGGGGATGAAGAGGAAGACTCCCTTTCCCGGCGTGGGGGAGGAATGGACCCCATGGAAGGTCCTCGGGGAAGCATATCCTGCTCTGCCCTAGAACCAGAGGGCTCACCCCTGGTGTCCGGAGGTGGGGAGGGAGTCTGTCGTCACGGACGTATGGGACGCAGAATCGGCACTGTCGTGAGACGACTCTCTAACTCTCTGGTGAGCTGAGCCTTGGCCTCAGCCCACCAGGAGGCGAGAGTCTCCTTCAAGTCCACCGGCGGCTGAGGGGGCAGTGCTGAAGGGGGGGGGGAAATACGGGTATTGACTGTACCCGTAAGGCGCGTATCCATAACCAGACAGCGGGAAACCTGGTATCGGGTATTGAGGCACCAGGTACTGCGGCACGGATAGGCCCACGTTGGGTACTAGGGCGTTGGATACTGCGAAGCCGGGTAAGACAGCATCGGATACGACAGCGTTGGATACCCGGGAACGGGGGGGGGGATCTGCTGGAGACGGCCCAGCCGGAGGCCCATAGGCGGGCCTGGAGCAGAAGGCCCAGTAGACGGAAGACCCTGCGTTGGAGCGGCATCCAGGAGTGAGATGTCGCCCGGCGTCGGCAAGACCGGCGTCGGAGCCGGCGTCCGGGGAGCCGGCGTCAGGTCAGTCGGCCCAGCGGGCAGACAGCCTGACGGGGGTGCAGCAGGAACCTCGGCATCGCTCGGGGATGGAGGAGAAAAATCCCCGGGGTCAGGCTGAGGAGACCCAGGGTCCCAGAAGGGCAGCGAAGGCTGTGGGGAGCCAGGAACGGCGGACGTGAGAGGGTCCGGCGTCAGCTCAGTCACTGTGCAGGCGTTGGGCAGGCTGGCGTCCGACTTATCAGCGGAGTCCGGAAGGACGCCGGAGGAGCCGACGTCCGACATCAGACCCATTGCCCGAGACAGGTAGCAAGGAGGAGCAGCCTTGTCCGGGGAGAGGGGCGTCGCCCCCAAAGGGTCGGCGACTTAGCAGCCATCTCCATGTGGGCATCAGAGGAGCTGACGTCTGGCTTACCAGAACCACTCCAACCAGTAGGCCGCACGTGGCGGCTTTACTGGGAGCGGAGGCCTCCAAGAGCTCGGAGGTGCCCGAAGGGCCCGAGCGTGAGCCAGACGGGTGGGCTGATGCCACCTTGGAAGCCTCCAAGGTAGCCGTCGCAGAGCAGTCCCCCGGAGGGGACATTACCTGTAGCACGGTGACTCCCAAAGAAGACGCGGTGGATGAGGAGCCCTTATCCCGGTGCTTCTCCTTGTCTTTCTTCTTATGATGACCTTCGGGGGAAGTGGACGCCTGCCGGAGCTTTTTTAACTCCTTCTCCATGGAGAACATTTTCTTCTTCAGTATGTGGGCCTCCAGGGACTGCTGCCTCCGTCTGCAGGTGGCGGCGTTGAATTTAAGGCAGTGCTGGCACTTCTCCACCTGATGATCCGGGCCTAGACAGAAGAGGCACTGGGAATGGACGTCCTTGTGTGGGAGTTGGGCGCCGCACGAGTCGCACTTATTTTTTGTGCTCGGAAGGTGTAGGGGACGGCACACACCGACGAATGCCTGACGATTTTAGTCGAAGAATCAAAAGGAAAAAAAGGACGGTAAAAACTACCGATGAGAGAGCTGACAAGCGTTGAACTCTACCGCGAGGCGCTGGCACGAGCTAACGGCAGGAAAGAACTGGAAGGCGGGCGTGGGGGACCACCCCTTTATACTGACGCCGCATGATGTCGCTCATCTGATGTAGTGGCGGTCCCCCGCCAGACACTGCTAGCTAGAAACTTTTCAGTTGGGTTCTGACATCGGCCGGCATCAGTCCTATGTGTAATTACCTACTGCAAGAGCCCTCTCGAAGTAGGATCTTTAATTTCTAGGTGCAGGACCACCTGCCCCCCGGGTCTCCAGGTCCTCCTGTAGAGCCAACTTCCCCATCTCCTCATCCACCACCAACCACAGTTTCAAGTCATCAGCAAAGAGGTTCATCCGGTTCCCGATACCTCTTCCGATGTCTGAGATATAGGCATTAAACAGGAGAGAGCCCAGCACCGAGCCCTGTGGGACCCCGCTAATGACCTTCCAGGGAGATGAGACCTCCCCCCCCACCATCACCTTTTGTACCCTCCCCACTAGCCAGTTTCCTATCCACCTTACCAACTGCCTCCCCCACCCCTATATCCCCCGTTTACCAGCAACCCGGGATGCAGCACCAAGTCAAATGCCCTTCTGAAGTCTAGAAAGAGGATATCCACTGGCCTGCCTTGATCCAGCTCTCTCGTCACCCACTAGTAGAGCTCCACCAGGTTAGTCTGACACAATCTGCCCTGAACAAAACCATGCTGGCAATCATCTGGGTGGCCCCGTACCTTCAGATCCCCCTCCAGCCCCTCTTTCAAGATGACCTCCATCACTTTACCCACTACTGACATCAGGCTTACCGGTCTGTAATTACCCTGCTCCTCTCTCAAGCCTCCCTTGTGTATAGGCACGATATGGGCCATCCTCCGATGTTGCAGCACCTTCCCAGTCTGAAGGGAGGAGTTAAAGAAGCCCACCAGAGGTGCAGCCAAGGTGTCAGCCAGCTCCTTAAGCACCATGGGATGGATCCCATCTGAGTCTTGTCCACTCTTAGGGCCTTGAGCGCTTCCCACACCCACCCAATGGTGATTTCCTCATCCACTGCCCCTACTACATCCGCCTGTCTCCCCCCCCTCCCCTGGCAGTGCCACCCCCCATCCCCCCTGGTGAAGACTGAGGCAGAAAAAATCATTTAGTACCTCCACCTGCTCCTCTGCCTCCTCCACCCACCCGCTCCCTGACCTAAGTCTACTAATCTGCCCTTTCCCTTTTCTTCCTTCTCCGAGATACCTAAAGAACCCTTCCCCCCCTCCTAATCCCCTGTGCCAATCTCAGTTCTGGCCTCACCTTGGCTGACCTCATCATCCTGGTGACCCTCTTGGCTGCCCTACCATACTCCCCCTTGAATCTATCCCCCAAGAACGTTTGTATCGGCTATAAGCTGCCTTTTTCTCCCTCACCGCATCTTGGACTTCCCTTGTCCACCAGCTCAGCTTCTTAGCTCTTCCCCACTTGCACCTCTCCTTCATGCAGACCTTAGTGGCCTCCAGGAGGCCTTTTTTTTTTTTTATTTGTTTAATAACTTCCCACCGGGCATCAGTGCCCATACCTTGCCTGATCGCATCTAGGTGGCCCCTGAGGATCCTCTCCATCCCCCCGAAGTCTTCCCCCAAATCTACCACCGACATTTTAATGTGGTCTATCACTCCCCCAGGTCCATGGAAAACCAGACCGTAGCATTCTCACTTCCCGCCAGTGGATCCTCAACCACTAGGTCCCTGATGAGCTCACCATCTGACAGGACCATATCAGGACATGACCCCCGTTGGATCAGTCACTAGCTGGGCAAGAAACACATCCTGAAAGATGTCAGCATCGCTATTCCTTGCCCAATGAGGACGCCATAGTCCCCCAGTGTACTCCTGGCATAGTTCAGATCCCCCAGTACCACTGTTCTGCTCTCTCCCACAGTGGTCCCTAAGGTTCACCACCAGGCCCTCCTCCTGTTTTTCTCCCTGCCCAGGTGGTCTATATACCACCCCCAACTTCACCTGCTTTCCCACGGAGCCTGTAAGATGACCCATAAGGCCTTCACCTGATCCCCCACCTCCTCTACCTTGATTATCCCTAATCCACCCTTAAATGACAAATGCTAACCCCCCCGTCCCTTCTGCACATGGTGTATCCTGGTAGGTTTAGGTCCCAGTCATGTTTGGAAGTGGCCCAGATCTCAGTGACAGCTGCCATCCACCCCCAACAACATCGCCTGTAGTTCTGGCATCGTTTCCCATGCTCCTGGCATTAATCAGGACCACCCTCCAACATGCCCGCCTACCCCCCTTCCCCACCCTGAGGGTTCCCAGGTCCCCGCGATAAGAACCTCCTCCTACACTATCGAATGTACTAATCTGCACCTCTCCCTCCCTTATGGGAGAAGGCCTGGGTTCTCCAGGCTTGACCTCCAGAAGCCCCACCTCCCCCTTCACAAGTTTAAACCCCACCTGGAACGGACAAACCCTACCAGTTTAAGCTTCAGGATCGCCTTTTCCTCTGAGCTAAGGTGGAGCCTGTCGCTAGCATATAGCTCCTTGTCCTCCCAGGTTCCGCCCTGTCCCCCACCCGCCCTACCCCTGCCCATAACCCCTGCCCTTGCACCATTCTCTGAGCCATACATTCACCTCCCTTATTTTCTACTCATTCTCCACACTGGCCCTAGGCACCGGTAGGATCTCCAAGAAGGAGACCGAGCCCCCCACATCCTGACAGACCCTGGCTAGCTCTCTAAACATAGCCTGCATCTCCAGTTCACTGTTCCCCTCTATATCGTTTGTTCCCAGATGCTCTAAGATGCCAGAGGTCCCACCACACTCCCCTGCCAGAGCAAAGAACAGATGCTTGGCCTTGTGCACCGTCAAGCCAGGTATACTCTTGGTCTTGACACCACAAGAGGTCTTCATCCCCCCCGACCCCCCACCTGATACCCTTAATCATGGAGTCAACGGAAAGTAGCACTCTTACCACCACCTTTTCTCTAGGCCTAGGCCTACTCGCTACTCCAGTTGCCCCCCCACCTTGTTTCTTTTAACATCCCCTACCCTCCCTCTTATGCCAATTTCCATCCTGTCCCCTCCTCTCCAGCCCCTATTCCTCTCTGACCTGTCCCCCCTGGCCACTTCCGTTCCTGCAATGGCACTGGCCCATCCCCGTGCTTCCCCAGGGCCAAGCCACCCCAGCTCTTTCTCCTCACAGCCCTGTCCACTTCCCCACCTCCCTCCCCCAACTGTACCCGAGTCTATCCTCTTATCCCACCTCTTGTCCCTCACTGACCTTCCTCCTCAACCACTTGCAGTCTTCCCCTTGCCTGGGTTCATCACCATGTTCCCTCCAGGGTCAGCGACCCCCCGCCCACTGGCCCCAGGGTTATCATTGGCCCACCCCTTCCTCCGTGGCCACCCCTCTTTTCTCTCACGGATCCCCATCCCCTCAATACACCCCCATCCACTAATAATTTCTCCACCTCCACACCAAGGGTCTCCTCACTCCAAGCTCCCTCTTCCTTGCTGCTCCCTTCCATTCCCACAGCAATTTTCTTCCATCCCTCAACTCCCTCTTACCAGTTCTCTCGTATCCTCCATTCCCAGAGACTATATGCCATGAAGCAGCTCCTCCTCCTCTCCCCTCTGCTGAGCCTGTTGCCATCCCACTCATCTCTGCAGGAGCCCCCTTAGTTCAAACCGCCCCTTCCCCGTCATTTGTCCATGCCGGGGGGTGTGAATCTGTTGTTACGCTCATTGCTAAATGCCCTGTCCCTCTCTGCAGGCTCCCTCCCCCTTTTACCATAACCCAGCCCTGGCTTCCTAAGCTCCTTCTTGGTCCCCCCCAAGCCTTATGTCTCCTAACCTCATGCCTGATCCCTATTTGTTCCAGGGCCACCCCATCCCACGTCCCCTGGAGCGCCCTTCCATCCTCTAGGGACCTCCCCATCTCCCCCCCTCAGGGGTAGCATGGTCCCATGAGCTCATGCCATCCTTCTCATGTCTGCTCCCACCCCTACTGGATGCTTCACCTGATCCTACCTCTCTGCTACCATAATTCTCCCCACTGCTGTCTACCCAATTCACCCCATCAGAGAGCCAATTTCCTTATCCGCCTTCCCCCCTACCCAACCCCCAACTTAGCATCCTTGACCTCCTCCTCGAGATGTGCCAACCATTGGCACACCATATAACCCTCTATCCTCCAGGCCATGACTAGTACCATGGCCACCCCGCACCCTGCGCATCCCACTACCCTTCCAAAGATTCCGCCCCTCGTGATCTGTGGTCCCTGCTCCATTTCCCTCAAAGACGGCTGCCCCATCCCTAACTGATCTAGAGTACCAGAGTCCACAGCCCCCCCCCCTCCACCTGCTTGGCCAGCTGCCAAACTAAGACTGCCCCTTTTCAAGCATGTTAAAAACAGAGCATACGCTACAGCCACACAAAAAAAAAAAAAAAAAAAAATGATTTCTTACAAGACAATTAATAAAATCCTTACCCAAAGGCTGAAAAGGGTGCCCCACTACCATCCAGATGTCCTCCCTTATCCAGCTATGAGCTTTAAACCAGACGCTCATTCCTCTCCAAGTCTTACTCCATTCAGTTTTATGGATAAACTGCACAGCTCCTTCCTGCTTGTTTGCTGTCCACCAATGAGGTCCTTCCTGACGCTCCTGCTCCGCCCTCCCCGTGCATTTAATAGAGGTCGAGGCGGAAAATCACCCTGGTCCTCCAACTTGACTGCACCCTGGCCTGCTCCATGTGGCCGGGAAGGCTCCCCCAATCTGCCGCTGTCTTCCGGTGCCCTGGCCCACTCCGTGCAGTCAGGAAATGGATTGTTCCTCCGTCGATGGTTTCCACTGCCCAGCGCCCTGGCCCGCTCTCTGCAGACAGGAAAAAAACAGCTCCTGAGGGAATACAGCAGAGGAACTTTTTAAAGCCTGCTCAGGCTTATGTATGTTCCGCCGCCACTTCCGATTTGCTGCCCTTCTTCTGCACCCAACTGGCGCACTGCCACCTGGCTCCCTGCGGCTGGATTGGCCGCCGTGAAAATCCCCTTGGTCCTATGGCTTGATTGCGCCCTGGCCCGTTCCATGTGGACGGGAAAGCTCCCTCGATCTGCCACCGTCATCTGGCCCTGGCCCACTCCGTGCGGCCAGGAAATGGCTTGTTCTTCCAACGATGGTCTCCTCTATCCGGTGCCCTGGCCCCGCTCTCTGCGGCAGGAGGAAAACATCTTAATTTATGGCTTTTATTTTTTCCCCCATAGGGAAACCCATGCCCTAATTTGCCATAATAAAGGAGTGTTTATTATAGCAAATGGGTTTCCCCTCGCTCTGCGCATATGCACCAGCCACCACTCTTCCACATCGCCAAAAGCAAGAACAACCGCCACTCAGACTTGGCGGTAAGTACAATAAAAAAAAAAGTAAACAACAAATGGCTGCCTCCTGCTTAAAAAAAAAAAAAAAAAACTTCATTCAAGCAGCTACGTCTGACCGCTGACGATGCTGAAACCTGGTCGAACCGCGGTTGTATGGAAACATCTTTTCTTTTCTTTTATACAATTGCTGTGGCGAATAAACAAAACCCAGCAATTATATAAAATATGGGGTGGTGTGAAAACTTGAATTTTACACACATCCTTGGTGTTGGATGCCTAGATAAACCCCAAGGGCAAAGCTCAAGGGGTTTATGTGGCATCCAACACCTCGGGTGTGTGTAAAATTCTTGTTACATACTCCGCCCCATACTGTATTTAAGCAATAAGGCATGACAGGGTGTGGTGTTATTTAAGCAATAAGGCACAATGGTGTGTGAAAATCCTGTAACCTCATTGGTCAAAACATGTCACATGACAAGAGGGGGTGGGACAGGTACAGGGGAAGGGTTCAGGAAGCAAAATCCAATGCAGCAAGAATATCCGGAACTGGGAAGGGAGAAGCCAGAGAAGGCGAGGGGGACAGCAAGGTCAGCACCCAGGGTGGGGGCTGACCAAACGAGCAGACACGAAAGACCATTAGGCCTATTCTGCTGGCATTTTAGTATGTTAGTATGACCATTGGTAAATCCTACATAACCCACGGCTGAGGAATGGCATTTATAAAAAACATAATTAAACACATTTAAAATTTATTTTACACATGGGTCCATTGTATAATCGCAATAAGGTACTCCAGGGTGTGAGTTATTGGGTGATTTACCCACTTCTTGTGTGGTTAAGTCACTCGCTCGCCTGTGACACCACAAAGTGGGTAAGTCTAACACCCCACCCTGTTGTGCCTTATTGCTTTAATAACATCACTCCTGGGGCGAAGTCGAGTGCTTCCACCACCCCAGGAGTGACGTTGTTACACATTATAAACAGGGTCTCAGAAATGCTGCAATCTGATTGGCTGTTAGGATTCCAACAGCCTTACATTAATCCATGTTATACTGTCATGTACAGCCTGATCACCATGGCAGATGGATTCTTCCTGTCAGCATTCCATCCTCCAGCACTGCTGAATGACTGGAATGCTGCATTCTGATTTTGAACCAGCATTCTGAAACTGTTGGTGGAAGAACCATTTTGTTAAAAATCTCTCTCTAAATGAGAATAACATTCAAAAAGTATACTTTTAACACTTTTCTTTCTGAATATTTTTTTTATAATAGCAATAAGACACTCCCAGGAGTTAGATTAACAGTCAGCTAATCACCCCAAGGGGCAATATGGCACTCGGTTGCACCTTGTGCCACATTACACCCCACGGGGGTGATTAACAGACTGTTAATCTAATCTCTGGTCATGCCTTATTGCTTAAATAACACATACCCTGGAATGCTTTATTGTTATTACACAATGGCTCATTGTGATACAAAATAAAAAAAAAAAAATATTTAAAAAATGTTTTTAGTAGATTTTTAGTGAGTTTCTTAAGAGAAAAGGAAAAAAGGTAAAGGTGATCTATGGTAACGGCAAGCAAAGCTAATGCTAATCAGTGACAGTGATGTTATACTGTAATATCATCACTGTCTCAGGCGCACACTGACCAATCAGAATCCGGGATTCTTTCTTGCCACTGTATAATCTATTTTATCCATTTATTTTATTTACAGTATTTGAAAATTGCTGACTGGGAGAGGCACACTGAGCCAAGGCTCTTTTCCAGGCATGACCCAGGGGAAAGGAATAGGGATAACACAGTTACAAAGAAATACAAACAAGGTTGACGATCAAGTTCCCTTATAATTGCATTAAAGTTCATAAGTCGAGTGTAGTACAGATAGTAATGCCAAATATTGCAAAAGGGTGCCCAATACATAGCATACAAATTCAAAAACATCGGTCAAAACAAGGTAAAGTCAGAAAGTGCAGGGGAACCTGGATGATGGGCTGCTGAACCAGTGCAGAGAGGCAGAGTTGGGAAAGGTAAGGAAGGGTTCAGGAAGCAGGTTGGCAGGAATAAAAATTGACTGACTTGTAATTAAATGGTTTTAACAAGCTTGGAATTGCAACCCCCCATCCCTACTGTATTCAGTTTTAATTTTAAAGCAAATTTTCAGGCCAGCTGTTGGAAGGGTCATTTATTGTGAAGCACTTCACATGAGTTCACAGGGCATTAGCAAGAAACAGGACAGAGTCATGAATTATCTTCAGTATGTCTCTTCGTGTGTGTCTCAGAGGTCCTTGCAAGAGCTAAGCACAATCTCCCTTATTTTTACAGCTGATAAACAACATCCCCACACACACAAACCCTGTGTGTTTTTTTCAGGCCTTTGTGACAGAGACAAGAGACCAATTCAAAACTGTTAGGGCACTACCCGCTGCTGCTTAGCACTGCACTTCTCCATTCATGAAAAAGGATACTGTCCCTAACTGGGAGTCCAACCCAGGACCCACTTCGATGCCAATCCCATGTCCCTACACCAACCAGCCAGCCATCTCTGAGTCACTCTGTGAATATCCAGCTTAAAGAATGTTCTGTAAATGTAGAGGCATTCCATGTCCACTGTCAGGCACACACACATGAATTGTGAGGAGGAAGACACAATAGCCCTTATTCATGTATTTGTGAGATTCCTGAGGACGTGTATTTCAGCTTTCTTTTAACCCCCTCCTCCATTTACAAAGCACTTAAATCACAAAACACAATGCACATCTTCAGGGTGGGGAGGGATTAGAAGACAGAAAAGTAATAGTAAAGCAGGACTCACATGCTATTAATTCAGTGTAATAGAATCTTAGGACATCAGGGAAGATTAGATAGACTAGGTCTTTTTCAGCCCATTTTTCTATGTTTCACTAGGTTAATTTTGCTTTTAGGGGGTCATTTTATTTTAATAATTGTTTTATGCCACTTCTAAAGGTCAGCAAGCCAGCATTGAATCAGCAGTGTAATACAACACCACAAAAATGATAATAAAAATAAAAACTTTTAATGCATAAAAGATAAATTCACAATAAAACTTGTAATGCACAACAAAATTAATAAAACGGTTCATACCCTGGCAAACAGCTTTGCCAACGTGACATAACCGGGACTTGTACCCACTATTCACGGAATTATGGCCCAGTAGATGCTCCGCCAGCTGAGCCATCAGTAACTAAAGCCTCCAATCTGAACGCTTGCCATGGCCACTAGTCACCCCCAAATCCTGTGGTCGGCGCCTAGCAGACAGCAGCAACCGCTTAACTAATGGAAATTCAAATTTAATGAGAAAGACATTCAGAGACAGAATGTGTCACAATAACCCCATAAAAAAGATCCCCGCCTCTCCCTGTCAACAGTTTTATCCTATGATCGTGACACGATCGCCCCACGGTCCCTCCCTCCCTCCTGCTGCCACAGTACGGCAACCAAACCGAAACAAAGAGAGAGGAGAAGAGGAGGGGAGGGGTGTAAGCGACCCAAACGGTAGCCTGCTAGCAAGCAACCCTAGTGTAAAAAGACAGGGTTCGGGGTCCCCCAGTAGGGATCAGCGCCAGATTAAACCCCTTAATATTAACAAGCCCACATATCTCCGTTCTGCAAACAGTGCAGCCTCTGCAAAAGGCAAAATCTGAAATCAAACATAAAAAGATCTCACCATTACAGCCCCAAGCCAGCTTCATCTTCCTCCCTCTTCTTGTTCCTCAAGCCCGAACCAATACCTCGACAATAGGGAAGGGAGACAAAGATTTCTTGTAGATATTTCCCCTTCTCGACAAGGTATTCTCGTGGCTACAATGCCCCCGACATCAATGAGCCAGGGAGACTGCTCGCTGCTGTAGTTTCTCTTCTCTACGGCCGAGCTGATGCAAAGCTTAGCTCCAATCCCTTATTCCTAAAAAGCAGCAACTTTTCTCTCTCTCCCCGGTTCCCTGCACCGTCCATATACATAGAACTAACTGCCTTGTTTCAATAAAATCCCAACTGAAGCATGCAGCGGGTCCTAGAACAAACGTAGATTTGCTAGCTATTCCAAGGGTTGCTGCTTGCCCTTCCCCCTGCCTGCCTCATTCCACGATTCAATGTGTATGTTAGTGTGGTGTGTGTCACACACACACACTCTCTCCCCCTCTTCCCCCTCACTGTCCTTCCCTTTGTAGTTAAAGAGACAGGGGATCAGCTATTTAGGATCAGGAACAGTGTCAGGGGAGGGGCAGATGTGGCGTTGAGTTACAGAGTTAGCCACCTGTCCCGATTTTCTCTCAGCCTGCCTGGCTTCTTATCCTCCACTGCACAGAAGTGACAGGACTTTCTCAGACTGGCCTGCTCCCTCTTGTAGCAGTGTGTGTGTCTGTTTTGTAAATAAAAGGAGAGGCTGGCTACTCAACCTGTTACAGAGCAAAAACCCAGGTATACTTAAACTGCATAACCCACTACTCTCCTTCAGTGCTTATGCAATATAAAGAATAATTAAAACCAGACTGCGAAGAACAAGCTGATCAGGTTTGGGCTGATACTGAGTAGGTGCTGTGACATCATAGAATACAAAAGCTCTCAGTACAGGTGTAAGCACACTCACCCCAACATTCCCTGTCTAGGCCAGGGTCCCACAGGGCTCCATCCTGGGTCCAGTCCTATTCTCAGTCTTCCTCAATAAACTCCCTTCTGTCTGTGCCAACTCACATATTCACATGTATACAGATGCCACAGTCTTCCGCGCCTCATAGAAACATAGAATTTGACGGCAGATAAGGACCGCCTGACCCACCCAGTCTGTCCATTTCCCTACCTAATGGATATGTTGCAAATCCTAGTTAACCAACAGACTACTTCCTCCTGCCCCAACCCCTAGAATTGCCTTATGTCTGTCCCATGCATTCTTGAATTCCCCCACTGTTTTTGACCCACAACCTCCACAGGAAGGCCGTTCCATGCATCCACAACCCTCTCCGCGAAAAAAATACTTCCTCACATTACCTCTGAGCCGTCCCCCTTCTGTCTTCAAATTGTGCCCCCTTGTTCTTGCCCATCTCTTTTTCTGAAAGATACTACCTTCTTGGACTTTGTTGAGTCCCTTGAGGTACTTGCCCCCGTCCCTCCTTTCCTCGAGGGTATACATATTAAGCTCCTTAAATTTGTCTTCATATGTCTGCTGGTGTAGACCCTGCACCATTTTAGCTGCCCTCCTCTGGACTGCCTCCATCCTGTCTGTGTCCTTGCAAAGACTGGGTCTCCAGAACTGCACACAGTACTCCAGATGGGGTCTCACCAGCTGTCTGTGCAGAGGGATAACAACTTCCTGTTTTCTACTGGTGATGCCTCTTCCTATACTGTACATCCCAGTATCCCCCCAGCCCTCCTTACTGCCCCGTCACATTTCTTGCCCACCTTTAGGTCATCTGATATGACTACCCCCAGGTCCATGTTTGTTATTGTTAGTATCTCACCCCCCCATAGTGTACTCTTCCCCTGGGTTTTTGTTTCCCAGGTGCATTACTTTGCACTTCTTAGCATTGAATCTAAGCTGCCATACATTTGACCATTCCTCCAATCTTGCCAAGTCCCTTCTCATCCTTTCCACCCCACCTTGTGTATCAACTCTGCTGCAGATCCTTGTGTCGTCTGCAAAGAGACATACTTTTCCTTCCAGTCCCTCTGCAATGTCAGTTATAAAGACATTGAGAGGAGTGATCTAGAACTGAACCTAGGTACCCACTAGTAACCCCCTTTCTTCAGAGTGGATTCCATTTACTATTACCCTCTGTGTCCTGTTCTCCAGCCAATTTTTACAGGCTACCATCTTGGGACCCACTCCCAGGCTGGCTAACTTGTGTATTAATCTTTTGTGTGGGACTGTGTCAAATGCCTTGCTAAAGTCTAGGTAGGCCATGTCCACAGCCCCTCCCTGATCTACTACTTTGGTTACCCAGTCAAAGAAATCTTTTAGATTCATCTGACATGACCTTCCAGCTGTGAAACCATGCTGCCTTGGGCCCTGTGTCCCTCTGGCCTCTAGGTACTCAACAATTCTTTCCTTCAGAAGTGATTCCATCATTTTCCCTATCACTGAGGTCAAACTAACAGGTCTGTAGTTTTCTGCCTCTGTCCTGCTTCCACCTCTGTGAAATGGAATCACATCTGCCATCCTCCAGTCCTCAGGCACCACCCCATCCTCCCATGATTTCTTAAATAGGGTAGTCAGTGGTGTCACTAGTTCTACCCTTAGAATTCTGGGATGAATCCCATCAGGCCCCATTGCTTTGTCCACCTTCAGTTTTAAGTGAACTCTTTCTTTTGTGAATGGGCTTGTATCAACCCCCATCCAGAGTGTTTGTTTGGTTTAGGTACCTTCCTTCTTCACTTGTGAATACTGAGCAAAATATTTGTTTAGTATCTCTGCCTTTTCACAGTCACCCTCCCTCCCCCTTTATTAAGCCTCACTAAACCTCTCTTGGTCTTCCTTAGCTCCCTGATGTACCTATAAAAGGTTTTATCCCTCTTCTTAACTGAGTTGGTTATATTTCCCTCAGTTTTGGGCCTTTGCTGTTCTGACTGTCTTCCCTGCTTCCTTCTGCTTTAACTGATACAGTTCTCTCTCTCCTGTTCCTTCTGTGATTCCTTGTACTTCCTGAATGCTATCTTTTTCTCCCTAACCTTCCCTGCCACCTCATTTGAGAACCATAGTGATTTTTTACATCGTTTTGTTTTGTTTATTTGCTTCGCACAAAGGCTTGTTCTCTTAGTGATGGCAGTTTTGATTATTCCCCATTGTTCTTCCACCCCCCCCTTCCTGCCCATTTGCTAGTCCATTCCTTCGGCACTCACCCAGTTTGGCAAAGTCAGCCCTTCTTAAGTCCAGAACCTTTGCCTTTGTATGGCTTGATTCTACTGCTGTGTTTATTGTGAACCATACTGTTCGATGTTCGCTAGTTCCCAGATGGCTACCCACTTCTACATCTGTGATCCTCTCTCCATCTCCATTTGAGAGTACTGGGTCTAAGATTGCTCCCTCCCAAGTGGGTTCCAGTGCTAGTTGTCTAAGGCAAGCTACCTGCAGGGCATCTAGAATGACCCCACTCTTTGATGTGGCTGCAGCAAATGCACTCCAGTTAACATCTGGCATATTCAGATCCCCCATCAACAATATCTCCCCTTTTTCTGCCATTCTAAGGATACCTTCTATAATTTCCTTGTCCATTTCCTCCCCCTGAGATGGGGGTCTGTATACAACTCCTGTGTGAATTGTGGTGTCATTGTCTGTTTCCAAGTTGACCCACAGTGCTTTCTCTCCTCCCTGTTTACCCTTCTGTTCTGTTGCTTTGATTCCTTCCCTTATGTAGAGAGCTACTCCTCCTCCTCTTTTACCCTCCCTGTCCCTCCTGTAGATAGTGTATCCTGGTACAGTTACATCCCAGTCATGGTTCTGTGTGTACCATGTTTCTGTGACTGCCACGATATCCAGATGTTCCTCTTCCATCAAGGTCACTAGTTCAGGAAGCTTGTTACCCAGACTACGGGCATTGTTACTCATTACTCTACACTTTCAATAGCTTTTCCTCTTGCAGCCCCATCCCTGCCCTTACTGACTTTGTTTTCTCCATTTACCCCAGTTCTGCTCCCTACTGACCTTTCTACCTTGGTCTTTACCTCATTTAGTACCCTGTTTTGGAGGGGGAGGCTGGGAATTCCCTGCTGCTTATCAGTGCCCCCCCTCCTTGGCTAGTTTAAAAGCTTGCCAATGAAGCATTTAAACCAACCACTGAGGAGACTGGTTCCTTTTCCGGACAGATGTAGACCATCATGCCAGTATAGGTGGGTATCCCTCCAGGTGGAACCCCACTCCCCAATAAAGACAAAACCCTGTGCTCTACTCCAGTTTTTCAACTATTCATTGAATTGCATGGTGTGGAGTACCCTCGCCTCACCCATGCCATAGGCAGGCAGCACCTCTGAGAAGGATTCTGTGTGAGCTACTTGTCTAAGGCCCTTCCCCAACTCCACAAACTCCTCCTGCACTGCTCTAATCCCATGCGTGGCCAAGTCATGTGTCCCTAGGTGGACAATGACATCCAGCAGTGTCTCCCATGCAGCTGCTGTCATGATCCTTAGAATCCGCTTCCTGTCCCTCCAAGCCATGGCTCCAGGCAGGCACCTTACTTCACTTTCCCTTGCCCCCTCCAGTTCTATCCCCCTGATAACTGAATCCCCCACCAGGAGCTGCTTCCTTTCCCTGCTGTGTCCTGTGCCACCTTCCTGTGGGCCTCCCTCGTGACAGTTGCCAGGAACCTCAGTCTCCACTGTGTGTGCCTCCATAGTGGAACTGTGCTGCACCAGAATGGCTTATGGATTGTGGAGTGGTATATCTGAAGGGGTGTACCTCTGTTCCACTACCCTCACCCTCCCTGAGCCCACTGTGGTCCAACCGCTGCTTCTTCTTCTTGGCAATCTCTGAGGCAGAGGGGGTGGCCTTGGTGTTCCCTGCATGGGGAGGGGTCCTGTACCCCTGTCCAGTTTGGCTTGGAGATGGGCAACCTCCTCCCTCAGAGCAGAGAGTTGCCTACAAATAGGGCAGCATCTCAGCCTACAGAAAGTCTCCCGGAAGACTGCTGCCCCACAGCACTACTCCCCACATGTCTGTCTTCTTTCCAGTTTACCCTGTATAAATTGTTTTTCTTTTTTGTTTTTAAATAGTGTGTGTGCTTTTACTGTCAGTGCAGTGTGCTGTGCAGGTAAGGATATGACAGTTGTATGCTCTCAGAGGACATGATGTTAGAACCCCTGGTATAAAGGAAGTGACACCAACGGAGCGGGGGGGTTGAGCCTAAGCTGTGCCCTCCCGACACAATCAACTACAAGCTCTGACCCAACACTGTGATGAGTGTTGACCTTTCTTTCAGCAAGACAACCTGCACAATGAGTTAACAGAGAAAATACCCAGCAAAGGAAAAAACAGAGAAAATCAAACAGTTCAGCACAACACATGTACGCCTCTCTCACCCTATACAACCTGGTGTTGTGTGCTCTGAAAGCAATCAGGGGAAGACAATCTCCCCCACCTGAGGCTCTGTCTGGATTCAAATACACAAACTGCAACCTTTGCTATGACAACTAATCGGCCACCACCACCAGTAAATTATTTAAAAATAGTTTGATGCAAACTGTCACAGAATACTAGTAGACAGTCCAGTTTCCCACAAGGGAAAATCAAATATGCAGTATTTCAACCCTTCTGAAGTTACTCACAAGATAAGCAGTTTTGCACACCCCCTTCTTGCTTTAAAAACTAAAATAATTAAACACAAAGTGATACCAATGTAAGAATGTAAAGTAAGGAACACCTCCCTCAGATTTAAGCAAGAGTGAGATTTGTTGCAGATTTCTAGTCCAATATAGTATCTCCCATGCATCTCTCAGTTATTTCAAAGCACACCCTGTTCCAACTTCAAGAAGATGGGCTTCAGATCCCTCAACTGCTTCTGTGGAAGTTCCACTTGAGCGTGACTTTCAAAATGTTCTGCGTAGTTCCAGACCAACCACCTCAGGGTCAACACAAAAAAACCTGAGTCTAAGACCTTTGACACCAGCCAGAAATTGGCCCGGCTAACCCCTTCCCCGATTTTTCCTCACTAAATGGCTCCCTGCTTGAAGCTGTCCCAACCTTCAAGTACATCGGTGTGTGGTTAGATAGCTGGCTTGACTCCTTCACTCATGTAAGTGCCATCCATGCATAACTCCACCCCAAGCTCAGAGTCCTGTACCACAATAAGGAATGCCTCTCTCTGCTGGTCCACCAGGAGTTAGTCACCAAAATGGTTTTCCTGGTCTTCAACTCTGCAGATGTGGTCTATGGCACCATCCTGTCCATCTCCTTGGCCAGACTGGACATCCTCTGAAACTCCTTCTGCCACTTCGCTACCGACTTTCCCTCTCACATTCACCACTGCTGCTCCCTTTATTCCTCCTCCTCCTTCCACTCCCCACACGTCACAAGCTCCACTGTGCCTCCCTCATCTCTACATACTGGTTTGGGTCCTGCCCTACTGCTTAGCCCTTCCCATCTCCCCCCCTCCTCCTACGCCTTGCACTCCAGGGATCCATGCATTTCCCCCTTCCCCACCCTCATTCCTCAGCTGAAAGTCTGCTTTCTCATACCATCTCCCCTCACACTCTGGAATCATCTACCATCCTCTATCTGTCTCTCTCCCTCCCCTCCATTAGTTGCCAACTAACACTTCCTCTTCTTGCTGGTTCAGGGATCATTCCTCTGCTGCATTCTAGGAATAAATTATAAATGGTTGAGACAGAAGCACCAGTTTGCATGCATCCCAGAAAGCAGACTGTATCGCTGCTAGGTATTATATCTGATTGAATTGCTGGTGCAATTATGTGACTTAGTTTTGCATAGTATTCTGGGTTTGTAAACAATGCTATATTTTTGTTTAACTGCATAGTCCGAGAGGAATGTGTTTGCCTCAACCAAATCCTGGACCCTGATTATACTCCTTTGGGCCCAATCATTATTATATGAAACTTTAGTACTATCTAGGAAATTCATATTTCTCCATATTGCTTATGTAGTTTGGAATTTAGAAGATGGTCCACAGAGCTGGGGGTGAGTACACACAATTGGAATTGGGGAAAAAATATGGTCATTGCCTTTTAAAACCTTTGCAGTGGTAAAATTAAGATTGGTTCACTATAAAATGCTCCCTGCCAACATTTTTTCACCCACCCCCACCACAACACCAATACCTGCCCAAGTGCCTCCTTTCCATTTCAAAGTTATCTCCCAGTGTGATGCTGCCCCCACCTCCTGCTAAGGGCACTCAGCAAATCTCGGTTCAGCAACGACGCTCTCAACCTTAAATTACTAAGGCTGACCCTTTCAGAAGTACTCTACCCCTCACTGCCCTGCTTAACCACTCCCTTGCCTTAGGTCAGTTCCCATCCATATGGAAAACTGCCCTCATCACTCCTATCCTGAAGAATGGTGACCGTACCCAGCCTGGAAATTATCAGCCCTTTCTCAGTTCTACCTCCTTGCTTCAAGGTTCTTGAAAAGATATTCGCCACCCAAGTAACAGACTGCCTTGCCGAACACAATCTCCTCTGCCCTGAACAGCAGTTTCTGTAAAAGCCACAGCACCACAACCGTGCTTTTGGAATATACCAACACCATCCATGATACCCTTGATGCAGGCCAAATTGCTGGTGCTGTCTATATAGATCTTTCCAAAGCATTTGACACCGGCCACCACACACTTCTCCTAACCTCACTAACCCAAATAGGTTTCTCACAGGATGCCATTGCCTGGTTCTTGAACTACCTGTCTGGTAAAACCCAAAGAGTCAGACTAGCACAAACCCAGTTGTCCTCCCTCCAAGTTACATCTGGGGTCCCTCAAGGGTCAATCCTTGGCCCCCTACTATTCATTCTATTCCTTAACTCCCTGCCTAAGGCCTGTGCTGGGAGTCTCCTATTATATGCAGATAATGCGGTATTATTCAGCGCCCACACCAACCCTGCTGCCCTACAATTAGCCCTCCAAAGGTCGTTTAGTGAGGCCAAATCCTGGTTTGCTGACCATAGGCTTGTTCTAAACTATAAAAAGACAAAGTTCATGCTGTTTGCCCATGCCAAAAACAAGTTCAGGGCCACCCTCTGCTCATCCATAACTCCCAAAATGAAACTCTGGAACAAGTTTCTACTTTTAAATACTTAGGTGTTACCCAAGACTCTGGGCTCACCTACCACGAACATATCCGCCGTCTTAGTACGGCTGTCATTGTCCATATTGGTCTGCTCCACCGATACAGGCACTGTCTCCCCCCTGAAGCCCTACAGCTAGCCATCTCCTCCTCTATCTTGTCACTCATAGACTATGGTATCATTGTCTATGGTGCTGCCGACAACACCTCCCTCAACAAAAGTCGGGTTTCCCTGAATAAAGCCTGCAGGCTGGCCACAGGATGTGACCGGCTCACACACACCTGCACGCTGTATGCCAGTACAAATTGACTAAACTTCGATGATCGCCTAAAGTACCAGACCTGTCTTCTTGCCAAGAAAAATCACAGCCGGCCTCATGCCCACTGCCCTTGTGGCGCTGCTCCCCCTGCCTATTAACATCAGACACACACATCACACTGAGAAAACACCCTACCAGGTTCCCCTTTGTGAAACTTCCATGGGGCAAAGCACTTTCAGGTACCCGCACTCGCCGTTGGCTGAATTCCCTTCCCAAGCCAATCCTCTCAACTCCTACCTTGGGACTGTTCAGATCCCTTCTCCGTAGTCACATCTCTCAGGACTCAAACTGTAACTGTACCTGACCTCCCCATGACCAAAACTGTGCCATGGCAATGGACCCTCTTGGTCCTGCCTCCTGAGTGCTTGTCCCTGGCAGCTGACTGACCCAGGCCTTAGACTAGCTGTCACTCACTGGACTGTGCTGTTTGCAAAGTCATGTCGTAAATACTTATCTATAACAATTGCTCTATTGTATGTCACCTCTGTAAATACTGTATAATGTAGTTTGCCTCTGTACCGCATTGGCTGTGGCTGTTGTAATATCCTATACCACAGCTGCCTGTTTTTACTATACTCTGTAACAATTGTAAGGTGTGATATTTCCCACACCGCTGTTTGCACTGTAATGTCTGACACTGTATGATTTTGTATTGTTTTCTATGACGTGGAGCCTTTGTAAAGGAGTCTCTGACTCAAAGGTATTAATTCTGATATGTTTCAATAAATAAATAAAATAAATAAATAAATAACTTATTTTTTACACCTTCTCTCATGCACAATCCTAATTGTAATAAGTTTAATAAAGTGGAAGGAACATTGACACACATATTCTGGGAATGCAGTTACACTAAGGAGCTCTGTAAGAAGGTTTGCAATGAGTTTAAGACCATTCCAACTGTACACTCAGAAATTAATGTTGAAACTTGCACTTTGGGTCATTTCTCTGAGGACAGGATTTTGTCTATGGAACAAAAGTATTTATTTTATTTATTCATTATCAGATTACAATACATTTGAGCACATAACAGCTCTTTTACAAAGGTTCCATGTCAGTGGGAAGGGTGACAGACATTCACCGGATGGTATTACATAACATTTTGACAAGAAAGTATTTAAAATGACAATATGACATTAACGTTGTAACTAAAATTAAAAATATGAATCAGTAGGAAATCAAAAATAACCTAATAAAAGGAGTCAGCCCAAGGTGCTTTGTCAAATAGATATAGGTAGATTTGGGTGAACAAAAGTTCAGGTAAGTGAAGATACAGTGGAAAGAAGGCGGGGGTGAGAGGGGTGAGGTTAAAGAAGGATCAGGGAAGGAGGCATGAAATAGGGCAAAATGGTTAGGGTGAAAGTGGTCATTCGTAGGGAAGGGGGAAGAAGTAGGTACACAAGGATGTGTCAGTCCTGCTGAGGTCGTGCCACGTCAGTTGAAACAGTCACAGGAACTGTTAGCTGTAAGATGGTGATAAAGAGTGCCTTTAAATGGTCCCAATTTTGGTAAGGAAGAGATTTCTACAGCCCTGTGCAACAGCTCCGTTCGGCTGACGATTGGTTGCTGGAGGTTCCAAGGGTGACCTTGAAATCTTCTAGGGCCTGTGCATATATGTTTGTGGCCCCTACCCTCTGGATTTCTCTACTCAGTCAGCTTTGGGAGTGCGTGACCATGGGGGGGGGATTTGAACAGGCGCTTAAAACTTTTTTGTGGCATCAGGCCTATCATTGACTCATTGGTGTCTGGAGCTGTAGTTTTATTAATTACTGTGTTTGTTGTTTTATAGAATTATGTCTTTATTATTGTAAAGTGCCTAGATATTTTGAAACAGAGCTGATAATGTTTGGAGACTTTAATATCAACTGGTCCTCCGCTGAAGCAGTACATTACAAGGATGCATTAGCCACTCTCAACCTTGTGCAATTGGTAGACTCCCCCACTCGGTATAACAGCAGAACAGGCATGGGTCAGTAATGGACTGGGTGGTCACAAATCAGCCAGAAAGAATATCCTCTATCACGGTTCTCCCCGACTCCACCAGTGACCACTCCCTGGTAATCTATAAATGGTCAAATAAGGCCCCAAAGGCACCAGCCAAGGCTATTACTACTAGACTTCTGAAGAAAGGCAAGTTGGGAGCTCTAGAGCACACCTCAGCCTCCAAGATTGGAGCTCTATTGACCACAAAACAGATGTCAACACTGCCCTAGAATGCTTTATAAGCAAATTCAATGATGTGTGCAATGTCTACACCCCAACACCAAAAGAATAATCCGTGACTCTGACAGCCCCTGGATCATGGCACAGCTACTAGCCCTCATGAAAAATAGAGATGACTCGTGGTACATTGCAAGAAACTCCGGTACCCAGACAGACTACCAGAACTATAGAGCTACTCAGAATAAATGCACCTGGGCTATTCGTAAGGCCAAAAACACTCACTTTAAAAATGAGCTGACAAACTCATGGGGTGACAGTAGATGGTTATGGGAGAACATCAAGTCCCTAACCGGTAAACATAATAAAACTCTCCCCACCTTCCTGAACATTGAGGGCCAACCTACGCAGGATCACAGTCGCATAGCAAATGTCTTCAACAAAGCTTTTACTGACCTTAGTGGAGTGGACATCCTCTCCAACAACCTTAGTGTTTGAGTGTTAACACAGGCGTTCCTCAAGGCTCTATCCTTGGCCCTCTACTGTTCAGCCTGTTCTTAAACAACCTCCCTCAATTGGTAAACGACCAGCTACAACTTTATGCAGATGATGTGGTCCTATATTCATGTAATTCTGACCCCTACATACTGGAAAAGCAAATGCAGGCTAATTTCACTGCGGCTGAGCACTGGTTCCTCCAATCAGAACTGCTCAATTATAAAAAAAAAAACTAAGACTATGTTATTCGCATCATCACATAACAAACACCACACTCACCAACTTTGCATTCACAACAATCAGAAAACTTCCCTGGAGATGGTTCAAACATTTAAATACCTAGGATTGACACTGGACCACACCCTCTCTTTTAACCAACACATAGACGCAGTCACAAAGTCGCCAAATGTGAAACTAGGATTATTGTACAGACAACGAAAAGGCCTGACTTCTGAGGCACTCAGAACTGCTGTAAATAGCTCAGTCCTCACAGTGATAGACTATGGTCTAGCAGTATATGGGGCTGCCTCCCAAACTGCTTTGAAACGTATCAAAACAACACTAAACAAAGCATGTCATTTGGTCCTAGGTGTACCCCATCTCACTCACACCTGCAAGTTGTACGCTCAAACAAAATGGCTCAACCTTGACAGTCACCTCCAGTATCAAGTATGTATGCTCACCAAGAAGTCTATGCTAGGACTTACCATCCCAGTTCTGCAAAGCCTCCTTAGCTGACCTAATTCCATCAGATGCACTAGGGGTGCAAACAACTCAGCCCTCTGCACCCCTTTCCGTAGAACCACACAAGGCCAACGGTTCTACGAATACCGGGCACCACTTTGGCTTAATGCGTTTGACCTAGGCATCACAAAAGAGGACAAAATAGGCCCCATTAAAGATAAACTCTGAGTGGCCCTCACCACAAATAGGAACTGTGACTGTGAGACCTGAACTCTCCCACACGCTTCCCTCCTCTTTCCTGCTACCCTATTCTAACCTGCGCCCTTGCCTCTCCTCTCTTCTTGTTAACTAACACTCCCCTAGTGGGCTCCAGGTCCCCGCCTCAGCACTCCCCCCCCCAGTGAGTCTAGCCCTCCTTTATGACTACACTCTTTAGCACTTAAGACAAATGGACTGCTGCCCATCAAGTTCTCGCCTCCTTGCATTTAGTATTAGTTAATTATTTTACAGACTATCTCATCCTCTGTTCCCTACCTGATTCGCTCTATATCCTGTAGATTCTCAAGTTGTTCGCTCAACAACCTGTCAACCTAGCCTGCTTTAAATGATGTGTCTGTATATTTTTACTTATGTACTCCCTGTTATTGTAATTCTGTAACCTCTGTAACCTGATGCACTCAAGTCTTTCTAGGCATGGAACCTCCTTGTATCTGCTTATGTACTTGTAACCGTTGTAAATGATGTTATGCCCATGTATTACTATGACATGGAACCTCTGTAAAAGAGCCTTTAGCTCAAAGGTACTTCGTCCTATAAATAAATAAATAAAATGCTGTACTGCCTCCTAGCCCTTCTCAGGTGGTGGAAGCACTTGAATTCTCCTTGTGTTTCATCCCACTGCGGCGATCCATTGTCCCAGTTTAACACACCCCATCATGCCTTATTGCTTAATTATCAGCCTGGTTTTATTTTTTTGTAACTGTGTTTTCCTTTTCCTTTCACCCTGGTCGTACCCGGGATCAAGACTGGGCTCAGTGTGCCTCTCCCGGTCACCAATTTTTAAATAAATTAAATAAATAAAAAAGCAAAAGGGGAAGTGTTCTACTGATGTCACAGTACCTAAAAGCTGTGTGAATTTATTTAGTTTCTGTTGACCGGGTAAGTGCACTAGACAAATCCTACCTATTTTCAGGCATGACCCGGGGGGAGGGGGATACAGATGAATGCAACTGACCATGAGCCAGATTAAGCTGTTGATGATATTTTTAGTGAATGGGGGGAAATTTGGCCAGGGGGCACCAGGGAAATTCCCCTACTCTGTGTGGGGGTGCTGTTGGACCATGGATTCGTTCGTGGGACCCAGTCATTCTGTTGGTGTACCTGCAGGAGCGCAGAGCTCCACTCCTGCAAGTCCAGCTTTGAAGCCTGAAGTACTGAGGACATCTGACCGTTTTGTTGATATGCTTGTGGATCTTCCTGTACCAGATGAATCTTTACCTGCTCAGTCTGCCTCTGCATCGCCAGATTTTTTGCCTGCAGATGAACTTTGGTTGAAGTCCCTCCTTGCTGCACATCGGGACCAGGTACTTGCTGTTGTTGATGCCATTAGCCCTTTTGAGTCAGCCTCTTCTGGGACATGGACTCTGTCGCCAGAACTAGGGGCTGTGGAGGCTCTTCCTGCTTTCATTACAGATGCGGTACCTTCGGGCTCTTTGGAGGTGCAGAGTCGGCAACAATCTTCTGTAGCATCGGTCCTACCAGTGTTGCACCATGCTCCGTTGGAATTTTGGTTCCTACAAATCTGGATCGAGCAGTGTCTTCTCCGCCTTTGAACTCGGTGGCGACTTTGCCTGGTGAACTTGTGAGTACTATGCATCCTAGACCGTGTGTTTCACCTCCTAATGCGCAGACTGTCTCACCTCTTTTGCCTCCTCCCGCTCTGTTGCTTTGTTCTAGCCCACTACCTGTCTCTTTAGATGCCTTCCTGCGAAGTGCGGGTTGGAAACCAGGCATTTCAGGGCATTGGATACCTGACCCTGCCTATAGCCCGATACCTGGTTGTGGAGGGCAACTGTCCCCCTTGAGAGATATGCCTCCACCTTTGCCTGGTAGCCCGGATTTGGATTTGCGTGCTGAGGATGTTCAGCATCCTGCATTGGATACTACTCTGCTGGCTAAAGTTCCTTCTTTGCCTCCCTCCTCTTCGGGTGATGAAGGCCCTAGCTCTAGGGGACCAGCGTGGGGTGATAGAATAGACATGGATGTCCTGCTCCCTGACCCTCGTCCAGGCCCTTCTCCTGACCCTGGGGACAAGGCTAAATCTACTTGGGAAGAATTTCGTAGAAGGGATATGTTTAGGAACTCCCCCCCTCCTCTTCAATGACGGAATGTGGTCCACCTTCAGTATATTGGGGGTCTTGATGTAGCTCCAGACTGTCTCTATGTGGGCAAGTCACTTTTGAAAGAATCTTTGCTTTTTTTTACAAATGAAATATTTGCATTGATTCATGTATCAGGTTCTTCCTTATATGCTGTTAGTTTTCAAAGGCCTAGGGGATTAGCTCGATTCTGGACAAAGTATGATACTCTTAAACACACTGAGTTGTGGCTACCATTTCAGGCTATCCCGCTTACTAGACCTTCTAATAAAACTGTCACCATTTTGTTTAGAAATGAGAATGTAGCAGCTAGTGATATTACGCATTGGTTAGCTAAACGCTGTGATGTCTTGGGGTTGCCACAGCCTATATTTGACTCTGAACACTTGTGGACTGGTGGTTGGCGTTATAGGGTGCGACTTAGAAATACGAATGTGGGTCCCATACACTTACCTAATAGTTTGTTTTTAGGTAGGGAACGGGGGCATTGCTTCTATGTGTGGCAGCCTTGTACCTGTTTTAAATGTGGTTCCCCTTCCCATCTCAGTGCAGCCTGTGCTAAGACTACGATGTTCCCTTTGTTTATCTTTTGGCCATGCTAGTGCAGATTGTAATTCTGAACTAAAGTGTAACCTGTGTGAAGAACTAGGTCATGGTTTTAGATCCTGTCCTTGGGCTTCCCATAACAGGGAAGATAGCCGGATCAGGATGTGATCCTTCTTAATGCCCAGAAAAAGGATATTGCTACGAGAGTCCCTTTCTTACGCATGTTAAGACAGTCACTGGTCCCCCTTTATGCCCTGATCTTGCGGTGCCTGCTCCCCAGTCAGTGGTTTCAATATCTGAACCATCCTCTGAGCCTCCTTTACAGGAAGTTCTATGCCCCCTTCCCCCCCTTTCTGTTGTTTCTCCGGTTCCTGCTGAACCTGTGCCTTTCCCTGACAAACCTCTGGATATTATTAGTATGCCCCCTCCTGAGCCTAGTGTTCAGACAAAGAAACGGGCTCAAAAACAGACTACAGGTAGGGCCAAATTGACTAAAGCATCTTCTCCTGGTGGCTCTGTTCCCTTAAGTAATACATTTGAAGTCCTGTCCCATCACACTCAATCTTCTGATGTGGAAGCGATTCTGACACCTCCTCACAACCTATGGTATCCTCTGATTCTGAGAATGATAAATCAAAGGAGTTGCCTATGGATACTCGATCCTCACGGTCGGGGGGGTGAGACCCGGGAGAAGTACTAGAAAGGGAAGGGTTACTTAATGTTGACTTATTTTTATTTCAACCTTTATCTGATTCTCTTTCATGGCGTGGCATTTCATCTCACTGTAGCCACCCTCAATGTGAACAGTGTGAAAAATGCTCATAAGAGCCTGATTACTTTTCAACTTTTGAGTGATTTGGCGTGTGATATTTGCCTTATTCAGGATACCGTCTCAATACCCTTCCTTTGGTTAATATGGCCAAAAGCTTTGGCGATGGGGTCCTTTTTCTTTAGGATTAGACACATGTAGTGGTGTTGGGGTGTTGTTTAGGGGTGATGGATTTCATGTTACCAGGTTGGTTGAACTGCTTATGGGACGGGCCTTAATATTGGATTTTACTTATGTACATTACACTTGGAGATTAATTGTGATTTATGCACCAGTTACGAAGAAAGGTCGAGTGGATCTCTTTCGTGAGGTGCAGCCTTTTTTGTTCACGTCACGCTTTCTCATATGGGGTGGTGACTTTAATTGTGTAGTGCATAAATCAGATCAGGGGGCATGGACTGATAAGAATTTCTGTGATACATATTGTCTCAATCACATTATTGTTCAGGGTCGTTTACAGGATGTTTATAGGGTTTGTCATCCTACTGGTGGACATACTTTTTTTTAAGGGCTCCTTATCCACTAGGATTGATTTTCTTTTTGTCTCTGCAACTTTGAGGGTGATTAAAGCTCAAACCATTCCAGTGGAGATTTCAGACCATAATGTGGTAACTGCCACATTAGGGGTAGACCCTCATGCTAAACTGGGGCAGGGATATTGGAAACTGAATTCTTTACTGCTACTTGATGACAGGTTTTTCGCCCAAGTTCATGATTTATTGAAAGCTCATCTGTCACTGTCTGGACTTTCTGAGGATTTGTTAGATTGGTGGCTACTCACTAAATCTGAAATCTCTGCTTTGGCTAGGAGGACGTCTAAATATGCTGCAGTGACTAAATATAAGAGATATTTGTCTTTACGTATGCAGTTGGAAACTTTATATTCAGCTATACACTCACAAGGCTTATCTTTGACAGCACAGGTACAGAATGTAAAAAAAGAAATGGCTGCACTACAGTATACTAGAGCTACTTCCCTGTTACATGAACATAGGGTTTGTTCTGCTAATAAATCTGCTTTGGGGGATGTTTTGGATTGTAGTCATAGGCGTTCTGCGGATCGCCTTCTGACTGAAGTTGTGGATACTGCTGGTACTAGTTACATTGCATTTCCAGATATCTTGCGAGCAGTCTCCTCGCATTCTTCAACTTATATGCTGCATCTCCAGTGGATAGCGCTGGTGTAGAACAATTCCTTTCCTCTCTCCATATTGCCCCTTGTTCTGATATACCATTACGGGATTTAGTTGCTCTGATTAGTGTTGATGAGGTTAAAAGGGAAATTTCCCATTTACAGAATAACACGGCGCCTTTGGTATTGATGACTTGCCTGTAGAATTTTATAAAACCTGTAGTCCTTTGGTTTGTGATGTGCTCACAGTAGTGTTTAATTGGGTTTTGCAACATCACACTCTCGATTTCCATTTTTGTACTTCAATTCAGATTTTGTTATGTAAGAAAGGTGATAGAATTTTATTTTCCAATGGGAGGCCTTTAAGTCTCCTTAATACGGATTTTAAAATTTTAATGAAAATATTGAATACCAGATTGTTGTCCATAGCTGCACACTTGATTTCCCTACACCAATCCTGTTCAGTACCAGGCAGATCTATTTATAATAATCTCCTTTTGCTTCGGGAACTAATAGAGTTTTTATGTTATAAAGTGGTTTCTTATGTCCATGGATCAACAAAGAACCTTTGATCAGGTCCTGCATAGTTATTTGTTTCAGGTTTTACAAACCTATGGAGTTCCTGATCGCTTTATAACCTGGATTGCTTTGCTTCACAGTGTTCCTTACGCTATGCCCTTGGTAAATGGTTATTTGGGTTCCTATATCTCTATTCATCGGGGGGTGAGACAAAGCTGCCCTCTGAGTCCATTGCTTTATGTTTTTAGTTTGGATCCGCTTTTACATACAATTTATTTATTTTATTTAATTATTTATTTATTAAGCATCAGTTTACAACCTTTGAGCCAGAGGCTCGTTTACAAAGGTACCTCATCACAGAGAGGACAAAACAGTGAGAACAAATAGGTACAGGAAACAATTGCCCAAGAAGTGCGGATCCTTGGTATTGCTTCCCCTCATAGTACCCTTGAGGCCAAAATTTCGGCTTATGCTGATGATGTTTGTGTCTTTGTTGCTGATTTGACCTCTGGAGATAAGGTGTTACATCATTTTTCGGAAGTTGCAGGGTCCTCCCTTAATAAATCTAAGAGTTTTTTTTATCCTCTGCATACTGCCCTTCCTGAGGTTATGGAGTTGCAAGGCGTTCCTGTTGTACTGGTCTGAATTTTAGGTATTGATTTTGGTAAAGGTGATAATGCGTTACTTAATTGGTCAGCTAAAATTGAGGCAGTTCAGTCCAGAATCAGATTATGGAAGTCTTGGCAACAAACTAAACAGAAAAAGGTTATCATTACTAAATCTTTACTTCTCCCTCAATTTTTATACCTTAGTGTGGTATACCCCATTCCTTCTGGTTTGGAAGCCACTTTATTGGGTCTTTTTTTTTTCAAATTATTTGAGGGAGTCACCTAAATCCCATTAAAAGAGATGTGTTGTATCTTCCTATTGCACAGGGTGGTTTGCATTGTGTGAATCCGATTACCTTTTACTATAGTATTTTTTTTCATTGGGATTTACTAGACCTTAGTCGTCCACACTCTGTGTTATGAGTGATTTATGCGTATGGTTGGTTACCTAAATTGTCCTCAGAGTGGCCAGGTTTGAGCCAGAAAAATGTACACACTCTTCTAGTTACCCGATTTATGTCAGACCTGTGATATCAAAATTTAAGAGATGGAAGTTACTTCTGGCCCATGTGTATTGCAAATCGCGCAAATATATTTATGATGTCCTACAATATAAAGCACATTCCATAGTCCCCGTTTTTAAGGATGTACCGGATGGTCATGTTGATAACCTCCTTAAAAGTTTGGTAGTTAAACGGATTCCACCTAAATTATGGGATGTTTTATGGCTTAGTTGTCATGGGCGACTCAGTGTTAGGGGGAATTTAAAGCATAAAATGGTTACTGAACGTACTTGTCCGAGGGATATTTGCATTAATCAGGAGGAAACAATGTCCAATTTTTTTGTTTCCTGCCCCTTTGTGCAAGAATTATGGACGACCCTTTCTGCCCGTTGAAGCCAGCCTTTCTGACAGGCTGCTACATATCTGGAAGTTGTGGGAGGTTTTTTGCTACATTCTACTTTGTTGGATGCAGGTGTAGTACAGCTGCTGTTCGCTATGTTCAGGTTTCATTTATGGCATGCCAGATGTCACCTTACTCTACAACAGTTATACCACTCACCACTTGAAGTTCTTCAACATGTTGAACGTGATTTGTTGTTACAATGTGATTCTGAATGCAAATGTTTGTCCAAACATGTATGGCTTATGAGGTGGAAAGAGGTTCCTTTTTTGAAAGACAAAATAGGTTGAATCATTATGCTGTCAGAGAATTGAGTATTGCTGATATTCTCTTTATGTTTTTTTTCTTATTTTCCATGAATTGTATTACTGTTTTTCTGATTTATTGTTCTGTTTATTAATAAAAACCTTCCCCAACTTTTTTTGAGAAGTGCCATGGGATTTTTAACATCCACCTGAACTACCACCAGAACAATCAGGTGGGACCTCAGTTTAACGTCTCATCCAAAAGACAGCACCTCAGGAGTGCAGCACCTCCCTCATGCTGCACCACAGTGTCAGTATTGGGATTTAACCCAAGTGCCTGGTGTGGGGATAGAACTCATAGCCTTCTGATCTCCTGGCCTCAGAGGCGAGTGTGCTACCTACTGAGCCACTGACACTGAATCAGTGAGTTCTTACAATTTGATGTTTCTTTATTTTTTCACATATATTGGGTAGCATGTTTTTTTTCTCAATAAAATGTTATTGAAGTGTAAGCCCCCCCACATGGGCTTACTTCCTGGTAGTCAGTCCTCAGACTCCCCTGCAGTGCTGTCATCAGTGGTTCTGGAGGGATTTGGACCCATTCAGTCCTCAGGTGGCTCCAGCCACCCCGTTTTGTGGTCCCTGATTTTTTGCTGGAGGCCAGGTGCAGCATTGTTGTTTCTGCGTCTCTGGGCACGTGTTTGGGTGGGTTTTCGGTCCCAGATGGTTGCTGTGGCAATGGGACCATGGTTTGTTAATAGTAATGGTGGCCGCACTTTCTGGGCAAGCACGGCAACCAGCAAATATTTAGGAGGCAGTATAGTGCAGTGGTTTAAGGCTCTGAGCTGCAAACCTGGAGACCTGGGTTTGAATCCCACAGCCCCCACATGCATACTGTGTGACCCTGAGCAAGTAACTTAACTTCCTTGTGCTCCCAGGTCACACCTATAAACAAGCTTTCAGCTTAGTGTGTCTCTTCTGGTTAAAAAAAACAAACAAAAAAGATAGAATTTAATGGAGCGGCTACTCCAGTCCTGGGTCTGGTCTTTGCTGGAGTCAGCTGGGCTCAGGACCATTTACAGAGGGAATAAATATAAAAAATAAATTCTTGTAGATAGTTGTAGGGTCCACGCTTTCTGGGCATACGTGGCCAGCAAGGTTCAAGATTTTAAGGAGTAGTAGCACCATTTGGGGAGGGTGGTGCAGTTCGGTGCCGACTGGCGTCGTGTTTGGGGCAAGTGTAAATAGTTTGTTTGGGACTACATGTCACACAGGGCAGTCAGGGAAACAGCTGGTTTGGCGCCTAGGTGGTTGGTCCTGATTGGACCTCAAGGATTTTGGCACCAGGGATTTTTAGAGGATAAAAAGGAAGAGTGCACAAATTCAGGAAGAGATGAGGGACAGAGAGAAAGAGAAGGAGGAAGTTGGAGTGGGGCATCTGCCCGCTCGGCCATGTGGCTGGCTTTTTTTATAATTTTTTTTAATTAGGCCACAAAGTGAGTCGGTAAGCAGGACATGGTAGCAGCTGTTGTTTAGGAGCCCTGTTTTGAGGCTAGATTGCACAGCAGGTCCCTCAGAGGGGACCGAAGGAGAAGTTGCTGCCTGCAAGGGAGAGCATGTCTGAGGGGTCAGAGTCATGAAGTGAGGTGGTATAGTAGGGGGCCCTGGGGTTCTGGAAGCCACTGGTCCTAGTCTGTCCCCTCTGTCTGAGGCTGTTTGTTCCTGGGCTCAGTGTCCTAAGGGAGCCTGCACCGAGGGCAACTGTGAGACTGGGGCAGCCGTTCCACTGAAGGTTTGGACTCGGGGGACTTGGAGGTAGGAGCAGACGAAGAGGGTGGCCTTTGTTGGGTAGGCCATCCCCTGGAGGCCCATGCTCCTCGGTGGGAGTCGGGAACAGAATAGAAGAAAGGAATACTTTGTTGCTGCCAGCATGCCAAGGGCCTAATTTAGCCACAAGTTTGCTGCCTGCATTTGAACTTAGCTGCCTAAGCTAAGGGTAGCCATCCAAACTAATTGGTTCACGTTGTAACCTCCATGGTCCAAAGCACCACAAGCTATGATGCGACCTGCACAGTCTGAAGCAACCAGTTTGTGTTTTACTGCTCCATTGAGTGACTGCTCCTGTTTTTATCATCTGTTCATTAAACAGGGATCCCCTGTTTTTGCAGTTTTGGTGTTTGCCTCGTTTGTTGGAGAAACTGTTTACTGTTAAAACAATTTGCCTCCACAACTTGTTTCCAGTGTGTTCCAGGGTAATCCCGAAGAACCAGCGCACTGTTGAGGAAGACGTTGAGAGGCATGCCTGGTGAAGACAGCCTACTAAGGCCTGTGGGTGAAGTTGGCAAGACCAAGCAGGTGAAGGTCAGCGCCCCCTCTCCAGTGTTCCACTGCGTCCCCCAGAATGTCCGAGGGCACCCCCCCGATGGAGTTACTCCATCACCAGCGCCACCCGAGGAAATCAAGGTACTGTTTTCCTATTGTATGTCTGGATTGTGATTTCGAGGTTGTGCAATGCCCCCCTTCCCAGTACATTTACCATCTGGATACCCCTAGATGCGGGAAGGGGGTATACAGAAGTATTTAAAATACATACAAATATGCACATATTAGCTTAATATACTTAAGAGTAAAAACAGTAAAATTCACAAAAATACAGCTAACATCTTAACCTGGTTCAATGTCAGTTGGCATCCATCTGTATCCCCCTCTCCCGGGACGAGGCTGAAAATAGGCAGAATTGTCTAGTCCTCCTTTTCCGGTCAACAAAAACTAAATAAAATAATAAATAAATAAAAACTTATTTTTGACTATATAATCTATTACCTTTCCCATGTTGCTGCTGGACTGCTAAATTGCCACCCGTCAGCAATTTCAGCCAGCCTCTCCTCTCCCCTTAATCGTGGCACTGTTTTATAAGTTAACAGGGCATCCGAGAGAGGTTTCTTATAGTATAAGAGACTCTAAACCTGAGGTTTGGATGAGAGGGCAGCGAAGCTGAGTGGTTCTATCTGCCCACACCTCAGGAGAAGAGTCTTTTATATCATAAGAGACATCTCTCAGCAGCCCTACTAACTTATTATAAATCACTCAAGTTTAGTTCAAGTGATTTAAAATAAGTTTAGTTATTTTTTTTATTTTTATTGTGCCACCTCCTCCCCAGTATTGAAGTCGAGCACTCCCACCTTATACTCCTGCATGACAACACACTGTGTACTGGCAAGAGGTGCAGTGGCTCTGCATGCTGATTGGCTGAAATCACATTAGAGGTTTATAATTATAAAATTAAAACAACTGCTTGTTATCGCACCATGCACAACTTCTGCACAGGGAGGGATGCAAATAAAGGGAAAGACTGGCTAGTCAACGAGCAAAAACTAGATACAGTCTA
The DNA here is from genome assembly GCA_016271365.2 of Neoceratodus forsteri. Taxonomy (NCBI): domain Eukaryota; kingdom Metazoa; phylum Chordata; order Ceratodontiformes; family Ceratodontidae; genus Neoceratodus; species Neoceratodus forsteri. The sequence continues at coordinate 79,654,158 of CM028133.1, read as the reverse complement.
ACTGCATAACCCAATTCTGTCCCTCAGCAACATATATAGAGAATAATTCAAATCAAACTGTGGAGAACAAGCTGACTAGGTTGGTACTGAGTCGGTACTGTGATATAATGGAACACAAAAGCAAAGCAGAAGTGTTCCTCTGATGTCACAATACCTACAAGGTGTGTGAATAAATGAGTTCTTACAGTTTGGTGTGCATTTATTTTTTCAGATTTATAAAATGGCAAGGAAAAATCTAGAAATCTCATTCGCCAAGAGAGATCAGCTGACTGTACATTAAATCTCTATATACGCACAGTCATCCTGGTCTTAACCACATCACACAATGAGCAAATCAGTCCTCCTACTACCAGAACTATCTTCTGTCAGTCCCCCTCGCAACCAGAACTGATCTGCCATCACAAACATGGCTGCTACCTTTGCGAACATACAAACTTTGCCAGCAGATAAAGGCTTAGCGGTCTATCAAGTCTGCTTGAATGTGCAGCTAGCACCCTTTATTCTGCAGCTGCCCCTCCCTTCCACCCTTCCCCTTCATTAACCCTCCCTCTTGTCCTGTCCCATCCCCTTTTGAAGCAGTCCACTGTTCTACTGGATACCACTTCTGCAGGTAATGCATTCCACCCATCCACCACCCTCTCTGTAAAAAAGTGTCTCCTCATCTCCTTCCTGAACCTTTCTCCCTCCGGTCTCATATCGTGGCCCTCCCCTCCCTTACTTTGAACAGCCCCTCTGTACTCTGTCTTGTTTATTCCTTTCATGTATTTAAAGGTTTCAATCATGTCACCCCTGTCCCCCCTCTCCTCCAGTGAGTACATGTTCAACTCCCTCAACCTCTTCTTGTATGATAAGTCCCCCAGTTCCTTGATCATCTTTGTCGGCCTGCGCTGCACCCCCTCCAGTAACCTAATGTCCCTCTTCAGATACGGGCGCCAGTACTGCACGCAGTACTCCAGGTGCGGTCTAACTAATGACCTATACAGTGCCAGAATCACCTCCTCCCTCCTCAAGGATATACCCCTTGCAATACAACCCAGCATTTTGTTGGCCTTTGCAGCTGTCTTCCTACATTGTGCCGAGTTGTTCATTGACCCTGTAATGAGCACCCCCAGATCCTTCTCCTCCTCTGTCTGGGCTAGCTGCACTCCCCCCAGCTGGTAACTCCTCCTTGGGTTCTTCATCCCAAAGTGCAGCACCTTGCACTTTTTGGCATTAAAGCCCAGTTGCCAGGTGTCTGACCAGGTTTCAAGCTTTGCCAGATCAACCTGCAACCCCTGACATCCCCCTAGGTCATCTACCATCGTGCCTACCTTGGTATCATCAGTAAGCAGACTGATCTTGCTCTTGATGTCCCATGATATGTCTGCAATGAATATCCCAAACAACACTGGTCCCAACACCAAGCCCTGTGGAACACCGCTCGTCACTGGTCTTGGGTGTGAGAGCTCCCCACCCACCACCACCCTCTGTTGCCTTCCCTGAAGCCAGTTTCCTACCCATCTCATCAGCTTTGCATCCGCCCCGTGCATACTAACTTCCTTCCCAGCCTTCCATGTAGCACTGAGTCGAATGCCTTACTGAAGTCCAGATACAGGACATCCACTGCATGGCCCCTGTCCAGTTGCCTAGTTACCCAGTCATAGAACTCCACCAGGTTGGTTTGGCAGGATCTGCCACATATGAAGCCATGCTGTCTGCTGTCCTGTAGTCCTTTGGCCTCTAGGAGGGCCACCAGCCTCTCCTACAGGATAGTCTCCATTAGCTTACCCACGATGGATGTGAGGCTCACTGGTCTGTAGTTTCCAGGTTCATGCTTGGGGCCACTCTTGTGGAGGGCACCACATGAGCCATCCTCCAGTCCTGAGGTACACACCCCGAATGTAGTGAGGCATTAAATAGGTCTGCCAAAGGTCCTGCAAGGACCTCTGCCAGCTCCTTCAGTACCCTGGGGTGGATGCCATCTGGGCTTGGCACCTTGTCCACCCTCAGTGCCTTCAAACCCTCTCGAACTCTGCCCTCCATGATTTCCCCATCTATCACTGTACTGTACACTGTAAAAACCTTTACCTGAGCCCTAAAAATAAAATAAATTAATTAAATGTTGTTTCCTTGGTTATCATACTCTCATACATATAAACAAATTAGAAACATTAAGTATTGTTTATAGTTTTCATTACAACTGTTTCTGTACTAACAGTGAAAAATCCCCCTTCTGTCTTTACCTGCTCATCAGGGAAATCTCCTCTGCTTGCCCTGACAGTGAGATAATTGAGTCTCTGGCTCTAAAACAGGTCTTTCAAGCAACATGAAGTCTTGCTGTATTCTGACAGTTGTAGTGATTCCCAACCTTTGAACTGCCCCAACCTTTGAACTGCCCCCGGAGAACAAAGAGTTAACTTTCTATGCAGGGCATAGAATGCTGAGCTCGAGCTCGGTTGAAGTCTTTGTCTGGAGTGTTTTGAACTTAAACCGTCAGATTCTTTACTCCGCCTCACACAACGGTCACTCAGGAGATTTCTCCTTCAGCTCAGTTCGAAAGTAGGTTAAAGTTTTCAGTTTTCATCGGTTTTTAAACCGAAAAAAGTATCCGCATAGTCAGTTCAGTCTCTGTGTGTGGTACCGTGAGTACTAGATATGAATTGTTCTGTTTTTCTGTGTGGAACTTGTAAAAGTTTGGCTGAACTGGCCATTTGATTGTGAATTTTGTTTGTATACTGAGCGTGTGGTTACCGGTTCTTATCGGTTCTTAAAAAAATGTGTTTTTAACCATTTTTTTCCAATACTCGTGACACAGTTAGGAACCGATAAGGGAGTCTTGCCTGGCGGTTGCCGAAAAAAGGGTACATTTGGTTAGGTTGGCCATGTCTGAGAAACCCAAGGAAAAAACCGGGCCCACTGGGTTTCAACACTGCAGTGAGTGTGGGGAGGTCTTTGCTAAGGCCGATCCCCACACCACCTGTGTTTATTGTCTGGGGTTTGACCACCTCGATTCAGACTGCCAAATATGTAAAAACTTTCCCAAATCTACCCTTGAGAAGAGATTAGGTAGACTGAGGGAAAAGGAGGCCAAGAAGTCCACTGACCCGGATGGCCAGCCCGGTTCGGTTTCGACCGAACCAGAAGGAGTGCCCTCTGACCAGGGCGATACTACTTCGGGCAAAAGGAGAGCCGATTCCAAGGGATCAGTTTCCGACAAAAATAAAGCGCAAAGATAAATTGACCGGTTCGGATCCAGAGGTTCATGTTCCGACCACCGAAGAGATAGCCAGGGCGATTCAGATTGTGGAATCGCTCCATCCGGTTCTGGCAGGGGTTCAGTTCGGATGGTTCCCCCGGTTCAAGAGTATACCCTTGAAGATTTTTATTAACTGGAATTTGAAGCGGAAGGGGAATTTGAGGATGATGATGTAAGCGAAGGTCTGTATGTACCTGTGGAACCGGACATCTCCCCAGGCAGACCTTCAGGTGTTTCCCCTCCTAGGCTTTCTGAGTCCCCTTCTCACTTTATGTTTTACAGAAAGGTGGCTGAAACCCTCCAGCTTCCTATGGAGGAGGCTGTGGAAGATCAAGAGGAGCCTGATTATGTAGAGATGATGGATATCCCAGAGTCCAGGAGACTGTCTATTCCCCTTCATAAATCTTTTGGGAAACAGACACTAAAAATCTTAAAGTCTCCTAACACTAAACCTCCTGTGGATAGAAGAATGGCCTGATGGGATTCATCCCAGAATTCTAAAAGAACTAAGGGTAGAACTAGTGACACCACTGACTACCCTTTTTAACAAATCATGGGAGGATGGGGTGGTACCCGAGGACTGGAGGAGGGCAGATGTGATTCCCCTTCACAAAAGTGGGAGCAAGGCAGAAGCAGGAAACTATAGACCTGTTAGTTTAACCTCAGTGATAGGGAAAATGATGGAATCACTTCTAAAGGAAAGAATTGTTGAGTATGTAGAGGCCAGAGGGCACAGGACCCTAGGGCAGCTGGATTCTGGCCGGAAGGTCATGCCAGACGAATCTGATAGATTTCTTTGACTGGGTGACCAAAGTAGTAGATCAGGGAGGGGCTGTGGACATGGCCTACCTAGACTTTATGGGCATTTGACACAGTCCCACACAAAGATTAATATACAAGTTAGCCAGCCTGGGAGTGGGTCCCAAGATGACAGCCTGGGTAAAGAATTGGCTAGAGAATAGGACACATAGAGTTATAGTAAATGGAGTCCACTCAGAAGAAAGGAGGGTTACTAGTGGGGTGCCGCAGGGGTTCAGTATTAGGACGGTCCTCTTCAATGTCTTTATAGTGACATTGCAGAAGGACTGGAAGGAAAAATATGTCTCTTTGCAGATGACACTAAGATCTGCAACAGAGTTGATGCAGAGTGGGGTGGAAAGGATGAGAAGGGACTTGGCAAGGTTAGAGGAATGGTCAAATGTATGGCAGCTTAGATTCAATGCTAAGAAGTGCAAGGTAATGCACCTGGGAAACAAAAACCAAGGGGAAGAGTACACAATGGGGGGTGAGATACTAACAACAACAAGAATGGAAAGGGACCTGGGGGTAGTCATATCAGATGACCTAAAGATGGGCAAGCAATGTGAGAGGGCAGCAAGGAGGGCTGGGGGGATACTGGGATGCATAGGGAGAGGCATCACCAGTAGAAAACAGGAAGTTATTATCCCTCTGTACAGACAGCTGGTGAGACCCCATCTGGAATACTCTGTGCAGTTCTGGAGACCCAATCTCCATAAAGACATAGACAGGATGGAAGCTGTCCAGAGGAGGCAACTAAAATGGTGCAGGGTCTGCACGGAAGACATATGAAGAGAGACTTAGGAGCTTAATATGTATAGCCTCGAGGAAAGGAGGAGAGGGGACATGATAGAAACTTTCAAGTACCTCAAGGGAATCAACAGTCCAAGAGGGTAGCATCTTTCAAAAAGAGATGTGCAAGAACAAGAGGGCACAATTTGAAGATAAAGGGAGGCGGCTCAGAGGTAATTTAGGGAAGTATTTTTCACAGAGAGGGTTGTGGATGCATGGAGCGGCCTTCTGGAGGAGGTTGTGGAGTCAAAATCAGTGGTGGAATTCAAGCATGCATGGGATAGTCATAAGGCAATTCTGGGGGGTGGGGGTAGGAAGAAGTAGGCTGCTGGTTAACTAGGATCTGCAGCTTATCCAGTAGGTAGGGAAATGGGCAGACTGGGTGGGCCAAGCGGTCCTTATCTGCCGTCAAATTCTATGTTTCTATGTTCCTATGTATGCACTTTCAGGCTCAGACACGGAGTTCTTATATCAACAATGCAGCCATGTTGGGGTAGTGCAGGCTGCTGCCTGTGACAAGGCAAATATTCCCTTGGCTTCACACCCCCCTGACAAAGACTCCAGGAAGATTGATGCCATGGCAAAGAAGCAGTACATGGCATCTTCTTTGGGACTCCGGCAGGCGAATTACATGGCCTATACAGCCAAGTACCAGAAGTCCAGGTGGAACACTGTACTGGCACTGGCTAAACAGCGCCCCCCCCAGCTAGCCAAGGAGCTGGAGGCAGTGGCTGCAGGTGGGATTGTGGCATCTAAGGTTCAGTTTCATGCTGCTGTGGACTCTAATGATGTTTCATCAAGAGTCATGGCTACATCTGTGGCTCTTCGGAGGATGGCTTGGCTCAGATGTACTAGCCTCTCGCAGGACACCCAGGGTAAGGCCATGGATTTTCCTGTAGTGGGTAATTCTCTGTTTGGGGAGCAGACAGAGAATTACATGAAAAAATGGATGAGTACAGGACCACTTACAGGAGTGCTCAGGCCAAGGAAGGCAGGCAACTCCTCAAAGGCAGCAGTCTAGGGCAGGCTTTTCAAAGGCCTTTTTACCAAGCACAGGCCTCTTCTTCCTTTTCTTAGAGGGGGTTCTTCAGAGGGAGAGGCAGAAGGGGGATGAGCAGGGCTGCATCCACTCCTCAGCCTAAAGCCCCTGCCAAGCAGACACTCTGATGGGCCTGCCCAGGTCGACTCTCCTATTCCAGTAGGGGGCAGGCTGGCTTACTTTGTCCAGGACTGGATGTCTGTTACATCAGACAAGTGGGTCCTGGAAGTAGTAAGCCAGGGACTGGTTCTCAGCTTCAAAAAATTTCCAAAGATGAGAGCCAGATCTTTTCCACCTGCAAATCTCTCGGAAACCCTTGCCCTAGAGGCAGAGGTTTCTTCTCTCCTAGCTTTAAGAGCTATTGAGAGAGAGAGAGTACCTACCCTACACTAGGGCAAAGAACTGTACTCCAGGTACTTCCTGACCCCCCATAAAACAGGGGAGTGGCGACCCATCCTAGACCTAAGATATCTAAACAAACATCTTTTAAAACCAAAGTTCAAGATGATAACTCTGGGAATAATCCTTTCCTCTCTAAGGCCAGGGGACTGGCTAGCCTCCCTGGACCTCGAAGATGCATACTTTCACATTCCTATCAGGTGCTCCCACAGAAAGTACCTCAGGTCTGAGTTGCCCTCAGTCCATTATCAGTTCAGAGCAATGACCTTTGGCCTAACCTTAGCCCCAAGGGTTTTCACAAAGTGCCTGGCAGTAGTAGTTGCCTTTCTAAGAAGGCAAAAGATTTTGATTTTTCCATATCTGGACGATTGGCTAATAGTGGGTCAGTCTCCAGACCAAGTCAAGTCTCACCTGCAAGTGACCCAGCAAGTGCTCACTTCTCTAGGATTTCTTCTCAACCTTCCCAAGTCAGTTCTTGAACCAGTCCAGCTTCTTACCTTTATGGGGCAGAACTGGACACACTCAGAGCAAGAGCCTTTCTTCCGCTAGAAAGAGCAAGGGCTCTTGTGGAACTAGCTTCTTCCTTCAGCCTTTGGGTATCTTGACCAGCAAGGCATTTCCTCCAGCTCTTAGGCCACATGGCAGCTTCAACAGCAGTGGTCCAAGGGGCAAGATTCCAGATGAGGGATATTCAGTTCCTCCTGAGAGCTTTCTGGACTCAGAGAAAGGACTCCCTTACCAAGCTGATTCCAGTGACTCTGACCTTGATCCAAGCCCTCCAGTGGTGGCAGGATCAGGACAATTTAAGGCAAGGTGTTCCTTTTGTTGCTCAGCCTTGTTCAGTAGTCCTTACCATGGATGCTTCTCTCCTGGGCTGGGGAGCCCACCTGGGGTCCCTGACTGCCCAGGGGCTGTGGTCCCCCCAAGAATCCCTTCTCCATATCAATCTTCTAGAGCTCAGGGCAGTTTTTCTGGCTCTAAAAGCACTCTCACAGTCAGTTCAGAACAAGGTGGTTCAAGTCAGAACAGACAACACCACCGGCATGTGGTACATCAACAAGCAGGGAGGCACTCGGTCCATGGCCTTGTGCACAGAAGCCATGAAGTTGTGGTCCCTGGCTTATTCCCTGCAAACCTCTCTTGTAGCAGTTCACCTTCCAGGCAAGGACAATGTGCTAGCAGATGCAATGAGCAGGATTTCTCAGGGCCATCACGAATGGTCCCTGGACCCTCAGGTTTTGAAAGTGATTTTTTTCAAGGTGGGACACTCCAGAGATAGATCTCTTCGCAGCCCCAGACAATCACCAACTCCTTCTTTTTTGTTGCAGTCCTCCAGTGCTGTGCTCACTCCCTCTGGATGCCCTGATCCTCAATTGGGAGGGGAAGTTTCTGTATGCCTTTCCCCCCTTCCCTCTCCTGTTCAAAGTTGTGGTAAAAATAAGGTCTCAAGCATGCAAGGTGATTCTGATTGCTCCAGATTGGGCCAGACAGCCCTGGTACCCCCTGTTGCTATCCCTAGCAGTCCATCTTCCCCTGTTTCTTCCCAGGAATTACAACCTGTTAACATCCTCTCAGGGAAGGATTTGGTACTCCAATCTTCAGTCTCTCAATTTCAAAGCAAGGCTCTTGAAGAGTTAGTTTGCAGATCTGCATCTTTCCCAAGGGGTTCTGGATATCCTCAAGGCTTCTTGAAAGTCCTCCATCAGAAAGACTTACAACTCCAAATGGAAAAGAGTCAGCATTTGGTGTTCTAAGAAGCATATTTCTCCAGACACTGCTGAATTGCCTACGGTTCTGGATTATATGGTCCATCTTAATGGCCTAGGTCTCAGACAGCTACTCTCAAGGTACACTTGTCAGCTGTTTCTGCATTTTTGTCTGTGGGGAAGCCTTTCTCACTATCTTTCCATCCTGCGTTCTGTAAATTTTTTAAAGGATTGCTTCACACCAATCCTCCTTTTAGAGACCCGGCCCTGCCTGAGATTTGAATGTTTGCATTGCTCAACTTATGTAACCCCCCTTTGAGCCCATGTCTTCAGCAGAGCTTAAGTACTTGACTTGGAAAACTGTGTTCCTGGTAGCCATTACCTCTGCCAGGCGTATCAGTGAATTGCAAGCCCTGTCAGTGGAACCTGATTTTATCTCCTTTCATAGGGATAAAGTGGTCCTTAGAACCAATAGAAGGTTCTTCCCCAAAGTGGTTTCAGACTTCCATTTAAACCAGCCTATGTCTCTCCCTGTTCTCTTCACTGATCATTCTTGCTCAGGAGAGAGGAGGCTATACAGTTTAGATGTCAAAAGAGCCCTCAGTTACTACAGAGAACGTACCAAGGGTCATAGGTTTGACTCCCTCCAGTTGTTCCTCACTTATGGAGAAGTGAGAAAGGGCAAACCTGCCACCAAAAGATCTATTGCCAGGTGGATTGTTTCTTGTCTACAATTCTTCTATGAAAAACTGGGAAAAACTCCACCCTCAGGCCTGAGGGCTCATTCCACAAGAGGTACAGCTGCTTCCCTGGCTGCGGCCAGGGATATCCCTCTCTTAGAGATTTGTCAAGCAGCCACCTGGAAAACAGTCCATACCTTTACCAAGCATTACTCTCTGGATATCCAGGCTAGGAGTAATGCTTGATTTGGCACAGCAGTACTTCAGATCCTATTCCCAAAGTAGGTTCTGTCCCTTCTCCTTGGAGATACTGCTTGGTAGTCTGCAATTGTCAGAATACAGCAAGACTTCATGTTGTTTAAAGAAAAAAATTACTCACCTTAATAATTATATTTCTTCTAATGGAGTCTTGCTGTATTCTGACCTCCCTCCCTGCCTCCCCTCTCAGAACCTGTTTTTGGGAAGTGGGTGGGCAGGTGCAGTGTTGAACCCCAGGGGTGTTTTTTGCTTGCACCCTCCTCCTTTTTGTTTGGGTGCTGATTTATTATTGTTATTTTTAGTACATTGGGTTTTGTTTTTGGGTTTCCTTACTTGAGTCTTCCTTGGGAATCCAAAACTTTTTTCAGCCAGTTGGCTAGTAGAATTTTTACAATTTCCACATAGAATTTTTAGTTTAGTTGGGCTCGTAAGAATCTGGCAGTTTAAGTTCCAAACACTCCAGACAGAGACTTCAACCGAGCTTGAACTCAGCATTCTATGCCCTGCATAGAAAGTTAACTCTTTGTTCTCTGGGGCAGTTCAAAGGTTGGAGCAGTTCAAAGGTTGGGAATCACTGTAATTGTCAGAATACAACAAGACTCCATTAAAAGAAATATGATTACTAAGGTGAGTATTTTTTTCTTGTTGTCTGTGTGTACAGTATGTTAGGAGAGTAACATTCTACCAGTGGAACAGAGCAGAATTTTGAATTCCTGTATTCCATGGTAAACATTACATGATAAACATTCTATGTCTTGAATGTGGGGAAAAACAGAAAAAACAAGTATTTGTCAATGCTGAATGTTTGCTTGCTGGCATTGGCAGTGGAATTACAGGAGTTAGACAGATACAGTATAGGAATGGCACTGAAGTATTGAACTGATGCCAACTCCACCCTCACCCTGCAGAGATGGACAGGCATTGGGATGTGCCTTTGGGTCGTTGCCCATGACGGTCATGACATTTTACCTCACCCTACCCTTCAGACACTTACAAGTGTCGAGGTGTGACTTGGGGTATTTGGGATTTACAGTCACCTCATTCCATAAGGAAATACACTGAAATGGGCGCAGTATAGGAGAATGGGGTAAACTCTAGGGGCAAAGGGTTCAAGGCACACCTCCATGCCTGTCACTGGCTGCAGGGTGGGGGTGGGGGTGGAATGGTATGAGCATTACTGTTGACAATCCTAAGTCACACCCTTGACGCCTGTCAGTCCTTACAAGGTAGGGCGTTATGGTCAAAAACCCTAATGCGCTGGGCGTTTCTTGGTATTTTGACTCCAAGTTTTCCACATGGGCTTTTTGTGACCCCACCACATGAGCAGTGATACTATCAGTTCGTTAGGCGAAAGGTGATTTTCCACGGTGTCTGGGCCATTTGGCGCCATGGATGCAAAAACACATTTCGAACAGGATGAGAAAAGAGACAGGTGTACTGTTCATGAGGAGGTATAAAAAATGGCATTGCTGAAAATCTGGAGTGAATATATTATAAACCTGGTGAAGCCACGAATGTGCATAGAAACTGTGCAATGTACATCAGTAATGTAATTAGTTTGGAGATTTTTTGCAGCAGATTTTCAACACAGGCATTTTGGGACCTCCGCTCATGAACAGTGTCACTGTGATTTTCTTAATCTGTCCCAAACACTAATTTCCCACAGCGACCGCACTATTCTGTACAGGAACTGTGAAAACACATTTCGGTCAGGATGTGAAAAATGACAGCTGTACTGTTCATAAGGAGGTGTGTATAAATGGCAGTGTTGAAAATCTGGAGTGAAAATATTGCAAATTGGCGAAGGTACAAGCGTGCGTAGCAACTGTGCAATGCACGCTCCTAAAACAGTCATTTGTTTGGGATTTTTCCTACCAAATTTGCAACATAGACTTTTTGAGAGCCCAGATCATGAAAACTGGCACTGTTGCTTCAGTAATTGTTCCGGAAAGGTGATTCTGCACACTGACCACGAAATCACCTTTCAGGACCGATTAAAACCATGACAGTGCCTGAATTCATGAGGAGGGGGGACCAATAACCCCATGTTGCACATTTGGTGCCAAAATTCCAAAAAATGCCTGAGATATGCAAAAAAGTTGAAAAAAAACCTATTTATGCTATTATACAGCTTACCGGCATTTCCTCAGTTCAAGGTTGGCATTGAAGAGTACAGATGTGTTCCCGGTAAACCGCAGGTAACTATGGGGTGAGGTGGGTGTGGGGAGGCAGGGTGTGCAGAGGGTGGCCTTGAGGTTGTGAGGAGGGGCAAGGAGATGGCAAGGATCGTTTTCCTTTTTACAGGCTAATCAAAAAACAAAACATAGCAGTACAGTTTTTTTTGTTTTTTTCTGGGCCATTTGAGCACGCTGGGGTGGGCTCCCAGTGTGCCAACAGAGTGTTTTTTGGGGGGGGCAGCTCTAGCTGATGGGGGATTGGGCACCCCCATCGGCACAACTGTACTGTTTCTTTGGGGGGGCATTACACCGATGGGGAGTGGGCTCCCCCATCAGCAAATGAAACTGGGAGGAGGGACATAATGCCGATGGGGAGTGGGCTCCCCCGTCAACAACATGAACATACATGGCCACTGAAGCCGACGGGGATTGGGGCCCCCATCGGCAAACAAAAACTGTTCTGGGGGGGCGCATGCTGCCGAGGGGGATTGGGCACTCCCTCAGCAGTGAGGGTTAGTGTATTGTTTATGAACATGGCGGCAAGCTGCCGCCATGTTCTAAACAATATTACATGGCAACGTTCCGCCCAGCACTGGCGGGTCGCTTCTCATTGAAGTGGAATGCTGATACTGCAATGACGAGGCGGCCCCTGATTGCAGCGGCTGAAACGTTTCAAGGTGGTGGCACGCTGGCTGAACTAGTGTCAGCAGCAGTGTGCCACAGCATTGGGGAAAGCCAGCCAAGCCTTTAAAGGCTGTGGGAGCATTGACCAAAACAGTGCCGCACCTCCACAACCTGCTTCTGGCAAGCTGCTGCAATATGTTTCTTGCGCATGCGTGCAATCAACATAAAAAATGAAAGCAACCACTTATTAATGCACCACATTCAGCTCCTGCACTTGACTGTGTTCTGCACATTCGATGTGTTCTTAATGCTTCCACATTAAGAACAACTTTTTGAAACAGTTGGAAAAACAACATGCTGACCATATAGTATGCCAGGGTCACAAAAGCAATGTCAGAATTGCTGGGGACTGGTTAGGGCTCAGCCCTCATATCTCTGAAATGAGCCCCTGTAACTCTCACATCACTGCCAGTGACTTTTAATGGTCAGAGAGGCGGTTTTAAAGACAAGAAACCCAGGGTCCTCCCTAGCTCCCAAAGCTCATAGAGTGTAATTCCAACACTGAATAAAAGTAAAGGAAAAGGGGTGACATGACTGAAACATGCAAGAATACCTCTCAGCCTTCTGTCACTGAAATGAGGGGCATTGACACTCAAAATGAGGGACAATGAGGGACACATCCTCAAATATTAGACAGAAGCTCAAAACAATTTGTAAACCATCATATTTACTCATACAAAATTTATTTCTGTTTTAGCATCTGAGAGTATTATACATTTTTGCTTTAAAATTGTAACTTACAGCACATTCACTGTGAGGGTAACACTTTTTCCATGAGGGACGGATAGAGGAATTTTGAGGGGTAAAATGAGGGACATCCATCTTAATCGGGGACAGTTGAGAGGTATGCATACAAGTACCTGCCTGGGATAAACAGAGTAGATGCCAAGGAACCTTCCTCCTTGAGTTCAAATGTAGAGTCGAAAGGGAATTCACTGAAGTAGGCAGGGTGAGATTCAAAAATTGGAGGAATATAAACACTCTTCACGGAAAGGGTGCAGGATAAGTGGAATAAGCTACCTGAAGTAGTGCTGCAGGCAAAATCTGTCAGCAGCTTCAAGTAGGGCTGGAGCAGGCTGGTGGAGTTAGTTAGATGAAGGGGGACAGTAAGAAAGTAAAGATTGCCATAAGGGAAGGCAGAATTGTTAGGTAGGATGTGCACACTGGCTGGACCAAGAGCCTTTTTCTGCCATCGAGGTCTATGTAGGTCATGTATCTACAGTATGTAGGGGTGTCTGGTTTTGCTGAAATATACAATTCAATTCAGTTTTATTTTTATACTTGGAAGTATGTGAGCAAAAATGCCCATTTTTCATAAATGTCCAGTGGTACAGAAATTTGATGATAAAGAGAAATAGGTAAAAACAAAATTTGCTAAATTTTATGGTATTTACAATAGAAACAGTGTATATGACAGGATCATCTAGATTAGAAAAAACATACAGAGCACCAACAATAGGGTCAGTATACAGCTACATACAGTATAAACTCTAAGGTAACTCAAGTGTTGGTGGACATATGGGGAAGGGGTCACCTACAGGGGCAGACACAGCTGGTGGATTAGAGGAGGTGGTCCTTGAGGGAGGAGGTGAATGAAGTTTAGGGGCAGTTTATTATAAAATGTAGGGCCCTTGTATGTGATGGAGTTTTGTGCATGCTTGGTGCGGTAAAAAGGGGTGTCGAAGATATGACAGGCAGCTCCTCTTGTACTGCGCTTGGGAACTGAAAAGGAGAAAAGGGAGTTGCCGCTGATTGGCAGCAGGTTACGGTGAACTTTGTGTAGGAAAGAGAGCATTTTAAATTTGAACCTGCCTTCAAGGGTGAGCCAGTTGAAGGAGGCATAGAGGGTACAGTGATGGGTCATCCAGGGAGGCCGGTTACGAAGTGTGCAATATTATTGTATGTAGTCCTGAGTTTGGAGAAAAGGGGGGATGTGTTAGGGGGGAGTAGGCAATAGAGTCATAATCAAGGAGGGGCAGGAGAAGGGAGCTGGTGAGGTGTAGTCTGGAGACGGTGATAAGGAACTTTCTGATTCGGTATAAGAGGCCGAGCCTCATATGGATTTTCTTGATGAGGTTGGTAATATGGATATTGTAGGTCAGGTGAGGGTCTAAGTACAGTCCAAAGTATTTGAATTCATAGATTTGTTCTATGATGTTACCAAGATTGTCTGAGAGGGATCGGCCCGTAACTAAGGCTTTTCTTGGGCCTAAGAATATCATAAACTTAGTCTTCTTGGAGTTGAGAACCATGCCTTTGGCAGAGAACCAAGTGTGTTGCTTGCTGAAGTCAGCCTGCAAGTTACTGAACAGTGTGTCCAGGTTAGTGACGCTGCAGTAGAGGGCCTCATCGTCAGAGTAAAGGAATAGCTGGATGGTCTGGCAGATGGAAGGGAGGTTATTGATGAAAAGCGAGAACAGGAGCAGGCCCAGGATGGAGCCCTGGGGTACCCCATATTTAATCGGACATTCAGCAGAAAAATAACCATTGATATTAGTTTTCTTCGATCTGCCAGAGAGGTAGCTTCCAACCCATTTAACAACATTTTCAGATATGTGCAAGTCTTTGAGGTTGTCCAGGAGAAGACAATGGTGGACCAGGTCAAACGCATTGGTCACATCCTTGAAGACAGAGCCTGTGTACTGTTCCTTATTGTTTGCCTTGAGATTATCACTGGTGAACCTGAGCAGGGCGGTTTCAGTGCTATGTCAGGATCTGAAACCATGCTGGGCAACAGACAGCAAGTTATGATGGTCGAGGAAGGCAGTGAGCTGGGTTTCAAATCAAATCAAACTTTATTTCTATAGCGCCTTTCAGAAACCAAGTCGCTGTACATAAAAAACAAATAGATAAAACATTAAAACAAGATGCTAAAATACATTAAGCATTAGGGAAGGCTAAATTAAATAAATATGTTTTCAACTTGTTCTTAAATCTGTCAACGGTCAGCCATTCTTTTAGCTGACGAGGTAGAGAATTCCACAGGGTTGGAGCCGAAAAAGAAAAAGCACAAGCACCTGATGTTTTTAAACGTACCCTGGGAATCTCTAGCAATCCCACATTGGTGGATCAGAGAGGACGGGAGGAGCAGTAGGGTATCAAGAGGTCTTGTAGGTAACCGGGTCCCTGATCATGTAGGGCTTTGAAGGTTAGCAAACCAACCTTAAAGGTGATCTGCTACTGAATAGGCAGCCAGTGCAGTTCGCGGAGCACAGGAGTAATATGATTGGACCTAAAAGTCCCAGTCAAAAGCCTGACTGCCACATTCTGCACTAGCTGCAAGCGGTGGATATCAACCCCTGGAAGCCCTAGGTAGAGAGAATTGCAGTAATCAAGGTGGATAGTGATGAAGGCATGGACCAATGTTGGAAGATCATCTGGAGGAACCAAGTGTTTCACCCGGGTGATATTTCTCAGATGATAGAAAGGATTTGACAACAGCCGACACCTGAGACCATCGTGTCAGGTCGTCATCAAAAATAACGCTAAGGTTACGCACCTGGTCTGAAGCAGCAAACTGTATGCCATTAAACAAAACACCTGATTCCTGACCAGCTGGCATGCTCGCCACTCGGACAACCAGAGTCCACAACCAGCACTTCAGTCTTATCCGGATTCAGTCTCAGCCAACTAGTACTCATCCAGGTTCTGATCTCGGTAAGGCAGTCGTTTAGCACAGAGAGCACAACATCCTGTCCAGGCAGAAAAGACATATACAGTTGAGTATCATCTGCATAGCAGTAAAAACTCAAACTGTATCGCCTGATAATATCTCCCAATGGTAGCATATACACTGCAAACAACATGGGGGCCAAAATGGAGCCCTGTGGCACCCCGCAGGACAGGGAATAAGTGCCAGAGGCATAAATTCCGGTGGTAACTCTCTGAAGCCTGTCTGCGAGGAAAGAGTGGAACCATTTGAGGACTGTACCAGACAGACCACAAATCAGCTGCAGGCATTCCAACAGCACACCATGGTCTACAGTGTCAAATGCTGCAGAGAGATCAAGAAGGACCAGAATGGTACACGCCTTTTGATCTCTAGCCATTAGGAGGTCATTCAATACTCGGACCAGTGCAGTCTCCATGCTGTGCTTCATCCTAAATCCGGACTGGAGAGTATCATAGATCTTGTGAGTTGTAAGATGATCATCCATTTTGCAGCGCAACCACCTTTTCAATAACCTTACCAGCAAATGGCAGGTTAGCGATAGGTCGGTAGTTGGCTGGGCAGTCCGGATCCAAGGAGGATTTCTTAAGGAATGGTCAAATGACCGTCTCCTTTAGGGGTTCTGGGAAGACCTCAGTCTCCAAGGACTTCCAGACAATTTCAGCAAGCATCGAGTAGATAGTATCAACACATCCCAGTAAGAGGGGTGTCGAGCCTGGATCCAGACTACAACGGGTTGGGCGCATTGTCTGGATGATCATCACAATATCCGTGAATTCTGGCCGGCTGAAATCTGACCAGAGAGACCGAGTGTGCACCACATCCCACTGATCACCACAACTCCTCATAGGAGAGACTATGCCAATGCTAGACCTGATGCTGGCAACCTTATCTGCGAAGAATTGAGTAAACTCCTTGCATTTCAGCTGAGAAAAAGCTTCTCAGGGCTGAAGACAGATTGGATTGCACAATCTGTCGAAGGTCCGGAAAAGCTGAGCTGGTCGATTCTGTGCAGTAGAAATCTCCCTGGGCAGGAATTCTGCCTTCTTACAGGTGATTTCTAGCTGATAGCTATCATAATGTGCCATCAGCTTAAGCCTGTCAGCATCAAGGTCAGATTTTTGCCAAGTTCTCTCCATCCTTCAACCCATTCGCCTCAGCTCCTTCAAGGAACCATCAAACCAAGGGTTCCTTGGGCGAAGGGTGGGGGTTGAACATGAACAGGAGTAATCTTGTCCAGGGCATCTCCCACAGCCTTATTATAGGTTAATACGAGATTGCATGGACTCATGCATTCACCCGACAAACTCGATAGGTCCAGTGCCACCGATAGGTCATTAGGGGTAACTTCCCTCAAAGGGCGGTACTGGACCATCTCCCTGGGGCAGACCTATTAGGGGGGACCCTGAAGCTGAACCTTATGGTGTGATGGTCAGACCAGCTAACTGATTCTACTCCCAGATCAGCTATCTCCATACCCAAAAGAAAGATCAGATCCAGCGAGTGACCCCCTACATGTGTTGAGGAGGTAACTACCTGTGTAAATCCCAGCGTTATCATAGGCTGGAGGAGATTTTGACCAAAATGTGAGAGTTCATCATTGACCCAGGCATTGAAGCCCCCCAGAATTATCCATCTGGGGGACTTCAACACCATGTCGACGATGAAATCTGCTCTCTCCTGCAGGAATACTCTACCATCACCTGGTGGATGGCAGATGAGGAGTATCCCACAGCCTACACCCTCACCCAAGATATACTCGAAGGATCTGGTACTTTCTGATGGCACATCGATAAGGCCCAGCTCAGATTTAAATATAATGGCCACACCCCCGCCCTACGATCTGACCTTGGACGGTGTATCACTGAGAACCCAGCTGGAACTGCAGAAGCCAATACAGGGCCTGCATTTTCATCCAGCCAGGTCTTAGTGATGCAAGCCAGATCGGTGGTTGCAACAAGATCAGCTATAATAGCTGTCTTGTTCTTAATAGATCTGGCATTGCGCAACACAGCCCAAGTAGGATGAGTTATTGGGAAAGACCTCGGCACCGGAACATCGGAGCCCTTGGGTATGGAGACAAGACACAGAGAACCTCTATCCTGACTCCATTTTGCCCCAGGGTGCCTCTTGGACCCCACAACTCCTATCTACCCTCTCCTTTCCCTTCCCCCACCATACCCAGTTTTCCCCTTTCTTATATGCCTTCGAACTATCCCCAAAGCACAGTACCTAAAAATAGGTGTCAGATGTTAATGGGGACAGCCAAAAGGACGTAATTCCCTGAGTCTGGTGGGGGAGTACTTCCTGACCATTGCTAAGCCTCCCTGACATATTATATTTCAAGAATAAAACAAACATTAAAACAATATCCAGTAAAATTCACTGTCCACTATATTCCCACCCAAAATAAATAATAAAACACAACAAGAAAATAAACCCTTCAAAAACAACACAGATAATCCAATCCAATACTTGGCTCTGGGAAAACGCCAAAAGAAAATAATAACAAAAGGCAAAAAAAGAATAATCTCCTGCCCTTCCCCCCTCACTGCGTACGCAGGAAATAGTGTTTTAAAGTCCCCCAAACCCTCTCACAGCCTGGGAGTAATAGAAATAAGGATGCTCACTGTCCAAAGGCAAAAATCCAATAGCCTGCTCACATTAAGTCATAAACAGTCAAAAGTCAAAAGTTATCTTTTAATAAACAAACAGAAATAAAGTTTGGACACCCGGGTCCTCTCACCAACAGGGATATCGAAATAAGGACACTCTCACTGTCCAGGATAGAAGAAATCAAAATCTGGCCATAATTCTGGAGCAAAGTAAGGAGATTAGTATTAGAATATCCAATAAGGTGCAGACAGTTCAAACAAAAAATCCAAACTCGGCTGAAGCAAATGAAAAACACTATGTGCAGGTATCTCAGTGAAGATCCAGGGTCAGTAGAAAGAACAAGCTGGCCCACAAAGCTCCATCCACAGAGAGTGCAGCTGGAAATATTCGCTGCCTACAACTTTGATTCCCGGGCAGTGACCGCGCAGCAGCCAACCCCCAAGGGAACCTGGGAGAATACAAGCTCATCATCCGGCTTCCCAGCTGATCCAAAGCCCAGTCCCCTATGCGGCAGCGAATCCAGCCAGGACTCCCCAAACAATGTCGGGCCCACCTACTATGCCAGCAACTGACCCCCGCTGAAGTCCGATTCGGAGCCCACAGCACAGAAAACCGTTCCAATAGAAAGCTGGGTCACACAAACAATCGAGGCAGTAAAAAGCGCAACCAGCCCAAGATCCGGAAGGATCCTCCCACGAACTGACTCCAACACAGGATCACAGCACAGCCTCCTCCCGGCAAATCTCGCTTCTTCTCCTCAGCCTAGAATGTCTCAGAATGTCTCAGCTGAACAGTCAAAAAGAAATGATGAGTCAGTTTCTTCATCAGCATATATTGCACAAATTTAGCGGGATGGACTCACTACAAAGCCCTGACTAACTGATAAAATGAACAGGGAAAGCAAAAAACGGCAAAATAAGTGAAAAAATAAATAAATAAAAAAGGCACAGTTACAAAGTGCAGCTTATAGCACGCCCAACCCAGCGGCCAAGTTATGGTGGTCGAGGAAGACAGTGAACTGGGTTTGAACATTTTCAATGATTTTGGAGAGGAGAGCAATGAGTGAGATAGGTAGGTAATTCCCTACTTCATTCCTTGACCCTGACTTGAACAATGGTTTGACAGCAGCTGTTTTCCAGGTGCTAAGTAAATAGCCGGAGCAGAGTGAATGGTTTAGTATGTTGGTGATGGTGATGGGGACCGCTAATGAATTAATGGCCAGTTTAAGGATTTTAAAGTCGATTCCGTCAGCCCCTTTGCTGGGTTTAGGGTTGTTACTGCAGATGAGCTTTCTGGGTGCCTAGGGGTTTTAGGACTCTAAAATAGAATCTGGGGCTCAGCTCGGATGTAATATTTGGGCAGGGGGAGTAGGGGGTGGATGGGGGGAGAGGAGTAGAGGGGGAGGGTTTATATCTCTCTATGTCACCAAAGAATGAGTTGAAAATGGTTGCTACTTCTGAGGTGTTATTGGTCTGCTTGCCACCATGGATTGGAATGATAGGTTCTGTATTCAGAACATACAGTTCGGTATTCAGGTATACCGAAACTTTCAGTGTATTGCAAAGCATGGGGTGCAGCTGACTGCTTAAAACCACTGGTTATGTTTGCGTATCCAGCATAACAGGACATCCCAAGGTGTTAGTCCTTTTATAAAACAGTCAATTTTTTTTAAATGTACAATTTAATGAAAAATCTGCCACAAGATTGGAGGTGCCTAGTTATAATGAAATACCCAGATATACACTCACTTGGCATGGAATACCCCAATGTTAGGGGTCCTCCAGTCTCCCCAGATCCCAAGTTTGCCCAGGTGCCCCAGTAAGTTAGGTGGCAGGGTGGAGGGGGGGAAAACAGTAATGATCCCCTGAAAAAGAAAACCGCAGCCTGCAGTTTAAAAATGTTTTTTTTTTCTGTCTCCCTGCAGCCTGCCCAGCCTTAGCGTGAGCTTGTGCCCCCAATTCCAGCTCGTGCTGGTCTGCTGCTTGCCTCCCTGGTCGCTAGGGATTTAGTGTCCCAAACGCCAGGGAGGGTATTCAAAGTGGCCAGTAATGGCTGTTCTTTTATTCGAGTGTGGCCAGAGCAGTGATGATCGGGAGAGCGCTCTCCAGTGCCCCAACAAGAAAAAGAACAATTCTGCAGCTAAAAGGGAGAGAGGGGACACAGGGAGGTAAACGTAAGGGTAAAAGTGTACCAGCACTCCTCCTCTCATCCCTCTGTAGTGCCAGTGGGTCCAGAAGTGTGGCGGCGGTCCTCCAGTGTCGGCAGGTTCCCCAGCAACAGTCGGCAGCTGTTAGAATCCACAATGTGGGCTCAGTTGTCCCGTTTTTTTTTAATTAAAAGTTAAATTCTGTCCCTTGTCGTAGGTGCCCACAAGCGGGGCCGCATTTACCAGCGGCCAGCATTGGACCAGCAGAGGCAGTGTCAGGAGCAGCAAGGCCCCCCCTGTAGTCATCCTGTTACCGCCTGCCTCCAGTGCCAGCGCCAACCAGCCACAGCGTCTCCTCCCTCCACCTCCTCTTCTCTCCAGCTTCTCCCCGGGTAGGGGCGGTGAGTCAGCAGCAGCTCCAGTGGGCAGGTGCTGACCACCAGAACTATAAATAAATAAAAAAGTTTATCTTGCACCGAAGGGTGCATAGAGGACAGTCACGAGTGGGGCAAGGCAAGGCAAGGCCACCTAGGAAGGGACTGCCCAAGGGTGGGCATATTTAAATTATCTTAATTTATTTAAATGAGCTCCAGCTAAGGAGCAAAAGGGAGAGGGGCAGGATATACTTAAATTAAGCTCCTGAGAGGCAGAGCTAGGGTAGGATGCCCAGACTAAATAAATAAATTAAAGCAAACGAGGAAAGCTGCAGCTAGGGGTAAGGCAAAGCTCCAATTTTCATTAAAACTAGCCAAGTGGGCTAATGAACAGGGTTAGGTAGCCCAAAAGCTTAAGGTTCTTTAAAGTTATAAATAAAAGGACCAGTCAGGGTAAGGAAGGCCCCAGATAAAGTGGTAGTCACATAAGCCAGGTGGGCCAGTAGGTTAGGGGCCAGGTAGCCCAATGCTGTTTCCTTAGTATTTTCCACATTATGTTCATTTTATCCAGTTCCAGGTGGGCCAATTAGCAGATGCCAGCCCCAGACAAGGAATAGTTTCCCAGAGTAGAGAAAGGTGGCCAGCAGCCAATTGGCCACCAGTAGCCAAGCCACAGCGAATATTCAGAGAGTGAAAAATCCTGCTAATTTAAAAGTGCACTCAGGTGTTAGCTTCAGCCAGCAGCAAGGGAAGGGGAGTGAGTACATGGTTAGCCACCCCAGCAGCGCAGTAGCCTTAACTGAGCCAAGGGCTAGTAATGCCTCAAAGTTCCTAGAAAGGGAAGAACAGTTAGTAAGGGATCCTTAGCATGCCAGCTATCCAGATTACCCTCACCCAATAGGGTAATCCTCCTGTTAGGCTCATTTGAACTCAATTGCCTGTGGGAGGGGTGTCGTACCCTAGGGTCCCTGAGTGGCTAGCTATCCAGAGTTTCTACGGGTTTTTTCCCCTTACATTATTTCATTAGAGTTCCTGCTTTTAGAAAACAATTCTGTGGAACATTGTGAATTGTGAAAGAGACAAAATCTTTATTTGACACTGACTGCATTTAAAGGGACAGCGCCTGTATGTAACAACGTAACTATATTTTTCCTGCTTCAATTTACCTTGGTTACTTCAAAAGACCATTGAATTAACCCCAAATTTGCCATGTGGGTACTACAGTGCCTTTTCAGTTGAATTTGCCTCGTTTGTTCCAATAGACTGGTGGATTAACCCCGCACTTGTCTTTCTTGTCAAGAACTACCTTTGCACGTCGCTGAACTGCCTACTTATCTGAGAATCTTTTTTGCCTAATGCCAGTATTTTCACCTGATTATTGCTCGATTACCGACTGTCACTAGCAGTGACCAACCAGAGACTGGTACCACCATTCCTTCTTCAGACAAGTTGTGGACCGGTCGCCAGCATAGGCATAGTGTAGATAGCTCTCTGTCCCTTGTTTTTCTTCCAGATCTACAGGCCATCCCCTCCCTAATGGTTTTAGGTAGTTCAGGGAACCACCCCGGTTCACAGATAGGGATCCATTGTTAAGGGGGGGTGGGGCTTTGGTTGCAAGTATCCAGCTTTTCCAGAGGTCCTCCAGCGAAGGTGTCTCAGCTCTTCAGATCTTCCAGTTCCTTGGGAACCAGCTTCAGCCCAGAGGTCTTCAGTCAGTTGTCTGCATCTTGTGTTTTCCCTGGGATCCAGCTTCAGCCCAGAGGTCTTCAGTCAGCTGTCTGCATCTTATGTCTCCCCTGGGGTCCTGCTTCAGCCCAGAGGTCTTCAGCCAGCCACCTGCATCTTGTGTTTTCCCTGGGATCCAGCTTCAGCCGAGAGGTCTTTAGCCAGTCACCTGCATCTTGTGTTTTCCCGGGGATCCTGCTTCAGCCCAGAAGTCTTCAGTCATTTGCTTCTGTGTTTCATTTCCCTGGGGTCCTTCACTGGCCATGAGGCCCTATATTTGCCTTGTTTTTTATGCTTCAGCTTCTCCACAGCTCATTTTCCCTGGAGTCCCACTTCAGCCAGGAGGCTTACCATTGCTTGGGGCTCTTGTTCATTTTAGTTTTCTCCCCTTCATTTCTTCCAGTTCAATGAAAGCTGACCAACAAAGTGCACTGGTGGCCACCACCCTTGACCTTTGAAGGACTCCATGCTCTTTTTGGTCTCTGCTTGTCATGCTGTACTAATGTAATGAAATAATATAATGGTAGAGTGGTAAGATATTTGTAGAGTACAAGAACAGAGTATAAAGATTATCGTTGAGTACTGAGTGATAACATAGTCATAGAGTATAAAGATAGAGCATAATTTTATGGAGTTATAGAGTTTAAGGATATTGTAGAGTACCGTGTTACAGAATATCCTGCTGTGAACTGCTTATCCTCTTCAGTGCTTTGCACCCAGTAAACCTGTTTCCATTCACTGAGTTTGTCTCCTGCCTCTCCTTACTCAAGCACTGCTATACCATCAGTGAGCATAGAAGTGCTTTGCAAGAATATCTGGCATCATGGACAGGATAAAAAGGAGTCCAAAGCAGGCAGCGGCTCATTCAGAATGGAAGCTGGAGAATCAAGCAGCAGTTCTGCAACCAATGGAGGGTGTGGGGAAGGCCCCGAGCACACTTGGGCATGCCACTCACCAAACCCTATTACTTTGGTGCAACTTGGCTACCACGATTTACAGGTGATGCAACAGACCTCACATCCAGCACCCTTGGAGAGTTTCAAAATAAGATTCAGGCCATGTTCTGACTTTATGATGTCCCTGAGCAACAAAAGGTGGAAATCCTGATTAGACAGTTAGGAGGAGCTGCACACAGGGAAGTCAGCACTGGCCAGAAGAAGAGAAGACCACTGTGGCCTGAATCTTTACTCGACTGCAATGGATGTTCAACACCCACACTGTGTATGACCTGAAAATTAAATTCTTCTCTTGCGTCCAAGGATCCACAGAAACCCTCAGGGAGTATGCACTCGGTCTGCAGGAGGCATTGAAGGCTATCCAGCGGATAGACCCTGATGAGGAACGGGACTCAGATCAGGCCTTGAAAGACCATTTCATTGAGGGCATCAAGAGTGATGTGCATCACAGGGAGCTACTACTCTTATCCAGGCAAGATCCAGATGCAACCTTTCTAAACTTTAAGGAAGAGGCGATCGAGCTGCTGTCCGAACGAACCCATCACAGCATGGTGATTTCACAACACTGCAATAAGGGAGATGAGAAGGACTCCTGGTGCTGACCTAGAGGAATAACAGATACTGAATCAGCCAGAAGAGATCAGAAGAATCCTTAATCAGACTTGACGGTGTATATTATGTGTGAAATGAGACGGGAAATCCAGAATTTAAAAGATCACCGTTGTGAATTTCAGGGACAAGCCCTTCCTGGTCATCTAGATTGGCATCAACCAAGAGCACATGGTCAGAGAACTAATGCAGGATGGAGGCCTACTGACCAATTTGACTCACAAGGAAGGACGATCTGCCAAAGGTGTGGCGTCAGTAGCCACATAGAATGGAGATGCTCCCAGCCAGCCAATACCAGAGAGACGGTTTTGAACAGGGATACCCCAGAACAGAGGACTTACTCCCAGGACATCAGGCAATAAGTCCACAAAAACATTCAGACCAGTCAGGGTTCATGGGTAACTGCCCAACCGTTTCAATTTAGATAGATGGAGTAACTCTACCTGCATTTCTGGATACTGGATCTCAGGTGACCAGCATCCAAATAAATACTTCTTTGATCACTGGTCCAGGGACCAGCTACTACAACCACCTGAAAGCTGGATCAACCTAGTCACCAGCAATGGAACAAGAATACCAATAACTGGATATGCAGAGGCTTCCATGAAGATTGGTGATAGTGAGCACAGTTGGCAGAGTATACTCATAAGTAACACCCATGACCCTTCTGTACCACCCATTATTGTCGGGATGAACATAATGCAACATTACCAGAGTGCTTTGATGAACATAATGAGGGAAAAAACTCTATCCATGCATGTCCAGGAAAGGAAAGTCTGGCAAAATACTCTCCACTATCCTCAGAAGTACCAAAGTTCACCAACGAAGAAGGGGAGATAGGAAAGGTATGGGTGATGGATCGCTGCACTATTCAGCTTGAACCTAGCATGGAGACACTTGTGATGTGTAAAGCTAAAGTGGGTCATGGAGGAAAGGACTATGTGGCCATGGTGGAACCCTTCTGGACTTGAGAGGGAGACCGGGTGATGGCAGCCAGGAGCCCAGTGACCTTAAAAGAGGGGAGAATTCCTGTCCGCCTTTTGAACTATGGATCCCAATTTGTGAAACTTTACAAACAGTAGATGGTGGGATGGCTTGTCAGAGTAGACTGGGATGAAATTGTACCCCTAAAGAGACAAAGGCAAACCACCCCTCATACCTGCAGGCCAGCATCAATGAGGGCAGTACAGACAGCCAAGAGGAAGCATGGGTACAGGAGATAGACACAGGACAGCAGAACAACACTGCCTAACAGAAAGCCCAACTCACAGCACTAATACGATGCCATTGGCAAGCATTTTCACATTATGCCTTGGATTTCGGTTATGCCACTCACATCAGACACTATATCAGTACAGAGAACCACTCTTGAATCGGAGAGAGATTCCATCCCATTCCATTGGCATTGTACCAAGCAACTGATCAAGGAGATGCTGGATGCCAGTGTCATAAAGGAAAGTCATAGCCCCTGGGCTGCACCGATTGTGCTGGTTAGAAAGAAAGATGGCAAGATCAGGTTTTGCGTAGACTACCACAAATTAAATCAGATTACCCGCAAGGATGCTTATCCTCTACCTAGAATTGAGGATGCCTTAACTGCTCTGAATTCCTCCACCTTCTTTTCCACCACTGACTTGACAAGTGGCTACTGGCAGGTCCCCATGGCCCAGGAAGATCAACAGAAAACTGCTTTCATTGCCCCAATGGGCCTGTATGAATTCACAAGAATGCCATTTGGCCTCTGCAATGCACCTGGGACCTTTCAGAGACTGACTGAGCACTGCCTGGGAAGTGAATATTTTGATACAGTGCTACTCTACCATGATGACATAATTGTTTACTCCAAGACATTCGAGGCACACCTCAAGCACCTGGATATGGTTTTCAGTCATCAGACACGGTATGGACAAAAAATCAAGCCATCAGATGCCACTTTCTTATTTTTGTTTCATCTATTTATGCCCACAATGTGCATCCCAGTCACACACTCCTTTGGGTGACTAAGCCCTTTATCCACCACTCTGACCTCCCAGCTGCCATCCATTGCTACTCTGACCCCAGTTGTCCAAGTGTATCCCTTCACTGGGGGGGCTTCTCCATGTGCCTGTAGGGGGGAACCAGGTGGAGAGACTCACTCAGTGTCCGATGGCACCAGCTTCCATCTTTACCGGGGCCGAATGCAGCATTGAGGCTGACCGGCTTTCTGGCAGTGGGGAGGGTGAGCTGCCATCATCTAGGTGGTTGGGCGGCCTTTTCCTTGTTCTTTTGCCCCACCCCCAAGTGCACGGTGCAGTATCCCTGCACAGATGTGCATACGGCACGTGATCACCCATACCACAAAACGCATCTTGGACAAACTCATCAACAGGGAGCCATGAGAGAGTGATGCTCTCCAACACACCTTCCCCAGGAGGAGAGTGTCTAAAGGATGCTCTTGAACCCTTCCTGTCTTCCTCCACTCCTGACGTCCCAGGCTTGTGAGCGAACCCGGGTCACCAGCATGCCAGACAAACACCTTCGCCCGGCACCACAGAGCTGGCTCAAAGTGCCACTTTCTAAAAGAACAAGTAAAATACCTGGGACATGTAGTGTCAGTATAAGGAATATCACCAGAACCCAGTAAGCAGGAGGCAGTAAGGGACTAGCTCAGACCTATAACCATTCAAGACGTGAGTTTTTTTCTTAGGATTCATGGGATATTACCACAGATTCATAAAGGACTTTGCAAAAATTGCTTTGCCTCTGCATGAGTTGCTGCTGTACCCAAAAGGAAAGACACTGACAAATACCAGTGTTGTGAGATGGTCCCCTCAGTGCCAAGAAGCTTTTCATCTTTTGAAACATGTATTGATGACAGCGCCTATCTTAGCCTATCCAGACTATGCTCGTCCATTCCATCTTTACACAGATTCCTGCAGTTGTAGTCTTGGGGCAGTCCTGGCTCAGGAAAAGAATGGAGTTGAGAGGGTGGTTGCTTACTCCAGTCAAGGCCTGAAAGGATTGGAGAGAAATGACGAGAACTACTGCTCATTCAAGTTGGAATTGCTGGCCTTAGTGTGGGCAGTAACAGAGTAGTTCAGACATTATCTGGCAGCTGCACAGTTCACTGTCTACATGGACAAAAATCCTCTGGCTCACCTTGGGTTGGCCTAGTTCGCAGCACTAGAACAATGATGGGCCTCATGTCTTGCCAATTTTAACTTCTCAAGTACAGATTGGGAAGGTCTACTGGAAATGCCAATGCCCTGTCCCAATTGCCTATCGCAGATGAGCCGGAAAGGAGCGAGACAGAGCAGGAAGACCTTGACATGCCATCTTTTGTGCGAGTACCTGCTGAGATAGTCCGAGTTTGCTGCCAGCATCAGGTGGAACCCGAACTGAACTCAGACCCCAGAGTGTCCTATGTCTGATGGGTGGGAAGACATGTGGAGGCAACTATAGGATCAGAGTCCAGTAATGGCTGATCTGAAAGATATTATCCAGACTGTAAGAAAGATAAACAAGCAGAGTAGAATAAACATGCCCCTAGAACTTCTCAAGTTGCTACGACAACAGGAATACTTTAGAATTGAGAATGACCATCTAGTTTGAATGACCCAAAGATCCTAACAGCCATGAAGAATGTATACAAATCCTAATCCCTTGTCAGAAAGCTGATCCAGTATTAGAAACCTATCACAATGCCTCTGGATATTTTGGAACCAAGAAAACGGAGAGCACCATTCATCAGCAGTTTTAATGGGTCGGCATGAGTCGGAGAGAGGACATTGAGCATTGGTGCACAGACTGTATGGCATGTAGCTTAAAGAAAGGTGATGGCAATGTTCAGTGAGCACCTCTGCAGCCCATTGTCACCAAATCTCCTTTGGAAACCATTTTGTAGTGGCTGTCACAAACACACTGCGCAGGTCAGGCGCTCTGCTCCCACAGTGCCCAACCTTGAAGTGCAATATGTGAACAGTAGACAAACTGTAATCCTACTGTCTGTTTGGGTCTGAAACACCTACTAGTCTTAAGTCTTGAGGTAAAATATGAACCCTTTTCTGCTAGCATGCTCAGTCAACAGGATCAAATATCACACGCTCTTCAGCGAAATGCAGTGTAATACTTAACCCAGTGAGCACCCAGCCTGGTTCACAGTGCTCCCCTTTTTGACTCAATTGAAACCCAGGTGTTTTCTTACCTTATCAAGATAGTAACACACTTGAAGCCCTTAACAGTTCTGTCAGTTATATCGACACTGTCTCAATATTCACATGCAAAAATGAGAAAAGACTCAGGCAGCATTAAGGAAATCAAAATGTTTATTAAAAAAAAATTGTAAATAATTTCAAAACACAAACTGGCCCGGTGGCACTGATGGTTGAGGCACTGGATGCCATACCTCACACCACGTCAGCGACCAGGGTTCGGGAACGGACTCGGGCCGCCGGGGGTTGACGGGGAGAGGAAGGTTTGAGCATCCCATGACTGCTCTTCTTCCTCTGTGGTGGGCTGGGGCACTGCACCGCACTGTAGCGACAGCTGGTGAAGGCCAGTGGCACAGCAGCGGGCAGCAGAAACAAGGGGGAGAGCATGGCAGGCATCGGCACATAGTGCCCTGACGCCACTGTACGTCTGACTCTCGGGGAACAAAATCAGGTGGAAAATGGTGGAGCGCGATCTCTGCGGCTGATGGCCACACCTGGCATCCCTTGGTACCTGAGAGGATCCTGCATAAAGGGTGCATGAGCGATTAAAGGCCGGCCCTGTGGGGGTGCCAGACTGGGCCCGAAGGGTGCAGGTGTCGGCGGCCAGAGATCGCAAGGGATCCGCCCTTTAGGAAGGAGTATAAATAGAGCTGTGATAAAAAACATAATTTCAAAACACAAAACATAAGTGTTTACAGTACAAAAGAAATGGAAATTTCAGAAACAAAACACCTTGTACTTGAATTTCTAGTTCTACCTCAGTTTCAGTTTGGTGTTACCTATTTTGATAGCAATGCCTTTTAGTCCAGCACACCACGTGTGTGTGTTCTCTTAGGAGTCTGGAGATAGAAGAACTAAACTCCTTCCAGCCAGTTTGATAATAAGCCAAAATGTCCCTCCTATCCTGTGAGGTCACAGCTCATGAGGTCACTGTTAGTCCTGTAATTAATTTATTTATTCAGTCTAGGATTACAAATACCTTTGAGCCATGGCTCTTTTACAAAGGTTCCACGTCAGAGAAATACAAATTATGGGGAACATCAAGACAGGCATTACAACAATGTGGACATTGCAAACAGAGTACAGATTGATACAGTTCAAGGGTAGCATTGTAACAAGGCAGCAAGCGGCATTTCTCAGAGAAAACAGACAACAGATAAGAAGTGCCAGAGTCATAGGGAGAGGGAAGAGGGTGGGGGGATAAGGAATGTAGGAAGGGTGACAAGAGGGTGAAAAGTGCAGCATTTGGGTATACCAAGATGTGAGAGTAGAATCCAGTGGGGGGGGACAACTAGAGCAGAAAGGGAAGTGGAGAAACAAGGTTAAGTTGGGCAATCACAGGAGCTGTTGGTAGTGAGATAGTCCTGGAGCCTAGTTTTAAACATACCAATAGTTGAGGCAGAGGAGATGGTTGGGCTGAGGCCATTGAACCAGAGTGGTGCTCGATAAGCAAAAGAGCGTTGTCCCTGTGAAGTGTGACAGTGGGGACTTTCAGTAGTTGTAGTGTGGATCTCCTAAGGCACCATTTGTTAATTCGGTGTTGTAACAGAGTTGAGACCCCAGAAGGTGCAAGGCCAAGGTAGATTTTTTTGACCATGGAGCAGGTGAGAAACTTTATGCGGTTTGATAGTTGGAGCCAGCCGGTCTGAGGTACAGGTCACATGTGTGGTGAGACGGTGAGCACCAGTGATGAGCCGACATGCTTTATTTAAGGCAGTTGAGAGGCGCCTAAGGGTTGTGGTTGTGGCGAGCTATAAATGATGAGACCATAGTCTACTACAGAGATCACAGAGCTCAGGACTGCAACTTTCAAAGCTTCTGGGGTGAGGTGGTCTGTGTTTGTAGAGGAGACCAAGCTGTGTATTAGCAGCTCTAGCTACATTATCTACATGAAGTCCATAGGAGAGATTAGGGTCAAGTTGAATCCCTAAGTATTTGAAGGACACCACCTGATCTAGAGTGTTGCCCTGGGTGGTGGAGATAGCCAAGTGGTGTAGCTTGTGTGGGTTATGAGAGCTGCAGAAGAGCATAGATTTGGTTTTCTTGTCATTGAGGACCAGTTTATGATTAAGAAACCATGTCTCTACAGAACTGAAACCAAGTTGAAGGTTGTGTTGAAGAGTTGCAGGATCTTCGTGAGTGGAGAATACAATAGCATCATTGGCATATAGTAGGATCTGCTCAGAGCAGTGATAAGGGAGGAAGTTTAAGAAAAGGCTAAAAAGGAGGGGTCCCAGTATGGATCCCTGTCGGACACCCGAGTGAACAGGCAGGGTGTTAGAAACAGCATCCACAGTTTTTACTCTCTGTGACCGGTTTTCTAAGTAGCTTTTAAACCAGAGAGAAGAGTCGGGTGATAGCCCAGCATTCAGTAGTTGGTGTATTAGTAGTCCATGGTGTACTGTATCGAAGGCCTTGGAGAGGTCGACGAAAACGGCCCCTGTGAGAAGGCCGTTGTCAAGGGATTTGTGCAAAGCTCCAGTGAACTCAAGAAGGGCTGTGGTGGTGCTGTGACCTTTCCAGAAGCCGTGCTGTTGTGGACAAGGTATATTGTATTTATCCAAGTGGTCGGTAAGTTGATCAGCCACGATGCGCTCAAGTGCCTTAGAGAGTGGGGGCAGTATGGAGATAGGGTGATAATTTGAGTGAATCGTCTTGTCCCCACTTTTATGGACGGGTGTCACGGTGTCTGTTTTCCATAGGTCCAGGAATTTTCCACAGCTGAGAGAGAGGTTTAGATTTTTGTTAATGGATGAATTACCTCATCGAGGGTGAGCAACAGAAGCTTAAGGTCCAGGGTGTCGCTACTAGATCTAGATTTAGAGATAGCTGCAGTAATATAGCGGCGAGCTTCATTCAACCTTACCTTCCTGAAGTAGAAGAGGGGATGGTTAGACTGAGGGGCTGAGGTATTTGGGGAGTAGGCCCTGTTTTCGAAAAAGTCATGGGGTAGAACAGCACTAAGGTCTGAAAAAGCCGTGTTAAAGATGTTTGCGATCACCTTGGGGTCAAGGGTTGAGGATCCATCAACCATTAACATGGTCGGAGAGGTTTTTGGCTGCTTCCCTGTGACATCCTTGATATTGTCCCAGAAAGCACACTAATTTCCCAATGTATTGGTGAGAGCGCCTTTGTAATAGGTGGATTTCATTAGCCGTATGGCTTTTGTGCAGGCATTTCGTGCTTGTTTGTAATTTTGATGTCCAGTTGTTTGCCAGTGGCCCTGGCAACTGCCCAGAGGTGATCCCATAGTTTCAGCTGTGAGAGAAGAGCCACGGTGACCCATGGGTTAGAGAGAGATTTTGTTTTGCGCCTTTTAGCAGGGGCAAAGAGTTCGCAGGCTTTGTTGAAAATTGAGATGAAGTGATCAAGAGCCAAGTTAACATCTGTTGCTTCATAGATGGGTAGCCAGTCTTGTAGAAGCAGGTGTTGTTTGAGATGTGGAAGTTTTCCACAAGGAAGGACTCTGCTAGCGATAATTTTGGGAGGGGGCTTAAGGAATTTGTTAGACCATGCACACATGACTGGGAAGTGGTCACTGAGTGAGTCTGGGAGAATGGTCGTACGAGAAATCCTTGTGGGTGAGTGGTGAGGACCCAATCCAAGAGGGTACTGGTGCCAGTCTTGTAGTTAATCCTAGTAGGGAGTTTACCATTTGCGTGAGGTTAGCAGCTGAGATGGAGTCTTTATAGGCACTGGCACTCGATGCTAACCAGTTTATGTTGAAATCCCTAGTAGAATAAGTTCAGCTCCGGAACGATGAGAGTTGATAAAGTTTAGGACGTCATTGAATCCATGTTTAGGGTCCCTGGGTGGGATGTATAGGGAGACAATAGTCAGGGCTTTATGGTTGGGACCTAGGACGATTTTTATTGGCAGAATCTGGGCTGAGGCAGAAAGTGATAGAGTTGCTACAGGGTGCCAAGACAGGGAGTCTTTGATATAGATTGCGCAACCACCGCCTTTTTTGGATATCCGGTTCAGCCTGTGGACATTGTAGCCCTGTATTGTTACTGCTGAGTCAGGAACTTTAGGTGTCAGCCAAGTTTCCACCACTGCAAGGATGTCAGGGTTGTGTTGGCATATGAAGGCTTGGAGTGCATCCAACTTTGGTAGTAGCCGGCAGATATTAATAGTTGCAAGGATAAGGGCACCTGAGTTTGTGTGTGGCCTGAGCTTCTAGGGCCAGGATTGGGATGGACGCTGCCTGAGATGAGAAGGAGGAGGAGAGGAAATTTAAGGAGCAGAGTTGCAGCTCTTTGAGAGATAGTTTAGATTGTTGTTTCTGAGTAGAAGTTGTAAGGTTCCAGGCGCCTGTCCCATATGGACTGCAAGGTGGTAGTTAGAGAGGTGGCCACACTTTATTGAGAGTAGTGGTCGGGTTAAGTAACCAGGAATATCCAATCGTGCGCCAAGCACAAGACTTGAGTGGAAGTGGAAAGTTCCTTGGAGTAGCAGTGGAAACCAGAGTAGAGGGTGGCTGGGTGGGGTGGGGTGGGGTGGCTAGGACCAGGGAGAGAGAAGAGAGGGGCCAGGGCAAGGAGGAGGAGAGGCGAGAGAAAGGCAGAGAGAGCCCACATGGCTTACATACTAGATAAAGAGATAGAGATATAGCCCTCTAGTGGTGAGAGGATATAATCTGCTAATGGAAAAGTCAACAGAGAGATTTACACAGTCAAGGCTCTAAATTCACTTCTAATATCAACTCAGAACTTAAAATGATTGTAAGGATTAAACAAATTATTAAACCCTAGCACATAAATTCAACTAGAGACACAGAGGGAGATACAGTAGTTAGAGGTGTGTTCAGCAGGAGATAGTGGGGCCACTTGGAAATCAGCTTCCATTGGTACCAAATCCAAAAGTCAGGGCTAGTACCTTGAAGTACAGAGGATTTCTGAAAAACTGTTTAGGTTCCAGAAATTGAGGGGTCCGTGGCCTGGTCAAGGCATGCTGGATCCCTGAAATAAAGTAGAAAAAGGATTTTTAAAGGCTGGAGAAGTAGGCTGGTCACATCAGAACAAAGAGAATAAATATAAGTGGGCAGGTTCAGAGAGCAAAGCAGACAGTGTGGGGGAGGAGGAGAGAGGGTGCAGGGCAGAGAGCAAAAGAGAGATTTACACAGTCAAGGCTCTAAATTCACTTCTAATATCAACTCAGAACTTAAAATGACTGTAAGGATTAAACAAATTATTAAACCCTAGCACATAAATTCAACTAGAGACACAGAGGGAGATACAGTAGTTAGAAGTGTGTTCAGCAGGAGATAGTGGGGCCACTTGGAAATCAGCTTCCACTGGTACCAAATCCAAAGTCAGGGCTAGTACCTTGCAGTACAGAGGATTTCTGAAAAACTGTTTAGGTTCCAGAAATTGAGGGGTCCGTGGCCTGGTCAAGGCATGCTGGATCCCTTGCAGTACAGAGGATTTCTGAAAAACTGTTTAGGTTCCAGGAATTGAGGGGTTTGTAACATAACCAAGGATATCCAAAAGGGTGCCATTTTACTACTTGCCTGAAATCTGCAAAGTTAGCAATATTAAATTATACTAACATACTAAAATGCCAGCAGAATAGGCCTAATGGTCTTTTGTGTCTGCTCGTTTGGTCAGCCCCAACCCCGGGAGCTGACCTTGCTGCCCCCCCTTGCCCTTTCTGGCTTCTCCCTTCCCAGTCCCGGATATTCTCGCTGCACAGTACTTTGCTTTCAGAACCCTTCCCCTATACCTGTCCCACCCCCTCTTGAACCCCTCCACCGTCTCTGCCTCCACCAGCCCCCTGGGCAGCGCATTCCATGGCTCCACCACCCTCTCAGTGAAGTTATAAGTCTCTTTGATCAGAGCATTTTCTTTGATCTTTCAGAAACACATCCTCACAGCTAGTTTCTCTCCTAGTGGTGAGAGGTGTAACAGGTCTCTGTTCAGAAATTGTTTCCTCCCAATATGTCGTAAAATGCATCCTGGTTCCCGGACTTCAAAGTAAATGAATAGTTCACAATGTGTGATAACCTGGCCTTTGAAGGAAGCTCTTAATTAGAGTTTCCACTGGGTCAGTTTTATGACAGCCAGCTGTTCCAGCAAGCAGGGTCTTTGGGGTCAACATGTCAGTCCCCTTTAACAGCTAGTCTTTCCCATGGGCCTGTTGTCATATTTTCCCCAGCAGACATTCACAGAACATACATTTACATCACAAATATGATATAATATATTAGCACGTAGATGGGCAGAGTGTCACATTCCTCCCTCCTAGATTGAATTTGGGGGAATCTATTTCTAGGCATGGGGTGAGTTCCCCAGTTTGGTTCACTGCTCTAACTGACATGATAGCCCATCTGTGTTTTCATTTGCTGCCCCTGCCCTGTGTGTGATAGTCATGTCATACTCCTGCAAGGCAAGGCTCCATCTTAAAACCTACCATTTGTTTTACCCATTTGTGCCAACAAAACCTGGGGGTTGTGATCTGTTTGTACCTTGAAGTGCCACCTGAATAGGTATGGCTGTAACTTCTATAGTGCCCACACCATTGCAATGCATTCTTTCTCCACTGTAGAATAAGCCTGCTCCCTGGGAAGTAACTTCTTACTGAGGTACACTATTGGGTGATCTTTTCCTTGGTTAGACATTTGACTAAGTACTGCCCCATTACCCACATCTGAGGCATCAGTCTGGACTATAAAGGGTTTACTATAGTCTGGACTGGCTAATACAGGAGCACTGCACAGTGCCTCCTTTAGTTATGTAAAGGCTTGGTCACAGGCTGGTTCCCAGTTAATCCTTTTAGATATCCTTTTCTTTAACAGGCAAGATAGGGGAGTGGCAAGGGCACTGTAGTTTGGTACAAATTTCCTGTAGTACCCTTCGGTCCCTAGAAAACTCTGAACCTGCTTCTGTGTTTCAGGTCTGGGCCATGCCTCAGTTGCCTCGATTTTTGCTTGATTAGGACGGAACTGTCTCTGGTCTACTACATGCTCGAGGTATGCCACCTCAGCCATGGCCACCTGGTACTTTTTAGCTTTTACAGTGAGCCCAGCCCATGTATCCTGCCCAGCACTTCCCTAAGGTGGGCCAGGTGTTCCTCCCAGCTGATACTGAAGATGGCAGTGTCATCAAGGCATGCAACGGCCTACTGTTCATCACCATTTAACACCTGGTTCACCAACTTCTGGAAGGTGGCAGGGGTGTTCTTCATTCTGAAAAGGCATTACTTTAAACTCAAATATCCTTAAATCCAGCATTCCTTCCACCTCCCCCTAATGTCCTTTTGGAAGGCCTCTGACACCCGAGATGCTGTTTGCCGTATGGGCGCTTGTGTCCCGGTCTCCACATTGTGCGTCGCTAAGGGGGTTAGTCCAGGCACCGCTAAACAATGGGTAAAGCCTGCTAAAACCTTCCTTACTTCCTGGATCTGGTCCGGAGTCAACTGGGGTGACATTTATTTGCCTCCATAGAAGACTTCCACTTGCTTTCTTCGAGCAAGTCCAGAAGGGGGTCTCCTTCATCCGTCTCCTCCCCAGGACTACACACTGCCAAGACCATTTCAGCCCTATTTGCATATGGCTTCATCATGTTGACATGGTACATTCTTTGGGTATGTCTCCTGTCAGGCAGTTCTGTGATGTAATTTACATCACTCGCCTGTCTGACTACTTTGTACGGTCCTGCCCACTTGGCTGGCAGCTTATCTTTCTGGACCGGAATTAGGACCATGACCTCCTGACCCACAGTGTATGAGTAAGCTCTGGCTCTGTGTTCGTACCATACCTTTTGTTTTTGTTGGTTAGCTGCCAGGTTGCTCTGGGCTGTTCCCATGAGCTCCTTCAGCTTCTCCCTAAATGTAAGGACATAATCCACTATGGGAGTTCCGTGAGTGGTGTGCTTGACTTCCCAGTCCTCCTGGATCAAGTCTAGGGGCCCACGTACCCTGCGTCCATATAACAGCTCAAAGGGGGAAAACCCCATTGACTCTTGGGGCACCTCCCTGTATGCGAACAACAGGTGGGGAAGGTATTTCTCCCAGTCACTCCCATGCTGTTCAGCAAATGCTTGGAGCATCGATTTAAGGGTATCATTGAATCTTTCCACAAATCCATTGGCTTGCGGGTGATAAGGTGTCGTGCATCTCTGCACCACCCCACACTTCTCCCACAAACATTTAATCATATCCGACATGAAGGAACCCCCTCGATCGATGATAACCTCCTGCGGGAACCCAACATGGGAGAAAATCCCTAGCAAGGCATCTGCTACTTTGTCTGTCCTCATTGAGGATAGGGTGACTGCCTCTGGTACCGGGGGGCATAATCCACCACAGTTAGGATAAATCTCTTCCTGGAGGAGCTGGGGTGTTCAAGGGCCCCACAATATCCATTCCTATCCTCTGGAATGGCTCCTCCACTATGGGCAATGGAATTAGGGTGGGTTGGATTTTTCTACCTGCCTTCCCTATTTCTTGGCACCGGTGACATGACCTGCAATACTCCTTCATCTACTGGGTGAAGTTGGGTCAATAGAAATTCTGGGCCAATCACTGCATAGTGCACATGATTCCCAGATGGGCAGACATGGGAATATCATGTGCATTCTTGAGTAACCGCTCATGGTACCCTTGGGGAATGACAAGTTGTCTGTCTATCATCCCTCCCTCTGTCTTTACATCCTGCATATATAGCGGTCCATTGTCCCAATAAACTTTGTTTCCCGTCACCTTCCAGTGCTCTGTCAGAGTCTGCCCAAGCCTTCAGCTTCTCTAAACTAGGGTCACTTTTCTGAGCAGCTGCAAAATCTTTACACATTCCCAAGGCATGGGACAGGTCCCTTCCAGTTTCTAAACTAGGGTCCCTAGTTCTAGCATCAGGGCATTCAGGGTCACTGCCATCCCTAAGCCTCTGGCTATTGGCTATCCCTTCTTCCTCAGAGTAACCCTCTGTAGCTGTCTTATTAACTGCTGCATTGGGAATTTCTACCCTCCTTTCACTATTCTCCAGGTCAGGAGACACAGGCTGGGGAACCAGCCTCCCAGTGTTATCCACAGAGGCATCTATGGGGTCCAGGGAACTACAATTTACCTTTGCTGCTTGACTGCGGGTAACTGCACACACCATTCCCTTTTGGAGATTGTTCCCAATAATTATGTCCAGGGCAAGGTTTTCTGCCACTGCAACTTTTTGTGCAGTCTCTCCTGTCTCACCCCAGTCCAAGAGAACACTAGCAAGTGGCAGCATTTTCTCCTCCCTAGTGAACCCCCATACAGAACCAAACTGATTGGATATAAGCTGTTCAGGCTCAACCAAATCCCCTTTTACCAAAGTAAGGGACGTCCCCGTGTCCCTTAACCCATGGGTCTGCACCCCATTCACAGTAACTGGGTGCATGTGCTCCCTCATGTTTACTGGCATGCTTCCAGGGATACACACAAAAAAACACTTCTTTCCCAGCACCACTTTGTGCATGCCCTGCCTTTTTAGGGCACTGTCTTGCAAGATGTCCAGGTTCCTTGCAAACCCAACATTCATTTCTTTTATCAGGCACATCTTTTCTTTGTGTAACCCCATTGTTCCCAGGGGTTACAAGAATCCCATTTAGAATCTGTGGTAGGAAGGGAAGGCAGCTAGTGATTTGCCAGTAAATGGATTTCACTCTGTCCCTGTCTGCTTCTGGTCTCATCTGGGACCTGGAGAGGTGATGTCACCTTAGAACTCTTGCAGCAGCATAAGCCACAGCAGTTGTTGTGAGTGGGGATTTTATAATTATGTAGTCAGTTGTTGGCTGGAATCTGCAGATTGCAGTTGCAGTTCCAGTAGCAACTCCGATAGAGAGGTGCAGTGTTCCAGTTTTTTTTTCACCTTAGTGGAGTACAGCATTTTACAGCTTTTGGGAAGTGGTGGAAACTGCCTCCAGGGATTTCCTGTTCTTCATCCCAGGTGGGGTGGAGCAGGGTGCCAGAATGTTAGGGGCAATCCCCTGATCCTACCAGAATTTTGTGAAGCTGCCTTTTGGTCAAGATCTGTGAGTACTTTGTTGTCTGAGTCTGCCCAGGAGTACTTGCATTTAAGGTAGATTTCTCTGATGAAGGGACCCTGTCACCTAAGACATTTAAAAGTTGGCTGACCACAGTGGAGTCCAGTGTGTAACCCTCCATGTGAGCAGAACTTTTACCTTTGACACCCCTGAGGTGTTTTGCAGATGTTAAGTGTGACATATTCAATTCAGTGCTTCAGAGTAACTGCTACGTGATAACTGGAGGTGGGGCTTAGTCACAGTTAAAGCAGCAAACAGAAGTTCATCTTCTCAGAAGAAGCCAGAAGGTGAAGGAAGGAAACATATTCAATTCAGTGCTTCAGAGTAACTGGTAACTGGTATTTTTCTTTTAAACTTAGATTGTAGGCTTGTAGTGACACTATACTTTCTTTCTGTGTTGTCTTTACTTATAATTGTTTTTGGGCTGTTGAAAATTTAAAAAATAGTGGTGGTGTAATTCTGTGCTGTCTTTAATTGCTGCAAATTTTATCTTGGCTTGTCTGACTGTCCTGTAGCTGGGTGAAGGGTGTTAATTGTCTGGCCTCTGACCTCAGCTACGTGATAACTGGAGGTGGGGCTTAGTCACAGTTAAAGCAGCAAACAGAAGTTCATCTTCTCAGAAGAAGCCAGAAGGTGAAGGAAGGAAACATATTCAATTCAGTGCTTCAGAGTAACTGGTAACTGGTATTTTCTTTAAACTTAGATTGTAGGCTTGTAGTGACACTATACTTTATTTCTGTGTTGTCTTTACTTATAATTGTTTTGGGCTGTTGAAAATTTAAAAATAGTGGTGGTGTAATTCTGTGCTGTCTTAAATTGCTGCAAATTTCCTCTCTTCCCACCCCTTCCCCAACTCTTAATTATATGCTCTGATAAATCTGATTGACAAGAGCTAAACACAGGGTATAGTAAGAGGTGTGAAGTAGGAGGGGCATAAGAGGGAAGAAGACCACCCTCAGCACGACAAGTTTTTTGACTCATTTATTTATTTATTGGTTTCTTTTTCCTTAAAAAAATATATATATATGAGGATCAGTTACAGGATTTTTAGTACTGTAAATAAATAAAAAGAGGACTAAGAGAGCTTCAGTAGCAGATAAGTAGTGGAATTGCAGTATAATGTGGGGAGTGGTGCAATGCAGTGCCTGTGGGGCAGCCATATTCAGGCAGACCTTCTGGACACTGAGGAGCTGCCCTATCTGCATGCATCTCTCGGGACTGCGGGATGAGGTAGCCAGACTCAGAGCGGAAGTAAACTGGGTCAGGAGTACCATCACCCCTGTCCAGGAACCACCCAGTCCAATGCAGCTGCCTCAAAGGATGCCGAAAACGAGGAGCACTTGGATGACAGTGGGCTCAGGAGGGTTAGAGCAGTAGGCAGAGGCACATCCCAGATCCTATTCCTTCAAGAACTCATATGCCACACTGGCAAATGAGGACAACCAAATAGAGGTACCCAGGAAGTGAAAGAAAGGATTGGAGGTTAGGCAAGGAGGTGACCTCAGTGGGGAAAGCAGTGGACCCCAGAGGAGGAGGAAGCGAATCCTGGTGGGGGACTCCATCATAAGAGGGATCCAGCTAGGAACACAGGAGGGGGAGGACAGGGAGATGAGGTGCCTACCAGGTGCCACGGCATGGAGGGATGGAAGGAAGATACTGGGGATCACTGGGAAGGCAAGACAGGAGGGTGAGCTGGATGTCATTATCCACCTAGGTACTAATGACTTGCCAAATGGGGAGCCAAAGGAAGTTCAGGAAGAGTTTAGGAAACTGGGGAGGGGTCTCAAGCAAGTAGCTACTTCTGTCACTTTCTCAGAAGTACTATCTGTGAGAGGCAAGGGAGAGCATAGGAGTGCATGCACCAGGAACTTTAACTCATGGTTGAAGAACTGGTGCTGTGAGGAAGGGTTTGGATTCATTGGTGACTGGGGACCCATCTGGAGGGATGGAGGTTTGTTCAAGCCTGACGGCCTGCATCTATCCTGGAGGGGAATCCAAGCACTCAATGATAAGTTTAAATGCTACATTGACAAGCATTTAAACTAGCAAAGGGGGGTGGCAGGCCAGCAAGGATGATACCTACTTGCTCACCCCCCACAGCTAGTAATGGAACCAGTGAACCAGAGGAGTGGCTATCTCTGCAAAGCAGTGTGCAAAAGATGGAGATTAGTGTCCAAAAGGTAGATAAGCAGAAAAGGGCAAAATTCAGCAGAAGGGCAGACAGCAAGGAGATCCAGGGATAAATGACAACCAAGGAAGGGGCTGAAGTAGAACAGTGAAGCAGTCTAGGAGGTCAAATCATGGAAGCCATGTGTGCAAAATGCCAGGAGCCTTAGCAACAAAGATGGAAGATCTGAGGCTGTCATGGTACAGTCAGACCTGGACATTGTGGCCATCACTGAAACCTGGTGTAATGATAACCATGACTGGGAGATGGCCATACCTGGCTACAACATATTCAGAAGAGACAGAGCAGGCAGGAAGGGAGGAGGAGTGCACTGTATGTGAAAAATGACATAAGGGCCACACAGATCCAGGAGGAACAAATGGGGAGAGATACTGTGGGTTAAGCTGGAAAGGAAAATGGGGCCAGCCATCCACACAGGTGTGGTCTATAGACCACCAGCCCAGGAGGAAGAAACAGATAGGAGTTGATGCTAGCCATCCAAAGGATGGCAGACAAGGGTGAGGTAGTACTGGTTGGAGACTTCAAATACCAGACGTGGACTGGAGCATCCCAGCAGCAGCATCAACTAGGAGCAGATTTATCCTGGAGTCCTTCAGGGTGCCTTCCTCAAGCAACTGGTCATGGAACCAACTCGGCAGAAGGCAATACTGGACCTTGTGCTCACAAACAGGGACAGTGTGATGGGGGTAACAGTGGGGAGCACCTGGGTAACAGTGACCACCAGTCATTGTGGTTTGAAATCACAGAAAGAGCAGAACCAAACCACACAAAACACGATCCTGGATTTTAGGGGCAGACTTTGGGAAAATGGGGAGATACTTGAAAGAGGCATTAAGGGAATGGACAGGAATCAGGGATTGAGGAACAGTGGGCAGTATTTAAAATGGGATTATAAGAACAACAGAATTATGCATTAAGCAGGTTAGCAAGAGGAAAAGAAAGAGGAGACCATTATGGTTTTCCAAAGAGGTAGCAAAGAAAGTGAAAGCCAAAAGATTGCATTCAGGCAATACAAAAAGACACAGGCAGAAGGGATAGGAGAAGTACCAGGAGAAACAAAGGGAGGCAGGAAGTAGTAAGGGAAGCCAAAGCTCAGACAGAAGAACACATTGCAAAATCAGTGGTTAAAGGGGACAAACCTTTTACAGGTACATAAGTGAAAAAAGAAGGACAAAGGGAGGGATAGTGAGACTGAAGGGGAGGATGGGAGCCGTGGAGGATGACAACAGTAAAGCTGACATATTGAACAGGTATTTCTGCTCAGTCTTTACTAAGGAAGAGGGGGTAATGGGTCTGAAGGAGTACAAGGGGTGAGAATGGTGCAGAAATGGACACAAGTCCCTTTACACGAGAAAGGGTCCTGAAGGAACTGGAAGTAATAAGAGCTGATAAAGCAATGGGGCCAGATGGGTGCACCCAGGGTCCTTAAAGAACTAAGAGAGGTGGTGGCTGAACCTCTGGCTATCCTGTTCAGCCAATCACTGGAAACAGGGAGGTACCCAAAGACTGGAGGACAGCAGATGTAGTCCCCTTATACAAAAGTGGAAACAAAGAGGAAGCAGGAACCACAGACCAGTCAGCCTCACCTCGGTAGTGGGAAAGATCATGGAAGCACTACTGAAGGAGAGATTGGTGGAACATCTGGTTGTCAATGGACTACAGGACCCAAGGCAGCATGGTTTCACCCAGGGGAGGCCGTGTCAGACCAACCTCATTGAATTTTTGACTGGGTGACTAGGAGGTGGATCAGGGAGGCAGTGGACATGGCCTATCTGGACTTCAGCAAGGCCTTGACACTGTGCCACATAGAAGACTATTACACAAACTGGGGAATATGGGTGGGCAGGACAGTAGTGGTGGGTAGGTAACTGGCTGGGTGGCAGGACACAGAGGGTGGTGGTAAATGGCTGTCACTCCACAGAGGGAAGAGTGACCAGTGGGGTACCACAGGGATCAGTGCTGGGACCGGTCCTATTCAACATCTTCATCAGTGACATTGCACAGGATATAGAAGGCAGAATTTCACTGTTCATGGATGACACAAAGCTCTGTAATAGAGTAGACACACCAGAGGGTGTAGACAGAATGAGAAGGGACCTGCAGAAACTTGAAGAATGGTCAAGGGTTTGGCAGTTGAAATTCAATGCAAAGAAGTGCAAGATAATGCATATAGGGCACAAAACCCTGGCACAATATATCAGTTGGGGGTGAGGATATAGCATGCACCAAGCAGGAAAGGGATCTTGGGGTTGTCATCTCTGATGACCTCAAGGTAGGGAAACAGTGTGACAAGGCATCAGGTAAAGCAAATAGGATGCTGGGATGTATAGGCAGGGGCATCACC
This sequence comes from Neoceratodus forsteri, assembly GCA_016271365.2. Lineage (NCBI taxonomy): Eukaryota > Metazoa > Chordata > Ceratodontiformes > Ceratodontidae > Neoceratodus > Neoceratodus forsteri. Next base: position 79,611,559 of record CM028133.1, on the reverse strand, counting down.
AGCAGGAAAAGGGAGGTCATAATTCCGCTATACAAGACACTAGTGAGGCCCCACCTGGAGTACAGTGTACAGTTCTGGAGACCATACCTACGTAAGGACATAGACAGGGTAGAGAAGGTTCAGAGGAGGGCAACAAAGATGGTGCATGGGTTGCATCACAAGTCCTATGAAGACAGGTTGAAGGAACTGAACATGTACTCCCTGGAGGAGAGGAGGGAGAGAGGGGATATGATAGAGACATACAAGTATCTTACAGGGTGGAACAGGGTGCAGGAAAACACTATTTTTAAGCAAAAGATGTTTCAGGACTAGAGGGCATGGGATGAAGTTGAGGAGGACGATTCAGAGGAAACATGAGAAAGAATTTCTTCACAGAACGGGTGGTGGACAAGTGGAACACCCTGCCAGAGGAAGTGGTGGGGGCTGAAACAATCACGGGATTTAAGAATGCATGGGATAGACATAAAGGAATTCTAGAGGTCAGGGGTAAGGGGAAATAGACTTCTAGGAAAACAAACTGAACTTACAAGCTCAAATGGGCAGACTAGGTGGGCCATAGGCCCTTATCTGCCGACACTGTCTATGTATCTATGTATCTATGTAATACATTTCTAGAGAGCATCTACAGTAACTTTTGGTACAATGTAAGGTGTTTTGCTGGAGGGATGGCAGAGTATGAACTTGACCAAAAGATGGGAGACCCCCCCCCATCTGGAGTAACCAGTTTAGCACTACGGGTTCTGAAGGGCACCTGAGTTTTCTGTCAGTGCATGGGGCCAATGCCTGAAGAAACTTCTACCCCAGTGAGTGGGTTTTTCTCCATTTTGAGCCTTTAGTGCTCTGACGTGGTCAGTGTGCCACAATTAATCCTATGCTATATGGGAAGTGTCCAAGTACTGGCCATGTGTGCCAAGTCCAGAAGAATTGTGTGTTCACCTGTGGCTAGTTCCACATTTTCTACAGTAATCCTATGCCATTTGGGACTTCCAAGTACTGGCCGTGAGTGCCTAGTCGAGGAAATTTGCTCGGTGTGTGTTACCGGTGGCTAGTCCACAATTTCTACAGTCATCCTATGCTATATGGGAAATCTGGAGTTTTTTACCTCAGATGTTCTGTATTTACCATGTGTGTAACCCTTGGGGGTCCTTTTTTGTTTTGTGTGTTTAACTTTGTTACGGAATAAAGTCACATTCTAGAATCCCAACCTGGTATGACATTTATGTTATTGCTTTCTGTGTGGAGTTAATTGGGTACCCCTGTCCAGAAGTGCAAACCTAGCATAGCCCTGAGCAAATGTTTTCTCCCTGGGACCTGGGTTTTGGCCATGGTATTTGGTCCCACCAGGTGTGTGCCTAGTAGCCACACTTGGTTTGCTTCTATAATGTCTACTCCATCTGCATATCCCACCTTGTCTATGGTGGCAATCAGTGTAACCCCCACACCTCTCTGTTACCCTAGACTATGAGAAGTGTGCCTGTTCGTTAAATAAGGGGCCGGTGTGGGGTTACATTTGTAACCTGGGGCTGCCTGGTTTCAGTGGAGGCATTGAGGGTTTTAGCTGCCCTGAAGGTGCACGTTTCCCCTTCTACGCTGCCACGCCTGCCCCACTACCTCTCAAAGCAGGTCTGCTCCTGGTATAGTGGTCCAACAGCTTGGCTGCCTCCTGCACTGTTTTGGGATCTCAGTCCTCTAGCCAGGTTTTCAGCTCTGTAGGGCAAGCTCAAAAGAGCTGCTCTAAAAGTACAATATTTTAAATTTTCTCTACAGAGTTTGCTTGTATTCCTTCCCACTGATGTTTTTAAAACTGACGTTGTTTAGTGGCCAGCTCCTTGTAGCTCATATCAGGGCTTCTCCTGAGCTTACAGAATTTAAATCTTTGGCCTTCTGCTGTCAAATCATATTTTTTTAACAAAGCAACTTTAAGTTTGCCTTAATCATTACTTTTCTGATTGTCCATTTGACCCAATGCGTCACAAGCTTTCCCAGTAAACAAGGGGGATAGCTGGAAGCTCCAGGACTCTCTGGGAATTTTTGCCTGAATGCATATTTTTTCAAATCAATTTCAAAAATGCATCCATATCTTCCCCCTCTTTAAAATTCAGCTATCGATTTAGAATTTAGTTTGTAACCCAGTCCTGGGGTTCCATGTGTATCCATGCCACTTACCTGCTCTGGCACTGGTCTTTGGAGTTGTAGCTTCTCCAGTTCATATTTCCTTTGGTGCTCTCTCTCTCCTCTCGCACGGCCTCTCATTGCTGTCACTCAGCCCGTCGCTGCTCTCGCTTCTCCTCTCTCTCCATCTTCCACTTCTCTGTTCAAACCCCAGCTCCATTCTTCACAACTCTATCTGCAGCCTGATCCATTTGGGCTCCAGCTTGGTGGGGACCTTCCCCTGCTGCAGTGGCTCTCAGCTTATACTGAAAACTTATACAAAATTCTAAACTGATGTTTAACTAAATAAATAAATAAAATACTGGTCCTGCTGTCCTCCTCCCCCCTGGGTCTGGACACTGTGTTGGACCCTGGCCCCTCCATGCCTAAGGTTTGGTCCTTTCCAGTCACTGACTGTGACTCGAGGTCTTGGGTATCGGCTGCCACAAGAGCCTCCATGAGGTGCTGCTTGTTCTTCCCCTTGCAACAAACTCCTCTCTCCTGGCACAACTGCCTCAGGTAGTCCTCGGTGTACTTGCTGTAGCTGGAAGCCATCTTCTTCTCTACTCTACGGCTACACTAGCTTACACCCAAAAAAAAAAAAAATAACTGGTAGGAAACTAGACTGTAAGCACAATGATATCATTCTTTATATTTAAACCACTGCCTTATTTTGCGTGTGAGCTGTTACAGTTATCAACCTGATGCACTGGACTGCTAATGCTTGTGTTACCAAATACTTTTAAATCACACCACTGCCAACCAGATCTGTCACAAACGCACTCCGCAGGTCAGGCCCTCTGCTCTCACAGTGCCCAACCTTGAAGTGCAGTATCTAAACAGGAGACAAACGGTAATCCTCCTGTCTGTTTGGGTCCGAAACACCTACTAGTCTCGAGTCTTGTGGTAAAATATTGACCCTTTTCCGCTAGCACGCCCAGTTAATAGGATCAAATATCACACCCTCTTCAGGGAAATGCAGTGTAATACTTAATCCAGTGAGCACCCAGCCCGGTTCTCAATTCTCCCTTTTTTGACTCAATTTAGATCCAGGTATTTTCTTACCATAGCAGATAGTAACACACTTTAAGTCCTTAACAGTTCTGTCAGCTATAGCAACACTGTCTCAGTATTCACATGCAAAAATGAGAAAAGACTCAGGCAGAATTAAGGAAATCAAAATGTTTACTAAAATTAAAAAAAAAAATTGTAAATAATTTCAAAACACAAAACATACGTAAGTGTTTACAGTCCAAAAGAAATGGACATTTCAGAAACAAAAATGTCTTGTACTTGAATTTCTAGTTCTACCTCAGTTTCAGTTTGGTGTTATCTATTTTGGCAGAAGTGCCTTTTAGTCCAACACACCATGTGTGTTCTCTTAGGAGTCCAGAGATAGAACTAAACTCCTTCAAGCCAGACTGATAAGCCAAAATGTCCCTCCTATCCTATGAGATCACAGCTCATGAGATCACTGTTAGTCCTGTAATTTATTTAATTTGTAACATAACCAATGATATCCAAAAGAGTGTCATTTTACTGCTTGCCTGAAATCTGCAGAGTTAGCAATATTAAGTTATAAGTCTCTTTGATCAGAGCATTCCCTTTGATCTTTCAGAAACACATCCTGACAGCTAGTTTCTCTCCTAGTGGTGAGAGATGTAACAGGTCTCTGTTCAGAAATTGTTTCCTCCCAATATGTCGTAAAATGCATACTGGTTCCTGGACTTCAAAGTAAATGAGTAGTTCACAATGTGTGACAACCTGGCCTTTGAAGGAAGCTCTTAATTAGAGTTTCCACTGGGTCAGTTTTATGACAGCCAGCTGTTCCAGCAAGCAGGGCCTTTGGGGTCAAAAGGTCAGGCCCCTTTAACAGCTAGTCTTTCCCATGGGCCTGCTGTCATGTTTTCCCCAGTAGACATTCACAGAACATACATTTATATCACAAATATGATACAATAAAATAGCACATAAATGGGCAAAGTGTCACAGTGGCCATCACAGTGAAAGACTTGACAGCAAAATGCAAGGCTGAAACATTCTGTAAACATTTTGTCAAGTTGTATGGTTACCCTACAAAAATTCTGATGGACCAAGGAGGAGCATTTGAATCTCAATTGTTTAAAGAACTGTGCTCTCTGTATGGATGCCACAAAATATGAACAACCCCATACCATCCCCAAACCAATGGGTTATGCGAATGCACAAACCGTACCCTAATTGAAATGCTTTGGGCACTGCATGCACACCAAAAACCTCTATGGCCTAATATGTTACCAGAACTATGTTACCTGTATAATAACACAGTGCATTGCTCCACGGGGTTTACACCTTATTTTCTAATGTTTGATAGACACGGACAATTATCTGTGGACCTGGTGATGAATGTCAAGGTTGAGATGCAAAGAAACATTTCCGACTCAAATCAGTGGGCAGAAAAGCATAATCAGCACCTCAGAAAGGCAGGCAACCTGGTACAATCCCAAATGGAACAAGCCCATACTCACCAAAAGGAACAATGTGACCATAGAGCTCGAGCTGGACCTTTGTCAATTGGGGACCGTGTCCTGCTAAAGAATCAAGACATCCATGGGCACAAGTTAGCAACAAGGTGGAAACCAGAGCTGTCTGTAATGGTGGACATTCCCTGCGATGATTTGCCTGTTTATCGGATCCAATCAGAAACCGATGAACACTCCACTGAAGTAGTACATCGCAATCAAATCAAGCCATGTATGTTCCAGGCTGCAGATATGGATGAGTCAGAGTATGAGAATGACTCTTTAAATGAGAGGCAGGAGAGAGCTCCCTCTGGTACCCCTGAAGACAGCCCCCTTCTAGAGTGGCCTGGCCTGCCTGGCATTGGTATATATAGCACACCATTTACCTATTCTGCACCTAGTACATCATTCACCTGTCCTGAACCATATGGTGCAGCCCTCAGAAGGTCTAATCAATGCAATAAAGGACGGCCTCCCAGACACTTGATAGAAGAGTCTGACTAAAGGAGAGGCATACAAACAGTACACAGTAATGCATTTCAGAAGTGAATGTAGATATGTACAGTTTTATAAGGTTATTTACTTAACATATAGTATAAGGTGAAGGAAAATTGGTCTAGTACAATGTAGATAATGAGTTAAGAAAAAGGTATGGAAAAAGGTTTTAGGTCATACATGGGGACATGAATATTTAAGTGGGGCCAAATATGTAATAACCCAATGTTAGGAGGGGTGCCCCAGTCTCCCCAGGTCCCCAGTTTGCCTAGGTGCCCCAGTAGGTTAGGTGGCAGGGTAGGAGGGGACAAACAGTGAGGAGCCCCTGAAAAAGAAAACTGCAGCCTGCAGTTTAAAAAAGATTTTTCTTCTGTCTCCCCACAGCCTGCCCAGCCTTAGTGTGGGCTTGTGCCCCAATTTCCATCTCGAGCTAGGCAGATGCTTGCTTCCCTGTTCATTAGGGACTTAGCGTCATGAACACCAGGGAGGGTTCTCAAAGTGGCCAGTAATGGCCGTTGTTTTATTCGAGTGTGGCCAGAGTATTGACAGTTGGGAGAGTGCTCTCAGGAGCCCCAACAAGAAAAAGAACAGTTTTGTGGCTAAAAGGGAGAGAGGGGATACAGGGAGGTAAAAGTGTACCTGCAGTCCTCCTCTTATCCCTCTGTAGTGCCAGTGGGTCCAGAACTGTGGCAGCTGTCCTCCACTGTTGGCGGGTTCCTCAGCAGCAGTCGGCACCCATCAGGATCCACGGTGTGGGCTCAGTTGCCCCATTTTTTTTTAAATTAAAAGTTAAATTGCATCCCTCATTGCTGGCACTCATAAGCGGGTCTGCATCTACCAGCAGAGGGAGTGTCAGGAGCAGCAAGGCCCCCCTGTAGTTGCCCTCTTACCACCTGCCTCCAGTGCTAGTGCCAGCCAGCCACAGCATCTCCTCCCTCCACCTCCTCTTCTCTCCAGCTTCTCCCCAGGTCGAGGCAGTGAGTCAGTAGCAGCAACACTGGGCAGGTGCTGACTACCAGAACTATAAATAAATAAAAAAGTTTATCTGGTGCTGAAGGGCACACAGAGGACAGCCGCGAGTGGGGCAAGGCAAGGCACCCTAGGAAGGGACCGCCCGAGGGCGGACATATTTAAATAATCTTAATTTATTTAAATGAGCTCCAGCTAAATAGTGAAAGGGAGAGGGGCAGAATATATTTAAATTAAACTCCCGAGAGGTGAAGCTAGGGCAGGATGACTCAGAAAAAATAAATAAATGAAAGCAAATGAGGAAAGCTGCAGCTAGGGATAAGGCAAAGCCCCAGTTTTCACTAAAATTAGCCAAGTGGGCTAATGAACAGGGCTAATTAGCCCAAAAGCTTAAGTTCTTTAAAGTTATAATTAAAAGGGCCAGTCAGGGCAAGGTGGGCCCCAGATAAAATTGTAGCCACATTAGCCAGGTGGGCCAGTGGGTTAGGGGCCAGGTAGCCCAATGCTGTTTCCTAAGTATTCTCCACATTCTATTCAGTTTATCCAGTTCCGGGTGGGCCAGTTAGGGGATGCCAGCCCCAGACAAGGAATAGTTTCCCCAGAGTGCAGAAAGGTGGCCAGCAGCCAAGTGGCCACCAGTAGCCAAGCCACAGCGAATATTTAGAGAGTGCAAAATCCTGTTAATTTAAAAGTGCACTCAGGTGTCAGTATTATCCAGCAGCAAGAGAAGGGGAGTGGGTACGTGGTTAGCCACCCCAGCAGTGCAGTAGCCTTAGCCAAGCCAAGAGCTAGTAACCTGTATAAGTGACTCGTAGCACCTGAAAAGAGAAGGACAGTTAGCGAGGGATCCTTAGCATGCCAGCTATCCAGATTACCCTCACCCAATAGGGTAATCCTCCTGTTAGGCTCATTTGAACTCAATTGCCTGTGGAAGGGGCGTCATGCCCTAGGGTCCCTGAGAGGCTAGTTATCCAGAGCTTCAACATGTTTTTCCTCCTTACATTGTTTCATTAGAGTTCCTGCTATTAGAAAACAATTCTGTGGAACATTGTGAATTTGTGAAAGAGACAAAATCTTTATTTTGACTATTAGCCCCCTGGTTTATGCTATCCACCAAACCCCTATCCGCTTCCCTCCCTTTAGGTATCCAAACGTACAACAGGTGTCTCACCATGGAGCTGGTGAACATTTCCCCCTGTGGTTGCACTTGTCCATTTGTTTCAGTGGTTTGCTATACTGCTCCCCTTCCTCCCCAAGTAACCTTGATTTATCCTCCCTTTCCCCCTTATGTATGTCCCAAGCATACCCCCACAATATTATCCTCTGTTCTTACATCTGTTCTTCTCTCTCAAGGATCCCATCTAACTCCATGTTAATGTACTGTATATGCTTCTCTAGGTACCTGCCTGTTTTACTTCAGCACTACTTTGACTTCCTTTATTAGTCTAGTATATTGACCTCTGTCATATTCTCAAATTGGAGCCAGTCCCTCTGTATACCGGTGTGGGCATTGCCTACCATGTGTTCTGTCATGTATAAAGTATGTAAAAGTTAAAATATGAAATTAATTTGAACATGTATGTACTGTTCTTAAATTTGTTTACTGTATATATTGTATTTAAATTTTGTACTATGAATACTGAAGTTGTAAAATTTGAATGTATGTATGTTTTTGTACGAAATATGTTTATTGTATTATATGTATGTATGTGTACTGAATATGTCTATTTTCCAGGTCCACCTCAAAAATTAGTTATTCTCAATGGTGTTCTGCCTGGTTAAATAAAAATCTGATTGATTGATTGATTGACATTGACTGCATTTAAAGGGACAGCACCTGTACGTGACAACGTAACTGCTTTTCCACTCCAGCTTGCCTTGATTATTTCAAAAAGACTCTTGGATTAATCCCGAATTTGCCCTGCAGGTACTAGAATGCCCTTTCAGTTGAATTTGCCTTGTTTGCTCTAATAGACTGGTGGATTAACCGTCCACTTGCCTTTCTTGTCAAGAACTGCCTTGCATGCCACTGAACTGCCAGCTTATCCAAGAATCTCTTTGCCTAATGCCAATATTTTCTTTCTTTGAAAATATGCTTTATTCTCCCCTATTGCCTGCTTACCCTGACCCTTCAGGCCATCCAAGGGGTCATCCTTTTTCTCGATGCAGTGAAAACCACTGACATCAAGGCACTACGCGTTGACGTCCACTGCACGTCTGGCCACCCGTCCTCTCCAAATGGGGCTTGTGGTCCCCCCCGAGTTTCCACCCAAGGTCACGCACAAGTGGCATGGGCATCGGCCATCTGCCCACCCCACCAGAGACAGCGAGCTGATGTGGGATGCTCAAGACATTCTCCCCCGGCCGGCCCTCCAGTGACCAGAGTCCGCTCCTGAACACGGGTCGCTGGCATCGCAAGTGGAAATTTCATTTCATTTCATTTTAATTTTTTATACTTGTAAGCAGGATTAGCAAACTGCCCGTTTTTTCACCAGCGACAAGTTACAAAACAAACTAAACATACAAAATATTACATAAATACAAACATTAAGGTGCATAAAACAAACAAGGTATAACAATCAAATATTTAACTTAAGCATGTGCAAATATGATTGTCCATCATCCAATGTTTTAGTCTAGTTTTAAAAGACCACAGTGTCATACTTTCTATAATATCAACTGTTAATAAGTTAAAAAACAAAGCAGCCCTGTATAACACAGATCTCTGGCAGCACGCAGTACGAAACATGGGAGTTTTATAAGTAAATTTTGTCTGGGATCTAGTGCCACTAGAATTAAGGGATCTAGGAAATAATGAAACTACTGGAGATGTGAGACCATCCTTCGCCTTAAACATAATGATACCCAATTTATGCAAAATTCTATTTTTAAGAGACAAACTATTAGAACGTTTAAGCAATTAACAATGATGAGTTCAAAAGGGAACATGAAGCATAAAGTGTAGAATGGAATTATACGTTACCTCAAGTTTATCAAATAAAGTACAAGAGAAGGAAGATTAAATAATAACACCATAATCCAAGACACTCAACAAAAAACTATAGGCAAGTAAAAACCTAGATTCTTCGGTTAGAAACTGCTTAACTCTATAAAGTGAACCTAATCTCTGATGGAGAATTTTCCTAAGATTGTTCAAATGGGGTTCAAAAGTTAATTTTGAATCAAGGACTATCCCTAAATATTTAAAACTGTCAACTAATTCAATCACTTTTCCATCCTGTGTGACAAGAGGATTGAAGTTACTAGACTCAATAGTCTTGTTTGCAAACAACATAAGTTTAGTTTTACTAGAATTAAGTACCATATCATTTGATGACAACCATTTCCAGAGGGAATCAAAGTCAGACTGAAACTCATCCAAAGCATCATTAGGAGTAGACCCAACAGTATAAATTACTGCATCATCAGCATAAAGTATCATTGATGAATGGGAACAAATCAAAGGGGCAGAATTCATATAAAATGAAAAAATCAGTGGGCCAAGAATTGACCCCTGAGGTACACCACATTTAATAGCACTGGGAGAGGAAATACTATCACCTATTCTAGTACAGTGGAATCTGTTAGAAAGATAATAACTGTACCAAGAAATGACCTTATTGGAGAAACAAAAACTGTAAAGCATACCATGTAACAAATTATGTTCAACCAAATCAGAGACTAGAACTAATGCTTTGCAGGAACTCTTGGTGAAGCTGGTCCTGTAAGCATCCTCTGGGAGCTTACTAGTTAAAAATGTATGTAGCTGGGCAGAGGGACAGAGACGGTGCCTGTAGGTCTGGGATGTGGGCCTGCTTGCTGCTGTAGGGGGGCCCCATCCCTAGGGGTATAATAAGCATTTGTCAATGCCGAATGTTGATTGCTTATATGTGCTGTTCAGGTATTTGGAAGTGAAAGTACCATGCCTAAGCACTGTCATGGCCCCCCCCCCCCAGATATCCACTGTGTCTTTCTGTTCAGTATTCACAGAAGAGAGGGAGGGGCAAGGGCCACAGCAGTACAGCAGTTGCAAAGGCAAGAAGAGGTGGACAGTAGTCCATTGACAGGCAGAAGAATCCTGCAGAAAGTGCATAAATTGAAGGGGACAAAGCGATGGGAACAGATGGCATATATCCAAGGATATTAAAAGAACTGTGAAGGAAAATAGCAGTACCTGTGGCAGCCATGTTTTCTGAGTCATTCAATACAGAGGTGGCACCAGAGAATTGGAGGAAGGCACATGTGGTCCCTCTATACAAATCCAGCAGTAGGGAGGAGGCGGAGAACTATGGGCTGGTCAGCCTTACTTCAGTAGTGGGGAAGATCATGGAGACATTGGTGAAAGAAAGGATAGTGGGGCATCTAGAAGCCATCGGAGCCCAGGACCATAGGCAACATGGATTTACAGTGGGGAGGTCATGTCCGACCAATCTGGTTGATCTCTTTGACTGGGTAACAAAGGAAATAAATCAGGTTGGGGGCAGTGGAAAATACTTACCTTGATGTAAACAAAGCCTTTGATACCGTCCCACATAGGAGGCTGATAAACTAACTGAGTAGGCTGGGCATGGGGGAAAGGGTGGTAAACTGCGTTAGAAACTGGGTACAAGACAGGAGGCAGAGAGTGGTGGTAAATGGGGCACAGTCTGGGGAGAGGGGGTGACCAGTGGGGTACTGCAGGGATTTGGTCCTGGGGCCAGTCCTGTTTAATGTCTTCATTAGTGTCACTTTTATTACGTTTGCTTGCACGCATATGCAAGAAACATAGTGCCATCATCGGAGATTTCGGAGGTGTGTCACCTCCTCCTCCAATTCAGTCAGTGTGTTGGCAGGCGCGGCCCCTGTAAGCCAATGCATGCTGGAGCTGTCTATGACAAGCTCCAAAATGCAGTGGCATACAGTTCAAAGGGGGAGCTATGCTTGAGTGAGCAGTGATAAGATAATCGCCTGCCCGCGCGCAGCCCCCCACACACACACACACACACACCCCGGCGTGCGCGCCCGCCCGCACACACGCACACAGTGTATAGCCGACGGGGTGCCCAGTCCGCCGGCTGTGCTGCGCTCCCCCACCTCCCCAAAGTCTTCAAATGCCACGCTGGGTGCCCACCCCAGCGTGGCAACCACGATATAGCTGACGGGGTGCCCAATCCCCCATCGGCTCCACGCCCTCACCCCCAGTACTAAGTGCCACGCTGGGAGCCCACCCCAGTGTGGCAATCGATGCTTAGGCCGACGAGGGTGCCCAATCCCCTGTCAGCAGAACGCCCCCCCAACCATCCTTGTGCCACACTGGGAGCCCACCCCAGTGTGGCAAACGTCCCGCGTCGTCCTTTTTTTTTGTTTTTAACTTGAAAAGAAAAACAGTCCCACGAGTCTCCCTGGCCCTCCCAGAACCCGCACCCACCCACTGCACACCCAGCTCCCCACACCCCTCACCCAATACTTACCTCTGACCTCGCATGATGATCTTCGTGGACCGGGAACACGCCTGCACTCTTCAAAGCCGACCGCGAACTGAGGAAATGCCGGTAAGCTGTATAATGGGCTAGATAGGGGTTTTCAACTTTGTTGCATATCTCAGGCATTTTTGAATTTTTCCAAATTTCAATATGGGTTTGGGATTCTTTCATGAATGATTCACCGTCATGGCGTTATTTGGGCCCGGCGGTGATTTCCAGCTCGCCGAATCACCCTTCGGCCTGAATATTGCCATGACAGTGACATCATTCATGAGAAGGGGTCCCAAAACCCATGTTGAAAATTTGTGCCAAACTTCCAAAAATGATCTGTTACGGCAGCATTGCGAGTTCCTACGCACGCTCGTAAGGTCGCGAATTTTCAATATTTTCACTCCAGATTTTCAACATTGCCATTTTACCACACCTTCTTATGAGTAGTACAGCTGCCATTTTTCACATCTCACCCAAAATGTGTTTCCGCCCATGTAGCGCACAATGGTGCAGTCGGTGTGCGAGATCAATGTACGAGATAAATTAAGAAAATCACAGTGACACTGTTCATGAGCAAAGGTCTTAAAATGGCTATGTTGAAAATTTGGTGAAAAAATTCCTAAAAATGACTGTTTTACGAGCGTGTGTTGCACAGTTCCTATGCATGCTCGTAAGTTTGCAAATTTAATATTTTCACTCCAGATTTTCAACATTGCCATTTTATTACACTTCCTTATGAACAGCACAGCTGCAATTTTTCATATGTCGCCCAAAATGTGTTTTCACACATGTAGCGCACAATGGTGCTGTTGGTGTGCGAAAGCAATGTTTAGGACAGATTAAGAAAATCACAGTTACACTGTTCATGAGCAGAGGTCTTAAAATGGCTATGTTGAAAATTTGGTGAAAAAAGTCCATAAAATTACTCTGTTACGAGTGAGCATTGCGCAGTTTCCACGCACCCTCGTTAGTTCATGACTTTGTAATATTTTCAGTCCAGTTTTTCACCAGTGGCATTTTTCCACACTTCCTTATGAACAGTACAGCTGTCATTTTTCACAACATGGCTGAAGTGTGTTTTCCACTTTCAGCGCGAGATGCGTGGTCACTGTGGAAATCATTGTTCGGCACAGATAAAGAAAATCACAGTGACACTGTTCATGATCGGAGGCACCAAAATGCCCGCGACAATCTGCTGTAAAAATACCCAACCTAATTAGATACGGGTGTGCTGTACAGTTTCTATGTACGCCGTGACTTCACCATTTTTTTTAATATTTTTACTACAGATTTGCAACATTGCTATTTTTACACCTCCCATGAACAGTACAGCTGTCATTTTTACATCCTGTTCGAATGTTTTTGCACCTGTGGTGCTAAATGCTGAGTCACTGTGCATAAGCAGCTTTTGGCTAACAAACTGATATTCCCCCTGTTCATGAGGTGGGGTCACGAAAAAAACATGTTGAAAATTTGGAGTGAAAATACCAACGAATGCCTGAGGTACTAGGGTTTCCAACCATAATGCCCAACCCTGTAGAGAATGACAGGCATCAGGGGTGTGACTTGGGATTCTTGCCTGTGATGCTCATATCATTCCACACCCTGCAGTCAGTGAGAGGCATCGAGGTATGCCTTGGACTCTTCAGCCCCAAACTTCACCCCATTCTCCTATATCGCACCTATCTCACCATATTTCCTAATGAAATGGGGTGCGCATAAGGGCCAAAGACCCCAAGGAACACCGTGACACTTGTCAGTGTCTGCAGGGTGGGGTGTGGTGAAATGGCATGGCCGTTATGCCTGACGACCCAAAGGCACACCCCAATGCCTGTCACTCTCTGCAGGGTGGTGGTGGGGTTGGTTTCAGTTCAATACTTCACTGCCATTCCTATTACACAGCTCTGTAACTTCTACACTACCACTGCCAATGCCAGCAAGCAAACACTCGGCATTGACGAATGCTTGTTTTTATTTAGCTTTTGTTAACCGGGTAAGTGCACTAGCCATAAAATGACTATTTTCAGGCACGACTCGGGAGAGTACAGACATGCAGAAACTTAACAGGATAACAATTTATAAGTGCTATACATAGAATGAGTTAAAGAGGATACAATATATCGGAACATACAAAGTAAAGTGATTTACATACAGTACAATGAGTTAAAGTGGATACAATATATCAGAGACATACAGAGTAGACCATTCATAAGTTCATAGGTGCCTACCTATGCAATGAATAGAGAGGACCTTGGACAATAAATTATTAGGTGACATATATAAAACAGAACAAGGTACCCAAAAACAGGTAATACAACAGGAAGAAATAACCATTGAGAGAAGCGGGTGTCATTAAGGAAAAGGTCAGTAAGTGAGGAAAAGGGGAGCAAGCCATGAAAATTAGATTATATGAGTATATATAAGTGTAAGGGAGATGCCTGCAGTGCAAGATTGTATATGGGCAGGCGGGAAAGGGAGCCTCACTGCAGAAGGGCTGAAGGGAAAGGACTGCCTGTTTGCACATGACACCAAGATCTGTAACAGAATGGATACCCCAGAGGGGGTGGAGAAAATGAGGAGGGACCTGAGAAAGCTTGAGAAATTGTCTGAGGACTGGCAACTGAAGTTTAATTCAAAATAAGTGCAAAATTATGCACCTGGGACACAGAAACGCTGGGGAAAGGTACATGATTGGGGGGGGGGGGAGTTGCTGACAGTCACAAAGAAGGAAAGGGACCTGCGGGCTCTTATTTCAGATGACCTGAAAATGTCAAAGTGGTAAGGCAGCTGGGAAGGCTAGTAACATGCTGGGGTGCATAGCCAGGGTTATCACCAGCATAAGGAGGGAGGTACTGATGCCATTATACAAAATCATGGTCAGGCTTCACATGGAGTACTGAGAGCAGTTCTGGAGGTCTCATCTTCGTTAGGATATTAACAGGCTGGAAATGGTCCAGAGAAGGGCGAATGAGATGGTACAGAGCTTGCAACACAAGACTTATGAGGAGAAATTAAGGGACCTCAATACGTACTCACTGGAAGCGAGGAGGGAAAGAGGGGATATGATAGAAACATTCAAGTACCTCAAGGGTATAAATATAAGTATTGAGAAGCAGGAGACAGCTGCTATAGGCACATGTGCCAGCTTCTGTGTGATATTCTTTTGTTCTTATTAATCTGTAATCTCCAGGATTTCAGTAACCACATGACCACACTGCCTTCTGTAGGCAACGTTATGCTGGCTGATGTCTGGTGTTAGATGGCAGACAGAGGACTCACCAGCTTGTGTTGCCATTTGAAAAACTTCATAGTGTTCTTTTACTGGTAAGCATTTTGGAAAGCTGGTGAAGGTCTCACAATTTTTATTATGATTTTATCTCCTTATGTCTGTCCCCTTTGGTCCCCCCATCCCCACACCCCAACAGTCAGTGGCCACAGCTGCAGCCTCCTTTTTGCCAAGATGGTGGGTGAGAAACATAGAAACATAAAATTTGACAGCAGATAAGGACTGCTTGGCCCACCTAGTCTGCCCATTTCCCTACCTGATGGATAAGCTGCAGATTCTAGTTAATCATCAGCTTACTTCTTCCTACCCCCCAGTAGAATTGCCTTATGTCTGTCCGTGAGCAGCTGCTTTCACAGTCTGTGAAGTCTGATGCCTTTCAGTGCCGCTGATTGGTCATCTTCCAACACAGGCGAGGCACTGCCAGCCAAAAACTAAGTCGGGACAAGCAGGTTTCAAAGTGGGGAAGAAATGGAGTGAGCAAGAATCAAGTACTCATTCAGATACGGTGTTGATTTTAAGATCAGCATACTGGTGTGGACACTGCAAATAGAACCCCAGCTCTTTAAGCAGGCTTATGAAGAGTAAAGGCTTCTTGAAGCACTGGGGTTCTGTTTATTGTACTGTAAGTGGGCTGCATCTAATTCGGTAATTTACTGTACCTTACATCTGGATGTATGGTAGACCCAGCTTTAAATAAACACTGGACCTAAATTAACACATGATGCCACATAAACATAGAACTTGTCAGCAGAAAAGGACTGCTCAGCCCACCCAGTGTGCCCAAGTATTCTCTGCCTACTTGTAAGTCCTGCCTCTATATGTTGCTGCAAGTCTTATTCTGCCTGTGTCCATCAGGACCTCCTTGTGAATGACCTTGCTTAATGGATTTTTCCTGCAATGAACTTGATCCTACTCCACTTCCATAGTCTTATTAATCTCCATTGACCCCCTCCTTCCCCTGTTTCTAATATACCCCTATGTTTATCCCATGCATGCTTCATGCCCCCTACCATTTTAGCTTCCACCACTTCTCCTGGCAGTCTGTTCAAGGTGTCTACCACCCTTTCAGTAAAGAAATATTTCTTCACATCTATCCTGAATGCTCCCCCCAGCTTCATTGTATGTCCCTTGATTTGAGTGCTCATCCTCATTTGAAGGAAACTCCCCAGCTGTACCCTCTTTACCCCTGTGAGGAACTTTGTAGGTCTTGATCATGTCACCTCAAGTCCTCCTCTCTTCCAGAGTGTGCATGTTGAGATTCTTCAGCCTTTTGTTGTAGGGATTCCTGTGAAAATTCTGAATCATTTTAGTTGCCCTCCTCTGGAAAATGTCCACCTTATGTCCTTTCTGAAGTGTGGACTCTAAAACTGGACACAGTACTCCACCTGGGGGTATACCAGGGAGTGATACAATGGCAGCATAACATCCCTCCTCCTCCTCCTACTGGAGATGCCACTCCTTATGCACCCCAGAATCCAATTGACCCTGGCCATAGTCTTGTCACACTGTACTGCCACCTTGAGGTACTCTGATATAATAACCTTAAGGACCCTTTCATGTCTAGCGAGTATCAGTACCTCTGCCCATCATATACCCAGCATCAGGGTTCCTATGGCGTAGGTACATGATTTTACACTTGTTGGCATTGAACCCCAAGTAAGTAAGAAAATGGAATTGATTTGAATGAATTGCAGGCTTTTAAGCAGCTTTTCGTGGAGTGTGTGTATATGTGTGTGTGTGTGGGGGGGGGGCTCTGCTACTATAACTATTTGCTTTTGATTTGGTATAATGTGCAAACAGACTAACCCTGCTCCCCATTCTGTGTAGTATATCAGAGATAGAGAGCCCAAATAGCATTGAGCCCTGTGGCACACCGCTTGTCACTGCTCTGGGTGCCGAGACCTAACCCCCTACCACCACCCTCTGCACCCTCCCTTGTAACCAGTTCTCTATCCATTTAGTCAGACCACCTTCCACCCGTACCCCTCCTTCTCCTCACTGTCTGTGTCCCTCCTCCCGGTAGTCCGCACCCTTTCTCCTCCTTATTCTTACCGGGTAGTGGTGCCTTCTGTATTACACTCAGACCACTCTGCCAGCCCCTTCCAGGGTTACTATGCCTCCGCCTTTACCTATATCTAGGGCGGTGAGCTCATCAGGCTCCCCTGTCCGGACCTTTCTACCAACCTCAGTCTTTTGGCCTCACCCCATCCCCCCCATTTGTTTAAATCCACCTTAGTAGAGATATACCCCTCTAATCCTGCCTTTTTATTTTTACATATTTTCTCACTTGGTTATGGTTGGCTTGGTCATCCTGACTGACCCCCCCTAGTTCTGCCCCTGACATCAGGCTGACATGCTTACCTCCATGGATTACCCCCATGGTTTGGTGGTGAGGAGCTTACCAGGTCGATCCACTGGAGCAGGATCCGGTTGAGGAGGCACCATTGGGTGGGTGGGGGGTCGGAGCTCATGCTGCCTGACTGGCAGCCCATTTTTCCACTTTTCTCCCTTTGCGGAGTGCAGGCATGCAAAGACACTTAGGCACAGCATGCCAAATTCCGCAACACTCCGCCACCCTTTACTACACCACTGTAGTAGCGCCCGCGGTCATCACCAGGGGCCGCTACAGAGTGGTGGGTCCTTGGATCCTACCCCGGGATATGAGAGCAGTCCTCCGGATGCTCAATCCTATCCCTCTCTTGCCAACCCCTGGTGGTCCGGGCTTGCATCTGAACCTGGGTAGCTAGCATGGTGCGAGGTGTGGCATCCAGCGCCTCAACCCTCAGCACCAGTGATCCAGCAGCAATGCTGCCTTTAATACTCCCCTCCCCTTCCTGCTCCAGTGTACCCTTTCTCCCACGGACAAGTCACTATTCCCCCCAGACCCTACCCCAGTTAGTCACTAACCCATAATGTTTCGTGTGGCACCAATCCCTCAGTCACTCGAACTCTTGAAGCCTACCCTTCCTTCCCATGCTTACGCATGGTACTGGCAGTGTCACAAACTCGCTCTGCTGGTCAGCCCTCTACTCCCAAAGTGCCAACTTCTGAGCGTATGATTTGTGGACAGTGAACAGAACAAGGTAACCCTCTTGTCTGTTTTGTGGGTTCAAGTCACCTTAGTCTCAAGTTCTGGAGGGATTCAAACTGATAACCTCTTGTTAGCATACCCAATTATCAGGCTCAGATAATTCTGCCTTCGGAGGGGGGAAGACATCTGTGTCTACGGGCATCCAACCAGGTCTTTCAAATGAGCCCTTAGAACTCTATGTAAGACTTTAGAGAACTCTATCCGTTTCCCAGTTTGGTATATCAGTAAGCCCATACACAGTGTTAACTGTAACCTTTAAAAGCTCCACTTAAATAAAAAGAAATGTCAAGGCACTCTAGGCAGTTTCCGTTGTAAAATATATCTTTACTTTGAAATATCAAAACTGAAGAAAAAATACAGAACAAAAACCCCAAACACATACAATCTTAAAAACAAAACAGGTTTTTAAAGTACAAACTAAGCTCTCTTATCCACATAATACTTATCTCCTACAGTGCTGATGTTATCCTTCTTCTCTCAGTCAGAAATAAAATAAAATGCGTCTCTCTAAGGCTTGCTTAATTTGATAAAAGCAGTCCTGAGCCGGCCTCCTCTCTGAGGTCATTAAACTCCGCCTTGGAGTATTAAAATATATTTATAGCACAGGATGTCCCAACAAGATTTAAAAAAATGATAACTGACATACTCAATTTCTTCTCCTCGGGTTAACTGGTCAGAACTGGTTTTTGTTCTGACACACACACACACACACACACACACACACACACACACACACACACACACACACACACACACACACACATATACATAAACAGTTTCTGTGATGTCCTTCCAAAGCATCCTGGGAATGTGTATTGGACCTTCCAAATTCATCTGGATCCTTGTTATCTACACATCAAAGGTTTTTCTGATGTAATTCAAGGGCTCCCTGCGACACCCCTCCCAACACAGGTTCTTCCTGGCAACTATTGCAAGTCAAAGGATCTCCCTGAGGGCATTATAAAGTGGATACTTTGGTTCCTGCCTTTAAAGAAAATTTAACAAAGGAATTGCATTTTAAATAGCTGCAGATTTATCTATGTCCTGTTCTTTGAACTTATCCCTGGGGTTTTTGGATGTGTCAGTTCAGCAAGATTGTAGGTCTTCTGACTGCCCTTCCCTTACATAAATTATATGTAATACAAAAATAAATTTGATACATGGATCAGAATCAGTGGTCCAAGTGTGACAATTGCATTACCTCCCAGAATGCCACTGACTTCCCCACCTCCTCACACTGCCTGCCCAAGTACTCAAACCTCCCCTTCACTACTTCCACAATGTCCCCCACCAAGTCGTTTGTACCCACATGCAACAGTAAATGAGGTTTGTTCCTCCCCCTCAGTGCACGTTTGAGCAGTGCCTGCCCTGCCCCTCCTGCAGTCAACATGGGGACAGCTTCAACCGAAATATGGCTGTGCCTTTCCCCCTTTCCGCCCCATCTCACCCATTTCAGTATAGAATCCCCCAGGATGAGTACTCCCCTGCCCCTTACCCACTTTCCCTTCTAATGCCCCTTCCACCACCCCAGTATTCGTTCTTCCCTGTCCCTTACCTCCACCAACTGCACCCTCTGTGACTTCTGTATCTGTGCCCCTTACTTCCTCCTCACCCCTTTTCTCTGCCTTATTCCTCCCATCTCCTTGAATCCCTTCCCAGCCTGACTACTTCCTACTGGACTTCCCATGTCGACCTCCCCATCTCCCCTGCTGATTTCCAACCCCTCTCCTATCCCAGCTGTTGTTGATTTAGAGCCCCCATTCCCTTCTACCCCGATAGTAATGCCCTTCCCATCCTTCCCCCTTCCCGTAGCCTTCTCTCCTTCAGCCACCACCCCTTCCCTCCTTACTAGCCCCCTTCTACCCTTTTGTCCTCACTATCTCTTCCCTACCTGTTGCCATCCCTCTCATGCCCTGCTTGTCCTCCCCCCCTCAGTATGTTCCTGCTCTCCCCCTCTGTCCCACAGCAGATGTTCGAATCTATTCGTAGTTGATACCTGTCCTACATCTCTTCCCCCTATAGGTTCCCCCCACCTACTTGTTCCCATCCGTGCCACCCCTGGTCCCTCCCTACCAGCAGCCATCTGCTCTCTCCCCTGGTACTCCTTGGGGTCTCTTCCTTCCCCATCAGCAGGCCCCCGGCCCTCGCCTCAGGAACCCCGTCCCTTTTCCTCTCTTTTCTTCTTAGTGCTAGTGCCTCTGATACTGGGGTCAGTTTCAGTCCCTAGTTATTTTTCCTCTGTCCCCCTTTGCCATCCCCTATTTCCCCCCTCAGGATGCCTATCATACTCATCTGATTATTATTTATTTTTACTTATTTATTTAATTCTAGGATTGCAAGTACCTTTCAGCCAAGGCTCTTTTACAAAGGTTCCATGTCAGATTGGGTACAGGACAACAAAGTTAACAGTACACGGTACAACAGCACATACAGAAGTGCAGACAAGGGGTTGGGGGGAGAAAGTATGGAGGAGGGGAGAGGTGCAAAGTGCTTGTTGTGATGCCGAGTTAAAGACAGGGGTGCCAGCTAGGCTGGAAGGGCGTGACAGTCACAGGTACTGGAGGCAGAGAGAGAGAGAGAGAGAGAGAGAGAGATAGAGCCTAGTTTTGAAAGGACCAATCTTGGGAGTGGAAGAGATACCTCTGCTAAGATTATTTAACCAGTATGGCACCCTGTAGGCAAATGATCATTGGCCCCAGTGAGGTACAGCATCTAGGAATCAGCAGCAGTTGAGAGTCAGATGCCCTGGTATGGCAGAGGTTTCGGCTAGGGCTGAGGAGGGCTTGGACACCAGGGGGAGCCAGACCCAGGGTTATCTTCTTTGCCATGATGCAGGTTTGGTATTTAATCTGGATTGATAGGTTCAGCCAGCCAGTTTGGGCGTAGAGGTCGTAGGTGTGTGTAAGGCGATGGGCACCAGTTATGAGCCGACATGCTTTTTTTAGAGTGGTTCTGATGCGTCTGAGAGCTGTAGAGGTGGCAGAGCCATAGAATAAGAGGCCATAGTCAATGACAGAGACTACTGAGCTTAGGACAGCAATCCTGAAGGCCTCAGGGGTTAGGTGTGCCCTATGTCTGTAGAGGAGACCAAGTCGCATGTTAGCCTCCTTGGCTACGCTGTCTACATGTGCTCCATAGGACAGGTTATTGTCAAGAGAGATTTCAAGGTATTTAAATGAGGGGACCTCTTCAATAGGCACTCCAATGTAATTTATAATGGTCAGCGGATGCTGCCTGCTCTAGTTATATGAGTTAATGAATAGCATGGTTTTGGTTTTTTTGTAGTTAAGGATGAGTTTTTGATTGCAGAACCAGTTATCTATGGCTATGAACCTGAGTTGGAGCTTATGCTGTAGGCATAGTGGGTTCTTATGGGTGGCATGGATGACGGCATCATCAGCGTACAGGATGAGTTTTTCCGGGCATGATTTGGGGAGGTTATTTAGAAATAGGCTGAAGAGAAGGGGCCATAGTATGGATCCCTGGGGGACTCCAGAGCGAACTGGTAGTGCGTTGAAGAGGACACCTCCAATTTTCACTCTTTGTGATCTGTTCTCCAGATAACTTTTGAACCAGGCTGTGGAGTCAGGGGAGAGCCCGGCAATTTCTAGCTGGTCCAGGAGCAGGCTGTGGTGAATGGTATCAAAGGCCTTAGTTAGGTCTATGAAGATGGAACCGGCTAGTTGGCCATTATCCAGGGAGCTGTGGATGGCTCCAGTGAATTCCAGGAGGGCTGTTGTGGTGCTGTGCCCTTTCCTGAAACCAAGCTGCAAGGGGCACAGGATATTGTGATTGTCCAGATAATCTGTGAGCTGGTCAGCAACTATGCGTTCTATAGCCTTGGATAATGGGGGCGGTATGGAGATTGGTCGGTAGTTTCCAGAGTTGGTCCTCCACTTACTGATCTCCCACTTACACTCCTCCCTAACCTCCACAATTCCTCCCTCAAACTAGCCTGTCATCTACAGACCATACACCCCCATCCTCCAAGCCCAGTCCAGGATCATGGCAGACCCATACCCTGTACACCCCTCCACCCTTCCAAAGATGCTTGACCTATTGACATGTGGCACCTGCCCCATTTTGGCCCCATCTTATATTACAGGCTCTTACTCCCAGGTTCTGTACCCTACTACAACTGTCAGGCCCCTATTTACTCAAATTCCTCCCCCCCCCCACTAGTTCCCCTACTGACCCCTTGCCGACCGGGGTAATTCAGTCTCAAATCTCATCTGTTAGGTACAGTATTACTGTAGCAATCCTAAAGCCTCCTTGTACGTTTTTCACCCCTCAGCTACCATACTTTTTGTTCTCGGCTTTCATATAGTTTCACTTAGCCCAGTTACAAATCTATTGCACTCCAAGTATTACTCAGCTCAGAGAAATAAACAGAACAAATAAATATGTATTATTACTGCAATCATAACAGTATAGCTCAGTACTTAGCTCAGTTAGAGAAAGAAACAGAACAACTAAATCTGTATTATTACAGCAATCCTAAAGTATCCAATCATTGCTTTGTCTCCATTCCAGAGATCCTGCTGTAATATAGGACCACAGACGACCATGGGTGTGAGGGTGGGCAACTGTAAAGACCCGACAGAGCTCCACTGAGCTCGCTCACTCTCCCTCTCTCACTCGTTCATTCTATTTCTCCCATCGCTGCAGGCTGCCCTTTTGTACTGGGCTCGTGCCTGCATTGGTACCTTTTCTGCCCACAAAGAAATCTGCAGCAGTCCCGACACAGCTCCACTGAGCTGACTCACTCACACCCTCTCTCTCACTCAATCATTTTGTTTCTCCTGGTGCCGCAGGCTGCCCTTATGTACTGAGCTCCTGCCAACATCGGCACCTTTTTCTGCCCACAAAGAAGTTCACAGATGTCCCGACAGAGTTCCGTTGAGGTCGCTCACTTCCCATCTCTCACTTGCTCATTCCGTCTCTCCTGGCACTGCAGGCTGCCCTTGTGTACGGGGCTCCTGCCTCCGTTGGTGCCTTTTTCTGCCCACAAACAAATCTGCAGCAGTCCTGACACAGCTCCATTGAGTTCTCTCACTCGCCCTCTCTCACTCGCTCATTCCGTTTCTCCTGGTACTGCATGCTGCCCCTTTGTACTGGGCTCCTGCCTGCATTGGTGCCTTTTTCTGCCCACAAAGAAGTCCACAGCAGTCCTGATAAAGCTCCATTGAGCTTGCTCTCTCCCCCCCTCACTCACTCGTTCAGTTTCTCCTGCCGCTGCAGGCTGCCCTTTTGTACTGGGCTCCTGTCTGCGTTAGTGTCTTTTTCTGCCCATAAAGAAATCTGCAGCAGTCCTGACAGAGCTCAGTTGAGCTCGGTCATGCCCCCCTCTCACTCACTCGATCCTAATTTGTCCCAAACACTGATTTCCCAAAGTGACTGCTCTATTCTGCGCCAGAAGCACGAAAACACATTTCAGCCAGGATGTGAAAAATGACAGCTGTACTGTTCTTAAGGAGGTGTGAAAAAATGTCAGTGTTGAAAATCTGGTGTGAAAATATTACTAATTTGTAAAGTTACATAGGTGTGTGGAAACTGCACAACGAACGCTCGTAACACAGTCATTTTATGGACTTTTATCACAGAATTTTAAACATAGGCATTTTAGAACCTCTGCTCATGAACAGTGTCACTGTGGTTTTCTTAATGTGTCCCAAACACTGATTTCCCACAGCAACCACGCTATTCTGTGCCGGAAGTGCGAAAACGCATTTCGGCCAGGATGTGAAAAATGACAGCTGTACTGTTCATAAGGAGGTGTGTAAAATGCCAATGTTGAAAGTCTGGAGTGAAAATATTGCAAATTCATGAAGTTACATGTGTGCGTAGCAACTGCGCAATGCACACTCGTAAAACAGTCATTTCTTTTATTTTTTCTACCGAATTTATTACTCAGCTCAGTTAGAGAAATAAACAGAACAAATAAATATGTATTATTACAGCAATTATAACAGTATAGCTCAGTACTTAGCTCAGAGAAATGAACAGAACAA
This sequence comes from Neoceratodus forsteri, assembly GCA_016271365.2. Taxonomy (NCBI): domain Eukaryota; kingdom Metazoa; phylum Chordata; order Ceratodontiformes; family Ceratodontidae; genus Neoceratodus; species Neoceratodus forsteri. The sequence goes on along the minus strand of CM028133.1, from coordinate 79,587,602 downwards.
CTTAATCTGTATTATTACAGTAGTCCTAAAAGTACCCAATAATTGCTTTGTCTCCCCTCCAGAGACACTGCTGTAATATAAGACTGCAGAGGACCCGAGCGGGAGGGTGGGCAACTCTAAAGCCCTGACAGAGCTCCATTGAGCTCGCTCACTCCCCCTCTCTCACTCGCTCATTTTATTTCTCCCGATGCTGCAGGCTGCCCTTTTGTACTGAGCTCCTGCTGGCGCTGGCGCCTTTTTCTGCCCACAAAGAAATCCGTAGCAGTCCCAACACAGCTCCATTGAGCTCGCTCACTCCCCCTCTCTCACTCTCTTATTCTGTTTCTCCTGGCGCTGCAGACTGCCCTTTTATACTGGGCTCCTGCCTGTGTTGGCACCTTTTTCTGCCCACAAAGAAATTCACAGCTGTCCCGAAAGAGCTCCGTTAAGGTCACTCCCCCCCACTCACTCATTCTGTTTCTCCTGGAGCTGCAGGCTGCCCTTTTGTACTGAGCTTCTGCCTCCATTGGTGCCTTTTTCTGCCCACAAAGAAATCTACAGCAGTCCTGATAGAGCTCCATTGAGCTCGCTCACTCCCCCTCTCTCACTTGCTTCTTCTGTTTCTCCCACCGCTGCAGGCTGCCCTTTTGCACTGGGCCCCTACCTGCACTGATGCCTTTTTCTGCCCACAAGGAAATCTGCAGAAGTCCCGACAGAGCTCCATTGAGCTTGCTCGCTCCCCCTCCCTCACTCGCTCTCTTGTTCTGTTTCTCCCAGTGCTGCAGACTGTCCTTTTGTACTAGGCTCCTGCCTGTGTTGGGGCCTTTTTCTGCCCACAAAGAAATCCACAGGAGTCCCGGCATAGCTCAGTTGAGCTCAGTCACTCCCCCCTCTCACTCGCTCGATCTTAATCTGTCCCAAGCACTGATTTCCCACAGTGACAGTGCTATTGTGCGACAGAAGTGCAAAAACATATTTTGGCCAGGATGTGAAAAATGACAGCTGTATTGTTGATAAGGAGGTATGAAAAAATGGTAGTGTTGAAAATGTGGAGTGAAAATATTACAAATTTGCGAAGTTACAAGGGTGCTTGGAAACAGTTCAATGCACCAAATTTTCAACATAGGGGATTTTTAGACCTCTGCTCATGAACAGCGGCACTGTCATTTTCTTAATCTGTCATGGACACTGTTTTCCCACTGTAACCACGCTATTCTGCACAGGAAGTGCGAAAATACATTTTGGCCAGTATGGGAAAAATGACAGCTGCACTGTTCACAAGGAGGTATGAAAAAATGCCAATGTTGAAAATCTGGCATGAAAATATTGCAAATTTGTGAAGTTATGAACGTGCATAGCAACTGTGCAACACACACTCGTAAAACAGTCATTATTTGAATTTTTTCCACCAAATTTGCAACATAGGCTTTTTGGAAGCCCACCTCATGAATACTGGTGCTATTGTTTCATTAATCATTCCTGAAAGGTGATCCTGCACAGTGACCACGAAATCACCTTTTGGAACCGAATAATGCCATGACAGTGGCTGAATTCATGAGGAGGGGTTCCAATAAAACTCACGTTGAAAATTTGGTGGCAAAATTGAAAAAACTCTTTATCCCATTATACAGCTTACTGGCATTTCTTCAGTTCGCGGTTGGCTTTGAAGAGTGCAGACATGTTCCTGGTCCACTGAAGATTGTTGCACCAAGCTCTGGAGGCAAGTATGGGGTGAAGAGGGGTGTGGGGAGGGGGGTACGCAGTGGGTGGGTGTGGGTTGTGGAAGGGGAGCAGACAGCGAGGGACTGTTTTCTTCTTTACAGGGTTAAAAAAAAAAAATTGACATCGCGGGACAGTTTTCCCTTTTAGCAGGTACTTTCAGCACGCTGGGATGGGCTCCCAGTGTGCTACCTGCATGTTTTGAGGTGGGGGGGACTGCAGCTGAGGGGGATTGGGCACCCCTATCGGCACATACTGGGAGAGGTCTCATGAGCCGAGGGGTATTGGGCACTGCCTCGGCACACAAGAAATGGAGGGAACATGATGCCGAGGGGGACTGGGCACCCCCTCAGCAGACAACAGAAACAGACGGGGACTGGGCTTCCCATCGGCAAACTGGGTCAGGGGACTGCAAGGGACCGCCCTGCAATGATGAGTCGCTCCCTCATTGCAGCGGAATGGCTGACGCTGCAATGATGAGGCGGCCCCTGATTGCAGCGGCTAAAACATTTCAAGGTGGTGGCACGCTGGCTGAACTAGTGTCAGCAGCAGCGTGCCACTCCATTGGGGAAAGCGGGCCAAGCCTCAAAAGGCAGTGGGGGAACTGGCCATAACAGTGCTGCACCTCAACAATCTGCTTCTGCAGCAAGCAGCTGCAACATATTCCTTGCGCATGTGTGCAATCAACATAAAAAGAGTGGTTGGTGCCATTTTAGGAAGATCGGGGAGATTGAAGGGAGGGGGAGAAGAGAGAAGAGTTGGAGGGTCGGCCCACAAGTTCTACTATAGGGCCGAAGTGGGGCTGGGGTGATCCGCTTGCCACCCAGGCCCTCCTCCCTCGAAGACCCAGGTATGAGAGTGTGGAAGTTCAGGCAGTAAGTGAAAGGGAGCATGGAACACCAGTTGTGTCATGTCGGTGATGTTGGTTGCTGGAGCCCGTGAGAAGCTGAAGGATGGAGGCCCCCAAGTGAATTCTGGCACCTTGGTAGGGTAAGCACTGATGGGGGCCCTTTTTTTTTTTTTTTTTAATTAGTATTGTTTTTTTGTCCCCATTTATGTCCTCGTCCCCATTCTCGTGCATGAACGTATGTGTGTGGAGGAACATGCACGTCACGTCCCGAGACCTCCCTTGTTGATGCCCCCTCCCACTTACACAGCCACCGGACCTCCATCTGGTGGCAGCGGAACTACGGGGGTGACAACCTCCCAGGAGAAGAGAACTACCATAGGCTGCTCGATCCTACCCCCCCCGTGTCGGCACTCCAATGATCTGAGGTCATTCCTGAACTGGGGGCCTGTTTTCTAAATAATCTCACCTACGGGTGAGTGTGCCCTGTGAACTGGTGGCATTTCTTTGGGTGGGCCTGTTCTGGCAGATGGGACCTGGGGTGCAGTTCAGAGTTGGCAGCCTGAGGGAGTAGTGGTGGCAGACGTGTGGAGGAACGTGCATGTCATGTTCCGAGACCTCTCTTCTCCTGGGAGGTTGTCGCCCCCCCCCCTCTGTAGTTCAGCTGCCACCAGGTGGAGGTCCGGTGGTCCTCTATAGGCATAAGAAATCCCTCACCCCGGAAGCACTCTGAATCTCAGTCCCCAGCTCCATACTCTCCACGATAGACTACGGGCTGGTGGTCTATGGAGCTGCTACTGATGCAGTGCTCAAAAGGGTCCAAATTGCACTCAATAAGACATGCCGCCTCACCCTGTGTGCAGATCACTATACTCATACTTGCACCCTGTATGAGCGTACAAACTGGCTTAACCTAAAACACAGCATCAAATACCAAACTTGCCTCCTGGGAAAGAAGGCACTCCTCAGAAAAACCCACCCTGTATAGGAAACCTGCTCGAGGCTTCTCTCTCTCTCAACATACATCACCAGATGGAGGAAGAATGGAGCACTGTCCATACCATTCTGTCGAACCTCACTAGGGCAGCATGCTTTCTCCTATCGGGCCCCCCTCTGGAAAAATGAACTCCCGTTGAAATTACAAACAAACAGCCTGTCTCAATTCAAAGTAGGCCTCAAACAGCACCTAATGTCTAACTCAAAATGCACCTGCTTCTCAGGCCCCACTTGATAGACAGGCCTACCCCCAAGGAAACACCCAGCAGGGCTACCTAGAGAACTCTGCCTCCATTCCAACCTAGCCAAGGGCTTAAGTAAGCTATCAGTCCTCTTTAAACACACTTGGTACTGCCCCTCCAACCCCTCCCCCACACACACACACCATACTCAACAAAGCCCTTTGGAGCTGCTCCCCCCATCACAGCCCCCCCTTTTCACTATCCCCCCACCTCTTGCTCTCTGCGGTTGGTTTCAAACCCAGTTCCCCTTGTTTCACTGTCACCCAGCCTCTCGCCATCTGGGATAGCGTTAAACCCTATGCAGTTACTCTGCCATAGTCTATCAACGGATTTGGAGGTTTCCAGGGGTGGGTGTGCTACCTAGGGCAACCGATTAGAAATAGCTTAGCATTCAATTACAACTGCTCAGTTTTTTTTCTCCTATTTGTCTAATTGTCATGTAATCACTATTTAATGCCTAATGATCAGGCCTCTGTAACCACTGAATGTGTATTGTCTTATTGTCCACCCTGACGTGGAACCTATGTAAAAGAGCTCACGCTCAAAGGTCTTTCCGAAATACTAATTAAACAATTACCCCTTTTCCCCCTGCTGGTGGCTGCTACAGTGTTTGGGCTCTCGGGGGTGCAGCCTGTTGAGGCAAGAAAGGATCCATGTGAGAAGTGGTTGGGTGGGACCCCGGGTGGGGTGGCAGGCCATCCAGGTGCTCCATGTGGCACAGCAAGCAGTTCCTTGGGTGAAGGCAGTCCAGAAATTGAAACTGCTGCAAGAGCAGACAATGTCTAGAGTTACCGGACAGGTCTGGGGTATGCATAACTGCCTGGAAGAGCCATCTGTAGATGCATGACATCAGCGATTGAAGATCCGGAAGGTCTTCGATGGTTTCAGTTCTTGCTAAGAGGAACACTGTTTGGAAGTTTAAGACCTCTCTGTAAAGAAGATAGCTCCCTGTGGTTTAAAATCAGCTGCCTGTGTTTTAAAGTAATCCCCAGTGTAGAAGGTTAAAGCAAGGCAAAGCAAGAAATGTGATTGGGACAGTAGAAACATGTCATGCTGTTGTAACGCCCCTACAAATGGGGGTTCCCAAAAAGTCTTCCTTGAGCTTGCCTAAATGCTCACTGCCAGGCTGGTGTCCTGCGTTTTAGCAGTTTAAATGTGATTACCAGAACCTGTATAGCCTCTGTGTACTGTCTCTTTAAGAGCTGCCTGATTGCAGCTTAAGTAATCTGAGAGGGAGCTCTGTTGAAAGATGTAACTATTTACTGAAAATCAATAAGAGTGATAATGATAATGTAGTTTGTCTAACCTGCTTTCTTTGTAGCAAGGACTGTTTTGTTTGTCTCCACTACCTTGGTCCTGGACTGCAAATTGGACCAATCAGTACTGGTGGGACCTAAAATGTAGCCGGACTACAGGAGCTGTCCGAATTCAAAATCTGTCGGAACTGTAGTTTGAACATTTTGCACCTTTTTTGCAACTGAAGGGGGAGCTCTTGCTTTGACTGACAGCCAAATCAGCCAGCCAAATCTTTTGGATCTTGGGGAAGTCCCGGGATGCTTGCAGTTTTCAGTTAGTTCTGAGCTGGGAAGTGAAATGAGAAGAGTTCAAGTGGATTTTGGGCAGCAATCCTGAGTGGATTCGCATGGGAAACCTGTGAAAGGGCTGAGTTTTTGGCTTGCATGGCTGCCTGCTGCTCCTAAGAGGGAGAGAAGAGAATTATTTTGGACTAAATCCAAGTTTGTGTGACTAAAGTAAGCTACTGAAGTGGGCCAGGTTCAACCTGAAGAAGACCGAAGATTTTGCTGAATGTGATTGGCCTGTCAGGAGTTCCAGCTACCCCTAAGTTCCCGGTGTGTGCAGAGACTTTGCGATTGTGACCGGGGAGCGCTATGCCTGGTACAGTAGAATTCCCAGACATGTAAATGTGCTATGAGCTGCTAGTGTATTGTGAGTTAGTTCCCCACTGTGTGAACTGTGTTCTACTTTCTGGAAGCTGTATCCAGCCCAAAACGGATTGCATCCGAATTTGTCTCCATGCGGTCTGGATCTTGCCAGATTGGCCCAGTCAGAGTACTCACTGCACAGAGAAGCCATCGATGAGAGACCTGCCTGGGAATCAGCCCCCCTGCTCCGCGCTTGAACAGGAATTATGCCTCTGCGACTTGTGTGGGCCCTGCTTCTCCTGGCATTCCAAATCAACCAGCTGCAGTCTCAATTTTCGTCCAGCCCGTGTCCAGTCTTGGGTATCATGAGTAAATACCAGGGTAGCTCCCTACAACAACAGCTTAATCTGAGTGTGTCATCTGATTGTCTTGTTTTGTTTCCTTTACTAACTGAGCCCTCTGGCTCTGGATTACAAATATTGTGTACTGTGCATGTTGTGTTTTCCACCACAGGGCCCCAACCAGTTGCAACCCTGAGCAACGGTCCTGGCTAGCCCATCTCTTCTCCACCTGGGTACCCAGAGGTGGACTGTGTGGGGGGACTCAAAGCGCATGCATAACTGCTTGATTGATATAACCTTTAAGCTAATAAACCTGATTTTGCCCCTCCCTTGTTCAAGTCCCCAGAATAAATCAGATCTAACTTTTCTGCATGTAATCTGACTGTGGTTCCAGTTTGTGCTCAAAGTACTGTACTGTTGCTATTTGCTGTGCATAACCTTGTTTTACAAGGGGTTCCCAGGGTTGAGCCAGAGGAACCAGTGCTGGTGGTAAGTGCAAACAGTGTGGGTACTTGTGTGGTGTACCAGAGGTATTGTAAAAGTGATTATTATACAGTGTTCAGGCCAGTAGAGGGGAAGGTTACAATGTCCTGGAGGGCTATGCCCAGGTTAGCTTGACCACTACCAACCCTGACCTCCAGGTGGAGGCACCCATTTCAGAACTCAGGCCCCTTAACCTGCTACTAGCCAAGCAGGCAGGGGTAGTAGCCCTTGGGATAGCGCCACCTAGGGGTTACATCTTGGCAGCACCACTGGGATTAGCATCCCCTAGTGGCCACATTTGTGAATTGCTGTTAAAAATAAATGGCTACCCCAACAGAAGTGGCTGTACACCAGTTGGTGGGGTGGTGTACTGGGCAGGAGATTGAGCCCCAAAATGCTATACTTATCCTGGATATTCCCCTGGGTACCAATAAGGACACTGTACAGGGAGTACTTTCCAAGGCTGAATGTTTACAAAACCCTGTGGTGCTGGGTTGACAGGCTAATCTGCTCGCCCAAAGTTTCATGGTGTTAGTAGAGTGTAAGGACCCAGTAGACAGTTCCAAAGTGCCATGGGCTATCACCCCCGAAGGAGCCCTCACTGCCTAGAGAGTGATAACTAAAGACAGTAAAGACCCTGGAGAGAATGAGCCCCCCCCACTATCTGAGACGTTTGAGGAGAAATTTGCTGAGTTGTTGCTGGAGGAAGGGAAAACTGGAGGACTTAAAGAAACTATTCCTGCCACCTGGAGGTGTTCCTCCCCCAACACCCCCTCCTGCTCCAGCACCCATTATTGCCCCTCCTTCTGTGCCCGTGCCAATGCTAGCTCCTATGTCTGTACCTGCCGTTCGTCACGACTCTTACCGAAGGTTGAGAATCTTCTCCGCCACCATCCCCACCCCCCAAGGGGAGGATGATTGGGAGACCTGGATAGATTGTGATGCCCCTTTGGTACCTGAATGGCAGTGTGCGGAGGCTGAGAAATGGAAAAGGATCATAGAAAGTTTGAGGGGTCCCGCCCTAGAGGCCATTAAATTTCTGAGGTCCACAAACCCTGATGCATCTGCCCAGAAGTACCTATCTGCACTCGAAGGCAATTTTGGGAGCATTGAGTCAGGGGAGAACTTGATGTGGATATTTCGAGGTACAAAACAATGGCTAGGGGAAAGTTTGTCTGCAGATGTTACTCGTCTGGAAAGAGCGCTACAGAAGGCTTACCGAAAAGGTGGGTAGCTGCCAGTGATTTAAACCATGTGAGGCTGGGGCACATACTGCAACATGCAAATTATTCTAAATTGCAGCTCCTTCAATTAAGGCTCCCAGATAGGAGGGGTAACCCACTGGACTATTGTGATTTGATAAAAGAACTCCGGGAGGTTGAAGATGAAGAGGGGGATTGTAATTCTAGGGTGAGTGCTGCCCAAGTGATCACGGCATCAGAAGGCCCTTCTGAAGTGGGGACCAATGAGGGTGTGCCACCATGGGATGAACTGCTGAGGGAGTTCAGGGAAACAAAAAACAGTCTCTTTATGAAAGCCACTCCGCAAGTACAGGCACCGACCCTTATCCAACTGCATCTGCTATGGGGTTGGGGGTGTCCACCCAGGCATCTCCTGCTGACAGCAGCTCGAAACTTGATGTCTTGACTATGGAAGTAAGAGAATTAGCGAGATGTCTCCAAATGCTCACCACACAGCAGACAGAGATAGCACCAAGGTTTTCAGTTGGTAGTACCACTGCCCCAGCTCCCAGTGTGATGCCTCGGCCACCCCAAATCCCAGAAAACATATTTTGTCATAACTGTGGGAAAGATGGGCACGTGAAGAGAGAATGCCGGTCCACAAAAGACCTAGATAAAGTTGCATACAGGCTTCAAGGAGAGCTTCGGAGAATGAATCAGTGGTCGAAGAGTGCCCAAAATGACCACAGTGAGGGTTCAAGAAGTAGTAACTCAAATCCCTATGTGGCTACATCATCTGTCCAGGCCCCTGCTGCTGTCCCTCCAGACTGGTCCAAAATAGTGGGCCCTTCAATGGAGACTACTGTGGCTGTGAATGGTATTCCTACTAGGGCTGTGCTGGACAGTGGGTTGCAAGTGACCATTGTATTTAAGGACTGGTATGACAGACACTTATCTGCTGTGGGCAGACTAGTTGGGCCTAGCGGTCCTTATCTGCCGTCAAAGTCTATGTTTCTGTGCCCTTACAATCCCTGGAAGGCCTACATGTGTGGGGGCTGAGTGACAAGTCTTATCCCTACCTAGGATATGTCCACCTCTGGTTGTCATTTCCTGCAGCTGTAACTGGTGTAGAGGAGCAAGTCGAGACACTGGCCTTAGTGTGTCCCCCTACTGCACTGTATGATGGGATTCCCCTGTTAATTGGGACCAACGCCCACATGTTTGGGAGACTGGCACAACTCTGTCATGAGAAACAAGGGCGACGGACTGGGAGAGCCCTAAGAATTCCCGCTCTGATCAAGAGGGCCTATGATTTGCAACAGAACCCCAAGGGAGTGGACCAGGATGAACCGGTAGTGATCGTGTGGAAGAAGGATCCCGATTCAATGGTATTAGCCCCTAACGCCCAGTGTACCGTTCAAGGGAAGGTCCGCCTCTGCAAAGATATCAAGAAAAAAATACTGTTGGATGTGCCAGGTGATGGAAAACTGCCGGAAGGATTACTGGTTAAGCCCAGCATCTTGCCAGCTCGTGCTCATGCCTATGCACGACGAGTGATGGTCCAGATTCATAATGTGTCAGATCGGGAAATCTGGGTGAACAGAGGATGCACCCTAGCTACAGTACACTGCGTAGACACTGCAGTGTTGCCCAGCAACAAGCCCCCTTGAAAGACAGATAGAGTGACTCCCAACTTGCTTGATTTTGATGATTCCCCGTTGCCAGCTGAATGGAAGACTAGAATTAGCCAGAAACTTGCCCAGAGAGATCAAGTGTTTTCGTTGAAGGAATGGGATATGAAATGTGTCCAGGGTGTGGAGCATCACATATGCCTGCACGATGAATGGCCATTTTGAGAGAGGTCTTGATGCCTAGACCCTGCAGATATAGACAATGTGAAAAGACACTTGCAGGAAATGCTCGCGGTTGTTGAGATACAAGAATCCAGGAGCCCATATGCTTCTTCCATTGTGGTTGTGCGTAAGAAGAATTGAACAGTATGAATGTGTGTGGATTATTGGACCCTCAACAGGCGGACCATCCCTGATCAATACACCATGCCCTGTATACAAGATGCTCTGGATTGTTTGAATGGGAGCAAATGGTTCTCGGTGTTGGATCTATGCAGTGGATATAACCAGATTCTGATTGCTCCAGAGGACTGTGAGAAGACAGCCTTCATCTGTCCTTTGGGGTTCTATGAATTCCTGAGAATGCCGCAGGGTATATTGGGTGCCCCAGCCACCTTCCAGCGACTGATGGAATGAGCAATGGGAGACATGAATTTTCTGGAATGCCTGGTGTACTTGGACAATGTCATTGTGTTTGGGAGCTCCCTAGAGGAACATGAGAGTTGTCTGTTCAAAGTACTAGACCGACTGGAAGATTTCGGCCTCAAGCTGTCCATTGACAAGTGCCAGTTTTTCCAAACCTCTGAAGTATGTGGGGCACATAGTGTCTACAGGGGGATAGAGACTGATCCTAGTAAAGTTGAAGCCTTGACTACTTGGCCCCAGCCCCACAATTTGAAAGAACTACAACATTTCCTGGGATTCTGTGGCTACTACCGCCGGTTCATAAAGGGCTATTCCAAAGTGATTCGGCCACTCTTGAATCTTACCCAGGGTTACCCTCCTACCAATCGAAAATACAAAAAAGGGGCCATCAAAGAACCGGACAAAGCATATTTCTGTCCAGGTGACTTTTCGTGTCCCATTGGACGCCTGACTGTGAAGCAGCTTTCCACAAAGTCATATACCAGCTCACCCACGCCCCCATCCTTGCTTATGCTGATCCTACCAAATCCTATGTGCTGCATACTGACGCCAGTCTGCAGGGTCTAGGAACTGTACTGTATCAAGACCTTTAGGATGATTTGAGACCAGTGGCATTCGCCAGTAGGAGCTTGACCCCGTCAGAGCGAAACTGCCCTGTGCACAAGTTTGAGTTCCTTGCATTAAAATGGGCCATTGTCGACCAGTTTCATGATTACCTCTATGGGGCGAAAATATTGGTGAGGGCTGACAATAAACCACTGACCTATGTACAGACTTCAGCTAAGTTAGACGCCATGGGGCACCGGTGGCTTTCTGCATTATCAACATATGATTATGCTGTCAAATACAGACCGGGCCTGAATCATATTGATGCTGACGCCCTATCCCAGAGGCCCATTTCCAAGAGCGACTGTGTCAGGCTGTCTGAACCTGATATCCGAGCATTGTGCCAAAAGTTTGATAGAAATGAACAGATGTCTACGGACACAGTGGACTGCTTAACAGATTGCTTGGGCCCCTCCGACACCTGCATACCAGCTGTGTATTGCCACTTTTCTGTTCTAGATATTAGCGCACTACCTCAGTTTGACAATGACAGCATTCAATGGGCTCAATCCCGAGATCCTATGATTCAGCCAGCACTTGACGCCCTTCGTGCAGGAAAGGATGTGTCTAAGTTGCATTCCTTTAATCTGCGAACCGCTTTATTGTTTAAAGAGGGACCCAGGTTGAAGCTGCTTAATCAGTTGTTGTATAGAAAGACAGTAGATCGGGGTGGCCATATAGACAAGCAACAACTGGTCCTGCCCACAGCCTTCAAAGATTTGGTACTGAGGTCCCTCCACAATCATATGGGCCACCTCGGTATCGACTGGACCCTTGATCTAGTACGATCTCTATTCTACTGGCCCAAGATGGGGGCCAATGTTGAGCACCATGTAAGGACTTGTAGTCGTTGCCTGCAGAGAAAAGCCCAGCCTCAGAGGGCTGCCCCCCTTATCAACATCACTACCAGCACCCCAGTGGAACTAGTCTGCATAGACTTCTTGAGTTTAGAGCCTGATCAGCAAAACATTGGCAATGTGTTAATGGTTACAGACCATTTCACACGGTATGCACAAGCTTTTCCCACCAAAGATCAAAAAGCATCTGCCGTGGCCAAGGTGCTAGAGGAAAATTTCTTCATCCACCATGGTGCCCCCCAGTGAATTCACTCTGATCAGGGCCGGGACTTTGAGAGTCAGCTAATCAAAGAAATGCTCTCTCTCTATGGGGTGTGTGAAAGTCAAGAACCACCCCTTATCACCCACAGGGGGATCCTCAACCAGAATGTTTTAACCACACCCTGCTAGACATGCTAGGCACCCTCCACACAAAAGATAAGCATAAATGGAGCCAGCAGATTAGCACCTTGGTACATGCATACAATTGCACGAAGAATGATGCTACCTGGTTCTCTCCCTGCCGCCTCATGTTCGGGAGAGAGGCCTGGCTGCTTGTTGATGTCTGTTTTGGGGTTTCTCCCGATGGGGTCCGAGCCGAAGATTACCTGCAATATGTTCAAAAACTTAAAGCTCAATTGAACTATGCCTATCAAATGGCCCAGACAATGGCCGCCAAAAGAAATCTAGCCAACAAAGAGAGACATGATAGAAAAGTAAAGTCTCAAGAGCTTAGGCCTGGAGAGCGGGTGTTGTTGCGAAATTTAGGATTGCATGATAAACACAAAATTGCTGATTGATGGCACCATCTTCCCCATGTCATAGTTGGAAAGTTGAATGATTTTCCAGTGTACAAAGTGCGCCCAGAGAATAACTCCAAAGCTGCCAAGACCATGCACCGTAACCACTTGTTACCTAATGGTCAAGTTATAATTGAGGCTGAACCTGCCGAGGTTGATTCCCCTGGACCAGTGACTCGTGCTGCTGCAAGAAAGAAACAGTCAGCCTGCCCCCGTGGTTGCCGATTTAAGACTGCCCCTGCAGCAGGCCCGGAATGATAATGACTGCCAGTCTAACTTGGATGACAGTGAGTGTTATAATGCCTATTACCCCTCATATGAACTGAGTCAGTTGTTTTGTGGAAATCCTATGTTGAATTATGGGGATGAAGCTGGGATTTCTGGACTGCCTAATGCCCCGGCATCATGCTTGGAGCCAATGCTCCCTGAAGGTGAAGTGCAAAGTATCACGTCTGAGGATGCTGAGTCTTTGTGTATTGTGGAACTGTATGATTTGCCTGAAGGAGAGGCTGATGGTATGAGTCTTTCTGGTGACATGCCAGAACTTAAGGAAAACCATGAGAGTGCTGAAAACCCCCCCTTCAGCACCAGAGTGTCTTCAAAATGAGCCAAGTGTTGTAGAAACAGAGACTACAGGGCAAGGGGCTGACAGTGCTCCCAGCTTGAACATTCCCCTTCATGCAGAGGCACCCCTCACAAGTGATAAAAGCTCCAAGACCATTGCTGAAAGTACAGAGACTGTGGTTGTTCACCCCAGAAAGACTGGCCGAGCTGTCAAGCCAGTGGTGCGCTTCAGTTACGATTCTCCGGGAGGCCAGTGGATTTGCTCTCAATGTAGTACACAAAGGTGTTTATGTCTCTCAGAGTTCACTGCCCAAAGTGAGCTTGACAGCCCATTCCAGGTTACTTGTTCTGCCCTCTCACCATGGTGCCCCTGCCCCATCCAGCCCCAAGTTAGCCAATAGGGAAGGCCCCCCTTGCATTGTTTAGAGTACAAGAAGTTATTACATGATTCTGTATAGTAATGTTCAATTTACCTGTGTAAAATATGCATAATGTATTGTCAGAATGGAAATGATATAGTGGCGTACATTGAAATGTACAGTAAAGTGACAAGTTATGCCAATTGATGAATCAGATAGTACTTGTATAGCATGCTAAAGGTATAAATATCTTGTATATGTTGCATTTTCAATGTTATGATGGTACAGACTTGACGCGGATGCCAAGTTTTCCCAGGCAGGGAAGGGTGTAACCCCCCCTACAAATGGGGGTTCCCAAAAAGTATTCATTGAGCTTGCCTAAATGCTCACTGCCAGGCTGTTGTTCTGCGTTTTAGCAGTTTAAATGTGATTACCAGAGCCTGTATAGCCTCTGTGTACTGTCTCTTTAAGGGCTGCCTGATTGCAGCTTAAGTAATCTGAGATGGAGCTCTGTTGAAAGATGTAACTATTTACTGAAAATAATTTAGAGTGATGATAATGAAGTTTGTCTAACCTGCATTATTTGTAGCAAGGACTGTTTTGTTTGTCTCCACTATCTTGGTCCTGGACTGCAAATTGGATCAATCAGTACTGGTGGGACCTAAAATGTAGCCGGACTACAGGAACTGTCTGAATTCAAAATCTGTAGGAATAGTAGTTTGAACTTTTTGCACCTTTTTTGCAGCTGAAGAGGGAGCTCTTGTTTTGACTGACAGCCAAATCAGCCAACCAAATCTTTTGGATCTTAGGGAAGTCCCGGGCTGCTTGCAGTTGTCAGTTAGTTCTGAGCTGGGAAGTGAAATAAGAAGAGTTCAAGTGGATTTTGGGCAGCAATCCTGAGTGGATTTGCATGGGAAAACTGTGAAAAGGCTGAGTTTTTGGCTTGCATGGCTGTCTGCTGCTCCTGAGAGGGAGAGAAGAGAATTATTTTGGACTAAATCCAAGTTTGTGTGACTAAAGTAAGCTACTGAAGTGGGCCAGGCTCAACCTGAAGAAGACTGAAGATTTTGCTGAATGCGATCAGCCTGTCAGGACTTCCAGCTACCCCCAAGTTCCCGATGTGTGCAGAGACTTTGCAATTGTGACCAGGAAGCGCTTTGCCCGGTAGAGTAGAATTCCCATACATGTAAATGCGCTATGAGCTGCTAGTGGGTTGTGAGTTAGTTCCCCACTGTGTGAACTGTGTTCTGCTTGCTGGAAGCTGTATCCAGCCCAAAACGGACTGCATCCGAATTTGTCTCCATGCGGTCTGGGCCTTGCCAGGTTGGCCCAGCCAGACTACCCACTGCACAGAGAAGCCATCGACGAGAGACCTACCTGGGGATCAGCCCCCTGCTCCATGCTTGAACAGGAATGACGCCTCTGCAACTTATGTGGGCCCTGCTTCTCCTGGCATTCCAGATCAACCAGCTGCAGTCTCGATTTTCGTCCAGCCTGTGTACAGTCTTGGGTATCGTGAGTAAACACCAGGGTAGCTCCCTGCAACAACAGCTTAATCCGAGTGTCTCATCTGATTGTCTTGTTGCGTTTCCTTTACAAACTGAGCCCTCTGGCTCTGGATTACAAATATTGTGTACTGTGCATGTTGTGTTTTCCATCACTGGGCCCCAACCAGCTGCAACCCCATGCAACGGTCCTGGCTAGCCCATCTCTTCTCCACCTGGGTACTCAGAGGTGGACTGTGTGGGGGGGGACTCAAAGCACATGCATAACTGCTTGACTGATATGACCTTTAAGCTAATTAACCTGATTTTGTCCCTCCTGTTTTCAAGCCCCCTGAATACATCAGATCTAACTTTTTTTGCTTGTAATCTGACTGTGGTTCCAATTTGTGCTCAAAGTACTGTACTGTTGCTATTTGCTGTGCATAACCTTGTTTTACAGGGGGGGTCCCCAGGGTCGAGCCAGAAGAATCAGCCCTGGTGGTAAGTGCAGACAGTGTGGGTACTTGTGTGGTGTACCAGGAGTATTGTGAAAGTGATTATTGTACAGTGTTCAGGCCACTAGAGGGGAAAGAGGGTGGTTACAGTGTCCCGGAGGGCTGTGCCCAGGTTATCTTGACCACTACCAACCCTGACCTCCAGGTGGAGGTACCCATCTCAGAACTCAGACCCCTTGAACTGCTACTAGCCAAGCAGGCAGGGGTAGTAGCCCTTGGGATAGTGCCACCTAGAGGTTACACTGTCACAATTTCTGCATCAGTTTGAGTATTGCTGAGACTAAGAGAAGGGAACAGTAAGCAAGTGTCTAAGTGAAGACAGAGTAAAGTGAAGGAATATGAAATGAGAGTGCTCTAAGTTTGAACTACTTCTATGTCTGGCTTGTTTCGGTCCACATCTCATGCTGCTATCATGGATGTAGCATTTTCAGGTCGAGGGACTGTCTGCAAGCTGTATGTCAATCTGTTTAAAAAAGAGATTGTTGCAGGACAGCTGTCAGGTTTTGGCCTGTGAAGTACCTGCCTAACACGGAACCTGCCCCAGATGCAGGCATGGCAGGTCCGATAAAATTAGATCCCATGCAGTCCCCTCAAACTAGCTAAAGCAGTGTGTCACATCAGGAAAAACCTCAGCACTGCCCTTACTGAGAGGCCCTGCCACAGCCCTGTCACTGCTGCGACAGACCCACTGCCATACCTGTCAATTGAGCACAAAGGATTTCCAGTCTCCACCCTGGTGAAAAATGGGCTTACCTCCAATCTTCTGACCACCAATGCCATCATATGTATGGAACCCTGACCTTCGCGGTCACATTCTTCTATGCACTGCCCCCCCCCACAGCCTATATGTGTAGCATCACCACCATAAAGATGCCCAAAATCTCCCAGGCCAGGGGTTTGAATCCCTGGCCCATTGGCCCTAGCTCCAGCTCACCACTTCCTCCTTGAAATCTCCCAGCTGCCCCAATTTGAGAGGGCAGGGAGCAAATGAAACACTCTCCAGGGGGCAGACCCAAGCTGCCCCCCAAAAGAAAAACTGGCCACAGGGGGGGAAAAGGGTACTATAGTAAGCCCACCTGTGGGGGGGCTTACACTCTCCCCACCTTTAAATCCATTTCCTGCTGGAAATGGAGCAACTGGCCTTCTATGAGGACACTGACCAAACAGGTATATGCACTCCCCATCCAGCCAGGCCTCCCACAGTGTGTCAGAAACAGGGATCCAAGGGCTTACCCAACAACTGCAGCATGGAGCTGGTCCTGTCTTAAATGAGCACAAACTGGCGGACAGAAACTAACACAAAAACAATGTTGCCAGGCTGTTACTTTGGCCAGAATAACCAATTATAAAACATTAAAGAATATTTCTTTTTTTTTTCTTTCTTTTGAATTCTCCAACAGTCAAAAATGATTTTATTTTTTTGCATTGTTTATCCCCTTCTCCTCACCCCTGGTCGGCCACTCCTTCAGGTCCCCCAAGGTCTTCCCCATCTGCTTGCTCATCCTCTCACCAATCACTTACCTCACATCGTGGCCCCCTCGGATAATCCAGTGTATCCCTTCGCCAGATGGGTCCCCGTCCTCCGAGAGGGAAGGCACCAGTGGGGGCGGCCAGCACACTATTCCATTTTTTGCCCAGGTGCCACTGAGGTAGGACTGGCCATCAAGGCCTGGTGGCAGTGGGAGACCACAGGGACCATCATCCAGTCAGCCAGGGCAGTTTCCTGGGTTTTCTCCCGGGGAGTGGCATGCCACTGAAGTCATGGCATATGTTGACGTCCACCACTCCCCCAGCTATTTCAGCTCAGGCACTTGTGCTGTGCTTCCGGCCTATGCCAGGGGCCAGCAGACACCGAGATGCATCCCTGCCCTCCCCCCTAGAGAAGGCAAGTCTTCCTGGGACGCTCCTTTCCTTCTCCCCTGGCCAGCCCTCCAGCGACCCAAGTCTGTTCCCAAACCTGGGTCGCCAGTGTTGCAGACAGAAATCCAACCGCTGCGCTGATGGGCCGGCCTGGACCATAAAAATTATTTTAAAGAAACAAGTCATCCTCTCTCTACACATTCCCTCCTCATTCATGTGCACGCCATCTTACATCACTTCTCACCTAAAGTGCGCTCTCCCTCAAACCATGCATTTACCATTCCACTCTAGACTTATTACAAACATTTACACATTACTTTTGAACTGTAAACACAGTGGATGTTGCCCACCAGTTCCAGTCCTTAAACAGAAAAGTCCTGTAGTGACCTCCACTGGGCACCAAACTTTAAAGTTCAGTTTTTAATTAGGTACAATACCTGCAAACTTAAAGGCTACCAACTGTCCTGGCCACTTACAGACACTGGGTGTGCAGAGTTCGCAAAGCTGGACCCCCACCATAGGGATAATAATAAGCAGGGTCTGGTTTGGTGCTTTCATCTGCAAAGGAGTCAATGGAGATGATATTTCATCCAGTAACCAGCTACATCCTGGACTAGAGCATAGTGTTTAAAGAGTGTGAGGCCTGCACAAGGCAATGAAAAATACAGGGCCCAAGCCTTTCTTGTAATTTCCTCTGTTGGTGGGCCAGAGGATATAACATGGCATAGAAGCTTGTCCACCATTCCACGAAACACCCAATCTTGATGCTTCTCCTCCACAATGTCCCAGAGTCATTCGGGGATATAAGGGTACTCCGCCATGGTGTATTCAATATAGATTCATCGACGCACCCACCTCTTGGCCTGGAACCATTCCAGGAGGTCATGAACACTGGTCTGACAGGCCTGTCCAGGCTCCACTCACACTCTGGCCCAATAAGGTACTTTCACTGGATCATTAGTAAGCAATCCATCCATCCATCCTGGTTCGTATTCCCTTGCACAGCACCAGCTGGTGCAGGGTAGTATCAGGTAAAGTCAGCATTGGGTGCATATAGGGGTGAGGAATAGCTTGGTAAACCTCCTGGTCAGCAAACTGATAAGACCTGTAAGTCTGTTCCAGGAACAGCACAGCTGGCACCTCCCACACTATCTCATGTGAGGGCTCTGCTACTTCTGAATAGCTTGGAGGAGCCTCCATGGGAATGGTCTCACCCTGTGGAGCACTTGCCGTGCCACCATTGCCAGCCAGGGAACTCACGGCTGACCCCCAGGCCCTGAGGGGCCACCAGATATCACTCCACATCCCTACCTCTCCCTTTGCCAATGGGATAGTCAACAGCAGCAGGTGCCATGCAGCTGGGCAGACAACTTTGCCCCACAGCACCCTTCATAGTGTCCTCCTCCACAGACTCCACTATGACATCTGGGGCTTCCACTTTAGGTTCAACAAGAGGTGCAGTTGACTTGGGTTCCTCAAATGGATCCATGCACCCCACTGATAACAAGGGTGCAGGGTCTACAGATGGTGCTGTAGGATAGTCCCAGGAGAATGTATACTGGAAGGCTTCAATGAATCCAGGATAGGGTCCTCTTGCACAAGCAGAGCATAGCGGCATCTGAATTACTCCCTCACCTCTGTTTCATGGGCTCAAAGAGAAAATGGTACCTCCACAACACATTCCTCACCCAGATAGAATGGTAACCAATCAGCGGCATTGCCTCACTCCACCTGACCAGTCCTCCAGACAGCTTGGCACCTTCTTTGCAGAAAGAAGAAAAGGGTGCCAACCCCCCACAAATGGCGATACATAGTGATGCACCAGAAAAATATATGTAACCCCCACCCAGGTATGCCGTTTCCATCTTGACAGCACTACCTGGTGGGCTGGTTTCGGGGAGAAATATGTCACTCGGCACATTGGCTAGGTTTGGCTACTCTGCAACAGGGGCACCCAAGTAACTCTGGACACAGGAAGCAATAACTGTAATGTCCCAATACCAGAAGTGGGATTCTAAAGTGTGGCTTTTATTCACATCCAACAGAATAAACAAAGCATAGATGGACCCCCATGGGGCTACACTCCTGGTAATGCAGATTTATGGAGATCAAAACACATCCTCATTCACTTTAGCCCTCAGGCTCTGAAACACACTGGGCACACAACCCAAACTTGTATACTGCTCTGCGTTTTCCCTGGCTCGGCTCCCTTGTCAGCCACTTGGACTACCTTCCCTCCATGGCTCAGCTATCATGCCAGCCCTTTGAACACTTTCCATATAGCATGGAAACATTTACTGATGGCTCCCTAAACCACCTATGAGCACTTCTGGCTCCATACGGGAATATTCCTCATCAATCCCACATCTGGGTACTTTCCTCAGGCACTGGCCAAGTCCCTGACTGAAAGCATCAGGTGTCTCAAAGCAAACCTGTAGATGGTGAATTTGGTTACTGCTGATGGGAGGTCTCTCACCTCTCGCTCCCATAATTCATACCCGGCCATTTCTCTGGAATGTAACACCTCATCCTTGAAGACACTTTGCTGTGCAGATTCTTTTTAAATGTATTCACATTCAATCTACTGTCTTTACATACCATTTGTGCTGAACTTGAACATACTTAATAAGTGGCTGTGTCCATTACTCTAGACCCCCCAAAGAGTTAAGCAGTGCAATCCCCACCTCTTCCAAACTGTACTTGGCTGTTTTTTCCTGACCCCACAGTAACAGTCACTTTAGTTTCATCTTGTTTCAGGTGAAAACACAGTGGCTCTTTAGCAGAGCGAACTCACCCTTTGGTTGCAGGTGCCGCACAGGCATTTTCTCCTCAAAGAAATCTCGTCCAGAACTTCTGGTGCCTCAGGACGAACTTAACTCAGGCAGCTTCTTTTTTCCCCTAGCTGGACCAGGGGTGTTGCCCCTGGAAGCAGACCGATTCCTTCCCCCCCATCCCTGCAGGGATGGGGCCCTGAACCACTGACAGTGGTCTCTACCACTTCACTGGGCTCTTCTTGTGTTCTTCTTCAGATGAGAACACACACCTATACAAGGTTTTATTTAACTCTAAAAACTGATTAGTGTTTTGCTCATAAAATTTCTAAAACATTGTGAAAATGCATAGCACTTACCTCACTGTGTTTAACAAACATAACACTTCCAGAAAACCTATATAAATGCTTTCTGTACAGTTAGTATTGCCCCAAGAAAAAAAACTGCTAATCAATTATTTAAAACCCTGCTATACAAAAAAAATAGCTCTTTGACAGAGCTTCGAGCTCTGTGGGTCTGCTTACAGCAGAGCACCTCCTTCCTCTACTACAGACTGCAACAGACCGACTTCAAAATCCCCAGTGTTCTATTCTAACCTCCAACTGCAACATTCCAGTGTGGCTTATGCAGCTGCGACAGTTCTAAAATGATGTCATCCCTCAGTCTCAGCTGAGACTGAGAACAGAGTGAGACAGTGTGAAATCCATTTAACTGGAGTTTCACAAGCTGCCTTCCCTGCCTACCACTAGGTCTTACTGGGATTCTTGTAACCCCGGGTAACAGGGGGGTTACATATATTTGGGCCTGCCACAGCAACCAGACGCTTGTTCCTTCCAGTCCACCCTGAAGCATTTAAGCTTCAACATCCCAGATGAGCCCCCACATTTGCAACCCCCCCTTCCCACTGTCTAGGGTCCTGATGGTGAAAATATGGAGAGAGAGGCATAAATCAGAACCTCCAGTAGTCTCCATCTTTAGCTTAAGTATGAAAGGGTTCTATGTCATAATGGTGACTGCCGAAAGGTGACTGTCATTATAGCAAGAGTACATCGCTAAAAATAAATTTTGGCGATGTACATTCCCAGTGCACAGGAAAACGACACCGGGGACTTAGATTTTTAATGTTAATGCAGGGGTCTGTGCCCCTCCACATCCCCCTACTAAGGGATTATTAACTCAAGGGGGTGCATGTCGGGGGTGGCAAATTCTGGGTCAGAAAGAAATTTTGGGAAAGGCGCACTAAAATGTAGGTGCGTCCAGACCTGAACCCAGAACCCTTGCAGCTTTAGGCTGCCACCCACCCACCATGCTATGGGGCCAGCTCAACAGCCCAATGCCAACCATGCCAGGCAAGACCTCCCTCCCTTCTGTCATGTTTGCTCCCCCAACACGCATATACATATAGCGATGTCCTGTTGGTATATGCACGAGCCTCCCCCATCCTGTCACCTTCCTTACACCTTTGCCCTGCCTTTCCTGGGCCACAAGTGGGTCACCATTTTGGTAGGCGCCCACTTGCGGATAGCCCACCTCACAGGACACTGTATGAAAGGCCTTACCTTGCTTGCAGGTCTTTGAACAGCATGGCCCCAATGATTTTTCTTACCAAACATGGGCAACCAAACTCAAGCCATTACACTTCTGGTAGGCCCGGGTGGATGGAAACTACTTCTTAGCAGGAGCAAATATGATTAATTCATAGGAAATAAATATTTTTTTTTATTTAAACATTTGGTAACCAGGAAAGGCACACCGAGCTGGGGCTTGTTTCCAGGTGCAACCTGAGGGAAGGGTGTACAATCATTTTACATTTGAGATAGAACAAGCACTGAAGAAAAATTTTGTACAGAATTTCAGAAGCACAGCAGGACAGGATATACAATACAATTAATTAATACAATACATAGTGGTATATACAAATGCCAATAAGATGCAGTCAACATACTCTAGTAGAATATACATGTGAATAGCAAGTACGAATGCTTTAGTGTAGTGGCTGGGTACTGGAGTAGCAGGAGCATGTGGGGGGGGCAGTAGTGCACCAAGTTGCTTTTGATAGAGTAAAACAAGGGGTCACTGTCTTTGTGTAGGGGGATTACACTTGCCAATTTCCAGGCTTGTGGGACTGTACTAGAGGAGAAGAACAGATTTCGAAGGTGGGTAGGTGGTGACACTATTTCTGGGGCAGGTAAGAATAGCAATTTAGGGTGGATCCCATCAGGACTGGACTTGGTGATATTTAGAGAGAAGAGGGCATCAAGGACTTCCTGTGGGGAGGTGGGTGTGAATAGGAAGGTGTTGCTACGCAGGTTGAGAGGTTTTTTTGTGGGGGGGGGATGAGGGATGGTCAGGGAGGCCCCAGGAGGTGAAGAATTTTTTTAGTGTGTTGGCAGTGCTGCCGGTGTGTGGGATAATTTGACCATGTTGCAGGTGTGTTGGATTGAGTGAGGGGATCCAGCAAGGAGTGTACCACCTTCCAGAAGGAGGAAAGATGTGTGTTTTACAGCTGCGATCTGAAGTAACTGGCTTTAGCTCATGTTATGGCCTTGGTGTAAGCATTTCTGAAGGAGTTACAGAATTGCCTGGCTTATGGGGTCTGAAGGGATTTGAGACGAGACCATGCCTTGTCATAGGCTTTGCACTGGCAATAAGTGGGGTAGAGACCCATGGATAGTGGCGCTTCTTTACCCTGGCTTTAATCAGGGGGCATGGTAGTCCCACACCCTGGAGAAGATGTACAGGAATCGAGAGAGTGATGTGTCAACATCTACAGCTGAACAGACCTGGTGCCAGTCAGCGTTTCTTCGGTCGAGCAGGAGGGTGGAAGTGTCAAGAGAATTTAATGGACATATTTTTATGTACTTGGGAGCAGATTTGGGTAGCTGGGTTTTTGTGATGCATTATGTGATGCAGTGGTTACTAAAGGCATTGGCAAGTACACTGGCAGAGGCTATTCTGTGCTGATGGGAGGAGAGGACCCAGTCAATAAGTGAGTGCTTTGAGGAATGTGGATTGTAATGGGCGGGCTCTGATTAACTGGGTGAGGTTGATAGACTCGATTTTGGAGGTAAAGGCTTTGGAGGAGGGAGATAGCCAATATAAGTTGTAGTCACCCAGTAGTATTAACTTGCCTTTTGCCACAAGTTGTGGTTGGACAGTGAGGCATGAAATAAGTGAGTCATGGGCTAGATGAGGGGAAACATAGATCACCCCTAAGAAAATTGGGAGGATGGATGGGAGGGTGGTTTGTATAAAGAAGAGTTCATGGGAGCCATGGCAGGATTCTTTATTGGAAACAGAGCAGGATAGGGGTTGTTTTACATAGATTGCAACCTCTCCACCTCTCTTGCCATGGTCCTGTCAGAATGGTGTGTAGCCTGGGATCCATAGAGAGGGGTCCGTAGTCCTATCAAACAGTAGGGTTTCAGTTAGGCAGAGAATGTCCAGGGAGTGCTGAGTCAGTCAGCAGTTAACTAGGTGAAGCTTGGGAAGTAGAATCCTGATATTCATGTGGGCGATGCATAGGCCTTGGTGGTTTAGTTGTTGCGGTTCAATTTTGGGGCCAGGGTTAAATTCAATGTCACCAGCAAGGAGTATAATGAGGAGGAGAAAGAAGTTATGTGGCAGGGAGTTTGCATCTTCTGATGAGAACGATGGACTTGGGTGTGGTTCTAGTGGCCCATAGTAAGGATTTGTGTGTTTCTAACTGAGGGGAAACAGCATTGGTGTTAACCAAGAGGGGATAGGATGGAATGAATTACATGGAGGAATGGGGCTGGGCAGGTGGAGGAGAGCAGGGGTAGTAATGGCATTAGGAGCAGAGGGGGCAGGGTAAATGTAGCTTGAGTATGGGATTGGGGAAGGGGTGGAAAGGAGATAAGAGGCATAGCAGACGAGTAGGATAAGCTTGTGCATTCCCGAGAGGGGCCTGACTGGGCTGGAGGAGTGTGGTAGTATTACCCTAATACCAAGCACCCCAAAAGCATAAAATAATGGAGACTGTTTAATCACTGTAGGGCTTGCATAGGAATTGATACAGTTTTGTGGTGTCAGAGCGACTTGCAAACGCCAGGGAAACCTTTATTTATTTTTTTAGTTATTCAGATCTAGGAGAAATATCTTTGAGGAGGAGCTCATTTACAAAGGTTCCGCGTCAGTAATAAGACATGACATACAGCTTATTCTGATTCAAGGTCAGTTGGCATTCATCTGTATCCCCCTCCCCCGGGTCGTGCCTGAAAATGGGCAGGATTTATCTAGTGCACTTACCTGGTCAACAAAAACTGAATAAAATAAAATAAAAATAAACAGCAGAAACACTGTGAAAGAATAACAAATTCTGGTACATAAAGTAAACATTGAATAAGGTACAAAACAGTGGGCAACACGGAGAACATATTCAGAGGGAAGTGGGCACTGTAAAGCTAAGAATGCAAATAATTAAGGTATTCCTGGTGTTGTCATTAGTGTGGAGGAGGTCAAGTATCCCTGGGGTAGTGAGGCCCAGAGTGGTCTTCTTGGCAAGTAGGCAGACTTGGTATTTGATCCTGTTCTCCAAGTTGAGCCATCTAGTCTGGGAGTAGAGCTCACAAGAGTGTGTTAGGTGGTGAGCTCCTAAAATAAGCCTACAGGCTTTATTGAGAGCCGTTTTCACTCTTTGAAGAGCTGTTTCAGTAGCTGAACCATAAACAACCAGCCTATAGTTGATAATTGACAACATAGAGCTAGATGCAGCGAGGCTAAGGGCTTCCTTGGTTAGGCAGAGTTTGTGTCTGTACAGTAGGCTAATCCTGGAGTTGACAGCCATGGCTACCCGATCAATGTGTTGCATGAAGGTGGGTGAGCAGTCAAGAGTGACCCCGAGATATTTGAAGAACTGAACCATTTCCAGAACTTCACCTTGATGGTTGTGAATTTTCAGCTGATGGGATCTGTGTCTGTTATGAGGAAAGGCCAAGAGCATTGTCTTGGTCTTCCTCTAACTTAGGAGAAGCTTGTGTCTTTGGAACCATGTCTCCACAGCTGAGAAGCTGGCCTGCAACTGTTGTTCAAGGGTGGCAGGGTTGGCTTGACTTGAGAACAGCACAGCATCATCTGCATATAGGAGGATGTGGCTAGGTCAGGACTTTGGAAGATTATTTAGAAATAAACTGAACAGTAGAGGGCCCAGGATTAAGCCTTGGGGAACACCAGTAGTGACACTGCAGGGATCAGAGATGGTGTCAAGGATTTTTACATGCTGTGCACAATTTGAGAGGTAACTATGGAACCACTCCACAGATTCTGGTAATAGGCTGGTGGGTGACAGCTGATGCTGGAGAAGCTTGTGACTGACCATGTCAAATGCCTTTGTTAGGTCTATATAAGTAGCCCCAACCATGTGGCTGCGGTCAAACGAGTCGTGGATGAAAGTGGTAAACTCAATCAGGGCAGTAGAAGTGCTGTGCTCTTTCTGGAATCCATGCTGTTCCTGACATTGCAGCTGATATTTATTAAGGTAGTCTACTAGCTGGTCGCCTACGATCCTTTCGAGGGGGAGAAAAGAAATAGGTCTGAAATTAGAGTGATTGGTCCAGTCGCTGCTTTTAAAGACTGGAGTGACCATGGCCTTCTTCCAGACCAGTGGAAATTTGGATGTTCTAAGGGACAGGTTCAGAATGTGGGTTAGCAGCTGGATTACCTTGCTCAGGGTGAGAGCGAGGAATTTAAGGTTCAGCAAGTCACCACTGGACCTTGCTTTTCCAATGGCCTTAGTGAGGTGTTTTTTGGCCTCGGGTCTAAATACAATTTTGAGGTAGAAGGGTGCATGTATTTGAGAGTTACCATCACCCACGGTGTTAAGGTCACAGTTAGGGTCGAGGAAGCCAAAGGGCACAACCCCGCTAAGGTCAGTGAAAGCTGTGTTGACGGTATCAGCAATCACTTTGGTATTCTGTGTTAGCTCCCCATTGACCTGGAGCATTAAGGGGGAGATTTACTAGCTTTCCCAGTTAATGTTTTTAGATTTTCACAGAAATTCTGGGAATCACCCCAGGATCAGTTTAGTTCCTCCTTGAAATACTGGCTGTTAGCGGTATGAATGGCTTGGGTGAATTTGTTCTGAGCCACCTTGTAGCATTGTATATCTGATTGGGATCCAGAATATTGAGCCTTGTGCCAGAGGTTGTCCCTTTCCTTCATTTGTTTGAGAAGGGAGGGGGTGATCCAGGACTTGCTTGCACCTTTTACTTTCTGCTTCTTGTGGGGGCCAAAAATGTCACAGGCACGTTGAAGGTGTTCACAAAATGCTCACGCGCCAGATCAACATCATCTTTGTTGTAGAACAGGCAGAAAATCAGAGAGAAAGAGATAAGCGAGCTCAATGCATGGCTCAAGGACTGGTGTCACACAAAGGGGCATCACTTAATCAGAACTGGGGCAACTTCTGGGAAAGGGAGTTCTTCAAATTTGACGGCCTCCACTTGACTAAGGAGGGAGTCAGGGTGCTGGGCCAGAAATTTGATGTCCATGTGGGACGTTTAAACTAGCAGGAGGGGAGATGATGGTAGCTCTAGAAGAAACACACAGCGCCTGCCGTCTCTCCCCCTGCAGCTAGCACCATATCTACACACTCCAGGATTGCAAAAGCAGATAGCAGGAAACATTAAACCCTTTCTGACTCTGCAGATGACCAGAGCAAAGGAAAGGGAGGAAACAAAACCAAAAAAAAGGCAAAAGGACAAACAATAAGATTAAGGGGGGCATGACAAACAAAGTGACACATCAAGAATGGTCAGTGCTATGCCTTAATGCACGCAGTCTGGCTAACATGACGACTGACCTCACTGCCACAATAGCTGAGGCAGGACTAGACTGGGTGGCTGTGACCGAAACATGGTTCACAAACAATCACGGTTGGGAGGTAACTATCCTAGGGTATAACTTGTTCAGGAGAGATAGGACTGGGAAAAAGGGAGGTGGGGGTAGCTAGTTATGTTAAGGATACCATCAATGCTACAGAAATGCAGCAGGCACAAGGGGAAACAGAGGATCTATGGATCACAATTGGGGCTGAAAGCCGGAAACCCATTTGGGTAGGAATAATTTACAGACCCCCACATCAGGAGGAAGCCAGGGATAAGGAAATTCTAGAAACCATCCTCCAGATGTCAGGCAAAGGGGATGTGATGCTGGTGGGGGATTTCAATCTGCCGGATATAGATTGGAGTATCCACACAAAGTCATCACAAAAAAGCAGGGAATTCCTAGTCACACTATAGAAAGCAGGCCTAAGTCAATTAGTGACATCACCCACAAGGGGTAATGCTATTCTAGATCTGACATTCACAAACAGAGATAGGGTTCTGGGTGTCGAAATAGGGAACCACCTGGGCAACAATGACCATAACATGGTATGGTTCAAGGTAAAAAGGACTGAAGACTCCACACACTCCAAACTGAAAGTCCTTGACTTCAGGAGGGCAGACTTCACAAAAATGAAGACCTGCCTGAGGGTCAACCTTAGTAACACAATAGAAGGGAGCATTGAGGAATGTTGGACAAGGCTTAAGGATACAATAACCATGGTCACATCACAGTGTGCCCATCAGGTTAGTAAGAACAAAAGGAGAAAAATACCACTATGGTTTTCCAGGGAGGTAGCAACGATGGTGAAAGAGAAGCGCATAGCCTTCAGAAAGTACAAGGAGTCAGGGAATGAGGTGGACAAAACAGAATACAAACAGTAACTAGAAGAGACAGGAAAAGTGATAAATGCAGACTCAGACATAGGTTAGGATAGCTCAGGAAGTAAAAAAGGGTAACAAAACCTTCTACAGGTACATACAAGAAAAAAGGAAGACCAAAGGGAGCATTGTTAGAATCACAAAAAAGGATGGACAACCCACACAGCAAGACAGGGAGAAGGCAGAGGCACTCAATGAGTACTTCTGCTCAGTCTTCACACAGGAAGCAGACAGAAACAAACCAAAAATAGGCATAAAGAAGTGTCCAATTGAAGGATTAGACATGGGTCGCTTCACAGAGGAAAGGGTCCTAGAGGAAATAGACAAGTTAAAGGTAGATAAAGCTATGGGGCCAGATGGGATACACTCAAGAATACTTAAAGAACTTTGGAGAGAACTGGAAGCCCCCTTAGCAGTGCTCTTCAACAAATCATTGAGGAGCAGGAAGGTGCCAGAGGACTGGAAGAGAGCAACATCAGTTACCACTCCACAAGAGTGGAAGCAAGGAAGAGCCAGGAAACTGCCATCCGGTTAGTCTAACGTCAGTCATGGGAAAACTGATTGAGTCCCCGCTGAAGGAAAGAATTGTAGCTGTTTTGGAGCAAACTAATCAGCTTGACAAAAATCAACACGGTTTCACGGCAGCGAGGTCGGGCTAGACAAACCTAGTTGATTTTTTTCAATTGGGTCACCAAAACAGTGGATCAGGGTGGGGCAGTGGATGTGGTTTACCTGGACTTCAGCAAAGCTTTTGACTCTGTTCTGCACAGGAGACTAGTAAAACAAATTCTAGCCAGAGCTGATAGGGCTGTGAAGAGCTACCAAATGACCAAAGTTATTTTCTTGTTAGTGCCATATAATGCTTAGTCACAATCATCACAGACTGACATGCTGCTAATTTCAGTCCTCTTGAATTTATTTGGAGTGCATACTGCTCATGCTGCTGGTGTGTGTGTGTGTGTGTGTGTGTGTGTGTGTGTGTGTGTGTGTGTGTGTGTGTGTGTGTGTGTGTGTGTGTGCCCATAGGAAGCAGATAGCTAACATAGGCTGCAAACTGCACTGTCTGTAATTTGACACTGCAGTCTGAGGTTCAGAGATTCAGTAAACTCCAGACAACCTATAATGAGTTAACCCCTAGGTTGCTGAAAGAAACAGAATAAATATATTAGTCTGAGCTGGACAGATTTTATTTATTTAAGAGATTTACCAGATAAGCATTCTGAGCGGGAACCGCTCGTTTCCAGATGCGACCTGGGGTTACATAGGTCAGACAACAGATACAGTAATCAGTAATCAGATGACAGGAACAGCAGTTTAAAAGGTTTTTTTTGTTAATATCTTGAGAAGTGCTGAGGCACAATACAGTATCACCCCCCCCCCTTTTAGATGCCTTCAACATAGAACAGCAAATAGCAAAAATCAGAGGGGGAGTGCACTATTTTGCAGCTGTGGAGGAATACATCCAAATGTCTAAAAAGGGAGTTCCAAGATCAGCTGTTTTAGAGCTACAATCCCAATAGTGCTGTAGGCTCCACCCACAGCCCTAAAAACTGGAGAACATGGGAGTTGGGCCCGAGGTAACAAACTGGGTCAGACACTGGTTATGTGGGAGAACTCAGAGAGTATTAATGAATGGTACTCTGTCAGAAGAGGGGAGGGTGACTAGCGGGGTCCCGCAGCACTCTGTTCTGGGGCTGATCCTCTTCAACATATTCATCAGTGACATTGCAGATGGACTGAAGAGAAAGGTGTGCCTGTTCGCAGATGACACCAAAATTGGCAACAGGATGGACACACCAGAGGGACAGCATAGCATGGAAGTTGATCTCCAAAAACTGGAGGAGTGGTCCGGGACCTGGCAATTGAAATTCAGTGCCAAAAAAAAAAAAAAACACAAGATCATGTACCTGGGAAAATGTAACCCAGGGAAACTGTATTCAATGGGAGTAGAGCAGTTGGTGGTTACTAGGCAGGAGCGAGACTTGGGGGTGATCATACCAGATGACTTCAAGGTCAGTAAACAATGTGAAAAGGCAGCACTGAAAGCTAGTGGCATCCTGGAATGCATAGGGAGTGGCATCACAAGCAGAAGGTATGAAGCAATCATGCCCCTGTATCAGTCCCTGGTAAGGCCTCACCTGGAGTACTCTGTCCAGTTCTGGAGGCCACATTGCAGGAAGGACATAGATAGGCTGGAGACGGTACAGAGAAGAGCAACAAAGATGGTGCAGAGCTTGCATCAGAAACCGTATAAGGCAAGACTAGATGACCTCGGGGCATGGCCTAGCGCAGGAGTGGAATGGCGGCTTAAGCGAGGAGCTCCGTCCAGATCACTTACTATTTTTCCTCTAACATTCATTTTATTGCCAAACATTTTAATATTTAATATTGGTAGACTGACCAGATGCCTGCACCGACAAAATCAGCGAAGAAACAGTCCAAACTTCCTTATAATTCGCCTGGTGTGAGTGGAGTTAACAAGGGCCTACCTCAGAGAAAAGCATGAGAGGGATCCTCGAAGGAGCCTGCTATGATTCAGGACTCTCCAACACCTGAAGTGTTACCTACTCAGGAAAATTCCTTCCCAGGTCCAATAGACGCCATGGCCAAGGGCTACCAAAATTTGGAGCATCTACTGAAAGACTTAAAATGTGATTTAGGCACATGTATGGAAGCGGGCTTTGAAAATGTAACAGCCCAGATTCAGCATATGCAGCAAACAGTAAATAACCTGGCTGAAAATGTTGCAATGAATGAAACTCGCATCAGTGAAATGGAAAACAGACTGGGGCTCCAGGATGATCTAACTAATCGGCAGTCCACAGACTTGCCTAAGGCACTCAAAGAAATAGAATTACTAAAACAAATCCTTGTTGACCATGAGAATCGGGAGTGTCATTGTAACATTCAGATCATTGGGCTTCCCGAAGGGTTGGAGGGGAAGGACTGTGCTGGCTACCTGCATACTTGGTTTAAGGACACGCTACAACTCCCACCTGACACTGCACTCCAAATTCAGCAGGCTCATCGCTTCCCAGGCCCTAAGCTCCCACCACAGCAGAAACCTTGACATATCAACGTTAAGTTTCTAAGGTATCAGGAAAGGCTCTTGGTGCTTGATGCAGCCCAAAGGAAAGATGCAATTATGATTCAGCAAAACAGAGTTAGCCTTTTCCCCGCTTACTTGAGAATGCTGCAACTGCAAAGGCAAGCTTATGCTGAAATTAAGAAACTTTTACATTCTATTTCTTGTCCCTTCACTTTGGCATACCCTGCTTGGCTTATCATCTGGCCCATGGGAGTACCTCAGAAGGCCTTTACTTACCCAGACCTCACGTTGGAATATACCAGGGAGCTGGAGTGTTACAGGAGAGGTCAAGTAGGCCACTGAGTGCAATCAGCCTTTTCAAGAGGTACTGTGAACTATTTTGGTATGTAGTTGGGGATTGGGGGGGTTCATTGGCCTTATTCCGATCTGTAACACCTTCGGGGACCTATCATGGCGTGATCAGCGGGCACCCCCACCCCTCCCTTCTCTCCTTCTTCTCGCTGGCACACTCTGCGGGACTTTTCTAGGCACCACATTACCGGGCAGTTCTGGACATGACACCTTCTGTGGAACTGTTGTTTTGATTAATCTTCCTGGCTTAAAACAGTCCAATGGACACCAGACACCCACTAAGAAGGCTATTTCACATCCAGACCTTTGGCCTTTAGTTGTCTCGTATTACAGACATTTTGTTGTTCTGACATTACTGACTTTGGTCACTGTTGATTGTTCGGCTTCCTTTCTTGGGGATTAGTTATTGGGGGAGGAATGACGGTCTAGTAATTGTTGGGTTCTGCATGTTTCAATTTTGTATGAAACTTCTCTTTTTTATTTTATTGGGAATGCAGAAGGGGGCAACCAATGTGGGAGCTCAGTTATATATTAGCAGTTAGAGTGCTGAAGTTTAAACTGGGAGTTCCAGTTTGGTGGGGCGGTCAAGTCCCCATCCCTCAGAAGGGGACAGATAACCCTGCAGAGCTCCCTGGGATGTCTATTCCCTGTATTAATTTAGTAGATGAAGGAGGACTGTTTGGGAGAAGGTCTCCCCGGTCCTCTCCCCCACCAAGCCCTCCCTTTTCAACTGAAAGAGGGGGATTATAGAATTTCTTTCCTACAAATTCTTGAACATGTATGTATTGTAGTAAGTGATGGGGCACTCTATCCACAAAAAGTAGTGGATGGGAAATTCAGAATGTCTGCTGATGTTTTTTGGGGGGGAAGAAGTGTTACTGTTGATTTGTTGTTACTATTGTTATTTGTTGCAGTTGGGGTTTACTGTGCTATTCAGGGAAGGGGGGAGAACCTGTGGCAAAAGTTTTGTTCCCAGTCACATGTTGATTTAGTTCTGGTCCATAAAAGTTTTTTGGTGGGGAGGGAGCTGGGACTTCTTGGGGTATACAAAAAATTAGTGGAGTTACCCATTATTTTACAAAAGATATGACGTTGACGAGTTGGGCTCAGTTAGAGTTACTGTCAGTCAATGGCTAATTTAGCCTTTATTTCTTGGAATGTCAATGGCTTGAGAACGGTTGTTAAAAGGAAACGAGTTTGGTCTTACTTTAAGAAATTACAGGGAGACATAATTTTTTTTTTTTTTTTTTAAAGAAAATTCACTCTACTACAGAGGAGGCTGGTCATCTGGCAGGCTGCTGGGGGGCTCATTTTTGGCAGCACCCCTTGTGTCTAAGGTCCATGGTGTTGCTATGTGGATCAGGCCTGGCCTCCCCCACAAGGTATTATTCTGGGTGGCCGATCCCCAGGCAGATATGTTATTGCAGTGGTGGATTTGAGGGGGGTGGGGGTGGAAACTTACTTTAGTATCGGTCTATGGACCTAATTTTTACTCACCAGACTTCTATGCCCGTTTGGCAACCACCCTCACTCTTTTCCCTGATAATATAGCCCCGGGGGGGGGTATGAACACTTACTGGGATTTTAAACTGGAACACTCCGGAATGCATCATGGTGCTCCACCCCGGAGTGCCACAGCTTTACACCGTTTGGTGGATGGTAGATAAATAACAGAAGCCTGGAGGTTTTGCCATCCTGCGTTCAGGGAGTATTCCTTTTTTCCCCCACACTCATAACATATATATACTAGACTGGATTATATCTTCCTTCCCACCCGTATGGTGGGGAGATAGTTGAAGCTGGTGATCACGGATCATGCCCCCCCTCTGGGTAGTGGTGTCTAAGGGGTATGGACCCTTTGGGTACAAGACAGTGGTGAATGGATCCCTCTTTACTTTTAGATCAACAATTTGTCCAGCAACTGAGGGATCACCTGCAGGAGTTTATATCCCTGAACTCCCCAGGAGATACTAGCAGCAGCATAGTGTGGGACACTATGAAAGCATTCATATGGCGGGAAGCTATTTCCTATTCCTCATTTAGAAAAAAACTGAATGCAGCCCAGGAGCATCACTTAGAGCGGACAATAAACCGTCTAGAAAGAGATAATATGCTTAACCTGACCCCACATTTACCTTCAGAACTTAGGTCCTTGAAGGGTTCCCTTAGTCAGCTTTCTACTAGAAAATTGGAGCAGGGTTTGTTGTTAACAAAATCTAATACTTTTTTTGAAAGGGACAAATCAGGGACGTGGTTAGCAGGACTAGCGAAGGCAAGGAGGGCAGAACGTACCATAATAGCCGTAGAAGATCCCCTTGGAGAGGTCACTTATGACCAAATTAAGATAATGATTCATTTAGAGACTTCTACTCCACACTATATACCTTGGAGCTCCCACCTGGAGCGAATCCTGAAACTTTCTTGGGGAACATAGATTTACTAGCCTTGAGGGATCAGGACAGACACACACTCTGGAGACCCTAGTGACCTTGGAGGAGCTGAGAAAAGTGGTGTGGGGAGTTAAGAAGGGGAAGGCTCTGGGTCCTGATGGGCTTCCCTCTGAATTGTAAAAACTGATTTGGGAAGTTGTGGGCCCTCTGATGCTCTGGATGGTGACCGACGCACTGGACATGGGGACCCTGCCGCTTTCTCAGTACTTGGCCACCATAAATGTCCTCCCCAAACCAGGCAAGAACCCTCTTAAGTGTACCTCCTATAGGCCCATTTCATTATTAAATGCAGATTATAAGATAAAAGCCAAATTATTGACTTCTAGGCTGGAGGGGCTACTCCCCTATTTGAGCCATTTGGACCAGGGAGGATTTATAAGAGGGCAGCAAGCTAAGCATAACATCAGACGGACCCTGAATATTATGCATCATTGGCCCTGGGGTAGTGGGGGGGTTATTAGCACTCAATGCCGAAAATGCATTTGACCAAGTCGAATGGCCTTTTATGCTTTGTAACACAGTAAGGGGGGTTGTGTTGCACTGGGATCTTGTAGGCGGGAATATGAGCACACTTTGCACCACGACACAGGATATTCAGGGTCACACAGCACTATGACTATATATTTAGTAGTAAAAATACTGAGAGAGGTACATTCAAAACAATGCAGGATGCAAACAAACAAAAGAAAATAATACCTGGCTCTTTGTTGAGTGCTACCTACACAGTGAGTTTTCAGTTCCCTGTCTATAGCCCAGATAGCTAAGCTATTTTCTGGGGCAAACAAACAAAATCAGAAAAGAGTCTCTTGGTCTTTGTTTCAAACGAAAGTCATTTACCAGTGTTGGGTTTTCAGCCAGTCCAAAGTCAAGATCCAATTCCTAGTCGCATGCCAAACAAAAGGTCAAAGCCGGGAAGTCAGTTGATTCAAATCTCTTTCTTTCGTTCCTTCTTGCTACAAATGCTCATCAGCCACCCTCCACGTCTGTTTCCTCATCAGGTACTGAGAGAGAGCAATTGTTTGAGCCTTCTCTTTTATGCAGGCAGTCACTCTCCTGCACCTGTTCTTAATCAAGCACTCAGCTAGGTGGAGCTGTGGTGCAATGCCTTCTGGGGCTTGTAGTGTGTGCACCATGCTTTGTAGTCCTGACAGAGAGAAAATGGAACAGATGTGCTGGGAGATAACGCCCTTCACAACTCTGCCCAGTGCTGTGTTACACACCTCCCCCCTCAGCTTAGCCCCCTCGGGCTGAACGGCAGCAGAAAAGAAGGAGCGGATCCGGGAAAGAGCATCTGCATTCCCATGCTTGGCACTGGCACGATGAACAATCTGAAAATCAAAGGGCTGTAAACTCAGAAACCATCGGGTAACATGAGCATTCTTTTCCTTAGCCTGTCTCATCCACGTCAGGGGAGCATGATCCGTAACAAGAAGAAACTTACGGCCCAACAGGAAATACTTCAGAGACTCAAGTGCCCATTTGATCGCCAGGCATTCCTTCTCCAGCGTGGCAAAGTGACCTTCATGCGGCAACAGCTTGCAGCTCAATTATATTATCGGGTGTTCTTCACCATTAATGTCCTGTGACAGGACTGCACCCAGAACCGTGTCAGATGCATCAATTTGTATGATCATGGGTTTGGAGAAGTCAGGGGAATTCAGGACAGGAGAGGCACACAGTGCCAGTTTCAAGCAACAGACAGCTTTATCCGCTTCAGGAGTCCATTTCACCATGTTAGGTTGGCTGTTACACGTGAGGTCACTGAGGGGGGCTGCTATAGTAGCAAAGTTTTGAATAAATCTTCTGTAATAGCCCATGAGTCCCAAAATGCCCTTACTTGTTTTTATTGACTGGTTGTGGCCAATCTTGAATGGCAACAACTTTTTCCTTGTGGCTTTATAAGGCCTCTTCCTGTTTATAACTTAAGTACTATCACTTCCTCACCCCTAAGGTGCATTTTTTTGGGTTGGCTGTGAGCTCTGCTTCTCGGAGGGACTGCGTCACAGCTTGCAGTTTCTTCAAGTGGCTGTCCTAGGTGTGACTGTGAATAATAACATCGTCTAAATAAGCAGTGGCATACTACTGGTGGGGTCACAGCACACAGTCCATCAGGCGTTGAAAAGTGGCTGAGGCTCCATGTAAACCAAAAGGAAGCATTGTATATTGATACAAGCCATCAGGGGTGGCAAACGCAGTCTTCTCTCTGGCAGCTTTTGTCAAGGGGACTTGCCAATAGCCTTTTGTCAGGTTAAGAGTGCTGATGAAGCGGGCTGTTCCCAGTCTTTCGATGAGGTCATCTACTCGCGGCATTGGGTATGCATCAAAAGCTGAAATCTCATTCAGTTTTCTGAAATCATTGCAGAACCTGATTGATCCATCGGGTTTTGGGACAAGCACTATGGGGCTAGACCAGGCACTGCGAGATTCTTCAATTACTCCCAGGTCTAACATCTTTTTAACCTCTTCCTTTATCACAATTTGGCATGCTTCTGGTACACGATATGGCTTGAGGTGTACCCGTTTCCCTGGAGAGGTCACAATGTCATGAGTGTCGAGTCGAGTGTTGCCGGGCAGATC
Source organism: Neoceratodus forsteri (assembly GCA_016271365.2). Classification (NCBI taxonomy): domain Eukaryota; kingdom Metazoa; phylum Chordata; order Ceratodontiformes; family Ceratodontidae; genus Neoceratodus; species Neoceratodus forsteri. The sequence continues at coordinate 79,551,709 of CM028133.1, read as the reverse complement.
AGAGAACACATCTTTATTTCTGTCAAGGAATTCGAAGATGTCTTGTTTCTGACTTTGTGTCAGGTCTCTAACCGTCACTGCATCTCTGGGGTTTTCCTCATCTGGACAGGGGTTTGTTTCACTCCAGAAGACATCATGGTCCACCCATTTTTTTCAACAAATTGATGTGATATATTTGTTCAGGCTTTTGTCTACCTGGTTGTTTTACCTTGTAATTGACTTGGTTTATTTTTTCAAGTACCTCGTAGGGTCCTCTCCAGGTGGCCAGGAACTTGCACTCAGTGGTGGGGACAAGTACCAACACTCTGTCACCAGGCTGAAACTCTCTAAGTGCTACAGGATGGTTGTAGGCTCTACTTTGAGCTTCTTGGGCCTTTTGCATATGTTCCTTCACGATGGGCATTATGGCATTAATGCGCTGTCTCATACCTTCCACGTGTTCAATGATGGTTTGGTGGGGGCAGGGTTGGTGCTCCCATGTCTCCTTTGTTATGTCAAGGAGACCTCATAGGCGAGTGGGCATACAGCAGTTCAAATGGGAAAATCCTGTGAATGGCAAGACTTCCCGGATATGGCAAAATTAGATATGGCAGCAACTGGTCCCAGTTCCGTCCATCTGTCTACATGGTTTTTTTAATCATACTCTTTAATGTTTTATTGACTCTTTCAACGAGCCCATCTGTCTGCGGATGATACACGGACATGCGCAGCTGTTTGATTTGGAGGAGCTGGCACAAATCCTTCATTATTCTGGACATGAAGGGGGTTCCTTGGTCAGTGAGGATTTCCTTGGGTATCCCGACTCTGGAAAATATCTGCACTAGTTCTCGGCCGATGCTCTTGGTTGTCGTGTTCCACAGGGGAATGGCTTCAGGGTATCTGCCAGCATAGTCTACTACCACCAGGATGTACCGAAACCCTTTCGCAGACTTCACCAAGGGTCCTACCAGGTCCATGGCAATCCGCTCAAAGGGTGTTTCGATGATTGGCAGAGGAACTAATGGATTTCGGAAAGAGGGTTGTGGAGCTCTCTGCTGGCACTCTGGACAGGAGCGACAATATTGTTCCACCTCAGCATGGACCACTGTCCAAAAGAAACGATTCAGCAGTCTCTCTTTAGTTTTATCCATTCCCAGGTGTCCTCCCAAGAGGTGGCTATGAGCCAAATGCATTACAGTGCGCCGAAAGGGCTGGGGCACGAGCAACTGCTCTGTCAATATGTCGGCTGTTTTATGTACTTGATACAGCAAGTTGTTGTTCGTAGCAAAGTGTGGGTAGGGGAGGGGCTGGTCAGGGTTGAAGGGCCTCCCATCCACCATTTTCACATTTCCTCTGGCGTGCTGGAGTGTGGGATTTTCCAGTTGTGCTCTCCCAAATCTTCCTCTGTACTGTGAGCATGCTGGTGTGAAGAAATTACCCCCTTCTAAGTCCTCTGGAGTGTCTTCTATGACATCTGCTCCTCCGTCTTCCTCTTCATTGTCTTCTCCTACGAAGACTTGTACCATTGGTGTTGACATATTTTTTTTCTTTCAGGTTTGTCAGACACTGTATGCTCTTTGTCGTCCTCATTGTCTTTGTCTTCCTCATTGTCTTTGTCTTTGTCTTCCTCTTTGTCTTCCTCTTTGCCTGTGTCTTCATGGTCTTTATCCTCCTCTTTGTCTTTTTCTCATTTCCAAAGTCTTTGGAAGAATGGACAGTCTTGTCCTAACAACACAGGGAAAGGCAACTGCTTCACCAATCCCAGTGTTCCAGTAAATACACCTTCGTTTTTATTTCAAGGTGTGCTGTGGGATATGTCTTGGTGTTCCTATGGATGCATGTGATGGAAATGGGGTTGTTGTCACTCACTTGGCTGATGGGTGCTAAAGAGGGTCTGACTAGTGTCACCATACTTCCGGAGTCCAACAATGCGTCCACTTCCTGGTTCTGGATTTGGACTTGAATGATGCGAAGAGGCTGACTATGATTCCCCAGGAGGACAGTGATGACATTACACTGTTTGGACAGGATTGCTTCTACTTGCATTGGCTCATCTTTCTTAGGACATTTCCAAGAAATGTGTCCTGGTTCTCCACATGTGAAACAGGTTCTGGTATCTCGGTTCATCACTCCCCTTCTTGCTTCAAACAAGTTCTGGCGCCCTCTGCTGGTGCTGTAGTCATCTGGTCCCCTGGCTCCTTCTCTCCCTTCTGGCTGTGTTGTGCGGTGGATGTCTCTCTTGTCTTGCTCCAGGTGGGTTCTCTTATCAGAACTGATCCTTTCAGGTCTGGTAGTCTTTAAGAGCTCAGCCGTAGCGTGATACCTTTCCACAAGGTCTACCAGGCCCTCTGTTGTGCTAGGGTCACCTTGACTGATGTTTTTTTTAAATCATAGGGCAACCCTCTGGTGAAGTGATCCAGCACCACTCTTTCCACCACTGCAGTAGATGTCAGGATTTCAGGTTGCAGCCATTTTCGGGCTAAGCGGATCAGATCAAACATCTGTGAGTGGGGGGCTTTCTCTGGTTGAAATGTCCATGAGTGGAATCGCTGAGCTTTCACTGCTGTTGTTACTCCTAGACGCGCAAGGATTTCCTTTTTCAACTTGTCATAGTCATCAGCGTCCTCTGGTTCAAGGTCATAATATGCCTTCTGTGCATCACCACTGAGGAAGGGGGGCCAGAATGCCAGCCCACTTGCTTTGAGGCCATTCTTCTCTGTTTGCAGTCCTTTCAAAAGTTTTCAGATAGGCTTCCACATCATCACTGGCTGTCATCTTCTGCAGGAAATGTCCAGCTACAATGGAAGATGCACCTGCTGGTCTGGCTTCCTTCCCTTTTGCCACCTCTGCGGCAAGCCGCTGTAGCTCCAAGTTCAACATTTGCTTCCAGCAGCAGTCTGTTGGTCTCCGCCTGTTGATGGTTTGCGGCTTGCTGGGCCAGGTTCGCTTGTACAAGCTGCTGCAGTAGGTTTTCCATGGCTGTTTCAGTGTGTTAGTGTTGTTATCCACACAACATTGCCCGCATTCTCCACCACTGTAACACAGTGAGGGGGGTTGTGTTGCACTGGGATCTTGTAGGCAGGGATATGAGCACACTTTGCACCACGACACAGGATATTCAGGGTCACACAGCACTATGACTATATGTTTAGTAGTAAAAATACTGAGAGAGGTACATTTAAAATAACGCAGGATGCAAACAAACAAAAGAAAATAATACCTGGCTCTTTGTTGAGTGCTACCTACACAGTGAGTTTTCAGTTCCCTGTCTATAGCCCAGATAGCTAAGCTATTTCCTGGGGCAAACAAACAAAGTCAGAAAAGAGTTTCTTGGTCTTTGTTTCAAATGAAAGTCATTTACCAGTGTTGGGTTTTCAGCCAGTCCAAAGTCAAGATCCAATTCGTAGTCGCACGCCAAACAAAAGGTCAAAGCCGGGAAGTCAGTTGATTCAAATCTCTTTCTTTCGTTCCTTCTTTCTACAAATGCTCATCAGCCACCCTCCACGTCTGTTTCCTCATCAGGTACTGAGAGAGAGCAATTGTTTGAGCCTTCTCTTTTATGCAGGCAGTCACTCTCCTGCACCTGTTCTTAATCAAGCACTCAGCTAGGTGGAGCTGTGGCTCAATGCCTTCTGGGGCTTGTAGTGTGTGCATCATGCTTTGTAGTCCTGGCAGAGAGAAAATGGAACAGACCTGCTGGGAGATAATGCCCTTCCACAACTCTGCCCAGTGCTGTGTTACAGCTTGCAGTTCTTAAAAAAATTGGTTTGGGACATTGGATGCTGCAATGGATCAAAGCATTATACAATTCTTCTAAGGCCCAAATACTTACCAATGATGTGGTCCCCGCTCCCTTTGTCCTGACATGGTAAACCCAACAGGGTTACCCCCTTCCCCCCGTTATATATCCTTACCATAGAGGCCTTGGCTCAGGCCATAAGATCTACTCCCGGTATTCAGGGCCTTGGACTGAGGGGTAGGGAGCAAAAAATGTCTCTTTTTGCCAACAATGTCCTCCTATTCCTATTGATTATACAATTAGTTAAACAATTAGTCTAATTTCTATTCCTATTGATTAAACAATTAATTAATTTTTCTTCATGTGTTACTCTCTTGGGTGGGTTTCCTAAGGTATACTGTGGCATGAAGTTCCTACTTGATTGGGGGTGGTCTGGGTGTTATGTTTCTACAAACAGCCTGTCTCAGTTCAAAGTAGGCCTCAAACAGCACCTAATGTCTCACTCAAAATTTGCCTGCTTCTCAGGCCCCACTTCTCTAGGTAACCCAGCTGGGTTACCTAGAGAACCCTGCCTCCATTCCAGCCTAGCCATGGGCTTAAGTAAGCTATCAGTCCTCTTTAAACCCACTTGGTACTGTCCTTCCCAACCCCCCCCACACACACGCCATACTCGACAAAGCCCTCTGGAGCTTCTCTCCCCATCACAGCCCCCGCTTCACTATCCCCCACCTCTCAGGTTGGTTTCAAACCCAGTCCCCATTGTTTCACTGTCACCCAGCCTCTCGCCATCTGGGTTAGTGTTAAACCCTATGCAGTTACTCTGCCATAGTCTATCAATGGGTTTGGAGGTTTCAAGGGGTGCGCTACCTAGGGGAACCGATTAGAAATAGCGTAGTATTCAATTACAACTGCTCAGTTTTTTTCTCCTATTTGTCTAATTGTCACGTAATCGCTCTTTAATGCCTAATGATAAGGCCTCTGTAACCACTGAATATGCAGGGCCGTTGCCGGGATTTTTGCAAGGGGTTCTTTTTTGGGGCTCAGACTTTTTCAAAAGCCAGCGGGGGTGTACCCAGAAGCCATGGGGTTTCTAGATAATCTGTGTTGCATTTTCTGGCTTATTTTGAAGCTGAATAACCCATATCATAGCTCACCTACACCCTCTTGCTCTAAAATTACGAAGCGTCAAGCTGCATGGAGAATTCATACTATTCTGTATGTGAGGTTAGCAAAATGCTGACATTGTAGTACAAGTTCTATATATTTATTGTCTGCAGCTGTCCCCTGCTGGCTTGACATAGGCCAGGCCTTGAATGCCAGCATTTTGCTAACCTCACGTACAAAACAGAAGTATGTATTCGCCCTGTAGTCAGCCAGGCAATAAGGGTCAGGTGCTGCTAGGCCCTCACCAGGATTTTTAAAAGGGATGTACTTTTTCTGTAAACTGGTACAAAATACTGGGGATCTGGGGGCCACCAGGCCCCAGAAGCCCAGGGGTTCTAGATGCTCTGTGGTGCATTTTCTGGCTTATTTTGAATCTAAATAACCCATATCTTAAGATGTAGAAAAATACCTATTACTGGACAAAAGATTACACTGTAGGTGGATGTACAGTTATAATTGACCTCTTAATGTGCAGAAAATACCTACACATATATGAGGACAAAAGTGTACTTCTGCATCCCTAATCAATGCATCTATTTTGATCCAGAAGTTCACAGCAGGATTCACAGCCAGAAGGTCATGTCAGACAAATCTAATTGATTTCTTTGATTGGGTGACCAAAGTAGTAGACCAGGGAGGGGCTGTGGACATGGCCTACCTAGACTTTAGAAAGGCATTAGACACAGTCCCACACAAAAAGATTAATAAACAAATTAATCAGCCTGGGAGTGGGTTCCAGGGTGGTAGCCTGGGTAAAAAATTGACTGGACAACAGGACACAGAGGGTAATAGTAAATGGAGTTCACTCCGAAGAAAGAGGGGTTACTAGCGGGGGGGGGGGGCGGACGGTGTTCAGTACTGGGTCTGGTCCTTTTTAATGTCTTTATAAGTGACATTGCAGAGGGACTTGAAGGAAAACTATGCCTCTTTGCAGACGAACAAAGATCTGCAACAGGGTTGATATACAAGGTGGGGCAGAAAGAATGAGAAGGGACTTGGCAAGGTTGGAGGAATGATCAAAAGTACGGCAGCTTAGATTTAATACAAAGAAGTTCAAAATAATGTACATGAGAAACCAAAACCCAGGGGAAGAGTACACAATGGGGGCAGGTGGGTACTAACAATAACAGAAATGGAAAGGGACCTGGGGGTAGTCATATCAGACAGTTAGTGAGACCCCATCTGGAGTACTGCGTGGAGTTCTGGAGACCCCATCTCCCCAAGGAGATAGGATGGAGGCAGTCCAGAGGAGGGCAACTAAAAAGTTGCAGGGTCTGCACCAAAAGTCATATGAAGAGAGACTAAAGGGGCTTAATATGCATACCATCGAGCAAAGGAGGGAGAGGGGGGCATGATAGAAACTTTCAAGTGCCTCAAGGGATTCAACAAAGTCCAGGAGGATAGCATCTTTCAGAAAAAGAGGTGTGCAAGAACAAGGGGGCACAATTTGAAGTTAGAGGGGGGATGGCTCAAGGGCAACGCGAGGAAGTATTTTTTTTTTACTTGATAATTTTTATTATTTTCAAACATATAGAAAATACATAATGCAAGATCACAGTCACATTACAAAGCATATCAAGAACACAGTATCTCGAGTACAGAGACGGAGACTTGCCATCACTTAATCTATCACTAAGTACGCATTGAGCCATGACAAAGGAACTGTTGAGTACCTGGAAGCCAGCAGGGCACAGGACCCAACGCAGCATGGATTTACAGCATGAAGGTCATGTCAGACGAATCTAATTGATTTCTTTGACTGGGTGACCAAAGTAATAGACATGGGAGGGGCTGTGGATATGGCCTACCTAGACTTTAGAAAGGCATTAGACACAGTCCCACACAAAAGATTAATAATCAAGTTAGCCAGCCTGGGTAGCAAACTGGCTGCACAACAGGATACAGAAGGTAATAGTGAATGGAACACATTCCAAAGAAAGGGGGATTACTAGTGGAGTACCTCAGGGCTCAGTACTGGGTCCAGTCCTCTTTAACGTCTTTATAGGTGACATTGCAGAGGGTCTGGAAGGAAAGGTATGCCTCTTTGCAGATGACACAAAGATCTGTAACAGAGCTGATACACAAGAGTGGGTAGAAAAGATGAGAAGGGACTTGGCAAGCTTGGAGGAATGGTCAGACATATGGCAACTTAGATTCAATGCAAAGAAGTGCAAAGTAATGCACCTGGGAAACAAAAAATCCAGGAGAAGAGTACACAATAGCAGGGGAGGTACTAACAACAACAAAAATGGAAAGGGACCTGGGGGTAGTCATATCAGATGACCTAAAGGTGGGTAAGCAATGTGAAAAGTCGGTAAGGAGAGCCAGGGGGACACTGGGATGCATAGGAAGGGGCATCACAAGTAGAAAAAGGGAAGTGGTTATCCCTCTGTACAAACAGTTGGTGAGACCCCATCTGGAGTACTGTGTGCAGTTTTGGGAGACCTCATCTACACAACGACATAGACAGGATGGAAGCAGTCCAGAAGAAGGCAACTAAAATGGTGCAGGGTCTGCAGCAGAAACCATATGAAGAGAGACTGAGAGAGCTTAATATGTATACTCTTGATGAAAGGAGGGACAGGGGGACATGATAGAAACGTTCAAGTACCTCAAGGGAATCAACAAAGTCCAGGAGGGTAGCATCTTTCAGAAAAGAGATGTGTAAGAACAAGGGCACAATTTAAAGATAGAGGGACGGCTCAGGGTAATGGAGAAATTTTTTTCATGGAGAGAGTGGTGGATACATGGAACAGCCTTCCTGAGGAGGTCGTTGGTCTAAAACAGTGGGGGAATTCAAACATGCATGGGACAGACACAAGGCAATTATAGTGGGTGGTTGCAGGAAGTAGGCTGTTGGTTAACTAGAATCTGCAGCTTATCGGTAGGGAAATGGGCAGACTGGGTGGGCCAAGTGATCCTTATCTGCCGTCAAAGCCTATGTTTCTATGTTTCTAATGCTGGATTAATGCATGGTTGGGAAGGTTGTGGCCCGAGGCCGCAGGCCGTGTGCGTACAACAGCCCAACCATGCATTAATTGCATTAGATGCCACCTTCGGAGTGGCTTAATGTGCTTATAACATGGACTGCATGAATATACAGTTGCCAGGAATCTATTTGACATCATTAGAACAACATAACACAGGGACTTGGTATGTTTTCATAAGGTTTTTACTGCACTTCGAAAACCTGTTACAGAACAGCTTTTATATGCTGATGGGATGAAAACATTGTGGACTGCTATATTAACAGAACAGTGCACCTCAAATGCTAGACCAACTTATTTCACTTTCTAGGCGCGGGTATTCATGTCATACCACTCATTGAAGGTCTGCAGTGGAGTCCTTTCTTGCCGCGCTCTGGACCTCCATGACGAATTTGCATCCTCCGTCGCTCACTTCTTAATTCTGCTCTGAGATAGCTCTGATGTCGGGCACTTTGTGTCCTCCTCGATCTGGTGGTAATGCTTCTGCTCTCTTTGTGTTTCCCCTGCCGTGCCCTTCCTCACCTCTGTTTCCGGTCACTTGCTGCCTACCCAACACGAGCGTCCCTCTCACAGTTCTTTCTTCCCCCTCCCCGGTGCTTCTTACCTGGCTGTCTGGATCGTCCTGGTACTTCACTTTTGGGCACGGCAGTTATGCTGGATTAATACCCTCTCCGATTTCCCCCACCTGATCGACTTCAACCAATCGCGCGCATCCCCATTTGCCCATTCACTTTAGTGCCATGTTACAAGTTAGAATGAATACACCTAACATGTATATATAGATAGGAGTAGCACATACCAGTGACACGAATCCTGTATGTAACTGAGATTAACACTGAAACAGGGCATCAGATAGGTCATAGCCTGGGGTGATATTCTCTGACCTCAAACACAAAAATAGAAGATCAGATAGTAACCAAAGGGATCAGACAGCATTTGTGGGGAAGTATTTTTTCACAGAGAGGGTGGTGGACATATGGAACGGCCTTCCTGATGATGTCTGGGTTCAAAAACAGTGGGGGAATTCAAGAATGCATGGGACAGACATAAGGCAATTCTAGTGGGACGTAGGATGAAGTATGCTGTTGGTTAACTAGGATCTGCAGCTTATCCATTAGGTAGGGAAATAGGCAGATTAGTTGCAGAAATGTAAAAAAGTTTAGAAAAAATCTGCACACAGCACTGACCAGAATTAAAAATATAGCAGACATTTTGCTGCAGAGGTTGGACTGTCCAGAGACTGGACAAAGTCAGGCAGCCGTGGAGTGATGAGGCTCTTGACAGTTCAACACAGATTAATAGGAGGCAAAGTGGAGCAGTCCAGTCTTTTCCTTTTTTTTAATTCCTGTCAGAACTCTTGCTGCTGGCCCTTTTTGCTGTACAGGTTGGAAATGGACTGAGCAAAATTTCAGGCAGCCACAGAGAAATTATGAGGCTCTGTAGAGTGCAAAACATCATTACAAGCTCACCATTGTGTGGGAGTTTGTACAACTGGAATGTGTTACAGTAGGAGGTAGTAAACAGTCCATATTTAGTTACATTCAAGAGTAAGTTGGATACCTATCTTCAAACAGGAGGATTTATTAGTATCACCCATTAACTGTGTAGCGGGTGGGCTAGATGGGCATTTTGCTCCCTTCTGTCTATTTCTCTTATGTTCTGTTTACTGTATCAGTTATTTATAATTTCTTCACCAGGAAAACACAGGCGCTGACAGCTTATTTCCAAGGGGCATAAAACTGTACTGATGGGGAAATGTTGCCCATGATACCAGGAAAAACGCTACTCTTCACTGACAAGTGCCATGCCCTGGGATCTTTTACTTCCGCCTGGACAGCGACCAGAGATAGGCAGAACACCAGGACCTCGATTTAATATCTCATCTGAAAAACAGCACCTCATTAGTGCAGTACTCCCCTCCTTCTGCAATAGTGTCAAGTTAAGTGTAGTACCCCACGTGCGTGGTGTGGGGCTCTGGAACCCATGATCTCCTGTACTCTATTCAGCCACTGATAACACTAACAAAGTTGAACACTGTTACTACACTGGCAAAGTTGAACACTGTTACTAGCCACACCTAAATACCTTCCATGGCACAAAGAAAAATAGCAGTCACAATCTAAAACCTAAACAATGTTCAGTGTTACATATTACTACACATTTCAATACAGCTGTAACCCAAAACGCTATGCAATGTAGGAGAGGAAAGGCGGAGAATGCCGTTGCCGATTTCAGCACTCAGGGAGATCCAAAGGGCACGGAGAAATGAGGTACATCTTGTAATACAGGAGGCATAGGAGTTCAAAATTTTTTTTTCATTTTCTCTCAGAACTTGCTTCTAGCTCCACTAGTCTGCTACCTCAGACCTCTCCTAGATGACCAACACACTCCCAGCCACTTAAGTGAACAAACTGATCTGGCGGCCACCAGCAACCTTTATTACCTGACTGGAAGTGAATAAAAATACTCGACAGTAATTAGCCCAAATCAGAGCCACTTCCACATTGCTGTTCTTGTTTTAAAGTGGCTAAAATTTTCCTCTAAACACATCCACCATACTCCTTCTTAATGCAGCTACTGGCACACAGCAGTGTGAAATACAGGCAAGCACACACTGATTGGCCAGATGGTCTCTGGGGGTGGCAGCTGCATGAGCTGCTAGGCAAGGATCGGGAACTGATTGGCAAATTGGGGGAGGTTAGAGGGAGTGCCAGTTGTCACTGGCTCCCAACGGGGACCCAAAAGAATGATTGACAGTGGTGGGTGGGGGGGTGCGTGGAGGCACATATCATGCATTCAGGAAGACACTCGGACACACTCTTAAGGCATCACCATCAAATTTGCAAAGTGACAGTAAACACAATGGAATAAACAAAAAAGAAGGTTGGGGGAGGGGGGGGTGGTTCGAACCAGACGAACCCCAGCTGGCAACGGGCCTGATATGTGTATTGTCTTATTGTCCACCTTGATGTGGAATCTTTGTAAAAGAGCTCATGCTCAAAGGTCTTTCCAAAATACTAATTAAACAATTAAACAATTATTCCTTCATTCCCTGGAGGAGTCACTTCCCCACCTGTTGGAACTTTTTGGATTATATGGACCACTTTTGGGACATAAAATTGATGGGGGGGGGAGTGTGAGTGGCTGCCATTGGCAGGCCCCAGGGAATCTATCACTATAGCCCATTCCACGGTCCCCCATACCACCCAAATTAAATATTTAGGAATCATAATCCCTGCTAAAATCTCCAACCTGGTTAAAATCAACATGAACAGTATTATTAAAAAAAGTTAAAGATGACTGTATTGCCTGGAGAGTCCTCCTGCTGACTCTTATAGAAAGAGTTAACGTAATTAAAATGTTGGTGGGGGGGCGCTAATGAGCAGCTAACTGGGAAGACGTGTCTCCTGCTCGCTCCACCGGGTGAACCAGTAATTAAAAGATTAAATATGGAGTTTTTCCGCCCCGGAGTGAAAAAACGGTGGTAATCGGTGTCGGAAAGTAATATGGATGAATACCTGACACCCATGCCCTCTAAGAGTCAGCGTTCAACCGGTAAGGCAAGCAAAAAAGCAATGGCAGGATCTGGAGGTGAGAACTCGGGCCTGGTCTCGCTCTCCACAACAGAAGTAGCGGCCTTGGGCAAGGAATTGACTGGGCAGGTGATCGCAGCCCTAGAGCCATGGCTAATTAAGTTAGAAGATAAATTAGAAGGCAAACTACAAGAGGTTTTGGAGCAGCAGTCACACCAGAGCTCTCGACTGGCGGAGGCGGAGGAAAGAATCTCCAGGTTGGAAGACAAGGTGCTGATGGTCCCTGAGCAAGTTCGTATGCTACAGAGAGAGCTGGAGGAGTTCAAAGAGGCCTACGACTATCAAGAAAATTACCATTGTAGGCTGAATTTGTGCCTCAGAGGGCTCCCTGAGGGATTGGAGGAGAACGATGCCTTAGAATTCTGCAATAAAGTGCTTCTCGAGCTATTAGGACTGAAGCTGAAAAACGGCAGGATCAAATTTGAACGGGCCCATCAGGCGGTAGTGTCGCGGCCTCCCGCGGATCAGCCCCCACGTCAGATCATCATGAGATTTCACAATGTTCAGAACCGGGAAGCAATATTGAAGGCATATAGGTCCAGAGGCTCTCTGTGTTATGAAGATCATAGGCTGTTCCTATCGTAGGATTATTCGGCCCGGCTGCTTAAAAAGTGGAAAGCTTTTAATGGGGTGATGATCCAGTTAAGAAACCGTAAGGTGGAAATTTTCTGACCTACCCTGCCACACTCCGAATTAAACATGAAGGGGCGACCTACTCATTTTGGGAACTTGAGAAAGCAGAAAAGTTTGTCAAGGGCCTGAAAAGGAAAGTGAGCTGAGTGATGATCACGGAGAGGGACTGAGGCGGAAAGTCGAACAGGAGGAATCCTTGCTGACTTGGTTTTATAATTCTGTGGTGTTTCCTGTTATTTGGTTCTCTTTCTCATCATAGGAGTTTTAAACTGTTCCGAATGGCGCCGTTGCGCTTTGTTATTTAAAAGTGGACACTCGAGAAGGCCTACTGAGAGTCGTGAAACTTGGACTAGTGAGGGGTGAATAATATGGAGAATAAACTGTGATGCACGCTATCACCATGCCTGCTTAGTGGGCTATGGAAGGACTGTTGGCAGCCCAGAGGGCTGAGGACTGTTAAGTTGCGGAAGAGTGCTGTGGCCTGCAAGGTAGGAGCGGGGAAGGGCTATGCGCGTGATATATGATGGCGCTGCCTAGCCCCCCGTGCCTCTCTCCTCTTGGATGCTGATTAGTGGACTCTGGGTTCAAGGAACATGACACTTGTTGCTGCTGAGCGAAGGCTCGGGGGGGTGCAATAGGAAGGGGGGGCGGATGGTAAAGGGTAGTGGGGCGGGTTTGAGGGGGGAGAGGGGATGTGCCAGTGTGGAGGATAAGAGGCATAGGGGATTAACCATGGGAAGGAGGGACCGAATACACACCTAGGTCTAGACTAGGTTAGGTAGTCGGGAATTATGTGAGGGGGGAGAGGGGCCCGACTTGATGTAGGGGGAGAGGAGAATGAGTAAATACCAAGAATGTGCTGGTGAGACCTTACCCTAGGCTGGACTGAAGGCATTAGTAAACTGGCACACCCCTGCTCGCTGGCTCTGGAAAGAGGGAGGGAGGTCGTGAATGAATGGGATTAAAGGGATGGCTTAGTGTGAAGGGAAAAGAGGAGACAGAGGGTGTGGTGGGGAGGGAAGGCCTCAAGGGATAGGGTGAAAAGAAAGGGATAACTGGCGTGACAGGGAGATGGTGGGATTTATGGAAGTGTAGAGGAGACCCTTGAGGTAAGGAGCATGGAGGGGAGATGATTCTGACCGAAATGGAGCATCGTGGGGACTTTAGGGGCGGATAAGCTTGAAAGAAGAACTGGGGCCTGGTGGGGGTGGACACGATCTCAGTTGTGGAAGAGAATGGTGGTTATGTGTTGTTTTTACATTCTCAACATGCACTTGTGCTATGTTAGCAATTAGTGTAAATGTGGGGGCCTGGTTAAGGAAAATTAATCAAAAGGCTGGGAAGGGAGGGAGGAAGAAGGGGTACGGGGAGGGAAATGGTGGGGTGGGATGGTTCTGAATGTTAAAATTGTTGGATGTTTTACAGTGGTTTGTTATTAGGATAGTAACCTGGTTATACATATGGAGAGGTGGCCGAGTGTGCGGAATTCAAGGGGAAAGATGTATGTGTGCCTGTGAGACTTGGGGCACCCTTGGTGCTTGTAACATAAGGACAAATTGCAATGCTCATAAAAATGAAATATACTTCGGGGTGGGATGGGGGATCTAAATGTTATATCGTGGAATGTAAAAGGCATAGCAAGCCCAGTGAAGAGGACCGCACTTCTGACTGCATTGAGGCGTAAGGGGACGCAAGTGGCTTTGTTACAGGAGACCCACTTGACAGACCTGGAGCATGCCAAGCTGGTTCGAAATTGGGTGGGGAAGTGTGTCGTGGCCTCCTATTCATCCCACAAAAAGGGGGTGGCAATACTCCTGCACAAAAACCTCTTGTTTGAGGTGAAGAGGATAGTGAGAGACCCTAGGGAGGGTAGATATGTCTGTTACGGGGGTCTGGCAAGGCGAAACACTCACGTTTGGGTGTATATATGCACCGGCAGTATATGATGCAGATTTTTACTCCTCTTTACTTAGCTTGCTTGTTAAAGAACAATTTCCTGGTCTTATTATGGGAGGAGATTTCAAGTGGCTGATGGACGTGAGGATGGATCATTCAGCAGGGAAAGGGCGGGTAACAGAGGCTATGGGCCAGTGGCAAGTTGGCATAGCAGATTTGGACATGGTGGATTGCTGGAGGGCCGCCAACCCCATTGAACGGGAGTATACATTCTACTCCAACCCTCATAAAACGTGGTCCCGATTAGATTATATATTTCTACCTAGGAGCTGGATGGGGAGAATAAAGGAAATCGGCCACAGTCCCATTCTTATCTCAGATCATGCCATGGTGGTACTGAGATTTACAGGAGGAGGGGGTGAGAGAGGCCCACCAACTTGGAAGTTCCCCTTGTATTTGGCCAAGGACCGGGCATTTAAAGAACACCTGATAGAACAGTGGAAGTATTATATAGAGACGAATAATATGGGAGATGTTTCTAAGGACACTCTCTGGGAGGCAGGTAAAGCCTACATGAGAGGGGCCATAATGGTGTATGTAGGTAAAATCAAGAAGCAGAAAAGGAATAAGAGGATAGAACTGGAAAGGCAAGTAAAGGAGCTGGAAAAGTGGGTGGGAGGAGGAGAAAAGGGGGGAGGCTCGGAAGTTGCTGACAACAGCGAGGGAAGCTTTAAATTCTCACTTGAGAGAGGAAGCAGGGAAGGCGTGGTTTGGTGGCCAGAGAAGAGTCTTTGAATGGGGAAATAAGCCCGGTCCCATGTGGTAAGACTGATGAAAGGGGGGAGGTGTCCAACTAGGATCCTACAAATCAAAGGGAAGGGGGGGCAACTTATGACCAGATCAAAGGATATAGCAAGGTGTTTTGCGAATTTTTATAAAAAATTATATAGGGTAGAGCAAGTTGGACAGGAAAAGGGGATCTGGGAATTCTTGGATGGGGTACCCATACCGAGGATGTCAGATGAACAGAAGGAGATATTAAACCGGCCTATATCACGAGTGGAGATATTAAGGGCCATGCAGAAACTGCAGGAGGGAAAAGCCTATGGACCAGATGGATTCCCCGTTGAGTACTACAGGATTTTGGGGCGGGGTCAGTGGCAGACGTGTTGAAGGAAATATTTGGGAGAGGAGAGGAGGGACAGGTTCCAACATTGCCTGATTCGTGCTATGAGGCCAATATTTGTTTGATTTATAAGAGTGGGCAGCAGGGGTCAGAGTGTTCAGCTTATCGGCCGATATCTCTCCTCAACGTGGATACGAAGATTCTGGCTAAAGTTCTGGCCATGAGACTGGAAAATATTTTGCCGGACATGATCCATCCAGACCAGACCGGATTCATTAAGGGACGGCAGTCTTATCACAATGTACGGAGACTGTTAAATGTTATTTGGCGGGTGGGACAGGCTGGAGTCCGGATGGGGGTACTCTCTATGGACGTGGAGAAAGCGTTTGATAGAGTGGAATGGGATTACCTCTTTGAGGTAATGGGCCGGTTTGGTCTGGGGGACTCGTTTATAGGGTGGGTTAGAGCCATGTACTCGAAGCCCTGCGCACGAGTAATGGTAATGGTTGTTTTTCTGAAAAGTTTGAATTAAGGAGAGGAACTAGACAAGGGTGCCCGCTCTCGCCCTTATTGTTTGCCCTAGCGATCGAACCCCTGGCGTCGGCGATATGCCGGCATGAGGGCGTGGTAGGAGTAAGGGATGGGGAAGGAAGGGAACATAAGGTGGCGCTTTATGCCGATGATATGCTTCTGTTTTTAGGGGACATGGGTGACTCCTTAAGGCACCTGATGTATATTATCGGAAACTTTGCTGATTTTTCTGGGTACAAGATTAATGTCAAGAAGTCCGAAATAATGGGATTCCCAGATATTAGTCTGGAGGCACAGCAGAAAGGTTTTAGAGTGGTTAAGACTGACTTCAAGTATCTGGGGCTACATATTGGACGGAAGTGGGAAGAATTGTACAAGCTGAACTATCACCCACTAATCAAGGTGATATTGGCGGATCTGAAAAGATGGTTACACTTGCCCATATCCTGGATTGGGAGGATCAATCTCATTAAAATGAACATTATACCTCGGATATTATACCCAATGCAAATGCTGCAGCTGAGATTAATACAGAGGGATGTTAAAAGATTGGAGAAAGGGTTTGTGGAATTCATATGGCAGGGAAGAAAACCCAGAATAAGTCTGGCAAGACTTAAGATGGATAGATCTAGGGAAGGGCTTAACTTTCCAGACCTGGGTGCATATTAAAGGTCGGTGCAACTTAGAAGCATAGTGGATTGGATCCACAGGCTGGAGGTAGCTAGCTGGGTGGGGCTGGAACAAGAAGGGGCCCCTGGGAGGATAACAGCATACCTACACAGTAAATGGCTACGGGGGTATAGAAGAATGGGGAAGGTTAATCCATTGGCGCGGGAGACGTTAGAGGCTTGGGGTCACTCATGGAGGCGAGAGGGACTAGTTCAGAGGGAGACAATCTTGCTCTCAATTGCAAAGAATCCTTTTTTTGTCCCAGGAATGGAGGACAAGGGGTTTCTGGAATGGGAAAAAAGAGGAGTGGTGTGTGTAGGAACCTTGCTGGAAAAGGGGGTACTGAGTGAATTTAATAAGGTTAGTAGAGAGATAAAATTAGGGGCTTCACATTTACTCCGGTATCTTCAGGTGAGGGCGTATGTCAGGGGGTTGAGCAAGGGGGGAAGCGTGGGATTGTGCCCAAACAGAATAGAGCAGGTGCTATGTCAGGCCAAGAAAGACCCGAAAGGGTTCATTGGAAAGATTACTAAGCAAGACAAGTTAAATTTGCCAGATTTGACAGGCCCCACAAAAGCCCTATGGGAGAAGGATTTGGGTTTGCTGATATCGGAAAGTAATTGGGAGTTGGTATTGGGAATGCCAGAGGGAATCATGATATGTAATAAATTTAAGGAGGCTTTTTTCAAATTCCTGCACAGAATGTATTGGCCACCAGTCGCGGTACACCGTGTACACCCTGGGGTATCGCCGAACTGTAATAGATGTGGCAGGGGTCTAGGCACTTTTTACCACTGTTTCTGGACATGCCCAGTTCTAGTTAAGTTTTGGGGGAAAGTAGTACAGGAGGTAAATAGGGGGGTAGGGGGCCATCTATCCCGCGATCCCCTGATGTGTCTGTTTGGGGTGGAAATGAATGCAGGAGAGGAGGAATGGCAAATTTTACCTAGATGGGTCAGAGTCATGTTTGTACTGGCTAGGCACTGCATCCAGAACACTTGGGTCACTGGAAATGGACCTACAATGGTAGATTGGAGGAGGTTGGTTATGAGGTCACTGGCCCTGGAGAGGTTTACATGGGCAGTAAGAGGTGGAGAGGAGAGGTTTATGAGGGAATGGGCCCCGTTCCTGGCAACTCTGAGCATTTCTGAAAATATAATGCTCCGTACGGGATGGGACGTCTAAGGGTAATGGGGGTGTATGAATAGAGTACGGGTACCCCCTTGGGGGTTGGGGACATTTGGAATGTACAACTGCATATTGGGGCTTTTCTTTGATGTGTCCCAGACCCTTCCCCGTATATTAAGTACAGCGTGAATTCGGAGGATTATCCTCCTTGTCTGACTACGTGAAGTGCTAGGCAGGGAAGGAGGGAGCTCACAATGCATAGGGGCTTTGAGTTAGGCCCGCACACTCGGTCACACTATTATAAATTGAATCAGGATAATGTATCAATGAAATAACCAGGGGTATTCGTTTCTTGTGTGTCTGTCGGTATTTGTTTTTCTGTCTACTGTCCAATATAGCATGTATTATGTTCTTTTCTCTTTGTTTTGTGATGGAAAACTCTAATAAACAGAATGTTCAAAAAAAAAATGTCGGTGGTACTGCAGTTCCTATATTTTTTTCAAACTGTCCCTTTATGGATACCCCATAAATATATAAAATCATTAGAAACTGCACTCACTCAACTTCTTTGGCAGGGTAGGAGACTGAGAATTAAGAAGGAGATCCTGTGGCACCCGACCAGGAAGGGGGGGGGGTTGCTAGGCCTTCCCAATGTTCAGTACTATTATTTGGCAGCCCAATTAGCCTTTGTTCCTGAAATGCTTAAGGAGGGAATAGATAGACCAGCTTGGGTGGACCTGGAGACCTGTACCTTTGTGCCCCTGTACTATGGCACCCTAGTGGGGGGCTTGGGTTCTTCTGTGTCCATCAAAATAGAAAATCCCTGCACCAGGGCCATATGGAGAGTGTGGGAGAAGGCCTACCAACTGATAGGGCATGGAGGAGTGGTTGTCTCCACAGACACACCCTTTTATTGAGAGGTGGGGGAGTGGCGCATAGGGATAAACAGATTTTGAGAGACTGGTACCGCCGGGCTTTAAATTTGATGGGACATTTGCCATCGAGTGACGAGGTTTTAACCTTTCACTCCCTCAGTTAAACATACAATCTACATGTCTCACACCACTTTGTATACCTCCACATACACTCATTACTACATAAGCTGATGGCCCAGACACCAGAGGGCCATTTGGATGTTTGGTCCCCCTTGGAGGAAATCTTTGTTGAACAAGCCACTGACCCAAGGTTTAGACCCCTCAGAAATTGTTACAAATTACTGATAGGGGCTCTCCCTGACTCTTCAGCAAAAATAAGAGCACACTGGGAGACAGATTTAATGCTGGAGGGCCTTAAGGGAGAAACTGGTTGAGTATTCTTAGCAAGATAGGGAAATGCTCAGTTAACAATAGACCGCGTGCAGTCCAATATAATGTCCTTCTGAGAAGATATTTTACTCCTCAATTCGCTCATAGAATAGACTCCTCTGTTTCTCCCGTATGCCTTAAATGTAACATTCATGAGGGCTCATTCTACCGCATGATATGGGAGTGCCCGAAGGTGCCGTTACTTTGGAGTGGAGTACAGCAAATTTTAACTTCAGTTATACAGTGCCCATTGATGTTGGACCCAGCTGAGATTTTGACGGGCCTGCCACTTGGGGACCTGGGAGGGAGACCCTCACTTTCCCTTATCTTATGGAGACTGGTCAATGTGGTTGCCCTCAGAGTGTTAGCACAACATTGGAGGCTGTTGGAACCGCCCTCGGTGACTGAGTGGGTGAGTTCACTCGTGGAATGTATGAAACTAGAAAGAACTCAATATTATGTAAGAGGCCAAATGGCTCAATATTACCTGCTATGGTCTCCACTAGAAAAAGCCATTGAACAAATTTGCTTTCCCCTCTGTTAATGATTTGTCATATGATGCTCAATGTATACAATACTCTTTCCAGTCTAGCACCTTTTGAAATGTAACACCTTAGGTGCTCCTCATCTAGAAGCTTTCTAGAAAAGAGTAAATGCGGCCTCTGATGTTCAGTTGTACTCAACTATGTGTGACTCTGCGTTATCCAAAGTTATGTATTGGATATACATGTTGTGCCTGATCGGTCTGACATGTACTTTACTCTCCGCTTTTTTAAATAAAGTTTACAAAAACCAAAAAGACTAGATGACCTCAAATTATACTCCCTAGAGAAACACAGGAATAGTGAGGACATGATCAAAATATTTAAATACTTTAAACGCAACAACAGGGTGCACATGCAGAACCTCTTTCAGTTAAAAGACTACAACAGGACTAGAGGGCATGACCTTAGACTTAAGAAAGTTCAGGAGCAATATGAGGAAATTCTTCTTCACAAAGTGTGTTGTGGAACAATGGAATAGCCTGTTGAAGGGGTTGGTGGGAGCCAAGATGGTGGGGGAATTCAAGCGGGCATGGAACAACTATGTTTCTATGTCTCTATGATAAACCAGTCTTGATGGATAAGGTGGGTTTTAAGGGTCTTAGTTGTCCAGCTTTCAAGACTCTGGTAGTGACTGTTTTGGGGGGGGTTACGAGATATGTGCGACCATGTGCAGATGACAGGGGAATGGTCACTTATACTGTTTGGGAGCACTGTAGTCCTGATTATCCTCTCAGGGTGATTGGTTAGTAACCAGTCGAGAAGCGAGCTGGTACCAGTATGGGGCTGATCCATATGTGGTGAGGAAAGGGGGGAATGAAGAGGCAATCAATTGGATAGGACTGATGGGGGCAGGAAAGTTCACTGATTGATTTTTGCAGCACCTATAAAAAGGAGACCACCTTTGGGTGGGAGAGTGGTAGGGGCGGGTGAGTGGGAGGAGCTAATGGAACTGCGCTTTGCGCAGTTCCGCACGCCAGGTTAGAGGAATGAGTACCTGGGGATGCCCTGTTGTTAGCAGCTGGGGATGTGGTATGGGGTGGAGGTGGGTGGAGGGGAGCCCTGCAGTTGACTTGTCCTCTGATCCTCCATAGGTGTCTGCAGTGCTCAAGTGGCTGCTGGAGCTGAGGGAAGAAAGATAAAAATAGGTTAGGAAGGGAGGGAGGATGGTAGATTGTACAAGCGGGGGCGGGCAAGAAACCAGACACCAGTGCTAGTACAAGCAGGTGCTGAACCTCCGAGTAGCACAGACTGATCTAGGCATCAGTTCAGAGGCAGGTATATTCACAGAAATTAGAGCGCTGTACTTTTGCAAAAACCCTGGCTAGACAAAACATTGGGAGCCTCTTAAACACAAAACAGAACAATGGTAAATTATAACCTCAGGCACTACACTAGAGCAGGCTGTTGAAACAAAGCTATTATGATCTAAACCTTAACGTCAGATATGGTACATAAGGAATTGTTAAGAAAGCAATACAAACTAATATCATGAAAGAAAATATTAATAGGAGACTCTGTAATAATAAGAAGTGCAGATCCATGTTCTTGGAACAAATACAAATTAAATGCCTGCATACACAATAGGGAATTAAAGGCACTAATTAGACACAAAAATCTATCATGTTTGCTGACCCCTGAGGCCATGTGGTCTGGTGTGGGCCTTACAGAAGCAAAGATGGCACTGCACACTAGGTTAGAGGAGTGAGTACCTGGGGGTATCCTGCTGTTAGCCGCTGGAGATGTGGTAGCGGGGGGGGGGGACCTCCTGCAGTCCCCTTGCCTTCTGACCTCCCGTAGGTGCCTGCAGCTCTCGAGTGGCTGCTGGAGCTGGGGGGTATCCTGTTGTTAGCCACTGGGGATGTAGTGGTGGGGGGAAGCTCCTGCAGTCCCCTTGCCTTCCGACCCTCTGTGGGTGCCTGCCGCTCTTACGTGGCTGCTTGCTGAGCTGGGGGGTATCCTATTGTTAACCGCTGGAGATGTGGTAGTGGGGGGGAGGAGGAGAGCTCCTGCAGTCCCCTTGCCTTCCGACCCTCTGTGGATGCCAGCAGCTCTCACGTGGCTGCTGGAGCTGAGGGGATGTCCTGTTGTTAGCTGCTGAGGATTTGGTACTGGGGGAGGGGCAGGTGGAGGAGAGCTCCTGCAGTTGCCTTGCCCTCCGACCCTCCCTGGGTTTCTGCAGTGTCTCCCACCACACTCACATTAAAAGAACAATAAAAACATTTAATCACTTGCTTTCCATTTTGTAGTGAAATAATTAATAAAATAATCTTAAAGTGCACAGCTCCATGGAGCAAAGGATTCTAACAGGCTGGAGAGCACACACAGGAGATGTGCCACACCAGGAAAAGCCTTTTCAGTGCTGCCTCTACTGAGAGGCCCTGCCACAGCCCTGAAACTGCTGTGACAGCCCCACTGCCATACCTTTCAGATGGGCACCAAGATTCCCACTCACTTCCTCGGTGAAAAATTGGCTTACCTCCAATCTTCTGACCACCAGTGCCATCATATGAATGGAATCCTGATCCCCACTGTCTTCTATACACTTCCCCCCATGGCCTATACATGTAGCATTGCCACCATAAAGATGCCCGAAATCTCCCAGGCCAGGAATTTGAATCCCTGGCCCACTGGCCCTAGCTCCAGCCCTGCCACCTCCTCCTCGAACCCTCCCAGCTGCCCCAATTTAAGCGGACAAGGAAAAAAGAAACACCCCACTGGGGGCGGGCCCAAGCTGCTCAAAAGGAAAACTGGCCACAGGGGAAAAATGCTACTATAGTAAGCCCACCCCGAGAGAGGGGCTTACATGACTTGATCTGTGCATGTTGAGCCTGTTAATGAACATTGCCCCTTGCAGGTTAGCCCACCAAAGCAAAGAAAATGTGCCTACTCCTGAACCTGCAAAACCATCTTGCAACCGATTGCAGAAGAACCAGGTAATGAGCATATTTCTGTTTTCCATGGACTGTGTTTTCTCGGGTTGTATAGTGCCTCCCTCCCACTAAATTACCACCTGGATACCCCTAGACATTGGGTGAGGGGCTTGCAATCGCTTGGATTTTTTCACCTCTTATAAAGCTTAGTCAAACCCAAGTGCATAACCTACTTCTCAATCGGCCCACATGAAAAGGTAGTGTTCTCTGGTGCCACTCCCAAGTCCATGCTGACCTGATTGGGCCCTCTTATCCATGTTTTCTGATGTTTTGCCCTCAGCTGTCTCTCCGAACCCACCATTGTGCCACTACTGCTCCCAAATCCTCCCTTACCTCGCGAATATGTGCCTTTCACACTACACCTCACTCATATCTAAGTTTTGGCCTGGTTCCCTTCCCTGATACCTTAACTCCCTTCTCCATTTTCTTCCTATCTCCTCATAGTCTCTGCATAACTCCAACTCTCTGTCCTCTGGTGTCCCTTGCTCACAGACCTCTGCTGGGTGGGTTGCCTTTTCTTTCAGGCTTTCCAGACTGTGTCCAAATTTCCTTCCCCCCACTCTGCCTCATCCTCTACTACTCTTAAACTTCTCCATGGATATATTACCCATGTATAGAACCATAGAATTTGACAGCAGATAAGGACCACTAGGCCCATCCAGTCTGCCCATTTTTCCCTACCTACTAAAATGAGGGAGCTCCTTCTTTATCTTTGGGTTTACCTTCTTTTATGAATCGCTAGGGTCCCCTTATGTCTATCCCATGCAGTTTTGAATGCCCTCACTGACTTTGCTCCCACCAGCTCTGCTGAGAGGCTGTTCCATGTCTCCACCACCCTTTCTGTGAAGAAGAACATTTGCACATTGCCCCTTAGTCTACCCCCCTCCAGTCTCATGTCATGCCCTCTTGTTCTAGAGCATCTTCTTTTCGGACAGATGCTGCCCTCCGGTACCTTATTTATTTCATTTATTTATTTATTTGTTTTTGGTAACCAGGTGAGGTGTACTCGGCATAGAAATGTCTATTTTCAGACACAACCCGGGAGGTTACAACAAGGTAAAACAAGACAAACGGCAATTACAGTACAGCACATGGCTTAGAATAGAAAACGTTGCGCAGAATCAAATAATCAAAGCAAGTATGGACTGCACCCCTCAGGTGTACCCCCTCCTATCCCATCTTTAAAAGTGCCCTCTGGTTGCACTTAAAGTCTGCCTTAGCCTGTAACTGTTACTAGGATGCCTTCATCCTCTGCAGCTGGGTTCCATCATATCCTCGGTCTTCTACCCTTTTTGGAGCTCTGTTAAGGGAAGTATTCGCCCTCACCTCAGCACTTACCACCCTCTAAGTGAAATGATTGCCTTTAAATTGTATTTGTACTCCTACCATGAAATGTAATCTTTCTTAATCTGCTCTCTCTTACCATGAAACTTCATTATTGTTTACCTACCCTCACCATTGATGCCTATGCTTACCTGTTCATCCTGTAAAGGTTTTACTTGTTTTCACCTTGTTCATTGCCTGTATTTCACCTTGTTGTAATACTCTTGCACTGATTGCAAACCTTGTTCTGTAATCTCCTGGGTCATACCTAGAAATAGGCATTCCTTGTCTAGCTGCATACCTCTCAACCTCTTGCCTCATGAATCAGGGACAAGGCTTAAAAAAATCAGGGACAAAGACTCAAAATCAGGGACACATCTTAAAAATTGGTACTATTCACTCAGAAAGCTGATATAATATAAGGATATGTGTTAAGATGCATTTTCTGAAGAAGAAAAAGTCTATAACTTTAATGTTTGACATTATTTTGTGATTTTAGTCCCACGGTTCTGTCACAAAAACGCAAACTTTATGAGGGACAGAGGAAAAATTTGAGGCAAAATCAGGGACATCCCTGAAAATCATGGACAGTTGAGAGGCATGCCTTAGCTGTGCTTACCCAGTAAACAAAAGCGAATAAATAAATAAAACAACGTGGGTAGCAAGGTAATTACAAGTAACATAGATACATTTACAATAAAAGGTAAATAAGTGCCAGTAGTCATAAAACCTATTGTTGAAGGCGAACGGATCCAGGAGCGCAAGAGAGAGAGAAACAAATAGAGGGGGACTGAGACCAGCATAGGGTGCAGGACAGGCAAAACAAAGGGAGATGGGGAGGTAAAGAGAAGGAAGTAGTGGTAGAGGAGAGGGAGTGGCCTAGGAGCAGATGGTATGAGGAGGGGCTTAAGGTGGAAGGAAGCATGTACCTTTGCTGTGTCACCAATGCTTTTATTTGAAGGGAGACATGATTTATGGTTATTTTGGCTTGTCATGCACCCCTTGTCTGTCATACTGGCCAAAGGTGCAAATCAGTTAGACATCCGGATGGGTGCGTCCTGGTTAGGAGGCTGCTGTTGGGTCCTGTGAAACCTGCCCCTCTTTACCACTTGCCATTCTCCTGTACCCAGGGGACTCTGATGGTATGTGGTGTTACCTTGGTGGAGATGGTATGGCTAACGAGTGTCAATGGATATGTGGTTCCCTAGCAGGTGTTGGAGATGCACAACATGGTTCGAGGCCTCCCTGAGCTGAGTTTTTTGTTGTCCTATTGTCCAGCATTTGGGACAATACCCTAGTGCCTGTATGCATGCCCTGTGAAAGGATGCCCCGCACCACCAGCAGTTGACTATGGCCATAGTCTACAAGGCTGGAGTTGAGGACAAAAAGAAAATTTAATGTTTTTTTTCCCCTACTAGGAGATGTACGTCACCAAAGAAAGAAATGCTGGCTGTGTGGCGGGTGATCTCTAACAAACAGAACTGCAAAATCTATTTCACTATGTTATATATTCATTAGAAAAAAGAACACAGATGCTGAAAGGAATAAAGTCATTACTATGTTTTGATTATTGCTAAGAACCGATAAACTTTTGGTGTCTGCTACTTCTTTCCTTGAGTCTCATATTAGGAGGGAGCTATTATTTCTGTTATGGTCCAGATTGTCATTACTGGTGCAGATCACCATCTCTGCATGGGGGGGGGAGGCAAGGCCCCTATCCCCACCCGTCTCCACCCGTTACTGAATTACCTCCATTTAATCTTCCCAGTTTCCAGGGACAAAAATGTTGTCCAGGACTTGGACACCCTCTGTTTCCTCAATGAAAGAGAGACATGAGAGCCATCTAGCATTATACAGGTCTGCCTGTAGTCGCAGACGATGGGTAATTTTTAACATTACTCTTATGCACTTGCACTGGTGGACCCAGTCCTGCAAGGTATAAGGTAGGAGGGGGTTGCCATGAGCCACCTTCATATAATGGATTTAGCGAAAGCCACTGTGAAATTCTAAACAAATATCCTGAGTTATGATTTTTCACTCCCCTGGGGGACATGGTGGGCTTGCAATGGCATGCTCATGTTCAACATTTTTTGTATGGTAGTTGAGACCTCCTGAGTGTACAAGTGGATTATGGGGCAATCCCAAAATACATGGTAGTGAGTACCTTTTTGGTTACTATTACCTGGGTTGAAGTGCCGTATGATGGTGGCACATTCTTTGTCTACATTGCTGTGGAGGCAGGCTGCCAACTGACAGCTAACTGATTAACCCCAGGGTTGTGTTTCATGTCACTGCCAGGGGGTGGTGCTTACCACAGTAGCATAAGCCACACTTGCCCCTAGAAGTTAGGAACTGTAGGTAGGTAACTCAAGAGAAAGAGCATCTGTGTGTGACTGACGGGGTTGGGGGTACTTCTTTATGAAGCACACCCTGATGGCTCTCCTGGGCCTGGATTTCAGCAAGGGATGGAGGAGCCCAAGGGGTTGCTGCCCTATGATGGTGTAACCCCCGTCTCCCTCTATTTTGTCTAGGGGTTCCAATGGTAAATGTGAGGTGGGGGCACAGAACCCGAGTCTCTCCAGCAATTAGAACACAGCTTCAGAGATGACAAATGTAGGCCTTACCTGGCAGATGAAGTTTTAAGCTCTAACAGGCGTCATTTTACCAGGCTGATATTGACCCACACGCCGCTGCACCTCTCTGATAAGCTCGTATAGGAAAGGAGATGGAACCTTCTTCGGAGGGATCAATCACATTAGTTCATTAAATAACTCAGCACAAACCATATAAAAGTCAAATATGGGAACATTAAATTTGAAGATATTAATGATTTTTATAATAAAGAAATATATGGAGCAGGCAGAGGACTGAGAGGATATGGGATGGACAAGCAGAAAGTTACTGCAGGCTAGAACAGCTAGATCATTAAAGGCCTACAAAAATATGCCAGAACAGGCTCCACACATAGATCTGCAAGCCAGAATCAAAGCTCGCACCTACCAACTACGTTCAACCATAACCACTATTCCTAGGGGAGTGCCTAACTCCCCTCCACCTCCGGACCTTATAGGAACCTGGGCCCGATGTAGTCCAAATCCCTTACTGCGGCTGCTCCATTTCCATTTTTTCAGAATGCCCAAAACCAGGTGCCATTTCCTTCCCTCTGTACTGGATTGTTCAGTGGCTTAACAAATAAGCTGGATGAATGGCTTCCTCCTTGTTACAGCATTCTTCCCCTTGCACTCCTTCATGGGTCTAACATGGGTCCTGCCCCAGACACAGGCACGGCAGGCCCAATAAAGCGAATCCCAGAGTACAGGCCATCCAACCTTACCTTCAGCAGTGTGCCACGTGGGAAAATGACTCCTTGAAGCTGGCACCTCCAAGGGGCCCTGCCACCACAACAGCCCCACTGCTATGTCTCCATTGATTTAGAGCACAGGAATCCCAGCCTCCAGATGTTGCCATCTTCCTTCTCTGCCTCCTGAATCCCACCCACCAAAAAGGCCAAAGGCTTCCCTGACCCCAATGGTCACCAACTCCTGCCACCCACCCCCCACAGATGCACCACTTGGCACACTGCCACTGTCTAGGCCAGTACCTTATGGGCTGGGGGTTTTAGGCCCCAGCCACACTTACCCCACCAAACTCACCAGTTTTCCCTCTACCTCTCTTCCCCCTCTCACACCCAGCAGCCCTGGTCTTATATATGGGCAGAGAACACCGCCCCTAGGGGAAGAGCACAGGAAATGCCCCAATTAAGCGAAAGGGAGGGAGAGCAAGGATAGTAAGCCCACCCCGTGAGGGTTGGGGCTTACACTCTCCACCCCTTTAAGCCATTTCCTCCTGGAAATGGGGCAGGGGGCACTTCCGAGAGGACTCCAACATGGGATGGGTATGCACACTCCCCACTCAGCCAAGACTCTCCCCAGAGTATGCCCCAAAACCCAAACCTCCTGGGCCCATCTATCTATACTGCCCCGTGGAGTGAGTTTGGCGCTGAGAGGGTTTTTTTTATTTTATTTAAAACTAAGACTGAACATAGTGCAGATAGTATAGCCAGGCTGTCACTTAACCATCCCAAACACTGAAATTTTAATGTCAGCTGTTACTATCTCAATAAAAGGAGGCACTCACACACTACTCTCTCGCCCACTCACACAATACATTCATTACTCTGCTTTCATTTCTTGAGGTACAAATAGTACAGTTTAGACATTATTGGTTAAGGATTGCTCCAATGGGAGCAACCATTAGAAACACACTCTTTTTTTTTCTTAAACTTCAACCACAACAGTCTCAGCGGTCCAGTCCAACAGTTCCAACCCCCAAAGCTGGGATAGTCCTGGAGCAACCTCCACTGGGCACAATACTCTTAAACTTCAGACTTCTTACTGAAGAGCTTCACTTACAAAACAGGACAATCCTGGCAAATCACCATAGTGCTGAGTGTTCCCTCTTCAGAGGGCAAGCCCTCCGATGAGGGGATAATAATAATAATAATAATAATCTGGATCCGGCTTGGTGGTCTCCTCAGCAAAGGAATCCATGTTTAGCACATAGTACTTCATCCTACAACCGGCTACATCTTGCACACAAGTGAAATGTCTGAATAAAGTGAGTCCAGCCCAAGGTGTGGAAAACACAGGGTGCTTGCCTTCTGTATGATTTCTTGGGTGGCTCAGCCAGAGGCTCCTGGCCATTGCTGAAGCGTTTGCACCATGCCCCAGAATACCCAGTCCAACTGCTTTTCTTAAGTTATGTCCCAAAGTCATTCAGAAACATGGGGATACTCAGCACTGGGATATTCCAGATGGATCCTCCATTGCACCTGTCTCTCCACTTGCGACCACTGGGGCAGGTCTCACACACTGGTATGTCTGGCTGCCCCTGACTCCAGCCACACCTGGCTCCAGTAAAGAACATTCATGGGATCACTGCTCAGCAAACCATCCATCTTCACTCGAAGGGCCTTGCACATTGCCGGGAGGCATGAGGTGGTGTTAGGCAACTTTATTGCAGTCTACGTATAAGGCTGAGGGATGGCGCGCTACACTTCTTGAGCAGCAAACTGGTGCCACTTAAAGTCTTGTCCAGGTGGCAATGGAGCGAGCACCTCCCATACAACCTCATTCCCCAGCTCCTTTCTCCTTTGCACATCCAGGTGAGCATAAATATGATGTCTCCTCCCTTGAGGTACTTGATGAGCTCCCGTCACCAGGCAGAGAACCTGTGGCTGATCCCCTGGGTCCTGGGGGGGTCACCTGATACTGACCCTCATCCTCTGACACTTTCTGTGCCACGGGGATAGTCGATGGCAGCAGGCACTGTGGGACTGGGCAGACGTCTGTGCTCCACAGCACCCTCATTGGTGGTTTTCGCCATGGCCTCCTCCATGACATCTGGGGCCTCTTAGGCTCTATGGTTGTGGCCAATAACCTGGCCTCCACACCTAAATACAGGCTTCCTTGAGAGACTAAAGAAGTGGTGCCCACCATCGTCCCAACTGGGTAAGGCCAAGTGTAACCCCCAGGTGGCGCTATCCCAAGGGCTACTACCCCTGCCTGCTTGACTACTAACAGGTTGAGGGGCCTAGGTTCTATGACGGGTGCCTCCACCCAGAGGTCAGGGTTTGTAGTGGTTAGACTAGCTTGATCACAGCCCTCTGGGACACTGTGACCCCCTTTGGTTCCCTCTAGTGGCTCACACAGTACACAGGAGTTACAGCCTCAATACCCCACGTATACACACTGTTCACTCATAAAGTACCACAAACCCTCGAGGTTAAACAACATACACAAACCAATACAATGCTTGGTATGTAGGTACTGACACTTCAGACAGTTTAAAGTTTAACAACATCAAATCTGGTTTATTTAGGGGGAATAAAACACGGAAGGGGGAGATCAGGTTAATTGGCAGAATTAAATCACAGTGCTGTGCACACATACAGGGTCCGAAAAGTCACACTCTGGGTACCCAGGTTGGGGGAGAGGGGCTAGCCAGGTCCATTGCCCGGGATTGGCCGGCAGGTGCAGATGGATAGGGCCCTGTAGAAGAAAACATATGCACAACACCCAATTGTAATCCAGAGCTGGATGGCTCAGTCCATGAAGCAGTGAAACAACAAGAATTAGATGACACACTTGTGATTGAAAACAGTCTGCAGGGGAATGCCTTGATTTGTACTCACAATACCCAAGCTGAGGACCAGATGGTGGATGTTCTTCTGGATTGCCAAAACAACAGGGCATGGAGACAAGGTCCTTGTGACTGGACCCCACTGCAGTTGATAGCAAACGGATTTAGTCTGAGACAAACTGGGGTTTGCTTCCAGCTTCAACACACAGCACACAGCACGGGGGATTGGAAGTAGCGATTCCCCACAAGCACTATGCACATTCATATGTAAAAGGAAAGTACTATACCAGGCAGGCTGCTCCTCGATCCTGATCGCAATTACTGCAAAATACCCAGGGGCACACATAGCAGCTTCAGTTCCTGACAGACCGCGCGCGATTCAGCAATTTCTCCAGTCTTCTACAGGGTGAGCCTGGTTTCCACTTGTCAGACTTCCTTCTTTCTCCTCATCAATCAGATTCAGTCTGAACTGGCACTTACAATGGTTGCAGGCCCAACCTCAGGGCCTCACATGCGCTTCCTGCACAAAACTATACACCGCAGAAGCACAGAGCTCCTTCTCTCTTCACTATCACAACTGATCTGATCTTTCCAGTCACAGAGCAGGGCATTTCCTTTAGCTCCACACCATTCTGTTGGCTGGTTCGGCTATCACTCACAGTAAGACTCCCTCTGTTGGTGGAAAAAGGCGCCAAGGTCAAAACTACATTGCCACTGCCCACACAGTCCCCTTGTGGCTGGCTCAAAATTAAGAGTCCAAATTCTGATTCGTCCACAGGCTCTATTTTAGGGCTCCCTTAACCCAATTGACCCAGCACAGCAGTTTAGGTCCAAAATGGAGAGGTCACACACACAGAGTCCCAGCTGCAATAGAGGCAGGTTAGACAAACTACAATTTTGCTAATGCTTTAAATGATTACAGGCAAACAGTTACAGCTTTCAGATGGGCTCCCTTTGCACTTTCAGTGACTGCAAAATGGAGTTACTCCACAGCTCCGGTGGGATTCGAGCATTAAATACACAGTCTCCCCATACAAACTAATTAAGTCTGCAAGCAGACAGCTCTTAAAGAGACAGTACGTGGAGGTTCAAATAGCACTCACTTGCAACCACATTTAAGCAGCTCAGACGCCGAACACCACCCAGACTTGGAGCATTCAGACAAGCTCCTGGAAGACTTTTGGGAACCCCCATTTACAGGGGGGTTACACCCTTCCTAGCCTGGAAAAACTTGGCATCTGCATCAAGTAAGTACCCCCATAAGTTTCAATACAACCATATACATTTACATCAGTATCACATTAGGCTTATACATGTAATTATCAGTCAGCATATCACCTTACTAGAAACACATTTCTGAAACTTTTCAGTACATCACTTTTTACTCAGTATTATACACACATACTACTGTAATTCAGGTTATTACCTCCTGTACATGAAACCTGAAGAAAGGGGGCCCTTCCCTATTAGCTACCTTGGGGCTGGAAGGGGCAGGGGCACCATACCTAGAGGGCAATACAAGTAATTTGGAGTTAGCACTGATGTCCAGTTTGGGCAATGAGCTTGGGGACACACACACTCCTTTATGGACAACATTGAGAGGCAAGTCCACAGGCCTCCCAGGGGAATCATAACTGAGATGCACCACAGGCTTTACAGCTTGACCAGTCCTTCTAGGGGGAACTGTTACAGTCTCTGCACCCTGAGCCTCATTTTCAGCATTGTCCTCACTTGTCAAGGGAGTCTCCATTGGGGTAGACAGGCTAGAACTTGGGCCACTTTCAGCTCCAGGAGTTACAATCTCTGAGTCCACAACACTTGGCTCACATGGAGAGCTTTCGGACACTGGCAGTGGACCGTCAGGGCACTCAAAATACTCTTCTTGTTCTGGTATATCACCAGTTTGTCCCAGTCCATCATTTTCCTCCTCTGCAAGCTCAAACAGTACAACCATACACAATGATTCCATGTCATCTGTCTTGATGCTTTGCACTTCACTTTCTGTGAGCACTGGCTCCAGGGACAAAGCTGGGGGCCTAGACAGTCCAGAAGGCCCAGCTTCATCTCCAGGATTGACTAGGGGATTGCCCTGAAACAACTGACCCAGTGCGTAAGAAGGGTGGTATTCAAAGTCATACTCACTTTCCTCTGACATGGACTGACAGTCATGTTCAACTAGGACTTGTGGAGGGGAACACTTTAACTCAGCTTCTGTAGGTGCAGACTTTCTTAATTTTTGCTTAGCAGCAGCTCTAGTCACTGGTCCAGAGGAGGCATTTTCTGGGGGCTCAGATTGAATCAAGATTTGTCCAATGGGCAGTAAATGATTTCTATGCATTGTTTTCACATCTTTTGAGTTATTCTCCAGCCTTACTTTGTACACAGACAGATCATTTAGTTTGCCTACCACAATGTGGGGGAGATGGTGCCACCTAACAGCAATCTTGTGTTTGCCATGCCATCCCAGATTTCTTAGCAACACCCGATCTCCCTCCGGGAGTTCCAGTGCTTTCACTTTTTTATAATACCTTTCCTTGTTGGCCAGATTTCTTTTGGCAGCCATGGTTTGAGCCAGTTGGTACGCATGATTTAGTTGGGCCTTTAACTTTTGCACATACTGTAAATGGTTATCAGCTTGAGCCCCATCAGGAGAAACTCCAAAACATACATCTACCGGCAGGCGAGCTTCTCTTCCAAACATCAGGCGGTAGGGGGAGAACCCAGTGGCATCACTTTTGGTGCAGTTGTAGGCATGTACCAAGGTGCTAATTTGTTGGCTCCATCTAGGCTTGTCCTTTGGGTGGAGGGTGCCTAGCATATCTAGCAAAGTACGGTTGAAATGTTCAGGCTGTGGGTCCCCTTGGGGGTGGTAAGGGGTGGTTCTGGACTTTCGCACTCCCCACAGAGAAAGCATCTCTTTGATCAGATGACTCTAAAAGTCTCTCCCTTGATCAGAATGGATTCTTTGTGGAGCCCCATAGTGAACAAAAAGGTTTTCTACAAGCACTTTTGCCACAGTGGATGCCTTCTGGTCCTTGGTGGAGAAAGCTAGGGCATATCTTGAAAATGGTCAGTGACCACCAGCACATTATTAATATTTCTTTGATCTGACTCCAAACTCAGAAAATCAATACAGACCAGCTCCATGAGTGCTCTGGTGGTGATGTTAACAAGAGGGGGCAGCCCTCTGGGGCAGGGCTTTCCTCTGTAAACAGTGACTACAAGTTTGAATGTGTTGCTCCACAGCAGCCCCCATCTTAGGCCAATAGAATCTGGATCTCACCAAGTCAAGTGTTCTGTCTATACCAAGGTGCCCCATGTGGTTGTGTAAGGACCTCAGTACTGAGTCTCGAAAGGCAGTGGGCAGCACTAGTTGTTGTTTGTCTATTTGTCCCCCTCTGTCTACTGTTTGTCTGTATAACAGTCTATTGATCAGTTTCAACTTAAAACCTTCCTTGTATAACAATGCAGTTCTCAAATCAGCGAAGCATAACTTAGACACATCTTTCCCTGTGTAGAGGGCTTCTAAAGCTGGTTTGATCATAGGATCTTGGGACTGAGCCCGCCGAAGACTGTCATTGTCTAGCTGAGGCAATGCACCAATGTCTAATGCAGAAAAGTGGCAATAAGCAGCAGGTATGCAATTCTCAGAGGGCCCCAAACAGTCCACCAAACAGTTCACTGGGTCTGGGACCTCTTGCTCCTCTCGGTCAAACTTCTGGCAGAGTGCTCGAATATCAGGTTCTGACAGTCTGACCCAGTCATTTCGAGAAACAAGCCTCTGGGAGAGAGCATCAGCATCTATGTGGTTCAGGCCTGCTCGGTATTCAACAGCATAGTCGTATGTAGATAATGCAGAGAGCCACCTATGGCCAGTAGCATCCAACTTAGCTGAAGTCTGCACATAGGTCAGGGGGTTATTGTCAGTTTTTACTAGTATTTTAGCCCCATACAAGTACTCATGGAATTGGTTCACAATGGCCCACTTCAAAGCTAGGAACTCTAACTTATGTACAGGATAGTTATTTTTGAAAGGGGTCAGGCTTCTGCTGGCAAAGGCCACTGGTCTCAGGCCATTCTCGTGCTCCTGGTACAACACAGCCCCCAAACCTTGCAAGCTAGCATCAGTGTGTAGGACATATGGTTTTGCTGGATCTGGCGTAGGCCAGGACAGGAGCGTGGGTAAGTTGATATATAATCTCATGAAAAGTAGCTTCACAATCAGGTGTCCATCCGGCCCCAAAAACTTCATTAGGATGGAAATACACTCTCTCAGTCTCAGGGGAAGTTGACCTTTTGTATTTTTTGTGGGTTGGAGGGTAACTCTGAGTAAGATTAAGTAAAAGGACAGATCATTCTTGAATAGTCCTTGATGAAACGGTGATAGTAGCCTCAGAATCTCAGGAATCTTTGCAGTTCTTTTAGATTCTGGGGCTGTGGCCAGGTGGTCAGGGCCTCAACTTTACTCAGGTCTGTCTCTATTCCCTCTGTGGAGACTATGTGTCCCACATATTTTACAGATGTTTGGAAGAATTGACATTTATCGATGGACAGTTTCAGGCCAAAGTCTTCCAGTCGGTCCAACACCTTGAACAATCTACTCTCATGTTCCTCCAGCGAGCTGCCAAACACAATAACATCATCCAAGTACACTAGGCACTCTAATAGATTCATGTTCCCCACTGCATGCTCCATCAGTTGTTGAAAAGTGGCTGGGGCACCTGAAATCCCTTGAGGCATCCTCATGAATTCATAGAAGCCAAGCGGACAGATAAAGACTGTCTTCTCATGGTCTTCTGGGGCCATTGGGATCTGGTAGTACCCACTGCGAAGATCCAGCACAGATGACCACTTGCTACCGTTCAGGCAGTCCACAGCATCCTGAATGTGGGGCATTGTATACCGATCAGGGATAGTCCACCGGTTTAAAGTGCAATAATCCACGCACATCCTTACTGTCCTGTTCTTTTTTCTCACTACCACAATAGGTGAAGGATATGGGCTTCTGGATTCTTGTATTACACCAGCAGCAAGCATCTCTTGCAGATGCCGTCTCACATCATCTATGTCGGCAGGGGCCAGGCGTTGAGACCTCTCACGAAATTGCCTTTCATCATGCAGCCGGATGTGGTGCTCAACTCCTTGTACACATCCTACGTCCCATTCCTTTAAAGAAAACACCTGGTCTCTCTGGGCAAGCCTTCTACTGATTCTCATCTTCCATTCGGCTGGCAACGGGGAATCTCCAAAATCAAACAAGTCGGGTGTCACTCTGTCATTTTCCCCTGAACACTTGTTACTGGGTAGCACTGCAGTATCTGCACAATGTAAATTAGCCTGGGTGCAACCTCTAGTTACTCGAATCTCTCTATCAGACACATTATGAACTTGGACCATTACCCGTCTGGCATAAGCACGGGCTTTGGCAGGCAAAATACTTGGCTTGACCAGCAGTCCCTCCGGCAATTTCCCATCGCCTGGTGCATCCAGCATGAGGACTTTATTCTTGACATCCTCTCTGATATGGACTTCCCCCGTCGTAAGGTACACTGGGCATTTGGCACCAGAATCAGAGACTCAGGCTCCTTCTTCCAGATAATTCCAACCAGTTCCTCTGGCTCCACTTTTTCAGCATCTCTCTGTGCCTCATAGGCCTTCTTGATCAAGGCTGGAATTCTTAAAGCTCTACCAGTCTGTGAGCCCTGTTTCTCATAACACAACTGCGCCAACCGTCCAAACATATGTGCATTCATCCCAATTAGTAGAGTAACCCCATCATTCAGTCCAGTAGGGGGACACTCTAAGGCCAGGGTCTCTGCTTGCTCTGCCACTCCAGCCACGGAGGTAGGGAAAGATAGCCAAATTTGGATATACCCGGAGTAGGGGTAGGTCTTCTCACTTAACCCGCCGCATATATGCAGTCCTTCCAATGGTTGTAAGGGTACATCTGACAAATGCTTCTGATACCAATCCTGGAACATAATTGTCACTTGGGAGCCACTGTCCAATACAGCTCTGGTGGGCACACCATTCACTTTTACTGTAGCTTCCATTGAAGGGCCCACTATTCTGGACCAGTCTGGAGAGACAGTAACAAGGGCCTGGGTAGATCATCTAGCCACAGAAGGATGTGAGTTAGCATTTTTGGGACCTTCACTGTGGTCATTTCATGGACCTCTTAACCACTGTTTTGTGCTCCAAAGCTCTCCTTGTAGCCAGCTCATCACTCTCTCTAAGTCTTTCCGAGACCGGCATTCCCTGTTCATGTGCCCATCCTTCCCACAATTATGGCAAAATATGTCAGCTGAAGTTTGGGGTGACTGAGGCATTACATTGGGGGCTACGGCATTGATACTGTCAATAGAAAACCTTGGTGCCACCTCAGCCAATGGTGGGTTGGACATTTGGAGACATCTCTTCAGTTTCTTCACCTCCATAACCAAGACATCAAGTTTTGAACTGTCGTCAACATGAAGTGCCTGGGTAGGCACCCCCACCCCCATAGCAGAAGCAGTCGGGCAAGTGTCAGTGCCCGTACTGGTAGGAGCGGCCTTCATGATGAGACTTTCTGTTGCTTTCCTAATCTCCCTCAGCAGTTCACCCCATGGTGGCATACCCTTTTCCTTCTCAGAGCACTCATTAACTGCCAGCCTCTGCCCCTGAACTTCACTTGACGGGTCACCCTCAGTCACTCGGGTCGTAGCAGCAGCTATTGGTGCAAGTCCCTCCCGGGGTCGCCTTTTCTCAACTCCTCGAATTTCTCTCATTAGCTCATCATAGGAGGGTGGGGATTCCAGTCGATTGGCCAGGCATAACTGAAGCAACAGCAGTTCTGAGAAGGGGGCAGACTTAAGGATCCTGTCCAGCCTGGTTCGGTCCAATTCAATCGCTGGCAAACTACCCTTTCTGAGGCATTCTTGCAACAATTTTTCCAGCCAAGATACATACACAGACAACAATTCCCCTTGGTACTGTTGTGCATTTCTTACTCTCCACCACAGGTCCTCATTGGAATCTGGGCTCCCATACACATTCTCCAAGGCCTCAAAATAGTCCTGTGCAGTTGCTTCAGGGTTACTGGCCTGTTTGGCATGGATGGTAGCCAGGGCAGGACCTTGGAGGCTCTCACTTACCCTCTTTCACTTTTATGCTTCCGAGCCTTGCCATTCTAGCACTTCAGGGGCAACACAGTCTATCCAGATCTCCCAGTCATCCTCCCCTAGTGGGGTGGGGAGGGTGCCCGGAGAAAATTTTCAACCTGCGGTAAGAGTCATGACTGTAGGCAGGTACAGACATAGGAGCTTGCACTGGCACAGAAGGAGGGGCAATAATGGGTGCTGGAGGGGGAGAGGGTGTCGTCGGAGGAACATTCTCAGGTGGCAATAATAGTTTCTTTAAATCCTCCACAGTTTTCCCTTCCTCCAGCAACAATTTAGCAAATTTCTCCTCAAAAGTTTCAGATTGTGGGGGGGGCTCGTTCTCCCTGGGGTCTTTACTGTCTTTAGTTATCACTCTCCAGGCAGTGAGGGCTTCTTCTGGGGTAATGGTCTGTGGCACTTTAGAACTGTCTGTAGGGTCCTTACACTCTATTAGAGCCATGAAAGTTTGGACGAGCGGATCAGCCAGCCGCCCCACCACCACAGGGTTTTGTAAACATTCAACCTTGGAAAGTACTCCCTCTACAGTGTCCGTACTGGTACCCAGCGGGATATCCAAGATAAGTATAGCATTTTGGGGGTCGATCTCCTGCCCAATACACCACCTCACCAACTGGTGTACAGCTACTTCTGTTGGGGTATCCATTTATTTTTAACAGTGATTCGTAAATGTGGCCAGTAGGGGATGCAAAATCCCAGCGGTGAGCCTCCAAGATGTAACCCCCAGGTGGCGCTATCCCAAGGGCTACTACCCCTGCCTGCTTGACTACTGACAGGTTGAGGGGCCTAGGTTCTATGGTGGGTGCCTCCACCCCGAGGTCAGGGTATGTAGTGGTTAGACTAGCTTGATCACAGCCCTCTAGGACACCGTGACCCCCTTTGGTTCCCTCTAGTGGCTCACACAGTACAAAAGAGTTACAGCCCCAATACCCCACGTATACACACTGTTCACTCATAAAGCACCACTTACCCTTGAGACTGATTCTGCAGCATGTCTCTGAGGACCCCCTGTAAAATAAGGTG
This sequence comes from Neoceratodus forsteri, assembly GCA_016271365.2. Taxonomy (NCBI): domain Eukaryota; kingdom Metazoa; phylum Chordata; order Ceratodontiformes; family Ceratodontidae; genus Neoceratodus; species Neoceratodus forsteri. The sequence goes on along the minus strand of CM028133.1, from coordinate 79,513,841 downwards.
AAACAACATTCACAAACCAATACAATGCTTGATATGTAGGTACTGACACTTCAGACAATTTAAAGTTTAACAACATAAAATCTGGTTTATTTAGGGGGAATAAAACACAGGAGGGGGGAGATCAGGTTAATTGGCAAAATTAAATCACAGTACTGTGCACACATGCAGGGTTTGAAAAGTCACACTCTGGGTACCCAGGTTGGGGGAGGGAGGCTAGCCCGGTCCGTTGCCTGGGGTTGGCCGGCAGGTGCAGATGGATAGGGCCCTGTAGAAGAAAATAAATATACAACACCCAATTGTAATCTGGAGCTGGATGGCTCAGCCCATGAAGCAGTGAAATAACAAGAATTAGATGACACACTTGTGATTGTAAACAGGCTGCAGGGGAATACCCTGATTTGTACTCACATTACGCAAGCTGAGGACCGGATGGTGGATGTTCTTCTGGATTGCCAGAACAACAGGGCATGGAGACAAGGTCCTTGTGACTGGACCCTACTGAAGTTGATAGCAAACAGATTTAGTCCGAGACAAGCTGGGGTTTGCTTCCAGCTTCAACACACAGCACACAGCACAGGGGATTGGAAGTAGCAATTCCCCACAAGCACTACGCACATTCATATGTAAAAGGAAAGTACTATACCAGGCAGGCTGCTCCTCAATCCCAATTGCAATTACTGCAAAATACCCGGGAGCACACACAGCAGCTTCAGTTCCTGACAGACCGTGCGCGATTCAGCAATTTCTCCAGTCTTCTACAGGGTGAGCCTGGTTTCCACTCGTCAGACTTCCTTCTTTCTCCTCACCAATCGGATTCAGTCCGAACTGGCACTTACAATGGCTGCAGGCCCAACCTCAGGGCCTCACACACGCTTCCCGCGTGAAACTATACACCGCAAAAGCACAGAGCTCCTTCTCTCTTCACTGTCACAACTGATCTGATCTTTCCAGTCACAGAGCAGGGCATTTCTTTTAGCTCCACACCATTCTGTTGGCTGGTTCGGCTGTCACTCTCAATAAGACTCCCTCTGTTGGTGGAAAAAGGCACCAAGGTCAAAACTACATTTCCCAGAGTCACTGCCCATACAACCCCCTTGTGGCTGGCTCAAAATTAAGAGACCAAGTTCTGATTCATCCACAGGCTCCGTTTTAGGCCTCCCTTACCCCAATTGGCGCAGCACAGCAGTTTAGGTCCAAAATGGAAGGGTAACACACACAGAGTCCCAGCTGCAATAAAGGCAGGTTAGACAAACTACAATTTTGCTAATGCTTTAAATGATTACAGGCAAACAGTTACAGCTTTCAGATGGGTTCCCTTTGCACTTCTAGTGACCTCAAAATGGAGCGATTACTCTGCAGCTTGGGCGGGATTCGAGTATTAAATACACAGTCCCCCCATACAAACTAATTAAGTTTGCAAGCAGACAGCTCTTAAAGAGATAGTACATGGAGGCTCAAATAACACTCACTTGCAACCACATTTAAGCAGCTCAGACGCTGAACACCACCCAGACTTGGAGCATTCAGTCAAGCTCCTGGAAGACTTTTGGGAACCCCCATTTACAGGGGGTTACACCAGTATAACCAAAGGGGGTGCCTTCCCAAATTCTTACAGGCAACCCACTGGAGCAGACCTAGCACAGCGGCAACTGCACCACTCCCTCACCTCGACAACCACATTGGACACATTTTTCATCTACCATGCCTCTCCTTGCTGACTTCCACAGCCAGATCAGCAACGAAGTGGGGATGGTAGTGTGGGGCTCCTCTGAAGGGAATGTTTCAGCCACTTTTGATAGATTTGTCATTAGTTGTGTCTCTCTCCACCACAAGCTCAGGGAAAATTGTGCATCCACCTCACACTTCTCAGCACCACCAGCTGTGAACCGATCCCAGGCGCCACCTCATCCCACATGATCACCCCTTCCTGACAACTGTCATCTTGGTAGACACATGCAGAAAATGCACCAATACTCCTAATGGTGACCCACAAGGTTGCACCAAACACAGCCAGGCCCACAGCAGTGGTAAGACCCCCGACTCCTTCCAATCTACTCAGCGGTGGTGAACTTTTAAATACTGCTAATAAACCATGTAAAAGGCAAATATAAGAACATTTAATTTGAAGATATTAATGATTTTTATAATAAATTTATTTTATTTATTTTTATTTCATTTTTGTTGACTGGGTAAGTGCACTAGACAAATCCTGCCTATTTTCAGGCATGACCCTGGGGAAGGGGGATACATATACATTTACAAATAAATATATGGAGCGGCTCCAGAGGACTGAGAGGATATGAGATGGACAAGCAGAAAGGTACTGCAGGCTAGAACAGCTAGATCACCAAAGGCCTAGAAAAATAGACCAGGACAGGTTCCATGAATAAATCTGCAAGCCAGGATCAAAGCTTGCACCTACCAACTACGTTCAACCATAACCACCATTCCTAGGGGAGTGCCTTACTCCCCTCCACCTCCAGACCTTACAGGAACTGGGGCCTGATGCAGCCTAAATCCCTTGCCATGGCTGCTCCATTTCCCTTTTTCTGAATGCCTAAAACCAGGTGCCATTTCCCTCCCTCCATACTGGGTTGCACAGTGGCTTAACAAAGAAGTTGGATGAATGGCTCTGCAGCATTTTGCCCCCTGCACTCCTTCATGGGCCTGACATGAGTCCTAACCCAGACACGGGCACGGCAGGCCCAATTAAGAGGATCCCAGAATGCAGGTCTCTAACTTTACCTTCAGCAGTGTACCACATGGGAAAATTACCTCTTTAAAGTTGCCACCTCCAAGGGGTCCTGTCATGGCCCTGCCACCAACATGACAGCCACACTGCCTTGTCTCCACCAATTTAGAGTGCAGGGACGCCAGCCTGCAGATGTTACCATATTCCTTCTCCACCGCCTGAATCCCACCCACTGAAAAGGCAGAAGGCTCCCCTACCCAAGGGTCACCAACTCCTGCCACCCTTCCCCATGGGTACAGCATGCAACACTGCTGTCCAAGCTGGTACCCTCTGGGCTAGGGGTTTTTAGGCCCTGGCCAGACTTGCCCTGCCAAACCCACTGGTTCTTCCTCTACCTCTCTTCCCCCTCTCACACCCAGCAGCCCCAGTCTTATATATGTGTATGATATGCTGCAGAAAACAGCACCCCCATTAAATATTTCCAGGTTAAACAATAATTAATGTACGGTAGTCTGTATTTTTGAGTTACCTAAAGTTATTAAATCAGTTCAGTGTCTAGGCTAAAACTTACAAGAGAGATGCAGTTCCTCCCTCCAGTAGTTGGCACCAGAGGAGAAGTACAGCAGTGACACTGGCAGGCAGAAAACGATTATGTGAAGTTCTGTTTGCAATGTATGAGCAGTAGGCTAGGAAAACTGTACTTCAAAGTTTATTTTTTATTAACGGCAGGTATGATTAAAACTTATATAATATTTGAATAAGTGTAGAAACTGTTCAGTAACAAACTGATACAAGTGTAGAAGCCTAGGAAACAATTACAGGTCAGGGTGAATGCAAGCCTGCTGCACTTACAAATAGAACAGCTCATTGATGTGTGCAGGTATATGAAAGTCTCAGGTTCAAGTGATGAAGCAATAGGAAGAAAAAGCAGGCATGCTTTGATGAGATCAATAAATACAGCAGTGGATGAGATTGAGGAAAGGGAGGAAGAAGAACAAGCATGCAATTATCTGCAAAAGTTAATATTGTATATCAGTCAGCTAAAAGAGAAGGGCTCAACATCCCCAGGCATGACTGAAAAACAAACAGAAAGACAGACAGCTGAGTTGGATGCATTAAAAGTAAAATCTGTAGCCCTGCAGAAATCTTTTGAAGACTCTAGGCAAGCTATGGAGATGGAAATGAAAGTGTTAAGTGACAAACTTGGAGTGGTAGGCTTAAACCCAGTCCGTACTGAAATAGTCACAAAACCCCAAGCAGAAAGAATACAGAGGTGACAATATAGCGAGATTTTAAAATACTTGGCCAGATAAGGGAGAGAGATCAGAAAGATCAATTGTCATAAAGAAACAATGCACCAAATTGATACAGGTCTTCAGAAGGGGCAGAGGCAGACATAATTGAAGTGGTTATCAAAGCAATTAGTCCAGGACCTAATATCAGGGATATGTTGGAAATTAAAAGTGATTTAACCCTCACACAACTGAAAACAATATTGAAAGGACATTATAAGGAAGAAAGTACCTCTGACCTATACCACAGATTGAGTAACATCTCCCAATGTCCACAGGAGTCCCTGCAAAACTTTTTGTGACCTGAAGGACAGACTGTTATTTGCATCTTGAGAGAGAGGGTCCAAGGAGCAATATAGCCCCAGTCTCATTCAAAAGAAATCTTTGAGGTCTGTGGGGACTGGACTGCTAAGTGAACATATCAAATTCCAGATTAAACACTACCTAGACAATTCTGCTGTCAGAGATGAGGAATTGAGAAAATGAATGAAGCCGCAGGTTTTGAGCAAGAACGGCAGCAAAAGCTTAAAAATACAATAAATAAAGGTGCAAGTGTAAATGAGTTACAGACAGAAGTTCAAGTGAATGCCATGCCCCAATGTCACACTGTACCAGAGAACACTGACGTAGCTCAGTTAACAGAGCATGGGAAGAACAGGGACCAAACCGCATTGAAAGCTGAAAGGAAAACTAGGATGCCAACTGATGAGAAAATACCAGATGCAGGTTGTCAGGATGTGGTGCAGAAAATGAGGACAGAACTAGCAGAGATGAGAAAAATGTTAGTTGCCACTATCGAACAAACTGATAAGTCACCAAAGTGGTTCTAGCCAGGTATAAAAAAGCAGGTCAGAGGGAAAGGCTATAAGGCATGCCAGGAAGCTGACAAGGGAGACGGCTGTACCCACTTCTACAGATGTGGCCAGATGGGTTACCTTTCCCAGATGGGTTACCTTTCTAGGGGTTGCCAGGCACCAAGACAGCATCATGGAAATGGGGAGGTGTTGCTGCCATGGGACAGGCAGTAACCTATCCATCACCATCGTCCCCCCATTGCCAGAACTGCAAGAAAGAACAAGGAGATTCCCTCAGACAATGTGAATACCAGGGGTGCCATACAGGTCTATATTACTCAAAAGGGCATCAGAGGTCACACTGGAAAGACCATTAAACACTCTGTAATAGTATAAATCAAATAGAAATCATTGCTGCAACACAGAAACTGCCATGCTTCAGTGAAACAGCCATGTCTGATTCCTGCAATTTTGGTCACCTTGGCCCAAAACACCATTCTAGACTTCTGAACTTAACTGGGAAAAGGCGCATGATCCAGTGCTTGTTTGATGGTATGCCTATACAGGCCCTGTGGGATGCAGGGCACAAGCCAGTCTCATCAATGAAGTCTGGAGAAAGAGGCACCTCGCTTACACAAAGCTCAGAAAAGTAGAAGAATTGCTTGGCCCAGGAACTTTGAGTGGGAAGGTAACAAATCAGACCAAGATTCCATTTCTTGAGTAGATCCAGCTGTATCTGGGAAAAGAGCCACATAAATAATTCACAGTGCCAGTATTGATGTCCAGTGACCCCAGTGTAGCCGAGGAACCAATCAACAGCTTTAATGTGATTGAGAAAATTATAAAAGGCCAGAGTGAAGCAGAGTGGGGAATGCTTTCTCACAGTATCATTAATACGTTTAGCTTGGCATTATCCATGCAGCCAAAGAAAGCAGAAGCCTTAGTAAAGTTAATACAAACAGATAATCCTGACAGTGTTGGTAATGCAGTCAGAATAGGCAGGAAGAGCCTGGTCATTCCAGCAGGTCAGATTATTGATGTGAAGTGCTGTGTACATACAGAACCACTGCTGAAAGAACAGAAAATGTTGTTTGTACCAGAGGAAAGTTTGTATTGTCCAGAAGGTGCAAGTGTCAGTGAAGTTTTAATAACTGCAAAAAGAGGGGCATCTCATCCAAAGTGACCATCCCAGTGGTAAATCATACCAAAGATGATATCACCGTAAACCACCGAACAATTCTAGACCATGCTCAGCTGGTGAAAGCAATATATCCTGCAGAGGTCAAGCCAGTGGGGCATGCAATATATAACCTAAGTAACCACAAAATGGACAGCAGCCCCACCAAGAACCCAGAGACACTGATAAAACCGCAACCAAATGACATACTACAGGAGATGGATAACTGTTCTGAAGGGTGGGATCCACCAGTACTATTGGATCACCTGATGGGAACAAAAGATAATAGTACAGTGCATGTTCATGGAAGAGCACAAAGCTGTTTCTAAGGATAGTACATATATAGAATGTATTCTTTCATTGAAAATACACATTAACTTGAAGGATAGTACCCCAGTACAAAAAACATACATGTTAATACCAAAGCCATTGCATAAAGAAGTGAAAGAATACCTACAAGATTTGTTGAACCAAGGATGGATAACAAGATCAAAATCACCATATTCTTCACCTGTCATTTGCTTCAGAAAGAAGGATTGGAATCTGCTACTCTGTTGTGGTTACTGTGAGCTAAACTGGAAGTCAGTACCTGACAGACACCATATTCCCAGAATACAAGGCATATTGGACAGCTTAACTGGGAGCTCCTGGCTCTCGGTCCTTGATCAAGGAAAGGCATACCGTCAAGGATTCGTGGATGAGGAAAGTCAGCCTTTAACTGCTTTTATAACACCATTGGGACTGTATGAATGGGTTTGTATCCCATTCGGCCTGAAATCAGCCCCAGCGGAGTTCCAAAGGTGTATGGAAGAGTGCCTCTTTGGTTTCCGGGATGAGATCTGCCAGCCATATCTTGATGATAACCTGGTTCACATCAAAACCTTTGAAGACAATATGGAACATGTGTGGGCAGTCCTGCATAGATACCAGCAGTATGGCATCAAGCTTACAGCCAAAAAGTGTGAACTGTTCAAGAGAAAGGTCCAATTTCTTGGAAAGAGTGTATCACAAGAAGGCTATTCAATGGACCAAGCAGAAATTGCACAAGTGCAAGCCCGTAAAGGGGAACTGTCATCAACAGGATTTCTTAATGTCTGAAAGGCCATAAAAAGCTAATTTAAGTGAGACATTGTGTTCATCTGTGGGTCTTTGCAGTCCAGAGTTATTCACATGTAAATCAGCCTGTAATTAAAGGCGAGGGCAGCCACGTGTTTTAGGCTTCTGACAGGAAATGATGTCACCGAGGGTCTTGGTCCTCCATTGACTGTAGGTTAAATAGGAAATTGTCTGTTTTATTAGGTATGTTTTAAGGTGTTACTACATTTTCTACATTTATAATAATTGTTTTGTATGTGCATTGAAACGTGTGTTATCATCTTTACATTTCAAACTGTTAGTAAAAAGAATCCATCTTTAGGATTGCTTTAACCTCTAGGCTATATTGCCAGCTGACTATCAAAAACTACACATCTGAAGGCTCGCTCTGTGGTGCCAACAGCTATTGGGGCCCCATATCAAGATTTCTAAACCCTGGCTGTGTTCATGTCAGTATAGATTTCTGGGGCTGCCACAGAACCAGCTTCTGTCTTATTCTGTTCCCTCTGTTATAGCCTTTTCTCTTACAGTTGTTGGGTGTGAACTCAGGTCTACAAGATGTAAATGCAGCTATGTACCTACTGGACTGGCATCATGGGGTCAGCCTTGAAATGTGCAGTCCCACATAAAAGCACTAAAGATGGGCAAATGTCCTGGGCCTGATGGTTTCAGCAGTGAGTTCTATAAAACTTTTTCCAATGACTCAATATCCCTGCTAAATAATATCTACAACCCGGTATGGCTGGAGGAAGAGGCAGTACCCACCTCATGGAACTATACTACCATTACGGTAATACCCAAGGAAGGGAAAGACCTCAAAGAGTATGGATCATACTGGCCCATTTCTCTACTTAATGTAGACTATAACATTTTCATGGCCATAGTGGCAACATGACTTGACCATCTCCTAACAAACATAATACACCCAGATCAAACAGGATTTATTGAAGGGAGACAGACCCCAGAGGGTGTCAGGAGAACTACAAATATAATAGACATCATTAATAGACAGCATATCCCCACATGTATTATGAGCCTCAGCGCTGAAAAGGCATTCGACAGGGTCACCTGGAGTTTCCTTTTTGCAGTCCTGCGAAGGATGGGCTTTCCTCAAGCATTCATAGAGGCAATTAAAGCCCTCTATGCACCCCCCAAGCTTATGTCAGAGTCAATGGGTGAATCTCTCAGAGATTCAGTTTAGGGAGGTGCACCCGACAGGGATGCCCACTCTCACCACTGCTTTTTGCCATTTATATCGAACCACTGGCCCAGGCAACTAGAGAGGATCGAGGGATTGGAGGAGTAGAAATTGAAGGGGAGGAACACAAAATAGCTCTCTGTGCAGACAATGTCTTCCTTTACATGTCCAACCCAGAGAAATCCCTACCCAGACTCTGGGACCTCCTCGATAAATTTGGCAAATACTCAGGATATGCACTTAATAAACATAAAACAGAATTACTCAAATTTTATTGCACTCCATCCACAGCAATACGCCAGCTAACCCCCCTGACTTGGACAGTCAAAAAATAAAATATCTAGGCTCCCTTATCACCAAGAATTTAACATCACTATTTGCTAGCAATTTTGATCCATTGGTACACCAAGTTAAACAGGATATCAGAGGCTGGGAGCTGCTGAATTTGCCCCTGTACTCCAGAATTCAATTGGTAGCAATGAACATTCTGCCCCGGTATCTTTATAATTTCCAGTGCCTACCTCTAAAGATACATCATAACCAATTGCAGATATGGCAGAGAATTATTATGCAGTTTGTGTGGGCAAACAAAACACCCAGAATCAAGAATGCAGTTATGAAAACAAATAAAACATATGGGGGGGAGGGCCATCCCAAATCAAGAGGACTACTATTTGGCTGCTCAACTAAGGAGTGTCTTGTTATGGTCAACAAAGGAGTACAAGGCCCACTGGAAAACAATTGAAATCATATGTTCAGAGGGGGGCTCCCTTGGGGGGCAGGGTGGCTAATCCAGGCTTAACACACAAGGACAACAACATCATCCCATTACTCTCTATAAGGAATACACTTGGGACGATCCGCAGGCTTTGGATAAAATACAAATTCTCAAAAGAACTGTGGTCACTGAGATGGTTTGCCTGGGATCCAATCTTTTCCCATCACAGCAGGTACTTCCCTTTAGAAGATGGGGGAGACTGGGCTTAAACACACTAAAACAGTTCATGGGGGGAGGTAATGTACCAGGGTTTGGACAAATTAGAGAGAGACAAATTAGGGAGGCAGTATAGTGCAGTGGTTTAAGGCTCTGAACTGCAAATCTAGTGATGTCCAGCAGCCCAGACCTGGGTTTGTATCCCACAGCTTCCACTTGCATACTGTGTGATCCTGAGCAAGTCACTTAACTTCCCTGTGTTCCCAGGTCGCACCTGTAGAAAAGCTTTCAGCTTAGTGTGTTACTCCTGGTTAAACAAATAAAAAAAAAAAAAAAACTCTACTTAAGACAAACTGATCACTTCAGATTCCAACAGATCAGAGCCCATATCCAAGCCTTACAGAATCAATTTGGCCAGGACCCAGCCTCGGGGGATTTGATGGCTACTATAGAGGACATATTGAGCTTTCAGAGGTGTAAAGGTCACATCTCAGCAATCTATGGGGCCCTTAGAGACAGAGGGGTGGAACACTCCAAGCCTATTAAAAACAGATGGGAAACTGAACTTGGTGAACAGTAAACAGAGAGGGAATGGGAGGCAGTCTTCTCTCAAGCAAACAAAATCATATATTCACCAATGTGGAGAGAGTATGAATGGAAAGTCAGATTTTTTTTTTTTTTTTTTATCACCTGAGTGATAAAAAACAAATGAGACCGAAACTGCATGGAAACCTGTTGGATGGGGTTCCAGGAACCGCAGGCGAACCATTTCCACATATTCTGGCACTGCCCACAGTTAGCCCAATACCGGCATCAAATAACACAGGCCTTGAGAGATATCTTTTTGGTGTTGGAACCCTTGGGCCCAACACATACAGTGCTGGGATTGATACCTAATGGAACATCCTGATAACATCTGCACATAATGCCATTACCAGAAAATGGCTTGACATGGATCCTCCCACGTTTCAATAATGGATAACCATTGTTCAAGAGATACAGGATATGGAGGAACTGACCCATAAAATCAACTTCAACATGCAGGCCTTTGTTCACAGATAGACACAATGGTTGGCTTGGAAGGAGGGGAGTGGGGCAGCATAGAGGGGAAAAAGAAGGATTTGAACAGGAGAGGAAGGGGAGAGGCGAGAGGTGTTGGTCAATAAATTAATAAAACCTTAAAGCCTATATGGTATATCGACCAAGAAAATAGAGAAACTAAGAACTATATTGTGTATTAATACAATCCACTGGGAGGGTTTGATTGACTAATGACCAAATGTCAAGACTTATGAGATGATAATGTAACTCCCAGGGGCACTATCCTAAGGGCTACCACCCCTGCTTGTCTCAGCTGCGACAGGACAAGGGGCCCAGATCAGCTGACGGGTGCCTCCACCCAGAGGTCGGGGTTAAGACAGTCAAGGTTGACTCGGTCACAGCCCTCTGGAATACTGCAACCCCCCCTTCTTCCCACTAGTGGCTCACATGCATTAATTACAATGCTCTCCCCCTGAACACTTACCCCCCGGCTCGAACCACTCAGCTCACTCCGGGGGCCCCCTGGAAAGTAAGGTACAGTTATCCAATATTCACTGTGTAGTATATCCCCAGTAAGACACAAACCAGCCAGGGTATAGTTGCAAAACAAACAATCTGATTTATTTGAGGGGAGATAACAAGGACCCGGGGAAATCAGGGTGATTGACTTACCACTATAAAATACATTTAACTAACTAGGGCTCTGTGCACAGGCCTAAAACTATCAGTTACTGTCTATGGGTACCCAAGCCCTAATGGCTAGTTCCTCGATGCAGCTGGTTGGGGCCCTGACACGAAGGAGCATTCAATTCCTATGAAGCTTAGATGAAGCCCGGAAGCTCAATTAGTACAGTCTGCAATACAACAAAATGACCGTGTCTTGGTTTTTAACCTCTAACAGGGAGCTACCCTGATTAAGTACTCACAACTCCAACACAGAACCACTCTTTCACCGCTTGCAGGGCTGAGCCTGAGCTTTAATGGCTTTCTCACACATTTATATGGAAAAACAACAGAGGGGTACCATACCAGGCAGCTGCTCCCTGAACTCGACCGAACTCACAGCTATGCGGGTGTTTCACTGCAGCTTCAACTTTCCTGACAGACCGAACATGATTCAGCAGATTCTCCAGTCCTCTGCAGGTTGAGCCTGGTAGGTAGCTGTGTTTGTACACAGCCTCCTCTGACTGCATGCTGGCGGGTTTAGTCTGAAGCTTTCTGGCTAAGGGAAACGGCTGCCCAGGCCTCTCACGCGCGTCCCGCGCGAACACACAACGGCGCAGAAGCTCCGAGCTCCCTTCAGCTCCACAGTCACAACGCCTCTACCTCTCAGGCAGTGGGGGCAACCTTCTCACTGCCAAGGCCACCCGCTCCTATAGGTGGGCTGCAGACACCAGGCTTATGAGACCTGTCCCGATTGGCACAAAAAGCTCTTGGTCAGACTTTACTTTCCAGGATTACTAGCTAAGTCCTCATTGGTCAGCCGGCTCTATCTAGAGTTCCGATGTACTGATTGGTCCAATTCGGCAGTTCGGGACCAAAATGGAGGAGATAATCAGAACAGTCTTTGCTGCAAAGAAGGCAGATTAGAACAGCTACATTATCATTATTACTCTAAGTTATTTCCAGCAAATAGTTACATCCTTCAGCAGAGCTCCCTCTGCATACTTAGCGATGGCAGAATGGAGCTATCTCCAGCATCCCGGGCGGGACTCGAACATAGAAACACTCAACCCCCCCGGAGTAATTTTGACTGCACTTAGGCAGCTCTTAAAGAGACAGTACTGGAGGCTGTAAAAGCACTTACCACGCCCACATTCAGCGGCCTTACTCCGAACACCAACTAGGTATGGAGCATCTAGGCAAGCTCCGGGAAAGCTTCTGGGAACCCTTCTTTGTAAGGGGGTTACACCCTTCCTGGCCTGACCAGAATTTGGCATCTGCGCCAAATAGTTACCCTTAAATCACTTTAAGGCAAACAGTTTGATTAACATTATATCACACTGTATATGACATACACTGTCACTGTATTCCCAGTTTACTACTGTTTATCCAACATTACAAACAAATAACCCTTTCCTTTTTTAAATCAGGTCATTACTCTCTGCCCATGACACCTGAAAAGAGGGGGCCCTTTCCTATCAGCTACTGGGGGCTAACTGGGGTAGGGGTACCACACTCAAAGGGCAACACTAACAGGCTGGAGTTATCCCCCAAGGCTAACTTAGGCAAGGAGCTCGGGGACACATACACCCCTTTATGGACCACATTTAAGGGCAGGTCCACAGGCTGATCCAGAGACTTGTAACTCAACTTTACTACAGGCCGTACTTCTCGGCTGGAGTGTCTAGGGGTCTCGGAAAACCCTGCTGCAGGCCCCGATTCCGTTTCAGCCTCATGGAGATTAGTAGGGGGAACCTCCACAGGGGAAGGGGACCCAGTGCTCATAATACTTTTGGGGGCATGACCCTCTATATCAGGACCCACACTACTTGGCTCAGCTGGGGACTGTTCAGGCACTAGTAAGGAACCATCAGGGCATTCAAAATATTCTTCGGGTTCCGGCATATCACTGGCTTGTTCCCCCACATCACTTTCTTCTTCTGAAAAGTCAGATAGTTCAGCCAGGCCAGATAGTTCAGCCATGCTCAAGGACCCCACCCCTTGGGCTTTGCTGCTACCCAATTCATCCTCTGGAAGCATGGGTTACGGAGACAAAGCTGGGGGCTCAGACAGTCCAGAAAGCCCAACCTCATCTCCAGAGTTAACGAGGGGATTGCCCCGAAACAGCTGGCTCAGTTCATAAGAGGGATAGTATTCAATATTACTTTCATTGTCTTCAGACACAGAGTGGCGATCATCTTCATCAGAAGGGTTTGGACAAGGTCCTCTTATTTGGCTTTCTGAAGAATCAAGTGGTCTGTTTTTTTTTCTTGGCAGCAGACCTAGTCATAGGCCTGGAGTGGGGGACATTGGGAGGTTCAGCTTCAATCAGGATCTGCCCGATTGGCAGCAGATGATTTCTGTGTATGGTTTTCGCATTTTTTGAATTGTTTTCAGGCCGCACTTTATATACAGGTAAATCTGCCAGTCTTCCCACAACAATATGAGGGAGGTGATGCCATCTGTCAGCAATTTTATGTTTGCCATACAGTCCCAAATTCCTCAATAGCACTCTATCCCCTTCTCTCAGTCCCATTGTTTTCACTTTCTTATCATACCTCTCCTTGTTGGCCAGGTTTCGTTTGGTAGCCATGGTCTGGGCCAGTTGGTAGGCATGGTGCAATTGGGCCTTCAACTTCTGTACATACTGCAGATGATTTTCTGCTCGCACCCCATCAGGGGAAACCCCCAAAAACACACATCCACTGGCAATCTAGCCTCTCTCCCAAACATCAGCCTGTACGGGGAAAATGCAGTGGCATCACATTTGGTGCAGTTATAAGCATGAACCAGGGTGCTAATCTGCTGGCTCCATCTAGGCTTGTCCTTGGGTTGCAGTGTGCCCAACATATCAAGCAAGATGCGGTTAAATCTTTCAGGTTGGGGATCTCCCTGGGGATGGTATGGGGTGGTTCTTGATTTTCGTACTCCCCACAAAGATAACATCTCTTTGATTAGCTGGCTCTCAAAGTCCCTCCCCTGGTCGGAGTGGATCCTCTGGGGTGCCCCATAGTGGACAAAGAAATTCTCCATGAGTACTTTAGCCACCGTGGTTGCTTTCTGATCCTTAGTAGGAAAGGCCTGTGCATACCAGGTAAAATGATCAGTGACTACCAATATGTTACTGATATTTTTCAGATCTGGTTCTAAACTCAGGAAATCAATGCAGACCAGTTCCATAGGGGCACTAGTGGTGATATTGACCATGGGGGCAGCTCTCTGAGGTAAGGCTTTTCTTTGCAAATAGCGGCCACAGGTCTTGACATAATGCTCTACATCCGTACTCATTTTTGGCCAGTAGAATCGGGTCCGTACCAGGTTGAGAGTTCGGTCTATGCCAAGATGCCCCATGTGATTATGCAAGGACCTCAGGATCAGTTCTCTAAAAGCTGAGGGCAGCACCAGTTGTTGTTTGTCTACCCGGCCCTCCTTATCCACAGTCTCTCTGTATAGTAGTTGTTTAATCAGCTTTAATTTGGGACCTTCTTTGTATAACAAGGCAGTTCTCAAGTCAGTGGAACGCAACTTGGACACGTCCTTCCCGGCCTGCAAAGCCTCCTCAACCGTTTTTATCATAGAGTCTCGAGATTGAGCCCGTTGGAGACTATCATTGTTAAATTGGGGCAGTGAACTAGTGTCTAATGCAGAAAAATGACAGTAGGCAGCAGGTATGAAGTTTTCGGATGGCCCCAAGCAATCTACCATACAGTACACAGCATCAGGCATCAGGAGACACCTGTTCCTCCTTGTCAAATTTCTGGCAAAGGACTCTTATGTCAGGTTCTGCCAACCTGACTCAATCAGTTTGTGGCATAGGTCTCTGAGAGAGAGCATCCGCATCTATATGGTTTAGGCCTGCTCTGTACTTAACAGCATAGTCGTAGGTGGCCAAGGCAGAGAGCCACCTATGGCCAGTGCATCCAACTTGGCTGAGGTCAGTACATAGGTCAGAGGATTGTTATCAGTCTTTACTAATATCTTGGCACCATACAAATAGTCATGAAACTGATCAACAATGGCCCACTTCAGAGCCAGGAACTCTAGTTTGTGCACTGGATAATTTTTTTCTGAAGGAGTCAGACAAATGCTGGCAAAAGCTACAGGTCTCAGACCGTTCGAGTGCTCCTGATATAACACAGCCCCCAATCCTTGTAGACTGGCATCAGTATGGAGAACGTATGGCTTGGCTGGGTCAGCATAGGCTGGCACTGGGGCATGGGTAAGTTGATATATGATGTCATAGAAAGCTTCCTCACACTCAGCAGTCCAGCGGTCCCCAAACACATCTTTCGGGCGAAAATACTTCTTCTCCATCTCAGAGCGCACAACTTTCTTATACTTTTTGTGCGTGGGAGGGTACCCCTGAGTGAGGCTGAGGAGGGGGCGAATCATTCGAGAATAATCTTTGACAAACCGCCTATAATATCCACAAAGCCCCAGGAACCGTTGCAGCTCTTTCAGATTCCTGGGCTGAGGCCAAGTGGTCAAAGCCTCCACTTTGCTAGGGTTAGTCTCTATGCCTTCAGTGGATTCTATGTGGCCCACATATTTCACAGAAGTTTGGAAGAATTGACACTTGTCTATAGACAGCTTGAGGCCGAAATCCTCCAGCCGATCCAGGACCTTGAACAATCGACGTTCATGCTCTTCCAACGAGCGGCCAAACACTATGACATCATCTAAGTAAACCAAACACGAGCAAATTCATGTCTCCCACAGCACGTTCCATCACGCGCTGAAAGGTGGCTGGGGCACCTGAAATCCCTTGCGGCATCCGAATAAACTCATAGAAACCTAGGGGGCAAATAAATGCGGTCTTCTCTCTGTCCTCTGGGGCCATCGGGATCTGGTAGTACCCGCTGCGGAGGTCCAACACAGAGAACCACTTACTGCCATTTAAACAATCCAATGCATCCTGTATGCATGGCATGGTATACTGGTCTGGGATGGTCCGCCGATTCAAGGTGCGGTAGTCTACACACATCCAAACCACCCCATTCTTTTTTCTCACTACTACAATGGGGGAGGCATAGGGGCTCCTGGACTCTAGTATCACACCAGCAGCAAGCATCTCTTGCAGATGCCACCTCACATCGTCTATGTCAGCCGGGGCCAGGCGCCGGGATCTCTCTCGGAAAGGCCTTTCATCATGCAGCCAGATGTGGTGCTCAGCCCCTTGCACACATCCCACATCCCATTCTTTCAGGGAAAAAACCTGGTCTCTTTTGGCAAGCTTCTCACTGATCCTCATTTTCCATTCAGCAGGCAACGGGGAGTCACCGAAATCAAACAAGTCGGGAGTAACTCTGCCTTCTTTCCTGGAACCCTTGCTATTGGGCAGCACTGCAGTATCTGCACAATGTACATTTGCCAAGGTGCACCCTCTTCTTATTCAAATCTCTTTGTCGGACACATTATGCACTTAATCCATCACCCTCTTAACGTAAGCATGAGCTCTAGCCGTCAAGATACTGGGTTTGACCAACAGTCCCTCAGGAAATCTTCCCTCCCCAGGCGCATCCAACATCAACAACTTATTCTTAACATCGGTTTTCAGTCGGACTTCCCCATGCAGAACACATTGAGCATTCGGGGCAAGTGTCACCAGTGCCGGATCCTTTCTCCATACTACACCCACCGGGCCTTCAGGTTCCTCCTGGCTAACCTTCTTCTGGGTTTCAACGGCCTTTTGGATCACAGCGGGTATTCTTAGGGCTCACCCGGTTCTGAATGCTTGCTTTTCTGAACACAACTGGGCTAGTCGTCCAAACATATGAGCATTTGTCCCAATCAACAGAGGTACCCCATCATACAGTCCAGTGGGGGGCAGACTAAAGATAAGGTTTCCACCTGTTTGTCCACTCCAGCCACAGAAGTAGGGAATGACAACCAGATCTGGATACACCCCAAGTACGGATAAGCCTTGTCACTCAATCCCCACACATGTAGACCATCCAAGGGTTGTATGAACACCCCAGGTAGGTGTGTCTGATACCAGTCCTGAAACATGATGGTTACCTGAGAGCTACTGTCTAATACAGCTCGGGTGGGAATCCCATTTACTCGCACTGGGGCCTCCATCAAGGGCCCGACCACATCAGACCATTCGGGGGGGCACAGCATTGACAGTTGCTTGGGCATTGGCCCGGGTCACAAAGCTTTTCCTGGGGGGTCGGATGTGGGCCTGCGATGCCAAGTGATCAGTTTGCTGTTGACTTTCCTTAAATTCTCCAGCATCTGGCACTCAGGCTGAAAATGTCCATCCTCCCCACAATGGTAACAGAACCTGGGGTCCTGGGGGTCTCTATTGGGAGAGGGGCACCTTGTCTGCTGTGGGTCCTGCGGGGGATGAGAGGGTTCCCCTGGGCCAGGGCATTGGTTTCTAGATAACTCAGCCTCCCCAGACCTAACAGGGTAGATGGTGGATCGCTTCAAGTCCCTCACCAGTTCTCGTAAATTTCTGACCTCAGCCCTCAACTCACTTTCTACTTGAGGATCAGAGGAAATAGCTTGCACCCCCACATCACCTGGAAAACCTGGGGGACTCATCAGGCTTTCCTGAAAAATGGGTCTCTTCGGGAGCACTAGACTCAGGGGTCCGGCTTGGGTTCACAGCCCCCACATAGGGTTCCCACCCCTCCTCATCAGTCTCCACTTCTCTAATTTCCCTCATCAATTGACAGTATTCAGGTGGGGCAGCCCGTCGATCATGCAACTTAAGCTTTAACAATATTACACTAGAAAATCTAGCAGACTTCAAAACATGTTCCAACCTGATCTGGTTCAGGGCCGTGGCTGTGATCCCCTCCCTTTTCTATAGGCCTTCTTCAAAACCCGCTCCACCCTAGTAACAAAGGTGGACAGCTTCTCATTTCTCCACTGCTTGGCAGACCTGAATTTCCATAATAAGTCTTTCCCAGTCTCTGTACTCCCAAACACCCCCTCCAAAGCAGAAAGGTACTCTGCTGCGGTGGCTTCCGGGTTGGTAGCCCACAAGAACCTAATGGCTTCTAAAGTGGAGCCCCGCAGACTCTCCATCAAATGTTTCCTTTTCTCCTCCTCCTCCTCAGAGCATTGCCACTCCTGAACTAAAGAGGTGGGGTAGTCCATCCACGCTTCCAAGTCATCCTCCCCTGTAGGCACTGGCACTGTGCCAGAAAAAGTTCAGCCTATGGTAAGAATCAGAGCTGTATAGGGAGGGACCACTAAGGGCAGTGGAGCCAAAATAGAACTCTTGGGGGGACAGGGGGAGGTACCTGGGGAGACCTGGGGGGTAGCGTCACTAGACAGATCCAATGCTTGCAGCAGTTCCTGGGTAGTCCTCCCCTCCACAGCCAGCAATTTAAGCAGTTTATCTTTAAAATTATTAGTCTGGGGAGACCCCCCAGGAGTGACTGACCCACTCCGAATATAAACCAGCCTCCGCCCCTCTGAGGCACCCTCTGGGTAAATCACTAGAGGTACCCTCTAGGGGTCGATGGCCACACTGCACAAAAGTAGCACCTGCAGCGTCTGGTCGAGCAGGTCAGCCATACGCTCCTTTACCTCCACTTTGCCCAAACATTTAACACACTCTGCTGTAGAAACAATGTCAGCAGTTAGGGTTCCCAGGGGCACATCTAACAGTAACACAATTCTCTGGGAGTCCAGCTCTTTGGCTTCGCCTCACCCCATCAGTTTGTGTACCATTGTCTTAATATTTTAACTTATATAACTTAATTTTTGCCAAAATATCCCCTTCCAGTTTTTCTATTTTTTTATGCACTTCACTCACTTGGCCACTAGGGGATGCTAATCCCAGCGGTGCCTCCAATTTGTAACCCCCAGGGGTGCTATCCTAAGGGCTACCACCCCTGCCTGTCTCAGCTGTGACAGGGTAAGGGGCCCAGATCCGTTGTCGGGTGCCTTCTCCCAGAGGTCGGGGTTAAGACAGTCATGGTTGACTCGGTCACAGCCCTCTGGGTTACTGCAACCCCCCTTTCTTCCCACTAGTGGCTCACATGCATTAATTACAATGCTCTCCCCCTGAACACTTACCCCCCCAGCTCGAACCACTCAACTCACTCCGGGAACCCCCTGGAAAGTAAGGTACAGTTATCCAATATTCACTGTGCAGTATATCCCCAGTAAGACACAAACCAGCCAGGGTACAGTTGCAAAACAAACAATCTGATTTATTTGAGGGGAGATAACAAGGACCGGGGGAAATCAGGGTGATTGACTTACCACTATAAAATATATTTAACTACCTAGGGCTCTGTGCACAGGCCTAAAACTATCAGTTACTGTCTATGGGTACCCAAGCCCTAATGGCTAGTTCCTCGATGCAGCTGGTTGGGGCCCTGACACGAAGGAGCATTCAATTTCTATGAAGCCCGGAAGCTCAATTAGTACAGTCTGCAATACAACAAAACGACTGTGTCTTGGTTTATAACCTCTAACAGGGAGCTACCCTGATTAACTACTCACAACTCCAACAGAGAACCACTCTTTCACCGCTTGCAGGGCTGAGCCTGAGCTTCAACGGCTTCCTCACACATTTATACGGAAAAAAGAACAGAGGGGTACCATACCAGGCAGCTGCTCCCTGAACTCGACCGAACTCACAGCTATACGGGCGTTTCACTGCAGCTTCAACTTTCCTGACAGACCGAACATGATTCAGCAGATTCTCCAGTCCTCTACAGGTTGAGCCTGGTAGGTAGCTGTGTTTGTACACAGCCTCCTCTGACTGCTCGCCTTGGTGGATTTAGTCCAAAGCTTTCTGGCTAGGAAACAGCCACCCAGGCCTCTCACGGCTCCCCGCGCAAACACTCAACGACGCAGAAGCTCCAAGCTCCCTTCAGCTCCACAGTCACAACGTCTCTACCTCTCAGGCAGTGGGGGCAACCTTCTCACTCGTGTGCCATCTGTTCCCATAGGCGGGCTGTAGACAGCAGGCTATGAGACCTGTCCCGATCGGTGCAAAAAGGCGCCCTTGGTCAGACTTTACTTCCCAGGATTACTAGCTAAGTCCTCATTGGTCAGCCGGCTCTATCTAGAGTCCCGATGTACTTGTTGGTCCAATTCGGCAGTTCGGGACCAAAATGGAGGAGATAATCAGAACAGTCTTTGTTGCAAAGAAGGCAGGTTAGAAGAACTACATTATCATTATTACCCTAAGTTATTTCCAGCAAATAGTTACATCCTTCAGCAGAGCTCCCTCTGCATACTTAGCGATGGCAGAATGGAGCTATCTCCAGCATCCCCGGTGGGACTCGAACATAGAAACACTCAAACCCCCCCAGAGTAATTATGACTGCACTTAGGCAGCTCTTAAAAAGACAGTACTGGAGGCTGTAAAAGCACTTACCACGCCCGCATTTAGCGGCCTTACTCCGAACACCAACCAGGCATGGAGCATCTAGGCAAGCTCCGGGAAAGCTTCTGGGAACCCCCATTTGTAGGGGGGTTACAATAATATAGAATTACTTGAATGAATTGTAATACAATGTATTATGTGTACCTGTGCCTAAACTTGAATTAAAAAAAATAAATCTACTGATTGACCATCTGTCAAACCCATTTATTTTAGGGCACCCTGACTTTAATCAACCATTTGTCCTCCACTGTCATGCTTCCCAAGAAGGCTTAGGAGCAGTACTTTATCAGCAACAGAACACCACATTGATAGTCATTGCTTATGGCTCAAGGGCCCTTACCCCCCCTTGAAAAAAATTATCACATGCATTTTAACATACTAAGATGCCAGTAGAGTAGGTCTTATGGTCTATCGAGTCTGCTCGAGAATCAGCTCCCATTCGGGGTACCATTGCTGCCTTCCCCACTTCCCCTGTGAATCCCCCCAACCCCATTCCCCCAACTGAAATACTCCTCCAGTTTTGGCATTACTCAGTTTTACCTTCTCCCTGCACCTGTCCCAGCCCCGCTTGAACTGCTCCACAGTATTTACAGCCACCAATTCCAGGGTTCCACCATCCTCTCGGTGAAGTAGCGTCTCCTTGTCTCTCCCTGAGTCTCCCACCAACCAGCCTCACGGAGTGCCCCCTGGTGGTCTCCACCTTCCTCAGCTTGAACATCCTATCTAGGCTTACCCTATTTACCCCTTAAGGTATTTGAAGACCTCAATCATATCCCCTCTGTCCCTTCTCTCCTCCGTGGAGTATAAGTTGAGCTTCTCAAGTCTGTCCCCACAGGATCTTTCCTCCAGACCCTTTATCATCCCGGTTGCCCTCCTCTGGACCCTGTCCAGGAGTGCAATGTCCTTTTTCAAGTACAGGCACCAAAACTGCATGCAGTATTCAAGGTGCATTCTAACCAGGCAGTCATACAGAGGGAGAAGCACCTCCCGCCTTCTAGAGGTTATTCCCCTGGCGATGCACCCCAGTATTTTATTTGCTTTGGCCATAGCCCTTCTACACTGTTCAGAGTTGTTCATTTTGGCATCCACAACCACCCCATGATCCTTCTCCCCACCTGAAACCTGCAGTATCCCTCATGAGCTGAGTTCCTAAGCTCCAGGTGGAGAACCCTGCATTTCTTAGCATTAAATCTCAGTTTCCAGGTGCGTGACCACCTCTCCTGAGTCTTCTTGTCCCCCTTGTAGGGCTTTTCTACCCTTCTCCCCATCCACCACTGCCCCCAGCTTCGTGTCATTGGCAAAGAGGCTCATCTCACTCCTGATACCGTTTCTGATGTCTGAGATGTAAGCATTAAACAGGAGTGGACCCAGCACTGAACCTTGTGGGACCCCGCTAATGACCCTCCTAGGAGATGAAACCTCCCCACCGACCGCCACCTTCTGAAACTGCCCAGCTAATCAGTTTCCTACCCACCTGACCATCTGTTTCCCCACCCCATTTCCCCCAGCTTATCCAGCAGCCCAGGATGTGACACTGAATCAAATGCCTTGCTGAAGTCTAGAAAGTGGACATCCACTGGCCTACCATGATCCAGCACCTTTGTCACCCAATTGTAGAACTAAACAAGGTTAGTCTGACACAGTCTGTCCTGAACAAAGCCATTCTGGAAAACTTGAATTCCTGGCCCTCACATTGGCAATCTGTGAATGGTTCTGAGACTACCTGTACCATGCACCATCATTTGTAGTCTATACCAACAATAACCCACTGACTTATGTTTTCACAACAGCCCAACTCAATGCCACAGGGCACAGGTGAGTGGCAGAGTTAGCTGACTTCAATTTTAGTATTAAGTATCGTCCAGGACGAGCAAATGTAGATACAGATGAGTTGTCCTGAATACCCTTGAACATAGAGCAATGCATGCAACAGTGTTCAAAAGAAGTACATCCAAAGGTTAGTACAATGGAGCTGGCAACAAATGCACAGCAAGAGGAGCAGACACCATGCATGGTTTTGATAGATGCCAATACCCTAGTATCAACACAAGGGAATGTGGGTAATATCACAGCAACAAGACAACCAATACCTAGACAAGACCTTACGAGAGCTGAAGAGGAAGATCCTGTGATTAGCCAGGTGCTACAATACAAAGCTCAAACCTACGGCCAAAGAGCAGAAATAGATATGGTGAGCATCATGATTCCACGGCACTGCTAAAGGAGTGGACAAAGCTGCTTCTTGACAAGGATGGGATTCTGTACAGAAAGACTGCATTTCGTTCCCAACTGGTATTGCCAAAGAAATACCATCAGCAGGTCTACAGAGAACTCCATGAAGAGATAGGACATATAGAGGTTGAAAGAACAATGAATTTAATCAGACAGATTTTATTGGCCCTACATGCAAAAAGACGTGGGACACTATGTAACTAAAGTCTACAGTTGCCTCAAACAGAAGAAGCCCAGCAAACCAACATTCACCAATTTCTTGCCTCACTGGCCCAGATTGACTTGTCACCGCTTGACTTCATGGATGACACTGATGTGGCCTTCAACTGTTTCATTGCCTGGTTTAATGAGGTTTATGACCACTTTGCCCCACTCAAAAAAAAAGAAACTGAGGGGATCCACAAATCCCAGATTACCCCTGAGCTTATCACCCTGATGAAGGACAGGGACAACCTCTGACACCACGCCATGGTATCAAGGCACCAAAGTGATCTGCAGCTTTACAAAGCTGCAAGGAACCAGTGTACCCAAGCAGTTCACAATGCTAATGTAACCCCTACCCGGTCTACCGTTTGTTTCTGACAGCAATACCAGGTGGGCTGGGTTTGGGGAGGAATTGGTCACTCGGCACAAAGGCTGAGTTTGGCTACTCTGCACAGGGGTAGCCAAGTAATTCCAAACACAGGAAGCAATAACTGTAATGTCCAATACCAGAAGTGGGATTCTAAAGTGTGGCTTTTTATTCACATCTAAACAGAATAAACAAAGCATAGATGGACCCCCACGGGGCTACACTCCTGGTAATGCAGATTAAAAGAGACCAGAACACATCTTCATCACTTTAGCCCTCAGGCTCTACCACACACTGGGCACAAAGCCCAGACTTGTACACTACTCTGGATTACACAGCCCGAACTTGTACACTGTTCTGGGTTTTCCCTGGCTTGGCTCCCTTGCCAGCCACTTGGACACCTTCTATACTTCATAGAAACATTTTCTGGTGGCCTCCTAAACCACCTAAGAGCACCACGGCTCCATCAGGGAACCTTCCTTTCAATCCCACGTCTGGGTACTTTCCTCAGGCACTGGCCAAGTACCTGAGGGAAACAAAAGGTGTCTCAGAGCAAATCCGTAGATGTGAATTTGGTTACTACTGTTGGGGGGTCTCCCACCTCTCGCTCCCACAATTCATACCCAGTCATTTCTCTAGACAGTAAACACCTCATCCTGCAAAGCTTTGCAATGTAGATTCTTGCTAAATGTATTTCACATTCCATCTACTTGTCTTGCTTCCCATTTGTGCTGGACTTGAACATACTTTTAAGTGGCATTGTCCATTACTCTAGACCCCCTCACTGAGTTAAGCAGTCCAATCCTCAGTTTCCTTCACTCTTTGTGCTGGGCTTGAACATACTTGAATTAAACGTCATTGTCCATTACTCTAGACCTCCCACAGATTAAGCAGTCCAATCCCCACTTTCCAACTGTACTTGGCTGTCTTTTCCTAACCCCACAGTAACACTCCCTTTAGTTTCCTTCTGTTCAGGTGAAAACACTTGGCCCTTTTTCAGAGCGAACTCACTCTTTGGTTGCAGGTGCCCCACAGGCGTTTCCCTCACAAGGAATCCTCCTCTCAGAGCTTCTGGTGCCTCAGCACAACTTGAACAGGCAGCTTCTTTCCCTTAGCCGGACCCAGGGGATTTGCTCCTGGAAAACAGGCAAACACCTTCCCCCCCATCCCCTCAGGGATGGGGCTACTGAACCATTGAAAGCGGTCTCCACCACTATTTCAATTACCAGTTCCTGTGTTCCTCTTCAGGTGGAAACACACACCTTCCAAAAGTATCTCTTAAACAGAGCTTAAAGCTCTGAGAGCCTGCACACTCTGCTGCACTACAGTCTCTCACTCCAGACTGCACACAGACTGGCTTCAAATTCCCAGCGTTCTACTCTAACCTCCAACTGCAAATATTCCAGTGTAGCTTATGCTGCGACAGTTCTAAAATGATGTCATCCTCAGTCTCAGCTGAGACTGAGAACAGTGTGAGACAGTGTGAAATCCATTTAACTGGAGTTTCACAAGCTGCCTTCCCTGCCTACCACTAGGTCTTACTGGGATTCTAGTAATCCCGGGTAACAGGGGGGTTACACTAAGCATGACTACTACAAGCAAGAACTTACAAACACCTGGGATAATGGAAGATCCTTTTGGGACAACATCAAAAGCCTCATGGGGAAACCCAATAAATCCTCCCCCTCCATGCTTGAGATTAATGGTAATGTCACCCAGTACTGCAAAGTAATTGCTGACACCTTCAATGTCGCATTCACTAATATGAGTAGTGTCATACCTCCCAACTTCTTTAGTGATGCCTCCCCAACACAACCAACCAGCAAACAATGCTCCTTTCTTTTATTTCAGGAAAGTATCCCTGGTGGGCGCTAGGAAAATCCAGCTTCAGTAATGATACTCTTGACCTTAATCTGTTCTCTCTTTCCCTTGAGGTCATCTTACACCCACTCACCAAAATCCTAAACCTTTCACTATTGCTCAAACAGTTTCCCCAGCTATGGAAATTGGTCATAACAACCCCAATTCATAAAAGTGGGGCTAGGTCTCTCCATACCAACCACCACCCAATCTCTATCCTACCCCCCCAAAGGTGCTTGAGCGAATTGTTGTGGACCAACTGTCTGAACACCTGGAAAAATATAACTTACAGTCTCCACAGCAGCATGGCTTCAGAAAAGTTTATAGCACTGCCATTGCCCTGCTTGAATTTACCAGCCACATACTTAAGGCCTTGGATGCAGGACACTTACTTGGAGCAGTATATATATAGACCTGACAAAGGCCTTTGATACTGTTAATCACCAGCTTCTCCTGCACGCTCTGTCTCTCTGTCTCTCTCTCTGCCCTTGGCCTCTCACATCACGTGACTGAATGGTTTGGAAACTACCTATTAGGTAGGGGCCAACGAGTAAAGATTGCTGACACACTCTCCTGCAGACTCCCTGTTCACTCTGGAGTTCCCCAAAGGTCCATCCTCAGCCTGCTGCTATTTAGCCTTTTTAATAACAACCTCCCTACAGCTTGTGACAATAAAATGTTACTTTACGCAGATGATGCAGTCCTTTTTACTACTCTCACTGGCCCAGTCCCTCTCCCTCTCTCTCATGATCTCCAGACTTACTTCAACTGTGCTGAAACCTGGTTTGAACAGCATAAATTGCTAATGAATTTAAAAAAAAAAAAGGCTATGCTGTTTTTTTTTAACTCCCGAAGCAAGTTCAGAATTGCCAGCCTAACTATCCGCAACAAACACCTATTTTCTCTTGATCAAGTGCATGAATTTAAATACCTAGGTATCACCCTTGACTGCTTGTTTACCTACAATTTGCATGTTATCCTCATATCAAAAGCCATCATTTCTAGGCTGGGACTCCTATACTGCCATTGTCACTGTCTCACCCCCTGAAGCCATGCGTGCAGCCATAACCAGCTCCATATTGTCCATCGTGGATTACGGGTTAGTTTTCTACGGAGCTGCCGCAGATACATCATTCAAGAGAATCAGGATTACATTGAATAAGTGCTGCAGGCTTGTCATGGGAGCTAGTAGGAGCACACACATGTGATCTCTACAAACTGACAAGCTGGCTAAACTTGCAAGGGAGGCTAGCATACCAAACCTGCCTCCTGGCTACGAAATTCTGACTCGGCCTAACCCCCCTCCCCCAGCAACTTATGCCATTATGCAGACCTCCTCTAGCACACGTCTAACGTAGTACATTCAAACCCTCGTATCAGGTTCCTTTCTGCAGAACCACCCAGGGGCAACATGCCTTTCACTTCAGAGCCCCAATCCTGGTTAACGGTCTCCCCCAAGAAGTAACCATAGAGAATAATCTAGGCCCCCACAAAAGCAAACTGGCAGCACCTCACAAATATCAGTTAGTGTGACTGTTGTCTATAAATCAGCATGGTGCCCTTCCCTTGGCCATGCTGCAATTTTTTCTTTTTACCACCCCTACCCCTCCATCTTTCCCTCTAATGCCCACTTCCATTCCCTTGCTTCCCTTACTCGTGACCATGATTCTCCCTACTCTGCCCTGTCCCTACCTTTCACCTCTTATTCCTTCCTCCCATTCCCACACCCTGTTCCCCCTTCTTCCTCAGAGTCCTTCTCCCATCCTGCACCCCGTCTCCCTCCTCCCACCTCCTCCTCTTCCCACTGTCTCCCTCCTCATACACCCCTACTCTTCCGGCGCTTACCATCTTACAAACAAAGTTATCCCTATGACCACTCTGTAACCTCACTCTCCCTCTCTTTGTCTGTTTCCTCCCTTTATTCTCCCTGGATTTGTAACTGATGTTTACTGTTCCCAGCACCAACCCTGATGTTATTGTCTGTTATATTGTTTGTTGTTTCTAGATTCTGCACACCGCCTAAGCCTCTGGGTGTTTCCCAACTGCACTCCCCTTCCAATGCTTCAACTTATTTTCTATCCTTTTTTCTTAAAAAGCACGCATTGGGTAATGTATATAAAGCTTTTTTATTCCCATCCAATCAGAAAGTGGACATATAAAACTCCAACCAGCCTAAACTACATTAGGCCCATCTAAAATGCCTCAGTTGAAAAATCATTATTTTTCTTTTTCAGTTCAATCACTACTTTCAGAAAAATCCTTATTTGTGTACTTTGCCATACTTTTCACACTTATTTTCCATCCATTCTTTCTTGATGTCCATTTTCATGTATGGCATTCTGTTTTGTTTAACTTCATGGCTCTATTGCCTATTCCTATCATTTTTCTTCCTTCTCCAAAAAATCATACTGTTTGGTGCTCCAGAGCTGCCTGGAACAGTCCAGCCTCCTCAGTGCTACCACGGATTAGGTGATGCCTTCACGCTCAAACGTGCTGACGTTTTGGAGAGCAAGTCCCCATTATCAGAGCTCTGGAGCACCAAACAAACACACAGTAAAGTAACATCTGACCAAAACAGACTAGTGGAAGGGTGTTGAGGAATAGGCTGAACAAGAATTGAGCCTTGGGGGACTCCAGAATGAACTGGTAAACTGGTGGAGAGCGTATCATTAATTTTCACCCTCTGTGATTGGCCACTCATGTAGTTGGTGAACCAGGAGCTGGCATCCAGAGAGAGGCCAAGAGTTGTGTGGGATTCAGTTAAGAGTGTGTGAATGACCATTTCAAAGGCTTTAGTTAGGTCTATGTACACAGACCCAACTAAGTGGCCATGGTCCTGGGCCTTGTGGATGAAGTCAAAATACTCCAGTAGTGCAGTGGTAGTACTGTGGCCTTGCCTGAACCCATGCTGCTGCTAACACTGAAGACTGTACTTCAAGAGTAAAGCTACCAAACATCCCGGTTTCACTGGGACAGTCCCAGTATGAAAAGGGCTGTCCCAGTGTCCCGAAGAATTTCAGAAAATTTGAGTTTTGTCCTGGTTTGTGATTTCTGTCCCAGCTGACCCACCACACTGCACATTCCCTAACTCCTATCTGGCTTAGTTGCATGCCAAGACACTCTGGGGTGTGATTCTTGCCATGCTG
Source organism: Neoceratodus forsteri (assembly GCA_016271365.2). NCBI lineage: Eukaryota > Metazoa > Chordata > Ceratodontiformes > Ceratodontidae > Neoceratodus > Neoceratodus forsteri. Next base: position 79,485,785 of record CM028133.1, on the reverse strand, counting down.
CACATGCCTGCCACCATCTTGTGGCTCTTTAATTCAATAACCAATGGTAGAGCATGACCGGTTAGAAATGTCCAGTCCAGAAGGGCCAGTGCTGCGGTTTTGGGGATCCAATCAAGATAAGCTCCCACACATGCTTCAATCTACTTCCTTTCCCTTATTAGCAATCCAGAAGATGCAACGCCTATCGGGTAAGCACCTTCTCAGCTCCCTCTGCTTGGAATTCCCTCCCCCCTAACTTACTCTCTTGCCCCACCCTATCCTCCTTCAAAAAAGAGCTTACCTCTTTCCTACTAACCTCCCTCCTCTACAATTGCTTTAAATAACCCTTATAGCGTCGTTAATGTCTAGTCTATGTTACTCTGATAGATGTATCTTGTAATCCACCTGCGCTCGTGTTCCTGCTATGTACGTATATATTGTATAATATTTGTTATCCTGTTTATTTATATATGCTTAATGCCTGATCTGTTTTAAGTTACTTACCTGGCTTTCCACTGTAATAATTTTTGCAACATTGTTAAATCTCTCTATATCCTGTATATTGTTATTGTATTTATCTAATGTACTGTGTTCACCATTGTCACCCGGGTCTTCACTGAAAAAGGGACTGCATGGTCTCAGTGGACTTACCTGGTTACAAAAATTCCAATAGATAAATAAATAAATTTTAGTACCACCGGGTCTGTCCAAATGGACCATTTGGAGAGAGTGACAGTGTTGCAGTTTGGGGGTCCAGTGTGGAAACCACTACACAGGCATCCCATCACGGGACAGAGACTACCAGACTCGAGTCCAGTTCTCGCACTAGTCTCTACCTGCTTTTTCCGGGGGGTGAAGAAAATTGTGGATGGCCTGTTTGACTGTGGAGACTGCCTTGCTGGGAATGGGATGACCTGGAATGCTGAGTGCTCAACCACCACTTGTAGGATAGTCATGGACGTCGAGAAGAATGAGACAGATGGGAAACAGAGACTCTGGAGTCAGAACTACAATGGGGGAAGTGTGTAGTATGGTATGGGCTGCATGCCCATTGGCTCATACTGTGGACCAATGGCTGTACAGCCCTACCGTGTGGTGTCAGTCGTCGGGCAGCAAGCAGGAGGCTGCCACCCACCACTGACCGGGGGAGGGGCATGGGGCTCAGTGGGTGGGTGGGAAGGGGTACCCATTAGTTCACCAGAGTTGTTTTGGGTGGCATTATTTTCTACTGATGCCTGCAATTGTTGTAAGCGGTCCCTGGATCACCAGGATATTGGACGATTAATTATTATACTTAAGCCCATGATTGGGCGTGAAGCAGTCCACTGGACCACCAGGGATATTGGACAATTAATTTATATACTTAAACCCGTGATCAGGCTGCAAGCGGTCCACTGGACCACCAGTAATATAGGATGTTTATTTTAATCAACATATGCCCGCGATCGGGCTGCGAGCGGTCCACTGGACCACCAGGAACATAGGATGTGTACTTCATTTGCACATGCCCATGATCGGGCATTGGGGCACTTTTCCATGATGTGCAGGGGGTGTCGTTCCCCGACGGCTGAAGCCTGGCAGTGCGCCATGCACAAGTCGCCGGGGATCAGCGCACCTACATGCAAATGGGGCTATAATGACATGCAAATGGCCCTATTTGTGCCTTGCATGCATTATGGCCCCATTTGCATGTGTACTTTTGAGTATTGCGGTTGTTGTGCTAAGCGAATGGAACTTGTGCTAGCACATCCCCCTGCTCCACACTGGCCACTTGCGCTGGCACAGTGCCACTGCGCCATGCACACTGCGGGTGGCCAGGGTGTGATATTCAGCGATGCTGTGCCTTGGCGCAACTCCATTGAATATCACCTGTCAATGCCCCTGCGCAGCCAAGTTGCACTGTGCCCAGGCTTGCGCCACAGCCTGGCGAAGTTTGAATATCCGAGCCAGTGTGTATAAAAGTACCTACCATAGTTGTAGTACCTCTTCCTTGAGCTCCCCAGTGTTTCTAAGTGCTGTCAGGCCTTGATTCTCCTGCCTAAGTACTGGTTAGTTCAAGGGAAGGGTCCTGCAACTGGGACGTAATGTGAAAAAAGGAAAATAAGCATGATATTTTGAATTAATAATTAGTGTTATATATAATAAGGATAAAGAAATGTTTTGTTGTATATTTTGTATTAAAATATTAGCTATTTAAAAAAATTAAAGCTTTTGGAAGAAAGTGGGTGGAGTTTCAGGTAACCACCTGACCTCCATTAGTATAAAAGAAGCACCTTCTTTCCACTTCTTCAGATGAGTGGAGAGGTTAGTGGAGTTCTGACCTATTGCAGTGTGCTCTAGCTGTTTCCTGGAGTAATTCTGAATATATTATGATTTAAGTCTTCTGTTATTTATTTTTGCTGTATCAAGTCCGTGTTTATTTGATTTCTGATTAAGTTTTGTTGGACTTTAATAAGTATTTTGCCTGGCTTTTGCCTGACTCTTCAGCAACATCTTATCTCTGCGTCCATCAATTACCACTACTCCATGACAAGGAGTTGTTAAAAAAATCAGGGGGAGAACTCCACTAAGGTCACAGAATGCAGCGTTGTGGGTATCAGCAAAGAGCTGTTGGTCCTGGGTACTACCACCATTGATATTCAGCAGCAGGCGGGGGGGGGGAGCTGGGCTTTCCAGTCAGGTCCTTACTATTGTCCCAGAATTTCTTCCCCTCATCCCAGGAGGATGAGAGGCAAGCTTGGAAGTGGGTGGTTTTTCACATATTTGCTGCTTCCTTGTGATTTTCTACCTGTTAATGAAACTCCACAAACTCAACTGAAACAAAAGCAAGCCAATTTACAAAGCAAGAGACCAGCAAAAGTACATCTAGCTGAAACCGAGAGTGACACTGATTCTGATGACAGTAATTATCAGTTGGCTTTCTACACCAGACAACAACAAATGATTCCCAAAACCCTATCAGCATCACTATGAACCCAGAATTGAAGAATTCCAACCTTTGGACACCACAGAAAACTTAGAAATGCAAGAGATAGTGCAGGATACAGAACCAAACATTATGGACAACACAGAGGTTGATGTAACAGTACCCCTGAATAAGGACTCAAATGAAGAAATAGTATATGGTTAGGGCTTATTTGTGTATGGAAAACAACGGTTTTCCAAATCTTGTAGGACAGTTCAAAGGTCAAAAATGTTGTACTATCATTCTGATGTCATATTGAAGGTACAACAACTTTTCAGCCTTCAGCATTTACCTGATTGGCTGAATCAGTGCTGTTCTGAAAAACTAAAGGATTAAAATAGTGGCGCCGGTTAGCGAGCGGGCAGGTGAGTGGTCATTTAAAATAATTTACACATGGATTGCCTCAGTCAGCTCCATGTAGCTAAACTAAATGCTTGACAGTTTTCTTTTTTTCCCCTCATTGGTACTGTAAATATTGGGGTCATGAGCAGAGCAGGACTGGAGCGAGGACCAGAGCCAGGAGAGGAGCAGGACTGCATCAAGGAGTAGTAGCCCAAGCACAAGGTATGAATCCTTGTGAAATCAATTTTGATACATTTTGGGGAAAAACATATGTAACCCCCCCTACAAATGGGGGTTCCCGAAAGTCTTCCTTGGATGTGCCTAAATGCCCACTGCCAGGCTGGTGTCCTGTGTCTTAGCGCTTTAAAAGCATTTGCATGAGAGTGCCTTCATAGCCTCTGTGTCTTGTCTCTTTAAGAGCTGCCTATATCGCAGTGTATAATTAATCTGGGTGGGGGCTGAGTGTTTCTATGCTCAAGTCCCACCTGGGCTGCCAGATAATCTCTCCGTTCTGCCGTCGCTAATTGTGCAAAGGGAGCTCTGTTAGAAGCTGTACTTATTTGCTGATTATCTGTTATAATAGTAATTATATCGTAGTTTGTTTAACCTGCCTTGTTTGCAGCATGGACAGTTCTGTAAATCATCACCATCTTGGTTCTGGACTGCCGTTGTGGACCAATCAGTACCTTTGGAAGCTCTAAAATGGAGTCTGCCCCAAGGGGTCTTATGGGAGTGAATTTCTGTAGGAATTGTAGTTTTTCCACTTTGGCGCCTAAATGGACCTGGAGGGGGAGCCCTTGCTGTGACAGACAGCTGAGTCAACGAATTGAACCTTTTGGATCAGAGGGCAAGTTCCAAGCTGCCTGCAGCAGAGATTCAGTCTGAGAGTGGAGCTGAGAGAGTGAACAGCTCGAGACTTTTGAACAGCTGCTCCTACGTAGTCACACAGGAAACTGGTGGAAAGGCTGAGTTTGGCCTGTCTGCCTGCTGTCCCTCGAAAGGGATCCCTAGAGAGTGCTTAAATAACTGGACTGTATCCAAACCAACTGTGACAAAAGCCACCGAATTGTGACTGTACCATTGCCTGAAGAAGACTGAAGATTTTCTGTACGCGATCGGCCTGTCAGGACATCTGAAATCACCACAGAGATCACGGTTTTGCTCAGGAAAGTTGAAACTGCAATCGGACTGTCATCCAATCTGTGGTATTGTGTTTTGTCTTACTATAAGTGTGCTGAATGCTGTTAGTGGGTCGAGATTTGGTTCCCCTCTATCTAATTTTGCCACGCTTGCTGGAAGCTGCATCCAGCGTTTACTGGACTGTATCCAAACTGTTCACCTGGCCTGGGCCCTGCCACCTTGGCCCAGCCAGTTACTCCAGGCACAGAGAGTACCATTGATGAGAGACTCGCCCAGGGATCAGCTCTCTGCTCAACCATGTCAAACAGGAATGACACCTCAGTGATTGGTGTGGGCCCTGCATCTCCAGACATACCAGCTTGTCAACCTGCAGTCTCCATTTCATCCCTCCTGTGTCTTGTATTGGGTAGCATGAGTAAATACCAGGGTAGCTCCCTGCAACATCAGCTAAATCAAAAGTGTTGTCATCTGATTCCTTTCTTGTTTCCTTGTCACGAACTAAGCCTCCAGGCTCCGGATTACAAAGCGTGTGTGGTTGTGCATGTTTCTTCTTTCCATCACAGGGCCCCGACCAGCTACAATGCTGGCCTACCCTGGGCAATGAATAAGGCTAGCCCACCTTTGTTCCAACTGGGTACCCAGACTGTGTGACTGTGAAGGGACTCTAAAGTGCATGCATGATTGCCTGATTGAATCAGTTACAGAACTAATCAGCCAAATTACACCCCTCCTTTGTTCATTCCCCCTGAATAAATCAGATCCAATTATTTTTGCATTTAACCTGACTGCAGTTCCATTTTGTACCAGAAGCACTATTCCAAGGGCTACTATCTCTGCCTGCGTGACTAGTTGCAGGTTAAGGGGCCTGGGTACTGAAAACGGGTGCCTCCACCCGGAGGACAGGGTTAGTGGTAGAGTAGCTGACCTGGGTACAGCCCTCCAGGACACTGTGACCCCCCTCTTTCCCTTCTAGTGGCCTAAACAATGAACAGCATACAGAGGTACAATAGCCCCTAATCAGCATACAAATCCCCACTCAGTTTGCAGTTACCACCAGGGCTGGTTCCACCAGTCCGACCCTGGAGACCCCTGTAAAATAAGGTTAGACACAGCAGGTAACAACAGTACAGTGCTTCTGTAGCGTTTTGCTCATAAAAATTCTAAAACATTGTGAAAAGGCATAGCATTTGCCTCCCTCACTGTGGTTAGCAAACATAACACTTCTAGAACACCTATATAAATGCTTTCTGTACAGTTAGTATTGTCCCAAGAAAAAAACTGCTAAAAAAAAAGAAGGCAGTATAGCGCAGTGGTTTAAGGCTCTGAGCTGCAAATCTGGTGGCATCCAGCAGACCAAACCTGGGTTTGAATCCCACAGCTTCCACTTGCACACTGTGTGACTCTGAGCAAGTCACTTAACTTCCCTGTGCTCCCAGGTCACTCCTGTAAAAAAGCTTTCAGCTTAGTGTGCTACTCCTGGTTAAACAACTAGAGGAAAAAAAAAAAAAAAAAAAACCTGCCTGGTTCACCAACCTTTGGAAAGTGGCCGGGGTGTTCTTCATTCCGAAAGGCATTACTTTAAACTCAAATAAGCCTATTGGAGTGATGAAGGCCAACCTCTCCCTAGCTCTGTCTGTCAACTCTACCTGCCAATACCCCTTGATCAGGTCAATAGTCATAAGTTAGGTCACCCCCCAACTTGTCCAGGAGTTTGTCCGTCCAGGGTATTGGGTGGGTGTCAGACTTTGTGACTGTATTCAGTCCATGATAGTCCACACAGAAACAAGTAGAGCCATCTGGCTTGGGCACAAGGACTACAGGTGAGGCCCAGGGGCTGTGGGATCTCTAGATTACCTCTAAATCCAGCATCTCCTGCACCTCCCTCCTAATGTCCTTTTGGACAGCCTTTGACACCCAGTATGCTGTCCGCCGTATAGGCATCTGTGTCCCTGTCTCCACATTATGCATTGCTAAGCGAGTTAGTTCAGACTTGGAGCTAAACAATGGGGCAAAGTCTGCTAAAACCTCCCTTATTTTCTGGATCTGGTCCGGGGCCAGCTGGGGAGACAATTTAACTGCCTCCATAGAGGGCTCCCGCCTACTTTCTTCCAGCAAGTCCAGAAGGGGGTCTCCTTCGTCCGTCCCAACCCCATGACTACATACACTGCAAACACCATGTCAGCACTATTAGCATATGGCTTCATCATGTTGACATGGTGCATCCTCTCTGTCTGTCTTCGGTCAGGTAACTCCACAATGTAGTTCCCATCATTTACCTTCCTAACCACTTTGTACGGTCCTGCCCACTCAGCCTGCAGCTTATCTTTCTGGACCGGAATAAGGACCATGACTTTCTGACCCACCATGTATGAGCAAGCACTAGCTCTGCGGTCATACCACACTTTTTGTTTCTGTTGGGAAGCTGCCAGGTTGCTCTGGGCTGTCCCCATATGCTCCTTCAGCCTTTCCCTAAACCTAAGGATGTAATCCACAATGGGAGTTCCCTGGGTGGCGTGCTTGCCTTCCCAGTCCTCCCAGATCAAATCTGGGGCCCATGTACCCGACGTCCATATAAGAGTTCGAAGGGGGAAAATCCTGTCAACTCTTGGGGCACCTCCCTGTATGCAAACAACAAGTGGGGAAGGTATTTCTCCCAGTCCCTCCCAAGCTGTTCAGCAAACACCCGGAGCATTGACTTCAGGGTATCATTGAATCATTCCACAAGTCCATTGACTCAGGGGTGATACGGTGTCATGCATCTCTGTACCACCCCACACTTCTCCCATAAATATTTCATCAGGTCCGACATGAAGGAACCCCCTCAATCGGTGATTTCCTTCTGCAGAAACCCAACACGGGAGAAAATCCCAAGTAAAGCATCTGCCACTTTGTCCGTCCTCAGTGAGGAAAGGGTGACTGCCTCTGGGTACTGGGTGGCATAATCCACCACAGTCAGGATGAATCCCTTCCCTGAGGAGCTGGGGGTATTTAAAAGCCCCATAGTATCAATTCCCACCCTCTGGAATGGGTCCTTCTGTGAACAATGGAATCAGGGTGGCTTGGGTCTTCTTGCCCACCTTCCCTATTTCTTGGCACCAGTGACAAGATCTGCAATACTCCTTCACCTGCTGAGTGAAGTTAGGCCAGTAGAAATTCTGGGCTAACCACTGCATAGTGCATGTGATTCCCAGATGATCAGACAAGGGAATATCATGTGCAATTTTTTAGCAACTGCTCACGATACCCCTGGGGACCGACAAGCTGCCTGCCTAGCATCCCTCCCTCTGTCTGTACTGCCTGAGTATACATAAGTCCATTTTCCCAATAAACCTTATGTCTGCCATCACCTCCCTGTGCTCCATCATAGTCTACCCAAGCCCTCAGCTTCTCTAAACTAGGGGCACCTCTCTGAGCAGCTGCAAACCCTTCACACATTCCCAAGGCATGGGACAGGTCCTCTTCAGTCACTAAACTAGGGTCCCTAGCACTAGCGTCAGGGCACTCAGAATCACTGTCAATTCCAACCCTCTGACAATGGGTCACCCCCCCCTTTGGAGTAACTCTCTGTAGCTGTGTGGTTCCTTGCTGCTGGGGAAATTTCTACCCCCTCTTCATTAATCTCCATATCAGGAGACACAGGCTGGGGGACCAGCCTCTCAGTGGTTTCCACAATGGCTTCTGTGGGGTTCAGGGAACTACAATTTTGCCTTGCCGCTTGGCTATGGGTAACTGCACCCCTTGTTTGAGATTGTTGCCCAGGATCACATCCACTGCTAAGGTTTTGGCTACAGCCACCTGTTGCACAGTTCCCCCTGTTTCAGGGATCGACAAATCCAGTAGTCCCTTGTCCCGGGCTACCAGTCTGCTGACAGGGACAAGCATCAACTGAGCCAGAGATTGTCCCCCGGACAACCAGATTAGTTTGGGCTGTCTTTTTTTTTTATCTACAGGTCCTGCATTGTTCAGTTGTTGCCACTAGGTGTTGTCAGGTAGGTAGTCAAGTTGTCTGCTGTCATGGAGTTCACTTGAGACAGCAAGATGGAGAAGAGATGCACGACATGTTTTTCAGGGAGCTGCCATTCTGGAGCAGCAGTGGGAGCGAGCACAGTTTAGACAGTGTCGCAGCCTTCCCAGTACCTCCCACCCAGCCATTGCAGTGTCCGTGACCATTAAGAGTAACAGATCAGTCTGCATATTGCAAACTGTAGGCTGCCTGTCACTCAAGGGCAGTTCACCAATTTCAAGGCAGTTGATTGCGGTGGTGAACTGTCGGCAGGTAGAACTGCACTCTGTGCAAGTGGCACACATGAAGGCAGCTTGTTAGTGGGTGGTCATGTAGACAGCAGACATGTCTCACACAGCACTGCTGAACTGACTAAATTCTGAAGCCAGAAAGGTGAGTTTGGGGAGCAGATCTCTGCCTTTATTTCAGTCTGTCCTCAGTGACACCCTAGTAACAGAACTTAAAAGAAGCAAAATCTAACCGATTTAATGTTAAAAGGAAAAGAAAAGTGACTCTAAGAGGAAGGGGACAAGGAGATCTTGTTTGGGGGGGGTCAAGCTGTCGGGTCACGTTGGATGAATTCGTCCATATACAATGCAGCAAAGTTGATAACTGAAAAAAAAATTGAAAATAAATATACACTATAGAAAAAATGATTTACTTCACTGCTATCTCTGGAAAAGGGTGTGGGATGGGTTGTGTATTATGGTGAGTGAGAGAAGGAAACAAGAGAAAAATAATATATTAAAACATTTTCATTCATAAATTATTTTTCCTGTTTCCTAATGTTCTATACCTACCTAGTATTAATAATACAATCCCCACACCAAGTGTTTCGTTGTTACATGAAGTCTTTGTAATTTCCCTCAAAATACAGCCTTCTGACCATGGACTGCCACTCCCAACAATGGGACTACCATTTTTGGTAAGGCCAGTTGTCCTGGACAAATACGTTATTTTGAAATTTGTCGATCCCTGCCCTGTTTCACCCCTGTCTAGCAGAACACTAGCAAGGGGCAATGTTTTCACCTCACCAGTGAAGTCCTGTACAGTGACGTATTTATTGGGTATAAGCTGACCAGGCTCTACCAGATCCCCCTTTACCAAGGTCAGAGATGCCCCGTGTCCCTTAACCCCTGCGTCTGTACACCATTCACCATGACTGGGTGCATGTGTTCCCTCACGTTCACTAACACGCTTCCAGGGACACACAAACAATCCACTTCTTTTCTAGTACCACCTTGAATATTATTGCTTGCCTTTTTGGGACACTGTCTGGCAATATGCCCAGTTTCTTTACATAACCAACATTCACTTCTCTTTTCAGAGAAATCTTTTCTCTGAATCCTGGGGCTAACTGGTTTCGGTGGAGGCAGTAAGGGATTTAGCTGCCCTGAAGGTGTGCTTTTCCCTTTCTGCACTGCCACACCCGCCCAATTTGCTCTTAAAGCAGGTCTGCTCTTTGCATAGTGGTCCAAGAGTTCAGCAGCCTTTTGCACTGTTTTAGGATCTCAGTCCTCTAGCCAGGTTTTTAGCTCTGCTGGGCACGTCCATAAAAACTGTTCTAACAGAATCACATTTTCAATTTTATCAACAGAGTTTGCTTCAATTCCTTCCCACCAACGTCTTAAAAACTGACGTTGTTTCATGGCTAGCTCCTCATAGTTCATGTCATGGCTTCTCCTGAGCTTATGGAATTTAGCTTTGCATGATTTAGCAGTTAATTCAAACTTTTTTAACAGTGCAGCTTTAAGTTTGCTGTAATCATCACTGTCCTCATTGTCCATTTGACCTAATGCATCCAGAGCTTTCCTGGTAAGTATCAGGAATAGCTGGAAGCTCCAGGACTCTCTAGGAGTTTTAGCGTGAATACAAACTTTTTCAAAAGAATTTAAAAAGGCATCCATATCCTCCCCCTCTTTAAATTCGGCTATTAATTTGGAGTTCAATTTGTAACCCAGTCCTGCAGTCCCAGTTAAACCCAAGCCACTTACCTGCTCTGGTGCCACTGGTTGGAGTCTATCTTCTCCAGTTCGTGTTGCCTCTGGCACTCCTGCTTCACACAGTCTGAATCTCTGCATTCTCGCTCTCTCTCTTCTCCTCTGCCTCTCTGCATTCTCGCTCTGCCTTCTCTTCTGCAGTTTGCTGGTGCTCACACTCCTCATGGTCTGCCTCCCTGTTCTCGCTCTGCCTCATGGCGTTCTCGCTCTGCCTCACGGTTCACCTCTCACTTCTCTCACTTCCTCTTCTACTGGAACTCCAGCTCCATCCTGTGCAACTCAATTTGCAGCCTGAGTACTTCTGGATCCAGGATACTGGTGACCTTCCCCTGCTGCTGTGGCTCTTCACTGACAATGGCCCTGCTGTAATCCTCACCAGATCTGGACACAGCACTGGTTGCTAGCCCTGCTACACTTGAGTTTTGGACCTTTTCAGTCACGGTCCGTGACTCACTGCTCTGGGTATCTGCTACCATCAGGGCATCTATAAGGTTCTGCTTGCTGGCTTTCACCACAAACGGGACTCTTCTGTACCCGCACAACTGCTTTAAGGAGTCTACAGTGTGTCTGCTGTAATTGGAGGCCATCTTCTTCCCTCACTACTGCTACTCTGACTTGCACTTTAGAAAAAAAAAGGAAATGGGTAGGACCTTGACTGTATGCCAAGTGATATAGTTCTGTTTCCTTTCTAAAAATAAATCATTGCCTTTTCCTTTCTTTGTAAGTGAGCTTATGGTCTCAAGCTGACACTCTGAACAATAAAAGCTTGTAATACCAAAAGTTTGCCACCGCTGCCAACCAATCTGTCACAAACCCACTCAGCAGGTCAGCCCTCTACTCCCAAAGTGATAACCTCTGAGCGCAGTCTTATGAACAGTTAGCAGAACAAGGTAACCCTCTTGTCTGTTTTTGTGGATTCGAATCAACCTTTGGTCTCAAGTCTTGGAGGGATTCAAACTGCGAACCTCTTGTTAGTGTATGCAATGTACTGGCTCAGATAATTCTGTTTTTGTGGGGCCAGATATCTTTGCCTACAGGCACCTAACCAGGTGTACAGAAGTGAACCCTTAAAAACTGTAATAAAAGACCTCAGATTTAAAACGCTTACCTTTTTCCAGTTTGGTATCACCATTCAAGCTTATGTACAGTGTCTTCTTTAACCATATACAGTCCACTTGTAAAAGGAAAGAAATCAAAGACAGATCAAGTAGGTTCTAAAAACAGAGTTTTACTAAAATAGAAAAAAAATATGTAACACATAAAATACAGAACTATTATATCACAAGACATAAAAATCTATTAAAAGAACAAGGTTTTAATAGTACAATTCCTACTACACTACTTAGATTTTGTCTCTCTCTCTAAATACCTGCTTAAAGTGCTCACAGATGTTTCTTTGTCAGAGTCTAGATAAAAAGTGTCTCTGAAGAAAAACAGAATAGTGTTTAAAAGCTGGTTTTACCCACCTATTTGCATAAAGTCACCGAGTTCCTTGTTGACAGAACATATAAAAAATTATATCTATATAAAAACAGGATGTCTTTTCCAAGTATTAAATTCTGCAACCTCAGCATAACTCATATTCTTCAAATGACTCTCATTGATCTTATGGTAAGATTCCCCCCTCCACGACATGAAAGCATCTATTATGACTTCACACTAAAACATCACAACCTGCTCTTCCTCCTCTAGGCGTTATCAAAGTTTATGATTTTCCCTCTTAGCAATTACAGCTATAATTAACTCAGTTAAAGTCTGTAATTAGCTTCGGGCCTTCCAAGTAACACCTTGTATCTAAAACCTGTGTGTGTGTGTCTGTGTGTGTGATACTCACATGCTGTTTCAGCATTTCTCAAGAGAGACAGTCCATAACCCATGTTTATATTACAAAAAATGATACAGTGATCAGAACCAGATGTCCAAGTGTCACAATTTGGACCTCTCAAGCTTCATTCATGAGGACTGCATGATGTCATGACATACTCTGGATGGCAACATAGATTTGCTGTGTATGGGCAGCCATACATTATTCTATACATTAGAAGCAACCAAAAGGGGAGCAGTGAAAGTCACAACTGAGTCAGAGGTGAGGAGATTCTCTACAAGGGATAAAAGACAGAAGAAGACACTGACATATGACCACTTGGGGCTGCCTGAAATAGTCTCAAGGGACATGACCACACAGGTAATGAGTATGGTAGAGGGACATGACCACATGGGTAGTGAGTATGGTACAGGAACATGACCACATGGGTAGTGAGTATGGTACAGGAACATGACCACACAGGCAGTGAGTATGGTACAGGGACATGACCACACAGCTGATGAGTATGGTAAAGGGACATGACCACACAGGTAGTGAGTATGGTACAGGGACCTGACCAATGAGAATGGTATAGGGAGATGACCACACAGGTAATTAGTATGGCACAGGAACATGATCACACAGGTGGTGAGTATGGTACAGGGACATGACCACACAGGTAATGAGTATGGTATAGGGACATGACTGCACCGGTAATGAGTATGGTACATGGACGTGATTACACAGGTAGTGAGTATGGTGCAGGGACATGACCACACAGGTAATGAGCATGGCGCAGGGACATGACCACACAGGTAGTCAGTATTGTTCAGGGACGTGGCCACACATGTGGTGAGTATGGTACAGGGACATGACCACTCAGATAGTGAGTATGGTTCAGGGACATGACCACACAGGTAATGAGTATGGCACAGGGACATAACCACACAGGTTTGTGTATGGTACAGGGGCATCACCACAGAAGTCATGAGTATGGTAGAGGGACAAGACCACACAGGTAGTGAGTATGGTACAGGGACATGACCACACAGTTAATGAGTATGGTTCGGTGATCCGACCACACAGGTAGTGAGTAAGGTACAGAGACATGACCACACAGCTAATGAGTATGGTACTGGGACACGACCACACTGGTAATGAGTTGTACAGCGACATGACCTCACAGGTAGTGAGTTGGCATGGGGACATGACCAAACAGGTAGTGAGTATTGTACAGGGAGATGATCTCAGAGATAATGAGTATGGTACAGGGACATGACCACACAGGTAATGAGTTGTAGTGGGACATGACCACACAATTAGTGAGCATTGTACAGGGACATGACCACACAGATAGTGAGTATGGTACAGGACATGACCACACAGGTAATGTGTATGGGTACGGAGACATTACCACACAGGTAGTGAGTATGTTACAGGGACATGACCACACATGTAATGAGTATGGTACAGGGACGTGACCAGACAGGTAATGAGTATGGCACAGTGACATGTCCTCACTGGTAATGAATTGTACAGCGACATGACCTCACAGGTAGTGACTTGGCATGGGGACATGACCAAAGAGGTCGTGAGTATGGTACAGGTAGATGACCTCATAGAGAATGAGTATTGTACAGGGACATGACCACACAGGTAATGAGTTGTAGCGAGAGATGACCACACAGGTAGTGAGGTATGGTCCAGGGCATGACCACACAGGTAACAAACATGGTACAGGGTCATGACAACACCAGTAATGAGTATGGTACAGGGACATGACCACACAGGTAATGAGTATGGCACAGGGACATAACCACACAGGTTTGTGTATGGTACAGGGGCATCACCACAGAAGTCATGAGTATGGTAGAGGGACAAGACCACACAGGTAGTGAGTATGGTACGGGGACATGACCACAGGTAATGAGTATGGTCCCGGGACATGACCACCCAGGAAATGAGCATGGTACAGGGACATGTCCTCACTGGTAATGAATATGGTACAGGGACTTGACCACACAGGTAGTGAGTATAGTACAGGGACATAAAAACACAGGTAGCGAGTATGCTACAGGGACATGACCAGAGAGGTAGTGAGTATGGTACAGGAACTTGACCAGACAGGTAATGTGTATGTTACAGGGACATGACCACTCAGGTAATGAGTTGTACAGCGACATGACCACACAGGTAGTGAGTATGGTACAGGGACATGACCACACAGGTAGTTAGCATGGTAAAGGACATGACCACACAGGTAGTGAGAATTTTACAGGAACATGACCACAGTAGTAATGAATATGGTACAGGGACATGACCACAAAGGTAATGAGTTGCACAGGGACATGACCACTCAGGTAATGAGTATGGTACAGTGACATGACCACAAAGGTAATGAGTCGTGCAGGGACATGACCACTCAGGTAGTGAGTATGGTGAAGGGACATGAACACACAGGTAATGAGTATGGTACAGGGACATGATCACACGGTGTGAGTATGGTAGATGGACATGATTACACAGGTAGTGAGTATGGTGCAGGGACATGACCACACAGGTTGTGAGTTGTACTGCGACATGACCACACAGGTAAGGAGTATGGTACAGGGACATGACCACAGGGTAATGAATCATACAGGGACATGACCACACTGGTAGTGAGTATTGGACAGTGACAGGACCACACTGAGTGAGTATGCTACTGGGAGATGACCGCACCGTGTAGGTATAGGACAGGGACGTGATCACATAGGTAGAAGTATGGTGCAGGGACATGACCACACAGGTAATGAGTATGGTACAGGGACATGACCACACAGGTAATGAGTGCGATGCGGAGAATTGCCACACAGATGGTTGTATGGTACAGGGACATGACCACACAGGTAGTGAGTATGGTACGGGGACATGACCACACAGGTAGAAAGTATGCTACAGGGACATGACCAGAGAGGTGGTGAGTATGGTACAGGCACATGTCCAGACAGGTAGTGAGTATGGTACAGGGACTTGACCAGAGAGGTAATGAGTATGGTACAGGAACATGACCACAAAGGTAATGAGTATGGTACAGGGACATGACCACAAAGGTAATGAGTTGTACAGGGACATGACCACTCAGGTAATGAGTATGGTACAGTGACATGACCACACAGGTAGTGAGTATGGTACAGGGACATGATCGCACCGGTAATGAGTATGGTACATGGACGTGATTACACAGGTAGTGAGTATGGTGCAGGGACATGACCACACAGGTAGTGAGCATGGCGCAGGGACATGACCACACAGGTAGTCAGTATTGTTCAGGGACGTGACCACACATGTGGTGAGTATGGTACAGGGACATGACCACCCAGATAGTGAGTATGGTTCAGGGACATGATCACACAGGTAGTGAGTATGGTACAGGGACATGACCACACAGTTAATGAGTATGGTTCGGTGATCTGACCACACAGGTAGTGAGTAAGGTACAGAGACATGACCACACTGCTAATGAGTATGATACTGGGACACGACCACACTGGTAATGAGTTGTACAGCGACATGACCTCACAGGTAGTGAGTTGGCATGGGGACATGACCAAACAGGTAGTGAGTATTGTACAGGGAGATGATCTCAGAGATAATGAGTATGGTACAGGGACATGACCACACAGGTAATGAGTTGTAGTGGGACATGACCACACAAGTAGTGAGTATGGTACAGGGACATGACCACACAGATAGTGAGTATGGTACAGGGACATGACCACACAGCTGATGAGTATGGTAAAGGGGACATGACCACACAGGTAGTGAGTATGGTACAGGGACCTGACCAATGAGAATGGTATAGGGAGATGACCACACAGGTAATTAGTATGGTACAGGAACATGATCACACAGGTGGTGAGTATGGTACAGGGACATGACCACAAGAGTAATGAGTATGGTATAGGGACATGACTGCACCAGGTAATGGTATGGTACAGGACGTGATTACACAGGTAGTGAGTTGGTGCAGGGACATGACCACACAGGTAAGTGAGTATGGTACAGGGACATGACCACAGGTAGTCAGTATTGTTCAGGGACGTGACCACACATGTGGTGAGTATGGTACAGGGACATGACCACTCAGATAGTGAGTATGGTTCAGGGACATGACCACACAGGTAATGAGTATGGCACAGGGACATAACCACACAGGTTTGTGTATGGTACAGGGGCATCACCACAGAAGTCATGAGTATGGTAGAGGGACAAGACCACACAGGTAGTGAGTATGGTACAGGGACATGACCACACAGTTAATGAGTATGGTTCGGTGATCCGACCACACAGGTAGTGAGTAAGGTACAGAGACATGACCACACAGCTAATGAGTATGGTACTGGGACACGACCACACTGGTAATGAGTTGTACAGCGACATGACCTCACAGGTAGTGAGTTGGCATGGGGACATGACCAAACAGGTAGTGAGTATTGTACAGGGAGATGATCTCAGAGATAATGAGTATGGTACAGGGACATGACCACACAGGTAATGAGTTGTAGTGGGACATGACCACACAATTAGTGAGCATTGTACAGGGACATGACCACACAGATAGTGAGTATGGTACAGGACATGACCACACAGGTAATCAGTATGGTACGGTCCTATGATCACACAGGTAGTGAGTAAGGAACAGGGACATGACCACACAGGTAATGTGTATGGTACGGAGACATTACCACACAGGCAGTGAGTATGTTACAGGGACATGACCACACATGTAATGAGTATGGTACAGGGACGTGACCAGACAGGTAATGAGTATGGCACAGGGACATGTCCTCACTGGTAATGAGTTGTACAGCGACATGACCTCACAGGTAGTGACTTGGCATGGGGACATGACCAAAGAGGTCGTGAGTATGGTACAGGTAGATGACCTCATAGAGAATGAGTATTGTACAGGGACATGACCACACAGGTAATGAGTTGTAGCGAGAGATGACCACACAGGTAGTGAGTATGGTCCAGGGGCATGACCACACAGGTAACAAACATGGTACAGGGTCATGACAACACCAGTAATGAGTATGGTACAGGGACATGACCACACAGGTAATGAGTATGGCACAGGGACATAACCACACAGGTTTGTGTATGGTACAGGGGCATCACCACAGAAGTCATGAGTATGGTAGAGGGACAAGACCACACAGGTAGTGAGTATGGTACGGGGACATGACCACAGGTAATGAGTATGGTCCCGGGACATGACCACCCAGGAAATGAGCATGGTACAGGGACATGTCCTCACAGGTAATGAATATGGTACAGGGACTTGACCACACAGGTAGTGAGTATAGTACAGGGACATAAAAACACAGGTAGGAGTATGCTCAGGGGACATGACCAGAGGTAGTGAGTATGGTACAGGAACTTGACCAGACAGGTAATGTGTATGTTACAGGGACATGACCACTCAGGTAATGAGTTGTACAGCGACATGACCACAGAGGTAGTGAGTATGGTACAGGGACATGACCACACAGGTAGTTAGCATGGTAAAGGACATGACCACACAGGTAGTGAGAATTTTACAGGAACATGACCACAGTAGTAATGAATATGGTACAGGGACATGACCACAAAGGTAATGAGTTGCACAGGGACATGACCACTCAGGTAATGAGTATGGTACAGTGACATGACCACAAAGGTAATGAGTCGTGCAGGGACATGACCACTCAGGTAGTGAGTATGGTGAAGGGACATGAACACACAGGTAATGAGTATGGTACAGGGACATGATCACACCGGTAATGAGTATGGTAGATGGACATGATTACACAGGTAGTGAGTATGGTGCAGGGACATGACCACACAGGTTGTGAGTTGTACTGCGACATGACCACACAGGTAAGGAGTATGGTACAGGGACATGACCACACAGGTAATGAATCATACAGGGACATGACCACACTGGTAGTGAGTATTGGACAGTGACAGGACCACACCGGTAGTGAGTATGCTACTGGGAGATGACCGCACCGGTAATGAGTATGGTACAGGGACGTGATCACATAGGTAGAGAGTATGGTGCAGGGACATGACCACACAGGTAATGAGTATGGTACAGGGACATGACCACACAGGTAATGAGTACGGTACGGAGAAATTGCCACACAGATAGTTTGTATGGTACAGGGACATGACCACACAGGTAGTGAGTATGGTACGGGGACATGACCACACAGGTAGAGTATGCTACAGGGACATGACCAGAGAGGTGGTGAGTATGGTACAGGCACATGTCCAGACAGGTGGTGAGTATGGTACAGGGACTTGACCAGAGGTAATGGTATGGTACAGGAACATGACCACAAAGGTAATGAGTATGGTACAGGGACATGACCACAAAGGTAATGAGTTGTACAGGGACATGACCACTCAGGTAATGAGTATGGTACAGTGACATGACCACACCGGTAGTGAGTATGGTACAGGGACATGACCACCGTAATGAGTATGGTACATGGACGTGATTACACAGGTAGTGAGTATGGTGCAGGGACATGACCACACAGGTAGTGAGCATGGCGCAGGGACATGACCACACAGGTAGTCAGTATTGTTCAGGGACGTGACCACACATGTGGTGAGTATGGTACAGGGACATGACCACCCAGATAGTGAGTATGGTTCAGGGACATGATCACACAGGTAGTGAGTATGGTACAGGGACATGACCACACAGTTAATGAGTATGGTTCGGTGATCTGACCACACAGGTAGTGAGTAAGGTACAGAGACATGACCACACTGCTAATGAGTATGATACTGGGACACGACCATACTGGTAATGAGTTGTACAGCGACATGACCTCACAGGTAGTGAGTTGGCATGGGGACATGACCAAACAGGTAGTGAGTATTGTACAGGGAGATGATCTCAGAGATAATGAGTATGGTACAGGGACATGACCACACAGGTAATGAGTTGTAGTGGGACATGACCACACAAGTAGTGAGTATGGTACAGGGACATGACCACACAGATAAGTGAGTATGGTACAGGAGATGACCATGCAGGTAATTAGTATGGTACAGTCATACGACCACACAGGTAGTGAGTAAGGAACAGGGACATGACCACACAGGTAATGTGTATGGTACGGAGACATTACCACACAGGTAGTGAGTATGTTACAGGGACATGACCACACATGTAATGAGTATGGTACAGGGATGTGACCAGACAGGTAACGAATATGGCATAGGGATATGTCCTCACTGGTAATGAGTTGTACAGCGATATGACCTCACAGGTAGTGACTTGGCATGGGGACATGACCAAAGAGGTCGTGAGTATGGTACAGATAGATGACCTCATAGAGAATGAGTATTGTACAGGGACATGACCACACAGGAAATGAGTTGTAGCGAGAGATGATCACACAGGTAGTGAGTATGGTACACGGATATGACCACAGAGTCAATGAGTATGGTACGGGGGGATACGACCACACAGTTAGTGAGGTGGTACAGGGACATGACCACACAGGTAATGAGTATGGTAGAGGGACATGACCACATGGGTAGTGAGTATGGTACAGGAACATGACCACACAGGTAGTATGGTACAGGGACCTGACCAATGAGTATGGTACAGGGAGATGACCACACAGGTAATTAGTATGGTACAGGAACATGATCACACAGGTGGTGAGTATGGTACAGGGACATGACCACACAGGTAATGAGTATGGTAAAGAGACATGAACACAGAGGTAATGAGTGTGGTACAGGGACATGACCACACAGGTAATGAGTATGGTACAGGGACATGACCACACAGGTAATGAGTATGGTACAGGGACATGACTGCACTGGTAATGAGTATGGTACATGGACGTGATTACACAGGTAGTGAGTATGGTGCAGGGACATGACCACACAGGTAATGAGCATGGCACAGGGACATGACCACACAGGTAATGAGTACGGTACGGAGAAATTGCCACACAGATAGTTTGTATGGTACAGGGACATGACCACACAGGTAGTGAGTATGGTATGGGGACATGACCACACAGGTAGTGAGTATGCTACAGGTACATGACCAGAGAGGTGGTGAGTATGGTACAGACACATGTCCAGACAGGTAGTGAGTATGGTACAGGGACTTGACCAGAGAGGTAATGAGTATGGTACAGGAACATGACCACAAAGGTAATGAGTATGGTACAGGGACATGACCACAAAGGTAATGAGTTGTACAGGGACATGACCACTCAGGTAATGAGTATGGTACAGTGACATGACCACAAAGGTAGTGAGTCATGCAGGGACATGACCACATAGGTAGTGAGTATGGTACAGGGACATGACCGCACCGGTAATGAGTTTGGTACATGGACGTGATTACACAGGTAGTGAGTATGGTGCAGGGACATGACCACACAGGTAATGAGCATGGCGCAGGGACATGACCACACAGGTAGTCAGTATTGTTCAGGGACGTGACCACACATGTGGTGAGTATGGTACAGGGACATGACCACTCAGATAGTGAGTATGGTTCAGGGACATGATCACACAGGTAGTGAGTATGGTACAGAGACATGACCACACAGTTAATGAGTATGGTTCGGTGATCTGACCACACAGGTAGTGAGTAAGGTACAGAGACATGACCACACTGCTAATGAGTATGATACTAGGACATGACCACACTGGTAATGAGTTGTACAGCGACATGACCTCACAGATAGTGAGTTGGCATGGGGACATGACCAAACAGGTAATGAGTATTGTACAGGGAGATGATCTCAGAGATAATGAGTATGGTACAGGGACATGACCACACAGGTAATGAGTTGTAGTGGGACATGACCACACAAGTAGTGAGTATGGTACAGGGACATGACCACACAGATAGTGAGTATGGTACAGGACATGACCACACAGGTAATCAGTATGGTAGAGTCATACGATCACACAGGTAGTGAGTAAGGAACAGGGACATGACCACACAGGTAATGTGTATGGGACGGAGACATTACCACACAGGTAGTGAGTATGTTACAGGGACATGACCACTCATGTAATGAGTATAGTACAGGGACGTGACCAGACAGGTAATGAGTATGGCACAGGGACATGTCCTCACTGGTAATGAGTTGTACAGCGATATGACCTCACAGGTAGTGACTTGGCATGGGGACATGACCAAAGAGGTCGTGAGTATGGTACAGGTAGATGACCTCATAGAGAATGAGTATTGTACAGGGACATGACCACACAGGTAATGAGTTGTAGCGAGAGATGACCACACAGGTAGTGAGTATGGTCCAGGGGCATGACCACACAGGTAACGAACATGGTACAGGGTCATGACAACACCAGTAATGAGTATGGTACAGGGACATGACCACACAGGTAATGAGTATGGCACAGGGACATAACCACACAGGTTTGTGTATGGTACAGGGGCATCACCACAGAAGTCGTGAGTATGGTAGAGGGACAAGACCACGCAGGTAGTGAGTATGGTACGGGGACATGACCACAGGTAATGAGCATGGTCCCGGGACATGACCACCCAGGAAATGAGCATGGTACAGGGACATGTCCTCACAGGTAATGAATATGGTACAGGGACTTGACCACACAGGTAGTGAGTATAGTACAGGGACATAAAAACACAGGTAGCAGAGTATGCTACAGGGACATGACCAGAGAGGTAGTGAGTATGGTACAGGAACTTGACCAGACAGGTAATGTGTATGTTACAGGGACATGACCACTCAGGTAATGAGTTGTACAGCGACATGACCACAGAGGTAGTGAGTATGGTACAGGGACATGACCACACAGGTAGTTAGCATGGTAAAAGGACATGACCACACAGGTAGTGAGAATTTTACAGGAACATGACCACAGTAGTAATGAATATGGTACAGGGACATGACCACAAAGGTAATGAGTTGCACAGGGACATGACTACTCAAGTAATGAGTATGGTACAGTGACATGACCACAAAGGTAATGAGTCATGCAGGGACATGACCACTCAGGTAGTGAGTATGGTGAAGGGACATGACCACACAGGTAATGAGTATGGTACAGGGACATGACCACACTGGTAACGAGTATGGTAGATGGACGTGATTACACAGGTAGTGAGTATGGTGCAGGGACATGACCACACAGGTTGTGAGTTGTACTGCAACATGACCACACAGGTAAGGAGTATGGTACAGGGACATGACCACATAGGTAATGAATCATACAGGGACATGACCACACCGGTAGTGAGTACTGGACAGTGACAGGACCACACCGGTAGTGAGTATGCTACCGGGAGATGACCGCACTGGTAATGAGTATGATACAGGGACGTGATCACATAGGTAGAGAGTATGGTGCAGGGACATGACCACACAGGTAATGAGTATGGTGCAGGGACATGACCACACAGGTAATGAGTACGGTACGGAGAAATTGCCACACAGATAGTTTGTATGGTACAGGGACATGACCACACAGGTAGTGAGTATGGTACGGGGACATGACCACACAGGTAGTGAGTATGCTACAGGGACATGACCAGAGAGGTGGTGAGTATGGTACAGGCACATGTCCAGACAGGTAGTGAGTATGGTACAGGGACTTGACCAGAGAGGTAATGAGTATGGTACAGGAACATGACCACAAAGGTAATGAGTATGGTACAGGGACATGACCACAAAGGTAATGAGTTGTACAGGGACATGACCACTCAGGTAATGAGTATGGTACAGTGACATGACCACAAAGGTAGTGAGTCATGCAGGGATATGACCACACAGGTAGTGAGTATGGTACAGGGACATGACCGCACTGGTAATGAGTATGGTACATGGATGTGATTACACAGGTAGTGAGCATGGCGCAGGGACATAACCACACAGGTAGTCAGTATTGTTCAGGGACGTGACCACACATGTGGTGAGTATGGTACAGGGACATGACCACTCAGATAGTGAGTATGGTTCAGGGACATGATCACACAGGTAGTGAGTATGGTACAGGGACATGACCACACAGTTTATGAGTATGGTTCGGTGATCTGACCACACAGGTATTGAGTAAGGTACAGAGACATGACCACACTGCTAATGAGTATGATACTGGGACACGGCCACACTGGTAATGAGTTGTACAGCAACATGACCTCACAGATAGTGAGTTGGCATGGGGACATGACCAAACAGGTAGTGAGTATTGTACAGGGAGATGATCTCAGAGATAATGATTATGGTACAGGGACATGACCACACAGGTAATGAGTTGTAGTGGGACATGACCACACAAGTAGTGAGTATGGTACAGGGACATGACCACACAGATAGTGAGTATGGTACAGGAGATGACCACGCAGGTAATTAGTATGGTACGGTCATACGACCACACAGATAGTGAGTAAGGAACAGGGACATGACCACACAGGTAATGTGTATGGTACGGAGACATTACCACACAGGTAGTGAGTATGTTACAGGGACATGACCACACATGTAATGAGTATGGTACAGGGACGTGACCAGACAGGTATCGAGTATGGCATAGGGACATGTCCTCACTGGTAATGAGTTGTACAGCGATATGACCTCACAGGTAGTGACTTGGCACGGGGACATGACCAAAGAGGTCGTGAGTATGGTACAGGTAGATGACCTCATAGAGAATGAGTATTGTACAGTGACATGACCACACAGGAAATGAGTTGTAGAGAGAGATGATCACACAGGTAGTGAGTATGGTACAGGGACATGACTACAGTTAACGAGTATGGTCCAGGGGCATGACCACACAGGTAACGAACATGGTACAGGGTCATGACAACACCAGTAATGAGTATGGTACAGGGACATGACCACACAGGTAATGAGTATGGCACAGGGAGATGACCACACAAATAATGAGTATGGTTCAGGGACATAACCACACAGGTTTGTGTATGGTAAATGGGCATCACCACAGAAGTTGTGAGTATGGTAGAGGGACAAGACCACACAGGTAGTGAGTATGGTACGGGGGACATGACCACAGGTAATGAGTATGGTCCCAGGACATGACCACCCAGGAAATGAGCATGGTACAGGGACGTGTCCTCACAGGTAATGAATATGGTACAGGGACTTGACCACACAGGTAGTGAGTATAGTACAGGGACATGAAAACACAGGTAGCGAGTATGCTACAGGGACATGACCAGAGAGGTAGTGAGTATGGTACAGGAACTTGACCAGACAGGTAATGAGTATGATACAGGGACGTGACCACTCAGGTACTGAGTTGTACAGTGACATGACCACACAGGTAGTTAGTATGGCACAGAGACATGACCACACTGGTAGTGAGTATTGTACAGGAACATGACCACAGAGGTAATGAGTATGGTACAGGGACATGACCACAAAGGTAATGAGTTGTACAGGGACATGACTACTCAGGTAGTGAGTATGGTGCAGGGACATGACCACACAGGTAGTGAGTATGGTACATGGACAAGACCACACAAGTAGTGAGTATGGTGCAGGGACTTGACCACACAGACAATGAGTATGGTACTGGGACGTAACCACACAGGTAATGAGTATGGTACAGGGGACCTGACCACACAGGTAGTGAGTTGTTCTGCGACATGACCACAGAGGTAATGAGTATGGTACTGGGACAGACCACACAGGTAATGAGTTGTACAGGGACATGGTCACAGCGGTAATGAGTATTGGACAGTGGCAGGACCACTCCGATAGTTAGTGTAACCCCTTTGTTACCCGGGGTTACTAGAATCCCAGTAAGACCTAGTGGTAGGTAGGGAAGGCAGCTTGTGAAACTCCAGTTAAATGGGTTTCACACTGTCTCACTCTGTCCTCAGTCACAGCTGAGACTTGAGAGATGACATCACTATAGAACTGTCGCAGCTGCATGAACCACATTGGAATCTCCAGCTCAGGGAATGAAGTTTAGAACTTTGGGAAATTCAAAGGAGTCTTCAGTTTGTCCTTAAGCAAACAAGAAGGAAATCAGTGAGTTGTCTGTTTACCCTTCCTCCCTCTGGGGGGGGAGGAAAAGTTCTCTGTGGGCTCCAGGGGCAATCCCCTTTGCCCTCTTTGGAAGGAAGCTGCCTGGTTTTGTTTAAGTCTGTTCTTGTATAACAGCAAAGAAAGTGTTACTTCGCCTGTGGGGCACCTGCAACAAATGGGTGAGTGTTTGGCTCCATTTGAAGGGGCAAACATGCTGTTTTCTTCAGTTGGGAAGTAATGTGGACTGCTATTTGGGAGGACTATGTCTACTAGGACGAACAAATGGAGCAGTCTAGCAGTTTAAAGTTTAAATGGATTTAAAATTTGCTGTAGAGGGGGTGCATCAGATCATCCACTGTTCAATCTACATTTTACAGTTCTGAAGTTTTCTGTGTGTCCAGAGAAATGGCCGGGTATGGGCTGTGGGAGCTGGAGGTGGGAAAACCCCCCATCTTTAGTAACCAGGTCCACCTCTAGGGATTTCTTCTGTGTTTTTGCTACTTGCCTCATGCACTTGGCCAGTGATGGGGTGGGTACCCAGATGTGGGTCGCAACTTGGAAATCTCCTAGGAGTCGCAGACTCTAAGTGGTGTGGGGAGCCACAGGATGGGAAAATTACTCCTTGTTGGATGGGAGTTAGATTGGAAGTACGAAAACAAATCTCTCTAGGAGTCACAGACTTCAAGTGGTGTGGGGAGCCACAGTTTGGGAGCCTCCTTGTTTGGATGGGATGTCTTTCCAAGTAAAGTTTGGGTTCATTCTTCAAGTGGACCGTCAGTCGTGTGGCCGGCAGGGGTGCTAGGCCAGTCGGGCTATGTATCCAATGCGCATGCAAAGTCCGGGCTGAGTGCCTGGTGGGTCCAAAGCCAGACAACTGTAGTAATGTGTTCATTCTCCAATGGACCACTGTGTTAACCTCTAATCTGCACATACAGTAACGTAGCCCTTTGGGGAACCATGAAATGCTTTGTTATGTGTCATCTAGTATAAATAAAGCCACACTGAAGGGTCCCAATTCTGGTTCTGGACATTACAGTTATTGCTTCCTGTGGTTGGATTTGCTTGTGTGCCCCTGTGCAGAGTGGCCAAACCTAGGTCCATTGTGCCAGGTAACCTCATCCTTCCCCGAAGCCGTAGATATATGTTACCCCCACCAGGTATTGCTGCTTACGCGAACAGCATGCCACCTGTCGTTTCCGTAGAAAAGGCAGGGGTGGGAGTTACAAAAATGGAGGCACCTTTGGATTTGTCTGGAAGGAAGGTGCTTGGGCAAGTAGCCTAGCGTTTTGGCTATCTGGCAGTCGGTAGCCCAAAAGGTTGAAGCAATTTCCATAGTGTGTTGCTGTGTGCTGTGAATCTTCTGCTGCTGTTTAAAAAAAAATGCCAACTGTTTACCAAGGAGCTGTAAAGCCAAAGTGTGTGTCCTTGTCCTGCATCAACATAGTTTACAGCGTTTCTCAGTTTTAAGATAAAGTTCTGTGAAGGAAAGTGTGGAAAACTAGGGTTAGCAACAGAGAAATTATGCCCTGGATGTTGGAAATGCTTTCTGTGCAATACTAGAGACTGCAGAGTTAATGCCAAAGTTACATGGTTGAAATGGGCTCCTGCCGTGGAGTCAGTTGAAAAAAAAAAGTGCATCTTTTCAGTTTAAATTTGCCTGCTCGATGATTGCCGTGAGGAGAGGAGCCCTCGTGAGGAAGAAGAGGCTCATTTGCATGGCGTCGTGTGGTTGGTCAGTTTGCCATTAGTCCCCCTCAGCCAGCTCTTGAGAGTTTGCCTCAGCATTCGAGAGGAGACATTGGTAGTGCGTGTACTGGCAGTGGAGGAAGCGTTCGTGAAGTGTTCAAAGCTGTAAACGGTAAAAAGTGACTTTCTAGTTAAAATCGGGCTCAACCCGCTTATCGATCGTGGGATCAGTGAATTGTGTGGTTAATACTACGATCGCGGAGACTGCCCGCCCGTTCGCAATCTGAGGCCTTCAAAAATCTGGCTGCAGGCCGTTTTACCCCATCGCAGCAATCTGCTACAATAACAGTGAGTAAACTAATTAAAATTGCTCAAATCAGTGATTTTCAGATAATGTCATATAAAATGTGTGTGCAGCTGTATAGTTGCTTTGCAAGTAGCGATTGTGTGATGTCCTGCTGGCAAGTGCAAGTCTGTAAAGCCATTAAATGTGTGCATAGCAATGAAAGTAGCCTCAGTTTAAAGTTTGCAGCCAGAGAGAGACTGTGGGTTGTAAAATAAGTGCAATACTAGTAGAAGCAGACAATCCTGTGCTGAAACCTGAAGTTTTAAAAGGGACTGTAATTAAATGAATGTTGCCAGCATGTGAAAAGTCCAAGGAAAATCCTGTAAATGTCTGAACAGCCAGATCAGAGCAAATTGTGCAGTTTGAATAAAAGTTATTAGTAGCTGAAGTAAATCAGGTGCGCAGTGGCTTGACCCAGAGTCTGAATGTTGATGCGCAGGAGTGCTGCTGCCGCCATTACAGGGTGGGGTAGTAAAGTAAACACAGCAGCAGAGGAGCCATTTTAAAGCTACAGAGTGTGTTCATTAAAGTGGGACTTTCAGTTACAGGGAACTTTTGTTTGTTTTTCTGCAGTTATGGCCTCAGGACCAGCTCATTACCTGGATCATGCCTGGGTTGCAGTAACAGCAGCAGTAAATAGATTGAGAGATATTGAAAATTGGTGCTATAGAGGGCAACTCCCTCCTGATGTGGCAATTCCTAATTATCCACTGCGTGTATGCCAGATGTGCTTGAGTGCTGGAAGGGATGTCTTCATGATTCCCCACTGTGCTGGATGTCTACAAAAATATGGCTTGTATAAAGTGCCTCAAATTCGTTTGGCTCCCACATGGACCCAACTTCAAGAATCTGCAATTGGCAGCACACAGCATCAGGCGGAGCCTGTGGAGTAAGGTCCCTCGGGGGAGTGTGGCACAAAGCTAGAGAGTGCAGAATTAGAGACTAAATCTGAAAATGAAGTTTTGGATGCTGGATCTCAGAAGGCAAGTTCAGATAAAGCATCAATAGACCCCTGGGTGGAGAGGCCTAGCCCAAGTCTCGAAGGTGAAGATGAGATGTGGGAGGCCGTTGAATGGGAGGTGTCGACCTCCACTCCTAGTGATGAATGGATAGTCTCGGGGGTGAGAACTGCTGCTCACTCCTGGGCTCAGATCCTCAGTGAAGAGGAAGATGAGGGGGAACCTATGTGGCCTTGTGAAAGGGCAGGTCACACAGCCTCAAGATCTTGCCTCGGAGGAATGTGTTCAAGAAGGTGGTGATGCCACTGCCTGGCTTCACCAGAAGAAGAAAAGTCAGGGATCCGTTTTTAATTTCATTGAGGATGCGAAGCTGGCAGAACCAGGACTGGCCACCCCCAAGCCAGGCCAGCGGTCTCAGATTGACCAAAGCAAGTAAAGAGGAGAGACTGGTTCGTAGAAAGGCTAATGAAATCTTTGGTATGACCTTTCCTACCTTTCCTTGGAAAGTCTGGGAGGAGATTGAGAATTGCAGAAAATTCTGGATTTGGGATGAAGCAATGAAACATGTGCATCCTGGGGCTAACCAGCATATAAAGAATAGACTGTTCCACGAAAAGTACACACAGTGGAAGAGAGGCAGAACACTGTGTATGGACAGAGTGAGAATAGTGGATGGAGAGGGACTCGAAGTCTCCCACTGTGTGAATTATGTGCGTCCAGACGGAGTAATAATTCAAGCCCCTGACCCCCTCTACTATTGGCCTCAGTGCAAGGACCTCCCAGTAATTAAGCCTGTGCCTACAAAATGGAGAGCCGAGCAGTGGTAGTCAATACTGCCACATTAAGAGTGTGAAGTGCCCTTATTGAACTGCCAATATGAATAACCAAGGACTCAGGTGCTCCACATTCATCAGTCCACAGTGTACTATCCTGTTCAGCAACCATCTACTGGCACCACCAGATGACTTCAGATTCAGAAAGGACACCAGCCCAGCTGTTTCCTGTTCATCGCCTGGTAATCGGATGACACCAGACCAGCTGTTTCTCTTTTTGTTCCTGTTCTAAGGTTCCTTCTCCAGTTATGACATCAGCCCAGCTGTTTCCAGATGTGCACTCCCGTGGGTTCCCGGAAGATGTCCGCCCAGCTGTATCAGAAGAAATGCTGCCAGGGAGAGTCTTCGGCAGGGACCAGGTTTGTGATGTTCGAATACTTCAAGAGGCTGGTGAGTCAGAAAAACCTTTTTTTCTATCATTATGGCATTGCAATACACACCCTACACTACAGACTTCAAACAGTGTGTGAACTGTCCGCAAAGACTCCCCCCTTCGGGATTATTGCCTTAAAGAACTATGCTTCACGGGGCTCCGGCCCAGGAGAGACTCTTTAATGGACTGGCCTTCGGGCCTTGTAGTCACTAGTTGGGACGTTTAGGGCGCTCCATCCCCCCCCAAAGGTGTATTGTTACCAATGTCATTACTGTACTTTAATGTAAATACTGTTTTTCTACCTTTCTCTGAAAAAAAACATTTTCTTTTTGGGATTGTTCAGTGTTTTGTTTTTTCTGTATGGTAAGGGTTGTTGTTGTTGTCATTGTTGTTATTTAGATAGACTGTACATGCAGATTAGGATGTGTTTTTTTTGTTTCTGTCTTTTCTTACAGGTGTTCCTGGAAGACAGAAGAGAAGACGAGAAGAGGAGGAGGGGCTCATCGGAGTTCCTCGTCAGTGCTTATGGTGTAGAATTTCAAAGTACTGTGTTGTTATTGCTAATGGTTGTAGTTGCAGGCTGTCCAAGGTCGGGGAGGTCCCTGGGTTTTGTTTTTGTTTGGGAATGTTATGATAAGAGGCAGATAGGTTTTCCCTAGAGGGTTAGGGGGGATAGACAGGCTGTGGTCCTGAACGGCCATAGGGACTGCAGTACTGATCTATCAGGGCTATACTCTAGATGGTTCTACCAGAGCCACTAGGTGTCCATAGTAAGTGGATAGAGTAGAGGCTGACATGTCAGCTATAGGCCTCTAGGCCCTTAGTGTTGCCTACCTGTGCTTGCACATGGTAGGAGGGGGCCTGATCACTCCCCTCCGCAGGTAGCACATAGAGAGGGATGGCCTAAGGCCAGGTGCATAATGACTGGGGACAGTCATTTTCCTGGTCAGAGGCGAGTGTAACCCTTTGTTACCAGGTTACTAGAATCCCAGTAAGACCTAGTGGTAGGCAGGAAGGCAGCTTGTGAAACTCCAGTTAATTGGTTTCACACTGTCTCACTCTGTCCTCAGTCACAGCTGAGACTTGAGAATGACATCACTATAGAACAGTCAGCTGCATGAGCCACATTGGAATCTCCAGCTCAGGAGTGAAGTTTAGAACTTTGGGAAATTCAAGGTCTTCAGTTTGTCCTAAGCAAACAAGAAGGAAATCAGTGAGTTGTCTGTTTACCCCCCTCCCTCTGGGGGGGGAGGAAAAGTTCTCTGTGGGCTCCAGGGGCAATCCCCTTTGCCCTCTATGGAAGGAAGCTGCCTGGTTTTGTTTAAGTCTGTTCTTGTATAACAGCAAAGAAAGTGTTACTTTGCCTGTGGGGCACCTGCAACAAATGGGTGAGTGTTTGGCTCCATTTGAAGGGGCAAACATGCTGTTTTCTTCAGTTGGGAAGTAATGTGGACTGCTATTTGGGAGGACTATGTCTACTAGGATGAACAAATGGAGCAGTCTAGCAGTTTAAAGTTTAAATGGATTTAAAGTTCGCTGTGGAAGGGGTGCATTAGATCATCCACCGTTCAATCTACATTTCACAGTTCTGAAGTTTTCTGTGTGTCCAGAGAAATGGCCGGGTATGGGCTGTGGGAGCTGGAGGTGGGAAAACCCCCCATCTTTAGTAACCAGGTCCACCTCTACGGATTTCTTCTATGTTTTTGCTACTTGCCTCATGCACTTGGCCAGTGATGGGGTGGGTACCCAGATGTGGGTCGCAACTTGGAAATCTCCTAGGAGTCGCAGACTCTAAGTGGTGTGGGGAGCCACAGGATGGGAAAATTACTCCTTGTTGGATGGGAGTTAGATTGGAAGTACGAAAACAAATCTCTCTAGGAGTCGCAGACTTCAAGTGGTGTGGGGAGCCACAGTTTGGGAGCCTCCTTGTTTGGATGGGATGTCTTTCCAAGTAAAGTTTGGGTTCATTCTTCAAGTGGACCGTCAGTCGTGTGGCCAGCAGGGGTGCCAGGCCAGTCGGGCTATGTATCCAATGTGCATGCAAAGTCCGGGCTGAGTGCCTGGTGGGTCCAAAGCCAGACAACTGTAGTAATGTGTTCATTCTCCAATGGACCTCTGCGTTAACCTCTAATCTGCACATACAGTAACGTAGCCCTTTGGGGGACCATGCAATGCTTTGTTATGTGTCATCTAGTATAAATAAAGCCGCACTGAAGGGTCCCAATTCTAGTTCTGGACATTACAGTTGTTGCTTCCTGTGGTTGGATTTGCTTGGGTGCCCCAGTGCAGAGTGGCCAAACCTAGGTCCCTTGTGCCAGGTAACCTCATCCTTCCCCGAAGCCGTAGATATATGTTACCCCAACCAGGTATTAATGCCTATGCCAACAGCATGCCACCTGTCATTTCTGTAGAAAAGGCAGGGGTGAGGGGGTTACATTAGTTGGTACAGGGACATGACCGCAGCGGTAATGAGTATGGTACAGGGACGTGATCACACAGGCAGTAAGTATGGTGCAGGGACATGACCACACAGGTAATGAGTATGGTTCAGGGACGTGACCACACGGTTAGTGAGTATGTTACAGGGACATGATTACACAGGTAATGAGTGTGGTAAGAGAATACGACCACACAGGTAGAGAATAAGGTACATGGACATGACCACTCAGGTAGTGAGTTGTTCTGGGTCATGACCACACAGGTAAAGAGTATGGTACAGGGACATGACCATACAGGTAATGAGTTGTAGAGGGACATGACCACACTGGTAATGAGTATAGTACAGTGACAGGACCACACTGCAACTGAGTATTGTACAGGGACATGACCGCACAGGTAATGAGTTGTACAGCGACATGACCACAAAGGGAGTGAATATGGTACAGGGACATGACCACTCAGGTAATGAGATGTACAGCGACATGACCACACAGGTAGTGAGTATGGTACAGGGACATGACCACACTGGTAGTTAGTAAGGTACAGGGACATGACCACACAGGTAGTGAGTATGGTACAGGAACATGACCACAGAGGTAATGAGTATGGTACAGGGACATGACCACAGAGGTAGTGAGTTGTACAGGGACATGACCACACAGGTAGTGAGTATGGTACAGGGACATGACCACACAGGTAATGAGTATGGAACAGGGACATGACCACAGAGGTAGTGAGTATGGTACAGGGACATGACCACACAGGTAGTGAGTATGGTACAGGGACATGACCACAAAGATAATGAGTTGTACAGGGAGATGACCACACAGGTAGTGAGTATGGTGCAGAGACTTGACCAGACAGGTAATGAGTATGGTACAGGGACGTAACCACACTGGTAATGAGTATGGTACAGCAACATGACCACACAGGTAGTGAGTTGTTTTGGGACATGACCGCACAGGTAATGAGTATGGTACAGGGACATGACCACATAGGTAATGAGTTGTACAGGGACATGACCACACGGTAGTGAGTATAGTACAGTGACAGGACCCTAGTTTTCTGGATTATATGTCTGCTGTGACGGTCTGTACTATGTTTCAGCACAGCATGCATGTGATCTATCCCAGTGCATTCCCAGGCAAGTATCTGTTTCCGAGGGATGGCGAAGTTTCAGCTGGGACGACTGAGAAGAAACAAGTTGAAAATATAAAAAACAGGTAAACTGAGCACTTTTACTTTGATGCAAGACAATTCCCGAGCATATTTAGTGCTCATGTGTGCCCACAGATTATCATTTGCCAAGTGAAAGTAAACCAATGCGTAAAGCTGACAGTGCCCCTTTAAACTGCTCAAACACAGGACACCAGCCTGGTAGTGAGCATTTAGGCAAGCTCAAGGAACACTTTTTGGGAACACCCATTTGTAGGGAGGTTACACTTGTACTAACTGGATTCTCCCTTATTTCAGATGTGTTATGTAGTGGGGGGGGGGCTATCTTTATCCCTCTGATTGTTTTTGCCTCCCTCTTGGCTAGTTTAAATGCTCATGGAGTACAAAACAGCTAACAACAGCTGCCAGGGGGTTACATCGCAACTCTTGATGTGCTTAGAGAGCCACTAGGGTTTAACAGCAAGATTTAAAAATCCTTAAAACTACCTAATTAATTAACTGAAAAGAAAGTTTGAGCAAGTTTTTAAATAAGAAAGAAAAAAAAAACACTCAGAACTGCAGTGAAACAAAGCATCCCATTAGCACAATGGTGCAATGACCCCAAACCTGTGGAGCAGTGCAACATTTGTTTCAAGGATTTTAAGAATTGTTCAAAGTTAGACACTGTAGCCACTGAGGACTAACAGGAAACAGAGTAAACTGCATGTAGCGAGCAGACCAAGAGCAAAGTCTATATGCACTATGGCACTGTGATGCCATAAATAGCGCTTTTATTCCCTTTTTGTTCTGTTCAAACTTCTCTCCCCCTTGCAGTTCTCAGCTTTGGCTATTTCATCCCACACTGTCTCTAAATGCCCCTAAGTAGCCTGCACAAGCGCTCTCTCTCTCTCTGCAAGGACAAGGGCCCCAGGTGTCCCCCGGTATCCACTGGACACACACTCACAAAATCCACAGACCCAAGAGTAAGTCTCTCATGCTCTCACTCTACTGTTTACAGCACACTTTTTCACTTGTCAGTCTGATCCAATCTTTCATTCACAGACACTTTTTGCCGTCACTCTCCTTTCCAGCGCTTCCTTCAGGGGTCTGTCTCCACCCCATCAGTCAGTCCTCACAGGGTACAGCCCGACCCACCTCCAGTGCTAGATAGACAGGAAGAAAAAATGTACTCTGACTCAAGGCAGTAACACAAGAAAGAGGCACAACAATCTCAGAGCCAAAAACCTTAGGCAACAATGGCATACCTGCCATAAAATAAAATCAGACATAT
This sequence comes from Neoceratodus forsteri, assembly GCA_016271365.2. Taxonomy (NCBI): domain Eukaryota; kingdom Metazoa; phylum Chordata; order Ceratodontiformes; family Ceratodontidae; genus Neoceratodus; species Neoceratodus forsteri. Next base: position 79,451,409 of record CM028133.1, on the reverse strand, counting down.
CCCAGACCACCCACCTCTGAGGCAGCACCTGAAGCGGCCACTTGCTGCACAGGAGCTCCAGTCCCCACCCACCAGCAGCAAACAGATACCCTGACCACCCACCCCTGAGGCTGCACCTGAAGCAGCCACTTGCCGCATGGAAGCTCCATTCCCCACCTGCCAGCAGCAAACAGGTACACGCTCCTTCAGGCAGATACTGTGCCTGCTAGTGGCTCTGAATTTGAACTTGGCACCATATTGCCACCAGCAACTGAGTACTTTGCTACGGAAATTCAGCTACAGCTACGGGAATTAGACCTGCAGTTTTAATTAGCCATTGTTGTCTGTTTAATTTTTACTACTTCACAGCAGTGTGTTAAGATCGAATGCCACAGTTTAATTTATAATAGTCAGCAGCAGCAGTGTTTCGCCTAGTTGCAGCAGCACAGTGTAGCAACTGATTCAGCAGCATGTTGATTTTTGTGTAGCAGCGTTTTATAGCATTTTACTGTAGCTCCCTGCCTGTGTTACCTGAGCTTCTCTTCCCCTTCCCCCCTGCCTGGTCCTCTATAATTCATTTGCTCCCCTTTGCTCTTCCCCACAGATACCCAGAACACCACCCCTGAGGCAGTACCTAAAGTGGCCCCTTGCCACATGGAAGCTCCATTCCCTGCCCGCTAACAGCAGGCAGGTACATGCTCCTCCAGGCAGGGCTGTGCCTGCTGGTGGCTGCTCCACCCACCTCACCTTCCCACCTTGTTCGCCTCACTGTTATAGAGTCTTCTGGTCATGTGGCCACATCGTTGCATGAAAACTATCACAAGTGCCCATTACACCTTATCAGCTATCCCCCACTAGGTACCACTAACCACCTAAAACACCATTTTGGCCTTGTAACTCTCAAATCTTCTATACAAGCCTCACTCCTGCAGTAATACCACCCTCACTAACATAGCAGCTATCCCAATTTCTACCATTCCTCATGCTCATATGTCCCCATATTGCGCCTGCTACTCCTCCTTCTGCATCTTCCACCCCCCACAATTTCACCTACATCAGACATGCCTCCTAGACGCCTCCCCTTGTTATCCGCCTCTTTACCCCTCCCCACATGCTCACCCTTACACCCTATCCCTCCATCCACTGGGGTCTCCTCCCAATCACCCTAACAAAACACATATCCCTCCTTATCTCCTTCATCAACCCCCAGAGCCCCATAGCCCCTCTCCCTATCGTTCACATCCAAGAAACGTCTCCTGTACTCCTTTCTACTCCTTCTCCTATTGATCTTTGGTGATGCTGAACTCAAAACCAGCCCCCACCAGAATTTCCACATCAATGCCCGAAGTCTTCTACCCAAAATGGATGTCCTAAAATTCTGGCTTACCCAACACCTGGTAGATGTCCTGTGTGTCTCTGAGTCTTGGATCTCCTCTTGCACCCCAGTCACTGAGCTGGCCCTCCCAAACTTTTCTATCCACCACCAGGACCATGGAAAATGGGGTGGCGGTTGCGCCATATATGTCCATAGCTCACTCCCCTGCTACATCACCTTCCAACAAGTAGTCCCTAAATCCTACGAGATTCTTCTTGCTTGTCTCACCCTCACCTCCTCTGTCCCTGTCTACACTGGCACTCTCTACGCAGCTCCAAAACTAGCCTCTGAATCCCTCCTCTTGTGCCTCTGCTCAGTCATCTCCCTTTCCTCTGATGGCAAATTGCTCATGCTCGGGGACTTCAACATTGACTGGCCCTCCCCTACCTCCTCTCACACCAGAACCTCTGTTGAATCACTCAGTCTCACTCAGCTACTAAATGAACCTACCCAATACAACCCTCTCTCCACCAATCATACCCTCCTTGACTGGATCCTTTCCTCAGATCCTCATTGAATATCCACCACAGGTGTACTGAATGATGCAATCAGTGATCACTGTTTTACTTACTGCACCAGGATAGTTCACTTTTCCAAATACTCACCTAAATATCTCAGTTTCCACTCCACCCGCAATGCCCCCATGCTTGGACATTTTGTGATCTCTGTATAGGAAGAGCATGGGGTGTGCTCCATTTAACTATATGGAGCATCGTTTGAATGCTTTTTCCTGAACTGAAGTGAACCTTTGTAAAAAAAATCATAGCCAAGGTTCAACTAACAAAAGCATTGTTAGTTGAACCCTGGCTTTGGTTTTTACCAAAAGCCTAGTTAGATCCAGGAGAAAAGTATTCAAAAAGACACTCCATAGAGTTGAATGTAACACACCCCCATGCTCTCCCTACATGGACATCACACAAGATGTAAGAGTGGGGGTAGAACCAGAGATAAGAAACTAGATGGAATCATGCGGCTAACCCCATAGAAGTAAATTACAACCCCTGCCCTTCCTTAAGGGGTATTTAAAATAAATTTAAAAATGCAATGAAAGAACTCTCATGCAGGTAAGGGAGTTTCCTCTGTCTTTTTAGTGCATCTAAAAAGAACAGAATATGTGCTCTTTAAAGTTAAAATCAAAATGGTTAACATTGCAGAAAATTAAGGAAACTCCTGAGAGTGGAAAGGGACTATGGTAACTAGCCCCATGCCAGTTAGGTGTGTGCTAAGCAACTTGACTCTGAGAAGGGTGCGGCAGCAATATTTGAATTTCTAAACTAGGTTTGAGGTACCAGCGCTGTTGGATACCCTAATCAGGGTAAAGCCACGTTCAAAATAATTAAAAAAAATTTCAATAACCACACAGGAGCACAGGGCAATTCACTGACTTTTATTACGCATATTGATAGGCACTTGGTTCACAGCGACGTATTTCAGGGAGCTACCTCTTTAACATATTTACATAGCATGCAAATATTTCATTGATGTGAGGGCCATTAGATCTCCCTAAAACTGGTACAGTTACTTAAGAAAACTACTGACTTTTCTGAACAATGGACCCAGGTGCAGGCCCCTGGCATATAGCCCTGGTCCAAAGGCTGGATGTGACAGGATACAGCCACCCATGGCCTCTGAGGATTAACATCCTCCAAGGCCAATTATGTGCAGCCCTGCCTGGCAGTGAAAAGTAACATCAAAGCAAGGCACCAGCATGGAAATTACCCCAACCTCAAATGAGCTCTCACCTTTTTTGAACTTGGCAATCAGCAACAGCTGACACCAGCAGATACCCTGTAACTCTTTCTCCACAGAATGGAGTACTCCTCTTTTTCCTGGAGGTTCCCATTGTAGGCCCCCTCATGGGGCCGGCTTACTATCCCAGCATCCCTCCCTTTAGGTTAGTTTGGGGCATTTCCTGTGCTCTGCTGCTAGAGGCAGTGTTCTCTGCCCATATGTTGCACACTTGAAATTATTTACATCCAAGTGAGATTATAAATTGTTTATTAGGTCTGCAATTAATAAAAATAAACACTGAAGTACAGAGTTTGCAAGTCTACTGCTCATACATTGCAAACAGAACTTCTCATAACCTTTTTCTGCCTGCCAGTGCCACTGCTGTACTTCTCCTCTGGCGCCACCTACTGGAGGGAGGAACTGCAGTGCTCTTGTAAATTTTAGCCTAGAGATTGAACTGATTTAACAACTTTAGGTAACTCAAAAATACAGAGTACATTAATTATTGCTTAACCTGGAAATATTTTTTTTGGGGGGTGGGCTGTTTTCTGCAGCATATCCTACACTCTCCACCTCAAAAATAATGTCATCCTGACATTTCTATCTTATTAAGTGTTCAATTATGTTAATACATTATTAGGCAGTATGGAGACACATTTCGGATTTATCACCCATTCCCATGGTAGTTGTGCCCCTTTGCTACTATGGGTACACGGGCTGAGCTCATTGTGTACTGTGAAACAACGCCTTGAAATTCTGCATCTGTTAGCAGGGATGTCTCCATATAACATCTATATTGTATAAGAAAGGATAACACAGTTAAGGACTGGACATAGGCAGGCTGCTTCTCAGAGCTTCCCCTCACAATTACTTATCTGTCTTTGAGTGCAATGGGCATACCCATTTTGATTTCGACCTACAGTAAAACACAATAATTTTCACTTCTTACCATTTCCAGTTCTTATAGCATGATGTCAGGCATTTTGTCTGGATTATATGTACTCTTCAAATCATTATCTCTTATATAACATATATAACTGTCAGATGTCAACTCTTACAGTGTATCAAATGTTCACAGTTATAAAGTAGTAATATTTTCAGTTCACATTATGAGTCTCTGATAACCAGGGACACTGGAAAATTGCGGATGCGAATTCTGCACATTTTCCACAGTTTTATGCTCCCTCCGTGACTTCATTGCGATATTGCCTGCTCTGGTGGTGGTCCACATGGTAGCTTTAAAAAAATCTGTGGCTCTCTGGCTCTCTTTGTTTAGCCACATTGTGCTGCCATCCCCCAGTGCTTGTCTAACTCCATCCCCCCTTCCAGTAAGGCTGTTCCGTCCCCCTGTGATGTCATATGGGGGCGGAATACCAACACATCCAGTCATGGGCTCCCTGAGTTTAAAATACTTTCACACGCTTTGTCTACTTTGTGTTCCCCCTCAGGTCTGCCTAAGCCTTTAAATGCAGTGGACTGTTGAGGGACAGGTAACATTCACCTAGGGAGCGAGCAACTTTCATCTGAGGGCCCTGACTGACCCGATCGGCGCGTGAATGAGCGAGAGAGCGAGGGAGAGCAAGCGAGCAAGTGGAGCCCTGCACCTTGAGACCCGAGACCCGAGATCTGCAACCAGTGTGGAATAAAAAAAAAGCCACACGAGAAGCTGCAGCTAAATTGGGGACTTAACATTAATTGGACCAACCTTAAGTTTTACTTCAGCACAGAGCTAAAGGAGGTGCATTTGCACTTCGGGACCAGTAGCAGTAAAAGCGCTTGAGAGTCTTCAAAAGATAGATTAATAATTAATAAATAATTATGATCTGTCCTGCCGCCTGCTTTCCCTGCTTGTTGACTGTTAAAACCTGCTGCCTGCATTCTGCCATCTGAGGACAACAGAAATCCTGCCCAGAAGGCTTTTCCTGGTTCCCAAAGTGCCAATCTGCATCTCTGGTAAGTTACTTTGCTGGCTAGTTTGGGATGGATGGTGGTGGGGAGGGCACATACTGGGATTGTTGGCATTGTTGGCAAGCAATGTCTTTGAGTATGCTGCATTTTCTGAAGTGCTGTTTGTTTTAAACATGTTAGCCAGGCAATCTCCCAAGGCCAAAAATTGTTCTGTGCAAGCCTGCTCATCTACCAGTCCAGCAGGATCTGGCTTCTGGTGAAGGTGGGCAGGGGTGGACGAGCAGGCAGGCACAGAATAATTTTTTTTCTCCATGTGTACCAGTCTGCCAGGTCTGTGCCATGCTCCTGTGGTCTGGCGTTGTTGGTCAATGGAGGGATGGACTGGCAGACTGGCCCACATACAGAAGAAAAATTGTTCTGACCTCAGGTGATGGTGGGCAGGTGGTGGATGCTGGCACAGAACTAATTTTTCTGCACATGTACTAGTCTGCCAAATGTGGCCATACTCCTGTGGTCTGGCATTGTTGGTTGATGGAGGGTCAGGCCTGGCGGGCTTGGTACACATACAGGAAAAAATTGTTCTGGCCTCGGGTGATGGTGGGCATGGGGCGTACATGCAGGCTGGCCCAGAACAATTTTTTTCTGCATGTATACCAGTCTACCAGGCTTGTGCCAAGCTCCTGTCACTTGTTGTTGATGGTCCGTGGAGGGTTGGGCCTGGCAGACTTGGTACACTTGCAGAAAAAAATTGTTCTGCCTCGGGTGATGGTGGGCATGGGGCGGACTGCAGGCTGGCCCAGAACAATTTTTTCTGCATGTATACCAGTCCGCCAGGTCCGGTGCCAAGCTCTGTCACCTGTTTGATGGTTGGTAAAGGAAAGAGCCCAGGCAGACTAGCACACATGTGGAAAAAAAATTACTCTGGCCACTGATGAAGACTGAGGGTGGGGTGGATGGGCTGGCTGGCACAAAACAGTTTTTGACACGTGTATACCAGTCCAACAGGTCAGTGCCTTGCTCCTGTCACTTCATGCTGGAAAATATCTGGAGTCTTTGGTCACATGGATTCAGGTAGAATCCATGCTCAAGCTCAGCGCCACGACAAGGCAACTCCAGTAGCTGTGGTAAATTGCAGCAGCACCACCCAATATTCAGTGCGGTACCCTGCAGTATTGTGACATTGTGATCTTTCACTGCAAGGTGCTGCATTGCAGCTAGGCTGGCGCAGCTGGGTAGATTAAGAGATGAAAACAAAAAAACTCATTATTTTTACACAGAACTACTCTGTGTATGGGGAAAGTATAGTGTTTGCAAGAATTGTAATGGGCAGGATACTGTAAAATTGTGAGATTCAGCATGTTTGTTGTGGATACTGCAGTGTTACGGTCTCCATCTTTACACGATCAACCATTCAGCTCCATGATTCTTGGCTCATTTTTCTCAGGAAAACATTATCTAGCTATTTGGTCCTCCAGGGGCAATCAGGATCTACCTCGTCTGGTACTAATGCTAATGCTGCAGCTTACACCAGCTTCACCTGGTATAGCTTGCACCATGCCAGAGTACTATACAAACAGGGTTGGTGCCATTGATATGGCACAAACTGCCATGAAGTGAGCACATCACATCATTCATCCTCACAACGGGGGCTGTTCATAAAGCTGTTTATATTGTGATCTTTGGACAGGTGCACAGAGGAAGGGAGGTTGGGGCATAGTAGCTGGGAAATGTTATAAGTAGTAGAGATTCTAATTATGTATCCCTACATTTATCAAATAAATAGTGGTTGTGGATCAGATTGCCATCACAAAGACAGAAAGAGGGTGGGTTGCATAACTGGTGCAAGAGTACAACAAAATGTCTCAGCCAAGCGCACAATGTCCATGTCTTTCTCGTGAAGAGGCAAAAAATCGACACCTGTCATACACAGTTCGTGCCACTGATCGCATCAGACTGTATCCAGAGGACCTGGACGAGGATGGTGGTAAGCTGTTCTGCAGATTCTGCTGCCAGACAATTGACTACCTGCGGAAGCACACAATTGATCTTCACATGAAAACTCAGAAGCATGTTGAGAGAAAGGCAGCAGCACTGAAGAAAAAACAAGAAGGTAATCCTATTCACATTCATATAATTTTTAATGTAACTATCTATGTGCAGACTAAAAATGGTAAAATGTGTTCGTTTGTTTTCCCCTTTGTTGCAGGTAGCACACCTTAAAAAAAAAAAGGTACTGACCACTACATTTCTAAATATCTAGAAATTTTCATATTGTGTAAGATTAGAATATAAATGTGCATGTGTAGTAATTTTATGCTTTGTTTTTGTTTCAGCTAAACCTCCCAGAAGATATTTCTACCTAGATTTATATGTTTTTTTAAAAAGTAGTCTTTTATATATTTTTTTCCCATAAGTACTTTTCAGTGATTTTTAAGGTTTTCTCCTTGTCCTACTCCTGTCCTGACTCCTGTCCTACTCCTGTCCTGACTCCTGTCCTGACTGCTGTCCTACTCCTGGGCCTACACGATGTAGTACACACATGCAGAGGCACATGCATGCCCTATTGGATGCCCCACCCTACTAGTTGCTCCATTAGCACCTACCACTGGACCTCTATCTTGTGACCGTGGGACTGCGGACGGGCGACCCCACCCCTTTTCCAGGAGAGAAGAGGAGAGCCAATGCTCAGTCCTGCTTCCATCCCCCTCCCTTTCCTGGCAACACAGCATCCTGGGATCCTTCCTGAACCCAGATCACCAGTGTAGCATAAGGCAAGGTGTCCAGTGCCTCCAGTAAGGTGTCCAGTGCCTCAGTCCTTGGCACCACCAGGCCAGTAATCTTGTATATTTTATAGAATTTGGCTAGCAATCTGAATAGAAGTTCAGACATTGATATTGATTTATGTTTTGTTTTTTGTTTCAGGCAACACCTTGCAGCATCAGCAGTCACTGACTTCATCGTTTACTAGAGCTACAACTGCTATGCTGGACAGGAAATAATTTGTCATGGACTTCATCAAGTGCCTAACCAGAGTAGACATCCCCCTTGAAAAAGCTCCTGCATTTGAGAACTTCCTATGCAAATACACGAAGCAGGGTGGCAGTCTTCCTGGGCCAGCTCATCTACGCTCCACATATCTACAAGAACTTTGACCGCTGCATGAAGAATTTCTCCGGACAGAACCAGACAGAGGACACTGACATTTTTGTAATTCTGGATGAGACTACAGATGCCTGTGGCCGTAGTGTGTTTGCCATTTTGGCACTGCCTTTTAACAAAGTCAAGGAGCAGCCTCTCCTGATTGGAGTTGAATTTATGGAACGCATGAACCATTCCACTGTCTCTCAGGCTTTGATACGGATCTTAAATGAGAACAGAGTGAACTTCAACAAGGTGCATGCTGTTGCAACAGACAGTGCAAGCTACATGCGTAAAGCCTTTAGATCTGTTCTGGCAGGTATTTTACCCAATGCTGTGCATGTGACTTGCATTGCACACTTGGTAAACCTTATGCTTGAAGTATGGTCAACTGTGCTGGAAGACCCGAACACCATTGTCAGTTTAGTGAAAATGGTGTTCTGCCAGAGCCCCATGCGACATCATGAATATATGGCCTTTATGAAGGCCAAAGCTGGAATTGTACCAAAGATGCCAGCGTATGCGGTCGTCACACGTTGGGGCTCTTGGGTAACAGCAGTGGAATGCCTTTCAGAATACTTGCCTGTCTTAACAGAATTTATAGCCTCTACAACATCTGATGCACCCACGTTTAAAAAACTGAAACTGCTGCTGGCCAGCAACCTCAATTAGTTGATGGCACAAGCTGCATTTGTTAGTGAACATTCAGCTGAGCTTGTGAGGCTTATTGAGGAACTGCAAGCCACTACTCTCCCACAAGGACATACCATTTTTTGCAGATTGCAGCAGGTACACTTATTTCTGGACTTTTGTGTGACATCTGGAGCTGGCGAGTTTAAGCCCAAAACTGTAGAAAAGTTGGCACAGTACAAGGAGGAGGAGGAGGAGAGAGCAGCATGCATGGGACTCTTTCAGCAAGTAATGTTGGAAAGTTTGGAGAAGCTGCATAATGTAATCCAAGCCCACCCATCCATCAATACATTCAAATCCTCATATGTGTTCGATCCACAACTACCAATACTTGAGAAAAGTAAAGAGAACTATATTGGGGATTTACCAGGACTTGCAGACATTTTTGACTTTGATTGGCATGTTTATATAGCAACAGCAAAGTCCATTCCACCAGACTTCAGTATCTCTCAATGGTGGGAGGCTCAGTCAGAGTCCCAGCAAAAACTTGCAGTGTTTGCTAAAAGGTATCTGTGGAAGCCAGTTAGCAAGGCTGACATTGAGAGAACTTTTTCTGTTTATACAGACTTGCTGAAAGACAATAGACACAATCTAAAGGAAGAAAATGTCAAACTTTTGTTATTGTTAAAATATAACAAAACATTTCAGTAAGTTTATGATGTGTCACTTAAACCTCCGTTTATTTTAGTCTATGCATGAACACGTTCTTTGGTTAGAATTGCTTTAATATGTGTGAGGTGTTGGGATTGTGTGGTACTTGAATTGTAATTATGCATATAAAAAACTATCAAAGAATGAAACATGGGAATCATACTATTTATAAAAACATGATTTATTTCCCCTCTGTGTTAGTGTTACCTTTGTTTGTAAGTTAAATATATTTCAGGTTTTTTGTGTGCCATTAAATCTATTCTATTTCTTAGATTGGAGATTTAATAAAGCTCAGCTATAGTAACTGTAACTTTCTATGTGTTTCTTCTTCTGTGTGTTTCTTTTTGTATCTAAACCAAACAGAAGCATATATATTAACATATAGATAGAGATTTTCTGGCTATTTGATGAATTAGAGAGCCTGCGGAACCCCCCGCAAGTTCCTGCAAGAAATAGGGGAAAATCTCTGCAACTTTGGGCACAGTTTTCCGCAATATCCCAGTGTCCCTTCTGATAACCCTGATACGGTTCATAGCTCATTCCAACATTCCAAGTTTGTCCAATATCCACATGGACCAGGATATGGTTGTTGTACCATACTCATTACCTGTGTGGCCATGTTCCTGTACCATACTCACTACCTGTGTGGTCATGTTCCTGTACCGTACTCACTACCTGTGTGGTCATTTCCATGTACCATACTCACTACCTGTGTGGTCATTTCCCTGTACCATACTCATTACTTGTGTGGTCACGTCCCTGTACCATACTCACTACCTCTGTGGTCATGTCCCTGTTCCATACTCGTTACCTGTGTGGTCATGTCCCTGTATCATACTCACTACCTGTGTGGTCATGTCCCTGTACCATACTCACTACCTCTATGGTCATGTCCCTGTAAAATACTCACTACCTCTGTGGTCATGGCCCTGTTCCATACTCATTACCTGTGTGGTCATGTCCCTGTACCATACTCACTACCTGTGTGGTCATGTCCCGGTACAACTCACTACCTCTGTGATCATGTCCCTGTACCATACCCATTACCTGTGGGGACATGTCCCTGTACCATACTCACTACCTATGTGGTCATGTCCCTGTACCATGCTCACTACATCTGTGGTCATGTCCCCGTACCATACTCATTACCTGAGGGGTCATGTCCCAGTACCACACTCACTACCTGTGTGGTCATGTCCCTGTACAACTCGCTACCTCTGTGGTCATGTCCCTGTACCATACTCATTACCTGTGGGGTCATGTTCCTGTACCATACTCATTACCTGTGTGGTCATGTCCCTGTACCATACTCACTACCTGTGTGGTCATGTCCCTGTACCATACTCACTACCTGTTTGGTCATGTCCCTGTACCATACTCACTACCAGTGCGGTCATGTCCCTGTACCATACTCATTACCTGTGTGGTCATGTCCCTGTACCATACTCACTACCTGTGTGGTCATGTCCCTGCACCATACTCACTACCTCTGTGGTCATGTCCCTGTACCATACTCATTACCTGTATGGTCATGACCCTGTACCATACTCACTACCTGTGTGGTCATGTCCCTGTATCATACTCACTACCTGTGTGGTCATGTCCCTGTACCATACTCACTACCTGTGTGGTCATGTCCCTGTACCATACTCACTACATCTGTGGTCATGTCCCTGTTCCATACTCATTACCTGTGTGGTTCATGTCCTGTACCATACTCACTGCCTGTGTGGTCATGTCCTTGTACAACTCACTCACCTCTGTGGTCATGTCCCTGTACCTCCATCCTTACCTGTGTGGTCATGTCCCTGTACCATACTCACTACCTCTGTGGTCATGTCCCTGTACCATACTCACTACCTGTTTGGTCATGTCCCTGTACCATACTCACTACCTGTGTGGTCATGTCCCTGTACCATACTCACTACCTGTTTGGTCATGTCCCTGTACCATACTCACTACCAGTGTGGTCATGTCCCCTACCATACTCATTACCTGTGTGGTCATGTCCCTGTACCATACTCATTACCTGTGTGGTCATGTCCCTGCACCATACTCACTACCTCTGTGGTCATGTCCCTGTACCATACTCATTACCTGTACGGTCATGACCCTGTACCATACTCACTACCTGTGTGGTCATGTCCCTGTATCATACTCACTACCTGTGTGGTCATGTCCCTGTACCATACTCACTACCTGTGTGGTCATGTCCCTGTACCATACTCACTACATCTGTGGTCATGTCCCTGTTCCATACTCATTACCTGTGTGGTCATGTCCCTGTACCATACTCACTGCCTGTGTGGTCATGTCCCTGTACAACTCACTACCTCTGTGGTCATGTCCCTGTACCATACTCATTACCTGTGGGATCATGTCAATGTCCCATACTCACTACCTATGTGGTCATGTCCCTGTACCATACTCACTACCTGTTTGGTCATGTCCCTGTACCATACTCACTACCTGTGTGGTTAGGTCCCTGTACCATACTCATTACCTGTGCGGTCATGTCCCTGTACCATACTCACTACCTGTGTGGTCAAGTCCCTGTACTATACTCACTACCTGTGTGGTCATGTCCCTGTACCATACTCACTACCTCTGTGGTCATGTCCTTGTTCCATACTCATTACCTGTGTGGTCATGTCTCCATACCATACTCACTACCTGTGTGGTCATGTCCCTGTACAACTCACTACCTCTGTGGTCTTGTCCCTGTACCATACTCATTACCTGTGGGGTCATGTCCCTGTACCATACTTACTACCTGTGTGGTCATGTCCCTGTACCATACTCATTACCTGTGTGGTCATGTCCCTGTACAACTCACTGCCTCTGTGGCCATGTCCCTGTGCCACACTCATTACCTGTGGGGTCATGTCCTTGTACAACTCACTATCTCTGCGGTCATGTTCCTGTACCATACACATTACCTGTGTGGTCATGTCCCTGTACCATACTCACTACCTGTGTGGTCATGTCCCAGTACCATTCTCACTACCTGTTTGGTCACGTCCCTGTACCATACTCACCACCTGTGTGGTCATGTCCCTGTACCATACTCACTACCTGTGTGGTCATGTCCCTGTACAACTCACTACCTCTGTGGTCATGTCCCTGTGCCACACTCATTACCTGTAGGGTCATGTCCTTGTACAACTCACTACCTCTGCGGTCATGTTCCTGTACCACACTCATTACCTGTGTGGTCATGTCCCTGTACCATACTCACTACCTGTGTGGTCATGTCCCAGTACCATTCTGTACCATACTGGATCACTGTCTGGTCATGTCCTCTAGTATACTCACTACATGGGAAGTCATGACCCTGTTCCATACTCACTACCAGTGTGGTCACGTCCCACTACGACTCATTACCTGTGTGGTCATGTCCCTGTACCATACTCATTATCTCTGAGGTCATCTACCTGTACCATACTCACTACCTGTTTGGTCATGTCCCCATGCCAACTCACTACCAGTGAGGTCATGTCACTGTGCAACTCATTACCAGTGTGGTCATGTCCCAGTGCCATACTCATTACCTGTGTGGTCAGGTAACTGTACCATACTCACTACATGTATGGTCATGTCCCTGCACCATACTCATTACCTGTGTGCTCATGTTCCTGTTCCATACTGATTACCTGTGTGGTCATGTCCCTGTACCATACTCACCACCTGTGTGGTCATGTCCCTGCACCATACTCACTACCTGTGTGGTAATCTCCCTGTACAAATCATTATGTGTGTGGTCATGTCCCAGAACAACTCATTACCTGTGTGGTCATGTCCCTGCACCATACTCACTAGCAGTGTGGTCATGTCGCTGTACAACTCATTACCTGTGTGATCATGTCCATGTACCATACTCATTACCTGTGTGATGATGTTCCTGTACCTTACTTACTACCTGTGTGGTCGTATCCCCATACCATACTATTTACCTGAGTGGTCATGTCCCTGTACCATACTTAATACCTGTGTGGTCATGTCCCTGTACCATACTTACTACTTGTGTGGTCGTGTCCCGCTACAACTCATTACCTTTGTGGTCCTATGTCCCTGTACCATGCTCATTAACTCTGAGGTCATCTCCTGTACCCTACTTCTACCTCTACCTGTTTGGTCATGTCCCCATGCCTACTCACTACCTGTGAGGTAATGTCGTATACAACCCATTACCAGTGTGGTCGTGTCCCAGTACCATACTCATTAAGCCTGCATGGTCAGTTCCCTACACCATACTCACTACATGAGTTGTCATGTCCTTGTACCATACTCACTACTTGTGCGGTAATGTCTTTGTACCATACTCATTACCTGTGTGGTTATGTCCCTGTACCTTACTCACTACCTGTGTGGTCGTATCCCCGTACCATACTCACTACCTGTGTGGTCATGTCCCTGAACCATACTCACTACCTGTGTGGTCATGTCTCTGTACCATACTCATTTCCTGTGTGGTCATGTCACTCTACCATACTCACTACCTGTGTGGTCGTGACCCTGTATCATACTCATTACATCTGTGGTCATGTCTGTGTACCATAACCATAACCTGTGTGCTGATGTCCCTGTACCATACTCATTAACGGTGTGGTCTTGTCCCTGTACCATACTCACTATCGGTGTGGTCCTGTCACTGTACCATACTCATTACCGGTGTGTTCATGTCCCTGTGCAACTCATTACCTATCTGGTCATGTCGCTGTACCATACTCAATACCTGTGCGGTCATCTCCCAGAACAACTCACTGCCTGACTGGTAATGTCGCTGTACCACACTCAGTACCTGTGTGGTTATGTCCCTGTACGATACTAATTACCTGACTGGTTAAGTCCTTGCACCATACTCACTACCTGTGTGGTCCTGTCCCTGCACCATACTCATTACTGGTGTGGTCATGTCCCTTTACCATACTCACTACTGGTGTGGTCATGTCCCGCTACATCTCATTACCTGTGTGGTCATGTCCCTGTACCATGCTCATTATCTCTGAGGTCATCTCCCTGTACCATACTCACTACCTGAGTGGTCATGTCCCTGTACCGTACTCAATACCTGTGTGGTCATGTCCCTGTACCATACTGATTACCTGTGTGGTCATGTTCCTGTTCCTTATTCACTCCCTGTTTGGTCATGTCCCTTTACCATACTCACTACCTGTCTGGTCATGTCCCTGTCGCATACTCACTACTTGGGTGGTCATATCCCTGTACCATACTCATTACCTGTGTGGTCATCTCTTGCTACAATTTATTACTTGTGTGGTCATGTCCCTGTACCATACTCACTACCTGTGTGGCACTGTCTCCGTACCATACTCATTACCAGTGTGTTGATGTCCCTGTACCTTACTTAGTACCTGTGTGGTCGTATCCCCGTACCATACTAATTTCCTGAGTGGTCATGTCCCTGTACCATACTCACTACCTGTGTGGTCATGTCCCTGTACCATACTCACTACTTGTGTGGTCATGTCCTGCTACAACTCATTACCTATGTGGTCATGTCCTTGTACCATATTCATTAACTCTGAGGTCATCTCCCTGTACCATACTCACTACCTGTTTTGTCATGTCCCCATGCCAACTCACTACCTGTGAGGTAATGTCGCTATACAACTCATTACCAGTGTGGTCATGTCCCAGTGCCATACTCATTACCTGTGTGGTCAGGTAACTGTACCATACTCACTACATGTATGGTCATGTCCCTGCACCATACTCATTACCTGTGTGCTCATGTTCCTGTTCCATACTCATTACCATTGTGGTCATGTCCCTGTACCATACTCACCACCTGTGTGGTCATGTCCCTGCACCATACTCACTACTGGTGTGGTAATCTCCCTGTACAAATCATTACCTGTGTGGTCATCTCCCAGAACAACTCATTACCTGTGTGGTCATGTCCTTGTGCCATACTCACTAGCAGTGTGGTCATGTCGCTGTACAACTCATTACCTGTGTGATCATGTCCATGTACCATACTAATTACCTGTGTGGTCATATCCTGAACCGTACACATTACCTGTCTGGTCATATCCCTGTACCATACTCACTACCTGTGTGGTCATGTCCCTGAACCATTCTCACTAACTGTGTGATCATGTTTCTGTACCATACTCATTTCCTGTGTGGTCATGTCCCTGTACCATACTCACTACCTTTGTGCTGATGTCCCTGTACCTTACTCATTAATGGTGCGGTCTTGTCCTTGTACCATACTCACTATCGGTGTGGTCCTGTCACTGTACCATACTCATTACCGGTGTGTTCATGTCCCTGTGCAACTCATTACCTATGTGGTCATGTCCCTGTACCATACTAATTACCTGTGTGGTCATATCCCTCTACCATACTCACTACCTATGTTGTCATGTCCATGTACCACACTTACTAATTGTGTGGCAATGTCCCTGAGCCATACTCATTACCTGAGTGGTCAAGTCCCTGTACCATACTCACTACCTATGTGGTCATGTCCCTGTACCATACTCACAACTTGTGTTGTCATGTCCCGCTACAACTCATTACCTGTGTGGTCATATACCTGTACCATACTCATTATCTCTGATGTCATCTCCCTGTACCATGCTCACTACCTGTTTGGTCATGTCCCCATGCCAACTCACTTCCTGTGAGGTCATGTCACTCTATAACTCATTACCAGTGTGGTCATGTCTCCGTACCTTACTCACTACCTCTGTGGTTGTATCCCCGTACCATACTCACTACCTGTGTGGTTATGTTCCTGAACTATACTCACTGCCTGTGTGATCATGTCCTTGAACCATACCACTACCTGTGTGGTCATCTCCCTGTACCATACTCACTACATGAGTGGTCATGTCCCTGTTCAACTCCATTACCTGAGTGGTCATGTCCCTGTACCATACTCCTATACCTCTGTGGTCATGTCCTGTACTATACTCACTACCTGTGTGGTCAAGTCTCTGCACCATACTAACTACCAGTGTGGTCATGTCCATCTACCATACACTGTACCGGTGTGGTCCTGTTACTGTACTATACTCATTACTGGTGTAGTCATGTCCCTGTACAACTCATTACCTATGTGGTCATGTCCCTGTACCATACTCATTACCTGTGCGGTCATCTCCCAGAACAACTCACTACCTGTGTGGTCATGTTGCTGTACCATACTCATTACCAGTGTGGTTACATCCCTGTACCATACTCATTACCTGTGTGGTCAAGTCTCTGCACCATACTCACTACCTGTGTGGTCATGTCCCTGGACCATACTTGTTACCTGTGGTCATGTCCCTGTACTGTACTCACTACCTGTGTGGTCATGACCCTCTATCATACTCACGACTTGTGTGGTGATGTCCCTATACCATACTCAAACCTGTGTGGTTTTGTCTCTGTACCATACTCAATACCAGTGTGGTTATTTCCCTGCACCATACTCACTACCAGTGTGGTAGTCTCCCTGTTCAAATCATAGACTGTGTGGTCATGTCCCAGAACAACTCACTACCTGTGTGGTCAGGTCTCTGTACCATACTCATTACCTGAGTGGTCATGTCCATGTACCGTATTCATTAACTGTGAGGTCATGTCCCTGTACAACTCATTACCTTTGTAGTCATGTCCCTCTACAATACTCATTACCTCTGTACTTATTTTCCTGTTCCATACTCACTACCTGTGAGTTCATGTCCCTGTACCATACTCACTACCTGTGTGCTCATGTCGCTGTACTACTCATTACCAGTGTGGTCAAGTCCCAGTACCATTCTCATTACCTGTGTGATCATCTCGCTGTACAACTCATTACCAGTGTGGTAGGGTCCCAGTATCATACTCATTACCTGTGTGGTCAGTTCCCTGTACCACACTCACTACATGTGTGGTCATGTCTCTGTACCATACTCACTAAATGTGTGGTAATGTCTTTGTACCATACTCATTACCTGTGTGATCATGTCCCAGAACAACTCACTACCTGAGTGGTCATGTCAATGTACCATACTCATTACCTGTGTGGTTACGTCCCTGTGCCCATACTCACTACCTGTGTGATCATGTCCCTGAACCATACTCACTACCTGTGTGGTCAGTTCCCTGTACCATACTCACTACCTGTGTGGTCATGTCCCTGTACCACACTCACTACCTGTGTGGACATGTCACTGTACAACTCATTACCTGAGTGGTCATGTCCCTGTACCATACTCAATACCTGTGTGGTCATGTCCCTGTACCATACTCATTACCTGTGTGGTCATGTTCCTGTACTTTACTCACTACCTGTCTGGTCATGTCCCTGTACCATACTCACTAGCTGTCTGGTCATGTCCCTGTCGCATACTCACTACTTGGGTGGTCATGTCCCTGTACCATACTCACTACCTGTGTGGTCATCTCTCGCTACAACTCATTACCTGTGTGGTCATGTCCCTGTACCATACTCACTACCTGTGTGGCATTGTCTCCGTACCATACTCATTACCTGTGTGGTGATGTTCCTGTACCTTACTTACTACCTGTGTGGTCGTATCCCCATACCATACTATTTACCTGAATGGTCATGTCCCTGTACCATACTCACTACCTGTGTGGTCATGTCCCTGTACCATACTTACTACTTGTGTGGTCATGTCCCACTACAACTCATTACCTTTGTGGTCATGTCCCTGTTCCATACTCATTAACTCTGAGGTCATCTCCCTGTACCATACTCTCTACCTGTTTGGTTATGTCCCCATGCCTACTCACTACCTGTGAGGTAATGTCGCTATACAACCCATTACCAGTGTGGTCGTGTCCCAGTACCATACTCATTGCCTGCGTGGTCAGTTCCCTGCACCATACCCACTACATGAGTTGTCATGTCCTTGTACCATACTCACTACTTGCGTGGTAATGTCTTTGTACTATATTCATTACCAGTGTGGTCATGTCCCAGTGCCATACTCATTACCTGTGTGGTCAGGTAACTGTACCATACTCACTACATGTATGGTCATGTCCCTGCACCATACTTATTACCTGTGTGCTCATGTTCCTGTTCCATACTCATTACCATTGTGGTCATGTCCAGATAGGTTAGATAGGTCACAACTGGTAAAAAATGGAAATTACCTATCCACCTTAAAACCACTGCTAAGAGGTGTACCGCAAGGCTCTATTCTTGGTCCCATCCTCTTTGCCATTTATATTAATAATATCGATGCCAACCTCACTCAATCTAACATTCATCTGTTTGCTGATGATACTGTATTATATGTCAGCAATCCCTCATTACCTAAAGCCTGTGAGCTGTTACAATCTGAATTCTCCATCCTGCAACACAATCTACTGGAAAAAACTACTTCTAAATGCCAAAAAAACAAAAGCTATGTTCTTTGCCACAAAGAGTTGCTCTGCCACTACCCCATCACCCACCACCCTACAATTATCCACCCTACTTGGAGAGAAGCTGGAATTTGTTGATAACTTCAAATACCTTGGAGTCTGGATTGATAATAGGCTTGACTATTCTGTCCATATTGAAGAGCTACTAAAATAACTGGTCTATTTTTTAGAATAAAACACTACCTTAACAGAGACTCCAAAAACAGATTAATCCAGGCATCATTCCTATCCCTCATTGATTATGCTGACTTTCTCTATGGCCATTGTTCACTCCCCCTCTTAAACAAGCTGGACACCCTGTATCATAGATCCATCAGATTTATTACTGACCTTCCCTCCAGCACCCATCATTGCTCTCTTTATATGGCAGTCAAGTGGATATCACTACAACACAGAAGAAATAGAATGCTGCAATCTGGATATTCAAAGCTTTATCAGGCAAACTACCACCTATATCACAGACTGTTTTACAGATGCTTCTAGGTCCTTACCTTAAGGATCTCAGTAAACTCATCATACTAAAGGTCCCCAATGCCTGCACCCGGTTTGGGAGGGCCGCTATCAGCCACTCACTAGCAGTTGCATGGAACTCACTCCAAAAATCCATGAAGCTAAATAGCCTCTTACCTTTAACATCCTTCAAAAGATTATTCTCCACCCTATTTCCAGAGCTCTGCAATTGCTTTTATAAGGCCTAATCCCTACCCTACCTACCTCCCTCCCCCCCTTTTCCGTGTTCCATTATGTTAGTTCTACTTCTATTTTCCAGTCACCTGATATACTCTCATAAAAGCCAATTAGCCTATAATTTATATATTATGCCTGCTATACCCATTGTCTCCTTTTTCTTAAAGGTTAAATGGTTACTGTGCCTTGTATATATGTAAATTGTTGTATATTATCACTTTATGTCATTGTACTACTGTTTATGTTATTCTTGTCTATGTAAAAATACTTGTACTCTTATTTGTATGACCACTCAGGTCCATCTTGTAAATGAGCTACGCTCAATGATGTTCGCCTGACTAAATAAAGATTTTGATTGATTGATTGATTGATGTCCCTGTACCATACTCACCACCTGTGTGGTCATGTCCCTGCACCATACTCACTACCGGTGTGGTAATCTCCCTGTACAAATCATTACCTGTGTGGTCATCTCCCAGAACAACTCATTACCTGTGTGGTCATGTCCCTGTACCATACTCACTAGCAGTGTGGTCATGTCACTGTACAACTCATTACCTGTGTGATCATGTCCATGTACCATACTAATTACCTGTGTGGTCATATCCTGTACTGTACACATTACCTGTCTGGTCATATCCCTGTACCATACTCACTACCTGTGTGGTCATGTCCCTGAACCATACTCACTACCTGTGTGATCATGTTTCTGTACCATACTCATTTCCTGTGTGGTCATGTCCCTGTACCATACTCACTACCTGTGTGCTAATGTCCCTGTACCATACTCATTAACGGTGCGGTCTTGTCCTTGTACCATACTCACTATCGGTGTGGTCCTGTCACTGTACCATACTCATTACTGGTGTGTTCATGTCCCTGTGCAACTCATTACCTATGTGGTCATGTCCCTGTACCATACTCAATACATGTGTGGTCATGTCCCAGAACAACTCACTGCCTGACTGGTAATGTCGCTGTACCATACTCATTACCTGTGTGATTACGTCCCTGTACGATACTAATTACCTGACTGGTCAAGTCCTTGTACCATACTCACTACCTATGTGGTCCTGTCCCTACACCATACTCATTACCGGTGTGGTCATGTCCCTGTACCATACTCACAACCTATGTGGTCATGTCCCTGTACCATACTCACTACTTGTGTGGTCATGTCCCGCTACATCTCATTACCTGTGTGGTCATGTCCCTGTACCATGCTCATTATCTCTGAGGTCATCTCCCTGTACCATACTCACTTCCTGTTTGGTCATGTCCCCATGCCAACTCGCTACAAGTGAGGTCATGTCACTCTGCAACTCATTACCAGTGTAGTCATGTCCCAGTACCATTCTCACTACCTGTGTGGTAATGTCTCGATACCATACTCATTGCCTGTGTGGTCATGTCCCTGTACCTTACTCACTCCCTGTGTGGTCGTATCCCTGTACCGTTCTCATTACCTGAGTGGTCATGTCCCTGTACCATACTCACTACCTGTGTGGTCATCTCCCTGAACCATACTCACTACCTGTGTGGTCATGTCCCTGTACCATACTCACTACATGTGTGGTCACGTCCCTGTACCATATTCACTACCTGAGTGTTCACGTCCCTGCACCATACTCATTACCTGTGTGGTCATGTCCCTGCACCATACTCACTACCTTTCTGATCACGTCCCTTTACTATACTCATTACCGGTGCGGTCATGTCCTTGTACCATACTCTCTATCGGTGTGGTCCTGTCACTGTACCATACTCATTACCGGTGTGGTCATGCCCCTGTTTAACTGATTGCTTATGTGGTCATGTCCCTGTACCATACTCACTACCTGTGTGGTCACGGCCCTGTACCATACTCACTATCTGAGTGTTCACGTCCCTGCACCATACTCATTAACTGTGTGGTCATGTCCCTGCACCATACTCACTACCTGTGTGATCACGTTCCTGTACCATACTCATTACTGGTGCGTTCATGTCCCAGTAGCATACTCACTACCGGTGTGGTCCTGCCACTGTCCAATACTCACTGCCGGTGTGGTCATGTCCCTGTACAACTCATTACCTTTGTGGTCATGTCCCTCTACCATACTCATTACCTCTGTGCTCATGTTCCTATACCATGCTCACTACCTGTGTGGTCATGCCACTGTACAACTCATTACCTCTGCGGTCATGTCCCTGTACCGTAGTCAGTACCAGTGTGGTCCTGTCACTGTACTATACTCATTACCATTGTAGTCATGTCCCTGTACCATACTAATTACCTGTGTGGTCATGTCCCTCTGCCATACTCACTACCTATGTTGTCATGTCCATGTACCACACTTACTAATTGTGTGGCAATGTCCCTGAGCCATACTCATTACCTGAGTGGTCAAGTCCCTGTACCATACTCACTACCTTGTGGTCATGTCCCTGTACCATACTCACAACTTGTGTTGTCATGTCCCGCTACAACTCATTACCTGTGTGGTCATATACCTGTACCATACTCATTATCTCTGAGGTCATCTCCCTGTACCATACTCACTACCTGTTTGGTCATGTCCCCATGCCAACTCACTTCCTGTGAGGTCATGTCGCTCTATAACTCATTACCAGTGTGGTCATGTCTCCGTACCTTACTCACTACCTCTGTGGTTGTATCCCCGTACCATACTCACTACCTATGTGGTCATGTTCCTGAACTATACTCACTGCCTGTGTGATCATGTCCTTGAACCATACTCACTACCTGTGTGGTCATCTCCCTGTACCATACTCACTACATGAGTGGTCATGTCCCTGTTCAACTCATTACGTTTATGGTCATGTCCCTGTACCATACTTATTACCTCTGTGGTCATGTTCCTCTACTATACTCACTACTTGTGGTCAAGTCTCTGTACCATACTAACTACCGTGTGGTCATGTCCATGTACCATACACTGCACCGTGTGTTCCTGTTCTGTACTATACCATTACTGGTGTAGTCATGTCCCTGTACAACTCATTACCTATGTGGTCATGTCCCTGTACCATACTCATTACCTGTGCGGTCATGTCCCAGAACAACTCACTACCCTGTGTGGTCATGTTGCTGTACCATACTCATTACCAGTGTGGTTATGTCCCTGTACCATACTCATTACCTGTGTGGTCAAGTCTCTGCACCATACTCACTACCTGCGTGGTCATCTCTCTGTACGGTTCTCACTACCTGTGTGGTCTGTCCCTGGACCATACTTGTTACCTGTGGTCATGTCCCTGTACTGTACTCACTACCTGTGTGGTCATGACCCTCTACCATACTCACAACTTGTGTGGTGATGTCCCTATACCATACTCAAACCTGTGTGGTTTTGTCTCTGTACCATACTCAATACCAGTGTGGTTATTTCCCTGCACCATACTCACTACCAGTGTGGTAGTCTCCCTGTTCAAATCATAGCCTGTGTGGTCATGGCCCAGAACAACTCACTACCTGTGTGGTCAGGTCCCTGTACCATACTCATTACCTGAGTGGTCATGTCCATGTACCATATTCATTAACTGTGAGGTCATGTCCCTGTACAACTCATTACCTTTGTAGCCATGTCCCTCTACAATACTCATTACCTCTGTACTCATGTTCCTGTTCCATACTCACTGCCTGTATGGTAATGCCTTTGTACCATTCTCATTACCTGTGTGATCATCTCGCTGTACAACTCATTACCAGTGTGGTAGGGTCCCAGTACCATACTCATTACCTGTGTGGTCAGTTCCCTGTACCACACTCACTACATGTGTGGTCATGTCTCTGTACTATACTCACTAAATGTGTGGTAATGTCTTTGTACCATACTCATTACCTGTGTGATCATGTCCCAGAACAACTCACTACCTGAGTGGTCATGTCAATGTACCATACTCATTACCTGTGTGGTTACGTCCCTGTACCATACTCACTATCTGTGTGATCATGTCCCTGAACCATACTCACTACCTGTGTGGTCAGTTCCCTGTACCATATTCACTACCTGTGTGGTCATGTCCCTGTACCACACTTACTATCTGTGTGGACATGTCGCTGTACAACTCATTACCTGAGTGGTCATGTCCCTGTACCATACTCAATACCTGTGTGGTCATGTCCCTGTACCACACTCATTACCTGTGTGGTCATGTTCCTGTACTTTATTCACTACCTGTCTGGTCATGTCCCTGTACCATACTCACTACCTGTCTGGTCATGTCCCTGTCGCATACTCACTACTTGGGTGGTCATGTCCCTGTACCATACTCACTACCTGTGTGGTCATCTCTCGCTACAACTCATTACCTGTGTGGTCATGTCCCTGTACCATACTCACTACCTGTGTGGTCATCTCTCGCTACAACTCATTACCTGTGTGGTCATGTCCCTGTACCATACTCACTACCTGTGTGGTATTGTCTCCGTACCATACTCATTACCTGTGTGGTGATGTTCCTGTACTTTACTTACTACCTGTGTGGTCGTATCCCCATACCATACTATTTACCTGAGTGGTCATGTCCCTGTACCATACTCACTACCTGTGTGGTCATGTCCCTGTACCATACTCATTATCTCTGAGGTCATCTACCTGTACCATACTCACTACCTGTTTGGTCATGTCCCCATGCCAACTCACTACCAGTGAGGTCATGTCGCTGTACAACTCATCACCAATGTGGTCATGTCCCAGTGCCATACTCATTACCTGTGTGGTCAGGTAACTGTACCATACTCACTACATGCATGGTCATGTCCCTGCACCATACTCATTACCTGTGTGCTCATGTTCCTGTTCCATGCAAGATAATGCATATGGGGCACAAAAACCCTGGCACAATATATCAGTTGGGGGTGAGGATATAGCATGCACCAAGCAGGAAAGGGATCTTGGGGTTGTCATCTCTGATGACCTCAAGGTAGGGAAACAGTGTGACAAGGCATCAGGTAAAGCAAATAGGATGCTGGGATGTATAGGCAGGGGCATCACCAGCAGGAAAAGGGAGGTCATAATTCCGCTATACAAGACACTAGTGAGGCCCCACCTGGAGTACAGTGTACAGTTCTGGAGACCATACCTACGTGAGACATAGACAGGGTAGAAAGGTTCAGAGAGGGCAACAAAGATGGTACATGGATTGCATCACAAGTCCTATGAAGACAGGTTGAAGGAACTGAACATGTACTCCCTGGAGGAGAGGAGGAGGAGAGGATATGATAGAGACATACAAGTATCTTACAGGGAGAAACAGAGTGCAGGAATACACTATTTTAAAACGAAAAGATGTTCCAGGACTAGAGGGCATGGGATGAAGTTGGAGGAGGACGATTCAGAGGAAACATGAGAAGAATTTCCTTCACAGAATGGGTGGTGGACAAGTGGAACACCCTGCCAGAGGAAGTGGTGGGGGCTGAAACAATCACGGGATTTAAGAATGCATGGGATAGACATAAAGGAATTCTAGAGGTCAGGGGTAAGGGGAAACAGACTTCTAGGAAAACAAACTGAACTTACAAGCACAAATGGGCAGACTGGGTGGGCCATAGGCCCTTATCTGCTGACACTGTCTATGTATCTATGTATCATACTCATTACCTGTGTGGTCATGTCCCTGTACCATACTCACCACCTGTGTGGTCATGTCCCTGCACCATACTCACTACCGGTGTGTTAATCTCCCTGTACAAATCATTACCTGTGTGGTCATGTCCCAGAACAACTCATTACCTGTGTGGTCATGTCCCTGTACCATACTCACTAGCAGTGCGGTCATATCCTGCACCATACACATTACCTGTCTGGTCATATCCTTGTACCATACTCACTACCTGCGTGGTCATGTCCCTGAACCATACTCACTACCTGTGTGCTCTTGTCCCTGTACTATACTCATTAACGGTGCGGTCTTGTCCCTGTACCATATTCACTATTGGTGTGGTCCTGTCATTGTACCATACTCATTACCGGTGTGTTCATGTCCCTGTGCAACTCATTACCTATCTGGTCATGTCCCTGTACCATACTCAATACCTGTGTGGTCATCTCCCAGAACAACTCACTGCCTGACTGGTCATGTCACTGTACCATACTAATTACCTGCGTGGTTACGTCCCTGTACGATACTAATTACCTGACTGGTCAAGTCCTTGCACCATACTCACTACCTGTGTGGTCCTGTACCTGCACCATACTCATTACCGGTGTGGTCATGTCCCTGTACCATACTCACTACCTATGTGGTCATGTCCCTGTACCATACTCACTACTTGTGTGGTCATGTCCCGCTACATCTCATTACCTGTGTGGTCATATACCTGTACCATACTCATTATCTCTGAGGTCATCTCCCTGTACCATACTCACTACCTGTTTGGTCATGTCCCCATGCCAACTCACTTCCTGTGAGATCATGTCACTCTATAACTCATTACCAGTGTGGTCATGTCTCCGTGCCTTACTCACTACCTCTGTGGTTGTATCCCCGTACCATACTCACTACCTGTGTGGTCATGTCCCTGAACTATACTCACTGCCTGTGTGATCATGTCCTTGAACCATACTCACTACCTGTGTGGTTATCTCCCTCTGTACCATACTCACTACATGAGTGGTCATGTCCCTGTTCAACTCATTACCTTTGTGGTCATGTCCCTGTACCATACTTATTACCTCTGGGGTCATGTTCCTGTACTATACTCACTACCTGTGTGGTCATGTCTCTGTACTATACTAACTACCAGTGTGGTCATGTCCCTGTACCATACACTGTACCGGTGTGGTCCTGTCACTGTACTATACTCATTACTGGTGTAGTCATGTCCCTGTACAACTCATTACCTATGTGGTCATGTCCCTGTACCATACTCATTACCTGTGCGGTCATGTCCCAGAACAACTCACTACCTGTGTGGTCATGTTGCTGTACCATACTCATTAGCAGTGTGGTTACGTCCCAGTACCATACTCATTACCTGTGTGGTCAAGTCTCTGCACCATACTCACTACCTGTGTGGTCATCTCCCTGTACCGTTCTCACTACCTGTGTGGTCATGTCCCTGGACCATACTTGTTACCTGTGGTCATGTCCCTGTACTATACTCACTACCTGTGTGGTCATGACCCTCTACCATACTCACGACTTGTGTGGTGATGTTCCTATACCATACTCAAACCTGTGTGGTTTTGTCTCTGTACCATACTCAATACCAGTGTGGTTATTTCCCTGCACCATACTCACTACCGGTGTGGTCGTCTCCCTGTTCAAATCAGAGCCTGTGTGGTCATGTCCCAGAACATCTCATTACCTGTGTGGTCAGGTCCCTGTACCATACTCATTACCTGAGTGGTCATGTCCAAGTACCATACTCATTAACTGTGAGGTCATGTCCCTGTACAACTCATTACCTTTGTAGTCATGTCCCTCTACAATACTCATTACCTCTGTACTCATGTTCCTGTTCCATACTCACTACCTGTGAGTTCATGTCCCTGTACCACACTCACTACCTGTGTGCTCATGTCGCTGTACTACTCATTACCAGTGTGGTCATGTCCCAGTACCATACTCATTACCTGTGTGGTCAGGTCCCTGTACCATACTCACTACATGTGTGGTCATGCCCCTGTACCATACTCACTGCCTGTGTGGTAATGCCTTTGTACCATTCTCATTACCTGTGTGATCATCTCGCTGTACAACTCATTACCAGTGTGGTCGGGTCCTAGTACAATACTCATTACCTGTGTTGTCAGTTCCCTGTACCACACTCACTACTTGTGTGGTAATATCTCTGTACCATACTCACTAAGTGTGTGGTAATGTCTTTGTACCATACTCATTACCTGTGTGATCAATTCCCTGTAGCATACTCACTACCGGTGTGGTCCTGTCACTGTACCATACTCATTACCGGTGTGGTCATTTCCCCGTACAACTCATTACCTATGTGGTCATGTCCCTGTACCATACTCATTACCTGTGTGGTCATGTCCCAGAACAACTCACTACCTGAGTGATCATGTCAATGTACCATACTCATTACCTGTGTGGTTACGTCCCTGTACCATACTCACTTCCTGTGTGATCATGTCCCTGAACCATACTCACTACCTGTGTGGTCAGTTCCCTGTACCATACTCACTACCTGTGTGGTCATGTCCCTGTACCACACTCACTACCTGTGTGGACATGTCGCTGTACAACTCATTACCTGAGTGGTCATGTCCCTGTACCATACTCATTACCTGTGTGGTCATGTTCCTGTACTTTATTCACTACCTGTCTGGTCATGTCCCTGTACCATGCTCACTACCTGTCTGGTCATGTCCCTGTCGCATACTCACTACTTGTGTGGTCATGCCCCTGTACCATACTCACTACCTGTGTGGTCATCTCTCGCTACAACTCATTACCTGTGTGGTCATGTCCCTGTACCATACTCACTACCTGTGTGGTATTGTCTCCGTACCATACTCATTACCTGTGTGGTGATGTTCCTGTACCTTACTTACTACCTGTGTGGTCGTATCCCCATACCATACAATTTACCTGAGTGGTCATGTCCCTGTACCATACTCACTACCTGTGTGGTCATGTCCCTGTACCATACTCACTACTTGTGTGGTCATGTCCCGCTATAACTCATTACCTTTGTGGTCATGTCCCTGTTCCATACTCATTAACTCTGAGGTCATCTCCCTGTACCATACTCTCTACCTGTTTGGTCATGTCCCCATGCCTACTCACTACCTGTGAGGTAATGTCGCTATACAACTCATTACCAGTTTGGTCGTGTCCCAGTAGCATATCCATTGCCTGCGTGGTCAGTTCCCTACACCATACTCACTACATGAGTTGTCATGTCCTTGTACCATACTCACTACTTGTGTGGTAATGTCTTTGTACCATACTCATTACCTGTGTGGTCATGTCCCTGTACCTTACTCACTACCTGTGTGGTCGTATCCCCGTACCATACTCACTACCTGTGTGGTCATGTCCCTGTACTATACTCACTACCTGTGTGATCATGTCCTTGAACCATACTCACTACCTACGTGGTTATCTCCCTGTACCATACTCACTACATGAGTGGTCATGTCCCTGTACCATGCTGACTACCTGTCTGGTCATGTCCCTGTAGCATACTCACTACCTGGGTGGTCATGTCCCTGTTCCATACTCACTACCAGTGTGGTCATGTCCCGCTACAACTCATCACCTGTGTGGTCATGTCCCTGTACCATACTCATTATCTCTGAGGTCATCTGCCTGTACCATACTCAATACCTGTTTGGTCGTGTCCCCATGCCAACTCACTACCAGTGAGGCCATGTCACTGTACAACTCATTACCAGTATGGTCATGTCCCAGTGCCATACTCATTACCTGTGTGATCAGGTAACTGTACCATACTCTCTACATGTATGGTCATGTCCCTGCACCATACTCATTACCTGTTTGCTCATGTTCCTGTTCCATACTCATTACCCGTGTGGTCATGTCCCTGTACCATACTCTCTACCTGTGTGGTCATGTCCCTGGACCATACCTGTTACCTGTGGTCATGTCCCTGTACCATACTCACTTCCTGTGTGGTCATGTCCCTCTACCATACTCATGACTTGTGTGGTGATGTCCCTATACCATACTCAAACCTGTGTGGTTTTGTCTCTGTACCATACTCATTACCAGTGTGGTTATTTCCCAGCACCATACTCACTACCAGTGTGGTCGTCTCCCTGTTCAAATCATAGCCTGTGTAGTCATGTCCCAGAACAACTTACTACCTGCGTGGTCAGGTCCCTGTACCATACTCATTACCTGAGTGGTCATTTCCATGTACCATACTCATTAACTGTGAGGTCATGTCCCTGTACAACTCATTACCTTTGTAGTCATGTCCCTCTACAATACTCATTACCTCTGTACTCATGTTCCTGTTCCATACTCACTACCTGTGAGTTCATGTCCCTGTACCATACTCACTACCTGTGTGCTCATGTCACTGTACTACTCATTACCAGTGTGGTAGGGTCCCAGTACCTTTCTCATTACCTGTGTGGTCAGGTCCCTGTACCATACTCACTACATGTGTGGTCATGCCCCTGTACCATACTCACTGCCTGTGTGGTAATGCCTTTGTACCATTCTCATTACCTGTGTGATCATCTTGCTGTACAACTCATTACCAGTGTGGTCGGGTCCCAGTACAATACTCATTACCTGTGTTGTCAGTTCCCCTGTACCACACTCACTACTTGTGTGGTAATGTCTCTGTACCATACTCACTAAGTGTGTGGTAATGTCTTTGTACCATACTCATTACCTGTGTGATCAATTCCCTGTAGCATACTCACTACCGGTGTAGTCCTGTCACTGTACCATACTCATTACCGGTGTGGTCATTTCCCCGTACAACTCATTACCTATGTGGTCATGTCCCTGTACCATACTCATTACCTGTGTGGTCATGTCCCAGAACAACTCACTACCTGAGTGGTCATGTCAATGTACCATACTCATTACCTGTGTGGTTACGTCCCTGTACCATACTCACTCCCTGTGTGATCATGTCCCTGAACCATACTCACTACCTGTGTGGTCAGTTCCCTGTACCATACTCACTACCTGTGTGGTCATGTCCCCTGTACCACACTCACTACCTGTGTGGACATGTCGCTGTACAACTCATTATCTGAGAGGTCATGTCCCTGTACCATACTCAATACCTGTGTGGTCATGTCCCTGTACCATACTCATTACCTGTGTGGTCATGTTCCTGTACTTTATTCACTACCTGTCTGGTCATGTCCCTGTACCATGCTCACTACCTGTCTGGTCATGTCCCTGTCGCATACTCACTACTTGGGTGGTCATGCCCCTGTACCATACTCACTACCTGTGTGGTCATCTCTCACTACAACTCATTACCTGTGTGGTCATGTCCCTGTACCATACTCACTACCTGTGTGGTATTGTCTCCGTACCATACTCATTACCTGTGTGGTGATGTTCCTGTACCTTACTTACTACCTGTGTGGTCGTATCCCCATACCATACAATTTACCTGAGTGGTCATGTCCCTGTACCATACTCACTACCTGTGTGGTCATGTCCCTGTACCATACTCACTACTTGTGTGGTCATGTCCCGCTATAACTCATTACCTTTGTGGTCATGTCCCTGTTCCATACTCATTAACTCTGAGGTCATCTCCCTGTACCTTACTCTCTACCTGTTTGTCATGTCCCCATGCCTACTCACTACCTGTGAGGTAATGTCGCTATACAACTCATTACCAGTTTGGTCGTGTCCCAGTAGCATATCCATTGCCTGCGTGGTCAGTTCCCTGCACCATACTCACTACATGAGTTGTCATGTCCTTGTACCATACTCACTACTTGTGGGTTAATGTCTTTGTACCATACTCATTACCTGTGTGGTCATGTCCCTGTACCTTACTCACTACCTGTGTGGTCGTATCCCCGTACCATACTCACTACCTGTGTGGTCATGTCCCGGTACTATACTCACTACCTGTGTGATCATGTCCTTGAACCATACTCACTACCTGTGTGGTTATCTCCCTGTACCATACTCACTACATGAGTGGTCATGTCCCTGTACCATGCTGACTACCTGTCTGGTCATGTCCCTGTAGCATACTCACTACCTGGGTGGTCATGTCCCTGTTCCATACTCACTACCAGTGTGGTCATGTCCCGCTACAACTCATTACCTGTGTGGTCATGTCCCTGTACCATACTCATTATCTCTGAGGTCATCTGCCTGTACCATACTCAATACCTGTTTGGTCGTGTCCCCATGCCAACTCACTACCAGTGAGGCCATGTCGCTCTACAACTCATTACCAGTATGGTCATGTCCCAGTGCCATACTCATTACCTGTGTGATCAGGTAACTGTACCATACTCTCTACATGTATGGTCATGTCCCTGCACCATACTCATTACCTGTTTGCTCATGTTCCTGTTCCATACTCATTACCCGTGTGGTCATGTCCCTGTACCATACTCTCTACCTGTGTGGTCATGTCCCTGCACCATACCTGTTACCTGTGGTCATGTCCCTGTACCATACTCACTACCTGTGTGGTCATGTCCCTCTACCATACTCATGACTTGTGTGGTGATGTCCCTATACCATACTCAAACCTGTGTGGTTTTGTCTCTGTACCATACTCATTACCAGTGTGGTTATTTCCCAGCACCATACTCACTACCGTGTGGTCGTCTCCTGTTCAAATCATAGCCTGTGTAGTCATGTCCCAGAACAACTTACTACCTGCGTGGTCAGGTCCCTGTACCATACTCATTACCTGAGTGGTCATTTCCATGTACCATACTCATTAACTGTGAGGTCATGTCCCTGTACAACTCATTACCTTTGTAGTCATGTCCCTCTACAATACTCATTACCTCTGTACTCATGTTCCAGTTCCATACTCACTTCCTGTGAGTTCATGTCCCTGTACCATACCCACTACCTGTGTGCTCATGTCACTGTACAACTCATTACCAGTGTGGTCATGTCCCAGTACCATACTCATTACCTGTGTGGTCAGGTCCCTGTACCATACTCATCACATGTGTAGTCATGCCCCTGTACCATACTCACTACCTGTGTGGTAATGTCTTTGTACCATTCTCATTACCTGTGTGGTCATGTCGCTGTGCAACTCCTTACCAGTGTGGTCGGGTCCCAGTAGTCTACAAGAGGTGTATTGGACAGTGACTCCCAAGTGACAATTATGTTTCAGGACTGGTATCAGGCACACCTGTCTGATGTACCCTTACAACCATTGGAAGGACTGCATGTCTGGGGGTTAAGTGAGAAGACTTACCCCTATTCTGGGTATATCCAAATTTGGTTGTCTTTTCCCACCTCCATGGCTGGAGTGGCTGAGCAGGTAGAGATGCTGGCATTAGTGTGTCCCCCTACCGGACTGTATTATGGTATTCCTCTACTAATTGGGATGAATGCGCATATGTTTGGATGGTTGGCGCAGTTGTGTTATGAGAAACAAGGATCAAGGACTGGTAGAGCTTTGAGAATCTCAGCCTTGATCAAGAAGGCCTATGAGGCTCAGAGAGATGCTGAAAAAGTGGAACCATAGGAACCGGTTGGAATTGTCTGGAAGAAGGATCCAGAGTCTCTGAAACATGGCGACAAATGCCCAGTGTACCTTACAGGGGGAAGTCTGTATCAGAAAGGATGTCAAGAATAAAATCCTCATGCTGGATGCACCAGGCGATGGAAAACTTCCGGAAGAACTGCTGGTCAAGACAGGTATTTTGCCTCCCTCAGCCCATGCTTATACCAGAAGGGGAATGGTTCAAGTTCATAATGTGTCTGATAGAGAGATTCGAGTAAACAGAGGTTGCACCCTGCCTAATGTACATTGTGCAGATACTGCAGTGCTGCCCAGCAACAAGTGTTCGGAGAAGAATGACAGAGTGATGCCTGACTTGTTTGATTTTGGGGACTCCCCGTTGTCAGCCAAATGGAAGATGAGAATTAGTAGAAAACTTGCCCAGAGAGACCAGGTATTTTCTTTAAAGGATGTGTGTAAGGAGCTGAGCACCACATCCGGCTGCATGATGAAAGGCCATTTTGTGAGAGGTCTCGATGCCTAGCCCCCTTTGACATAGATGATGTGAGATGGCATCTGCAAGAGATGCTTGATGCTGGTGTAATACAGGAATCTAGAAGCCCACATGCTTCACCTGTTGTGGTAGTCAGAAAAAAGAATGGGACAGCAAGAATGTGCGTGGATTATCGCACCTTGAACCGGCGGACTATCCAGGATCAGTGTACAATGCCCCGCATTCAGGATGCTTTAGACTGCCTGAACAGTAGCAAGTGGTTCTCCATGCTGGATCTTCGCAGTGGGTACTACCAGATCCCGATGGCCCCGGAAGACCATGAGAAGACAGCCTTCATCTGCCCACTTGGTTTCTATGAATTCATGACGATGCCTCAAGGGATTTCAGGTGCTCCAGCCACTTTTCAACGACTGCTGGAGCGTGTGGTGGGGGATATGAACTTATTAGAGTGCTTGGTGTACCTAGATGATGTTATTGTGTTTGGTAGCTCACTGGAGGAACGTGAGAGCAGATTATTCAAGGTGTTGGACTGACTGGAAGGCTTTGGTCTAAAACTGTCCATCGATAAATGTCAATTCTTTCAAACATCTGTAAAGTATGTGGAACACATAGTCTCCACCGAGGGAATAGAGACTGACCCAAGTAAAGCTGAGGCCTTGACCACCTGGCCACAGCCCCACAATCTAAAAGAACTGCAAAGATTCCTGGGATTATGTGGCTACTATCGCCGTTTCATCAAGAACTATTCAAGAGTGATCCGTCCTTTACTTAATCTTACTCAAGGTTACCCTCCTACCCACAAAGAATACAAGAGGGTGGTTTTTTCTGAGCCTGAGAGAGTATATTTCTGTCCCAATGAAGTATCTGGAGCCAGATGGACATTTGAGTGTGAAGCTGCTTTTCATGAGATTATATTCTCAGAAAGAACTGGAAGGGGACAGGATCAGTTGTGTTCCAGGACAGTAGCTGCTGCTTGTTGTTTTCACAGGGTTCTTGTGGATTTTACTTGGTAGAAGGTTAGTTCTTTTCTTTCTTACTTCTAAGGGACTAGCAGGGTATTGTTGTGGGGGCTGCTGGAAGTTTGAAAACTAGTGTGGTGGCTGTAAGTGGGCTCATTTTGTGGATGGTTCACTGTGTAACAGGCTGCGCTGGTGGAGGCCTATTTCTTCTGATTTAAAACCTATTTGGTGGGATTTGCTTGGGCCTGGTTCTTTGGCTGCTGGGCTTGGAGGGGAGACACAGGGCTGATACACTCTCTCTCGAGTCAGGTGTCTGCCCAAGACCCACCCTCCCCACCCCTCCACCCCTAGAATTCTGCTAATTTATAGGGGAACACCTGCCCTGCAATTGGAGGAAAAGGCTGCAGGTGCAGCTCATGTAGTTCTAGCCACTGGGGGTTGGATTTAAAGGCTGGGAGAGAGGAGCTTAGGGAGTTGTTCATTTCCCTTATAAGTTTAATGTGTTATACTTCACCTAGTAACAGGGTTACTGGTGTACAGTGGGACTGTCTCTAAGATTAGTAGGTGACCTGATTAGGCAGTAGGGTGTATCTTGGACTAGGGGGGAACCTGGTGGCTCACCCAAGGAAACCTATTTGGAAGGGGATGGAACCACACGCCATTAGGGCCAGCATCTTTGAGAGGGTGGTGGGGTGCACAGGGTGTGGCACAGCCATGATACTGGACTGGGCTTGGAAGTTCGGTGGTTGCCCAGTGTGCTACCAGCTGGCACAGCTTAGGGAGGAGGTTGCAGGGATTAGGAGACAGCTGGGGGAAGGGGGGCGGTATGGTTGGGGAAGGGGGCTGGGGATCTCCCACGGGGTTGCACCAAGCCTTTGACACAGTCTCCCACCCCCTTCTACTGGAAGCCCTCTGTCAAGCTGGTTTTGCCTCTGGACCACTTGCTTGGTGCTCCAGCTACCTTTCCGCCCGTTCCCAACGTGTCAAAATTGATGGCACTCTCTCTGACCCATGCTCGATCCTCTCTGGGGTTCCTCAGGGCTCCATCCTGGGGCCCCTTCTCTTCTCGCTATACCTTAACACCCTGCCCAGTGCGTGCCCTGGGAAAATTCTTCTTTACGCAGATGATACCGTCCTCTTTGCCTCTGACCGCAACCCCGCTTCCCTCCAGGTTTCCCTACAAAGGGTCTATGACGGCGCTGAAACCTGGCTTAAGGAGCACAGACTGATCATAAATCTTAAAAAATCTAAAACCATGCTCTTCGCCCACCCTCAAAACAAATCTTCCAACTCCTCTCTCCGTATCCTTTCCTGCTCTAAACTACAACTGGAGCAAGTCCACTCCTATAAGTATCTAGGTATCTATTTTGACTCAGCCCTCTCCTACCATACCCACATCGATTCACTCGCTTCTGTAGCCAACATCGAATTGGTATCCTGTACCGCTACAAAATTGTCTCCCCCGATGCCCCTCAGGCTTGCAGTTACATCCTCCATTCTATCCCTGGTGGACTACGGGTTACCTGTCTATGGTGCTGCCAGCATGACTGCCTCAACAAAATCCACCTCCTCCTAAATAAGGCATGCAGGCTAATCACTGGGGCCCCAGGCTCACCCATACCTGCCAACTCCCTACGACCTTGCTACAATGCTTGACCTCGACTGACGCCTGCTATACAAGCGTGCCTCATCTCAAAAAAAACCTTACTAGGACTCTCCCCTCCCGGGCTGTCTTCCTCCCTCCTCCCTGCCCAGCCCCTAGTCAGCACCCGGACTTCCTGCAATGCCACCTTCCTTGTTCCCCATGCTAGGACCTCACTTGGTCAGAGATCTTTCTGCCATAGAGCCCCTGCTTGGTACAACACTCTTCCTCGGGCCATCACTGAAATCCCATCCATCTCCACCTTCAAAAATGCCCTCAGAAGCGAGCTATTCAGCAAGTGCTGCTGCTCCTGTGCCTAACGGATGCTCAATCCCTCCCCTGTACTGACAATGCCCACTGGGCTGCTCCGTCTCCTCACTTCCTAACTTCTTACTTCTACACTACTGCTACGACCTCGCTGCCTACTGTATCTCGGCTGATCTGAGCGTTCCATGTGATACTGCTTATGCTTATCTTATATTCCACCCTATTCCGTACAGATCATACCCCGTCTGTAATACTCCCCACCGCCCCCACGCTCCTGTAATCTGTTATCATTTGACCTGTTTAGACTGCTTATCGTTTTACCTGTACTATCCTGGTATCATGCCCTATGTTCATTGTAACCTGACATTGTAGACCTGTTTGGCTGTTATCATTCTACAGTGACATACTGCTATTGCTCCTAAACCATGTAATACCCCTGTTCTTGATTATACCAGAATGTGCTCTGTATTACACTACCTATGTTTACTGTAACCATGTTGCCATTTATGTGTGCCTGTTTATACACATGCTCTTCTTTTGTATGTACCCTACTTCCTGTATTATATGTACCACCTATCTTTGTTCGACGAGGTACCTTTGGAAATGAGCCCCTGGCTCAAAGGTTGTAAACTGATTGCTATATAAATAAAAAAAAATAAAAAGCACACTGGGTGGGGCATAGGGAAAGGAGTGCAGGAGAATACTCAGGGGTCACATAGGGACCCTGGCAGAGGGGGTCCAAAAGGACACTACCAAGGAAGCAGGCAGGTAACTGGGGACCCTCACAAAGGAGGGACGGAGGGACAATATTCTCTGGGAAGTAGGCAGATGGCCAGGGCTGGACAGAAGGAAGCAAGGCAGGGAGGTGGATTAGACCTACACTCAGTAACTGCTTCAAATCTCTTCTTCTGCTCGAGGATGAGGGGTGATGTAGCCACGACAGGGGTGGTTAGAGATGGAAAGGAGTGGGGGCAGGAGGCAGGGGCAGATAGCAGGAAGAACAGGGGGGACCTGGAATGCAGGAAAATGGGGGAACAGTGAATCAGAGCAGGAGGGGCAGGGGGAAGAGGGAGGAAAGTGCAAGGAGAAGGACCAGTTGGGAGGAAAGGTAAAGGAGAAGGACCAGAAGTACAAGGAGGATTCAGTAAAGGGAGCTGAGGGTTTAGGCCAGGGGAGAATGACGAGCAAGGAGGAACTAAATGGAGACAGTGAAGGAAGGGAGGACGAGCCAGGCTAGTTTAGCAGATGGGGGAGAAAGACCAGTCGTAAGCAGTGAGGGGGGAATTAGCAAGGTACAGAAAGATACTCAGGAGGAGGAGAGGCATAGGATTGGAGGGGAGGGGGTGGCCATGGTAAATAAGGAGGGGGTGGCATGTGGCACCCAGATAGGGGGAGGAACAAGGAGCCGGCTGGGTGGAGGGGCCAGTAGAAAGGATGAAGGACATGGAAGGGGGGAAAATGGAGGAAAAGAAGCGGTCAGAGTGCTCCTGTTGGGGGATTCTATGATCAAGGGTATCAAATGGGATAGGGAGGGAGAAGCCTGGTCAGTTAGAACAAGATGCTTCCCTGGATTAAAGGTGCACAGGGCTAAGCATGAGGTATATCAGCTGGCAAAGGATTGTGGGGGTTCCCCGGACATACTGGTCCAATTGGGTACAAATGACATTGAGGGAAATAGCGAGCTAGAGATACAGGCAAGATTCAGGGAGCTTGCCAGGGTCTGTCATGACATAGGATGCACAGTTTCCTTCTCAGAAATCCTGCCGGTGCCAAGGGCTAGTGGGGGACACAAAAGGAAGATTAGGGAGATAAACCAGTGGCCCAGGGAGTGGTGTGAGGCCAGAGGGTATGGGGTGATGGGGGATTGGAAGGAGACCTGGGAGGATAAGGAGCTGTATGCTAGAGATAGACTCTATCTCAATTTGGAGGGGAGGGGAATCCTTAAGTTGAAAATAGAGGGGTTCATTGGTGAAAAGTGGGGTTTAAACTTGTGAACGGAGGAGGGATGGGAGAAAAGGCTGTCAAGGGGGTGCCAAAAAAGGAGGGACTCTGTCTCCACCCCCCTGGGGAGCTGGAGGATTGTGGGAAAAGGCCGACTGGCAAAGTGCAGACCAGGGAAACAGAATCTCATGGAAACACGAGTAGGGAAATGGAACTATAGGAAAGGTGGAAGGTAGTCCTGCTAAATGCCAGGAGCTTGGGCAATAAAATGCCTGAGCTCCAGGCAATGCTAACTGAGGAGCAGTGGATGTGGCAGCAATCACTGAGACTTGGGCCACTGCAGGACACGACTGGGACCTGAACCTGGAGGGTTACACTATGTTCAGGAAGGACAGGGGGGAGGGAAGGGGAGGAGGGGTAGCAATGATAGTCAAAAACTACATTGGCATAGGGGGAGTAGAGGAGGCGGAGGGAACCGTGGAGGCGATTTGGGTCACCTTGATAACAAGGGGGGGCAAGAGAGCAAAAATAGGAGTGGTGTATAGACCCCCTACCCTGGAGGAGGAGCTGGAGGACAATCTGGTGGCAGATGTTGGGAGACACTGCAGAATGGGCAGAGGAATGGTGGTGGTGTTGGGGGACTTAAACATGCCAGGAACAGACTGGGAGACTATGACATCCTCTGTAACCAGGGAACAGAGGTTGTTGGATGTCTTTCAAGATGCGTTCCTAACTCAGCAGGTGAGGGAACCGACCAGGGAGGCGTGGGTACTGGATGTGGTCCTGGCAGACAGTGACCAGATTGGGGGCCTGGAGGTAAGGGACCCATTGGCGGGAGTGACCATGCCACGGTCTGGTTCTGCCTGGACCTAGGGAGGTAGAAGGCTGCACAAAGAAGGAAGTAACCGACTTCAGGGGGCGGATTTAAGGAAATGGGAAGGATCCTTAAGGAGCATTTGTGTGGGATTGGGTCAGACATGGACACTGATAGTAGGTGGGAAATCATCAGGAGAGGGGTGCAGGATGCTACCAGCACCTGTGCAAGAGTAAGATGAAAATGCGGTATGGCCCAAAAACCCTGCTGGTGGACCAGGGAGGTCCAGGAGGTGGTGCGGGGAAAGAAGGCAGCCTATAAGCAATTCAAGAGCTCAAGGAGTGAAAGGGATCGAGGGGACGAGGGGAGTACCAGCTAATGGCTAGAAGGGCCACTAGGGTGGTGAGGGCGGCTAAGGCATGGAAGGAGCAGAACCTGGCCAGGGAAATTAGGAGAGGGAACAAGGGGTTCTTTAGATACATTGGGGAAAAATGAAGGGTGAAGGGTCAGATTAGCAGGATTAAATCAGGGGAGAGATGGGCACAAGACCCGGGGGAGCAGGCTGAGGTACTAAATGAGTACTTCACCTCAGTTTTCACCAAGGAAAATGGGGGTGCTGCATCATACATGGGAGGAGACAGAGATACTGAGGGGCCCTTACCGATCGGCGGGTCTGGGGAGAGGGGGAGGCATCACTGGCAGGAGGGGAGGGCTAAGCAGGGAGAAGAGGTACTGGAAGTGGAAATCACAGCAGAGAGAGTGAGGGAAGCCCTCAGCTCCCTTAAGATGGAGAAAGCACCGGGGCCGGATAAATTACATCCCAGAGTGCTGAAGGAACTTGCGGATGTCCTGGCAAAACCCCTGGCGGAGCTTTTCGCCATCTCTCTGAGGACAGGGTGGGTGCCCCAGGACTGGAAGGTGGCGCATATAGTGCCTATCCACAAGGGGGAGGAGGTGGCAGGGAACTACAGGCCTGTCAGCCTGACATCGTGGTGGGCAAGGTGATGGAGGGTATTGTCAAGAGAGGCTAGGGGGACCTGGATAAGTCAGGGTGCCTGGATGGTAGACAGCATGGATTCATCCCGGTAAATCATGTCAGACAAACCTGGGTGGAGTTCTATGACTGGGTGATGAGTGCCTTGGACCTGGGTAGACCAGTGGACATCCTCTTTCTAGACTTCAGCAAGGCATTTGACTCTGTTCTCACGTGGGCCTGTTGGATAAGCTGGGAGAAATGGTGAGTGAGACCAGATGATCAGATGGATAGGCAATTGGCTCCAGGACCGGACCCAGAGGGTCGAGTTGGCGGATAGTCTCATCCCCAAGGAGGGTCATTAGTGGGGTCCCACAGGATCAGTCCTGGGCCCTTCTGTTCAACGCCACGCCTCTGACATAAGGACAGGAATCAGGAGTGAGATGAGTCTCTTTATGGATGACTCAAACTGGGGGTGGTGGTGGATGGGAGGAGGGGAGGGTGGCCTACAGGGGACCTGGAGGCTCTGGAAAGATGGTCTAGAAAG
Source organism: Neoceratodus forsteri (assembly GCA_016271365.2). Lineage (NCBI taxonomy): Eukaryota > Metazoa > Chordata > Ceratodontiformes > Ceratodontidae > Neoceratodus > Neoceratodus forsteri. Next base: position 79,411,068 of record CM028133.1, on the reverse strand, counting down.
TGGAAGCTGAGGTTCAATGCAGGGAAATGCAAGGTACTCACCTGGGGGCCAGAAACCTGGGCCAAGTGTACACCCTGGGGGAATGCAAGTCTCGATGGCTGAGAGGGACCTGGGGTGGTGGTGGATGTCAAGATGAACAACTCTGAGACTTGTAGGAGGCAGCAGCCAAGGCCAACAGGATGCTGGGATGCATTGCTAGGGGATCACCTCCAGAAGGAGGGAAGTGATACTCCTCTGTATAACTTCTTGGTGAGGCAGACCTGAGTACTGCAGTGTTTGGAGGCCACACTTAAAGAGGGACATTAACCTCCTGGAGAGGGTCCAGAGGAGGCAACCAAAATGATTTGGGGCTTGGGGACAGGGACCTAGGAGGAGAGGCTCAAGAGCTAAATATGTACACATTGGAAGAGAGAAGGGACCGGGGACATGATAGAGGTCTTCAGGTACATGAAGAGGATAAATAGGGAGGAACAGTCAGGGTGCTTCAAGGAAGGAGGAGGGGCCACTAGAGGGCATGGGTGGAAGCTGAAGGGGAAGATTCAGGGAGAAAGGAGGAGGTGCTACTTCACTGAGAGGGTGGTGGAGCCATGGAATGCGCTGCCTAGGGGCTGGTGGAGGCAGAGACAGTGGAGGGGTTCAAGAGGGGTGGGACAGGTACAGGGAAGGGTTCTGAAGCAAAATCCAATGTAGCAAGAATATCCGGAACTGGGAAGGAAGAAGCCAGAGAAGGCGAGGGGGCAGCAAGGTCAGCACTCAGGGTGGGGGCTGACCAAACGAGCAGACAAGAAAGACCGTTAGGCCTATTCTGCTGGCATTTTGGTATGTTAGTATATTTCAATTTACCCACGCTCCTGTCCTTGCCTATGCAGATCCAGCAAAGCCCTATGTGTTGCACACTGATGCTAGCACGCAGGGCTTGGGGGCTGTATTGTACCAAGAACATGAGAATAGCCTGAGACTTGTGGCCTTTGCCAGTAGAAGCCTGACCCCATCTGAAAAGAATTATCCTGTACATAAGTTAGAGTTCCTAGCTTTAAAGTGGGCTATTGTTGACCAGTTCAATGAGTACTTGTATGGGACTAAGATACTAGTAAAAACTGACAATAATCCTTTGACCTATGTGCAGACTTCAGCTGAGCTGGATGCCACTGGCCATAGGTGGCTTTCTGCATTATCTACATATGATTATGCTGTTGAATACAGAGCAGGCCTGAACCACATAAATGCTGATGCTCTCTCCCGGAGGTCTGTTCCCCGGAATGACTGGGTCAGACTGTCAGAACTTGATATTCGAGCACTCTGCCAGAGGTCTGACAGGGAGGAACAAATGTCCACGGATGCAGTGGACTATATGGTGGATTGTTTGGGACCCTCTGAGAATTGCATACCTGCTGCTTATTGCCACTTTTCTGCAATTGACATTGGAGCACTACATCAGCTGGACAATGACAGTATTCAGCGGGCTCAATCCCGAGATCCTATGATCAAATCAGCTTTAGGAGCCCTCTATGCAGGGAAAGATGTGTCCAAATTACGCTCCACTGATTTGAGAACTATATTGTTATACAAGAAAGGTCCTAAGTTGAAACTGATCAATAGACTGTTATACAAAGAAACAGTAGACAGAGGGGGACAAATAGACAAACAACATCTAGTGCTGCCCACTGCCTTTCGAGACTCAGTACTGAGGTCCTTACACAACCACATGGGGCACCTTGGTATAGACAGAACACTTGACTTGGTGAGATCCAGATTCTATTGGCCTAAGATGGGGCTGATGTTGAGCAACATATTCGAACTTGCAGTCGCTGTTTACAGAGGAAAGCCCTGCCCTAGAGGGCTGCCCGTCTTGTTAACATCACCACCAGTGCCCCCATGGAGTTGGTCTGTATTGATTTCCTGAGTTTGGAATCAGATCATAGAAATATTAGTAATGTGCTGGTGGTCACTGACCATTTTATGAGATATGCCCAAGCTTTTCTATATCATATTACTGCTTCATTGGCCTAGTTTCGACTGCTGCCAACCTATGATTGGTATCTGAGTGTGGCCAATAAGACTGCCCTGTGTGAATATCTCTTGAGCCCCGCCACTAACTAAGCTGCTCCTGCTCTCCTTGTTCCCCTTTCTGCTGTATTTTCTCATCTAGGTTTTAAGCGAGTACCTAGGTGGGCAAATTACTTGCCTAGAAAATATTGCACTAATACAAATCACGAGACCACTCAATCTAGGACCATGGCTCTCTTTATTGTGTTTTTATTGCTCCTAAGGTGCAGAGTTCTCAGCAATACAGTGCAATTCGAAGTACCTCAATGCAATTCAGTTCTCCAATGTACCTTATCAATACCTAATGTTATAACGGTCTACCATGCAGACACTATGTCATTCCTCTCTCCCTTTTAGCCTATTCCCTCTGGTTAGCTCCACACCCCTTGCTACTGTCCTCACCTATGTCTATTCAAGCACTTACATTGATCACTTATAAACTGTCATTACAGTGGTGCCTTCAGTGCAGCATGATATGGGTTACTGCTAAGAAATAAAAAAGCAGTCTCCATTCTTATAAGCTCCTTAAAGAAAGTTATACTCTGCTTCTTCTGTTTCAGGAAATGTGGAGCTCAACCCTGGCCCCCCTTACAACTTACCTTGCCTATCGATTTTGCTGAGGCCACAGGTCTCAAAATGATGATGGTCAACATTTTAAGCCTGCCTAAAAAACTTGTACAGCTGCAAGCCTGGGCTGCACACGTTAACCCTGACCTTATCATAATTACTGAGTCGTGGTTAAAAAAGATGAACACTGATCAACAAATATCACTGCAGGGCTACAATTTATTTAGAGCAGATAGAGAGTCTAAAGGTGGTGTGGTTATCTCACGCCAAATCTAAGTACTTGGTCACCAATATTAGTTGCAAATCTCTAGCCAAGGAATTTGAGTTAGTTTCGCTGAGCCTTCATCTCCCCTCCTTGGAATGTATCACTATCCTAGGTGGCTATAGACCCCCGTCTGGTGGTGATGAAGTCCTTAATCTTTTGAAATCCATGTTCGTAGATGCAAAAACTGAAATAATATTTCTAGGAGATCTAAATATGGACTGGCTGTCACCTAAATCACACAGTCTCAAATCCCTTTGTTATGAGCTAGGTCTTGGGCAATTAATCAGTGAACCCACTAGGAACAACACTCTAAATACTGCCAACATTTCCATTCTAGATGTGGTACTAACCACCCATCCACACAAAATATCTCATTCGGCAGTGTTTCACAACGACATGAGCGATCATGGAATTGTTGCTTGCATAAGATCTCAAATTAAGGCCCGGCCGCAGCCCATCTTTATAACAAAAAGATCCTTTCGCAAGTTCAGTGCAGTAAACTTCCTATCTGACCTGAGCATGATCAGATGGCAAGATCTCTACCTGGCCAAAGATGTCAACAAGGCAGCTTACATCCTTATGACAAACTCACTACAATAATAAATAAGCATGCCCTTTCATCAAAGTAAGGGTATGGAACAATTCCAACCCTGGTTCACCTCAGATCTCAAGGCAGCCCTTATAGCTCGAGATAAGCTCTGGGCTAAAGCTAGACATTCCAAAGAATCTTCAGATTGGCAGGCCTTTAGAACAGCCAGGAATAACTGTGAAAAAACTTCGGCTCTGCTAAAGCTAACTATTATATTTCTACTCTCGAACAAGCTAAAGGTAACCCTCATAAAATATGGAAGACTATCAAAGCTATAGAAGGACGGCCCATGGCCCCCTCTGTCCCAACAAAGATAGTTGCAAGTGGCAAGATTGTGGAAAACAAGTCCCTAATCCTGGAGAAACTTAACACCCACTTTGCCACAGCTAGATTAGCTTTTGACTCGTCACCTTATGCTGGTGCTGCGGTGAGCCAGCATACCCCTTCCCCAACATCTAGTCCTGCACCCAGCCCCTTCCAATTGTGCGAGATAACTTATAAAGAAGTAGAAGATTCTCGTCTTAACTTAGACACCAAAAAAAGCTCAGGGGACGATGGCTTGGAACCTTTTTTCCTAAGGTCAGGCTACGCCCATCTCACTGCCCCAATTCTCCACATCTTCAGTCTTTCCATTACATCTGCTACTGTGCTGTCCTGCTGGAAATCAGCACATATCCTCCCTCTATTTAAATCTGGTGACCCATGCGATGTAAACAACTATAGGCCTATCTCCATATTGCCTATCCTTTCTAAAGTTTTCGAAAAACTGATCCATATTCAGTTAAAATCTCACTTGGAAACCTTCTCTCTCATTAACCCAGCTCAATCAGACTTCTGGGCTAATCATAGCACAATCACTGCACTAGCAAAAGTAACCAATGATTGGATCTCTGCTATAGATGCTAAGAAGGTAACTGGCGCAGTCTTTTTGGACATCAGCAAAGCTTTTGATACTGTTGATCACAAACTATTAGTCAATTGCCTTGCAAAGTTGGGTGCTACATACCATACCACCCAGTGGTTCTCTAGCTACCTAACTGGAAGATCCCAAAAAGTAAAGGCAGAAAGCTTTTTTTCTGCTGCCTTGCCAGTTGCAAGAGGAGTCCCCCCAAGGATCCATCTTAGGCCCTATCTCGTTTTCTTTGTGCATTAATGACTTAGATGCTAACATATCTACGTCCAATCTGCACTTTTTTGCAGATGATACTGTGTTGTATACTTCTGGCTCATCGTTATCTGAAGTCAAGGGAGTGCTTCAAGCGGACTTCGCACAACTTGAGCATAATCTAATAAAGGCAAAGCTTCTTCTCAATGCTAAGAAGACTAAAGCGATGATATTCTCCCGCAGTGCTGTCACAGGCCCCCCCAATACCCTTGCTCAAGACTTCATTGTCACCACGCTAAACAAGCCTCTGGAAGTTGTAATCAAATTTAAATATCTGGGTATCGGGATCGACAATAAATTATCTTTCAATGACCACGTCGAAGATGTCTCTAGAAGGTTAAAAGCAAGATTAGGTTTCTTCTTCAGAAATAGGCCCTTTTCCCTTGAAACTCGAAAGCTTTGTACAGGCCACTTTTCTCCCTACTCGACTATGGCGATGTAATCTATTCCTCCACCACTCTTGCAAATCAAGTAAACTGACATCCTTTATCACTGCAGTATACGTTCATTACCAACTCCTTCACTGCTCACATCACTGTGACTTATATGCAGCTGTTGGTTGGACCTCCTTACTACTAGATGCCTGCTCCATGCTGGGCTATGGACTCTTAAACTGCTCCTGCAGAAATTGCCAAGCTATCTCTCTTCCCTTATTAGAATCTCACATAGTGCATACTGTTAAGAAAATCTGACTTTATTATGCTTGACATACCAAGGACGCGGACCTCCTTTGGTAAACATGCTAATGCATATGCCCTTCCCTCCATTTGGAACCAATTACAAACCGTACTGAAACTAACTAGCACAGTTTCAATAAACTTCTACAAATCGCTAAGTTCAGCCAAAATAAAAGACACCTGTAACTGTCATTAAGTCTCTTCCTTCCCCATGTGTGCCATAATTTATTTATGTATTATTTTATTTAGTTGTTTAACCAGGTATAGCACACTAAGCTGAAAGCTTTTTTACAGGAGTGACCTGGGAGCACAAGGAGGTTAAGTGACTTGCTCAGGGTCACACAGTATGCAAGTAAAAGCTGTAGGATTCAAACCCAGGTCTGGTCTGCTGGATGTCACCAGATTTGCAGCTCAGAGCCTTAGACCACTGTGCTATACTGCCTCCGCTATCCACTGGTAAGGTATAATTGCTTTGTCATATTAACTGCTTTCCCTTCCCCTTCTACTCCTGGCTTTATCTATGCTTACGCTCCACTGCTACTCTATCAAATCACTCCCCCCCCCATATCAGTTGTAGTCTGTTGTTTGTTCTAGCTGCCAAAATATATGTATTGCACACACCAGTCATCATGTTTCATTTATCAGTATGCAACCTGTAAGTCGCTTCCCTGTGTCATATTAATGTTTACTACCTACGGTCACCCTATGTGGTACCCTTGTATGTATATCCAGCTTTGTATCATGTAACGTGCATTTCATGTATATACTGTTATTCCCTATCTATGTTTGTACTTTAAGTGTTTATGTCACAGGACCTCCTTGTGAATGAGCTTGCTTAATGGAGTTTTCCTGCAATAAACTTGAACTTGAACTTTCCCCACCAAGGATCAGAAGGCATCCACTGTGGCAAAAGTGCTTGTAGAAAACTTTTTTGTTCACTATGGGGCTCCACAAAGAATCCATTCTGATCAAGGGAAAGACTTTGAGAGTTGTCTGATCAAAGAGATGCTTTCTCTGTGGGGCTGTGGGGAGTGCGAAAGTCCAGAATCACCCCTACCACCCCCAAGGGGACCTGCAGCCTGAACGTTTCAATCACACTTTGCTAGATATGCTAGGCACCCTCCACCCAAAGGACAAGCCTATATGGAGCAAACAAATTAGCACTCTGGTACATGCTTATAACTGCACCAAAAGTGATGCCACTGGGTTCTCCCCCTACCGCCTGATATTTGGAAGAGAAACTCGACTGCCGGTAGATGTATGTTTTGGAGTTTCTCCTGATGGGGTTCGAGCTGACAACTATTTACAGTATGTGCAAAAGTTAAAGGCCCAGCTAAATCCATGCATTAACTGTATCAAACCATGGCTGCCAAAAAAATCTGGCCAACAAAGAAAGGTATGATAAAAAGGTGAAAGCACAGGAACTCCAGGAGGGAGATCGGGTATTGCTAAGAAATCTGGGACTGCATGGGAAACATAAGATTGCTGACAGATGGCACCATCTCCCTCACATTGTAGTGGGCAAACTAGGTGATCTGCCTGTGTACAAAGTAAGGCCTAAGAATAATTCAAAAGATGTGAAAACAATCCATATAAATCATTTACTGCCCATTGGACACATCTTGATTGAGTCTGAAGCCCCCAGAAAATACCCCCTCTGGACCAGTGACTAGAGCTGCTGCTAAACAAAAATCAAGAAAGTCTGCACCTACGGAAGCTGAGTTAAAGTGTTCCCCTCCACAAGTCCCAGTTGAACATGACTGTCAGTCCGTGTCAGAGGAAGGTGAGTGTGTTTTTGAATACTACCCTTCTTACAAACTGAGTCAATTGTTTCAGGGTAATCCCCTAGTCAATCCTGGAGATGAAACTGGGCCTTTTGGACTGTCTAAGCCCCCAGCTTTGTCCCTGGAGCCAATGCTCCCAGAAAGTGAAGTGCAAAGCATCAAGTCAGATGATATGGAATCATTGTGTATAGTTGAACTGCTTGAGTTTTCAGAGGAGCAAAATGATGGACTTGGACAAACTGGTGATATACCAGAATAAGAAGAGTATTCTGAGTGCCCTGATGGTCCACTGCCAGTGTCCGAAAGCTCTCCATGTGAGCCAAGTGTTGTGGACTCAGAGATTGTAACTCCTGGAGCTGAAAGTGCCCCAAGTTCTAGCCTCTCTACCCCAATGGAGACTCCCCTGACAAGTGAGGACAATGCTGAAAATGAGGCTCAGGGTGCAGAGACTGTAACTGTTCCCCTTAGAAAGACTGGTCGAGCTATAAAGCCTGTAATGCGCTTAAACTATGATTCCCCTGGGAGGCCTGTGGACTTGCCTCTCAATGTTGTCCATAAAGGAGTGTATATGTCCTTGAGCTCATTGCCCAAACTGAGCATAAGTGCTACCTCCAAGTTAACTGTGTTGCCCTCAAGGTATGGTGTGCCTGCCCCATCCAGCCCCAAGGCAGCTGATAGGGAAGGGCCCCTCTCTTCAAGTTTCATGTACAGGAGGTAATAATCTGAGTTATGGTACAATGTGTGTATAATACTGTGTAAAAAGTGATGTACTGAAAAGTTTCAGAAATGTGTTTCTGATAAGGTGATATGTTGACTGATGATTACATGTATAAGCTTAATGTGATACTGATGTAATGTATATGGTTGTATTGAAACTTATGGGGGTACTTACTTGATGCGGATGCCAAGTTTCCCACACCAGGAAGGGTGTAACTCCCCTGCAAATGGGGGTTCCCAAAAGTCTTCCAGGAGCTTGCCTGAATGTTCCAAGTATGGGTGGTGTTCGGCATCTGAGCTGTTTAAATGTGGTTCCAAGTGAGTGCTATTTGAGCCTCCATGTATTGTCTCTTTAAGAGCTGTCTGCTTGCAGACTCAATTAGTTTGTATGGGGGGACTGTGTATTTAATGCTTGAATCCCACCCGGGCTGCTGTCAATTCGCTGTGTTTCTGCCGTTGCTACATGTGCAGAGGGAGCCTTGTTGAAAGACATAGCTGTTTGCCAGAAATCATTTAGAGTGACTGAGAAAATGTAGTTTGTCTAACCTGTCTTCATTTCAGCATGAACTGTTTCAGTGTAACTCTTTCATTTTGGTCCTGAATAGCTGACTTGGACCAATCAGGATGATAGGAAGACCCTAAAATGGAGCCTGTGGATGAATCGGAACTTGGACTCTCAATTTTGAGACAGCCACAAGGGGATTGTATGGGCAGTGACTCTGGGAAATGTAGTTTTAACCTTGGCAACTTTTTCCACCAACAGAGGGAGTCTTATGGTGAGTGACAGCGAACCAGCCAACAGAATGGTGTGGAGCTAAAGGAAATGCCCTGCTCTGTGACTGGAAAGATTAGATCAGTTGTGACTGTGAAGAGAGAAGGAGTTCTGTGCTTCTGCGGTATATAGTTTCGCGTGGGAAGCACATGTGAGGCCCTGAGTTTCGTTCTGCAGCCTTTGTGAGTGCCAGTTTGGACTGAATCCAAATTGTGAGGAGAAAGAAGCATTAGAAGTGTGGAAGCCAGGCTCACACTGTACAAGACTGGAGAAATTGCTGAATCGCGCTCGGTCTGTCAGGAACTGAAGCTGCTGTGTGTGCTCCTGGGTAATTTGCAGTAAGTGTGATCAGGATCAAGGAGCAGTCTGCCTGGTATAGTGCTTTCCTTTTACATATGAATGTGCGTAGTGCTTGTGTGGAATCGCTATTTCCAATCCCCTGTGTTGTGTGCTGTGTGTTGAAGCTGGAAGCAAAACCCAGCTTGTCTTGGACTAAATCCGTTTGCTATCAACTGCGGTGGGGTCCAGTCACAAGGACTTTGCCTCCATGCCTTGTTGTTCTGGCAATCCAGAAAAACATCCACCATCCGGTTTTCAGCTTGGGTATTGTGAGTACAAGTCAGGGTATTCCGCTGCAGCCTGTTTTCAATCACAAGTGTGTCATCTAATTCTTGTTGTTTCACTGTTTCATGGACTGAGACATCAGGCTCCGGATTACAATTGGGTGTTGTGCATATATTTTCTTCTACAGGGCCCTATCCATCTGCACCTGCTGGCTAACCCCGAGCAATGGACCTGGCTAGGCCCCCCCCAACCTGGGTACCCAGAGTGTGACTTTTCAGCCCCTGTATGTGTGCACAGTACTGTGGCTTAATGCCACCAATTAACCTGATTTTCCCCTCCCATGTTACTGCCCCCTAAATAAATCAGATTTGTTGTTGTTATACTATATACTGTCTGTGGTGTTGGTACTTATGGAAACAGTATTGTTTTTGCTGTGTATGTTGTTTAAGCTTATTTTACAGGGGGTCCTCAGAGACGTGCTGCAGAATCAGTCTCGAGGGTAAGTGGTATCTGTATGAGTGAACAGTGTGTATATGTGGGGTATTGGGGCTGTAACTCCGGTGTATTGTGTGAGCCACTAGAGGGAATAAAAGGGTGTCTCAGTGTCCCAGAGGGCTGTGGCCAAGCTAGTCTAACCACTATAAACCCTGATCTCGGGTGAAGGCACCTGCCATAGGACCTAGGCCCCTCAACCTGTCCATAGTCAAACAGGCAGGGGCAGTAGCCCTTGGGATAGCGCCACCTAGGGGTTACACATCTTGAAGGCTCACTGCTGGGATTAGCATCCCCTAGTGGCCAAATTTGTGAATTGCTGTTAAAAATAGATGGCTACCCAAGCAGAAGTGGCTGTACATCAGTTGGTGGGGTAGTGTACTGGGCAGGAGATCAACCCCCAAAATGCTATACTTATCCCGGATATTCCCCTGGGTACCAATAAGTACACTGTAGAGGGAGTACTGTCCAAGCCTGAATGTTTACAAAACTCTGTGGTGGTGGGTCAACAGGCTAATCTGCTCGCCCAAAGTTTCATGGCATTAGTAGAGTGTAAGGACCCAGTAGACAGTTCCAAAGTGCCATGGACTATCACCCCAAGGAGCCCTCACTGCCTGGAGAGTGATAACTAAAGACAGTAAAGATCCCAGGGAGAATGAGGGCCCCCCCACTATTTGAGACTTTTGAGGAGAAATTTGTTAAGTTGTTGCTGGAGGAAGGGAAAATTGTGGAGGACTTAAAGAAACTATTCCTGCCACCTGGGGGTGTTCCTCCCCCAACACCCCCTCCCGCTCCAGCACCCATTATTGCCCCTCCTTCTGTGCCTGTGCCAATGCTAGCTCCTATGTCTGTACCTGCCATTAGTCAGAACTCTTACCGAAGGTTGAGAATCTTCTCTGGCACCCTCTCCACCCCCCAAGGGGAGGATGATTGGGAGACCTGGATAGATTGTGTTGCCCCTTTGGTAGCTGAATGGCAGTGTGTGGAGGCTGAGAAATGAAAAAGAATCATAGAAAGCTTGAGGGGTCCCACCCTAGAGGCCATTAAATTTCTGAGGTCCACAAACCCTGATGCCTCCGCCCAGAAGTACCTATCTACACTTGAAGGCAATTTTGGGAGCATTGAGTCAGGGGAGAACTTGATGTGGAAATTTCAAGGTACAAAACAATGGGCAAGGGAAAGTTTGTCTGCATATGTTACTCATCTGGAAAGAGCGCTGCAGTAGGCTTACCGAAAAGGTGGGGTAGCCGCCAATGACTTAAACCATGTGAGGTTGGAGCACATACTGCAACATGCAAAGCATTCTAAATTGCAGCTCCATCAATTAAGGCTCCCAGATAGAAGGGGTAACCCACCTGACTGTTGTGACTTGATTAAAGAACGCCGGGAGGTTGAAGATGGGGATTATAATTCTAGGGTGAGCGCAGCCCAAGTGATCATGGCATCAGAAGGCCCTTCCGAAGTGGGGACCAATGGGGGTGTGCCGCCATGGGATGAACTGCTGAGGGAGTTCAGGGAAACAAAAAGCAGTCTCTTTATGAAGGCCGCTCCAGCAAGTACAGGCACCGACCATTATCCAACTGCATCTGCTATGTGGGTGGGGGTGTCCACCCAGGCATCTCCTGCTGACAGCAGCTCGAAACTTGATGTCTTGACTATGAAAGCAAGAGAATTGACGAGATGTCTCCAAATGCTCACCACACAGCAGACAGAGATGACACCAAGGTTTTCAGTTGGTAGTACCACTGCCCCAGCTCCCAGTGTAATGCCTCGGCCACTCCAAATCCCAGAAAACACATTTTTTGCCATAATTGTGGGAAGGATGGGTACATGAAGAGAGAATGCCAGTCCATAAAAGACCTAAATAACGTTGTATAGAGGCTTCAAAGAGAGCTTCCGAGAACAAATCAGAGGGCGAGGAGTGCCCAAAATGACCGCAGTGAGAGTTCAAGAAGTAGTAACTCAAATCCCTATGTGGCTAAATCATCTGTCCATGCCCCTGCTGCTGTCCCTCCAGACTGGTCCAAAATAATGGACCCTTCAATGGAGACTACCGTGGCTGTGAATGGCATTCCTACCCGAGCTGTGCTGGACAGTGGGTTGCAAGTGACCACTGTATTTAAGGACTGGTATGACAAACACTTATCTGCTGTGCCCTTACAATCCCTGGAAGTCCTACATGTGTGGGGGCTGAGCGACACGTCTTATCCCTACTTAGGATATGTCCACCTCTGGTTGTCATTTCCTTCAGCTGTAACTGGCGTAGATGAGCAAGTTGAGAAAATGGCCTTAGGGTGTCTCCCTACTGGACTGTATGATGGGGTTCCCCTGTTAATTGGGACCAACGCCCATATGTTCGGGAAACTGGCACAACTCTGTCATGAGAAACAAGTTCGATGGACTGGGAGGGCCCTAAGAATTCCTGCTCTGATCAAGAGGGCCTATGATTTGCAGCAGAACCCTAAGGGAGTGGACCAGGATGAACCGGTAGGAGTTGTGTGGAAGAAGGATCTCGATTCAATGGTACTGGCCCCTAACGTCCAGTGTACCGTTCAAGGGGAGGTCCACCTCTGCAAAGATGTCAAGATCAAAATACTGATGTTGGATGCGCCAGGTGATGGAAAATTGCCAGAAGGATTATTGGTTAATCCCAGCATCTTGCCAGCTTTTGCTCATGCCTATGCATGACGAGTGTTGGTCCAGATTCATGATGTGTCAGATCGGGAGAGCCGGGTGAACAAAGGATGCACCCTAGCTACGGTACACTGCACAGACACTGCAGTGTTGCCCAGCAACAAGCACCCGGGCAAGACAGATAGAGTGACTCCCGACTTGTTTGATTTTGGTGACTCCCCGTTGCCAGCTGAATGGAAGACTACAATTAGCCAGAATCTTGCCTAGAGAGATCAAGTGCTTTTGTTCAAGGAATGGGACAAGGGATGTGTCCAGGGCGCAGAACATCACATATGCCTGCACGATGAACGGCCATTTTGAGAGAGGTCTCGACGCCTAGCCCCTGCAGACATAGACGATGTGAGAAGACACTTGCAGGAAATGCTCACGGCTGGTGTGATACAAGAATCCAGGAGCCCATATGCTTCTTCCATTGTGGTTGTGCATAAGAAGAACAGATCTGTGAGAATATGTGTTGATTATCGAACTCTGAATCGGCGGACCATCCCCGATCAATACACCATGCCCTGTATACAAGATACTGTGGATTGTTTGAATGGGAGCAAATGGTTCTCGTTGTTGGATCTTCACAGTGGATATTACCAGATTCCGATGGCTCCGGAGGACCATGAGAAGACAGCCTTCATCTGTCTTTTGGGGTTCTATGAATTCCTGAGAATGCCACAGGAGATATCGGGTGCCCCAGCTACCTTCCAGCGACTGATGGAACGAGCAGTGGGAGACATGAGTTTGCTAGAATGGCTGGTGTATTTGGATGATGTCATTGTGTTCGGGAACTCCCTAGAGGAACATGAGAGTTGACTGTTAAAAGTACTAGACGGACTGGAAGATTTCGGCCTCAAGCTGTCCATCGACAAGTGCCAGTTTTTCCAAACCTCTGTGAAGTATGTGGGGCACATAGTGTCTACAGAGGGGATACAGACTGATCCTAGTAAAGTTGAAGCCTTGACTACTTGGCCCCAGCCCCACAATTTAAAAGAACTATGTTTCCTGGGATTCTGTGGCTACTACCGCCAGTTCATAAAGGACTATTCCAAAGTGATTCAGCCACTCTTGAATCTTACCCAGGGTTACCCTCCTACCAATCGGAAATACAAAAAAAGAGTTCTTCAAAGAACCAGACAGAGCATATTTCTGCCCAGGTGAACTTTTCGGGTCCTGTTGGATGCCTGACTGTGAAGCGGCTTTCCACAAAGTCATATACCAGCTCACCCATGTCCCCATCCTCGCTTATGCTGATCCCACCAAACCCTATGTGCTGCATACTGATGCCAGTCTGCAGAGTCTAGGAGCTGTACTGTATCAAGACCATGAGGATGGTTTGAGACCAGTGGCATTCACCAGTAGGAGCTTGCCCCTGTCAGAGCGAAACTACCCTGTGCACAAGTTGGAGTTCCTTGCATTAAAATGGGCCATTGTTGACCAGTTTGATGATTACCTCTATGGGGCAAAAATATTGGTGAGGGCTGACAATAACCCGTAGACCTATGTACAGACTTCAGCTAAGTTAGACGCCACGGAGCACCGGTGGCTTTCTGCATTGTCAACATATGGTAATCCTGTCGAATGCAGACCAGGCCTGAATCATATTGATACTGATGCCCTATCTTGGAGGCCCATTTCCAAGAGTGACTGGGTCAGGCTGTCTGAACCTGACATCTGAGCATTGTGCCAAAAGTTAAATAGAAATGAACAGATGTCTACGGACACAGTGGACTGCTTAGTAGATTGCTTGGGCCCCTCTGACACCTGCATACCGGCTGTGTATTGCCATTTTTCTGCTCTAGATATTAGTGCACTACCTCAGTTTGACAATGACGACATTCAGTGGGCTCAATCCTGAGATCCTATGATTCAGCCAGCATTTGACGCCCTTCATGCAGGAAAAGATGTGTCCAAGTTGCATTCCTTTGATCTGCGAACTGCTTTATTGTTTAAAGAAGGGCCCCAGGTTGAAGCTGCTTAATCAGTTGTTGTATAGAGAGACTGTAGATTGGGGTGGCCAAATAGACAAGCAATAATTGGTCCTCCCCACAGCCTTCTAGTATTTGGTATGGAGGTCCCTCCACAATCATATGGGCCACTTCGGTATCGACTGGACCCTTTACCTAGTACAATCTTGATTCTACTGGCCCAAGATAGGGGCTGATGTTGAGCACCATGTAAGGACTTCTAGTCACTGCCTGTAGAGAAAAGACCTGCCTCAGAGGGCTGTCCCCCTTGTCAACATCACTACCAGCACCCCAATGGAACTAGTCTGCATAGACTTCTTGAGTTTTGAGCCTGTTCAGTGAAACATTGGCAATGTGTTAGTGGTTATGGACCATTTCACACGGTATGCACAAGCTTTTCCCACTAAAGATCAAAAAGCATCAACGGTGGCCAAGGTGCTAGTGGAAAATTACTTTGCCCACTAGGGTGCCCCCCAGCGAATTCACTCTGATCAGGGCCGGGACTTTGAGAGTTGGCTAATCAAAGAAATGCTCTCTCTATGGGGGGTGCGAAAGTCAAGAACCACCCCTTATCACCCGCAGGGGGATCCTCAACCAGAACACTTTAACTGCACCCTACTAGACATGCTAAGCACCCTCTACCCAAAAGATAAGCATAAATGGAGCCAGCAGATTAGCACCGTGGTACACGCATACAATTGCATGAAGAATGATACTACTGGGTTCTCTCCCCACTGCTTCATGTTTGGGAAGGAGGCCCGGCTGCCTGTTGATGTCTGTTTTGGGGTTTCTCCCAATGGGGTCTGAGCCAAAGATTACCTGCAATATGTACAAAAACTTAAAGCTCAATTGAACCATGCCTATCAATTGGCCCAGACAATGGCCACCAAAAGAAATCTAGCCAACAAAGAGATACATGATAGAAAAGTAAAGGCTCAAGAGCTTACGCCTAGAGACAGTGTGTTGTTGAGAAATTTAGGATTGCATGATAAACACAAAATTGCTGATCGATGGCACCATCTTCCCCATGTCATAGTTGGAAAGTTGGATGATTTGCCAGTGTACAAACTGCGCCCAGAGAATAACTCCAAAGCTGTCAAGACCATGCACCGTAACCACTTGCTACCTATTGGTCAAGTTATAATTGAGGCTGAAACTGCTGAGATTGATCCCCCTTGACCAGTGACTCTGCTGCTGCAAGAAAGAAACAGTTAGCCTTCCACCGTGGTTGCTGATTTAAGACTTCCCCCGCAGCAGGCCCAGAATGATAGTGACTGCCAGTCTAACTCGGATGACAGTGAGTGTGATAATGCCTATTACCCCTCATATGAACTGAGTCAGTTGTTTTGTGGAAATCCTATGCTGAATTATGGGGATGAAGCTGGGCCTTCTGGACTGCCTAATGCCTCGGCATCATCGTTAGAGCCAATGCTTCCTGAAGGTGAAGTGCAAAGTATCATGTCTGAGGATGCTGAGTCTTTGTGTATCGTGGAACTGTATGATTTGCCTGAAGGAGAGACTGATGGTATGAGTCTTTCTGGTGACATTCCAGAACTTGAGGAACACTATGAGAGTGCTGACAACCCCCTTCAGTGCCAGAGTGTCTTAAAAATGAGCCAAGTGCTGTAGAAACAGAGACTACAGAGTAAGGGTCTGACAGTGCTCCCAGCTTGAACATTCCCCTTCATGCAGAGGCACCCCCTCACAAGTGATGAAAGCTCCAAGACCATTGCTGAAAGTACAGAGACTGTGGTTGTTCACCCCAGAAAGACTGGCCGAGCTATCAAGCCAGTGGTACGCTTCAGTTACGATTCCCCTGGGAGGCCAGTGGATTTGCCTCTCAATGTAGTCTACAAAGAGTGTTTATGTTTCTCAGAGATCACTGCCCAAATTGAGCTTGACGGCCCATTCCAGGTTACTTGTTTTGCCCTCTCACCATGGTGCCTCTGCCCCAACCAGCCCCAAGTTAGCTGATAGAGAAGGGCCCCCTCTTGCATTGTTTAAAGTACAAGAAGTTATTACATGATTCTGTATAGTAATGTTCAATTTACCTGTGTGAAATATGCATAATATATTGTCAGAATGGAAAAGATATAGTGGAGTACATTGAAATGTATAGTAAAGTGACAAGTTATGCCAACTGATGAATCAGATAGTACTTGTATAGCATGCTAATGGTATAAATGTCTTGTATATGTTGCATTTTTAATGTTATAATGGTACAGACTTGATGTGGATGCCAAGTTTTCCCAGGCAGGGAAGGATGTAACCCCCCCTACAAATGGGGGTTCCCAAAAAGTGTTCCTTGAGCTTGCCTAAATGCTCACTGCCAGGCTGTTGTCCTGCGTTTTAGCAGTTTAAATGTGATTACCAAAGCCTGTATAGCCTCTGTGTACTGTCTCTTTATGAGCTGCCTGATTGCAGCATAAGTAATCTGAGAAGGAGCTCTGTTGAAAGATATAACTATTTGCTGAAAATCATTTAGAGTAATAATGATAATGTAGTTTGTCTAACATGATTTCTTTGCAGTGAGGACTGTTTTGTTTGTCTCCACTATCTTGGTCCTGGACTGCAAATTGGACCAATCAGTTCTGGTGGGACCTAAAATGTAGCTGGACTACAGGAGCTGTCTGAATTCAAAATCTGTAGGAACTTTAGTTTTGTTTTGTTTTTTGTGCCTTTTTTGCAACTGAAGGGGGAGCTCTTGCTTTGACTGACAGCCAAATCAGCCAACCAAACCTTCTGGATCTTGGGGAAGTCCTGGGCTGCTTACAGTTTTCAGTTAGTTCTGAGCTGGGAAGTAAAATGAGAAGAGCTCGGGTGTATTTTGGGCAGCAATCCTGAGTGGATTTGCATGGGAAAACTGTGAAAGGGCTGAGTTTTTGGCTTGCATGTCTGCTAGCTGCTCCTGAGAGGGAGGGAAGATAATTATTTTGGACTAAATCCAAGTTTGTGTGACTAAAGTAAGCTACTGAAGTGGGCCAGGCTCAACCTGAAGAAGACTGAAGATTTTGCTGAATGCGATCAGCCTGTCAGGAGTTCCAGCTACCCCTAAGCTCCCAGCGTGTGCAGAGACTTTGCAATTGTGACTGGGGAGCACTTTGCCTGGTACAGTGGAATTCCTGTACATGTAAATACGCTATGAGCTGCTAGTGGGTTGTGAGTTAGTTCCCCACTGTGTGAACTGTGTTCTGCTTGCTGGAAGCTGTGTCCAGCCCAAAATGGACTGCATCCGAATTTGTCTCTATGTGGTCTGGGCCTTGCCAGACTGGCCCAGCCAGACTACCCACTGCACAGAGAAGCCATCAACAAGAGACCTGCCTGGGGATCAGCCCCCAACATGCTTGAACAGGAACGACGCCTCTGCGACTCGTGTGGGCCTTGCTTCTCCTAGCATTCCAGATCAGCCACCTGAAATCTCGATTTTTGTCCGCCTACGTCCAGTCTTGGGTATTGTGAGTAAATACCAGGGTAGCTCCCTGCAACAACAGCTTAATCTGAGTGTGTCATCTGATTGTCTTGTTGTTTTGTTTCCTTTACGAACTGAGCCCTCTGGATTACAAATATTGCGTACTGTGCGTGTTGTGTTTTCCATTACAGGGCCCCAACCAGCTGCAACCCCGTGCAACAGTCCTGGCGAGCCCATCTCTTCTCCACCTGGGTACCAAGATGTGTGACTGTGTGGGGGGACTCAAAGCTCATGCATAACTGCTTGATTGATATAACCTTTAAGCTAATTAACCTGATTTTGCCGCTTCCTTGTTCAAGTCCCCTGAATAAATCAGATCTAACTTTTTCTGCATGTCATCTGACTGTGGTTCCAGTTTGTGCTCAAAGTACTGTACTGTTGCTATTTGCTTTGCATAACCTTGTTTTACAGGGGGTCCCCAGGGTCAAGCCAGAGGAACCAGCCCTGGTGGTAAGTGTAAACAGTGTGAGTACTTGTGTGGTGTACCAAGGGTATTGTGAAAGTGATTATTGTACAGTGTTCAGGCCACTAGAGGGGAAAGAGGGGAGTTACAGTGTCCCGGAGGGCTGTGCCCAGGTTAGCTTGACCACTACCAGCCCTGACCTCTGGGTGGAGGTACCCATTTCAGAGCTCAGGCCCCTTAACCTGCTACTAGCCAAGCAGGCAGGGGTAGTAGCCCTTGGGATAGCACCACCTTGGGGTTGCACAAGGGTACTATCCAATCCAACAAATAAATTAGACACATTTGTGGGGAGGACAGAACATGGAACACAAAAATATCACAAGGCCACAAAAAGGGAAAAAGAGGGTTGGCACACAAGCTGAAAGTAATGTGCACAAATGCCCTCAGCCTGGGGAACAAATCCTAGACCTAATGGAATTAATGAAAGATGGAAACCTGGACATAGTAGCTATTACAGAAACATGGTACGCAAGGAACAATGACTAGGAGCCATACCAGGATACACATGTAACCCTTTTTTACAATCTCTTAATACTTTTGTACCTGGCAGCTTTTGCTTTAACACTGATCTGGAATTTTGGGCTGTCCTGCCTAGTCATTGGCTAGCTTAGAATGGAAGGCAGATTTCATAAACACTTGACCTCCAACAATGACTACTGAGCTGACCCTCTCCGCCACCCTACGTGTCTAGGGGAAGATGGTATATTGTCTCAGAGAAGGGGGGAGAGGATCTGATCCAAACTGGTCAACTGTCTTACAGATGCTCAAAATAAAAGGTGGTTACAGTACCTTCAGTCCAGAGGGGGATTCAGTTTCTTGACAGCTGGAGGCCTCCGGCACAGAAGGGGACATCTCTCCAGTCTGCCCTCGGGAAGTCAGGACCGAGGCTTGGCTATTTCTCTGTAAAATAGTTGGTTAGGGGACACCACAGTGCAGGCTATCACTTTATAATAATTCATAGTTCCACACAACTTGTAACACAACAGGCATCCTTTTTATATTTTTAAAACACAAGGCTCAAGCCACCTAATCCTCGACGAACATGTTTACATTTTGAGTGCACTTTCAGACTCCTCCACACCTTCAGTGGCCCTTGGCCATGGCACAGCACTTTAGGGGAACTGGGGGATTGAACCTGCAACCTTTTGATGACATACCGAGCCTGTGGGGCTCATGGATTTAGAGATTTTCAACCAAAGTGGGGTCCTTAACTGCTCTCACTGACACTTTCTTCTACATCTTGCCCCTTATCTGCAGTGAGGATGAGGAAGGTTTCCTCACATTTTCCTTTCCTGAGGTGCTCAGCTACTTTCTCCCGCCGGTGGGGGCAGGTTACTTTCTATGACATTCTCTATGGCTTTTACTCTGGGGGCTTTGGCTGGATCCAGTTCCAACATTTGCCCTAAGCATGTCCTTGCTACCGTGGCTTTCCCTGCCTCCGGCCCAGAAAAGAGGAACTCGGTGGAGGGGGCCTGTCTTCCTAAAGCACTTAGCAGGATTGACCCAACAAAACTAGCAACTTTTACCAGGTGGACGCAGGAAACAAAAAGGATAGGAACTGTCAACTTATACCCTTTCAGGTGATCCATCTGCCACATGAGTGCTTGGGCCCCCATTGCAGCCACCAACTTCTATGGTTCAGTAAGGAGACTCCCTGTCTCCTCAATACTACACTCTGCTGCTTCTCCCTGTTCAATCACTGCCCCACTGGTGGGTGGGTGTATGCTCTGCTCTGCCATACTTCATGTAGAGGGGCTGGCAGCCCCCTCTACAACAGGCCTCGCCGGCCTTCACATGCTGGGCTGCCTGCTGCCACAAACCACTGTGTTGCTCCCTCATGCATCTCCTCTCGATTCTCTCTCCTCACAACTCCCCTCATGCCTGATAGGCGTGAAAAACCCCTTCGTGTGCGCACGCTTCCGATGCCTTAAAGGGCAATCAAAGTAATCTCCTTGCAATTGGCAGGGGGTTACACACATTTTTAGGAAGGACAGGGAAGGCAAGGGAAAAGAGACGGAGGGGTAGCTATGTATGTGAAGGAGGGGATTAAAGCAATAGCAGCTCAAGGGTTACTCAGTTCTTTACCGTACCTACTAATGTAATATATGGACTGATTGATGTCTTGCACCTGTTCTTGTGATGTTGCACTATCTGCTGTTTTGCATACTACTCTGGGCTGTCTCTGCCTTTTGCTGTGGAATGTTACTCAGTTCTTTACCTTACTTGCCAATGTAATATATGTACTGATTGATGTCTTGCACCTGTACTTGTGATGTTGTACTATGTTTACCGATGAGGAGCCTTTGCAAAAGAGTCTTTGACTCAAAGGGTGTAATTCTGATATCTCAATAAATAAATAAAAAGATGGAGCATAGGCACTGTGGGTTACACTGGAGGTGGGGGAAAAAGGGCAGCCATTGGCATTGGAGTGATTTACAGGCCTCCGGCACAGGGGGAGGAATCAGATGAAGTTCTTGTGGAAACCATCCATAACATGGCAGCCAAAGGGAGCTGCTACTAATGGATGATTTCAACCTGCCTGAGTTAGACTGGAGCACTCAGACTGCGAGTACAGGGGACAGGTACTTCATGACTGCCCTGAATGGGGCAAACTTAAGACAGCTTGTAGCAGAACCAACTCGCGAGGAGGCTATACTGGAGTTGATCCTGACCAACGGGGACTGGATCACAGATGTGGAGTTGGGCAGTCTCCTTGGCACCAGTGACCACGGGACCGTATGGTTTAAGGTGGCAGTATAGCACAGTGGGTTAAGGCTCTGAACTGCAGATCTGGAGACCTGGGTTTGAATCCCACAGCCACCTAGGTGCATACTGTGTGATCCTTGGCAAGTCACTTAACTTTCTTGTGCTCCCCGGTTGTATCTGGAAACAAGCTTCGCCTTAGTGTGCTACTCCTGGTTTAACAATGATCCCTTTCCCTTTCCCTAAGTTAACCACAGTGGAGGAGGCAAGCTATACAAGGATAAAGGTCCTAGATTTCAGGCAGGCTAACTTTAAGAAAATGGGTAGAAATCTCAAGAGCCCTAGCAGTGGAAGGTGCAGGGGGAGATGTGGAAAAATGGTGGTCTAGACTCAACAGAATCATAACACAAGTAACAGGTCACTGTGTCAAAATTCATAGCAAGAGTAAAAGAAAGAAAAGGCCATTATGGTTTACAAAGGTAGTGGCCAAGAAAGTAAGGGAATAGAAAAGAGTCTTCAGGAGATACAAGGAAACACAAAAGGATGAGGACAGAGAACAAAATCTGGAGAAACAGAGGGATTCTGAGAAAATAATTAGAAGGGCTAAAGCACAGACAGAGGAAGGTATAGCACAGGCTATTAAGAAAGGTGACAAGACCTTCTTCAGATATATTAGTGAGAGGAAAAAGAACAGAAATAGGATTGTTAAGCTGAAGAAGGAAGGAGGAGAAAGGGTAGAGGACGACCTAGAAAAAGACTGAGATACTGAACAAGTACTTTTGCTCAGTATTCTCCAGGGAATTCCCCTTTGCTGCTCCTCACTCCTTTGTTGCTCCCAGCTCCCCTATCCTTCTCTTTCATCTTTTCCCTGTCCTCTGCCTTATCCGCTTCCACTGCCTTTTCATAACCCCCCTACCACTTTCCCCCTCTCTCTGTCATGCCACTCTTCTCCTGAGTATTTTACAGTCTCGTGGCTCACCATCTTACCATGTTTCTGCTAATGTAAATATTGTATCTAGTTATCTGCTGTAAATATTGTATCATACCTGTATTTTATTTGATGTCAAACTTGTTGTGATGAATATCCTCCTACCATTGCTTTCTTTTTATCTCAGGTGTATATTCATTATTGCATACCTAGCTTGTATTGTAATCCTATGGCTGTATGCTTCGGGTCGACCCTGAAAAAGGGACTATAATTGTCTCAGTGGACTTACCCGGTTACCAAAACTCAATAACTAACTAACTAACTAACATAAATAAAAGCAGATAAGGCAGAGAAGAGGCAGGTAATTACAGGCCTGTAAGCCATACCTCAGTAGTGGGGAAACTAATTACTTAAGGAGGGGATTCTGAATTTTCTGGAGGATAGCGGGGCACAGGATCCAAGGCAACATGGATTCTCAGTGGGAAGGTCCTGTCAGACAATGCTTATAGATTTCTTTGACTGGGTAACCAGGGTGGTAGATCAGGAAGGGATGGTGGATGTGGCCTACCTGGTTTTCAGCAAGGCCTTCAACACACACCTCTCAACCTCATGCCTCATAAATCAGGGACAAGGTTTAAAAAATCAGGGACAAAGGACTAAAATCAGGGACACATCTTTAAAATTGTTGATATCCACTCAGGAAGCTGTTAGGATAAGGGGCTTAGTGTAAAATCATTTTCTAAGGAAGACCAAGTGTGTAACTTCAATGTTTGACGTTATCTTGTGCTTACAACCGTCACTGTTTGGTCACAGAAATGCACTTTTTAGGAGGGAAGCAGTAAAATTCTGAGGCAATATCAGGGACATCCCTAAAAATCAGGGACAGTTGAGAGGTATGCTTCAACACCGTCCCACACAGGAGATCGCTAAATAAATTGGGGAACCTGGCAGTGGGTCCTACGGTGGTAAAGTGGGTTGGGAACTGGCTAAGGGACAGGACTCAGAGGATGGTGGTAAATGGCGTGAAATCTGAGGAGGGGAAGGTGACCAGCATGCTGCCACATAGGTTGGTGCTCTGGCCAGTCCTATTCAATGTGTTCATTAGCGACATTGCAGAGCATCTGGAGGGAAAGGTGTGCCTCTTCGCAGATGACACTAAGATTTGCAACAGAGTGGACACACCAGAGGGGGTGGAAAAAATGGGAAAGGACCTAAACCTATCAGAGGAGTAGTCGGGCATCTGGCAGTTGAGTTGCAATGCTAAAAAGTGCAAGATCATGTACCTGGGTCACAGGAATCCAAGGAAGAAGTACAGGATGGGTGGGGAAATTCTGGCCACCACGAGTCAGGAGAGAGACCTGGGGTTATCATATCTAATGATCTGATGGCGACTAAACAGCGTGAAAAGATGATGGGGAGAGCAACAGAATGTTGGGGTACAAAGGGAGAGGCATAACAAGCAGAAGGAAAGAGGTGGCGATACCACTGTACAGATCACTGGTGAGGCCACAGCTGGAGTACTGTGTCCAGATCTGGAGATCATATCTCCAGAAGGACATTGACAAAATAGAGACAGTCCAGAGTAGGACAACAAAGATGGTACATGGACTGCACCAGAAGCACCATGAGGAAATACTTAAGGACCTTAATATCTATTCACTGGATTAAAGAAGGGAGAGGGGAGATATGATAGAGACTTTCAAGTACCTTAGGGGAATAAACGGTACATTTGGAAAGCATATTTCAGAGAAAACTCTGCACAAGAACAAGGGGGCATGATATGAGGCTGAAGGGTGGAAGGCTCAGGGGTAATGTTATGTAACCCCCCCCCCGACTACTTTACACGGTTAGCTACCCTTGGCATCCATAACTGGGAACAGACTTAGAACATTTTGAAATGGTACCACCCCAGCATTGGGAATGTATACCAGGCCCATTCTTCTACAGATCAAGGGGTAGGGGTGTACAAACATAATAACCTATTTGGTATTTACAAAACCATGTCCTGGGGAGAGAATGTTTGCTAGGCATAAGCTAGACCTATCTTCTAGAGGGGTACCCAGTAACTCCACACAGGAAGCAATAACGTAACTGTCTAGATCGTAGTTGGGGTTGTAAAGTGTGACTTTATTCCAAAAGTTGTTCTTCAAAGCAAGTGTGGACTCCCAAGGTTTACACATCATGGCACTAGGAACTTGCCGAACAATGAATCGACTGTATATAACAGAAAACTCTTTGTATTCCCACCACAGTAGGACACAGGAAGCTTGCACTTTGTATTCCCACATGTCGTAAGACATAGAACATTGCTTCCAGTGGCACTGGCCACAATTGAAAACACATTTTGCTAAGAACTAGCACCCTTCTTCATAACCAGAGAAGAAACTGCAACCCACTCCAGGGGGTAAAATTCTCTTCTGACATTTGGCCATTTGTCTAACATAACCAGATGCCCTTATTGAATCTGTTAGTCCTGAACTGGTTACTCCAGATGGAGTACTGCCCACCCTTTGCTCCCAAATCCATACTCTGCCATTCTTTCAGAGTTGCACCTTAAAGGAAAACTCCACCCTCATATCTTCTAAATGCTATTTGTTTCCATGTCAATAGACAACTCTTTTCTTGTAGCTGTTAAGGATGTATGCAAATGTTTTAGTCTTTCTTTACAGTTCATACTAGGCCCTGTGACTGCCCTGGGAGTCTTCATTTGATGGTTGTTGAAATCTCATTGTCCCCGAGAGCTGCATTAGCATATGAGAACACGATGCGTGATCACCCTTTAAACTCCCCAGTATGCCTGCCTGCTTAATTAGTCTTAAAAGGAACAAGCTGCAAAAAGGTGTGGAATATCACATTTACCTTCAGTGAGCTTTGCAAACTATCTGAGTTACAATGCAAATTGTTTTGCCTTTAAACTTTCCTCAGTTCATGAGTTTCCAGAGAGATTTTGCAGTGTATTTGTTCTTTTAGCATAAAGATACTTGGTACAAATGGATGATCTGACATCATGTTCTCATATGCTAATGCAGCTCTCAGGGACAATGCAATTTCGACAACCACAAAATGGAAATTCCCAGGGCAGTCACAGGGCCTAGTATGAACTGTAAAAACAGATTAAAACATGTGCATACATCCTTAACAGCTACATGAAAAGAGTTGTCTATAGACATGGAAACAAATAACATTTAGAAGATATGAGGGTGGAGTTTTCCTTTAAACATTCGGAAACACACTTTGGAAATGCTTATTGAATGAAATTTGGCATCCAGCATTCGAATCATTACAACTGGTAGTGGAAAAGTTAAAGTCCTGAACGACGTGATATAGTCATACCTCTGGACATCACACACTTCAGCCAACTTTAAATTAAAACAGTCTCGCACTTCTGAATTCACAGAAAAATTGTGCCTTCCCTTTTAGACAGGGAACACAACAGCACAGGTACTTGCTTCCTTTAGCAAAAGTCGGATCCTACTCATTGTTAGACATTTTAGGCAGCTTCAAACATCCTGGACCAAAAAGGGGATTGCCCCTTGGATCCATCCTCTAGCAGTCCTTTTCACCCCTCCAGGGATGAAAATCAGGAAAGCCTGCTGCAGAAATGGTTTCCACCACTTCTCTTGGCAAACTGGAGAATACCAGGACTAGAGTGAGAATGCTGGGCACTCAACTCAAAGCCCATAGCTGAGCATTTCTCACTCCTCCAAATTCAAACTGCAACTCTCTACTACTGTCTCACACTGACTCCCATCTCAACATTTTAACTCCTTTCATTACAGCTGGCACAAGGGTTATGCTGCTCCGAGAGTTCCCAAATTAGCTCATCACTTCAGTCTCAGCTGAGTCCAAGTAAACAGAACAGTGAGCAGGTGAAAAACCATTTAACTAGTTAATCACCAGTTGCCTCTCCCTGCCTAGGAATGATACTGATGGGATTCTAGTAACCCCAGATGACTGGGTGGTTACACTCACCACATACCTGATGAGTGACTGCCCGCAGTCATATCTCCATCTGACACTTGACCATCCTACCTTTGTGTTACCTACGGGGTTGGGGTGGGGGGTCAGGCCCTCCCCTACCATGTGCCAGGCACAGGCAGAGAACACTAAAGGAACAGAGGCTGGCTTATGAAACTTCAGCCCCTACTCTACAATCTATATATGGATTTCCAGCGACTCCATGAAACTGCCTGGAGCATGTCCTAATAGATCAGTACTGAGAGTTCTACTGCAGATCAGGACCCCCATCTGTTTATCCCCCTAGCCCTCAAGGGAAAACTATCCGACCTAGGCTACCTACCAGGGGAAAAAACTGTTCCCCAAAACTTCCCAGGGTACCTCTGAACAACAAAAGGAAAACATACACTACATTACATTACATTTCCCAAAAATCACATCTGTGAAGAAACACATGTTAATACCCTGTTAACCATAAACATTTCTAAAAACACTAAAGAAAGGGGAACTTGGATGAGTTCCAAACCTCCTCTTCTGTTCTTCTTTTCTTCTTCAGGAACACCTGCAAGAGAAGAAAAACACAAAACACATTCTACATTCCACACAGTGCCTAAACCTCCACCCAACACTACAGAACCCCAAGGACACTTGTTTTCATAAAAGTACAAACGTAAAAAATGGAAAGAAAACAGCTAAACAACACATTTGGGGTTGGAATTCCCTAAAATGTTCAAAACTAGGGACCAATGTAACTGTTGCCTGTGGGCATTGTCCATTAAAGAGTCTCTCCTAGGCCGAAGACTGTTGAAGAACAGTTCTTGGACAGGATAGGGCCTGTATAGCACTGCAACCTATGGAGAGAGTCTTTGATGAAAACAATAAAGTTCCTTGGATAGTCTTCAAATGTAGGATGTGTTGTACAAAGTCAGTTAATGTAAATAAAAAGGTTTCCTTACCAGCTCCTTGAAGGATGGAAATATTATATCTTACTCCTCAAGCTGAGCACCTCATCCCTTCAGACCAGAAGGCATCTTTGGATACTGCTGGGTTGATGGCTTCTGGAAAACCAAACGATGAAGCAGGAAAACTGCTGGGTTAATGCTTCTGGAAGGCCAGACGATAGAACAGGAAAATTGCTGTGCTGAGAAATTTGGATACACCTGAAGAAATCCGGGAATACCGGAAGAGCTGCATCTTCCTCCATAGATACTGCTGCTTTGGATGACAGACATTTGGCCTGCCACTGCTCACTTCCTTAAGGCATGCTGGTAATATTCACAGGGAGTTGCACGATTAAGGGCAATACTACTCAGGGTGTGGGGTGAGGACAATGGCCTCATCTGGGCGTTCCAGGCTGATGTTGTGAAGTGTCTCTTGCCCAGCCCCATCCACAATTCACACAGTGTCCATAAACAGAGTCCAGTCCAGTCTCCGGAATCTAAGGCTATCATTGATGATTTTGTCCCTTATACATTCTGGTACCCCTAGGTGAAAATTCTTACTTGCCTCCTCCATAAGCCAGGATTGCCTGTTCTGTTCAATTTCCTTCCAGGCTCGGCGAGGAAAGGTAGAAAAGGACTTCCCATATGTGGCATCAGCCCTCCTACAAATCAGTCTTTCCTCCTTACTACTCTTTACTAGTTTGTAGACCATGGCCTGGCTTGGGGGTGGCCAGTCCTGGTTGAGCCAGTGTTTCAGACTCAAAGAATGAAAGAACTTGTCTTCCACTACCTCTATGGACAAATTACTAGAGCCATCATCTACTGTCTCTGGCTTCTCTGAGGCAAGAGCTTGGGGTGACTCACAGTAGCCCCCAACATGAAGATACTCTTCTTCATCCTCCTCTTCCTCCCTCATGATCTGTGCCCAAGAGTGAGTACATGTCCTCACTCCTGAGACATTCCATTCCTCACTGGGCATGGAGGTGGAAACCTCCCAATTCAATGTCTCTTGTACTTCATCCTGCCCCACTAGGCTAGGACTTGTATCCTGTCTCAATGGGTCAACTGATCCCTCTGTTGCACTGTCCATCTGGGACACAGGTGTGGAAACCTCTCTCTGTTCCTGCCTTGCAGTGGATCAACATCAATTTTACCCGCTCTTTCTGTAACACACTCAGTAGAACTTTCCCCAACAGGTTCAACCTTGTGCTGCCTGCTGCTACTGGCAGGGTCCCCTGCCAGGGTCCACGTGGAAGCCAGTCAAATTCTTGTTCTCCGCTCTGGAGCTGTACCCCTGCTCATTCCAAATTTTGCAAGGCAGTTCAAGCAATGGAGTATCAAAAATACATCCCTTCCAGCCTTTAGACACACAATGCATAGTCTCACTGGATAGCTAGGAATCGCTACATCCGGGTTAACCTGTCACCATAGTAGGGTCTCTCTACCTTGCTCAGTGCTGCCACCTCCTCAGAGATCATAGCTTGGGCATAATCCAGGTATTGGGGTGCTTTCAAAGTCTTGTCTGTAAGCAAACACATAAACTTTTCGTTACCGAACTGCTCACTAGTCACATATGGTCTCACAAAATGGCTCCCTGCTGCTGTGTTTACATTGCTGACCCCGTCCTGTCATGGCATCAGTAATTTTTCTCATGCATCACAATCAGTTCAACTTGCTCAAAAAACGGAGTTTCCGACCTTTCTGGCTACTGAAATTACTTTAATTTGCAAACGATTGTCTCTGATGGTACATTTCAGCACATCCATACTGATTTAAAACTGGTAACTTGACTTTGTGATCAGCACAGTTCAGGAAAATTCTATTTACATATGTATAACTGCTCAGAGTCATTTGTAAGCCCCATAGTATTTCTTTACTCGGGATTGCCTGTTTGCTGCATCCCACTTCTACAACTCACAGTCCTGCTGCTCAGAAATCTACTGTTGCTGAACCCATTCCTCATTGCTCACAGTTTGTTGCTCAGAATTTACTGTTTGCTGCACCTGCTTTTACAATGCACAGTCCTTTCTTTGCACATAAATCACATTGTTTGCACACAGATTTAACTGGCTTGGCATTGACTCACAGTTTGTTTGCTTAGTTCACTTGTTTACTCACTGTTTATTTTATTGAAAATCTAGGATTACAAATACCTTTGAGCCAAGGCTCTTTTACAAAGGTTCCATGTCAAGAGAGTACAAACACTTTAGGCTAAGCTACATTGGTCTATACGTAGGCAAACAAAACAATTTTTAAAACAGGGATTAAATAACAACACTCATTGGTTCAGATGTTGCATCATAGAAATAATGTAAGGAAACACTTAGGTTTTAATGCTGCTTGGGTGAGGTGTGTTGCTTGTTGCGGTACTCAGTAGCTGGTTCACTCCGATGGAAAATCTCGGCCTGCTGCCGATTGAAAGAAGGCCTCTGGGGTGAAATGGGCTGGCGGTCCTGCTGATTGTAATTATGATTGCCTCGATCACTCTCCAGTCAGTCGGAATAGGGGATGAGCCCGAAATTGCTCTTTACAAATCTATTTACCAAAGTTTTGAATGCTCACAAGCTCCTCGATGGTTCATTCTGGGCTAACCAGCTTGCATGCCACTCTTTCTCTCCTCTGCGAACACTCTGCAGCACACAGACACTGGCCAGGGGGCAGGACTGGATGTAGCCACACCAATCACTAAACACCATGTAAATGAGCTTCTCTGTCTTCTTACTTGCTCTTCCTTCATGGCAATCGTCGAGCAGGAACAAATTTAAACTGCAAACTGTAACTTTTTACTTGGCTGAAATTTCAGTGGTGGGAATGCCGTTTTGACCATTTTTTCCACAATTTTTGGACATTTTCTCTAGCGACTCCCTTAATTTGCACACTAACATACTAAAATGCCAGCAGAATAGCCTAATGGTCTTTCGTGTCTGCTCGTTTGGTCAGCCCCCACCCTGGGAGCTGAACTTACTGCTCCCCTCTCCCTCTCTGGCTTCTCCTTTCCCATTCCCGGATATTCTCACGGCACTGGTTTTTGCTCGTAGAACCCTTCCCCTGTACCTGTTCCACCCCCTCTTGAACCCCTCCACCATTTCTGCCTCCACCAGCCCCCTGGGCAGTGCATTCCATGGCTCCACCACCCTCTCAGTGAAGCAGCACCTCCTCCTTTCTCCCCTTAATCCCCCCCTCCAGTTTCCACCCATGCCCTCTAGTTGCCCCCTCCTTCCTTCAGAGCACCCTGACTGCTTCTCCCCTATTTACCCCCTTCATGTACCTGAAGACCTCTATCATGTCCCCCCGGTCCCTTCTCTCTTCCAATGTGCACATATTTAGCTCTTCGAGCCTCTCCCCATAGGCCCTATCCCCCAAGCCCCAAATCATTTTGGTTACCCTCCTCTGGACCCACTCCAGGAGTTCAATGTCCCTCTTTAAATGTGGTCTCCAAAACTGCATGCAGTACTCGAGGTGCGGCCTCACCAAGCAGTTATACAATGGGAGTATCACTTCCCTCTCTCTGGAGGTGATTCCCCTAGCGATGCATCCAAGCATCCTGTTGGCCTTTGCCGCTGCCCTCCTACAAGTCTCCGAGTAGTTCATCTTGACATCCACCACCACCCCCAGGTCCCTCTCAGCCATCCAGACTTTTAGCATTTGCCCTCCCCCCCAGAGTGTACTCTTGGCCTGGGTTTTTAGCTCCCAGGTGCAGTACCTTGCATTTCCATGCATTGAACCTCAGCTTCCACTTTCTAGACCACCTTTCCAGAGCTTCCAGGTCCCTCTGTAGGGCCACCCTCCCCTCCTCCCCATCCACCACCGCCCCCAGTTTTGAGTCATCCACAAAGACACTCATCTCACTCCTGATACCCTTCCTTACGTCAGAGAAGTAGGCGTTGAACAGAAGGGGCCCAAGGACTGATCCCTGAGGGACTCCACTCATGACTCTCCTTGGGGATGAGACTATCCCACCAACCATGACCCTCTGGGTCCAGTTCTGGAGCCAATTTCCTATCCATCTGATCTAAGCACATGAAACTTTCAGGTAACATATCTGAGTCTGTTTCTCAAAGTCCACAATACTTTTGGCATTTGAAAATTGCATTTTGAAAGTTATTTAAGTACTTTTTGATGCAGAGACCAGGACACACATTTCAATGCTTTACTGTCCATTAACAAGTTGAAAACACATAAGCAGCACTATTTTGCTTTATTGTACTGGAATACACACAAGCAGCACATTTGGGTGACATTTTTCTGGGCACAAATCTCTTGTCCAAAACTTCCTCTTTGTTTGGGTTACACTGCTGCCAGACAGAAAGATGCTAGACATACCTTCAGCAAAAATTCCTGGTTCTCTCCCCAAATTAAAACATCACTAGAGGAGCCCCAAGTTTTTGTAACCCCCTCCCTGCTACTTTACACAGTTAGCTACCCCTGGGACCCATAACTGGGCACAGACTCAGAACATTTAGAAATGGTACCACCCCTAGCTTTGGGAATGTATACCTGGCTCATTCTTCTAGAGATCAAGGCTTGGGGGTGTACAAAAGCAATGAACTATTTGGTATGTACAAAACTAGGTCCTTGGGAGAGAATGTTTGCTCATATGCCAGACCTATCTTCTGGAGGAGTACCCAGTAACTCCACACAGGAAGCAATAATGTAACTGTCCAGACCATAGTTGAGGTTCTAGAGTGCGACTTTATTCCAAAAGATGTTCTTCAAAGCAAGGGTGGACCCCCAAGGTTTACACATTGTGGCACTAGGAACTTGTAGAACAACAAATCAACTGTATCTAACAGAAATCTCTTTGTATTTCCACTGCAGTAGGACACAGGACACGTGCACTTTGCATTCCCACATCTCTTAGGACATAGAACAACTTAGACTTGTATTCCTACATGTTGTAGGACATAGAACATTGCTTCCAGTGGCACTGACCACAACTGAAAACACACTTTGCTACGAACTAGCACCCTTCCTCATAACCAGAGAAGAAACTGTAACCCACTCCAGGGGGTAAAATTCTCTTCAGATATTTGGCCATTTGTCTAAAGTAACCAGACAGCCTTAATGCACATATTAGTCCTGAACTGGTTACTCCAGATGGGGTTCTACCCACCCTTTGCTCCCAAATCCATACTCTGCCATTCTTTCAGAGTTACACCTTAAACATTCGGAAACACACTTTGGAAATACTTATTGAATGAAACTTAACATCCAGCACTCAAATCACTACAACTGGTTGTGGAAGAGTTAAAGTTCAGAACAATGTGTTGTAGTCATACCTCTGGACATCACACACTTCAGCCAACTTTAAATTAAAACAGTCTCACACTTCTGAATTCACAGAAAATATGTGCCTTCCCTTTTAGACAGGGAACACAACAGCACAGGTACTTGCTTCCTTTAGCAAGTCAGATCCTACTCACTGTTAGACATTTCAGGTAGCTTTAAACATTCTGGACTAAAAGGGGATTGCCCCTTGGATCCATCCACTAGCAGTCCTTTTCATCCCTCCAGGGATGAAAATCAGGAAATCCTGCTGCAGAAACAGTTTCCACTATTTCTGTTGGCAAACTGGAGAATACCAGGCCTAGAACTCTTATTCTCAAATTTTCTAAATGACATACCATCAGTATGTTTCTCATCCTCTGTCCATATGTATGCTGACGACACAGACTTTTTTCACCTCTGGCCAATCTCTCTCCAATGTGACATTCAGACTACAGCTTGACTTTAATAATGTTCAACACTGGCTAAGCTCTCATCAACTCTTCCTCAGTAGCAAGAAGTGAATCTCCATGACCTTTGGCACTAGACAGAGACTCTGTAGGCTGCCCTCTCTTCCCTCCCTCCACACCCTTGAGAGGACAACACTAGAGGACACCATCTCTTTCAAATACCCAGGTTTCTGGCTTGACCAACACCTTAACTTTTCTGTACATATTGATGCTATCCTGAAAAAACTGTGCCCCAAGATTGGCACCCTTTACATAAACCGTAGTTCCTTACAACTACCGGTTAGGCGTGATCTTGTTCAGAAAACGATGCTCATTATTTTTGATTATTGCGACATAGTCCACAGTGCTGCTCCTAAGTCTTCCTTACCAGGTTGGATGCTCTCTTCAATGCTTTCTGTCGCTTTGCTCTTGACTCTCCCTCCCACACACATCACTGTACCTTGTATCATTCTCTAGGTTTCCCCTCCCTTGAGTACGGGCATCTTTCTCACTGTGCCAAGTTCACTTCTAAATTCTGGTTTGGGACTTTCCCCTCTTGCCTCTCTTCCTTACTTTCTGCTCCACCACCCTCCTCCTGCCCTCTCAGATCCACTGATGCACACACTCTAGCTATTCCTCATCGCTCTACCTCCATAGACCAGGAATCTTTCTCCTACTGCTTCGCAAAGCTTTGGAACTCACTGTCACTTCCTGTTGGACTTTTCTCTTCCCCATCTTCAATCTCCTTAGCCCTTCACAATCTCTATTCCCCTAACTGCATTTGTTCTTAACCCCCCTTCAATCCTCCCAACCCATGCGCATTATCCTTTAGCTCTACTTCACTTCTGTTCTCCTAACTGTACTTATTACTAGCCTCACTTCGCACCCTTACCACCCTTGTGCACTATCCCCTACTCTTCTATCCCTGACTTACCTCCTTTCTTCTAACTGAACCCTTCCTCTGGTTACTTCCTCACATGCTACCACCTATTATACCTTCTACTCTCACCCCCATCACAACATACTGTGCTATTTCAACTCTCTACTACCATCCACAATCTACTGTGCTATTTTGACACTCTACTGTTATCCTTTCCCCCACTACCGCCCTCTTCCACCCCCACTGATGTGCTGTCTTTCTCCATTCCTAGTTTACTCCTATTTTCTCCAGCCTCCCTATTCCTTATCCCTTCCCTCTCCTCTCCTCCCCTCCGGTCACCTGCCGCATTTCACTCCTTCTCCTGCAAGCCCCTCTTCTCTCCCCCCTCCTTTTCTGCCTGGTCCTGTCCCCCTTGCAAGGTTCTCTGTCATCCTGAAGGGGTACAGATCCTGGCTCCCTCTCTTCTAACCCTCTTCCTTTCCCCCAACTTTCTAATCCTGTCTTCCCTGCAGAGTTCTCTGCATCCTGAAGAGGTATGCATTCTCTCTCTCTCTCTCTCCTTTTCCCCCTCTCCCTTCCCCCCACTTTCAAATCCATTACCTGCCCACCTCCCTACTTTCCTATCCCTCCCCTCCTGTTCCTCTGTCCCTCTCTTCTCTACCTTCCTGCTCCCTTTCTCTCCCCTCCCTTTCTGCCTGGTTCTGTCTCTCTTATAGGGTTCTCAGTATCCTGAAGGGGTTCGATCTTGGCTAACCCTCCCTCTCTCTCCCCCTCTTCCATTCCCCACCCTCTACCCCTCACCTGTCCACTTCCCCACTTGTCTTATAACTGCCCTCCTGCACTTCAAATCATGTGCTCATCCTACTACTTCTAGCACTTCAAATGTGTTATCCATCCTCTGACCTTAACCCTACTGGATCACCTGCTCTCGGGTTGCTGCAATGTATGTTATATCTGAACATGGGTTTTTTTTGCCCTAGCTGGTTGGTCTGGCTTATTTCTGCTCCGTAATTTTACTACACTGTTTTGTTTTAGTAATTGTACTTGTATTGCTCTGTTATTGCTATGTATTTGCCTGTTCTCACAATTATTGTACCCCCACCCAGGACACTTCTGGAAATGAGCTGCTTATAGCTCATGTTATCTTTCCTGGTGAAACATTTTCCAAATAAATAAAAATAAAAAAATAAATGTGAGAATGCTAGGCCTGCAGCTCAGAGCCCACAGCTGAGCAGTTTTCACTCTTCCAACTTCAAACTGCAACTCTCTACTACTGACTCACACTGACTCCTGTCTCAAAATTCTATCTCCCTTCTCCACAGCTGGCACAAGGGTTATGCTGCTGCGAGAGTTCCAAATGAGCTTATCACTTCAGTCTCAGCTGAGGCCAAGCAAACAGAAGAGTGAGCAGGTGAAAAACCATTTAACTAGTTAATCACCAGCTGCCTCTCCCTGCCTAGCACTGATACTGAGGGGATTCTAGTAACCCCAGGGAACTGGGTGGTTACAATTAGGAAGTACGTTTTCACTGAAAGGGTGGTGGAGCCATGGAACAGCCTTCCAGCAGAAGTGGTGGGGGCAAAAACAATACAGGGGTTCAAGAGTGCATGGGACAGACATAAGGGTACCCTGGAGATGTGCAGAGCAGGAGAGCCACAGATCAAATAGGATCTGGAGCTGTAGCAGTGAGTAGGGAAATGGTCAAACTAGGTGGGCCACATGGTCCTTATCCGCTGACAGATTCTGTTTCTATGTTTCTACATCTACTGTACTTGCTTGTGTCATTTCTTTAGTGGCACAGCAACAGCCTCCGAGTGTGCAGTTGTTTTGGAACTCCTGCCATTTGTAAGGTTCATGTATTTTTGTAACAACATACAGTATTCTGGTCTTTGAAAATCTTCCTTGTTCTTTTTTTGAAGGCTGCTGATGAGATGTACTTATCTTGAAAAAAATTATTTTCTTTTTTGTCAGTTTGTTTCAGGAGATCATAGTCCAGCTGAGTCCTAGTAAAACAAGGATTTCCTGATGTTTTCTTCAGTGAAACTTGTTAATTATATTAAGTAATTATGAAGTAAGACGCAGTTCGGGCTTCTTTCTTTTATTACATGCTTGGGCTATTTAATGTAAATGCTTATCCTTTTAGATTTGCACAAGAAAATCATTGTTATTGTTCTTTTGATTTTAAGGTGGTGATGTTCAGCAGTGTATTTGTGCTATCCACACAAACAAGCACTTATTTCAGAATGTCCAAGAACTCGATGATGTTTCTTTACTGAAAGGGAAAAATGGATAGAATACTTTGCATGAATCAGGACCTAGTGCTGCAAATATTGTACTAATTTTATCAGGTATCACAAGATATTTATGTGCGACTCTGTGAGGTCCTGCTTGACAAGAGACTCAGTAGTATGCACATTTTAATATTCTCTCTGTTATACTGTACTAGGACTTTTTTGGGTTTGTGCTTATGCAAGTCCACCCCCACGAAATCTGGGGGATTAACTGTGCCTTGTATGTGAGCCCCATTGCCCCGATGTTGCTGTTTCTGCCTCCAATCCCCTTGATTGCTGAATGGGACTGGAGGGCTGTATTGAGGAGCATCTGGTGGGATTTGGGACAGGGCTCCCTCCTGATGTTCATGACCACAGCCACCTAAGTTCTCTGTCCCTTGGCCCCATAAAGGGAGCAGAACCAAGGTCCTTGAGCTGTTCTTTGTCTCTGAGCTCTTTAAGGGACATTTGTGTAGTTCATCAAGTGGTCCTACAGCTGAACTGGAATGTAAACAAATATGGCCGTGTGTGAGGTTTTGCTCATGTGTGGCCGGGGAGCTTAAAGGAGCTGAAGCTTCTTGTAGTGTGTTTGGTTGTGTGGTAACAATCTGCATAGATTCCCAGCTCCAGGGTAGGCAGCAGACCTAGGGGTCAACAGAGGGGCACCCACAGGTATGGTATTGGTGAGCTCAGCAGTAAAAATGGGCTTAAAGTATAGAGGCTGTGCTGTACTGTAGACAAAATGTAAACAATAATAATGGCACCCCTTAAGTCATTCCTGCTGCTGGGGCCACTGGGAAGGGGTGAGAACTGTCTGGCCAATCAAATGGGTAATTGTGAGGCTGATATAAGAGGGAGCAGAGCCCAAGAAAAGGGGAGATCCACGAAAGAGAGTTGTAAGGGTGGTGTTCGGCATCTGAGCTGTTTAAATATGGTTCCAAGTGAGTGCTATTTGAGCCTCCATGTACTGTCTCTTTAAGAGATGTCTGCTTGCAGACTTAATTAGTTTGTATGGGGGGACTGTGTATTTAATGCTCGAATCCTGCCCAGGCTGCTGTCAATTTGCTCCATTTCTGCCGTTGCTACATGTGCAGAGGGAGCCTTGTTGAAAGATATAACTGTTTGCCAGAAATCATTTAGAGTGAGTGAGAAAATGTAGTTTGTGTAACCTGTCTTCATTTTAGCTCGAACTGTTTCAGTGTAACTCTTTCATTTTGGTCCTGAATAGCTGACTTGGACCAATCAGGATGATAAGAAGATCCTAAAATGGAGCCTGTGGATGAATCGGAACTTGGACTCTCAATTTTGAGCCAGCCACAAGGGGATTGTATGGGTAGTGACTCTGGGAAATGTAGTTTTAACCTTGGCACCTTTTTCCACCAACAGAGGGAGTCTTATTGTGAGTGACAGCCAAACCAGTCAACAGAATGCTGTGGAGCTGAAGGAAATGCCCTGCTCTGTGACTGGAAAGATTAGATCAGTTGTGACTGTGAAGAGAGAAGGAGCTCTGTGTTTCTGCGGAGTATAGTTTCACGCGGGAAGTGCATGTGAGGCCCTGAGTTTCGGTCTGCAGCCTTTGTGAGTGCCAGTTTGGACTAAATCCTAGTTGTGAGGAGAAAGAAGCACTAGAAGTATGGAAACCAGGCTCACCCTGTAGAAGACTGGAGAAATTGCTGTATCACGCTCGGTCTGTCAGGAACTAAGCTGCTGTGTGTGCTCCCGGGTATTTTGCGGTAACTGCGATTGGGATCGAGGAGCAGTCTGCCTGGTATAGTACTTTCCTTTTACTTATGAATGTGCATAGTGCTTGTGGGGAATCGCTATTTCCAACCCCCAGTGCTGTGTGCTGTGTGTTGAAGCTGGAAGCAAACCCCAGCTTGTCTTGGACTAAATCCATTTGCGATAAACTGCAGTGGGATCCAGTCACAAGGACTTTGTCTCCATGCCTTGTTGTTCTGGCAATCCAGAAGAACATCCACCATCCAGTTTTCAGCTCGGGTATTGTGAGTACAAGTCAGGGTATTCCTCTGCAGCCTGTTTTCAATCACAAGTGTGTCATCTAATTCCTGTTGTTTCACTGCTTCATGGACTGAGCCATCTGGCTCTGGATTACAATTGGGTGTTGTGCATATATTTTCTTCTACAGGGCTCTGTCCATCTGCACCTGCTGGCCAACCCCGAGCAATGGACCATGGCTAGCCCCCCCCCAACCTGGGTACCCA
Organism: Neoceratodus forsteri; assembly: GCA_016271365.2. Lineage (NCBI taxonomy): Eukaryota > Metazoa > Chordata > Ceratodontiformes > Ceratodontidae > Neoceratodus > Neoceratodus forsteri. The sequence continues at coordinate 79,373,237 of CM028133.1, read as the reverse complement.
GAGTGTGACTTTTCAGCCCCTGTATGTGTGCACAGTACTGTGATTTATTTATTTATTTAGTTTTTGTTAACCGGGTAAGTGCGCTAGTCAGCAAGTGACTGTTTTCAGGCACGACCCGGGAGGTACAATTACAATACACAAAGAGTACAGCCAGATTATTAAGACAACGAGTACAAAAAATGCAGAGAGAAATACATATGGCAATGTAACATACATTAGTAAACAAAAATATACTTTAGCACTTGATCATGGAACATACTCAAAAATGTGAATAGTAGAAGGCAGAAAATAAGAGAGGATAGGCATCAGTAGAAAAGACACAAGGAAGGGAAAACTGGCAAAAGGATGGGAGAGAGAGATTAAGTGGAAAGGAGGTGCCATCAGATACGGCAACAGCAGGGTGAGGTACCAATCTACGGCCGGGCCTATGGAGCCGAAAGACGGCAGGCGAAGAGAGGGTGGTAGGGGGGAGCGGCAGTAGATGGCAAAAGCGGTAGGAGGTAGGAAAATACAGCTGGTCTGGTGGAACCGATAGACGGCAGGGCGAGAGTGAGGATGCCAGTGAGAGGGGTAGAGGCGGAGGAGTTACGGCAATAGCGGCAAAAGTGTCAAAGTCAAGCCGAGCCAATGGAACCAAGAGACAGCAGGGCAGGAAGGGGGGTCGGTAGACGGTGGGAGTAGGCGGTAGTAGGTGGAGAGAGGTGACTAAGCACAGCCAGAAGGGTGGGGACTAAGGAGGGGCATGGATGAGGTAGGAACAGGTAAAGGTGAGTTTGGTGGGCAGTGGCAAAAAGGGGGGAAGAGGATATAACAGAAGAGGGGGGGAAGAGAGCAGCAGTGGGGTTAAGTGAGGAGAGGCTGTGAAGTGAAGATAAGAGTGTCATGGAGTAGAATAGCGACTAACAATTGTCAACAGCTAACATTAGGCTTATAAAGAAACAGGTTAAGGCAACATTAATTACAAGGCACAAAATAAAACATCAATTACAAGGCACAGTATAGAACACCCATTTGGATAGGCAAAAGTGCTAGCAATGAGGAAACAGTACAAATGCAGCAGATCAGGTAGGGTCAAAGCAAACACATTTGTCCATAGTAGTGAGGAAAGTCCTGAGTTTGCTCTTAAAAGTCACATGAGTGGAGACATCTCTTAGATCCTGAGGTAGGTTCCATAGGTGGGGGCAGCATGATGGAAGGAGCCCATGCCCTTTTTAGTCCGACAAAGGGGATGGATAGTAAGGTCTGATCAGCCGATCTAAGATTCCTTGTGGAATGGCGGCCTGAGGAGATCAGACAGGATAGCAGGCTTGGACGCCCTTAGGATGGAATCAACTAAATTGTACAAGTAGTACTGCCTGGTAGAGGAAGGAGAGACCAACCAAGGTCCTGATATAAGAGACAATGATGCTGCAGCCGAGGTGCTTTGGTTGCATACCTGCACACATTATTGAAGGTAGTATCCCATAGTTGCAGTGAAGATTTGGTGGCCAAGGACAGGATGGGACACCCATATGTAAGGGTTGGCAATAGAATGCCTCTGGCTATCACCAATTTAGCAGCAGGGTGAGCAGGTATTTGGTTCTATAGGCAGCCCCAATTTGTAGTTAATTGACTTGCAGGTTTCCTGTATATGTGCTTTCAGGTCCAAGGTTTGATCCAGGTGGATGCCAAGGTAACGAAAGGAAGTGACAGTTTCTATAGGTCCCATCGATATCAGAGACAGAGATGGTCAGAGGACAGGATCTAAGCTTGTGATTGAGCCAAACATCATAACTTTTGTTTTATTTGTATTTAAAACCAGGCGTTGAGAGTTCAACCAGTGTTGTACAGCACGAAAATCTGCAGTGAGGGCAGCATTTAGATCCAGGACCTTATCAGAGTGATAATAAATTACCAGGTCATCCGAATAAGAAGTGAGTGACCTGTGGTGACCAGCTCAGGAAGTTTATTGACGAATAATGAGAATAGAAGAGGGCCAAGTATAGACCCCGAGGGACCCCAATGTTGATAACAGCACTGTCTGACATGGATGAATTAAACTTAACAGCTTGTGTTCTGTTGGAGAGGTAGCTTTTGAACCAGGTAGTGACTGGGAGAGAAGCCCAAGGTACTGAGGGCGGATAGTAGCAGAGAATGGTCAACCAGATCGAAAGCTTTGGTTAAGTCAATGAAGACTGCCCCTGTTAACTTTCCTCTATCCATATTGGTAACAATATCTGAAGTGAATTTTGCAAGTGCTGTCATGGTGCTGTGATGCTTTCTAAAACCATGTTGTGCTGAGCTTAGTAAATTGAATTTCTCAAGGTATTCAGTGATTTGCATGGATACTACTTTTTCCAGGATTTTATTCAGAACAGACAAAATAGCAATAGGCCGGTAATTTGATATGTCATTTTTACTGCCTTTCTTAAATACAGGAGTGACTCTGGCTGCCTTCCAGACTTCAGGGACAATGCCATTGGAGAGAGATAGGGTGAAGATGTGCCAGGGCCAGAGATGTAGTAAGAAGCCATTTTTAGTAGTCTTGGTTCTAGGCCATCTGAGCCAGTACTGGTGTTTTCAGAGAGTGACCTGAGCAGCTTTAGGACCTGATGCCTAGACACTTCCCTGAAATAGAAGGGGTTGGTTAAGTTTGGGGTCCTTCAGATGCTGTGGGGTTAAACTGTGAAGCAGAGGATTGTGATGGAGGAAGCTGTAGGCAGATAAGTCAGAAAATTGTTGGTTAAAAGCATTTGCAATGGTAGTAGAATCATTACAGTGTACACCATGTAGGACCATATCTGAGGGAGTGACATCTTTAGCAGAACCCAAGAAGGACTTAATGTGACCCCAAACTTACGAGGGTCATTGGAAGAATTAATCAGCAGGTTCTGGCAGTATTTACTTTTGGCCTGCCTGATGCATCTTTTACAGTCATTTCTGTATTGTTTATACAGAATGAGATCTGACTGCAGTCCAGTTTGTTTGTACTTTTTCCATGGATTGTCTCTAACTTTTAACTTTTGAAGCAGGTCTTTTTTCAGCCACCTCGAATGCTGGCCCCTTACCCTCCTTTTGACTGTAGGGAGGTGCTTCTTTTGGATGTTGCCAAATTCAGTCAGAAATGAAATGAGGGCAGGATCAACATTGGTTGCGGTATAAATGTTAGACCAGTCAACACAAGAGAGGTCAAATAGGAAGGCTTGTTTGCCATCAATTAACCTGATTTCCCCGTCCCGTGTTACTGCCACCTAAATAAATCAGATTTGTTGTTGTTATACTATATACTGTCTGTGGTGTTGGTACATATGGAAACAGTATTGTTTCTGCTGTGTATGTTGTTTAAGCTTATTTTAAAGGGGGTCCTCAGAGACGTGCTGCAGAATCAGTCTCGAGGATAAGTGGTATCTGTATGAGTGAACAGTGTGAATATGTGGGGTATTGGGGCTGTAACTCCGGTGTATTGTGTGAGCCACTAGAGGGAATAAAAGGGTGTCTCAGTGTCCCAGAGGGCTGTGACCAAGCTAGTCTAACCACTACAAACCCTGACCTGTGGGTGGAGGCACCCACCATAGGACCTAGGCCCCTCAACCTGTCCGTAGTCAAACAGGCAGGGGTAGTAGCCCTTGGGATAGCGCCACCTAGGGGTCACATCTTGGAGGCACAGCTGGGATTAGCATCCTCTAGTGACCACATTTATGAATTACTGTTAAAAATAAATGGATACCCCAAAAGAAGTGGCTGTACACCAGTTGGTGGGGTGGTGTACTGGGCAGGAGATTGACCCCCAAAATACTATACTTATCTTGGATATCCCACTGGGTACCAGTATGGACACTGTAGAGGGAGTACTTTCCAAGGTGGAAGGTTTACAAAACCCTGTGGTGGCAGGTCAACATGCTAATCTGCTCACCCACACTTTCATGGCCCTAGTAGAGTATAAGGACTCCATAGATAGCTCCAAAGTGCCACAGACTATTACCTCAGAGGGAGCCCTCACTGCTTGGAAAGTGATAACTAAGGACAGTAAAGGCCCAGGAGGAATGACCCCCCACTATCTGAAACTTTTGAGGAGAAATTTGTTAAATTTTTCTGGAGAAAAGGAAAACCGTGGAGAATTTAAAGAAACTGTTGACACTTGGGGGCGTTCCTCTCCTAACACCTTCTCTCCCTCCCACACCCATTATTGCCCCTCCTTCTGTGCCAGTGCTAGCCCCTATGTTTGTGCCTGCCATTGGTCATAACTCTTACCGCAAGCTCAAAGTATTCTCTGGCATCCGTCCCACTCCAAATGGGGAGGTCGATCTGAAAACCTGGATAGACTCTGTTACTCTTGCGGTACGAGACTGGCAATGCTCTGAGGCGGAAAAAAGGGCTCGCCTTGGGGAAAGCTTCCAGGGAACTGCCCAACGTACTTTTCACTCCCTGAGGGTCTCTGACCCTAACACCAAAGCCCAAGAGTACATAATTGCCCTTGAAGATGTGTTTGGGGGCACTACTAGTGTTGAGGCCTTGAAATGGAAGCTCAAAGATGTTAACAATTCCCCCTGCTGTTGTCTATCTGCCTATATGGATCGATTAGAGGGAATCTTGCAAACCATTTTTCGAAAGGGGGGTTGGACCTGTAGTGAAGTGGACAGGGTAAGACTGGATCATATACTGTGCTCTGCTCTGCCCGGCACTCTAGCTGGGTGTTGCTCAAATTGCAACTGCATCAAAGGAAATCTGGTCCCTTGCCTTTCCATGTGTTGATGAAGGAGGTTCGAGAAGTTGAGGAAGAGGAAGGTTTCTCAGAGCCCTGTGCAGTCGTAGCTGCTACATCCCCTGCCCCAGGTGTGGGGTCAGATGCTGATGGTCTGGAATCACCAAAGTCATATGACAGAACGCGAGACCCAAATGTCAGCCAAGGCGGGCCCAGTCAGAGAGGGACGGCTACCGATGTTCTTCCATGGGATGAACTGCTGAGGGAGATTAGGAAAGCAACAGACAGTCTCATCATGAAGGCTGCTCCTATGAGTCTGGGCCTTGACACTTGCTCGACTGCTTCTGCTGTGTGCCCACCCAAGCACCTCCTGCTGACAACAGCTCAAAACTTGATGTCTTGGCTATGGAGGTGAGGGAACTGAAGAGATATCTCCAAATGTCCAACCCACCGCCAGCTGAGGTGGCACCAAGGTTTTCTATTGATAGTTCCAATGCCGCAGCCACCAATGTGATGCCTTCATCCCCCCTAACTTCAGAAAACATATTTTGCCATAATTGTGGGAAGGATGGGCACATGAAGAGGGAATGCCGGTCTCGGAAAGACTTAGAGAGAGTGGGGAGCCAGCTACAAGGAGAGCTTTGGAGCACAAGACAGTGGTTAAGAGGTGCACTAAATGACCGCAGTGAAGGTCCCAGAAATGCTAACTCATGTCCCTTTGTGGCTAGATCATCTGCCCAGGCCCTTGCTAATGCCTCTTTAGTCTGGTCCAGAATAGTGAGTCCCTCCATGGAGACCACTGTGAAGGTGAATGGAGTGTCTACAAGAGCTGTATTGGACAGTGGCTCCCAAGTGACAATTATGTTTCAGGACTGGTATCAGACACACCTGTCTGATGCACCCTTACAACCATTGGAAGGACTGCATGTCTGGGAGTTAAGTGAGAAGACTTGCCCCTATTCCGGGTATATCCATATTTGGTTGTCTTCTCCCACCTCCATGGCTGGAGTGGCCGAGCAAGTAGAGACCCTGGCATTAGTGTGTCCCCCTACCGGACTGTATGATGGTATTCCTCTACTAATTGGGATGAATGCGCATATGTTTGGATGGTTGGCGCAGTTGTGTTATGAGAAACAAAGGTCAAGGACTGGTAGAGCTGTGAGAATCCCGGCCTTGATCAAGAAGGCCTATGAGGCACAGAGAGATGCTGAAAAAGTGGACCAAAAGGAACTGGTTGGAATTGTCTGGAAGAAGGATCCGGAGTCTCTGATTCTGGTGACAAATGCCCAGTGTACCTTACAGGGGGAAGTCTGCATCAGAAAGGATGTCAAGAATAAAATCCTCATGCTGGATGCACCAGGCAATGGGAAACTGCCGGAAGAACTGCTAGTCAAGCCAAGTATTTTGCCTTCCAGAGCCCATGCTTATACCAGATGGGTAATGGTTCAAGTTCATAATGTGTCTGATAGAGAGATTCGAGTAAACAGAGGTTGCACCCTGGCTAGTGTACGTCGTGCAGATACTGCAGTGCTGCCCAGTAACAAGTGTTCAGGGAAGAATGACAGAGTGATGCCCGACTTGTTTGATTTTGGGGACTCCCTGCTGCCAGCCGAATGGAAGATGAGAATTAGTAGAAAACTTGCCCAGAGAGACCAGGTGTTTTCTTTAAAGGATGTGTGTAAGGAACTGAGCACCACATCTGGCTGCATGATAAAAGGCCATTTTGTGAGAGGTCTTGACGCCTGCCACCTACTGACATAGATGATGTGAGATGGTATCTGCAAGAGATGTTTGCTGCTGGTGTAATACAAGAATCCAGAAGCCCATATGCTTCACCTATTGTGGTAGTGAGAAACAAGCATTTGTCAGTGCCGAATGTTTGCTTGCTGGCATTGGCAGTGGTAGTGTAGAAGTTACAGAGCTGCGTAATAGTAATGGCAGTGAAGTATTGAACTGAAGCCAACCCCACCACCACCCTGCAGAGAGTGACAGGCATTGGGGTGTGCCTTTGGGTCGTCAGCCATAACGGCCACACCATTTCAATACACCCCACCCTGCAGATACTGGCAAGTGTCATGGTGTTCCTTGGGATCTTTGGTCCTTATGCGCACCCCATTCCATTAGGAAATACAGTGGGATGGGAGCGATATAGGAGAATGGGGTGAACTTTGGGGCTGAAGAGTCCAAGGCATACCTCAATGTTTTTCACTGGCTGCAGGGTGTGGAATGGTATGAGCATTACAGGCAAGAATCCCAAGTCACACCCCTGATGCCTGTCATTCTCAGGTTGGGGTTATGGTTGGAAACCTAATACCTCAGGCATTCATTGTTATTTTCACTCCAAATGTTCAACATGGTTTTTTGTGACCCCACCTCATAAACAGGGGAATATCAGTTTCTTAGCGAAAGCTGCTTTGCACAGCGACTCATGACATTTAGCACCACAGGTGCAAAAACATTCTGAACAGGATGTAAAAATGACAGCTGTACTGTTCATGGGGAGGTAAAAATGGCAATGTTGTAAATCTGCAGTAAAAATATTTAAAAAATGGTAAAGTCATGAGATATATAGAAACTGTGCAACGACACCCATAATATAGAAAGGTTGGAGATTTTTTACAGCAGATTGTCAACTCAGGCATTTTGGTGCCTCCGATCACGAACAACAGTGTCATTGTGATTTTCTTTATCTGTCCCGAACAATAATTTCCCACAGCAACCACGATTCTCATGCTGAGAGTGTGAAAACACACTTCGCATGTTGTGAAAAATGACAGCTGTGCTGTAAATAAGGCAGTGTGGAAAATGCCACTGGTGAAAATCTGACTTAAAATATTACAAAGTCATGAACTTACAGGGTGCGTGGAAACTGCGCAATGCTCACTCATAACACAGTCATTTTATGGACTTTGTCATCAAATTTTCAACATAGCCACTTTAAGACCTCTGCTCATGAACAGTGTAACTGTGATTTTCTTAATCTGTCCCAAACTTTGCTTTCACACATCAACAGCTCCATTGTGCGCTACATGTGTGAAAACACATTTTGGGCAGCATATGAAAAATGGCAGCTGTACTGTTCATAAGGAAGTGTAATAAAATGGCAATGTTGAAAATCTGAAGTGAAAATATTAAATTTGCAAACTTATGAGCATGAATAGGAACTGCGCAACGCACGCTCGAAAAACAGTCATTTTTAGGAATGTTTTCACCAAATTTTCAACATAGCCATTTTAATACCTCTGCTCATGAACAATTTCACTGTGATTTTCTTAATTTGTCTTGTACATTGATTTAGCACACCGACTGCACCATTGTGCGCTACATGGGTGGAAACACGTTTTGGGTGAGATGTGAAAAATGACAGCTGTACTACTTATAAGAAGGTGTGGTAAAATGTCAGTGTTGAAAATCTAGAGTGAAAATATTGAAAATTTGCGAACTTACAAGCATGCATAGGAACTGCACAACGCACGCTCGTAAAACAGTCGTTTTTTGAAATTTTTCCACCAAATTTTCAAAATAGGCTTTTTAAGAGCCCACCTTATGAACACTGGCAGTGTCATTTCATTAATCGGTCCCAAAAGGTGATTTCTGGACTGGAGAAATCACCTTCGGCCCCAATAACACCATGACAGTGACATAATTCATGAGAAGGAGTCCCAAAACCCCATGTTGAAAATTTGGTCTAAATCTACAAAAAATGCCTGAGATATGCAACAAAGTTGAAAACCCCTATCTAGACCATTATACAGCTTACCGGCATTTCCTCAGTTCATGGTCGGCTTTGAAGAGTGCAGACGCCCCGGTCCACCAAGATCATTGCGCCGAGTCCAGAGGTAAGTATGGGGTGAGGGGGTGGGAGCAGGTGCAGTGAGTGTGCGGTTGTGGAGGGGAGCAAGGAGACTACGTGGGACCTTTTTTCTTTACAGGTGTACTTTTGTTTCCAATGATGACGCAGGACGTTTGTCACGCTGGGGTGGGCTCCCAGCATGGCTCAAGGATGGTTGGGGGGCATTCAGCCTATGGGGGATTGGGTACCCCCGTTGCCCAAAGCATCGACTGCCACACTGGGGTGGGATCCCAGCGTGGCACCCAGTACTCGGGGGGCTGAGGACAGTAGAGCCGAGTGGGTTGGGCACCCCCGGCATATCATGAGGTTGCCACGCCTGGGGTGGACACCTAGCATGGCATTTGGAAGGCTTTGGGGTGGGAGCGAGCACACCGCCGGCTATACAGTGTGTGCTTATGCAGGGGAGGTGCACACGCCTGCGTGTGCGTGTGTGTGTGGGGAGCTGCGCATGAGCAAGTGATATCTTATCGATGCTCACTGAAGTGTAGCTCCCCCTTTGAACTGTATGCCACTGCATTTTGGAGCTTGTCATAGACAGCTCCATCATGCATTGGCTTACAGGGGCCACGCCTGCCAACACACTGATTGAATTGGAAGAGCGGGTGACCCACCTCCGAAATCTCGGGTGATGGCACTATGTTTCTTACACATGCGTGCAAGCAAACATAATAAATGTATCTTAATTTTTGAAGACCGTTTTTTTCTTTTTTGTGCGTGCATATGTGACATATGAATGAGGGATCCACTCACTGTAGATCAAGGGAGGATGTGAAATGGTGCAGGTATATGGGGGGGGTGAACAAAGTGGTAGACAGTTAGCTCTACCTGAGCTTCAGACTGATGTAGCACAGCTGGACTAAGGCAAGGGAGGATGTAAAATGGTACAGGTACATGGGGGGGTGAACAAAGTGGTAGACAGTAAGCTCTACCTGAGCTTCAGGCTGATGCTGCACAGCTGGACTAAGGCAGAAGCACCCACGGCATGTTCTTATAGTTCCCATGTATATGTCCATTTATGTTCTTACAGCGCTGATTGCCTAACTGAGCCAAGATGTAAAACAGACACGAAAATGTCAGGTTTATTTCAGGTGACCATGTTCTTATAGTCCCCATTTATATGTCTGTTTATGTTCTTACAGCGTTGATTGCCTAACTGAGCCAAGATGTAAAACAGATACTAAAATGTCAGGTTTATTTCAGGTGACCAGGATCGTAGTGGGGAGAGGGGCAAGTGAAACAATGTCCTGAGAATGTGCTGAAACTGATTAACCGTTGCTGTGCCAAGGAGTGATACACCGGTCCAGAATCCCTATACGTTTAAATTATGTTTGCAGCCTAAAGGTGCTTAGGTGGATTGGCATTTACATTACTCAGCGGCAAATCTTTTTCATGCTTTTTGTGATCATCGGTTAAGATATAACCACTAACTGATGAGACACTTGGGGGCATGAAACTGTGCTACCAGCAAAGTTGCATTTGCAAAGCCCTGAATATTTATCTGTTGATAATGAAATAAAAACTGTCAGCTGATAACATTCAGCCACTGTCCATTGCACAGAATAGACATCTCACTGATAGATCTGGAGCAAAGGGACATGCACTTGTCAATAACACCACTACAACTCCAGACACGGAAGAAAGAAGTTCATGCACTTTCATCGCTGTTAACTTTTTCAGCATTTTAAAACAGTTACTTAGCATCTGCACTAAGATGTTACACGTCGCTGAACTGAATTGTGACACCAGAATCCCTGCGATCAACATTTGTCAGCAAAAGTGAATTGAAAAAATCAATAGATGTATAAAATGGTAAGTGACATGAGTCAATAACAACATATCTGCATGTAATACTTGGCTTAAAATTTGAGCACCACCATATTCCGCACCACAGCGCAAACAGGGATGCCATTTATAATTCAACTAATGTCAAGCAGTTTAGCCATAAAAGTATTACTGTATCAGTATGGTGGCAGCAACAGGATCAGGAAATTATGAAATAAAATGCAACAGCACCTCCGTCGGCCATATGTTGTGCGGGTGGAGGGAGTGCTTGAGCACCCAGGGGTGAACTGTTAGGCGGATTCAGATTCACCGGAGAAAAGGGTGGATTCGATTGTGAGCTACGGTTGAATTTGTGTTTTCTTTTTCTATGCTTAGTTTTCACAATTTTGTTAGGGCACATGTCCAACCCTAAGATGTTTAGGGTCACAAGGTGATGTGACTTCATTGAGCATCTGATTTGAGAAAGAGCTGTGTGATTCTATCTAAATGCCAGCTCACGGCAATTCAGAGAAAAAAAAATATTTTGAAGCTGCATTACCAGACTAAGTGTGCAGTTTAGTGAATTATCACACAGGGGTGTGTATATGACAGCACTAAAAGGTGCATTAAAGTGCTTCAGTCATGAAAACCTCCCCACTGGCTGCTGCTGAAATGCATAGCAGTATGTTCTTTGTGCATTCTGGCTGTTCTTTGCTTCAGCTGCAGGTAGTACAGTACGCCTCAAGTTTGTTTGCATAGGTTTTAGCAGCGAGGAGTTCACACTGACAGAGTCTAGTAGAGAAAATGCTTGGAATTACACATACAAAGAAGTGTGATTTCACATCAAATGCTGAGGTATTTTTTTCTGGAGGATTAGAACCCATGGAGTCCATGAAGGTGTGCTTTGAGAGCTGGCGTGTAAGGACTGTTAGGCTTCCACACATTTTGGTGGTCTTGCTTTGGCAGGAACAGTTTATTAAAGTAATGATGTGTGGCTTGTCTCTAAGCTGAGACAAGACTACACCATTCTATCAGGCAACCAACACAGTTGATCTGTGTGTGTGTGGGGAGGAGCTGCTCACATAGCGTAGTCTGTCTTTCAACTGTATGCCACTGCATTTTCAACTGCTGTCATAAACAGCTTCAGCAGTGATTGGAGAACTGTGACCATGCCTGCAAACACACTGACTGAATTGGAAGATGCTGACACACCTCTGAAAAACTCAGATGATGGCACTGTGTTTCTTGCACATGCGTGCAAGCAAACATAAAAAGAATGGGACAGTAAGAATGTGCGTGGATTATCGCACCTTGAACTGGCAAACTATCCCAGATCAGTATACAATGCGCCGCATTCAGGATGCTTTAGACTGCCTGAACAGTACCAAGTGGTTCTCCATGCTGGATCTTCGCAGTCTGTACTACCAGATCCCGATGGCCCCGGAAGACCATAAGAAGACAGCCTTTATCTGCCCAATTGGTTTCTATGAATTCATGAGGATGCCTCAAGAGATTTCAGGTGCTCCAGTCACTTTTCAATGACTGATGGAGCGTGCGGTGGGGGAGATGAACTTAGTAGAGTGCCTGTGTACCTAGATGATGTTATTGTGTTTGACAGCTCACTGGAAGAACATGACAGCAGATTATTCAAGGTGTTGAACAGACTGGAAGACTTTGGACAAAAATGCTGGGATTAGCATCCTCTAGTGGCCAAATTTGCAAATTGCTGTTAAAAACAGATGGCTACCCCAACAGAAGTGGCTGTACACCAGTTGGTGGGGTAGTGTACTGGGCAGGAGATCAACCCCCAAAATGCTATACTTATCCTAGATATTCCCCTGGGTATTAATAAGAACACTGTAGAGGGAGTACTGTCCAAGGTTGAATGTTTACAAAACCCTGTGGTGGTAGGTCGACAGGCTAATCTGCTTGTCCAAAGTTTCATGGTGTTAGTAGAGTGTAAGGACCCAGTAGACAGTCCCAAAGTGCCACGGACTATCACCCCTGAAGGAGCCCTCACTGCCGGGAGAGTGATAACTAAAGACAGTAAAGACCCCAGGGAGAATGAGCCCCCCCCACTATTTGAGACTTTTGAGAAGAAATTTGCTAAGTTGTTGCTGGAGGAAGGGAAAATTGTGGAGGACTTAAAGAAACTATTCCTGCCACCTGGGGGTGTTCCTCCCCCAACACCCCCTCCCACTCCAGCACCCATTATTGCCCCTCCTTCTGTGCCCGTGACAATGCTAGCTCCTATGTCTGTACCTGCCATTAGTCACAACTCTTACTGAAGGTTGAGAATCTTCTCTGGCACCCTGTCCACCCCCCCAAGGGGAGGATGATTGGGAGACCTATCTAGATTGTGTTGCCCCTTTGGTAGCTGAATGGCAGTGTGCGGAGGCTGAGAAATGGAAAAGGATCATAGAAAGTTTGAGGGGTCCCACCCCAGAGGCCATTAAATTTCTGAGGTCCACAAACCCTGATGCCTCTGCCCAGAAGTACCTATCTGCACTGGAAGGCAATTTTGGGAGCATTGAGTCAGGGAGAACTTGATGTGGAAATTTCAAGGTACAAAACAATGGGCAAGGAAAGTTTGTCTGCATATGTTACTCATCTGATCTGGAATGAGCTGCAGAAGGCTTACCAAAAGGTGGGGTAGCTGCCAGTGACTTAAACCATGTGAGGTTGGGGCTCATACTGCAACATGCAAAGCATTCTAAATTGCAGCTCCTTCAATTAAGGCTCCTAGATAGGAGGTAACCCACCTGACTATTGTGACTTGATAAAAGAACTCTGGGAGGTTGAAGATGAAGAGGGATTGTAATTCCAGGGTGAGTGCAGCCCAAGTGATCACAGCATCGGAAGGCCCTTCTGAAGTGGGGACCAATTAGGGTGTGCCGCCATGGGATGAACTGCTGAGGAGTTCAGGGAAACAAAAAGCAGTCTCTTTATGAAGGCCACTCCTGCAAGTACAGGCACTGACCATTATCCAACTGTATTTGCTATGGGGGTTGGGGTGTCAACCCGGGCTCTCCTGCTGACAGCAGCTCGAAACTTGATGTCTTGACTATGAAAGCAAGAGAATTGACGAGATGTCTCCAAATGCTCACCACACAGCAGACAGAGATGACACCAAGGTTTTCAGTTGGTAGTACCACTGCCCCAGCTCCCAGTGTGATGCCTCGGCCACCCCAAGAAAACATATTTTACAATAATTGTGGGAAGGATGGGCACATGAAGAGAGAATGCCAGTCCACAACAGACCTAGATAAAGTTGTATACAGGCTTCAAGGAGAGCTTAGGAGAACGAATCAGCGGTCGAGGAGTGCCCAAAATGACCGCAGTGAGAGTTCAAGAAGTGGTAACTCAAATCCCTATGTGGCTAAATCATCTGTCCATGCCACTGCTGCTGTCCCTCCAGACTGGTCCAGAATAGTAGGCCCTTCAATGGAGGCTACTGTGGCTGTGAATGGTATTCCTACCCGGGCTGTGCTGGACAGTGGGTTGCAAGTGACCACTGTGTTTAAGGACTGGTATGACAAACACTTATCTGATGTGCCCTTACAATCCCTGGAAGGCCAACATGTGTGGGGGCTGAGAGACAAGTCTTATCCCTACTTAGGATATGTCCACTTCTGGTTGTCATTTCCTCCAGCTGTAACTAGTGTAGAGGAGCAAGTTGAGAAACTGGCCTTTGGGTGTCTCCCTACTGGACTGTATGATGGGGTTCCCCTGGTGATTGGGACCAACGCCTATATGTTCGGGAGACTGGCACAACTCTGTCACGAGAAACAAGTTTGACGGACTGGGAGGGCCCTAAGAATTCCTGCTCTGATCAAGAGGGCCTATGATTTGCAGCAGAACCACAAGGGAGAAAAACAGGATGAACCAGTAGGAGTCGTGTGGAAGAAGGATCCCGATTCACTGGTACTGGCCCCTAACGCCCAGTGTACCGTTCAAGGGGAGGTCCACCTCCGCAAAGATGTCAAGATCAAAATACTGATTTTGGATGTGCCAGGTGATGGAAAAGTGCCAGAAGGATTATTGATTAAGCCCAGCATCTTGCCAGCTTGTGCTCATGCCTATGCATGACGAGTGTTGGTCCAGATTCATAATGTGTCAGATCGGGAGATCCGGGTGAACAGAGGATGCACCCTAGCTACGGTACACTGCACAGACACTGCAGTGTTGCCCGGCAACAAGCACCCGGGCAAGACAGATAGAGTGACTCCCGACTTGTTTGATTTTGGTGATTCCCCGTTGCCAGCTGAATGGAAGACTACGATTAGCCAGAAACTTGCCCAGAGAGATCAAATGTTTTTGTTGAAGGAATGGGACATGGGATGTGTCCAGGGTGCAGAGCATCACATATTCCTGCACGATGAACGACCATTTTGAGAGAGGTCTCGACGCCTAGCCCCTGCAGACCTAGACAATGTGAGAAGACACTAGCAGGAAATGCTCATGGCTGGTGTGATACAAGAATCCGGGAGCCCATATGCTTCTCCCATTGTGGCTGTGCATAAGAAGAACAGATCTGTGAGAATGTGTGTTGACTATCAAACTCTGAATTGGCGGATTATCCCTGATCAATACACCATGCCCCATATACAAGATGCTCTGGATTGTTTGAATGGGAGCGAATGGTTCTCGGTGTTGGATCTTCATAGTGGATATTACCAGATTCCGATGGCTCCGGAGGACCATGAGAAGACAGCCTTCATCTGTCGTTTGGAGTTCTACGAATTCCTGAGAATGCAACATGGGATATCGGGTGCCCCAGCCACCTTCCAGCGACTGATGGAACGAGCAGTGGGAGACATGAATTTGCTAGAATGCCTGGTGTATTTGGACAATGGCATTGTGTTCAGGAGCTCCCTAGAGGAACATGAGAGTTGGCTGTTCAAAGTACTAGACCGACTGGAAGATTTCAGCCTCAAGCTGTCCATCGACAAGTGCCAGTTTTTCCAAACCTCTGAGAAGCATGTGGGGCACATAGTGTCTACAGAGGGAATAGAGACTGATTCTAGTAAAGTTGAAGCCTTGACTACTTGGCCCCAGCCCCACAATTTGAAAGAACTATAATGTTTTCTGGGATTCTGTGGCTACTACCGCCAGTTCATAAAGGACTATTCCAAAGTGATTCAGCCACTCTAGAATCTTACCCAGGGTTACCCTCCTACCAATTGGAAATACAAAAAAGAGTCAGTCAAAGCACCAGATAAAGCATATTTCTGCCCAGGTGAACTTTTCGGGTCCTGTTGGATGCCTGACTGTGAAGCAGCTTTCCACGAAGTCATATGCCAGCTCACCCATGTCCCCATCCTCGCTCATGCTGATCCCACCAATCCCTATGTGCTGCATACTGACGCCAGTCTGTTGGGTCTAGGAGCTGTACTGTATCAAGACCATGAGGATGGTTTGAGACCAGTGGCATTCGCCAGTAGGAAGTTGACCCCATCAGAGCGAAACTACCCTGTGCACAAGTTGGAGTTCCTTGCATTAAAATGGGCTATTGTTGACCAGTTTCATGATTACCTCTAAGGGGCAAAATATTGGTGAGGACTGGCAATAACCCATTGACCTATGTACAGACTTCAGCTAAGTTAGATGCCATGGGGCACCGTGGCTTTCTGCATTGTCAACATATGATAATGCTGTCGAATACAGATCAAGCCTGAATCATATTGATGATGGCGTCCTATCTCGAGGCCCATTTCCAAGAGTGACTAGGTCAGCTGTCTGAACCTGACATCTGAGAACTGCGCCAAAAGTTTGATAGAAATGAACAGATGTCTATGGACACAGTGGACTGCTTGGTAGATTGCTTAGGCCCCTCTGACACCTACACACCGGCTGTGCATTGCCATTTATCTGCTCTAGATATTAGTGCACTACCTCAGTTTGATAATGACAGCATTCAGTGGGCTCAATCCTGAGATCCTATGATTCAGCCAGCATTTGACGCCCTTCGTGCAGGAAAAGATGTGTCCAGGTTGCATTCCTCTGATTTGATGAACCCAAGTAGTAGGCCCAGGTTGAAGCTCTTAATCAGTTGTTGTATAGAGAGACTGTAGATTGGGGTGGCAAATAGACAAGCAACAATTGGTCCTGCCGACAACCTTCAAAGATTTGGTACTGAGGCCCCTCCACTATCATGTGGGCCACTTCAGTATCGACTGGACCCTTTACCTAGTACAATCTTGATTCGACTGGCCCAAGATAGGGGCTGATGTTGAGCACCATGTAAGGACCTGTAGTCGCTGCCTGTAGAGAAAAGCCCTGCCTCAGAGGGCTGTCCTCCTTGTCAACATCACTACCAGCACCCAAATGGAACTAGTCTGCATAGACTTCTTGAGTTTCGAGCCTGATCAGCAAAACATTGGCAATGTGTTAGTGGTTATGGACCATTTCTCATGGTATGCACAAGCTTTTCCCACCAAAGATCAAAAGCATCTACTGTGGCCTAGGTGCTAGTGGAACATTTCTTTTTCCACTATGGTGCCCCCAGTGAATTTACTCTGATCAGGGTCAGGACTTTGAGAGTCGACTAATCAAAGAAATGCTCTATGGGGCGTGCTAAAGTCAAGAACCACCCTTATCACCCGCAGGGGATCCTCAACCAGAACACTTTAACTGCACCCTACTAGACATGCTAGGCACCCTCCACCGAAAGTTAAGCGTAGGTGGAGCCAGCAGATTAGCACCTTGGTACACGATATAATTGCATGAAGAATGATGCTACTGGGTCTCTTCCTTACCGCTTCATGTTTGGGAGGAGGCCCGCTGCCTGTTGATGTTTGTTTTGGGGTTTCTCCCAATGGGGTCCGAGCCAAAGATTACCTGTAAAATGTACAAAACTTAAAGCTCAATATAACCATGCCTATCAATTGGCTCAGACAATGGCCGCAAAAGAAATCTAGCCAACAAAGAGATACATGATAGAAAAGTAAGGGCTCAAGAGCTTAGGCCTAGAGACAGTGTGTTGTTGAGAAATTTAGGATTGCATGGTAAACACAAAATTGTTGATCAATGGCACCATCTTCCTCATGTCATAGCTGGAAAGTTGGATGATTTGCCAGTGCACAAAGTGCGCCAGAGAATAACTTCAAAGCTGTCACGACCATGCACCGTAACCACTTGCTACCTATTGGTCAAGTTATAATTGAGGCTGAACCACCAGAGATTGATCCCTGGACCAGTGACTCATGCTGCTGCAATAAAGAAACAGTCAGCCTGCCCCGTGGTTGCCAATTTAAGACTTCCCCCGGAGCAGGCCCAGAATGATAGTGACTGCCAGTCTAACTTGATGACAGTGAGTGTGATAATGCCTATTACCCCTCATATGAACCGAGTCAGTTGTTTTGTGGAAATCCTATGTTGAATTATGGGGATGAAGCTGGGCCTTCTGGACTGTCTAATGCCCCGGCATCATCCTTGGAGCCAATGCTCCCTGAAGGTGAAGTGCAAAGTATCATGTCTGAGGATGCTGAGTCTTTGTGTATCGTGGAACTGTATGATTTGCCTGAAGGAGAGACGGATGGTATGAGTCTTTCTGGTGACATTCCAGAACTTGAGGAACACTATGAGAGTGCTAATAACCCCTCTTCAGTGCCAGAGTGTCTTTAAAATGAGCCAAGTGCTATAGAAACAGAGACTACAGAGCAAGGGGCTGACAGTGCTCCCAGCTTGGACATTCCTCTTCATGCAGAGGCACCCCCTCACAAGTGATGAAAGCTCCAAGACCATTGCTGAAAGTACAGAGACTGTGGTTGTTCACCCCAGAAAGACTGGCCAAGCTATCAAGCCAGTGGTGCGCTTCAGTTACGATTCCCCTGGGAGGCCAGTGGATTTGCCTCTCAATGTAGTCCACAAAGGCGTTTATGTCTCTCAGAGATCACTGCCCAAATTGAGCTTGACGGCTCATTCCAGGTTACTTGTTTTGCCCTCTCACCATGGTGCCTCTGCCCCATGCAGCCCCAGGTTAGCTGATAGAGAAGGGCCCCCTCTTGCATTGTTTAAAGTACAAGAAGTTATTACATGATTCTGTATAGTAATGTTCAATTTACCTGTGTGAAATATGCATAATGTATTGTCAGAATGGAAATGATATAGTGGAGTACATTGAAATGTATAGTAAAGTGACAAGTTATGGCAATTGATGAATCAGATAGTACCTGTATAGCATACTAATGGTATTAATATCTTGTATATGTTGCATTTTCAATGTTATAATGGTACAGACTTGACGCGGATGCCAAGTTTTCCCAGGCAGGGAAGGATGTAACCTCCCCCCACACAAATGGAGGTTCCCAAAAAGTGTTCCTTGAGCTTGCCTAAATGCTCACTGCCAGGCTGGTGTCCTGCATTTTAGCAATTTAAATGTGATTACCAGAGCCTATTTAGACTCTGTGTACTGTCTCTTTAAGAGCTGCCTGATTGCAGCATAAGTAATCTGAGAAGGAGCTGTTTGCTGGAAATCATTTAGAGTAATAATGATAATGTAGTTTGTCTAACATGATTTCTTTGCAGTAAGGACTGTTTTGTTTGTCTCCACTATCTTGGTCCTGGA
Organism: Neoceratodus forsteri; assembly: GCA_016271365.2. Taxonomy (NCBI): domain Eukaryota; kingdom Metazoa; phylum Chordata; order Ceratodontiformes; family Ceratodontidae; genus Neoceratodus; species Neoceratodus forsteri. Next base: position 79,354,373 of record CM028133.1, on the reverse strand, counting down.
CTGCAAATTGGACCAATCAGTTCTGGTGGGACCTAAAATGTAGCCGGACTACAGGAGCTGTCTGAATTCAAAATCTGTAGGAACTTTAGTTTTGTTTTTTTTGTGCCTTTTTTGCAACTGAAGGGGGAGCTCTTGCTTTGACTGACAGCCAAATCAGCCAACCAGACCTTCTGGATCTTGGGGAAGTCCCGGGCTGCTTACAGTTTTCAGTTAGTTCTGAGCTGGGAAGTAAAATGAGAAGAGCTTGGGTGTATTTTGGGCAGCAATCCTGAGTGGATTTGCATGGGAAAACTGTGAAAGGGCTGAGTTTTGGCTTGCATGTCTGCTAGCTGCTCCTGAGAGGGAGGGAAGATAATTATTTTGGACTAAATCCAAGTTTGTGTGACTAAAGTAAGCTAACGAAGTGGGCCAGACTCAACCTGAAGAAGACTGAAGATTTTGCTGAATGCGATCAGCCTGTCAGGAGTTCCAGCTACTCCTAAGCTCCCGGTGTGTGCAGAGACTTTGCAATTGTGACCGGGGAGCGCTTTGCCTGGCACAGTAGAATTCCCATATATGTAAATGCGCTATGAGCCGCTAGTGGGTTGTGAGTTAGTTCCCCACTGTGTGAACTGTGTTCTGCTTGCTGGAAGCTGTATCCAGCCCAAAACGGACTGCATTCGAATTTGTCTCCATGTGGTCTGGGCCTTGTCAGACTGGCCCAGCCAGACTACCCACTGCACAGAGGAGCCATCGACGAGAGACCTGCCTGGGAATCAGTCCCCTGCACCATGCTTGAACAGGAACGACGTCTCTGCGACTTGTGTGGGCTCTGCTTCTCCTGGCATTCCAGATCAGCCACCTGTAGTCTCGATTTTCATCCAGCCTGTGTCCAGTCTTGGGTATTGTGACTAAATACCGGGTAGCTCCCTGCAACAACAGCTTAATCTGAGTGTGTCATCTGATTGTCTTGTTGTTTTGCTTCCTTTACGAACTGAGCCCTCCAGATTATGAATATTGCGTACTGTGCATGTTGTGTTTTCCATCACAGGGCCCCAACCAGCTGCAACCCCGGGCAACAGTCCTGTCGAGCCCATCTCTTCTCCACCTGGGTACTCAGAGGTGTGACTGTGTGGGGGGACTCAAAGCTCATGCATAACTGCTTGATTGATATAACCTTTAAGCTAATTAACCTGATTTTGCCCCTTCCTTGTTCAAATCCCCTGAATAAATCAGATCTAACTTTTTCTGCATGTCATCTGACTGTGGTTCCAGTTTGTGCTCAAAGTACTGTACTGTTGCTATTTGCTGTGCATAACCTTGTTTTACAGGGGGTCTCCAGGGTCAAGCCAGAGGAACCAGCCCTGGTGGTAAGTGCAAACAGTGTGGGTACTTGTGTAGTGTACCGGGGTATTGTGAAAGTGATTATTGTTCAGTGTTCAGGCCACTAGATGCGAAAGGGGGGGGGGTTACAGTGTCCCGGAGGGCTGTGACCAGGTTAGCTTGACCACTACCATCCCTGATCTCTGGGTGGAGGCACCCATTTCAGAACTCAGGCCCCTTAACCTGCTACTAGTCACGCAGGCAGGGGTAGTAGCCCTTGGGATAGCGCCACCTTGGGGTTACACAAGGACACTGTCCAATCTAATAAATAAATTAGACACATTTGTGGGGAGGATAGAATATGGAACCCAAAAACATCACAAGGCCACAAAAAGGGAAAAAGAGGGTGGGCACACAAGCTGAAAGTAATGTGCACAAATGCCCTCAGCCTGGGGAACAAATCCTAGACCTAATGGAATTAATGGAAGATGGAAACCTGGACATAGTAGCTATTACAGAAACATGGTACGCAGGGAACAATGACTAGGAGCCATACCAAGATACACATGTAACCCTGTTTTACAATCTCTTAATACTTTTGTACCTGGTAGCTTTTGCTTTAACACTGATATGGAATTTTGGGCTGTCCTGCCTAGTCGTTGGCTACTTGACCTCCAACAATGACTACTGAGCTGACCCTCACCGCCACCCATCGTGTCTAGGGGAAGATGGTATATTGTCTCAGAGAAGGGGGGAGCAGGTCTGGTCCAAACTGGTCAACTGTCTTACAGATGCTCAAAATAAAAGGTGGTTACAGTACCTTCAGTCCAGAAGGGGATTCAGTTTCTTGGCAGCTGGAGGCCACCGGCACAGAAGGGAATATCTCTCCAGTCTGTCCTCGGGGAGTCAGGACCCAGGCTTGGCTATTTCTCTGTAAAATAGTTGGTTAGGGGACACCACAGTGCAGGCAATCACTTTCTAATAATTCATAGTTCCACACAACTTGTAATGCAGCAGGCATCCTTTTTAATTTTTAAAACACAAGACTCAAATCACTTTATCCTCGACGAACATATTTACATTTTGAGTGCACTTTCAGACTCCTCCACACCTTCAATGGCCCTTGCCCATGGCTCAGCACTTTAGGGGAACTGGGGGATTGAACCCCCAACCTTTTGATGACATACCGAGCCAGTGGGGCTCATGGATTTAGAGATTTTCAACCAAAGTGGGGTCCTTAACTGCTCTCATTGACACTTTCTTCTACATCTTGCCACTTATCTGCAGTGAGGATGAGGAAGGTTAACTCACATTTTCCTTTCCTGAGGTGCTCAGCTACTTTCTCCTGCCAGTGTGAGCAGGTTACTTTCTATGACATTCTCTATGGCTTTTACTTTGGGGGCTTTGGCTGGACCCAGTTCTAACATTTGCCCCAAGCATGTCCTTGCTACCATGGCTTTCCCTGCCTCCGGACCAGAAAAGAGGAACTTGGTGGAGGGGGCCTGTCTTCCTAAAGCACTTAGCAGGATTGACCCAACAAAACTAGCAACCTTAACTTGGTGGACACAGGAAATGAAAAGGATAGGAACTGTCACCTCATTCCCTTCCAGGTGATCAATCTGCCACATGAATGCTTGGGCCCCCATGGCAACCACCAACTTCTATGGTTCGGTAAGGAGACTCCCTGTCTCCTCAATACTACACTCTGCTGCTGCTTCCAGTTCAATCGCTGCCCCACTGGTGGGTGGGTGTATGCTCTGCTCTGCCATACTTCATGTAGAGGGGCTGGCAGCCCCCTCTACAACAGGCCTCTCTGACCTTCACATGCTGGGCTGCCTGCTGCCACAAACCACCGTGTTGCTCCCTCAAACATCTCCTCTTGATTCTCTCTCCTCACAACAACTCTCCTCATGCCTGATAGGCGTGAGAAAACCCTTCGCGTTCGCACGCATCCGATGCCTTAAAGGGCAATCAAAGTAATCTCCTTGCACTTGGCAGGGAGTTGCACACATTTTTAGGAAGGACAGGGAAGGCAAGGGAGAAGAGAAGGAGGGGTAGCTATGTATGTGAAGGAGGGGATTAAAGCAACAGCAGCTCGAGGGTTACTCAGTTCTTTACCGTACCTACTAATGTAGTATGTGGACTGATTGATGTCTTGCACCTGTTCTTGTGATGTTGTACTATCTGCTGTTTTGCACAGTACTCTGGGAAGTCTCTGCCTTTCGCTGTGGAATGTTGCTCAATTCTTTGCCCTACTTGCTAATGTAATATATGTACTGACTGATGTCTTGCACCTGTACTTGGATGCTGTACTGTCTACCGACGAGGAGCTTTTGCAAAAGAGTCTTTGACTCAAAGGGTGTAATTCTGATTTCTCAGTAAATAAATAAAAAGATGGAGCATAGGCACTGTGGGTCACCCTGGAGGTTGGAAAAAGGGCAGCCATTGGCACTGGAGTGATTGACAGGCCTCCGGCGCAGGGGGATGAATCAGATGAAGTTCTTGTGGAAACCATCCATAACATGGCAGCCAAAGGGAGCTGCTACTAATGGATGATTTCAACCTGCCTGAGTGAGACTGGAGCAATCAGACTGCGAGTACAAGGGGCAGGTACTTCATGACTGCCCTGAATGGGGCAAACTTAAGACAGCTTGTAGCAGAACCAACTCGCGAGGAGGCAATACTGGAGTTGATCCTGACCAACGGGGACTGGATCACAGATGTGGAGTTGGGCAATCCCCTTGGTACCAGTGACCACGGGACAGTATGGTTTAAGGTGGCAGTATAGCACAGTGGGTTAAGGCTCTGAACTGCAGATCTGAAGACCTGGGTTTGAATCCCACAGCCACTTAGGTGCATACTGTGTGATCCTTGGCAAGTCACTTAACTTTCTTGTGCTCCCAGGTTGTATCTGGAAACAAGCTTCGGCTTAGTGTGCTACTCCTGGTTAAACAATGCTCCCTTTCCCTTTCCCTAAGTTAACCACAGTGGAGGAGGCAAGCTATACAAGGATAAAGGTCCTAGATTTCAGGAAGGCTAACTTTAAGAAAATGGGTAGAAATCTCAAAGAGCCCTAGCAGTAGAAGGTACAGGGGGAGATGTGGAAAAACGATGGTCTAGACTCAACAGTCGTAACACAAGTAACAGGTCACTGTGTCAAAATGCACAGCAAGAGTAAAAGAAAGAAAAGGCCATTATGGTTTACAAAGGTAGTGGCCAAGAAAGTAAGGGAATAGAAAAGAGTCTTCAGGAGATACAAGGAAACACAAAAGGATGAGGACAGAGAACAAAATCTGGAGAAGCAGAGGGAATCTGAGAAAATAATTAGAAGGGCTAAAGCACAGACAGAGGAAGGTATAGCACAGGCTATTAAGAAAGGTGACAAGACCTTCTTCAGATATATTAGTGAGAGGAAAAAGAACAGAAATAGGATTGTCAAGCTGAAGAAGGAAGGAGGAGAAAGGGTAGAGGATGACCTAGAAAAAGACTGAGATACTGAACAAGTACTTTTGCTCAGTATTCACCAGGGAAGGGAAGGGTGAGGGACCAAGACTCATTAAGAGGGGTTTTCAGGGGAGGGAGATAGACCCCAGCCCATTCACAATGGAAAGAGTCCTAGAAGAGCCTTTTGCTGTCTGTCTGCCGCCCCCTCCCTTGTCATCTTGCAACCTTAAACTTTTCTTTGGTTTCCATCCCTGCCCCCACCCATCGACTTAGCCTCTCTACCTCAGCTTTGCAATCCTCTTCCTTAAATAACCCTTGCTCTCTGTTTTCTCCCCTTCCAGATTTTCGCCCTTGATTGGGCGTCATGCTCCCTTGAGTAGCCATGGCTTAAAGCGCCAGCCGATCACACCACCTTCTTCTGCCCATTCCAGCTCACCTCTTGACTGGGTAAGCCTGCCAGCTGGCCCGGGACTGCACTGTGGGGCTCTGATTGGCTCTTGCTACGCTCTGCCTCATTGTCATTGGCTGCTGCTTTATGACTTTCGAGCCGATTGGACGGTTCTCTCTCTCTCTCTCTCTGAAGGGTTTCTCTCTGCAAGCTCTCCTAAATGCTACCTACAGGAAACACCAGGGATTTTGAATTTTTGGCCCACTCTCCACCTCCCCTCCGCCTCCTCCGACCTTAGTTAAATACTCCTTAGGTCTTTCCCTACATGCCCCTAACCTAGCTCATTGGTTACTGGGACTGTACCTATAGGCACTCCGCCGTTGTCAGCTTGTGACTGATATTGTCACATCCCTCCGTTAGCTGTCATTCTACTAGTACCTTTCTAAGCCCACTCCTGATGTTCTCCCTCTCCTTTCTGTGTGATCTTCTGGTTATTTTCTCTTTTCTCCTACTGCTGAATTTTACATCCCTTATTATCCTTCTTAGTGACAGCTTAACCTTGTCTCTTTTGCCTATCCGTGGGCTGCCAATCTACCCAGCTGTAAGCCTACCACTCTGCTCTTTAGTCTACTCAGCTATCATGGGTTGCCATTTTTGGTTTGGTATATTGTCCTGCCTCGTACTTGTGTGCCTCGCTGACCACTTCATTGCTATTTAGCTGCAATATCCACCTCGTCTCTGTTCTCCTCCACCCTTGTCTCTTCCTGCCCGACTCCTCCTGTGTGATCTTGTGCTCTCCTTATATCCCCAGACCTGGTCCTGCATTACCGGGGCACTGGCTCTGCCAACAACTACGCATGCCCACTGCTTCTACTATATGCAGCATGGTGTTACCATGCATTGCATCTTGTGCCTGAATATCTGTCTGCCTTCTCCTGGCCTGTGCGGGGTGTATTGAGCTAAATCCTGGCCCCTCTACCCTGTGTGCTCCCAAAACCCCATTACTCCTACCCTGTCAACTCCCAAAGGTCTGTTAATAACCCACATGAATATCTGCAGCTTTCACACTAAAATAGCTGAATTAGAGGCCTGGGTCACCCAAAAGTCCCCTGACATACTCTACATCTCAAAGTCATGGCTTAAGCCTGATGTCAAACAGTATGAGGTGACACTTCCTGGCTACAACTGCTTTAGGAAGGATAGGCTAGGCAGAAAAGCTGGAGGGGTCATTATATAAACTCATGCTGACTTGGACGCCATTGGGCTGTCCATACCTGACTCTGGAACCCTCTCTGTAGAATTCCCTATTCCTTTCTCTGACTTTAAGAAACTTATCATTGGATGTGCCTACTTACCCCCTAGTAAGGCTCCTTCTGCCCTTCCTCGCCTCTCTTTCTATCCCTCCTCATCAGGACCTAGTCCTCTGTGGTGACTTTAACATTAATTGGCTTACTTCAGTGGCTGACAAAGCGTGCTCATCCTTAGTTGACTCCAATCTAACTCAACTCATCCTTGAGCCTATGTAGATTAATACCAAGTCCGGAAATCATACCCTGCTGGATTGGATGGTTACCATTTGGCCACTTAAGATCAAACTGGTGGGTTTGTTATCTGATTCTATAAGTGACCATTCTCCCACATACTGTGTTTGGAGGAATAACTATTCCAAACCCCCTCCTAAGATCTTCCTTGTCCAGGGATATGTCCAGGTTTGACCATAATAGCTTTATTTGCACTATTCACAACATGTATTGGAGCCCCATCAATACTTTTCCTGATATCAACCAAGCCCTGGAATTCTTTATCTCCACTTTCTCCAAAATTGTTGATAGCCACGCTCCTGTGAAAAAATGTAGATCCAAGGGTGTAAAGGCTCCTTGGATCAATAAAGACTACCTATGTCCTCCCGTGAAAGAGCCTGGTGCACTTACAAAAAAAGTGAGCTGCCCTCAGATTGGCAGTACTACAGACAATTTAGGAATAAATGCAAACTCCCTCCTTAAAGTAAAACGTCATCACTTCAAAGCTCTATAGACTGAACATCTCTGCATCTCCAAAGAGTTCTGGGGGCAGGTGAATTCGCTACTTAAAGGGAGGGCTGCTGAACTACCCAAATCCATCATGGCCCAAGGCAGCTCCCTTGCTGAACTATTGTCCATTGCTGCTGGATTTAACACCTTTTTCACTGACCTTGACAAATACACGTTGCTTTTCCACAATACTCCTGCTCCCCCTACTGCTACTTGTGACTCTGGGGATCGGCCATCATTCCATTTGAAACTGGCCACCTTTAAAGAGGTCAAGAGATTCGTTGCTGCCTTGAAAGCAGAGAGTTCTGCAGGACATGACACCCTTGAGTCTTAATTTCTTAAACTGGGTGCATCAGCCCTTGCACTTCCTGTTTGTGACTTATTTAAATCAACCTTTTCTCTCTTGCACTGTGCTTGACTCATGGAATGTTGTTGTAGTTGTACCAGTGCATGTGGGGGGGGGGGCAACATTGTTGCTAAAAATTTTAGGCATATCTCTATTCTATGCCATTTGGCTAAGATTCAAGAGTGTATAGTATGCAACCACCTCCAAGACTATCTTGAACTCCATAACCTGCTTTCTCCCTTTCAACATGGCTTCGGAAAGAACCATAGCACCCTCACTGCATTAATAAAGGTTAAATCTGACATCTATCAGGCCATGGACAAAGGCTGTACCACTGGAGCCATTTATGTCGACCTCATAAAAGCATTTGATCTGGTGTACCATGATCTACTTCTTCAGCAGCTTGGGGTCCTTGGTCTTGATACTGCTGCCCTCCAGTGGGTCCAAAGTTATCTCTCCTGTCATTACCAGAGAGTCAAATGGGCCGGCTCTCTTTCGGATGTTCATTCTATAATACATAGGGTACCACAGGGCTCTATCCTGGGTCCCTTGTTGTTTTCCCTATTTATCAATGATCTACCCAAAAACTGTGGTGGGACCTCTGTGCACCTGTGTGCAATTGATGCAGTTATCTACCGTTCCTCCTCTAACTTTGAAAGGATTAACAGTGACCTGGCTTCTGACTTTTCTGACCTTGAAAAATGGTTTAGATGTATGCAACTAGTCCTTAACAAGAAAAAAACCAAAAGTATGCTCTTCTCACACCTACAGTCTACTTCCTGCACCCTGCCCCACCTTAGTATTATCTCCCTCAATGGGGATACCCTCGAATCTGTCAGTACCTTCAAATATCTGGGCATCACTCTTGATACGTCTCTCTCCCTTAATGCCCATGTCTCCATCCTAATAAAAACTCTCAATTGTAAAATAGGTCCCCTATATCGGATCCACCCCTTCCTTACTTCTACCTCTTGTATGAAGATCGCCTCCTCATCTCTTCTTCCACTCCTTACCTACAGTGCTCTGCTATTGCTCTCTACCAATGCTACCAGCCTGTCTCTCCTTTCTCAGGCATACCACAGGGTGGGAAGGTTTGCCCTGAGTGTACCTGCCCACCACCATCACTGCAATAAACTCTCCTCATTGAGCTGGCTTTCCTATCAGTCTAAATTAAGATTCTCCACTCTAAGCTTCTTGCATAAGCTTGTCCATAAATTTAACCCCCCATGCCTTAGAGAAGCAGTCTATCTTAGACAAGCTGCTCATGCCCTTAGATCGGCCTCCCTCGCCCTCCTCTTTAAGCCCAATTTATGTCTAACAGTTGCTTGCAAGTCCTTTTTTTGTGGTAGCATCTGATTGGAACTCTCTGCCCCATTCTGTCCTGTCCTGTGCTACCCTGCCTCAGCTCCAAACAGAACTACTTACCTCTGTCTCTGCCTCTATGACCTACTCCTGCTTCCATTAATTCCCCTTTGCTGCTCCTCGCTCCTCTGTTGCTCCCCAGCTCCCCATCCTTCTCTTTCATCTTTTCCCTGTCCTCTGCCTTTTCCGCTTCCACTGCCTCTTCATAACCCCCCTACCACTTCCCCCCCCTCATGCCACTCTTCTCCTGAGTATTTTACAGTCTCGTGGCTCACTATCTTACCATGTTTCTGCTAATGTAAATATTGTCTCTAGTTATCTGCTGTAAATATTGTATCGTACCCGTATTTTATTTGACGTCAAACTTGTTGTGATGAATATCCTCCTACCATTGCTTTCTTTTTATCTCAGGTGTATATTCATTATTGCATACCTAGCTTGTATTGTAATCCTATGGCTGTATGCTTCGGGTCGACCCTGAAAAAGGGACTATAATTGTCTCAGTGGACTTACCCGGTTACCAAAACTCAATAACTAACTAACTAACATAAATAAAAGCAGATAAGGCAGAGAAGAGGCAGGTAATTACAGGCCTGTAAGCCATACCTCAGTAGTGAGGAAACTAATTACTTAAGGAGGGGATTCTGAATTTTCTGGAGGATAGCGGGGCACAGGATCCAAGGCAACATGGATTCTCAGTGGGAAGGTCCTGTCAGACAATGCTTATAGATTTCTTTGACTGGGTAACCAGGGTGGTAGATCAGGAAGGGATGGTGGATGTGGCCTACCTGGTTTTCAGCAAGGCCTTCAACACACACCTCTCAACCTCATGCCTCATAAATCAGGGACAAGGTTTAAAAAATCAGGGACAAAGGACTAAAATCAGGGACACATCTTTAAAATTGTTGATATCCACTCAGGAAGCTGTTAGGATAAGGGGCTTAGTGTAAAATCATTTTCTAAGGAAGACCAAGTGTGTAACTTCAATGTTTGACGTTATCTTGTGCTTACAACCGTCACTGTTTGGTCACAGAAATGCACTTTTTAGGAGGGAAGGAGTAAAATTCTGAGGCAATATCAGGGACATCCCTAAAAATCAGGGACAGTTGAGAGGTATGCTTCAACACCGTCCCACACAGGAGATCGCTAAATAAATTGGGGAGCCTGGGAGTGGGTCCTACGGTGGTAAAGTGGGTTGGGAACTGGCTAAGGGACAGGACTCAGAGGATGGTGGTAAATGGCGTGAAATATGAGGAGGGGAAGATGACCAGCATGCTGCCACATAGGTTGGTGCTCTGGCCAGTCCTATTCAATGTGTTCATTAGCGACATTGCAGAGCATCTGGAAGGAAAGGTGTGCCTCTTCGCAGATGACACTAAGATCTGCAACAGAGTGGACACACCAGAGGGGGTGGAAAAAATGGGAAAGGACCTAAACCTATCAGAGGAGTAGTCAGGCATCTGGCAGTTGAGTTGCAATGCTAAAAAGTGCAAGATCATGCACCTGGGTCACAGGAATCCAAGGGAGAAGTACAGGATGGGTAGGGAAATTCTGGCCACCACAAGTCAGGAGAGAGACCTGGGGGTTATCATATCCAATGATCTGATGGTGACTAAATAGTGCGAAAAGGTGGTGGGGAGAGCAAACAGAATGTTGGGGTGCAAAGGGAGAGGCATAACAAGCAGAAGAAAAGAGGTGGCGATACCACTGTACAGATCACTGGTGAGGCCACAGCTGGAGCACTGTGTCCAGATCTGGAGACCACATCTCCAGAAGGACATTGACAAAATAGAGGCAGCCCAGAGTAGGGCAACAAAGATGGTACATGGACTGCACCAGAAGCACCATGAGGAAATACTTAAGGACCTTAATATCTACAGTATTCACTGGATTAAAGAAGGGAGAGGGGAGATATGATAGAGACTTTCAAGTACCTTAGGGGAATAAACAGGGTACAGGTGGAAAGTATATTTCAGAGAAAACTCTGCACAAGAACAAGGGGGCATGATATGAGGCTGAAGGGTGGAAGGCTCAGGGGTAATGTTATGTAACCCCCCACTACTTTACACAGCTACCCCTGGCATCCATAACTGGGCACAGACTCAGAACATTTAGAAATGGTATCACCCCAGCATTGGGAATGTATACCAGGCCCATTCTTCTACAGATCAAGGGGTAGGGTGTACAAAAGTAATAACCTTTTTGGTATTTACAAAACCATGTCCTAGGCAGAGAATGTTTGCTAGGCATATGCTAGACCTATCTTCTGGAGGGGTACCCAGTAACTCCACACAGGAAGCATAACGTAACTGTCCAGATCATAGCTGGGGTTCTAAGGTGTGACTTTATTCCAAAAGATGTTCTTCAAAGCAAGTGTGGACTCCCAAGGTTTACACATCGTGGCAATAGGAACTTGCCGAACAATGAATCGACTGTATATAACAGAAAACTCTTTGTATTCCCACTATAGTAGGACACAGGACGCGTGCACTTTGTATTCTCACATATCGTAGGACATAGAACAACTTAGACTTGTATTTCCACATGTCGTAGGACATAGAACATTGCTTCCAGTAGCACTGGCCACAATTGAAAACACATTTTGCTAAGAACTAGCACCCTTCTTCATAACCAGAGAAGAAACTGTAACCCACTCCAGGGGGTAAAATTCTCTTCAGACATTTGGCCATTTGTCTAACGTAACCAGACGCCCTTATTGAACCTGTCAGTACTGAACTGGTTACTCCAGATGGGGTACTGCCCACCCTTTACTCCCAAATCCATACTCTGCCATTCTTTCAGAGTTACACCTTAAAGGAAAACTCCACCCTCATATCTTCTAAATGCTATTTGTTTCCATGTCAATAGACAACTCTTTTCGTGTAGCTGTTAAGGATGTATGCAAATGTTTTAGTCTGTTTTTACAGTTCATACTAGGTCCTGTGACTGCCCTGGGAGTCTTCATTTGATGGTTGTTGAAATCTCATTGTTCCTGAGAGCCAGAGCCATATAAAGGCATTTTGGTGCCCTGGGCAAGAGACTAATTTTGCACCCCCCCCCCCCGAAAAGAGCTGGGGGTCTGGAGGTTGCAAGGCCCGCAGAAGCTCTGAGGGGTTTACATGCTCTGTGGTGAGTTTTGGGGATTTTCTTAAAGAAAAAACACACTTTTGTTACATGTTCCCTACCCCTGAAGTTGCACAGTTGGATCTTGTTTTTTCTGAACCCTCCCCAACCTCTTAAATCTTCCCTTTTGTACCATGGCATCTCATAAATATTATCATCACCATAAATTATAAAATCTATATATTTCTTAGGTGTGCTCATAACTGTAATTGTGCTTTTCAAAAGAATCACGTATGCGCCTTTTTCCTAATTTCAGTTTATTATGTTATAATGCAACTATGATAGTCTGGTGTGGGCAGACTCTGGATAGACCAGAAGGCAGAAGAAAGATGGTTCAAATTAAATCACAGCATAATACTGTATATGGTGGTGTTTATTTTAACCACCTTGATTCTGCCTTTTCCAGAATCCAGACAGACTCCACAACAGACTGCAGACTACTAATTTAAAAATAGATGCATTAAAATATAACATAATAAGCTGGTAAATCAGGAGGAAACAGCGCATTCACACTGCACAATGGCTGTGAAGACTAGAGCGGTTCTAGGAAACATATTATTTTGGGTATTTCACTATTTGTATATGTGTATATATATATACACACACATCATATATATATATATATATATATACATACACACACACACACATATATGCTTAAATACAACCAGTGCCAGTGCTGCTTCTGCACAGTGCATGTCTGGCTGTCCTGAGTGCTGCAGCTGATTCTTCATGAAATAGCAGTGAGTCTGGTACTGAGTACTTGTACTAGGAGACTGGATCCAGGCTGGCAACATCACCAAAGCAATAAATTACTGCCCCTACTCTCAAACACATGAACAGGAATTAAAATCCCTAATGGCTGCATATATTGGGGGGGGGAGGTGGCAAGGCCCCAGTCTCAGTACTACTTGATACAGCCAAATAGTTAGTGTGACCCTTTAGCACAAGCAGCAAAAATGTAACCCTCTTGGTCCAAGTCTTGGCTAAATTCAACTGGAATCTGGACCCCTTCCTGAATGGCTGAGACACTTCAGAATAGTGTGGGTGGGTGGGGCTACCACACAAATGGGCCACAGTACCATTCACATAAATGTGGCAGCCCTTCCACAATCGGTCTCAGTTTCTTGTACCTAGGGGTTGACATTGGGTCACCAGGGAGTGAAGTCACTAGGCACGAAGGATCTGGAATTAGTGACCCACAAGGGCCCTACATTCAAGGATTATAGGTTTAGGAGGGGGGATGCTTTTCAGGCTGTGGATGCAACTGCATTGACCATTACACCCAATTCACAGAATGGCATTCACTGAGATTAGTGCAATTCCAGTTTGTGATTTGGTCCCAAGTGCAATCCAGCCTGTGTTTATACCCTCTAACAACTAGAGGAATAATTCACCCAGCATTGTGTACTGTATGGCACAATCATGGAAGTACAATGGTGCAGCCAGTTTCCACCCATGAAGTGCTGCTACCCACCATAGTTACTGAAAATTGAGACCCTGAGGTTAGAAAAAAACCAAAAAACAGACTGCTGTGATGCACCGAATAATGAGGAGTGAAGTTAATTTACTTGTTTGGACAATTTGTACTCCTTCACAGTGAAGGAGTGTGCTGCAAATTGCACAAACAAGTAAATCTGTTACCTCCACCCCAGCAGTTAATTTTACCTTTCTGTAGGTAGGTAGTTCATTTCAATCAGTGGAGATATAGATAACTACCTAACCACCCACACAGCTCTTATGTACCCCAAGGAATCGACACCTGCGTAAAGTGATCACTAAGTCGCCTCACATCTCTTTTGGAACGGATTTCTACTTTTCTAATTACCCTTACCCTGAAGAAAATTCTTACTTGTATGGTACAGGAAAAGCCTAATTAATCAATCATTTTATTCAGGAGTGGACTCAGGAGTGGAACAATTTAAATATTCAGAAGTTTCCAAACTTTCCATGTCTTGTCTTTTACTCTTTTTCTTTCTCTGTTTTGAAATGATTTTAAAGCAGAGAAAGAATGTAACATCTTCAGAGCTGAAGGGTCCTGACTGACTGGCTATTAAAGCATGTAAGCAAAATCTAATTCTTGAGTCTCAATCTACTCTGATAATCTTGGCTTGACACAAAAAACAGAATTTATTTTAAATTGATAACTTGAGTTGCTTGAACTTTTTTTGAATAGTGTTGTTCATGTTGTGCACTGAGACTGTGAGACAGAGGAAATTAAATATGCTGACTCCCCGAGGTCAGCAGCGCCCCCCCGGAGTATTAGGATGGGGGAAAGCAGCGCAAGGGAGCCTGCATGATGTGGAATGTATCACTGGGTGTGCAAGGGACGCGGGGCAAGAGAAGGAGAGAAAACAACAGGATGGGAGGGATGGTGCCACGTGGCCTGTTTGCACCATGGCAGTCAGTCTGCCAAACTTGGCAGAAGAGCCAAAGAGGGGGCGGGCAGTGGCAACTGGCAACTTCTTCACTCCCATCCCACTGTCCCAGTCGGAGTCCCGTGAACTACTACTACAGCAGCCGGTCACTACACCACCCACCAGCCAAGCCAGGCTGTGGGCCCAATCAGATTGGGCCCGCAGCCCGGGCTTGGCAGTTGGCTGGCGTGGATGAGAGCTGGCAACTGGCTAGATTTCTTTCCCATTCCTCCTCCTGATGATGAGATCAGTGCAGTATCTGGATCAGATCAGTACATGATTTCCAATTTAAATTCCAATTTCATTTTTTCAAATTGAGAAAATTACCCCCCCCCCCGGGCCGGCACTGCCACACTGCAGATACACTCATTTCAGAAATCAGACTAGAGTTCAGACTCACTTACGCAGTCCACACAAAACTAAACAGCAAACAGGACACAAATTTGATTTTTAAACAATACGGAATTTGGCTTTCGGGGGATCACACATGGGAGACAGGACGACAGACTTATTACTAATATGCTTATGCTTACAATTAAAAATCCAAGATGGTCTGGACAGGACCTCACTAATGGATCTCTCGTCTCTCACATCTCTTTCTTTCTACTCTTACAAGAATCACAATATATGACTGTCTGGCTGTACCCTCAGTCTTAGTGTCAACCACTCGTTCATACCTTTTATAATGTGCGTTGCTGACCCGCCTACAGTTTCTCTTTCTTTCTCACTCACTATACTACACACCACCACCACATGACTATTTGCCTGCAGCTCATGTCACCCCGCCAAACTTGCTGATCTTTGGCAGATGCACCCCTGCTGACAACCAGTTATAATTACAGTCTAAGTGAGCAAAAAAAAAAAGTAAAGTGGTACTACAAGTGAATAAATACGCAAGCTTTCATTGAAAATTGTGCCCCTTGGAGGCTTGCGCCCAGTGCTGGAGCACCGCCCGCCCCACCCTTTCTACAGTACTGCTGAGAGCTGCATTAGCATATGAGAACATGATGCGTAATCACCCTTTAAACTCCCCAGTATGCCTGCCTGCTTAATTAGTCTTAAAAGAAACAAGCTGCAAAAAGGTGGGGAATACCACATTTACCTTCAGTGAGCTTTGCAAACTGTCTGAGTTACAGTGCAGATTGTTTTGCCTTTAAACTTTCCTCAGTTTATGAGTTTCCAGAGAGATTTTGCAGGGTATTTGTTCTATTAGCATAAAGATGCATGGTACAAATGGATGATCTGACATCATGTTCTCATGTGCTAATGCAGCTCTCAGGGACAATGCAATTTCAACAACCATGAAATGGAAACTCCCAGGGCAGTCACAGGGCCTAGTATGAACTGTAAAAACAGACTAAAACATGTGCATACATCCTTAACAGCTACATGAAAAGAGTTGTCTATCGACATGGAAACAACTAACATTTAGAAGATATGAGGGTGGAGTTTTCCTTTAAACATTCAGAAACACACTTTGGAAATGCTTATTGAATGAAATTTAGCATCCAGCATTCGAATCATTACAACTGGTAGTGGAAAAGTTAAAGTCCTGAACGATGTGACATAGCCATACCTCTGGACATCACACACTTCAGACAACTTCAAATTAAAACAGTCTCGCACTTCTGAATTCACAGAAAAATTGTGCCTTCCCTTTTAGACAGAGAACACAACAGCATGGGTACTTGCTTCCTTTAGCAAAAGTCAGATCCTACTAATTGTTAGACACTTTAGGCAGCTTCAAACAACCTGGACCAAAAAGGGGATTGCCCCTTTGATCCATCCTCTAGCAGTCCTTTTCACCCCTCCAGGGATGAAAATCATGAAAGCCTGCTGCAGAAATGGTTTCCACCACTTCTCTTGGCAAACTGGAGAATACCAGGACTAGAGTAAGAATGCTGGGCCCTCAACTCAAAGCCCACAGCTGAGTAGTTCTCACTCCTCCAACTTCAAACTGCAACTCTCTACTACTGTCTCACACTGACTCCCATCTCAACATTCTAACTCCTTTCTCCACAGCTGGCACAAGGGTTATGCTGCTGCGAGAGTTCCCAAATTAGCTCATCACTTCGGTCTCAGCTGAGTCCAAGTAAAACAGAAGAGTGAGCAGGTGAAAAAACATTTAACTAGTTAATCACCAGTTGCCTTTCCCTGCCTAGGAATGATACTGATGGGATTCTAATAACCCCAGAGGACTGGGTGGTTACACTCACCACATACCTGATGAATGACTGACCGCAGTCATATCTCCATCTGACACTAGACCATCCTACCTTTGTGTTACCCACGGGTTGGGGGTGGGGGTCAGGCCCTCCCCTACCATGTGCTAGGCACAGGCAGGGAACACTAAAGGAGCAGAAGACGGCTTATGAAACTTCAGCCCCTACTCTACAATCTATCTATGGATTTCGAGCGACTCCATGAAACTGCCTGGAGCATGTCCTAATAGATCAGTACTGAAAGTTCTACTGCAGATCAGGACCCCTGTCTGTCTATCCCCCTTGAGCAGATCAGGACCCCTTCTGTCTATCCCCCTAGCCCTCAAGGGAAAACTATCCGACCTAGGCTACCTACCAGGGGAAAAAACTGTTCCCCAAAACTTCCCAGGGTACCTGTGAACAACAAAAGGAAAACATACACTACATTGCATTACATTTCCCAAAAATCACATCTGTGAAGAAACGCATGTTAATACCCTGTTAACACCCTGTTAACCATAAACATTTCTAAAAACACTAAAGAAAGGGGAACTTGGATGAGTTTCAAACATCCTCTTCTGTTCTTCTTTTCTTCTTCAGGAACACCTACAAGAGAAGAAAAACACAAAACACATTCTACATTCCACACAGTGCCTAAACCTCCACCCAACACTACAGAACCCCAAGGACACTTGTTTTCATAAAAGTACAAACGTAAAAAATGGAAAGAAAACAGTTAAACAACACATTTGGGGATGGAATTCCCTAAAATGTTCAAAACTAGGGACCAGTGTAACTGTTGCCCGTGGGCATTGTCCATTAAAGAGTCTCTTCTAGGCCGAAGACTGTTGAAGAACAGTTCTTGGACAGGATAGGGCCTGTATAGCACTGCAACCTATGGAGAGAGTCTTTGATGAAAACAATAAAGTTCCTTGGATAGTCTTCAAATGTAGGATGTGTTGTACAAAGTCAGTTAATGTAAATAAAAAGGTTTCCTTACCAGCTCCTTGAAGGATGGAAACATTATATCTTACTCTTCAAGCTGAGCACCTTCTCCCTTCAGACCAGATGGCATCTTTGGATACTGCTGGGTTGATGGCTTCTGAAAACCAAACGATGAAGCAGGAAAACTGCTGGGCTAATGCTTCTGGAAGGCCAGACGATAGAACAGGAAAATTGCTGTGCTGACAAATTTGGATACACCTGAAGAAATCCAGGAATACCAGAAGAGCTGCATCTTCCTCCATAGATACTGCTGCTTTGGATGACAGACATTTGGCCTGCCACTGCTCACTTCCTTAAGGCATGTTGGGAATATTCACAGGGAGCAGCACCATTAAGGGCAATACTACTCAGGTTGTAGGGTGAGGACAATGGCCTCATCTGGGCGTTCCAGGCTGATGTTGTGAAATGTCTCTTGCCCAGCCCCATCCACAATTCGTACAGTGTCCATAAACAGAGTCCAGTCCAGTCCAGTCTCCAGAATCTAAGGCTATCATTGATGATTTTGTCCCTTACACATTCTGGTACCCCTAGGTGAAAATTCTTACTTGCCTCCTCCATAAGCCAGGATTGCCTGTTCTGTTCAATTTCCTTCCAGGCTCGGCGAGGAAAGGTAGAAAAGGACTTCCCATATGTGGCATCAGCCCTCCTACAAATCAGTCTTTCCTCCTTACTACTCTTTACTAGTTTGTAGCCCATGGCCTGGCTTGGAGGTGGCCAGTCCTGGTTGAGCCAGTGTTTCAGACTCAAAGAATGAAAGAATTTGTCTTCCACTACCTCTTTGGACAAATTACTAGAGCCATCATCTACTGTCTCTGGCTCCTCTGAGGCAAGAGCTTGGGGTGACTCACAGTAGCCCCCAACATGAAGATACTCTTCTTCATCCTCCTCTTCCTCCCTCATGATCTGTGCCCAAGAGTGAGCACATGTCCTCACTCCTGAGACATTCCATTCCTCACTGGGCATGGAGGTGGAAACCTCCCAATTCAATGTCTCTTGTACGTCATCCTGCCCCACTAGGCTAGAACTTGTATCCTGTCTCAATGGGTCAACTGATCCCTCTGTTGCACTGTCCATCTGGGACACAGGTGTGGAAACCTCTCTCTGTTCCTGCCTTGCAGTGGATCAACATCAATTTTACCCGCTCTTTCTGTAACACACTCAGTAGAACTTTTCCCAACAGGTTCAACCTTGTGCTGCTTGCTGCTACTGGCAGGGTCCCCTGCCAGGGTCCACGTGGAAGCCAGTCAAATTCTTGTTGCCCTCTCTGGAGCTGTACCCCTGCTCATTCCAAATTTTGCAAGGCAGTCCAAGCAATGGGGTATCAAAAATACATCCTTCCAGCCTTTAGACACACAATGCATAGTCTCACTGGATAGCTAGGAATCGCTGCATCCGGGGTAACCTGTCACCATAGTAGGGTCTCTCTACCTTGCTCAGTGCTGCCACCTCCTCGGAGATCATAGCTTGGGCGTAATCCAGGTATTGGGGTGCTTTCAAAGTCTTGTCTGTAAGCAAACACATAAACTTTTTGTTACTGAACTGCTCACTAGTCACATATGGTCTCACAAAATGGCTCCCTGCTGCTGTGTTTACATTGCTAACCCTGTCCTGTCATGGCATCAGTAATTTTTCTCATGCATCACAATCAGTTCAACTTGCTCAAAAAACTGAGTTTTCAACCTTTCTGGCTACTGAAATTACTTCAATTTGCAAACAATTGTCTCTGATGGTAAATTTCAGCCCATCCATACTGATTTAAAACTGGTAGCTTGACTTTGTGATCAGCACAATTCAGTAAAATTATATTTACATATGTATAACTGCTCAGAGTCATTTGTAAGCCCCATAGTATTTTTTTGCTCAGGATTGCCTGTTTGCAGCATCCCACTTCTACAACTCACAGTCCTGCTGCTCAGAAATCTACTGTTGCTGAACCCATTCCTCATTGCTCACAGTCTGTTGCTCAGAATTTACTGTTTGCTGCACCTGCTTTTACAATGCACAGTCCTTTCTTTGCACATAAATCACATTGTTTGCACACATATTTAACTGGCTTGGCATTGACTCACAGTTTGTTTGCTTAGTTCACTTGTTTACTCACTGTTTATTTTATTGAAAATCTAGGATTACAAATACCTTTGAGCCAAGGCTCTTTTACAAAGGTTCCACGTCAAGAGAGTACAAACACTTTAGGCTAAGCTACATTGGTCTATACATAGGCAAACAAAACAATTTTTAAAACAGGGATTAAATAACACCACACATTGGTTCAGATGTTGCATCATAGAAATAATGTAAGGAAACACTTAGTTTTGGATAAGTTCAGAGATCTATAAGTAGTTGGGAGTGAGGGGTTGGGGGGCAGCAGCTGAAGAGAAGCTAGAGCAGATTCACAGCATTGTCAAAGAGCAAAGGAGAGGGGAAGTGGTCCACAGGGGAAGAAGGAAGTTAGGAGAGGCAGTCACAGCAACTGGAGGTAGTGAGATGAAGATGTAGTCTTGATCTGAAAATGCCCAGTGAAGAGGTGGAAGTGATATGAGTGCTGAGGGCATTCATCCAGGTGGGGGCACGTTGTGCAAAGGATCTTTGACCCAGTGATGTGCGGCATCAAGGAACTTGTAGGAGTTGTTGTTCAGACCCTCTGGTGCTACATAGATTAGTGATT
This sequence comes from Neoceratodus forsteri, assembly GCA_016271365.2. Classification (NCBI taxonomy): domain Eukaryota; kingdom Metazoa; phylum Chordata; order Ceratodontiformes; family Ceratodontidae; genus Neoceratodus; species Neoceratodus forsteri. Next base: position 79,334,090 of record CM028133.1, on the reverse strand, counting down.
GGACTCAGGAGGACTTGGACACTAAGTGGGGTAATACCCAAGATAGTTTTTTTCACCATCAGACAGGTTAGGTACTTTATACGATTTGCGAGTTGAAGCCATCCTGATTGGGCGTAGAATTCACATGTATGTGTGAGTCAGTGGGCTCCAGTGAGCAGTCAGCAGGCCTTGTTTAGTGAGGTCGTTATGCACCTAAGGGCAGTGGTGGTGGCAGAGCCATAGACTATGAGGCCATAATCTACAATGAACACAGAGCTCTGGATGGCCTCTTTAATACTGCTTGGGTGAGGTGTTGCTTGTTGCGGTAGTCAGTAGCTGGTTCCCTCCAATGGAAAATCTCAGCCTGCTGCCGATTGAAGGAAGACCTCTGGGTGAAATGGGCTGGTGGTCCTGCCGATCGTAATTACAATTGCCTCGATCACTCTCCAGTCAGTCGGAATAGGGGTTGAGCCTGAAATTGCACTTTACAAATCTATTTACTAAAGTTTTGAATGCTCACAAGCTCCTCGATGGTTCATTCTGGTCTAACCAGCTTGCATGCCACTCTTTCTCTCCTCTGCGAACACTCTGCAGCACACAGATGCTGGCCAGGGTGCAGGACTGGATGTAGCCGCATCAAACACTCAGTGCCATGCAAATGAACTTCTCTGTCTCCTCGCTTGCTCTTCCTTCACGGTAATCATCAAGCAGGAGCATATTTAAACTGCAAACTGTAACTTTTTTCTTGGCTGAAATTTCAGTGGTGGGAATGCTGTTTTTACCATTTTTACCACAATTTCTGGACATTTTCTCTAGCGACTCCTTCAATTTGCACACTAACATACTAAAATGCCAGCACAATAGGCCTAACGGTCTTTCGTGTCTGCTCGTTTGGTCAGCCCCCATTCTGGAAGCTGACCTTGTTGCCCCCTTCCCCCTCTCTGGCTTCTCCCTTCCCAGTCCTGGATATTCTCGTGACACTGGTTTTTGCTTCTAGAACCCTTCCCCTGTACCTGTCCCACCTCCTCTAGAACCCCTCCATCTATTCTGCCTCCACCAGCCCCCTGGGCAGCGCATTCCATGGTTCCACCACCTTCTCAGTAAAGTAGCACCTCCTCCTTTCTCCCTTTAATCTCCCCCTCTCCAGTTTCCATCCATGCCCTCTAGTTGCCCCCCCTTCCTTCGGAGCAAACTGACTGCTCCTACCTTATTTACCTCCTTCATGTACCTGAAGACCTCTATCATGTCCCCCCAGTCTCTTCTCTCTTCAATGTGCACATATTTAGCTCTTCAAGCCTCTCCCCATAGGCCCTATCCCCCAAGCCCCAAATCATTTTGGTTACCCTCCTCTGGACCCTCTCCGGGAGTTCAAGGTCCCTCTTTAAATGTGGCTCCAAAACTGCACGCAGTACTCGAGGTGCGGCCTCACCAAGCAGTTCTACAGTGGGAGTATCACTTCCCTCTCTCTGGAGGTGATTCCCCTAGCGATGCATCCAAGCATCCTGTTGGCTTTTGCTGCTGCCCTCCTACAAGTCTCCAAGTAGTTCATCTTGACATTCACCACCACCCCCAGGTCCCTCTCAGCCATCAAGACTTTTAGCATTCCCTCCCCCCAGGGTGTACACTTGGCCTGGGTTTCTGGCTCCCAGGTGCAGTACCTTGCATTTCCATGCATTGAACCTCAGCTTCCACTTTTTAGACCACCTTTCCAGAGCCTCCAGGTCCCCCTGTAATTCCACCCTCCCTTTCTCCCCATCCACCACTGCCCCCAGTTTTGAGTCATCTGCAAAGAGACTCATCTCACTCCTGATAACCTTCCTTATGTCAGAGACATCGGCGTTGAACAGAAGGGGCCCAAGGACCGATCCCTAAGGGACTCCACTAATGACTCTCCTTGGGGATGAGACTATTCCACCAACCATGACCCTCTGGGTCCAGTTCTGGAGCCAATTTCCTATCCATCTGATCTAAGCACATGAAACTTTCAGGTAACATATCTGAGTCTGTTTCTCAAAGTCCACAATACTTTTGGCATTTGAAAATTGCATTTTAAAAGTTATTTAAGTACTTTTTGATGCAGAGACCAGGACACACATTTCAATGCTTTACTGTCCATTAACAAGTTGAAAACACATAAGCAGCACTATTTTGCTTTATTGTACTGGAATACACACAAGCAGCACATTTGGGTGACATTTTTCTGGGCACAAATCTGTCCAAAACTTCCTCTTTGTTTGGGTTACACTGCTGCCAGACAGAAAGATGCTAGACATACCTTCAGCAAAAATTCTGGTTCTCTCCCCAAATTAAAACATCACTAGAGGAGCCCCAAGTTTTTGTAACCCCTCCCTGCTACTTTACAGTTAGCTACCCTGGGACCCATAACTGGGCACAGACTCAGAACATTTAGAAATGGTACCACCCTAGCTTTGGGAATGTATACCTGGCTCATTCTTCTAGAGATCAAGGCTTGGGGGTGTACAAAAGCAATGAACTATTTGGTATGTACAAAACGAGGTCCTTGGGAGAGAATGTTTGCTCATATGCCAGACCTATCTTCTGGAGGAGTACCCGGTAACTCCACACTGGAAGCAATAATGTAACTGTCCAGACCATAGTTGGGGTTCTAGAGTGTGACTTTGTTCCAAAAGATGTTCTTCAAAGCAAGGGTGGACCCCCAAGGTTTACACATTGTGGCACTAGGAACTTGTAGAACAACAAATCAACTGTATCTAACAGAAATCTCTTTGTATTTCCACCAGGGGCGGATCCAGGAGTCCTATAGATAGGGGAGCTTAAGTCAGAGAAAAAATTAAAATATTAGGCTGGGGGTCTGGTGGGCTGCCTAGGCCCCCAGAAATTTTTTAACATTTTGATGCATTCTGGTGGATTTTGGAGAGTATTTCTAATACAATTTCTACTCATTTCCTCCCTCCCCATGCTTTGTTAGTTGCACCCTAGCACCATCCCCAGAGTCCCCACAGTCCATGTGACAGTATGTTGCCCAAAATACCCTCCTACCCCCCAAAAAAACACAAAATACCAAAAGACTGTAGCTGGGCAGCAGCACATCCAAAACACATAAAAATGAGAAAAGTTGAAAGAGACTTGGTGATAACGCCAAACTGCAGGCAAATTAAAAGACAATCCAAGTTAACAAGTTCACAGATGTCACTCACTGAATCACATTATGACATTACCATAAAGCCAACCCACCCCAGTTTGTCCTGCAGTACAGATTAACGCATCCCCCAACCTTATCTCAGTAAAACAGAAAAAAATACAATAACTATAGAAATATGAGAACAAAGTCACTTTGCTATCTAATTTCTGAAAATATAATTTCAGGTCTAATTGCTATTTTTGCAAAACATGTTTTATTCTACAGAACAATTTATTCCAAAGAAAATACAGTTTTAAATAAATAATGTATATGTATTTTTTTTAATGTCCTTTACTGGGATAACCCCATGGTATGAGGCATCTCATTTTTTATGATAGGCCCAAGAAGTCAGTAAGTAGATAGAAAAATGGATTTTAAACAAATAAAAAAATGCATCGCAACTTACACACCCCCAATTCAACACAGAACTACATAAACTAAATATTTGATTCTATCACTTTTTTTGTGGTTTTGTAACTGCCTGTATCAATGAGCCAAACAAGGTCTTATGACTTCTGTTGCCAATTTTGCTCTCCAAGCATGCAGAAACTCCTGCACATGCCATAACATACTACAGCAGAACACCTTCAAAGTCCCCATGTCTATTAAGTCCCTCTGTGCTCATTCACACTGTATAACCACGACTGAAAAGACCACACAGATTAGACATACAGTACATGCTGATGTTTTTACCTCAGTTCAAAGGTCTCATGTACCAGTTTCTACCTCTCCTGGTTCATGCTGTCGCTGAGACCAGACCTGCCCCAGCATTACTTCTGTACCATTCCTAGCATGCTACAGAAGGGCGCTACTCAACAACTCCCTGTCCTGCAAATCTGCACCAAAATCAATTTGCCATATAGGACAAAACTAGCAGTGACCTTAAACAATTTTAATATCATGAATTTAAGCTCCCCATACTAGAAATGAATAACACTAGTACTAAATTTATTACACACCCTGTTTGATGGAACACTAATGTCCTGTCCCATCCTAGCAGCTGCCCCCCAACCACCATCATTTGTGACTGTGAAAGTCTTTTGTTTTTAAAGCAAGAAGTACCCAATTAAATGAAGACTTGATCAATTTTCAGCAGGCTGAAGTCTATGTGACCCTAGTTGAGTACTGTCTCCGGTCACCTGGCCTCCAAATTCTCTCTCTCTGAGATACTTTTGACCCCATGACTCCTAATGAGCTGAGCTCTCAGCTACAGCTTGCTTCAGCTTTTAGAAGATGACCTGAACCTCACTCCAACTCCTTGTGCTGAATTAGCAAGGCCATACCGACCCCGCGTTACTGGACTGCTGCTGCCTGAAACCTCGGGCTTTGCTCTTCACTTGTGGGTTCCATTCTCTCTCTGTCTCTTCCTCAGTAGTACACTCGTTCCTCTCTTGCTCCAACATTAATCTTCTGAGTTAATGAATTACAGCTCACTCTTGTTTCAGCAGCCCAGACATATAAAGAAGGTGCTCCTTGCTATCCACATCCACTACTGGACGCAACAGCAAAGTAGGAGCAGTAAGCACTAGGCGACCTAGTTAAGATCTGTATTGTTAAGGTCCACTCCACTTTGCTGCAGCTGTACCCCCCATGCACAACCCCCCCCGCGCATGAACAAAGGAGCTGCACCAAGCCTACAAAAGTAGAGAATGAATGATCAGGCTCATCAAGCCAAGATCCACTGCTGCCACAGTGCTGGGACTGGACCACATGGTGCAGGATGAACGTTAGCAAGAAATTCATGCTGGAGACCGGCTTTTTTTGTGGGGGATACAACTATGTAATGGGGGTGGGGGTGGTTGTTTACTGCACTATCAGGACACTGGAGGACAGGGCCAACCTTAACCATTCTGGGCCCCTGTGCAGCCCCCTGCCAGGCCCCACTACTCTCATTCCTGTGGGCCCCCCCCACATACAACATTTATACCTCACTAACCCGCCTGTCCTGAATTACTAAAGCAGTCCCAGGTCTACTAGTTTACTAACATACTAACATACTAAAATGCCAGCAGAATAGGCCTAACGGTCTTTCGTGTCTGCTCGTTTGGTCAGTCCCCAACCTGGGTGCTGACCTTGCTGTCCCCCTCGCCTTCTCTGGCTTCTCCCTTCCCAGTTCCGGATATTCTTGCTGCATTGGATTTTGCTTCCAGAACCCTTCCCCTGTACCTGTCCCACCCCTCTTGAACCCCTCCACTGTCTCTGCCTCCACCAGCCCCTAGGCAGTGCATTCCATGGCTCCACCACCCTCTCAGTGAAGTAGCACCTCCTCCTTTCTCCCTGAATCTTCCCCCTCCAGCTTCCACCCATGCCCTCTAGTGGCCCTTCCTCCTTCCTTCAAAGCACCCTGACTGTTCCTCCCTATTTACCCTCTTCATGTACCTAAAGACCTCTATCATGTCCCCATGGTCCCTTCTCTCTTCCAATGTGTACATATTTAGCTCTTGAGCCTCTCTCATAGGTCCTGTCCCCAAGCCCCAAATCATTTTGGTTGCCCTCCTCTGGACCCTCTCCAGGAGGTTAATGTCCCACTTTAAGTGTGGCCTCCAAAACTGCATGCAGTACTCAAGGTGCTGCCTCACCAAGCAGTTATACAGAGGGAGTATCACTTCCCTCCTTCTGGAGGTGATCCCCCTAGCGATGCATCCCAGCATCCTGTTGGCCTTTGCTGCTGCCCTCCTACAAGTCTCAGAGTTGTTCATCTTGACATCCACCACCACCCCCAGGTCCCTCTCAGCCATCGAGACTTGTAGCATTTCCCCAGGGTGTACACTTGGCCTGGGTTTCTGACTGAGTGGAGTACCTTGCATTTCCTGCATTGAACCTCAGCTTCCACTTTCTAGACCATCTTTCCAGAGCCTCCAGGTCCCCTGTGGGCCACCCTCCCTCCTCCCCATCCACCACCGCCCCAGTTTTGAGTCATCTGCAAAGAGACTCATCTCACTCCTGATTTCTGTCCTTATGTCAGATACATAGGCGTTGAACAGAAGGGGCCCAAGGACTGATCCCTGTGGGACCCCACTAATGACCCTCCTTGGGGATGAGACTATCCCACCAACTACGACCCTCTGGGTCCAGTCCTGGAGCCAATTGCCTCTCCATCTGATCATCTGGTTCCCCACCCCCATTTCTCCCAGCTTATCCAACAGGCCCACGTGAGGAACAGAGTCAAACGCCTTGCTGAAGTCTAGAAAGAGGACATCCACTGGTCTACCCAGGTCCAAGGCACTTGTCACCCAGTCATAGAACTCCACCAGGTTTGTCTGACAAAATTTCCCCGGGATGAATCCATGCTGTCTATCGTCCAGGCACCCTGACTTATCCAGGTCCCCCCTAGCCTCTCCTTGACAATGCCCTCCATCACCTTGCCCACCACCGAGGTCAGGCTGACAGGCCTGTAGTTCCCTAGCCACCTCCCTTGATCCCCTTTGTGGATAGGCACTATATGCCCACCTTCCAGTCTTGGGGCACCCACCTGTCCTCAGAGATAGTGAAAAGCTCTGCCAGGGTTTTGCCAGGACATCTGCAAGTTCCTTCAGCACTCTGGGATGTAATTTATCCGGCCCGGTGCTTTCTCCGTCTTAAGGAGCTGAGGCTTCCCTCCTCTCTGCTGTAATTTTCACTTCGGTACCCCTTCTCCTCTTGCCCTCCCCCACCTGCCAGTGATGCTTCCCTCTCCCCAGACCTGCCGATCGGAAGGGTCCCCCTCCTCAGTATCTCTGTCTCCTCCCATGTATGATGCAGCACCCCATTTTCCCTGGTGAAAACTGAGGTGAAGTACTCATTTAGTACCTCAGCCTGCTCCCCGGCTTGTGCCCATCTCTCCCTGATTTAATCCTGCTAATCTGCCCCTTCACCCTTCGTTTTCCCCAATGTATCTAAAGAACCCTTGTTACCTCTCCTAATTTCCTGGCCAGGTTCTGCTCCTTCCTTGCCTTAGCTGCCCTCACCACTCTAGTGGCCTTCTAGCCATCAGCTCGTACTCCTCGATCCCTTTCACTCCTTGAGCATTGAATTGCTTATAGGCTGCTTTCTTCCCCACACCACCTCCTGGACCTCCTGGTCCACCAGCAGGGTTTTGGGCCTCACCGCATTTTGTCTTACTCTTGCACAGGTGCTGGTAGCATCCTGCACCCCTCTCCTGATGATTTCCACCTACTATCAGCGTCCATGTCTGACCCAATCCCATCCAAATGCTCATAAGGATCCTTTCCATTTCCTTAAATCCAGCTCCCTGAAGTCGGTTACTTCCGTCTTTGTGCAGCCTTCTACCCTCCTAGGTCCAGGCAGAACCAGACCGTGGCATGGTCACTCCCCGCCAATGGGTCCCTTACCTCCAGGCCTCCAATCTGGTCACTGTCTGCCAGGACCATATCCAGTACCCGTGCCTCCTGGTCGGTTCCCTCACCTGCTGAGTTAGGAACGCGTCTTGAAAGACATCCAACAACCTCTGTTCCCTGGTCACAGAGGATGTCATAGTCTCCCAGTCTGTTCCTGGCATGTTTAAGTCACCCAACACCACCACCGTTCCTCTGCCCAGTCTGCAGTGTCTCCTAACATCTGCCACCAGACTGTCCTCCAGCTCCTCCGCCAGGGCAGGGGGTCTATACACCACTCCTATTTTTACTCTCTTGCCCCCCCTTGTTATCAAGGTGACCCAAATCACCTCCACGGTTCCCTCCACCTCCTCTACTCCCCCTATGCCAATGCAGTTTTTGACTATCATTGCTACCCCTCCTCCCCTTCCCTCCCCCCTGTCCTTCCTGAACATAGTGTATCCCTCCAGGTTCAGGTCCCAGTCATGTCTTGCAGTGGCCAAGTCTCAGTGACCGCTGCCACATCCACTGCTCCCTCAGTTAGCATCGCCTGGAGCTCAGGCATTTTATTGCCCAAGCTCCTGGCATTTAGCAGGACTACCTTCCACCCTTTCCCTATAGTTCCATTTCCCCTGCTCGTGTTCCCAGAGGATTCTGTTTTCCCTGGTCTGCACTTTGCCAGTTGGCTTTCCTGCAATCCTCCTGGTCCCCAGGGGTGGAGACAGAGTCCCTCCTTTATCGGCACCCCTTGACAGCCTTTTCTCCCATCCCACCCCCTTCACAAGTTTAAACCCACTCACCAATGAACCTCTATTTTCAACTTAAGGATTCCCCCCTCCAAATTGAGATGTAGTCTATCTCTAGCATACAGCTCCTTATCCTCCCAGGTCCCCCCAATCCCCATCAACCCATCACTTTGGCCTCCACACACTCCCTGAGCCACTGGTTTATCTCCCTAATTTTCCTTTTGTTTTCCCCACTAGCCCTTGGCACTGGCAGGATTTCTGAGAAGGAAACTGTGCATCCTATGTCATGACAGACCCTGGCGAGCTCCTGAATCTTGCCTGTATCTCTAGCTCGCTATTTCCTCAATGTCATTTGTACTTAGGTGGGACCAGTATGTCTGGGGAACCCCACAATCCTTTGCCAGCTGATATACCTCGTGCTTAGTCTGTGCACCGTTAGTCAAGGAAGCATCTTGTTCTAACTGGCCAGGCTTCTCCTCCTATCCCATTTGATACCCTGATCATAGAATCCCCCAGCAGGAGCACTCTGACCACTCCTTTTCCTCCATTCCCCCTCCATGTCCCTCATCCTTTCTACAGGCCCCTCCACCCAGCTGGCTCCGTGTTCCTCCCGCTTTCTGGGTGCCACATGCCACCCCCTCCTTATTTACCATGGCCACCCCCTCCCCTCCAATCCTATGCCTCTCCTCCTCCTGAGTATCCTTCTGTTCCTTGCTAATTCCCCCCTCACTGCTTGCAACTGGTCCTTCTCCCCCATCTGCTAAACCAGCCTGGCTCATCCTCCCTTCCTTCCTGTCTCCATTTAGTTCCTCCTTGCTAGTCGTGCTCCCCTGGCCTAAACCCTCAGCTCCCTTTACTGAATCCTCCTTGTACTTCTGGTCCTTCTTTACCTTTCCTCCCAACTGGTCCTTCTTGAGCTTTCCTCCCTCTTCCCCCTGCCCCTCCTGCTCTGATTCACTGCTCCCCCCATTCTCTTGCATTCCAGGTCCCCCCCTGTTCTTCCTGCTATCTGGCCCCTGCCTCCTGCCTCCCACTCCCACTCCCTTTCCATCTCTAACTACCCCTGTTGTGGCTACATCACCCCCCTCATCCTTGAGCAGAAGAAGAGGTGAAGCAGTTACTGAGTGTAAGGTCTGATCCACCTCCCGCCTTGCTTCCTTCTGTCCAGCCCTGGCCATCTGCCTACTTCCCTGAGAATGTTGTCCCTCCGTCCCCCTTTGTGAGGCCCCTCAGTTACCTGCCTGCTTCCTTGGTAGTGTCCTTTTGTACCCCTCTCTGCGGTTCCCCTATGTGACCCTGAGTATTCTCCTGCACTCCTTTCCCTATGCCCCCCACCCCCAGTGCTTGGTGCAACCCTGTGAGATTCCAGCCCTCCCCAACCATACCACCCCTTCCCCCAGCTTTCTCCTAATCCCGCAACCTCCTCCCTAAGCTGTGCTAGCTGGTAGCACTGGGCAACCACTGAACTCCAAGCCCAGTCCAGTATCATGGCTGCTCCACACCCTGTGCACCCACCACCCTCCCAAGATGCGGCCCTAATGATGTGGTTCCATCCCTTCAAATAGGTTTCCTTGGGTGAGCCACCAGGCTCCCCTAGTCCAAGATACCCTACTGCCTAATCAGGTCACCCACTAATCTTACAGACAGTCCACTGTACACCAGTAACCCTGTTACTAGGTGCAGTACAACACATTAAACTTATAAGGAAATCAACAACTCCCAAAGCTCCTCTCTCCCAGCCTTTAAATCCTACCCCCAGTGGCTAGAACTACATGAGCTGCACCTGCAGCCTTTTCCTCAATTGCAGGGCAGGTGTTCCCCTATAAATTTGCAGACTTCTGGGAGGGAGGGTGGGGAGGGTGGGTTTTGGGCAGACACCTGACTCAGAGAGAGTGTATCAGCCCTGTGTCTCCCCTCCAAGCCCAGCAGCCAAAGAACCAGGCCCAAGCAAATCCCACCAAATAGGTTTTAAATCAGAAGAAATAGGCCTCTACCAGCGCAGCCTGTTACACAGTGAAACATCCACAAAATGAGCCCCACTTACAGCCACCAAATCAGTTTACAAACATCCAGCATCACCCAAAACAATACCCTGCTAGCCCCTTAGAAGTAAGAAAAGAACTAACCTACCAAGTAAAATCCACAAGAACTCTGTGAAAACAACAGCAGCAGCTACTGTCCTGGAACACAACTGATCCTGTCCCCTTCCAGTTCTTTCTGAGTTTAACCAGCTTCTTTCAGTTAGTGCCATTGACTGCACTGAATGATTTGACTTCACCATTTTAAATGAATCTGATTGAGCCTGGAGCAAGAACTTAAGTAAGTACGGCCCTACTACCATATTCATTTCTGTAAGGACAGGCTATCATCACTGGACACTCACACCTCAGATACTCTGATTTGCAAACAAGTTAAACAATGTAAAAAAGCTTTCAGCTTAGTGTGCTATACCTGGTTAAACAACTAAATAAATAAATTTAACTTTTCTGGAGGTGTGAGTGAGAGAGAATAGAGAGGATTATCATATGGCATCAGTAAGGTTGCCACCTGTCAGTTTTTTTACCTGGTGATCGGGTTTTCAGGGTCCATATCAGGAAATCTGGGTTTGCTCTGTGCTGGTCAGGTTTTTGAGCCATTTGGAGAGCTCACATACTTTTGAAACATATTTTGTCATATCATTCTTTGTTTCACCTACATGTCCAGTTTACAAACAAGTTCTCTTGTCAATATAGCCCTTTGTTTGTGAAAGCAGTCAGCCTGGGAGGTGTAAAGTATGGCCATTAATACCATTAGCACTTACTTAACCTAATCTTTTCCACTGCAGCAAAGCTGCCCCCACCTTTTGTAACAGTAACAGAGCCAGTTGTCTTCCACTTTCATTTGCTGGTAAACATTTTCATCTCTGACAACATTTAGGCATTTTCAAATGTTTTAAATTATTTTTTTCCCTCAAGACAAAAGTATGGGCCCCCAAGGTGCAGGGGCACAGTTTGCACCTAGCTAGGGCCAGCTCTGCTGGAGGACAGAGGAGACCTGTGTGGCTCAGGCAGCTTTCAGGATTAAGAATGCAGCACAGTGTGTTACTAATAGAAGAACTCCATGATGGGGGAGCTATAGCATCCTTAGCCTCCCCCTCTAAATCTGCCTATGATTTCCACCGCAGTAGGACACATGACACATGCACTTTGCATTTCCACATGTCTTAGGACATAGAACAACTTAGACTTGTATTCCTACATGTTGTAGGACATAGAACATTGCTTCCAGTGGCACTGGTACAGACAGTTATTATTCCTCTGTACAGACAGCTGGTGAGACCCCGTCTGGAATACTATGTGCAGTTCTGGAGACCCAATCTCCGCAAAGACATAGACAGGATGGAAGCTGTCCAGAGGAGGGCAACTAAAATGGTGCAGGGTCTGCACCAGAACACATATGAAGAGAGACGAAAGGAGCTTAATATGTATAGCCTTGAGGAAAGGAGGGAGAGGGGGACATGATAGAAATGTTCAAGTACCTCAAGGAATCAACAAAGTCCAAGAGGGTAGCATCTTTCAAAAAAGAGGTGTGCAAGAACAAGAGGGCACAATTTGAAGATGGGGGCGGCTCAGAGGTAATTTAAGAGTATTTTTCACAGAGAGGGTTGTGGATGCATGGAACGGCCTTCCGGAGGAGGTTGTGGAGTCAAAATCAGTGGTGGAATTCAAGCATGCATGGGACAGTCATAAGGCCATTCTATGGGGTGGAGGTAGGCAGAAGTAGGCTGCTGGTTAACTAGGATCTGCAGCTTATCCAGTAGGTAGGGAAATGGGCATACTGGGTGGGCCAAGCGGTCCTTATCTGCCGTCAAATTTTATGTTTCTGTGTTTCACTGACCACAACTGAAAACACTTTGCTACGAACTAGCACCCTTCATCATAACCAGAGAAGAAACTGTAACCCACTGCAGGGGGTAAAATTCTCTTCAGATATTTGGCCATTTGTCTAAAGTAACCAGACACCCTTAATGAACCTGTTAGTCCTGAACTGGTTACTCCAGATGGGGTTCTACCCACCCTTTGCTCTCAAATCCATACTCTGCCATTCTTTCAGAGTTACACCTTAAACATTCGGAAACACACTTTGGAAATGCTTATTGAATGAAACTTAGCATCCAGCACTGAACTCACTACAACCGGTAGTGGAAGAGTTAAAGTTCAGAACAATGTGATGTAGTCGTACCTCTGGACATCACACACTTCAGCCAACTTTAAATTAAAACAATCTCACACTTCTGAATTCACAGAAAAGTTGTGCCGTCCCTTTTAGACAGGGAACACAATAGCACAGGTACTTGCTTCCTTTAGCAAAAGTCAGATCCTACTCACTGTTAGACATTTCAGGTAGCTTTAAACATTCTGGACCAAAAAGGGGATTGCCCCTTGGATCCGTCCACTAGCAGTCCTTTTCTCCCCTCCAGGGATGAAAATCAGGAAATCCTGCTGCAGAAACGGTTTCCACCACTTCTCTTGGCAAACTGGAGAATACCAGGACTAGAACTCTTATTCTCCAATTTTCTAAATGACATACCATCAATATGTTTCTCATCTTCTGTCCGTATGTATGCTGATGACACAGACTTTTTTCACCTCTGGCCAATCTCCCTCTGATGTGACTTTCAGACTACAGCTTGACTTTAATAATGTTCAACACTGGCTAAGCTCTCATCAGCTCTTCCTCAGTAACAAGAAGACAGTCTCCATGACCTTTGGCACTAGGCAGAGACTCTCTAGGCTGCCCTCTCTTCCCTCCCTCCACACCCTTGAGAGGACAACACTAGAGGACACCACCTCTTTCAAATACCCAGGTTTCTGGCTTGACCAACACCTTACCTTTTCTGTACATATTGATGCTATCCTGAAAAAACTGTGCCCCAAGATTGGCACCCTTTACATAAACCGTAGTTCCTTACAACTACCGGTTAGGCGTAATCTTGTTCAGAAAACAATGCTCATTATTTTTGATTATTGCAACATAGTCCACAGTGCTGCTCCTAAGTCTTCCCTTACCAGGTTGGATGCTCTCTTCAATGCTTTCTGTCGCTTTGCTCTTGACTCTCCCTCCCACACACATCACTGTACCCTGTATCATTCTCTAGCTTTCCCCTCCCTTGAGTGCAGGCATCTTTCTCACTGTGCCAAGTTCACTTCTAAATTCTGGTTTGGGACTTTCCCCTCTTACCTCTCTTCCTTACTGTCTGCTCCACCACCCTCCTCCTGCCCTCTCAGATCCACTGACGCACACACTCTAGCTATTCCTCATCGCTCAACCTCCATTGGCCAGGAAGCTTTCTCCTACTGCTTCCCAAAGCTTTGGAACTCACTGTCACTTCCTGTCGGACTTTTCTCTTCCCCATCTTCAATCTCCTTAGCCCTTCACAATTTCTATTCCCCTGACTGCATTTGTTCTTCGCCCCTTTCAATTCTCCCAACCCATGCGCATTATCCTTTTGCTCTACTTTACTTCTATTCTCCTAACTGTACTTGTTACTAGCCTCCCTTCACAACCCTTACCACCCTTGTGCACTGTCCCCTACTCCTCTATCCATGACTTACCTCCTTTCTTCTAACTGAACCCTTCCTCTGATTACTTCCTCACATGCTACCACCTATTATACCCTCTACTCTCACCCCATCACAACATACTGCACTATTTCAGCTCTCTACTACCATTCACAATCTACTGTGCTATTTTGACACTCTACTGCTGTCCTTCCCCCAACTACCCCCCTCTTCCACCCCACTGATGTGCTCCCTTTTTCCATTCCTAGTTTACTCCTATTTTCTCCAGCCTCCCTATAATATTTCACTTTAGTTGCTTCTTACAGGATTGCTGGTTTTGGGAATGACTGGACACCGTAAGTAACTTCTAACCGCTCTGAGGTTTATTCAACAAACATACATTAGATAGATCAATAGGCCTCAGCAGAACTACTACTACAATCTGCTCGTGCAGTTTCTAAAACCCAGTTTCCACCCCAGACATACCATTGGCCCAAAACTGCAGGGGGATGTGGACTAAACCATTCTACACTGTTACTAGGGTAAGTTACCATATACTACATCTCCCTTCTAGTAAAGAAAAGCAATTACCTTGATTTGGTTTGCATATCAATGACAAATAATTACCAAGCAATATTAACATAATGGTTGAGTCTTACTTTGTGATGAGTTAGGGTCTAAAGTCACTGGTACTCAGCTTTGTTGAAATAAGTCTTTACCACTGACTTAAGTCATAACAAAATCTCTGAACCTCTCAGGAACTTTAAGCAAACGCCCTCTTCTGGTCATTCGAGTAGACTGCACACTGGGTACAGCCTCAGTTCTTTCTGGCAAAGTGTCATTGAAAACAACAGGTTCCATCTCAGGTTGCTCATACTCTTGACAAGTGTCCTGTTCCTGGCTGTTGTCCCTGGATTGCACTGTTTATGACAATCAGTTCAGTTGACTCATCTGCCTGTTGCTCTTCAGCTTCCAAAGCAACTGTTGGTCTCTCCTCAGGTGTCTCCTGTTCCTCTTGATGTCGCTGTCCTGCAGGTGTAATCACACTATAGGATCTTGGCTCACCACGGATTCTTTTCCACTGTAGCAGGTTGCCACCCACTAGAAGTCTCTATGCATACCCTTTCCCCTTCTCTGAATGGAGTAAGTGGAGCTGCATTCCTGTCATAATACTGTTTCTGTCTTTTCTGTAGTCTTTTCAGACATTTATGTGCATCCTTCGGTATTTCAGGTCGTAGTGCCCTTGCACTTGCTGGTAATGTTGTCCTCAACATTCTGCCCATTAACAATTGAGAAGGTGTAAAGTTCAGTCCTGTGACTGGTGTATTTCTAAGACTGAGCAATGCAAGATGTGGATCGGTCTGACCTTGCATAGACTTCAGGAAGATTTTTTTTACCGTCTGGATCATTCTTTCAGCTAAACCGTTAGATTGTGGGTATCCTGGGCTGGAATGAGTTATTTTGAATTCCCACAACTTTGCAAATTGCTTCATTTCATGACTTGCAAATGGTACATGATCCGCTACCAGTTCTTTTGGAATTCCATGTCTTGCAAATACAGCTTTCAATTTTGTAATAACTGTAGCTGCTGTCTTGTCAGGCATTCTGAGAACCTCGGGGTATTTTGAAAAACAGTCCACTACTATTAAGTAGGAATGTCCCCTAAAGTCAAAATGTCTGCTCAAGCTTTAACCATGGCATGTCAGGTATTTCATGTGGACACATTGGCTCTTTATGGTTGCTGGGTAGAGTTCCTGACAAGGTCCACATGCTTCAACCATCATTTCTACTTCTCGATTCATGCCTGGCCAATACATCACAGCTCTGGCTTATGCGTTCAACCTTTGTATTCCTTGATGTGCTGTGTGAAGTCTTCATAGCATATCTGTTCTCAGCTCTTTGGGTATGATGATTCTTTTACCCACCATTATGAGATCATTTTCTATGTATATATTGTGTCTCATAGGCCAATAGTGCTGAAGTTTGATGCTGACTTGTTTTTTCCTGTTAGGCCATCCTTTGAGGTGCATTTCTTTAAGCAACTGTAAATCACTGTCCCTCTGTGTGGCCTGTTTTAGCCCCTCTAACATGCTGTCAGGCAGTGTTTCTGTTGCTTGGATTGAGTATATGACCTTTTCACTACTTAGATCAATGTCTCCCTCTGCTGGTTTTCTTGGTACTGCCCTAGATAGAGTGTCTGCAATCAGAATATCTTTGCCTGGAGTATATATTACCTCTATGTCATATTTCTGTATCTGTAACAGCATCCGCTGCAATCTTGCTGGAGCCTTTCCGATTGGTTTGTTCAGTATGGACTGTAGGGGCTTGTGATCTGATTGTACTTTCACTGACCTTCCATAAACATACTGATGAAATCTCTGTAGAGAGAACACAATTGCTAGCAACTCTTTTTCTATCTGTGCATAGTTTCTTTCAGCACTGGACAATGACCTAGATGCATAAGCTATTGGTCTGTTTCTTTGTAGTAGACAAGCACCTAGTCCATCCTTAGATGCATCTGCTTGGATTTCAATGTCCTCTTTTGGATCAAAGAATTTTAATACTGGTGCAGAAGAAATAGTCTTTTTCAGCTTTTGTAAGGCTTCTTCCTGTGCTGGCTGCCACTGCCACATGACATCTTTTTTGAGTAGCTGCCTTAGTGGTGCAGTGAGGTTTGCTTCATTGAGATAGTACTGCGAAGTATCGAGTCATTCCTAACAGCCTCTATAGTGCTTTTTATCTTCGGAGGGCATCTCAGCTATTGCTTCTACTTTGGCTTCATCAGGCCGTAGTCCATTTTGGTTACGATGTGCCCCATGTATTTTTACCTCACTCACCAAATACTGTATTTTGTCACTATTGAACTTTACATTGAGTTCCACTGCTCTGTCCATTACTTTTCTCAGAATATTGTCATGCTCTTCCTTGGTAGCTGCGGCTATAAGCATGTCATCAGCTATTACAAAAACACCTGGTATGTCCCGAGTGTTCAGCATTTCTCTGCTGGAATACTTCCTTGCAGACCGTATACCAAAGGAAGTCTGTGAAATTTGCACCTTCCCCATGGACTGTTGAATGTACATAGGTCTGCAGATTCGTCATCTAATTTGATCTGCCAGTACCCATCTTTTTCATCTAGAATTGTAAAAAACCTTTTACCTGCAAGCTTACTCTGAATATCCTCCAATGTGGGGATGGAGAAATGATGTCTTCTGATAGCTTTATTTAAGTCTCTAGGGTCCAAACACACCCTGATCTCACCATTTTCTTTTCAGTAATTACAAGGCTATTTACCCATGTTGTAGGTTTTCTTACCTTGCTAATCACCCCAAATTGCTCCAGCTGTTCCAGTGTCTGTTTTAGTCTGTCCGTGATTGCATATGGGACTTTCCTGCACCCATGTATCACAGGAGTAACATTTGGTCGGTATATATGTGGTAAACTCAGGAATTCTCCTAGGCCTTCAAACACTGTTTTATATTGTGCAAGATTCCTCTTTTGTGCTTGGTGGCTTGGTTTTAAGCACCTTTACTTCTGAGAATCAGATCCAGGATGACACATGCCTGTTGACCCAGTAGGGAAGCTCGATGTATTAGTGACATAAAACTGCAGACTGGCCTCTCTGTCTTGTGTCTTACACTTTAGCGTCCTTCCCCTTCCGGATTAATTGTGCTCCTCCATATGCCATTAGGATAGTACTAGTCGGCTTGATTTGTACCTTGCATGGAAACTAGCAATCACTTCTTTAGTAAGTATATTGGCTTCAGCCTCAGTGTCCAACTTGACTTAACTGGCTGTCCCATTATCTTCAGGTAGTGTACCACCCTTCATCTGGTACTTGTGTCCGCACCATTTCTTGTTTTCTTTTACAGCACCCACAACTAGTGCTTCTACCCCTTTGGTCATTTTCTCATGAGGTTTGTTGGACTTTTTGGACCTGCACATTTTTGCATAATGGTTGAGGCCACCACATTTACGACATTCTTGTCCATACGCTGGACAAGCCTTTGGCATATGTCCCTTACCACACCTCCCACACGTGTTTGATTTTTGTGCACGTGTCTCTCGTGTTGATACCTGGTGGTCTGGTTTTCGGCCTGTATTACCATCCTGCCATGAACAATAATTCTTAAATGCTTCCATAACCTCCGCTGCTTTTTTAGCTTGTGGGTCAGCATACATTATATTGAGGGTATTGTACACCTCGAGGGCCTCATCCCTGATCGTGTATAGCAGGACTGCAATTTTCATTTCCTCTGATTTATCATCTAATCCCGTGGCTGTGAAGTACAGACTTAATCTCTGTGCCCACCTTCTCCAGTTTTCTGCAAGGTTTCCAGTCAACAATAGTGGTGGAGGTGGCTTAAATTGCTCCATACTGCCAAAAATACTTTGTTATACAGTCTTTTAGTAAGCTTTAGGTACTCACAAATACTGTCTTTTTGTTTCTTTTCTTGGCAGCACAAACTTTTCTTCTTTCTTGCAACTGCAGCACTGCAAGCTCACTTCTGATACCATATAATATTTCACTTTAGTTGCTTCTTACAGGATTGCTGGTTTGGGGAATGACTGGACACCATAAGTAACTTCTAACAGCTCTGAGGTTTATTCAACAAACATACATTAGATAGATCAACAGGCCTCAGCAGAACTACTACTACAATCTGCTTGTGCAGTTTCTAAAACCCGGTTTCCACCCCAGACATACCATTGGCCCAAAACTGCAGGGGGATGTGGACTAAACCATTCTACACTGTTACTAGGGTAAGTTACCATATACTACACTCCCTATTCCTTATCCCTCTCCTCCCCTCCCCTCCAGTCACCTGCCACATTCCACTTCTTCTCCTCCCTGCCCCCCTTTTCTCCCCTCCTTTTCTGCCTGGTCCTGTCCCCTTTGCAAAGTTCTCTATCATCCTGAAGTGGTACAGATCCTGGCTCCCTCTCTTCTACCCCTCTTCCTTTCCCCCCACTTTCTAATCCTGCCCCTTGCAGGGTTCTCTGCATCCTGAAGAGGTATACATTGTCTCTCTCTCTTTTCCCCTCTCCCTTCCCCACTTTCAAATCCATTACTTGCCCACCTCCCTACTTTCCTATCCCTCCCCTCTTGTTCCTCTGCCCCTTTCTTCTCTACCTCCCTGCTTCCTTTCTCTTCCCTCCCTTTCTGTCTGGTCCTGTTCCTCATACAGGGTTCTCAGTATCCTGAAGGGGTTTGATCTTGGCTATCCCTCTCTCTCCCTCTTCCATCCCCCACCCTCTACCCCTCACCTGTCCACTTCCCCACTTGTCTTATAACTGCCCTCTCTTGGGTATACAATAGCACTTCAAATCATGTGCTCAGCCTACTACTTCTAGCACTTCAAATGTGTTATCCATCCTCTGACCTTAACCCTACTGGATCATCTGCTCTTAGGTTGCTGCAATGTATGTTATATACAAACATGGTTTTGTTTGCCCTGGCCAGTTGGTCTGGCTTATTTCTGCTCTGTAATTTTACTACAGTGTTTTGTTTTAGTAACTGTACTTGTATTGCTCTGTTATTGCTATGTATTTGCCTGTTCTCCCAATTCTTGTACCCCCCCCAGGACACTTCTCGAAATGAGCTGCTTTCAGCTCGTGTTGTCTTTCCTGGTGAAACATTCTCCAAATAAATAAAAATAAATAAATACATAAATGTGAAAATGCTGGGCCTGCAGCTCAGAGCCCACAGCTGAGCAGTTTTCACTCTTCCAACTTCAAACTGCAGCTCTCTACTACTGACTCACACTGACTCCTGTCTCAAAATTCTAACTCCCTTCTCCACAGCTGGCACAAGGGTTATGCTGCTGTGAGAGTTCCAAATGAGCTTATCACTTCAGTCTCAGCTGAGGCCAAGTAAACAGAAGAGTGAGCAGGGGAAAAACCATTTACTAGTTAATCACCAGCTGCCTCTCCCTGCCTAGCACTGATACTGAGGGGATTCTAGTAACCCCAGGGAACTGGGTGATTACAATTAGGAAGTACGTTTTCATTGAAAGGGTGGTGGAGCCGTGGAACAGCATTCCAGCAGAAGTGATGGGGCAAAAACAATACAGGGATTCAAAAGTGCATGGGACAGACATAAGGGTACCCTGGAGATGTGCAGAGCAGGAGAGCCACAGATCAAATAGGATCTGGGGCTGTAGCAGTGAGTAGGGAAATGGGCAGACTAGGTGGGCCATATGGTCCTTATCCGTTGACAGATTCTGTTTCTATGTTTCTACATCTAATGTATTTACTTGTGGCATTTGTTTAGTGGCACAGCAACAGTCCTCTGAGTGAACCATTGTTTTGGAACTCCTGCCATTTGTATGGTTCGTGTTTTTTGTAACAACATACAGTATTCTGGACTTTAAATTTTACCTAGTTCTTTTTTTGAAGGCTGCTGATGAGATGTACTTATTTTGAAAACAAATTTATTTTCTTTTTTATCAGTTTGTTTCAGGAGATCATGGCCCAATTGAGTCCTAGTAAAACAAGGATTTCCTGATATTTTCTTCAGTGAAACTTGTTAATTATATTAAGTAATTATGAAGTAAGACGCAGTTCAGGCTTCTTTCTTTTATGATATGCTTGGGCTATTTAATATAAACACTTATCCTTTTAGGCCCTGTACACATCAGGCTAGTTAAAACATTTTAAGGTGCTTAAAACATTTTAACTAGTGCAAACACGGCGCCTGTCTGCATTTAAGCACGGTTTCAAAGTGTGTTAAGAAACTGTGCTTAAACCCTGCTGCGAGCTAGTCTCAAGTCCGTTTTTAAAAACGGTTTGAAGGAGGAAAGCGTGTTACCTTCTAGTGTGGATGGGCGTGCGATTTTTCCCTCTATTACAGTGCCAACATAGCCGTGCTACAATCGCGGAGGATTACTGGGCTTACAAACGTTACTTGCTGCTGATCAGACGGGAGTTTACCGAGTTACAATCAAGTTCGAACTCGGTGAACAATAATGTGGAAGGGCTGCTGTGGTGAGTTTGAAAACATTTTGAAACCATTATTTAAAATGGTACAAATCTTCAGTTGTAATGTGTACAGGGCCTTTGATTTGCACAAGAAAATCATTATTATTCTTTTGATTTTATGGTGGTGAAGTTCAGCAGTGTATTTATGCTATCCACACAAACAAGCACTTATTTCAGAATGTCCAAAAACTTGTTGGAACTTGATATTTTTTTACTGAAAGTGAAAAATGGATAGACTACTTTGCACATATCAGGACCTAGTGCTGCAAATATTGTACTAATTTTATCAGGTATCACAAGATATTTATGTGCGACTCTGTGAGGTCCTGCTTGACAAGAGACCCAATTGTATGCACATTTTAATATTCTCTTTGTTATACTGTACTAGGACTTTTTTGGGTTTGTGCTTATGTAAGTCCACCCCCACGGAATCTGGGGGATTAACTGTGCCTTGTATGTGAGCCCCATTGCCCCGATGTTGCTGTTTCTGCCTCCAATCCCCTTGATTGCTGAATGGGACTGGAGGGCTGTATTCAGGGGCGTCTGGTGGGATTTGGGACAGGACTCCCTCCTGATGTTCATGACCGCAGCCACCTAAGTTCTCTGTCCCTTGGTCCCATAAAGGGAGCAGGACCAAGGTCCTTGAGCTGTTCTCTGCCTCTAAGCTCTTTAAGGGACATTTGTCTAGTTCAGCAAGTGGTCCTACAGCTGAACCAGAATGTAAACAAATATGGCCGCGTGTGAGGTTTTGCTCATGTGCGGCCAGGGAGCTTAAAGGAGCTGTAGCTTTTTGTAGTGTGTTTGGTTGTGCAGTCACAATCTGCATAGATCCCCAGTTCCAGGGTAGGTAGCAGACCTGGGGGTCAACAGAGGGACACCCACAGGTATGGAATTGGTGGGCTCAGCAGTAAAAATGGGTTTAAAGTAAATAATAGAGGCTGTGCTGTACTGTAGACAAAATGTAAACAATAATGATGGCACCCCTTAAGTTCTTCCTGCTGCAGGGGCCGCTGCGAAGGGGTGAGAACTGTCTGGCCAATCAAATGGGGAATTGTGAGGCTGATATAAAAGGGAGCAGAGCCCAAGAAAAGGGAAGATCTGAGAGAGAGAGAGAGAGAGAGAGAGAGAGAGAGAGTTTCCCAGGGAGGAAAGAAGGACTGCACTAGCCTGAAGGCAGCCATGGTGGCAAAAAGAGGATGGGAGGCAAAACGCCTATGTTGTTTAGCCAGCAGGGATTAAATTGGACTGCTGATCTGTTTCCCTGTTTGGAAATTGAACCTGCACATTGCTTTGTAGTTTGCAGCCTAAGACATATAGAGAGACTGTTTGGAACTTGGAAGAAAAGTTTTTTGTGTTGGGCTCAAGTCTGACTAGGAGCCCAGCTGTGTTTCAGTACCAGAGGAATCTGTGTGTCCAGTTGGATGTCCAGGGTACTTCAAGCCTGCCAGTACAGACTGGACTGATAAAAAGCCAGAAGAGGTGAGGACAATGAAAGACCTTAGAGGCAAAGATGATGAAAGGCCAGAAGAAGGGAAGATGACGAAAGATCAGAAAGGCAAACACGATGAAAGGCCTGTCACCGGTGAATGGTCCTGCAATTTGCTGCTCATCTGTAGCCGGTTGATGGGTGCAAGGAAAGATTGTCAGCTGATACCAGAGTGGCACTGCATTCTGTGTCCTAGTTCAAATCCCCCTGAAGTCTTCAGAAAACTGAAAGTACCTCTAGGCTACGGCCTTGAGGAGTTCTTCTGTGTTCTAAATAGTTAGATAGCTTAAAGTGGGTGAAGTCCTGGGCAGGATTTTGTAATCTGCAGGATAAGACCAGGCAGAAAATTGAAAACCAAGGTTCTGCTGTGTATTTGAATCCTATTGGGGCTCCTATAAAATTCTGCATTTCAGGTTAAAGACTATTATCATTATTACATTCCAATGTCCATGGTGCACCATCCCCATGTCCTCTGGTTGGCCATCAGCAACTCGCTGAGGTAGTCACCACAACAGACTGTTAACATCAGTATGGCCATTGGGGGAAGCCGGGTGCACCCACAGGGTAGCATTGGGACTGTTGGGGAACACCTGTTGCAAACAAAGTTGTTGATTTATGCTGTTTTATTTCCCTCCCCCTTCCCCTATAATAAATCTGAGGTTAGTTTATTTTATAATACTGGCTTATGGTTATTGCGTGTGTGTATTAGTCTTGTGTGGGAAAAGTCACTGTGTGGGAAGGAACAAATACTTATTCCTGGGGGGTGGTATCCTTGTGTTTTAGCTGCCAGGTGCCCCATACCACTACCCCAGGTGGAGGCACTGCTCCATTCCAATCCAGTGTTGCCTATCCATTAGTGAACCCAGGCTGGCCCCCTCAGGAGATGTGCACAGTGGAGACCCTGAGGTCCCTGGAAGAGCCAGATAGTAAGTTAGGGGGCTGTTACATCTGGAGGCACTGCTGGGATCTATTGCCCCACATGTGTGTTCCCCACATCCTGATTCTGGAAAAATATTTTAGTACACCCCTAAAGTGTGAATGCCAGCATGGCACAACAAGAGTTAGAAGACTAGTGCCGGGGGGAGTGCTTGGACCTGAAGAAGGCAATTCTGGTCATAGGGATTGCCAAGGGTACTGAAAGGACTACTGTTTTGGAGTCCCTAGATGATGTACAAGGTTTGGGAACATTGAAAGTATGAGGTATGACTATGCAACCCAAAGCACCACAGCTCTAGTGGAAAGTGATGTGGAGACAGATGTGAGCAAAGTACCTGCCACTGTTAAACTGGAAGGGTCTGAGGTTGTATAGAACCTGTTTGGCAAGGGGAGCAGTTCTTGATCCAAAACCCTTTCCTCTCCAGCACTGGAAACAGACTGGGTGGAAAAGGTCAAATTGTCGTACATAAGAACATACAAATCTGCCAGCAGAAACATGCCTCATGGTCTATTAAATTTGCTCGAGTGCACAGCTAGCACCCCTAGATTGCAGCTGCCCCAACGCCCTCCCCCTCTCACCTCCAGGAAGTTCTCAGCACTACTTATCCAGACCCTCCCCTGTGCCCTGTCCCATGCCCTTTTAAAACTACCCACCATCTTACATGAACTCACCCCCTCTGGTAGGGCATTCCATTTTGACACCACCCTCTCTGTGAAGTAATGTCTCCTCATCTCTCTCCTAAATCTGCCCCCTCTAATCTTAGCCCATGCCCTCTTGTGTCTCTTCCCTTCCTCAGCGTAAATAACCCATCAGCACTAGATTTGTTGATCCCCTTCAAGTACTTGAATGTTTCAATCATATCCCCCATCACTTCTCTTCTCCAGGGTGTACAAACCCAGATCCCTTAGCCTGTCCTCATAGGTTTTGCCTTCCATCCCCCTTATCACTTTTGTCACCCTATGCTGCACCTCCTCTAGCAGTCTAGTATCCTTCTTCAGATATGGATGCCAGTACTGCATGGAGCACTTCAAGTGCAGCCTGACCAAGGACCTGTGGAGGGACAGGATCACTTCCCTATGCCTGGACAAGAATCCCCTTGCAATACACCCCAGCATCCTATTAGCCTTAGCTGCAGCTTTCCTGCATTGAGCAGAGTTGCTCATGCTCTCCATTACTATCACCCTAATTCCTTCTTTTCCTCGGTGACCCCCAGCCTCACACCCCCAACCAATATTCCCTCCTTGGGTTCTTGGCCCTGAAGTGCATAATCCTGCACTTCTTTGAATTGAAGTCCAGCTGCCACTTCGCTGACCACTCCTCCAGTTTGGTTGGGTCCTCTGTAGTTGTTGCCACCTGTCAACTTCATCCACTACCGACCCCATTTTAATATCATCTGTGAACAGACTGATCTTGCTCTCAACTCTGTGTGAGATATCCCATATGAATAACCCAAACAACACTGGACCCAGGACAGAGCCTTGTGACACTTCACTCATCACTGGCCTTAGTGTTGAGAGTCCCCCCCTCACCACCACCCGTTGCTGCCTTCCCTTCAGCCAGTTCGTGGTCCAGTTAACCAGCTTAGTCCCCACCCTCATGGATTTCAGTTTCCCCCCAGCTGCCCATGAGGCGCTGAATTGAAGGCCTTGCTGAAGTCCAAATATAGGACATCCGCTGCATGGCCCTTATCCAGCTCGCTTGTTACCCAGTCATAATACTCTATTAGATTGGTCTGACAAGATTTCCTAGAGATGAACCCGTGCTGCTGCCCATCCTGGAGGCTATTCACCTTGAGAAATGACACCAGTCTGTCATTCAGTATTGCTTCCATGAGTTTACCCATTATGGACGTGAGAGTGACAGGTCTGTAGTTGCCTGGCTCATCCTGTGGGCTGCTCTTGTGTACAGGCACCACAACACATGGGCCATCCTCCAGTTCTGTGGCATTTATCCTGTGTCCAGGGAGGTGCTGAACAGGTCTGCCAGCAGCCTGGCCAACACCTCCACTACCTCTCTCAGCACCCTGGGGTGAATGCCATTAGGACCTGGTGCCTTGTCCATCCTTAGTGTCTTCAGATCCTCTAGTACTCTACTCTCCTCAATCATTCCCTCAGTCATCCTTTCCCCTCAACCCCACCTTCCCAGTCCATGGCGGTAGTGGACCACCCTTCTCCTACGTGAACACAGAGCAGCAGTATTCATTTCAGTGCTTCCTCTTGTTCTGCTCCCTTTTCACCCACCCCCGCCCCTCTTGATCTGCACTATTTGGTCCCTGCACTTCCTTTTTTCCCCTCGCACATATCTAAAAAAGTCCTTCTCCCCTCCCTTAATGCCCTGAGCCAGCCTTAGCTCCCTGGTAGCCTTGACTTCCCTATCCAGCTTGGTTACCTCCTTGGACCCGCTGGCATAAACCTCACTGTCCTCCCCCCCCCAGTTCTCTTGAATCTCCAACACGCAGCTGTCTTTACCTTTACTCCCTCCAGCACTTTACTGTTTAGACAATATGGCTTCTTGTCTCTGCTCTTCTTGCTCAGAGTCCTGGTGCAAGCCTCCGTAGCCTCTGTTAGACTAAGTTTGATGATATTCCACTTTTATTGTGCATCCATCTCAGGCCTAATCTCCTCTAGTTGCCCTTGTAGTATTTCCTGCATTCTCCTAAAATCCGCCCACCTGAAGTCCACCACCCTTGTTACACAGCCTAGTCGCCCTACTCAACCTGAGTGTGTACCACACCAATTGATGGTCACTCCCAGCTAGTGGGTCTTCCATCCTTAGTTCCCTCATGGCCTTCCCGTTCAATAGTACCAGGTCCAGTGTATTACCTAGCTGTGTTGGCACATTGACCAACTGTGTCAGACGACTATCCTGGAATACGTTCAGGAGTACCTACTCCCTTGCTCTGGAGGTGGCTGTGGTACTCCAATCTACCCCAGGCAGACTGAAGTTCTCCACGATCACCACACTTCCATTCCTACATACCCACTTAATCTGTTCCACTAACTCCTTTTCCATATCCCTGGACTGGGTTGGTGGTCTATACACCACCCCCAGCCTCAGCTTTCTACCCTTTGAGTCCAAGAGCTGCATCCATAGTTCCTCTGTCCTCCCTTTCTCTCCCTCGTCTCTTGTGCATCTAATCCTATCCCTTACATAGACTGCCACCACTCTCCCTCTTCCCACCCCTCTGTCCCTTCTATAAATTTTGTACCCTGGGATTGCCAGATCCCAGTCCTGGTGTTGGGTGGCCCAAGTCTCAGTGACGGCTGCGGCGTCCACTATCCCTTCAGCTGTTGGGATGCATACCTGTAAGTCTCTCTGCTTAAACTAGCTTTGCAGACAAAGGACAAGGGCACTTGTTTTGCAAAATAATGGGCCCATCTCCTAAAGAGGCTCTCCTGTACTTATTGCTTCCTTGGTGGTGTGTGTTCCACACTCTGCCTGTTCTTCTTTTCTTCTCCGGGTGAGGGATCCCATAGTCTATTCCTCTTTTCCTAACCTGCTTCTTACACTAATTTTAAATACCTTCTATTTACTGCCTATTCTCTGTACCTTCATTTTCCCAGTTTTGCTTATCCCTTTACTCTTCCACCATTTTCTACTCTCCCCTTTCCACTGTTTGTCTATTGCTTTCTCATTGCCCCTTCCCCATACTCTTACACCTCATTCCAGCAGCTCTTTCTGTTCTCCCACTTTTTTTAGTATTAATTTCCTATCTGTAATTATTTTAAGTTGTACCTGCACATTATCTGTCTAGTATCCCTTGTACAGTTAGCATTGTTTTTGTATCTGCCGCCCTGATTTCTATGTATGGAACCTAAGTACGTTGTACTTGCACATTACTTGTTTCGTACCACTGTTTTTGTTACCACTGTTGTTGAATCTGCCATTGTGATTATTAATTCTATGTACCTCCTATGTATGTTAGTCCTTCCAGGACCGCCTCGCAAATGAGCTGTCTAAATGGTGTTATCCTGGTAAAAATAAACATAACCCCTCTACAAATGGGGGTTCCCAAAAAGTCTTCCTTGAACTTGCCTAAATGCTCACTGCCAGGCTGGTGTCCTGCATTTTAGCAGTTTAAATGTGATTACCAGATCCTGTATAGCCTCTGTGTACTATCTCTTTAAGAGCTGCCTATTGCAACATAAGTAATCTGAGAGGGAACTCTGATGAAATATGTAACTATTTGCTGAAAATCATTTAGAGTAATAATGATAATGTAGTTTGTCTAACATGCTTTCTTTGTAGCAAGGGCTGTTTTGTTTGGCTTCACTATCTTGGTCCTGGACTGCAAATTGGACCAATCAGTTCTGGTGGGACCTAAAATGTAGCCGGACTACAGGAGATGTCTGAAGTCAAAATCTGTAGGAATTGTAGTTTTGAACTTTTTGCTCCTTTTTTGCAACTGAAGTGGGAGCTCTTGCTTTGACTGACAGCCAAATCAGCCAACCAAACCTTTTGGATCTTGGGGAAGTCCCTGGCTGCTTGCAGTTTTCAGTTAGCTCTGAGCTGGGAAGAGAAATGAGAAGAGCTCAAGTGTATTTTGGACAGCAATCAAGAGTGGGTTCACATGGGGAAACTGTAAAAGGGCTGAGTTTTTGGCTTGCATAGCTGCCAGCTGCTCCTGAGAGAGAGAGAAGATAATTATTTTGGACTAAATCCAAGTTTGTGTGACTAAAGTAAGCTACTGAAGTGGGCCAGGCTCAACCGGAAGAAGACTGAAGATTTTGATGAATGTGATCAGCCTGTTGGGAGTTCCAGCTACCCCTAAGCTCCCAGTGTGTGAGACTTTGGCATCAGGACTGGGAGCTGCATTGCCTGGTAAGGCCAGAATTCCTGTGCCATGTAAATGTGCTATGAGCTGCTAGGGGTTGTGAATTAGTTCCCCCACTGTGTGAAATGTGTTCTGCTTGCTGAAAGCTGTATCCAGCCCAAAACGGACTGCATTTGAATTTGTCTCCATGCGGTCTGGGCCTTGCCAGACTGGCCCAGACAGACTACCCACTGCACAGAGGAGCCATTGACGAGAGACCTGCCTTGGGATCAGCCTCCTGCTCCATGCTTGAACAGGAACAACGCTTCTGCGACTCGTGTGGGCTCTGCTTCTCCTGGCATTCCAGATCAGCCACCTGCAGTCTAGATTTTCATCCAGTCTGTGTCCAGTCTTGGGTATCATGAGTAAATACCAGGGTAGCTTCCTGCAACAACAGGTTAATCTGAGTGTGTCATCTGATTGTCTTGTTGTTTCGTTTCCTTTACAAACTCAGCCCTCTGGCTCCAGATTACAAATATTGTGTACTGTGCATGTTGTGTTTTCCATCACAGGGCCCTAGCCAGCTGCAACCCCAGGCAACAGTCCTGGCTAGCCCATCTCTTCTCCACCTGGGTACCCAGAGGTGTAATTGTGTGGGGGGGACTCAAAGTGCATGCATAACTGCTTGACTGATATAACCTTTAAGCTAATCAACATGATTTTTCCCCTTCCTTGTTCAAGTCCCCTGAATAAATCAGATCTAACTTTTTCTGCATGTCATCTGACTGTGGCTCCAGTTTGTGCTCAAAGTACTGTACTGTTGCTATTTGCTGTGCATAACCTTGTTTTACAGGGGTTCCCATGGTCGAGCCAGAGGAACCAGCCCGTGTGGTAAGTGAAACAGTGTGGGTACTTGTGTGAAAACCAGGGGTATTGTGAAAGTGATTATTGTACAGTGTTCCAGGCCACTAGAGGGTAAGATGGGGTTAAAAGTGTCCGGAGGCTGTGCCCAGGTTAACGACCACCACCCCTGACCTCCGGGTGGGGCACCCGTTTCAAATCAGGCCCTCGCACGCCTGGTGAAAGCCAAGCAGGGGGTAGTAGCCCTTGGGATAAGCGTCACCTGGGGGTTACATAAAATTAAATTGAACTGAATTGAAGGAGAGCCTGGAACTCAGCTGTTTTGTTACCCAGGCTCCTCACATTCAGGGAGACCACCCTCCACCCATTCCCATCCATCCCTCCACCCTGTGGCCCCTTGCCTTCCCCCCATCTAGTTTAAAAACCCACTTATAACTATGTATTTCTCCAGCTTACGTTTCAACACCCCCTGCCCTGCCCTACTCAAGTGTAATCTGTCCCTTGCGTATATTTCGCTGTTGTTCCATATATCCCCCATCCTCCTACCTGCCCATGTGAGCTACACCACCCTCCCAGCCAGCAGTTGAGCTCCACAATCCTTTCCTTTCTCGCTCTGCTTGCCCTTGGAACCAGTAGCACCTCTAAAAAGGCCACTGAGCTCCCAATTTCTAAATACAACTTCCCCAGCTCCTCAAATCTCTCCCTGACTGACTCCACCCTGCAGCCCCCAAGGTCATTAGTGTCTACGTGTACCTCCATGTGAGGGTTCTTCATTCTCCCTCTAACACACCTAAGCAGAGCCTGCCCTGCCCTGCCCTGTCCGCTGTCAAGCCCGGTACAGGTTCCACCCATATTTGACTGTGCCATTCACCCTCCCCCCCACCTGATCCCTTTCAGGATAGAATCCCCCTACCACTACAACTTCTCCCCCTCTACCCCCCTTTTGGCTGCACCTTCCTCCCATCCCCATCCTTCCCATGATCATCTGCCCATTTCTGTCCACCAGCTCTTTGACCTGGCCCCTTCTCTTCCCCTCCATTTCCCATCTGCTTAGATTCCTTTCAAAGCTAGCTGCCCTTCCTTATTAGTCAATCCACCACCTGTGACACCCTCATCCCATTATGTACCATGTCACCCCGGGCTGCAACCTCAATCCATAATCTTTGCTCTGTCTCCCTGACCCCCCGATCCCTACCTATTATACCCTTTCCCCTAATGTCCTGTACCCATCCCCATCTGGAACATTGGCCCCTGCACACCCCCTACCCTCATGCCCACCTGCCCCATTCCGGAGTGTCCCACCATCCTCATCCACTTCTTTTTTTTATTTTTTATTTTACCTCTTTTATGCCCCTGCCCTTCCGGTTTTGGTCTGCTCTGGTCACGGATCCTGGAGCCCCGACCACCGGACATTGCCGAATCCCCCAGGTCATCCCTGGCTTACCCCCCAGAAGGCGGGGCGCGGTGCCGACCCCTTTATCAGCCACGGAACTGTATCTGGTTAGGGGAATGGCTCCGGTGGCCAATCAGGGCAGTCAGGGCAGAAGCGTCATGTAAACGCCAAGGCAGGATTTTATCATATGTTTCCCACCCTCGAGGAAGCGGGGACGTGCAATGACACCAGGCGTCGCCCTGCCTACCTCGCCCTCTGACCTCAGGCCGGTGAGTTCTCCAGCCTCCGCTGGGCCTCACTCGCGCCCGGATACTGGTGGGACCCTCTCCCGGAGAAGGAGAGCTGCCTCTGGCGCTCAATCCTTCTCCCCGGCCAGCCCTCCGGCGAGCCGGATCCGTTCCGAACCAGGTCGCCGGCGTCGCCCAATCCAACGCTGCGCGCGGTGGGCGGCGATCCTCATCCACTTCTGATGCCAGCACCGCATACCTGTTGTTTAAACCTGCCCCCCACCACCAGTCATTGTCCCTGTTGTTGTTTTAATACTGCCCCATATTGCTACTCAGCTTCCTTATCTCCTCTATAGGTCCTGCTAACCGATCTGTCCTGTACACCCGAGGGGGTGGCCAGCCTACCTCCACTCTCCCCCACCCACCCCTCATCCTCCTTAACTCCCCCTCCAGCCTATGGATCTCTGCCTGCAAGTCCCCTAGCCAGTGGCATATGGGACAGTCCCGCAGCCTCCATAATGTGCCCATCCATACTGCCATCCCACAGTCACTGCAGTTCACTAGTCTGTCCCCCTGGTTCCTCTTCTGCCCCAATTCCCCTGGAACCAACACCACCTCACCCTCTCATAGCACTTGCATCTGTCCTGCCACCCACAACTCCCCTGACTCCCACCACCCCCTGGTGACTCCATCTGCCCCCTCCTGTTTGACCCTCAAGCCCTTGCTGTACACAGTGTAACTACACCCCCCCAGTCAATGTCTAGGGGCCCTGCCTTGTTGGTAGCTGATGGAAAAAATGTCCAAGATGTAAAGGCTTTATTTCAAGAGAAAGAGTCTCCTCATCTCATGGCACCTGGTGGACCCAAGGTTGTGTGACCTGATTTGGACCCCTTATTTGGTTACACCTTATGAGCAGTATAAAAGATTATGTACCTTCTCAGGAACCATTCCCACTCCTGCTAGAGAAGATGACTATGATTGTTGGATGAGCCAAGCTACACAACTGGAACAAGTGTGGGAGTGCTCAGATGATGAAAAGTGTAAGAGTATTACGGAAAGCTTGAGATGTATAGCATTGGACGTAATTCGTTTCTTGTGTGCGAGTCAACCTAACTGCACTGCAAGTGATCACCTGGCTATACTGAAAAGTACACCTGGAGCTGTAGAGAGGAAAGAGGACCTATTTTCCAATTAAAAGCCACCACCCAAAGGGAAGGAGAAAAGTTATCTCATTACATAACTTGAGTGGAGACAGTGCTACGGAAAATTGCTGAAGCTGGAGGGGCCACCCCTGCTCAGACTGCCCAGATGAGACTGGATCATATTTTTGAGATGCTGTATATTTGCGATGGATTCTAATATCACTCAGGTTACGAGATTGTAGAGCTAAACCCCAAAACCTCCATCGGTTACTAGATGAAGTAAGGGAGGAGGAAGCACAAAAAGATATTGCAGATTCCCTCAGGGTGCCCACTGTGAAAGCTATACCTCTGCAGCTACAAGTAGACAGCCACAAAGAGCCTAGTACTGTCCCTGACTTGGGTACAGAGCGCAAGGAAATCAAAGAGTGTGTTAAGGCCCTGCAGCTGACACAAGTGTCTTGTCCACAGTCCAATGCTTCAGTGCCTGAACTGGGACACCCGTTGAATCCTGCTTCTGCCCAAAGGACCAGGCCTCAACGTTCTACAGTGCCCAGAGAAGGGCTGTTTTGTCATCATTGTGAGGAAGATGGACATTTTTACCTATGGTATGCTCACCCTAAGAATCCAGAAATGGTAGAAGAGAAAATGATAGAATGCCAAACTCCACAGGAAAAAAACAGCACGGCCCCAGTGAGGGAATGATTTGGGTCTCCAAACATACCATGCTGCATGAAATGGACTGAGCCCAAAATCCCTCCAGAAAGCAATTTGCCATCAGGGTTGTTGGGCCTTCAAGTACATGTTCAGATTTTTATTGAAGGACACTCCTGTACTGCGCTGTTTGATAGTGGGTCACAAGTTACCATTATCCACCGTGCTTTCAACAATCACTACTTGTGACGCCTACTACTCCATCCATTGAAAGAACTCTCATTGTGGGGCCTGAGTGGCACCAGCTATCCCTATGATGGTTACTATGTTGTGCAGTTTGAGTTCCCTAGAACAGCCAAGGAAGTGTCTCACAAAATTGAGGCTCTAGCACTGATCTGTCCAGAATCCAAAGCCATGGATGATACCCCTATGCTGAGTGGAACCAATGCAGATATGTTTGGCAGGTTGGCCCAAATATGCTAGGAGAGAGAAGGAGCCCAAAACTTGTGAAGTGTACCTTTACAAGCCATAATGAAGCGAGTGAGTCTAAAACTTGCTGATCCAGGGACTGTGCAGATGGATGAACCCACTGGAGTAATTCACAGACCTAACAGTAAGGCAGTTGTCTTGCCTCACAATTCACTTTGCTGAGTAGCTGATATGGCAGAGTTTATGCATCAGCCTGCTGGGTATTTTAGGAGTTGTCTTGCACCAAGAGCATCTGGAGGGACTTCACCCTGTAGCATTTACCGGTTGCAGTCTGAGCCCTTCTGAGGAACTATATCCTGTGCGCAAGCTTAAGTTCTTGGCCCTCAAGTGAGCAGTAACTGAAAAGTTCCTCGACTATTTACATAGTGCCCACTTCACTGTATGAACAGACAATAATCCTCTCACATATGTGAATACAGCATCCAAGTTAGATGTAGCTGGACATCGGAGGTCTTCTGCCTTATCAACATACAACTACAGCTTGAAGTACTGCAGTGACAAAAGAAATATTGATGTGACGCCCTATCCAGACATCCTCATCCTGAACAGCCAAAATCAAGAGTACAGCTCTCAAGTACAACAGTCAAGGCCACGTGTTCAAAGTTCAATACCTCTGATAGTGTCACCCCAGCAAGCTCTGACAGAACCTCTGACATGTGGGAACCTCTCCAGATGCCATTACCACTACCTATCTCAATTTCACTGGGTTGGACTTGTCGACTTTGACCCAGCTGAGCAAGCCAGAATTGAAACATGCTCAGAGAGAGGACTATGTGTTGAGGGGAGTAATCTTGTCCTTAGAGAAAAGACATGATGGTGAACAAGTCTATATAACCCACACAGATGTACCTTTGTTACTGAGGGAGTGGAACAAGTCATCATTGAAAGATGTACTCTTGATATGCACTAGCCATGATGTGCCAATCTTGAGTTTCCTGTGAAACAACTGGTACTGTCCTGGAAGTACAGAAAAGCGGTCATCATCTCACTACATGATGATATGGGACATTTGGGTTATGAACACACTGTAGACTTAGTGAGAGCCCAATTCTATTAACAACAAATGAAGAAACATGTTGAAAAACATTATAGAACCTGCACCAGATGCATAAAAAGAAAGACTCTGCCCAGGAGAGCTGCACCCCTTGTGAATATGCGGATGATCTGGTCTTGTATTCCAGTTCTAAAGACTCATCTCAGATCAATCACAATCTCTCATCTGCCTTTCACAATATCCAGTCTCGGCTCATCAGACAAAAGCTTACTCTTAATGTGGGGAACATACAAGCAATGCTATTTGGCTCCACAGTTAAACTTAAAACTAACCAGAGTCTTCTCAAAATCCCCTGCCTTGATGGCTCCTTACTAGAGTCAGTAAGCTCCTTTAAATATCTAGGGATTCTACTAGATGATTCCCTTGACTTTGATCAACATATCCTGGCCACATGAAAATCTGTTAATGCTAAACTTGGGGTAGCCCATAAAACAAGTTATGCTCTAACAGCCTCAGCAAGGCTGGCTATTGCCAGAGGCATTTTGCTCTCATCTCTTACCTATGGTGCCGTCACCTATGTTAATGTGTGCAAGGCCTCCTTGCGTAAGTGGGATACAACTTATAACAATATTTGCCGCTATGCCTCAGCATCCCCTAGGCTTAAACACCACTGTCAGCTCTATGCCAATCTAAATTGGCCCTTCCCTTCTGTCCACTGGTTTCTCTCCCTTGGCTCCCTAACAGACAACATTATGAGATCTAATACCCCTGTATCACTTGCCTCCCTGCTACTCCCCTTGTCCTCCTCATATGGCCTCAGATCAGTTGACCATTCATTGTTGCACATTTCCGGGTGTAAAACAAATAAGGGAGCCTGTACCTTCTCTCATGCAGCCCAAAATATTAGAACTCTCTTCCCCTTGACTTATGACTTACACCCACTCATGGCCTGTCTAAAAAGAAACATTGATCCCTCCTCACCACTCATGCAGAATGCACATGTTTTAATCCCTCTTAGATGACTCGTCTTTCCACTGCCTCATCACTAATATCTCTTCTTCCCTACCTATTGACCTCCCACCTTACCACTCTGCCCCTCTTGGGCCAATACACTGTCTCTGTCTTACCTCTGCCTTTATCTGGCTTCTGCCGTTGTCTCACCTATTTGTTAATTCCCAATCTTTCTGTATGTTCTCTAAATGTTAGTGGTTACCCTGTGCATTTTCTATCTTTTTCTGCGGCCTTTGCCCACTATGCAGCAATTGTCCAATTTGCTTTATACTGTTGACTCTTGTAATTTGCCCTCAGCTGTTACTAATGTATGCCTCAAGTCTGGCGACGGCACCTACATTGTATAACATGTATTTTTTGGCTTGCTGCTGAGTTGTCCTAATTTTGTATTTTATTTCCTTCGTTTGTTGCATCATGTTTTTCATTTCAGGTTGCTGATTATTGTCACTTCCTGTACTATTTTACTGATTTGCCATGTATCCTGGAAGATTCAGGAGGGAAATCAAGAGACACCTTTTCACGGTAAGGGTGCTGGACAAGTGGAATACTCTGCCTGAGGACGTGGTATCATGTAAAACGGTGGGGGGAATTAAGAGGGGGTGGGACAGAGTGAGGGGGGTTGTTAAGGGGAGGGGAGGGAGGGGCAGTTGCAAGTTGAGGGGCTAGCTGCATAATTGGGCAAACTTGATAGACCATGACGCCTGATTCTGTTGGCATTTTGTCATATGTTCATATGTCTTTATGTACTTTGTAACCTCCCAGGTCGTGTCTGAAAATAGTCATTTATATGGCTACAGTGCCTCACCCGGTAAACAAAAACTAAATAACTAAATAAAATATAAAAATAAGTGGGCCACTGGAGTTAGTATGCATGGACGTCCTTTCTTTAGAGTCAGACAGTAAAAACATGGCCAATATCCTGGTGATAATGGACTACCACACACATTATGCTCAGGTGTACCCCACCAAGGATCAGAAAGCAAGTACCATTGTGAAATTGTTGCAGCAATATGTCAATCATTATGGGATCCCCAAAGAATTTATTCTGACCACAGTAAAGACTTGTAGTCAGAGAGTTTCTTGCAGGCAATGGTATTAAAAAGTGATACAACACACCATATCACCAAAAAGGGGACCCTCAACCTAAACGTTTTAACAGAACTTTGCTGGACATTTTAAGCACTTTGGACCCCACTGTCGAGTCCAGTTGGAGACAGAAAGTGAGTTTCTTGGTGCGTTTGTATAACTATATCAAACATGACGCCACACAGTGATCACTTTTCTACTTAATGTTTGGGTGTGAAGCACAATTGCCCGTAGACTTGTGTGTTGGAGTTTCAGCCAATGGGGCTTCTGAAGAAACCTACTTAGAGTATACAAGGAGGTTACGAGAACAGTTGCAGCAAGCTTATCAACTTGCCTCCAAAGTCGCAACCAAGAACAGCCAAGCCAACAAAAATCAGTATGATAAAAGAGTCAGGCACTAGGTACTACAAGTGGGAGA
Organism: Neoceratodus forsteri; assembly: GCA_016271365.2. NCBI lineage: Eukaryota > Metazoa > Chordata > Ceratodontiformes > Ceratodontidae > Neoceratodus > Neoceratodus forsteri. The sequence continues at coordinate 79,297,920 of CM028133.1, read as the reverse complement.
TCATTTCCTTCTGAGGAACCTGGGTCTGCAAGGCAAGCACAAGATTCAGGACCGTTGGGCACCAGAAGCTTATATAGTGGTGGAACAAATGCCAGACCTGCTGGTCAACAAGAGTTATCCAGAACATGGTAAAGGCCCAGGAAAGACTGTACATAGAAAAATAGAAACATAGAAGGTGCTGGCAGATAAGGACCTCTTGGCTCACCTAGTCTGTCTGATACTCCCCATCTACTGTGTCAACAAACACCCTACTTGATCTCTGGTCTCTCCTCCTTGCCTTACTTCTAAGGTTCCTTTGTGTCTATCCCATGCATGCTTGAATCCTGTTACCATTTTAGCACCCACATCCTCTGCTGGGACGCTGTTCCAGGTGCCCACCACCCTCTCCATGTAGGAGTATTTCCTCACATCTCCTCTGATCCCCCCCACCTCAGCTTTACCACATGACCCCTAGTCCAGGAGCATTTCTGTCTATTGAAAATGCTACCTTCCTGTACTATATTAATACCTGTGAGGTATTTGAACCTTTCTATCATACCCCCCCCCCCAATTCCTCTAGAGAGTACTTATTTAGTAGGGTTGGGCGGACCCAAAAAGGTCCCGACCATGACTATTATTATCAGGATCAGGATCCAGGCAAAAGTCCCGATAAGTTCTGATTTGAATCAGAACCTTTTGTAAAATGTGATGAAAACTCCAAATCTGCTATATAATTGCATAAAACGACACTGAAATCTGGGACACACAAATAGAATTGTAATCAGCATTTCAGGACATGAAAACTGTGAGTTTATAGCACTGATGTGCTGGTCAATTGAATATGGCAGTCGTCGTGCAGTTGACCTCTGTCTGTTTCCTGTCTCAGAGTCAGTAGTACTAGAGCTACAACTGTAAACTGACCTGTGTGGCCTCAGAGGAGGAATCCCAGTCCCATTTAGTAGTATACACTATACAATGGACATATCATAGAAACACAGAAACATAGAATTTGAATTTGATGGCAGATAAGGACCGCTTGGCCCACCCAGTCTGCCCATTTCTCTACCTATTGAATGAGCTGCAGGTTTTAATTAACCAACAACCTACTTCCTCCTAGTGGATATCAGTTTGTTATTGTTGCACCAGTATGGCATAGGGTCCCCTACACCCACCCACCCAAACTGATGACACATTTAGGGGACTCCTACCAAAAAAGAAAAATAACTGCATGCCCTTAGGAGTCCAGAGACCTAGCTACTGAGGTGGAAGGGAGTGTGTGGCTGTGAGGCCCAGCCTGTACTGAGTGGAGAGAGACCTACATTTAGGCAACTCAGAAATGCAAAAATGAGACGAGTCCATTAGTACATGCTGAAAAAAGTGTGGCATCACACTCAGGCAGTCCGAAAATTGTGACATACTGAAAACATTATGCTATCAGTCCCAACTTCAGGCAGTCCAAACATTACATAAGTCCATTAGGACATGCTGTGAAAAGCGTGCCATGAAGTTCAGGCAATTTAAAAATTAGCCAAGTATGTGAGGAGGACATGCTGAAAACATTGTGCCATCAGTCCCAACTTAAGGCGGTCCAAAAATTAGAGAAGTCTATTAGGACATGCTGTGAAAAGTGTGCCATCTGGTTCAGGCAGTCCAAAAAATACATAGGTCCATTAGGACGTACTGTGAAAAACGTGCCTTCAGGTTCAGGCAGTCCAAAAATTATACAAGTCCATTAGGACATGCTGCGAAAAGTGTTATCAGGTTCAGGCAGTCCAAAAATTACACAAGTCCATTAGGACAAGCTGCGAAAAGTGTGCCATCAGATTCAGGCAATCCAAAAATTAGCAAAGTTTGTTAGGACATGCTGAAAACATTGTGCCATCAGGTACAGAAATTGTGTCGGCCACATATGGGCTTACGTGAGTATTACTGATTTATTTTTCTGAAAAAACTGTGATCTTTCTACTCTTCCAAGTAGTCATCTCTGAGGTTACTGCGAAATGTATTTGCTGCCTCTGGGTCATAGGTGTAACCAGTCAATGGGAGGTTTACTTTTAAGAATGTTAACTTTTCAATGTTCTCTGGTAGTAGCCTAGATCTTGTATCTGTTACCACATTTCCTGCACAGCTAAAGAGTTGCTGTGAAAATACACTGGTTGGGGGACAGACCAAGTACTTCAAGGCTACCTGCACAAGTGCAGGCCATACAGGCTCCTTGCTTTGCCAGTATTTAATGGGATCTTCATTTCATTCGATACCTTTTTCTGCTAAATATCAGTCAACCATGGCCTGGGCAGAAGCGGTGACATATGGAGAAGGAAGGGATGATTTTTCAAGGATGACAGCATCCAAGTGACCCCAAAGATGACTGATGGGTGTAGAACGAGTGGCAGCAGTTGGCTATTCTGTAGCCTGACTGAGAAGAAAGAGCTGTGAAGGTGCAGGAGGAATGGATGAGGGGGCTGCATCTATTGTCATGGTTTTTTTTAAAAGCAAATCTACTTCTTGAATGATTTTCTCTCTGCAGTTTTGGAACACTTTTGGGTCATACTGTGAGAGGCGTTTCATCTTGTACCGTGGGTCTAGTACTGTTACAGTAATGTAATGTTCTTCTGTGAGCATTTCACAGAGTTTCTCATCATCTCTGACTTTTTTAATCATTCTATGTACTATGTATTTTTTTATTCTGGGTAGCAAGTCCCTTTCGGTTGCACTAGACTCTTCAGTCTGAAACTGGCTTATTGCACCTTCCAACTCACCCATGATTACATTCTGTTGAAATCTAAGAATCTTGATCAATGGGATTATTTGGCTGAGTATGGCATTGTTGGAACTCACTTTCCTAGTAATTTCCTCAAAGGGTTGTAGTATCTTGATAAAAAGTTCTAAAACAGTCTACTGCTGAGGAATACTGGATGCGCAGTCTCCTTCTCGGAAATCCTGCCAGTGCCAAGGGCCACTGTGGAGAACAAACAGAAGATCAGGGAGATTAATGACTGGCTCAGGCAGTGGGAGACTGGGGGAGTTGGGAGACTGGGTAGTAGTTGGGAAGACAAGGGACTGTATGCCTGGGATAGTCTTCAACTAAATCCGGTAGGGAAGGAAGTTCTCAAATGGGGGATGATGGATTTCATTCAGGCTAGATGGAGTTTAAACTTGTGAAGGGGGAAGGGGGATCTGCCGGGCTGATCTGGCTATCCATACCGCCGGTAGGACTGGCCTGCAACCCCATAGAGGGGGGACAGACTGTACCCTAGGGAAGAAGTGTGGATGGATGTATGAAAGATCTGGGCAGGATATGGTAAAGAGGGGTAGGGACAAGAGTTGGAGAGTGGCTTTAATAAATGCTAGGAGCCTGGGGAATAAAATGCCAGAGTTGCAGGCCACGTTTTTTGAGGGTGGGGTGGATGTAGCAGTGGTCACTGAAACTTGGGCCACCCCTGGCCATGACTGAAACCTTAATCTGAGTGGGTACCTTGTGCTAAGGAAAGACAGAAAGGTGGGCAGAGGAGGAGGAGTAGCAATGTTCATTAGGGATAACATCGAGATTATGAGAGTGGAAAAAGCAGAGGGCAACGTGGAGGCCGTATGGGTCTATCAGGCCCCTTGGGAAGGAAGATCAAGTTGAGGGTGGTATAGAGCCCCCAGGACTAGCGGAGGACCTGGAGGATTGCCTGTTGGCTAACATTAAGGGGCAGTGTAGACTGGAAGGGGAAGGAGTGGTGTTGATGGGGGACCTTAATATGCCAGCTACTAATTGGGGTACTATGACGTCCACTGTAACCAGGGAGCAGAAGCTGCTGGATGGCTTCCTGGACGCGTTCCTTAATCAGCAGGTGATGGATCCAATGAGGGAAGTTCATATCCTGGATGTGGTTTTAGCGGATGAGGATTTTGTATGAGATATGGTTGTGGAAGAACCTCTGGCTGGGAAAGACCACAACACAGTCTGGTTTTGGCTTAAACTGGGGGGAAGGGGGACCATTCAAACCATTCAAGGACAATGATAGTTGATTTTAGGGGGGCGGATTTTCAGAACATGGGGGAAATTCTCAAGGGGCATTTGTGGGAGATAAAACCAGGTTTGTACGTGGAAGGTAGGTGGGAGATCATAAAGCAAGGGCTACAGGAGGCCACCAGAACTTGTGCAAGAGTGAAGCACAAGGGCGGTAGGTCTTGTAAACCATGCTGGTGGACCAAGGAGGTCCAGGAGGTGGTAAGGAAGAAGAAGGCTGCCTACAGTAGGTACAAACAAATGAGAGGAGAGAGGGATAGAGAGAATTATCACCTTGCAACCAGGAAAGTCACCAGAGTGGTGAGGAGGAGCAAAGGACTGGAAAGAGCAGAGGCTGGTGCAGGGGATAAGGGGTGGGGAAAAGGGGTTCTTTAAGTATGTTGGTGAGTGGAGGAAGGTCAAGGGTCAGCTCAGTAGGTTGAGGACAGCTGGGGGTTGGTGGAAGGGGCTGGAGAGCAGGTGGAAGTACTGAATGAGTACTTTGCCTCAGTGTTCACTAGGCATGAGGCTGGGGAACTTCCAAAAAAGGAGTTGAAGGACACAGAAGGTGCAGCAGACCTGACTATTGGGGTACCTGCTGAAGAACAAGCTGCTGGGGGAGGTAGGCCAGGGGTGAGATATCAGGCTAGTTCTGCTGAATTGGGGGGGGACAGATTCTGATATTCCTATTGGTCAGGTGTGGGAAGCCCTCCAGTCCCTGAAAAAGGATAAATCTCCAGGGCCTGATGCTATTCATCCCAGAGTACTGAGGGAGTTGATGGATGTTTTGGCGGCGCCACTGGTGGATCTCTATAAATTTGTTGCTCCAGACAGGGAGGGTACCATGGGATTGGAAGCAGGTGCATGTTGTGCCCATCCATTAAGGGGAATCGAGAGAAGACCCAGGAAACTATAGACCCATCAGTTTGACATCGGTGGTGGGGAAGATAATGGAGAGCATACTTAAGGAAAGGCTGGGAGATTTCTTGGAGGAGATGGGTTACCTGGATGACTGGCAGCATGGGTTTGTGCCAGGTAGATCGTGTCAAACAAACCTTGTAGAGTTCTTTTGGTGGGTGATATCAGCACTCGACAGGGGGAGACCAGTGGATGTACTGTTCCTGAACTTCAGCAAGGCATTTGATTTGGGGGGATGGGGTAGGCCCATTGACGGTTAGGTGGATTGGAAATTGGCTTTCAGGTCGCACTCAGTGGGTAGTGGTCAGAGGGGAGGTCTTGTTTCCTAGTGAGGTCATAAGTGGGGTCCCACAGGGATCAGTCCTGGAGCCACTCCTGTTTAACGCCTACATCTCCGATATCAGGGAAGGTATCGGGTGTGAAATGAGTCTCTTTGCGAATGACTCTAAGCTGGGGGTGATGGTGGAAGGGGAGGAGGGGAGATTGGCCCTGCAAGAGGACCTGGATACTCTGGATAGGTGGTTCTGCACCTAGAAATTGAAATTGAACTCCTGCAAGTGCAAGGTGCTACACCTAGGGTGGGAAAACCCTAACTATGTGTACACCCTTGGAGGGATGAGTTGCAGGCCATGGCATGGGAAAGAGACCTAGGAGTCTTGATGGATGTTAACATGAATAATTCGGAGTAGTGCAGGAGGGCTGTGCTTAGGGCAAATAGGATGCAGGAATGCATTGCTAGGGGGATTACCTCAAGGAACAGGGAGGTGATATTGCCACTGTACAACAGTCTGGTTAGACCACATCTTGAGTACTGTGTGCAGTTCTGGAGGCCGCACCTAAGGAGAAACATCCAACTCCTGGAGAGGGTTCAGAGGAGAGCAACCAGAATGATCCAGGGCCTGGGGGATATGACATATGAGGAACGACTAAGGGAGCTCAACCTATTCTCGCTGGAGGAGAGGAGAGACTGGGGGGGACATGATTGAGGTCTTCAAGTACCTCAGGGGAGTAAATAAGGTAAGCCAAGATAGGATCTTTCAACTGATGGAGGGTGGAATCACTAGAGGACACAGTTGGAAGATTGAGAGTGGTAGGACTAGGGGGGAAAGAAGGAGGTACTTCACCGAGAGAGTGGTGGAACCGTGGAATGCACTGCCCAGGGAGCTGGTACAGGCAGCTACGGTGGAGGGATTCAAGAAAGAGTGGTACACGTATAGGCAAGGGGTGAAGCAGAGGCTGGTTTGCCCGGGGGGAGGGGCAGGACTGAGAGATAGAGTAACAGTGGAAGGAAACAGAGAGAGGGCTATGATACCCAATCAGGGTGCTGAAGCATGAGCAGACTTGTTAGACCAATAGGCCTACTCTGCTGGCATCTAGTATGTTAGCACGTTAGTAATGTACACATCAGCATCCCCTATGCTGTTCCCTAGTGTGTACTGTCTTATAGCCTTTTTTTGCTCCAGCAATCTTTGAAACATGTAAAAGGTAGAGTTCCACCTTGTTGCAACATCCTGGATGAGTGTATTAGGCAGTCTGTGTCCTTCTTGTATGGCCCAAAGTCGTTGGTGTGCTTTGCAGGAGTGGCTGAAATGTGTGCATACTTTTTTGCCACATATGTGAGAGCCTTTATATCTCTGTCCTCTTCCATAAATGCATGCACAATCAAATTTAGGCAGTGTGCAATACACCGAATGTGGGCAAAACCCCTATCAGACAATGCTTTATGTTTGAACCATTGTCAGCCAAAATAAAACCTGCTGAAAGCCCTTGTGATGTAAGCCAGTACTGTATCTCTCTATTGAGCTCATCCAGGATGTTGGAAGATATGCGATCCTGCAGGATATACTGGATGCGAAAAGAAGCCAGTTTCAGAGGGGAATTGTCAGTGTCGATACAGGGAGTAAACGATACCCAATGCGCAGTCAGTGACATAAATGGTTCTGGCTGGCAGCTTTTCCATAAGTCAGTAATCAGATGGACAGCCCCAATAACTGCATCTATTAAAGCATGTTTCAGTTTAGCACTTACTAAATCATACATCTGTGGTGTTGCAACAGTCAAGAAATATTTCCTGGATGGAATATTGTATCACGGTGACAGATGATTCAAATGCCTTTTGAATCTTACATGTTCAACAATTCTGTATGGCTGTAAGTCCAGTGCTATCATCTCTGAAATTAGTTTTGTTATAGCAATTGCCTTAGGATGACTACGCTGGTACTCAACTTTACATTCAATTGTCTCTGAAATCATGAGCTGTCTTCTAGCAGTTGAAGTTTTCAGATGGCCAACATTAGGAGTGCTGGATGATGAGAAGGGCAAAAGGGCACTGTTTGTAGTACTTATTCTAGAAGAAGACTGAGAAGGAGTTGACAGTACAACTGAAGCAGCAGGGCTGCTGCTGCCACTATCACTTGATATAACAGATGCAGCAGGTGTAGTCTGACTTAACTCGGCCTAAATGTTGTTGTCTTCTTTCTCTTTGACCAAAAAATCACGCCTGAGTCATAATGGGTGACATCTCTCTAAATGTCTTTTTAATTGCTGCTTGCCCATCTTGCTGACTCCTGTTCATACTCCTGTTTCAAACCACCCTAGCTCATTATCTCTCCCATGATCCATGCACCCTCTCACCTCTGGTATGCACTTTACCCACCTCTTTACTTCTACTTGCTCCTTTAGTTTTACCTAATTCCTTTCCCCCTATTTCTTGACTGTCCATTTATATTTCTCCATCCTTCTACCTTTACTGTACCTCTCCCTAGTCATAGCCTAACTTTACTCCATCTTCTATGCATATTATTGGTTGGTATTTTGTTTTGTGTATTCTACCATTTTCTCTACCTGGGTAACTGATAAATTGTTTGTATTGCGCTTGCTCTATTATTCACTCCATGTTATTGCCCATGTAATTTGTATCATGTTGCTTTTTTTAGCTCTAGCAACAACATATTGCCAACACCTTTATTATTCAAATTATTTAATTTTCTTTATTCACCAGTCCCAACGTTTCGCCTGGCAAACAGGCTTCTTCTGGGGAACTATAATAAATATTATATTAATTTCAATTCCTGAAATTAAACAATTTTTAGTAGCTAATTCAAAGATCAAAGATTTCATTTCTAAATGCTCAGCCATTATCAATTTATGTTGCATAGAATCTAAATAGTTTCAGTATATTTTCTCTACCTCAAAGTAACTCAGAAAAAATATTTAAAAAAATTGTTTAACCAAACAATAACTGTGAACACTCATTTTCCATAACATTTATATCACCCTACACCAGCCACTAAATTACACTGCTTGTACAAAAACATTGCCTTACTTTATAACCAAGCATTCAGAGACACAGCTTAATGCCAGAATAGCTCCTCTCCTGTACAAATCTTCATAGTGATACTTAACAAAAGTAAAATTTGAGCAGTTAAAGAAACAGGTCTACAACCTTAAAAGCTTTGTACTCATAGAGTTAATTACGTTGAAGTAAACAGAAGAGTTCTATTTGCTAAGCAGATAAGGTTTAATTGTAAATTATTGTTGGCTTACAGGAGAAGCACATGCCGTGGTACTAGCATGGCTAAATAAGTATAAAAAGTGATGCATTTAAAATGAGAATACAGGTAAATTGCATATATATAAGAACTTTTTAGTATTTCTGTAAACTTTGGAATGTAATTACAAGTACTGAAATGGGATCTTTTTTCTACCCTTTTGTTAAGTATCACTATGAAGATTTGCACAGGAGAGGAGTTATTCTGGCATTAAGCTGTGTCTCTGAATGCTTGGTTATAAAGTAAGGCAATGTTTTTGTACAAGCAGTATAATTTGGTGGATGGTGTAGGGTGATATAAATGTTATGGAAAATGAGTGTTCACAGTTATTGTTTGGTTAAACAATTTTTTAAAATATTTTTCTGAGTTACTTTGTAGTAGAGAAAATATACTGAAACTATTTAGATTCTATGCAACATAATTTGACAATAGCTGAGCATTTAGAAATGAAATCTTTGATCTATGAATTTAATTACTAAAAATGGTTTAATTTCAGGAATTGAATTAATATAATATTTATGTATATTTATTATAGTTCCCCAGAAGAAGCCTGATTGCCAGGTGGAACGTTGGAACTGGTAAATAAAGAAAAGTAAATAATTTGAATAATGAAGGTGTTGGCGATATTTTGTTGCTAGAGCTAGCCAAACCTCAACCACGTTCCCCATCATTTGGTCCAGACTCCAAGGGCACGCTACTTCATGAGCCAGTACTCGGCTCACTCCCTGCTGTTTATGCCTTGCTTTGCTGTCACCTCCGCCCCCACTGAGCACTCCATGCCAGGGCAGCCACCCACATGACCAGACAGTTTGAGATCAGGTGGCTGCTGGCTGGCCGGGCTGGATGATCGCTGCACAGCTCCCTCCACAGGCTCACAAAGGCTGCTTCAAAGAGTGGTAACTGTGCCATTTTTTTAATTTAATGAAATTTGTGGCTGACAGACCCAGACTCTGTACAAATTAGACATTGACTTGTATTGGTCCGGGTCCATTGGACTACATTGGATCTGGGGGGGGGGTGTTCTGATTTACTGTGGGTCAGTTCACACACCCCTAATATTTAGCTCCTTGAGTCTTTCCTTGTAGGGCTTTTGATACAGGCCCTGCAACATTTTGGTAACCCTCCTTTGTGCCACCTCCACTCTATCTATGTCCTTCCAGAGATGGGGTCTCTAGAGCTGGACACAGTACTCGAGGTGGGGTCTTACCAGTGATCTATACGGGGTAATACTACCTCCCTCTTTCTGCTGGTGATACTGGTGATAGAAACCATCTTCTGCCCATTGGAGAAATTGTGCCTAACCCTGCACCAGACAGTGACTGCCCAGTGGCAAGGAGACCAAAGACCAAGAGTCAAACCTCCCAGCAGTGAAATGAGAGGGCACACCATGATTCTAGTACGCCAAATGCAGTACCCACTCCATAACCCATGACTGAGCTGTCAGAGGATAGTGATGATGATGTCTCATACTATACCCTGTGCTTAATCTGGCCCCATGTGCTTCTAACCTGCCAATGGACTAGAAAGATTCAAGGCCATCCAGTAGTACCAACCCAGTTGAGGACTTTGTAACTACTGACCTGCCACATCAATTGAACCCTGAAGTTATACCCTTTGTACCTGAGGAACAGTACATTGAGCAAGTGGTAAAGCCTATGATGGACAATGAAATGGACTTAAATTGTAATGAGCAATTTTCAGAGACTGAAGCATTTGCTGTCATTCTTGGCAATGCCCCTGTGCTGGACACAGAGCTGGAAGAGGAAGCAGTGCCACCTGTTCCTAGGGAAGATGCAGTATTGCCCAGAAGGTCTGGATGAGAACCCAAGCCCAGCATTAAGCTCACTTATGAGACCCTCAGTGCCTCCTCAGATACCCCCCTTCATGTGGTTTACAAGCATATTGTTCCTGTGATATACCTCCCAATATGCTGCAATATGGCCAGAGTAGGAAAGTGTAAATGCCTGTCAATCAATCACTGTCACTAGATAGGCACAAATTGTTTAGCCGAAAAATGTTCCTTTTGTCTGTGTGTGTAAATAATCTGGATTGTTAGGTATCATATGTTAGATAGAAATGTATATAATGTTGTGTTGAACTTTATTCCTGTGCCAAATGGACTATATGGGTAATGTCTTGGAGAGGATGCCAAGAAATTGACAAGGGGAGTGTGTAAGCCCCCTCCAAAATCTAGGGGCATACCTACATCTTGGATGTGAGCCCCATTGCCCTGATGCTGCTGTTTCTGCCTCTGGTCCCCTGGATTGCTGAATGGGGCCAGAGGGCCGTATTCAGGAGCCCTGGTGTGATTCAGGCCAGTGCCCCCTTCCGATGTTTGCGGCTGCGGCCGCTGAACTTTTATGTCCCTCAGCCCCATAAAGGAAGTGGGGCCATAGTCCATGAGCTGTTTTGCACCTCCTGGTGCTTTGAGGGACATTTGTCCAGTTCAGCAAACAGTCCTATGGCTGAACCAGAATGTAAACAAATATGGCCATGTGCAAGGTTTTGTGCATGTGTGGCCAGTGATCTTAAAGGAGCTAAAGCTCCTGGGAGTGTATTTGGCCATGCACCCACAATTTGTATAGATTTCTGACTCAGGATAGGCAGTGGAGCTCAGGGTCAAGAGGGGGACACCCACGGGCATGGTATTGATGGGCTCAGCAGTAAAAATGGTCTTAAAGTAAATAATAGGGGCTGCATTGTACTGCAGAACAAATGTAAACAATAATGGCAGCCCCCTTGAGTTCTTTCTGATGCAGGGACCGCTAGGAAGGGATGAGAGGGCACAAGCAGAGCCCAGGAACTGTCTGGCCAATCAAGTGGGGAGTTAGGAGGTTGATATAAAAGGAGTAGAGCCCAGAAAAAGGGGGATCCAAGTGAGAGCTTCCCCAGGAAGGAGAGAAAAGCTGCAGTAGCCTGAAGGCATCCAGGGTGCACAAAGGCCTTTCTGAGCCAAAAAGAGGGTGGGACGAAGAGCACGTATGATATTATTTAACCAACAAGGAATAATCTATGATGACGCCATACCTGGCTGACCTCCTACCCCCCTTTCCGCCTAATCAGATGAGTGAACTACAAGGCGGAACCCTAGCTGACCTTATCTTCTTCTACCTGTAGTTGGAGATACATAATTTCTTGATATCTGAATGCCTGTGAAACTGTTTTCGGCTATCTGTAATCACTGATATATTTGTAATGTCTGTACAATAATGACCTGGAACCTTTGAAAATGAGTCCTGGACTCAAAAGTATTAATCCTAAACTGAAGTAAATAAATTGGACTGCTGATCTTTTTCCCTGTTTGGGAATTGAACCTGCACATTGCTTCGTAATTTGCAGCCTAAGACTCCTAGAGAGACTGTTTGAACTGTTTGAAACTTGGAAGAAAAGTTATTCATATTGTGCTCGAGACTGCCTAGGAGCCAGGCTGTGTTTCAGTACCAGAAGAATCCGTATGTCCAGTTGAACGTCCAGGGTGCTTCAAGCCTGCCAGTACACCCTGGACTGATGAAAGGCTAGAAGAGGCAAAGGCGAAAACAATGAAAGGCTTGAAGAGGTGAAGACATTGAAAGGACTTAGAGGTGAAGATGATGAAAGGCCAGAAAGGTGAAGATGATGAAGGGTGAAGATGACTAAAGGCCTGTCACAGACGAATGGTCTTGCAATTTGCTGCCCATCTACAGTCGGCTGATGGGTGCAAAGAAAGACTGCTGATACATGAGCAGCATTACATTCTATGTCCTGGTTCAAACTGCCTGGTCTCCAGAAAACTGTAAGTGCCTCCAGGCTGCAGCCTTCTGTGTTCTAGATAGATAGATTAAAGGGGGTGAAGTCCTAGGCAGAACTTTGTAATCTGCAGGATAAGCCCAGACAGAAAACTGAAACCAAAGTTCTGCTGTGTGTTTGAATCCTATTGGGGCCCTTATAAAGTTCTGCATTTCAAGTTAAAGACTGTTACTGTTATTGCATCCCAACATCCATGGTGCACCATCCCCATGTCCTCTGGTTGGCCACCAGCAACTCCGTGAGATACCCACTGCTGCAGACTGTTAACATCAGTATGGTCATTGGGGGGAAGCTGGGTGCACCCGTGGGGTGGTACTGAGAGTGTTGGGGAACACCTGTTGCAAAAAAGTGGTTGATTTATGCTGTTTTATTCTCCTTTACCTTCCCCTATACTAAATCTGAGGTTAGTTTATTTTAAAATACTGGAGAAGAAGAAGAAGAATCAGTATTTATATAGCGCTTTTCATACATCCAAAGCACTTTACAAGCAATGCTAGACTGGTAGTGAAGTGACTGAATGTGTGGTGGCGGCCATATAGCACATTATCACCCACACACAGCCTGGATAATTGCATGAACCAGTTTATGGGAAAGGGAATGTTGGCCAGGACACCGGGAATGTTCCCTACTCTTTTGCGAAGAGTGCCCAGGGTTCTTTTACTTCCACCTGGACACCCACCAGGACAACACCAGGATGGGTAGAAGGGATCTCAGTTTAATGTCTCATCCAAAGAACGGCACACCCCAGCAGTACAGCACCCCTCAATACTGCACTCGGATGCCAGTGAGTTTTAGGTGCAAGTCCAATCCCGGTGTGGGACGAGAACCCATGACCTTCTAGTCCAGAGGCGGATGTGCTGCCAACTGAGCCATGCTGACACTAGGCAGTATAGCATAGTGGTATAAGGCTCTGAGCTGCAAACTTGGAGACCTGGGTTTAAATCCCACAGCCCACACTTGCATACTGTGTGACCCTGAGCAAGTCACTTAACTTCCTTGTGCTTCCAGGTCGCACCTGGAAACAAGCTTCCGATTAGTGTGCTTTTCCTAGTTAAACAATTTCCCCTTTCCCTAATACTGGCTTATGGTTATTGTGTGTGTATTACTCTTGTGTGGGGAAGGCACGGGTCATTATGTGGTATGACATAACAGCGCGGCAATGTACCGTGCAGTAAATACAGCAGATACATTGCTGTCACTCAGACAAACTGCCAAAACACATTTGGGCTAAAGAAACTAGTGGCTTCTTTGTTTTCTGTGGGGTGCTCTTCCCCATTTACCCCCCCTTACAGGGTGCTACACCCCCCAAAGGCCCCTTATTAATATAATCAACTCTGGGGAGATTCAACACAGGAACAGGGAGAAACACTGCTGGGGGAGAAAAAAAGAAATGGCACAATGTGGTTTCTCAAAAATCTGGGACCGGGATTTAAGCCCCGGTCCACAGATGCATAGCACCCCTGCACTGCCACCGCTCATCCCACTACGCCACGGCAGCAGCTCAGCAGACCACCTCCCCAACAGAGGTCTTGACCTCTGCATCACTCCTCCTCCTCATCCATGCGTGACAGGGTACAAAAAGTACAGTTACGTAAGAACTTACCGTAACAGTAGATCTTCAAGAGAGGCTCTTGCAGTAGGTAATTACATATAGAACTGACGCTGGAAGGCGGCAGGACCCCATGGAAAAATTTCTAGCTAGCAGTCCCTGGAGAGGGACCGCCCCCACATCATGTGACCGGTGTCAGGAGACGTCGGTATAAAGGGGCAGTCCCGGACGCCCGCCTTCCAGTTCTTTCTCGCCACAGACCAAAAGAGGCCGGATGAGAGAGGAGCGGATATTTTCCCCAATGGAAAAGGAGCTGAAAAAGCCTAGGGGGATGGAGGGCGGGAAGGTATTACCTACTGCAAGAGCCTCTCTCGAAGATCTACTGTTACGGTAAGTTCTTACGTAACTGTACTATCTTACTTTGAGAGGGCTCTTGCAGTAGGTAATTACATATAGGACTGAGTCCTAAGCAGTCTGGAACCAAGAGAGGCACCGGGAGGAGGAAAACTACTCCAAAAGGTAGTTCTGGTTGTGCAAGTCTCAAGATGCGAGGCCTTGCAAAACAGCCAGCCTGAAGCCTGCTCTACGGTGAGAGGCAACATCCAAACTGTAGTGTTTCATGAAGGTATGGATGGAAGTCCAGGTGGCGGCAGCACAGATGTCTGCCGCAAACACATTCTTGAAACAAGCCACAGAGACAGCTACTCCTCTTGTGGAGTGGCCTCTGACTTGGCCCGGGAGGGTCTTGTTGTATTTGTCATAACAGAAAGTGATGCAATGAGCCAACCACTTAGACAGGCATTGCCTGGAAACAGCATTGCCTTCCCTTTTGTGAGCAAAAGAGATGAACAACTGATCAGTCTTTCTGAGATCCTTCGTCCTGTTGGTGCAGTATCTCAGAATCCGGTGAACATCCATAGTATGGAGTAAATACTCCCCTTGATTAGAGTACTGTGTAAAAAAGGCTGGTAACTCTATGGACTTATTTAAGGTAGACTCTGCTACTACTTTAGGTAGAAACTTAGGATTCATGCGAAGAGCAACTAGTTCCTTGTGAAAAATCAAGTAGGGGATTTTGCACATCAGGGCCTGGAGCTCGGAGATTCTTCAAGCCGCAGTAATGGCCACTAGGAAGAGCGTCTTCCACGAAAGGAACTTCAAATCTGCAGAAGCTGCTGGTTCGAAGGGAGGAAGAGTAAGTTTCTCGAGAACAAATTTTAAGTCCCAAGGGGGAGCAGGAGTATGGATAGGGGGCCTCAGAAGCAGGACCCCTCTGAGAAAGGTCTTGGAGACCTCCAGTTGAGCAAAAGCCTTGTCTGTGAAGGGAACATGATAGGCTGAAATGGCCGCCATGTGTACCTTCAGAGAGGAATGGCTGAGACCCAGGTCAAACAGATGATGTAGATACTCCAGCAGAAGCCCCGCTGAACAGGAGAAAGGTTCCACGTTCTTGGAAGCAGCCCAAATAGTGAATCTTTTCCACTTCATGGCATAAGTGGATCTGGTGGAGGGTTTTCTGGCCTCCACTAAAATCTCCGCCACTTTGAGAGACACTGCAAAATGGGATTGGGCTAGGTCTGCAGGAGCCATGCATGCAGTTTGAGGGATCTGAGGCCTGGATGGACCAGGGTCCCCTGATCCTGGGTCAACAAGCCTAGAGATAGAGGAAGAGGAAGAGGAGGATCCTCTGAATATTGTTGAAGAAGAGAGAACCAGACTTGCCTGGGCCAGAAAGGAGCGATCAGAATCATTTGCGCTCCTTCTGAAGCTAGTTTCTGCAAGACTCGTGGGATAAGTGGAATTGGGGGAAAGGCATAGACGAATCTGTCCTTCCAGTCAAGAGACAGAGCGTCGCTCCAAAAAGCGCCTTGCTCTGGAACGAGCGAGCAGAAGACGGGAAGTTTTGCGTTTAGTGGGAATGCGAACAGGTCGACCTGTGATGTTCCCCAAAATTGGAAGATATTGTCTAGGACCCCTTGGTCCAGTTCCCACTCGTGAGTCAGAACAGAAGAGTGACTTAGCTTGTCTGCCAGGGTGTTGTCGACTCCTTGAACGTGAATCGCCGTGAGGCGAAGGTTGTGTTGTGTTGCCCAATCCCAAACCCTCATTGCCTCCCTGCATAGAGGGTAGGACCAAGTCCCTCCCTGCTTGTTTATATACCACAACACGCACATGTTGTCCGTCTGGATGGCTAGGTGGCCGGGAAGGATGTATTGGTGAAGGGCTTGGAGAGCGTACAACACTGCCCAAAGCTCGAGCACATTGATGTGGAGATCTTGTTCTAGCTTGTACCAGGAGCCCTGGGTCTGATGAGGGCCTAGATGGACTCCCCAACCTTCGCCGGAGGCGTATGTGGTTAGAGTCTGAGAGGGGGGAGGATGAAAGAAAGGAACTCCCTGAAAAAGGTTCTCTCGAACCATCCATCATTGCAAGTCTCGCATCATCGGCGAGGAGATCAGAACTGAGTGATCTAGGTCGTCCACTAGCTGATCCCACTGAGAGCGTAGAGTCCACTGAGAGATACTCATGTGGAGTTGAGCACAAGGTACCATCGGGATAGCAGCTGCCATGAGCCTGAGAAGGCGAAGGACTGACCTCGCAGAGACCATCCTGAGGTCAGACAACAGACTTATTTGGGTCTGAAGGGTGGCTGCCCTGTCCAGAGGCAGGAAGGCCTTGCCCCTGGTCATATCGAGGATCGCCCCAATAAACTGTAGCCTCTGGGATGGGTCCAGATGAGACTTGGAATGGTTGATGGTAATACCCAGGCAGGCAAAAATCTGCTGGGTAAGAGAGAGGAAATGCAGAAGTTCCTCCCTGGATGAGGCTGCCAGGAGCCAGTCATCCAGGTAAGGGAAAACCTGCACTCCCTTGGTATGCAGGTGGGCCGCCATCACTGCCAGGCATTTGGTAAATACTGGGGCCGAGGATAGACCAAACGGGAGCATCTTGAACTGGTAGTGGACCCCCTGGAACGCAAAACGAAGGTATTTGCGATGAGATGGGTGAATGGGAATGTGCAGATAAGCATCCTGCATATCCAGAGCACAAAGCCATTGACCCAGCCGGATGGGGGGCAGAAGGCTCTGCAAAGAGCGCATCCTGAACCTTTTGTACTCTACGTAAAGATTCAGGGAACTGAGATCTAAAATTGGTCTGAGATCTCCTGTCTTCTTTGGGACCAGGAAGAAATGGGAATAGTAACCCATCCCCTGAAGATGAAGGGGGACAGGTTCTATCGCTTGCTTCAGCAGAAGAGCAGAGATTTCCTCCTGGACCAAAGGAAGATATTCCTGTGAATACGATGACTTCAGGGAGGGGTGGCGGGGTGGTTTCTGAAGAAACTCTATGGAGTGTCCTTCTGCTATGAGCTGGAGCACCCAAGAATCCGTGGTTATCCTCTCCCATCCCAGAAGGTGGAGGGAAAACCTTCCTCCTACCGGTTCCTCTGGGGAGTCCAGAGGCAGTGGGAGAGGAAAGGAGTCAGGTGGTGTGGGGCAGCACCTCAGCTGAAGCACCTGCTGCTTTTTTGGGTGGGGGGGTGGCTTGGCAGCTGCTGGGTCCCAGCGTTTTATGGCCCGCCTTCACTGGAGTTTGGCCTTTGGCCGATTCCATCTGCAAAAGGGATGGTACTGCTGCTGATGGGGATGGTACATGGAATCAACTAACTTCAGTGCCGTCCCCTTCTCTTGAAAATCGGTGGTGATGTCCTTGACATCACCCCCGAAAAGCACCGACCCCGGAAGGGTGCTTCCTGGATAGCAGATTGCACCTCTGGGACCAAGCCTGACATGCGGAGCCAAGCATGATGCTGTAGGCCTACAGCGAAAGCTGAGCTCCACCCAGCAGTGTCCACTGCATCGTATGTCGCATGTAGCATGTGTCGACTGGCCGAATGAGCAGAGTGGACGAGATCAGCCAACTCCTGCTTGACTTGGGAGTCAGGCAAGGAGTCCCGTTTGGCTTCCGCCTGAGTCAGGATGGCCTTCTGGTAGTCCCCATGTGGCTGACATAGTTCAGGGCCTTGATTCCCAGTGTGGAGGAAGCATAAATCTTTCTCCCATACTGGTCCAGAAGGCGAGATTCCTTATCAGGAGGTGACAAGCTAAGATGTTTAGGGTTCACTGACCAGCCATGAGCGGTGCTAATCATGACCGAGTCGGCACGAGGGTGAGAATCCAGGAAATCAGCACCCTCTGGAGCCTGATATTGCCAATTCAACTTCCTAGGAAGTGGGGCTAAGGCTGCCGGCTGTTTCCATATTGTGGTAACAAGGTCGGCATGAGACTCTATCCAGGGTGGCACCAAGGTAGGAGCTATCACGGGCAGATCCAGATGTTCAGCGAGTTTCAGACATTGAGGATCTGGTTCCAGGGGAGTACCACTGATGACCCTCCTGGATTTTCCTAAGCAACTCCATAAAAGAAGGATCCTCCAGAGGAGATTTCGGAGGAGTCCTTGGCCGGGGCATCAACGAAGAGTGAGGCTCGTCGTCTCTCTTGGAGCAGCCGTCAGAAGAGTCTGAGGAGTCCAAGAGTGAAGAGGAGGATGAAGAGGAGAAAGACTCCCTTTCCTGACCCGGGGAAGGAACAGACCCCTTGGGAAGTCCCCGGGGAAGCGTGTCCTGCCCCTCTCTGGATCCAGATGGAAGAACCCTGGAGTCCGGAGGTGGTGAGGGAGTGTGCCGCCTCGGGCGTACGGGAACCTGGGATGGTACCATCACCGGAAGGTGACTCTCGACCTCTTTGGTGAGCTGAGCCTTGGCCTCCGCCCACCAGGAGGCCAGAGTCTCCTGCAGGTCCACCAGTGGCCGCGAGGGTGGTGGAGGAGGAGGAGGAGGTGGGGGATAAGGATACGGGTTATAACTGTATGAAGCGTATCCCAAAACCTGGCTGCGGGTAGCCCAGCATCGGGTATTGTGGCATCGAGTACTGCGGCATCGGGAAGCCCGGAGTCGGGTACTGTGGCGCCAGATACTGTGTTCCCGGGTACACCGGTGTCGAATAAGATGGAGGATACCCGGCAGCTGGGGGGGGCTGCTGGAGCAGACAGCCCGGCCGGATCCCTTATGGGCAGGTCCATAGTGGAGAGCCCGGAGGGCCCTATGGGAGCAGAATATCTCCCAGAGTCGGTAAGGCCGATGTCAGGGCTGATGGAAGAGGCCCTGGAACTGGAGGTACTGACGTCGGAGGGGCTGGCGTCGGAGCCAGCGTCCAGGGAGCCGACGTCAAGTCTGGCGCTCCAGGTGGAGGAAGGACTGATGGAGGCAAAAGATCCCCAGCTTCACCCAGGGAAGGAGGGGAAAAGTCTCCAGGGTCAGGTTGGGGAGACTCTGGTTCCCCAGATGGCAGTGAAGGCTGCGGGGAACCAGGAACGACGGACATTGGGAGGTCCAACATCGGTGTCTTCGCTGGCCAGATGTCAGACGAGCTGATGTGAGGCTTAGTGGCGAGCTCTCGTCGGGTGCCGGAGGAGCTGATGTCCGACTTACAAGAGCTGTCACTGGAGGCAGGCCGAGTAGAGTGATCAGCCTGGTCTGGTGGAGAGGAGGCCGCGCGTCACCCCTGAGGGTCAGACGTCTTACCGTCCCTCTCCAGGTGGACATCAGAGGAGCCGACGCCTGGCTTACCGGAGTCGCCCACAGTGGTGGGCTGCGAGTCTGTGGCTGAACCAGGGGCGGAGGCCTCCAACTGCCTGGAGGCACCCGCAAGGCCCGAGCGCAAGCCAGACAGGTGGGCTGACGCCCCCTCAGAAACCTCCGAGGTGGCCGTTGAGCAGCAATTTCCCCAGAGAGGATGTTACCTGCATCCCAGTGAATCCCGAGGGAGATGCGGTGGAGGAGCTTTTGTCCCGGTGCCTCTCCTTCTCCTTCTTCTTCCGATGTCCTTCGGGGGAAGTGGACACCTGCCTCAGTTTTTTGAGCTCCTTCTCCATAGAACTCATTTTCTTCTTTAGAATATGGGCTTCCAGGGATTGCTGCTACCTTTTCCGGGTAGCTGCGTTAAAACTGAGGCAGTGCTGGCACTTCTCGACCGGGTGATCAGGGCCTAGACAGAACAGGCACAGGGAGTGTCCGTCCTTGTGCGGTAGTTGGGCTCCACACGAATCGCACTTATTTTTGTGCTCGGAGGGTGTGGGGGACGACATACACCGACGCTAGTACTGACGTTAGTCGAAAAATAAAGAGTTTTTCAGTAAAAAAATGACAAAGGTAGGGCTGACGAAGCATGAACTTTTCATAGGCGCTACTGCGAGCTAATGGCGGAAAGAACTGGGAGCGGCATCCGGACCGCTCTTATACCGACGCCTCCTGACGCCGGTCACCTGACATGGGAGCAGTCCCTCGCCAGGGACTGCTAGCTAGAATTTTTTCTGTGGGGTTCTGCTGCCTGCCAGCGTCAGTCCTATATGTAATTACCTACTGCAGGAGCCCTCTTGAAGTAAGATCTTCATGCAACATATGTGCCTTGTTGGGTTTTGTACCCTGTCATGCTAGTACACACTCTATATGTTCTACATGGTATACCATGTGTGGTTCTGTCTGTGACATATTGACCCAGTAGGTGTGGGGAAATCATAGAAACTCAGACTTTGACAGCAGATAAGGACTGTTTGGCCCACCTAGTCTGCCCATTTGTCACTTTCAAAAGTCACTGTGTGTGGGAGAAAACAAATACACATTCCTGAGGGGTGGTAACCTTGTGTTTTATCCACCAGGTACCCCATGCCACTGCCCCAGATGGAGGTACCTTGCTATTCCAATCAAGTGTAGCCTACCCACTATTAAACCCAGGCTGGCCCCCTCAGGAGGTGTGCACAGTAGAGACCCCAAGGGCCCTGGAATATCCAAAAGTGGTAAGTTGAGGGCTGTTACGCTTAATTGGTACATTTTATCTTGTTAGTTACTATTCTTATTTTCTTTTTTTATGAACTAATGAACATTAAGAACACACACTTAGAATGGTGCAGACAAGGAAATAAAAGAAAGGGAAGGAGGAAATATAAGAAAGAGACAAAGAGGTTTGCCTTCCAGTAGAGGTAAAAGCAAGGAAAAAGGAAACTTTGAAAAAGGTTAATAAGAAAAAATAAAAATATTTTACAGCTGGATAAACACCAATCAAAAACTGTTAGGCATCTGGTCAGTAACAGCAAAAAGGGTGGGAAAAGAAAAGGTACTTAAATCTACATTAGATACTCAGGGAAAGCACTCCTGTAGGTAGCAATAGGGTTCCTGATAGTAAATAACTTACAGCAGCTCGCAGGATGTTAAATCTACGATGTGAAGCATCAAAGAAGTGCACAGAGTTAATCTTTAGTCATTAATCCTCTGACAGATTCTTTGTTGAGCTCACCAGATTTATGAATTGAATCTGGTAATGACTATATAAAGACAGATTATGATTCGCTGGTTAATTATTCTGGAAGGAGATAATGGCTAATAGTTTGATTGATCTCCCTTAACATAACTCCTTAATTAACTCAAAACACAATTAATCAGAATTCTGTTAAGGTTGCTGGATCCCTATTAGTGGGTTAAAATACTTACAAAATTGAATCAAAAAAGATTAAAGGAACTGTGGGATTGGATCAAAGTGATGGGAAATTATTAAGTAATTGTGGCTCAGATAGTACTAAAATACATCCCTCAGCCAGTGAGGAAGAGACTATTGAGCCATTCACATATTTTCCCTCATTAAAGTAAACATATTATTAATGTTATTAGTAATCCATATGCTGTTAACTGAATGCTGATGGAGCACATGTTTATTATTAGGAATGACGTGGATAGACTTTGAGAAGACATAGCAATTAGGGATAGGTAGGGAAAATGGGGAAGACTGGGTGGACCTGAAGTCCCTTATCTGCCAACAACTTCTAAGTGTTTCTATGATTAACAGTGCTCAGGTGAATCACATTCTTAGAATACTGAATGACTCTATCCGCTTAAAGAAGCAGATGTTCAGGATTCACTGAATAACATCAAGAGACCAGATTTTAATCCCTTAATTATAAAGGAAAGTCTCAGGATATAGGTATAATAATGAAGGAGAAACAAGAAAAAAAGAAGTCTGTAAATAATTCTCATACTAGTGAAATAAGTGTTTCAGTTGTCTCCTCTGTTGAAGTACATAAAAGTAGTTGCGAGACAGGGGAAGAAGTCTCTAGCCCTCAAGCCATAAAATGTCAGCCACAAGAAACAGTAAGGGATAGTGTCAACTTGGCATCAAAATTACTGTCCACTCATTCCTAAATACTTTCCCTGAATTTCTTCATAGAAAGGGTGGTGGATGTGACGCTATGCCACCTGCTAATGGTTATATGTATGATATTTGTATTATAAATAAATAGTATGTGCATGAGACTGTCTGCCTAGGACAAGCAGCCAGAGTGTGAGAGACGTGACCTTTGCCCTCAAAACTGTCAGTGTGAAGAAACAGCAGGATGTGATAAACAGACCAGTGAAACCACTAATTAAAGCCTTCCTTCCAGAGATACAGTTTATTACCCCTTATAACCTGCTCATTCTTTTGAAGTTGAAAACTAAATATGAATTTTATGACCCTAGCAGGAAGGGAAGTAATTTGACTGATCCTTTATGGTTTTCTCACCTAGCAGAGAACTAGTGACATATTGTGGGGTTATAAAACCTCAAAGGGAATGTTTTGATCAGACCCTCATATTTTGGGAACTTGCTAGTTGCTGAGTTTCACTGTAATAACATACATCCTTGTGGATATCCATACTTAGATTACAGATTTATCACAGATCTAACAGGGACCTCATGGGTGACATCACCAGGAGGTGGGGAAAACTGACTTTTGAATATTGCTTGTTCTGATAAGTTTGTTGCAGAAGGACTCCCTGAAAATCAAAGACACACTTCTTCTATGGACTGGTAACCAGGCACTTTAGAAAGATAATTCAGCTGGAACTTTTAAGTATTTTTGGTAGGGGTTTGTGTTCTGTAACTTCCCATTTATTTTATGTGACTGTAAGTTGTTGATATAGTTGTTTTGTGTTTGAAATTTTACCTATTTTACAATTTTCAGTAAACAATATTTTCTTTGAAATTCTGCCGGTACTTTTTCTCAGTTTCTTTTGCATGTGCATTCCGAACCAGTGTTTAAGTCTGATAGCTGCTAAGGGCTTGAATGTGTTACTAATCTTGCTGAAGGTAAGAATATAGCTAGGTCTCATATTGAGTCGTAAGGGTGCATTTTGTAAACCTGGCTGGGTGCCACTGGGTGAAAGGTTATATTGCATTTCCCCAAAGAGAATATATATCTGAGCCTGTTAACTGGGTACGCTAGCATAAGGTTCACATATGACCTCCAGGACATGAGGCTAGTAGGTGATTCTGACCCAAAACAGACAGAAGGGTTACCCTGTCTATTGCGCTTCGGGGTTGACACTGTGGGAACAGAGGGCCTGACCTACAGAGTGCATTTGTGACAGATTTGGTTGGCAGTGGTGTGATTTAAAAGTATTTGGTAACACGAGCATTAACAGCCCAGTGTGTCAGATTAATACTGTACAGCTCACATGCAAAATAAGACAGTGATTTTTAAAAAGTAAACATAACTGTATCATTGTGCTTACAGTCTAAGTTCCCTACCTGCTTTATTTTTTTTGGGTACAAGTTAGTGCAGCCAGAGTTAGGGAAGAAGATGGCTTCCAACTACAGTGAGCATACTACAGACTACCTGAGGCAGTTGTGCCAAGAGAGAGGAGTCCAGCACGAGGGCAGAATCAAAAAGCACCTTGTAGAGGCTCTTGTGGCAGCCAATGCCCAAAGCCTCAAATCACAGTCTGTGACTGGGAGGGACCAAATCTTGAACATGGAGGGTCCAGGATCCAGTGCAGTGTCCAGATCCAGTGAGGAGCACAGCAGGACTGGTGCAAGCCAAGGGCCACAGCAGCAGGGGAAGGCCACCACCATTCTGGAGCCAGAAGGGATCAGGCTGCAGAAGGAATTGCGGAGGATGGAGCTGGAGTTTGAACAGAAAAGGTTCGAAGCTCAGCAGCAAAGGGAGCTGGAGTTCCAGAGAAAAGAGGGCAAAAACAATGAAGAGGCTGAGGAAAAAGAGCAACAGCTACAGTGAGAGACTGAGCGAGGAGAGCATGAGTGCCAAAGGCAACATGAACTGGAGAAGCTACAAATCCAAAGACCAGCACCAGAGCAGGTAAATAGCCTAGGGTTAACTGGGACTCCAGGACTGGGTTACAAATTAAATTCTAAATTGATAGCTGAATTAAAGAGGGGGAAAATATGGATGCATTTTTAAATTCCTTTGAAAAAGTATGCATTCAGGCAAATATTCCTAGAGAGTCCTGGAGCTTCCAGCAATCCCCGCTACTTACCGGAAAAGCTCGGGATGCATTGGGTCAAATGGACAATGAGGACAGGAATGATTACAGTAAACTTAAAGCTGCACTTTTAAAAAAATTTGAGCTAACAGCAGAGGCATACAGAGTTAAATTCTGTAAGTTCAGGAGAAGCCCTGACCTGAGCTATGAGGAGCTAGCCATGAAACAACATCAGTTTTTAAAATGTTGGTGGGAAGGAATTGAAGCAGACTTTGTAGAAAAAATTGAAAATGTTTTACTGTTAGAGCATTTTTTGGGGGCATGTCCAGCAGAGCTGAAAACCTGGCTGGAGGACCGAGATCCAAAAACAGTGCAATAGGCTGCTGTACTCTTGGACTGCTATGCCAAGAGCAGACCTACTCTGAGAGCGAATGGGGTGGGCATCTCAGTGCAGAAAGGGAAAAGCGTGCCTTTAGGGCAGCTAAAACCCTCCCTGCCTCCACCGAAATCAGGTAGCCCCAGGTTACAAAGAAAAAAGTTACCAGAAAAAAGAAATGAATGTTGGATTTGCAAAGAACCTGGTCATCTGGCCAGACAGTGTCCCAAAAGGGCAAGCAGTGTGCAAAGTGGTGTTAGGAAAGAAGTGGGTTGTTTGTGTTTCCCTGAAAGCATGCCAGTAAACATGAGGGAACAGATGCACCCAGTCACTGTGAATGGAGTACAGACACATGGGTTAAAGGACATGGAGATGTCCCTGACTTTGGTTAAAGGGGATTTGGTAGAGCCTGGTCAGCTGATACCCAATCAATTTGTGACTGTACGGGTATTCACTGGGGAGGAGAAAACATTGCTACTTGCTAGT
This sequence comes from Neoceratodus forsteri, assembly GCA_016271365.2. NCBI lineage: Eukaryota > Metazoa > Chordata > Ceratodontiformes > Ceratodontidae > Neoceratodus > Neoceratodus forsteri. The sequence goes on along the minus strand of CM028133.1, from coordinate 79,272,973 downwards.
GTCCTTCTAGACTGGGATGAGATGGGGGGACTTTGCAAAAGGCTGCAGTAGCAGAAACTTTGATTGTCAATGTAATTATTGGCAACAATCTGAAACAGGGGATGGCATGTGCAGTTACCCACAGCCAAGTGGCAAAGAACAATTGTAGTTCCCTGGACCCCATAGAAGCCCCTGTGGAAAGCACAGGGAGGCTGGTTCCCCAGCCTGTGTCTCCTGGTAGGGAGGATAATGAAAAGGGGTAGAAATTCCCCAGGTAGCAATTAATAGAACAGCTATGGAGGGTTACTCCGAGGAAGGAGGTGTGATCCATTGTCATAGAGTTAGGGATAACAGTGATCCTGAATGCCCTGAAACTAGAGCTAGGGATCCTAGCTTGAACACTGAAGGGGACCTGTCCCATGCCTTGGGAATGTGCAAGGAGTTTGCAGCTGCTCAAAAAAGTGACCCTAGTTGAGAGAAGCTGAGGGCTTGGGCAGACTCTGATGGAGCACAGGGAGGTGACAGGAGACATAAAGTTTATTGGGACAATGGACTGATGTATACGCAGGATGTAAAGACAGAGGGAGGGGAGAAGGGCAGGTAGCTTGTCGTTCCCCAAGGGTACTGTGAGCAGTTGCTCACAATTGCACACGATATTACCACGTCTGGTCATCTGGAAATTGTGTGCACTTCACAGCGGTTGGCCCAGAATTTCTATAGACCCAACTTCTCCCAGCAGGTGAAGGAGTATTGCAGGTCTTGCCACTGGTGCCAAGAACTAGGGAAGGCAGGTAAGAAAACCCAAGGCATCCTAATTCCTTTACCCATAGTGGAGGAGCCATTCCAGAGGGTGGGAATGAATATTGTGGGGCCTTTAAATACCTCCAGCTCCTCCAGGAAGAGGTTTATCCTGACTGTGGTGGATTATGCCACCCGGTACCCAGAGGCAGTCACCCTATCCTCACTGAGGACAGACAAAGTGGCAGTTGCCTCGCTAGGGATTTTCTCCCATGTTGGGTTTTCACAGGAGGTTATCACCGATCAAGGAGGTTCCTTTATGTTGGACCTAATGAAATGTTTATGGAAGAAGTGTGGAGTGGTGCAGCAGAGATGCACATCTTATCACCCGCAAGCCAATGGGTCTGTGGAAAGATTTAATGGTACCCTGAAGTCAATGCTCCAAGCGTTTGCTGAACAGCATGGGAGGGACTGGGAGAAATACCTTCCCCACCTGTTGTTTGCATACAGGGAGGTATCCCAAGAGTCAACAGAGTTTTCTCCCCCTTCAAGCTCTTATATGGATGCAGGGTACATGGGCCCCTAGACTTGATCTGGGAGGACTGGGAAGGCAAGCACACCACCCAGGGAACCCCCATAGTGGATTATGTCCTTAAGTTTAGGGAAAGGCTGAAGGAGCTTATGGGGACAGCCCAGAGCAACCTGGCAGCTGCCAAACAAAAACAAAAGGTGTGGTATGACCGCAGAGCCAGAGCTTGCTCATATACTGTGGGTCAGGAAGTCATGATCCTAACCCCAGTCTGGAAAGATAAGCTGGAGGCCAAGTGGGTAGAACCGTACAAAGTAGTTAGATGGGTAAATGACATGAACTATATTATAGAGTTACCTGATAGAAGACATACACAAAGAATGTACCATGTCAACATGATGAAGCCATATGCTAATAGGACTGACATGGTGTTTGCAGTGTGCAGCCCTGGGGAGAAGACGGACAAAGGAGCCCCCTTCTGGACTTGCTGTAAGAAAGCAAATAGGAGTCCTTTGTGGAGGCAATTAAAATGTCACCCCAGTTGGTCCTGGACCAGATCCAGGAAGTAAGGGAGGTTTTAACAGATTTTGCTCCACTGTTTAGTGCTAAACCTGGACTAACCCCCTTAATGACTCACTATGTGGAGACAGGGACACGGGTGCCTATATGGTAGAGAGCATATTGGATGTCAGAGACTGCCCAAAAGGACATTAGGAGGGAGCTGGAGGAAATGCTGGATTTAGGGGTAATCCAGAAATCCCACAGCCCCTGGGCCTCACCCATAGTTCTTGTTCCCAAGACAGATGACTCTACTCATTTTTCTGTGGACTATCATGGACTCAATGCAGTCACAAAGTCAGACACCCACCCAATGCCATGGACAGTTGAGCTTCTGGACAAGTTGGGAGGGGCGACATACCTTACAACTATTGACCTGACAAAGGGGTATTGGCAATGTAGAGTTAACTGCCAGAGCTAGGGAGAGGTCAGCCTTCATCACTCTGATAGGGTTATTTGAATTTAAAGTAATGCTTTTGGAATGAAGAACGCCCCAGCTACTTTCCAAAGGTTGGTGAACCAGGTGTTAAATGGTGCTGAGGAGTATGATATATCGTACTTGGATGACACTGCCATCTTTAGTGCCAGCTGGGAGGAACACCTGTCACACCTTAGAGAAGCGCTGGGCAGGATACAGAGGGCCAGGCTCACTGTTAAAGCTAAGAAGTACCAGGTGGCCATGGCTGAGATGGCATACCTCGGGCATGTTGTAGGCTGGGGACAGCTCCATCCTAACCAAGTGAAAATAGAGACAATCAAGGCATGACCCAGAGTAGAAACACAGAAGCAGGTCAGGAGTTTTCTAGAGACAGCAGGATACTATAGGAAATTTGTACCAAATTACAGTGCCCTGGCTGCTTCCCTATCTGGCCTGTTAAAGAAAATGATGCCTAAGAAAATTATCTGGGAACCAGCCTGTGAACAAGCCTTTACAAGACTAAAGGAGGCACTGTGCAGTGCTCCTGTACTGACAAGCCCAGACTATAGCAGACCCTTTGTAGTTCAGACTGATGCCTCAGATTTTGGGTATTGGGGCAGTGCTGAGTCAGACATCCAACCAAGGGAAAGATCACCCCATAGTGTACCTAAGTAAAAAGTTAATTCCCAGGGAGCAGGTTTACTCTACTGTGGAAAAAGAGTGTCTTTCCATGGTGTGGGCACTAAAGACATTAGAGCCATATCTATATGGGCAGCATTTTGAGGTACAAACTGACCACAACCCCCTGGTTTGGCTGGCATAAATGGGTAAAATGAATGGTAGATTACTAAGATAGAGCCTTGCCTTGCAAGGGTATGACATGACGGTCTCACATAGGGCAGGGGCAGCCTATGAGAATACAGATGGACTGTTGTGTCAGTTTGTGCAATGAAGCGACTTGGGGAGCTCATTCCATGCTGGAATGGAGTCCCCAGATTCAGTCTAGGTGGGGAGGACTGTGATGCTCTGCCACCTGCTTATGGTTATATGTATGATATTTGTATTATAAATAAATAGTATGTGTATGTGATTGTCTGCCTAGGACAAGCAACTGGAGTGTGAGAGACTTGACCTTTGACCGCAAAAGTGTCAGTGTGAAGAAACAGTAGGATGTGATAAACAGACCAGTGAAACCACTAATTAAAACCTTCATTCCAGAGATGCAGTTTACTACCCCTTATAATCTGCTCATGCTTTTGAAGTTGGAAACTAAATATGAATTTTATGACCCTAGCAGAAAGGGAAGTCTTTTGACTGATCCTTTATGGTTTTCTCACCTAGCAGAGAACTAGTGACAGATTGCGGGTTATAAAACCTCAAAGGGAATGTTTTGATCAGAGACTCATATTTTGAGAAATTGCTAGTTGCTGATTTTCACTGTAATATCATACATTTTTGTGGCTATCCATACTCAGATTACAGATTTATCACAGCTCTAACAGTGACCTCATGGGTGACATCACCAGGAGGTGGAGAAAACTAACTTTTGAATATTGCTTGCTCTGATAAGTTTGTTGCAGAAGGACTCCCTGAAAATCAAAGACACACTTATTCTGTGGACTGGTAACCAGGCACTTTAGAAAGATAATTCAGCTGGAATGTTTAAGTATTTTTGGTAGGGGTTTGTGTTCTGTAACTTCCCATTTATTTCATGTGACTGTAAGTTGTTGATATATTTATTCTGTGTTTGATATTTTACAATTTTTAGTAAATAACATTTTCTTTGAAATTCTGCCCCTGTGCTTTTTCTCAGTTTCTTTTGCATGTGAATGCTGAACCAGTGTTTTAAATCTGACAGCTGTTAAGGGCTTGAATGTGTTACTAATCTTGCTAAAGGTAAGAATATACCTAGGTCTCATATTGAGTCGTAATGGTACATTTTGTAAACCTGGCTGGGTGCCACTGGGTGAAAGGTTATATTGCATTTCCTTGAAGAGAATATATATCTGAGCCTGTTAACTGGGTGCACTAGCATAAGGTTCATATTTGATCCCCAGGACTCGAGACTAGTAGGTGATTCAGACCCAAAACAGACAGGACAGTAATCTTGTCTGTCTCCTTTTCATACTGTTGCACTTTGAGGTTGGCACTGTGGGAGCAGAGGGCCTGACCTGCGGAGAGGAAGTGGTAGGGGCTGAAACAATCATGGGATTTAAGAATGCATGGTACAGACATAAGGGAATCCTGGAGGTCAGGGGTAAGGAGCAACAGACTTCTAGAAAAATGTAAAGGGACCTTAGAAGCTCAAATGGGCAGACTGGGTGGGTCATAGGCCCTTATCTGCTGACAGTGTCTATGTATCTATGAAGGATGATTGAAATGAGTTATTATCCAAAACTGTGAGTGATACTGGGTATAATTTGAATACCTGTATATCTCAGAAGGACAGTATGGTGGGATCCCCAATTATTGGAGATAAAATGGTTCATGACAAACCAATGTCTATTGATCAGTAAATAACCAGAACCGTCCTACAAAGCATTAAAACAGAGGATGCTGGCCTTAACTCACAGGTTGGTGGTGATACATCCACAAAATATGGTATTTTAAGGCTTTATAGCCTAAAGGAAAGGGAGTTAGCAAGCGGGGAGACTTTCCTTGCCTAGATAATTGTTTATGAAAGAAATAGGAGTTATAATTAATGATGAGGATATTGTAGCGGTCTCTAGTAGAACAAATAACCAGGCTTGTCTATATTTTTGTTAGCTGTACAGCACACTGTATTCCAAATTATTTCTGGAATAGTGCACATTTTTTGGAAAGAGTCAAATTAATTTTAACCTGTTCTAATAAGTCAAGGTTTCCTCATGTAAAGGGATATATTTCATCTGAGTACACATTTGTATCATTTGCTATTTTTGGCCTTGTTCATCTTTTTAAAGAAAAGGATATAAAACTGGCTAATTCTGTTCCTGCATTTTTCAGAATCTTTCTTCAAATTCTGATAGGAAAAAGGTGTTCTAATGGCTGAGAGAAGGAAGGAAGGCTGTAATTTGGGCCCAGGTAGCTGGCATCTTTAAGAATAAGGATATTGCTAATGGAATTCTAGCAAAAACAGAAATTATGGACAAAATGGGGGTCTGTGTGGTTGATAATATCTGCTGTATACCTACTATTGCTATTAAATGAGCAGGTGTGGAATACTCAGGATTGTTTACAATACTCTGTACCAACTACAAACATGTTTACATTATTGGCATGTTATGTGTGACTAAATCATGACAATGACAATGCTCTGGATTTTCCTATGTGCTCTTCTGTTATCTTTTGATCCCATAAATTCAGTTTTTTTCATAGAATATTGCAGGTTTATTGTTAAAACGGGGAGATTTAGACTGGTGGGATTTTATAAATAAGTGTTCAATTATCTGCTTATGGGAGACTTGGCATACATGTGATATGGGTATAAATAGCAATAATTAGGAACCGTTTTAAGTACCAGCTAGAAAGGTACCAAATGCAGGTAGAGCTGGGGGTGGATTAGTATGATATTTCAAGATTGGTGCCTTTTTTATCCTAAAATAACTAACACCACTGACTATTACATAATTTCTTCCATTACTCCTAAAGAGCTAGTGGAACCAAAACAGACAGACATGAAAATTATACAAATTTTAAGAAGTAGTTAGTTGTAACTTATTTCTGAAATATTTTCCTTTTTTCTTTTGCTCATTAGAACTTTTTTTATGTGATAATGTTGTCTTGTATATGGGAAATAGCTTTCAACCTGTCAGCTAACGCATCTGTCTCTAGTCCCCCACTACATCACCAACATTGTGATCTCACTGACAGTGACATCACAGGTGACTGACCTGGTAGTTACTGAGTGGCTGTTCCTAAGCAGTAGTGATGTCACAGTCAGTGAGATCACAGTGTTGATGATTTAGAGTGTGGATCAGAGATAGATATGTCAGTTGCCAGGCAGAGTGCTGTCCCACACATCACTCCTATGAATATCAGGTAAGCAATCTTCTAATTAATCAAAGGGAACAGAAAAAGTACCTCAGATATAAAAGGCGATGCTTGACTGCTTTTAAAATTAATATTAGTTTTAAGCAGTATACTAGTTCTTTAAGTGTGCTAAAATTCCCCTGTTTAACTTTTATGCCCCTCCAAGCTCTTCCAAATATTTTGATAAGGAAATATGGTATCTACTTATAGACTATGTGGATGGGCCATGATGCTTACCTTTGCAACCAACTCTCCCTCTTGAACTGATCGCTGCTCACTTTACTTATCATCATCCATCTTCCACTTCCATCCCATCACCATCCCAGACCCTGCCTTATATCAAAATACTGGGTTGGGCCACTTATCTCCTCCCTCTTACCTCGCATCACTCCTCTCCATTGTTCCCTCTGCCTCATGTTGCCTCCACTCCAGGGACTATTGCACCTTTGGTTTGCCGAGTCCCAGTGCATCAGCAGGCCAATCATTCTTGGCCTATCATCTCCTCTCACTTTGGAACCAACTTCCCTCTTCCCTCTGTTTCACCGATCCCCTGCCTCCCTTAGATATCAGCCGAGATTCCTTCCCTTTCCCCTTGCTCCTGTTTCAATTACCGCAACAGTCCCTTTAAACCTGGTGTAATACGTATCTGCCAGTTTTTATTTGTTTATCATTATGCACTTTCTATGGTCTTTGTGTGCTACAATGTTGCACTTTTTTGTAACACTGCATTTGTCTGTGTTATGCATTGTAACACTGCATTTGTCTATGTTATGTATTGTAACACACTGCATTTGTCTATGCTATGTATTGTAACACTGCATTTGTCTATGCTCGAATTGTAACACTGCATTTGTCTATGTTATGTATTGTAACACTGCATTTGTCTATGTTATGTATTGTAACACACTGCATTTGTCTATGCTATATATTGTAACACTGCATTTGTCTATGCTATGAATTGTAACACTGCATTTGTCTATGTTATGTATTGTAACACTGCATTTGTCTATGTTATGTATTGTAACACTGCATTTGTCTGTGCTATGTATTGTAACACTGTATTTGTCTATGCTATGTATTGTAACACTGCAGTTGTCTGTGCTATGTATTGTAACACTGCATTTGTTTGTGCTATGTATTGTAACACTGCATTTGTCTGTGCTATATATTGTAACACTGCATTTGTCTGTGTTATGTATTGTAACACTGCATTTGTCTATGCTATGTATTGTAACACTGCAGTTGTCTATGCTATGTATTGTAACACTGCATTTGTCTATGCTATGTAGTTTTTATCTTTGCTCCCCTTCCCCAGGGTCACACCTGGAAACAAGCCTCAGCTCAGTATACCTTTCTCGGTCACTAATTTTCAAATAAATAAATAACGGGGAAATTGTTGCCTCATCAGAGTGGCCAATTCCTAGGTGCCACATGGAAAATTTGATTATGCAATCAGACAGACAAAAGATAGACATGTGACAGAATAGGAGAGGAGAAAAATAGATCCTCACTTTTAACTCTCTCTCTATATAGCAAATGGGACAGGGTCTTATCCAAGCCTGTCACACTTTCCTATTGTGCTGTCATGGACTATGAATTCATCTCAGGAAAACAGTTCTCCCCTTCATTCTGATAATCTGTTGCCATTTTTACACGTGGAAATCAGAAATAAGAAGAGAGTAAATTTGGATATCGACTTAGAGGTGAGACTTGGATATTTTGTTTGCCCCATGCTTAAATAGTTGGAATGCTACAGCTTCTGATAACATTTTTCAGCCTCTGGTATGTATGATATGGAAAATGAATATCTGAAAAAATGTGTTCTCTTACATATTATGACAACCAAAATAGGTGCTTCAAAAATGTTGTTTGATAAACACTGCAGAATATAAAACATTTCAAATCTGGTTAGGTTAACTTAAAAAGGAACCCTCTAAAAATGTTAAGGTTTTGAACCAGGCTAGGAAGTTATAAAAGAAATTCTCAGTGGAAAAAAAACACTTACCTACTTAGTCAGTGGGCACAAATGTTTGAAGCAATACAAATAAATGAAAATAGAGCATTTTGGTTCTTAGTTGCTAATCCCGCATCAAGTTACACATCTGCTATTGAAACATATATCTCTGCTAACAAACAGGTATCGTATTTTTTTAGTTTATTTTTTGATAACTCTGGAATGGGAACAACACATTATAGTCTCAGATTAAATCATAATTTTGATTTATAAACGTATATGATGTGCAAATGGCTTTTAAATTCACTGAAACATAATAAGACCCCTTGTCTGGATTTGATTCCTGCAGAAATCTATTTGCAGTCACCTAATGACTGGGCTGATATTCTCACACTCTTCTTCAATAAGTGGATAACTTAGTCCTTTTTTTTATTTGTGATGACGAGCCGAAACGGTCTCTATTTTTAAAAAGGGAAACAAAGATGATCCATCTATGTATAGACCCATAAATATTTTAGACATTTCATCAAAAATCTTTACTAAAACTGTTCCTGAAAGATTAAATGCTCAGATAAATAGATGGGGGAGGCATTCATTTTTCAGTCAGGTTTCAAGGTGAATTGTAACACAATGGACAACTGTTTTATGCTAAATCACTTATTGGAAAAGTATATGTAACCCTCTTGTTACCCGGGGTTACTAGAATCCCAGTAAGACCTAGTGGTAGGCAGGGAAGGCAGCTTGTGAAACTCCAGTTAAATGGGTTTCATACTGTCTCACTCTGTTCTCAGTCACAGCTGAGACTTGAGAGATGACATCACCATAGAACTGTCGCAGCTGCATAAGCCACATTGGAATCTGCAGCACAGGGAGTGAGTTAGAACTTTGGGAGTTTTCAAAGTGAGTTGTCTGTTTACCTCCAAGCAGGAAGGAGGTCTCCTGTTTTGTTTCCAAGCAGGAAGGAAGTGTTTTTCTGTTTACCTCCTTGGGAGAAATTTAGAGTCCAGTATAAAATGGTGGAGACCGCTGTCCAAGTCTCAGTGCCCCCTCCCTCCGGGGGGTGGTGGAAGAGAAAAGTCCCTCTGTGGATTCCAGGGGCAATCCCCTAATTTTCCACTACAGAAGAAAGCTGCCCGTTTACAGTTTCTGTTCTGGTATAACAGTGAAAGAAGTGGTACTTCGCCTGTGGGGCATCTGCAATGAAAGGGTGAGTATTTTGCTCTATTTGAAAGGGCAAACAATATGTTTTCTTCAATTAGGAAAATATGAAGAAAAAGCTGGGATGTGAACTACTATTTGGGAGGCCTATTGTACTAGGACAAACAAATGGAGTAGTTTAAAGTTTAAAGTTTAAAGTCTGAAAGGATTTCAAGTACTGTTGTAGAGGGGGTGCTTCAGGTCATCCACCGTTTAATCTACATTTCAAAGTTTAAGTTTCTGTTTGTCCAGAGAAATGGCCGGGTATAGGCTGTGGGAGCTGGAGGTGGGAACACCCCCCATCTTTAGTAACCAGGTCCACCTCTACGGATTTCTTCTGTGAGTTGCTACTTGCCTCATGCACCTGGCCAGTGATGAGGTAGGTACCCAGATGTGGGTCGCAAATTGGAAAATCTCTCTAGGAGTCACAGACTCTAAGTGGTGTGGGGAGTCACAGGATGGGAAAATATACTCCTTGTTTGATGGGAGTCCGAAGGAAGTAAGAAATTAAATCTCTCTAAGAGTCATAGACTCTAGGTGGTGTGGGGAGCCACAACAAGTAAAATTTGGGTTCATCCTTTAAATGGACTGTCAGTCAAGTGGCCGGCAGGGGAGCCGGGCCAGTTGGGCTGTGTATCCAAAGTGCATGCAAGTCCGAGCTGATTGCCTGGTGGGTCCAGAGCCAGACAATAGTAAAAATGGGTTCATTCTTCAAGTGGACCGCCTTGTAGTCTCTAATCTGCATATACAGTGAACATAGCCCCTTGGGGAACCATCTATGCTTTGTCATGTTTAGTTAGTTTATGAATAAAGCCACACTGAAAAATCCTAATCCTAGTTCTGGACATTACAGTTATTGCTTCCTGTAGTCGGATTTACTTGGGTGCCCCTGTGCAGAGTAGCCAAACCTAGGTCCCTTGTGCTCAGGTAACCTCATCCTCCCGAACCCAGGTCCCCACCAGGTATTGCTGCCAATGCAATCAGCATGCCACCTGTCATTTTAGTAAAAGGCAGGGTGAGGGGTTACAAAATGGAGGCACCGCTGGGATTTGTTCGGGAAGGAAGGTGCTTGGGCAAGTGGGCTAGCGTTTTGGCTGTCTGGCAGTGGGTAGCCCAAAAAAGTTGAAGCAATTTCCCTAGTGTGTTGCTGTGTGCTGTGAATCTTGTGCTGCTGTTTAAAAAGTGCCAACTGTTTACCAAGGAGCTGTAAAGCCAAAGAGTGTGCCCTTGTCCTGCATCATCAAAATTGTTTACAGCATTTTTGTCAGTTTTTAAAATAAATTTCTGTGAAGAAAAGTGTGGAAAACTAGGGGTATCAACAGAGAAATTATGCCCTGGACATTTGAAGTGCTTTTAAAATGAATTCTGTGAGGAAAAGTGTGGAAAACTAGGGGTAGCAACAGAGAAATTATGCCCTGGACGTTTGAAATGCTTTTAAAATGAATTATGTGAGGAAAAGTGTGGAAAACTACGGGTAGCAGCAGAGAAATGGTGCCCTGGACGTTTGAAATGCTTTTAAAGTGAATTCTGTGAAGGAAAGTATGGAAAACTAGGGGTAGCAACAGAGAAATTATGCCCTGGACGTTGGAAATGCTTTCTGTGTAACGAGACTGCAGAGTTAATGGCAATGTTACATGGTTGAAATGGGCTTCCGCCGTGGAGTCAGTTGAAGAAAAAAAAAAGTGCATTTTGCAGTTTAAATTTGCCTGCTCGACGATCGCCGTGCGGAGAGGAGCCCTGGCGAGGAAGAAGAGGCTCATTTGCATGGTGTCATGTGGTTGGTCAGTTTTCCATTAGTCCTGCCCCTCAGCCAGCTCTTCAGAGTCTGCCTCAGCATTCGAGAGGGAGACAGAGAGTAGTACGTGTACTGGCAGTGGAGGAGCGTCGCGAAGGATTCAAAAGCGCTGTGAAACAGTTCAAAAAGTGACTTTTAAGTTTAAAATTGGGCTCAACCCGCAAATCGATCATGGAATTAGTGGATTTTGTGGTTAAAACGACGATCGCGGAGACTGCCCGCCCATTTGCATTCCGAGGCCTTCTAAATCTGGCTGCAGGCCGTTTTTACCCCATCGCAGTAAGTTGCTACAAATAACAGTGAGTAAACAATTTAAAACTGCTCAAACAGTGATTTTCAGTAATGCCATATAAAATGTGTGTGCAGCAGTATAGTCGCTTTGCAAGTAGCGACTGTGTGATGTCCTGCCAGCAAGTGCAAGTCTGTAAAGCCATTGAATGTGTGCATAGCAATGAAAGTAGCCTCAGTTTAAAGTTTGCAGCCAGAGAGAGACTGTGGGTTGTAAAAAAGTGCAACACTAGTAGAAGCAGGCAATCCTGTGCTGAAACCTGAAGTTTTAAGGGACTGTAAATTAAATGAATGTTGCCAGCTTGTGAAAAGTCCAAGGAAAATCCTGTAAACATGTGAAAAGCCAGATCAGAGCAAGTTGTGCAGTTTGAGTAAAAGTTATCAGTAGCTGATGTAAATCGGGTGTGCAGTGGCTTGACCCAGAGTCTAAATGTTGATGCACAGGAGTGCTGCTGCCGCCATTACAGGGTGGGGTAGTAAAGTAAACACAGCAGCAGAGGAGCCATTTTAAAGCTACAGAGTGTGTTCATTAAAGTGGGACTTTCAGTTACAGTGAACTTTTGTTTATTTTCTGCAGTTATGGCCTCAGGACCAGCTCGTTACCCGGATCATGCCCGGGTTGCAGTAACAGCAGCAGTAAATAGACTGAGAGATATTGAAAAGTGGTGCTATGGAAGGCAACTCCCTCCTGATATGGCAATTCCTAATTATCCAGTGCGTGTTTGCCAAATATGCTTGAGTGCTGGATGGGATGTCTTCATGATTCCTCACTGTGCTGGATGTCTACAAAAATATGGCTTGTATAAAGCGCCTCCAATTCGTTTGGCTCCCACATGGACAAAAATTCAGGAATCTGCAGTTGGCAGCACACAGCATCAGGCGGAGTCTGTGGAAGAAGGTCCCTCGGGGGAGTGTGGCACAAAGCTAGAGGGTGCAGAGTTAGAGACTGAACCTGAAATTTAAGTTTTGGATGCTGGATCTCAGAAAGAAAGTTCAGATAAAGCATCAATAGACCCCTGGGTGGGGGGGGGGCTAGCCCAAGTCTCGCAGGTGAAGATGAGATCGGGAAGCCTTTGAATGGGAGGTGTCGACCTCCGCTCCTAGTGATGAATGGATAGTCTCAGGGGTGAGAACGACTGCTCACTCCTAGGCTCAGATCCTCAGTGAAGAGGAAGATGAGGGGGAACCTATGTGGCCTTGTGAGAAAGGAACGGATACACAGCCTCAAGATCTTGCCTCGGAGGAACGTGTTGAAGAAGGTGGTGATGCCACTGCCCTGGCTTTACAAGAAGAAGAAGTCAGGGATCCGTTTTTAATTTCTTTGAAGATGCAAAGCTGGCAGAACCAGGACTGGCCACCCCCAAGCCAGGCCAGTGGTCTTAGATTGACCAAAGCAAGTAAAGAGGAGAGACTGGTTTGTAGAAAGGCAAATGAGATCTATGGCATGATCTTTCCTACCTTTCCTCGGAGAGTCTGGGAGGAGATTGAGGACTGCAGGAAATCCTGGATCTGGGATGAAGCAATGAAACATGTGCATCCTGGGGCCAACCAGCATGTAAAGAATAGACTGTTTCACGAAAAGTATATGCAGTGGAAGAGAGGCAGGACACTGTTTATGGACAGAGTGAGAGTAGTGGACGGAGAGGGACGTGAAATCTCCCACTGTGTGAGTTATGTTCGCCCAGATGGGGTAATAATTCAAGCCCCTGACCCCCAGTACTATTGGCCTCAGTGCAAGGACCTCCCAGTAATTAAGCCCGTGCCTACAAAATTGAGAGCCGAGCAGTGGTAGTCAATACTGCCACACTAGATTGTGAAGTGCCCTTATTGATCCGCCAATATGAATAACCAAGGACTCAGGTGCTCCACATTCTTCAGTCTACAGTGTACTGTCTTGTTCAGCAACCATTCATTGGCCTACCAGATGACTTCAGATCCAGAGAGGACACCAGTCCAGCTGTTTCCTGTTCATCGCCTGGTAATCGGATGACGTCGGACCAGCTGTTTTTTCCTTTTGTTCCTGTTCTAAGGTTCCTTCTCCAGAGATGACATCATCTCAGCTGTTTCCAGATGTGCACTCCTGTGGTTCCCGGAAGATGTCCGCCCAGCTGTATCAGAAGAAATGCTGCCAGGAAGAGTCTTCGGCGTGGACAAGGTTGATGCTGTTGGTATACTACAAATGGTTGGTAAGTCCGAAAAACACTTTTTCTATCTTTATGACATTGCAGTACACACCCTACACTACCGACTTCAAAAATGTGTGAACTGTCCGCAAAGTCTCCCCTTCGGGACTTTGGACTTTTAGAACTGTGTTTCACGGGGCTCTGGCCCAGGAGAGACTCGGGCCTTGTGGTCACTAGTTGGGACTTTTAGGGCACTCCATCCCCCCAAATGTGTATTGTAAATAATGTCATTATTGTACTCTAATGTAAATACTGTGTTTTCTACCTTTTTCTAAAAAAATCTTTTTGGGATTGTTCAGTGTTTTTTGTATGGTAGGGGTTGTTGTTTAGGTAGACTGTGTATGCAGATTAAGAGTGTGTTTTGTTTTTGTCTTTTTCTTACAGGTGTTCCTGGGAAGACAGAAGAGAAGACAAGAAGAGGAGGAGGGGCTCATCGGAGTTCCTCATCAGTGCTTTATTGTGTAGAATTTAAAGTACTGTGTTGTTATTGCTATGGTTGTTACTGTGTTAACCCTTTTTCTTCCACAGGTGTGGTTGTGGGGGTAGGGAGGAAGTATTAATTGGTATTTTAATGGTTGCAGGTTGCCCAAGGTCGGGGAGGTCCCCGGGTTTTTTTTGTTTTGGGATGTTATGTTAGAGACAGATAGGTTTTCCCTAGAGGGTTAGGGGGGATGGACAGGCTGTGGCCCTGACCTGCAGTAGGGACCACAGTGCTGATCTATCAGGGCTATGCTCTGGATGGTTCTACCAGAGCCACTAGGTGTCCATAGTAAGTGGATAGTGTAGAGGCTGACATGTCAGCTATAGGCCTCTAGGCCCTTAGTGTTGCCTGCCTGTGCTTGCACATGGTAGGAGGGGACCTGATCACCCCCCTCTGCAGGTAGCACATAGGGTGGGATGGCCTAAGGCCGGGTGCATAATGACTGGGGACATTCATTTTCCTGGTCAAGGGCGAGTGTAACCCCCTTGTTACCCGGGGTTACTAGAATCCCAGTAAGACCTAGTGGTAGGCAGGGAAGGCAGCTTGTGAAACTCCAGTTAAATAGGTTTCACACTGTCTCACTCTGTTCTCAGTCACAGCTGAGACTTGAGAGATGACATTACCATAGAACTGTCGCAGCTGCATAAGCCACATTGGAATCTGCTGCACAGGGAGTGAGTTAGAACTTTGGGAGTTTTCAAAGTGAGTTGTCTGTTTACCTCCAAGCAGGAAGGAGGTCTCCTGTTTTGTTTCCAAGCAGGAAGGAAGTGTTTTTCTGTTTACCTCCTTGGGAGAAATTTAGAGTCCAGTTTAAAGTGGTGGAGACCGCTGTCCAAGTCTCAGTGCCCCCTTCCTCTGGGGGGGGAAGAGAAAAGTCCCTCTGTGGATTCCAGGGCAATCCCTAATTTTCCACTACAGAAGAAAGCTGCCTGTTTACAGTTTCTGTTCTGGTATAACAGTGAAAGAAGTGGTACTCGCCTGTGGAGCACCTGCAACGAAAGGGTGAGTGTTGTGCTCTATTTGAGAGGGCAAATAATATGTTTTCTTCAGTTTGGAAAATATGAAGAAAAAGCTGGGATGTGAACTATTATTTGGGAGGCCTATTGTACCAGGACAAACAAATGGAGTAGTTTAAAATTTAAAGTCTGAAAGGATTTCAAGTACTGTTGTAGAGGGGGTGCTTCAGGTCATCCACCATTTAATCTACATTTCAAAGTTTAAGTTTCTGTTTGTCCAGAGAAATGGCCGGATATGGGTTGTGGGAGCTGGAGGTGGGAACACCCCCCATCTTTAGTAACCAGGTCCACCTCTACGGATTTCTTCTGTGAGTGCTACTTGCCTCATGCGCCTGGCCAGTGATGAGGTGGGTACCCAGATGTGGGTCGCAAATTGGAAAATCTCTCTAGGAGTCACAGACTCTAAGTGGTGTGGGGAGCCACAGGATGGGAAAATATACTCCTTGTTTGATGGGAGTCCGAAGGAAGTAAGAAATTAAATCTCTCTAAGAGTCGCAGACTCTAGGTGGTGTGGGGAGCCACAACAAGTAAAATTTGGGTTCATCCTTTAAATGGACCGTCAATCAAGTGGCCGGCAGGGGAGCCGGGCCAGTCGGGCTGTGTATCCAAAGTGCATGCAAGTCCGAGCTGAGTGCCTGGTGGGTCCAGAGCCAGACAATAGTAAAAATGGGTTCATTCTTCAAGTGGACCGCCTTGTAGTCTTTAATCTGCATATACAGTGAACGTAGCCCCTTGGGGGACCATCTATGCTTTGTCATGTTCAGTTAGTTTATGAATAAAGCCACACTGAAAAATCCCAATCCTGGTTCTGGACATTACAGTTATTGCTTCTTGTAGTCAGATTTACTTGGGTGCCCCTGTGCAGAGTAGCCAAACCTAGGTCCCTTGTGCCAGGTAACCTCATCCTCCCCGAACCCAGGTCCCCACCAGGTATTGCTGCCAACGCCAACAGCATGCCACCTGTCATTTTAGTAAAAAGGCAGAGGTGAGGGGTTACATATATATTTCTTAGAAAATAAAAACGTTATGTTGCATTTATTGATTAGAGTGCTGCTTTTAATTCTAAATTTTGTATACTTCTCTGGCAACATGTGTCTTCTCGGGGAATAAAACCTGAGTTAGTTTCAGTAATTCAAAAATGAGTCCACAGCTTGGAAAAGGGTAAGACTTGGGGAATAGGGGTAATTTATCTCAAACATTTCCAACATATAAAAGTGTGACGCAAGGGTGCATACTGGCCCCGACATTATTCAATATTGATATAAATCAAATACTGGAAAACTTGTCTGAATTGTCTTCTAATTCCTCCAAAGTTAATGATACAGAGATCCCTATTCTTGCTTATGCGGATGACTTGGCTTTATTTTCAATAAGTAAAACTGATTTGCAGCTGAAATTGAATCTTTTGTATATCTTAACTCAGAAACTACATTTAAACGTAAACTCACAAAATGTCAGGTGGTTATTTTCAGCTCAAAATTAAAGCAAATTATAACATGGGTTGAAGAAAGAGAAGTACCAGACTGGTAGAGAACTGTCAGGTGACTGTTGATATACACACCAGTAAGTGGTAAACCGCCTGCTTTGCGTGATCAGGCAGTGGTCTGGATCCCATTATTGTGCCAGAAATGCATTCTGAATGGCAGCCATTGTATCCTCACTAACTGTCCCGGCACCTCATTAGTGAAACTGAGAGGAGTGCAAGCGCCTGTATTAGTTCATGCAGTGCTGCTGTTGGCCCACAGCTCGTTTGCCAACGTCCATGGTTTTCTCAATGAATTGATATACCATTGTGGAAAAAATGTACAATGTGATTGTGACCACAGTGTATCATTTGCCTGCACTGCCTGCCACTCACACTTGCTTCATCTTGTGGGGAGGCAGAGAGAGAGAAACGTGCTGTAGCAAGGCAGCAAAAGGCAGGGGAGTTCAATTTCTCTCTCTCTCTCTCTCTGCTTGAGAATAAAAAAGCAGAGTTATGTACATTCTCACCCACCCACCCTGCAGACCACTGGGGACTTCATGCACAGTCAAGCCCTCACTTTAGTGCCAATTGTGCAGTGTGTGAGAGGAGACCCTGTGAGCAAGATGGAAGAAAGATAGAGAGTAACCGGGGCACTTCAAGCTCGTTGCTTCTGTCCTGCTGCCTGTAGTTTAAGCTCCCTGTACAGGTGCAACTCACTGTAGGAGTCAGCAAGCAGCAAATTGTCTGCAATCCCCGGGTGACAGCTCCAGCTGGTCCGCTACTGACTTGGTGACAATCAACTCCACGGCACTCCGAGATGTCACATCCCTGCAGCAGCCCCCCGCAAGCAAGGCCCAGTTCGGCAGATCACCTCATGTCTGCCACACAGAGCCAGTAAGTGTCACCAGTGTGACCCATCCACCCACCCTGCAGATCAACTGCTGTTCACCACATCACCGTACTAATCCATGGCTCCTGCTGTCCCAGTATTCGGATCTCTGGCCACTGAACCCAGTCACTGGGGAGAGGGCCTGCTCACTTTGCACACTGTTTCTCTCTGTCTCCATGTCTGAGTTCAGTGACTTGACAGTACTGGGTGTGCTTCCCCCCCCCTCCAACCCGGAGACAAAGAGCGTGACTCAGAGTGCTACTGAATTGTGTGGCACTGTCCCTCTTGACTGTGCACACACTGAGCCCATAATGGGTGTTGCTCTTCCCCTCCCATTCCCTGTCAACCACAGTACCTCTCAGACTTGTCCGTCGGACCGCGGAACTTGGTGCCGTGCAACCACAGTGGCTTGGGTAGTGTGTTCCGTAGCGTTCAGTGTTGTCTCCTTTCCTTCGCTTCACTGGTGCACAGCACTGTACTACAGAAATTACTGAGCCGTAAGTATCAGATGTGCGCTCCCAACTGAAAGTTCATGTTGTCATCCTGTTAATGGGCAGCAGTGACAGAGACAGAGAGATGCACAGCTGACTCTGTACCTTAACCATGTGTGGCCAGGAGAGACACATGCAGCAGGGAGAGAGAGTGACAGCATCAACATTGCTGCACTCTTCTGTCAGTGCATAGTCAGGAGGTAAAGTAAGCGATCATGTTACCATGCCTATAGTCACTCTTCTCCCCAGCACCTACACACCTGTCAGTGTAAATGTCTTTCGTCTCTCTCTTTCTGTCTCTGTCAGTGTCTGTGCCTCAGATGTGTGCTCCTCATTGAATAGCAATCCCTGCAATTACTTTGCTGTCATAGACCATGAGTTAGCAAGTGAATGGATTATTTCACATCATTATGTGTGTACTGTGCAAAACTGCATGTTGACTTACTTGTTTCCTGTGGTCAGCATACTGAGTTAAGTTCACAAGTGTGAGCAGTGCATATTCTGTGCAGTTCATTAATGTCAGCACAGCAGTACTTGTGGTGGTGGCAGAACAGATAAAAAAAGACCCTCGGTTTTCATCAGTTAATCATGCTTTCCTCATAGTTTTGTAAAGTCTGATGACACCCCATGTTATAAGTGCAATAACCCACAACAGGGTGTGCTGTTATTGGGGGATAATCAACACCCCAGGCACTGTGAAGACACTTGGCCTGTGGCCTCATGCCTCAAAATGCACTTGGGGTGTTGATTAATCTCCAATAACAGCACACCCTGTTGTGGGTTATTGCTTACTTAGTTGGAAAGTAGGTGACAGGGTTTGTGACACACACTTACAGTAGGTATGGACTTTTCATATAATTGTTCTTGGTCAGCTTATATCTCAAAATGTAAATCTAAACCTTGATGTACTTTTCTAGGCCTCAAGAAGTTTCATGATCAATATGGAGAGAACATTGTTAAACCTCTTATATAGGTTATGTCTTCCAAATGTAATGCTTAGGCATTATATGCAAGTGAAATTTGGGGGGGTCTTGGAAATTGAAAAAAACACTGTCCAATTGTTTAAATCTAGGATGGTGCTTAATGGATCTAGTTTCCTATGTTATTTAAGAGCTGAATTGGGTGTAGATATCTTTAAAATCATGACAGATTCATATTCACTGAATTATTGGATTAAACTGACAAGAATGTTGGAAGATCAGGTTCCAGAATTGTGTTTCAATGAGAAAGGAAAAATGATCTATGTTAGGTTGTAAATCCTCTAAATGGATGAAAAATGTTAACTCTATTCTTAATGAGTGTGGTCTGTTATATCATGGTAACTTTGCAAGCAAGAATATTATGATAAGTCTTATATATAAATGCAATTGTAAAAATAAAATCAGACCTCATCAGTCAAATGATCTGGAGATGATAAGACACTCCAGATTCTTATCATGGTTCTCAAAGAATGATGTCTGGTATGGTCATGTGGTGCCCCAGAATTAGTGCCCTACAGAGTAACAAGTCTGGGACCCAAAAGAAAGAAAAGGAAGAGTGCAGCACGTGCTCAGGGGACATTGTGTAGCTGGGGCCCCAGAGTGTAATGTGGGGAATGAGATAGAATTTTGGGGTATTCTGCTCACTGTAATTACCCCTGCAGCACCCCGTTAGCTGGTATAGTTCCCCAGTAGTTAGATCCCAATACCCCACGGCAGCTCCATACCTCCCCTGCAGAGCAGCAGTCAGTGGTCCTGCAAACCCAAGATTGGGCTGCTTCAAAAGTGCAGGCAGTTTTCAGAATGTGAAGAGTAATTTGGCTCAAGCTCAGGGTTCGGGCAATGGAGTCCTGGGCTTTTAAAAGAGCAGGTGTCATGACCCTTGGGACAGGCAGTGCAGTTCAGTGACCAGCCAAAGGAGTGGACAGAGGAACAGCGTCAACCCAAGCTTACCTGAAAGTAAGAGGTTGAAGTGGGTCCACTGACTCTTGTCAATCCTTCTGGTGTGGCAGACAGTGATGACAACCCTCCCCCAGCAACAGTGGCTTCAGCTGTCCAGTCGGAGAAGTGGCAGCAGCAAGTCAGGGACTGGTGTGGGCTCAGTTTAGTCCCATTTGTTTTGTTTTAAAGTTAAAAGTCAAAGTGGAATTGGACCCAGCAAGGCCCTAGAGAGAAAACACTGCCCATAAGGTGGGGTAAGGAAAGCCTCTAGAGACAGTTCAGTGGAGTGGGCAACAGGCTTATTCCCAAAGTGAACTACCAAAACTGTGTTGTAACCTATTTTGCAAAGTGAACTGCCGAACCTGTGTTGTGCCGTATTCTGCAAAGTGAACTGCCGAACCTGTGTTGTGCCCCATTTTGCAAAGCGAATTGCCAAATCTGGGTGGTACCTTATTCTGCAAAGTGAACTGCCAAACCAGTTTGGTGCCCTATTCTGCAAAGTGAGCTGCCACACCTGTGTTGTGCCATTATTTGCAAAACAAACTGCCAAATCTGTGTGGTGCCCTATTTTTGCAAAATGAACTGCCACACCTGTGTTTTGCCCTATTTGCAGAGTGAACTGCCAAACCTATGTTGTGCCCTAGTTTGCAAAGTGACCCGCCAAACCTGTGTGGTGCTCTATTCTATAAAATGAACTGCCAAACCTGCGTGATGCACTATTGTGAAACAAACTGCCAAACCTATGTTGTTCTTTTAAGTGTCAGATGAACTGCCAGATCTGCACTGTACTCTGTCTGCAAAGGAACTGTTTTTTTTTCTGTTTTATTTCACAAAGAATTCTTTAGACGGGTGACTATTTTCAAAGGGTTCAGAGTCAGGGACAACATTAATATATACAATCACTGATATACATTACAGCAAGAGACGTACAGTTCCAGCAATAGCTTACAAAGATTTCAACCTACACTTTTTGGACTACAATGTAGGGCAATTGACCTGGCTAGAGTTAGGGGACAGTCAGGACAGGCCCCTCCAGCTACTCATCACTGCTGCATCCTTACCCCATGAAGGAAGTGAAGGCAGTCTAGGAGCTGCCCCAGCTCAGTAGTTATGGACTCAGAGGTGCAGTGGGATTGGATTTTTCTTGTTGCAGGAATGATGATAAAAGCAGCCAGACTAGGAGTGATGAAAGTAGCGAGACTCAGAGCAGCAAAATCTCAAGTAATCCAGATTACAGATCCTTGTGTGTTCAGTGTGACCCTGTTTGGTTATGTGCCACAACCTCCCAGCTGACACCCAGAGGGTCTGATGAAAGGACCTAGTTGTTCCACACTGATGGGCAGTCTGTTATGACCTATCTACCAGTACAGAAGCCTTTGAGTGCCTTTGGTTTGGTGGTCTGATGCAACCTTTCCCAGGCTGTTAAATTCTTTGGTCCAGGGGATGAGGAGCATCATCTGGTGGTCCCCTCTTTGGGAAGTAAAGTGTTTTTCTTTCTGTCCCTACAGGAGGTGTCTTTCTTTGATTCACTCCAGTGCATTTCCCCCAGAAATCCTCTCCTTGCGTGCATCTTATTACTTGTAGAGTCCACCTGCAGGTCACCCTTCACAGTTGCAAAGCTCAAGCAAAAGCCTCACTACTGCACTGCTCATCTAAGGTGCAGTTTCCACCGTACTGAAAGTCCAAAACAAAAGGAACGGCTGCACACAAGAGCACATAGATTCAAAATTTAATTATGTAAACTTACAGTCATAAAGTGCAGACAGTGTATCTACCTCCTATAAGCTGTTCCCCATGCGCATATGGAGCAAAGCAGTCCTTCATCAGGGGGTGGAGCCTGCATAAAGTGCTACAAATTATATACAAATTACACCAATCAGATCAGTGGCTGCCAATTTAAATATTCATCACAATGTAATACATAATTATAACCTACCTTCAATTTCATTTTAAAGGGACAAAACTGATCAGGTGCCAATACTGATATTTATTTATTATCAACAACAATAAATACAAGGATGAACAGTTCATATGCACTAGATTAGCAATAATGCATAGAGTGTATGAATCATGAGTCAATAATATGCATACTATTATCGTAGAAGACAGCATAAAAATGACAAAAAACATAGGGCACAAAGTTTCTTGCAGTGGGTGCTGAGCCAGTGCAGAGCAATTCTAGCGCAGTGTTCCAGGAACGTAGCAGTGAGACAGAGCTGGGCATGGTGTGCTGAGGATAGACTTAGGGTTTTGCTTAGGTAGGTGTAAGGAGAAACAGATGGCATGGTGTGGCGTGAGATGGTTTAGAGTGTAGTAGAGGGTAGATGCCAACCTGAGAGGAGGATTGGACCTGGACTTGGAGGTAGGTGAGGTAAGGGTAGTCACAATGTTGGTATATCAGGGTTGAGTCACCATGTGGTGAGACATTAGACTAAGAGTGTAGCAGAGGGAAAGGGTACAGAAGGATTGTCTGTCTGGGAGGTGGAGAAGGCCTGTGGTTAGAGATAGGTGAGATTAGGTACAGGTACAGACTGGGGAGTGTAGACATGGAACAGAGATGAAAGGGCTGCTTGAGTCAGTGCATCTTGGATGGATGGGGAGGTGGGTGTATCACAGTTTAGGGCAGCAATATGAGAAGATGGACTCACCAACAGTGGTGGACCTTTGAGGGAGAGCCAGGGATCTGTGACCGGTGTTGTGGAGGGAGTAGGAGGGAAGGGCGGGGATAGAGAAAGTAGAGGTGAGGTAGTAGGGAAGTGTCTCAAACCAGAATTTGGCCATAAAGCTAGCAGAATGGCTGCGATATCTGGATTCTCAAGATGGGAAGGGGAGGGCTTTATAGAGATCACAGTGATGGGTCCTGGGGGGAGGACAGAGCAAAATGACAGAAGGGGTGAAAGAGGGTGTCCAGTCTGGCAAGGGAGGACTTGGGAGTGGCACTGTAGACTATGTCAGCATAGATAAAAGTGGGGAGGATCATTTTCTGTACAATTGCGCAGCAAGCTGGTAGTAGAATGCAATCATGGTTTCTGTATAATGTGTCAGGCTTTAGGTGCTTTTTTTGAGGGGATTGCATTCACATGCACAGAAAAGTCCAGGTGCTGGTCTAGCCAGACCTCAAGGTACCTAAAGGAGGTGATGATATTCTCTAAAGATGTCCCATCCAGGGTGTGAAAGATATGTGGGGTCTAGAGAGTCTCTGCCTTGTGCTGAAAGTCATGGAGACAGTCTTTTTGGTGTTTAGGAACAGCTTGTTTGAGTGGAACCAATGCTGCTCCTTGTTGAAATCCAGCTGAAGTTTTTCTGCCACCTCAGATTGGGAAGTAACTGAGGTGTAAAGGATGACGTTGTACACATACATATGTATGACTGCTGATAAGCAGAGAGCAGGTGGGTTATTCAAGAACATAGAAAATAGGATTGGGACAAGTACTGAACCCTGTGGGACATTAATATTGATAGGGGTGGGGTGGGGAGGGTTGCCTATCTTAACTGACTGTGACCTACCTTCTAGGTAGGATCTGAACCAGGTGGTGGCTGAAACAGATAGATCTTTGACTTTTAGTTTGTGTAGGAGGAGAGAGTGCAATGCTGTGTCGAAGGCCTTAGCTAGGTTGACAAATATTGTGGAAAAGGAACTGCCCCTGGTCCATACTGGTGAGTATGGAGTCAGTGAGCCGAAGGAGCGGGGTCTATGTGATAATGGCGAATGCCTAAAAGCGATCGCCATTATCGCTCAGTCAGAGTGCTGAACACATTTTGGCACTCTGATAACCCTGGCCTTTCAACTGTGCCAGGACATATTTTACTACTTTCGGTGGGGGCTGCACTTCAACACCCTCATGGGGCTTTGCATCTGCCCCCTACTTAAATATTCTCAACCTGGGGGATGTTGGGGGTGAAAGTAGTAAAATAAAAAGGTTAGGACCTGCATCAAAATCGCACCAGCACCCGGACCTGAACCCAGTATCTCAGCCACCCCAGCCATTGCCCAATCCCGACACCACACACAGCTTGACCGATCACCACGGTACCACCTACAGCCTCTCCACCTCACAGCCCACGTCAGCCGCCTCCCACCCACCCCCTCACTACAGACATATAGCAACATCCTGTCGCTTAGTTCACCCACCCCCTCATCCGGTCACTCTACCCGTCAGTTGCTGTGAATGGATTGCATGAGGAAGGTGTTGCTGTAATGGATGGTGCCCTTCCTCATGCGCCCACGTCATGGGTTACTGAAGGAGTGAGGTTGCAATAGAGTGTGACTTTCGGAAGCCAGACTGGAAAGGCGTGAAAAAGGTGGAGGAGTCAAGATAGGGGGAGAGTTGGGAAAGCACAATGTGCTTCTGCTGCTTAGCTAGGATGGGGAGTAGGGAAATTGGGTGATAGTTACCAGGGTTGGTATATAACAAAGTACTAATACCAAATCACCAGTCGAAACAAATATAAAAACACCAAATTGTACAATATGAGCATAAATAATCACTCCTATAGGGAAGCCATTAATACATATCCAACATTATAAATTACATATTAATTATTAGTAATCATATCTTCGTTCTCTTGATAAAAAGTAACAGAACACATTTAGTTTCACAGCTGCAACAAAAGTTAAGGTTATCTTGGGTTACCCCTAGCCAGGGTCACAGAGTTTTATAATCTTTGCTATTGTCAGAGTTTTAGAGTCATTGCAGTTTCACAGAGTGTTAGAATTCCACAACAGTCACAGAGTCTGGAATCCTTGAAATTGTTTAAAGTATAGTAATTTTATAGAAGTCTAGAATCCTTGCAATTGCTTTTAAGTACAGTCTCTTAGTAACCGTCTTTCCAGTGCCTCAGTTTATTTGTATTCTGTAATGACACTCGCACTCCTTCTTACAATAAAATCTTTTGACTGCATCTGAAGTTGTGCCTGCCTCGCCTTGCAAGACTGAACCTGTAGTCTCTGAGGGCGGCATAAAGTGTGTGCCCGCTGCAGCTACAGATCCTATTTGGAAATTGTTACCGATCGTAAGAACTAACCACTCGAGTTGCAGACATGAAACTTTTAAAGTAATGTACCAATGACCATACATGCAAAAGATTATGATCCACAGAGTAAAAGACGTACAGTAATTGTGTTACTGGTAGTTTAGAAAATCTGGAACATGTTTTTCTTGACTGTCCATGGTACAGTAGAGCAAAGAAAATCTGGTCGGGTCCAATGTTGTCTACTTTGTTTTTATTGCTAGAGGATATGGTAACATTTCTTACGACAACTGGGAATGAATTTACTATTAAGCAGCTGTCTAAACTTGTCTGGGTGACTAAAAATATCAGACAGAAGAAATAAAACACAGGTGGTCATCAACAAGGTTAGAGTGCAGTAATAACTCACTGGTATGGTCCAGTGAGTGAATGGCATTATCTCCTTGTCAGGACAGTTCTTACTATGTATTAACAGCAACTCTGTTGGCTGCCCTAATGTATGTATTTATGTAACACATACTACATATATTTATATATATATATATATATATACACAAATGTCTTAATAGTTTATTGTATTTTGTACTACTTTTTGCCTTTTTTTTTTTAATATTGCAAAGATCTATAATATAGAGAATTATGGATAGGTAAGTGTGTGTTACGGATTTTTTTCACACACCCGAGGTGTGTGATGACCCATAAACCTCGAGAGAAAAGCTCGAGAGGTTTATAGTCACCACACACTGAAGGTGTGTGAAAAAAAATCCATAACATCAAACTTACCTATCCTTTATTTTTCAGAATTGCTGGAGTGGAGGTTTAGGCTGTATTTCTAGCAGCTTGAAAGAAAAGTTTTTTTTTTTAGCTAGAGTGCAGTTTTATTTTTGAAGAAATTGAACTGTACATGAATAAAACACAGCTGAAAATACTGCAGTTGAAATACTTTTCGTGAAACAATGGAATGCAACAGTTGTAAAGCCTTTTCTTTTGGGAATGTCATATCAGCCTGATTTTGGGTTATTATAAAGTGTCATATCAACCTGATTTCGGGGTTATTATTGCCTTTGGAGCATATTAACCTGAAATCCAGTTGATATGTGTTTTTAACAAAATGGTAATCTGTTTGATATTTATGGTCACTGTGACACTCAGACAGCTGGTTCTGATTAATCTATGATTTTTGTAATATAAAAATATGTTATTGAGTGTCTCTCCTGAGTCACGCTGAAACAGCCTGTGGAATGACCCCCGGAGATATTTACATGCTAGAAGAAGCCTAAATTAAGCATCTCCTGTTTATCAAGCTTAATTGTAGCTTGCCAGCTGACAGGATAGAAATATCCATTTTATGACGTTTAGAGGAGGAAAACCAGGTTATGTTACACTGGTGCGAAGTCATAAATGTTCCTCTGATGTTTGTAAAAGCAGGATGTTGCTCATGGATGAAAGAAGGACTTGGAAATTAACCTTATTTAATTTACCTTCTGAGTGATGACATCCTGATTGTATAGTTTTTAATAAACAGAGGAGGAGCTGGGTGACATCATGGAGAAGGCAGGCTTGAGACAATGTTTTAATTATGCTCTGAGTGACCCGTAAAGACACACATGTTTGGAGTCTGACAACAACATCTGTCTATCAGCACTATTAGAAGAGATTCATTAGATATAGAAGTCTAATTGTCTGGTGGTAGGAATTTTGCACTTTTTTAACCCTTGTTCTTTTAAATGATTGTATGTTTTGTGATATATGGTTCTGTATTTACATTTTACATTTTTATCTATTTTTAAGTAAACCTCTACTTTAGAGAATACTTGGTGTGCCTTTGAAATTCTTTTTCTTTGACAAGGGAAGCATGTATGGTTAAAGCTGACACTGTACAAACTAAGCTTACTGGTTTTACCAACTTGGGAAAAAGTAAGAATTTTTCCTACGGTCTTTCATAGAGTTTTTAGGGTTAATTTTGTACACCTGGTTAGGTGCCCATAGGCAAAAGATATCTGGCATCCCCGAAGAGCAGAATTATCTAAGCCTGTACATTGGGTACGCTAGCAAGAGGTTCACAGTTTGACTCCCTCCAGAACTTGAGACCAAAGGTTGATTAGAGCCCACAAAACAGACAGGAGGGTTACCCTGTTCTGTTAACTGTTCACAATACTGCACTCGGAGGTTGGAACTGTGAGAGCAGAGGGCTTGAGCTGCTGAGTGGGGCTGTAACAGTCACCAGTAATTTTTTAATTTTTCTGATTGAACAATAAGTTTTTTACTACTGCTTGCACAGATACAGCAGTAGCATGTGTTCCTGTCTGCTAACTTTGATAGTCCTCTCTCTCAATCTGTCTTCACTTGCCTTCTTCTCCGACTTCTTGTTCAACTCTCCTCTCTTTTCTGCTCTCTCTGATGTTCATAGATCTTGTACCCTGTGTATAAATCACAACAGCATTAGCCTAGAGTGCAGGGGATGTACTGTTTCATAACTGCTGACCTAATATTACAACAGAAGCTGTTTTAACATCTTTTAACTTTTTTTATCTCAGTATAGACATTTGAGTGCAAAGACCTCTTATTAGTTTAGTTGATATTCAGTTCTGTTTTTGTTAAATGTCAAAAAAGAAATATGAATATGTAATAATTAACATGTGAAGTTGTAATTCTTTATAAACATATATTCACAAAAAAACTTTCAACAAGACCCAAAAATAAAATATACGCACACGCGCATGCACAAACACACACACTACAACATGAAGTACTACAGTACTTAATTTTTAATTTCTGGTATTCCTTTGCTGACCATGAAACATTTATTTTTATTTATTTTTTGTTTACAGGGTAGGTGAGCTAGCCATAGAATGACTATTTCCAGTCACGACCCGTGAGGATTACAACATGAAAAAGAAACAACAACAACATTGCAAGTACAGCATAACAAAACTGGAGAAAAATACATGCAAAACGTTTAACAAGTAGACTGTGAAGTATACATGGTGAAGACAAAAATACAGGTGCAGAGTCAGTATTCAGGAAACATAAATTCAGCTGTCTAACATGTAGTGAAAGCTAGGCAACAAATAAACAGTAACTTAGTGAATACATAGTAAGTGCACACTTTAAACAAATACAGTTTTTTATTGAATGAAATCAGGAACAACAGTCTTTCTTATGGGATAGTTTGTAGTGCAAAGCCACTGTCCTAAGAGAAGAAATGGTAAGGCATTTAAACTGGACAGAGCAATGGGGAGTGGTATGGGTAGAGACATAATAGGCGTCAATTCAACTAGGAGGAGGAGGAGGAGGAGGAAGAGAAAAGAGAGACAGGTTAGTCAGTAAAAGCACAATAGGCTTTACCTGCTTACCAGGAAATTCTCTGCTCTCTGCTGTTTAACCTGCAACAGGTAAAGCAGAAGTCCTGGTGCCAACTGAGGCCTTTTATTGTGTGGTTGTGGGACTGAATATTGTGCCAGTAGATCTGAACAGAGATTTGAATTCTTGTATTTCATCCATAATTAACATTCCTTCCATTTAATGTAGAAAAGATAGGAAAAAAAACACTACGGGGCAAAGGGAAGAAATATAAAGGAAGATAGGTGAAGAAACAGGTACAAGGAGGTGAGCCGGGGAAAATATAGATTTATGGCCTATTAAAATCAAAGAATCAGTGATACTGAGTGGCCCCAAGGCATGGATGTGTCATTTTTGTATAGTAAGAGGCACATATGCTAAACAATGTACACATAGATGCTGCAGAATATAGACAAATACATGCCTGAAAGTACACACATCTAAAAAATAAACACGCACACCCAACACCAAACACAAACTCAGAACTTTTATCCTGATCTGTTCCTGCACTAGGGCTTCTGAAGCAATGTTTCACAACTTGCATTCAAACCTCAAAGTCTCCGCTGGAACTTTTTAAGTCATCAGCAATATAGAACTCTAAACCTTGCTGAAGCTCTATCACTAACATCAGCAGTGACATCTAAGTAAGCAATAATACCCAACAGATGGGTGGTATTGTGCTATACTGGACTGCCCAGGGGTGCAATGAGCAATGTTGGGCCTTATAGCCCCTGGAAGGTCCAGTATAGCAAATACCACCCACCCTGGAGGGTATTATTGAGCTTAGAAAATGGGCCACTGTATTATTTAAGTTTGAGAAAAAAAATAATGTTAAGTCTTAGGTGTAACACTTATTTTGTAGTAACACAGCTCCTCCGCCTGCATTACATTGCTGTTTCTTTAAGCTAGACTCTTTTGTCTTATTGGATCCTCTGTAGTTCTGCTTTTGGAGCTGATTATCATGGTTAGTGCCCCCCCAACACACACATCAGGGACTGGATTTGTACCTTGTGGGCATGGTACAGGTATTTGGGAGCAGCTGGCGTGAGGGACTGTGTTTTTTAAATTTTCTGAGAAGTTTGATGATGGCGAGAGGAGGAGATGCTGGCTTACTGAATGAGTAACTTGGCTGCATGGTGGTAAATGACCTGAGAAAGAGAAAGCACTATCTTCGTTAGTGCTACTGTGTGTGAGAAGCGTTATGTTCTTGATTTTTCATACTGCAGAGTGACATCCATCTACAGTACAGAAAACAAAGAAAATACTGCCTGTCTCATACACAGCAGTGCTACGGGGCATAGTGTGCACTCTATATCTCTTGCTCAAGGAGAAGTCGATCGGTTTGACTCCTGTTTGGTTTCATTTCTTTATTTTTATTTTTTAAAATATGTACCTACTATTTATTAAATTGGCAACAGTTTCAACATGGTGGGAGAAAAAAATTAAGCCTGTGAAAAAGCAGGTGCTTTTCTATTTGTAAATAAGGTTCTCCTGGTTGCTTGGCCCTCACTAATGAAGTTGGTGGGGGGGAGACTCTGAGGAGAATGTCAACACCGGACTTTCTTTTTTGGGGGGTGACTTCCCCAGTCCACTACCACTACAGAGTTTCAAATTTGACTCACAGTGTAGTTGGGACAGTTGCGTTCTCGGGGAGATCTCTCTCTTGCTATCCGAGTTTTCATTGTGAGTGCGATTCCAAAAGGACAGCATGTTTGAAAAGGGCTGCTGCCTGTTTTGAGGTGTGGCATGAGTGTCCAGCACTAAGGTATGCAATAGTTTTTTGTGGTGGGTGTTGTGAGAGGAGCAGTTTTAAGGAAAAAAAGCAGTTTGTGCTGTCACACCCCCTTCCCATCATTGTGTAGTTGGCAGTAAGGTACCCCATGGCGCTGCATTTGCATTTTTTTGTGAAAGCCAAGCTGACTGTTATGAGTGAAAATGGACCACAGACAGAATTTTTATTGAAGTTCGGGATGGACGAAAATAGGTTATTTTGCTGTTAAAAAATAAATAAACATTATGGGACTGAGGCTGGAGTTGTGGCTAGTTGTATGGACTGGTTTGAGGACTGAGTGTTCGGAGGGCTTGTTGCTTTGGGGCGGGCAGTGTCTCGCTAAGCAAGAGAAAAAAATGGCAACAGTTTTAAATTCATTTGGGTGCTTTTTGTCAATGGGGAGGGTAGGCACAGGGATATTTCAATGGTTGAAGGGGCACTTGGGCTGGTACTTTTAATACTCAGGCTCTGTTGTCTGATAGACGCCCACCTTACTGGGGCTACCAGCCAATCAGAGCTAGAGAATTTTGTAGACCATTTTCTAATGATTTTTTGGGCTGGCAGTATAGCCTAGAGATTAGAGTAATAAGCAACAAATGAGTTTGGTACATCAAGCAGACCTGGGTTTCATTCCCACACAACCTCCACTTGCATACTGTAGACCTGCATGACCTATGGTCCCTAATGTGGGCTAGCATATGAATATACATATGAACATGTAACCCCCCCCTGCAATTGGAGGTTCCCAAAAGACTCCTAGGAGCTTACTTAAGTGCTCCCAGCCTGAATTGTGTTCGGCGTTTAAGCCGTTTATTGTGAGTGCTTTTAGAGCCTCTGGTACTGTCTCTGAGCTGTCTGCTTGCAGGCATGATTAGTTTACATGGGGGGGACTGTGTGTTTCCCTGCTCTAGTCCCACTCGAGCTGCTAACAAATTGCTCCATTAATGCTGTCACTAAGTGGGTAAAAGAGGGGGCACTTATTAGAGATGTAACTGTTTGCTCCATATCATTTAGAGTATTAGTGGAAATGTAATTTGTCTAACCTGCCTTTCTTTCAGCTGGGACTCTGTGTGTCTTGCCCCTCCATTTTGGATCTGAACTGCTGAATAGATCCAATCAGGCAGGAGGGGCATCTAAAATGGAGCTTAAGCGGACCAACCAGGATCAGGACTATCTTGGGAGCTGGATGGCAATAAGGAATATAGGTAGTAATTCTGGGAAGTGAAGTTCTGGACAATGGCAGCTTTTCTCACCAATAAGGGGAGTTTTGAGTGATTGACAACTGAAGTCCACCAATTGGATCGGGTGGCACCCAAATGGAATACCCTGCCTTGTGTCTGGAAAGGCAGATCCATTGTGACCGTGAGTGGGGAAGTAGCTCTGAGCTCCGATGCTGCAGAGTTTTCGTGCGGGAATCAAGTGTCTGGCAATCCATGACACCCTCGGTGACAGCTTTCAGCGTCAAGTTAGTGAGTGCAAATCACGGTAGCTCCCTGACATCTGTACCTTTAATTGCAAGTGTTTCATCGATTTCTTTCTTTCTTTCTTTCTTTCTTTCTTTCTTTCTTTCTTTCTTTCTTTCTTTCTTTCTTTCTTTCTTCCTTCATGAACTGAGCCAACCGGCTCCGGATTACAAATAGGGTATTGTGCAAGTGTTTTTTCCATCACAGGGCCCCAACCAGCTGCACCGATCCTGGCTAGACCCCCACCATCCTGGGTACCCAGTAAAGTGACATTTTGGGACTCTGAATATGTGCACAGTACTGTGATTATTAATGTGTATAACCTAATTAACCTGATTTCCCCCTGTCTGTGTTACAGCCCCTTAAACAAATCAGATCTGTTTGTTTCAGCAAAGTTACACTGACTGAGGTATGTGTTTATGTTAAAGGATTGTACTGTGGCTATTGTACTGCATCATCTTGTTTTACAGGGGGTCCCCAGAGTCAAGCTGTCCGAACCAGTCCTGGGGGTAAGTGTAAATAGTGAAGATACTCATGGTGCATTGTGGAGGCCACTAATAGGATTAAAAGGGGGTCTCAGTGTCCCAGATGGCCGTGACCAAGTTAGTCGCACTACTGCAAACCCTGACCTCTGGGTGGAGGCACCCACCATAGAACCTAGGCCCCTCAACCTGTTAGCAGTTAGGCAGGCAGGGGTAGTAGCCCTTGGGATAGCGCCACCTAGGGGTTACAAACATATGAAAATGCCAGCAGATTAGGCCTTGAAGTCTATCGTGTCTGCTCAAAATGCAGCTCACAGCTTGTTAACTACTACTGCCCCCATCCCCCTCTCCCTTCCATTCCTCCCCTGATATCCATTCTGAAATCCCATGGTCTTTACCCTCCCTACCTGTACCCTGCCCATTTCTCTATCCCATTACTTCTTAAAACCTCCCACTGATTCCCTTGATACCAAATTCTCTGGTAACACATTCCATGGCCTCACCACACTTTCTGTGAAGTAATGCTTTCTCAGGTCTCTTCTGTACTTCCCACCAACCAGTTTCAGGCTATGTCCGGTTGTGGCCCCTTCCCCTTTCAGTTTGAACACCCCTCAGAGTTTACCCTATTAATATTCTTTAAGTATTTAAAGGTCACTATCATGTCCCCTCTGTCCCTTCTGTCTTCTAGGGGGTACATGTTCAGTTCCCTAAATCTCTCCTCATAAGGATTATCCCCCATTCCGAGGATTATCTTAGACACCCTCCTCTGAACCCTCTCCAGGAGCATAACATCGTTCTTTAAGTAAGTGCACCAGAACTGCACACAGTACTCCAAGTGCGGTCTCACTAAAGATTTCTATAGTGAACATATGAACATACAAAATGCCAGCAGAAACAGGCCTCATGGTCTACTGAGTCTGCTCGATTGTGCAGCTAGCCCCTCAACTTGCAGCTGCCCCACCCACCCCTCCTCTTAACAACCCCCCCGACTCTGTCCCAACCCCTCTTAAATCCCTCCACTGTTCTACACGATACCACTTCATCGGGCAGAGTATTCCACTTGTCTACCACCCTTTCCATTAAAAAATTTCTCCTGATTTTCCTCCCGAATCACCCCACCTCCAATCTCAGCCAATACCCTCTCGTGTCCCTCCCCCTTCTGATCTGACGAATCCCTTCTGTATTAGTCCTGTTTATTCCCATTAAGTACTTAAAGGTTTCGATCACATCCCCCCTATCCATCCTCTCTTCCAGGGAATTCATGTTCAGCTGTCCCAACTTCTCTTCATAGGATTTCCCCTCCAGTCCCTGGATCATCTTCATTGCCCTATACTGCTCCCCCTCCAGCAATCTGATGTCCTTCTTCAGGAATGGACACCAATACTGCACGCAGTATTCCAGATGCAGCTTGACCAGTGACCTATACAGAGGAAGGATCATTTCTCTGTGCCTGGAGGAGATTCCCCTCGCAATGCACCCCAGCATCTTGTTTGCCTTTGCACCCACCTTCCTGAACTGAGCTGAGTGGTTCATACTCCCCATTATTGGTACCCCTAGATCCTTTTCCTCCA
Organism: Neoceratodus forsteri; assembly: GCA_016271365.2. Lineage (NCBI taxonomy): Eukaryota > Metazoa > Chordata > Ceratodontiformes > Ceratodontidae > Neoceratodus > Neoceratodus forsteri. The sequence goes on along the minus strand of CM028133.1, from coordinate 79,239,462 downwards.
CAGTGCTTTCCGACTGTACCCCTCTCAACTGATATTACCTCCCCTGGTTCCTTGCTTTGAAGTGCAGTACCTTGCACTTCTTGGCATTGAACCCCAACTGCCATGTCTCTGACCACTCCTGTAGTTTGGTCAAGTCTTCCTGCACCCCGTCCACCCCTCTATGTCATCTACCACAGCTCCGATCTTAGTATCGACTGTGAACAGGCTAATCCTACTCCAGATCCCATTTGAGATATCGGCTATGAATATCCCAAACAGCACTGGCCCCAGTACCGATCCATGGGACACTCTGCTCGTAATGTTCCTTGGTGATGAGAGTCCCCTCCCACCACCCTTTGCTGCCTACCCCTCAGCCAGTTGGCAATCCAATTGGCCATTTTTGTTCTCACCCCTACATATTCCAGTTTTCCCCCATCCTCCCATGCGGCACTGAGTCAAAGGCCTTGCTGAAGTCCAAATACAAGATGTCCACTGCATGACCCCATCCAGTTCCCTGGTAACCCAGTCATAGTACCTGACTAGGTTTGTCTGGCAGGATCTGCCCAAAACAAAACTGTGTTGATGATCGTCTTAGAGACCACTGTCTTCCAAAAAGGTCACCAGCCTCTCTTTTAGGATTGACTCTATGAGCTTCCTCATGATTGAAGTGAGACTCACTGATTTGTAGTTGCCTGGATCATCCTTCGGGCCACTCTTATGAATGGGCACCACATGGGCCATCCTCCAGTCTTGTGGCATGCATCCTGTGTCCAGTGATGTACTGAACAGGACTGCCAGTGGTCCTGCCAGGATCTCCGCTAGCTCTCTAAGTACCCTAGGGTGAATGCCACCTGGCCCCGGTGCCTTGCCCACCCCCAGCACCCTTAGTTCTTTCAGCACCCTGTCCTCCATAATCCTGATATCAGTCACCCCTGCCCCCCTGCCCACTCCACCCTTCCCGTGGGATATCTGCCCTGCTTTTTCCTTCATGAACACAGAGCAGAAGTACTCATTTAGTGCTTCTGCCTGGTCCTCCCCCTTCTCCACCCACCCCCAATCCTCTTAATCTCACAATCTGGTCTTTTTTTCTTCTCTCGCCAATGTATCTGAAAAGGTCCTTTTCCCCGTCCTTGATTCCCTGTGCCAGTCTCAGCTGTATGGAAGCCTTGGCTGCTCTGACTAGCCTGGCAACCTCCCTGGACTTCTTCATGTACTCGTCATTGTCCCCTTGCCCTCCCAATTGCCTAAGCCTCTGTAATGCTTTTCTCTTGTCCCTCACCCTTTCCATGACCTCCTAAGTCAGCCAGTGTGGCTTCTTTGCTCTAACCTTCTTACTCCATGTCCTGATGCAAGTCTCAGTTGCCTCTGCTAGCCCTTTTTTAATGATATCCCATATTTGGCTAGCACTCATGCATGTCTGAATTCCCACCAGATGCTCAACCAAAATGTCCCCCATCGTTTTAAAGTACACTCCCCTTAAATTGATCTCACTGGTACCCGTTCCTCCTGTTTCCCTTACCATACTGAGTGTGAACCACACTGTGTGATGGCCACTCCCTGCCAGGGGGTCCTCCACGCCCAGATCCTTTACAGCCTCCCTGTTTGTTAATGCCAGGTCCAGAGTCCTACCCATCCTAGTCGGCTCGTGGACCAAGTGCACCAGGAAGGAGTCCTGAAATGCATATAGTAATCCCTGCTCCTTTGCACACGTGTTTGTTGGGGTGTTCCAGTCCACCCCAAGGAGGTTGAAATCCCCTACCACTATTGTGTTCCCCTTCCTATAGACCCTTCTAATCTGCTCAGACAACTCCCTATCCAGGTCATCCCCCTGAGCTGGTGGTCTGTACACTACCCCTACCCTCAGTGTCTTTCTTTTAGAGTCTTGAAACTGCATCCATGGGGCCTCTGTCCTGCCCTCCAGCTCCTCCTCCCTTATACACCTTATCCTCTCCCTCATGTAGATCATCATGCCCCCCCCCACCCTGTCTTTTATTTATTTATTTATCAAGTCTAGGATTACAAATACCTTTGAGCCATGGATCTTTACAAAGGTTCCACGTCAGAGAAATACAAATTATGGGGATCATCAAGACAGGCATTACAACAATGTGGACATTGCAAACAGAGTACAGATTAATACAGTTCAAGGGTAGCATTGTAACAAGGCAGCCAGCGGCATTTGTCAGAAAATAGACAACAGATAAGAAGTGCAGAGTCATAGGGGAGAAGAGGGTGGTGGGGGGGGGAGAAGTAATGTAGGAAGGGTGGCAAGAGGGTGAAAAGTGCAGCACTGGGTATACCAAGATGTGAGGGTAGATATGAGGCTGTCCTTCCTGAATATCCTGTACCTTGGGATCATCATATCCCAGTCCTGGTTCTGGGTGGTCCATGTTTCCGTGATGGCCGCAATGTCCACCCTCCTCACAGCCAAGACAGCCTGTAGCTCGGCTAATTTGTTACCTAAGCTTCTTACATTCAGCGAGACCACCCTCCAACCTGTGTCCACCTACTCTGATTTCTCTCTCTCTTAACTCCTCCTTGTGTCCCCACCCCAAATACCTCTCCGATAGCTTGGGGGTAGGCATGCTCAGCTCCCTCCTCTGGGATCCCTGCCTATTAGCTGTCCTCATGCCACCCCCCCCCACCTAGTTTAAATCTATCCTTGATGCTATGTACCCCTCAAACCTCTGCTTTAATACCCATTTCCCCTTCCCACTCAGGTGCAGCCTATCTTCTGCAGATAGATCCTTACTGTCCCAGGTACTGCCCCAGTCCCCCACTACCCCATACCCCTTAGACTGACACCATTCCCCCAGTCAAGAACTGAACTCCCCAATCCTCCCTTTCCTTCCCGTACTCGTGCAGAGTACTGGGAACACCTCTGAGAAGGCCACTGATTCCCCACTTCTACACACAGCCCTCCTAATTCCTTAAACCTCCTTCTCACTACTTCCAGCATCTCACTCGCCAGGCCATTATTGCCCACGTGCACCACTACATGTGGTTTCCTCCTACCCCTCCTTACACACTTAAGAACCGCCTGTGCCGCCCTGTCCACCGTTAGTGGCAGAATTACCTCCTCCCTTCTCAAAGTGATCCCTCAGCAATGCACCCAAACATTTTGTTTGCCTTAGCTGCTGCTTTCCTGCATTGACCTGAGTGATTCATTTTATCATTGATCACGATCATTATATCCTTTTCTTCATCAGATACTAACAATACACCCACTCCCCCAAATTGCAGCTGTACCCTGGATTTCTTGATCCCAAGTGAAGTACACTGCACTTCCTAGTGTTACACCCTAGCTGCCACATGACTGACCACTGTTCTAGTCTTTCTAGGTCTTCCTGGAGTGTCATCCTTCCTTCCTCACTGTCTACCACTGCACCTAACTTGGAGTCATTGGCAGACAGGCTCATATTACTCCTAACCCCCATTGCAATGTCTGAAATAAAAGCATTAAACAACAATGGACCTAGAATTGAACCCTGAGGTACCCCACTAATGACCTTCCTGGGTGACAATAACTCACCCCCTACCACCACCCACTGTTGTCTGTCCTTCAGCAAATTCCCACTCCACCTCACCAACCTTTCCCCCACCCCCAAATCAGTCAACTTGCACAGCAGTCTCCCATGCAGCACCAAGTCAAATCATGTTCTATCACACAGTATAAGGTGTATTGATATTTACTCTTGCTTACAATGATGTGCTTATAAACTACTGTTCAGCATAGTCATTTCTGTGATGTTAGCGTGCCACCGCCAGCCATTAGCCACAATGCTATGATCAGCATATTTTATGAATCACTGTATTGCAACCCAAAAGTAACCTTAGTCGGCATAACATCACTGTGTACGTGCAAAACCTGACAGCCTTGGGTGTGAGCTGCCCACCAGTATCTAACAAGAGAATTGCTTTGTTTAGTTCTTCTGCTATGCAGATGAGCCTGTTACCTGGTAATGTACTTTCTTATCTCTGACTATAAGAGTTTGTGTAGGACTGTTTTTCACTGAGTTTTTCTATGATGACATCGCAGTGTTCTGAGGTTCCGAATTCCCAGCAGGTATGCTGTCCTTTTTACATGTGTTTGGGGAATAAACCTTTATGACACCTGTCTTCTGTGCCATGTTTTGCCATCAGGTTTAGAATCCTGTTTAAAAAAACAACAATACTGTTGACTCTGAGCAAGTCATGTAATCTCCCCAGTGCACCAGGGCTGCCCCTGAGAATAGGCACTTGTGCCTAGTGGCTCTTACCTGGTTACCAAAGAATGAAAAAAAAATTAAAAATTCTCATATTACATCAAATTGTAGTGAGAAAGAAAGAAATGTTCTGCACTGGGGATCGAACCCAGGCTCCCTACACACTACTGTTTGGTAACCTGTAGCTCTACTGCTGCTCTAAGGTTTCATGACTAGAAGTGTATGCTGTGGCAAAGGACATCCCACAGTGAATGCAGCCCCCCCCCCCACAGACACACAACCCTACAGTGAATTTTAGCAATGAACGGTTTGTCAGTTTCAGATAATTTTTATTTTTTTTTAATTTAGCTTTTGTTGACCGGGTAAGTGCACTAGACAAATCCTGCCTATTTTCAGGCACGACCGGAGGGAGATACAGATGAATGCCAACTGACCTTGAACCAGATTAAGCTGCTGGTGGTATTTTTAGTGAATGAGGGAATTTGGCTAGGACACCGGGAAATTCCTACTCTTTCGGACATAAGCATGTGGATCTTTAACATCCACCTGAACTACCACCAATCCAGGCAGATGGGACCTCGGTTTAACGTCCTCATCCAAAAGACGGCACCTCAGAAGTGCAGCACCCCTCTCATGCTGCACTACAGTGTCAGTACTGGGATATTAACCCAAGTGCCAGATGTGGGAACTGAACCCACAGCCCTCTGATCTCCCGGCCTCAGAGGCGAGTGTGCTACCTATTGAGCCACTGACACTGCATAATGTTTCCCAAGTTGCATTAAAACCTCCAAGTTGCAGTCTGGCCTGGTGGCGCTGAGGGCTGAGGCATTGGCTGCCTTACCTCATGCTACGCCAGTGACCCGTGTTCAGGAATGAGCATGGGTCGCCGGGGGTTGGCAGGGTTGGAGAAGGATTGAGTGTCTGGAGGACTGCTCTCCTTATCCGGGGAGGGGGGACAGCAGTGGGCAGTGCGTGGCTGGCTCCTAGTGGAGACTGGGGGGCAGTGCACTGTCACTGCAGGAAGAGGAGCAGGAGGTTGTAGATGCTGGGAGGCGAGTGTGCGGATCTGTGCATGCTCCTCCCACTGACATCATTGCATGCCCCTCCCTGCAAGGGAGAACCAACACAGGAAAAATTCTCTGCAGCTTGAAGGCTGCCCACCGGTGCTGCCATGGTCACGCATGAGCTAGCTCCTCCTGTCCACCCCTCCCGGGTCTCCTGCAGTGTGTGGGTGGCATCCACTGCAATGCGACCAGAGGGGATAGTGATGGGGAGGTTAGAGCTCTGTCCGTGATCGGGGCAGCAGCCAGTTTGGTTGGCTGGACGGGGGATGAAACAAAGGCACAACCTCCCCCAGTCGAGAAATACAAATAAATGAACTAAAAAAAAAACAAAAAAAACTCCAAGTCTCAGCTGGAACTTTTCAAATTATTAGCAATATAGAACATCAAATCTTGCTGAAACTCTGTTGCTAACATCAACAACAACATCTAGCAGTTTCTCTCATACTACATAAATTGTAGTGAGAAAGAGAAAAATATTCCACTCTAGGGATCAAACCTAGGCCTCCTACCGCCTGGTAGCCATTAGCACTACCACTGTACTAAGGTTCCTTTACAGAAAATGCATGTTGTGACAAAAGACATCCAGTTGTGAGTGCAGACCCCCCTCGTTCACACACACACACACACACACACACACACACAGCTGAAATGAATTTTAGTAGTGAACAGTCTGTTAGTTTGAACTAGTGTTTTCCAAGTTGCATTCAAACCTCAAAGTCTCAGCTTAAACATTTTAAGTTATCAGCAATATAGAGCTTCAAACCTTGCTGAAACTCTATCACTAACATCAGCTATGACGTAATAATTTCTGTCACACTACATGTATTGTAGTGACAAAGAAAAAAATGTTCTGCTCTGGGGATCGAACCCAGGCTTGTGTAGGTCTGAAATCCCTACATCAAGGCCAAAAAGCCCTAACACTGACATTATCAATGACATAATGCAACCAAATCACTCCAATTGCATGTACCTTTGAACTTGACTAAATGCAAAAAAGAGTATGTATGACAATAGGTGCTTGCAGCTACACTGTTGGTGCCCAGAAAATGTATTCTGCTGCACATAATATCTGAAACTGAGATGGCATGCCAGTGCTTGGATGTGCTGGAACTATTTTGTTGGAGTGGATAAATCTTTTTAAGAAAAATCGTTAAAATGTTCAACATTATTTTATTTTTGTGCATTTGTTCACCACTCATCCCCTTCCCACACAAAATCTTGGATCCATTTTATAATTGCAGTAAGACACTCCAGGGTGTGCTTTATGGTGGGATCATGGTACATCTCAAGTGGTTGAAGGCATGAGGCACCTCACTCACAAGGTACAGTTATCCCACCACAGTGCACACTGTTGTCATGGTTTTATTGCTTAAATAAGCCATCCTGATTGACAGAGAAAGATGTTATGATTTAAAGGACATGATAGGGTGGGTATTGTTGCTGTATATTTGAATGCCCAGTGGCATTGTGAGGCCCGGTGCTGCAAGCGGAGGGCCTTACAGTCCCTGAAAGTATGGGCATACCCCAACACTGCCCACCCTGGACTATGCTGCTGCACTTAGAAAATAAGTAAAAAGACAGACGCATTCATTTATTTATTTAGATTTATTTAATAACTGGGTAGGTACACTGGTGTGAGGGATCATTTTCAGGTATGACCCAAGCCATCTAGATGGCACATACAGTACAGTAGAATCAACATACAAGTTGAGATAGTACAGTACAGTCAATCATAGTAAATAACAATTCACACAGATAGAAACCAAAGTAGCCACACAGCAAAGGCGTGCGGTTGGGGGTGTCACGTCAATTCACTGTAGTCGATCCACTCTGCAACAACTCGCTTTGGACTATTAGCTCCAATGTCAGTTGGCTGTCTGCTCAATTTGTGCCCACCTGGAGTATATTGTAATATATTTATGCTTGGGGCAAATCGTCAGGGAATGATTTATACAGGGGTGCGATTTACACTGGAGCTAATAGTCCACAGCGACTTGTCGCAGAGTAGGTTGACTGAAACAAATTGAAATATAGCCATGGTTTGGCAACCCTGGTCGGGTAGAATGAAAAAGCAAACCAATGTGTAACCCCCTTTGGGGGCTTACCTTCATTGCCCCATGCTTCTCCCATTTGTCCCATTTTTCCTGTGCCAGCTGGTTCGCCTGTCTCTTCTTTCCGCTTACTGGCTGGTTTCCCCATCACTCTCCCAGTCCCCAGAACAGCCCTACATTTAATTTTAGCCCCTTCTGAACTTAAAACAAATAGTGAGCTGCCAGCATTTCCCTGATGCTCACGCATGCGCTTAGCGAGTGGCTTTGATGTTTCTGACCGCTGCCTTGTGGTCTAATGGAGCAGTGTGTCTCTGTCCCAGTGCCCCTGGTGTAATAAATGGGGACCAGTGACCATAAGGGAGGCATCAAGAAGTCACACAGGGGAAATAGGAAAAAACTGGAACTTGGGCACATCGAGGGCTCATGAACAAGTCATGAGCTCTCATGCATATTATTTAGATGCTGCCTGAGGGGATAGCGTTTGGCGGCAGTGACAGCAAAACTACTGGGGGTACTGAGACAACAGTAAGCTTGTTTGAGAGGGCACACAAGAGGCTATAATCCGATGGGGTGTTTGGCTACATAAAGAAATGTATTGGGCTGCACTTGCCCTATAAGATTGGGGGAAACTATATGGACTCCAATGAACTGAATGGGAGATGACATGTTTGTGACATTTGACCCAATTATTGCAGCCAATCACAGATCTAGACACCCAAATCTTGGACAGAGGGACTCCTGGGAAAAGGAGGGGACTAATTCTGGTGCCTAGATCATGCCCCAATAAACGAGCAGGAAATATTGATCACTATGGGTATCCATTATTGATAGCCTCTATCAGCCAATCAGAAAATTGGGTTTTTGGCTGAAACAGTGTGGACTTTCTGGGAGTTAGTCAGTCTGTTCCTGGGCTCTGTATGAGTCAGGAGTACCCTGTGAGAGTGGACTTTGGTTGTGAGGGGCTTACCCAGGCCCTATGTGGAGATTACTGTATTGCAGAATTGGAGATTGCGGGAACTGGAGATTGCTGTGTTGCAGAAACAGAGTGAGAAGGGGAAAGAGAGAAAGAAACTGAACTGTGATACTTATTCCCCAGGTATGGAAAAGTTACTTGCTATTCATGGGAGAGACTGAATACTGCAGAAAGCCTGCACTAGAAAGTCTGAATTGCATCAGTCTCAATTGCACATTGTCTCTGCCAAGGGTATTCAGACCTACTCCAGTAAAGTGAAGGCCCTCACCACCTAGCCAAAACCCAGGAATCCGAAAGAACTACAATGGCTGCTTGTTTTTTGTGGGTAATACTGGAGATTCGCGAGGGACTGCACCACAGCAGTCAGGCCTCTTTTGAACTTACTACAGGGATATCCTCCAACAAATAAGAGCAGAAGACCCCTCCTCTGGGAGGCCAAGCTGAACAACCTAAATATTTTCATCTATCTGAACCTTTTGGCTCCCAGTGACCTGAGGGGCGTGACAGAGCTTTTGAGGACATTATATACTGCCTGATTTACGCATTGGAGCTCATCTATGCTGACCCACAGAATCCCTATATCCTACATACAGATGCAAGTTTCAGTGGCCTAGGGGCAGTATTGTATCAAGAATATCCAGAGGGTCTGTGCCCAGTGGCATACGCGAGTTGGAGTCTCAACCCTTCAGAAAGAAGGTATCCCATCCACAAGCTGGAATTCTTAGCATTGAAGTCTGTTAGTAATGTAAATGTATTTAGTAGATGTTTTAAAAATGTTATAGGAGTATCTACTTGATGCGGACGCCAAGTTCTTTTCAGGCCAGGAAGGGTGTAACCCCCCTACAAATGGGGGTTCCTAAAAAGCCTCCGTGGAGCTTGCCTAAGTGTTCCCCTGCCTGCTGGCGTTCGGCGTATAAGCCATTAGAATGGCACTGTGAGTGCTGGTAGAGCCTCCGCATACTGTCTCTTTAAGAGCTGTCTGCTTATAGACACAGTTACTGCTTTTCTAGGGGGGCTGGTGTTTCCCTGCTCGAATCCCACTTGAACTGCGGGGCAATCGCTTCATTTTGCTGTCGCTGAAAGCGCAAAGGGATCTCCTCTGAAAGATATATCTGTTTCCCTGTAAACATGTAAGGCATTAGTAATATTGGAGTTTTCCTAACCTACTTTTGTTACAGCTGGGACTCTGTGTGTGTTACCCCTCCATTTTGAACCCAAACTGCTGTTCTGAGGACCAATGGGATTAAGGGAGCTGTAAAATGGAGACTGTTTGGACCAACCAGAATTTGGACTTTCCTGGGAGCCAGTTTACAATGGGATGTATAGCTAGTAATTCTGGGAAGTGAAGTTCTGGACCTTGGTGCCTATTTGCACCAACGGAGAGAGTTTCTGGGTGATTGACAACTGAGTCCACCAACTGGACTGGGTGCTGCCCAAAGAGAATGTTCTGCCCTGCAACTAAGAGATCAGATCCATTGTGATTGTGAGGAGAGAAGGAGCTCTGTGCTTCTGCGCTGCATAGTTTCACGCGGAAAGTGCGTGAGAAACCTAAAGTCGGGCCGTTGCCGTTGCTAACTCGAATCAGACTGAATCTGAGAGTACTGAAAGGAAGGAAAGCTGAAAGAGTGGAAACCAGGCTCACCCTGTAGAAGACTGGAGAAATTGCTGAATCGCGCTCAGTCTGTCAGGAATTTAAGTTGCTGTGTGAACTCCCTGGTATTTGCAGTAAGTGCGATTGGGACCTGAAAGCAGCTGCCTGGTATAGTAATTTCCTTTACATATAAATGTGTTGAATGCTTGTGAGGAATAGCTATTCGGGTTCTCTTGTCACCGTGCAGTGTAAGCTGAATGTTGAACTGAATGTAATCGGACTGAATCCGTCTGCTGATCAAAGCAGTGTGGCCTGGCCTGTAGAATCTCATCTCCCTGCTTTGTGTGTTTAGCAATCCAGAACCACCATCTGCGCCAGGTTTTCAGCATGGCGTAGTGTGAGTACAAATCAGGGCATTCCCCTGTGACCTGTTAACAATCACCAGTGTTTCATCTGATTTTCTTTCTTTCATTTCCTCAAGGACTGTGCCATCCGGCTCCGGACTACAATTGGGTATTGTGCATATCTTCTTTCTACAGGGCCCTTCCACCTGCACCTGCCGGCCAACCCCGGGCAACGGACCTGGCTAGCTACCCCCCCCAACCTGGGTACCCAGAGTGTGACTTTTAAGACCTTGTATGAGTGCACAGTACTGTGATTTATTTTGCCTAATCAGCTTGATCTCCCCCTCCCTGTGTTTCACTCCCCTAAATAAACCAGATTGGAAGTTATTGACTTTAAACAGTTTAAAGTGTCAGTACCTATATAGCAGACATTGCACTGTTTTGTGTAAGTTGACCAACCTTATTTCACAGGGGGTCCTCTGAGACGAACTGCATCATCGGTCCCGAGGGTAAGTGGTACCTTATGATTGGATCCAGTGTACATGTGGGTATTGGTGTTGCAATTCTTGTGTATTGCGTGGACCATTAGGGGGAACAAAAGGGGGTCTCAGTGTCCCAGAGAGCTGTGACCAAACTCGACCAACCATTACCAACTCTGACCTCTGGATGGAGGCACCCGCCATATAACCTAGGCCCCTCAATCTGAATATTGCCACTTGATGAGAGAGATCCGTGAGACTGAAACTGATGAAGAGGGCTGGGAACCCTATGCGGGGGCTGTGAACCCTTGTCAGACCCCTGAAAAGAGTGAGCTAGATGAGGCTCAACAGTTGAGAGGTTTGATTAAGGAATTGACTGAGACCTACAGGGAACCAGATTTGTATCAGGCTCCCCCTGAGCCTAAAAGTGGAGTGGGAGTGCATATCATTCCCCTGAGAACCGGATTGAGGACAACCTGAGAGGAGGAGAAATAAGGGACTTAAGAGAGATGGTGAGGGAGCTGCAACAGGCTGCTCTCACCCCCAATAGCAGTGGAGATCCAGAGGCCCAACGGTATAAAGCCCCAGGTCAAGAAGAGCCTTGCAGTGCCCCAGAGATGCCCAACCAGATAAGAGATCCCCCTCCCTCCAAGGACAGCAGAGACACTAAGTTCTGCTACCATTGAGGAGAGGATGGACACTTTCAGTCTGCTTGTCACCTGCCAGAGAACTTGAGAAAAGTTATCAACAGGTTAGTGGCTTGGCATCACAAAACCTATGCCCAGTCACAAGGGTGAGCCACCCAGAAAAGTTTTGCCACCAGGGCCAATGCCTGATCGACATCCCAATCAATGTCCCCAGAATGGTCCGAAGTGGTGGGTCCCTCCATGGAGACTACTGTGAAAGTGAATGGGGTACCCACAAGAGCTGTGTTAGACAGTGGCTCCGAAGTGACAATTATGTCTCAGGACTGGTATCAGAAGCATTTGTCTAATGTACCCCTGCAACCCTTGGAAGGACTACATTTTTGTGGCTTGAGTGAAAAGGCCTACCCCTACTCTGGCTATATCCGAATTTGGTTGCCCTTTCCCACCTCTGTGGCTGGAGTGCAGAGCAAGTGGAGACCTTGGCCTTAGTATGTCCCCCTACTGTACTGTATGATGGGGTCCCGTTGCTGATTGGAACTAATGCACATATGTTTGGGCAACTGGCACAGTTGTGTTATGAAAAACAGGGGTCCCGGACTAGTAGAGCTCTAAGAATTCTGGCCTTGATTCGAAGGGCCTATGACACCTAGAAGGATGCTGACAGAATGGAACCAGAGGAACCGGTTGGGGTTGTCTGGAAAAAGGATCCTGAATCTCTGATTTTGGCACCAAATGCCCAATGTATCCTACAAGGAGAGGTTCGTATGAAAAAGGATGTCAAGAACAAAATATTAATGCTGGATGCACCAGGAGATGGAAAACTGCCTGAGGGGCTGCTGGTCAAGCCAAGTATTTTGCCTGCTAGAGCCCATGCTTTTGCCAAAAGAGTAATGGTTCAGGTTCATTATGTGTCTGACAAGCAGATTTGAGTAAACAGAGGTTGCACCCTGGCTAATGTGCACTGTGTGGATACTGCCGTACTATCCAATAACAAGAGTTCGGGAAAAAGTGATAGAGTAACGCCTGACTTGTTTGATTTCGGTGACTCCCCGTTGCCAGCTGAATGGAAAGTGAGGATCAGTGAGAAGCTTGCCCAAAGGGACCAGGTGTTCTCTTTAAAGGAGAGGGACGTAGGCTGCATATAGGGGGCTGAGCACAATATCTGGCTGCATGATGATAGGCCATTTCATGAGAGGTCTCACCACCTGGCACCTGCTGACATCAACGATGTGAGGTGACATCTGCAAGAGATGCTTACTGCTGGTGTAATACAATAATCCAGAAGCCCATATGCTTCTCCCATTGTGGTAGTGAGGAAAAAGAATAGGATAGTGAGGATGTGCGTAGATTATCGCACCCTAAACCGGCTGACTATCTCTGATCAGTACACAATGCCACATATTCAAGATGCTTTGGACTACCTGAATGGTAGCAAGTGGTTTTCCATGCTGGATCTCTGAAGCGGGTACTACCAGATCCTGATGGCCCCAGAAGAACGTGAGAAGATGGCCTTTATCTGCCTGCTGGGTTTCTATGAATTCATGAGAATGCCTCAAGGGATTTCCGGCCCCCCAGCCACCTGTCAGCGATTGATGGAGTGTGCAGTGAGGGACATGAACTTATTAGAGTGCCTGGTGTATTTGGATGATGTTATTGTGTTTGGCAGCTCTCTGGAGGAGCATGAGGGCAAATTGTTCAAGGTGTTGGACCGATTAGAAGATTTTGGCCTGAAGTTGTCCATTGATAAGTGTCAATTCTTCCAAACATCCGTAAAGTATGTGGGACACATAGTTTCCACTGAAGGGATAGAGACAGACCCAAGTAAAGTTGAGGCCCTGATCACCTGGACCCAGCCCCATAATCTAAAAGAACTGCAAAGATTTCTGGGATTTTGTGGCTACTATCAGCATTTCATCAAGGACTGTTCAAGGGTGATCCGCCCTTTACTCAGTCTTACTCAAGGGTAACCTCCAACTCACAAAAAATACAAAAAGTCAACTTCCCATGAGACTGAGAGAGTGTATTTCCCTCCAAAGGAAGTATCTGGGGCCCGTTGGACACCTGATTACGAGTCTGCTTTTCATGAGATTATACTTCAATTTACCCATGCTACTGTATTGGCCTATGCAGATCCAACAAAACCTTATGTCCTTCACACTGATGCAAGCTTGCAAGGGTTGGGGGCTGTGTTGTACCAGGAATATGCGAATGGTCTGAGACCCGTGACTTTTGCCAGCCGAAGCCTGACCCCTTCCGAAATGAATTATCCAGTACACAAGTTAGAATTCTTAGCTCTGAAGTGGGCCATTGTGGACCAATTCCACAAATATTCGTATGGGGCCAAGATACTGGTAAAAACTGACAACAATCTCTTGACTTATGTCCAGACTTCAGCTAAACTGGACGCCACTGGTCACAGGTGGCTTTCTGCACTATACACATACAATTATGCTGTTGAATACAGAGCTGGCCTGAACCACATAGATGCTAATGCTCTCTCCTGGAGGCCTGCTCTTTGAAATGACTGGGTCAGACTATCAGAACCGGATATTCGAGCATTCTGCCAGAAGTTTGATTGAGAGGAACCAACAGTCCCAGACCCAGTGAACTGTTTAGTAGATTTTTTGGGGCCCTCTGAGAATTACATAGCTGCTGCTTATTGCTGCTTCTCTGCCTTGGACACTGCTGCTTTGCCTCAATTCGACAATGACAGTATTAAACTGGCTCAATCCTGAGATCCCATGATCAAATCTGCTGTAGAAGCCCTCCATGCAGGGAAAGATGTGTCAAAGTTTCGTTCCACTGATTTGAGAACTGCATTGTTATACAAGGAAGGTCCTAAGTTGAAACTGATCAATAGACTGTTATATAGAGAAGCAGTAGATAGAGGGGGACAAATAGACAAACAACAGCTAGTTTTGCCCACTGCCTTTCGGGACGTGGTGCTGAGATAACTACATAATCACATGGGACACCTTGGTATAGACAGGACACTTGACTTGGTAAGATCCAGATTTTATTGGCCTAAAATGGGGGCTGATGTCGAACAACAGATTAGAACTTGTAGTCGCTGCTTATAGAGAAAAGCTTTGCCACAAAGGGCTGCCCCTCTTGTTAACATCACCACCAGTGCCCCCATGGAACTGGTCTGTATTGACTTTCTGAGTTTGGTGCCAGATCAAAGAAATATTAGTAATGTGCTGGTGGTCACTGACCATTTCACCAGATATGCCCAAGCTTTTCCCACCAGGGACCAGAAGGCCTCAACTGTGGCCAAAGTGCTTATAGAAAACTTTTTTGTTCGCTATAGGGCACCACAAAGAATCCATTCTGATTGAGGAAGGGATTTTGAGAGTCGTCTGATCAAAGAGATTCTTTCTCTGTGGGAAGTGCGAAGGTCCAGAACCACCCCTTATCACCCCCAAGGGGACCCACAGCCTGAACGTTTCAACTGCACTCTGCTAGATATGCTGGGCACCCTTCACCCTAAAGACAAGCCTGGATACAGCCAACAAATCAGCACACTGGTACATGTCTACAACTGCACTAAAAGTGATGCCACTGGGTTCTCCTCCTACCACCTGATGTTTGGAAGAGAAGCCAGACTGCCAGTAGATGTGTGTTTTGGAGTTTCCCCTGATGGGGTTCAAGCAGCTAATCATTTACAGTATGTGCAAAAGTAAAAGGCCCAATTAAATCATGCATATCAATTGGCTCAAACCATGGCTGCCAAAAGAAATCTGGTTAACAAGGAAAGGTACAACAAAAAAGTGAAAGCACTGGAACTCCAGGAGGGGGATCGTGTGTTGCTACGAAATCTGAGACTGCATGGCAAACATAAGATTGCCGATAGGTGGCACCATCTCCCCCACATAGTGGTAGGCAAACTAGATGATCTGCCTGTATACAAAGTGAGACCTGAAAACAATTCAAAAGAAGTGAAACCATGCATAGAAACCATTTACTGCCCATTGGCCAGATCCTGATTGAGGCTGAGCCTCCAGAAAATGATCCCTCTGGACCAGTGACTAGAGCTGCTGCAAAGCGAAAACAAAGAAAGTCTGCACCTACCAATGTTGAGTTACAGTGTTCCCCACCAATAACCCCAGTTGAACCGGACTGTCAGTCAATGTCAGAAGAGAGTGAGTGTGGTCTTGAATACTACCTTTCTTTTGAACTGAGTCAATTGTTTTGGGGCAATCCCCTAGTAAATTCTGGAGAGGAGGCTGGGTCTTCTGGACTGTCTAAGCCCCCAGCTTTGTCCCTGGAGTCACTACTCCCCGAAAGTGAAGTGCCAAGTACTACATCGGATGATCTAGAATCACTGTGCATGATGGAATTGTATGAGCTGCCAGAGGAGGAAAATGTTGGACTGGAACAGGCTGGTGATATACCAGAACCCGAGGAGTATTTTCAATGCATGGATGATTCACTGGCAGGGTCACCAAACTCCCCCTGTGAACTAAATGTTGTGGACTCTGAGCTTGCCACTCCTGGAGTTCTAGCCGCTCTACCTCACTGGCAGTCCCCCTGATGAATGAAGACACTGTTGAAGGTGGGGATCAAAACACAGAGACTGTCACAGTTCCCCATAGAAGGACTGGTCGAGCTGTGAGGCCTGTGGTACGTTTAAGCTATGAGTCCCTTGGCAGACCTGTGGACCTGCCCCTTAATGTGGTCCATAAGGGAGTGTATGTGACCCCGAGCTTGTTGCCCAAACTAAGCCTGGAAAATAATTCCAGATTACTTATCTTGTCCACTGAGTATGGTGCCCCTGCCCCGTCCAACCCCAAGGTAGCTGATAAGGAAGGGCCCCCTCTTTTTCACTTTCATGTGCAGGAAGGGTGACCTGATGCTGAAATGTTGTTGTGTATACAATATGGTAACATGTAGTAAGCTGTGAAATACAGAATAAGTACATATGATCAAGAGCTAACATATGATTGTGATTTAAAGAATGCAAATCTGTTAGTAATGTAAATGTATATAGTAGTTGTTTTAAAAATGTTATAGGGGTATCTACTTGACGTGGATGCCAAGTTCTTTTCAGGCCAGGAAGGGTGTAACCCCCCCTACAAATGGGGGTTCCTAAAAAGCCTCCATGGAGCTTGCCTAAGTGTTTCCCTGTCTGCTGGTGTTCAGCGTTTAAGCCATTAGAATGGCACTGTGAGTGCTGATAGAGCCTCCACATACTGTCTCTTTAAGAACTGTCTGCTTGCAGACACAGTTACTGCTTTTCTAGGGGGGCTAGTGTTTCCCTGCTCAAATCCCGCTTGAACTGCGGGGCAATCACTTCATTTTGCGGTCGCTGAAAGCGCAAAGGGATCCCCTCTGAAAGATATACCTGTTTCCCTGTAAACATGTAAGGCATTAGTAATATTGGAGTTTGCCTAACCTGCTTTTGTTACAGCTGGGACTCTGTGTGTGTTGCCCCTCCATTTTGGACCCAAACTGCTGTTCTGAGGACCAATGGGATTAAGGGAGCTGTAAAATGGAAACTGTTTGGACCAACCAGAATTTGGACTTTCCTGGGAGCCAGTTTACATGGGATGTATAGCTAGTAATTCTAGGAAGTCAAGTTCTGGACCTTGGCGCCTGTTTGCACCAACGGAGAGAGTTTCTGGGTGATTGACAACTGAGTCCACCAACTGGATTGGGTGGCGCCTGAAGAGAATGTTCTACCCTGCAACTGAGAGATCAGATTTGTTGTGATCATGAGGAGAGAAGGAGCTCTGTGCTTCTGTGCTGTATAGTTTCACGCGGGAAGTGTGTGAGAAGCCTAAAGTCAGGCCGTTGCCGTAGCTAACTCGAATCAGACTGAATCTGAGAGTACTGAAAGGAAGGAAGACTGAAAGAGTGGAAACCAGGCTCACCCGATAGAAGACTGGAGAAATTGCTGAATCACGCTCAGTCTGTCAGGAACTGAAGTTGCTGTGTGAACTCCCTGGTATTTGCAGTAAGTGCGATTGGGACCTGAAAGCAGCTGCCTGGTATAGTAATTTCCTTTACGTATAAATGTGTTGGATGCTTGTGAGGAATAGCTATTCCGGTTCTCTTGTCACCGTGCAGTGTAAGCTGAATGTCAAACTGAATGTAATCGAGCTGAATCTGTCTGCTGATCAAAGCAGTGTGGCTGGCCTGTAGAATCTCGTCTCCCTGCTTTGTGTGTCTGGCAATCCAGAACCACCATCTGCGCCAGGTTTTCAGCATGGGGGTAGTGTGAGTACAAATCAGGGCATTCCCCTGCGACCTGTTAACAATCACCACTGTTTCATCTGGTTTTCTTTTTTTCATTTCCTCAAGGACTGAGCCATCCAGCTCAGGATTACAATTGGGTATTGTGCTTATCTTTTTTCCTACAGGGCCCTTCCATCTCCACCTGCCGACCAACCCCGGGCAACGGACCTGGCTAGCCCCCAACCTGGGTACCCAGAGTGTGACTTTTAAGACCTTGTATGAGTGTACAGTACTGTGATTTATTTCGGCTAATCAGCTTGATCTCCTCCTCCCTGTGTTTCACTCCCCTAAATAAACCAGATTGGATGTTATTGACTTTAAACTGTTTAAAGTGTCAGTACCTATATAGCAGGCATTGCATTGTTTTGTGTAAGCTGACCAACCTTATTTCACAGGGGGTCCTCCGAGATGAACTGCAGCATCAGTCTCGAGGGTAAGTGGTACCTTATGATTGGATTCAGTATACATGTGAGGTATTGGTGTTGCAATTCTTGTGTATCATGTGGACCATTGGGGGAACAAAAGGGGGTCTCAGTGTCCCAGAGGGCTGTGACCAAACTTGAACAACCATTACCAACCCTGACCTCTGGGTGGAGGCACCCACCATATAACCTAGGCCCCTCAACCTGTTTTTGGTCTAGCAGGCAGGGGTAGTAGCCCTTGGGATAGCGCCACCTCGGGGTTACATTTATATTACTGACTGCCATCAAACAGGTTTTTTGAAAGGCAGACAGCCCATGGATAACATCAGAGCAGCACTGGATGCCATTTGAGCAGCAAAAAACAGCTCTTGCCCCAGTCTCTTGGTCAGCATAGACACAGAAAAAGACTTTGACTCTGTGGAGTGGAACATCTTCTACCAGGCCTTGCAAGAAATGGGTATATGGTTTACTTTTGCTACCTGGGTATGTACCCAATACACTGCCCCCTCATCCCATTTATTAACTGTAACACCCCTGTCGGGGGCTTACCTGTGAGCCCCTGAAAAAAGCTAGTTTCCATGGGGTTTTGGTTCCACCCCCATTCTTTTTTGGCAGGGCCCTAGTTCTTTCCTGGCTGCTTCCCTCTGTTTTCTGTCTCTCCTGCTGGCCCCCATGTGTTTTTTTGGAAGAGCGGGGCTGGATGAGGAAATTTGTGGAGCTACCAGTTTGAGGAATGGCACAGCGGTGCCGCTGAGCTCTGTGCATGCACACTAATGCATTTTCAAGTGGCCATTTTGGTGGCCTTTCATTGTCCCTCTCTGGTGGCCATAGTCCTAGAGTAATGCAAGAGAGGGACTGGAGACATGGGCAAGACCAGAGAGGTGGCAGGGAAGCAGTAGGAGTAGTTATAAAAAGTGCCAATGATGCTGCAGCATTCAGGAGCTGCCTCATTAATATTCATGAGGTGGTGGCCCTTTGAGGTATCGGGTCCTGTCTAGCACTTTGGCAAAATGACGAGATAGTGCTAGTGTAATGCCCCAAATTATAGGGCTCCCTTGTTAGTCCCCGGTGCCCCATTAGCCAGTTAGTTCCTCTGTTTTCCCCAGATCCCATGTGCCCAGGAGCCCTGCAAAAAGTTAAGTTAAACTGCAGCTGCAGTTTAAAAATTTTTTTTACTCTTCTTCCTCCTGCAGCCTGCCCAGTCCATACCACGAGGGAGTGCCATCCTTGCACTGGGCAGCTGTCTGCCTCCCTGGTCGCTAGGGACTCGGCGTCCCAAACACCAGGGAGAGCTTCCATAGACAGTAATGGCCATTTTTAAATGTAGTCCAAGAGGAGCCAGGAATCATGTAGTGCTCTCAGGTGCCCCGATGAAGAAAAGAAAAGTTCTGTGGTCCAAGGCAGGGAGAGAGAGAGAGGACGCAGGGAGGTAAAAGGAATTGGGTAAAAAGTACCCGCAGTCCTCCTCTCGTCCCTGTAGCTGCTCCCCAGGTTTGTGGCAGTTCCAGAGCTCTGGTGGGTTCCCCAGGTGTGGCTGTGGGTTCAGTGGTTAGCAGCTGGTGGACGACCGCATCGCCGGCTAGTTAGCCCAGTTTAATTAAAAACTTTAAATAAAAAACTACATTTTGGTCCCTCGGCGGCGGCGCCCATAAGTGGGGCCACATTTCCAGGCACCTGGCACCAGCAAGGAGTGCTGAGAGCAGCTCAAGGACCCTTAGCCATCCTCTCTGCTGCCTGCCCAGTTTTCTCCAGTGCCAGCAGCAATATCTCCCTCCAGCCTCCTCCTGCAGCAGTTCTTCTCCCCGGGTCGGGGTGGTGAGTCGGTGGCAGCACCACAGGGCAGGTGCTGACTGCCAAATCTTTAATTTAAATTAATAAAAAGTTTATTTGGCGCCATCGGGTGCTTGGATGGACAGCCTTGAGGGGAAGCCCAGAGGGGCAAAGCAAGGCCTCTTAGAGGAGGGAGCACCTGTGGGCGGGGATATTTTAGTTTATTTAAATTAGCTCTAGCACAGAGCAACAGGCAGGGGACAGAGCTAATGCAGGTCATCCTGCTTGACTGACAGAGAGGCCTCTGCCAGGCCTCATAGATTTAAAGAGGCAATGGTAGACCCAGCTGTTTACAGGGGCCATATAGACCCAAGCAGGTCGGGGGGGGGGGGGCAGCTCAGAGTAGGGGAAAGCCCCAATACTTTAGGCCAGTCAGCCAAGTGGGCTACCAGAAAGGGCTAGTTAGCCCAAAAGTTACTGTTTATTTATGTAAATAAAAAGGGCCAATCAGGGCAGGGACGGCCTCAGTTGTCTTGGTGGCCATGTTAGCCGGGCGGGCCAGTATGTTAAAGGTCAGGTAGTCAATGTATTTTCTTAGTGTTTCCTCCATTCTATGCAGTTTTCCCAATTCTGGGTGGGCCAGTAAGGGGACGCCAGCCCTAGATAAGGCACAGTGCCCCAGATCGAAGTCCATTGGCCAGTAGCCAAGTGGCCACTGTTAAATAAGTTAAGCAATTATTTAATGAGTGCTCTCCTGTGTCTTAGAAATGCACTCTGTTATTAGTGGTAGCCAGCAGGGAGAAAAGGGGAGTGGATCAGGCAGTTAGCCATCCCTTCAGCTTAGTAGCCACTTCCCCCTCCACAAGAGCTAGTAATCCTGGTAACATCCCCTCAGCCCCTAGTTGGGGAAGGAACAGTTAGGGAGTGACCTTTAGTGCTTGAGCTAGTCAGATTATGATTAGATTAGTCAGCATCACAAGGGGGCACAGTCTTAAGCTGGAGGGTGGGAGGTTTAGGAGAGAGGTCAGGAAGCACTTCTTCACATAGTTCAAGTTCAAGTTTCAAGTTCAAGTTTATTGCAGGAAAACTCCATTGAGCAAGCTCATTCACAAGGAGGTCCTGTGACATAAACACTTAAAGTACAAACATAGATAGGTAATAACAGTATATACATGAAGTGCACGTTACATGATACAGGCTGGATATACATACAAGGGTACCACATAGGGTGACCGCAGGTGGTAAACATTAATATGAGACAGGGAAGCGACTTACAGGTTGCATACTGATAAATGAAACATGATGACTGGTGTGTGCAATACATATATTTTGGCAGCTAGAACAAACAACAGACTACAACTGATATGGGGGGGAGGAGTGATTTGATACAGTAACACTGGAGCGTAAGCATTGATAAAGCCAGGAGTAGAAGGGGAAGGAAAGCAGTTAATATGACAAAGCAATTATACCTTACCAGTGGATAAATATGGCACACATGGGGAAGGAAGAGACTTAATGACAGTTACAGGTGTCTTTTATTTTGGCTGAACTTAGCGATTTGTAGAAGTTTATTGAAACTGTGTTAGTTAGTTTCAGTACGGTTTGTAATTGGTTCCAAATGGAGGAAGGGCATATGCAATAGCACGTTTACCAAAGGAGGTCCACGTCCTTGGTATGTCAAGCATAATAAAGTCAGATTTTCTTAACGAGTATGCACTATGTAAGATACTAATAAGGGAAGAGAGATAGCTTGGCAATTTCTGCAGGAGCAGTTTAAGAGTCCATAGCCCAGCATGGAGCAGGCGTCTAGTAGTAAGAGATGTCCAACCAACAGCTGCATATAAGTCACAGTGGTGCGAACGGTAAGGAGTTGGTAATGAACCGTAATGCACGTGATAAAGGATGTCCAGTTTATTTAGATTTGCAAGAGTGGTGGAGGAATAGATTACATCGCCATAGTCGAGTAGGGGGAGAAAAGTGGCCTGTACAAGCTTGTTTCGAGTTTCAAGGGGGAAAAGGGGCCTATTTCTGTAAAAGAAATCTAACCTTGCTTTTAACCTTCTAGAGACATCTTCGATGTGGTCATTGAAAGATAATTTATTGTCGATCCAGATACCCAGATATTTAAATTTGGTTACAACTTCCAGAGGCTCGTTTAGCGTGGTGACAATGAAGTCTTGGGCAAGGGTATTGGGGGGGCCTGTGACAGCACTGCGGGAGAATATCATCGCTTTAGTCTTCTTAGCATTGAGCAGAAGCTTTGCCTTTATTAGATTATGCTCAAGTTGTGCAAAGTCCGCTTGAAGCACTCCCTTGACTTCAGATAACGATAAGCCAGAAGTATACAACACAGTATCATCTGCAAAATAGTGCAGATTGGACGTAGATATGTTAGCATCTAAGTCATTAATGTACAAAGAAAACAAGACAGGGCCTAAGATGGATCCTTGGGGGACTCCTCTTGCAACTGGCAAGGCAGCAGAAAAAAAGCCTTCCGCCTTTACTATTTGGAATCTTCCAGTTAGGTAGCTAGAGAACCACTGGGTGGTATGGTATGTGGCACCCAACTTTGCAAGGCAATTGACTAATAGTTTGTGATCAACAGTATCAAAAGCTTTGCTGAGGTCCAAAAAGACTGCGCCAGTTACCTTCTTAGCATCTATAGCAGAGATCCAATCATTGGTTACTTTTGCTAGTGCAGTGATTGTGCTAGAGGGTGGTGGACACTTGGAATGCATTGCCGGAAGAGGTCTTCTCATTGAAGACAGTGGGCAGCTTTAAGAGAAGCTGGGATAGGCATAGGGGAAGGTAAGAATCATGGGTAGGGAGGATGGGAGGAGTGGGGGGGAGGGCAGGAACATTAGCTCAAGCTGTGGATCCTGCAATACAGGCAGACTTGATAGATCAAATAGCCTTCTTTGTATGTTCATATTACCTTTGCCTTAGGGTAATTTTCCCATTAGGTGCCTTTGGAGCTCATTACCGGTGGGATGGGTACAGAATTTATGCTCCAGATTACCCTCATAGCTAGCCCTTAGCTTTTGGTAGGTTTTCCCCCAGTGCATTTCCTTTCTAAAGTCCCTGCCTGGATTACTTATGTGTGATATTGTGATTATTAAGGTAGGCAAAGCATTGCAGAGACATTGAGACTGTATTTACAAAGTCTGTGCCTGAATCCTATGACATAACTGCCTTCTCCTGTTCAAGCTGTTTACTGCAGGGAACTACTGGATTAACCCTGCATATGTTTCACTTATATTGAAATGTCCTGTTTGCTTGCTTCCACTGGTTTATTCTTAGAGACTATGGGATTAATCCTACACTAGTTTCTCCTCCCAAGCGTGTTACTGAACTGCCTGCTCCCCTAAGAATTGAATTCTTTAGCCTGATACTAATCATCTTCACCTGATTCTTGTGCTCTTCATAGACTGTTGATCACAGTGACCAATCAGAGACTGATACCATCTTCCTTCTCCTACAAGTTGGGGCTGGTCGCCAGCATAGGTATAGCATAGTTAGCTCCCGGCCAACCGTTTCACGTTTAGAACGTCAGGCCATTCTCTTCCTAACAACGTTTAGGTAGTGCAGGGAACCACCATGGTTCATAGTTTGGGATCCGTCATTAAAATAAAGGGTGGGGCTTCGGATGCAAGAATCCAGAGACCTTCAGTCAAGTGTCTGCATCCTGTCTTGTTCCCTGGAGTCCAGCTTTGGCCCAGTGTCTGCATCCTGTCTTGTTCCCTGGAGTCCAACTTTGGCCCAGTGTCTGCATCCTGTCTTGTTCCCTGGAGTCCAGCTTTGGCCCAGCATCTGCATCCTGTCTTCTTCCCTGGAGTCCGGCTTCGGGCCAGTGTCTGCATTCTGTCTTGTTCCCTGGAGTCCAGCTTTGGCCCGATATCTGCATTCTGTCTTGTGCCCTGGAGTCCAGCTTTGGCCCGATGTCTGCATTCTGTCTTGTGCCCTGGAGTCCAGCTTTGGCCCGATGTCTGCATCCTGTCTTGTTCCCTAGAGTCCAGCTTTGTCCCGATGTCTGCATCCTGTCTTCTTCCCTGGAGTCCAGCTTCGGCCCAGTGTCTGTATCCTGTTTTGTTCCCTGGAGTCCAGCTTTGTCCCGATGTCTGCATTCTGTCTTGTTCCCTGGAGTCCAGCTTCAGCCCAGTGTCTGCATCCTGTCTTGTTCCCTAGAGTCCAGCTTCGGGCCAGTGTCTGCATCCTGTCTTGTTCCCTGGAGTCCAGCTTTGGCCCGATGTCTGCATCCTGTCTTCTTCCCCGGAGTCCAGCTTCGGGCCAGTGTCTGCATTCTGTCTTGTTCCCTGGAGTCCAGCTTTGGCCCGATGTCTGCATCCTGTCTTCTTCCCTGGAGTCCAGCTTCAGGCCAGTGTCTGCATCCTGTCTTGTTCCCTGGAGTCCAGCTTCGGGCCAGTGTCTGCATTCTGTCTTGTTCCCTGGAGTCCAGCTTCCGCCCAGTGTCTGCATCCTGTCTTGTTCCCTAGAGTCCAGCTTCGGCCCAGTGTCTGCATTCTGTTTGTTTCCCTGGAGTCCAGCTTCAGCCCAGTGTCTGCATCCTGTCTTGTTCCCTGGAGTTCAGGTTCGGCCCAGTTGTTTGCATCCTGAATGTCCCTGAAGCCCAGTTTTGGCTTAGGAGTTCTTCAGCAGTTTGCATCTTTCTCGTTTCCTTGGGGTCTTCCACTAACCAGGAGCTCCTCCACCTGCATTGCATTGTTTGCTTCAGCTTCATCACAAGTCAACTTCCCTGGAGTTCTATCTAGCCAGGAGGCTTGCATCACTTGGTTTTTGCTTGTTTTAGTCCTTTCATCCTTTCGCTTTTCCGATTTGACCAAAAGCTGGCCAACGAAGAACATCGGTCACCACTGCTCTGGACTTACGAAGGACTCTGTGTTCTTTTGGTTACTGCTCAATGGGTTGTATTTTTGTAACGAAATACAGTATAAGATTGATTATAGAGTTCATAATGATAAGTTTATCACAGAGTTTAAAATAGAGCTATAGGGGTATTATAGAGTTCAGAAAATAAGACGTTCATAGAGCATAAGAATTGTTATAGAGTATAAGAATCATAAGAGAGTATAAGAATTGTTATAGAGTGTAAGAATCATTATAGAGTAGAAGAATCTCTATAGAGTTATAGGATACTAAGCTACAGAGTTACATAGAGGATAACGTATGGGCAGCGGTGTGTAACAATGCTATGTTTGCCTTCGAGTGGTTTTCTTGGCAAGTCTGTTAAACCTCGAGAACGAAGCTCAGGAGGTTTACAGGGTTGCCAAGGGAACCACGAGAAGGCAAACAGCGTTGTTGCACACCGCTGACCATACGTCGTCTTTTATAGTGTATGGTCAGCGGCAAAACAAAAAAATGATACCAGTGTTGGAAACAATAATCTACTACTAGACAACAGGCTGCAGGCTTACCATGTGGCGAAGGATGACATCCGTTCATGGGTTTTAAAAGTGAGCATTTTTATTTCTAAACTTTTTTAAATATAGCAGGGTTTTATTTAACTCCAAAATTTGATTAGCGTTTTGCTCATAAAAGTGCTAAAACATTGTAAAAATGCATAGCACTTGCCTCATTGTGTTTAGCAAATATAACTCTTCTAGAAAGCCTATATAAATACTTTCTATACAGTTAGCATTCTCCCAAGAAAAAAAACTGCTAATCTTATTTAAAACCCTGTATAGGCATGTTCGGCTGTTATGGGGGGCCATGGCAGCAGCATCGTGTGGTGGTTCGAATCTGTTACACTATCGACGTCACGCATCGTCGATAGTATAACAAGAGTGTGACTTCACATCGATAGTGTAACAACACTGTAAAAAGATGATTTTTGAGCCATAACAGCGTTCTATCATACATTATAGTAGAATTGTAGAACACTAAACTACAGTAAAGTTATAGCATACTACGTTACAGTATAGACTGGTTTATTTATTTAGTTTATTTATTTAGCATTCTTTAGGAATTACAACCTTTGAGTCAGGGACTAATTTACAAAGGCTTTGCATCAGAGTACAGAAACAGACATACAATATGCATAGCAACAGCGCGGTAGAGTTACAGTGTTACAGATACAAATTACACTTTCTACAGGAATGCAATGTTACAGCAGCAGTATACATAGCTACACAAGACTCAGCAATTACATTAATACATTTAGCACTGGTTTATTTTGATACATTTTGCACTGGCTTGCATAGATGGTAACTACTTTGAATATACTGTGAGGTGGAGAACTAGCGCAGGTATCTTGTGCAAGCAGCCAACAGAGGTATTGTCAAGAGGTTGCTATGGGGTGGAGAGCAAGGTAGAACCTAACTAAATGGTACATTGACAGCGCCGTGAAGAGAGTATATGTTCTTTGAGAGCTACTTTGAAGGGACCTAAGTTGGAGATGGAGGAGATATCAGAGGGGAGTTCATTATACCATGCTGGAGCCCTGTAGGAGAAGGACCTTGGGGCTAGTGAGGTCCTGACCCTCGGTATCGACCACACCTGTTTGCTGGTGGTGCTGGTGTTCATCGAGGTGTGGGAGGAATGAAGTGAGGCAAATACCCCCAGAGGGGAGAGCCCCAGGTGTTTTTTTAGTTAGGAGACATGTTTGATAACGTATTCTCTCATCCAGGGTTAGGAGGTTTGTCAGGGAATACATGGTGCAGGTGTGGGTACACTTATCAACCCCTGATAGGAGTCTGCATGCTTTGTTTATGGCCAGATGAATTTTATTAAGTGCTGTGTGATCAGCGACTGAGTAAACAGTAAGCCGGTAATCGACAAGAGAGAGAATGGAGGTGGTGATGGCCAGGTTAAGGGCTTCTGGGGTAAGCAATTTTTGTGCCTATACAGTAACCCTATGTAGGTGTTTATGGCCAAGGACAGGTTGTTAATGTGTGAGTGGAAAGAGATGCAGGTGTCAGATGTAATGCCTAGGTATTTTTAAGTGTGTACCTGCTCTAGTGGAAGGAGAGAGTCGAGAGAATTGACAGCTGCATATTCTTGGTCTTATTCTGATGGTGAGCAAAGAGCATGGCCTTAGTCTTTTTCACATTAACTACGTAGGCATTAAGCCATGATGAAAGTGGCATCTAATGGGAATTAATGCATGGTTGGGGGGGGGGAGGTTGTGGCACAGGGCCAAAGCCGAGTGTCTACAATCATCCAACCATGCATTAATTCCCTATTAGATGCCACCTTTGGAGTGGCTTAATGCGTTTGTAACATGGAAGTGCAAGGCAAGTATTGTTACAATACAGTGTCACTTACAACAAAATAGAACATTGGAAAAGCAGTAATTGTATTTCAGAACTCATGGTGTACTTTGCTCATTTTCAAATAGTAGGAAGCTCTGACAACGTGCGTGAGCACCTTTCAGGCTCCACATACATTTACGTTGTGTCAGCAAAATCATTAAACATGCCAACATAACAGCGCTGTGTGAAACACAGAAAAACATCACGACTTCTTTATGCTGAGCAGTACTTTGTCCTTCGTTGTTCCATCGCGCGCTTATACATGATACTAATGCATTGTGGGGGACATGTACATTTACCTGTCTCTTCATCTGTTCAGCAACACTGATGGCTCCTATGAGCATGGTCTGCTGATCGGGTGCCTCTAATCAGCACGATTACTATTTGTGAGATGAAAAGATATATTACTGCATTTCTCAACTCTATAAAACTTTGTTCCTCAATCCTTAATCTACCTCATACTGCAAATAGTCACGCAACTCTGCGAGGTCTCCCGGGTGGGTAGGACATTTACAACTACTCTGTTTCTGTGTGTTGCAGTATGGAGTTGCACCACCTATATGTAGATAAATGTCCACAATACATTTTTACATTTCTTCACTCACTTCTTATCTCTTTCTGTCTCTCTGTTAGTACGCACTCTCCCGATGGCAAGCAGGCATTACTAGGGGATTAATACTCACTTGTCTTTGTGTCTGGGGGACCCCGGAGTGGACTGGCAAAATGGTGGACTGGATGGGAGTAGTTTGACACATTGCAACTGTGAAATGAGGTAGCTGGTGAACCAGGAGATAGGTCCTTTGGATAGGCCTATGTGTTGGAGTGCGCTTAGGAGTAAGGGATGGGAGACTATATCAAAGGCCTTTGACAGGTCCATGAAGATAGCTCCCACAAGGTGTTTTCTATCCAGGGCAGAATGAATGTAATTAGAGAACTCCATCAGGGCTGTAGTAGTAGTACTGTGCCTGGATCTGAAACCATGCTGTTCCCTGCACAGTAGACTGTAAGTGAGAAGATAGTCAGCAAGTTGGGTGGCTATAATCTTTTCAAGGACTTTTGAGAGTTGGGGAGGATGGAGATGGGCCAGTAATTATTGGGGAGTGTATTGTCACTACTTTTTAGTATAGGGGTGATAGTGGCCATCTTCCAGGTTGATGGGAACTGCCCCAGACAAAGGAAGTGGTTAATGAGGTCAGTCAATGGGGAGAGAACAGTATCAAGCACTAGCCAAAGAACTCTCATACCAAACAAGTCCTTACAGTAGCAGGAGCCCCTGAGGGCGTTTTGGTGAGAAATGGCTTGGCCTTATTCACGGTAACTACTCTAAAGTGGAAGGGGAAATACTGCAAGTTAGGGGGTTGGGTTACCGTAGTAGGGTCGAAGCAGTTGATTGGGAGTACCACACTGAGGTCAGAGAAAGATGCGTTAAGACAGTCGGCTATGGCCTGTGGGTTGGAGGTGGGGACATTGTCAGTGGTTAGAAGGGATGGGGGGGCCGGGATTTGCTGTTAAGATCCTTGATGTTGTCCCAAAACAACCAAGAGTTCCCCCAGGAGGAGGCAAGCGTTGCTTTGTAGTATTCCGATTTAGCCTGCTTTATTGCCCAAGTACATTTGTTGCTCGCTGCTTTATAGGCCTGCCTGTCCACCTGCAAACTGAGGAAACTGCTTTACTCCAGAGATCATCTCTGTGCTTGAGTTGATGGAGCAGTTCCGTAGCGACACAGGCGGCATTGTGCTTCTTGGTCTGCATATTATAGAAAGGGGCATAGATATCGCAAACTTTATTAAAGGAGCAGGTAAAATAATCAAGGGCTTCATCTATGGTGGGTGCCCGGGAGATCGGGTACCAGTCCCAACAGGTTAGGAACCTCCTAAGTTTGACAAGGCCACCAGGCCAGAGATGACACTGGGCTATTTTGTCCTGAAAGCATGACCATGAGAATAATATGGGGGAGTGATCACTTAGCGAGTCTGGAAGGACCTCAAGGTTTGAGATTTTGTTGGGGCGGTTGGTGAGTAGGAGGTTGATCAGGGTGCTTGAGCCATTAGAGGAACTCACCCTGGTGGGTTGGTTGACCAGCTGGGTAAGGTCCAGAGCAGTGAAAGTGTCCTTGATCTGGGAGGTTTGCTGGAAAGCCAGTTCATATTCAGGTCGACTATGATGTGCTCTGTTTTGGGAGGAAAGCTGGAGATGAGGTTAGCAATGGACTACATTGCCTGAGCTTGGTTTCTTGGGGGAACATATGGTACATGCAAGGTTAGAGGGGCTCTGGATGGGTCTGGAATAAATTTTAATGACAGGGCTTGGGCATCATGGGCTAGCGAGGGTGTTGGAAGAGCATGACATATTATGGAGTACGGATGTACTCTGCGCACACCCCACCACGCTTACTTACTCTATCAATTCTGTGGAGGGTGAAGCCTGGGAAGGTGACCATTGAGTCGATATTTTTTAGAGAGCCAGGTTTTGGTGAGGGCTAGAACATCTGGATGATGTTGCAGTAACCAGCAGTGAAGGCCTGCAGTTTTTTGGGGTAGGCTGCAGATATTCATTGCAGCTACTTTAAGCCCATGGTGCGAGAAGCTTGGGCTGGATGAAACGGGGCCTGGGTTGGGAGGAACATTCCCCGAGATAAGCAGGAGAAAGGCAATGACTGAG
Source organism: Neoceratodus forsteri (assembly GCA_016271365.2). Lineage (NCBI taxonomy): Eukaryota > Metazoa > Chordata > Ceratodontiformes > Ceratodontidae > Neoceratodus > Neoceratodus forsteri. The sequence goes on along the minus strand of CM028133.1, from coordinate 79,209,771 downwards.
TAGGGTGAAGGATTGCTGCCTGCCTGCCAGGGAGGACTGTCGCCTGGTTATCGTGTAGGTAGTGCAAGGGATGGCCAGAGTAATGAGTGAGGGATAAGATAGGAATGAGATTCAGCATGGTGGTAGGTGTTGACATGCAACAGTGGGGAGATATGTGTGGGGGGGTGGGGTGGATGGCAGGCATCAGTTGTATACTGCTTGATCTTTTTGGTGCCGTGCATCCAGTAAACCTGCTTTTATTCCCCGAGTTTGTCTCCTGCCTCGCCTTACTCAAGCACTGCTACACCATCAGTGAGATTAGACACTTGTGCTCTTTGCACTAGGGCAGAGGAAAAGGCTGATAAATGAAATAAATAAATATATGGCGTGAAAGGGAAATGAAGAGGCTGCCAGTCCGTAGGGAAAGTAAATGCATAAAATGTGTTACGGACTGCAGCCAGGGAATAAAGTGGGGCTATGTGTGTGCACTACCTGGGGACAATAGGAAATGACAGCAGTGACTGAAAAAGGGTTTCACTAAAATGTTAATGGATTCAATCGCTTAACAGGGCACTGGGTGGCTACAACTGTGTGGGGAAATGATTAAATAAAAGTAATGGGTTTGGCTGCAGGAATGCTTAAAACCTGGGACACTGTGTAAACGTGTGGACACTGTTTACTTTGAGGGAAAATACTGGGGGACGTTTAGGAGCCTTTTTCTACACCAATGAGGCATTGAGGGAGCCTCATACATATTAATGTTTTTCTAAGGACAGTGGCTCCAGCCAATGGAGAGCAACAAAAGGGCTCCCAATAAAGCAAGGACAATTGGAGTTTGAGGCAGTTCAGGGGGAGTGCCTCCAGAAGGATGGGGGCTCCTGCCCCTGGAGAGAATGGGGCTGCAGTCTGGGTCTGCCTAGGGGCTGCCAGCAATTTATCCCCCAGGTCAGGGAGTGCCTTCCCATCAGGAAAGGAGAAGCTGGAGAGAGAAAGAGAGAAAAGAAGTTAAAGAAGCAGCTTGGCAGAGAGAAAAGGAAAGCTGCCGGGTGCCGAATGTTCTGTGTTGCTCTGAAATTGCACTACATACAGCAATGAGACAAAGCAGAGGAGAGAAGAGGTTGTGTCCTGAACCTGGGAAAAGGGCAAAGGCTGTGTCTTGATCCTGCAAAAAAGACAAAAGTTGTATTCTGAGCCTGGAAAAGAACAACGCTTGTGCCCTTAGCAGGGAAAAAGGACAAAGCCTGGAAAAAGACGGAATACGGAGGAATGATGAGGAACAAGAGAATATAAATGTGCTGAGAAAAGGAAAGGAAGAGTGAGCCTCTTCAATTGGGAATTGCTATGTACCTGCATGGTGAGAAAAGGGACTTTGAGTGCAGGTGATATGTGTGAGCCAGAGTGAGAATGTGGCAGTGTTGAAGTCAAGAGACTGTGAAAGCAGAACGAGGGACAGGTGCCTTTCTGGGCCGGGTGACTTGTCTGCTCCTGAGACCCAGCAAGGAAAAGAGAGTAACAGATTGCTGTGGCTACACACTGTGACACTAAAGAGAAAGAAAGAGATGCAGAAGAGAACATGTTAAATGTTTCTGCTGACATCCAGGGCCAAGTGGGGAACTTGCTAACCCCCATCAAGTGGGGTCTGTCTCTGCACGGGATCTCGGGTCTTGTACTAGAGTGCTAGGCACTCTGATTGGAGGGAGCTGGGCTAAGGAACCACTCCTGGATCTGGGTTTTCTGTAGTTGACAGGCCTTGCGCATGTGCCCTGCAATGGGGCCAGTAATGGGCCAAAGGGGACAGGCTGCAAGATCTGCTAGCAAGAGAAGAAGCAACCTGCAGCCCCCTGTTAAAGCATTGTGCCCAGTTCTGCCTGAGTTGTCATCCATCCCCAGGACTTCAGAGAACTGTGCTACCCAAGGTCTGATTCTGCAGAACTGTGAGTAAATCACAGGAGCTGCCCTGTGCCTGGGGACTGTACACAAAGTATGCACACTAGGGCAGGAGGTAGAGCCAGTGGGAAAGCATGTAAAAAGTTAAGCTCTTAAGGCATGCCAATGCTGACTACCAGCTGCATGTCAAGCCTGCAACTTTAAATCTGGGTACCCAGGTACTGGACTTTGGGGTTGTATGGACTGGAACCTGTGAGCCTGGATCTGTGCACACCTGCAGCAGTTAGCTAGTTAGACAGATCAGATGGTTGCATTGATTAAAGATCTGGGTTTAAATCAAAGGGAAATGTGAATTTGGGGAAATGCAAATCTTTGACATGTTTGAACCCTATTCCACTTACCCCTTCCTGAACCCTCTCCCCTGTAAATAAACCATGGAGTTACTTTGTGCAGGCTACAGCAGTTGTTGGGTCACCTGAACTTTGCTTGTCGGGTTCTCCCCAAGGCAGGACCTTCATGAGGTACCTGGCTGGGGTAGGAGCGGGGTGCACTAGACCACACCATAGAATCCATGTTACAGCAGCGATGAGGGATGATTTGGGCATCTGGCAGGCATTCTTGTGATGCTTCAATAGGGTGTCTCTGTGGCCGGTCCCAGTGTCCAGTCAGGACTTGGAACTTTTTATAGATGCCTCAGGAGGCTGGGGCTTTGGGGTCTATTTTCAAGGCAAGTGGTGTGCAGGCCAGTGGCCAGCAGACTGGGGTAAACTGGGTATTCCAAGGCAGATTATGGTCCTAGAATTCTTTCCCATAGTAGTGGCATTTGTGATCTGGGGTAATCTTCTCAAGGACAAATCAATCACATTTAAGTCCGACAATACTGGTGTAGTGCATGCCATAAATAGACAGCTAGGGGACAAGAGCCCAATGGGCAACCTCATGCAGGTTTTTGTACTTAAATGCTTATTGTTCAACATCAATTTAAAGCTGAGCATGTTACAGGTATTGAGAATGGCATAACTGATGCTCTTTCTCATTTACAGTGGAAGAGATTTTGAGAACTTGTGCCAGCAGCGGATGACCAGCCCAAGTAAATCACAGCATTCCTATGGGAATTAAAAACCCAGAAGCCTGGGAGTTACTGAGGAATTCGCTAGCACCTAGGATGCAAGCAGTGTACCAGAGGGAGCTAGACAGTTTCTTGGCGGTGCAGCGGGTGCAAGGGTGGGTGATGGCATAGCCAATCCCAGTGAACCAGCTGTGCAAATATGTCCTATACAAAAAAGTGGGGAAGGGCTACACCAGCTTTGGAGGAACAGCACATGGCTGGCATAGCCTGGTTCCAGAATGCCAGGGGTTATGTGGATGCCACAAGGGCTTCCCCCTCCGGAAGATGCTAAAAGGATGGGTGCACTCAGCTGCAAAGAGCCTGGATTGTCGGTGACCCATTAGCCCCTCTATATTTAAACAAATCTGGGATGAACTTCAGAAGGCATGCTTGTCCCCAGCTGAAACACGGTGTTCTGGCAGCATACTTGGTGGCTTTTTGCAGAGCCTTTCCAGTGTCCAAACTCATGCAGCCCAGCAAGGCCACCAGGCTTCCGTTTGTGCTGAAGGACGACGATGTTGAGGTCTCAACATTGGGTGTCTTCCTGCACCTATGGAAAAGCAAAAAAAATCAAGAGTCTTGGGGATGTTGGTGTAGCTTGATGGCACATTGTGGTCTCCTGTGGGATATCCAAGTGTGGGCACAGGACTACATAAACAAGCATCCACTTACGGGGGGGGGGGGCTTCTTTAGACTTGGGGATGGGGAGCCTTTGATGGCATACCAATTCAGGTATGCAGTGCAGAAGACCCTGTGGCAGCTGCGCTTCACAGCAGAGCAATTTAACACCCATTCCTTTAGGATTAGGTAGAGGGATTGTCAGACAGTCAGATACCAGTGTTAGGCAGGTGGCGGTCACAAGCATTTGAAAGCTATGTTAGACCTCACATGCTACAACCCCCTTTTTTGCTTTGTTTTGCATATGTGTTGCAGCCAGAACAGTGCAGATTTGGACTTGTGGCAACTCGTATATTTACTGGGTGGCCGTTCGGGCCAGACAGTACCAAGAAGGAGCAAACTTGTTTTAGCACCACAGCAGGCTGAGGTGCACTGGTTGGGTCATCGAGGGATGAGATGGGCTGAACTGCTTCCAAGGCTGCGAGCCAAAACCTGGCAGAGGTAACAGCCCGCAGTATTGGTGATTCATTTAGGGTGAAATGATCTGGCAGCCATAACAGCAAGGGAACTGAAAGACAGGGTGTGGAAGGACTTGCTAATGCTGAAACAATGGTGGCCACAAGTGCATATTATTTGGTCTGATATTGTGCAAAGGCAGCAATGGTGACATGCCCGGAACATCAGGGCAATAGAGAACTTGTCAATGCTGGCTGCAGAACTTGTCAATGCAGCCAGTTATGGACGCTGTGGGGGGGGGGGTGTCGATAACAAGGCATCCAAACTTAATTGTCAAAAGGCCTGGCATGCACCAAAAGGATGGGGTACATCTGTCAGAGGAAGGGTTAGATAGGTTCCTGGAGGACATACGAAGGGCAGTGAAGAATGCGTTGGCATGAAGTGCTTGTGGGGGGTTGAGCAGGGGAATGCTCACCCTGTGGTGGCTTGGTAGTCTTGGAAAACTGTTTGGAAGGGGTAATAGGGGATTATGTGTCTTGACTAGCCAGATTTCCCTGAGGCTGACAGGAGGGCAGGCCTGATAGCTGGAGTTCCTTCCCTGCAAGGGGGGGGGACAGTCAGATTGGCACCCTCTTCAGGCATCTGCCTCCAGCATGGTGGGTCCTCTAACGGGGGAGGATTAGGCTGCAGACAGTCAAGAGAGTCATCCCTCATGCCCTGGAGGTGGTGCCCTCATGGGGTCATGATTGGTGGTAAGGTGGCCCCCTCCTAGTGAGAGGCGAGGGTCAACCATCAATATTTTATCAGCTCCAATGTGAGCGATATTACTTCCACAGCTACCTAGCTGCACACATTGTGCTGATATTAATGTATATATTGATCATTGGTTGTAATGCATACATGGCTGTGGCCATTTTCTCCAAAACTCGTTGTTGTCTCAATCTGTTTAGGTGAACAAGGTATATGTCCTCAAAGACAAAGGATGGTGGTAAACGGCAGCCACTCAGATGATAGTAGGATGAGTAGTGGGGTACCACAGAGTTAGGTGCTAGGACCAGTGTTCTTTAATGTCTTCAGAAGCAACATTGCATGGGAGCTTCTGGGTAAGATGTGTCTCTTTGCAGATGATACAAAAATCTGCAACATGGTTGACACTCAGGAAGGGGTGGACAGAATGCAAAGGGATCTGAAGAAACTAGAGGAATAGTCTGGGGGTAGCAGCTGGCTTGTAATGCCAAACAATGCATGAGGGAGGAGAACATTGGCCAGGACAGGAGGAAAAATCCTTCTACTCTTACAATAAGTTTCATGGGATCTCTTAACATCTACCGGGATCTTATGATTTAACAGTTTAAGAGCCAGTGTGGTCTAGTAGTTAAAGCACCAGCTTGTGATGTGAGAGGCTGCAGGTACAAACCCCGCTTGAGACAATCACTTACCGTGTGACTTTGGGCAAGTCACTTAACCGTCCAGTGCTCCAGTCCACCCAGCTGTGGAAATGAATAGAAGCAGGACCCCACTGGATATGAGATGCACATCTCAACTGTGCTATTCTGATTAAATTACTTATAAAAGTAATCTTATCTGGAATTACACCTCAACAGTGCAGCACCCTAGAGCAACATTACACTGGGATACTGGTGTGGGACTAGAACCCAAATCTGTGCTGGAGGAGCACAATTCGTGCCCAGCTGTTAGGGGTTGCTGCGGTGGTGGATTGCCAACCATCCCCTTGCTGGGACATGCTACCCTGGATAGCCCTCCTCTCCGCTTGCTGCCAGATTGACAACATTCTGGTCCACTTCCAACGCAGGTCACCGGCATGGCTGTGGGACACACATAATTGTACTCATGTAGTTAATGATCTAGTAGTGCCATGGAAGCAGGCAGAAAACATAATTAATTTTTAAAAGTAGTCCGTTGGCACTTTTTACTTCTAAAGTATTTTTCTTTTTCCATTTGGTCATTACAATTTGTTCTACCTGACAGTATTAAGTAGGCGGAAGAGGTCTGGAAAGAGGAGGTGTAGGGGGTGAGGAACAGTTAGCAAAGGGTGGAGGGGTGGGGAACAGTTAGCAAGGGGAGGTGGGGGGCACACAAAGGGGAGAAATGTAAAAAAAAAAGAGATAGAGAAGGGAAGGAAAAGAGGGTCAGATTCTAGGCGGAGGGTGGTGTCTCTGAACGTGCAGAGTCTTGGAAACAAGATAGACGACCTGCAGGCTCTATTAGCAGAAGGGAGGGTGGACACAGCGGCAGTAACTGAGACTTGGGTGACACCACACCATGACTGGAACCTTACAATCCCTGGATATAAACTATGCAGGAGGGACAGGGCAGTAAGGAAAGAGGGAGGGGTGGCAGTTTATATCAGGGAAGGCATAACTTGCTCGTCAGAGGAGTTCGAGGAGGGCAAGGTTGAGGCATTGTCGGTTCAGTTATGGTCCAATAGATGGAGAAAGGTAAGGTTGAGGGTGGCTACAGACCACCCAACTAGGATGAAGAGAGGGACAGGAAACTGACCTTGCAAATATTGGAGGCTGAAGGGAAAGGAGAGATGTTAATAGTGGGGGACGTCAACCTGCTCAAGGTAGACTGCAGCGTATCATCCACAACATGTACCAGGAGTCAGGTGATCCTAGAAGGGTTGCAGAGTGGGTTCCTGACACAGGACATCACAGACCCAACCAGGGAGGAGACAATTCTTGTTCTGGTACTCAAAAATGGAGAGCACATACATGACTCAATGGCAAGAACCTCCTTTGTGGAAGTGACCATTGCACAGTATGTTTTTGGGTGGATATGGGCAGGGAAGCATCCTGATTAAGAACAAAATCTTGGATTTTAGGAGGGTGGACTTTAGGAAGATGGGTGAAGTGCTAAGGAGGTACCTGGGGGGCATCAGCACAGATATATGACAATCTGAAAAAGCTAGAGAGATGGTCCAGGATCTGGCAGCTTGGATTCAATGGCAAAAATGCAAAATTAAGGAAGGAATAATGGTTGTAACAAAGAAATGTATTATTCATTTATTTAGCTTTTGTTAACCAGGTAAGCACACTAGACAAATCAGATGCCAATTTTCAGGTGCAACCCGGGAGATTGCAAGGAAATATGAAGACAATTTCAGACTGGGTAAGGTTGTACATAGCTTCAGGTAAACAATAAACAGACATTTTAAGGATTGTAAGGTTGTAAACGACTTCTGGTAAACAATTAACAGACATGTCAGGGTTGTGACAGGGAGACAATTTACAAATATCTAAGGTGCATAGTCTAAGAGGTAAAAAATGAACAAGTTTGGCTAGTCAGGTAACAGGCACAGGGACTCTGGGAGGTGCCCAGCAGGGATGGTCAGAAACAAGTGTACTACTAGTGGGAGAGGCCATTGTTTTATTTATTTATTGAAGTCTAGGTATTACAACCCTTTGAGTTAGGGACTTTTTTTCAAAGGCTCCACATCAGTACAAAGCGTGGCAGGCAAGTGTTACAGACATCATGAACAATGACAGTAATTATACACAAAGAGAAAATTATACAATAGGGAGTTATCTAATATTATGAAATGGGTAGAAAGAATGCTGAATTCTGATTGGCCGGGAGCTGCTTTTTTGCTGGGCCGTTATCTCAGCACCATGGCCCAGCTGAAAGTATTATCTTTAAAAATGTGTAAAATTTACTAAAAATGATCCATTTCATAATCGCAATAAGGCACTCCAGGGGGTATGTTATGGTAGGATAACGGCCCTTCTCGGGAAGTCCTCGGCTACACCTCGTGCTTCAACCCACCCCGAGGTGAGCCATTATCCCACCATAACACACCCCCTGTCATGTCTTATTTCTTAAACAATACAATACATATAGAATAAAGTAAGGGTTGGTGTGTGTAATGAGAAGTTTACACCCCAAGGGTTAGATGCTACATAAACCCCAAGAGCAAAGCTCAATGAGTTTATTAAAAGCATCTAAGCCCAAGGGTGTGTGTAAACTTCGAGTTCACACACCGACCCAAGTATTATTTTATATAATTGCTGGGTTTGCCTCTTTTGCCTCAACAATTATATAAAATGAATGGAGGTTACTGCGCAGCCCACCTGGTTTGTTTTCAGCATCTGGTCTGTGATTCGCTGTGCTGTTTTATATTGATTTAAATCCTTTTTTTTTTTTGGTGAGCAGTACAAACATGTTTTCTTTTTCCTTGCAGATTCTGTTTAAAAATTAAACTTACTGCCGAGTCCGATTCTGAGTGGCGGTTCAGTCTTCCGGGGGAAAACATGCGGCCAGTGTTCTGAAAGGAAAAGCTGCAGTGGGGCATGTGCAGAGCAAGGGAAACCGTGCGCATGTTTGCCATTATAAGCACTCCTTTATGATGAAAAATTACACCACGGTTTCCCTATGGGAAAAAGGCAAAGCCATTAATTACAATAAGCATTGTCAATTGACATGGGAGTAACCAAAATTGTTGCAATAAGTCTGAGGAGACAAAATAAATATTGGAGACAGGGGCAACAGAGCTATGGAGGAGAAAGTGAGAAACAGGCACATGAAGCAAACCAAAGAAGAGCTGGAAAAATAGTACGGATCAGAAAGCCGCCCAATGGGTGTTGTAGTGGGGCTAAGGTACAGGACAGGAAATAGTAGGAGGGTTACGACAGTGTTACGGGCAGTTACAGTTTGATGAAATCAGGATAAGGTCTCGCAGTTCTTTTTGAAAGGGTCCAACTTGGGTGTGGATAGGAGGGAACAGGGGATGGAGTTCATCCATAAAGGGGCCCTATATTTGAAGGACCTTTGACCAGTGGTGGTTCTGTAGAATGGGACTTGGAAAGCAGTTTTGTTGGTGTGTCTGGTGGCCCACCTGTGCTACCCTGGAGAGGGGAGAAGGTTATAGCCAGGGGGTGAGTGGCCCATAGAGATTTTTGTTTGCTAGTAGGCAAGTCTGATAGTGGAAATGCCCTTGGAAATTTAGCCAGGCCGAGCGCTGATAGAGATCTCAGGTATGCATCAACCTGTCGCAGCCTGTGGCCTGGCAGCAGGCTTTGTTTAAAGCAAGCTTAATTTTACTCAGGGCAGAGTTTGAGATGGACCCATAGATGACTATACCATAGTCTACCATGGATAGAATAGAGCTGGAGATAGCCAGTCTAAGAGCAGCAGGGGAGAGGCAAGACCTAATTCTGTAGAGGAGACCAATTCTGGCATTAACTGTGGAGTAGGTAGCGGTAATGTGTTCATGGAAGGAGAGGCAGGATCGAGGTTATACCAAGGTATTTAAAATGGGAAACAGATTCTGGGGGAGGTGCCATGAGAATTGAGGATGGAGAGGGTGGAGGATGTGTACTTATTTTGGTGGTGGGAAAATAGCATTACCTTTTTCCTTTTATAACTGAGAATAAGTTTATGGGTTGAAAACCAGGATTCAACTTCCTTGAAGGAGTGCTGCAAGTCCTGTTGAATCAGGGTGGGGTCAGGGTGGTGACTGGAAATTATTGCATCATCTGCACAAAGGAGGAGACGTCCAGTGCAGGCTAAGGGGAGAGAGTTCAGGTACAGGGTAAATAGGAGTGAGCTAAGAATGGAGCCCTGGGGTACCTCAGAGCGAACCTGTAGACTAACGGATAGGGTGCCATTTATCTTCACTTGCTTGGATCTTCCTTGCAGGTAGTGGGTGAACCAGGCAGTGGCCTCCTGGGACAGGCCAGTGGAAAAGAAAGAGTCTGATAACAGGGAATGATTGACCATGTCGAAGGCCTTGGTGAGGTCTATGTATACAGACCCAACCAAGGCCCCTTGGTCAAGGGCGTCGTGGATGTATGAGGTGTACTCCAGTAGGGCAGTGGTGGTGCTGTGGCCCTTCCTGGAACTGTGCTGTTGCTGGCAAAGGAGGTTATGTGAATCCAGGAATTCACTAAGTTTGCCAGCAATGATCACTTTTGGGGGGGGGGGCAGAATGGAGATAGGCCTGTAGATATTATGGGAGGCTCAGTTACTGCATGCCGAGAAGAGCCACAAGTGATCCCAGAGGGAGTTACGGAAGCAGGTGTGGGAGGGGGTGGTGTGAACACTGGCAGGAAGGAAATTTCACTAGGCTCAGGGGAAGAACTCGAGAGCCAAACCACCCAGCTGGTTCAGTGTTTTAGGGTCACCTAGGCAGTAAGGGAAAAGAGGTTAGCCTATAGGAAGTACAGGAAGACTGAGAGAGCTGGATAGGGGAGAATTACCTGAGGTTGGCTAGTGTGACAAGTAAGGAAGTCTGGCAGGCTAAAGCACAGAAGGAATTGCAGATATTGTAGCTGAGGGAATTAAGAAGGGTGAGAAGGCCTTTTTTCACTACATAAGCAAGAAAATTTACAAGAAGGATGGGATTGTTAGGCTTAAGAAAGGAGAGGAGTAGGTGGAGGAGACTGGGGGGAAGGCAAAGCTGCTGAATGAATACTTCTGTTCCATCTTCACCAGGGAGAAAGACAGACCAGTGCCTTCAGGAGGAAGAAGAGGAGTTGGGCGGAGGAGAGCATGGATGTAGTGACAGAGGAGGACAGAGTGAGGGAAGGGCTGCTAGCACTGAAGGTGGACAAATTACCAGGCCTGGCCTGGACAGAGTACTTTCAAGGGTATCAGGGCCACTGATAGGCCTGTTCAATAGTTCACAAGAGTCAGGTGAGGTACTGCAGGACAGCACATGTGGTGCCCTCCACAAGAGCGGCCCCAAGGATGACCCATGGAATTACAGGCTGGTCATTCTGACCATGATCATGTGCATGCTCATGGAGACCATACTTAAGGAAAGGCTCGTAGACTATCAAGAGAAGTATGGTCTCCAGAACTGAGGCAGCATGGGTTTACGGGGGGTTGGGGGTGGAGATTGTGTCAAACAAATCTGATTGACTTCTTTGACTGTGTCATGAAGACAGTAGATATCCTCTATCTGGATTTCAGCAAAGTTTTTGGCTCTGTACCCCACAAAAGGTTGAGCAGAAAGTTGGCAGATCTAAGGGTTGGGGAGAAGATGACCAGAGGGATGGGAAACTGGCTGAGGGATAGAACCCCGATTGTGGTAGTGGGAGGAGTGTTATCTAGCACTAGAGAGGTCATCAGTGGGGTTCCGCAGGGCTCTGTGCTGGGACCAATGTTGTTCAGTGACTCCATCAATGACATTGGTAATGGCATTATGGGCAAAATGTGCCTATTTGTGGATGGCACCAAACTCTGTGAGAGGGTGGACACAGTCAAAGGGATACAAGATCTACAGAATAATCTGAAAAAGCTTGAGAGGTGGTCTGGGATGTGGCAACTTGGCTTCAATGGTGAGAAATTTTAATTTTTTTTGTTTGATTCTTTTGGTAACCAGGTAAGGCCCACTAGGTACAACTGCCTGGTTTTATGGGTGACCTGGGAGCACTGGGTGGTTAACTGACTTGCTTAGAGTAACACAGTATGCAAGTGAAGGTTGTGGGAATCAAACGCAGGTCTTTTGGATGTACCAAGCTCATTCACAGTTTGTTAATCTAACCTCTAGGCTATACTGTCAGCCCCAGGCACTGCATTGGCTGGGAAACAAACCTGGGTCAACTGCTTGGAAAGCAGCTAGGCTAACCACTATACCACCAACGCTTTCTGAGAAATGCAAAGTTATGCATATTGGAGCCAAGAATCCCAGGATGGAGTATTACTTGGGAGGGGTCTGGGTATCTGCAACAAAGGAGGAGAAGGACCTGGGAGTGATGATCTCTAATGACCTGAAGCACTCCATGCTGTGCAAGAAAGCAGCAGCAAGGGCAAATAAGATGTGGGATGTGTATCTAGGGGGATCAGCAGTGGAGGGAGGAGGTTATACTACCCTTGTTCAGGTCACTGGGGAGGCCACATCCAGAGTATGGAGTCCAGTACTGGTGCCCACACCTCAAAAAGAGCATTAACCTAATGGAAATGGTCTGGAGGAGGGCTACAAAGATGATCATGGGTAAGGCATACAAGGAGAGATTGAGGGCACTGAACATGTACTCTCTGGAAGACAGGAGGAGAGAGGGGAATGATTGAGACCTTCAAGTACTTGAAAGGGATAAATAAGGTGGATAAGGAGGGTCTCTTTAAGCTAAGTGGCAGTCATAACATGAGGGGACACATTTCGCAGAAATCAGAACCAGATTGGTTCAGGCCACTTTCCTCCCCCGTCTTGATTACGGTGATATAATCTACAACTCTTCAGCTTCTACTGGTCTCCATAAGTTAGATGTTCTCTACCACCGCTCCCTCCGATTTATCACCAACTCCCTTCCCCTAACTCATCACTGTGATCTATATGCCTTAGTTAGCTGGCCCTCGCTTACCGATAGACGGACAGTCCACGCCGGCATCTGGACTCTAAAACTTCTCCAGAACAAACTACCGCAATATCTATCCTCTTTAATACACATAGCGCATAGTGTTTACTCCCTTAGGAAGACAGGCCTTCTCCTTCTCGATGTACCTAGGACCTGTACTTCATTTGGAAAACACGCTATATCATGTTCACTGCCAATAATTTGGAATAGATTACAATCCTCACTGAAATTACCCAGTATTTTCCCTGTTAACCTTTTCAAAAGGCTAGCCATGGCTAAACTAAAAGATACCTGTAACTGTTTTTAAACTGAATATTATCCCTGGGGCACCAATTTAATGACCCCACGATACCTCAAGTTCCATCTCCCCACTTCATTAGCTCTGTCTCGAGCTACTTTCAGTGTCTTAGGTGGTATCCCTATTAACATACTAGTTATTGTTATGTAATTACTGTTACTTTCTCCAGGAACTTTAATTTCTTTGAGGAAATTCTAATGTATGTAATGTATTGTCTTATAAACAGTTTCACCTCACATTATGAACTTTGTGTACCCGGGGAGCTGAGCTCCTTATGTATATTGTGTATTATTATGTAATCTCTTAACTTATTTGATTGTACGTCTGTCTCAGGACCTTAGTGTGAATGTACGAATGTCTCAGGACCTCCTTGTGAATGAGCTTGCTCAACGGAGTTTTCCTGCAATAAACTTGAACTTGAAGCTGGAGGGGGGAGGTTTAGGAGGGTGATCAGGAAGCACGTCTTCATGTAGAGGGTGGTGGCCAGTTGGACTGCGCTGCCTGAAGAGGTTATCTTGCTCAAGACAGTGGGCAGTTTCACGAGAGCCTAGGATAGACATAGGGGGAATGTATGGGTCATGGGTGGGGAGGATGGAAAGGATGGTAGGGAGGGTGGGGGGCAGGGTCAGTAGCTCAAGCTGTGGACCCTGCAATATGAACAGTCTAGATAGATCAAATGGCCTTCTTCTGCTGGCTTCTTCGTATGTTTGTATGCCTGTATATAGGTGTGATGCAAAGAGTAATACTTTACCTGGAGACGGACATATCTTGTTCTGTTCTTCTTCATACCTCATCAGCAGTGTGCCCTTTCTTATTGTGACAAATGACTGATCTGGTAGCAGGTGATTGGCACTTTATGGTCAGTTGTGATGTCACATGGCTGATGATGTGTGAGGAGGAACAGAACTAGCTATGTCAGCTTCCAGGTAGAGTACCGTTCCACACAACACAGCAGATAATCTAATTTGCAAAAATGAAAAGAAAATAAATTCCTAAGATTTAAGAAGTAATAGTTCACTATGTTTGAAAGCTTTTTTTTTTTTTTTATATAGGTGGGGCCAGCTCTACTCATCCCCAACACACACCTAGCTGGCAACTGTCTCCCCCAGGACTTACCTCTGAAAATCTCCTGCAAACTTCCCCCTCTGACAGGGCCAGAAAGGGAGGTCCATCCTATCCCCCAGTGACCACTTCCAGAGGAGGCAGTCTCGAACTGACTGCACTAGCCAGACAGCAGGTTAAGCCAGCTGCTCAGCCCTATTTCTTGCTGTCTCTCCACCATCTGATAGCATGCAAGGGTGCAAATATGTGTGAGCATAAATACATGCACGCACCATGCGCCTGCTGCTGGATGTCTCCCCATGGAGCTGCACTGACTGTCCTGACATTAGGCCTCTTTTGCAGCTTGACCCGCCCCCCAAAGAGAGTAAAGCAGTTCTCCCGATGCTCAGTCCTGTCCCCCAGTGGACTCCCAATGACCTGAGATAGTTTCCAGTGTGGTGGCAAATGTGGCATCCAGTGCCTCCCATCTCCGCACCACTGGTCTGGTTTCTGCATCTGAAAGGTAATTATTAATTTCAGGCAGTACAGTAGCTATTTAATGTTCTTATCTGACTGCTGCTATTATTGCTTCACAGGACACTCTAAGAAATGATATACTGCATCCCATCCAGATTTTTCTGGTTAACGATTCTTTGAATAAGTAAGTAAATAAATCCATTTACAATACAATAGTCGCATGACAGCTACAAAAGTCATTTGTGAGCTGGAAACCCCCGCTTAGACATTCACTTTCCCATTTTTCCCCCCAGGGAACTCTGCTTTCATGATGTGGAATGTATTTTGCTCTGCATTTCTCTGCAGAATGTTTGCAGCTGTTTTCCCAGCAGAGGGTAAGAATGAGAGATGCCCCACACCGCTCCAGCTGGGCTTGGTATGAGACTCAGACACACACAGAATAGTGGGGCTAATGAACACTGCAAGTACAAGCTTGGTGTATGAATGGTATCACATGACTGCATTCTGTACAGGAAAATTTAAGATCACCATTTTGTCTCCAATCCTGATGGTGTGATCTTATCAGAGGATTTCTGCAAAGAATGGATACAATCACAGTTTTGCTCCCATTCTGGATGCTGTCACCTTATCAGGGTCTGACAGTATTCTGTACAGACGGGAGATTTTATTTAATAATTTTACAAGAAAAATATTTACATTGTGAATCCCACAGAGGGATAGCAGTAACAAGAGCATTACATAAACAGTTTATCTTCTTACAAAGAAGGTAATCGGACACCCCTCTCATTCGGTACCACAGGGGGGAGATGTAGGAAGTTGCAGTAAAAATATTGTAGTTAATAAAGGTATGCATCCCAAGAGCTTTACAGGGACATCCCAACAATAAATATAATTGCAGCTCCCTTTTTTCCATACGGGGCATTAGTCATCCTTGTCCCTCATTCAATGTAACACTTGCTGCTATAAAAACATATTCCCCCAAGAGAGACTCACAAAACAAGAAGAGCAGGTTAACATACTAAATGTTTAAAAATTAACTGGTTGTCACTCAAGACTTCTATCTTAACATAACCTGAATCAAAAACAAAAGCCCTGCATTTACCTGGTACGCAGGGGACAGTGCAATACTCAAGGAATGGGGGGGGGGGCATTACTCACAGAACCTTGCTCGAGGAGAAGAGCCAGTGGAATACCAATCACATGCACAAAGAAGTAGGCTGTAGGCAGGAACTGCCATTTCACCCAGTCTGAAACTCCTATGGAAAGATATAGCAAAACACACTCTCCAAGAGAAACACCATTCCCCAGCCTCATTCAATGCCACACAGTAACAGTATAATACACTGTTTGGGTACCAAGCCAGTCATCTGGAAGCACAGCTGTTGCAAATTTTATTTGAAAAACATGGCAAATACAGATCATATTGAGAACTAACTAATGGCAGTTCAATAAGAGCAAAAGGCCATTATGTGATTGGACACAGTTTGAAAACCCAGGTCCCGTTGGCAGGGAGTGATCATGCCACAGTCTGGTTTTTTCTGGACCTGGGGTGGATGAAAACTGCACAAAGACAGTGGTAATTGACTTTAGGGGTGTGGATTTCAGAAGTATGGGAAGGATCCTTAAGGGTTACTTGGACGAGATAAGGCCAGGCATGGATGCTGACAGTAGGTGGGAGACCATTAGGAAAGGGGTACAGAAGGCTACCAAGTCCTGTGCAAGTGTGGGGCACAAATTCGGTAGGGCCAGAAAACTGTGTTGGTGGACCCAGGAGGTTCAGAGGCGGTGAGGGAAAAGTAGGCTGTCTATAGGCGCTTCAAGTGCTCAAGGAAAGAGAGGGATCGGGGGAGTATGAAGCAATGTTCGGGAGGGTCACCAGGGTGGTGAGATTGGCTAAGGCGAGGATGGAGCAGAACTTGGCCAGGAAAATCAGGAGGGGGAACAAGGAGTTCTTTAGATACACTGCGGGAAAAAAGGACAGTGAGGGGGCAGATTAGCAGGATTAGGACAGGGGAGGGATGGACACAGGATGCGGGGGAGCAGGCCAAAGTACTAAACAAGTACTTTGCCTCAGTTTTTACCAGTGAGGATGGGGGGGGGCACGCCATTTGTGGGGAGAGAAAGTGAACCTGCAGAAGTGGTGGGACCCTTAGAGACCAGGAGCTCTACCGAGTCTAGGGAGAGTGGTGGGCCAGCACCGTCAGGTGTGGGGAAGGCAGAACAGGAGGCAAAGGGGGGGACGGGGAGGTTGAAATCCTGGTAGATAGAGTGAGGGAAGCCCTCAGGTCCCTAAGGATGAAGAAAGCTCCAGGGCTGGATGAAATACATCCCAGGATGCTGAGGGAATTGACGGATGTCCTGGTGGCCCCCCGGTGGAGCTTTTCAACATCTCTCTGCAGATGGGATGGGTACCCCATGACTGGAAGGTGGCCCATATCGTGCCTATCCACAAAGGTGGAGCAAAAGAGGAGATGGGGTACTACAGGCCCATTAGCCTGACATCAGTGGTGGACAAGGTGATGGAGGGTATTATCAACAAAAGGCTGGGGTGGGCTACTGGAGTAAATGGGTTACCTGGAAGATAGACAGCATGGCTTCATCCCGGGAAGATCGTGTCAGACAAACCTTGTGGAGTTCTACGATTGGGTGATGAGTGACCTGGACCAGGGTAGGCTGGTGGACTTCCTTGTTCTAGACTTCAGCAAGGCATTTGATTCTGTACCTCACGGTGACCTGCTGGCTAAGCTGGGTGAAATGGGGGGTGGGGAAGCAGATGATCCGATGGATAGGAAATTGGCTTTCGGAGCATACTCAGAGGGTGGTGGTGGTGGGAGGGATAGTCTCATCTCCAAGGAGGGTCATTAGTGGGGTTCCCCAGGGACCAGTCCTGGGGTGACTCCTGTTTAACACCTATTTCTCTGACATTAGGAAAGGTATCAGGAGTGAAATGAGTCAGTTTGTGGAGGACTCAAAGCTAATGGTGGATGGAGAGGTGGGGAGAGTGGCCCTGAAGGAGGACCTGGAGGCTCTGGAAAGGTGGTTGAGAAAGTGGAAACTGAAGTTCAATGCAGGGAAATGCAAGGTTCTGTACCTGGGGGCCAGACATACAACAAGTCTCGAAGGGCGAGAGGCACCTGGGCGTGGTGGTGGATGTCAAAATGAACAACTCTGAGACTTGTAGGAGGGCAGTGACGAAGGCCAATAGGATGCTGGGTTGCATCGCTAGGTGGATTACCTCCAGAAGGAGGGAAGTGATCCTTCCTCTGTATAACTGCCTGGTTAGGCTGCACCTTGAGTACTTTGTGCAGTTCTGGAGACCGCACTTTTTAAAAGGGACATTGCACTCCTGGTAAGGGTTCACAGGAGGGCAACCAAGATGATCTGGGGCATGGGGGAAAGGACCTATGGGGAGAGGCTTGAGGAGCTCAACATGCACACTGGAGGAAAGGAGGGACAGCGGGAACATGATAGAGGTCTTCAAATACATAAACGTGATTAATAAGGGAGGCTCAGATGGGGTGTTCCACAGGAAGAAGGGGCAACCAGAGGACACGGGTGGAAGCTAGAGGGGGAGACTCGGGGAGAGAAGGTGTTACTTCACTGAGAGGGGGGTGGTGGAACTATGGAATATGCTGCCCAAGTGACTGGTGGAGGCAGATACTTTAGAGGGGTTCAAGAAGCACTGGGACAGGTATAGGGAAGGGTGAAGCTGAGGAAGTCCAATACAGGGGGAATATCTTTGACAGGGGATAGGAAACCTACAAGTGGGGATAGTAGAATTGGCACCCAGTATGGGTGCTGACTATCAAGCAGACTCGAAAGACCATAAGGCCTACTCTGCTGACATTTTAGTATGTTAGTATGTCCCATTAGCAACAACAGTGTTTTCAATTAGTTTGGAAATTCAATGAATACTAAATAACAGGTGCCAGACTGAGGTTGCTTGTGTTATGGAAAGTCCTATCAGTGGGGTTGCTGCCATTCATAAGACAGTACAGATGGACTAATTCACCCACCTTCAAGTTGCTGCAGAGTCAACTGATTCCTTCTCACAGCTTGCTCCCAGCTCTCGCTCCTTTCTACACCATTTCTGCTGCAGCGGCAGTGTCATTGCAAAGGTAGGGTTATCCATTCCAAACTAAATGTAGCTTCATTTGGAGCAGCAGCTGATAGCTAATTTTGAGTGTGTGCCATGCACCCAGGACTCAATCAAACCCTTTGTGCTGGAGTCAGGTGCTATAGGACAGGTCAGTGAACAATGGTATGTCAGCCTCCCCAAAGTGTCATGAGAGGATCCTATGAGCTGCTGCCAGGGCTTTGTCTCTATCTCCAACCCTGGTGGACACTACCATAAAGATCCCTGGGGATGCGATGTCTGGAAGTTCAGTAATGCAGCTGCTGCAACACAAATGAGTGGACTGGTGCTGCATGAAAGGTAGCAACCCCAAAATACAGAGATGCACGCACGTAGCACTCAAAGGCAAGAAAAACAGTTTCAGTCAGCAGTTTACAGCAAAACGCATTTATTTAAACTGGGCTCTCAACCCAGACCCAGTGCTTCTGCAAGAGCCTTCATCAGGGTGTGTGTGGCTACAGGAGTTACATCACATCTTAAGTAGCCATACTTAATTACAATCACCTGACGTTAACAATGAGGTGTCTGCTTGTGCACCCCGGGAGGGGTCAGATGATATGCCTTCTTGATTGATAGACCCAAATATGCGTCTGAAAGTACCAGTAACTGCAGCAGACATTCATGGGCAGTTTTTTGCATTCTCTTCCTCAGACTGCTCCAGTAAGCCAGTTATTAAATTGTAGGTTTTTCTCTCTTGCCTGATTTTCCAGTATTTCTAAGTGCTGGCACAGCAGTTTTTCCATAACCAACCCTGAGGCTGTGTTCTGAACATTCATTCGTTCTCTGCACCGACTGCTCCAGTTTATCTAGTCTCTAGGGTTGAGACTCTCGGTGTGAGACTATCAAGCTTTTTATCCATGTCCTGCACAGTTCACACAAGCTGCCCTAGTGTGTGATTTACAGTGTGGAGGGTTCCTTCTCCTACATTGTGCCCTGCCATGTCTGAGACTGCCTCGTGTCATTGCAGCCTGGGTTCCTTAGCTGTCGCCACTTTAGGTTTAAAAGAATCTCCTGCTGGAACCGCATTCTTCAGCTTGACCCTACTGTCAGATGGTCCATCCCAACAGCAAACGGATCAGGTAAGTAAACTGCAGTTTCTTGTGAAAAAGTATGCATTTGATATTATTGACTCTCTCTTGGAGCTGATCAGAGGAGCATCTACTCTCCTCAGATGCTAAGCCACGCTCCCCATGAGAAGGTCACAGGTTTGTTCTCAGTCCCAATGTTGTAACCTTATCAGGGTTTGCTATATAGAATGGATAAGATTACAGTTGTGTCCCCAGTCCTGAAGGTGTGACTTCAGGGTTTGACTATATTCTGTAAAGAATGGATAAGATTATAGTTTTGTCCCAGTCAATGTCGTATCACTGCCTCAATTTTGGATGGGGAGATTGCCAAGATCCCTCCTCCCCCAGCTATCCCCCAACTACTACCCCATATCCTGTTCTTTCCCCTGCTCCCCGGCACCATGGCACCTGACTACGGGATGCCTGCTTAGTGTGGAGGAGTTGCACCTCATTGGCTTGGTGCATACTCCTCTCTCTTGGGTATCAGAGTGAGCATAGCTGAGGGTTTACCAGCGCTGAAGCCCTCTTTCACTTTGAGTTCCCTGCCCTGATTGTGTTTATGCTTGTTTTGTTTACTGGTGCAGACCTTGTGCAGCCTACCTAATTGTTCTTTGAGGTACTAGTTGCTTGGCACGAGGCCTGTCTCTGTTGTTTTAAGGTTTTTGATATTACATTTACTTTTTTCTTGTTTTATTACCTACAGTTTATACTTTTCTACTGACTACTTGGTTACGGATGATGTCACTGTTCAGCTTAGAAGGCTTACACTTTCCCCAGCACACAGAAGAGGTCCACTTATGCCTGGGACCTAGGTCTGTCTCCCCTCTCCCTGTGTCATTTTTACACGTCTGAAGGGGTAAGTACCCTCTTACTTGCTAGTCGGCATGGATGGCATGGCTACGCCCCTGGACAAAGGACTTCATTTAGTCTCATGGAATGTTAAGGGGCTTAACCACCCATTAAGAGCACCAAGGTATTGCATTATTTGAGATCCCTTTGCACTGAAATAGCGCTTCTCCAGTAGATGCACCTTCTAAGCAAATCCACTCAGTGGCTCAAAAAATCCTGGGTGGGGGCAGTTCAGGCAAGCTCAGCTACTTCCAAAACAAAAGGCATTGCTATACTCATTTGATGATCCAGCCCCTGGAAAGTGGAAGACGTAAGGGCTGATTTGCAGGGACGTTGGGTGGCAGTTAGACTTTCCACTCCGGGTAGCAATTTGATAATTGCTAATGTTTATGCCCTCAACGAAAATCACCTGGATTTCTTCCCTATCTTTAGTCAGGCCCTCTTGTCCCCATCTCCGCATGACTCTTCTATACCTGTCCTGATTGGGGGTGACTTCAATCTTGCTCAAGATGTGTTCCTTGACAAGTTCAAGCCCACTCCCCATAGCCACCCCAAAGCCCTTATGGCCCTGCAGGAGATGCAGGAAGAATGGGGCCTGGTGGATGTATGGAGACAGGACCATCATATGGGGAGGGACTACACCTACTACTCTCCCGCCCACACTGCTCATAGCTGCATAGATTTTTGGCTAGCAAATGCAACAGCAGCCAGCAGAATCTCCGATAACAGAATCAGCAATATCGTGGTCTCTGACCATGCCCCTGTAATAACCACTTCTACCCCAGTGGGGTTGCAGAAGTCTGGTACTCATTGGAGATGTAATCCACTCTGGCTCAAGGACCCAGATTTCTGGCGTATGACCATCCAGACTGCCAAAGATTATTTTTCCATAAATTCAGCATGTGGTGTTTCCCTGGGTACAGTGTGGGAAGCCTTTAAAGCTGTCCTACAAGGATGCATTATCGCACATTCAGCCGCTAAAAACAAGGCCCGAAAGGTGACCCTGGTCAAGTTGGAATCTGAACTCACTGTGCTGGAATCCTGCTTCAAAGCATCCCCAGTCGCCACCGGAGATGGCTCCCTAACCCACAAAATTGTGTGCCTCAGATATCAGATCAATTCTATACTGCACCAGAAAGCAGAATGGCTTCTATTGTGGTCCAAACATGCATACTGGGAAGGGGGTGAGAAAGGGGGGAGGCCATTAGCCTATCAACTTCATAAACAACAGTCCTCCTCTCGTATCCATGCCCTTCAAACTCCTACTGGACAGGTGGCTACCAACCCCCAAGGAGATCAATCACACCACTAAACCATTCTATGAGTCAGTTTACCAATCTCGCTCCACCCTGCCTGCTTCTCAGCTCGTACAGGGCCTTAGACAGTTCTGTCAGCACTTTCCCATGCCTCGCCTTACCCCTACCCAAGTGAACCAATTAGATGCCCTGAGCACTAGAGAGGAGCTATGCCTTGCCCTCTCGCAGATGGTCAAAGGTAAGGCACCCGGACTGGACGGGATGTCAGTCAAACTATACCAAATCCTCAAGCAAGAAATAGCCCACCCACTACTCTTAGCTCTGCAAAAGGCCCACTCGGCTTGAGTCCTCCCCCCCACCATGAGAGAGGCTCTCATAACCCTCCTCCCCAAAAATGAAATATCCATTGGATTGCGCCAATTACCATCCCATTTCCCTTCTGCCAGTTGATACTAAAATCTTAGCTAAGGTCCTGGCCACCAGAATGCCGAACGCTTTGCCGTCCATCATCCACCCGGGCCAGGTGGGGTTCATGCAGGGGAAATCAGGGGCAGACAACACCAGACTGCTACTCAGTTTGAAGTGGTTGGCGTCCCACTCACCTCTACCCATGGCCGAGCTAGCCATAGATTTCTCCAAAGCTTTCGATTCACTGGAGTGGGACTACCTCCATGAGGTGCTCCAACTATATGGCTTTGGCCCCCAGTTTTGAAAGTGGATAGCCACCCTTTATAGTTCCCTGATGGCCAGGATCTTAACCAATACCAACATTTCTAGTCCATTTCCATTACACAGAGGCACTTGTCAAGGGTGTTCTTTGTCTCCAATCTTGTTCTTGGTAGCCCTGGACCCCCTGGTGCCTTTATTGCTTCCAAAGAGGTTTCTGCCACTGAGGTGGTGGAAGACTGCTATTTAGCAGCTGTGTATGCAGATGATCTCCTTCTCACCCCGTCCCAGCCCAAGCAATTTACACAGGCAATCCTTCTGATTTTACAAGAGTTCACCACCCTAGCTGGGCTACAGGCTAACCATAGGAAAACTACTCTCACTCCTCTTAACCTGGCCTGCACTAAAGATTGCCTCTAGGACACAGACTTGGCTTGGGCTGCCCAGGGTTTCTCTTACTTAGGCCCGTATAGTCACACCAGATCATCTGACTTAGAGACTGCCAATTTCTCCCTGCTCTTAACTCAGCTCTGTACTGAAATAGAGAGATGGCGTAAGCTACACCTATCCCTGCCAGGCATAGTGGCAGCAGCACACATTCTCTTTCTCCCCAGCGTCACTTACCTTCTTAATAACCTTTGCATACATCTCTCTTCCAAACTATTTGCTTCCCTCGAGAAGCGCATACATCAATTCCTATGGGACGGGGGAACTCTGAGGTGGGGGAAGAACAAATTGAGAGCACATTGGACACGGGGAGGGATGGGTATCCGCTGGCTACAAGGTTACCATCATGCCTGTGTAGCTGAGTAAGCCACAAAATGGTTTCTTCCTCCACCCTCCTGCCCTCGAGCATGGGTCTGTCTGGAAAACAGCCTTGTAGGAAATCTCTCTTTTGGGACCCTATTGGGTCCTAGGCATTCTCCCCACAGAAACCTCACCCGGATAATGTGTGAGACAGGGAGGGCATGGCACCGGGTTATGTCCCTCTCCCACACAAGGTGTGGGCCCCTCCTTTATGCTATGCTAGGCTCTGGCATAACAGCCTATTCACTGTGGGGGGAAAGCTTTTACATTGGCCTTCCTTGGAAGCCAATGGTATTTGCCTGGTAGAAGACTTGTACATCCCAAACTCCACCACGCTGCTCTCATTTGAGCAGTTAAGAGTCACCTTAAACCTCCCCAGTACTGACTTTTGGAGATACCTCCGGCTCTGCAGTAGTATTCATGGCCTTCTGGTGCAGCACAGCTCTGACATCAAGTGGCAATGGCTGGGGACACTACATAAATCCCCTTCGGCCCGTGGCCTAATAGGGTGGTTCTATAACACCTGGCATGACTCACAGCCTGACCCCCTCAAACTCCTGTAGACTTAAGTGGAAATCAGATTTGGATATAGATATCTTAGAGGCCTCCCTGTCTCGATATATCAAGACAGCCCATCTCATCCATAAGGACACCAAGAGTCGGTTCCTGCAACTTAAAATTCTTCTGCGCTGGCATCGGATGCCTGCAGCCCTCCACTCAGTAGGGCTACTCAGCTACTCTAACTGCTGGCTGTGCCAACAGCCTGCAGCTCACCTTCTGCATGTTTTGTGGACATGCCCCCAGCTGGATGTATGCTGGGCCGCTATTGCAGCAGACTGCTCTAAAGTTCTAGGAACCTCTGTCTCACTATCAGACCCTAAACTACTTCTAGGGGACAACTCTGCACTTACCACCTTGTCCAAAGTTCATTGAGACTGGATGATGCTTACCTTGCTTGAAGCTAAGTGACTACTATTGATGCACTGCCGCCAGATGGCCTTACCTACATTGTTTTCCTGGTGTGCCACCCTAGAACATCTGGCCCAACTAGAGAGGTTACCCTACTCCCACAGTGGTCACCTGGACAAATATCACCATAAATAGAATGCATACGTGCAGTCGCCTCTGTGCAAGACTCCAACACCCCCTGCTAATCCCCCCCTTGGCGTGACCTAAGCACAGGTAGGCCTACTGTTTCCTTTTAGGTCAGTTTTGGTGCTGGAAAAGTGTAAGCCAGAATAATGATACGTGTGTGACATTTGTATGTTTATTCTTCATGGTACTGCTTAATGACATGATATACTCCTGTTTAGACGAGCTGTTTCTTGTTCATACCTTTTACTGCTGATGATGCATGATGATGTATGAGCTGTTTTTGTACTGAACTGATTCCAACCCAAAATGAATAAAACCTTCTATGATAAAAAAAAAAAAAATGTGGTCTGACTTTATCAGGGTAACGTTGCATTCAGTACAGAATGGATAAGGTCACAATATTCTGTAAAGGATAGATAAGATCCCAGTTTTGTCACCAGTTTCATCCCTTGAGGATCTGGGCATTGGTTCTACCGATAAGTACTCACTCAATTCCACTTCAAGTTGAAAATCAATGATTATAGTTAAAAGGTATCACCACAAAAAAGCCAGGCATGAACAGATCAGTCACTCAAAGCACACGCACAATCTGAACTGAAATTGAACAAGTTTGTAATAGGAAAGTTGGTGCGCTCTGTGTTCTCCAGTTTGCTGTGTGCTTAGCTTGTTTCCCCCCCAGGTGTACACAGCACCAACTCCTCATAATGGTTCTGCTGTATATTTTTTGCTCATATGTTATACTGAAAACAGCAGTGTGTGTTATGGTGAAACATTCTGACTTGTACCTTTTTATTCTAGTTTAGACTGTCCTTGTGCTCCTGTCTTGTAAGATGTCTGTAACCCACCCCCCACTATTATACTCAGTTAGCATCCCCGATTTAACCACTGGCACTCATACTGGGCACACACTTACAAGTTAGAAATGAGACCACCCCTAGCTTTGGGAATGTATACCAGGCTCATTCTCTAGAGATCAAGGGGTGGGGGTGTATAAAACAACCATTTGGTATTTACAAACCAGGTCCTGGGGAGAGATTTTTTTTCTAGGCGTATGCTAGACCTACCTTCTGAAAGGGTACCCAGTAAATCCACATAGGAAGCAATAATGTAACTGTCCAGATCACAATTGTGAGTGGGACTTTATTCAAAAGATGTTCTTTAAAGCAAGGGTGGACCCCCAAGGTTTACACATCTTGGCACTTGAACTTGCAGAACCAAAAATTGAATGTAACTGACAGAAACTTTTTGTATTCCCACCGTAGTAGGACATAGGACACTTGCATCTGGTATTCCCACAGATGTAGGACATAGAACACTTGGAACTGTATTCCCACAGACATAGGACATAGAACACTTGGAATTGTGTTCCCACAGACGTAGGACATAGGACATTTGTATTTGATATTCCCACAGACGTAGTACATAGAACGTTTGGAACTGTATTCCCACAGATGTAGTACGTAGAACACTTGGGATTGTATTCCCACAGATGTAGGACATAGAACACTTGGGATTGTATTCCCACAAGCATAGAACACAGAACACTTGCTTTCAGTGGCATCTTGGCCACAGCTGAAAACACACTTTGCTAACCATTAGCACCATTCTTCCATAACTGTGAAGAAACTGAAACCATCTACAAGAGGTATAATCCTCTTCAGACATTTGGCCATTTATCTAAAGTAACTAGGCGCCCTTACTGAACCTGTTAGTCCTGAACTGGTTACCCCAAATGTGGTCCTGCCCATCATTTGCTCCCAAATTCACACTCAGCCATTCTTTCAGAGTTACGCCTTAAACATTTGAAACACTCTTGAAATGCTATTGAATGAAAACTTGGCATTCAGCATTAAAAAAATAGACACCACCTTGGTAGTGTAAAGGTAAAAGTCCCAAATAGTGTGATATAGTTATACCTCTGGACATCACACACCTCAACCAACTTTACTTCAAAAACGGTTTGCATATCTGTACTTACAGAAGAGTTGTGCCTTCCCTTTATGCATGGAACACAACAGAAACGGGTACTTGTTCCCTCTGGCAAAAGTCAGATTTCACTCACTGTCAGACATTTAGGTAGCTTCAAAACATCCTGGACCAAACAGGGGATTACTCCTTAGATCCACCGAACTACAGTTCCTTTCACCTCTCCAGTGATGAAAATCAGGAAATCTTGGTGAAGAAAGGTCTCCACCACTTCACTTGGCAAGCTGGGAATTACAAGAACTAGGGTGAGAAATCCGGGGCCCAAGACTTGGAGCCCACTGGCAGAGCAGCTCTCACGCCCGCACTGCAACTCTCACTCTAAACACCGACTCCAACCGACTGCCGTCTCAACATTCTATCTCCCACTGCAACGGTTGGCACAAGGGTTGTGCTGCTGCAAGAGTTCCAAATGAGCTCATCACTTCAGTCTCAGCTGAAGCCAAGTAAACAGAAGAGTGAGCAGGTGAAAAAACATTTAACTGGTTAATCACCAGCTGCCTCTCCTTGTCTAGTACTGATACTGAGGGGATTCTAGTAACTCCAAGGGACTGGGTGGTTATATATCCTTTCTTCCATATCTGGAGTTTGTTTTACCGCTTTTTTGATGTTTTAATGAGCACTAATTTCCAGGTCCTGCATTCCTACCTTACTTCTCACTTTTTTATCATGTCATTATATAGTGCCTTATAATTCCTCCCTGTCACATTCCCTACTCCTTCATTACCTATTTCCACCTTCCCTCCCTGCCTACTTGCATCCCTCCCCTTCCCTCTCTCTCTTTCTCTCTTAGCCCTGCCAACATTCACTGCTAAGACCAACATTGCCTTTTTTCTTTCGTCACCCAGCCCTTATTGTAGTATTCCTCCCCCTCATCTCTCCCCGTAGCACCACCTCCTTCATCTGCCCAGACTGCTCACTGCCCATTCCTCCACCTCTGACAAATCCCCTTATACTTTATACCCTAGTCACCACATACTCTCTCTCGATGCCCAAATTCGTGTTCTCCCAATTTCCTTATTTTATGTAAATATGTAAATTTGTGTCACTAGATCTTGCCTAATAGTACATATCCATGTGTTGGTATCCTTTATGCCATTATATCCTGTATAATCTGTTCCTTCATTGTGTTGTGTTCCTTGCATTGTACTATATTTTTATGTAACTGACCTTTGACCTAACCAGGTCCATCTTGCAAATGAGCTCTGCTCAACGATGTTCGCCTGGATAAATAAAGATTTGATTGATTGATTGATTGACTAGTTTTAATATGGAAATCCCCCAGGTTTTTTGCTTGGTGTATTTGAACAGAAGAAGGCAAAACCCATCGAGACTGTTCCCCAGACAGTGTAGAAAATCATTAGTAATTAGCCCCAATCCATGTATCCAATTTACTTTTAAAGCTGTGAATGTTTTCTGATTCGATTAAGTCTTGTGGTAGGGTGTTCCATATTCTAGGTGCCCTAACCGTAAAAAAATTACCCCTTTTATTGGTTTTATATGAGTTAACCTCAAGTTGCTTGCTATGTAATCTTGGAACTAGTCTTCTATTTGAATACGATAGTCCACATTATTTCATAAGGTCAGGTATCTGAAGCAAATTGTAAACTAGAAGCATATCGCCTCTTATTCTTCTGTTTTGAAGCGAAAAATGTCCAGTGGCCAAAAGTCTAGAGGGATAGTCAAGATGTGCTAGTCTAGGTACCATTTTAGTAGCTCTCCTTTGGACTTGTTCTAGCATGGCTATATCACTTTTAAGACTTTTTTTATCATTATTTTTAGCAGCACTCTGTTTACATCACTTTTCATTTGGCTAAAGTAAAATAGCATGTAGCAGACACTGCTCCCTGAACTTATGGGACAGTGAATTAAACTCAGTTTTGCCTGTGGTCATTTTGTACTGAAGTTAAGCAATGAAAAGCTATGATTTCAAAAGCAGTCCAGTTAGCAAAGAGCAGGGACTAATGCTGTAAAGCACAGGACAGCCATATTAAAAGGAACGCTCCTTTTATTATTTCAAATGCAAATCAGACTGAAGCAGACTCAAAACATGGAAACAAGGTAGAACTGTGCAGAATGTGTAATTCCACCAATGAAATTCCACTTCTGAAACACATTTTGGTATTTTAGGGGGAAATTCTGTGACAATCCTAAAACATTCAGCAGATTCACTATCAAAACCGTGGCTTGCCATTCTGTGGTTTGTTTATGATTTTGTGATTGCACTATTTGAAACGGTCCTGTCAGTCTGGTTTTCATCACATTGAAACAGCAGAACAGTATCCCCTGTGCAGTTTTCAGTTATACCACTTCATAGCACTGGAATAACATTCTGCAGTTTTGTGGAGGAAGAAGATAGTTTTGCGTAGTTTAATAAAAATCACAGGCCAAGGTTGAACAGGAACAGGAGTACAAGTAAGCTGCAGCCTTCCAGATGCCATCTTGCCCTCCTACCCATATTCTGATAGTTCTAGGCATGTCTTCAGCGCTGATGTTTTGGGCTTCTTCCCTACAGTGATTAGCCAAAGGGCCAGCGGTCCTGCGGTACCTTTAAGGTGGAACCCTCTTCAAGGGGATTCCTGGGTCATCAGTACCATAAAAGAGTGCAGTCCCCTTTACAGACAGAGCGGGTGAAAGACCACAGCATGAAAGACAGCCTGCTGAGCACCAGTTCTCTGACTCACTGTCAACAACTACCTAACCAACAGTACTCAGCCAATGACGGGACTTACTACCCTCCTCCTATCCAGGTCGTATCAGCACTATACTACCTGCACATGCATCCAATGTAGAAACAAATCCATACCTAGCTGCTTGCTGAACCAGTGAATAGTAAGGCTGAGCCTGGGGTATGATGGGCAGCAAGCGACTCACACCATGCCTTCATCAAGCACTACTTAAAGGCACATGCCCCACAAGTGCCCTTCAGATGCTTCTTTCTTTGCTCCCACTATAAAATAGGTCCACTGAAAAAGGGACTGTCAAAGTCTCAGTGGGCCTACCCGGTTACCAGAATTTAAATAAATAAATAAAATGTAACCCTCACCAACCCCCGCCCCGGATGCACCTGGAAACAAGCTATTACAGTTTAGTGTACCTTTCCTGGTTGAAAACTGTAAATAATAATCAATCAGTCAATAAATAGGGCAGCTCCCTGCTGTTCTGTGTCCCTCCCCCCCCAGGTTCTTTTAGCCAACATGACCCATGGTCCTGTGGCACCTCTAGGTTTGGAACTTTGCTCAAAAGGGTTCCTGTAGTAATGTTATTATAGAGCCCACAATGACTAGCAGGGGGTGGACCTTTGTCTGTGGGCACAATCCCCCTTTTGAGTGACACCTGGGCAGGCACAGTGGGGGGGGGGCAGGGGGAAGAGGGTTGGTAGATAGGCAGCACTGTCCATTAGGGGTGGTGACAGATAGTTAGAGGTGTGTTCCCGGGGAGAAACAGCCCCTATGTAAGGTGGGCAACTGAAGGGCTTTCTCGCTTTGCTGTTCTGTCCTTGGATGAAATAAACTGAATAAACATGTGGCTGTGGCCATTTCTCTCTGTTGCTTGGTGTGTTTCTCAGTTTGTCCACGTGAAATGGGGGGGGGCCCTATAAGACAATTCTGAAACAACTGCAGCCCTTTTGGGGGTAGAGAGTGTGAAAGGACACAGGCACTAAACAGAGCCAGTCAAGTATCAGTTCTTCAGCTCACTATCAACAAATACCTAATCAACAGTACTGAGCTACTGAAAATACTTAGTACCCTTCCCCTATCCAAGTTGCATAAGCGTTATAAATTATTACCTTGCACTTGCATCCACTGAAGTAACTAATCCAGACTTAGCTGCTTGCTGAACCAGTAAACTAGGGTGCATTATTTATCCCCACAATTCTCTATAGAAAAGAGAGAAATGGTTATAGATTTTGAAAGAAGTGTGTGTGTGTGTGTCTCTCTCTCTCTCTCTTTCTGAGAACTATGAGATAGAGAATGGGGAATCTAGGAGAATTACTGTTACTGGAAAAGCCCTGCTCTGAAGCTGCTTTAATTCTCAGAGGAACTGCAGGCTGCAGGCAATCAGGAAAGAGAGACGGTGCCAACTGTTCCTCACTGAATGAAAGAGCAGTTCTCTCTTCCCTGGCAACATACACAACCCCCCATCCTTCTCTGTCACCATATAGTCATCCATCAACATGATCTCCAGGCCCAGGTTCCCTACAGTTCCCTCCCTCCTGCCCAGAAACTCAAAAGAATGGAGTTTGCTGCTTACAGACCAATCACCATCCCGGGAGCTCTCATCTGAGCCTCATCATTGGCTGGACTCAAAATACAGGTGGCTCCTCTTGCCTGAGCCCTCTTTTCAGTGTTTATTAGGGGGTTTGGTTACATGTTGAATTTTGCAAGACAATAGGAAAGAAATAGCTGATTTCCTGGGAAACCCCCAGTCAGCTAGAGTGAACCTCCTTAACCCCTTCGGTGCTGTTTTGTTTGGGTGACTGAAGCTGTAACAGGTCTCAGGAACAGGAACAGTTTTAACCCCTTATCTGCTGGATTTCACCTGTTTCAGCTCTGAACATTGGCTGACTGGAGCTGTAATAGGTCTCGGCTTTCGGCCATTGTAACCCCTTCATTACTGACTGCCTTGTGTTTATTGGTGGGAACCTTTCTTTTACTTTATGTGAGTGGAGCTAGAACAGGGCTTAGCCTGTAGACCCTTTAACCACTTCACTGCTGGCTCCTGTAAGTTGGAATCCTTCTTTTTCTATTAGGTGAGTAGAGCTGCCTGTAACAGATCTTAGCAATGGGTTTCTTTAACCTCTTTACTGCTGTCTGTCATATGTTCATTTAATGTTCATGTTATGTAAGATTAACGGCGATACTGAAGAATTACGGCCAGTTGCGCAAGTCAACAAGAAAGTATTATGGTAAGAGGCTTGCATCTAAAGCGATGCCACTCTGTCATGCCTCTTCCCGTCTATGCCCGAGTCACTGAATAGTCATAAAATATAGTATAGTTCATAGAATAGTTATAGTAACGTACAGTACAGTGTGTGCAAAGTACCACATTGGACCTGGGGTGTGGGGGCGGCGCTAACCAAAGCTATAAGCAGTTCACGAAACAATAATTTAACTCATAGGACTGGGTGTGTGTGTGGGGGGAGCACCTCACAGAAAAATAACTGACAAATATTGTCTTGCTTATTGTAAAAAAAAAAATTCTAAATATTGATTGCTTCTTTCTTCTGTGGCGCCTGCCCCCACACCCCAGGTCCTAAGTTCACTGCATTTATTGTCATGCCTGCTTGCTTTGTTCTGTGAGGCGCTCGCCCCCCACACCCCTCCTGGTCCTCAGTGGTTATTCTGTATTTTCTGTAAAAATAATTTGCCTGCATTTAGTGCCATGCCTGCTGTATGAAAGTGCATGCTGTTTAACTAGCTCTCCGGGTGGTATCACTCGCTCGTGCAGCTTCAATGGACACATTACCGAATAGTCTCTGAAAGCCGCGCAGTGACGTGACCTGGCTGTAATTCTTCAGTATCGCCAGATTAACAACTGACAGCAGAATTATTGGGACCTTTCACAGTAGGTAGGGTATTGGAAGAACTAGGCAAATTAAAGGTAGATGAGGCAATGGGCCCTGATGCACTACATCCCAGGGTGCTCAGGGAGATGAAGGAAGAGCTTGCAGCACCATTTACAAAGCTGTTCAATCTATCCTTGGAAAAGGGGAATGGCCCAGGGAACTACAAAAAGGCAGATGTGGTGCTGTTGCACAAGGGTGGAAGGAGGGAGAATCCAGGAAACTATCATCAGGTCAGCCTTACCTCTGTGATGGGTAAGCTAATGGAGGCCCTCCTAAAACAGAGGATATGCACTGTCTGGAGGAGGGCGGGCTCATGGATGACAGCCAGCATAGGTTTACAAGAGGAAGATCATGCCAAATGAACCTGATCGAATTCTTTGATGAGGTGATGGAGATATGTGATCAGGGAGGGGTGGTGAATGTGGCCTATCTGGACTACAATAAGGCCTTTGACACTGTCCCTTACAGGAGGCTAATAAACCAGCTGGGCAGCTTACGGGTAGGGAGAAAATTAACAGATTGGGTGGAAAACTGGCTATAAGGCAGAACTCAAAGCATGGTTGTCAATGGTGCTCACTCCAGGGAGGAAAAAGTGACAAGCGGGGTGCCCCAAGGGGTCAGTATTCGAACCAATACTGTTTAACATCTACAGATGTGACAGCCAGAATGCAACGCAGAAATGCTGCAGAATATTTATTTATTAGTTCTTGTTGACCGGGTGAGTGCGTTAGGCAAAAACCTGCCTGTTTTCAAGCACGACCCGGGAGGGTACAAGATACATTACAGTCAACAGTCAAGACATAGGAGAAGTACAATCAGCAGTTGATGTTATACAGCAGGCATCATTGCAGAATATACACAGGAAATACAGAATACATGTTTATGACAAATAAGATACAGATAGTTTTGAGTTCTGAACAACACAACTATCCATGCAGGGACAGAGAGGGTATAGACCAACAGGTGGTAAACATCCATGCAGGGATGAACAATCAAGCACAAAGATGAGTTACCGGAGCCAGGCAGTAGTAGATGGGTGCATTGTGATACATGGGCCAGGGGAGGTTAGGAGCAGTCACATGAATCAAGTGCATAAAGGTAGAAGAAAAGTGCTGATTTGAAGGAGGAGTGAGATTATGAACACTTAAGAGTGGGAGGAAGAGACTTCTAGAATTTGGGGGCAAAGTGGGTGAAAGTTTGCTCCCCCATTCTAGTGGGACAGAGTGGGACAGAGAGTCGTAAGGAGTTAGAAGACCTAAGTGGATGGGAAAGAGGCACAGGGGTAAGCATCGCCCCGAGACTGCCAGGGCGAGGGTTCCTAGTCATAGAGTCAGTGAAGCAGCCAGAGAGTAGGACCTTAAATTATGGGGGATAGCCAGTGTAGGGAGGAGTACAGGAGGCAGTGGTGCATAAGACGAGAGGCCAATAGGGCAGATCTGCAGATATTATTGTAGGTGGTGTCCCATTTATGAAGAATAGAGGCATTGGCATGAGAAAAGATGGGGATGGCATACTGTAGCCTTGGGAGCAGGACCCCTCTGGCCACTGAGATCCTGGCCGCAGGGGTGAGGGAGTGGCGCACACGGTAGGCAGCACCTATCGTGATGTTAACTGACCTGCATATCTTGTTAATGTAGGCAGAGAAGTCAAGTGCAGGGTCCAATGTCACTCCAAGGTGTTTGAAAAAGTCAGTTGTCATGATTCCAGACCCATCATGACACTGGATGTGAAGCTTAGGAGTCTCAGCATGAACTTTTCTGGCAGACCCAAATAGCATGCCCTGGGTCTTTGGAAGATTGAGGACTAGGGAGTTAGAAGAGAGCCAGGATTTAATTTGTTGGAATGCCGATGACAGGTGAGTGTTCAGGTCAATGACTGAGTGAGAGGATGCATAGAGTACTAGGTTGTCGGCGTACATGATGGAGCGACAATGGGCAAAGGAGTTGGGACTATCATTTACAAAAATGGAGAATAACAAGGGTCCCAGAATGGAGCCTCGTAGTACACCGCAGGAAATAGGAGACGAAGAAGAGAGGACCCTTGTTGAAGGAAACGGGTTGTGACCGGTCAGTTCAAGTTCAAGTTTATTGCAGGAAAACTCCATTGAGCAAGCTCATTCACAAGGAGATCCTGTGACATAAACACTTAAAGTACAAACACAGATAGGTAATAACAGTATATACATGAAATACACGTTACATGATACAGGCTGGATATACATACAAGGGTACCACATAGGGTGACCGCAGGTGGTAAACATTGATATGAGACAGGGAAGCGACTTACAGGTCGCATACTGATAAATGAAACATGATGACTGGTGTGTGCAATACATATACAGTATTTTGGCAGCTAGAACAAACAACAGTCTACAACTGATATGGGGGAGGAGAAATTTGATAGAGTAGCAGTGGAGCGTAAGCAAAGATAAAGCCAGGAGTAGAAGGGGAAGGGAAAGCAGTTAATATGACAAATCAATTATACCTTACCAGTGGATAAATATGGCACATATGGGAAGGAAGAGACTTAATGACAGTTACAGATGTCTTTTATTTTGGCTGAACTTAGCGATTTAGAAGTTTATTGAAACTGTGCTAGTTAGTTTCAATACGGTTTGTAATTGGTTCCAAATGGAGGGAAGGGCATATGCAATAGCACATTTACCAAAGGAAGTCCGGGCCCTTGGTATGTCAAGCATAATAAAGTCAGATTTTCTTAACAGTATGCACTATGTGAGATACTAATAAAGGAAGAGAGATAGCTTGCAATTTCTGCAGGAGCAGTTTAAGAGTCCATAGCCCAGCATGGAGCAGGCGTCTAGTAGTAAGGGATGTCCAACCAACAGCTGCATATAAGTCACAGTGGTGCGAACGGTAAGGGGAGTTGGTAATGAACCGTAATGCACGGTGATAAAGAATGTCCAGTTTACTTAGGTTTGCAAGAGTGGTGGAGGAATAGATTACATCGCCATAGTCGAGTAGGGGGAGAAAAGTGGCCTGTACAAGCTTGTTTTGAGTTTCAAGGGGGAAAAGAGGCCTATTTCTGTAGAAGAAACCTAACCTTGCTTTTAACCTTCTAGAGACATCTTCAATGTGGTCACTGAAAGATAATTTATTGTCGATCCGGATACCTAGATATTTAAATTTGGTTACAACTTCCAGAGGCTCGTTTAGCGTGCTGACAATGAAGTCAGAGAGACAGCTGCTGATCCAGGATATTGTGGAACTGGAAGCACCAAGAGAATGCAATTTATGAACTAACAGGGGGTGGCTAACCAGGTCAAATGCCTTGGTAAGGTCAATGAACATGGCACCGGTTAGCAGACCTTTATCCATGTTAGACTTTATCTCGCTGGTTAGTACAGTAAGGGCCATACTGGTGCTGTGCCCTGCTCTGAAGCCATGTTGAATAGGGGACTATAGGTTAAACTTTTGTAGGTAGGCAGAGATCTTTAGGTGGATGAGTTTCTCCAAAGTCTTGCTAAGGGTGGGTAGTAAGGCAATAGGGTGATAATTGAACAGAATTTTATGGTCCTCTTTCTTAAAGACCAGAATAATCCTGGCAGTTTTCCAGGTCAGTGGCACAGTGGAAGTACAGATGGACAAGTTAAAAAGCCTAGTGAGGGGGGTGGAAAGAAATGAGGCACCCAGCCTCAGAATCCGGGGTTCAATTCCATCCGGCCCAACTGTACCACGCATAGGAATTGACTGAAGTAGTTTAAGAAAATCCAGGCGCGAGACAGGGGAGAGAACCAAGGCTGGAGCGGCATCAGGCAGAACAGTGTGGTGGGACAGGGTGACGCAAGCTACAGGAAGGGGAATGTTGGGAACCTCGGTAAAGATTGAGTTGAAGGCATTTGCAATAGTCCTAGCATTATTGCAAATGGAATCATTTAGTAGCATGTCCTTAGGAGTAACTGGCTTGGTGTACCCCAGGATCTCATTAATCTGGTGCCAATATTGTCTGGGGTCAGAGGCAGAGGAACGTAGGAGTCTGTGGTAGTAGCAGCTCTTAGCTGCCAGTATTTCCTTCTTGCAGGTGTTCCGCAAGGTATGATATGCATCATAGGCAGACTGATTTGAAGAGGACTTCCATTGAAACCAGAGCTTGTCATGCTGCTTGAGCAGCTACAGGAGGGGGTGCATCAGCCACTTGGTCACACTCCCATGGACCCTGCATGTAGAGTACAGAATACATTTGCACTGTAATGCAAGTAAAGTCATATTGAAGTGTTCAGTAGCCAGGTTGATATCATCAGTCATAAACAGTGGAGACCAGTCGACGAGATTTAGGTCATGAAGGAACGCAGATGGAACAAGATTAGTGAAGCTGGCAAAGGATAAAACTCTGGGAGGAAGAGAGGAAGGGGAAGCATCTCACACACAGTAGACTGGGCAGTGATCACTGATTGAGTCAGGTAGAACCCCAGCAGTGAACTAACAGTCCTTCCTGTTAGTGAAGATCCAGTCTATCAGAGTACGGCTGTGGCTACTCCTTGAAATATGAGTTGGGGAAGTGAAGAGTTGAAAGAGGCTGACCATACTGATTGTAGAAGCAAGGGAGGATGAGTTAGGACTAAGCCAGTCAATGTTAAAGTCACCCAGGCAGATCACCTCATTGTTTCTGGCAAAGGCAGGAATCAGTGCAGTGAGCTCTTCAAGACCCAGCTTGTTATTACACGATGGTACATACACCCCAACAATGTGTAGTTTCTTTGCCCCACCAAGGAAAAGGACAGTGTGTATAACCTCACAATTGGTGAGGGGAGGGGGTAGGCTGGAGTGAGATGTTCAGGTGGGTCTTTTAGTATAGTGCCAGGCCACCACCTCTCTTGGGACAAGGTCGGTCTGCCCGGTACATGTTGTAGCCTGGTAGAGCACAGCTAGGGTCAAGGATGGTAGGTTTCAGCCAGGTTTCTGATAGAACTAAATGTCAGGGTTATTTGCCTGGACCCAGACCTCAAGTTCAGGGAGACTGGCAGCAAGGCTCCGGATGTTAAGGTGTGCAAAGGTCAAACCTAGGGTCTGGGGCAGAAGATTGGTGGCAGCTGGGACAGTCTGTTGTGGATTAGCCAAGGGGCCTGGGTTGGTTTCAATATCACCAGCAAGGGTAAGAGATAGCACAGTAATCCAGAGAATTGCTAGTGCAAGGGCACAATAGGCTTTCACCGGGTAAGTAAGTTTTTTGTGGATGATGTGCCTTATTAAAGACCCAAGGAGTCTGTAGCTGAGGTAGACAGGGTAATAAGTCATGTCAGAATGTTCTGCCAATAAGTTAGAGAAGATGAAGTCCAAGGGGGGTGCCACAGATGGGTAATTGACAGATTCAAGGACATGGGGGGGGGAGTTGAGTGCCAGCAGGGCAGATAACATGGGAGTGAGGTAGAGCTAGACATTATGGCAGAGTACTCCTCTAAGGCTTAAAGCAGGTGGGAGGAGCAGACAGATCAGTGAAGGAATGGCACAGATATGAAGATTATAAGGGGCTAGAAGTTAGGACAGGACACGAATATAAAGGGGTATCACAACAGGACAGCCCTAATAAAAAAAAAATCTGTCCAGGACAGGCAGCAGAGATCAAGTGGGGAGCAAGGAAGTCAGACAACAGGTTAACACAGAATGCCCATTGTAAGTCAATGGTAATTAAGCCCTTTTGTCATGCAGGATTTTGTGACATGTCATTACTGCAAGTTACTGCGCTTCATCAGGGCTGACTCCACTGTATATTGAGGATATAATGGAGGATCTGCTTGGGAAGATGTGTCTATCTGCAGACAACATAAAGATCTGTAATAGGGTGGATACACCAAGGGGTTAGAGAAAATGAGGCAGGATCTAGGCAGGTTGGAGGAGTGGTCAGGGAGGTAGCAATTGTGATTTTCATGCAAAGAAGTGCAAGACTGTGCACATAGGGCAAAAAAATCCAAAAGTAAACTACAGGCTAGGAGGAAAGGAAATTGAAACAATAAGGCAGGAGAGAGATCTGGGGATCATCATTTCAGATAACATAAAGGTGGCAAATCAATGCAACAAGGAGGTGGGGAAGGCAAACGGAATACTGGCATGCAGGGAAGGGTATCACGAGTAGGAGGAGGGAGGTGATCATGCCACTGTACAATCCATGGTTAGGCCACACCTGGAGTATGGGGTACAGTTCTGGAGACCACACTTGCAAGGAGACAGAGATAGAGTGAAGCAGGTCCAGAGAATGGCTACCAAGATGGTGCAGGCCTACACAAGAGACCTTATGAGGAACGGCTGGAGAAGCGTGGCCTGCACATACAGGAAACGATGAGGCAGAGGTGGGACATGATAGAAACTTTTCCAGATCTGAAGGAAATAAACAGGGTGAGGGAAGGGAACATTTTCAAAATACGTGATAACACGACAACAAGGGGTCACAGCTCAAAACTGGAGGGAGGCGGTTTCAGAGGAAATATGAGGGGACAATGCTTCACTAAGAGGGTTGTGGGTCCCTGGAATAGGCTACCTGAGTGGATGGTGGGACTTAAATCAGTGGGGGAATTCAAGAAGGCATGGGATGCCTATATGGTATTAAACATGCGAGGCAAGATTATGAAAGGAGGAAGGGAATAAGGACAATATGTCAAAGGAGCAAGGGAGAGGCAAAAAGGCAGACTAGATGGACCAAGTGGTCCTTTTCTGCCAACAGATTGCTATGCTACTATGTTTCTGTGTTGTAACATGAACAATAAACTTAGCTATCCCAGATGGTGTCAAGATCTCCGGATCCTGAACATTTTGTGGCAGTCCAGTCAATGGGGGCCAAATTACAGAGCAGTAAAACTCCCGAATCACCAAAATTAAGACCCTTTCTTTTGTTCAACTATAACTAAAAACCATAGCAGGATCTGAAACCTGAAACTTGCAGGTTTCATAGAGTTTGCCTCGATCCAAGGTGTGTGCTTCTGTGTTTTTATGTCCCAAACTTAAGTATTTTAAAACTAAGAAAAACTGCTGTGTTTGTGAGCATGTGCAGTTTAAAAAAAAATCAGTTTTCTAAATATAACTGAATGTTTGTGACAACACAAAGTCACATTGTCTCATTACGAAACAGTTATTGTTTGTCAGCTGGCAGGGCCAGCTTGCTGCTGACGAATCCATCCCTGCTGTTTTCATTCAGCAGGGATGTGGCTATGTGTCACTGCGTAGCCCCGCCCTGCTGATCATGCTGTGCGTAGCTCTGTTTGCTATTAGCTGCTTAAGCAGAATTATTTAAATGAACTGGACACTGGGGTACCCAATCCCCACTGTCAGCATAGTTTCATGCCAAAACTAGTGTAACCCATCTGCAAATGGGGGTTCCCAAAAGTCTTCCAGGAGCTTGCCTGAATGCTCCAAGTCTGGGTGGTGTTCGTTGTCTGAGCTGTTTAAATGGGGTTCCAAGTGAGTGCTATTTGAGCCTCCATGTACTGTCTCTTTAAGAGCTGTCTGCTTGCAGACTTAATTAGTTTGTATGGGGGGACTGTATATTTAATGCTTGAATCCCGCCCGAGCTGCTGCCAATTCGCTCCATTCCTGCCATCGCTACATGTGCAGAAGGAGCCTTGTTGAAAGATATAACTGTTTGCCAGAAATCATTCAGAGTGACTGAAAAAATGTAGTTTGTCTAACCTGTCTTTATTTTAGCACAAACTGTTTCAGTGTAGCTCTTTCATTTTTGTCCTGAACTGCTGTGCTGGGCCAATTGGTTTAAGGGAGCCCTAAAATGGAGCCTGTGGACGAATCGGAACTTGGACTCTTATTTTTGAGCCAGCCACAAGGGGATTGTATGGGCAGTGACTCTGGGAAATGTAGTTTTGACCTTGGCGCCTTTTTCCACCAACAGAGGGAGTCTTATTGTGAGTGACAGCCGAACCAACCAACAGAATGGTGTGGAGCTAAAGGAAATGCCCTGCTCTGTGACTTGAAAGCTCAGATCAGTTGTGACAGTGAAGAGAGAAGAAGCTCTGTGCTTCTGCGGTGTATAGTTTCACGCAGGAAGCACATGTGAGGCCCTGAGGTTCGGCCTGCAGCCGTTGCAAATGCCAGCTCAGACTGAATGTGATTGTGAGGAGAAAGAAGGAAGTCTGAAGAGTTGAAACCAGGCTCACCCTGTAGAAGACTGGAGAAATTGCTGAATCACGCTCGGTCTGTCAGGAACTGAAGCTGCTGTGTGTGCTCCAAGGTATTTTGCAGTAATTGCGATCAGGATCGAGGAGCAGCCTGCCTGGTATAGTACTTTCCTTTTACATATGAATGTGTGTAGTGCTTGTGGGGAATTGCTATTTCCAATCCCCCGTGCTGTGTGCTAAAGCTGGAAGCAAACCCATTTCAGCTTGGACTAAATACATTTGCTATCAACTGCAGTGGGGTCCAGTCACAAGGACCTTGTCTCCATGCCCTGTTGTTCTGGCAATCCAGAAGAACATCTACCATCCGGTCCTCAGCTTGGGTATTGTGAGTACAAATTAGGGTATTCCCCTGCAGTCTGTTTTCAATCACAAGTGTGTCATCTAATTCTCGTTGTTTCCCTACTTCATGGACTAAGCCATCTGGCTCCAGATTACAATTGGGTGCTGCGCATATATTTTCTTCTACAGGGCCCCATCCATCTGCACCTGCCAGCCAACCCCGAGCAACGGACCTGGCTAGCCCCTCCCCCCCCAACCTGGGTACCCAGAGTGTGACTTTTCAGACCCTGTATGTGTGCACAGTACTGTGATTTAATGCCACCAATTAACCTGATTTCCCCCTCCCATGTTACTGCCCCCTAAATAAATCAGATTTGTTGTTGTTACACTGTATACTGTCTGTGGTGTTGGTGCTTATGGAAACAGTATTGTGTTTTGCTGTGTATGTTGTTTAACCTTATTTTACAGAGGGTCCTCAGAGACGTGCTGCAGAATCAGTCTCGAGGGTAAGTGATATCTATATGAGTGAACAGTGTGTATACATGGGGTATTGAGGCTGTAACTCCAGGGTACTGTGTGAGTCACTAGAGGGAATAAAAGGTGGTCTCAGTGTCCCAGAGGGCTGTGACCAAGCTAGTCTAACCACTACAAACCCTGACCTCTGGGTGGAGGCACCCGCCATAGGACCTAGGCCCCTAAACCTGTCTGTAGTCAAACAGGCAGGGGTAGTCGCCCTTGCGATAGCACCACCTAGGGGTTACACTGGGATGCCCAATCCCCAGTGTCAGAGGCAACTTCTCTGTCCCCTCCCTCACGCCCCCCTGCACTTCATACTGTATGATACCAGGGTGCCCAATTCCCAGTGTCGAACCTGATAGCCCTCCCCCTTGACCCAGCAGTGTGGGGCACTGGGGTGCCCACTACCAGTGATCCCAAGTGTCATGCTGGCACTGGAGTACCCAATCCCTAGTGTTGAACCCTGTAAAACAGAAAACCGTCCCACAACTTTTTTTTTATTTAATTTTTTTTTTGTAATCCTGAAATAAAGAAAACGGTCCCACATCATCTGCACCATCCCCAACCCCTCCATCATGACCCTCCCACTCAACATCCAGCACACGCACCCTTACTCTATACTTACAAAGCCAATATCCAATGTCAAAAGTCTCTTTGGACTGGAGACATATTTTCACTCTTCAATGCTGAACTGGAAACAGGAAAGCAGATAAGTGCCATATAATGTATTTCAATGGTATTTTGATCCCCATCTCATGAACGCTGATGGTGGAATTATGTGTAAAATCATCTTTTGGGCTTAATTTTATTTATTTAGTTTTTGTTGACCGGGTAAGTGCAGTAGACAAATTCTGCCTATTTTCAGGAATGACTCAAGGGAGGGGGATACAGATGAATGCCAACTGACTTTGAACCAGATTAAGCTGTTTGTGATATTCTTAGTGAATGGGGGGAAATTTGGCCAGGGCACTGGGGAAATTCCCCTACTCTCCTGTAGGGGGAACCTCTGGGCAAGATGGCCACTTTCTCTGAGCCTTTGACCGAGATGGCTGTGCAAGAGGTAGTGGAGATGGTCTCCTCCACTGCCTTGCAGTCTCCTGAGACTGTAAGCTTTTTCAATGCTCCAAATACTTTGGAGGGAGCACCAGAAGTCCAGAAATATTCTGCAACCAGCGAGATAAACAGACAAGGAATGGGAGGAAAAAGCGGTAATGACAGTGATTTGCCACCCAAGACGATCTCAATTGTCTGAAAGGAGAAGCCTCAAGATTTAACTGAAGAATTGGAAGTCCAGCTGATGCAGGAGGAGCAAGTTCTTCTTTCAAAGCAAAGAGAACTATGCAAAGCGATTTCCTTAGGGAGGACCATGCTGAGCCCGATTAAAGCTGCAAACACTGAGGTGTCACTCCCTAGAAACCATCAGCAGGCCCAGCTGCAACTCTCTGGTGCACCTGGGTGAACAACGGCAACATCAGATTGAAAGAAGGAGTCACCTGCTGAGCAGCGGCCAGCCAGACAGCAATGCAACTTCATGGCAAGTACATCTAATGCTCCTTTATTTGTGTTTAATGGGAACAAAGCCAGGGTTAACATTGATTCAAACTTTAACAAGCATTTGTCAATGCCGGAGTTCATCAGGATTGCTGTTGGTACACACCCATTGGCAGGACTACAGTTCCCAGCAGAAAGAACAAGTAATGCCACCAAGTTCCCATTCCTGTTGAAATACAGTGAAGTGCATACCTGTTTCCTCAATTCATGATCTGGCTTTGAAGAGTGACGATGTGTCTGCGGTTCAGAGAAGATGAGGGCACTGGAGCCCCACCATGAGTTGGGGGGGGGAGGCGTTATAGTAAGGAACCCTAATGCCCCGGGCGTTAGTTGGTATTTGCACTATAAATTTTCAACATGGCCTTTTGTGACCCCCACCTCATGAAAGCATTTGGGACCTCTGCTCATGAACAGTGGCACTGTGATTTTGCTAATCTGTTCCGAACATTGATTTCTCATAGCGACCACGCAATTCTGCAGCAGATGTGCGAAAGGACAGGATGTGAAAAATTACAGCTGTACCATTGATAGGGAGGTGTGAAGAGACGGCAGTGCTGAACATCTGGAGTGAAAATATTAAAAATTCTTGAACGTACAAGCGTACGTGGAAACTGTACAATGCAAACTCGTAACAGTCATTTAGTGGAACAATTTCACCAAAATTTTAACATAGGCATTTTATGACCTCTGCTTATGAACACTGTTACTATGATTTTCTTACTCTGTCATGAATTTTGATTTCTCACAGTGACTGCGCCATTGTGCGCCAGATGTGCGAAAACACATTTTGGGCAGGATGTGAACAATGCAGCTGTACTGTTTATAAGGAGGTGTACAACACTAACATTGTTGAAACTCTTGAGTGAAAATATTACAAATCCTCAATGTTACGAGAGTGCGTGGAAACTGTGCAACGCACGCTCATAAAATAGTCATTTTATGGACTTTTGTCACCAAATTTCCAACATAGGCATTTTGGGACCTCCACCCATGAACAGTGTCACATGATTTTCTTAATCTATCCTGAACACTGATTTCCCACAGCAACTGCACTATTCTGCGCCAGAATAATAATAAAAAGGAAGAGCTGGAGGCACTCATATGCAGAGAGCAAAATGTGGATATGGTATTTATTACGGAAACCTGGTGGTCAGAGGACAAGGACTGGGGTATAGAAATTCCAGGATTCACCCTATTTCACAGGGATAGGGATGGAAGGAGAGTTGGGGGGGGGTAGCAGCATATATATCAATCAAAATCAAGGTTACAGATATAACAGAACATGTTAAGGCAGAGGTAACTGGGCCAGGGACTATCTGGATCCAGAAAATTACATATGCTCAAAAACCCACTATTATTGGGGTCTGTTACAGGCCACCCGGGGCATCAAAGGAGTTGTCAGACCAGATCAATGGTGAGTTAACTTGAGCGTGCAAATTAGGCAAGGTAATAATGGTTGGAGATTTAAATTACAAGGACATCGACAGGGAAGGCCAACTGGCCAGAAATCAAACTAGTAAAACATTTATGGAACTCTGCCGGAGCGAGACATTACCCAATATGTGACTGCCCCTACAAGGGGAAAAAACACCCTCGATTTGGTCATGGCAGTAAAGGATATAAACATTCTGGGATGTCAAACAACCACACCTCTAGGGAGCAGTGACCATGTAGGGATAGGCTTCTCATATCAGCAATACCCTCCCTTGGATAAAGGCTGTAGAGAGGTTTCAGCTTGAAAACTGTGGATAAGGAAAAAATTCAGAGATAGATGGAGGCCATAAACTGGGATAAGCTGCTGAAAAACAAAACAGTGGAGGAAATGTGGGATACTTTCAAAAAAA
The DNA here is from genome assembly GCA_016271365.2 of Neoceratodus forsteri. Taxonomy (NCBI): domain Eukaryota; kingdom Metazoa; phylum Chordata; order Ceratodontiformes; family Ceratodontidae; genus Neoceratodus; species Neoceratodus forsteri. Next base: position 79,165,838 of record CM028133.1, on the reverse strand, counting down.
CAAATCTTTGTAATATGCAACAAACATACAAACAAGCATTTGTCAATGCCGGATGTTCGCTTGCAGGTGTTTGCAGTGGTGTTTGGCATGTATGGTGCTTTACCCTAATGCCCTGTGCGATTGCTGGTATTTGCACTACAGATTTTCAGCATGACCTTTTTGTTACCCCCACCTCATAAAAGCATTCGAGACCTCTGCTTATGAACAGTACCACTGTTATTTTGTTAATCTGTCCTGAACGTTGATTTCCCACAGCGACCACACCATTCTGCTCCACATGTGCAAAAACACAGTTCGGGCAGGATGTGAAAAATGACAGCTGTAGCATTTATAGGGAAGTGTGAAGGGATGGCAATGTTGAACATCTGGAGTGAAAATAAAACAATTTCTCGAACCGCACGAGCGCATGGAAACTGCGCAATGAGCGCTCATGACAAGTCATTTTTGACTTTGTCACCAAATTTTCAACATAGGCATTTTGGGACCTCTGCTCGTGAACAGTGTCACTGTGATTTTCATAATCTGTCCTGAGCATTGATTTCTCACTGTGACCACACCATTTTGCGCTGGATGTGCAAAAACACATTTCAGCCAGGATGTGAAAAATGTCAGCTGTACTGTTCATAAGGAGGTGTGAAAAAATGCCAGTGTTGAAAATCTGGAGTGAAAATATTTCAAATTCTCGAAGTTATGAGTGTGCGTGGAAACTGCGCAACGCACGCTCGTAGCACGGTCATTTTTTGACATTTTTTCACCAAATTTGCAACATAGGCTTTTGGGAGCCCACCTCATTAACAGTGACACTGTTGTTTAGTTAATCAATCCCAAAAGGTGATTTTGTGCAGTGACCATGAAATCACCTTTGGGGACCGAATAACTCACATGACAGTAACTGAATTCATGAGGTGGGGTCCCAAGAACCCCCTGTTGAAAATGTGGTGCCAAAATTTGCAAAAATGCCCGAGATAGCCACCTAAGTTGAAAAAAAAAACATTTATGCCATTATACAGCTTACCATCATTTCTTCAGTTTGCATTCAGCTTTCAAGAGTGCAGACGTGTTCCCACTCCACTGAAGATCATTGAGCCAGGCTCCGGAGGTAAGTATGGGGTGAGGAGGAGGTGGGGTATGCAGAGGAGGTGGGTGTGGGTTCGGGGAGGGGCACAAGACACAGCGAGGGACAGTTTTCTGTTTTCACAGGTTTTAAAAAAACAAAAGATGTTGCGGGACAGTTTTCCCATTTACAGGGACAATGGGCATGCTGGGGTGGGCTCCCAGCATGCCACCTGGGTGTTTGTTGGGGGGGGGGCCTGGAGACAATGGGGACTGGGCATTCCGTCTGCACATACAATGTGTTTGGTGGGGGCAATAACAAGGGATCAGGGTAGACGGCAGCAGAGGGAGGAAGTGGGAGGGATTTTATTAGCAGCCAGAGGGAAAAGGGTGCCGTCAATATGCTAAACACACACATGTTACCACCGCTGATTGCAGTGGTGCTTTTCCTTTAACTGAAGACCACTGCAGCCAAACTGCTGTCATAGACAGCTCATGCATCCATTGGTGCAGTAGGGTTGCACACGTTACACTGAGCACTGCATTGGACAGGAGGTCACACCTTCAAAAAGTGTACTGTCCCAAAGCGTTCCTTGCACATGCATGCAGGCGAATGCAAAGATAAACAAGCATTTGTCAATGCCGAATGTTGCTTGCTTCCTTCTATGTGCTGTTTAGGTATTTGGAAGTCATTGGAGTGCAATGTTGAAAATTAAGAACTTACGGCGTGCGTGGAACTGCGCATAGCATAGCGTACAAATAAAACTCAGTCATTTTAATTTTTCACCAAATTTTCAACATAGCTATTTTAAGACCTCTGCTCATGAACAGTGTCACTGTGATTTTCTTAATGTGTCCCATACATTGAGTTCGCACACCGACTGCGCCATTGTGCGCTACATGGGCGGAAACACGTTTTGGGCAAGATGTGAAAAATGCCAGCTGCACTGCTCATAAGGAGGTGTGGTAAAATGGCAATGTTGAAAATCTGGAGTGAAAATATTGAAAATTCGCAAACTTACGAGCGTGCATAGGAACTGCGCAACGCACACTCGTAAAACAGTCATTTTTAGGAATTTTTCACCAAATTTTCAACACAGCCATTTTAAGACCTCTGCTCATGAACAGTGTCACTGTGATTTTCTTAACGTGTCCCATACATTGAGTTTGCACACCGACTGCGCCATTGTGTAAGCTACATGGCGGAAGCTGCGTTTTGGGCAGGATGTGAAAAATGACAGCTGTACTGCTCATGAGGAGGTGTGTAAAATGGCAATGTTGAAAATCTGGAGTGAAAATATTGAAAATTGCAAACTTACGGCGCGTAGGAACTACGCAAACTGCGCTCGTAAAATGGTCGTTTACAGAATTTTTCCATCAATTTTCAAAATAGGCTTTTGAGAGCCCACCTTATGAACACTGGCAGTGTCGTTTCATTAATCATTCCGGAAAGGTGATTTTGCACAGGGACTGTGAAATCACCCTTCGGGCCCGAATAACACCATAACAGTGACAGCATTCATGAGAAGGGGTCCCAAAAACCCCATGTTGAAAATTTGGTGCAAAAATTCCAAAAAATGCCTGAGATATGCAATAAAGTTGAAAAACCCCTATCTTTCCCATTATACAGCTTACCGGCATTTCCTCAGTTCGCGGTCGGCTTTGAAGAGTGCAGACGTTTTCCCGGTCCACCGATGATCATCGCGCCGAGCTCTGGAGGTAAGTATGGGGTGAGGGGTGTGTGTGGGGAGGCAGGGTGTGCAGTGGGTGGTTGCAGGTTGTGGGAGGAGGGTTGGGAGACAGTGATGGAACGTTTTCTTATTTACAGGTTTTTTTTTTTTTTATTCAGACGACGCGGGACGTTTGCCACGCTGGGGTGGGCTCCCAGCATGGCAGCAGGGAAAGCTGTTTGGGGCGTGGAGCTGGCGGGGTTGGGCACCCCGTTGGCCAAAACAAGATTTGCCAGCTGGGGTGGGCTCCCCAGCGTGGCACCAAAGCTTTGGGGGCGTGCAGACTTTGGCGTATTTTGTTTGACAGCTCATACAGGCGCTGCCAGCACTGATCACAGCAGTGGTTTTCTTTGAAGTGAAGACCACTGCTGTCATACACAGCACCCGTATCCATTGGTGCAGGACCGCCATACCTGCTCAACGGAGCAGTGGATTGCACAGGACAGTCACACCTCCAAAGTGTCCTATTCTCCCAAGACGTTCCTTGCGCATGCGCACAAGCGAACGTAAAAAGGTAAAGGTATACAACAGGAAAGATGGTTCACAAAGATAATACTCAAAGCAGTAAACAAAAAGAAACGGTTATATCTACATTACAAAATGTGTAGAGATACTGTCACCTGGGATAAATATAGAAGAAGAAGAATCTGCATTTATATAGTGCTTTTCATACACAGTATCCCAAAGCGCTTTACAAGCAATGCTACACTGGTAGTAAAGTGATTGAATGTGTGGTGGCCATATCACACATCATCACCCACACACAGCCTGGATAATTGCATGAACTGGTTTTTGGGAAGGGGAATGTTGGTCAGGACACCGGGAATTTTCCCTGCTCTTTGTGAAGAGTGCCCTGGGTTCTTTTTCTTCCACCTGGACACCCACCAGGATGGGCAGAAGAGACCTCAGTTTAACATCTCATCCGAAGGACAGCACACCCCAGCAGTACAGCACCCCCAATACTGCACTCAGATGCCAGCGATTTTTAGATGCAAGTCCAATCCTGATGTGGGCTGAGAACCCATGACCTTCTGGTCCAGAGGCGGATGTGCTACCACGTTGACACCCGGCACAGGTCAAATGTAAGAAATTGATAAAATGAAGCAAGCAGAGAATGGAAGTAAGGCTAGCTTCCTCCGCTCATAAAGAAAATATGCAAAGTTTCTACAGCTATGTAAATTTCTTGAAGAAATCAAATAATAACCTATGTACTATTAAGGATGGGGGCACCCAAATATCGGACCCAACGAAGGTAGCAAATGTCTTTAACAAATAATTCAGCACAGTCTTCGCAGCTAAGTCTACGGGTTCAGTGAAGTTTAACCCAAATAAAGAAACAGATATGGAAATCTCAGCTGAGGTCATTGTAAATAAAATAAGGACACTGAAGAACACAAATGCAGCAGGGCCTGATAACATAATGAATAATATTCTTAAGCTACGCTCACCTAATATTGCCATCCCCCTAAGTTATATCTTCCAGAAGTCACTGGGGGAGGGGGTGGTGTCTGGGGATTGGCTGACAGCAAACGTGATACCCATTTATAAGAAGGGAGATAGAGCAGACTACACAACTTATAGGCCCATGAGTTTAACATCGGTGCCAGGTAAAATAATGGAATCAATACTAAAGGATGCAATAAATATATATCTAGCGGAGACTGATCAGGAAGATAGGGAGCAGCATGGATTTGTGGCTGGTAGGTCATGTATGACAAACATGTTATGTTTCTATGAGAAAATGTCAGCAGCATTGGACGGGGGGGAGTCGATGGACTTTATGTACCTGGATTTTGCTAAGGCCTTCGATAAGGTACCACACATAGAAATTCTAAATTGTTTGTCAGAAATAGATATGGACTATAGGGTATGTAATTGGATCCAGGCCTGGTTGGTGGATGGGAATCAGAGAGTGTGTATAAATGGATACCTATCTGATGAGATCCTGGTGACTGGGGAGGGGTCCCCCAAGGGTCGGTGCTGGGACCGGTGTTGTTTAGACTCTTCATAGCACAAATGGGGAAAGGGGCATACAACTGGGTGAGTAAACATGCAGATGATACCAAACTGGCTGGCTTGGTGACATAGTCGGGGGGACAGAGACAATACAGAAGGACTTGGATAAGATTAATAAATGGGCAACTGAAAAGGACATGAGTTTTAATGTAGACAAATGCTGTGTGATCCATATGGGGATCAGACACCCTGAACATTGTTATCAGATAAATGGGCAAATCCTTAGGAAGTCAGAGGTGGAAAAGGACTTGGGCATATTAGTAGACCAGAAGCTTCAGCACCGTGCTCAATGTGATAAATTATAAAAGCAATTAGGGTCCTATGGAATATCAAAAAAAAATTTAAAAGTAGAAAGGAAACTGTGACTATGCCTTTGTACAGGGCCTATGTTAGGTCCATATTGGACTACAGTGCCCCTGTGTGGGGGCCAATTAATAAAGGGGCAGTGACAAGTTTGGAGAGGGTACAGAGAAGGGCCACTAAGATGGTCCATGGCATGCGGGATAGGTCCTACCTGCAGAGAGAGGTAGACCTAAGACACTAGGGATGCAATGGAACAGTTGGCGGAACCTGCAACGGCCGGTTCTCCAGCTGTCACAAGCCTGCCTGCACCTAAGTCCCATAGCTTCCCTCCTGGAACTCATCCCTGGACACGCTAGCAGGGACACAATGAAACAGTTTGCAGAACCTGCAACAGCCGGTTCTGTGGCCGCTGCCAGCCCATCTGCACCTAAGTCCCATAGCAGCCCTCCTGGAACTCATCCCTGGACACGCTAGCAGGAACACAACAGAACTGCTGGCGGAACCTGCAACGGCCGATTCTGCAGCCGCCACCAGCCCGCCTGCACCTAAGTCCTGTAGCTGCCCTCCTGGAACTCATCCCTGCACACGCTAGCAGGGATGCAATGGAACAATTGGAGGAACCTGCAACGGCCGGTTCTGCAGCCGCCAGCAGTCCACCTGCACCTAAGTCCCGTAGCTGCCCTCCTGAAACTCATCCCTGGACATGCTAGCAGGGATGCAACGGAACAGTTTGTGAAACCTGCAATGGCCAGTTCTCTGGCCGCCGCCAGCCCACCTGCATCTAAGTCCCATAGCCGCCCTCCTGAAACTCATCCCTGGACACGCTAGCAGGTATGGCTGCTAAAGCTCCAGCTGGAGCCAACCAGATACTGCTGCCACCCGATTGGTGCTGTGTTTCCTCACTGCTCCTGATTGGGCCATTTTTGGCCAAAGACACTACCTGATTGGAGTGCCTTTCTACCCACTCCACTGCCTGCTTGATCTCCCTACAGATGAATCTCTAGCTAAGGGGCCAGTTTGTTACAGTAATTTTCAAGCAGACATTTTAAAATTGTGTAAGGTTTTCTCTTTAGCCACAGTGAATTTTAAACTGCCATTTTCTACACTGTATGTTTTTTTTTTCTTAAACCTGATTAGCGATAGCATAGGCTGATTTAGAAGTTATTGTACTAATCTATTTTTAGATAAGTATTGCAACTGCTTTCTAATCCTACGTCCCCTCTGGTGTGCGCTTAGCATTGCCCCCTCCACCTAGGCTACTCATCTCTCCTCCATTTTCCTCTTTGTTTCTGATCTCCCCCTATATAGATTTCACTCCACTGAACTTGGACTCGCTCTCCACCCCCTAGCCCGCTTCTTACTTCCCCCCCGTCTGCACTCATTAATTGCCTCCTTTTGTCCTGTAGCAACCCCGTCCCTGCCACTCTTTATGTCTGCCTTTGTCTCTTCTACTCTCCTCCATCTCCCCCCTGCGTTGTTGGCCTGCCACCAGCCCCACCCAGTCTGCACTGTTCCAATTTTCCACTAATCTCACAGTCTGTTTCTCCCTTCCCTCACTAGGGACGCAACGGAACAGTTGGCGGAACTTGCCACGGCCGGTTCTGTGGCCGCCACCAGCCTGACTGCAACTAGGTCCCATCCTTGAACTCATCCCTGAACACGCTAGCAGGTACGGCTGCTAAAACTCCAGTTGGAGCCGACCAGATACTGCTGCCACCCGAGTGGTGTGGCATTTCCTCACTGCTCCTGATTGGGCCATTTCTGGCCACTGACACTACCTGATAGGAGCACCTTTCTACCCACCCCATGGCCTGCTAGATCTCCCTACAGATGAATCTCTAGCTAAGGGGCCAGTTTGTTACGTAATTTTCAAGCAGACTGTTATTTGTCCCACCCCCTCCACCCCTGCCCAGGCCTCCTTTAAATACACTGTAGCTCCTTTCTCCACATCTTGTGTACAGTCCATTGGCTCTCCACTACCCTTACTGAATACTGGCAAGCTACAGTCTTGCTGAGAAGGACCTACAGAGCCCTGGGATCTCTCTCTTGCTGCTGTCTTCATGGATTATCCCTCACTTACTATTCTGTTGACCTAGAGTAGGGTCTTTTAGGGCCCCACACTTGCTTCTTGCTCTCTCGTTTTCTCCATCTCTGTTGGTCCAATAACCGCACCTCTATAAAGTTCCCCATTTGGAAAAAAGCACACTCACTTATTTCTACCCTACAACGGTTTACATCCCTGAAATTTTGCTCTAACAGCCACAAGACCACCTGTCTCTCTAAGTGTGCCCTAGACCTCCAGCTCTCTGAGTTGGCTGTTGGTGAGACTGCTGCACTGTCCCAGCCCAAGTATAAGGGCTCTGCATCTGATACACTGCTTGCCATAGTCATAGACTCCCTAAACCAGGCTTTCAGAATAATTCTGGTGATGGCATTGACCTGCCCTAGTGTCCTATATGGCACCGTGAAACAACCTCCATGTCTGCACACTCTGCATAAAAGCATGCACTACGATCCTGGCATGGTCACTGGAATACCAGCACATAACAACGTGGACCTAGGCACTTCTAGCTGGATCTTATACCTTCAGAGGTTACTGACTCCAATTACTACTGTGTACAACCCCCCTTCACTTCTACCGCTCTGCCTCACAGTGCGCACGCCCAACTATCATCCTAAAGTTAAAAGACAACTACCCCACAAGCTCATATGTAAAATGCTCAAAGGTTTCCTCTTGAGAATCCTGCTAATGCTACTTCTCCTGTCTGGCAATATCCACCCCTAACCCTGGACCCAATGCACCAACTGCACTACCTGGTCAAAGGAAGGGTGGGACCCTCACGATTGCTTTTCTCAATGTCTGCAGCCTCCTCAGCAAGCTTAATAATCTCATTAACTGGGTTCAGCAACACAATCCCGACATCCTCTCTATAGTTGAAACTTGGCTTAACCCAAAAATTCCTGACTCTGCAGTCGCCATCCCTGGATATGTTATATACAGGCAGAACAGGACTACAAAAAGGGGTGGGGGCTGTGCGATTTATCTAAGGGACACTTACATAGGACATGCCCTATCAATCCCAAACCCAGGTACTTGTCATAAAAGTTCTCCTTGGGGCACATAACAAAGCGCTGACAATAGCCTCTGTGTACTTTCCCCCTAAGGAGCAATCTTTTGGTTTCAGCAACATCTTGAAATATCTAAGGGGACAGCGTATTAGCTCAGAAACAATAATCCTAGGAGACTTCAGCATAAACTGGCTCTCGCCTGATGCCTACTCCTATAAGGATGCTGCTGCAGCGCAGCACCTCACCCAGCTTGTCACCACCCCCACCAGATATAACTTCGAGGCAGGTTCTCACACCCTGCTTGACTGGATCCTGTCTAACCGTCCAGAACATATTTCCCAAGTGGATGGGCTCCCTGACACCATTAGTGATCACTCCCCCATTACCTTTGTCTGGTCCAACAAGTTCTGTAAGCCCCCTCCTAAGTTTATATATGCAAGAGTATTAAAGCAGAGTCACCTTGAATCTCTCAGATTTCATCTTCAAAACTTGGACTGGTCCCCATTAGACACTATCACTGATATTAACACAGCACTGGAACTCCTTATCTCACAGTTCACTGCTGCCTGTGATACCTTTGCACCTGTCAGAAAGATAAAGGTAAGAGGGAACCCAAACCCATGGATAACACCCAAGCTAATATCTCAGATGAAACTGAGAGACCACCTCTGGCATTGTGAAAGAGCCTCATCTAGGCATGTGGACATCCAATGATATAAGCTGCCATAAAAAATGTATGCATGCCATCTGAACCTGTAAAAGAAACTACTTCACGGAAACGCTCACTAACTCCTGAGGAGTTGGGAAAAGGTTTTGGTGTAACCTAAAAGATCTCATGGGAAAAGATCCCAAGCTACCACCCACAATGCTTATCATCAATGGAGCCCCAGTTCTTGATCTTGGGGTAATTGCCAATACCTTCAATGATGCTTTCTTGGATCTGGGTATTGTACTGCTGCCTGATTTCTTTGACATACCTAACACTAGTACTCACCCTGGTGACACATCCGTTGACAGCAGCACCCACAGTTCCACTTCAAAGAGACTCCAATTCACCTGGCATGAACCTACATTCGCAAGGTCATCCATGAACCTTGTACCAGCAGTAACTCTCTTGATCTCAAACTAATCTCACTCGTCTTTGAAGAAATCCTATTGCCTATCACAAAGATCTTTAACCTCTCACTTAGATCAGCACAGTTCCCATCTCTCTAGAAACAGGCGCTTGTCACACCTGTGCATAAGAGTGAAGACAGGGCACTTCACACCAACTACTGTATATACCGTCTTTTGGATGAGACGTTAAACTGAGGTCCCATCTACCTGGATTGGTGGTAGTTTAGGTGGATGTTAAAGATCCCATGGCACTTATTGAAAAGAGTAGGGGAATATTTTATTTAGATCATAACAAAAAAATCTGTCAAGATACATTCTAGGTCAATGTCATTATCATACAGAAAACCAAAACAATAAAATGAACATCAAAAAATACCTAGATCCATAATAATAACTTATTCTTGATACAAAACCACACAGAAACTATAGTAACTCCCCCTCTCTCTCACCCTACTAAAAGAGTAGGGAACAGTTAGAAAATCCTCTGTATCAAATAAATCTAATATAAGAAGGAATCTATAATATACACAATTCCAGATATCCCGAAGACAAATCAAAATTGGCAGATAGTTGTTTTCCCTCCTTGTTTCCGTTCCCTTCCCTTTCCTCCTCCCCCCTTTTTTTCCCCATTCCCCACATTGCTATTTCTCAAGGTCTTACTATTTCCACTGAGTCTTTAGTAAAGAGTGAGAGAATTGTGTAGAAATAATACAGTAAAACCATCACTTCCATAGTAACTTTGTTTAAGTTATTGGAACATCGGAGTCTGTGATCCAAGGGAATCCAATCCATAGTTCCATCAGTTGAGTATTTGACAAGGAAATGTATTCAGCTTTATAGATGTGTTTCAGTTGCTGCGTTATTTTATGTAACAAGTCAGGTAATGAGCCTTCCTGTTGTTGTAAAGTAAAAGCACATCTAGCCAACCATATTTGCCACTTGATACTTGTGACCACTATTTGTAAAGTATTATAATGCCATTTACTCGTCCATTTACTATCAAATATTCCAAACATTTATCCTCCCTCCATGTCTGTGCCAGAAAGGCCCAATCCCCAGATACAAATGAACAGGAAAACAACAGATGCTCTATCGTTTCTTCTTGTTGAAAACAATCTGGTCGAATGCACAGTCTGTCTTGTTGTGCCTTTTGTTTTGATTAGATGTAACATTTATTTTCCCATGACAGGCCAGCCAATGAAAATCCCATACATGGATGGGTATAAGTTTATTAGTCAGAAAATTTAACAAAGATGGTCTATACTGTAATGGGCAGTTCCCAAACACAACCTCAAGCTGACAAGTTGTTTCCAACAAGTGAAAATACAGCTGTTTTCTTGATAAATTCAATACGTGAATTGTTAATAAATTCCACTGTTTAATATGCAGGAAGGTACCTCGTATATATTCTGGAACCATTGCCGATTTCTTAAAACACTTCAAAGCTTGTGCTTCCCATAACTGAAGCCAGATCCTACAATTTATCCGTAACATGACATCCCACCCACATGATTCTTCTGACAATAAAGGTCGAACAGTTTCAAAAATAAAAAAACTATTAAAGAATAAGATCGTGTTTGTCATATTAAGGCCACCCTGATTAACCGGAAGATATAAAATATTTCGCTTTATAGGGTTCAGATGGCTTCCCCAACAAGCCTGAAAAAATATCCCTAAAAGCCCAATTTCTAAGAATTTAGGTGGAGGGAAAACATAACTCAAATATAAAAAAACAGGAATTAAGCAGGATTTAATAAGAAAAACCCTTTTCTTCTTTCCAAACTTCCATTTATTCCATAAGGCCACTTTTCTTTGACCTAATACAAGTTTCTTTTCCCAATTAAAGCAATCTATTTCTACATTACCCCCAATAAAAACCTAAAACTTTCAAAGGATCTGAAGTTATGGGAATGCCAGCAGTGAATTCCTGGGTATTTAAATGATATGGCAAACGTTGGCCAGAACACTTATTAAGATTCAAAGTGGCTCCTGTAAATGTCTCAAATTCTGCACAAATAGCTAGACTCTTATACACTGAAGATGCATCTTTTACCATAAGTGTCATATCATCTGCATAAGCCATAATTTTATTCCGCAAAATTTGTTCTTGGGATCCTAAACTTAATACTGTAGGAGAACCATTAATTTTCTGCAAAAGAGGTTCTAAAAAAAAAGCTTACAGAATGGGGCTGAGTGGGCATCCCTGTCACACACCCCTTTTTAGGGCAATAAGGGGACCCTTCCATCCTTGAATAACTGGACAAACTGTTGCTGTACGATACATGCTTTTTAACCATTGGATCATGGTGTCTGGAATGTTATAGTGTGTTAAAATCATCCATAAAGCCTCATGATTTACCTTATCAAAGGCTTTGAACTGGTCTAGGGACAGGAGATAACCCTCTAGCATTCCCCTTTTTCCCTGCTCCACTAATTCTCGTAGAAAAAAAGTTGCGATTGAATTTTCCTTCCTGGGGTAGCATAGACTTGTGCTAAAGAAATCAATTTATCAGCTATACGGGAAAGTCTATTCGCTAGAATTTTCATAAGTAGTTTAAAATCTGAATTTAAAAGTGTAATAGGGTGCCAATTATCCAAATTGAGTTTATCCTGATTTTTATATATGAAAGTTAAACTGCCAGCATTCATAGAGAGTGGGACAAGTTCTGACATTAAAATTTCATTAAACACTGAAGTCAATTCCTCCAGACACAAGTTACCTATAAATTTAAAAAGTTATTTTGTAATACCATCAGGGCCTGGCAATTTCTTCCCTGCCATAGTGAATAGTGTTGTTTTTAGTTCTACCACCGAGATTTTAGATGTCAAAAGGTTCTTTTCTGTGTTTTCTAATATAGGAATAGAACAGTCCTTTAAAAAGGATTGGAATCCTGACATAGAGGCCGAAAGAGGATGAACCATGCCTGCAACATAATCAGACACAATTCTACTAATGTCCTTTGTATCTTGATATACCACCCCATCGGTACCTCGGACAGCAGAGATAGATTTTTTTTTTAATTTGGATTGCCAAGATTCATAAGGACAAGCAGTGGCTAAATCGCCTTGAGTTCCAAATTGTTGTTGAAATCTCAGAGATTTCGCTCTGTTATCATGAAACTGAACCATATTCTCTGTAATCTGGGAAATTTGAGTGGTTAAATTCTGACCTGTTTCATAAGAAATTGAGTATAATTGTTGTAGTATTCTTCTATTCTGTAAATAGGATAAATATTCTGACCAAGAAACCCTTTTCCCAAGTTGTTTACATAGCTTAATAAGCTCCTGTTTAGTATCTTCCCACCAGAGTACTGGATTATCAAAAAAAAAACAAAAAAGGATTTACGCGTTAGAATAAAGTCATGTATTTGTGTAAAACATTGAGGATGTGAAAGCAAAGAAGAATTACATTTCCAAAATCCACATCCTCTTCGCTGTCCAGTAACTGGTCCAATAGTTACTGAAATCATATGGTGATCAGTGAACTCTAGAGCTAATACTTCCGCCTGCTGTAGAGATACAGTAGGGGAAATAAAAAGATAATCAATACAAGAAAATATCGCACCTTTATGAAATTTGGGAAGAACCTTTATTTTTTCAATGATAGACTGAGTCTATTAAATGTGGTTTGTGGATGATAGTAGACAACAAATTGGAGTCACAGTATTGTTTACCCTGTTTCGCAGTCAAAGGACAATTGAAATCTCCAGCAAAAATAATACTGTGTGAGGTATGTAAATAAGGTTCCAGTGTCTGAAGAAGTTTACAGCGTTGTGCTTTTTGTTGTGGAGCATATAGATTAATTAATCTATAGTGCTTCTCCTAGATGAGGACATCTAAGATTAAAATTCATCCCGAAAATAAATCAGAAAGTTTCAAAACTTTCGTATCTGGATATTTAAAAAGAATACCAAGGCCAGCACAGGGTTCTGTACTTAGTGACCAGAATGAAGGTCCCAGACACCAATCCTTCAAGGCCATTTGTATCTCATGCAGAGTACGCAATCATGTATCCTGCAAAAAATAGAACCCCAAATGAAAATTAGCCAGTATCAAGAAGATCATATGTCATCTATTTATCTGTTTAATACTGTTAGCATTAATTGTATGAAATGCAAATGGATCAGTCATTTATGTTTGTTTAAGTGGACTTTTCCGACACTGCTTATCCAAGTGTTTTAATTTAACCCTCGCTTTCTGTTTTTGCTGTCCTCGAGGAAAAACCACCCCTTCTGTATCGGTAGTACCCTCTGGAACTGAGGAATCTATGGAGGAGGCATCTGAATCAATGTCTGAATGCTCAGACTGTAAGATATCAAATCTGTTGCAAGTTGGAATAACAGGGGGCTGCTGAGGCATTAGTTTTTCCAACTGCTTCTCTAGTTGATTGTCTGGTGACTCTGTTTCCAGGTCAGCAACCCGGTCCTTTTCTGGAATCCTTTTTGTAGGCATAATGATAGGAGAAGAATCAGAAAGCCATTTTCCTGAAGCTGAGTCAAAAACCCATCCAGCTGCTTTCAGTGCCGAAGAAACCGTCCAAGAAAGCTGTTGAGAATCAGTATGCACTACCTCTTCTGCACGTCTTAGGCCGAGCCCGTGTCAGCCATTCCCAATGTACTTGCAGTAGGAGGCAACCCAGGTGTTCCCGGCTGATTTACCTCTTCAGCGGCTTCTACTCTGCGCCGCCTAACTCTGAGGCTGTGTACTAGCAACCGGCACTTCTGAGTTACTCAGCTGGCTGCTTCTGACAGGTGAATCACTGCTGTCAGACTGCAGTTTTCGGAGTGAGGTTTCAAGCTGCGCTCATTTTTGAAAGAACCGCTGTTCTTCTGCAGCAAACTGCAGGCGTCATTCTTTCTCTTTGTGTAACACAATATTCTCATTCACTATGTTCTGCTGTCCCGTATCACAGGCCTCCGTTTCAGAGTTTAGGTCAGTTAACAAGCCTGGTATGGATTCTGCAATATTTAAAGCAAGTGAATCACTCACAGTCTCAACAGCCGCTGCCTCTTGATTAAGTCCATCCAAGTTCGAAGAAACAACCAAAATTGGGTTAACCTCCATTGAAACAGCCATCTCCATCGATGTATCTTCCACCACAGCTCCATCTCCTGTCGACTGGCTAGCATCCGCCATCTTGGCTAGCAGCAAACAAGATGGCCAGACAGTCCCCCTACTGGCCAAAGAGTAGGAGAATTTCCCTGGTGTCCTGGCCAAATTTCCCTCATTCACTAAAATTACCACCAACAGCTTAATCTGGTTCAAGGTCAGTTGGCATTCATCTGTATCCCCCTCTCCCCCGGGTCATGCCTGAAAATAGGCAGGATTTGTCTAGTGCACTTACCCGGTCAACAAAAACTAAATAAATAAATAATAAATAAACTACAGGCCCATTTCCATTCTCCCTCCACTTTCCAAAGAACTTGAATGCATAGTCTTCGACCAGCTAGTTGACTATCTGGAGAAATATGAAATCCAATGCCCTCAACAGCATGGATTTAGAAAAGGGCATAGTACCACGACTGCCCTTTTGGAGTTTACAGGTTTCATCCACAACACACTTGATCAGGGAAACTGTGCCGGTGTGGTGTTCATTGACCTAACAAAAGCTTTCTACACTGTCAACCACCCACTTCTACTCAGACAGCTTTCTTCCATTGGTCTCTCCAATGAAGCGCTACAATGGTTCAAGAGTTATCTTGTGGGCCGGTCCCAACAAGTCAGGATTACCAATACCACCTCGAATCAGAAGCCAGTCCTCTCAGGCGTCCCCCAGGGCTCCATCCTGGGCCCGTTGCTGTTTAGTCTGTTCATGAATAATCTTCCTAGTGCCTGTCAGCAGAGAATGTTACTATATGCAGATGATGTTGTCATCTTTGCCAGCCACTAGGACCCAAATCTCATTGTCTGTCATCTACAGCTTGACTTTGCGATGGTAGAAGAATGGTTCAGTGCCCACAAATTGATTCTGAACCACAGCAAAACCAAGGTTATGCTTTTTAGCAGTGTGCACAGCAAACATAAAGCCCATTCCCTCATCATCCAGAATGACTCTGGCACCCAGCTCGAGCAGGTCAAGCATTTCAAATATCTTGGAATCATGCTGGATAACTTCCTCTCCTACACACAACACATCAAGAATGTTGCCAAGGGGATAAACATTCAAACTGGAATGCTACATAGGCACAAGCATTGTATGACTACAGATGCTCTGCATCTGGCAACCCACAGCTCAGTCACCTCCGTCATTGACTATGGTCTAGCCAGCTATGGTTCTGCCTCACCTACTGCCCTCCATAGGGTAACGGTGGCACTAAACAAAGCCTGTAGATTACTCGTTGGCGCTGCCCACCTTACTAACATCTGTGAACTATATGCCCAGTCTGGATGGCTCCCACTCCTTTGTAGGATCCAGTATCAGACCTGCCTGCTAACAAAAAAGGTACTCCTAGGCCTCATGCCACCAGGGGTCGAAAAGCTTTTAAACACGCACTGTACCACTCAGCATACCCGTAACACCAGCAATCAAATCTTACAGGTTCCCAGATGTCAGACTTCTATGGTACAGATATTGTTTGCCTACAGGGCTCTGCACTGGTATAATGCTCTCAACTGGGATACCCAGACTGCTCCCAAAATTGACCCCTTCAAATGGCTGCTCCGGGTACACCTCACCTCTTCCAGTAGCTGTGATTGTTTCACTTAGAGCTCTGCCTCCCCTAGCACTCCAGATTTTCCTGCTACCTAGTCCACCTCTTCATTCCCTTCTGCTACCCACTGCTACCCCCACCCCAGCCCCACCAACACCAGCACTTATAGCTCCCCTGTCCCCTACCTCTATCCAACTAGCACTTCTCACTCCCTCCTCCCTCCTTGACACTGGCCTTATAGCCTGCCCACTCCTCTAGGGCTACCCTCCCTACTGTTCTTCCCCAATTGCCATGCACATCTAGTCTATTCATGAACTGCTTAGTTCTCAGTCTGAGCTAGTTTCACCATGTCTATTCACTGGTCCTAGCTCTACTCCTACCTAACATGTATTGTATCGAATTATTGAATAATGATGCGCACCCTTGTATGCTCTCTACCATCTGTGTAACCTCTGCATTATTTTTGTAATTTGAAGTGCAAGGTAGTGCTCCTGGGAAACAAAAATCCAGGTGAAGAGTACACAATGGGGGGTGAGATACTAACAACAACAAAAATGGAAAGGGACCTGGGGGTAGTCATATCAGATGACTTAAAGGTGGGCAAGCAGTGTGAGAGGGCAGTAAGGAGGGCTGAGGGATACTGGGATGCACAGGGAGAGGCATCACCAGTAGAAAACAGGAAGTTGTTATCCCTCTGTACAGACAGCTGTGAGACCCCATCTGGAGTACTGTGTGCAGTTCTGGAGACCCAATCTCCGCAAGGACATAAGACAAGATGGAAGCTGTCCAGAGGAGGGCAACTAAAATGGTGCAGGGTCTGCACCAGAAGATATATGAAGAGAGACTAAAGGAGCTTAATATGTATAGCCTCGAGGAAAGGAGGGAGAGGGGGACATGATAGAAACTTTCAAGTACCTCAAGGGAATCAACAAAGTCCAAGAGGGTAGCATCTTTCAAAAAAAGAGGTGTGCAAGAACAAGGGGGCACAATTTGAAGATAGAGGGGGCAGCTCAGAGGTAACGTAAGGAAGTATTTTTTCACAGAGAGGGTTGTGGATGCATGGAACGGCCTTCCGGAGGAGGTTGTGGAGTCAAAAACAGTGGTTGAATTCAAGCATGCATGGGACAGCCATAAGGCAATTCTAGGTGGTGGGGGTAGAAAGAAGTAGGCTGCTGGTTAACTAGGATCTGCAGCTTATCCATTAGGTAGAGAAATGGGCAGACTGGGTGGGCCAAGCAGTCCTTATCTGCTGTCATATTCTATGTTTCTATGTTAATAAATAAATTAAAAAAAAAATGTAATTGGAGACTAGAAGAGTCAGAGGGTACTTAATGTTATGTTACGATATAATGCAGGATGACCATACTGTATGTTAAACGAACTGAATCTTCAGTTTAAAAACAATAAACTGGGTACCAGGAGGCACCATCTCCAGTTAAGGCATATAAAGTGTAACACTAGTAAATGTATGGCGTTTTATACTCAGCAAGTGGTGGCCCCATGGAATGGGTTACCAGAGGAAATAGTACACGCTTTGAGTAAAGCACAGTTTAAAAGAAAATTAGATACCTATAACCTAGAAGGACACACTCCAATATATTATGGGTAAGAGGAAAGCAGTGCTGCATGGGTCAATCCTGGGTCACCTCAGCTCCTGACCACTTAGTATGAAACCTAGTATGAAGTGTGAAAACACATTTTGGCCAATGTTGCAAATCTGAATTGAAAATATTACAAATTCACAAAGTTGCGTGTGTATGTGGAAACTGCGCAATGCACACTTGTAACACAGTCGTTATATGGACTTTTGTCACCAAATTTTCAGCATAGGTATTTTGAGACCTCTGCTCATGAACAGTGTCACTATGATTCTCGTAAATCTGTCTTGAACACTGATTTCCCACAGCGACTGCGCTATTCTGTCCTGGAAGTGTGAAAACACATTTCGGCCAGGATGTTGAAAATGACAGCTGTACTCTTCATGAGGAGGTGTAAAAAAATACCAATGTTGAAAATCTGAAGTGAAAATATTACATATTCTCAACGTTACAAGTGTGCGTTGAAACTGTGTAACACATGCTCGTAATACAGTCATTTTTTGGAATTGTTTCACCAAATTTTCAACATGGGCTTTTTGGGAGCTCACCTCATGAACAGTGACACTGTCGTTTCATTACTCAGTCCCAAAAGGTGATTCTGCGCAGTAACCGCAAAATCACCTTTCGGGACCAAATAACCACGTGACAGTGGCAGAATTCATGAGGTGGGTTCCCAAGAACCCCATGATGAAAATTTGGTGCCAAAATTCACAAAAATGGCCAAGATATGCACCAAAGTTGAAAAAAATGCTATTTATGCCATTATACAGCTTACTAGCATTTCTTCAGTTCGCGGTTGGCCTTGAAGAGTGCAGATGTGTTTCCGGTCCATTGAAGATCATTGCGCTGGCTATGGAGGTAAGTATGGGGTGAGAGGGGGTATGGGGAGGTGGGGTGAGCAGAGGGTGGGCACGGGTTGGGGAGGGGCCACTGGACTTAACATGGGATCATTTTCTAGTTTACAGGTTTAAAAAAAATTTAAAAACCTCGCAGGAAGGTTATCTGTTTGACAGGGACATTTGGCACACTGGGGTGGGCTCCCAGCATGCCACCTGAGTGTTTGTGGGGGGAGCTGTAGCCGATGGGTTACTGGGCACCCCTGTCAGCACATACAGAGTGTTGGGGGGGCAAAAGTTGAGGGAGATTGGACACCTCCCTCAGCACACAACAAATTGGGGGGAGGGACATTATGCTGACAGGGAGTGGGCTCCCCTATTGGCAAATGAACTGGGGGTTGTGATGATGCCGACAGGGGGATTGGGCACCCCCGTCGGTTTGTTTTTCAATGGCGAGGGGGCATGCCAACAGTCTGGGCTCAGTGCATTCACACTGCTGTAAGCTACAGCAGTGTGAACGTGCAACCAGAAATGCAATGCAGGAATGCAACATCAAAGGCCCGAGCTGCGCCACTGCTGGTGTGGCTCTGTCCTTTGAAGTGTTGTCTAATTCCACCCAAACAGCTGAAAGGGAGTCATCTCCAGCCTGCTGACAGATTCGCTTGTGCTGACCTGCCCCTAGAAATGGAGCTCTCCATTGGGCACACCCCTGTAGGGCATCTCTTATACCAATGAGTTTGTCTGCGCCTGCATGCCACGACAAACTCAAAAATGGAACTGCAGTAGGAATGGCAAATAATACGGGTGCACTGGCTCCTGGCCTATGCTGTAGCTCTGACAGAATGGGGAATACAACAATGGAATGGTCTGTCCAGTCCGCTTTGCAAGGTGCTGGTTGGGAACAAACTGTAAATGGACAATGGGTGTCTGGTTCTTCCACTATACAAGACACTGGAAAAAACATGGATAGTCTGGAAGGGGTAGCTAAGGCCACAATATCTGACCCCAGAGCAATAGCTCTTGAGAATCCTGTTGATATTGAAATGTTCCCGCTACACATCCCAGAAGTTTTACAGCTCATGCAGAACCCACAGCCCCAACCATTGACAGTGAGGAGGAAGTAACCCCCATCCACCCTGTGGAGCTAGCTCCTGAGGACACCAGACTGCATCAAGGTGATAACGAAGATCAGGACAGATATCAGAACATAAGTGGGAACAGGTCTTATGCATTCTTTTTCAGGGAACCAGTAGACCCCACCAAAAGACACAATGCAGTGAGATTAATCTACAAAGGTGGCCGAGAGGTATTTCCTGACCGCCTATTTGTTGCCAGGATGCTTTTAAAGACCTCCATGAACTACTCCACAGTAGAAATACATGCTGTTATACATGTTTCTGGTGAGCAAACCTTTAACATTAGTTTAAAATTTAACAGTGGTTTTCAGAAATTTTGGGAACTTTATCACAACTTGAAAACAACACCCTTATGGTTGCCTTTTGAGGCAATCCCACTGACCAAACCAGCAAATGGAACAATAACAGTACTTTTCCAAAATGAGGGGTTCACTGTGATTGACCTTCTATATTGGCTCAAGCAAAGATGCACAGTTTTGGTGATTCCACAGGCAAACTTTGATGCTGGGAAGATAAGGACTGGAGGGATGGAGAGTGCTGATTGTCCTACATACCACAGAGACAGGGTTGCAACACTTACCCAATAGTTTTTTTATTGGACAGGATGGAAGTGTTTTATTTTACCAAGGACTGCCTAAAGCTTGCTATCAGTGTGGGAAAACTGGGCATATAAGCTCTCTTTATGATAAGTTGAAATGTACATTATGTGGGGATTTGGGGCATATGAGTAGGCATTGTCGAAACTAGCAACTTTGTAATTTGTGCCATACAAAAGGGAATTCGTATCATACATGTCCCTGGGCAGCACATAACCAGCCTAATCAGTCAGATTGTGAGGAACAGCGGTTGCTCATAGCCATAGCACAAAGAACTAGGGGTAGAACCTTCCCCATCCCCTGCAAGGGAGGATGATACAGGAAGGGAACAGTTGGTTGAAGCAGATAGGAGTCGGACAGAACAAACCCCCAGCACAATAGGCCAACAGAACCTGGTCCCAGAGACCCTCCCTCCCTCAAACAAACCAGGCTAGCAGAAATTGAGAGTTACAAGGAGACACAATTTCCAGTAATAGTTTGAGGCCCTCACAGACGTTCCAGAGACTTCAGGCAACGAATCAAATGATTCCTCAGTTCCCTCATCAATACAGGATGGCAGCTCAGAGACACCCCCCCCCGACACACACACAGAGCTCACTAACCTCTCTAAAACAAGCAACCCTGCAACAAAAGCCAAAGCTAAACTGAAAATGTTAGACAGACTAGGAGCTCAGTAAAGCAGCCCCCATGAGTTGTTAAGCCCTTCTTTTTTTCCTGCCTGCAATGGAAGTTGATTTGGCACTGTACTCCCTTAATGTTAACAGTGTTAAAAACCATGGAAAAAGGCAAGTTGTGTTCTCCCATATTACATCACTTGGGCTTGGTATTTTTTTGTTACAGGACACAAAGTTGCACACTTGAAGAGATATCAAGGAAGCCACGCAACTGCGGGCATGTTGGACCATCATACCAGCTGCATGCTCAGGTTTAGCAATATTATTCTCAGGGGTTCAGTTTCAATTGGTGAAAATCCTTGATTTATCTCCAGGGAGAACACTTATGGTGGAAATACAAATGATGGAGATATTATACAGGATATTGAATATACTGTACATGCAGCTCGGATGAAGGCAGACAGGATAGCACTATTTCAAATTATACCACCCTATTTACACTCCTCACAGAATGATGGGTGGTGACTTTAATTGCAGCATATCCTTAACTGACAGAGGAAAAAACATGAAAACCAATAACGTTTTTTGTGACATGGCATTCTTGGGACAAATGGTTTGGGTAGCAAATTTAAGAGATGCATATCACTGCACACCAGGGAACACTGAACCAACATTTCATAAAGGTTCACTGGCAACCCAAATAGATTGTTTTTTATTACACCATCTCTTATCATTACACAAGCAGGAGTATCAGTCTCCAAATTCTCAGACCATAAGATTTTGAACCTTAAAACAGGTAATACAAATCGTTTCCCCTATGGGCCGGGAACTTGGAAATTCAACTCCTCTTTGTTGGAATCTCCAGAAATCTCACAAGAAATAGACTATTTGCTTGAAGCCAGGAAATCTGTGCTTGATTTCTATGATGACACCCCCCCCATGGCAGAAAGATACCATTGCAGACCTGACTTACCTTGTTAAAGCATACAACAAAAACAAAAGAAGCACTGAATATCACCAGTACCTGCAAAATAAGAGAGTTCAGTTACAGAAACTGTTATCCCTGTCCCATATAACAGGTCAGAATTTTGTTACTCTAATACAAAAGGTAAAACAACAAATGGTAGGGTTCCATTTGACGCAAGCTCAGAATCTTCAAAACCAGCATAGATTCTCCACGTAAGGAAAGAAAGAATACACTTGTCTCTTTGAAATGTGCAACAAAAATGCTAAACAAAAACAAATGGAGGGTTTATGAGATAAAAACCCATGTTTTATGTTCAGAATTGCTGGACATCAGGAGAATAGTACACAATCACACACAGCAATTATTTTTGAATAGTCAAGCAGAAGTCAATGACTATGATGCTCTGCTTCATGATCCAGAGAACCCTAGATGCACAAAAGAACATACTGTAAGTTTAGTGCAGGATAGTCATCCAGATGAAGTATTTCAGGCTTTAAAAACCTTAGTAAATAATAAATCACCTAGTAGTGATGGTCTGACCAATGAACAATACGAATACATTGATCACAAATTACTGCCAGAGCTCGCTCAGGTCTTTCCATGCATACTCCAGACGCATTACCCCTCACTTAGGAGGACTAGTGGACAAGTAATACTTCTATTTAAAAAAGGAAACAAACACGATATCCAGAATTGGAGGCCTATTTCACTTCTGAGTACAGACTTTAAAGTGATTTTCCAATGTAGCTGAGGGCAGTTACCACTCACATACTGTGGTAGCTACCCTCAGCGCTAGCTATTCCAGCCTGGTTTAAATAATAAATTATGTTCCGTACCTTTGTATTTTCACTCGTAATTTTGTATTTCTCAATGTAGCCTGGCCGGTTCAGAATGTCCTGGTACTTGCGACATGCCCCGCGCTCAAGCCCGCAATGACATGTGACCAGGGAGCGTGTGGGGGTGTGCCCCATTGAAATGAATGGGGCTGGATTTTTCATTCAGTTTTAAGATCAAGAATGACCACCTAAAGATTAATAAAGGACACCGCTCGACTAACAAGGGTCATGCTAGTCGAGCGGAGTCCTTCATCAATCTTTAGGTGGTCATTCTTGATCTTTTTTTTTGGTCCTTTTTATCCCCTGGCCTCAGTCTGCCTACCTTGATTTCTTGGCATCCCTTTGGTCATCCGGCTGTCATCCCAAAGATCCCCTAGTTCCCATTCAGTTCCCGCAGCTTCTACCTCCATGGCTTGCACCCCCGAGGTGGGGTGGTGGAGAGCCCCCCCATGCCTATCCACCATACCAGGATCCAGTATGTGCCGTGCACCTTCAGAGCAGAGTGGCCTCTAGAGAGACGGCCATCATGCCACTTATTGCTAAAATCAGGCGTGAACTTAATGACATACAAGTAAACGGCTCGAATGCTTACACCGAATACTTTAAAGGCTCATTGAAGAAACATGCCTTGAATAACTGATTCGGATGTACCAATTACTTGATAAGGATAGTAATTTAGTTTATTGGGTGAATGCAGGATCCAGAAAGCATTTACTTACATGCGATTATGAAATACTAATGGTTACAAGATGAAGTTAATCATGATGTTCTTTGAATTTACTTTATTGTATTGAAAATTTTCATTGATCTTTTGAAACATATGTTTAACCTGATTTATTTTTCTGGACCTGAATGGACAGCTTTGATTTGTATTGTATTGTTTGATTTTTCCTTTAATAAACTCCCCCACTCTTTTCGAGAAGTGTTATGGGATCTTTTAACATCCACCTAAACTACCACCAGAACAGGCAGATAGGACCTCGGTTTAAAATCTCATCCAAAAGACGGCACCTCAGGAGTGCAGCACCCACCTCATGCTGCACCACAGTGTCAGTATTGGGATTTACCACAAGTGCCTGGTGTGGGGATAGAACTTATAGCCTTCTGATTTCCTGGCCTTAGAGGCGAGTGTGCTACCTACTGAGCCACTGACACTAATTAACATTAATTAACATCATTTCACTACCAGTGTTCATGAGGCGGGGTCCCAGAAAGACCATGTTAAAAATTTGGTGACAAACTATGTAAAACTGACCAAGTTATGATCATATGTAGGAATGTTTCTATGCATCCCCATAACTTTAGTAATTTCCAATATTTTGACCTCAGATTTTCAGCATATCCATTTTTTCACACCACCTCAGCTCTCATTTTTTCACATCCTGGCCAAAACACGTTTTCGCACCTATGGTGCACAATGATGTTTCAGTGGGGGTTTGAACATGTTCACCTACCGGTTTCATCAGTTGGTATCGTAAGAAGACTATGTTGAAAGTTTGGGGTCAAAATATTAAAAAAACAACAAAGTTATTGAAGTCTATGCACACTCATAACTTTGGTAATTTTCAATATTTAAACCCCAAATTTTCAACATAGCCATTTTGTCACACTGCCTCATGAATGTGACAACTGTTGTTTTTCAGATTCTGTCCAACATGTGATTTTGCACCGCCGGTGCAACATTCTGTTTTGCCCAGTTTTATCTCTACGTCGTTGGATTAGAGAATGCTCAACTGCTGAGGCTTTTAAATCTGTCTTAAAAACATATTTATTTGGTCTGACATTTATTTGAAATTTGGCTGCCATTGTTCCAGAACTGTTTTATAGTTTTATATATGTTTTTTAGAGTTTTATGTACAATGCTATGATCTTGATTGGAATAGCGTTTCATCAATAAAGATTGCTTGCTTGCTTGCAGTATATTAAATGACACCTGTCATGTTCAGAAGGAGGGGTCATAAAAAGACTTGGTTGAAATTTTGGGGTCAGAATGTCACAGCAGCAATAACAACAAAAATTATGAACTAACATTGTTTGCAGGGATGTTCTCTGGCACAGTGGGGACTACATTGCTTTCCTATGCCAGTGACCTGAGTTCAGGTGCGAGCTCAGTGAGATGATTTAATAGGCCAAAGCTGGTGGAGAACGTGCTGCAGCCTGGGGAGGAATGGAGCAGTGTTTTGGTGCACACATGACACCTCGGGGTAGGCCGGGGAGCCTTTCCTCACAAGGTATTGACCAGTGTGTCAAGGCCTGATGGGCCCATGCACTGGGTCAGGACTGTCTCCAGTATTGTATTTATTCCATTTTGTGCAGAATGAGGATATGATTCATCTATCAGAAAAAGATAGGAAATTAGTTGCAAAAAACTATGTTAATGCAGACATTAGGTTTAAAGAATGCAAAGCACACAAAGTAGGGACAACTGTAAGGAAGACCCCACCACTGATTCACCAAAACTGTAGAGATCAAAAACTCTTAATGTTTTTTCATCTCCCTACTTTATGTGCTTTGTGTTCTTGAACCCTAATTTCTACACTGACACAGTTTTTTTTCAGTTGAAATAATATCTACATATTGGCCCCTATGCACAAAGGGGCTTTGTGCCTATGTGCCACAGATCCACAGTACGTTACTACACCTAAGTCACCAAGCCATGCACTGGGTGTCCTGGTGGCATGCATGGAAGGGATGCGCATCCTGAATGCACTACATCTCCTGGCTGGTCACACAGCTATATGCATGTCCAGTCTGGGGGCATGTCTGTAAGCATACCCACACTCCACACCATTCAGAAAGATGTGGAGTACTGGGGGAGGGGGGCCCAAGATACGGCAGTGGGGGCCCTACCGTATCTATGGGCAGACTGCATGGGCCTTGCAGTCATTATCTGCCTTCAACTTCTATGTTTCTATGTTTCATTGTATGTGCCCCCAAGAATACTCACACAGGCTGCAGATAAAGTCCCCCCCCACCATGCTGCTACATCACACTGGTTAGATGGTGAGAACTGGCGGCAGTCATTTGGGCACTCACCCGACAAATTCAAATTCCTGGTCCTGCACCATACAACATTCCTCTGCTCTGTGCAGAGAAGAGATCCCACTGGCTGGACCAGAATGGGCATCTGACTGGATGCCAGCCTGTGTCCACTGATCCACCCCCCCATGCACAAGCATGCCAGGGGTGGGGACACAGATAGGCACCACATGGTGGTATACATTTGTGTATACCAGCTACTGTGTGCCAGTCTGCAGGTGTGGAGCTGCGCAGCCAGGGTACACTCCTGTCACATGTATCCTGCACCGCATAATGCCTAGACACCATTCATTGCAAAAAAAGGAAAAAAACCTGAATTAATGCACCAGTTAAGGTGCACCTTAGTGCCACAAAAGCTGGGAAATGTGGTGTTAGTGTTTTCAACCCAAACTTTCCAACCCCAAGCAGCAAAAGGACAAGACCACAGAAGCAATACAAACAAGCATCATCAGGTAAGACAAACATCACATAACTATTTCCAGATGGCACATATGTAGTAGCATTTATGGGCTACCTTTGTGGGTTTGTATCTGCAGCCACACCTTTGTGTGTATGTTGTACAGCATGCGTGAGTACCTGTGGCTGCAGAGGCATAGACCCAGTGGGGCCTGCACTTCTGTAGACAGAAGTACTGATGCAGGTCGGCCCATCAGTGCAGCGGCAAGATGTCCACATGTGATGCTGACATCCTGGGTTTGGGAACAGACCTGGGAGTCAGAGGGTTGGTTGTGTGGGACAGGACTGAGCGTCCAAGGGATGACTCTCCTGCTCGAGGGGGGAGGTGAGTGCTCAGCATCTCAGCGGCCTCTGACAAAGGCTGGAGGACCAATAACATCTAGCACCAGATTAACATAGGAAGTGGGACAGATGCTGGCATCATCACATGCCCCACCTTCTAAGGGGATTGCTGCAAGTCAACAAAATTTCAGTCCCTTGAGCATGATGCCGTGCTCTGCTGCCATCCTCACTGCCACCAGTGTCCGCCAAGGGGGTCCCACTCCTGTGGCCCCACTCTGGGGGGTAAGCCAGGGCAAAATACCCATAACCATGGGGAGGAGGTGCCCCATGGTAAGCCAGGGCATGGGGAGGTGATGTGTGGGCATGGGCTGAGCTCCCTTTGGGGGGAGTTGGGACCAAAAACACACAAAAAAAAGAAGTATTGATGCAATGTGGGTATGATAGTTTCAGTGATGGATCTAGAAATTTTCCAAGGGGGTAGAAGTTTTGTCTTGGGGATTACATTTTCCTTTTAAAAGTAAAAAGTTACCTTTTAAAGCTCCGATTAGGTTAAAATGGCTACTTTTTGTTGGCCTGATGGGGTAGCCGGTACTGCCTCACTAAATAGCTGAATCTGCTACTGCATGGTTTTGTATATGCAACTACACAGATCCAGGCCCCACAAGGGCCTGTGCTTCAGCAGCCAGAAGTCGATGTGTATGTCATACACCTGTGACAGAAGAGGTGCAGACCCCTTAGGGGCCTGAGCTTCTGCAGACTGAAATACCATTACAATTTTTGTATTAAGGATTTATGGCACCTACACTGCTACAGCCAGAGGTCAGTTTAGTTTAGTTTAGTTTAGTTTATTAGTCTAGGAATTAATACCTTTGAGCCAGGGCTCTTTTACAAAGGTTCCACGTCACAAAGAACATTTAACAAAGCACGATACCCATTACAGGTAAAACCAGACAGGAAAGTTACATCATAAATTTGCTATTAACAGTTTAAGGCAGTAACGTTTTTAAGTTTCATAGAAAAACAAGCTATAACAGGTTCAAGCGAGTAGACAATTTGAGGTTAGGAAACTTCCAGGAGAGAGGGTGATCATTAGGCCAAAAAGGAGGCTAGAGGAGGAGGAAAGGTGGTGAGCGGGAGAGTAAGTGAAAGGACAGGAAAAAGGGGAGTGAGTTTGGGTGGAGACAGGAAGTAGTAGAGGTACCAGAGGGTTCATTAGTCAGGGAGGAAGAGGCCTCAGATGTGAGGATGGACATGAGGAGTAGTAGTCTTTATCTAGCGCAATCACAGTTGCTAGTGGTGGTGAGGTGGGCATAGAGCATGGATTTGAAAGCTTCAAGTGAGGTTGAGGATAGAGTAGGTGGACTAAGCGCATTGAACCATGTCGGGGCCCTGTATGCGAAAGATCTTTGTCCCTGTGCAGTCCGGCATCTCGGAACCAGGAAAGGTTGGCGTTCAGATCTGGTGGAGGGTCGTGAGCCAGGATTCAGTCGAGTAGGTTTGAATACATAATGGAGTCAGTCCCAAGATAGATTTTTGCCATTGTGCAGGTGAGATAAATAAGACGATTTGATAGGTTCAACCAGCCTGATTCATAGTACAGATCACACGGTGAGTCAGTCTTTGAGCCCCGTGAGGAGCCGCAGGCCTTATTTAGAGTGATTGAGATACGCCTTAGAGCAGTGGAGTAGCTGAGCCATAAATAATAAGGCCATAGTCAATGAGTGAGATTATGGAACTCTGTATAGCTATTCTCAATGCAGCTTGATTTAGAAATTGACGGTTAAGGAATAGTATTCATGCTGGTTCACTGTTTCTCGAGTGTTGTCAATGTGGGTTGCAAAGGTGAGCCCTTGGTCAAAAGTGATGCCAAGGTATTTGAAAGTATTTACTTGGTCCAGTGTAATTCTCGCAGAGGTTTGTATGGTGAGTGGAGTATGCCTATTTTTGTTTTGGTGATTGGAGAAGAGCATGGCTTTTGTTTTATTGTGGTTTAGCACAAGTTTACTATCCAGGAACCACCTTTCAACACTAGAGAAAGCAAGCTGCAGGCTTTTTCGTAGGGAGTTTGGATCCTTGTGGGAAGAGAGAATTACAGCATCATCAGCGATTAAGATTATTTTCTCCTGGCAGATATCTGGGAGGAGTTAAGGAACAGGCTAAAGAGGAGCGGTCCAAGAATTGATCCCTGTGGTACACCCGAGAGAACTGGTTTGAAGTCGGAGAGTTCATTAGAGATTTTACAGCCTGTGAGACCATTGACAGGTAACTTTTACCCAAGCACAAGGACCTTCGGCCAGGCCTAGGCTAGAAAGTAGGAGGTGAGTAGGCCATGATGGACTGTGTCGAAAGCTTTGTAAGATCGATAAAGACTGCACCTGTTTGGCACCCTTTGTCCAGGGCTGAGTGGACTTCCAGAGAAATCAAGTAAGGCTGTTGTTGTACTATGTCCTTTCCTAAAGCCGTGCTGTTGATTACAGAGTAGATTGTATTTGTCCAGGTAATCAGAGAGTTGGTCTGCCACTATTCGTTCAAGTGCTTTGGAGAGGGGAGGGAGTATTGATATTGGTCGATAGTTTCCTGTTGAGGTTTTGTCCCCCCCTTTGTGCACTGGCGTAACTATGGCAGATTTCCATTTGTTGGGAAATTGACTTTGGCAAAGTGACAGATTAAGAATTTCTGCAAGGGGGTGAATTACTTCATCCAGGGTGAGAGACAGGATTTTTAGATCTAGTGTGTCACTACTTGTTCTGGATTTGGAGCAGGCCTTTCTTATGTACTTGTGTGCTTCGTGCACTTTGATTTTCTTGAAATAAAATTGTGGTTTGTCACGAGGGGTGTTTTGTGATACTAGGCTAGGCACAGGTAAGTCCGAGAAGAAATCTGGGGGGAGGACTCCACTAAGGTCTGTGAATGTCTTATTAAGCGCATCTACAATAGACTTTGGGTCAAGAGTGGTGGATCCATCAACTTTCATAATGGTAGGTGACGATTTTGATTGTTTACCCATTATGTTTCTCATGTTGTCCCAAAAAGCTCTTCCATCACCCCAGGTGGATTCAAGGGCATTTTTGAAATAGGCGCTCTTCATTTGCCTAATTTGTGAGGTACATCTATTTCATGCCTGCTTGTATTTTAGGGTATCAAGAGGTGAGCCTGTGTCTCTGGCAACTGCCCAGAGGTGGTCCCGAACCTTGAGCTCGGCAAGTAGTTTGGCAGTAATCCATGGATTTGATAGCTTGATTTAACGCTTTTTACTGAAGGTATAGTCGATGCAGAGTTGAAAGATCTAATGAAGTATTCTAGTGTGGTATTAATATTAGTTGATTCAAGGATTGGCGTCCAGTCCTGTTGTAGGAGATGGGTTTCAACTTGATAAGATTCCCATAAGGCAATACTCTGCTTGTTATAACTTTGGGGTGGCTTGAGAAATTTATTAGACCAGGTACAGGACACTGGGGAGTGGTCACTGAGGGAGTCAGGGAGGACTTTAATGTTTTTATCCGGTCAGGGTGATTTGTGAGAACCCAGTCAATAAGGGTGCTTGTACCAGTTTTGTAATTTTTCCAGGTAGGGAGGTTACCATCTGAGTCAGGTTTGCTGCTAGGATGTCATCTTTGTAAGAGCCAGTGTCAAAGGCGAGCCAGTTTATGTTAAAACTCTTGAGGAGGAGGAGCTAATTTTCAGAGGGCTGCAGACTAACAAAATCAAGTACAGACTTAATACTGGCACGGTGGTCTTTGGAGGGATATAGACTGCGGCCACTGTGAGCTTTGTTTTGTGCACCAAGAAGCAGTTTGATAGGGAGAGTTGCATCCTGCGTATTTGTGGGGTGAAGCTGCTGGAATTGACAGGAGAGGTTGTCCTTTATGTAGATAGCACAGCCCCCACCTTCTTGCTTGCCCGGTCGAGTCTGAAAAGATTGTAGCCTCTGCGAGACCGCATGATCCGGTGCTGGAGATAGCTAGGTTTCCACAATGGCTAGTATATCAGGGTTTTTGTCCAGCGAGAGTTTGAAGAGATGCCAATTTGGGAAGGAGGCTGCACATATTTAGAGTGATAATGGAGAGACCACTACCAACTTTCCCTGTTTTGTCGGCTTCAGTGCAACAGGACCAGGGTTTGGGTGTATCCCACCAGATATTAAAAGTAGGAGGAGCAGGAGTTTCAGCGATGCCATTCAGTAGTTCATAATAGGTTGGAGTGAGTTTCTGCTTGTACTTTTAAGATGCTTGGATTGTCTTCTGAGTCCCAGTAGAGGTGATCGTTAGTGAGTTATAATGATGTGGCAGTTTCCAATTAGGAAATATGGCTCTTTGCACCCAGGTATTAATTGGGTGATGTTTGTTTAAGACTTCCAGAGTAAAAGCCATGGAAAAATGTTTCGGGTAGTAGTATAGAAAGGTGAGAGTAGGTGGAGGGTAGGGTAGGCGGAGGGGGAGTTGGCATAAGGGAAAAGGAGGGTGAGGTGAGCAGGAACAGGTGGTGGAGACTAAGCCAAAGCATTTTTGTAGCGGGCAGGAGAGACGAGAAGTAGTGTGGGCTAGGCAGTCGGGGGGTGACGAGCAATAGGAGGGTGGTGGGGTATGGATTTTAGTAGGCTAAGATGGATATCTAAGCACTATGGCAAGTACAGAGAAAATGAAAAAAGCCTGGGAGGGTTTGGTGCCAGAGGGTTTAAGAGAAGTACTATAGTACTGTTGAGATCCAGGATCACATAATATGTTAAAGTTCCTGAAAAGTGATAAACTGTGGCCTGGGCATATGCAATGTGTAAAACTTTTGTCTATATATGTCCTTTGTTCTTCAAAGTCCTCAGAGATAAGTACAATACCTTGGGAGTAGGTCAGACAGTAGGCATATGCAATGTGTGAAATCCTTTTGTCTTTATGTTTCCTTTGATCTTCAAAGTCCTCAGAGACAAGTACAATACCTTTGAAAAGGTCAGACAAAATGTTGATTCAGTCACAAATGTGTTAAAATTCCTTTGTTCTTTAAAGTCCACAAGTGCAGTTGCTTTAAGAGTGGTCAGATGAGAATGTTGAAAATGTTGATACAGTTGCAGGACCCAGCATCACCATGTTTGTAAGACTAGTTGTAAGGCATATGCTTCCTTGGGGAGGCTTCAAGAAAGTTGATTTAAAATTAAAAAGCTGATACCTGATGATGGCGATTTGCAGAAATTCAGTCCAGGAGACTTTCACCAATGTTGTGTGCAAGAATGGCACAGGTATTCCCAGCAGAAAAACATGTAAATGAACAAAAACTAACCTACAGACACAGACAAGCACAAACAGCCACCCACACAGCCCCAGGAGGAGGAGCTACTTAGTATCTATAGTCTCTATAGTATCTATCTCAGTATCTATGCCTTGCCCCTCAGGGCCTGTGCTTCTACAGACAAAACTGTGTGTATGTTTTACAGTGTGCATGGCTACCTGTGGCTACAGACGTGCTGGCCCCATGGGGGCCTGCACTTCTGCAGACAAAAGAACTCTTGTAATTTAGGTATCATGGATTTGTATATGTATATGCAAATGTATCTGAAAGGGTCTGTGCTTCCACACACAGAAGCAGTGTTGTGGTTTTAGTATGGTGTATTTCTATCTGCAGCCAGAAATGAGTGTTTATACCTTGTGGTATGCTTACCAGTGACACAAATCCATGACGTTAGCACATCAGTGCTACTGCATCTGTATTATCTGAAAACAGTTCTGTGTTGTTTGTTTGAGCAACCACAGATAGTCATCATCAAGGAAGAAAAACAATATCCTATCCCCATCTGGAGTACTGTGTGCAGTTCTGGAGACCCAATCTCCGTAAAGACATAGACAGGATGGAAGCTATCCAGAGGAGGGCAACTAAAATGGTGCAGGGTCTGCACCGGAGGACATATGAAGAGAGACTTAAGGAGCTTAATATGTATAGCCTCGAGGAAAGGAGGGAGAGGGGGGACATGATAGAAACTTTCCAGTACCTCAAGGGAATCAACAAAGTCCAAGAGGGTAGCATCTTTTAAAAAGAGGTGTGCAAGAACAAGAGGGCACAATTTGAAGATAGAGGGGGACGGCTCAGAGGTAATTTAAGGAAGTATTTTTCACAGAGGGTTGTGGATGCATGGAATGGCCTTCCGGAGGAGGTTGTGGAGTCAAAATCAGTGGTGGAATTCAAGCATGCATGGGATAGTCATAAGGCAATTCTGGGGGGTGGGGGTAGAAAGAAGTAGGCTGCTGGTTAACTAGGATCTGCAGCTTATCCAGTAGGTAGGGAAATGGGCAGACTGGGTGGGCCAAGCGGTCCTTATCTGCCGTCAAATTCTATGTTTCTATGTTTCTATGTTAATATGCAACCATTTCCAGATGATACAAACGCAGTGCAGCAGCACTGATGTGCTGCCTTCGTGGATTCGTATCTGCTCCAGTATGCAGGAGCAGAGGTCTCTGCAGCCACAGATACATATCCATGGTACTCAAGGGCAAAAACATGCCTCATCCAGGGTCATAAAAAATACACCTGCCACGTTTATAGGGTGGTGTGAAAAATGGCTATGTTGAAAGTTTGCAGTAAAAATATTGAAAATGGGCAACATTATGAATGTTGAAATATTTCAATGCTCACTCATAACTTAGCCATTTTGCCATATTTTTAAACCAAATTTTCAGTATAGCATTCTTATGACCCTACCTCACGAACCCACAAAGAAATCCACAGCAGTCCTGACGGCTCCGGTGAGTTCGCTCACTCCCGCTCCCTCACTTGCTTTCTCGTTATGTTTCTCCCAGTGCTGCAGGCTGCCCTTTTGTACTGGGCTCTTGCGCTGGGGCCTTTTTCTGCCCACAAACAAATCTGCAGCAGCCCCGACAGAGCTCAGCTGATCTCGGTCACTCCCCCCCACTCGCTCGATCTTAATCTGTCCCAAACACTGATTTCCCACAGAGACCGTGTTATTCTCTGGCAGGAGTGCAAAAACATATTTTAGCTAGGATGTGAAAAATGACAGCTGCACTGTTTATAAGGTGTGAAAAAATGCCACTGCTGAAAATGTGGTGTGAAAATATTACAAATCTGCGAAATAACATGGGTACGTGGAAACAGTTCAATGCACGCTTGTAACACATTCATGTTATGGAGTTTCGTCACCAAATTTTCAACATAGGGATTTTAGGACCTCTGCTCACGAACAGCATCACTGTCATTTTTATGTTTGCTTGCACGCATTTTTGCAAGAAACATAGTATCATCATCCGAGTTTTCGGAGGTGTGGCAGCCCTCTTCCAATTCAGTCAGTGTGTTGGCAGGTGCGGCCGCAGTTCTCCAATGCCTGCTGGAGTTGTCTATGACAGCTCCAAAATGCAGTGGAGTACAGTTGAAAGGGGGAGCTACGCTTCAGTGAGCAGCGATAAGATATTGCCTGCTCATGCGTGCTCCCCCTACACGTACACACACAAACACACACACAGGCATGCATACTGCGTGCTCGCCCCCCCACACACCCACTGTGTAGCCGATGGGGGTGCCCAATCCCCCGTCGGCTGTGCTGTGCCCCCCCAAGCACAGTTACATATGCCACGCTGGGAGCCCACCCCAGCATGGCAACAAATGTTATTGCCGACGGGAGTGCCCAACCTCGCTGGCTCCATGCCCCCCGCCCCCCACCAGCCATTCTGTGCATGCTGGGAGCCCACCCCAGCATGGCAAACGCCCCGCGTCATGTAAACAAAACAAAAACAGTAACTTAAAAACGGTCCCTCGTAGTCTCTGCCCCACCCACACCCACCCACTGCTTACCCTGCCTCCCTATCCCATAATTACCTCAGGACTCATGCGCGACAATCTTTGGTGGACTGGGAACACGTCTGCACTTTTCAAAGACGACAGCGAACTGAGGAAATGCCGGTAAGCTGTATAATGTAATGAATAGGGTTTTTTCAACTTTGCTGCGTATCTCAGCCATTTTGAGGAATTTTTGCACCAAATTTTCAACATGGGGTTTTTGGGACCCCTTCTCATGAATGCTCTCACTGTCAGGCGTTCATCGGGCCCGAAGGGTGATTTCGCAGTTACTGCGTGAAATCACCTTTCAGGACTGAGTAACGAAATGACACTACCACTGTTCATAAGGTGGGCTCTCAAAAAGCCTATGTTTAAAATTTGGTGGAAAAATTCCTAAAAATGACTGTTTTACCAGCGTGCGTTGTGCAGTTTCTATGCAGGCTCGTAAGTTTATGAATTTTCAATATTTTCACCCAGATTTTCAACATTGTCATTTTACCACACCTCCTTATGAGCAGTACAGCTGTCATTTTTCACATCTTGTCCAAAACATGTTTGCTCCCATGAAGGCATAATGGCTACTTTCGGTGTGAAATCACTGTATGAGACACATTAAGAAAATCACAGTGACAGTGTTCATGAGCAGAGGTCTTAAAATGGCTATGTTGAAATTTGGTGAAAAATTCTAAAATAACGTTTTGCGACACTTGGCGTTAGCAGTTCCTACTCACACTGTAAGTTTCGCGGTTTCAATATTTTCACTCCAGATTTTCAACATTCCCATTTTATTACACTTCCTTATGAGCAGTACAGCTGTCTTTTTTCACATCTTGCCCAAAACGTGTTTCTGCCCATGTAGCGCACAATGGAAGGAGGCAGTACGGTGCAGTGGTTTAAGGCTCTGAGCTGCAAACGTGGAGACCTAGGTTTGAATCCCACAGCCTCCACTTGCATACTGTGTGACCCTGAGCAAGTCACTTAACTTCCTTGTGCTCCCAGGTTGCACCTGTAAACAAGCTTTCCGCTTAGTGTGTCTCTCCTGGTAAAACAACAGTAAAATAAAAATAAAAAAAAATGGCGCAGTTGGTGTGCGAAATCAATGTATGGGACACATTAAGAAATTCACAGTCACACTGTTCATGAGCAGAGGTCTTAAAATGGCTATGTTGAAAATTTGGTGACAAAAGTCCATAAAATGAATGTGTTATGAGTGAACATTGTGCAGTTTCCACGCACCCTTGTAAGTTCATGACTTTGTAATATTTTCAGTCCAGATTTTCACCAGTGGCATTTTTCCACACTTCCTTATGAACAGCACAGCTGTCATTTTTCCCAACATGGCCAAAATGTGTTTTCACACTTTCAGCGCAGAGATGCATGGTCGCTGTGGGAAATCATTGTTCGGGACAGATAAAGAAAATCACAGTGACACTGTTCATGATTGGAGGTCCCAAAATGCCTGTGTTGACTATCTGCTGTAAAAAATCCCTAACCTAATTACATTACAGGTGTGCATTGCACAGTTTCTATGCATGCTCGTGACTTCACCAGTTGTTTTAATATTTTGAGTGCAGATTTGCAACATTGCCATTTTTTACACCTCCCCATGAACAGTACAGCTGTCATTTTTCACATCCTGTTTGGAATGTGTTTTTGCACCTGTGGTGCTAAATGCCGTAGTCGCTGTGCATAAGCAGCTTTCGGCTAACAAACTGATAGTGCCGCTGTTCATGAGGTGGGGTCACAAAAAAACCATGTTGAAAATTTGGAGTGAAAATACCAATGAATGCCTGAGGTGTTAGGGTTTCCAACCATAACACCTCACCCTGTAGAGAATGATGGGCATCAGGGGTGTGACTTAGGATTCTTGCCTGTAATGCTCATACCATTCCACATCCTGCAGCCAGTGAGAGGCATCGAGGTATGCCTTGGACTCTTCGGCCCCAAAGTTCACCCCATTCTCCTATACCGCACCCGTCTCACTGTATTTCCTGATGGAATGGGGTGTGCATAAGGGCCAAAGACCCCAAGGCACACTTGTCAGTGTCTGCAGGGTAGGGTGTGGTGAAATGGTGTGGCCGTTATGCCTGACGACCCAAAGGCACACCTCAATGCCTGTCACTCTCTGCAGGGTGGTGGTTGGGTTGGCTTCAGTTCAATACTTCACTGCCATTTCTATTATGCAGCTCTGTAACTTCTACACTACTAATGCCAATGCCAGCAAGCAAACATTCGGCATTGACAAATGCTTATCTTAATCTGTCCCAAACAGTGATTTCCCACAGCGACTGCTCTATTCTGCGCCGGAAGTGTGAAAACACATTTCGGCCAGGATGGGAAAAATGGCAGCTGTACTGTTCATAAGTAGATTTGGGAAAATGGTAATGTTGAAAATCTGGAGTGAAAATATAAATTTGCGAGGTTACGAGCATGTGTGCAAACTGAGCAACGCACGCTCATAACGCAGTCATTTTATGGAGTATCGTCATAAAATTTTCAACATAGGCATTTTAGGACCTCTACTCATGAACAGTGTCACTGTCATTTTCTTAATCTGTCCTGAACACTGATTTCCCACAGTGACCATGCTATTCTGTGCCGAAGTTGGAAAACACATTTTGGCCAGGATGCTAACAATGACAGCTGTACTGTTCACAAGGAGGTGTGAAAAATTCCAATGTTGAAAATCTGGCATGAAAATATTACAAATTTGCGAAGTTAGGAGTGTGCGTAGCAACTGCGCAATGCACGCTCGTAAAACAGTCATTTTTTTGGATTTTTTCTGCCAAATTTGCAACATAGGTTTTTTGAGAGACCACCTCATAAACACTGGCACTGTCATTTTGTTAATCGGACCTGAAAAATGATTCCACACAGTGACCACAAAATCACCTTTCGGGGCCGATTAACACCATGACAGTGCCAGAATTCATGAGGAGGGGTCCCAAAAACCCCATGTTAAAAATTAGGTGCCAAAATTCCAAAAAATGACTGAGATATGCATTAAAGGTGGAAAAACTCCATTTATTCCATTGTACAGCTTACTGGCATTTCTTCAGTTCGCGGTTGGCTTTGAAGAGTGCAGACGTGTTCCTGGTCCACTGAAGATTGTTGCGCCAAGCTCCGGAGGGAAGTATGGGGTGAAGGGGTGTATGAGGAGGCAGGGTGCACAATGGGTGGGCGCGGGTTGCGGGAGGTGGGTCAGGAAGACTGCCAAGGGACAGTTTCCTTTTTTACAGGTTAAAAAAAAAAAGACATCGTGGGACCGTTTTTTATTTTACAGGGGCATGTGGCATGCTGGGGTGGGCTCCCAGCATGCCACCAGAGTCTTTCTTTTGGGGGAGCAACTGTAGCTGATGGGGGAATTGGCACCCCTGTCGGCACACAACAAAAGGGGGGTGACATTATGCTGACAGGGAGTGGGCTCCCCCGTCGGCAACATAAACATTGGAGCACTGAAGCCGATGGGGACTGGGGCCCCCGTCGGCAAATAAACACGGTGGGGGATGGGGTTAATATTGTTTGTGAACATGGCGGCTAAATTTTTACAAGTCGGTGGCATGCAGGCTGAACTAGTGTCAGCAGCAGCGTGCCACGGCATTGGGGGAAGCAGGCCAAGCCTTTAAAGACTGTGAGGGCATTGGCCACAACAGTGCCACACCTCCATAACCTGCTTCTGGAGAAAGCTGTCGCAATATGTTTCTTGCGCATGTGCGCAATCAACATAAAAATGACAACGGTCATGTTCGTGAGGTGGTGTGAAACAATGGCTATGCTGAAAATCTGGAGTCAAAATTTTGAGAATTGCCAAAGTTGTGAGAGATTGTTGAAATATTTTCGATGTACGCTCATAATCTGGAGACCTGGGTTTGAATCCCACTGCCCCCACTTGCATACTGTGTGACCCTGAGCAAGTCACTTAACTTCCTTGTGCTCCCAGGCTGCACCTGTAAACAAGCTTTCAGCTTAGTGTGTCTCACCTGGTTGAACAATTGAAAAAAAAAATAATAATTTTGTTGTTTAATAGTTTTATCCCAAATTTTCAACATAGCCTTCTTATCACCCCACCTCATGAGCAAGGGTGGTAAAAATGTTCAAATCCCTCCCAAAAGGTGATTTTATTCCGTGCCCACAAAATCACCTTTTGGGATGGACTGAATAATGTCACCACCCTTGTTCATGACATGGGGTTCCAAAAAGGCCATGTTGAAAGTTTGGTGTAAAAATATAAAAAAATTGACCATGTTATGAATTAAAGTTCAAACCCCATCGAAATACATTAGACCACACATAGCTTATTTTTTCATATTGGAGTAGCTGGTTCCAGTAACGAGACATGTCTCTGATTGGAAAGTGAATCAGTGTCATGGGACATGTTCAGGTGAGTTAGGATGTGGTGTGGTGGGTGTTCAGTGGGGGTCAGGGTGGAGGAGTCATATCGACAAGGGACTGTTTTCTTTTTTGCAGGTATAATAACAAGGGGTAGTTTTCTTCTTATCAGGGGACTTAGCCAATACTGGCGGATTGGGTACACCAGTGTCATGCTACTGTTCAGCAGCACCGGGAGGCGGGCACCAGAGTGCCATCACGAACATTAGTGGAAATGGAGGTAGGTGACCTGGAAGGGAGAATAGTGGTACAGGGCTTGGGCACCCTGATCCACTTATAAAATGTAATGCCTGCTCAGCACATGTTGTGCTCTATGCGGATGATACCGTCATTTCAACAACTGGCAGAGAATTGGCATCAATCATCACTGAATTGCAAGATACCTTTCAAAGACTGAAATCATGGTTCTCCCAAAATAAACTATTACTCAACTATAAAAAGACGAAAAGCATGCTCTTCTCTACACCTCAGAACAAGGAGAGATGTGGTCCCCTGAAGATTCTGAGCAACAAACGCGATGCACTTGAAGAAGTAGATACATTTAAATATTTCGGTGTTCACCTTGATGACGCCCTCACCTTCTCCACTCACGTAGAGCAACTTGTCAAATCCGCCAACATGAAATTAGGTGTTCTCTACCGCCGCCGACCATCAATGATGCCCGACGCCTTAAAACTTGTTACAAGTAGCTCTGTCTTGTCCTCTGTGGACTACGGACTTGTGATCTATGGGACTGGCTCTGACACTGCATTAAAAAGGGTCAGTCCCCTGTTAAATAAGGCCTGTTGCCTGGTCCTGGGAGCCCAGCACCTGACGCATCTGTGTGCCCTCTACTGTGAGACTGGTTGGCTCCCCCTACATCTCAGGCTGCAATATCAGGCTTCTTTGCTGGCTAAAAAATCCCTGCTGGGGCTCATGCAAGAGTCCACCTCCACTCTTTTGAAACTGCCAACCCTCTATCAGCACTAGAAATGCAACAAATGCAGGGGGGGAGACTTATAGTTCCCTTCAAGCGCACCTCTCTTGTTCAGAGATCTCTGTCGTACCGTGGACCCATGTGGCTTTTATAGGTACATTAGAGAACGAAGAAAGACCAAGGGGGGGATATGGAGGCTTAATAAAGGGAAGGAAAGTGGACAGAGGGTGATAGTGAAAAAGCGGGGATACTGAACGAATGTTTCTGTTCAGTATTCACAACAGAAGAGGGGGAGGTACCTAAACCAATCAAGAGAAACACTCTGGATTGGGGGGGTCGATACCATTCCATTCACAGAAGAAAGGGTTTTGAAAGAGCTCTTGAAACTGAGGGTGGACAAAGCAATGGGGCCTTATGGGATTCACTCCAGAATTCTAAAGAACTAAGGGTAGAACTAATGACACCACTGACTACTCTCTTTAACAAATCATGGGAGGATGGGGAGGTACCTGAGGACTGGAGGAGGGCAGATGTGATTCCACTCCACAAAAGTGGGAGCAGGGCAGAGGCAGGAAACTACAGACCAGTTAGTTTGACCTCAGTGGTAGGGAAAATGATGGAATCACTTCTGAAGGAAAGAACTGTTGAGTACCTAGAGGCCAGTAGGGCACAGAACCCAAGGCATCATGGATTCACAGCAGGAAGGTCATGTCAGACGAATCTAATAAATTTCTTTGACTGGGTGACCAAAGTAGTAGACCAGAGAGGGGCTGTAGATATGGCCTACCTAGATTTTAGCAAGGTATTTGACACAGTTCCACACAAAAGAGTAATATACAAGTTAGCCAGCCTTGGAGTGGGTCCCAAGGTGGTAGCCTGGATAAAAAATTGGCTGGACAACAGGACGCAAAGGGTAATAGTAAACGGAGTTCACAGTGAAGAAAGGAGGATAACTAGTGGAGTACCACAGGGTTCACCACTGGGACCGGTCCTCTTTAATGTCTTTATAAGTGACATTGGAGAGCACCTGGAAGGAAAAGTATGTCTCTTCGCAGACGACACAAAGATCTGCAACAGGGTTTATACACAAGGTGGGGTGGAAAGTATGAAAAGGGACTTGGCAAGGTTGGAGGAATGGTCAAATGTATGGCAGCTCAGATTCAATGCAAAGAAGTGCAAGGTAATGCACCTGGGAAACAAAAACACAGGGGAAGAGTACACAGTGGGGGGTGAGATACTAACAACAACAAAAATCGAAAGGGACCTGGGAGTAATCATATCAGATGACCTTAAGGTGGGCAAGCAATGTGAGAAGACAGTAAGGAGGGCTGGGGGATACTGGTATGCATAGGGAGAGGCATCAACAGCAGAAAACAGGAAGTTGTCAACCCTCTGTACAGACAGTTGGTGAGACCCCATTTAGAGTACTGCGTGCAGTTCTGGAGACCCCATCTCCGCAAAGACATAGACAGAGTGGAGGCTGTTCAGAGGAGGGCAACCAAAATGGTGCAGGGTCTGCACCAGAAGACATATGAAGAGAGACTAAAGCAGCTTAATATGTATACCCTCAAGAAAAGGAGGGAAAGTGGGGACATGGCAGAAACTTTCAAGTACCTCAAGGGAACTAACAATGTCCAAGAAGGTAGCATCTTTCAGAAAAAGAGATGTGTAAGAACAAGGGGGCACAATTTGAAGATGGGGGGGGGCCGCTCAGGGTAATGTTAAAAAGTATTTTTTTCACGGAGAGGGTAGTGGATGCATGGAACAGCCTTCCTGAGGAGGTTGTGGTGTCAAGAACAGTGGAAGAATTCAAGAATGCATGGGACAGGCATAAAGCAATTCTAGTGAGGGGTAGGAGGAATTAAGCTGTTGGTTAACTAGAATCTGCAGCTTATCCAACAGGTAGGGAAATGGGCAGATTAGGTGGGCCAAGCAGTCCTTATCTGCCATCAAATTCTATGTTTCTATGGCTCAAAGACCTACCTCCAGCCCTACTTTAATGTAACAAACTTGGCCAGCTCAAATTAAGACTACGTGCACACCTAGCCAGCAAATATGCTTGCGATTGAGCTATCTAACCGCTGCTGCTCCATCAGTATCTGGTTCTGCCCCTGCCTTACCTACTCACCCCACTCTCCTCCCACCTCCTCTAAATCCCTCTCCCCATCCCCCTCCCTTCCCCCCTTTCCCATTCTTGCCCCTGCCCAAAGATTCCCTTCTCCTCCCTTCAACCTTCCCCTTCTCCCCACTGCTCTGCCCCTTACTCCCCCTACCCACACACCTCTTAATTGGACAAGGCTATCTCTGGCTGCTTCTATCTTTTTCCTTTTTTCCTACCCTTCTACTGCCTGGGACCCTTTTCCCTGGCCGCTCCCAGCACTCTCCTAAGCATTTGGCCTCGCTCATATAAGCCATGCTTACACGGTGGCAGCGCTCCGGCATGTGCGCCACTCCCTTCCTGATGCGCCTGCTCAATTCAGGGCAATTCCCCTTTACACAGCCCGCCCTCACAGCGTTTTAAGTTGCTCTGAGGAGGGGCTGTGAATTCAGATGGCGGCTGATGGCAAATGGCATTTTAGTGAAGCGAGCACAGCAAAGCACTCACACTACTATGTAATGTGCTTGCTCCGCTACCAATCCCACAACTGAGTTGGATCAAAAAAATTATCCGACGGGCAGTTGATGTGCTCCCGACAGTGTTTACACTGTTGACTTTGCAGCGCATCAACCAGTGCACATGGGTTGATGTGCTGCAAAGCTGGCAGTGTAAACAGGGCTTTAGTGTGCTAGTTAGAGGAATTGCTCATGTTTACTTTGTATTCTTATTCACTGATCCTGTAATCCTGTAATACTATACTTGCTATGAAGGCATTTGTTAGCTTGCTGTTTATTTTATGTTCACCTGTATGTAATGTTATGTCCTGCATTGAACTGTTTTTCATTATGACTTGGAGCCTTTGTAAACGAGCCCTCGGTGCAAAACTATTAATCCCAAACTGCAATAAATAAAATAATTATAAAGAAACACTGGGAAGGGTGGGCTGGCGACCTGGAGGGGAAGGTGGAGAAAGAAATGGTACCAGTGGTGGACTCCCCAGTCTGCTTAAGAAATAAGTATGCACAGTAGGTAGGTAGAGATAGCTAGCTAGCAGCCAGATAGATAGAGAGACAGCCAGGCAGACAGATTGACAGACAGACAAAGACAGAAACAGAGGCAGAGAGAGCAGGAGATCTTTGGCTCACTGCTTGAACTGAAGCTGGTGGCACAACTCCAGTTGCAGCTTTAGCATTCAAAAGAGTCCCACTGTTCTCATACAGAGAATGTGGGTGAAAAGCTTCTCTTGGTGAGCTGGGCACCCCGGATGTTGGGGTGCCCAGAAAATGTATTTCTGGCAATTTTTTTAAAACACAAACACCAGAATCTAGCTAAATGGCTCCTGTTTAGCTAGGTTCAGGTATCTGTTTTTTGAAAACATATCATTTTTATGTATTTTCCATGCTTATGAGTCTAGAAAAAAACTGGCAGCTGTCATGATTTCTTTTCCACATGACAAGTAAATCGTGAAAATAAGCATTCGCCATCATTTTTTTTACCATTTGCATTATTCGGTTAACTCAGAAATCCTTATACCTCTGAAATGCTATAAATTTTTTTCATGAACCCTTTGAAAGGCATACCCTTGCCACAGCCTCTTCAGCCGTGAACATATTATGAGAAAATTCTGCACCATCTAGGCTATAGGTGAGAAGAAAAAATATGCAATGTTAAGTATAGTTTTTTTTTTTCTGTTTTTGGCACTTCTCATCTCAAAAACCAAACAAGATGCTGTCATAAAATGTTTCACAGCTTGAGACTCTGACAGCCTGACCACGCATGCCAAATTTTTTGCTATTTTGCAAATGACGCCTAAGTTATTAAGGTGCAAAAACTGGGGTTTAACATTAAACAGTCTACTCAACCCTATCTGTAGGGGCGCTAACATGCCTGTGTAATATGTACTATATATGTGTGTGTGTGTGTATTTATATATAAATTACAAAAAATGTTGTTAATGCTCTAGTTAGGGTTAAAGTGACAAAAGTAGGGAAATGTGGTGTTAGGGTTTCCAACCCTAACATCCCAGCCCCACCCTGCACACACCAACAGAGGTTGGGGGTGTCTTGGGGTCATCAGCCCTGACACTCTCCCCATTTCATAAGTAAATAAGCTAAGATGGGTACAGTATAGGAGAATGGGGTGAGCGTTAGGGCTGACAACCCCAAGACACACTTCTGAC
Source organism: Neoceratodus forsteri (assembly GCA_016271365.2). Classification (NCBI taxonomy): domain Eukaryota; kingdom Metazoa; phylum Chordata; order Ceratodontiformes; family Ceratodontidae; genus Neoceratodus; species Neoceratodus forsteri. The sequence continues at coordinate 79,122,189 of CM028133.1, read as the reverse complement.
GCCTGCTGGTGTGTGCAGGATGGGGGTGGGGTGTTTATACTATACTCATCTTAGCTTATTTACTTATGAAATGGGGTGAGTGTCAGGGCTGATGACCCCCAAGACACCCCTGACCCCTGTTGATGTGTGCAGGGTGGGGCTGGGATGTTAGGGTTGGAAACCCTAACATCACATTTCCCTACCTTTGTCACTGTAACCCTTACTAGAGCATTAATGAAGTTTTGTGCAATTTATTTCCTTACTTTTTCAGATAGTATAATCATACCCTTATTTGTCTGTGTGAGCACATGGTTTTCCGGGCCCTGTGCTCCCATCCCTCCATAGATGCATATATTTATGTAGCTGTGGAAGCACAGGGTTTTCCGGGCCCTCCGTGTCCATTTATAGGACAACAGTGACCAAACTATCAGCATAGCCATCTTATTACCCCACTACATGCACCTGATACAGAACATTTTCAAATCCCCTCCGGAACGTAATTCTGCACAATTGCAATGACATTTATTGCCATGGATGCAAAAGCACAATTTGGCCAGGATTTGAAAAATGACAGCTGTGAGATACTGTACATGAGGTGGGGTAATAAGAAGGCTATGTTGAAAATCTGAGGTAAAAATATTTAAAATTTCCAAAGTTACGAGTGTGGGTAGTGCAATTGCAATAAATGGTCATAACTTTGCCATTTTTACATATGTTGATCCCAAATTTTCAGCATAGCCTTCTTATGACCCCACCTCATGAACAAAGTCAGGAAAATAGTCAAATCTCATCTAAAAGGGGATTTCACCAACCAACTACAAAATCACCTTTCAGGTGAAAATTGCATAATGACAGTCCTGTTGTTCATGAGGTGGGGTCCCTAAAAGGCCATGCTGAAAATTTGGAGTCAAACTATAAAAAAATGGCAAAGTTATGCTTAAAAGTTGAAAATCCCATTGAAATACATTGAACCGCATTTACCTTAGTTTCTCATATTGCAGTCGCAGGTTCCAGCAGCAAGGCGTGTCTTTGATTGGAGAGTGGATCTCGAACATGGGGCCTGTTCAGGTGAGTGAGGGCATGTATGGAAGTGTACTGGGGGGTATGGGGTGGTGGATGCTGAGTAGGAGGTGGGCTGGGGGGCTTATTGGCTAGGAATTGGTTTCTTTTTTACTGGTTTTGCAAAAAAAAAAAAAAAAAACACATTGATGAGGGGGACCACTACACTATGGCAAAGTTACATTACTTATGGGGTCGGCGATTGGGGAGTGGGGCGGGACCGCTACACTACAAAAAGTTTACATTACTTATGAGATCAGCGATCGGGGAAGGGGAAGGGACCAGTATACTATGGAAAAGTTACATTTCTTATGTGATCAGTGACTGGAGAGAGGGGAGGGACCACTACACTATGGAAAAGTTACATTTCTTGTGGGATTGGTGACTGGGGAGAGGGGAAGGACCACTACACTATGGAAAATGCATATTTCAAATGGAATCGGTGTCTGGGGAGGGGGAAGACCACTACACTATGGAAAACTTAAATTTCTTATGGGGTCAGTGATAGGGGAGGGACTGCTTCACTATGAAAAAGTACATTTCATATGGGATCAGTGACTGGGGAGGGACCACTACACTATGGAAAACTTATATTTTATTTGGGATCGGTGACCGGGGAAGGGGAGGGATTGCTACACTGCAGAAAAAGACTTTTTTCTTGTGTCCAAGATCCTTTTTCATGACTCATGATCCTTTTTTGTTTGAATGAAAAAAGATTCACAAAAAAGGATCTTAGCGAGTGATGAAAAAGGATTTAAATATATGAAAAAAATGGGAACTATAACAAAATACCCACTGAAGCTCATCAGCTCCCAATGAGGAAGATGCATGTTTGGGTGTCTGTAAAAGACATCCCTGGACTGTGTTATGAGAATTTATTGTGTGAAAAAAAGAAAACAAGATGGTGGCTCACGAAAAAGGATTGGCCCCTTACAAAAAATAATCCTTTTTCATCAGACCAAAATTCTTTTTTGAACCCATTTCTCTATCCTGAAAAGTGATCTTACCTTTGATAATAATGGGAACTTAAAAACTGAATAACTGCAAAAGATTAATATTTTTTCACTAAACAAATGCATGGCAGTTCTGTTACCCAAATTGTTTCTACTATTACAAATTCACACCAAAATTCTACCATCATCTGGGTGCAAGGCAGTGAGGAAAAAAACTTCAAAAAGTGATAACTTTCAAGGTTTTTTTCACTATCCAAATCTTAGAATCCGCACATTCAACTGGAACAAAACTTGCCATGTCAAGAGATTTACCCCATATGACAGTGCATACCAAATTTTGTGTGAATGCATTGATTGGTTGCAAAGCTATTGAAGTGCAAAATTTGAGGTTTAACATTAAACAGGCTACTCAACCCTAATTATAGGGGCACAACCGCTCCGCTCTGCTCAGACCGGGCTCCCAATGGACTGGTGGCTGTGGCTGACATCCAAGCTGGCCGCGTGCTCTCCTCGGCCAGCCCGCCCAGCTAGAGGACACTGCTTTGCCCTGACTGGGCTCCCAATGGACTGGTGGCTATGGCTGAGATCCAAGCCAGACGCACATTCTATGTCACTCTATGTCAGTCACCCTTCCCCAGAGGCAGCCTGCAAAGATCTACAAATTGATTTAAACCTACTCCAGCACCAACTTCTGAGCAAAAAACTTCTGCTTAATGCAATGAAGACAAAAGCAATATTTATCTCTCCGTATAAGCATGCAGGACAAACAGGAGTGCACACACTCTCACACTTATCCACTATCCTCTGTGAAAATCTTGAATTTGTATCCAGGTTCAAGTACCTGGGAGTCTGGCTTGACAATAGACTCTCCTTCATCGAACATATGGAAAAACTATTAAAAAAACTCTGTCAGAGACTTTGCCTCTATTTTAGAATCAAGCACTTCCTCACAAGCAATGCTAAGCTACGTTTGGTACAGGCCACGTTTCTCTCTATAATTGACTATGCTGACTTCTTATATAGTCGTTGCCCTGCCTCCCATTTAGGTAAGTTGGATATGCTATATCATAGGGCACTGAGGTTTATTACAGGACTGTCATACAACATCCATAATTGCTCTCTATATGCAGCAGTTGGATGGACCTCACTCCATTTCAGAAGCGACAGAAACGCAGCATTTTGGACATTCAGAGCTATATCCAAGCAACTACCGCAATACATCTCAGATTGCTTCACACAATCTGCTATAAGCAAATATGCTCTAAGAAGCTACTCCTCCATCCTGCTCAAAGTACCCAAAGTCAGTACCTACTTTGGAAGAAAAGCCATCAGTTTCATGCTGCCCTCACTATGGAACAAACTACAGAAAGTCCTGAAACTGAGTATACCCATATCCATGACGTCCTTCAAAACTCTTTACTCAAAGCTTGTCAAGGAGCAATGCAAATGTTTTCAATAGCACAAAAGTGAATTGTGCCCTCTCTGCCTTCTGCTTCTCTCTTCTCCTTCCTACCAACTTCCACATGATCTGCAATCCCTCTGAATTTCCACATGGTCTGCAATCCCTCCATATTTCTCCCATGGCATTTCCCTCTTGTACATCCTCCCCCCCCCAACTTTCCCCCCACTGCCAACTGTTCCCTTCCCCTCCATCCCTTCAGGCCACCTGCCTCCTCCCCCTTAGCTCCCCCACTGCTAAAGCTGCTGAAGCCCATCACCCACCTCCTACCCAGATCCTTCATTGACTACTTCCTTGCGCCCTATCAAATCCATCTTCTCAACCATGTATGCAAGTCATCAACAACACTTCCTCCATGCCACATTTCAATATTCTGTCCTTGACCTTAAAGTAATGTAAAAATTGTAAATATGAAAAAATGGTATAGAGTTATCAGAATTTCCTGATAATTCAACTATGTATATTGTATCTTGTTCCTTGCATTGCACTGTGTTTATGTAATTGTCCCTGACATAACCAGGTCCATCTTGCAAATGAGCATTGCTCAGTGATGTCCACCTGGATAAATAAAGATTTGATTGATTGATTGATTCTCGTCCTGCCCGCCCAACTACAGGACACCGCTCCACCCTGACTAGGCTCCACGCAGACCGGCAGCTGCGGCTGAGATCCAAGCTGGGCACGCACTCTCCTTGGGGCACTGGCCCAGCTACAGGACATTGCTCCACCCTGACAGAGCACTAAATGGACCAGCGGCTGCAGCTGAGATCCAAGCTGGCTGCATGCTCTCCTCGGCCCTCCCGCCCAGCAACAGGACATCGCTCTGCTCTGACTAGGCTCCCAACGGACTGGTGGCTGCAGCTGAGATCCAAGCTGGTCACGCACTCTTCTCAGCCCGCTCACCCAGCTACAAGACACCACTCCACCCTGACCAGGCTCCCAACAGACTAGCAGCTGTAGCTGGGATCCAAGCTGACCATGCACTTTCCTCGGCCCACCCAGCTACAGGACACCACTCCACTCTGACCAGGCTCCCAACAGACCAGTGACTGCATCTGAGATCCAAGCAGCCCTGCACTCTCCTCAGCCCACCGCCCTGCTACAGGACACTGCTCTGCCCTGACCAGGCTCTCAACGGACCAACCACTGTGGCTGAGATCCAAGCCGGTGGCTCACTCTCCTCGGCCCGCCCAGCTACAGGACACCGCTCTGTTTTGACCAGACTTCCAATGGACAGGTGGCTGTGGCTGAGATCCAAGCTGGCCATGCACTCATCTTGGCCTACCCGCCCAGCAACAGGACACTGCTCCACCCTGACCAGGCTCCCAATGGACTGGCAGCTGTGGCTGGGATCCAAGCTGGCCATGCGCTGTCCTCTGCCCACCCAGCTACAGGACACCACTCCACCCTGACCAGGCTCCCAATGGACCGGTGACTGCATCTGAGATCCAAGCCAGCCCTGCACTCTCCTCGGCTCGCCCAACTACAGGACACCACTCTGCCATGACTGGGCTCCCAACGGACTGGTGGCTGAGGCTGAGATTCAAGCTGGCTGCACATTCTCCTTGTCTCACCTGCCCAGCTACAGGACACTGCTCCACCCTGACAGGGCATTGTGCAGACCAGCAACTGCAGCTGAGATCCAAGCTGGCCGCGCACTCTCCTCGGGCCGCCCAGCTACAGGAGACCGCTCTGTTTTGACCAGGCTTCCAATGAACAGGTGGCTGTGGCTGAGATCCAAGCTGGCCATGCACTCTCCTCTGCCCACCCACCCAGCTACAGGACACCGCTTTGCCCTGATTGGGCTCCCAATGGACTGGCAGCTGTGGCTGAGATCCAAGCCAGCTGTGTACTCTCCTAGGTCTGCCCGCCCATCTACAGGTATGGCAAACTACTCCCTTGGAAGCATGGCTTGAAAGCCACTAATCCGATTGGCCAACCAAAATTGGACCAGGCTCCCCACTGTTGCCCGCTATCTGCTTTACTCGCGCTGTTTTTAAAAAGCGAGTTTGAGTTTATTTTAATTAATTTCTGCCTCCCTAACTTCTGTATAATAGATAATTTGTGCCACCCACCTTCCCTGGCCCCAACATCTATTAAATACTCTTCTTCCCCCACTTAGTTACGTCCCTTCATTCCTCTCTAAGGCTGACTGACACTGGCTAAATCTCTCTTAAAGTGACAGTCCCAATTTTTAGGGCACACTACCACTCTAGTTTACTCTGCTCTTTCCGTGAGCAAAACAGCAAGGGAACAAGGGAACTAGAGTGATAGGAGTTTATAGGAAGGCTTTGGGCTTGCATCAATATACTTATGATACAGTCCAGTATTACCTCTATTACAGTCATCTTCATCCCTCTGAGCTTCTCTTGCCTCTGCGGCTGCGGCTACAACTGAGATCACCCATCATGTCTCTATACTCACCCAAACTCCTTCTCCTGCTCCTCTCTGCCCTCTCTCTTCTCTCCCTTCCCATACTCCTGTACACCCCACTCCCTCACCAGCACAGCTCTGCCATACCTCCCTCCATCCTCCTGTCTTCATTCATGCTATCACCCCCTCTCCCTATATCCAAACTTGGGCACACTACCCCTTCCTCCCTAGTGCCTCACTCTTAGTAATGCCTATGTATTGCACTCTAATACTTATGTTTAGCTTTCCAGCCCCCCTCTGCTTACCCCACTACCCTTCTCTCCAGTCGTTCATACACCTTGTCATGGTTCAAGAGTGCCAAACTCCAATTTATCATTATTGCTGTTCTGCTGTTATCTGCTGAGAACATAAACCCTAATTCTGGACCATGCCCGGTAAGTGCTCTCCCCATCCCCTATTACAGGAATTTCTCCCTCGAGTCTTGCATTACTTCCTGGCCTAAAATTCCTAAACCTTAATATATGCAGCCTCCTCCCTAAAGTGGACCTACTCCAGCCTTTGCTTGTCTTGCTCGGCCCTGATGTAATTATCCTATCAGAAACCTGGCTTAACAAAAATATAGGCAACCCTTCCCTCTCCATCCCAGGCTATACTGTATCCTGCTAAGACCGGGTAGGGAGGGGAGGAGGTGTGGCTATCTACGTCTCCTCATCTATCTAATTCACCACTTTTTCCATCTCCATCCCTAAAGCTTATGAGGTGCTGATTTTACAGCTCTCCCTCCCCTTTTCTATTCCTATTTTTGTAGCAGGTGCCTACTGCCACCCTGGAATCCACTCCACAATTACTACAGACCTTATTAGCTCCATAGCGTCCCACGCCACTTCAGGTGAAGTATATATCATGGGTGACTTTATTCTAAACTAGTCAACCTCCACCCTAAACAAAGTGTGTAATGACATTAATGCCCTCAACTTAACCCAGCGTATCCTTGAACCGACTCGGATGAACCACAAAATGGGCAACCACTCCTTAATCAACTGGGCCCTCACCTCACACCCCCACGGGGTTATTAAATCTAGAGTACTATCTAATGTCCCAAGCAATCACTGCATGACCTTCCTGGTACGTAAAGTTCATAAAATAATTCCTAGACCTTCAATAAAATAAAAGAAATAAAAAAAATAAAAATAAATACCCCATATAAAACTTTACTAATTGGTTCATACAAATCTCTGAACCTTGCCCCCCCTTCGTGACCTGGCACATACTAACTGGGCGCCAATAGTATCTGCAAACTTGCTAGACAAAGCTGCAGATTATTTTAGAGGCAAATTCCTTGATGTCTCGAACCAGCACACCCCACTTAGATGGGTCAGGATCCGTAGGAGCCACATTCCTTGGATCTCGCCCGAACTCACAGCATGCCAAAAAGCATGTGACCAAGCTTGGAAGCTTCACAAAGCCTCTAAGCTTCTCAAAGACTATGAAGCCTACTGTTCCCTTCGAAATAAGTGCACAAAAGTCACATGTTTGGCCAAGGCCAAGCACTTCAGTTCTGCCTTCCACTCCAGCCTAAATAATCGCTCCAAATTTTGGAAAGTGATACACTCTCTTTTCCCCTCTCCATCTACCCTTCCATCACTCTTTCTTAACATAAACAACTCCCTCATTACCGGCCACCCTAGTGTTGCTGCTGCTTTCAACACGTACTTCACCTCACGTGCCTCTGCTCTTCTGGCCTCCTTACCAGCTATGAGGCTGGTCACTCCTGTCACCTCCCCTCACTCACCCACACAAACAAATAACTTCTCTTTCTCCAAAATTACTCCTACTGAAATGTTGGAGGCTTTGCACTCCCTAAATCCTACCAAAAGCAGCTCACCTGATGGCTTGGACCCCAAGCTGTTATACCTCTCAGCCTCAGCTATTACTGTCCCTTTGTCTGCTCTCTTCAACCTCTCATTTGACCTGGTTGCCATCCCTACTGGTTGAAAGCATGCTATAATTTTTCCCTTACCTAAGGGCAGCAATACCTCTACACTGGGGAACTACTGCCCTATTTCCCTCCTCCCCATCCTAGCTAAACTGCAAGAATACCTGGTTCTCACCCAACTCTCGTCTTATTTCTTTAACTCTAATTTCTTCACCCCATCCCAATCTGGCTTTTGGAAACACCATTCCACCGTCACCTCTCTAATTAGGCTTACTGACTCAGTCCTCTCAGGGATGGATTGTGGCCAAATCACATCTGCCTTTTTTGTTGACCTTGCCAAGGTGTTCGACACAGCTTCTCACACCCTTCTACAAAACTCCCTCTCCTCAGCAGGTCTGTCTGACTCAGCCACCAACTGGTTTAGTACTTACCTAATAGGCCGGACCTAATCAGTCAGAATCATTGACTCTATATCCCCTCCCCTCCCTATCAACACAGGTGTCCCTGAGGAGTCCTTGTTGAGTCCTATCCTGTTCTTCATCTTCTTAAATGACCTCCCATCCATCTGCAACTCATCTTCTATACATATGTATGCAGATGATATGGTCCTTTTTACCTCCGTCTGGTCCCCATCTGATGTTGCAAACAGACTTCAGCTGGACTTCAATAATGTCTAGAACTGGTATCGCACCCATCAACTCTTCCTTAACGCTAAGAAGACAGTCTCCATGACCTTTGGCACTAGGCAGAGAATTTCAAGGCTACCCTCCCTCCCTGCCCTCCTTCCATACCCTTGATGGGACAGCTACTGAGGACACCTCCTCATTCAGATATCTGGTTGTTTGGCTCGATCAACATCTCACCTTCTCCGACCACGTAGATGCCATCCTGAAAAAGTTGCACCCCAAGCTTGGTGCTTTATACAGGAACTGGAACTGCCTCCCTCTCCCGGCAAGGCTTGAACTGGTCCAGTAGATGATCCTACCTATTTTTGACTACTGTGACGTAGTCTACAGTGCCGCTCCCAGGACTTCCTTAGCCAGATTGGATACTTTCTTGAACTCCTTCTGCTGCATCACTCTTGACTCTCCTCCTACTCTTACCCATCACTGTCAACTCTACCACTCCCTGGCATTTCCCTTTCTTGAAAACAGATGCTTACACCACTGCAGATTTTGTCTCAAAATTCTGTTTTGGCTCACTCCCAATATATCTTACTTCCTCCTTAGCTATCCCCTCTCCACCTGCCCTCTCACTTAAATCTCATGTCTGCAGAACTCTGGCAGTCCCTCGAAGTTCCACCACTATAGGCCAGTCTGCCTTCTCATACCACTTACCAAAATTGTGGAACTCACTTCTGCAACAGATTCATCACTTGTCCACCCCCTCCTCCTTAACTGCTGCACTTCATAACTACCTCTCTGTTAATTGTTCCTTTGCCTTACTCCTTTTGAGTTTCCCAGTTCCTAGTTATTATCTGGCAAAAGTCACTAATGTAACATTGTATCCTATTAATGCACTTAAAAATTACGTATTATGATTTTTGTGAATTTTTATTTCTGTGAACTGTTATTTCCTGCTAAGTAGATCAGACCTCTGTTGTGTATTTTGACAACGGTACGTGCCTCTGAATTGCTTTCCTTAAGTTCTTTAGCTGTATGTATGGTTTACACTACTATTAAGTACCTTATAGTTATCACTGATGTAAGATGGTTTCCGTTTCTATTTTGTTAATGTATCTCTCCCATCAGCCCTTCCCCCAGGATGCACCGTGAGATGAGCAACTTGTTCAGTGTGCCCTTCCTGGTGAAACATTGCAATAAATAAAAAAATAAATTGCCAGCAGGTAAAGGCCTTATGGTCTATCAATTCTGCTCAATTGTGCAGCTAGCAGCCCTTATATATATGCTATGACAAGGGTCAGAGTGAGATAGTAGAAATATCTCCATGAGCTATCACTGAACTCTTGATATCCCACGAGCGGCGGAGCCGTGAATGGGATATTAAGAGTACAGTGACAGTAAGTGGAGATATTTTTACTATCTCACTCTCACCCATGTTATATATTCAATTTGTACAACTGGTGTGGGCCTGTCTAGAGCCAGTCAGGACAAGAACTGTGTGCCAAAGTCTGCTGCAGTGTACTAGCAGACCTGCATTACCCCCCCCAGCTCTTTAATACTCATGAAATGAAGTAAATTAAAATAAAACATTTAGAAGCAAAAGTGTTACCTCTGCTACTTCTTTTTTGTTTATGAAAACCATTCACTACATGCTCCATGGCTTCTCTTTGAAAAACGTACACTGACTGAGCCAGTTGCATTCAAAATGAAAGCCGCTATGTACTACGATGGCTGAAGAGGGACACGTTCACTGCCTAAAAAAGCTGTCCTGTAAAAAGACACACTGTGCCTACGTCAAGGGTAGGGGGTTTATTTTCATGTGCCAGTAGCAAGACAGCACTCTGGATTTGTGCTGACTGGTCTCCAAAATGAGAGAAAAAGAATGTTCAGTACGAAATGGGTACATTGACCACTGAGAAGTTCTCGCAGTGCAATAAAGCCACGAGCACTTGTGGTGATGTACCTTGGTTGCCAAGGTATTTTATTTATTTAGTTTTTTATTTAGTTTTTTGTTGACCGGGTAAGTGCACTAGACAAATCCTGCCTATTTTCAGGCACGACCCGGAGGAGGGGGATACAGTTGAATGCCAACTGACCTTGAACCAGATTAAGCTGTTGGTGGTATTTTTTTAGTGAATGAGGGAAATTTGGCCAGGACACTGGGGAAATTCCCCTACTCTTTTCGATAAGTGCCATGGGATCTTTAACATCCACCTGAACTACCACCAATCCAGGCAGATGGGACCTGGTTTAAGGTCTCATCCGAAAGACGGCACCTCAGAAATGCATCACCCCTCTCATGCTGCACTACAGTGTCAGTACTGGGATATTAACCCAAGTGCCAGATGTGGGAACTGAACCCACAGCTCTCTGATCTCCCGGCCTCAGAGGTGAGTGTGCTACCTACTGAGCCACTGACACTGATGTCACCTATGACATACACAGCATGAAGATATCACCACTATCTCACTAGTGGCCTGTGAGATAGTTGCTATATCTTTATTTATCGAGACTAAACCTGTTGTATACATTAATGCAGCAGTTAGGGTTGAGGATAAAGTAAGAAACAGGGAAATATGACATTAGGGTTTCCAACTTTAAAACTCCCGCCCTACCCCTAAAGCGAATAAGGGTTGGAGTCTTCCTTAGGGTTGTCAACCCTAATGTTCACTCCATTGCAGCAATAGAAAAGCTAAGGTGTTATGGAGATAGGTGTGTATGTTTCATGAGAACATACAATGGGGTGAGCGTTAGGGTTGACAACCCCAAGGAAGACTTCACCCCTCATTCATTTTAATGGTAGAGCAGGGGTTTTAGGGTTGGAAACCCTAACGGCATATTTCCCTACATTTGTCACTTTATTCTCAACCCTAACTGATCCATTAACATCATTTTTTGCAAAGAATTTCCTTACTTTTTTAGACAGTGTAATTGTAGCCTTATTTGCCTGTGGGAGCTCAGGGTCCTCTACCCATCCATAGTTTTTGAGCTAGATCAATCATATCCTTATTTGTCTTTGGGAGCATAGTGCCCTTTGGGCCTTGTGCTCCCATCCTGCCATAGATGTGAATATGTATGCAGCTGTGGAAGGGCCCTGCACTTCCATTTATAGGACAACAGTGACCAAATTGTCAGCATAGCCATCTTATTACCTCACCTCATGTACCAGGTACAGAAAATGTTCTGATCCCCACCAAAACATAATTCCACACAACTGAAACACCATTCCACACCACAGGTGTGAAAACACATTTTGGCCAGGATGCGAAAAATGACAGTTGTGACATACATGTGGTGAGGTAATAAGAAGGCTCTGTTGAAAATTTGGGGTCAAAATATTTAAAATTTCCAAACTTACAAGTGTGTGCAGCAAAATTGCAAGGAATGGTCATCACTTTGCCATTTTTACATGTTTTGACCCCAAATTGTCAACATAGCCTTTTTATGACCCCACCTCATGAACAAGAGCAGGAAAAATGTCCAAATCCTGCCCAAAAGGTGACTTCACCAAGTGACTGCGAAATCACCTTTTTTGGCAGAAGTTGCAAAATGTCACTCATATTGTTCATGAGGTGGGGTCCCCAAAAGTCAATGTTTAAAATTTGGTGTCAAAATGTAAAACATTGGCTGAGTTATGCATCAAAGTTGAAAATCCTATTGAAATATACTGAACAGCATTTACCTAAGTTTCTCATATTGCAGTCGCTGATTCCAGCAGCAAGACGTGTTTTCAATCAGGGAGTGGATCTCAAACATGGGACCTGTTCAGGTGAGTGAGGGTGTGTGGAGGTGTACTGGGCAGTGTGGGGTGGTGGGTGTTGAGTGGAAAATGGGGTTGGGGGGGCTGATCGGCAAGAGACCACTTTTTTGCAGGAAAAAAAAACATTGAGGGATGATGTTGTTACAGCCACGGACACCGATGGGGAGGGTGCCACTAGACACCAGGGACATGTAACGGCAGCATGGAGATGGTGACTGGAGAATGGGGGAGGGGGAAGGACAACTTTACTACCAATTAATTTATTATTTAATATGGGGACAGCGATCAGAGACTGGGAGAGGGGGGAGGGACCACTGGATTTCCAGAGAATCTATAATTTCAGGACAGGGATAGACAGTGATCAAAGCATGGGGGAGGGACCACTGGACTGCTGGGGAATATATATTTTATAAAGGGACAGCAATCGGAGAACGGGGAGTGGGGTGGGACTACTGGACTACCTACCAGGGAGTGCATTAAATTTATACAGGGATGGTGATCGGAGAATCGGGAGGAGAGAGAGGGACCACTGAACTATCAGGGAATTTATTTTATTTATATGGGGAAGGCAATGGCAGAACGGGAGAGGGGGAAGACACCACTGGACTACCAGGAACCCATTATTTCATTCAGGGAACCAAAATCGGCAGGTAGGGGGTGCCACTAGATACCAGGGAGCCATGACAGTTCAAACTGTCATGGACCTTTACTGTTCGCAGTCTTTTCAGTTTTAACAGTAAAGATCAAACTGTAAGGAACTGCGAATGGTTATTTTTCAATCATTCTTACCTAAGCGAGTGACAGGCAAAATTATTCTCGCCACACTAACTGGTATTTGCAGTGTTCATTTTAAAATAGTAATAAAAGAATCCTACAAAGTATGTGAAGGAGGCCTAATTGCAGGTCTTGTTGATTAGTTACCAGGCAGTACTTGGGTAGAAAAACTTTTTAAAACAGAAAAAAACCCAAGAAGGCTGACATCACAAATCGTATTTCTCTGAGCACGAACAGTAAATCCTTAACAATTAACAGTTTGAACAGTTTTCATTTATCTGCCTGTTTGGCGGCTATCACAAAAATAGTTATGTAGCCCAGGCGCCATGTTCCAGTAGGCTACTATCCCTGCCTGTTGGCCCTCTAACAGGTTAAGGAGCCTGTGTCCTGTTACGGTGGTGTTCAGGGGTTCTATCCCAAAGATAATAAAAATAGAGTGGTGCCTCCACCCAGAGATAATTAGAAGTTGGTCAGGTGACTGATTGGCACAGCCCCCCGGGATGCTGCACCTACCCATCTCCCTACCAACCACCCCACACACTGGATGCCCAGCAGTTCAATAACACCTTAAACCATGAACAGCAATGCTTGGACAGACTTGGAGAACTCCTGCACTCACAATTTCAAATGGTAAACCACAGCTCTATTTGGAGTAAGGACTAGGGAAGGGACACTGGGACAAAGGATGGCTGTTGATATTAAAAACTGGTTAGTGAAACAATTTTGAATACAATAGCCATTTTGGACCCACAGGCCAAACCCAACCCCACTAGTACCAGTGTTCCCAGATTGTTCTTAGGGGTACCCACTAGGTGCAGGCCTGATCGGTGCCGTGGGTTGGCCGGCTGTTGGGGCCCTGTAAATATTTGAAAAGTGCTTTGATTAAGAAACACAAATTCCCCCTTTTCCTCTCTCCAGGAACCAGGTCCTGGTACTCATGGTTTGTTGATCTTGGGTGCCTGGAGTATGGAGCTCCTTGGTCAATACAACACAGGGTAACAGAACGCTGGCCGTGGCTCCTCTGCAGGTTGGAACTTGCTCAAGGATCTTGCATCTGGTCACCATGATTGTACTTCTGACCACTTATCACCTTCAGCTGTTTCTGGCCCGTTGCAGAGCTTTGTGGCAGGACAGCACCAGGCCCAGAAGGCCCAGACCCAGGAGTGGCACCACAGCCCAGCTCTCCCTGTGGATCCCAGGTGCCCTAGCACCCCAGAAAGCACCGGTGACCTCCTGAGACAGTGAGTCCCATTTGGAAGGGGTTAATAGGTTCCCTCCCTGGCTCTTGGTGAGAGCTCCCTAATGGTGGGGGTCCTCCTTGCACCGAGTTCGAAACAAGCAGAATTAACAGACAGTTATACAAATAATGTCCAGTGCCAGTTGAAGTGGGTGCTAGCCCTAGATCCAAGATGCACAGGTGCAATCCAACAGGGGAATCCAAACACAACAGGCCCCTGCATACCAGTCCGCACTTTCCAGTTAAACAATGTCCACAAATTTCTCTTCAGTTGTAGCTGGGTTACACCTCTCAGCCACTTTAACCAGTTCACTCAGGACATGTACAGCGCCTGGCTAGCACCCTGGCATCCAGAGACACTTTGCCTTTAAGAATCACGCTTTCAGTCCCACACACTCTCACACACAACAAACTCTCAGCAGCACCTGTGGCACTCAAAATAAAATGCTGAGTCCTCTCAGCTCAATTTCAACCTACTGGTGCAGGATTTTTGCAGCATTTAGTCTGTCCAATAATTAAGCAACACCTCAGTACCTGGGGAATCAGGACCATAGTTCACTCTTTCTTTCTCTCTCTTCCCATTCTCAATCTGATTCAGTATATGCCCAGGATAATGACACTTTTACAGTGAAAACACTGATGTTGACAACATCGACGTTTTTGCTGCAATAGTCTGCCCGAGACCCCAGCACTCTCTCTCCCAGTCCTGCACTCCCTCCTTGATCCAACTCCAACTCCGATTCGGAGTTAGAATTCTAGAGATTGAGGGTGTGGGGGGCAGAGTCCCCTACATGGGGGGGTTCAAACAACGGACAGGGTCTCCAGTCAGATTTATGTCAACTCCAAGTTGCAGTCGACATAAATCCATCGCTGTGATGGCAGTCGACAACTTAGTTGTCAAACCGGCATCGTAGACCCATCCGATTCTGAGAACAGCAATCTCCAAAAGAGATTTGGGAAAGGCCCTGGCACCTCAAAGCCCACTCTTACAGGATACCTCCAACTCATACAGAGCCCAGGAACAGACTGAAGAAATCTCAACAAGTACACAGAGATTCAGCCGAGAATCAATAGCTCTGATTGGCTGATAGAGGCTATCAATAATCTATAACCATAGTGATCAATCTTTACTGCTGGCCCACTGGGGCATGATCTAGACACCTGAATTAGTCTCCTCCTTCACCCAGGAGTCCCTTTGAGTCAGTTCTGGGTGCCTAGATCACTGATTGACTGTTGTCTGATGTCAGGGTATCAACAACACGGTGGCTGCTTATGTAGTTCCACCAGTAGTCCTCACAGTTCTACCCTTTTAGTTCGGAGGCAGCTAAGATAAACACTTTTAATTTTACATTTCCCCACAGTATTGCAACCCCAGTGGTACCCTGTTGAAAAAGCCTACTTGCATCCCCACACATACAGAGCCCCTGCTGTTGCTGCAGCAGAAACATATGCCATCAGGCGGCAAGCAGCTCCTCATTAATATTCATGAGGGCTCATGGATAATTCATGAGCCCTCGCTAGGTACCTGTTTTTAAGTTCCTCCTCCTCCTCCTTCTCAAAATGGTCCTGTGGCTTCTCAGCCGCCTTCATGAACAGGGTGACCAGGACTGCTAAAGCTCTCTCCTGACAACCGCAAGTTCAGCAGTCAGTACTTCAAAGTGCTACAAGGCGCATTAATGCCGGCTTGAAATAAACATGCCGGCAGCTCAGGACCAAGGATTTATACCCAAACTGGGCAAAAACAACATGCTGGGCTGTCCGGGAACTTGGGTAGAACCAGGGGCACCAGAAGAAATGAGAAAAATGCAGGGACACCAAACCACAAATGGGAGAAATGGGGAAATCACAGGGCAACTCGGCTAAGACCCCGGGGGGGGGGGGGTTACAGTTATAATTCAAAAATGGTAAATTATTTCACCAAACCATCCAAAGGCAAACCCTTGGCACAGATCCCATCATCCCTAAAAATGTCAGAGAACAATTTCATTCCATCTGGACTGTAAATGATGGCAAAAAATCCCATGTTAACCAATGGGAAAAGTGTGTTTTTTTCCCTGTTTTTTACCACTTTATATCTCAAAAACCATACAATATGCTGTCATGCAACTTGTCATGTCTTGAGAGTCTGGCAGAATGACGGTGCATGCCAAATTTAGGCTATTTCGCTGAAGTACACTAAAGATATTAAGGTGCAAAATTTTGGATTTAACATTGAAATGCTGTACTAACCCTAGCAATAATGGCACTACTGTGCCAGTATAATATATACACACACATAAATATTCTCTTTGCAAAAAAATGCATTAATGCACCAGTTAGGGTTCAGTTTGATGTTACAAAAGTGGGGAAATGTAACATTAGGACTTCCAACCCTAACTCCCACCACCACCACCAAACAGCAAAAGGACAAGACCACACAAGCAACCACAGACAGCAAGTAAGACATACAACACACAACTGTATCCAGATGGTGCAAATGCAGTAGCACTAATGTGCTACCTTTGTGGATTTGTATCTGTGGTATGCACATTACAAGGCATACACACTCAGTTCTGGATGCAGATAGAAATCCATGATACTAAAATCACAACACTGCTTCTGTGTGCAGAAGCACAGATTCCTGCAGCCACAGATACAAATCTATGATACCCAAAATTACAAGAGTTCATTTGCCTGCAGAAGTTCAGGCCCCTTTGGGTCCAGCACTTCTGTAGCGATAGGTAATCATCCACACTGTAAAACATACACACAGTTCTGTCTTCTGTAGCCACAGGTGCAAAACACACACACCATCCCCTGACTGCAGAAGCACAGGCACCATGAAATCCATGATACCGAAACTGTGTCAGTACTTCTGTCTTCAGCCATAGATGTAAGACATACACACCAACTTACGGTTGCAGAAGCACAGACCCCTGCGGGGCCTTCACTTATGCAGCCGCATATAGCAGATCCAGCTATGTAGCAAGGTAGCACCTGCTACCTCCATAGGCCAGCAAAATGTAGCTGTTTTAACCTAATCTTTTACCTTACTTGTTTGGTGGAAATTGTTACCCCCTAGGCAAAAGTGCCACACCCTTGAAACATTTCTAGATCTGCTGATAAAACCATGATACTCAAATTGCAACATTACTTCTGTACTTCCATGTGGCCTGCACTTTTGCAGCCACATGTACTCATGGACGCTGTACAACATGCACACATAGGTGAGGCTGTGGTGCCTGCGCTTCTGCAGCCACAGATATAAATCCATGAAGGTAGCATGTCACTGCTACTGCACTTGCATCATCAGGAAACAATTGTATGTTGTTTGTCTTACCTGTTTCCTCATTCTGCTTTTCTCTGGGGGCTATGTACAGTCCTGTGTAATTGTACTTAGCCCAGGTAGGACAGTGGGGTCAGCAAACAAGAGATCAGACCTGATATAAACTCTAACATGCATTGCAGTTTGTTGAATATCCCACTGCTGCCTACTGCCCTGACGTAAGCTGCATGGGATTCTGGGATTTGTAGTAACAGGCTTCCACAGCCCACCAGATAGCCCCATGAATTCTGATGATGAATGATGTCATGGGGCATACTCAGTACATGGTCCGACATTTCTATTTATAGTTAATTATTTATTTAATTTTCTAATGCTGTCCCAAGCTCAGCCTGCCCAAATACCAGACCTGAGATCACTACCCCATCCCATGGTGCAGAACAACAACATAGAAACACAGACTTTGACAGCAGATAAGGACCGCTTGGCCCACCTAGTCTGCCCATTTCCCTACCTAGAGGATAAGCTGCAGATCTTATTTAACCAACAGCCTATTTCTTCCTACCCCCACAAAAATTGCCTTATGTCTGTCCCATGCATTCTTGAATTCTTCCACGGTTTTAGACCCCACAACCTCCTCAGGAAGGCTGTTCCATGCATCCACCACCCTCTCTGTGAAAAAATACTTCCTCACATTGCCCCTGAGCCGTCCCCTCTCTATCTTCAAATTGTGTCCCCTTGTTCTTGCACATCTCTTTTTTTGAAAGATGCTACCCTCTTGGACTTTGTTGATTTCATTGAGGTACTTAAACATTTCTATCATGTCCCCCCTCTCCCTCCTTTCCTCAAGGGTATACATATTAAGCTCCTTTAGTCTCTCCTTGTATGGCTTCTCTTGCAGACCCTGCACCATTTTAATTGCCCTCCTCTGAACTGCCTCCATTCTGTCTATGTCCTTGCAGAGATGGAGTCTCCAGAACTGGACGCAGTACTCCAGATGGGGTCTCACCAACTATCTGTACAGGGGGATAACAACTTCCTGTTTTCTGCTGGTGATACCTCTCCCTATACATCCCAGTATCCCCCCAGCCCTCCCTACCACCTTCTCGCATTGCTTGCCAACCTTAAGGTCATCTGATATGATTACCCCCAGGTCCCTTTCCATTTTTGTTGTTGTTACTACCTCCCCATTGTGTAATCTTCCCTGGGTTTTGTTTCCAGGTGCATCACTTGCACTTCTTTGCATTGAATCCAAGCTGCCATACTTCTGACCATTCCTCCAACCTTGCCAAGTCCCTTCTCATCCTTTCCACACTCCTTATGTATCAACCCTGTTGCAGATCTTTGTGTCATCTGCAAAGGGCATACTTTCCTTCCAGTCCTCTGCAATGTCATTTATAAAGACATTAAAAGGACTGGACCTAGTACTGAACCCTCATAAAAATCAATTAGTAACCCTCTTTCTTCAGAGGACTCCATTTACAATTACCTTCTGTGTCCTGTTGTTCAGCCAATGTTTTACCTAGGCTACCACCCTGGGACCCACTCCCAGGCTGGTTAATTTGACTACTAATCTTTTGTGTGGGACTGTGTCAAATGCCTTGCTAAAGTCTAGGTAGGTCATGTCCACAGCCCCTTCCTGGTCTACTACTTTGGTCACCCAGTCAAAGAAATCAATTTGATTCATCTGACATGACCTTCCCACTGTGAACCCATGCTGCCTTGGGTCCTGTGCCCCAATGGCCTCCTGGTACTCAACAATTCTTTACTTCAGAAGTGATTCCATCACTTTCCCTACCACAGATGTCAAACTGACAGGTCTGTAGTTTCCTGCCTCTCTCTTGGTCCCACTTTTGTGAAGGGGAATCACATCTGCCTTCTTCCAGTCCTCAGGTACCACACCATCCTCCCATGATTTGTTAAAAATGGTAGTCAGTGGTGTCACTAGTTCTCTGCTTAATTCTTTTAGAATTCTGGGGTGAATTCCATCTGGCCCCATTGCTTTGTCCACCTTCAGTTTTGGGAGTTCTTTCAGAACCCTTTCTTCTGTGAAAGGACTGGGATCAACCCTCCTCTCCAGAGTGCTTCTGTTAATTGGATTAGGCACCTTCCCCACTTCCTCTTTTGTGAATACTGAACAGAAGTATTCATTCAGTATCCCTGCTTTTTCACTGTCACTCTCTGCCCACTCACCATCCATTCTATTCAGCCTCACTATCCCTCCCTTTGTCTTTCTATGCTCCCTGATACACCTATAAAAGGTTTTATCCCCCTTCTTAACCGAGTTAGTTATCTTTTCCTCAGTTTGTGCCTTTGCTATTCTGACTACCCTCCCTGCTTCCTTCTGCCTCAACTGGTACAGCTCTCTGTCCTGCTCCTTCTGTGTTTCCTTGTACTTCCTAAATGCTATCTTTTCCCCCCTAACTTTCACCGCCACCTCTTTTGAGAACCATAGTGGCTTCTTCTTTCACTTTGATTTGTTTATTTGCTTCACACAAAGGCTTGTTGACTCTGTGATGGCAGTTCTGATATTTCCCAATTGTTGCTCCATCCTTCCTTCTAGCCTGTTTGCTAGTGCTTTTCTAAGACACTCTCCCATCTTGCCAAAGTCAGCCCTCCTGAAGTCCAGAACCTTCACTTTTGTATGGCTTGACTCTGTAGCTGAGTTTATCGTGAACCACACTGTTTGGTGGTCACTTGTTCCCAAATGGCTACCCACTTCTAGATCTGAGATCCTCTCACTGTTCCCATTTGAGAATATGAGGTCTAAGATTGCTCCCTCATGAGTTGGTTCCAAAACTAGCTGTTTGAGGCATGCCACCTGAAGGGTATCAAGAATGGCCCTGCTTTTGGATGTTGCTGCCACAAAGGTGCTCCAGTTAACATCTGGCATGTTAAGGTCCCCCCTCAACAGTATCTCCCCTTTCTCTGCCATCCTAAGTATGCCTTCTATCATATCCTTGTCCATTCCCTTCCCCTGACATGGGAGTCTATATACAACCCCTGTGCAGATTGTGGTGCCATTTCCAGTCTCTAAGGTGACCCACAGTGCCTCCTCTCCTCCCTGTTTACTCTTTTGTTCAGTTGCTTTCATCCCTTCCCTTACATTGAGAGCTACCCCCCCTTCTGCCCTCCCTGTCTCTCCTGTAGGTTGTGTACCCTGGTATGTTAACATCCCAGTCATGGTTCTCTGTGTACCATGTTTCTGTGACTGCTACAATATCCAGGCATCCCTCTTCCATCAAGGCCACCAGTTCAGTGAGTTTGTTGCCCAGACTACGGGCGGTGGTACTCATTGCCCTCCATTTCTTGATGGCCTTACCCCTTTTTGCCCCATCCCTGTCCTTATTGCATTTGTCACTTTCTCCATTTACCCCTGCACTTCTCCCTATTGACATCTCTATGTTGGTATCTACCTCACTTAGTACCCTGATATTTTTTGGGGGGGCTAGGATTTCCCTGCTTCTTTCCAGTGCCTCCCCCCCTTGGCTAGTTTAAATGCTTGTCAGTAGGTATTTAAACCTATCACCTAGGATCCTGGTTCTCCTCCTGGACAGATGCAGACCATCATGCCAGTATAGGCCTGCATCCGTCCAGGTGGACCCAGTCCACAATGAAGCCAAATCCCTGAGCTTTGCACCAGTTTTCAACCACTGATTAAATCCCATGTGTGGAGCACCCTAGCTTCACCAGTGCCATAGACAGGCAGCACCTCTGAGAAGGTTACCGCGTGTGCTATTTGTCTAAGGCCCCTTCCCATCTCCACAAATGCTTCTTGCACTGCTCTGATCCCTTTCTTAGCCAGGTCATTTGTCCCTAGGTGGACAATGACATCCAGCTCCCTCCCTGTGCAGCTGCTCCTGCAATCCTGAGGATTCACTCCTGTCCCTCAAGCCATGGTGCCAGGCAGGCACCTACCTCTCTCCCTTCCTCCCAGTTCTACCTTCCTAACAATGGAGTCCCCATCAGGGTTGTTTCCTTCCCTGTAGGTCCCTGCCCACCCTCTTGTGGGTCTCCTTTGTGGAGATTCCCAGCATCCTCCTTGGTCTCCACTGTGGGTGCCTCTATAGGAACCACACTTTTCCAGAACAGCACATAGAAATTGTGAGAGGTACAGCTGAAGGATGCACCACTGTTCCACCACCCTCACCCTCCCTGAGCCCACTGTGGTCCAACCACTCCTCTTTCTTGGCAACCTCTGAGGCAACGGCAGTGACCCTAGTGGTCCCTGGGTGGGAGAGGAGGTCCCACAAATCCTGGCCAACTCAGCCTGGAGATGAGCAACCTCCTCCCTCAGCCCAGAGAAGTGTCTGCAGATGGGATAACACTGCATCCTCTGGAACACGTCCCGGAAGACTGCTGCTGCACAGTCACTACACTGCATCACTCCCATCATATCTTTTTTCTGGCCCCCTAACTGTTATTTGAAATACTTACTCTTTCCTCTGTTTATTTTTTTCTTTTCTCCCTACTTACTTACTGTTTCTGCACCCTTTTAGCTCCTGATCTTCCTGTTCTGAGACAAGAAGTTCCTATATTTCTCAGTAGTCTCCTTACTTGCTTAGAGTCAGACCTCCAGCAGCTGGGGGCGGAGAGCTACTCTTGCCCTTCTAGGATGGTGAGTCTATGGTGGCTCTGTGATCACTTACTTCCTGCTCCCAAACAGGAAGTTCCTGTTGTCAGCTAAATCCTGTGCCTATAAAAGTAGAACTGGTTTAGGGTTGGGGGTGAAGGGAGGGGAGGGAAGGAGGGCAATATAGCCCCAGTAGAGAAGTTTTAGTTATAGCAGTAGCTCCTTCCTCCTGGCGTTCTGTCTGTCCTCTGGCAGAAGCTATCTAGGGCAGTGTTTATATCTGGTCTTAACCTGGCTCCTTCTAGCTAAGCCACTCCCCCTACTTTGCAAATATTTTTACACTTAGTTAATTTCACAGATAACAATTCCCTTCTGACACCTGTGACAAGCACCTAGATAAGTACAGAGATAACACAGATAACAATTTACTTCAGCTACCTCTGACAAACACGACTCCTTTTTTATTTTTTTACCCTTAATTGAGGGTCCCAGTACAAGAGATCTAGTTCTTAGTCCCAGTAGAGAAGTTTTAATTATAGCAGTAGCTCTTTCCTCCTGGTGTTCTGTCTGACCTCTGCTTCCTGCCACTACAACCTGCAACCCTGCCACTCAGTCCGCCTGACCAGAGACTGAAACAACAGGAATCAATGGCCACAGCTGCAAGCTGCACCACAGGGCTGCAGTGTGTGACTCTCACCAGAGTCACAAGATGTCAGCAGCAGTGAGGGGAGGCACAAAGCTCCAAAGTAAGCCCATTTGGGGGGTTTACATACTCCCCCTGCCAAATGCTCACTGTCCTGGTGAGCCAAAACCTGCCATAAAGCTATCTTCACTAATGCTATATATACACTATCCTTACTCTAGATGTACACTAACAATGCCTACTCCCACACTGATCCGGTTCACTAAACCACCCAGGGATCACTTTTTCCTACTGGGAAACCCACCGACCAGACCTACAAAAACCCTTAAAGCTCAGCCTGACTGACAGAGTCCCCAGTCCCTTAACTAATCCCTACCTGGCCACCTGCCACTAGACCTATAGCCAGACTGCTTTGGACCTATCATGGCGGTGGCCCAAGTTCTCCTTCCCTGGCAACCCACTGGGCCACCGCTAAACCTTCAGATGGATTACTTTAGTTCATATGGCAGCGTCCCAGGTTCCTATATTCTAATACAAGCTTACCACAAACCCTTTAACCCTTTTACTGCTGCCAGCTGTTGACATTGGACTGCCTGGAAATTCAATAGAAAACACCATTTTTGGCACGGCAGACACTTTAGCAATAGTTCCAAACCACCTAACAGTAGCATTACTGTAACATTTGCTCACTTTCTAACATCCTATACAAAATTATTAAAGCTAGAGAAAACATTTTCTCTGATTAGCACCATTTTTCACAGAAATATTTTTTAAATTCCCTGGAATAAAATATCTTCTCCCCACCCCAACAGTAAAATACAGTTTAAACAGCGTGCAACTTATCCTTAATATGGCATTTCAGAGGTGCAACTATTAAACAATTAATGCACACTATACCAACAGTGCCAAAACATTTAGTGACATTTTTCTTTTTTTCACTCAGGGAAAAATGTTCCCCCAAAGCCCATTGTCCACAAAACAGTTCACAAGTCTCTGCACATGGCTGCTTTTCAGTTCATATCCATGGGGCGCTGAATATTTGTGTAATCCCCCTGCAAATGGGGGTTCCCAAAAGACTTCCAGGAGCTTGCTTGAATGCTCCAAGCCTGAATGGTGTTTGGCGTTTAAGCCATTTATCAGTGAGTGTTTTTAGAGCCTCTGGTACTGTCTCTTTAAGAGCTGTTTGCTTGCAGACATAATTAGTTTGTATGGGGGACTGTGTGCTTGTTTGAGTACCACTCGAGCTGCTGCCAATTCACTCCATTTTGCAGTCACTAGGAGTACAAAGGAACCTATCTGAAAGATGTAACTGTTTGCAGAAATAATTTAGAGTAATAATGAAAACACAGTTTGTCTAACCTGCTTTCTTTACAGTCAGAACTGTGTTTGCCTAGTTCCCCATTCTGGTTTTGAACTGCTGAACTGGACCAATCAGTGTGGGGTAAGCTAGCTCTAAAATGGTGCCTTGGACGAATCAGAACTTGGACTCATAATCTGAGGCCAGCCACAAGAGGATTGTATGGGCAGTGACTCTGGGAGATGTAGTTTAGACTTCAGCGCCTTTTGGACCAACAGCAGCAGTCTATTGTGAGTGACAGCCAATCCAGTCAAGAACTGGGAGGAACTCAAAGGAAGTGCCGGTTTTGTCTGTTGGAGTTTCAGTTTAGATCTGGCAGTGAAGGGAAAAGAAACCCTGTGCTCCTTCAGTGCACAGTTTTAGTCAAAAACGTATAAGGCCCAGAGTTCCGGTCTGCAGCTTGTGTAACTGCTTGTTAGGACTGAATCCGTCCTGTGAAAAGAATCAAAGGATCTCTGAAGAGTAGAAACCAGGCTCACCCTGTAGAAGACTGGAGAAATTGTTGAATTGCACTCGGTCTGTCAGGAACTGAATCTGCTGTGTGTTCTCCCGGGTATTGTGCAGTAATTGCGATCGGGATAGAGAAGCAGCCTGCCTGGTATAGTACTTTCTTTTTTTACCATATAAATGTGTGAAGAGTCTCGTGGAGCTCAAGAGTAGCTCTGCTGATGTTGAAGGACCCTATCTTGTTTGGAGGTCTTGAGTACTAATTCAGGGTCGCTCCCTGTTGAATTGCCACATTAAATCCAAATGGAATCACTGTACTGCTGACTGTTTAAACTAATTTTTCTTTTCACTGTGTGAAAGGGCCCCTACCAGCTGCCACGGTTTGGACTAGCCACTAGGGCTTGGGTACCCAGGGACAGTAACTGGTAGGGATAGGCCTGTGCACAGAGCCATAGGTAGATAGTAAAGTGATAAGCTAATTAACCTGATTTCCCTGTCCTTGTTATATCCCCCTAAATAAATCAGAGCTGCTTTTTCAGCAAAATTATACTGCCTGAGGTATTTGTCTATGTTAAAGTACTGTACTGTGATTGTTGCACTGTATCTTATTTCACAGGAGGTCCCAGTGCCGAACTAGTCCTGGGGGTAGTGTATACTGTGAAGGTAATTTGATATATTGTGTGGGCCACTAGTGGGAAGAAAGGGGGGTTGCAGTGTCCCAGAGGGCTGTGACCAAGTAAGTTTAACTATTGCAAACCCTGACCTCTGGGTGGAGGCACCTGCCATTGGATCCAGGCCCCTCAACCTGTTAGTGGCAAATCAGGCAGGGGTAGTAGCCCCTGGGATAGCGCCATCTAGGGGTTACATTTGTTTAGAAACCATCCCCATACCTGGGTCCAAGGTAAAAGTGGCAATACCCACAGTACAGTTTCTGCTCCCACAAAGTCCATCCTTGCTCTAGTCTTGGCTGTGGATGGAAACAAGGCACTTGCAGCTCTCACAAAAAAGGTGCTAAATGTCCCAGTTCCACATGCCATTTTAACTGCACAATCATTCGTCCAGCAGATGGGGGGGGGGCTTCCACAGCATGCCCAGCACCTTGATTTTAAGTCTGCAAAGGCCCAAGCACCCAAACATTGAATCACAGATGAGCCCCCATGTTGTAAGCCCCCCCCTTTCCTGTCTAGGGGTATTTGAAGATGGTAAGTTCATGGGGAAGGGGATGCTCATTACAGCCAAAATAGAGTCCACATGCCTGGTTGGCCTGGCTTACCAGACTTGATGGAACTGGGCTGCCCTGGAACCTTCAGGGTGCAGAGCTGGTACACTGGAGGGATGATGATGCTGATCTTCACCTGCCTGGCATTGCCAACTTCACTACAGGGGCCTTTGTAGACAGTCTTCCCCAGGCAGGCCTCTCGACGTCTTCCTTGATGGTTCTCTGGCTCCCGCTCCTCTGGATACCACCCTGGAACACAATCTGAGCTGGACTGTGAAGGCAAATGTTTTTTAGCAGCAAAACAGTTTGTCTAAACACAAGAGGCAAACACCAGAACTGCAGAAAACAGGGGATCCCATTTATTGAACAGTGACTAAAACAAGAACAGTCACTCCATGGAACAGAAAGTTACAGACTGGTTGCTTTGGACCATGGGGTCACATTAGAAGCTACATCAGTACTCTGGACCAAGGGGTCACATTAGGCATAAAGTCCAGGCAGCCACCTATGACAGAGGCAGCCCACAATCCAATACAGGCAGCATATGTTCTAGGCTGAATCAGGCCTTTAACAGCAAGCAGCAACAGTTCTCATATCTACTCTCTTTCCTCCATGAGGAACACGGACCTCCAGGGAATGGCCAACCCAGCTACAACCCCCTTCACTGTCCACTCCTCCTCCTTCTGAATCCAGAAGCACACACCATTTGAGGTACAACTTCCCACACCTGCAGCCACACTTACAGCATGCTCCTCCTTTTGGGTGCAGAGCCCAGAACTAAACACTCCCAGCACAGGGGCATACAAGGACCAGAGGCTGTCCACTCTCCCCTGGGCTCCAAAATATGCTTCCCTCACCTAATGTGCCTGTATACTCCTGACTGTCCCTCAGTCTGACAGCTTCTCAGCTTGGGCCACCTGCTAACAGTCTCTCCCATCTCATTCTCTGACAGGCACACCTCCTTTCAGTCCCTTTCAAGGGACAGACACTGCAGATGGCCCCACACAGGGCTTATGAAATAAATGGCAGCCGCCACGTCCTTCTCCCGACTGATGCATTCCAAACTAAAAAAAAAAAAAGATCACATGGCTGAGTGGGTGAACGCCCTTCTCCAATCTTTTCATTTTCCTCACTCTCTCTCTCTCTCTCTCTCTCTGTCTTTCTCTAATCTCTCGTTTCTCCTCTGCACTCCCTTTTATCCCCTTCTCTCATTCTTGCACCCAAACCCAGGATCCAATCTAGACCCTCTAAAAAGGCACCAGAACTCTGTGCTTCCCCAGTGCCCAGTGGGACTGGGAATCCCAATTTCACTATTTACAATTGTTACACATGGTGCCAGCCGGCACCGAAACTACACTCGCTAAATGGAGCAGTTACTCCTTTAAATTTCTCACAGCCGGCGGCCGTGTATGCTCAGTGTGCATGTCCGCCATTTCTATTTACAGTTAATGATTTATTTAATTTTCTAATGTGGTTCCAAGCCTGGTCTGCCCAAACACCGGACCTGAGACCACCACCCTGACCCACGGCGTAGAACAACAACCCCACTGCTGGGCCTGCCTGGCCAGAGGTCAAGACAGCAGGAATCAGTGGCCGCAGCCACTAGACACACCATGGGGCCACAATGTATGACTCCCACCAGAGCCACAGGATGCTAGCGCCAAGGGGAGGCATGGAGCATGAAGCTCTAAAGGTAAGCCCATTTGGGGGGCTTACAGTGGCATGGTGCACTTGTAACTTATTTTATATTGGATGTACAGTGAGTCCCGTAAAAGTACGCTTTCAGGAACATATTAGGACAATAGCTGCTAGAAATGAAAGCTATGTCCTGGGTGCACACTTTTTAAATACTCATAACTCAGACCCCTCCTGTTTATTATATATGGGTGTGGAACATGTTTTACCTAATAAAAGGGGAGGTGATCATTTGAACCATTCTGCTACTAAGAGAAGCTAAGTGGAAAGTTACTTTAAACACTGTTTAACCTAGTGGTTTGAATAAGGATATTGATTTCAGTCCCTATTTAAAGCCAGGTTTATTTCAGCTTAAATTGTCCCTCTATTTTTGCAAATGGTTTGCGCTCCAGTTTTAATTAAATTCCTTACTCATATATTACTTTGTAGAAAGGATGACTCTCCTTTTGTTGTATTTCTGAACTTGCAGTGATAGGATACACATAGTGACTCTTGCACATAAGGAGTACGTTTAATATTTAAATGGATTTTTTCTATTAAGGTCAAATGGTTATTAATTATGCATGAAATGAAATGCCTTAATAGTGGTGCTATTATTAGCTACTCACATGAAACAAATTATGACAGTTGATTGTAATGTTGTTTCCCATTTGTATTTTTGTCTTTTTTTTTTTATTTGTCACTTTAAGGATTTGATTTAAATTATATGGTTATGGGATAAGGTACACACCCCCTGATGAAGACCTTGTATGGTTGAAGCTGCTGGGGTTTAGTGTCCTCCTTTGCATGATAAAGTTTTTCTCTGTGGTTAATCTGATTATTATAGTCTATAATTTTTACCACTTGTGGAATGCAGTTTGTTGTTTTTGCATGCTGTTTTTGAGTTTAGGAACAGTTATTACAGAGCCAATCTGTAATGCCACCTACCTCTCTTTCTGTGGGGGACTGTGCCCTCCACATCCCACTCCCCCTTACTAAGTATTCTAACTCCGGGGGGGGTCTTGGGGAAGGGGCGGCAAATCCCAAAATCAATGCTGTAATCACTGGGCACACCACCACCGGCACCCTAATGCTGTGTAAGGTTAGCAACCTCTAACTCGTACCACCTGTTCTCTCTGAGTTGCGCTATATTTGCTTGTGGTGTGTGACACCTTACTGCGTTGCCTGCCTCCCTCTGTTTACCCAGATACATGTCCCTATCCCCTATCTCTGGGTCTCCTTGTACCTTCTGAATGCTACTTTTTTAGCCTTTACCTTTTTGACTACCTCTTTTGAGAACCATAATGGGTTCCTCCTCCTTTTACTTTGGCTTACTTGCTTGGAACAGAGGTTTGTTGCCTTCACTATTCCCTCTTTTAGCTTGGTCCCCTTTTCCTCCATCCCCACCAGGTCCCCCACTCCTGCCAGGTCATTTCTGAAGCATTCACTCATGTTTGAAGTCTGGGACTCTCACCATTGTGTGGTTGGATTCCGCAGCAAATGTTATGTTGAATCACACTGTACAATGATTACTGGTCCCAGACGGCTTCCCACCCTGACGTCTGTAATACTGTCTCTGTTAGTAAGCACCAGATCCAGTATTGCCCCATCATGAGTGGGCTCATTGACTAGTTGCCTGAGAAATGCTCCCTGCAGGGAATCCAGGATGCCTCTGCTTCTGGCTGAAACTGCTGCATGGGGGCTCCAATCTACATCCAGCAGATTGAAGTCCCCCAACAGCAACACCTCCCCCTTTTCTGCCATTTTGCCAGTTGCTTCTAACATTTCCTTGTCTAAGTCCTCCCCCAGTGCCAGAGGCCTGTAGGTTACACCTGTCCAAATAGTGGCTCCATTTCACAACTCAAGGGTGACCCACAGCACCTCTGCCCCCCCAAATTCCCTGTATTTATGTTGCTTTTATGTCTTCCTTCACATAAAGCACCACCCTCTTCCTTTTCTTCCTGCACTGTCCCTCCTGAACATTGTGTAGCCTGGTATGACTATGTCACAGGCAGGGTTGTCAGTGCACCATAACTTGGTAATGGCCACAATGTACAGGTCTGGAGAGCAATCTAATGTCTCCTGGATTTGGGGCATTAAAGCATGAATAGTAGGATGCAGGTAGGATCCTCAGGAAGAGAACAAGGCCTGTACATCATAGTCCCCCCACTACCAGAGGATTCTGAATAATCTGTTCTCTTCCTGCCCTAAACAGTTGAAGAGGTCAGGATCCTCCACTCCACAGTCTCCCTCCTCATTCAGAAAGCTGAGTTATACTCATCCTCCTCAAGGTAAAGAGGTTGAGGAGTCACAAACCTGTGAGAAGAAGCTTGAGGAGGTACGACAGGCACAGTCAGCATTACCTGTGGTGGTGTCTGAGGGATTGCCTAGTTTATTGACAATGGTGACTTTGCCAATTTATTCATTTAAACATTTCATCAGGAAAAGAATACTGAGCAGAACTGCTTGTTTCCAGATGCGTCCTGGGGGGAGGGGAAGTGGACAGTGACAAGAGCACATGAATAGTAGATACAGCATACAGAATCAAAATACAGTTACAAGATGAAAAAATACATTACATTAATGTTTCAAAATGCAAATACGATCAGGATACTGAAGCAGAGTATAACAACTGTAGAACTGAGCAAGTAAGTGGTTACAAGATCAGGCATTAGGAACAAATAAATGTTGCGCATTAGCTTAGTAGTGCTTGGGACGCCCAGATAGGTGGAGCATGTGGTCATGAGACTAGGCTAGGCTTGGGGGACAGTAAGCAGATGCTGGTGGACAACTGCAGGAGGAGGAGGTGTGGGTGTGGAGGAGCAAGGAGATGGCATGTAGTGAGGGAGCAGTCTGGATAGAAAATGGGAGGGGGTTCCAGAGACTGGGGAAGCGGTGGGAGAAGTTAGCTTGTCCGATGGTGGTGGTCCTGGTGGGGACAGACAGAGTGTGTGGGCTCATGATATGAAGGGGTAGGCACAAGGGAGTGGGAGAGAAAGGGTAGCAGATAGGTAAGGGGGGAGGGAACTGAGCCAGAATTTGGCAATGAGGTTGGCACAATGCGAGAGTCGTCTGTTCGAAAAGGAGGGGAAGGATTGTGATTGGTATAGAGAGCAGTGGTGAGTGCGATGGGGACAGTCAAGTGCAAAGTGGCAGAAAGCATAGAAGAGGGTGTCTACTCTGGCTAAGTAAGTTCTGGGAGCGGCACTTTAGACAACGTCATCATAATCAAAGATCGGTAGGATCATTTTCTGGACAAGCGCCTGGTGGGCAGGTAAGGTGATACATCCACGATTTCTATGTAATACACCAAGCTTGGGTGCATTTTTTTTGTAGATTGCATCCACATGCCCAGAAAAGTTGAAGTGTTGGTCAAGCCAAACCCCGAGATACCTAAAAGAGATGATATCCTCAAGTGTAGTCCCATTGAGAGTGTGGAAGTTGGGGGGGTCTAGCAAGTCTCTGCCTCGTGCCATAGGTCATGGAGACTGTCTTCTTGGCATTCAGGAACAGTTGATTTTTACTGAGACCGAGCTGGACATTGTTGAAGTCTAGCTACAGTCTGGTTGCCACATCGGGGGGGGGGAGAGGGGGTCCAGAGGTATACAAGACTGTGTCATCTCATACATGTGGATATGGGAGGAGGTGCATACTGTTGGTAGATCATTTAGAAAAACAGAAAATAAGAGCGGACCAAAGACAGAACCTTGTGGAAATCCAGTGGATATGGGACAATGTGTCTCCAACCTTGACCAATTGAGTTCTACTCTCAAGGTGGGAATGAAAGCAAGTGGTGACGCTTGTAGCCAACCCAGTTGAGGAGAGTTTGCCAAGGAGTTGCCCTGTGAGATGGTGTCAAACACCTTGGCGAGATCAGTAAAGATGGCAGAGATTATGAGGCCCTTATCCACAGCAGTGTGGATGGAGTCTGTGAGTCTTAATAGGGAGGTAGTGGTAGAGTTGAACTTCTGGAAGCCAGGCCGAAAGGGGTGAAAAAGGAGGAGGAATCTAGGAAGGTAGAAAGTTGGGAGAGCACTATATGCTCTAGCAATTGAGCAAGAATAGTAGGAAGGGATATAGGCTAAAAGTTGCCAGAGATTGAAGGGTCACCCCTTTGGGTAGAGGGATAACAGTGGCATGTTTCCAGGTATCAGGGAGTGAAGGAATAACAAAGGAGAGGTTGAGGAGAGAAGCTAAGGGAGAGGCAATAGCAGGAGCAGAAAGGAAGAGAAGTTTGGAATCAAGACCTTCAGGGTATGTGCGTTTATTAGGATTTATTTTATTTTTATTTATTTAACAGTTCGGAAGTTACCTTTGAGCTATGAGCTCTTTTACAAAGGTTCCATGTCATGAGACAAAACATTATTTACAATGGTACAAATTCACATAGACAGTAGTACAGGTACATTACATAGGTGTCCTAGCAGGACTATACAGTAGCTAGTAAGATGCTGAGTTACAATCAGTCGTAAATTACAAGGTTGAGAGGTAAATCTAGCAGCCTTGGGACAAGGAATTGTCACAAGTTTCAGGTCCTAATTCTTAGAAGTTGCAGGTATAGTGAGGACGGTGAGGGGTGAGGAGCATGGGATCAGTGTGCTCAGATCTTGCAGTGGGTTGGAAAAATAGCAGCTTGGAGATCAACAGGTGTTTGGAGAAATTAAGTGTAGGTGAATGAGAGACAGAGGCAGGTTAAGGTGTCGAGACAGAGCAGGAATAAGGGTCACCGGTGATGGAGTTGCATTAGAGTATCTAAGGCCAGCAGGGACGGGGCATTAAGGAAGTTGCCAGTGCTGGATTAAATATCCTATAGAGTGGGGTTAGTTGGTCAGAATACCCTCAATGTACTTAAGTAGACGGCCTGTGCCCTTCTGATGGGTGTAATTGCCTTATGCATGTCTGCATTCACAAGCTCTAGTATTGATTAGGGATCGATTCAGGTCATGCTTAAAGGTATAGAGATTCTTTAAATTGCTTACTTCTACCAGGAGCCCATTTAGCCAGAGTGGAGCCCTGTAGGTGAATGACAGCTGGCTGAGAGATGTTCTCCCGAAAGTGACGCATAGTGTACCTCTACCCGTGCCCCTTGTGTTATACTGCAAAAGAGTCAGTAGGGTGATTTGTTGGATGCAGGGAGTTACAGGTGTAAGCCCCCTACAAATGGGGGTGTTTAAAAGCCTTCCTTGGGTGTGCCTAAATGCCTTCTGTCTGGCTGGTGTTCGGCACTAAAGCCGTTTTAATGTTGCTGTCAGTGGGTGCTTGTAGAGCCTCTATGCGCTGTCTCTTTAAGAGCTGCCTGTTTACAGTAATAATTAATCTAAATGGTGAGTCCTTAATCTGAGTGTTTCTATGTCCGAGTCCCGCCCGGGCTGCTGAATAATTGCTCCGTTTCTGCCATCGCTAATTGTGCAGAGGAAGCCCTGTTGAAAAATGTAAATAATTACTGGTAATTTGTTAGAGTAGTGATGAAAATGTAGTTTGTTCTAACCTGCCTTCTTGCAGCATGGACTGTTTCTGTTTTACTCCACCATTTTGGTACCGAACTGCCTAATTGGACCAATCAATATGTGAGGACTCTAACATGGAGCCTGCTGTACTGGGGATATATGGTGCCAGCCTCTGGGAATTGTAGTTTTGGACTATTGGCACCTTTTTGCACCTATAGAGGGAGCATGTTGTGACTGACAGCTGAAGCAGCCTGCAGGATCTTTTGGACCTAAGAGAAATTCCCCAGCTGTCTGCAGCACAGGGCAGAACTGAGATGGAGCTGGAAGAGTGAGCAGCTTGTGGAACTGCTGCCCCACGGGGCAGCGTGGGGACTTGGCGGGAAGGCTGAGTCTGGCCTTCCAGCATTCAGCTCTCCTGCATGGAGAGAAAGGGAGAGAAATGGAGAGTTTTACCTCGGACCATGTCTCCGAATTATTTTGTTGTGCCCCGAGTAATGGGCATAACGAGCAGGGGAGAGAGAAGAAGCCAGATCTGTGGAAAGCTGAGAGAGCACAGCTCAGTGTTCGAGCAGTTGTAGTCGGCAGTAGTTCGCGTGGGAGAATTGTGGAAGTCCTGAATTCCGGCCTGCTTGCTGTCTTCTGCCCTGAGAAGAAAAGAGTACTTGTTTATTCAGTCTAAATGGGAATTTGGTGAGAACGAAGCAAACTGCTGATCTGGGACCAGGCTTAACCTGTAGAAGACCGAGGATTTTGCTGAATGCGATCGGCCTGTCAGGAATTACAGTCACTTCTGAGCTCCCAGCATGTGCAGAGACTTACGATCGTGACTGGGGAGCATTTGGCCTGGTACAGGTAGACTTCTGGTATATAAATGTACTGTGTACTGAAGGAGAATCATGGTTTAGTTGGCTGTGTGCTGCTGGCTTGTATATATGAATGTGCTATGTACTGGATGGGGATCGCAATCTAATTCCTCTTCTTCTGTGAACTGTGTGCTAGTGGCTGGAAACTGTTTCCCAGCTAAAATCGGATTGAATCCATTGTTGCCTGCTGCAGACAGGCCCCGCCATGAGGGCCTTGTCTCCCTACTCTGCTGCACAGAGAAAATCCATCAACGAGGGACCATCCAGGGGATCAGCCCTTGCTCTCTGCCTGAACAAGAACAGCGCTGAAGCAACTCATGTGGGCTCTGCTTTCTCTAGCAATCCAGAACGTCCATGCATCAGCCCTCCTGTGCTGAGCTCGGGTACCGTGAGCAATAATCAGGGTAGCACTCTGCAGCATTTCTTGATCAAAAGTGTGTCATCTGATTCTTGTGTTGTTCCCTTTCCACGAACTGAGCCCTCCGGCTCTGGATTACAAATTGTGTGTATGCATGTTCTTTTTCCATCACAGGGCCCCGACCAACTGAGATGCCGGCCTACCCCGGGCAATGGTCCCGGCTAGCCTTTCCCTTCATCCTGGGTACCCAGAGAGTGTGACTGAGGGGGCTTTGATTGCATGCACAGTAGTGTGATTCTTCGTGTGTTTAAGCCAATTAACCTAATTATCCCCCTGTCCTCGTTATAATCCCCTGAATAAATAAGATCTGTTTGTTTCTGCAATTCACATTGATTGTGGTGTCAGTTTATGTTGAAGGTATTGCATTGTTGCTTTTGTACTGCATCACCTTATTTTACAGAGGGTCCCCAGAGTCAAGCTGAAGAAACCAGTACTGGGGTAAGTGCTAAATATAAGTGTATGAACAAGCATATCTGGGGTGTTGGGAAGGTGCATATTGTGCATTGTGTGGGTCACTAGTAGGAGACAAGGGGAGTCACAGTGTCTCAGAGGGCTGTGACATGGTTATTCAGACTAATACCAATCCAGACTTTTGGGTGGAGGCACCCATCACTGAACCTAGGCCCCTTAACCTGTTGGTAGCCAAGCAGGCAGGGGTAGTAGCCTGGTTGGGCTTTTTTACCTAATAGGCAAGTTTGCAATTTGATCCTGTCATTTAGAGCAAGCAGATCCATTATGGCATCCAAGGATGTCACAGTGAGAGACTGAGAAATGGAGGAGGGAGTGAGCTATTATCGGATGGGGGACTGGGGTGGGCAGGGAGGGAAGAGAGGAGGGAGGAGGCACAGGAGGTAAAGTAGGAATTGAACCCGGTTGCTACTTTGAGGGGGTCTGTAAGGGTAGAGGGACCAACTTTGAACACAGGAATTTTGGGCTGGCTTGGTGGGGACAAGAGAGCCTAGGCCACTTTCCAGAATCTTGATGGATGATTTATGTTGCGCTGGAAGGTGGCCTGGAAATAGTCAGCTTTGGCCAGGCATACAGTTCAAGTACAAGTGTTACGAAGGGAGTAATAGGCTTGGTAATCAACTGGTGAGTCCATGGATTTATGGATTTTCCAGGCATTATCCCAGGCATGCAAACATGCCATCAGCTCACCAGAGATCCAGGGGAGATGGGAGACTCGCACTCTGACATGTCTAAGAGGGGCATGTTGGTTCCAAACATCAAAGAATTTCCATTTGAAAAACTCTAGGGACAAGCTGATGGAGGAAGCTGTTGGAATGCGGGGCCTGTCTGTGTTAGCTAGGTCAGCCAATGGGGGGTGAGGTACAGGGATTTGTAAGAGTAAATTTACAGAAGTTCAGTAGGGGCTTAGGGGTGACGGATGGTATCCAGTGATGATAGCTTGATGTCTTGTTACTTATGCTACCCTTTCTTGCTGTTATTGAGTCATTATGAATCCCTGTACGACTACACTGTAATACTATTGTATGCATTGATAATCTTGTAACATACGTTACCTGTCTCTATATTGTCTTGTAACATTTAAATATGCTGTATATCCCACTCCCCCTTCCCCCAGGATGTGCCGTGAGATGAGCATTAATTTGCTCAGTGTACCTTTCCTGGTGAAACAATTCAATAAATAAATAGCGACTGAAAATGAGCAACTACAAAAATAGTGACTCTTTTTCAGTGCTATCATTCTAGGTTACCCTGCTAGCTAGTGACCATACAGGAAAGCGACTATGAGGAAGGGTGACAGGAAGGGAGGAATAGCAAGGGGAAAGGGAGGGACAGGGAAGGGGCTTTAGAGGACTGGTGTACCTGCTGCTACCAAGCTAGCCGTGTGGTGATGTGGGTGGCTAGCTCATGCACTGCAGGTACTCAGTTCAGCGCTGCAAGCCCCCGCAAAAACACTTTTTAACATTCCATATGTCGGGTCGCCTTGAAGTGTATATTGCCAATTTGCTTTTCAGCGATATACACTCACCAGAATAGCGATTGCTGTATTGCAATCGCTATTATGACATGGAACCATGATGGATCTTACGTACGCAGTATATCATATGATCTATTTATTTATGACTTTGATAACCGGGTGAGTGCACTGATCCCAGGGACTGTTTTCAGGTACGGCACGGGCCATAACACATGGTGCAGGGTGGCAGTGAATACAAAGTAACAATAATACACATGAAACAGAATAGATACAGAACAACCATAGCAAGCACAATGTACAGGTATGGTACATAAGTCCAGTGTGTGACAGTGGATACAAAAGTTACACGGTTCCGCATGGAGAACTTTGATAATCACTTAGAGAATCCGATAAAACACCAACTGCAATAAGCTGGTGTAAATGGAAGGTTAGAGCCTAGTCTATGAGGGTATGGTGCTGGGAGGAGGGGTTCATGCAAGTGGGTTCACTAATTCAATCAATCAATCAAAATCTTTATTTTATGAGGCGGAACACCATTGAGAATAAATTAATTTACAAGATGGACCTGGTGAAAATACACATCGACAATTTGATACAGTCACAAGTACACTGGCAGACAGAATACAAATATTTACAATTAATATAACATGGCAGTTTCACATACAGCGATAATATGGATATTATACTGGCAGGCTGAGATACTGAGTCTAATGTAATACATGACAATTATATAGGTATGCACAGTATATACAAAGAGTATGCACAATGTATAGAAAAGAGGAAAACTAAAATTATTAATGTAGATGTGGTACTCAGGAGGGAAGGCCAGGGGAGAGGTAAAAACAACTTCATTCAGGGACACAGGTTAACGCTGACAGGCAGGGTTAAGTCTAATGCAAGACTGGGGAGATGGTTTAGTTGCTTATGGGTAAGAATGAGTGACAGACAGCGACAGAATAGTGCCAGAGTTTAAGGGGGGGGGAGGTCATTGACGGAAGCAGTTGCATGTTTCTTGGTAAGACCGCAAAAAGAGGTTTTAAAAAGGACAACTGCACCGGGGAAGCAAGCTGTAGTGTTTTTTGTGCATTATTCCAGAGGCAGGGAGGGCATGGCTTATTGCCACTCTGCAAAAGTGTGTTCTAACTTTGGGGATGGAAAGGTGAAATATAAGAGAGACTACTCAACAGATATGTACCGGGGTTGCAGACAGGCAGGCAGTCCTTAATGTATTGAGGCAGCTTATTAGTAATGGCTCTATAAGTCCAGAGCACAGCATTCTTATGTGTCCTGAAGCTAAGTGAACATCATCCCATGCTTTTATAGAGGGTACAGTGATGTGTTAAATAGGGGGCATCAGTAACAAACCTAAGCACCTAGTGGTACAGAGAGTCGAGTTTCTAAAAGGCCACACTCGAGCTATGCCCATACAAGAAACCTGCATAGTCAAGGAGGGGCATGAACGTAGTTTGTACTAACCTTTCTTCCCCCGTCTGAGTTACCACATGCCTGATTCTAAAGAAAATCCCACGCCTCTGCTTTAGTTTTTTTGAGATTTCTTTAATATGGACTTCAAATGAAAGTTTAAAGTCTGTCCAAACCCTAAAGTATTTAAAGGATTCCACGTAATCCAGCAGTTTGCCGAGTAAGGTGAGGATTTGTGGGATTGTCCCTGAGGTGCAGTGATTGGAAGAGTTCACGGATGGGGTGAAGATCATTGCCTTCATTTTCTTAGTGTTTAATAGGAGCTTAGAGTACAAGAGATTAGTATGTAAGTAATTAAATTCTGTTTGGAGGTCGTTACATACTTGTTCCAAGGTAGGTCTATCTACATACAACACTGTCATCAGCGAATAGGTGGATATTTGCTGATCTGACTCCAGTGTTTGTCATTTATACAATGGCAAATAATAGTCGTCCAAGAATGGACCCTTGGGGTACCGCTCTTGGGAGGGTTTTCAAGGGGGAGAGGACGCCCCATGCCTTGACCTGTTGGTATCAGTCTGTGGGGTAGTTGGAAAACCATTCAAGGGCCAGATTGTTAACGCCAATATTCCTTAGGGTGGCCAAGAGCAAGGTGTGATCCACCATATCAAAGGTTTTACTAAGGTCAAGGAACAGTGCACATACATAGTTTCTGGTGTCCAGAGCATTCAGCCAATCGTTCGTGACCTTAACAAGTACTGTGATGGTGCTATGGCAGGGCCGGAAGCCAGATTGGTCTGGGCTTAGCAGGTTGGAGTCCTCCACATGCTGTCTAAGCTGGGAATTAACCACCTTTCTGAGTAGCTTAGAGAGGGTAGGGAGTAGGGAAATTGGGCGGTAGTTGTTTAGGTCACTAGTGCTGCCTGATTTAAAAAGTGGTACAATGTGTGCAGTTTTCCAAATGGCAAGGAGTGTGCCCTGGGCAAGGGACATGTTAAAAAGATGGGCTATTGGGGTGACAGGACATAGTGGTCAAGTTTAAGATAGTATGGCTCAATCGGATCTGCACCTGCACTCTTTTTGCTATCCAGATGGAGCAGGAGGTCCTCTACCGCCTTTATGGTGACAAGGATGAAAGAGAATGCTTTGCCTTGGGTGGTTGAAGTTGGGTCCGGGCAAGCATGGTTTGAGTTATATAACTGTGTGCGGAGGTTGTTGGCTGGTGAAGTGTCAAAGGCTAAGCCCACTCTGGCAAAGTGGTTTTTGGAAAGTTCGAGGATTTCTTGCTTGTCAGCGGTGGCGGAATTGCCAGTCGAGATTTTAGATGGGAATAGACTAGATGAGCTATGACCTTGAATATCCTTAAACGTTTTCCAGAACTTAGATGCTCTATTTGCTGAGGATTCAAGTTCAGAGCGATAGTAGCTAGATTTTGCATGCCTAGTCAGTCTGGTGCACTGGTTTCTAGCAGCTCTGAAGGCTGCCCAGTCAGCAAACTGTTTGGACTTCCTTGCCCTTTTCCAGAGTGCGTCCCTATGAAGCAGCTCTGCTTTCAAACTGGTGGTGAACCATGGGCATGTTTCCTTCTTAGTGCAAACTTTGGCAAGAGGCACATGTTTATTAATGGAGCTGAGGACAATGTTTTGTAAAACATCGTAGGCTTCAGCTACCGAGGAGGCCAAGTAGAAGTCCTGTCAATTGGCGTGTTGTAAATCAAATAGGAAGGCATTAGGATTAAAATTTGTTTCGCTCTCTTAAAGGCATAGCTAGAGGAGGATGCAATCTTAGGAGAGGTCTGCACACAGACTATAACACAATGATCACCAATGTCATTGAAAAATATGTCAGAATGAGAGTAAAGATGGGGTTTGTCGACCAATATGACATCAACCAGTGTGCTGTTCTTATGTTTTTTTTTGTTGGGGCTGGTAGCTTCCATTATAAGAGAAGGCAGTATAGCGCAGTGGTTTAAGGCTCTGAGCTGCAAACCTGAAGACTGAGGTTTGAATCCCACAGCCCCCATTTGCATACTGTGTGACCCTCAGCAAGTCACTTAACTTCCTTGTGCTCCCAGGTCGCACCTGGAAACAAGCTTCAGCTTAGTGTGCCTTTCCTGGTTAAAGAATTTCCCCTTTCCCTTTCCCATTATAAGCTGTGACAAGCCAAGGTTGTCATATAATTCTTGTAGGGGGCAGGGATGAAGTAGATAACCAGTTCATATTAAGGTCACCCATAATAATAACTTCAGAGGATAATGAACTTAGTACATTGGATAAATAATGTAGCACATTGTTCCCTGAAGAAGGAGGCCTGTAACAACTTATGATGTAAATAGGGATTGATTAGGAAAGTTGCAGTTTTAGAGTAGTGCATTCAAATTCCAGGGGCACAGAAGAAGAGTCAATGATGGTGACAGTGAGTTTGTCCCAAACATAAATGGCTACACCTCCACACTGCTAATCTGTCTGTCCTATAGATATTATATGAGGGGATGTTTATTTCATAATCCAGTGTAGAAGGCCTTAACCAAGATTCTGTCACCACAACAATGTCAGGGGAAATGAGATTGAACCAAGACTGAACAAGCATTTGTCAATGCCGAATGTTTGCTTGCTGGCATTGGCATTGGTAGTGTAGAAGTTACAGAGCTGCATAATAGGAATGGCAGCGAAGTACTGAACTGAAGCCAACCCCACCACCACCCTGCAGAGAGTGACAGGCATTGGGGTGTGCCTTTGGGTCATCAGGCATAACGACCATGCCATTTCACCACACCCTACCCTGCAGACACTGACAAGTATCACAGTGTGCCTTGGGGTCTTTAGCCCTTATCGCACCCATTCCATCAGGAAATATGGTGAGATGGGTGCAGTAGGAGAATGGGGTGAAGTTTGGGCCCAAGATTCTGAGGCACCTTGATGCCTCTCACTGGCTGCAGGGTGTGGGTAGGGGTGGAATGGTATGAGCATGACAGGCAAGAATCCCAAGTCACCCCTGATGACTGTCATTCTCTACAAGGGTCAAATAGTCGAAACCCTAATGCCTCAGGCATTCGGTTAGTATTTCCTCCAAATTTTCAACATGTTTTTTTTGTGACCCCACCTCATGAATAGTGACAATATCAGTTTGTTAGCTGAAAACTGCTTTTGCACAGCGACTATGGCATTTGGCACCACAGGTGCAAAAACACATTCTGGAACAGGATGTGAAATGACAGGCGGTACTGTCTCATGGGTGGTGTAAAAATGGCAATGTTGAAAATCTGCTGTGAAAATCTTAAAAAACTGGAAGTCACGAGCGCATAGAAACTGTGCAACGACACCTGTAATGTAACTAGTTTGGGATTTTTTTACAGCAGATTGTTAACACAGGCATTTTGGGACCTCCGATCATGAACAGTGTCAGTGTGATTTTCTTTATCTGTCCCGAACAATGATTTCCCACAGCGACCATGCATTTCTGTGCTGAAAGTGTGAAAACACATTTCGGCCCCGTTGTGGAAAATGATAGCTGTACTGTTCATAAGGAGGTGTGGAAAAATGCCACTGGTGAAAATCTGGACTGAAAATATTACAAATTCATGAACTTACGAGGGTGCGTTGAAACTGCGAAATGCTCAGTCATAACATAATCATTTTATGGAGTTTTGTCACCAAATTTTCAATATAGCCATTTTAAGACCTCTGCTCATGACCAGTGTCACTGTGATTTTCTTAATCTGTCCCAAACATTGCTTTTGTACACCGACTGTACCATTGTGCGCTACATGTGCGGAAACACATTTTGGGCGAGATGTGAAAATGGTATGCCCCATAAGGAAGTGCGGTAAATGGCACTGTTGAAAATCTGGTGTGCAAATATTACAAATCGCAAACTTGCCAGTGTGAGTAGGAACTGCAACGCAGCGCCCTAAAACAGTCATTTTGGGAATTTTTTCACCAAACTTTCAACATAGCCATTTTAACATCTCTGCTCATGACCAGTGTCACTGTGACTTTCTTTAATGTCCCATACACATTGATTTTCGCATCGACCACGCCATTGTGCGCTACATGGGCAGAAACACGAATGTGTGCGAGATGTGAAAAATGACAACTGTGCTGCTCATAAGGAGGCATGGTAAAGTGGCAATGTTGAAAATCTGGAGTGAAAATATTGAAAATTTGCGAACTTACGAGCGTGCATAGGAACTCTGCAACGCACGCTCGTAAAACAGTCATTTGTAGGAATTTTTTCACCAAATTTTCA
Source organism: Neoceratodus forsteri (assembly GCA_016271365.2). Lineage (NCBI taxonomy): Eukaryota > Metazoa > Chordata > Ceratodontiformes > Ceratodontidae > Neoceratodus > Neoceratodus forsteri. Next base: position 79,080,518 of record CM028133.1, on the reverse strand, counting down.
ACATAGCAATTTTAAGACCTCTGCTCATGAACAGTGTCACTGTGATTTTCTTAATATGTCCCGACATTGATTTCGCATAATCGATCTGTGCCATTGTGCACTACATGGCGGAAACACGTTTTGGGTGAGATGTGAAAATGACAGCTATACTGCTCATAAGGAGGTGTGTAAAATGGCAATGTTGAAAATCTGGAGTGAAAATATTGAAATTTCGCAAACTTATGAGCGTGAGTAGGAACATATGCAAACGACGTCAAAACAGTCATTTTAGGAATTTTTACCAAATTTTCAACATAGCCATTTTAAGACCTCTGCTCATGAACAGTGTTACTATGATTTTCTTAATGTGTTCCATATATTGATTTCGCACACCGACTGTGCCATTGTGCGCTACATGGGCGGAAACATATTTTGGGTGAAATGTGAAAAATGACAGCTGTACTGCTCATAAGAAGGTGTGGTAAAATGGCAATGTTGAAAATCTGGAGTGAAAATATTGAAAATTCGCGAACTTACGAGCAGTAGGAACTGCGCAACGCACGCTCGTAAAAGTATTTTTAGGATTCGCCACCAATTTTCAAAATAGGCTTTTTGAGAGCCCACCTTATGAACAGTGGCAGTGTCGCTTTGTTACTGGTCCCGAAAGGTGATTTCGCGCAGTGGCTGCAAAATCACCCATCGGGCCAGAGTAACACCATGACAGTGACAGCATTCATGAGAAGGGGTCCCAAAAACCCCATGTTGAAAATTTGGTGCAAAAATTCCAAAAAATGCCTGAGATATACATAAAGTTGAAAACCCTATCTATCCATTATACAGTTTACGGCATTTCCTCAGTTCGAATCGGCTTTGAAGAGTGCAGATGTGTTCCAGTTTGCCAAAAGATCACGCACCCGGCTCCGGAGGTAAGTATGGGGTGGGGGGTGTGGGAGGCAGGTGCACAGTGGCTGGGTGCGGGTTGTGGGAGGGGTAGGAGAAGTGCCGAGGGACAGTTTTGTATTCACAGTCTTTTTTTATTTCCTAAGACGAGCAGGGACGTTTGCCACGTGGGGTGGGCTCCCAGCATGGCAGCTGGAAGGATGCTGGTGGGGGCAGGAGCCGTCAGAGGATTGGGCACCCCGTAGGCCATAACATCATTTTGCCAAGATGGGGTGGGCTCCCAGCATGACACCTGGGTGCTTTGGGGGCGATGCAGTCGATGGGGATTGGGCACCCCTGTCGGCCATAAAACATTTTGCCATGCTGGGCTGGGCTCCCAGCGTGGCACCTGGATGCTTTGGGGGTGGCGTGGAGCCAAAGGGGGATTGGGCACCCCCGTCGGCCGTACAGTGTGGGGGGGAAGGGGAAGACACATGAGCATGCAGTGTGCGTGCGTGCGTGTGTGTGTGTGTGTGTGGAGGGGGGAGCTCTGCTCACTGAAGTGGAGCTGACCCTTTCAACTGTATGCCACTGCATTTTCAGCTGTCATAGACAGCTGGAGCAGTGATTGGCGCACTGCGACCGTGCCTGCAAACACACTGACTGAATTGGAAGAGTCTGACACACCTCTGGAAAACTCGGATGATGGCACTATGTTTCTTGCACATGCGTGCAAGCAAAAATAATAACGTCAAATTTCTTTAGCAAGCTACAGGCATTAATGTGGATCAAGTTTAGCTCCTTTATACGAGGCAGGCAGAGGGAGCAGGGATTTGGAGGGGGGGTGGGATTAGGCTCGATGTTGCCTGCACAAATAAGTAACGAGAGAAGGAGTTTTATGAGTGCATTTAATAAGAGCCTAAGCAGACATGATTTTGCCCTTCTGTGGGGGCTGAGGTCGGTGAAAGTAGGTGGCGGGAAGTATGTGGTAAGGGGCACAAGGGTGCATATACAGTATAAAAATCATAGTGGATGGGGAACATATAAAGGATGGGACCAAAGGAATGAACAGACGATGAACTGGGTAAGAGGATGTATGGGGGGGGGGGGAGGTAACGTACATACCATCATTATATGGCCACAGGCTGTAAGAAAGGTCTGAGGAAATAGGTTCAGGAATGGGTGCAAAGGTGAGGTGCACCAAACATGAAATACATCCCAACCTTAAAAGTAGAGAGCTCATTATAGACCACGAGCTATGGTACAAGACATACAATGGAAGGGAGGTTGAATGTGCAAGACGAAGGTTAGACTCAATAGCACACGGGGATATAGTTGCTGGGGCAGGGAAGAATACAATTAGTAAAGGATGAGGAAAAAGTGAGGGAACAGGACGGTACATCGGTACATCGGTAGGGTTGCCGACTTCAGTGTAGAAGGTCAGGGGTTTGAACCTAGGTAAAGGAAGAAGGAGAGTAGGCAGAACAGAGGAAAAGAATAGGAGCCACAGAGCAGCAGGAGGTGGGGAAACTGTGCAGCAGGGAATAGTTAGAGGAACAGAATAGGAAGTTAACTGGGAGAGATCAAGGGCAGAAATAGCACTGTGTGTTTTGGCATGTGAAGGAGAAAGCCAGTTTAGGTTAAAATCCGCTAATGTGTACAGTTCTCCATCAGAGGTATGCAGAAGAATGGAGGCCAAGTGTAAGGGACAGACCAGGGCAACAACAAATACCTGCGGTGAAAATGGGAAGGGAGCAGGGAAAGGAGTGTTTTATCAGTAGATGCTCATAAGTCAATGGGCAGGAGAAGGCTAGGATAAGGGTGTACTGGATTGAGGAGGCAATGTACATTGCAACTCCCCCACCCCTACTGGGCCTGTCTTGGCAGACAACTGAATAAGCAGGGATAGCAATACTTTTCATCGGAGATCTTAGGGCTGAGCCAAGATCCGGTCAGGGCTAGAATTCACTAAAAATACCACCAACAGCTTAAAAAATCTGGTTCAATTTCAGTTGGCATTGATCTGTATCTCCCCCCCCACCAGGATAAGGATGAAAATAGGCAAAACATTGTCTAATCCCCCTTCCTGGTCAACAAAACCTAACTAACTAAATGAAGAACAGCAGGCTGGATGGAACACACATGGGGTTGTAGTAGGGTGATTTGGGGAGGAGGCTTCTGATGTTTTAGTGGGCAAGCAACAAGCCCAGAATTAGGGGGTGAGGTTTGGGGTGGAGGGGTGGCTTCATTGAGATTGGGGGTGGAAGGGCCTGGGTTTGGCTCAATACCACCAGCTGTTGGTAACAGGAGTATGATAAGCAGCTTGGTGAGGGCTGCCGGGTGTTTGCATGGCAAAGAGTACTGAATGGATGCTTGGTATGGATATGAAGGGATGGATGGGAGCATCAGCCTAAGTAAGCAGGCATAAAGGCCTTGGGACGGGAGAAGGGAGGCACAAAGGAGCCAGGCATAGTATACCTGTGGGGGAAGGTATAGGGAGTAAGTGGAGGTATAGTAGGCTACTGGAATGGGGCAGTGGTCTTCCTGGAGGATGGTAGGTGTGAAAATATGGGGAGGTGCTGGAAGCATGGAGGTGGGCAGGGAGGTTTGTGTGATGAGAAGGGTTAGGAGGTGAATGATAACTGCGATCATGGCTAAGGACATCAATCAATGTCAGGCTAAGGGGGATTTAATGTTAGCAGGCATGTGGATTCTCCAACAGGAGCAATTGGTAATGATGAAGTGACAGGCAGTCACAGTGGTGAGTAGGTGAGGAATCTGTGCTACATGAAAGGTGCATCCAGCACATTAGGAGAACTGCGTAGTCACAGTCACAGTATCCCAATACAGCCACAGTACAAGGTCAGGGGGAGGGGAAAGGGTTGGAATGAACCAAGTTGCAGGTTTGGGGGAAGGATAGACCAAAGTACTGGGAAGGTGGGGTGCAAAAGTGAGCTGATTGGTTATTACAGCAGTGTAATACAGCATATAATGAGCACCACCTTTGGGTGGGAGGGTGGTTGGGGTGAGTGGGCGGCAAACACTCGGCGGTGCCGCTCACAGCGCAGCACTGCACACCAGAGAGGTGAAGCAAGATGAGCCAAGTATGTACCTGAGGCAGCTTGTTTCAGAGTCCTAATGGGGATGGGTGGAGGTGGGGAGGGCCACCTGAGCTCAGCTGCCCTCAATGACCCTCCGATAGTCCAATAGTGCAGCAAATGGCATTCAGTGTGCTGGAAGGAGAAATAAAAGTCAGAGATGGGATTAGGCACAGAAGACAGAAGGCGAGCTGGGGATTTGCAACTTGAGCTACAGGGAGGGTGGCGAGGGAGTAACTGGAGGCAGTGTCAGGGCTAGAGCAGCACAGCCAGCACACTTCCCAGGGGACTGGATTCCACACCATTGAAACGGACTCCAGACAGAACTGCATGGGTGTTCCTAACCTCCCATGGGACTACTGATATCTGTCTGCAAAATGGAGTCTAAGCTGAAGCTAACTAACAAAGGTTAGAGTAAATAAAAAATTTGGCTGAAATAACAGACTTCAACAACTGGCTCTAAAACTGGGCTGCCATTTACAGACACACACAGTTCAATAAGCTGTAAGAACTGATTAATTACAAATAAAACTAATAAGACATCCGTGGGGCATAGCCAACAAAACACATAAAGTGATCAGATGAGCCCTAAAGTAACATGAACATAGGGTCAGGGCTTCAGATAATTTTTTTTCGGTGGAAGTCAAATACTTCCATGGGTTGAAATTTGGAAGTCATTTCAGTTTTACTGGAGTCAAAATACTCCAGTTGTCAATTTTTTGGAAGTCAAAATAATTCCAGTCGACAAATTTTGGCAGTCAAAATACTCTAACTCCTATAGTTTTAGAAGTCAACTCACTGGCCTTCTGAATACATTACTGTAATCCATGCTACATCCACATAAATACATTTCTCAATGATAAGAAATGAAAACGTAAACACTACTTAATGTCGTTTTCAGACAATATGTTTATTTCATGAATTGTTCAGTTCTTGTATAGTAGACAATGCCATGCCAGTATCTTCAAATCATTGCTGTGCATAGATTAGTAATAATCATTGTGCACTGTACAATATTATCTAGTATGTTCAAGAGCTACACAGCACTTCAACGACACCTGCTTTTATTGCACAGGTAGTGCAGTCAAGGTTACAAAATGGCTACTGACTTTAAAATGAAGTAAGGTAAAAATCTAGTTTTTGGTATGAGATTTACTGGCAGTATGCTTATTCAGAATCTGCAATGTAGCACTTTTGGCATTAGCGGCTCTTTCAGTTGCTTGCAGATAGATGCCTGCTGCTAGCAGTATGCTAGGCTGCTGCCACCTACATTATGATTCATAGTGTGGTAATCAGTGATTGATTACTCTACCCATTGTTTATTTAGTTATAAAGTAAAAACTTTAGTAATTTGTTATTACCATCACAACTCGTGGTTGGAAAATGGGCTATTCTGCCAACTGCCACACTGCATCATAAATACTCCAGTGGCACTGTCTGGCAATGCTAATAAACTGGCTAAATAAATCTTATTTTGCATAAATATTTTTTCTCACTTTATAACACCATTTATTTCACTTAGATTACAATTTAGTAATGTATTACAAGATGTTTTCTCCACTTATAGCCTGGTAATTGAACTCAGAATAATGGGCTTCCCTGCCACATATGGATATTCCAATAGAAAGAAAGGAAGTTTGAGGTAAAACAAAGATAAACACCACAAACAATCATTACAAATGGTGTGTGGTGGTATTATATAGAGCCTAGGATCTTCTTAAACTTAAGACAGAAGATCTTAACAAAAGGACAACTGAATCTGCAAAGGACTCCATAAACTTAAGACAGGAGTCCCTGCTATATACCACACCCACCACATGCTATATAGAGCCACCTGCAAGGATCTTCTTAAACTTAAGACAGAAGATCTTGACAAAAAGACAACTGAATCTGCAAAGGACTCCATAAACTTAAGACAGGAGTCCCTGCTATATACCATACACCCACCACATGCTATATAGAGCCACCTGCAGGCTGCCTGCAAGGATCTTCTTAAACTTAAGACAGAAGATCTTGACAAAAGGACAACTGAATCTGCAAAGGACTCCATAAACTTAAAACAGTAGTCCTTAACACCATTTCAATGGTTCTGTACTGTTTGTTAAAGTATTGTATTAGTTTTGTGTTTTACCTTGATTATCTCAAAGCTGCCTTTCTTTCTGTTGTAAGTTTCCTATCTGGCCCATTGTTGTTATCTGTGTTTTTTTGTCCGTTCCATTTCTACAAGTGGAAATAACATTATAACAAGTTAATTAAATTGTAGTACAGTGAAATATATGATGTTGTATAAAGTGAAACTTACATAATTGTTCCAAAATAACATGATGTATTTACCCAATGTATTTGGCTGGCCCTGCCTGGTATTGTGTATATGTATTAATACATAACACATCATGGACAAATAGCCAAGTCCTCACATGGTGCCTGCTGCAGCCTGACAGTGCCTGGGTGGGGGTATTGTGTGCATCGTCCATGAGATTTAACTGTACAGTCTTTTTCAATCAAGGAACAGCTGTTTTAAAACCTACCTTACCATTCTAACTTGAACTTATTTAACAAGGTAAAAGTGCTAATGATAACATTTAAATTGGTAAGCCACAATTATTATACTTTGAAACATAAAAACATTTCAACTTGCTGGTACCTTAGGTGTTGGCACTTGGTTGGATGAACTTAAGTTGACACTTTGCAGAAATTGGGTGACTCCTGCAGTGATGACATTTTTGATGCTTATCAAGGCCAAAAAATCAGTCTGTGTGAGTCAGTGCTAAAATTTGTCAAATATATAACAGTGAGTGACTAATGGCCTGGCAAGATGTTGTCTTGCTGGTACATAAACCAGTTTTTGGTTACGTGTGGAGAATTGATTTGGGAGACAAAGTACAGAAAACATGTAGCCTTAACAATGCACTTATCACTGTATGTCCGACCCCATGATACATTTAATAACCCATTCTTGGTATGTAATGTGACTGCTGTATCACATCCATTACCTGCAAGCAATGTGGAGGCAATGCAACCTGTTGTGTACTTACTAGATGTAGTATGTACCTTTACGTCTGCTAGTGTCTGTCACCATAAATTGCCACCAACCAAGTGTACAGCACATCATCATGTGATGTGAACAATAGGCTTTGTGTCTTCTTTTAACAGTAAGCAACCAATTTTTCATTATCCAATGCCCTACCGTATTCCATTATGTTCAGCAACTCACAGTCACACCAGTCCCCACCTCCCAGCCATCACCACTGCACTTTTGCAGCAGCTAGGCTGCAACAATGCTTCCTGCACCAGCTATCGCCTGTCTGTCCACACTCCATCCATGTACAGTACACAGCAGCACTGTGACAGTAGTATGCAACAAAAAGAAAATAAACATTTTGCTTTCTTCACAGCTTTGAGTGAATTTACTATTTATAATACTGGTTTTCAGATAATTACTTCTGCAGATTCAATGTGCAGCAGTATGTCTGTCAGTAAGTTGTATTTGGGCCAAAATGTGTACCTGAACCTGGATCAAACGAGTCCAATTTGAAAGTTATGTAATTATTCGCTATTGTTGTCATCCATGCCTCTATTATTTCCAGGAAATCCTCATCGCCTAATTCACTATCTTCAGCCCTCCCCCATCATGAGCACTTCTGTTAGTACTGCTTGTAGGATAAACTGCAGTGGCACTGGCACCACGCTGCCATCATCTGCAGTGTCAGAACAGGTATGCTGCTGATACATGGTGACATACTGACATAATCATTGTTTGATGTGTGGCTACCTCTGGATAATACGGTACAGCTACCACCAGTATTGCTGCTGCTGCTGCTACCAGAAACATGAAACCTGACTTGTCTCTGTCTGGGACTTTGGCTTCTCCAGTCTCGCTCTTTTGATTTTTGCCACAAAGAACATATGTTTTTTTCTTTTTTTCCAACACATCACAGATTTATCGACTTCAAAGTCGGGAGAAGTCAGGCCCCATGTTTAGTTTCATTAGTAGCTGTAGGCTATCTTCTGTTAGTGAACAACGAAATGTTGTCTTTATCCTTTTCTGCACACTGGAAACCTCGCTCACATTCTACAGATGTCAGTGGAATGCATAAAGCGATATTACATAATGTTGAATATACTGGCATTGTATCAGAGTACTTGAAATTACCCTTCTCATAAAGCTTTGGAACTAAGGTTCCTATAGCATCAAACATCATGCCTTTGCTTTTGCCCAGTCTGTGGGAGACAATTTTCATCTAGTAAAGGCTTGCATTTATGAATATTTGTCTCAGTATCATCTTGATCAGTGTCATATTGTGTGTTGGAACCAAATTTTCACAAACAACTTCTAAACTTTTCTGAACATTGACTGTATTACAGTCTACTACAGACTGTGGGTCAGTTAGATTGGCAATGGCATCCAGAAGTGCTTCCGCTTTAGTGAATTTGGGGCACAACCTACACTTCATGTTGCTTATAAGAGTATTGAGATATTCCTCCCTCAGTTTTGAGAATTGTGCTGTCATTTTATGTGAACACTTGAGTTCAATCTGAATGTCATCTTGCTGAGATTCCTTTATTTTCCAACATGCTGTCATTTGTCCACTATCGCTAGTCTCAATTTCACATGCCTCTTGAAACCCTGTCAGGATTGGGCCTGGCTCACTTTTCATGTTTTCTAACTCACCAATTACAGAACACTTGTGGTTTCACATCCACATACAGCACATCCTGCTTTTGAAAGGATTTACAAGAGTTCCCATTACTTTAAGATATCACAGAACATACATAGAACAGCTGCAGAAATATAAGTAGTGAGAAATGTGTGAGGCCCTGAGCTTTGGCATGGTTCCTGTCTTCTTTAAGTATAGGGAGAATAGAGGTAACATTTATGTAATGCATTTACAGTATTTTTGCATTGACAGCAACGTATGTTAATTGCTTCTTTCAGCCTTCCTTTACTGTACCAATCACCCTTGCATATCTTCTAGCTTTGCCTGCCTAACAGCAGATGTACTGAAATAGGCATATGTACCATTAAATGTTACTCTGAAAGTCTTGTAGGTATCTAAAGTGAGTAGCAGACTGTGAACAGGCCAAAGCCAATCTATGAGCCAAACAGTGGACATGAACCATAAAAGGTGAATGCAGTGAAGTCAAAAGTGCACCAACACCATTGGACTTGCCCATCATTACACTAGCCCCATCACTACCTAACCCCACAAGTTTACTCATGACAAAGCCCAGGGCCTGACATCTGTTTACAATAGCCTCAGTTAAGTGATGTGCTGAACCATCCTTTACCCTGATGTTGCCAATTAGTTTTGTTTTCATTTCCCCTTCACTGACATATCGAATATACATTATTACAGTTTTGTGGACTGAAAGATCTGTGGATTCATCAACTAGCAAGCCAAACACAGGACTTTGCAAGGCTTCTTTATAGACTTTGCTATCTAATACTTTCACAATACTTCTCTGAACATCATGAACAGTGTAATCACTTATCATGTACTGAGCATTGACCTCCTGTCCAAGCGAATGAAATGTAAAAGCTAGTTGACACTGTAACTTGCCATATCTGTTTTGCTGCAAAGTACACCGCTTTAAACAGATTACGTTCACTGTCTTTTACAAATTTAATAGCTGAATCATTATCTTCTGAACTTTCTGCCGCATCATTGTCACTAACTGCATACAGTCTCCTTCTAAGAATGTCTGCTTCCAGTGCTTACGATGGTCCTTTGTCTGACTGTGCTTCCTGAGGGTTGATTTCTGACAATTTTCAAAATAGGAAAATTATTTTCTTGTAAATACTATGGAATTGGATAAGAGAAGAATAAAACTGTAAAGGCTAAGCTGCTGTCTGCTTTTACGCACACAATGAAATGGCATACATCAGTGACACAGGAAATAACAGATATGTAGAATGTACCATAAAGAGTAGATCTTTAAGGTGATCTCACTCACCAGGTGGATTACAAGTGCACATAGGCACTCTTCATCATCATGGAATGACAGTAAACACACCAGTTTTATTAGTTTGCAACTTTGGTACATGTGACACCATCAGCAAGACCTCACCAGCCCAATATAGTTGTGGCACTAGTCATTCCACACACTCCATCCGCAGTCCTTCCCTCACCGCCACTCTAGCAGTTAGGGATCAGATCAACGCACAACTTGCAAGCCCTGGGAAGACCTGGCAAGTGAATCTGCCCAACACCGTGACTCCATAAACTTAAGACAGGAGACTTGGAACAAATGGCCAAGCCAAGGATCTTCTTAAGCTCAAAACAGAAGAGCTTGGCAAGTGAATCTGCCCAGGACTCCATAAACTGGAGAATGTGCTTGCAACTCGATGGTGGAAAAGAACTGAGGAGTGAGCAATGTACTGCGGAGAATCTTCCATGTGGATTTCCATTCACTGACAGTGACATTCCTATCGCTATAGTGTTAGTGGTGCTGCTGCGGTACTGGTACCATACCTACCTGATGAGTGAGATCACCCCAAAGAAGATCTATGTATGTTCTGTGATATTCTAAAGTAGTAATAATACTGGTGTGGTGACTCGTATTACATTCTCTGTACAGATAGACTGCAGGATTCTATTGGTTGCTTGCACTCCACCATGCTATGTCCGGCTACAAGTTATCAAACTTATTAGCATCTAGGTGGGGAGGGACAGTGCAGTCCTAACACAGGTGACAAAGTCAAAGATACTTGGAGTCAGAAATTGTCATTTCTGTTACAAATTATTAATAAAAGTAGCAAGCCTTCACTAGATGAACTATGATGAATATGAAATAAGCAATAAGATGGGTATGATGGAACAGATTTACACAGACGTCAAGGGCTAAAGGTACTTGGCCAAGGCCTTGTGCCAAATTATGCCCCTGGCCATGTGTGTAAAATCTGTTCCATCCATCACACCCTGTCATGTCTTATTGATTACATAAAGCACCCCGCCACCCCTGAAGTGCTGTATTGTGGTAATAAAATCGTAATTTTTTGAAATGTTATTAATTTGCTAAAGAGGTTAACCTGGCTGTTGTGGTGGGATTATGGGTCAGTCATACAAAAGCATCTGTCTGCCAATCAGAATTCAGCATCCCTTCTACCGATTTCAATATCAGATTATGAAATGTGTAGAAAATGCTGAATTTGATTGGCAGGTGATGCTTTTTGTATGACTGACCCATAATCCCACCACAACAGCCCAGGTTAACCTCTTAACAAATTACTGACTGTTGACTGTTATCACAGCACAATGTGGTCCAGTTGAAATAACCTGTTTAAAATTCATAATGGTTTCCAAAAAGGAACATTTCATTAGCACAATATGGCACTTCATGGGTGAGTTATGGTTGGGTAACGGGGGGCCCTGCTCGAGTGTTGAAGCACTGGCACACACCTCGACTTCAAAAACATCTGGAGGTGGGCGGCCGTTATCACACTCATAACTTCCCTAGATGGTTAAGTGATGTCACCATGGCATGCCTTACCACTTAATTCACTACCACCACCGCCAGGAACTGGAGAAGCCAAAGCCCATTTTGTGACAGCCAATCAGGGCTACTCGGAACCGCGATTGTCGAGACATACTGCATGCACATTAACGCACCTGCACCTGTAGTAGCAAATTTGTTTTGAGAGACAGCGATCTGAACGGCACACAGAGACAAAACATTTTCCCATCTCTTGCCTCCAGCCAATCAAATTCAGTTTCCACTGATGTCTGTAATTACGATAACAACAGATTTCACAGCATCTCATAATTGACTGTTCTGATTTCTAGTGTCACCACTGCATGATTTCTGAACAACTGATAATTGTTGTGTCACTTGTGTGTGACCCTGAGAAACTGCAGATTGTGGATATCATAAGAAGAAGAACAATCATCACTATCTGATAACTGAAGTGTAGGAAAGTCATCAGAATAACAAATTGAAGTTACAAGGTTGCAGCTGTCACTTTCCATTTCAGTATTGGAATTGAAGAACAATCAGCAGTCGGTCCATTCACAAGATGATGAACTCCTCCAGAGTCAGTCGCAAGGCACTTGAGTTGCGGACATTTTTATTAACCAGCAGTCTAATAAAGAGTTTGTGGTAGTGGTGGTGGTTCTCTTTTGGGTCTTCACACTGGCTTGACCTGAGCTTGACATATTCGATGTGTCACGACGTTCCTTCTCAAAATTTGTGTCACGAGGTGTTGTTTATGCACAGTTGGTTCAGGTTGTTGTCAGCCAGCAGGTTATCTAAAGCATATATAAAAGTCGCTTCAACATGTGTGCTTACTTTACCAGCAAAGCAATCACACATGACTGTCATCACATAGTGACAAAATAAATGCAAAACCCATTGTAATGTATGGGGTTAATGGAAGTTAATACATTTGCCAAGTGTTATGTTGTAAAGCTTTGGGTGACCAGACTACTCTAAGTTGTTCTAAAGAGAATTTGTTTTAATAAAGTCACACTAGTCTGTAGGATCCCATCTGCAGACTGCAGGTCTGACATTACGTTATTGCTTCATGCATGGACTTACTGGGTTCCCTCCAGAAGATAGGTCTAGCATGGCCCCATCAATCTCCTGGACCCAGTGGTAAATACACAGCTTATTCTGTAAACACAAACCCCAACTGTGCAGACTGAACCTAGTACACATGCCCAAAGCTGTTGTTACTACCTCCCCCAACTGTGTACTCTTTCCCTGTGTTTAGTTTCCCCGGTGCATTATTTTATACTTCTTTGCATTGAATGAAACCTGCCATACTTCTGACCATTCCTCCAACCTTGCCAAGTCCCTTTTCATCATTATGGTTAACCACTGATGCTCATGCATTATCCCTTCCTCTATATCTATGGTAGCTACCCTACATCCACAGTACTACTTCTCCCCACCAACTACCCCAAGCAACCTGGCCTCAAACCAACAAAAAAAAAGCATTTTAACATTTCTCTACTGAAGAGGTACAGTAGAGGTAACAGTAACGTAGGCACCTTGCAAATAAAGGTGATGAAATGCTATCGCTGGTGATGGCTTCCTCGAATAATATACGTCACGATCACCACATGCACGAGGTACCCTGCTGCTTGACTTCTTCTACTGGTTTGTGGTGTGACTCCTTCAGTCAGCTCAGCTCACCGCCAGTCAGATGCTATGCTGCCTGCATCAGGAAAAAGCAAACTAAACGTATGAAGTTTTATAGAGACAGTGCTGTGCTGTGCTTCTATGGTTGTGGAGGGTGCCACTGCCCTCGTATGACACCTCTACTACTGCTTGCTACTCTACATGGGCTATTACATTTGCAAGCAAGATGCTTCAGTATTGACATTGTGATTGTATGCATGAAAACCAAACATTTATTTCAAGACTTGAGTGATCCCACCCCCCACCCGACTGGCACACACAGACAATCCAAAACTCAAGAAATGTGCCTGCCGGCCGCCAGTTGTGATTGGCTACAGCACAAGTTTAGGAACCTGGCATGAAACCAGCATGGATACACAGCGGAAGATCTTGTCAAACAAATCTGATAGAGTACTTAGACAGGGTGACCAGGAAGTGGATCAGAGATGAGGTGGATGCAGTGACCTACCTAGATTTCATACAAACCATAATACAAAAAATTGGGTAATGGTGTCAAAAGTCTTTTAAGTAGAGCTCAGAAGGTGTTCTAAAGTCGTCCAGAAAACCAAAAGCTGGGAGCTCAGGACTACATTCCAATATATTCACTCAGTCGCTGATTCATATATTTTCTTTTATTTTGATAAAATCCCTACGCTTCACTCCTTTGAGCTTGTTCACGGGGCATTCAGAATCTGTGTCAAAGTACAAAAAATATATAATAATCACTTTTTTATTGACTCAATTTTGTTTTTATCACATCTCTTTTGTTACTATTATATTAAAGGACACATTTCATTTATATTACCATCTATATTTCAATAGCCTTTTCCTCATGTTCTAGAATAATAACTATTCTTGTTATATTCTCTCTAGAAAAACATAAATATAAATATTACAGTTTAAAACGTAGGGATTTTATCAAAATAAAAGAAAATATATGAATCAGCGACTGAGTGAATATATTGGAATGTAGTTCTGAGCTCCCAGCTTTGTTTTTCTGGACGACTACCTAGATTTCAGCAAGGTTTTCAAACTGTCCCATAGCAGGTTGGTAAATAAGTTGGGCAGCCTGGGAGTGGGCCCCAAGGTGGCAAACTGGATCAGAAATTAAACTGGTTGACTGACAGGACACAGTCACAGAGGGTGGTGGTGAATGGTGTTCAATCCGTGGAGAGGGGGGTGACCAGCAGGGTGCCACAGGGATCCGTGCTGTGATCAATGTCTTCATAAGTGAGTGAGGGGAAGGTATCCATTTTTGCAGACGATACTAAAATCTGCAGCAATGTTGAGACTCCGGGGGGGTGGGACCTGAACATGCTTCAGGAGTGGACACCTTTAGACAACATGTCTGGAGGAGAGCTATGTCTGGGTAGGGATCGACATTGCATCTCTGTACACATCTATCAGACACCAGCGAGATGTACTTTTTATAAAACCATCCAGATAGTAACTTCATGCTAGTGGATTTCATGCTAGTCTCTTGAATACAAACCAAGTCACATTTCTGAATTTGAAAATATGGCAGGTATTACCTATAGCCATGCAGGACAGCTTCAGGGACAAGTATGGCATGGCATATAGCCAGTTATTGTTGTTCCCATATCTTTTTTTTTTGAAATTGCAATTTTATTTTATTATTTCCTTTTTTTCCAAGGTTACAACAGGGTACAGAAGAAAAAGAGGGAAAAAGGGGAAACATATGGAGGCAAAATACATTTTAGTTGGCCAAAGATGAAGTATATGCAATTCGGTACAGAAAAATTAATCCGGCCCACCCCTGCTAAAAGTACATTCTGAACAGCTTGTCAAGTTAAGGCCCAACCAGCTTTGAGGCCAATGGCCCAATCACTCGCCACTTATACAATTCAGGCCCCTAAGCCTCCCAAATAAAATAATGACAAACCCAGCAAGGACTAACACTATATATATGAAACCCTCTGCTTGTGGATCCCTTCCCTGACATGTAAACCACTCATAGCAGCAACAGAGAAGAAAAAAACTGCACCATAGGTAAGGAGGATCGCTCACAAATTTTGATGGACTTGTGGCTTTACTGATCTGAACTTACAAACCCCGTGTACATTATTTATTTAACCAATCTAGGGGCTCCTTTATAAAGTTCCTGTGTACCCAGTGTTGCTGACCCCACTGATGTTGCCTTGTGGGATTGGTTGACAAATTTGCATTTTAAATTATATGCTGGGAAGTAGGCACCTGCTCTGATAAACCCCAACCCACAAAGACCATGATGTAAGGAACTGCAAAATGGCGGTCTTCTTAATTCATACTGAGGTATTTGTACAGACTAGTGTTCCTGGCTTAAGGGTAGGGCAAGGCCAAATAAGAAACAATGTCCTAGCTGCCAGCGGCTGCTTACCTTTTCTGGGGAAGATGCTGGCTGGCTGTGCTGATGGCCGCTCTCCACTGAACTCCTCTGCTACTCACCTCGCTCCTCTGAGGCTCAACTGACCTGCTATCTGCTGCCTGGTGCTTTGTTGTGCCGCGGCTGCCCGGGAGGACACTTTACCAACCACGGAACCACCACCGGAAGTCCGGCCACTTGTAGGCCTGCCACCTGCCTAAACCAACCTCCCTCCCTACCCCACCCAGTGTGCTCAAGTCGCCGATCCACCACTTGCTCCACTCCCGATCCCCTTTACCAGCACGCCAACACCATTAGTCTGCTGCTCAGCCTGCAGGCCTTCCTTGCAACCTACTGGTGGTGTGTGTGCGTGTGCCCCTCCCACCCCATCCTAATCTAAATATAATCTGACCCACCCACACAATCCTTTAGCTTAACTTAAACTTTAAATTTAATTTTAATTGCCACCCACCTCTGAGAACTGACTGGTTGCTGCTGCAGGTGTTCAGTCGGTCCTGCTCTCCGTCCACTCACTATGGCACACTTCGTGAGTCGTGGCTCCAACTAGGGCCTCAACCAGGCTGAGCTATGGGCATTTTCTTTGCGCGCATCGGTCACGGAGCACTTCTGATCTCGATTCGACTCTGCTGTTGTTCCTGACTGGCTGTCCCTCAGGTGGCTCCGAGCCTCTCCTCCTGAGGTCCAGGGGCCTCACCGCTGATCTGGCTTCAGTTGCGATTCGAAGTTGTGTTTGGTATTGGTACTACTACGTACTGCCGCCAAGGACGATGGGATTGGGCACCACACGGGTCTCCAGCCTGCTCTTGGCCTCTACTCGTCTTTTACTGTCTGTCTCTACAGTAAAAGTGGACGGGATGACACAGACAGATCAGATCTCTGTCTGATAATGACTTGAACTATATTTTGTACAATGTCCATGACGCTTATGGGACAACGGACAAGATGCACACCGATGATCAATACGGCTCCTCTGTGCAGCCACAGAGCTTTTTTCCTCCTCTAGCTGGACTGCTGGTGGCAGACAGCACACTTCCTCACTAACTCGTGGTGCATTGCATCACGGTTAAACTTAGCAAGCACCACCAGCAAAGCAGCTCCCAACTCCTCCTCCTTACTCAATCATCCATCATTATTGGTGCATTTTGCATATACAAGTTGGCATGCTACCCGTCACAGGAGCCAGAAGGAGCATTATTGGCCCATTTGGATGGTGCATGTGTGCAGTGCAGCAGATGGACAGGACTGCACTGAAAAAAAAATTTTTGTCGTCTCCACAGTGGGCGGGCTAGACTACTCCAAAACTGAGTAAAACAAATGATGACGTGACGTCCACACTATAAAAACCAGGCGTCAGCATTAAACTACATAAGTATTACTGACATCAATTGACTCCAGATAGTGCATTTTTGGACGTTTTTAGCTGATTTTTGGACGTAAAATACGTCCAAAATTGACTTATCTGAAGCGCTGCATAGGGTTACACTATTAGGAACAACGGCAGCTCTAAAGCCCCAAAACAATCAGTACAGGACCCAGGTAGCTCACCCTAACAAGGGGGGAGGGGTAACAGCGAGTCCACTTGGTGTGCTGATCTGAAATCCCTGGCTACATCCCTGGTACAGGTTGGGTGATTGATACTCAGATACCACACGGTCCATAATCACTCCGCCAACTGTCTCCTTATCAAATCAGAAAACTCTGCCAGAATAGCACTAGGAACGGCAGCATTGGCCGTGGATGCCATAGTGCCAGCAGTCAACAGGCAGATTGCAGCCAATGATGTTCCTACAGCACAGGTAGGAAGTTGGGGTACAGTACTGTGGGTGCTGGATTGAAGCCTTTTTTTAGGTCAGAGTTCTCATCGTGAAAGGGCTGAACTAACCTGTTTTGCTGGCAGACAGGCAGCAGCTGACTTCCAGTACCATCTTTCTTTGAGAGTGGTGATCTGGATTGCTGATGAGTAGAAGAATAACATTAGCCCTGTTTTCACGGTCACATTTGTGCTGGAGTAGCCCATGTGCTCGGGGTTGCTCCTGTGCAAATGTGACTGTGTGGACATTTACCTGCTTGGGGTAAGACGCTCGCTAAGATGCTCCCAGATTCTCTGGCAAACTGGGACCACCAACAGGAGCAAACGTCTTACAGCGGCTTAAGTGGCAGTGTGAACTGCCTGCGCCACAGCAACCCGTCCATCGGTCAGCAAAATCAGGTGACAGTTTTAGTGAACAGCCATGCTGTCAATTTATGTAGTGTCTTTGACTTTGGCAGTCCCCCTCTTACAGTTGGTAATACAGTATCAGTGTTGACACTGGTTTCTGTGACTTGTCAGACACTGCATTATCCTTGTTAATTTAAAGCCTTGTGTCTGTATCTCCAGGTGACTCGGCTAAACCCCTGACAAACCTTGAAGTTTTGTATGTTGTGGAATAGGCCTAGATTAAAAAAAACAAACATCATGAACATCCTCCCTATAAATCAACTTTCATACTGACAGCGGTAAAAAATACCTTTACTCAGAAATGACATACACTGGCAACTGATGATTCTGACTGAGTAGCTACCAAAAGAAATAAAGTTTGTCAGTGGAAAGGGCAAGGAAAACCAGCATCTGACATTAGTCCAGTGTTCACTCCCTCAATGGTGGGTGACGAAGAAACATAACAACATACAGAATAGTGGATGGGCAAGTATGCACAACCAGTGTGTTGTGCCACTGAGGGGTTCTGATTCCCTATGATCAGTGGGAATCAGAACCCCGAAGTGGCACAGCACACTGGTTGGGCATACCATTGCCCATCCATTATTTTTTATAGTGTATGGTGCCCCTACGATAATTTAAGTGAGCATTTAAATTTTTTTTTAAGCAGTAAAAGGAATTCTTTCTACTGCGTTTTAGTGTGGTACTCAAGTCAGGTTGCTAAGGTTAGTGCTGTGGTTGTTAGGGACCAAATGTCCCTACGTCTGTAGCGTGGTCTGCAATTGGCTGTCAGTTGCCTTTGGGAGGGGATTCCAGAAAACAAAACATGGCAGATGTATCTCTCACTAAGCGAGAGGACCGTGAGTGAAAGGATTCACCTGTTAATGTGAGTAGTTTTAAATATCTGGTTGAGCCTGCAGTTTTTTAATAGTTTAAAGTATCTGGTCAATTCTGCCTTTTTTCGTCATGCCCTGTTTGTCATTAGTTCGGGGGATGATCGTGCCGCTGCCGCTGCTACAAGTTTTTCTGTGTCTGGTCCACTTTTAAAACGAGCTGAGCGCGTGCAGCCTCTAGAGGCTTTCGAAATGTTGTTGTAGTACAGTGCGGTACAATCACGTTCCATGACCTTTTGAACTGTGGTACAACAACATTTTGAAAGTCACAGAGTTCCATACACAACAAGCCTTCACCATACACTATACAGAATTTGAAGGCAGATAAGGACCTCTTGGCTCACCCAGTCTGACCATTTTCCCTACCTATAGTATCACTGCTGACCCTACTTAGTCTTCGGCCCATTCTCCCTTCCCCATTCTTTCCTCTAAAGTTTCCTTGTGCTTATCCCGTGCATTCTTGAACCCCACTACAGTTTTTGCCCCCACCACCTCTGCTGGAAGGCCGTTCCAGGAGTTCACCACTCATTCTGTGAAGAGGTGCTTCCTCACCACTCTCCTGAATTTACCCCTGCCTCCAGCTTCATAGCATGTCCCCTTGTTCTTGAGCACTTTTTCTGAAAAATACTCCCCTCCTGTACCTTATTTATCCCTGTGAGATATTTAAAGGTCTCTATCATATCCCCACTCCTTCTTCTCTTCCAGGGTATACATATTGAGACCCTTCAGTTTTCCCTCATAGGGCCTCTGATGCAGACCAAGCACAATTTTAGTTGTCCTCCTCTGGACCACCTCCACTCTGCCTATGTCCTTCCGGAGATGTGGTCTCCAGAACTAGACACAGTACTCTAGGTGGGGTCTTACCAACGATCTACACAGAGGCAACTCCACCTTCTTTCTGCTGGTGATACCCCTTCCCATGCACCCCAGCTTCTCACTAGCCCTCTCAAGTGACTTGTTACACTGCCTGGCCACCTTTATGTATTCTGACATGATTACCCAAAGTCTCTTTCCTGCTTATTTATTTATTTATTTATTTATGTAACCCCCAGGTGGCGCTATCCCAAGGGCTACTACCCCTGCCTGCCTAACTGCTAACAGGTTGAGGGGCCTAGGTTCTATGGCAGGTGCCTCCACCCAGAGGTCAGGGTTTACAGTAAATGCGACTAACTTGATCACAGCCCTCTGGGACACTGAGACCCCCTTTTATTCCTAATAGCAGCCCACACAATGTTGCATGAATACCCTCACTATTTACACTTACCCCCAGGACTGGTTCGGTCAGCTTGATTCTGGGGACCCCTGTAAAACAAGATGATGTAATACAATAGCCACTGTACAATTCTTTAACATAAACACATACATACCTCAGTCAGTGTAACTTTGCTGAAACAAACAGATCAGATTTATTTAAAGGGCAGTAACTAGGACAGGGGGAAATCAGGTTAATTATGTTACACACATTAATAATCACAGTACTGTGTGCATATTCAGAGTCCCAAAATGTCACTTTACTGGGTACCCAGGATGGTGGGGGGCTAGTCAGGATCGGTGCAGCTGGTTGGGGCCCTGTGATGGAAAAAGACACTTGCACAATACCCAACTGTAATCTGGAGCTGGCTGGCTCAGTTCATGAAGAAAGAAGGAAAGCAAATCAGATGAAACACTTGAAATTAAAGACACAGATGGCAGGGAGCTACCCTGATTTGCATACGAAATGAACATACGAAATTTGCCAGCAGATAAAGGCCTAGAGGTCTATCAAGTCTGCTCGAAAGTGCAGCTAGCACCCCTTATTCTGCAGCTGCCCCTTCCTTCCACCCTTCTCCTTCATTAACCCCCCCTTGTCCTGTCCCATCCACTTTTGAAGCAGTCCACTGTTCTACTGGATACCACTTCTGCAGGTAATGCATTCCACCCAGCCACCACCCTCTCTGTAAAAGTGTCTCCTCATCTCTCTCCTGAACCTTCCTCCTCCAGTCTCATATCATGGCCCCTGGTGGCCCTCCCTCCCTTACTTTGAACAGCCCCTCTGTACCGTCTTGTTTATTCCTTTCATGTATTAAAGATTTCAATCATGTCACCCCATCTCTCCTCCTCCAGTGAGTACATGTTCAATTCCTCAACCTCCTCTGGTATGATAAGTCCCCCAGCCCCTTGATCATCTTTGTTGCCCTGCGCCCCCCTCCAGTAACTTAATGTCCCTCTTCAGATACGGGTGCCAGTACTGCACGCAGTACTCCAGGTGCAGTCTAACTAATGACCTATACAGTGGCAGAATCACCTCCTCCCTCCTCAAGGATATACCCCTTGCAATACAACCCAGCATTTTGTTGGTCTTTGCAGCTGCCTTCCTACATTGTGCCGAGTTGTTCATTGACTCTGTAATGAGCACCCCCAGATCCTTCTCCTCCTCCTCCTCTGTCTGGGCTAGCTGTACTCCCCCCAGCTGGTAACTCCTCCTTGGGTTCTTCATCCCAAAATGCAGCACCTTGCACTTTTTGGCATTAAACCCCAGTTTCAGGTGTCTGACCAGGTTTCAAGCTTTGCCAGATCATCCTGAAACCTCTGCCATCCCCCTAGGTCATCCACCACCGCGCCTATCTTGGTATCATCAGCAAACAGACTGATCTTGCTCTTGATGTCCCATGTTATGTCTGCAATGATTATCCCAAACAACACTGGTCCCAACACTGAGCCCTGTGGAACACCGCTCGTCACTGCCCTTGGGTGTGAGAGCTCCCCACCCACCACCACCCTCTGTTGCCTTCCCTGAAGCCAGTTTCCTACCCATCTCACCAGCTTTGCATCTGCCCCTGTGCCTACTAACTTCCTTCCCAGTCTTCCATGCGGCACCGAGTCGAATGCCTTGCTGAAGTCTAGAACTCACTAAGTTGATGATGGAAGCTGTCTCAGAGGGTGTCATGGATTTCTGGACACCCTTCGTACAGCAGGGGAATGAGGTTCTGCAAGCAGGCACACAGCTTCAAGAAGCAACGGATTCAGTCTGCCTGTATGCGATTGCCTTCCCCGTCAACACACACAGGACAAGAGGACTTGTTAAGCTGTCTTTCCCAAACACCCCACACATTTATATGTAAATAAAATTACTATACCAGGCAACTGTTCTCAGGTCCCGATCGCACTTACTGCCAACCCGGGAGTTCACAATGCAGCTTCACTTTCCTGACAGACTGAGCACAGTGAAGCAGTTTCTCCAGTCCTCTACAGGGTGAGCCTGGTTCTCAAGTGTTCAGCCTCTCTTTTCCTCGGTAATTGCGGATTCAGTCTGAATTGCCATGGCAAACGTGCCACCCGACTTTAGGCCTCCACATGTGCTTCCCGTGTGAAAATTCTGCAGTGCAGGAGCTCCTTCCCCAGCCACGGTTACAACGGATCTGCCTTCCCAGACACAGGGCAGGGAACCCCATTTGGGCGCCACCTGGTCCGATTGGTGGACTTCAGCTGCCAATCACTCAAAACTTCCTCTATTGGTGCGAAAAGGCACCACGGTCCAGAACTTCACTTCCCATAATTACTCGCAATATTTCTTATGGCCAGCCAGCTCCTGAGAGAGTCCTGATCCTGGTTGGTCCACTTAAGCTCCATTTTAGATGCCCCTCCAGCCTGATTGGATCTATTCAGCAGTTCAGATCCAAAATGGAGGGGCAAGGCACACAGAGTCCCAGCTGCAAGAAAGGCAGGTTAGACAAATTGCATTTCCACTAACACTCTAACTGACATGGGGCAAACAGTTATATTTCTAATAAGTGCCCTCTTCTGTCCACTTAGCGACAGCATTAATGGAGTGACTTGTCAGCAGCTCGGCGGGACTCGAGCAGGGAAACACATAGTCCCCGTATGCAACCAATATTGTTTGCAAGCATATAGCTCTTAAAGAGACAGCAACAGAGGCTCTAAAAGCACTCACAAATAAATGGCTTAAATGCTGAACACCATTCAGGCTGGGAGTACTTAGGCAAGCTCCTAGGAGTCTTTTGGGAACCCCCAATTGCAGGGGGGTTACACCCTTCCTAGCCTGAAAATCTTGATGTCCGCGTCAAGTAGATACCCCTAAATCACTTTTACGTGGAACATTTGAACTGGCATGCCTTTTAAACAGCAATCAGCATATTAACCTTTGTCAGATACATGTACACTGTATTATACATTCTATTACTGATTATACAACAGTGTATATATATATATATATATATATATACACACACAAATATTTTAACCCAGGTCATCACCTCCTGCACATGAAACCTGGATAAAGGGGGCCCTTCCCTATATGCTACATTGGGGCTGGAAGGGACAGGGGCACCATACTCAAGAGGACAAAACAAGTAATCTGGATTTATCTCCCAGGCTTAGCTTGGGGAGCGAGCTCGGGGTCACATACACTCCCTTATGGACTGCATTGAGGGGCAGGTCCACAGGTCTGCCCAGAGACTCGTAACTTAGCCGTACTACCGGCCTCACCTCTCAGCCAATCCTTCTGGGGGGAACGGTCACAGTTTCTGCATGGTTAGACTCACTGTCAGCACTGTCTGTACTTGCCAGGGTGGTCTCTATTGGGGCAGGGAGGCTAGAACTCGGGGCACTTTCAGCTACAGGGTTTGCAATTTCTGAGTCCACAACACTTGGTTCAACTGCGGAGGCTTCTGGTACTGGCAGGGAACTATCAGGGTACTCAACACACTGTTCTTGTTCTGGTGTATGACCAGTTTGCGCCAGTACATCACTCTTCGCCATAAAAGTCAAGCAGTTCAACCATGCACAATGATTCCACATCCTCTGACTGGATGCTTTGCACTTCACCTTCTGAGAGCATTGGCTCCAGGGACAAGGCTGGGGGCTCAGACATTCCAGAAGGCCCAGCTTCATTCCCTGGGTTGACTAGGGGATTGCCCTGAAACAGCTGACTCAGTTCATAAGAAGGGTAATATTCAAGGCCACATTCACTTTCCTCTGACACATACTGACAGTCATGCTCAGTTGGGACTTGTGGGGAGGAACACTTTAACTTAGTTTCTGTAGGTGCAGTCTTCCTTGATTTTTTCCTAGCAGTGACTCTAGTCACTGATCCAGAGGGGGCATTTTCTGGGGGCTCAGAATCTATCAAGATCTGTCCAATGGGCAGCAAATGATTTATACGCATAGTTTTCACATCTTTTGAATTATTCTCAGGCCTTACTTTGTACACAAGCAGATCATCTAGTTTGCCCACTACAATGTGAGGGAAGAGATGCCATCGGTCAGCAATCTTATGTTTGCCATGCAGTCCCAGATTCCTCAGTAACACTCGATCTCCTTTCCTGAGTTCCAGTGCTTTCACTTTTTTGTCATACCTTTCTTTATTGGCAAGATTTCTTTTGGCAGTCATAGTTTGAGCCAGTTGGCACGCATGGTTTAGTTGGGCCTTTAACTTTTGCACATATTGTAAATGAGTAGCTGCTTGAACCCCATCAGGAGAAACTCCAAAGCAAATATCTACTGGCAATTGGGCTTCTCTACCAAACACTAGTCGATAGGGGGAAAACCCAGTGGCATCACTTTTGGTGCAGTTGTAGGCATGTACCAGTGTGCCAATCTGTTGGCTCCATCTGGGCTTGTCCTTTGGTTGAAGAGTACCTAACATGTCGCGCAAAGTACGGTTGAACCGTTCAGGCTGAGGGTTCCCCTGGGGATGATAAGGGGTGGTTCTTGACTTTCACACCTGCCACAATGAAAGCATCTCTTTAATCAGGCAACTCTCAAAGTCCTGCCCTTGATCAGAATGGATTCATTGGGGGCCCCCATAGTGAACAAAAAAGTTTTCTATAAGCACCTTTGCCACAGTGGATGCCTTCTGATCCTTGGTGGGGAACGCTTGTGCATATCGAGTGAAATGGTCAGTGACCACTAGTACATTACTGATATTTCTTTGATTGGGCTCTAAACTCAGAAAGTCAATACAGACCAGTTCCATGGGTGCACTAATGGTGATGTTAACAAGGGGGGGGGGCAGCCTTCTGAGGCAAAGCTTTCCGCTGTAAGCAGTGACTACAAGTTCTAATGTGTTGTTCAACATCAGCCCCCATTTTAGGCCAATAAAATCTAGATCTCACTAAATCAAGTGTTCTGTCTATGCCAAGGTGTCCCATGTGGTTGTGGAGGGACCTCAGCACCAGATCTCGAAAGGCAGTAGGCAAAACTAACTGTTGCTTGACCAGTTGGCCTCCTTTGTCCACTGTCTCTCTATATAACAGTCCATTCATCAGTCTCAACTTAGGGCCTTCTTTATATAGCAATGCAGTTCTCAAATCAGTGGAGTGTAATTTGGACACATCTTTCCCTGCTTGGAGGGCTTCTAAAGCTGTTTTGATCACAGGATCTCGGGATTGAGCCTGTTGAATACTGTCATTATTGAACTGAGGCAAAGCACTAGTGTCCAGAGCAGAAAAATGACAATAAGCAGCAGGTATGCAGTTCTCAGAGGGCCCCAAACAATCCACCATACAGTCCATTGCGTCCGTGGACATTTTTTCCTCCCTGTCAAACTTTTGGCAGAGTGCTCGAATATCAGGTTCTGACAGTCTGACCCAGTTATTCGGTTGAACCGGTCTCTGGGAGAGAGAGCATCAGCATCTATGTGGTTCAGGCCTGCTCTATATTCAACTGCATGGTCATAGGTAGATAAGGCAGAGAGCCACCTATGGCCAATGGCATCCAACTTAGCTGAAGTCTGCACATAGGTCAAAGGATTATTGTCAGTTTTTACCAGTATCTTAGCCCCATACAAGTACTCGTGAAACTGATCAACAATGGCCCACTTCAAAGCTAGGAACTCTAATTTGTGTATTGGATAGTTCTTCTCATAAAGGGTCAGAGTTCAACTGGCAAAGGCCACTGGTCTTAGGCCATTCGTGTGCTCCTGATACAACACGGCCCCAACCCTTGCAAGCTAGCATCAGTATGAAGGACATAAGGTCCTGTGGGACCAGCATAGACCAACACTGGGGCATGGGTAAGTTGATGTATGATTTCATGGAAAGCAGTCTCACAATCAGGAGTCCAGCGGGCCCCAAACACTTCATTTGGACAGAAACACATTTTTTCAGTCTCAAGGGGCACTGACTTTTTGTATCTTTTGTGGGTTGGGGGATACCCTTGAGTAAGGTTAAGTAAAGGGCGGATCACTCTTGAATAGTCCTTGATGAAACGCCGATAATTACCACAGAAACCCAGGAATCTTTGCAGCTCCTTCAGAATTTTTGGCTGTGGCCAGGTGGTCAATGCCTCAACTTTACTTGGGTCAGTCTCTATTCCCTCTGTGGATACTATGTGTCCCACATATTTTACTGATGTTTGAAAGAATTGACACTTATCAATGGACAATTTAAGGCCAAAGTCTTCCAGTCGATCCAACACCTTGAATAACCTGCTCTCATGTTTCTCCAGTGAGCTGCGAAATACAATGACATCATCCAGGTATACTAGGCACTCCAACAAGTTCATATCCCCCACTGCACGCTCTATCAGGTGCTGAAAAGTATCTGGAGCACCTGAAATCCCATGAGGCATCTTCATAAATTCATAGAAGCCAAGTGGGCAGATAAAGGCAGTCTTTTCATGGTCTTCTGGGGCCATCGGGATCTGGTAGTACCCACTGCGAAGATCAAGCACCAAGAACCACTTACTACCGTTCAGGCAGTCCAGCGTATCCTGAATGAGTGGCATGGTGTACTGATCTGGAATAGTCCAGCAGTTCAAAGTGCGATAATCCACACACATCCTAACTGTTCCATTCTTTTTCCTCACTACCATGATAGGCGAAGCATATGGGCTTCTGGATTCTTGTATTACACCAGCAGCAAGCATCTCTTGCAGATGCCATCTCACATCGTCTATGTCAGCAGGTGCCAGGCGTCGAGACCTCTCACGAAATGGCCTTTCATCATGCAGCCGGATGCGGTGTTCAGCTTCTTGCACACATCCTACATCCCATTCCTTCAAGGAAAACACCTGGTCTCTCTCTGGGCAAGCTTCTCACTGATCCTTTCTCTCCATTCAGCTGGCAACGGGGAGTCACAGAAAATCAAACAAGTCAGGTGTTACTCTGTCACTCTTCCCTGAACTCTTGTTACTGGGCAGTATGGCAGTATCAGCACAGTCCACAGTAGCCAGGGTGCAGCCTCGATTTACTCGAATCTCCCTGTCAGACTCATTGTGAACTTGAACCATTACTCTTCTGGCAAAAGCATGGGCTCTAGAAGGCAGAATACTTGGTTTGACCAGCAGCCCCTCGGGCAGTTTTCCATCTCCTGGTGCGTCCAGCATTAATATTTTGTTCTTGACATCCTCCTTGATGTGGACTACTCCTTGTAGAACACATTGTGCATTTGGTGCTAACAGCAAAGATTCCGGGTCCTTCTTCCAGACAACCCCCATCTGGTTCCTCTGGTTCCATTCTATCAGCATTTCTCTGTGCTTCATAGGCCCTTTTAATCAAAGCTGGGATTCTTAGGGCTCTGCCAATCCTGGGCCTTTATTTTTCATAACACAACTGCACCAGTCACCCAAACATATGTGCATTAGTTCCAATCAACAACGGAACCCTATCATATAGTCCAGTAGGGGGACACACTAAGGCCAGGGTCTCCACTTGCTCTGCCACTCCAGCCACAAAAGTAGGAAAAGACAACCAAATTTGGATATAACCAGAGTAGGGGTATGCCTTCTCACTCAAGCCCCACACATGTAGCCCTTCTAGGGGTTGCAGGGGCACATCAGACAAATGCTTCTGATACCAGTCCTGAAACATGATTGTCACTTGGGAGCCACTGTCTAGTACAGCTCTGGTGGATACCCCATTCACTTTCACAGTAGTCTCCATAGAGGGGAACCACTACTTCAGACCTTTCAGGGGGCATTACTTGAGATGTTGCTTGGGCATTGGCCCTGGTGGCGAAACTTTTCCAGTTGCCCCCCCCCCCGGGTGACCGGACACAGGTTTTGCTCTGCCAGGCCACTAACTTGCTGGTAACTTTCCTCAAGTTCTCTGGTAGCCGACACTCAATCTGAAAGTGTCCATCTTCTCCACACTGTTAACAGAACTTAGTATCTCGGTTGTCTTTGGAGAGAGGGGGTCTCTTATCTAGCGGGGCACCTCGGGGGCTCTACATGGTTCTTCTTGAATGGGGTGTTTACTCCATTGGATCTCTGGTTCTCCAATTCTACTGGGGGTGAGAGCAGCCTGTTGCAGCTCCCTCACCATCTCCCTTAGGTCTCTAATTTCCGCTCTCAGGTTGCTCTCAATTCGGTCAGGGAAAACAACATGCACTCCTACTCCACTTTTGGGCTCAGGGGGAGCTTGATACAGATCCAGCTCCTGGTAGTTCTCTGTCAACCCCTTGATCAACCCTCTCAGCTGTTGAGTCTCATCTGGCTCACTCTGCTCGGGGGTCTGGCATGGATTCACGGCCCCAGCATGGGGCTCCCAACCCTCTTCATCGGTTTCAATTTCACGAATCTCTCTTTCATCAACTGACAACATTCAGGAGGGTCAGCTCTCTGGTCTTGCAATTAGATTTTAAGCAGCATTACACTTGAAAATCTGGCTGACTTCATTATATGGTCTAATCGGACCTGGTTTAGTGCTTGGGCAGTCACTCTCCCTTTCTGGTGGGCCTTTTGCAAAGCCCTCTCCATTCTAGTAACAAATGTAGACAATTTCTCATTTCTGCACTGTTTAGCTGACTGGTGACTTGAATTTATATAAAAGATCCTCTCCAGTTTCAGTGCTGCCAAACACCCCCACTAAGGCGGAAAGATATTCTGCTGCAGTGGCCTCTGGACTAGTGTCCTGTAGGAATCGAATGGCTTCAAGTGCGGGACCCCTCAAGCTTTCCATCAGCCGTTACCTCTTTTCCCTTTCAGAGCACTGCCACTCTTGCACTAAGGGAGTAGCATAATCCATCCATGTCTCCAAATCATCTTCCCCTGAAGGCATGGGAACAGTACAAGAGAAGAGTCTCAATCTCCGATAGGAGTCTAATTGTATGGGAGGAATAACTATAGAGGATGGGGCTAGTATGGAGCTCTTAGAAGACCCACGAGATGTACCTGGGGATGGCAGGGGAGTGTGGTTGCCCGAGATGTCTAATACCTTTACCAATTCCTGAGCAGCTCTCCCTTCTGCGGCTAACAGTTTGAGCAGTTTGTCCTTGAAACTACTGGTCTTAGGGGACGCACCCAGGGTGGCCAAACCACTACTTGTGTGAATAACCCTCCATCCCTTCTGGGCACCTTTGAGAAAAATCACAGGGGGCACCCTCTTAGGGTCTATCGTAACACTGCATGAAAGCAGAACTTGCAGGGTCTGTTCGAGCAAGTCAGCATATCGCCCTTTCACTTCCACCTTGCCCAGACATTTGACACGCTTGACAGTAGAGACAATGTCAGCTTTTAATCCCAATGGGACATCCAACAATAGTACAGCCTTTTGGGAGTCCAACTCCTCAACTTCGCACCACCCCATCAATTTATGCACCATCATCTTAAGGGGATCGAGTTTTAACTTGGGCGTGGTATCCCCCTCCATCTTCTCCTTTAAATTAGACATAATGGGGCACTTCCTTCACTTGGCCACTAGAGGACGTTAATCCCAGCGGTGCCTCCAAGATGTAACCCCCAGGTGGCGCTATCCCAAGGGCTGCTACCCCTGATGCCTAACTGCTAACAGGTTGAGGGGCCTAGGTTGTATGGTGGGTGCCTCCACCCAGAGTTCAGGGATTACAGTAGACTAACTTGGTCTCAGCCCTCTGGGACAATGAGACACCCTTTTATTCCTAATAGTGGCCCACACAATGTACCATGAATACCTTCACTATTTACACTTACCTCCAAGACTGGTTTGGTCAGCTTGATTCTGGGGACCCCCTGTAAAACAAGATGATGTAATACAATAGCCACTGTACAATTCTTTAACATAAACACATACCTCAGTCAATGTAACTTTGATGAAACAAACAGATTGGATTTATTTAAGGGGCAGTAACAAGGACAGGGGGAAATCAGGTTAATTAGGTTATACACATTAATAATCACAGTACTGTGTGCATATTCAGAGTCCCAAAAAGTTACTTTACTGGGCACCCAGGCTGGTGGGGGGCTAGCCAGGATCGGTGCAGCTGGCTGGGGCCCTGTGATGGAAAAAAGACACTTGCACAATACCCAGTTGTAATCCGGAGCCGGTTGGCTCAGTTCATGAATAAAGAAGGAAAGAAAATCAGATGAAACACTTGTAATTAAAGACACAGATGGCAGGGAGCTACCCTGATTTGCACTCACTAAGTTGATGATGGAAGCTGTCCCCAAGGGTGTCATGGATTTCTGGACACCCTTCGCACAGCAAGGGGATGAGGTTCTGCAAGCAAGTACACAGCTTCAACAAGCAAAGGATTCAGTCCACCTGCGTGCGAGTGCCTTCCTGTCAACACACACAGAACAAAAGGACTCATTTAGCTGTCCTCCCCAAACACTCCACACATTTATATGTAAAGGAAATTACTATACCAGGCAGCTGCTCTCAGGTCCCGATTGCACTTACTGCCAACCCGGGAGTTCACAATGCAGCTTCACTTTCCTGACAGACTGATCGCGATGGAGCAGTTTCTCCAGTCCTCTACAGGGTGAGCCTGGTTCTCAAGTGTTCAGCCTCTCCTTTCCTCGGTAATTGCGGATTCAGTCCGAATTGCCACGGCAAATGCGCTGCCCAACTTTAGGCCGCCACACAAGCTTCCCGCGTGAAAACTCTCACTCGGAGCTCCTTCCCCAGCCACGGTCACAACGGATCTGCCTTCCCAGACACAGGGCAGGGAATTCCACCCGGTCCAATTGGTGGACTTCAGTTGTCAATCACTCAAAACTCCCCCTATTGGTTCGAAAAGACGCCACAGTCCAGAACTTCACTTCCCATAATTACTCGCTATATTCCTTATGGCCAGCCGGCTCCCGAGAGAGTCCTGATCCTGGTTGGTCTGCTTAAGCTCCATTTTAGATACCCCTCCAGCCTGATTGGATCTAGTCAGCTGTTCAGATCCAAAATGGAGGGGCAAGGCACACAGAGTCCCAGCTGCAAGAAAGGCAGGTTAGACAAATTACAGTTCCACCAACACTCTAACTAACATGGGGCAAACAGTTACATTTCTAATAAGTGCCCCCTTCTGTCCACTTAGTGACAGCATTAATGGAGTGACTTGTCAGCAGCTCGGCAGGACTTCAGCAGGGAAATACACAGTTCCCCCATGCAAGCATAATCCTCTTAAAGAGACAGCACCAGAGGCTCTAAAAACACTCACAAATAAACGGCTTAAATGCTGAACACCATTCAGGCTGGAAGCACTTAGGCAAGCTCCTAGGAGTCTTTTGGGAACCCCCAATTGCAGGGGGGGGGTTACATTTATTTATTTATATCTTTGTTTATCGGGTAAGTGCACTGATCCAGAGGACCATTTTCAGTCACGACCTGGGCCACAGGGTGGCAAGCAGCAGAGACAAACGCAGCAACACATACAGGGAAACTTCAATCTATACTGTAGATTCACACCTCAGGCACGACGTGGTGTGGGAAAAAAGAAATACAGATAACATAATAGTACAAGGCAATGGGCAGGCACACACAGTGTGAAAGTGGGCCATACACGACAATAGAAATAACATGAGGTACTGGAGCCACATTTCATGTTGCAGGACAGCATACGTAACATTATAAATTATAAATAAGATGTGAAGACCAGTTTAGCACAGTCATCAGTAGAGTTGAACGGGTTCATAAAATTAGAGTCTCACATCAGTTCGTGGATTTGTGGTAGCGAGGGAAGGAGGGTTATGTAGAACTACAGTGACAAGGGAAGGGATGAACAGAAAAGCGGGGGGGGGAGGAGATATAGATATTAGGGTGCCTTAGAGTTACTTACTGGGTGCAATGACAGTCAGCATCTGCTAGGAGCCAGGTTTTCAAGGCCTTTTTGAAGGCAAGGTGTGAGGGGATCCGCAGATGGACTGTGGGAGCTTGTTCCATAGAGATGTAACAGAGATGGAGAAAGCTCTACTTTGAATTGTTGTGGAGATGCAGGGTGTCTCCAATGGGGGGACTGAGGATGCCCTCAGTGTCCTAGGAGCCACTCTGTCTGCTGGTGGTCATTAGTACCTCTTCGCCCATTTGGTACTCCACAGCTGGGTTACTGTGCTCCAAGTGCATTATTTTGTACTTTTTCACACTGAAATCCAGCTGCCATACCCTTGACCACTCTTGAGTTTTTTTTCAGGTCGCTGATCATCCTTTCCACACACACACACACACACACACACACACACACTCGCACACACCCGGAGTGTCCACCCTATTGCAGAGTTTGGTGTCATCCATAAAGAGGCAGACCTTCTCTTCCAGCTTCTTTGCAATGTCAGTTATAAAGACCAGTCCCAGCTCTGATCCCTGAGGCACCCCATTGGTCACACTCCCTTCCTCGGAGTGAATTCTGTTTACCTCCAACCTCTGTTGCCTATCCCCTAATCAATTTCTTACCCAGTTTACCACTTCTGGACACACTCCTAAGCTACTCAGCTTGCTTACTAGTCTCCTATGTGGAACAGTGTCAAAAGCCACTGAAGTTGATAAGGCCAGTCCACGTTACACTGTATAGGAAACAGTGTATGCCACTGATGTGTATATAGCTGCATCAGCATGGGTGGCCCCATTGTTGAAAACCTTCTTGCAAGGTCCTGAACTGCTGCTTACAGTCTAATGTATTAAAGCTCTGTAGAGATACCCTCAAAGATGATTGGGCCTTACTGGTTCCAAAAGGACCCAGGAGAATAAACACCCTGGGCTCCATATGTGACACTTTACTACCTTTCCAGGTCTTTCTCTGAAACAGTAAAGCATCTACTGAGCCTTATTGCTTAACTACTGTTTCTGTCATGGTTATGAGAGTGCCTTCATGCGTCCTTTAGGTGCTACAACTGCACAGCTCTGCAGTGCAGTTTTCTTACCATACACCTCCAGAAGGCACTCTTGAAAACATGAAAGACACAGGAATTGTATTCTTGCAAGATGTCACCCCACCCTTTGCTGAGTGATTATAGGGGCTTTTACACTGCTGGCTCTGTACCACTGCCAGTGGTGCAGATGAGTTGCACTGGTGCAGATCCAGCAGTGTAAAGAGCTGCCAGAGCATTGCAAGCTTCTCCATTGCAGCACAGAGCATTCCCTGATTTACTGGGAATGTGGAGTGGAGTGCACCGTGCAGGTGTTTTTTGCGTGTTTAAAAATGCTGCTTCGCCTGCACCAGTGCCACTCCCATTCAGTAACTCTTCCACCGTAAATGCCCCCAAAACATAGGGAGGCCATCAGGAATGCTGCACAGCTGTAGTGTGTAAAAGAAAAGGGCGGCAGTGCGATTGGAGCAGAGCAAGCCGAGTCAGATGGCAACGCTACATGTACATTGAAATATAAAAGCACCTTATAGCTTGCTGCCAGTTTCTTGTTGTAACCCTGAAACATAATCTCTATTGGTAGTGTCCAGGAGATTCCCACTCTGAAGGAAATAGAGGCCAAGCACTCACACACGTACACAGTCAAGGTGTGTAATAAAACAGCGGTTTTATTTATTATTAATTTACAGAGTGATGGTTACAGAAACACAGATCAACAGGCAAACAGGCAGACAAGAAAGACAACTCATTTTAGCAAGTTACAAATCATATGCACACCTATGCCACATTCAAGCTGGCCCCATAACAGTAGGGCCACCCTTTTTTCCATGAAAATGGAGAAACTGGGATTGCAAATTGAAACTGCCATTTTTAAACATCACTTAATAGTAATTTTCTTCCATATAAAAACTGCACCACATTTGCAATCACACTGGGTGACAAATTTGAGTAACCCCCTTCCCCCCATTTTACACAACATTTTTAG
The DNA here is from genome assembly GCA_016271365.2 of Neoceratodus forsteri. Lineage (NCBI taxonomy): Eukaryota > Metazoa > Chordata > Ceratodontiformes > Ceratodontidae > Neoceratodus > Neoceratodus forsteri. Next base: position 79,046,998 of record CM028133.1, on the reverse strand, counting down.
TTCAAAACATACTGATTTGAATGCAGTTTTTGCAGAAATGGGTTTTATTAAATGGAATTGCCCATTTTTGGGAAAAGGGAAATCAGTGGCCCTACAAAAATCATTTCACTAGGCATCCAGGTAACCCCAGTCTGAGCCTCAAGGCTGTCCTTCTTTAGGCTATGTCCCAAGCACAGTGCCTAGATAGCTATCTTTACCAAGACTGTAAAGCCTTTCCTACATTTTCCAAGGCAGATGCATCTCTGCCTTCTCAGTGGTAGGTCCTTAGCTGGCTCAGTTTTAGGAAAATTGGTTACTGAAAAGTTGGTCACAGGAAAATTGGGCACAATTAAATGGCTAGAAATGTGGTCAGCTGGCCTGGCTTCTCCCACCTTAAACTGATTTAAATCCTATTTCTTTGGTAGGCAACAGTCAGTGTTGGTGGGCAACTCCCCCTCCCATCCTTGCTGGTGCACCGCAAGGGTCCATCCTTGGCCCCATCCTATTCTCTCTCTGTCAATGATCTCCCTTCAGTTTGTGCTAACTCCCATATTTGCACATACGTGGATCATACTATTATTTTTGTCTTCGGGCCCTACCCTGCCGACATAAAAGCTGCCCTCCAACACGACTTCAGTAATGTCCTGACCTGGTTTCAAGATAATGACTTGAAAGTAAACATCAAGAAAGGAAAGGGAAAGGGAAAATTGTTTAACCAAGAAGGTACATTAAGCCTAAGATTTATTCATTCAAGTCTCTGATTACAACCTTTTAGCTGGAAGCTCATTTGCAAAGGTTCTACATCATGAGGGATAAAATACATACAGTTAACAAGTAGTCAAGTGGGTAGAACATATATAGATAGAGTAAAATCATACAGTCTAGTAGGCAGGTATTTGAGCTGAAAAGTCAAGGTATAGACATGGGAGGCTACAGATTTCGATTAGAGAGATGTTGTGAGAAGGCAAGGTAAAAAGTAAAGTGCTTGGTAAAGAGGGGAGTGAAGACGGAGAGTGGCAAGATTCAGGGCAGATGGCCGGAGAGACCAGATGACCTTTGTCAGTGCAAGAGTAGAGGTCCAGGCAGAGAACCAACAGACTAAGGTTCCCATTGTCAGCAAAGAGGGTGTAGAGAAGAAGGGGGGTTGCAAGGGAGGGTAGGGAGATAGCAGAATATAGCTTATGGGGGTTCAATGGGGGTGGTAAGAGGAAAAGTGGAAGCTTAGAGTAAGGTGACAGTGATGGGAACAGGCCAATGGAGTGGGGTAGGGAGATTTGCAGACAGTAGGGATGGGGTGGTATCTAGGGGGGGAGGAGGAGGGATTAGGCAGAGTAAGGAGTAAGGGGGAGAATATTGTTGAGGGAGTTTTGGAGCTTTAGAGGGAGTGGGGGGTAATAAGAAGGATGGATAAAGTGTGAGTGGTGGATGGAGATAAATAGACAGGTGAGGGTCATAGTGCTGGTGGAGTAGATTCAGCGACCTTCAAGCTTGTTTCCAGGTGTGACCTGGGAGCACAAGGAAGTTAAATGACTTGCTCAGGGTCACACAGTATGCAAGCAGGGGCTGTGAGACTCAAACCCAGGTCTCCATGTTTTCAGTTCAGTGCCCTAAACCACAGCGCTATACTGCCTCCGCTATACTGCCAAGAAAACAATCTTTATAATGTTTGGCTCTACCCAGAAACTAGCCAGGCTCCACACCCTACCAGTGTTCTCGTCCCATGATGGCTCTACTCTTGAGTCTGTTCCAGTATTCAAATTTCTAGGGGTCTGGTTTGACAGGCATCTGGATTTCTTCACCCACATTGATGTCTTAAGCATCAAACTATGCCCTAAATTTACGATCATATGAAATTTACCAGCAGAAAAAGGTAATTTGGTCTATCGAGTCTGCTCGATTTTGCAGCTAGCAGCCCTATTCTGCAGTTGCCCCTCCCTGCTCACCCCTCCTTTATCCTCCCTCTTGCCCTGTCCCAGACCCTTTTGAAGCAATCCACTGTTTTACAGGCTACCACCTCTGCTGGTTATGCATTCCACCCTGCCACCACCCTCTCTGTAAAAAAGTGTCTCCTCATTACCCTCCTGAACCTTCCCCCCCTCCAATCTCATGTCATGGCCTCGAATGTCCCTCTCCACCCTTGCCCTGAATAGCCCCTCTGTACCAGTCTTGTTTATCCCTCTCATGTATTTGAATGTCTCGATCATATCCCCTCTGTCCCTCCTCTCCTCCAGCGAGTACATGTTAAACTCTTTTAGCCTGCTCTCATACAGTAAGTTTCCCAGTCCCTGGATCATCTTAGTTGATCTGTGCTGCACACCTTCCAGTAATTTAACATCCCTTTTCAGGTATGGGTGCCAGTACTGCATGCAGCATTTGAGATGAGGTCTAACTAATGATCTATGCAGTGGCAGAATCACCTCCCTCCTCCTCGATGTTATTCCCCTTGCGATGCAGCCCAGCATTTTGTTGGCCCTTGCTGCTGCCTTCCTACACTGTGCAGAGTTATTCACTGATCCCATGATGACCACCCCCAGATCCTTCTCCTCCTCAGTCTCTGCCAGCTGCACTCCTCCCAGTTGGTAGTTTCTCCTTGGAATTTTTGCCCCAAAATGCAGTACCTTAACTCTCTTTGGCATTGAACCCCAGCTGCCAAGTGTCCGACCAAGTCTCCAGCTTTTTCAGATCTTCCTGCAAGCTCAGCTCCCCCTCTGTGTCATCTACCACCACCACCACCACCACTATCTTGATGTCATCGGCAAACAGGCTGATCCTGCTCTTGATGCCCATGGAAATGTCTACAATAAATATCCCAAATCATACTGGTCCCAGCACCGAACCCTGTGGAACCTCGCTCATTACTGCACTTGGGGATGAGAGTTTCCCTTCCACCACCACCGTCTCCTGCCTTCCCTGCAGCCAGTTTGTCACCCATCCCACCATTTTTGCTCCCGCCCCTGTGCCTTCAAGTTTTATTCCAATCCTCCCATGCAGCACCAAATTGAATGGCTTGCTGAAGTCCAGGTACAGGAAATCCACTGCATGACCCTTGTCCATCTGTCTAGTTACCCAATCATAGTAATCTACCAGGTTGGTTTGGCAGGATCTGCCTGTGACAAAGCCATGCTGTCTACTGTTCTGCAGCCCACTGAACTCCAGCAGGGACACCAGCCTCTCCTTCAGGATCATTTCCATTAACTTCCCCACGATGTATGTGAGGCTCACCAGTCTATAGTTCTGTGGTTCATCTCTGGGTCCTCTCTTATGCAGGGAAACCACATGAGTCAATCTTCAATCCTTGGGTATGCATTCCGAATTCAGAGAGGCATTGAATAGGCCTACCAAGGGCCCCACCAGGATTTTTGCTAGCTCCTTCAGCACCCTGGAATGAATGCCATCTGGCCCTGGTGCCTTGTCCACCCTCAGCACTCTCATGCCCTCCAGCACTCTACCTTCTGCGATCACCCTATCCGTTACTCTCTCCCCAGCCTTCACTGCCCCCCCACACCCCTAGGGTAGCACTCCCCACTTCTCTCTTTCGTAAATACCAATCAGAAATACTCATTGAGTGCTTCTGCCTTTCCCCCTTCTCTACCCATTGCCCATCCTTCTTAATCCTTACTATCTGTTCATTACAGCTCCTTTTCTCCCTGATGTACTTGAAGAAGCTCTGCTCCCCCTCCTTAATGCGTTGCACCAGTCTGAGCTCCTTGGTGGCTTTTGCTGTTCTTATTGCCTTTGTCACCTCCCTTGCCTCCTGTGGGTACTCCCCCCAATCTTCCCCGCTCTCTGATTTCCTGTATCTCCTAAAGGCCACCCCTTTTTCTCCTCAACTTTTCCACAACCCCCCTGCTCATCTAGCTTGGCCTTTTTGCCCTGGCCTTTTTACTCCGAGTCCTGCTACAGGAACTGGTAGCCTCTAGTATCCCTTTCTTAATGAGCTCCCATCTCTGGTCCATGTCCATACTAAGCTGGATCTTGGCCAGGTACCCTCTCACTACCTCCATCTTTGCAAAATCCACCCGGCTGAAATCCAGCACCTTTGCGTTGGATGCCACCCGCCTTTGCCCATAATCAACCTGAACCATATTGAGTGATGGTCACTCCCCACTAGTGGTTCATCCACCTTGATATCCCTCACAAACTCCCCATTTGTGAGCACTAGGTTGAGGGTGTTCCCCCCCAGCTGGTTCGCTGACCACCTGTGTCAGGAAGCTTTCCTGAAAGGCATCCAGCTGTACTTGCTCCCTTTTATTGCTGGTAGCTGGGGTTACCCAATCTACCCCCGGCAGGTTGAAGTCCCCCCCCCACCACCACACACCCCTTCCTGCATGCCCTTCTAATCTGCCTCGCAAGTTCCCTGTCCAACTCCTCTGTCTGGGAGGATGGCCTGTATACAACTCCTATTCCTGGAATCCTGGATTAGCAGCCATAATGACTCTGTTTCTTCCTCCTCCCAAACGCACTTTAGCCCCTCCCTCACATATAATGCCACTCCCCCCATCTGTTGTCCCTATCCCAGTGGAATATTCTGTACCCTGGGACCCTCAGATCCCAGTCATGGTATTGTGTGGCCTATGTTTCCGTGATGGCTGCCATGTCCATTTGCCATACTCTGTCTGTACAAAGACTCCCTCTCCCTCCCTATTCGGTGTGAGCCAGTCTCTAAAATGATCCTCTCAATCTTTGATTACACTGACATGGTCTATGGCACTGCCTCTGCTACACTGCTCTCAAAACTCAATACCCTTCTTAACTCTTCCTGCTGTTTCACAACCGACTCCCCTTCCTCTCTCTATTTTACCCCTTTCCCACAGAAGACACATCCACTCCCTGTCTTTCATTGCCAAATTCTGGTTTGGGTTACTCCCCCTGTACCTCGCCTCTGGACTATCCCTTGCTACTCCCCTTCAAATGCTATACGCTCCTGGGACCTCCACTTATTATCCATTCTTCACCTTCTCTTGCTGGCCAGGTTAGCTTCTCCTACTGCCTCCCTCTTCCTCAGGAACTGCCTCCCCTCTAACATTAGAAATGCCTCCTCTTTCAACATCTTTAAAAGACTTATTCAACATCTCCCTACCTCCCTCTGTTCTTGCTCCTTGCCTCTCCCTGTTCTCCTCCCTACCTAAAACAAACTTCTCATGAAATCCATTTGCAGTATTTCTGCTAATTATGTTTTTTCCAGTTGGATATACGAAGTGTCTGTAACCTTTTTAACTTAGCGGTTGTATACAGCTGTTGTACATGTACATACACCAAAAACACACCAAAATCTGGCCAGTGGAAAATCATGTACACAAATGCTCACAGCCTGGGAAATAAGATCCCAGACCTGCAGGCAATAATGTCAGAGGCTAAACTGGACATAGTAGCAATTAGTGAGACGTGGTTTACCAGTAACCACACTTGGGAGACTTCAGTACCTGGCTATGTATTGTTCAGAAGAGACCGAGGTGCAAAAGGGGAAGAGTGGCCCTGCATGTTAATGAAAATATCAAAGCTACAGAAATTCAGAATACACATAAGGAGCCAGAAGAACTGTGGGTCACCCTGAAACAGGAAATGGGACAGCCATAAGAACTGGGGTTGTCTACAGGCCCCAGACCAGAGGGAAGACATAGACACATTACTGTTAGAAGATATACAAAACATGACAGCTAAAGGGGAGGTTCTGATAATGGGAGACTTCAACATGCCGGATACAGATTGGTCAATACCAGCAGGAACATCTGCCAGAACTAGACTCATAGTAGATTCCCTGCAGGGGGAGGGCCTCAAACAACTGGTACAGCAACCCACAAGAGACAGGGCTATCCTAGATCTAGTACTGACTAACAAAGAAGGGATCACAGATCTCCAGGTAGAAGGTCACCTGGGGGCCAGTGACCATCACATGGTATGGTTCAATTTGGCTACTACATCTAAATCACCCCATTCCAAGGCAAAAATATGGGACTTCAGAGGAGCTGACTTTGATAAGATGGCCAACAGAGTTAAGCTAGCCCTGGCAAAAAGAAACACAGGTGAGGGGGTACAGGCAAAGTGGGCAAGCATTAAGGATGCAATACTTGAAGCAACATCCCATTGTGTTAGACAGAAAAGGAAGTGCAAAAGAAGAAGGAAACCACTTTGGTTCTCAAATACAGTAGCAGAAAAGGTCAGAGCCAAAGGCTGGCCTTCAGGAAATATAAGGAACACAGCGGATGAAGATAGGAGGCATACCAAACTGCCCTAAGGGAAGCAGGTACAGTAAGGCAGGTAAAGTCCCAAACTGAGGAAACACTAGCACTAACAGTAAAAGAAGGTGACAAGACTTTCTATAGATACATTAGTGAAAGGAGAAAGTCCAGAGGGTGTGCTATGTTTAATGGAGAAAAGGGAGCATGTGAGGAGGAGGACCCTGTAAAGGCATCTATCCTAAATAGATACTTTTGCTCAGTATTTACTGAAGAGAAGGTAGGGCAGGGCCCACAGCTCAGCATCATGGACACAGGGAGAAGGGAGGTGAGCACTACTCCCTTCACAAAAGAAAGGGTCCTACAAGAGCTTGCTAAGCTCAGGGTGGATAAGGCAATGGGACCTGATGGCATACATCCCAGGGTACTTAAGGAGCTAAAGGAGGAACTAGCAGATCCATTAGCAGAATTGTTTAGTGAGTCTCTGAGCACAGGAGAGGTCCCAGAAGACTGGAGAAGGGCTCATGTGATCCCGCCTCCACAAGAGTGGTAGCAGGAAGGAGGCGGGAACTACAGACCAGTCAGTCTTACCTCAGTAGTGGGCAAGATTATGGAGGCACTCTTAAGGAAAGGATAGTGCAACACCTGGAATCCATAGGGGCACAGGATCCAAGACAGCATGGGTTTACAAAGGAAGGTCCTGTCAAACTAATCTCATAGATTTCTTTGACTGGGTAACAGAGTGGTGACCAAGGGGAGCAGTTGATGTCACCTACCTTGACTTCAGCAAAGCTTTTGACACTGTTCCACATAGAAGATTGATAAATAAGCTGGGTAGGCTCGGGGTGGTCAGAAGTTGGTCAACTGGGTGGCAAACTGGTTGTGGGCAGAAAACAGAGAGTGGTGGTAAATGGTATACAGTCAGAAGAGATGCAAGTCACAAGTGGGGTACCTTAGGATCACTCCTGGGGCCAGTCCTTTCAACATCTTCATTAGTGACCTTGCAGATGGACTAAGAGGGTAAGGCTTGTCTGTTTGCAGATGACACAAGATCTGCAACAGAGCAGATGATCCAGATGGGGTGGGCAGAATGAGAAGAGATCTGGATAAACTAGCAGAATGGTCAGAAGAGTGGCAACTGTGATTTAATGCAAAGAAGTGCAAAATCATGCACATAGGGAAGAGAAACCCTGAAGCCACCTATAGGCTGGGAGGGGAGTTGCTAGCAGTCACAAAGGAAGAAAGAGACTTGGGCATCATCATCACTGATGACCTGAAATCATCCAAGCAGACCTCTAAAGCAGTAGGTAAGGCTAGGGGGTGTTAGGGTGTATTAGTAGGGGTATCACAAGTCGTAAGATGGAGGTAATAATCCCTCTGTACAAGACACTGGTTAGGCCCCATCTGGAGTACTGCGTGCAGTATTGGAGGCCACACCTTCACAAGGACATTAACCAAATTGAGGCAGTCCAGAGAAGGGCACCAAAATGGTGCAGGAACTGCATCAGAAGACATATGAGGACAGATTAACGGAGCTCAATATGTACACCCTTGAGCAAAGGAGGGAGAGGTGATATGATCGAGGCATTCAAACATCTTAAGGCATAAACAAGGTGAAAAGAGTCTAACATGTTTAAATATAAGAAAATAGCAGGACAAGAGGACACAGCATGAGATTAGAGGAGGCCGATTAAGGGGAATGTGAGGAAATTCTTTTCACAGAAAGGGTGGTGGATGCATGGAATGGCTTACCCCAAGAAGTGGTGGCTATGAATACAGTGCAGGGCTTCAAACAGGCATGGGATAGGCATAAGGGAGCAATACAAATGACTATGAATAGATAGGCCACTGACAGAGCAAAGGCCGATGGCACATTTATAAGGTAGAAAAAGAAATGGGCAGACTGGATGGGCCTTGCGGTCCTTATCTGCCGTCAACTTCTATGTTTCTATGTTTCTATGTTTCATGGTTTATGACGTGTACCATGTCAGGCTTTGTTTGTAATTTGTTTTATATTATTTTCCCCAAGTCGCACCTGAAGTTGAGCCTCAGCTCAGAGTGCCTTTCCCAGTTACTACAATTTTAAATAAATAAATAAATACAAATTTCTAGCACCTTAGCTACAGTGAGACATATACATTAGGGGTCTGTGAAAATCTCCATGATTTTAGCGGTCAAACTCAGGAGATCTCCCTCATTTGAAGAATGCTGACTTGGAAGCTCTGATTATTCTGTCTCTTGAAAGGGATTCCTGTGGCTAATGGCATATCAGTCACAATACCCAACCCCTAGCTAGACTTCAACACTTATACCCCAGAATATTAGACTGAGCCAGAAAGGAATCCTTTCCAGGGTACAATCCTGGATGCCACACAAATGTTAAGCATAGTACTCACATTCATGCACCTGTGGGCACCCCTACAACATCTTCCCTTGTTTGAAAAGAAGCTTCCACTGATAGCTGACTGCTCAGGTGACCAATCACAAAGTAAAAAGGGTCCTCCTGTATACACCCACTGTTCAGATAACAGGACCAGTTAATCCTGTCACATGGTGCACACGGTGGCCACTCCCCTGGACCTGGTCTGCAGAATCAGTTACTCGAGATTTCCTAGCAGAACCTTCCTTTACCTCTTAACAAACTCAGGATTATTAAAAAGCATGTCCTGCTGACTGATTTGATATCAGACATGTTTAGTGAAATGCCTTTCTTAGCAACAGACCAATACATTCCTATTTACCATTAAAACCAGAGATACCAAATACCTTTGATAACAGATAGATGACTGCAGGGAGAGTTCACACTTCCTTGGGGATCAAGTGATAAATTCTTTCACACTCTTTATTCCTTTGTCCTATCTACTTAGCATAATAACAAGGGTTTTCCAGCAGAGGAAGCTACATATTCACTGCAACAATAGCCATGGCTACCAACACCTACTCAGACAAAACAGGCTTAAAGAGCCACTAACGCCTTGAGAAGATCTTTGATAAACAGCTCCTTATTTCTTATCTTCATTATTTAGTACAGACCTCATATGCATAAAAATAGGATAGTTATTCCCTGAGGGTTCATCTGCTCCTATTGCTTCTTCCCAACTTGATGTAACAATACTCTGCTAGTGATGCAGCTGTTATTCCCATGGCAACAGACTGTGATGTCCCAACAGAACATTATGATTTTAAGTAGTGAATCAGCTATAGAGGCAGATGAACTCTAAAGGATAAAGATATTGTTTTTGAGGGAATTGTTTCAGTAATAAATAAAGGAGATACCTATGGAAGAGAAATGCAATACCAGTGGAAATGTGTCTAAATAGTATATTTTCCAAAGTTTTTCTAAAGGCATCAGCTGCTCTTTAAGTCAACAACTGGAGGAGGGTGAGTTGGATTGGTAAGAGGATAGAGAATAGGGTTAGTATTATTATTGAGAGTGTGAGGGGAAGTGGAATTGGGATACTGAGATCTTCATGGAAGACAACTCTTCCATTGGGCCGTACCTCTGGAACTGAGCCGTCCTCATCAGGACCACTGGGAAACCTTTGCTAGCTGGGGGCCACCAACAATGAAGTGCAACATTGGCACCTATAAAACACGGGCAGACCTCAGTTTCTTCTTCCACCATGGACCACTTGCCAGACCTACAGAGAAACAATGCAATTATTTCTATGATTTTATTGTTTTGCACATGCAGTTACAGGATCTACAAGGACGATACTCACACTGCATGTGTTTGCTGTTTCAGCATGTTCCACAGTGGAAGGGCCAGCAAAATCTGCTAAGGATTTAACTAGTTCACATAACATCATTGTGATCCCCGAACCATGTAAAAACAAGCAAATGGGGGGGGGGGCCAGGTCCATACAACAGCAAAGCTCATATACAAGCTAGCAAATGAAAGCATGAACTAATAAGGGCTCCACTCATCAAGGTTTTTGAAAAATCATCCATTTAGGGAGATATCGGAGGTCTAAGGATCCCTCCTGCGCACAGGCATAATTACGGCAGTGGCTTGCTCGCCTCACCTCACGAAATACATGTAGCACCGCCTACTGCCGTGACTTCACCAAAGTTCGAAACAAAGCAATACATGTAGCACCGCCTACTTCCGGATCGCCACCAAAGAAAAAAGGTCGGCCAATAGAAATAGAAATATAGCACAAATACTGAAAATTAGAAAAAGCCGCTCACGATACAAATACAAATAAAGTACAAATACTCTTACAGGCAAATCTGAAATAGAATGGGGGATGTGGGGCGCCGAGCCCCCCAATTACAAGTACAAATAGTCTTACAGCCACGATCTTAAAACTAATAAACCACACAACTCTGAAATAGAAATACATGTAAGCATAAGGCATAGACAAATCTGAAATAGAACTGGGGGTGTGGGGGGTGGAGCCCCCCAATTACAAGTACAAATAGTCTTACAGCCACGATCTTGACACTAAAGCATACACATATGCATAATAAGCATATGGGGGGGTTAAAACGAAAGCATCATATACTGAACACTCTTACAGCCACGATATTTGAAATACAAATGCATACAGGGGGGTTACAAAGAAATAAAACAAAAGAAACACATGCAGTAGGTGTTAACAGCATCTAATGGCCAGGTAGCCAGATGGCAGATGGTGTTGTGGCCGAAGCCTTTATCTCACTAATTTTATGCATCAGTATGTGTTAATGGGGCGTGGCCAAAATGATGATGAAATTAGACATTACCGTAGTATACTTAATTTTCAAATTCATGCACGAGGGATCCTTAGTCCTCCAGTATCACCCCTTTTAGTTTATTTCTTTTTTATATTTTATGAATAATTCCAGATCCATAATCACAGCTAGTGACCACTTCTGACTTTTGATTTTTCGCAACTTAATGTCGCTTCTTCAGGAAAAATTATCTACAAATAAAAACAATAATGCACATAAATCTAAAAAAACAGTAATACGCATAAATCTAAAAATACAATAACATGCATAAATCTTTCAACTTTCCACACTGTGAACAGACGCTAATAAGACTGAGAAAGGGTAAATAGAGCCAACTCAATTCAGACAGAGCAGACAAATCTAATAAATATATAAGTAGATGGGAGTTAAAATAAGATATGCTTTTAGAAATAATGGTTGAATATCTGCAGTAGTTTGAACAAGTTTTATATACTGAGTGATTGCAGCAAGCTTATGAATGAAACATTAATGTTAATAGGTTTATAGAAAGCAATATAGTGTAGTGGATAAGGGCACTGAACTACAAACCGGGGTTTAAATTCCATCAGCCCCCAAATGCAAACTGTGTGACCCTGAGCAAGTCACAACTTCCTTGTGCTCCCTGGTCGTATCTGGAAACAGATTCAGACTTAGTGTGCATTTTCTGGTTAAACAATTTCCCCTTCCCCTTATATTTGTGATTATTAAATAAATATGTTATTTATTTATTCAAGCGTTTAACCAGGAAGGCATACTGAGCATGCTAACTGCTCGATTCCAGATGCATCCTGGAGGAGGAGGAGCACTGACAATAGTTGCAAACAGCATATATACAGGTGAAAATACATAGTGTAGATTCTCTAAAAATTGGATTAAGTGGCTAGGCATAGAGGTCCAAAAAACAGTAGAAAATACAATAGTTTGACAGCATGGAGCAAACAACGTGAGAAATGAGAGAACAGTAATTGCAGTCAGTTTAGTTGCAGAACTACATGCAGACCAATACTGTCATTTCACCCGGAGAGCAGAACTGCCTAAGCACATGTGTAGAAAGGGGTGAAGTGAGCATGGAGCAGGGAGTTTAGGTGCTGAGGAGAGGAGAAGTGATGAATGTTTGCTGGGAGGGAGTTCCACAATGTTGGTATGCGGTAGCTGAATGCAGCCTGGCCAGCAGTAGTGGACCTATGTGGGACAGCCAGGGAACAAGAGTCCGAGTTTCGAAGAGAGTAAGCTAGGGAGTGGGGGTTGGCCAAGGTAGTGGTGAGGTGGGAGGGGAGAAGCTGGGACCAAAACTTGGCTGGGATTTTAGCGCAGTGGGATTGTTTGCGATTATGTAGAGAGGGGAGGTCCATAGCATGGTAAAGGGCACAATGGTGTGTGGAGAAGGGACAGTACAGTGCAAAGTGGCAGAAGGAATGGAAAAGAGGGTCCAGTCTGTCTAAGGTTGACTTAGGGCTGGCACTGTAGACTACATCCCCATAGTCGAAGATGGGGAGGATCATTTTCTGCACAATGGCCCTCCGAGCAGGTGCCGGGATGCAGTCACGATTCCGGTAAAGTATGCCAAACCTGGGGTGTAGCTTCTTGAGTAGGGAGTCGATGTGTGCGGAAAAGTTTAGGTGCTGGTCCAGCCATATTCTGAGGTATCTGAAGGAGGTATAGGCTTCCAGTGGTGACCCCTCTAGGGTGTGGAATGTGATTAGAGAGGGGAGCCTAGAAAGTCTCTGCCTAGTGCCAAAGGTTAGAGAGACCGTTTTCTTGGCATTGAGAAGGAGATGGTTTGAGTGAAGCCAGTGCTGAACTGAGATAAAGTCCTGCTGCAGTCAGGTCGAGACCTCTGAGGTCAAAGGTTGCATAAAACACAGTGTCATCTGCATACATATGGATTGAGGTGTGTGGGCAAGCAGAGAGCAGGGTGTTCAGGAAAATTGAGAACAGGAGTGGGCCCAGGACCAAACCTTGGGGTACGCCTGAGGTGACCGGGAGAGGTGCCGAGGTGGCGGAACTAATACGGAGGGATTGGGACCTGCCAGCAAGGTATGATTTGAACCAGGAAATGGCCCTACTGGATAGACTGGTGTTGTAGAGTTTGGCCAGGAGTAGGGAATGGGAAACTGTGTTGAATGCCTTGGCCAGGTCAATGAAGATGGCCACTGTGATGTGGCCAGCATCCATCCCAGTAAGGATGAAGTCGATAAGCCTGAGGAGGGAGGTAGTGGTGGAGTGTGATTTCCTAAAGCCGGACTGGAAGGGGGAGAAAAAAGAGGAGGAGTCCAGAAAGGAGATAGGCAAGAGAGTACCAAGCGTTCCTGTACTTTTGCGAGGATTGGTAGGAGGGAGATGGGCTGGTAATTGTTTGGGTCTGAGGGATCCCCACCCTTAGGAAAAGGAATTACGGTAGCATGTTTCCATTTAGAGGGGTTTTAGCATGGGAGAAGGAGAGGTTGAAAAGGGAGGCCAGGGGTTTGGCTATGGCAGGGGCTGAAAGGTGGGGCATTTTGGAGTCCAGCCCAGTGGGGCATTTACCCTTACTTGGATTAAGGGCAACCAATGTGTTATATACCACTTCTGGGGTTACCTGCAAGAAAGAGAAAGACTGAGCTGTGGGGGTGCCACTACTTGGAGAGAGGGGGGTTGATGATGAGTGCATGGAGGTGCTGGCAGGGGAGTAGCATGGCTGTTAGCGAAATGAGAGTTAAACAGAGTGGCCACAGCTGGAGGATCGGAGATGGTGAGTCCACCTACCTGCAGGGATGGGTTGGGGGGGCTGATGAGCGACTTGACCACATTCCAGAATTTGGATGGCAGATGGGAGGTGGACTTGAATGTACTTTTGAAATAGTTAGCTTTTGCCTGGAAGATTTTCCTAGTACTAGCGTTGCAAAGCTCACGGTAATACTGGAGGTTGGTTGGACAGCTGGACATCTTGGAGAGTTTCCAGGCCTTGTCTCTGGCTCTAAGAAGGGCTAGGATTTTGGGTGTAATCCATGGGAGGTAAGTACCTCTGACCCTGGTTCTTTGGAGGCGGGTGTAGCGGTCCCAGATAGCGGTGAAATTGGATTTAAAGGACAGCAGGGCCTCATCTATACTATTGGATTGACTAATGTGCGACCAGTCAGATTTGTCTAAGTAGTTTAGTGGTGAGTGGAGGTTCAGGGATTTGAAGGATCTGGTCAGGATGATTCTGGGAGGGGGAGCTTTTGGTCTGAAGATTTTGTGTACCGAGTATATTCCATGGTGGTCAATAAGGGCATCTGGAATGAGGCCAGAGGCTAGGATCCTGTGGGGGTGCGAGGTGAGGGACCAGTCTAGGAGGGTGTGATTCTGTGTTTTGTGGTTTAATCGCGTTATAATATTATGGGATATTATAGGACATGAAGGAGAAAGTTTGCTTCCCAATATAAATCTGTATTTTTATTTTATGAAAATAAGTTAAAATGACATGATAATCCACAGAATTGAAAGAGTTACAGATATACTGTACCCAAAATGGTTCAGTCTTCATGTATTTATTTTTTTATTTTACAAGTTTTGTCCTCACTGAGCTGAGGCTTGTTTTCAAGTGTATACTGGGAGCACAGGGAAGTTAAGTGACTTGCTCATGGTCACACAGTATGTAAGTGGCAGCTGTGGGATTCAGACCCAGTTCTCCAGGTTTGCAGCTCAGTACTCTTTACCACTGCGCTAGAGGGTGAAGAAGCAAAAGCCTCATTTTCATTTCATTTCATTTTTATGTTGTCTTGCATGCAGCGCAGACAACATATTGGGGTTGCTTGAAGTGGAAGAGCAGGTTTTGGAGGCGCGGTCATGTTGTGGCCAGTGGCACCACTGCTTTTTAGGGCTGGGCTCTGTGGCACGCATTAGATTGCATGCTGTCTATGACAGCAGTTGCAAAACGTGCCACCAACCTGAAACATTTTAGCCGCTGCAATGAGGGAATGACCCCTCATTGCAGGGCATGCCTTGCCTGGTGTAACATTTCAATAAACATGGCGGGCGGCAGCTCGCAATCCACTGCTCACAGTCCCTAGGAAGCTGACATGGGGGGTGCCCAATCCCCCTGTCAGCATATGTGACCCCTTTACTGATGTGGTCTGCTGAGGATGTGCCCAATCCCCCTCGGCATCATGCCTCCAAACACAGATATGCTTGCCAAAGGTGGTGCCCAATACCCCTGTTGGTATGTTAACTCCCCTTCCCATTTTTCTGCCACTGTCCCACCCCAATTGCTACTGGGAGCCCACTCCAGTGTGGCTAACATGCCCCCCCCAAAAAAAATGTGCCACACTGGGAGCCCAACCCAGTGTGGCCAAACCTGTAAAAAAAAAAAAAAAAAGAAAAGAAAACGGTCCGCAGTGAATTTTTTTCATTTTGTTACCTGAAACAAAGGAAATGGTCCCTCGCCATCCTGTCCCCTCCCCCAGCCCCCCTCTGCGCACTCCAGCTCCCCACAACCCCTCACCCCATACTTACCTCCAAGCTTGGTGCGACAATCTTCGGTGGACAGGGAACACGTCTGCACTCTTTAAAGCCGATTGCAAACTGAAGAAACGCCGGTAAGCTGTATAATAGCATAAATGTTTTTTTTTTAAACTTTGGTGCATATCTCTGCCATTTTTGTGAATTTTGGCACCAAATTTATAACATGGGGTTCTTGGGACCCCACTTCATGAATTCAGTCACTGTCATCTCGTTATTTGGTCCCGAAAGGTGATTTTGCGGTCACTGTGTGGAATTGCTTTTCGGGACCAATTAATGAAACAACAGTGTGACTGTTCATGAGGTGGCCTCCCAAAAAGCCTATGTTGCAAATTTGGTGAAAAACTTTCAAAAAAATTACCATGTTATGAGCATGCGTTGCGCAGTTTCCACGTACGCTTGTAACTGAGAATTTTAAATATTTTTACTCCAGATTTTCAACATTGCCATTTTTTCACATTTACAAACAGTACAGCTGTCATTTTCCACATCCTGGACGAAATGTGTTTTGCAGATCTGGCGCACAGTGGCGCTGCCGCTGTAGGAAAACAATGTACGGGACAGAGTAAGACAATCACAGTAATACTGTTCATGAGCAGAGGTCCCAAAATGCCTATGTTGAAAATCTGGAGAAAAAATTCCACAAAATTACCATGGTACAAACATGCATTGAGCAGTTTCCATGCATGCGTGTAACTTTGAGAATTTTTAATATTTTTACTCCAGATTTTCAACATTGTCATTTTTTCACACCTCCTTATGAACAGTACAGCTGTAATTTTCTACATTCTGCCCAAAATGTGTTTTAGCACATCTGCGCACAGTGACGCAGTCGCTGTAGGAAAACAATGTTCCGGATAGAGTAAGAACTCACAGTAACACTGTTCATAAGCAGAGGTCCCAAAATGCCTATGTTAAACAGTTGGTGAAAAAATTCCACAAAATGACTATGTTAGAAGCGTGTATTGCTCAGTGTCCACATACAGTCATAAGTTCGAGAACTTTTAATATTTTCTCTCCAGATGTTGAACATTGCCATTTTTGCACACCTTCTTATGAACAGTACAGCTGTCATTTTTCACATTCTGCCCGAAATGTGGTTTCGCACATCTGGCACACAATGGCGCAGTCACAGTGAGAAATCAACGTTTAGGACAGATTAAGAAAATCATACTGCCACTGTTCATGAACAGAGGTCCCAAAATGCCTATGTTAAAAATTTGGTGAAAGAATTTCAAGAAAAGACTGTTACGATCATGTGTTGCACAGTTTTCATGCACACTCGTAACTTTGAGAATTTTTAATATTTTCAGTCCAGATTTTCAACATTGGCATCTCTTCACAGCTCCTTATGAATGGTGCAGCTGTAATTTTCCACATTCTGCCCAAAATGTGTTTTAGCACATCTGCGCACAGTGACGCAGTCGCTGTAGGAAAACAATGTTCCAGATAGAGTAAGAACTCACAGTAACACTGTTCATAAGCAGAGGTCCCAAAATGCCTATGTTAAACAGTTGGTGAAAAAATTCCACAAAATGACTATGTTAGAAGCGTGTGTTGCTCAGTGTCCACATACAGTCATAAGTTCGAGAACTTTTAATATTTTCTCTCCAGATGTTGAACATTGCCATTTTTGCACACCTTCTTATGAACAGTACAGCTGTCATTTTTCACATTCTGCCCGAAATGTGGTTTCGCACATCTGGCACACAATCGCGCAGTCACAGTGAGAAATCAACGTTTAGGACAGATTAAGAAAATCATACTGCCACTGTTCATGAGCAGAGGTCCCAAAATGCCTATGTTAAAAATTTGGTGAAAGAATTTCAAGAAAAGACTGTTACGATCATGTGTTGCACAGTTTTCATGCACACTCATAACTTTGAGAATTTTTAATATTTTCAGTCCAGATTTTCAACATTGGCATCTCTTCACAGCTCCTTATGAATGGTGCAGCTGACATTTTTATGTGATGCAGAATGGTGCGGTCACATCAGATGACAACACTTTTAGATTTAGCTGTTGTTGCACGGAACTACCCTGATGTTTACTCATGATACCCAATACTGGACATGGGCAGGACGAAATCGAGACTGCAGGCTGTTGAGCTGGAGTGCTCGGAGAAGCAAGGCCCACACGAATCACCGAGGTGTTGTTCCTGTTCAAGGCGTTGAGCAGGGGGCTGATCCCCAGGCCGGTCTCTCGTCAATGACTTTCTCTGCATAGCTGGTATTCTGGCTGGTCCAGTGTAGCAGGCCCAGGCAAACGGAAATGGATACGGATTCAGTCCGTGGAGCTGGATACAGCCCACAGTAAGCAAAACACAGTTCAGACACACAGTGGGGAACCAAATCACAACCCACTATAAGCACACAGCACATTCACATGTAAGGAAATTCCACTGTACC
This sequence comes from Neoceratodus forsteri, assembly GCA_016271365.2. Taxonomy (NCBI): domain Eukaryota; kingdom Metazoa; phylum Chordata; order Ceratodontiformes; family Ceratodontidae; genus Neoceratodus; species Neoceratodus forsteri. Next base: position 79,029,240 of record CM028133.1, on the reverse strand, counting down.
AGGCAAATTGCTCTCCGGTCGCAATTACAGAGTTTCTGCACAATCCGGGAGTTTAGAGATAGCTGGAACTCCTGAAAGGTCAATCGCATTCAGCAAATCTTTGGTCTTCTTCAGGTTAAAGCCTGGTCAAAATTCAGTGGCTTTATTCACTTTCCAAATTCAGATTCAGTCCGAAAAAAGCACAAATTTCCTTTCAGGAATGAAGGCCAAACTCAGGCTTTTCCACAGTCCTCCCATGCGAATCCACTATGGATTGCTGCTCGAACTATCTCAAGCTGTTACTTCTTCACTTCCCCAACTCAGATCTAACTGAAACTGCAAGCAGTGTGGGACTTTCCCCAAGATCCAAAAGGTTCAGTTGGCTGATCTGTCTGTCAATCATAACAAGGGCTCCCCCTCCAGGTTATTTTAGGCACCAAAAGCCCAAAACTACAATTCCTACAATTTTGGCCCCACCAAGCCCCTGTAGGCAGGCTCCATTTGAGTCCAAAATGTACTGATTGGCCCATTCTAGACCGTCCAGGACCAAGATGATCGAAACAAACAGAACTGTCCAAGCTGCAAAGAAGGCAGGTTAGAACAAACTGCAATATTATTACTACTCTAACAAATGATCAGCAAACAAGTACATCTTTTAACAGAGCTCCCTCTCAGATTAATTATGACTGCAATCCAGGCAGCTCTTAAAGAGACAGTACACAGAGGCTATACAGGCACTCTATGGTAATACTTTTAAACTGCTAAAACGCAGGACACCAGCCTGGTAGTGAGCATTTAAGCAAGCTCAAGGAAGTCTTTTCAGGAACCCTTATTTGTAGGTGGGATTACACAGGTATTTGTGGAATTGTTCCACGATTGCCCACTTGAGAACGAGAAACTCTAATTTATGTACTGGGTAATTATTCTCTGACGGTGTCAGACTTCTGTTAGCAAATACTACTGGGCGCAAACCCTCTGTGTACTCTTGGTAAAGCACAGCCCCTAGGCCACTCAAGCTGGCATCTGTATATAGCACATAAGGTTTGGATGGGTCAGCATAAGTGAGTACTGGCGCATGAGGCAGCTGATAAATTATCTCTTGGAAAGCTGTGTCACAATCTGGAGTCCATCTGTGACCAACGAGTTTGTGAGGTCGGAAATATGTCTCTACAGTCTCTTTGTCTCTTCTGAACTTCTGATTAGTAGGAGGGTATCCTTGAGTCAGATTCAGCAATGGCCATATTATCTTGGTGTAGTCTTTGACAAAACGGCAATAGTAACCACAAAACCCCAGAAATCTCTGCAGTTCTGTCAAGATGGTTGGCTTTGGCACAGTTGGGTAATACTTCCACTTTACTAGGGTCGATCTGTATACCCTCAGAAGACACAATGTGGCCTATATATTTCACCGAGCTCTGGAAAAACTGACATTGATCTATCGATAACTTCAGGTCAAACCCTTCAAGACTGTCAAGCACTTTGAACAGGTAGGCCCCGTGCTCCTCAAGAGTCTTTCCAAAGACAGCAGCATCATGGAGGTATACCAGACACTCAAGGAGGTTCATATATCCCACAGCACGCTCCATACGTTTTTGAAATGTTACAGGTGCACTCGCAATTTCCTGAGGCATGCAGAGGAATTCGTAGAAGTCTAAAGGACAGATGAATGTTGTTTTTTCCCTGTCTCCTGGATCCATTGTGATCTAGTAATACCCATTACATAAGTCAAGAACTGAAAACCACTTACTCCCGTTCAGACAGTCTAACATATCCTGTAGGCATAGCATGGTATATTTGTCGGGTATAGTTCTTTTATTTAGGGTTCTGTAGTCCACACACGTGTGAACAGAGCCATTCTTCTTCCACATTACAACAATGGGGGAGGCATATGGGCTGCATGATTCCTGTATTATACCAATGGCTAACATCTCTTGCAGGTGGTGCCTCACATCTTCAATGTCAGCAGGAGCTAGGTGTCTGGGCCTTTCCCTGAAGGGTCTCTCATCATGCAGGTGAATATGGTGTTCAGAAACTGTAACACAGCTGACATTCCATTCCTTGAGGGAGAGTACCTGGGTTCACTGAGCCAGCATCTGGCTAATTTGGTCCCTCCAACTATTTGGGATAGGGGACTCTCCGAAATGGATCCATAACAATTCATCGACAATTTCATTGTCGACTGACGTTACAGCAACTCCTTTATGTCGACCGCATTTGCGTTCGGCAAGGAGTCACTTCAGACTGTGTTTTCCTCACCCCACTACTAAATTAGATAGATAGATAGATAGATAGATAGATAGATAGATAGATAGATAGATAGATAGATAGATAGATAGATTTTTTATTTATATAGCACCCATCTCCAAAGACTCTGGGTGCTGTACAATATAACACATATAACATATACTATACAATAATACAATTCAGAAACTAACTACAACAGTATACAAAATATACCTAAAAACAACAGCTTAACTAAACATCACAAAATATATTATATTTATAACCCCCCTTCTGTTAAAAGCCTGATTAAATAGATATGATTTGAGGCCCTTCTTAAAGGCTTCCACTGTGGGAGTCTCCCTAAGTTAACAGGCAAGGAGTTCCACAGGGTAGGCACAGCGGCTGCAAACACCTGATCACCAGAATGCCACAGCCTAACCCTAGGAACTCCAAGGAGGCCACCACCGGCAAAAAGGAGAGCCCGGGCCAGATGGTACTGCACAAGGAGCTCTTGCAGATAGACAGGGCCCCTCAAGTGCAGGGATTTATAGGTTAACAGCTCTATCTTGAAGACAATCGTCCACCAAACTGGCAGCCAGTGCAGTTCACGTAGTGCTGAGGTGATATGTTCGCCTCTTTTTACCCCCAACAATAATCTTGCTGCCACATTCTGCACCAGCTGCAGTCTTTGGAGGTTGCCTCCAGATATTCCTAGGTACAGGGCACTGCAATAGTCTAACCTGGAAGTGATGAAAGTATGTACTAGTGTGGGCAGGTCACTAGGGGGGGGGGATCAGGGCTCGAATTCAGGCAATATTCCTGAGAGGGTAAAACCTGGTTCTCACCACGGCCGACACCTGTGCTTCAAGTGTCAGGCCACCGTACAGAATTATACCCAAATTCTTCACCTGCCTAGAGAGGGCTAAAGGCACCCCCCCCCCAATACAAGTTCAGGGGGTAATGTCATACCCCCCCCCCCGTCCCGATGACCCGACTCCACCACCAGTACCACAGTCTTGTCTGGGTTTAGTTTAAGCCAATTTTGAATCATCCATGTCTGGATTTCCTCAAGGCAGCTGTTAAATACAGAGTCTGACACCTGGCTATTGGGAGCACATCATATCATCTACATAGCAGGGAAAATCTGGAACGTACTGCCTGATAATGTCCTCCAGTGGCCACATATACACCATGAACAACAGAGGTGATAGAACTGACCTCTGCGGAACACCGCAGCCCAGAGGCTTCGGGTTTGATGAGAAAATTCCCATGGTCACCCTCTGCACTCTGTCTGTTAGGTATGACCTAAACCAGTTGGTGACATTTCCAGACAGGCCACACCAGAACCGCAGTCAGTCAAGTAACACCTCATGGTCCATGGTGCCAAATGCAGAGAGGTCTAGAAGGACCAATATGGTACAGTCCCTTCTATCCCTCGCCATCTGGAGGTCATTAAGCACCCTCACCAGGGCCGTCTCTGTACTATGCCCCACTTGGTACCCAGACTGGAAAGGCTCATAGGCGGAGGAAGCAGCAAGATGTCTCTCCAGCTAAATGGCAACCACCTTTTCTACAACCTTCCCTAAAAATTGGAGGTTCAAGACAGGTCTGTAGTTGCTGAGGCAGCCCGGGTCCAAATATGTTTTTTTTCAACAGGTGTCTAACCAAAGCCTCTTTCAAGGCTGAAGGAAAGATCCCACTCTCTAAAGAACTCCTGACTACCCCAGCAATCACAGGACCAATCAGGTCCAAGCATTCCACCAAAAGGCGAGTTGGACCTGGATCTAAATCACAGTAGGTTGGCCACAGTTTAGAGATTATCTCTACCATCTCCCCAACCCCAATCAGCTCAAACTCATCCCACACAGGAGGAGTGCTCTGACTCAGCTCAGGCCGGACCCTGCAGCCCTTTCGAGAGATGTTCGACGAGACCTCAGCCCTGATGGAGGACACCTTGTCACCGAAAAACAGAGCCAGTTCCTCACATCTTGCACTCGAACTTACCCCTTGAACACACAGACAGGCAGGATATAAAAGCCTGTCCACTGTGTGGAAGAGCTGAGCCAGTCTGTTTCTTGCTGTAGCAATCTCCCCAGAAAGAAATTCCACCTTTCTATGGGAGAGTGCCCCCTGATAGTCCACATAATGTGTCCTCAGGGCCAATTTGTCCTCCACCAAACCAGATCTCCTCCAACGCCTATCTAGCCAATCACCCTTAGTCTTTAAATCTCGGAGATTTTCATCATACCAGGGAGATCTCCAACAAGTAGACAGGGGTCAGACACGTGAGGGTGCGATTGAGTCAAAGGCCGCACCAACCACCCCATTATAGGCCGCTACTGCCTCCTAAGACCCAATTGCACAAGCTGCCCCAATGCCCGATAGGACAAATTAATCAACTCCTAGTCAGAGTTGCTTCGGGGAGGGGTGCAATACCCCTAGAAAGCAGTGCCAGAGTCCCGCGCTGACACTACAGTGACCTAGCACTGTTGTCACTGTAGTGTCAGTTGTGGTAACATTGACGCTGTAGCAATGGCGTACCCTCTGAAAATCAAACATGTCAGGTGACGCATCACACTCTTCCCCAGTCTGGCACTTGGATGGCAAGAAAGCAGTGTCAGAACAATAGACGTTTATAGAGTGCAACCTCGGTTTACAACGTTATGAATTTGAATCACCACTCTTTGGGCGTAAGCATGAGCTTGAACAGGAAGCACACTGGGCTTAACCAGGAGTCCTGCAGACAATTTCCCTTCTTCTGGGGCATCCAACACCAATATTTTGTTGGTCACATCTTTTTGCAATCGCACCTCTCCACCGACACTACACTGAGTGTTTAGGTTGAGAATAATAGTCGAGGAATCCTTATTCTGACAGACTTATCTTTGTCACCCTCTTCTGAGTGCATCTGCATCTTATATGCTCTCTGGACCATGGCAAGAATATATAACACTCTCCCAGGCTTTTGTGTTTGTCTTTCTTGACACTTTTGGGCAAGGTGGCCAAACATACATGCGTTAGTACCAATTAACATGGGAATCCCATCATACAGGCCAGAGGGAGGACACACTGAGGGAGGACAATTCTGAAAACATTAATAAATAAATAAATTACTAGGGCCAATGTCTTCACAGGCTTTCCTACACCTGCAACAGAGGACAGAAAAGAAAGCCACACTCTTAGAAAACCAAGATACGGATATGATTTTTCACTCAATCCCCACACGTGCAGTCCATCAAGGGGCTGTAATGGATGGTCAAATAGATGCTGATCATACCATTATTGTGACTTGGGACCCGCTGTCTAGAACAGCTCGAGCAGGGATGCCATCCACATATATGGGAGTCTCCATGGATAGAACCACCATTTCTGCCTAGTCAAGAGGGGCATTGTTCAGAATCACGGGATGCGTGATTGCAGACTTGGCTACGTATGGCTTGTAAAGAGTTTTAGAAGAAGGCATTAAATTGCTTTGCCTGACCTTTTTGAGCAGTTTTACTGTTACTCTTCGGAAGTCTTCTAGAGCCTGACATACTCGTTTGGTGTACCCATCTTCTCCATAAGGGTAGCAAAATACATTTGGCCTGGGGTTGTGACATCAAGAAGGTTCTTCAACCTGCTTGCTGCTATGGTATGGACCAGATTTGTAATCATCTTTGGGTCTGGGCTCAGGTTCAGTTCCACTGGACCTTCTCCAAGATGAAGGCTGATGAGAAGACTGAGCAAGGTCACTCACTAAGGCTCTTAACTCTCTCATCTCTCAACATGTCGCCATTTGTTTCTCCACCAGGAACTTGAACACTTGCACCTTTCACAGTGAGTTGAGCCTCACCAGCAACTTCAGCCACATGAATGTGAACAGTCTGACCTTTAATTCCACAGCATTTTGTACACTAGCCTTTAATTCCCTTAACTCTTTTAGTAAATCCGTAAATTGCTGGGCATCAAGAGCAGTTTCTTTTTCAGCAGTCTTTTCAGGGTCTGGAGCCGCTCAGGCAGCACCAGCATAAGGGTCCCAAAACTCCTCTTCATTCTCAGCCTCTCTGATCTCTTTCATAAGCCAACAGCAAGCAGGGGGCGCATCTTGGCAGTCTTGAAACTTTAGCTTAAGCATAAGAACACTAGAAAATATGGCAGATTTGAGAATATGTTGTAGTCTCATTCTGTTCAAGTCACTGGCCGGCTCTCCCACCTTTTCTGTGAGCTCCTTGCAAGGCCCTATTCAAGCGAATTACATAAGCAGACAAACATTCCTTTTTCCACTGTTTGGTGGACTTGAACTTCCACATTAACTCTTCCCTGGATTCAGTACTACCGAAGACCCCTCTAAAGCAGACAAGTATTCTTGGGCTGATGCATTAGGATTTGTGGATCTGAAAAACCTAATTGCTTCAAGTGTTGGACCCCTCAAGCTCTCCATAAGCCTTTTTCATTTCTCACCTTTAGCACATTGCCAATCTTCAAGCAGGGGGGATGCATAGTGCATCCAAGTCTCCAAATCATCCTCCCTCGGGGGAAAATTAAGTGCCACACCTGCAGGCAGGGGCAAAATTGTAACCTTCCCAGTCCCCAACCCTGAACCCCGTACCTTCTCAGCCAGAGCTAACCACCCTCACCAACATGCCACAGGGCTACCTCGGGAGTGGGCACAGCAGTCCCCTATGGACCCTTCCCCTATCCCTCCCCTTACCTTCGCTATCCCCTCTTCCGGTCACTTTCCCTATAGACGCTTTCACTGTAGGGTCACTACCCCCTTGATAATATCACTGAAAATGAGTCGCTGTTTTAGCAGTCGCTCATTTTCAGTCACTATCATCACAGGATACCGCAGCATTCAGTACACAATTATTCAGGAGCATTAATGATATGCTCATGGACAGCACACTTATCAACAGGGTCTGGACCTCTGGCATATACCCTGCACCCCCGTAATAAATAGCTTTCAGCAACAACAATTCACTTTTACAGTACTTTTCAAATGGCTCAGTAACTTCAGACCAGGTAATGATATGCTCACAGCCCAACTTAACGGCAAACAGTAAATCTAGTTTATTAAGGGGAATGTGAACAAGGGAGGGGCATGAATTTAGCTTAATTATTTTGGTGCTGCAATTGAACAGATAGCAATTATTACTGTTTCCTCCTTCAGTCCCTGAATTGGTCAGTTTATGCAGCTGTTGGGTACCCAGATTATTACAGGTTGCAGGCCTGAAGCCTTACATAGAAACATAGAAACATAGACTTTAACGGCAGATAAGGACCACTTGGCCCACCCAATCTGCCCATTTCCCTACCTACTGGATAAGCTGCAGATTCTAGTTAACCAACAGCCTACTTCCTGCCACCCCCCCCACTACAATTGCCTTATGTCTGTCCCATGCATGTTTGAATTCACCCACTGTTTTAGACCCAACAACCTCCCCAGGAAGGTGGTTCCATGCATCCATCACTCTCTCCGTGAAAAAAAATCCCTCACATTACCCCTGAGCCATCCACCCTCTATCTTTAAATTGTGTCCCCTTGTTCTTACACATCTTTTTCTGAAAGATGCTACCCTCCTGGACTTTGTTGATTCCCTTCAGGTACTTGAATGTTTCTATCATGCCCCCCCCCATCCCTCCTTTCATCAAGGGTATACATACAGTATTAAACTCTCTCAGTCTCTCTTCATATGGTTTCTGATGCAGACCCTGCACCATTTTAGTTGCCCTCCTCTGGACTGCTTCCATCCTGTCTATGTCCTTGTGTAGATGAGGTCTCCAAAACTGCACACAGTACTCCAGATGGGGTCTCACCAACTGTCTGTATAGAGGGATAACCACTTCCCTTTTTATGTTTGCTTGCACGCATGTGCAAGAAACATAGTGCCATCATACGAGTTTTCCAGAGGTGTGTCAGCCTCTTCCAATTCAGTCAGTGTATTTGCAGGCATGGTCGCAGAGCGCCAATCACTGCTCCAGCTGTCTATGACTTCTGAAAAATGCAGTGGCATACAGCTGAAAGGGAGAGCTCCACTTGAGTGAGCAGAGCTCTCCCCCACACACGCGCGCACGCACGCACTCTGCGTGCTCATGTGCCTCCACCCTGTATGGCCGACGGGGTGCCCAACCCCGTCGGCTCCACGCCTAAAGCATCAGGTGCCACGCTGGAGCCCACCCCAGTGTGGCAATGATGTAATGGCGACAGGGTGCCCAATCCCCATCGGCTCCACTGTATCTCCCCACCCCCATGTTGTCACCGAACGGGGTGCCCAATCTCGTCAGCTTCACTGTCCCCCCACCAGTAGAGGGTGCCACGCTGGGAGCCCACCCAAGCGTGGCAACAGATGTCATGGCCGGCAGGGGTGCCCAATCCCTGTCGGCTCCACGCCAGCCATCCTTCTGCCACGGCACAGGAGCCCACCCCAGCATGGCAAACATTCCTTGTCGTCTTTTTTTAAAAGAAAACTGTCCCTCGCAGTCTCCCTGCCCCCCACAACCTGCACCACCCACTGTGCACCCTGCCTCCCACACCCCCCACCCCATACTTACCTCCGAGTCCGGGCGCAGCGATCTTCGGTGGACCGGGAACACGTCTGCACTCTTCAAAGCCGACCACGAACTGAGGAAATGCCGGTAAGCTGTATAATGGGATAGATAGGGGTTTTTCAACTTTATTGCATATCTCAGGCATTTTTTGGAATTTTTGCACCAAATTTTCAACATGGGGTTTTTGGGAACCCTCCTCATGAATTCTTGCACTGTCATGGCGTTACTCGGGCCCGAAGGGTGATTTCGCAGCCACTGTGTAAAATCACCTTTCCGGGATGATTAAGGAAACAACACTATCAGTGTTCATAAGGTGGGCTAAAAGCCTATTTTGAAAATTTGGTGGAAAAATTCCTAAAAATGACTGTTTTACAAGCATGCATTGCGCAGTTCCTACGCACGTTCGTAAGTTCGCGAATTTTCAATATTTTCACTCCAGATTTTCAACATTGTCATTTTACCACACCTCTTTATGAGCAGTACAGCTGTCATTTTTCACATATCACCCAAAACGTGTTTCCGCCCATGTAGTGCACAATGGCACAGTTGGTGTGCAAAATCAATGTACGGGACACATTAAGAAAATCACAGTGACACTGTTCATGAGCAGAGGTCTTAAAATGGCTATTTTGAAAATTTGGTGAAAAAATTCCTAAAAGTGACTGTTTTAGGAGCGCACGTTGAGCAGTTCCTACGCACGCTGGCAAGTTTGTGAATTTGTAATATTTGCACACCAGATTTTCAACAGTGTCATTTTACAGCACTTCCTTATGAGCAGTGCAGCTACCATTTTTCACATCTCGCCCAATATGTGTTTCCGCACATGTAGTGCACAATGGTACAGTCGGTTTGTGAAAACAATGTTTGGGACAGATTAAGAAAATCACAGTGACACTGGTCATGAGCAGAGGTCTTAAAATGGCTATGTTGAAAATTTGGTGACAAAACTCCATAAAATGACTGTGTTACGAGTGAGCATTTCGCAGTTTCCACGCACCCTCGTAGGTTCATGAATTTGTAATATTTTCAGTCCAGATTTTCACCAGTGGCATTTTTCCACACCTCCTTATGAACAGTACAGCTGTCATTTTCCACAACATGGCGAAATGTGTTTTCACACTTTCAGTGCAGAGATGCGTGGTCGCTGTGGGAAATCATTGTTTGGGACAGATAAAGAAAATCACACTGACACTGTTCATGATCAGAGGTCCCAAAATGCCTGTGTTTATTTATTTATTTAGCTTTTGTTGACTGGGTAAGTGCACTAGACAAATCCTGCCTATTTTCAGGCACGACCCGGGGGAAGGGGATACAGATGAATGCCAACTGACCTTGAACCAGATTAAGCTGTTGGTGGTATTTTTAGTGAATGAGGGAAATTTGGCCAGGACACCGGGGAAATTCCCCTACTCTTTTCGATAAGTGCCATGGGATCTTTAACATCCACCTGAACTACCACCAATCCAGGCAGATGGGACCTCGGTTTAACGTCTCATCCGAAAGACGGCACCTCAGAATTGCAGCATCCCTCTCATGCTGCACTACAGTGTCAGTACTGGGATATTAACCCAAGTGCCAGATGTGGGAAGTGAACCCACAGCCCTCTGATCTCCCAGCCTCAGAGGTGAGTGTGCTACCTACTGAGCCACTGACACTGCTTCAGTGTTAACAATCTACTGTAAAAAAATCCCCAAACTAGTTACATTACGGGTGTGCGTTGCACAGTTTCTACGCACGCTCGTGACTTCACTATTTTTTTTTAAGATTTTCACAGCAGATTTTCAACATTGCCATTTTTTACACCTCCCCATGAACAGTACCGATGTCATTTTTCACATCCTGTTCGGAATGTGTTTTTGTACCTGCGGTGCCAAATGCCATAGTTGCTGCGCAAAAGCAGTTTTCGGCTAACAAACTGATATTGCCACTGTTCATGAGGTGGGGGTCACAAAAAAACCATGTTGAAAGTTTGGAGTGAAAATACCAACGAATGCCTGAGACGTTAGGGTTTCCGACCATAACGCCCCACCCTGTAGAGTATGACAGGCATCAGGGGTGTGACTTGGGATTCTTGCCTGTCATGCTCATGCCATTCCACCCCCACCCACACCCTGCAGCCAGTGAGAGCAATCAAGGTGTGCCTCGGACTCTTCAGGCCCAAACTTCACCCCATTCTCCTATACTGCACCCATCTCACCATATTTCCTGATGGAATGGGGTGCGTATAAGGGCCAAAGACCCCAAGGCACACCATGACACTTGTCAGTGTCTGCAGGGTAGGGTGTGGTGAAATGGCATGGTCGTTATGCCTGATGACCCAAAGGCACACCCCAATGCCTGCCACTCTCTGCAGGGTGGTGGTGGGGTTGGCTTCAGTTCAACCATTCCTATTATGCAGCTCTGTAACTTCTACACTACCAATGCCAGTGCCAGCAAGCAAACATTCGGCATTGACAAATGCTTGTTCTACTTGTGATACCCCTTCCTATGCATCCCAGTATCCCTCTGGCTCTCCTTACTGACTTCTCACATTGCTTACCAACCTTTAGATCATCTGATATGACTACCCCCGGATCCCTTTCCATTTTTGCTGTTGTTGTTAGTACCTCCCCTGCTATTGTGTACTCTTCTCCTGGGTTTTTGTTTCCCAGGTGCATTACTTTGCACTTCTTTGCATTTAATCTAAGTTGCCATATGTCTTGCCAAGTCTTTTCTCATCCTTTCTACCCCCCCCTTGTGTATCAACTCTGTTACAGATCTTTGTGTCATCTGCAAAGAGGCATACAGTACCTTTCCCTCCAGACCCTCTGCAATATCACCTATAAAGATGTTAAAGAGGACTGGACCCAGTACTGAGCCCTGAGGTACTCCACTAGTGACCCCCCTTTCTTCGGAATGTGTTCCATTCACTATTACCTTCTGTGTCCTGTTTTGCAGCCAGTTTGCTACCCAGGCTGGGACCCACTTCCAGACTGGCTAACTTGATTATTAATCTTTTGTGCGGGACTGTGTCAAATGCCTTGCTAAAGTCTAGGTAGGCCATATCCACAGCCCCTCCCTGGTCTATTACTTTGGTCACCCAGTCAAAGAAATCTATTAGATTCATCTGACATGACCTTCCTGCTGTAAAGCCATGCTGCTTTGGGTCCTGTGGCCCGCTGGCCTCTAGATACTCAACAGTTCTTTCTTTCAGAAGTGATTCCATCATTTTCCCTATCACTGAGGTCAAACTTACAGGTCTGTAGTTTCCTGCTTCTGCCTTGCTCCTGCTTTTGTGAAGGGGAATCACATCTGCCCTCCTCCAGTCCTCAGGTACCACCCCATCCTCCCATGATTTGTTAAAAAGTGTGGTCAGTGGTGTCACTAGGTCCTCCCTTAGTTCTTTTAGGATTCTGGGGTGAATCCCGTCAGGCCCCATTGCTTTGTCCATTTTGAGTTTTATGATTTCTTTCAGGACTCTTTCTTCTGTAAATGGACTGGTGTCAACCCCCCTACCCAGAGTGCTTCTATTGTCTGGTTTAGGGAACTCCTCCTTATCTTCTTTTGTGAATACTGAGCAAAAAGTATTTATTCAGTATCTCTGCCTTTTCACTGTCTCCCTCTGCCCACCTCCCCTCTCCCTTATTAATCTTCACTATTCCTCCTTTAACCTTTCTATGCTCCCTAATGTACCTATAAAAGGTTTTAACCCCCTTCTTAACTGAATTGGCTATTTTTTCCTCGGTTTGGGCTTTTGCTATTCTGACTGCCTTCCCTACTTCTTTCTACTTTAATTGATACAGTTCCCTGTCATGCTCCTTCTGTGATTCCTTATACTTTCTTAACGCAGCCTTTTTCTCCTTAACCTTCCCTGCCACCTCTTTTGAGAACCATAGCGGTTTTTACTCCGCTTTGTTTTCTTTATTTGTTTCACACAAAGGCTTGTTGCCTCTATGATGGCAGTTTTGATTTTTCTCCATTGTTCTTCCACCCCTCCTTTTGGGCCATTTGCTAGTGTATTCCTCAGGTATTCACCCATTTTGCCAAAGTCAGCCCTTCTAAAGTCCAGTATGCTTGTTTTTGTATGGCTCGTCTCCATGGTTGTGCTTATCGTGAAGCACACTTTGCAGTGGTCACTTGTTCCCAGATGTTTACTGACTTCTAAATTTGTGATCCTCTCTAAATTTGAGTACCAGGTCTAGTATTGCTCCCTACTGAGTGGGTTCCAACACTAGCTGCCCCCCCCCCGCAGGACATCGAGAATGACCCTGCTCTTGGATGTGGCTGCAGTACATGCCATCCAGTTAACATCTGGCATAATTCAGGTCCTCCATCAACAGTATCTCCCCTTTTTCAGCCATTTTGAGAATGTCCGCTATCATTTTCTTGTCCATTTCCTCCCCTTGAGATGGGGGTCTGTATACAACCCCTGTGCAGATTGTGATGCCATTCCCTGTCTCCAAGGTGACCCAGAGTGCCTCTTGTCCTCCCTTTTTACTTTTTAGTTCTGTAGCTTTGATCCCTTCCCTTATGTATAGAGCTATTCCACCTCCTCTTTTCCCCTCCCTGTCCCTTCTGTAGACTGTGTACCCCGGTATGTTGACATCCCAGTCATGGTTCTCCGTGTACCATGTTTCCATGACTGCCACAATATCCAGTTGTTCATCTTCCATCAAGGCTACTAGCTCAGGAAGCTTGTTTCCCAGACTACGGGCATTGGTACTCAATGCCCTCCATTTAATGTTGGCTTTATCCTTTTTTCCCCCATGCCTGCTCTTTTTGCCCCTGTCTATTTTTCCATTTACCCCTGTCCTGCCCTCTGTTAAGCACTGTACCTCAGTGTTTACCTTACTACCTGGCATGTTTTGTGGGGGGAGGCTTGACATTTCCTGCCTCTTATTAGCACCTCCCCCATGGCTAGTTTAAAAGCTTGCCAAGGAAACATTTAAACCTGACACTTAGGATCTTGGTTCCCTTCATGGACAGATGCAGACCATCGTGCCAGTATAGACCTTCAACTCTCCAGGTGTACCCCCAGTCCTCAATGAAGCCAAAGCCCTGTGCTCTGCACAAGTTTTGCAACAATTCATTAAACTGCATGGTGTGTAGCACCCCAGCCTCACCCCTGCCATGGACTGGCAGCACCTCTGAGAAGGTAACCGTGCTTGCTATCTGTCTGAGGCCCCTCCCCAACTCCACAATTTCATCCTGCACTGCACTGATCCCATGCCTAGCTAGGTCATTTGTCCCAAGGTGGACAATGATATCTAGTTCCTTCACCTGTGATGCTGCTTCTACAATCCTGAGTATTCGCTTCTTGTCCCTCCACGCAGGTTGGCCGGCATTGCAGCTGGTTGGGGCCCGTGATGGAAAGAAGGGTAATTATTAGATGGAGGAAACACTTGCTCACAATAAAATAATTGTAATTCCTTGCCAGATGGTCTGTATTCACAGTTAAACCCAAAGACCTTATAGAACAAATCAGATGACACCAGTTTTCATTTAGTTGTTGCAGGGGGCTATCCTGATTATACTCTCTGTACCAAGACAGATTGGTGAGAAGGATGGCAACATCATGACTCTGCTGGTGCTCCAGAATTCTGGTGGGGACTGGGCTGACACGACTCACTTCTGCTTCACAGCCTTTCCCTGTAGGTGGCCCCAACCTGCAACTGGATTCTCCACAGGGGCTGACTCCCCAAGGCTGGTCTCTCACCAGGCAGATGGTAAAGCTGGTGCAGGAACAGGGCCGATGCTGGAAATTTAACTTGGTAAGAGAATTGTCTTTTTAGTTACTGGCAGTCTTTACTGCAAGAGCAGAGAATAACCCATGGTGGTCTCCCCCTCTTGGTGCGTGGCAGGGGACAGTTTCCACTGTAGCAGGCTTCACTTTAGTCAGGAGTCCCTGGAGCAATCTGGTCACAGCAGTCTCTCCCACTCTAGGACAGTTCAGCATCAAACACTTTTCCTCCAGTAAACAGACTTTCCAGTTCAGCATTTACAAATGAAATCACAATCTCTGCTTTTAGGCAGTCTCAGATTCAAAAGATCCCCTCAAGAATCTAAGTTGCTCGCAGGAAGGCAAGACAGGCCCTTCCCTGCGAAATGCAGCAGAGCCACACAGGCTTCCACCACTCTCAGACGCTCAAGCCGAACTGTCTGCTGTTCAAAAAACAGTCCCACTGAAGACCAGGATTCCTACATTCCACTTGGCCTCCTTTACTGTCAGTCACAGTCTGAGTGCTTCTATTGGTTGATTTAGGTGCCATTTAGAAATTATACAGCTTTTCCCACCAGTTACTGTAATTAGGACCCCTTGGTTTCGACTGGTCCAACCACTGAGTCCCGGACCAAACATGGCGGCTCCTATAGTGGAGGAAAGAATAATAAATATAAGCAACTTATTTATTTAGTAACAGCAGGGATTTAGCAATGAATATTTACAGTATATTGAAGGGCTCCCTCTGCACTATCAAGCGACTGCAGTGTGAAGATAATTCAGGTTATGCCTGGCTGGTCTTGAACTCCGTTTCACTCGGACCCAGCCCAGGCCATCCATGCTGTACAAACTGGCTGAAACTCTTAAAGAGGTAGCGCGGCAGCAAGGCTCTGCACACTCACGCAGATCAACAACAACACAGCAACACTTAGCCCAGGAAGACTCTTAAGATAAGCCCCCCAAACTGTAGGGGGGGGTTACATAAGGATGAGAGGGAAGGGAGGGAGGGCAAACCAACAAAACTAGGCATCTCAAGGTTGCTTAAACATGGGCGGTTTAAGTACCTCTTTTTTTCAATCTACATTTTTCAGCCCGTTTTAGGGAACTGGCAGGCCTTCCTCTGCCCCTCAGGGGTTCACATCTGTGCCCTGATCTCATCCCCAAAACTGGGAACATGAACAGGACCATCACGGAGCCTGCCAGTTCCATTTTTCTCCCACCCGTGCCACGGCCGTGCATATTCATGTGGAGGCACATGCGTGCCATGGTTCCATGGTGCCCTCACTATTTGCGCTGCCCACTCACCTGCACTACCCTCAGGCCTCCAACCGGGGCGGTTGTACTGCAGGGTGACAAGGTCCCTCCCCGGGAAAGGAGAGGAGAGGAGAACTGCCTTGGGGCTGCTCAATCCTGCTCCCTCCCTCCCTTCCGGCTGACCCCCGACAACCCAGGCTTGCTCCTGAACCCAGGTTGCTGGCATAGCCCAAGGTGTGGTATCCAGTGCCTCAACCCTCAGTACACCAGGCTGGCAGTTTATTTAGTTCTTGGGATTGTGGGGTGTATCACCTCTTCCCTACTGAACCACAGGCAAAGCCAGTCAATTTAATTTGAAGCTTTTCAGCTTCCTTGCTTCTCCCCTCTTCTGCATTGTTAGGACCTCAGAGAAGGTCACAACATTAGCCAAACCCTTAAGTCTAGAACACAGTGCCCCGAAGACTATCCTGTAGTGTGCCTAATGGCTTTCAGGCCAAATCATTCATCCCAATATGGATGCCCCTCTAGAACTCTCTAGTCAGGTGACAACTGGAGTACTGTGTGCAGTTCTGGAATCAGCTGCTAAAGGACAGTGACTGTTTTTCGTACTTTTGATATAATTATAAATTTGTGAATGTTGTTCTTTATTGTATTTTTTGATGATTTATGTTCCTGTTTATTGAATGTTGAATATAACTTGTTGTTGGTGAAAACGGGCTTTTAGCTCATCTAACTTACAAGTATAAAAAATGAAATGAAAATGACTGTGTGGCTCTGTCCAGAAGAGTACCACAAAAATGTATCTGTTGCAATAGGGGTAACATGTGCAGAGGTTGCTGAGCCTCACGATGGACTTACTGGTGACCAGAAGGGAAGGATGGACATGACAGAGGCTTTATAAGAATTTGCAAGGAATTGAACTGCAGGAAACTGTTTACAAGGAATGAGGGCATTGTGATGAAAGGTCATGCATTGAAGTTAATTGGGGAGTCAAGAAGGACGTAAAGAAGCTCTTCTTTACAAAAAGTGTAGTGTATCAGTGGAATAGTTTGCCAATCAGATAGTTCACGCAAAATACGTGACTGGATTTATTTAATTTTATTTATTTATTTATTCATCGAGGTCTAGGAATAACACCTTTGAGCTGGAAGCTCGTTTACACAGATTCCACATCAACAAAAGATATCACATAGCATACATTTTAAAATTTGAGAGAACACAGTACAAACATTTCAAAAAATTGGAGCAGTACAAATCATATAAGTGCAGTGATACAGAATTAACAATATAGGGTAATATAAAGTTTCACACAATGTGAGTACAGAGCTACTAAACATGACCAGGAAAGCAAAATAATATTTTTTTCCTCAAGGTTTAGAGAGAAAGGGGAAGGAGGGAGGTATTGGGTTGAAATAAGTGCCTCAAGGAGGAGAAAAGAAAGTAGGATAAGGTGGGGGGATTAGTACGGGCTGGCTGGGGAAGGGTGGGGGGAGGAGAGAAGGCTCAGGGTGAAGAGGGCAGGAGGTAAGTGATTAAAACCAGTGCTAGTAGAATCATAGCCCTTAGTCATAGCTGCTCAGGTTGGCCAACAGTCATAGCTGCTAAGTTTGGTAAGGTGTTGGTGGAGTTTTCTGTTAAATAGCCTCAGCTTCAGCTCATTGATTATATCAGGAGGGAGTTCATTAAGCCCTATTGGGGCATGGTATGCGAAAGACTTTTGCACTTGAGAGGTATGGAAGAAGGGAACATGCAGAGATTGTCTGGTACTGCTTCTTGTGCAGTGGGGGTTGGGAGCCATGACTAGGAGGTTCTGGATGGTTGGTGGAGATAGGCCAAGGCAGTTTTGTTTTCTAAGAAGACATACTTGGTACCATATTCTGAATTGAAGGGTAAGCCAGTTAGTTTGTGCATGGAGATCACAAGTGTGGGTTAGTCTATTAGCACCCAGAAGCAGGCTGCAGGATTTATTAAGGGCAATACTAACCCTTTTCAGGGTGTAGTCTGGGGCTGCACCATAACCACTAATCCATAATCAATGATGGACAGCATGGAGCTTTTTATGGCAAGTGACACGGCATCTTGGGTTAGGCAATGATGGTTCCTGTAAAGTAGGCCAATCCGGGGATTGACTACCTTTACGATACGTTCTGTGTGCTGTGCAAAGGATAGAGTGCTGTCCAGAGTGATGCCTAGATACTTCAATGGGAATGTGTTGGTTATTCCAGATTGTCATCTGAAAGTCTTTATGCTTATTGTGGGGGTTCACAATTCACATTAGTTTAGTTTTTTTATAGTTCATTAGAAGCTTGTATTTGGTCAACCAAGCTTCTGCGGCAAAGTCAATTTGAAGGCGTCACTCAAGTTGGTGCGGGTCAGGGTTTTTAGAGAAGATGACAGCATCATCAGTGTAAAGAAGGATATGTTCATTGCAGACTGTGGGGAGTTTGGTAATAAAAAGGCTGAATAAGAGGGGGCCAAGAATTGACCCCTGGGGAACATCCATGATGACCTACTGGCTATCGGAGAGGGTACCATCGATTTTTACTTGTTGGGACCTATTGCTAAGGCTGCTCTGGAACCACCTTACCGCTTCAGTAGAAAGACCAAGAGAGAAGAGATGAGTGAGTAGAGTTTTATGATCGACAGTATCGATGGCCTTAGTGAGGTCGATATAAATTGCCTCGGCTATCTGACAATTATCTAGAATCCCATGCAGGAAGCCCGAGTACTCCAGTAGGGCAGTGAAGGCACTGAGTCCCTTACAGAACCCATGGTGCTGTGGGCATTGTATTCCATACTTTTCCAAACAGTAGACAAGTTGGTCAGAAAATATTCTTTCTCATGCCTGGGGGGGGGGCAGTAACAATATTGGGCGGCAGTTCAAGTGTACGGCTCTTTCACCACTTTTGTGAATGGGGTGACCACTGCAGCTTTCCATATCAGGAGGCATTGCCCCAGCTAGAGAGATAGGTTCATACATTTTGTAAGCGGCAGAAGCAATTCTTCCAGGTTAAGGGCAAGTAACTTATGGTCTCGTGTGTCGCTACTGTGCCTTGTTTTGACTAATACCTGTGATAGATATTTTTCTGGCTTCGGGCATGATGATTGCTTTAAGGTAGAAGTGGGGGTTGGGGACAAGAGGGAGACACTTTGTATGGGGTCTAGCGCATTTCCCTCAGATGTGTCAGGGAGATTGGGTGGCAGTATGCTGCTAAGGTCAGTGAAAGCATCATTGAAGGTACTGGCAATGGTGTTAGGCTCCTGGGTGATTACCCCATTCACCAGTAGCATGGAGGATGAGGTTTTGTTTTTATTACCAGTATGGTCCTTCAGGTTTTCCAAGAATTTTCTGCCATCTCCTCAGGAATTAGTGAAGCAGTTTTTAAAATAGTGCGATTTCGTGAGTCTGATCTCACAGGTGCAGATGTTTCTGGTTGATTTGTATTTCTGAAAATCTGCCTTTGTACCAGTGGCCTTGGCTCTATATTCAAACAGGTGAGGCTGGCACAAGTGAATAGTGAAAACTATGGGTAAAAGAAACTGGGGGTAGTCAGGAAAGAGGGTGTCAAAAAAAAACATTAGGTCTATTGCCTAATAACTCTATCCTGGTGCAGGCCAAGCTTGGCTTAAGGTAGATGTACATGCAGACTAGCAGGGACGGCACTAGAGAGGGAAAAACTGAACTGTCCTCTGGTGATAATGTCTTTTGGACACTACCAACCTGTGCTGAACTTGAACCCATGACTTAGAGATGAAAGGCTCATTAACCTACTACCAATCCACTGAACCATCCAGTTCCCTTATTTTTGTAGAATCTTTATCAGGAGGTACTGCTGAGACATTAACCTTTGCCTTTGTGCAAGCAGCGGCCTAAATACCCCCTTAGGGTCAGTGTGAGTATAAATTAACTCAGAGCCCTGCCTGAGTGCCACATACCTTTTTCTCAGTATTCCTATCTATAGCTGTAATGGTGAAGACATAGCACACATCTTTTTAGGGGCATGTTAGAAGCCTCATGGATGGGCATGGGTACTCTTTTTGTGAAGCCCATCTCTTCAAGTGGTGTAACAGGCTGTGCTTTGAAACAACTGAGAAGCTGCATGGGATATACTATATTGGATTAGAAATCTGCAACTGATCTCTCTTACTTACATCTGAGGGAAGTTTTCCTTACTTTACAGTCTTACATTGGGATTGTTTTGTGTTTAATTTCATTTTTAAATCAGGAAGGGTTTTTTCAAAACTACTTATCTTGTAAGCAATTTCAGAAGGGTTGAAATAACTGCATATTTGATTTTCCTTTGTGGCTATCTGGACTGTCTGCTAGTATTCTGACAGTTTACATTAATATAGTTGGAAATAAAATAGTTGGAAATAACTTACTGGTAGTAGCTGTGTACTCTGAATAGCAAAGGCTGCAGTTTGTAATTTGATGCCAGACACAGCCTCAGGTGGTGGAAATTGTCTTCACTAGTCAGGGAGACCTTACATCATAGCCAATTGTTTTGGGTGGATGTAGCCTTATGTTTGTTACAATTCTTAAGATTCTCAGTGCAGGAAGAGTTTAAAGCACAGCTGACTTATTTTGGGGCTGACTGCTTTCAGAGCACAAACTACCAGGCTGTTTTGGGGCTGGGGAGGTTTACCTGTGTCTGACTTGGATGTCTGGATTTTTCTCTGTTCAATTAGCAGGGTATTTTCTCTGTCAAATTGTTGTGTAGGGCATCTTGCTGACAGGAAGGCACTCATCTCAGCGGTGGGTCAGAGTTTTTAGCTGATTGTTTTGTGAGGCACTGTTTAGGCTCAACCCCTTCCCACCCTCACCCACCCACCCCTGGAAATAGTTCCTTTATACCTGGGGTTCTGACATCATTTCTCAAGAGTGCAAGGTGCATATCACTGTCATATCCTCTCTAGCACACTGCACTGACAATATAAGCATACACATTGTATAATATATATATTTCTATAAAACATGCCAATCACACACTCAAACACACACACACACACACACACACACACACACACACAAAAGTAGATAAACATGTGGGGAGTAGTGCAATGTAATGGCTGTGGGGCAGCAGTCTTCCGGGAGTCTTTCTGGAGGCTGAGATGCTGCCCTATTTGCAGACAACTCTCTGCCCTGAGGGAGGAAGTTGCCCGTCTTCAGGCCACACTGGACAGTAGTAAGGAAACCTTCCCCCAGGCCACGCTGTACAGTAGGAAGGGAACCTCCCCCATCCAGGGAGCACCAGAGCCACCACCACTACCTTGGAGGTTGCGTAGAAAGCACAGCAGTTGAACCACAGTGGGCTCAGGGAGGGTGAGGATGGTGGAACAGAGGCACAACCAGTCAGTTGTTCCACTCCACAATC
Organism: Neoceratodus forsteri; assembly: GCA_016271365.2. Lineage (NCBI taxonomy): Eukaryota > Metazoa > Chordata > Ceratodontiformes > Ceratodontidae > Neoceratodus > Neoceratodus forsteri. Next base: position 79,008,184 of record CM028133.1, on the reverse strand, counting down.
CATACACCATTCTGGGGGAGCATAGCTCCCCTATGGATGCACCCGCAGAGGAGACTAAGGAGGCTGAGGATAACTGTCACAAGGGAGGCTCACAGGAAGGGGCAGAGGACACCACAGGGAAAGGAAGCAGCTCCTGGTGGGGGCTCAATTATTAGGGGGATAGAACTGGGGAGAGCAGGGAAAACTGAAGTAAGGTGCCTGCCTGGTGCCATGGCTTGGAGGGACAGGAAGCACATCCTCAGGATCACGAGAACAGCTGCACAGGAGTCTGAGCTGGACGTCATTGTCCACCTAGGGACAAATGACTTGGCTCATCATGAGATCAGAGCAGTGCATAAGGACTTTGTAGAATTGGGGAGGGGCCTAAGACAAGTAGCACACACAGTATCCTTCTCAGAGGTGCTGCCTGTCAATGGCATGAGTGAGGCGAGGGTACTTTGCACCATGCAGTTTAATGAATGGTTGAAGAAATGGTGTGGAGCACAGGGGTTTGGCTTCATTGGGGACTGGGGTTACACCTGGAGGGACACCAGCCTATACTGGCAGGATGGTCTGCATCTGTCCAGGAAGGGACCAAGTCTTTTGAGCAATCAGTTTAAATGCTTCATTGGCATGCTTTTAAACTAGTCAAGGAGGGAGGCACTGATAAGCAGCAGGAAAATCCCAGCCTCTCCCTACAAAACAGGGTACTAAATGAGAAAAAGACCGAGGTAGAAAGGTCAGTGGGAGATGCTGCAACAGAAGGTAAAGCCATCAAGAAATGGAGAGCAATGAGTACCAGTGTCCATAGTCTAAGTAACAAGCATCCTGAATTAGTGGCCTTGATGGAGGAGGAACATCTGGATATCATGGCAGTCACAGAAACATGGTACACACAAAACCATGACTGGGACGTAAACATACCAGGATACACTATCTACAGGAGGGACAGGGAGAGTAAAAGAGGAGGAGGAGTAGCTCTTTACATAAGGGAAGGAATCAAAGCAACAGAACAAAAGGGAAAACAGGGAGGAGAAGAAGCACTGTGGGTAAATTTGGAGACCGGCAATGGCACCACAATCCGCACAGGGGTTGTATACAGACCCCCTTCTCAAGGGGAGGAAATGGACAAGGAAATTATAGAAAGCATACTTAGAATGGCAGAAAAAGGGGAGATATTGCTGATGGGTGATCTGAATATGCCAGATGTTAACTGGAGTGCAGTTGCAGCAGCCACTTCGAAGAGTGGGGTTATTCTAGATGCCCTACAGGGGGCATGCCTTAGATAACTAGTATTGGAGCCCACTCAAGAGGGAGCAATCTTAGACCTGGTTCTCTCAAATGGAGATGAAGAGAGGATCACAGATGTAGAAGTGGGTAGCCATCTGGGAACTAGCGACCATCAAACAGTATGGTTCACAATAACACAGCAATAGAGCAGCTATACAAAGGCAAAAGTACTGGACTTTAGGAAGGCTGACTTTGCCAAAATGGGTGAGTGCCTAAGGAATGCACTAGCAAATGGGCAGGAAGGAGGGGTGGAAGAACAATGGGGAATAATAAAAACTGCCATCACAGAGGTAACAAGCCTTTGTGTGAAGCAAATAAACCAAATGAAACGATGTAAGAAACCACTATGGTTCTCAAAGGAAGTGGCAGTGAAGGTTCAAGAGAAAAAGAAAGCATTCAGGAAGTACAAGGAATCAGAGAAGAAGCAGGACGGAGAACTGTATCAGTTAAAGCAAAAGGAAGCTGGGAAGGCAGTCAGAACAGCAAAGGCCCAAACCGAGGAAAAGATAGCCAACTCAGTTAAGAAGGGGGATAAAACCTTTTATAGGTACATCAGGGAGCGAAGGAAGACCAAGGGAGGGATAGTGAGGCTTAATAAAAGGAAGGGAGGGTGGGCAGAGGGTGACTGTGAAAAGGCAGAGATACTAAACAAATATTTTTGCTCAGTATTTACAAAGGAAGAGGGGGAGGTACATAAAACAAACAGTAGAAACACTCTGGATACAGAAGTTGATACCAGCCCATTTACAGAAGAAAGGGTTCTGAAAGAACTCTTAAAACTGAAGGTGGACAAAGCAATGGGGCCTGATGGAATTCATCCCAGAATTCTAAAAGAACTAAGGGTAGAACTAGTGACACCACTGACTACCCTCTTTAACAAATCATGGGAGGATGGGGTGGTACCCGAGGACTGGAGGAGGGCAGATGTGATTCCCCTTCACAAAAGTGGGAGCAAGGCAGAAGCAGGAAACTACAGACCTGTTAGTTTAACCTCAGTGGTAGGGAAAATGATGGAATCACTTGAAGGAAAGAATTGTCGAGTATCTAGAGGCTAGAGGGCACAGGACCCAAGGCAACATGGATTCACAGTGGGAAGGTCATGCCAGACAAATCTGATAGATTTTTGACTGGGTGACCAAAGTAGTAGATCAGGAGGAGCTGTGGACATGGCCTACCTAGACTTTAGCAAGGCATTTGACACAGTCCCACACAAAAGATTAATATACAAGTTAGCCAGCCTGGGAGTGGGTCCCAAGATGACAACCTGGGTAAAGAATTGGCTGGAGAATAGGACACAGACAGTAATAATAAATGGAGTCCACTCTGAAGAAAGGGAAGTTACTACTGGGGTACCGCAGGGTTCAGTATTAGAACCGGTCCTCTTCAATGCCTTTATAAGCGACATTGCAGAGGGACTGGAAGGAAAAGTATGTCTCTTTGCAGATGACACAAAGATCTGCAACAGAGTTGATGCACAATGTGGGGTGGAAAGGATGAGAAGGGACTTGGCAAGGTTAGAGGAATGGTCAAATGTATGGCAGCTTAGATTCAATGCTAAGAGGTGCAGAGTAATGCACCTGGGAAACAAAAACCAGGGAAGAGTACACAACGGGGGTGAGATACTAACAAAAACAAAATGAAGAAAGGGACCTGGGGTAGTCATATCAGATGACCTAAAGGTGGGCAAGCAATGTGAGAGGGCAGCAAGGAGGGCTGGGGTGATACTGGAATGCATAGGGAGAGGCATCACCGGTAGAAAACAGGAAGTTATTATACCTCTGTACAGACAGCTGGTCAGACCCCATCTGGAATACTGCGTGCAGTTCTGGAGACCCAATCTCCGCAAAGACATAGACAGGATGGAAGCTGTCCAGAGGAAGACACTAAAATGGTGCAGGGTCTGCACCGAAGACATGAAGAGAGACTTAAGGAGCTTAATATGTATAGCCTCGAGGAAAGTGTGGGGGGGACATGATAGAAACTTTCAAGTACCTCAAGGGAATCAACAAAGTCCAAGACGGTAGCATCTTTCAAAAAAAAGAGGTGTGCAAGAACAAGGGGGCACAATTTGAAGATGGGGGGTGGCTCAGAGGTAATTTAAGGAAGTATTTTTTCACAGAGAGGGTTGTGGATGCATGGAACGGCCTTCCGGAGGAGGTTGTGGAGTCAAAAACAGTGGTGGAATTCAAGCATGCATGGGACAGTCATAAGGCAATTCTAGGGGTGGGGTAGGAAGAAGTAGGCTGTTGGTTAACTAGGATCTGCAGCTTATCCATTAGGTAGGGAAATGGGTAGACTGGGTGGGCCAAGCGGTCCTTATCTGCCGTCAAATTCTATATTTCTATGTTTCTATGTCAGAAGGATCCAGCATTCTGATGAATGTTTTTTTTTCTTTTGGTAACCAGGTAAGGCTCGCTAGGAACACAAGTACCTCTTTTCAGGGGGTGACCTGGAAGCACTGGGGTGGTTAGGTGACTTGCTCGGTCACACGGTATGCATGTGGAGGTTGTGGGAATCAAACCCAGGTGTGTTGGATGTACAAAGCTCATGTGTAGCTTGTCACTATAACCTCCAGGCTATACTGCCAGCCCAACTGCCTCTATGTCCACTTCTGATTCAGTGCACATAGAGTCACCACATTCACTATTTGTCTCACAAGTGCCTTACAGGATGACTAGTTCTCACTCACCCTGGGTGGAGAACTGAAGTTCTTGTCAGCAATTTCCTCTGGGGAAACTGATTCCTCCTTCTCTTCCTACTCAATACCTCATTTTTTTGTTTCATCTGTTTATTATAGCACTTTAAACTATTTTTAAACATCTTACCATGGCACTTCTAGACTACTTGTTAGAATAACGCTCTTTATTTTGTTCCCTGTAACTTAAATTTTAATTACTGATATCAATTCTACTGAGAACGCCCTTTGTAACGTGTAGCTTGTTTTTGTTGTATTGATCTTCAGTATCCTTTTCTTTTCATTTTTGTCTACTTACTGGAAATGTATTTCCCTGGGTCACCCCAGAAAAAGGGATTTCTAATTTCAGTGAGCCTACTCAAAATTTAAATAAATAAATACTATTAAATTTTTTATATAAAAAAATACAAAACATATCCAACAAATGGTGAGGTCAAAGACTGTCAAAGAGTTCAAGTTGGCCTGGGACAAACGATGTGTGGAAAACTTCACAGCAGTCTGATTTGGGGGTTGTATACATGGGCAGACTAGATGATCCACATGGGCCCCATCAGCTGACACAGTCTATGTTTCTAACAAAAATATAAGACATCTCAGAACACAACATCTACGGACAAACTTAAACCTACTGCACTTAATCATACAGTAGCCATGGGATCTTAAAGCATATATATAAACAAAAACCCACCACCCCCAGTTTGTGCTGAGTAGTTGGATTGTGACTCTTCCCTCTGATAGATCATATGTGGCTTGTGTTCAGTGACCCAGGCTAGTCCCGGTATGAGGGTTAAGTAAAAGAGAACCTCCAGTCTTCCACTATAACCTGGCCAAAACTGTCATCCAGATCGGGAGAAGTAGTAAGTGTCCATTTCCTATGGTATCCCTTGTCACAGCAACATGGCTTCCCCAACTGGAAGAGAATTAATATAGCATTCCCAACCACAAAGGAACTGTTCTTTCTTATCCTGTAAGAGGCAGGCGAGTCTCTCCAGAGCTAAAGTTTGTAACACCAGAGATTTCCATTGACACAGACTCAGCTTAATATGCAAAACCCATGTGTTCTGCATGCTTTGACAAGCTAGGACTAAAAGGACCCTTATCGTTCTCTGGTAAGGCTCCCACCCTTCTTCCCCTATATCCTCTACACTGAATTTATTTTTTTTAGTCTTTGGTAACCAGCTAAGGCCCACAAGGCAGAAGTGCCTGTTTTCAGGGGTGACCTGGGAATACTGGGGAGGTTAAGTGACTTGTTTAGAGTCACACAGTATACAGAGGTTGTGGGAATCAAACCCAGGTCCACTGGTTCTACCAAGCTCATTCACAGTTCATTACTTTAACCTCTAGGCTATACTGCCAGCCCATGAATAGAAGTGGTATCGGTGTGTCCGCATTTGGTTTATTGAAAATTTGGGATACCTCTCTTGCTATTTGAGACCAAAAAGGCTTCAAATCCAAATAATCCCCAGAGACAGTGGTAGTAGGTACCTAGAGCAGTATTACAGCCTCCAAACATGGGGGACACTGCAGGATGGAATGTGTGAACTACTGTATAACCAGTGGGCAGTACAATCTATGCATACATTTAAATTGCGACTCCTTATATTTGTTATATATTAACAATTCCATGGGTCTGTAGTAGCATGGTCCAGTTGCCTCTGTAACAGACATTCCCGAATCCCACTCCCATAGGGTTTTTTCACCTTCCCAGACATATCTGGGAACAAATTCCAATCTTGATGTACTATTTTTTCCAATCACACCCTTCAGTGAGGAACGTGCCTGAAAGGTCATCCTTTCCAGCAGTAATCTGGAATGAAATTTCTCCATCAGTAAGAAATCTGTCCAGGACATCTACTTTTAAATTAAGATTGGACATGACCATTACTGTAGAATGTACCTGCTATCGACTGCACTAGATGCATGTGTGTATTTTTATGTAATTCTGTGTTGGAACTTTTGTTTGTGCTATAATGTATTGTAGTATGGATGATTGAGTTTCATCTGATTGTATGTGAACAATGGTTGGAACAATTGTCTGTTTTATAATGTACTGATCTATGAATATATGTATGATTTAAGATTGTTGTTTGAATTTATGTATTTTATGTATACAGGACAACTCTGAAGATAGGCCCTCGGACCTAAGGTTTTATCTTGTTAAAAAATAGCATTTTAACTATCTGTAGCACTGAGTTGTCCGTCAGCACCCTGTTCCTTCTTAGTCCAAATGCTCGTACTTGAAAGTACCTATATCGGTAAGAAAGAGGGGTTCCAAATTCATCTTCTAAGTTGGCAGGGGTTTTAAACTCCACTTGTGTGAGCAGGTCCCCCACTCATTTTACCCCTTTCTCTTCCCACATAAAGAAACCCGGGTCCCTAAGTCCAGGCAGAAAGGTCAGATTCCGAATCACAGGGGCTAAGAGAGTTAAATCTTCCTTATCCCAGTCTTTTCCTGGTCTGCTCCCATGCCTCTAGGGTATATTCCACCATGGGATTTTTGGTTTTAAGGCAACCGTACACCCGTTTGCCCCCTGTGTCTAGATAAGCTGCTAAGTGAGCGGGAGCTGGGAGCACCCTCTCCCTCCAAATTTACCCAGTATGCTTCTGCCCCTTTATTCACCCAATCCTGCATATACCACTGCTGTATCACCAGGAAATATCCTTCAATGTCTGGAAGTTTAACCCACCTATGGCTGTATTCCCCTTCAGCCTATCTGCATGTAACCCTTGGGTGGCGCCAGCCCCTAGTGTTACACCCCTGCCTACTACCCTGGACATAGGCTAAGGGGTTTGGGTTTGCTAACTCATAACATTTTTTTAAAACCTTTGCGCAGTGCCTCCACTCAGGGTGCTTTACGTGGGTGAGATGGTGCTGGGTGTAGCTCCTGAGCTGCTACACCACCCACGATGACCAGTTACCTTCCCTAGACATGCTCCAATACACAGTTCCCCACATTTCCACATTTTGAATTAAAGACTCTCTAATAATATGCTCACACAAGATCTCAAACAGCAACAGCAAGATATTTATTTTGGGGGAATAATGGAGCTAGGAAAGGGAAACAGGAGGAGTAGAGGTTATCTTACTGTATTTACACATGTACAGAGATCATTTGGGATTTTGCTGGTGAACCCTCCAGCTGGGTGGCTACATATTAACAGGCAGACATAAATCACATTTTACCATTCAATTTAAGACATCCAGAGCCCTGGCTATCTAGCTGCTGATAAATCAGATGTTAAACATAATTATTAATAATACCCACATTGGTATCAGTCCCAGATACAGCAGAAACCCTGCAATCTCATACCATACTGGTTAAACAGATACCACAGTCCAAGATGTTGCAGGGCTGATGGAGTTGCAGCTGGTCGAGGTGGCGGCTATTAATCTGAGGGTAGGGGCAACTTGGAAACAGATTTGTGTAAAGCAGCAAATTACTATTTACATCCACAGCAGGGATTGCCCTGCACTTTAGCAGACAAAGCAGGATTGCCCTGCACTTTAGCAGACAAAGCAGGGCTTGCCCTGCACTCGCAGACTTCTGAACATTCCAGAACAAACTATGTGAATCTTACATCCAGAACATTCAGCACAATATTTGAAAGTCCCATCAAAAGCAATATTTGTGATACTTTTGTCAAGCATCCTATATGCAATTCAAATACGGTCAGATCCAGTATTTTATATACCAAAAGTCATCCATCCAGAATAAATTGGCAACAACACTTTCATCAAGCATCCCATATACTTTAGTCACAGGCAGATGCAGTCCAAGAGATGCTGGCTGCGACTTCCAGATCGCTGCACAATTTATATGTACACAAAACACTACCAGGCAAGCAGCTGGTCTCCTCAGGAGATTGAGCCTGGCTACTGAGGCATTCTTCTTTGACTCAAACGCGGATTCAGATCGAACCCTGCTAGGGAATCACACTCCCAGCACAGCACACAGTTCACAACATGGGGAATTACTCAGCGCTCAGTCCTCACAAGCACTCACACATTTATATGTAAAGGTCACTTACTTTACCAGACCACAGAGTCCTGACAGGCCGATCGCAATTCTGCACGCTTTCGATCTTCTTCAGGTTAAGTCTGGTCCCAAAATGACTTCTGCTTCTTCTCTCACTCTGAAAGCTTGGAATCGCTATCCGAATAATTACTCACTAATGAATGCAGGCCAACTTTATGGCCTCACGCATGCTTCCCGCATGAATCTACTGTGCACAACGGCTGCACGAACACTCAGGGCAGTTTCCCCCCAGCTTCCAACTTCAAACACAGTTCTCTTCTGCCCCAAACCTCAGGACACTTTAGCATCAAGGTTCCTCTTCAGAATCTCTGTCTGAAAATCAAGGCTTCTCTTCAGAATCTCTGTCTGAAAATTAAGGTTTCCACTTCAAAATCTCTGTCTGAAAATCAAGGTTTCCACTTCAGAATCTCTGTCTGAACACTTGGTTGCCCAATATCTAGGCCACAATGACTGCTTTTCTTTTTCACCCATGTTCAGACACTTGATCCTAGAAAACACAGTCCTTTTCTCTCCCCTCAGGAGAGCCAACGAAAGACAGGCCCTTTGCAGGCCTCCCGCACGGTTCCCTCACTGCCCTGTGGGCAGCAGCCCCACGAGCTGCTTACTCTTCCAGCTCCATGCTCAGACTGACTCTCCCAGCAGACAGTCCGGGCCTTTCCTCCAAATCCAAAAGGTTGCAGTTGGTGGATTCTCCTTGTCAGTCACAACAGGCTCCCTCTATTGGCAAAAAAAGGTGCCATGGTCCAAACTACATTTCCCAGAGGCTCTCTTCATATAAGCCCATTGTGGCTGGCTCCATTTGAGAATCCAGGTGCTGATTTACCAGCAGGCTCCATTTTAAGGAGCCCCTCCCCATTAATTGGACCTATTCAGCAGTTCAGATCTGAAATGGAGGGGCTAAACACACAGAGTCCCAGCTGCAAGAAAGGCAGGTTAGACAAACTGTATAGTCATTATCACTCTAACAAATTCCCAGCAGATAATTACATCCTTTGAAAGTGCTCCCCTTGTGCATATAGCGACTGCAGAATGGAGCGATCTGCTCAGTGGCCCAGGCGGGACTCGAGCAAGGAAACACACAGTCCCCCTAGTTCAAATTAATTATACTGCAGATTGGCAGCTCTTAAAGTGACAGTATATGGAGGCATTAGGCACTCTCACTAAATTATTTTAAATTGGAAGGCTTTTTAGTGACCCCCATTTGTAGGGGGGTGACACCCTTCCTATCCTGGGAAAGCTTGACGTCCACGTCAAGCAGATACCCTTACAATAACTCTAGGCAAATCAATATACGTTTATACCATTACATTTTATACATCAGTCAGCACACTTAATCATTACTATCCTCATTCAGGATACTCTAACTGTTTTGCTGTAACAACAACAGTTATGTATTTTTCATACACTTGACATTATTACACTCAGTTACATCATTGCTTCCTACAATCTACATACAAATAGGGGCCCATCCCTATGACCCACTATAAGGGCGCGAAACCCATTTGGCGCCAAAGTCGTTGGCAACATTAAACATTAGTCCTCATGGCGACTAGAGGGTATTAATCCCAGCATTGCCTCCATCATGTAAACCCTGGGTGGCACCACCCCCCCACAGTGTTACACCCCTTCCTACTACCCTGGACATAGGCTAAGGGGTTTGGGTTCGCTAACTCATAATATTTTTTAAAACCTTTGCGCAGCGCCTCCACTCAGGGTGCTTTACGTGGGTGAGATGGTGCTGGGTGTAGCCCCTGAGCTGCCACACCACCCACGATGACCAGTTACCTTCCCTAGACATGCCCCAATACACAGTTCCCCACATTTCCACATTTTAAATTAAAGGTTCTCTCGAATAATATGCTCACACAGGATCTCAAACCACAACAAGATATTTATTTTGGGGGAAAAAAGGAGCTAGGAAAGGGAAACAGGAGGAGTAGAGGTTATCTTACTGTATTTACACATGTACAGAGATCATTTGGGATTTTGCTGGTGAACCCTCCAGCTGGGTGGCTACATATTAACAGGCAGACATAAATCACATTTTACCATTCGACTTAAGACATCCAGAGCCCTGGCTATCTAGCTACTGATAAATCAAATGTTAAACATAATTATTAAAAATACCCACACTGGTACCAGTCCCAGATACAGCAGAAACCCCGCAATCTCATACCATACTGGTTAAACAGATACCACAGTCCGAGATGCTGCAGGCCTGATGGAGTTGCAGCTGGTCGAGGTGGCCGGCTATTAATTTGAGGGTGGGGGCAACTTGGAAACAGATTTGTGTGAAGCAGCAAATTACTATTTACATCCACAGCAGGGATTGCCCTGCACTTTAGCAGACAAAGCAGGGATTGCCCTGCACTTGCAGACAAATCAGGGATTGCCCTGCACTCGCAGACTTCTGAACATTCCAGAACAAACTATGTGAATCTTACATCCAGAACATTCAGCACAATATTTGGAAGTCCCATCAAAAGCAATACTGGTGATACTTTTGTCAGGCATCCTATATGCAATTCAAATACGGTCAGATCCAGTACTTTATATACCAAAAGTCATCCATCCAGAGTAAATTGGCAACGACACTTTCATCAAGCATCTCATATACTTTAGTCACAGGCAGATGCAGTCCAAGAGATGCTGGCTGCGACTTCCAGCTAGCTCGCTGCACAATTTATATGCACACAAAACACTACCAGGCAAGCAGCTGGTCTCCTCAGGAGATTGAGCCTGGCTACTGAGGCATTCTTCTCTGACTCAAACGCGGATTCAGTTCGAACCCTGCTAGGGAATCACACTCCCAGCACAGCACACAGTTCACAACATGGGGAATTACTCAGCACTCAGTCCCCACAAGCACTCACACATTTATATGTAAAGGTCACTTACTGTACCAGACCACAGAGTCCTGACAGGCCGATCGCAATTCTGCACACTTTCGGTCTTCTTCAGGCCAAGTCTGGTCTCAAAATGACTTCTGCTTCTTCTCTCACTCTGAAAGCTTGGAATCGTTGTCCGAATAATTACTCACTAATGAATGCAGGCCAACTTTATGGCCTCACATGTGCTTCCTGCGTGAATCTACTGTGCACAACGGCTGCACGAACACTCAGGGCAGTTCCCCCCCCAGCTTCCAACTTCAAACACAGTTCTCTTCTGCCCCAAACCTCAGGGCACTTCAGCAACAAGGTTCCTCTTCAGAATCTCTGTCTGAAAATCAAGGCTTCTTTTCAGAATCTCTGTCTGAAAATCAAGGTTTCCACTTCAGAATCTCTGTCTGAACACTTGGTTGCCCAATATCTAGGCCACAATGACTGCTTTCCTTTTCCACCCATGTTCAGACACTTGATCCTAGAAAACACATTCCTTTTCTCTCCCCTCAGGACAGCCGACGAAAGACAGGCCTTTTTCAGGCCTCCCGCACGGTTCCCGCACTGCCCCATGGGCAGCAGCCCCACAGCTGCTCACTCTTCCAGCTCCATGCTCAGACTGACTCTCCCAGCAGACAGTCCGGGCCTTTCCTCCAAATCCAAAAGGTTGCAGTTGGCTGATTCTCCTTGTCAGTCACAACAGGCTCCCTCTATTGGCAAAAAAAGGTGCCATGGTCCAAACTACATTTCCCAGAGGCTCCCTCCATACAAGCCCCTTGTGGCTGGCTCCATTTGAGAGTCCAAGTGCTGATTTGCCAGCAGGCTCTATTTTAAGGAGCCCCTTCCCATTAATTGGACCTATTCAGCAGTTCAGATCTGAAATGGAGGGGCTAAACACACAGAGTCCCAGCTGCAAGAAAGGCAGGTTAGACAAACTGTACAATCATTATCACTCTAACAAATTCCCAGCAGATAATTACATCTTTTGAAAGTGCTCCCCCTGCGCATATAGTGACTGCAGAATGGAGCGATCTGCTCAGTGGCCCAGGCGGGACTCAAGCAAGGAAATACACAGTCCCCCCAGTTCAAATTAATTATACTGCAGATTGGCAGCTCTTAAAGCGACAGTATATGGCGGGATTAGGCACTCTCACTAAATTATTTTAAGTTGGAAGGCTTTTTAGTGACCCCCATTTGTAGGGGGGTTACATGCATAATGTATAAAATGTGTGGGAGCACATTTATTTTGAGGATGCTAATTTGTCCCATCCAAGATATGGGCAATATGCACCATCTCTCTAAATCCACCAAGATCTCTCTAATTAAGGGGGCATAATTAAGATCGTATTAGCCCACCAAGTCTCTACCCACCTGTATGCTCAACTATTTAAAGCAACTTTTCACTTCCTTAAATCCCCATATATTATGGGACCCTAGTGCCCCCACCCTAGAAACCCTCGGCATCTCCAGCTTAGATACATTTAACTTATAACCGGAGAATTCCACAAACTCCCATACTACCCCCAGGAAAGCCGGTATAGAGGTTTCTGAGTTTGTGACAAAAAGGAGTAAATCATCTACCTATGGGGTCATTTTGTGGGAGCAGCCCTGAAGACTTGTTATTTCACCAATTCTTTGCTCAGCATGGATCCGAATTGCCAATGGCTTGCTAGCTAATGCAAAGCCAGCAGTATAGCCTAGAGGTTAGAGTAACGAGCTGCGAATGAGCTTGGTACATCCAACAGACCAGACCTTAGTTTGATTCTCACAACCTCCACCTGCATACTGTGTGACTCTGAGCAAGTCACTTAACAATCCAGTGCTCCCAGATCGCTTCTGAAAACAGGCACTTGTGCCTAGTTGGCCTTACCCGCTTACCAAAGACTTAAAAAAAAAAAAAGGAGTGGAGAGAGAGAGAGGGCATCCCTGCCATGTCCCCCTACCTAGGTCAAACGTACATGATTTCTCTCCATTCTCCAGAACCTGTGCACTGCATTCCCTATATAAGAGCCTAACCATATCTATGAAGGCGTCCCCAATCCAAATCTCTCCAATGCTCGAAAAAGGTTCTATGCGATCCAAGTCTTTTTCGGCATCCATGGACAGCACCACCACTTGCCCAGGATGCTAAGTTCCCCAATAAATCACATTACAGAGTCTCCACACATTATGGCACAACAGACACCCTTGAATGGACCCTGTCTGATCTGGGTGGACCAGCAATGGCAACAGGCCCTCTATTCTCATAGGCAAAACCTTTGCATATAATTTAAAGTCACAGTTAAGGAGAGAAATGGGTCAGTAGGATGCACATTTCAGAGGATGTTTACCAGGCTTGGGTAGGAGACAGATCAGGGCCTGCAAACACAAGTCCGGGAAGCCCCCCCCCCCACCTCCTCAAGCATCCCTACCAATGGGTCTATCAGGTCCCCCCATAGTTCTTTTTTTTTGCATTATTTATTTACAGTTTTCACAAAAAACAACTTACAAGGTATAGTACAGAGGGCCAACAACTGATGCAACATAAGGAATTACCACATAGAGTAAACTTATTAGCACATCGATATTTATCCCAGGGCAAAACACAGCTAAGAGACAATTCAGAATACCACCATACAATTATATTTAAAATAATATATTCCTTCGGCAAAGTGCCCACCAGTATTCCAATGGAAACCCAACTATAGCTAAGTACTTCATAAGTCTCCAAAAGTGAACCCAATAATAGAACAGAGCATAAAATAGAAATACAGTCAATGGTCTATTAAATCAGCAGATTTAACAATTGGGATAAGTTATTTCAACCTTCGGGACAACCCCATAGGGTGATCTCACTATAATCATACAAATGCAACTGCTGCATGCAACAGAAACAATTAATCAAAGTTCCACAAGATGTGAAAAGCTGTATAAGCCGCATGGACTGCCGTCTGAAAGCTGCACACCTAGAGCAAGTCATCAGTCCACAAGCAAATGCACTATGCCACCATAATAAACTAATAAAGGTAGGATAAACCAAGTCCCAATAATTAGGTGTCAGTCAAAAAAGAGCATCATAGGCTTCAATAGAAAATAAAACTGCCTGTTCCCTTTAATGCCAGCACAGCTTCATTGCCACAACAAAATATCCAGTGATCCAGAGGAGACTAGGCGACACTACTTATACTCACTCAGGCAAAGTCCAGAATCGGGAAACTGGATTCACTAGGCTCCTATATCCTTCTTCTCCTCAGAGGAAGCGCCTGCCCCCTCATCCACGTCCATTTCAATCTTGTCCAGTAGTTTGGAGGCATCCATGGGGTCGTTAAACATGTAGGTGCACCTATTCCATGTAATCTTAAGTTTAGCGGGATACAGCAGTTGGTGCTGAATCTTCTGCACTCGAAGAGACAAATGCACCTGATCAAAAGCCTTATGTCGCTGCCTCGTAGAATATGAAAAGTCCATGAATACGGAAATCTCAGAGTCCCCATATCACAATTGCCTCTTCCTTTTAGCTATGGCAAGAATACGATCCCATACTCTGAACCCATTGCAAACGATCAGGAATGTTCTGGGCTCCATGTTGCCATTCAGAGCCCAACAGGGGGTGATGCAATAGGCTCATTCCAATGCCAGAGCTGGTTCCTCCTCCAACAGCCCCAGCAGCTGTGGCAAGAAAGTTTGTACAAATCCTAGTGGATCCACACCCTCCGCTTGCTCTGGTAACCCAATAACTTGGACATCCTGTTCCCTTGCAGAGTTTTCCACATTCTCAAGCCACATGTGGAGCAAAGAATTTTCTTATATGAGTTTAAGCACCTCCACAACATCAACCCGGGTCTCAAGAGAGCTAACCCTGGGGGTTAAGCTATCCAGTTTTTTGTTCATGTCCTGAACGGTCTGCACCAACTGAACAAGAGTCAGGTGGACTGTGGCAAGAGAAACCTCCTCCGGTTTTGAGCGACTGCTGCCTGAGGCTCCATCCTGTTGTATAGGCTGTCCCTCACTTGTCTGGAGTGGTTTTGGTTTAAAGAAGTCTGCAACATTCATATTATTCTTCTTTTTCCCCATTTTAGCTCCAGCTGCACCATAACCACAATAACATAGCAAAACACAAGTAAAAAACAGTTTATATCTATTCTGGGTTCAAATTTCAGAGAGCACTTAAAGGATATATCTACTCTGTTCAGCTTCTAAGCCACGCCCCCTCATAGATCTTTATAAAATTCCATCACAAAATCATCAGGGCCCCGCGCTTTACCTATTCTCATTGACATAATTGCCCTAGACAGTTCCACCTGAGTCACCTTTGCCACCAAGATTTCCCTCTGATCTTCTGTGAGTCTTGGAATGGTAATACCATCTAAAAACTCTGACACACACCTTTCTGTATCTGTAGTCTCAGACTCATATAACTTCTGGTAAAAGGACCGGAAGGTCTGTCTAATCCCAGCCCCCATATTCTCCACTCTGCCCTCCTGCCCCTCACTACTAGCATTGTAGTGGTTCCCTTCCTACCCCATGCTAATCTAGACAATATGCCCCCCAGCTTGTTCCTTCATTCATATATTCCCTGTCTTGCATAGAGTAGAGACATACTGGCTTCCCCCTTAAGCAACAGATTCAGGGCTCCCCTCAGTGCCAACATTTCCCCTTGCAATTGCTCTGTTGGATTTGCTATTAGTCTGCACGCCAACTCCCTGAGCTGTGCTTCAAGAGGTTGAAGCCTATCCATTTCTTTTTTTTTATAGCTAGCCACATAGTTTATTATTGTGCTCTGCATAAAACCTTTTTCCGCCCCCCAGAATATTGCCTTTGATGGTGCTGTAGCACTGTTTGTGTTACTGTATATGCCCCACTGCTCCTTTAAGTAGGCACACAATTTCTCACTAGTCATAAGATAAATGGGGAATCTCCAACCTCAGCCAGTACGTTTCTCCCTCTCTGCAAACAGCTGAATGATAACCATGGCATGGTCCAAAAAAAATATGAGTAGGACTATGCATGACATCTCTGAAAATACCGTATTGATAATGGGGTATGAAACCATAGTCCAACCTGGACCACGTCCCATAGGGATTTGAATAGAAATTAAATTCCAGATTAACCACCCTCCATGTGTCTACTAGATCCAAATCCAGAAGTCTGTTTCCATTTCTGTAGTGCACCTCCCGTGCCTAGTCACCACTGCCCCCTCCCCCCCAGAGTGATCCAGATTGGGCTCCATTACACAATTAAAATCCCCGTCCAAGAACAGATTGTGAAATTGTTCATGAAACAACACATCCAAGATTTTCTGGTAAAATTGTGCATCAAATGTTGAAGGAGCATATATACTCGTGTACAGAACATCACTCTCTTACTCCCCAGAGTGCCCTGCACAGAGATATACTGTCCTTCCATGGGGTCTGACCTCACTGTCTCTCTACCTGGATTGGGAAATTCTTATGAAACAAAATAGCCCGCGCTCCCCACTTATGTGAGTTATATGAGGCTGCATGACAGAGCCCACCCAGCCTCCAACCAACTTTTGCTGCTCTTGTGGTGCAAGGTGCATCTCTTGAAGAAAGGCTGCCTAGGCCCAGCGTCTTTTCACAGCCAGGAGGACCTTCCTCCTTTTAATAGAGTCAGTGAACCCCCATACATTCCATGACAAAATATTGGTTTCAGTCCCCGTGATAAAAGGAGCCACATCCACTTGTCATCGCAGTTTTTCTTTCGTTGCTCCTTCCCCACCCAAAATCAGCCCATGTCCAAGATTGTAGTAGTCACAGCAGCACAAATAGAAAAAAAATAACAATCAAAACAGTAAAAACATACATCCCCCAGTGCAAAACTTGAAAAATGTCCCTTATCTAAAACCAAAAGGGTCCCTGCAACCGGCCTAGTCCCCATTACTTCAGCATGTAAATTAACTCTCATAGAAAAAACGTTTTCCTCCGCAAGCAGCAGAGAAAAAACCTTAAACTTCTCCTGGTATTCAGAGGAGTACAAACACTTCAAAGACTTTTAGTTTAGTTTAGTTTATTAGTCTAGGAATTAATACCTTTGAGCCAGGGCTCTTTTACAAAGGTTCCACGTCACAAAGAACATTTAACAAAGCACGATACACATTACAGGTAAAACCAGACAGGAAAGTTACATCATAAATTTGCTATTAACAGTTTAAGGCAGTAACGTTTTTAAGTTTCATAGAAAAACAAGCTATAACAGGTTCAAGCGAGTAGACAATTTCGAGGTTAAGGAAACTTCCGGGGAGAGGGTGATCATTAGGCGCCAAAAGGAGGCTAGAGAGGAGGGAAAGGTGGTGAGCGGGAGAGTAAATGAGAGGGGACAGGAAAAATGGGGGGGAGTGAGTTTGGGTGGGAGACAGGAGGTAGTAGTCTCCAATGTGAGATTAAACCCCTCTAATTGAAAATTGTGTCTGGCCACCCCCCCACCCCCGTCTCCACCACTAATTAATTCTAGTCTGTGGTTTCCCACAACAAAGCAGTGGGAAAACATAGGTGCAAGCATAAGCATAAAGAAAGCCCTTTGGCTATTCCCTTATGAAATCCCTGCACTCATAAATCATTCACAAAGTGAGACTGAGCCAAGGAAGGATGGCTCATGTAAAAGCCTCCTATCACAGAATGCACCTGTCACCTTTATGTTTAAATGCACCAACCCCTTTCTACCACCAGTTATCTAGTGGCAGTGCATCCCCCTCAGGCAATGTATTCTGGCACCTCTGGGTAACCAGAACTAGGGTTGTCAGAACCCTCTGAAGTTCTGGGTTCTAGTTCTAGTCTAGAACGTTTGAAAAAGTTCTAGGGTTCTAATCTTTTTTAGAACTTTTTAGAACTCGAACCCTATTTTTTAAATTGTGCTGCCTACTTGATCTATAGCTCTCTCTCCCTCTTCCCTTCCTTTCCACAATGACTCCCTTGTGCCATTCCACCCACCTGCAGGGTAAGGGTGATTTTTATTTTCTTTTTTTAACTACTTTAATTTTGGTAACACAGAGGAAAACACTGGAGTTGCATGCTAGGCTAACCATATAACCCCTACCCCCTTAGCAGTCCATACCAAAGCAGACATAGTCTAGCTCAGGTGGCACACAGGAGAGACAGTAGACAGCACAGCATTTAAATCAGACACTGACTGTGGACAGTACAGTAGACACGATCAACACAGCACAGCAGAGCAGACCGCCAATAAACATAATTAAACACCACCTAGCCTTGCCTTCCTGCAGACTAGAGCTATGTTAGCTCAGGTTGAGCAGTTTGTGCTGCTTTGCTGATTGCTATGCTGGTCACGGTCACTGGTAGAGCCACTGACCCCTCCTGACACAACAGGGAGAGAGATGCCTCCTAGATTGCAGCAGGCTTCTTTTCCGGGCGCTCTGACCCTGACTGGCACCAAATCAAATGGCCAATAGTGTAGCACCTGCCAGCTTAGAACTGCCTTGTGCAAACTGTAATCCCTTGCTCCACTACCTCCTCTGCTTAATTACTTTGTCTTGTTTTTGTCCATACAGCATAGTAAGCATATAGTCCCTCACAGCATGATGATGTTGCTGGCTATCCCCCAATTACTGCTCACCCCCCACCCACCGAACTGCAGCACCAACAGTCAGTCCTACTTCCCAGTTAGTTGTTGCTTGCAGCAGCAGCCTCCACCTTGAGCCACCAGCAGTCTGTATTCCTAGTGAAACCCAGCACCCCCTAGAATGGCAGGCTCTCCTAGGGCACCTGCAGGCAGCAGCAGCAAAAGAGGCTGAGTGTTGGGCATGACGGGTCTACGACATTTCATTTCCATCATTTTGCTCCCGCCACTTTCACTCTCGTCATTTCACTCCCACATAATTTCGCCCCCATGCAGATTCACTCACAGGCATTTCACTCCCACTTACCTACTATTGTTCCCCTTCCCCCATCCTTGTACCAATCCCCCTTCCTCTCTGCTCTCCGACCAGTGAGATCTTTATGGGTACTGAGTAACAGTAAGCAGAATGCCAATTCAGTTTATCTGCTTAATAAAGACTTTGCTGGTCCCCGAGTTGGTGGTCTTTGTATATCACAAAGTCTAAAACAATATGCCAACTACAGTACTTGTTAAGTGTTTGACTAAATTAAATTCGTGTTTATGGGAGAATTTAAAATGTATCCAGGTCTGCCTAAGCATTCTGTCACTGACTAAACAATTTGTTGGTGTCAGTGTCAGATGATGGAAAAATACTGTATGCATCCATAAATAAAATGATTCAGGAAAATGATGCAAAGAAATCAAATCTCCCATCAGAACAAATATTACTACACTCCTCAGAGCATTGTCAGGCTGAAACGGCAGGTTTGTTTTTATTTTTTATTGTGTCGTACTAATGGTGCAGAGACAGGAGCTGCTGGTGAATGGGGGTGGGGGAGCTGTGGTCAAGAGAGGGTAGGGCGAGCAATTGCAGATTGGAATCTGAGCAGACATTTCACTCCTGGTGGAAAAATACTGTATGCATCCATAAATAAAATGGTTCAGGAAAGCGATGCAAAAAATCAAGTCTCCCATCAGGACTAATATTACTACTGAAGCGGCAGGTTACGTTTTCATTTTAATGCCCTAATTGTGCAGAGACAGGAGCCGCTGGTGAATGGGAGGTGGTGTTCTGAGTCAAAGAGAGAGGAGTAGTGGACAGTTGCAGATTGGAATCTGAGCAGACATTTTTTCACTCCTGTCATTTTGCATCAGTGAATTTGCTGAAGGAGCGTAATGATCAGGAGTGAATTGGAACGAGGGGCGAAGTAGGGAGTGAAATGACTGGAGCATAATGTTGCGCTCCCTTGCAGGACAAATGTGCTCACCTTTGCCACCTCATCCCCCCATAATTATACCCCTGCATCATCCCTCTCAGTGTCAGGCTGTCAGTGTCCAGAGTCAACCTCACCGCCCCAGGAAACAGCAGGCAGTGGCTCTGCAGTGCCGTTTAAGTAAAAAAAAGTCGAACCCTTTTGCGAACCCTCTAGTGTTCGAGTTCTAAATTAGAACTCGAACACCAGGGTTCGAGGAGGGTTCTAATCTTTCTCGAACAAGTTCTGACAACCCTAACCAGAACCCACTCGTGCCCCCCCCCACCTCACTGTCCCCATCCTGAACCCCTCCCTCCCAGCACCAGGTCCAAGATAGGTGCCCTCCAGCTCTCACTTCCTGCTATGAAAGAGTCAAGGAGAAGGAAAAACAAACTATTTCATTCAACATTACCACATTCCCTCCTCCCTAGCCCCATTGAGAATGTCCAGATAATAGTCTGTAGCCTGTTCCATGTGTCTGAGGCCATGCATGGGGGTGCCCTCAAACACACGTGTCTCCTCACCCCCCTTACCTATACCCACCTCACACAGCTGGCTTGTCACTATCAGGGTAGTCTGTCATGCAGTTCAGACATATGTCTTCATCTGAAACACCTTTATCTGGAACACCACTTGCCCAGCAGCTCACATGCAACAACTATAAAAAAACAAATTCTAGCCACAGCCGATACGGCTGTGGGGAGCTGCCAAATGGCCAAAGTTACACGTCTGCGTAGGAAAATTTGAATGCCCAGGTGTTACTCAGCCATTTTAGGAGTTGTTTCACCAAATTTTCAATATGGCCTTTTTCGGACCCCATCTCATGAAGAGCGCCACTGTTATTTCGTCACTTGTCCTGAAAGGTAATTTCGCAGAAAGACCATGCCGATCTGTACCATAGGTGCGAAAACATGTTTTGGGTAGGATGTGAAAAATGACAGTGGCACTCTTCATGAGGTGGGGTCCCAAAAATGGCAATGTTGAAAATCTGGAGTGAAAATATTAAAAAGTTAGGAGCATGCGTAGAAACTGCACAATGCATGCTCATAACACAGTCATTTTTTGGAATTTTTTCACCACATTTGCAACATGGGCTTTATGGGACCCCACTTCATGAAAAGTGACACTGTTGTTTCGTTAATCGGTTCAGAAAGGTGATTCTGTGCAGTGACCGCAAAATCACCTTTCAGGACTGAGTAACAAAATGACAGTGATAGTGTTCATGAGGTGGGGTCCCAAGAACCCCATATTGAAAATTTGGGGCCCAAATTCCTAAAACTGGCTGATATATCAACATAAGTTGAAACCCCCATTGACTGTCATTATACCATGCTTACCTTTGATTCTTCAGTTTGCGGTTCGACTTTGAAGAGTGCAGATGTGTCCCAGTCCGGAGAAGATGACAGCACCAACCTCTGGAGGGAAGTATGGGGTAAGGGGTGTGTGTGGGGGGGAGGTTGGTGCTCAGTAGGAGCGTGGGGATAGGGGAGGGAGGACTGGGGCAATGACGGGGGACTGTTTTCTTTTTTATAGGTGAAAAAACAAAAGATGTCAGGAGACGGTTTTCTTTATTTACAGAATAAAAAAGCACAAATTTGGGCACACTGGTGTGGGCTTCCAGTGTTCCACATGAGTTGGGGGGTACATGATGCTGACACGGGGATTAAGTACCCTGATGTCAGCATGGGGGGAGTAAAAAAACATAAATTTGGGCACACTGGTGTGGGCTCCCAGTGTTCCACATGAGTTGAGGGGGTACATGATGCCGACATGGGGACTGGGCACCCCGATGTCAGTGCGGGGATGGGGAACAGAGGGAGCGGGGAGGACAACAGCAGTGGGAGGGAGTGGGAGGGCTTTCTTTGCTGCCGGTGCTGAGAGGAAGCGGGGAGGACAGGAGCAGTGGGAGGGTGCGGGAGGAGTGCCATCTGAAAGATGGTGGTGATGCAACTGCGCATGCGAGGCACTTACACATGCATAGTTGCAGTGAATGGCATTCTGCCATTCAAAGATGGTGGCGTCAGCAGAACTGCGCATGTGCGTGAGTCACACGTGTGCAGTTCTTGCCCCGGAATGTGGAAGTAACAGCCAAAATAGTGTGGTTGTTCTCTGTAGCGGCCGATCATGGCGGAGTGTTTCAAGCTTCATTGGACTTTCAGAAGAATACTTCCAAAAGTCCAATGGAAGGTGCCACGATCGGCCGTGTTAAGGCAAGACATGCCAAAACAGCAGTAGGCTCCATCCACAGCCATGATGAGCCATCATTAAGTCCAGGTCCACTTGGTGAGGTTGCATGCACTCAAATCTTCTTACACGGACTCAGCCACATGAGAAAGTCAGAGGTCTCACATTTCCCATGATGTGAAACTTACAAATGGGAAAGCACCTCTCATTCATATAGGGATGAATAGAAAGCAGTCCTCCATCACAGGGTGTTGCAGCTTTAACTGCCAGGAGTGTTATGCCTCATGCTGCTCATTTGTTCAAAGCTGCATGTAACAAGTTCACGGTTCACCCCCATCTCCCCCAGCGCTGACGTTAACAGGAGCAACTCAGTTTAGGCAGTTGTTCTCCATTTTATACAATCAGAAATGGCGGTCGCTAGGTTAACATAAGCTTAGGTCCCTGGTCTCCGTTGTACCAGACAGTTTAAAAAAAGAGGAAAATTAGACACCTAACATAGTGAGTAACTTTTCAGGCAGCATCTTTGTTTTTACCGAAGTCAGCTACAAACTTTCCAAGCCTCTTCACTTCATAGTATGTGTAGATTTACCCTTCTGGCTGATCCGAACTGTCGCAGGGCAAACAAACTGGACATTTTTATTTTATTTATTTATTGAAATGTTTCACCAGGAAGGCACACTGAGCAACAGGTTGCTCATCTCCTGATGCAACCTCGGGGGAAGGGGTACCATAAGAATGAAACATTTTACAATCAAGTTACAAAGATCAACATAGCATACAATTGATTAAGGCAGTTGTTACAAACAGTGTTGCATACATATGTAATTTGTGAGAACAATTAATAGGTACAATGGTAATAAGTGAACAAGTGCTACTGTGAATAAGGGGTGAAGGAGAGAGAGGATGAGATGACAGATAGTGCAGAGTCGTGTCCCGGAGAGATCCCTTCAGGATGTGGGAACCCTGCAAGGGACAGGGACAGTGGACTGGAGTAAGAATTGGGGGAGACAGAGAGAGGGGGGGAGGTAAGCGTGATTAACACCTAGAGGGGGAAGGCCCGACCTGTTAGAGAACCCTTCAGGATGCAATGAACCTTGCAAGGGGGCAGAGAAGTTCAAGTGATTGTAAACCCTCCTGTGGTTAGGCATTGTAGTTATAGAGGGATAGTGAGAGGAAGGGAATGAGAAATAACACCTGGGAGGGGATGAGGCTTGATCCAAGGAACCCTCCAGGTTGCTGGGGACCCTGCAAGGGGACCTGTAAGGCCAAGGATAAGTAGATGTGGGAAGAAAAGGTGGCAAGCCTAGGCACTATAGGACCCCATCAGGATGCTGAGAACCCTGCAAGGGGAGTGTGAAGGCTAAGGAAAAAGGGTGAGAGAGTAGGGTAAGGCAGAAAGGTATGAGAACTAGCACCTAGGAGGGGCTAGGGTCAGTAGAGGCAGTAGAGTCGATAGAGGCATTGGGTAAAATCAGAAGTTGGACGAACTGTAAGGTGGGTCAATTTGCCTTTCTCTTAGGGCATCTAAAATCAGGTTGGACTGTCTTCTCCCCCATTGTAATCTTTGGGAAAATTCTTAGTAAATAAACAGTCAGGATCCTTCATATGTCAATTCCTTTTGTTTATGGTAGGTATTCAGGATGGTTTGCCTATCCCCAAATTGGGGATAGGGATTATTTGCCTCAGGGGTTCATCTGATGGTGGTCGCAGGGCAAGAGCTTTTATGTGCCTCTCGATTTTAAAGCATCCCCCTTAGATTGTAATCCCAGTAATACAGGCAGAATCTTAGATTAGAACTCCTCAGCACTTCTTCCTTCCTTGCCTTCGAGTAAGCTTCACATGCTTAGATAACTCCTCCGTTGATAATTTTTCCTGGTAATCCAATTGATCTGTTAGCTCTGCCACCTCTTTTCTAAATTTAGTGACTGTCTCTGGTAAACCATGCATCAGATCCGCTGCTGTTGAGACTCTTTGTTCAGTGGCTGAAATTCTCATGGCCTGACCTGCCACCTGCATCAGGAGCTCTGCAGGCTTGCCTGCCATATCATTCAATGTGAGGCTGAGCACTGCCCAGGACCTGCTCTATAACAGTGCACCCCAAGGCCTCCATCTCCCGAGCTGACAGCAGGATCACTCCTGGGCCTTCTCCTGCAGTCAGAGCCGGAGCTTTGCTGCTTGTTTTAACGCTGCCCTGGTTGGGTTACCTGCCACCGAAGCCAGATGCTCATCCATCGTGCAATATTATTGTTAGATATTTGCTTTTCAGGGTATATCTCCTGCAAAAAAAACACTTTAAAAACCTTTTATTTCGGCTGGCCCAGTGGCCCTGAGGGCTGAGGTGCTGGATGCCATACCTCATGCTACGCTGGCGACCCGGGTTCGGGAATGACCGCGGGTCGCTAGGGTTGTGACATGGGGGGAGTTGGGAGCAGGATTGAGCACTGGCTCTCCTCTCCTGGGAAGTGGGGTTGCCCATCCACAGTCCCGCTGTCACCAGATGGAGGTCTGGTGGCAGGTGCAGGAGATAACAGAGCGACTGATAGGGTGGTTCATCCCATATTGCGTGACATGCGCGTGCCTCCACAGGTGCATGCTTCTCAGGATGCAAGGGGTCAGGGAGAAAACTGAAAAACACCAATAAAATGTATTTATTTTATGTACTGAATTTTGTTGACCCCAGTAGGCCCACTGAGACTTGAAGTTCCTTTTTCAGGAGCGATTGGGGGGGGGAATACAGATGGTAACCAACTGAAATTGAACCAGATTAAGCTGTTGGTGGTATATTTTTTTTTTTAGTGAATGGGCAAATTTGGCCAGGACACCGGAGAAACGCCCCTACTTGCCAGTAGGGGGCGCCCTTGCCGCAGAAATGGAGGAGCCATTCGATGCAAGCATGGAGGTGGAGGAGGTTGTGGTGTCAACTGAGGAGGAGTTACAGAAAATCCCGGAGGAGGAAAATAAAGAAGCTAATGGGGTTTTCTCCTTCATAAGCGACCCAGAGGTTAGTGAGGAAGAAATGGAATTTAAACATGTATCACCAGAGAGAGCAGGTTGTTTGGAGTCTTTTTGGACCACCTTGTAAGACACGTCTTCTAAAGATTGCAACGAGGGATCTGCTGGGGAAACTCGGCTTCTGGAAGATGTAGCTGACGCTGCAACGCGTCACAAAGCTGCAACTGTGTCGCAAGTAATACGGGATCAGTTTGGAGTAAAACATGGAAGCACTGCAACAGTGCAAGACTGGTCAGTGGAAGAATCCTTAGGTAATGCTGGATGGATGCAACTGCCAGACGGTAGTTGGGTGCCGAATGAAGAGTGAGACGAAAGCCAAAATGGAGTCTTAGTAAGATCAAACAGGCCTGCTACGGGGATGCGAACACCAGCACAGAGTCAAAGAACAAGGTACTGAGTGATTCCAATAAAACAGATCAATGCAATGACTGTGCGAAATAGCTCTGGTTTGCAAACAACGAGCTCTAATACAGACACTTCTGAACTACTAAAGAACTTGCAGTACTGTGAGAAGGGGGGGGGGGAGGAATGTTTTTGTTGATGCTAAAAAATCAAACGGAAAATTAAAGGGGAGTGCTGAAGAAATTGAAATTGTGATTGAAGGGGCTTCTGGAAGGAGCAATGTTTCAACACATCCTACAGAAAAGCCTGAGGAGAAAAGAGGTTTTAATGAAAAAAAACAAAAAAACCTGAAGGTGGCAGAGAGGGCGTAAACAAAAATACTTTAGGCAACAATAAAAGTAAGGAAAAGGAGAATGAAGGTTCAAGTGGGAGTCGAAGTGACAATGGAAGCCAGAACAGGTGGGGGAGAGGGCCCAATTTATCAGATCTATTTAAAAATAAACTAGAGCAAGTTCCCAGGAGGAACTCAGTGCAGATCAGATGCAGGGGTGGGTTATCCGAACAACCAGATAGGTATTTTGTGGCTAGACAGCTCCTAAAGGGTTCTATGCAGTTCTTACCAGCTGATATTTATGCTCTAATCCATGTGTCCATAGAAACATAGAAGCTGATGACAGATAAGGACTGCAAGGCCCATCCAGTCTGCCCATTTCTTTTTCTACCTTATGAATGTGCCATCGGCATTTGCTCTGGCAATGGCCTGTCTAGTCTAGCTGAAAACCCTTCCAGGGCTCCCAGCTCAGATGCTGAGTGAGACTCAGTCTCCCGGGCAGGCGGCACTTCCATAGCCGCCGCCTGAGACCACAAGCCCGGACACAAGCAACAGAAAGCAGAAAACCCTTCCAGGGCTCCCAGCTCAGACGCTGAGCGAGACTCGGTCTCCTGGGCAGGCAGCACTTCCATATCGGCCACCTGAGACCACAAGCCCGGACACAAGCAACAGAAAGCAGAGAACCCTTCCAGGGCTCCCAGCTCAGATGCCAAGCAAGACTCAGTCTCCCGCGTGGGCAGCACTTCCATAGCCACCATCTGAGACCACAAGCCCGGACACAAGCAACAGAAATGTATGTCAAAAGCCGCCAGCCAACCAGAACGTGAGTGCCTTTTCCAGCCTCGCCCTGATTGGTCCCTTACTTGATACTGTTTTTGCCTGGAAAAAATCTCCTAGAAAAAGCTGTAGTTGCTATTGTAGCCTAATTTAAGTTGTTTAAATTGCTTAGTGACTGCTGTTAGCCTGTTAGCATTTGTTTACTGTGCCCAATTTGCTGAAGTGATCACAGCCCTTTCTCAGCAGTGTTCCCCGACTACAGACTACTGGGCATCAAGCTAAATCGGCCCCTTTTGTTGTGCAGATTTGCTCCTGTATCTGGACTGTGTGGCCTTTTGTCTCCGACCAATACTTAATCTTCTCCCGTCTCCTCTCTCCTCAGCAGAGAACTCTTCCAGGGCTCCCAGCTCAGATGTCGAGAGAGACTTGGTCTGCAGGGCAGGCGGCACTTCCATAGCTGCTGCCTGAGATCACAGGCCCGGACACAAGCAACAGAAAGGTACGGCAAAAGCTGTAGTGTTCTGCCCACCCACCCATCCCCTCCTCCACTTGTTATTAAATATGCTTATGCCCGCCCTCAGCACCCATAGCCCCCTAGCCTCCTTCCTGGGACCTATAGGCTCCCCAGTCCCCCCTCATTACCTGCCTCTGGACGGTCACACTTTTTGATAGGTTCCTGACTGTCCCCAGTCTCCTTAGCATCAGTGCTATCCTGGTGCTGCCTGCCCAACAAAAACAATTTCCTGCGATTATCCAGCTGTTGTGGTACTCCTCCCTTGGGCTCCTGACCTACACTGATAGCGGCTTAGGCTGCATACTCTTGGCCTATGCCACTGGTTTAGTCTGCCAGAATATCAATAAGTTATGAATGAGTAAACGTCCATGCCTCTTCACCCTTGCTCTGTTGAATCTCTGAGGTAGTAGTGTAGGTTGCTTATCAAACCTACAAACTAAGGGTCGGTGGTCTAGCTTCTTCTGCCTTTCCTAAGGCTCAACCATGAGGGTGCCTCTCTGGCTCCATGCTCTGTTTTGTTTCCTACTTACGCCCTATGTAGTTAAAGCTCCCAACTGTCCCTATTTTCCCAGGACAGTCCCTATTTTAGGCAGCATGTCCCAGTGTCCCCACAAGTTTTGCAAAATGTCACTTTTGTCCCAGTTTTTGCTTACTTGTCCCAGTTTTGTCCCCCTTTTTTTTGCTGACTGCTAATCTATGAGTGACATATTTCAGCACTACTGTGGCACTGCTCGGGCTGGACAGCAGTTTGCAACTTCAATCCCTGTGCCTGTGTTGCACTGCAAGCATGTCAGTGGAAGCAGAGTAAAGCATGTTCCTTCCTGTTAGATTAGAATGGATAGTAGTGCAAACAAACACATGTGGACATCTGCCTGCCAGCAGCTTAGAGGAACTCCAGACAGGGAAGAGACCGGCAGCAGGGAACTAAGGTACCTGAACCTGATCAGCTGTAGGGAAGCGTGTGAAAACAATCTGGTGTGGTGGTGGGAGTCACTGAAGTGAAGTTTGCTCAATAAATGAGGTGAGTGTAAGCGGGTTGGATGGGACTGTCAGTAGGAGCAATACATGCAGCTCGAATGTCTGATTACAATTTAATGCACGTTTGCTTCTAGTGAACTTTCTGTACATCATGGTTTGGAACTTGCTGCAGCAGAATGATGTATTGTTTTGATCTGAATGTTCGCTACTGGTGTTACTGAGGGGTGGCATGGCCAAAGTAAGCAGCAAAATGTAACTGATTGTGTGCAGTGTTGACTGCGGCAGTGTCCCTGGGAGTGACACGGTGGGGGTCATGATCAGGATGAACTGTCCCAGTTTTAGACCTCAGAAAGTTGGTAGCTTTATATATAGTGACCAAGCCCACCCATTCAGCTACTAGGGGAGACTATATTTCTTCAGTAGGCTGCCGTGCACATCATTTCTTTTCACATAATTCTCTTTGTGCCCTCAGGCTTCCCTACTTACAGCCTCGTATTAGAATGGTGCACAGAGGTGGGACTGATATAGAACTGACACCACAGACTATGCTCACCATGTTACCAAGCAAACACCCCCCCTACATCTCCCAGCCTGGGCATTGGTGCCTGGGGTGCTAGGACGGTCCAGGCCCAATTTTGGGTACCTTCTTACCCAGCCTGACACACGCAGCAGACTGCCACAGACTAGAATCTTTAATATATCTCTTGCAACCCTAAGGAAGCTTCTTCTTCTCCTTCTATTGTGCTCTGGAGATGTCGAGCTTAATCCTGGCCCACCAAACATTCTCACCTCTCTCTCTCGGACCTAGCAAACTTGAAAGGTATGCAATTCCTCCATATGAATGTATGTAGCCTGTTAAAAAAGTTCACATTTATCCAGGCCTGGGTATGTCATACCAAACCAGATGTATTAGTGATCTCTGAATCTTGGCTCAGACCCTCTACTCCTGATATGGAAATTAACATCCCCGAATACTCTTTATTCAGAGCCGACATGCCTACTGGGGGGTAGGGGTGGCCATATACGTTAAGAACAAGTACATGGTCACATGCCTAGAAGCATCCTCTGTCGAATGCCTGGTCGAATGCCTGGTCTTAAAGCTGGAGATATCACCATCCTCTGTGCTATGTGTCATAGATTGCTACAGGCCTCCCTCTGCTGGTTCTCAAATCCTTACCCACCTAACCAACATCATTGAGCTTGGCCCTCCTGAAGCAATTATTCTCGGGGACTTAAACTTCGACTGGTTGTCCCATGCCGCTGCACCCCTTAAGGAATTTTGTGATGCCCATGGCCTTTTTCAACTTATTGGAGAACCTACGCACCCCAACAAAAAGTCCCCTGTTAACAGTACGATGCGGATGTCATTCTACTAAACAAACCGCACTTATTCTCCCATGCAGGAGTTTTCTTCAGGGACATTAGTGACCATTGTGTTATTGCTAGCATAAGGTCTATTCAGAACCCACCCTCCAATTCAAGGTTCACCACTAAGAGGGCCAGGTGCCACTTTGATCAATCTGCCTACCTTGACGAGCTAAAATTCTCAGGGCGCTGGCAGGACTTTTTTCTTGCCAACTCGGTACTGTTGGCTTGCGAGATCTTCTCTGAAATGATGACTGTGGCTCTAAATGGGAGGCAGTATAGCGCAGTGGTTTAAGGCTCAGAGCTGCAAATCTGGTGACATTCAGCAGATCAGACCTGGGTTTGAATTCCACAGCTTCCACTTACATACTGTGTGACCCTGAGCAAGTCACTTAACTTCCCTGTGCTCCCAGGTCGCGCCTGTAAAAAAGCTTTCAGCTTAGTGTACTAATCCTGGTTAAACACAACTAAAAAAAAAAAAAAAAAGCATGCCCCACTCATAAAAACTAGGGTATGGGGGAGAACCTGTTGCTGGTTTACACCTGAACTTATCAGTTTTACTGAATAGAGACAAGCTTTGGTAAAAAGCACGAACCACTAAAAATCCGCTGGACTGGTGTAACTTCAGGAAAGCTAGGAATGAGTGCACCAAATTGATAAGAGATGCTAAGGCATCTTACTTCCACATGGAACTGGACTCTGCTTCCAGGAACTCCTCCAAATTTTGGAAATCCATTAAGGATATGTTTGGGCAAACCTTGGCTAACTCCCTGCCTGCAAGGATCACTTCTGGCAGTATCTCCATCTGCAACAAAATAGAAATCCTGGCTGCTTTCAACACTTTGCCACTGCAGACCTTGCTTTTGACAACTCACCTGCAAGTTCCCTTCACTCCCAACTGGATGCCCAAAGCCCAGAACCTCCTCTAACTAACTCAGTCTTCTCCCTCCAGCATGTTTCCTTGAAGGAGGTCGAAGAACCTTTACTAAGGTTGGACATTAAGAGAAGTGCAGGTGCCAACTCTCTGGATCCCTACTTCCTAAAATCGCCTTCCACGTCCTGTCTGCACCGATTACACATCTGTTTAATCTTCCTCTGTCCCACGGTACCCTCCCATCCTAATGGAAAACAGCTCATGTTATCCCCTTGTTCAAATCTGGGGACCCTTGTGACCTAAACAATTACAGACCTATGTCATTACTTCCTATGCTGTCCAAACTACTGGAAAAAATTGTGAACAAGCAACTGAAAACATACATAGAATCTATGAACCTTCTAAATCCTATGCAATCCAGCTTTAGGGCTCAGCACAGCACCATCACAGCCCTAGCTAAAGTTACCAACGATTGGCTCCGAGACCAGTCTACGCCATGTTCTTAGATCTGAGCAAGGCCTTTGACACTGTCGACCATGACCTGCTCCATTCCTCTCTTAAAGCCATAGGTTTGGATCCACTGTCCCTTCACTGGTTTGCAGATTACATCTCTGATCAATGGCAGCAAGTAAAGTCAGATGGTGAACTATCCCCCCTCAAACCTTTGCAAAAAGAGGTCCCCCAGGGTTCGATCCTGGGTCCACTACTGTTTACAATCTATGAGAACAACACTGATATTAATATAACCAAGGCCAATATTCATCTCTTTGCAGATGACATGGTCCTCTGCCTTAGTCACTCCTCTTCCAAAAATGCCTGCAAAGACATACAATCGGAATTCAACATTCTCCAGAGCCAACTCCTTAAGAAAAAACTGTTATTAAACGTTACGAAAACCAAGGCTATGCTGTTTTCTCCCTTTCTACTGGAAACAAACCATACCACCACCGGCACTGTCCCACAGATTAACACAATCCTGGGTGAAAACCTAGAATTTGTTAGCAAGTTCAAGTACTTAGTGGTATGGCTTGATCATAAACTCTCCTTCACAGACCAGATCGAAGACCTCCTAAAGACATTAAAACAGAGGCTTGGTCTCTTTTTTAGGATTAACGACTACCTCACCAGTAATGCCAAATGACAGCTGGTTCAAACCATATTTCTCTCCTTGTTTGATTATGCAGACTTCCTTTATAGTCACTGCCCTTCATTGCACCTTGTTAAACTGGATACGTTATATCACAGGGCATTAAGATTCATTACTGGGCTACCTCATGCCACCCATCACTGTGCTCTCTATACAGCTATGGGGTGGCCTTCCCTCCATTTCAGAAGAAACAGGAATGCTTTACTCTGGACATTCAAAGCTATCAGGAAGAAACTTCCCCCGTATATCTCCGATTGTCTCCCACTCTATGAACCTGGATTCTATGCCCTGAGAAGCTCATCCATTATCTACTTGAAGGTACCCAGGTTGAAAACACGTTTCAGAAGAATGGTTATGAATTTTGCGCTACCATCCTTATGGAATACCTACAAAAATCCCTGAAGCTTAGCTCCCCAATCAGTATATCTCATTCAAGTCTTGATATGACCTTCTAGTTAAAGAAATCTGTAGCTGCTTTCACCGCCAAAAAAAAAAAAAAAAACAATTTCCCCTGTACCTCCTGCCCACTTGGCCCCCCTACTAGATAGGCTTGCCCCACCAAAACACCATTAGTACATCTCCCTTAAATTTACAGAAAGGCATTTACCTCCTGTACTGTGATGGTCCCTTAGTCAAACCATCCTGTATACGTTCACCCTCTAAGGCCCTGTTTATTCCTTGTACTGTACCACTGTGTCCCTTGTACCATCTGTATTGCTAATATTGTACATTGTCTGGATTGTACTGTTACAATTTGTATACTTATGTATCAGGTCCATCTTGTAAATGAGCTTGCTCAATGGTGATCGCCTGAATAAATAAAGATTTTGATTGATTGATTGATTGATAGTCATACTCATCTGTATTGCTCCGTTATGCCTGTCTCCTGCCTGTCTGAAGCCCTGCACTGTATTCATATCCACCACTTCCTGAGGTAGGCATCAACCACCCTTTCTGTGAAAAAGAACTTCCTCACATTACCCCTTAATTGGTCTCCCTCTACTCTCATGCTGTGTTCTCTTGTATTGCTATTTTTCTTATACTGAAACATGTTAGACTCTTTCACATTGTTTATGCCCTTAAGTGTTTGAATGTTTCAATCATATCACCTCTCTCCCTCCTTTGCTCCAGGGTATACATTATTGAGTTCCTTTAATCTGTCCTCATATGTTTTCTGATGCAGTCCCTGCCCCATTTTGGTTGCCTTTCTCTGGACTGCCTCAATTTGGTTAATGTCCTTCTGAAGGTGTGGCCTCCAGTACTGCACCCAGTACTCCAGATGGGGTCTAACCAGTGTCTTGTAAAAAGGGATTATTACCTCCCTCTTATGACTTGTGATACCCCTACAAATACACCCCAACTTCCCCCTAGCCTTACCTACTGCTTTAGTGGTCTGCTTGGATGATTTCAGGACATCTGTGATGATGATGCCCAAATCTCTTTCTTCCCTTGTGACTGCCAGCA
Organism: Neoceratodus forsteri; assembly: GCA_016271365.2. Lineage (NCBI taxonomy): Eukaryota > Metazoa > Chordata > Ceratodontiformes > Ceratodontidae > Neoceratodus > Neoceratodus forsteri. Next base: position 78,975,512 of record CM028133.1, on the reverse strand, counting down.
ACTCCCCTCCCAACCTATAGGTGGCTTCGGGGTTTCTGGTCTATGTGTATGATTTTGCATTTCTTTGCGGTAAACCTCAGTTGCCAGTCTTCCAATCATTTTGCCAGTTTATCCAGATGTCTTCTCATTCTGCCCACCCCATTTGGATCATCTGCTCTGTTGCAGATCTTGGTGTCATCTGCAAAGAGACAAACCTTACCCTCCAGTCCATCTTCAATGTCACTGATGAAGATATTGAAGATGACTGGCCCCAGGACTGATTCTTGAGGTACCCCACTTGTGACTTGCATCTCTTCTGACTGTATACCATTTACCACCACTCTCTGCTTTGTGCCCGTCAACCAGTTTGCCACCCAGTTGACCAACTTCTGACCCACCCCGAGCCTACCTAGCTTATTAATCAATCTCCTATGTGGAACAGTATCGAAAGCTTTGCTGAAGTCAAGGTAGGTGACAACATCAACTGCTCCCCCTTGGTCCACCACTCTGGTTACCCAGTCAAAGAAATCTATGAGATTAGTTTGACAGGACCTTCCTGTTGTAAACCCATGCAGTCTTGGATGCTGTGCTCCTATGGATTCCAGGTGTTGCACTACCCTTTCCTTAAGGAGTGCCACTATAATCTTGTCCACTACTGAGGTAAGACTGACTGGTCTGTAGTTCCCTGCCTCCTCCCTGCTAAAAATCTTGTGTAGCGGGAGCACATCAGCCCTTCTCCAGTCTTCTGGGACCTCTCCTATGCTCAGAGACTCACTAAACAGTTTTGATAATGGCTCTGCTAGTTCCACCCTTAGCTCCCTTAGTACCCTGGGATGTATGCTATCAGATCCCATTGCCTTGTCCACCCTGGGCTTATTGAGCTCTTGTAGGACCCTTTCTTTTGTGAAGGGACTAGTGCACACCTCCCTTCCCCGTGTCCATAATGCTGAGCTGTGGGCCTTGCCCTACCTTCTCCTCAGTAAATACTGAGCAGAAGTATCTATTTAGGATAGATGCTTTTACATGGTCCTCCTCCTCACACACACCCTGATCCCCTTTGATCTTAGCAATACCCCTTCTGGACTTTCTTCTTTCATTAATGTAGCTATAGAAAGTCTTGTCACCTTCTTTTACTGTTCGTGCTAGTGTTTCCTCAGTTTGGACCTTTGCCTGCCTTACTGCCTTCCCTTAGTTTCCCTTAGGGAAGTTTGGTATGCCTCTCTATCTTAGGTAGAAGACTTGGTTTGCTGGCCAAGGCACCTAGCTTCACCTGAGCTCTTTCCTTCTAAGACTGCTTGAAAGGCAGAGTAGAGAAACTTACCAGAGCAAGGGAAAAGGATTAAGACTTATTCTGGCTAAACAGATTTACTGTGTGGTGTTGTTTTTATTTTTTACTCACAGGGATTGCTACTGTTTGTTGCTAACATTTCATTGCTTTATTTTTCTCTGATTCAAATTGTTGTTGCTGGTATACCTTCTTCTGCATTATTACAAGGTGTGCCTACAGGTGTGTGCTGAGATTACTGCTGTAATCTTCTGATTCAATTTGTCTTTTGCAAGGTATATCTTCTGTTACTGCTTTATTTTGCTGTGTAGCAAAGTGTTTCTTACAGGGTATATCTTCTCTGAAATTACTGTATTACAGGTGGAGCTTACATTTTTGTGACTTTTTTATCATTGGGCTAAGCAAAATTACTGTTTGACACTTTTATTTTATTCTTGTTTTTTTTTTTTGTTTGTTGAAAAGGTTTGTTGTCTCAGAGGTGTTTCAGTCTCCTTCTCACATTGAAGGAGCTAATTGCTTTCCTCCACAGCTCTTACAAAGATCAGGTGTGTATGGTGGGGGGGGTGAGCTGAAACTGTCAGTAATTTCCAACAGAAGAAGGGTAAAAGTCAGGTTAGTTGATATCTTGGAGGTAGAAGACTTGGTTTGCTGGCCAAGGCACCTAGCTTCACCTGAGCTCTTTCCTTCTAAGACTGCTTGAAAGGCAGAGTAGAGAAACTTACCAGAGCAAGGGAAAAGGATTAAGACTTATTTTGGCTAAACAGATTTACTGTGTGGTGTTGTTTTTATTTTTTACTCACAGGGATTGCTACTGTTTGTTGCTAACATTTCATTGCTTTATTTTTCTCTGTAGCAAAGTATTTCTTACAGCGTATATCTTCTCTGAAATTATTACAGGTGGTGCTTTACAGGTTTTACAGTTTTATCTAACATTAGGATAAGCTTTCAGGGTTACTGCATTTGTTGTTGACTGATTGTTTCTGCTCTTACCTCCTTGTTCTTTCGTCCGTGGTTCTTCTTTTTCGGCAGGGGAAGGGCCCAGCCACCCACCCCCATCCCCAACCACCCCACACTACACTCCTTTTATAGGGTACCACAGTTGTGACATTTCCTGTGGCAGAGCAGGAAGGGGTGGATCAGTGAGTCCTCCACAAGGTGAGCCCATTTACAGGGGCACTAGTAATTTAACTTGTTATAACAAGTTAAACAAAACACAATCAAACCATTGCTTGCATTTTTTTTCCTTTTTATGTTGCTTGCATGCATGTGCAAGAAACATAGTGCCTTCATCGGAGATTTCGGAGGTGTGTCACCTCCTCCTCCAATTCAGTCAGTGGGCTAGCAGAGGCGGCCTGTAAGCCAAGCATTTTGGAACTGTCTATGACCACGCTCCAAAATGCAGTGGCTCTGTTGAAAGGGGAGCTACGCTTGAGTGAGCACCGATAAGACATCGACTGCTCACGCGTAGTTCCCCACACACACAGACAGACGTGGCGTGCTCCCCTCAGATTGTATAGTCAATGGGTGCCCAATCCCCATTGGCTGAGCTCTGTGTCCTCTGCTGCTGAGCTGCGCCTCCCCCAGTTGTAGGTGCCACGCTGGGAGCCCACCCCAGCGTGGCAAGCACTGTAGTCCTTGGCCGGGCGGGGTGCCCAACTTCTGCCGGCTGAATGCCCCCAAGTCCTTGTGCCATGCTGGGAGCCCACCCAAGTGGAAAACGTCCCACAACATCTTTTTTTAAACCTGTAAAATAAAACTGTTCTGCAGCTGCCTCCCAACCCTCCCACAACCTGCACTACCTACCCACTGCGCACTCCTGCCTCCCTATTACCCCTCACCCCATACTTACCTCCGGACTTGGCGCGATGATCTTCGGTGGACTGGAACACGTCTGCACTCTTCAAAGCCGACCGCGAACTGAGGAAATGCCGGTAAGCTGTATAATGGGTTACATAGGAGGTTTCAACTTTATTGCATATCTCGGGCATTTTGGGAAATTTTTGCACCAAATTTTCAACATGGGGTTTTTGGGACCCCTTCTCATGAATTATGTCACTGTCATGGCGTTGTTTTCAGGCCCGAAGGGTGATTTCATGCAGTGACTGCGCAGTGACTGCAAAATCACCCTTTGGCCTGAATACCACCATGACAGTGACATCATTCATGAGAAGGGGTCCCAAAAACCCCATGTTGAAAATTTGGTGCCAAAATTCCAAAAAATGACTGTTTTACGAGGGTGCGTTGCGCAGTTCCTACGCAGGCTCGTAAGTTCGCGAAATTTCAATATTTTCACTCCAGATTTTCAACATTGCCATTTTACCACACCTTCTTATGAGTAGTACAGCTGTCACTTTTCACATCTCACCCAAAATGTGCTTCTGCCCATGTAGCACAGAATGGCGCAGTCGGTGTGCGAAATCAATGTACGGGACACATTAAGAAAATCACAGTGACACTGTTCATGAGCAGAGGTCTTAAAATGGCTATGTTGAAAATTTGGTGAAAAAATTCCTAAAATGACTGTTTTGCTAGTGTGCTATGCAGTTCCACGCATCACCGTAAGGTCGCTAATTTTCAATATTTTCACTCCAGATTTCAAAATTGCCATTTTATCACACCTTCTTATGAGTAGTACAGCTGCCATTTTTCACATGTCACCCAAAATGTGTTTCTGCCCATGTAGCACACAATGGCGCAGTCGGTGTGCGTAAATCAATGTACAGGACACATTAAGAAAATCACAGTGACACTGTTCATGAGCGTCAGGTGTAAAATGGCTATGTTGAAATTTGGTGAAAAAATTCCAAAAATGACTGTTTTACTGAAAGTACGTTGTACAGTTCCCACGCATCAGAAGTTCGGGAATTTTCAATATTTTCACTCCAGATTTTCAACATTGACATTTTGCCACACCTATACTCGAACGGAAAGACACAGTGGATGTCTTGGGAGGAAGGCATGAAACTGTCACTTCCAAATACCTAAACAGCACATACAAGCAAGCAACATTCGGCATTGACAAATGCTTGTTTTCCTTCTAATTACTCTGACTAGGTTATAAACCCAGCAAATTATCTGGAATGGATATCATTAACTGCAGGTACTGTGGAACAATTTTCAGAAGGACAGTCTTACAGGATTTAGGACACTGTCCTACATGCTGGGCCTTGAGATCTTAGAGCTCAGCTCTGGGCAGCATGGGCAGAGATTGCACGCCTCAAATTTCAGATTCAAGAGGAAATACATTATGAGAACCACCCGCCCATTTCTCCCCAGCATCCAACAGAAAAACTCTCGATCAAGAGAGAGAAGTTGGTCCAGGAGGTTGGCAGGTTGGAGGGGCAAATCGGTGCCCCATCACTCGCTGCTCCAACATATTACCTCCAAAACCATATAAACACTACAAACAGGTATCTGCCTCTATCTCTGAAATCAAACAAAGAGGCAGAAGACACTGCAGAGCAGGACACTGCAGCACAGGAGCTAGCACAACAAAACTCACCCAAATCAGGAACCAAAATAAAAAAGCAAAAAGGAAATCCAAAAACTTTGATCATAGGAGACTCCATGATTCAGGGAGTTGACACCCATCTCAAGCCAGGGTAATGGTCATATGTCTCCAGGTACATCAGCATGGAGAGACACTGACCGCATTGCTAAAATTGTTCACAAAGCAGGAGAAAACATTGATGTCCTAGTACACATAGGGACTAATGATCTCGCCAGCCGGTCGGTTGTGGAGACCAAGGAACACCTGACCAGGTTGGGCGACAAATTATCATCTATTTCGTCCGGCATCTCCTTCTCTGAGATCCTACCAGTCTGGGAGAGGGGAGCAGATGGACGGAAGGTCAGAGAAGGGGAGATAGGGGAGCTAAACACGTGGCTCAAGGGCTGTGCCAGGAAAAAGGACACAGATTTGTAGGGAACTGGCAACAGTTCTGGGAGTGAAAGTTCTTTAAATTTGATGGACTGCATCTGACTAAGGAGGGAGTCAGTGCATTGGGGCAGAAGTTTGACATCTTTGCAGAATATTTAAACTAGCAAATGGGGAGAGGGGCAGCACCATCACTGCCGAATGGGAAGAACACCCTCCCCTCAGCTAGTGGTCAAACAGGATTCAGCATGTTTGCAGTTCATTTGCATCACCAGGTAAGAAAAAGGTTTGTCTCCCCCATACGACGCACAGGGTAATGCCAAACCTCATCCAACAACTAACACACCAAAATCTGGCCAATGGAAAATCATGTCCACAATGCTCACAGCCTGGGAAATAAGATCCCAGACCTGCAGGCAATATGTCAGAGGCTAAACTGGACATAGTAGCAGTTAGTGGACGTGGTTTACCAGTAACCACACTTGGGAGACTTTAGTACCTGGCTATATATTGTTCAGAAGAGACCGAGGTGCAAAAAGGGGGGGAGGAGTGGCCCTGTATGTCAATGAAAATATCAAAGCTACAGAAATTCAGAATACTTATAAGGAGTCAGAAGAACTGTGGGTCACCCTGGAAACAGGAAATGGGACAGCCATAAGAACTGGGGTTGTCTACATGCCCCCAGACCAGGGGGAGGACATAGACACATTACTGTTAGAAGATATACAAAACATGACAGCTAAAGGGGAGGTTCTGATAATGGGAGACTTCAACATGCCAGATACAGATTGGTCAATACCAGCAGGAACATCTGCCAGAACTAGACACATAGTGGATTCCCTGCAGGGGGAGGGCCTCAAACAACTGGTACAACAACCCACAAGAGACAGGGCTATCCTAGATCTAGTACTGACTAACAAAGAAGGGATCACAGATCTCCAGGTAGAAGGTCACCTGGGGGCCAGTGACCATCACATAGTATGGTTAAATTTGGCTACTACATCTAAATCATCCCATTCCAAGGCAAAAATATGGGACTTCAGAGGAGCTGACTTTGATAAGATGGCCAACAGAGTTAAGCTAGCCCTGGCAAAAAGAAACACAGGTGAGGGGGTACAGGCAAAGTGGGCAAGCATTAAGGATGCAATACTTGAAGCAACATCCCATTATGTTAGACAGAAAAGGAAGTGCAAAAGAAGAAGGAAACCACTTTGGTTCTCAAATACAGTAGCAGAAAAGGTCAGAGCCAAAAGTCTGGCCTTCAGGAAATATATATGAGAACACAGTGGGATGAAGATAGGGAGGCATACCAAACTGCCCTAAGGGAAGCAGGGAAGGCAGTAAGGCAGGCAAAGTCCCAAACTGAGGAAACACTAGCATGAACAGTAAAAGAAGGTGACAAGACTTTCTATAGATACATTAGTGAAAGGAGAAAGTCCAGAAGTGGTATTGCTAAGCTAATGGAGAAAAGGGAGCATGTGAGGAGGAGGACCCTGTAAAGGCATCTATCCTAAATAGATACTTTTGCTCAGTATTTACTAAACAGAAGGTAGGGCAGGGCCCACAGCTCAGCATCATGGACACAGGGGGGAGGGAGGTGAGCACTACTCCCCTTCACAAAAGAAAGGGTCCTACAAGAGCTTGCTAAGCTCAGGGTGGATAAGGCAATGGGACCTGATGGCATACATCCCAGGGTACTTAAGGAGCTAAAGGTGGAACTAGCAGAGCCATTAGCAGAACTGTTTAGTGAGTCTCTGAGCACAGGAGAGGTCCCAGAAGACTGAAGAAGGGCTCATGTGATCCAGCTCTACAAGAGTGGTAGCAGGGAGGAGGCAGGGAACTACAGACCAGTCAGTCTTACCTCTGTAGTGGACAAGATTATGGAGGCACTCCTTAAGGAAAGGATAGTGCAACACCTGGAATCCATAGGGGCACAGGATCCACGACAGCATGGGTTTACAAAAGGAAGGTCCTGTCAAACTAATCTCATAGATTTCTTTGACTGGGTAACCAGAGAGTGGTGGACCAAGGGGAGCAGTTGATGTTGCCTACCTTGACTTCAGCAAAGCTTTTGACACTGTTCCACATAGAAGATTGATAAATAAGCTGGGTAGGCTCGGGTGAGTCGAAGTTGGTCAACTGGGTGGCAAACTGGTTGACGGGCACAAAACAGAGAGTGGTGGTAAATGGTATACAGTCAGAAGAGATGCAAGTCACAAGTGGGGTACCTCAGGAATCAGTCCTGGGGCCAGTCCTCTTCAACATCTTCATTAGTGACCTTGCAGATGGACTAGAGGGTAAGGTTTGTCTGTTTGCAGATGACACCAAGATCTGCAACAGAATAGATGATCCAGATGGGGTGGGCAGAATGAGAAGAGATCTGGATAAACTAGCAAAATGATCAGAAGAGTGGCAACTGGGATTTAACGCAAAGAAGTGCAAAATCATGCACATAGGGAAGAGAAACCCTGAAGCCACCTATAGGCTGGGAGGGGAGTTGCTAGCAGTCACAAAGGAAGAAAGAGACTTGGGCATCATCATCACTGATGACCTGAAATCATCCAAGCAGACCTCTAAAGAAGTAGGTAAGGCTAGTGGGGTGTTAGGGTGTATTAGTAGGGGTATCACAAGTTGTAAGATGGAGGTAATAATCCCTCTTTACAAGACACTGGTTAGGCCCCACCTGGAGTACTGCATGCAGTATTGGAGGCCACACCTTCACAAGGACATTAACCAAATTGAGGCAGTCCAGAGAAGGGCGACCAAAATGGTGCAGGGACTGCATCAGAAGACATATGAGGACAGATTAACAGAGCTCAATATGTATACCCTTGAGCAAAGGAGGGAGAGAGGTGATATGATCGAGGCATTCAAACACCTTAAGGGCATTAACAAGGTGAAAGAGTCTAACATGTTTAAATATAAGAAAAATAGCAGGACAAGAGGACACAGCATGAGATTAGAGGGGGCTGATTAAAGGGGAATGTGAGGAAATTCTTTTTCACAGAAAGGGTGGTGGATGCATGGAATGGCTTACCACAGGAAGTGGTGGCTATGAATACAGTGCAGGGCTTCAAACAGGCATGGGATAGGCATAAGGGAGCAATACAAATGACTATGAATAGATAGGCCACTGACAGAGCAAAGGCCGATGGCACATTTATAAGGTAGAAAAAGAAATGGGCAGACTGGATGGGCCTTGCGGTCCTTATCTGCCATCAACTTCTATGTTTCTATGTTCTATGTTTCTATCTTCATTCCGCTGTGTTCCCATATATATTTCCTGAAGGCCAGCCTTTTGGCTCTGACCTTTTCTGCTACTGTTTTTGAGAACCAATGTGGTTTCCTTCTTCTTTTGCACTTCCCTTTCTCTCTAACACAATGGGATGTTGCTTCCAGTATTGCATCCTTAATGCTTATCCACTTTGCCTGTACCCCCTCACATGTATTTCTTCTTGCCAGGGCAATCGTAACTCTGTTGGCCATCTTATCAAAGTCAGTTCCTCTGAAGTCCCATATTTTTGCCTTGGAATGGGATGATTTAGTTCTAGTGGCCAAACTGAACCATACCATGCGATGGTTACTGGCCCCCAGGTGACCTTCTACCTGGAGATTTGTGATCCTTTCCCTGTTAGTCAGTACTAGATCTAGGATAGCCCTGTCTCTTGTGGGTTGTTGTACCAGTTGTTTGAGGCCCTTCCCCTGCAGGGTATCCACTATGTGTCTAGTTCTGGCAGATGTTCCTGCTGGTATTGACCAATCTGTATCTGTGTAACAGGGTCCTGTTATGCAGAAAATAAAATGTTTCAAAAAGAAGAGAAATTCAAGATATCCCCCCTCCTTTTGTTTTCATTTTCACTCTCTCTTGTCTACTTCTCTAACTTCCTAGCTATACTAATTTTCTTGTCAGGGTGGCCAACCTGGCAATTATTAAAGCTTTACTGTCCTTGTTATCCAATTCTAGTTTGTACATCTTGATAGTAGCTATGGTAATGGACTTTAAAATAAAGTGTAATTGCCCTTTAAAGCATTTGTTAATAAATTCAGACAAAGCAAAAGTATGTTACTAAAGGAGTCCCACCCCCTGCTCTCTATGCAAAGGGTTTACACCAGTAAAGAAAGGAAAAGAGAATGCTTGTTGTTGTTTAAAGTGCTTTGCGCTATTTAATTTTAGCAGCAGGTGAAGCGTGCGCATTTCGAGATACCTATGTGTGCACACTCGCAGTGAACCCTGCGCACCTTCGTGCAGGAGAAGAGTAGCCAAAATTGGTATAGGAGTAAAAGAAATCACAACCGCATGTTGTGATTTAGCCCAGGAGTGGCTAGGTGAAGTATGCAGCTGGAGAAAAACCAAAAGGATGCAACAGCGTATGGTTGCTATGGAACAGTGCTATGCTCCCTAGCAAGTAACCCTGAAGTCCTGTTCTGGTGCTCACTCCAAGGAAATAACAAGGAGCTGAATTTATGCAAGGACACTGAGGGCATAAAGAAGTAAGCCCTGCAGTGTCTATATTCATTCAAAAGGGGCTGTAATTGCTTAAAGAAGGTGCTGCCTTTCTGTTAAAAGGCTGAAAAATGAACAGCTGTCGGCTGAGAATTGCAGCCATTGGGAAACAAAAGAAGGAATTCCATATTGTTAAATAAACACAAAAAACCTCTGTTAGCTAGAATTACAGTATGTAAACAGGAAATTAATGTGTTTTATAAATAAAATTGTTTTTTCTTTCTTTGGGTTTTGCACTAGAACATTGTTTTTTCTTTCTTTGGGTTTTGCACTAGAACATCAAACTGGCTATTTATTAAAGAATCTAGAGCCTTAAAAGGAAACAAGATAGGGAGCGTGCCCCTCATCTGTTGCCCTTGTTTAAAGATCCTAGATTCTTTATATTTAATTTAGGTTACTTCCCTTTTCTCTATTATGGTTTACTTACCCGTGTAAAGTCATCTGGGAAGCCCTTCTTATAGAGTTGGCAGACCAAGAAGTGGCTGCCTTTATAGCAACCAAAAAGAGGTGATGTCAGAGAGTAGGTGGAGACAATTTCAAACTCCGCCCCTTCTGAGTGCTATATAAGGCCTCCACCAGAAGACCTTGTCAGATAGAGAGAGAAAGGAGACTGGTCAGTACCTTCTGATCAGGTGAAGGAATGGAAGTGTAATTGCCTACACACTAGCTTGGAAGTATTGGATACAGAGAAGAGCAGGGAGTCTGACTTGCCTGGGTTTTTGTTTACTTTTGTTTTGGTGAAAGTTAACCTATTTATGTTCTGTAAATAATTTTTTGATTTTTTTTTTTTTAAATAAAATGATAAACGCTTTATTAGCGTTTTTATGCACTTCATTTTGTTACTGTTGTCTGTTATTAAATCTTTTAAATCTCTATATCTACATCATAATAAGGAGTCCTGTGCCTGTCTACCCTAAATAGTGACTCCTATAAGTCCAAGTACACTCTAATTACTACTGTTAAAAGACTAATCACATCTATAATCGACTCTTCCCTCTCCCCTTTTTCTACCCCCATATCTGTCCCTTCCACATTCCTTTGACCCTGGTTCCAGCTCTAAATTCTCCATACTGTATCACTATATATCTTTTTATATTAGGTTTTATTTGTGTTCGGTGCACCTGATATGTATATTTCTTTACTTTATATGACAAACTGTGTCCTACCCAAAACTAGCTGTATCTTCTGTTCCAAACATATATCACTGTCAATGCTACCTGCAGATACTTTGTATATACTGTATTATTGTATCTCACTTTATTTATAATACTATTTTCTTGTGTGTTGCATCGCATGTATATTGTCCCTTGTTCCTTGTTAACAAACCCAGGTCCACCTCGAAAATGAGCTTGCTCAATGGTGATCGCCTGGTTAAATAAAGACTTTGATTGATTGATTGATTGATTGATTGATTATTGAACCCACCCGCTTACAATCTGGCATGTTGAAGTCTCCCATTATCAGAACCTCCCCCATAGCTGTCATGTTTTGTAAATCTTCTAACAGTAATGTGTCTATGTCCTCCCCTGGTCTGGAGGCTTGTAGACAACCCCAGTTCATATGGCTGTCCCATTTCCTGTTTCCAGGGTGACCCACAATTCTTCTGGCTTCTTATGTGTATTCTGAATTTCTGTAGCTTTGATATTTTCATTGACATAAAGGGCCAATCCACCCTCCTTTTTGCACCTCGGTCTCTTCTGAACAGTACATAGCCGGGTACTGAAGTCTCCCAAGCGTGGTTACTGGTGAACCATGTCTCGCTAATGGCTACTATGTCCAGTTTAGCCTCTGTCATTATTGTCTGTAGGTCTGGGATCTTTTTTCCCAGACTACGAGCATTTGTGTACATGATTTTCCATTGGCCAGATTTTGGTGTGTTGGTTGTTGGGTGAGGTCTGGCATTTCCTCTGTGTGTCGTATGGGGTGTCGGACCTTTTTCCTTACCTGGTGATGCAAATGAACTACAAACATGCTGAACTCCTTTTTGATCACTAACTGAGGGGGGAGGGGTATTCTTTCCATTTGACGTATCATGTGCTGCACCCCTCTCTCCGTTTGCTAGTTTAAATATTCTGCAAAGACATCAAACTTCTGCCCTAATGCACTGTCTACCTCCTTAGTCAGATGCAGTCCATCAAATTTAAAGAACGTTTGCTCCCAAAACTGTTGCCAGTTACCTACACATTTATGTATTTTTTCCTGGCACCAGCCCTTGAGCCACATGTTTAGCCCCCATATCTCCCCTTCTCTGACCTTCCATCCATCTGCCCCCCCCTCCCAGACTGGCAGGATCTCAGAGAAGGAGATGCTGGACAAAATGGATGATAGTTTGTCACCCAGCCTGGTCAGGTGTTCCTTGGTCTCCACAACTGACTGGCTGGCAAGATCGTTAGTCTCTAGGTGTACCAGGACATCAGTGTTTTCTCCTGCTTCCTGTACAGTTTTAGCAATGTGGTCAGTGTCTCTCCACGCTGATGTACCTGTGAGACATCCGACCATTATCCCTGGCTGGAGATAGGTATCAACTGCCCGAATCATGAAGTCTCCTATGATCAGAAGTGTTTGGATTTCCTTTTTGCTTTTTTTGTTTTGGTCCCTGTTTTGGGCTAGTGTTGTTGTGCTAGCTCCTGTGCTGCAGTGTCCTGCTCTGCAGAGTCCTCTGCCCCTTTGCTTGATTTCAGAGACAGAGACAGATACATGTTTGTAGTTTTTATATAGTTTGTGGAGGTGATATGTTGGAGAGCACCGAGTGATGGGGCACCCAATTTGCTTCTCCTAACCAACTGCCAACCTTCTGGACCAACTACCCTCTGTGGTCGAGGTGCTGCTGTTGGATGTTGGGGAAATGGCGGGTGGTTCTTATAATATATTTCCTCCTAGATATGCAATTTGAGGCCCTCAATTTCTGCCCATGCTGCCTGGAGCTGAGCCCTTAGATCTCCATGGCCCAGCATGCAGGACAGTGTCCTAAATCCTCTGTAACTGCCCTTTTGAAAAGTGTCCCACAGTACCTGCAGTTAGTAATATCCATTCCAGATAAGTTGCTGGGTTCATAACTTGGTCAGAGTAATTAGAAGGAGGAAAATGAAAGCAAAAGTTTGATTTTGTGTTGTGTTTGTTTTTGTATAACTTGTTATAACGAGTTAAATTACATGTGCCCTTGTAAATGAGGTCACTGTGTGGATACCCCACTGATCCGCTCCTTCCTGCTTTGCTACAGGAACTGTCACTACTGTGCTACCCTATAAAAGGAGTGTAGTGTGGGGTGGTTGGGGATGGGGGTTGGTGGCTGGGCCCTTCCCCTGTCAAAAAGGAAGAACCACGGATGAAAGAGACAAGGAGGTAAGAGCAGAAACAATCAGTCAGCAACAAATGCAGTGGCCCTGAAAGCTTAGCCTAATAATAGATAAAACTCTAAAGCCTGTAAATCATCGCCTGTAACAATTTCACAGAAGATATACCCTGTAAGAAACACTTTGCTACAGAGAAAAATAGAGCAGTAACAGAAGATATACCTTGCAAAAGACAATTTGAATCAGAAAATTACAGAAGTAATCTGTAAGCACACACCTGTAGGCACACTCTGTAATAATGCAGCAGAAGGTATACCCAGCAACAACAATATGAATCCGAGAAAAATAAAGCAATAACATGTTAGCAACAAACAGGAACAATCCCTGTGAATACAAAAGAAAATAATAACACACAGTAAATCTGCCTAGCCAAAAGAAACCTTAATCATTTTCCTTGCTCTGGTTAGGTTCTTTGCTCTGTCCTTACAAGTAACCTAGAAGAAAAGAGGTCAGGTGAAGCTAGGTGCCTTTGCCAGCAAACCTAGTCGAGAGAGGATACTTTTGATACCAGATTCAAAACAAACACTGGTTTGGAGAAATTCTGGGGTAAATATGATAATCTTGAGAAAACTCCTTTGTGGATACCCTTTATTGCCATACCTTTGACAAAACCAGCAGTTAGAATGATCACTATTATGTTTAGAAATGAGGGAGTTAATGTTAGTGACATCTATTATTGGCTACAAAACAGGTGTGATGTCTTAAGTCCCCGGAAGCTATTATAAATGATGAGGGCCTGTGGACTGGAGGGTGGAAGTTCAAGGTCAAGCTGTTCCAAATAAATTCCGAAATCATACATCTTCCTTATAGTTTTTTTTGGGGGGGAAGGATAGAGGGTTTTGTTTTTATGGGGGATAGTCAAGGGCATGCTACAAATATAGGGCTAGGACCCATTTTTGCAGCACATGCGATATGTTAAAATGCTCCTTATGTGGGGCGTATGGTCACCCAAGTGGAAACTGTGAAAATGTTTTTCAGTGCAATCTTTACGACGAGAAGGGGTACACATATCATCAGTGTCCCTGGGCTGAAAGAAATAGAGCTCAAGGGTGGGACCAGGACAATCTAGAGCAGACGGCTCAAGAAACAAGCATTTGTCAATGCCGAATGTTTGCTTGCAGGTATTTGCAGTGGTGTTTGGCATGTATGGTGCTTTACCCTAATGCCCTGTGCGATTGCTGGTATTTGCACAATAAATTGTCAGTATGACCTTTTTGTTACCCCCATTGTGCGCTACATAGGCGGAAACACGTTTTGGGCAGGATGTGAAAATTGACAGCTGTACTGCTCATAAGGAAGTGTGGTAAAATGGCAATGTTGAAAATCTGGAGTGGAAATATTGAACCAAGAAACCTAGGAGCGGCGTGGAACTTTGTGCAATGCATGCTCATAAAACAGTCATTGTTAGAATTTGTTCACTAAATTGTCAACACTGGCATTTTAAAACCTCTGCTAATGAACAATGTCACTGTGATTGTCTTACTGTATTGCCATACATTGATTTCAGACACGACTGTGCCATTGTGCACTACATGGGCGGAAAGACGTTTTGGGCAGGATGTGAAAAATGACAGCTGTACTGCTCATGAGGAGGTGTGGTAAAATGGCAAAGTTGAAAATCTGGAGTGAAAATATTGGAAATTCGCAAACTTACGAGCGTGCGTAGGAACTGCGTAACGCACACTCGTAAAACAGTCATTGTTAGGAATTTTTTCACCAAATTTTCAACACAGCCATTTTAAGACCTCTGCTCATGAACAGCGATACTGTGATTTTCTTAATGTGTCTCATACACTGAGTTCGCACACCAACTGTGCCATTGTGCGCTACATAGGCGGAAACACGTTTTGGGCAAGATGTGAAAAATGACAGCTGCAGTGCTCATAAGGAGGTGTGGTAAAATGGCAATGTTGAAAATGTGGAGTGAAAATATTGAAAATTCGTAAACTTACGAGCGTGTGTAGGAACTGCACAATGCATGCTCGTAAAACAGTTATTTGTAGGAATTTTTTCGCCAAATTTTCAACATAGCCATTTTAAGATCTCTGCTCATGAACAGTGACACTGTGATTTTCTTAATGTGTCCCATACACTGAGTTCGCACACTGACTGTGCCATTGTGCGCGACATGGGCAGAAACATGTTTTGGGCAAGATGTGAAAAATGACAGCTGCAGTGCTCATAAGGAGGTGTGGTAAAATGTCAATGTTGAAAATGTGGAGTGAAAATATTGAAAATTAAAACTTACTGAGCGCGTGTGAACTGGCGCAGAGCGCACACCGTAAATAAATATTGTTAGGAATTTTTTCACCAAATTTTCAACACAGCCATTTTAAGACCTCTGCTCATGATCAGTGTCACTGTGATTTTCTTAATGTGTCCCATACATTGATTTCACACACCGACTGCGCCATTGTGCACTACATGGGCGGAAAGACATTTTGGGCAGGATGTGAAAAATGACAGCTGTACTGCTCATAAGGAGGTGTGGTAAAATGGCAATGTTGAAAATGTGGAGTGAAAATATTGAAAATTCGCAAACTTACGAGCGTGCATAGGAACCGCGCAATGCAGACTTGTAAAACAGTCATTTTTAGGAATTTTTTCACTAAATTTTCAGCACAGCCATTTTAAGACCTCTGCTACGAGGTAAGGTGCCTGCCTGGTGCCATGGCTTGGAGGGACAGGAAGCGCATCCTCAGGATCGCGAGAACAGCTGCAAGGGATTCCGAGCTGGGCGTAGTGTCCACCTAGGGACAAATGACTTGGCTCATCATGAGATTAGAGCAGTGCAGGAGGACATTGCAGAGTTGGGGAGGACCTAAGATGAGTAGCACACAGTATCCTTCTCAGAGGTGCTGCCTGTCAAAAGCATGGGGAGGCGGAGGGCACTGGCACCATGCAGTTTAATGAATGGTTGAAAAATAGGTGTGGAGCACAGGGTTTGGCTTCATTGGGGACTGGGGTTCCACCTGGAGGGACACCAGCCTATACTGGCAGGATGGTCTGCATCTGTCCAGGAAGGGTACAAGTCTGTTGAGCAATTGGTTTAAATGCTTCATTGGCAAGCTTTTAAACTAGTCAAAGGGGGAGGCACTGACAAGCAGCAGGAAAATCCCAGCCTCTCCCTACAAAACAGGGTACTAAATGAGAAAACGACTGAGGTAGAACGGTCAGTGGGGGATGCTGCAACAGAAGGTAAAGCCATCAAAAAATGGAGAGCAATGAGTACTAATGCCCGTAGTCTGGGTAACAAGCTTTCTGAATTAGTGGCCTTGATGGAGGAGGAACATCTGATATCGTGGCAGTCACAGAAACATGGTACACAAAACCATGACTGGGACATAAACATACCAGGATACACTGTCTACAGGAGGGACAGGTAGGGTAAAAGAGGAGGAGGAGTAGTTTTCACATAAGGGAAGGAATAAAAGCAACAGAACAAAAGGGTAAACAGGGAGGAGAAGAAGCACTGGTAAATTTGGAGACAGGCAATGGTACCACAATACGACAGGGTTGTATACAGACTTCTCTCAGGGGAGGAAATGGACAGGAAATGATAGAAAGTATACTTAGAATGGCAGAAAAAGGGAGATATTGTTGATGGGTGATCTGAATATGCCAATGTTAACTGAGTGCAGTGTTGCAGCTGCCACTTAAGAGTGCAGTTATTCTAGATGCCCTACAGGGGCATGCCTTAGACAACTAGTACTGGAGCCCACTCGAGAGGGAGCAATATTAAACTTGATTCTCTCAAATGGAGATGGAGAGGATTACAGATGTAGAAGTGGGTAGCCATCTGAAACTAGCGACCATCGAACAGTATGGTTCACAATAAACACAGCAATAGAGTCAAGCCAGCAAAGACAAAAGTACTGGAATTTTAGGAGGGTTGACGCCGTTAAATGGGTAGGAGCCTAAGGAATGCACTAGCAAATGGGCAGGAAGGAGGGTGGAAGAACAATGGGAATAATAAAACTGCCATCACAGAGGTAATGAGCCTTTGTGTGAAGCAAATAAACAAAACAAGACGATGAAGAAACCACTATGGTTCTCAAAGGAAGTGGAGTGAAGGTTCAAGAGAAAAGAAAGCATTCAGGAAGTACAAGGAATCGCAGAAGGAGCAGGACAGAGAACTGTATCAGTTAAAGCAAAAGGAGGCAGGAAGGCAGTCAGAACAGCAAAGGCCCAAACCGAGGAAAAGATAGCCAACTCAGTTAAGAATGGGGATAAAACCTTTTTATAGGTACATCAGGAGCAAAGGAAGACCAAGGGAGGGATAGTGAGGCTTAATAAGGGAGGGAGGGTGGACAGAGGGAGACTGTGAAAGGCAGAGATACTAAACAAATATTTTTGCTCAGTATTTACAAAGGAAGAGGGGAGGTATAAAACAAACAGTAGTAACACGCTGGATACAGAAGTTGATACCGCCCATTTACAGAAGAAAGGGTTCTGAAAGAACTCTTAAAACTAAAGGTGGACAAAGCAATGGGGCCTGATGGGATTCATCCCAGAATTCTAAAAGAACCAGGGTAGAACTAGTGACATCCACTGACTACCCTTTTAACAAATCATGGAGGATGGGGTGGTACATCGAGGACTGGAGAGGGCAGATGTGATTCCCTCACAAAAGTGGGAGCAAGGCAGAAGCAGGAAACTATAGACCTGTTAGTTTAACCTCAGTGATAGGGAAATGATGGAATCACTCTAAAGGAAAGAATTGTCGAGTATCTAGAGGCCAGAGGGCACAGGACCCTAGGCAGCATGGATTCACAGCGAAAGGTCATGCCAGACTAATCTGATAGATTTTTTGACTGGGTGACCAAGTAGTAGATCAGGAGGGGCTGTGACATGGCCTACCTAGACTTTAGCAAGGCATTTGACACAGTCCCACACAAAAGATTAATATACAAGTTAGCCAGCCTGGGAGTGGGTCCCAAGATGACAGCCTGGGTAAAGAATTGGCTGAGAATAGGACACAAAGAGTAATAGTAATGGAGTCCACTCAGAAGAAAGGAGGTTACTAGTGCGGCTACACGAGGGTTCGAGTAATGGACCGGTCCTCTTCATGTCTTTAATGGCTTGCATCTGCAGAGGGACTGGAAGGAAAGTATGTCTCTTTGCAGATGACACTAAGATCTGCAACAGAGTTGATGCACAGGGTGGGGTGGAAAGGATGAGAAGGACTTGCAAGGTTAGAGGAATGGTCAAATGTAAGGCAGCTTAGAGTCAATGCTAAGAAGTAGGTAATGCACCTGGGAAACAAAACAAGAGTACACAATGGGGGTGAGATACTAACAACAACAAAATGGAGAGGGACCTGGGGTGTCATATCAGATGACCTAAAGGTGGGCAAGCAATGTGAGAGGCAGCAAGGAGGGCTGGGGGATACTGGGATGCATAGGGAGAGGCATCCCAGTAGAAAACAAGAAGTTATTATCCTCTGTACAGACAGCTGGTGAGACCCCATCTGAGTACTGTGTGCAGTTCTGGAGACCCAATCTCCGAAAGACATAGACAGGATGAAGCTGTCCAGAGGA
Source organism: Neoceratodus forsteri (assembly GCA_016271365.2). Taxonomy (NCBI): domain Eukaryota; kingdom Metazoa; phylum Chordata; order Ceratodontiformes; family Ceratodontidae; genus Neoceratodus; species Neoceratodus forsteri. Next base: position 78,956,974 of record CM028133.1, on the reverse strand, counting down.
GGGCAATCCAACATGGTGCAGGGTCTGCACCGGAAGACATATGAAGAGAGACTTAGGAGCTTAATATGTATAGCCTCGAGGAAAGGAGGGAGAGGGGACATGATAGAAACTTTCAAGTACCTCAAGGAATCAACAAAGTCCAAGAGGGTAGCATCTTTCAAAAGAGGTGTGCAAGAACAAGAGGGCACAATTTGAAGATAGAGGGGCGGCTCAGGAGGTAATTTAAGGAAGTATTTTTCACAGAGAGGGTTGTGGATGGCTGGAACGGCTTCCGGAGGAGGTTGTGGAGTCAAATCAGTGGTGGAATATGCCACGCATGGGATAGTCGCGAGGCAGTTCTGGGGTGGGGTAGGAAGAAGTAGGCTGCTGGTTAACTAGGATCTGCAGCTTATCCAGTAGGGGAAATGGGCAGACTGGGTGGGCCAAGCTGTCCTTATCTGCCATCAAATTCTATGTTTCTATGCTCTCGATCAGTGTCACTGTGATTTTCTTAATGTGTCCCATACATTGAGTTCGAAGACACCGACCGCGCCATTGTATGCCACATGGGCAGAAACACATTTTGGGCAGGATTTGAAAATGACAGCTGTACTGCTCATGAGGAGGAGGTGTGGTAAAATGGCAAAGTTGAAAATCTGGAGTGCAACATTGAAAATTAAGAACGCATTTGAAAGCATGTAGGGAACTGCACAATGCACGCTCGTAAAACAGTCATTTTTAGGAATGTTTTCACCAAATTTTCAACATAGCCATTTTAAGACCTCTGCTCATGAACAGTGTCACTGTGATTTTCTTAATGTGTCCCATACATTGATTTTGCACACCGACTGCGCCATTGTGCGCTACATGGGCGGAAACACATTTTGGGTGAGATGTGAAATTTGACAGCTGTACAGCTCATAAGAAGGTGTCATAAAATGGCAATGTTGAAAATCTGGAGTGAAAATATTGAAAATTCACGAACTTACGAGCCCGCGAGAACTGCGCAACGCACGCCAGAACAGTCGTTTACGGCACCAATTAATGAATGATGTTATTACATGGCATTATTTGAGCCTGAAAGGTAATTTCACGCAGTGACTGTGCAGTGCCTGCGAAATCACCCTTCGCCCGAATAACACCGGGGACAGTGACATCACTCATGAGAAGGGTCCCAAAACCCCATGTTGAAAATTTGGTGCAAAAATTCCAAAAAATGACTGAGATATGCAATAAGTTGAAACCCCATCTAGCCCATTATACAGCTTACCGCATTTCTCAGTTCGCGGTCGCCTTTGAAGAGTGAAGACGGTTCCCGGTCCACAGAAGATTGTCGCGGAGTCCGGAGGTAAGTATGGGGTGGGGGGTGGAGGGAGGCTGGTGCAGGGTGGGTGCGGGTTGTGGGAGGGGGCTGGGAGATGCGCCTGTGGGGACCGTTTTTATTTTACAGGTTTTAAAAACAAAAATGACAACGTGGATGTTTGCTATGCTGGGGGTGGCCTCAGCATGGCAGAAGATGGCTGTGGTGGCGAGGAGCCGATGGGGATTGGGCACCCTCGTCGGCAACTACGCGGGGGGCGAGGAGCCAATAGGGATTGGGCACCCCAATGGGCAAAACAAAGGAACGCTTGCCACGCTGGGGTGGGCTCTCAGCGCACAGCAGGATGGCTGCGGGTGGGCCGGAGCTGACGGGGATTGGGCACCTCACCGGTAAACAACGCTTGCTACACTGGGGTGTGCCCCAGCTGGCACCAAAGCTTTGGGGCGGGCATGGACGCACGCGGGGAGCGCGGATGCGAGGGGAGCGCGTGATCACGGTTTAGTATGGCAAGCGGTCTTTGAAGCAGAGAACACCGGCTGTCACAGGAGCTCCTGCACCCATTGGTGCAGGATCTGCCACGCCTGCTCAAGGGAGCAGTGCATTGATGGGTGAGTAACACTCCAAAGTGTGTTATTTTCCAAAACGTTCGCGCATGCGCACAAGTGAACGTAAAAAGGAAGAGGCCGGGGTCTAATACAGCACAGGCTAGAAATACACAGGGACAAGAAGATCAGGAAGGGCAGCACGAACAAGAAGGGTCTAGCGAGCAGGAGAAAGAGCAAACCAATAGTAAAAGAACAGAACAGGAGAATACAAAAGAAACAGAAGTTGAGCTTGCATGCACAATGTTTGAAAGCCAAGAAAAGCTGAACTTTGAGAAGAATGGTAAAGGCCAGGATAGCCAGAGGGAAAAATGCCTCCTCCTACAGCAGCGCAAACAAGGAGGGTGACAAGAGCAAATGCAAAGCAAAACCATTGAAGGTTTGTACTGGTAACACAAAATCCCTTTTTACCCCTTCAAGGGGAAGGTGGGGAATCTGAGTTACAATTTGATTCCTCATTAAGGTCAGGGAGAATTTCTGAAGCAGAAGAGGAGGAGAAAAGGCCCCTAGTAAGGTTAAAAAGAAAAATAAAGGGAAAAAGGAAAGAAAGAGAGGCACGGGAAGAGGTAGATTAGGGCATATAGTCACTTAAATCAATTTAAAAGTGGATGGCTACCTTTAATATTGCCATCCTTAATGCACGTAGTGTCAAAAACTACAAAAGAAAGTTAATGATTCTATCGTATCTGAAAAAAATACAGGCTGAAGTTTTCTTTTTACAAGAAACTCATACTGCTTCATTATCTGAAATAGAGCAGTTAAAGAGAAGCTGGGTTTGGGGTCCCTCATACTGGACATTTGGAGATGAGGCATCAGGTGGCTTAGGGATTCTCTTTAAAGACGCAGATTTCTCTGTAATTGAAGTACTAGACATATGTCCTGGAAGAGCCTTAGTATTAGATTGTAGGTTTAGGAACTTTGATTTTCAATTTATAAACATCTATGCACCCAGACAAAAACAGCCAGGACTGAGTTGTTTAATTTAGTTAGGCCTTATCTGTACACCAGAAAACACATTATATTGGGGGGGAGGGGGAGGGATTTTAATTGTTGTCTAGATATCCACATGTCAGATACAAGGAAGATATATTGTGACTCACACAACCTTAAACATATTATTAAAGAAGCTTTCCTGGTAGATACTTACAGGAAGTTAAACAAGAATTTGTCAGTGCCGAATGTTGCTTGCTTATATGTGCTGTTTAGGTATTTGGAAGTGATAGTACCATGCCTAAGAAAAGTCATGTGCCCCCCCCCCACCCCAAGACATCCACTGTGTCTTTCTGTTCAGTATTCACAGAAGAGTGAGATGGGTAAGGCCATCAGCAGTACAGCAGTTGCTAAGGGGGTGAAGAGGTGGACAATGGTCCATTCACAGGCAAAAGAGTCCTGCAGGAGCTGACTAAATTGAAGGTGGACAAAGCGATGGGACCAGATGGCATACACCCAAGGATATTAAGAGAACTGTGGAGGGAGATAGTGGTACCTCTGGCAGTCATGTTCATTGAGTCATTCAACACAGGGGTGGTACCACAGAATTGGAGGAGGGCACATGTGGTCTCTCTACACAAATTTGGCAGCAGGAAGGAGGCAGGGAACTATAGGCCGGTCAGCCTCACCTCAGTAGTGGGGAAGATCATGGAGACATTGCTTAAAGAAAAGACAGTGGGACATCTAGAAGGTATCAGAGCCCAGGACCATAGGCAACACGGATTCACAGTGGGGAGGTCATGTCAGACAAATCTGGTTGATTTCTTTGACTGGCTGACAAAGGAAGTAAATCAGGGTGGGGCAGTAGACAACGCTTACCTTGATTTCAGCAAAGCCTTTGACACCGTCCCACATAGGAGGCTAGTAAACTAGCTGGACAGGCTGGGCTTGGGGGAAAGTGTGGTAAACTGGGTTAGAAACTGGCTAACAGACAGGAGGCAGAGAGTGGTGGTAAATAGGGTGCAGTCTGGAGAGAGGGTGACCAGTGGGGTGCTGCAGGGATCAGTCCTGGGGCCAGTCCTGTTCAATGTCTTCATTAGTGACATTGCAGAAGGGCTGAAGGGAAAGGTCTGCCTGTTTGCAGATGACACCAAGATCTGTAATACAGTGAATACCCCAGAGGGGGTGGAGAAAATGAGGAGGGACCTGGGGAAGCTTGAAAAATGGTTTGAGGACTGGCAATTGAAGTTTAATTCAAAAAAGTGCAAAATGATGCACCTGGGACACAGGAACCCTGGGAAAAGCTACAGGATGGGAGGGGGAAGGGATTTTCTGACTGTCGCAAGGAAGGAAAGGGACCTGGGGTTCTTATTTCAGGTGTCCTGAAAATGTCAAAGTGCTAAGGCAGCTGGGAGGGCCAGTGACATGCTGAGGTGCATAGGCAGGGGTATCGGCAGCATGAGAGAGGTAGTGATGCCATTATATAAAACTGTGGTCAGGCTTCACATGAAGAACTGTGTACAGTTCTGGAGGTCGCACCTTCGTAAGGATATTAACAGGCTAGAGATGGTCCAGAGAAGGGCGAATAAGATGGTACAGAGCTTGCAACACAAGACTTATGAGGAGAAATTAAGGGACCTCAATATGTACTCACTGGAAGAGAGGAAGGAAAGAGGGGATATGATAGAAACATTCAAGTACCTCGAGGATATAAACAAGGTGCAGGGGGAGACATTTTCTGATTCAGGAGGAGCATAAGAACGAGGGGGCATGACATGAAATTGGAAGGTGGAAGGTTTAGAGGGAATGTGCAGAAGTTCTTCTTCACAGAGAGGGTAGTGGACATGTGGAGTAGTTTGCCTCAGGAGGTGGTGGGAGCAAGCACTGTGGATGGATTCAAGCATTCTTGGGACAGGCATAGGTGAACCATAGAGGTACAGCAGCGAGTGTGTTAGAAGCAGTAATCCAGTACAAGGGTTTATGGGCAGACTAGATGGGCAGGCAGTTCTTATCTGCTGACAATTTAAATGTTTTTATGTCTGTGTCTCTTTCTTTTATGAATTACAGACAGACAGAGAAACACACACAAGCATATGCCACTTGCATGTGCTGTTCCCCACTATGTCCTCCCTAACACATTACTATCCACAGACTTACAGAGAGAGGACACAGCACACATTGTCTCTTCAGTGCTGCTCCACCAGTGTCTCTGTCTCTCTCTCTCTCTCACTGTTACTCTGCATGTCTTGCTTTCTCTATGTCACTCTATCTCTAAGCACTGAGCTCCGTTCTTGAATGTCGGGGAAAAAATTCAGTTGTGCTCTCTCACTGGGATGGGGGGGTTGGCAGAATGGGACACAGAGAACTTATTGCGTGGGAGGTGGGGAAGCAGCACAGAGGTTCCCAAAGGAAAAAAAGACACTGAGCGAGACAGAGAGAGACACACACACACACAGCAAATACACAAGTCTCTCCTGCACACAAACTGTAGCACTGTTCTGTACTGGGGAACAAGGGGAGGATGCCACAGACAACAACATCCCAATGTTTTCTCTCTTGCTGTCTCACAGGACATTTCAGCCATGGTGCAGGTGCAGAAGAGTGATGATGCTGTCTCTCTCTCTATCATCTGTGCACTGAGGTTGGGGAATGTGCAATGGGGCAGCCACAGCTGGGGGGTGGCAGGAAAGGAAACTCTGGGTGACCACTGTCACGCTCAGTCTCTCCTCAGCTCTCTTGTATTACAGCCTCAGAGGGCTCTATACTGCTGATCATTACTTCCACTGTTTCTGCGGACAGAGACAGAGACATAGACAGACATAGAGAGAGAGAGAGAGAGAGAGAGAGACACACAGCACATTGCCGCAACTTTAGTACCTACTGTCTCCCACTGTCTGTGTGTCTCTCTCTCTGTCTTACACACCAGACCACATGGCCACTGTCACTGTCAACTAGCTCCTTGCCCACTCAGACTGCTGATTATTTGCAAACTGGACAGGGTAGTGGCAGGCAGAACACACACAGATGCTCTGTCTCCAAGCTCAAAGGCTACACAGCTGCCATGCGCATCTCGCTGTCTTGCACTGTGTGGTGTTTCTATGTCCCTTAGCCACAACTTGTCACACAGACACGAGATTGCTGTACCATTGCCTGACATTCTCTGCATCCCGGTTGCTCTCTGTCTGCGTCAGACTGCACAGTGGGATCACTTCACCCAGCTTATCCCCATTGCACTTCACCAACTTGATGACATAATCTGTCTGTGCCACTGGACTGCAGTCTGAAAATGCAGTCTGACTGCACACAGCATGGACTAGGGCCTCAGAATCTACAAATTGTGCAGGACGGTACTGTTTTCACTGTGGGCTCAGTGCCCGGTGGTCCGCGGGGTGGCTGAGTGTGTACACAGAAGTTGTTAACTGTGCTCTGATTGCATGAAGGTCTGCATTATCGCACAGTCAGGTGCTGCTACACAGTCAATCAAATCCATTCAAAAGAAGAATTGTTCGGTTTCACTTTAAGAAAAAAAGTGTATTCTTAGAGCTGCGAGAATTTTTGGAGTGCTTCCGGATTATTCTGCTATTTACAAAATGCATGCACAGTCTGAGTCGGTCATCCACTCTGGCTTTCGGAGCATATCAGGTTTCAGCCCTTACAGCAATGCTTGTCCCACAGAGCACTAGGCAGCTTTGTGGTGCATTGTTTAAGCTAAAGGTTCTCTGGTTCCTCCCGTAATTTGTGAGGCTGATAGCAGCACGGATTAGCCAGTTATGTTAGCACGGTCACTGGAGCCTGGCTCAAGGAAATGCAAAACATGAGGAGACAGGAGGGTCAGAGGGAAAACAAGAGAGAATGAGGTACGGGGAACACACGAGACAAAAGGTGGGCTGGGAGGAGGGCGAGACAGCAAGGAAAACGGAGCAATGGAGCGGAGGGGAGAGGGCTTTATGTATATGAAATGGAAGAAGTGTTCTCTCATTGGAGCAGTTCATTTGTTTCAAGTACACAAAGTTTCTACCCATAAACTGTAAACCATTGTCATACTTAGCTTGCATGATAATTGGTCTGTCAAGGATGAGCCCAATGCAGCTTGACCTGCTTTGGGCTAGTCAGTGACACCCCTCTGCAATGTCATTCTCTGTAACAAAACATTTCTTGTGCAAGCAACATAAAAGGAAGAGAAAGGCAGACAGTGAATGTAATTAGAGTGGATTCAGTATTTCGAATCTTTGATAGGTGGAGGAGAGGAAAGCCCCCCGGCCCCAAAGCCACCTCGCAGTTCAGACCAATACCAGTATGTTTGCTTGCCTTGCAAATGAACACAAGCATTTGTCAATGCTGAATGGTTGCTTGCTGGCATTAGTAGTGGAAGTGCAGGAGTTAGGCAGATGCAGTATAAGAATGGCAGTGAAGTATTGAACTGATGTCAACTCCACCCCCACCCTGCAGAGATGGACAGGCATTGGGGTGTGCCTTTGGGTTGTCGCCCATAACAGTCACAACATTTCAGCTTACCCTACCCTGCAGACACTTACAAGTGTCAAGGTGTGCCTTGGGATGTTCAGGCTTTACACTCACCTCATTCCATAAGGACATACGCTGAAATGGGTGCAGTATAGGAGAATGGGGTGAACTCTGGGGCCAAAGAGTCCAAGGTGCACTTTGATGCCTGTCACTGGTTGCGGGGTTGGGGTGGAATGGTGTGAGCATTACTTTCAACAGTCCTAAGTCACACCCCTGATGCCTGTCAGTTCCTACAGGGTAGGGCATTATGGCTGGAAACCCTAAAACCCTGGGCATTTCTTGGTAGTTTAACTTCAGGTTTTCAACATGGGCTTTTTGTGACCCCACTGCATGAACAGTGACACTATCAGTTTGTTAGCCGAAAGGTGCTTTTGCACAGCGACTGCGCCAATTGGCGCCACAGGTGTGAAAACACATTTTTGAACAGGATGTGAAAAATGACAGCTGTACAGTTCTTGAGGAGGTGTAATAAAATGGAAATGCTAAAAGTCTGGAGTAAAAATATAAAAAAACTGGTGAAGTCATGAGCATGTGTAGAAACTGCGCAATGCACACCTGTCATTATTTTGGGGATTTTTTACACCACAGTTTGAACATAGGCATTTTGGGACCTCTGCTCTTGAACAGTGCCACTGTGATTTTCTTAATCTGTCCTGAACACTGATTTCCCACAGCAACTGCGCTATTCTGCACCGGAAGTGCGAAAACAAATTTTGGCCAGGATGTGAAAAATGACAGCTGTACTGTTCATAAGGAGGTGTGGAAAAATGCCAATGTTGAAAATCTGGAGTGAAAATATTATAAATTTGTGAAGTTACGAGGGTGCATGGAAACTGCACAATGCACGCTCATAACACAGTCATTTTATGGACTTTGCCATTTTAAGACCTCTGCTCATGAACAGTGTCACTGTGATTTTCTTAATCTGTCCCGAACATTGATTTCACACACCGACCATACCATTGTGTGCTACATGTGCGAAAAAATGACAGCTGTACTGTTCATAAGGAGGTGTGGTAAAATGGTAATGTTGAAAATCTGGAGTGAAAATATTAAAAAACTCTTGAAGTTACGAGTGTGCATAGGGACTGCGCAATGCACACTCATAAAACAGCCATTTCTGGGCATTTTTTCACCACATTTTCAACATAGGGTTTTGGGGTGCCTATCTCATGAACTGTGACACTGTCATTTCATTAATTAGTCCCAAAAGGTGATTCTGCGCAGTGACCGTGAAATCACCTTTCAGGACTGAATAACAAAATGGCAGTAACTGAGTTCGTGAGGTTACGAGAGCGGCATAGGAACCGCGCAATGCACACATAAGTCATTAGAATTTTTTAAATCCAATTACCAACATAGGGTTTTGGGGCCTATCTCATGAACAGTGACACTGTTATTTCATTAATCAGTCCCGGAAGGTGATTCTGCACAGTGACCGTGAAATCACCTTTCAGGACTGAATTACAAAATGTCAGTAACTGAGTTAATGAGGTGGGGTCCCAAAAACCCTGTGTTGAACATTTGGTGAAAAAATTCCCCAAAATGGCAGGATATCCACCTAAGTTGAAAAAAACCTATTTATGACATTATATAGTTTACCGGCATTTCTTCAGTTCGTGGTCGGCTTTGAATAATGCAGACATGTTCTCAGTCCACTGAAGATCATCGCACTGGGCTCTGGAGGTAAGTATGGGGTGAGGGGGGATATGGGGAGGTGGGGTGTGCAGAAGGTGAGCATGGATTGGGCAAGGAGTTGCCACAGACAGCATGGGACAATTTTCTTTATTTTTACAGGAAAAAAACAAGCGGGACTATTGGCACACTGGGGATGGGCTCCCAGCATGCCACCTGGATGTTTGTTGGGGAAGGGGAAGTGGAGCCGATGGGGATTGGGCACCCCGTTGGCCATACAGTGTGCTGGGGGGATGCATGAGCCGAGGGGATTGGACACCTTCAGCATGCAAAAAAGGTGCATCATGCCAATGGGGATTGGGCCATCCCATGAGCAAATTAACTGGGAAGGATCATGCCAACAGGGGATTGGCACCTCATTGGCTTTTATTTTATTTATTTAACTGTTTCATCAGGAAGGCACACTGAACGGCTGGTGGCGGCATTCCGTCAGCTTCATGGGGACTGTGAGAGGCTGACGGAGAAGTTGTCACCATGGGGCCCCACACAGTGCAGCTTGTAATTGGCTGCTGCAGTCTGGGACACCCGCAGCAAAAACGGCTGATTGCATAATGACGGGGTGCTCCCTGATTGCAGTGGCCAAGATTCTTTGATCATAGTGGCATGCTCATTAGCTGCTATCATTGACAGCATGCTCCTCTATTCGCTACAGCAGAGACCAGCCCAGAACAGACTGCTGCTATTCGGCACAACACTGCCACATCTCCACAACCTGCTTTGAGAAGGAAGGTGATGCAATGTGTTTCTTGCTCATGCGTGCAAGCAACACAAAAAGGACCCTGGATCTACCTACCATAGACATATACTGTATATTCTACCAGGATAGAGTGTTTGTTTCAAAATATTGCACACCAACACATGTTACTTTAAAGCCAACAGAATTTTCTGATCACTTAATGTTAATAGGGGATCATAATATAGGTATAGCTCCTCCTAAATTCATCTCATCTAAAAGTAGATGGAAATTAAATGCAGAGGTTCTGCTACAGGAGGAAGCAACAAACAAAGTAGAAACCAGTGCATGTACGATGATTTATGGAAATGATGGGCAGACACAAAAAAAGATATACAGCAGCTTTTTATGCAATATGGGAGGAACAAATAAAATGCAGAATATACAAAATACTTAGATTATAGAAATCAACTCTATAAGCTAATGTCATTTACAGACAAGGAAAGAACAAAATATAAACAACAAATATTAGAGATAAAAAAATATATGAGGCAATATTAATATGATAGAGCAAAATCTTTAGAGGCAGAGATGAGGTACGGGACAGAAAATCTCCTGCATCAGACCCTTTAATGGCATGCAAGCAAAGGCTGGACAAAACAATTATTGATTGGGCTATACAAAATTGATGGGACTATTGAAAATAGAGATGTGAATATATTACAGTTAACACAGTAACATCTGAAATAGGAATTTTCAGAAGGTATGCATGGGGGAAGGAAGAAGCTAGAAACCTTGCTTTCAGCCTCTTCACCCTACATAACAGTGGAAAAAGTAGATAGATTGCAAGCTCCGATATTAAGAGATTAAATTTTGGGTACCCTTAAAGCTTTAAAAACAGGAACAGCTCCAGAAATAGACGGGCTGACTAATGATTTTTATAAGAAATATACATTGGAAGTTAGTATTATATTGGAACAAGTGTTTGACTATGTTTTACAACAAAAAGGGGTCTCACTGCCAGACTTTGGCTCTACAGTAGTTAGTTATCTTTGCAAAAAAGGAGATAAGCACTCACTGGAAAACTGGAGACCGATTAGCATTCTTAAATGTAATTATAAAATATTAGCCAAAATTTTATTCAGCAGATTGCAGAGAGTAACCAGTAGCTTAATTGATGAAGCCCAAACTTGCTCTATTCCAAAAGAACATATAGCACAACCTCTTTCTTATAAGGGAACTTTTTGAAATCAAATGAAGGCAAAACAAAGAAGGGTACCTTATTGCACTGGATCAGGCCAAAGCCTTCAATAAGGTAGAACACCATTATTTATGGCAAGTTTTAAAAAGATATGGGATCCCTTCGAAAGTAATCTCTTGGGTACAAATCTTGTATAAAGAAGCACAGTGTACCATCAATGAATGGGTTTTTGGGAGAGTTAATGCCTTTTAAGAAAGGAATGAGGCAGGGATGCCCATTGAGTCCACTCTCATACACATTCACCCTAGATCCCATCATTAGGGAGATAAAATGGGATATGCAAATTATAGGATTATCGCCAACAATAGAAAGTCAGGAAGAAAAAATCACTGCCTATGTAGATGATGTAGTGGTTATAGTGAGGAATAGAGATTCTGGTTCAAAAGCCCTGCAAATATTTAGGAAATTCTCACAAATCTCAGGAGCCAATATTAATATGGGGAAAAGTGTTGTTATCCCTATGAAACAAGGGGAGGATCTGGGTCATAGTCTAGAAGGAATTAAAATTAGTGAGGAACCACAGAAAATTTGGGGTATTTGGTTTTGTGCACAAAATACAGCATTAAACAATTGGGAAAAACAATTTGGGGTATGTGAGGTGAAAGTATAGGTTTGGAAAAACTGGAAGACTGGGAAAAAGAAAAGAGTTCTAATATTAAAAAACATTTTATTACCTATCTTTATTTATTTAAGTGCAGTATTTAGTCCCCCAGCTCACCTCAAGATCAGGCTTTACAACAATTTATTTCAGATGTTGTGGGGAAGCAGATTAAACCTGGTAAAGAAGCAAGTCACTTGTAGACCAATGAAAAAGGGTGGATTAGATACGATAAACCCAGTGATTTTTTTACACATTTTTAGATGAATATCTAAAATATACAAAACAGAAAGGAAATCAGTTGGGCAAAAGTGGGTTAGGGACACCTTACAAATATATATGGGAAAATTGGATCTTTTACCTCCAAAAATACTGCAGCAATGGGCTATCCTAGAGTATGTTATAGACTTAAAAATTGAGACAGTGAAAAATAGAAAAAGGTATTTTTTTGAGTCTAGAAAGAAAACAACTTTATCAGAGAGTGGTGGGAGATATATATATATATCAAGAGTCCCTGTTATTTCCAGAATCTACACCTTGCCAGACACCGTATGTATTAAAAATATTAATGGATAATTGAATACCACAATCTATGTGGGACATTAACTGACTTTCTTGTCATTGGAGCTTGGGGGTAAGAGGGAACTTAAAACAAGGCCATAAAGGTAAGATATTGTCCACAAATATCGTGCACTGCAGTAGTGGAAACTTTACAGCATTTCCTTTTAGATTGCCCTGAGACAAGAATATTCTGGCAAGAGGCAGCACTTAAATGGAACTGACCTTTTTTTACAGAGGCTTAGCTATCAGACCCTAGTATTAGGGGATTTCTCAGGTATATGGAGGATTTTTTATGTGAGTACTATCAGGTTAGTGTTTGCAGTCATAAAATATTACTTATGGCAGAGTAGGTGTCAGCTGGTACTACAACAGATAAAACTCTCCCAGGGGTTTTAATAATGCAAATAGAGACAGCATTGGAACAGGTTAAATCTAATGGTGAGAAAACATTTACAAGGGATAAAATCAGGTCTCTATGGAGAAACATAGGTTTTGTAACCTAAGAGGCAAATATTCTAATCATGGGTTATGGCTTGGAAAAAAACCAAGAAGTCATCAAGGAACAGTGGGGGTTGTGAGTGAGTGTGTATACACACACACACACACACACACACACACGGTATATATACATTTTCTTTGTGGGTTTTTTCTTTTTTGGGGGCTGCATATGGGATGAATATATTTTATTTTACTTTAATGTTTTTCTACTCTTTTCGAGAAGTGCTATGGGATCTTCAATGTCCACCAGGGCTTCAGTTAACTCCATTTTGGGAGTATTTGACTCCCAAAAATAAGGCAAAAACTTCCAAAATAAAGGGGAAGGAAGTCTTTGACTTCCAAATGTAAAAAACAAAAATTCTATGACTTCCAAAACTGAAGGCACAGAAGCTAAAAATTATGGATTTTTCTAAAACAAATTGTATTTTACCACTAATCTTTGTCTTAACATCCATAAATTGATCCTTCTTAGAATACTGGCTTTCAAATTGTGGGATCTGGGAAGTACTTTGACTTCCAAAAAATTTGAATGATGTCCTGATTTTTACTCATGAAGTATCTGACTTCCACAAAAAATAAACTAACTGAACCGCTGATGTCCACCTGAGCACCCACCAGAACAGGCAGACAGGACCTCAGTTTAATGTCTCATCTGAAAGATGGCACCTTAGGAGTGCAGCAACCTCCCTAATGCTGCACTACAGTATCAGTATTTAACCCAAGTGCCTGGTGTGGGGCTAGAACCCACAGCCTTCTGATCTTCCGGCCTCAGAGGTGAATGTGCAACCTGTTGAGCCACTGACACTGCTAAATACATATGAAAAAGCAAAAAAAAAAAAACTTTTATTTCCCACGATGGAACTTGGGAGAAAATATCTCACAAGTGAGCTGCTCATCAGTGCCCCTCCCCATAAGGAGGCATATAGCTGAGACAACAAGAAGACACATGCCCATACGGTGTCTTCACTGCTCAGTGGAGGTAACCGCAGTTACCAACTTTAATTTACTCATCCAACATAGCTTTAAATCTGTCAAAGTCAGGTGCAGAAACCACTTGTTCAGATAACTGATTCCAGAGTCTAACTGATCTTGATACAAAGCCATGTCTCCGTAATTCAGTTTTGCACAGCATCTCCATGATCTGATGCTTGTGTCCTCTCAGATCATACTTTTGCTCTTTGTACACAACTCTCAAATCATTTTGTAACACCTCATCCTTTAAAATTTTGTATAATAGTAGTAGTAGGGCACCCCTTGCTCACCTAACCTGTAGGGGGCCATAAACCTAGTTTATCTAGTCTTTGTTCATATGGTTAATCCCTGTAACCAGAAATTAACTTGGTAAATAATCTCTGCAGTTTTTCAACCAATTTTTATGTTGTCTTATATGCACAGCGTAAGGAACATTTTGTGGCAGCTGGCTGGAGTAGCAGGTTGTGGAGGTACGGCAGTGTAGTGGCCAATGGTGCCATTGCTTTTGGGGCTGGTCTCTGTGGCATCATTGAGTGAGCACACTGTCTATGACATCAATTGAGAAACGTGCCACCAACTTGAAAGAATTTTGATGCTGTGATGAGGGAGCGCCCCGTCATTATGCCTTGCCTGCTGAAACATTTCAATAAACATGGCAGTGGCTGCTGCCATCTGCCTATCACAGTCCCCAGAAAGCCGACATTAGGGGTGCCCAATTCCCACGTTGGCATGCCCCCTCCCCAGTTCATTTGCCGATGGGGGAGCCCAATCCCTGTTCCAAGAATGTTCCCTCTGTTTTATTTCTAGTTTATGGGGTGCACAATCTCACTTGACATCATGCCCCCAAACACAGACATGCTTTCTTTGCTGACATGGGGTCCAATTTCCATTGGCTTCAGTCCCCTGTCCCCAAAAAACACAGGTGGCATGGTGGAAGTCCATCCCAGTGTGCCCAAAACAAAGCTCCGTAAAAAAAAAAAACTTCCCGCGATGTCCTCCCCCACCCCATAATACAGAAAAACAGTCCCTCGTGGTCACGACACCACCCTCCCCAACCCGCACCCATCCCTTTGTGCACCCCACCTTCCTGCACCCTCCTCACCCCATACTTACCTCTGTAGCTTGGTGCAACGATCCTCAGTGGAGCGGGAGATGTCTGAACTCTTCAAAAGCTGACCGCAAATTGAAGAAAAAGACGGTAAGCTGTATAATGCTCTCGAAAATGCAACTGCCGCTAGCCTAGTGTAAAAAAAAATATATATATATATACTCTGTTTGACAATGCTCACTGAGTGCTCCCTCTTCCTTTCCCTACTAATTCCTCCTCCCTATCTCCTCCTTCTACTCCCACCAGCTCTCTCCCTACCATAAGTTTTGCACCTTTTGTTATCTTTTGCTTCGTTTGAGATTGTATTCTATTGAAACAAAATTGTAATTGAACTGTAACTTTTTTGTTTGTAAGTACTGTGTCCCTTGTACTACTGTTCTGATGTCCTCTTTGTGACGAGGTACCTTTGTAAATGAGCCTCTGGCTCAAAGGTTTCTAAACTGATGTTTAACTAAATAAATAAATAAATAAATAATGGCATCAGTGGAGGGGTTTCAACTTAGGTGGATATCTCAGCTGTTTTTGTGACTTTTGGCTCCAAATTTTCAACATGGGGTTCTTGAGACCCCACCTCATGGACTCAGTCACTGTCATTTTGTTATTCAGTCCTGAAAGGTGATTTTACGGTCATTGCGCGGAATCATCTTTTGGGACTGATTAATGAAATGACAGTGTAACTGTTCATGAGGTGGGCTCCCAAAAAGCCCATGTTTAGTAGCAGTAGTAGTAGTAAAAAGTCTATTTCTGATATCAGAAACAGGATAAAACCCAATTTAGCATCAGCTAATTTACAATGGGGTCCTACTATGCAAAAACATCAGTTTCATTTTAAATACATACAGATACACACATTATACATACATGGGACATAATACATATATGACCAGGGAAAAAACAAATAATAATTACAACAATAAACCATATATACAGACATCTCAAATACAGCAACTTTTTAAGGACATTGCTTCCTTTACAAGCCATGATTTTATTTCATTCCAGGATATTTTATTTATGCTTGACCTCAAGTGACCTGAGAATGAATTCCACAATTTTGGACCTTCATATACATAACAATGTTGGCCCTTCACTGTTCTCATAAGTGGTACTCTAAATTTTACTTCCTCTTCAGATCTCAAACCTACCTTAACATTCCATTCCTCCAGAAACTCCACAAGATATCCTGGAGCTTTTTTAAAGTAATAGCGATAAGTTAACCATTGCACATGCATATTTCGTCGTTCTGTCAAGGATATCCAATTTAAGTTCATGTAAAGGGTGCAATGATGTGTTTTCCAAGGTGCATCCAAAACAAAATGCGTATATTTATTATAGATAACATCAAGCTTTTCTAAATTGCTCCTAGCTTCCCCTCTATATATGACATCACCATAATCGATATGCGGAATTATCAAATTCACAATCTTTAACCTGACATCAAATGAAAAACAATTTCTATGCTTGTACAATACCCCAAACTTTTTACACAATTTTTGTATCAAGTTATCAATATGAAAATCCCAACTACAATGAGAGTCCAACCAGACTCCCAAGTATTTGTAACGATCCACAGAGGCCAGGCTACACCCATCCAATGTCTTAATATCCAAATCCACAGATACTTTTTTATTTGAAAACAACATTACCTGTGACATCCGTGAATTTAAATCCAAACCATGTTCTGAAAAATATATTTGTAGTATATTGAAACATTTCTGTAATTTTTCCTGTATATATCCCACAGATTTCCCTTCAAGACACAAAATTGTATCATCTGCATACAAATGGTGCCGGACATCATTCATCAGATGTCCAACACCATTTGTATATATATTAAATAGGATGGGTCCTAGCACTGACCCCTGAGAAACACCAGAATTAATACTTAGATAACAAGATACAAAATTACTACCTAACCTAACCCTTTGTTATCTGCCATCCAGGTAGGCATGGAACCAATCCAGGGCTCCCTGGCTGAGGCCTACAGATCTCAATTTTTCCATCAATACCTGATGTCCCAAAGTGTCAAAAGCCTTCGACAAATCAATATAAATTGCTCCAACCAGAAGGCCCCTATCCATGGCCACCTGGATGTCCGACACAACCTTGACAAGTGCAGTAGTAGTAGTACTGTGTTGTGCCCTAAAGCCTGACTGGTATTTATTGAATTTTTTGTTTTATGTTGCAAATGTAGTGAACAAATTCCAAAAAATGACTGTGTTACGAGCATGCATTGTGCAGTTTCCACGCACACTCGCACGTTCAAGAACTTTTAATATTTTCACTCTAGATTTTCAACATTGCCATTTTTTCACACTTCCTTATGAACAGTACAGCTGTCATTTTTCACATCCTGCTGAAATGTGTTGTCAGACATCTGGCACACAATGACATGGTCGCTGTGGGAAATCAACGTTTGGGACAAATTAAGAAAATCACAGTGCCACTGTTCATGAGCAGAGGTCCCAAATGCTTTCATGAGGTGGGGTCACAAACAGCCCATGCTGAAAATTTGGAGTGCAAATACCAACAAACGCCTGGGCATTAAGGTTTCTAACCATAACGTCCCACCCTGTAGAGACTGGCAGGTGTCAGGGGTGTGACTTTGGATTGTCAGCTGTAATGCTCATGCTATGCCACCCCCACCTTGCAGCCAGTGACAGACATCACGGTGTGCCTTGGACTCTTTGGCCACAAAGTTCACCCCATTCTCCTATACTGCACCCATCTCAATGTATTACCACATGAAATGGGGTGAGCATAAGGCTCAATGACCTCAAGGCACAACACAACACTTGTTGGAGTCAACAGGGTAGGGTGAGGTGAAATGGCATGAGCGTTTTGGCTGACAACCTAAAGGCACACCTCAATGCCTGTCAGTCTCTGCAGAGTAGGGTGGGGTTGGCGTCAGTTCCATACTTCACTACCATTCCTATTATGCATCTCTCTAACTCCTGCACTACCAATGCCAATGCCAGCAAGATAACATTCAGCATTTACAAATGCTTGTTTTATAAATGGGTTCCAACTCTGGGAACAGTAATACAGGTGAGGTCTTAAATAGGATTTGAACAAAGGAAGTAGATTTTTCAGACCTCTGCATTGTTTTGAAAAATTGCCTCATTTGTTTCATGTCTTCAAAGGATGGCATATTTGTGTCCACCATTGGCTCCTCTATTTTCTTGTCAGGCAGAGGAACCTCAAGTCACTAGTCCTTTTGTTTTCATTAGCCATCTGAAGTACTGACAGGCATTCATTCTGGGAGTGGAACAGCAGTCCTCAGTAGACAGCTTAAATGCTACCTTGATCAACATTTAAATTAGCCGAGAGGGTGGAGAAAGGAATCAGGAAGGCATAACTTGCCCTCACAAACAGACTGAAGTACAGAGTAGGGAGCACTTGAGGGGAGACAAATCCCCCAGAGTGCAAAATAAAAGAAGCCGAGTGGTAGAAATGAAATGGGAATGCAAGGAATAAAAGGAGAGGGGGAAGGAGGGAGGGCAAAAAGGAAATAAGGGGGGTAGCAGGCTGAGTGGTAACAAAATATGGAAGGCCATGTGTGCAAATGCAAGGAGTCTAAGAACTAAAATTCCAGACTTAGAGGCCATCGTGACAGAGGAGGAACCAGATACTGTGACAATTACTGCATCATGTTGTCCTGGAAAGCACGATTGGGACAGGGCCATTCCAGGCTATACTCTGTTCTGGAGAGTCAGGGGAAGAAAGGGAGTAGCGGTGATACTATATGTAAAGGGAAGTATAAAAACAACAGTGATACAGGGAATCCAGGGAGAGTGGAGGTACTGTGGGTCACCCTGGAGATGGGAAACAGAGTCACTATTCACACTGGTGTGATCTACAGACCTCCAACACAAGGAGGATTTAGATAAGGTACTGGTGGAAACTATTCACAAAATGGCAGAAAAGGGGGAGGTGCTGCTAATAGGGGACTTCTATCTGCCGGATGTACAGTAGTATGGAGCCTCCCTACTGCAGCTTCAGCTAGAAACAGGGACATGCTGGATTTCCTGCAGGAGGCATTCCTCAGACAACTAGCTAGGAAGCCCACTCATGATGTGGCAGTGCCGGACCAGGTGCTCTCTAACAGGGAAATTGTTGTACATGACAAGGTAGGGTGCCACCTGGGGACCAGTGATTACCAGTCAACATAAGGACAGCAGTGGAATCAAGCCACAGAAGAGGGAAGGATCCTGGACTTCAGGAGGGCAGATTTAAAAAAAAAACTGGTGAATACCTAAGGGACAATCTAGCGTGGTGGGGGGTGGGAGGGGATGAACTGAGTGAGGTGGAGAAACAGTGAGCAAAGCTAAAAGATGGCATAGTGAAGGCAACAAACCTCCATACAAAGCAAGAGAGCAAAAGCAAGCGGAAAAAGAGACTGCTATGGTTCTCGAAAGAAGTGGCTAAAAAGGTAAAAGCTAAAAGGGTAGGCATTCATAAGGTATAAGGAGACACTGAGAGGGGAGAAAAGGGAGGTGTAACAGCCCTTTGACTCAGCTAGGCTGTGCCGGGGCCCTCTGGTCAACTCAGTACACATCTCTGAGGGGGCCAGCCTGGGTTCCACAGTGGTCAGAAAATATGGTGCGATGCCTCCACCCAGAGTAAGTGGCAGTGGGTACCTGTGGACAAAGAATAGGTTACCCCCAGGAAAATATGTAAGCTGCTCCCCGATCACCCTCCCCACAGAGTAGCAATTATCCACCCCCAACCACTCTATTGCAATAAATCGCAGTGACAGTAGTTATAATGCAAACAGTAAGAATATTTATTGAGGGAGGGGAAAGGGAAGAACGAGAAACACAACACACTGTTTCAATAAGGATTTTTCCTCCATGGTAACTCCTTCCTTCCTTCCCACCACTAGAGGCACTCAGAAAAGTCCCTATTTGGTGGGTACCTCACCGAGGTAGTGATGCAGGCATGGAGTCTTTCATCGGGACCCAAATAACTGTGAAACACTTTTAACTCTTTGGCTTTTGTCGTCAAGGCACAGGTCAGGAAGCATAGGAAAAACCAGGAGCAGTTGTAAAATTCACAAAAAATATTTATTTACACTAGCAGTAACATAAAAAAATAAACTTGTTCAGAATAACTTTTTACAAAGGCAAAATAAAATAGAGGAGATCCATCAGAGTTTTCCTTTAGTCCATGTGTCCATCTCTGAAAGCAATTGCAGCTCTTTTTATTTTATTTTTTCATTTTATTTGACTCTAGGATTACAAGTACCTTTAAGCCGAGGCTTTTTTACAAAGGTTTCACATCAGATGGTGTACAATACAACACAGGACAATTAAGTACAAGAGTTATGAATAAACATTGGGTTACAGAAACATGGAGACTTAACTTTTCAAACAACATCAAACAACATGAAGTCTTGCTGTATTCTGACAATAGCAGTGATTCCCAACCTTTGAACTGACCAGGAGAACAAAGAGTTAACTTTCTATGCAGGGCATAGAATGCTGAGCTCGAGCTTGGTTGAAGTCTCTGTCTGGAGTGATTCAAACCTAAACCGTCAGATTCTTTACTCCACCTCACTGAACGGCCACTCTGGAGATTCCTCCTTTAGCTTGGTTCGAAAGTCGGTAAAAGTTTCAGTTTTCGTCGGTTTTTAAACCGAAAACGTATCCGCATAGTCGGTTCAGTCTCTGTCTGTGGTGCCGTGAGTACTAGATAGGAATTGTTCTGTTTTTCTGTGTGGAACTTGTAAAAGTGCGGCTCGGTTCGGCTGAACCGGCCATTAGATAGTGAAATTTGTGTGTTTTGCTTAGTGTGTGGTTACCAGTTCTTACTGGTTAAAAAAAAAACGTGTTTTGAAATGTTTTTTTCCAACACCCGTGACACGGTTAGGAACTGATAAGGGAGTCTTGCCTGGCAGTTGCCGAAAAAAGGGTAAGTTTGGTTAGGTTAGCCATGTCTGAGAAACCCAAGAAAAAAACTGGGCCCACTGGGTTTCAACACTGCAGTGAGTGTGGGGAGGTCTTTGCTAAGGCGATCCCCACACCACCTGTGTTTATTGTCTGGGGTTTGACCACCTCGATTCAGACTGCCAAATATGTAAAAACGTTCCCAAATCTACCCTTGAGAAGAGATTAGGTAGACTGAGGGAAAAGGAGCCCGAGAAGTCCGCTGACCCGGATGGCCAGCCTGGTTCAGTTTCAACTGAACCAGAAGGAGTGCCCTCTGACCAGGGCGATACTTCTTCGGGCAAAAGGAGAGCTGATTCTGAGGGATCAGTTCCGACAAAAAGAAAACGCAAAGATAAATCGACCAGTTGGGATCCAGAGGTTCATGTTCCATCCGCCGAAGAGACAGCCAGAGCAATTCAGATTGTGGAATCGCTCTGACCGATCCGACTCCTTCTGGCAGGGGTTCGGTTCGGTTGATTCTCCTGGTTCAAGATTATAACCTTGAAGATTTTTATGAACCGGAATTTGAAGAGGAAGGGGAATTTGAGGATGATGATGTAAGTGAGGGTCTGGATGTGCTCTGTGGAACCGGACATCTCCCCAGACAGACCTTCAGGTGTTTCCTCTCCTAGGCTTTCTGAGTCCCCTTCTCACTTTATGTTTTACAGAAAGGTGGCTGCAACCCTCCAGCTTCCTATGGAGGAGACTGTGGAAGATCAAGAGGAGCCTGATTATGTAGAGATGATGGGCATCCCAGAGTCCAGGAGACTGTCTATTCCCCTCCATAAATCTTTTGGGAAACAGACACAAAAAATCTTAAAGTCTTCTAACACTATACCTCCTGTGGATAGAAGAATGGACAAGAGGTATACACTTTCAGGCTCAGACACGGAGTTCTTATATCTGCAATGCAGCCATGTTGGGGTAGTGCAGGCTGCTGCCTGTGACAAGGCAAATATTCCCTTGGCTTCACCCCCACAAGGACTCCAGGAAGATTGATGCCATGGCAAAGAAGCAGTACATGGCATCTTCTTTGGGATTCAGGCAGGTGAATTACATCGCCTATTCAGCCAGGTACCAGAAGTCCAGGTGGGACACTGTACTGGCACTGGCTAAACAGGCCTCCCCCAAGCTAGTCAAGGAGCTGGAAGCGGTGGCTGCAGATGGGATTGAGGCATCTAAGGTTCAGTTTCATGCTGCTGTGGACTCTAATGATGTGTCATCAAGAGTCATGGCTACATCTGTGGCTCTTCGGAGGATGGCTTGACTCAGATGTACTAGCTTTTCACAGGACACCCAGGCTAAGGCAATGGATTTTCCTGTAGTGGGTAATTCTCTGTTTGGGGAGCAGACAGAGAATTACATGAAGAAAATGGATGAGTACAGGACAACTTACAGGAGTGCTCAGGCCAAGGAAGGCAGGCAACTCCTCAAAGGTAGCAGTCTAGGGGTAGGCCTTTTCAAAGGCCTTTTTAGCAAGCACAGGCCTCTTCTTCCTTTTCTCAGAGGAGGTTCTTCAGAGGGAGAGGCAGAAGGGGGATGAGCAGGGCTGCATCCACTCCTCAGCCTAAAGCCCCTGCCAAGCAGACACCCTGATAGGCCTGCCCAGGTTGACTCTCCTATTCCAGTAGGGGGCAGGCTGGCTTACTTTGTCCAGGACTGGATGTCTATTACATCAGATAAGTGAGTCCTGGAAGTAGTAAGCCAGGAACTGGTTCTCAGCTTCAAAAGATTTCCAAAGATGAGAGCCAGACCTTTTCCACCTGCAAATCTCTCAGAAACCCTTGCCCTAGAGGCAGAGGTTTCTTCTCTCCTAGCTTTAAGAGCCATACAGAGAGTACCTACCCTACACTGGGGCAAAGGACTGTACTCCAGGTACTTCCTGAACCCCAAAAAGACAGGGGAGTGGCAACCCATCCTAGACCTAAGATATCTAAACAAACATCTTTTAAAACCAAAGTTCAAGATGATAACTCTGGGAATAATCCTTCCCTCTCTAAGGCCAGAGGACTGGCTAGCCTCCCTGGACCTCAAAAACTCCTACTTTCACATTCCCATCAGGTGCTCCCACAGAAAGTACCTCAGGTTTGAGTTGCCCTCAGGCCATTATCAGTTCAGAGCAATGCCCTTTGGCCTAACCTCAGCCCCAAGGGTTTCACAAAGTGCCTGGCAGTAGTAGTTGCCTTTCTAAGAAGGCAAAAGATTTCCATTTTTCCATATCTGGACGATTGGCTAATAGTGGGTTAGTCTCCAGACCACGTCAAGTCTCACCTGCAAGTGACCCAGCAAGTGCTCACTTTTCTAGGATTTTTTCTCAACCTTCCCAAGTCAGTTCTCGAACCAGTCCAGCTTCTTACCTTTATAGGGGCAGAACTGGACACACTCAGATCAAGAGCCTTTCTTCCTCTAGAAAGGACAAGGGTTCTTATGTAACTAGCTTCTTCCTTCAGCCTTCAGGTATCTCGACCAGCAAGGCATTTCCTCTAGCTCTTGGGCCACATGGCAGCTTCAACAGCAGTGGTCCAAGGGGCAAGATTCCAGATGAGGGATATTCAGTGCCACCTGAGAGCTTTCTGGTCTCAGAGAAAGGATTCCCTTACCAAACTGATCCCAGTGACTCTACCTTGATCCAAGCCCTCCAATGGTGGCAGGATCAGGACAATTTAAGACAAGGTGTTCCATTTGTTACTCAGCCTTGTTCAGTGGTCCTTACCATGGATGCTTCTGTCCTGGACTGGGGAGCCCATCTGGGATCCCTTACTGCCCAGGGGCAGTGGTACCCCCAAGAATCCCTTCTCCACATCAATCTTCTAGAGCTCAGAGCAGTTTTTCTGGCTGTAAAAGCTTTCTCACAGTCAGTACAGAACAAGGTGGTTCAAGTCTGAACAGACAACACCACCACCATGTGGTACATCAACAAGCAGGGAGGCACTCAGTCCATGGCCTTGTGCACAGCAGCCATGAAGTTGTGGTCATTGGCTTATTCCCTGCAAACCTCTCTTGTAGCAGTTCACCTTCCAGGCAAGGACAATGTGCTAGCAGATGCACTGAGCAGGATCTCTCCGGGCCATCACGAATGGTCCCTGGACCCTCAGGTGTTGAAAGTGATTTTTCAAGGTGGGGCACTCCAGAGATAGATCTCTTTGCAGCCCCAGACAATCACCAACTCCCTCTCTGTTGTTGCAGACCTCCAGTCTTGGGCTCAGTCCCTCTGGATGCTCTGATCCTGAATTGGGAAGGGAAGTTTCTGGCCTTCCCCCCCTCCCATTCCTGTTTAAAGTTTTGATAAAAATAAGGTCTCAACCTTGCAAGGTGATTCTGATTGCTCCAGACTGGGCCAGACAGCCCTGGTACCCCCTGTTGCTGTCCCTAGCAGTCCATCTTCCCCGCTGTCTTCCCATGAATTACAACCTATTAACATCCTCTCAGAGAAGGATTTGGTACCCCAATCTTCAGTCTCTCAATCTCAAAGCATGGCTCTTGAAGAGTTAGAGTTTGCAGATCTGCATCTTTCCCAATGGGTTCTGGATATCCTCAAGACTTCTCGAAAGACCTCCATCAGAAAGACTTACAACTCCAAATGGAAAAGATTCAGCATTTGGTGTTCTAAGAAGCATATTTCTCCAGACACTGCTGGATTGCCTACTGTTCTGGATTATATGGTCCATCTTAATGGCCTAGGCCTCAGACCAGCTACCCTCAAAGTACACTTGTCAGCTGTTTCTGTGTTTATGTCTGTGGGCAAGTCTTCCTCACTATCTTCCCATCCTGTGTTCTGTAAATTTTTTAAAGGATTGCTTTACACCAGTCTTCCTTTCAGAGACCCTGCCCCTGCCTGGGATTTGAATGTTTGCATTGCTCAACTTATGCAACCCTACTTTGAGCCTATGTCTTCACCAGAGCTTAAGTACTTGACTTGGAAAACTGTGTTCCTGGTAGCCATTACCTCTGCAAGGCATATCAGTGAATTGCAAGCCCTGTCAGTGGAACCTGATTTTATCTCATTTCACAGGAATAAAGTGGTCCTTAGAACCAATAGAAGGTTCTTGCCCAGAGTGGTTTCAGACTTCCATTTAAACCAGTCTATATCTCTCCCTGTTTTCTTCACTGATCATTCTTCCTCAGGAGAGAGGAGTCTACACAATTTGGATGTCAAAATAGCCCTTTGTCACTGCATAGAGCATACCAAGGGTCACAGGTTTGACTCCCTCCAGTTGTTCCTCACTTATGGAGAAGTGGGAAAGGGCATACCTGCCACCAAAAGATCTGTTGCCAGGTGGATTATGTCTTGTATACAGTTCTGCTATGAAAAACTGGGAAAAACTCCACCCTCAGGCATGAGAGCTCATTCCACAAGAGGTACAGCTGCTTCCCTTGCTGCTGCCAGGGATATCCCTCTCTTAGAAATTTGTCAAGCAGCCACCTGGAAAACAGTCCATACCTTTACCAAGCATTACTGTCTGGATATCCAGGCTAGGAGTGATGCTCGGTTTGGCACAGCAGTACTTCAGAGCCTATTCCCAAAGTAGGTTCTGTCCCTCCTCCTTGGAGGTGCTGCTTAGTAGTCTGCAATTGTCAGAAAACAGCAAGACTTCATGTTGTTTGAAGAAAAAATTACTCACCTTAGTAATTATGTTTCTTCTAATGGAGTCTTGCTGTATTCTGACCTTCCTCCCTGCCTCCCCTCTCAGAACATGTTTTTGGGAAGTGGGTGGGCAGGTGCAGTGTTGCACCCCAGGGGTGTCTTTTTGCTTGCACCCTCCTCCTTTTTGTTTGGGTGCTGATTTATTATTGTTATTTATAGTAGATTGATTTTTGGTTTTTGTGTTTTCTGACTTGAGTGTTCCTTGGGAATCCAAAACTGTTTTCAGCCAGTTGGCTAGTAAGAATTTTTACAATTTCCAAATAGAATTTTTAGTTTAATTGGGCTCACAAGAATCTGACGGTTTAGATTTGAATCACTCCAGACAGAGACTTCAACCGAGCTCGAGCTCAGCATTCTATGCCCTGCATAGAAAGTTACTCTTTATTCTCTTGGTCAGTTCAAGGTTGGGAATCACTGCAATTGTCAGACTACAGCAAGACTCCATTAGAAGAAACATAATTACTAAGGTGGGTAATTTTTTCATTTTGTCTATGCAAACATACATATTGAGACAGTACTAGGTAAGGATACAAAAGGGAGGAGTAGCCAGAGGCCTTGTCAGCAGCGCATAGGGAAGTGCAGTGGAGAGGAGGGGGAGGGGGATGGGGACATGAGAGAGGGGAGGTGGAAAGGAGGTAGGTAGAGGAGAAAGTAAGTGCTGAGAGGAAAGGGCAGTGGCAGCAGAGAATGGTTGAGGGACAGGAGGGCTGTTTAAGGGAAACAGTCGCAGGTGCTGGAGGCTGAAAGGAGTAGACACAGCCTGGATTTGAAGGCGCCAAGCTTGGGAAGAGAGGAGGTGTCACTACTGAGACCATGTAATCAGAGTGGGGCCCTGTAGGTGAATACTCGTTGCCTCTGAGACATATGGCAGTGAGGGATCTGAAGGAGTTGAGAGTCCGAGCCCCTAGTAAAGCGTGAATTATGAGCAGGAGAAAGCAGAGCTTGGATGCCAGGAGGAAAATAGCCCAGGGTTTTCTTCTTGGCCATTAAGCAGGTTTGGTATTTTATGCAGTTAGAGAGTTGTAACCAGCCAGTTTGGGCATAGAGATCACACATATGGGTGAGACAGTAGGCTCCAGAAATGAGCCGGCAGGCTTTGTTGAGGGCCATAGCTATACGTTGGAGAGCACTGGCAGTGGTAGAGCTGTATACAATAAGGCCATAGTCAATTAGTGTGACCCTTATGGCTTCAGGAGTAAGGCACTGCCTGTACCTGTAGAGAATTCTGATACGATTATTAGCAGCTTTAGCAATGTTGTCGATGCGTAGACCATAGGATAGGTGACTGTCGATTGTGACTTCAAGATATTTAAAGGAGTGTACCTGTTGAAGGGAAGCACCATTGCAGTTTGAGATGGACAAAGGATGATGCCTGTACTTGTTGCAAGTGCCGCAGAAGAGCATTGACTATGTTTTTTTATAATTGATGACTAGTTTGTGTTTAGTAAACCAGTTTTTGACTGATGAGAAGCCAAGCTGTAGTTTGCATTGAAGGGGATAGTGATCCTTGTGGGTGGAGTGGATTACGGCATCATCGGTGTAGAGTAGTATTTGCTTAGGGCAGGACTATGGGAGACTATTCAGAAAGAGACTGAAAAGTAATGGACCTAGAATGGATCCCTGTGGGACTCCAGAGTGGACTGGTCTAGCATCAGAGAGGACGTCACCAGTTTTTACTCTTTGCGATCGGTTTTCAGGGTAACTTTTAAATCATGTCATGGATACAGGTGAGAGCCCGGCGTTTAACAGCTGGTCTATCAGAAGGCAATGATGGGTGGTGTCAAAAGCCTTAGTTAAGTCAATGTAGACAAAGCTAATTAGATGATCATTATCCAGGGAACTGTGGATAGCTCCAGTGAACTCCAGTAGGGCTGATGTGGTGCTGTGGCCCTTTCTGAACCCGTGCTGCTGAGTGCACAAGATATTATATTTATCCACTTAATTCGTAAGCTGGTCCAATACAATCCTTTCAATGGCCTTTGAGAGGGGAGGCAAAATGGAGATAGTCTGGTAGTTCATGTGGAGGGCCCAGTCTCCACTTTTGTGGATAGGAGTAACAGTTGTGGATTTCCAGCTGTCTGGGAACTGACTGAGGCTGAGGGAGAGGTTGAACATTTTTGTTAGAGGGGGTAGTACTTCACCAAGAGTGAAGGATAGCAGTTTTAGGTCAAGTGAGTCTTCACTTATTCGGGTCTTGGCAATTCCTTTAATAATGTATGTGCGGTCATCATGCATCATGACTGCCTTGAAGTAGAAGGGCAGGTATTTAGAAGAAGGGGGTGGGCTGGTGGCATGTGCAGTAGTGTAATCATTATTGAAAAAGTCAGTGGGGAGAACACTGCTGAGGTCGGTGAAGGCTGCGTTGAAGATATTTGCTATAGTTATGGAGTCCAGGATAGTAACCCCATCTATATTCAGCATAGCGGGGGAAGTGTTAATCTGCTTCCCAGTAACTTCTTTAATATTGTTCCAAAAAGATTTGCCATGTCCCCAGCTATTTGTGAGAGCTTCATTATAATCTGCCTTCCTACCATGACCCCCCCCAGCAGGGTTCTCAACATCCTGAAGGGGGAAATCAGGAAATGGCTACCCCTTCTCCTCATATTCAGTTCTTGCCTCTACCCCCCCTCTTCGCCTCCTGCCCTTCTGGGTCACCAGTGTGCACAGCCTAACCCCATCCTTTTTACTCCAACAGCACTTGCGTACTACTTCGAGCCTGCTCCTGGTACACTCATGCACTATAAATGGTTCTATCGCATTATTACTCTTTTGTACGTTCATATGTTCTTTTGTATGATTTTGGACATGTAATGTACTTAATGTTCCACTACTGTTTATTGTACAATACCTTGTGTTCCTACTGTTGCACAATCTTACAATGTTGTATTGTTTGTACTACCCACATACTATTGTAACTGATGATCCTTCACAACCCTATGTAACCCCTCCCCCAGGTCGCACTGTGAGACAAGCAACTTGTTGTTCAGTGTGCCCTTCCGGTGAAACATTTCAATAAATAAATGAATAAATAGAGGCTTTTCATTAGTCAAATGGATTTTGTGCAGGCATTATGGGCACTTTTGTAGTTCTGGATGTCAGCTTGAATTCCTGAGGCCCGTGCCTTCATCCAGAGATAGTCCCTGGCTTTTAGTTGAGCAAGTAGTTCAGCAGAGAGCCAGGGGTTGCATAGGCCTTTAACTTTGCATTTTTGAAGCAGGCATGGGAGTCATAAGCGGCATTAAAGATGCTAATGAAAAATTCCAGGGCCGAGTTGACATCAGTGGTGTTGTAAATAGGAGACCAATCTTATTGTCTAAGACGGGCTTTAAGGTGTTTCAGCTGCCCTTTTGGGAGGACTCTACTGGAGATGAGTAAGGACGGAGGCATGCTGAATTTGTTAGCCCATTTGCAGATGACTGGGGAGTGGTCACTTATTGAATCAAGGAGGATGGAGATGTTTATTTATTTATTTAGTTAGTTAGTTTTTGTTGACTGGGTAAGTGCACTAGACAAGTGCACTAGAGATGCGAGTCAGATAGCTAGTTGGTACCCAATCTAGGAGGATACTAGTGCCAGTTTTATAGTTGTGTCGAGTGGGGCAGTCAACAGTGGCAGAGATTGCATCCTTGATACGCCCTATGCCCAGTGCCAGCCATTCACATTGAAGTTACCCATCAGGATTGTCTCAAAGCCAGTGGGGAGGGTTCATACGAGGTCTAGGACAGCGTTGATACCTTTGCCTTGTTCTTTGGGGGGATGTACACTGCGGCAACTGTCAGGGCTTTATTATGAGCTCCTTGAATTTTGACAGGTAGAGTCTGTGCAGATGTACTTGAAACTGTGGATTCTAAAGAGTGACCCAGAAGAGGCTCTTTCAGGTATATTGCACAGCCCCCACCTCTTTTTGTCTTTCTATCAAGTCTAAAGATGCTATATCCTGGTAGGGCAATAGATATGTCTGGGATTTTTGGAGAGAGCCAAGTTTCAACAACTGTGAGTATATCCGGATTATGAAGGTTGGCAAATATTTGCAGTGCATCAAGTTTAGGGAGTAGGCTGCAGATGTTGATTGTTGCAAGGGTGAGAGACCCTGTCCGCTTTACTTGGCTGGCTGAGTGGGTGGTCATTTGGGCCAGGATTTGGGTAAATATTACCAGATAGCAGGAGCAGGAGGAGCAGTAGCTTCAGAGTGCACCAGTGTAATTGTCTGGAAGAGAGTTTATTCAACCACTTTGATCAGGAGCATAGGCAGAGGTGCTGTCTCTGGTTCTGGAGGGATAAAATGTGTGCCAGGGATGGAACGGCAGTCGATCGTGCAAGTCTCCCCCAGACATATTTACTAAAGTGCATCCAGATAAAGTCAGGGAAGGGTGTGATTGGGGACCAAGGAGCAATGGCTAAAGTGCCTGAGTGGGTGTAGAGACAGTCAACTAGGAAGCTAAGGGGAAGAGAGGGGTTACAGGCTCCAGGAAGATAGCACAGAGGTACCAGAGATGCGAGGATAGCTAGAGAAAAAGGCAAGATGGACAGCGCTATTGTGCCCTGTGAATCAGAGATCAAGAGGGTCAAACTAGTGTGGAGGAAGAGAGAGCCCCAGCAGGAGCAGAGAAGAAGAAGAAATGGGAGGGTAGAAAGAGGTTGTGAAAGGTGTGAGATAAGAGCTGAGTGGAGTGCGGGTAGAACGAGAGTGGGTAGGGTGCTGGAGAGGGGAGAGAGAGAGAGAGAGAGTGTGTGGGAGGTAGAAAGAGGAGTTCCTAAGGTAGGGATCCAATAGGGTTAAAATGGGAGGTCACTTATAAAGGAGGTAAGGCTTATTTAATTATGATAGGAGGTGGGGTGGGTGGGTGCCAATTTGCAGCAGTTTTCAAAACAATCTTATGGGCGCAGAAGCCCAGGAAGACAGATAGTGAACAGAAAAGAGCGTGACCAATCAGTGGCCAAGAGAAGTTCAGCAGTCCAATCAACAAGTGGCAGCAGTGAGCGGCAGCCAGTTGGGCTCGCTCAGTGCTTACCGGACAGGCCACAGATCTTCCCCGGCTAAGGAGAGGTGGCCTGTGGAGGTGGCATGGGCGGCTGGCTGAATGAGCCATGGCCACGATGCTTCAAGTTCAATCAGGGGCTGGAATCTGTGGGGAGGGAACCAGACAAGAGATTAGTAAAGGAGAAAAACAAAGGAGTGAGGCAGGGGCTAAAATGGTGGGTGTGGGGAGCAGAGTGAGAGAATGGAAATGAGTCAGAGGCTAGGCAGGATGGGGGGGTGTGCGACCAGGACCACGATGGAGGATAGCTTGTTCTGGCGCCATGCCGGAGTACAGGGAGAAAGAGCAGTTTAGGAGACAAAGAGAAGTTTTTAAGAAGTAAAGCACAGCTTAGGAGACCAAGCGAAGTTAGAGGAGAGTTATGTGGCAGGGAGGGGGAAGAGAGGTAGTGGCAGCTCTGAGATGGAGGTTAGCAGAGTCAAAGGAGGCAGATGAAGCAAATTACAGCAGGTTCAAATACTTTCAACAAAACAGTTTTGGTGACAAATGATGGCAGTATAATCAGGCTACTGTTAGCTTAATAAACATATTTTTTAGGCAGTTTCCACTAGGCAGACGTTTACAAAGCAGATTCTAGAATTTGGAGATTTAAACAGAGAGCTGTGGCTAGTTTTGGTAAAAGGTACAGACAACAGCAAGCAAGTTAACAAATTTTCAGACGTTTTCAAAACAATCTTATGGGCGCAGAAGCCCAGGAAGGCAGATAGTGAACAGAAAACAGAGAAGTTCAGCAGTCCAGTCAGCAAGTTGCAGCAGTGAGTGGCAGCCAATAGAGACCACTGGTGCTTGATCCAGACCACAGATCTTACCCAGCTAAGGAGAGGTCGGAGGTGGCCTGTGGAGGTGGCATGGGTGGCTGGCTAAATAAGCTGCGGCCACCCTGCTTCAAGCCCTATCAAGGGCTGGAATCTGGCTAAGGAGAGGTCGGAGGCAGCCTGTGGAGCTGGCGTGGGCAGCTGGCTGAACGAGCTCTGTTTTCTAAGTCTTTCCAGCCCCCCCCATTCTCAACAAGCATCTTCCAAAGTGTTCTTGTATACTTTGGGCAGGTGCTGGCAGGAGCACAGTGTGCCTGAGCTGAGGTCCCTTTTACGCAGCTCTTATGCAAAAGGCTTAAACATTGCATTCAGGCAACCCCTTGAGTTTTCAATAGCTTTTTGCAATCATCTCAAACTATAGTTATATACATTTCAACAGTAACACTATATAATTTCTAAACAAAAGGATCCCACTATCAGTTACATTTCCACATAATGATTTGCATATTTTTTTATGCTAGCAGAAATGTAAGGGAGAAAAAGACAAACAGCAAGGGCAGACTGAGAGACAGTGAGAGGTGGAGAACTGCGAGACTGTCGGGGTGATCAAGTCCTAGGTCTCATGAGAAAATTTGGTTGCGGAACCAGACAGACAAACAGACAGGAAAGGAGAGAATAGAACAGATCCCTGCATTCAAACTCTCCATAACAACTAGGACAGGGTCCTATTCTACCCTGTCATATACACCCCCCTCTGTAAGAGGGAACCTGTTTTATTGAACAGATTTCCAAAACGTTCTATTAATTCTCTAATAATATTAGCTTTTATCAGAAATTATGCACATGTGCATTATCCTTTTTTCTATAACAGTACAGCAAAAGGTAAAGTTTAAACTCATACATTTGTTTTTCAACCTTCAGAACCCTTAATTCTTGATCCATATCTTGACAGAAAATCAGCATTGCTATTCTCTTTACTAGATTTGTGTATCATCTTGAATTTAAATGGCTTTAGTGCCAGGTACCACCTTGTAATTTTGGGATTTTTATCTTTCATTTGGTTAAGCCAACAGAAAGGATTGTGATCTGTTATAAGTATAAAGTCAGTTCCTAGAAAATAAAACTTAAGGGACTCCATGGCCCATTTTACTGCTAAACATTCCTTTTCAATGGTAGAGTACCTTTTCTCTCTGACATGCAACTTTCTACTTATGTACAGAACAGGATGTTCTTTCCCATCTATATTTTGACTTAGGACTGCACGTACGCCTACTTCTGATGCATCTGTTTGTAGTAAAATGGTTTCTCAAAGTCTGGGCTTCTTAAAACAGGGGGCAGAATATAATGCAGCCTTAATGGCTTGAAAAGCTTCATCATACTCTGGGGTTCATTTCACGTTATTTGGGTACCATTTTTTTATGAGTTCAGTGAGGGGAGTAGCTAACTCAGCAAAGCTGAGAACAAATCTCCGATAATAACCAGCCATCCCTAAAAATGACCTGACGTGTTTCTTGGTTTTAGGGACAGGGCTGTTAGCTACAGCTTCTACTTCAGAAATTTCTGGCTTAACTTCTCCATTTCCCAACACATAGCCCAAATATTTGGTTCTTGCATGCCCAATGCACATTTGGTAGGATTAATTTTCAGACCTGCCTTTTTGATCGATTGGATAACTGTTCATAGGTGTTCCAGGTGGCTTTTCCAGTCTGGACTGTACACCACGACATGATCCAGGTACGCAGCACAGTAACTAATGTGAGGGGATAAAATGACATTCATGTACCGCTGGAATGTAGCAGGTGCGCTATGTAAACCAAAGGGCATGGTGGTGAATTGATAGAATCCAACAGGAGTGACAAATGTGGTTTTGTCTCTGGATTCTTTAGCTAAAGGGATTTGCCAGTAACTGTTGGTGAGATCGAGGGTACTGACATACTTTGCACTCCCCTGTCTGTCCACCAAATCATCTATTCTGGGCATAGGATAAACGTTAAATTCTGACACTTAAATTTCCTAAAATCAAAGCAGATTCTAACACCCCCTTCTTTTTTGTTTACAATTACCATTGGAGATGACCAAGCACTCCTCAACCCATCTATGATACTCAGTTCTTTCATTTTTTGTATTTCCTTAACCACGTCAGCTCTTAACCACTCTGGTAACCTGTATGTCTTTTGCCTAATAGGATGAGCATTCCTTGACCCTTTTACATGTTCAACCCTTTTTGCTCAACCTGGTACTGTGGTAAAAGTACTGTTAAATGTCTTTATCACATTATGAACGTCTGCAGTTAGTTCTGAGGTTAAGGACACATTTACCTTTACAGCATCAGCATTTACAATTTGTTGCAGTCTATCATAAGCTACATCAATATCTTCCTTATCGGTTTCTGATAAAACTAGCAAACCAGCTTTTGGCATTTTTTCAACTAATTTTTGAGGAGGTTAGCATGGTATATCTTAGTAGGATTTTTCCTGTCGGGAGGGGGGTCTCAGTCTTGTACTTAACGGTGCCCGTGTGTCTAAGCACTCTGTAAGGCCCTTGCCACTTCATTAACAGTTTATTTTCTGTTGTGGGTAACAGTAGGAAAACCTTTTCACCTGGCTCAAAAACTTTTTCTTTTGCCCCATGGTCATAATTTACCTTCTGCTGGTTTTGGGCCTCTTTCTGATTACTAAGGGCAATTTCAACATATTTTGCCAGCTTCTTTCTTAGGGCACACATACAAGATATTATAGATTGCTTCTGTGTGGGGTTATCTTCCCACGTTTCTTTTATCACATCCAGCGGCCCTCTTGGCTGCCTATCATACAGCATTTCATATGGTGAAAACCCTGTTGATGCCTGTGACACTTCTCTGTAAGCAAAATGTAGGTAAGGCAAGTATTGGTCCCAATCTTACCCTTTTACAAACTTTTTTAACATACGTTTTAGGGTTTTGTTAAAACGCTCAACAAGACTGTCTGTCTGAGGGTGCTAGGGGGAGGTTCTTATGGCAGTGATACCTAGTAGTCTGTACAACTCCTTAAGTAATGCAGCACCAAAATTACTACCCTGATCAGTACTAATTTCTTTAGGTATGCCCACTCTGCTGAAAATTTTTACAAGCTCTGCTGCCACTTTTGAAGCTGTGACAGTACGTATTGGAACTGCTTCTGGGTATTGAGTAGCATAGTCACATACTACCAGAATAAATCTATTACCCTTTTTATTTTTGTCTAAAGGACCAACCACATCTATTGTAATTCTCTCAAAAGGCACATCTATCAAGGGTAGGGGCACCAGGTGCACCTTGTCTTTTCTCGTGACTGGGGCTACTTTCTGACACTCAGCACAGGAATTACAATAGGTAGCAACATCTTCATGAATTCCAGGCCAGTAAAATCTATACAGCAGTCTGGCAAGGGTATGATCCCTCCCTGAGTGACCAGCCATAGGACTACCATGTGCTGTCTGTAACAGCTCTGTTCTATACTTCTGTGGTATAACGCATTGTTCTGTCTGTTATTGTGTCTGAGGTTTAACCCAAACTCTGTACAGTAACCCATTCAATTTTTTAAACATTGGTCCACCCTGCTTTGGATTCACCCCCAGATGCTTGAAATAACCCTGAAGAGAAACATCATTAGCTTGCTCTAAAAGAAAATCACAATCAGTTATCAGCTTAGTTTCAACATTTTCATATTTTAACCCTTCATGTTCATCAGTCATTTGTTGCCACAGTTTCTTCAGGCATCATCTTTCTTTCCTGGATTTCTGGATCTTGGAGCTGTGCTCAAACAATTCAGAATCAAAATCACTGAAAGGAAAAGCGTCCCCACCATCTGAAATTTTTTTGATGAGCTCTTGTCACCACAGCTGCTGAAACATTAGGATTTACTCCTGCTTTGATTAACTCAGAAAATCCTGGAAAGTCATTTCCAATAATCACAGGTATAGGTAACTTAGGTACTACCCCCACTTTTATTTGTTGCGACACACCCTTAATGGTTTGAGTCACTTGGGTGGTGGAATAGTATTGAGTGTCCATGTGGATGCAGATGACACCAGTACCTGGTCCTTTTGCACAGTGTTTTCCCAGCACTTCAACATGCACTAGGGTCTGTCTGCTTCCCGAATCAATGAGTCCCTTTACAGTCTTATCCCCCACCTTCACATCTGTTAAGCACTTGTCCCACTTTGTCAAGGCCAAATGTGCTGCAGTGCCACTCTCCTTACTATGCAGTTTCTTGCCATATGGCCTGGCTCTTTACAGTTATAGCAAATAACGTCTTTGGGCACAGATTTGTTACCCCACCAGAGTTCTTATCAGGTTTGGAGTTAAATGGGAAAAAGAGTGTTTTACCTTGGCTGTTACCTCACTGCTGTGACATCTCTCTGGCCATTTGGTAGTCCTCAGCCAAAGAAACAGCCTTTTCACCACTTTCTGGTCCCCAATTGGAGGCGTGGGTTTGAATCCCACTTCTAAAACCATCTGATGATGAGGCACAGGTCAGAAAGCAGAGGAAAAACCAGGACCAGTTGTAAAATTTTCAAAAATATTTATTTACGCTAACAGTAACATAAAAAAATAAACTTGTTTAGAATAACTATTTACAAAGGCAAAATGAAATAGAGGAGATCCATCAGAGTTTTCCTTCAGTCTCTGTGTCCATCTCTGCAAACAATTGCAGCTCTGTCTTATAAGTCCTTCCAACCCTCCCCCCCCCCATTCTTAACAAGCATCTTCCAAAGTGTTCTTGTATATTTCAGGCAGGTGCTGGCAGGAACACAGTGTGCCTGAGCTGAGGCCCCTTTTCCGCAGCTCTTCTGCAAATGGCTTACAAATTGTATTCAGGTAACCCCTTGAGTTTCCAATAGTTTTTTGCAATCATCTCAAACTATAGTTATATACATTTCAGCAGTAACACTATATAATTTCTAAACAAATGGATCCCAATATCAGTTACATTTCCACATGATGATTTGCATATATGTTTATACCAGCAGATACTGTATGTAAAGAAGAAAAGGACAAACAGCATGGGAAGACTGAGAGACAGTGAGAGTCAGAGAACTGCGAGACTGTCAGGGTGATCAAGTCCTAGGTCTCGCGAGAAAATTTGGTTGTGCAACCAGACAGACAAATAGTCAGGGAAGGAGGGAATAGAACAGATCCCTGCATTCAAGCTCTCCATAACAACTGGGACAGGGTCCTATTTTACCTTGTCATGGCTTTCAACCTGCACAACTTTAAGACAGTCGCAGTCTTGTCCAGAGAGGACCCCCTGAAACCTGACTAGCTAAGTAGCTAATAAGACTCCCCAAAGCTGCAGTTTGGAGTACTCACAGTTCAGAAGTCCACAAAGGGGGAGGGTCTGCAGCCGGCTGAGTTGCAGGCAGAAAACTGTTGCATAGTACAGTGGAGGTCCCTGGATGGTGGTGCACCACAAGGTCACTGATGTAGCAGCCTGGAGAAAGGTAGGTGCACTGGTCTTCACCTGCCTGGCCTTGCCAACTTCACCCAGATGCCTTTGTACACTGTGTTCACACAGGCAGACCTGTAAATGTCTTCCCCACTGGACAGCTTTTTCTTCTTCAGCCCATGGGAAAAAGGATGACAGAGGTCCCTCAAACCCCTCTGTTGCACCCCTGGTCACACAGCCATGGCTGGTCACTTGCTCAGTACTTTAACCCCAGCACTCTCCCACTGAGTATCTCTTTTCCAATCAATGGTGGGCCCTCTTACAGTCACTTGCCTCAGCACTCACAGTCTCTCCCCTTGACAGATTTTCCAATCACCAAAACAATTTCTTCTCCGAGGGAGCACAGTCTGTATCTGCAGTTCAGCTATCCTTTAGATTCAGAAATACTGTGCAACAGTTTGGTTCAACAGGGAGCAATTTCTACTTTCAACTGCACAACTAAGTCTTTGTTCCTCTTGCACACAACTTGGTTCCTTTTCTTTAAGGTTGAAGGACAAAATCAGCAGGAGCAACAATGCAGGGAAATTGGGCTCAGGAGCTCACAGAGCTTTTTCCCCTCACAAACACACTGCAGCTCCTCTCAACAACTCTTCCCCTCTTGGCAGCAAAGTAGTTCTATTTATAGCTTTCTGGCAACCTTCTTCTCATTAGCTGCCATTTTTCAGGCAAACTCAGTGCCTGTTTCTTGTTTTACTCAGCAGCTGCTGTTCTGTAGTTTTTTTATGGGGGCTGCCATTTTGTCTCTATTAGGGCTCTAAACAGTTCGGCCCTCAGTTTGGCTGAGACCAGAAATGGAGCAATGGCTCCTTTAAATGTTCTCATGGTTGCCACGCATGCACACTGGGCACATGACTGCCATTTTCTTTATTTACAACTGAGTGGCCTGGACCCCCAGGTCACTGGGACCGCTCCAGTTTCCCCAACTCACCTGGAGGCACGGAAATAGTGATCAGACCTCGGCTGCACTCAGAAGATGTGCCAAGGTCCCAGAAACTGCAGCGGCCGCAAAGCAACAAAAGGTGGCTGGGCTCAAGTTCCACCACAACCCCTTAGGGATGCCGGGCGGAGGGTCAGAGGGCTGTAGCCCTAAACAGGTAGTCCCATTTTGGGGGGCTTACACAGGTGTATCAAGAGATATAGAGGGAGGCAGGGAAAGCAGTAAGGTGCACAAAGGCACAAACTGAGGAGAGAATAGCCCTGGGGGTAAGAGAAGGGGACAAGACTTTTTTTGGTATATAAGTGAAAAGAAGAAGAAGACCAGGGGAGGGATTATATGGTTAAGAAGGAAAGTTGAGGGGTGCCATGTAGAGGAGGACCAGGAAAAGGCAGATATCCTGAACAAATACTTTTGTACATTGTTCTTACTGTACAGAAGGGAGGGGGGTGGTGGTGGTGGGTGAGGATGATCACAAGGGGGGATGGGAGCAGCTGCAGTAGAGTAAATTGTGAGCTGCACATTTTAACAGACTTGATAGACCTCTAGACCTTTTTCTGCTAGCATTTTTGTATGTTTGTATGTTCTCTGAGGAAGGAGATGAGGAGGGGCCACACAAAAGCAGAAGAAGCATTGCAGGGAGGGAGGGAGGGAAATAGACCCTAGTCCATTTTCAGAGGAGAGAGTCCTGAAAGGACTCACAAATCAGAAAGTGGAAAAAGCTATAGGGCCAGATGGGGTGCATCTAACAATACTGAGGGAGCTCAAAGCAGTACTAGCGGCACCTCTGACAGCCCTATTTAACAGCTTACTGGAAACAGGACTGGTTCTGGAGGATAAGAGAAGGGCAGTTTAGCCCCACTTCACAAAAGGACTAGCAGGGAGGAGACTGGTAACTATAGGCCAGTGACCTGACATCGGTGGTAGGGAAGCAAATGGAGAAACTGCTGAAGGAAAGGATTGTGGATTATCTTGAATCCAGTGGGTTACAAGACCTGAGGTAGCATGGATGCACTGGTATGTTGGAGGGGGTCATATCAAACAAATCTGATGGATTTATTTCACTGAGTGACCAGGGAAATAGCTCAGGGTGGAGCGGTGGATGTTGCCTACCTAGATTTCAGTAAGACTTTCAACACCTTCCACAAAGGAGACTCATAAGAAAGTTGGGTAACTTAGGGCGGGTCCAAATGCGGTAAACTGGGTAAGAAATTGGTGACGGAGAGTGGTGGTAAATGGCGTTCACTCCAGAGAAAGGAGGCTGACCAGCAGGATGCCTTAGGCCTCAGTACTGAGACTGGTCCTCTTTTATGTCTTTATAAGTGACATTGCAGATGAGCTGTAAGGGAAAGTCCGCCTCTCTGTAGATGACACCAAAATCTGCAATAGGGTGGACACTGCAGTAGGGTGGAAAGAATGTGCAGAGACCTGAGAAAACTCATAGAAATATAGAATTTGATGCAGATAAGGACCGCTTGGCCCACCCAGTCTGCCCATTTCTCTACCTAATGGATAAGCTGCAGATCCTAGTTAACCAGCAGCCTACTTCTTCCTACCCCCGACCCCTAGAATTGCCTTATGACTGTCCCATGCATGCTTGAATTCCACCACTGTTTTTGACTCCACAACCTCCTCCGGAAGGCCGTTCCATGCATCCACAACCCTCTCTGTGAAAAAATACCTCCTTAAATTACCTCTGAGCCGCCCTCCATCTTCAAATTGTGCCCCCTTGTTCTTGCACACCTCTTTTTGAAAGATGCTACTCTCTTGGACTTTGTTGATTCCCTTGAGGTACTTGAAACGTTTCTATCATGTCCCCTCTCCTCCTTTCCTCGAGGCTATACATATTAAGCTCCTTAAGTTTCTCTTCATATGTCTTCTGGTGCAGACCCTGCATCATTTTAGTTGCCCTCCTCTGGACAGCTTCCATCCTGTCTATGTCTTTGCGGAGATTGGGTCTCCAGAACTGCACGCAGTACTCCAGATGGGGTCTGACCAGCTGTCTGTACAGAGGGATAATAACTTCCTGTTTTCTACTGGTGATGCCTCTCCCTATGCATCCCAGTATCCCCCCAGCCCTCCTTGCTGACCTCTCACATTGCTTGCCCACCTTTAGGTCATCTGATATGACTACCCCCAGGTCCCTTTCCATTTTTGTTGTTGTTAGTATCTCATCCCCAATTTTGTACTCTTCCCCTGGGTTTTTGTTTCCCAGGTGCATTACCTTTTACTTCTTAGCATTGAATCAAAGCTGCCATACATTTGACCATTCCTCTAACCTTGCCAAGTCCCTTCTCATCCTTTCCACCCCACCTTGTGTATCAACTCTGTTGTAGATCTTTGTGTCATCTGCAAGAGACATACTTTTCCTTCCAGTCCCTCTGCAATGTCGCTTATAAAGACATTGAAGAGGACCAATCCTAATACTGAACCCCTGCGGTACCCACTAGTAACCCCTTTCTTCCAGAGTGGACTCCATTTACTATTACCCTCTGTGTCCTATTCTCCAGCCAATTCTTTACCCAGGCTGTCATCTTGGGACCCACTCCCAGGCTGGCTAACTTGTACTGTATATTAATCTTTTGTGTGGGACTGTGTCAAATGCCTTGCTAAAGTCTAGGTAGGCCATGTCCAAAGCCCCTCCCTGATCTACTACTTTGGTCACCCAGTCAAAGAAATCTATCAGATTCATCTAGCATGACCTTCCCGCTGTGAA
Organism: Neoceratodus forsteri; assembly: GCA_016271365.2. Taxonomy (NCBI): domain Eukaryota; kingdom Metazoa; phylum Chordata; order Ceratodontiformes; family Ceratodontidae; genus Neoceratodus; species Neoceratodus forsteri. The sequence goes on along the minus strand of CM028133.1, from coordinate 78,916,771 downwards.
TCCATGTTGTCTTGGGTCCTGTGCCCCTCCGGCCTCTAGATACTTAACAGTTCTTTCCTTCGGAAGTGATTCCATCATTTTCCCTATCACTGAGGTTAAAGGAGTGGTCAAAGGTATGGCAGCTGGGTTTCAGTGCGAAAAAGTGCAAAATCACACACTTTGGGCACGGCAACCCAGAGGCAGAGTGTAAAATGGGAGAAGAGGTAGTGATGACCACCAAACAGGAAACAGGCCAGGAGGTAATCATATCTGATGACCTAAAGATGGCCAGGTAGTGCAACAAGGCAGTAGGGAGGGCCAGTGGGATGCTGAAATACATAGGGATTGGTATGACCAGCAGAAGGATGGCAAAGGATGGATGTGGTTTTGCCGCTACATAGATCGCTGGTGACACCCCACCTAGAGTACTGTGTCCCGTTCTGAGGGCCACATTTCCAAAAGGATATAGACAGAGTGGAGGTTATCCAGAGGAGGACAACTAAAATGGTGTGGGGTCTGCATAAGAAGCCTTGCAAGGAGAAACTGAGAGACCTCAATATGTATACCTTGGAAGAGAGGAGAGAGGGACGGGGAGTATGATAGAGACCATTAAATACCTCAAAAATACCTCAAAAGGAGTAAATAATGTACGGGAAAGGAGTATTTAGCTGTGGTTTAGGGCTCTGAGCTGCAAACCTGGAGACCTGGGTTTGAATACCACAACTCCCGCCTGTGTACTGTGTGACCAGACTGATCCATCAGGATACCTGGAAATTTCCAGAGGAGTCACCCTCTGTTAGGTAGATGGTCATCTATTTTCTAATTAAATTGGGACATTTTGGGCAAGGCAAGCAAATGTAAGATGAAAACACAGAACTAGTGTATCAAACTGAAGTGGAATATTGATATAAGTGTGTCACCTTGGGCCCTCCACTATTGATTTTAGGTGGGCCCCTGCATCAGCTTTCCAGGTGGCCCCCTGTACCCCAGTCTGACCTGTGTGTGACCCTAAACAAGTCACTTAATTTCCTTGTGCTCCAAGATCACACCTGGAAACAAGCTTCTGTTTAGTGTGCCTTTCCTGGATAAACAACCCCCGACTTCAGTAATACTTTTATACTGTATTTTTATACATAAGCTGTTTACAGCAGATCACTATCAAGAAGCTGTTATGGAACCTGGTGCAGACAAAGCCTGATGTTTACCTGCTGTCTTTTTTTGCCTTTGTTTTAGGGCAAAAACATTGCAGAGTTCGCTGTTTTGAAAATAGTGACCTGGGCTGAAACATTCAAAGCAAAAGTTGTGGCATTCTACTTTTTCCAACCAATGTTGACAGGATTTACACATGTAACTGGGTGTAAGGCCCCTCTAGGGTGGGCATCCCTCTCAGTTGCCTTAGAAGCAAGAGCACTGCTATCGCAAGCTTCCACTGGATCGTGGTAGATGTTTGGAGGGACCCCCTCTCTTGCCAGTGTGGGGGTTCATATTCACAAAACAGGAAACAGTATGGTACCTCAACCCAGAGAAAAGTTAAGGTGGGCCTGAGGACATGTAGGTACAACCCATGGAATGCTGTACCTGCCCATCTTCCCACTGTAGTCATTTATTTCGCAGACCCCACACATATGCAACAATTTCTAGCCAAAGACATGCACAGTATTTCTGCAGTCAAAAATAAGAGTGGGTTTAATAATGCAACACAACTTTATTGACAAAGCTGGTCCTAAAAGGGAAATGATTAGTGAAACCACTTTGTCTAATCTGGCTCTTCTTAGGCACCCTTCCAGCTGGGCCTAACAGTGACCCACTAGGTGCCCTTCTAAGAGAGAATAAAGCACCCAGAGTCCTGGGACTATAATTATCTAAGCCTGACCAGGTGTGGATCCCACCTGTAACCACATATCCTCTTGTACTGGAGGTCACTGCCCTCTCCCACCTGGTACCAGGAATATTCTCTTTTAAGATTTAGATATACCTTTAAGACAGTTCCTGGGTGCCTAGAGTTGGAATGATGTTGACATGTTGGTTATTGCCATGGTTTGGCCAGAGGTGGTGCATGTAAACTGAAAGTGCAACATGCTCATAGAAACTACCCACCAAAAGCCATGCAACTGTGAAAATAGTACTAAACCTCAAACAGCGAGGTACAGTATCTGTAGATCCAGGCTTGATAGCCTAAAGCAAAGAACAACTCCCAACACATCAGTGGTTTTCCACTGCTGTAAGGAAGCCCAGATCTTACTGACAGTTCCCCAGTCAACTAGATCCTCCTGGTGCACCAGGCCTCTGGAAATCTGACCTCCTGTAGTAACTCTGGACCAGCCTGGCTCCCTCTTCAGGCATAGTCTACTTTTCTCAGATGCCGGCTTCTCGAACTTCTCCTAGAGGTATGGCTGGCTGCCTCTGTCTTCCCCTTCACTGCTGAGGTCCTGAGTTGACCCACGTGTTCTGGCTTTTGAACCCTCCAGGTGGTGGCAGCCTGACACCTGGCTGTAGTGCATGCTACGGGACCTTAACCAGCTGTCCTGTCTTCTGTCACTCCACTCTGTGTTATCTTCTCTTCAGTATCATCACTTGTGCTGGCTTGCATCAATCAATCACTTTATTTAACCAGGCATAAACACCATTGAGTAAGCTCATTTTCAAGGTGGTCCTGGGCATTAATACAATACAGTACACTTCATGAGATTACAATTACGGTGGACAATGGTGCAAAAAAAAAAAAAAAAAAAAAATTGTGACGTGCCAGTCAATATGGGCCTATACATACCGGTCAACATAATTACTGTAACATGCAAGGGTACATAATGATAAGCTTTATTGAAATGAGAAGAGACAACAATCCCATATAGTCTCCGCTAAGTAAGAGCTCATACCTAAATGATAAAAAATAAGGAGGTATTAAGGAATAGGGTAGAAACTGGGGTGAAAGAGTAGGCAGCCAAAAGGGAGGCCAGAATAGGTAATAGGTAAAAGGTAGAGAATAGGCAGGGCCATCTTGGATTAAGGGAACTAGGCTTGTAGGTCCTAGGTTTCTGTTGTTAGGAATGTGGGGTGGATGAGATACTTAGGCGTAGGATTTGAGAGTGGCACCTGGGGCTTAGGGGTCATCGGCGTCTGGAACAGTTGCATTATTCCTTCAGATAATCCATTAATAGAGCTTTGAATGTGAAAATACTTGGAACTGAGGATAATTTTAATGAGTCTTGCATAGTGTTCCAAAGCGATGGAAGTGAGAAGTTGATTGCTGCTGAGCCAAGGGTAGTTTTCACTCTAGGAATCTGGAAGCAGATTAAGGAGAAGCGTCTCAGGCCATAGGAACCTTTAGCCCGTTTGAAGATTTCAAGATGTATGCAGGGAGGTTATCAGATAATGCTCTAAAAAACCAGAGGAGAGCATTCCTTTTTCTTCTAGTTGAGAGTGAGGTCCACCCCGAAACCTGGTATAGACGACAGCGATGTGTACTACGGGGTAGGGTTAAGATAAATCTTAAAGCCCGGTGGTAAAGGGTGTCCAGTTTGTTTAGCATCATTGATGGGCAATGACTGTAAAGGAAGTCAGCGTAGACCAGTATAGGTAGGAATGTAGTTTGTACTAGTCTCATTCTGGCTTCTAAGGTGTTTAATGCGATAGAATAAACCTAATCGCTGTCTTAGTTTCTTCGAGGTTTCATTTAAGTGGCACAGAAAGTTGAGCTTGTTATCCAGCCAGAACCCTAGGTATTTAAAGGTATCAATTACTTCAAGGTGTTCATCTAAGAGTGTTCGGATCTGTGTGATATGTGGACATCCAGAAGTAGACTTTGTTGAAAGAATCATTGCTTTAGTCTTTTTGGCGTTGAGAAGGAGCTTGTGAGTGAGAAGGTTGTATTGGAGGGTGACAAAGTCTTTCTGTAAGTACTCATGGGCCAGATCCAAGGATGAATTTGTGGTATAGAGTACAGTATCATCTGCGAATAAGTGCACATTTGCTGTGCCCAGCTGCGAGTCCAGATTATTGATGTATATTGCAAAGAAGATAGGGCCCAGGATGGAGCCTTGTGGGACTCCTCGTAACAAGGATTTTTGTGGGGACAGATCTCCTATGGCTTTGACTTGTTGTAACCTATTGGTTAGGTAGCTGGTGAACCATTTAATGGCAGAACTATCAAGTCCGATATTACTCAGTGCAGTAAGCATGATGGTATGATCCACAGTATCAAAGGCCTTACTTAGATCAAGGAAGAGGGCAAATACATGCTTCTTAGAGTCGAACGCCATTTGCCAGTCTGTAGTTACTTTGGCAAGAGCCGATACTGTACTGTGTTTGGCTCTAAAGCCGGACTGAGCCAGGTTTAGCAACTTTTGTGAATCCAAATGTTCTCTAAGTTGGATGTTGACAATTTTTCAAGTAATTTAGAGAGAATGGATGGTATAGAAATAGGTCGGTAATTGTTCAGATCACTCGGATCCCCAGTCTTGAATAATGGTAGGACGTGGGCAGTTTTCCACAAGACAGGTAGCTCACCTTGAATCAGAGAGGTGTTGAACAAGTGTGTAATGGGGGCGGTCAGATAGGTATGGCCAAGTTTTAGGAAGTAAGGTTCAATATTATCTGCACCCGCACTCCTTTTTGTATCCAGAGAAAGGAAGCGGTCCTCCACTTGCTTGAACGTAATTGTGAGGAAGCTGAAGGGAGTGGGATGTGGTTGGTTATGGTTGTGATTACCAGTGAAGCCAACAGTGTAGTCTCTTGCCGGGCTAAGTTTGCTGATAGGTGAGGTGTCAAAGCCAAGCCCTGCAGTGGCAAAGGGATCATTAAGCTTCTCTATCACATCAGCTTTGTCCGTATATGTGGTACCATCAGACACAATTTTGTTTGGAAGGGGTGTTGCAGTGGACTGACCTTCGACTTCCTTGAGGATGTTCCAAAATTTGGCAGAGTTGTTTTTATTGTCTTCTAGTTCTTTTTGGAAGTACCTAGTTTTTTCTGACCTAATTAGCTTGGCAAGGTGTTCCAAGTGGTACGGAATGCTAACCAATCAGCCTCCAGGTGGGATTTCCTTGCTTTTTTCCATCAGTAGTCCCTATCCTGAAGTGCTTTCTTCAGGATGGGAGAGAAACAGCCAGGAGTTTTGTTTTTTGATTTGATTTGATTGGGCCAATGATAGCATACAAGTGTTGTTCCTTTCCTCACGAGACTCAGCAGTTTCTTTTACAGTCTGGCTTCAGAGACAGGGCCTTGAATGGCATCTGACAGCCTTCAGTCCAGTTTGTTACTCATACCTGCAACTGTAGGGCAGCTCTCATTGGTCCAGTTTACTGTCACACAAAATCATTGATAACCCATAGGATATAGAAAGGCACCAGAATTCACTGTTCTGCCCTCTCCCAAAGGCCTCCAGGAGCAAACTTTAGCACTTGATCCATGGGATTGGCTGTTCCCTGACACCAGGGGTCATCAAGATGAACATGTCCATAGAGTCTCCAGGCATTAATTAAATGTCAAAAAACAAAATGCATGCTTTTTTGGATCGAAACCTAAAACAGTTAAAAACATACTAGGACTTAAGATTCTTGACCTCAGTGGTGTGTATGTGGGACAAGTTGAATACTTTAAATATCTAGGCGTCTAAGTTGATCCTAATTTGACATAAATAATATTTGTAAACAGGTTAACCAAAAATTGGATATCTTATACAGACTCAAAAACTGTTTATCTTCAGTTACCCGGAAATGTATAGGAACTAATGTTTTGCTGCCTAAACTGACTTATAAAGCATTTGTTTTTTCAAATATTTCACAGTCAGATTTATTAAGTTTAAACTGTACTTACAATAACATCTGTTGTTTTGTGAGTCCTGACAAAATAGATAATATCCAAGATGCTCTCTAAATTGATAAGACTGTGAGACTGCATTCTGGTTCACCTCTATCATCTCTATTGAATTTTAAACAAAATACAAGAAATCTGAGATCTGATAAAAATATTTTATTAGCTACACCTAAAGTAACAAACTCTGGTCAGAGCCAATATGGCTGTGGAGAGTGTTCTCGATGCTTTTACTCATTCTTTCTAATGAGTTTGCACAATGCTTATCTGCTGAGAGGCAGTTTCAATGTGGTCTTCCTTTTACACATTTCTACACTATATTTTCCTAGAATATGCCTGCTGATTGCTATATATGCCTGGCTAGTTCACAGAAGAAATGGCATCTTATTTTCAGGTGGCGGAGCACTGGCAGTAGGACACTGGAATGTGTCATACATAGGCACAAGCTCTGTGCAGGTGATAACGCCCAGTGGCCATACATCTCAGGCGCTCGGATGCAGATCCATAATCCCAGTGCCATTGCACTATTCAGTGTGGGTGACAGCTGATGCTGTACCCACTCACACAGGTCCTGGAACAGGCAAGTTACAGCTGACCTCCCATTCATTTGTATAATCGGGGAACCGCAGATGCACTATCCATAGCCTGGAGCATACACTGCAAATGGCATTGCAGGATACTGCACCCCATGGCACCCAGGATACCTCAGCAGTCCAGAGGGTGGCATATTATGCTGGGGAATGGGGGAGAGTGTGGGCCTGCAGTGGTGTGTGACAGCAGGAAGATGCAGCATTGACAAGGCATGCACTGGAGGTATGTCAATTCTGTCTTACCGTTTGCCAGTAACATACACATGGCTGCATACTCTGTAACTTACGTATAGTGCCCCAATGCACCATACAGCCACTTGGGTCATTCCGGAGTGTAGGTCCTCAACCTTGGTCCAGTGCAGTCAGTGGCTGGCCATGGCAGAGTATGGAGGGCAGTGCCAGTTTCCATAACAGGTCAGGTATGGGGGACCAGGGGTGTCTATGTACTGAGACAGTGGGTGGGGGTCCTCTATGCTATCGATATGGACCGTGGTTTCCTCTGGTGTGACTGGGTCGGGGGGCTCTACACTATGGAGCTCTTCGAGGATGGAGTTGGATCAGTCGGGGATGGGAGGGGGTACCTCTAGTGCACCAGAGCTGCCATGCTGCTGTGCACCTGGGTGTACCTCTACAGCCTGCCTGTGGGCGGCTGGCTGAGTTAGGCCAGCTATTCATGGCCTGTGGGCCACGCTGCTTTGGACTGCGAGGGGCGCATTCCTACTGAGTATGCCACAGTGCAACATATACATGGGAATGCACCCTCTACTTGCATGGCATTCTAGTTATGCGTACCCTAGCCCATTCCGTTGCGGTCGGCATATCCCGCACATTTGAATATCATGCTGTGGTGCATTGTTGGAGTTGCATGGCACATCTCCCTTTTCCGCCGGGGTGTGCCACACACCTCCTTTGAATATGGATGCCCTGGACTAGGCTACCCTGAAGAAATACATTATCAAAATGGTAAAATCATGGCCCCACTGAAAACAAGATATTGCATCTAATCTGAGACAGCCTGAGTAAATACAATGCAAAAATGTATAAATGAAGATCACTATGACAATGAGATGTAGCATCTCCCCTGCACTATCCAGAATACAAAAGATAGGATAAATCTTCTCTAAACTGAACTTCACTGTGTTCACTGACATAAACAAACAGTTTCTTTAAGCAATAATGCACGAGAGGGTGTTGGTCATGTTGGGATAACCTTATGCCTGGGTGGTTGGGCATGAGGCTGCAGGCCAAGTGCGTCCAGTATCCCAGAAGTGAGGTTATTCCAGCATGACCCACACCCTGGACAGCATTATTGCTATTATACAATGGCTCGTTATTATACAAAAAAAAATTTAAAAACATTTTTAGTAGATTTTTACTGTGGCAATATATCTTTGTTTCATAAGAGAAGATGCAAAGAATGCAACAACAAATCAACACAGTGAGGTTGTCCTCAGATAACCTCACTGTTGCCAAGGGCAGACAGCCAATCAGGTTCCAGGATTTTTTATTGCCATTGTGTAATTATTGTTCTCTAACAAATTAGAATGCAGTATTTATTTTGAATGTTGTGGCCATGAAAATGGTGTGTACAGAGTGAGTGTGTGTGTGTGTGTGTGTGTGTGCGTGTGTGTGCATGTGCGTGTGTATGTGTATCCAGGATACAAAATATAGGATAAGAAATATTTAAAGAAAATCTACTCTAAACTGAACTTCACTGTGTTCAATGACATAAACAGTTTATTATTTTTTATAACATATTAGAATGCAGTATTTATTTTAAATGATGTGACCATGAGGATGGTGTGTACAGAGTATGTATGTGTGTGTATATAAGTGTGTGTGTGTTTGTTGTAGCTCAATATATTTTTTTCTCAAAAAGCATAGTAGAAAAGGAAATGCCTGTTGATTGCTACATATTCACTGAATAGTAGTTCACTGAAGACCTGGCATATGTCTGTGACAGTGTCTTTAGAGGGTAAAAGAACAGAGTAAATTATAGATGTGCTGGGGAAAGGGTGACATTTATGAGGTATGAATCTTTCTTGAAAGACAATACATTATCAAATGAAACTCTAGCAAGAAGCTATTTAAATGCTTGGTGTGACACTGCCAACTGCTTATGGTTATTGTATAATATTTGTACTATAAATCAATGGTCTGATATGAAATTGTCTCACATAAGTTAGCAGTTTGGCTTTTAACCTTCAAGGTGTCAGTAAGGATGTCATTAAACTGACCAGGGGAAAAAGTATGCTTTCCTTCCACATGGATGATTTATGGCCCCTTATCAACTGCTGCTATTTTGATGTTGGTTCCTGAATATGAATTTTATGACTCCAGGATCCTGTATGTTTTCTATCACTTAGCTGAGAGTTAGTGACAGTGTGTGAGATTGTAAAACATGAAAGGAGATGTGTTGATCAAAGACTCATAATTTGGGAAATTACTTTTTGCTGATGTTCACATTTATTTAAATACCTCCTTGTAGAAAAGTATAAAGAATTAACTCTAAGGGATGGTCTAGCTGACGTCACAAAAGGGGTGGGGCGATGCCTCCTGAAATGATCCAACATCTGATGAATAAGAGAGATATCATCTTTGGACTCTGAGGAACTTCTACACTCTGAAAGCACTTTTGGTAGATAGGAAAGCTTTTAAGTTTGTGGTGGGAGTCTTTGTTCTGTAACTTCCATTTTGTTTTTAGATGACTGTAAGATTTGTGATATAATTGTTCTGTATTTGATTTTTAGTAAACAACCTTATCTTTAAAATACTGCCTGTTATTTTCACAGTTATTTTGTGTGTAATATGCTGACTCTGTGTTTAAGCCTGACAACTGTTAAAAAGCTTGATGTGTTACTGAGCTTGCTTAAAAATGTAAGAAATACCTAGGTCTCTCACAGAGCTGAAAAGGGTACATTTTGGAAATCTGGCTGGGTGCCCCAGCAAAAGATTGTAATGCAGTCTCGAAGAGGGTACATATCTGAGCCTGTACATTGGGTTTGGTAGCATAAGGTTCACAGTTTGGATCCCTCCAGAACTCGAGGCTAAAGGGGAGGGTTACCTTGTCTGTTACCTGTTCACCCTATTGCACTCTGAGGTTGGCACTGTGAAAGCAGAGGGCCTGACCTGCGGAGTGCGTTTGTGACACTTAGCATTTAAATGTGCAAGCTGTTGCATTCTGAACGGGGTAAACAAATCTCCATTTTAATCGACAACCAATATTTAGCAAGCTGTTTCAGTTTCCTAATGGCATCTGATAAGTAGCTTGGAGTTATGTCTCCAACATTCTTAACAGAAAAAAGAAAGCATTTTATTTCAGTTGGTATGGAAGGATATATTGAAAAATCCAAAACGTGTTCCACGATACTTGATTTTCCAGCTACAGATAACAAGATGACTGTAGGCTCTGCCCACAGACATAAAAACTTGAATGGCTCAGTGCACATTTTCATTTTCTGCTTCTAAATATTGGAACAATCTCCCCATCACTATTCATGTTGCTGATTCTCATCTGATCTTTAAAACTAGATTGGAACGGCATTTTCTTGATAATCTGTATGTAGTTGTTAAATTGTTGTCTTAGGTATACCATCGCTACTGCGACAACTTTACTGCGCCCGACACTACAGCAACAACAGTGCCAGGTCACTGTAGTGTCAGCGCAGGACCCCAGAACTGCTTTCTGGGGGTATTGCACCCCTTCCCTGAAGCAACCCTGATTCGGAGTTGATTAATTAAATAGCAGAGGGCAGAGCCTCCCACGCCCCATGAAGAAAGCACAGTTGGATGTAACTCTCTTTATGCCAACCGCATATACATTCGATATAAGGGAGTTACTGTAACATTGGTCGACAATGAAATTGTCGACTGACTGTCATAGATCCATTTTCTTACTTGGTAAGACTGTATCTTTTTACATGCAACATCTTTGCCCTTATGCATAGAAGAGATGAATTTTGGGCCAATTTCAAGCAACCTCATCTTACCTCTGACTGGAACTCAAACAGGACTCTAAGGAATGAGTGCAAGCAAGCAATCCTTAGAGTCAAAAGCCAGTACCTAAAAACCCAACAGATACTGAACCTAAACAACCCTCAAGAAGTTCTGGCACTCGGTAAATTCCCCATTAAACACCCATTCCCACCACTCACCACTCACCGTCAATCATGACAGCACTAGATACACTGACCCTCCTAAAATCGCAAATCTCTTTTACAATTTCTTTTGTGATCTGTCCAAATATGTCTCACGATTACTCCACTTACAGTCCCAGCAAGGCTGTCAGTGCATCAGACTGGCCTCTTTCCTACATAAAAGGGTCACATGCCATGAAGTCTGCAGTCTTCGTGTCATCATGAAAGCTGGCAAATCTACTGGACCAGGCAGTTTCATCCACAAATTCCTCAGACTTGCTGCTCCCCAAATAGCACTTCCCATTACCAAACTCTTCAACCTATTTTTCTTATCTGGCAAAGTGCCTGATCTCTGGAAAACATCATCAATTGTCCCTCTTTACAAAAAGGGCAAAAAGACAGCCCTTGAAAATTACTGTCTGATTTCACTTCTATCAGCTATAGCTAAGCTGCAAGAGAAAATTGTGCATTCTCAATTAGTTGACTACCTGCAGCAATATGACCTCATCTGCCCTGAGCAACTTGGCTTCCGAAAAGGGCATAGCACTGACACTGCCCTGATCAAATTCACTGATGCCATTTATTATGCAATGGATAAGGGTCTTGTTACTGGAACTGTGTTTGTGGACCTGACTAAAGCTTTCAATCTGATTGACCATGAAGTATTAACTTCCAGGTTACATGAACCTGGTCTTGGGCCCCCTGCCCTCACCTGGTTCGTAGACTACCTGGGTTTCAGGAAACAGGCTGTCAAAACTGGAAATGCCCTATCTGAGGTAAACACTGTCTCCATTGGTGTTCCACAAGGCTCTATTTTATGCCCTCTTCTTTTTTCCATTTACATAAATAACCTGCCAAAGGTCTACAGACCAGCGCATATCCTCCTTTACACAGACAATGCCATTCTTTACACCCACAGTGACAATATCAATACAATCAACCAAGCACTCAACGATAGCTTTGCAAGGCTGCAGGAGTGGTTCATTCAGGAGAGAATGGTTTTAAAAACCTCCTGAAAACTCAATCTATGTTGTTTGGAACCAAGTGCAGCCTAAACAAATTATCCCCGATGTTCAGCGTCAGTGTAGAAAATGGTACTTCTCTGGAAAAAAAAATCTCCTTCAAGTGTCTCAGAGTGCACCTCAATCCCACAATGTCTTTAGAAACTGATCTCCAGCATACCACCACCCTTCTTCACCAGAAACTGGGCTCACTATACAGGGTTCTCTAGTTCCTATCACCTGTTACTAGGATCCTTATAGCTCAGGCCGGTCTTCTCCCTTCACTAGTCTACGGCCTGGTTGTTGTTAATGCTGCCAACAAAAAGAAAACTACAAAAAAAGTACACCTTATATCATAAAATACCAAATTTCAATCAATCAATCAGTCAAATCTTTATTTATCCAGGCGATCACCATTGAGCAAGCTCATTTACAAGGTGGACCTGCAGTTCACGAGGTCAAGAATATAAATAAAAATACACAAATACAACAGGTGTAGATATTTACAAGAAAGATATATACAGTGTAGTACACATTGGCGAATAGTACATACAAAAACAATGCCTTCATAATCATGACCGTCATGAACGTATTCGTAGCCTGTACAGGTGTCCCTCAGATATGGAAGAAAGCACGAGATGAAGAGAGAGGGCTGGCATTGGTGGGAGGATGCTGGAGCACTATGCTGACAGGATGAGAGGCATAAGAGTAGGCAATGGGTGAGAGGGGAGGTGTGAGTAAAGGCGGTGTAAGAAGTACTTAGGTGTATGGATGAGACTAGGATAGACTGAAGGAAGGGGTGAGTAAACGTGGTGTGAGAAATACTTAGGTGTACGGATAGGACTAGGGTAGATTTTATTTTTTTTGTTCAGCCTGTGGTGTGTACAAAGCAATGGCAGGACTGCTAGGAGTGATGGAAACAATTACATAACTCCACAAACGTTTTGGCACACAAAGTCTTGAATGTAGCAGGACTAACAAGGGAGCCTAGTTTCAACAATTTCTGTAGCCTGTTCCAGAGTGTGGGCAGGACAAAGCTTATGACCGCTCCTCCAAAGTGGGTGCCGACCCTAGGTACTTTCAAGAAAACCACCAAGTGACTTCTCAAGGCATAATTACTAATCGGACTTAGAGGGAGACAGTCAAGACAGTCAGCAATGTACTACAGGAGTTTGTTGGTGATGGCTCTGCGTGTCCAAAGAGCCACATTCCTATAATGCCTATGCTGAAGGGAGGCCCTCCCCACACCTTCGTATAAGGAACAGTGGTGGGTGGAAAAGGGAAGTCCAGTTATAAATCTCAGAGCTCTATGATACAATATGTCCAATTTTACAAGGTGTGAGGCAGTACACTGGCCATATATGAAGTCAGCATAGTCAATTAAGGAAAGGAACATGGACAGGACAAGTTGCCTTTTGGCATCTATGGTCAGGAGGCAGTTTATCCTAAAGAAGAGGCCTAGCCTCTGCCTCAGCTTTTCAGCAGCTCCTCTATATGTTCCACAGAGGAGACTTTGTGGTCAAGTCAGACACCCACATGCTTGAATTTCAGTATGAATTCTAAGATTTTCTCCTAGTAAGGTGGAGATAGAAGGTAAGGGACCAACAGCAGTATAATATGCCACCTGGCTAGTTAGTAAAAATAGCATTGCCTTGGTTTTCTTAGCATTAAGTAGAAGTCTTTTGCTAAGGAGCTGGTGCTGCAGGATATTAAAGTCAGTTTGCAGGTCACCGCAGGTAGCTTCAGGAGATGCATGGTTTGTGTAGAGCACCATGTCATCAGCAAACAGGTGATTGCTTGCTTCCTTAATGCCTATGTCTAGGCTGTTGATATAGATAGCAAACAATAATGGCCCCAAGATGGATTCCTGATGAACACCTCTTTTTAGCGGTTTAAGTGGAGAAAGCTCGCCATCAGCCTTGATCTGTTGCTGCCTACCAGTAAGGTAGTCATGGAACCAACACAAGGAGGTTGAGTCCAGGCCTATTGATTTTCAGGTGGAAAGGAGCAAGCAATGGTCAACGGTATTGAAGGCCTTATTAAGGTCCAGGAAAATGGCACAAACAAATATTTTGTTGTCTAAGTCCCATTGCCAGTCATTAGTAACTTTTGCCAGAGTCGTAATTGTACTATGCTTAGCTCTGAAGCCAGACTGCATAGGGTTTAGAAAGTTTGACTTGTCTATGAAGGTTCTCAGCTGGGCATTCACAATTTTTTCCAGGAGTTTAGAGAGTATGGGGAGGAGGGAGATTGGCCTATAATTATTTAGATCACAGGGATCCCCTTATTTAAACAGAGGAATGACATGAGCAATTTTCCATAACTGTGGAAGGGATCCTTGCGATATGGACAGGTTGAATAAGTGAGAGATAGGTGCAGCAAGGATATGGTATGCAATCTTCAAGAAGTATGGGTCGATGGAGTCAGCCCCAACACTTTTTTTAGTGTCCAATTGTAGGAGAAGATCTTCAACTCCTTTTAAGGAGGTAGGTGAGAAGGAAAAGATTACGTTATTGTTGCTCGGCTCCGGGAGCTGTGTGTTGATCTGGGCGTGAAGTATGCTTACTGGTGCGTCATCGAATGCTAGGCCTGCAGTGGCAAAATGATTGTTGAAGGCCTGCAGGATCTCATTTCTATCGTTGATTGTAACATTGTCAGTGGTAATTTTTGAAGGAAGCACATTTCCTGGTGAGTGACCAGACAATTCTTTTAAGGTGGACCAGAATTTGGAAGGGCATTTTGACACAGAGTCTAGCTCAGAGTGGTAAAAGTTGGCCTTGGTCTCTCTGACCAACTTAGTGCAGGAGTTTCTAGCAGTCCTGAAGTGGCCCCAATCTTTGTCTGCGTGTGATTTGCGAGCCTTTTTCCAGAGTTTATCTCTTTTTAGTAATGCAGCCTTCAGATCCGCTGTAAACCAATGACATGTTCTATCTTTCATATGTGCTTTTACCAGGGGAGCATGGTTGTTTAGGGCACTGGTTACAATTTCATGGAAGATATTGTATGCTGAACTCACTGACTTAGCTAGGTAACGACTCTGCCAGCGCAAGGAGTTTTTTAGTTCATTGAAGTATGAAAGAGGATCGAAGTTCCGTCTGGACCTTTTAGTGGAAAACTTGGATGCTGATGAGGGTATGGTGTTAGCTCTTATACCAGCGATAAAATAGTGGTCACTAACATCCACTGAAAAAATGCCAACGTGGGAAAAGGAATAAGGTTTGCTTACAAGAAGGACGTCCAATAGAGTGCTGTTCATTGGGTTTTTCATGTTAATGCGAGTTGGTTCAGTAATAAGTTGTGTGAACCTGTGGGAGTCACAGAATTGCTTCAGGGGTAACAAGACCTTAGTCAGCCAGTCCTAGTTAAGATACCCAAGAATAATTGTTTCAAGAGGAACAGAGCCCATGATAGTTGACAGATGGGTCAGGAGCTGAGACCCTGCTAATGGAGGTCTGTAGCATCCTATGACACAGTAAGTCACTGATGGGGAAAGTTCAGTTTTGAGGGACAGGCATTCAAGTCCACCTGCAACAGAGGAGGACTTTAGGGTGGACACCAAAAATTTGTTTTTGACATAGATGGCTACTCCGCCACCTCTGGTCTACCTATTGGCTCTGAATAGGAGGTAGTTAGGGATGTTAACCTCTCTATCTGGAGTGGATGGCCAAAGCCAGGATTCCGAAAGCACAAGTACATCTGGTGTAGTGTGAATAATCCAGGCCTGGATTGAAGTAAATTTCTTTAAAAGACTGTAAACATTTGCATGCATAAAGCAGAATCCTTTCAACCTTGTGAGTTCAGATGGAGATGAGAGAGCTTTTGTGGGGCCAGGGTTAAGTTCGGCATTGCCAGAACACAAAAGTAAAAGGAGCACAATTTTCCTTAGGGCAGTGAAAGATACTTTGTGGGCACAAGTCTTTCTATGATTAGTTTGAGAATGAGTGTGGGGGTCTGGGGTCTTAAATTTCCCCCTGTGTTGTCCTAATGATGCATAGCCAAGGGCCCATGCAGTGTAGCACCAAGACGTGTTAATATTGGGGGGATAGGGTGAGGGACCACATATTGGTGGCGAAGCAATGGTCCCACCTCGAGGAGATTCCTCAAATTGATGAGGGTGCAGAGTCATGTGGGAACAGCACGAGTTATTCATAGAGTTGGTATATGACCAGTCTAGCAGTAGGGAGCATGACTCTTCTTTGAAGTCAATTCTGCCCAATTGGTCTAATACATAAGTTACCATACATAGGCAGGTAAGTAAGCGGAGCCAAATGGGGACTTTCATGATTGCCCTATGTGATAACGGGGTGAGTTGCAACAAGATAAGCTAGCCCGGTTCTAAAAATTCCAAAGATCACTGTTCCACGTTGGACTAGCTGGAGGAGACAGGAATCAATGTTTCGTAAGATAAAGCAAAAACAACTTGACGGCGCAGGCGTCTTAAGGAACTTTCTAAAACAGGCAAGAGTTCCCTACTGGATACACTTCATGCAGGGTATTAAAAGAACTGCCTAGGGTATATAAGTTTCATGATCCCTCACCACTAGGAGAGATGAATTTATGCAAGAATTAACCAGAGGATGCATGTAGGGTAGAGAATATGGGATAAGCAAAGGATGGACCTATGACAGTAGAGGTGGGGTAGAATTATCTATATAATAACAGCCAGGAGGGAGGATGGGTGGGTGGGCAAAAAAAAGTGGCTTTGCCATACCTCTGCTGGTTCAGGAGTCTGGGGAAGTGGTCTCGGGCATCGGCTGAGGAAGTGCCGACCGCCCGGTGGCTGCGTCTCCTATGGTGGAAGAGCTGGGAGCCCTGGAGGGTTCTCGGCTGAGGAAGGAGACAAAAGGGAGACTATTAATACTGGGCTCTGGCAAGGGCTGAGCAATCCAGTGAGTGAAACAAATTTGCCAGACAAAGGGAACGATTTCCTTGGTGCTCTGAGGTCTGGCTTACGGCTACACTACAGGGCAAGGAGGGGCTCTAATCACTTTGAATCAAGAAAAGAAACATATCTAGCAACAGGCTATGAGGCTCTTAATCAATAACATAGGAGCTTGTAAATAAAACAAATAGTCGCAGCTAAGTTTTTACATTACATATAGTTCAAACAGCTCTTTTTTGCCCAATGTTCGTTTTGAAAGTGGAAAGGGAAAGCGAGACAATCGGAGCCTGCTTGAGAAAAGCACTCACGTTCTGATTGGCGGCTGCTTTGCCGTACCTCTGCTGGTTCAGGAGTCCGGGAAATGGTCTCGGGCGTCGGCTGAGGAAGTGCTGACCGCCCAGTGGCCGCGTCTCCTACGGTGAAAAAGCTGGGAGCCCTGGAGGGTTCTCAAATTTTGCCTCTGACTATCCCCTAACCTCAGTGCAAATCTAACTCCTGCCACGCTCAAAACATTTTTGAAACCAGGCACCCCTGCTTATCTAGCCAGCCAGAACTTGCTTGTTGACCTGCCCACATCCCGCTCTGCCTCTAACAACAATATCGCAGTCCCTCTACTTCATACTAACATGGGACAACACTCCTTCAGTTTCTGAGTCGCCTAAATATGGAATTCCATACCCTCATCAAAAGTTCCCCACACTGCCAGCCCTTACCAGGCTTTTGAATGTCCATTACTCCTAACCCAATCCATGCAGCTGCTTCTCTAACCCCTCTCCCCTTATCTCCATCCTCACTCTTATCTCTCCAGACTGTATGCATGCTTTCTTGCTTATTCAACCCAGCTGTTATACTCCTTTGTGCAGCACTACCCCATTACACTTGCTAATGACTGCAAATTTTCCCTGCCTGCTCCCCTAATTTTACGTGTGCTCATATGCTTTCTGTAAGTATCCCATTACTCCCCCATGTCTGCTACTGGCTATATTTTGTAAACCTCTGTAACATGTATCTTAAACCAATTCTGTTAATTTTGGTTTCCTCTGAATTATCATGTACTGTCTCCTTGCCTGTGCTATTGTACCCGGATCGTGCCTGAAAGAAGTATTTTTTACCAGTGCACTCACCTGGTAAACAAAGTTAAATAAATAAATAAATTGAAAGTGTATTTTATTACTGTATATTTAATACCTATATATTGTGAGTGTAAACTTTTATCGTTGTATTTTTTTTTTTTTACTTTCTATTTGTACCCCTTCCCTCCCACGGCACTCCACTCCCTTCGGAAGATGCCTATGACCATTCTAGCCCCCACCTCCTACCTGTATCCCGTGGTGGTCTGTTCTCCAGGTAGCCTTGGCTTACACCCCAGGTGGGGGGGAGGCAAGCACCCTCAATTCCTTAGTTTCATCAGGATGCCAGTCACTGGGGCAGGTAGGGGTACAGGGGATTGGGGCCTGGCGCTCTGTCTACCCAGGAGTGCAGCGGGTGTTTTTCCAGATGTTCTGGGGGACTGGCCTATGCCCCAATGTCAAGGCTTCTCCGCCGATGTCCGCCACTTCCCAACCCCTCTGTATGCTCATGTGTCTGCTATGCCTCTGGCATCTGCCAGAGGCCAGTCAGGCACCGAACATGTATTCCCCTCCCTTTCCGGAGAGGAGAGCTGTCCTCAGATGCTCAATCTTCTCCCTCTCCTGCTGACTCTTGATGTCCCGGGCTCATTCCCGAACCTGGATCCTCGGCGTTGCGCAAGGTGTGGCGTCCAGCACCTCAACCCTCAGCGCCAAAGGCCCGGCATTATTGTTGTATTTTATCATGCTTATCATCTTCAGCGGTCTTGTCTGTCAGCTCCTGGAGCACTTGAAAAACTGGCTCAGTGTGCTAAACCAGTTGACAAATAAATAAATAAAATTTGCCCCAATGTTCTTCTTTCTGCGGGCGCCTACCATTAGTTAAGGTTCTTATCCCATAGTTCAGGTGGCAGGGGTACAGAAAGGTATCCAGTCAAGGGGAGACAACATTTCAAGCTGTCTTTCATTGGTGGCAGCTACCCTCCTTTGATGTGCAGCAACAGTGTGATAAATCTCATAGCGCAGGTGGTGTCAATGAGATGTGGCACCTGCCGGGTCCTGCCATCTCTGCCCAGTCTGTGTTCATGAAAGTCAGGTCCCAGGGTCTGGAGGAGTGTAACAGAAGGTTGGCAGCTTGTTTGGTCTAGTTGTGGGGCCCCCAGGGAAACCCCACACTTCGTGGGGTTACAATGACTTCCATTGGTGTTACAGTCATTACCTCTGAACTGAGTGCTCACTGAGGGGCCTTGGTATGTTAAACTCCAGGGGTCCAATATTCAAAACTGGGCAAAGTGGAGCGCAAATATTTGCGCTGCATCATGCGGTTGCCCAGGTGTCCAAAAATGCTATATTCAGTGGAAGAGTGCACCGGCTGTATTCGACTAAATATAGGACCATTGCAGCCCAGCGCTAAGTCACTTAGCACTGGGCAGACATGGCTCCCAAAACAGTGTCATAATGGCTTGAATCCACACTAAATTTCCAATATTCAAACAGACCCATGCAAATGAGCTCACTTTGCATGCAAGGTGCTAATGACCATTGCATGTATTAGTATTTACATGGGTATATTAGCATGGTACTACCCCACACTTGCCCAGTCCCAAACAGCTGTCCCTGGTGTTAGTGGCCCACCCACCCCCTGCTGATCGCTATCCCAATGCTTAAAAGTAAACTTTCCCTGGTGACTAGTGGTCCCCCCCCCACCGATCACCAGCCTGATGCTTAATGGCAGACTTTCCCTAGTGTCTAGTGGTCCCTGCACCGCCGATTGCCAGCCTGATGCTTAAAAAGAAACTTTCCCTGATGTCTAGTGTTCCCCTCGACGACCGCTGACCTGATGTTTAGACTTCAACTTTCCCTGGGTTCCAGTGGTTCCTCCCCCAACCCACATCATTGCCTCATGTAGAAATAGGTTATCCCTGCTGTTCAGTGGTCCCTCCCCCTAACCCATTCCAGCTGTTGTCAATAAATATTCCCTGGTGACCAGTGTTCCCCCATCCCGTTCCCATGTATTATATAGTAATATCATTAAATGGTGTCTAGTGGACCCCACCACCCCTTATCCTCTGTATCACAAAAGGAAATCCATTCTC
This sequence comes from Neoceratodus forsteri, assembly GCA_016271365.2. Taxonomy (NCBI): domain Eukaryota; kingdom Metazoa; phylum Chordata; order Ceratodontiformes; family Ceratodontidae; genus Neoceratodus; species Neoceratodus forsteri. The sequence goes on along the minus strand of CM028133.1, from coordinate 78,897,209 downwards.
TGATGGCTAGTGGACCCCTGCTCCCCTATATCATGAAAGTAAATCTGTTCCCTGGTGGCTAGCAGACCCCCATCCCAGATTCCCTGTATCACAAAAGGAAATTTGTTCTCTGGTGGCTGGCAGACCCCCGTCCCCACTGCCCCCCATTCTGGCAGGTAGTGCCCCACCACCCCATTCCCCCATCCTGACCCTAGCCAGTGACCACACAGCCCAGTGCTCTCCACCATGTCTGGCTGCCGACTAAGCTGTCAGTGAATGCATACTTACATACAAACATACGAAGAAGCTAGCAGAATAAGGCTATATCAAGTCTACCTGTATTGCAGGGTCCACAGCTTGAGCTAATGTCCCTGCACTCCCTCCCCACTCCTCCCATCCTTGTACAAGTACACGTTCATTGACAGCTTAGTCAGCAGCTGGCTGTGGTGGAGAGAGGAGGGCTGTGCCAGACAATGGCTCAGGGTTGAGATGGGGGAGGGGGGTGAATGGTGGGGCACTACCTACCAGGGGGTGGGGGGTCCACTAGCAACCAGGGAACAGATTTCCTTTTTGTGATTATAGGGGATCAGAGATGGGGGGGCACTAGCCAGCAGGGAATGCATTTCCTTTTGTATTACAGGAGATCGGGAATCAAATCAAATAAAAATTTATTTGTAAAAGGCGCCTTTCCATAGTTCAAGGCACCTGCACATATTAAAATCACATCAACAATAAAGGTATAAAACCATAACTTATCCATAATGTAACATGTGATTTTAAAAAGACAGTAGCATTATGCTTCATTGCCAAAAGCTAAGCCAAATAGGTATGTTTGTAATTCTGTTTTAAAACTTTGGATGGTCAGGCATTCTCTTATCCGATGAGGCAGATAATTCCACAGGGTAGGGGCCACAAATGCAAATGAGCAGGCCTCAGATGTTTGTAAATATACCCTGGGAATCTCTAGCAATCCTTCATCAGTGGATCGGAGAGACTGGGAGGGGTGATAGGGAGAAAGGAGATCTTGCAGGTAGTGAGGTCCCTGGTCATCTAGGGCTTTATAGGTTAGCAAACCGACCTTGGAGGTGATACTGCAGTGCACTGGCAGCCAGTGCAGTCCACGAAGCACAGGTGTAATATGACTGGTCCTAAAGGTACCAGTCAAAAGCCTGGCAGCCACATTATGCACCAGCTGTAGGTGGCGGATATCAACCCCTGTTAACCCCTGGTACAGGGCATTGCAGCAGTCAAGGCGAGTGGCCATGAAAGCATGGACCAATGTTGGAAGATGCTCAGGAGGGATCAGGTGTTTCACCCGAGAGATATTCCTCAGATGGAAAAACAAGGTGTTGACAATGACTGACACCTGCGATTTCAAGGTCAAACCGTCATCAAAAATAACACCCAGGTTTCGCACCCACTCTGAGGTGGTAAGCTCAACACCCCCAAGCCAAAGTCCAGAGGGCTGTCCAGCTGGAACACTACATCTCCGATGATCCAGGTCCACAACCAACACCTCAGTCTTGTCCGGATTCAACTTCAACCAATTAGCACTCATTCAAACCAGGATCTTGGATAGGCAGTTGTTAAACACCAAGACGGTATCTCCCTGAATTAGGTGGGGGGTCTGCTAGACACCAGGGATGGTTTTACTATATAGTACCCCTGTATAACACCTTGATTGGGATGGAGGGAATACTGGACACCAGGGAATATTTATTAACATAGTGGGCATGGGATTGGGTGGAGGGAGGAACCACTGAACACCAGTGATAACCCATTTCTACATCGGGCAAAGGTGTTGGAGGGGGGAGGGACCACTGGATACCACAGATAACCTATTTCTACACTGAGTATGGGATTAGGTGGAGGGAGGGACCACTGGACACCATGGATAACTTGTTTCTACATCGAGCATTGGTGCTGGTGGGGGGAGGGACCACTGGATACCACAGATAAGCTATTTCTACATTGGGCCTGGGTGCAGGGGAGGGATCATTGGACACCAGGGGTAACCTGTTTCTACATTGGGCATGGACATATGTGAGGGATGGAACCACTGGATACCACGGATAACCTGTTTCTACATCGAAAATGGGATCAGGTGGGGGGGAGGGATCACTGGACACCAGGGAAAGTTTAAGTCTCAACATCGGGCTGTCAATTGGCGGGGCCACTAGACACCAGGGAAAATTTACTGTTAAGCATTGGGCCAGCAATCAGTGAAGGGGGACCACTAGACATCAGGGACTGCTGTGTTGTGGGTCAGGGGGCACTGCACTTCCTCCACCACTAGGGTTGTACAGGAGTAAGTCAAGGTTTTGATAGGCGGTATGTGAGCCACACAAGGGGACAGAGAGAAATAGCCTTATGCCGTACATACACTGAATATTGGGCTGCACCAATATTCAGGCCCTACCCTTTCATTTCCATTGTGCTCCCCACCCCCGAATATTGCCTGGGCACAAACCCTGTTTACTCATGCTAACTGGGCTTTTCAATATTGCACATTCCAGCAAAACCTGCTGGAAAACTCAGATTTGCACCCAGGCAATGTTTTCAATATCAGGCCCCTGGATGGGGAATTTGCATCAAAGATTAGATTTAAATAGAACGGTGCTTGCAGCCAGAGAAAAATTTAAGTGATCTGGGGCAAGTTCAGTACTACACCCTGGGAAGCAGTACCTCCCCACAGGATTAACCCAACTTTGAACCAACAGAGTGCCACAACAGTCCTTGTAAAGCATGCAGATTAACACTCAAAAATAATGTGCACTAAGATAGTGATTATGAACAAAACTAGAGCATTATTTGGGGTCACTGTGAGGCTCTTAAGAAAAAAAGGGATTAACAATGAGGTAGTACTAGTGTTCCTCAACAGTTTGTTTTGGTGCCCATCTAGGTCCAGCCTAACTTTAAACACAACGGCTGCTCCTGGTGTCACCTGCCTAGGTGCAGACAAATTTTATTTATTTATTTATGTATATATCGGTTTACAACCTTTGAGCCAGAGGCTCATTTCCAAAGGTACCTTGTCACATTGAGGACAAATACATAACAGACTTTTGGTTACATCAAATGGGTTATATAATTAGTAGGCACATGTGATTACAGCTTTTAAACAGATAAGCCAGTTAAGTTATAGTGGCACATTCTTGCACAATGGTATGAGCAAGCAGTAGTATAATAGCAGTTCAAACAGCAATGGGTGAGGATTAAAAGTGGTGAGGTGTGGTTGCCACCTGGCAGGCATTGTCAGGGCACAGAGAGCTATGCCTCAATCATAGACAGGTGCAGCTACACGTATTAAATAGTTGGCTTCAAAGTGCGGTTTTGATTTTGGAGATCGTGGGGGCATCAGAGATGGGGGCAGGGAGTGAGTTATACCAGGACAGCGCTCTATAACAGAAGGACCTCTGTTCATGTGAGGTCCTGGATCTTGGGACCAGAAAAGTGGCCTTGCAGGAGGTCTGTGTACAGACCAAGGGTTGGGCTTGGTGGAAGGAGGCTGTCAGCCCTGGTGGGGATAGCCCGAGAAGAGTTTTTTTTGCAATTAGGCAGGTCTGGTATCATAGATGTTCATCTAGATTCAGCAGTTTCGCACCATGTCATAGAGCTGGCACGAATGCGTGAGCCTGGGGGCCCCAGTGATTAGCCTGCATGCCTTATTTAGGATGAGGCGAATTTTATTGAGGGCGTTCGTGTCAGCAGCACCATATACTGGTAGGCCATAGTCAACAAGGGATAATATAGATGATGTAACTGCTAGATGGAGGGCAGCGGGGGGGGGGACAGTTTTTATAGCGGTATAAGATACCTAGCTGCACATTAGTGGCCGAGGCTAGTGCATCCATGTGGGTGTGGTAGGTGAGGGCTGAGTCAAAGGAGACCCCAAGGTACTTGTAGGAGTGTACTTGCTATAGTGGTTGTTTGGAGCAGGGGAGGATATGGAGTAGGGAGTTGCTGGCTTTGTTTTGGGGGTGGGCAAAGAGCATTGTTTTTGTTTTTTTGAGATTAATGACCAGTCTGTGCTCTTTAAACCAGGTTTCGACATCATTATAGGATAGTTGTAGGGAGTCCTGGAGGGAGATAGGGTTACGGTGGGTGGCAAAGATGACGGCGTCATCAGCATATAGCAGAATTTTTCCAGTAAATGCACTGGGCAGGGTGTTAAGGTAGAGTGAGAAGAGTAGAGGTCCCAGGATGGAGCTCTGAGGAACCCCTGACTGGATGGGACAAGTTTTGGAAAGTGTCCCATTAATTCTGACACATCGGGAGCGGGCAGATAGGTAGCTGGTGCACCAGGCAAGAGGCCCAGTAGAGAAGCCAGTGTGGCAGAGGGCATCCAGCAGGAGGGGGTGGGAGACAGTGTCGAAAGCCTTTGAGAGGTCGGCGAACACTGCCCTGGCTAGGGTGCCAGAGTCCAGGGAGGAGTGTAGGAAAGAGTCCAAGGAGGAGTGTAGGAAAGTTGAGAATTCAACTAGTGCAGTGCCGGTACTGTGTCCTGTACAGAAACCGTGCTGTTCAGGGCAGAGGATGTTATGTTTGGTCAGGTATTCAGTGATTTGCATGGCAACCAGTTTTTCTAGGGCTTTGGAGAGGGGTGGGAGGATGGAGATAGGTCGGTAGTTCCCGGCAGAGGACCTGTCACCACCTTTGTGAATGGGAGTAACAATGGTGGTTTTCCACGCAGTTGGGAAATGCCCCAGGCATAGGGATTTGTTGAGAAGGCTGGTGTGTGGGGCAAGGACCTGATCCAGTACCAGATGGAGAATGCTGGGGTCCAGGGAGTTGTCTCTGGTACTATTGCTCTTTATTGTTCTGGCCAGGTAGGGTCTGGCTTCCCGGACAGTAACCCTATGTAGGTAGAAGCTAGGGCATTGGAGGACTGGGGCGGGCAGGGAGGGTGGCGGGTCAAAGAAATTACTGGGGAGGACAGAGCTAAGGTCTGTAAAGGAATGTGTTAAGGTAGTTTAAAATGTTAGCTGGGTCTGTAATGGTAGTGCCGTCAATGGTGATCTGGGATGGGGGAAGGGAGCATGTGCTCCCATTTAATTGTTTGACATTATCCCAGAAGGTTTGAGCACACCCCAGGAGGAGGTGAGAATGGCCTGGTAGTGGTCGGCCTTGGCTTTTTGGATGGCCCAAGTGCACTTATTCCATGCGGCATTGTAGGCTTGTCTGTCAGCCAACTGGCTTGTTTCTGCGGCAAGGTGCCATAGGCTATCCCTAAGCCTGAGCAATTGTAATAGGGCAGGAGTAATCCAGAACACGTTATGTTTTTGGTTTGGGCAGCTGTGAAGGGTGAGAAGAGGTCGCAGGCTTTGTTAAAGGTTTAGGAAAAGAAGGCAAGGGCAGTATCTATGTCAGGAGCGTGGTGAATAGGGGACCACTTTATCTGGGCAAGAAACTGCTTGAGGTTTTTCAGCCCACCTGGTCTGAAACGCCATCGGAGTGTGGGCTGGGCTGTGATTCGGGGCGAGGGGGTCACCCAGTGGAATAGGATAGGGGTATGGTCACTAAGTGAGTCAGAGAGGACCTGGATATCCAGGATTTTTTTGGGGTGGTTGGTGATGATAACATCTAGGAGGGTGCTGGTACCTCTCTTTGAGTTTACTCTTGTGGGTTAGGAAATGAGTTGTGTCAGATCAATTGCCGCAAAGGAGTCACAGGTGGTGGAGGAGGCGGCGCTGAGCCAGTTCACGTTCAGGTCCCCCACAAGTACTGGTTCTGCCTTGTGAGGGAGAGTGGCAAGATAAACAGTTAAAGATAGTAGTGCCGGGTTTTGGTTCTTTGGGGGAATGTAGGCAGTGGTGAGATAAAGGGGGCCCCTGGAGGGGTCCGGAGTAAGTTTAAGGGTAAGGGCCTGTGCCCTGCTTGCAAGAGCCAGAGCAGGTAGTGCTTGGATCAGTGATAGAGTCTGGTATAGAAGAGACACCCCACATTTGCCTGCCACGATGCTCCCGGTAGGCAAATGTGGGGGTGGCTGTGCAATCTATACCAGGGATACACTAATAAATAATATGCAATTACTCGAGCTGTCCTTCTGTTGCCCTTCCAGGCTCAGCTTAAAATGCAGTAGTCAGCCCTAAACCTTATTTGCACAATTCCAGTTCCAGAGAGACCCAGCACTTGCCAGTTAATCACTTGAATGAACAAACTTACAGAAGCTTCATCGGTATAAAAGCATCTTTTTATTTATTCATTAACATCCAAGTGTGTAGTGTGAATGCCACAGTACAAACACCACTCCAGCACCCCAGTACTTCGACCAAAGTCTCTATCGGGGTGGAGTGAGAGTGGTCACATGCTCCTTTTATACTATTACAGTAGCCATGCCAACATTTCAGTTCCCTATGGGTAATATGATTTACTACCATATAAGACCTGGCTTTGGAGAGTTTGCTCAGTGGCACTGAGGCTTAAGGTGCTGAATGCCACACCTCGCACCATGCTGGCGACTTGGGTTTGGGGATGATCTTGGGTCATCGGGGGTCGGCAGGGGCAGGAGAGCATTGAACATCCAAAGGACTGCTCTTCTCTCCTGTGGGAGGGTGGGTTGCATCTCCCACAGTATGATGATTCCCAGTGAAGACTGGGGGTACCGCAACCAGCGGAAGCCTAGTAGCAGGGTATGGGTGCTGTGACAGACATCCTGTGGGCAGGTGCGAGGTCATCATTGCATGTCCACACCCCTGGGGTGCTAGAAAACCAGGAAAACCTCCAGCACCTGGGTAGGTGAAGGCTGGGCCCTGGAGGATACTCCACACTCATTGCCAGACCTGCCCTGCCTGACCTCAAGCTCCTCTCCTCACTCCAGCGTCTCACTAAATGATAAGATAGTGCACCAGAGGAGTTGGTGGCCCCCTTGGGGGTTTCAGAGCTGGGGGGTTGGCTTAGCTGGGGGTGTGGGGATGGAGTATCCCAGGATGGAGGTATGACTGGTGGGGGTCTCAGGCAGAGTGGGATCCAGATAAGCCTGAGCTGGAGGGAGTCCTAAAATGCCCACGAGAAGGGGGCATAAATAAAAGTTTTAAAAAAAAGAACTGGCTCTGGGAAGATTCGAACAAGTGAACATAAGTGTAACATACATAAACCAGTCACAGGAAAACTACTCACTAGCCTCACAAAACAAATTAAAGATCGATTGTCTTGCTCCAATTGTTGCTTAATATTTCATTACTTGCTCAGCAATGATCAACCAAAACGATTACAGTTACCTATGATTCTGTTGTTTTAGTTTAAATACATTTTTTCCATGTTTTTGTATGCCCATTTCTAGCACTGCATGTGATGCGGGACCACCATCTTGCAGCAGGCTGCTTTGTGGACGTTGTGCAGTGACACATCATTTTTGTTTTGCTGTGCAAAAGGACATGCTGTGCTATGCATCAATTGCCCACTGTAGAGTTGCAGTTTGTTCATAAACAACTAGTGCGTTATAATAATAAATAATTATACAATGGCAAGAAAGAATCCTGGCTCCTGATTGGTCAGTTGGCCATCACAGCAGGGACGTTATCCTGGCATAACATCCCTGCTGATGCTGTTCTATCCCAGCACCATACATTGCTTGCATCTTTTAAAAAAATATATTTTTAAACACTAAATAAAATTCTTTAAAATTTTTTTTCTGTATAAAACAGTGAGCCATTGTATAATAGGAATAATGCCCTCCAGGGTGGGTGTTATGCTGGGATAACATCTCTTCTCGGGTGTTGGACGCCCTCGGCAGGTGGCCTTGGGCCCAACCACCCGAGGTGGGATGTTATCCCAGCATAACACCCACCCTGTCAGGCATTATTTCTTTAATAAATCACTGTACTGGGGGTACCGCAAACATGCCCTCAAAAATATAATTATGTTTGAATAGAGGACATTTACCATTCTTTCTTTCTGTTAACGAGTGTAATTTGTCAATTTTGCCGCACAACCATGGAAATGCAGCATTGCATCTGCTGACTACCTACAGCTTTCTATCATAAATTTGTTTTGTGACCATGAATACATAAAAGAGTTTTTGGTGAATGACGAGTTTGCTGACCTGTAGCAGGCACTTATTGTTGTTTATGTGTGCTGCTTTCTCGTTCGTGAATGACGTTGGCCATATTGGAGTGAACAGTTTCTGAATATGCATTCCTCTACATCTCCTTTCGAAATCTGCAAAGTATGCTGTGTAAATTACATTAAAATATGTGGCAAAATGTGAATATCATGTGCTCTGCTTTGAAACTGCCTTCGATGATCCTCTGGTTTAATTTTAAGTATCTGCACAAGTTAGGTATTATCACTGTAACCCCGTTCCCAAGTAATTCTATATACACTGTTGACAGTATAGATTTTACACATAGCTGCTGCACTGTCGCTGACTTTATTCATTACACGTATTAAATCTCAAATAAAGTATTGATTATCCCAAAAAATGTAGTGTGTCCATATTTCTGTGCTGTCATTGTGGATCAGTATTTCTGTGATATTCCTATGGGTTGCTGTAAGATTGCTGTCAGTTTCCCGCTCCCTCCTGTCTGACTTTTTTTTTTCAGAAGTGGTTATTGTGTTTTTTTTTTCTTTCTTAATGTGATGCATAAATAACTCAAGAATGACCCCATGTTGATTTTTTTTAAATAAAGCCACATTCATAATAATTAAAGCTTTCTTATGCCTGGCAATGGTTTGTCACGTGGTATCCCTTCCTATTTGATGACATTCAGAGGAGGTGATGCTGTGTGGCTTCCTCAATGCCATCGTCTTGAAAGTTCGACATTTTATTTATTTTACCTGACCTTATATACAGTTCTGTCATCTTATTAAATTTTTATTTTTTTATATTCTCTGTTTATGCCCCTCCTTACTCACCACTCGGGACCCTATCCTCAGGGATCCCTAGGCTGTGTGCGCTCCCATAGGTCCTCCCCAGGTAACTCCATCCAGAGTCCTGGCAGCACTGCCCCCATCCTGCCTCAGTTTACCCCCCCCTGGCAGGGAGGAGAGGGATTCCCCACAGTCCCTTCCAGTCCATGAGCGCACATCAGGTATGCTGCACAGGCCCCATCTGGAGCCTGGTTCTAGATTTGTCTCAGACAGCTGGGTCCCATCTCCAGGTGTCCATTGTGGGATTTTTCCTCTTTTAGGTCCCATCCCTAAGGACGTCAGTGCTCTAGGGGAGCCAAGGGACAGAGCACGTCATAACTTGCCAGCACACCAGCTCCCAGCTGAAGTCCTCCCACCCTGCTTGCATACTGTCTAACTGCACCTCCACCCATGGTCACCCAGGTGGTGGTAGAGTGGTGGGACATGCAACCCACCCCTCCTGAGGAGGAGGAGAGCTACCTGTGGGAGCTCAATCCCCCACAGCCAACGTCCTCCTACCATGCTTGCATACTGTCTAGCTGCACCTCCACCCATGGTCACCCTGGTGGTGGTAGAGTGGCGGAACATGCAACCCACCCCTCCTAGAGGAGGAGGAGGAGGGCTGCCTGTGAGTACTCAATCCCCCCACCGGCCGACCCCCCCCAGCCGCCCGAGTCCATTCCCAAACTCGGGTCGCTGGCACCACAAGCAGTAGCCCTACCACTGTGCTGGCGGGCCACCTCATATTATGAAATTCTGACAGTGGGGACAGACTTCAGACTGTGTAACTTGTGCTTTTTTTAAATTTCTTCTTTACGTCACTGTACATTGACTTATTCCATATCACAAAGTTTGACCTCTGTTCATGTGAGGTCCTGGATCTTGGGACCAGAAAAGTGGCCTTGCAGGAGGTCCGTGTACAGACCAAGGGTTGGGCTTGGTGGAGGGAGGCTGTCAGCCCGGGTTGGGATAGCCCGAGAAGAGTTATTTTTGTAATTAGGCAGGTCTGGTATCGTAGACGTACATCTAGATTCAGCAGTATCGCCATGTCATAGAGCTGGCACAAATGCGTGAGCCTGGGGGCCCCAGTGATTAGCCCGCATGCCTTATTTATTTAGCCTGACTGTAACATATTGATTCATATATTTTGACTCCATAATCAGGGTGCTTTCATTCTCTTTTTATTAATATCTTTCTCTGATGTACCAGTTTTTTTAAATGCCGTACTGTACAGCATTTGGCTGCACTAATAATTCAACAAGTGGCCATGATTTTTACAAGTTTTCAAAGACAAAAAATATAGAAATCAGTAGGTAATATCCATGAAGTGTGCTGGCTGACACCCAACGGAGCATAGTCACCTTTGCTCCTACCACTTTGCTCCTGAACAGTTTGCCATACCCCCAAATATCCTGGACAGCACTGGGTTCAATCTCGGACAACGTCGCCTGAAGACAGATGCTGTCCCATCTCTGTTTCCATTTGTGAAACCCGTGACTGAACATGGCAGTGGTGCCATTGCTAAAAGGCATTGACTGGAGGTGAGTTCATGGTACTTAATTTATTCTGCTTTGTTTGTTTAGGATACTCTGCTGCACAGACAATTGTTTGGGAACAAGGCAAATTTTATTTTTATGGCACCCAATCTCTGAGGCTCAGGGTGACGTACAATTAAAACGTAACAAACTCATTAAGCAAATAAACACAGTAAAATACATATAGCAATAAACAAATTCCAACAATAATATAAAAACAGACCCCTCAAATAGGGGCCTGGACTAAGATACTGGGGCATTCACAGCCACTAATCTTAAAACAGAGTGTCGGGGAAAGCCTGTCTGAACAGGAAAGTCTTGAGATGGGTCTTAAAAACTTCAACTAAAGGGATCTCCCAAACAGCTGGTGGAAGCAAATTCCACCGGATGGGCTGGCAACACTAAATGCTCTGTTGCCGGCAGTTTTTAATCTCATGGAAATCGCGAGGAGGCCCATTGAGGAGGATCAGAATGAGCGGATCGAGGCAGTAGGTATAAGAAGATCCAACAGGTAGACAGGGCCCAGTCCATGTAGGGCCTTAAAGGTGAGTAAGCCCACCTTAAAGAGGATCCTCCACCTGACTGGCAGCCAGTGCAGTTCACGCGGCACCGGGGTGACGTGACAGTATTTCGACTGTCCCATCAGCAGCCTTGCAGCAGCATTCTGCACCAGCTGCAGCCAGTGGAGGGTGCCTCCAGAGACCCCAAGGTAGAGCGCATTACAGTAATCAAGTCTGGACATCACAAATGCATGTACCAAGGTAGGGAGGTCAATGGGCGGAACTAGGGGTTTGATCCTGGCGATATTCCTCAAATGAAAAAAACTGGTCCGGACAACGGATGATACCTGAGCTTCACATGTCAGTCATCTGAGCTTCAAATATCAGACCACTATCAAGGATAACGCCAAGATCGCGCACTGTAGAGGAGGCCTTCAATGGCACAGAACCCAGGAATAAACCTGTCCCTGTACCCAATGCTATTCTATCAAGCTTTCTGTTCAGCTCCACCACCAGTACCTCCATCTTATGGGGTTAAGTCACAACCAGCTGGAGGCCATCCAGTCACTGATCTCAGCAAGGTAGTTATTTAGAATTTCTACTGTGCCAAATGTTCCAGGGGCAAAGGAAAGGTACAGCTGGGTATCATCAGTATAGCAATGAAAACCCAGGCTGTACTTCCTAATGATCTTACCCAGGAGTAGCACATGCATGGCAAACAACATTGGTGACATGACCGAACCCTGAGGGACTCCACAAGACAGAAGGCTAGGTGAGGAGGAGAAATTCCCCATCACTACTCATTGCCTCCTGTTTGAGAGATAAGACTCAAACCATCTGATGACAGTGCCGGCAAGTCCACAAAATTCCCTTAGGTGGTCAAGCAACACACACAATGGTCTACCATGTCAAAAGTTGAGGAGCGATCAAGGAGAATGAGAATTGTCCCCTCTCCTCGATCTTGCACCCTGAGGAGGTCACTGTGCACCTGAACTAGCGCAGTTTCCATGCTATGCATCACCCAAGACCCAGACTGGAGGGGCTCGTATAGCTCAAAGGCCACAAGGTGTTTCTCAAGCAGTTGCGCCACAACCTTTTCAACAACCTTCCCTAAAAATGGGAGGTTGGAGATGGGATGGTAATTCGCCTTGACGTCAGGGTCTAAAGTTGGTTTCTTCAGAAGGGATCTCACCAGCACCTCCTTCAAGGCATCTAGGTAAACCCCTTCTGTCAAAAAGCACCTGACAATCAAGGCGAACACTGGGCCAAAAAAGTCGACACATCACATCAAGAAATGCATCAGCACTGGGTACAGTTCACAATATGTGTGCTTCAGCTTAGAAACAACTCCAATGACCTCAGCCACCTCCACTGGTTTACACTCCCCCCAAACAGGGGAAGCGCTCTCTGGATGCCCAAAGGGACCACTGTTGGCCACAATGTGGTTTACTGATGGAATTCTGTAATTGATAGTGGACACCTATCCGCGAAGAATTGAGCAAACTCGTCGCATAAAGCATCTGAAAAAGCTGTTTTCGGTTGGAGACAGCCTGGATGTAACAGCCTGTCCACAGTCCAAAACAGCATAGCTGGTCGATTCTTCCTGACAGCAATCTCCCTGGGCAGAAACTCTGCCTTCTTACAGTTGATTGCCCCCCTAGTACTCACAGTAGTTAGTGCACAGGGTCAGTCTGTCCACCTCCAGCCCGGTCTTATGCCAGCAGTGCTCTAACCTCTGACCCCTAACCTTCATCGCCTTGAGCTCCCCGTCAAAGCACAGAGACCTCAAGTGGTAAGATTTGGGTCATACACAGACTGGTGCGAGGGAGTCAAGTGTGTCAGACATCACCTTATTATACGTGACGACTGCTTGAACTATGCCCCCTGCGCATGTACTACCCACACTAGACAGATCGACTACCACCAGAAATCTCTCCAGGGTCAAACCCCTCAAAGGGCAGTACCTAACTACCTCTGCAGAGGGAGGGCTCTCAGGGGGGCCCCAAACTGGAACTCCACAGTGCAATGATCGGACCATGTGACCTGATCAATCTTTTTGATTATTTATCTCAAGCCCCAGTGAGAAGACCAGGTCCAACATGTGGCTGCCCTGTTTGGTCATGGAAGAAACTTCTTGCATCAGGCCGAGTGATGCCATCAACTGGAGGAGGCTGTAATTTAGTCTTGAAGATTCATCTTTGGCCCAAACATTGAAATCCTCCAGAACTAAACATCTGGAGGATTCCAATGTTTTGCCAATGACTAGTCGGCTACCTCCTGCAGGAATCCTCCTGCTGCCCCAGGGGGGCGGTAAATCAGGAGAATCCTGCAGCCTGCTTCTGGATCCCCATGGACTGCCACACATTCAAAGGAAACCAGTGTTCTCACTGGGTGTATGGAGAAACCCAACTCGGATCTAAAACAAATGGCCACTCCCCTTCCCCTGCATTCCACTCTGAGGCAGTGCATTACAGTGTACCAAGGAGGGATGGCGGCCTCTAATACCGGGCTGGCATCATCACCTACCCAGGCCTCCTTAATGCAAGCCAGATCGACCGACAAAATCAAGTCCATGATAATAGTGGTCCTGTTTCTGATCGATCTGGCATTGCAGAGCACTGCCCTCAGGGGACTGGTGGGTCGAGCAGCACCTCTCACTGCCTGCCCACTCGGTCTGGTGGGAGCCCTGGGGATGGGAACCACACATGTCTGGCTTCTCTCAAGGACCCATCAAAATCCAGAGCACCTTCTGCACTTGACAATGGGGTCCACATGCATGTCAAACATGGCCACCCTGCAATATGTATTTATTTTGCTTATTGAAGTATTTGATAACCATGTCAGTGCACTGATCTAGGGGACCGTTTTTAGACACGACCGGGTTCATGACATGTGGCAAAAAAAATTGTATTTTGAGTAATAAAAAAAGGTTCAGCAGCTGACAATTAATGACAGATTTGAACAAGGTACATCAAATATAAAAAAATAGTGGCTTTTAACAATGTACATAAAATATACAAACAGTCAGCCGTAGTACAATCAATTTAATAATTAAAAATTAGTCAGCTCAGACAGAAGATAATGGGTAACTTATAAATTATACATGTAAAATATTCAGGGATGGACCGGTTGGACTATTCGGTGCAAGCAATCAAATATGAACATGAACTAGTGACAAGAACTAGGACACACAGTGGACACTGTAGTAGCAAAATGTGGAGAGGGGCAAGTTTTATGGGATGACACAATAAGGCGGAACAAAGTGCTGGAGTACAGGATATACACAGGATAGGCTGTGGAGAAGCTAAACATGGAGAGGGGAAGAGGTGTAGGAAGGACACAGCAAGGCAGAAAAGAGTGGTAGAGGCCAGGACATACGCAGGAGTGAAAAGAAGCAGGTAGGAGAGGTAAGAGTGTAGGCAATCACCCTGTGGAACAACAACATTTGGCTTACTTTAGTAGCCAAGATTTTTAGCGGTGATTGAAGGTGGTATGGGGATCAAGGGAGTGGTGGAGTGTTGGACTACTGTTGGGCTACTGTTGGGCTACTGTTGGGCTACTGTTGGGCTACTGTTCCACAAGGATGGAGAAGCAACACATAGCACTTTGCAGAAGATGGCTGTTGAGACTTTTGTGATTTCCATGTGGAGGACTGAGGATGCACGCAATCATCTCAAAGGTACTAGTGCCTTCTGGAGCGATGCATACTGAGAAACTGCACCAGATGTGATGGTGCCTTCAATAAGACAGCCAGGAAAAGGTAATCACAGCCATGCATACACGGTTTGTGGTGGTCATATATGACTGCCATTGTGTCCTCGTATGCACAGTCATCACCCATTCTGATGAATGCATGTGTCCCTTGCTAAATGTTTCATGGTATGGTATCTATGCTTTACCTGTGCATTGTTGATAACCAGTTGTAAAGCCAGTTGTATTTGATAGACTTTTACACAACTTGCCTTCTCTGAGTTTTCTTTAGTAAAGAAATAATCTGTGCAGAAGTGTCACCTATGTTATAACATTACAAATGTTATATGAATTGTATTTCATTACTTTTTGTAATTATCCTTTGTATTAATGTTCCTTCATATGGTTTTTGTAGATATTTGCAGACATATGTGGAGAGCCAGGTTGTAGCACAGACCGTGTGAAAGTGGATGAGACACTAGAAAGTATGGAGTTATCAGATGAAGTTGTTATCAAATCTCAACTACCCAACTGTGTTGGAACATGGACAATTGAGAAGGTACATTCATTGCTTCAAATTATTAATTTACATGGTCCCTACCACCAGTTTAATAGTTAGCATATATAGGGGATATGTGATATGTGAGTGTGGAATACATGATTTACTTGAATAAGTAGTGTGTGACCTTGTGTGACCTCATGAGTGAGATATGCTGTGTGCAAATTTCTGATATTCAGACATCAATGTACAAATGGGGCCATAACGTATGCAAGGTGCAGATGGGGCCATTTGCATGTCATTATGGCCCCATTTATATGAGTTGTGCAGGGCTAGCCAGCAAAATGCACATGGTGCCCTGCACAGCATGGGTCCCAGAATCAGGCACTGCAGTACAACCCCTGCCCCATCCCATGCTACCACTCACCAGTATAACAGAATGTTAGAATCCCTGGTGGTCCAGTGGTATCCCCTTCCCTTCCCGTAGCCTGATCATGGTAAAATCCTTGTGCAACATACCCTGGAGGTCCAGTGGCTCCTCACTCCCTGCCCGTAACCCTGATCACCTGAAAGAAATCTATGTACGATCCCTGGTAGTCTAATGGTACCTCCAACCCCCTCCAGTAGCACTGATTATCGAAAATAATATATTAATACTGCCCTGGTAGTCTAGTGGTACCCGCCACCCCTGCCATAGCTCTGATTGATGATAATAAAAAATAATAGTACTTCCCTGGTGGTCTAGTGGTATCTCCTTCACCTCCTGTAGCTCCGATCACTGAAAATAATATTTTAGTCATTCCCTGGTGGTCCAGTGGCACCCCCCACTTGCCCACCCACACAGGACCCCCAGCCCACCCAGCTCTCCCCCATCATTGGTGGGCAGCAGCAAACCAATCTGCATACCTCCGAGGTTGCCCACCGAATGACAGTTTACAGTATCAGCTGCAAGCTCATTGATCCACACTGTGGACCAATGGGAACTGCAGTGCATACTCTAATAGTCATTCACAAATATGTGAATGAATGGCTTAATTCGCATATTTGTGAATGACTATTACAATCTGCACTGCAAGCCCATTGGTCCACAGTGGGTGGGTTTGCTGCTGCCCGTCAATGATGGGGGGGGGAGCTGGGTTGGCTGGCGGTCCAGTGTGGGTGGGCGAAAGGAGGGGTGCCACTGGACCACCAGGGAATTACTAAAATATTATTTTCAGTGATCAGAACAACGGGAGGGGTGGGGGTACCACTAAACCACCAGAGAAGTACTAATATATTATTTTCGACGATCAGAGCTACGGGAGGGGTGGGGGTGCCACTAGACTACCAGGGCATTTGCACTTTTATGTCAGGTGATCAGAGGGTAGGGAGGGGAGGGGAGAACCACTGAACCACCAGGGACTTTGGCAGTACTGTACTTCTGAATGGTGTTCGGGGGAGCAACCCATGATGCACCTTGCATTACGGTAGCTCGCCTGTGGGTGGCTACCTTTTGAGCCAAATTTTTTGAGCTCAACTGTGTGCGGGCTGAATATCGGGATATGCTGCATATGCATGGGCACGCCCTCTGGAGATGTGCCACATACATTATCTTTGCGCCCCAGCGCATGGGGAATTTCACTGTGCAATTCTCCCCATCGAATATTGCCCCGTGGTGCATTTCCGGTTGCACTGGTGCAACTCAGTTGCGCCAAGCACAACCCCTTTGAATATCTTGGCCATAGTGTATATTATTACGTGAAATTATTGAAATAATGCATACAGTTGAATTCCTCTATTCCATGGTACTGAATCACACAATATATTGATTGTGAAGAAAGTCATATTACTGACATGTGAAAACATATGTGGAAGGACCATTTTTCATTATTTGGCAACATTCTATCACATTTCTTGAGTGTTTCACAGCTTTGAGAACATTATTTCTTTAAAAGATGCCTCTGTTACCATTTTATTTATGCAATAACATACTGTATGTCTTGGTATTTGTATTACTGAGATACCTGCAAACAGCGAGACTGAAGCCAGTTGGCCTACATCCTTTTGCAGCATTTCACCTCTGTATGTTTGGGCCTCTCACTACCACCATCACCCAGCCTGTCTTATTGCTTACATATTAAGTGTATTATGTTCTTACCGAGTGTGCGCACTGTGCAAGTCATGTGTTTGCCATGATGGCACAGCCAACGCAATGCAGGTTGGTAACTCACCATGCAGAAATTCTTGTAATTCCTGGATCTACAATGCCAGTTCGACAACACTTTTGTTGACTGGCATCACAGTAACATGATTTATGTTAACTGCAAGTTGTGGTAGACTTAAATCCCGAATGTCTCCCGGTCCTGTTTTTTCATCAGGAGTGCTTTGCCCCCGACCCCCCCCCATGCACCCTCGCATCAAATATTCTCAACTCTGAGTCGGAGTTGATTAGGGGAGGGGCTACTGGAGCAGGAGACAGTGTGCCCCTGTCTCAGGCACACCAACACAGTGACCTGTTGGAAAACTGTCAATTTTGTCAACAGCGACGTAGGTTGCTGTGTTGGTGTCGCTGTCCGAGGGGGGCATATCATAATTCCTTCCAGCGTGTGTAGTAGTATCATTGCAATATAGATGCTTGCATTGTGAAACATGACTCCAAATTTTTACTTTGTTAGGAAACTACCTGTCGTTCTACTCAGACACTGAAGCATGTCCACAAGGCATTGGTAAAACAAAACAGTCAAGAGAGACTCAAACGACATGTTGCGGCGTTCACAAAGATGCTCAGACTGACTGTTCAAAAAAAAAATAGATTGCTAAGTATCTACTCAGTGGGACCCACCGGTTGAAATTAATGAAGATCAGGACTGGACTCTGAGTGATGAAGATTCATGGCTTGACGATGAAAGTTAACAGTGTAGATATGGAAGCATTCCAATACTGTTACCTGGGTTTTATTTTTGATGGCTGTACCACTACAGTTTACTATTAAGTACAGTACAGCTGTACCAAATATGGTGCGTACTATGTTACACATTTAGTGTTATCGGTCTGAACACGTATAAGTAATGTACATCTCAGAAAGTGGGGTGGGCCTTACAGATGATGACACATATTTATGTATTAATGGTGATCCACAATGTTTTCAATAATGGCACCAACTTATGTTACATGGCACTTCCTTATCCTTCATCCCATTATCAGGCTCTGCTACATATCTGTGTTGTCTATGCAGTTACATGAACAATTTTTAGAATAACTGGTGACACCCCATATCAATCTGGTTTTCAGACCTGTAAAAAGTCGTATCAACCTGCAAGTTGATATGGCAAAGTCATATCATCCCTCGAGTTGATACTGCTTCTACAGTCTTGTGCCTTGGTGTGTGTACCACGATTTCCCATGAAAAACTCTGAACTTTGTTTACTTAGCACCAGTTATTATAAAAAATAGCATATATGCAGGTGTGTGATCTGCAGTTTTTTTATGCACCCTTGGTGTGTGACAATATGTTAACCTCTCGAGCTTCGTTCTCAAGGTTTATATATTATCACACCTTGGCTGTGTAAAAAAGGGGCATATCACACACCTACATATGCATTATTCTCTATATAGTGTTCATGATGAAAGCCGCTGATTAAAACTGTAATTCAAGCAAGGGTGTGCTGCTGCACTTCCAGTACCTATCATTCAAGCACCTATGCGCAGCAAATTATGATTGTTTTTGTAACTTCCTTTAAAGTGCATGTACATCGCTGCAGTTTTATCACCGGATATCCTTTTACTATCCCTGGTCACCAGAAAACTTTGTTGCAATGTAATTCTCAGTCGTTAAATGCATGTATATGGATGATGATGGGAGGGCTGAGGGCAGGATGTGGAGGGGGTGGTGACGATGGAACATTCAGAAGGTATGGTGAATGCGGAAGACAAGACTGGGAGGGTGGCATGGGAGGGGTTGGTATCGGAGGTAGAAGATTGGGGGAGGCAGGAGACCAACAGGGAGTCCAGGGAAGACAGGGTGGTGGGATGCAATGGATGGGGCAGCTGTATAGATGAGTACACTGTGAAGGCTGCAGGAATGCCCCATACGTCACAAGCTGAGAGCACTGCAGGCAGAGGTCAACTGGTTGTCAGGAGAGATAAGAAGGTTAAGAGTGGGAGGGGCGGGAGTAGGAGGGGTACCACCGCAGGCTTACAGAGGTTCAGAGTGTGAGGTGACAGAGGGGGGAAGGAATCTGGAATGGAGCAAGGTACGTAATATGGGTCACAAGCCACTCAGGGGGTGTAGGAAAGATACTGTAGTAAGGAAGGGGGATAGGGTTAAGTAACAGGTACAAGATGCTGAGGTCGGTACCAGAAGGAGAGGATGGTACTACCAGGAGTAAGACAGGCGACAGTCAGGGCAAGGAGAATACTGGGGTAAGGAGTCCTGACGGGGAGGAGGAGGTTCTAGAGATGGGGAGGGAGGGGAGATAGGGCTGGGGAAGAGTGGGGCAAAGAGAGAACTGGAGGGCACTTGGCAGGGCAGGATGGATCATAGAAGGTGCGTTGAACATGGGGAGAGGGCAGAGGCCATATCAGTCAAGAGTAGTAGGGCAGTAGGCAAGGGAGTAGAATGGATGGGGCAGAGGGAAATATGGGGGGTCTGGGTGCTGCTGGGCGGGAAAGGCATATGCTTAAGGAGGAAGCGAGTGGCAAGCAGATACAGGTAAAAGATGGGGAGGAGGGTGGAATAGTGGTGTCAGGGGACTCTATACTCAAGGGGATCTGGTGGGGGGAAGGGTGAACGTCACCGTCGGATATGGGTGGAATCCATACCAGGCTTAACAGCAGGAAGGGTGGGTCAGGCTATGCTGAGATGTATCAGGAGGGGAAGGAAAAAACTCATGTGGTGGTGCATGTAGGCACTAATGACCTGGTGGAGTGTCAGGTGGAGGTGGTTAGGGAGAGATTTGAAGAGCTAGGGAATTTATGCAAAGAGGTTGGGTGCTCGGTGGCCTTCTCAGAAGTGCTTCTGGTACCCAGGGTGAACAGAGCAAGGAAGGACAGGACTGTAGAGTTCAATTCCTGGCAGACTGAGTGGTGTCACTCACAAGGACATGAACTGGTGGAGGACTGGGGGAACACATGGGACAACTGTGACCTGTATGCAGTGGACAGGTTGCAGGGGAGTGTGGCTGGGAAGGAAACTAGAGGAGTACATAGCTTCCAGGGGGATTTTAAACTAGAAAGGGGGTTAGCGAGTGTGCAGCTAGTATGCAGGACCGCCAGGTAGAGGAGCGGTATGAGCTAACCCCCCAAGACAGTAGGGTTTGTAAGAAGGGTGGGCTAAGGGAGGAAAATCAGGTGGAGGGGACACAGCCCAAGGAGAAGGTGGGGGCAGGTTGAGGGTAGTCTCCCTAAATGTGAGGAGCCTGGGTAATACGGTAGCTGAGCTACAGGCTGTCTTAAGCATAGGGAATGTGGATATAGTGGCCGTCACGGAGATGTGAGCCAACCAACACCAGGATTGGAATCTGATGATTCCTGGGTACAGGGTGTATAGATAGGACAGAGGAGTGGGGAAGGGAGGAGGGGAAGTGATTTATGTTAAGGATGGGATCAGGTACACAAGGAATGAGAGGGAGGAGGGGAAGGGAGGGGGGGAGGACAGAGGCACTATGGATGCAGTTCCTGGACCAGAAAGATAGGAAACTAAGGCTAGGGGGTGGTATATAGACCACCAGCACAGTGCGAGGAGATGGATAGGGAGTTGGCAGATAAAATGTGATGGGTGTGTAGCAAGTGGACCGTGGTGATTGTCGGGGATCTCAATCTACTTAGGGTGGACTGGGGAACCCATGCTACCTCTAGCATCAGGGAACAGTTGCTACTGGATGCATTCCAGGAGAGCCTTCTGGTGCAGTTGGTTGGTGAACCAACCAGACCGGGCAACATATTGAATCTGGTACTAACAAATGGGGGGGTGGTGGAGGATCCACTAGCTGGGAGTGATCACCTTTCAGTGTGGTTCAGGCTAAGCATGAGCAAGGAGGTGGAGATGGTGGTCAACAGCAAAGGCAGTGGACTTCAGATGGGTGGACTTCAGATGGGTGGACTTCAGAAAGATGAGGGAATACTGAGGCGGGGGCTTAAGTGAATCAGGTCAGAGATGTACGTGTACCAAAAGGTAATACATCTGGGAAACAAAAACCCAGGGGAAGAGTACACAATGTGGGTTAGTTAATAACAACAACAAAAATCGAAAGAGACCTAGGAGTAATTATATCCGATGACCTAAAGGTGGGCAAGCAATGTCAGAAGGCAGTAAGAAGGGCTGGGGCGATACTGGGATGCATAGGGAGAGGCATCAACAGTAGAAAACAGGAAGTTGTTATCCCTCTGTACAGACAGTTAGTAAGATCCTGTCTGGAGTACTGAGTGCAATTCTGGAAACCCCATCTCCACAAAAACATAGACAGAGTGGAGGTTGCTCAGAGGAGGGCAACCAAAATGGTGCAGGGTCTGCAGCAGGAGACGTACAAGGAGAGACTAAAGCAGCTTAATATGTAAACCCTTGAGGAAAGGAGGGAGAGGAGGGACATGATAGAACTTTCAATTATATCAAGGGAATTAACAAAGTACAAGAGGGTAGCATCTTTCAGAAGAAGAGATGTGCAAGAACGAGGGGACACAGTTTGAAGATAGAGGGAGGACGGCTCAGAGGTAATGTTAGAAAGTATTTTTTCACAAAGAGGGTTGTGAATGCATGGAACAGCCTTTCTGAGGAGGTTGTGGAATCAGGAACAGTGGGAGAATTCAAGAATGCATGGGACAGGCATAAGGCAATTCTAGTGGGGGAAGGGTAGGAGGAAGTAAGCTGTTGATTAACTAGAATCTGCAGCTTATCCATCAGGTAGGGAAATGGGCAGGCTAGGTGGGCCAAGCGTTCCTTATCTGCCGTCAAATTCTATGTTTCTATGTATATGGGAAATCATAAAGTCTGGCCTGAGAGAGGCCACTGCAATGTGCACCAGGACTCTGAGCAAGACGCCCAGGGTCAGGGTGCTGTGCTGGATGAACAGGAGGGTGTTGGAGGGGGTGAGAGCAAAGAAAACTGTGTTTAGGTGAATGAAGAGAACTGTGAGGGGGAGGACAAGGAGCTGTATGCAAAGAGGGCCAGTAAAGTGACCAAGTTAGTAAGGGAGGCCAAGGCCTCCAAGGAACTGAGGCTGGCTCAGGGCATAAGAGAGAAGAATGAAGGAATTCTTTAAGTACGTGAGGGAAAAAAGAAAGTAAAAAGAAAGTGTAAGGATCCGATGGTTCGGATTAGGATGGGTGAAAAGGTGGGTGGAGAGGGAGGGAGAACAGGCAGAGGTACTGAACGAATACTTCTGCTCAGTGTTCACAAGGGAGATATGAGGTCCACTACCTCTGTGGACTGGAGGGGTGGAGATAAGAGGGGAGGAGGTGACTGACAAAGGGATTCAAGAAAGCAGGGTATTGGAAGGTCTGAAGGCACTTAAGGTGGATAAAGCACCTTGTCCTGATGTTATTTACTCTAGGGTGTTGAGGGAGATGATGGAGGTGCTGGCCGGAATGCTGACTGACCTGTTCAACACCTCCCTGGATACGGGATGCATACCACAGGACTGGAGGTTGGCTCATGTGGTGCCTATCCACAAGAGTGGATCAACAATGAGCCGGGCAACTACAGACCTGTCAGTCTCACTTCCATAGTGGGGAAGCTAATGGAATCAATCTTGAAATAGAGACTGGTAATCTTCCTGGAGCTCAGTGATCTCCAGGATGGGCATCAGCATGGGTTCGTCTTGGGGAGATCATGTCAGACCAACCTGATAGAATACTATGACCTGGGTTACAATGGAACTGGACAAGGGCCATGCAGTAGATGCCATATATTTGGACTTCAGCAAAGCCTTTGACTAGCTTCCACATGGCCGACTGGGGTCAAAGCTGGAACACATAAGGGTGGGGGCTAAGATGGCTGACTGGATCAGAAATTGGCTTGGGGATAGACTACAATGGATGCTGGTGGGGGGGGGACTCCCATCTCCCAAGCCAGTGACCAGCGGGGTGCTGCAGGGCTCTGTGCTGGTGCAGGTGTTGTTTGGACTGTTCATATCAGATATAGCACAAGGGGTAGCGAGCAGGATCAGTCTGTTTGTGGACGACACCAAGATGGGAGCTGTAGTGGATGACATAGAGGGGTGGCAGAGGCTACAGGGTGACCTCACCAGGCTTGAGGAGTGGTCAGCAAGATGGCAGTTGGGATTTAATGAAAATAAGTGCAAAGTTATGCACTTCAGGGTGAGGAACCAGAGGAGGGAATATTGGCTGGGTGGGGTGCAGTTAGGGGTAACCAAGGAGGAGAAGGACCTGGGGGGAATGGTTACGTGGAGCATGAATAACTCTGCTTAATGGAGGAGGGCCGCGACTAGGGTCAATAGGATACTAGGGTGCATTGCGCGGGGATTCTCATCCAGACACAAGGAGGTGATCCTGCCCCTTTACAAGTCCTTGGTCAGGCCGCACTTGGAGTACTGCGTGCAGTATTGGTGCCCATACCTGAGGAGGGACATCAAGCTTCTGAAGGGGGTGCTGCACAGGGCAACAAAAATGATACATGATGAAGGGCAGAACCTATGAGGAGAGGCTGGGTCACTTGAATTTGTTCACCCTGAAGGAGAGAAGGGATGGGGGGGGACATGATTGAGACCTTCAAATACTTGAGGGGATCAACAAATCCGGTGCAGAGGGACTGTTTAAGCAGAGGAATGGAAGGGACAAGAGGGGGCATGGGCTGAGATTGGAGGGAGGCAGGTTCAGGAGGGAGACGAGAAGGCATTATTTCATGGAGAGGGTTGTGTCAAAATGGAACGCCTGCTGGAGGGATGGTGGCATGCAGGTCGGTGGGGAGTTTCAAAAGGCATGGAACAGGGCATGGAAGGGGGGGGTAAAGGATACTGAGCAATTCCAGGAGGTGAATGGGGGTGGGGGTAGGGCTGCTGCAAAATAGGGTTGCTAGCTGCATGTATGAGCAGTCTTGATAGACCGAAAGGCCTGTTTCTGCTGGCAAGTTTCCATATGCTCGTATGTTCGTATGTGTGACATTGCAATGTACTTGCTTCGCAACAATGAATACAGATGTCAAATGCTTTTTACAAGTTATATCGCTCTGATTTTCATGTGATAAAAAAGAAGCATGTTATGTACTTTTATAGTATTATTCAAATATAATTTGTATTGTCACTAGGTCTGAAGAGAAAACATTTGGAGCCCAAGGTCAAGGCGAAAGAAAGTTTTTGGTATTTGAAAGCACACTTCTTGTGCTACTGCAGGTGTGCTTACAGTGCAAATCTAGTTGTTCAATATTCTTACGAACAGTGACGGTCATCATCGTATATGGGAGAATTAGCTTCGTCTTCATGCCGTTCCACTAGGAAACCTAATGGTGGCATCTGGTATACTATTCATTGGAGCCAGTCCATTTCAAATAATTGACATCTTCAGACATCTTAAGGTACCACATAACTCACTATGTACTTTCATAAAATACAGTCCAGTTACCTGATGCCAGCTGTAAGATCTGTGTGGAACAGACATCAGCAACAACTACTTTTGGCTTTTCCTGATGGTACTGCGGTACTAGGAGGTGATGCATGGTGCTGCTCGCGTGGGCACACTGCAAAATACGGCTCTTACAGCCTAATGGACTTACGGTGAGCCAAAGTAGTGTATATGCAGTTTATCCAGGTAATGCGTCAAGACTCATCACAAATGACATCAGATACATCGCAATGTACTTACCACCTATTGTGTTTTAGGCAGTGCAGAAACTGAATAAGAAATATTATATTAAGAAAGTATTTATTTATTGTGACAGCATCTCAGTAATCTCTGTAATGATTGTCGGAAGTAATTCCATATCAGACATAAAAAATGAGTGTGGGGGTGGTGTTTGGTAGACGTAATGGTTCTTGGTTACAGTGTATGTCTGGGTGATTTTATATCTGTTCCTATGCACTACTTTTGGTTTGCTTTGTCCAGTTGTGTGAAGATGTGCCCTAACAATTTAATGTCCCTGTTTCTACGTTATTTGTTATATTAAGTGCAAAACAATAGCGACTTTTAAAAAGTGGTAGTTTTTTTCTTTGTTTTCTTTCCAAGACTAATGAAGTAAACAAATCCAACTGCATGGAGTTGGAAGGTTTGAAGCGAGGCCTGGCCACTGTCAAAGATGCTGGAGCGAAGATTCTCAGCTTCACAACCGACCGCCATGTCAGTGTGAAAAAGTTTATGTGCGAGGAGGAACCAAGCATCACGCATTGCTTTGATGTTTTCATGTTGCCAAGGGTATGTGACTGCATGTGTTAATACAGATCTTAAAAAGTAAATGCTGCATTCTGATTGACTGTTTGTATTCCAACAGCATTAGATTAATCCCCATTACACTGTCATGTACAGTCTGAGCACCTTGGCACATGGATTATTTACTGTCAGCATTACTTTCTCTAACACTGCTGAATGACTTGAATGATGCATTGTGATTTAGCACCAGCATTCTTAAACTGTTGATTGAAGAATTATCTTGTTAAAAAGCTCCCTATAAATGATCAAAACATTCAAAAATTATACTTTCACTAATTTTCATTTTGAAAAAAGTTTTTATTAAATCAAATCAAACTTTATTTCTATAGCACCTTTCAAAAACCAAGGCACTGTACATAAAACCAAATACAGATATAACATTAAAACAGGAAACTAAACTACGTTAATCATTAGGGAAGGCTAAATTAAATAAGTATGTTTTTAACTCGTTCTTAAATCTGTTAACGGTCAGGCATTCTCTCAGCTGACGAGGTAGAGAATTCCACAGGGTTGGAGCCGAAAAAGCAAAGACACGGGCACCTGATGTTTTTAATCGTACCCTGGGAATCTCTAGCAATGCTTCGTTAGTGGATCGGAAAGGACAGGAGGGGCAGTATGGTATTACTTGGTATTACTTATTTACTTGGTATGAAAGAACAGAGGAAGGCCAGAGCCCATCGAGACTGTTCCCCACACTATGTGGGGCATTATTTATCTATTATCCCTCAACCAAACATCTAATTTGTTTTTAAAGACAGTGGCACTAGTTGCCTCTACCAATTCTTGTGGCAAGGTGTTCCATACAATGAACGCTCTTATTGGAAAAAAGTTTCCCCTTTTGCTGGTTTTATAAGTTTTTACTTCAGTCTGTTTATTATGCTGTCTCGGAACAAGAGGTATCAAGAGGTCTTGCGAGTAACCGGGTCCCTGATCATGCAGGGCTTTGAAGGTTAGCAGACCAACCTTAAAGGTGATCTGCCACTGAATAGACAGCCAGAGCAGTTTGCAGAGCACAGGAGTAATATGATTGGACCTAAAAGTCCCAGACAAAAGCCTGGCTGCTGCATTCTGCACTAGCTGCAAACGGTGGATATCAACCCCTGGAAGCCCTAGGTAGAGAGAATTGCAGTAATCAAGGTGGGTAGTGATGAAGGCGTGGACCAACATTGGAAGATCATCCAGAGGAACCAAATGTTTCACCCGGGTGATATTTCTCAGATGATAAAAACAGGATTTGACAACAGCCGACGCCTGAGACCATAGTGTCAGGCTGTCATCAAAAATAACGCCGAGGTTACACACCTGGTCTGAAGCAGTGAGCAGTATGCCATTAAGCAAAACACCTGATGCCTGATCAGCTTGCATACTCGCCCCCGGATGACCAGGGTCCACAACCAGCACTTCAGTCTTATCCGGATTCAGTCTCAGCCAAGTAGTACTCATCCAAGTTCTGATCTCGGTAGGGCAGTTGTTTAGCACGTGGGTGGAGATATCCAGACTAGATCAGATAATATAAGTTACTGGAGGCTGCAATTTTTAGAGACACAAAGCACATTTTCTTGACCTGGAAGGACACTACTTCTTTATTCAGCTGTGAGCTGTGTGAGAAATTCTATATTGCACTTGATATCTGCAACAAACGTGCACTTTTGCTTAATTCTGTGGGAGGTGAAACTAACTACCCTTGGTAATTGCTTTTTATTCACATATTTATTTAGTGTTTAACCAAGAAGGGGCTTGCAAACTCTATTTATCTTGTTAGTAACTTCAGAAGGATTTAAATACTGCATTTGGGTAGATCCTTGGAGGCAGCTAGATTGTCTACTAGGATTTCCTGACAGTTAAACTATTTTAAATAAATTACAGGTGGCTGAGGAGTTGAAAAGAGCTTGCAAACTCTGCTTATCTTGGAAGTAACTTCACAAGTGTTTGAATACTGCATTTTGTTGTCCCTTGGGGTAGCTGGATTGACTACAAGGATTTTGGGACAGAAACTATTTTAAATAATTTACTGGTGCATAGGAGTTTGTGATAGTTAAACTATTTTTAAATAAGTTACTGTGGTTAAGGAGTTGTCATAGAAAAACCTGCAGTGTGAAACAGGAAAAGACAGTCTTTCAAGCAACAGAGGGAGGTGGATCCAGGTTTATGTTTGTTTGTTACAATTGCTAACATTTACAGTGCAGGAAGAGTTTAAAGCACAGCTGACTTATTTTGGGGCTGACAGCTTTCAGAGCACAAACCACCAGGCCTGTTTTGGGGCTGGGGAGGTTTACCTATGTCTGACTTGGATGTGTGGATTTTTCTCTGTTTGATTAGCAGGGGTATTTTCTCTGTCAAATTGTTGTGTAGGGCATCTTGCTGACAGGAAGGTACTCATTGCAGCAGTGGATCGGAGCTTTTAGCTGATTGTTTTGTGAGGGCACAGTTTAGGCCCAACCCTTCCACCCTCACCCCACCCACCCCTTGAAATAGTTCCTTTATACCTGGGGTTCTGACATAATTTCTCAAGAGTGCAAGGTGCATATCACTGTCATATCCTCTAGCACACTGCACTGACAATATAAGCATACACATTGTATAATATATATATATTTCTATATTACAAACCAATCACACACACGCACACACAAAAAATGTAGGAGTAGTGCAATGTAATGGCTGTGGGGCAGCAGTCTCGGGAGTCTTTCTGGAGGCTGAGATGCTGCCCTACTTGCAGAACAACTCTCTGCCCTGAGGGAGGAAGTTGCCCGTCTTCAGGCCACACTGGACAGTAGTAAGGGGACCTTCCCCAGGCCACACTGGATGGTAGGAAGGGAACCTCCCCATCCAGGGAGCACTTAGAGCACCACCACTACCTCAGAGGTTGTGAAGAAAGCACAGCAGTTGGACCACAGTGGCCTCAGGGAGGGTGAGGATGGTGGAACAGAGACACACCAGTCAGTTGTTCCACACCACAATCATACACCATTCTGGGGAGCATAGCTCCCCATGGATGCACCCTGAGAGGAGACTAAGGAGGCTGAGGACAACTTTCACAAGGAGGCCCACAGGAAGGAGGCAGAGGACACTGCAAGGAAAGGAAGCAGCTCCTGGTGGGGGACTCAATTATTAGGGGGATAGAACTGGGGGGAGCAGGGAAAACTGAAGTAAGGTGTCTGCCTGGTGCCATGGCTTGGAGAGACAGGAAGCACATCCTCAGGATCACGAGAACAGCTGCATGGGAGTCTGAGCTGGACATCATTGTCCACCTAGGAACAAATGACTTGGCTAATCATGAGATTAGAGCAGTGTAGAAGGACTTTGTAGAATTGGGGAGGGGCCTAAGAAAAGTAGCACACACAATATCCTTCTCTGAGGTGCTGCCTGTCAGTGGCATGGGTGAAGCGAGGGTACTTTGCACCATGCAGTTTAACAAACGGTTGAAAAAATGGTGTGGAGCACAGGGGTTTGGCTTCATTGGGGACTGGGGTTCCACCTGGAGGGACACCAGCATATACTGGCAGGATGGTCTGCATCTGTCCAGGAAAGGAACAGGTCTTTTGAGCAATCGGTTTAAATGCTTCATTGGCAAGCTTTTAAACTAGTCAAGGGGGGAGGCACTGATAAGCAGCAGGAAAATCCCAGCCTCTTACTACAAAACAGGGTACTAAATGGGAAAAAGACCGAGGTAGACAGGTCAGTGGGGGATGCTGCAAAAGAAGGTAAAGCCATCAAAAAATAGAGAGCAATGAGTACCAATGCCCGTAGTCTGAGTAACAAGCTTCCTGAATTAGTGGCCTTGATGGAGGAGGAACATCTGGATATCGTGGCAGTCACAGAAAGATGGTACACACAAAACCATCACTGGGACATAAACATACCAGGATACACTATCTACAGGAGGGACAGGGAGGGTAAAAGAGGAGGAGGAGCTCTTTACATAAGGGAAGGAATCAAAGCAACAGAACAAAAGGGAAAACAGGGAGGAGAAGTACTGTGGGTAAATTTGGAGACCGGCAATGGCACCACAATACGTACAGGGGTTGTATGCAGACCCCCTTCTCAGGGGGAGGAAATGGACAAGGAAATGATAGAAAGAATACTTAGAATGGCAGAAAAAGGGGAGATATTCCTGATGGGTGATCTGAATATGCCAGATGTTAACTGGAGTGCAGTTGCAGCAGCCACTTCAAAGAGTGGGGTTATTCTAGATGCCCTACAGGTGGCATGCCTTAGACAACTAGTATTGGAGCCCACCCGAGAGGGAGCAATCTTAGACCTGATTCTCTCAAATGGAGATGAAGAGAGGATCACAGATGTAGAAGTGGATAGCCATCTGGGAACCAGCGACCATCGAACAGTATGGTTCACAATAAACACAGCAATAGAGTCAAGCCATACAAAGGCAAAAGTACTGGACTTTAGGAGGGCTGACTTTGCCAAAATGGGTGAGTGCCTAAGGAATGCACTAGCAAATGGGCAGGAAGGAGGGGTGGAAGAACAATGGGGAATAATAAAAACTGCCATCACAGAGGTAACAAGCCTATGTGTGAAGCAAATAAACAAAATGAAACGATGTAAGAAACCACTATGGTTCTCAAAGGAAGTGGCAGTGAAGGTTCAAGAGAAAAAGAAAGCATTCAGGAAGTACAAGGAATCACAGAAGGAGCAGGACAGAGAATTGTATCAGTTAAAGCAAAAGGAAGATGGGAGGCAGTCAGAACAGCAAAGGCCCAAACTGAGGAAAAGATAGCCAACTCAGTTAAGAAGGGGATAAACCTTTACAGGTACATCAGGGAGCGAAGGAAGACCAAGGGAGGGTTAATGAGGCTTAATAAAGAGGAGGAGGGAGGGAGGGTGGGCAGAGGGTGACTGTGAAAAGGCAGAGATACTAAACAAATATTTTTGCTCAGTATTTACAAAGGAAGTGGGGGAGGTACCTAAAACAAACAGTAGAAACACTCTGGATACAGAAGTTGATACCAGCCCATTTACAGAAGAAAGGGTTCTGAAAGAACTCTTAAAACTGAAGGTGGACAAAGCAATGGGGCCTGATGGGATTCATCCCAGAATTCTAAAAGCACTAAGGTAGAACTAGTGACACCACTGACTACCCTCTTTAACAAATCATGGGAGGATGGGGTGGTACCCGAGGACTGGAGAAGGGCAGATGTGATTCCTCTTCACAAAAGTGGGAGCAAGGCAGAAGCAGAAAACTACAGACCTGTTAGTTTAACCTCAGTGGTAGGAAAATGAAGGAATCACTCTGAAGGAAAGAATTGTTGAGTATCTAGAGGCCAGAGGGCACAGGACCCAAGGCAGCATGGATTCACAGCGGAAGGTCATGCCAGACAAATCTGATAGATTTCTTTGACTGGTGACCAAAGTAGTAGATCAGGAGGGCTGTGGACATGGCCTACCTAGACTTTAGCAAGGCATTTGACACAGTTCCACAGAAAAGATTAATATACAAGTTAGCCAGCCTGGGAGTGGGTCCCAAGATGACAGCCTAGGTAAAGAATCTGCCGAAGAATAGGACACAGAGAGTAATAGCAAATGGAGTCCACTCTGAAGAAAGGGGGTTACTAGTGGGGTACGTGAGGTTCAGTATTAGATCGGTCCTCTTCAATGTCTTTATAAGCTGACATTGCAGAGGGACTGAAGGAAAAAGTATGTCTCTTTGCAGATGACACAAAGATCTGCAACAGAGTTGATGCACAAGGTGGGGTGGAAAGGATGAGAAGGGACTTGGCAAGGTTAGAGGAATGGTCAAATGTATGGCAGCTTAGATTCAATGCTAAGAAGTGCAAGGTAATGCACCTGAGAAACAAAAACCCAGGGGAAGAGTACACAATGGGGGGTGAGATACTAACAACAACAAAAATGGAAAGGGACCTGGGGATAGTCATATCAGATGACCAAAAGGTGGGCAAGCAATGTGATAGGGCAGCAAGGAGGGCTGGGGGGATACTGGGATGCATAGGGAGAGGCATCACCAGTAGAAAACAGGAAGTTGTTATCCCTCTGTACAGACAGTTGGTGAGACCCCATCTGGAGTACTGCGTGCAGTTCTGGAGACCCAATCTCCGCAAAGACATAGACAGGATGGAGGCTGTCCAGAGGAGGGCAACTAAAATGGTGCAGGGTCTGCACTGGAAGACATATGAAGAGAGACTTAAGGAGCCGAATATGTATAGCCTTGAGGAAAGGAGGAGGGGGACATGATAGAAACTTTCAAGTACCTCAAGGGAATCAACAAAGTCCAAGAGGGTAGCATCTTTCAAAAAAGAGTGTGCAAGAACAAGGGGCACAATTTTAAGATAGAAGGGGGCTCAGAGGTAATTTAAGGAAGTATTTTTTCCACAGAGGGTTGTGGATGCATGGAGCGGCCTTCCGGAGGTTGTGGAGTCAAAAACAGTGGTGGAATTCAAGCATGCATGGGACAGTCATAAGGCAATTCTAGGGGGTTGGGGTAGGAAGAAGCAGGCTGCTGGTTAACTAGGATCTGCAGCTTATCCAGTAGGTAGGGAAATGGGCAGACTGGGTAGGCCAAGCGGTCCTTATCTGCCGTCAAAATCTATGTTTCTATGTAGAGTGCAGCATCCTGTCCAGGCAGAAAAGACATAGACAGTTGAGTATCATCTGCATAGCAGTGAAAACTCAAACTGTATCGCCTGATGATATCTCCCAATAGTAGCATATACACTGCAAACAACATGGGGGCCAAAATGGAGCCCTGTGGCACACCGCAAGACAGGGAGTAAGTGCCAGAGGAGTAAATTCCGGTGGTAACTCTCTGAAGCCTGTCTGCAAGGAAAGAGTGAAACCATTTGAGGACTGTACCAGACAGACCACAGAGTAGCCACAGGCGCTCCAACAGCACACCATGGTCTACAGTGTCAAATGCTGCAGAGAGATCAAGAAGGGCCAGAATGGTACACGCCTTTCAATCCCTAGTCATCAGGAGGTCATTCAGTACTCAGACCAGTGCAGTCTCCGTGCTATGCTTCTTCCTAAATCTGGATTCCAGAGTATCATAGATCTTGTGAGTTGTAAGATGATCATCCAGTTGCAGCGCAACCACCTTTTCAATAACCTTACCAGCAAATGGCAGGTTAGCGATAGGTCGGTAGTTGGCTGGGCAGTCCTGGTCCAAGGAGGATTTCTTAAGGAGTGGTCGAATGACTGTCTTCTTTAGGGGTTCTAGAAAGACCCCCATCTCCAAGGACCTCCAGACAATTTCAGCAAGGTTTGGGCAGATAACATCAACACATCCCGATAAGAGGGGTGTCGGGCCTGGATCCAGACTACAACTGGTTGGGCGCATTGTCTGGATGATCGTCACAATATCCATGAATTCTGGCTAGCTGAAATCTGACCAGAGAGACCGAGTGCACACCACATCCCGCTGATCACCACAACTCCTCATAGGAGAGACTATGCTGATGCTAGACCTGATGCAGGCAACCTTATCTGCGAAGAATCGAGCAAACTCCTCGCATTTCAGCTAAGAAAAAGCTTCTCTGGGCTGAAGACAGATTGGATTGGATTGCACAATCTGTTGACGGTCCAGAAAAGCTGAGCTGGTCGATTCTGCATGGCAGAAATCTCCCTGGACAGGAATTCTGCCTTCTTATGGGTGATTTCTAGCTGACAGCCATCATAATGTGCTATCAGCTTAAGCCTGTCAGCATCAAGGCCAGACTTTTGCCAAGTTCTCTCCATCCTTTGACCAACTCGCCTCAGCTCCTTCAAGGAACCATCAAACCAAGGGTTCCTTGGGTGAAGGGTGAGGGGTCAAACACGAACAGGAGCAATCTTGTCCAGAGCATCTCACAAAGCCTTATTATAGGCTAATACAAGATTGCCTGGATTTATAAATTCACCCAACAAACCCGATAGGTCCAGTGCCGCCAATAGGTCATTAGGGGTAACTCCCCCTCAAAGGGTGGTACTGGACCATCTCCCTAGGGGCAGACCTATTGGGGGGACCCTGAAGCTGAACCTTATGGTGTGATGGTCAGACCAGCTGACTGGTTCCACACCCAGATCAGCTATCTCCATGCCCAAAAGAAAAATCAGATCCAATGAGAGACCCCCTACATGGGTTGAGGAGGTTAACTACATGTGTAAAGCCCAGCATTATCATAAGCTGGAGAAGATTTTGACCAAAATGCTAGAGTTCATCGTTGACCCAGGCATTGAAGTCCCCCAGAATGATCCATCTGGGGGACCCCAACACTATGTTGATGATGAAATCCGCTATCTCCTGCAGGAATGCTCCACCATCACCTGGTGGATGGTAGATGAGGACTATCCTGCAGCCTACACCCTCACCCAGGGTATACTCGAAGGATCTGATACTTCCTGATGGCACATCCATAAGGCCCAGCTCAGATTTAAATATAATGGCCACACCCCCGCCCCTACGATCCAACCTTGGGCGGTGTATCACCAAGAACCTGGCCAGAACTGCAGAAGCCAATACAGGGCTTGCATTTTTATCCAGCCAGGTCTCAGTGATGCAAGCCAGCTCGGTGGTTGCAACAAGATCAGCTATAATAGCTGTTTTGTTCTTAATAGATCTAGCATTGCACAACACCGCCCAAGTAGGATGAGTTGTCGGGGAAGACCTCGGCACCTGCCCGCAAACATCGGAGCTCTTGGGTATGGAGACAAGGCAGGGAGGACCTCTATCCTGACTCCATTTTGCCACAGGGTGCCTCTTAGACCCTATCTGCCCTCCCCTTTCCTCTCCCCCACGTCTAGTTCTCCCCTTTCTTATACGCCTTCTAGCTATCCCCAAAGCACTGCACCTAAAATAGGTGTCAGATGTTAATGAGGGACAGTCAAAAGGACATAATTCCCTGAGTCTGGTGGGGGAATACTGCCTGACCTGACCATTGCTAAACCTCTCTGACACATTATACTCCAAAAATAAAAACAAATATTAAAAAGCAATAACCCACCTCAAACAATATAACATAAAAACTAATCTTAATTGCAAACCCCTAATTTTTTTATTTTTTTTTTTGCAGTTTCTTATTTATGCCTCTCTCTCTAGAGTCCACTGCACTTCATTGGATATCTCCATCCTGCTCAAGCACCTGGTATGAGGCCCCCCTCCCCTAGACCCCACGACTTACCCTTCGTGGCAGGGGGTGGGGAGCGACTTGACCCATCGGACCGGATTCAGTGTTCAGGGAGGTGCCTTGCCAGGCCATTGCGGAGGGGGGACCATTGTCATCCACACAGAGGACTCTCCATTTTCTGCTGTTCTTTTGTACCCCCGAGGTTGCGGCATGCAATGGCGCCAGCGGCAGCAGCGTGCACGATCCCATGCGCACCCCAGGCCAAGCGCCTGCCGCACCTCTCGCCCACTGTCTCCAATGCTGACGTGCTACCTCCCAGCCTCCACTAGGTGGCAGGCAATTGCTGAGCCCTGCAATCGCCCTTCCCCAGGGAAGGACAGCAGTCCTGGGGATACTCGATCCTTCTCCACCCTGCCAACTCTGGTGACCCATGTCCGTTCCCGAACACAGGTCACCGGCGTGACGTGAGGTAAGGCACCCAGTGCCTCAAACCTCAGCACCACCTGCTGCAAACCCCTAATTTTAATAACAAATCTCCTGTACCCTAACCTACAAAAAATAGAATAATAAAGCCAAAGTCCAAAATATAATCCCCAAAATAACAATATAAAACTATTTAGTAGCTACCACACCAAGTTAGATCATTCATTAATGTCCAATAAAATTTACTGTCCACTATATACCCAGCCAAAGTAAATAATAAAACACAACTGAAAAATAAACCTTTCTTAAACTACAGAGAGAGTGCAATCCAACACCTGGCTCTCGGAAAACGCCAAAAAAAAAAATAATAAAAGAAAATAATAACAGAAAACAAAAAAGAATCTCCTGCCACCCCCCTCACTGGGTATGCAGGATATAGTGTTTTGAAGTCCCTCCAGGCCCTCTCACAGCCTGGGAGTAATGGAAATAAGGCACTCCCATAAGTTAGATTAACAGTCACTTAATTACCCCCTTTGGGCAATATGGCACTCAGTTGCACCTCATGCCACATTACACCCCTAGGATGTGATTAACAGACTGTTAATTGAAACCATGGCTATGCATTATTGCTTAAAAACTATAATAAGAAACAATCAGAGCAACTACAAATTTGTCAGGTTAAAAGGTGGTTTCGATCACATTTTTTCCTTTTTAAAGACAAGGGGCAGGATTCTCAAAGCACTTATGCTTGGTGACTCTCAGATGCACCAGCTCGAATAAGATGCGTCAAGCTCCAACTGTGGTATTCACAGAAGATGCACGGGGGAATGTCCCTGGTGCATCCCCACTGTGAATACCACAGGTGCGCCCAGCCCTGGATGCACTGGTGCAACCCCCTGGTTGGGCTGGGAATACAATGAGGCAGTATGCTGAAAGCTGCCATTCACAGCCACTAACATGCAAAGGAGGTCATTAGGCATGCAAGGTGCAATGGGGCCATTTGCATGTCATTATGACCCCATTTGCATGAGTATTGCAGGGATGCACCTGGCAGAATGTGCCAGGTGCCCTGCAGGGCCATCAGTACAGCCACACAACCCAACATCCCTGGTGGTATAGTGGTCCCCCCTCCCTGCCCGTAGCACCAACCCATGTAAAGATCCACCGTTATGATCCCTGGTGGTATAGTGGTACCCCCCATCCCCACCCCGACTGCTTTGCAAAATGTGATGTTCTCAATAACCCTGGTGATCCAGTGGTCCCCCCACCCACTCAGGCACCCCCACCCCAGACCACTTCCCCATCCCAGAATGTGTAGAAGGCTGGCAGGCAGCACAACCTATCTGCACACTACCACCACCATGGCTGCCCACCGACTGTGTTGTCCATGAATGATGGCATACTGTGCAACTGTAAGCGCGTTGGTAGACCTTGTTGACCAATGGCCTTGCAGTGTGTACTGTACGCTGTCTGCACAACTTTGTCACTCGTGAGTTATTGTACTGCCCCCTCACACTTGAAGAAAAATAGCATATTTTGACTTGGTTCAATTCCAGAAAATCCATTTACTCCACTGCAGTGACATAACCAAACCAATAAGACAGCAGAAAAAACAGTCATATTGTGTAATCAAATACATCATGGCCATGGTTAAATACACTATTTATGTGAATGAGTGGACAGTAATCTTGGCTAACATCACTTGTGGCTGTGCTGTGCTCTGCCATGTGTTACTATATCTGAGATCACTATCCACTCATGCACATAAATAGTGTATTCCACCACTGGGCATCACTTATCCCTGATGTGTCAGGGAAAATAAATCACTACAGGTGTTTTATAAAATGCAATACATACTGCTTGGTTGTTTCATCATCCCCCAGTGGTCCATCTAGGTAGATAAACTCATACAGTGCTTCCTCGAGGACGTATTTGTCCAAGCACAAGGATTGAAAACCAGGATGCTCAGTTATACAGTGGATGGTTGGAAAGGGTTCCATTTTAACCCGAATAGGGACATAGAAATGGCAGCATCTGCACTCTTCCATCACTGGCATTTGTTGGCACACAGAGCAGGTGCACCTGTATGAATCACAGAATGCAAAAAGAAAAGATTGTTAGGTAACAGCATAACACAGGGAAGCATAACAACATATGAGTTACGTGCTCTTACTAGCACATTGCCACACATGGGCAGAACATGTTATGGTGCCTACTGTTTATTCACAGAAAGAAAACAAAGCCACCCTCATCTCAAGCTAGAACCTCAATTAAATGATCAGCTCCTGTCTGTACCACGCATGATTTCAGCATGTGTCCACTATATATTGTATTCTCCTGATGAATGCAGGTGACTTAGGCCATCATTCTGGAGTTTGGGGGAGGGGGGATGGCATACCTACATTAACTGGAGGTATTCCATAATCATCCTCATCTGACACTGACAGTGACAGGTGGCAGACAGGGTAAGGGTCAGAATGGCATATTTTGGGACAAATGAAGTAGTAATGTAAAGGAAGCAAGGAAGGCTGTAAGGATAGCAAAAGGTGCAGACAGAAGAAAAATTAGAGAAGACAGTGAGGGAAGGGGTAAAGGATTTCTATAAGTATATTTTGTAAGGAAAGAACACTGTGTGGGGAAGAGTGCATGGTGAAATGAAAGCCTTAATGGGACTACAGGGGAGTGTAAGTAGGAAGAAATGGAAAAGGTGATAATAATGAACTATTATTTCTGTTCATTATTTACTAAACAGGTCGAGCGTCTGGGACAACAGCAGGGAAACAGACATGAAAGCATGTGTTGGGGTGGTGGTTGGGGGTGGAAGGTCAACACAAGTCTCCTGACAGTAGAGAGAGTGATGGAGAAGATCTCAAAACTTAAGATGGACAAAGCAATGGGGCACGACTGCATACACCAGAGGAGCTGTGAAGAAAGCTGGTGGGGCATGTAGCAGCCTTGTTCCAAAGTCAGTCAACACAGTAGTGGATCCAGAGGCTGAGAAGAGGGCACATGTAATCCACTGATACAAAAGTGTTAGACGGGAGGATATGGTGAATTGTAAGCCCGTCAGCCTTGCCTCAGCCGTCTTCGTTGACCTTAAAGCCTCACACCGCTCTCTCCACCTATATTGCTTTCTTGTCTCGCTGAATCAGGCCTCTGTTGCTGCCACCAACTGGTTCAGATCTTACTTTTCTGGCAGAACCCAGTCCGTTAGAGTTGCAAAATGCTAACTCCTCCCCCCTTCCCTTAACTACCGGTGTCTCCCAGGGGTCGGTTCTGGGACCCATACTGTTCTCTATATTCCTAAACGACATACCGCTCATCTGCTCTACTATCTCAATCCACATGTATGCAGATGACACTGTACTCTTCTCCTCAGGCTCCGACCCTGAAGTGGTACAAACTAACCTCCAAACCGACTTCAACGAAGTACAGCAATAGTTCAGCTCTCACCAACTCTCCCTAAATGTAAAAAAAACTGTCACTATGACTTTTGGCAACGCCTGTCCAGACTCCCATCCTTTCCCTATTTCCACACCCTGGATGATCAAAAACTTGAAGATGTCTCCTCATTCCGCTACTTGCGCGTATGGCTTAACTGCCATCTTTCCTTCTTAGACCACATTGATGAGATTTCAAAAAAGCTATGCCCCATGCTCGGTGCACTTTATAGGAACCGCAGTAGCCTCCCTTCCCCCGTCCGACGTGAACTGGTCCAGAAGATGATACTTCCCTCCTTTGATTACTGTGACATTGTTTACGGTGCAGCCCCTAAGTCCACCCTATCTAAGCTGGACACACTTTTTAATGTCTTCTGCCACTTTGCTCTCGATGCTTCACCCCTTACCCACCACTGTGACCTTTACCGTCCCTGGCACTACCGTCCCTCAGAAACCACTGCATTTCACACTGTGCTAAATATGTATCTAATCTATGGCTTGGCACCATCCCTTCCTACCTCTCCTCCATGCTCTCAGCTGCCCCATCCCCTGCCCATTATCTTAGATCCTACGACTACCGCCAACTATCAATCCCTAGGCGGAAGACTACTGCTGGGCAAGCCGCTCTCTCACACTGGTTACCCAAGCTATGGAATGATTTCCCACCTCAAATTCGGCATTCCTCCTCTGCCCACTCTCTTTCTACCACCCTAGCTAACTTCCTCACCTCTAATTGCTCCTGTACCTGACTCAGCCATGCGCCAATTGCTCCCCTCCCCACTGCCTGACCAACGGCCTTAGCTTTGCTATAAATGCTGACATTTAGCCCCAACCTATGCACTTTTGTCCTGTGCCTTTTTGTCCTGCACCATCATATGTTCCATGTCTCCTGTTGCTTATACCTGCATATTACTGTGTGCTAAATTTTCCCTTGTATTGCTGCTATATGTCAAGTGATTGTTATATGCTCCATACAATATCCAATGTACTCCATGTGTTGTTGCTTGTCGTTTAATGCACTTGTATCCATATGCTGCTACTTGCCTCTGTTATTTGCTCAGTTGATAACCTGTGTGTTATCCAACCCCCTTGTACCCCTTCCCCCCAGGTTGCACTGGGAGACAAGCATCTTGTTGCTCAGTGTGCCTTTCCTGGTGAAACTATTTCAATAAATCAATAAATAAATAAGTAGTGGGTAAGATCATGGAGGCACTACTTAGAGCAAGAATAGTGGCAAAATGGGAAACCAGCAGTGACCAGAATCACAGGCAAAATGGATTCACAGCAGGAAAGTCATGTCAGATAACCGTACATATTTTTTGGGGGGGCTGGGTGAATGAGGATATACCTGGGGAACTTTGAGAAATGGTATGAAGAATCTCAGCTGAGACTGAATTCAAATGGTTGCAAATGAATGCACCTGGACCGACAAAACCATGGGGGATAGCGTCAGTGTGGATGGGGGAGGAGTTGTTGACCATCACCAGTGACGAACGGAACCCGGGGAGCATCATTTCAGATGACCTACAGATGTCCATACAGAGTACAGTAGCTGCAGGGAGCATCAGTGGCATGTAGGGCTGAATATGCATTGGTATAATGTTCCAGTGACTGTTGTGTGGAGTGCCGCCAAATGCATGGAGGAGACTGTTGAGTTTTGAATGTTGTGTGGAGTGCCACCAAGTGCACGGAGGAGACCGTTTAGTTCTGAATGTTGTATGGAGTGCCGCCAAGTGCATGGAGGAGACCGTTAAATTCTGAATGTTGTGTGGAGTGCCACCAAGTGCATGGAGGAGACCATTGAGTTCTGAATGTTGTGTGGATTGCCGCCAACTGCATGGAGGAGACCATTGAGTTCTGAATGTTGTGTGGAGTGTCACCAAGTGCATGAAGGAGACCGTTAAATTCTGAATGTTGTGTGGAGTGCCACCAAGTGTATGGAGGAGACCACTGAGTTCTGAATGTTGTGTGGAGTGACGCCAAGTGCATGAAGGAGACCGTTAAATTCTGAATGTTGTCTGGAGTGCCACCAAGTGCATGGAGGAGACCATTAAGTTCTGAATGTTGTGTGGAGTGCTGCCAAGTGCATGGAGGAGACCGTTGAGTTCTGAATCAAAACTAGTGTTCACAGTAACCCACCCCTAACTCATGCATGAGTCCTGAGTTGCCAGTGCAGAGTCTATCTGCTCTGGACGTTCAGGCTGAACTTTCAAGGTGGCATTGGTGTGAGGGTATTGGTGGTTACCAATGGCCACTGTCACAAACCCACTCAGCAGGCCAGCCCTCTACTCCCAAAGTGCCAACCTCCGAGCGCAGTCTTATGAACACTTAACAGAAACAGGGTAACCCTCCTGCCTGTTTTGTGGGTTTGAATCAACCTTTGGTCTCAGTTCTGGAGGGATTCAAACTGTGAACCTCTTGCTAGCATACCCAATGCACAGGCTTAGATAATTCTGTCTTCCGGGGGCCAGATATCTTTGCCTATGGGCACCTAATCAGGTGTACAAAAATAAACCCTTAAAAACTCTAATAAAGACCTCAGATTACTCTTACCTTTTCCAGTTTGGTATCACCATTCAAGCTTATTCATAGTGTCAAGTTTAACCATATATACTTCACTTGTTAAAGAAAGAAATTCAAAGACAGACCAGATAGGCTCTAAAAACTGAGTTTTACTAAAATAGATAAAAGTATGTAAAACATAAAATACAGAACCATATATCACAAGAACCATACAATATTTTAAAAGAACAAGGTTTTAACAGTGCAATTCCTACTACAATACTTAGATTTCTCTCTCTTTCTCTCTCTCCCTAAATACCTGCTTAAAGTGCTCAAAGATGTTTTTTTTCAGAGTGTAGATAAAAGTGTCTCTGAAGGAAACCATAATGCTATTTAAAAAACTGTCTTTACCAACCCCTTTGTGTGAGGTCACCTAGCTCCTCCTCTGTTTATGAAAAATCATACACCCATGATATTTCATCATATTAGGAGGTAAGATAATTAAGGTTACATCAGCAGAAACTCCTTTCCCCATGTGACTTCCCCAGTCAAGTCTGTAAATTTCCTTTCATCTTTAAGCAGTATCCTCTCTCACACAGACATCAAAGTATTTATGATTTTGCACCAGTGTGCCGTAACCTGGT
Organism: Neoceratodus forsteri; assembly: GCA_016271365.2. Lineage (NCBI taxonomy): Eukaryota > Metazoa > Chordata > Ceratodontiformes > Ceratodontidae > Neoceratodus > Neoceratodus forsteri. Next base: position 78,855,720 of record CM028133.1, on the reverse strand, counting down.
TTCCTCTTCTAAATGTCATAAAATGGATATTGGTTTCCCTCTTAGCAGCTAAAGCTATATTTAACTTAGAAAAACAGGAGATCCTTGATTAAGGCCTGTTCTAGTCTGTAATTAGCTTCTGGCCTTCCTGGTCACACCTTGTATCTAAACGTGTGTGTGTGTGTGTGTGTGTGTGTGTGTGTGTGTGTGTCATTTTACATGCTGTCTCAGCATCTCTCATGAGAGATAGTACATAACATATTTTTATATTACAAAAAATCATAGTGTACTCAGAACTGGCTATCCATGTGTCACAGCCACTTTAAACCAATGGATAGTTTCTCAATGTCTGTGGCACAAACATCTTATACGTGCAGTGAGGTGGAACTTGAGTGTGGGGTCACAGATAAATGTCACCAACAACATATCTGTAAAATGCACGAATCGAACCATGAAAAACTAGACCACAGCTTTGTATCTGTGTATACAAAAATACAAAATGAAGGCAGATATTAGACAAGCGGGTTATGAAAGTTACAGTGGGTGGGAAAAGGAAACAGATGACAGTAAAACAAATGAACAATGAAAATTACATATAGCATTATGTATACACAACAAATGAAGAAGGGGGAAGGGAAGTATCATGAACAGTGAGTTGTCATACAGTGAATAAAGATGTACAGCTTTGCCAATAATAAAAAATGTGTGAACAGCTCAGTTTCACGCTATTTCATGAGAATAAAAAAAAACAATACTGAGAGATGATGCATCATTTACTGTGTGATCTATGATCCATGTGAACAAAAGAGAGGGACAATTACAATTTGTCATTGCACAATCAAAATGTGCTTATTACAACAGGAATCAAATCTGATGTATGAGAAATACATACACACTACTAACAGCCCTGCACTAACATGAGTAAAAAACAGTGAAACAATTACTTTCATTAAATAAATACAGATGAAAACATCAAAAAAACAACATTCACTGCATATAAAGACATTGAGGGACAAAATAATATTTGTAGCACCTTTACAGTATTTCTAATTGAGTGACACAATAATAGCTTTTCCAATGTTTTTCTTTCTTTTTTTTTTTTTACCTCATGAACTGTAGTCCACTCCTTCGGGCAGCCAAGTCCTGCTGTTGTCTTCTGCCGACTCACCATCCAGTTACTCCATCCTCTCGCTGTCCTGGTCATATCCCTTCACCAGAGGGGGCCTCCCTTACCAGCCAGGGCATTGGGAAGGAAGATCGGAGTGCACGTAGCACCCCCTTCCATTCATTGAGGGGAGTGGAAATGCAGCCTGGAGGCATGGGAGGCACAGGGAGGTGGGACTCACATCATCCAGATGGCTTGCATGCAGTTTCACACTTTTCTCATTCCCCCTTCACTGTGCTGCCCTTGTAGTTTCCCCGGTCTCCACCAAGGACTGCTACAGGGCAAGGCATCCCACCCAACCCACCCAGGAGGAGTGCTGTCCTCTGGATGCTCAGTCCTCTCCTTCCCCTGCCAGCCCCTGGTGCCCTGAGTCCATTCCCAAACCCGGGTTGTCAGCGTGGGTCGAGGTAATGCAGCCAGTGCCTCAGCTCTCTGTGCCACTGGGCCAGCCCACCAATGGTTTTCAATACTATAGTGAAATCACACCAGTACCAACTGATGATTCATCTACAGGTTGGGACATCAGCACTTCCACACTACTGTCTACAGCACCTTTATTCTGGGTACTACTGTCAACAGATGCTGACAATCACCTGACTGGAGCAAGAAGCTCTGATTCAAAGGGATCCACTGGAAGAAAAAATTTAATTTTGTCAGTATCAGCATTTGCAGGATGCCATTATTTCAGAAGCACACTTGAACGCCACAGGAAATGCTGTCATCGGATAGACGACAATATTGACATCAAGGTGGTAGCATGAGGTGAAAGGTCATGATTTAGAAGAAAACAACACGGTGGCAGTCAGATATGAACAAACATCTGTTTATTTTGTAAATAATGCCGTAAAGCATTCATTTCTTTTAAATTTAACAACTGCAACAGAATAAGGGGAGTGAGAACTAATGATTAAGTGGTCTGCTTTCCTCTCCTGGGTGGGTTGGGTGGGATGCCTTGCCTGTAGCAGCCCCCGTTGGAGACCGGGGGCACTACAAGGGCAGCGCAGTGAAGGGGGAATGAGAAAAGCGTGAAACTGCATGTATGCCATCCGGATGATTGCGGTCCAGCCTCTCTGTGCCTCCCATCTGCAATGCCTCCAGGCTGCAGCTAGTGGTCAGACAGAAGTGCAGCATGTTTGTAGTTCATTTGCATCACCAGGTAAAGAAAAAGTCTGGCTCCCCATACGACACACAAGGGAAACCCCGGACCTTGCCCATCAACTAACACACTGAAATCTGGCCAATGGAAAATCATGTACACAAACGCTCGCAGTCTGGGAAACAAGATCCCAGACCTGCAGGCAATAATGTCAGAGGCTAAACTGGACATAGGAACCATTAGCGAGACATGGTTTATCAGTAACCACACTTGGGAGACTTCAGTACCTGGTTATGTACTGTTCAGAAGAGACCGAGGTGCAAAAATGGGGAGGGGGGTGGAGTGGCCCTGTATGTCAATGAAAATATCAAAGCTACAGAAATTCAGAATACACATAAGAACCAGAAGAACTGTGGGTCATCCTGGAAACAGGAAATGGGACAGCCATACGAACTGGGGTTCTGTACAGGCCTCCAGACCAGGGGGAGGACACAGACACGTTACTGTTAGAAGATATACAAAACTTGACAGGTAAAGGGGAAGTTCTGATAATGGGAGACTTCAACATGCCAGATACAGATTGGTCAATACCAGCAGGGACATCTGCCAGAACTAGAAACATGGTGGATTCCCTGAAGGGGGAGGGCCTCAAACAACTGGTACAACAACTCACAAGAGACAGGGCTATCCTAGATCTAGTACTGACTGACAGGTAACGGATCACAGATTTCCAGACAGAAGGTCACTTGGGGGCCAGTGACCATCACATGGTATGGTTCAATTCTGCCACTAGAACAAAATCAACCCATTCCAAGGCAAAAATATGGGACTTCAGAGGAGCTGACTTTGATAAGATGGCCAACAGAGTTAAGCTAGCCCTGTCAAAAAGAAATACAGGTGAGGGGGTACAGGCAAAGTGGGCAAGCATTAAAGATGCAATACTTGAAGCAACATCCCATTGTGTTAGTGAGAAAAGGAAGTGCAAAAGAAGAAGGAAACCACTTTGGTTCTCAAACACAGTAGCAGAAATGGTCAGAGCCAAAAGGCTGGCCTTCAGGAAATATAAGGAAACATAGCAGGATAAAGATAAGGAGGCATACCAAATTTCCCTAAGGGAAGCAGGGAAGGTAGTAAGACAGGCAAAGGCCCAAACCATGGAAACACTAGCACGAACAGTAAAAAAGGTGACAAGACTTTTTATACCTACATTAGTGAAAGGAGAAAGTCCAGAGGGGGTATTGCTAAGATCAAAGGGGACAAGGGGCATGTGAGGAGGACCATGTAAAAGCATATGTCCTAAATAGATACTCCTGCCCAGTATTTACTGAGGAGAAGGTAGGGCAAGGCCCACAGCTCAGCACCATGGACACAGGGGGAGGGAGGTGTGCACTAGTCCCTTCACAAAAGAAAGGGTCCTACAAGAGCTCGATAAGCTCAGGGTGGACAAGGCAATAGGACCTGATGGTATACATCCCAGGGTACTAAAGGAGCTAAGGGTGGAACTAGCAGAGCCATTATCAGAACTGTTTAGTGAGTCTATGAGCACAGGAGAGGTCCCAGAAGACTGGAGAAGGGCTCATATGATCCCGCTCCACAAGAGTGGTAGCAGGGAGGAGGCAGGGAACTACAGACCAGTCAGTCTTACCTCAGTAGTGGGCAAGATTATGGAGACACTTCTTAAGGAAAGGATAGTGCAACATCTGGAATCCATAGGAGCACAGGATCCAAGACAGCATGGGTTTACAAAAGGAAGGTCCTGTCAAACTAATCCCATAGATTTCTTTGACTGGGTAACCAGAGTGGTGGACCAAGGGGGGACAGGTGATGTCGCCTACCTTGACTTCAGCAAAGCTTTTGATACTGTTCCACATAGAAGATTGATTATTAAGCTGGGTAGGCTTGGGATGGGTCAGACGTTGGTCAGCTGGGTGGCAAACTGGTTGATGAGCAGAAAACAGAGAGTGGTGGTAAACAGTATACAGTCAGAAAAGAGGCAAGTTACAAGTGGGGTACCTCAGGGATCAGTCCTGGGTCCAGTCCTCTTCAATATCTTCATCAGTGACATTGCAGATGGACTGGAGGGTAAAGTGTGTCTGTTTGCAGATGACACCAAGATCTGCAACAGAGTAGATGATCCAGATGGGGTGGGCAGAATGAGAAGAGATCTGGATAAACTAGCAAAATGGTCGTTAGAGTGGCAACTGGGGTTTAACGCAAGGAAGTGCAAGATCATGCACATAGGGAAGAGAAACCCTGAAGCCACCTATAGGCTGGGAGGGGAGTTGCTGGCAGTCTCAAAGGAAGAAAGAGACTTGGGCGTCATCATCACCGATGACCTGAAATCATTCAAGCAGACCACTAAAGCAGTAGATGAGGCTAGTGGGATGTTGGGGTGTATTAGTAGGGGTATCACAAGTCGGAAGAGGGAGATAATAATCCCTCTTTACAAGACACTGGTTAGGACCCATTTGGAGTACTGTGTGTAGTACTGGATGCCACACATTCACAAGGACATTAACCAAATTGAGGCAGTCCAGAGAAGGGCAACCAAAATGGTGCAGGGACTGTATCAGAAAACATATGAGGACAGATAAACTGAGCTCAATATGTATACCCTAGAGCAAAGGAGGGAGAGATGTGATATGATTGAAACATTCAAACACCTTAAGGGCATTAGCAAGGTGAAAGGGTCTAACATGTTTCAGTATAAGAAAAATAGCAGGACAAGAGGACTCAGCATGAGATTAGAGGGAGGCTGATTAAGGGGTAATGTGAGGAAGTTCTTTTTCACAGAAAGGGTGGTGGATGCATGGAACGGCCTACCTCAGGAAGTGGTAGATATGAATACAGTGCAGGGCTTCAAACAGGGATGGGATAGGCATAAGGGAGCAATACAGATGAGTATGAATAGATAGGCCATTGACAGAGCAAATGTCAATGGCACATTCATAAGGTAGAAAAAGAAATGGGCAGACTGGATGGGCCTTGAGGTCCTTATCTGCCATCAACTTCTAGGTTTCTGTGTTTCTATTAAGGTAAGAAAAATTATTAATACAACACAAGGGAGGGCAATTGATCATTAAACTAATAAAAGCATGAAAGAGAATCACTAATTTACTACAGCAATTACTTATTACTTTAATACAATATATTTAACGGTTGCTGCTAAACATCTCGTTCTGATGTCAGTAATGGTATTAAATGGCAGCTCATAAATGAAATTAAAGTTTGTTAAATTGATAATACGTATAATAAAATATGAAAATTATAAAAGAACCATTATTCATAACAGCAATTCTTACATAATGTTTTACAGTTCATTAAACAGTTACTGTTATTAATTTAAATAGTAATGCCAGTTACAGTATAATAGGGCAGCTCATACTAATGGACTAAATTATTATTTTTTTTGTGGTTAATAAGTTTTATTGATTTGACTTATTAAGATGATACAAACATTTAAACAGTCAGATACATTGCAAAGTTCTTACTGTTACATATGTCTGTAGAAGCAGAGAACGGAACATACTGGCCAAATAGTAACAAATTGAATATACTAGCCAGGTAAGCAGTAGGATAATACTCTGTGCCTGGATGTACAAAACCTATCCAGCTGGAGATTAACTTTGAAAGTATTAGCAGTTGGTGCATTGCATTATGGCTAGCTCATACAAACATATCTTACCTGGCCCCATCCTGCTAGTTTCTGCAGTATTTGACAAAGCATCCGAAATTATGAGAGATCCAGGGCTGCTGTCCTCTACTTTACGCCTAAAAAATACAAGAGATCACACACACAAAGCAAACAGGTCTTCATTGTCAGAGAAGATACTATCCTTTACTGATAATATACCATGTCATCCGTAGAGCAGGGTCCCCTATAACTCAGTAACAATCTCTCCAGCACTTGCCCCTAAATGCACCATCAGAGGAGACCATTATAGTAGCATGGTTGTGCCTATTCAGCTGATTCCCTCCCTAGGTTTCAAAAACAGAAGAAAGGGAGTCCAGAGGGCAGTATATTTAAAGAGGGTATTGGTCACAGTATGTGATATTCTGGCCCAGTTAGCAACTTGAGCCATGGAGGTAAGTACCTCCTCCACAGAGGGGATTATCTGGGACCACCATTTACACAGTAGAAGTCTTTTAACCTGCATACTGAGTGTCAGAAGTAGTTTCAACTCGGAGAAACGAAGGTGAGGGGCCGGGGTCCAGAGTCCTAATAACAGCAACTCAGGGGACTGAGGCACAGGCTTCCTAAGTATTTTGGACCCCATCTCATAGGTAGCCTGCCATAGGGGCTGGATCAGCCTGCAGGACCAAAGTATATGGAACAGGTCACCTGGGAGTTCCTGACACCTCCAACACAGGTCAGACTGAGCCAGCTTTGCCTTCGCGAGGACTACAGGAATCCTTTACCAGGAGTGAATTATCTTGTTCTGTATTAATTGACTATTGGTATCAGGACAAGCCCCGTGAGCTAGTTTTAGACAAGACTTCCACTCCAGGTTCGTAATAGGGGCATGCAGTGTTTTCTCCCGTTTATGCTTGGATTCCTCTGCTTGGGACAGGACGGTGCTCCAAATGGCCGGATATACTCTGCTTGACTGTCCTCTTTCTAGGGCCAGCCATGACTCTACCTGGGAGATTTATTGCTATTGGTGCTGCTTATGCCTATACATAAGGATGGCACTTCTTATTTGAAAGAATTACCAGAAGTCTTTGGGAGAGATCCCATAAGAGCTCCGCAGGCCCTCAAAGGAGTTAAGGGTATCTGTACCAAGAATGAGCATATCTCCAAGCAATGAGATACCACCACGTTCCCATGAGGGCCATGAAATTGGTTGTTTATTGATGGTAATCTCATTAGTGCCCCATAGTGGGGTAAGTCTTAGGGGAGATAGGGAGGTGCCCAACTTCTTATGCACCTTGGCCCAATATTCCAGAGAGGGACCTATAGTAGGATGAGAGCGCGTGCCCTTAGGGGGATGGTTAAATAACAATAGTACCAAGTGAGTACACTGACATAACTCTCTCTCCATATCCAACCACTGGGGAGCGTTGTGTTCAGGGAAAAGGAACCATTTTAACGTCTGAGCCAGCAGAAAGGCCCATTTATACCCCTCTAACCACGGAACACCCCAGCCCCTTTCTGACCAATGAGCTCTGAGCTTATTTCCACTGTACCTAAGTTTCTTACCCTCTCACAAAAATTATCCCAGCAGGGAGTTTAACTTAGTAAACCAATAACGAGGTATTTTCAAAGGAATGTGGGAAAGAAGATACATAAGTTTTGGTGCTGTGACCATTTTAATTGCGGATATTTACCTACAAGTGACAGTCGAAGAGATTTCCATCTATTCAGTTCTTTACGAATGGACGCAAAAAGTGGTTTCATATTCAGGTCCCAGATTTTATGCAGATTAGGAGAGATAGTAATGCCCAAGTAGGTAATGCCCTCCGGGGCCCATCGAAGCCCATGCTGAGTAACCATGTGAGAGGTACACTTAGAGTTTAAAGGCTGACCTCCGTCTTGGCCTGGTCAATCTTGAGCCCTGAAAATGTAGAGAAATCTGACAAGGTGGACAGTAGGGGAAGGAGGGAGGTGATGTTATTGGCTATAGGGAGCAACTGGTCATCCGCATACATAAGAGTAGGATATGTCCTTGTTCCCACCTGGACCCCTGAAATTAGAGGATTTTGCCTAATAGCGGCCACCAGGGGTTCTACTGCCAATACAAAAAGTAGTGGGGAAAGTGGGCAGCCCTGACTGGTACCCCTACCCAATATGAATGGGGGAGACAGCATCGTATTGGTGAGTATCCGTGCAGCTGGGGATAAATATATTGCCCCAATCCAGGCCCAAAACCCCGCCCCCAAGCCCATAGTGCAAAGTACTTGTTGGACATGGTCCCACTCCAGGGAATCAAAGGCTTTTTCGAAATCTATTGCAATGGCAGCAGTGGGAGAAGATAATGGACTAAATTATTTAAAGGAAATGGTACACTAAGAGTGCTAAGCAAAAAGAGAAAGAAAACCTAGGTAAACGCAACCAACTTCATTTGTTTTGAAACAAAAAAGAAAAGAGAATGATGATAAACCCATAGTTAAGGAAAACTGATCACCTGTAACACTTCATTGATCCAGTTTCCTGGTATAGGGGATCAATCAGTCCATAATGTCTGGAGGCCATCATTAATAGAGCTGTAAAAGACAAAAAAAATCAGCTATGAATACAAAGATTAACTATCCACTGAAGTGTATAGTCATAACACTTATTCATCTGTAAGGCCCTCACCCCTGCCTTTTTGCAAATGACAGGTGGTATGCTGTTGAAGCGGACAGCAGTACCAGGTGGGGACTGGGTTCGGGGAGGACTAGGTTACTCGGCACAGGGGGCCTAGGTTTGGCTACTCTGCACAGGGGCACCCAAATAAATCCGAACACAGGAAGCAATAACTGTAATGTCCAATACCAGGAATGGGATTCTTCAGTGTGGCTTTTATTCACATCCAAACTGAACAAACAAAGCATAGATGGACCCCCACGGGGCTACATTCCTGCTAATGCAGATAAGAGTAACAGAACACTTCTTCAACACTTCAGCCCTCAGGCTCTGAACCCACCAGGCACACAGCCCGACTTGCCCGTACACAGTATTTGGTTTTTCCTTGCCTGACTCCCCCTGCTGGCCACTTGAACACCTTCCATTTGACATGGAACCCAATTTTCCTGGTGGCTTCCTAAACCACCTTAGAGCCTTCGACTCCTTAAGGGAAATTTCCTTTCAATCCCACGTCTGAGTACTTCCCTCAGCACTGGCCAAGTGCCTGAGGCAAAGTAAAAGATCCACAGAGCAAATCCATAGAGGTGAACCTGGTTACTTATGATGGGGGGGTCTCCCACCACTAGCTTCCACAATCCATACCAGGCCATTTCTCTGGACATTAAACAACTTTTTGAAAAGCTCGGCAATGTAGATTAAAGGGTAAATGCATAGCACATTTTCTCTACATGTCTTGACTTTCCCCTTGTGCTGGACTTGAACATACTTTTACTTTGGCTTAGCCTATTCCTCTAGGCCTCCCACTGATTAAGCAGTCCAATCCTCACATTACAACAGTTCAAGTGAAACATAGGCCCCATGGAAAGAGCAGAACTCACCCTTTGGTTGCAGGTGCCCTACAGGCGAATCTTGACAACTTCTGGTGCCACAACACAACTTAAAAAATAAGGCAGCTTCTTCCCTAGCCGGAAAGCAGGAGAGTTGCCCATGGAATAACAGGCAAACCTTTTACCACCATTCCCTCAAGGATGGGGCACAGAGACCAGTAACAGCGGTCTCCACCACTTCAAGAACAGCTTACTGTGTTCCTCTTTTGGCAGAAACACACACCTTTCCCTAAAAGTAGCTCTGTATCAGAGCTTTAGGCTTCAAGAGCCTGTGCACAGACTGCTGTGCTCCTCTCTTCAAGACTGCTCACACACAACTCCTTTCAAAAAACTCCCAACATTCTAACCAAACTCTCATCTGCAGATTCCAATGTGGCTCATGCAGCTGTGATAGTTCTATGGTGATGTCATCCCTCAGTCTCAGCTGAGACCGAGAACAGAGTGAGACAGTGTGAAATCCATTTAACTGGATTTTCACAAGCTGCCTTCCCTGCCTACCATTAGGTCTGGGATTCTAGTAACCCCGGGTAACAGGTAACACATCTCTTTTTCAAAAATTATTTGCGATCCCAATCTAAATTATAGAAACATAGACTTTGATGGCAGATAAGGACTGCTTGGTCCACTTAGTCTGCCCATTTCCCTACCTGCAGGATAAGCTGCAGATCCTATTTAACCAACAGCCTATTTCTTCCTACTCCTCACAAAAATTGCCTTGTCTGTCCCATGCATTCTTGAATTCTCCCACAGTTTTAGACCCCACAACCTCCTCAGGAAGGCTGTTCCATGCATCCACCACCCTCGATGTGAAAAAATACTTCCTCACATTGCCCCTGAGCCATCTCCCCCTCTATCTTCAAATTGTGTCTCATTGTTCTTGCACATCTCTTTTTCTGAAAGATGCTACCCTCTTGGACTTTGTTGATTCCACTGAGGTACTTAAATGTTTCTATCATGTCCCCCCTATCCCTCCTTTCCTCAAGGGTATACATATTAAGCTCCTTTAGTCTCTCCTCGTATGACTTCTCTTGCAGACCCTGCACCATTTTGGTTGCCCTCCTCTGAACTGCCTCCATTCTATGTCCTTGCGAAGATGGGGTCTCCAGAACTGGACACAGTACTCCAGATGGGGTCTCACCAACTGTCTGTACAGGGGGATAACAACTTCCTGTTTTCTGCTGCTGATGCCTCTCCCTATACATACCAGTATCCCCCCAGCCCTCTGTAACACCTTCTCACATTGCTTGCCAACCTTAAGGTCATCTGATATGATTACCCCCAGGTCCCTTTCCATTTTTGTTGTTGTTACTACCCCCCATTGTGTAATCTTCCCCTGGGTTTTTGTTTCCCAGGTGCATTATTTTGCACTTCTTTGCATTGAATCCAAGCTGCCATACTTCTGACCATTCCTCCAACCTTGCCAAGTCCTTTTCCGTCCTTTCCACGCCTCCTTGTGTATCAACCCTGTTGCAGATCTTTGTGTCATCTGCAAAGAGGCATACTTTTCCTTCCAGTCCCTTTGCAATGTCAATTATAAAGGCATTAAAAAGGTCTGGACCCAGTACTAAACCCTGTGATACCCCACTAGTAACCCCTCTTTCTTCAGAGTGGACTCCATTTACAATTACCTTCTGTGTTCTGTTGTCCAGCCAGTGTTTTACCCAGGCTATCACCCTGGGACCCACTCCCAGGCTGGTTAATCTGACTGTTAATCTTTTGTGTGGGACTGTGTTAAATGCCTTGCTAAAAATCTAAGTAGGCCATGTCCACAGCCCCTCCCTGGTCTACTACTTTGGTCACCCAGTCAAAGAAATCAATTAGATTCATCTGACATGACCTTCCCGCTCTGAACCCATGCTGCCTTGGGTCCTGTGCCCCACTGGCCTCTAGGTACTCAACAGTTCTTTCCTTCAGAAGTGATTCCTTCACTTTCCCTACCACAGAGGTCAAACTGACAGATCTGTAGTTTTCTGCCTCTGTCTTGGTACCACTTTTGTGAAGGGGAATCACATCTGTCTTCCTTCAGTCCTCAGGTACCACTCCATCCTCCCATGATTTGTTAAAAAGGTTAGTCAGTGGTGTCACTAGTTCGCTGCTTAATTCACTTATAATTCTGGGGTGAATTCCATCTAGCCCCATTGCTTTGTCCACATTCAGTTTTAGGAGTTCTTTCAGAACCCTTTCTTCTGTGAAAGGACTGGGATCGACCCCCCTATCCAGAGTGCTTCTGTTAGTTGGATTAGGCGCTTCCCCCACCTCCTCTTTTGTGAATACTGAACAGAAGTATTTGTTCAGTATCTCTGCTTTTTCACTGTCCCTCTCTGCCCACCGACCATCCATTCTATTCAGCCTCACTTTCCCTCCCTTTGTCTTTCTACGCTCCCTGATATACCTATAAAAGGTTTTATCCCCCTTCTTAACTGAGTTGGCTATCTTTTCCTCAGTTTGGGCCTTTGCTATTCTGACTACCCTCCCTGCTTCCTTCTGCCTTAACTGGTACAGTTCTCTGCCCTGCTCCTTCTGTTTCCTTATACTTCCTAAATGCTATCTTTTTCTCCCTAACCTTCACCACCATCTCTTTTGAGAACCATAGAGGCTTTTTCTTTCATTTTGATTTGCTTATTTGCTTCACAAAAAGGCTTGTTGCCTCTGTGAAGGCAGTTTTGATGTTTCCCCATTGTTGTTCCACCCCTCCTTCTAGCCTGTTTGCTAGTGCTTTTCCAAAGCATTCTCCCATCTTGCCAAAGTCAGCCCTCCTGAAGTCCAGAACCCTCACTTTTGTATGGCTTGACTCTGTAGCTGAGTTTATCGTGAACTACACTGTTTGATGGTCACTTGTTCCCAAATGGCTACCCACTTCTAGATGTGAGATCCTCTCACTGTCCCCATTTCAGAGTACCAGGTCTAAGATTGCTCCCTCATGAGTAGGTTCCAAAACTAGCTCTCTGAGGCATGCCACCTGAAGGGCATTGAGAATGGCCCTGCTTTTGGATGTGGCTGCAGCAAAGGTGCTCCAGTTAACATATGGCATATTAAGAGCCCCCCATCAACAGTATCTCCCCTTTCTCTGCCATCCTAAGTATGCCTTCTATCATATCCTTGTCCCTTCCCTCCCCCTGACATGGGAGTCTGTATACAACCCCTGTGCAGATTGTGGTGCCATTTCCAGTCTCTAAGTTGACCCACAGTGCCTCCTCTCCTCCCTGTTTACTCTTTTGTTCAGTTGCTTTTAGCCCTTCCCTTATATGGAGAGCTACTCTGCCCCCTCTTTTCCCCCTCCCTGTCTCTCCTATAGGTTGTGTACCCTGGTATGTTAACATCCCAGTTATGGTTCTCTGTGTACCATGTTTCTGTGACTGTTACAATATCCAGGCATCCTTCTTCCATCAAGGCTACTAGTTCAGGGAGCTTGTTGCCCAGACTACGGGCGTTGGTACTCATTACCCTCCATTTTTTGATGGCCTTACCTCTTTTTGCCCCATCCCTGTCCTTATAGCATTTGTCACTTTCTCCATTTACCCCTGCGCTTCTCCCTATTGACATCTCTATGTTGGTGTCTACCTCACTTAGTACCCTGATTTTTTTTGGGGGGGGCTAGGATTTCCCTGCTCCTCTCCAGTGTCTTCCCCCTTGGCTAGCTTAAATGCTTGCCAATGAAGCATTTAAACCTATCACCTAGGATTCTAGTTCCCCTCCTGGACAGATGCAGATCATCACGCCAGTATAGGCCTGCATCCCTCCAGGTGGACCCCCAGTCCCCAATGAAGCCAAATCCATGAGCTCTGCACCAGTTTTTCAACCATAGATTGAATCCCATGGTGTGGAGCATCCTAGCCTCACCTGTGCCATAGACAGGCAGCACCTCCGAGAAGGTTACCGTGTATGCTATTTGTCTAAGGCCCCTTCCCATCTCCACAAATGCTTCTTGCATTGTTCTGATCCCTTTCTTAGCCAGGTCATTTGTCCCTAGGTGGACAATGCCATCCAGCTCCCTCCCCTGTGTAGCTGCTCCTGCAATCCTGAGGATTCGCTCCCTGTCCCTCTAAGCCATGGCACCAGGCAAGCACCTTACCTCCCTCTCCCTTTCCTCCCCCAGTTCTACCTTCCTAACAATGGAGTCCCCCATGAGGAGTTGTTTTCTTCCCCTGTGGGGTTCCATGCCACCCTCCTGTGGGTCTCCTTTGTGGAGGTTCCCAGAGTTCTCCTTGGTCTCCAGTGTGGGTGCCTCCATAGAGGAACCACACTTTTCCTTTGACTGCAGCGTGTGCAAAGTAAAATCCAGAAGCTCTTTCTCTCTCTCTCTTTAAAAAGTTATTGAGCCTATCACTTCCTTGCAGGTTTCTGCTAATACACTCAAGTGCAGTAAATAGGTTCCCTTCTGGATTTTTATTATTCTTGTCAGCATAATGTGTCCCCATTGGAGTATTCAATAGACCTGTCCTGCTTGTACACATTGGTGCAATGGTCTAACAGAGTGTCCAATACATACTAGTTTACAAGGACACCACGTGGCATGCACCACATGGGGGCTCCTGCAGTTTAAGAACTGTCTAATGTTCAACCCCTTCCCTGCCATAACATTTCATCTGAATTTTTTTGCCTTGATAAAAATGACAAATGTTGTACCTCCCACATTTGTACATGTCTTGTAGCAGAGGTGGTAGCCAATTTCTCATTGGTGGGTCAATTCTGGGTGAGCAGTATCTACTATGGATAAGTCTGTCACGCATATTATCTACCCTAGAAAATGTAATTCTAAGCTGTGTACCAAGTTCTTGTTAAAGGGCATGATCGTTGAGTAAAATGGGTCAGTATTTCATAATGACTCCAATCTGACCTGCTCCTCTGCTGTATTTTGTCACAAAGATGATGTTTTTTTTTGTTAGGGGTAATCTGGGACTTTGGTTTCAAAAGGTATCTTCTATCTTGGGCTTTTGCGCTCTCTAATGCTGCTGTTAAGGTTGCCCTATCATATTCCCTATTCAGGAATCTAGTAAATAGATCTTCAGATTGGGTTTGAAATTCCTCCTCTCTAGAGCTGTTCCTCCAAATCCAGAGCAACTTCCCATAGGGAATAAAGCAGACCAGGGCACCATGATGTGAGTTGTCTGCTCTTAACAGAGTGTTAGTGGCCATTGGCTTTCAGTTGCCTTTTGTTTGAACCATCAAATTCTCATCTATAAGAAGCGTAAGATCTAGAAAATGAATGACTTGTTAGTTCACACAGTGTGTGAACCTTAACTTCATTTCATTGTTGTTCAGCCAAGTCATGAAATGTGCCCCTCTTCCTCATGTCCATCCCACACGCATAACATGTCATAAATAAAACAGTACCATTTTGTCAGATACTTAGAATAAGGGCTGGTGGTATTTAACAAGATTATGTTCTTTTCCCAGTACCCAAGGAAGAGGCTAGTATAACCAGGAGCCATTGCAGCTCCCATGGCTGTACCTTGAAGCTGTAAAAAATAGTCTCCATTAAACTCAAAAAAGTTCTGAGAGAGTACAAATTTTAATGCTTCAAGGATGAAATCACTAGAGAAGTTTTCACTCAGGGGATGTTCTGTCAATAACTGCGAAAAGGCAAAAATCCCTTTATCATGTAGAATGCTCATGTAAAGAGATTTCACATCAATACTGAGCCGCATGTAAATTGTTATTCCACTTAAAATCATGAAATTTGTCCAGAACATCCTTTGTATACCAGAGGTGGGACTCCAGAATAGACAGACAGTTTTTAGAAAAAAATCGATAAATTTGTTTAAATTGTCTGTCATAGATCCCACCCCAGAGACAGTGGGATGACCAGGAGGGCTTACTAGTCTATTATGGACTTTAGGTAGAGCATAAAAGGTGGGAGTTATAGATGCTTCATTCCACAAGAATTTAAATTCATCATCTGTTCTGAACAAATTTAGAAACATAGGAACATAGAATTTGACAGCAGATAAGGACCGCTTGGCCCACCTAGTCTGCCCATTTTCCTACCTAACAGATAAGCTGCAGATCCAAATTAACCAACAGCTTACTTCCTCCTACCCCCCACTAGGACTGCCTTATGTCTATCCCATGCATTCTTGAATTACCCCACTGTTCTTGACTCCAGGACCTCCTC
This sequence comes from Neoceratodus forsteri, assembly GCA_016271365.2. Classification (NCBI taxonomy): domain Eukaryota; kingdom Metazoa; phylum Chordata; order Ceratodontiformes; family Ceratodontidae; genus Neoceratodus; species Neoceratodus forsteri. The sequence goes on along the minus strand of CM028133.1, from coordinate 78,840,192 downwards.
AGTGAGGCTGTTCCATGCATCCACAACCCTCTCTGTGAAAAAATACTTCCTCACATGACCTCTGAGCTGTCCTCCCTCTATCTTCAAATTGTGCCCCCTTGTTCTTGCACATCTCTTTTTTTGAAAGATGCCACCCTCTTGGACTTTGCTGATTCCCTTGAGGTACTTGAAAGTTTCTATCATGTCTCCTCTCTCCCTCCTTTCCTCAAGGGTATACATATTAAGCTCCTTTAGTCTTTCTTCGTATGTCTTCTAGTGCAGACCCTGCACCATTTTGGTTGCCCTCCTCTGGACAGCCTCCACTCTGTCTATTTCTTTGTGGAGATGGGGTCTCCAGAACTGCACGCAGTACTCCAGATGGGGTCTCACCAACTGTCTGTACAGAGGGATAACAACTTCCTGTTTTCTACTATTGATACCTCTCCCTATGCATTCCAATATCCCTCCAGCCTTCCTTACTGCCTTCTCACATTGCTTGCCCACCTTTAGGTCATCTGATATAATTACTCCCAGGTCCCTTTCCATTTTTACTGTTGTCAGTATCTCACCCCCCATTGTGTACTCCTGCCCTGGGTTTTTGTTTCCCAGGTGCATTACCTTGCACTTCTTTGCACTGAATCTGAGCTGCCATACATTTGACCATTCCTCCAACCTTGCCAAGTCCCTTCTCATCCTTTCCACTCCATCTGGTGTATCAACCCTGATACAGATCTTTGTGTCATCTGCAAAGAGACATACTTTTCCTTCCAGTTCCTCTACAATGTCACTTATAAAGACATTAAAAAGGACCGGTCCCAGTACTGAACCCTGCAGTACCCCGTTAGTAACCCTCCTTTCTTCACTGTGGACTCCATTTACTACTATCCTTTGCGTCCTGTTGTCTAGCCAATTTTTATCCACAGGCTACCACCTTGGGACCACCCAAGGCTGGCTAACTTGTGTATTAATCTTTTGTGTGGGACTGTATCAAATGCCTTGCTAAAATCTAGGTAAGCCATGTCCACAGCCCCTCTCTGGTCTACTACTTTGGTCACCCAGTCAAAGAAATCTATTAAATTTTTCTGACATGACCTTCCCATCATGAATCCATGCTGCCTTGGGTCCTGTGCCCCACTAGCCTCGTGGTACTCAACAATTCTTTCCTTCAGAAGTGATTCTATCATTTTACCTACCACTGAGGTCAAACTAACTGGTCTGTAGTTTCCTGCCTCTGTCCTGCTCCCACTTTTGTGAAGAGGAATCACATCTGCCCTTCCCCAGTCCTCAGGTACTACCCCATCCTCTCATGATTTGTTAAAGAGAGTAGTCATCGGTGTCATTAGTTCTACCCTTAGTTCTTTTAGAATTCTTGGGTGAATCCCATCAGGCCCTTCCCCATTCAGAAAGATTCAGTAGACCTTTTTTTAATTTGTCAGATGGATGACCTTTCAGTTTCTTGTAGTTCATTTCATTGTCTAACAAATCATGGACACATTTAATGTAATCTTCTGTGTCCATAAACACAATATTTCTCCTTATCTATTGGTTTTATTATAATGTTATTGAAACTATAACGCTCCTTAATAGCTTTCCTTTCATTCATAATTGAATTATAGCCAGAAATGGGGGAAATATTTTTCAATAAGGTGTCTGTTTCTTTAAGAACTATGCTTTCAAGATGTCTGATAAGGGGATTTAAAATATTGGGGCAAAATAGAGACTATGGTTTAAACAGCGTTTTTCTCATTTCTATCAAATTTCTCTCTGGAATGTCATTAACAGAAGTTTGATCACCCATCATTTCAGACTCAGTTTCTATACTGTCGGCATCTGCTTCAGCTAGCAATGATTCCAAAGGTGATAAATTAGATCTATCTAATTCAAGTAGAACAGGGTAACTGTAATCAATTTCATTGTTAATATCAGCACCTTCTGTTTCGCTTAGGTCTGTTAGTAAATCAGCCGCAGTAGTGTCAAGCATCTTGCTCTCCCCCCATCTCAGGATATTTTTCTCCTCCCGTTGAGGACTGATTTTCCTGAACCCAAGTCTCCACCACTCATTCACACTAATGGGATAGCGCTGGAGGCGCTAGGACCAAGTGGTAGCCAAAAATTTTCAGAAGGGTGGACGCCAAGACAGGACCATGCATACACGGAACCATGAGACTAGCTCGCGCCTGTGTAGGCTATCTCGGCATCGACCCTCCAACCGCCTCAGTTCCTTTTCTCCCACTGTCGAGTGTGCTTGGATGTCATCATCATTCGTCTGCTGGAGTCAAAGTTTTCATCTATACGACAGCATCATTAAGCTGTTCAGTATTCGTTTAAATTAACATTTTAGTATTATTCTCTTATTTTAAGAAGAAGAAAAAAGAAGATTATGAAGAAGAAAAAAAAATTCTTACCTACCATCAACAGAGTCGACCTTGGACAGTAGCGATGACAGTAGGAAGACTTTGGCTGAAAGTTGTGATGGCAGAGGGGCTGTGTCCGGTCTGCCGCCCTTTGCGAAGGGGGGTTCGACCATGGACAGTCCTGTGCTTGGGGGTGGGATGACAGCCCACCGAAGCACACATCTAGCGGTTCCAGGATGCGGCTCTGCTTGATCACAAACTCTTCTTCCTTCTGTGGGGGGAGAAGAATTGGTACCACTTGAGGTCACCCTCTGGTACATCTGCATGAGGATCATCAGTAGTGGGGGGTGGTAGGCCTGAACAGACTTTGGTGGGTTCCCCTCCGGCCCCATTTCTAATGGCCATGTACTTCGACACCGGATCCCATCCCTGTCCTGGTGGGATTTTGGTGAGCAGTTTCACCTCTGGGTTGCTCTTTTAGAGCAGAGGGTTTGACTTCTCTCCAGTTTTTCCCTGGCCAGTGAACCCAGTTCCAGGGCCTCCGGGCCTTGGAGCAGCTGGACCAGGCCTGAAGGATTGGGTCAAGATGTGCGCAGTGCCTTCTTAGTGCCAATGCCATCATGTCAACCCCTTGTGCCTACCCCACTTCCTTTTTCATGTAGGACGGCATGGGTACCGCTTTTCTTCACTCTGGTTCTCATTTAGTGCTGTAGGTGCTGCCTGGTGACAATAGTGGCATACAGCGCCAATACTGTTGGCAGCGCCATTGGTGCTGAATGGTACCAATACTGTTTGCAGCACCGTTGGAGGTGCCATGGGTGCCATGTGGTGCTGAATCTAAGTGGTGCCATTGGCAGCAATGTGGGTGCCGCATGGCACTGATATTGTTGGCGGTGCCATTGGTGCTGCATGGCACCGTAGTGGTATTGGGGTCTGGCATGGTGCTGTGGGCACCTGCGGGTGCCATGGGTGGTGCTGCAGGCACCTGCAGGTGCCACAAGTGGCATCTATGCTGCTCAGTGCCATGGACACCCATGGGTGTCATGGGTGGCACCATGGGCACCCATGAAATGCTGTGGGCACCCATGGGTGCTGCTGGTGCCCATGATGCCACAGATAGCATCTACACTGCTCTGGGCACCTATGGGTGCCATGGGTGGCACCACGGGCACCTGTGGGTGCTCTGGGCACCCATCAGTGGTATCTACACTGCTCAGTGCCATCTGCACCCATGGGTGTCATGGGTGCCTCTGTGAGCACCTGCAGGTGCTGTGAATGGTGCCATGTGCTCCTGTAGGTGCTATGGGTACCTATTGGTGTCACAGACACCAATGGATGTCATGGGTGGCATCTTCGCTGCTCAGTGCCATGGGTACCCATGAATGGCACTGGTTCCACCACAGGTGCCTGCAAATGCTACGGGTTGCTTAGATGCTGCTCTGTGCCACAGGTGCCCATGGGTGTCACGGGTGGTGCCACAGGCACCTGCAGATGCCACTGGTGCCCATGGGTGCTTAACATCTCAGGCCTCTTCTGTGAACCAACGTCTTCTGTGTCTGGACTTTTTCAGTTGTTGGTAAAGACCCACCCTGTGGAATGCAGGTAGAGGGTGGACACCTTTGTCAGTCTCTAACAGCATGTGGTCTAGGCCTGAAAGAACCCAATACCATCCTTCTGGATCCCGCCCAGGTTCCACCTCAGCTGTCTGAGGTGGTCGCCTCTCCACTACGTTGGAGGGCACCTGACTTCTTCTACTTCTAGGGAAGTCCAATCCGGCAGAGGTATGGGTCATTAAGTTTTTTTCCGAGGGGGACCTCTCCCTTAATTCAGACATGTTCCCTAGACCTAGGTGGCAGCCCAGTCTGTTGTTTTTTTCTTTTAGACTCTCTTCTCTTGATCAGAGCCTAAGAGCAACAGAAGTGACGCCACAGTGAGTCAGAACACAGATCCCTACTTCCTTGCATGCTCCAAGTTAATAGATGACATGCTCCCTTCCTGACCATAGGTCCTTGTTCGGATATGAGTTCTCAGTATTCATACCTTCATTTCCTGCACACTGGTTCTGTGCCAGTCGCTCACAAAGTTACCCACTTTGAGTAGCTGATGAAACTGTGATGTTTGTTTTTCATCGGCAAGCAAACCAGAGCTTTTTTCCTACTCCCTTTCAGGAAGGCTGGAGCGAGTGGCGCCTCACCATGTGGAGTCACTTCTGCAATTTTTCAGTCACTTCCAATGAATGAGTCAGCCCAAACTTGGTCCTTCTGCATCCCCTTTCAACACAGATCTGCCCCAATTTTGCCTTAGAAATCCAGACCCTGTTTTTTTCCTGTTGGAATGTTTTTCCGCAGTGGACAAGTTCCTCCTGTACACGTTTCCTCTCTTCCCTTAGTTCAGAGACTGCTTCTAGTGTTGTAGGCACTCAGGGGCAGAATGATTCCTTTTTAGAACATGAAGTGGTAGGCTCTGGCTCTTCCAAACCACCACCAGAGTCTTCTAAGTCATGCTTTGGCCTTCTATCGGGGAGGTCTAAGTGACCAAGTAGAAACCATTCTCCTTGATGGGCTAACCCCACCTGGACCTCTGTTTGCTCACAAAGTAGGGGGTTCAAGTGTTCCCAGACCAGTTGCTCACAGGTCAGATATACTTGGTAGTGGGGGTATCCATCTGTGCTTCTCCGTCTATCCTGAACCAGTAGACTTTGCCTCTGGCTCTTACAGTTCCTGACATGTTTTATGTTAGATTAGCAATACGTCTTCAACACTGTTAAATTTTGTCTTAGACCAAACTGAGAGGCTGGGTGCCCACCACTCTTCTGGAGTGGTTGCAGCTTCTTGGTGGAGTTTCATTTGTGTCCGTTGCTGTCTTATACAAAGTAATGAGTTGGAGCTCAAGTGCATACCTTTGTAAGCACTATGTTCCAGAAGTTCTTTCCAGACAACTCTGTTTATTAGCAGGACAGTCCTTGGATGTCCTTTCTGAGTGAGCCCTATCTCCTACCGCCCTACTCAGGGTGTGTTTGTTTTAGCTTGGTACTCTCCCATTAGTGTGAATAAGTGGTGGAGACTTGGTCCAGGAAGATATGGAAATTACATACTTACCATAATTGTTGATCTTCTTGGACACAGTCTCCACTACTCAGTCACATGCCCACCCACCACTCCCTGGGCTCACTGGTTTTATTTTTTTGGTCTTCACGGCTTTGTGGTTCCGACTGTGAAGACATTGTTCTTTTGACCCTTCTTGCTAGGGTCATCTGGGCCCTCACAGAAAGGCCCAGAAAGTTAGGATAAGTTATTTTCATCAGTTATGCTGCACCTTCTCAGTCAAAAAGGTACTGAGGCAGTTGGAGGGTCGACGCCGAGATAGCCTACACAGGCGCAAGCTAGTTTTGTGGTGCCGTGCATATGTGGTCCTGTCTCGGCCTCGACCCTTCTGAAACTTTTTGGCTCCCACTTGATCCTAGCTCCTCTGGTACTATCCCATTAGTGTGAATGAGTGGTGGAGACTGTGTCCAAGAAGATCAACAATTCCATTTTCTTAATGGTGCGAAATTCACAGTCTAAGTTTTCAAAAAAAATTTAAATAAGTCCACTTGGGTGGAAAATCATTCTGACTTTGATACAGGAGCAAAGTTCAAGGCTCTCTTTAAATAATCTGTACTGATCTTCTGATAACACTACCTGAGAGAGAGGCTGATTTCTTCTGTAGTTTTTTTTGTGCTGCTCCTGAGAGTTCTGTTCCTGTCTTCCCTTTCTGCCTCCCCTTGTTCTCCTGCCTTTCCAGCCTTTGTTACATATTTTTTCCTTGCTGATTCTTTCCTACTGATGTTACTCCTCAAAAAACGTTATTTGTTGACGTGGAGCTTGAGGTACCTTCCCCTGCTTCAGTATTGTCCCCCAGTGTGGATTGTTAATCTCTTTCCTCTACTTCTCAAACAGGAGTGACCTCTGTTTGTGGATCTTGCTGATCTGGGCCAGGAGAAAACATTTCCCAGCTCACAATCTTCATTGTCCCTCTCAAACTTTGATTGTTTCCTCCTGACTAGTTCTTGTTGATGTTTTTATAATTTCCTAGTTATTTGGTCAGTCAGTTCTTGGAAGAACAAGTGATTTTTAAAGTTGGAAAGTTCTTTATGTATTTTAGAAATCTCTTCTTGTAATTTTACTGTATATGTTTATCACCGTCCTCTGCAATAATTAGCTGAATGAATGTTTTTCTGCAGAGGGCAGCAGCTTCCTCCCAATCAGTTTTACAGAAAAAATTCCCCAAGCCACAAGACAGTACTTTAATGACCCTTAGCTCTCTGGGAGCTTGTGATTTATCAAGATAGTAAGATATTTATCCAAAGTAATAATGTTGTAGGTCACATTTAGTTCATTAATGCTAAGCTTCTCCAGTGCACCAAGAAGGACCTTTATAGTAGATCCCTCTATATTGCTGCTGCTGTTATTTACTGCAGATGTAAAAGAGTTTACCTCTGGCACATTCTTTCTTGGTGTCAAGGTCATCTAATCCTCTCAATTTGTTGAACTCCACAGCACTTGTTGTACCTATAGTTTCTGCTTGGCTTGCCTTGGTAGACATAATCCGAAATATAGTGGCACAACACAGCATCCACTTTTAGAGATGAGAGAATATAGTCTAGCTGTGTGTACAGACAAAGTTCTCTCACTGCAATAGCTGGAGGCTTCATACAGCAGCACTATGCTACCAACCACGGCTACACAGGCACAACTACTCAGATCCAAAACTACTCCAACAGCTGTGTGCATGGCGCTGAAGGCCTGGTGCTGGGAAGGGGTTGTTAGTCCCTGCTACATATAAATACAGTTCCTGAGAGACCCAGCACTTGGCAGTTAATCACTTGGATGAACAAACTTACAGAGGCTTCATTGGCAAAAAAACATCTTTTTATTTGTCCATTAACATCCAAGTGTGCAGTTTGAATGCAGCAATGCAGACAACACTCCAACACGCCAGCACTTCAACCAAAGCCTTCATCAGGGGTGGAGTCAGAGTGGTCATGTCCTCCTTTTACACTATTATAGCCATGCCAACATTTTAGCCCCTATAGGAAACATGATTTACTACCATATTGGATGTAGGAAGATTGGAGAGGGTTCAGAGGAGGGCTACCAGGTTGGTAGCGGATGCTAGGGACCAGGACTATGAGGTCAGATTGGATGACTTGGGGATGTTCACATTGGAGTATAGATGTCTGAGAGGGGACATGTGTATGGTGTATAACGCACTTAAGAATACAAGTCTAAGGGATAAATTGGGACTTACATTAAGGGAACAGCGATATGACACTAGGACACATTCATGGCAACTTAAGGGGCAGTATTTTAAGACCGCGAAAAGAAGGCACTGGTTTAGCGTTAGAGTCATTCCAGTGTGGAATAACCTACCTGAGGAGGTAGTCACTAGTAAGACTATAGTTGAGTTTAAGAGGAAACTAGACAATTATTGCATAGCAAACAAAATAGGGGGGCATCACAATTAGAATTAACAGAGAGCACAATGGATGTAAGTCTTCTTGGCTCTGAAATTACCTATGATACCTATGATATGAGAAGTGGCTCTGGGAGGATTTGAACAAGTGAACACGTGTAAAATACATAAACCAGTCACAAGGAAAACTACTCACTATTCATACAAAACAAATTAAACTATCAAAACCATGAAAGAGAACCATTAATTTACTACAGCAATTACTTATTACTTTAATACAATATATTTAACAGTTGCTGTTAAAGATCTAGTTCTGATATCAGTAATGGTATTAAATGACAGCTCATAAATGAAATTAAAGTTTGTTAAAATTGATAATACATATAAAAAATATGACAATTGTAAAATAACCATTATTCATAACAGCAATTCTTACATAATGTTTTACAGTTCATTAAACAGTTGCTGTTATTAATTTAAACAGTAATGCCAGTTACAGTATAATAGGGCAGCTCATACTAATGGACTAAATTATTTAAAGGAAATGGTACACTAAGTGTGCAAAGCAAAAAGAGAAAGAAAACCTAGGTAAAGGCAAGCACATTCATGCACAGGGACTAGAGGCAGGGTTGAGAGGGGAGCTCCTCAGCCATCTACTACCCCCTCGCACCCACTGATTGACTCCAGGAACACCGGCATGCTCCGTTTGGGAGCCTAGCTGCTACCCAGCCCCCTCCATGAATTTCAGTCGATCAAAAGGTGGCTGTTGATATTTCCCGGCTGCCTCTCAAGCTCTCCTTCTGTTCTGTAGTCTTCATGCTAAGGACCTGCGCAAAGGACATCGAGGAGTGCCTGGAGTCAGCCTGAGGTTAGCTGGTGGCCAGTTGTGCTGCTCATCACCATTTTATAAGCTGGATAACTCTATGACTATAAGTTCCTTCCCTCTGTACTGTGCATTAGCATTACTTCTGCCAATAACAATAATCCCATCTTGTGTCTGCATGTAATACTGCACAGTGTACCATTGTCTAGCATTTTCCTCCCAGGTCTAATTGTACAAGCAGCACCCTGTCTGTGTTTTGAATAAGTGCATTTCCAGAGGTTTATCTTGCCCTCTCATCCCCATCAGTTTTAGACAGTAGCCGTTTTTCCTCCAAACTCCCCCTATTTTGTTGCTGTTTGTATATGCACCACTGTGGAAAATGTTCCCCTGCTGCTAACTAGTCTATTTACTTTGTGTCTCAGCTGTCTCCACCGATCATTACTGCCATCCCACCTGGCCCTGTTCATATTGTCCCTGTGTAGAATTTTATATATGTGTGAACTACCCCGTCATTGTTGAAGTGTGATCTTAACCCTTAGCATTCTGGGCCCCTGTATCTCTGAAAAATGGTGCTGCTGTACTGGTTACTTGCCTCGCTCAGAGTCCTTACCAGCTCTTTCCTTATTTCCTGACACCATACTAGTCTCATATCATGATGCCAGAAACTCCTCTGTTCTTACCAACTTTGCAATGTCTAACACCTTAGTTTATTTGTTTTGGGGGGGGGGTAGTCTCAGCCTACTTACCCCAAGAGTCTGGTATGTCACATCCTGGTACCTTTACAAATTTCGTCAGTGTTTCCCCCTAATGGGATTACACTTAAGAGCTTGTTCCCTTGTCATATTGGCCCTATCCATCTTACTGGTTGCTGGAGACATAGACCCTAACCTTGGTCTGCCTCGGTCTTGAACTTTCTCCCTCTCTCATTGGCAAGGCAAAAAAAGTCTCAAAATAGGCTAGCCCATTTAAATGTGTGGCGTCTTTTTGTATGGTCCACCACTAAAAGAATCCTTACCTTCTCTGTGGTCTGGCAGCCCCTTCGCTTGCTGCTGGTGCTGCTGGTGAGGACCCCATCTGGACTGTGCGAATAACTAGTTGGACACATAAAATAAAGAATAAGGCAGGTTTATTCAGTTCAGTAGGTGTTCTCTTTATGAGGACAAGCTCCACACTGACTATTCTCTGAAAGACAGACCACATAGTACTGCCAGGCAGTGCAACAAGTAAGCAATAAGACATGACAGGGTGTGTGTTAAACAGATATTACCACATGCCCAGGGGCGTAGTAAGGCATGAGGCCACCAGCCAAGTGTCTTCAGCACCTGGAAGTGTGGTAATATCTGTTCAACACACACCCTGGAGTGTCTTATTGCACTTATAAAATGGGCACCTTTTTATTTTATGAAAGTTTAGACAAAAAAGTATGTTTATATGTAGAAAAGAAGATGATTTAATTGTTAATATATGATAAACTAGTCCTTCCACCTATTTAAAAGTGATGTCATTATGTAGTTGTAAGGGGTAGCATTGATTTAATTTTGTTGCACTACCCCAGTGCTCTTGTGTACTCATTACAGTTTTTTTTCTGGTTGTATTTTTATTTTTTTAAATAGAAACGAGCTCAAACTGGGGAACTAAATCTGAGGGATGCTGAGCGGGGGAAAAGCTGACTGGTGCCGTGCCCTACTGTTTGAATCCTGGTCCGGTGACTGTTTCTGTGGGCACTTGAAACTCCCAACCCGTACGGAGCTCAGGCTGCGGTCTGCTCTGTGCGGGTGGGAGTATTCGTGAAAGACAGCCAGTGTGGTGTGGGAGGCACTGATTGAAGCACCCCCGTTCTTTTATTACTTGCAGGCTTTGCTACGGTCTGTTTTTTTTTTTTCTGATAAGAAAAACAAAGAGTGAGTGGCTCTAAAGCTTCGGTGATCTGCTATGCTGCTCAAAAAATGGCGGCTTTTAAAAAACGAACATTCCATGCTTAGCTCTAAACATTCCATTTAGGAGCATTGATTTCTTTACCTGTACTTTTTTTCCCTATATGTAATACATATATGGCACTGCTTTTCTAGCCAATCAAAATGCTTTATTTGCTATGCCCATTTTATAATTAGATACATGCAGTTCTAAGAGCTCTTTAAGGGGTGGCAGCTAAACATTAAGCCCCATGCTTAATGTGTGCTTCACATCACCGCCGGAACAATGAATGTGAGCACCACTCGAACAAGCAATAATCTATACATTTCTAAGAATTTTTTAAGTAAATAATTTAAGGCAAAAAACACTGTCATGCTTTACAAGGCATTAGATTTCACAAAACAGAACAGTACTGCGCTGTAGGGAGGGGGGAGGAAAGAACCTGGACTACACTGGGGACCAGTCAGAGTAGCACCAGAGAGGAGGGAAACACAATAGTACTTGAGACTTGGTCATGCCACAAGTGCTAAAGTGTGGGGGAAGGAAAAGGGAAGAGAGGGAAGGGTCGTAGCAGGAGGATACCCAGAATGCAGGCTCACACTTTAATAACAGTTGCATAATCAACAGGTGGATTGTCCATTGAAAGAGACATTCCTAAGGGGAAGAAAACATTAGTGCAGGTAAATAGTACCATGGCAACAAGTGCAAGAAAGAGGTACAGCAATATATTTACTGCAACAATGAAAATCAGAAAATGAATTAGTCCTGACACATTTCACTGAGTCCGGTAACAAAATTTCAAGACCTCCATCGACTTTTCCGGTCAGTGGGAATGGAGGCATGCATGGACTGCACTAATTCCTGACAGGAGGGGGTCAGGTCATTAAAAGCGACCCAGGAGTTCTGCCCACTATCAAATCCACACCACCTTACTCTGTAAGTCCAGGATCCATTGACAAACTTCTTTCTTAGGATCTTCTCGATCTGGTACACTGGGGTGTATGGAAGAGAGTTCTGAGAAGAAGAAGAAGAAGAAGAGGAAGAAGAAGAAGAAGAAGAAGAAGACTGAGAAGAAGAAGACTGAGAAGAAGATGTGGAAGTCCCAGGTAAATCATCTGGTAAACTGGAATCTGGCTGGAGAGTGTCAGGAGTGGGAAGAGCTGTAGGAACTGGCTGCAAGTTATCTGGGGGAATCTCAGCTTCAGAGAGGATGGCAGGCTCAAGGGCAGTTTCATTTGTGGGAGGACTGGGGTCATCTGGAAGGTTGTTATTGAGGTACCCATTCTTTAGTCAGTTTATATGGACTTTGGTGTGTACTAGCTTGCCATCTGACTTGCGTCGCAGATGAACATGGACCAGAGGGAGCTTTTCTACAATGTAGAAGGGACCAGTCCAGGGGCGAAGCAGTTTCTTGGTGGTGCCCGGAACAAGAACAGGATGGTACAAATAGACAATGTCCCCAACAGAGAATGAAGGCTCATGAGCCTTGGCTGCAGACATTTTCTTCATTACCGATTTTCTCTGGCTCAACGTGGTGATTGCAACTCATCGGGCAAGTTCCAGCTATTCCAGAAGAGGGATAATAAAAGAAGAAGCTGACTTAGGCACCTCTAGCAGCGAAAGATCCCTGTCCAGTGGAGTTCTTGGGTGACGTCCATGGAATAAGAAGAAGGGGGTGTATTCTGTGTTATCGACACAAGGGATGGTATTGCACACAAACTGCACAAAGGGAACAAACTGGTCCCAGGTGTTGTGAGTCTCATTCAGATACTTGGAGAGTGTGCCGAGAATGTTGGACATCATTCTTTCACTCTGTCCATTGTATTTTGGATGGTAACTTGTAGTATGTGTCTTTTTTTATGTCGAGAAGTTTGCAAGTTTCTTGGACAATGGCGGACAGGTAGTTAGTGCCTCTGTCTGAATGAAGGTATGATGGGGTACCATGACGACAAATGACTGTGTTGAGAAATGCATTGGCCACAGCAGTGGATTTAATGTCTCTCAGAGGGATGAGTTCCAAATATTTTGTCAAGTAGCCTACAAAGACAAGGATGTACTTGTTACCAGAGTCAGAGCATGCTGGCAAGGGCCCAAGAATGCCAGTACTGACTCTTTGGAATGGTTCAGTGGCTACAGGCATTGGGATGATGTGTGCCTTTGTTGGTTTGGCCAGAGGCTTTCTCTGGGAGCAGGGCTAGCAGGATTTTATGAATTGGACAATGTCTCTGTTCATGTGTGGCCAGAAGAAGTGAAGTCTTGTCTTTTCCAGAGTTCTGTGAATTCCTATATGACCTCCAGAGAGTGGAGAGGCATGAGTGGAGAGAAAAACCTGAGGGATGAGAGAGGCTGGCCCAACTAGCTGTATGTGAGTTCTATCCGTGAGATGACCCTTGCCTTCCTTGGTTCAAATGTGAAAGAGCACACCATCATTGAGGAAGTACTGTGAAGCAAGGATAAGTACATCTTGGCGATGTTGCTTTTGTTGCGGTAATATTCCAGACTCTAAGTAGGTGATGATGTCCATAAATTGAGTGTCAGTTCTTTGTCGCATTTTAACAGTTGCCAGGGACAGATCAGATGCAGAGGAGATGAGAAGGTCTTCAGCTGCTTGTAGTAACTGAAGATTTATGTGTCTCTCTGAGCAAGCAGTTGGTAGCAGCAAAGCAACTTGAGGTGTTGAAGGAGTGTCCACAGGAAGCACATCTGTGGCATGGAAGGGAAAAGCTTGTAAACAGTATTCGTCATCTGTTGAGGGTGCAGAGGGATATCATCTCCAGCTTACACTATCAGCATTTGAGTGAACTCGACCTGGTCTGTATTGGATTTCGAAGGTGTAGGATTGCAGCATGGTGATACATTGGGCGAACTTGTCTACTGGCTCCTTCATTTCAAATAACCACCTGAGGGCAGAGTGATCGATGATATCTGTAAAGGAGGAGTAGCGAAGGTAGCAGTCAAATTTCTTCACAGAAAATACCATGGCTAGACATTCTTTCTCTGTGATGCCATAGTTCTGCTCAGCTGTTTCTCTGTGATGCCATAGTTCTGCTCAGCTGAGGAAAGAGATTTCCCAGTATAGAAGACAACTCGTTCTGTTCCATCTTGAATTTAACAGAGCACAGCGCCCACTGCAAAGGAACTAGCATCTGAGTGGAGCTTGAATGGTTGGTCGAACCTTAGGTATGCCAATACTGGAGAAGAGATGAGGTTTTGTTTTAGGGTGTCAAAGGCCTCTTTACATTCAGAAGTCCAGATATACTCACATCCCTTCTTGGTGAGGGTGTACAGTGGAGCTGCAATCTTGGCGTAGTTGCAAATGAACTTTTGGTAGTAGTCAGACAAGCCCAGGAAAGCTCGAAGGTCTTTGAGATTGTTAGGCTCTGGATAGTATTTGACTGCTGAGAGCTTGTCTGGATCTGGAGAGATGCCTTGAGAACTAACCACATGTTCCAGGTAATGAATTTGATGCTGTGCAAAATAACACTTTTCTGGGTGAAGCTTGAGTCTGGCTTGTCTGAGACATTCGAACACTTCTTGAAGATGTTGGAGGTGCTCTGGCAAAGTTCTGCTGAAGACTATCACATAATCCAGATAGACTAGGCAAGATTTTCAAGACAACCCATGTAGTACTTCTTCCATAACATGCTGAAATGTAGCTGGACTATTCCGAAGACCCATAGGCAGACGTTTGAACTGGAAAAGTCCCAAGTGGCAGCGCCATGCTGTGTATGGACGAGAAGCTGGATCAGTTGAAACTTGGTAGAACCCACTCTGAAGGTCTAGAGTGGTGAAGTAAGCAGGACTGGGTGCACCAAGACTCTCTAACGCATCTTCAGTTGTAGGCAAGGGGAAAGCATCCTGCACTGTGTAGGCACTGAGTTTTCTGTAGTCTACCACAAAACGATACCCTTTGTCCTCCTTTACCACCAGCAAGCAAGGTGCACCCAAGGGACTTGTAGACTCTTTGACTATGTCTTGGTCAAGCATGTCTTTGATTATGTCCTCAAGGACTTGTTTCTGGTTGTGCCCCACTTTGTAGGCTCGTTGACGGATTGGTTTCTGGTTGGGTAGTAATTCGATGGTGTGTTGCAGGATATCACAACATCAGAACTTGTTATCTGAACCAACAAAGACATCTGGGTAATTTTCCAGGAATTTCAAAAGTTGTTGCTTTTTTGTTAGAGATGCTGGTAGTTTAGAAGAGGATAGATGCTGACTGTGAACTCTGTTGAAGTTGAAGAGGTTGTGATAGTATTGACAGGAGTAGAGTTGGTGGTACCAGGCTGAGGTTCTTTCATGAGATGAAGCTGGTCCCCGGAAGACAAACTTTCCAACGTTGGCACTCTTTGAAATGACCACTGGCTCATCAATGAAGTTCCAGCATTTTTGGAAGACTGCGCCATCGCGCACCACTGATAAGGTATTTCCTGGAAGGAGACCTGATGAATGCAGCGCAGGTGATGCTGTGATGATGCCAACAACACCTTGTGGAAGTTGTTCACCTTGAATCTTGGCAATCAAAACCATTTCTGACTGAGGAGGCACAGTGACTGAGTCTATAGCTGTGAGTTGCCTCTGAGGATCTAGCGACAATTTGCTTGAGGTAAAGTCTAGGATGGCTTTGTGAGCTTTGAGAAAGTCCAGGCCTACAATTATTTCAGGTTGAAGATCAGGTACGATATAAAACTTGACAGAAGCTCGCTCTGAGCCAAAGTGGAGCTTGAGATGCATCATGCCTGTGATAGGTACTGTATCTGTACTGGCTGTGATAATGTACTTTATGTCAGCTGGAGAGACATTAGGCATGTGATGAATAGTTTGATTGTTTAAAATACTGCTATTGATAACTGAAATTTCTGCTCCAGTATCGACCAAGACATGCATAGACCAATCTCCGATGGTTACAGGTACATAGTTCTCTAGAAGAGGTGAGCGGATGAGAGGTACCTTTGCCCCTGGAAGTGAGAGTGTGCCAGACTTTGCAGTCGGAGGAAGCGTTTTGTTTGAATTATAAGAATCAGAGGGGAGGTCAGTTGCAGTGTTCCCCTGCCCAACAAAAGCCCCTAGTCTGTTGGGCAGCGCTCGTTTCCCTGATCCTGGGAGTAGTTGCGGTTATCATGTTGAGTACGCTGTGGTGGGCGTCCGTGGTCCTCTTGTATCCTGTGGTAATATTTTAAGTTAAGTTTCGACAGACAGCAGCGGTGTATCCCCTGAATCCACACCACTGGCAAGTCACTGGCTCTCGAGAAGGTGGAGGTGGATCCGGTCACTGTCGAGGTGGTTGCATAGCATTAGGATTTGCTGCAGAGGCAGTTGAGCTGATGTGTAAGGTATTGACAGTAGAAATAAGCATGTCGATCATTGCCTGTTGCTGTTGGACACATGTGGCAAGTGCAGCCAGTTGTGAGGTTTGGGGCGCCTGAGCACCGGCAGACTGGAATATTGAAATGGACTCTTGAGCTAGCTGAGCAGCTTGGATAGTGTCTGTCCAGGTGGTTGGCTTTTGCTGTATGACATAGGTACTAAATTGAAGAGGCAGTCCCCAGACAAAGGCTGTTACTTGATCTTTCTCTGATCTCTGTAGGCATTTGCATTGAGTCTCAATGTCCACAATGAAGGCTTCGAGAGATTCTAAGGGTTGCATGGTGCGCTCCCACAGCTGTTGCTCTAATAACCAGGGTGGATGTACTTGGAGAAAATGGGCTTTGAAGGTTGCGTACAGTGTGGCAGCATCTGCTTTGACTTGGTCTGGAAGTGCATTGAACCAGGAGATGGCAGTCCCTCTCAGAAGCAAGCACAAGGCATTGGAGATGCGCAAAGGATCAGTCCAACTGTTGAAGGACATCCATGCTTGGAAGTGTTCCAGCCAGTCGACAGCATCTTCGTGAGGCAAGGCTGAGAAGGGTACTGGTTGTATGCTGGCACGGACTATGGACTGTGATGAAATGGCTTTAATGTAGGCCAAGTCATCTTGAATAGCTTGCATAGCTGGTGCTCCTTGAGCGGAAATAGAAGACTGGATGTCATAGAGGATTGTTTTGATTTTGTAGCCCCACACCCTAGAGATGGGTGAAGGTAGACTCCAGATGCTCCGGCGCCCATATCTGTGTCGACGTCAGACATTGTGGTTAGAGATGAGCTTCGTTTCAGTGAGCGAGGTCGTACGGGTGAGAAGGAGTTGTCGTCATGCAGGAGACAGGACGTCGTGTCGTAGATGAAGTGCCGAGCAAAAATAAATTTTGTAGACAAAAGTACAAGTTTTTTTTTGTAACAAAGTTCATCAATGACATCTTAATAAAGAATTTCCCACTCAATTCTGTGTTGTTTGTTATTTAAATAAAGGTTTTGCTGCAAAAATCAGCTTTTGTTGGTGTCCATTCATTTCAATAAGAATCCCATTGTTTTCAATGGAGTGAGGTCAATTTGTGCCCTTCCCAAGATGGTCGCTGAACTGTGACATGCAGTTCCTGTGGCATTTGACTGGGCTGACTGTTGCAAAATGGCTGCCAGCAGAGGGGTCATGATTCACTTCCTGTCTTGTTGTTTTTGCTGTGCTCAAGATGGAGGTTTCTTTCCATGAGGTTGCCTGACTGCTCTGCAATATGTAAAATGGTGATTGCCACGCTGCTGAGCTTCTTCCCCAACCCTGGCACAGAAAAATGGCGGACTTTTCATGTTTTGGTGAGTGGCAACTTGCTGGGAGGTTTCTATATTTACTTGATTGCTCTCCGTTTTGTTAATTGCACATTGGTTTATTTTTATTTATGTCGTTGGTCACTCAAGTTGAGGACTATACTTATTCTGCCATCAGATCGTGTTATCTCTCTCTGCCTCATTTAGTTCTGTAGTATTTCTTTGCCTTTTGGTTTGTGACCCTGGCTCCATTTAATTTAGTGTGCCCAGATGATCTATCTTTTTCTTTGGCTCCTCTGTTTTGGTTATTTTCCCATTCTAGCCCTGGCTATTTTGTTGTTCATGCCCCCCGAATATTGATGATTGTTGTTTTTTTTTTCTCTTAAGGAGTTTGCAGTCCTGTGTTGAAATATATATATATTTTCTTTCTTCCTTTATTGCCCCTGTATGTGTTGGGGCTCTGCTGTGGCCTTTTTGGTTGTGAGCTGAGCAGGGAAGAATTGCTCTGTGTGGCTCAGTGTGTCAGCCTGGAGAGGGAAGAGCATGTAGCAGAGCCATGCTAGAGGAGGAAGCCAGAGGGTTGCAGCAGTTCTGGGGTCTCAGGTGAGCCGTGGTTTGTGTGGAGCAAGCCAAAGGGACAAGTGTGGAGCAGATCGCTCCATTTTACAGGGGAGGAGCCTGAGGGAAGCTGCGGTTGTAAGGGAGTGGAGCTCTGATTTGTTCCCTGTGCATACTCGCCCTCCTGTGTAGCTGTCAAGGAGTTCGTGAGACTGTGTGGAGCTGTGTTTAGGAGACAGCGACTGCTGGGATGCAGTAAGAGATGGCGTAAAGGAGCTGCAGGTGAGAAAAGTAAGGTCCAATTGAGCAGTCCGTAGCTACAGGTTTGAATAATGAGGGGGAGCGGGAAGCAGCAGGTTGGGAGAGTTGGAGAGCCGCAGTTGCTTGAATGTCTCCCTAAACTGTCCTTTGTATTCCAGCAGAATGATTTGTTTTGTGGGAAGCAGCCGGGGGGGGTAGATTACTATCAATTGCGGCTTAAGATAGAGCCTTGGGGGAGGTTAGCAGGCCCGTTTGAATCTCTGGTGTGGCTTAAGTGCAGTAAGGGGGCCCAGGCTATGCACTGCGCTAGGAATGGCAGTTAAAATGAGGAGTTTTTCTTTATTTTTTTCACTCTGTGTGCTGATCTCTTATGTATTCTCTCCTTCTGGAGCAGCATTCCTGCACTGTGGAGTGGAACAGGAACCACTAACCCTGCCACGAGGTGGGAGCTGGGGGGGCTAGGTGCAGTCTGTGGAGCTCTTTTAGACACAGGGATGAACAAATTGAGTTTTAACAGTTCAGTCACTGAGCTGCTTGGCAGCAGTGGTAAACAGTCTTTGATTTGAGTGTCCTAATACTGTAGGAGGGCTGCAGGCTGCTGTACACAGTTCAGGAGACAGTTAATTTTTTTCTATCTTCTGTGCTGCATGTAAAGTAGCATTCAAATAGTTCAGGCATACTGGGGTGATGACTTTGGGGTGCCCAGCGATGCAGGCAACGCGAGATGAGGTCTGGACAGAAGAAGGGCTGCATTCTCCACCATGTGTGTTGTTTTTTTGTATGGTCCACCATTAAAAGACCCCTTGCCTTCTCTGTGGTCTGCTAGCTCCTTTGGTTGCTGCTGGTGAGGACCCCATCTGGACCATGCGAATAACTAGTCGGACGCATAAAATAAAGAATAAGGCAGGTTTATTCAGTTCAGTGGGTGTTCTCTTCATGAGGACAAGCCCCACACTGACTACACTCTGACTGACAGACCACATGGCACTGCCAGGCAGTGCAACAATTAGATACATGCAGTTCTAAGTGCTCTTAAAGGGGCGGCAGCTAAACATTAAGCCCCATGCTTCATGTGTGCTTCATAAATGTAAGAAGCCTCCCCCACAACTTGGATGAGCTCACCACCTCGGCAAACCACTAGCAACCTGATATTCTTGGGATCTCTGAAACTTGGTTGAAGCCTACTATAACCAGCAACCTTTGTGCCCTGCCAGGTTATAATTTTATAAGATGTGATAGGACCTCCTCTGGAGGGGGGGCACAATGATTTATTATAAAACCCACCTACATGTCTTTCCCCTAAGCTCCCCCTCTTCCAAAACCGGCCTGTACTTTGAATTGTGTCATGACAGTTTAATCCCGGGTAACACAAAGAAACTCCACCTCTTCTGTGTATATCTACTATCTGCTGGCAGCCACTAAGCACTTCCATCCCTTATCAGCACTGTCAGCCCCCTCTCTCAAGGTAATCAATTTATCCTTTTTGGGGATTTCAATATTGATTGGTTAAAATTTAACAGACACTTGAATGAGTTATCCTTAAACAAGTTGCTGATCACCCAGATAATCTCTTACCTTGCTCGACTATCTCATAGTGGGCAATGTGCCACCCTAATTAACTGGGTTCTAGTATCCAAGGCAGACAGAGTAGTCTGTTCAGGAGTACCTCCTGACTCCATCAGTGATCACTTCCCCATCTACTGTGTTTGGTATGTGAAACCCCCTAAAGTCCCCCTCGTCAGATTCAATTCTGCAACTTCTCTCACCTAGACCCTTCTCAGTTCAAATATAAATTATATAATGGGGTCCTAGATTTCTTTAATCTGATTGGCTAACTGGCACCTTTTACCTATGGTAAATCCTGGCATTACCAATGGGTAGAAGTGCCAGTCAGCCATATCAGCCCAACAATCAATCTGACCCCCGGAAATGGCACCATGTTAATTCCCCGCTAAGCACCATCGCCTCTCACTCTCCCCTCCGCTCCCCCATAGTGTGGTCAACAGGAGGCTCACACATGCGCACACACACACACACACACTCACACACACATATGTCAGAGCTCACCACAACTCTGTCCTCCTCCTCCTCTTCCCTGTCCTGAAAGTGTGCGCCCTCCAGTTCCAGGACTTGGCAAAGCAGGGACTAGGGCTTCACATTTCAGAAGTGCGGCAGATTCATGCCGCAGTTGCTACTTGGCACCTTGCACTCTCTCCATTCTTCTGAGTGCCAAGACAGACAAAACTAAAAGAAATTTAAGCACACTCTTTTGTTCCCCAGCCCAGAACCTGAAGAGGGCTAGAGAATGAGACTCGTGGAAGCACGGTTGCTTTCAGGCCTAGGCATGATACACAAGAATGGAGGGGTGTTCTGAAACAGCAATCCAAGTGGGTCTGTCATTAATTCAGAAATTGTCCTGGCTCCTATAAAGTAAACGGAGCCAGAAGAGACAGAGTAAACTTGCCCATCAAGTGAACAGGCAAAGGTTTCATTGGCATGGGAAAAGTATTGGGGCCGGGGATAAAAAATAAACAGCATAGTTTTTTTTTTAGTTCCACCCTCACATTGATGCAGGGTGCCAACAGTCATGCTGCCTCTCTCCCTTTCTCTCTTTCTCTTTCTCTCTCTCTCTCTCAGTCTCTCACCCCATGTTACACCTCGCACTCCCAGCCACAAACCTCAGTCTACATAAACATACACACTCTCTCTCTCCCCACTTTTTTTAAATTTCAACTCTTTATTGAGAAGTTTCCATAACAACACATCATAAAACATTCCATAAAGCATCTGGCACATACCAGTTAGTTGATATAAGGTGAAAGTAAAATTAAACATTTAGAAAGTATAAAAAATAAACCCCATCCCAACAACCCTCCCATACCCTCGCTGCCTCTTTTAATTAACATTTATTGGGCTAGCAAATTAAGTAAGAGAACCTAACTTTGACCTCATAAGACTGTTTTAAAATGGAACAGATAAAACATTTGATAAATTTAACATAAATTTAAATACACATACAAATATAGTATAAATATAGCATAATTCAGGGAGCTAGAGTCAAGGAAAGTTCATAACTGCCTCTAATAAGTTACCTCTATTTTAGGGTGAACCTTTCTAAGTTACTTTTACTACTTGCTAGGAATCGTTCAGCTCTTAAATTCAGGAGTATTTCATTTCTCCATTCCAGCAAAGTTGGAATGTGATGATCTTTCCAGTGGTTCAAAATAACCCTTTTAGCTGTTAAGGAAATCATAAACAAATTGTGTTTATAGTTTGAGCTAAGTACACCTGATAGGTCACCCACCAAACACATCTATGATATAAAATAATTTGACAGTCCTAGCTTAGAACCCATTTTGTTTTTAAGAGCTTACCAAAAGGCGATAACTAAAGGACATTCCCAAAAGATGTGAGAAAGACAGCCTGTCACCAATCCACATCTAAAACAAGTATGGGTTGCTAGGAGACCAAATTTAAAAAGTTTTGATGGAGAGTAATAGGCATTATGGAGTATTTTGATTTGGATTAATTTTAGTTTGTCATTACTAATATGTTTATGTAAGTCTCTCCAGATTGGAACCCAGTCTAATTCAGAATATAAATGATTGTCAGACCAGTACTTAGATGTGTGGGGTGTTACTTTTGATTTATTAATAAGAAAGTACTAGTATAGTTTAGAAATCACATGAGGTTTCCTAGAGAGCAATACAATATCTAGTAATGTCTGACTTAGGTCTACCAACTAAGGCTGAGTACCAACATGAAATGTGAGGATTAACTTTAACAGAAATTACTTTTGGTAGCAACCTTTACCTATATTGAGCATTGCCCTAACTTCTTCAGAAGGTAGCAGATAGCCATCCCTCAGTAGTTCTTTAATCTTTAACATTTTTAACTGTGAAAGCCAGTGTTGGTCCAATAATATTTTATTTTAAACTAACATTATAATTGCCTAATATTGGTTGATTTGTATCTCTAGTAAGGGATAGCTGAAATAAGGTACATAACTTTTTAAAGCATCTAAATGAAACCCCTATCACAGTATTTTTAAAACGATCTGAAAGCAGTTTTTGCAGCGAATATAGGCAGGTTTCAGGTGTAATATTAGTTTTGAAAAGCATATCTCTTTCTAAGCAGACACATATTGTGCAATAGCTAACTGTGAGTACTGGTAGAGAACCATCTAGTTATTTTATATTGGTGACTAACTAAATAGCAAAGGAAAACATCTGGTAATTTAAAGCCTCCATGAATCTTAGTAAGAGTAAGTTTGTCATAAGCAATTCTAGGGGGGCTTATTGTTCCAAATAAATTTAGAGTTGAATTAAAGTTCTTAAACCAAGATACGGGTAATAAATTATTTAGATTGTTTAAAGGGTAAAAGAGCCTGGGGAAAATGTATTTACTTTATTTATTTATTTATTAGGTCTAGGATTACAATACCTTTGAGCCGGGGCTCTTTTACAAAGGTTCCACATCAGGTTACAATTCAAAACACAAGACATGTAAGTCAGATTACAAATTCAGTACATAGGACAAGGTTACAAAAGGGTAAGCTAAACAGAGTTACAAAGCATCTGAGAAACAAAACAAGTTTTGGAGGCTAGGTTACAAGAAAATAGCGGATGAGGTGCAGCAAGAATAGAAGTCAAGAGAGAGGAAGAGTAGAGGGGGTCGGAGAGCTATAGAGGAGGAGTACAGCCAGAGGCATTGTTGTAGACATAACATGGGGAAGTGCATGCTAATGGGTAACCAAGTGCTAATAGGAGAGAGAACTGCATAAGGTTAGGGAAATATTCATGGGGTCAGCTAGAGGAGGCAGTCATAGGAGCTAGAGGCAGTGAGAGAGAGAGAGGCTGAGCCTTGATTTTAATGCACCAAGGGTAGAAGTGGAGGAGATGTAACTGTTTAGACCATTTAGCCAGCTGGGTGTTCTGTAGGCAAAAGATCTTTGACCTTGTGAGGTTCGACAACATGGAACCTGCAGGAGCTGTGATTCAGACCCCCTGGTTGAGCGGGGCTTATTGCAAGGGTGCAGGAATTCATGTTAAAAACACTAATTCATCCGAACAGAGATAAAGAAAGTTTCGACCATGTAGCAAGATCTGATTTAATGGTAGATAATAAACCAGAGAAGTTTAAGTCTACCATTAGGCATTGATCTTGTGATAGGATTAAACCAGGTATTTTAATTGAACAGGGGATCAAGAAAGGCCGAATTTTGTTATAACATCCTTCGTAATTCTATCATTTAGGGGTAACAAAGAAGTTTTGGTTAAATAAATTTTGTAACTAGAGACCTTGTTAAACTGCTGAATGGTATCAAGAATTGCAGGGATTGAAGATTCTGGGTAAGACACATGTAACAAAATATCATCGGCAAACGCTGACAAAGTCAATACCTGAGACATGACTTTAATGCCATGAATATGTTGATTATTTTTAAGAAAAAACAATAATGGTTCTAAATAGAAATTAAAAAGAATTGGAGAAAGGGGGCAACCTTGTCTGGTATCAAAACTGAGTGGAATATGAGAGGAAAAGAAACCATTTATGAATGATCTTGCTGAAGGGCGTGAATAAAGAATTTGTAACTAATTTATAAATCTAGTGGGAAAACCATACCTCAACAGAGTCTCAAATAGAAAGGGAATGTTCACCATATCAAATGCTTTCTTTGCATCCAGGGAGATCAGAACCACCAGGGCACGGGCCCCCTGCGATGCAAAGAAAATATGGGATAGACAGTTTCCTAAAGTGGTCTGCTGTTGATCCACCAGGCATAAAACCTGCTTGTTTTGGGGGGGATTAGTGTATCCCAAATAGATTTAATTCTGGTAACCAGAATTTTCGCAAATAATTTCATATCCACATTAATTAAAGAAATAGGTCTCTAGTTTGATACATACTGTTTAGATTTACCTGGTTTTGGAAGCAAAATTATGATTGTCTCCATAAGAGTATGATCTGAAATCCCCCTATCTAATATATAGTTGAAAAACTCAGCAAGTAGTGGGATTAAATCATCCTTAAATATTTTATAGAAATTAGGGGAGAGGCCATCCAGCCCCGGGGACTTGTCAAATTTCAAGGATTGTATTGTTTCAAGAATTTCTCTAATGGAAATGGGAGAAATTCAATTCAGTGCCACTTGTTTTGTTAATTGCAGCCAACTAAATCTGCTTAAATAGGTATTGTAGTTAGTAGAAAAAGAAAGGTTTGGTTCTGGGTTATAGAGATTTTTAAAAAAGGCTTCAAATTCAACCACGATTTGTAATGGGTTAAATTTCACTGAGCCATACTTTTCTGATATGACTGAGGCTATATATCTATTTGACTTAAGACTGTTGAGCCTATTCGCTAGTAGCCTAGATGGTTTATCTCTCTGGCCTATGTAGTAGGCCTTTGTTTTCAGTAATAAGTATTCAGCTTTCTCTCTTGTTAAGTTTGCATCTGTGTCTCTTAAATCTTGCAGAGTTATTAACTCTTGTTCACTCAGAGTGAATGTATCTCTAGTCTCTAGCCTAGCTATGGCATCCAAAGTCTCTTTCAGTTTCTCTTGAGTTTGCTTTTTGCGCTTAGATGCCAGTCTAATAAAAAGGGCCCTAATATAACCTTTACAGGCATCCCAGATATAGTCTAACCTTTCAATTGAGCCAGAGTTGTGGCGCCAAAAGGAGGCTACTTTATTTTTAATACAATTAACTATGAAACTGTCTTTTAACAGTTGATTATTTAGCCTCCATAAGCTTAAATTAGAGTTACTAGTTGGATCCAGGTTTATAATCAGCTTAACTAGTGAATGATCTGCAATTACTGTTTGTTGAATTTTGTTGACCCGGTAAGCCCACTGGGCCTAGAAGTCCCTTTTTCAGGGGCGACCGGGGGGGGGGGGATACAGATGGTAAGCAACTGAAATTGAACCAGATTAAGCTGTTGGTGGTATTTTTAGTGAAGTAATTGAAGAACCTAGAACATATAACATTAAGGTTTCGCTAACCAAAAAATGATCTAGTCTGGAAAATATCTTGTGTGCAGGGGAATAAAATGCATATGATTTTAGCATAAGATTTAAGGCTCTCCAAGGGTCACATAACTAAAATATATTTTTAAATTCAGTTCGGGCCCTTGTATCGGCTGTATTTTTAGAGCTAAATGTCGAAGTGCTATCTAAAAGCTTATCTGCTATAATATTCCAGTCTCCCCCAAGTATAAAATCGTATATAATGTATGGGAGTAACACACTAGAGAATTCTATTAAGAATTTGCCTGACTAGTAATTAGGCCCCCATACACTACCTAGCAAAATCTTCTTGTTATTGCACTCACCCCCTGCTAAGGTGTACCTGCCTTCTGGGTCCACAATAGAAAATATTTTAATGAATGGCATTTTTTGATCTATTAAAAGTGCAATCCCTTTTTTATTAGTGGAATCTCCAGCCCCTATCCCATAGGTAAATCCTATTTTAGTTAAAGGGACACTGTCAACCCCTTCAGGTTTCAAAGTGCCCCTAGTTTAAAAAACACATTTTATGATCACCAACATTCTGTAAAGATTGTTGATGTAGCTGGTAGTTTGATTCTGATTCTTGTTTTCTTTAAAAAAGTGAAAAACAGACAGCTCACAATATTGGTGTTACCACACATTTAACAGGTTTGTTTACATTCCTTGATCAGCTCCAGTTGCATCTTTCTTGGACTTGGGAACACCCACAACACAATCTAGCCACTCATAATACAGTGAGAGTTTAGGAGGTTATTGCATCATGAGTGACTGCACTGTTTGGGAGTGTGTCAAATGCTCTGGAAGTATGCAGTAAAAACAGATCCAGGATTGTAAACAAAACAAGTTTGTTTATAAATATACATTATCATGCATTTCAGTTCTACTAAACAAGGAGACAGACAAAACAAACAGCAACATCAAGGAATTTTATAGAAGGTAAGCAATCATAAAATGTAGGTTTTTAGCTAGAAGTAATATGATGAAAAACAGGTTGACAGTGTCCCTTTAACAAACTAATTTATGTATGCAATAAATGAGTCTCCTGAAGAAAAACTAATTGTCCTTATAAAAATTTACATGTTTTAGCAGTTGCCACCTTTTGATTTTATCCCTAGCTCCCTTAATATTCCATATGATGAAATTAAAAGTTAAAGAATATGAATAATTTGTTTAAGGTAAGTTATTTAATATTAGGTATCTAACCCATATTTGAGGTCTTTCGACTAAAACACAATACTCCCCCACCTAAAACCCCCTACAAAAGATCCCATGAAATTAAAGGTAACAATAACAAAGACTATCTCCCTGTATGTACTACCCAAACTCCTTACCAAATCCAAACAGAGAGGCTCAGGGCTGCAGCTTGCTGCTCTCCACATGTCCTTAAGAAATGTTAAGCTATATTAACCTAATTATAAATCTAAAGATTAACCAAAACTAGCCAAGGGCAGATCGTTTAGTTCAGTTTGATAGTAGTAAATCAAAATATGGTAGTAGATTACATAGAACAGGAGAGTGATTAGAACTTAACCTAGTATATTATTTGATCCTCATATAAACTCAATTTTAGTCAGTACAAGTACAAAAGTTATCTGATGAGCAAAAATATCATTACAAAGTTAAAAACAGATAGAAGGACAAACATCATTCCATACATTGCAATTTCTTGCTTACATAGAAATCCACGCAGGATATAATTAATACAACCATTGAGATTATGCCTAAAAGGTTTAAAGGTGTATAGAAGCTAAAAACGTAGCCGATCTAAATAATAATTTATCGTCTGAAGAAGTAAATAATTTTATAATGTATGGTAAGTGCCTATTAACCACCATAATCAGCAGTTACACAGCTTTGTTATGCACTGTTTAGAATTTTAAAAGTTGTTAACCACACTTCGGAACGTCCAAACAGTGGTAAAACATAACAGAATGCACCAGAGTTCCATAATTCTCACACATAGCATGCAAACAGTGTTTTTTTGACCATACACTATAAAAGATGATGGTTGGTGATTGGGTGAAACTATGTTATCACTGTGGTTGTTAGGCCTACAGTAAACCTCTCGAGCTGTGCTCTCGAGGTTTACCATGTTGCCCTAGCAACCACTCGAGGTGATTACAGCGTGGTTATCACCTGATCCCCAGCCATTATCCTCTATATAATTGTTTGGGAGGGAGAGAGACCTAGGGAGCCAAGATAATTGCCCAGCCAATAATCTCTAGCTTGAGAGTATAGGGGACAGAGTAATGTGATATTTTCAAATCATCTGTACATTTCAAGCCACATTTACAATATTGTGTATCCACTCCAGGCCTTTTCTGCCTGTAATAAATGAAATTACCTTGATAGTGTTCCAATCAAAATCTTGTGATAATTCTTCTTAGCCTGGGATTTGAGATGTTGGTCAAGTATGGTTCCAGATTGTGTACATGTTTTATTTGTTTATAACATGGGTATATAGCTTTAAATTGTTTAATTTGATAAAATCCTTGGCAACTACTGTGTTTCTTATTCTGGTTTCTATAATTTCTTCAAGAAGAGACTTAAAACATACGTGAGATACGCCGATTGGATAGGCCAAACCTGGGGTAGCAAGTAATTTTGGATGTTTTGGATAGAAGGAAATACAAAACCCCTGGTACTGTATACTGTTTCTTCCTCTAAACATTTCCTTGTTAAGGAAGTTTCAGGGGAATTCAAATCTGTTAACAGATTTGCACACTGCCCAAGGCACACTGCCTTAAGGGTAGCTGGTCCATTCCACTGGGGTGTCAAACAGACGAGGCATACTGATGAATCCTGGTAGGACGAAACACGTGTCTATGTCTTCTGTTAGCACCCTTTGCAAACGGTGTGAGAGGCCTTTTGGCACCATGCAATTCTGCTTAAAGTTGGACCAGCATAACATTCTGTGGTGATTTGCATATGTAGCCCATGATGCTTTGCATTGTGGGGGCATGTGTGATTTTGTATTTTCTTGAAACTTGGCTTCCCAGCCAAATGCCCTTTGGGGTAACCCTTGCCTCAGTGTTTACGCACAGAGGTTCTTTGTCTTTTAAATAGTTTTTATTTTAATGGGTTCACCGATATATCCAAGGCACACTGCCTTAAGGGTAGCTGGTCCATCCCACTGGGGTGTCAAACAGACGAGGCATACTGATGAGTCCTGGTAGGACGAAACATGTGTCTATGTCTTCTGTTAGCCCCCTTTGCAAACGGTGTGGAGAGGCCTTTGGCACCATGCAATTCTGCTTAAAGTTGGACCAGCATAACATTCTGTGGTGATTTGCATATGTAGCCCATGATGCTTTGCATTGTGGGGGCATGTGTGATTTTGTATTTTCTTGAAATTTGGCTTCCCAGCCAAATGCCTTTTAGGTAACCTTGCCTCAGTGTTTACGCACAGAGGTTCTTTGTCTTTAAACAGTTTTTTATTTTAATGGGTTCACCGCAATATATCCAAGGCACACTGCCTTAAGGGTAGCTGGTCCATTCCACTGGGGTGTCAAACAGACGAGGCATACTGATGAGTCCTGGTAGGATGAAACACGTGTCTATGTCTTCTGTTAGCACCCTTTGCAAACGGTGTGAGAGGCCTTTTGGCACCATGCAATTCTGCTTAAAGTTGGACCAGCATAACATTCTGTGGTGATTTGCATATGTAGCCCATGATGCTTTGCATTGTGGGGGCATGTGTGATTTTGTATTAACAGGAAGATTAACTGTCTTTCCAAAGCATGAGTTTGTAGTGAATATTGTCCTATTTCTAATCTCAATATTTTGGCAGGAACTGATTGGACTAAAAGTGTATTTCTATAGAGCTTGTTCATTTGTTTCTCAAGTTTGAGCAGATTTCCTGTTGCCCAGATTTCAGAGGCATACAAGATACTAGAGTGTACCTTGGCGTTTATTTCCTGAAGGTGTCCTTTCACTGTCCCCTTACCTAATTTGGCATTGAAGATTCTCAGGGTATTTATAGTAGTACCCATTTTAGCATACAGCATATCTACATGCTCTTCCTATTGCATATTCTGAGAGAACCTGGCACCTAAACAAACATAAGATTTTACTGTATCAAGAGGAATGTTCTTAATAAAAACTCTATTGGGAGCTTTCACATGAATTCCAAAGATCACAAGTTTGATCTTAATTTGATTTATGACCAGGGCATTTTTGGCACATAATTTTGTAAAAAGATCTAATTTCCTTTGAAGTCCTAATTTTGAGGTAGAAATTAGTACGATATCATTGGCAAAGGCTAAGCAGGTGATTTTTTTCAGAAAAAAATGGTGGGAGAGTGTAAGCTTGGATCATCCATCGGTAAGATTATTGAATTTATGTAGAAATTAAATAGAGTGGGAGCCAAAATACACCCATCTTACACCAACATTTGTTTTATTTTGTTAGTGAGGTCTCCCTGGTGATTATATTGTACCCTTATCCATGTGTCTGAGTATAATTGTTTTATGATTTTTAAAACAATAGGGTAAATTTTTAGGTCTGTCATCTTTTCCCGAAGTAAAACGTGGCTGATGCTATCACAGGCTGATGACAGATCCATGAAACAGCAGTAAAGCGTATGTCTCTTAACCTGAGCATACTTTCCAGATCAAATGATAAAGTACAAAACAATTTTGGATCGTGGAACGCCCTGACCTAAAACAATTCTGAAGATTACTTATGATTTCTTTTTTGTCAAGCCAATTGATAAGTCTTTTTAACATAATTTTAGAATTTTTTTTTTGTGAAATATCAATTAGACATATAGGGCTGTACATGGCCGGATCCAAATGATCACCCTTCTTGTACAGTGGAAAAATAATACCACCCTTCCAACTATATGGAAACTTCAGATTTTGGATGAATGAACTGAACAATACTACCACAACCGGAATCCACCAATCATAAAATGTTTTATACTGTATATATTAGCAATAATGATATCCAGACCTGGGGCTTTATTGGATGCTAAGGAGAGAGTAGCTTCCATTGCTTCATTATAGGCAATGTATATAGCTTGGGGAAAGAAAGGTAGAAGAGGTGCAGTATTCATATTATCCAGTCTGAAATCCTTGCCTGCCCAGTGGTGCTAAGGGTTGAGGCGCTGGATGCCACACCTCATGCCATGCCAGTGACCCAAGTTCAGGAGTGAACATGGGTGCCAGAGGTCGGCAGGGGAGGGATTGGATTGAGCACCCACTGGGCTGCTCTCCTATCCCTGGGGGAGGATACTGGGGAGTCCAGTGCTCTGGCAGCCCCTGGTGGAGATCGGGGGTGCCATAGAGCACTGGGCTGCACATATGGTGTGGCCGGTGCTGGCAGGGTTGCCATGCACCAATGTGCCAGGGCATGCCCACGCAGGGGTGGAGAAAGCAACACAGAACAAAGGAAAAAAATGGCTAGTGGAACAGGCAATGGCACCAGTCCCCCATGCCCTCCACTAGGTTCTCCTCGGCTGGCCTTCCAGTTCCTCCCTCTGGGGCCCACCTGCAGTCAGAGTCTGTCTAGTAAGAGATCCTAAAGAGGCGAAGGGCTACCCTCCCTGGGCAGGTGTAACTGGGGGTGCCGGCGGGGGGGGAGAGAAGATGCTCAGTCAGAGGGATCCACAGGTGGGCAGGATAAAGGACCAGATGCCTGAGAGATGGCCCCATGAGCTGTAACTGGAGCGAAATAAAATTAAAAAAAAAAAAACAGTCTAAAATCCTGTTCACGTGAGTAATATAATGATTCAAAATGCTTTTTCCAAGACATTGGGGCTATATTGGCTTCTAATTTATTAGTATATTGCCTTAAACCTGTCGACACCAGAGTCCAAAAACTTTTTATATCTTTATTAATAATGGTTTTCCATAATTTTCTCCACATGGCATTATTATATTTATTGCGTTTTTGCCCCAAAATGTTTTAATAACTTTTCCTTTCCAAATTTAATTTATGTAGGTTTTCTTTGGTTCTATTACTTTTAACTTTCCTAACCAACTTTGAAAGCTTATGTTTCTTATATTTGCAGATCTGATTATACCATGTGGGGATGTTTCCCTTACTTTTATGATAAGTTGTTCTACAATGAGACCTAATTAGATCATTGATGGGGATCCAGGCCTTTATAATTTGTTCATAGTCCTGAGAATTAAGAATATCATCTTTTAGATTATTATAAATTTGAGAAGAAAATAATTGAGCAAAGCCATCTATGGCTGCCGCTTTCCAGCGTATCCTTTTTTGATTAATAATTTCCATTTCTCCTTCATTATCGAAGCCATTTTGACTACTGTTCTTATGTGATATTTGTATTATAACATGAATGGGAAAATGTGACGAGTCTGGTTTATCCAAAATTTGTAGTTGCTTTAGTTTTTTAAGTCCTTCTGTGTTTACCCATATTAAATCTATGGTAGATGCACCCATAGGGCCCATAAACATGAAGGCTCCATTTAGATCTCCAGAAATTCTTCCATTCGTTAAATACATATTGTGTTGTATCATAAACTTATATATTTCTTTCCCTCTAGTGTTCAGGACCTTATCCATAGTGTTTCTATGGCACAAGGCATCGGGGTTAAGTATGGAAATACTAGATAATAATTCTACATAGCAATTTTTCAGTGGTAGAAATTTATGATTAGTCACTCTGGCATTAAAGTCACCCACCATTATTATCTTATGCATATCATAAGAGTCTATTCGTTGTTTTAACTGCTCAACCAACGAGTCATATGCATCATAAATTATTTTATTAATAGGTGGTAGATGGATATTTATTGAAATAAGTTTCAGGCATTCATTTTCCAATTTGAGGGCTAGCACATTATTTGATTTAACTATTATCTTGGAGACATGCACATTTAGAGAAGTTCTGACCTAGGTAATGAGGCCAGCCCTAGGCCTTCCATATTTCTTTATTTTACTAGCAGGAATTTGGTAAAGTGAGTAACCTGAAAGCTGAAGTGACACAGAGGACAGAGCCCAGAACTCCTGAAGGCAAATTAGATCATATTTTACAAAACATTCACTAGTTACAGGGTCTTCAAATATGTCCACAGCACCCTCAATGTTCCATGAAAGCAGGTTAATATTTAGTCCATTGCCCGAGTACTGCATGGGATTGCCTTGGTTATGTCCGTATGTCAACTATCATTTAGGGGCCTATTTAATATCTGATTTACAATTTCAGGCCTCTGTAGTGAATTGGTTTACATAGAAACATAGAATTTGATGCAGATAAGGACCGCTTGGCCCACCTAGTCTGCCCATTTTCCTACCTGACAGATAAGCTACAGATCCTAGTTAACCAACAGCTTAATGGCTTGTGCCATTCTCTTCATAAATGAGCTACCCTCGACTCCAGCTCTTCGGTCCTTAGTGCTGTATGCAGATGACCTAGTCATCATGTCCAGTTCCCAGGACATCTCTACCATCAATACCAAACTAAACTCAGACTTCGACCAAATCCAAACTTGGCTGCAGGACCATAAACTTATGATTAACCTGCAGAAGATGCAGGCCATGCTCTTTGGCTCAGCAGCCAAGTTAAAAGCTGTCCCAGATTCACTACAGATTTCTGGGGCCGATGGGTCCCCACTGCTAGCTGCAGACTCGGTCAGGTACCTGGGGGTGACCCTTGACCCACAGCTGGATATGAACATGCACATATGCAATTCATGTATGGCCTCAAACTGCAAGTTGGGACATGCTTACAGAGCAAAAAGTTGTCTCACTCCAGCTGCCCATCTTGCCTTAGCCAGGGGAGTCCTCCTACCTACGCTCTGCTATGGACTAGTCACCTTTTCTCACGTTGCAAAAAACTAGTCTAGTAAAGCGGGACTCAGTATACAACAATATATGTCATTTTGCACTCTCAGCCCCCCGGCTCACTCACTGCTGTAAGCTCTGCACCCGGCTTGAATGACTCCCACCGGAAACTCACCACTTCTATGTTGTGGGCAACTTCATAGACAGTAGTGTCAGAACTGCCACCCCTCCCCCAAACTTGCAGAGTCCCTCATTCTAGCTACTTCCTCCTACAACCTGCGATCCAGTGACTCTCATGCCTTCCTGCTACCAAAAACTCACACACAAATGGGTGACCGAGCCTTCGCTGCGTATGCAACCAGGGTTTGGAACCTTCTTCCATCAAGCACTCGCTCCTCTCCCTCCCACCAGAGCTTTAAAGCCTCCCTCTGGGGCTTTCTCAAAATGGCCTCCACCTGTCTCTGCACTAGACAAATCCTCTCAGCCTGTGATGCCCCAACAAACTGAAATGCTACCGAAACAATATGACTTGGGTAGAGTATATCTGCGCTTATACACTTCCTGTACTCACAGTTTACTAGAAAAATAGACCACTTAGGCCCACCTGCCCAACAGGGTGAGAATTATTACTGTGCATTCCCTTATCTTGCTCTGGGCCCACTCTATCCCAATGTTACTCCTCTTTGCCTACTTGCAAGTCTTACAACATTGCTGCCAGGAATGATGAAACCACACTGTACTTCTTCCTACTGCCTGCAATGTAAATCCCTGCTGGTACTGTTGCTTGTATTGTCCCTGTGTGCTAATTCTCTTTAATGTAATCCTTCACTTGTTTTTCCCTGGTGTTCATGTATGTACCTTGTAATCTCCTGGGTTGCACCTGAAAATTGTTCATGTATGTACCTTGTAATCTCCTGGGTCGCACCTGAAAATAGGCACTTAGCTGTCTAGTGTGCTTACCCAGTTAACAAAAGCAAATAAATAAATAAATAAAGGCATAGATTGTGAGATTTGCTCATTGTTATTAACTAAAGGCCCCGAATGTTGAGTTTCAGCTACCGATGCCTCCAAATCAAATGGAACAATTTTTGTCACAAAGCCCATACACGTTAGAGTACTAAAATTAATATACAGCTTTCCCCAGCATGAAAAGCATCCAATAGAAGTTGACACCAAATAAAATAATATGAGGTCCACTATGTATTCTCAAGCTTAAATTGTAACTAAATTTAAACTCATATAGTATATTAGCTCATATAATTTTGAGCTCAGACTACTAGTGTCTGTGACAGTTCTGGTAGAGCAATATAAAATTTGGTATGTCATAGTACTCATCATTGGGGAAAACGAAGTTTCAGGCTAAAGCCTGCAGAGCCCTTGTCTTTTCAATAAATGAACAATTAGGCTTTGACAGTACATTTAACAGCACAGATGCTATACTTAAAATGAAACGATAAGGAACATTAACTGAGCTTAATCATCATGCTTGTCTGCCTTACACTATATAGTTAATACCGAAATAAAGTAATAACGTGAATAGGTTCAACGCTGGGATGTCCAATAAACAAATTCAGCTCATAGTCAATCTAACAAGTTAGAAGCTGAAACAGGACTAAGCTTCCTTCAGTAATATTATCTTCTGAAAGGAAAAAAAACACAGCATTTTCCTGCGAGATATCAGCCATTAGTAATACTAAAATAATAGGTAACCGGAGTTATCAGGCAGAAAGATTATTAAACGAGCTGCCCAGCTCCCTTTCATTTGGAATGTTCTCATAATTTCGGCAAGATTTAACTTTATGGGACCAAACAAGAGCTTCCTTCCTGGTAAAAGCAGGAGTCCAAATAAATCCAACGTATAAATCCCATAAAGGCACTGTTCAGCAATAAAAATGAAACAGTCCCTGAAGTTCAAGTCAAGCCAAATCAGTCATCCTCACCTCCTACTTTAACTGCTGGGCATCGGTTTCACTCTGGTAAAGTTTTTGTTTTAAGTTATCGGTAGCTCATCTATAATATACATAATATACGTAAAGTCACTGAAGGATCTCTCTCTAGAATAATCTATAACCCCACACAGCACAAGACTGAACTCCCATCATAACTACGATTGAGAGGGCTTTTAAAGAAGGTACACTGAAATGAAACAGCACATTTTTCCATACAGTTACCACTGAGTTCCGATCGCAGTATTTCTCCAAGTCAGTAGTAGCATGAGATTCTTTCAGATATGGTTCCTTCCCCAATCCATCTGAAATAATGTGGACTATCAATACAATGTAAAAATGAAAGTATCATCACTTCTTAAATAGGTTGGGGGAAATACTGTTGAGTTCTTTCAGGGCTTGGTCAGGGCTCTCAACAGAATAACTAGTTAAGATGTGCCTGATGTTGAGTTTGACGGGATAAATCATTTTTTTTTTCATTCAAAGTTTATTGAAGGTTTTCACAATACAGAGAATAGAGCCACATCATACATACAGAAAGCAAAAAATACATTGTGAAAATAAAGTAAGATCCATTCTCCCCCCTACGCGCTACAGCCCCCCTCCCACTG
This sequence comes from Neoceratodus forsteri, assembly GCA_016271365.2. NCBI lineage: Eukaryota > Metazoa > Chordata > Ceratodontiformes > Ceratodontidae > Neoceratodus > Neoceratodus forsteri. The sequence goes on along the minus strand of CM028133.1, from coordinate 78,804,898 downwards.
CCCTACACAGAGTAGTCTCCTATGTATTTCAACAAGTAGAGGATGAGGTATCATTGTTAACGGGGTGTAAAGCGTAAAGGGTCTGCAAAGGGGCCTCATATTCTATTAAACCTTTTGAGTCAATTGTTAAGACTTGCAATAGCCTTTTCTGTTCTAATATTTGCCAGGAATTCCTGAAGCCATCCAGTGTAAGTAATTTCTGTATTATCTCTCCAATGCCTCAGGACTAATTTTTTGACAGACATCGAAATCATGGTTATATGGTATTTTCGGTTCAGCACCGAAATTTCTAAGAGGTCCTCTAATAGGCATACTTCCACTGAAAATAATTCAGTCAGATCTAAAAGGGGATCTGTCCTCTGCTCAATAAGGGCCCACAAAGGGGCCACTTTTGGGCCAGAACAGAATATATGAAGCAAGTTACACTCTTCCTGCATGCACCGGTTGCAGGTAGAGGAGGCCGTAATTCCAAATTTTGCTAACTTCTGAGGAGAATAATAAAGATTATGCAAAATTTGGAACTGCATAAGCCTGAGCCTATCCTGGGTAATGAACCTGTGACAATTCTGCCATAAGAGAGACCAGCTTATGTTCTTCTCTGGGAAGAGAGAGAGGGCCAGTAAGTGATAGGACCTACGCTATCAGGACAGATCCATTTGTATAAAGTGCTATATAATTTAGAGACCACTTGTGGGAAGCCTGCTAAGGGATTTAGGCCTGACTGGACAGAAAATTTAGAAGCTTGTGGTGGCATAACCCCAAAAGCTCTTGTCAGGAGATGGCGCAACTGAAAGACTTTGGAAATATTAGATTTCGGGATGTTGAATTTGCTCATGATTTCAGGAGAGGAAAGCCACTGCCCATCCTCCTTAACAAAATACAAGAGAGGACATTCTCCCAATTGTGGGAGCCAGCCGGCTGGGAGGGTTTGACCTTCTATCCTAATATTAAGGTTACCCCTCAAAGTTTGACTCAAATATTGCTTGATATCGTACTTCAGGAATGAGCACAGCTGAGAATGTACTGTAATAGAAGTTGCAATGGAAGTCTCCCTTAGCTTCGGTGGAAGAGAGCTTAGTGTAGTTTTGTGTATAAAAGCACAGATGGAGAGTAACCCTGTGCCTTTATGAGAGCTATTTCTTTTTTGAGCCAGAATGGCAGAAAGGGAAGAGGAGTCTGAAGGTCCCCGCCTGCTGTCCACCTGAGGTATTTATTGGTGTAACTGGCCCAGTAATAAAGGCCAACATGCGGTAAACATAACTCACCTTGACTTTTGGGGGCAGCTAATTTGTGAAAAGCCATCCATGGTTTTTTACCGGCCCAAATGAAATCTGTCCTGAGACTATGGATTTTTTTGAACCAGACTAAAGGAATCCAGATGTTTGAGAGGTTAAGTGGGTAAAAGAGATGGGGAAAGACAGTCATCTTAATTAAATTAATTTTGCCCCAGAGAGATATAGGGAGAATAGACCACCTTTTCAGATCCTGTCTAATTATGTGAACTAGAGACTCCAAATGTAGCTTCCTAAAATGGGTTAGGTTTCTCATGAGCTCAATTCCAAGGTATCTAAGGGAACTGGCTTTCCAGGAGAGCCCCAGAGTCGAAATAGTATGCTTCAATACTTTGTGGTTGAGAGGAAATACTACTGTCTTTTCAATATTCAGTTTATAGTTAGATATCTTACTGAATTCCTCAATGATTTCCAGCATAGGTGGGATAGATAGGGCCGGATGAGATAGTTGAAGGAGATGGTCATCTGCATAAGCAGAAACGTTAACCATTTGGCCCTGGACCTCAATACCCTGAATCTCTTGGCATTCTGTCAGTCTGCGTATAAAGGGCTCTAAATATAGACTGAAAAGAAGAGGTGAAAGGGGGCAGCCTTGCCTCATACCTGAATATAAGGCAAAAGGCTCAGAGGTTACCCCATTGCTAGATACCTTGGCTGCTGGGTTTCTATAGAGGGCACAGATCCACCCCTGGAACTCCCAGGGAAAGGTGAATGCCTCCAGAGTACGTAACAGATAGTTCCAGTTGACCCTGTCAAAAGCTTTCTCGGCATCCAGAGAGACCAGAGCCGCTGGGAACTTGGCATCCCTGGATGCCGAGAAAACATGCGCAAATGGTCTAAGGAGGACCTTCCCTTCATAAAACCTACCTGCTCCGGCCATGTAAGATCTGGGAGAACTTTACTAACCTGATCAGCTAAGAGTTTAGCCAAGATTTTAGCATCCTGATTAAGGAGTGAAATTGGTCTGTAACTAGTAACTAGTTCTGGACACTTATTTGGTTTAGGGAGTAAAACTATCAGAGCTTCGAACAGAGACTTGTCTGATTCAGTATTTGAAAAAATATGTTGATAAAGTAGTATGAGCACAGGAATCAGCTGTTTCACAAAAACTTTGTAAAAGTTAGGGGAAAACCCATCAGGTCCTGGGGTCTTTTCCAAGGGCAGATCTTTAATTACTTTAGCCAGTTCGGCCTGAGAAATAGCTGAAATCAGAAAGGACTGTTGAGCAGTGATGAAAGTGAGCCGGAACGCACAGGAACGGCGTTCCGGTACTTTTTCTGTGACCGGAACGCCGTTCCGGTACTTCACCACTCATTAGGTCAGTATAAACAGACCTGTCCCAGAACAATGCCATATTCTGTCTCTTCATAAAATATCATTAACATAACATGTTGCACGGTATTAACTGTTCATGTTCTGTGCCATAAACCCGATTAACTGGACGTTCCATCTGTTATGAGCGTTTATATTCGTTGTGACGAATATAAACTCTATAAGTGTCCTTTTTCGGAAACTCTCATAGAGGTCAGACTAGGAGTCAGAGAGTCCGGTGGCTAATGAAAAGATTGGTCAGTTAGGTAATTTCCACCAATCACGGATTGTGTTGTAGACACAACGCAGTATGTGATTGGTGGAAACTACCTGACCAATAGCCATTGGCAGAACGCAGAAGGCGGTTGACTAGTGCCAAGAAGGCAACAGTAACAGTACTCGCGTTGTGCACTGTGTCTAGGCTGTCGTCGATGTTGTTTTCAGAAGAGCAACACAGCAACAACATTTGAGCTGGTGCTCAGCTTACCGTGTGTCCATGTCTCTGCTTCGAGGATTAAGTTTGGTCTCAGTGAGTACCCTGGTGTAATAGGTAATAGGTTGGTTGGCGCGGGCACCTCAGGGCTGTGTGAAGATTCCTGATCTTCTGTGAGGATATCTCCTCCATTAAGCCACAAACATTGGACTGCAAGCCATCACCAGAGATGCTGGAAAACTGCATCTGATTTTATTATGGAAATCTGCAGTTTTCACCATTCTCAGCAAAAACGGGCATTTACTGCAGTCTTGTAGTTTATTCAGTTTTTCCTCAAAGTGTGCAAAAATTATTATAGTTTTCATCAAAAAAGACTGTCAAAACATACTGAGGATGTGACATGCAGACTAGTGTCTGGAAAAAAGATACTGTGGGAAGGGTTCTATGTGACACTGCTTTCATCTGGCTCACTGGTTTGGTTTAAAAAAATCCTCTGGCCAAGTATATGTACACTTAGACACTAAATGGCTGTGATGAAACAGTCTGTTGGAAAATGTTTCTGCCATCCAGACCCCAGTATTTCAACTCTTATACAAGTTACAACCACTGTTCAGTTATAAAAACACAAATTTTACGAGGGACAGAAAAATGTGAGGCAAGATCAGGATATGCTGCGCAGTCTGTAGTCTCAATTGGTGATGGGTTACGCTGTCTGCCGTCTTCATGGTGATGAGAGTGTTAAATGACGGAGTTTATATTGTTTGGCCCCTCTGGCTCATTAGACAGGATAACTTGTTGCTTCTTGCATCTCTCCACGTGTTTCTCCGTCTCGTCGCTTCCCACTAGACAGCGGAATGATAAATGCTCAGATTTGCGTCGTCCATCCTGTTCGGCGTGGACCGTAGAGGCTCAGCTCCTTCCATCACTTCATGTGAAGGTCGCTGCAAGCTGCTTCAATGGTAAGTTAAGAGAGGGTGGAGTGTCAGAGTCGCTGAGCCGTTGTCAGGTGGGGTCGTGTCATCCCAGGCGGTGCAGTGTCAGATCATCTTATTCTAACCTCATCAGCAACGCATGCGTAGCTGGGAGCACTGAGTATAGTAAATCTGAGTGTCTTTTCCATAGGTGACTGTAACTTTCAAGAACTACTGTAGCAGCCTCTGGATCTCCTGTGTCGCTGTTCTAGGTGTCTCCCACTAATTTATAGAGGAGGAAGTTATTTACTGACACCCTACACCAAAGAAAAATTGTACTGCCAGGTATCTCGTCATTCCGAGAAGAAAGGTTCTCTTACAAGCGAGTCTGCAAACACTTTTTGGGTCTAATTTTGTACAGCTAATCGTGCCTGTGCAACTTTATTATAGACAAAGCAAATATCCCAGTCTGACAGCTGATGACATTACCAAACGTCTTGTCTGTCTTTTGTCAGCTGGACTCTGCCTATACAGTAATTAGGTACCCAGCTATTGTTGCTAACTGAAGTTATGTATTTCTCTGGCAGTGGTCAGGATCTTAAGAAAATCATTTATTTATTTAAAAGAGATTTATCAGGAAAGACATACTGAGCTATAAAGCTTGTTTCCAGATGTGTGTGTGTGTGTGTGTGTGTTGGGGTGAGGTGGGGGGATAAGTACTTTAGGCACAGCAATACACAGTAAGGTACTGACATAATAACAAGTTAAATTGATTACAGCATGAGTGTGAGGTACCAGACACTCGCAGGTTGTAATGTCAGGAACAGGACATGAGAGGAAGTGGTCATTAATCAGGAAGGGGCTACAGGAAGGAACAACTGTAGAGTAAATGAGAGAGGAGGGAAGAGAAGAGGGATAGGAGAGGGGGAGGGAAGAGAGGTGTTGGGATAGAAGAGAAGGAGTGGGAAGGATTAGGATGGAATAACAGGCATAGAAGTGTGGAGGGGACAAAGTGATGGGGATAGGATAAGGGAGGAGGAGAAGAGTGCAGAAGGCAGCGGAGGAGGAGAAGTGGATGCTAGAACAATGGGAATGAGATAAGTAGCAGAGGAGGGAGAGGAAGGGAGGAGTAGAGATGGGAGAAGATGAGTGTAGAGGTTGGAATACATTAGTAATAGGAAATGGGAGGTGGATAAGTGTTGGAGCTAGGGGAGCAGGTAGGGTAGGGAAAAGAGAAAAGGAGGAGGCAGGACATTGGGCTATGGGCATTTGCAGGAGGGAGAAGTGTGGGCTTGGAGTAGTGAGGAAAGAGGGCATTTGGAGGAGGCAGAGCAAACTGTCAGGGGAAGAAAGTTTCAGATACTAGGAAAATGAAAAGAGAAAGCATTCTGTCCAGCAAGAGATTTACGAGAGGGGAACAATCGGGAGTGATAATCTGAGTTATAGAGAGAGTAGGAGGAGGGAGGTATGGGGAGAAAAGCGAGCTGAGATAAGGGTGGAGTGAAGCCAGCCAGAATTCAGAAATGAAGGAGGGACAGTTGGTTAGACAGCTATCTACCAAGGAGGGATGGAGAGAGCAGATTATAGAGAACAGTGGTGAGTACGGGGGCAAAGCAAATGGCAGAAGTAGAAGAGGGGGTACAGTCAGGCCAAGGTTGACTTGGTGTAGCACAGTGGACAATGTCGCCATTCGTCAAGATGAAGAGGATCATCTTAGAGATGATACCATGGTGAGCAGCTATCGGAATGCTGCTTTTGTTCCTATAAAGGGCACCAAGCATGGGGTGGAGTTTATTGTAAATGGTGTCTATGTGCTGAGAGAAGCCATGCTGCTGGTCAAGCCAGACCCCAGGATATTAAAATGAGGGTACGTCATCAGTTTTACCCCCATCTAGGGTGTGGAAGGTGGGGTAGGAGGAGAGCCTAGAAAGCCTCTGCCTAGTGTCGAAGTACATGAGACCATTTTCTTAGTATTTAGGAATAACTGATTTGACCTAAACCATTTCTAGGCAGAGTCAAAATCAAGTTGAAGCCTGGATGTTAAAGGGACACTGTCAACCTGTTTTTCTTCATATTATTTCTAGTGTAAACCCCACATTTTATGATTGCCTACCTTCTCTAAAGTTCACTGATGTTGCTGTTTGTTTTGTCTGTCTCCTTGTTTAGTAGAACTCAAATTCATGCTAATATATATTTATAAACAACCTTGTTTTGTTTACAGTCCTGGGTCTGTTCTTATTGCATACTTTCTGAGCATTAGAAACACACCCAAACAGTGCAGTCACTCATGAGGCAGTAGCCTCCTAAACTCCCACTGTATCATGAGGGGCTAGACTGTGTTGTAGTTGTTCCCAAATCCAGAAAAGATGCAGTTGGAGCTGATCAAGGAATTTAAACAAACCCGTGTTTATGTGGTAGCACCAAAATGGTGGGAAGTCTGTTTTTCACTTTTTTAAAGAAAAAAAATAGTCAGAATCAAACTACCAACTACATCAGCAATCTTTACAGAATGTTGGCAATTATAAAATGTGTTTTTTAAACTAGGGATACTTTGAGACCTAAGGGGGTTGACAGTGTTCCTTTAACTCTGAGGGACTGCAAACAGGACTGTGTCATCTGCATACATGTGGCTGGAAGCAGAGGAGCAGGAGCAAGATTTCAGATGAGGGACATTCAGTTCCACTTGAACCTTCTGGTTTCAGAAAAGGACCCTCTGACCAAACTAATTCCAGTGACTCGAACCCTGATCCAGGCATTACAGTGGTGGCAGGATCAGGACAATCTAAGACAGGGAGTTGCTTTTGTCACTCAGTCTCATTCTCTAATCCTTGCCTCCCTGTTGGGGTGGGGATCCCACTTGGGGGACCTGACCACCCAAGGGTTGTGGTCTCCTCAGGAATCTCTGCTTCACATCAATCTATTAGAACTCAGAGCGGTGTTTCTAGCACTTCCAAGTCTGTTCAGAACAAAGTAGTTCAGATCAGGACAGACAATACCACCACAATGTGGTATATCAACAAACAAGGGGCACTCGTTCTCGAGCCTTGTGCACAGAGGCAATGAAGTTATGGTCTTTGGCCTATTCCTGAACACCTCTCTTACAGCAGTACACACTCCCAGGCAAGGACAATGTCCTGGCAGATGCTCTCAGCAGGATATCTCAGGGCCATCACGAATGGTCCCTGGATCCCTAGTTTTGAAGGTGATCTTCTCCAGATGGGGCACTACACAGATGGATCTTTTGGAGCCCCAGACAATCGCCAACTTCCTCTCTTTTCTGCAGGCCCCAGTGTTGGGCTCAGTCCCCTGGATGCTCTAGTTCTCAATTGGGAAGGGAAGTTCCTGTATGCTTCCCCTTCCTCTCCTGTTCAAGGTGTTAGGCAAAATCAGGTCTCAACCCTGCAAGGTGATTCTGATTGCTCCAGATTGGGCCAGACAGCTGGTACCCTCTCTTGTTGTCCTTAGCAGTCCACCTTCCCCTGTCTCTTCCCAGGAATTACAACCTGTTAACATGTGCTCAGGGGAGGGTTTGGTATCCGAATCTCAAATCTCTCAACATCAAGGCTTGGCTCTTGAAGAGTTAGAGTTTGCTGATTTACACCTCTCGCAAGGTGTCCTGGATATCTTAAAGGCTTCTTGTAAGCCTTCCACCAGAAGCACTTACAACTCCAAGTGGAAAAGATTTTCTATATGGTGCTCTGGGAAGCATATTTCTCCAGAATCTGCTGGCCTGCACACAGTCCTTGACTATATGGTTCATCTTAATAGCTTGGGATTCAGACCAGCTACACTAAGAGTGCACCTGGCAGCTGTCTCTGCCTTCCTTTCAGCAGGTAAACACTCTTCCCTTTCAGCTCATCCCGTATTTTCAAAATTTTTCAAAGGATTGCTTCATACCAATCCTCCCTTCAGGACCCTGCCCTGCTTGGGACCTTAATGTTTGCATTGCTCAGCTTATGCAACCTCTTTGAGCCTTTGTCCTCAGCAGAGCTTAAGTACTTGACTTGAAAACTGTTTTCTTGGTGGCCATTACTTCTGCCAGATGCATAAGTGAGTTACAGGCCCTGTCAGTGGAGCCTGATTTTATCTCTTTCCATACAGATAAGGTGGTCCTCAGGATTAATAGGAAGTTTTTGCCTAAGGCAATTTCAGATTTCCACCTTAACCAGTCTGTCTCTTCCTGTTTTTTTCACTGACCACTCTTCCTCTGAGGAGAGGAGGCTGCACAGTTTGGATGTGAAAAAGGCCCTTAGCTACTATATAGAGCGCACCAAGGGTCACAGGTTTGACTCCCTCCAACTGTTCCTCACTTATGGTGAGGTTGGTAAGGGAAAACCTGCCACTAAGAGATCTATTGCCAGGTGGTTTGTCTCTTGCATTCAATTTTGCTATAAAAAGCTAGGTAGGATACCACCCTCAGGCCTGAGGGCTCACTCTACCAGAGGTACAGCTGCTTCCCTGGGGATGTTCCTATCTTAGAGATTTGTCAAGCAGCCACATGGAAAACAGTACACACTTTTACCAAGCATTACTCTCTGGATATCCAGGCTAGGAGTGATGCTCGGTTTGGCACAGCAGTGCTTCACAGCCTATTTTCTAAGTAGGTTCTGTCCCTCCTCCATGGAGGTACTGCTTGGTAGTCTGCAATATGTCAGAATACAGCAAGACTTAATGTTGTTTGAATAAAAAATTACTCACCTTAGTAATGTTTCTTCTAACAGAGTCTTGCTATATTCTGACCTCCCCCCGCCTCCCCTCTCAGAACCTTGGTTTTTGGGATGTGGGTGGACAGTAGCAGTGTTGGCACTCGGGAGGTGTCTCTACCCCTTCTTCTTCTCTCACACCTTTAGTTTGGGTGTGTGGGTGTTGTGTTTTGTTTATTTTTTGGGTTTCCTGACTTGAGTCTTTGTTTTGGGACAAAAAAATCTTATTATATTTAGTAGCCAGTTGGCTAGTGTAAGTTTACAGTTTCCACACAGGACACCGGAGCGAGTATAGCTCGTAAAGATCTGACAGTTTGAGTTCAAACAGCAACAGACAGAGTCTCAACTGAGCTCAAGCTCAGCGTTCCATGCCTGGCATGGAAAGTTAACTCTTTCATCTCTGGGGTAGTTCAAAGGTTGGACATCACTGCAACATGTCAGAAGACTCCAATAGAAGAAACAACATTACTAAAGTGAGTACTTTTTTCTTCCAGCTTAACTGGATTGAGGAAAGCAACTATGTGGCAGCATTCCAAGTTGTTATGCTGCAGTAGTGACATAGCTAGTGCAGCATAACAGCTGTGATGACATTGCTACTGCAGCATAACAACTCAATCCATAACAACATTCTACAATACACTATAATTGTACAATACTGTATGAAATATATGTATGTTTGATTCTTTTTGATTCTGATATGAAATTAACTCATGCAGTCTGTATAGGTACTTTCTTTGTGAATGAATAAAATATATTTCTGATTAATTTTATGTTTCTGTATGATTTTTCAAGCTGGAAAATATGTCGTTTAATAAGTGCTATGTCACACTCCAGGAATAAATATACTGGGAGCGATTGTTGTCCCTTGTGACTTACAGCGCACCAGGTGCATGCATTAAGGCCTAGTCTACACATGATGTGTTGTGAGTTATATCTTAGTTAATATCTATCTCTTTGGTTCCCTATTATTTCTTAACTGTATTATGTATTAATCAGTCTTATGCCATATAAGGATACCCAGTGTGTGTACCAAAAATGTGGGTGGGAAGGAGTGCATATGATCTTGCAGACTGAAAATGTGAATCTTAAAACCCACTACATACATCCCATTTCATGTTAAATATGTTAAGTTATTAACCTAGATCAACTTTTTTTTGAGAAAGACAGATTACTAAAATATAACTTGAAAGTTTTCAGTTTACAAAACAGATTGTGAACCAGAATTCTCTAAAATGCACCAAATCGACTCATTTTTTTGAAAATTTTTCCGGGGGAGCATGCCCCCGGACCCCCCTAGCAAGGCTCAGTTTTCGGACTTGAATACAGTTCCTGTACTTCTTTTGAACCACTTTCATCACTGCTGTTGAGGCTCTGATACTGTAGGGAGGTGAGACTCTGCTAGGTAATTGGCCAGATACTGCTCAGAGGGAGGGTTCAACATGGGGCCATATAACTGCTTGTAATAATTATTGAACTCTACAGCAATATCAGCTGAGGAAGTCATTAAGGAGTCATTCTCTGGGGACTAGATGTCTGCAAATAACCTAGAGATTTCTTGCTGTTTGATTCTGAGAGCAAGCACACGCTCTGCCTTCTCCCCATGGTCTGTGTATGAAGCTTTCGCCTTCACGATTGCAAATTCTGCCTTCTCCCTCAACAGTTCTACGTAGGAATCTTTCAATTTCACCAAATCCTTATTGTACTGTTCAGTGGAATGAAGACTGAGTTTGGCTTCTAAGCCCCGGATTTGAGATAAGAGAGACAGCATTTGACCCTTCTGCTTAGAGGCTAACCCAATCAGTATCCCTCATATATAAACTTTTAATGCACAGCATTCAACATCTGGTTTACCTGTGGAATTATGATTAATGGAAACAAAGTGCATGTTGTGGTCTGAAATGTATTTAACTGTATCAGGTTCTTTCAGGAGGTGTTTTTTTATTTTCCAGTGCCTTCCTTTTTTGGGGAGAAATGAAAATGAGATCAGGCAAGTGACCAGGGAATGGTCAGAGGGTGGTCCTGACTGAATAGAGGAGTCTAGCACCTTGGGAATAAGTGATTGTGAAATGAGCAGATAGTCAGTTCAGGAAGAAGTCCCATGTACTGGCGAGGTGAACATGTATTCTCTTTCCTTGGGGTGTAAGATGCACCAGATATCATAGAGGCCTACTATACTTGATCGATCAGTCCTCGAACAGCTCTTTGACCAGGAGAAAGACCCTTACATGAGCATCCCTATCGGTCCTTATCTAGATCAAAGATTAGGTTCATGCCCCCTCAATAATTATTGGGATAGGCAGGAAAGGAATTAATACACTGATTAACTACATAAAGAATCCAAGGGTATCAACATTTGGACCATACACGCTACACAGTAATGTATTGGTTGTATGTAATTTCCCCTTGGCCAAAAGAAATCTGCCTTGTGGGTCACAGATCATTTTAAATTTTATATCAGCTGCAATTAATTTGCTTACAATTGGGGTAAAGGATCGCTGACAGAGCCACACTTTCTGTGGCAAATCCTGAGTAATTCTTATCATATGGCTGTCCCAGAGCACATTATTGTTACATTTAATTTGAACCAAAACATGATGCCGATCCAAATAATTTAACAGTTTTATTAAGAAAGGTCTGGTTTTTCACTTTCAGATGACATGGGTCGAAAGGACCGGTGGGCTCTTTCTACTATGTATGATTGCCCATTCAGAGATGGGTCGGACGCATTTTCTAGAACTATTTGGACAAAATGGATAGGATATTTACCTTCCAACTTTTCTGGCAAACCAAAGATTACTAAATTATTTCTTCTACTCCCCCCCTCCTCCAAATCTTCCAGCTTGAGATCAATTTTTTTCAGCTTTTGCCTCAACATGGGGATTTCGGACTCCATTCTTGCGTACCAGTCTTCGATAGAAGAAATTCTGGTCTCTGTGTCACCCACCCTTCTGGTAAGTTCTTCTGTTCTAGAGTTAAAATTTTTTAATTCCAGAAGGATAGAAGCCATTGTATTCTTGATCTGTAATATTTAATTTAAGAATTTCTCTTCCATGAGGGTGGATGCAGTTGTTTGGGTATTTGAGGCCTTCAGTGTATTTTGTTTCGATCTCTTCTATCCCGTTGATCTGTCTGGTGTTGGTGGAGCAGTATGCCTTGGAAGAGGAATCTTCATTTCAGTGTCCATTTTGGTAGTTGATAGATCATAGATTCTTTGAGTTTGATGTTATTGATCTGAAGTAGCCTTTAGAGAATACCACAAATGCGATTTAGTAATGAATTTTTATAATTTTAGACAAGGCAAATGGAGAGCTGCTATTATGCTGCTATTCACACAGAGGCATCAAGTGACTCCCCTCTCTCTCCCCACTTATCCACCATCTTTTACAACAAATAAAAAAAAATCAATAAATCACCATGGGGGGCAGCTGTGTCCTCAAAAGTGTTCCAAGGGTATCCAGTGAAAAGTGTGACTGAGATTGAGCGACTCAGATTCGATTGACTCAGTCTCAGTGCCTGTAAGATCAGCAACCCTGAAAGGGTAGTGACCAGGAAGGGCAGGGTGAAGGGAACAGTGACAGAATACCAGAACAGGATGGAAGGTATGTGAGGGGTGGCAAGGTGGAAAGCCACTGAGCTGGCTGTGTGGCATGGTGGTTAGGGTGGCTGGCTCTGGCAGGGTTCGGGGCCAGTGTTTATATATTTTTTTCCTGGTTCTCCCCCTTCCCGACATGCCTTCTCCCTGGAGTTTGTTATTTTCATTGAGGGTGGTGCGCGGCGTGAATCCCCCTGCACAAATACTAGAGGGGAGTTTCCCACATAAATACTGGGATCACCATTATCACATAGAACCTGTTCCAAGCTACAGGGAACTACTTTTTGAGGCGTAAGAATATATTTAATAAAACTAATAGAAAATGACAAGAAACTAAGATTTTTTTTTTTATTTTTTCTTATAAACAATAAAGGGGGAACACTGTATAATAGCAATAAACCACTCCAGGGTGTGGGTGATGCTGGGATTTACCCACGCCTGGTGAAGTTTGGTCATTCGGCCTGTGGCCTCATGACCAAATCACACTAGGCATGGGTAAATCCCAGCAGCAGCCATATCCTGTAGTGGTTTATTGCTTAAATAGCCAACCTAGACTGGTCTTACCTGTGGACAACCACAGATGTTAGCCAGGCTGTCTCACGTTTCTGCACAATATTTTCTAGTCTCCAGGAGAAGCATGCTCCCCTAACTACTAGGAGGGTTTGTGGTCTGATAACTAAATGGTTGGACTGCCCTTTTCTATCCTTGCTTAAAAGGAGAGATAAATATTACACAACCTTTAAGGCAGCCAACTCTATTTCTGACTGGATAAACTACAGAAAGCTCAAAAAAGAACATAAAGAGGCTATCTGATGGCGCAGAAGCCAATTTGGTAAAACCCTGCTTGATTCCTCCACTGGCAATCCATGTCACTTCTGGACTTGTATTAAGAAAACCCTGAGTCAGGATGGAATCCCCTCTCCTATTGACACTGAGATTGGGGGAGTAAATTCCAGCAACTCCACCACTATCTCAAATGCACTCAATAAATTCTACACCAACCTCCCTGCGTACACTGGGGCTTTTCCCCCGACCTCGCCTAGTCAGACTTCCTCCCCTACTCCAGAACCAGTGCAACATCCTCCTTTTTATCTAAAATACAACAGGGTTTCTGAGGTGTGTAAACTCCTGAGGCAGATCCCGGAATCTAAACCTGCTGGCTCTGATGGGACCTAGCCCAGACTCCTTCAAATTGCAACCTATGAACTGGCTTCCCTGTTAGCTAGAATCTTCAGCCTGTCCCTCTTCTGCATCATTCCAAATCTTTGGAAGATGTCTCATGTAGTGCCTATGTTTTAAAAAGACAATGATAAAAACATAATTAATTATAGATACATTGCCATCTTACCTGTTTTCAGTAAGGTCTTAGAAAACATTGTCGACACTCAACTCACCATTTATCTCTGCCCATGATCCCATTTCCCTTCCCTGCTCAGCACAGCTTCTGTCGGAACCACAGTACCACTTTAGCACTGCTTACACTCACCAATAGTATTTCTAATTCATTCAACAAAGTGGAGCGTAATGGTACTGTGTTCATTTGTCTCACAAAAGGCCTTTGACATAGTTGATTGCACTTTACTCTGCAATACATCAGTGGCCCTGAGAATATCAGACATTGCCCTCCCCTGGTTCAGAAGTTACCTGGTTAACAGGCAACGACAAGTCAGGTCTGGATCCTTCCTCTCTGATCCTGCCCTTGTCACAATTGGTGTCCCTTAAAGTTCAATACTCTTAGGCCCTCTTCTTCTTCCTCCACATTAACTCTGTCCACCACTGTATCTCAAATAGCACACCACTCTTATATGCTGACAATCTGGTGTTCTTCTCTAGCACTCATAACGTGGCTGATATCAACAAGAAACTGCCAGCCAACTTACAGGCAATCCAAAAATGGTTTAGCAAAAATAGGCTATAATGTATGGGTAGCCCTTATTACCCTCTAAAATCAAACACATTACAACCTTATAATGTATGTTAGAACATTGTTAACCTTAGGAAATCATCATTTCCTAAGGTTGTTAACCTATCGATGTGACGTAGATATGTTGTTAACCTATCGATCCTACGTCACATCGATAGGTTAACAACAGCGAGTGGTCTGCGCATGAGCGCGCTTTTTTCCAACGGGGAACCGACTGAAGGGAAACCCACAGGGAAGGACTGAAGGGCCGCAGTGGTGATTTTTTAAAAAACGTAAGCCATTTAATTTTTGATGGTGGGACCATACACATAAAAAATAATGTATGGTCCCTCTATATCAGCGGACAACGTTGTAACCGTTCGAGAGGTTACGATGACGTGAAACCTCTCGAGCTCATTTCCGAGGTTTACATGGTCGCCCTGGCAACCTCTCGACTGTTAACTGACAGGTTAACGATAGAGGACCATACATTATCCTCTATGTAATCCCACTGTTGTGATGTCAGAACCTTATAAACCTATCTCATCTATGTCATAGCAGTGGGTTTACAAAACGGAATGCCAATGTAATCCAGTATTCTACACACCCAGAATGTGACTGTTAGCCTCAGTACAGTATTCAAATAACATTCCAGTTGTCTCAGTTTACTGTTACTGAGTTTAGCAATCTCTGTGTTTGATAGAGATTTTAACTCTGGTGCTATTTTGGCCCACTGTCATTCAGTCCGTGTATCCTAATAAATTGTTTTCCTACATAATCATGTGGCTATAGTGCAGATTCATTAATAAGGTAAGGCTAAATTACTTCTGTTCGGGGAAGGGGTAACTTCTCATGTTGAGTCCCATATACTGTAAATGACAATGCCTGATGTACAGGTGATAACCATGGTGTAATCATCTCTCGTGGTTGCTAGGGCAGTTGTAAACCTCTCGAGCTGTGCTCTTGAGGTTTACAGATGCCCTAGCAACCACTCGAGATGATTATACCATGGTTATCACCTGCAAATCAGGGATTATCCTCTATATAGTGTATAGTGGAACGTCATTGTTCACTGAAATCTAGCACTCTCAAAATGTTGTTCTACTGCACTAGTGGTGTCCGTAGTGCAGCAGAACCAAAAAGTGACATCCGCAGGAGAGCAGAACGGCTTTTCATTCTGCTGCAGTACGGACATCACTCATGGTGTCCTCGAGCAGCAATCTGGCAGTTAGTCTTATTTTAAAAAGAAAGATGTATTTTTTTTTGAGGCAACAACGTTCCACTATACACTATACAGAACAGTGCATGCGTACCATTTAATGGCAGGGCTGTTCTTTCACCTCGTTGGTACTATTACGACTGATTACCTCTCGAGCTGCGCTCTCGAAGTAATCTGTGATCATAGTACCAACTCGGTGAAAGAATAGCCCTGTGGTTAACTGGTACTCATGCACTATCCTATATGTTAATGACTTCCAGTAAGTAATAGACTATGCTATTTGGATCAGCCCCTCGATTAAAGAACACCCAGACTCCTCTTTCAGTGGTCTACGATAATGGTACACCCTTGGTCACTGTCACATCCGTTAGCTATCTAGGTGTTATGCTTGACCCCTCTCTTGATTTTTCACTCCACGTGGCATCTACCTGTAAGGCAGTCAATGTCAGACTTGGGCTTGCCTACAGAGCTAGCCTGAATCTCTCTCCCAGAGTTTGCATTGCCTATGTTATTTTGCTCTCCAAACTGTTTTACGGTTTGCCTGTTTTTGCTGTAGCCTCCAGCTCCAATATCACACAAACAGGATGTGGCATATAACAATGTTTGCCATTTTGCCCTTAGTAGTAATTGACTAGCCCATCACTGCGCCTTGTATTCAAAAGCTTGGTAGCCTCCCCCCTTCAGTTCTGCGTGATCTCTTACTGAGGCATCACACATAGTATAATTCAGAACCAGGTGCCATAATTGTTTGCCTCCCTTCTGTTGCCCTACAGAAATGCCTACCCATTCAGATCTTCTGACCTCAACTTCCTAGTTGTACCTAGGAGTAGGACCAAACTAGGGTAGTTAGCCTTCTCAGTCTCTGCCCCTAAGTTCTGGAACACCATTCCAGCTAATATCAGACAATGTTCTGCTACCTGCACTTTCTGGAATCAGTACCCCTCCCACTTACAACAGTTGGCTGCATGTACCTGTTCCTAGCCCTTGAGCTCATATAACCTTGCCTATGTGTACCTACATCCTCACGCTAATTGCTTTCAATATCTGTTATGTTGAATGTATGCTTGCTGCATACCACTGAGTTTTACCTTTCTCGGTTATTATTCTCGTGTTTGTACTTATTGTCATGTACTGTACTATTTAATGGTTTTGTACTCTCCCGGGTTGTGCCTGAAAATAGGCAAATGTTTGTCATGTGCACCCTACCTGGTAAATAAAAACTAATTAAATAAATGATATATGGGCTGTACTTCGTTGTGTACCCAGCCATAGGAATGCTTTAGGCTTGATGACACTGCACATGGTTGACTGGTGCTGATGCACTTAACCAATTAAACAAGACTGAAAACAAACTTAGAACCCAAAATGAGTCATTTTGCTTCTCTCTGGATAGCCGAGTCCATTAAACGATTTCCCATTTAACCGTTATACAGTGGTACTGTGGCAGGGCAAGCCCTGAAGAACTCACAATTTACCCAGGCCTGTGGCATTTCCTTCAGTGTGTAGTGGTCAAGCAACAAATGTGGCTGTTTTCCCCTTTTGTCTCCCTAAAGGCTTCTGATATCGACTGGAGAAATCTGCTGTCCTCACAGGTCCATTTCGGCCCCTTCTGTCCTCCACATGTAGCAGACGATCTTCATTGCACAGGGCAGCTCAACCTGTGAATCCCAAACTACATCTTATCAACACACCACATCATGGCATCCAGTCTCTTGTGTGACTGGTATCAAACAGTGCTACATGCTGGGCAACTTCCCAGTCACAGCTGCTGTCACAGTTAGATGGTCTCTTGACCTGCAGGCAAGCAAAGTCTCTTCATTCACAGCTGTAGGTTTTTAGCTTCAGTTTTTGCTATGCTAACCCACAGTTGCCTCTTGTTCTGTGTCAGTAGGAGATCTGTTTCTCTCTATTTCACTTGCACTCTCTGGCAGATTCATGATCTGTTTCCTTTACACATCAGCTCCTACGCCATCTCTCTCAACAGCACAGCCTACCTTCTCCCTTCACTGTCTCATGCAGACAGCTGCCAGCTTTGTAACAGCCCCTGCTATTCACTGGGGAATCAAAGTTCTTGGCTGGCTATCTGAGCTGTCATTCACTTGCAGCAGATCTGGATGTCCATCACTCGAAGAGTGATTGCCTGCTTCTAAGGCAATTGAATTAATAAAGTCCATCACTAGAGGGACCCGAGAGCCTTTTTCTGATGCCAAGATTCTATGATTCTATAATTCAGTGATAGATGTGTAACCCCCAGGGGGCACTATCCTAAGGGCCTCTACCCTTGCCTGCCCTAACCCACTACCCTTGCCTGCCCTAACTGTAACAGGGTGAGGGGCCCAGATCTGTTGGCGGGTGCCTTCACCCAGAGGTTGAGGTTAGAACAGTTGAGATTGACTTGGTCACAGCCCTCTGGGTTGCTGCAACCCCCCTTTCTTCCCACTAGTGGCCCACACAAGTCAGTTACAGTATCCTTACCATATACACTTACCCCCCCCCCGACTCGAACCACTCAGCTCACTCTGGGGACCCTCTGAAAAGTAATGTACAGTTACACAATATTCACGGTGC
The DNA here is from genome assembly GCA_016271365.2 of Neoceratodus forsteri. Taxonomy (NCBI): domain Eukaryota; kingdom Metazoa; phylum Chordata; order Ceratodontiformes; family Ceratodontidae; genus Neoceratodus; species Neoceratodus forsteri. Next base: position 78,786,966 of record CM028133.1, on the reverse strand, counting down.
AGTATTTCACCATTAATACATAAACTAGCCAGTGTACTTTTGCAAAACAAGAAATCTGATTTATTTAAGGGGAGATAACAAGGACCGGGGGGAATCAGGGTGATTGGCTTACCACTACAATATATAAGTATCTACCTAGGGCTCTGTACACAGGCCTAACCTATAAGTTACTGTTTATGGGTACCCAAGCCCTAAAGGCTAGTTCCTCAATGCAGCTGGTTGGGGCCCTGACACAAATGAGCATTTAATTCCTACGAAGATTAGATGAAGCCAGCGGGCTCAGTTAGTGTAGTCAGCAAAGTAACCTGAAGATTTTGCCCTTGCCCTTGCTAGAAACATGTAACAGGGAGCTACCCTGCTTTAGTACTCACAACTCCAGAAGAAAACCGCTCTTCCACCACTCGCAGGGCTGAGCCTGAACTTCAGACACTTCTCCACACATTTATATGGAAAACAACAGAGGGGTACCATACCAGGCAGCTGCTCCTAGGACTCAACCGAACTCGCAGCTAATCAGGGAGACAATGCAGCTTCACTTTTTCCTGACAGACTGAGTGCGATTCAGCAGATTCTCCAGTCCTCTACAGGGTGAGCCTGGTAGGTAGCTGCGCTCCTGCACAGCCTCCTCTGATCGCTGCCCCTGCGGATTTAGTCTGATACTTTTCGCATTTCAAAACACCCAAGACTGGCCTCACACGCACTTCCCGCACGAACACTCAAACGGCGCAGGAGCCCCGAGCTCCTTCCTTGCTCACAGCCACAATGTCTCTGCCCCCTGGACAGCTAAGGCCACTCTCTCCACTCGGGCGCTACCCGACTCCATAGGTGGGCTGCAGATGCCAATCACTTTACACTACCCCCATTGGTGCACAACAAGGTGCCAGAATCCAGGTCTCACTTCCCAGAAGTACATGGTGGGGTCTCATTGGCCAGCCAGCCCCTGTTAGAGTTCTGATTCCAATTGGCTGCCTTTTACTCCATTTTAGATACCCCCCCCAGCTCCTATTGGACCCCTCGAACTGTTCTGGTCCAAAATGGAGGGGCACAGCACACAGAGTCCCAGCTGCAACAAAGACAGGTTAAACAAAACTACATTTTCACTATTACTCTAAATGATTGCAGGCAAATAGTTACATCTTTCAAGGGGGCTCCCCTTGCACTTTCAGTGACGGCAAAGAGGGGCAATTACATTACAGCTCAAGGGGGACTCGAGCAGGGAAACACAAAGTCCCCCTCATAAGCAATGATTATGTCTGCAAGCAGACGGCTCTTAAAGAGACAGTATGTGGAGGCTCTACAAGCACTCACCGAGCCACTTCAAACGGCTTAAGCGCTAAACGCCAACCACCAGGGGGAACACTTAGGCAGCTCCCAAAATGCTTTTAGGACCCCCCATTTGTATTGGGGTTACCCCTTCCTGGCCTGGAAAGAACTTGGCGTCCGCGTCTAGTAGTTACCCTTAAATCACTTTAAGGCAAAACAGGTTACACTAACAACACATCACCTAAGGTTACTTACATTGGTACTGTACTACACAGTTCACTATTGGTTATACAACATTACACGTACAGACAACCTTTTTCTTTGTAAATCAGGTCATTACTTCCTGCCCATGACACCTGGAAAGAGGGGGCCCTTCCCTATCAGCTACTTGAGGGCTAACTGGGGCAGGGGCACCATACTCAGAGGGCAATACTAACAGTTGGGCATCGTTCCCCAACACTAACTTGGGCAATAAACTTGGAGATACATAGACCCCCTTATGGACTACATTTAATGGCAGGTCCACAGGCTGACCCAGAGACTCATAACTTAACCTTATTACAGGCCGTACTTCTCAGCCAGTGCATCTAGGGGTCTCAGTAAAATCTGCTATGGGCTCTGGCCCCATTTCTGCCTCAGCTAGATTAACGGAGGGAACCTCCCCATGAGAAGGGGAACCCGTGCCCATAGTACTTTCGGGGACATGACCCTCTATATCAAGACCCACACTACTTAGTTCAGTCAAGGGCACCTCTGACACTACTGGGATGCTGTCAGGGCACTCAAAGTATTCTTCTTGCTCAGGCAGATTCCGAGCAGATTCTCCCACATCACTTTCTTCTTCTGAGAAGTCAGACAGTTTAGCCAGCCCGGATAATTCAGCCAGACTCATAGACCCTACCTCGTCAGCTTTGAGGCTACTCACTTCAGCCTCAGGGGTATAGGCTCCAAAGACAAAGCTGGGGGCTCAGACAGTCCATAAAACCCAACTTCATCCCCAGAGTGAGCTAGGGGGTTGCCTTTAAAAAGTTGACTCAGTTCATAAGAGGGGTAATACTCCACATCATGTTCACTGTCTTCAGCCATAGACAGGGGATTAATTTCAGCAGGGGGAAGAGGGGAATGCTCCCGGGGTTTAAGTTCTGAGGAGTCAACCCCCCTGAATCTCTTTTTGGCAGCAGCTGTAGTTATAGGCCCAGAGGGAGGGGCATTAAGAGGCGAAGTCTCTATTAAAATCTGTCTAATTGGCAGCAGGTGATTTTGGTGTAAAGTTTTGACATCTTTCGAATTGTTTTCGGGCCTTACTTTGTACACAGGCAGATCATCTAGTTTGCCCACTACAATGTGAGGGAGATGGTGCCATCGGTCAGCAATCTTGTGTTTGCCATGCAGTCCCAGATTTCTTAGCAATACCCGATCCCCCTCCTGGAGTACCTGTGCCTTCACCTTTTTATCATACCTCTCTTTGTTGGCCAGGTTCCTTTTGGCAGCCATGGTTTGAGCCAGTTGGTACGCATGATTTAGCTGAGCCTTTAGCTCTTGCACATACTGTAAATAATCATCAGCTCGAACCCCATCAGGAGAGATCCCAAAACACACATCCACCAGCAATCGAGCTTCTCTCCCAAACATCAGGCGGTAGGGGGAGAACCCAGTGGCATCACTTTAAGAGCAGTTGTAGGCATGTACCAGGGTGCTAATTTGTTGGCTCCATCTAGGCTTGTCTTTTGGGTGGAGGGTGCCTAGCATGTCTAGCAAGGTGCGGTTGAAACATTCAGGCTAGGGGTCCCTCTGGGGTGGTAAGGGGTGGTTCTGGACTTTCGCACCCCCCACAAGGATAGCATCTCTCTAATCAGTCAGCTCTCAAAATCTCTCCCTTGATCAGAATGGATTCACTGGGGGCCCCATAATGAACAAAGAAATTTTCAACAAGGACTTTAGCCACCGTGGTTGCCTTCTGACCCTTGGTGGGGAAAGCCTGGGCATATCGAGTGAAATGATCAGTGACCACCAGTATGTTGCTGATATTTTTCAGATCAGGTTCTAAGCTCAGGAAATCAATGCAGACCAACTCCATAGGGGCGCTGGTAGTGATATTGACCATGGGGGCAGCTCTCTGAGGTAGGGCTTTTCTTTGCAAACAGCGGTCACAGGTCTTGACATACTGCTCTACGTCTACACTCTTTTTTGGCAAGTAGAATCGGGTCCGTACCAAGTCAAGAGTTCGGTCTATGCCAAGATGCCCCATGTGGTCATGCAGGGACCGCAACACCAGTTCTCTAAAAGCGGTGGGCAACACCAGTTGTTGTTTGTCTATTAGCCCCTCTTTGTCTACGGTCTCCCTATATAACAGTCTATTGTTCAGCTTCAATTTTGGGCCTTCTTTGTATAACAGGGCAGTTCTCAATTCAGCGGACCGCAGTTGGAACACATCTCTCCCAGCTTGCAGAGCCTCCAAGACAGGTTATATCATAGGATCTCGAGACTGAGCCAGCTGGAGGCTATCATTGTTAAACTGAGGCAGCATACTAGTGTCTAAAGCAGAGAAGTGGCAGTAAGCAGCAGGCACACAGTTCTTAGACGGACCCAAGCAATCCACAATATTAGGAGTCACCTGTTCCTCTTTGTCAAATTTCTGGCAGAGTGCTCTAATGTCGGGTTCAGACAACCTGACCCAATTGGCTCAGGGCACCAGCCTCTGGGAGAGAGCATCAGGATCTATATGGTTGAGGCCTGCTCTGTATTCAATAGCGTAGTTGTAGGTGGATAACGCAGAGAGCCACCTGTGACCAGTGGCATCCAGCCTGGTGGTGCTCTGAACGTATGTCAAAGGACTATTATTAGTTTTCACCAGTATCTTAGCCCCATACGAATAATCACGGAATTGATCGACAATGGCCCACTTTAGAGCCAGGAACTCTAGTTTGTGCACTGGATAATTCTTTTCAGAAGGAGTCAAACTGCGGCTGGCAAAAGCTACAGACCATTCGATTGCTCTTGGTACAATACGGCCCCCAATCCTTGCAGGCTGGCATCAGTGTGAAGAACATAGGGTTTAGCTGGGCCAGCATAGGCCAGCACTGGGGCGTGAGTAAGTTGATATATAATGTCATAGAAACCTTCCTCGCAGTCAGCAGTCCAGCGAGTACCAAACACATCATTGGGGTGGAAATAAGTCTTTTCAGTCCCAGATTGTGCAGTCTTCTTATATTTCTTATGGGTTGGGGGGTACCCTTGAGTGAAATTTAGCAGTGGCCAGATCACCCGAGAGCAGTCTTTGATAAATCATCGGTAGTACCCACAGAACCCCAGGAACCGCTGTAGCTCCTTCAAATTTCTGGGTTGGGGCCAAGTGGTTAAAGCCTCCACTTTGCTGGGGTCAGTCCCTATGCCTTCAGTGGATCCTATGTGGCCCACATACTTCACAGAAGTTTGAAAGAATTGGCACTTGTTTATAGATAACTTAAGACCGAAATCCTCCAGCCGATCCAGGACCTTGAACAATCAACGTTCATGTTCTTCCAACAAACTGCCAAACACTATGACATCATCTAAATAAACCAAACATTCAAGCAAATTTATGTCCCCCACAGCACGTTCCATCAGGCACTGAAAGGTAGCTGGGGCACCTGAAATCCCTTGAGGCATCCAGATAAACTCATAGAAACCTAGGGGGCAAATGAACGCAGTCTTCTCTTGGTCCTCTGGAGCCATTGGGATCTGATAGTACCCACTGCAGAGATCTAACACAGAGAACCACTTACTGCCATTCAGACAGTCCAAGGCGTCCTGTATGTGCGGCATGGTATACTGGTCAGGGATGGTCCGCCGTTTCAGGGTACGGTAATCCACACACATTCGAACAGCCCGAATTCTTTTTTGCTCACTACGACAATGTAGTCATTTAGTAATTGTAAATGGAGTCCACTCTGAAGAAAGAGGGGTTACTAGTGGGGTACCGCAGGGTTCAGTATTGGGTTCAGTCCTTTTTAATGTCTTCATCAGTGACATTGCAGTGGGACTGAAAGGAAAAGTATGCCTTTTTGCAGATGACATAAAGATCTGCAACAGGTTTGATACACAAGGAGGTGTGGAAAGGATGAAAAGGGACTTGGCAAGGTTGGAGAAATGGTCAGAAGTATGGCAGCTAGGATTCAATGCAAAGAAGTGCAAAATAATGTCCTGGGAAACAAGAACCCAGGGGAAGAATACACAATGGGTGGGGAGGTAGTAACAACAACAAAAAAGGAAAGGGACCTTGGGGGTAATCATATCAGATGACCTTAAGGTTAGCAAGCAATGTGAGAAGGCAGTAGGGAGGGCTGGGGGTATACTGGGATGTATAGGGAGAGGCATCAGCAGCAGAAAACAGGAAGTTGTTATCCCTCTGTACAGACAGTTGGTGAGACCCCATCTGGAGTACTGCAACAGTTCTGGAAACCCCATCTCCGCAAGGACATAAACAGGATAGAGGTAGTCCAGAGGAGGGCAACTAAAATGGTGCAGGGTCTGCAAGAGAAGCCATATGAGGAGAGACTAAAGGAGCTTAATATGTATACCCTTGAGGAAAGAAGGGAGAGGGGGGGGCATGATAGAAACTTTTAAGTACCTCAGTGGAATCAACAAAGTCCAAGAGGGTAGCATCTTTCAGAAAAAGAGACTTGCAAGAACAAGGGGACACAATTTAAAGATAGAAGGAGGGCAGTTCAGGGGCAATGTGAGGAAGTATTATTTCACAGAGAGGGCAGTGGATGCATGGAACACCCTTCCTGAGGAGGTTGTGGGGTCTAAAACTATGGGAGAATTCAAGAATGCATGGGACAGACATAAGGCAATTCTTGTGGGGGGTAGGAAGAAATAGGCTGTTGGTTAACTAGGATCTGCGGCCTCTCCTGTAGGTAGGGAAATGGGCAGACTAGATGGGCCTAGCGGTCCTTATCTGCCGTCAAAGTCTATGTTTCTATGTTTCTAATGGGGGAAGCATAAGGGCTCCTGGATTCTTGTATCACACCAGCAGCAAGCATCTCAGGCAGATGCCGTCTTACATCGTCTATGTCAGCAGGGGCCAGGCGCCGAGACCTCTCTCAAAAAGGCCTTTCATCATGCAGTCGAATGTGGTGTTCATCCCCATGCACACATCCCACATCCCATTCTTTTAGGGAAAAGACCTGGTCTCTTTGGGCAAGCTTCTCACTGACCCTTACTTTCCACTCAGCAGGCAATGGGGAGTCACCGAAATCAAACAAGTCGGGCGTGACTCTGTCACCCTTCCCCAAACCCTTGCTATTGGGGAGCACTGCAGAGTCCGCACAATGCACACTAGCCAGGGTGCAGCCTCTATTTACTCGAATCTCTTTGTCAGACACATTATGAACTTGAACCATCACTCTCCTGGCATAAACATGGGCTCTAGCAGGCAAGATACTGGGTTTAACCAGCAGTCCTCCAGGCAACTTTCCTTCCCCAGGCACATCCAGCATCAATAGTTTATTCTTGACATCCTTTTTAAGCCAGACCTCCCCTGCAAAATACACTGGGCCGATCATGTAACTTAAGTTTTAACAGTATCACACTGGAAAATCTAGCAGACTTTAGAACATGTTCCAACCTGACCTGGTTCAAGGCTGGGGCGGTGATCCCCCCCTTTTCGGTAGGCCTTCTGTAAAGCCCTTTTCACCCTAGTGACAAAGGCGGAAAGCTTTTCATTCCTCCACTGCTTAGCAGACTTGAATTTCCATAATAAGTCTTCCCCAGTTTCTGTGCTCCCAAACACTCCCTCTAGAGCAGAAAGATACTCTGCAGTGGTAGCTTCCGGGCTAGTGGCCTGCAAAAAATGAATGGCTTCTAAAGCCGGACCCCGCAGGCTCTCCATCAGTCTCTTTCATTTCTCCCCCTCAGAGCATTGCCACTCCTAGACTAAGGGGGTGGCATAGTCCATCCATGCCTCCAAATCATCCTCCCTTGAAGGCACGGGCACTGTGCCAGAAAAAAGTTTTAGCCTACGGTACGAATCTAGCTGTGTAGAAGGAACCACTAGGGGTGGTGTGGCCAAAATAGAACTCTTGGGGGGCCCAGGAGAGGTACTGGGAGTAGCCTGGGTGGGTGGGATCACTGGAAAGATCCAAAGCCTGCAGTAACTCCTGAGTAGTCCTCCCCTCCATGGCTAACAATTTAAGCAGTTTATCTTTGAAGCTATTAGTCTGGGGAGACCCCCCAGGGGTGACTGACCCACTCCGGATATGGATGACCCTCCACCCCTGTTGGGCACCTTCCGGGTAAATCACTGGAGGTACCCTCTTGGGGTCAATGGCTACATTACATAAAAGTAACACCTGTAAAGTCTGATCGAGTAGGTCAGCCATATGCCCTTTCACCTCTACCTTACCCAAACACTTAACCCGCTCCATTACGGAAATAAGGTCAGCATTCATTGTCCCCAAAGACACATCTAGCAGTAACACAATTCTCTGGGAGTCTAACTCTTCAGCCTCACCCCAACCCATCAATTTATGTACCATTGTCTTAATGGGGTCCAATTTGATTTTAGCCATGATATTCCCTTCCAGCTTTTCCTTCAATTTATCCATAGTTAGGCACTTTGTCCACTCGGTCACTATGGGACACTGATCCCAGCGGTGCCTCCACTTTGTAACCTCCAGGGGGCGCTATCCTAAGGGCTACTACCCCTGCCTGCCCTAACTGTAACAGGGTGAGGGGTCCAGATCCATTGGCAGGTGCCTCCACCCAGAGGTTGGGGTTAGAACAGTCGAGGTTGACTCAGTCACAGCCCTCTGGGTTGCTGCAACCCCCCTTTCTTCCCACTAGTGGCCCACACAAGTCAGTTACAGTGTCCTTACCATATACACTTATCCCTCCGACTCAAACCACTCAGCTCACTCAGGGGAACCCCTGAAAAGTAAGGTACAGTTACACAATATTCACGGTGCAGTATTTCACCATTAACACACAAACTATCCAGTGTACTTTTGCAAAACAAGAAATCTGATTTATTTAAGGGGAGATAGCAAGGACCGGGGGGAATCAGGGTGATTGGCTTACCACTACAATATATAAGTATCTACCTAGGGCTCTGTGCACAGGCCTAACCTATAAGTTACCATCTATGGGTACCCAAGCCCTAAAGGCTAGTTCCTCGATGCAGCTGGTTGGGGCCCTGACACAAATGAGCATTTAATTTCTATGAAGATTAGATGGAGCCAGCGGGCTCGTTAGTGTAGTCAGCAAAGTAATCTGAAGATCTTGCCCTTGCTAGAAACATTTAACTAGGAGCTACCCTGATTTAGTACTCACAACTCCAGAAGAAAACCGCTCTCCCACCACTCGCAGGGCTGAGCCTGAACTTCAGACACTTCTCCACACATTTATATGGAAAACAACAGAGGGGTACCATACCACGCAGCTGCTCCTAGGGCCCGACCGAACTCACAGCTAATCAGGGAGACAATGCAGCTTCGCTTTTTCCTGACAGACTGAACGCGATTCAGCAGATTCTCCAGTCCTCTACAGGGTGAGCCTGGTAGGTAGCTGCGCTCCTGCACAGCCTCCTCTGACCACTGCCCCTGCGGATTTAGTCCGATGCTTTTGGCGTTTCAAGATGCCCAAGACTGGCCTCACACGTGCTTCCCACACGAACACTCAAATGGCGCAGGAATCCCGAGCTCCTTCCTTGCTCACAGCCACAATGTCTCTGCCCCCTGGACAGCTAGGGCCACTCTCTCCACTCGGGCGCTACCCGACTCCATAGGTGGGCTGCAGATGCCAATCACTTCACACTGCCTCCATTGGTGCAAAACAAGGTGCCAGAATCCAGGCCTCATTTCCCAGAAGTACATGGTGGTGTCTCATTGGCCAGCCAGCCCCTATTGGAGTTCTGATCCCGATTGGCTGCTTTTTACTCCATTTTAGATACCTCCCGGCTCCTATTGGACCCCTCAAACCGTTCTGGTCCAAAATGGAGGGGGCACAGCACACAGAGTCCCAGCTGCAACAAAGGCAGATTAAACAAAACTGCATTTTCACTATTACTCCAAATGATTGCAGGCAAATAGTTACATCTTTCAAGGGGGCTCCCCTTGCGCTTTCAGCGACAGCAAAGAGGGGCAATTACATTACAGTTCGAGCGGGACTTGAGCAGGGAAACACACAGTCCCCCTCATAAGCAATGATTATGTCTGCAAGCAGACGGCTCTTAAAGAGACAGTACGTGGAGGCTCTACAAGCACTCACCTAGCCACTTCAAACGGCTTAAGCGCTGAACGCCAACTACCAGGGGGAACTCTTAGGCAGCTCCTAAAAGGCTTTTAGGACCTCCCATTTGTAGGGGGGGTTACAGAAGTCCATGAGCCCACTGTGGCTCTCTCAATAGGCTCCTGAGCCTTCTGACCCCATTGCCATTCTGAGTCTGGTCAGAGGTGACCACGATGGCTGTTGCATTTGTAGTCCACTGGCTGTCTTCCCAAATATCTTTACACATTTTCCTGTATGAAAACCATATTTTGGGCTCCAAACCACCAAATGAGTCCTGCGTGGGTACACCTACAGTAAGTGTCTGGTTCAGTAGGGGCAGCAATCAGAAGATTCATGGCGGCGCTACATGCTGTTTGAATCCTGTTGGCCCTGTTTTCTTTTAGGCTTCCCTTTCATGCCAGTTTGACAGAAAGCAAAATAAAAATTTGTTTTGGGTTTGAGCTGATGAAAAAAGTACAATCATTTAAAAATAAAGTCCAGTATAAACAAAATGTATTTTTGTTTGCTTTGGAACCAGGAACCCAAACCGGGAACTGGTGATATATGTGATTCTCTTGGTTCTGGGAACCACAGTGGAAATAGTAAAAAACAAAACAAAAATAAAACTGAATAAAACTAAGAAAAGCCAGCACAGACTATTGAATAAATTCAAAAACATTACAGAATAATAAAACAGTTGTGAAAACTATGACCTCAGCCACAGGGACTGGAACAGGACTCTAGGCCCACTGATCTCTTCAGCAGAGAAATACATCTGCAGCTGGAGGGTAAGGCTGTGGGAACTAGTTCTCACAAAGATTAGAAGCTTTTTAGAATCCAGGGGTTTGAGTTCTAATTTAGAACTAGAACACCAATAATTTCTAAGTAATAGTGTTTCTAAATGCTAAAAAAAATGCTTGTTTTTTCAGACTTTTCAAAAACCAGGGATGCCAATCTGGAAAACAAACTATGTGGGATTACATTTAAAATGTCTGTGAGATGTATATGAGAACATGCTGTTCATTTACCTGTATGTGCAACTATGCCAAACAACACATTTGTTGTGATTCTTGCTCTTTTCTTTTTGAATGGCACATTGCGTTTCCTTTTCTTCCCTGTATGTGAAGTGAAACAGAATAGATGTCGCTGTGCAGAGGACAGGTCTCTTTTTAGTTCTTTTTTCTCTTGTCATTAACTTTCTCTGTCATGCCTCTCCATTCATTTATGCACACAAGTTAAAGTTGTTTTTTTTCTTCTTGTTTTTTTTTAACCAGGAGAGGCACACTAAGCTAAAAGCTTATTTACAGGTGCGACCTGGGAGCAGAAGAAAGTTAAGTGACTTGTTCAGGGTCACACAGTATGCAAGTAGGGGCTGTGGGATTCAAACTCAGGTCTCCAGGTTTACAGTTCAGAGCCTTAAACCACTGTGCTATACTGCCTTCAAGAAGGTAGGAAGATTAGAACCCTATAACTATTTGAAAAGTTTTAGACCAGAATCCAGAACATCAGGGAGTTCTGACAACCCTACTGGAGGGTCAGGTGGAGTGTGAGCACATTGCAGAATTGAAACATAGAAACAGAAAGTGTCGGCAGAAAATGACTAGTAGACCTTTATAGCCTGCCCTATTTTCCCTGACTAGCACTACCCTCTGCATCCTACTTGGTCACAGGTGTCTCTCGTTCTCTCCTCCCTTACCTTTGTTTTTAATACCCATGTGCCTATCCTGTGAATGCTTGAAGTTCTCCACTGTCTTTGCCCCACCACCTCTTCTAGCAGCCTGTTCCAGGCATCTACCTCCTTTTCTGTGATGAAGTATTTCCTCAATTCCCTCTTAACCCCCCACCAAGGTTCACTGCATGCCCCCGTGAACTGGTGTTTCCCATCGTTTGAAAGACGCTCCCGCTGCTCATTGGTCACCCCATGAGGTACATATAGATTTCAATCATGTCCCCACTTGCACTCCTCTCTTTCAGGGAGTACACGTCCAGCTCCCAAGGTCTCTCCTCATGTGGTTTCTCATGCAAACCCTGCACCATTTTAGTAGCCCTCCTCTGAACCACCTCCACTCTATCAATGTCCTTGCCTGGATGCAGTGCTTCAGCTGGGGTCTGATCAGTGAGTAATACGAGGCAACACTACCTCCCTTCTCATACTAGAGATCCCCCGCTCTACACATCCCAGCATCCGGCTTGCCTTGCCTACTGCCCTGTGGCATGTCCCCTTGAGATCATCTGATATGATTACACCACAGTCCCTCTCTAGCTTGATAACTTAAGTACCCCCCACCTTACACACAGTCCTGGGGTTACCCCACCCCAGCGGCAAGAGTTTGCACTTTTTGGCATTAAAACTCAGCTGCCACTCCCTAGACCACTTCTCTAGTTTCTCCAGATACCAATGCACCCCCCCCCCGCCTGGGTGTCCACCCTCTTGCAGATGTGGTGTAATCTGAAAACAGTCACACCTTCCCCTCCAATTCCTCAGCAGTGTCATTTATGAAGACACTGAAGAGGATAAGTCTCAGTACTGATCCCTGTAGTACTCCACTGGTCACTCTCCCATCCTCTGAGTGACAGCTGTTTACCACCACTCTTTGCCTCCTGTCTCTCAACCAATTTGCTACCCAGTTTACCACTTTCTCCCCAGCTCCTGGGCTGCTAAGTTTCCTGAGCTGTATATTCAGTTTGATGAGACATAAGTAGGCTTGTGCCCATCTAGAATGTCTCCCATGACATCGTGGGTGTATTGGTTTGCAGTTCATGTCCATCCAAGGAATGAATCCAATCTTGATTTGAAAATGTTAAATGCAGGATTTCCAGTGACATCATGGACCTGTTAACAGCCTGAAACAGGGGGCTCCATCGGGACCGTTCAAACTAACCTCTTAAAACTGCTAAACTAATCAGAGTCTGGGCAGAAATCTATCCAGGAGATTCAGTGTCAGTGGCTCAGTAGGTAGCACACTCGCCTCTGAGGCCAGGAGATCAGAGGGCTGTAGGTTCAGTTCCCACATCTGGCACTTGGGTTAATATCCCAGTACTGACACTGTAGTGCAGCATGAGAGGGGTGCTGCACTTCTGAGGTGCTGTCTTTCAGATGAGACTATAAACTGAGGTCCCATCTGCCTGGATTCATGGTAGTTCAGGTGGATGTTAAAGATCCCATGGCACTTATCGAAAAGAGTAGGGGAATTTTTTGACAGCTAAAGGGGAGGTTCTGATAATGGGAGACTTCAACATGCCGGATACAGATTGATCAATGCCAGCAGGAACATCTGCCAGAACTAGACACATAGTGGATTCCCTGCAGGGGGAGGGCCTCAAACAACTGGTACAGTAGCCCACGAGAGACAGGGCTATCCGAGATCTAGTACTGACTAACAGGGAAGGGATCACAGATCTCCAGGTAGAAGGTCACCTGGGGGCCAGTGACCATCACATAGTATGGTTCAATTTGGCTACTACATCTAAATCATCCCATTCCAAGGCAAAAATATGGGACTTCAGAGGAGCTGACTTTGATAATATGGCCAACAGAGTTAAGCTAGCCCTGGCAAAAAAGAAACACAGGTGAGGGGGTACAGGCAAAGAGGGCAAGCATTAAGGATGCAATACTTGAAGCAACATCCCATTGTGTTAGACAGAAAAGGAAGTGCAAAAGAAGAAGGAAACCACTTTGGTTCTCAAATACAGTAGCAGAAAAGGTCAGAGCCAAAAGGCTGGCCTTCAGGAAACATAAGAGAACACAGCGGGATGAAGATAGGGAGGCACACCAAACTGCCCTAAGGGAAGCAGGGAAGGCAATAAGGCAGGCAAAGTCCCAAACTGAGGAAAAACTAGCACGAACAGTAAAAGAAGGTGACAAGACTTTCTATAGATACATTAGTCAAAGGAGAAAGTCCAGAGGGGGTATTGCTAAGCTTAATGGAAAAAGGGAGCATGTGAGGAGGAGGACCCTGTAAAGGCATCTATCCTAAACAGATACTTTTGCTCAGTATTTACTGAAGCGAAGGTAGGGCAGGGCCCACAGCTCAGCATCATGGACACAGGGGGGAGGGAGGTGAGCACTACTCCCTTCACAAAAGAAAGGGTCCTACAAGAGCTTCCTAAGCTCAGGGTGGATAAGGCAATGGGATCTGATGGCATATATCCCAGGGTACTTAAGGAGCTAAAGGTGGAACTAGCAGAGCCATTAGCAGAACTATTTAGTGAGTCTCTGAGCACAGGAGAGGTCCCAGAAGACTAGAGAAGGGCTCATGTGATCCCGCTCCACAAGAGTGGTAGCAGGGAGGAGGCGGGGAACTACAGACCAGTCAGCCTACCTCAGTAGTGGGCAAGATTATGGAGGCACTCCTTAAGGAAAGGATAGTGCAACACCTGGAATCCATAGGGGCACAGGATCCAAGACAGCTTGGGTTTACAAAAGGAAGGTCCTGTCAAACTAATCTCATAGATTTCTTTGACTGGGTAACCAGAGTGGTGGACCAAGGGGGAGCAGTTGATGTCACCTACCTTGACTTCAGCAAAGCTTTTGACACTGTTCCACATAGAAGATTGATAAATAAGCTGGGTAGGCTGGGTGGGTCAGAAGTTGGTCAACTGGGTGGCAAACTGGTTGACGGGCAGAAAACAGAGAGTGGTGGTAAATGGTATACAGTCAGAAGAGATGCAAGTCACAAGTGGGTACCTCAGGGATCAGTCCTGGGGCCAGTCCTCTCAACATCTTCATTAGTGACCTTCAAGATGGACTAGAGGGTAAGGCTTGTCTGTTTGCAGATGACACCAAGATCTGCAACAGAGTAGATGATCCAGATGGGGTGGGCAGAATGAGAAGAGATCTGGATAAACTAGCAAAATGGTCAGAAGAGTGGCAACTGGGATTTAATGCAAAGAAGTGCAAAATCATGCACATAGGGAAGAGAAACCCTGAAGCCACCTATAGGCTGGGAGGAGAGTTGCTAGCAGTCACAAAGGAAGAAAGAGACTTGGGCATCATCATCACTGATGACCTGAAATCATCCAAGCAGACCTCTAAAGCAGTAGGTAAGGCTAGGGGGGTGTTAGGGTGCATTAGTAGGTATACAAGTTGTAAGAGGGAGGTAATAATCCTCTTTACAAGACACTGGTTAGGCCCTATCTGGAGTACTGCGTGCAGTATTGAGGCCACACCTTCACAAGGACATTAACCAAATTGAGGCAGTCCAGAGAAGGGCAACCAAAATGGTGCAGGACTGCATCAGAAGACATATGAGGACAGATTAACAGAGCTCAATATGTATACCCTTGAGCAAAGGAGGGAGAGAGGTGATATGATCGAGGCATTCAGACACCTTAAGGCATTAACAAGGTGAAAAGAGTCTAACATGTTTAAATATAAGAAAATAGCAGGACAAGAGGACACAGCATGAGATTAGAGGCCGATTAAGGGGTAATGTGAGAAGTTCTTTTCACAGAAAGGGTGGTGGATGCATGGAATGGCTTACCACAAGAAGTGGTGGCTATGAATACAGTGCAGAGCTTCAAACAGGCATGGGATAGGCATAAGGGAGCAATACACATGACTATGAATAGATAGGCCACTGACAGAGCAAAGGCCGATGGCACATTTATAAGGTAGAAAAAGAAATGGGCAGACTGGATGGGCCTTGCGGTCCTTATCTGCCGTCAACTTCTATGTTTCTATGTAGATTCATAATGCCGAAGAAGAATGACAAGACGAAAAACAGTTCCTCAAATCAGCCAGATAACGAGAGATTGATGGAGGACGGATCGGAGAGCAAGGGCTCGCAGGCCTCCTCTAGCTCTTGCCGGAGTGCCACGATGAGCGGCCAGATCCCTATCGACATCTTACAGAGGCAAATGATGCAAATGCTTGCTGAACTTGGGGATTTCTGCAAAGAAATGCGGTCAACAGCAATGGCGCTCCACACCGATGTGATTAAGCTGGAGAAGCGTCAGGAAGCGGTTGAAACTCAGGCACAAGACACTGATCAGAGGGTGATGGAGATCAAGCTGGCTATTGTGCAGCTACACCACACTATCAAAAAGCTGCAGGACAGGGCTGAAGATGCAGAGAGCAGGAATCATTGTAACATCCTGTGAATTTCTGGTATCCCGGAGGGTACTGAAGGTTCGAACATGCTACAATTCCTGCAAAAATTCCTCCGAGACCTGCTAGATCTACCAAGCACACTGTTCCTGGAAATTGACAGAGCCCACCGAACATTAGGCCCTAAGCCTACAGCAGGAGCATGCCCGTGAACAGTCTTGGTGCATTTCCTGAGATACCAGGACAAAGAGTGTGTGCTCTACACTGCCTGGAAAGCGGGCTCGGTGACTCTGTCTGGGCACAGATTGTATTTTGAAAATGACTACTCCCCTGAAATTATGTCCAGGCGAAAGGTGTACATACCACTCCTTAAAGCACTTAAGGTGAAGGGGATTAGATTCAGGACCCCCTATACAGCAAAGCTCACCGTTTTTTTCCAGGATGGCCCTCTCACCTTTGAGAACCCAGCCACAGCATTGCAGGAGCTGAAGACTAGGCAGATCGAGGTACAGCTGCAACAGCCCACCCATGGTGCCTCCAATCTCTCACAGAAGGTGCGGAGCAGCAGTCAACCCAAGGCCAGGTGATGCCAGGATGCCAAGGTGATTCAGCATATTGTGGAGTCACAAAAAGACAGACAAAAGACATCGGGAGCAGGCAGTGCTGAGAGCTGAGGAGCAGAGGGCTGAGAAGCGCAAGTATTGAAGTAACAGGGTTGCATCCTACCCCTCGCTTGAGGGGAGAGACTTGAGATGGAACTGTCTGCATGAACATGGTATGGGGTTCGTGTGGTGATGGGGGGATGTGGGTGGTGGGTAATCCTAATGGGGCCTATACAGTGTATGCTGAAGTTCAAAAATGTTTTCTTGGGGGTGGATGTGGCCAGAGCCGAGAGTTCGGAGTCCTGATTTGGATGGCGCTGGTATACCATCACTGCGTGTGGGACCTCGGACCTTCCCCCTTCCCTTCCTCCTCCTCCTCCAACCAATTTCCCCTGGCTGGTTATGCCCCTGTCCCCATGATGTGGTGCTCCAGAATGGCTTGAGACTTTATCGCGGCCATCGTCATCCGCTGGTTACGCAGTTTTGCGCCCTTGGGGCAGAGCCGTTGCAGGCCTCCTCCAGCTCCCTAATCGATCTGTCCCAGCTCTCTACTGGATTGGTTAATGGACTTGGGTGCAAGAGAGGCAGATGCAATGCTTGGAAACTGAACTAAGCCTCTGGGTGCTGAATGCAGGGACTAGGCCGGTGTCCTGAACTCCCCTAGTGATCCCTAACCTGAGCACCGAGGACTGATCTGTGGCCTCTTACTGGAGTTGATCCTAGCAGGGATGCTAGTTGATTCACATTTGATGGGCCTGAGCCCCAGGGCAGGATTGCACAATTCACCTGGGTGGTCACAGGCCTCCCGTGCATCCCCCTTGGGATAAACTACCTGCTTACACTCCCCAATCACTGTGGGCTGGGTGACCGTGAATGAGTCTGGAGGTGGGGGGTCAGGGCTACATATTCGTGCACCCATCCTCTCTCCTTGCCTCCCCCCCGGATCCTGAGACCCTCAGTATGTCATAAGCTAGAGGTTATTTGGCATTCACTCACCCCTCCTCTATAGCGCTACTATAAAGAGGTCTTGATGGGCCTATCTGATGCCCCATACTCCCATTCCTCTTTACCCTCTCGGACACCATTAGTGTCCTAAGGCATCTCGTGCAGAGATGAAGCCTCACAGTAAGGAATTTTTCTTACTCCACATTCTGTGCTGGATTCTGAATAATGGAAGTACACTCTTAACATTTCCTGGGCTGAGTACCCTGTTGGTCTCACCGCAGGTTATTTTATGTTTATTGTTGTTTGCATTGTCATTTGATTGTCACTGTTACTGGCAAAGTTACTATTGTTGTCTGTTAGAAAGGACAAGTACAGTACAGAAGGATTTGAAGTTAATTGACTCCTGTAAGTACGGGGTGCCACCCTGAACAGCTAGACATCCAGGAGTTTATGATGACGAAACCTAATTTAAAGCTGCTTTCTCTAAATGTTAATGGGTTAACCTTGTGAATTAAAAGGTCATGAGTTCGGTCATTTCTACATAAGAGCAGGGCGGACCTCATATGTCTCCAAGAGACCCACCTGTGTGCTGCAGAACATCTTAAGTTGGCCAGACTCAGTCAGGGAACCCTGTATAGCTCGTCCAGTGCAGATGGTAGATGGAGGGGGGTTGCTATTATTGTACCCTTGGGCACCCCCTTTCAGCATGAACAGACACTGGTGGATCTGGAGGGTTGGCTGGTGATCGTCCAGAGCACACTGAATGGCGTGCAGGTCACCCTGGCCAATGCCAATTTTCCCCCTGCATTGCCGTCCCCTCAGCTGAGAATACTTCTTGACAGGATTGTGCAGAATACAAAGGGAATTCTCCTGCTCGCAGGAGACTTTAACCTGGCATTGGATTCTGCTTTGGATTCTTCTAGGGGGAGAACTGCTAAACAGTCAGCAGCACAAAAATTTTTCAGGAGGTTTATAGATGAGTTGGGGTGGATTGATGTCTGGAGACACCTGCATCCGGGTACCAGGAACTATACGCATTACTCCACAGCCCACCGTACATATTCGCATATTGACCAAACTTACACACAAAGGGAAAATGTGAACCTCCTGGGTGATGCTGAAATCTTGGACATCACCCTCTCTGATCACACCCCCTCTAATATCCACTTGGGAAATGGGCCTCCAGGTTAAAAACACACAGTGGAGACTTAACCCTTATTATCTCCACACTGAACAATTCCGGGAGTTTATCTCAGATAAAATATCCAAGATTGTGGGGAATAATCCCCAGGCAGACTCATCCCCAGCTATGCACTGGGACACAATAAAAGCAGTGCTTCGGGGCCACATCATACAGTACACGGCGGCACTGAACAAACAGAGGAGGGAACGTGGTGCTATTTTGGGAGAGACCCTGCACTTTCTACAAATGGCACACAAAATGGGAGATGACTCGATTCTGCCCCAACTTCAGGAGACTAAAGCCGAGATGGACCACATAGCACTACAACAGACTGAAATTGCCCTGACATTCCTGAGACAGAGATATCACGAAGTGGGGCCTAGGGCCACCAGAATGCTGGCCTACCAGGTACGAAGGCAGAAGAGGGTAGCTGCGATTGCTACACTGTGGCATCTGGTTAGGGGTCAACCCTTAACTAAACTACACAAGACAGCTGAGGCTTTCAGCGGATGCTATACCACCCTTTACACCCCAGAGCATACCCCTCAGGAGCAACCAATTGGGACTACTTACAGGACATAATCCTCCCCCAGCTGACTGCTGCGCAGAAGGAAGCACTGACTACCGCTATAACTGAGATTGAACTTATGTCTGCAATCTCTGCAGCAAAATCCCTTAAGGCCCCTGGCCCTGACAGATATGGGAGCGAGTTCTATAAAACCACTAAAGCACAAGTAGTCCCTAGACTTCTAACCCTATTTAACTCCACCCTGGAGTGTGACCCCCCCACCACCGTCATGGTAATTTGCCATCATCTCAATGATCCCAAAACAAGGGAAAAATCCACAGCTATGTAGCTCTTACAGACCAATCTCAGTTTTAAATGCAGATTATAAACTGTTTATGCATATATTAGCCCAGCGCTTAGACCAAGTTATGCCCCAAGTGACTGACCAGGACCAAACGGGCTTTGTTAGGGACAGTTCCACAGCAGACAACATTAGACGTACCCTTCACATTTCCCATCACATGCAGTCCATTAACACCCCCTCAGCGTTGATCAACCTGGATGCCAAAAAGGTGTTCGACAGGGTGGCATGGCCCTTCTTATATAAAGTACTAGCTAAATTAGGCTTCCCCAAACCCCTGATAGCAGTCCTGCAGAATGTCTATGAAACTCCTCAGGCAAGAGTAAAGGTGGATGGACATCACTCCAGTTACTTCCGCTTGAGTCGGGGAACAAGACAGGGATGCCCCCGCCTCCTCTGTTGTTTGCAGCCTTTATCGAACCATTGGCACAGCGCATCCGAGAGGCAGACGGTGTTCATGGGGTGACAGTGGGAGACTTAGAGCATCGCATAGCACTGTATGCCGATGACATTCTATTGTACCTAGTAAACCCAGAGGAAACCCTCCCAGCTATGAAGGAAATACTGGACAAGTTCAGTCAAGTGTCGGGGTACAAACTGAACTTAAACAAAACGGAGATACTCACGTTTCATTACTCTCCCTCAACACATATCCAAAATGTCTTCCCAGGTCGATGGACCTTATCCAAACTAAAATACCTGGGTGTGAATATCCCCCCGATCTATTGAAGCAGCATATAAGCATAACTACCACCCTTTTATTGTCCAGTTAAAGTCTGACCTAGCCTCATGGACAACCCTACCCTTAAGTCTCACCAGAAGAATTGATTTACTCCAGATGATCATCCTACCCAGAGCTTTATACCTATTCCAGAATATACCCATTTATTTTACCACAGAAGACATATGGGGAATGGAGCCGCCTAATCTCAAAGTTTATCTGGGCAGGCCAGAGACTCCTGGTCCGCCTAAAAGTATTCACCCTTTCACGTCAAGATGGAGGGTTAGCACTCTCCGACCTACAAAGGTACTACCGAGTGGTAGCCTTAATCCACCTAATGGCTAGGCAAAACTGAACAACCACCCCGCACTGGATGCAAATAGAGCAGGTCCTTACAGCTAATGATGAATATTACCAGTCCCTGTATCGGCTGGTGGCTGAGCCCAGGCCCCCAACCTCGTTTAATCCCTGGTTGAAGCACAGCTGTAGGAACTGGCAGGCCATTAAAAAAACACAACTATTAACCCCCTTCCTTGCCCTAATCTGCCCGATCTCAAGTCTCAGTGACTTCCTACCAAACAGACTGGACCACGGATATTGGGCATGGGAGAGATACGGCCTTAGATAGATAACACAAATAATGCCCAAGGGAGAGCTGTGGTCATTCCAACAGATTCAGAGGTGATTTAATCTGCTGCGGGGGGAATTTTACCAGTACCTACAACTGAGGTACTTCACCTGGGGGCTCCCAATGGCTGTCCTACCTTCGGATAGGTACCCACCTCTGCTACACACCCAAATACACCTCAATACAAACCCAGACACCTCGTACTTGGTATCAACCTACTACCAGGCTTTGAACATAAAAGGAGGCTCCCCTACAGAAAATATACTTCTACAATGGCAAGAGGAGGCAGACACCTCCTTACCTCCAGAGAGATGGCAGCAGGTATGTGGATACCTGGCTCGAGTCACCAGCTCACACCAATGGCATGAGTACGCCCGAAAAAATATTATTAGATATTTCAGGACTCCAATGATAACTAGTCATTACTCTCCCACAGGGTCAACAGACTGCTGGTGACAATGTGGGGAAATGAGAGCTACACACGCTCACATTATATGGACTTGCCCCGCCCTCAAAACTTTCCTCCTGCAGCTGGGAGACCAACTGCAGGAAATGTTCAGCCCTCAACTTCAGTTAACTAAAGAAATGTTCCTTTTCCTCATTCTTCCTGAGGAGCTTAGGAAATCAGCCACTAGATACCTTATACATTTACTCTTAACAGCAGCCAAGAAAGCAATCACGAAATTCTGGCTAACCACAAAACCCCTCACAATACAAGATTGGTGGGCCATCACTAAACAGATTTATAAAATGGGCAAAGGATTTCAAGCAATCTGGTTGTTAGTCATGCATTAGATGTGTCTAATGCACAGCTAAAATTAGAACCCCCATTTAGAATACACAGGCCCATTTTATAAGCACAGTAAGCCACTCTAGGGATGTGCATTAGACAGTTCTAATGCACGGCTAGGGGACTGGACACACTCGGCCTGTGGCCTCGTGCCTCACTATGTCCCCCTAGCCGTGCATTAAAACTGTCTAATGCACATCCCATCGTGTCTTATTGCTTACCTATCAATCAGAACAGATAACTTACATTTTAAATGAGAAATGTGAGAGCTTTACCTCCAGGTGGTCTCAATGGCTACTATACTACATGTTAAAGGATGAGACATTCATCCCATAGCCGAGTCAGACCTGAGACACTCAGGAGGATCCTTTCCCTATTTTCCCATGGATGCAGATGTGCCCAGCTTTTACACCTCATCAGGCAAATAATTTGACACGCTGGGAGGGAGCCGCCTGCCTGTTGCTTCCCTCCCCCCGTGGGGGGGGCATGGGATGGCTGAGCAGAGGTGGTGACTAATCTACAAAGGAAAAATACCCGACTCACCCCCCCCCAAGGGGAAGATGGGACAGGGGACCCAGGGATGGGGCGGAGAGGGTTAATTGGGACACCTAGAAACCAGACTCTACTGGGGATAGAGGGAAACTGTCACTAATGCCCCCTCAGGCTGTTATATCAGAATCAATTGTATTAAAATGGTGCCCCCTCCCCCCCTAAAAGGGGACCTCCCATCATATTTGATGTAATGAAATGTAGTGACTCATGACCACAATGTACAGGATAGGCAAACTGTCAATGAGATCTCTGGATACTGTTTAATTTAAATACTGGAGAAGCACTCTAAGGATGGGGATATTCAAAGTGGTTGCGCAAGACGCAAGTGAGATGCACCAGCTCAACAGCGGACATGCACCAATTAGTGATATTCAGCAGGCGACAATGTGCAGCACAAAACGCAGTACACCAATGCGCAACCCAAATGAATGCATGTGCAATGCAGGGGGCGTAGCCATGAATAAGTTGCACAGTGCGATATACAACAGCAAGCTGATGGCGCAAGTATGGAGCAACAGGGACATGCATGGAGCAAAGTTGAGCCCATAAAAGGATGGAGCAAGCAGGGGACGGAGGCTTGCACCCATGGGAGTAGTGGTGAGAGACAGAGAGAGAGACAGACAGACAGACAGAGAGAGAGAGAGCCAGAGGGAGACAGAGATAGAGAGAGGGTCCAGTGGCCAGGCAGAACAGCAGCAGGGGAGCAGAACAGGCAAAGAGGCAGGAAGTGCAGTGGGCAGTGGGACAGGGAGTACAACCCTGACTGTTTCTGTGAGCCTGAGCTGACCAGAGTGTGTGTGTGTGTGTGTGTGGGTGGGTCCCCAATACAGGAGTGCACCCAGTGCAGGGGCCCAGGCAGCAGCATACAGCCAGAGTAGCCCAGAACAACAGCTGTGGGGTGGGCAGGACAGGCCAGGCCTTGGCCAGTACAATATTCCAGATGGAGGCGGTAATGAGGGGTATGAGGAGGTGGGAGGCTGAGCGGCACAGCCGTGGAAGTGCCCGGCTGCGGTATGCCCGGAACAGATGGTACTGTGCCCACACCACATTCGAACAGTACAGTGACACCAAGATTGTGGGCCGGTACCGCCTGAACTGGGCAATTCTGAAGCAGCTCTGTGAGCTGTGCAATGATGAGATGCAGGCACCCACAATACGGAGCCACGCCCTGTCAGTGGAGACAAAGGACATGGCCGTAATGTGCCTGCTTGCCAAGGGAACCTTCCAGAGACCAACAGGGGACACCACAGGCATAACCCAGTCAGCCGTGTCACGGCTTCTCACACAATTCCTTAACACACTGCTGCCACATGCTGCGGAATATATCCACTTCCCCAGCAAACAGGCAGAGCGTACAGCAAACATGCAGGAGTTCCACAGGGTTGCACATATGCCTGGCGTGCTAGGGGCCATTGACTGCACCCATGTAGGCATCCACACACCACCGGGCCTGGAGGGGGTGGCCTACATCAACAGGAAAGGCTACCCCAGCATCAACTGCCAGGTGGTGTACGATGCCAAGGGGCACATGATCAATGTCTGTGCCACACACCTTGGAGGAGCACACGATGTCTTCATCTGGCACCAGTCTGCACTGTGCCACAGGTCTGAGAGTGGGGACATCCCCATTGGCCACCTAGTAGGTGAGTATGCAGCTGGAATGGGCAGCCCTGCACAGCAGGGCAGGGTTTGGAGGAGAGATGCAATGCTGGGGTCATGGGGGTCTGTCTGTGTAGGCGGGGGGGGAGCCACACACCACGGTGCTAACCCATCATGTCCCCACACTGGTGACAGCAGATACCCAGTCTGGTCCTGGTTGCTCACCATGTACCGGCGCCCGTCAACCCCAGCGCAGGAGAGCTACAACGAGGCACACGCCAGCACACGGAACATCATCGAGCATGTGTTTGGACTGCTGAAGGCATGGTTCCATTGCTTGCACAGGTCTGGCAGTGCCCTACAGTACAGCTCCTTGAAGGCCTGTGGCCTATTCCTGGTCTGCTGTGTGCTACACAACATGGCCACTGACCATAGGATAGCCGTTCGAGGTCGAAGAAGGAAACAGCAGTGGGGATGACATGGATGCCAGGCCACACGGTGGTGGGCAGCCCCCCCGGATGATGGGAACCCCGGCTGCAGAGGATGGCCCAGCAGTACCGGGACACCATTGCAGAGGAGCACTACAGTGCATGCAGGTAGGTGAACGTGTCCTCACACAGGGACCAGGGCACAGTATACAGGCATGCCAGGCTGGGCCCCACAACAGACATGGCTGGAGGGCAGCGTTGATGGAAAGGGACAGGACACTGTGGAAGCACCCAGTTCAGCACTGCAGACCCCACATACAAGGCCCCACGCACCTCCACACACACAAGCACAGTCACATGGGCATCCACACATGCATACCCCGAAGCCACCAATGAGCGTGTGTCAGATGCTGAACACCAGTGCACAGTGGTGGCCGGTGATGTGATGGCATCATCATGCACAAGCCATGGTGGCCAGCGGCTGGGTGGGTGTTCACAGGGCAGGCATGTTGCGTGGGCCATGGACCGCATGGCCCTGGTATGCACACGCACACACCACACCACTGTGCATACAGGGCTGTGGCAGGCAGTGGACAGGGAGGGAGGGAGGGAGGCGGATCATGACTACCATGCAGTTGCATGGCCACCACGGACACATGGATGGCCCCACTGAGGCTGCCCAGCAGACTCTGGCTGTGCGACGGCCACAGAGGATGTCACAGACGGTCCCCCAGGTGTGATGCTGTGGGTGTGCGACCGATCCCTCGCAGGCATCTGCAGGTCCCCGAACAGGCCCGCTCTAGGCATGCCCAGAATGCCTACAGCGGATCCTGATGATGACAATGCCGGGGTCGCACGACACCGGGACCGAGGGCTGGAGAATGCACTCCGTGGTGACTGCTGCGGATGGCCCCGCACCAGGGTGGCCAATGGTGCTAGGCTGGCCATGACTGCAGCAGTGAGTCAATCCAGGCCTGTGGTCGTGTCCTCCCGCATGTGTGTAGCCTCAGCCAGGAGCTGCTCAAAGTCCCGGTCATGCCACCCTGTGGACTGGCACTGCTCCATGCGGACTGCATGCACCCCTGCCACGATCAGCATCTGTTGCACCATGGATGCCAGGAGCAGACAGGTGTGCTCGGTCAGAGGGTTGGCACCCTGGGCTTGGATGTTTCACTGATCCGTGGGAGTTGCGCGGCCCCATGGCATGACCCCCCGCGCAGGTGGGGGCTGCATAGCAAGGCCCCCTTGGGCTTGTACTGTCTGTGATGCAATGGCAGCAGCCACTGCACCTGGACCCCTCCTGGCACCGTCCTGCTGCCGCTGCTGCCCCTCTGCTGTGCGCGTGACTGCACCGGGGTGGCTGCACTACCACTGCTACACAGTATGGGCTGTGCCGCAGGTACGTCGACCACCCCCTCACCAGGCGGTGTGGCTGGAGGGTCATCAAGTGCCACCTGGGCACCAGCTGAGCTGCTGTGACCGGTGCATGGTAGGGGTGCCTTCCCCCAGCTGGCATCACCAGTGTCCAGGATAGTGGACATGTTGTCATCAGACCCGGACCCCACCCCGATCAGTGTCTCAGCGTACTGGATGCCATGGCTGGCATCCCGCTGAGACACTGCCTGGGCCTCATCCACACCCATGCCACAGGCATCCGGTCAGACAGTAGGGAAGGCCTGGCAGTGATCTGGACCCCTGACTCCAGTGGAGGTGGATGGAGCTCCTCAAGGTCCACGTCAGCCAACAAGGTGGGCACTGCCACCCCTGCAGCTGCATGTAGGTGCTCAGGATCTGTAAGGGAACACATACACATTAGTGCTGCCACCACGCACCCCTGCCCCTTTGCACCCCCATCCCCATGCGCCACTGTACCTACCATGCAGCGATGGGCTTCCCCCGTCTGGAATCCACCACCGGGTACACCTTCCATGGCGCTGCACCGCATGGATGCTGCCACCAGCTCCTCCTGCGGTGTCAGCTGTGGCACCTCAGGCTGTCTACCGCCCGTGGTGGCCCGTGCTGCATGGATGGCAGCCACCTTCTCCTTTATCCGCCTCCAGTCTGCGCTCACCTTTTTCTTGCAGTCCCGTGCTGACCTCTGATGGCTGCCCTGCAGGTTCATGGCCCTGGCCACTCCCTCCCATGCCTCTGCCCTGGCCTGTGGGCTGCCTGTGGAGCCACTCAGAAGGGGCTCCTGGTCCAGGTAAGCATCATGCAGGGCATCGCACTCAGCCTTCGTGAAACTGGGCCTGCACCTCAATCTCCTCTTGCACCGACATGCTCACTCCTGTGGGTGGGGACATGTGGTTAGTGCTGGCTGCCACACATGAGGCACCCCCCCCATTCCACTGCCCCGACATGCCCACTGCCTGGCGTCTTACCTGTGAAGGATGCAATACCAGTCTGGTGCCTGTGCAGTTCCATGGCACCTTTATATTGCATCACATGCAAATGAGGGAATGCGCAACTGTAATCAGATGCAAATGCCTCCAATGTGCCGCAGATGTGCTGATCAGCTCATCTGCATATGCCTGCTGAATATCACAGAATTGCACATGGCGCAGTGTGGATATGCATGCACAAGCCATGGCGCAACTGTATGACGTGCACATTCTGCATGGTACAGTGCATGCGCGCACTGATGTCGCCTACATTGGTAGCATGTCATACGTACAGTGTGCTACAGGCAGCATGGTGCTTTGATGCTATTGGGCATGTGGGGCATGTGCGCTGTACACCCAATGGTGCCCTGCGCTATTGGCACATGGCCCATGGGGCAGACTGGACCCTATAGTGCACCATGCTATCCATGCCCTGTCACGCTGTCGTGCATGGTGCATGGGCAGACCTTTGACCCCTGCATGTGTCCCTTGACCCCTGGATGCCTGTGGCACATGCCAGCAATGCCCCAGCTGTATCGTGCATCGGCAAGGAATGCGCTATTGAGGATAGTGGTTCATCACCAGGCGTGTCGAGCATCCATCGCACATGCGTCTCATGCGCTCACCAGCACCATTTTGGCTCAGCGGTGTAGTCTGCAGGCATGCCTCATTGGAGAACATTGAGAGCGTCCACCTAGAGCCAGGTTGAATTAGTCAACCTGGTGGCACTGGTGGAGCCACATGTTGGTTCCCTATATGGGCAGGTGCCCCTGGACCAGCCACGCATAGAGGTGTGGCAGGGGGTGGCCCAGGAGCTGGAGAAAGCCACAGGGTCACACCGTAGTGGGGAGCAGTGCCACCACAGGTACAGGGACCTGTGGAGGAGGGATCTGGACCATCTGAGGACAATGCAGGCACGCATCCGGAGGGGCGCAGTGCCATGGCCAGGTGAGTGCATATATCCATGACCGTGCCATGTTGCTGTTCTGTGGGGTGCCAGTGGGTGCTACGCTGTGCTGTCGGGGGTGGCAGGGCTGTGGCTGGGAACACCGCTGGCCATGGCAGTGCACCATAGGTGTGCTGTGCCACGGCACCGCCACTGCACAGGGACATGGGGTATGCTGTGCTGGAGGGGGTGGGGCACGTGGGTTGCTGCCCGATGCTGATGTCTGCCTCTCACTGTCTCCCTACTAGGTCCTAAAGATCGGCGCAGAGCCTGGATGGTGGGTGCCACTGCCAGACGGCAGCAAGACAGCAGTGGCACATAGCAGAGGGATACTGGCTAGGTGGGAGGTGCAGGTGGACAGGCACCAGTTGGACTACAGCTTGCAGGTAAGCACTTTGTTGGTGTGCATTGTTGTGTGGGGTAGGGGTGGGCCACATCCCCCCATGCACATAGCCATTACGGCTGTGCATCACCAGTGTGGTCCATTGCACCATGCTGCACCTTTTGCACTCATGTGTGGCCACTGCAGAAGGGCTGTGGGTGCATCTGGGTCCAAGCCAGGCCACTGCCATCCCCACGCAATGGCCATTTGCATGGCAGCCATGGCTGTGGCATGCTGCACATGGCTGGTGGTGGTGTGCAGTGCTGAGTGTGGCTGTGGATGGTCGGGATGGTGGCTCGTGTGGGCACACACACTGCGGATGGCTGTGTGCCACCTACAGAGCACATGTCACCGCTGTCCGCTGCACACGGTGAATGGGCTACAGTCATGTGGGTGTGCACTCATCTTTGTCCCCTCCTTTGTCCTAGGTGTTCATCAGATGGATGTCCACATATGGCTGCTGGAGAGGATGCTGAGGGTCACCACGGCCACCCTTGTGGTGGCCCGCATCATTCGGCAGGCCCTGTTCCATCCTCAGAGGCAAAGACGGATGAGGCGCCAGTAGGCATAGACATCTTGGGGGCCTGTTGGCCTGCTTCACCCTCCCTTTCCCTGACCCCCCCTCCCAATCCTCCATTGTACCCTGCCTAGCCATAACCCCTGTCCCCCACCCCTTCCCAAAACTACGTTCCTGATTGTGGCCTCCCCATTCCCTGCCCCCTCTCCCTGTTCCCCTGTATATAGCTTGTTGTTGTTTGTTTCTTTTAATAAACTTATATTTTGGTAGCCATCCATGTCCATGTCTGCTTTGCAGCTGGCGTATGGTGCCATGCTGCAGTGGTGTGCATGGTGGCTGTGTGGTACGTCTGGGGTCGACTGGGGCTTGTGTCTGGTGGTCTGTGCCCAGTGGCCTGTGTGTGTGCCCTGGGGTGTATATGTGTTCCCTGCTGGGCTGTGTGGCCTGTGTGTTTTGTGCTATTGGAAGGTGTGTTGTCAGCTATAGTCCCAGTTGCATGTCCTGTGCCATCCTGTGGGTGTTGCCCGTGGCTGTCTGCCAGTGGCCATTGGTGTCACACCACCTCCTTGAACTGCTGTGGTTTGCATGGTCAGGGCCTGTGGCTGAGCACCTGCCTTGCCTCCCTCCAGTCATCCCCTGCACCCTGGTGGCAGTGTGGCCTGCTCTTGTGGCCTGCTCCACACTGTGCTGGGTGCCCTCTGCTATGGCCCATGTGCCTCTGTCCCTTGCCCGGCCCATGTTGTACTCTTGCGCTTCCTGCCTTGCTCCATTGCGCAGCCTATGTTGTGCGATGACACCAGCTGACTTGCTCCCTGGTGCAACCCTTGTTGCGTGATGGTGCATCCCTGTGATATTCAGCTGTCTTGCACTGTCACTTGCCATTGTGCTCAGCCTTTGAATATCATGTTGGATGCTCACTGGTGCAGTGTACATGTGCTACGTGGCTGTTGCTCCTGCCTCTGGCACATTTCTGAATATCCCACCCATAGTATTATTACCTTATTTTCCTTTTTTAACCCTCACATTACTATATATGTGAAATCCACTGCTTAAGACTTGTCAATGTATTGTCCTTGTGTATATATGTTGGAAAAGAAAATAAAGATGAGATTTACAAAAAAAAGAAAATGTTAAAAGCAGTGGCATCCACAACATGCTGTGGTAAGCTATTCCAAGCCTTTACAGCTCGTACTGTGTAATAGTTGTCACCTTTGGCGGTGTTGACCTTGAGAACCAAAAGCTGCTTGTTATGGCTTCTCAAATTTGGTAAGTGATTGTTGAAGTTAAATCTGCATTCTGTTTTTAGTTTAGGATTATTTACTCAACTCAGCTCATATTTTATTTCTAAAAAGCGCAAATCAAACCAATATCTAAGCACTTGTACAAAACAAAGAAAAAATTCAGCAGTTAAAACCATAAATTACAATTAAAACAGTAATTCAATGATCTCTAGTTCATACACCCTCCAAGAAGGCAAGCTTAAATAGATGCATTTTTAAGGCAGATTTAAAGCTCTCCACAGCCAGGCACTCACCTATCTGACGCAGTAGAGAATTCCACAGGGTAGGGGCCGCAAATGCAAATGCCCTAGTACCAGAGGTCTTTAAGTGGACCCTGGGAACCTCTAGCAATCCCTTTTTAGTGGAGCGGAGTGGGCAGTAAGGGCACAGAAGTTCTTGCAGGTAGTTTGGTCTTTGTCCATGTAGGGCTTTATAGGTCAGCAAACCAACCTTGAAGGTGACCCACCACTGAGCCGTCAGCCAGTGCAGTCCATGGAGCACAGGCATGACATGGCAATATTGAGATAAGCTAGTTAACAGCCTGGCTGCCGCATTCTGCACCAGCTGCAAGCGGCGGATATCAACCCCCAGGAGCCCTAGGTACAGAGAGGTGCAATAGTCAAGGTGAGAGGTCACAAAGACATGGACCAGTGTTAGAAGGTCATTGGGCGGGACCAGGTGTTTAATCCGAGTGATATTCCTCAGATGGTAAAATAATCTGATGACAGCCTGAGATTTAAGGGTCAGACTGTCATCAAAAATAATGCCCAGATTGCGCACCCAGTCAGAGGTCGATAGCTGACTGCCCCCGAGCCAAAGCTCTGAAGGCTGCCCAGCCAATGACCCCTCAGCCCGACGACCCAGGTCTACAACCAACACCTCAGTCTTGTCAGGGTTTAACCTCAGCCAGTTGTCACTCATCCAGTCCTGATTCTCGGCAAGGCAGTTGTTAAATTCCAAGACAGTATCATCCTGGTCGGGCACAAAGGACATGCAGAGCTGAGTATCATCTGAATAGCAGTGAAAACTCAGCCCATACCACCTCACAATGTCTCCCAATGGCAGCATATATACTGCGAACAACATGGGTGATGACACCGAGACCTGCGGGACCCCACATGGCAGGGAGGCCGGTTCGAGGAAAAAATCCCATACACTACTCTGTGACTTGCCCATGAAGAAAGAAGGGAACCAACTGAGGACAGTACCCAACAGTCCACAGATGAACCACAGGTGCTTTAGTAACACTCCATGATCCGGACCAAGATGGAACGAGTTCTCAAATCTCTCGCTATCAGGAGATCATTGAGCACTCAAACCATGGCCATCTCGGTACTATGCCTCTTCCAAAAGCCCGACTAGAGAGGACTATAGATATCATGGATGGTAAGATGGACCTCCAGCTGCAGTGCGACCGCCTTCTCAATAACCTTACCCACAAAAGGAAGGTTAGAGACAGGCCTGTAGTTAGCTAGAAAATTGGGGTCAAGAGAGGATTTCTTAAGGAGGGGTATTACTACTGCCTCCTTCAGGGTGTCTGGAAACACACCTGTCTCTAATGAAGCCCCGACTATCTCTGCTACGACTGGGCTGATGACTTCAACACACCCCACAAGGAGGTGAGTTGGTCCTGGATCCAAACTACAGCAGGTTGGCCGCAAACTCTGGATGATCTACACGACCTCCACGACTGCCAACCGGTCAAAGTCAGACCAGCCAAAACCAGGTGCAGCAACCTCCCACCAACCAACGCAACTCTCATTGGAACAAGCCTCACAGATTTCAGGCCTGATGTTGGCAACCTTATCCACAAAGAATCGAGCAAACGCATCACATTTCTCCTGTGACAATGCTTTCCGATACTGGAGGCAGGCTGGATTGCACAGTCTGTCCAGAGTCTGAAAGAGCTGAGCTGGTCAGTTCTGAGCAGCAGCAATCTCCCTGGACAGGAACTCTGCCTTCTTATGGGAGATAACCGATTAATACTCCTTACAATGAGTCATCAATCTAAGCTTGTCAGCATCAAGTCTGGATTTCCACCAGCATCATTCCAGCCTTTGTCCAACTCGCCTCAGCTCCCTCAAGGTCTCATCAAACCAGGGGGACCAAGGGAGAAGGGTGAGTGGGCAAACCCAGACAGGAGCAACAGAATCCAAAGCCTCCACTATGGCCCTATTATAGGCCTGTACTAGATTCTCAGGATCCATGCTTACACTCGGTACACCCGATAGGTTCAGCATCGCCACAAGGCCATCTGGGATCAAACCCCTCAAAGAGCAGTACCAAACCATCTTCACAGGTGCAGGCCTGTTGGGGGGAGCCCAGAAACTGAATCTTATAGTGTGATGGTCAGACCAACCAACCGGCTCCACCACCAAGTCGGAGGTCTCCATCCCCAGCAGGAAGACCAGGTCCAATGAGTGACCATGAATATGGGTTGCAGAAGTAATGACCTGTGTAAAGCCCAACAAATTCATCAGTTGGAGGAAGTCCTGACCAAACTGTGAGAGTTTATTGTCGACCCAGGTATTGAAATCCCCCAGCACCATCCATCTGGGGGACTCTAACACCATATCAATGATGAAGTCCGCGACTTCCTGCAAGAATAGCTTCTCATCCCCGGGTGGATAGTAGATAAGAAGAATCCTGCACTCCACACCTGCACCAATGATACACTCAAAAGATCTGGACTCACCCACTGGCACCTCTACAGGGCCCTATTCCGTTCTAAAACAGATGGCTACACCCCCACCCCTGCGAGCCATCCTCGGATGGTGTAGCACCAAGAACCCAGCCGAAACAGCTGACTCCAAAACTGGGCAAGCATTCTCATCCAGCCTGTTCTCAGTGATGCAAGTAAATAGCCCCTTTTTCTTCTTTCTTCCAAACTGACCATTTCCGTGTGAGTTAGGCTTTCTTTATAACTTAAGTTTTTTAACATTGGAATAAATTTTGTTGTCCTTCGCTGCACCTTTTCCAACAATTCGATATCATGTCTCAAGTATGCACTCCAAAAAGCTAAACCCTTATGAAGGTGTGGTCAAATGTAGGATCTATATAATGGTAGTATACAATGTTCATTCCTAGTAGTCGATAAACGTTTGACACATTCAGCAGTCTGTTTGCAGATAGGATGATTTTTTTTGCAGTGGTCTTTAGTTGACAGTTTATTTACCAGTATACCAAGGTCACATTCTTTTTCTGGTGTCAAAGGCCCTATTGAAGTCTAGATAGGCCACATCCACCACTCTCCCCTCACCCACGTCTCTAAGTTACCCAGTCAAAGAAATCTATGAGATTTGTTTGACGCGAACTCCCTCCGAGAAGCCATGCTGTTAGTGGTCCTGCAGCCCATATGTCTCCAGGTACTTTATCAGTCTCTGCTGCAGCAGGGACTCAATTAACTTCCCTACTACTGATGTGAGACTGACTGATCTGAAATTGCTGACTGGTCTGATGCTGCTCTTATGCAGAAGGACCATGTCAGCTCTCCTCCACTCTGGAACCACCCTTGTCTCCAATAAGGGGCCAAATATTGTTGCCGGCGGGGTGACTAGCACAGTGCTCAGTTCCTTAAGTACCCTTGGGTGGCTCTCGTTTGGCCCCATCACATTGTTTTTCTTTAGGGCTTTCAATACATGGTGGACTCTCTTCTGTAAATGGACTTGTGACCACCCCTCCCCCAGTGCCTGTTACTGCATGTCGCCCCCTCCACTGTGCATACCAAGCAGAATTATTCATTTAAAATGTTAACTTTTTCTTAGTCTTCCTCTGTGCAGTTCCCCCCTCTTGGTCTCCTAATTTTCACTATACCACCCCCTGTCTTTCTTTTATCGCTCACGTACCTGAAGAAAGTCTTAACTGCATTCTTGACCTTCTGGGTGAGCCCTTCCTCAGTTTGGGCTTTGACTTTGCTGTCATTTAAAAAATCAAATACTGAAGTTTAATATTCTAAGTTTTGTCTCTGGGCCAACATATCAGGGCTGAGATGATACAAACTGTATTTACGTATTTATCCATTTATTTAGAAATTGGTGACCAGGAAAGGCACACCGAGTCAAAGCTCATTTTCAGCTGTGGCTCAGATGAAGGGTACATTGCAGAATGCATATTTTTTTTGTTAGCTTTATTTTTATTCAGTTTATGGTAGGCATTTACCAAATAAAAACAGGAGACACAGCTGCAAGCATATACAAATGAGTACTACATCGTCACGAAGACATTAGAAAACATTTCAGCCAACAAGTTGATATGACATTCATAGGGTTAATTTCAAGATCGTAAATTGTCCAAGCAATAATGTGTGTTTAAATCTGTGTAGGATGAGACCATTGCGGCAGGACACTGTACCTTCTGTAGCCAACATATCAGCAACATATTATTCCTGTAGTGCAGTTCACCAGCTCCTAAATTAGCCATTTGGTCCAGAATTAAAAGAATTAACATCCATGAAAGACATAATTTCAACTGGTAATGATGCTGCTGGGGAATCTGCACTGTTTCACCTCTTCCTCCAACAAGACAAATACAGACTATTAAAGTGTCTTATCACTAATACAATTGTAGAACCTTTATGATTAGGCATCTGTAACAGTACAGGTATTAAAAATTGCAAAATTATTGATTCTAACCCCAGGAATCCACTAATATTTTACTCTTTGCAGTTCTCTTTGAAGTCAGGACTGCCCCAGAGAGAATAGAATGATATGCTAATCATGGAATGTTTAGCTAATGCATCTATTTTCAAACAGCCTTGTGCCAACTGTCTACATTCTACCTCAGATTTCTTCTCTCTGCTGTAGAGATCAGATGCCCTAGAGATCACTCTCAATCAAGATCACATGATTACTGTTTAAGACCAAAAAACGTAAGTATTTTTGTCTTATTTTTCACTTTTGCCTTGTGTCTATTGTTATTTACTGTTTTTCCTCATAGCAGGGTTTTATATA
Source organism: Neoceratodus forsteri (assembly GCA_016271365.2). Taxonomy (NCBI): domain Eukaryota; kingdom Metazoa; phylum Chordata; order Ceratodontiformes; family Ceratodontidae; genus Neoceratodus; species Neoceratodus forsteri. The sequence goes on along the minus strand of CM028133.1, from coordinate 78,752,635 downwards.
ATTGATTAGCAATACTAACTGTTAAGAAAGTATTTATATAGGTTTTCTAGAAGTGTTATGTTTGTTAAAGTGAGGCAAGTGCTATGCATTTCTTACAATGATTTAGCACTTTTATGAGCAAAAAGCTAATCATTTTTTAGAGGAAATAAAACCCTGTTTAAAATGTTTAAGTTTTTCAGCAGGACCTCCTAGTTTTAAGAATTGTTGAAGTGTGATGAGGTGTTTGCTAAGTCAGATAAGCATGATCTTTGCTTGAGCTGCCTTTGGAAACAACAATTTTATAAAGACTGTGATATATGTAAGTCTTTCCCTGGTAAAACAGTGGGAAAATTGCAAGGAGAGGTTTAAAAGGAAGCTAGAGGAGGGGTCCCTGGGCTCTAACCAGTCCACATCCTCCATGAATGTGGTAGGTCCTTCCAGAGCCTCTAATTCCACCCCTGATATGGGTGAGGGCTCTGGCAAGAGAGGCAATCAGCTGGCTGACTCTCCGGTGCCTGCTAATAAAGCTGAAGAAAACAAAGCACTCTGACACCCCAGCTCAAACTCCTCAAGGGGTCCCTCAGGTGCCTATTAAAGCTCCCTCTTCTGCTGATCTAACACAGGCCTTAGCTTTACTCCAGGTGCTGCAGGGGTTATTTCCACCTCAGAAGCCTGTGATTACTCCTGCTGAAAAAGCAGCTGTTGTTCCCCCTCTGGTGCCTACTGCTACTTTGGCATATCGTGGTGGTGGTGGTGATGATGATGATGATGATGGCGACAACTATAACCAGGGTGAGAAGGGAATTGAACCTGAGGTGTCACCAGAACAGGATTTTGGTTAACCCCCTTGACCCACAGAAGATTTCTTTCCTATTTCTCTTGTGAAAGAAATGATAGAGACCCCGGATCTGCAAACAGCTGACGAGATCCATTATGAAGAGGAGGCACAATATATGGGCTTATGGGGCTGACACCCTCAAAAAGGCTCTTTTTACCTATCTATAAATAAAATAAAAATGGATGCGTTAGAAATCCTTAAGGCTCTAATTCAGCAATATGGCTAAAAAGGAGTACCTTTCAGTATACCTGGCAATCCGGCAAACTTGCTACCAGGCCTATGCAGCCCTCTACCAGAATGTTCTCTGGTAGTCAGTTGTCAACAGTGCTGAGGCTAACCCCTCTTTAACTGTGTCAGAGCTATTGGATACAGCAAAATTAGGTTTCGAGGCTTCCAAATACCAATTTCAAATGGCAGCTGACACTAATTATACTGCTGCAAGATGGATCGCTGGTGCAATAGCCCTGAGATTTGCCTGGCTGAGGGCTGCCAACCTCACCCAGGGCACACAAGCTAAGGCAATTGATTTTCCAGTGGAGGGACACTCTCTTTTTGCTGCCCAGATAGAAGCTTTAAAAAAAAAAAAAAAAGATGAATATAAAGCTACTTTTAAAAGTAACTTGACTACAGACAGACCCTCTCCTTCAACGTCTTATTCTAGGGGAGGCAGGGGCAGGTTTTCCTTTAGGAGACCTTTCTTACAGGTATAGGCTGTTACTCAGCAGCAGTACTAACCGCAGCAGATATAACCCCTGCCTTTTTCCCTTCAGACTGCTTCTCCCCATCCTGTAGGGGGCAGACTCGCCCACTATTTCCAGGAATTATCAAACTTAACAAATGGATTCTGGAAATAATGAGTCAGGGACTCTCCCTTTGTTTCAAGTCCCTTCCTCCTCCAAGGTTGAAACATTTTGCACCAGCTCCCTTCTCAGAAAGAGAATTGCTGGAGCAGGAGGTACAGGCCTTATTACGGGCAAAAGCAGTCAATCCTATTCCCCACAACCAAAGAGGACAAGGGTTCTATTCCAGATATTTCCTAACAATGAAAGCATCTCAGATTCAGACTCCCCTCAGGCCAGTACCAGTTTTCAACACTGCCTTTCAGTCTTACCTCTGCACCAAGGGTTTTTACCAAGTACATAGCAGTGATAGTGGCACACCTTAGAAGAATGGGTGTTACAGTCTTTCCTTATCTGGATGACTGACTAATTGTAGGGAAATCCCACCAACAGGTGTCAGACCACCTACAGGTAACCTAGGTTATGCTGCTGTCTCTGGGATTCCTTCTCAATACCAAAAAGTCAGTGCTGACCCCTGTACAAGTTCTGCAGTTCATGGGGGCAGAACTGGATACAGTAGTGGGAACAGTTTTTCTCCCTCAAGAGAGGGCAAAAGCTATTTGGCTCTTAGTAGGCTCATTCGCCCAGGGCAGGCCAAAGCCAGCAAAACATTTCCTTCGACCATTGGGCCACATGGCTTCAGCAGCAAGCACAGGCATAGGTGCCAGATTTTAGATGAGAGATATCCAGTTCCACCTCAGAGCACACTGGTGCCAGGGGCCAGACCCACTCTTAAAGCCAGTACCAGTAACAAAAACCTTGCTACAGGCCTTCCAAGGGTGGAGTGAACTAGAAAACATGAGGGAAGGGGTTCCATTTCTGCAGGAGCCTCCTTCTTGGGTTCTCACAACCGATGCTTCCCTGTTAGGATGGGGTGCCTACTTAGGGGATCACATCATTCATGGCTCCTGGGGCAGTGCAGACTCACTCCTGCACATAAATCTGCTGGAGCCGAGGTCTGTATACCTGGCCCTTCAGATTTTCTCTTATCATCTTCTGGGAAAGATGGTACAAGTCAGATCAGACAATACCAGAACAATGTACTACATCAACAAACAAGGAGGGACAAGGTCCACTCCTTACTGTGCAGAGGTAATGAAGATATGGAGTCTTGTTTACTCTCTAAACACCTCTCTACAAGCAATTCATCTGCCTAGCAAGGACAACACCCTGACAGATGCCTTGAACAGGATAATTCAGGCCCATCACGAATGGGCATTGAAAAGACAAGTGGTGAATGCTCTATTCAGGAGGTGGGGGATCCCAGAAATAGACCTTTTTTGCTTCCCACCAAAATCACCACTTGCCTCCCTATTGTTGCAGGGCCCCAGTGAAAGGGATAGTTCCCATGGATGACCTGATTCTTGATTGGACAGGCAGATACCTTTATGCCTTTCCTCCCTTTCCACTGATTTTCAGAGTTCTCATCAAGCTCAGGTCATAACCAGCTCGATGATCATGGTAGCACCAGCCTTGGTACTCCCTATGCTTTCAATGCCTGTGAGGAAGCTGACGCACCTTCCTCAGAGGTACAATCTACTGACTTCCTTTCAGGGGAAGGGTAGCGTTTCCCAACCTCAGGTCTCTCAAGCTCAAGGCATGGCTCTTGAGGACTTAGAATATGCAGACTGCCAATTCTCTGGAGCAGTTTTGGAAGTCTTTAGGGGTTACAGGAAACCTTCCATTAAGGAAACCTATGCCTCAACATGGAAAAGATTTTTCTATCGGGTACAATGATAAGGGTGTAACCCCAGCCCAGGCCGGGATCCCAACCCTTCTGGAGTATTTGTCTCATCTGCACTCCTTGGGGCTGCAGCACTAGACTCTGAAAGTGCACCTGACTTCAGTTTCAGCGTACCTCTCACCTAAAAGGATACCTCAATGGCATTGAATCCCATATTCAAGAGGTTCTTTAAGGGCTGTCACACTTGTTTCCCCCTCACAGGGAACCAGTGCCACCATGGGATCTTAATGTTTGCATTGTCCAGCTTATGCTTCCACCCTTTGAGCCTATGCCATCTGCAGAGCTTAAATTTGTTACCTGGAAGGTAGCCATTTTTCTGGTAGCAATCACTTCTGCCAGGAGGATTAGTGAGCTACAGGTCTTTTGTGTGGAAAAGAACTATGTTTCTTTTTACAGGAATAAGGTAGTGTTGGGAACTAATAGGAGGTTCCTCGCCAAGGTGGTCCCTGACTTCCACTTGAACCAGTCAATAACATTGCCAGTTTCTTTACTGAGCACTCCAGCTCAGGTGAGCATAGACTGCACAGCCTGGATGTCAAAAGAGCACTGAGTAACTATATGACTCATGCCATAGACCACAGGCAGGACAGACAACAGCTGTTTCTCACATATGGGGAAGTAGGTAAAGGTACTCCTGCTTTGAAAAGGACTTTATCTCGATGGATAGTCCAATGTATTCAGTTTTATTACTCAAAAGCAGGCAAGGTTCCTACTTCTTGTCTTAGAGCCCACTCTACAAGGGACACAGCTGCCACTATTGCAGCTGCCCAAGAGGTACTTCTATTGGAAATACGTAAAGTATCTATCTGGCTGTCAGCCCACACCTTCACTAAACACTATAGCTGGATACCCAGCCTAGTAGTGATACCAGTTTTGGCAAAGCTGTTTTGCAGAGTCTTTTTCCTAAATAGATTCTGCCCACCTCCTAGTGGTACTGCTACATAGTCTGCAAAGAGTAATAATATTAGTAGATTCCTGGGGTTAGAAGAAAAAATTACTCACCTGTAATATTCTTGTTTCTTCCCAGGCATCCACTAATAGTATTATTCCCCTTCCTTATCCTCCCCCTCAGAATCGATAACTAGAAAAATACTTTCCACAGTTAAGATACACAGTTGGAGTGGTATGTCACCTGCTGGCACATTCTGGTAATACCTATAGCTTGTAGATTATTTTCTTAGCGCATATCTGACTTAAGAAAAGGGGACTTTTGCTTCAGTTAGCCCTTGGCTACTCATTTGAAATGGCCCTGTTGGGCATTTAAAATTCTTTAATAGTTATTTAATTATAATTCACATATTGTTATGGCCTCTTTGCAGGCTTCTAAGAAATCTGAGTTAGAATGTAGACAGTTGGCACAAGGCTGTTTGAAAATAGATGCATTAGTTAAACATTCCATGATTAGCATATCATTCTATTCTCTGGGGCAGTCATGACTTCAAAGAGAACTGCAAAGAGTAATAATATTAGTGGATGCCTGGGAAGAAACAAGATTACTACAGTTGAGTAATTTTTTCTTGCTTACCGACTGGGCCGATACAAAGCTGCTTCCTAGGGGTCATTTTCAATCTTTTATAAGACAACACATTCCTCCCCTGAGATGGAGATGACACAAAAATAATCAAAATGTCATTGTCATTTTAAATGCTGCAAGAACTGTTACCGTGATCAAAGGCTCCCTAAAAGTATTAAGGCGCTCCAGAAAAGTAAAAATAATATGGTGAAATGCAGATACCCCCCTGTAAGCACAACAATAACGTTTATTAAAATTATACAGATACCCTCCTAAGGTTCACACTTGCACTGTAAATTAGTAAGGCAAAAAGTGCCATAACAAATGCCATAAGTAAGCAGTTCATCTAAAAGTTAATATTGTCCTCACCCCTCTGAGTCCAAGTGGGATAGGGCTTCAGTCGATACCAAAAAGTCCTGCTTTATTTTCTCCAGGTTTTTATTTGCCTCTTCCAGATCACTGAACAACAAGTGCTTGCCTACATAAGAGATTTTAAGTCTGGCAGGCATTTGAACAGAGTGTGTGATGCCAATTTTGCGAAGTCCAGCTTGAATCCCGTCATACGCTCTCCGGTGCGCCCTTGTTGAGAAACTCAGATTGGGATAACAGTGTACCATTTTGTCCACTTCCATGAACAACTGGGCATGTTCCTGAGCTTTTACTAAGGTTTATCCTGCTGATGAGAACCGCCCATAACCACCAACAGGGTATGGAGTAAGTCTGTGTTGTTAGGTTTTTTCCTCGGAGTTACTCAATAACTTGGAGTGCAGAGATGCCTTGTACATCTCCAAACCACATTTTAGAGAAAGCCATGATAAACCTAGTAGGACGTTTGGCTTCCACACAATCAGGTATGCCTAAAAGCCTGATATTTGCTGAACGTATGGCATTTCCCATGCTTTCCAGTCTGTAGTGTAGCAGCTTATTTTCTTTAACCAAGCCATTCACTGCAGCTACCCATTTATTGGCTGTCTCAGTAATTGTTTTGGATTTTGTGAGGACTTTCTCTGCTTTAGTTTCAAGTAGAGTGATTCTGTTGTTAAAATTCTCCATTTTGTCAGACAGGTATCTCACCACTTCAATAACAGCGTCTTTGATGGCCTGTAGGGTGAGTTTACGCCACATTGTCACTACTCGGCCCTCCTTTTGCTGAGGGTCATGCCAGTGGGAGCTGCTTTCATTTCCCAGTCTCCAAAGGTGGCTGGTTTTTCAGTATTCCCATGCTGTCTGCTAAACAAAAATGGGATCAAACCCAAGCTCTCGATGAGATCTGTCCACCAGTGTACTTTTTGATCACAAAAAATTAGTTTTAAGACACAAAATGCCTGTATAGGAGCTATGATGGCGTGGAGCACACTCTAGAGCTTCTTACTTTGTCGGCCACTGGCTCAGCCCCTGGAGAATGCACAGTTGCCACTAGGGTATATACAGGGCAGTAAAGTAAGATGGGCAAACTGGATGGCCTCTGGGCCTTTTTTGGCTGTCACTTTTTTGTATTTATCTTTTTACTGGTTTCAATAAAATCATAACAAACAATAAATTACCATGTCTATTAATACATACATACTTTTCTTAGAACAAATAATCAATAAAGGCAAACAAGCCAATTATTGCAAGCCATATGTTTTTTTTCTTTTTGTACTGTTGCGTTATTATCTCCTGTCCATAGTTATTTCATGGCCTACTCCTTCCCTCTTTTCATGTAAGATGAAGAGAAAAAAAGGGAAAAGAAACTCCCCCTACCAACAGGACCCTAAAAGGGGGAGTTTTCCCTTAACAAAAATGCATTACAACTGCTTTGGGTAAAGATATTCCATATTGTGTGTAGTATTACAAATGATCTTACTTGTTCTACTAAGCAGCCTCCTGTTCTTCTCACCTCTGGCCCATAGCCACCGGCTGTACCTACCCTGGTGGTCATTCCTCACCTCCTACGCTGTCACAGGTCACTCTGGTCCTCCATCAAGAAGTTACCCGAGCATGGGTCCTTGACTCTCACTTCAGTTGGATTGCCCTCCAGGCTACCTGTAAAATTATAGCAGGTATGTGATCACACCACCCCCTGTCTCAGCAATGCTACCTCTGCCACAGGCAATGACTTTATGTATTTTTCCCAGCATGCTAAGAATAACTCCTCTCTCCCCTTCAACTGATATGTTAGTCTCTCCAGTGCTAGGTTCTGTATCACCAGAGCTTTCCACTGATCGACTGTTGAATGCACTGCCTGGCAAGTGTCAGCAAGATCCGAGCCACTCTAGGATATGCTTCCCAGCCCTTTCCCCCAGTCTTCCATCCTGAATAACAATGAGGATGCTGTATCTGCCACCTGGATCCCCATTGTCCCCAACACCTCCTGTGCTGCCCTTGACCAGAAAGGCTGCAGGTCCCTGCATTCCCAAAAGTAGTGCATGTATGTTCCCTGCACACTACTGCACCTTCCGCATGTGGGTGGTATTGCAAGGTTAAATCTGTGAACCATAACAGGTGGGCAATATAGCCTATGCAGGAACTTAGATTGTGATTCCTTATGTTTGTTGCATATTAAGAGACCCATACAATATGTGTCCTCAATACTGTTGTCCACTGTTCCTCGGAGATCTGGATCCCCATATCTCTTTCCCATAGTAGTTTTACTTTCCCTGTTAAATCCGGGAATCAGTCCCTATCCTGACATACCAATCCTGCCACTAATCCCTTAGGAGAGAGTTTAGCCCTCATTAGGGAGTCCTCCAATGGCTCTAAAGTAGATAATCCCCCACCACTCTACCTCTGCTCAGCCCAAATGCCTGCACCTGGAGGTAGAAGACTTGGTTTGCTGGCCAAGGCACCTAGCTTCACCTGAGCTCTTTCCTTCTAGATTGTTTGAAAGGACAGAGCAGAGAACCTTACCAGAGCAAGGGAAAGGATTAAGACTTATTTTGGCTAAGCAGATTTACTGTGTGTTGTTATTTTTATTTTGTACTCACTGGGATTGCTACTGTTTGTTGCTAACATTTCATTGCTTTATTTTTCTCTGATTCAAATTGTTGTTGCTGGTATACCTTTTTCTGCATTATTACAAGGTGTGCCTACAGGTGTGTGGTAACAGATTACTGCTGTAATCTTCTGACTCAAATTGTCTTTTGCAAGGTATATCTTCTGTTACTGCTTTATTTTTCTCTGTAGCAAAGTGTATCTTACAGGGTATATCTTCTCTGAAATTATTACAGGTGGTGCTTTACAGGTTTTACAGTTTTATCTAACATTAGGATAAGCTTTCAGGGTTACTGCATTTGTTATTGACCAATTGTTCCTGCTCTTACCTCCTTGTTCTTTCATCCGTGGTTCTTCTTTTTTGGCAGGGGAACACCTGACCAGGCTGGGTGACAAACTATCATCCATTTCATCTGGCATCTCCTTCTCTGAGATCCTGCCAGTCTGGGAGAGGGGGGCAGATGTACAGAAGGTCAAAGAAGGGGAGATAGGGGAACTAAACATGTGGCTCAAGGGCTGGTGCCAGGAAAAAAGGACACAGATTTGTAGGGAGCTGACAACAGTTTTGGGAGCGAAAGTTCTTTAAATTTGATGGACTACATCTGACTAAAGAGGGAGTCAGTGCATTGGGGCAGAAGTTTGATGTCTTTGCAGAATATTTAAACTAGCAAATGGAGAAAGGGGTGCAGCACCCCATATGTCAAATGGGAAGAACACCCCTCCCCCCCTCAGCTAGTGATCAAACAGGGATTCAGCATGTTTGCAATTCATTTGCATCACCAGGTAAGAAAAAAGGTCCGTTCTCCCCATACAATGCACAGGGAAAATGCCAGACCTCACCCAACAACTAACACACCGAAATCTGACCAATGTAAAATCATGTACACAAAGGCTCACAGCCTGGGAAATAAGATCCCAGACCTGCAGGCAATAATGTCAGAGGCTAAACTGGACATAGTAGCAATTAGTGAGATGTGGTTTACCAGTAACCAGGGACACTGGTTTACCGGGATTGAGAAAGGGCATATTCCGTTTTGCACATTGTAAAAAAATTGTATTGTCACTGGTGTCTGCTAAGCCAAAATCCTCTTTTACCGGTGTTTGGTTTTGTGCACTTTATTTAACAATTTTTAACTCTGCTAACATGCATTTTAGCAATTTTGATTTCTACTATTACACATCCTTCCATCCTTGTACCAATTTAAAGTTATTTTAGGAACAAGATGTGATAGCAGCAGCAACACTACAGCCCCCATCCCTAAGATGTAATGGAAGCAGCACTACGACCCCATCCCTCAGGTACGATGACAGCACCAACAGCACTATGACCTGCATCCCTCTGGTGTGATGGCAGCAGCAAAAGCACTATAACCTCTCTCCCTCAGGTGTGACAGGAGCAGCAGCACTGTGGCCCCCGTCCCTTAGGTGTGATGGCAGCAGTACTACGTTCACCATTCCTCAGGTGTGATGGCAGTATCAGCACTATGGCCCCCATCCCTCAGGTGGGACAGCAGCAGTACTGCATTCCCCATCCACCAGTGGTGATGGCAGAAGCACTACAGCCCCCATCCCTTTGGTGTGATGGCAGTAGCAACAATGCAGTCCACATCCCTCTGGGGTGATGGCAGTAGTGACAGCACTATGATCCCCTTTCTTCAGCACCCACACCCCACATGCACAAGTTACAAATGACTTGGTCTCTTTGCTTGTTAGAACTCAGATGTGAATTAATCTGAACCATCACCACTAAAGTGGACTACCTTTGTTTTTTTCCTATCTATAATTTAACTGCCTGAATTTGATTTCTGCCTGTGACACTGCTGACCAGGGTTGGGGATCAGACTTGGGTGTTGGAGGGCCAGCTGGTGGGTGAAGGCTTGAGTGTCCAATGACCACTCACCATCTCCTGGGAGGGAGGGTGGGTTCATGGCTCAGCATTTTATGGCCCCTAGTGGAGGCCAGAGGCATGACAACATGTCAGCCCTCACTGCAGGAGGGAGCGTGATGGATGTCAGCTTGTGCCTTGACATTGTGTGGCCTGTCACACTCCCAAGAAAATGGGAAAACACCCACTGACCCAACCAAAGGACAGCTGTTGGTCCCTCCATAAGCCAGAATCCTCAGACATGTATCTGTTCTGACCCCTGCCATGCCCAGGATACACTGAAAGCTCTTTAGGGCAATTCTCCTCCCCTGGTAGCCTCCCACAGGGGTAGGGGCTCACTCCATGAAGGGTTACTGTGGGTTACCTGGTAGCACAGTAGTAAGGAGCAGTGGATGGTGGTCGGTACTCAGCAGTGATGGTAGGGGGCCTTGGAAGGCCTGAAGGAGTGAATGGCCAGGGGGTTAAAAACTGCTTGAATTTGCTTCTTTGAAATAAAGTGTCTTCACCTAAAAAATCCACAAGTGATTAATGGAGGACATTCAAATGGATTTATGCATCTACCAGATACGTGGATGCTTTTTTTTCCCTTGGTGTCCATGAAAAGGGTGTCTCCCAGTCTTCATGTCTTTGTTCAGATGTGAGTTGAGCACTACTCTGCCCACCAGCATCATATAACCCCTTGGGTTTTACCTTCTGTACGTCATTGACTGTGCTTTCAAAATCCACCGGCCAAACATAAGTACACTTAAACACTTAACATTTGCTTTTTGTTGAAGCAGTCTATCAGAAAACTTTTTGTTGTCACAGAGACTGAAACAGTAGGTGGGAGAAAAGCTGTAAATGATCCAATTCACCTAAATGGGGTGCTAACTGTGAAGTATTTTCATAAGTAGTAAGGCAGTTTCTTCTTTATGAACATACTTTCATTCAGACTAGTTTTCATTAAAACAGCTGAGGATTGTGGATGGCCCTACTGGTTAAAAACTTGAATAAGCTAGTTGGTAACAGCACTGATCCTGCATTTAGCAATCTACAACCTAGATACTTATATGCAAAGAATACAATAAACACCTGAATAAAATCTAAAAACAAGCTTATAAAACACATACAATGTATCTGAACATTTATCTTTACCTATACAAAATAATTTCAGCCCAAGTAAAACTCAAGTAATTACATGGTACCCTGACTACTATTCTATGATATAGTAAACATATATTGGTATTTTTTTTATATTCTTTGTAAAGCAGGTAAGGCCCACTAGGCAGGACTGTCTGTGTTCAGGAGTGACCTAGAAGCACTGGGGAGGTTAAGTGACTTGCTTGGAGTCACACAGTATGCAAGTGGAGGTTGTGGGAATCAAACCCAAGTCTGTTGGATGTACCCAGTTCATTCACTGCTTGTTACTCTAACCACTAGGCATGGGTGGTTAAACTGAATGGCTGATTACAACAAAGCAGTGCGGGTGATTTCCTTACTGACTCTGTATGCAGCAAAGCAGAAAGAATGCAAAGCACAGCAGCATTCATTTTAAGATGCTGAAATCTGGGTCAGCCTGCTGGCGCTGCAGTAGCACTATTGCTTGCAATGCCAGCGACCCAGGGTTAGAAGCGAATTCGGGTTGCTGGAGGTCTGGCCAGAGGAGTAGGATCGAGCACCTGGGGGACTGCTCTTCTTCTCCGGGGAGGGTGGGCTGCGGGTCCTGCTGCTTTACCACTACCTGTGTGACCATGGGTGGTGATGCAATGGTGCTGCAGAGTGATCAGGAGGGGAGGACCCTAGCCAGGATCTGGAGCAGTGGCATGTCTCTATGTGACCTCCCTCCTTGGAGCTCCTCTAGTGCCAGTGCCCTCAGGGACAGAGACCAGAAAACCAGGAACAATCACCCCACACTGTCCACTGGCAGAAGGGACCCAAGGTGCCCCAGACTTCATAACCAGGCTCCATGAGGGACCCACTGAGCTGCCCGACACACACTATGGGAGTGTGGATGGGTCCTGGGGTTCCCTCCCTTTCCACCTGGGCAGGGGTACAACCCAGGCAGGATAGGGGCAGGACCACAGGAGCTCCTGAGCATTACCTGGGGGTGAAGCTAAGGGATACCCAGCCTGAAAAATGGAGACTGATGCTGTGAGAAGGTGACATAGAAAGAGAAAATAAATTAAAAAAAAAAATGCTGAAATCTTAGAGATTCTGTGCAGTGACATGCAATTTCCATGAGGCACCGGTACAAGAATTCAAAATCTGCAAACCAAGCAGGATTCTGTGATTGTTACCGGTGATACCAGTAAAATGGAAAACCAGGGTCCCTGCCAGTAACCACACTTGGGAGACTTCAGTACCTGGCTATATACTGTTCAGAAGAGACTGAGGTACAAAAGGGGAGGTGGAGTGGCACTGTATGTCAATGAAAATATAAAAGCTACAGAAATTCAGAATACACATAAGGAGCCAGAAGAACTGTGGGTCACCCTGGAAACAGGAAATGGAACAGCCATAAGAACTGCAGTTGTCTACAGGCCCCCAGACCAGGGGGAGGACATAGACACATTACTGTTAGAAGATACACAAAACATGACAGCTAAAGGGGAGGTTCTGATAATAGGAGACTTCAACATGCCAGATTGTAAGCGGGTGGGTTCAATAATCAATCAATCAATCAAAGTCTTTATTTAACCAGGCAATCACTGTTGAGCAAGCTCATTTTTGAGGTGGACCTGGGTTTGTTAACAAGGAACAAGGGACAATAAACATGGGATGCAATACACAAGAAAATAGTAATAATACAAATAGAGATACAATAATACAGTATATACAAAGTATCAGCAGGTAACATTGACAGTATTACCATAACTACTATCAAGATGTACAAACTAGAATTGGATAACAGGGATAGTAAAGCTTTAAGAATTGCCAGGTTGGCCACCCTGACAAGAAAATTAGTATAGATAGGAAGTCAGAGGAGTAGACAGCAGAGAGAGTGAAAATGAAAACAAAAAGGAAGGGGTGACATCTTGAAATTCTCTTCTTTTTGAAACATTTTATTTTCTGCATAACAGGACCCTGTTACACAGATACAGATTGGTCAATACCAGCAGGAACATTTGCCAGATCTAGACACATGGTGGATTCCCCTGCAGGTAGAGGGCATCAAACAACTGGTACAACAACCCACAAGAGACAGGGCTATCCTAGATCTAGTACTGACTAACAGGGAAGGGATCACAGATCTCCAGGTAGAAGGTCACCTGGGGGGCCAGTGACCATCACATGGTATGGTTCAATTTGGCCACTACAACTAAATCATCCCATTCCAAGGCAAAAATATGGGACTTCAGAGGAGATGACTTTGATAAGATGGCCAACGGAGTTAAGCCAGCCCTGGCTAAAAGAAACACAGGTGAGGTGGTACAGGCAAAATGGGCAAGCATTAAGGATGCAATACTTGAGGCAACATCCCATTGTGTTAGACAGAAAAGGAAGTGCAAAAGAAGAAGGAAACCACTTTGGTTCTCAAATACAGTAGCAGAAAAGAACAGAGCCAAAAGGCTGGCCTTCAGGAAATATAAAGGAACACAGCAGGATGAAGATAGGGGAGGCATACCAAACTGCCCTAAGGGAAGCAGGGATGGCAGTAAGGCAGGCAAAGTCCCAAACTGAGGAAACACTAGCACAAACAGTAAAAGAAGTTGACAAGACTTTCTATAGATACATTAGTGAAAGGAGAAAGTCCAGAGGGGGTATTGCTAAGCTCAAAGGAGAAAAGGGGCATGTGAAGAGGAGGACCCTGTAAAAGCATCTATCCTAAATACATACTTTTGCTCAGTATTTACTGAAGAGGAGGTAGGCAGGGCCCACAGCTCAGCACCATGGACACGGGGAGGGGGGGATGTGAGCACTACTCCCTTCACAAAAAAAAAGGGTCCTACAAGAACTCGCTAAGCTCAGTGTGGACAAGGCAATGGGACCTGATGGCATACATCCCAGGGTTCAAAAGGAGCTAAGGGTGGAACTAGCAGAGCCATTAGCAGAACTGTTTAGTGAGTCTCTGAGCACAGGAAAGGCCCCAGAAGACTGGAGAAGGGCTCATGTGATCCCGCTCCACAAGAGTGGTAGCAGGGAGAAGGCAGGGAACTACAGACCAGTCAGTCTTACCTCAGTAGTGGGCAAGATTATGGAGGCACTCCTTAAGGAAAGGATAGTGCAACACCTGGAATCCATAGGGGCACAGAATCCAAGACAGCATGAGTTTACAAAAGGAAGGTCCTGCCAAACTAATCTCATAGATTTCTTTGACTGGGTAACCAGAGCGGTGGACAGGGGGGAGCAGTTGATGTCGCTACCTTGACTTCAGCAAAGCTTTGACACTGTTCCATAGAATATTGATAAATAAGCTGGGTAGGCTCGGGGTGGGTCAGAAGTTGGTCAACTGGTGGCAAACTGGTTGATAGGCAGAAAACAGAGAGTGGTGGTAAATGGTATACAGTCAGAAGAGATGCAAGTCACAAGTGGGGTACCTGGGATCAGTCCTGGGGCCAGTCCTCTCAATATCTTCATCAGTGACATTGCAGATGGACTAGAGGGTAAGGCTTGTCTGTTTGCAGATGACACCAAGATCTGAAACAGAGTAGATGATCCAGATGGGGTGGGCAGAATGAGAAGAGATCTGGATAAATAGCAAAAGGTTGGAAGAGTGGCAACTGGGATTTAATGCAAAGAAGTACAAGATCATGCACATAGGGAAGAGAACCCCTGAAGCCACCTATAGGCTGGGAGGGGAGTTGCTGGCAGTCACAAAGGAAGAAAGAGACTTGGGCATCATCATCATCACCGATGACCTGAAATCATCCAAGCAGACCTCTAAAGCAGTAGGTAAGGCTTGGGGGATGTTAAGGTGCATCAGTATGGGTATCACTAGTCGTTAGAGGGAGGTAATAATCCCTCTTTACAAGACACTGGTTAGGCCCCATCTGGAGTACTTCGTGCAGTACTGGAGGCCACACCTTCACAAGGACATTAACCAAATTGACGCAGTCCAGACAAGGGCAACCAAAATGGTGCAGGGACTGCATCAGAAGACATATGAGGACAGATTAACAGAGCTCAGTATGTATACCCTTGAGCAAAGGAGGGAGAGAGGTGATATGATCGAAACATTCAAACACCTTAAGGGCATTAACAAGGTAAAAGAGTCTAACATGTTTCAATATAAGAAAATAGCAGGACAAGAGGACACAGCATGAGATTGGAGGGAAGCCAATTAAGAGGTAAGAGCCAATTCCTGAGGGAGGAATTTGCCTGTCTTCAGGCCACACTGGACAGCAGTAAGGGAACCTTCCTCCAGGCCAGACTGGATGGTAAGAAGGGAACCTCCCCCATCCAGGGAGCACCAGAGCCACCACCACTGCCTCAGAGGTTGCAAAGGAAGCACAGCAGTTGGACCACAGTGGGCTCAGGGAGGGTGAGGATGGTAGAACAGAGGCACACCCAGTCAGTTGTTCCACTCACAATCCATCCACACCATTCTGGGGAGCACAGCTCCCTAGGGATGCACCCACAGAGGAGATTAAGGAGGCTGAGGACACCTGTCACAAGGAGGCCCACAGGAAGGAGGCAGAGGACACCACAAGGAAAGGAAGCAGCTCCTGGTGGGGACTCAATTATTAGGGGGATAGAACTGGGGAGCAGGAAAACTGAAGTAAGGTGCCTGCCTGGTGCCATGGCGGTTGAGGACAGGCGCATCCTCAGGATCACGAGAACAGCTGCACGGAGTCTGAGTGGATGTCATTGTCCACCTGGGGACAAATGACTTGGCTCAACATGAGATTAGAGCAGTAGAAGGACTTTGTAGAACTGGGGAGGGGCCTAAAACAAGTAGCACACACAGTATCCTTCTCAGAGGTGCTGCCTGTCAATGGCATGAGTAAGGCGAAGGTACTTTGCACCATGCAGTTTAATGAATGGTTGAGAAAATGGTGTAGAACACAGCGGTTTGGCTTCATTGGTGACTGGGGTTCCACCTGGAGGGACACCAGCCTATACTGGCAGGATGGTCTGCATCTGTCCAGGAAGGGAACAAGTCTTTTGAGCAATCGGTTTAAATGCTTCATTGGCAAGCTTTTAACCAGTCAAGGGGAGGCACTGATAAGGCAGGAAAATCCCAGCCTCTCCCTACAAAACAGGGTACTAAATGAGAAAAAGACCAAGGTAGAAAGGTCAGTGGGGGATGCTGCAACTGAAGGTAAAGCCATCAAAAAATGGAAAGCAATGAGTACCAATGCCTGTAGTCTGAGTAACAAGCTTCCTGAATTAGTGGCCTTGATGGAGGAGGAACATCTGGATATTGTGGCAGTCACAGAAACATGGTTCACACAAAACCATGACTGGGACGTAAACATACCAGGATACACTATCTACAGGAGGGACAGAGAGGGGTAATAGAGGAGGAGTAGTAGCTCTTTACATAAGGAAGGAATCAAAAGCAGCAGAACAAAGGGAAAACAGGGAGGAGGAGAAGAAGCACTGTGGGTAAATTTGGAGACCGGCAATGGCACCACAATCCCCACAGGGGTTGTATACAGACCCCCTTCTCAGGGGGAGGAAATGATAGAAAGTATACTTAGTAAGGCAGAAAAAGGGGAAATATTGCTGATGGGCAATCTGAATATGCCAGATGTTAACTGGAGTGCAGTTGCAGCAGCCACTCAAGAGTGTGGGTTATTCTAGGTGCCCTACAGGGGGCATGCCTTAGACAACTAGTATTGGAGCCCACTGAGAGGGAGCAATCTTAGACCTGGTTCTCTCAAATGGAGATGAAGAAAGGATCACAGATGTAGAAGTGGGTAGCCATCTGGGAACTAGCGACCACTCGAACAGTATGGTTCATAATAAACACAGCAATAGAGTCAAACCATACAAAGCAAAGGTACTGGACTTTAGGGAGGCTGACTTTATAAAATGGGTGAGTGCCTAAGGAATGCACTAGCAAATGGGCAGGAAGGAGGGTGGAAGAACAATGGGAATAATAAAACTGCCATCACAGAGGTAACTAGCCTTTGTGTGAAGCAAATAAACAAAACTAAATGATGTAAGAAACCACTATGGTTCTCAAAGGAAGTGGCAGTGAAGGTTCAAGAGAAAAGAAAGCTTTCAGGAAGTACAAGGAATCACAGAAGGAGCAGGACAGAGAACTGTATCAGTTAAAGCAAAAGAAGCTGGGAAGGCAGTCAGAACAGCAGAAGGCCCAAACCGAGGGAAAAGATAGCCAAGCTCAGTTAAGAAGGGGACAAAACCTTTCATAGGTACATCAGGGGCGAAAGGAAGACCAAGGGGGGATAGTGAGGCTTAATAAGGGGGGGGGCAGAGGGTGACTGTGAAAGGCAGAGATACTAAACAAATATTTTTGCTCAGTATTTACAAAGGAAGTGGGGAGGTACCTAAACAAACAGTAGAAACACTCTGGATACAGAAGTTGATACCAGCCCATTTACAGAAGAAAGGGTTCTGAAAGAACTCTTAAAACTGAAGGTGGACAAAGCAATGAGGCCTGATGGATTCATCCCAGAATTCTAAAAGAACTAAGGTGGAATTAGTGACACCACTGACTACCCTGTTTAACAAATCATGGGAGGATGGGGTGGTACCCGAGGACTGGAGGAGGGCAGATGTGATTCCCCTTCACAAAAGTGGGAGCAAGGCAGAAGCAGGAAACTACAGAAATGTTAGTTTAACCTCAGTGGTAGGGAAAATGATGGAATCACTTCTGAGGGAAAGAATTGTCAAGTATCTAGAGGCCAGAGGGGCACAGGACCCAAGGCAGCATGGATTCACAGCGGGAAGGTCATGCCAGACAAATCTGATAGATTTCTTTGACTGGGTGAGCAAAGTAGTAGATCAGGGAGGGGCTGTGGACATGGCCTACCAAGACTTTAGCAAGGCATTTGACACAGTCCCACACAAAAGATTAACATACAAGTTAGCTAGCCTGGGAGTGGGTCCCAAGATGACAGCCTGGGTAAAAAATTGGCTGGAGAATAGGACACAGAAAGTAATAGTAAATGGAGTCCACTCTGAAGAAAGGGGGGTTACTAGTGGGGTACCACAGGGTTCAGTATTAGGACCGGTCCTCTTCAATGTCTTTATAAGCGACATTGCAGAGGGACTGGAAGGAAAAGTATGTCTCTTTGCAGATGACACAAAGATCTGCAACAGAGTTGATGCACAAGGTGGGGTGGAAAGGATAAAAAGGGACTTGGCAAGGTTAGAGGAATGGTCAAATGTATGGCAGCTTAGATTCAATGCTAAGAAGTGCAAGGTAATGCACCTGGGAAACAAAAACCCAGGGGAAGAGTACACAATGGGGGGTGAGATACTAACAACAAAAATGGAAAGGGACCTGGGGTAGTCATATCAGATGACCTAAAAGGTGGGCAAGCAATGTGAGAGGGCAGCAAGGAGGGTGGGAGATACTGGGATGCATAGGGAGAGGCATCACCAGTAGAAAACAGGAAGTTATTATCCCTCTGTACAGACAGCTGGTCAGACCCCATCTGGAGTACTGTGTGCAGTTCTGGAGACCCAGTCTTCGCAAAGACATAGACAGGATGGAAGCTGTCTAGAGGAGGGCAACTAAAATGGTGCAGGGTCTGCACCGGAAGACATATGAAGAGAGACTTAAGGAGCTTAATATGTATAGCCTCGAGGAAAGGAGGGAGAGGGGGACATGATAGAAACTTTCAAGTACCTCAAGGAATCAACAAAGTCCAAGAGGCAGCATCTTTCAAAAAGAGGTGTGCAAGAACAAGAGGCACAATTTGAAGATAGAGGGGGGCGGCTCAGAGGTAATTTAAGGAAGTATTTTTCACAGAGAGGGTTGTGGATGCATGGAACGGCCTTCCAGAGGAGGTCGTGGAGTCAAAAACAGTGGTGGAATTCAAGCATGCATGGGACAGTCATAAGGCAATTCTAGGGGGTGGGGGTAGAAAGAAGTAGGCTGCTGGTTAACTAGGATCTGCAGCTTATCCAGTAGGCAGGGAAATGGGCAGACTGGGTGGGCCAAGCGGTCCTTATCTGCCATCAAATTCTATGTTTCTATGTTTCTATGAGGAGGTTCTTTTTTACAGAAACGGTGGTGGATGCATGGAACAGCCTACCTCAGGAAGTGGTGGCTATGAATACAGTGCAGGGATTCAAACAGGCATGGGATAGGCATAAGGGAGCAATACAGATGAGTATGAATAGATAGACCACTGAGAGAGCAAAGGCCAAAGGCACATTTATAAGGTAGAAAAATAAATGGGCAGACTGGATGGGCCTTGCGGTCCTTATCTGCTGTCAACTTCTATGTTACCTATATCTGTGTGTCAAAGGAATACATACTGATCCCTAAGTTCCTCCATCATTTTAATCCCTATTCTGGCATACAGGTCTCTGAGTCTGAGTACTCCTCCCAAGCTTGAAACCCTGCATCTTCTAGTGCCGGCCAAAAGGCTGGGTTCCCTACTACTGGAGTTAACCATGTATTTTCATGTTCCACCCACTGCCTTTTCTTCATTTGCTTCCAGGTTTCCAGTGCCCATTCCACTAGCGGGTTTCTGTTCCACACATGACTATACACCCTTTTACCCCCCCCCCCCCCAGTTCCAAGTACACTGACAACCTTGCCTCTCCTCCTCCATCTCCACCCAACTCACTTCTCCCCCTCTGTGAACCCAGCCCTGAATGTATCTACCCTGAATGGATAAGAAATACTCCCAATGTCTGGGAAACTAAGTTTCCCCTTTACTATACTCCTCTTCAGTTGCAGCAAGCTCATCCTGGGTCTCTTGATTTACATAAGAAGATGTCAGCAGAAGGGGACCATGTGATCCATCTAGTCTGCCCAGATTGCCTACCCCCTATTCTGTTCTTTTGAGATTACCACAGTACTTGTCCCACACTAGCTTAAAAGCAGTGACTTGGCCTCCACAACCTCTGGTGGTAAGCTGTTCCAAGGGTCCATCACCCTCTCTGTGAAGTAGACCTTCCGAATGTTGGTTTTAAACTTACCCCGTTAGTCTCAAACTGTGCCCTCTTGTTCGTGTGGTCTCATTTTTGTGAAAGAGGTTTTCTGCTTGTACCTTATTTATGCCCTTTATGCATTTGAAGATTTCTATCATATCTCCCCCCCCCCTTCTCCTTTGCTCGAGGGAGTACATTTGCAGTTGCTGTAGTCTTGATTCGTACTGCTCCTGGTACAGTTCCTGTACCATTCTAGTAGCTCTCCTCTGTACAGCCTCCAAGCGGTCAGTGTCATTTTTTAGGTGTGGTCTCCAGAATTATACACAGTACTCGAGATGTGGCCTCACCAAGGACCTGTACAACGGGAGCATGATCTCTTGCTGCCTACTTGTAATGCCCCTGTTAATACATCTGAGGATGCTTCTTGAATTCTGCGCCACCTTTTCACATTGTCTACCCACTTTTAAATCATCAGAAATAAGTGCTCTGAGGTCCCGTTCGAGTTTTGTTTCTGTTAATTGGTCACTATCGAGTATGTATGTTTTCCTTGGGTTTCCTTTACGTAGGTACATGACCTTGCACTTTTTGGCATTGAATTTCAATTGCCAGTCCCTAGACCATGCTTCTCGGCTCTTTAGATCTGCTTCCATTGCTGCCATTCCTTCAATTGTATCTACCCTGTTGCAGAGCTTTGTGTCATCTGGGAACAGGCATACCTTACCCTGCAGGCCATCAACAATGTTGCTGATGAATATATTGAAGAGGACTGGGCCAAGGACAGAGCCTTGAGGCACACCCCTGATCACCCTTTCCTCACTAGACAGTGTTCCGTTGACTATGATCCCCTGCATTCTATTGTGGAGCCAGTTTTGAACCCACTTGACTGTTTTGTGTCCTAACCCAAAGTGCTCTAGCTTATTGATTGATCTTCTATGGGGGACAGAGTCAAAAGCCTTGCTGAAAACTAAATAGACTATGTCTGCCACCCCTCCCTGGTCCATTATTTTTGAGACCAAGTGAAAGAATTCAATATTTGTTTGACATGGCCATCCTGCTGTAAATCCATACTGTTTGGTATCTAGCTGCCCTGTTTTTCTGCTAGATAAACCTGCTGAACTCCCACTCTAGAGCTTTAATGTCCCCCTTTGTCAGCCCCATTGGTAGCATTTGCATCACGTACAGGATTCGAGGCAGAACATTCATTTTCAACAGGTCTATCTACCCCATCCAAGAAATGGGTAGTGCTCCGAACCTCTGCATATCTGCCCCTACCGCCCGCATTAATGGCCCATAATTTAACCCATAGAGGCTAGCTAGATTCTTCCCCACCTTAATCCCCAAATAAGTGAGGCTATCCTTTACCTCCTTGAACTCCCACACATTTTCCTGTGATCTCTCCACCCTTTCCATTATTCTAAGCATCTTTGATTTGGAGAGATTCAATTTGTACCCAGAGAAGGCCAAGAATTTCTTAACTGCATCCAACAAAACCAGAATTGTTGTGTTTGGCTGAGTGACATTAGCAATAGATTGTCTGCTTACAGGGTGATCTTATGGTGACCTCCTGCAGGACCTACCACCCGATTCTGGATTCTTCTGTTATATGTGTTGCCAATGGCTCAATAGCTAGGGCGAACAAAAGTGTCGACAGAGGGCACCTCTGCCTTGTCCAGTGCAAATCAAAAGCCTCAGAGCACCCTCTCTTTACCAGGATCTGTGTACTAGGTGCTGTGTATGACAGCTTCACCAGGTTCACATAGAAACATAGACTTTGATGGCAGATAAGGACCACTTGGCCCACCCAGTCTGTCCATTTCCCCTACCTACTGGATAAGCTGCAGATTCTAGTTGACCAACAGCCTATTTCCTGCAACCCCCCACTATAATTGCCTTATGTCTGTCCCATGCATGTTTGAATTCCTCCACTGTTTTAGACCCCACAACCTCTCCAGGAAGGAGGTTCCATGCGTCCACCACTCTCTCCGTGAAAAAGAATTTCCTCACATTACCCCTGAGCCGTCCCCCCTCTAACTTTAAATTGTGCTCCCTTGTTCTTACACATCTCTTTTTCTGAAAGATGCTACCCTCCTGGACTTTGTTGATTCCCTTGAGGTACTTAAAAGTTTCTATCATGTCCCCCGTCCCTCCTTTCATCAAGGGTATACATATTAAGCTCTCTCAGTCTCTCTTCATATGGTTTCTGATGTAGACCCTGCACCATTTTAGTTGCCCTCCTCTGGACTGCTTCCATCCTGTCTATGTCCTTGCGTAGATGAGGTCTCCAAAACTGCACGCAGTACTCCAGATGGGGTCTCACCAACTGTCTGTATAGAGGGATAACCACTTCCTTTTTCTACTTGTGATGCCCCTCCCTATGCATCCCAGTATCCCCCTGGCTTTCCCTACTGACTTCTCACATTGCATACCCACCTTTAGGTCATCTGATATGACTACACCCAGATCCCTTTCCATTATTGTTGTTGTTAGTACCTCCCCTGCTATTGTGTACTCTTCTCCTGGATTTTTATTTCCCAGGTGCATTACTTTGCACTTCTTTGCATTGAATCTAAGTTGCCATATGTCTGACCATTCCTCCAACCTTGCCAAGTCCCTTCTCATCCTTTCTACCCCCCCCTTGTGTATCAACTCTGTTACAGATCTTTGTGTCATCCGCAAAGAGGCATACCTTTCCTTCCAGACCCTCTGCAATGTCACCTATAAAGACGTTAAAGAGGACTGGACCCAGTACTGAGCCCTGAGGTACTCCACTAGTAACCCCCCTTTCTTCAGAATGTGTTCCATTCACTATTACCTTCTGTGTCCTGTTGTGCAGCCAGTTTTCTACCCAGGCTACCACCCTGGGACCCACTCCCAGGCTGGCTAACTTGATTATTAATCTTTTGTGCGAGACTGTGTCAAATGCTTTGCTAAAGTCTAGGTAGGCCATATCCACAGCACCTCCCTGGTCTATTACTTTGGTCACCCAGTCAAAGAAATTGATTAGATTTGTCTGACATGACCTTCCTGCTGTGAATCCATGCTGCTTTGGGTCCAGTGCCCGCTGGCCTCTAGGTACTCAACAATTCTTTCTTTCAGAAGTGATTCCATCATTTTCCCCACCACTGAGGTCAAACTAACAGGTCTGTATTTTCCTGCTTCTGCCTTGCTCCCACTTTTGTGAAGGGGAATCACATCTGCCCTCCTCCAGTCCTCAGGTACCAGCTCATCTTCCCATGATTTGTTAAAAAGTGTGGTTAGTGGTGTCACTAGGTCCTCCCTTAGCTCTTTTAGGATTCTAGGGTGAATCCCGTCAGGCCCCATTGCTTTGTCCACCTTGAGTTTTAGAAGTTCTTTCAGTACTCTTCTTCTTTAAGTGGACTGGTATCAACCCCACTATCCAGAGTGCTTCTACTGTTTGGTTTAGGTAACTCCTCTCTTCTTCTTTTGTGAATACTGAGCAAAAGTATTCATTCATTATCTCTGCCTTTTCACTGTCTCCTCTGCCCACCTCCCTCTCCTTTATTAATCTTCCTATCCTCTCCCTTAACCTTTCTATGTTCCCTAATGTACCTATAAAAGGTTTTATCCCCTTCTTAACTGAGTTGGCTATCCTTTCCTCGGTTTGGGCCTTTGCTTCTGACTGCCTTCCCCACTTCTTTTTCTGCTTTTAATTGATACAGTTCCCTGTCGTGCTCTGTCTGTGATTCCTTATACTTTTTGAATGCAGTCTTTTTCTCCTTAACCTTCCCTGACACTTCTTTTGAGAGCCATAGTGGTTTTTTATTCCGCTTTGTTTTCTTTATTTGTTTCACACAAAGGCTTGTTGCCTCCATGATGGCAGTTTTGATTTTTCTCCATTGTTCTTCCACCCCTCCTTTCTGGCCATTTGCTAATGCATTCCTCAGGTATTCACCCATTTTGCCAAAGTCAGCCCTTCTAAAGTCCAGTATCCTTGTATTTGTATGGCTTGTCTCCATGGTTGTGTTTATTGTGAAGCACACTGTGCAGTGGTCGCTTGTTCCCAGGTGTCTACTGACTTCTAAGTTTGTGATCCTCTCTCCATTTGAGAGTACCAGGTCTAATATTGCTCCCTCCCGAGTGGGTTCCACCACTAGCTGTCTAAGGCATGCTCCCTGTAGGGCATCGAGAATGACCCTGCTCTTGGATGTGGCTGCAGTCTATGTTGCCCAGTTAACATCTGGCATATTCAGGTCCCCCATCAACAGTATCTCCCCTTTTTCAGCCATTTTGAGAATGCCCTCTATCATTTTCTTGTCCATTTCCTCCCCTTGAGACGGGGGTCTGTATACAACCCCTGTGCGGATTCTGATGCCATTCCCTGTCTCCAATGTGACCCAGAGTTCCTCTTGTCCTCCCCCTTTACCTTTTAGTTCTGTTACTTTGATCCATTCCCTTATGTAGAGAGCTACTCCACCTCCTCTTTTACCCTCCCTGTCCCTTCTGTAGATTGTGTACCCTGGTATGTTGACATCCCAGTCATGGTTCTCTGTGTACCGTGCTTCTGTGACTGCCACAATATCCAAGTGTTCCACTTCCATTAGGGCTACTAGCTCTGGAAGCTTGTTTCCAAGACTACGGGCATTGGTACTCATTGCCCTCCATTTAATGTTGGCTTTATCCTTTTTTACCCCATCCCGGCTCTTATTGCCCTTGTCCATTTTTCCATTTACTCCTGTCCTGCCCTCTGTCAAGCTCTGTACCTCAGCTGCACCCTACTACTCTGCCATGCTTTATGGGGAGGCTTGAACTTTCCTGTTTCCTATCAGCACCTCCCCTTGGCTAGTTTAAAAGCTTGCCAAGGAAGCCTTTAAACCTGTCACCTAGGAGCATGTTTCCTTCCTGGACAGATGCAGACCATCATGCCAGTATAGACCTTCATCTCTCAGGTGGACCCCAGTCCCCAATGAAGCCAAAGCCCTGTGCTCTGCACCAGTTTTCAACCATTCATTAAACCGCATGGTGTGCAGTACCTAGCCTCACCCCTGCCATGGACTGGCAGCACTCTGAGAAGGTTATGCTTGCTCACCTGTCTGAGGCCCTCCCCAACTCCACAAATTCATCCTGTACTGCACCGATCTCATGCCTAGCTAGGTCATTTGTCCTGAGGTGGACTATGATATCTAGTTTCCTCTCCTGTGATGCTGCTTCTGCAATCCTGAGGATTCGCTTCCTGTCCCTCCAAGCCATGGCACCAGGCAGGCACCTTACTTCCCTCTCCTCTCCCTTCCCCAGGCCTACACCCCTAACAATTGAGTCCCCTATCAGAAGCTGTTTCTTTCCCTTGTGTTGTCCCTTGCCACTCTTTTGTGGGTCTCCCTTGTGGATGTCCCCACAATTCTTCTTGGTCTCCAATGAGGGTGCCATCATAGAGGAACCTTGATTTGCCAGACCGACATATGATTTGTGTAGAGGTGCAACTCAGGGCTACACCTCTGTTCCACCACCCTCACCCTCCCAGAACCTACTGTGGTCCATCTGCTCTTCACACATGGCAACCTCTGAGGCAGTGGTTGTGGAACTGGTGCTCTTGGGTGGGGAGTCCTCCTAGTCCTTGCCAGTTCAGCCTGGAGGTGGGCAACCTCCTCCCTCAGAGCTGACAGTTGCCTGCAAATAGGGCAGCAATGCAGGTTCCAGAATGTTTCCCGGAAAATTGCTGCCCCACAGCCAGTGCATTGCACCACTCCCCACATGTCCCTCTTTCTTATAATATACAATAAGTAATATACAAATTTTTTTGTTTGTTTTTTGTGTGTGTATACTTACGCTTTATGCACTGTGCTGGGTAATTAAGAATACGACAGTTCTGCTCCAAGACCTGTTGAGGAAGTGATGTCAGAACCTTGGCTATAAAGGCAATACATAAGCTTCCCCAATCCAAACCTCCCAAGGACTGCAAACAAATATGTCCATTCAATGCAGTCAAAGGCCTTCTCAGCATCCATTGACAGCACCACCACTTGTCCAGGATGCCCAGTCCTCCAATGAACCACAGTCAATAACCTCCTCATATTGTGATATGAGAGCATTCCCTGCACAAAGTCCATCTGGTCTGGGTGTACCGATTGGGGCAGCACCAGTTCCAGTCTCCTGGCCAAAACCTTGGCAAATATCTTCATATCACAGTTTAGGAGGGAGATGGGCCCGTAGGATGCGCAGTCTGCAGGATCCTTTCCCGGTTCAGGTAACACACATATCATAGCCTATAGATAGGCTACTGAGACCTGTCCCTCTTCCACCACCTCCCCAATCATATCTGCCAGGAGTCCAGCCAGTTCCCCACACAACTTTTTGTAATATTCCATCATATATCTGTCTGCCCATCCGTCTTCCCTTTTTCATTTGGGCAACTGCCTTCCTAACCTCTTCCCTGGTTACCTGCCCCCTTCCCCCAATTTCTCTCTGTTTGTCTGGCAATTTTGGAATCTGCAACGCATCCAAGAACTCCGTAGCCAGCTGCACCATCTCAATACACTCCTCCTTACATAGCACTTGTAAAATAAGGTGAACTCTTTCCTAATTTTCTCATTCATGGTTACCACCTGCCCCTGCTGGTTCCTTATTGTTTTCACCGCCGTTGTTCCCCTCCATCTCCTGGCCAATCTTGCCAAAATAGTGCCTGGCCAGTTCTATGTGATAATGGTGATTGCACAAAGGCGATTGCCATTATGGTGAAAGTACATCAGCGAAAATCAATTTCGCAGATGTACACCCTGGCACACGGCTAAAGAGCACCGGGAACTTACATTTTTATGTTTATGCAGGGGCTGAGTCCCTCACCCCCACTAAAGTTCTCAATTTCAGGGGTGCATGTCGGGGGATGCAAATAAAAATAAAAATTCGGGCCGCGCAACAAAATGTATGCATGCCTGGACCCGAACCCGAACACTGCATCCTCACAGCTGAAGCCTGCAACCCACTCACCATGCCATGGGGCAGCTCGGCAGCCTGTTGCTGTAACATGCCACACAAACCCTCCCTCCCTTTCTGCCGTGATTGCTCCCCCCCGCGTGTGAGTGTATATAGCGACAGAATGTCACTATACCTGCAGTCGCCCCTCATCCAGTAGCCATCTGATAAGGCGCTGCTATTGAGTCGCCCTTTTTGGTGTGCACTCAATAGTGAGTGCCCTTGTCACTGGATACATGCCCGGCCTATTCCCCCACTCATGCAATCTCTGTTTAGTGTAAAATAGTGAGGTGCCCACCTCACCAGTTAGTAGTAGATTCTAGGCCCCCCTAAGCTGGTGCTCAGGTCCCCTCACAATTGTTCCGTTGGGGAAGCAGCCATTTTCTTTTCCACCTCCTTTAGCTGCCCTTCTAGGGTTTGTTTTCTAGTCCTTCTCTGCCTTTTCTGGTATGCCACATAGCTTATAACCATGCCATGCATGTAGGCATTACCTGCTTCTCAATATACTATCTTAGATGGGGCCATGGCTGTGGTTCCCTCTTTATATATGCCTCACTGCTCTTTTTAAGTATTCTTTAAACTTCTGTGAGGTAAGCAAGCACACAGGGAACCTCCATCCCGAATTTCCCCCCCCCAAATAATGTCACAATTACCATTGCATGGTCCAAAATATGTATGGGGCTATGTGATACATCTCGAATCCCCCTGTTCTTCCCACTCGCACAATAGATGTAGTCCAGCCTGGACTAAGTACCACTGGGGTTTGAAAAATAGGTGTACCATTAGCCCCCGGATTCGCTGCCTGCCAAGTGTCCACCAAGTCTAAGTCCGCCACTCCTCTCCATTGGGGCAGTCCTCCCTCATGTCTACTCACCCCCATGGAATGGCCCAGGCCCAGCTCCATCACACAGTTAAAATCCCCTCCCATAGAAACATAGAATTTGTCAGCAGATAAGGACCGCATGGCCCACCCAGTCTGCCCATTTCCCTACCTAATGGATAAGCTGCAGATTCTAATTAACCTGCAGCTTACTTCTTTCTACCCCCACCCCCTAGAATTGCCTTATGACTGTCCAATGCATACTTGAATTCAACCACTGTTTTTGACTCCACAACCTCCTCCGGAAGGCCGTTCCATTTATCCACAACCCACCCTGTGAAAAAATACTTCCTTACATTACCTCTGAGCCGCCCCCCATCTCCAAATTGTGCCCTCTTGTTCTTGCGCACCTCTTTTTTTTGAAAGATGCCACCCTCTTGGACTTTGTTGATTCCCTTGAGGTACTTGAAAGTTTCTGTCAAATCCCCCTTCTCTCTCCTTTCCTCGAGGCTATATATATTAAACTCTTTCAGTCTCTCTTCATATGTCTTCGGGTGCAGACCCTGCACCATTTTAGTTGCCCCTCCTCTGGACAGCTTCCATCTTGTCTATGTTCTTGCAGAGATTGGGTCTCCAGAACAGCACACAGTACTCCATATGGGGTCTCACCAGCTGTCTGTACAGAGGGATAACAACTTCCTGTTTTCTACTGGTGATGTCTCTCCCTATGCATCCCAGTATTCCCCCAGCCCTCCTTACTGCCCTCTCACATTGCTTGCCTACCCTTAAGTCATCTGATATGACTACCCCCAGGTCCCTTTCCATTTTTGTTGTTGTTAGTATCTCATCCCCCTTTGTGTACTCTTCCCCTGGGTTTTTGTTTCCCAGGTGCATTACCTTGCACTTCTTAGCATTGAATCTAAGCTGCCATACATTTGACCACTCCTCTAACCTTGCCAAGTCTCTTCTCATCCTTTCCACCCCACCTTGTGCATCAACTCTGTTGCAGATCTTTGTGTCATCTGCAAAGAGACATGCTTTTCCTTCCAGTCCCTCTGCAATGTCGCTTATAAAGACATTGAAGAGGACCGGTCCCAATACTGAACCCTGCGGTACCCCACTAGTAACCCCCCTTTCTTCAGAGTGGACTCCATTTACTATTATTCTCTGTGTCCTATTCTCCAGCCAATTCTTTACCCATGCTATCATCTTGGGACCCACTCTCAGGCTGGCTAACTTGTATATTAATCTTTTGTGTGGGACTGAGTCAAATGCCTTGCTAAAGTCTAGGTAGACCATGTCCACAGCCTCTCCCTGATCTACTACTTTGGTCACCCAGTCAAAGAAATCTATTAGATTCGTCTGGCATGACCTTCCCACTGTGAATCCATGCCGCCTTGGGTCCTGTGCCCCGCTGGCCTCTAGGTACTCAACAATTGTTTCCTTCAGAAGTGATTCCATAATTTTCCCTATCACTGAGGTTAAACTAACAGGTCTATAGTTTCCTGCTTCTGCCTTGCTCCCACTTTTGTGAAGAGGAATCACATCTGCCCTCCTCCAGTCCTCAGGTACCACCCCATCCTCCCATGATTTGTTAAAGAGGGTAGTCAGTGGTGTCACTAGTTCTATACTTAGTTCTTTTAGAATTCTGGGTTGAATCCTATCAGGCCCCATTGCTTTGTCCACCTTCAGTTTTAAGAGTTCTTTCAGAACCCTATCTTCTGTAAATGGGCTGGTATCAACTTCTGTATCCAGAGTGTTTCTATTGTTTGTTTTAGGTACCTCCCCCTCTTCATTCGTAAATACTGAGCAAAAATGTTTGTTTAGTATCTCTGCCTTTTCACCGTCACCCTCTGCCCACCCCCTCCCCTTTATTAAGCCTCACTATCCCTCCCTTAGTCTTCCTTCACTCCCTGATGTACCTAAAAAAGGTTTTATCCCCCTTCTTAACTGAGTTGGCTATCTTTTCCTCGGTTCGGGCCTTTGCTGTTCTGACTGTCTTCCCAGCTTCCTTCTGCTTTAACTGATGCAATTCTCTGTCCTGTTCCTTCTGTGATTCCTTGTATTTTCTGAGTGCTTTCTTTTTCTCTTGAACCTTCACTGCCACCTCCTTTGAGAACCATAGTGGTTTCTTATATCGTTTTGTTTTGTTTATTTGCTTCACACAAAGGCTTGTTACCTCTGTGATGGCAGTTTTTATTATGCCCCATTGTTCTTCCACCCCTCCTTCCTGCCCATTTGCTAGTGCATTCCTTAGGCACTCACCCATTTTGGCAAAGTCAGCCCTCCTTAAGTCCAGTACTTTTGCCTTTGTGTGGCTTGACTCTATGGCTGTGTTTATTGTGAACCATACTGTTCGATGGTCGCTAGTTCCCAGATGGCTACCCACTTCTACATATGTGATCCTCTCTCCATCTCCATTCGAGAGAACCAGGTCTAAGATTGCTCCCTCTCGAGTGGGTTCCAGTACTAGTTGTCTAAGGCATGCCCCCTGTAGGACATCTAGAATAACCCCACTCTTAGAAGTGGTTGCTGCAACTGCACTCCAGTTAACATCTGGCATATTCAGATCACCCATCAGCAATATCTCCCCTTTATCTGCCATTCTAAGTATACTTTCTATCATTTCCTTGTCCATTTCCTCCCCCTGAGGGGGGAGGGTCTGTATACAACCTCTGTGCGGATTGTGGTGCCATTGCCTGCCTCTAAATTGACCCACAGTGCTTCTTCTCCTCCTCCCTGTTTACCCTTTTGTTCTGTTGCTTTGATTCCTTCCCTTATGCAGAGAGATACTCCTCCTCCTCTTTTACCCTTCCTGTCCCTCCTGTAGATAGTGTATCCGGGTATGTTTACATCCCAGTCATGGTTCTGTGTGTACCATGTTTCTGTGACTGCCACGATATCCAAATGTTCCTCCTCCATCAAGGCTACTAATTCAGGAAGCTTGTTACCCAGACTACAGGCACTGGTACTCATTGCTCTCCATTTTTTGATGGCTTTACCTTCTGTAGCAGCATCCCCCACTGACCTTTCTACCTTGGTCTTTTTCCCATTTAGTACCCTGTTTTGTAGGGGGAGGCTGGGATTTTTCTGCTGCTTATCAGTGCCCCCCCCTTGACTAGTTTAAAAGCTTGCCAATGAAGCATATAAACCGATTGCCCAAAAGGCTTGTTCCCTTCCTGGACAGATGCAGACCATCCTGCCAGTATGGGCTGGTGTCCCTCCAGGTGGAACCCCAGTCCCCAATGAAGCCAAACCCCTGTGCTCCACACCATTTTTTCAACCATTCATTAAACTGCATGGTGCAAAGTACCCTTGCTTCACCCATGCCACTGACAGGCAGCACCTCTGAGAAGGATACTGTGTGTGCTACTTGTCTTAGGCCCCTTCCCAACTCTACAAAGTCCTTCTGCACTGCTCTAATCTCATGATGAGCCAAATCATGTGTCCCTAGGTGGACAATGACGTCCAGCTCAGACTCCTGTGCAACTGTTCTCGTGATCCTAAGGATGTGCTTCCTGTCCCGCCAAGCCATGGCACCAGGCAGGCACCTTACTTCAGTTTTCCCTGCTCCCCCCAGTTCTATCCCCCTCCCACCTTGACTATTGCAACTCCCTGTACCTAGGGCTATCGGGGGTTGAACTTCGCCATCTGCAGCTAGTGCAGAATGCGGCGGTTAGGTTATTGACTGGATCTTCCAGATCCAGCCATATAATGCCTGTGCTCCGCGGACTGCACTGGCTGCCAGTGTTTTGGTGAATCACTTTCAAGGTCAGTTTGCTGACCTATAAAGCCCTACACGATCAGGGACCTACTTACCTGAAAGAGCTCCTTTGGCCCTACTGTCCTTCCCGCCCCTCCGATCCACTGACGAGGGATTGCTAGAGATTCCCAGGTTTCGTTTGAAAACTTCAGGGGCTAAATCATTTAGTTTTATGGCCCTGACCCTGTGGAATTCTCTACCTCGTCAGGTGTGAAATTGCCCGACTGTCCTAAGCTTTAAAGGAGCTCTGAAGACCCACCTTTTTAGTATAGCTTTTAATGATTTATATTAGTTTTAAATCTGGTTTATTTGTTGTTTTATGAAACTGTACAGGTGCTTTGGTTTGAGAAAAGCGCCTTTTAAAAATAAAGTTTTGATTGATTGATTGATTGATAACAGTCCCCCACCAGGAGCTGCTTCCTTTCCCTGTGGTGCCCTCTGCCTCCTTCCTGTGGGCCTCCCTTGTGACAGTTGTCTGCAACCTCCTTAGTCTCCTCTGAGGGTGCATCCATAGGGGAACTATGCTCCCCCAGAATGGTGTATGGATTGTAGAGTGGAACAACTGACTGGGTGTGCCTCTGTTCCACCACCCTTACCCTCCCTGAGCCCACTGTGGTCCAACTGCTGTGCTTTCTTCGCAACCTATGAGGTACTGGTGGTGGCTCTGGTGCTCCCTGGATGGGGGAGGTTCCCTTGCTACTGTCCAGTGCGGCCTGAAGATGGGCAACTTCCTCCCTCAGGGCAGAGAGTTGTCTGTAAACAGGGCAGCATCTCAGCCTCCAGAAAGACTCCCGGAAGACTGCTGCCCCACAGCCATTACATTGCACTACTCCCCACATGTCTGTCTACCTTGTTTAGTATATTTATTTTGTGTGTGTGTGTGATTGGTTTGTTATATAGAAATATATATATTATATAATGTGTATGCTTATATTGTCAGAGCAGTGTGCTAGAGAAGATATGACAGTGATATGCACCTTGCCCACTTGAAGAAATGATGTCAGAACCCCAGGTATAAAGGAACTATTTCCAGGGGTGGGTGGGGTGAAGGGTGGGAAGGGTTTGGACCTAAACTGTGCCCTCACGAAACAATCAGCTAAAAGCTCTGACCTACCACTGTGATGAGTGCCTTCCTGTCAGCAAGATGCCCTACACAACACTTTGACAGAGAAAATACCCTGCTAATCAAACAGAGAAACATACAAACATCCAAGTCAGACACAGGTAAACCTCCCCAGCCCCAAAACAGCCTGGTGACTTGTGCTCTCAAAGCAGTCAGCCTCAAAACACGTCAGCTGTGCACAAGGACAGACACAGTAAACAGTATTCAGTCCCTGTGAGTTTAAACTCCTCTTGCACTGAAAATCTTAACAATTGTAACAAAAGTAAAGCAAGGTCTACCTCCCTCTGTCCATATATAGGCTGGGAAATTATTATTTAACCAGGCTATCCAGCAGGTTGCTGTACAATTGCATATCAAAGATTGAGGGAGCATAAACACTTGCATAAGTGACCTGTTCTCCCCTCACAGTGCCTTGCAGAAATATATACTGGCCCTCAGTGGGGTCTGCTACCACTCTTTTGACCCTAAATGGCAGGCTTCTATGTGACAATATCTTCACTCCCCTTTTGTGGGAGCTGTAGGAGGTAGCCCAACATGTGCCCACCAATCCCCTCACCAGTTTCTGATGTTCCTCATCAGTGAGATGGGTCTCCTGTAGCAGAGCCACCTAAGTGTTTCACTTCTTTAGTGCCAAAAGCACCTTTTTCCATTTGATAGGATTGGCAAAACCTCATATATTCCATGATACAATGACAGTCTCATTATTCATATTTACCCTCAATACTTCTCTTGAATCTTTCAGGTGATCACTCCACCATCCACGAGGTTCCCCTTTTGTAAAGAACATTTCATAAGCCACATATTCATATTTTACCAGCTGTATACATAAAAATGGAAATAACAATAATGTTCCCCACCTATTTGGCTCTGCATAGAGCTCGTATTGCCAGTCTCCCGGCCCCAACTTTGGGCCTGCAACAGGCAGGGCCCCCAACATCAACTGATCATTAACCATCACATGTTTTCTCTTATGCCTTGTTACCCCCTCAAGGCACATTGTCCCCCCCAACATCTCCATGTCACATCTCTCCAGCCTCCCCCATTGCAGCTTGGAATACAGAGTGAGACAGAGGTTGCATCCTCCCCCAGTGTATCATCCATACAAATATTATTCATTGTGTTATGTGTGCTGTTCCGACCCCTCCCTTCCCCGCCTCCACATGTCCCCCTCATTGCCCTTTAAGTGGACCCCCACCATTATATCCTCTCTTTTCACATCTCTCCCCCCCTCATTGTCTAAGATGCTCCTCTCACCTTGCCTCCCCCTCTACTTTTTCTCCCCAGTTGTAGGACTCCCCAGTGGGAATCACCACTTTTCCCAGATCCAGGTTCCATAAGGGATAAAGGTCAGTGTGCCACCCCCAGCCATCCACAGAGGATTCATGCTAACCTGGCATCCTTCACAAACCCAGGGGAAAAGATGTCTCTGGCACACCTAGGAGAGAAGACAGCACATTAGAAATTAAGTCAACGTATCCCCCATGAGCAAACACAAACACTGTGTTTATGGCATATTTATAGACCAGTAACCAGGGCCCCGAGTTTTCCGCGATTCCGCGGATGCGGCAACTGCGGAAATATCCGCTGAATTTCATCACCGCTGGAATTGTGCGTCACGGAACAAACGTCCACTTCATTTGCCGACGGGTGCCCAACTCCGGCCGGCTTCACTGTCCCCTCCAGTGACGTTACTGCCACGCTGGGAGCCCACCCCAGCATGGCAATCAATGATTTTGCCGACGGGGTGCCCAATCCCCATCGGCTGGAACGCCTCAGTCCTTGTCCACGCTGGAGCCCACCCCAGCGTGGCAAACGTCTCCAATAGTTTTTTTTTTTGCCGACAGAGGTGCCCTAATCCCCGTCGGCTTGAACGCCTCCAAAGCAGCAGCACGCTGGGAGCCACCCCAGCGTGGGCGTTGTCCCATGGGCGCTCTTTTTTTTCCTGTAAAACAAAACTGTCCCACGGGCTGTGTCTCCCGAGCCTCCTCCACATCCCGCACTCCACCCACTGCGCACTCAGCTCTCCCCACACCCCTCAATTCTATACTACTTCGACTCCGGCGCGCCGACATCTTCGGTGGACCAGGAACACGCCTGCACCTTCAAAGGCGCACGCGAACTGAGGAAATGCCGGTAAGCTGTATAATGGGCTAGATAGGAGGGGTTCAACTTTAGTGCATATCTCAGGCATTTTTGGGAATTTTTGCACCAAATTTTCAACATGGGGTTTTTGGGACCCCTTCTCATGAATGATGTCACTGTCGTGGCGTTATTCAGGCTCGAGGGGTGATTTCGCGCAGTGACTGCGCAGTGACTGAGAAATCACCCTTCCGGACCAATACCACCATGACAGTGACATCATTCATGAGAAGGGCCCAAAACCCCATGTTGAAAATTTTGGTGCCAAAATTCCAAAATGACTGTTTAACGAGCGTTATGCTGTACAGTCTACGTGAGGCTCGAAGTTCATGTAAATTTCAATATTTTCATCTAGATTTTCAACATTGCCATTTTACCACACCTCCTCATGAGCAGTACAGCTGTCATTTTTCACATCCTGCCCAAAACATGTTTCCACCCATGTAGCGCACAATGGCGCAGTCGGTGTGCGAACTCAGTGTATGGGACACATTAACAAAATCACAGTGTCACTGTTCATGAGCAGAGGTCTTAAAATGGCTATGTTGAAAATTTGGTGAAAAAATTCCTAACAATGACTGTTTTACGAGTATGTGCTGCAGTTCCTACGCACGCTCGTAAGTTCGCAAATTTTCAATATTTGCACTGCAATGACTTCCAAATACCTAAATAGCACATAGAAGCAAGCAACATTCGGCATTGACAAATGCTTGTTTGTATTTATTCCACCAAATTTGCAACATAGGCTTTTTGAGAGGCCCCTCATGAACAGCTGCACTGTCATTTCATTAATCCGTCCCGAAAGGTGATTCCACGCAGTGACAGAGAAATCACCTTTTGGGTTAGAATAACTCAATGACAGTGACTGAATTCATGAGAAGTGGTCCCAATAACTCCATGTTGAAAATTTGGTGTCAGAATTCCCAAAAATGCCCGAGATATACACCAAAGTTGAAAAAACCTTATTTATACCATTATACAGCTTACCAGCATTTCTTCAGTTCGCGGTCAGCTTTGAAGAGTGCAGACGTGTTCCCGGTCCACCAAGATCGTCACACCAGACTCCAGAGGTAAGTATGGGGTGGGGGTGGTGTGGCAATGTCACGAGTGGGTGGGTGCAGATTTTGGGAGGGGCAGGGAAATCATGGATGGTTTTTGTTTTACAGGGATTTGGCATGCTGGGGTGGGCTCCCAGTGTGCCCACCTAAGTGTTTTGGGGGGTGATGCTGCCTCACAGGTGATTGGGCACCCTGTCAGCACATGCAAGGGGGCCAAGAGCAGAGAGGGGTGGGCACCCCTCGCACACAAAAGCAAAGGGGGACATTATGCCAATGGGGAGTGGGCTCCCCCATCTGCAAAATAAACGGGGAAGTTGGGACTGAAGCTGACAGGGATTGGGCCCCTCGTCAGCAAAGAAAGACTGTTGGGGGCGTACTATGCCAAGAGGGATTGGGCACTCCCTTGTCATTCACTGTAAATGGGAAGGGTCATTATGCTGATGGGGAGTGGGCTCTCCCGTCAGCAAAAGAAGTGCATTGGGACAATCTGCAGGTACTGTCACCAGGCCCATCAGGAGGGTGTGTTATTGTGCTGCTGCATGATTGCAGTGGACCTTTTCTTAGATCTGGTGGACACCTGACGTATGCCTGGTGTCCGTGCCTGCAGCTGCCTTATTGGGGAATGAGGGACGTGCCTTGTGATGCATGCCCTGCATTCACCCACAGTGACTGCACCTCCAAATCTGCTACTAGTGCAATATGTTGGCTGGCGAGCACACGTGAGCCAACATCAAAATTGATCCCCAGGTATAGTGGCCTTCCCAGCTGGGAGGTCGCAGACATGCTCAGAGCTCCCATTTCATTATCCAACAGGACATTAAGGAGAGCCGTGCTGCCCTTCCTACTTCCAGCAGCTTCAGGTCAACATGTGTTTTCTTCAGCTTGCCCATTCAGAGGAAGCAGGACCCATTCTATCCACCAGTCACAAGTCCCTAGCTCGAGCTCCCTCCCCCTGGCAAGCCATTGCTCATTCAAAAAATAAATCCCCAG
The DNA here is from genome assembly GCA_016271365.2 of Neoceratodus forsteri. Lineage (NCBI taxonomy): Eukaryota > Metazoa > Chordata > Ceratodontiformes > Ceratodontidae > Neoceratodus > Neoceratodus forsteri. Next base: position 78,716,045 of record CM028133.1, on the reverse strand, counting down.
GCAGAGCGGCCCACCCAACTGGGTGGCCGTGAAAGGGTTCAGGGCTCCAGTCTCACCATACTCACAGTAAAATTAGATCAGATCACAGATAAAGGGGGCACAGTCGTCACTTGCTTGCTGCAGCTGTTACTTTCCTACCCATTCCCACCAATTCTCTGGCATACTGCGTGACTCATTCCAAGTCATGGAATGTATAGGTTGCTCCTTCTCAGCTTATTTTAACCACTGCTGAGTTGTCCAGCACAGGATGAAACATTCTTCGCTGTCTTTGAAATCTCTGGGGGAAATCTTGATGTAAAAACAGCTGCATCCCCTCAAATACGACCTCCTCTTCTTGCTTAAATGCAAACCATATGGCTTGCCTGTCACCAAAGTTATACAAATGAAATATCACTTGCCTCGGGGTTTCACCTCCTGGCGGCTGCAGCACCAAGGCCCTGTGAGCCCGCTTGATTTTAAATCACCAGGCACTTGGGTTGATATCTTAATACTGACACTGCAGTGCAGCATGAGGGGGGTGCTGCACTGCTGAGGTGCCGTCTTTCGGATAAGACATTAAACCAAAGTCCCATCTGCCAGTTCTGGTGGTTGTTCAGGTGGATGTTAAAGATCCCATGGCACTTCTCGAAAAAGAGTAGGGGAAGTTCTTATTGCAACTTCCAAAATGAATATACAAAACTTTACTAGGCACATGGAGCTAAATATACAAAACTGGATCGTGAAACCATAAAAAAAATAAAAATTGAGTATTACGTCTAACATTCATAATTGAACTGTAAATCTTAAAATAATCAAAGCCTTTGTAACAAAAGAAGACCTTAAAGAAAATAAGTATTAATGCATACTACCCTTACTATCGAATATTATACTTATGCAATGAAGCTCAAACTTATAAATGAAAACACTAAACAACTTAGGAATTACCATATATTGACTCCACCCTCTTCCTCTACTAAAAGAGTGGGTGAATGTTTATTAAGGCTTCAAACAATGCAAATCAAATAATACAACATGTCATGTTAACTGCACGTGAACAGAATAGTTAGCAAATCAAGATGAACATAAACCTAAATATTGAAGCATATTATAAATAATAAAAACAAAATACACTCTACAGGTGTGAAATTCTCCGGTGCAAAAAAGAGGAAAAAAGCCCTTCTCTATTTTATCAGCGCATTTCCTATGTATATATAGAGATATAGATAAATATACATATATTTTTCAAAACAATATAAGTACTTTATTAAACATGATCAGTGTAATTGTTAATTTATCTCCTTTTTGTTCTACCTTTTCCCCAAAGTTGGGGAAATTAAACCATTTTAAAAGTCTTTCCCTTCCTACGTGGTAAGTCAACCTCGTAAAATTCCTATATTTTCATAATTATCCTCTTACGTCCTATTAAGTAAGTTTCTATTTCTTTGATAGATATCTAACCATACCATGTACTTATTCTATGTTCACGGCATAACAGATGTAAGCCATACCTCTGTTTGTGCTGGAACTGTTACAAGATCCACGTGATGCTATCCCACCACTTATGGAAAACCTGTGAGGAAAATGAAAGACATTCTTAAACTTACATCTCTTAACAGTAACTTCTACCATAAAAAATAATTGAGCTTCAGAGAATACAATTTGTTAAACTGTGAGTCTGCATCTAACATGCCAAATATAGGGTGCTATGCACAAAGGGTGTGGAGGTACCACGCAAATGTGTGTACCCGCATGTGCCTAATAACCCATGGACAGATGTGCTCCAGTAGTATGCATCACTGCCAGCCACCTGTCCTGGCCCACCCCCGCACGCAGGTCTCTGCAGGGTGGCCAGGGGAGGAGTCGCCATCCCGGGCAAGCATCCAATAGGATGCCCCCCTAGGGCACACAGTGGATCCCTTGTGCTGTGTGGCATGGGTCCGGAGTTGTGCATGCCACTTACATGCACCCAGACCTGCGCGACATCCGCTGGTCCCATTGCCACCGGCAGCAAAGTCTGGGGGCACTCACCTGTCCGGCTGCCCCCTTCAGCCCAGCGGTCGGGGGCATCAGGGTGAACCCCATCCCGGTCCACCGGTGGCTCACTGGCAGGGCCTGTGGGGGCACGCAGTGGATTATGGCAGGGTCAGCCCTGAATAACCTGTTCTGCACAATGCACCCATGCGGCCAGCACTAGCGGGTTAGAAAATCCCGCGTAGTGCTGGCATGCCCCCGTAACACCCCCTGTGTGGAGCTGTCAGTGGACGTGGGGGATCGAGTGTGGTGGGTCTGTGTGCCCCCCTTCCAGAATGCCGTGCTGGGGGTGCAGTGGGTGCGGAGTGCTTACGTGCCCCTGATACGCATGTGTAGCCACTCTGCACCCTTTGTGCATAGTGCCCATAGAACTTAAAATACACTAAAAAGCGTTGTTCTATCATGCTTTGTCCACAAAAATGGTAGAATACCTAAGCATAAACTATCCAGATTCATATTATAAAAGGGGGAAGTGGGCCATTTTTGTCTTATTGTAGCCCAAAATTGTTGGACAAAGGGACATTCTAATAAGAGATGAGCCATAGATTCTACCTGCTGCAAACTTGTGCTTCTGGGGGTAATACCGTTCTTCAGTCCCTTTATGTTTTAAATTCCCCTTTATGTTGAGTTTCCCATGTAGAGAAAGCCGCATTACATCCCACATCTGATGTGGGATACGAGAAGAAAGAAACATTGTTCCTATCGTGTTTTTCTCTATTATAGATTTTGCATCAAAGTGTGTGCTTTCCGTAAAAAAATAATTATAGTTAGTGAATATATCTTTTTCCTTTGTAACCGAGTTACCTGATCTTTAGTAAGTCCCCATAACTTTATTTTCCCAAAACAAGGTTTAAAAGTGTCAGATATTTGTTGTAAAGATTTTTGTCTTGGGATCACTTCATGTGCTGACCAAAAAGGCAAAACACTTTCCAAAGTATCTTTCACCCATAGTATTCAGACTTTGTTTTGTGATGTGAGAATTGGTCTTATATTAGTGTTTAAAAACAGTAAAGCAAAACAGGCCAGGATTCACCATTTTCAATCCTCCTTGTGATTTTTCCTGGAATAAAATACTTCTTTTTATAGGGTTTAATCTATTTCCCCAAATGCATGAAAAGAAGCAACTACATATCTTTGTTTCTAGCTGTGTGGGTAAGCAATATACAGCACTTAAATGCAAGAAAATAGATAATAAAAAGGTTTTAACCATGTATATTCTTTTAAGTTTTGACATTCTCTATTTATTCCACTGAACTACTTTTTTCTTGTGCATATTAAAGTTTTATATTCCAATTCAGGAAGGCTAGATCTCCTTTCCCAAACAGAATGCCTAAAGCTGAACTTGTGTCATGTATTATGGGGATCTGAATAATATTTTGTGCATCATATTCAAAATCTCCATTAGGTAAACATTTACTTTTCTCATAATTTACTCTAACTCTTGCAATAGTTGAGAAGTAATTTAACAGGTTCCCGACTTGGAGAGGCGAGTTTTTATCTGCTACTATAATACATCCATCATCTGCATATGCCACACTCGTAATTTAATCATCCGTGCTTGGAAAGGAAACTCCTGTAATTACTGTAGAATTATGAATACGCCATATTAAAGGATCCAACGTAAACACATACAGGAGAGGGTTCAGGGGGCATTCCTAGTGCACTCCTCTACGGATTTTGTATTTTTGCCCTAACCACCCATTACAATAAGACTGTGCTATTGCCATGTGTAACATGCCTGTGTTCATGCAATGAACTTTTCTGGAATACCATATGCCATATGCATGTATATGCATGTATACTATATACAATGCCATAAATAAGAGCACGACACTCTGTCGAAAGCTTTGGCCTGGTCAATACTCTATGAAATCCTGCCAGTTCTCCTGTATGTCCTTTTGCCATAATTTCTCTAATTAAGATAAGACCATCTGTGATCTTCCTTCCTGGAATTGTTCAAGTTTGGGATGAATGAATCAAATCCTCCGCACAAAGCATAAATTTATTGTTTAAAATTTTTGTAAGAATTTTAAAATCGGAGTTCAATAGTGTAATAGGTTTCCATAGAAACATAGAATTTGATGGCCGATAAGGACTGCTTGGCCCACCTAGTCTGCCCATTTCCCTACCTAATGGATAAGCTGCAGATCCTAGTTAACCAACAGCCTACTTCCTCCTACCCATCACTAGAATTGCCTTATGTCTGCCGCATGCATTCTTGAATTCCCCCACTGTTTTTGACTTTATGATCTCCTCAGGAAGGCTGTTCCATGCATCTACAACCCACTCTGTGAAGAAATACTTCCTCACATTACCTCTGAGCTGTCCCCCCTCTATCTTCAAATTGAGCCCCCTTGTTCTTGCACATCTCTTTTTCTGAAAGATGCTACCCTCTTGGACTTTGTTGATTCCCTTGAGGTATTTGAAAGTCTCTATCATGTCCCCCTTCTCCCTCTTTTCCTCGAGGCTATGTATCTTAAGCTTCTTTAGTCTTTCTTCATATGTCTTGTAGTGCAGACCCTGCACCATTTTGATTGTCCTCCTCTGGACAGCCTCCACCCTGTCTATGTCTTTGCGGAGATGGGGTCTCCAGAACTGTACACTGTACTCCAGATGTGGTCTTACCAACTGTCTGTACAGAGGGCCAACAACTTCCTGTTTTCTACTGGTGATGCCTCTCCCTATGCATCCCAGTATCCCCCAGCCCTCCTTACTGCCTTCTCACATTGCTGGCCCACCTTTAGGTCATCTGATATGACTACCCCAGGTCCCTTTCCATTTTTGTTGTTGTCAATATCTTACCCCCCATTGTGTACTCTTGCCCTGGGTTTTGTTTCCCAGGTGCATTACTTTGCACTTGTTTGCGTTGAATCTAAGCTGCCATATATTTGACCATTCCTCCAACCTTGCCAAGTCCCTTTTCATCCTTTCCACCCCACCTTGCGTTTCAACCCTGTTGCAGATCTTTGTGTCATCTGCAAAGAGACATACTTTCCCTTCCAGTCCCTCTGCAATGTCACTTACAAAGACATTAAAAAGGACCGGCCCCAATACTGAACCCTGCGGTACCCCACTAATAACCCTCCTTTCTTCACTGTGGACTCCATTTACTACTACCAGCTGTGTCCTGTTGTCTAGCCATTGTTTTATCCAGGCTACCACCCTGGGACCCACTCCCAGGCTGGCTAATTTGTTTACTTATCTTTTGTGTGGGACTGTGTCAAATGCCTTGATAAAGTCTAGGTAGGCCATGTCCACAGCCCCTTCCTGGTCTACTACTTTGCTCACCCAGTCAAAGAAATCAATTAGATTTGTTTGACTTGACCTTCCTGCTGTGAATCCATGCTGCCTTGGGTCCTGTGCCTCACTGGCCTCTAGGTACTCAACAATTCTTTCCTTCAGAAGTGATTTCACCATTTTCCCTTCCACTGAGGTCAAACTGACAGGTCTGTAGTTTCCTGCCTCTGTCTTGCTCCCACTTTTGTAAAGGGGAATCACATCTGCCCTTCTCCAGTCCTTAGGTACCACACCATCCTCCCATGATTCATTAAAAAGGGTAGTCAGTGGTGTTACTAGTTCTTCCCTTAGTCCTTTTAGAATTCTGGGGTTAATTCCATCAGGCCCCATTGCTTTATCCACCTTTAGTTTTAAGAGTTCTTTTAGAACCCTTTCTTCCGTGAAATAACTAATATAAACCCCCTATCCAGAGTGCTTCTATTGACTGGATTAGGTATCTCCCCCTGCTTTTCCATTGTGAATACTGAGCAGAAATATTCATTCAATATCCTTGCTTTTCACTGTCACTTTCTGCCCAACCACCTTCCTCTTTATTCAGCCTCAATATCCCTGACCTAGTCTTTCTTTGCTCCCTAATGTACCTATAAAAGGTTTTATCCCCGTTCTTAACTGAGTTGGCTATCTTTTCCTAGGTTTGGGCCTTTGCTATTCTGACTGCCTTCCCTGCTTCCTTCTGCTTTAACTGGTACAGTTCTCTGTCCTGCTCCTTCTGTGTTTCCTTATACTTCCTGAATGCTATCTTTTTCTCCATTACTTTCCCCGCCACTTCTTTTGAGAACCATAGTGTTTTTTTCTTTCATTTTGATTTGTTTATTTGTTTCACACACAGGCTTGTTGCCTCTGTGATGGCAGTTTTGATGATTCCCCATTGTTGCTCCAACCCACTTTCTTGCTTGTTTGCTAGTGCTTTTCTGATGCACTCTCCCATTTTGACAAAATCAGCCCTCCTGAAGTCCAGTATCTTCACTTTTGTGTGGTTTGACTCTACAGCTAAGTTTATTGTGAACCACACTGTTTGGTGGTCGCTTGTTCCCTGATGGTTACCCACTTCAAGATCAGAGATCCTCTCTCCGTCCCCATTTGAGTACCAGGTCTAAGATTGCTCCCTCCCGAGTGGGTTCCAAAACAAGCTGTCTGAGGCATGCCCTCTGTAGGACATCGAGAATGGCCCTGATCTTGGATGTGGCTGCAGCAAAGGTGCTGCAATTAACATCTGGCATATTCAGGTCCCCCATCAGCAATATCTCCCCTTTCTCTGCCATCCCAAGGATGTCTTCTATCATTTACTTGTCCATTTCCTCCCCCTGAGATGGGGGGTCTGTATACAACCCCTGTGTGGATTGTGGAGCCAGTTCCAGTCTCTCCTCCCTGTTTACCCTTTAGTTCTGTTGCTTTGATCCCTTCCCTTACATAGAGAGCTACTCCTCCTCCTCCTCTTCTTCCCTCCCTGTCCCTCCTGTAGATTGTTTACCCTGGTATGTTGACATCCCAGTCATGATTCTCTGTGTACCATGTTTCTGTGACTGCCATGATATCCAGGCATCCCTCTTCCATCAAGGCCACTATTTCAGGGAGCTTTTTACCTAGACTAAAGGCATTGGTACTCATTACCCTCCATTTTTTATGGCTTTATTTCTTTTTGCCACATCCCTGTCCTTACTGCCTTTGTCTTTTTCTCCATTTACCCCTGCCCTTATCCCTATCGACTGCTCTATCTTGGTGTTTACCTCACTAACTACCCTTATTTTTTGGGGGGATTAGGATTTTCCTTTTCCTTTTCAGTGCCTTCCCCTTGGCTAGTTTAAATGCTTGCCAATGAAGCATTTAAACCTATCACCTAGGATCCTGGTTCCCCTCCTGGATAGATGCAGACCATCGCACCTGTATAGGCCTGCATCCCTCCAGGTGGAGCCCCAGTCCCCAATGAAGCCAAATCCTTGAGCTCTGCGCCAGTTTTTCAACCAGTCATTGAATTCCATGGTGAGGAGTACCCTAGTCTCATCCATGCCATAGACAGGTAGCACTTCCGAGAAAGTTACCGTGTGTGCTACTTGTCTAAGACTCCTCCCCAACTCCACAAACACCTGTTGCACTGCTCTGATCCCATTCTCAACCAGGTCATTCGTCCCTAGGTGGATAATGACATCCAGCTCACTCCCCCTTGCAGCTCCTTCCATGATCCTGAGAATTTGTTTCCTGTCCCTCCAAGCCATGGCGCCGGGCAGGCACCTTACCTCCATTTCCTCTCCCTCCCCCAGTTCTACCCCCCCTAACAGTTGAGTCCCCCACCAGGAGTTGTTTTCTTCCTCTGTGGGGTCCTGTGCCACCCTCCTGTGGGTCTCCATTGTGGAGGTTCCCAGCATCTTCCTTGGTCTCCACCGTGGGTGCCTCCATAGAGGAACCATGCTCAGACAGAGTGGTGAATGAATTGAGGAGAGGCACAACTGGAGGGATGCGCCTCTGTTCCACCACCCTCACCCTTCCTGAGCCCACCATGGTCCATCCATTTCCAGTTGTTTAATCGAGACCCATCTCCTGCTTTATACATAACAATAACTAAGCCAATACTCATACTATCTGGTAATTTGTTAGAGTGCAATATTACATAGAAACATAGAAGTTGACAGCAGATAAGGACTGCATCCAGTCTGCCCATTTTTCTACCTTGTGAATGTGCCATAGGCCTGTACTCTGTCAATGGTCTATCTAGTCATACTGATCTGTATTGCTCCCTTATGCCTATCCCATGCCTGTTTGAAGCCCTACACTGTATTCATATCCACCACTTCCTGAGGTAGGCCATTCCATGCATCCATCACCCTTTCTGTGAAAAAGAACTTCCTCAGATTACCCTTTAATCGGCCTCCCTCTAATCTCATGCTGTGTCCTCTTGTCCTGCTATTTTTCTTATATTGAAACATGTTAGACTCATTCACCTTGTTAATGCCCTTAAGGTGTTTGAATGCCTCGATCATATCACCTCTCTCCCTCCTTTGCTCTAGGGTATACATACTGAGCTCCGTTAACTTGTTCTTATATGTCTTCTGATGCGGTCCCTGCACCATCGTGGTTGCCCTTCATCATTCATTAGATCCACAAATTCTGCTGCTACTAACGGAATAAGAATACATAGGGGAGTCCATCCTGTCCAGGAGCTGAACCTTCTTTTAACAGAGATATAATATTTAGTAATTGTTGTTTAGAGATTGGGTTCAATAAACCGTTTACATCTTGTGGAGACAACTGTGGTAAATCACATTGTTTTAACTGGGTTAGTTGTCTAGAATCTGGTAGGGCTGTTTCTGTAAACAGGGATTCAATGTGCCTGTCTACTTCATGTAAAATGTCGGATTTAGTTGTTAATACCTTTCCTTGTGTAGTAGTTAGATAAGAAATATCTTTTTTCTGTTGTTGCATGGAGTAAAATTGGAATGGGTTAATAAAATGGTATCTGCCTTGTGTACCGAATTTTTGTTCTGTTTCCAAAGATTTTAATCTATTATATTGAATCTCCAACACTTTTTGTTTTATATCTGCCAATTCCTCTGATAAATCCCCATTCCCTTGATTTTGTTGGGAAAGAATATTTTGAAATGGAGTTCTATAGAGATTGTAAAGATCCATTTTACTCTTCCCATTTATTCTTCCCATCTGTTTAAAATAATTCCGGATATAATTTTTAGTATCCACCCACCATTCATGAAATGTATCACATAAAAATTTTACTGATTCCCTTGCTTGAATCAGATAGGTAAAGTGTTCCCATATTGGGGGTATAGTTAAAAGGTCCAGGTTCAGTCTCCAGTACCCTGGTCCATGATTCATTCCATAATAATTCAAAACATTAATTGTAACATTGCATGATCAGATGATGCTACCGGCATGACTTTAGTATTTTTTATTATCAAAGATGAGTAAATAAACCAGAAATCTAGTCTCATTGCCAGATTTCCACAAAAGAAAGTTTTTTCCAGTTGCCCTGTATGTGAAAAGGCATCTACCAGGCCTGTCTGTGATATGAAATTGTTCAAGCAATTAGCATCATAATACATTTTGTGGTCATCAGTCCTCTATCTTTCAGGTATCTACTGCAATTAAAATCTCCCCTGAGAAACACATACCGTGCTGTAAAAAGATAAGGCTGTATTAACTGGAATAGTTCTGTCCTGCCCATCTTGGTGTGGGGTGCATAAAGATTAATAAACCGAAAGTTCATATTATGTATTGATATATCTAGCAAAAAGACTCTCCCTGGGAAAATATCTAAACTAAATATTATTTTTGCTGTTGGGTTATTAACACGTTTGCCCATTCCACTACACTGGTCTTCTCCTAATGACTAAAATGTTTTCCCTATCTCCACTCAGCCATAGCTTGCTCCATTGCTCGAATATTATGTAGCCTAGTATCTTGGAAAAAGACTATGGCCCAGATATTCAAAAGGGTTGCGCCATGTGCAATAGGGTTGCGCCTGTGCAAGTCTGAAATTGCGCCATTCTGCGATATTCAGTGGGAGGCAGTTGTGCCACTAAAAACATGCTGAGCAACAGCGCAATGCAAATGAATGCATGCTGAACTGGAGGGGGAGGAACCATGCATAAACTGCACAGCCCGATATTCAGCCGGGCTGTGCAGAGTTGTGCAGGCGCAACCCGCAACCTCGCCTGCACAACTTTGAGCCAAAAAGGATCAAGTCGAGGGCCACCCACGGTGAGCTGCCGCATTGCAGGGCGCAACACAGCAGCTGCCACCTGTGGCTGGCCCTCAACCACTCCTAGTGCCCCCCGCAGCCCGATCGCGGGCAAAAGTGTAAAGGTCCCCACCCCCGACTGGCCGATCACGGGCAAAGCGAAAAGTCCCCCTCCCCCAACTGGCCCAATCGTGGTCAAAAGCTGAAAAGTCCCCTCCCCGACTGGCCGATTGCGGTCAAGCTGAAATAACCCCCCCACCAGCCCGATCGCGGGCAGCAAAGTATCCCCGAGCGTATCCCTGGTGGTCCAGTGGACGAGAAGCCTGATGGCGGGCTGGAAATGTTTAAAACCCTCCAATATATCCCTGGTGGTCCAGTGGACCGATAAGCCCGATCTCGGGCTGCAGATGTTTAAACACCCCCAGAACACATCCCTGGTGATCTAGTGTCCACCCCACCCCACCCACAGCCCCACCACCCTCCCCCTGCAGCGGCGGGGCGGCAGCATCCCACCACCTGCCGCCCGCCGCCTGCCAACTGACTGCCGGTGGGGCTGCAGCCATTGGTGCAGAGTAAGAGCCAATGGGCGTGCAGCCCATACCGCATAAGGCAGTCCAGATTTGTGGAATGAGTGGGGCCGTGGGTGGGTGGGGTGGGGGACACAGATCACCAGGGATGTGTTCTTGGGGGTGTTTTAACATCTGCAGCCCGAGATCGGGCTTATCGGTCCACTGGACCACCAGGAATACGTTGGGGGGACACTTTGCTGCCTGCGATCGGGCGTGGGGAGGAGGTTATTTCAGCTTTTGAACTAAGATTGGGCCAGTGGGGTGGGGTGGGGATTTTGTACTCTTTGCCTGTGATCGGGCTGCAGGGCGTCAGTCCCCGACGGCTGCTGCCTGGCAGGGCACCAGGTGCAAGTCCTCGATCATGGCGATCTGCATGCTAATGGCATGCAAATGGGGCCATAAACAGATGCAAATGCCCCCCTGCACCTTGCATGAATTATGGCCCCATTTGCATGACACCTTTTGAATATCGGAAATTTGCGCATGGCGCAATGGTACTTGCCCACCGCAAGTTGAATGCTCCACTCTGACCACTTGCGGTGGTGCAAGTTCCACTGTGCCATGCACAGTGGCTGTGGGCTGGGGTGATATTCAAAGGAGTTGCTCAATAGCGCAACTCCTTTGAATATCACTCCGGCCACACCCCTGCGCAACTATTTTGTGCAGCGCAAGGGCTTGTGCCACAAAACAGCGTAGTTTGAATATCCGGCCCTATGTCATTATATGTTTTTTTCAAATAGGGCATAGGTGAGTAACCTTTTCCTCTCTGACTTTATACTATTAACATTCAGGGAGGTGACAGATCATAAATACATTTTTCCATAAGTCAGCTAATACAGTTATTATTTCTTTTTTTTTAACCCATTTCTGGGACCCCATTCTAGTCTGTCTGGGCATGGAGTCTGTATCTTCTGTTATCTGTTCTGTGTCAGAGCCCCCTTTTGGCTGGGAAGATTGTATTGACGTGGAATCAGATTCTGTTCCAGCATCCGTATCCTCCTCCTGTAACACTGTGTAAGAGTTTTGCATAGTAACACAAGGAGATGTCATGACTGTTTTTGAAGGGCCTATTTTCATGAGGTTACTTCTCCATGATTGAACCACTGTGTAGGCATCTTCAATAGGAAGGGGGCGAGGCATAGCTGCTGTATCAGATACATTTTCAAGTATTGGAGTTTCAATTATTTTGGGTGGTGGAGGCTTCCTGTTGGAATGTTCTCTTTTGCTCCCCTTGTTGGTTGTGCATCAGGTCTCTGGGGTGGCCTCTCTGGTGTAGCAGGTGGACGCCTTTGCGACATGGGGGGAAGCTGCAGTCTGTTGTGCAGCTTTAACTGCTGTATTAATGTAGAAATCTTGAATGCAGAAGTCCCCATTAGTGGTATTGTGTGCAGCCCAAGGACAGTCCACAAAGGAGTGACCTTCCTCACAAAGACTGCATTTCGAAGGGTTATGACAGTCAAGTAGGAGTGCCTTACTTCTGCACATTGGACACATTTTATGATGTCACATGTTCTACTAAGATGTCTACTTGAGCTACGTTTTTAATAGTGTTGGGGTTGTCCTGGATAAAAAATAAACCCTTTATCTCGGCCAAGAAAAAAGCAGCTAGGAAGATGTTGCAGGCCTGTGTCATTCTAGAATACATTGATTTTATACTGCCAACCCCCATTCCAAAACCCTTCAGCAACTAATATTGGTTCAGGATTTAATTGCATTTTGCATTTTTTTCCAGCCAGTAGGTAATGTCTATCATGTTGACCCCCTCATTACGAAATAAGACTGTAATAACTTTGAAGGAGTGTTTTATTAATAGCATTGCCTGAAGGTGTGCCCACACCAGATTGGTTTTTAATACAGCATATTTCATCCAAAATTTGTCTAAGATGTCTGGAGTTCTAAAACTGTTATACATGTTTTCTCTTGGCGTGTGGATTAAGGTGTAAACCTCTGCCAGAGAAAAAACAAGCATCTGTTTTAGCAAACTTTTCCCACATAAAACCTGTCTGGCATATTATCAATGTGTCCCAAAAATCTTAGTCAAACAGCGTTCCTTCTTTTGGCCAGGACAACATTTTTTTTTTTTTTAATAAACTAACTTATGTAGGGCTAGCAGTAAGTCTGGGTCTAGAGTAATTAGGTATTTTGTTTTGTGGCTCAACATCTTCCTCATTTAAAGTTCCAGTTTCAGTATCAATTTCTACATGTGAATCTGATGGGATATCAAAAAATTCATCCTGGGACGTTACCTCTTTTAGGGAAAATGAAATAGTACCTGTCAAGGCTGTCTGCCATTGCTCCGACCGTGTTGTATTTCCTTTCTGTCCTGCCATGTTACCAGTCATTTTGTGCACAGAAGCAGCAGTCTGTAGTGTAGTGTGTCCCTCTGCTACCTCCCCTAGGGACTTGTTGGCATTTTCTCTCCTTCCTGTTGTTCCGAATGCTTTGCTATTCTGGTTGCAGTTTCAGGGACCCAGGGAGGGGTATCTCAGGGTCTGCAACCCATCCTCCGGTCCCTTGCTGTATCCATCCTGCATTGGAGAGTGCTTTCTCGGGAGACTACCGTTTCCCTAGCCTGTTGTTGGACCCCATCCTCGTCTTGTGGGTGATGTGTTTCTTCCGGCTCTAGGTGCTCCCCCGGTGATGATAAACACTTTCACAGCACTCTGGTGTGGTCTCGGTTGAGGTAGGCACAATCCGCCTCCGTTTCTTTTCCTTTTCAGCCTTTTGTCTCAAATTACAATTTTCTTTCTCTGCTAGTAATATCTTTTGCTTTGTGTCCTGGAGTTGTTGTTGTAAGGCTACATCCACTGCCGATTCTGATAAATCCATATCTGTCATTTCCATGCTGGGGGAGTCTCCTTCTGAATTCTCCACCAATGCAGTTGTCCTCAACACTCAAAGTTTCCACCTCAGTAGGCGAAGGTTTTGGAATGCGATGCTGGCCACCAACCCGGTGCACCCCAGCTGTTTAGTTCTCCTCACCTAAATCAAAGTGCTGTGCTTCAGCTGTGCAGTCACATTCTCCTCCTCTGTCGTCCTCCATCGCACTGGATTCCCAAGCTCTCGCAGCAGTCTAGCGCCCCCTGTGAAGAGTAGGGGAATTTCCCTGGTTCCCTGGCCAAATTTCCCCCCATTCACTAAAAATATCACCAGCAACTTAATCTGGTTCAAGTTCACTTGGCATTCATCTGTGTCCCCCTTCCCTGGGTCATGCCCAAAAATAGGCAGAATTTGTCTAGTGCGCTTACCCGGTCAACAAAAGCTAAATCAAAAATAAATAATAATAATAAAAATTGACTGTCTTTGGGGTGCAGGCCCAGCAATTCTGGCAGGACTTTTGAGCAAAACTCCTCAGCAGAGTTTCCCTCCCTGCCTTCCAGCAAACCTCTAATTCGGAGGTTGTTCCACCACTGATAATTCTCTTGGTAGTCAAGCTGCTTTCACAGCTCCTCTAGTTTCTGCTTCACCTGTGGAACCTCCTCTGGTACCCCGTCCACCCGATCCTTGATCCATGAAATTCTTTCTTCTGTCTCTGTAATTCTAGATGCCTAACTGGACAGCAGCTCCAACATTTCTGTCATTTTACTAATCAGAGCATCCATTTTTGGGCTAAGGGCCATGAGGACCTGCTCCATCACCATGTGGCCTAGCGCCCCATCTCCCTTATTGACAATGAGATGAAACCTAGACCTTCCTGCTCCACAGCTGCTCCAGCTTTCTTGGCAGATTTTGCCTTACTCCTGGCACCTTTCCCTCTGTTTGGCACCAGATATTCTTCCATGACACCTTCCCCCATCTTTTTATCTACTTTGCCCGTGATTTTTCTTTCAAAAAACACTTTCAATCGTGAATTATGTACCATGTGGAGATGAAGCTCATGGAGAGATGTCTGCTACTTTAGCTGCTCATTAACACCCCCCCCCCCGCTGTAATTTTATTTTATACAGGATTTTATGTCTCGCAGTTTGGTCAAGACTTCCTCCAGTTAATGATGTCACTGGGCTTCACACAGGTTATTTCCTCCTTGACCCATATTGGTGGTCATTCATTGGATTTGGTGTTCCTTCTGGGGATGGAGGTATCCAATTTGGTGGTGGAACCGGTTGGATGGTCTGACCATCACTCCATTGGGTTCAGTTTTGGGGCCACCCTTGTAGGCCGGCCCCTACGGAGATGGTCCAGTATCGCTTTAAGGGATGTCTCCTCTGATGGTCTGATGATGTGCTAGACCTATCGAGTTTACCGAGAGATTGCATGGATCCAGGTGAGCTGGTACTTGCCTATAATGAGGTGGTGGCAGGGGCCCTGGATTCCATTGCTCCTGTTCGTGTTCGTCCTCTCACCCTTCAACCTAAGTCTCCTTGGTTTGATGAGACTTTGAGGGAGTTGAGGAGAGTTGGACGAAGGCTGGAGAGGTGCTGGCGGAAGTCGGGTCAGGATTGTGACAAACTTAGATTGATGGATCATTATGTGATCTATCAATCAGCAATCTCTCATAAGAAGGCAGAATTCCTGTCCAGAGAGATGGCTGCTGCACAGAATAGACCAGCTCAGCTCTTCCGGACTGTGGACAGATTGTGCAATCCAGTCTGTCTGCAGCCCAGAAGAGTGTTTTCTCAAGAACGGTGTGAGGAGTTTGCTCTATTCTTTTCAGATAAGGTTGCCACAATTAGATCAGACATCCATCAAATTCTCTCCAATGGGAGTGGTGATGGTCGGCAGGAGATGTCGGACACCCAGTTTGTGTGGTCCGACTTCAGCCTTCCTACAGTTGAGGAAATTGTGATGATCATACAATTGTTGCGTCTGACCAACTGTAGTTTGGATCCAGGCCCCACACGTCTCTTAGTGGGGTGTGTGGATAAAATTGGCTCTATCTTAGCTGAGATAGTCTGTAGGTCCTTGGAGTTGGGGATTTTTCCAAATCCTCTAAAGGAGGCGGTGGTTCAGCCTATCCTTAAGAAATCCTCCTTGGGCCCCGACTGTCTGGCAAACTACAGGCCTGTCTCTAACTTACCCTTTGTTGGTAAAGTTATTGAGAATGTGGTTGCTCTGCAGTTGAATGATCATTTGACCAGCCACAATCTCTACGACTCTCTCCAGTCCGGATTTAGGAAAAGACATAGTACCGAGACAGTGTTGATTCGGGTGCTAAATGACCTCCTAATAGCGAGAGATCAAAGATCACATTCCATTCTGGTCCTTCTTGATCTCTCTGCAGCATTTGATACTGTAGACCATGGTGTGCTACTGGAACGCCTGCGGTCTATCTGGACTGTCTGGTATAGTCCTCAGTTGGTTTCGATCTTACCTCGAGGGTAGGGCAGAGAGAGTGGTGTCTGGGATTTTTCCTCAGCATCAACCTCCCTATCCTGTGAGGTACCGCAGGGGTTCCATTTGGCACCCATGTTGTTTGCAGTATATATGTTGCCTTTAGGAGCGATTATTAGGCAGTATGGTCTGAGTTTTCACTGCTATGCAGATGATACTCAGCTGTACATGTCCTTTGCGCCCGGTCACGATACTGCCTTGTTGGTTTTTAATAACTGTCTTGCTGAAATCCAGGACTGGATGAATGTGAGTTGGCTGAGGTTGAATCCTGTTAAAACTGAGGTGTTGGTTGTGGGCCAGGATCGCTGGGAGGCGGGTTTATTGGTTGGATCACCCTCGGGTTTATGGCTTGGGGATACTCCGCTAATTACCTCAGACCGAGTGCGGAATCTGGGCGTTGTATTTGATGACCGCTTGACATTTAAATTTCAGGTGTCAGCGGTTGTCAAAACCTCTTTTTACCATCTGAGGAACATCGCCCGGGTGAAACACCTGGTTTCCCCAGCGATCTGTCTACTTTGGTCCACGCTTTCGTTACCTCCCGCCTTGACTATTGCAACTTGCTTTACCTAGGGCTTCCTGGGGTTGAGATTCGCCGTCTGCAGCTAGTGCAGAATGCGGCAGCCAGGCTGTTGACTGGCACTTCTAGGGCCAGTCATATAACGCCTGTGCTCCGTGGTCTGCACTGGCTGCCAGTTTACTGGCGAATCACCTTTAAGGTCGGTTTGCTGACCTATAAGGCCCTACATGATCAGGGACCGGTTTACCTGAAAGATCTCCTTCATCCCTATTGTCCCCCCCGCTCTCTCCGATCCACTGACGAGGGATTGCTGGAGATTCCCAGGGTTCGTTTAAAGACCTCAGGGGCTAGATCTTTTAGTTTTATGGCCCCAACCCTGTGGAATTCTCTACCTCGTCAGGTGCGGGAAAGCCCTACTGTCCATAGTTTTAAAGAATCTTTGAAGACTCACCTTTTTAGGAAACCATATAATGATTTTTAATATTGGTGTTTGTTGTATTTGTAATTGTTTGTTTAGTATTGTATTTGTTGTATATTGTATTGAAATTGTTTTATCTAGTGTTGTACAGGCGCCTTGGTTTTTAGAAAGGCGCCTTAAACAAATAAATAAAGATTGAGATTGAGATTGAGATTTATCCCCTCCTAACACTGCCCCAGGGATCTACCCTGTATAATAAGGAAACAGTAGCCAGGGGGTGATGAATGTCTGCACAACCAGTAAATCTTGGTGCCTTCTATAATAAATGTTCTGAGAACAATAGAGCTCCAATATGTAGAAGCACTCACCAAACCATTATGTAGTCTGCTAAATCATATTTACAGTATGTACATTCTTAGCAACAGAGTCTGTTGGCAGACTTCATTATTCCATTATTAAGGAAATACCCTGTCCAGCTGATTTACACTGTCATCCAGATGGCAGGTGCTTTTTTTTTACTTCTCTCTGTTTCTCCCATGATCCACCCTCCGCCACCTGGCATGGGCCATGCCTTACAGCCTCAGTGACACAGTGTAACACCTGTGGAAGGAGCAAGATCCCTGGTCCACCCACAGGGGTCACTGTGTGCTGGAACCTGCCTCCAACCTTTTCTGTCTGAGGCACACTGCCCTCTGGCAGCTGCCTGGCCTGTCCCCCAACGTAGTGACAATAGTCCGCTCCCAACCTCCAACATGCTGCTGCTGCTGGGCCATAAGGGAGGCCTCTCTGCTGTCATTTTCTATGTTTCTATCAGCACATTTATACACCACTTACCTGCATTGCCACCTTCCACATCCCTGCAGCTGCTCAATCTGCACCGCCACTGACCCACGTTCACATGCCGAGTCTCTGCACCACTGTATAGCCATTTTGTATTCTACCAGCTTTTTAACTGCCTTTCCAGCTGGTGGTGGGGAGACTGTCAGCAGAGCAGGTGGTGCTGAACAGTACTTGATCCAAATAAGCAACATACACTTCAGTGTCTGTGAATGCAAGTTGCTGCCATGCACTGCAGTGTCTGTGAACGCGAGACACTGCCATGCACTGCAGTGTCTGTGAATGTGAGTTGTTGCCATACACTTCATTGTCAGTGAACGTGAGTTACTGCCATATATTTCAGTGTCTGTGAATGTGAGTTACTGCCATGCACTTCAATGTCTGTGAACGCGAGTCGCTGCCATACACTTCAGTGTCTGTGAATGTGAGTTGTTGCCATACACTTCAGTGACTGTAAACACGAGTCACTGCCATACACTTCAGTGTCTGTGAGTCACTGCCATGGACTTCAGTGTCTGTGAATGCGAGTCGCTGCCATACACTTCAGTGTCTGTGAATGTGAGTTATTGCCATACACTTCAGTGACTGTAAACACGAGTCACTGCCATACACTTCAGTGTCTGTGAGTCGCTGCCATGGACTTCAGTGTCTGTGAATGCGAGTCGCTGCCATACACTTCAGTGTCTGTGAATGAGAATTGCTGCCATACACTTCAGTGTCTGTGAACACGAGTCGCTGCCATGCACTTTAGTGTCTGTGATTGCGAGTCATTGCCATACACTTCAGTGTCTGTGAAGGCGAGTTGCTGCCATGCACTTCAGTGTCTTTGAATGCAAGTTGCTGCCATGCACTTCAGTGTCTGTGAGCATAGTCGCTGCCATGCACTTCAGTGTCTGTGAGCGTGAGTCACTGCCATGCACTTCAGTGTCTGTGAACGTGAGTCGCTGCCATACACGTCAGTGTCTGTGAATGCGAGTCACTGCCATGCACTTCAGTGTATGAGAATGCGAGTCACTGCCATGCACTTCAGTGTCTGTGAACGTGAGTCACTGCCATGCACTTCAGTGTCTGTGAAGGTGAGTCTCTGCCATACACGTCAGTGTCTGTGAACGCGAGTCGCTGCCATACACTTCAGTGTCTGTGAATGCGAGTTGCTGCCATACACTTCAGTGTCTGTGAACGTGAGTCGCTGCCATACACGTCAGTGTCTGTGAATGCGAGTCACTGCCATGCACTTCAGTGTATGAGAATGCCAGTCACTGCCATGCACTTCAGTGTCTGTGAATGCGAGTCGCTGCCATGCACTTCAGTGTATGTGAATGCGAGTTGCTGCCATGCACTTCAGTGTCTGTGAACGCGAGTCGCTGCCATACACTTCAGTGTCTGTGAATGCGAGTTGCTGCCATGCACTTCAGTGTCTGTGAATGCGAGTTGCTGCCATGCACTTCAGTGTCTGTGAATGTGAGTCTCTGCCATACACTTCAGTGTCTGTGAACGCGAGTCGCTGCCATACACTTCAGTGTCTGTGAATGCGAGTTGCTGCCATGCACTTCAGTGTCTGTGAACATGATTCGCTGTCATGCACTTCAGTGTCTGTGAATGCAAGTTGCTGCCATACACTTCAGTGTCTGTGAAGGCGAGTTGCTGCCATACACGTCAGTGTCTGTGAAGGCGAGTCACTGCCATGCACTTCAGTGTCTGTGAAGGCGAGTCACTGCCATGCATTTCAGTGTCTGTGAAGGCGAGTTGCTGCCATACACTTCAGTGTTTGTGAAGGCGAGTTACTGCCATGCACTTCAGTGCCTGTGAAGGCGAGTCGCTGCCATGCACTTCAGTGTCTGTGAAGGCGAGTCGCTGCCATACACTTCAGTGTCTGTGAATGCGAGTTGCTGCCATACACTTCAGTGTCTGTGAAGGCGAGTTGCTGCCATGCACTTCAGTGCCTGTGAAGGCGAGTCGCTGCCATGCACTTCAGTGTCTGTGAAGGCGAGTCGCTGCCATACACTTCAGTGTCTGTGAATGCGAGTTGCTGCCATACACTTCAGTGTCTGTGAAGGCGAGTTGCTGCCATACACGTCAGTGTCTGTGAAGGCGAGTTGCTGCCATGCACTTCAGTGTCTGTGGACATGAGTTGCTGCCATACACTTCAGTGTCTGTGAACGCGAGTCGCTGCCATGCACTTCAGTGTCTGTGAACGTGAGTTACTGCCATGCACTTCAGTGTCTGTGAAGGCGAATCACTGCCATGCACTTCAGTGTCTGTGAAGGCGAGTCACTGCCATACACATCAGTGTCTGTGAATGCGAGTTGCTGCCATACACGTCAGTGTCTGTGAAGGCGAGTCACTGCCATGCACTTCAGTGTCAGTGAAGGCGAGTAACTGCCATGCACTTCAGTGTCTGTGAAGGCGAGTCGCTGCCATACACTTCAGTGTCTGTGAAGGCGAGTTACTGCCTTACACTTCAGTGTCTGTGAAGGCGAGTTGCTGCCATACACGTCAGTGTCTGTGAAGGCGAGTTGCTGCCATATACTTCAGTGTCTGTGAAGGTGAGTTACTGCCATGCACTTCAGTGTCTGTGAATGCGAGTCGCTGCCATACACTTCAGTGTCTGTGAAGGCGAGTTGCTGCCATATACGTCAGTGTCTGTGAAGGCCAGTCGCTGCCATGCACGTCAGTGTCTGTGAATGCGAGTCACTGCCATACACTTCAGTGTCTGTGAAGGTGAGTCACTGCCATACACTTCAGTGTCTGTGAAGACGAGTTGCTGCCATGCACTTCAATGTCTGTGAACGTGAATTGCTGCCATACACTTCAGTGTCTGTGAACGCAAGTCGCTGCCATGCACTTCAGTGTCTGTGAAGGCGATTTGCTGCCATGCACTTCAGTGTCTGTGAATGCGAGTCGCTGCCATGCACTTCAGTGTCTGTGAAGGTGAGTTGCTGCCATACCGTCCAGTGTCTGTGAAGTTGCTGCCATGCACTTCAGTGTCTGTGAACGTGAGTTGCTGCCATGCACTTCAATGTCTGTGAACGCGAGTCGCTGCCATACACTTCAGTGTCTGTGAACATGAGTCGCTGTCATGCACTTCAGTGTCTGTGAATGCGAGTCACTGCCATACACTTCAGTGACTGTGAAGGCTAGTTGCTGCCATACACGTCAGTGTCTGTGAACGTGAGTTGCTGCCATGCACTTCAGCGTCTGTGAACGTGAGTTGCTGCCATGCACTTCAGTGTCTGTGAAGGCGAGTCACTGCCATGCACTTCAGTGTCTGTGAAGGCGAGTCGCTGCCATACACGTCAGTGTCTGTGAATGCGAGTTGCTGCCATACACTTCAGTGTCTGTGAAGGCGAGTTACTGCCATACACTTCAGTGTCTGTGAAGGCGAGGTACTGCCATGCACTTCAGTGTCTGTGAATGCGAGTCACTGCCATACACTTCAGTGACTGTGAAGGCGGTTGCTGCCGCTACGTCAGTGTCTGTGAGCGTGAGTTGCTGCCATGCACTTCGAGTGTCTGTGGGAGTCACTGCATGCACTTCAGTGTCTGTGAAGGCGAGTTGCTGCCATGCACTTCAGTGTCTGTGAACGTGAGTTGCTGCCATGCACTTCAGTGTCTGTGAAGGTGAGTCACTGCCATGCACTTCAGTGTCTGTGAAGGCGAGTTGCTGCCATGCACTTCAGTGTCTGTGAACGTGAGTTGCTGCCATGCACTTCAGTGTCTGTGAAGGCGAGTCACTGCCATGCACTTCAGTGTCTGTGAAGGCGAGTCGCTGCCATACACGTCAGTGTCTGTGAATGCGAGTTGCTGCCATACACTTCAGTGTCTGTGAAGGCGAGTTACTGCCATACACTTCAGTGTCTGTGAAGGCGAAGTACTGCCATACACTTCAGTGTCTGTGAATGCGAGTCGCTGCCATACACTTCAGTGTCTGTGAATGTGAGTTGTTGCCATACACTTCAGTGTCTGTGAGTCGCTGCCATGGACTTCAGTGTCTGTGAACGCGAGTCGCTGCCATACACTTCAGTGTCTGTGAATGAGAGTTGCTGCCATACACTTCAGTGTCTGTGAACACGAGTCGCTGCCATGCACTTTAGTGTCTGTGATAGCGAGTCACTGCCATACACTTCAGTGTCTGTGAAGGCGAGTTGCTGCCATGCACTTCAGTGTCTTTGAATACAAGTTGCTGCCATGCACTTCAGTGTCTGTGAACGCAAGTCGCTGCCATGCACTTCAGTGTCTGTGAACGTGAGTCACTGCCATGCACTTCAGTGTCTGTGAACGTGAGTCGCTGCCATACACGTCAGTGTCTGTGAATGCGAGTCGCTGCCATGCACTTCAGTGTATGAGAATGCGAGTCGCTGCCATGCACTTCAGTGTCTGTGAATGTGAGTCACTGCCATGCACTTCAGTGTCTGTGAAGGTGAGTCGCTGCCATGCACTTCAGTGTCTGTGAATGCGAGTCGCTGCCATGCACTTCAGTGTATGTGAATGCGAGTTGCTGCCATGCACTTCAGTGTCTGTGAATGCGAGTCACTGCCATACACTTCAGTGTCTGTGAATGCGAGTTGCTGCCATGCACTTCAGTGTCTGTGAATGCGAGTTGCTGCCATGCACTTCAGTGTCTGTGAATGCGAGTCTCTGCCATACACGTCAGTGTCTGTGAACGCGAGTCGCTGCCATACACTTCAGTGTCTGTGAATGCGAGTTGCTGCCATGCACTTCAGTGTCTTTGAACATGATTCACTGTCATGCACTTCAGTGTCTGTGAATGCAAGTCGCTGCCATACACTTCAGTGTCTGTGAATGCGAGTTGCTGCCATACACTTCAGTGTCTGTGAAGGCGAGTTGCTGCCATACACTTCAGTGTCTGTGAAGGCGAGTTACTGCCATGCACTTCAGTGTCTGTGAATGCGAGTTGCTGCCATACACTTCAGTGTCTGTGAAGGCGAGTTGCTGCCATATACGTCAGTGTCTGTGAAGGCGAGTCGCTGCCATGCAATTCAGTGTCTGTGAATGCGAGTCACTGCCATGCACTTCAGTGTCTGTGAAGGTGAGTCGCTGCCATACACTTCAGTGTCTCTGAAGGCGAGTTGCTGCCATGCACTTCAGTGTCTGTGAAGGCAAGTTGCTGCCATGCACTTCAGTGTCTGTGAATGCGAGTCGCTGCCATGCACTTCAGTGTCTGTGAAGGTGAGTTGCTGCCATACACGTCAGTGTCTGTGAAGGCGAGTTGCTGCCGTGCACTTCAGTGTCTGTGAACGTGAGTTGCTGCCATGCACTTAAATGTCTGTGAACGCGAGTCGCTGCCATACACTTCAGTGTCTGTGAACATGAGTTGCTGCCATGCACTTCAGTGTCTGTGAATGCGAGTCACTGCCATACACTTCAGTGACTGTGAAGGTGAGTTGCTGCCATACACGTCAGTGTCTGTGAACGTGAGTTGCTGCCATACACTTCAGTGTCTGGGAAGGCGAGTTGCTGCCATGCACTTCAATGTCTGTGAACGTGAGTTGCTGCCATGCACTTCAGTGTCTGTGAAGGCGAGTCGCTGCCATACACTTCAGTGTCTGTGAAGGCGAGTTGCTGCCATACACGTCAGTGTCTGTGAAGGTGAGTCGCTGCCATGCACTTCAGTGTCTGTGAATGCGAGTCACTGCCATGTACTTCAGTGTCTGTGAAGGCGAGTCGCTGCCATGCACTTCAGTGTCTGTGAATGCGAGTCACTGCCATGCACTTCAGTGTCTGTGAAGGTGAGTTGCTGCCATGCACTTCAATGTCTGTGAACGTGAGTTGCTGCCATACACTTCAGTGTCTGTGAAGGCGAGTTGCTGCCATGCACTTCAGTGTCTGTGAATGCGAGTTGCTGCCATGCAGTTCAGTGTCTGTGAAGGTGAGTTGCTGCCATACACATCAGTGTCTGTGAAGGCGAGTTGCTGCCATGCACTTCAGTGTCTGTGAACGTGAGTTGCTGCCATGCACTTCAATGTCTGTGAACGCGAGTCGCTGCCATACACTTTAGTGTCTGTGAACATGAGTCGCTGTCATGCACTTCAGTGTCTGTGAAGGCGAGTCACTGCCATACACTTCAGTGACTGTGAAGGCGAGTTGCTGCCATACACGTCAGTGTCTGTGAACGCGAGTTGCTGCCATACACTTCAGTGTCTGGGAAGGCGAGTTCCTGCCATGCACTTCAGTGTCTGTGAACGTGAGTTGCTGCCATGCACTTCAGTGTATGTGAAGGTGAGTCACTGCCATACACTTCAGTGTCTGTGAATGCAAGTCGCTGCCATACACTTCAGTGTCTGTGAAGGCGAGTTGCTGCCATACACGTCAGTGTCGGTGAAGGCGAGTTACTGCCATACACTTCAGTGTCTGTGAAGGCGAGTTGCTGCCATACACGTCAGTGTCTGTGAATGCGAGTCGCTGCCATGCACTGCAGTGTCTGTGAAGGCGAGTTACTGCCATGCACTTCAGTGTCTGTGAACGCAAGTCACTGCCATGCACTTCAGTGTCTGTGAAGGCGAGTTGCTGCCATGCACTTCAGTGTCTGTGAACGTGAGTTGCTGCCATGCACTTCAATGTCTGTGAACGCGAGTCGCTGCCATACACTTCAGTGTCTGTGAATATGAGCCACTGTCATGCACTTCAGTGTCTGTGAATGCGAGTCGCTGCCATGCACTTCAGTGTCTGTGAAGGCGAGTTGCTGCCATGCACTTCAATGTCTGTGAACGCGAGTCACTGCCGTGCACTTCAGTGTCTTTGAACGCGAGTCGCTGCCATGCACTTCAGTGTCTGTGATTGCGAGTCGCTGCCATGCACTTCAGTGTCTGTGAAGGCGAGTTGCAGCCATACACTTCAGTGTCTGTGAATGAGAGTTGCTGCCATACACTTCAGTGTCTGTGAACAAGTTGCTGCCATGCACTTCAGTGTCTGTTAAGGCGAGTTACTGCCATGCACTTCAGTGTCTGTGAAGGCGAGTTGCTGCCATGCACTTTAATGTCTGTGAAGGCGAGTTACTGCCATGCACTTCAGTGTCTGTGAAGGCGAGTTACTGCCATGCACTTCAGTGTCCGTGAATGCGAGTCGCTGCCATGCACTTCAATGTCTTTGAATGCGAGTTGCTGCCATACACTTCAGTGTCTGTGAATGCGAGTTGCTGCCATGCTCTTCAGTGTCTGTGAAGGCGAGTTGCTGCCATGCACTTCAATGTCTGTGAAGGCGAGTTGCTGCCATGCACTTCAGTGTCTGTGAACGCGAGTCGCTGCCATACACTTCAGTGTCTATGAACGCGAGTCGCTGCCATGCACTGCAGTGTCTGTGAAGGCGAGTTGCTGCCATGCACTTCAGTGTCTGTGAAGGCGAGTTACTGCCATACACTTCAGTGTCTGTGATTGCTAGTTGCTGCCATGCACTTCAGTGTCTGTGAATGAGAGTTGCTGCCATACACTTCAGTGTCTGTGAACACGAGTCTCTGCCATACACGTCAGTGTCTGTGAATGAGAGTTACTGCCATGCACTTCAGTGTCTATGATTGCGAGTCGCTGCCATGCACTTCAGTGTCTGTGAATGCGAGTCGCTGCCATATACTTCAGTGTCTGTGAATGAGAGTTGCTGCCATACACTTCAGTGTCTGTGAATGAGAGTTGTTGCCATACACTTCAGTGTCTGTGAATGCGAATCGCTGCCATGCACTTTAGTGTCTGTGAACGCGAGTCGCTGCCATACACTTCAGTGTCTGTGAACGCAAGTTGCTGCCATGCACTTCAGTGTCTGTGAACAAGTTGCTGCCATGCACTTCAGTGTCTGTGAAGGCAAGTTACTGCCATGCACTTCAGTGTCTGTGAATGTGAGTCGCTGCCATGCACTTCAATGTCTGTGAATGCGAGTTGCTGCCATGCACTTCAATGTCTGTGAATGCGAGTTGCTGCCATACACTTCAGTGTCTATGAATGCATGTCTTCATTGTCTAGAAGTCTTCTGAACCGGCCCCTGCTTCTATTCTTCCAGACTGGTCCAAGACAGTGGGCCCTTCAATGGAGACTAATGTGCTGTGAATGGTATTCCCACTCGGGCTGTGCATGACAGTGGGTTGCAAGTGACCATTGTGTTTCAGGACAGGTATGACAAACACTTATCTGATGTACCCTTACAATCCCGGAAGGCCTACATGTGTGGGGGCTGAGCAACAAGTCTTATCTATATCTAGGATATGCCTGCCTCTTCTTGTCTTTTCCTGCAACTGTCACTGGCATAGAGGAGCAAGTAGAGACACTGGCCCTAGTGTGTCCCCCCAACGGACTGTATGATGGGGTTCCCCTGTTAATTGGAGCAAATGCTCACATATTTGGGAGACTAGCACAACTCTGTCATGTGAAACAAGGGCAGCCAACTGGATGTGCCCTAAGAATTCCAGCCTTAGTAAAAAGGGCTTATGACTGGCAATAGAGACCCGATGAAGTGGACCCAGATAAGCCAGTGGGGATAGTGTGAAAAAAAGGAACCTGACTCCTTGGTATTGGCCCCCAATGCCCTTTGCACAATCCATGGAGAAGGTCACCTAAAGGGAAAGTAAAGAACAAAATATTAATGTTGGATGCACCAGGAAATGGAAAGTTGCCAGAGGGATTATTGGTCAAACCCAGCATCTTGCCTGCTCATGCCCATGCCTATGCATGAGTGATGGTCCAGATTCAGAATGTGTCAGATCAGGAGATTCGGGTGAACAGAGGATGCACCCTAGCTACAGTACACTGCACCGACACTGCAGTATTACCCAGCAACAAGTGCTCTGGCGAGAAGGAGAAAGTGACCCCAGACTTATTTGACTTTGGTGACTCCCCGTTGCCAGCTGAATGGAAGGCTAGAATTACCAAGAAACTCGCTCAGACAGACCAAGTGTTTTCATTAAAAGAATGGGATGTGGGGTATGTCCAGGGTGCAGAGCATCACATACGTCTGCATAATGACTGGCCATTTCGAGAGAGATCCCGAAGTCTCGCCCCAGCAGACATAAATTATGTGAGGAGACACCTGCAGGAAATGCTCGCTGCTGGTGTGATACAAGAATCAAGGAGCCCATATGCCTCTCCCATTGTGGTTGTGTGTAAGAAGAATGGGTCGGTAAGGATGTGTGTTGATTATCGAACCCTGAACCGGCGGACCATCCCTGATCAATACACCATGCCCCGTATACAAGATGCCCTGGATTGTTTGAATGGGAGCAAATGGTTTTCGGTATTGGATTTTCGGAGCGGATACTACCAGATCTCGGTGACCCAGGAGGACCATGAGAAAACAGCCTTCATCTGTTTTTTGGGGTTCTACGAATTCCTGAGAATGCCACAGGGGATTTCAGGCACCCCGGCCACCTTTCAGTGACTGATGGAATGTGCGGTGGGAGATATGAGCTTACTGGAATGTCTAGTGTACTTAGACAATGGCATTGTGTTTGGGCGCACATTAGAGGAGCATGAGACCCAACTGTTTAAAGTCCTAGACGGATTGGAAGACTTCGGCCTCAAGCTGTCCATTGACAAGTGCCATTTTTTTCAAACCTCTCTGAAGTATATGGGCATATAGTATCTGCAGAAGGGATAGAGACTGATCCCAGTAAGGTTGAATCACTGACTACTTGGCCCCAGCCCCATAATTTGAAAGAACTACAACGTTTCCTGGGGTTCTGTAGTTACTACCGCAGGTTCATAAAAGACTATTCCAAGGTGATTTGCCCGCTATTGAATCTTACCTAGGGTTACCTTCCTACCAACCATAAATATAAAAAAGGGTCTGTCAAAGAATCAAAGAAAGTGTACTTCTGCACAGGTGAACTTTTTGGGCCCAGCTGGACACCCGAATGTGAAGCAGCCTTTCACGAAGTCATATACCAGCTCACCCACGCGCCCCCATCCTCACCTATGTTGACCCCACTGAGCCCTGTGTGCGCTGCATATGGACGCTAGTCTGCAGGGTCTAGGAGCTGTGCTGTATCAAGACCATGAGGATGGTTTGAGACCAGTGGCCTTTGCCAGTAGGAGCTTGACCCCGTTGGAGCTAAACTATCCTGTGCACAAGCTGGAGTTCCTTGCACTAAAATGGGCCATCGTCGACCAGGTTCATGAATACCTCTATGGGGCAAAGATATTGGTGCAGACCGACAATAACCCATTAACCTATGTACAGACCATCTAAGTTAGATGGCACTGGGCACCGGTGGCTTTCCACCTTATAAACCTATGATTATGCTGTTGAATACAGGCCAGGACTGAACCATATTGATGCTGACACCTTGTCATGAAGGTCAGTTTCCAAGTGTGATTGGGTCAGGCTGTCTGAACCTGACATCTGAGCCTTGTGCCAAAAATTTGACCGAGATGAACAGATGTCTGCAATACAGTGGACTGTTTAGTAGATTGCTTGGGACCTCCTGATACCTGTATACTGGCTGCCTATTGCCACTTTTCTGCTCTAGATATTAGTGCACTACCTCAGTTTGACAATGATAGCATTCAGTGGGCTCATTCACAAGATTCTGTGATTCAGGCCGCACTTCATGCCCTGCATGCGGGGAAAGATGTATCCAAGTTGCGTTTCCCTGACTTGCGAAATGCTTTATTGTTTAAAGAAGGCACCAGGTTGAAGCTACTCAATCAGTTGTTATACAGAGAGGCAGCAGATCATAGTGGCCAAGTAGACAAGCAACAATTGGTCCTGCCCACAGCCTTTAAAGACTTGGTACTGGGGTCCCTCCACAATCACATGGGGCACCATGGTATTGTCAGGACCCTTGACCTGGTATGATCTCACTTCTACTGGCCCAAGATGGGGGCCGATGTTGAGCAACATGTAAAGACTTGTAGTCCCTGCCTGCAATGAAAAGCCTTGCCTCAGAGAGCTGTCCCCCTTGTTAATATTACTACCAGCACCCCCATGGAACTGGTCTGCATAGACTTTTTGTGTTTGGAACCCGATCAGTGGAGTACTGGCAGTGGTGTTAGTGGTTAAGGATCATTTCACACAGTATGCACAAGCGTTCCCCACCAAAGATCAGAAGGTCTCTACCGTGGCCAAGGTGCTAGTGAAGAATTTCTTTGTCCACTATGGTGCCCCCCAGTGGATCCATTCTGACCAGGGCAGAGACTTCGAGAGTCAACTAATCAAAGAAATGCTCTGTCTGTGGGGGGGATGCGGAAATCAAGAACTAGTGAAACGATGGCCGAGGGGTGCTGGAAAAGACCGTAGAGAAGGCTCAGGAAATCCCAAGTCCAGCTTCTTTGTGGAAGCTTATCACCTGCAAGCGGACCCTCAACCAGAACGTTTTAACTGCACCCTTCTAGATATGCTGGGCACCCTCCATCCAAAAGACAAGCATAGGTGGAGCCAGCAGATTAGCACCTTGGTCCACACATACAGTTGCACCAAAAATGATGCTACTGGGTTCTCCCCCTACTACCTCACGTTCAGGAGAAAGGCTCCACTGCCAGTTGATGTCTGCTTTGGGGTATCTCCAGATAGGGTCTGAGCCGAAAACTACATGCAATATGTACAGAAACTGAAAGCTCAATTGAACCATGCCTATCAACTGGTCCAAACCACATCCGCCAAGAGAAATCTAGCTAACAAAGAGAGGCATGATAAAAAAGTATAGGCTCAAGAGCTTTGACCTGGAGACCGTGTGTTGTTACGCAATTTGGGACTGCATGGCAAACACAAAATTGCTGATCGGTGGCACTGTCTTCCCTATGTAGAAGTTGAAATGTTGGATGAGTTGCCCGTGTACAAGGTGCGCCCGGAGAATAACTGCAAAGCTGTCAAGACCATGCACCGTAACCACTTGTTACCAATCAGCCAAGTCATAATTGAGGCTTAGCCATCAGAAATTGATTCCCCTGGGCCAGTGACTCATGCTGCTGCTGCAAGAAAGAGACAGTTAACCTGCCCCAGCGGTTGTAGATTTAAGGTTTTCTCCGCAGCAGGCCCAGAATGATAGTGACTGTCAGTCCACCTCTGATGGTAGTGTGACAATACCTATTACCCCTCCTACGAATTGAGTCAGTTGTTTTGTGGAAATCCTATACTGAATCATGGGGATGAAGATGGGCCTTCTGGACTGCCTAACTCCCCAGCTTCGTCCTTAAAACCAATGCTCCCTGAAAATGAAGTGCAAAATATTACGTCTGAGGTTGTGGACTCTCTGTGTTTTTGTGGAACTGTGTGAATTGCCCAAAGAAGGGGCTGATGGTCTGAGTCTCTCTGCTGACACACCAGAACTTGAAGAACAATGTGAGAGTGTTGACAGACCCCCTTCAGTGCCGCAAAGCCTAATTGTGCCAGAGACTCCTCAAAATGAGCAGCCTGGGCCTCCATCAGAAGATAATGAGTAAAGTGTTGTGGAAACAGAGCCTACAGAGCAAGGAGTTGACAGTGCTCCAAGTTTGGACATGCCCATCCATGCAGAGGCACCCCTCACAAGTGACAAAAGCTCCAAAGTTAGTGCTGAAAGTACAGAGACTGTGGCTGCTCCCCCCAGAAAGACTGGCCGAGCTGTCAAGCCAGTGCTACACTTTAGCTATGATTCCCCTGGGAGGCCAGTGAATTTGCCTCTCAATATGGTTCACAAAGGGGTTTATGTTTCGCCAAGCTCACTGCCCAAATTGAGCTTGACAGCCTACTCCAGGTTACTTGTTCTTCCCTCTCACCATGGTACCCCTGCCACATTCAGCCCCAAGTTAGCTGATAGGGAAGGGCCCCCTCTTACACTGTTTAATGTACAGTACAAGAAGTTATTAAATGAATCAGTATTACTTGTATGAAACATGCATAAGTATCGTCAATATGGATGTAGTAATGTGAAGTATATAGAAGGTATAGTAAAGTAGCAAGTTTATGTTAACTGATGAATGATGGTACAGACTTGACACAGACACCAAGTTTTCTCCAGGCAGGGAAGGGCGTAACCCCCCTACAAATAGGAGTTCCCAAAAAGTCTTCCTTGGGCTTTCCTAAATGCTCACTGCCAGGCTGGTGTTCTGTGTTTTAGCAGTTTAAATGTATTGCCAGAGAGTGACTGTATAGCCTCTGTGTACTGTCTCTTTAAGAGCTGCCTAGATTGCAGTCATAATTAATCTGAAAGGGAGCTCTGTTAGAAGATATACTTGTTTGCTGATCATTTGTTAGAGTAGTAATAATATTGCAGTTTGGTCTAACCTGCCTTCTTTGCAGCATGGACAGTTCTGATTGTTTCCATCATCTTGTTTGTTTTTAGTTATTTAACCAGGTGAGACACACTAAGCTGAAAGCTTTTTTACAGGCACAACCTGGGAGCACAGGGAAGTTAAGTGACTTGCTCATGGTCACACAGTATGCAAGTGGAAGCTGTGGGATTCAAACCCAGGTCTGGTCTGCTGGATGTCACCAGATTTGCAGCTCAGAGCCTTAAACCACTGCGCTATACTGCCTCCCTTGGTCCTGGTCCTGGTCTTGGTCCTGGACTGCAGAATGGGCCAATAACTACATTTGAGACTCTAAAATGAAGCCTGCCTACAGGGGCTTGCTGGGGCCAAAACTTCTAGGAATTGTAGTTTGGGGCTTTTTACACCTAATATAACCTGGAGGGGGAGCCCTTGTTGTGACTGACAGACAGATCAGCCAACCAAACCTTTTGGATCTTGGGAAAGTCCCACACTGCTTGCAGTTTCAGTTAGACCTAAGTTGGGAAGTGAACAGCTCAAGGTAGTTCGAGCAGCAATCCATAGTGGATTCACGTGAGAGAAATGTGAAAAGTCCTGAATTTTGGCCTGCATGCCTGCCTGCTGCCCTGAGAGGGAACTTGTGCCTTTTTTGGACTGAATCCCAACTTGGAGAGTGAAGTAAGCCACTGAATTGTGATCAGGCTCCTACCTGAAGAAGACCGAAGATTTGCTGAATGCAATCGGCCTGTCTGACCTTCCAGCCACCTCTGAACTCCTGGATTGTGCAGAGACTCTATAATTGTGACCAGAGAGCCTTTTGCCTGGTACAGTGGAATTTCCATACATGTGAATGTGTTGTGTGCTTATAGTGGGTCGTGATTTGGTTCCCCACTGTGGTTTGAACTGTATTCTGCTTGCTGGAAGCCGCATCCAGCCCCACAAACTGAATCCAAAATCATCTCCATTGGGCCTGGGTCTTGCCAAACTGGCCCAGCCCAACTATCCGCTGCACAGAGAAAGCCATCGATGAGAGACCTGCCTGAGGATCAGCCCCCTGCTCAACACTTGAACAGGAACGATGCCTTGGTAATTCGTGTAAGTCCCACTTCTCCGGGCACTCCAGCTCAACAACCTGCAGTCTCGATTTTACCCTGCCTGTGTCCAGTATTGGGTATTGTGAGTAAACATCAGGGTTGCTCCCTGAAACAATAGCTAAATCTAAAGTGTTTTCATCTGATTGTCTTGTTGCTTTTTTTCTCACAAACTGAGCCCTCTGGTTCCGGATTACCAGTAGTGTGTGTTGTGCATGTTGCTTTCTTCCATCATAGGGCTCCAACCAGCTGCAACGTTCCTGGCTAGCCCACCATTTTC
This sequence comes from Neoceratodus forsteri, assembly GCA_016271365.2. Taxonomy (NCBI): domain Eukaryota; kingdom Metazoa; phylum Chordata; order Ceratodontiformes; family Ceratodontidae; genus Neoceratodus; species Neoceratodus forsteri. Next base: position 78,683,816 of record CM028133.1, on the reverse strand, counting down.
CTACCTGGGTACCCAGAGTGTGTGACTGTGTGGGGACTTAAAGCGCATGCATAACTGTTTGATTAATATAGCCTTTAAGCCAATCAACCTGATTACGCCCCTTCCTTGTTCAAGTCCCCTGAATAAATCAGATCTGACTTTTTCTGCATTTATCCTGACTGTGGTTCCAGTTTGTGCAAAGAGTACTGTACTGTTGCAATTTATTGTGCATAACTTTGATTTTACAGGGAGTCCCCAGGGTCGAGCCAGAGGAACCAGCCCTGGTGGTAGGAGCAAACAGTGTGGGTACTGGTATGGTGTGCAAGGGGTACTGTGAAAGGGATTACTGTATTTTGCTCAGGCCACTAGAAGGGAAAGAGGAGGGTTATAGTGTTCAGGAGGGCTGTGCCCAGGTTAGTTTGAGTACTACCAACCCTGTCCTCCGTGTGGAGGCACCCTTTTCAGAACTCAGGCCCCTTAACCTGCTACTAGTCGTGCAGGCAGGGGTTGTAGCCCTTGGGATAGCGCCACCTAGGGGTTACATATGCATGTCTGAATGCCACAGTTTTGCCATTTGGGGATTGCGTTTCATTCTGTCTGTGATCCCTGTTTCCTTTTAAATGGGTAGTGGGGTGGGCATTTTGCGCCATTTTACTCAGCTGTGTGAACAGCCCACATCACACACAGCATTGTGACAGAATTTTCCCAGCCTGCACTTGTGTTTCTTTTACCTGCAGTCACACTAACTTTTCAGACTCGAGTTCAGCTAAATGTTGTTTCTGGTACTGTAAAGACAGCTGACAGTGATTCTTTTTGTAAACAGAGGGCTAAAAATTGGGAAAAAAATACGGTCTCAGAGTTGAGCAGTGACACTGGGCACGCACTTATCCATAAGTGCATACCCAGTGTTACGGCTTGAATTTGAGACCATGTCTTTTCCAATATTTAGCCCTTGGTTTACAAAAAGAACCACTTCCCCAAGTTCAGCTATGTTTACGCTACCAAAAAAATCTTTAGCTAAACTCGGGTCAGAAGATTCATTCACGATCTTTGTGGTGCCATCACCCCAACTCTATCACTCTCCTCCTCGCTGGAACCTTCCTTGAAACACCGGAACTTGAGGGAGTATCCCTCCAGGGCCATGCTATCTGAATGCTGCTGCACAGCATTTCAGCAAGAATGGATAAAAAGAATTACACGGTGCTGATGTAAATCTCTAACTGTGTGAATGAGGTGTGACAAAGCGCAACCTCGACACGGGATTCAGGATCAGCTTTGCGGAGGTTAAGGAGTCTCAGGAAGACCAGTTTGTTAACATCAAACCAACCAGGTATATTTTTATTTTCTTAATATGGTTGGTAACACAGAACTTCGGGCTTCTGCCCTTTTCCTTTTTAAGCCCCACCGGGGAAAATGAAACAAAAACAGAAATAAAGAGGCCTAGCTCCGGGTGAGATCACTGTCTAAACAATCCGTGATCCTAACTAGAAACCCCCCTTTTCCAGAAGGCTAGACCTTCTGGAAGAACACAAACAGTAAAACGGAAAACTCACAATGGAAATAACTTTTTTCCTTTTGGCCTAATTCAGGAGACCAATCTCCTGAGGGTTGCTTAAGGGACTCCTGTTCTGGAACACATCCAAGCAGCTTGTCAGCCCTCTACCCCTGCAGCAACTGCTGCTGGCTTTTCCTTCCTGATTTTAAAGCTCTTTTGTCTGTGCAGCTGTAGCCAAGCAGCCAAATCAGCTGCAGCTGTACCCTGACTGTCTTACTCAGGGAAACCCCCTCTCCTCCAGTACTGAGTTTACCACACATCCGTCTACCTAGCTCAACACTATATGGTTGGGCCGCCTGTGCTGAGAGGTAGAGTCTTTGGGAAAGTCCGTCTGCATTTCTGTTCAGTGTCCCCGCTCTGTGGTGGACCACAAAGTGGTACGGTTGTAGTGCAAGGAACCATCTCATCACTCTGGCATTTTTTTCCCTGTTTGTTTGCATCCACTTGAACGGAGCATGGTCCGTCACCAGAGTGAACTTGCGACCTAGTAAGTAATATCTGTGGGTTTCCGTTGCCCACTTCACTGCAAGGCACTCCTTTTCCACTATGGCATACCGCTGTTCCCACGGTAACAACTTCCTACTTAGGTACAGGATGGGGTGCTCTTCACCTGCTACCACCTGGGAGAGTACTGCCCCCAATCCAACATCCGAGGCATCTGTTTGCAGAATGAATTCTTTATCGAAATCTGGGGAGACCAGTACCGGATCAGAACAGAGGGCCATCTTGAAGTCGGTCAATGCCTCATCCGCTGCTTCCGACCACCTCACAACGTCCGGTGCTCTTGCCCTGGTTAACTCCATTAATTGAGCGGCCCGAGTGGCAAAGTGAGGGATGAACCTCCGATAGTAACCAACTAACCCTAGCCCTCACTTGCTTCTTCTTGTTTGGTTGGGGCCAGTTTTGAATTGCTTCTACCTTCTTCACCTGGGGTTTCACCAATCCCCGCCCAACCACATAGCCCAAGTATTTTGCCTCTGACAAGCCGATCTTACATTTGGTGGGGTTCGCTGTCAATCCGGCCTCTCGTAACTTATCTAGTACGGCCTCAAACTTCTGAAGGTGAGTTTCCCAGTCCGTACTATGGATGACCACATCATCAATATGGGCGGCAGCATAGTGAGAGTGTGGGCACAGCAGTCAGTCCATCATGCGCTGAAAGGTCGCAGGTGCTCCATGCAGACTGAATGGGAGGACTTTGTAGTGGTATAAACCCCCTAGGGAGATGAAGGCGGTCTTCTCCTAAGCTGCCCTTGTGAGTGGGATCTGCCAGTATCCCTTCATAAGGTCCAAGGTGAAGAGGTATCTGGCCTTCCCCAAATGGTCAATCAGTTCATCGACCCTAGGTAGGGAGTATGCATCAAACTGCGATAACTCATTTAGTTTTCTGAAATCATTACAGAACCTACAAGTATTATCCGGCTTTGGCACGAGGACGATGGGGCTTGACCATTCACTATGGGACTCTTCTGTGACATTGAGCTTCAACATCCTCTCGACTTTAGCTCGGATTTTTTTCCTCTTGGCCTCTGGGATACGGCAGGGTCTTTCCCTTATCCTTACGCCCGGTGCTGTCACAATGTCATGGTAGGCTGTGACCATCCGACCAGGTCATTCAGAGAACACATCCCCATTTCGCTGAACCATTTCCACTGCTTCTTTCTACTGTGTAGGAGACAGCTTAGGTGAGATATGGACTTGCCCCTCTGTTTTACCTTCTACCAGGGTTACGGCCAATGAGACACAGCAGGCCTCCTGGTCTTGCCACACCTTCAGGAGGTTAATATGGTATATTTAGAACTTCTTCCTGCGATCGGGTTGGCTTACTTTATAGTTCACATCACCAACAGCTTCCACGACCTCGTATGGACCCTGCCGCCTGGTGAGCAGTTTGCTTTCTACTGTGGGAACCAGGACCATCACCTGATCCCCTGGCTGGAACTTCCGGATCCTCCGCCTGATGGTCATAATAAGTCCATTGGGTCTCTTGGGTCTTTTCTAAGTGTTCCCGGACAATAGTAGTGACCTGGGCCAACCTTTCCTGCATTTTGGAGATATACCCAATCACACTGGCTCCTTGTGGCTGTTGCTCTTCCCAGTCCTCCTTTAGTATATTGAGGATACCCCCTGGGCCGGTGGGCATATAACAACTCGAAGGGGGAGAATCCGGTGGATGCCTGTGGGACCTCTCGGATAGTGAGCATTAAGTAGGGAAGGAGGAAGTCCAAGTCCTTTCCGTCTCGGCTCACGACTTTCCGCAACATCCCTTCAAAGTCTGATTAAATCGTTCGACCAGACCATCTGTCTAGGGGTGGTACACTGAGGTCCTCAGGGCTTGGACCTGGAGTAGTCTGCAAAGCTCCTGCATTAAACATGAGACAAAGGGAGTATCCTGGTCCATCAGTATCTCCTTTGGGAATCCGACCGTCATGAAGACTTGAATGAGCTCTCGGGCAATCGACTTAGAGGCTGTGTTATGGAGCGGGATCACATCCGGATGTCTTGAAGCATAGTCTACAAAGACCAGAATGTGTCGGTGGCCCCAGGCTGACCTGTCTAGGGGGCCTACCAGGTCCATCGCAATCCTCACGAAGGGTTCATCGATGATTGGCAAGGTCACCAATGGGGCTCTTAACTCCGGCTGCAGGGACGCCAACTGGCATTCTGGGCACAAAGCACAGTACCTCCTTACCTTGGCATAAATTCCAGGTGAGTAGAATCTTTGGAGTATGCAGCGCAGTGTTTTTTCGACCCCAAGGTATCCTCTGAGAAGGTGAGCATGTGCCAAATCCAGTACCGCCTTCCTGTGCTGGCGAGGGACCAGCAACTTTTCCACATCATGTTCTTCATCTGGTATCACTCAGTATAGGAGGTCATTATTTAAAATGAAATATGGTCCGGGTCCCTTGGCTTTGCCTTCTACCGGCACCCCGTTAATCTCCACAACCACTGACTGGATGTTCTGAAAGAGAGGCTCGTCTATTTGGTCCCGACCAAAGTTCCTGGAGGCTATCCCAAGGGTACTCAATTCAGGGAGATTTGACTCTGTCTCCGCCTCTGGGTCCTCCTCTTCCTCCCTACAACTCTCCCCTCGGGCACCAGACTGCTCACCCTGTTGTCCCTCTGGGAGCAGGGTTCTACCTCCCACCAGCACGGACCTGCCATTGGCAGCCAGTATCTTGGTCCCCAACTTTTTACAAGACCTGCATTCCTTTCATGATTTCTGGGACTTTCCTGCCTCCCCATACAACTCGGGGTCCCAATGCCTGTAAGGGAAATAATCGGGTGACTCCTCTGATCCCTCGAGGATTCCTAGCACCATAGCCTCGGTTACTGGGGCCCTGGCCTCCCGGGTTCCCCCCTCATGGAGTAATCTCTCAAACTCCAGGAAATCTCGACCCACCAGGGCAGGATGTGTCAATCAAGGGAGGACCTCCATTGTGATCTGCCTCTCCTTCCCCTGTGCTTCCATGATAACTAGCGCTGTGGGGCAATAAAACACTGTGCCATGGACACAGGTGATCCTGGTACGTTTCTGGAAATTAATTTGGGAGGGTTGCACCAAACTGCGAACTATAAGGGTGACCTCACTCCCCGAGTCAACAAGGGCCATAACTACCTGTCCGTTTACCTTAACCACCCGGGTTAAACGGTGTGAAGTGGTGAACCACCCCTACCACATTAATCAAATGGCAGTCGCTCTGTGGGGAACCACCCCAGTTGCACTGCATTGGTTCAACCCCATTTGGGCAGTTGGCAATTACATGTCCCCGCACCCTGCACCTATAACAGTGGTAGCGTTCTCAGGGTGACCCTGGACCCTTTGGGCTTCTTGGGGAGGTTAGGTCCCCCTCTATTTTCGAACTCAAAAGTCCCTTCATGGCCTCAGACCGCTCTTCAGTAGTTCTTCTTCTGAGCCCTGTCCGGTCTGACCTCTCGGGGGGTCGGTATCTCCGGTTTGTAGTACGCCCCAAGTCCCGGAGGTAGCCGACTCCAACATCCGGGGAAAGTTACTTCATGGCATAATGCTACTCCACCAAGGTGACCAGTTCATCACAGGAAGCGGGGTCAGCCTGTCCAACCCACTGTCGTAGGCTGGGCAATAGTCCTCTTAAGAACCGGTCCATTACCAGGAGGTCCACAATTTTGGCAGCGCTATGGAGCTCCGGTCGCAACCACTTCTTGGCCAAGTAGGGGAGGTTGTACATTTGTGACTGTGGCTTTGCCGACTCCCAGAATTTCCAGCTGTGGTACCTCTGGGCTCGAAGGGCTGGAGTCATGCCAGCACGGGCCAAGATCTCTTCCTTCAGCCTTGGATAGTCAGTGGCGATTCTCTCATCCAGATCATAATACCCCTTCTGGGCCTCACCGCACAAAAACAGAGCTAAAATGCTGGCCCACTGTTCCTGAGGCCATGATTCACGAGTAGTCATCCTTTCAAAAGTGAGCAAATATGCTTCAATGTCGTCAGCCATCATCATTTTCTGCAGACAGTGGGAAGCCCGTATAGTCTGGTAACCCTCTGGGTAGGCCTTCCCGGGTGATCTTCTCCCAGCGTGATCTTGATGAGATGCTTTACCATTTCCTGGAGGACAGCACAGTCCTGGGCTGCCTGTGTGAGCAGCAACTGGTTCATCTCTTGTTGAGCCCGGGTAGCTTCCTGCTGGGCTGCCAAAGCTTGGATCAAGGCTTTCACCACGTCCTCCATGCCTGGTCTCCTTTACTCCGGGGTGGTTCGGATTCCAGCAAAATTCTACGCCGACCTGATCCCTCTACTGACACCACATGTGACAAGGCGCAACCTCGACACAGGATTCAGGATCAGCTTTGCTGTGGTTAAAGAATCTCAGGAAGACCAGTTTGTTAACCTCAAACTAACCAGGTATATCTTTATTTTCTTAATATGGTTGGTAACACAGAACTTTGGGCTTCTGCCTTTTTCCTTTTTAAGCCCCACCGGGGAAAATGAAATAAAAACAGAAATAAAGAGGCCTAGCTCTGGGTGGGAGCGCTGACTAAACAATCCTGACCCTAACTAGAAACCCCCCTTTTCCAGAAGGCTAGACCTTCTGGAAGAACACAAACAGTAAAACGGAAAACTCGCAATGGAAATAACTTCTTTTCTTTTTGGCCTAATTCAGGAGACCAATCTCCTGAGGGTTGCTTAAGGGACTCCTGTTCTGGATCACATCCAAGCAGCTTGTCAGCCCTCTACCCCTGCAGCAACTGCCTGCTGGCTTTTCCTTCCTGTTTTTTTTTTTTTTTTTTAAACTTTATTTATAGAAGAGCCATTGGTGCGAGGAGAGCTCTATATAGTCAGATAATCAATGACATCTCGTTCAATTACAATACAATACAAGTACACATAGCTTGGGTACAATCCATGATCCAATTAATGAAAACACCGTTTTATACAGTGAAACTAGCAAAATATAGTCATTGTGTTTTTGCCATTAACTTCTATTCCTGGAATTCCCTCATTTTTATATGAGGATGCTAATGCAACCCCTCCTTTTATTTTAGACCCCTGCTCAGTTCAGCGCCAGAGGAATTCCCTTCCACCTTCTATAAACAGTGCCCTCAGTACATGTGGTTACCTAAAAGAGCGGAAACCATTCTTTCCCCAAGGCCCTTTCCAAGGGGGACCAGATCTTATCATATTTGTCCAATTTTCCCAGAACTTTATATTGGATATGTTCTAGCTTCATGTTGCTTAGGAGGGTATTTGCCCACTGAGCAATAGTAGGTATGGCCTGAGCCATCCAATTTTGCACCAAAACCTGCTTGCCCACCACTATTGCCAGCCTTCACAAAGGATGTGAGGCTACTGATTGACCCCCTCCATTTCCTGGTACTCCAAGTAAAATGTCCACAGGGTCTAAGCGCAGGGGCAGACTCTCTGGACCCCTACTTTCTAAAGATTGCATCCCATGTACTTGCAGTCCCCCTAACTCATCTCTTTAACCTATCTCTAAACTCTGGTTCTATTCCCACACTGTGGAAGACAGCCCAAGTGGTTCTCCTTCTAAAATCAGGGGACCCTATGGAACTTAATAATTACAGGCCCATTTCCATTCTACCAGTGCTTTCCAAGATGCTGGAGAAATTAGTGAGTAACCAGTTAAGGGAGTACCTTGACAATGCTAACCTCTTGAATCCAGCTCAATCTGGATTCAGGACCAAGCATAGCACTATCACTGCACTAGCCAAAGTCACAAATGACTGGCAAACCGAATTAGATAAAAAGAATAATGTCTGTGCAGTATTTCTGGACCTGAGCAAAGCATTCGATACTGTGGACCACGAGCTTCTACTATCATCCTTGCACTCCCTTGGCCTTGATCCACCCTCCCTTAAGTGGTTCAGGTGTTATCTCACTGGTAGGTCACAGCAGGTAAAAGCTGAAGGTGACCTATCCCCATTAAAACCACTGTTAAGAGGAGTCCCCCAAGGTTCTATCCTGGGTCCTATCCTTTTTGCTATTTATATAAATAACCAATTCCTCTGTACACCTCTTTGCTGATGACACTGTTTTGTATGTCAGCAACCCTTCATCTGCAGCTGCTCGTGAAATCCTACAAACAGAATTCTCCTTGTTACAATATCAGCTACTTGAGAAAAAGCTTCTGTTGAATGCAAAGAAAACTAAAGCAATGATGTTCACAAATCAAAGCTCCACCAGCACCTCCTCTTCAATCATTCTCCCCCAGCTATGCACTATACTTGGAGAAAACCTGGAGTATGTAGAAAATTTCAAATACCTAGGTGTGTGGATTGACAACAGACTCGACTTCACTCGCCATTTAGAAGAACTGCTAAAAAAGCTTCACCAAAGGCTTGGCCTTCTCTATAGATTAAAACCCTTCCTAAACAGAGATTCAAAGATGAGGTTAGTCCAGGCCATTTTTCTCTCAGTCGTTGACTATGCAGACTTCCTTTATAGTCACTGCCCCATCTCCTACCTACACAAGTTGGATACCTTATACCCAGGGCCCCTGCTGTTCTGCAGCAGAATTTTTTGATTTCTGCGGCAGGGCTCTTTGACTTCTGCGGCAGCATTTTCTGATTTCTGCGGCATGATTTATTCATTTCTCTGGCAGAATGCAGTCCTGTCATTGGCTAAATAGAATGTGATGTCATCGATGACATCAAATGCTGAGCAAAGAGGAGGGGCTTCAGGATAAACGAGGTGGGAAGGAAAGCCTGACAATATGGAAAAACAGTATATTTGTATGAAAATTTACCAAAAACAATGAATTCTGCGGCACTATATATATTCTGTGGCATGATGCAAATTCTGCGGCAAATTCCGCAACCGCAGAACCGCAGAATTCCAGGGGCCTTGCTTATACCATAGAGCAATAAGATTCATTACAGATCTGCCATCTAATACCCATCACTGCTCTCTTTATGCTGCAGTTGGATGGGTTTCCCTTCATCTCAGAAGGAACAGAAATGCAGCCCTATGGATCTACAGAGCGTTATCAAAAAAACTTCCAAACTATATTCTGGACTGCTTCACCCAGACCATTCCTAGCTCCTATGCCCTAAGAAGCAACAACATCATCCTGCTCAAATTGCCCAAATTCAACACCTGGATAGGGAAGGCAGCAATCAGCTATTCCCTAGCTATAGCATGGAACACCCTACAAAAATCCCTAAAACTGTCCAATATTATTCCAATTGCATCCTTTAAACAGCGTTGTACAGTTTTCTTCACAGAGAAATGCAGTTGCTACCGCTAGAGCTAGCCTTGTCATCTCACAATCTCCCTCCCAAAAATTAACCATATATGGCATAATCTTTGTTCTTCAGTTCTCCCTCCCAGGCAGACACCCCATCTTATGGCACCCAGTAATACCTTCACCATCCTAGTATTACATTATACTGTGTGTTTGCCATGGCCCTCCACTGGGATATGTATATACTGTATATACTGTAAATATTAGCTTAACCTCCTATAACCCATTTGTATCATGTGAATTTTATTGTACATCACTGTGTTTATAAACATTTTTCCCCCTGTATGTATAACTGTTTTATATAAGTGTATGATGTATCTGTTATGTATCAACTGTTGAACCTTGACCTTATCAGGTCCATCTTGTAAATGAGCCTTGCTCAATGATGTTCGCCTGAATAAATAAAGATTTGATGACGATGATGATGATGATGATAATTGAACCTTACTCTCCAAAACCTTATTTAAGATATGATTTATCTCATTCCAGTACATTCCTACTTTTGGGCACGCCCAAACCATGTGGTAAAAGGTACATCTCTGGGCACAGCATTTAGGGCTTTGATCTGAAATTTGGGGGTTAATCTTATGTGCCAAAGCAGGGGTATGATAGATTCTATGCACCATATTATAATTAATTATTCGCAGTCTGTTGTTTACAGAAACAGCCTTGCTGCTCCGCTGGGCCAAATTCCAGTCCCCTCCTGTTAATTTGTCCACACCCAAGTCCCTATCCCAACTGTCTTTTAACTTATGCAGCTTATCTGGCTGTGCTCCCAACAAAGCTGTGTATAACACAGGCAGTGGTTTCACACCCCCGTGTTTTTTACAGTGTTGAAAATTTTCATCCAAAGATGTTCTACTTAAGGAAGGTCCCCCCCCTTATCCCAGTTAACTTAATCATACTGGATCTTATTACCACATAAGTAAGGTAGTGTGATGGATGAATATCAAATGTTTGTCTCAACTCAGAGAAACTAGAAAAGGTCTCACCACTGAGTAAGTGGGACAGGAGAAAGAGACCCTTCCCCTCCCAATGCCTCAGAGCCTGTTTGATCGGGGGGGCCCTCCATCCCTCCACAAACTAAACAAGATGGACCCCTCTGGTGACATACCTCCCTTGTCCCCCGTCAGCAGTGAAGCCCTCCCCCAGGCTTTAAGCATACATTTGGTGAATGGATTCTTAGGCTTCTCTCCCTCTCCTTTCCTCAATCCTGATGGGAGGAGATATAAGGCATAGGCAGAGCACATCCTAGATTGTGACTCCATAGTAACCCAAGCTCTCACTCTTCCTCCTATTTCCTGGCAATCTATGATAAATGTTAGTTGGGCCGCTAAAGCATATAGCTTCAAATTGGGGAGTGTCAGGCCCCCTCTGTGCATTGGCTGCCACAACACCTCCTTCCTGATCCTAGGTCTCCGATTTGCCCAAATTAAGGAAGTAATAGATCCCTCAAGGGACTTGAGGCAGCCCGGTGGAGGCATAATAGGAAGGGTCTGAAAAAGGTAAAGGCACTGAGGTAGAATTTGCATTCTTACTAAGTTTACTCTTCCAAACAAAGACAAAGGGAGTGACTTCCATCTACTGCATTGTTCCTTAATTTTTGTTGCTAATGGACTGTAATTTATGTACCACACATCCGTTATTCTATGCGGTAGCAGTACTCCCAAATATTTAATTACTGTTCTAGGAGTAATGTCTATGCCACTTATCTGTATGGACTCTCCAACATCTGTCAGAGGGAGCCATTCGCTCTTGTTCCAGTTGATCTTATGACCTGAAATGGGACCATATTCCCTGAAAAGGGAAGTCAACGCAGGCATTTCTCTCACTGGATCAGCTAAGAATAAAAGCACATCATCCGCACAAAGAGAGATAACATGCTCCTCTCCATTCACCCTATAACCTTCTATTTCTCGATGATGTCTAATGGCTGACGCCAAGACCTCAATAGTCAACACATATATCAGTGGTGAAAGGGGGCACCCCTGTCTCGTCCCTCTATGGAGTCGAAAGGGGGGTGATAAAGTATTATTTGTAAGAATTTGAGCCTACAGGGATTGATGCAACCATTCCACCCACTGTCTAAAGACCGGGTGCAGACCAAACTTTCTTAGTACTGCAAACATAAATGGCCATTCGACCCTATCAGAGGCCTTTTCTGCATCTAATGCGAGGAGGCCTCCACATGTTTTCCTTCCTCTAGACCCTTGCCAAATAATATTCAATACCCGTCTTAAATTATGTCTTGCTTGCCTCCCCTTAACAAAGCCCTGCTGATCATGATAGATGATCTGTGGTAAGACCCTCTCCAACCTCCTTGCCAATATTTTCACTATGATCTTATAGTCAGCATTCAATAAAGAGATTGGGCGATATGAACCACATTTTTTGGGGTCCTTGACCGGTTTGGGTAAAATTGTTATAATAGCTAACTGCTGAGATGGCATCAGCCCCCCTTCCCCCAATACTTCCCTCACCATATATTGGAAAAGCTGGCCCAGACCATTCCAAAATTTCTTGTAAAATTCCATGGGCAGACCATCAAGCCCTGGAGCTCTCCCTGACCTAGATGACCAGATTGCCTTCTTAATCTCCTGCACTTTAAGTTCTTGTCCCAGCCTCTCATTTATCTGAGCAGGTATCTCAGGGAGGGGTATATTATCTAGAAAGCTATCTAAATTTGTCCCTTGAGGGAATTCAGATGTATACAACTTTTCATAGAAGGATTTAAAAATTGTATTTATCTCTCGAGCAGAAGTACCACCTTCCCCATTCTCATTTTCTATTGTTAAGATTGTTCTTTCTGCTCTTTGTTTTTTAATTAGCCAGGCCATCAATCCCCCCAACTTGTCCCCCTCGAAATACTGTCCCGCTTTTGACATTAAGATATCCCTTTCTATACGCTTACAGCACAATTGGTTGTATTCCCCCTTCATACTCTTCAATTTCACCAGATCCTCATGTTACTGGCTACCCATAATCTGGTTTCTAACCTCAGTATATTAGCTTCTAGTTCATTCTCCCTTCGTTTTTCTTTTTTGCCTTCAAAGGCTGCATATGAGATAGTCTCCCCCCTTACAAAAGCTTTCAGGGCCTCCCAAGTAGTTCTTGCTGAGGTGTCTTCCACTTTATTATTTTCAAGAAACCCCTTTAGCTTCCTGGACATTTGTTGCACATATTGGGGATCTATTAGTAATGTGGGATCCATTCTCCATTGTCGAGCCTCTTCCTCATCTGTCTCTTTCTCCATCTCTAAGTATAATGGAGCATGGTCTGATACTATGATAGGACCATATTCTGTCTCCCTTATATGCCCCAAGAAGGCAGGAGAAGCCAGAAAATAGTCTAGTCTTGTATAGACCTTATGAGCACATGAGTAAAAAGAAAATTCCTCTGTATCTGGGTGTTTAAATCTCCACAATTCCTGTAAGGCCCTTTCCTCCGCCAATCTCCGGAGGGCTCCCACACTCCTGGGGGAACGCCTGACTCTGGGTTTAGAGTGGTCAAGAAGTGGATCCCAGTAGGTATTGTAATCACCCCCTATGATCAGTTTATCTGGGAACACTGCCAGCATGATCGCCAGGTGCTCAAAAAATTCTGGACAATCAAATGTAGGCCCATACAAGGATCCCAAGACTAGCAATTCCTCTTCCACCGTAGCCTTCACTATAACATACCTTCCCTGACTATCTCTCTGAGTTGCATGAATTTGAACCCTAACCCCAGGTCTAAACCACACACATGTTCCTCTGGCCTTGGACGTGAAATAAGATGCTATCATCGTACCTCCCCAATTTTTTTCTATTCACTTAATCTCATCACATGTTAAATGCAATTCTTGTAGCATCACAATATCTGCATTCTTTTTCTTAATATATGCCCATACACGTTTCTGTTTCACTGCAGTTTTTAAGCCATTTACATTCCAGGATAACATTTTTAAACTAGCCATCCGGTGGCATCAGATATATTCCTAGATCTAGGATCTCCCAAGCACATTGCATTACACTACCCCGAGCCCCCTCTCAGCACCCGACTCTTGTCCTTTTTTATTTTTCCTCCCAATTAACAGATCTCCCCCTCCTCCGCCCCCTCTCATCTGTAGCATTTCAGAGAGGTCCCCCACAAAAAAACCTGGAAAAGATAAAAGAAGAAAAGAAAAGGAAAAGAGAAAGATAAAGGCCTCTGCAACGGCACTTACTTAGCCTACTAGAAAAACTAAGCCCCTAGTGTCAGGAATCTAGCCAGGTGGTATCAGATTTTTTAATTCACCACCTAGCTTCCCCCATCCCCCCAGGTGTACCTCTAATTAAAACCCCCTTTACTCTCGTGGAATAGCCTGCTGGCCAAACCGTCATTTACTTCTCCATAAAGCCAGGTGTGGCGGTGCCAGTGGCCCCCACAGGACCCCCCCCCAACTTCAAAGCATAAAATGCAATCTACCACAACCCCATTGTCTAGATAAAGTAGATATATAAGTCTGGGCTAATCGAGAACACTTAGTGGTCCACCCCCCAGGGAACCTCCGGAATGAGGAGCCCAACAGGAGTGGGTAGGCTCCCACACATAATTTAGCATACAGTCCTTTTATTGCTCATACGCCCTTTCATTCTCCAAGTGTTCAGTTTCACCTTTAATTCCAGGGTCGTGTGAAAGCATCTCCCGCCTCATCTGGAGGGGGTGACCAGCTTAAAACTGGTCTCCTGCGCTGGCCCACGCCCACCCCACCTGGAACACATACAAAAATAAAAACAACTGAATCCCCTCCTCCCCGGGACACATGTTGTGTCCATATATTCAAGGAAAACCCATTCACTAGTTAAAATCCAGCACACATTCCCTACCCACATCATCTCCCTGCAGACGAAAATGAAGCAAGAGGATAGGTTTACATCTTCTTATTAATTTGATTAAACTTGTCTTTGATTCTGTATTCTAATGTAAATAAAGCAGAAAATATGACAGCCTCTGGGACCCAAGTATAATAACCAAAACGAAACTCGGTAGCTACAGGTGGAGCATTATAGAGACCCTCTAGGCCCCGTGGCTGACGTCAGGGGAGGTGGGGAAAGCCGTCCGCTCCAGCCATTATAGGCCTCATAAGAGTTACGGAACAGACCTAGCAAAAGCTCCTCGCCCCCCCTGTACCCTCGTCCCACCTTGATGCTGCCCTGTACATACATAGATCAACTCATCGCACATTTATTGCGCAGAGATAGGCAGGACAGATTTTCAGCTCCCCATTGACCACATTCTGCTAATCAGACCGCTAATATAGCATGGTGCTGTAAAAGTATAAATAAATGAACTAAAGATTTGTCCCAACATATAACAGAGAGTCATTAGGTATCATTTAGGTCTCTGTAATAATGTCACTCTGGTTCACCTCCATAGAGGAAAAGAAACAAAAAGGTCCTGCCCGGAGCTAGAAGGGGGGGGGGAATGGGGAAGGCCGCCAGCTCCAGCCTTGATAGGCCTCTGAGGAGTTACGGAGCAGACCAAGAAATAAACTCCACTCCTCTCCCCCCCAACCCCACTCCCTCTATAACGGATCCTGCATAATATTGGGCGACAAGAATAAAAGTACTAATGAGTTAGCCCAGGTCCAAAGTAAAGTTCATTCATCTGCATCCTCTTGTTGCTTCGATTCTTGTTCAATATACTGCATTGCCACGTCCGGGTTTGTAAACACCTTCGGTGTAGCGCCTTTTCAACTTATGATCAATCGAGCAAGGTAGACAAGTGCAAAAGGCCACTCCAGTTGATGTAACCTCCTCTTCACAGGCATAAATGCATTCCGATCTGTTTGTACCAACCGTGAAAAGTCTTGGAATATACTAACAGTTTGAGAGCCTTCTCTAATGGGACCCGCCTTTCGTGCTGCATTCAATACCGCCATTCTGTCCTGATATCTCAGAAATTTTACAATAATGTGGCGAGGCCTTTCATTTGGGGGTGGTCATCGACTGGGAGTTCTACGTGCCCGCTGTATCTCCAAGGAGCATTCCGCTGGCAGATCCAACTTTGCTCTTAACCATGTCTAGCAAAAAGTTACACAGTCTCTGCCTTCCACCCCTTCAGTCATGCCCACTATTCGTACATTTGTTCGCCTCTCCCTATTTTCATGGTCATCTAATATTGTTTTTAATTTCTCTATTTCAGCCATTGCTGCTTGCAATTTGGGGCTCCACTGATTATAACGGTCTTCTTGCGTACTAACCCTTTCTTCCACCTCCGTTAAACGAGCAGAGTGTTGTTCCACTGTCTCCCCCAAGTTGTTTACTGTTGTTTGCAAGAGGGCCAACTGTGCAGATACATTTTCAAATCCAGCATTCATTTTACTAGTCAAGTCATATTTTAAATCGTTGAGTAACTTTTCTAATACCAGAAATTGAGGGCTATACACGTTATCTTCCACAGTCCCTGCTGAAGTTGTTGCAGCCCTGTTTCCAGCATTCTCTCCTCATGGTGGCAGAGCCTCCAGGCCCAGATCTTTAAGCCCGTTGTTGGAATATTTAAATGGAAGTTGCCCCTGTTTTTTCGACATTTTTTGTGACATAACTGTTTTTCCTATCAAGTCCCACGATTTTTTTCCTCATTACGTCCCGGGGTAGTGGGGAAAAGGGAGATTCCTGACAGTTTAGGCTCAGAGCTCCAGAACTAAGCAGCCATTCTGGATGCCGGCTTGGCCACACTCCCCTTCCTTCCTGTTTTTAAAGCTCTCCTGTCTGTGCAGCTGCAGCTAATCAGTCAAATCAGCTGCAGCTGTACCTTGACTATCTTATTCGGGTAAACCCGCCTCTCCTCCAGTACCTGAGTTCACCACAGAGGTAATAGTTCTCCACAATGGAGTGAACTGCAGCAGCGGGCATCAGCAGGAGGAAGCAAAGCAGCAGGGGACTCTGTTGGTCGACTAAGGTAAAGCACCTGTTCACTACTGTGTAACAGTCACTGTCGGGAATGGCAGAAGGTAAAAGGTGGGCCAAAACTGGGAACAGGAGCAACACCCTATCTAGGGTAGGAGTTTAAGGGCATTTAAACCAGTAACGGGAGAACTCAAGTAGCAACGATACATTCCTTAACCTCAATGTGAGGAAGTACTTCTTTACAGAAAGAGTGGTGGATTCCTGGAATAGTCTTTAAACAGAGGTGTTGGGTGTGAAGACAGTGGCAGGTTCAAGAATGCATGGTATAAGCATAAGGGAATCTCTGGGAAAGGGAAGTGGGTGAATGGATGGAGATCAAGTAGAATCTGTGGTGATACGATAGGCAGGGAAAAATGGGCAGACTAGGTAGACCAAGTGGTCCTTATCTGCTGGCAAATTCTATGTTTCTATGTTTTTATGACCTACAGCTTTCCTTGGGTCATTAATGTGACCTGATCTGCACCACTTGCAACCATGCAGATCAGGTCATGTAAATGGGCCTTACGGTTCTATCATATAGGTACAAACTAACAATATAAATACAGTGCAAACAAATACAGGTTAGTACAAGTGGATGCCATTACAAACACCCACTCATTGCCCTAGGAATTAGTACATGTGTGCACAAAACAGTTTCCTTTTTTCCATCTCTTATAAAGTAGCAGCAGCAAGGAGAGGGAGAAGAGGGACCTAGAGTCCCTTCGGACCTTAAATTGCTAGGTTCCCTAGAATATGTTACTATAATCTCAATTACTTTCTGTACATAGTCTGTAACTTTTTATACAACAATCTGTATGGATTTTTCACTAAAACTGTTTGTAATTGATCTGTCTTAAAGGGACACTCTCAGCTTAGTCCCTAAGTTTGGCATAATTTCGTAGCAGTGTTCCCCAAAGCACACACTAAACAAACTACCAGTGTAAAATGACCCTGCATGTCCAAAAAGTAATATTTTTACCTGCTTTCCACAATTTAACATTCTTTTTCTGTCTGACCTACCCGAACATAAGTCAGCGACCTCCGGAAGCACATCGATCCCAAAGACACGCGTCTGTAACAGAGCGCATGTATGTGGTGCAATTTTTAGCATGCCATATGAACAGAGCTGCTTAAATGAAGTATTTCAAGACCCTAAATCAAACTGTGACTCTTGTGACAAGAAACGAGGTGAAATACAGCTAAAAAATAAGCTTAAAAAGCGGAGCCTAAATCCCACACTTACACAATAGCATCTTGGGGCAGAAATCCTGCGGAGACAGGAACATGGCGCTATTGTGCATGCGGCGGAGTTGAGACTCCGCACTATGTGACTTACAGCTGTGCCTTGTTTCTTGTTACAAAGACACAGTTGATTAAGAATAATAAAACTTAACAGCTCTGTTTTTAGCTGATGCTAAAAATTGCACAGCTGCGTTCTGTTACGACACACATCTTTCAAATGGATGTACTTGAGGCTCTATTGGACACGCTTAGCAGAAAAAATAATGTAAAATTGTGGAAAGCAGGTAAAATATGACTTTTGGGACATGCAGGGACATTTACACTGAAGCTTTAGTGTGTGCCTTGAGACTGCTAAGAAATTATGAAAACCATAGGGACAAAGCTGACAGTGCCCCTTTAAGTGCTTTGAGCCTGACTTGACTGCATTTCCTCTGGAATTCCTCATTGTACCCGAATGTGTTTTGTGACTATGTATTTGACTTGGAACCTTTGAAAATGAGCAGCTGTGCTCAAAGGTAATCTCTGAGGTTTTCAATATATAAATATTTTTAATTCAACTGAGAGACACAGAAAGAGAGAGAGAGAGAGCGTGAGAGATAGAAAGAGATTTCGGAAATAAACGGGTCACTGACTAAATGAAACACCTTGTTAACTGCTCTGGAGTCTGCATATGTTCACAAGTGATAGTTTGTCACCTCATATATACTTTGTTAAAAGCAATTATCACTTATGTAGAACTACAGGGTATTTTTAGCTGTAACAGTTTCCCACGCCTGCAGATTGATATTGCACCACTAGATGGCACTGGATGACCAGTAGAGAGCATTGAGGTAGCCCTCTATTTAGATGCACAGAGTTACAGTGTGTTACTACTGTTACTTCACACATATAATGAATATTAATTCCTCCTTACTTTTTATCTTTGCCCGGTAGTGTGGTTGATTCCATTACACCATATTCAGATTACCTAGCCTGTTACTGTACATACAGGAGTGTTATCATAGATTGTCACATACATTTTTTTAACTCTGTACATATTGGGGTGCAAGATCTCATTTGTATGGGGGTCCTGGACAGATCTTTTTACATTAGGCTAATATTGTAGTGATTTGAGGAAATGTAGGTATGTTAGACCTTTGGTCTTACACACATACTTTACATTTACTTCTAGTTACCTTATCCTGGGGCAGGGTGGCAGGTTTATTTCATTGTAGTTGTATCCAGAATCCTTGGAAGTGTGTGTGTGTGTGTGTGTGTGTGTGTGAGAGAGAGCATCTCTTTAAAGCCAGTTATCCCCCCCCCCGCACATTATGTGGGGTGGGGTAGGGTGTATTATTTGTGTGAAGAGTAGAAGGAGAGAAATTACATTTTTATCCCTTTTTTCAGATTCCTTAGACACTTTTGGTACATCAAGTTGTTTCATTCTCAGTGTATATTGACATCAGTACATATCAGGCTACATGGACTTAATTCCTTGGTGGTCCACGACTAGAGTTTTTTGTTTGATACTAATACTGTCAATTTATATTTAAATTATCATTTATAAAGTCCTGTCACTACACTAGATTTTTATTGAAATTTATGGGACAGGATATCTAGCTGGGGAGTACAGCAGGGTGACAGATCCAGCTAAGTTTTACACATCATAGAGTGTGCACTGATGTTTTTAAGACATCTTTACTGGTAATTTCTTGTCTATAATGCGTGCATTGAAACTTCTTGGAGTCCTAAAACAATCTCGGTATGTCTTTAATCTGGGTGGGGGTTGCCTTTCAGTAATCACATCCTTATACAAACTGTGACACTCATAGCTTGATTTAGGAGTCATCTGCTCCAGCAGTGTATCTTATGTCAATTAAATTTATATGCAGTAGGATTCTTTGTATGTGTGTTCCACCAAGCACCTTTGACCCTGGGACACTCCTGGCTGAAGGTAGTATGGTGCTGTTAAATTACTCTGACATCATTTTCTGTATTTTTTAGACGAGTATTTTAAACCAATGGGGAATTTTTCTGTTTTTTCTGCATGATCTAGCTGTTGAAAGTATTGTTTTTTCTAAACAACTGCCATTAGGCTTCTAATGAAGGACTGGTTGGTCAGAAAGCTAGAGCACTTTGTTCTTGTTGTTACATCAATGTTGGTCCATTAAAAGGTATCAAGTCATTTGCTTCTGGATCATTAGAGCACAGAAATCCCGGCTAGATTAAGGAATTGAGCTGTTTTCATTATTTATTCCACTCGTACTGTACAACACTTTCTCCAATTGCTCAAAGTGCATTACAGTTTATATTATTTCAAATCAACATAGGAGACTCAAACAAGTTATTACTCTCTATGACTTATAAATCAAAACAACTCCTTTTCTTACAACATAGACAATAGAAACCATTTATCACTCAGGTCAAAATGCCTGTCTAAAATATACTACAGCCAATAAACAACCCCATCTAGTGGTGGTGGTGCAAATTCAGGTTGCAAAACATTGCCTTAACCGCTGAACGGAGGAGTCACCCCAGTGACTCAGGCATAAAGCAAACATGACTGCAAGATGTTAGTTGGTGCAAATGTGAGTTTTGCCTGTTAACATTCTGTGGGTATCACCGGTGAAGTCAGGGCATAGTGCCAGTTGCATGTTGCTATGTCCTGGCCAGAGACCATGGCTAGAGGCGCTATCACCTTGGTCATCCCTACAACTGCCCAACTCTCAGCTTTAGGTCCACTTTTGAGCTGAAGAACAGCCACAGTTTTGTGTGGCCTTCCATACATCCCAGGTGGTGCAGTGGTGTTCCACCAGCTCCAAATTCACAAAATCATCCCTGGTGTCCCATGGACCCCCCTTCCTCCAGACCCATTACCCATTCTGAGTTACTCTGTCATGAACCCATGTCGATTTCTGCCCTGTGCCAAGTCCACTTGACCCCATTCAGAGATTTGACACTCTCTACCATCTGAACAAGAAGTGACATAGGTGCTTACACGAATGATGTCAGGGTACTTTAGGAGGCAATTGACTGCGAGTAGCTACTGATAATGCAGATACATAGACTGTGTGTGTGTGTGTACAGATGTATTAGAGTGTGACAAAACATATGTAAAATGTATTGTGACAGTGGCATCATATGTGCTAGTCTTGCTGTACTTAGATGCTGTGAATTGGAACCCTGGTGCTCTGTAGGGATGAGTGCCGGTTCCAAATCAATGGCCAAATACAATGTGTATTTGGAAGATTACAAACACTTGCTGTATTCGGTGTATTCGACTGATGTATTTGGCAAACAGTCTAGGGGCCCTTTTTTGGGAGCTGTTTTGACTGAACGGTTGAGGTCGAGTAGAACTGGAGGAGGCCAATGAGGTGACGGGTCAGAGAGGGGCCATCACCAGAAGTGGTCAGGTCAGTGTCAGCAGAGCCCTTCCCCTGGCCCCTGCCTGCTGCCAGAGATGTTGGCAATGCTGTTGTCTCTGCTGGCTAGTCAGGACTAGGGGTTATAGGGTCAGAGGCTTAGTATGGGTATTTGTGGGTAGTGTGGAGTAGAAAAGTAGGAGTGGACTTAGGGGGCTCAGCTGCTCCCTTATTTCAGCATTTAATTGTGGATTTGAGGTGGGCTAATGAAGCCCAGATTCCTGAATACTGAATACCCAAATACTGCTGAATAACCGAATACACCCTGAAGTATTCGGTGAATATTCTTCAAAGACGTCACTCATGTATTCGCACACTCCTAGTGCTCTAGTGTAGTGTACTGGAGTGCTCTTCATCATACTGCATGCAGAGGCTGGGAATTTGAATCCTGGAATCCCAGCGTACTGGGGCTTCAGGGGGCTGTGGAGCCTAGGCTCCCGATCAGAAATTCCCGGCTTCCTCTTGTTTTTTTTAAATTTTTTAATTAGCTAGTTTTTTGTTGACTGGGAAAGGAGGGCTAGACAATTCTGCTTATTTTCAGCCTCATCCCAGGGGAATGGGGAGATACAGTTTTAGGTAATAACAGCAACTCCTAATGAGCACCGACCACAAAGAGCGAGACAAGAACCACCTGATAGACAAAGGGCAACAGACAAAAGAGCGACCGTCGCAAATAGCGATGCTCGCTCACTGCATCTAAAAAAAAGGAAAAATATGTATTTTTATGCAGGGGGGCTGTGCCCCACACACACCCCCTCTGTTGGGGGCGAGCCCCCTGAGACCCCCAAAATAAAAATAATCAACTCCACGGGCATATCTCTCAACCTTTTATCACCCAAATGTATGACATGATGTGTGACAACTGCACAAAATGTGTGACACATCATCAAACATGACATTGCAAGCTCAGAATACTGTGGAAATAAGTGCACTAATATTTATAATGTTTGCTGATAACCTAGCATCTTATATTATTATACATGTCTGCTTAAAAGTCTCAGTGGTCAGTGTGGAATGTCACCTTCTCAATATGAGACAGAAGGTTTCTGAGGGATAAAATGAGTGATGTACCTCGTAATGTGTGACAGTTGAGAGGTATGTCCACAGGAGGTGCAGACTTCGGGGAAAAACATGAAGATTAAAAAAACAGAAATATCTCCTTTACAGCCACTAGACCCGAACCCAGGTCACTCGCTGCAGGGACGGTAGCATATACCGCCACCCTACATGGCCAGCTCGGCAGTGCTAGCCCAACTATCATGCCATATCCTGCTGTAGTGAGTGTAGCTTCGTGCTACACTCGCTCTACAGGATATAGCAACTTCTTTCACCAGTCGTTCTACTTCCAAGCGCTCATATTGAGTCGCTCATATTGAGTCGCTCATACTGAGTTACTCACATTGAGTCACTAACATTGAGTCGCTCATATTGAGTCACTCATATTGAGTCACTCATATTGAGTCGCTCATATTGACTCACTCAATAATAGGCACTCATATAGGGTGTTACCGACTCATTCAGATGGTAACCAACTGAAACTGAACCAGATTAAGCTGTTGGTGATATTTTTGTTAATCATGAACCCAGTCTGTTTGTTAATATTAGACCCCCCCCCCCGGATACATAGTCGTAGTCAGTAGTGATGGTGCAAAGAGGCCCCCAGTTGTGCCACTGACAAAAACTGCCACACACAGAGCACTGATTTAGCTGTTGGGGGCGAAGTATCTCTTGGCAAATAAATCACAATGCAAATGTGGCCACTAGATGTTAGTGGGTGCAAACAGGGTTTTCACCCTCTAACATGCTGACTTGTGCCACCCATAGTGATTTGTGCATGCCAATCTGTCATGACCGAGTCCATGGGCAGAAGTGCTACCTTCCCAGTCATCTCCCCACCTACATGAATCTGGGCATGGCAGACCGCTGTTGCATGGCACTCTAAAATACCAAGAGTATCTAATCACAGGCAGTACCTCCCAGTCATCTCCCCCCACCCAACCCATTTTTGAAGCTCAGTTGTGGAACATAAGTAATTGGTTTAATTGGTTCCTCAATGACCTTCCTTGCTGATAAAGTGGCCCCCTCCTGGTACCTGAACCAATGTGGTCTCCCTGACTGATGTCCAGTGGAACCCTCCCCAGCCCCTTTTCCTGTGATGGCCATATCTCTGCAAGGTCCCTCACCAATCTTGGTCCCCCAGCAACATGTGTAGAGATGCTGCCCTCCTACAGTGTTTGCAGCAGTTCTATAGGCTGGGAAGTGCTGTGGTGTCTGTCCGGGCTGTGCAGGGGTAGGCAAACATCTGTTCGTATCATAGCGCTCCATAAACATGCTGGAGTCACCCCTTTCTCTGTGCTGTCACAATGACCAGAGCAAAAGTGCAGAAAAGGTGTCTGACCTCATAGTGTACATCACCGTAGAGTGAAAGTTAAATAATGTTGCACAAAATGGTCAGAAGAAATTGGGACTGTGTATGGGGATACTGGTGTGTTGATCCAACTCCACTCAGAGGTCATGGATTGGGACCCTGGTAGCCTAGTGTGCTTGTGCATTGATCCTACTCCTCTCAGAAGCAGTGAATTGGAATCCTGCTGCACTAGTGTGCTTGTGCATTGATCCTACTCCTCTCAGAAGCAATGAATTAGAATCCTGCTGCACTAGTGTGCTTGTGCATTGATCCTATGCCTATCAGAAGCAGTGAATTAGAATTCTGCTGCATTAGTGTGCTTGTGTGTTGATCCTACTCCTCTCAGAAGCAGTGAATTGGAATTCTGCTGCACTAGTGTGCTTGTGCATTGATCCTACTCCTCTCAGAAGCAGTGAATTGGAATACTGTTGCACCAGTGTGCTTGTGTGTTGATTCTACTCCTCTCAGAAGCAGTGAATTGGAATCCTGCTGCACTGGTGTGCTTGTGTGTTAATCCTACTGCACTCAGAGTCTGTGAATTGGAATCCTGTGCCAGATATTCAAAACTTTGCCCAGTGAGCAAAGTGAATGTGCTCTGTTTGCCTGGGGTTTGCACCCATGTGCCATAATCATATAGGGCTTTTGCATGTGCTAATAGGGTTAGTGCATGCAAAAAAATATATAATGTGTGTGGTGGGAAAAGGAAGGGGTGGGGACAGGAATACCGACACAGCATGATATTCAGGCCACTTTACACAGTGCAGATATTACCGATCAAAACTCTAGCTTACTCCGGGCAACCCTGACAGCTGCCGGAGTCACTGCAGCCAACAAGCAAGTTGGCAGTTGAGGGAGCACACCAGCCCCCTGGCATCTAGTGGCACCCTCATTCATCAGTCACCATCCCTAGTAAAGTGAAAACTGTTCCTCATGTTTAGTTGTCCCCCTGCACTCTGATCCCTAGTCCCAGTAGTAAATGTAACATCCCTGGTGCCTAGTGTTCCCCCCCACCCTCTGATCACAATTCCTGGTGCCTAGTGGTCCGCCTGCCCTCTGATTGCTATTCCTGGTAGTAAATGTGACATCCTTGTTGCCTAGCTCCCCCCCTGGCACCCCCCTACCCTTCAATCACCAGCCCTATTAAATGTGAAATCTCTGGTGCCTAGTGGTCCCCCACCCTCCAGTCACCAGCCCCGGTATTAAATGTTCAACCTCTGGTGCTTAGTGGCCCCGTCCTCCAATCACTAATTCCAGTAGTAAATGTGACATCCCTGGTGCCTAGTAGTCCTCCCCTCACCTTCTGATAGCCAAGCCCCATATTAAATGTTCAATTCCTGGTGCCTAGTGGTCCCCCTGTGATGCTTGTACAGATGTTTCTGATTAATCTATGCTTTTTGTAATATAAAAATATGTTATTGAGTGTCTCTAATGAGACATTCTGTTTCAGCTAAAAGATAAAAGCCAGGAGATAATTAAGGCTATAAGACACTTAAAGTAAGGATCTCCTGTTTATCTAGCTTAATTGTAGCTGCCAGCTGCTAGTCTGGAAATTCATAAACTTTTATGAAGTTTAGAAAAAGAATACAGGTTATGTCACTGTGGTGCAAAGTAATAAAAGGTCCTTTGATGTCCTTGAAAGAGGATGCTGCTCATGGATGAAAGAAAGGACTTGGAAAATTACAGACTTAATTGGGAAGTCATATGGGGAAACACATTTTTTCTGCTGATGTCACCTATTAATTTACCTCCTGACACAAGACATCCTGATTGTATAATTTTTAATAAACAGAGGAGGAGCTGGGTGACATCATGAAGAAGGCAGGGTCAAGACAGTGTTTTAATTATGCTGTAACAGACCTTTACTGACACACATGTTTGGACTCTGAAAAAAGAAACATCTACAGCACTATAAGAAGATAAGAATACATTAGGTAGACAGGTCTAAGTGTATTATTGGTAGGAATTTGCACTTTTTAAACCTTATTGTTTTAAAAGAGTATGTTTTGTGATATATGATTCTGTAATTAGATTTAACATTTTTATCTATTTTTAAGTAAACATTTCATTTTAGAGACTACCTGGTGTGCCTTTGAAATTCCTTCTTTGACAAGGGAAGCATATATGGTTAAAGCTGACACTGTACAAAGCTTACTGGTTATTACCAAATTGGGAAAAGGTAAGAGTTTATTCTGAGGTCTTTCATAGAGTTTTTAAGGGTTAATTTTGTACACCTGGTTAGGTGCCCGTAGGTGAAAGATATCTGGGCGCCCCCGAAGAGCAGAATTATCTGAGCCTGTACATTGGGTATGCTAGCAAGAGGTTCACAGTTTGAATCCCTCCAAAACTTGAGACCAAAGTTTGATTCAAACCCACAAAACAGACAGGAGAGTTACCCAGTTCTGTTAATTGTTTACAGTACTGCGCTCGGAGGTTGGCACTGTGGGAGCAGAGGGTCTGACCTGCTAAGCGTGGTTGTGACAGATTGGTTGGCAGCAGTGTGCATAATTTCGGTATTACAAGCTTTTATTGTTCAGGGTGTCAGCTGAGACCATCAGCTCACTTGCAAAGAAAGAAAAAGGCAGTGATTTATTTTTATAAAAGGAAACAGAACTATATCACTTGGCGTACAGTCAAGTTCCTACCCATTTTATTTTTTTTTCTCTGAAGTGCAAGTCAGAGTAGCCGTACTTAGGGAAGAAGATGGCTTCCAACTACAGCAGGCACACTGAAGACAACTTAAAGCAGTTGTATGGGGACAGA
The DNA here is from genome assembly GCA_016271365.2 of Neoceratodus forsteri. Taxonomy (NCBI): domain Eukaryota; kingdom Metazoa; phylum Chordata; order Ceratodontiformes; family Ceratodontidae; genus Neoceratodus; species Neoceratodus forsteri. The sequence goes on along the minus strand of CM028133.1, from coordinate 78,657,822 downwards.
GGAGTCCCGTTTGAGGTGAAAGCCACCAAACAAAACCTCGTGGATGCCCTGATGGTAGCAGATACCCAGAGCATCGAGTCACAGACAGTGACTGAAAAGGACTGAACCTTGAGTGTGGCAGGGCTAGCGGCCAGTGCAATGTCCAGATCCGATGAGGAGGGCAACTGGGCCACTGTCAGCGAAGGACCACAGCAGTAGGGGAAGGTCACCAGTATCCTGGATCCAGAAATACTCATGCTGCAAATTGAGTTGTGCAGAATGGAGCTGGAGTTCCACAGGGAGAGGAACCATGAACAGCGGGAGGTGGACCGTGAGGAGCATGAGCACCAGCGAGTTGCAGAGGAGAAGAGGGAGCAAGAACACTGAGAGACAGAGCAAGAACACTGAGAGGCAGAACGAGAATGCTGAGAGGCAGAGAGAGAACAGAGAGATGCTGACCATGAGGAGTGTGAGTGCCAGAGGCTACACGAACTGGAGAAGCTGTGACTCCAACCAGCGGCACCAGAGCAGGTAAGTGACTTGGATTTAACTGGGACTACAGGACTGGGTTACAAATTGAATTCCAAATTGATAGCTGAATTTAAAGAGGGGGAGGACATGGGTGCCTTTTTACATTTTTTTGAAAAAGTTTGTATTCAGGTTAAAATTCCTAGGGAGTCCTGGAGCTTCCAACTATCCCTGCTACTTACTGGGAAAATTCAGGATGCATTGGGTCAAATGGACAATGATGATTATAGCAAACTTAAAGCTGCACTGTTAAAGAAATTGTAATTAACTGCTGAATCATACAGAGCTAAATTCTGTAAGCTCAGGAGAAGCTCTGACATGAGCTACGACGAGCTAGCCATGAAACAACGTCAGTTTTTAAAATGTTGGTGGGAAGGAATTGGAGCAAACTGTTGATAAAATTGAAAATGTGATTTTGTTACAACAGTTTTTCTGGGCATGTCCAGCAGAGCTGAAAACCTGGCTGGAGGACTGAGATCCCAAAACAGTGCAAGAGGCTGCTAAACTCTTGGACCGCTATGCTAAGAGCAGACCTGCTCTGAGAGCGAATGGAGCAGGCGTGGCAGTGCCGAAAGGGAAAAGCGCGCCTTCAGGGCAGCTAAAACCCTCACTGCCTCCACCAAAACCAGTTAGTCCCAGGTTTCAGAGAAAAGATTTCTGTGAGGAAAGAAATGAATGTTGGTTGTGTAAAGAAACTGGGCATATTGCCGAACAGTGTCCCAAAAAGGTGAGCAATACACAACAGTTGGCTAGGAAGGAAGTGGGTTGTTTGTGTCTCCCTGGAAGCATGCCAGTGAACATGAGGGAACACATGCACCCAGTCATGGTGAATGGTGTACAGACACAAGGGTTAAGGGACACAGGGGCATCCTTGACTTTGGTAAAGGGGGATTTAGTAGAGCCTGGTCAGTTTATACCCAATAAATACGTCACTGTACAGGACTTTACTGGTGAGGTGAAAACATTGCCGCTCGCTAGTGTTCTCCTAGATTGGGGTAAAACAGGGGGAACTGTGCAACAGGTGGCTGTAGCAAAAACCTTAGCAGTGGATGTGATCTTGGGCAACAATCTCAAACAAGGGATGCTGTGTGCAGTTACCCATAGCCAAGTGGCAAGGGAAAACTGTAGTTCCCTGAACTCCACAGAAGCCATTGTGGAAACCACTGGGAGGCTGGTTCCCCAGCCTGTGTCTCCTGATATGGAGATTAACGAAAAGAGGGTAGACATTTCCCCAGTAGCAGTTAACCACACAGCTATGGAGGGTTACTCCAAAGAGGGAGGGGGTGACTCATTGTCAGAGGGTTGAGATTGACAGTGATCCTAAGTGCCCTGACGCTAGTGCTAGGGATCCTAGTTTAGCGACTGAAGAGAACCTGTTCCATGCCTTGGGAATGTGTGAGGGGTTTGCAGCTACTCGGAGAAGTGACCCTAGCCTAGAGAAGCTGAGGGCTTGGGCAGACTCTGACGGGGCAGAGGGAGGTGATGGCAGACATAAGGTTTATTAGGAAAATGGACTGATGTATACTCAGGCTGTGCAGACAGAGGGAGGGGTGCTAGGCAGGCAGCTTGTCATTCCCCAGGGGTATCGTGAGCAGTTGCTCAAGACTGCACATGATATTCCCTTGTCTGGTCATCTGGGAATTGCATGCACTACACAGTGGTTGGCTCAGAATTTCTATTGGCCTAACTTCACTCAGCAGGTGAAGGAGTATTGCAGGTCTTGTCACCAGTGTCAAGAAATAGGGAAGGTGGGCAAGAAAACCCAAGCTGCACTGATACCATTGCCCATAGTGGAGGAGCCATCCCAGAGGGGGAGAATGGATATTGTGGGGCCTTTAAATACGTCCAGCTCCTCAGGGAAGAGATTCATCCTGACTCTGGTGGATTATGCCACCCAGTACCCAGAGGCAGTCGCCCTATCCTCACTGAGGACAGAAAAAGTGGCAGATGCCTTACTTGGGATTTTCTCCCGTGTTGGGTTTCCGCAGGAGGTTATCACCAATCAAGGGGGTTCCTTCATGTCGGACCTGATGAAATGTTTATGGGAAAAGTGTGTGGTGGTGCAGAGATGCATGACACCGTATCACCAACAAGCCAATGGGCTTGTGGAAAGATTCAATAGTACCCTGAAGTCAATGCTCTGGGTGTTTTCTGAAAAGCATGGGAGGGACTGGGAGAAATACCTTCCCCACCTGTTGTTTGCACACAGGGAGGTGCCCCAAGAATCAACAGGATTTTCCCCATTCTAACTCTTATATGGACACCGGGTACGTGGGCCCCTAGACTAGATCCGGGAGGACTGGGAAAGCAAGCATGTCACCCAGGGAACTTCCATAGTGGATTACGTCCTTAGGTTTAGGGAAAGGCTGAAGGAGCTTATGGGGACAGCCCAAAGCATCCTGGCAGCTGCCCAACAGAAACAAAAAGTGTGGTATGACCGCAGAGCCAGAGCTCACTTGTACTTGATGGGTCAGGAAGTCATGGTCCTTCTTCCGGTCCAGAAAGCCAAGCTGCAGGCTGAGTGAGCAGGACCGTACAAAGTGGTTAGGAAGGTAAATGACATGAACTATATTGCAGAGTTACCTGATGGAAGACAGACAGAAAAGATGTATCATGTCAACATGATGAAGCCATATGCAAATAGGGCTGACATGGTGTTTGCAGTGTGTAGTCCTGGGGAGGCGACGGACGAAGGAGACCCCCTTCTGGATTTGCTGGAATAAAACAAGCAGGAGTCCTCTGTGGAGGCAGTAAAATTGTCTCCCCAGCTGGCCTCAGACCAGGTCCAGGAAGTAAGGGAGGTTTTAGCAGACTTTGCCCCATTGTTTAGCACCAAGCCTGGACTAACCCCCCTTAGCGACGTATGATATGGAGACAGGGACACAGACACCCATACGGTGATCAGCATATTGGGTGTCAGAGGCTGTCCAAAAGGACATTAGGAGGGAAGTGCAGGAGATGCTGGATTTAGGGGTAATCCAGAGATCCCACAGCCCCTGGGCCTCAACCCTAGTCCTTGTGCCCAAGCCAGATGGCTCATTTCTGTGTGGACTATCATGGACTGAATGCAGTCATGAATTCAGACGTCCACCCAATGCCCCAGATGGATGAACTCCTGGACAAGTTGGGAGGGGCGACATACCTTATGACGATTGACCTGACCAAGGGGTATTGGCAGGTAGAGGCAACGGACAGAGCTAGAGTGAAGTTGGTCTTCATCACTCCGAAAGGCTTATTGAATTTAAAGTAATGCCTTTTGGAATGAAGAAAGCCCCAGGCCACTTTCCAAGGGTTGGTGAACCAGGTGTTAAATGGTGCTGAGGAGTACACCGTGGTGTACCTGGATGACATTGCCATCCTTAGTGCCAGCTGGGAGGAACACCTGTCCCACCTTAGGGAAGTGCTGGGCAGGATACAGAGGGCCAGGCTCACTGTCAAAGCTGGGAAGTGCCAGGTGGCCATGGGAGAAGTGTCATACCTCAGGCACGTGGTAGGCTGGGGACAGCTCCATCCAAACCAAATAAAAATAGAGGTAGTCCAAGCATGACCCAGACCAGAAATGCAGAAGCAGGTCAGGAGTTTTCTTGGGACAGCAGGGTACTATAGAAAATTTGTACCCAATTACAATGCCCTGGCTGCTCCCCTATCTGACCTGGTAAAGAAAAGAATGCCAAAGAAAATTACCTGGGACCCAGTCTGTGAGAAAGCCTTTACCAGATTGAAGGAGGCTGTGTGCAGTGCTCCTGTTTTGACAAGTCCTGACTATAGCAGACCCTTTAGAGTTTAGACAGATGCCTCAAACGTGGGTATTGGGGCAGTACTGAGTAAGACATCCAGCGAAGGGAATGATCACCCTGTAGCCTGTCTGAGTAAAAAGTTACTTCCCAGGGAGCAGCCATACTCCACTGTGGAAAAGGAGTGTCTTGCTATAATGTGGGCCCTGAAGAAATTGGAGCCATACTTGTATGGGCAGCATTTTGTATTACAGACTAACCACAACCCCCTGGTTTGGCTAATGCAGATAGGAAAAAAAACAATGGTGGATTGTTAAGATGGAGTCATGCTTTACAAGGGTATGACATGACAATTCTACATAGGGCTGGAGCTAAAAATCAGAACTCGGATGGGTTGTCTCACATCTATGAGGAGTGAACTGATTTGGGAAGCTTATCCCATGCAGGGGACAGAGCCCCCAAATTCAGTATAGGTAGGGAGGATTGTGACTCTTGTACAGCTGGTTCTGATTAATCTATGCTTTTTGTAATATAAAAATGTGTTATTGAGTGTCTCTCATGAGACATGCTGTTTCATCTAGAAGATAAAAGACAGGAGATAATTACAGGCTAGAAGAGATTTAAAGTAAGGATCTCCTGTTTATCTACCTTAATTGTAGCTGCCAGTTGCTAAGCTGGAAGATCACAAACTTTTATGACGTTTAGAAAAAGAATACAGGTTATGTCACTGTGGTGCGAAGTCATAAAATGTCCTTTGGTGTCCTTGAAAGAGGATGCTGCTCATGGATGAAAGAAAGGACTTGGAAAACTATAGACTTAATTGGGAAGTCATATGGGGAAACAAGTTTTTTCTGCTGATGTCACCTATTAATTTACCTCCTGACACAAGACATCCTGATTGTATAATTTTTAATAAACAGAGGAAGAGCTGGGTGACATCATGAAGAAGGCAGGGTCAAGACAGTGTTTTAATTATGCTGTAACAGACCTTTACAGACACACATGTTTGGACTCTGAAAAAAGAAACATCTACAGCACTATAAGAAGATATAAATACATTAGGTAGACAGGTCTAAGTGTATTTTTCATAGGAATTTGCACTTTTTAAATCTTATTGTTTTAAAAGATGGTATGTTTTGTGATACATGGTTCTGTAATTACATTTTACATTGTTATCTATTTTTAAGTAAACATCTCATCTTAGAGACTACCTGGTGTGCCTTTGAAATTATTTCTTTGACAAGAAAAGCATATACAGTATGGTTAAAGCTGACACTGAACAAAGCTTGCTGGTTTTACCAAACTGGGAAAACGTAAGAGTTTATTCTGAGGTCTTTCATTGAGTTTTTAAGGGTTCATTTTGTATACCTGGTTAGGTGCCCGTAGGTGAAAGATATCTGGCCCCCTGAGGAGCAGAATTATCTGAGCCTGTACATTGGGTACGCGAGCAAGAGGTTCACAGTTTGAATCCCTCCAGAACTTGAGACCAAAGTTTGATTCGCACCTACAAAACAGACAGGAGGGTTACCCTGTTCTGTTAACTGTTTACAATACTGTGCTCGGAGGTTGGCACTGTGGTAGCAGAGGGCCTGACCTGCTGCGTGGGGTTGTGACACCCCCCTGTCCTCCAATCACCAGCCCCAGTAGTAAATGTGATGTGCCTGGTGCCTAGTGGTCCCCCTACACTCTGATTGCCATCCCCTGTGTATGTTGTAAATCATCCCTGGTGCCTAATGATCTCCCGCCCTCTAATAACCATTCCTGGGGTACTATAACTTGTTTCTGGTGCCTTGTGTTTTCCCCGTCCCCCAGTTGCCATCCCCAGTGTAATGTAACTCATCCCTGGTGCCTAGTGGATACCCCTACCCTCCAATCGCCATCCCAGCTAAATTACAAATCTTTCCCTGGTGCCTAGCAGTCAACCCCAACCCTCCTATTGCCATCCCTGGTATATTAAAAATCATTCCGTGGTGTCCAGTGCCCCCCCATCTACTGATCACTAGCGCTGTAGTTGATCACAGATTCCCTGGCATCTAGTGGCACCCATCAATCCCTGTTCCTGTACCAAAAACTACCCTTCCCTAGCATCTTGTAGCCCCTGTACCATGGGCACCAACAAACCCATCCTGCCGACACCCCTTTACCTTCAGCGCCGGTGTCACAGATCCCACACAATGACTGGCACAGCTCTCCTCTCACCTACTCAGCCAGACACCATATGGAAAGACAGTGGGGGAGCATTCAGTGTACTGTATAAGGCATGTGTCCTCTGTATTGTATAGGGAGCATAGCCTGTGTAAAGTACACAAGTTGCATGCCCCTTTGCACAGTTCACAGTAGCCATGCTCCCTGTACAATACAGAGGATGCACACCCTCTACAGTACATTGGCTGCGTGCTCCCGGTACAGTTCACAGTAGCCATGCTCCCTATACAATGCAGAGGATATGCTCCCAGTAAAGTATACAGGCTGCGTGTTCTCGTACAGTTTATAGTAGCTATGCTCCCTGTACAATACAGAGGTTGCACATCCTGTACAGCACACAGGCTGCATTCTCCCGGTACAGTTCACAGTAGCCATGCTCCCTGTACAATACAGAAGATGCGCACCCTGTGCAGTACACAGGCTGCATTCTCCCTGTACAGTTTTTTTTTTATTTATTGAAGAGAAATCAGAATTACAATCCTTTGAGAAATAGACTCCTTTGCAAAGGCTCCACATCAGTAGAAGAAAGGCTAAAACATTACATTACACAGAAATCAAACATAAATCAATCAGTTCTGGTATATATACATTATTACATAGTTCACAGTAGCCATGCTCCCTGTACAATGCAGAGGATGCACACCCTGTACAGTACATTGGATGCATTCTCCCTGTACAGTTCATAGTAGTCATGCTCCCTGTACAATGCAGAGGATGCGCACCTTGTACAGTACATTAGATGCATGCTGCCTGTACAGTTCACAGTAACCATGTTCCCTTACAATGTAGAGGATGCGCATCCTGTACAGTACATTGGATGTGTGCTGCCTCTACAGTTCATAGTAGCCATGCACCCTGTACAATGCAGAGGATGCACATCCTGTACAGTACATTGGATGCGTGCTCCCTGTACAGTTCACAGTAACCATGTTCCCTTACAATGTAGAGGATGCGCATCCTGTACAGTACATTGGATGTGTGCTGCCTCTACAGTTCATAGTAGCCATGCTCCCTGTACAATGCAGAGGATGCACATCCTGTACAGTGCATTGGATGCGTGCTCCCTGTACAGTTCACAGTAGCCATGCTCCCTGTACAATGCAGAGGATGTGCATCCTCTACAGTGCATTGGATGCGTGCTGCCTGTACAGTTCACAGTAGCCATGCTCCCTGTACAATGCAGAGGATGTGCATCCTGTACAGTGCATTGGATGCATGCTGCCTGTACAGTTCACAGTAGCCATGCTCCCTTACAATGCAGAGGATGCGCACCCTGTACCGTACATTGGATGCGTGCTGCCTGTACAGTTCACAGTAGCCATGCTCCCTGTACAATGCAGAGGATGCGCATCCTGTACAGTACATTGGATGCATGCTGCCTGTACAGTTCACAGTAGCCATGCTCCCTGTACGATGCAGAGGATGTGCTCCCTGTATAGTACACATGCTGTGTGTTCTCTGTACGGTTCACACAAGCCATGCTCCCTGTACAGTGTAGAGGATGCGCTCCCTGTACAGTACACAGGCTGCATGCTCCCTGTCAGCTCACAGCAGCCATGCTCCCTGTACAATACAGAGGATGTACACCCTGTACAGTACACAGGCTGCGTGCTGCCTGTGCAGTTCACAGTGGCCATGCTCCCTGTACAATACAGAGGATGCGCTCCCTGTATAGTACACAGGCTGCATGTTCTCAGTACGGTTCACAGTAGCCATGCTCCCTGTATAGTACACAGGCTGTGTGCTCCCTGTACAGTTCACAGTAGCCATGCTCCCTGTACAATGCAGAGGATGTGCTCCCAGTACAGTACACAGGCTGCGTGTTCCCTGTACAGTTCACAGTAGCCATACTCTCTGCACAATGCAGAGGATGCGCACCCTGTACAGTACATAAGCTGTGTGCTCCCTGTACAGTTCACTGTAGCCATACTCCCTGTGCAATGCAGAGGATGTGCTCCCAGTACAGTACAGAGGCTGCATGTTCCCTGTACAGTTCACAGTAGCCATGCTCCCTGTACCATGCAGAGGATGCACATCCTGCACAGTACATTAAATGCGTGCTGCCTGTACAGTTCACAGTAGCCATGCTCCCTGTACAATGCAGAGGATGTGCTCCCAGTATAGTACACAGGCTGCGTGCTCCCTGTACAGTTCATAGTAGCCATACTCCCTGTGCAATGCAGAGGATGTGCTCCCAGTACAGTACACAGGCTGCATGTTCCCTGTACAGTTCACAGTAGCCATGCTCCCTGTACCATGCAGAGGATGCACATCCTGCACAGTACATTAAATGCGTGCTGCCTGTACAGTTCACAGTAGCCATGCTCCCTGTACAATGCAGAGGATGTACTCCCAGTATAGTACACAGGCTGCGTGCTCCCTGTACAGTTCATAGTAGCCATACTCCCTGTGCAATGCAGAGGATGTGCTCCCAGTACAGTACACAGGCTGCATGTTCCCTGTACAGTTCACAGTAGCCATGCTCCCTGTACCATGCAGAGGATGCACATCCTGCACAGTACATTAAATGCGTGCTGCCTGTACAGTTCACAGTAGCCATGCTCCCTGTACAATGCAGAGGATGTGCTCCCAGTATAGTACACAGGCTGCGTGCTCCCTGTACAGTTCATAGTAGCCATACTCCCTGTGCAATGCAGAGGATGCACACCTTGTACAGTACACAGGCTGCAGTCTCCCTGTACAGTTCACAGCAGCCATGTTCCCTGTACAATACAGAGGATGCACACCCTGTTCAGTACATTGGCTGCGTGCTCCCTGTACAGTTCACAGCAGCCATGCTCCCTGTACAATACACAGGATACGCATCCTGTACAGTACATAGGCTGCGTGCTCCCTGTACAGGTCACAGCAGCCATGCTCCCTGTACAATGCAGAGGATGCACACCCTGTACAATACATTGGATGCGTGCCGCCTGTACAGTTCACAGTAGCCATGCTCCCTGTACAATGCAGAGGATGCGCACCTTGTACAGTACATTAGATGCATGCCGCCTGTACAGTTCACAGTAGCCATGCTCCCTGTACAATACACAGGATGCGCACCCTGTGCAGTACATTGGATGTGTGCTGCCTGTACAGTTCACAGTAGCCATGCTCCCTGTACAATACACAGGATGCACACCCTGTACAGTACATTGGATGCGTGCTGCCTGTACAGTTCACAGTAGCCATGCTCCCTGTACAATACACAGGATGCACACCCTGTACAGTACATTGGATGCATGCTGCCTGTACAGTTCACAGTAGCCATGCTCCCTATACAATGCAGAGGATGCGCAACCTGTACAGTACATTAGATGCATGCTGCCTGTACAGTTCACAGTAGCCATGCTCCCTGTACAATGCAGAGGATGCGCACCTTGTACAGTACATTAGATGCGTGCTGCCTGTACAGTTCACAGTAGCCATGCTCCCTGTACAATACAGAGGATGCGCACCCTGTACAGTACATTGAATGTGTGCTGCCTGTACAGTTCACAGTAGCCATGTTCCCTGTACAATGCAGAGGATGTGCATCCTGTACAGTACATTGGATGTGTGCTGCCTCTACAGTTCACAGTAGCCATGCTCCCTGTACAATGCAGAGGATGTTCATCCTGTACAGTACATTGGATGCATGCTCCCTGTACAATACAGGGGATGCGCACCCTGTACCGTACATTGGATGCGTGCTCCCTGTACAGTTCACAGTAGCCATGCTCCCTGTACAATACACAGGATACACACCCTGTACAGTACATTGGATGCATGCTGCCTGTACAGTTCACAGTAGCCATGCTCCCTGTACAATACAGAGGATGCGCATCCTGTACAGTACATTGGATGCGTGCTGCCTGTACAGTTCACAGTAGCCATGCTCCCTGTACAATACAGGGGATGCGCACCCTGTACCATACATTGGATGCGTGCTGCCTGTACAGTTCACAGTAGCCATGCTCCCTGTACAATGCAGAGGATGCACACCCTCTACAGTACATTGGCTGCATGTTTCCTGTACAGTTCACAGTAGCCATGCTCCCTGTACAATGCAGAGGATGCACACCCTCTACAGTACATTGGCTGCATGTTCCCTGTACAGTTCACAGTAGTCATGCTCCCTGTACAATGCAGAGGATGTGCTTCCTCTACAGTACATTGGCTGCATGTTCCCTGTACAGTTCACAGTAGCCATGTTCTCTGTACAATGCAGAGGATGTGCTCCCAGTATAGTACCCAGGCTACGTGTTCCCTGTACGGTTCACAGTAGCCATACTCCCTGTACAATGCAGAGGATGTGCACCCTGTACAGTACATTGGATGTGTGCTTCCTGTCTTTCCACATGGCAGCTGGCTGAGGAGGTGAGCACACTGGAGATAGCAATCAGAGGGGGATCACTAGGTACCAGGGATGAGTTACATCACACCAGGAATGGTGATTGAAGGGTGGGGGGGGGCCATTAGGCACCAGGGATGAATTACAGCACACCAGGGATGGTGATTGGAGTGTGGGGGGGATTACTGCGAACCAGGATAAGATTTTTAATATACTGAGGACAGTGATCAGAGGGCGGAGGGGACCAGTAGGTACCAGGGAAAGATTTTGCATATACCTGGGTCATAAGGTAGGGGGGTGCTACTAGGCACCAGGCAAACATTTTTAATGTAGCGGGGACTGCGATTGGAGGGCAGGTGTGCCACTAGGCACCAGTGAAAGGCACAAGGGAATCCCTTCATTTCACAGGACAGGGCAATTGGAGTGAGGGCAGAGTCGGTCACAGAGGTGCAAATCTGCCACCGCTTCCTATGTAAATGTACCTATAATGGGAATGCAAATGGCCCCCAAGTGCCTTCCATGCCCAGTGAGCTCATTTGCATGGGGTCATCTGAATATTGCACTAGGAGCTACTGGCGCTATCAAGTCTGGTGGTTCTGTTTCCTGCACAGCCGGGTTCCATGTCGAGGCAGCACTACTCAGCTCAGCACTATGTTGACATGTCCCTATATACAGTTGGAGAGTACTGGTGTGCTATCTAACTGAATATATGTTCCCCAAAAGCCTTCCTTGAGCTTGTCTAAATGCTCACTGCCAGGCTGGTGTCCTGGGTTTTTGCAGTTTAAATGCGATTGCCAGAGAGTGCCTATATAGCCTCTGTGTACTGTCTCTTAAAGAGCTGCCTGGATTGCAGTCATAATTAATCTAAAAGGGAACTCTGTTAGAAGATGTACTTGTTTGCTAATCATTTGTTAGGGCAGTATTAATATTGCAGTTTGTTCTAACCTGCCTTCTTTGCAGCATGGACAGTTCTGTTTGTTTCCATCATCTTGGTCCTGGACTGCTGAAATGAGCCAATCAGTACATTTGGGACTTTAAAATGGAGTCTGCCTACAGAGACTTGGTGGGGTCAAAAACCTGTAGGAATTGTACTTTTGGGCTTTTTGTGCCTAAACTAACCTGGAGGGGGAGACCTTGTTGTGACTGTCAGACAGATTAACCAACCAGACCTTTTGGATCTTGGGGAAGTCCCAAACTGCTTGCAGTTTCAGTTAGATCTAAGTAGGGAAGTGAAAAGTAACAGCTCGAGGTAGTTCGAGCAGCAATCCATAATGGATTCACGTGGGAGAACTGTGGAAAGGCCTGAGCTTTGGCCTGCATGCCTGCCTGCTGTCCCTGAAAGGGAACGTGTGCCTTTTTCGGACTGAATCCAAACTTGGAGAGCAAAGTAAGCCACTGAATTGTGACCAGGCTTCTACCTGAAGAAGGCCGAAGATTTGCTGAATGCGAATGGCCTGCCTGGACTTCCAGCCACCTCTGAACTCCCGGATTGTGCAGAGACTCTGTAATTGCGACCAGAGAGCCTTTTGCCTGGCACAGTAGAATTTCCTTACATGTGAATGTGTTGTGTGCTTATAGTGGGTCAAGATGTGGTTCCCCACTGTGGTTTGAATTATATTCTGGTTGCTAAAAGCTGCGTTAGAATTTCCTTACGTGATGTGCTGTGTGTTGCCAGTGGGTCATGATTTGGTTAGCCACTGTGGTTTGAACTGTATTCTGCTTGCTGGAAGCCGCATCCAGCTCCACAGACTGAATCCAAAATCATCTACGTTGGTCCTGGGCATTGCCACACTGGCCCAGCCCGACTACCTGCTGCACAGAAAATGCTATCGACGAGAGACCTGCCTGGGGATCAGCCCCCGCTCAACACTTGAACACGAATGATGCCTCTGTGATTCGTGTGGGCCCGCTTCTCCGGGCACTCCAGCTCAACAACCTACAGTCATGATTTCATCTTGCCTGTGTCCAGTATTGTGTATCAAGAGTAAACATCAGGGTAGCACCCTGCAACAGCAGCTAAATCTAAAGTGTTGTCATCTGATTTGTTGCTTTTTCTTTCACGACCCCCCCCTTCCCCCGGCTCCGGATTACAAGCAATGTGTGTTGTGCATGTTGATTTCTTCCATCACAGGGGCCCAACCAGCTGCAACGTTCCTGGCTAGCTCACCATTTTCCTACCTGGGTACCCAGAGTGTGTGACTGTGTGGGGACTTAAAGTGCAGGCATAACTGTTTGATTAATACAGTGTTTAAGTCAATCAACCTGATTACGCCCCTCTCTTGCTCAAGTCCCCTGAATAAATCAGATGTGACTTTTTTTTGCTGCATTTAACCTGACTGTGGTTCCAGTTTGTGCCACTCGTTTCAGAACTTAGGCCTCTTAACCTGCTGCTAGCCATGCAGGCAGGGGTAGTGGCCCTTGGGATAGTGCCACCTAGGGGTTACATATAGCATCCCCAGGGTCATGGGCAATGGACAAGCTCAGCATAAAACGCACTCTGCTTTGCACATTTTTGAATAACGGGTCCCTGGTGCGCTAATGTGCTTGTATGTTGATTCTACTGCACTCAGAAACTGTGAATTGGAATCCTGGTGCTTGTATGTTGATATGCAGTACAAAATTAAAATGTTTTCCAGCTGCTGTCTGCCACAGGACCAAATGAACAGTGAGATGCGTTAATACTGCTGATGAACTTTACTTCAAAAGTGCATAGTGCTTACCAAGTGACTTACCATGCCAGCAACAAAGCCAGATTGCAGCAAAATATCTGTTCTGTGCTGGGCATCAATGTCTGGCAAGCAGTTATAAGTTCCCAAATGTTGAATGCTTATAAAGTGCTCCCAGACATGAGTTAACACGGGTCATTAGGCTCACTGTATGTTCTCTAAAGGTCAGGGAACAGGGGTGCCATTTCAGAGTTCAACAGGGCAGGGCAACAACTAGTCAGAGGAGCTGTGGGGGCATTTTTTCATTTAAAAAAACAAAAAAACAACGATGGCCTGCTGCCCCCCCCCCCAAATGGTGCCCCTGTCAAGGAATTGTTGAGAGTGACTCTAGAACATTTATATGAGGCAGCCATGACAATTTCCTGCCCTGTAGAGAATTTTAAATTCAGAACAAGTTCTGAATTTACTGTAGACCCATCTCTATGGTCAAAATGTATTACTTGAAGTTTATTTTGTGTTTAGCTTTAGTTCAGCGACCTGACACCACCTTTCCTTTTTCAGGACATCCACCTGTAAAAGGTCTTTCATTTTTTTTTTCAATTCCAACTTTATTAACAGATTGTCCACATTACAGGGGCCAGAAAATTACAACGTACATTGCATATGTACAGAATGATACATGATCTGCCCCCATCTCCCCCTCTCTTCCCCCCCATACAGCAGTAAGAATCCATGTTGTAGCATTAAAAAACATTACAATGTGCTAGAATAAATTAAAGTTCACTATTACAATGACTCATTTATCCATACTAATCATGATTAGGGTGTGAAGGGGATCCCAAATACTCTTGTATCTCTGCAACTTGTTATGGAGGCTCGCTATAGCTTTCTCTGTGTGAAGATTAGCCAGAATTTCATTGATCCATTCTTGATATGTTGGACTTATCGCATCCTTCCATTGCTGAAGTACAATTTTTTTAATGGATAATGCAATCATGGAAATGTGAAATCTCCGGATTTTAACTTTGATAGAGGACAGATCTCCCAACAAACATATGTCTGGGGTGAAGCAATCCTGCAAACCCAGAATAGGATCTAGGTTAGTCTGGATGGCCACCCACAATGGCTTTATCTTGGGGCATGACCAAAATATGTGAAGAAGTGTACCATCCTCCTGACATCCTCTGGTACAAGTCCCCGACCCTACAAGGCCCCATTTCATCAACTTTACTGGGGTGTAATATATATTGTGTATAATATGATATTGCATAAGCCGTAATCTGTCCTGGGATACATATCTGTGGCAAAACTTCCATAAAACTGGCCAATTGAGAGTGTATTGGGGAAAAAAGGAAACCCAGAGCTTGGTGGGACCTTCGGGTCTCCCGTACTTCCAGTGGAATAGAACTCGGTATATTTTAGAAAGAACACTTGATGAACCCATCAGGGAGGAAAGCTCAGATACAAATGAAAAGGCAGGCGGGCAAGGAGGGGTATTACCAAGCACTGTGGAAAGCAAGTGCTTTAATTGGACCACTCTGAAATAATGAGCTACCGGAATGTCAAATTTTTACGAATTATATTAGAAACTGAGAGCCATTCCCCTTTATCATCCAGAAGATTAGAAACTATCCCATCCCCAATTTGGGGCAACCACATACGAGAGATCTTCCATTTATTTATTGTGAAGGACGGGGAGTTCCAGACTGTCTGAGACCGATCCAAGTGTGGGGTATACCTCAAAAACGAACAAAGCTGTACATACACTTTTAATGATGTCCAAAGGGTGGGACAACTGCAAACGTTTTGGAGAGACGCAATTTTGACATGGAGCATAGTCAAGGGATCCACATTCTCAGACTGGATAAAGTCTAACTCAATTTTGAGCTAGACCGGTCTTAAGTGCTCAGGACCCGGACTCACCCAGCGCATGTATTTTGCTATGTGACTAGCCCAGTAATAGATTGCCAGATGTGGGATTCGCAACCCTCCATCCATTTTCGGAGCGGCCAGCTTATGATATGCCAACCTGGATTGCTTATTTGACCAGATAAAATTGATAAAAGTTCTGTGCATTCTCTGAAACCGAGACAAAGGAATAAAGGAGTTAAGGAGCGAGAGGGTATAAAACAAGCGAGGAAAAACATTCATTTTAATAATATTAATGTGACCCCAAAGGGAGACAGGAAGTTTAGACCATCTATTGAGGTCCTGGACAATCGCTTGGGAAAGGAGCTCCAAGTTCTCTTTGAATCAGGAAGAGGGGTTACGTGGTAAATTGATACCCAGGTATCTAAGAACGCGAGGTGACCAACCAAGACCAAAAGGGGTAATATCACTCTTAAAAACCTTGTGCTTAAGAGGGAAAATGGATGATTTGTTAACATTCAATTTATAATTTGAGAGAACACTGAATTTAGCTATTTCTCCTAACATAACAGGGATAGATGTTGTTGGGTGAGAGAGATGGAGGAGGAGATAATCAGCATAAGCCGTGATCTTCACCACATTATTCCCTATCGGTATGCCTCGTATCTCCGGATTATTAAGAATATTTTGGATAAGGGGCTCGAAGTATAAATTGAATAGAAGAGGGGAAAGGTGGCAACCGTGCCTGGTACCAGAAAATAAAGAAAATGCTCCATTGCCAGAAACTCTGGCTGAGGGGTTCCAATATAGAGCCTGAATCCAATCTATGAACATGGTAGAAAAATCGAATACTTTCAAAACCTGAAACAAGAAGTTTCAGTTGACACGATCGAATGCCTTCTCGGCATCCAGGGAAACCAATCCCACAGGAAAGATGGAATCCCTGGACACTGAGAAGACATGCGAAAGAGTGCGTAAATGGTCTGATGATGAACGCCCCCTCTTGAATCCCACCTGAGACATACTAATCAAGTCCGGGAGGACCCGGGTTATTCCTGTCGGCCAGTATCTTCGAGAGAATTTTAACATCCTGGTTCGAAAGGGAAATGGGCCTATAACTTTGAACTAACTCCGGGTCTTTGTCAGGTTTGGGAAGAACAATAATCAGGGCTTCAAACAAATTTACATCTACCCTTACCCCAGAAAGAATATGACGGTACAGCTGGTGAAGTACCGGTAATAATTGTGTTCAAAAGTTTTATAGAATAATGAAGAAAAAACGTCCGGCCCTGGGACTTTGTCTGAGGGAAAAGCCCTGATGACCTCTGATATTTCCTCCAGAAATATTGGGGAAGATAACAACCTCCTCTGTGACTCTGACAGGGAAGGGAGAGAAGAATCCTTCAGGTATGCCTCTAGCACTTCCAAAGAAGGAGGAGGACTATCCATATCCCTATATAATTGCTCACAGTAAGAGGCAAATTCCTGTACAATCTCTGAAGGGGATACCTTCAGGGATCCATCTGCCTGGGCCCTGATTGGAGGAATAAACCTAGCAGATTCCTGCTGTTTTGATCTTAGAGCGAGCAAGCAACCTGCTTTTTCCCCCCTGATCGGTGTAGCTCGCTTTAGTGCAGATAATGGATATCTCTGCCTTTTCCTTCAACAAGTCTAAATATTTATCCTTAGCCACCAAGAGCCTCCTCATATTCTCATCCGAGGTTTTGGAGGATAAATTAGCTTCCAGAGACCTTACTAGTGATAATGAGGATAATAATTCAGCCTCTCTAGCCCTTTTCCTCTTTGTAGCTAGGCTAATAATAATCCCTCTCATATAGTCCTTAAAGGCGCTCCATAAAATATCAGGTGCCATACCCTCTGAAGAGTTGGTAGAAAAAAAAATCAATCTGTTCTTTTATTAAGTTACAATATTTAACATCTTTCAATAACTGTTGGTTTAATTTCCATCGGGTTTCTTTTTTGGGATTATTAAGAAAAGCTAGATTGCAAATCACCAAAGAGTGATCGGACACTGGACCTGGCTGAATCGAGGCTGCTAAGAACCCTGGTAAGAGGGCCTGGGAGATTAAGAGATAGTCAATGTGGGACAGGGTTCTGTGCACAGGCGAGTTAAAAGTATACTCCCTGCCCTTGGGATGTAATACACGCCACGCATCACACAGTCCGCACTGATCCAGTAAATCCCTGAATGCTCTGTGCCCGGGAGACAAGCCCCTCGACCTACTACCAGACCTGTCCACTTCAGGGTCCATAACCAGGTTAAAGTCTCCGCCCATAATTATAACAATGAGAAACATAGGAAGAATGATGGAAATAAGCTTCATAAAAAAGCCTAGGTCGTCTGCATTTGGTCTATATATAGTACAAAGTAAAATTGGTATGGACCAAAGATTCCCCTGAACCAGGACGTATCTACCACCCAGGTCCCTAAGGACTTGCTTATAGACAAAGGGAATGCCTGTATTGACCAGAACCATAACCCCGCAACTGTTGGTGGACCCCGAGGCATTAAACACCTGTCCAATCTGTTGCCTCCTGAGTTGCAGAGTTTCAGACTCAAATAAATGAGATTCTTGCAAGAACGTGATCTGAGAAGACAATAAATTGAGATGTTTTAACGCTTGATATTGTTTAACTGTTTTCCTTATCCCCTTCACATTCCAAGTAGCCAGATTGATACTACTAGCCATCACGTAGGAAAAAATAAATCCCTTATATAACATTCAGGAATTGTTACAACAATAATTAAATGTCCGGAGCCCCTGATTACTGCTGTATCTCCCTCCCAACTCAGCACCCTCCTACCTCACTCTAATCCCCCACAAACCTCCCAACTAAAATGACCCGCAACAACCCCAAAATTGAGCAAACCAGAAGTCTTGAATTTAACCTTAACCCTACTCACCCCCCACCCCAACTATCACGAGCAACGTTCAGCAAAATACCGTTTTTCTTCCTCCCCCTCCAGCCTCCCCAGCGTGCGCCCCAAAACCCTACCCAAATATGCAAGACCTTCCTATAAAAACTGATAACTGTTAACATCTATGCGAAGGGAATAATGATGTAAGTAACATCACTGAAACATTAAGCTCCTGATAGCCAGAGGAGAGAAGAGAAGAGAGAGAAGAGAGAGAAAAAAGAGAGAGTGTTCTCCATTTGGGAGCTAACTAGTAAAGCAGAATATCAGAATGGAAAAACGGTAACATAGCATGTGATAGCTGAGCTCGCTATCATAACTACTGCTACCAACAACAATAAAACCATTTTAAAGCCATTCCTAGCCAGCAGCAGGTCTAGATGCTCCCAAGTAGAGAAACCCAATATATTCCCAAGTCCCCACCACAAAGCTCTATCAGGAAAATTAGGCTCCTGAATTATCTAGTGGAGCTGAACCTCCAAATTAACAGCTAGGGCGCCCTCTGGTGATAGAAGCTCGAAGACGCATGACCTTCCGAATTAAACAAAGGGGTCACTCTCCTGAATATTGCCATAACAAAATGAAACATCAAGTCAGAAGGCTTCATTCTGACATTTAAACAAAAGGAGATACTCTGGTGCCCCTGTAAATAATTAACAAAATACAATCCATACAGAAGGAGAACCCTCCCCCCAGACAAGATATACCCCCATAGAACAGTCTCTTGGCATATGCAATTGCCCCGTAATGCTAAGCAAAAGAGTATGCAATGAGAACAATATGATCCCAATGAGAATAGTCCCTTCGGCCGTAGCTCTCAGGAACACACAGGATCAGATGAACATTCTTTTCCCATTTTTGATAATGGCTCGAGAAGAACTTCTCCCTTCCATCACTGGTTTGAATAACACAGAGAAAGCAGGTCAGGTGTCCCGAAACAGGTCAGGCAAAGCGGACTTGAGCCCTGTAAGAGCAGCTTCATGGTCCTTGTAGGTTGACCAGGTACCAGCCACCTGTACCTGCAGTCTAGCTGGGTAGCCCATTTTAAACCGAAGGCCTGCTGCTGTGATCTTTGAAACGATGGGATGGAAAGCTGTGCATTTTAATCTGACCGACCCCGGTAAATCTTGTGCAGTTCTGAGCCTGGCACTCTCCCATTTGACTTCTTGCAATTCTCTCACTTTTGGCAGAAAATGTTGCCGCTCCAAGTAGTTCAAAAAGTGGCATATAATGGGACGTGGCATTGCTCCTGGGGAAGGTTTGGGTCGCAAGGACCTATGCGCCCTCTCTATAGTATATTTGGCCCCAAAGGGAGAGGGACTGGCAATCTTTTCCACCAATTTCTGCACAAAGGTAATTGTGTTCAGGCCCTCTTCTCCTTCTGGGAGCCCCAAAATAACTATATTATTCCTTCGGCTGCAACCCTCTAAATCTTCTAATTTAGCTTTCAATTCAGAGACTTTCTGCTGCATAGCCATAAGACCGGGGTCAATTTTTTCCACTTGTTTCTCAAGGGAGGAGATTCGGGCTGCAGTTGCCATTGACAATTCTTCGAGCTTTTTGGAAAGGGACTTGAGTTCAGCTGAGATTTCTTTTACTTCTTCAAGGAAGGGTTTAAATTCCTCCAAGAATCTGTTCAATGTTAGTGGTTCTTGTTCAGCGATCAGGTTCACAGGCTCTGGCTTATCAGTTGCACTCGAGGCCCTTGATTTATTCAGGGCCTTCTTGGGGGTGACCGGTGGGGTGTGCTTCTGTGGAGCTTTCTTCATGTACACCTCCATAGCAGTCGAAATCAAGCCAGCAGGAGCACAGGGTTCTAAGGAGGCGGTATTAAGCAGCTTTTCTGGGTTTTAGGCAAATATAATCACCCAAAATACAAAACTTTTTGGTTAGGAGGCTGGAGCTGTACAGAGGAGCTTCTACTCGGTACCCTGCATCACGTGATCCCCGGTCTTTCATTTTTTTAAAACAAGCTCACATGGCGAACATGCCTTCCAACAAGACTGTATCATCAGCATATAAGTGTGTAAGGGTGGTGGTAAGACAAGTGGGAAATGAGTTCATGAAGAGGATAAATGAGGGGTCCCACTACAGATCCATGAGGTATCCCCTTGTCTGTAGCCACACTACAGGACAATGTAGTGGAGACTTAAACCTGCTCAATATGTCTTTCTAAGAAAGACCTAAACCAATGGAGTGTGCTTGTGTATTGAGCCTACTGCACTCAGAGATTCTACTGCACTCAGAGGCTGTGACTTTGAATCATACTGCACTAGTGTGTTTGTTAATCCATAGGCAGTGAATTGGCACTCAGAGCCTGGGAAGTAGAAGCCTCCTGCCCTAGGGTGCTTGCATGTTGATTGTATTACACACAGAGGCTGTGTATTGGAATCCTGGGGCCACAGATTCAAAACTTAGCCTGGGCACTAAGGGGCGTTTGCCCACAGTAATTGTGTTTTGCACCTGATTTTTATGGATCGGATCTCAATTCAGACACCCCCACAGCATGGACAAAACCTGTTACACCCATGCACTCTTCTCAGTCTGCCTATTTTTTGGCTATGCCCTTCATTTGACTCATTATAGCCCACCTTATTGTTCATGTCTGTTTATTATTGCTAATTTACCTTGACATGGGGCCTTTGTAACCAGCCTGTAATTCTGACTGTTTGCTTTTATTTGAGCTCATTCACTTTGTTTTCTGTTGCTTACTGTTAATGTATTTGTCTTCCTGACGAGGAGCCTTTGTAAACGAGTCCCGGACTCAAGGGTTATAATTCTGATTACTTCTTAAAATGAAAAAAAAATAAAATAAATGAGGTTTCATCCCCTGCATATGGATGCAATGGGATAATGAGAGGTTTGCACAGCCAGTAACTGCCACCCGAACCAGCACAAGTTATCACCTTGCAAACCCCGACTTAACAGTGCACAAGGCCTTGGTGGTGGGCAAAGGGACTGCGGCCACCCACCCTGGCCTGTTAAAGCAATGACATCCCTGGTGTCCAGTGGCACCTCCCACCCTCTGATCCTTGTCCCAGCAATACAGTATGTATTCCCTAGTGTCTAGTGGCACTCCCCCACCATCCAATCCCTGTTTCCATACAGGTATGTGCATTCCCTGATGTCTAGTGCCACTCTTCTAATCCTCATCCCTGTACAGGTGTAACACTTAGGTGGCGCTATCCCAAGGGCTACTACCCCTGCCTGCTTGGTTAGTAGCAGGTTAAGGGGCCTGATTTCTGAAACGGGTGCCTCCACCCGGAGGTCAGGGTTGGTAGTGGTCAAGCTAACCTGGGCACGGCCCTCTGGAACAGTGTAAACCCCCCTTTCCTTACTAGTGGCCGGAACAATACACAATAATCACTTTCACAATACCCCTGATTCACAAGTACCCACATTGTTTGCACTTACCACCAGGGCTTTCCTCTGGCGCGGCCCTGAGGCCCCCCTGTAAAGCAAGGTTATACACAGCAAATAACAGCAGTACAGTACTCTTGCATAAACTGGAACCACAGTCAGGGTAACTGCAAAAAAGAGTTAGATATGATTTATTTAAGGGACCTGAAAAAGGGAGAGGCGCAATCAGGTTAATTTGCTTAAAGGCTGTATCAATCAAACAGTTATGCATGCACTTCAGGGTCCATAAACAATTACACACTCTGGGTACCCAGATGGAGGATGGTGGGCTAGCCAGGAATGCTGCAGATGGTTGGGGCCCTGTGATGGAAGAAAACAACATGCACAACACACAGTATTTGTAATCCAGAGCTGGATGGCTCAGATCATGAAAAGAAAACAAGACAATCAGATGACACACTTTTAGATTAGGCTGTTGTTGCAGGGGGCTACCCTGATGATTACTCATGATAACCAAGACTGGACACAGGCTGGATGAAAATTGAGACAGCGGGTAGTTAATCTGGAGTGCCAGGAGAAGCAGGGCCCACATGAATCACCGAGGCGTTGTTTCTGTTCAAGCGTGGAGCAGTTGGGCTGATCACCAGGCAAGTCTCTCATTGATGGCTTTCTCTGTGCAGTGACTGAGCCAGTGTGGCAAGGCCCCAGCCAAATGGAGACAAATTCGGATACAGTCCAAAATGATTCTCTTTTCCTCCCTCTCAGGGGCAGCAGGCAGACATGCAGGCCACAACTCAGGCCTTTCCACAGTTCTTCTGTGCAAAACTACTCAGATGGCTGCTTGACTGTCTCAAGCTGTTGCTTCTTCAGCTCCCAACTTAGATCTGACTCAACTGCCAGCAGGCCTGGGACTTTCCCCAGAATCCAGAAGGTTCGGTTGACTGATCTGTCTGATAGTCGCAACAAAGGCTCCCCCTTCAGGGTCAAAAAGGCGCCAAAAGCCCAAAACTACAATTCCTACAGATTTTGGCCCCAGACAGCTCCTGTAGTCCGGCTCCATTTTAGGTCCCACCAGTACTGATTGGTCCAGTTCAGCAGTCCAGGACCAAGATAGTGGAGATAAACAAAACAGTCCTTGCTGCAAAAGAAGACAGGTTAGACAAACTGCATTATCATTATCACTGTAAATGATTTTCAGCAAATAGTTACATCTTTCAACAGAGCACCCTCTCAGATTACTTAGGACTGCAATCCAGGCAGCTCTTGAAGAGACAGTACATAGAGGCTATACAGGCACTCTCTGGCAATCACATTTAAACTGCTAAAATGCAGGACACCAGCCTGGCAGTGAGCATTTAGGCAAACTCAAGGAAGACTTTCCAGGAACCCCCATTTGTAGGGGGGTTACACCCTTCCCTGCCTGGAGAAAACTTGGTGTCTGCGTCAAGTCTGTACCATCACAATATTGCAAGTGCAAACTATACGAGACATTTATACCATTAGCATGTTATGCAAGTGACATCTGATGCATCAGTCAATGTAAACTTATACCTTTTACTATACATATTCGCTACACTTCACAATACTATATCCATTCTGACAATACGTCATGCATATTTTACACAGGTAATTTACACATTACAATGCAGAATCATGTAATAACTTCTTGTACATTGAACAATGTAAGAGGGGGTCCTTCCCTATCAGAAACTTGGGGCTAGATGGGGCAGGGGCACCATACCTAGAAGGCCGAATAATCAACATGGAATTGGCTTTTAGGCTCAGTTTAGGCAGTGAGCTCTGAGAAACATAAACCCCTTTGTGGAACACATTGAGAGGCAAATCCACTGGCCTCCCCAGAGAATCATAACTTAAGCATACTACTGACTTGACAGCCCAGCCAGTCTTTCTGAGGGGGACAACTACAGTCTCTGTACTCTCAGCACTGGTCTGGGGACTCTCGTCACTTGTGAGGGGTGCCTCTGCCTGGATGGGGACATCCAAACTTGGGACACTGTCGGCTCCTTGCTCTGCAGGCTCTGTTTCTACAACATTTGGCTCATTTTGTGAAGGCTCAGGCACAATCAAACTTTGAGGCACTTGAAGGGGAGTTGTCAGCACTCTCATGGTGTTCTTCAAATTCTGGTATGTCACCAGAAAGACTCAAACCATCAGCCCCTCCTTCAGGCAAATCATACAGTTCCACAATACACAGAGACTCAGCATCTTCAGATGTGATACTTTGCCTGGGAGCATTGGCTCCAAGGATGAAGCTGGGGGTAAGGCAGTCCAGAAGGCCCAGCTTCATCCCCACAATTAGTCATAGGGTTACCTCAAAAACAGCTGACTCAGTTCATAAGAGGAGTAATAGGCATTGTCACATTCGCTTTCATCTTACATTGACTGACAGTCACTATCATTCCGGACCTGCTGCCGGGGAAACCTTGAACTTGTAACCATTGGGGTAGGTCGACTCTGTCTCTTTCTTGCAGCTGCATGAGTCACCGGCCCAGGGGAATCAATCTCTGAGGGTTCAGCATCAATTGACTTAGCTGATAGGTAGCAAGTGGTTACTGTGCACGGTCTTGACAGCTTTGGAGTTATTCTCTGGGTGCACTTGGTACACTGGTAAATCATCCAGCTTTTGAACTACTACATAGGGAAGATGGTGCCATCGATCAGCAATTTTGTGTTTACCATGCAGTCCCAAACTGTGTAACAACACACGGTCTCCAGGTCGAAGCTCTTGAGCCTTTTATCATGCCTCTCTTTGTTGGCTAGATTTATCTTGGCACCCATTGTCTGGGCCAGTTGATATGCATGGTTCAATTGAGCTTTCAGTCTTTGCATGTATTTCAAGTAGTTTTCAGCTGGACGCTATCTGGAGAGACCCCAAAACAGGCATCAACAGGCAGCCGGGCCTCTCTCCCGAATATGAGGGAGAGAACCCGGTAGCATCATTTTTCGTGCAATTGTATGTGTGTACCAAGGTGCTAATCTCCTCACTCCATTTATGCTTGTCTTTTGGGTGGAGGGTGCCTAGCATGTTTAGCAGGGTGCGGTTAAAGCGTTCTGGTTAAGGGTCTCCCTGTGGGTGATAGGCGGTGGTTCTTGACTTTTGCACCCCCCATAGAGAGAGCATTTCTTTGATTAGTCAACTCTCAAAGTCTCTGCCTTGATCTGAATGGATCCACTTGGGGGGGGCACCATAGTAGACGAAGAAATTTTCCACTAGCACCTTGGTTACAGTAGACGCCTTTTGATCTTTGGTGGGAAAGCTTGTACATACCGTGTGAAATGATCCGTAACCACTAACACATTGCCAATGTTCCGCTGATCAGGTTCTAAACACAAGAAGTCTATGCAGACTAATTCCATGGGGGTGCTGGTAGTAATATTAACAAGGGGGGCAGCCCTCTGAGGCAAGGGTTTTCTTTGTAGGCAGCAACTACAAGTCTTTACATGGTGCTCAACATCGGGCCCCATTTTGGGCCAGTAGAAGCGAGATCGTACCAGGTCAAGGGTTCTGTCAATACCGAGGTGCCCCATATAATTGTGGAGGACCCTCAGTACCAAATCTTTAAAGGCCGTGGGCAGGACCAATTGTTGCTTGTCTACTTTGCCACTATGTTCTGCTGTTTTTCCATACAACAACTGATTGAGCAACTTCAATCTGGGGCCTTGTTTAAACAATAAAGAAGTTTGCAAGTCAGTAGAACATAACTTAGACACATCTTTCCCCGCACGCAGGGCATCAAATGCTCACTGAATCATAGGATCTTGTGATTGAGCCCACTGAATGCTGTCATTGTCAAATTGAGGTAGCGCACTAATATCTAGAGCAGAGAAGTGGCAATAAGCAACTGGTATGTAGGTGTCCGAAGGACCCAAGCAATCTACTAAACAGTCCACTGTGTCCGCAGACATCTGTTCATCTCTATCAAACCTTTGGCACAATGCTCAAATGTCAGGTTCAGACAGCCTGACCCAATCACTCTTGGAAGTGGGCCTTCATGATAGGGCATCAGCATCAATATGGTTCTGGCCTGGTCTGCATTCGACAGCATAATCATAGGTTGATAATGCAGAAAGCCACCGGTGCCCAGTGACGTCTAACTTAGCTGAAGTCTGTACATAGGTCAATGGGTTATTGTCAGTCTTCACCAATATCTTTGCCCCATAGAGGTATTCATGAAACTGGTTAATGATGGCCCATTTTAGTGCAAGAAATTCCAACTTATGCACAGGGTAGTCTCGTTCGGACAGGGTCTAGCTCCTACTGGCGAAAGCTACTGGTTTCAGGCCATCCTCATGGTCTTGCTACAGCACCACTCCTAGACCCTGCAGACTAGCATCTGTATGCAGCACATAGGGTTTGGTGGGGTCAGCATAGGCAAGGATGGGGGCATGGGTGAGCTGGTATATGATCTCGTGGAAGGCTGCTTCACAGTCGGGCATCCAGCGGGGCCCGAAGAGTTCACCTGGGTGGAAGTATACTTTTTCTGGTTCTTTAATGGCCCCTTTTTTGTATTTATGATTGGTAGGAGGGTAACCCTGGGTAAGGTTCAAGAGTGGGCAAATCTCCTTGCAATAGTCTTTTATGAACCTGCAGTAGTAGCCACAGAACCCCAGGAAACGTTGTTGTTCTTTCAGATTATGGAGCTGGGGCCAAGTAGTCAGTGCTTCAACCTTCTCTATCCCTTCTGCAGATACTATGTGCCCCACTTACTTCACAGAGGTTTGAAAACACTGGCACTTGTCAATGGACAGCTTGAGGCTACAGTCTTCTAGTCGGTCTAGGACTTTAAACAGTTGGTTCTCATGCTCCTCTAAGGTGCTCCCAAAGACAATTACATCGTCCAAGTGCACCAGGCATTCCAGCAAATTCATATCTCCCACCACACATTCCATCAGTTGCTGAAAGGTGGCCGGGGCACCCGATATCCCCTTTGGCATCCTCAGAAATTCATAGAACCCCAATGGACAGATGAAGGCTGTTTTCTCATGGTGTTCCAGGTCCATCGGGATCTGGTAGTATCCAACACTGAGAACCATTTGCTCCCATTCAAGCAGTCCAGGGCATCTTGTATACAAGGCATAGTGTTTTGGTCTGGGATGGTCCGCCGGTGTAGGGTTCGATAATCAACACACATCCTCACTGACCCATTCTTCTTATGCACAACCACAATGAGAGAGGTGTATGGGCTCCTGGATTGTTGTATCACACCAGTAGCGAGCATTTCCTGTAGGTGTCTTCTCACATCATCTATGTCTGCTGGGGCTAGGCATCGGGACCTCTCTCGAAATGGCCTTTCATTGTGCAGGCGTATGTGATGCTCCACACCCTGGACATATCTCACATCCCATTCCCTCAACAAAAACACTTGGTCTCTCTGAGCAAGTCCCTTGCTAATTCTAGCCTTCCCTTCAGCTGGTAATGAGGAGTCACCAAAGTCAAACAAGTCTTGGGGTCACTCTCTTCTTCTTGCCAGGGTGCTTGTTGCTGGGTACCGTATCTAGGGTGCACCCTCTGTTTACCCGGATCTCCCGATCTGACACATTGTGAATCTGGACCATCACTCATTGTGCATAGGCATGAGCATGAACAGGCATGATGCTGGGCTTGACCAATAATCCTTCTGGCAATTTTCCATCACCTGGTGCATACAACATCAATATTTTGTTCTTGACATCTTTCTGGAGGCAGACCTCCCCTTGAATGGTACACTGGGCTTTAGGGTCCAGCACCATTGAATCAGGATCCTTCTTCCAGACGATCCCCACCGGTTCAGCCTGGTCTACTTCCTCGGGTTTCTGTTGCAAGTCATAGGCCCTCTTGATCAGAGCCAGAATTCTTAGAGCCCTTCCAGTCCATCGCCCTTGTTTCTTGTGACAGAGTTGTGCTAGCCTTCCAAACATGTGGGCGTTTGTTCCAGTTAACAGGGGAACCCATCATACAGTCCGGTGGAGGGACACACTAGGGCCAGTGTCTCTACTTGCTCCTCCACACCAGTTACAGTTGCAGGAAAAGACAACCAAAGGTGGATATATCCTAAGTAGGGATAACACTTGTTGTTCAGCCCCCACACTTGTAAGCCTTCCAGGGATTGTAATGGCATATCCGATAAGTATTTGTCATACCAGTCCTGAAATACAATGGTCACTTGCGACCCACTGTCAAGCACAGCCCGAGTAGGAATACCATTCACAGCCACAGTAGTCCCATTGAAGAGCCCACTATTTCGAACTAATCAGGAGGGACAGCAGCAGGGGCCTGGACAGATAATTTAGCCACAAAGAGGTTTGAGTTAGGATGTCCGAAGCCTTCACTGTGATCATTTTGTGCACCCCTTAACCACTGATTCAGTTTCTGAAACTCCCGTTGAAGCTGGTTCACCACTCTCTCTAAGTCCCTCTGAGAATGGCATTCCTTCTTCATGTGACCATCCTTGCCGCAGTTGTGACAAATGACAGGCTGTCAGGGCATCCTTGGATAGAGCATTGTAGGGGATGCTGGAGCACCGATGGGAGATTGTGATCTGGCTCCTGCTGATAGTGTACCATGTCTCAAAAGTTCCTTTACGGTGGCAGTCAATTCCTTGAGTGCAGCCAAAAAGCCACCCTCAGTAGCGGATGCCTGAGGATGCACCCCCAACCCCAAGGCAGTCATGTCTTGACAGGGGCCAGGGTCTTTGTCAACAGGTGGATATCTCAGTGAGAACATCTGGTTGTACCTTTCTGACCTCCTTCAGCAACTCCTCTCCCCACCGTTTAGCCCATGGCAGGACATCATTAGTGGTCTCCATTTCGGAAGGGCCTTCCGGTGCCATGATCACGTGAGCTGCACTTACCCCATAATTACAATCTCCCTCTTCCCCTTCAACCTCCCAGAGTTCTTTTATCAAGTTACAGTAGTCAGGTGGGTTATCTCTCCTATCCTGGAGGATCTGCAATTGAGAATGCTTTGCATGTTGCAGTATGTGCCCCAATCTCACATGGTTCAAGTCACTGACCTCTACCCCACCTTTCCAGTAAGCTTTCTGCAAAGCTCTTTCTAGACGAGTAACATACACAGACAAACTTTCCCCTTTACATTGTTTGGTACCTCAGAATTTCCACATCAAATTCTCCCCTGATTCAGTGCTCCCCAAATCACCTTCGAATGCAGATAGATACTTCTGAGCAAATGCATCAGGGTTTGTGGACCGCAAAAATTTAATGGCTACGAGGGTGGGGCCCCTCAAACTTTCTATGTTTCTTTTCCACTTCTCAGCCTCTGCACACTGCCACTTGGGTACCAAGGGGGCAACATAGTCTATCCAGGTCTGCCAGTCATCCTCCCCCGGGAGGGGTGGGAGGGTGCCTGAGAAGATTCTCAGCCTTCGGTAGGAGTCGTGACTAATGGCAGGTACAGATACAGGGGCCAGCACTGGCTCGGGCACAGAAGTTGGGGCAGTAGTGGGAGGGGGTGTTGTGGAAGGAATACCCCCAGGTGGCAGGAATAGTTTCTTAAAGTCCTCTATGGTTTTCCCTTCCTCTAGCAACAACTTAGCAAATTTCTCCTCAAAAGTCTCAGATAATAGTGGGAGCTCATCCTCCCTGGGGTCTTCACTGTCTTTTGTTATCACTCTCCAGGCAACTGGAACCCCTTCTGGGGCAATAGTCTGTGGCACTTTAGAGCTGTCCATGAGGTCACTACACTCTCTCAAGGCTATGAAGTTTTTGGAAATCAAATCAGCCTGTCGACCCACCACCACAGGGTTTTTTTAAACATTCAACTTTGGAGAGTGGTCCCTCTACAGTGTCTTTACTGGTACCCAGGGGAATATCCAGTATAAGTAGAGCATTTTGGGGTCAATCTCCTGCCCAGTACACCACCCCACCAACTAGTGTACAGCCATTTCTACTGGGGTAGCCATTAATCTTTAGCAATAATTCATAATTTTTGGCCACTAGAAGGCACAAAATCCCAACGGTGAGCCTCCAAGATGTAACCCCTAGGTGGCGCTATCCCAAGGGCTACTATCCCTGCCTGCTTGGCTAGTAGCAGGTTAAGGGGCCTGAGTTCTGAAACGGGTGCCTCCACCCGGAGGTCAGGGTAGGTAGTGGTCAAGCTAACCTGGGCACAGCCCTCCGGGACACTGTAACTCCCTTTTTTTCCTTGCTGGTGGCCGGAACAATACACAATAATCACTTTCACAATACCTCTGATACACTACACTAGTACCCACACTGTTTGCACTTACCACCAGGGCTTTCCTCTGGATTGGCCCTGGGGACACCGTGCAAAACAAGGTTATACACAGCAAATAACAGCATACGAACATACATACGAACATATGAAGAAGCCAGCAGAAGAAGGCCATTTGGTCTATCAAGTCTGCTCGTATTACAGGGTCCACAGCTTGAGCTAATATCCCTGCCCTCCCTTCCCACACCTCCCATCCCCCCTACCCATGAGCCTTACCTTTCCCCTATGCCTATCCCAGCCTCTCTTAAAGCTGCCCACTGTCTTCAATGAGATGCCCTCTTCTGGCAGCACATTCCAAGTGTCCACCACCCTCTCTGTGAAGAAGTGCTCCCTGACCTTCCTCCTAAACCTCCCACCCTCCAGCTTAAGACTATGCCCCCTTATGATATGGTTGCCACTCAGCTTAAAGAGAGCAGCACAGTACTGTTGCACAAACTGGAATCACAGTCAGGATAACCGCAAAAAAGAGTTAGATCTGATTTATTTAAGGAACCTGAACAAGGAAGGGGTGCAATCAGGTTAATTTGCCTAAAGGCTGTATCAGTCAAACAGTTATGCATGCACTTCAGGATCCATAAACAGTCACACACTCTGAGTACCCAGATGGAGATTGGCAGGCTAGCCAGGAATGTTGCATCTGGTTGGGGCCCTGTGATGGAAGAAAACAACATGCACAACACACACTATTTGTAATCCGGAGCCGGAGGGCTCAGTTCCTGAAAAGAAAACAACAAGATAATCAGATGACACACTTTTAGATTAGGCTGTTGTTGCAGGGAGCTACCCTGATGATTACTTATGATACCCAAACTGGACACAGGCTGGACGAAACCTGAGACAGTAGGTGGTTAATCTGGAGTGCCAGGAGAAGCAGGGCTCACACGAATTGCCGAGACGTTGTTCCTGTTCAAGCATGGAACAGGGGGCTGATCCCCAGGCAGGTTTCTCATCAATGGCTTACTCTGTGCAGTCTGGCTGGGCCAGTGTGGCAAGGCCCCGGCCAAATGGAGACAAAATTGGATACACTCCGAAATTATTCTCTTTTTTCCCTCTCAGGGGAAGCAGGCAGACATGCAGGCCACAACTCAGGCCTTTCCACAGTTCTCCCGCGCAAAACTACTCGGACAACTGCTTGACTGTCTCAAGCTGTTGCTTCTTCAGCTCCCAACTTAGGTCTGACTCAACTGCCAGCAAGCCTGGGACTTTCACCAGAATCCAAAAGATTTGGTTGGCTGATCTGTCTGTCAGTCACAACAAAGGCTCCCCTGAAGGTGCAAAAAGGCACCAAAAGCCCAAAATTACAATTCCTACAGATTTTGACTCCAGACATCTCCTGTAGTCCGGCTCCATTTTAGGTCCCACCAGTACTGATTGGTCCAATTCAGCAGTCCAGGACCAAGATAGTGAAGATAAACAAAACAGTCCTTGCTGCAAAGAAGGCAGGTTAGACAAACTACATTATCATTATCACTCTAAATGATTTTCAGCAAATAGTTACATCTTTCAACTGAGCTCCCTCTCAGATTACTTAGGACTGCAATCCAGGCAGCTCTTAAAGAGAAAGTACACAGTGGCTATACAGGCACTCTCTGGCAATCACATTTAAACTGCTAAATCACAGGACACCAGCCTGGCAGTGAACATTTAGGCAAGCTCAAGGAAGACTTTTTGGGAACCCCCATTTGTAGTGGGGGTTACATGGGTGTAAGCATTCCTTGGTATCTAGTGGCATTCCCTGCCCTCCAATCCCCATCCCTGTACTTTGTTCTGTAGTCCCTGGTGTCTAGTGGCACCCCTCCACCCTCCGATCACCTGTTGCTGTGTCAGACAAGCTGTTCCTGGTGTCTAGTGCCCGCCCTCCCTCCTGCACCACTGGCACCGAGCAAACCACCCTGCCACCCCCCTTACCATTGTCACCAGTGCCACGTGGATTCGATACAGTGACTGGCACAGCCCTCTTCTCAACACTTTGGCTGGCCACTGTATGGAGTGACAGGGACTGTGCATCCTGTGTACTGTAAAGGGAGCATGCATACAACCTACTGTAGACAGTAAACATGTTCCCTTATAGTACACAAGAAACACATTTCCTATCAATCCATATGGCGGCCGGCTGAAGTAGTGAGAGAAAGGCTGTGCTGATAACTAAATTGGATCCACATGACACCAGCAGCAGCAGTAAGGGGGGGTGGCAGAGTGGTTTGCTTGGTGCCAGCAGTGGGGGAGGAGGGCTGCTAGGCATCAAGTTCAGCTTACCTGACATGACGGTGGGGGATTGGAGGGTGGGAGGTTCCACTAGACACTAGGGACTACAGAACAGAGTATGTGGATGGGAAGCGAGGACAGGGGATGACACTAGAACCCTGGGAATGTTTATACTTGTATAAGGATGGGGATTGGAGCTTGGGAGCTGCCACTAGACACCAGGGAATGCTTATACCTCCAATCAGAACCAATAAGAAAGAAGACTGCTCCTTTGGCATTCCAGGGCACCAGTCGGAGGCAAGGACCAGTGGGGACAAGAAGAGTGGAGATCTAAATCCCTGCCGCTGGCCCCTGGCCCCTCACAGAAGCTGCCACAGCTAATAAAATGCTGGAGGGGTTTGCAGGCACATCAGCAGGACCCCTCTGCCCAGCGGAATGTCCAGGATCATTGGAGCTAGAGGGATGGGAAGCAGATCGTGAGGATCGCTAGGGCAGCATGATGGGAGGGAGAGTTGATTGTCATTGTCCACCTAGGGACTAATGACCTGGCTAAGGATGAGGTTAGGATACTGCAGGAGGAGTTCAGGGAGTTGGGGGGGCTTAGGCAGGTAGCACACTCAGTGGTTTCTCTGAGGTATTGCCTGTCTATAACGGAGGAGGATAGGGTACTCCATACCAGGAGCTTCAACTCATGGTTGAAAGAGTGGCGCACAGAAGAGTGATTCGGCTGCATTGGGGACTGGGGTCAAATCTGGAGGGATAAGGGCCTATACAGGGGAAATGGCCTGCATCCATCCAGAAGGGGAATCACTGTCTTCAGTGAGCGGTTTAAATGTTACATTGGCGAGCATTTAAACTAGCCGTGGGGGATGGCCGAAGGAAGCAGGGAGACATAAACTGTCCCTCCCCCCACAAGCTGAAGTGGTCAGTAGGGAGAACCCTAAGGGAGGGAAATACCCAAGGGTACCTACTAACAGGAAAAGCAAAATAGTAGAAATGAAGAGGGATGGGAATGAGGACAGAGGGTAAGGAGAGAAGGCAAATGGGAAAATGGGGGGTTAACAAGCAGGGTAGTAGCAGAATTTGGAAGGCCGTGTGTGCAAATGCTCAAAGTCTGGAAAATAAAATCCCAGTACTTGTGGCCGTTATGGCAGAGACTGACCTGGACATTGTCACCATTACTGAATCATGGTGCAATGACAACCATGACTGGTATATAGCCATACCAGGCTACACTCTGATCAGGAAGGATAGGGCAGGTAAGAAAGGGGGAGGAGTGGCTTTGTACGCAAGGGATAGCATAAAAGTAACAGAAACACAGGGAACACCGGGGTGGGGGGTTGGGTGAGGTGCTATGGGTCACCCTAGAGGCAAGGAATGGAGCTGCTATTTGCACTGGCATGATTTACAGACTTCCAGCATGGGGGGGGGGGGGAGGAGTGGAAGCTATTCGAAAGATGGCTTATAAGAGGGAAGTGCTGCTGGTTGGGGACTTCAGTCTTCTGGATGGAGATTGGATCATCCCAGATGCAGCCTTAGCTAGGAGCAGGAACATCCTGAACTCCCTACAGGGAGCATTCCTCGGGCAACTAGTAGGAGACCCCATTCATAAGGAAGCAATATTGGACCTTGTACTCACCATCAGGGACAATGTTGCAGACGTGCACGGTGGGTAGCCACCTGGGAACCAGTAATCACTGTACAGTGTGGTTTAATATAAGAACTGTGGCAGAATGAACCACAGAAAGGTGAGGGCCATGGACTTCAGGAGGGTCGATCTCATAAAGATGGGGGAATGCCTCCGGGATGTCTTGGCCGGGGGGGGAAGGGGACTTGGATGGAGTGGAGGAACAGTGGTTGAAACTAAAAGCGGGGATAGTGAAGGCAGCAAACCTCTATGTCAGGCAAGTAAGCAAAAGCAAGAGGAAAAGGAGACCATTATGGTTCTCAAAAGAGAAAGGTAAGGGCAAAAAAGTTAGGATTCAGGAGGTAAGGAGACACAAAGGGAGGAGGATAGGGAGATGTAGCAAGAGAAGCAGAGGGAGGCAGAGAAATCAGCCAGGAGTACAAAGTTGCAAACGGAGGAGAAAATAGCCCAGGCAGTAAAGAAAGAAGACAGAACATTTTTCAGGCATGTAAGCGAAAGGAGAAAGACCAAGGGAGGGATTGTAAGGCTAAGGAGAGGAGGGAAGGGGGGTGGAGGGGGACAAGGAAAAAGCAGACATCCTGATGTAGCTCCTTTCTGGCACCATTCTGGAGAAGGCTTCTACCCCTGCCTTGTGAGCCTAATCAAGATTGAGGGGATTGGGTTCCTATAGCTATTATATGGGGGTCCTTTCCCAAAGTTGCAAATAAAATGGCAGTGCTTCCACCCAGAGTACATGTTTAGTCAGTCAAATTACTTGCAGTACAACCCCCTGGGATGTCGTACCAACCCACCTCCCCAGCAGTTACCCCAGACATGGACCTACCAGGATTAGAACCTCCCCACATTCAGACATTTGGCATTTCACATTTCAGTTAACATGCTCACTAAAATAGGCTTTGGAGTCAGTTCTGCTGCAAAACAGTAACATCATAATGTATTTACAAGGGGAAGGTTAGAACAGGGGAAGTGGAAAAGAAGTTATGCAAAACAGTTAGTGATTGGCATTTTTAAAGAGTTGCATTTCCCAATAATCATCATTCCACTGTTGTTATTCAACCCGCCTTTTAACTAGTGCAGCCACAGATCTAACTAGCTAGCTAACAGCTGCAGGTGTTACCATGCTCAGAATCCCCAACTGATACCATTCTATAATGACACCCTAATTCTGTCCTTTCGTACCCTGATCTTACAGTTGCAGGCCTGAGGTGCAGCTGGTTGACTGGCATTGGCATGCTTGGGCTTACTGTACAGGCTTTCCATGCCAGTGGGCATACTTGGACATTAACTATATACAGTCTCAGGTAGGCAATTTCTGCTGTTTACTCACAGTTCTGCAGAACCAGCCCTTGGATACCACAGTTCACTGAAGTCCTGGAGTTGATGGAAGCAACACTTGCAGAACCGGGCTCGATGCTTAAATCAGTAGAAAGGGATACAGAGGCTGCCATGTGGAACTTCAGCTTACTTGGAGATCTTGCAGTTTTTCCCCTTCAGCCTATTATGAGCCAATTGCAGGGCACATATGCAAAGCCTGACAACCACGAGGGACCCAGACAGGGGAGTGGCCCCATGGCCATGATTATTAATGAGGCGGCTCCGATTCCCGAGCACGATTGGCACTCACAAAAATTGCTCTTGCTGCTTCCTTGCCACCTCACCGGTTCTACTCATGTCTCCAGTCCTTCTCTTGTCTATCCCTGGGATAGGGACCACCTGAGAAACAGCACCAACTGGCCACAGAATGGCCAAAATAAAATGCACTACTGTGCATGCACGAAGCTCGCCCCAGCACCAGAATGTCATTCACAGCCAACAGCTCCATGCTACAGCTCCCTCAGCCCTGCTTCCAAAGGAAAACACTATGGGCAGCCAGAGGGAGATCCAAGGACCACAGGGCTACAGGGGAAAACCAGGGCCTGGAAACAAAAAAGAATGGGGTGGATCAAAACCCTGGACGTAAAACTGAGCCTTTTTGGGGGTTC
This sequence comes from Neoceratodus forsteri, assembly GCA_016271365.2. Taxonomy (NCBI): domain Eukaryota; kingdom Metazoa; phylum Chordata; order Ceratodontiformes; family Ceratodontidae; genus Neoceratodus; species Neoceratodus forsteri. The sequence goes on along the minus strand of CM028133.1, from coordinate 78,622,124 downwards.
ACAGGCCCTGACAGCGTGGTTGCACTCCCCCTTCCCTTAAATACTTAACATCCACACCAAGCCATTAACTTACCCTTAAGTCATCCCAGTAACCTATTTACATTAACCTTACTGTCAAAACCTATGACATCCTATTTTATACATAGGTTTACCTGTCTATCCAACAATATTAAACACTTTCTTAATTTTAGACAACCACCATCTAGTCCCACAAGTTTACACCTTTCCCCATGACCAGAGCTTTAAATGATGTTAACCCTCCCCGGGGACCCTTTCCAGGTGGCACAATTTTTGGCACAATTCCACCCTTGACCACTAAGGTGCAACCCCCTACATTTTTCATTAGCAAGCAATGAAAGACAGCCCAATACAGTTTTGGCACCAAAATCACTTCTCCAATACCTTTCATAACCTTTTACCATTTCCTGCCACTTGCATGGGTCCCCACAATTTAGCGAGCTGGGGGGTCCATGCTGGGTGTAACTGGTACAGGAGATCCCAGCGGTGTCTCCATTTGTGTAGCCCTCTCTGGTGCCATCCTGGAGAGGGCCACTAACCTTGCCTTGCAGGCCCGACCAAGGTTGAGGGGCCTGGGTTCCTATAGCTGTTATACGGGTGTCCTTTCCCAAAGTTGCAAATAAAATGGTGTCACCTCCACCCAGAGTACATATTTAGTGAGTCAGATTACTTGTAGTACAACCCCCTGGGGTGTCATTTCAACCCACCTTCCCAACAGTTACCCCAGTCATGGTATTGCAAGGATTAGAACCTCCCCATATTCAGATATTTGGCATTTCACATTTCAAATAACATACTCACTAAAATAGGCTCTGGAGTCAGTTCTACTGCAAAACAGTAACATCACAATTTATTTACAAGGGGAAGGTTAGGATAGAGGACATGGAAAAGAAAACTGGGTGTAACGTCGGAGTTCCTCAAGGCTCTATTCTGGGTCCTCTTCTTTTCACACTCTTCATTAACAACCTCCCAGATGAAATACCTGCCTGCTCCTCTCTTCTCTATGCAGATGACCTGGTCATCTATGCCAGCTCTCACAACGTTGAGCATATTAACTTAACACTCAACAGAGCCTACTCCAGCATTCAGAACTGGCTTAACTCCCATCGCCTTATCCTCAACTCCAGCAAGACAAATGCCATGCTCCTGGGCACAACACAGAAGCTTCGGTCGTGCACCACTCCACTTAATATTCTTGATCTAAATGGGAAAACTCTACAGGTCGTCACCTCCTTCCGCTATCTGGGCATCCTACTGGACCAATCTCTCGACCTAAATCTACACATCCAAACCACCTGTAAAACCGTGAACTGTAAGCTGGGAGCAGCCTATAGAACCAGCTATATGCTCACATCTTCAGCAAGCAAGCTGGCCACGCCAGAGGGATCTTTCACCTACACTTACCTACTGTGCTCCCATACTAACTTCTGCCCACAAAACTGCCCTGCATAAATGGGATGTCACTTATAATAACGTCTGCCGATATGTAGCCAAAGCTCCTCGACATCAACATCATTGTCAGTTATACAGAGACCTTGGGTGGCTCTCCCCCTCTGCCACCAGGCGCTACTACCTGAGCTGTCTAAACGACTCTATCCTCAGGCTACGACAGCCAACAGCCCTTGCCGAGCTGCTTCTTCCTGCAATACCTAACCGGGAGTTAAGATCGGCAGATAGAGCCCTCCTGGAAGTTCCCCATTGCCATACCAACAAAGGAACTGGATCCTTCAAGTACGCAGCCCCCAAGATGTGAAACCAGCTCCCTCTGGATCTCAGGCAAGCATCCTCGCACCTTGCATTCAAACGTGGGTTGAGACGCCACCTGGTCACCTCTGACCAATGCACCTGCTTTGACCCTACCTGACTGCCTTACTTGCCCTGCTTCTACTCCCTTCCCTGGCTACCTACCCTCCTATTTCTCTCCTCCTCACCTCATACTACCCCATACCCTTAAGCTCCTGCCTCTACTACCTCTTTATAAACTACATTGATGCTAATGTACTATTTAGTTATGTTTTGTGAAAGACCACTTGCCTTGTTAACTGTTACTTGTAAACTGCCTCTATTGTTATCTGTTGCCGTAATCTCCCAAAACTGTCATTATTTTTTTTCGCTACTTGCCACAGGCTAAACTGTCAATCTGGCAGGGCTACCTCCGAACAGATAGGAGTTGGAACTACGAGGGTCATTACCCCCCTTCCCCTCCTGCTCCTTGTTCATTGCCCCTGGATGTCCCGGGGCAGAGACTGACTTAAGATCTTATGCCCAGTTTCGGAACCGCGAGCCCAGCTGCACGTACCTTCCTCCAACCGCAAAAGCCGTAAGTGCACCAAACTTGCTTTCTGATCTCCAACCTCTCTTTTCTCTCATGCCCAATCGCGGGACCATAAACCCGGCACTCCTCCCAACACGCTGCCGCTAAAACCGTAGGCTTACCTGACTATCCCAGACACCACGAGGCTGCCTGCTGCCATGCTCCCACCTACGGTGCCTCCATACCCAGCCTCCCACCCCACTGCTTCAGTTTCTGGTGGGTGCCTTGAATTCTCCCCCCAAATCGCTGTCTTAACCTACTACTGAACCACGAGCCCGGTTGCCTACCCCTGCAAAAGCCCCATTGTCTTTAACTTTCCCGACCGCTCTTCACCTTCTCGCCCACTGTGAAACCATAAGCCTGGCTTCTACTCCTATGCTTGTACCGCTAAAGCCGTAAGTTTACCTAACGATCCTCAGATACCTTACTGTTCGCCGCTCACACACCTGACTACAGTACCCAACAGCCCAACCTTTCACCCCCCCCGCCCTGGGAGATGTGCAGATTCCCTCAAATGCCCCATGTCGGCCGTGGGGAGCTTGCTATCCGAACCTGGATCCCGGTCCTCTCTACAATACTCCCCTCCCCCCCTCGCCTTTCTCCTCACCTCAGATACCTGTCCCCCGGGGTGACATGACCTTGACCTCGCACCAGTACCTATACTCCTTGTAACACCTCCTGTACTATCCTAATGTTTATTGACTAGTCTAGCCGACACAATGTTAGCCTAACCGAAACTGCCTCCCTGTATGTATGTATTCTGTACTGCCTGTCAAAATTGTATTGTTGTAACTTTCCTTGGTTATCCTGTATTGTACTCTCCCGGGTCGTGCCTGAAAATAGTCACCTGCTGGCTAGTGCACTTACCCGGTAAACAAAAGCTAAATAAAATAAATAAATAAATAAGAAGTTATGCAAAGCAGTTAGTGACTGGCATTTTTAAGATTTGCATTTCCCAACAATCATCTTTCCCCTTTTGTTATTCAACCCGCCTTTTAACCAATGCAGCCACAGATCTAACTAGCTAGCTAACAGCTGCAGGTGTTACCATGCCCAGAACCCCCAACTGATACCAGTCCAGAATTATGCCCTAATTCTGTCCTTGGGTACTCAGATCTTACAGTTGCAGGCCTGAGGTGCAGCTGGTTGGCACTGTGCTGAATTAAGTGACTTTTTTTACATTTCTTTCTCTGGGCTTGCTATACTGGTTTCTCATGCCAGTGATATACAGTCCCAGGTTGTTCACTCATGGCTCTGCAGAATCAGCACTTGGATGGCACAGTTCACTAAAGTCCTGGGGTTGATGAAAACAACACTGGCAGAACCGGGCTCGATGCTTGAATCAGTAGAAAGGGATACAGAGGCTGCCATGTGGATCTTTAGCTTGCTTGGAGATCTTGCAGCTTGTCCCTTTTGGCCTATTACAGACCTGTTATAGGGTATGTATGCAAAGCCTGACAACCACAAGGGACTCAGACTGGGGGTGGCCCCAGGGACTGGCTCTCTCAGATCAGAGTGCCCTAGCACTTGGGTTACAAGACCCATGACTCCCTGCAGCGGCAGACCCCACTTGATCAGCGTTAGCTAGTTCCCCACCTGGCCCCGGTGTCAGAGTGAACATTCAGTACATTTCTACTCTTTTTCTCTTTCTCTCAATTACCAGCTATGTTGTGTAGCCAAAGCAGCTTCTGCCCTTTCCTGTCTCCATACTCCAGGGAGTGGAGAGTCTGAAAGCCCAGGGTTACCACCAGGGGTGGATCCAGGAGTCTTATAGATGTGGGAGCTCAAGTCAGATAAAAAATAAAAATAATAGGCCGGGGGTCTGGTGGGGCACCTAGGCCCCCAGAAATTTATTAACATTTTGGTGCATTCTGGTGCATTTTGGTGGGTATTTCTAATGCAATTTCTACTCATTTCCTCCCTCCTCATGCTTTGTTAGTTGCACCCTAGCACCATCCCCAGAGTCCCCACAGTCCACATGACAGTATGCTGCCCAAAATACCCTCCCACCCCTCAAAAAAAACACAAAATACCAAAAGACTGCTGCTGGGCAGCAGCACAGCAGTACATCCGAAACACATAAAAATGAGAAAAGTTGAAAGAGACTTGGTGATAAAGACAAATTGTAGACTAATCAAATGACAATCCAAGTAAACAAGTTCACAAATTTCTCTCGCTCAAGTACATTATGACATTACTATAAAGCCAGCCCATCCCAGTTTGTCCTGCAGTACAGATTAACCTACCCCCCATCTTACCTCAGTAAAAAAATAAATACAATAACTATAGAAATATGGGAACAAAGTCACGCTGCTATCTAGTTTCTGAAAATATAATTTCAAGCTTGCTTGCTATTTTTGCAAAACATTTTATTCTGTAGAATAATTTATTCCAAAGAAAATACATTTTTAAATAAATAAAATATTTTTTATTGTTTTAAAATGTCCTTTACTGGGATAACCCCATGGTATGAGGCATCTCATTTTTATGATAGGTCCAAGAAGTCAGTAAGCAGACAGAAAAACAGTTTTTAAAAAATATAAAAATGCATTTTTTTTATTAGCAACAGCACTTCCTTGGGTACATCACAACTTGCACCCCCCCACTCAACACATAGAACTACATAAACTAAATATTTGATTCTATCAGGTTTTTTTCCAGTTTTGTAACTGCCTGTGTCAATGAGCCAAACAAGGTCTTATGGCTTCTGTTGGCAATTTTGCTCTCCAAGCATGCAGAAACTCCTGCACATGCCATAATATACAGCAGAACACCTTCAAGTGCTCATTCACACTGTACAACCATGACTGAAAAGACCACACAGATTAGACATACAGGGCTGGATATTCAAAGGGTTAGCCACGGCATAACAATAAAGGTTACTCATGATCCGAAATTGTGCAATTCTGCCATGTATTCAACAGGAGCAGTTCGCTTCGGCAAGCTGTGCAACAGCACAATGCAAATGAAGGCATGCTGAACTGGAGGGAGGAACCATCATAAACTGCACAGCCCAATATTCAGCGGGCTGTGCAGAGTTGTCTGAGTGCAACCCCAACCTGCACCTGCCAACTTTGAGCAAAAAAAGGAGTAAGTCGAGGGCCACCCTGGGTGAAGCTGCTGCATTGCAGGACGCAACACAGCAGCTGCCACCTGTGGGTGGCCCTCAACTCTCCTGTGTCTCCGTAGCCCAATCGTGGGCATATAGCAACCCCTCCCCTGACTGCTCGTCGCGGGCATTAGTTAACCCCCACCCCGACTGGCCCGATCGCGGGCAGCAAAGTGTCACCCCCAAGGACATATCCCTGGTGGTCAGTGGACCGTGAAGCCCGATCGCGGGCAAAGTGTACAATAAACCCCCACCAGCCCGATCGCGGGCAAAGTGTACAGTAAGCCCCACCAGCCCGATCACGGGCAGCAAAGTGTCAACTCCCCAAGGACATATCCCTGGTGGTCCAGTGGACCTCGAAGCCCGATCGCGGGCTGAAAACTGTTCAAACACCCCCAAGGACCACCTACCCTGGTGATCTAGTGGCCCCACCCCACCCACCCCTGACCCCACCACCCCGCTCCCCGTCAGCGGGCGGGCAGCAGCATCCCACCCGCCTGCCGCCTGCTACTCTGGCCAACTGATCAGCCAGGGCTGCATGCCCATTGGTGCAGAGTAAGAGCCAATGGGCATGCAGCCCACACTGTACAAGGCAGTCCAGATATGTGAATGAATGAAGTTTGCAGTCCACTATCGGGCTTCGAGGTCCACTGGACCACCAGGGATATGTTCTGGGGGCGGGGTTTCAATATTTCGAAAGCCCGCGATCGGGCTGGTGGGGGGTTTTACTGCACACTTTTATCCGCGATCGGACTTCATGGTCCACTGGACCACCAGGAATATGTCCTTGGGGGGGGTTGACACTTTGCTGCCGTGATTGGAGCCAGTCGGGGGGTGGGGGGGTTGACTAATGCCCACGATCGGGCCAGTCAGGGGGTTGGGGATTTATACACTTTTGCCCGCTATCGGGCTGCAGGGGGCGTCTGTCCCTGACGGCTGCTGCCTGGCAGGGCGCCAGGTGCAAGTCTTCGGGGATCGGCGCACCTGCATGCTAATGGCATGCAAATGGGGCCATAAATAGATGCAAATGGCACCCCCTTCGCCTTGCATAAATTATGGCCCCATATATATGTCATCTTTTGAATATGGCACAATGGTACTTGCTCCACCGAAACTTGAATGCTCCACTCTGACCTTTTGCGGTGGCGCAAGTTCCACTGCTCAATGCACAGTGGCTGTGGCCGGGGGATGATATTCAAAGGAGTTGCTCAATAGTGCAACTCCTTTGAATATTGCCCTGGCCACACCCCTGAGAACTATTTTGTGCAGCGCAAGGGCTTGCGCCACAAAATAGCGCAGTTTGAATATCCAGCCCACAGTACATGCTGAAGTTTTTACCTCAGTTCAAAGGTCTCATGTACCAGTTTCTGCCTCTCCTGGTTCATGCTGTTGCTGAGACCAGACCTGCCCCAGCATTAGTTTTGTACCATTCCTAGCATGCTACAGGAGGGCACTACTCTCCAACTCCCTCTCCTGCAAATCTGCACCAAAATCAATTTGCCACATAGGACAAAATTAGCAGTGACCTTAAACAGTTTTAATGTCATGAATTTAAGCTCTCCATACTAGAAATTAATAACACTAGTATTACATTTAGTACACACCCAGTTTGATGGAACACTAATGTCCTGTCCAATCCCAGCAGCTGCCCCCCTGCTAGGTTTAACCAGCATCTTTTAATTAGTGCCATTGACTGCATTGAATTATTTGACTTCACCATCGAAAATAAATGTGACTGAACCTGGAGCAAGAACTTAAGTAAGTACGGTACTACTACTGTATTCATTTCTGTATGGACAGAGACATCATCACACTGGACACTCACACCTCAGATACTCTGATTTGCAAACAAGTTAAACAACTTAACTTTTCTGGAGGTGTGAGTGACAGAGAATAGAGAGGATTATCATGGGACGCCAGTAAGGTTGCCACCTGTCAGTTTTTTTACCTGGCGATCAGGTTTTCAGGGTCCCTATCAGGAAATCCGGTTTTGGTCTGTGCTGGTCATGTTTTTAAACCATTTTGAGTGCTCACATATTTTTTAAACATATTTTGTCTTATCATTTATTGTTTCACCTACATGTCCAGTTTACAAACAAGTTCTCTTGTCAATATAGCCCTTTGTTTGTGAAAGTAGTCAACCTGAGAGGTATAAAGTATGGCCATTAATACCATTAGTACTTACTTATCCTATTCTTTTCCACTGCAGCAAAGCTGCCCCCACCTTTTGTAACAGTAACAGAGCCAGTTGTCTTCCACTTTCATTTGCTGGTAAACATTTTCATCTCTGACAACATTTAGGCATTTTTAAATGTTTTAAATTATTTTTTTCCCTCAAGAAAAAAGCATGGGCCCCCAAGGTGCAGGGGCACAGTTTGCACCTAGCTAGGGCCAGCTCTGCTGGAGGATGGATGAGACTTGCGTGGCTCAGGCAGCTTTCATGGAGGCATTAGTGCATACTGATAAAGGATGCAGCACAGTCTGTTACTAATAGAGGAGCTCCATGATGGGGGAGCTATAGCACCCTCAGCCCCCCCTTTAAATCCGCCTATGGTTACCACAACAGTCTATTTCTTGCTGTATCTCAGGAGCAGACGACAGACACCATGCCCCAATAGGCACCTGTCCATCCTTCTGCTTTCACAGTCTCTCAACTTTAAATACAACAGCCACTTGTTGCTCTGACTCACACACAATTTCAGCAACTCGTTCTCTCATCAGCACATTAGAAAGTCTCTGTCCTTACCGTGCAGGTGTATAGCAATTTTCCGATCTGAAGAGGCTCTCTCTTCCATTTCTCAGAAATCTGGTATCCAGTTCCTTTCCCATTCCTGTCCTACTGAAGACATGCAGACAAGAATATCTGTCTTTCCCAGGCTCAGACGTAACCTTTCTCCTTTTACCATGCTCAGGACACAACCTTTGTCTTTTTTCCATGCTCAGTACACAACCTTTGTCCTTTTCCCAGGCTTAGGACACACCCTTTTCCTTATCACCACTGTGGTGCATTTTCTTGTCTTTCTTTTACCACTGTGGTGCATTTTCAGAACAATGCAGATTCCAGTAACCTGCAGCTTCTTTCTTCCTCAGCAAAGCTGCCTCTTAAACAAATTCTCTCCCTCCTGCTTCTCCTTTTGCTCCTCTGATGGGGGAAGGCACCACCTGCCCTGGGGGACGGATTACTGGCAGTCCGCAGGCAGGCACATTCCCAGCCTTGCAGCCACATTCTCCTCACGGGGCAAGAGCCCCCAACCCTCTGGAGGAGCTCTCCCCAGACCGAACCACTATCTCCAAGTTCTTGGCTTTTTGGGAGCTTTTTTCCAACTCTCCATTGGCTGGAGCCTCTGTCCTTAAGAAAAATTAATATGTATGAGGCTCCCTTAATGCCTTATTGGTGCAGAAAATTGGTGCCTAGATTCTCTCCGGTATTTTTCCCAAGAGTCTGTTCACAAGCCCCAGAATCCTTTGAGCAAGTTGTGGCCTTATGGTTGGTTGGCCGGCATCATGTGGCTGCTAAACATGGTGGCTGGAGTAAACAATCCCAACCTAGTTTGTACTGTGTCCCAGGTTTAAACCTTTCTTGCAGTCAAACCTCTTTCTTTCAATTGATTGTTTCCCCACACAATTGCAGCCACCCCTGTGCTCTGTAAAGTGACTGCATCTTCTAATAAATTTACTTAACCCTCTGGCTATCGCTGCTGCCATTTATCATTGCCCCTAGGCAGCACATCTATAGCCCCATTGCAGTCTATACATAGCCCACTACACCTTCTTGCTGCAGCCCAAAAGAAACCACTTTATTTCATAGATGGCCCCAACCTGTCATAGCCACACCTTCCCTCTGTTGGCCCGTTACACTTTTAAATTGTTTGTTTATCCTTATTCCTGTCATTAGCACCATTTCACTTAGCCCCTAGGCACTGCAGAGGACCTCCTCATATTTATTCTTGAGCCACTTTATGAATATTAATGAGTTGGCTCCAATTCCTGAGCACGATTGGTGCTCACAAACATTGCTCTTGCTGCTTCCCTGCTGCCTCTCTGGTTCTGCTCATGTCTCCGGTGCTTTTCTTGTCTTTCCCTGGGACAGGGACCACCAGAGAAACAGCACCAATTGGCTGCAGAACAGATGAAATAAAACGCGCTACTGTGCATGCGCACAGCTCGCCACAGCACTGGAGTGCCATTCTCAGTCAGCGACTCCACGCTGCAGTTCCCTTGACCCCACTTCCAAAGGAAAACACTGTGGGCAGCTGGAGGGAGATCCAGGGACCACAGGGCTACAGGGGAATAACTGGGCCTGGACACAAAAAAGAACGAGGGGATCAAAACCCCGGGGGAGGGGGGAAACGGATCCTTTTCAGGGACTCACAGGTAAGCCCTTGACAGGGGGTTACACTGAACAAATACTTTTGTTCAGTGTTCACAGAGGAAGGGGAAGGCAAGAGACCATAGATAAGTGTCAGGGGCATTGAACGAAGGGAGGTGGACACTAGTCCATTTATAGTGGAGAAAGTCCTGAAGGAACTTGCAAATCTGAAAGTGGACAAGGCAATCGGGCCAGAAGGGATACATCCATGGATACTGAGGGATCTTAGAGAGGTGCTGACTGCACCTCTGACAGTCATGTTCAACCGCTCACTGGCGTTGGGAGTGGTCCTGGAGGACTGCAGGGCAGATGTGGTCCCACTTCTCAGTATTCACAATGGAAAAGCAGGGGGAAATACCTAATCCAGTCAATAGAAGCACTCTGGATAGGGGGGTTGATATTAGTCCTTTCACAGAAGAAAGGGTTCTGAAAGAACTCTTAAAACTGAAGGTGGATAAAGCAATGGGGCCTGATGGGATTCACCCCAGAATTCTAAAAGAAGTAAGAGAAGAACTAGTAACACCACTGACTATCCTTTTTAATAAATCATGGGAGGATGGTGTGGTACCTGAGGACTGGAGGAGGGCAGATGTGATTCTCCTTCACAAATGTGGGAGCAAGACAGAGGCAGAAAACTACAGACCTGTCAGTTTGACCTCAGTGGTAGGGAAAATGATGGAATCACTTCTGAAGGAAAGATTTGTTGAGTATCTAGAGGCTAGTGGAGCACAGGACCCAAGGCAGCATGGCTTCACAGCGGGAAGGTCATGTTAGACAAATCCGATTGATTTCTTTGACTGAGTGACCAAAGTAGCAGACCAGGGAGGGGCTGTGGACATGGCCTACCTAGACTTTAGCAAGGCATTTGACACAGTCCCACACAAAAGATTAATAAACAAATTAGCCAGCCTTGGAATGGGTCCCAGGGTGGTAGCCTGGGTAAAACATTGGCTGGACAACAGGACACAGCGGGTAATAGTAAATGGAGTCCACAGTGAAGAAAGGAGGGTTACTAGTGGGGTACCGAAGGGTTCAGTACTGGGGCCGGTCCTTTTTAATGTCTTTATAAGTGACATTGCAGAGGGACTGGAAGGGAAAGTATGTATTTTTGCAGATGACACAAAGATCTGCAACAGGGTTGATACACAGCTTAGATTCAATGCAAGAAAGTGCAAAGTAATGCATCTGGGAAACAAAAACCCAGGGGGAGAGTACACAGTGGGGGGTGAGATACTGACAACAACAAAAATGAAAAGGGACCTGGGGGTAGTCATATCAGACTACCTAAAGGTGGGCCAGCAATGTGAGAAGGCAATAAGAAGGGCTGGGGGGATACTGGGATGCATAGGGAGAGACATCACCAGTAGAAAACAGGAAGTTGTTGGCCCTCTGTACAGACAGTTGGTAAGACACATCTAGAGTACTATGTACAGTTCTGGAGACCTCATCTCCGCAAAGACATAGACAGGGTGGAGGCTGTCCAGAGGAGGGCAACCAAAATGGTGCAGGGTCTGCACCAGAAGACATATGAAGAAAGACTAAAGGAGCTTAAGATGTATAGCCTCGAGGAAAGGAGGGAAAGGGGGGACGTGATAGAAACTTTCAAATACCTCAAGGGAATCAACAAAGTCCAAGAAGGTAGCATCTTTCAAAAAAAGAGATGAGCAAGAACAAGGGGGCACAATTTGAAATTAGAGGGGGGACAGTTTAGAGGCAATGTGTGGAAGTATTTCTTCACAGAGATTGTTGTGGATGCATGGAACAGCCTTCCTGAGGAGGTCGTAGAGTCAAAAACAGTGAGGGAATTCAAAAATGCATGGGACAGACATAAGGAAATTCTAGTGGGGGGGTAGGAGGAAGTAGGCTGTTGGTTAACTAGGATCTGCAGCTTATCCGTTAGGTAGGGAAATGGTCAGATGAGGTGGGCCAAGCGGTCCTTATCTGCCATCGAATTCTGTGTTTCACAAATTGGGTTGCCACCTTTTGGGAAGCCCAGATCAGGATAAACTGCATGCTGCGGGGGATGCATGATACGGGATACCAAGCGGGCTACTTGGGATGCTGTTTCATGTATTCCCACCATGATGTGCACCGTAACTGAGCGTTCCTTGCATATTCACCTATGGAATAACCTTAAAACAGCAATCTATGGTCATTGTTATCAAAAATGGATAAACTTTAGTAAGTTCAAATCAAGACGTAGGCAATGCAATACTGCAAGAAAGGGACTGTACTTAAAACAAAGTTACACAAGCCACAACCGAGCCCATTTTCAAGCAACAATAAATACACAACACTGATATTTATATATATATATGTATCTATATATATATATAGATATAGATATATATCTATCTCAAAATAGATATAGATATATATCTATCTCAAAACAGATCTATACCTTATTTCCTAACTTTAAAACTGTATTTTGCATTTCATTTAATTGCCTGCAGAAGGGATCTGTTCTAGACAATGTTTGAATGAAATCCGACACATTTCATTCAGTAGTTTATTGTGACCATCAGTTTGGCTTTTATTAATTGCACCTTGCAACGTTTTCTTGCATCAATCCATTTGTTCTTGAGGAGAGAAAACACTTTCTCGGCAAAAGTATTACATGGTGGGATGCTCATCACATGTGCAATTACAGGATACAGAGCAAGCAGGTCTGGTGCATCGCACGTGCAATTACAGAATACAGAGCAGGCAGGTCTGGTGCATCGCACGTGCAATTACAGAATACAGAGCAGGCAGGTCTGGTGCATCGCAAGTGCAATTACAGAATACAGAGCAGGCAGGTCTGTGCATTTGCACGTGCAATTACAGAATTAAGAGCAGGCAGGTCTGGTGCATTCCATGTGCAATTACAGAATACAGAGCAGGCAGGTCTGGTGCATCACACGTGCAATCCCAGAATACAGAGCAGGCAGGTCTGATGCATCCCTACAAATCTTTTACACTTTTCCCTTGGGAATAGGTCCAGTCTACATAAGTCTGACATAAGGGGTCTGTTGACTGAATAGTCTTGAAAGAGTTTGACTTCACCCATGGATTCCTGCAGAGAAAGGGAAGCAATCACATCTAACAGATTAGTGAAGGCAAAGGGTTCCTTTAAAAACAACCAAGAAAGTCTCTTCAGGTACTGTAGTTATTGTCACAGAAGTCAAACCACTGTTCTAAGTATTTTACAGCTTTTTCCAGGAAAAGGGTAAACTCTTTCTCCTGCTTTTTACAGGAACCAATGTCCATAGCCTTCTTGAATGTTTGAAGTTTTCCCCCAAAAAACTTGTCCGCTGCTTGAACATCAAGTTTTTGCTTAAGTGAGGCCATTACTGAAAATGTTTTCATAGCTGTCAGTTGTGTTCTTTCCAGTGTGGCTATTTGTTTGTCGAAGTCCACAAGAATTGCACTTAAAAATATCAGTGGCACTGTGGCACATACCTCTCAACTGTCCCTGATTTTCAGGGACGTCCCTGATTTTGCCTCAAAATTTTACTCTGTCCCTCCTAAAAATTGTGTTTCCGTGACCAATCAGTGGGGGTTGTAAGCACAAAATAATGTCAAACATTAAAGTTACAGACTTGTTCTTCCTTAGAAAATGCATTTTACATTAAGCCCCTTATTCTACCAGCTTCCTGAGTGGAAATCACCAATTTTGAAGATGTGACCCTGATTTTGGTCCTTTGTCCCTGATTTTTTTAAGCTTTGTCCCTGATTTATGAGTCAGGAGGTTGAGAGGTATGCTGTGGCAGTGCTGGAACTGTGCCCTCATCATGTTCATTTTCAGCAAAGTATTGTCAAATCTGTCAAGGTGTGTCCTCTTCTTGTAACAGGAAATAGGATTTCAGTGCAGCACGATTTTTGACTAATTTGTCAATTGCTGGCAGTAATGATAGCCATCTGGTTGGCACATGCCTCAAAAGGGATTCATGTTCCATGCCACAAAAATCAAAAAACTCTTTTAGATCTCGTGTTCTTGTAGCAGATCCTGAAAAATGGTTGAACAATTTTATGATGAATATCTCCACGTCATATGTCAGCTTTTCTGATGCCTTCTTTGCAGCATTGTGGAGGATGTGAGCAGGGCAATTTGCCTTTTGGAGTGATGGACAGTTCTCTTTCAGTCTAGTATTTACTCCTGATCACTTTCCATAGTTCACACTGGCATTGCTGGCACCATATGCAGACACAGAGGCCCATGGCAAGGAATGCTTTTACAAAATAGACGAAATCTGATCCGTTATGGCCTGAGCAGATTCATCTGGGTCTTCGTAGAAGTCTAGGAGAGCATTCACAACACCTTCATTCTTTTTAAAGTACCTTACTACCAGTGGGAATAATTTTACACTATTCTTGTTGGACACATTCGACGCAATTGGAAATTACACTCCTGAACTTTGTAGGTCTTTCAGAAGGTATTCAAGAGAATGTGGTCCAAGAACATTTTCTACAATCGCTTCAGGCTTTGTTCTTCCACAGCACATTTTTTGGCAGTCTCTGAGTCACTAGCTAGCTGGCTAGCTTGAATCCACAGTCCAATGAATTATAGGAAATGCTGTGCTGCACTGCATGAAACACTTCAGCTGCTTCAGCTGCAGTAACCTTTAGCCCTGTTCCATCCAAATTAGTAGTTCTAATCCACTTCATCATCAGATGGCTGTGCTTGGCTTGCTGGATGGCTGTCTTATGTTGTTCAGTGCTCTCATGCCTTGCTAGGTCATTTCATCCACCATGTGACATCAGGATTTCCCATCTACAATATCTGCAGAAGGTTTTAAAGAGAACAAGAAATAAATATTGTCCTTGTGAAATTTTTTTCTGTTATGCATTTCTGTTTGATCTATTGATTGTTCCTCCCTGAATAAATCTGTGATTTTTGTTCTTTTTAGCTTTTGTGTTATGTATTTTAGTGAAATTTCCAATATGGTAGCTGTTGTGTCCGCCATTGGTTACCTACCAGCTTCTGTTGCCAAAAAGTGAGTGTGCCAGGTGTTCTGCGGTGATCCAATCATTTGAGGTTTTGGTGCCATCTAATGTCCTCTCGCTAAATGCTGGATTCTGTATCGTGGAACTGTAATTCACACAGAGGAGCTGTTTTGGATCAGCAGCCTTTTTTATGTTTGCGTGTGTGCATGCGCAAGAAACATGTAGTAGCTTAGGAGAGAAGCGGGTTGTGGAGGTGCAGCACTGTGGCAGCCAATGCCAGCACTGCATTGTTGGACTTGGCAGTGCTCAGCCAATGCAGGGCCAGTGTGCTGATGACTCTGTTCTGCAGAGTGCCACCAAGTTGCAAGGATTTCACTGCTGCAATCAGGGGCCACCTCGTCATTGCAGCATCAGCCATTCCACTGCAATGAGGGCGTGACCCATCATTGCAGAGCGGTACCTTGCCTGGTGTAACATTACCAGGACCCTGGCAGCTGTATGCCACCTCAGAGGCAATTTGTTGATGGGGAGACCACTCCTCATTGGCATAATGCCCCCCCATTTCAGTTGTGTGCCGAGGGGGTGCCCAATCCCCCTCAGTATCATGCGCCCCCCCATGATTCTATGCCAACAGGGAGCCCAATCCCCGTCAGCTTCAGTCCCCCTTCCCTGTTCCAGTTGCTAACGGGGAGCCCACTCCCCATTGGCATAATGTTCCCACCCCCTGATTTCTGCTGTGTGCCAAGGGGGTGCCCAGTCCCCCTCAGCATCATGCATGCCCCCCACCCATTTCTGTGCCGATAGGGGGCCCAATTCCCATTGGCTTTGGTGCCCCTCCCCACAAATGCAGGTGGTACACTGGGAGCACACCCCAATGTATCAACCAACACCTGCAAAAAAAGAAAACTGACCCTCATTGTCTTTTTTATTTTTTAACCTGTAAAACAAGAAAACGGTCCCTCGTGGTCTCTCCTGCCCCCTCCCCAATCCCATGCCCACCCTCTGTGTACCCTGCCTCCCCACACAACCCTACCCCATACTTTCCCCTGGAGCCCAGCGCAACAGTCTTCGGTGGACTGGGAACACATCTGCACTCTTCAAAACTGACCGTGAACTGAAGAAATGCTGATAAGCTGTATAATGGCATAATTAGGGGTTTTTCAACTTTGGTGCATATCTTGGGCATTTTGGGGAATTATGGCAACAAATTTTCAACATGGGGTTATTGGAATCCCTCCTCCTGAATTCATTAACTGTTATGGCATTATTTGGTCCTGAAAGGTGATTTCGCAGTCACTGTGTGGAATCACCTTTCAGGACCGATTAATAAAATGACAGTGTAAGTGTTCATGAGGTGGGCTCTCAAAAAGCCTATGTTGCAAATTTATTGAAACAAATGCAAAAAATGACTGTTTTATGAGCGTGCATTGCGCAGTTTCCACACATGCTCGTAACTTCATGAATTTGTAATATTTTCACTCCAGATTTTCAACATTGGCCTTTTTCCACACCTACTTATTTATTTGTTCTGTTTATTTCTCTAACTGAGCTGAGTACAGCTGTCATTTTACACATCCTGGCTGAAATTTGTTATTGCACTTCCGGCGCAGAATAGCGTGGTCACTGTGGAAATCAGTTTTTGGGACAGATTAAGAATTTGACAGTGATACTGTTCATGAGCAGAGGTCCTAAAATGCCTATGTTGAAAATTTGGTGATGAAAATCTATAAAATGACTGTATTACAAGTGTGCATTGCACAGTTTCCACGCATCCTTGTAACTTCATAAATTTACAATACTTTCACCCCAGATTTTCAACACTGGCATTTTTTCACACATCCTTATGAACAGTACAGCTGTCATTTTTCACATCCTGGCTGAAATGTGTTTTCGCTCTTCCAGCACAGAATAGCACGGTTGCTGTGGGAAATCAGTGTTTTGGACAGATTAAGAATGAGCGAGTGAGAGAGGGGGAGTGAGCAAGCTCAGTGGAGCTCTGTCAGGACTGCTGCAGATTTCTTTGTGGGCAGAAAAAGGCGCCAATGCAGACAGGGGCCCAGTACAAAAGGGCAACTTGCAGCGCCAGGAAAAACAGAACGAGCGAGTGAGAGAGGTGGTGTGAGCAAGCTCAACGGAGCTCTGTCGGGACTGCTGCAGATTTCTTTGTGGACAGAAAAAGGCGCCAACACAGGCAGGAGCCCAGTACAAAAGGGCAGCCTGCAGTGCTGGGAGAAACAGAATGAGCGAGTGAGAGAGGGGAGTGAGAGAGAGCTCAACAGAGCTCTGCTGGGACTTTACAGTTGCCCACCCTGCCGCCCAGGGTCCTGTGTGGTCCTATATTAGAGCAGGGTCTCTGGGGATGGAGACAAGGCAATGATTGGATACTTTTAGGATTGCTGTAATAATAGAGATTTAGTTGTTCTGTTTATTTCTCTAACTTAGCTATACTGTTAGGATTGCTGTAATAATACATATTTATTTGTTCTGTTTATTTCTCTTACTAAGCTGAGTAATATTTGGAGTGCAATAGGATTTCTAACTGGGGTAAGTGAAACTATATGAGGGCTGAGAACAAAAAGTATGGTAGCTGAGGGGTGAAAAACAGACAAGAAGGCTTTATTTTTATTTATTTTATTTATTTCAATCTAGGATTACAATACCTTTGAGCCAAGGCTCTTTTACAGAGGTTCCACGTCAGCGTGTGCAACAGTCATCATTTTTAGTTACAAACATAATGTCACTGACTTACAGACATGTAATAACCAGTACAAAGACTTGAGCTACGAGCAAGACAAGGGAGGAGGGGGGTCGATGGGGAGAAGTGAGGTAGGAGATCGAGTGGGGTAGGAGGTGGAGGGTAAGGGGAATCACAGGGAGGTGGGTGGGGGCAGGGGCAGGGTGGAGATTGGGGAGGTGGGCGGGTGGTAGACAGTGCAGCCAGGGGCCTTGTCGGGGAATATGCCAGGTAAGGTGTTGGGTGCAAAGACTGATTGTAAGTGCTGGGTGCTGGGGCATGTGCAGCTGGAACGGTGGAAATTTTAAGATGGGCAATCGCAGGATACAAGCAGTGAGAGGCGCAGCTTGGACTTGAAAAGGCCGAGTGTTGGAGTGGTCACTATGTCGCTGCCAAGAGAGTTGAGCCAGTTGGATTCCCGATAGGCAAATGATCTTTGTCCTTGGGTCGTGGGACATCGTGGGATATGTAGTAGATGGGAAATGGATCTCCTTGTAGTGACATTCCTATGTCTAGGCTTAAGAGAGGCACAGACACCAGGTGGGGCAAGTCTCATTATGATTTTCTTGGCCGCGATGCAGGTTTGGTATTTTATACGTTTGTCCAGTTGAAGCCATCCAGATTGGGAATAAAGGTCACAAGTGTGGGTATGGCGATGTGAGCCAGTGATGAGATGACAGGCCTTATTCAGGGAGGTCGCAATACGTTTGAGAGCAGTGGAAGTTGCAGAACCATATATGATAAGACCATAGTCTATGATGCTGACAATGGAGCTCTGGATGGCCACTGACAGTGCTTCTGGGGTTAGGTGTTTCCTGTGCCGGAATAATATGTCTAACCTCGCATTGGCAGACTTTGCCACATTGCTAATATGGACAGCATATGAAAGGTGGGGATCAAGGGTGATGCCAAGGTACTTGAACGATTGTGTTTGCTCTAGGATGGCTCCTTGTTCAGTTGCAATGGAAAGGTGGAGTTGTTTGTTTTTGTTGTGAGGGCTGCAAAAGACCATAGACTTGTTTTCTTTTCTGATTTAGAAGCAGTTTGTGATTTAGGAACCAGGATTCAATGGAGGAGAAGGCCTGCTGAAGTTTATTTTGTAATTGGTTTGGATCAGGGTCTGAGGTGAGGATCACAGCATCATCGGCGTAGAGAATTATTTGTTCTGGGCAGCTATCCGGTAGTGAGTTTAAGAATATGCTGAAGAGGAGAAGTCCTAGAATGGAGCCCTGGGGGACTCCCGAGCGGACCGATCTAGGGTCCGAGAGTGTATCAGCGATTCTTACTGTTTAGGACCAACCATTCTTCAAGGTAGCTCTTAAACCAGCCAATGGTGTCGGTTGACAGCCCAGTGTTCTGAAGCTGGCCAAGTAGGAGGCAGTGATTGACGGTGTTGAAGGCTTTAGTTAAGTCAATGTAGATTGAGCCTAGTAGTTCACCGGAATCAAGTGCATTGTGGATTGCGCCAGTGAATTCAAGTAGGGCTGTGGAGGTGCTGTGACCTTTGCGGAACCCGTGTTGTTGTTTGCACAGGATGTTGTACGTATCCAGGTATTCTGTCAGCTGGTCCGAGACGATGCGTTCTAGTGCCTTGGAGATTGGGGGTAGTAGGGAGATAGGAGATATCGTAGGCAGTTTTGTCACCACTTTTATGGACTGGGGTGACAGTGGCAGATTTCCATCTGTCCGGGAACTGGCTAAGGCTGAGGGAGAGGTTGAAAATTCTGGTCAGAGGACTAAGCACTTCATCAAGTGTGAGAGACAGGATTTTGAGATCGAGTGGTCATTACTGAATCTTGATTTACCAAGTGCTATGGTAACGATTTAAGTGCATTTGGTGAGCCTTGACTGCTTTGAAGTAGAAGCAGGGGAGCTGGTGGAGTAGTTCATTCCAGAAAGGGGGCTACAACTATCTTTGAAGTAGTCCTGAGGTAGGACAGCACTGAGGTCGGTAAAGGCTTTGTTAAAGGTATCCGTAATGGTTTTGGGTTGGGGGTTGTGGTTCCGTTGATGTTGAGTATTGATGGGGGGGTTTTGGGTGGATTCCCAGTGAGTTCCTTTATGTTCTTCCAGAATTCCCGACCATTGCCCCAGGAGTTTGTGAGGGCATGCTTATAGTAGGCGGACTTCATTTGCCGGTGGTTTTGGTGCAGTCATTGCGGGCATGTTTGTAGTTTTGGATGTTGTTTTGCTTTCCAGAGTTTCTGGCCAGCTCCCATAGGTGGTCTCTTGTTTTTAGCATCCTGAGGAGGTCACCTGTGAGCCAAGGGTTACTCAGTGATTTGACTTTGTGTTTCTTAATAGAGCATACGTGTCACAGGCCACAGTGAAGATGTTTATGAAGTGGTCAAGGCAGTGTTTACGTTGGTTGCATTTGAAGATAGGGGACCAGTCTTGGTGGAGGAGGTGGGATTTGAGTCGAGGAAGGTGACCACTGGGTAGAACCCCGCTGGTGATTGTTTTGGTGGTTGTTTGATGAATTTATTTGACCAGGTGCAGCTAACAGGGAGTGATCGCTGAGAGAGTCAGGAGGACATTCGTGTTAGATCTCCGCGATGGGTGACTGGTAAGGATCCAGTCCAAGAGTGTGCTGGTGCCAGTCCTGTAATTTTTCCTGGTTGGTGAGTCAACCATTTGTGTGAGGTTCACCGCAGCAATGGTATCCCTGTGTGCACCAGCAATAGCCGCAGGCCAGTTGATGTTGAAGTTGCCTAGGAGGATGGATTCGGTGTCTGATTGCTTTAGGCTTTAGGATTGCTATAGTAATACAGTGTCTAACAGATGAGATTTGAGACTGAATTAACCCGGTTGGCAGGGGGCAGTAGAGGGACTAGTGTGGGGGGAACAGGAATTTGAGTAAATAAGGGCCTAACACTTGTAATAGGGTACAGAAACTGGGAGTAAGAGCCCGTAACATAAGATGGGAGCCAAAATGGGACACGTGCAGCATGTCAATAGGGCGGGTATCTTTGGAAGGGTGGTAGGGTGTACATGATGTGGGTTCGCTATGATCTTGGACTGGGCTTGGAGGATGGGGGGTGCATAGGCTGACAACAGGGGGCTGAAGGCCAGTCTCCAGGAAGCTGAAATGGGGGCTCTGCCTCAACCCGATGCCATCCCATCATAATTGTTTCTTTATCCCTGTTTTTTACTTTACTGTCAGTGCCGCCACCCTCAGGAACCTTTCCACTGGGGAGGGGGCTGGCTGACTTCACTGCCGGGAACAGCAGTACCATCCCATCTTCATAATGCACCCATATAATTAATTATTCATACACCCTGCTTTTTTTTATTTTTCTGCGCAGTGCCATTGGTGGAGGGTTGGTGGTGCAATCCAATTCCAGTCACGCCAGTTCATCGGCATGAAGTACACATGTGGCACCTCTGACACTGTGTGCTGTTTGGTGCCAATCTGAATCCAGTGGATCTGCCATTTTAATCCTTCTCAGCAGACGTCAGTGAACATTGGTGGTTTCATTTTGCCAGACGACTGATGGTGGTAGTGGCAGGACTCTGCAGCCAGGTGGAGAAGAACTGAAGTAAGATTTGGTATGCGGTAGTGGGGCAGCAGGGCATGGCCTATGCTGTGTGTGAAGGTGGGGATGCCGGGACTTGGGAGCCATTCCCGACCGTTAAATAATTTAAGATTAGATGGTTATCGGGTGGGTGAAGAGTGTTGGTCTGACCAACTGCCTTGTATAACTGGTGCTGGATCTGGGGCTACGTGGCATGCGGCAAGGAGCCCAGAGCCAGAGTCATCAACCACATCAGCAGTTGGTACTCTGTTGATTAAAGGTGTGAAAGTCAGGTGGTGTGGCTGTGGGAGAAAGTCAGAGCTGGGAAGGAACCAGCAGCACAGCTCACAATCAAGAAACAAGCAGCAAGGACAAGGCAATAAGTAATATTTTCACTGTCTTGACAGTCTGGGGGTAACAGAGGAAAATAAAGGCACCATCACAGATTCACTGGCAGTCTGGGTCTGGCACAGTGGTGGGTTGGTGCGTGCCTCACTTGAAGGAAAAACTACTATAATTGAAAACAAACAAGGTAGTCGAGGGGGCTGCCTGTGCTGTGTGCTCACTTCCTACCCATAGGAGCTTAGACAGGCCAATGCAGCAGCATTATTATATTTGAGTCTTTTGACCTAACTAATGTTATGTTTTTCATGCCAATTGCTAGGTACTTCATTCAGAGGTGCTCTGAATCTAATGAAGCATCAAGCAGTTGGCATGAAATGTTAGGTCATTCGAAATGAATTGTGACTGGAGGGTATCCAAAATGCTAGAACCAGGACAGCCAAAAGAACCATTAAAAACCAGAATGTCTGTTTGATGGAAGTTGGAACAAGTGCAAAATGCACTATTTTCTCATTGAGGGTAAAATCTGCAGTGGTGAGACTTGAAAAACCAGAAAGAATGAAAATCTGGAATGGCCATTTATCTGGATGGAACAGAACAAAGAATGCAGTTTGTGCCTATTCCAGACATTCAATTTTTTAGTTGGCTGAACAACTTGCACAGTTGCACTTCCAGCCATTATGGCTCCAGCATTCTGGATTTCACCCATCCCCTTCTTTTCTCCTGAACTAGACGCAGGAGCATCTTATCATGGATGGTTATCACGGTTGTTTTTACACTATGGTTTTTGATTTTTGTATATGAACTCATCCAACTGGTTTTATTGTAAGACCATGTCCCCACCATGGAGTGCACAATATTTGAGTGGATGTATCATCTGTGTGTGTTCGATGCTTTGAGGCATTTCATTTTCTACAGCTGCTGACTGTTTTAATGTTTGCTTGCACGCATGTGCAAGAAACATAATGCCATCATTCGAGGTTTTGTAGGTGTGGCACCCTGTCTTCCAGTTCATTCAGTGTATTTGCAGGCACGGCCACAGTTCACCAATGAATGCTGCAGCTGTCTATGACAGCAGTTGAAAATGCAGTGGCGTACAGTTGAAAGAGAGAGCTCTGCTTCAGTGAGCAGCGATAAGATAGTGTTGATTAGCATATTGCCGGTAATCCTGCTTGCATACATCTCTGCTTTCTCTTCCTAGAACATAAATTCAGTTTGAAGTGAACTTTTCCTAGGACTATCTTTCCGGGAGGAGGCTAGTGACTAAACCAACATCCTTGGAATGTTTCCAAAAAAAGATCTAATTGCCATCCTTGGAATGTTGAGTCAGAGTTCAGGGTATGAGCAGCATTGACAAAAGCAGGAAAACAAAACCCCCAAAAGACTGAAAAAGTAGATGCAGTTTTCGTCTGTTGGCACACCTGATCAGTATTGTAATAATATTCCCCAACCCTCTGAGTTTCTCTGAATAGTGCTCCCCCTCCCGCCCGCCACACACAGTATGGCTGATGTGGGTTCCCAATCCTCCGTCAACTCCACGCTCCCCTCCAGAGTTCTAGGTGCCACGCAAGGAGCCCACCCCAGTGTGGCATATGTGAGAATGGCGACGGGGGTGCCCAACCCGTCAGCTCAATTAAATCCCCACTAAAAGAAACAGACTTCCAGTTGCCACATTAGGAGCCCACCCCAGCGTGGCACACGTCTGTAGGGCAGGGTGCTCAATCCCGCTGGCTCCACTGACCCCCAAAATTTCCAGCTGCCATGCTGGGAGCCCACCCCAGCATGGCAGAAGTCCCGCCGCCTTCCCAAAAGAAAACACACCTGAAAAGAAAAAGGTCCTCGTTGATTGTCTTGCCCCCAACCCACCCACCCTCTGCGCATCTACACCCCACCACCCCATATTTACCTCTGAGGCTGGCGAGATGATCTTTGGTGGACCGAACACGCCTCCACTCTTCAAAGCCCATCACTAACTGAAGAAATGCCGGTAAGCTGTATAATGGAATAAATAGGGTTTTTTCGACTTTGATGCATATCTCAGGCATTTTTTGGAATTTTGGCACCCAGTTTTCAGCATGGGTTTTTTGGGACTTCTCCTCATGAATTCTAGCACTGTCATGGCGTTAATCAGCCCCAAAAGGTGATTTCGCTGTCACTGCGCAGAACCACCTTTCAGGACCGATTTATGAAACAACAGTGTCACAGTTCATGAGGTAGGCCCCCAAAAACCCTATGTGGAAAATTTGGTGAAAAATGTCCAACAGTGATTGATTTATGAGCGTGTGTTGCGTAGTTCCTACACACGCTCGTAAGTTCATGAATTTTTTATATTTTCACTCCAGATTTTCAACATTGCCATTTTACCACACCTCCGTACAGCTGTCATTTTTCACATCTCTCCCAAAATGTGTTTCCGCAGTCGGTGTGCAAAATCAATGTTCGGGACAGATTAAGAAAATCACAGTGACACTGTTCATGAGCAGAGGTCTTAAAATTACTATGTTAAAAATTTGGTGACAAAACTCCATAAAATGACTGTGTTATGAGCGAGCATTGCGCAGTTTCCACGCACCCTCATAAGTTCATGAATTTGTAATATTTTCAGTCCAGATTTTCACCACTGCCATTTTTTCCACACTTCCTTATGAACAGTACAGCTGTCATTTTTCACAACCTATTCGAAACGTGTTTTCGCACCTGTGGTGCCAAATGGCATAGTCGCAGTGCAAAATCAGCTTTTGGCTAACAAACTGATATTGCCGCTGTTCATGAGGTGGGGGTCAAAAAAAAAAACATGTTCAAAATTTGGAGTGAAAATACCAACGAACGCCTGAGGCATTAGGGTTTCCGACCATAACGCCCCACCCTGTAGAGACTGACAGGCACCAGGGGTGTGACTTGGGATTGTCGCCTGTAATGCTCATACCATTCCACCTCCACCCACACCCTGCAGCCAGTGAGAGGCATTGAGGTGTGCCTTGGACTCTTCAGCCCCAAAGTTCACCCCATTCTCCTACACAGCATCCATCTCACCATATTTCCTGATGGAACGGAGTGAAAATAAGGGCCAAAGACCCCAAGGCACACCTCGACACCTGTCGGTGTCTGCAGGGTAGGGAGTGGTGAAATGGCGTGGCCGTTATGCCTGACGGCCCAAAGGCACACCCCAATGCCTGTCAGTATCTGCAGGGTGGTGGTAGGGTTGGCTTCAGTTCAATACTTCACTGCCATTCCTATTACGCAGCTCTGTAACTCCTACACTACCAATGCCAGCAAGCAAACATTCGGCATTGACAAATGCTTGTTTCTTTCTGCCATTCTCAAAAGTCAGCAACTGTAGAAAATGATTCTATTAAGGTGCAGTTCCACTCCCATCCTACATTTAGTGAGGAGGAGGAGACTGGGGGTTGGGGTCCAGGGATTCAGTTAAGATTATGCATTGCTGAGCCTGAGTCTGACTGGCCCATCGGTTCAGAATTCAGGTGTTGGAGTTCAGAGGTGAAGGTACTGGTGGTGGATCCTGACTTTGTGATCCCCAAATCACACCAAACTCAATGTACCTTACTTGATCTGTAGCTATAATCTAACATAAAAATGTCCCTGGTTTGTTAATTAGGTTAGTCATGGTTTCAGCAGTACAGTCCTTTATTTGTGTAACCCCTAGGTGGCGCTATCACAAAGGCTACTACTCCTGCCTGCTTGGCTACTGACAGGTTGAGGGGCCTAGGTTCTATGACAGGTGCCTCCACCCAGAGGTCAGGGTTGATAGTGGTTAAACTAGCTCGGGCACAGCTCTCTGGGACACTGTGATCCCACCTTTGTTCCCACTAGTGGCCCACACAGTTCACGGGAGCTACCTTCCCAATACCCCACATATAAACACAGTCTATACATACAGATACCACTTACCCTCAAGACAGATTCTGCAGCACGTCTCTGAGGACCCCCTGTAAAACAAAGGTTAAGCAACATATACAAATACAGACTGCAATGCTGATTCTATATGTACTGGCACCTCAGACAGTATAAAGTTCAACAATAAGAAATCTGGTTTATTCAGGGGACTAGAACACGGGAGGAAGAAATCGGGTTGATTGGCAGTATTCAAATCACAGTACTGTACAGGCATAAAAGGGTCCAATAAGTCACACTCTGGGTACCCAGGATGGTAAGGGGCTAGCCAGGTCATTGCCCGGGGGTTGGCTGGCTGGTGTAGCTGGATGGAGCCCCTGTAGTGAGAAAATATATGCACAAACAAATTGTAATCTGGAGCCGGATGGCTCAGTCCACACACAGAAGAACACAAAACAATCAGTTAACACACTTTGATTAAATGGAGGTGAGGGGAGGTACCCCTATTTGTACTCACAAACCCCAAACCGAGAGCTGAGTTGAGGAGGTGGCGCTGGAAGACCAGGATGAGCAGGGTATGGAGACGAGACCCTTGTGGCAGAGCCTAACTGCTTTGGATAGCGGACGGATTCAGTCCATTTGTCTTTGAGTTCAGCTTCCAGCTTCAGCTCACAACTCACAGAACAAGGGGAAAAGGAGTCACGATCCCCTACAAGCACTAGACACATTTATATTTAAAGGAAATTACTATACCAGGCAGCTGCTTCTCAATCCCGATCACAAACACTGCAAACCTGAGAGCACACACAGCATCAGAGTCCCCGACAGGCCGATCGCACTTCTGCAAATCTTCAGTCTTCTTCGGGCAAGCCTGGTTCTGCACACTTCCTCCTTCTCTTACATAGAAACATAGAAGTTGACGGCAGATAAGGACCGCAAGGCCCATCCAGTCTGCCCATTTCTTTTTCTACCTTATAAATGTGCCATCGGCCTTGCTCTGTCGGTGACCTATCTATTCATAGTCATTTGTATTGCTCCCTTATGCCTATCCCATGCCTGTTTGAAGCCCTGCACTGTATTCATAGCCACCACTTCTTGTGGTAAGCCATTCCATGCATCCACCACCCCTTCTGTGAAAAGAATTTCCTCATTCCCCTTAATCGGCCTCCCTCTAATCTCATGCTGTGTCCTCTTGTCCTGCTATTTTTCTTATATTTAAACATGTTAGACTCTTTCACCTTGTTTATGCCCTTAAGGTGTTTGAATGCCGTGATCATATCACCTCTCTCCCTCCTTTGCTCAAGGGTATACATATTGAGCTCCGTTAATCTGTCCTCATATGTCTTCTGATGCAGTCCCTGCACCATTTTGGTTGCCCTTCTCTGGACTGCCTCAATTTGGTTAATGTCCTTGTGAAGGTGTGGCCTCCAATACTGCCGCAGTACTCCCAGATGGGGCCTAACCAGTGTCTTGTACAGAGGATTATTACCTCCATCTTACGACTTGTGATAACACCTTTACTAATACACCCTAACACCCCCTAGCCTTACCTACTGCTTTGGAGGTCTGCTTGGATGATTTTAGGTCATCAGTGATGATGATGCCCAAGTCTCTTTCTTCCTTTGTGACTGCTAGCAACTCCCTCCCAGCCTATAGAGTGGCTTCAGGGTTTCTCTTCCCTATGTGCATGATTTTGCACTTCTTTGCATTAAATCCCAGTTGCCACTCTTCTGACCATTCTGCTAGTTTATCCAGATCTCTTCTCATTCTGCCCACCCCATCTGGATCATCTACTCTGTTGCAGATCTTGGTGTCATCTGCAAACAGACAAGCCTTACCCTCTAGTCCATCTGCAAGGTCACTAATGAAGATGTTGAATAGGACTGGCCCAGAACTTATCCTAGGTACCCACTTGTGACTTGCATCTCTTCTGACTGTATACCATTTACCACCACTCTCTGTTTTCTGCCAGTCAACCAGTTTGCCACCCATTTGACCAACTTTCTGACCCACCCAAAGCCTACCCAGCTTATTTATCAATCTTCTATGTGGAACAGTGTCAAAGCTTTGCTGAAATCAAGGTAGGCGACATCAACTGCTCCCCTTGGTCCACCACTCTGGTTACCCAGTCAAAGAAATCTATGAGATTAGTTTGACAGGACCTTCCTTTGTAAACCCATGCTGTCTTGGATCCTGTGCCCCTATGGATTCCAGGTGTTGCACTATCCTTTCCTTAAGGAGTGCCTCCTTAATCTTGCCCACTACTGAGGTAAGACTGACCAGTCTGTAGTTCCCCGCCTGCTCCCTGCTACCACTCTTGTGGAGCGGGATCACATGAGCCCTTTTCCAGTCTTCTGGGACCTCTCCTGTGCTCAGAGACTCACTAAACAATTCTGCTAATGGCTCTGCTAGTTCCTCCTTTAGCTCCTTAAGTACCCTTGGATGTATGCCATCAGGTCCCATTGCCTTATCCACCCTGAGCTTAGCAAGCTCTTGTAGGACCCTTTCTTTTGTGAAGGGAATAGTGCTCACCTCCCTCCCCCCTGTGTCCATGATGCTGAGCTGTGGGCCCTGCCCTACCTTCTCTTCAGTAAATACTGAGCAAAGTATCTATTTAGGATAGATGCCTTTGCAGGTCCTCCTCCTCACATGCTCCCTTTTCTCCATTAAGCTTAGCAATACCCCTCTGGACTTTCTCCTTTCACTAATGTATCTATAGAAAGTCTTGTCACCTTCTTTACTGTTCGTGCTAGTGTTTCCTCAGTTTGGGACTTTGCCTGCCTTACTGCCTTACCTGCTTCCCTGGGCAGTTTGGTATACCTCCCTATCTTCATCCGCTGTGTTCCCTTATATTTCCTGAAGGCCAGCCTTTTGGCTCTGACCTTTTCTGCTACTGTATTTGAGAACCAAAGTGGTTTCCTTCTTCTTTTGCACTTCCTTTTCTGTCTAACACAATGGGATGTTGCTTCAAGTATTGCATCCTTAATGCTTGCCCACTTTGCCTGTACCCCCTCACCTGTGTTTCTTTTGCCAGGGCTAGCTTAACTCTGTTGGCCATCTTATCAAAGTCAGCTCCTCTGAAGTCCCATATTTTTGCCTTGGAATGGGATGATTTAGATGTAGTAGCCAAATTGAACCATACCATGTGATGGTCACTGGCCCCAGGTGACGTTCTACCTGGAGATCTGTGATCCCTTCTTTGTTAGTCAGTACTAGATCTAGGATAGCCCTGTCTCTTGTGGGTTGCTGTACCAGTTGTTTGAGGCCCTCCCCTGCAGGAAATCCACTATGAGTCTAGTTCTGGCAGATGTTCCTGCTGGTATTGACCAATCTGTATCTGGCATGTTGAAGTCTCCCATTATCAGAACCTCCTTTAGCTGTCATGTTTTGTATATCTTCTAACAGTAATGTGTCTATGTCCTCCCTCTGGTCTGGGGCCTGTAGACAACCCCAGTTCTTATGGCTGTCCCATTTCCTGTTTCCAGGGTGACCCACAGTTCTTCTGGCTCCTTATGTGTATTCTGAATTTCTGTAGCTTTGATATTTTCATTAACATACAGGGCCACTCCTCCCCTTTTTGCACCTCGGTCTCTTCTGAACAATACATAGCCAGGTACTGAAGTCTCCCAAGTGTGGTTACTGGTAAACCACGTCTCACTAATTGCTACTATGTCCAGTTTAGCCTCTGACATTGTTGCCTGCAGGTCTGGGATCTTATTTCCCAGGCTGTGAGCATTGTGTACATGATTTTCCATTGGCCAGATTTTGGTGTGTTAGTTGTTGGGTGAAGTTTGGCATTACCCTGTGCATCGTATGGGGAGACAAACCTTTTTCTTACCTGGTGATGCAAATGAGCGGCAAAAACACGCTGAATTCCTGTTTGACCACTAGCTGAGGGGAGGGTGTTCTTCCCATTCGACGATGGGGTGCTGCACCCTCTCCCATTTGCTAGTTTAAATATTCTGCAAAGACGCCAAACTTCTGCCCCAATGCACTGACTCCTCTTTAGTCAGATGTAGTCCATCAAATTTAAAGAACTTTCGCTCCCAGAACTGTTGCCAGTTCCTACAAATCTGTCCTTTTCCTGGCACCAGTCCTTGAGCCACGTATTTAGTTCCCCTATCTCCCCTTCTCTGACCTTCCGTCCATCTGCTCCCCTCTCCCAGACTGGCAGGATCTCAGAGAAGGAGATGCCGGACGAAATAGATGATAGTTTGTCACCCAGCCTAGTCAGGTGTTTCTTGGTCTCCACAACTGACCGGCTGGTGAGATCATTAGTCCCTATGTGTACTAGGACATCAATGTTTTCCTCTTTCCACAACTCAGATTCAGTCTGATGCGCACTCGCTAACAGCTACAGGCCAACTTCAGGACCTTACACGTACTTCCCGCATGGACTGCATGCCGCAGCAGAACAGCGATACTTCTCTTCTCACAGTCAACTCACATCTGGCCCTCCAGGAACAGTTCAGGGCATTTCCTTTAGGCTCCACACAGGTTTGATTGGTGGATTCAACTGTCAATCGCTGCAGGGCTCCGTCTGTTGGTGCAAAAAGGCACCAAGGTCCAAACTACAGCTCCCAGAAGCACCTGCTATACATTCCCCCTTTAAGCAGGCTCCAGGTGAGAGTCCAAGTTCTGGTTGGCTTAGGCAGTCTCCATTTTAGGGCTCCCCTAACCCAGTTGGCCCAGATTAGCAGTTCAGGTCCAAAATGGAGGGGCAACACAGACAGAGTCCCAGCTGCAATAAAGGCAGGTTAGACAAACTGCAGTTTTACTAATGCTGTAAATGATTTTAGGCAAACAGTTACATCTTTCAGGTGGGCTCCCTCTGTGCTTTTAGTGACTGCAGAAACGGAGCGATCAGACGGTAGCTCAGGGCAGGATTCGAGCATTAACTACACAGTCTCCCCATTAAAACTAATTTACCCTGAGAGCAGGCAGCTCTTAAAGAGATTGTACCAGAGACTCTAAAAGCACTCACAGATAAATGGCTTAAACACTGAACACTATTCAGGCTGGGAGCACTTAGCCAGCTCCTAGAAGACTTTTGGGAACCCCCATTTACAGGGGGGTTACACCCTTCCTGGCCTGAAAAAAGTGGCATCCGCGTCAAGTAGGTACCCTTATATCACTTTAAAGCAGAACAGTTTAAACTTGCATCCCTTTTAAACAACAATCAGCGTATTACACCTTTGTTATATACACTTATACTGTATTACACAGTCTACTACTGGTTAAACAACATTACACAAACAAACATTTTTAAATCAGGTCATTACTTCCTGCACATGAAACCTGGGGGGGGGGGGCCCCTTCCCTATCAGCTACCTCAGGGTTGGATGGGGCAGGGGCACCATACTTAGAGGGCAAGACAAGC
Source organism: Neoceratodus forsteri (assembly GCA_016271365.2). Classification (NCBI taxonomy): domain Eukaryota; kingdom Metazoa; phylum Chordata; order Ceratodontiformes; family Ceratodontidae; genus Neoceratodus; species Neoceratodus forsteri. The sequence goes on along the minus strand of CM028133.1, from coordinate 78,591,565 downwards.
AACCTGGAGTTAGCACCTAAGCTCAGTATGGGCAATGAGCTTGGGGACACATACACTCCCTTATGGACCACACTGAAAGGCAGATCTACAGGCCTCCCAGGGGAATCATAGCTTAAGCGCACAACAGGCTTCACAGCTCGACCAGTCCTTCTAGGGGGAACTGCCACAGTCTCTACACTTTTACTCTCACTTTCTGCAGTGTCTGTACTGGCCATGGGAATGACCTTTGGGGTAGAGAGAGGCTAGAACCTAGGGCACTTTCAGTTCCAGGAGTTTCAGTCTCTGTAGTCACAGTACTTGGTTAACATCGGGAGTTTTCTGACACTGGCAGTGAACCATAAGGACACTCACAATACTCTTCTTGTTCTGGTATGTCACCAGTCTGTCCCAGTTCATCATTTTCCTCCTCCGAAAGCTCATACAGTTCCACCATGCACAGTGATTCCATGTCATCTGACTTATTACTCTGCACTTCACTTTCTGAGAGCATTGGCTCCAGGGACAAAGCTGGGCGCTTAGACAGTCCCGAAAGCCCAGCTTCATCTCCATAGTTGACTAGAGGGTTGCCTTAAAACAATTGGCTCAGTTCATAAGAGGGGTAGCACCCAAAGTTGCACTCACTTTCCTCTGACATGGACTTACAGTCATGTTCAACTGGGACTTGTTGTAGAGAACACTTTAACTCAGCATCTGTAGGTGCAGACTTTCTTTGCTTTTGCTTAGCAGCAGCTCGGGTCACTGGTCCAGAGGGAGCACTTTCTGGGGGCTCAGACTCAATCAAGATTTTTCCAGTGGGCAGTAAATGATTTCTATGCATTGTTTTAACATCTTTTGAATTATTCTCAGGCCTTGCTTTGTACACAGGCAGATCATCTGGTTTGCCCACTATAATGTGAGAGAGATAGTGCCACCTGTCAGCAATCTTGTGTTTGCCATGCTGTCCCAGATTTCTTAACAATACCCGATCTCTCTTCTGGAGTTCCTGTGCTTTCTCCTTTTTATCATACCTTTCTTTGTTGGCCAGATTTCTTTTGGCAGCCATGGTTTGAACCAGTTGGTAAGCATGATTTAGCCGGACCTTTAACTTTTGCACATACTGTAAATAATTGTCAGCTCAAACCCCATCAGGAGAAACTCCAAAACATACATCTACTGGTAGTCGAACTTCTCTTCCAAACATCAGGTGGTAGGGGGAGAACCCAATGGCATCACTTTTGGTGCAGTTGTAGGCATGTACCAAGGTGCTAATTTGTTGGCTCCATCTAGGCTTGTCCTTTGGGTGGAGGGTGCCCAGCATATCTAGCAGAGTGCAGTTGTAATGTTCAGGCTGTGGGTCCCCCTGGGGTTGGTAAGGGGTGGTTCTGGACTTTTGCAATCCCCACAGAGAAAGCATCTCTTTGATCAAATGACTCTCAAAGTCCCTCCCTTGATCAGAATGGATTCTTTGTGGAGCCCCATAGTGAACAAAAAAGTTTTCAACAAGTACTTTTGCCACAGTGGATGTCTTCTGGTCCTTGGTGGCAAAAGCTTGGGCATATCTCGGAAAATAGTCAGTGACCACCAGCACATTACTAATATTTCTTTGATCTGGTGCCAGGCTCAGAATGTCAATACAAACCAGCTCCATGGGGGTGTTGGTGGTGATGTTAACAAGGGGGGTAGCCCTCTGGGGCAAAGCTTTCCTCTGTAAGCAGTGACTACAAGTTCAAATGTGTTGTTCAACATCAGCCCCCATCTTAGGCCAATAGAATCTGGATCTCACCAAGTCAAGTGTTCTGTCTATGTCAAGGTGCCCCATATGGTTGTATAGGGACCTCACCACCAAGTCTCAAAAGGCAGTGGGCAAAACTAGCTGTTGTTTGTCTATTTGTCCCCCTCTGTCTACTGTTTCCCTGTATAACAGTCGATTAATCAGCTTCAACTTAGGACCTTCCTTGTATAACAATGCAGTTCTTAAGTCAGTGGTACGTAACTTGGATACATCTTTCCCTGCGTGGAGGGATTCTAAAGCTGGTTTAATCATAGGATCTCGGGATTGAGCCCACTGAAGACTATCATTGTCTAACTGAGGCAAAGCACCAATGTCTAATGCAGAAAAGTGGCAATAAGTAGCAGGTATGCAGTTCGCAGAGGGACCCAAACAATCCACCAGACAGTCCACTGTGTCTGTGGCCACTTGTTCCTCTCTGTCAAACTTCTGGCAGAATGCTTGAATATCAGGTTCTGACAGTCTGACCCAGTCATTTCGGGAAACAGGCCTCCGGGAGAGAGCATCAGCATGTATGTGGTTCAGGTCTGCTCTGTATTCAACAGCATAGTCGTATGTAGATAATGCAGAAAGCCACCTATGGCCAGTGGCATCCAACTTGGCTGAAGTCTGCACATAGGTCAGAGGATTGTTATCAGTTTTTACCAGTATCTTAGCCCCATACAAGTACTCGTGGAATTGGTCAACAATGGCCCACTTCAAAGCTAGGAACTCTAACTTAGTTCTTTTCAGATGGGGTCAGGCTTCTGCTGGCAAAGGCCACTGGTCTGAGGCCATTCTCATGCTCCTGGTACAACACAGCCCCCAACCCTATAGCTAGCATCAGTGTGTAGGACATAGGGTTTTGCTGGATCTGCATAGGCCAGGACAGGAGTGTGGGTAAGTTGATATATAATCTCATGAAAAGCAGCTTCACAATCAGGTGTTCATCGGGCCCCAAAAACTTCACTGGGACTGAAATACACTCTCTTAGTCGTAGGGGAAGCCAACCTCTTGTATTTTTTTGTGGGTAGGAGGGTAACCTTGAGTGAGATTAAGTAAAGGATGAATCACCCTTGAATAGTCCTTGATGAAACGGCGATAGTAGCCACAGAATCCCAGCAAATCTTTGCCGTTCTTTTAGATTGTGGGGCTGTGGCCAGGTGGTCAAGGCCTCAGCTTTACTCAGGACTGTCTCTATTCCCTCGGTGGAGACTATGTGTCCCACATACTTTACAGAGGTTTGGAAGAACTGACATTTATCGATGGACAGTTTCAGGCCAAAGTCTTCCAGTTGGTCCAACACCTTGAACAATCTACTCTCATTTTCCTCCAGCGAGCTGCCAAACACAATAACATCATCCAAGTACACCAGGCACTCTAATAAGTTCATGTCCCCCACTGCACGCTCCATCAGTCATTAAAAAGTGGCTGGGGCACCTGAAATCCCTTGAGGCATCCTCATGAACTCATAGAAACCAAGCGGGCAGATAAAGGCTGTCTTCTCATGGTCTTCTGGGGCCATCGGGATCTGGTAGCACCCACTGTGAAGATCCAGCACAGAGAACCACTTGCTACCATTCAGGCAGTCTAGAGCATCCTGAATGCGGGGCATTGTATACTGATCAGGGATAGTCCGCCAGTTCAAGGTACGATAATCCATGCACATCGTTACTGTCCCATTCTTTTTTCTCACTACCACGACAGGGGAAGCATATGGACTTCTGGATTCTTGGATTACGCCAGCAGCAAGCATCTCTTGCAGATGCCATCTCACATCATCTATGTCAGCAGGGGCCAGGAATCGAGACCTCTCACGAAATGGCCTTTCATCATGCAGCTGGGTGTGGTGCTCAGCTCCTTGCACACACCCTACATCCCATTTCTTTAAAGAAAACACCTGGTCTCTCTGAGCAAGCTTCTCACTGATCCTCACTTTTCATTCAGCTGACAACGGGGAGTCATTGAAATCAAACAAATCGGGCATCACTCCATCATTCTTCCCCGAACTCTTGTAACTGGGTAGCACTGCAGTGTCTGCACAATGCACATTAGCCAGGGTGCAACCTCTATTTACTCGAATCTCTCTATCAGACACATTATGAACTTGGACCATTACCCGTCTGGCATAAGCATGGGCTCTGGCAGGCAAAATACTTGGCTTGACCAGCAGTCCCTCTGGCAATTTCCCATCGCCTGGAGCATCCAGAATGAGGATTTCATTCTTGACATCCGGTCTGATACGGACCTCTCCCTGTAAGGTACACTGGGCATTTGGCGCCAGGATCAGAGACTCAGGATCCTTTTTCCAGACAATTCCAACCGGTTCCTCAGGTTCCACTTTGTCAGCATCTCTCTGGGCATCATAGGCCTTCTTGATCAAGGCCAGAATTCTTAAAGCTCTACCAGTCTGTGACCCTTGTTTCTCATAACTCAACTGCGCCAACCGTCCAAACATATGCACATTTGTCCCAGTTAGTAGTGGAACCCCATCATACAGTCCAGTAGGGGGACACACTAAGGTCAGGGTCTCTACTTGCTCTGCCACTCCAGCCACGGAGGTGGGGAAAGACAGCCAAATTTGGATATACCCGGAGTAGGGGTAGGCCTTCTCACTTAACCCCCATACATGCAGTCCTTCCAATGGTTGTAAGGGTACATCTGACAAATGCTTCTGATACCAGTCCTGGAACATAATTGTCACTTGGGAGCCACTGTCTAACACAGCTCTTGTAGGCACTCCATTCACTTTTACAGTGGTCTCCATGGATGGACCCACCACTTCAGACCACTCCGGTGGCACTGACCTGGATGTCGATCGAGCATTGGCCCTGGTAGCATAACTTTTCCGAGAATATCTCCCCCTGCTGGCCAGGCATAGGTTCTGCGATGCAAGGGCACTAATCTATTGGTAACTTTTCTCAAGTTCTCTAGCAAGCGACAAGCTGACTGAAAATGTCCATCCTCCCCATAATGGTAACATAACTTAATGTCTCTAGTGTCCTGGAAGGGTGGGGGGGTCTCTTTTCTGTTGGGGCACCTCTGGAGCCCTGCATGGCTCCTCTTGGACTGGGGGCCTACATCCTTTGGCTCCTGAATCTCCACCACAGTTGGGGGTGAGGGCCACCCTTTGCAACTCCCCCACCATCTCTCTCAATTCTCTCAGCTCTGCGAGCAGGTTGCCCTCAATCCGAGTCTCCAGGGAAACAACATTTACTCCCACTCCACTCTTGGGCTCAGAGGGAACCTGATATAGATCTGGTTCTCTGAATGCCTCAGTTAGTTCCTTAATCAAGTCTCTCAACTGTTGAGCTTCATCTAACTCACTCTTTTCAGGGGCCTGGCAGGAGTTCACAGCCCCAGCACAGGGCTCCCACCCCTCTTCATCAGTTTCAATCTCATGGATTTCTTTCATTAAATGATAGTACTATGGAGGGCTTGCCCTCCTGTCTTGCAGTTTGAGCCTTAATGTCATTGCACTTGAAAATCTAGCTGATTTCAATATGTGGTCTAATCTGACCCAGTTCAACTCTTTGGCAGGCACTCCCCCTTTTTGATGGGCCCTCTGCAAAGCCCTCTCTATACTAGTGATGAAGACAGACAATTTCTCATTGTTCCACTCTTTGGCTGACTTGAATTTCCACAATAAATCATCCCCTGAATATGTGCTATCAAACACCCCCTCCAAGACAGAGATATATTCTGCTGCAGTGGCCTCCGGACTAGCAGCACGTAGGAACCGAATGGCTTCCAGGGCAGGGCCTCTCAAACGCTCCATCAAGCACTTTCTCTTTCCCCACTCTGAACATTGCCACTCTTGTACTAAAAGGGTGGCATAGTCCATCCAGGTCTCCAAATCATCTTCCCCCGAAGGCACTGGGACAGTACCGGAGAAGAGTCTAAGCCTCCTATAGTAGTCCAGCTGTATCAGGGGAATGATGATGGGGGAGGCAGCTACAGGGGAGCTCTTGGAAGACACAGGGGATGTGTTCGCGGAGTGCACTAGCATGTGGTCCTCTGATAGATCTAACACTCTTGCCAACTCTTGGGCAGTTTTCCCTTCTGATGCTAACAGCTTAAGTAACTTCTCTTTAAAATCATCAGTACTAGGGGACCCACCTGGGGTGGGCAGACCACTATGTAGGTGAATGACCCTCCACCCCTTCTGGGCACCTTCAGGCAAAATCATAGAGGGTACCTTTTCAGGGTCTATCGGGGAACTGTAGAAGAGTGGCACTTGCAGCGTTTGTTCAAATAAGTCAGCAATTCGTCCCCTTACTTCAACTTTGCACACACATTTAACATGTTCTTCATTGGCAACAATGTCAGCATTGTTAGTCCCCAAGGGGACATCCAGCAACAGAATAGCCTTTTGGGGATCCATATCCTCAGCCTCGCTCCACCCCATCAATTTGTGCACCATTAACTTATGGGGGGCAATTTTTAACTTGGGCGTAGTAAGCCCCTCCATTTTCTCCCCTAAACTGAACATAATTGGGTAATTCTCCCACGTGGCCACTAGAGGATGCTAATCCCAGTGGTGCTTCAATGATGTAACCCCTAGGTGGCGATATCCCAAGGGCTACTACCCCTGCCTGCTTGGTTACTGACAGGTTGAGGGGCCTAGGTTCTATGACAGGTGCCTCCACCCAGAGGTCAGGGTTGATAGTGGCTAAACTAGCTTGGGCACAGCTCTCTGGGACACTGACGCCCCCTTTGTTCCTACTAGTGGCCCACACAGTTCGCGGGAGCTACCTTCCCAATACCCCACATATAAACACGGTCTATACATACAGATACCACTTACCCTCGAGACGGATTCTGCAGCACGTCTCTGAGGACCCCCTGTAAAACAAAGGTTAAGCAACATATACAAACACAGATTGCAATGCTGATTCTATATGTACTGACACCTCAGACAGTATAAAGTTCAACAATAAGAAATCTGGTTTATTCAGGGGACTAGAACACGGGAGGAAGAAATCAGGTTGATTGGTAATATTCAAATCACAGTACTGTACAGGCATAAAAGGGTCCAAAAAGTCACACTCTGGGTACCCAGGATGGTAGGGGGCTAGCCAGGTCATTGCCCGGGGGTTGGCTGGCTGGTGTAGCTGGATGGGGTCCTGTAGTGAGAAAAAATATGCACAAACAAATTGTAATCTGGAGCCGGATGGCTCAGTCCACAAAGAGAAGAACACAAAACAATCAGTTGACACACTTTGATTAAATGAAGGTGAGGGGAGGTACCCCTATTTGTACTCACAAACCCCAAACCGAGAGCTGAGTTGAGGAGGTGGCACTGGAAGACCAGGATGAGCAGGGTATGGAGACGAGACCCTTGCAGCACAGCCTAACTGTTTTGGATAGCAGATGGATTCAGTCCATTTGTCTTTGAGTTCAGCTTCTAGCTTCAGCTCACAACTCACAGAACAAGGGGAAAAGGAGTCGCGATCCCCTACAAGCACTAGACACATTTATATGTAAAGGAAATTACTATACCAGGCAGCTGCTTCTCGATCCCAATTGCAAACACTGCAAACCCGAGAGCACACGCAGCATCAGAGTCCCCGACAGGCCGATCGCACTTCTGCAAATCTTCGGTCTTATACGGGCAAGCCTGGTTCTCCACACTTCCTCCTTCTCTTCCCACAACTTGGATTCAGTCCGATGCGCACTAGCTAACTGCTACAGGCCGGCTTCAGGACCTTACACGCACTTCCCGTGCAAACTGCACACCACAGCAGAACAGAGTTCCTTCTCTTCTCACAGTCAACTCGCATGTCGCATCTGGCCCTCCAGGAAAAGTTCAGGGCATTTCCCTTAGGCTCCACACAGGTTCGGTTGGTGGATTCAACTGCCAATCACTGCAGGGCTCCCTCTGTTGGTGCAAAAAGGCGCCAATGTCCAAACTACAGATCCCAGAAGCACCTGCCATACATTCTCCCTTTAAGCAAACTCCAGGTGAGAGTCCAAGTTCTGGTTGGCTCAGACAGTCTCCATTTTAGGGCTTCCCTTACCCAATTGGCCCAGATTAGCAGTTCAGGTCCAAAGTGGAGGGGCAACACACACAGAGTCCCAGCTGCAATAAAGGCAGGTTAGACAAACTGCAATTTTACTAATGCTGTAAATGATTTTAGGCAAACAATTACATCTTTCAGGTGGGCTCCCTCTGCACTTTTAGCGACTGCAGAAACGGAGTGATTAGACGGCAGCTCAGGGTGGGATTCGAGCATTAACTACACAGTCCCCCCATTCAAACTAATTTACCCTGAGAGCAGGCAGCTCTTAAAGAGATAGTACCAGAGGCTCTAAAAGCACTCACAGATAAACGGCTTAAATGCCGAACACCATTCAGGCTGGGAGCACTTAGCCAGCTCCTAGAAGACTTTTGGGAACCCCCCATTTGCAGAAGGGTTACATTTGTACTGTCTGATATTTATAGAACATGTTCAGCTGAATAATTAATGCTTCCTTGACTATGCTGCTGTTTTCCAAAGACAGCTATTAGGACTGGACAATGCAGTGGCTATGTTTACATGAGCTGGGTATTTTGGCTTTACAAATATATTGACCTTCGTTGCTGACAAACTTCCTTTGGTCCAAACTTTTTCCCTCTTGTATTATCTCCTCCAGTGAAAAAAAATCAGTGCATTGTTTTTATCTGCCAAATCATTCTCAGGAGGTAAAGTTGGGATTAGTCCACTCAGATCTAGCCAAGATAAAGTTTGAAGTTACATAGGGATCAAAAAAGGGGTTGCTAGGTTTTTTTTGGTTCATTTATTGAAAGGTGTGACCTAACAGAAACAAATGTATAATTCTGCTTTATGCAGGTAATACTGTGTTGTATTACTATTGTTGTGCAAGAGGCAGTGTAGTGTAGTGGTTTAGGACACTGGGCTGCAAACATGGAGATGTGGGACTGAATCCTGCAGCCCACACCAGACCTGCATACTGTATGACTCTTCTCTGAACAAGTCACTTAAACTTTGTTGTGCTCCCACATTATACCCAGAAAAAAGCTTCAGCTTAATGTGTCTTACTTGGTACTGCCCCTCCCAACCCCACCCCGACACACACCATACTCGACAAAGCCCTCTGGAGCTGCTCCACCCCATCACAGTCCCCCCATTTCACTATCCCCACACCTCTCGCTCTCTGTGGTTGGTTTCAAACCCAATCCCCCTTGTTTCATTGTCACCCAGCCTCTTGCCATCTGGGATAGCGTTAAACCCTATGCAGTTACTCTGCCATAGTCTATCAACGGACTTGAAGGTTTCCAGGGGTGTGCTACCTAAGGCAACCGATTAAAAATAGCTTAGTATTCAATTACAACTGCTCAGTCTTTTTTCTCCTAGTTGTCTAATTGTCATATAATCGCTCTTTAATGCCTAATGTTCAGGCCTCTGTAACCACTGAATATGTGTATTGTCTTATTGTCCACCCTAATGTGGAACCTTTGTAAAAGAGCTCACACTCAAAGGTCTTTCCGAAATACTAATTAAACAATTAAACAATTAAATTCTTGGTTAAACAATTTCCTCTTTCCCTTTCATGCAGTCATTGAGTTGATGTTCTCTGTCAGCTAAATTTAAACCCAACCAGTCTGCCCATTTCCCTACCTAATGGATAAGCTGCAGATCCTAGTTAACCAGCAGCCTACTTCTTTCTACCCCCAACCCCTAGAATTGCCTTATGACTGTCCCATGCATGCTTGAATTCAGTCACTGTTTTTGATTCCACAACCTCCGCCGGAAGGCTGTTCCATGGATCCACAACCCTCTCTGTGAAAAAATACTTCCTTACATTACCTCTGAGCTGCCCCCCTCTATCTTCAAATTGTGCCCCCTTGTTCTTGCATGCCTCTTATTTCGAAATATGCTACCCTCTTGAACTTTGTTGATTCCCTTGAGGTACTTGAAAGTTTCTATCATGTCCCCCCTCTCCCTCCTTTCCTCAAGGCTATACATATGAAGCTCCTTTAGTCTCTCTTCATATGTCTTCCGGTGCAGACCCTGCACCATTTTAGATTCCCTCCTCTGGACAGCTTCCATCCTGTCTATGTCCTTGCGGAGAGTGGGTCTCAAGAACTGCACGCAGTACTCCAGATGGGGTCTCACCAGCTGTCTGTACAGAGGGATAACAACTTCCTGTTTTCTACTGGTGATGCCTCTCCCTATGCAACCCAGTATCCCCCCAGCCCTCCTTACTGCCCTCTCACATTGCTTGCCCACCTTTAAGTCATCTGATATGACTACCCCCAGGTCCGTTTCCATTTTTGTTGTTGTTAGTATCTCACCCCATTGTGTACTCTTCCCCTGGGTTTTTGTTTCCCAGGTGCATTACCTTGCACTTCTTAGCACTGAATCTAAGCTGCCATACATTTGACCATTCCTCTAACCTTGCCAAGTCCCTTCTCATCCTTTCCACTCCACCTTGTGCATCAACTCTGTTGCAGATCTTTGTGTCATCTGCAAAGAGACATACTTTTCCTTCCAGTCCCTCTGCAATGTCGCTTATAAAGACATTGAAGAGGACCGTCCTAACACTGAGCCCTTCGGTACCCCACTAGTAACCCACCTTTCTTCAGAGTGGACTCCATTTACTATTACCTTCTGTGTCCTATTCTCCAGCCAATTCTTTACCCAGGGTATTATCTTGGAACCCACTCCCAGGCTGGCTAACTTGTATATTAATCTTTTGTGTGGGACTGCGTCAAATGCCTTGCTAAAGTCTAGGTAGGCCATGTCCCACAGCCACTCCTGATCTACTACTTTGGTCACCCAGTCAAAATCTATTAGATTCGTCTGGCATGACCTTCTCGCTGTGAATCCATGCTGCCTTGGGTCCTGTACCCCTCTGGCCTCTAGGTACTCGACTCTTCTTTCCTTCAGAAGTGATTCCATCATTTTCCTATCACGGAGGTTAAACTAACAGGTCTGTAATTTCCTGCTTCTGTCCTGTTCCCACTTTTGTGAAGGGGAATCACATCTGCCCTCCTCCAGTCCTCAGATACCACCCCATCCTCCCATGATTTGTTAAAGAGGGTAGTCAGTAGTGTCACTAGTTCTGCCCTTAGTTCTTTTAGAATTCTGGGATTAATCTCAAAAGAAAAAAGGAAATGGGGGGAGTAGTGCAATGCAGTGGTTGTGGAGTAGCAGTCTACAGGGAGACCTTCTGGAGACTACGGTGCTGTCTCATCTGTATGCTCTTCTCTGGGTGGAGGGAACAGGTCTCAAGGCTCCGAGCAGCACTGGCAGAGAGTCAGAAGAATGGCAGTAGACTCAAAGTCATATTGGCAAGGAGTCGGAGGACCATCTCTCCCACCCAGGGACCATCTAACCAGACAACGCTACCTCAAAGGATGCCAGAAGGAAGGAGCGATTGGAATCTGTTGGGCTGAAGGAGGGCAAGGGTGATAGGATCTGGAAGGCTGGGAGGAGTGGGTAACAGGCACACTCCTCATCCAGTGCCACTAAGAAACTCCTATGCCATTCTGACAGAGCAAGACTGCCAAGATGGGGCACTCGAGGTGGTGGACAGTGAGTATGTGGGAGACCGCTCAAATGGAGTCTGGAGGGTAGAGGCTCTTAGAGAAGGAGAAAGCAACTTGTAGTGGGGGACTCTATAGTCAGGGAGATAGAGTTGGCGGAAGGAAAGGGGGTAGAGAGGGAGGTTAAGTGCCTACCTGAAGCAACGACTCTAAGGGCTAGGAAACATATTCAGTGGATTGTGAAGGCAATAGAAAGGAAGGGGAAGCTGGATGTCATTGTCTACCTAGGGATGAATGACCTAGCTTTGGAAGGGACGAGGGCAATGCATGAGCAGTTTAGGGAGCTGGGAAAGAATCTTAAGCAGGTACCATGCATTGTAGCCTTCACGGAAGTGCTGCCTGTCTACAACGGGGCAAAGACAGGGAGCTCCACACTAAGGCCTTTAACTCATGGTTGAAGGAATGGTGCAGAGAGGAAGGGTATGGCTACATTGGGGACTGGGGCTCCACCTGGAGGGATCAGAGCTTGTACCAGGGGAATGGCCTATATCCATCCAGGAAGGGAAAGGCAGTTCTCAGTGGACAGTTTAAGTGTACTTCGATGGACATTTAAACTAGCTGAGGGGGGTGGCACAAGGCAAAGGGATGGCAGAAACTGCCCCCTCCCACATGCTGTGATGGAGAGTAGAGAAATCCTGAGGGAAAAGATTCCCACTGGAATGAAAGACAATCAAGAGATCAGCATGGGAGGAAGGGGAGAAGAGAAGAGAAGTAGGCACTATGAAATGGAGAAGGGGGAACAGCTAGAAAATGTGGGATAGGACAAGAGTAGGACTAACAAAATCTGGACAGCCATGTGTGCCAGTGCTAGAAGTCTGGGAAATAAGATACCACACCTGGAGGCCACCATGGCTGAGGCAGGCCTGGATATGGTGGCCATCAGTGTCCATCACCGAAACATGGTGCACAAACAACCATGACTGGGAAATGGGTCATACCTAGCTACACAATGTTTAGAAGAGACAGGGTAGGAAGGAAAGGTGGGGGAGTGGTGCTTTATTTTAGGGAAAACATCAAAGTGATGGAGATACAAGGAATTCAGTGGTATCAAGGTGTTTTGGGTCCGCTTCAAGTCAAGAAATACCATATCCAGGCCTGCCTCAGCCATGGTGGCCTCCAGGTGTGGTATCTTATTTCCCAGACTTCTAGCACTGGCACACATGGCTGTCCAGATTTTGTTAGTCCTACTCTTGTCCTATCCCACATTTTCTAGCTGTTCCCCCTTCTCCAAAAATATGGGACTTCAGAGGAGCTGACTTTGATAAGATGGCCAACAGAGTTAAGCTAGCCCTGGCAAAAAGAAACACAGGTGAGGAGGTACAGGCAAAGTGGGCAAGCATTAAGGATACAATACTTGAAGCAACATCCCATTGTGTTAGACAGAAAAGGAAGTGCAAAGAAGAAGGAAACCACTTTGGTTCTCAAATATAGTAGCAGAAAAGGTCAGAGCCAAAGGCTGGCCTTCAGAAAATATAAAGGGAACACAGCGGGATGAAGATAGGGAGGCATACCAAACTGCCTTAAGGGAAGCAGGTAAGGCAGTAAGGCAGGCAAAGTCCCAAACTGAGGAAACACTAGCACGAACAGTAAAAGAAGGTGACAAGACTTTCTATAGATACATTAGTGAAAGGAGAAAGTCCAGAGGGGTATTGCTAAGCTTAATGGAGAAAAGGAGCATGTGAGGAGGAGGACCCTGTAAAGGCATCTATCCTAAATAGATACTTTTGCTCAGTATTTACTGAGAGAAGGTAGGGCAGGGCCTAGCTCAGCATCATGGACACAGGGGAGGGAGGTGAGCACTACTCCCTTCACAAAGAAAGGGTCCTACAAGAGCTTGCTAAGCTCAGGGTGGATAAGGCAATGGGACCTGATGGCATACATCCCAGGGTACTTAAGGAGCTAAAGGAGGAACTAGCAGAGCCATTAGCAGAATTGTTTAGTGAGTCTCTGAGCACAGGAGAGTCCCAGAAGACTGGAGAAAGGCTCATGTGATCCCACTCCACAAGAGTGGTAGCAGGAGGAGGCGGGGAACTACAGACCGGTCAGTCTTACCTCAGTAGTGGGCAGATTATGGAGGCACTCCTTAAGGAAAGGATAGTGCAACACCTGGAATCCATAGGGGCACAGGATCCAAGACAGCATGGGTTTACAAAGGGAAGGTCCTGTCAAACTAATCTCATAGATTTCTTTGACTGGGTAACCAGAGTGGTGGACCAAGGGGAGCAGTTGATGTCGCCTACCTTGACTTCAGCAAAGCTTTTGACACTGTTCCATAGAAGATTGATAAATAAGCTAGGTAGGCTCGGGGTGGGTCAGAAGTTGGTCAACTGGGTGGCAAACTGGTTGACTGGCAGAAAACAGAGAGTGGTAAATGGTATACAGTCAGAAGAGATGCAAGTCACAAGTGGGTACCTCAGGGATCAGTCCTGGGGCAGTCCTATTCAACATCTTCATTAGTGACCTCGCAGATGGACTAGAGGGTAAGGCTTGTCTGTTTGCAGATGACACCAAGATCTGCAACAGAGTAGATGATCCAGATGGGTGGGCAGAATGAGAAGAGATCTGGATAAACTAGCAGAATGGTCAGAAGAGTGGCAACTGGGATTTAATGCAAAGAAGTGCAAAATCATGCACATAGGAAGAGAAACCCTGAAGCCACTTATAGGCTGGGAGGAGTTGCTAGCAGTCACAAAGGAAGAAAGAGACTTGGGCATCATCATCACTGATGACCTAAATCATCCAAGCAGACCTCTAAAGCAGTAGGTAAGGCTAGGGGTGTTAGGGTGTATTAGTAGGGTATCTAAGAGTCGTAAGAGGAGGTAATCCTCTGTACAAGACATTGGTTAGGCCCCATCTGAGTACTGCGTGCAGTATTGGAGGCCACACCTTCACAAGGACATTAACCAAATTGAGGCAGTCCAGAGAAGGGCAACCAAAATGGTGCAGGGACTGCATCAGAAGACATATAAGGACAGATTAACGGAGCTCAATATGTATACCCTTGAGCAAAGGAGGAGAGAGGTGATATGATCGAGACATTTAAACACCTTAAGGGCATAAACAAGGTGAAAGAGTCTAACATGTTTAAATATAAGAAAAATAGCAGGACAAGAGGACACAGCATGAGATTAGGGGAGGCCGATTAAGGGAGAATGTGAGAAATTCTTTCACAGAAAGGTGGTAGATGCATGGAATGGCTTACCACAAGAAGTGGTGGCTATGAATACAGTGCAGGGCTTCAAACAGGCATGGGATAGGCATAAGGGAGCAATACAAATGACTATGAATAGATAGGTCACTGACAGAGCAAAGGCCGATGGCACATTTATAAGGTAGAAAAAGAAATGGGCAGACTGGATGGGCCTTGAGGTCCTTATCTGCCGTCAACTTCTATGTTTCTATGTTTCTATGTTTCTATGTAGAAATAGAGCCATCATTCAGATAGGAGTGGTATAGACCTCTGACACAGGGAGAGGACTTAGACAAAGAAATGTTGAAAGATGTAAGCAACATGGCTAAGAAGGGAGTGGTGGTGATGATGGTGGGGGACTTGAGTCTGCCAGATGTAGAGTGGAGCCTACCTGCTGCAGCAACAGCTAAGGGAGGCAGTATAGCGCAGTGGTTTAAGGCTCTGAGATGCAAATCTGGTGACATCCAGCAGGCCAGACCTGGGTTTGAATTCCACAGCTTCTACTTGCATACTGTGTTACCCTGAGCAACTCACTTAACTTCCCTGTGCTCCCAGGTCGCTCCTGTAAAAAAGCTTTCAGCTTAGTGTGCTACTCCTGGTTAAACAACTAAATCAAAAAAAAAAAGCAGAGATATCTTGGACTCACTGCAGGTGGCATTCCTCAGGCAGCTGGTTAGTAAACTTACTTGGGGTGGGGCAATACTGGACCTGGTATTTGCTAATGGGGACAGTGTTGCAGACATCAAAGTGGGAAGTCATCTGGGGACCAGTGACCATCACACAGTGTGGTTTAATATAAGGACAGCAGTGTAATCCAGCAGCACAAAGATAAGGGTCCTGGATTTCAGAAGTGCTGATTTTTCAAAGATGGGAGAATGCCTCAGAGAGAACCTGATGGGGGGAGATGTCATGGGGGGGTGGAGGGCAAATGGGCCAGATTAAAAGAGAGCACGGCAAAGGTAACAAACCTGTATGTCAGGGAAATAAGCAGAAGCAGGAGGAGGAGGCCATTTTGTTTCTTGAGGGAAGTGGCAGCAAAGGTAAGGGTAAAAACAGTGGCATTCCGAAGGTATAAGGAGTCCCAGAGAGAGGAGGACAGGGAAGTGTAAGAAATGGAGGAAGGCAGGCAAAGCAGTAAGGAGTGCAAAGGCACAAGCTGAGGAAAAAATAGCTCAGACAGGATTGAGGGGGACAAGACATTTTTCAGGTATATTAGAAAAGGAAGACCAAGGGAGGGATTGTATAGTTAAAAAAGGAGGATGGGGGGGCTGTACAGAGGAGGACCAAGAAAAGGCAACCATCTTCAACAAATATTTCTTCTCACTGTTCACAGTAGAGGTGTAGTGCCCCAAAGTTGGGGGCACAACAGGAAAAAATAAATAAAAAAATAGAGAGAAAGGTGCCCCAGGGACCCCATGTGTGGCCGGAAAAGGGCAGTGGGTATGGGGCCCCTGTCAGCATTTTCCCTCCCCACAAAAACAGCTGCTGTAAAAAAAAAAAAAAAGTTCTGTTTTGCTGTCCCCAAGCCACCTGCTCCATTCTGCCCCCCAAGGAAGCAGCACAAGCCAGCGGGGCATCTTTCAAGTCCAGCTCATGCTGGGATGTTGCAGGGCAGCCAGCATTGCCAGGGACATGGCGTCCTGAATGCTGGCTGCACAGTCAGTTAGTGGAGCAGTGGCAGGTGAAGTGGATAGGTGTTCGCTGCCGTGGAGTGGGCAAAGAAGAGCCCAGGGGAGTGGTCTCAAGCAACTTCAAAGAAAAGATATCTGTTGCAATGTGTGTGTGAGAGAGATAGAGAGAGAGAGGGGCACAGGTCAGTAAGTGCAGTTTCAAGAGCTTACCTCTGGTCCACCTCTCCTTCTCCAGTACCAGTCTCTGGACCAGTGTTGTGGTCCTGGTCCCATTCCTGCATGTGTCAGGTCCAGTGTTGTGGTGCAGCAGTCCTGGTCCAGTTCGTCCCCCGGTGCCACGGTGTGGGATCAGTTTAGCCCCATTTTTTATTTTAAATAAAAGAAAACATTCCGGTCCCTCATCTGCGGCATAGGAAGATCCACATCCAGGAAGAGACTGTCAGGCATCCTGAAGAGCTGCAAGGCACCCAGTCATCCAGCACAGTGCCTGCCTCCAGTCAACTGTCCCTCCCTCTGCCAGCAAGCACTCCCTCGGCTCCCACAGCAGCTTCCTTCTTCCTGGGCCAGGGCAGTGAGTACGTGGCAGCACAAGAAGAGTGCTGTCCACCTGAAACAAATTGAAAAGATTTTTTATTTTATTAAAAGCACCATAAGGGCTCTAGGAGGATCAGCCAAGAGGGGGCAGGCCAGAGGGCCGTATTTAAATATTTTAATATTGGTTGGGGCTAGCGACATCCAGGGGAGGGACCAGACATGGAGGCCCATGGAAAATGTTATAAATATTCATGAGGGGGCAGATGAAAGGCAGAGCCAAAGGGAAGTGACAGACAGGTCCTGTTGAAGCCCAAGAAAATATTTAAAGGGACAGCAATAGGTCTACAGTTAAAGGGGCAATGTTAGGACCATAGCTTAAAGGGGCCCAGCAACAGAGAGAAGCTCTATAGAAGTTAAAAGGGCCCAGAAGAATAGGTCCACAGTTTAAAGGGGCAACAGTAAGCCCAGTACAGCGAAGTCTGGTCAGTAAAGGGGACCCAGCCAATGAGCCCAAAAGTAAAAAGGGGCCCAGCCTAAAGGGCCAGCAACTTAATAGAGCCCAGTATGGGGATGCCCAGGTAGATAAAAAGGGGCAACACTTTAGGTCAGCAGTCAGCCCAAGTATCCGTAGAGGGGCCCAGTGGTAAAGAGGGCAAGGAAGGCCCAGGGGAAAGAAGGCTTCAAGCCCAGAGTTTTCAGGGGTAGCCAGGTCCTGGTACCAGAAGGGACCTACAAGTGCAGTACTTTGTTAAAGGTCAGTGAACAAAGCGTACTTAGCACACAACTGCCATCTAGTGACTGTCAGTTGATGAAAATGTGTATTTACTAGTATCTGAACTATTGTGTTGATTGCGTAGTACCAAGACTCTATAGTTACTATGATTCTGGTTACTTGTCCCTGCAATGAACAATTGCCCTAGATTTTGGTGATTTGCCCCTGTTCCTGGCAAATTGCCCCTGCAACGAACAATTGCCCTGTATTTTTTTGTGATTTGTCCTGTTCCTGGCAAATTGCCCCTGCAACAAACAATTGCCTTGGAAATCTGGTTATTTGTCCCTGCAATGAACAACTGCCCCAGAAATCTGGTAATTTGTCCCTGTTCCTGGCACATTGCTCCTGCAACGAACAGTTGCCCCTGATCTTGGTGATTTTCCCTGGTTCCTGGCAAATTGCACCAGCAAAAAGCAATTACCTTGGTGCAATGGAAACATGTATCTGCCAGCTGTATTATTGCCAATTTATGTGTATGGATTGAATTTTCTGCCGCAACACCCCCGGCGGGGTTGCTCATAGCCAATTCTTCACCAAAGCAGTCTCCAACCAGCAAAGAACTTCATAGTAACATTCCTCCTTGTCATTTGCCATTGGTCGAAACCAACGTAACCCCATATGACTTGAGACTGCCTGCTCCTCGTCTTCTTGTGGTTTGGTCAGCCTGGAAGTGGAACATCCTGGAAGAAGCCTTGTCTGTCACTCCCAGTCGTTCACCAATGGTCGAGTCCGACGTGGCCAGTTTGTATCCACGTCCGCTGGTTTGTTGTTTTCTGGTTCTGGACATTTCAGGATTCTGATCTTCGTCCTGCATCCTACTTTTTCTGCTTGTCTCATCCTGCTTGCATGGTCCTGTGTTCTGGGACCCAGCTTGTTCCTGGTGATCCTCTTGTGGATCCTCCACCAAAGAAGCTTCAACGTGTCTTCATCCTTGGCAGCCCTGGTCGAGGGTTGGTGCTGGGGAAATTGCAGCAGATCTTCATCCTTGGCAATCCTTGCAAGTGGATTCAACACCAAGTCTTTGTTTCTTCAT
The DNA here is from genome assembly GCA_016271365.2 of Neoceratodus forsteri. Lineage (NCBI taxonomy): Eukaryota > Metazoa > Chordata > Ceratodontiformes > Ceratodontidae > Neoceratodus > Neoceratodus forsteri. The sequence goes on along the minus strand of CM028133.1, from coordinate 78,573,105 downwards.
CCTTGGCAGCCCTGGTTGAGGGTTTGTGGCGGGAAAACTTCAGCAACTCCTTATTTCTTTATCTTTGGCAGCCCTGGTCGAGGGTTTGTGCGGGGGAAATTGCAGTGGATCTTCATTCTTGGCAGTGCTTTTCAGTGGATTCAACACCAGTGTGGTTCACAATAAACTCAGCTACAGAGTCAAGCCATACAAAAGTGAGGGTACTGAACTTCAGGAGGGCTGACTTTGGCAAGATGGGAGAGTGCCTTAGAAAAGTACTGGCAAACAGGCTAGAAGGAGGGGTGGAACAACAACGGGGAAACATCAAATCTGCCATCACAGAGGCATCAAGCCTTTGTGTGAAGCAAATAAACAAATCAAAATGAAAGAAAAAGCCACTATGGTTCTCAAAAGAGGTGGCGGGGAAAGTCAAGGAGAAAAATATAGCATTTAGGAAGTATAAAGAAACACAGAAGGAGCAGAACAGAGAGCTGTACCAGTTAAGGCAGAAGGAAGCAGGGAGGGAAGTCAGAATAGCAAAGGCCCAAACTGAGGAAAAGATAGCCAACTAGGTTAAGAAGGGGGATAAAACCTTTTATAAGTACATCAGGGAGCGTAGAAAGACAAAGGGAGGGATAGTGAGGCTGAATAGAATGGACGGTAGGTGGGCAGAGAGGAACAATGAAAAAGCAGGGATACTGAACAAATATTTCTGCTCAGTATTCACAAAAAAGGAGAAGGGGGAGGTGCCTAATCCAAGTAACAGAAGCACTCTGGATAGGGGGGTCGATCCCAGTCCTTTCACAGAAGAAAGGGTTCTGAAAGAACTGTTAAAACTGAAAGTGGACTAAGCAATGGGGCCTGATGGAATTCACCCCAGAATTCTAAAAGAATTAAGGGGAGAACTAGTGAAACCACTGACTACCCCTTTTAACAAATCGTGGGAGGATGGTGTGGTACCTGAGGACTGGAGGAAGGTGGATGTGATTTCCCTTTACAAAAGTGGAAGCAAGACAGAGGCAGGAAATTACAGACCTGTCCGTTTGACCTCTGTGGTAGGGAAAGTGATGGAATCACTTCTGAAGGAAATAATTGTTGAGTACCTAGAGACCAGTGGGGCACAGGACCAAAGGCAGCATGGGTTCACAGCAGGAAGGTCATGTCAGACGAATCTATTTGATTTCTTTGACTGGGTGACCAAAGTATTAGACCAGGGAGGGGCTGTGGACATGGCCTACCTAGACTTTAGCAAGGCATTTGACACAGTCCCACACAAAATATTAATAGTCAAATTAACCAGCCAGGGAGTGGGTCCCAGGGTGGTAGCCTGGGTAAAACATTGGCTGAACAACAGGACACAGAAGGTAACTGTAAATGAAGTCCACTCTGAAGAAAGAGGGGTTACTAGTGGGGTACCACAGGGTTCAGTGCCTCAAGTCCTTTTACGTTCGCTTGCGGCATATGTACGAGGAGCGTTTTGGGAAAGTAGCACACTTTGGAGGTGTGCCTCTCCTTTCAATCCACTGCTCCGTTGAGCAGGCGTGGCGGTCCTGCACCAATGGGTGTGGAGCTGTGTATGACAGCAGTGGTCTTCGCTTCAAAGAAAACCACCGCTGTCATACGATGCACTGCGTCACGCCTCTCCCCAAATCTTTGCTGCCACGCTGGGCCCACCACAGCGTGGCAAATATCCTGCGTTGTCTGCCGTGCCAGGTGCCCAATCCCCTGTCGGCTCCACGGCGCCCCCCAAGCCATCCTTCTGCCACGCTGGGAGCCCACCCCAGCGTGGAAAACGTCCCACGTAGTCTTGTTTTATTTTTTTCACCTGTAAAGCAAAAACGGTCCACGGCGCTTCTCCCAGTCCCCCCTCCCACAACCCGCACCCACCCACAGCGCACTCAGCCTCCCCACAAACCCCCTCACCCCATACTTACCTCCGGAGCTCGGCGTGACGATCTTCGGTGGACCGGGAACACGTCTGCACTCTTCAAAGCCGACCGCGAACTGAGGAAATGCCGGTAAGCTGTATAATGGGCTAGATAGGGGGTTTTCAACTTTATTGCATATCTCAGGCATTTTTTGGAATTTTTGCACCAAATGTTCAACATGGGGTTTTTGGGACCCTTCTCATGAATGATGTCACTGTCATGGCGTTATTCGGGCCGAAGGGTGATTTCGCAGTCAGTGCGAAATTACCTTCAGGCCTGACTAATGCACATGACAGTGACATCATTCATGAGAAGGGTCCCAAAACCCCATGTTGAAAATTTGGTGCAAAAATTCCCAAAATGACTGTTTTATGAGCGTGCGTTGCGCAGTTCCTACGCAGGCTCGTAAGTTCGCAAATTTTCAATATTTTCACTCCAGATTTTCAACATTGCCATTTTACCACACCTCCTTATGAGCAGTACAGCTGTCATTTTTCACATCCTGCCCAAAACATGTTTCCGCCCATGTAGCGCACAATGGTGCAGCTGGTGTGTGAAATCAATGTATAGGACGCATTAAGAAAATCACAGTGACACTGTTCATTAGCAGAGGTCTTAAAATGGCTATGTTGATAATTTGGTGAAAAAATTCCTAAAAATGACTGTTTTACGAGTCTGCGTTGCGCAGTTCCTACGCACACTCATACGTTTGCGAATTTTCAATATTTGCACTCCAGATTTTCAACATTGCCATTTTACCACACCTCCTCATGAGCAGTACAGCTGTCATTTTTCACATCCTACCCAAAACGTGTTTCCGCCCATGTAGCGCACAATGGCACAGTCGGTGTGTGAACTCAATGTATGGGACACATTAAAAAAATCACAGTGACACTTATCATGAGCAGAGGTCTTAAAATGGCTGTGTTGAAAATTTGGTGAAAAAATTCCTAAAAATGACTGTTTTACGAGTGTGTGTTGCGCAGTTCCTACGCATGCTCGTAAGTTTGCGAATTTTCAATATTTTCACTCCAGATTTTCAACATTGCCATTTTACCACACCTCCTCATGAGCAGCACAGATGTCATTTTTCACATCCTGCCCAAAACATGTTTCTGCCCATGTAGCGCACAATGGCGCAGTCGGTGTGTGAACTCAATGTATGGGACACATTAAGAAAATCACAGTGACACTGTTCATGAGCAGAGGTCTTAAAATGTCTGTGTTGAAAATTTGGTGAAAAATTCCTAAAAATGACTGTTTTATGAGTGTTCATTGCGCAGCTCCTATGCACGCTCGTAAGTTTGCGAATTTTCAATATTTTCACTCCACATTTTCAACATTGCCATTTTACCACACCTCCTTATGAGCAGTGCAGCTGTCATTTTTCACATCTTGCCCAAAACTTGTTTCCGCCCATGTAGCGCACAATGGTACAGTCGGTGTGCGAACTCAGTGTATGGGACACATTAAGAAAATTACAGTGTCACTGTTCATGAGCAGAGATCTTAAAATGGCTATGTTGAAAATTGGGTGAACAAATTCTTAAAAATAACTGTTTTACGAGCGTGCATTGAGCAGTTCCTACGCACGCTCGTGAGTTTGCGAATTTTCAATATTTTCACTCCAGATTTTCACATTGCCGTTTTACCACACCTCCTTACGAGCAGTACAGCTGTCATTTTTCACATCCTGCCCAAAACATGTTTCCGCCCATGTAGTGCACAATGGCGCAGTCGGTGTGCAAAATCAATGTATGGGACACAGTAAGAAAATCACAGTGACACTGTTCATTAGCAGAGGGTATAAAATGGCAATGTTGAAATATTTGGTGAAAAAATTCCTAAAAATGACTGTTTTACGAGCGTGCGTTGCACAGTTCCCACGCACGCTCATAGGTTTGTGAATTTTCAATATTTCCACTCCAGATTTTCAACATTGGCATTTTACACACTCCTCATGAGCAGTACAGCTGTCATTTTTCACATCCTGCCCAAAATGAGTTTCCGTCCATGTAGCGCACAATGGCGCAGTCAGTGTGCGAACTCAATGTATGGGACACATTAAGAAAATCACAATGACACTGTTCACGAGCAGAGGTCTTAAAATGGCTGTGTTGAAAATTTGGTGAAAAAATTCCTAAAAATGACTGTTTTACGAGTGTTCATTGCACAGCTCCTATGCACGCTCGTAAGTTTGCGAATTTTCAATATTTTCACTCCAGATTTTCAACATTGCCATTTTACCACACCTCCTTATGAGCAGTGCAGCCGTCATTTTTCACATCTTGCCCAAAACGTGTTTCCGCCCGTGTAGCGCACAATGGCATAGTCGGTGTGCGAACTCAGTGTATGGGACACATTAAGAAAATCACAGTGTCACTGTTCATGAGCAGATATTTTAAAATGGCTATGTTGAAAACTTGGTGAACAAATTCCTAAAAATAACTGTTTAACGAGCGTGCGTTGTGCAGTTCCTACGCACGCTCATAAGTTTGCGAATTTTCAATATTTTCACTCCAGATTTTCCAACATTCATTTTTATTGACACCTCCTCATGAGCAGCACAGCTGTCATTTTTCACATCCTGCCCAAAACATGTTTCCGCCCATGTAGCGCACAATGGCGCAGTCGGTGTGCGAACTCAATGTATGGGATGCATTAAGAAAATCACAGTGACACTTATCATGAGCAGAGGTCTTAAAATGGCTGCGTTGAAAATTTGGTGACAAAATTCCTAAAAATGACTGTTTTACGAGTGTTCATTGCGCAGTTCCTATGCACGCTTGTAAGTTTGCGAATTTTCAATATTTTCACTCCAGAATTTCAACATTGCCACTTTACCACACCTCCTTATGAGCAGTGTAGCAGTCATTTTTCACATCTTGTCCAAAACGTGTTTCCGCCTATGTAGCGCAAAATGGCACAGTCGCTGTGCGAACTCAGTGTATGGGACACATTAAGAAAATCACAGTGTCACTGTTCATGAGCAGAGATCTTAAAATGGCTATGTTGTAAATTTGGTGAACAAATTCCTAAAATTAACTATTTTACGAGCGTGCATGTGCAGTTCCTACGCACGCTTGTAAGTTTGCGAATTTTCAATATTTTCACTCCAGGTTTTCAACATTGCCATTTTACCACACCTCCTTATGAGCAGTACAGCTGTCATTTTTCACATCCTGCCCAAAACGTGTTTCCGCCCATGTAGTGCACAATGGTGCAGTCAGTGTGCGAAATCAAAGTATGGGACACAGTAAGAAAATCACAGTGACACTGTTCATTAGCAGAGGTTTTAAAATGCCAATGTCGAAAATTTGGTGAAAAAATTCCTGACAATGACTGTTTTACGAGCGTGCGTTGCACAGTTCCCACGCACGCTCGTAGGTTTGCGAATTTTCAATATTTCCACTCCAGATTTTCAGCATTGTATTTTACCACACTTCATTATGAGCAGTACAGCTGTCAGTTTTCACATCCTGCCCAAAATGTGTTTCCGCCTATGTAGCGCACAATGGGGGTAACAAAAAGGTCATGCTGAAAATTTATTGTGCAAATACCAGCAATCGCACAGGGCATTAGGGTAAAGCACCATACGTGCCAAACACCACTGCAAATACCTGCAAGCGAACGTTCGGCATTGACAAATGCTTGTTAATATCTTTATAAGTGAAATTGCAGAGGGACTGGAAGGAAAAGTATGCCTCTTTGCAGATGACACAAAGATCTGCAACAGGGTTGATACACAAGGAGGCATGGAAAGGATGAGAAGGGACTTGGCAAGGTTGGAGGAATGGTCAGAAGTATGGCAGCTTGGACTCATGCAAAAGAAGTGCAAAATAATGCACCTGGGAAACAAAAACCTGGGGGGAGGTAGGAACAACAACAAAAATGTAAAGGACCTGGGGTAATCATATCAGATGACCTTAAGGTTAGCAAGCAATGTGAGAAGGCAGTAGGGAGGACTGGGGGGATACTGGGATGTATAGGGAGAGGCATCACCAGCAGAAAACAGGAAGTTGTTATCCCTCTGTACAGACAGTTGGTGAGACCCCATCTGGAGTACTGCGTCCTGTTCTGGAGACCCCATCTCCACAAGGACATAGACAGGACGGAGGCAGTCCAGAGGAGGGCAGCTAAAATGGTGCAGGGTCTGCAAGAGAAGCCATACGAGGAGAGACTAAAAGAGCTTAATGTGTATACCCTTGAGGAAAGGAGGGGGAAGGGGAACATGATAGAAACGTTTAAGCACTTCAGTGGAATCAACAAAGTGCAAGAGGGTAGCATCTTTCAGAAAAAGAGATGTGCAAGAACAAGGGGACATAATTTAAAGATGGGGGGGCGGTTCAGGGGCAATGTGAGGAAGTATTTTTTCAGAGAGAGGGTGGTGGACGCATGGAACAACCTTCCTGAGGAGGTCGTGGGGTCTAAAACGGTGGGAGAATTCAAGAATACATGGGACAGACATAAATCAATTTTTGTGGGGGATAGGAAGAAATAGGCTGTTGGTTAACTAGGATCTGCAGCTTATCCTGTAGGTAATGAAATGGGCCGACTAGGTGGGCCAAGCGGTCCTAATCTGCCATCAAAGTCTATGTTTCTATGTTTCTTCGTCCTTGGTAGCCCTGGTCGAGGGTTTGTGCTGGGGAAGAGTTCAGTAGATTTCAGTTCTCTTGTGCAAAATTATTCCGGCAACCTTAGAGAGTGGGTTGGCAGAAGAATCAGGGTCTGTTTAAAAATCTCTCACATCCCCTCCAACCTCTACTAGGTTCTTACTAAGGTACTACTGTAGCTTGGTACCAAGTAGGAACCCCATTTTACCTTTTGCCCTGTTGCTTTCTTTGTTCATCAGCTGTGCACATGAAGATGTCAGGAAAACATTGGACTTCCTTTCACACCAATAGACTTTTAGATGTGGTTACTCCACTCGGCCCCTCAGGGTCTGCAACTGTTTTCATTCTTTTAATAGAGAAATAATCATTTACTTCTGTGATTGTTATACTATCATTCTAGAGTAATAGTTGTTCCAGAATTGTTCACCAAACTGCTTAGTATATGCATAGTACAGAGCTCGACCAGATAGTGGCTTTAGGCTGAGGTGCACCTCAGGGTTGGGGTAGGGAGCTGGTAGAGTGCTCATACCAGCCCGGATAGTGGTTTTATAGATTGCAGAGCTATTTGTTTAGTTTTAGAACTACAGTACATTTTAGAGTTTACATTATATAGTTATATGTTACTTATTACTGCCTCGATATCTACAATGCTGTCCATACTCCCTGTTTTTGTTGTTAGTATTTTCCTGTATGACCATGTCCTCCTTCCCCTTCTGTCAAATATACGTTTGCTTCATCTGACCTCTGTGTACAACCCCTGCCTCTCTTTGTTGGGTAATTCCATCCACCCACCCGTATTTGAACCTTCAGCAGCCCCTCGCCATCCCACCTGCTGAGGGTGCCGCTGGTGCTGCTGGTAGTGAGACAGTTACATCCACCTCTCGGCATGAAGAACCCCAAGGTCTACCAGTTGAGCACTGTTACAAAACTTGACATAGTCAGCAGGATACAGAAAATGTCCAGAGGAGTCCAAAGCTGGAGAAGAAACAGAGCAAGATGTCGTTGGGAATAGAAAGCAGCAGTGGACTGCATGAAGGAGTTGGAGAAGGTCCAGGTTGGGTGTACTTGTCACCTTTATCAATGCCATATTACATAGGAGCACCCTGGCTCCTGCAGTATACCGGGAAGTGTGAAAGTGGAGACTCCGGTTGCTTGGAAGAGTTTCACTCCAGGATGCAGTCCATGTTTTGGCTGTATAAGATTCCTGAGCACCAAAAGGTAGAGATACTGATTGGGCAGTTGAGAGGAATCACCTGTCGCAAGGTCCAGTCCTTGATGGAAAGTGAGAGAGCCACTGCTGACCAGATCTTCCATCACTTGCAGTACACGTTTGACACACGAACTATCTCGACCTAAAGTTGCAGTTCTTTTTGCACACCCAACGGCCCAGAGAAATGCTCTGGGAGTATGCCTTAAGTCTGCAGGAATCATTAAGAGTCGTAGAGAGAGTGTCGACCCAAGGGAGGTCCAGGACCCTAATCAAACCTTGACGGAGACGTTTATAGAGGGAGCAAATAGTGAGTCCCTAAAAAGAGAGCTCCGTTTGCTACATTGGCAAGATCCCAATGCTTGTTTCCTGGATTTAAAAAAAAAAGGTCATAAGGATATTAGAATCAGGAAGAATGGGAGAGGAAGTGGCAGCCTGTTAACAGAAGAGGATACCGCAGACTGTGGTGTGGCCAGAATACCCCATTGAACATTTGGTACGGGAGGATACGTAGCAACCGGAGGCATGTTCTGGAAGGCTACTTCACCCAAGGTCCAGGCCTAAGGGAGTATCACTGGGGAGTTACCAGAGTCATTTTCCAGACTCCAACAAGGCATACACCCAGTGGTCTCAACACCAAGTGCCTCGCAGGAAATCACACCAGAATCCAAGTCAGGAATGGACAGAACTGATCAAAACTCTCACCCATAAAGTGACCGAGGTCTGCCAAGATGTGCAGAAACTTAAAGAAGGCTGGAAGAGAGGGCTTTTTACAGGACAACCTGAAGAAGTAAGGAGATCATACGAAGGTACTACTTGCTTGAGAAGAGGTGAAATAAGACGCCCAATTGATCAGTCTGATGGCCAGGGGAGACCCATCAGCAGAAGCATGATGTCAATGGACCCGATCAACAGCGAGGCCTTAGGAAGACCGCAGACAGACAAGAGATTGATAGGGCAAGGCGTCAGCTGTATGAAGACACCAAGAGGGAGATAGAAAGGATCAGTCGGAGGAAAGCCATAGTAAGAGAGCCTTTGAGAAACCAGTTGGAACAGCAAGCGGAGGAATGTGTTCATGATAAAATGGAATTGAACCAAGAATGCAAATCCCTCAGGGAGACTCTTCAGCAACAAGCAAGTAAGCCTGAAGAACAGACCACATGGCTTCTCCAGTACTAAACAGAGAAAGAACAGCTCCACCAAGAAGTTGAAGAGCTCCAGTGCATGGTCAAGGATCTGCAGAGAAAATGCTTGGAGCCATGTATAGCATCACCTGTAGCCAAGTACCTCCAGCTCAATGATCCCCTCTCTCTCAGAGTGTCAGATTGCCCCACCTCTGGAGAACAGTCCAAATGTGAAATGGTTGTCAGCCAAACAGAACCTAAGATGATGACTGCACTAGAAGGATGTGTTAATCCATGGAGAGCAAAGGAGAGGGAAGATATCAAAGCCCAAACTGTGTCATTGCCCGTGGAAGAATGTGTCATGCTGAAGAGAACCAACCAAGATAGCAAGCTGTTTTCAGTATGAAAGCCAGAGCCTTATGTTGTTGTGGCAATTCTATACCCTGACCTTTAAGTTTACAAGATCCTGGAGGAAAATGGGAAGGGGGTTGACAAGTTAGTACATCGAAACCGACTCAGACCCTGTACATCTCAAGGTACTGTGGAAGAAACGACTGACTTCGTGCCAAAGGACAGGCAGGAGCGTTCCATGGATGGACCACCAATGCAGTGGTGTGCTGATCCATGGGTTCACCCATCCCATATGAAGCCATCCTACTGTCCAGTTACTGAGCCCACAGTAAACCATATGCCTGTAGATTTCCAGGAGGTAGAGTGTGTTTCTGCTGATACCATGGTTCCTTCTGTCCACAGGTCACAGAGGTCCACTTATAGTGTTCTCCCGAAAAGATTCATGATGGAAGCCCTCCAGATAGAATCCACTCTTGTGCCATAGACTAGTAAATTAATAACATACATGTTCATTTAAAGTTCTAGAATCTATTTAGAGTTATAGACTTCATTTAGAATTAAAGAATTTGTAGAGTTAAGATAACTGTCTAGGAGTTTGAAAGTTATAAAACCAAGAGATATTTGTATAGCTAATAGATGTTATGCTAGTGGTATAAAAAGAAAATTTTGGGGATACATGGGGACATGTATCATTTGGCAGGCCCAGATCTCTATTGCCCCAAAATTGGGGGCACAACAGGAAAAATAAATAAAGAAATAGAGGGAAAGGTACCCCAGGGACCCCATGTGTGGGCAGAAAAGGGCAGTGTGTAGGGGCCACTGTCAGCATTTTCCCTCCTCACAAAAGCAGCTGCTGTAAAAAAAAAAAAAAAGAAAAGTTTTGGTTTGCTGTCCCCTGGCGGCCTGCTCCGTTACGGACACCCCCCCCCCGGCAGGGAAGCAGCGCAAGCCAAGGGAGCATCTTTCAAGTCCAGCTTGCACTGGGCTGTTGCAGGGTAGCCAGCATTGCCAGGGACATGGTGTCCCAAATTCTGACTGCACAGTCAGTTAGTGTAGCAGTGGCCATTGAAGCAGATGGGTATTTGCCGCCATGGAATGGGCAGAGAAGAGCCCAGGGGAGTGTTCTCAGGCACCCTCAAAGAAAAGAAGTCTGTTGCTGCAAGAGCAATGAACAATTGCCACAGATTTTGGTGATTTGCTCCTGTTCCTGGCAAATTACCCCTGCAACCAACAATTGCCCCCAAAATTTGGTAATTTGCCCCTGTTCCCATCATGTTGCCCCTACAATGAACAACTGCCCCAGATCTTGGTGATTTGCCCCTGTTCCTGGCAAAATTGCCTCAGCAACAAACAATTACCTTGGTGCAGTGGAAACGTGTATCTGTCAGCTGTATTATTGCCAGCTTGTGTGTATGGACTCAGTCTTCTGCTGCAACACCCATGTTTGGGTTGTTCACAGCCAATTCATCACCAAAGCAGTCTCCAGCCAGTGAAGAACTTCACAGCAACACTCCTCCCTGTTGTTCACCGCTGGTTGAAACTGACATAACCCTGTGTGACTCGCGACTGCTGGCTCCTGGTCTTCTTGTGGTTTGGTCAGCTTGAAGGTGGAAGGTGAAACGTTCTGGAAAAAGCTTTGCCTGTCACTCCCAGTCGTTCGCCGATGGTTGAGTCTGACATGGCCAGTGCGTATCTGCATCCGCCGGTTTGTTGTTTTCTGGTTCTGGACATTTCAGGATTCTGATCTTCACCCTGCGTCCTACTCTTCTTGCTTGTCTCATCCTGCTTGCATGGCCCTGTGTTCTGGGACCCAGCTTGTTCTTGGTGATCCTCTCGTGGATCCTCTGCCAAAGAAGCTTCAGCGTGTCTTCATCCCTGGCAGCCCTGATCGAGGGTCGGTGGCATGTAAATTGCAGCAGATCTTCATCCTTGGCAATCCTTGCAAGTGGATTCAATGTCAAGTCCTTTTTTTTTTTATCCTTGGCAGCCCTGGTCGAGGGTTTGAGCTGGGAAAACTTCAGCAAGTCCTTGTTTCTTCATCCTTGGCAGTCCTGGTTGAGGGTTTGTGCCAGGGAAATTGCAGCAGTTCTTCATCCTTGGCAATCCTTTCCAGTAGATTTAATGCCAAGTCCTTGTTGCTTCATCCTTGGCAGCTCTGGTCGAGGGTTTGTGCCAGGGAAGAGTTCAGCAGATTTCAGTTTTCTTGTGCGAAATTATTTCAGCAACCTTAGAGAGTGGGTTGGCAGAAGAATCAGGGTCTGTTTAAAAATCTCTCACATCCCCTCCAACCTCTCCTAGGTTCTCACTAATGTGTTGGCTTGGTACCAAGTAGGAACCCCATTTTCCCTTTTGCCCTATTGCTTTCTTCGTTCATCAGCTGTGCACATGAAGACGTCAGGAAAAAATTGGGCTTCCTTTAGCACCAATAGACTTTTAGAGGTTTTTACTCCACTCGGCCCCTCTGAGTCTACAACTGTTTTTATTCTTCTAATACAGTAGTAGTTATTTACTGCAGTGATTGTTTTACTATCATTCTAGAGTAATAGCTGTTCCAGAATTGTTCACCAAACTGCTTAGTATATGCATAGTACAGAGCTCAACAGATAGTGGCTTTAGGCCGAGGTGCACCTCAGGGTTGGGGTAGGGAGCTTGTAGAGTGCTCATACAGCCTGGATAGTGGTTATTTAGCTTGCAGAGCTATTCTTATTGTTTTAGAACTACAGTACATTTTAGAGTTTACATTATATAGTTATATGTTACTTATTACTGCCTCGATAACTACAATGCTATCCATACTCCCTGTCATGTTCTCTGCTAGTATTTTCCTGTATGACCATGTCTTCCTTCCCCTCCTGTCAAATAAGCATCTTTACTTCATCCGACCTCTGTGTACAACTCCTGCCTCTCCTTGTCAGGTGATTCTATCCACCTACTCCTATTCAAACCTTCAGCGGCCCCTCGCTATCCCACCTGCTGAGGGTGCTGCTGGTAGCGAGATGGTTACATCCACTTCTCAGAGTGAAGAACCCTAAGGTTTACCAGTCCAGTACCGTTACAGTAGGGGGAAGGGGAGGGACAAACAAATATGGACCAAAAGCTTGGAGAGGCCAGGAAAGTACTCTCTAATCTGAGGGAGGACAAAACCATGGGGCCAGACAGGGTGCATCCAAGAGTGCTAAAGGAACTCAGGGAGGTGCTAGCTGCACCCCAGGCAGACTTGTTTAATAGTTCGCTGGAGGCTGGTGTGGTCCTGGAGGGCTGGAGAAGAGCAGATGCAGTCCCACTTCACAAAAGTGGTAGCAAGGAGGAGGTGGAAAATTACAGGTCTGTCAGACTGACATCTGTAGTAGGGAAATTGATGGAAATACTGTTAAAGGAAAGAACTGAGGAACACCTGGAATCAAGCAGACTCTTTCTCCACCTCTATTCTCATCAGAAGTGGGTCTAGACAAAATCCATATAGTAGGAGACTTAATGGGCACCCTTGCCGAACCCCATTCCTTATATGCATTGAAGTCCCTAGATGCCCATTAACCACAGGACAAATTTGCACTTCCTTATATATTGCTTTTATTAAACTAATTAATTCTGTTGGAATTTTAAACTTTTCTAAGGTATCCCATACCTACTGATGATTTACAACATCAAATGCCATTTTTTGATCCAAGGCATACAAATACCCTTGCAAAGAATCCTCATGTCCTTTATTTATGACTTCTCTAATATAAATTAAATTTTGTTGTATGCTCCGTCCAGGAATAGCACACGTTTGAGACTGCATTATCAATTTCTCTGAAAAAGTTGTTAACCTATTATTTATTACTTTGGCTAAAAGTTTGTAATCTGAAGTCAATAAACTAATGGGCCCCCAATTTTTAAGTTGTGTTTTTTTCTCCTTTTTTATGCAAAAAAATCATTATTCCTTTTTTCATGCTTTCTGCCAAATTGTCTCCATTCATTATACCATTGTATACTCTTGTTAAAATGGAAGCTATTTGTTTTTCCAAAATTTTATAGAACATATTTGAAATCCCATCCACCCCAGGTGCCATGTTATTTGACAAAGATTTTATTGCCTCTTTCACTTCTTCTTTAATTTTCCCCTTTATCGCCTCTGCCTCATCTTCCTCCAACTCTGGCATCTCAATTGTCAGAAAAAAATCCTCACTTTTCCTATTTCTTTATTGCTGGTATTTTTCCTTCAAAAACTCTTGTACTGTACATTTAATATTTTCTATATCTGTATGTATCCTCCCTTTTCCATCCTGTAATTTGTACATAACTCGATTTTCTATTCTTTCTTTACTACTGTCATAAGGATTTGTATCCCTGGGTACCACTATTTTGTTCCCTGGGTACCACTTTTTTGTTCCATAATTAAAGACGTGGCCCTATTATAGTGGTATTCTTTCATTTTAACCTTAATTTCTTCAATTTGTTTAGATTCATCCACCTTATCTTTAACCTGTCTTGTCGTAAATTTATATAATCTAGCCCTTAATTTTAAATAGGTCCCACAATTTGTTGCCTCTACTTTCTGTCCTTCTTCAATCATATATTGTTTGATTTCATTTTTACTATCTTCCCACCATTCTGTTCCACTATCATATAATTCCATAACTGTTAACTTATCTTCCAGTATTATTTTAATCTTTTCTGTACAAGTATCTTCTTGTAGCTTAGCTGTATTCATCCTCCAATAGCCTTTTCCTATTCTCATCCTATTCCCCAAGTTAATGTCAACTTCTACTGCCATATGATCTGATGTCTCAATCAGTATACTCCTAATATCAACTACCTCCACTTTTTTTTGTACCATCCAGAAGTCTATATGAGTAGAACGCGAACCCTTGAAATATGTGTGTTCTCCTTTTTTCCTTTTAACTTATATCCATCCTCCATCCCAGCTTTATCTAACATTCTTTTCAAGTGAGTCATATCACAAAAAAATGTTGATGTTGTGATGTTGCCCTCCCCAATCTGCTCTAGATAACCAACAGTTAAAGTCTCCCCCCACACCACAAGTTTTGAAGTATGCAAATAAGCCTCTATTTGATCTATTAGCATATTCCTTTCTTTTTTCCTTTGTGGATTATAAATTACAATAATTCTCACAGAATTCTTTTTTAAGATAACATCAATAATCATAGCTCTTCCAGGTACCAAATCTATTACTTTTAAAATGTGAACATTGTGAAAAGAGAAAGCTACCCCCAACCCTGTACACCTATCTATCCCAAAGGACCATACGGATGGTCCCCATGTCCAGTCTTTCTGAGTTTGTTGAATTTCATCTATAGTGTGTAACCTTGTGTCTTGGAATACATACAAGTCACTTTTCAAGTCATATAGTATTTTGAAAGTTACCAGCCTCTTCCTTCTATTTTTAATACTATTTGTATTATGAATGAGGCATTTTAAACTTCCCATTTTGTTTTCCCTTCACTTTTACCCTGCCTCTTTAGATTTTTTCCTTTTCTTTGACACCTGCATGTCTGTTGTGTCTCCATCTTCCTGTCCTGCACCTTCAGAAAGATCCGTGTTGGACCGATCAGAGCCCTCCTCCATAGTAGACCATTCCTTGTCTTGTAATAAGGTGTATTTATTTGTTAATGCTACACCTTCACAATCTTTTTCCAATGAAATTATCTGTTTTGCTGCACTCTTCTTTTTGTTTTTAGATCTTGTAACCATAGTAAATCCAGTTTCTTTTTCTGTCTTCCCTTCCATTTTAAAAGTCCCTGTTTTTTCTGTTGACTCTTTTTGCTCTGGTATTACCAACCCTTTAGTCCTAGGTTGTACCGTTATTCATTTTTCCATGTCCTCTCTGATAATGGCTTTCCTTATTGCCTTATCTTGCTTCTCTTTCTCTTTCTGCACCACAACCAGGTAGACATCTTGCTCTGCTCTTTCTCCAGTTTCTGGGCTGTTATGGGAAGCCCAAGGACATTTTGCAAAGGTGTGCCCTTCCTCTTCACACAAACTACATTTAACTTGGCTTGTACATTCTACCTCAAAATGCCCAACAACCGCACATAGGCCACACTTGACTTTACCACAGACATTACTTAAGTGACCTTGTGCTCCACATTTGTAGCAGGCCCGCACTTAGCCTGCTTAAAAAACAATGCCTCTATCTTGATCTAGAAAGAAACAGTTTGGCAAATGTTGAATTTTCCCATCTATTTGTTCAAGTGTTAGTTTATATTTCCATCCACCTGTCCATAGACCATTTTCATCCAATATCAGTTCCAGCGGCCCATGCATTACACCCCTCTGCTTGATCCAGAAATTAATGTCGACCACATTGACGCCTTCATTTCGAAATAACACAGTCACTATCTTAAAAGCAGGTTTTGATAAGGGAATAACTGAGAAATCCTTCCATAAGTCTGTATATTTCATTTGCTGATATAATTTCCAAAAGCGGTCCAACCTTCCTCCATGTTTAACACTTATGTCAAATTCTGTACTTCCTGGTACATGAATAAGGATATATATTTCATATGGATAAAACTTCATTTTATTCATTAAGAGTTCTTTCCCAATAAAAATTCTGTTGGGCACATCCTCAGAGGGCCCTCTAAATCTCAGGTGTACTGCGTTTCTTCTTTTAGCTTGCTGTGGTTTTATATCTTTAGGAAATAATCTTTCTTTAGTATTCCCAACCCAGGGTTTCTCCTTCTGGCCTTCCCCTTCCTTCTGCGTTTCTTTATCTGTTAATATTGTTTTCGGCTCAAGCTCCATAGATGTCTCTTCATTATTGCTATCACGTCCATCAACAATTATTTCTTTTGTTTTATCTGCCTCTGATGTTACATCTTTCTGTTTTTCGGCTTCATCCACTTTTCCCCCAAATTTACTTTCTACATCCCTCGTGTCTTCTTTTTGTTTTTTACTAATTCCTGAAGTACTGGGCCTGTTTGGATTCCATCCAGACCCATCATCCTTTCTTTTCCAACCTGCTTGTAATAAGGCTTCAGTTACCCATGCAGGTGTGTCTGCAAAGTCTCTAAAAGTTCTCTCTTCTGAATCTGAAACCTCCTTTTTTTCTCCTTTACTGTTTCCTAATGGGCCCTTTTGTTCTGCGACTTCCTCAATATCTTCAAAATCTGTGTTTTCTTTATTTGTTTTAGCTCTTTCTTTACTTTCTGTCTTGCTTTCTACAATCTTTTTCAGGCCAAGCCGTTTCCGACTTACTTTCGCCTTTCCTTTCTGTGCTGACACTTTCACTTGTTTTTTTCCCATCTCAACAGGTGCAGCTTGCTTTGATACTGCCACATCATTGCTTCTCAATTTAGTCTGATAGGAGTCTGGCCTATTTTCTTTGCTTTCCACAACAGAAATACCTGCCTCTATAAGACCTCCTGTTTCTTTACTCTTTTGCTGATTATTTTCCAAAACATTTTTTTTACTCACGCTTGCAACATCTCTTCCCTCCATCTCCACATAAGAAGTTTTCTCTCTTAATTCCTTCTTTTTCCTTTCCAGCTCCTCACTTTGATCTTCTTGATCCATAAAAGTGTCTGAACTCATTTTTAGTCCTCTAGTGGTATACAAGACGGGGAGGAGGCCTTCTCCCCTGCCACATCAGCACTTCCTCCTCCTCTGCTGTCCAGCTCCAAACTGTGCTCCTCCACTCTGCTCTCAGGAAGTCAAGCCCCCTGCTGGAAGAGTAGGGGAATTTCCCCAGTGTCCTGGCCAAATTTCCCTCATTCACTAAAAATACTACCAACAGCTTAATCTGGTTCAAGGACAGTTGGCATTCATCTGTGTCCCCCTTCCCCAGGTCATGCCTGAAAATAGGCTGGATTTGTCTAGTGCACTTACCCGGTCAACAAAAACTAAATAAAATAAATAAATAAATAAATGAACTGTGGCATCCTCACCTGCTAATTAGTTCAGTTTATATAGGGCAGCCCTATAATTATTTTGATGTCTCTTCTTCTATCTCCATCTCTCCCTCTCTGTCCCTTAACCGAGGTCCTTGGCTCTCCAGTTTCACCCCTCCCTCTCCTAGGCCATCATACCCCTTTTTCTCAATGGCTGTACAGGTTAAAATACTTATCGTTGTCAAAGGGTGTTGATGTAAGGATGGACACTAACATCAAGTATACTGTGACAAGACTATATAGCCAAGCCTTCAAAGATTTATTGTAATAATAACAGAACAAAATAAACTCGCACTTCAGACAAAATACAGAAAAGATCATTAAAAGGTGCAAAAATAACTATTTGTTCTCACAGGCTATAACAGCATAAGCCACCTGGGAACACACATGGACATAAGTCTGAAAAGGCGCAGACTTCCAAATAGATCAGAACAGGGCTGATCCCAAAATGAATCTGACATGGTCCAGGCTTGGAGCTCCTTTTAATCCAAGAGGACAGCATGTGACCATGTCAAACTCCACCCACAACACTTTTAAACTTAAATCTTTCCTTATTTCACACTAGAATTCAGTTCTAAAACTTTTAGAGATCATTAGAGTATTTTACTGTATATGCAATACAGATTATTAAACATCAAAAAGAATCAATTCCAAACCAAATAAAATACTATACACTCTGTAGCTCCTCCCTTGTTTGACCCAAAGTATAAATATGGAGATTTGAGTCCGGCTGACTCCTAAGGACACCTTGGAAGAAACCCATCAAGGAGTCAACCTCTTCCAGCAGGCCCACCTTTCCTATACTTCGGTAAGGTTGTTTTAAATACAGCTATTTGAAAATATACAAAACAACACACACAGTTATTACATTATTCTAACAAGACAATGGAATTTTACCTGAAATGTTACACATTCTAGTTCAGAAGTTTCACATTTCAGGAGATGGTGCAGCACAGGAAAACAGAACTTCTACATAAGAGACATTTTATTACCTCTGTAATTCATTAGTGCTTGTGCTGCTTTAAATATCAGGATTTTATCAAAGCCTACCAGGTATTTAGCTACTTTTTTATTATTTTATTGGGTAATAGAAGTGCACAAATCATACAATTCCATACATAGCTTATATTACATAGCATATATAACTTATACTCCATGACATGTAGAGCAACAGGTATATTAAAGAACAATTATAAAAGGGTACACTTGCAAATACCATAATTGCATTAGTGTCCTACTGTTGGATTGCAGGATCGTTTTATATCTGGTTATAGCCGGGCTTCTGAAGTGGCAAGTAGGCATCTGAAGTGACAAGTAGGCTCCTGAAGTGACAAGTATGCTTCTGAAATGAAAAGTAGGCTTCTGAAGTGGCAAGTAGGCTTCTGAAGTGACAAGTAGGTTTCTGAAGTGGCAAGTAGGCTTCTGAAGTGACAAGCAGGTTTCTGAAGTGACAAGTACGCTTCTGAAGTGGCAAGAAGTACTAGACATTAGGAGTGAGCAAGATCCCACAAGTTACAGTACCTTTTAACCTACATTGCATTACACCAACAACATAGATAAGTTAAATAAGTTAGGGTTAAGTGGGAAAGTCTCCATTTTCCACCACCTCAATCAAGGGTTTCCAAATGAGGTAGAAGTCATCAAGCTGACCATGAGTAATACTTTGTGCTCTTTCTAGGGCCATACAAGATCTCCGGTTATGTGCCCATCTTGTTACAGACAGGGAGAGTCAGGGATAGCCACACCTGGGCTATAGTCCACCTCGCATTAATAAGGACGATAGACCATAAGGTTTTTATTGGCTTGGGTACCAGGGGAATGGGTCCGCACCCAGTAATAACTCTAGTGGAGACTTAGAGGGCAAATAACCTAACACACTCCACATTATCACATGAATTGCATGCCAGAAAGGAGCAACCTTTGGGCAGGTTAGAGCTAGGTGAAAAAAATCAGCTTTTGCTGCTTGACATTTAGGACAGAAGTCAGAACTGGAGTTGTCCCACTCATGCATTTTCACAGGAGTTAGATAAGCCCTGTGTAGAAAATTGAACTGAATTTGATGAAGTTTATTACTTGGAGAACAATTCACAAAGTGGTCACAAGCATATTTCCAAGTGAGCTTATCTATTGGTAACATCAAATCCTTGCTCCATCTACATTTACTGTTATTTTTCAGCTGGCTTTAAAGGTGACCCTGAATTATGCAGTAGTACATTGAAAGGGACCCCTGCCCAGGCTGAGGTCTAAATAGTTCTTCTTCCAAAGGGGAGGATTCAGACCACCCATATTCTTGAGATAGAAATCCCCCACATTTTTGATGTAGTCTCAAAAATTAAAAGAAATCTCCAGCGGGTATCCCCCACTCTTGACATAAACTCCTGAAGGTTTTAAAAGTTTCTCCCTCGTACAGTTGCATGATTGCAACTAACCCCATTCGCCTCCAGGCCATAATATGCTGTATCACTATAGGAGAAAGCCACGTTCTATCTCGCATAATGCTCAGTATGCTAAAGTTAGGGGATCTACAGCAGTATGTCTGAGTCCTAGACTTTGATGGGCTCTCATCCAAACTTGCAGTGACGTGTTTGAAAAAGGGTTGGGTAATGAGCTCTTTCCCAGGTTTTCCAATGCACCTACTAAGGTATCATTTCTAAGATTCTCTTTCAACATATCTTTTTCTATTCCTAGCCATACACAACTTGAGTCTTGCTTCCCAGGGGGCAAGTAAGCCAATTGTGCTGCCCAGTAATAACTTTTAAATTTAGGTAAACCCATACCTCCTACACGGGGTGGGGGAGTTGAAGGATAGTGTGTTTGACTTTAATCCTGCCTCCTGTCCATATAAACTTAGCAATTATGGTGTCAAGTTGTTTAAAGTGCTTCAAAGGGACTTTTACAGGGAGTGATTGGTACAAATATAGTAATCGTGGTAGAATGGTCATCTTGACCACCCCCACTGTACCCAGCACTGATAAGGGAAGCGCTGTCCAGCGCTGCTCGCAGTCTTCCATAAGTTTCGTTACTAGAGGTATAAAATCTAGAGCATATAATCGACTTGTGGACGCTGATATTTGAATACCTAAGTACTTAATACTAGACACCATTTGCAGGCCCCCAAGATTCTCTATTAATTAAGCTCTATTTTTTAACCCCATCGGAAGTAACTCACTTTTGGTCCAATTAACATGATGTCCTGAGAGTTGACCAAAAGTACGCATGAGATCATGGACGACCGGTAAGTCTTGGGCTGGATGTTATCAGTACAAAAGTTGATCGTCCATGTACATTGCTATTTTATGCTGTCTGCCACCCCTCTCAAAGCCCCTAATACCCAGGTGTGATCTTAAGGCCGTGCCCAAAGGTTCCAAGGATAAAACATACAAGAGGGGGGACAGCAGGCAACCCTGTCTAGTGCCCCTGCCTAGATCAAACAAGGCTGTAAGTGCACCATTGACTAATGTCTGAGCCCGTGGGTGTGTATAAAGTGTTCTTATCCAGAAGCAATATACTGGACCCACCCCAAATCTTTTCAGGACCTCAAACAGGTACCCCCATTCCACGCAGTCAAAGGCTTTTTCAGCATCCAACGCGACAACAGCTGCACCATGTGCTCGCTTGGGCTTGCTCCATTTATAAATAATGTTCAAAGTGCATCTAATATTATGCTTCCCAAACCTTCCTTTAACAAAACTAGATTGGTCCTGATGTATCACTTCTGGCAACACAGGCTCTAACCTAGTAGTCAAAGCTTTGCCCACTATCTTATAGCCCGCCGTGAGTAATGAAATGGCCCTATAAAAGGCACATTTAGTTAGATCCTTGCCCAGCTTTGGCAGAACCGTAATCGTAGCTGACCACATGGATGGGGGTAACTCTCCTTTTATCTAGACCTTCTATGACCATATTGAATAAGGGATCTATTAAAAGAGTTCAGAATATTTAAAAAAAAATCAATTGGCAGACCGTCTGGGCCGGGGGCTTTGCCACTTTTTATTGTTATTATTTCCTGTTTTGATAAGGGGGAGTCAAGATTTTTACTAGTATTTTCTGGGATCTTGATGAGAGGGGTTCCCTGAATAAAAAACTCAAAGTCCTCTTGGCACGGACTATGTTCAGAAGTATATAGGTGTGCATAGAAGTCATCAGATGCCTGCCCTATCTCCTCTGATCCTTGAACTATTCTCCCTTGCTCTGTATTAATCTGCCCTACAGTATACTCAGATTCTTTG
The DNA here is from genome assembly GCA_016271365.2 of Neoceratodus forsteri. Taxonomy (NCBI): domain Eukaryota; kingdom Metazoa; phylum Chordata; order Ceratodontiformes; family Ceratodontidae; genus Neoceratodus; species Neoceratodus forsteri. The sequence goes on along the minus strand of CM028133.1, from coordinate 78,551,783 downwards.
CATTTTAACTGCCAGGCCAGCAGTTTCCCAGCTCTGTCCCCATCGAAGTAGGCCCCTGCATTAGTAACAATATGGAGTCCTCCATCTGAACACTCGAAAGAGTGTTAAACTTCCACTTCAGTTTTTGGAGGATATTATAGAGGTGCATAGTAGGATTTTGTTTGAGGGCAGCTTCATATGCTTCTGTTTTGGCCCTTAAGCTGGTCAGGTCTTGTGTCTCCAGCTTGCGCCTATAGGAGGCATAGGCTATAGTCTGACCCCTTATATAGGCTTTGAGGATGTCCCATCTAGTACCATGGGATGTATCTCCTTTTCTGTTTAAGAGGAGATATTCTTGTATGCTAGCATTCATATGTTGGATATAATCCTGGTCCTTTAAGAGCAGAGGGTCCAACTTCCAATTTCTAGTAATTCTAGATGCTCCCACTCCCCTGAAAGAGACCATGTGAATCGCATGGTCAGAAATAATGATCGGGCGATAAGTAACCTCTTCCACCCTCACCAGTAAAGATCCTGAGACCAAAATTCTGTTGAGTCAAGTGTATATGTGGTGTACATGTGACAGAAAACTATAATCCTGCCCATTAGGGTGGATATGACGCCAGGCATCCACCAATCCAATATCCCTTTGAAGTTCTTCGAGAGCTTTGGCACTCTGTGACCTATGTATTGGAGTTCTACTGGATCTATCCAAGACAGTGTCAATAACACAATTATAGTCTCCACCAAGGATCCGGAGGCCCTCCCATCCGGCCATGTCAAGTGTCAACTTTTGGAAAAAGCCAGAGTTATCAATATTCGGTTCATATACTGAGCCTATCAAGAATACCCCTTTTTCTATTATATTGATTTTTGCCAGCTCATATCTCCCAGATTGATCTACTTTACATTCAATAATCTGAACTGGAAGCCCCTTGGGGATCCATATCGAAGCCCCCCCTGCCTTTAAGGAAAGAGTAGCACAGATCCAGGTGCTTCCCACAAATTTTGCTGTTTTTTGCTCCTCCCTGAGTGTAAAATGAGTCTCTTGAAGTAAGACTATATTCGCTTTTGCCCTTCGTATTTTCCCCATAACTTTCTGTCTCTTTAAAATTGATTTAAGCCCATTCACATTCCAGGACACATAACTAATGTTATCAGTCATAAATAGCAGTAGTGTAAACACCTATTGCAGCCTCTGCATGTTGTAACTGCACTTCTGTAACTATTTTATGTTTTTTCAACCCCAACACCCCCCCCAATCAAACCCCAAACAAACATTCTGCCCATGCAACATTCCAGAAGATCTGTCTCACACCAAGGTTGTACATGTAGCAGCACCAATTTCCAGCTATCAGTAGTACCCCTCCTGCACAATTCTTGGTAAGCCTCCCAGAAGAAGCACAACAGTTCAGAGAAAAAGACTTTTCCTTTAGGACTCTCTCTTCTTCATTTTGTAACCCCCCATGATATCCAATGTAGAAAATTATGTACCCCCCACAGGCAGAGATAGTTCTGCCAGTAATTCCACTGCAACTAGCAGGCATAAATGGTGTCATATAAGAGCCATAAGTAATACTTCATTGGAACACCACCTTACAAATTTAAACTCTAAATAATTAAACAGCAGCAAACCAGAAAGTTAACAAGCTTTAGAACAGTATGTTGTAACAGAAGGAGAAAAAACTCCAACCAGAGCAGTAAATAATGCTGGTCGAGTGGCTTCAGCGACAAGAATATTCCCATTTAGCCACTAGTAATGACAGTCATGAGCCCTCACCAAATCTTTAACAGAAAGGAGTGATGGTGCCATCTCTAATATCAGGCCTAGCCCCACAAGAATCCAGTCAGTTAAAGCATCCGGTCTACTAAGGCCCTCAACGAGACATCAATGCTGACTTGGGTGTAGCTCAAAGGGAAAATTTAACCAGGATTTCAGAAGTTCAAGAACCCCCTTGAGAGTTCCCCTGCTGATACCCGTACCCCTAGGCACGGTCGGGTGCTATTCCTTTAATCGAAAGCAACCAGGACGTAACAGTTACGTGGCACATCAACACCCAGTTCAGCCATAATCCAGCCAAAATAGGGTAACAAACAAATTATCTCCATCTCCCCAATGGAAATTAGCTGAACAAGATCTCTCTCTCCCACTGAGATCCGTGACCCTAGACACGGTCAGGAAAACGGTTGTAAATCGCAAAGCTATGTAGTAGCTATGATTGACTAATAGCCTCAGGCCCCCAGCTAACATCATAGACCTCCTGTAAAAAGTTCACTGACCTTAGAAACAAAAGGACGTAAGAGCACCAGGGAAAAGAGTGACTAATTATCGCTTCAGCACTTACTTCTTGGTGTTTTCAGCTCACAGATATTCAAGCATCTGGCACCTCATTTCCCTTGGCCTCCTCCTCTGCAGGCCATTTCTCTGCCTCTGTGGGGCAACTGAAGAATCGAGTACTCTGGTCAGGTCTATCCACCCTTAATTTCACCGAATACAGAAAAGCGAATGACCACCACAGATGGTGTAATCTGTTTTTAACAGCATTGAAGCGCTATTGCCAGCTCTGGCGGTCCCTACTATAATCTTGATAAATATGCACTTTCCCATTGCCAAATTTAATGGGATCAACTTGCTTAGCTTTTTGCAAGATTTTCTCCTTGTCAGCGTACCTCAAATATTTTATCAAACTGGTGTGGTCTATCTCCTGATCTCGGCAGAGGGCCAACTCGACGCACCCGCTCTATTTCGAAGTCAGCATAGTCCTCCAGCAGACCCAACTGTGTCACCACCCATTGATGCAGGCCTTGATTGGGACTGCAGCCCTCTGTCTCCTCCGGAAGCCCTATTATACGTAGACTCGATCTTCTAGATCGGTTTTCTTGATCTTCAAAGTGTTCTTTTAGTTCTGCCATTGTGGACAGGAGGCCGTTCTGCTCGACTGATACTCCTGCATATAAGTCCTCTAATTCACCTACTCAGCACTCCAATTCTGATATCTGAGCTGCATGTGTTGTTGTCTCCGAGAGGCTAGTCACCACGGATTGGAGATGGGTCAGTTGGGAGGTTATATTGCCAAATCCTGCCTTCATCTCCTGCTGCATCATAAGGAGTGATTTTGGGACCTCAGCCAGAGATTTAGTCAGTGAGTCCATTTTGTTGTTGTGATGCTCGGTTGCTGGTTCCACCTCATGTTTCCTCTGCCTGCTAGTCGGCGACCCCGCCGGATTAGGAGGATTGCGAGCATTAAAAGGAAGTTTAGCCTGCTAATTTTTTTGTTTACCAGATGCCATGAGGTTGAATCAATATATATATATATATATATATATATGCTGTTCCAGTAGATTACTAAGACATTAATTAGCTGTTTCAGACAGAATTAATGCTGGTGTCCCGAGGAGCTCTCCTAGCAAGCGTCTGCCATCTAAACCCGCTAGCCACGCCTCCCGTATTTAGCTAGTTGCTAAGTAAAATATACATACAACATAAAGAAAATGAAGAGTTCCTGGCTCTTATCAGGTTGCTAGCAACAATGAATGAACCTTTTAATATTAAGCAGTATGACTGGGCACCTAGAAAAAGAAAAATATACAGTAAACCGTGTTTGCTTCGGTAATTTAATAATAACTTTTACCGAAGTAAACCATACATTCTGATGTAAGTCTTCCATTTGGAGGTTTCTTTAGAGCATCTCACAAGTGCGAGAGGGTTATCACCTCACAAGTACGGGGGGGGGGTCACCTTTCAGCAGCACTAAACCACTGCTTCACCGTGCGGGCTGTAAGAAAGATACTGCTTCCAAACAGCCTGGCACATGTATCCATGCAGTAAAGTACCTCTGACCAAAGCATAGCATACAAAGGTTGTAGTGCTACAAACCATCCAAATGCCATAGCATTTACAATAGCGGGACACAAGTAAACATAAACAGACTACCGGGGGTGTGTGCATACCAAGGCTCCAGAAAAGGAAAAGAAAAAGGAAAGGCGAGCATTTTAGAGAGGCTTTTTCTAGGTGGCCGGCATGGAAAAGGGGGAAAAATAAGAAATAGGATAGAAGAAAGCAGAAAAAAAAAAAAGCTTTAGCACTACTGCAGTAGTCTTTATTAGAAGAAGAAAAGAAACTTCCAGAGGGGCTCAGGTATTCTCTCACAATGGTCACCTGCTTCACACTTTACCTCCTGTCATGGATCTCACTAATCCCTTATTCCCTCTCTCTTGAGGCTGCCTTCTCTGATCACAGCGACTTCAACTTCTCCAATTTAATCACACTGCCAAACAGATACCTTGGTCTTACCCCTCTGCTAATCCCTAAATACTATATTCTTGCTGCTACCCTTCACGCATAGAAAGCTGGTGATGTTGAACTAAACCCTGGCTCATCTATGCATCACTCGTGCACAGCTGTGGAATTTAATAGCTTTAAGGGGATTCAGGTTGCTCACATCAACTTTAGGAGCCTTATATATATCTCATTGAACTGGAGGCAAGGGTCAAAATTCAACACCCTGATATCCTCTGCCTATCCGAAACGTGGCTCAAATCTTCCATACCAATTCAGTCCGCTTCATACCCAATTATAATCTCATTAGATATGATAGACTAACCTCAAAACATGGGGGTGGTGTTGTAATCTTCTACAAATCTCACCTTAATCTCTCCACCCTCCCTACCCCTGTGCTCTCCCTCTGTGAAGCCATTCATGTCATTCTACTCCTAGGTACAAAGAAATTGCATATTGTATGTGCCTACAGTCCGCCTCTTAGTATGCTCTCCAGCCTTGAGGCACTTCTTGAGCACATCACTCTGTTAGTAGGACATAATGAAGTTCTCATACTTGGGGACCTAAACCTAATAAGCCAATACTATCTACTGTGCAAAGACATAACTTTCACCAACTCATTACTGACCCTACCAGGGTGGTCTCCTCCAAATCTGGTACCCTAATTGACTGGGTACTTACAAATCGTGTTGATAGAATTGCACCAGCCGGAAACTTGGTTGATGCCATAAGTGACCACTCCCCAGTATATACTGCATCTGGCACTCCAAGTACTTCCCCCAAGTACATTACCTTTCAAAACTTTGCCAACCTCGATCAGGCTAACTTTCTACATGACATCTCTTTAGTTGACTGGTCCTTCATCTAAACAGCCTGTGATGCCCAGTCTGCACTAAACTTCTTTTTGGACCAATTTGGTGCACTTCAGGATAGGCACACCCCTCTACTTACATGTAGAATCCGGGGCACACCCACTAGGTGGCTCCATAAAGACCTCCTGGCTCAACTCCAGTCTAGAGATGAAAGCTGGAAGCATTTTCAAGTCTCAGGTCTTCCTTCTGATCTCAATGATTACAGAATGCACAGAAATGCTTGCAGGTGACTCCAAGAAATTCTGGGCACATATAAAAGCCTTCCTGAGTACAAATTGCCCACAGGCTGCAAATAATATGGTTATAAATGGTACCCACTGCAACAATCCTACCACAGTTGCAAGCTCCTTCAATCTTCATTTCTCAGATTTGTCGAATTACACTTCTTCCTTCCCAACTGGTAATGACACCACTCCTCACATGTACACCAACACAGCTCAAAGCTATAACAAGGTCAGATGTTCTCAAATTGTTAAATACCATCTCTGACAGCACTATTGTTGGCTCTAAAGGCTTTGAGCCCATGTTACTAAAACTTGCCTCCCCCTTTATTGCATCCCCCTTGGCAAAAATCTTTAATCTATCTCTCTTCCTTAGTTCTGTCCCTAGTATTTGAAAAATTGCTAGAATTACCCAGTCTTCAAAAAAAGTGATCCTAAAGACAGTTCTAGTTATTGACCTATAGCCATACTCTCTGTCCTGAGTAAAATCTTGGAGAAACTGGTTGCCACACAAACGATATCCTTTTTCTCCTTGATAATAATCTCCTATCAGACAGTCACCATGGGTTTCACAAAGGGCGTAGTACTGCCACTGCTCTATTAAAGTTCACTAAAGACATCTTCACTGCCATAGACAATGGCTTTCTCATAGGTGCTGTTTTCATAGATCTAGTGAAAGTATTTGATCTGGTTAACCACCCCCCTTCTTCTTGCCAACCTGCTGTCCTTGGGCTTCTCGCCCCAAGTTGTGGACTGGTTTAATCACTACCTGTCTGACAGGAAATGGGTTGTAAAATTTAACTCTGCCACATCAAATCCCACTACCATAAATATAGGAGTGCCTCTGGGGTCTATTCTTGGTTCACTCTTATTCTCCATTTTCATCAACAATATCACTCAAAACAGCCCCTTGTGCTCCTCTCTTTATGTGGATGACCTGGTTCTGTGTACTAGCTCCAGAAATATATCAGATATCAATCTCTTCCTCTCATCTGACTTCCTGAATATCCAGCATTGGCTCTCCAAAAATTAGCTTGTCCTAAATGTTGGCAAAACACAAGCAATGCTCTTTGGATCTGTTGCTAAGCTTAGGCTTAATCAAAACCAACTGCTTATCTATGGCTCCCCATTGGAAACAGTAAGCCTGTTCAAATATCTAGGCATTCTACTTGATGGATCCCTGGATTTTGACTAACACATCTCTACCACTTACAAATCGGTTAATGCCAAACTAGGGATCTCCTATAAAACTAGCTATGCCACTTCACTTTTCTCTTCTTATCTAATTATATTCAGAAATGTATGGTTATAATTATCTTCGATGGTGGAGGGGTTGGAGCAGAGGATACGGGATAAACTTGATTTGTATTATGTCTTTCTCCTCATCACCACAATGTTTTCCTTTGCCCCCTTCACACCCTTCCCCTTTTTTGCCCTCTGCACTCCTGGCAGGTTTCAAGGTCAAACTCCCTCCATATAGAGTTCTGAGATGGAGGAGGGGGTGGAGGACATTATACAATAGATCAAGCCCACCATAAAAGGACAGCACCATTCTCCCTCTGGTAGATTCTTTACCTATGCCTTCCCATAATATGTCATTTCTACCCCTTTTTGGTTTTCTTCCCCTGGTGCCCTCCCCTTCCAAATATTTGGGGCAAGAGTTTCCCCCATGGAGCCATCCCATTTTGAAGGGTTGGAGCCTCCACCCAGACAGTCCAAGCATCTGTCTACACCATGGTCACCTAGTGTAGCCATGGGGTTGGAAGTCACTCAGCACTCCATCTGTAGGGAATTGTATATAGTTTTAACACCCAGAGTTGAGCACGGTTGACTAACCTCTTTCTACACTATATTACTCCCTTACCCCAGTTATAATAGACATAGAGCGAAAGGTTAAGAAAGATTCAAAACTTGTTTTGTTACAGATGATTAATGGTTTGTTTGACTACAGGTTGGTGTGGTGGTGGGGACTCGGGAAGGACAGATGAAGAATTTGGACTGATTATGCAAGGATGAACCATCTTAGAATTCTTTCTCTCAATGTGAATGGGCTGGCCGGCCCCATCAAGAGATATAGTACAATACATGCACTTAAAAAATTAAAACCAGACATCCTTCCTCTACAGGAGACACACCTCTCCTAGTCAGAACATCAGAAGTTACTTAAATTTGGCTTCTCCCAGCTGGTGGAGTTGGCCTACCAGCAAGGCAGGAGGCGGGGTGCTGTTGTTCTGATTTTGAAGAACTCCCAGTTTCAGATCATAGACCAATATACTGATAAGAGGGCAGACTGGCCCTGGCAGTAGGTAAAGTGCAAAACCAGATACTGACAATATGTAGCACCTATATTCCCCCTGGTTCTGATGCCTCACCAGTGCAGCGACTGATGGATGCTGTCCTAACTCGACAGCAGGGCATCTTGATAATAGGGGGAGACCTCAGTTGTCAATTTAATCCCTCAATTGATTCCTTAGCAGCTCAACAAGCTTTCCAATCTTCGGGGCAGAAACATTTAAGGTGCCCATTTAGAGATATTGGATTAATTGACACCTCGAGGCAGCTTCACCCAACTCAACAAAGTTCACATATTATTCTAGCATTTACAAACATTACTCTAGACTAGATTACATATGTATTGGGAAGGAACACATTGACTTGATCCATAGGGCAGAGATTTTAAATATTTGCCTTTCAGATTATGCACCTACCATTTTGGAGACAGAAATATAGAGAGAAAGGAAAAAAACACAGTGGATATTCAACCCCTCCTTATTGAGAGACCAGGAGTACTGGGAGCTCTTGGAAAAACGAATATTAGAAATAGTGAGTGATAATCGGTCCCCACAGGTGTCACCAGAATTATTATGGGATACAATTAAGGTTGTACTCCCCAGTTATATCATCTCATACATGGCCCACAAGAAGAGACAAACTTAATCTCGCCTTAGAGAACTACAGGAGAAACTTAGGTTCCTCTAAGAGGCGCATATGCAAGGTGACACGGATGTGGGACCTCTGATGACCCAAACTCAAGCAGAAATTAAAAAACTCCTGACAGCTAAGGCTGAGCAGGCCCTAATGTGGCTCAGACAATGCTATTATGAAGGTGGGACCAAAGCCTCCAAACTTTTAGCTTATCACCTCAGATGAAAAACTCAACAACACATGATCACCAAGAAAAAGAACCCTGTCTGGGAACAGATTTGTTATTCCACTCAACATATCTCAGACTCATTTAAGAAATACTGCCAATCATTATACTCCACTTCAGGGGAGTCAGATCCGCATAGAATTTCCACCTTTCTCTCACAAATTAAGCTACCCACTCTATCTACCTCCCAACAATCTAAGATAACGACCCCAGTATCCGAGGCGGAATTTTTTGCAGCTATCAAAAACCTGAAAAATGGGAAAAGCCTGGGCCCTGATGGTTTCAGGCCTGAGTTTTATAAGGGATCTTGGGACCTAATTCAACCCCCCCTCCTAGAGGCCATACAGAAAAGCCATAATACCACCTATTTTCCCACTCCGCCAACCAAATTTCTTTTTGGACAAAAATCGTACTGAAATAGTATCTTCATATGTTTATTTGGATATCAAGTTCTCTACAAATGACTATTGGAATTCACATTTTAGAGATCAAATAATAAAAGCAAAACATGTTGCTAAAGCCCTTCAACATTTTAATTTTAAGTTTGGAGGTCTTACGGTGGTACCTGCCATTACAGCTGGGGAAGCTAAAATTACCCTTTTCCTCCTATGTGGAGCTGAAGTTTGGGGAGTAAAGGACATTCCTAACTAAGAACTCCCACTATCTTCTTCTTATAAATCTATTTTACAAGCACCTCTCTGTACATCTAATCCCACATTTAGGTCGGAGTTAGTTAGAATTTGCATACACAATAAATCTTCATTTAGTCTCATATTGGCTTAAAATCATAAATAATTCAACTAATAATATCCATTTATCCTGTTTAACCAAAAAGAGACTATGGCCCAAAAACAGATTCTCTTTACCTCGGTTAAAGGTGCTTACTTCAGTTTTGAATAACATAAATACTTCACACCTCTGAAATGATTATCAGACAGGTATAACAATATCTTTAGTTTACAGAACTTAAATTAAGGCAAAAATATTCTCTTTGGCCCAGAAAAAACAGATGGATCAAGTTAGATTCCAAAAACAGGCCCTTTGGTATAGCCAGAATAAACTGATTCAGCTACCTGACGCTGCCAATAGCCCCAAGAACATGGAAGTTGATCACATGGACCAGATTTGGTATTATCACTTGTAATAGAGGCTTTCAGGAGACTTCATTCCACATCATAATTCAATGTCCTCTTTATAACTGTTACAGGGACAAAATTTTTAAAGAATTCTTGCTTAGGTATGCAAATATGGATTACAGTATATTATTTATCCTTATGCATCCTATGATTAAAGAAGATGTGGAAACAACAGCAAAATTGTTATCTTTGGTAATTAGTTCCGAAAGAAAAAGATTCCTTGCGTTATGAAAGGTCGCCATATATAGCTCTCCCACTTAACATCTTTTTTACTTTTGTATATATATTTTTTATTTTTAATGCTGTCTGTTATATTTATATTGTAAACATGGAATGTACCTTGTTATGCATATTTTATTACATTTATATTCAGTTGTATTTTTGTAATGTCCATAACTAATATGTCTTGGAAGAACAATAAACTTCACTTGACTTGACCTTAGCTATTCGCGCCAATAAAGGGCTGTGTTTTTTCTACATGTAACCCCTAGGTGGCGCTAACCATGGGCTACTACCCCTGCCTGCTTGGCTGCTAACAGGTTACAGGGCCTGTGTTCTGAAATGGGTGCCTCCACCCAAAGGTCTGGGTTGGTTTGGGTTATGTTAACCAGGTCACAGCCCTCTGGAACACTGTGAACCCCATTTCCTCCCACTAGTGGCTCACACTGTACACAACAGTGACTTTCCCACTACCCCTGATATGCAAAACACATACACTTGTACTTGGAACTTACCCCCAGGACTGGTTCCTTCAGCTTGACTCTGGGGACCCCCTGTAAAATAAGGTGATGCAGTACAATAGCCACAATACAATACTTTCAGCATAAACTGACATCACAGTCAATGTAAATTGCAGAAACAAACAGATCTGATTTATTCAGGGGCTGTAACAAGGAAGGGGGAATATCAGGTTAGTTAGCTTAAACACATTAATAATCACAGTACTGTGCATGCACTTAGAGTCCCACTAGTCACATTCTCTGGGTACCCAGGATGGAAAAAAGGGGCTAGCCAGGTCTGTTGCAGCTGGTTGGGGCCCTGCGATGGAAAAAAGAACATGCACACACAATTTGTAATCCTGAGCCTGATGGCTCAGTTTTTGGAAAGAAAAAGTGCAAGGCAATCAGATGACACACTTTGATTAAACAAAAGTTGCAGGGAGTTACCCTGATAATTACTCATGATACCCAGGCTAAACACAGGAGGGCTGATGGCTGACTTGCTGGTTTGCCAGAAGAAGCTTGGGCCCCTTGATGGATTTTTCTGTGCAGTAAAGTAGTGAGGCAAGACCCTCGTGGCAGGGCCTATCTACACCAGGCAACATGGATTCAGTCCGATTCTTGCTGGGAAAACTACTTCCAGCACTAGCACACAGTTTACAGCAAATGGGGAAACCAGATTGCGACCCCCTTCCAGCACATAGCACATTTGTATGTAAAAGAAAGTTTACTGTACCAGGCAGTTGACTCCTCAGTCCCGATCTCAAAAATCACTGCAATTACTTGGGAACACTACAGTAGCTACAGTCCTGACAGGCTGATCGCTTTCAGCAAAATCTTTGGTCGTCTACCGGATAAGCCTGGTCCCAACAGCAGCAGCTTGCTTTTCCCCTCACAAACTTCAGATTCAGTCTGAAAACACCTTTTCTGACTCTCTCTCTCTCTCTCTCTCTCTCTTTTCCCCTCCACAATGGCAAACAGGCCAGAATTTGGGCCTCCCACATGCCTCCCACGTGAACTACCACGACGCTCGAACAGAGCTGAGCTCCTTCACTCAGCTCGAATCTGGCTTGTCAGCAAACAGTTCAGGGCATATCTCCTAGATCCATAGAGTTCGGTTGGTTGGTCCAGTTGTCAATCACAGCAGGGCTCCCTCTATATGAGCAAAAAGGCGCTAAGGATCCAAAACTACATTACCCAGAGTCTCATTCCAATTAGTCCCCTTTCAACAGGCTCTAAATGAGAGTCCCAGTCCTGATTGGCCCAAAGCAGGCTCCATTTTAGAGTCCTCGTCCCCCTGTTTGGTCCAATTCGGCAGTCTGGGACCAAAATGGTGAAGCAGCTCAGAAACAGTTCATGCTGCAAGAGAAGCAGGTTAGACAAACTACATTTTCATTACTATACTAACAGGTCACCAGTAATTAGTTACATCTTTCAAGAGTGCTCACTCTGCCCACTTAGCGACGGCAGAAATGGAACACTTAGCCAGCAGCCCGGGCGGGACTCGAGCATAAATACACACTGTCCCCCACTCAAACTAATCATGTCTACGAGCAGGCAGCTCTTAAAGAGACAGTAAATGGAGGCTCAAACAGCACTTACTGCAGCTTTCACTAAACGGCTTTAACGCCGAACACCACCCAGACTTGGAGCACTTAGGCAATCTCCTGGAAAACTTTTAGGAACCCCCATTTGCAGGGGGGTTACATACATAAGCAATAAGACTTGACAGGGTGTGCATGGAACAGATTTTACCGCATGCCCAAGGGCATAGTGAGGCACGAGGCCTCAGGCCAACTGCCTTAAATCCCTGGAAGTGTGGTAAAATCTGTTCCATGGACACTCCTAGAGTTTCTTATTGCACTTATAAAATATGCTTTTTTTTTTTACTTTTTACAGTTGGGAAAAGCACGTCTTTTTTTCCATTCAACTTTTATTAAAGTTTTCAATACAGAGAACAAATCCACGACACCCTTGACATAATGAAGGTAAAACAACTTCAAATTTTATAATGATTCATTCTCTCCCTATCCTCCCTCCTTCCTCCAACCCTCATAACCCCCCCCAAATCTCAGCGCAGCATCATACCAACAAAGTTACAGCGTACACTATAACAAACGTGTGTTTCAAACTTGTAAGGAGTATAGGGTTTGTAAAGGGCCCCATATCCTGTTGAACTTCTTAATTTTATTAGAAAGGCTTGCAATGGTCCTCTCCATTCTGAAATTAGTGAGGAGCTCCTGGAGCCACTCAAGATAGGTCAAATTGTCAGAATCTTTCAATGTCTAAGGACCACTTTTTTAACAGACAAGGAAATTAAAGCCATGTGATATTTCCTACACACCACAGAAATAAAGGAGAAATCCCCCAATAAATATACTTCAGGTGTGAACAAATCTGAAAGTCCTAAAAGTGACTCAACCCTTTGTTTAATGGTGGTCCATAGTAGAGCAACTTTGGGACACTTCCAGAAGATATGAAGAAGGTCCCCAGGCTGCAACTTACATCTAGTACAGAGCAGAGAGGACAGAACACCCAACCTGACCAGTTTCTGTGGGGAATAATAAACATTTTGTAAGATTTTAAATTGCATTAGCCTAAGTCTATCCTGTAACAAAAATTTGTGACAATTGTACCAGAGAAGGGACCAGTCTAACTCCTTATCTGGAAAAAGAGAGGACCAATAAACAACAGGGGCAAAGTTATCAGGGTATGCCCACGTAAATAAAGCACTGTATAACTTAGACACTGCGTGAGGCGAACTGGCCAGCTCCGCTAAGGTGGCCTGAAAATGGATATGAATGCCGGGAGGGTGGGATTACTCCAAATACTTTTAACAAGAGATGCCATAGCTGGAAAATCTTGAAAAATATTTATACCAGTTGTCATAAACTTGTGCATGATTCCAGCTGAAGAACACCATTGTCTATCAGCTGTGATAAAATCTTCAAGCTGACAATCTCCTATCTGAGGAAGCCAGTTGGGTGATAGGGGTTTATTATCTAATTGTAAATTAGGATTACCTCTTATAGGTTGAGATAGATCCTTAGTATTTTCGTATTTGAGAAATGCGCACAACTGAGCATGGGCCTTGATCGATACTGCTATGGGAGAATTACGTAATGATACAGGAAGTGATCCTAATTTAGTATATAACATTGCACTGGGAAGGTATCCATGATTTTTTATAATGGCTAATTCTACTCTTAGCCATGCCGGGGTATAAAAGGATTGGGCTAATAACTGGTCCGCAGTCAGCCACTTAAGATATTTATTGGCCTGGCTGGCCCAATAATACAGCTCCAGATGTGGAAGTCATAACCCTCCTTTACCTTTGGGTGTGGATAATTTGTGGAACGCCATTCTTGACTTTTTGTACCCCCATACAAATTTGGAAATCATACTGTGGACTTTTTTAAACCAAGACGACGGAAGCCCAATATTCAACATGTTAAGGGGATAAAAAAGCTGGAGAAAAATGTTCATTTTAATTAAATTAATCCTGCCCCATAAAGAGAGAGGAAGTAGGGTCCATCTGTGAGGATCTTGGTCTATTTTATGGACCAACGAATCTAAATTCAACTGCTTAAGCCGAACTGTATTCCGTGTCAGAATAATTCCAAGGTATTTAATAGAATCGGACTTCCACACAAGCCCAAAGGTGGTAACTTCTTGTTTGTAGACCCTATGATTAAGAGAAAAAAACAAAGTTTTCCCTATATTAAGTTTATAGTTAGAAACTTTGCTAAAACCCTCTATTATCTTGAGAATAGGGGGGATGGATGTGACTGGATTCGTTATTTGCAACAGGAGGTCATCTGCATATGCAGCTACAGGTACCTTAAAAACATGTCCATTTAGGGGAAATACCTGAGATATCCTGAGCTCTTGTTAACTCCCAAATAAGGGTCTCTAGGTATATATTAAAAAGCAGCGGGGACAGGGGACACACTTGTCTGGTTCCCACATACAGTTTAATCGGATCTGAGATCATCCCATTGCAGGAAATTCTAGCTGAGGGTAGTAGATATAATGAGTGAACCCAGTTCAAAAATTTCCTGGGAAAACCAAATGCCTCCATTGCTGCAAATAAATAATTCCAATAGACCCTGTTAAAGGCTTTTCAGCGTCCAGGGAGACCAGAGCCATTGGAAGCGGCATCCTGGAGGCCGAAAAGGCGTGAGCCAAGTTGCAGGTGGTCAACTGATGATCTTCCTTTCATGAAACCAACCTGCTCCTCCCCTATTATGGAAGGAAGAACTGCATTCACACGATCAGCCAGTAATTTGGCTAAAATTTTAATATCACGATTAAGTAGGGAACTCGGTCTATAGCTTGAGACCAGGTCATGTGGCTTATCTGGCTTGGGCAGTAAAACAATCAGGGCTTCAAAAAGGGAGGGGTCGGACACTTGACCAGAGAGGAGAAATTGGAAAAGCGGTAACAAAATGGGAATCAGTTGCTTGAAAAAAACTTTATAAAAGTTAGAAAAAAAACCATCAGGTCCGGGGGTTTTATCAGACGGAAGAGATTTAATTACCTTTTCTATTTCATCTTCAGAAATAGCAGATGTCAATATAGCTTGCTGAGACTTAGTGAGGGAAGGTAAATGTAAATCCCTCAAATATTCTTGCAATTCCTCCTCTGAAGGGGGATTTACCATGGGGCCATATAGATCCCGAAAATAACTGGTAAATTTGTCTACTATCTCTGAAGGTGAAGTTTTAAGGGAGTCACCCTCTGAAGAGTGAACTGCAGCGATAAATCTGGTGGACTCTTGTTGTTTAACACGCATTGCTAACATCCGTCTAGCCTTCTCCCCTTGGTCAGTATAGACTGCATTCATTCTTAAAATAGCAAACTCAGCTTGGTCCCTTAACAAATCAAGGTAAGCATCCCTCAATTTAACTAGGTCTTGCTTAAAAGTCTCCGTTGAGGCTGGGGAAAGATGGGATTCCATGCTCCTACTTTGGGACAAAAGACGGGAAGTTTTATTTTCCCATTCTTTTTTCCTTTTTGAGGTTAGGCCAATTATAATCCCCCTCAAAAAAAGCTTTAAGAGCCCCCAATTCCATATCGGGTCATCCTATAGAATTATTATTTAGAGCCATAAACTGCTGTATTTGGGATGCTATATATTCAACCTTATCCGGTTCCTTCAAAACTTGGTTATTCAGCTTCCATCTACTCCCCTTTTTGGGTAGAGATGACACCGATAATTGACAGGTTACTGCAGAATGGTCCGATGGTGGACCTGAGACAATACTGGAATCTAAAACCCCAGGTAGGAGAATTTGGTAAATAAAAATGTAGTCGATCCGAGAGGAGGTACCATGTATTTGTGAAACAAATGTGTACTCCCTAGTTTTGGGATGAAGTACACGCCACACATCACATAGCCCAGTGGAATCTAACAGGTCCCTAAAGGCCCGTTGAGCGGGCGAGAGGCCTTGGCGAAATCGGCCCGACCTATCTACAGACCGATCGAACACCAGATTGAAGTCACCCCCTATAATCATAGGGATATCAAGGAATGGAGTTAAAACTTCCAATATTTTAACAAAAAACCCTGGAGTATCCGTGTTAGGACCATAGACGCTACCTAGAACAATGTCCAAAGTGTGCAATCTACCCTTTACAAATAGAAACCTCTCTAAGGGGTCAGAAATACTTTGGAGAGGTCTGAAAGGAATTGATCTATGTAGAAGAATCATGACCCCTCTGCTTTGGGTAGTGCCTTGTGCAGCAAAAATCTGTCCCACCTGTTGACGCTTCATCTTATCGGCTTCGACATTGAGCAAGTGATTTTCCTGTAAAAACATAATTTCTGTTTTTAAATGATTTAAATATTTCAGAATTTTATATTGTTTGGTCTTATGCCTTGCCCCTTTAACATTCCAAGTGATACATTGAATACTCCCAGCCATTGCCCCTTGGAACCCTTGGAAGCTTAACAGAATACCACCTACACTTATATATAATATTATTACCACCCTTTGTTAGGTATATGCTGCGCTTGCACACTCACCCCTACCCATACCACCCTAAGCCCAATAAGAAACCCCAAACAAACAACCCCAATAACATTCGATAAACCCCAACCCCTCCCACACCCACCCCCATATCTCTTGGTACATGATAAACAGCTCACCTAAACATCCCTACCACCTAACCCCACCCTCAATAACTAGTTTAGCTATTCTAATACTACATACATATCTATCCTAATCAACCAGTAAAAACTACAATTAAACATCAATTATTTAAATACACCAGTGTCCAAACATACAAGCCATGGAAAATGTTGGTCCCTCCAAGCCATATAACTTGAGGTAGGAAGTTTGACCTAAACACTGTACATACCTCGAAAAAGAACTCACACCATGAGAAAAGGCATTTATCCTAACATTATAAATCAGGAAAAGGAAAAAGGGAAATCTTCTAAAGGCATCTAGCCAAAACCGCTTCTAATAGACTAATTCCCCCTCATTTTATACACAAACAAGTAAAGCATATATTAACTACCCACTTCAGTCGTTATTCCCTTATATTTATATCTGGAAAAAGAGATAAAAATTCAAAACCTGTAACCCCCTAGAAGGAAACATCAAAGAACAGCATTTGCGTCTGCCGAAAGTCCTTTCACTGTGAAGACCCAACGTAAACTCTGTCTGTGTGATTTTGCGCAACATACAGTCTCTGACGTCATCTAGCGACAAAAAGTCCATGCTACAGGTTCGGGTTACAAAGCAGGTAGCAATACTACACTTATAGAGAGAGCTGCATGATCCCTCAATTTTAAATTCCCGCTTACAAATCTGGATTGAACTGTGAAACATAATGTCCAAGGAATCTTAAAGTCCTTTGCGTGAACCGCTCTCACAGCTTCCTCAGCTTCTTAGAACAGGTCCCAAAGCCTCCAGGGATAATGAACAAAGCCCCAACAGTCACAAAGTTAACTGGATGAATTAACACGAGCCTTGCACCTTTTGCAGAAAGGGGAAAAAGGAAGAAAGGAAAGTTATTGGCTGAGATATATTTCCCCTTACCTCAGGGGGTACAGCGTAGTACTGGCAGACCTATCTCATCTTATTTTTATTTTTATTTGAGAGACCAGCTGGTACAGACGCTGCTAAGGTCACAAAACTATCGAGGCAAGCTATACCCCTGGCCTCCCCGATTCTTTGATATTGCTCACTAAACATTCAGGGACAGCGGGTGAAGCCCACATCAGCCGCCAGACTATTTTAATTAAATCCAAGTTGGGCAATATGCTCTGTTATTTAGGCTCCCATTCAACCATATCTGACCCCTACCTCATGGAGTACGGAATAACTCTGGAAATGCTAGCTTGAGGCTGGCAGCTGCGGACTCCGCATCCTCCTATGTTGTCCAGGAACCTGCCACCAGCACTTGAAATCTGGCAGGATAACTCATTTTAAACTTGATCACTGCCGCTATTAACTTTGTGACTATTGAGTGATAAGTAGCCCGTTTCTGGCGTACTGTCAGAGGTAAATCTTGCGCTACCCTCAGCCTGGTTCCTTCCCACATAAGATCCTTGGTTTTCCGTGCTTTAGATAAAAAATGCTGTCTCTCTTGGTAATTCAAAAATCAGAAGATGAAAGTCCTGGGGGCAGCTCCTTGCGATGGCATTGGTCGCAGCACTCTTTCGATGATATAATCAGAGCCAAAAGGAGAAGGACCTGCTACTTTCTCTACGAATTTCTTGGCAAATTTAATCAGGTCTGTACCTTCTTCACGTTCATGCAAACCTATTATTACTGCATTGTTGCGGTGGCTACGACCCTCAAGATCTTCCACTTTATTCTCCATCTTAGCCAGTCATTGCCTCATGGCCACCAGTTCTGGATCGAGTTGGTCTTGTTTGTGCTCCAACGAATGTATACGAGCCTCATTGTCTGACGTCCTCTGCGAATGGGATTCTAGGACATTGGATATACTTTTAATTTCCCCCACGATTACCTGTATTTCAGCTTTAAAGGGCTGAAATTCTTCAAGAAATCTAGCGAGGGTGAGAGGCTCTGAATCTGTGTTCCCGGCGCCAGTAGTCTGCATTAGTGCAGTAGAGGCCTTGGGCTTCTTCAGGCCTTCTCGGGAGTTGCTGGAAGGGTATGTTTGGGGAAATTTTTCTTAATTTCTATTTCCATCTAACCTTTGTCGAGTGAACACCGGTTGCAGAGAAGATTCCTACAGCTAGCAGAATAGTTCACCACTTCACAAACAACGTTTAATCAGTATAAAATAGTACGGGGGGCAGGAGCTTGTGGGGGAGAATGCTACTCAGTGGTCTGCATCACGTGACTTGGGAAAAGCATGTTTATACATAGAAACGATAGATTTACTTGTATGCATTTATGATAAAATAGTCCTTCTACCCACTGCAAATGATGTTATTGATGATGTCATTGTATTACTGCTGGACAAAGTTTGTCCTTTGCTGGCATCAAGATTCAAGCTATGGAATGTTTACCATGGAATACATGGATTCAAAATTCTGCTCAGTTTCACTGGCAGAATGTTCCTCTCCTAACATACTGTACACACACATACACAACAGAGGTCTCTTTTATAGCCAAAGACTCAATTATCTCACTGTCAGGGCAAGCAGAAGAGATTTCCCAGATGATCAGGTAAAGATAGAAGTGGGGGTGCTCATTTTCAGCAAAGAAACAGTTGTAATGAAAACTACAAACAATACTTAATGTTTCTAATTTGTTTATATGTGTAAGGAAAGTGTGATGATCAGGGAAACAACATATAGGATAGTGTATGGGAGTCCATACACAGCCACGATATTCTAATACTGAGTGGTTTCCGTTGATGATGAGGACCTTGAGAGTGGAGCTCGAGAGGTCCCTATCGTCAATGGAAACCACAAGGTATTAGAATAGCTGGTTGTGTATGGGGGCTCCCATACATTTTTCTATATAGTGTATGACCCCCAAAAAGAAGTATGCTTACTTCAGTATTCCTCCATGATCAGTCCTTGCCACCGGACGCTCCCTTCTCATTTTGCCACTCACTGAGTTGGCTCACACATGCAGATCATCATCCGCCCCCTATCCAATGAACAGCGCTGTTTGGGGTGGTTGTATTGTGATGTCCTCACTAAGGCCGAACAAAAAGTCATTCTGCGTTAGTGAGGACATCACTACTGAAGCAGAATGACTTTTTGCGGTGTATGGATTTCCATACACAACCGCATTCCACCATACGCTATATTTAATTAATTTGTTTTATTTCTTATTTAAGGTAGTTTTATTTTTAGGGCCCAGCTGAAATTTTTTTTTACAGTATAAAGGTAGCAACCATGTTTGTGATGGAAGGTGGTTGTAGGGGGACTGATGGAAAATTGTTCTGGCTGTGGGGGGACTGATTTGTTCATTGTGTGATGTGGTTTAGGACCAGGATGACTGTGCATGAAACAGATTTCATGCATAGTCACATGATATATTTTGACCAATGAGACTTCTTTGTTTTAGATGCCTATTTTTTAACATTCATTAAAGTGTTGAGAAGCATAAATAAGTGCTCTGAGTTCATTATTTATAACCTCCTGTGCTTTCCAAGATCTCTCTGTATTTTCCTGGGGATTCTGGTATGCTTCCATTTCCAACTTCTTAGCAGTATCCTCTAGCTGATACAGTTTATCCCTTTTTGCTTTGTGCAGAACCTCCATATGGGCTACCACCATCCCTCTCATATAGGTCTTGCCAGTCTCCCAAAAATCCTTTTAGAAGGCGCAGTAGACACATTGGTGGCTATGTAGAGTTGCCAACTATTAGTCAAGTGCTCCATACATTTCTGATTAGCCAACATGTAAGTCAGAAACTGCCAGGTTCTATTTGTTTTGTCATACTGTCCAAATTTAAAGGTCAGCAGAACCCTAGCCTAATCAGAGGTCATTATGGGACTAATGTCCGTGTAGCTAACCCAGCTATACCACAGTCTAGAAACCATAATGTAGTCAATGCATGACCAGGACCAGTGTGGATTAAAATAAAAAGTAAACTCCTCAGCCCCAGAATTCACCTCTCGCCAGTCATTGACCAAATCAAGTTTGACCAGGCCAGCTCCCTAACCATTGAAGACTTCTACTGAGTTCTTCCCCAAACCAAATAATTCCTGCCTAAAGGGCCCTTAAGTACACTACCACCTGAGATACTCCCACCTTTTAAAGCACCAGAAGGTGGTGCCAAGACACCACTTCCCTCTGCTGGGCACTACAGTAAGACCCTTGTCACCAACCATAGAGGTAGGGGGTTGTTGCAGGACCTAGTGTGTTTTTGCAGTTTGTATTATGCATAACATAGTTATGTTTTTGTGGTGTGCACCCTTATATTGTGAAATGTGGTTGTAGGGTTAGTTGCCCAGAGTTGCACAGAGTCTCAGTGCCTTGAGTGCTGTGTCATTTTGTTTTGGAAGGTGATCTTGCCCCTGTACAGCTTCCAGGTTTAACCACACATGTGGCAACTGCCTGCAGTTCTGGAGCCCATAACTGAAGAAAGACAGAGACATGGTAAATGCAGTGCAGATGAGAGTAAGCAAAATTATTTATTTATGCATTTATTTCTTGGATTACAAACATCTTTGAGGGAGGGCTCTTTTACAAAGGTTCCACGTCATGTAAGGACAAGCAGTTAACACACTGTGTGAAACATAACCACAGTGGGAGATTAAACCATTATGAGCAGGGTTACAGGCAAGGTACAAACAGTAAAATTCAGAGCAACTATAAAGCAGCCAGTAGAGTGACCTTGTCAAAAGCAAATGAGTGAGGAGGAAAATTAATTGGGAAAACAATAGAAGGGGGCAGGGGGAAGATGAATAAGGGGGAGATAGGCAATAAGGGAGAGGGGGCCGGGTTCCTAGAAAGGCTAGAGTGATGAGAGAAGAGGTGTGAGAGAGAATCTAGGGGGATATGGAAGAGTGAGGAGGGTTCAGGGGTTTAATGTTGTAATCAGCGGGGTGGAGCAAAGTTAGATAGGTAGGTGGGGGAAGGAAGGAGTTAATAGGTGGAGGGTAAGGGACAGTGCTAAGAGTGGATATGGGTAGAAAGAGTGTCAGGATAACTTAGCGAGGGCAGTCACACCTGCTAAGTGCAGTGAGGTGTTGGTGGAGTTTGTACTTGAAAGGCCCAAGCTTCATTTCAACAAGGATGTCCGAGGGGAGACCATTCAGCAGACTGGGTGCTCTGAACATAAATGTCCGCTGAGCCAGAGTGGTACAGCAAAAGGGAACTAGGAAGGCCTGTTTGGACATACTATGGGTATTGCATGGATTGGACGCCCAGGTAAGAAGATGCATGGTTGCTGGCGGGGTAAGGCCGAGGCTGATTTTTTTGCAAGTATGCAGGTTTCATAAGTGATTCTACCCTTAAGGTGCAACCAGCTGATCTGTACATACCGATCACAGTCGTGGGTGTGCTTGTGTGCACCAGATATCAGTCGGCAGAACTTATTAAGTGCGATGGGTATTCTTTTAAGGGTGTATCAGTGGCAACACTGTAAGTAGCTTTATTATCCAGCGACAACAAGGGAAGTCTTACTTGGAGATGTCTGAAGACCTCAACATTTACACTCTGGAAGCAGGAAGAGAATGGGAGGATATGACAGAGACATACACCTTTGAGGAATAAGCAAGGCGGACAGGAGGACTGGAGGAGGGCAGATGTGATTCCCCTTCACAAAAGTGGGAGCAAGGCAGAAGCAGGAAACTACAGACCTGTTAGTTTGCCCTCAGTGATAGGGAAAATGATGGAATCACTTCTGAAAGAAAGAATTGTTGAGTACCTAGAGGCCAGCAGGGCACAGGACCCAAAGCAGCATGGATTTACAGCAGGAAGGTCATGTCAGATGAATCTAATTGATTTCTTTGACTGGGTAACCAAAGTAATAGACCGGGGAGGGGCTGTGGACATGGCCTACCTAGACTTTAGCAAGGAATTTGACACAGTCCCACACAAAAGATTAATAATCAAGTTAGCCAGCCTGGGAGTGGGTCCCAGGGTGGTAGCCTGGGTAGTAAACTGGCTGCACAACAGGATACGAAGGTAATAGTGAATGGAACACATTCCGAAGAAAGGGGGGTTACTAGTGGAGTACCTCAGGGCTCAGTACTGGGTCCAGTCCTCTTTAACATCTTTGTAGGCGACATTGCAGAGGGTCTGGAGGGACAGGTATGCCTCTTTGCAGATGACACAAAGATCTGTAACAGAGTTGATACACAAGGGGCGTAGAAAGGATGAGAAGGGACTTGGCAAGGTTGGAGGAATGGTCAGACATATGGCAACTTAGATTCAATGCAAAGAAGTGCAAAGTAATGCACCTGGGAAACAAAAACCCAGGAGAAGAGTGTACAATAGCAGGGGAGGTACTAACAACAATAAAAATGGAAAGGGACCTGGGGTAGTCATATCAGATGATCTAAAGGTTGATAAGCAATGTGAGAAGTCAGTAAGGAGAGCCAGGGGGATACTGGGATGCATAGGAAGGGGCATCACAAGTAGAAAAAGGGAAGTGGTTATCCTCTGTACAGACAGTTGGTGAGATCCCATCTGGAGTACTGTGTGTAGTTTTGGAGACCTCATTTACACAAGGACATAGACAGGATGGAAGCAGTCCAGAGGACGGCAACTAAAATGGTGCAGGGTCTGCATCAGAAACCATATGAAGAGAGACTGACAGAGCTTAATATGTATACCCTTGATGAAAGGAGGGATGGGGGGACATGATAGAAACTTTCAAGTACTTCAAGGGAATCAACAAAGTCCAGGAGGGTAGCATCTTTCAGAAAAGAGATGTGTAAGAACAAGGGGCACAATTTAAAGATAGATGGGAGGACGGCTCAGGGATAATGTGAGAAAATTTTTTTCACAGAGAGAGAGAGAGTGGTGGATGCATGGAACTGCCTTCCTGGGGAGGTTGTTGGGTCTAAAACAGTGGAGGAATTCAAACATGCATGGGACAGGCATAAGGCAGTTGCAGTGCGGGGTGGCAGGAAGTAGGCTGTTGGCTAACTAGACTCTGCAGCTTATCCAGTAGGTAGGGAAGTGGGCAAACTGGGTGGGCCAAGTGGTCCTTATCTGCCATCAAAGTCAAAGTCAAAACAGCTGAGAGCTGTTTGCACTGAGTGGAATCACGGGCACTGAGGGAAATCAATGAAGTTGGCAGGGGGAGATATAAGAAGAATGCAAAGAATGGCATATGGCAACTAAG
This sequence comes from Neoceratodus forsteri, assembly GCA_016271365.2. Classification (NCBI taxonomy): domain Eukaryota; kingdom Metazoa; phylum Chordata; order Ceratodontiformes; family Ceratodontidae; genus Neoceratodus; species Neoceratodus forsteri. The sequence goes on along the minus strand of CM028133.1, from coordinate 78,528,185 downwards.
ATCCGTTGCAAGTGCAAAGTAATGCACCTGGGAAACAAAAACCCAGGAGAAGAGTACACAATAGCAGGGGAGGTACTAACAACAACAAAAATGGAAAGGGACCTGGGGGTAGTCATATCAGATGACCTAAAGGTGGGTAAGCAATGTGAGAAGTCGGTAACGAGAGCCAGTAGAATACTGGGATGCATAGGAACGGGCATCACAAGTAGAACAAGCACTTGTCAATGCCGAATGTTGTCTTGCTGGCATTGGCATTAGTAGTGCAGAAGTTAGAGAGATGCATAATAGGAATGGCAGTGAAGTATTGAACTGATGCCAACCCCACCCCCACCCTGCAGAGACTGACAGGCACTGGGATGCGCCTTTGGATCATTGGCCATAGCGCTCACGCCATTTCACCTCACCCTACCCTGCAGACACCGACAAGAGTTGTGGTGTGCCTTGGGGTCTTCTGGCCTCACTGTGCGGTTTAGTAAAGTATCCCACACTGATTATTGCGAATGCGTTGTTATGAGCGTGCGTTGCGCAGTTGCTATGCACCTTGTAAAACAGTCATTTTATGGAACATTGTCACCAAATTTTCAACACAGGCATTTTAGGAGCTCTGTTCATGAACAGTATCACTGTCATTTTTGTAATGTGTTCCCGAACACTGATTTCGCACAGCAACCGCACTATTCTGCACCGGAAGTGCAAAAACACATTTCAGCCAGAAGGTGAAAACTGACAGCTGTACAGTTCACAAGAAGGTGTGGTAAAATGCCAATGCTGAGAATCTGGCATGCAAATAGTGTAAATGCACCAACGTACGAGCATTCGTTGCACAGTTGCTGCGCACGCTCATAAAACAGTCACTTTATAGAGTATTGTCACCAAATTGTCCATACAGGCATTTTAGGATCTCTGCTCATGAACAGTGTCACTGTCATTTTCGTAATGTGTCCCGAACACTGATTTTGCACCACGACTGCGCAATTCTGCACCAGAAGTGCGAAAACACATTTCAGCCAGGATGTGAAAAAATGACAGCTGCACAGTTCACAAGAAGGTGTGGTAAAATGCCAATGTTGAGAATCTGGCATGAAAATATTGCGAATTCACTAACTTACGAGTGTGCGTTGCACAGTTGCTATGCACGCTCATAAAACAGCCATGTGTTGGATTTTTCCCACCAAATTTGCAACATAGGGTTTTTGAGAGCCCCCCTCATGAGCTGTGGCACCTGTCATCCTTATTATCGGTCTTGAAAGGTGATTCCGCAGTGACTGCGAAATCACCTTTCCGGACTGAATAACACCATGACAGTGCAAGAATTCATGAGAAGGGGTCCCAAAAACCCCATGTTGAAAATTTTGGGCCAAAATTCACAAAAATGCCTGAGATATGTACTGAAGTTGGAAAAAAAACTATCTATCCCATTATACAGCTTACCGGCATTTCCTCAGCTCGCGGTCGGCTTTGAAGAGTGCAGACGTGTTCCCAGTCCACCGATGATCGTCGTGCCAAGCTTCGGAGGTAAGTATGGGGTGTGGAGGGTGTAGGGAGGCAGGGTGTGCAGTGGGTGGGTGGGTGCGGTGGGGGCAGGGGGCATGGAGACTACGAGGACTGTTTTCCTTTACAGGTAGTAAAGGAAAAGAAAACATTGAGGACAGTTTTTTTCCAGGGATTTGGCATGCTGGGTGGGCTCCCAGCGTGCCACCTAACTGTTTGGGGGTCTGTAGCTGACGGGGATTGGGCACCCTCGCCAGCAGACAACACGGAGGGGAACGTTTATGCCGACGGGATTGGGCACTCTGTCGGCACACAAAGAAGGGGATGCAGAGCCGAGGGGGTTAGGGCACCCCTCAGCATTAAACAATTGGGGTTATTTCTGCCAATGGGGAGTGGGCTCCCCTGTTGGCACACAAGGAAAGGGGGGGCCGGGTAACAGCCGAGGGTGGGATTGGGCAACCCCTTGGCATTACATAATTGGTGGGGGCACTTTATGCTGACAGGGAGTGGGCTCCCCCGTTGGCACATTGACAGGGAGTAGGAGCAGCCAATAGGGGATTGGGCACCCCCGATGTTGGCAGTTCTACGACTGTGTCTCCGCCATGCACATAATGGCGGCGAGCACGGCAAGAAAAGGACCACTGCATCTGATGAGCTTTGCTCATGTAACCCCCCTGCAAATGGGGGTTCCCAAAAGACTTCCAGGAGCTTGCTTGAATGCTCCAAGCCTGAATGGTGTTTGGCATTTAAGCCATTTATCAGTGAGTGTTTTTAGAGCCTCTGGTACTGTCTCTTTAAGAGCTGTCTGCTTGCAGACATAATTAGTTTGTATGGGGGGACTGTGTGCTTCTCTGAGTACCACTCGAGCTGCTGCCAATTCACTTCATTTTGCAGTCACTAGGAGTGCAAGGGAACCTATCTGAAAGATGTAACTGTTTGCCAGAAATTATTTAGAGTAATAATGAAATTACAGTTTGTCTAACCTGCTTTCTTTGCAGTCAGAACTGTGTCTAGTTCCCCATTCTAGTTTTGAACTGCTGAACTGGACCAATCAGTGTGGGGTAAGCTAGCTCTAAAATGATGCCTTGGACGAATCAGAACTTGGACTCATAATCTGAGCCAGCCACAAGGATTGTATGGGCAGTGACTCTGGGAGATGTAGTTTAGACTTCAGTGCCTTTTGGACCAACAGCAGCAGTCTATTGTGAGTGACAGCCAATCCAGTCAAGAACTGGGAGGAACTAAAAGGAAGTGCCGGTTCTAGTCGAGTTGGAGTTCAGTTGAGCTTTGGCAGTGAAGAAGGAAGGAGCCCTGTGCTTTTTCAGTGTGCAGTTTAGTCAAAAACGGTGTAAGGCCCAGAGTTCGGTCTGCAGCTTGTGTAACAGCTTGTTAGGACTGAATCCGTCCTGTGAAAAGAATCAAAGGATCTCTGAAGAGTAGAAACCAGGCTCACCCTGTAGAAGACTGGAAGAATTGCTGAAAATTGCACTCGGGTCTGTCAGGAACTGAATCTGCTGTGTTCTCCCGGTATTGTGCAGTAATTGCGATCGATACAGATGCAGCCTGCCTGGTATAGTACTTTCTTTTATATGGATGTGTGAAGAGGTTTGTGTACCTCAAGTGAGCCCTGCTGACATTGAAGGACCCTATCTTATTTGGAGGTCGTGAGTACTAATTCAGGGTTGCTCCCTGTTGAATTGCCACATTAAATCCAAATGGAATTACTGTACTGCTGACTGTTTAATTCTCCTTTTCTCTGTGTGAAAGGGCCCCTACCAGCTGCCACGGTTTGGACTAGCCACTAGGGCTTTGGTACCCAGGGACAGTAACTGATAGGGATAGGCCTGTGCACAGAGCCATAGGTAGATTATTAGAGTGATAAGCTAATTAACCTGATTTCCCCTGTCTTGTTATATCCCCTAAATAAATCAGAGCTGCTTGTTTCAGCAAAGTTATACTGCCTGAGGTATTTGTCTATGTTAAAGTACTGTACTGTGATTGTTGCACTGTATCTCATTTCACAGGAGGTCCCAGTGCGGAACCAGACCTGGGGGTAAGTGTATACCGTGAAGGTAATTCTGATATATTGTGTGGGCCACTAGTGGGAAGAAGGGGTTGCAGTGTCCCAGAGGGCTGTGACCAAGTTAGTTTAACTATTGCAAACCCTGACCTCTGGGTGGAGGCACCCGCCATTGGATCCAGGCCCCTCAACCTGTTAGTGGCAAATCAGGCAGGGGTAGTAGCCCCTGGGATAGCGCCATCTAGGGGTTACACTCAGATTGCAGCAGACCTTTCCTTAGATGTGCTCGCCACATTAGTATGCATGGTGTGGCACCGGCATGCAGGCTGATTGGGGAATGAGGGACGCTCCTACTGATGTGTGCCCTGCATTTGCCCAACAGCGACCGAGCCTCCAAATCCCCACTGCCGCAAGATGTTGGCTTGCGCAGGCATGGCAAACCAACATAAAAAGGGAAGTGGTTATCACTCTATACAGACAGTTGGTGAGACCCCATCTGGAGTACTGCATACAGTTTTTGAGACCTATTCTATGCAGGGACATAGACAGGATGGAAGCAATCCAGAGGAGGGCAAATAAAATGGTGCAGGGTCTGCAGCAGAAACCATATGAAGAGAGGCTGAGAGAGCTTAATATGTATACCCTTAATGAAAGGAGGGACAGGGGGGACATGATAGAAACTTTCAAGTACCTCAAGGGAATCAACAAAGTCCAGGAAGGTAGCATCTTTCAGAAAAAGATGTGTAAGAACAAGGGGGCACAACTTAGAGATAGAGGGGGGATGGCTCAGGGGTAATGTGAGGAAAATCTTTTTCACAGAGAGAGTGGTGGATACATGGAACTGCCTTCCTGGGGAGGTCATTGGGTCTAAAACAGTGGGGGAATTCAAACATGCATGGGACAGAGATAAGGCAATTATAGTGAGGGGTTGCAGGAAGTAGGCTGTTGGTTAACTAGAATCTGCAGCTTATCCAGCAGGTAGGAAAATGAGCAGACTGGGTGGGCCAAGTGGTCCTTATCTGCCGTCAAAGTCTATGTTTCTATGTTTCTAAATATTTCTTCACATAACTGGTGGCAGATGGCTGTAACAAAATACTAAGGGAAGTTGTCTGCTATGTGTGAAATCAATGGATGCATTCAAACATGGGACTAGTAAAGGCAGTAGGAGGAGTGGAGGGGGGAAGAATGAAGGACTGAATAGCCACTAGGATCATCACATCCAATCTTACATAGGGCTGGGCAGACATGATGGGCCGCAGAGCCTTTTCTGTCATCATCTTCTATGCTACTATGCTACTGTGTTACTGAGCCCAGAAATACACTAGTGCACTAGGGAATGAGGATTCAGACTCAGTCCTGATCCCACCTCCCAGCTGCATGTCTCACACTCTTGCTACCAGCATGTTTCTCAGATGAGTCGCTCCTTCCCATGCCACACTTTATCAATGGGAGAGGAGGGGTTCACAATGATTGTGACGGAGGCACACATTTGGTGTGCCCCTGAAGAATAAGGGCACATATAAAAACAAGCATTTGACAATGCCGAATGTTGCTTACTTATATGTGCCCCTACAATGCAAAGCATCATGGGTTGCATATAAATCACACAAAGAATAGTATTGGTCATCATTAAGCAGATTCAGATGTGAAGCCTCTTCACGTTTGCAAAGGGTGCTAACAGAACACTTCTATTAGCACCCTTTGCAAACTGTGTGAGAGGCCTTTCGGCACCATTCAATTCTGCTTAAAGTTGGACCAGCATAACATTCTGTGGTGATTTGCATATGCAGCCCATGATGCTTTGCATTGTAGGGGCATGTGTGATTTTGTATTTTCTTGAAACTTGGCTTCCCAGCCAAATGCCCTTTGGGGTAACCCTTGCCTCAGTGTTTATGCACAGAGGTTCTTTGTCTTACTTATATGTGCTGTTTAGGTATTTGGAAGTGAAAGTACCATGCCTAAAAACTAAGAATCCCCCCCCAAGACATCCATTGTATTATTACAGCAAGCATAACAGCATAGCTCAGTACTTAGCTCAGTTAGAGAAATAAACAAAACAACTTAATCTGTATTATTACAGCAATCCTAAAAGTATCCAATCATTGCTTTGTGTCCACTCCAGAGACCCTGCTGTAATATAGGACCACAGAGGACCTGGGCGGGAGGGTGTGCAACTCTAAAGTCCCAGCAGAGCTCCATTGAGCTCACTTTCTCCCCTCCTCTCTCTCTCACTCGCTTGTTCTGTTTCCCCCAGAGCTGCAGGCTGCCTTTTTGTACTGGGCTCCTGCCTGCGTTGGCACCTTTTTTTGCCCACAAAGAAATCTGCACTAGTTCCAACAGCGCTCCGTTGAGCTCGCTCACTTCCCGTCTGTCACATGGTTATTCTGTTTCTCCCGGCGCTGCAGGCTGCCCTTTTGTACTGGGCTCCTGCCTGTGTTGACACATTTTGCAACCCACAAAGACATTCACAGCTGTCCCAACAGAGCTCCATTGAGGTCGCTCACTTACCCTCTCTCACTCGCTCATTCTGTTTCTCCTGGTGCTGCAGGCTGCCCTTTTGTACTGGGCTTCTGCCTCCGTTGACGTCTTTTTCTGCCCACAAAGAAATCTGCAGCAGTCCCAACAGAGCTCCACTGAGCTCACTCACTCTCCCTCTCTCACTCACTCATTCTGTTTCTCCCGGCGCTGCAGGCTGCCCTTTTGTACTGGGCTCCTGCCTGCATTGGTGCCGTTTTCTGCCCACAAACAAATCTGCAGCAGTCCCGATAGAGCTCCGTTGAGCTCGCTCACTCCACCTCTCTCACTTGCTCATTCTGTTTCTCCCACCACTGCAGGCTGCCCTTTTGTACTGGGCCCCTGCTAGGCATTGACACCTTTCTCTGCCCACAAAGAAATTCGCAGTAATCCCGACGGAGCTCCATTAAGATCGCTCACTCCTCCTCCCTCACTCGCTCATTCTTTCTTTCTCCCGGTGCTGCAGGCTGCCCTTTTGTACTGGGCTCCTGTCTGCATTGGCACCTTTTTCTGCCCACAACAAAATCCACAGCAGTCCCGACAGAGCTCAGTTAAGCTCAGTCACTCCCCCTCTCTCACTCACTAATTTCCCAGAGTGACTGTGCTATTCTGCGCTGGAAGCACAAAAACTTATTTTGGCCAGGATGTGAAAAACGACAGCTGCACCGTTCATAAGGAGATGTGAAAAAATGCCAGTGTTAAACATCTGGCATGAAAATATTACTAATCTGCGAAGTTACAAGGTGCTTGGAAACTGCGCAATGTACGCTCATAACACAGTCATTTTATGGACTTTCATCACAAAATTTTCAACATAGGGATTTTAGGACCTCTGCTCATGAACAGTGTCACTGTGATTTTCTTAATGTGTCCCAAACACTGATTTCCCATAGTGACCGCGCTATTCTGCGCCGTAAGTGCAAAAACGCATTTTGTCCAGGATGTGAAAAATTACAGCTGTACTGTTCATAAGGAGATGTGGAAAAATGCCAATTTTGAAAATCTGGAGTGAAAATATTGCAAATTCGTTAAGTTATGAACGTGCGTAGCAACTGTGCAATGCACGCGCGTAAAACAGTAATTTTTTTGATTTTTCATACCAGATTTGCAACATAGGCTTCTTGAGAGCCCACCTCATGAACACCGGCACTGTCATTTCATCAATCTGTCCCAAAAGGTGATTCCATGCAGTGACCATGAAATCACCTTTTGAGACTGAATAATGCCATGACAGTTGCTGAATTCATGAGGAATGGTCCCAATAACCCCCTGTTGAAAATTTGGTGCCAAAATTCCCAAAAATGCCTGAGATATGCACCAAAGTTGAAAAAACCCTATTTATGCCATTATACAGCTTACCGGCATTTCCTCAGTTCGCGGTCAGCTTTGAAGAGTGCAGACGTGTTCCCGGTTCACAAGATCATCGTGCCTGGCTCTGGAGGTAAGTATGGGAGAGGGGGTGGGAGGCAGGGCATGCAGAGGGTGGTGCAGGTTGGGGAGGGGCAGGAGACTCGAAGGACTGTTTTCTTTTTAGCAGGTTTAAAAAACATTGCAGGGCCAGTTTTATTTTCAGGGGCATGTAACATGCTGGGGTGGGCTCCAGCGTACCCATCTAGTGTTTTTTGGGGGAATCATGGCCGATGGGGGGGTTAGGCACTCCCATGGCACATACTGAAAGGAGGACTCAAGAGCCGAGGGGGATTGGGCACCCCCCTCAGCACAGAATGAAAATTGGGGGGAAACTTGTGCCAACGGGGAGTGGGCTCCCCCATCAGCAAGGGGAAGGGGGACTGAAGCCAATGGAAATTGGCTGCCCCGTTGGCAAGCCCTGCAATGAGGGTTTGCTCCCTCATTGAAGCAGATGACCCTGCAATGATGAGGCGGCCCCTGATTGCAGCGGCTAAAATGTTTCAAGGTGGAGGCACGCTGGCTGAACTAGTAGCAGCAGCAGTGTGCCACTCCATTGGGAAATGCGGGCCAAGCCTCCAAAAGCAGTGGGGGCATTGGCCACAACAGTGCCGCACTTCCACAACCTGCTTCTGCAGCAAGCTGCCGCAACATGTTTCTTGCGCATGCACACAAACAACATAAAAATATGCTATTTATCAGTGTTCATACAAAATGCAAAAACAGTAAAACATTGCATAAGAAGATACTTGTGAAACGCATACATGTAGCTTCATGTCAGAAGATAATTGAATACTCTTCCTAGAGTTACACATGTGACACAAATTCCCAGAGACCAAACCACAGACTCTCCAGTAATAAACATCACCCCCCTATTTGGATTCTAGAGGAGTGGGACTATTGTTTATTTTTATTTTAACATAGAAACATAGACTTTGACAGCAGATAAGGACTGCTTGGCCCACCTAGTCTACCCATTTCCCCTATCTACTGGATAAGCTGCAGATCCAGTTGACCAACAGCCTATTTCTTCCTAACCCCAAAAGAATTGCCTTATGTCTGTCCCATGCATTCTTGAATTCTCCCACAGTTTTAGACCCCACAGCCTCCTCAGGAAGGCAGTTCCATGTGTCCACCACCCTCTCTGTGAAAAAACACTTCCTCACATTGCCCCTGAGCCATCCCCACCCTCTATCTTCAAATTGTGTTCCCTTGTTCTTGTGCATCTCTTTTTCTGAAAGATGCTACCCTCTTGGACTTTGTTGATACCACGGAGGTGCTTAAAAGTTTCTATCATGTCCCCCCTCTCCCTCCTTTCCTCAAGGGTATACTTATCAATCTCCTTTAGTCTCTCCTCGTATGGCTTCTCTTGCAGACCCTGAACCATTTTAGTTGCCGTCTTCTGGACTGCCTCCATCCTTTCTATGTCCTTGTGGAGATGGTGTCTCCAGAACTGGACACAGTACTCTAGATGGGGTCTCATCAACTGTCTGTACAGAGAGATAATAATTTCCTGTTTTCTGCTGGTGATGTCTCTCCCTATACATCCCAATATCCCCCCAGCCCTCCCTACTGCCTTCTCACATTGCTTGCTAACCTTAAGGTCATCTGATATGATTACCCTCAGGTCCCTTTCTATTTTTGTTGTTGTTACTACACCCTCCCCCCCAATTATGTACTCTTTCCCTGGGTTTTTGTTTCCCAGGTGCATTATTTTGCACTTCTTTGCACTGAATCCAAGCTGCCATACTTCTGACCATTCCTCCCACCTTGCCAAGTCCCTTCTCATCCTTTCCACCCCCCTTGTGTATCAACCTTGTTGCAGATCTTTGTGTCATCTGCAAAGAGGCATACTTTTCCTTCAAGTATTTTAGTTTAGTTTTTGATGGCTGGGAAAGGAAGGCTAGACAATACTGCCTATTTTCAAACTTATGGGGGGGGTGTTTATACTGATGTAAGCACCCCCTTGTGGGGATGCTTATTAAAGTGACCCTCTCCTCCCAATTTCCCACATTTGGTGTTGGGGGCTGGCCTGCCCACTGGTTGGGCAGGGACAGTCCCTTCCCAAGGGCAATTAATGGGTGGATTTGGGGCAGTTTGGGGAGGCTCGCAGGAGATTGAGAGAATGGGAACATCCAGTGGGCTGGGGCATCGGCCCTGGCCCGGGTTTCAGGCCTTGGCAACTCGGTGCTGGTAGTACATTCGGAGGAGAGGTGGGTGGCCTAGGGATCTGTGGCGTGTCTGGGGCTGGGCCCTTTGTGAGAGCCACAGCCTGGGGAAGAAGATGGAGCCCACCTGTGTGCAGCATGGCACCAGGAAGAGAGACGGGCCTAGTTCCTGACTTGAGGCCTGGAGTAAGTCCGGAGTGGAGGGGATGGTGCAGTGGTGGCAGCCTGTGTTGTGGGGATGGTGGTGGTGGCAGTCCACCTTCTCTGTACCTGTATGGCACTCTGGTTTCATAAGACAGCCTGCTGGGAGAGATTATGGGTGCCTGATGCATCCCTCGGAATGCCCGCAGCTGTGTTTTGCGGGGATGCCAGGAGCCCGGGTGCTTTATTCCCTGTGTTGCAGGATGGAAGGGAAAAGAATCAGGAGAGCTGTAGCCTGTTATTTCACCACTGCAAATGTGCAGGAGGAAGAGCGTTGGGCCCTAGTTCATGCTGCTGTGCTCTGAGTCATCCGAGATGTAACAGGAGCCCGGCCTGTGTTGTGCTGCTGCCAGAAGTGTTCTGAGCTCCCTGGCTCTGCAGTATTCAGCATCACAGCCTTCTTGGCCACAAGACTGGTGCCATGACTCTATGCCACAGAAGAAATGTTCTCCCTATCAAGCCATGCCCCCAGTTCCCGAGAGCTGTGAAATGTTATTTGGCTGAAAAGAAATTAATTTGTTTGTTTAAATTTTTCTCCAGTGTGGTCTCCTGCTGCTTTAATATGAATTGTGAAGCTTGCCTGCTAATGCCAGCTTGCCTCCACAGTTTGGGACTCCTAGTTGCCAGCACCCCATTTTCTTGGCTGCAGTCTATGAGTGCCAGTGAACCCTGTGATCTGATCCAGGTATGTGTTAGTTTTAATTTGTTTTCTGTATGTGGTTCGGCTACTATGTGGTGCCCCTCCCCTTTTCACCATCAGGCCCCTAGACAGCGGGGGGGGGGGGGTGCTACACTGATAAAAAACAACTGTGATTGAATTAGATGAAGCTATTAGTAATATTTTAGCAAATGAGGAATATTTGCCCAGGACACCAGGGAAATTGCCCTGCTGTTTTTAAGAAGTGCAGTGGGATCTTTAATGTTGACCTGAGCAACCACCAGAAAAGGCAGGACATCTCATCTGAAGAATGGCACACCCTGACAGTGCAGCATTCCCTTAGTACTGCACTCAGGTGCCAGTGTTTATGGTATGAGCCCAATCCTGGTGTGGGACTAGAACCCACAACCCTCTGGCCTACAGGTGGAAATGCTACCAATTGAGCCATGCTGACACCTAAAGAATGGCTAGAACATTAAGACGTTCCCCCAAAGATGTCAGTTGATACATTTTATAAAAGGTAAGGGGTCAGTGTGCTTTTAGATGGGGTGGAACAGGACTGTATGGTGAGAGTAGGGGTGGAGGCATGGGAAGGTTGTGAGCATGAGTCCTGCAGCCTCTACCAGAGACCATCCAAACTGAATATTATGGCCCATCCAACACACCTCTAGCACTAAGAGGCTGTCATTAAAAAGTAAAGCCACAGGTCAGCTTTTCAATGCAGCAGTAGTGCTGCTGCTTGGAACGTTAGTGACCGGGGTTCAGAAACAAGCCTGAGTCATTGGGGGCTGGCTGAGGGCAGGAAAACTGATTGTCCCAGTTGATGTTCCTTTCCTCCGGGGAAGGAGGGTGACAGATACTCCTTGCTATACCGCCCCCTCGGTAACGACAGATGGAGGTGCAGTGGGGACTGTAAGGGAGGAAAGGATGCCTCCAATATTCTTGTGTTTGCATCCATGCAGAGAGCACATGATGTCCCAGCATGAAGCATCCTCAAGGGAGGAACAGGATGCAAAATCCCCAAACCAGGCGGCATGAAAGCTCCTTGCCACACCCACTGACCTCACTCACTGACATGGGCACTCTCCCTGAACAACTGGCTACAATGTTCCAAAAGGACGTGGCCCAGCCTGAGGGCCCTGCCATGGGGGGCAATCTGTGGAGTAACATGGGAAACCAGATAAGTTCTAGAAGAAGGCATGGTGATGGGCTTTGAAAAAAGGCCAGCCCAATAATGACTTGGGATCAGTGAGCTAGTTTGCAGCTCATAGCTGTTGTTGCTGCCGATGGCCATGTTTCCTGGTTAAGAAGGGAGATGCACCTCTCACACTCCCTAAGCTACTCTTGTGTAGACTGTGGGGGGGGCCTTGGTGCACATTGGCCCTTGCCCCCTCCACAGGATTATTGTGAACCAAAATGGATGCTGTGGCTTCTATAAGCAGAAAGGAGGAACAGAAAAATGCAATAAAAATCAGTCCATGGCCATCAGAATGACTCTTGGGTCCTGTGCCACATTGAAGCTGTGCCATTGAGATCGTGGGTGAGCAGTCGCTGGTTGGCTCTGAAAGAGGATCCATATGGAGGATACGAATCTGTCCTCTTTACTCCAGTCCAGCCTCCTGTCCACGTAAGGGACAAACAACAGTCTTGTCCATTAACGCAGAAGTATTGTGTTAGTCAGTAAAAGAGTTCATCATACAATTTGTTTAGTAATAATTTAAAAGGACACTGTCAACCAATTTTGCATCATAGGTAAAACCCCGCATTTTCTGATTGCTATCTTCTCTAAAATTCATTGATGTTGCTGTTTGTTTTATCTGCTTCATTTCTAAGTAGAACCAAAATAGATACTAACTATACTCAACCTTATTTTGTTTCAGATCTTTAATCTACTTTTCGTGCATACTTCTTGAACATTTGGAACTCCCCAAAACAGTGCAGCCACTCATGATGCAATAGTCTTCTCCCCTCCCACTGCATTTTGAGTGGGTTGACACTGCAGAGGTGTTTCCAAGTCCAGGAATGATACAGTGGGTATTGATAAAAAAAATGTAAACAAATATGTTTTTGTGTGGTAACACCAGTATGGGGGCAGTCTTTTTGTTGTTTTACTTTTTAAAAATCAGACTCAAACTACCAGCTACTTTAGCAGTCTCTACAGAACATGACCAATCATTAAATGTGTTGTTTAAACTAAACACATTTTGAGGCCTAAACAGGTTGACAATGTCCCCTTAAATTGTAACATAATTTGCTTAATCATCAGTATATTTTCTCTCTCTGATTTTTTAATATCACTTTTATTACTAATTTTAAAATTAATGACCAAAGTCATTAAAGATGGTCACTGCAAGCAATTAAAAAAAAAATATTTCCCTCAAGGTTACTTTCAGAATTTACATACTGAATTCATGCTGTGGATGCACTAGGAGGGTGCTAGGCATACATGTCTGATAGTAAACAGCACAGCGCCACACCAGGATGTTTACATTATTCATAGTGGGCGTGGCCAGAGAGTAGGGACTTTTAGAAACTTCAAAACCCCATATCCCAGTCTCGGAATAAAATACATTGTAATTAGAAAATGGATATGTTGTTGTTTTGTTGCCAGAAATACGATATTATAAAAACTGCATGATGCGATTTTATATCCCCTTCAATAAATACTGCTGCTTTTTTGCAATGTATCAAATGGTGCAATGTATACATTTTGATCAGTAATCTGGAATTGTGGTATGAACCGTGCTGACAAGTTGTGGTGTGGGGAAATACTAGTAGTCATGGTTTGATTATAATTAATAGATGAATAATATACAGAAATATATAACAGTAGATTGTGGGGAAGTTTGAAAAGGATGAAGTACACAAAGATATGTTGAAAATTAGAAATAGTAATTAAGGAATGAAAAGTGTGAGAAAGAAGATGGAGATTCATGATGAAATTAACACAGTGGTCTTTTATAAAATAGTAACACATGAAAGAAAAATTATGTTTAAAAAAAAAAAAGAAATATATTTTTTATAACTTCTGTATGTTTTAGTAGGTGCAACCTGCCCAGCCTGAAGAAGGAGTCAGTGGGTACCCTGAAGTGCTGGCGGGCAAACAGACACAACTTGACATTTTGCTGCACCAGACAGAAAAATAAACACAAAAATGTTTTCAAAAATAAAAACTTGATGAGAGGGGTCTTTTATTCCAATATAGTGCTATTAAATAAAAATGTATATTACAAAAATTGTATTTGTACTGTGGCTGTGTTTACCCACTGCCACCACTGGATGTCACTGTGAGCACTAACATGGGGGAGGGTGACATAAGGGTGCAGTGTCTGGGGGATATGAAGACATAAAAGACAGATGACAATTTTACAAGCAAATATGAGACAGCGCTGCTGTTCCCTGTCTCTGCCCCACACAGATGCTGTCTGATTTGTGATTAATAAATCTTGTTTGCAAACACCCTGCTGTCCTGGCCTCCCAAACAAAGGGTGTGCCATATGTCTCCCTGTGAGGCTGCTAAAACATCAAGAGCCTAGTCCCTCAGCTCAGAGAGGGGAGCTGCCTCATCCTTACCAAACCAGATACCTCTCTCTGACTTCACAGATGCATGCACAATATGGGATTGAAACGTTCATATGGACTGGCCTGACTCTCTTGATATAGTAAGAAGTCCTGAACTCAAACAAACAAGAAATAATGGTGTATCAGCATGGATGACTATGTAATGCTCAGGTGTGTGTTCCCTATGTGATACCTTGTAACCAGTTAGGTTAATCCAAGGTGTGTATTGTCTACAGATTTCATCATGTGACACCCTGTGACCAGTTAGGTAAATCTCACGTGGGTATTCTCTATGGATTTTCCTATGTGACACCCTTTGATCAATTAGGTAAATCTCAGGAGTGTGTTTCCTCTACATTTTGTCATGTGACACACTGTGACAAGTTAAGTAAATCTCATAGGTATAGTCCCTGTGGCTTTCCCCATATGATAGCCCATGATCAATTAGGTAAATCTCAGGTTCGTATTCCCCATGGATTTCCTCATCTGTCACCCCGTGACCAGGTAGGTAAATCTCAGTTATGTATGCCCCATGGATTTCCCCATCTGTCACCTTATGGCCAGTTAGGTAAATCTCATGCGTGTATTCACTATAATTTTCCCCACTGACACCCTGTGACCAGTTAGGTAAATCTCAGGTGTGTATTCACTATAATTTTCCCCACTGACACCCTGTGACCAGTTAGGTAAATCTCAGGTGTGTATTCACTATAATTTTCCCCACTGACACCCTGTGACCAGTTAGGTAAATCTCAGGTGTGTATTCACTATAATTTTACCCACTGACACCCTGTAACCAGTTAGGTAAATCTCAGGTGTGTATTCACTATAATTTTACCCACTGACACCCTGTGACCAGTTAGGTAAATCTCAGGTGTGTATTCACTATAATTTTCCCCACTGACACCCTGTGACCAGTTAGGTAAATCTCAGGTGTGTATTCACTATAATTTTCCCCACTGACACTGTGACCAGTTAGGTAAATCTCAGGTGTATATTCACTATAATTTTCCCCACTGACACCCCGTGACCAGGTAGGTAAATCTCAGGTGTGTATGCCCCATGGATTTCCCCATCTGACACCCTGTGACCATTTAGGTAAATCTTATGTGTGTATTTGCTATAATTTTCCCCACTGACACGCTGTGACCAGTTAGGTAAATCTCATGTGTGTATTTGCTATAATTTTCCCCACTGACACCCTGTGACCAGTTAGGTAAATCTCATGTGTGTATTTGCTATAATTTTCCCCACTGACACTCTGTGACCAGTTAGGTAAATCTCATGTGTGTATTTGTTATAATTTTCCCCACTGACACCCTGTGACCAGTTAGGTAAATCTCATGTGTGTATTTGCTATAATTTTCCCCACTGACACCCTGTGACCAGTTAGGTAAATCTCATGTGTGTATTTGCTATAATTTTCCCCACTGACACGCTGTGATCAGTTAGGTAAATCTCATGTGTGTATTTGCTATAATTTTCCCCACTGACACCCTGTGACCAGTTAGGTAAATCTCATGTGTGTATTTGCTATAATTTTCCCCACTGACACCCTGTGGCCAGTTAGGTAAATCTCAGGTGTGTATTCGCTGTAATTTTCCCCACTGACACCCTGTGACTATTTAGGTAAATCTCAGGTGTATGCCCTATGAATTCCACTACATGACCCCTGTGACCAGTTGGGTGATTTCAGGTGTGTATTCACTATGGATTTCCCCATCTGACACCCTATAATTAGTTAGGTAGTCCCAGGTGTGTATTCCCTATATTTTCCCCATCTGACACCCTGTGATCAGGTATGTAAATCTCAGATGTGTATTCACTATGGATTTCCCCATCTGACACCCTGTGATCAGTTATAATAGGTAAATCCCAGGTGTGTATTCCCTATGTTTTCCTCAGCTGACACCCTGTGATCAGGTAGGTAAATTTCAGATGTGTATTCACTATGGATTTCCCCATCTGACACCCTGTGATCAGTTATAATAGGTAAATCCCAGGTGTGTTTTCCCTATGTTTTCCTCAGCTGACACCCTGTGATCAGGTAGGTAAATCTCAGATGTGTATTCACTATGGATTTCCCCATCTGACACCCTGTGATCAGTTATAATAGGTAAATCCCAGGTGTGTATTCCCTATGTTTTCCTCAGCTGACACCTTGTGACCAGTTTGTTAAATCTCAGGTGTATATTCACTATGGATTTCCCCACCTGACACCTTTTGAACAGTAAGATAAATCTCAAGTGTGTATTCCCTATGGATTTCCCCATCCAACACCTTTTGAACAGTTAGGTAAATCTCAGGTGTGTATTCTCTATGGATTTCCCCATCTGACACCCTGTGATCAGTTAGGTAATCTCCAGTGTGTATTTTCTTATGAATTTCCACATGTGAGAGGGACACTCTGTGATCAGTTAGGTAGGTCACAGATGTGTATTCCCCATGAATAGTCCCCTAGTGACACACTGTGGTAAGTTAGGTACAGCACAGGTATGTATTCCCTATGAATTTCCGCATGTGCAACACTGTAATCAGGTAGATCACAGGTATGCATTCTTTATGAATTTCCACATGTGACACACCGTGATCAGTTAGGTAGATCACAGGCACATATTTCCTATGATTTCCATGTGTGACACACCGTGATCAGTAAGGTAGATCACAGGTACGTATTCCCTATGAATTTCCACATGTGATACACTGCGATCAGTTAGGTAGATCACAGGTACGTATTCCCTATGAATTTCCACATGTGACACACCGTGATCAGTTAGGTAGATCACAGGTACGTATTCCCTATGAATTTCCGCGTGTGCCACACTGTAATCAGGTAGATCACAGGTATGCATTCTCTATGAATTTCCACATGTGATACACCATGATCAGTTAGGCAGATCACAGGTACGTATTCCCTATGAATTTCCACATGTGTGACACACCGTGATCAGTTAGGTAGATTACAGGTACGTATTCCCTATGAATTTCCACATGTGATACACCGTGATCAGTTAGGTAGATCACAGGTATGTATTCCCTATGAATTTCCACATGTGACACACCGTGATCAGTTAGGTAGATCACAGGTACATATTCCCTATGACTTTCCACATGTGACACACTGTGATTAGTTAGGTAGATCACAGGTATGTATTCCCTATGAATTTACACATGTGACACACTGTGATCAGTTAATTAGATCACAGGGAGGCACATATTCCCTATGAATTTTCCCATGTGCTACACTGTGATCAGTTAGGTAGATCACAGGTATGTATTCCCTATGAATTTCCCCATGTGACACACCATGATCAGTTAGGTAGATCACAGGCACGTGTTCCCTATGAATTTCCCCATGTGCCACACTGTGATCAGTTAGGTGGATCACAGGCACATATTCCCTATGAATTTCCCCATGTGATACACTGTGATCAGTTAGGTAGATCACAGGCAGGTATTCTCTATGAATTTCCTCATGTGACACACCGTGGTCTGTTAGGTTGATCAAAGGTACATATTACCTGTGAATTTCCCCCATGGAAAACCCTGTAATTTGTTTGGTAGATCATTCATGAGGGATACCTCCAATATGCTGCTCTGTCTAGAGGGTACGGTTGAATATAACTGCATTCTAGCTAAACTAGATGTTAATGCCTTACTCATAACCATTCCACACAGTTGGGAGTTGGAACCAATTGAATACTCTTTGCAGAGAGACAGAATTACCCCAAGAAAAATCTCTATGTTGATTGACCTTACTGAAATAGTTCTTAAAACATGTTTACATTTCTTCAGAGGCACTGCCTCCAGGTGAAAGGGATAGCAGTGAGACATTAGCCCCTAGTCTGGCTAGTCTGTAAATGGACCAGTGGGAAGAGTTGGTAGTTCTGAGGATAGTGTCAATGAGTGTCTCTACAAATTGCTGTTGTGGAGATACTTTATTGATGACATGTGTGGAAGAGCACAGGGAATAACTAGAAGATTTTGTAACATGGTTAGAAAGCATTCACTCGAATATGAAATTCCAGTTGAACTGGGATTGAGCCGGGATTCACTTTTATATCTGAGGATAATAAAGCAGGGGAATGGCACATTACTTACAAACTTTCATACAAAGGCAACTGGTTGCAACAGTTGTATGATTTTCATGTTTCTGACCTTTATGATTTTCCTTCCGAATGTTATCCCATGCGCCCACCACCATCTTCATATTTTTTCACGGAGCTAGTGGTGGACACATGGAACGGCCTTCCTGAGGAGGTTGTGTCGTCTAAAACAGTGGGGAAATTCAAGAATGCATGGAATAGACATAAGGCAATTCTGGTGGGGAATAGGAAGAAGTAGGCTGTTGGTTAACTAGGACTTGCAGCTTATCCAATAGGTAGGGACATGGACAGACTGGGTGGGCCAAGCGGTTCTTATCTGCTGTCAAAGTCTGTGTTTGTTTCTATGTTCTTTGTTTCTTAGGGTGCAGGAGCTCAGCCCGTGTAGGGCTTTGTAAGCTAATAGTCATGTAAGTTAATAGTCCTACTTTAAAGGAGATATGCCACTTTACCAGCAGCCAGTGCAGACCATGCAGCGCTGGGGAAATGTGGCATGATCTTGGAAGACATTCTGCAGCAACTGCAGGCATGACAGCATACCTCCACTGACCTCAGGGTAGAGAGCATTGCATTAGTCAAGCTTCGGAATCATAAACACATGATCCAGTGTAGCCAGGTTGTCAGATGGGATAAGGGACTTAATCTGGCAGATGTTCAGTGGGTGGAAAAAGCCATTTCGGACTACTGCCGACACTTGAGCCTCCACTGTCAGTCCCTCATCCAGAATTTCTCACAGATGTTTCACCTTTTTGGTGGCTAAAAACCTAGAAGGACCAAGTCAAAACCCAGTCTTCCTCTAGGCAGCCACCACTCCCTCCTGCAGCCCGCTTCAACCACTAGGACTTCAGTTTTCTCTGGGTTTAGCCACAGCCAGTTTGATGGCATATGGTCTTGGATCTCGACCAGGCATTTATTAAGCACATCAACTGCACCCAATGTCCCAGGTGCAAAGTACATATAGAGCGGAGTATCATCAGCATAGCAATGAAACCCAAGCCCATATTGCCTAATGACCTTACCCAGGATCAGCATATACACCATGTACAACATGTGTGACAGAACCAAACCCTGGGATTCAAACCAGCAGATGACCCTGCATAATTCCTGAGTCAGCCCAAAAGCAGCTCTTGGTCCATGGTGTCAAACACTGATGAGAGATCAAGGAGGACAAGAATAGACCCCTCTATCCCTTGCCCTAAGCAGGTTAAATTATGTAGTTTCTGTGCTATGCCTGGACCTAAATCCAGACTGGAGAGGCACAAAGATATCAAAGGCTACGAGGTGTGCCTCAAACTGGAGTGCAACAATTTTCTCGATAACTTTCCCAAAATGGGGAGGTTAGGCACAGGATGGTAATTCACCAAGACGTCTGGGTCGAAGGATGGTTTCTTCGGAAGAGGTTTCACCAGTGCACATTTAAGCACCACTGAGAACACCCCCTTTGATAAGGAACACCAGGCAATCTCAGTGAACATGGGGACCAGATGCCCAACACAAGTCACAAGTAATTGTACTAGGCTTGGATTCAGGTTGCAAAATGTTGGCTGCAGCTCCAAGATCAACTCACAGACCTCTTCCATCGTCACTGGCCAAACCTCCTCCCAAGACCACTGATTGTGTCCTTGACTCTGAAGATCTCTTCTGTTGGGCTGTTGTTTCCCAGCTGGAGTAATTCCAGCCCTAATGGAGGACACCCTATCTGAAAAGTAACAAGCAAAATCATTATATTTCGCAGGTGAAACTGCTCTCATGGGCTCTAGACAGACAGGATGAAAAATCCTCTCTACAGTCTGAAAGAGCTGCGCTGATTGGTTCTTCCCAGCAGCAATCTCTCTCTCTGGGCAGGAAGTCTGCCTTCCTCTTAGTGATTACCTTCTTATATTCCTCATAATGAGACAAAAGAACTAGTTAGTCCTTCCAGGCCCTGGACCTTCTCCAACAATGCTCCAACCTACATCCCCTGGTTTTCCATACCCTCAGCTTGCTGTCAAACCATGGCGAGCTGAGGCGCAACACCAGGGGACATACACAAACTGACACTATGAGGTCAAAGGCACCCATAATAAACCTATTATAGACCACCACAGCTGCCTCTAAACCTCCAGTGCAAGCTGCCAACATTTCTGAAGTGTCCAGGACCACCATAAGTCCATCTGATCTACGTCTTCTCAAAGGCGATACTGAACTGCCTCCACAGAGAATGGGCTACAAGTGATGGCCCTGAAGTTGAACCTGATAGCAAAGTGATCCGACCAACTGACTGGATCAATCTTGAGATTTTCAACCTTGAGTCACAGGGAGAACAGAGTCCAAGGCATGGCAATGCTGATGGGAGATCCGGTCATAATTGTGCAGCACTAATCAAGTAGTAAAAAACAGCACAAACAAATCAGCGCATGCAATTTAAGCAATCTGTCATTTGATCGCGGTATATTATGTTGCAGTGAAGAAGCGCTAAGTTGTAAGTTACTTCTGCCCTACTGTTTGATGACTTCTATGTGGGAATAACACTTTATCTTACTTGTTCTTGCTTCCATCTTCTATATGGAGACAAGTAAAAGCAGTGCACCAACACTGTGTGTCTCCTTCTCAATGTTCCCTGCATTTTCTCCCTTCACCACAGTTCCCGCATGTAAACATTACTGGACTTAGACTGCACTTCCACTGCAAACCGATCTAAAAGGTAATCTTTATTCCTGTATTCCTGAAATATGTGCGCTGTTAGCTTTATTGAAGCCAAAGAACACAAAGAAAATAGTGAACTCCCAACATCTATCTAAACTCTTGTTTTCATTAGTATGTTTGCTTGCACACATGTGCAAGAAACATAGTGCCACCGGATGAGAATTCATAGGTGTGCCTCCCCCACTTCCAATGCTCTGTTCCCTTTTGCAGGTGCGGCTGCACTGTGCCAATGAATGTCCCCGCTGTCCATGACAGCGTTCAGATGCAGTGGCATACAGTTATGAGGAAAATACCACCACAATCAGCAGTGGTAACATGTAGGCTATTTGCATACTGCCGACAGATCACTTAAGTCACAAATCAGAGCCAAAGCTTTCAAAATTGAAACGGGCAACACAACTTCCCTCACAGTGTTGTGCTGGTTCCAGGACAGGCATTGAGGTTGGGACCAGCCCACAGCAGCCCAGTCGGGCTAAAAAGAAGCAGCAAGAGGCTGCAGAATAAAAGGAAAAGGAATTTTATAAAATGTAAACAAACATGGCAGCCCCAGGACTGATAACCAGTCACCATGCACCATGGAAAGGGCAAGAAGCACTGTGATTGGCTGGGAAGCATCAGCTGATCACAAGACGTCAACATAATTTGAACAGCCACCGGGGTGTCAAGTTTTAGCCCCTGAAGAGAGGGCAAGCTCTGCTCTTGAAGTCAGTCTGTGAGATTCAGCTGAGAAATTCAGGAGGAGGGTTGTGGAACTGACACCCCTCTTGGAGACTGCGTCTGCCAGGCTTTAAGGAGTCAGGTGAATAATGAAAGAGCACTTCTACTGAATAATCTTCAAGGATAGGATGTTTATGAGAAACGTCATACAGCAAGTGACATTGGAAGAGGGTGATCTGCTCACACAGAGTTCCTAGCTGTGATCAAGTCCAACAATTCAGGTATATGTTTTTCTTCTTTTCTTATTTCTGAGGGCCTGGGATGCATCAACATGCACTGTGACACGTACTGTGACAGCACCTCAGCGTATGCTTAACTCCCAGGGCCAGGCAGATCTGCACCTTTTCCGAAAACACAGTATGGGGACTAAGTATGGGATAGGAGGGGAAAGGAGACACAAGAAGAAGGTCAGAATATGCAAGGAAAAATTTTCAACTAAGTAAAGGTAAAACCTGTTTGATTATAAAAGAAGCCAAGCCATAAAGCGGGAGACCGCATGACTGTCTACTGAGTACTGTACAACTGTGCCCCTCCACATGGATCAGGCCACTTTCAACAGTGCATTAGGAGTGCGAAACCTTGACTGCATGGGAACTAAGCATTTGGGCACGTGGCGTGGGTACCAGCGAGGTACATCACATGTGCCACTGAACCCTATGCACCAGAGCAGTGAGTAAGGTACAAAACCTTGAACATTAAGCCTTTTATTTCACTCACACTTGCTTAAGGTATATAATGCTTATTAGCCTGCCTGTATCTCAGTGGAACTGTCACTCAGAAGGTTTGCTGCTTAGTGCTTATGGCTGAATGTTTGCTTGGTTATAACTTTCAAATGTTAACATTGCCTATTTGGATTGAGGCAGACTACTACTATATGTTCAGGGCTCCACTTTGGAGCCTATTGAAATTTCATATTTTAATACAGTTGGTAATCTTCTATGCTTGAATGGAGATGTGTAATATATTGATGCCAGATCAACGCGTAAACGTGGAGGTGGCATAGCCATGTATGTTACGTCTTTGCTTCAATTCTCCCGAGTCCCATTACCCATGCCAGCGCTGTCCATCGACACCTTAAGGCTGAAACTATCCTTCCCCCACACTATACCCATATATATAACAGGATCCTGCTGCGCACCTGACACAACCATGCCAGACATACTGGAGCACCTCTTCAACCTAAAGTCCCTGGCAGCAGGGGGCAAGCTGTACATCTTAGGGGACTTCAATTGGAACTGGCTCACGGAGTGCCAGCTCCAAGCTGTGCAGCCAAGTGGCCGCTCTCAACCTGTCCCAATTGATCACCGAGCCTACATGCTAGAACCCCAAATCCCCTAACCACTCTGTCATTGATTGGGCCCTCACCTCCCACCCACAATGAGTAGTAGCCTCTGGCCTCTTACCAGACTCCCTAAGTGGTCATCATATGATTTTTTCAGTAAGAAAAGTCTTCAGGCCAAAGGCACCTCCTCCAAAAACCCTCTTGACCAGGTCCTATAAATCCCTTGATCTCACCTCACTTCTAAAAGACCTGGCAAATACGGACTGGTCTGGCATCCCCCAGGCAACCTCCATTGACACAGCCCTGGAATATTTCATGTCCAGGTTCATTGTTGTCTGGGACCACTATACCCCACTCAGGCGGGCAAGGGTGAGGGGTGCTCATCTGCCCGGGATCACGGCTGACATCCACCCAGGACTATACACTCAATCCCTGGCACAGTACAGTTTCTCCCCAGTCGCAGAACTGAAACACCTGTGTTTAGTCAAGGTTCAGTGCCTCCAATGATACCTCTGGCGGTGATTGCTGGGACAGGCAGGATGGATACAGTTACTGTTGGCTGGGACATGGGCTTCCCCAGGCTCACTGTTGGTTTCTTACCGGTTTTACTTCTCTATATCTCTTTCACTCCAAGGCTCAGGACCTAGAGAAAGGCAATGATCTTTTCAGACTGCAGATGATGCAGGAGCTCATCCCCCCCAGAGGGAAAAGTCTGTGGTGGGGCAGAAAAAACCCAACTGCAAACTTCACTCGATAGTTTTGTTTAACTGTTGCTTTTCTTCACACAAACAACTTCACACTGGGAACCCAGACTCTTCCAGTCTGTCAGGCCTGCAGTGCAAATCAAGAAGGAAGTCCAGAACTCTATGCCACCTTACCGGGATTAAGATTTGCCCTTCCCAAGATGGCCACTGACAGGGGTTATGGGCCACTTCCTTCCCATACAGTAGCTGTGTGTGCCTCAAACAAAGGTGGCTGCTCTTGCCACAAGGCAAGTGCTTGAGGTATTTCCTTATACAAAATGATGGTTCCCACCACAGACATCCTTCTTGAGCTGGCTGAGGGAAAATGGGCCTCTTTTTGGGTGACTGTGTTGATGTTTTTTATTTGTTTGATTGCTTGCTCCCTGGTTTGGTTATTTCATGTTTTCTTTCTATTTCTTCTGTGTCTCTTTTCCGTGGTCTGCCCAGCTGTCCCTCCATTGATTTTAATGGTCTTGCCCCATTCTGGGCCTGACATCTAGGCTGCTGTGGCCCCCTCAGTTATTCATTTCATGGCCCCTATGTATTGATTTTAATGTTATTGACCCATCCTGGGCCTGACATCTGGGCTGCTGTGGGCCCCCTCAGTTATTCATTTCATGGCCCCTGTGTATTGATTTTGTCCCTGTTTAGTTATGCTGCCCTACAGGGAGTCGACTTGCTCCTTTCTTTTTTTTCTTTTGTCATATTGCTCCGCTTTGTATGTATATATTTATTTTGTGCAATTGCCCCAGTGATGGCATGGCCAAACTTGGGGCAGGAACGACTGAAAGACCAGCCTGTGGCATGGAGCTGAGAGATGCATAGTACCAGGCAGTGCAATAGTAACAGTGCAGCTGGGGCAACTGGTTGAGCGGCCCCAGGAAGTTGCAGATGGCAAGGTGACCAAAATGAGAAGGTTTGGGTCACCAGGAGTAAGAAGTCCATTGATGAAGCCAGGCGGTTATTTGGTAGGGGGTGCCAGAACAGGAGTAGAACCATAGCCTCAGTAAGGGACATTGGTGCTGTGTAGCTGAAGTGAGGAGAGCTGGTCCACTAGAAGGGATGAGTGGGCCCCTCCAGAGCAGCCACGTAGCTGAAGACATTTCCACTGTGCAGGTGAGCAGGAAGGAGCATTCAGACCATCTCTTGTTGCAGCTGAGCAGCAGGCAAGGGTGAGGCAGCACAATGGGAACTGGAATTGCGGCAGCATCGGGGCACAGTGGGGGAGTGATGAAAACTGCAGATACCACCATGAGGTGAGGATGGCTGGCAGGACAGACAATTCTGCAAACTGCAGTTTACTCTCTTGGGCTGAAGCAGTTATGAGCAGGGAGGAATTACACTGACAGCACTTTACTTATGTGATGTGCTAACATTATCACACATTTAGTTTCCAGGGCAGGGGAACTCAGTGGCTTTACTGCATGTTTCTGTTTTCTTTTTTTAGGTCTCATAATTGCAGAAGGGTTGCAGGTGAAAGCAGGACATACACATTTTTTTCCTTCTGACAGGGTTGTGTTAGGGGTGTCCAAAGCTTCAGAGTTGGACAAGAGAGGGAGCGTGAGGATACAGCTATGTACTCAGCAGTTGGGGACCAGTTCGGGTGAATGAAATACGGTCAGGACAGGAGAAGAGTTGCATTCTCCACCAGATGTGGTGTTTTGGTGTTGGTCTGCCGCTACAGGACCCTGCCCTTCTCTTCCTGCCTGCCTTGCCCACCTCTTGCTGCTCAGCAGACGTTGTCTTGCTGGACTGATACAAATAACTTGGACAGACATAAGAAAATAGAACATGTCTTTATTTAGTAACAGGAACTGCTGCTGCACACCATGAGGCATAGCCCCTGACTGAGGGGGTTCCCAGTGCCCCAGCATAAGATGCGTGGAGTGTTTTTTGCTCTCAGCTTCAACCTGAGGGCAGTGCTGCCCCATGGAGAGTGTGTTCATTCCATGCCCTCTTCATGCTGACTGGATGCAGCAGATCACTCAGCTAATTTTTTCATTGGTCCACAATGCCAAAATGCTGTTGGTCAGTTGCTCGCAGCTCTGCAGTGTTGCCCCACAGGCAGAGGATCCATCTGCCCCAAATGCCAAAATCAAGTGGCGTGAGTGCTGAGTGTTTATTCATTGTAACTTTATTTTTATGTTAAGTAGTAGGACTAGAAGTAAACGTTTATTTTTATACAGGTAGCAGTGTTGAAAGATCATTGGATCAAAGACCCTTTTTCAAGATGGACCTGTTGCGTTTACAGTTCAACAAATTTTAGACAGATTAAACACCAAATTAAAAACAATATGTGCCACATACATCCAAACAACTATGTCATAACACCTTAAAGCATACTGTTCTCCCCGTCGACTCTCCAGTTCCCCTGTTATACCTGAGTTAGTCTGGCTGCTGTTCACCTTCTTTCCAGATTGTCATAATAGCCCAGTATTACAAATGTTAAAACTATTAATATTGTTAATTATATAAATTATATTATTGTGAATTTAATAACTGTGGTTGCCATTGCTGAGCCTGCAGGTGGCTTTGGTTCAGCCTTTGCTCAGTTTTCTGTTTGTGCTGCACTCCAATCCTCATGTGCCATAGGTGTTCACCCTGGGGTACTGGTTGCCAACTCGGCAGAGTATATTGCCCTTGCAGCACTCGATGGGCATGTCTATGAAGTTGCTGCCCTCAGAGCAATTGTTTATTGTTTGTTACTGCCCTGAGATATGCTGTTCCCTATTGATACTCCCCAAGGGGATTGCATAGAGCAAACCGCACCAGCGGTACCGCAAGGGCAGCATGTAGTGACAACTTAACAACAAGTACCCCATGGACAGCACATATTGTCAATAGGCAACAGAAAAGGCAACCGTACAACATCTACCCTTGGGGGTATCTATTGTCCAGTTTTCATAAGGTGATGCCCCAGCAATTAATACTTGTGGCATGCTGCCCTTGAGGTAGATGTTGTATGGTTGGAGGTATGTGCAGCCCTTCAGGGACCACTTCTACAATGTTCAGTCAGTTCTGCCCTGTGGGTACAGCACAGGCATTGGCTTCTGCCCTCTCTGTTCTGTTGCCACTAACTACTTTGGTTGCAGAGCCATTCCATGCACATACCTTTGGGAGGTGGAGGTCTCTGCAAGAAAGAAGGAACGCTTATTTGTATTTTAGCTTTGCAGTGGAATGTTTGCAGGTGCAACCTCATTATAATACCTCTCAAACTTATGTGTCCAAGGGGCCTCAGAGTGTTTGAGAAAAAAATGTTTGTTCATGAGCTGGGACAATTGGACTCATAAAAATTGTGCTGACTTTAAATACAGAGGAAGTAACCCCCATTTTTATGTTGCCTTGTGCTTGCACAAGAAACATGTTGCCATAACTTTGGAATAGCAGGTTTTGGAGGAGCGGTCATGCTGTGGCCAGTGGTGCCACTGCTTTTTCAGGCTGGGCTCTATGGCACGAATTAGATTGCACGCTGTCTATGACAGCAGTGCAAAAGCCGTGCCACCACTTTCAAACGTTTTAGACGCTGCAATGAGGGAGCTCCACCTCATTGTAGGGCGTGCCTTGTGCAGTGTAACATTTTAATAAACATGGTGGGTGGTGGTTCGCCGCCCGCTCTCACAGTCCCTCTGTAGCCAACTTTGGGGGTACCCAATCCCCCTGTCAGTATATGTGCCCCTTTCCCTGCTGTGGTGTGCCAAAGGGGGTGCCCAATCACCCTCAGCGTCAATCATACCTCCAAAGGCAGACAGCCTTGATGATGGGGTGCCCAATCTCTCTGTCTGCATATTACCACCCCACCATTTTCCTGGCGCTGCCCCGATTGTGTACCACGCCCACACTGGGAGCCCACCCCAGTGTGGGTGGCATGACCCTCCCCACCTATGTGCTAAACTGGGAGCCCACCCCAGTGTGGCCACAACCTGTTAAAAAAACAGAAAATGGTCTGTGGTGATTTTTTATTTTTTTTATCTGAAACAAAGGAAATGGTCCCTCGCTAGCTGTTGGCGGCTCCCAACCCCAACCCACAACCACCCACTGCGCACCTTACCTACCCACACACACACCCTCATCCCACACTTACCTCCGGAGCCCAGCACAACGATCTTTAGTGGACTGGGAACACGTCTGCACTCTTCAAAGCCGACCGCGAACTGAAGAAATGCCGGTAAGCTGTATAACAGCATAAATAGGGGTTTTTCAACTTTGGTGCATAACTTGGGCATTTTTGGGAATTTTGGCACCAAATTTTCAACATGGTGTTGTTGGGACCCCTTCTCATGAATTTGGGCACTGTCGTGGTGTTATTTGGTCCCAAAAGGTGATTTCGCGGTCACTGTGCAAAATCACCTTTTGGGACTGATTAACGAAATGACAGTGCCACTGTTCATGAGGTGGGCTCCCAAAAAGCCTATGTTGCAAATTTGGTGAAAAAATTCCAAAAAATGACCATGTTACAAGCATGCATTGTGCAGTTTCCACGCATGCTTGTAACTGCAAGACTTTTTAATATTTTTTATCCAGATTTTCAACATTGCCATTTTTTCACACCTCCCTACGAACAGTGCAGCTGTCATTTCCTACATCATGCCCGAAATATGTTTTCGCACATCCAACGCACAGTGGCGCAGTCGCTGTAGGAAAACAATGTTTGGGACAGAGTAAAAAATCACAGTAACACTGTTCATGAGCAGAGGTCCCAAAATGCCTATGTTGAACATTTGGCGAAAACATTCCACAAAATGACTGTGTTACGAGTGTGTGTTGAGCAGTTTCCATGCACGCTTTTAACTTTGACATTTTTTAATATTTTTTCTCCAGATTTTCAACACTGCCATTTTTTCACACCTCCTTATGAATAGTACAGCTTCATTTTTCACATTCTGCCCAAAATGTGTTTTCGCACATCCGGCGCACAGTGGCGGAGCCGCTGTAGGAAAACAATGATCGGGACACAGTAAGAAAATCACAGTAACACTGTTCATGAGTAGAGGTCCAAAAATTTAGTGAAAAAATTCCCAAAAATTACCATGTTACAAGGGTAAGTTGCGCAGTTTCCACACATGCTTGTAACTTTGAGAATTTTTAATATTTTTACTCCAGATTTTTAACATTGCCAATTTCAGACCTTCTTATAAATAGTACAGCTTCATTTTCCACATCCTGCCAGAAATGTGTTTTAGCACATCTGGCACACAGAGACACAGTCGCTGTAGGAAAACAATGTTCAGGACACAGTAGGAAAATCACAGTAACACTGTTCATGAGCAGAGGTCCCAAAATGCCTATGTTAAACGGCTGGTGAAAAAATTCCACAAAATGACTGTGTTACAAGCGTGCGTTGCGCAGTGTCCACTCAGCATCATAAATTCGAAAATGTTTAATATTTTCACTCCAGATTTTCAACATCACCATTTTTGCACACCTTCTTATGAACAGTACAGCTGTCATTTTTCACATCCTACCCAAAATGTTGTTTTGCACATCTGGCGCACAATGGCATGGTCGCAGTGGGAAAACAATGTTCGGGACAAATTAAGAAAATCATACTGGCACTGTTCATGAGCAGAGATCCCAAAATGCTTATGTTAAAAATCTGGTGAACGAATTCCAAAAAACAGACTGTTAAGAGCGAGTGTTGCCTAGTTTTAATGCTTGCTCGTAACGGCAAGCATTTTTAATATTTTCCCTCCAGATTGTCAGTATTGCCATCTCTTCACACCTCCTTATGAATGGTGCAGCTGACATTTTTATGTGGTGTAGAATGGTGCGGTCACTGTGGGAAATCAATGTTCGGGACACATTAACAAAATCACAGTGACACTGTTCATAAGCAGAGGTCCCACATGCTTTCATGAAGTGGGGTCACAAAAAGGCCATGTTGAAAATTTGGAGTGTGAATACCAACAAACGTCCAGGGCATTAGGGTTTCTAACCATAACATCCCACCCTGTACAGACTAACAGGCATCAGGGTGTGCCATTGGATTGTTGGCTGTAATGCTCACACCATTGCACCTCCATCCTGCAGCCACTGACAGGCATCCAGGTGTGCCTTGGACTCTTCCCGCTTCAAAGTTCACCCCATTCTGCTATGCAGCACCCATCTCAACATACTTCCTTATGAAATGGGGTGAGCGTAAGGGCTGATGACCCCAAGGCACAATGCGTCACTTGTCAGAGTCTGCAGAGTAGGGTGAAGTCAAATGGCATTAGCGTTATGGTCAGTGACCCAAAGGCACACCCCAATGCATGCCACTCTCTGCAGGGTGGGCTGGGGTTCACATCGGTTCTATACTTCACTACCATTCCTAGTATGCGTCTCTCTAACTCTTGCACTACCAATGCCAATGCCAGCAAGACAACATTCAGCGCGCTGACAAATGCTTGTTACTAATACTTCACAAAACAAAATTGTCATCCTGTAAGTATGCTTCTTTTACCAAACACAGGATAAGTTGTGTAACAGAGTCTGTGTATGTTACTCACAGAGAGAACTTGAATAGGGTTTTTCTGACACAAGATAAGTGGGGTAAGTTGTGAAGAAATTTGCTGAATCTGTGTCTTTCCTTTTGTCTGTAAATTGCAAGCACAGTAGCCCACATTTTAAAGGGGCACTGTCAGCTTTTCCCCTCGATTTGTGCTCAATTTGCATCTGATATTCTACAAGCACATAATTGTAAGTCTGTGACTGTAGAATGCGTCCAAATAAAAGCAAAAGTAAGCAGCTTACCAATTTTCATGATTTAAACATTATTTTCAGTACTGGTGTCCCGACTTTAAACCTCCATGCCCCGGAAGCTGTTCCGTGCAGAGAATGCGCATCTACCTGGGACCACGGTCCTGACTGGCACATTTTAACATTGGCATGCCAAAAAACATTAAATCCACAAGAGAAGGGTAATCTAAATTCCTAAACTCCTAAACACAGCACAATCAGGATTTAGATCAAGGCACAGCACCATTTCAGCCCTAGCCAAAGTAACCAACAACTGGCAGATTGCTATGGATAAGAAGAATAGTACCTGTGCTGTGTTCCTGGATTTGAGCAAAGCATTTGACACAGTGGATCATGAATCACTAATCACCTCCCTTGGCTCACTAGGGTTGGATTCCCCTTCACTCAATTGGTTCAAGTGCTATCTATCAGACAGATCACAACTGGTAAAAATGGAAACTACCTATCCACTTCAAAACCACTGCTAAGAGGTGTCACGCAAGGCTCTATTCTTGGCCCCATCCTCTTTGCCATCTATATTAATAATATTGATGCTAACCTCACTCAATCAAACATCCATCTGTTTGCTGATGATACTGTACTATATGTTAGCAATCCTTCATTATCTAAAGCCTGTGAACTGCTACAATCTGAATTCTCCATCCTACAACACAACTTATTGGATAAAAAACTACTTCTAAATGCCAAAAAAACAAAAGCTATGCTCTTTTCCTCACAAAGTTGCTCTGCCACTACCCCACCATCTACCACCCTACAACTAACCACCTTACTTGGAGAGAAGCTGGAATTCGTTGATAACTTCAAATATCTTGGTGTCTGGATTGATAACAAGCTTGACTTTTCTGTCCATATTGAGGAGCTACTAAAGAAACTGAGACAAAGGTTTGGTTTATTTTTTAGAATAAAGCACTACCTCAACAAAGACTCCAAAAAAGATTAATCCAGGCTTCATTCCTATCCCTCATTGATTATGCTGACTTTCTGTATGGACACTGTTCCTCCCCTCTTAAATAAACTGGACACCCTATACCACAGGTCCATCAGATTCATTACTGACCTTCCCTCAGCACCCACCATTGCTCCTTTATAAGGCAGTTAACTGGTCATCATTACAACACAGAAGAAATAGGAATGCTGCAATTTGGATATTCAAAGCCTTATCAGGCAAGCTACCTACCTACATCTCCGGACTGTTTACTCAAATTACTTCTAGGCCATACAACCTAAGGATCAGCAAAATTATCACCCTTAAGGTCCCCAATGTCTGCACCCAGCTTGGGAGGGCTGCTATCAGCTACTCACTAGCAAATGTTTGGAACTCACTCCAAAACCATGAAGCTAAATAACCTCCACCTTAATATCCTTCAAAGATTATTCACCACCCTATTCCCAGAACTCTGCACCTGCTTCCACAAGGCCTAATTTCACGTCTACCCACTTTTTTCTGGTCGTGCTTCTATATGCTGAAAAACTCCAGTTCCCTGTATATCAAGATTCACCTTCAAAATGCCTGCTAAGTCTTATAATCTACATATTAATTTCTGATGCTGCCAACTGCCTATTGTCTCACAGATTAAAAGTGTTAATGCCTTGTACATATGTATATTGTTATATACTAGCACTTATGCCACTGTATTACTGTTTTTTGTTACACCTGTCATTGTATTACTGTTTATGATACCCTTGTCTATGTAATAACACTTGCACTTTTTGACCACTCAGGTCCATCTTGTAAATGAGCTATGCTCAATGATGTTCACCTGATTAAATAAAGATTTGATTGATTGATTGATTGATTAAATTGTTGGATGTGTTTGAGATTAAAAACTGAGGACTCGTTCTAGCACAAAATACTTTCAAAAGCTGGTGCCCAAATCCTGTGCATGCGCAGTCATGGCACTATCTCACACATGTGCGGGAACTTTTCCAAGCCACTACTGCATGCAGCGTGATTTGGGCACCAGTATTTTGTAGAAGCCTCATTTATATCAGCAATCTCTCCTTACAATTCTAGAATGCTCTCTTTATGGATTTAATGTTTTTTGGCATGCCAATGTTAAAATGTGCAGGTCGGGACCATGGTCCCCAGTAGATGCGCATTCTCTGCACGGAACAGCTTCTGGGGGCATGGAGGTTTAAAGTCGGGATGCCAGTAATGAAAATAATGTTTAAATCATGAAAATTGGTAAGCTGCTTACTTTTGCTTTTATTTGGATGCATTCTACAGTCACAGACTTACAATTATGTGCTTGTAGAATATCAGATGGAAATTGAGCTCAAATCGAGGAGAAAAGGTGACAGTGCCCCTTTAAGTCCCTTAAACTAGAGCTGTGTTTTCACCCAGTAGTTTGGGGGTTAGGTGAGAACTGTTTGGCCTGATTGTTTGGTTTGGGCCTCTGCTAGGTGATAACTTGGAGGAGGGGCCGAGCGAGTCACATTTCTGAATGCAGGTTGGTTTTGGATTGCACTATTTTTATTTATTTATTTTTTATTTATTTGTTCTAGGATTACAAATACCTTTGAGCTGAGCTCTTTTACAAAGGTTCTACATCATTGGTACAATTGAGACAAACATAAGCAAAGATAACAGTTCATAAAGTTAAAAAAAAACAACAC
The DNA here is from genome assembly GCA_016271365.2 of Neoceratodus forsteri. Classification (NCBI taxonomy): domain Eukaryota; kingdom Metazoa; phylum Chordata; order Ceratodontiformes; family Ceratodontidae; genus Neoceratodus; species Neoceratodus forsteri. The sequence goes on along the minus strand of CM028133.1, from coordinate 78,495,284 downwards.
ATAGTCTTGTAGAGGAAAAAAGAACAATAAGGTGAAACTTTGGGGAGGGGAAAGGGAAAGGAGGAGGGTGAAATCGGGGAGACTAAGTCAAAGGGAGAAAAGGGGAGGTAGGTGAGGGGGGACAGAGAGAGGAGAGGTGGAAGGCAGGTAAGAATAGAGGTAGTGCAGCCGGGTGGCGTTTGTCATGGGCCAGCAGGGGAGGTGAAGATGGGAGGGGGGGTGCTGGCAAAGTGCAGGAGTAGATGTGGATCCAAAAGGGCATCTTCAGCTATGGAACCAAAAAAGACATGTTTAGCCACAACAGTCACAGAGGTTGGAGGTAGTGAGTGTTAGGCAGAGCCGAGTCTTAAAAGTGCTGAGCGATAGTGAGGATGAGATGTCGCTGGGAAGACCGTTGTGCCAACTAGTGGCCCAGTAAGCAAAGGATCTTTGGCCTTGTGTTGTCCAGCAATGTGGGATTTGCAGAAGCTGAGGTTTCTATCCCCTGGTATGGCGGGTGTGGATTCTCAGTTATATGAGGGCATAGACTCCAGGGGGGGCAAGGCCCAGCAAGATTTTCTTAGTAGTAATACAAGTTTGGTGTTTTATTCAATTGGCAAGATTCAACCATCCAGTTTGAGAATAGAGGTCACAGGTGTGAGTTAGGCATTGGGAGCCAGAGATAAGTCGACAGGCCTTGTTGAGGGTGGTGGATACACGTTTGAGTGCGGTGGTTGTAGCAGAGCCGTAAATGATAATGCCATAATCAATGATGGATATGATAGAGCTCTGGACAGCAACAGCGAGGGGCTTCAGGTGTCAGGTGTTTCCTATGATGGAATAGCAGGCCTAGCTGGTAGTTAGTGGCTTTGACAACATGGTCGATGTGGGCAGTGTAGGAGAGGTGAGGGTCAAGAGTGATCCCGAGGTATTTAAAGTTTTTGACCTGTTCCAGTGTGGCACCTTGCCTGGTGACAACGGAGAGTTGGAAGTGCTTATGTTTATTATGGGAGCTGCTGAAGATCATGGCCTTGTTTTTTTTCTGATTAAGGATCAGTTTATGCTTTGTGAACCAATTCTCAACTGAGGAGAAGCCGAGTTAGAGATTTTCATGCAATTTCTTCGGGTCCTGGTGTGTGGCAAGGATTACTGCATCATCGGCATACAGGGTAATATGTTCAGTGCAGGAGTGTATGGTGTTAAGGAACAGGCTGAAGAGTAGGGGGCCCAGTACTGAACCCTGGGGGACTCCAGAGAGGACAGGTTTGGAATCTGAGTGCACATCCCCGATTTTTACACGCTGGGAGCGGTTTTCAAGATAGCTTTTGAACAAAGAGATTGAATCATTGGAGAGACCTGCATTTTTTAGCTGGCTCAGCAGGAGGTAGTGGTGGACAGTATCAAAGGCTTTGGTCAGGTCAATGAAAATAGCACCAGTTAGTTGTCCATTGTCGAGGGAGCTGTGAATGGAGCCGGTGAATTCGAGTAAAGCAGAGGAAGTACTATGACCTTTTCTAAAGCCATGTTGCTGTTTACAGAGAATATTGTAATTGTCCAGATGCTTGGTAAGTTGGTCCGCTACTATATGTTCCAGTGCCTTCGATAGGGAAGGCAGAATGGAGATACGGTGGAAGTTCACATGGTCAGTCTTATCACCACCTTTGTGAATCAGGGTAACAGTGGCCATTTTCCATTTGACTGAGAATTGGCTAAGGGAAAGAGAGAGAGAGTAAAGATCTTGGTGAGGGGCCCAAGTACCTCGTCAAGCATTAGGGCCAGTAGCTTGAGGTCAAGAGTGTCATTGCTTGTTCTAGATTTGCTGATGGCTTTGATAACGTAGTTTCGGACTTGATGTTTCTTTAGTGCTTTAAAGTAGAAAGGTGGGTGACAGGCATGGGTATAAGAGTTGGGGGGGGTGTGAGTTGACACATCTTGGAAGAAGTCAGAGGGGAGAACACTGCTAAGGTCAGTGAAAGTGATGTAAAAAGTGTTCGCAATAGTTCTAGGGTCGAGTGTAGTGTGTCCATTTATGTTGAGTATGTTCAGCGAAGATTTTGTCTGCTTCACAGTGACATCTTTAATATTTTTCCAGAAATCCCTCCCATTTCCCCAGGAGTTAGTGAGGGCATTTTTATAGTAGTCAGATTTCTGTTGCCGAATGGATTTGGTGCAGTCGTTTAGTGCCTGTTTATAATTCTGGATGTCGAGTTGCTTACCGGAGTTTCTAGCCAGTTCCCAGAGGTGGTCCCTGGATTTAATTTTTTTAGGAGGTCTCCTGGCAACCAAAGGTTACTGAGCGATTTAACCAGGGTTCGACCTTAACATTGTTTTACTAGCCCTGAACCTAGTGCAAATTGGCCAGGGCTAGTGCAGCTAACCCTCTACTTGTCCGTCTTGACTAGTGCAGGTTTTTCATGGCTGTTAATGAAGATGAAAAAGTCCCTACTTTAGCAGGTTGTAGTCCTTTTGCTAATCTCCCTCAGTGTTCCAGGTGGCCTGGTGTGATTAACAGCTCATTGAGAGCTACAATTATCTGGCAGTTCAAGAGGGGGATCCAACAAAAGACTCAATGTGAGTCATTATCACTCAATTGCTGTGATCAAGGGCAGAGTGATGTTAAGTCACTAGCTTCCAGTTTGCTGAACTCGTCTTTGATTTGTCCCACAATATTAAAACCAGTGTGCCTCATTTCCCAACCTTTTGAGTGCCTGTATCCAACACTGCAGTGACAGAATGCTATCATGTATACACGGCCTGCCCAGCCAGGTGGTCTGTCCACTCTATACTTTCCCTTGACAGCACAGCAGACTAGGCTGTGAAGTGACCATCCATAGACCCATAACTGCCATTACTGACTGGTATATGGTTCACAGTTCCTCTTAATGGACCACGCCAGTCAATGCCATCAAAGCAGTACCACCCAGCATGTAATTTCATCCTAAAAACAATGCTTTGGAGCATGTATGGTACAAAACAAAACCTTAGTAAAATATATCATTTGAAAGGTTAAAATAGGTATTCCTGGTGTGCACAGATCTTCCTGTATAGAAAGAGAGGTAGTATAGCACCATGCCTGTATACTGCTCCCCTTTGACTGATGAAAGGACACTGTTATGAAAAATCTGTTTTTGTTAGGGCAGAGCATGTTAAATCAATACTTTTGTGCCTGGTACATATAAACAAATATGTCAAAGTTTCTTACATCCCAAGTCCTCTGTGTTTGTTTAAAACTCTCTCCGAAGAAATCCTAGCACTACCCTTGTCTCACTTCACAGTTTAAGGAAGCTTCCTGAAGTGCAGGTCTGGTTAATCCCAGGGTGGGGGGATGAGAGTGTCTTTCTCTGCCTGATTATGTACGTTGCCCTGCGGGTCGGGGTGGAACTGTGGTGAGGTGCATGATGATGTTGGCTATTGTGTGTGCAGAGCTAGAACTGCCTGATTGAACATTTGCTGTTATGGTATTCTCTGGTTTGGCAGGGAGGGGGGTGAAGGAAGAAAGAAGAAGCAAGGGGCACATGGTAAAAAAAACAATGGGGGTACACACTGTGTGTGATTGAACTGCAGTCTTTTTTTTGTTTTTTGCTGGAGCAGGAAGCAATGTGGGAGCATGATAAATATGCAATAATCAGAGTATTTCTTGGCTTGCATTTTTCCTGTATAGCCGATCAAAATTGGCCATTATTATTGTGGGCTACTGCAACCATCTGCGGGGTAATGCAGTTTTTAATCAACTTGTCCAGCTGGTTAGTGCAAAAAAAGGTTAAGGTTGACCCCTGGATTTAACTTTACGTTTTTTGAGGGGGGAAAATTTAGTGCAGGCTTCATTGAAAATATGAATAAATTGCTCCAGTGCAGTATTAGTATCTGTCGCCTTGAAGGTGGGGAACCAGTCCTGCAGACGGAGGTGCGATTTGAGGTGGGGTAGCTGACCACGGGGTAGGACTCTGCTGTTGATGATTTTTGGAGGGGGCTTGTAGAATTTGTTTGACCAGGTACAGCTGATAGGAGAGTGGTCACTGAGTGAGTCAGGGAGGACTGAGGTTTTCGTGATCTGAGAGGGGTGGGTGGTTGGTTGGTTAGGATCCAGTCGAGTAAGGTGCAGGTCCCAGTTCTGTAGTTCTTTCTGGTTGCATAGTCAACCATTTGAATCAGGTTAGCTGATATAACGGAGTCTTCAAATGACCCACCTTCAGCTGAGAGCCAATTAATGTTAAAGTCACCAAGAAGGATGATTTCGGAGTGTGATGGGTGGGATTTGACAAAGTCAAGGACAGCGGTTAGACCAGGTCCCTGTTCCTTAGGAGGTATGTAAACAGTGACAACTGTGAGGGCCTTATTGTGGGTCCCTAATAGGAGTCTGACGGGAAGAATCCGAGCAGGAGTTGCTGGAAGATTGGAATCAATGGAGTGTCCTCGGAAAGTGTCTTTCACATATAAGGCACACCTTCCACCTCTTTGGACTTACGAACAACCCGGAAGACATTGTAGCCAGGAAAGCTGATAGCCTGGTCATGAATCTTTGGGTTGATCCAAGTTTCAACTACTGACAGAATATCCGGGTTGTAAAGATGTTCTCATTCAGGTTGCTGCCTTAAAGTGAATTTCCGGAAGGGCATAATGTATTGGGCTTCATAGTCCAATACCTTATGCTTGAGTGAGCTCATTTTTGCCAAAATTTAATTTTTTTACCCACTCTGATCAGTAAATGAAGGGATTGTAGCTGGCTCCTTAGCCACCGCCAGCCGATCCCTTCTAGTTTCCTAGTATGCCTGCTCTGCCCCGCGCTCGGTGTTTATGTGACATGTGAGCAGGGAGAGCACGGGGGTGAGCCCTATACAAGTCTATGGGGCATTATTTAGGTAGAAGACTTGGTTTGCTGGCCAAGGCACATAGCTTCACCTGAGCTCTTTCCTTCTAAGACTGCTTGAAAGGCAGAGTAGAGAAACTTACCAGAGCAAGGGAAAAGGATTAAGACTTAGTTTGGCTAAGCAGATTTACTGTGTGGTGGTGTTTTTAATTTTTACTCACAGGGATTGCTACTGTTTGTTGCTAACATTTTCATTGCTTTATTTTTTCTCTGATTCAAATTGTTGTTGCTGGTATACCTTCTTCTGCATTATTACAAGGTGTGCCTACAGGTGTGTGCTAACAGATTACTCCTGTAATCTTCTGATTCAAATTGTCTTTTGCAAGGTATATCTTCTGTTACTGCTTTATTTTTCTCTGGAGCAAAGTGTTTCTTACAGCGTGTATCTTCTCTGAAATTATTACAGGTGGTGCTTTACAGGTTTTACAGTTTTATCTAACATTAGGATAAGCTTTCAGGGTTACTGCATTTGTTGTTGACTGATTGTTTCTGCTCTTACCTCCTTGTTCTTTCGTCCGTGGTTCTTCTTTTTAGGTAGGGGAAGGGCCCAGCCACCCAACCCCATCCCCAACCATCCCACGCTACACTCCTTTTATAGGGTACCACAGTTGTAACATTTCCTGTGGCAGAGCAGGAAGGGGCGGATCAGTGGGGCCTTCACAAGGGGCACTAGTAATTTAACTTGTTATAACAAGTTAAACAAAGCACAATTAAACCATTACTTGCATTTTTTTTCCTTTTTTTTCTCCTTCTAATTACTCTGACTAGGTTACAAACCCAGCAACTTATTTGGAATGGATTTCATTAACTGCAGGTACTGTGGAACAATTTTCAGAAGGACAGGCCTACAGGATATAGGACACTGTCCTACATGCTGGGCCTTTGGAGATCTTAGGGCTCAGCTCCGGGCAGCATGGGCAGAGATTGCACGCCTCAAATTTCATATTGAAGAGGAAATACATTATAAGAACCAGCCGCCATTTCCCCAGCATCCAACAGAAAAACCTCGACCGCAGAGGGTAGTTGGTCCAGGAGGTTGGCAGGTGGTTAGGAGGAGCAAATCAGGTGCCCCATCACTCTCTGCTCTCCAACACATTACCTCCAAAAACCATATAAACACTACAAACAGGTATCTGCCTCTATCTCTGAAATCAAATAAAGAGGCAGAAGACACTGCAGAGCAGGACACTGCAGCACAGGAGCTAGCACAACAAAACTCACCCAAATCAGGAACCAAAACAAAACAAGCACAAAGGAAATCCAAAAAACTTCTGATCATAGGGGACTCCATGATTCGGGGAGTTGATACCCATCTCCAGCCAGGGGTGATGGTCAGATGTCTCCAGGTACATCAGCATGGGAGAGACACTGGACCGCATTAATAAAATTGTTCACAAAGCAGGAGAAAACATTGATGTCCTAGTACACATAGGGACTAATGATCTCACCAGCCGGTCAGTTGTGAGACCAAGGAACACCTGACTAGGCTGGGGACAAACTATCATCTATTTCATCCGGCATCTCCTCTCTGAGATCCTGCCAGTCTGGGAGAGGGGCAGATGGATGGAAGGTCAGAGAAGGGGAGATAGGGGAGCTAAACACGTGGCTCAAGGGCTGGTGCCAGGAAAAAGGACAGATTTGTAGGGAACTGGCAACAGTTCTGGGAGCGAAAGTTCTTTAAATTTGATGGACTGCATCTGACTAAAGAGGGAGTCAGTGCATTGGGGCAGAAGTTTGACGTCTTTGCAGAATATTTAAACTAGCAAATGGGGAGAGGGGTGCAGCACCCCATACGTCGAATGGGAAGAACACCCCTCCCCCCTCAGCTAGTGGTCAAACAGGAATTCAGCATGTTTGCTGTTCATTTGCATCACCAGGTAAGAAAAAAGGTTTGTCTCCCCATACGACGCACAGGGGTAATGCCAAACTTCACCCAACAACTAACACACCAAAATCTGGCCAATGGAAAATCATGTACACAAATCCTCACAGCCTGGGAAATAAGATCCCAGACCTGCAGGCAATAATGTCAGAGGCTAAACTGGACATAGCAATTAGTGAGACGTGGTTTACCAGTAACCACACTTGGGAGACTTCAGTACCTGGCTATGTATTGTTCAGAAGAGACCAAGGTGCAAAAATTGGGGGAGGAGTGGCCCAGTATGTTAATGAAAATATCAAAGCTACAGAAATTCAGAATACACATAAGGAGCCAGAAGAACTGTGGGTCACCCTGGAACAGGAAATGGGACAGCCATAAGAACTGGGGTTGTCTACAGGCCCCAGACCAGAGGAGGACATAGACACATTACTGTTAGAAGATATACAAAACATGACAGCTAAAGGGAGGTTCTGATAATGGGAGACTTCAACATGCCAGATACAGATTGGTCAATACCAGCAGGAACATCTGCCAGAACTAGACTCATAGTGGATTCCCTGCAGGAGGCCTCAAACAACTGGTACAGCAACCCACAAGAGACAGGGCTATCCTAGATCTAGTACTGACTAACAAAGAAGGGATCACAGATCTCCAGGTGAGAAGGTCACCTGGGGCCAGTGACCACCACATGGTATGGTTCAATTTGGCTACTACATGTAAATCATCCCATTCCAAGGCAAAATATGGGACTTCAGAGGAGCTGACTTTAATAAGATGGCCAACAGAGTTAAGCTAGCCCTGGCAAAAAGAAACACAGGTGAGGGGTACAGGCAAAGTGGGCAAGCATTAAGGATGCAATACTTGAGCAACATCCCATTGTGTTAGACAGAAAAGGAAGTGCAAAGAAGAAGGAAACCACTTTGGTTCTCAAATACAGTAGCAGAAAGGTCAGAGCCAAAAGGCTGGCCTTCAGGAAATATAAGGAACACAGCGGGATGAAGATAGGGAGGCATACCAAACTGCCTAAGGAAGCAGGTAAGGCAGTAAGGCAGGCAAAGTCCCAAACTGAGGAAACACTAGTACGAACAGTAAAAGAAGGTGACAAGACTTTCTATAGATACATTAGTGAAAGGAGAAAGTCCGAGGGGGTATTGCTAAGCTTAACGGAGAAAAGGAGCATGTGAGGAGGAGGACCTGTAAAGGCATCTATCCTAAATAGATACTTTGCTCAGTATTTACTGAAGAGAAGGTAGGCAGGGCCCACAGCTCAGCATCATGGACACAGGGGAGGGAGGTGAGCACTACTCCCTTCACAAAAGAAAGGGTCCTACAAGAGCTTGCTAAGCTCAGGGTGGATAAGGCAATGGGACCTGATGGCATACATCCCAGGGTGCCTTAGGAGCTAAAGGAGGAACTAGCAGAGCATTAGCAGAATTGTTTAGTGAGTCTCTGAGCACAGGAGAGGTCCCAGAAGACTGGAGAAGGGCTCATGTGATCCCGCTCCACAAGAGTGGTAGCAGGGAGGAGGCAGGGAACTCAGACCAGTCAGTCTTACCTCAGTAGTGGGCAAGATTATGGAGGCACTCCTTAAGGAAAGATAGTGCAACACCTGGAATCCATAGGGCACAGGATCCAAGACAGCATGGGTTTACAAAAGGAAGGTCCTGTCAAACTAATCTCATAGATTTCTTTGACTGGGTAACCAGAGTGGTGGACCAAGGGGGAGCAGTTGATGTCGCTACCTTGACTTCAGCAAAGCTTTTGACACTGTTCCACATAGAAGATTGATAAATAAGCTGGGTAGGCTCGGGGTGGGTCAGAAGTTGGTCAACTGGGTGGCAAACTGGTTGACGGGCAGAAAACAGAGAGTGGTGGTAAATGGTATACAGTCAGAAGAGATGCAAGTCACAAGTGGGCACTTCAGGGATCAGTCCTGGGGCCAGTCCTCTTCAACATCTTCATTAGTGACCTTGCAGATGGACTAGAGGGTAAGGCTTGTCTGTTTGCAGATGACACCAAGATCTGCAACAGAGTAGATGATCCAGATGGGGTGGGCAGAATGAGAAGAGATCTGGATAAACTAGCAGAATGGTCAGAAGAGTGGCAACTGGGATTTAATGCAAAGAAGTGCAAAATCATGCACATAGGGAAGAGAAACCCTGAAGCCACCTATAGGCTGGGAGGGGAGTTGCTAGCAGTCACAAAGGAAGAAAGAGACTTGGGCATCACCATCACTGATGACCTAAAATCATCCAAGCAGACCTCTAAAGCAGTAGGTAAGGCTAGGAGGGTGTTAGGGTGTATTAGTAGGGGTATCACAAGTCATAAGAGGGAGGTAATAATCCCTCTGTACAAGACACTGGTTAGGCCCCATCTGGAGTACTGCGTGCAGTATTGGAGGCCACACCTTCACAAGGACATTAACCAAATTGAGGCAGTCCAGAGAGGGCACCAAAATGGTGCAGGGACTGCATCAGAAGACATATGAGGACAGATTAACGGAGCTCAATATGTATACCCTTGAGCAAAGGAGGAGAGAGGTGATATGATCGAGGTATTCAAACACCTTAAGTGCATAAACAAGGTGAAAGAGTCTAACATGTTTAAATATAAGAAAAATAGCAGGACAAGAGGACACAGCATGAGATTAGAGGAGGCCGATTAAGGGGAATGTGAGGAAATTCTTTTCACAGAAAGGTGGTGGATGCATGGAATGGCTTACCACAAGAAGTGGTGGCTATGAATACAGTGCAGGGCTTCAAACAGGCATGGGATAGGCATAAGGAGCAATACAAATGACTATGAATAGATAGGCCACTGACAGAGCAAAGGCCGATGGCACATTTATAAGGTAGAAAAAGAAATGGGCAGACTGGATGGGCCTTGTGGTCCTTATCTGCCGTCAACTTCTATGTTTCTATGTTTCTATTTAAAAGCAGTTTTATGCAGTTTTAAGCAATCTGAGAGGGAAATGAAAGCAACTTCTGTACTAATACGGTCCATATTCTGACATCACTTCTCCAAAAGGGCAAAGGACATACACCTGTCATATCATTAACAGCCCAGCATGCTGCGTAGGGAGTAAATGCATGTACATGCTCGCACACACTAAAAAAAAAAAAGAATGAAAATTTAAACAGGAAGGGAGAGCGACATGTGGGGAGGGTGCAATGCATTGGCGGTGGGGCAGCAGTCTTCTAGGAAACATTCTGGAGGCTGTGATGCTGCCCTTTTTGTAGGCAACTTTTTGGTCTGAGGGAGGAGGTTGCCCATCTCCAGACCGACCTGGCAAGCATTTGGGACACCTCCTCCCCCACCCAGGGACCACCAGGGCCATCGCTGCTGCCTCTGACATTGCCAAGAAAGAGGAGCAGTTGTACCACAGTGGACTCAGGGAGGGTGAAGGTGGTAGAACAGAGGTGCATCCCTCCAGTTGTACCTCTCCGTAATACATATGCCATTCTGGTGGAGCGTGGTCCTCTATGGAGGCACCTGCAGTGGAGACCAAGGAGGATGCTGGGAACCTCCACAAAGGAGACACACAGGAGGGTGGCATGGGACCCCACAGGGAAGGAAACAACTCCTGGAAGGGGACTCAATCATTAGGGGTAGAACTGGGGGAAGGAGGGGAGAGGGAGATAAGGTGCCAGTGCCATGGCTTGGAGGGACAGGAAGCGAATCCTCAGAATCATGGGAGCAGCTGCAAGGGAGAGGGAGCTGGTCATCATTGTCCACCGAGGGGCAAATTACCTGGCTGGAAATGGGATCAGAGCAGTGCAGAAGGAGTTTAGTTGGGGAGGGGCCTTAGTCAAGTAGCTCACACAGTAACCTTCTCGGAGGTGCTACCTGTCTACGGCATGGGTGAGGCTAGGATACTCCACACCATGAGATTCAATGTATGGTTGAAAAGCCGGTGTGGAGCTCAGGGTTTTGGCTTCAATGGAGACTGGTGGTCCACCTGGAGGGATACAGGCCTATACTGGCATGATGGTCTGCATCTGTCTGGGAGGGGAACCAGGATCCTAGCTGATAGGTTTAAATGCTTCCTTGGCAAGCACTTAAACTAGCCAAGGGGGGAGGCACTGAAAAAGAGCAGGGAAATTCCAGCCCCCTCCCCCCCCACAAAACAGGATCGTTAGTGAGGTAAACACCAAGGTAGAAAAGTCAATAGGGAGGAGGACGGGGTAAATGGAGAAAAAGGCAAAGGAAGTAAGGACAGGAATGGGGCTAAAAGGGGTAAGGCATTATAAAATTGAGGGCGATGAGTACCAATGCCCATAGTCTGGGTAACGAGCTCCCTGAACTGGTGGCCTTGATGGCAGAGAGATATCTGGATATTGTGGCAGTCACAGAAACATGGTACACACAGAACCATGACTGGGATGTCAACATACTAGGGTACACAATTTATAGGAGGGACAGTGAGGGTAAAAGAGGAGGAGGAGGAGTAGCTGTCTACGTGTAACCCCCCGTACAAATGGGGGTTCCCGAAAATTCTTCCTTGAGCTTGTCTATATGCTCACTGCCAGACTGGTGTCCTGCATTTTAACAGTCTAAATGTGTTTGCCAGAGACTGTGGGTGGGATTTCAAAAGGGTTGCACCATGCGCAATAGGGTTGCGCTTGCGCAAGTCCGAATTTGCGCCATTCTGCGATATTCAGCAGGAGGCAGTTGCGCCACTGAAAACAGGCTGAGCAACAGCGCAATGCAAATGAAGGCATGCGCAACTGAAGGGTGGATCCATGCATAAAGAGCTAATGAGCATTCAAAGTTTACAAGAATGCGCAATAGCGAACAACCGGAAGGAAGCACAAAGGAAATGAGCCAAAATAAAAAGACTCAAGTAAAAGGCACAAGAACGCTACAGGGATGCCAAGTGAGACAGACAGAGAGAGACAGACAGCGACAGTCCAGAACAGGGCAGGCAAGGGAAGTTGTGTGGGCCATAGGCTGCAGAGGCCAGCAGGGGTACCTGGTGCAGTGGAAGTAGCAGTCAGGACAGCGGGGGTAACAGAGCAACATCAGCCGGGGGGTCACAAGCCAGGAGATGGACAGTGCCAGCTTCACATGGAGAGCTGTAATGAGGGTGAGAATGCATGCTGCAGGGGGCGTGGCCGTGGAAGGGCCCGTCGCGTACGCCCCAACAGGCAGTACCGTGCCGCATCAGTTTTGAGCTGTACACAGATGTAGAGATTGTGGGCGGTACTGCCTGAACAGGGCAATACTGAGGCGGCTCTGTGAGCTGTGCAGTGATGTGATGCAGGCACCCTCACGACGGAGTCACGCTCTGTCGGTGGAGACCAAGGTGACAGCCTGCATGTGCCTGCTCACCACGGGCACCTTCCAGAGGCCGACAGGGGACATCACAGGCATCACACAGTCAGCCACGTCATGCATCCTCACCCAATTCCTCGGTGCACTGCTGCCACATGCTGCGGAGCACATCCATTTCCCCAGCACCGCGGCAGAGCGCACAGCAAACATGCAGGAGTTCCACAGGGTAGCACGTATGCCTGGCATGCTAGGGGCCAGACTGCACCCATGTGGCCATTCCATGCCACCTGGCCCTGATGGGGCTGCTATAGGAACAGGAAGGGCTATTCCAGTGTCAACTGCCAGGTGGTGTGTGATGCCACTGGGCATAATCAATGTCTGTGCCCACACCATGGCGGAGCACTGATGCCTTCATATGGTATCAGTCCGCACTGTGCCATCGATTCGAGAGGGACATCCCACAGGCCATCTAGTGGGTGAGTACGCATGGTGAAATTGCAAACATGGGGCAAGGGTGGGAATGCCACAGGTGCTATGGTAGATGGCACACAGGGATATTGGCAATATGGACCTGAACATGATACTCATCTCCACCATCTCCACACAGGTGACAGCGGATACCCTCCGTCCTGGCTGCTCACACACCATACAGGCGCCCCATGACCCATCGCAGCAGCGCTTATAATGAGGCGCATGCCGCCACATGCAACATCATCAAGCGGGTGTTTTGGATGCTCAAGGCATGCTTCCGATGCCTAGACACCCTCGGTGGTGCCTACAGGCACAGCCCTCAAAGGCCTGTGGGATATTCCTGGCCTGTTGTTCCCGCTGACATGGCCAAAGACTGTGGGATAGCCATTCAGGTCGGGAGGGGACAGCGATGGGGATGCCAGCAGCGCCGGTGATGATGGTGATGAGCAGCCCCTTGGGCTGGCGGGACCCCCGACTGATCCGGCAGGCCCAGCTGCACTGGGACACCATCACGGAGGAGCATTATGCACGACACAGGTAAGTCAAGGGGCCATGTGCAACCAACACTGTCCTGGCGCAACCCACAGGCACACAGAGTAACACACCAGGGGTGCATGATGGCAAGGGAAGTGGAAGGGACCAGGCACACAAACACACCATCAGGGAGGGTGAACAGTCATATGGACACACACACACCAGGCACAAAGCGTACATGGGCAGGTGCACAGCAGAGCAGGAACAGACATGGCAAACACACAGATCCACAGACCACACCACCACCTGTACTGTCCAAGTGCGTGTGTCAGATGCTGGGCACCCTTGCACCTTGGTGTACAGTACAATGCAGGCATCATCATGCACACGTACCTGTGGACAGCAGTTGGGATGGTGTGCAGGTGGTCCGTGTGTCGGCTGATGGGCAGGGCACCACCAGTGCACTGCCCACCATGACGCACATTGCACACAGGGCAGCACCAGACAGGGCCCGCACTGGGAGAAGGTCAGTCATGTTGCACTGTTCCACGGCCACCGCGGATGCATGGCGGCCCTTCGTGACCCAACAGCACTGGCAGGCTGAGCAGGGGCCACATGGGGTGGCACCGATGGACCTGAGGTCCACTGCAGCGATCGCGACCTTGTCCGCACTGGGGTCTGTAGTATGCCAAACATACCTGCAGGGGTATCGGAATGCCCACAGCAGAACCCGGCATTGACAGGCTGGGTGTCACACGACACTGGAAATGGGGAGTGGAGAGCATACTGTGTGGGGTGCGCGGTACAGGGGCACCTGCTTGTGTGCCCAATGCAGCCAAGACAGCGACCAATGCCTGGGTCTGCCTGTCAATGGCAGTGGTCACATCCATCTGCATATGGACCATCTCTGCAAGGATCAGAGCACAGTCCCTGCTGTGCTGCTTCACAGCCACGCACAGTGCCTCCACGGACGTTGCAACCCACCTTTGCTGCTGTACTGATTCCTGCAGCAGGCGGGTGTACTCTTCAAATGGGTACTGTGCCACAACGGCATCCTGTCCCCCAGGGTATGGAAGGTCCTGATGCTCAACACCCCTTGAGGGTGGGCACTGTTCACCAGGACCAGGAATGGGCATATCAAAGGGCAGTGGGCATGTGCCACCACTGGACACCGTAGCCCCAGACCTGGTGGGTGACTGCTGCTGCTGCCCTCCAACAGCTGTGCCCCAGGACCACTGTTCCACTACTGTGGCGCGAAGTGCCAGACACCTGCACAGCCACGGTGCTGCCCACCGGTGCTGACAGGCACAGCCTGGGACTGTGCCAACATGCTGGCACACATGTTGGAACCAGCTAGGCCCAGGGGCGTGCTGGCCTGCTGTGTCCGTCATGGGACACACACATGTCACTGCCCATTGCAGTCCTTGCATCATCAATGGTGCAGGTGCGTGCTACGGCCACAGTTACAGCGTGCTGGCATGCTTGCATGCCAGACTGCTGAACAGGCCATGCCCCCACACCTGACTCACTGACAACAGAGTTGGTGGCAGCCAGGCGTGCGTAGCTGTTGTAGTGCATGCTGGCTGGTGACAGAGGTGGATGGACCCTCCTCCAACTCGGCAGGTCTTCCTCTGCCTGGACCCACCACCACCGTCCCTGAAGATGAACAGGATCTGTAACAGAAAATGAGGACATGTGAGTGCATGTAGTAACCTCCCCCCACACCACCACCATGTCATACTGTGCAGTGATGGGCTTCCTGTCTGGAATCCCCACCTCCTGAGTACGCCCTCAATAGCACTCCGCTGCATTGATGCAGCCAGTGGATCCTCAGCCGGGGTCAGCTCACGCCACCGCTGGCTGGCCCCGCCTGTGCCAGCACGTGCCGCCCTGAGGGCTGCCACCTTCTCCTTCACCCTCCCGCGGTCTGTCCCCATCCTCTTTTTGCATTCCTGCACAGGCGCTGGTGGCTTCCGCGCAGGTTCACTGCCCGAGCTACCCCTCCCATGCAGCCACGGGCCTGAGGGGTGCCCGCCATCCACTCAGTAGTGGCTCCTCCTCCAGGTAGGCTGGAAGAGGGCCTCTGTCTCCGCCGTGGTGAGTTGGGCCTCCTCCTCCACCACCATCCTCCCCTCACGTTGGCTCTGCTCGGTCATGTTGGTCTGTGTGTGGAAGTGGACACCTGTCACTGTGCAGTCTACAGCGTTATCCCATGACCATTGTCCAGAACATCACACAGCATGCAACCCACCTCTCACCTGCAGTAACTGAATCTGGCCAGCGCAGCCCCATTATCAACACATTTATAGTGCAATGCATGCAAATTAGTGGAGCAACTGTAATGAGATGCCGTCGGCATACTGTGCCTTGGAATGGCTGATCAGATGATTTGCATGTGTCGGCTGAATATCACGCTGTTGCGCTTTGCGCAATACGGTTGAGCCGGCTGAACCAATGGTGCATTTCCGTGACTGTGTAGTACACCACATTGCGCATGCCCAGGTGGCTTACGCATGCATCTGCTGCACTGATGACATGCTGTGCACAATCAGCAATTCAGGACATGGCCACCATTGTGCCAGTGGTGCTACAGCACTGGGAACCAAATGGCGCTGTGGCACAACTGCACAATAGTCCACTGTGGCACTGGCACACAGGTGACCGTTTGCGTGGGATGTGTAGCGACCAATGGCGCATGCGTGCCCATGCGCCGCGACCCCTGACCTTGTGCCTGACCTTTGCCCCCTGGCGCTGTCCGTCTGGCATGTATGCGGCTCTATCGCGCTGTTCGGTGACAGCAGCCAAGATAACGGCGCTGTACCGACAGCGATAGGAATAAGCGGCGTGTATGGCGCAGCACTTCCGATAAGTTGCCGTGCTGGGCGCCATATTGTCTACTATAGCATTAGAGATGGCACGCTGGAGAGCCCCTCAGTGGGTTGCCCTTGAGCTAGCCAACCTTGTGGCCACTGTGGAGCCACACTATGGCCCACTCTTTGGTGAGGTGCCACTGGACAGGGCCAGGACCCAGGTCTTGGAAGAGGTGGCCACTGACCTGGAGGCGGCCACTGGCCACAGGAGAATGGCTGAACAGTGCAGGCACCGGTATGGGGACCTGAGACAGAGGGAGCCGGAGCTACTGGCACACCTGCGGTTGCGTGCCAGGAGGGGCGTGGTGCCTCGTCCAGGTGGGTGATACGTCTACACACTTGTATGGTTCATATGGGTAACACTGTCTCATGTGTCCAGCACATAGGGGAGGGATGGTCTAGGGTTGGCTGTGGCGGTGTTTACAGGGTATGGGATGGGTGGGTCTGGCTGGGTGGTGGGCACACACATTGGGGCGGGGGGAATATGCTTTGGGTTTGTACTGATGTGTTTCTCTCCTTTTGTCTCCCACAGGCGTGGCCGAGCGGAGAGGAATATGGAGCAGCAGCGGAGGGTGGTGGCTGCAGGACCGGATCGTGGCAGTGAACAACCACAACGCCAGCAGCATCCCAATGAGGGTGAGTGCCATGACACCATGATTGCTATTGCATGCTGTGTGACAGGGTGGGAGGCAGGGCATGGCCACCATCCATGGACACCACTGCCATGCACGCGACATGTGACAGTCAGCACTGTCCAGTGGCACTGCATGTCTGGGAGTGTGTCAATGGTGGTCCATGCGTGCACTGGGCACATGGCTGTGGCACTGCCTGCTCACCGCATAGCCATGTTACTGTACGGCTTTGGTTGTGCTGTGTTGGACATGGGCGGTGGGTGTGTGCAGTGGTACACATGGCTGTTGCTGCCTGGTTGGGCATGTCTTGTGGGCACGGTCATTGTGGGTGGGCGCACACCATCACAGGAGCGTGGCACATGGCTGTCTGCCATGCATACTGGGTGGGCTGCAGGGGGATGGACAGTCACACCTATTGACTCTGATCCCTTGTCCTAAGTGTGCGGATACTCCTGCGAATGCAGTGGTCCATCCAGGACCTTGTGCGGGTGGCGCAAGAGTCCCTTGCCATCCTGCGGGATCTGCAGCAGCATGGTGTGAGGAGGAGGGAGGCCCAGACAACAGCCCCAGGCAGCAGAGGACCAGGCTGGCCACCAGTGAAGGTGACAACCTCCCCCTTTGACTAACCCTCACCCGCCTTCCTCTCCCATATGTTACTCCTGCCTTACCCACCCCACATTGTTCCTGTCCCTCCACCCCACGTTTGTACATTATTGTAAATAGTTGTTGTTGTTATATTTTTGGAATACAGTTATTTTGATATGAATACTGTGGTGGTCTCTGATTTGCAGCTGGCTATAGGTGCTCAGTTGCAGTGGTGTGCATGGCATCTGGGGTGGTTCAGTCATGGGTATGTGTGTGTGTGTGTGCGTGGGGAAGTGTCTCTGGTGTGGGAGTTGCCATCAGTCGGTATTTGTGGTGTGTGTGTTGTTCCCTGTACTTTGCATTACTGTGTGCAGTGGTCCATGGTGCCTGTTCTGTGCCCCTGTCAACCCATCCTTGGCCTGTGCAGCTGACACCCTTGCATGTCTGTGGCCTGCGAGGTCTGCTGCCTTCTCAGTGGTGGCTGTCCCTGCAGGTCATCCACTGTGACCATCACCATGCTGGGTTGCCTCCTGTCAATGGTGTGGTGCATGTTTGCCTTGGGTGACACTATGGCCTCCGCAGTTGCTGTCCCACCTCCATGCTGCGGCCTGTGTGTATTGCAGGGGCTGTGCACCACTGTCTGTGACTTGTGATACAGGCATCTGCTGGTGGCGTACAGGGCCACAGTTCATGCACGGGTGGGTGTCACCCTGTGCCATGAGGGACTGCAGGCTGTGTGTGCACAGTTTTCATGGGCCCACACTGGGGCTTGGCTGCCACACTACTGCGTCCTGTTAGTGTCCCCGTGGGTATGGGTATGTGTTTGCCCCTGCACTGTGTTGCATCCAGTGTGCTGCATGCTTCCACACACCACTGTGGGTGTCTGTGCAGGCTGCTGTGGCTCATGGTGGGTCTGGCTTGTATGGTTCCGTGGTACACGAGGTTGCAGTGTGGCAGTGGGGGGGTGGTGGTATGCATGGGGATTCCTGCAGTGGTGGTCACTGCTCATGGGGGGTGTCTTGGGGTCACGGTGCAGGGTGTGCTGTGCACGGGGAGACTGCTGTGCCATGGGGTGGTCCGCCCTCCTTGTGTGGCAGTCTGAGCTTGCCGGTGGGTGTGCTGGGGCACCATGGCCCAGCTGTGCTTTGTTTACTTGTCCCCATGGTCTGATGGCTGTTCCATCCCTCCCCAGTTATGCTGTGCTTGGGGTGTGGGGTACATTGTTGGTTCTGCAGTGTGTCCCTGTGCCCATCTGTGGCATGGGTGGTGGCCCCTGCCTACCTCCCTGGTTGTGCAGTTCCATTGATCTGCTGCTGGGGGCTCCTGCTTGCGCTATGGCACCTCTGGGCTGCTCAGCTGGGCGGCCCTTGTTGCGCCATAGCGCATCGTCTCTGCTCAGCTTCCCCTTCCTGGTTGCGCTATAGCGCAGGTTGTGCGATATTCAGACGCTGGCTTGTTGCGCAATTTGGCTTGCTCCATGTTTGAATATCGCGTCTATTGCACATGTGCGCAAGTGACTTGCGCTTGCTCCTGCTGTTGCGCACTTTTTGGGCGCAGTTTGAATATCCAGCCCTGTGTGTATAACCTCTGTGCACTGTCTCTTTAAGAGCTGCATGGATTTGCAGTCGTAAGTAATCTGACAGTTAGCTCTGTTGAAAGATGTAACTATTTGCTGAAAATCATTTAGAGTGATACTTACAATGTAGTTTGTCTAACCTGCCTTCTTTGCAGCAAGTACTGTTTTATCTCCACTGTCCTGGTCCTGGACTGCTGAATTGGACCGATCAGTACTTGTGGGACCTAAAATGGAGCCGGACTACAGAAGCTGTCTGGAGTCAAAATCTGTAGGAATTGTAGTTTTGGGCTTTTGGCGCCTTTTTGCACCTGAATGGGGAGCCTTTGTTGTGACTGACGGATCTGCCAACCGAATCTTTTGGATTTTGGGGAAGTCCCAGGCTTGCTGGCAGTTGAGTCAGATCTCAGTTGGGAGCCGAAGAAGCAACAGCTTACATAGATACATAGATACATAGACAGTGTCGGCAGATAAGGGCCTATGGGCCACCTAGTTTGCCCATTTGAGTTTGTAACTTCAGTTTATGTTTTCCTAGAATTCTGTTGCACCTTACCCCTGACCTCCGGAATTCCTTTATATCTATCTCATGTATTCTTAAATCCCGTGATTGTTTCAGCCCCCACCACTTCCTCAGGCAGGGTGTTCCACTTGTCCACCACCCGTTCTGTGAAGAAATTCTTCCTCACATTTCCTCTGAATCGTCCTCCCTCAAACTTCATTCCATGCCCTCTAGTCCTGGAACATCTTTTTTGCTTATAAATAGTGTATTCTTGCACCCAGTTTCTCCCTGTAAGATACTTGTATGTCTCTATCATGTCCCCCTCTCCCTCCTCTCCTCTCCTCCAGAGAGTACATATTTAATTCCTTCAACCTGTTCTCATAGGACTTGTGATGCAATCCATGTACCATCTTTGTTGCCCTGCTCTGAACCTTCTCTACCCTGTCTATGTCCTTAAGCAGGTAAGGTCTAGAACTGTACACTGTAGTCCAGGTGGGGCCTCACTAGTGTCTTATAGCTTGAGACAGTCAAGCAGCCATCTGAGTAGTTTTGTGTGGGAGAACTGTGGAAAGGCCTGAGTTGTGGCCTGCATGTCTGCCTGCTGCCCCTTAGAGGGAGAGAAGAGAATTATTTCAGACTAAATCCAAGTTTGTGAGAATGAAGTAAGCCACTGATTCTTTACCAGTCTCATACTTGAAGAAGACCGAAGATTTTGCTGAATGTGATCAGCCTGTCAGGATTTCCAGCTACTTTTGAATCTCAAGTTTGTGCTGAGACTTTGTGATCGTGACCAGAGAGTGGTTTGCCTGGTACAGTAGAATTTCCTTACATGTAAATGTGCTGTGCATTGAAAGTGGGCCGTGATTTGGTTCCCCACTGTGTGAACTGTGTTCTGCTTGCTGGAAACTTTATCCAGCCTAATCGGACTGAATCCATGTTCATCTCCATTTGGCCTGGGCCATGCCACGCTGGCCCTGCCAGACTACCACACTGCACAGAGAAAGCCACTGACAAGAGACCTGCCTGGGGATCAGCCCCCTGCTCCATGATTGAACAGGAATGATGCCTCGACGGATCGTGTGGGCCCTGCATCTCCTGGCACTCAAGATTAACCACCTGCTGTCTCGATTTTTGTCCGGCCTGTGTACAGTCTTGGGTATCGTGAGTAATCATCAGGGTAACTCCCTGCAACAACAGCCTAATCTAATTCCTAGTTAGCCTATCTTTCTCCATCTGGGTACCCAGAGTGTGTGACTGTTTATGGATCCTGAAGTGCATGCATAACTGTTTGATTGATAGAGTCTTTAAGCAAATTAACCTGATTATGCCCCTACCTTGTTCAAGTCCCATAAATAAATTAGATCTAACTCTTTTTTGCATTTACCCTGACTGTGGTTCCAGTTTGTGTAAGAGCACTGTACTGCTGTTATTTGCTGTGTATAACCTTGTTTTACAGGGGGTCCCCAGGGCCGAGCCAGAGGAAAGCCCTGGTGGTAAGTGCAAACAGTGTGGGTACTTGTGTGGTATATCAGGGGTATTGTGAAAGTGATTATTGTGTATTGTTCTGGCCACTAATAAGGAAAGAGTGGGGTTACAGTGTCCCTGAGGTCTGTGCTCAGGTTAACTTGACCACTACCAACCCTGACCTCCGGGTGGAGGCACCCGTTTCAGAACTCAGGCCCCTTAACCTGCTACTGGCCAAGCAGGCAGGGGTAGTAGCCCTTGGGATAGTGCCACCTAGGGATTACATTTTGGAGGCTCACCACTTGGATTTTGTGCCTTCTAGTGGCCAAAAATTACGAATTATTGTTAAAGATTAATGGCTACCCCAGTAGAAATGGCTGTACACCAGTTGGTGGGGTGGAGTACTGGGCAGGAGATCGACCCCCAAAATGCTCTACTTATACTGGATATTCCCCTGGGTACCAGTAAAGACACTGTAGAGGGAGCAGTCTGCAAAGTTTAATGATTAAAAAACCCTGTGGTGGTGGCTCGACAGGCTGATTTGATCGCCCAAACTTTCATAGCCTTGGTAGAGTGTAGAGACCTTGTGGACAGCTCTAAAGTGCCACAGACTATTGCCCCAGAAGTGGTTCCAGCTGCCTAGAGAGTGATAACAAAAGACAGTAAAGACCCCGGGGAGGATGAGCTCCCACTGTTATCTGAGACTTTTGAGGAGAAATTTGCTAAGTTGTTGCTGGAGGAAGGGAAAACCATAGAGGACTTTAAGAAACTATTCCTGCCACCTGGGGGTGTTCCTTCCCCAACACCCCCTCTCACTCCAGCACCTGTTACTGCCCTGCCTTCTGTGCCCATGTCAATGCTGGCCCCATATCTGTACCTGCCATTAGTCACGACTCCTACCGAAGGCTGAGAAGCTTCTCGGGCACCCTCCCCACCCCAGGGGAGGATGACTGGGAGACCTGGATAGACTTTGTTGCCCCTCTAGTACTTGAATGGCAATGCTTAGAAGCAGAGAAATGAAGGAGGTTGAGTGAGAGCCTCTGAGGTCCTGCCCTGGCTACCATCCGTGCCAAGCGGGCCAATAACCCTGAAGCAACTGCACAGGATTATCTTGATGCACTGGAAAATTTGTATGGGAGTCCAGATTCAGATGAGGATTTGTGGTGGAGACTAAGGAATGCTCAGCAGTACCCAGGGGAATCATTGTCTGTGTATGTACCTCGGCTTGAAAAGTTGCCTCAAGAGTGCCCCAGAAAGGGTAGTTTGCCATCAAATGAATTAGATCTAACTAGGCTGGACTGGATCCTTAAATCTGCTTCATTTTCAGAATTGTTACTGCTTCAGTTGCACCTTGCCACCCGACTAGAATCGCCCCCTCCTATGACGAGCTGATGAAAGAAATTCGGGGAGTTGAGCAAAGGTGACCCCATGGGTGAATTGCACCCATATCTGCTGCTGCTGCGCAAGTGACCAAGAGTGATCAGCCAAGTGAGGCTCAGGGGCAAAAGTCGGCACTTAACGAGCACTCTGAGAATGCAAAGGACTTCCCGCCTTGGGCCCAGCATTGGAAAGATGAGCTATTAAGAGAAATCTGAGAGTTGAAGACGGGTGCCTTTGTAAGAGCTTCCCCCATGGAACAAGATTCTGGTCCCTTTCAGGACGTGACTGACATGGGGGTGGGGGTGCACCCTCAGGCATCTGCTACCGAGGGTGGCTCCAAGGCTGAGATCACCAGATTGACTGCCACTCTAAAGGAACTGTTAAGACACATTGCAACACCCTCACCACTGCAAGCAGATACTAGACCCCAATCTCTTACTACTGCTTCAGTTTCTTATACGATGTTCACTCCCAGGATGACCCAGGAGTCTATCATTTGTCACAACTGTGGAAAGGATGGCCATATGAAAAGAGAATGCCGGTCTCAGAAGGACAGAATGCCGGTCTCAGAAGGACTTAGAAAGAGTAGTAAACAGACTCCAAGAGGAGCTCCGAAAAGCAAATCATTGGCCAAGGCGTGCCTGAAATGACCGCAGTGAAGGTTCGAGAAACCCTAACTCAAATTTCTTTGTGGCTAAATCGTCTGTCCAGGCCTCTGCTACTGCCTCTCCAGACTGGTCCAGAATAGCGGGCCTTTCAATGGAGGCTACGGTGACTGTGAATGGTATTTATACTCAGGCTATGCTTGACAGTGGGTCGCTAGTGACCATTGTATTCCAGGATTAGTATGACAAACACTTATCTGATGTGCCTTTGCAATCCCTGGAAGGCCTACATGTGTGGGGCCTGAGTGACAAGTCTTATCCCTACCTAGGGTATGTCTGCCTCTGGTTGTCTTTTCCTGCAACTGTAATGGGTGCAGAGGAACAAGTAGAGACATTGGCCCTAGTGTTTAGTTTAGTTTGTTGTTCTAGGAATTACTACCTTTGAGCCAGAGGCTCTTTTACAAAGGTTCCACGTCAATTAGGTACAGTACAAAAGGTTACATAGATAACACAACAATTTGTGTTGTGTCAAGAGCAAGAAAACATATACAAATACATATCAAATCACTTGTGCAAAAGGACATGAGATATCAATAATCACATTATTATTACAAGAAAGAGGTCATGCCAGATTAGGAGAGAACAAATAGGGAAAAGTCCAGAACAGAGAGGGTAAGTGAAAGGTGTGGGAGCAGACAATAGCAGGAGAAAAGGTTTCCCAAACATGTCTTTGTCAGATAATGGAACAGGGTGGGTAGTGAGAAAATAGGAGGTTTAATCAGGGCAGTCACAGGAGCTGGAGGTGGCAAGGTGAGAGAAAAGCCTTGATTTGAAAATACCTAGAGAGGTGGAGGCAGTAATATGAGTGCTGAGGGCATTTAGCAGCTGGGGGCACGATAGGCAAATGATCTTTGTCCCTGAGAAGTCCGCATCGGGGACTTGGAGAGGCTGGTGTTCTGATCTTCTGGTAAACGGGTGCTAGCACTGGGCATAACAGGTCTTGGATACAGGGTGGAGTGAGGCCCAGAGTGGATTTTTTCGGCATCAGGCAGGTAAGGTACTTTATCCGGTTTGAGAGTTGCAACCAACCTGAGTCAGCATAGAGTTCACATGTGTGGGTACGTCGATGTGCACCAGTGAGCAGCCGACAGGCCTTGTCCCCCCACCGGACTGTATGATGGGATCTCCCTGTTAATACGGACAAACGCCCATATGTTTGGGAGACTGGCGCAACTCTGTCATGAGAAACAAGGGCGATGGACTGGGAGGGCCCTGAGAATTCCAGCTCTGATCAAGAGGGCCTATGACTTGCAACATAAACCCGAGGAAGTAGACCAGGATGAACTGGTGGGGATCGTGTGGAAGAAGGATCCCAATTCAGTGGTACCGGCCCCTAACACCCAGTGTACCATTCAAGGGGAGGTCCACCTCTGGAAAGATGTCAAGAACAAAATACTGATGTTGGATGTGCCAGGCGATGGAAAATTGGCAGAAGGATTTTTGGTGAAGCCCAGCATCTTGCCTGCTTGTGCCCATGCCTATGCAGGACGAGTGATGGTCCAGATTCACAGTGTGTCAGATTGGGAGATCTGGGTGAACAGAGGGTGCACCCAAGCCATGATACACTGTGCAGACACTGCAATATTGCCCAGCAACAAGCACCCTGGTGAGAAGGAGCGAGTGACACCAGAATTGTTTGACTTTGGTGACTCCCCATTGCCAGCTGAATGGAAGGCTAGAATTAGGAAGAGACTTGCCCAGAGAGACCAAGTGTTTTTGTTGAAGGATTGGGATGTGGGATGTGTCCAGGGTGTGGAGCATCACATATGCCTGCACGATGAATGTCCATTTTGAGAGAAGTCCCGACGCCTATCCCCAGCAGACATAGATGATGTGAGAAGACACCTGCAGGAAATGATCACTGCTGGCATGATACAAGAATCCAGGAGCCCATACACCTCTCCCATTGTGGTTGTGCGTAAGAAGAATGGGTCTGTGAGAATGTGTGTTGATTATTGAACCCTGAACTGACGGACCATCCCAGACCAATACACTATGCCTCATATACAAGATGCTCTGGACTGCTTGAATGGGAGCAAATGGTTCTCAGTGTTGGATCTTCGCAGCCGATACTACCAGATCCCGATGACCCCAGAAGACTGTGAGAAAACAGCCTTCATCTGTCATTGATGTTCTATGAGTTTCTGAGGATGCCAGAGGGGATATCGGGTGCACCGACCACCTTTCAGCGACTGACAGGACGTGCATTTGGAGATATGAATTTGCTGGAATGCCTGGTGTACTTGGACGATGTCATTGTGTTTGGGAGCACCTTAGAGGAGCATGAGAACCGACTGTTTAAAGTTCTAGACCGACTGGAAGACTTTGGCCTCAAGCTGTCCATTGACAAGTGCCAGTTTTTCCAAACCTCTGTAATGTATGTGGGGCACACAGTATCTACAAAAGGGTTAGAGACTGATCCCAGTAAGGTTAAAGCACTGACCACTTGGCCACAGTCCTGTAATCTGAAAGAATTACAATGTTTCCTGGGGTTCTGTGGCTACTACCGCAGATTCATAAAAGACTATTCCAAGGTGATTCGTCCACTCTTGAACCTTACCCAGGGTTGCCCTCCTACCAATCGAAAATACAAAAAAGGGGCCGTTAAAGAACCAGAAAAAGTATACTTCCACCCAGGTGAACTCTTCGGGCCCCGCTGGATGCCTGACTGTGAAGCAGACTTCCACGAGATCATGTACCAGCTCACCCACGCCCCCATCCTCGCCTATGCTGACCCCACCAAACCCTATGTGCTGCATACGGACATTAGTCTGCAGGGTCTAGGAGCAGTGCTGTATCAAGACCATGAGGATGGCCTGAGACCAGTAGCTTTCGTCAATAGGAGCATGACCCCGTCCAAATGAAACTACCCTGTGCATAAGTTGGGGTTCCTTGCGCTAAAATGGGCCATCATTGACCAGTTTCATGAATACCTCTATGGGGCAAAGATATTGGTGAAGACTGACAATAACCCGTTGACCTATGTACAGACTTCAGCTAAGTTAGACGCCACTGGGCACCGGTGGCTTTCTGCATTATCAACCTATGATTATGCTGTCGAATGCAAACCAGGCCAGAACCATATTGATGCTGATGCCCTATCATGAAGGCCCACTTCCAAGAGTGATTGGGTCAGGCTGTCTGAACCTGACATTCGAGCATTGTGCCAAAAGTTTGATAGAGATGAGCAGATGTCTGCGGACACAGTGGACTGTTCAGTAGATTACTTGGGCCCTTCTGACACCTGCATATCAGCTGCATATTGCCACTTCTTAGCTCTAGATATTAGTGCACTACCTCAATTTGACAATGACAGCATTCAGTGGGCTCAATCCCAAGATCCTGTGATTCAGCCAGCACTTGATGCCCTGCATGCGGGGAAAGATGTGTCTGTTACGTTCCACTGACTTGCGAACTGCTTTATTGTTTAAAGAAGGCCCCAGATTGCAGTCACTCAATCAGTTGTTGCATAGAGAGACAGTTGATCATAGTGGCAAAGTAGACAAGCAACAATTGGTCCTGCCCATGGCCTTTAAAGATTTGGTACTGAGGTCCCTTCACAATCACATGGGCACCTCGGTATTGACAGAACCCTTGACCTGGTATGATCTTGCTTCTACTGGCCCAAAATGGGGGCCGATGTTGAGCACCATGTAAAGACTTGCAGTTGCTGCCTGCAAAGAAAAGCCCTGCCTCAGAGGGCTGCCCCCTTGTTAATATTACTACCAGCACCCCCATGGAATTAGTCTGCATAGACTTCTTGTGTTTATAACCTGATCAGTGGAACATTGGCAATGTGTCAGTGGTTGTGGATCATTTCACACAGTATACACACACTTTTCCCCCAAAGATCAAAAAGCATCTACCGTGGCCAAGGTGCTAAGTGGAAAGTTTCTTCGTCCACTACGGTGCCCCCCAGCGGATCCACTCTGACCAGGGCAGAGACTTTGAGAGTCGAATAATCAAAGAAATGCTCTCTCTATGGGGGAGTCAAGAACCACCCCTATCACCTGCAGAGAGACCCTCAACCAGAAAGTTTTAACCACACCCTTCTAGACATGCTGGGTACCCTCCACCCAAAAGACAAGCATAAATGGAGCCAGCAGATTAGCATCTTGGTACATGCATACAATTGCATGAAAAATGATGCTACTGGGTTCTCCCCCTACCACCTCATGTTTGGGAGAGAGGCCCTGCTGCCAGTTGATGTCTGTTTTGGGATCTCTCCAGATGGGGTCCCAGCTGAAAACTACTTGTAATACATACAAAAACTGAAAGCTCAGTTGAACCATGCCTATCAACTGGCCCAGACAATGGCCACCAAGAGAAATCTAGCCAACAAAGAGAGGCATGATAAAAAAGTAAAGGCTCAAGAGCTTCAACCTGGAGACCACGTGTTGTTACGCAATTTGGGACTTCATGGTAAACAAAATTGCTGATCGCTGACACCATCTTCCCCATGTAGTAGTTGGAAAGTTGGATGAGTTACCCCTGTACAAGGTGCGCCCAGAGAACAGCTCCAAAACTGTCAAGACCATGCACCATAACCACTTGCTCCCTATCAGCCAAGTCATGATTGAGGCTGAACCCCCAGAAACTGAGCCCCCTGGTCAGGTGACTCGTGCTGCTGCAGGAAAGAGACAGAGTCAACCTACCCCAGTGGTCACAGATTTATGGTTTCCTCCGCAGCAAGCCCAGAATGATAATGACTGTCAGTTCACTTCTGACGAGCGTGAGTGCGACAATGCCCATTTACCCCTCTTATGAACTGAGTCAGCTGTTTTGAGGTAACCCTATGATTAATTGTGGGGATGAAGCTGGGCCTTCTTGACTGCCTAACCCCCCAGCTTTGTCCTTGGAGCCAATGCTCCCTGAAAGTGAAGTGCAAAGTGTCACGTCTGAAGATGCTGAGTCTCTGTGTATTGTGGAACTGTATGATTTGCCTGAGGGAGGGGCTGATGGAATGAGTCTTTCTGGTGACTTACCAAAATTTGAAGAACACCATGAGAATGCTGACAACCCCCCTTCAGTGCCTCAAAGTTTGATTGTGCCTGAACCTTCACAAAATGAGTCAAGTGTTGTAGAAACAGAGCCTGCAGAGCAAGGAGCCGACAGTGCCCCAAGTTTAGATTTTCCCATCCAGGCAGAGACACCTCTCACAAGTGATGAGAGTCCCCAGACCAGTGCTGAGAGTACAGAGACTGTAGTTGTCGCCCTCAGAAAGACTGGTCAAGCTGTCAAGCCAGGAGTATGCTTCAGTTATGATTCTCCTGGGAGGCCAGTGGATTTGCCTCTCAATGTGGTGCACAAAGGTTTTCATGTCTCACCAAGCTCACTGCCCAAATTGAGCTTAACAGCCAATTCCAGGTTACTTGTCTTTCCCTCTCACCATGGTGCCCCCGGTCCCTCTAGACCCAAGTTAGCTGATAGAGAAGGGCCCCCTCTTGCATTGTTTAAGGTACAAGAAGTTATTACCTGATTCAGTATAGTAATGTTCAATTTATCTGTGTGAAATATGCACAATGTGTTGTCAGAATGGATATTGTATCATGAAGTGTAGTGAATATGTATAGTAAGAAACATAGAAACATAGACTTTGACGGCAGATAAGGACCACTTGGCCCACCTATTCTGCCCATTTCCCTACCTACAGGATAGGCCGCAGATCCTAGTTAACCAACAGCCTATTTCTTCCTACCCCCCACAAGAATTGCCTTATGTCTGTCCCATGCATTCTTGAATTCTCCCACAGTTTTAGACCCCACAACCTCCTCAGGAAGGCTGTTCCATGCATCTACTACCCTCTCTGTGAAAAAATACTTCCTCACATTGCCCTGGAACCACCTCCCATCTTTAAATTGTGTCCTCTTGTTCTTGCAACGCCTCTTTTTCTGAAAGATGCTACCCTCTTGGACTTTGTTGATTCCACTGAGGTACTTAAAAGTTTCTATCATGTCCCCCCTCTCCCTTCTTTCCTCAAGGGTATACATATTAAGCTCCTTTAGCCTTTTAGTAAAGTAATAACGTTTATATTAACTGATGCATGATGGTACACACTTGTTGCGGATGCCAAGTTTTCTCCAGGCAGGAAAGGGTGTAACCCTCCCCTACAAATAGGGGTTCCCAAAATGTCTTCCTTGAGCTTGCCTAAATGCTCACTGCCAGGCTGGTGTCCTGTGTTTTAGCACTTTAAATGTGATTGCCAGAGAGTGCCTGTATAGCCTCTGTGCACTGTCTCTTTAAGAGCTGCCTAGATTGCAGTCATAAGTAATGTGAGAGGGAGCTGCGTTGAAAGATGTAACTATTTGCTGAAAATCATTTAGAGTGATAATGATAATGTAGTTTGTCTAACCTGCCTTCTTTGCAGCAAGGACTGTTTTGTTTATCTCCACTATCTTGGTCCTGGACTGCCTAATTGGACCAATCAGTACTGGTGGGACCTAAAATGGAGCCGAACTACAGGAGCTGTCTGGAGTCAAAATCTGTAGGAATTGTAGTTTGGGGCTTTTGGTGCCTTTTTGCACCTGAAGGGGGAGCCTTTGTTGTGACTGACAGACAGATCAGCCAACCAAACCTTTTAGATTCTGGGGAAAGTCTCAGACTTGCTGGGAGCTGAAGAAGTAACAGTTTGAGACAGTCAAGCAGCCGTCTGAGTACAGTAGTTTTGCGTGGGAGAACTGTGGAAAGGCCTGAGTTGTGGCCTGCATGTCTGCCTGCTGCCCCTTAGAGGGAGCGAAGAAAATTATTTTGGACTAAATCCAAGTTCGTGAGAACCAAGTAAGCCACTGATTTTTTACCAGGCTCATACCTGAAGAATAATAATAAAACTTTATTTATTTAGCGCCTTTCAAGTACCAAGGCACTGTACAAATGAATCATAAAATCAGAATATACATATAAAATCAACAATTCGGAACAGCATCAGTCCACAAAAGCCTTGTTCCACAGAAAAGTCTTAAAATCCCACTTAAAAGCTTAAGAAGACCGAAGATTTTGTTGAATGTGATCTGCCTGTCAGGATTTCCAGCTGGTTTTGAATCCCAGGTTTGTGCTGAGACTCTGCGATTGTGACCAGAGAGCAGTTTGCCTGGTACAGTAGAATTTCCTTACATGTAAATGTGCTGTGTTTTGAACGTGGGGCATGATTTGGTTCCCCACTGTGTGAACTGTGTTCTGCTTGCTGAAAGCTTTATCCAGCCTAATCGGACTGAATCCGCATTCATCTCCATTTGGCCTGGGCCATGCCACGCTGACTCTGCCAGACTGCCCCACTGCACAGAGAAAGCTACCGACAAGAGACCTGCCTGGGGATCAGCCCCCTGCTCCACACTTGAACAGAAACAACGCCTTAGCAAATCGTGTGAGCCCTGCTTCTCTTGGCACTCCAGATTAACCACCTGCTGTCTCGATTTTCATCCGGCCTGTGTCCAAGCTTGAGTATCATGAGTAATCATCAGGGCAGCTCCCTGCAACAACAGCCTAATCTAAAAGTGTGTCATCTGATTGTCTTGTTGTTTTCTTTTCACAAACTGAGCCCTCCAGCTCCGGATTACAAATAGCGTGTGTTGTGCATGTTGTTTTCTTCTATCAGAGGGCTCCAACCAGCTGCAATGTTCCTGGCTATCTCACCATTCTCCATCTGGGTACCCAGAGTGTGTGACTGTTTATGGACCCTGACGTGCATGCATAACTGTTTGATTGATAGAGCCTTTAAGCAAATTAACCTGATTACGCCCCTCCCTTGTTCAAGTCCCTTAAATAAATCAGATCTAACTCTTTTTTGCATTTACCCTGACTGTGGTTCCAGTTTGTGCAAGAGTACTGTACTGCTGTTATTTGCTATGTATAACCTTGTTTTACAGGGGGTCCCCAGGGCCGAGCCAGAGGAAAGCCCTGGTAAGTGCAGACAGTGTGGGTACTTGTGTGGTGTATCGGGGTATTGTGAAATTGATTATCGTGTATTGTTCCAGCCACTAGTAAGAAAAGAGGGGGGTTACAGTGTCCTGTAG
The DNA here is from genome assembly GCA_016271365.2 of Neoceratodus forsteri. NCBI lineage: Eukaryota > Metazoa > Chordata > Ceratodontiformes > Ceratodontidae > Neoceratodus > Neoceratodus forsteri. Next base: position 78,464,660 of record CM028133.1, on the reverse strand, counting down.
GGCTGTGCCCAGGTTAGCGTGACCACTACCAACCCTGACCTCCGGGTGGAGGCACCCATTCAGAACTCAGGCCCCTTAACCTGCTACTAGCCAAGCAGACAGGGGTAGTAGCCCTTGGGATAGCACCAGCTAGGGGTTACAGACATAAGGGAAGGGATCAAAGCAACAGAACTAAGGGGTAAACAGGGAGGAGAGGAGGCAGTGTGGGTCACCCTGGAGACAGGAAATGGCACCAAAATCAGCACAGGGGTTGCTTACAGACCCCTGTCTCGGGGGAGAAAATGGACAAGGAAATGATAGAAGGCATCCTTAGAATGGCAGAAAAAGGGGAGATATTGTTGATGGGGAACCTGAATATGCCAGATGTTAACTGGAGCACCTTTGCTGCAGCCACATCCAAGAAAACGGTCATTCTCAATGCCCTACAGGGGGCATGTTCAGACAGCTATTGTTGGAACCCACTTAGGAGGGAGCAATCTTAGACTTGGTACAACGGGGACAGAGAGAGGATCTCAGATTTAGAAGTGGGTAGCCATCTGGGAATAAGCGACCACCAAACAGTGTGGTTCATGATAAACACAGCCATAGAGTCAAGTCATAAAAAAGTGAGGGTATTGGACTTTAGGAGGGCTGACTTTGGCAAAATGGGAGAGTGTCTCAGAAAAGCACTAGCAAACAGGCAAGAAGGAAGGGTGGAGGAACAATGGGGAAAAATCAAAACTGCATCACAGAGGCAACAAGCCTTTGTGTGAAGCAAATAAACAAAATAAAACAATGGAAAAAAACATTACAGTTCTCAAAATAGGTGGCGGGGAAGGTTAGGGAGAAAAAGATAGCATTCAGGAAGTATAAGGAAACACAGAAAAAGCAGAACAGAGAACTGTACCAGTTAAAGCAGAAGGAAGCTGGGAAGGCAGTCAGAATAGCAAAGACCCATGCTGAGGAAAAGATAGCCAACTTAAGAAGGGGGATAAACTGTTTTACAGTTACATTTGGGAGCGAAGAAAGACCAAGGGAGGGATAGTGAGGCTTAATAAAGGGGAGGGTGGGTGGGCAGAGGGTGACAGTGAAAAGCAGGGATACTGAATGAATACTCTGCTCAGTATTCACAAAAGAAAGAGGGGGGTACCTAAACCAAACAACAGAAGCACTCTGGATAGGGGTGGGTTGATACCAGTCCATTCAGAGAAGAAAGGGTCCTGAAAGAATTCCTGAAACTGAAGGTGGACAAAGCAATGGGGCCTGACAGACTTCATCCCAGAATTCTAAAAGAACTAAGGGTAGAACTAATGACACCACTGACTACCCTTTTTAACAAATCATGGGAGGATGGTGTGGTACATGAGGAATGGAAGAGGGTGGATGTGGTTCCTCTTCACAAAAGTGGGAGCAAGGCAGAGGCAGGAAGCTACAGACCTGTTAGTTTGACTTTAGTGATAGGGAAATGATAGAATCACTTCTGAAGGAAAGAATTGTTGTGTACCTAGAGGCCAGAGGGGCACAGGACCCAAGGCAGCATGGATTCACTGCGAGAAGGTCATGTGAGATGAATCTAATAGATTTATTTGACTAGGTAACCAAAGCAGTAGACCAGAGAGGGGCTGTGGACATGGCCTACCTAGACTTTAGCAAGGCATTTGACACAGTCCCACAGAAAAGATTAATAGACAAGTTAGCCAGCCTGGGAGTGGGTCCCAGGGTGGTAAACTGGGTGAAAATTGGCTGGACCCAGGACGCAAAGGGTAATAGTAAACGGAGTCCACTCTGAAAAAAGGGGAGTTACTAGCGGGGTACTGCAGGGTTTAGTACTGGGACCAGTCCTCTTTAATGTCTTTATAGATGACATTGTGGAGGGACTGGAAGGAAAAGTATGTTTCATTGCGGATGACACAAAGATATGCAACAAGGTTGATACACAAGGGGTGGGGTGGAAAGGATGAGAAGGGACATGGCAAGGTTGGAGGAATGGTCAAAAGTATGGCAGCTTAGATTCAGTACAAAGAAGTGCATAATGCACCTGGGAAACAAAAATCCAGGGGAAGAGTACACAATGGTGGGGGAGGGCCTAACAACAACAAAAATTGGAAGGAACCTGGGGTAGTCATATCAGATGACCTAAAGGTAGGCAAGCAATGTGAGTAGGCAGTAAGGAGGGCTGGGGGATAATGGGATACATAGGGAGAGCCATCACCAGTAGAAAAATGGAAGTTGTTATCCCTCTGTATAGACAGTTGGTGAGACCCCATCTGGAGTACTATGTGCAGTTCTGGAGACCCCATCTTCACAAGGACATAGACAGGATGGAGGCAGTCCAGAGGAGGGCAACTAAAATGGTGCAGGGTCTGCACCAGAAGCCATATGAAGAGAGACTAAACAAGCTTAAAATGTATACCCTCCAGTAAAGGAGGGAGGACATGATAGAAACTTTCAAGTACTTCAAGGGAATCAACAAAGTCCAAGAGGGTAGCATCTTTCAGAAAAAGAGATGTCAAGAACAATGGAGCACAATTTGAAGATGGGGGGGCAGCTCAAGGGCAATGCAAGGAAGTTTTCTTTAATGAAGAGGGTGGTGGATGCATGGAGCAGTCTTTCTGAGGAGGATGTGGGGTCAAAAACAGTGGGGGGAATTCAAGAATGCATGTGACAGACACAAGGCGATTCTAGTGGTGGGTAGGAGGAAGTAGGCTGTTGGTTAACTAGGATCTGCACCTTATCCAGTAGGTAGGGAAATGGGCAGTTTGGGTGGGCCAAGCAATCTTTATCTGCCGACAAAGTCTATGTTTCCATGTAACATGGTTATAAGCAGAACTGGTTGAAGACATGTAGAAAAAAAACAAGTTCAATGTGCTTATGCAACTTGGTATGACATATGCTTGTGTGACTTAGATACATTGTGGCTGTTTGCCTTTCTATCCATGGGATATACCACCCTGTAAGTGTATGATGGCGAGGAACCCTAGAGGAGGGTTCCTCCCCTATATGTGCCGCGAGAATTATTCCCTTGGCTAAAGGTAGCTTAGGAAGATGCCCAAAAAGAATACCCAAAAAGGTGTCGAGCATTGAAGGAGGCGAAAAGTCAGAAGATATCGAGGATGAGAATAGAGGTCGATAGATGTAGATGGGAAGGACAGGAAAGGAAGGGGAGATGAGGAATAGTGAGTGGACTGGAAGCCAACATGAGGCAGAAGGACGAGACTTCTTAAGAAGAGAGGAAACAGCCAGGGCCACCATCCAACACTATCCTACAGTGGAACCTAACTACGAAACCTATGCAAGCTCTAACCCTATCTAAATATTATGACCATTGTCATGGAGGAGAGGAAAAAACCCTTTGAGGAGGAAATCTCTGGGGATCCAAGGCCTAGGTTGCCTTCCCTCCAGGCTGAAGGATGTTTTGGTTAGTGACGACTCAGCTACTGCAGTTTAGAGTTGAGATCAAGGGAAGAGGAAAAGATTCCAATTTAGAGGAAGCTCTCACTCAGTCCTTCTAACAGGAATGCTGTTGAGGGTTGCGAACAATGTCTCTGCAACTAGATGCCCAAAAGTAAAGGAGGAGAGAAACGACCACTGAGGCACTCAGCTCACCTACACATGCCTACGAAACAAGCCAGGTGAACCAGAGGCAGTCAGATAGAGAATAGCATAAAGGGGGCCTCCAAACCCGCTCAGGCAGCCAAAGAGACCCCACTGATGAGAGCCCCAACCCTCACAGCTGGAAGTCGTAAATTCTGCATCCAGAGGTGTCACTGAAATGAGGGACAACTGAAGGTCCACCCAGAGCAAAGACATTCTCACTATGGGCCAGGAAAAAAGACCTCGCTCCAAGCTTTGCGTGCTCTAAATGCAGACTTCGCGGGTGCAGAGCGAGACCATCGGCTACAGGCTACCCCCGAGCCATGCAGCAATGGATACGGAAGGCACATCTCCAAGTGGAGAGCAGGTTGAGATGAGGTAGCATGGGACCCATATGAGGGGCATGCTCGAATAGGCAATGTGAATGAGTAGACATATGGATAGGTCGGCGTGAGCAAAGGAGACCCCCACATGGGTCCAGAGGAGGCAGGTTGCAGTAGTAACTGCAGGAAAGCATGACAACTGGGTCCATTGAGAAGCCAAATCAGGAGTGGAGTGAACTTCATGAAGGTGGGAACGTAAATGGTCGGGTGAAGCTGGCTGCTGATGGGGTAGGTACGAAGTACCAGGAGTAGTGAGGTAGGAGCGGTGAAGTCAGAATAGACGAGTGGAGGGACGAGATGGATATAGGAGTTTCTATTTTTCTAAATGAGCATACAATGTTATTACATTTTTTTATACTTTCTGAACAGGAGTTTTTTTCAGTTGCTTTTATATTTATTTATTTATTTAAGAGTTTTACCAGGAAGTCATACCGAGCGGAGAAACAGCTCGATTCCAGATGTGTCCTGGGGGAAGAGGAGCAAAATACAGACAATATATATTACACAAGTATACAGATTGTAAAAGTGACATAGATCCTGTATATACAGATTAACAGAGCTCCCATGACTGAGAGCACCAAGGTAAACTTAACAAGCAACTTAGCATTAGCATACCTGTTCAGTAGAAAAATGTGCCAGTGTTGAAGCACGTTTGAAATCCCTATCACTACACAGGTTGTTTATAGAACTTAGAGTGGGGACAACAACTGAACCAACATGAATTTTTAACCTTTCCTTGACCTCTAATACATTACCCCAAGTCTGGAGGACAGCAGTGATAACTCCTACACAGTAAGACCCATTTATCCAACCCCCTGACATCTGAATATCTCAAGTTATTCAAAACCGCAATGTGTCTCTTATCGGTTTCCTCACTTCTTAATTAGCAGCTGTTTTCCCACCTCACCATTAGCATCAATGATAGACAGACAGAATTTAGACATATATTATTTTATTTTCATACAGTAGTGCCTTTCCAGAGTAGAAAGTGCTTCACAAATTTGAAACAAGCAAATAAAACAACATATCCATACAACAATATAAATACAATGTACAATCGGGGCTATGCAACAACATATCTGTACAACATAAATACAGTGTACAGTGGGGGCTATGCAACAACAAATCCGTACAGCAACATAAATACAGTGTACAGTGGGGGCTATGCAACAACATATCCGTACAGCAACATAAATACAGTGTACAGTGGGGGCTATGCAACAACATATCCATACAACAAGAGAAATACAGTATACAGTGGGGGCTATGCAACAACATATCCATACAGCAACATAAATACAGTGTACAGTAGGGGCTATGCAGCAACATATCCGTACAACAAGAGAAATACAGTATACAGTGGGGCTATGCAACATCCGTGCAACAACATAATACAGTGTACAGTGGGGGCTATGCAACAACATATCCGTACAGCAACATAAATACAGTGTACAGTGGGGGCTATGCAACAACATATCCATACAGCAACATAAATACAGTGTACAGTGGGGGCTATGCAACAACATATCCATACAGCAACATAAATACAGTGTACAGTGGGGCTATGCAACAACATATCCGTACAGCAACATAAATACAGTGTACAGTAGGGGCTTTGCAACAACATATCCATACAACAAGAGAAATACAGTATACAGTGGGGGCTATGCAACATATCTGTACAACAAGAGAAATACAGTGTACAGTGGGGGCTATGCAGCAACATATCTGTACAACATAAATACAGTGTACAGTGGGGGCTATGCAACAACATATCCGTACAGCAACATAAATACAGTGTACAGTGGGGGCTAAGCAACAACATATCCGTACTGCAACATAAATACAGTGTACAGTGGGGGCTGTGCAACAACATATCCGTACAACAAGAGAAATACAGTATACAGTGGGGGCTATGCAACAACATATCCGTACAACAACATAAATACAGTATACAGTGGGGGCTATGCAGCAACATATCCGTACAACAAGAGAAATACAGTATACAGTGGGGGCTATGCAGCAACATATCCGTACAGCAAGAGAAATACAGTGTACAGTGGGGGCTATGCAACAACATATCCGTACAGCAAGAGAAATACAGTGTACAGTGGGGGCTATGCAACAACATATCCGTACAGCAAGAGAAATACAGTGTACAGTGGGGGCTATGCAACAACATATCCGTACAGCAAGAGAAATACAGTGTACAGTGGGGGCTATGCAACAACATATCCGTACAGCAAGAGAAATACAGTGTACAGTGGGGGCTATGCAACATCATATCCGTAAAACAACATAAATACAGTGTACAGTGGGGGCTATGCAACAACATATCCGTACAACAAGAGAAATACAGTGTACAGTGGGGGCTATGCAACAACATATCCGTACAACAAGAGAAATACAGTGTACAGTGAGGGCTGTGGCAACATATCCGTACAACAAGAGAAATACAGTGTACAGTGGGGGCTATGCAACATCATATCCGAACAACAAGAGAAATACAGTGTACAGTGGGGGCTATGCAACAACATATCCGTACAACAAGAGAAATACAGTGTACAGTGGGGGCTATGCATCAACATATCCGTACAACAAGAGAAATACAGTGTACAGTGGGGGCTATGCGACCACATATCCGTACAACAAGAGAAATACAGTGTACAGTGGGGGCTATGCGACCACATATCCGTACAACAAGAGAAACACAGTTTACAGTGGGGACTATGCAACCACATATCCGTACAACAAGAGAAATACAGTGTACAGTGGGGGCTATGCAACATCATATCCGTACAACAAAAGAAATACAGTGTACAGTGGGGGCTATGCATTAACATATCCGTACAACAAGAGAAACACAGTGTACAGTGGGGGCTATGCATCAACATATCCGTACAACAAGAGAAACACAGTGTACAGTGGGGGCTATGCGACCACATATCCGTACAACAAGAGAAATACAGTGTACAGTGGGGGCTATGCGACCACATATCCGTACAACAAGAGAAATACAGTGTACAGTGGGGACTATGAGACAACATATCCGTACAACAACATAAATATACAATGGGGGCTATACAACAACATATCCATACAACAACATAAATACAATGTACAATGGGGGCTATGCATTAATGTGTGGCTGGATACACGTGATTTATGTGTACCCAGCCCACATAGCTATGCATCTGTGGACAGGCACTGGGTGCACAGTATGCACAAATGTGTACCCCTGCAGGGTGCCTGTCTGTGGTCCCAACACCTGGCACGCATGATCGCGAGGGGCGCTTTGGAGGACACAGGTAGGAATCCAGTCAGATGCCTGTCCTGGATCCCATAATAGATCCTCTGCTTCATGTAAGCAGGAGATTCTGGGTAGGTGTTGGGCACGTTATTATTAAATGTATAGGCGAGTGCCTTACTGGATGACACCTGCCCTCCCAGTCAGCCCAGTGGGCCAGGGCATAACAGTGGGGGATTCTCTGTCCCACTGCGGTCAGTGGGTGTCATGGGGGATGTGTAAAAGATATGGCAGGGTCCCCTACTGCCATATTCTGCACCCGACCTTGCCAGGCAGGTCATGTCTTCGTGAATAGCATGGAGTGTGGATATGCCCCAAGACATGCCCCCAGCTGCTTACTGGGGGTTCGCTGGACTCCTGGTTTGCAGCATTCCAACTTAGGATTGCCTGTGCCCCATGGATACATGGCACATAGGCAATCCACCCCTTAATTAATAGGCCTCATTGTGCTTACTGAAAACATCTTAAACTGGTTAATTACAATTGCTAATTGCTTCAGTTTAAAGCTTCGAAGATGTATATAAGGTAGGGAACAAGACCAACATATATCTAATAATAAAATAGAAAGAGAATTTGACAAAAGATAAGGACCACTTGGCCCACCCAGTCTGCCCATTTTTCCTGCCTATACTGACAACACAGACCCTTTTTGATCTCCAGCTCTTTCCTCCCCATGCTGCCCACTAAGATTCCTTTGTGCCTATTCCATGCATCCTTGAAGCCCACCATTATTTTCAGCCCCACTACCTCTGCTGGAAAACTGTTCTAGGCATCCACCACTCTTTCAGTGAAGAAATATTTCCTCACTTCTCTCTTGAATTTACCCCCTTCCAGCTTTGTTGCATGTCCCTTGTTCTTGTACATCTTTTCCTCTGGAAAGTACATCCCTTCTCACCTTGTTTACCCTGTGCGGTATTTATCTGTTGTTGATTTCCCTCCCTGTGCACCCCAACATCCCGCTGGCCCTATCCACTGCCTTATCACACTGCCTTGCCACCCAGATATGATTATTCCAGGGTTTCTGTCCTGTTTGATGCCTGTCAATACCTCTTCCCCAATTCTGTACCCACTTCCACATTTCTGTGCCCAAGGTGCATGATTTTGCACTTTTTTGCATTAAAACCCAGCTGCCATGCCCTTGACCTCTCCTCGAGTTTTCTCAGGTCTCTGCTTATTCCTTACACACACACACACACACACACACACACACACACACACACACACACACACACAGTGTCCACACTATTGTAGATGTTGGTGTCATCCATGAAGAAGCAAACATTCCCTGCCAGCTCATCTGCAGTATCACTTATAAAGACATTAAGGAGAACTGAACCCAGTACTGAGCCCTGTGGCACCACATTGGTCACCCTCCTTTCCTCAGTGTGAGCTCTGTTAACCACTGCCCCCTGTTACCTATACCCTAACCAATTTCTTACCCAGTTTACCACCCTTGGACTCACTCCAAGGCTACCCAGCTTGCTTACTAGTCTCCTATGTGGAATGGTGTTGAACCCTTACTGAAGTCAAGGTAGGCCACAACCACTGCCCCATTATGATCAATTTCCCTGGCCACCCAGTCAAAGAAATCTATCTGATTTGTCTGACATTACCTTCCCCCTGCCATGGGTCTATGTTGCCTCGAGTCTTGTAATCACTGGATTCAAGCTACTCCACAAGCCTTTCCTTTAGCAGCAACTCTGTTAGCTTCACCTCCACCAACTTCAAGCTGACTGACCTACAGTTGCCAGCCTCCTCCATGCTACCACTTTTGTGAAGTGGGACTATATCTGCCTTCCTCCAGTCCTCTGAAACCAATCCTGTTTCCAATGAGTTGTTAGAAGGGACTGTCAAAAGTGCAGCCCGTACCTCCCTGAGCTCCCTCAGCACCCTGTGTGGCCCCATAGCTTTGTCCACTTTCAGATTTGAGAGGCCCTTCAGAACTCTTTCCTCTGTAAAGGGACTTGTGTCTACCTCCCCCTCTCCAGTGCCCCAATTGCTTGTATGTGGCCCATCCCTTCCCTGTGAAGACTGAGCAAAAGTATTTGTTCAGGATATCTGAATTTTCCTCATCCTCCTCTACACAATCCACACCTGCCCTTCTTAACCTCACAATCCCTCCCATAGTCTTCTTGTGTTCATTTACTGTATGTACCTAAAAAATTTCTTGTCTCCTTTTGTTACCCATTAGGCAATTCTTTACTCAGTTTGTGCCTTTGAGCTCCTCACCACTTTTCCTGCCTACCTCTGCTTCTTTTGATACATACACCTCCCTGTTCTCTTCCCGCTGCATCTCTATATCTCCTGAAAGCTACCCTTTACCTTTTCACACTTCCTTTGAGATCCATAGCAGCCTCTTTTTCCTCCTGTTTTTGCTCACTTCCTTTGCGCAGAGGTTTGTTGCCTTCAGTATACCTTCTCTTAGTTTAGATCACTGTTTCTCTACCCCACCCTGGTCATTCCCCTCTGCTAGGTCATCTCAGGGGCATTTACCCATTTTTTTAAAAACTCTGCCCTCCTGAAGTCCAGGACCTTCATCCTTGTGTGGTTTGCTTCCACTGCTGTTCTTATGCTGAACCACACTGTACGGTGATCACTGGTCCACAGCTGGTCTCCCACGTTGACGTCTGCAACATTGTTCCTGTCAGTGACTACCAGGTTTGGTACTGCCCCACCATGAGTGGAATCCCTGACTAGCTGCCTGAGAAACTCACCATGCAGGGAGTCCAGGACATTCCCACTTCTAGCTGAAGCTGTGGCTGGGAGGCTTCAAGCTACATCTGGCAAACTGAAGTGCCCCCCCACACACACACTAGCTGCACCAGTTTTCCTGCCATTGTGCCAGTGGCTTTCACCAGAGCCTTATACAGTTTCTCCCTCTGTGTTGGAGGTTTGTAAATCACACCAGTGTGAATAGTGGCTCTGTTCCCATCCCAGGGTGACCCACAGTACCTCCAATTTCTCCATTCTCCCCTGGATTCCCTGTATCTCCATCGCTTTGATACCCTCCTCACATACAGCACCACCCTCCTCCCTTACTTCCCACTCTGTCTTTCTTGAATTGAGTATAGCCTGGTATGGCCACATCCCAGTCATGGTTTCCTGTGCACCACAACTCAGTAATGGCCATGATGTCTGCCTCTGTCATGATGGCCTCTAGGTCCAGAATTTTATTTTCTAGGCTTCTTGCATTAGCACAAATGGTCTTCACATTTTATTACTCTTCTGCCCGCTACCTCCTTATTTCCTTTTTGTCCTTCCTCCTTTACTGCTCTCTTTTTACAGTTTGTGTTTCCATCCTCTTTCATTTCTACCACTCTGCTTTTTTCTTTATTATATTGACTGTGCCCATGTGCAAGAAACATATTGCGGCAGGTTGCCAGAACCAGGTTGTGGAGGCACGGCGCTGTTGTGGCCAATGCCCCCACAGCCTTTAAAGGCTTGGCCCACTTTCCCCAATGGCGTGGCTTGCTGCTGCTGACACTAGTTCAGCCAGCATGCCACAACCTTGAGAAGTTTTAGACACTGAAATCAGGGGCCGCCTCGCCACTGCAGCATCATCTGCTGCAATGAGGGAGCGACCCCTCATTGCAGGGCTCCCTTACATTCCCCACCTGTTTGTCGAGGGGGTGCCCAATTCCCCTCAGCATCATGTCCCTCCCCTGTTTTTTTTTGCTGATGGGGTGCCCAATCCCCATCAGCATGCTGCCCCTGCTCCTTGTGTGCCAAGGTGGCCAATCCCCCATCATGAGACCCCACATACCAGTAGTGCCAACGGGGTGCCCAACTCCATTGGCATAATGTCACCCCCTTTTGTTATGTGCTGATGGGGGTGCCCAATCCCCTGTTGGCTACAGCTGGCCCCCCCAAAAAAAGAGTCAGTTGGCACGTGGGAGCCCACCCCAGCGTGCCACATCCCCTGAAAAAAAATGGTCCCGCAATGTTTTTTATTTTTTCCCCCCTGTGAAAAAAGGAAACGGTCCCTCACCAGTCTCCCTGCCCACCTCCCGCAACCCGTGCCTACCCACTGCACATCCTGCCTCTCCACACACTCCCCCTCACCCCATACTTCCTTCCAGAGTCTGGCGCGTCGATCTTTGGTGGACCGGAAATACGTCTGCACTCTTCAAAGATGACCGCAAACTGAGGAAATGCCGGTTAGCTGTATAATAGAATAGATTGGGTTTTTTCAACTTTGATGCATATCTCAGGCATTTTTACTGTATGTTGATTGTGTGCATGTGCAATAAACATGTTTTGTCAGCTTTCTCCACAAGCAGGTTGTGGAGGCGTGGCACTGTTGTGCCCAATGCCCCCACAGCCTGCAAAGGCTTGTTCCCCCGTCCCCCAACGCTGTGGCACGCTGCTGCTGACACTAGTTTAGCCAGCGTGCCACAATCTTCTAAAAAAGTAGCTGCTGCAATCAGAGGCTGCCTCGCCATTGCAGCCTCAGTTATCCGCTGCAATGAGGGATGACCGTCATTGCAGGGTGGGATGTGAAACCCTGATATTGTTTGTAGAACACAGCGGGGGTGTCCGCCTGTTCACGAACAATATAACCCCCACTCAGATTTACTTGCCGCCTCCTGGCCGGGCATTCTGCAACCCCCCGGTTTTGTTCCTGCTGATGGGATGTCGAATCCCCATTGGCATAATGAACCCCCCAGTTTTGTTCCTATTGATGAGGTGCCCAATCCTCATCTGCTACTGCTGGCCCCAAGCCAAAGCCTCTGCTGGTATGCTGGGGAGCCCACCCAGCATGCCAGATGCCCCTGTGAAGGGAAAAAATAGTCCCGCTGATGTCTTTTGTTTTTTTTCCTGAAAAAGGAAACTGTCCTCGACCCTGGCCCTGTCCCCACCAGGAACCCGAACCACCCACTGCGCACCCTGCCTCCCCACACCCCTCACCCCATACTTACTCTCCGGAGCTCGGCGGACGATCTTCGGTGGACCGGGAACACGTCAGCACTCTTCAAAGCCGACCGCGAACTGAGGAAATGCCAGTAAGCTGTATAATGTAATAAAAAGGTTTTTTTCAACTTTAGTGCATATCTCGGGCATTTTGGGGAATTTTTTCACCAAATTTTCAACATGGGGTTTTTGGGACCCCTCCTCATGAATTCTTGAACTATCATGACGTTAATCGGCTCCAAAAGGTGGTTTTGCGGTCACTATGCGGAATCATCCATTGGGGCTAATTAACAAAACAACAGTGCCAGCGTTCATGAGGTGGGATCTCAAAAAGCCTATGTTGCAAATTTGGTGGAAAAAATCTCTAAAATGACTGTTTTACGAGCGTGCGTTGCAGAGTTGCTACGTACGCTCGTAACTTTGCGAATTTACAATATTTTCATGCCAGATTTTCAACATTGACATTTTGTCACATCTCCTTGTGAGCAGTATAGCTGTCATTGTTCACATCCTGGCCAAAATGTGTTTTTGCACTTCCGGCGCAGAATAGTGCAGTCGCTGTGGGAAATCAATGTTCAGGACAGATTAAGAAAATGACAGTGATACTGTTCATGAGTAGAGGTCCTAAAATGCCTATGCTGAAAATTTGTTGACGATATTCCATAAAATGACTGTGTTACGAGCGTGCGTTGCGCAGTTTGCACGCACGCTCGTAAGTTCACGAATTTATAATATTTTCACTCCAGATTTTCAGTATTGCCATTTTCCCAGACTTGCTTATGAACAGTACAACTGTCATTTTTCCCATCCTGGCCGAAATGTGTTTTCGCACTTCCAGCGCAGAATAGAGCGGTCGCTGTGGGAAATCACTGTTCAGGACAGATTAAGAAAATGACAATGAAACTGTTCATGAACAGATGTTCTAAAATGTCTATGTTGAAAATTTGGTGATGATAGCCCATCCATTGACTGTGTTACAAGTGTGCGTTGCGCACTTTCTACGCACCCTTGTAACTTAGCAGATTTGTAATATTGTCACACCAGATTTTCAACAGTGCCATTTTTTCACACCTCCTTATAAGCAGTACAGCTATCATTTTTCACATCCTGACCGAAATGTGTTTTCACAGTTCCGGTGCAGAATAACGCAGTCACTGTGGGAAATCAGTGTTCGGGACAGATTAAGAAAATGACAGTGGCACTGTTCATGAGCAGAGGTCCTAAAATCCCTATGTTGAAAATTTGGTGACGAAACTCCATAACATGACTGTGTTACAAGCGTGCGTTGAACTGTTTCCACGAACCCTTGTAACTCCGCAAATTTGTAACACTGTCACGCCACATTTTCAACTGTGACATTTTTTCATAACTCCTTATGAACACTACAGCTGTCATTTTTCACATCCTGGCTAAAATATGTTTTTGCACTCCTGCCAGACAGTAGCATGGTCACTCTAGGAAATCAGTGTTTAGGACAGATTAAGATCGACCAAGTAAGGGGGTGACCGAGCTCAAACGAGCTCTGTAAGGACTGGTGTGGATTTCTTTGTTTTCAGACAAAGGCCCCAACACAAGAGCCCAGTAAAAAAGGGCAGCCTGCAGCACTGGGAGAAACAGAACGAGAGAGCGAGTGAGGGAGGGGGAGTGCGCGAACTCACCAAAGCGCTGTCAGGACTGCTGCGGATTTTTTTGTGGGTAGAAAAAGGCGTCAATACAGGCAGGGGCCAGTACAAAAGGCCAGCCTGCAGCGATAGGAGAAAGAGTACGAGTGAATGAGACAAGGGGACTTAGTGAGCTCAACGGAGCTCTATTAGGACTGTTGGGATTTCTTTGTGGGCAGAAAAAGGCACCAATGCAGGCAGGATCCCTGTATAAAAGGGCAGTTTGCAGTGCCAGGACAAACAGGATGAGCGATGAGAGAGGGAGGGAGACTGAGCAACCTCAACGGAGCTCTGTCAGGACAGCTGTGGATTTCTTTGTGGACAAACAAAGGTGCCAATACAGCCAGGAGCCCCATACAAAAGCGCAGTCTGCGGCACCAAGAGAAACAGAATGAGTGAGTGACAGAGCGGTAGTGAGTGAGCTCAACGGAGCTCTAGTGTGACTGCTGCAGATTTCTTTGTGGGCAGAAAATGCGGCAACGTAGGCAGAAGCCCAGTACAAAAGGCCAGCTTGCAGCACCGGCACAAACGGAATGTGAGAGTGACAGAGGGGGAGTGAGCGAGCTCAGTGTAGCTGTGTCGGGACTGCTTCAGATTTCCTTCTGGCCAGAATAAGCCACCAATGCAGGCAGGAGCCAAGTACAAAAGGGCAGCCTGCAGTACCAGGAGACACAGAACGAGCCAGTGAGGGAGGGCGAGTCAGTGAGCTCAGCAGGGCTCTGTTGGGACTGCTGCAGCTTTGTTTGAGGGCAGAAAAGGGCAGCAATGCATGCAGGGGCCCAGTACAAAAGGGCAGCCTGCAGTGGCAGGAAAACCAGAATGCGCGAGTGAGTGAGTTCAAAGGAGCTGTATTGTACAGTAAGTGCTGCAAATTTCTTTGTGGGCATAAGAAGGCAGCAACGCGGGCAGGAGCCCAGTACAAAAGCGAAGCCTGCAGCGCCGGCAGAACAGAATGAGCGAGTGAGAGAAGGGGAGTGAGTGAGCTCAACAGAGCTTTGTCAGGACTGCTGCAGATTTCTCTGTGGGCAGAAAAAGGCACCAACAGAGGCAGGAGCCCAGTACAAAAGGGCAGCTTGTAGCACCAGGAGAACCAGAATGAGTGAGTGAGATGGGGGAGTGAGTGACCTCAACGGAGCTCTGTTGGGACAGCTGTGGATTTCTTTGTGGGTAGAAAAAGCCACCAACACAGGCAGGAGCCCAGTACAAAAGGGCAGCCTGCAGCGCCAGGAGAAACAGAATGAGCGAGTGAGAGAGGGGGAGTGAGCAACCTCAATGGAGCTCTGTCGGGACCGCTGTGGATTTCTTCCTCGGCAGAACAAGGTGCCAATGCAGGCAGCAGCCCAGTACAAAAGAGCAGCCTGCAGCAACGGGACAAACAGACTGAGCCAGTGACAGAGGGCCACTGAGCGAGCTCAACAGACCAACGCAATCAGCATTCGGCATTGACAAATGCTTGTTTGGAATTGTGGCACCAAATTTTCAACATGGGGTTTTTGGGACACCTCCTCATCAATTCTGCCCATGGCATAAATCGGCCCGGAGGTGATTTTAGCGGGCATTGCACAGAATCACCTTTCAGGACCGATTAATGAAACAACAGAAAAGCAGTGTTCATGAGGTGGCTCAAAAGCCTATGTTGCAAATTTGGTGAAAAAATCGAAAAGGATTGTTTACTTAGCGTGCGTTGCGCAGTTGCTGTGCACACTTGAACCTTTGCGAATTTGCAATATTTTCACACCAGATTTTAACATTGGCATTTTTCCTCACCTCCTTGTGAACAGTACAGCTGTCATTTTTCACATGCTGGACGAAATGTGTTTTCGAACTTCCGGAGCAGAATTTATTTAGTTTTTGTTGACCGGGTAAGTGCACTAGACAAATCCTGCCTATTTTCAAGCAGAATAGCGTGGTCGCTGTGGGAAATCAGTGTTCAGGGCAGATTACAAAAATGACAGTGACACTGTTCATGAGCAGAGGTCATAAAATGCCTATGTTGAAAATTCGGTGCCGATACTCCATAAAATGACTGTGTTACGAGCGTGCATTGCGCAGTTTGCACGCACGCTCGTACATTCACGAGTGTATAATATTTTCACTCCAGATTTTCAACACTGCCATTGTTCTGCATCTCCTTATGAACAGTACAGCTGTCATTTTTCATATCTTGGCTGAAATGCATTTTCACACTTCCAGTGCAGAATAGCGCGGTCGCTGTGGAAATCTGTGTTCGGGACACTTTATGAAAATTACATTGACACCATTCATTAGCAGAGGTGTTAAAATGTCTGTGTTGAAAATTTGGTGATGAAAGTCCATAAAATGAGTGTGTTACGGGCGTGCATTGTGCAGTTTCCATGCATGCTCGTACCTTCGCAACTTTGCAATATTTTCACTCCAGATTTTCAACATTGACATTTTTCCACACCTCCTTATGAACGGTGCAGCTGTCATTTTCCATATCCTGGCCGAAATGTGTTTTCGCTCTTCCGGACCACAATAGCGCAGTTGCTGTGGGAAATCAGTGTTTGGGACACATTAAGAAAATCACACTGACACTGTTCATGAGCAGAGGTGCTAAAATGCCTATGTTGAATATTTTTTGATGAAACTCCTAAAATGACTGTGTTATGAGCGTGTGTTTTGCAGTTTCCATGCACCCTTGTAACTTCGCAAATTAGTAGTATTTTCACGCCACATTTTCAACACTGGTATTTTTCCACACCTTCTTATGAACAGTACAGCTGTTATTTTCACGTCCTGGCCAAAATGTGTTTCCGTGCTTCCAGTGCAGAATACCTCGGTTGCTGTCGGAAATCAGTGTTTGGGACAGATTAGGATCGAACGAGTGGGGGGGGGGGAGGCAGTGACCGAGCTCAACTGAGCTCTGTCGGAACTGCTGTGGATTTCTTTGTGGGCAGGAAAAGGCACCAACGCAGGCAGGAGCCCAGTACAAAATGGCAGCCTGCAGCGCCAGGAGAACCAGAATGAGTGAGTGAGACAGGGGGAGTGAGTGACCTCAACGGAGCTCTGTTGTCACTGCTGCGGATTTCTTTGTTGGCAGAAAAAGGCAGCTATGCATGCAGGGGCCCAGTACAAAAGGGCAGCCAGCAGCGGTGGAAGAAACAGAACAAGTGACAGAGAGGGGGAGTAAGCGTGCTCAACGGAGCTTTATCATGACTGCTGCGGATTTCTTTGTGGGCAGAAAAGGGCGGCAGTGCATGCAGGAGCCCCGTACAAAAGGGCAGCCTGCAGTGCCGCTAGAAACAGAACAAGTGAGTGAGAGAGGGTGAGTGAGTGAGTGAGGTCAATGGAGCTCTGTCGGGAGTGCTGCAGATTTCTTTGTGGGCAGAAAAAAGGTGCCAGCAGAGGCAGGAACCCAGAACAAAAGGGCAACCTGCACTGCCAGGAGAAACAGAATGAGCGCATAAGACGGGTGGAGTGAGCGAGCTCAATGGAGCTCTATGGTGACGGCTGCGGATTTGTTTGCAGGCAGGAAAAGGCAGTAATGCAGGCAGGAGCCCAGTACAAAAGGCCAGCCTGCAGCACCGGCAGAAAAGAAACGAGTGAGTGAGAGAGGGTGAGTGAGTGAGCGAGCTCAATGGAGCTGTGTCGGGACTGCTGCAGATTTCTTTGTGGGCAGAAAAAGGCAGCAATGCATGCAGGGGTCCAGTACAAAAGGGCAGCCTGCAGCAGCGGGAGAAACAGAATGAGCGAGTGAGAGAGGGGGAAATGAGCGAGCTCAATGAAGCTCTATCATGACTGCTGCAGACCCTCACCCTGTCCTCCTTGCACAAATGAAGCACCTAACCTATTGCCTCATTACTCTCTCTAGCTCTCCCTCAGTGCCCACTCTCATCTGTAGATCCCTTCCTGCCCCCCAACAATCTGAACTAGTCTAAAGCTACAAAGTAAATCACCTATTTTACCAGCGAGAAGATTAAAGCAGGACTGCCACACCAAACTAACTCATATGGGGCATAACCACATAATAACACTTCTACTCCTCTCTACCTCCCTTGGCTTTGCTGGCACCACTTACAAATTCAGTCCCCAAATTCCACACTCTGAAACCTCTTTGGGTGCATCCTGGCCCAAAAGCATGAACATGGCCACGACCACCTCTGGTAATGTTAGGCCCCCCATTCCCCCCACCTCCCATACGCAGTCACCACCAAGCTAGCCTCCCCTCCATTAACCGTGATAGTTAACCTTCCCCCTTATGTAATGCACGCATCATGACACCCCCCCATCTAAAGTGCAAGTGACAGTCACAAGTAAAATGGAACATCACCCTATCCGCCAGGAAGGTTACCCTCATGCTACTGCTACTCTCAGGCAATGTTCACCTAAATCCTGGACCTACAACCCTGAAGAGCAGGGACGCCCACTCAGTGGCCGGCCTAAAGATAGCATCGCTAAACATCTGCAGCCTAACTGCAAAATTTGACCAGCTCCAGGCTTGGGTGACCACTCACACCCCGGACATACTCTGCCTAACAGAAATCTGGCTGTCAAAAAAGATCAAAGATGGTGAGGTGACCATTGAAGGTTTCCAAATTTTTAGACTTGATAGAATAGGCAAGAAAGGCGGCAGCTGCCTCGTGTATGTCAGAAACATGCTAAGCTGTTCCGTCCTCCCCATCTCCAAAGTTGCAGAGGACTATGAGCTATTAGTGGTAAAAACTCAAACCAGCCCAAATGGCAAGACCATTACCATTGCTACAACCTACCTGCCCCCCCAAAAAAAGCCAAGGAACGCCTTCCAGCCTCAAAAAGAGCTCAAATCTCTTCTTGATGGACGACTTTAATATATACTGGCTCTGTAAATAGGCGACAGCTGCCAAAGACCTAATCACCTCCCACAATCTCACCCAACTTGTAACTCACCCCACCAGACAGAACTACAAGGCTGGCACCAGCACCCTAATTGACTGGGTTCTGGTCAGCACACCGTCCAGATTCTCTGAACTCAGAGTTCTCCTGGACGTACTGAGTGACTACTCACTGATCTCCTTTCTCTGGACCAGTAAAATTGCCAAAAGCCCACCACGTTTCATTGAGAGCAGGGTACTGCAAAAAGGCAAACTTGGTTCCCTCAAATCAGCACTGTCTGCCTACAACTGGTCCCCCATACACAAGGCACCCACTCTGGACCAGGCACTCAGCTTTTTCATGGAGGGTTTCAACTCCATCTGTGATATTCATGCCCCGCACACTAAACGGAAAATTCGAGGAGCGGAAAATAACTGGCTGAATGGTAAGCTCCTCTCTCTCTCCTAAAAGAAAGGGACTGCCTCTGGGCCAAAGCCTTCAATTCTGGCAGTAAGCATGACCTACAATGTTACAAAACCGCTGGAAATCAGTGCACTAAACTTATCCGGCTTGCGAAGGCCAACTTCCATAAGACCCAGCTCAACAACGCTTGGGGAGATGGAAAGAGGTTTTGGGACAACCTCAAGAACACCCTTGGCAAAGACCAGAAGCTGAGTCCTACAATGCTCAATATCAATAACGCACCCTCCACAAATCCTCTAGCCATTGCTGATGCCTTTAACCAGGCCTTTACTGACCTGTCCCCAGTACTGCCCCCAGACTATCTTCTGCCGGTGGAGGACCAAGGTTGCGCCAACCACACCACTACTAACCACCCGACTTCCTACTTTAAGAAGGTGACGGAAAAGGAGGCCCTAACAATGGTTAGGAAAGTCCTAGGAAAAACTAGATTGGGGAGTGATGGGATAGACATGATACTATCTCTGACACTTGATGTTCTAATCAAACCCATTACGATGATATTTAACAAATCCCTGGCCCTAGCTCAATTCTCAGAAGTCTGGAAGCAAGCCCTGGTAACTCCAGTGCATAAGAATGGTGACAAGGCACTGGTATCTAACTACAGGCCAATATCTATCCTCTCCCCACTATCCAAAACACTGGAGAAAATTGTGGCAAACCAACTCACAGAATACCTAAACAAGTACAATCTGCTCTGCCCAAACCAACATGGTTTCCAGCAAAAACACAGTACCACCACTGCACTGTTTGCATACTCTGATTATACACACAAGGCGCTAGATGAAGGCAAATTGGTGGGGTCCATCTTCATTGACCTCACTAAAGCCTTCGACACCGTCAACCACCCTCTACTGATATTCCAGCTCCAAAGACTGGGAGTGGTGCCAAAAGCCCTATATTGGTTCAATGATTATCTATCACAAAGGAGTCAGCGAGTCAAAATTGGGCAGATGTTATCCAGCTCCAGAGAGGTACTCCTAGGTGTTCCTCAGGGATCAATCCTTGGTCCCTTACTTTTCAGCCTCTTTGTTAATGAACTGCCTATGGCCTGTGACACCAGTCTCATCCTGTATGCAGACGATGCTGTGCTGCTGAGTAGTGGCTCCTCCAAGGCAGCACTACAAGCAGAACTTCTGACCTCCTTTAACAAACTTGAGAACTGGTTTTGTAGGAAAAGGCTGCTACTGAACTACAAGAAAACCAAGGCCATGCTCCATTCCAGCTCCTACAATAAACTCAGGCTCACTCCTCTCGATGTCACCAATAACGCTGGTGAGCAGATAGAGCAGGTACAATCATTTAAGTACCTAGGGGTAACCATTGATGACTCTCTCACATGTACGAACCATATTGACTCCCTTGTCAGATCAGTAAATACAAAGATCAGGGTCCTCTACAGACATAAGAAATCCCTCACTCTGGAAGCACTCTGAATCTCAGTCTCCAGCTCAATACTCCCCACGATAGACTACGGGCTAGTGGTCTATGGAGCTGCCACTGATACTGCACTCAACAGGGTCCAAATTGCATTAAATAAGGCATGCCGCCTGACCCTGTGTGCAGACCAGCACATTCACACTTGCACCCTATATGAGAGCACTAACTGGCTTAACCTAAAAGACAGGCTCACATACCAAACCTGTCTACTGGGTAAGAAGGCACTCCTCAGAAAAACACCACCCTGCATAGAAAACCCGCTCGAGGCATATCACTCATCCCACATCACCAGAGGGAAGAAGAATGGAGCACTGTCCATCCCATTCCGGCGAACCTCACTTGGGCAGTGTACAAAATAAACTCCTGCAGAAACTACAAACACACAGCCTGCCACAGTTCAAAACAGGTCTCAAACAGCATCTATAGTCTAGCTCACAATACACCTGTTCCTCAGGCCAAACCTGAAAGACTAACCCACACCCACTGTTAAACCCAGCACTGATACCGAGAAAACTTGCCCTCATCCTAGCCTAGCCAGGAGCACTAGTAAGCTACTAATCCTCCTTTCACACTCTGTGTACAGCCCCCACCCCCCCACCTTTCCAACCATAGTCTATCAATAGACTTCTCGAGGTCTCTAGGGCTGAGCCACCCCTAGAATCATCCAAGACATATCATAAATCTTCTTACAATTAGCTTTGTTTCCAATACTTGACTAAAAATCTCATGTACTGCTCTTTAACTGCCTAATGTGCTGAACCCTGCATCAACTGCATTTTTTCTGAAATCTGTAACTACTGTATATGTGCTGAACCCTGTAACAACTGTATTTGTTCTGAAATTTGTAACTACTGTATTGGTGTCTTGTATTTTGTCCATCCTGACGTGGAACCTTTGTAAAAGAGCTCACGCTCAAAGGTCTTCCGATATTCATAAATAAATAAATAAATAAGATTTCTTTGTGGGCAAAAGAAGGCGGCAACGCAGGCAGGAGCCCAGTACAAAAGGGCAGGCTGCAGCGCCAGCCGAAACGGGATGAGCGAGCGAGAGGGAGGAATGAGTGACCACAGTGGAGCTCTATCGTGACTGTTGCAGATTTCTTTGTCGACAGCAAAAGGCAGCAACGCAGGCAGGAGCCCAGTACAAAAGGCCAGCCAGCAGCGCCGGCAGAAACAGAATGAGTGAGTGAGGGAGGGGGAGTGAGCAAGCTCAACGGAGGTCTATCGTGACTGCTGCAGGTTTTTTTGTGGGCAGGAAAAGGCAGCAATGCAGGCAGGAGCCCAGTATAAAAGGCCAGCCTGCAGTGCCCGAAGAAGCGAAATGAGCAAGTGACAGAGGGGGCGTGAGCGACTTCAACGGAACTGTGTAAGGACTGTTGCAGATCTCTTTGTGGGCAGAAAAAGGAGCCAACACAGGCAGGAACCCAGTATAAAAGGGCAGCCTGCAGAAGCAGGAGACACAGAATGAGCACTTGAGGGAGGGGGAGGGAGTGAGTGAACTCATCAGAGCTCTGCTGGGACTGCTGCAGATTTGTTTGTGGCCAGAAAAAGGCAGCAATGCACGCAAGGACCCAGTACAAAAGGGCAGCGTACAGCGGCAGGAGAAACAGAACAAACGAGTGAGAGAGGGGAGTGAGTGAGCGAGCTCAACAGAGCTCTATCGTGACTGCTGCAGATTTCCTTGTGGGCAGAAGAAGGCGGCAATGCAGGCAGAAGCCCAGTACAAAAGGGCAGTCTGCAGCGCCAGCAGAAACAGAACGAGTGAGTGATAGAGAGTTGAGTGAGCGAGCTCAACGGAGCTCTATTGGGATTGCTGCAGATTTCTTTGTGGGCAGAAAAAGGTGTCAACAGAAGCAGAAGCCGACTACAAAATGGCAGCCTGCAGTGCCAGGAGGAACAGAATGAGCGAGTGAGATAGGCAGAGTGAGCAACCTCAATGGAGCTCTGTCAGGACAGCTGCGGATTTCTTTGTGGGCAAAAAAACGTGCCAATGCAGGCAGGAGCCCAGTACAAAAGGGCAGCCTGCAGCAGCATGAGACACAGAACGAGTGAGTGAGGGTGGGGGAGTGAGTGAGCTCAGCGGAGCTCTGTTGGGACTGCTGCGGATTTCTTTGTGGGCAGAAAAAGGCAGCAATGCACACAGGGGCCCAGTACAAAAGGGCAGCCTGCAGTAGCAGGACAAACAGAATGAGTGACTGAGAGAGGGGGAGTGAGTGAACTCAACAGAACTCTATCATGACTGCTGCAGATTTCTTTGTGGGCAGAAAAAGGTGGCATTGCAGGCAGGAGCCCCATACAAAAGGGCAGCCTGCAGCGCTGGCAGAAACAGAATGAGTGAGTGAGAGAAGGGGAGTGAGCAAGCTCAACGGAGCTCTGTCGAGACTGCTGCAGATTTCTTTGTGGGCAGAAAAAGGTGCCAGAGGCAGGAGCCAACTACAAAACGGCAGCCTGCAATGCCAGGAGAAACAGAATGAGTGAGTGAGAGAGGGGGAGGGAGTGAGTGACCTCAACAGAGCTCTATCATGAATGCTGCAGATTTCTTCGTGGGCAGAACAAGACAGCAATGCACCCAGCGGCCCAGTACAAAAGGGCAGCCTGCAGCGGTGGAAGAAACAGAACGAGCGAGTGGGGGGGGGGGAGTGAGTGAGCTCAACGGATCTCTATCGTGACTGCTGTGGATTTCTTTGTGGGCAGAAAAAGGCAGCAATGCAGGCAGGAGCCCATTACAAAAGGCCAGTCTGCAGCTCCAGGTGAAACAGAATGAGCGAGTCAGAGGGGGGAGTGAACCACCTCAACGGAGCTCTGTCGGGCCAGCTGCGGATTTCTTTGTGGACAGAAAAGGGCGCTAATGCAGGCAGGAGCCCTGTACAAAACAGCAGCCTGCAGTACCGGGAGAAACAGAATGAGCGAGTGACAGAGGGGTAGTGAATGAGCTCAATGGACCAATGCAATCAACATTCGGCATTGACAAATGCTTGTTATGCATTTTGCATTATAGACCAGTTCAGCTTTAGATAAGATCCTACAAATTCATTTAATTTTTTTTTATTTAGGATAATTACCACTGAGTGAAGAAAACACTCATTTACAATGGTGTCCCATACAAGGCAAACATCAGGGGCCAAATATTCAAAAGTTAGGGCTGGCACAATTGGGGTTTGTGCCCTTTTTTGATGTGGAGTCTATATTCAGAAGCTCTCATACCACGTGCTCAACCTGTTAGTGCCTATACGCTAACATACATAAGAGAAACTGACAGGAGGGAACCCAATGCCCATCTAGCCTGTCTGCATATAATTACTGGGTGATACTAACAGAGCCACACATCAATGCATATTTACCTAGTTTGTCTTTAAATGTAGCTAAACTTTAACTGCATACGACTTCCTCTGGTAAAGCATTCCAGTGAGTTACCACCCCTATGTGAGCCATTCTTCCTTTTAGTTGTCCCGAAATGTTCCCCTTTGATGTGAAACTTATGCCCCCTAGTATCTCTACTACTGACCTTCAGATCAATACATATGCATTGTCTGAAGTCATTGATTTTAAGAAACTTAAAAACTTTTACTAGATCATCTCTCATTCACCTCTTCTCTATGGAAACAAGCGTTTGTCAGTGCCGAATGTTTGCTTGCTGGCATTAGCAGTGGAAGTGCAGGAGTTAGACAGATGCAGTACAGGAATAGCATTGAAGTATTGAACTGACGCCAACTCCACCCTCACTCTGCAGAGATAAACAGGCATTGGGGTGTGTCTTTGGGTTGTCACCCATGATGGTCACGACATTTCACCTCACCCTACCCTTCAGACAGTGACAAGTGTTGAGGTGTGCCTTGGAGTGTTTCTCCTTTACATTCACCTTATTCCATAAGGAAATATGGTGAAATGGGTGCAGTATAGACTTCTGGAGACATCACGGAGCTGCAAGGAGCTTGGTGTTAAGAGCTCTCGGTCCAGTCTACTGATCTAACCTTCTAAAACCTAACTAGTGCAAAAAAAAATGTTGAGAAACTCAGGAGGAAAGCAACTAGAAGGTTACAGACGCAGAAATCAAACCAGAGGAAAGGAAAAAAGCATGGATGATACTAGATTACTGGAGGACCCCCCCCCAGTAGATCACTTTCCCCGTCGAGTTCCCACATGGCCGGATACAACACAGATGGAGAATCAGAACAATTATCTCATGCTAGATTTGAAACTCTTCTGAACGAGATCCGTGAATCCAGATCGGAAAACAAGCAGGAATTCAAAGCAGTCAGAAAACAATTAACTACTCTTGAAACACGCATTGGTTCAATAGAAGAGTGAATCACGGAAAATGAAGAGTCTACCACCCAGCTTACTGAAATATTGCAGGCCCTGGTACAGCAATCTGAAGAGCTCCAGTCAAAATGTCTCAATTTAGACGGCCAATCATGCCGAGACAACCTCCGCCTCTACGGCCTCCCTGAAGGCATGGAAACTACCCCTATGGCTCCCTTCATAGAGAATTTGCTAAAAGATATATTGGACTTGCCTAACTCCTACATGTTCCACATAGAGAGAGCACACAGATCTTTACAGGCAAAACCTACGGATCCCTCAGCCCGACCTCGCTCTATTGTATTTAAACTAAGCTCATGTAGTGACAAAGAAGATATCCTGCATCGAGCCTGGTCGAAAAAGGAAATAAAATATCTAACCCACAGATTATTTCTTGATCATGACTATCCACAGGAAGTGCAGCAACAGAGGTTACGATACCTCCCAATCCTGAGGTCCCTTTGAGAAAAGGCGATCCGTTTCCACGCTCCTTACCCAGCTAGTTTATGGATTTTCTGGGAAGATGGGGTGAAAGTGTATTCTATAGTAGAAGAAGCAA
This sequence comes from Neoceratodus forsteri, assembly GCA_016271365.2. Classification (NCBI taxonomy): domain Eukaryota; kingdom Metazoa; phylum Chordata; order Ceratodontiformes; family Ceratodontidae; genus Neoceratodus; species Neoceratodus forsteri. The sequence continues at coordinate 78,439,233 of CM028133.1, read as the reverse complement.
CAGAGGCCTTAAAGGAAAGAAAAATACAACTACCAGAGAACTGGAACCAAAATATCGGGAGAGGTGGACAGTTTTGGCAACTCAACCAGAACAGGAAATCGATGGGTACCAAAATGTTGCAGCACGGAGAAGCATCACGCAGATTGCAGAAAATTCTCAGCAAAAGGAGTGAGAAGGCAGACAGTCCAACCTGAATCACTGTAAATTCACCAGATGATTTACCAGTAGCCTAAAATCTAGGCAAAACCCTCCAGGAACTCCCTTTCACCATCGGAGATCTAACAAGAGATAAGTTCACCTATGTATAATCAGTAGTATGAGCTCCTACCTACATTGGAAAAGCAGATTATGGGGGGGTGAGATTCGGTGTTGGTCACTGAGAGATCTGACAACTCAAATCTTCATATTATCATAATTACCATTATGATTTTGATAATCCAGATCATTGCCATAAATTGTCCCACCACAAGAAGTAACTTCAGTACTATCTGGACAACAAACGTTTCTAACTAAAAGGAGAACTCTTGCATCCTGCAATCTCTCCCTCTTGCAGACTGATCTGTTTATTTTTTTTTTATTTATTATTTTACCCTTCTCAAGTGTTATTCTTGTTGTTTATTCCTTAGACAAGAGGCAAGGCAGCGTTTAAGGAGGTTAAGATATATGAGTTAACTAAGTTGCTTGATAATGACTAAAAGGATGGGTGCGGGAACATAGAAACATAGAAACATAGACTTTGACGGCAGATAAGGACCGCTAGGCCCATCTAGTCTGCCCATTTCTCTACCTACAGGATAGGCCGCAGATTCTAGTTAACCAACAACCTATTTCTTCCTACCCCCCACAAGAATTGCCTTATGTCTGTCCCATGCATTCTTGAATTCTCCCACAGTTTTAGACCCCACAACCTCCTCAGGAAGGCTGTTCCATCCATCCACTACCCTCTCTGTGAAATAATACTTCCTCACATTGCCCCTGAACCACCCTCCTTCTATCTTTAAATTGTGTCCCCTTGTTCTTGCAAGTCTCTTTTTCTGAAAGATGCTACCCTCTTGGACTTTGTTGATTCCACTGAGGTACTTAAAAGTTTCTATCATGTCCCCCTCTCCTTCTTTCCTCAAGGATATACATATTAAGCTCCTTTAGTCTCTCCTCATACGGCTTCTCTTGCAGACCCTGCACCATTTTAGTTGCCTTCCTCTGGACTATCTCTATCCTGTCTATGTCCTTGCGGAGATGGGGTCTCCAGAACTGGACACAGTACTCCAGATGGGGTCTCACCAACTGTCTGTACAGAGGGATAACAACTTCCTGTTTTCTGCTGCTGATGCCTCTCGCTATACATCCCAGTATACCCCCAGCCCTCCCTACTGCCTTCTCACATTGCTTGCTAACCTTAAGGTCATCTGATATGATTACCCCCAGGTCCCTTTCCTTTTTTGTTGTTGTTACTACCTCCCCACCCATTGTGTATTCTTCCCCTGGGTTCTTGTTTCCCAGGTGCATTATTTTGCACTTCTTTGCATTGAATCCTAGCTGCCATACTTCTGACCATTCCTCCAACCTTGCCAAGTCCCTTTTCATCCTTTCCATGCCTCCTTGTGTATCAACCCTGTTGCAGATCTTTGTGTCATCTGCAAAAAGGCATACTTTTCCTTCCAGTCCCTCTGCAATGTCAACACACTGGGAATCAAAGCGAAACTAGAAGGGAATAAAAGTAGTGTAATGCCACAGAACATGAGTGGGCACCATTTCAGTTATGAAGGATGGGGATACCACCCAGCCCCCCCAACTTCACAACAAAGGATTTACACAAAATATAGGGGAAGGGATTTTAACCTAAAACATTAAAAGAAGGGGAAATGGTAATAAGAGACTGAGTTATTTAGCTCCAGTACCAGGTGGAGGTATCTTGCCCTATAATTAAGCTGAATTTGGAAACACCCCCTCAGTATCCTCCTTCATTGCTGAATGGTGCTCAGAACCCATGGTCATGCTCTCTAATACCCCCAGCCATACGATCAATTTCATCTACAGAATACAATTGGTATAGATACTGGGGGAAGGAATGTTAACATAGAATGCATATATTTACCAATAAGTGAAATGAGATGAAGTATATACAGTGAAGTGGTGGGATGGGATTCGGTGGGGGGGGGAGTCCCTCAGCGACCTATTAACTTTAACGCGTCTTAATCTATAATCCATAAGATTAAGTCAGCAATTTAGATGTACTCTGTTATTTGAATGAGCTTGATCATAAAGGTGTTTCATGGGTCAGTGGACTGGACTCGAGGACATGTTAGACCTTGAACAGCCCCGTGACCTAGATACCTTCAGTATCTGGTTTCACACTTAATTTCCATTTTCTTTTTTGTATTCATTATAACAGCACAATAATATCTATGGCTCAGTAGGAGGTCTTCCGGAAGCGGAAGCTCTAGTAATTCTCCTTGTTCTTCTCTTAACAGAGGTAGAACACAAGGGCTAAATTGTTATATTAGCCTCTGCCTTGGAAGTAACCAGTTATTGTTAACTTTGTTGTTATAGTTCATGTTACAGCCATATTGGCTCATGTGAAGTGTTACCTTTCTTTCAGGTTTAAGAAGCAGACAGATGAAGATTCTGTTGTACAAAGTTTGAAGGACTATGGAATGAGGAGAGGCTATGGTGTCTTAGAAATCAAATCAATCAAATGGACATGAGGAAAGTACTCGGAGATTAAAGATGAATAAGATGTTACCATATACTATAAGCACATATAATGTGCATGGTATTATGAATCCCATTAAGAGGAGTAAAATCCTTCAGAGCATGAAAACAGCTGGGGCAAATATAATTTTATTGCAGGAGACACACCTCTCTCAGGCAGAGCATAAAAAATTTGAACGGTCGGGTTTCTCCTACGTCGGGGCCTCTTCCTATAGGGGAGGGAGGAGAAGGGGAACAGCGGTTCTGATTAAACAGGTAACTCAATTTGAAATAAAAGACAAGGTAACCGATAAAGAAGGGAAATATGCCATGGTAAAGGGATGTTTAGATGGCCAGTTAACAACTTTCGCATCTATATACATCCCCCAGCTTCAGAATATGAAGCATATAGAGCTTTTTTTTCAAAACTAGCAGAATGGTCAGAAGGGCAAATGATATGATGTGGTGGTGACCTTAATCTGAACATATCAGGAGGAAACTCAAATCAGCAAATCCAAGGTAGGAGAAAGAAAACCATAAATCAGGTTAGGAAACTATTACAGGAACTAGGCTATCAAGATATATGGAAACATATGCATGGTAGAACTCCCAGACATACTTTTTATTCCCAGTCTCACAATACTTATTCATGTCTGGACTTCCTTATAGCCCCTAAGGAACAATTGAGGGAAACAATGAAGATTTGGCCTGGAGACTATACACTATCGGATCATGCTCTGATTTTCTACCAGTTCCTCCCACAGATAGGCAGGAAAACAAATTTTTGAAGGTTGAATCTCTCCCTGATAAGGGACAAACAAGTCTAAAAATCTGTAGAGGACACTATTGCTCAGGCCCTAAAAGAGAATGATACTGCAGACACCACAGTGTCTATTCTCTTGGATACTATTAAAGCAGTCATTACAGGGAAATTTATATGCATTTCTGCAAACAAAAAGAAACTAAGGGAAGCACAGCGTCTGACCCTAGAACGGAAAATAAAAGAGTTAGAAGATCTACAAAACATTAAAGTAAACAAATCCAGAAGCAAAGATTTAATTGGCTTAAAGAAGGAACTTAATAAAACATTAGACTGTACTATAGAACAAAAACTAATGTTCCTAAGACATCAATATTATGATGGGGGCCCCCGGTCCCTTAGATGAATAGCACGTCAACTTAGGGCATAAAAAACAAAAGCTAACATAATGAAAATCAGACACCCACAAATGGGTAAAATGCAAAATACGATTAAAGGGATATCGGAAGCATTCTTGAATTATTACTCAGCACTTTATAAAACTACAGATGTCACCTCAGAACAAGAAATACAAAAATTTCTCAATTCCCTAAACCTCCCAACTTTGTCCACAAAGCAAAGCCTTCAATTAACCACCCCAATAACAATAAAAGAAATAGAAACAGCAATAGGCAACTTAAAAACAGGGAAATGCCTGGGGTCAGACTGACTCCCGGGAGAATTCTACAAGTCTTTCTCCAAAACCTTAACCCCTTTACTTAATAGAGTGTTTGCTCATGTTATTTCAAAAGAAGAAAATATCCCCCCATCGTGGAATGAGGCCATAGTCTCAATCATACCGAAGCCAGGCAAGGACCTCACCTAATGCGCATCCTATAGACCTATATCCATATTGAATACAGACTATACAATTTTAACCTCTATTATGGCTAGAAGACTCATCCAATTCACCTCCAGTAAAATTCATGTGGACCAGTGTGGGTTTATTCCTGGGCATCAGGCCCAAGATAATGTAAGACAAACAATATACCTGTTGGAAAACATCCAATCTCAGAACATGCCTACCCTTCACCTAGGACTAGATGCAGAAAATTTTTTTTGACATGGTCTCATAGAAATTTCTAAAGGGGAGTCCTTGCCTGCTTCGGTTTCCCGGATCAGTTTACAGAAACCCTAATCAAATTCTATAAAAGACCTTCTGGTTATATTCGTGCAAATTGACATATATCAGAACGTTTCTCCCTTTATAGAGGAACTAGGCAAGGTTGTCCCCTGTCCCCACTCCTTTTTGCACACTATATTGAACCCCTAGCACAATACCTAAGACACTCCTCTGAAATTCAAGGTATTAACATCTCAACTACAGAACATAAATTAGCTCTCTTTGCAGACGACCTTTTATTATATTTAACCAACCCAGAATCCTCAATGCCCACTGTTCTTCAGAAAATTCAAGACTTTTAAACTCTATCTGGATACTCCCTTAATATCAACAAAACTGAAGCCCTTTCAGTAAAATACGAACCTTCTCCCTCTCTTCACTCCAGATATCCCATTAGATGGGATGGCTCTTCCCTTAAACATTTGCGATACAGATTCCTCAAGACCTTTCCCAGCTCTACAAACAAAACTATATTCCCCTAGTTGAAACCTTGCAGAATGACATGAGAAGATGGGACCTTCGTCCAACTTCTTTTTATACTCGTACCATGTCCCTTAAGATGAATGCACTTCCCCGTTTACTATATCTTTTCCAATGTGTGCCCTGTACCATCTCCCCCAAAGAACTGCTTTCATGGTAGAAATCATTTAATGCCTTTTAATAGAATCACAGGAAACCCCGGTTTAACCTTAAAAAACTTTTGCTACCAAAGTCAATGGGTGGAATAGCTCTCCCTTCCCTCTCTGAGTATTGGATAACAGCTCAAATGCATCTAGCACTACTCTAAGAAACCCAAACATATCAAACCGCATGGAAGCAAATAGATATTTCCAGAGATGTCTCCCGCCCTTTGCCAGCAGTGTTATCCCCCCCCCCACTTAAATGAACTCAACAAATCACCCCTAAAGCTATTTCTGCAATCTTAGAAGGCTGGATGAGAGGCATCAAGAATAAACTAATATTAAACCATTTTTGGAAATATCAGTGGTTTTTAGTGAATACACTATTTGATTCTCCCTTACTAAAAATCTGGTACTTCTCCCAAGCCAAAAGGGTATGGTAGCCCCTTGGCAACTCATTAAAGAAAATACTGCTGTATCATTTGAACAAGGTCAGGAGAAATTTGCATATCAAGAGAAATATAGGATCTATTTTTATCAAATGAGCAACTACGTAGTTAAACAACTTAGATCAAAAGAGAGAGAGTCACAGTTATGGGAAGATCAAACTCCATTCACCCAAATCTGGTCCTCATCATTGGGAGAAAAAGCCATCTCAATAATATATAAGTTTCTGACCTTGTTAAATGAACACTCCATAGACCCAGTTAAAGCTCGCTGGGAGAAGGAATTCAACCAGGTAATTAGCTTAAAAGATTGGCCCAAAGTATGGAAGAATACCTGTTCCACTATCTCCTCCCCTTCCTGGAGGGAGTTTGTTTAGAAGGTTAGAGTGAGATTTTTTCTGATACCTACCACACTGGCTTGGAGAAACCCAAGGGCATCAGAAGGTTGCTGGCGACAATGTGGGGAAACCAGGGCTTCACATCAACACATTTTTATGATTGCCCAAAATTAAGCACATTTTGGCCAATGATTACACATCACATAACTAATATATTGGGCTGCCAGCACCCACTTACAGGGATACATCTATTGTTAGGCATCCCACCAGAAGGACTTAAAGATAAAGCTATCCTATATCTATGGGCTGTTTTTCTAGGTGCTGCATATAAGTCCATCACAAAAAAATGGCTGCAAAATACCCCCCCCCAATATAATGGAATGGAAAACAGTAGTTCTTAACATACAACATAATGAGCAAATGTCATACCCTCTGAATAGCAGAATGGAATCACATATTACACGTTGGACTAGATGGGAGTTAAACCAGGAACAGATTCAATAGGAAATCAGAGGAGATGTTGCTGATTAAGGGAAACTCCCATAGCTAGTAGCATGTTTTTGACTCCTGAACTCAATTCCTCAAGACTTGTTCCTGCCATTAGCAAATATTTAGCAACTTATTATAAGTGGAATGGACAAATATATTCACTCCATAGAATAATAAAACCAACAAATGTATATATTTAAGTTATGTCTGCTCACAACCCGTAAACTGTTACAGTTTTAACTGTCTGTATTTTATTTATTCTTTTTTTTGCCTTTTTATAGTCTATGTTTTTTGATCAATTTAAAAAAAAGTGCATATTCACAAGCATATGCTAATAGCTATAGTTACAGTAGCTATAAATTGTATAATCTGAATGTATAAGAGAATTTAATGTATGTTATACTACAAGAGCTGTGTAATAAGTCATTACCTAATAAAGGAAGTATAAAAAAAGAAATGAGCGCAGTATAGGAGAATGGGGTGAACTTTGGGGGCCAAGGGTCCAAGGTGCACCTAAATGCCTGTCACTGGCTGCAGGGTGGGGGTGGGGGTGAGGGTGAAATGGCATGAGCATTACCATCGGCAATCCCAAGTTCCACCCCTGATGCCTGTCAGTTCCCACAAGGTAGGGCATTATTGTCAAAAACCCTAATGCCCTGGGAGTTTCTTGGTATTTTTACTACAAGTTTTCCACATCGTTTTTTTTGTGACCCCACCGCATGAACCAGTTACACTATCAGTTCATTACTTGAAAGGTGACTTTGCAGAGCGACTGCCCATTTGGTGCCACAGGTGCAAAAACACATTTCGAACAGGATGTGAAAAGTGACAGGTGTACTGTTCATGAGGAGGTGTAAAAAATGGCATTGTTGAAAATCTGGAATGAAAATATACAAAAACTGGTGAAGTCACGAGCGTGCGTAGGAACCGCACAACGTACACCCGTAATTTAAGTAGTTTGGGGATTTTTTACAGCATATTTTCAACATAGCCAGTTTTGCACCTCTGCTCATGAACAGTTTTCACTGTGATTTTCATATTCTATCCCGAACACTAAATTCCCACAGTGACCGAGCTATTTTTCGCCGGAAGTGCGAAAACACATTTCGGCCAGGGTGTGAAAAATGACAGCTGTACTGTTCATAAGGAGGTGTGGAAAAATGTCAATGTTGAAAATCTGGACTGAAAATATTACAAATTCGTGAACTTACGAGGGTGTGTGGAAACTGTGCAACGCACGCTCATGACAGAGTCATTTTATGGACTTTTGTCACCAAATTTTCAACATAGCCATTTTAACACCTCTGCTCATGACCAGTGTCACTGTGATTTTCTTAATGTGTCCTGGACATTGATTTTGCACACCAACCACGCTAATATGCGTTACGTGTGCGAAAACACATTTTGGGTGAGATATGAAAAATGATAGCTATACTGTTCATATGGAGGTGTGGCAAAATGGCAATGTTAAAAATTTGGACTTAAAATATTAAAAATTCTCAAAGTTATAAGTGTGCGTAGGAAATGTGCAATGCACCCTTGTAAAACAGTCATTTTTGGGAATTTTTTCACTAAATTTTCAACATAGGGTTTTTGGGGGTCTATCTCATGAACTGTGACACTGTCATTTTGTTACTTGGTCCCAAAAAAGGTGGTTCTGCACAGTGACTTCAAAATCACCTTTCGGGACTGAATAACAAAATGACAGTGACTGAGTTCATGAGGTTCAAGAACTCCACATTGAAAATGTTGGTGAATAAATTCCCAAAAATGGCTGAGATATGCATCAAAGTTGAAAAAAAAAAAACATTTATTGCATTATACAGCTTACCGGCATTTCTTCAGTTCGTGGTCGGCTTTGAAGAGTGCAAACATATTCCAGGTCAACCGAAGATCATTGTGCTGGCCTCCGGAGCCAAGTATGGGGTCGGGGGTGTGCGTGGAGGTGGGTGCGCAGAGGGTGGGTGAGGGTTGGGGAGGGCGAGACTGTCAACGAGGAGCGTTTTCATTTTTACAGGTATTTTTATGTGTTTGTTTAGACTACGTGGGACTTTTGCCACGCTGGGGTGGGCTCCCAGAGTGGTAACTGGAAGTTTTTTTTGGGGGGGGGGCCAGTGGAGCCAATGGGGGATTGGGCACTCCCATTGTTATACGGACTTCTGCCACGCTGGGGTGGGCTCCCAGCGTGGCACATGCAACTCTAGTTTTGGGAGGGGTACAGTGGAGCAGACAGGGGATTGGGCACCCCCGGTCAGCCATATGGACATTTGCCACACTGGGGTGGGCCCCCAACATGGCACCTGGAAGTCTGTTAGGCGACAGTGAAAGCCGACGGGGGACTGGGCACCCCATCGCCATATGGTGTGTGTGGGAGCGCATGAGCACGCTTGGGTGGGGCCCAGGTGTACTTGAGGAAGAAGTAGATAAAAACGAAGCTGTCTCATGACAGTTATATAGATGCAGTGCAGAGTGTAGGCACTTTGCATACTGCTGACAGCAGTATGCAAATTGCCTACACGTTAGCACCGCTGATTACAGCGTTTTTTTGCTTTCAGCTGTACGCCACTGCATCTGAATGGCTATCATAGACAGCTCTAACATTCACTGGCATGGTGCAGCCACGCCTGCAAAAGGGAGCAGGCCATTGGAAGTGGGGGAGGCACACCTACGAAAACTCGTATGTGGCACTATGTTTCTTGCACATGCGTGCAAGCAAACATAAAAAGACCCAGTGTATTCAGCCTAGTATTACAGTCCGTGTGTTTCAGACCAGAAATCTCTTTTGTAGTTTTCCTTTGTATCCTCTCTAGTTTTATAGTATTTCCCACATCTTGGAGGAGGGGGGCAGAACTGTCCACAGTACTCCAAGAGCGGTCTTACCAGGAACCTATAAATAGGAAGAACAACATTTCTGTTGCTACTCCTAATATTCCTTCAGACACATCCCAAGATTTTATTACATTTTGCAATGACCTCGTTACAGTGTTTGTCAGGCTTGCAGTCCCTTGACACCAGCAGCCCCAAAAGTATACCTCACCCCCATATTTTTCTTCCCAAAATGCATCACCACACACTTATCCCAGATTGAATCTCATCTTTTAATCCATTGCCCACACATCTAAATTGTGTAATTCCTTTTGGAAATCCTTGATCTGTTCACTGATTTGAACTAGATGACCTATTTTAGTGTCATCCATGAATTTACTTATCCACCCTCCCTTCGTGGTATTCATATTGGTCACATAGATTTACTTACTTACTTATTTATCTATTTACTTATTTATTTATGTCTTTGATTACCGGGTAGGTACGCTGGTCTGAGGGACCGTTTTCAGGCACGACCTGGGCCATAAAAGATGAAAGTGTTAAGCAACAGTTACAATCACAGAAACATGATGTATACAATTAATCAAAAGTCAAGCACTTTACATACAGAAATATAGATACAGGAAATATTGGCATAAGGGCCATAAAAGATGGCAGTGTTAAGTAAAAGGTACAATCACAGTAACAGGATATGCAAGCATTAAGCCACGACCAAGGAGGCTTCTACTAGGGAATTAATACATGGTTGGGGGGATTGTGGCATGAGGCCGAAGACTGAGTGCCTACAACCACCCAACCATGCATTAATTCCCCAGCCAACTTCGGAGTGGCTTAATGCGCTTGTAACATGGCAAGTGCTATTTTTGAGGTACTGTTACAAATAGGTTGAGTTTATCAAAAATTATAACAAATGCACACAACTAACCATTTACCAAGTTTACTGTTTTTAGCTTCAGAGGTTACAACTATGATATTTATTTATATTGTGGTGGAACAAAACAAAGGTATTACTGTGTAACTCTTTCTGAGTAGTATGCCGCTTTCCTGTAGTTGTTTTACAATTTGCTGCAGTACATATTTCTGTGCAAGACTTGTTATTATATTGTGGAACTTTTTGTTGTGCGACTCATTCATGCGGCCTTGAATGTTGGGATTGATTTATATACATTCCAACATATTCATTACTCCTCAGCTAACTGCTTGGCTACAAGCTCTATGCTGTATTTCTCATCTTTATGTTTTTATACATTTAACAAGACTTCTGGGAACTCCTGCGTACAAGCACTGCTTACCTGCGCATCCGGAGTAGGCAATGGTTCCTTGCTTTTCAGATGTGGCGCACAATCTTGAGAAACGGTGATGATTTTGCCTGCCTTGTTAGAAACTCAGATTTTCACTGGGTGGATGGCTGTGTAGTACAAAACGGGCATGGCATTTTGGGTTTCATTTCACAATGTGCATGCCGCTTTCACTGTGTTCATACCTTTGTTTTCTCCGACACCTGTCTAGCGCTTTTAGTGTGGTTAGATGTGGTACTACTGTTTAGAGTGGGGATGATTGCTGTTTGGAGTGGGCATTACCAGTGATTAATGCCATGTCCAACTGTAGAGAGCTGCTCTATTTTATTCAGTCGTTTTGCTGTATTTCTGTAGAATTGAAATTGCCATTTTACAAATACAGTTAATCAGGAGTCAAGCACTTTTACATACAGAAATAAAGACACAGTAGTATAGGCATCAGGGTCAAGCACTTTCACATACTGAAATATAGATATAGGATTATGGCAACAGGATATGAAATACATTTAGTGATTAGGTAGCCGTGCTCGACATAAGAGGGTACAACAGTCCTGCACTACCCCTATTCAGCACACCTTTGAGCACTAACTGCGAGACAGAGAGAGGACTTGTAAACAGCTTGAATAGAGTGGAGAAGGAACTGTCTATAAGCCAAGTTTTGAAGAGGGATTTGAAGGCAGAATGGATGTTGGATGAGCGGAGGGTAGCAGGGATCCTGTTCCATAGTGTGGGGGCAGCAACAGATAAGGCTTTCCCACCCATGCTGGTAGGGACCCTGGGTACCTCAAGGGGAGGTACAGTGGATGAGCGGAGATGCCTAGGTAGGGTTCTAACTTTGAGTAGGGGAGGGAGAGGGGACTCATCACAGCTTCTGATGGTACTATCCACGATACAGCTGAGAGCAAAATCAAAACAGTCTTGGAGGGGTAGCCAACCAAGGGTTCTGTAGCGGTTGTAGTGATGGGTTGAGAACGGTGCCATAAGAGCAAAGTGGCATGCACTGTTGTAGGCGGACGTGAGTCTGCATTTGAGGGCAGAGGATGCAGAAGAGTAGATGAGGGAGTAGTAGTCAATGATAGGAAATAGGTTACCCTGGACAATTGCAGTTCGAGCCTCAGGGGTTAGTAGGTGGCATAGACAGTAGGTGGCCCCTAGTTTTTGACTTACCCTGTGAACTACAGTATTGATGTGGTCAGAGAAGGTTAGTGCGGGTCAAGTGTTACCCCCCAGGTATTTGAATGAGGCAATGTTTTCTAGAACTGGACCATATGGTGATAGTATTTGGAGGGAGGAGCTGGAATTATGAATCTTGGTGAGGTGGGGTCTGAACGCAAATAGCATGGTTTTGTTTTTTTCCCATTAACCAATAACAGGTTAGATAAGAACCAGCTGAAAGCACTGCCATAGTTCTGGGTGAGGACTGAAGAGACCTGGGCAACAGACTTATTGCTGTGGTATATAAAAGGTTGTCAGCATACAGAAGTAATTTACAGTTTAGGCTATCAGATGGGAGAGAATTAATGGAAATGGAGAAAAGTAGTGGGCACAGGATGGAACCCTGGGGGAAGCCAGTAGAGGCAGGGAGGGTCAGAATGACAACAGAACCAATGCAAACTGATTGGGAGTGGCCCGAGAGGTAGCTCCTAAACCAATCAGTTGTCTCAGGGGAGCAACCAAAGAGGTGCAGCTTGGAAAGGAAGAGAGCATGGTTGACCATGTTGAAGGCCTTTGTAAGGTCCACAAAGACAGCCCCAGCAGCACACCCGCGATCCATACTGGTAAAGACATGGTCAGTAAAGAGTGCAAGAGCAGAGGTGGTGCAGTGATTTTTGTGAAAGCTGTGCTGTTGGCTACACATAGGATTGTGTTTGTTTATGTGTTCGAGCAGTTAACAGTGGACAATTGTTTTCCAGGAGTTTGCTTGGGGGAGGATTGAAAGATGTTGGTACTTTCGGACGAGTGGGGGTCCCCGGCTTTGAAGACAGAATAACTTTCACAGATTTCCAGGTATCAGGCATGGAGAAGGTAGACAGGGCAAAGTTGAAAATAAAAGTGAGAGGCTTGGAGATAGCAGGGGAGATGAGTTTGAGCAGGATAGGTGATAAGCCGTCCAAACCCGGGCTACCACAGTTTGGGAGATTCCTCAGAAGTTTGGTCCTGTCCTCAATGATTATGGTCTTGAAGTGAAAGCAGAGGATGCCTTGGGAGGAGGAGGAAGGTGGCTGCAGGCTGATAAATAAAGTGGGCCCCAACACTGAACCCTGAGGAACCCCACTTGTCACACCCGTCTGCTCAGTGTCAATGCCATTTATCCTAACAACTTGTGATCAATCTTTCAACCATTTCTTACTCCATTTTGTAATATTGATGTCTAGATTGTTGTCCTGTAAGCATTTAATTAATTCAGCTTGGGGAACTGTAACAAAAGCCTTGGCAAAATCCAAGTAAACCATGTCGACCAGCCTCCCTTCATCCAGAGCCTTGATCATTTTCTCAAAGAAGCTAATTGGATTTGTTTGACATGATCTGCCACTTCTGAAGTCATGCTGGTTTTTGTCCCACAAATCCACGAGGATCAGGTAATTTTCAATAAGTTTCCTTAGTGATGTCTCCATAACTTTATACACCGCTGATGTGAGTATATCTGGCCTATAATTTCCCCTTTGCACCCTGCTACCCTTCTTAAAAATTGCTACAACAATGGCTCTCCTCAAATCATCTGGCACCTCCCTCAGATCTAAGGATTTTTTAAAACTGTACATTATACGTTGAGCTAATTCCAGGGCCAATTTTTGTGAAAAACATAGTAAGTTGTCAGGCCCCTGGGATTTCTCTATATTCAGACATTTCAGGGTCTCATACACATCCCTCACTGAAATTTCTAGTGAACTGTTACTTGTGGCATTACTAATCTGAATATAAAAGAGATGGGGGGAGGCAGCCAAGGATGGAGGGGGAAGGGGAGCAGGGAAGAGGAGGAAGATGCAGAGGGAGGTGGGAGACAGTAAAAGGAAAACAGCACTGGGGACAGTGAAAGTAAGGGAAATGCAGGTGGGAAGGGAAAGGAAGGGGAAATGGTAGCAGCGGGGAGGGGAGGAGAGGTGAGAAGGAGATTTATGTATTTATTTATTAAGATTTCAGAAAGCACCTTTGAGCCAGGGCTCTTTTACAAAAGTTTCACGTCAGAAGCAGACAAGTTGTATGCAACAGAAAGGACAAGTTACGATACAAGTAAGGTTATACAATACAGGGCAGCCAGAGGCTTTGTCAGATACAATCATAGGCAAATAACTCCAGGACATAGACTACACTTTTAGCAATGAGTCAAGAGCTTGGACAAATTATAGGACAGGTAAGGATTATACAATACAGGGCAGTCATAGGCTTTGTCAGATAGAATCATAGGCATATAAATCCAAAACATAAATACACTTTTTGCAGTAAGAGAGGGGCTAGACTAGCAGGGCAGAAACAAGTGAATAGACGGAGTCAGGAGCAGAGGTTAGTGGGGTAGAGGTGGGGTGTAGAGCAGCTCAAGAGCATTGTCAGAGAGGGGTGAAGGAAGGGGTGAAGGAAGGGTGGTGGTGACAGGGCAAGAAAGTAAATAAAAAATGTGAGGTGGGAGGCGGGAAGGGGGACAGATTAGTGAGTGGGGGTGGTGGTGGTGGTAGGACTTTGGCAGGAGGAAGAGAGATGAAGTAAGAGAGGGCTGGAGGTAGAGAGAGGGAGCTAGTGAGGGAGAAAGGATGGCAGCAGGGGCCGGGTAAGATGGGGTTAAGAGATCAGTGAAGGAGTGGAGAAATGTGAGTGGGGGGTGGAGGAGGCATCAAGGTGAAGGCAAAGGTGGGAAGGGGACTGGAATTGGTTAAGAGATGCAGTCACAAGAGGCCCTGGCTATGAGGTGAAGGTGAAGATTGTGCTTGAAAGAGCCCAGTGTAGTAAAGCTGGTAATTTCAGGTGGCAGCGAGTTGTACCAAATTTAGGCTCAGGTCTTGAAAGAGCATTGCCCTTGGGTAGTGTGGCAGTGGGGAATGGAAAATGTGAGACTTTCCGATCTTCTGGTTGGGCGAGAGACATCATAAGGAGTCAGTATAGTCTTGACCCCAGGAGGCAGGAGATCCAACAAGATCTTTTTGGCTAGGATGCAGGTCTAGTACTTGATTTTGCCAGATAGTTGGAGTCAGTTTGCTTGTTTGTAGATATCACAAGTGTGGGAAAGGCGGGGGAGGCAGAGGTTAGGAGATGACAGGCCTTGTTTAGGGCTATGGCTATGCGTCAAAGTGCCGTGTCAGTTGCTGATCCACAAATCACGAGCCCATAGTCGATAACTGAGATAACAGAGCTCTGAATGGCAATGTTTAAATGGGACAGGGCAGCAAAGTAGAGGGCAGGGAGAATCAGAGATGGCGACTGCAAGGGGGAAGAACAGGGGAACCAGGATAGAAATGCAAGGATGTCAAGAAAAAATAACCCGGGTAGGGATACCAAGGCATCCTTAGGGATAGGAAATACAGAATCAGTAATGATCTATGGGAACGCAATTATAAAAGGGATCCACTGGTTGAGGAAGGGGGTAGCATATAAGGGGAGATCATTTTTTTTGTGACCCAGAGATGGAGGCAAGCAGGGCATTGCCAAGAATCAAAGAAAGCATTAGGTTGCTTGGAAGTAAACCACACCTAGTCCTGCACCTCGGAACAAATGACCTGGCAGAGGAGGTGGTGGAGGAGGTACAAAGAAGATTTAGGGAGTTAGCCAAAGGATATAAGGGGATAGTCAGTTCTCTGACATTTTCAAAAGTTCTGCCGGTACACTGTGCAAGTACAGCCAGGCAGCTAAGAACCAAAGATTTTAACCACTAGATAAGGCAGTGGTGTAGAAGGAAGGGATAGGCATGCATAGGGGAATGGAGGGACACATGGGTAGCAAACACCTGTATGCAAGAGACAGGCTACATATAAATGACAGGGGAGCTACACTGCCAAGGGGGAAGCTGCGGGGTATATAGACTAGAAATAGTAGCAAGTGGGACTTACCTAACTTTCACTCCCCCGCAAAAGGAGGCAGGGGACACTCGGAGGAAGGAGAACAGAAGAGGAGTGAATAGATAGAAAGGTCTGCTGGCAAATGCTTGGAGCCTGGGGAATAAGATGGATGACATTGATGCAGTGGTGGGGACAGATGACCTATACCTAATAGCGGTAACTGAGATGTGATGAACAGAAAACCACAGTTGGGAAGTGGACATACCAGGGTATAGTCTCTATAGGAGAGACAGGAAAGAAAGAAAAGGGGGTGGGTAGCCCTGTACACAAGAGACAGAATAAGAGCAATGGTGAGTAGTGAAGGACAGGGTTCAGCAGAGATCCTTTGGGTCACAATAACTAAGAGGACAGGGAAGGCAGTATGGATGGGGTGATATACGGACCACCAAGTCAGGGGGAGGAGGTGGATAAGGAAATGGATAGTGAAATACAAAGGATGGCTGGCAAAGGAGAAATTCTGGTGGTAGGGGATCTAAATCTCCCCAGTGTGGACTGGGGGATTCCAACAGCAACATTGGAAAGGAGTAGGAAGCTATTGTAATCCATGCAGGAGGCACTTCTTCAACAGCTGGTCAAGGAACCAACTAGGAGAGAGGCTGTACTGGACCTGATGATGACAAATGGAGACAGTATTGAGGATGTTGTGGTCAGGGAAAGTCTGGGGGATAGTGACCACAAAATGGTCAGGTTTACTTTTCGAACGGGGTCGGAAATAAACAGGACCACCACTAGGGTAATGGACTTTAGGAAAGCGGATTTTAGGAAAATTAAAGAAATTCTCAAAAAGGAGCTAGAGGGGAAGGAAAAGATATGGGGGGCAATAAAGGGGGGAGGGGATTCTGCTGGCAACAGAACAATGCATCAAGAAGGTGAGCAAACACAAATGAGGGAGGAAACCACTTTGGTTTATAAAAGAGGTGGGAAGAGCAGTTGGGAAAGAAAGAAAGAAAGAAAGAAAGCATTTAAGACTTACAAATCTTCACAGGGGCTGGCGGAAAAGGAAGCTTACAGGGAAAAGCTAAAAGAAGCAAGGAGAATAATCAGGAGGGCTAAGGTGGACACAGAGGAGAAAATAGCAAGGGAGGCCAAAAGGGGGGGGGACAAGAAATATTTCCGATATGTAAGTGAGAGAAGGAAAAGCAGGCAGGGGATTATGAGGCTCAAAGGGGAAGGGGGAGCCCTGATGGAGGGTGATGAGGATAAGGCAAATCTGCTGAACGAATACTTTACCTCAGTCTTCATGGTTGGGGAAGAAGGGAAGGGGCCAGAGCTAAGAAGCAGGGGAAGAGTGGGCAGGGAGATGGACACAAGCCCCTTTTCGGATGGTATGATATTAGAGTGTAACCCTCCCTATTACCCGGGGTTACTAGAATCCCAGTAAGACCTAGTGGTAGGCAAGGAAGGCAACTTGAGAAACTCCAGTTAAATGGTTTAACACCGTTTCACTCTCTCAGTCTCAGCTGAGACTGAGGGATGACATCATTTTAGAACTACCGCAGCTGCATAAGCCACACTGGAATGTTGCAGTTGGAGATTAGAGTAGAATGTTGGGGAATTTTGAAGTGAGTTGAGTAGAGTCTGTTGCAGTCTGTAGTAGAGGTGCTCTGCTGTAGGCAGGCCCTCAGAGATCTAAGCTCTGTCAAAGAGCTATTTTTTGGTATAGGTGTGTGTTCTCACCTGAAGAGGAACACAAGAAGAACACATTGAAGTGGTAGAGACCACTTTCAGTGGTTCAGGTCTCCATGGGGGGAGTAATCAGCCTGCTTCCAGGGGCAACCCCCCTGGTCCGACTAGGAAAAGAGAAGCTGCCTGATTTAAGTTTGTGCTGAGGCACCAGAAGTTCTGGACGAGATTTCCTTTGAGGAGAAAATGCCTGTGGGGCACCTGCAACTAAGGGATGAGTTCGCTCTGCTACAGGGCCTGTGTGTTTTCACCTGAAACAAAATTAAACTAAAGTGACTATTACTGTGGGGTCAGGAAAAGACAGCCAAGTACAGTTTGGAAGATGAGGGGATTGGACTGCTTAACTCTGTGGGGGGTCTAGAGTAATGGACACAGTGACTTATTTAAGTAGGTTCAAGTTCAGCACAAATGGGATGTAAAGACAGTAGACTGAATGTGAATACATTTAAAAAGAATCTACACAGCAAAGTGTTTAAAGGATGAGGTGTTACAGTCCAGAGAAAGGGCCGGGTATGAATTATGGGAGCGAGAGGTGGGAGACCCCCCATCAGTAGTAACCAAATTCACCTCTGCAGGTTTACTTTGAGACACCTGTTGCTTTCTCTCAGGTACTTGGCCAGTGCCTGAGAAAAGTACCCAGACATGGGATTGATGAGGAAGATTCTCTGATGGAGCAGAAATGCTCATAGGTGGCTTAGGGAGCTACCAGTAAATGTTTCCATGCTATATGAAAAGTGTCCAAGTGGCTGGCAAGGGAGCCAAGCCAGGGAAAACCCAGAGCAGAGTTCAAGTGCGGGCTGTGTGCCCAGTGTGTTTCAGAGCCTGAGGGCTAAAATGAATGAGGATGTGTTCTGATCTCCATGAATCTGCATTACCAGGAGTGTAGCCCCGTTGGGGGTCCATCTATGCTTTGTTTATTCTGTTGGATGTGAATAAAAGCCACACTTTAGAATCCCACTTCTGGTATTGGACACTAGTTATTGCTTCCTTTGTCCGGAGTTACTTGGGTGCCCCTATTGCAGAGTAGCCAAACCTAGTCAATGTGCTGAGTGACATATTCCTCCCTGAATCCAGACCACCTGGTATTGCTGTCAAGATGGAAACGGCATACCTGGGTGGGGTTACAAGAGGAATTGAGAAAATTGTGGACAGAGAAGGCAATGGGCCCCAATGCAGTTCACCCCAGGGTGCTCAAGGAGTTAACAGAGGAACTTGTGGCACCACTCACAAAGTTATTTAATCTGTCCCTAGACAAAGGGAGGGTCCCGGGGATTGGAAAAGGGCTGATGTGGTGCCATTGCACAAAGGGGGAGGGAAGGAAGAGCTGGACAACTATCGTCCGGTCAGCCTTACCTCTGTGGTGGGTAAGCTGATGGAAGCACTTATAAAGGAAAGGCTGGTACAACATCTGGAGGCGGGGGACTCACAGACAACCAGCATGGGTTCACAGGTGAAAGGTTATCTCAGACCAACCTGATTCAATTCTTTGATGGAGTAATAGAAATATGTGATCAGGGAGGGCGGTGGATGTGGCCTATCTAGACTTCAGAAAGGCCTTCAACACCATCCCTCACAGAAGACTGATAAGCAAGTTAAGAAGCTTAGGGGTAGGGAGTAAACTAACAGACTGGGTGGAGAACTGGCTGGTAGGTAGAACTCAGAGGGTGTTGGTTAATGGAGTGCACTCCTAGGAAGAGGGAGTGATGAGTGGGGTTCCCCAGGGGCCAGTGTTGGGTCCCATACTATTTAACATATACACTGGGGACATTTCAGAGGGCCTGAATGGGAAGGTGTATTTATTTGCAGACAACACGAAGGTCTGTAGCAGGGTGGACATGCCAGGAGGGGTGGAAAGAATTGGGGAGGATCTGTCCAGGTTAGAGGAGTGGTTAGTGACGTGGCAACTGCAATTCAGTGCAAAATTAAACATAGAAACATAGACTTTGACGGCAGATGAGGGTGGTGATTAATAGAGTCGGAAATTATTCATTTCATTTCATCAATTTCATTTAGTTTTTGTTGACCGGGTAAGTGCACTAGACAAATCCTGCCTATTTTCAGGCACAACCCAGGGGAGGGTGATGCAGATGAATGCCAACTGACCTTGAACCAGAGTAAGCTGTTGGTGATATTTTTTTAGTGAATGAGGGAAATTTGGCCAGGACACCGGGGAAATTCCCCTACTCTTTTCGATAAGTGCCATGGGATCTTTAACATCCACCTGAACTACCACCAATCCAGGCAGATGGGACCTCGGTTTAACATCTCATCTGAAAGACGGCACCTCAGAGGTGCAGCACCCCTCTCATGCTGCACTACAGTGTCAGTACTAGGATATTAACCCAAGTGCCAGATGTGGGAACTGAACCCACAGCCCTCTGATCTCCCAGCCTCAGAGGCGAGTGTGCTACCTACTGAGCCACTGACACTGTCAAAATTATGCCCAGTGTGTTCTTATGCACATTGGGTGTAAGAACCCAAGGGCAAAATACTGGCTGGGATGGGAGGAACTTGAGAAAATGGAGCAGGAAAGGGACCTGGGGATCATAATTTTGAATAGTCTGAAGGCTGGAATCCAATGCAACAAGGCAGTGGGGAGGGCAACCAGAATGTTGGCATGCATAGGGAAGGGCATTACAAGAAGGAGGAGGGAGGTGATCATGCCAATATACAAAACTGTGGTCAGACCACATCTGGAATACGGGGTGCAGTTCTGGAGGTCACACTTACAGGGTGACAGAGACAGGGTGGAGAAAGTCCAGAAAAGGGCAACTAAGATGGTTCAAGGACTACATGAGGGTACGCAGCCACGACATCGACATTTCAACAGCGGAGTCCCCTACAATGAAAACAGTGCCACATTGTTGTAGGGAACCCGCTGGAACCCAGCACTGTCTGTTGGGGGTCCTGCACTCCCTCCCAATCAGCTGTGACTCAGAGCTGAGAATCCTAAGTGAGGGGTGACAACACTAGCTTGTTGAGGAAACCGGCAGCCAACTGCAAAATGCAATTGACCTGCCGGTTTCGCTGTCGGGTCCATCAACAAATATTTTGTCGATGACCTTACATGAGAGGCCTCACGAAGAATGACTGGAGGAACTAAACTTATGCACGCTGGAGACAAGGAGGGAGAGGGGAGATATGGTAGAAACCTTCAAATATCTGAAGAGAATAAACAAGGTGAGGGAAGGAAGCATATTCAGAATGAGTGAGAACAAATCAACTAGGGTCACGCATTCAAGCTAGAGGGAGACAGATGTAGAGGAAATAAGAGGGAGCAGTTCTTCACTGAGAGAGTGGTGGGTCATTGGAATAGGCTGCCAGAATGGGTGGTGGGGGTAGATTTGGTGAGCAAATTCAAGAGGGCATGGGACAACCGCATGGGGCTAAATGGAAGTAACATTGACAAGGGAATGCAGGGAACAAGATAAACCTGACAGGGAGGGGGAAATGGGCAGACTAGGTGGGCCAAAGGGTCCTTTTCTGCTGGCAAATTTCTAAGTTTCTATGTTTCTATCTAGGTGGGATTCCTGGAATACTGATGCAGAGTAATTATTTGAATATTCTGCCACTGTCCTGTCATCCCTAATGATTATATTTCCCTCTGAATGGTCCAATTGTCCTATTTTTTCCTTTCAGGTACATACCTTTTCCCAGACCTTTAATTTTCTTAACCAGTGCATCCCACCTAGTGTTCACATCAGAGTTTTCAAATTTCCAGTTGCTCGGTTGCTCCTTTATTTGATTAAAGTTAGCCCTGTTATAACGCTTTGCAGTGGAAGACCTATTGATTTTCATGGTTTGTTTCTCAATATAGAAGGAGACCATCTGATGGTCACTATCCCCCAATGGCTCAATAGTGTAACAATTCCCAGTTGTGCATCTCATGTCACATATAATATGCTGTTTCCCTTAGTAGGTGCCCTTACATATTGCTCTAAGTTTAGATTTTTAATTCTAGTAGCCAATTTGTTATCCTGAGCACTTCCCCCACCACCCGTATTGCATTTGATACCTGGCTCTCCCATGAGAACTATACTACATCTTTCCATAACATTTTCAGTAGCTTCAACGAGTTCATCATCACTTCATCTGCCTGGTTTGAGGGTCTATAGCAAATGCCTATAATAACAAAATCCTGATTATTCCTACCAAACTGACCCAAAGGGTCTCATTCTCTGGGCTGGTTGCTATATTTACTTCCTCAGTCCAAAGACCTTTACTTATATAGATGGCTACACCACCTGCTGTATGGCTCTTCTGATCCTTTCAAAATACTGTAAATCGTACCCCTTGAGTTCTTTGCTCCATGTGTCATACCTATCCCACCATGTTTCCATTACTCCAATGCAGGTAATGTTTTGTAGCTCGACCGATGCCTCTAATTCTTTAGATTTGTTGTTGAAACTCCGTGCATTGATTAAGAGGAAATTCCATCTACTTACATTTGCTCCAAAAGTAGGACTCCACGTGGATGTACTGTACTTAGGTACCAGTCTCTGGTATTGAAACTAATTGCTGTAGATGTGTGATCAGATGCCCCACCCCTGTACTCCTGGACATCTAGTTTACATATTTCTCAAGACTTTTGTTCAGTCTCTCCCCTATATTTCTTGCTCCCATTCGGTTAAAGTGAAGGCCATCCCTCCTGTACGCATCATTCTGTCCACAAATGTCTCCTAGTTGTGAATAAAGTTGTGTCCTTCCTGTGATGCCCAGTTTTTCAGCCATTAGGTGATCTGTCTTATTGCACACATTCTACCCAATCCCACTCTAGGTACTGCTAAAACCTCCGACATTATTATCTTACAATCTCTGTCCTTTAAGTAGCAACCCAGATCAGTAAAGTCTGTTTTCATATCATTGTCCAGTCTATTACCTATATCGTTAACTCCTACACGTAACAGTGCTACAAGGTTTTCCCCTGATCCTTCCAGCAGACCGTCAATCATGCTCCTGATGTCACAGATTTTGACCCCAGGTAAGCAAGAAACAGTAGTCCTTTCTTTTTTCCTTCTACAAATAATACTATCCATATTTCTTATGACCAAGTCCTCACTTACTACTGTGTCATGACTATTTCTACCACATGTCCCTCTTCTCTATGATCTACTTCATGGACCCTGCTTGAAGCTATACCATGCTTCATGTTGCCACTTAGTATATCTGGCACAGCTTCAGATCTGCCTACATCCACAGTCTCTGCTTCCCCTGTATCTGCTAGTGGTGAAAATAAGTGTGCAAGTCGCAAGGTATATGCATTTGCCACTTGCCCTCTTTTGGCCCTTTTTTCCCTTCTCACCACTGTCCATTCTGGTAAAGAGTCTGAAGAGTCTAATCTAGTTTCAGCCACTGACTGATCTTCCTCCTCCTCTTCCTTCTCCTCCCCCCCTGCAATTTGTCCCTGGCTGTATTTACATTCTCCAAATTGTATTTTACTCTGGTATGCCTGATTATGTACTCCATTGGTTTGCTCTGCAGTACAGTGTTAAAAAAGTTATCCATATATGCTCCAGCTCGTCTGTATTTAGAGTTACATCAGTTTTAGCTCTCAAGGCACTTACTTCCTCCTCCCGGGCTTTAATATAAATGCATTTACTACACGTATATTCCAGATTGGTTTTGCTCCAATGTCCTTGGTAAACATTCTACAGCTACCACACTCCAAAAAAGAGAGGTTACCCTCCATAGTCCAGTGTACTGGCCACTAGCTGAAATTAACTGCCTAGTGAGTATATCTAACAGGCTGTTGGATTTCAGGAGATAACAAATACACAAGTAAGTGAATCTACTAACCTGCAGTTTCCTCACCTGACCCGGATGACCCTGGACTCTGCCAGTGTCAGCCTCCGCCCTGTGCTCGCTGACACTCCCTGCTCACCAATGCCATCAGAGGCCCTCGAGTAAATAGAGAGTAACCCAGAAGTGCTGGTCTGGGGTTACTTGCTGCAATCCGTCATAGTGAGTTAAAAAAGTAATGGTAACTTGTAACTGAATTGCTCACTGAGCATGATGTACAACTAGCCCCTCTATACCGAAAACATTGAGGGGTTTAAAACTGATATGTTGAAAACTCCCCGTGTGTCTTCCTAAGATTCTGTGGAGCAGTAACCCTCCAACCAGCTCCGGAAACTACAAGTCCCAGCAGCCCATTGTAAAAATGGCAACCACCTACAATGTAAGCAATGCTCTCTCCCCAGTAAGTGCAAAAATTAAAAACTGTCACAACAGAAATGCAATTTTAGCTACAGTATATGTGCACAGACCAGAGTATCCTGAGTCCACCTCCACTCCTCCTTTCTGGTGCTCACAGGGGCCCTCCAATAATAGGGAGTAACCTGGAATAGCTGGTCTGGGGTTACTCGCCATGACTCATCCAACTGAGTTAAAAAGTAAAGGTAATAAAAGTAAAAGTGGATTGCTCACTGAGCGTGATTTGCAACTAGCCCCATTATACCTAAAAAATGTAATGCTCCGCCTATGCAAATCAGGGGGTCCCCTTCCACGTGTAGGCACAGCGGCATGTTCAATGGTTTGCAATTGCAGTAAACAGCACCCAAAGTAGTGCTATTTACCACCGCCGAAATCCATAGCTTTACTGGGTGCTAAGCCTGCACCCCACCCCTATCAATTGTGGGATGGCTGTATTGCAGCTGCCCACCAGTCATGCCAACATGAATGCAGGACCTGGTGTCTAGTAGCACCCTTACCCCCTCCAGTCACCCATTCCATATCTCTGGCACCTCTTCCAGAGTCTGGTAGCACCCCCCACACTTGATGACTCGCTCTGTATTTGTCACACCTATTCCTAATGTCTAGTGGCACCCCCCACCCCGATCGCCCATTTCATATCTGTCACACCTCTCCCTTATCTCCAATGGCACCCCAACCACACGATCACCCATCCCATGTGTGTATGGCATTGCCCTGTTATCCAGTGGCCCCTCCACCCCGTTCACCTGTCTCATGAGTGTGCGACATTGCCCTGGTGTGCAGTGGACTCCCCACCTCTGTATCACCCATCCCATGAGTGTAACAAATCTCCCTGATGTCCAGTGTAACCCTGTGACAGGGTTGAAAAAGGCCCTGTCCCACTTTTATGCAAAAAGAGATAAATGCAAGGATCTGTTTTATCCTCTTTTTTCTGTTTCTTCTCTGTCTGTGCAATCAAATTTTCTTGTGAGAACAAGGAACTGATCACTCTGATAGTCTAACGATTTCCCACCTCCTGCTATCACTCTGCCTTCACTTGCTGTTTCTATCTTTTCTTCCTCCTTGCTTATCTGGGATTATAAAAATATATGTGGATCTTTACATGAAACTGGGTTCTATAGTTTGAAAATGTTTATAGTTGCATTGTTGAAATAATCACAACAAGCTATTTGGAATGCAGGGGATTTACGCTGAGATGCAGTTTGACCTCCACAAACTCAGGAGATTGGTTCTGGGATACACTGTTCTATTTTGTTGCACCTGCAAGGAAAGAAACTGACAACGTTCTGATACATTTTGTGAAAAACAGGAGCTGTATCTTAATGAGATCAGGATGCAGAAGTTAATTGCCAGGCAAAGACTTCTTATAAAGAGTAATTGTTTTGTGAGCGAGACTGAAATTTAGATTTAGAGATACCCTCAGATAAAGGACTTTGTTTTCTTTGTTTAGTACTGCCTTTGTAAAGAGCTATCCTGAACACTTTTATTTTTTTATTTTATTTTACTGTTATTGATAATAATAAAACATTGCTTGCAAATTTTATAACTGCTTCTGGTTTTCCTATACTTCCTGGCCTTTGCCTCAATAACAGATAGTATCTGACTAAGTGAATTTTGTGCCATGCATACTCTAAGCCAGGAGTCTTGTGCATGGAGGCACGGGGTCATAATACCGCTAGCAAAAACCGTGCAGCAGTACCTGCTGCAAACAAAGCAGCACGCGCTTAAACAAGGTTGGAAACAACACCGACCACAATGCAAACAGTGCGCCCCATTGCAATCTATGGGACTTTCTTTTTTTTCCAGGGGGCTTTGCCCTCCCCACATCCTCTGACATGCGGTGCTTTGGCCCCCCACACTGACCCCAAATTTAGATTACTAACTCTGGGGAGATGTGGACTTCAGGGATGCGAAAAACTGGGGGGGGGGGGTTATTTTTAAAAAAAAAGCCACAAAAAGTTGCAGCACCAAGAGAACCAAACCACAGTCCCAGGTCTCCATTCCTGCCATGTGCTGGTACCTTAGCTGCTCCACCACAGGAGCGGCTTGCCCAGCCACCCCAGCACACGGCTACTTGATCCCTCCTCACTTACAGCATAGAGCGACAGGGGTAGAGGTAGTTCACTACCACTATTATATCCCTGTTGCTCTAAATCCAGGCAAGCTCTACACCACACCGTTATTGCCACACGTCTTTTGTTTCAACATATTGACCCTCTACACCACACCGTTATTGCCACACGTCTTTTGTTTCAACATATTGACCCAGTACTGTGTGTGAGTGGGTACTAGATCTGGTACCAGGGAAGCATAGAAGTAAGGTACGGATCCTGCAACAGCAAGCCCAGGAATGAGTACCAGAAGAATGGCAGCCAAACTTGAAGCAGAGACAAAAGTCCAAACCAAGACCGTACGGTCAGTAGAAGTGATGGAAGAAGTAGAACAGACAGGGAAAGAACCTGAAAGCCTGTCTGCCTTCTTCAAATGGTGGGCAATACAACAAAGAGAGACAGAGACACAGAAAAGAAGAGATGCAGTGACAGGAGCAGCAGGGAACAGATGCAGCGACAGGAGCAGCAATGGCTGGCTGCCTTGTAAGCTATCAAAGCTGGAGGATCTGGCAAAAGTCCAGCAGAGCAACAAAACACCAACAACTTAAAAGACATTAAACTTACAAAGGTGTGTCCCTTGGAGGATATCGAAGCATACCCAACAACTTCTGAAAGGGTTGCCACAGCCTGCCAGTGGCCAATGCAGCAATGGGCAATCAGGCTGGTACCAACCTTATCTGACAGGTAAAACCCAACTTGCCTACAGCAATACTGACACTGCTCAGTCAGAAAACTATGACCTTCTGAAAAGAGAAATCCTGAAAAGATATGACATCTCAGGAAAGACCTACAGGCTAAGATTCCAGTACGTGAAGTACCACTAAGTCGACAATCCTCAAGAAGCCTTCACCTGACTTAGAGAACTCCTAATTAAATGGCTCCAACCAGAGGGCAAAAGAGTCCCATAGATCACTGACATATTTGCAATGGAGCAATTCATCAACATCCTGCCTACAGATGTGCCACTTAGGGTAAAAGAACACCGACCAGAAAGTGGGGAAAAGGCTGTTTCTTTGGCTGAGGACTATCAGATTGTCAGACAGACACTGTAGCAGCGAAATAACAGCCAGGGACCGGTAAGACCCTCTTTTTCCTGATTTAACTCCAGATTAGAAAACAAGTCTGGTATTGATAACAAACCTGCACTCAAAGACTTTATTTTATATAACTGTAATAAGCAAGGCCATATTGGAAGAAATTGCCCTAAAATGAGGGTAACACTGGAGATAATTTGTCCTTAGCAAATTGGGGCATGTATTAAACAGATGTCAAGGTGGGAGATAAGACTGTGAAGGGACTTATTGATTCGGGAAGCAGGAAGACTCTAGTGCATGTTGAAGTGCTGGGAAAAGGTATCCTGTGATATGGGGCACTAGTGAGTGGGCGCCTGCCAAAATGGCGACCACTTTCAGCTAGTGCACTGACGGTGGGGGTGGGGTCGGTGAGGTGACTGGATGGATGGTCGAAAAGTGGCTAAGACATCTTTAGGGCATACACGCAGCAGGGTGGGTAGGAGCGAGCCCAATGGACATGGGGGCAGGACGGTATGTGAGGGTGGTGCCATAGGGTTCCAGCAAGCTGGCATCATGGCATGGTGGGATAGGTGCTGGCTTGGGGTGGTGGGGATACAGGGTTCAGGCTGGGTGCTGGTGTTCTTTGTTGCGCCTGGCCCAAGATAGTGATTTTTCATTTTTTTCAACTTGCGCACCCCCCGACATGCAATCCTAAAGCAGGGCTGCAAAGCCCTCCACATGGGAGGATGCGTGGGGGCACAGTCCCCCTGTGTACAACAAAATAAAATGTTTTTGTGTGCCGGGTTTGGTTTGGCTGAGATCCCACATCGCTGAAATTGAATACGCTGAGATGGGTGCAGTATAGAAGAATGGGGTTAATACTGGGGCTGAAGACTCCAAGGCACACCTTGATACCTGTCACTGGTTGCAGGGTGGGGGTTGGGGTGGAATGGCATGAGCATTACAGCAGACTTCCCCAAGTCACACCCCTGATTCCTGTCTGTCTCTACAGGGTGGGGTGTTACGGTTGGAAACCCTAATGCCCTGGACATTTGTTGGTATCGACACTCCAAATTTTCAACATGGGCTTTTTGTGACCCCACCTCATGAACAGTGGCACTATCAGTTTGTTAACCAAAAGGTGATTTTGCACAGCGGCTGCACCATTTGGTGTCACAGGTGAAAAAACACATTTCAGGCAGGATGTGAAAAATGACAACTGTACCATTCATGAAGAGGTGTAAAAAAATGGCAATGTTGAAAATCTGGAGTGAAAATAAGAAAAATTGGTGAAGTCATGAGGGTGCGTAGAAGCTGCGCAATGCACACCCGTAACACAATTATTTTTGTGATTTTTTTTTAACCACATTTTCAAAATAGGTATTTTGGGACCTCCCCTCATGAACCGTGACACTGCAATTTTGTTAATCTATTCCGAAAGTTGATTTCCCACAGCGACCGCGCCATTG
Organism: Neoceratodus forsteri; assembly: GCA_016271365.2. Lineage (NCBI taxonomy): Eukaryota > Metazoa > Chordata > Ceratodontiformes > Ceratodontidae > Neoceratodus > Neoceratodus forsteri. The sequence continues at coordinate 78,411,069 of CM028133.1, read as the reverse complement.
TGTGCCACAGGTGTGAAAACACATTTCGGGCAGGATGTGAAAAATGGCAGCTGTACTGTTCGCAAGAAGGTATGAAAAAATGGCAATGCTTAAAATCTGGAGTGAAAGTATTAAAAATTGCTGAAGTTATGAGTGTGTGTGGAAACTGCGCAATCCAGTCATTTTTTGTAATTCTTTCACCAAATTTGCAACATGGGTGTTTTGGGATCCTGCCTCATGAAGAGTGGCACAGTTGTTTCATTAATCAGTTCCAAAAGGTGACCATGGAATCACCTTTTGGGACTCAGTAACGAGATGACAGTGCATGTGTTCATGAGGTGGGGTTCTAAGAACACCATGATGAAAAGCTGGTACCAAAACTCCCCCAAATGGTTGAGATAACCACCTAAGTTGAAACCCCCCATTGCCTGCCATTATAAGCTTACTGCATTTTGTTCAGTTCCCAGTCGGCTTTTGAAGAGTTCAGGCATGTTCCCACTCCACAGAAGATCATAGCGCTGGCCCTCTGGAGATAAGTATGGGGTATGGGGGAGTGCTGGGAGGGGGATGAACAGAGGGTGGGAAAGTGGCTGAAAAGGGTGGTGGGATGACGAGGGACTGTTTATTTTATTGGCAAAAGAACTGACTTTATTGGGAAGGTTTTCTTTACTTACAGGAAAAAAATGATTTTGGGCACACTAGGGTGGGCTCCCAATGTGCCATGAGTTTTGGGGGGGGGATATGATTCTGACGGGGATTGGTCACCCCCGTCAACAAAGAAAGTGTGTGTGTGTGTGTGTGTGTGTGTGTGTGCGCATGTACATGATGTCAACGGGGATTGGGCACTCCAATTGGCAAACAAATTGAACTGGGGGAGGACATGCCGACATGGGTATTGGGCATCCCTGATGTCAGCTTTGTGGGGATTGTGTGGTGGGTGGCAGGAGTCACCATATTTATTGGAATGTTTCACCAGGAGAGGCACATAACGGAGCCTTGTCATCTGACACTGCAATGAGGAAACTGCACCTCATTGGAGCAGCAGATTTCTTTCAACTCCATGGCTATCTTTGAAATTGCTGTTATTGCCAGCATGCTTACAGATTGGCAGCTGAGGAATGCACCCAGTAAAGCGTCCCATGTATTGGCCACAACACTGACACACCTCTGAGAGTGCTACTACCGCTAGAAGTTACTTGCGCGTGCGCAAGCCAACATAACAATTGGTTATATTGCAGAAGTAAAGAACTGAGTTGTTACAGATAACACATGATAGTCCTATTGCTGGTCTCTTGGGAAGGGATCATATGCTTAATAGATTTCTGTACAGATTTTACTGGCCTGGAATTCATGAAGATGATGCAAGAAACACTTTTTTAAATAAAAGTTGCCTCCAACGTACCCTTACCTCTGAGGTAGGTCTGTCTCTGAAGCAAACATTATGGGTAGGGCTGCCTCCCAGACAGGATTTTAACCTCTACAGCTAAAGAGCTGAGGTTCACTGCTGTGCCAGCTTGGTGGTATAGTGGAAAGGTCTATAGTCTGATAAACAAGAGACTGTGGGTTTGAGTCCAGACAAGTCCACCTCAGTTTCCTTTCGTTAGAATTTCACTTGAGTGGTGATCCATGGCAGCCTGGAGTTAGAATAGAAAATATATAAGAAAAGTGACTTAGATGTGAAAAGGAATAATGCAGCACTAATGTTTTGTATTTGAGGCAGGTCTGCCTTGGAGGTGACTTTCATTTAAAATAAAATGTCTCTTGCTGAAGATGTTGCCACCTATTGCAGTTCTTGTACTGAATGTCTGAAAGTAGCCCTAGTGACTAAAATAGACAAGGAGCCGCTGGTGTCCCTACCCTTGATAGATGTGCCTTTTGAGAGAATTGCAATGGATGTGGTTGGCCCCTTAGACAAAAGTGAAAAGAGTACTTAATTCATTTAGGTAGTATGTAACTATGCTATTCGATACCCAGAGGCAGTTCCTATGTGTACTGTCATAGCCCCGAAAGTGGCAGCAGAGCTTGCCAAAAATTTCAGCAGGGTGGACGTACCTACAGGGATTATTCCTGATCAGGGCAGTAACTCTGGTGCTGCATTATTGATGGAGCTATGCCAACTACTAGGTATCACAGCCATAAGGACCTCACCTTATCAGCCACAGACAGATGGTCTTGTTGAGCATTTCGATCAAATCCTACAACACGCATTAAAAAGGTTTGTAAAAGGGGAAGGGAAAGATTAGGGCCAATACTTACCTTACCTACTTTTTGCTTAGAGGGAAGTGCCAGAAGCCTCCACAGTGTTTTCACCCTTTGAAATACTGTATGGTAGACAGAGGGCCACTGGATGCAATAAAAGAAACATGGGAAGATAACCCCGCTCAGAAAAAAATCCATCACATCTTATATGTGTGCCTTGAGAAAGAAGCTGGCAAAATATGTTGAAATTGCTCACAGTAATCTGGAGGAAGCCCCAAAACCAGCAGAAGGCATATTATGACCATGGGGTTAAAAAAAATGGTTTCTGAGCCAGGTGAAAATGTCTTGCTATTGTTACCCACTACAGAAAATAAACTGCTAATGAAGTGGCAAGGGTCTTATGAAGTGCTTAGACATACTGGCACAGTTAATTATGAGACTGAGACCCCTGATAGGAAACATCCTACCAAGTATCCCATGTTAACCTCCTGAAGAAATGGGTTGGAAAACACCAAAGGCTGCTTTGTTAGTTTTATCAGAAATTTCTGCAGAAGATATTGATACAGCTTATGACAGCCTGGAACAAACTGTAACTGTTGATGCTGTAAAGGTGAATGTTTCCTTAACCTCTGAACAAACTGTAGAAATTCTTGACTTGGTAAAGACCTTTAACAGTACTTTTATCACAGTGCCAGGCTGAGCAAAAGGGGCCGAGCATGTAATAGTGATGGAATGTTCGCCCTATTAGACAAAAGGCATATAGATTACCAGAGAGGTTTAGAGCAGCTGTGGTTAAGGAAATACAAAACATGAAACAGTTGGGTATCATCTAGAAGAGTTGAGAAGCGCTTGGTCATCCCCAATGGTGATTGTAAACAAAAAAGAAGGGGGTGTAAGATTCTGCCTTGATTTGATGGTTATCCAATGCCCAGGACAGATGTTTTGGTGGACAGATTGGGAAGTGCCAAGTACATCACTACCTTCGATCTCACCAAGGGTTACAGTCCATTCCCCACCAGTTACAACGGGCACTTTTGTGTGAGCACATTCTACCCTTTATATGAGGTGATCATTGTAATGCTTGCTTGAATAAATAGGTGCCAACTTGCATCACAGTTACACATTTTATGAATTTTAAGTCCCAAGTGCCAAACAAGTACAGAACCAGTGCAGTCCATTCCCAAACATTCCCAAACAGTCTGTCTCAAACAAGAACTTTATATTTTACTGTACTGTATATTTTTAAAACAGAGCAAGTCTCGGCGCTACCATAGTGCAAACCCTAATCCTTAAAGATCATGTGCAACGGTTTTTACATATTTTTAATAAAAGCTTAAAAAGTTGCAGTTCAAGTCATTGTGTCGTGACTAGTGTTTCCTGAAAATTTCACACTGTTTGATTATGTGGTTTTCTTTTAATCAGCATTTGTAAACTTGCTATGTAGTGGCTGAAAAAACAGTGGAGTTATTTCTGTCCTCTCAGTCAAACTTAGAGTGCGATGACATCATTTTGGAGTGGCTTGCTGTTTCAGATTCCCAATTAGAGCAGCACTCTGTAGAATTTATGGTTTGCTGAGCTCTCCAGCTTTCTTACAAACCCAGTCTCTGGTTTGTGTCTAGATAGATCAACTTAAAATATATAATTCTCTTCCTTGAAAAAGTTGTTCATTTCAGTTTCAATGCTGAATTGAAGTAGAGGAAATCTTTTTCTGTGAGAAATCAGCTTGTCTGTTCTTTCTAATCAAACCTCAATTTTTTTTCTAACTATATAACACAGGGCTGTTTAATGAATATAAAATAAATCTAAATTTTGTTCATTCACAGAAAGTTTGTTTTTGATGTAGCCTTTGTAAATATAATCATGTAAGAACATTTTTTTTCATGTCATATTAACAAACAGGTGCTTGTCACATTCTACACTGTTACAGTATTTCAAGCACATGTACTGTCAGAACTCACAAATTTCAGTTCTTTGGTGGTTTCCGTGTGAAAATACATCATGTATGTGTATACCTCAAAACAGTATGTGGCTTCCCGGTGCACCATGTTGAGGCAGCTGCAGCCTACTGCCACCTGTCCCTGCCCCATAAGCCTCCTTCCTTCTGCTCCACATTCAAGGCTGCTACACCCTGCTGTCCACTGTCTACTCCCAAACAGTCAGGGATTGTGCACCCTGCTGCCTCCATCCCTTGCCTAAAGAATCAGAACTACTGCACCGTGCCACCCCCTGCCCAAACAATTGGGGTTGCTGCACCCTGCTGCCCCCTCTCCCCCACCCTCACAGTTAGGGATGCCGCACCTGTTGCCCCATTCCTGTCTCCACAGTCAGGGCTGCTGTGCTGTGCTAAGCCCTAGAGTGCCAGATTCCCTGCCTCCACAGCTGGGGCTGCTGCACCATGCTGTCCTGGCACCAGATGTGGGGCTTTTGCTGCACCCTGCTACCCACTTTCATTGCCCCAAATGGTCAGGGCTGCTGCACCAATGTACCCCATCTCACAGTCAAGGCTGCTGCACCAATGTACCCCATCTCACAGTCAGGGCTGCTGTACCCTGATGCTCCATGCGTCCTGCCCCACAGTTGAGCCTTTTGCACCATGCTGTCTTCTGTACCCTGTCACCACTGACAGGGCTGCTGCACCCTGCATCTTTCTACACAGTTGGGGTTGCTGTGGCCTGCTGTGATCTAGAGCCTCATGCCTCTGCAGTTAGGGCTGCTGCACCATGTTGCCACTTGTCACAAGATTCAGGGCATTTACTGCACCCTGGTGCATGCCTCCACAGTTGAGGCAGTTGCACCCTGCTGTCTCACTGCCACCAGAGTCAGATCCCTTGCTACACCCTGCTGAGACAGAAACAGAGGGCAACATGTGCAGTGTCCCTGACTGTGAGGGTAAGAGAGAGAGAGAGAGAGAGATGGTAGCAGGGTGCAGGAACCCAAGCTGTTCGGGAAGGGTGCAGCACAACAGTAAGGGCATTTGCTGCACTCTGTCCCCTGTCTGTGAAGGCAAGGGGCTCTGTGGTGCAGCAGGGCACAATGGTGGCAGGGGACAAAGGACAGCATAGTGCAGAAGCCCTGACTGTGGGGCAGGACAGAGGTGGGCATCAGGGTACAGCAGCCCTGACAATAGCACAGGGTACACATTGTGCAGCAGCCCAGACCATTTGGGGCAATGGAAGTGTGTAGCAGGGTTCAGCAATCCCAACTGTGGATGCAGACAGCATGAGACTCTAGGATGTAGCACAGCACAGCAGCCCTAACTGTGGAGATGGGAACAGGGGGCAACAGGGGGCCGTGGCCCTGACTATGGGTGTGGAGAAAAAGGGCAGCAGGGTGCAGCAGCCTGAATGTTCAGGCAGGAGATAGGGGTAGCAACAGGATACAGCAGCCCAAACTGTGGGACAGGGTGCTGCAGTCATGCCTGTTTGGGACAAGGGATGTGGGGAGCAGGGTGTAGCAAAAGATTTGACTCTGGTGGCAGGGGGACAGCAGGGTGAAACTGCCTCAACTGTGGAGGTATGCAACAGGGTGCAGCAAATGCCCTGAATCTTGTGGCAAATGGCAGCATGGTGCAGCAGCCCCAATTGCAGAGGCATGGGGCTCTACAGCACAGCAGGCCATAGCAACCCCAACAGTGTAGAAAGGAGCAGGGTGCAGTAGCCCTGTCTCTGGTGACAGGGGATAGAGAACAGCATGGTATTGAAGCCTCGACTATGGTGCAGAACACAGGGGGCATAAGGGTACAGCAGCCCTGACTGTGAGATGGGGTACACATGACGCAGCAACCCTGACCATTTGGGGCAATGGAAGTGAACAGCAGGGTGTAGCAAAAGCCCCACATCTGGCGGCTAGGGCAGAATGGTACAGCAGCCCCAACTGTGGAGGTAGGGAACCTGGCACTCTAGGGCTTAGCACAGCACAGCAGCCCTGACTGTAGAGACAGGAACAAGGGGCAACAGGTTCAGCTTCCCTAAATGTGAGGGTGGGGGAGAGAGAGAGCTGCAGGATGCAGCAACCGCAATTGTTTGGGCAGGGGGAGACAGGGTACAGCAGCCCTGATTCTTTAGACAGGGGATGGAGGCAGCAGGGTGCACAATCCTTGACTGTGTGGGAGAAGATGGTGGGAAGTAGGATGCAGCAGCTTCAAATGTGGAGCAGAAGGAAGGGGGCTTATGGGGCAGGAACAGGTGGCAGTAGGCTGCAGCTGCCTCAGCTCTGAGGCAGAGACATGGTGCCATATAATGTTTCTAGTTATGCCTAACATAATGTATTTTCACACAGAAACCACCAAAGAACTGAAATTTGTGAGTTCTCACAGGTGCCTGCTACAGTATTTCAAGCACGTGTACTGTTTGTCAATCTGACATTAAAAAAAAATTCTTACATGTAATCTATTTATGGAGGCTACATCAAAGGCAAACTGTTTCTGTGAATGAACAAAATTTAGATTTATTTTATATGTATTTAATAGCCCTGTGTTATATAGTTAGAAAAACAATCTGAGTTTTGATTAGAAAGAACTGAAAGCTGTGATACAGACAAGCTAATTTCTCACAGAGAAAGATTTCCACTACTTCAATTCAGCATTGAAATTAAAATGATCAGCTTTTTATGAGAAGATAATGTTATATTTTAAGCTGATCTATCTAAACACAAGCCAGAGACTGTGTTTGTAAGAAACTTGGAGAGCTCAGCAAACCATTAACTCTACAAACTACTGCTCTGATTGGGAATCTGAAACAGCAAGCTACTCCAAAATTATGTCATTGCACTCTAGGTTTGGCTGAGAGGACACAAAATAACTCTACAGTTTTCAGCCACTGTAGAGCAAGTTAACAAATGCTGATTTAAAGAAAACCAGAAAACCAAACAGCATGGAATTCTCAGGAAACACTAATCATGACACAAAGACTTGAATTTCAGCTTTTCAAGCTTTTATAAAAAATACGTAAAAACCGTTGCACGTGATCTTTAACAATTACGAACAACAGATTTTTAAAATGAAGCCAGTCTTGGGACTACCATAGCTCAAACCCTGGTCCCAAACAGTTCCAAACAACATTTTTTTTTAAAGTAAATTTCAAAGTTTTTATTTTCTCTATTTGGGCTTCATATCCTATTACCTTATGCCAGCATTCATCAATCTGTATAAAAAGTAGGTTTTTAAGGCTGCTGTTTTGGGGAGAGAAGGGATCATAATTGAAACCAAACCCATGGCCAGCTGATCTCTTCCAACTTTCCAGGCCACCAACTACCCCCAACCCTTCCCCCGCACATAGACATTTTGTGATGTCTAAACAGGGAGCGCGTGGAGGTGCGCCCCATACAAGCCTACGGGAAAATTTTGCAGTGCTCATTTGTGTATGTTTATGTAACCTTGCAGAAAAACCAAAGCCACCACTCAACGCATAGGGGCCCTATGAATTGAGCGGTGGCTTTTGTTTGTCTGCGAGGCTGCTTAAACATACATAAATAAGCATTAAAAAAATGTCCCTGTAGATTTGTATGGGGCACACCCACATGCTCTCCAAGCTTAGATGTTACAAAACATCTGAGCACAGGGGTGGGGCTGGTGGACCGAGCAGTGGAAGGGATTGGCTGTCTGTGGGTTTGGTTTCAGTTACAATCCCTTCCCTCTTGAAAATGGCACCTTAAAAAAGCTGTTTTTTACACAACTTGGCTAACACTGGCATAAGGTAACAGGCTAAGAAGCCTATACGTATAGCTTTGAAATTAACTTTATCTGAGCCAGTATCAGCATTACCATAGTTCAGAAGACAACAAACCCAGCCTCATTCAGTCTTATATACAAAAGGATGGGTCTTACCTGTGTGTGAAGAATTTAGTGATCTTCACTTGTACTGTAGCTTTCCTGCAGTATGGACCCCAGACCTTCTTGGCAGCACCAAGAGCATCCCAGTCAGGCTCAGTTTCAGGGTTCTGCTCCATGCCACTGTGCAGTATGAGTAGGGCTGTCCCATATGCTGATCGAACATCAGCACATCTACCACGAATGGCAGCACAGCAACACAGCGACGGGTCATTGTACTGTCACCGTGGGACCCTAGCACTGCTTTCTTGGGGTCTTGCAACGCCTCCCTGAATCAACTCCGACTCAGAGTTGATTATCTTAGGTACAGGGGTGGGGGTAGAGCCCCCTGCATGGGAGGTTTGGGGGGGGCAAAGCCCCCCGAAGAAAACACAGTGTACTCAGACGAATTTATGCTGACCACAATTGCAGTTGACATAAATCCATCGCTGTAACTTCAGTTGACAAAATATTTGTTGAACCGGTGTCACAGAGCCAGGCTGTCCTCTCATCAGTGGGTGTAACCTTCACTTCCTCTTTGCAGTCAGTCGCATCCTCCTCCTCCTCCTCCTGCATAGCTTCGGTATGCATGCCATCGACTACCTTGCTGATGTCATCCACTGGTGGCTCTGCTTCTTTGTCGCCTAGGTGACACAGCTAATCAAACTCCTCCATAGTCATTCTCTCTGGGACTGGAATGATTCCTGTGGCACATCCTCCTCAATGATTGGCAGCGATCTGGCATCAGATGTGCCTTCACTGGGGTCATCACCAGACACAGATCCAGCCTTATGAAAACAAAACTGGATTGTGTGTGGGGTTACAGAGTCCCAAGCATGTTTGAGCAGCTGGACTGCATCAAGTAGGGAGATGTTTTAGTGCACTGAGTTGCTGTCTATTCAGAGTGTAAGTCCAGCACTTCAGTGACGCTTTGCTGCATAGCATGAACTCAGTACTGCGTCATACTACAGATGATCCCTTGATTGAGGGGTTGTATAATGCAGGTTGGGTTAGGTGGCAGGAAGATTAGGCAGATGTTTCACAAACTAGGGATTGGTGGGTGTCCTGAGAAATTGTCAAGGATGAGAGTGATCTTTCGCTCTCTTAGTTTTCTGTCCCATAAGCAGACCCACTCAGTGAAGATGTCTACTGTCATACAGGCAGACTTGTTGAAGTGATAAATCACTGGCAGATGATTAACACCTCGGAAGACGGGGGGGGGGGAGCTGACTTGCCAACAATAAGAAGCTGAGATTTCTTGCTTTCATCCATATTGCACTACATCAACACAGAGATTCTCTCTTTAGCTTTTTTCTGGCCAAGCAATGTCTCAAACTTTGGACTCAATTTTCAGAGAGCTTACATTAGCATAAACTGGGGCAAACAACAGCTTGTGCTGAAGCCCGGTGCGCCAGGGACCCTACACTAGATTCTGGTATGAGAGGGGTCCTGGTGCCTAACTCCCCACACTTGCAGCAACCTCTTCCATGTAACAAACACAAGGTGCACAGGAGGCGTTTGCCACAGGCTCTGTGCGGCAAAGACTAGCGATCCCCAATCCCCTGATAAAATAAATTAATTCCAATCCCTGGTGGTCTAGTGGCCCCCTCCCTGATGCCTGATGTTGCCCATAATAATAATAATGAAACAAAACATCCCTGGTGGTCTAGTCACCCCCCCCCGATCCCTGATGTTGCCCATAATAATAATAAAAAACCTTTCCTGGTGGTCTAGTTGACTCCCTCCCCAATCCCTGATGTCACCCATAATAATAATTAATTAAAAAAAATCTTCCCTGGTGGTCTAGTGGCCCCCTCCCCAATCCCCAGTGTTGCACATAATAATTAATAAAAAAAAAAAAAAAACTTCCCTGGTGTAGGGGTCCCCAATCCCTGATGTTGCCTATAGCAATAATTAATAAAAAAAAAACCCTTCCTTAGTGGTCTAATCGCCCCGATCCCCAATGTCAACCGTAATGATAATTAATAAAAACCCTTCTCTGGTGATCCAGTGGCCCCACACCCCACCTCAGCAGGTAATGCCCACCCCACTCCCCATCCTAAAACAAAATAGATGACCAATACAGCCCCCCACTTCTGCAGCTGGCTGCTGACTGAACTGTCACTGAGTGTGTACTGTATAGTATACATGTTCACTGACTGACAAACAATGAGAGCGTACACTATACAGTATGCGTTCAGTGATAGTTCAGTCGGCAGCCAGCTGTAGAGGTGGGAGGGGGTTGTGCCGGTCACTGGCTTTGTATCAGGATGGGTGAGTGGGGTGGCGGGCACTACCTGCTGGGGTGGGGTCCACTAGACCACCAGGGAAGTTTTTTTTTATTAATTATTATAATGGGCGACATCGGGGATTGAGGAGTCCACTAGACCACGATGAAAGTTTTTTTTTTATTAATTATTATTATTGTTAGTGACATCGATGATCAGGGAGGGGGGTGCCACTAGATCACCAAGGAAGGGGGATTTCATTAATTAATTATTACTGGCAACATCAGGGAACAGGGAGGGAGTGGAGTGCCTATGAAGGACTAACACTGACTAAACATTATGCTATGTTGCAAGATTTCGCTGGAGGGCATGCATGGTACTGCGTGGAGGCAAACAACTCCTATTGTCATCCCTGCACTGAGTTGGACGCTCGATACTGTTTTGCCAGGCAGGATGAGCTGTGATGTTTAGAGGATTTGCGATGCATTTGAATATTCCTACCCCACCAGAAGACAACTAAATGGGTGAGAATAATCCTTTTGTTTTCCCTTTTCTAATATGGACTATCATTTGAGACTTGTTTAAGTTGTTTTAAATGTTATCTTGGGATGGCCTATGGGACATTTGTGAGATGGAAAAAAAATCATGTGTGTTGGGAATTATCTGTGCTATTAATCAATCAGAAAAGTTATGTTCTTAAGCAAACCGTTATGGTTATCAAATAAGTGACAGTTTGCTCTATTTGCCAGGGAACACTGTTGTTGTACTGCATAAGAATCATTGTTTCAATTTTGATTATTGTTTCATTGCAGTTGTATCATGGTATAACTTGTACCATGATGCTGGGGGATGCAGTGCTGGGAAAGTGTCCATGTTTAGGTAGGCGGGAGCTATTCAGAGTAAGAGGTGAGGACAGGCCTGGGCCACCACTCCCTGGGGACTTAAGCAATCCACTCTGGGGGTTCATGTGGGTGGGTGGGTAGCCAGGGTGAGAAAGCTCACGCATTTGAGAGGGTCCAGCATGTTTGGGGTCCCTTTTGTTAGGATTAGTAGGCCCACCTTCACAGTGGGGCAACCGGAGCCCTCTCGGGGTTTGGCCGAGGGGAAATGCGCATACCTTTCTGTCTGAGCTCAAGTGGGGCAGCTGGTTGCACCCTGGAGCTCAATGAGGGCATTACAATTTTAAAGGGGGGAGCGTTGTAACACCCCCCTGGGTTAGAGCATCAAGAATTTCATACTGGGATGTACACTGGTAGGAATTTAGTGAGGTTTGCACAGTCTCAGGCCCTGAAAGAATTAATATTTTGTTGCCTCTGCGGGATTCTTGGGATTGGAAAACCCTGGGGGATGGGCCTTGAAGTCAACGTGGGAGTGCACAAGTGAAGGGCGAGTGGTGGAAGGAAGCAACTGCCATGAGCTTCTGAGGAAGGACTTATATACCAGTTGTGTGCTGCCAGTGCCAACAGTTTCTGAGCTCCTTTGGGGTTCTGTTGGAAATCTGCTTTACATGGAGGCAGTATGGCGCAGTGGCTTAAGGCTCTGAGCTGCAAATCTGGAGACCTGGGTTTGAATCCCACAGCCCCCACTTGCATACTGTGTGACCCTGAGCAAGTCACTTAACTTCCTCGTGCTCCCAGGTTGCACCTGTAAACAAGCTTTCAGCTTAGTATGTCTCACCTGGTAAAATAATTGGTAAAAAGCAGGGTCGATTGCCAGCTCTGGAGAGATTATTTTTTTCCCTGTTTCTGGAGAGGAAGGAAGATAAAAAGATTTTGATCCTGACATGGTGGTGGCCGTGTAGTAGCATTTCCCCAATGGGGAATATTTGTTCTGTGTCCTCCTGACAATGGCAGGGAAAAAGCAGTCACCAGTGGGACTCAAACCTGTGTTAGAGCAAGTGCTGAGAGGGGAGGGAATGGGAAAGGACTTCACCTCTGTGGGGGGCATAGGCAGGGAGAGCCCCAAGGGCCGAGAGGAGCTGGTGACTGGATCAGAGAGGGCCTGAAGGAACTATGTAGGGTCTGGGGCCCTAGGACTGATTACCAGGGCACAGAGGTCATTCCCCTACTGTTTTCGAGAAGTGCCATGGGGTCTTTAACATCCACCTGAACTACCACCAAAACAGAACAGGCAGATGGGACCTCGGTTTAAAGTCTCATCTGAAAGATGGCACCTCAGGAGTGCAGCACTCCCCTCATGTTTCACTACAGTGTCAGTATTGGGATTTAACCTGAGTGCCTGCTGTGGGGATAGATTCCACAGCTTTCTGATCTCCCAGCCTCAGAGGCGAGTGTGCTACCTGCTGAGCCATAGCACTGGCAAGTTGCCAATATTGGTCCTTGTAAGAACAGATCCAGAAGTAAATCATTTGATACCTTTTATTGGACTAACTTAGATGTTACAAAGAGAACAAAGCGCCTAAGCTTTCGGACTAACTAAGTCCTTCCTCAGAAGCTCATGGCAGTTATTTAGAAAATCCCATACTAATAATAGCCAGATCATACATAAAAAAACCCAGAAAGAATTCTCATTGGTTTAAAATAGTCATTTAAACCATAACAGCAGATTAAATCAGAGGATTCACATTTCACCAGTTTGTTTTAAACTAAGGAGCCTTTCAAGGTCAAATGTCACCAAAATAAGATAAGGACTCTTCAAGCAAAAAGTGCCACTGACATAAATTATGAATGTCTCAGTGTGCTTTGTGAACACAAATAAAAAGCAAGAATTTTAGATTCAATACTAACTTAAGTATATGTTAAAATGTGATAATGTATGTTAAAACAAGCAAAAAAAATATATAACATACATTTTCTATATATATATGGCATACAGAGGGTTTAAAGGGAAACTAACATGAATTATAAACTGCATCAATATTGTTACCAATGGAAATCTGCTTTACATAAACTATTGGCTGAACCCATAACACTTTTGGGGTCAGAATTGTAACCCATTTAGTTGCTCCTCCCTTTATAGCTGCAGCCGTCCATTTTCTAAATCACAGGCACAGGAAATGACATCACATCAGGGGAAACAGAGGGAAAATACAGTGCTGTCAGTAATTTACAATGAATAGTTTTTGATCCCCTCAACTCTCAGTAACATTTGCAGTAAATCGTGCTGATGGCGTTTTCAGTCATCAGCATCCCTTACATCTTACAAATTTGTAAAACCACTGTGTCATGGAGCTACAAGTATATTACCCTGTTATAAAAAAATGTTGTGTGCTGCCAGTGCCAACAGTTTCTGAGCTCCTTTGGGGTTCTGTTGATTTGCACCTGCTGCAGTACTGCTTTATTTTAGCACAGAAAACATATTGCAAGCAGCACCTATTGCAGTACTGTGGGCCTATTGGTGAGCTGTTCTCAGCTAGTCTCTATAGGCGCTTTTACACACAGGTTTTTAAAATGGAATTAGCGTTACCTGTGTGGTGCCGTTGTACTCTGTTGCGTTCAGGTTCCTTTCTACACACTGCGAGTATTCCGGCAACCCTGTCTCCATTTGTTTCGGCTCCCCCAGAGTTTGCTGCTCTACTAATGCTGTTTTCTGCCTTTGTACCGGAATGGCTATTTTACACAGCACGACAAAACGGAACACAACGGTGCAAACTGCAAAAAGCAGAGATTGTGGTTTGGACGAACGTTTGCCTAGGGACCGAAACAGATGCAATTACACATAAAGGATGTAACGGAATACTGTTTCCGTAACAGTTATTCCGTTACAGAAACCTGTGTGTAAAAGCGCCTTATTTTACTAATTGCAGTTGGGAGGGTCAGGGAACTGAAATGGCCATGCCTCAATGAGATGAGGAACTGCTGTGTATTTCATGTTGGAAAGGCAAATTAGAGTGAAAAAGCTGCAGTTATAAAGAAAATAAACCTTTTTTAATTTTGATAGAAGAAAGCCTATTTCTAGAGTGCTCAAATAAATACTTTAAATTTTTGAACCCTTAAAAGGTTTCTCTATTGAGTATTCCCAATATCACTATTACCAGTTATCTTCCCTATCACACACCAGCACAAAACAATGACTGATTTATCAAAGGTAGCCTAGTTGAGCTGTAACATCTTGTTTCCAGTGGGATCCTATTTCTACCCATTTGTACAGCTGAGTGGAATGGAGCACAGGGAGGTCAAGTCACTTGCTGAAGGTCACACTGTTAGTATTTGGCTCTACTGAGCTTTGAATCTGTGACCTCCCAGGTGCAAATCTGGTGTTCAAACCGATGGACCACACTGCCTCTTATTACACAAAATGATGCTAGCGAAACAAAAATTAAACACAACTGATTCAGTACAAAGAAATGTAAAACAGCACTGGTGCAAGCATTGCTTAGAGTGGTACTAGCAGGACTCTCTGCAAACCACACAGGTGTAAAATGTTTCACTCAACTGAAATGTCACAGAACATTGTACAAATCAACAGAACCCCAAAGAAGCTGAGAAACTGCTGGCATTGGCAGCACACAACTTTTTTTTACAACACGGCAACATACCTGTAGCTCCTTGACACAGTGGCTTTACATATTTGTAAGATGGCAGGGATGCTGATGGCTGAAAATGCCATCAGCACAATTTACTGCAAATGTCACTGAGAGTTGAGGGGATCAAAAACGATTTATTGTAAATTACTGACAGCACTGTATTTTCCCTTGTTTTGTTTTTTGTAGTTGTTTACCAGGAGTAGCACACTAAGCTGAAAGCTTTTTTTACGGGAGTTTTCCCCTGATATGATGTCATTTCCTGTGCCTGTGAGTTAGAAAATGGATGCCTGCAGTTATAAAGGGAGGGGCAAATAAATGAGTTACAGTTCTGATCCTAAAAGTGTTACAGGTTCAGCTAATAGCTTATGTAAAGCAGATTTCCATTGGCAACAATATTGATACATTTTATAATTCATGTTAGTTTTACAGTTTCCCTATTGTGAGCAACTGTTTTACATATTTATATAGTATACAACCTATCTGGAAACATTTTCCCAATTATACACTCAACTAGTTACTATATTCCGTAAACCTTAAGATCTTCAGTGCTGTAACATGATACTATACAAGATAAAATCAATTGTCAGTATAAGAGCAAAATTAAAAAAAAACAAATCTGTTAAGGACCCCTAAGAAAATGAGACCATGCATCCTAATATGTTAAGGGTTCAATATGTATCAATCACTATAATACGACCCAATGGAATTCAACCTGTCAGAGGCCCCCAAGTAAATGGGATCATGCATCCCAATATGTCCAGAGTTCAAAAATGTGACAGTATATAATCAAACTACTATATATATGGTAACAGCCTAAGGAATCTGAACAAAAACCCAATGGAATTACCCCGCGGGGGAAAACTAGTTAGAACAAAGTACATATTCACTATGTGTGTGAACTAAGAGTCCTAACACACTGCAACGTTATGTCATGTACCTGAATACAAGCCTTACTCAATATAACCACAACCCCCTGCCATAGTTTCCTCGCATACACAACCTCCCCCCTCATAAAAAAACACCGTACCCCCCCAACACACATAGTTCTTTGGTGAGAAACCAACATGTTGATAACCAGTTAAAACAGACTCTATACATATTAAAACAAAACAAAAAAATAAAGACATGCTGAAGTCCTGTTATATGTCCATCCTTTGAAGTAAAGGACTGTGAAAGTTTAAGTAGCATAATGTAACATAAACCCCAAATCTATGTTCATGCCATCTTCCACTATATTGAGAAGTAAAATAAGCCTGATCTCAGAAACCCATCTCTGTTGTGTACTTTTCAAATGTCCTTTTAAGACCATTACTGACATATCTGAGATTGATTGGTCATTCTGAGAGAAGTGTTGCCCCCACTGGTTTTTCAGGCATCTTCAAATTAATAGTATGTCTGTGCGCATTCATTCTAATGCAGAGTGCTTGCTTTGTCTGTCCTACACACCCAGACCTGGATATTCAGAAATGCGCCAAAGGCTGGTGCAACCCCGGCACAGCACAAGTCGACTGCGCTATGGCGCAGTGACTGCGATATTCAATGGTTGCGCACTGCGACATGTGCCAGCACAACACGGCTGAATATCGCAGAGATGCGCTATGGAGCAGTCAGAGGTGCACCAGGGAGCAACCCAACATGTGCCATAGTGCAACCAGAGATGCGCAAGGGGCAGAGGAAGATGTGCCAAGGCACAGCAGGAACAGCCACTGGCACAGCAGGGAGCCAGACATCGGGGAAGGTGGGGGGGGACAGCACGGGAGGTGGGTAAACCAGGCCAGGAACACTGGCAGGGACACACAGGTGACCACTGCCCATGGAATGCAGGCATGCAGATGGCCCCCCCCAGGTGGTGGATGCATGGCACAGGTGGCACCGACATCCAGGGGTGAGCTCCCCACTGTCCACCACCCGCCGGATGGCACATAGCCACCTGGACAACAGCAATCTACACCCTGGAACACGGCACCCAACACACATGCCACACAGCCTGTAAAGCCAGCCCATGGCCACTCCAAGGCACAGCCACTGACCGAGGGGCATGTCACCACCATGCATGGTCCACACAATGACACATGTGCACCACACGGCCACCCACCACACCACTGCAGCATGGATCCACTCGCCAGCTGCCAAGCAGACACGGACACAAATGGGAAACAAGTGTAACCCCCAGGAGGCGCTATCCCAAGGGCTACTACCCCTGCCTGTTCCGACTGTAACAGGGCGAGGGGCCTAGATCCATTGGCGGGTGTCTCCACCCAGAGGTTGGCGTTAGGACAGTCAAGGTTGACTTGGTCACAGCCCTCCGGGTTGCTGCAACCCCCTTTCTCCCCACTAGTGACCCACACAGTTCAATTGCATTGTCCTTACACACTTACCCCCCCGGCTTCGGGCCACTCAGCTCACTCCGGGAACCCCCTGAAAAGTAAGGTGCAGTTACACAATATACACTAAGCAGTAATTCACCATTAATACACAAACTAGCCAGTGTACCTTTGCACACAAGCAATCTGATTTATTTAAGGGGAGATAACAAGGACCGGGGGGAATCAAGTTGATTGGCTTACCACCACAATATATAAGTATCTACCTAGGGCTCTGTGCACAGGCCTAATGTATAAGTTACTGTCCCTGGGTACCCAAGCCCTAAAGGCTAGTTCTTCGACGCAGCTGGTTGGGGACCTAATGCAGAGGCAGGCATGAAACTCCTATGAGGATTAAATAGAGCCAGCTGGCTCAGTTAGTGTAGTCAGAGAAGTAACCAGAAGATCTTGCCCTTATTAGGAACATTTGACAGGGAGCTACCCTGCTTTAGTACTCACAACTCCAGAAGCCCTCACACCACTCACAGGACTGAGCCTGGACTCCAAACACTTCTCCACACATTTATATGGAAAACAACAGAGGGGTACCATACCAGGCAGCTGCTCCTAAGGCCCGACCGAACTCACAGCTAGTCGGGAGTCCCACCGCAGCTTCACTCTTCCTGACAGACCGAGAGCGATTCAGCAGATTCTCCAGTCCTCTACAGGCTGAGCCTGGTAGGTAACTGCGCTCCTGCACAGCCTCCTCTGACCGCTGCCCAGCAGATTTAGTCTGAACTTGCTGGCAATTCAAAGCGCCCAACTCTGGCCTTGCATGCGCTTCCCGCTCGAAAACTCAATGGCGCAGGAGCCCCGAGCACCTTCCTCGCTCACAGCCACAACGACTCTGCCCCTTGGCAGTTTGGGCAAAAAACTCTTAGTTTGGGCACCACCCGATCCCATTGGTGGGCTGCAGATACCAGGCACTTAAGTCTGTCCCCATTGGTGCAAAAAGCCCAGAACTCCATTTCCCAGAATTACTGGCAGTACTGTCTATGGCCAGCCGGCTCCAAAATGAGTCCTGATTCTGGTTGGCTTAATTAGTCTCCATTTTAGTGTTCCCTCATGCTCCATTGGCCCAATTTGACTACCCAGGTCCAAAATGGAGGGGCTAAGTGCACAAAGTCCCAGCTGCAATTAAAGCATGTTAGACAACTGAAATTTCACTTAATACTTTAAAAGATTACAGCCAAACAGTTACATCTTTCAAAAGGGCTCCCTTTGCGCTTATAGCGACTACCAGTTGGAGCGATTTCACCGCAGCTCATGTGGGATTCGAGCAGGGAAACACAGTCTCCCCTTACACAGTCATTGGAGCCTGCAAGCAGGCAGCCCTTAAAGAGACAGTACACAGAGGCTCTAAAAACACTCACTGCAGTGCCATTTGAAAACGGCTTAAACACTGAACACCATCCAGACTTGGAGCACTCAGCAAGCTCCTGGAAGACTTTTTGGGAACCCCTCATTTGTAAGGGAGTTACACAAGTAACAAATATAATGTAAGATAACCAACAACAAAGAATCATACAGTCAAGAACAAGGGGGAGGGTAGGTGAGGGAGGGAAGAGGACAGGGGACAGGGTCTGTACAGTTGGATGGGGGAAGGGAGGACAAAGGTGGGAAGGTAGCTGCAGAACTTCAAGGCCAGCCATGGCCTGCCGTCGCCTGGCGCCTCACCCTGTGCTGGTCCCAGAGCAAGATCCTCCTCGCCTGATCTGCAATCTCCATAGTATGGGACATGATCAGAATAATCTGTCACAGCAGATGACAGTACAATGGCGGGCATGAACCCCTCCGGACACCTATGGCAGAGGAAGGGACAGGTGATTAGTGCATGTCCATAGCACCCTAGCCCCCCACTGTGAGCAACGGACAGTGTGAACACATGCCCCTGGAGTGGCACCTGGCCATCCACAGTGGGTAGGTCTATGCCTGCCACCAACCCGGCAAGCCACTGAAGTGCACAGTGCTGGACACTGCCACCCAAGGGTCACCAGACAGCACAATGGCAGGCAGGTGGCATGGTGCTGCAGCGGAGCCACAGCAGCATTGGTGGCAGCTGGATGCACAACCAGCCCACCAACAGCTGCCACACATGTGCAATAGCGACCCTACGGCACCATGCACACTGCACCGTGTGCTACACACAGCTGCCACAGCACAAGAGGCCAAGTTCTGTACCCCCACCATGGCTGACTACCCTGCACAACAATGTGGGAATGCACAATGCCTACCTGCTCGCCGTGGCGCTGCGCATGCTGGTCCTACTGCTGCATCACCGCTCAGTCCCACACCACTAGCCGAAGGGCCAGCAGCGGCTTGCTGTGGCCCACCAGGTGCCCCTGCCACCCTGGCTATTCACCAGTCTTCAGGTCCTAGGATGGGAACACAGACAGGCACACATCAGAACACAGCCACAGCATGGGCCCACTGCCCCCCACCCCTAGCACAGTGTGCGTGCCGGCCTGGCAAGGCTGCAGGGCAGTGACACAGCGCACTCAGTGACTGGCAATGCCATGCCATAGGGCACACAATGACAACCCCCCGGCATGGGATGCAGCCCTGCCAGCCCCATGGAACAGTGGTCATACACAGATGAAGTATGAGCCCATGTACCTGACATGGCCCCCCTCTGGACGCGCGTCTGCAGCGCCCCTCAGCCTCTCCGGGTTCCTTCTGACCAGGTCACCATACTGGTGGTGGCACTGCTCCCTGGTGTGCTGCACACCAGTGGCCTGGACCAGCCCATCGGTGATCTCCTGCCACACTTCTGTCCTGGGCTGCTGTAGGGGCTGCTGTCTGAACAGGCTGGCAGCATGGGGCTCCACCTGGGTCACCAGGTTTACCAGTTCCACCTGGCTCCAGTTCCATGAATGTGGAACAGCATGGCATGCCATGGTGCCACAGCAAAGCAGCAGGTCAAAATGGCACCCAGTAGTGCACGTGCATGCCTCGCAAGGAGATGTGCTGCCTGCAGCAATCACACATCTCTGGAGATGTGCGGCATGGGCATGGTCACACTGGCACATGGAGAAGGAGTCCCAAGAGGGCATAGGGCAGGGCGGAGGTCAGCATGTACAATGTGTTCGTGAGCGCCATACAGCCCATGATGCATGGTGTGCAATAGGGCCATGAAGGCACCATGCCCCATGGGCCCAATAGTGCCCCAGCACTATAGGCCCCTTAGCGCCCTAGTGCCATAGGCCCAATAGCACCCCAACACCATAGCCCCAATAGCACCCTAGCACCATAGGCCCTACTAGCACCTGAGCATCATAAGCCCAATAGCGCCCAAGCATCATAGGGTCTATGTCACATAAGGTACAATGGCCCCTGTGGCACTCCTAGCGTACGGTGCACAGTAGGCAGTAGCATATGCAGTGGCGCATGCACACTTAAAGGGACACTGTCAACCTGTTTTTCATCATATTATTTCTAGTTGAAACCCTAAATTTTATGATTGCTAACCCTCTCTAAAATTCACTGATGTTCCTGTTTGTTTTGTCTGTCTCCTTGCTTAGTAGAACTGAAATGCATAGCAATGTATATTTATAAACATCCTTGTTTTTGTTTACAATCCTGTTTCTGTACTTACAGCATACTTTCTGAGCATAAGAAGCACACCCAAACAGTGCAGTCACTCATAAAGCAATAGCCTCCTGAACTCCCACTGCATCATGAGGGGCTAGACTGTTTTGTGGGTGTTCCCAAGGCCAGGAAAGATGCATTTGGAGTTGATCAAGGAATGTAAACAAACCTGTTTTGGTGTGATAACACCAGTATGTCCAGTATGTTGGGCAGTCTGTTTTTTACTTTTTTAAAGAAAATAAGGAGTCAGACTCCAACTACCAGCTACATTAACAATCTTTACAGAATTTTGGCAATCATAAAATATGTTTTTTAAACTAGGGATACTTTGAGACCTAAGGGGGTTGACAGTGTCCCTTTAAGAGGGCGCACTGCACATGTCATGGCATTGCACCACGACATGCGCCAGAGCAAGTTCATTGCACAAGGCACAAAAGCATGATATTCAGCCGTCATATGCAGATTAGCTCATCAGCCTATCTGCAGCGCAATGGGGATATTTGAATGTCATTACCATTGCGCAACAAACCATTTGCATGCGATGCGTTATAAAGGCGCCGCACAACAGCACATCCCAGGTACTGGTATTGCAATCATCTGAGGTAAGTTGCAGCTGCCAAGGGGATGGCCAGCACAGTGGGATGGATGGCTGCTGGGTGGCTGCAGTGCAGCTGCCCCCATGTCCGTGGCAGCCGTGTGTCCGAGCGGTGGACCTGATGTGCGCACCACCCCGTCCGCTGTCTGCAGCCACCACCCTGTGTGCACATGGGCATTGTGTGTGTGTGTGTGTGTGTGTGCATGACACAGTGGTGGCAACTGTGTGTTGTGCCGCACACTGCCTGTGTGCGAACCTGCCTGGCCGCTGGCCGTGTGATGTGTGCGTGATGGTGCCATCACAGCACTGGTTGCGCATATGCACTGGTGCCAAGCGTCTAATCCATGCCACGTGCTAGCACCTGTGCATGTGTCTGCAGGTGCCAGTGTGTGTGTAGGTGTGTGTTGGTTGCTGTACAGTGCTGCGTGGTGTTGCATGTGGCTGAGTGGCATGGCCCCCCCCCCCAGCTCCATGCCTGTGTGTGCCTTGCCACAGTGTCTGTTCTGTGCATGGATGTTTGTCCACCTACCTGCATGCACTGTAGTGCTCTTGTGCAATTGTGTTGTGCTGCTGGCATGCCGTCCTCTGGAGCTGGGGATCTCTCTGCCCCGGGGGGGGGCTGCCCACCCCCCGGCCCATTGCCTGCGTCATCCCCACTGCTGTTTCCCTCTTCAGCCTCAACAGCTATCCCACAGTCAATGGCCATGTTCTGCAGCATGCAGCAGGCCAGAAATAGGCCACAGGCCTTCAAGGGAATGCACTGTAGGGCACCATCAGATCTGTCTAGGCAATGGAATGTGTCTTCAGCAGCCCGAACACATGCTTAATGATGTTCTGCGTGCTGGCATGTGCCTCATTGTACCGCTCCTCCACTGGGGATGATGGGTGCCGGTAGGGGGTGAGCAGCCAGGGCCTGAGTGGGTAACCACTGTCACCTGTGTGGACAGAGATATGGTTAGCCTTGTGTCCTATGTCACTGTGCTCCATGCCCTTCCCAGGCGCACTCACCAGCGCCCTGGCACTGCCCGCCCCCCTCCCATGCCCTGCTGTATCCGGCTGCCCATGGTCATGCCATACTCACCCACTAGGTGACCTGTGGGGATGTCCTCACTCTTGAACCAGTGGCACAGTACTGAGCTGTGCCAGATGAAGGCATCATGTGCGCTCCAGGGTGTGTTGCACAGACATTGGTTATGTGCCGCCTGGCATCGCACACCACCTGGCAGTTGATACTGGGATAGCCCTTTCTGTTGATATATGCTACCCCTTCTGGACCAGGTGGCATGCGGATGCCCACATGGGTGCAGTAGATGACCCCTAGCATGCCAGGCATCCGTGTTACTCTGTGGAGCTCCTGCATGGTTGCTGTGTACGCTGCGTGTGTGCTGGGGAAGTGGATGTATTCTGCAGCATGTGGCAGCAGGGCATTGAGGAACTGTGTGAAGAGCTGTGATGTGGCTAACTGGGTTATGCCTATGGTGTCCCCTGTTGGTCTCTGGAAGGTGCCCAGGGCGAGCAGGCACATGACAGCTGTTACCTTCATCTCCACTGTCAGGGCGTGGCTCCGTCTAGTGGGTGCCTGCATCTCCTCACAGCACAGCTCACAGAGCTGCCTCAGAATCACCCGGTTCAGGCGATACCGGCCCACGATCTCCGTGTCAGCTTGGGTCTCAAAGCTGATGCGGATCCGGTACCATCTGTTCCGGGCGTACCACCGACAGGCCCTTCCACGGCCACGTTGCTCTGCCTCCTTACTCCCCTCATTATAGCCTCCATCTGCAATGCCACAGTGGCTATGGCCCCTGTTGTCCTGTCACCCTCTGGGCGTCTGGCTCCACTGACCCACCCGGCTCTGTGGAGCAGTGCATGTCGCTCAGCAGGGACCCCTCCTCCGTTCCCTGCCCCTGGCTGGCTGTCACCTGTGGACTCTGTCCCCCACCCCTGTGGGTGCCTGTGTCACTCCCTTTTGGGCTTGCGTCTCCGTCACATGCCCACTTTTTCTCACTCCCTCTGTTGGCCTCCCTGTCTGTCCCACTCTCTCTCTCTTTCTCTCTCTGTCTCCCCCCCTCTCACTCCCTCTCTGTCTCTGTCTCTCTCTTTCTCTGTCTCACTCTGTGTCTGTCTCTGTCTCACTCTCTCTGTCTCACTCTATGTCTCTCTCTCTCTCTCTCTCTCTCTCTCTCTCACAGTGTGTCTCTCTCTCTCTCTCTCACTCTATGTCTTTCTCTGTCTCTCTCTCTGTAGCTCTCTCTCTGTATCTCCTTATTTCTGTCTCTGACAGCCTGTCTGTCTCCCTCTGTTCTGCTCCCCTCTGGTGCAAGTGCCTTCCTCCAGCTTGCTCTCTGTTTTTATAGGCTCAAGTCTGCTCCACGCATCTGGCAGTTGCTTCTCACTTGCGCCATTGGTCGGGGTTTGAATATCGCACTGTACCACATATTCATGGGTATGCCCCCTGCTCTCGTGCATACATTCATTACTATTGTGCACTGGGCACACTGCTACTCGCGCAGTGGCTCCCACTGAATATCGCTCTATGGCGCATCTCCGCAGTTGCACATGCGTAACTGCTTTGAATATCCAGGCCCTTGTGTGAGGATATCTCTTGCATTGAATGAAATAAACAACATTCTTTGATGTTCAGTGAGGAAGATAATTCTGGAAAGGTTATGGCTACAAAGTGTGAGGTCAGGTAGCCTCATGGGATGCAAATACCTAGTGACTGCTGCCTGCAGATGGACAGGATAGCCAGCAGGGATGATAATGCCGCTTATGGAATAAGGTTGCCTGATCTTTGAGGTAGTAGTCTGATTAATGCTCTGTGTTTATGGACACCGTATTCCCAAATCAAGAACATTCCCTGACTCTGAAATAATGTAATCCCTGTGGTCTGTTTTGATAACATGTTTGGCACCTGAATAGAAATCAAGTTTATTGTTGGCTTCATTGAGGTATCAATTGTTGTTATTAAATGGGATCACACAGTTTTTTGACTGACGTTTGGTATCCAGTTATTTTAAAATGTTGAGATTTGCTACTAACTGCTACTGCCTTCTAGTCCAATGCCCCAGAAAGTCAGGTGGCACCCCATTTCAGAAGAATGGGTAAGCACAGTCAGTTCAAGTGTTTCTGCTGTGGTCCCCATTCCCCACAGACAGTTACCATCCGCATACCCCTAGACACCGGGGAGAGGGTGGGCAACACTGGTTATTGTGCTGCTTACCTGGATGATGTCATGATGTACAGCCCAGACTGGAAAAACCACCTGAAACACCTATGAGCAGTTATACAGTCTATCAAAAAGTCAGGTCTGAGCATTAATCCTACCAAATGTTCATTAGGCATGCAGAAAACCAGATTCCTGGGTTATGTTTTGGGAAATGGAGAAGTAAAGCCAGAGATTTCTAAGACAGAGGCTGTAGTTAACAATCCTATTCCTAAAACAAAGAAACATGTCAGTTCATTTTTAAGGCTGGCTGATTACTATCAGAGATTCGTTCCCAACTTTGCCAATTTAGCTACCCCTCACTGAACTCATGAAGAAATTGTGCCCAAATAATGTGAAATGGACTCCAGAGTGTGATGAAGCTATTTGAGCCATCAAGGCCACATTATGTTCAGTCCCTATTTTAAAAAGCCCAGACTCCGAGAAACAATTGTTATTACAGACAGATGCATTGGAGGTAGGCCTAGGCACAGTTTTGAGTCAGAATATAGATGGGAATGAACATCCCATTCTATATATCAGTAGGAAATTGCATGACAGAGAGAAAAAGTACTCCACCATTGAAAAGAAATGCCTTGTAGCAAAGTGAGCCATGAAGTCCCTTAAGCTGTATTTGCTAGGAGTTGACTTTGTACTTATAACAGATCACAGTCCTCTCTGTTGGCTTAACCAATGAATAATAAAATTCCAGAATCACAAGGTGGTACCTTGCACTACAGTCATTTAAATTCAAAGTGATGCACAAATCTGGAAAAGAGAACGTCGATACTGATTTTCTGTCGAGATATGGTTCAGAAATTGAGAATTCCCACGGTTTAAAAAAAATGTGTAGGTTTAAAAGTAACTGTTTACTATGCTGATTGTTATGGAAAAAGGCATACTGCATATGCACAGAACTGTAAAGGTTATAAAGTAATGTTAAAAGAGAATTAAAAGAAAGTTTTGGAACCTTTTTTTTAAATAGGTTCTCTCTTAAAGAAGGGATATGTGACATGGTTGAATAAGACCCTGTCCCACTTGTTATGTAGAAAGAGTTAAATGCAAGGATCTGTTTTATCCTCTCCTTTTCTATCTCTTATCTGTCTAATTGCGCAATCAAATTTTCTTGAGACTTAGGAACTGATCACTCTGATACTCTAACAATTCTCCACCTCCTACTATCTCCCTGCCTTCACTTGCTGTTTCTTCCTGTTTCTATCTTTTCTTCCCCCTTGCTTATCTGTGGTTATAAAAATATATGTGGATCTTTATGTGAAACTGGGTTCTCTGATTTGAAACTGTATATAGCTGTATTGTTGAAATGATTACAAAAAGCTATTTGGAATTCAGGGGGTTAACTTTGAGATGCAATTTGACCTCCACAAACTCATTTGCAGAGTTGCCAATAGGAGATCTGGGATGCACAGCTTTAGTTTGTTGCACCTGTAAGGACAGAAACTAACAGTTCGGATACATTTTGTGAGAAACAGCAGGTATCTTAAAGAGTTCAGCATGAAAAAGGTAATTGCCAGACAAAGACTTCTTATAAAAAGAGCAATTTTTTGTTAGAGAGTAAGAGAGAGATTGAGATTTAGATTTAGAGATACCCTCAGATGAAGGACTTTGTTTTCTCTGTTTGTGTTGTCTTTGTAAAGAGCTATCCTGAACACTCTTATTTTTATTTTACTGTTATTGGTAATAATAAAACGCTACTTGCAAATGTTATAACTGCTCCTGGTTTTCCTATGTTTTGCCTCGATTACATCCCTGAACCACCACCCATCCCATGGGTGTAGACTGTCTCCCTAGTGTCTAGTGGCACCCCTGCTCCCACTCCCACATGCCTGTTGACAAATGACCTGGCACACATTGGCAGACCAGTGTCCCCTCACCTGCCCCACCCTCACCCAGAACACCGCCCAGTCACCCCGCCTATAGATGTGCCAGCTAGGGTCACTAGATCCTTCAAATGTATTGTGGGTGCAGGTGTGGGCTGTAGGATACTTCTTATCTACTATCCACCCGGAGACTAGAAGGATTTCTTCCAAGAAGTTGCAGACTTCATCGTCAAGATGGTGTTGGAGTCCCCCAGGTGGTTGAAGCTGGGGGACTTCAATGCCTAGGTCAGTGATGAACTCTCGCTTTTTGGTCATGGCTTCCTCCAAATAATGGTTTTGTCAGGCTTTGCACAGGTGATTACCTCTGCAACCCACATACAAAGTCATTCCTTGGACCTAGTGTTTCTGCTGGGGATGGAGATCTCCAACGTGGTGGTGGAACCTGTCATGTGGTCTGATCATCACACTATAGGGTTCAGTTTCATGGCCCCCCATAGACTTGTCCCTATGGAGATGGTCCAGTACAGCCCTTTGCGGGGTTTGATCCCTGATGGTCTGATGGCAGTGCTGGATCTATTGATGAGTTCAAATGTTAGCATGAGTCCAGAGAATCTTTTGCAGCCTATAATAATATGGTAGAGGCTGTTCTGGATTCCATAGCTACTGTCTGGATTCACCCCGTCACCCTTTACCCTCGGTCCCATTGATTTGGTGGGATCTTGAGGGAGTTGAGGAGAATGGGAAGAAGGTTGGAGCACTGCTGGCGGAAATCAGGCCTGAGTGATGACAAACTTAGATTGATGTCCCATTACAAGGATTATCAATCTGTGGTCTCCCATAAGAAGGCAGCATTCCTGTGCAGGGAGATTGCAGCTGCATAAAATTTACCGGTTCAGCTTTTGCAGACTGCGGACAGGCTGTGCAATCCAGCCTGTCTCCAGAATCGGGAAGCCTTTTCACAGAAGAAGTATGATGAGTTCACTCATTTTTTACAGATAAGGTTGGCACCATCAGGTCCGAGATCCGCACAACCTGTTCAAATGGGCAGAGCGGAGATCATTGCAAAATTACAAGCACCCAGTTTGTCTGGTCAGACTTTGGCCAGTTGGAGATTGAGGATGTCATAAAGATAATCCGGGGCTTGCGGCCGACTTACTGTAGTTTGGACCCTGGTCCAACATGCCTCCTGGTGGGATGTGTGGAGGTAATCAGACCAGTCCTGGCTGAGATAGTCAGGTGTTCGTTAGAGACTGGGGTGTTTCCAGATGCCCTGAGGGAGGTGGTGGTTCATCCCCTCTTGAAAAAAAACTTCTCTCGACCCTGACTGTCTCGCAAACTACAGATCTGTCCCTAACCAGCCCTTTGTGGGCAAGGTTATTAAGAAGGTAGACACGCTACAGCTCAAGTAGCATCTGATCACCCATGATATCTACGATCTTCTCCAATCTGGTTTCAGGAAAAGGCGTAGTACCGAAACCATGTTGGTTCGAGTACTAAATGATTTCCTGACAGTGAGAGACTGGAGGGGCCATTCCATCTTGGTCCTCCTTGATCTCGCTGCAGTGTTTGACACTGTAGATCATGGGGTGTTGCTAGAGTGCCTGCGGCTACTCTGTGGGCTGTCTGGTACAGTCCTCAGATGGTTTGATTCTTTCCTCACAGGCAGGATACAGAGAGTGGAGTCTGGGATGTTTTCTTCAGCTCCTCTTCCTCTGCTTTGTGGGGTGCCGCAGAGCTCTGTGCTTCCCCCATGCTGTCTGTGGTGTATATGCTGCCGTTGGGAGACATTATTAGGCGGTATGGGTTGTGTTTTCACTGCTATGCAGATGACACTGAGCTGTACACGTCCTTCGTGCCTGAACATCATGATGCTGTTTCAGTCTTTAACAACTGTCTTTCTGAGATTCAGGACTGTATGAGTACCAACTGGCTTAGGTTGAATCCGGATAAGACTGAGGTGTTTGTTGTGGACTTAGGTCATTAAGGAGCGAGGTCATGAGCTGGGCAGCAGTGCGGGCTATGGCTAGGAGACAACCAGCTAGTGACCTCTGATTGGGTGCGGAATCTGGGCATTATGCTTGATAGTGAGTTGACACTTAAATCTCAGGTGTCAGCCATTATCAAGACCTCATTTTACCATCTAAGGAATATCACCCGGATAAAACACCTGGTCCCACTGGAGGATCTTCTGACTTTGGTCCATGTCTGTGTGACCTCGCTTCTTGATTACTGCAGTGTCCTATATCTAGGGCTACCAGAGGTGGACCTTCGCCGTCTACAGCTGGTACAGAATGCGGCGGCCAGGCTGTTGACTGGGTTATTGAGATCTTGCCATATCACGCCTGTGCTCTGTGGCCTGCACTGACTGCCGGTGTGGTGGAGGATCACCTTCAAGGTTGGGTTACTGACCTAGAAAGCCCTACAGGGACAGGGACCGGGACCAGGTATCTGCAAGATTTCCGTTGTCCCTACTGCCTCCTTTGCCCTCTCGGCTCCACTGACGAGGGATTTCTAGAGATTCCCAGGGTCCATTTGACAACTTTGGGAGCCAGATCTTTCGCTTTTGCAGTTCCTACCCTGTGGAATTCTCTGCCTCATCGGATTAGAGAGTGCCCGTCCATAGAGGCTCTTATAGACTTACCCTATGCGCTGCCCTATCACTATATGCTGCACCTGGCACTGACAATGTCTCGAACAAGACTGCATGCATTTCCTCTGCCTCTGGGGCCCTGTGCCCTAGGCCTATCCCATCCAATTCTTAGCACACTACTTTTTTAGGACCATGACAAATACTTCCTGGGAAGCTGCACCTTGCAAAGCAGCCTCGAGGCAGTACCCTGCAATCCAACTGTAACCTGTATTGCTACATCTGTTAGTTACCTAAGTATGTACAGTGCACATCTGTATATTCTGTATGCATGTAATGCAGCCTTTATCTTGTATTACCTGTTTTGTTAACTCACTTGTATGACTCATGACCCTTCCCCTTTGTTAGCTGTAATTACCTGTTGTTCTTATTCTTTGTAAACCTTGTACTTGACGTGGAGCATTTGGAAATGAGTCTATGACTCAAAGGGTTGCAATTCCTATACTATGAATAAATAAATAAATAAATAACAAAGTTGCCCTAAAATCTTATTTATTTGATTCAGCTTTTCCTAACATGTAAAGTTCTGCTGTTTTTTATGCGTTTTATCGTTACGGGTTGAATTTATTTTTATTTTTGTCTTTGGTAACCGGGTAAGGCCCACTAGGCACAAGTACCTGTTTTCAGGGGTGACCTGGGACCTGGGAGGAGAATTGATAATTGTTTTCATGATGTTTATACAAAGCTATGATCTGCTGGAATAGCATTCCAGAAATAAAGAATTGCTTGCTTGCTTGCTTGCCTGTGTTTCCAAGGACATGGTGCCTGGAATCTTGATACAGTGACAGGCACAGGCCTCCTCCCACCACCTCGGACAGCTGTCATATGAGCGGACGGTGAGTGTGTGTGCAAGAGGGGTAGTTGCAGGTAGTAGGGAAGGCGTCCCTCTTGGCAAACGTGTTGCATAGCAGGGGTATTAGTACATGATTACTGACACAGCTCACTCCAGACACTAATGGTATACAGTCTAGCCTTGCCACTTAGAACTGAAATGTTGACATACTATAGGTATATTGATTATATTTTCTGGATTACCTGCATTCCAACAATCTTGGTCTGATTACATAACTGACCCACAAAAATGTAAATTTCTGGATCATTTAGTTTATCTCAATCACTCTTTGGAGGCAACCTACTGTAGAAGACATGCAAAATGGAGGTTGCTGACAATTCATAGTTGCCTGCTGAATGTGCTCACCCTGTGCCTTTGATTAAAAGCATCCCCTTCTTGTAGGAACCATTGACTGTGTTGCACACACCTTGAGGTTTACACATACAGTACATCTGTACCACTGGAGACATTCATAAGCAGGAGATGGAGACATCCCTGCATTCTAGCAGCACCAGCTGATAGACTACAGGGATGCCTCTTTTTCTGTATACACACTCACTGTCTGCTCATACGGTGGCCAGCTGAAGTGGTGAGAGGTGGGCTGTGTCAGCTGTCCTATCAGGATTCCAGGCACTGTGTCCCCAGACACATTGGGGTGGGGGGGGTTGGCTGGGTGGTAGGGTTACCAGATTTGGGGACACCAAAAAGAGGACACTGTCTACCGGTGAGTCCCACCCTCAAAGCTCCACCATCTCAGGTTGGGGTCAGACTCTCAGACAGAGGTGCAGCTGTTGTCTAACTGTATTTACAGGGTCAGCCATGCCTCGAAGACCAGGATTTGTCTTAACAGCAACCAGTGAACAGAAGGATGATCACCACAATCAGACAGATCATTAGACAGATCAGACACACATTAGCAGAGCAATATTTAACAAAAAAAAAAGTCTACTAGTAAGCTCAGCAACCACGCATCATTCCCCCCCCCGAGCGATGTAACATTTTGGTTTGGTTTGGAACTGTTTGATTCTGAAAGCAGCACAAGGGAAGTCACAGAGTTTGGAACTGTTTGATTCTGAAAGCAGCACAGGGGAAGTCACAGAGTTTGGAATTCTGATTTTGAAAGCAGCACAAGGGAAATCACAGAGTTTGGAACTGTCTGATTTTGAAAGCAGCACAAGGGGAAATCACAGAGTTTGGAACTCAGTGCTTTGGCTTCTCAGAAGGAGCTAGAAGGGGGACAAGATCAGATCTACAGTACAGTAGCTTCTTGTTGTTTTACATTGTTTCTTGTGGATTCTACTTGGTAGAAGGTTATTTCTTTTCTTTCTTACTACTAAGGGGCTAGCAGGGTATTGTTTGGGGCTGCTGGAATTTTGAAACCTGTTTTGGCAGCTATAAGTGGGCTCATTTGTTTGATTCACTGTGTGGCAGGCTGCATTTGTAGAGGCCTATTTCTTCTGTTTTAAAACATAATTGGTATGATTTAACTGGGTCTGTTTCTTTGAATTGGAGACATATATCTTCTAATTCCAAGCCTAATTTGATGTGTTGTTGGTGAAGCTGTTTGAATTGGAGTCCTGTTTCTTTGGGTAGCAAACCTATTTTGGGGGCTTTGAGTAGAATTGTGATTCATTGTTGCTGGCTTCACTAGCTGCAAAGTTTGAGTGCAGAGTTGGGGAAGGGTGCTAATGGTCTGACCAGAGGCCTCAGCTACCTGATTGTTTCTGGAAGACTTGGGCTGGTCCCACCCTTGGTCCATTATTTCCTTTATACCAGGGGTTCTGACATCACTTCCTCAAACAGGCAAAGGATATGCACCTGTCATAGCAAAAGCAGACATCCAGGAAAGGAACAGCAGCAAGTGAAGAGGTGACTGCTCTCTCAGTGGAAGGGAAGTAAATGCAAATCTAGGAGCTTTCATTATTACTTCGCATTGATATTGCATTGGGGAAAGGAGGAGTAGGAGTTTGAAGAAGGTTGTGCAATGGCTACTTAAAGTCTGTTTTTGAGTGTGGATAGGAAGGATAGGAATAAAAAAGCAGTTGCTCAATATATCTAAACGTGTGCAACAAAGGAGGTAAGGGAAATAAAGAAAATGTTTTGCACTGATAGAGGAGGGAGAGGGGAGACTTGGGGGAGTGTTTGGTATCCTGCATCTGGAAGGTGGGGTCGCTGGTGGGCAATGACAGCAATGGGTAGGGTGGTAGGCTGCAACAACTGTGGTGCACCAATCTTTCTAAAATTGCCTGGAGTGTGGGAGGATGTTTAGTGTGCAACCACATAGAAAAACTTAGAAAGGAGATTGAGGTCTGCAGGAGGAACTAAGACAGGCAAGGCAGATTGGGGTGAGTTTAGCAATACTGGAGGGAGGAAGAAGGGAGATGAGGGAGGGCAATTTAAGCCAACAGTGGTGAGGAGAGGGTCAGAAGAAGGGAAGCAGAGACAAAGGGGCCCAGGCCAGGAAGAACAATTGCCGGGGAAACCAGGTCAGGAGACAAAAGACAAATGGAAGGAGGAGATAGGGACTTGTGAGGGGAGGCGAAGAAGTGGCAAAAGTCATGGAGTGGAAAGGAGAGAACAGGTTACTATGAAGAGAGAGGGAGCGGGCATTTGTGAAGGGCCTTCAGAAAATAGTTGTGCACTGCTAGAGAGGAAGAAGGTGGAGGAGGGAAATGATGAAATTAGAGGAGTAATTGACAAATGCCTTGACCAAACTGGAGCGGGGGGAAGTTCTGCTGGGAGAATTGCAACGGGGTAAAAGGGGGAAATAATGTGCAGGAGGAAGAAGAGGAGCTGGAAATGAGAGAGGAGATGAATGGAAGCAAGCAGGGAGTAAGAGGGTGGAATCTTAGTGCTGGGGGACTCAATACAAAGAAGAGTTAGTGGTAGCAAGGGGAGAGGTATAGTCGCATTTGGGTGGAGGCCATGCCAGGAATGACAGCGAAAGGGTGGGACAGTCTGTTCTGAAATATGCTAGAAGGGTAGGGACAAGCCTCATTTAATTATACATCTTGGGACAAACGACCTGGCTGACAAGACAGTAGATCAGTCCAGAGGAGGTTTGAGGAACTAGCACAATTATGTGAGGGGCAGGAAGATCAGTAACTTTTTCAGAGATACTTCCATGCCAAAGGCAAGCACAACAAGAAGGCTGAGAATAGAGGAATTTAACGGATGGCTAAGAAACTGGTGTTGTGCTAAAGGGTATGGGCTGTTGGGGGGTGGGGAGGGACCTGGGAGGACAGTAGTCTCTATGCCAAGGACAGACTACACTTGAGTGAGGAGGGAGAAAGTGTTAAAACAGAGGATGGAGGAGTACATAGAGGAAGTTGGGAATTTAAACTAGGAGTGGGGGTGGCAGTTGGGAAGAGATATGCAGAGACCACAGGTTGGGAAGCCATATGAGCTTATCCCCCATAACAGTGACAAAGGACAAATGGCAAGTACTATTGGTGATGCTAGGAAAGGAGGGCAGGATGGGAGGGGGGAAGGTGGAAGGTGGTTACCCTTAATGCTAGGAGCCTTGGGAGGAAAACTGCAGAGTTACAGGTTCTCATGGCAGAGGGAGGTGGACATTGCAGCCATCATGGAAACATGGGCCACCCAATACAATGACTGGGACCTGTCTGTACCAGGGTACAGGTTATTTCGTAGGGACAGGGTGATTGGGAAAGGGGGTGGCAGTATATGTGAAGGAAGGAAGGACTGAAGTGTGTAAGGGAGGAAAGGGAGGAGGGTAGTACGGAGTCACTTTGGATGCAAATCCAGGATTCCAAGAATAGGATTCTTAGAATGGGAGTGGTGTACAGGCCACCATCTCAGATGGAGGAGTTAGACATGGAACTAGCGGGACAGATCAGGAGGACCTGCGAGAAGGGTAGTGTGGTGATTGTGGGGGACTTCAACATGCCAGGAGTGGACTGGAGCACCCAACAACCAGGAACAGAAGGGGCAGGTACTGCTGGATGCCTTCAGGACAGCTTCCTGCTGCAAATGGTCAGTGAACCAACCAGGTTAGGAAATACCCTTGACCTTGTGCTGGCAAATGGGGACTTTGTGAGAGAACTTACAGTGGAGGAACCACTGTCAGGGAGTGACCACCGCTCAGTATAGCTCACATTGGATATGGGCAAGGAAGGAGTGGAATCTGGCAAAATAGTGCTGGACTTCAGGAGGGCTGACTTTGGGAGGATGGGGGAAGTGGTAAAAGGGTACCTGGCCAGAATTCAATCTAGTATGGACACTAACCAGTGGTGGGAGCTCATAAAGCTGGGGATAGTGGAGCCCACTAAAACCTGCTGCAAAGCCCAGAGCAAGAAGGCTAGGGCTAAGAAACCGATCTGGTTGAGCAAGGAGGTCATGGAAAAGGTAAGGAGGAAAACAGCTGCCTTTAAGAAGTACAAGAAAACAGGGAGGGGGGAGGGAGGACAGGGAGGAGTGCTTGACAGAATTGAAGGAGGTGACAAGGGCAGTAAGGGGAGCCAAAGCATCTACGGAACTTAGGCTGGCACAAGGCATTAAGAAGGGGGAGAAGGACTTCTTTAAGTACATCAGGGAGAAAAGGAGCTGTAAGGACCACATAGTAAGGATTAGGAAGGAGGGGGGTTGGGTGGAAGCAGGGTGCGATAAGGCAGAAGCACTAAATGAGTACTTTTGCTCAGTATTTACTAAAGAGAAGAGGGTGACACCCAAGGTGGGAGAAATGGCAGAAGCGGGGGGTGAAGAGACGGGGAAATCATGGAGCAGAGTTCGAGAGGTTTGAAGGCACTGAGGGTGGACAAGGTGCCAGGCCCAGATGGCATCCACCCCAGGGTACTGAAGGAGTTGGCAGAGGTCCTTGCAGGACCTTTGAAGACCTATTTAATGCCTCACTACATTGGGGTGTACCTCAGGACTGGAGGATGGCTCATGTGGTGCCCTCCACAAGAGTGGCCCCAAGGATGAACGGGAAACTACAGACCGGTGAGCCTCACATCCATCGTAGGTAAGCTAATGGAGACTATCCTGAAGGAGAGGCTGGTGGCCTCCCAGAGGCCAAAGGACTACAGGACAGCAGACAGCATGGCTTCATACACGTGGCAGATCCTGCCAAACCAACCTGGTCGAGTTCTATGACTGGGTAACTAGGCAACTGGACAGGGGCCATGCAGTGGATGTCCTGTATCTGGACTTCAGTAAGGCATTTGACTCAGTGCCAAGTGGAAGGCTGGGAAGGAAGTTAGTAGGCACAGGGGCGGGTGCAAAGCTGGTGAGATGGGTAGGACACTGGCTGCAGGGAAGGCAACAGAGGGTGGTGGTGGATGGGGAGCTCTCACACCCAAGGCCAGTGACGAGCGGTGTTCCACAGGGCTCAGTGTTGGGACCAGTGTTGTTTGGGATATTCATTGCAGACATATCATGGGACATCAAGAGCAAGATCAGTCTGTTTGCTGATGATACCAAGGTAGGCGCGGTGGTGGATGACCTAGGGGATGGCAGCGGTTGCAGGATGATCTGGCAAAGCTTGAAACCTGGTCAGACACCTGGCAACTGGGCTTTAATGCCAAAAAGTGCAAGGTGCTGCATTTTGGGATGAAGAACCCAAGGAGGAGTTACCAGCTAGGGGAGTGCAGCTAGCCCAGACAGAGGAGGAGAAGGATCTGGGTGTGCTCATTACAGGGTCAATGAACAACTCGGCACAATGTGGGAAGGCAGCTGCAAGACCAACAAAATGCTGGGTTGTATTGCAAGGGGTATATCCTCGAGGAGGGAGGAGGTGATTCTGCCACTGTATAGGTCATTAGTTAGACCACACCTGGAGTACTGCATGCAGTACTGGCGTCCATATCTGAAGAGGGACATTAAGTTACTGGAGGGGGTGCAGCGCAGAGCAACAAAGATGATCAAGGGGCTGGGGGACTTATCATACGAGAGGAGGTTGAAGGAGTTGAACATGTACTCACTGGAGGAGAGGAGAGACAGGGGTGACATGATTGAAACCTTTAAATACATGAAAGGAATAAACAAGACGGGTACAGAGGGGCTGTTCAAAGTAAGGGAAGGGAGGGCCACCAGGGGCCATGATATGAGACCGGAGCGAGGAAGGTTCAGGAGGGAGATGAGGAGACACTTTTTTACAGAGAGGGTGGTAGCTGGGTGGAATGCGTTTCCTGCTGAAGTGGTATGCAGTAGAACAGTGGACTGCTTCAAACGAGGATGGGACAGGACAAGGGGGAGGGTTAATGAAGGGGAAGGGTGGAAGGGAGGGGAAGCTGCGGAATAAGGGGTGCTAGCTGCACATTCGAGCAGACTTGATAGACCTCTAGGCCTTTATCTGCTGGCAAATTTTGTATGTTTGTATGTTCGTACTTATTTGAGCAGCAGCAGCATATGGTCTGGATCCCTACTTACCAAATAAATTATTGCGCTGACATGATGACAACAACCTTACCTAGGATTACCAAACGTCTGGTTTTACCCAGACATGTCCTCTTCTAAGGAATGTATTTTTTGTCTGGGTGGATTTTTCATTAACTGCTGTTTTGTCCGGGTTTTCGTCTCATCATCTGATTCACATTGAACTAGTTGTCTGTTGCCAAGCAACCGTCCTGCACTGCAAGTGGTCCCCCGCCATGCACTTGCAGTTTGGAACTTCAGCTGGTTGCTTGGCAACAGAATACAACAACCAGTTCAGTATCAGTGCCAAGCCCAAAAGCAGCCACAGAAAAAAACACAGAAGAATGCGCATCCTGATTTCTGTCATGCGCCGTCCAGCCAGCTATGACTGTGCGTGACTGTAACATCACCTTTCACCTGTGCGCAGGATTTAGTTAGGATGCAAGAAACATAGACCTGTGGTGAAACTACTGATTCAAGCAACATGAAGTCTTGCTGTATTCTGACATATTGCAGTTAGCCCCAGCACTTGAACTGCCACAGAGAGGAAAGAGTTAACTCAATGCTGAAGCATAGAATGTTGAGCTTGAGCTCGGTTTTCAAACCTCTGTCTGTGGTACTTCCCAGTGTAACCGCCAGATTCTTTACTCCGCCTAACAGTGAAGTCGCTCCGGAGATTTCCTCTACTCGGTTCGGTAAAAAAGTAAAGCGTTCGGTTTTAAACCATATATTTTTGTTATTTTCAGATTTCCAGCCTCTGTCTATGGTACAGGTAGTGTGTAGATAGGTAGTGACTGTATTTTATTTATTAAAAAGTTTGGAAATTGTTCTTTTCCTTGGTTTCTTTCCGGTCGGTTCGGTTTGGAACTGACCTTACATCTCCTGTTTTTATTTACTAAATTCTGGGATCAGAGTGGTGTTCCAGTACCGATTGGTTTCAAAAGAACCAGTGATTTTTCTGGTTCTTTTTCAAAACCTGTGACACAGTTTGTAACCAATTGGTGTTTTTTTACCTGGCTTAAAAACTGCTATAGGGTAATCTGGTAGGTTGGCGATGTCTGAGAAACCCAAGAAGAAAACTGGCCCCACTGGGTTTCAACACTGTACTGAGTGTGAGGAGGCCTCTGCCAAGGCCGACCCCCTCCTCATATGTGTTTATTGTCTGGGGTTTGACCACCTCAAGTCAGACTGCCAAATCTGTAAAAACCTTCCTAAATCCACTCTAGATAAAAGACTCAGTAGGCTGAAGGAAAGGGAGTCCGAGAAGTCCGTAGATCCGGATGGCCAGCCCGGTTCGGTTGAGGCCGAACCTGAGGAGGTGCCTACTGACCTAGGTGATACCTCCTTGGGTAAAAGGAGAGCTGACCCCCAAGGGCCGGTTCCGTCAAAAAGGAAATGCAAGTCTGCCGGTTGGAATCCAGTACTGCATTCTCCAACCACGGACGAAAAAGCCAAAGAGATTAGTATTGTTCAATCGCTTAGACCGGTTCCGTCCGAACCAGTACCGCCAGTTAGGAGGTCGATTCGGTTGGATCCGTCTCCTTCGGATTACGATCCAGATACTTTCTATGAGGAGTGGGAGGGAGACGAAGACTATCCCGATGATGATGATGATGATGACCAGAGGGGTCTGGATGCGCCCGTCTTCCCAGAGAGGCCCTCTGATTTCTCCCCTTCCAGGCTTTCTGAGTCCCTTTCACACTTCTTGTTTTACAAGAAGGTGGCTGAAACCCTTCAGCTTCCCTTGGTTGAAGCTGTTGAGGAGTAAGAAGAGACTGATTTTGTGGAAATGATGGGCATCCCAGAGTCCAAAAGGTTATCTATCCCTCTTCATAAGTCCTTGGGGAAACAGACACAAAAAAATGTACAAGCTCCTAATTCATTACCTCCTGTGGACAAAAGAATGGACAGGAGATATATGTTATCAGGCTTGGGTACGGAGTTTCTTTATAATCATAGCAGCCATGTTGGGGTAGTGCAGGCTGCATCCTGTGACAGAGCTAACATTGTTTTGGCTTCACACCCCTGGGACAAGGACTCCAGGAAGGTTGATGCCATGGCCAAAAAACAATATTTGGCATCCTCCTTGGGACTCAGGCAGGCAACTACATGGCCTACACAGCCAGATACCAGAAGTCTAGATGGGATACTATTCTGGAACTGGCTAAACAGGCCTCCCCCCAGCTAGTCAAGGAGCTGGAGGAGGTGGCTGCGGATGGAATTCAGCCATCTAAAGTACAATTTCATGCTGATGTGGACTCCAATGATGTGGCATCATGAGTCATGGCTACATATGTGTCTCTCAGAAGGCATGCTTGGCTCAAATGTACTAGCCTTTCACAGGATACCCAGACTAAGGCTATGGATTTTCCTATAGTGGGTAACTCTCTGTTTGGGGAGTAGACAGAGGTTTGCATGAAGAAAATGGATGAATACAGGACCACTTACAGGAGTGCACAGGTCAAGGAAAGGCAAGCCACTCCACAAAAGCAGCAGTCTAGGGGCAGGGGCAGGCCTTTTCATAGGCCTTTTTACCAAGCCCAGGCCTCCTCTCCCTTCCCACAGAGGGACTTTGTGATAGGGTCGACCCCCCTATTTGTATATGCCTTGACTTTAGACGATTAAATGCCCTTTCCAAATTTGATAGCTACCCTATGCCGCAAATCGATGATATCCTTGATCACATAGGAACTGCTAAATATATTAGCACTCTCGATTTAATGAAGGGTTATTGGCAGATTCTCCTTGATAACGATGCCAAAGAGAAAACAGCATTCAGCATTCCTATAGGACTGTTCCAGTTTACTGTAATGCCCTTTGGGTTGCACGGTGCCCCTGCCACCTTTCAAAGAATGACGGATAAAATCTTGACATCACACTCCTCTTACAGTGCAGCGTACTTAGATGATGTCATAATTTTTAGTCCTTCATGGGAGAAACATGTACATCATCTAGGGCTGGTACTATCTGCCATAACTAATGCGGGATTAACAACTGATCCAACTAAATGTAAATTGGCCATGCAAGAGACAACATATCTTGGATTCCAAACCAGGAATGGAGTTGTCAAACCTGAAATAACTAAAGTAAGTGCAGTAGCCAATAGCCCTAGACCTTGTACAAAGAGGGAAGTCAGATCATTTTTAGGCTTTGCTGGTTATTACCAGAGATTCATACCAAACTTTTCCACAAGCGCAAGCCCTTTAACTGATTTGACCAGGAAGAACAGACCAGAGAAAGTGATTTGGACTCAGGAGTGCGACAATGCATTCCACTCCATCAAAGCCCAGTTATGTTCCTCACCAGTTTTATCTATGCCGGATTTCTCTCAACCATTTATAGTACAAACAGATGCATCAAACCATGGCATAGGAGCTGTTCTCTCTCAGGTAATAGATGGAGAAGAGCATCCTGTTGTCTATATTAGCAGAAAGTTACACGAGAGAGAAACTCGCTATTCAACCGTTGAGAAAGAATGTTTGGCCGTCCGCTGGGCTATTGAGGCTCTTCAATTCTACCTATGGAGAGTAGAATTCGAATTATGGATGGACCATAATCCCTTTTGCTGGCCGAATGTTATGAAAGATAAAAACCCACGCATTATGCGGTGGTACTTACAACCTTATCGTTTTGTTATTAAATACCGAAAAGGGGTTGCTCATAGTAATGCAGACTATTTGTCCAGGTACGGAATGGATATATTGCAACACCTATCAACAGACCTTGGGGAAAAAGTTGAAATCACTAAGGAAGAAGTAGCAACTTCCTTTATGTTCAGTAGTCAATTTTTTTGTGGGTTCCCGAGGTTGAGCCCTGGAGAGGGTGGGTTATGGCTCCATCTCTCCTCGGGAGAGATCTGCAGATAGGTGTTAGTTAAGTCTTGGATAAACATGTGTTTATCAATCCCTCTCGGGTTTTGATTTAGGTGGGGAGGAAATGTGAAAGGGTCGACCCCCCCTCCCCATCTTGCTAAGTACTGTAGACTGTAAAGGAGTACTGATGAAAAGACATGTGTTTGGACAATCATAACAAGACTGTTCCTGTCTGTCTGAGAGTGCTGTATGTTCATTATGTTTGTTAGGCTGGCCACCCACCTTGTAAATTGAAATGAGAAAGACTCATTTCTGCCCGTGGTTGCCGGTGTGGTGTGAGGTGTTGTATCCAGCGCCTCAATCCTCAGCGCCACTGGACCGGCTACTCCAAACACATTTTAGCCACTTATGATGCAGTGGGAGGAGAGGAGACTATAACACCATGAGTGACTTCACTGTTTGGAAGTGTCCCTAAAGTTTGGGGAGTATGGAGTAAGAGTAGATCAAGGATTTGAAATGATTTCACTATTAGCATGCATTGCTGTTCTACTATGAAAGGAAGCAGATAAACAACCAGCAACATCAATGAATTTTAGAAATGGGTAAATAATCATTAAATGTGATATTTCAACTAGCAATAATATGATGGAAAAAGGGTTGACGGTGTCCCTTTAAAGTGGAATCCAGAGTCCTGCAAGGTTTCATATTGCACCCCTTACTATTCTCTATGTTTGTAACCGACATCCCCTCAGTCTGCCCCAATGTTGAAGTATGCCAGTGATATAGTAAATTCCTGTATGCAGCTAGCAGTAACAATCCCAACTACAATAATGGGGATAGCCAGCTTCAATAATGGTTTGTCTCAGCACCCTGGCGACCCGGGTTCACACCCCGAGCTCAGGTACCAGGAGCAGAGACCATCAGGAAAGGGTTTCACAAGCCTGGGGGGGGGGGGGCAAGCCATGGCTCCTGTGAGTGGATTGGTGGACGAGCTTGGAAAGCATGTAGCCTCAACACGCCTTCCTGCATGTCCTCACCTCAGGATGCCATCTTTACGGCTACAACGTGGGGCGGGACAAGAAAAGTGGAAAACGGCTCCCTGCTGACCAGATGACGAGCACCTGGCCTGCACCACCACAAAGCCCCAAACTAGCCCAGACCTACCCTGCGTCAGTATCCCAGGATATGGAGTTCACCTGATGGCACTTCCCCCTCAGAGGAGAGGGACCCTTCCAACACAGGGATAGGTCGGGTTACCTGAGGTAAGGCTGTAAGACAGGGCCATGACAGTGGTGGTGCAGGGCCGAGGTGGAGGTGTGGTGGGCCTTGGTGCTCCGAAGGAGTGGCCGGCAGTGGTGCCATGAGGAGGTGGATAAGTAGATAATATAAAAAAAAAATCAATTTTTTTTTGTTCAAAATACAGTAGTTCAATCTTAAATGAGAGAAAAAAAAAGTTTATGATTTTTGGCACTGCAAACAAATTGTTCTATATTCTAGAATAGATTATGACTGTTGGTAATCTGGAACACTGACAGAATCTGTACAAACCTTCAAATACCTAAGGGTCACTCTCCATTCAAATCTGTCTTTTCCCGTACATACAGAAACAGTTGCTAGGAAGGTGAACCAGAAGTTAGAGCACCTCTACAAAAAGTTGATGTCCTGAGGTGGGGATGTGCAGGAGGGCATGTCGAGGCTACATACTCTCCAAGCTTGTCCACCAATCAACCCACAGGAGCCATAGCTCATTCTCCCCCCCCCCCCAGGCTTGTGAAACCCTTTCCCAGTGCCCATCTCTGCTCCTGGTACCCGAGTTTGGGGTGTGAACCCAGGTCACCAGAGTGCTGACACAAACCATTATTGAAGCTGGCTATCCCCATTATTGAAGCTGGGATTGTTACTGCTTGCTGCATATAGGAATGTACTGTATCACTGGCATACTTCACCTCTACAATAAGTATGCTCTTAACACTGACACAAAATGTTTAATTATTAGACAGGTGCTTCTTCCAGTGTTAGAATATTGAAGTCACCTGCTGTATAAAGCACCCAGGACATGCCTTGTAAACACAAGGTGCCTTTTAATAACATAAGCCATTTTGCCATGGCAGCCCTTCAAAGAATACATTGATGCTAACCTTGTAAAGAATGTCATTTACTACCATCACCATGCACAACTCAATGTAAGAAATTATAAAGCATGATGCATGACATCACTGACTCACAAAAAAGATTAAATTGAATAAAATATTCTGCACAACTCACTCCCATTCTCTAAGGGCATCTTCATCCACTAAATACCAAGAAAATATTGCAAAAACAAAATCAGGGGATCACTTCATGTCATACTATGGACTGGTTTACTTTTCAACTTCACTGATCAGAGCAAATTTAGTGGGACCTTACCTCAATTTATAAAATGAACTTTTAATTTACTTGAAGAACTTACCCAGCTGTACCTGCTTTATGGAAATGAGTTTTGTAACGTTTTATATTGCGCTGAGAAATGCTGTTTAGTCCCTTGTATTTTATAGTTATAAACATATTCAAGACATGGATCATAATGAAACTTTGACCTAGTCTTCCTCCAGGTAAAACAAACAAAGAACTAAACTGTCCCCGTTATTACCAGTTAGGTACATCTTAGGTGTGTTTTCCCAGCTCATTTTCTATGTGACATCCTGTGATCTGTTAGGTAAATCTTGGTTATGTATTTACAAAGGATTTCCCCATGTGACACCCATGACCAGTTAGGTAAGTCTCAGGCATGTGTTCTCTAGTGATTTCCCTTCATGGCATCTTGTGATCGGTTAGAAGTCACAAGTGTGTATTCTCTATAGATTTCCCCTGTGGCACCTTATGAGCAGTTAGATGAATCTCGGGTATGTATTGTCTATAGATTTCCTTTGTGGTACCTTATGAACAGTTAGATGAATCTCAGGTATGTATCGTCTCTAGATTTCCCTTGTGGCACCTTATGAGCAGTTAGATGAATCTCAGGTATGTGTTGTCTGTAAATTTCCCCTGTGGCATCTTGTGAGCAGTAAGATGAATCTCAGGTATGTATTGTCTATAGATTTCCACTGTGACACCTTGTGAGCAGTAAGATGAATCTCAGGTATGTATTGTCTATAGATTTCCACTGTGACACCTTATGAACAGTTAGAGGAATCTCGGGTATGTATTGTCTATAGATTTCCTTTGTGGCACCTTATGAACAGTTAGATGAATCTCAGGTATGTATTGTCTCTAGATTTCCCTTTTGGCACCTTATGAGCAGTTAGATGAATCTCAGGTATGTGTTGTCTGTAAATTGCCCCTGTGGCATCTTGTGAGCAGTAAGATGAATCTCAGGTATGTATCGTCTATAGATTTCCAATGTGGCACCTTATGATCAGTTAGATGAATCTCGGGTATGTATTGTCTATAGATTTCCCCTGTGACATCTTGTGAACATTAAGATGAATCTCATTTGTGTATTCTCTACAGAGTTCCCCTATGGCACCTTATGAAGAGTTAGATGAATCTCAGGTATGTATTCTCTATAAATTTCCCCTGTGGCACCTTATGAACAGTTAGATGAATCTCGGGTATGTATTGTCTGTACATTTCCCCTGTGGCATCTTGTGAGCAGTAAGATGAATCTCATTTGTGTATTCTCTATAGATTTCCCCTGTGGCATCTTATGAACAGTTAGATGAATCTCGGGTATGTATTGTCTATAGATTTCCACTGTGGCATCTTGTGAGCAGTTAGATGAATCTCGGGTGTGTATTCTCTATAGATTTCCCCTGTGGCACATTATGAATAGTTAGCTGAATCTCGGGTATGTATTGTCTGTAAATTTTCCCCTGTGGCACCTTATGAGCAGTTAGATGAATCTCGGGTATGTATTGTCTGTAAATTTCCCCTGTGGCACATTATGAACAGTAAGATGAATCTCAGGTGTGTATTCTCTAGATTTAAACTGTGTCACCTTATGAGCAGTTAGATAAATCTCAAGTGTGTATTCTCTGTGAATTTCCCCATGTAACACCTTGTGAACAATTATGTAACTCTCAGGTGTGTATTCTCTATGGATTTTTCCCATGGCACCTTGTGATCAGTTAGGCAAATGTCAGGTGCGTATTATTTATGGATTTCCCCCAGTGGCACCTTGTGAACAATTACGTTAATTTCAGGTGTATATTCACTATGGATTTCCTCATGTGACACCTTTGACAGTTAGGTAAATCGCAGGTGTGTATTCTCTATGGATTTCTCCATGTGACATCTTGTGAACAATTACATAAATTTCAGGTGTATATGTCTTATGGATTTCCCCATGTTACACCTTTAACAGTTAGGTAAATCACAGGTGTGTATTCTCTATGGATTTCTCCATGTGACTCCTTGTGAACAGTTAGGTAAATCATGGGTGTGTATTCTCTATGGATTTTCCCCGTGTGACACCTTTAACAGTTAAGTAAATCGCAGGTGTGTATTCTCTATGGATTTCTCCATGTGACACCTTGTGAACAGTTACATAAATTTCAGGTGTGTATGTATTATGGATTTCCCCATGTGACACCTTTAACAGTTAGGTTAATCATGGGTGTGTATTCTCTATAGATTTCCCCCATGTGACACCTTATGAACAGATAAATCTCAGGTGTGTATTTTCTATTGATTTCCCCATGTTGTACCTTGTGAACAGTTAGGTAAATCTCAGGTGTATATTTTCTGTGGATTTCCCCATGCGACACCTTGTGAACAGTTGGGTAAATCTCAGGTGTGTATTCTTTATGGATTTCTCCATGTGATGCCTTGTGAACCGTTAGGTAAATCATAGATGTGTATTCTCTATGGATTTCCCCCGTGGCACCTTGTGAACAGTTAGGTAAACCTCAGGTGTGTATTTTCCATGGATTTCCCCCTGTGGCACCTCATGACCAGTTAGGTCCCAGGTGTGTATTC
The DNA here is from genome assembly GCA_016271365.2 of Neoceratodus forsteri. NCBI lineage: Eukaryota > Metazoa > Chordata > Ceratodontiformes > Ceratodontidae > Neoceratodus > Neoceratodus forsteri. Next base: position 78,366,163 of record CM028133.1, on the reverse strand, counting down.
TCTACAGATTTCCCCTTGTGACACCCTGTGACTAGTTAGGTAAATCACAGATGTCTGTTTCCTATGGATATTTCTGTGGCCCCCACTGACCAATTACAGTAACATAGAAACATAGAAGTTGATGGCAGATAAGGACCGCAAGGCCCATCCAGTCTGCCCATTTCATTTTCTACCTTATAAATGTGCCATCGTCCTTTGTTGCCAGTGGCCTATCTAGTCATACTCATCTGTATTGCTCCCTTATGCCTATCCCATGCCTGTCCGAAGCCCTGCACTGTATTCAAAGCCACCACTTCCTGAGGTAGGCCGTTCCATGCAACCACCACCCTTTCTGTGAAAAAGAACTTCCTCACATTCCCCCTTAATCGGCCTTCCTCTAATCTCATGCTGTGTCCTCTTGTCCTGCTATTTTTCTTAAGTTGAAACATGTTAGAATCTTTCACCTTGTTAATGCCCTTAAGGTGTTTGAATGTTTCGATCATATCACCTCTCTCCCTCCTTTGCTCTAGGGTATACATATTGAGCTATATTGTGCAATTCAATCTGTCTCCAGCCCAGAGAAGCTTTTTTTCAGCTAAGATGTGAGGAGTTTGCTCGTTTCTTTGCAGATAAGGTTGCTAGCATCAGGTCTGGCATCGGTCCGACTCCTCCTCTGAGGGATTACAGTTGTCGACAGGAAGTGCTATCCACCCAGTCTGTCTGGTCAGATTTTCGCCGGCTGGAGTTCATTGACATTGTGAAGATCATCCAAACATTGCAACCAACCAGTTATAGTTTGGATCCAGGTCCTACACCCCTCTTAGTAGGATGTGTAGAGGTTATCTGCCTGATCCTTGCTGACATCATCTGGAAATCCTTGGAGAGGGGGGTCTTTCCTGATCCCCTTAAGGAGGCGGTAGTTTGACCACTCCTGAAAAAATCCTCCTTGGATCCAGACTGTCTAGCTAACTACCGGCCTATCTCTAACCTGCCTTTTGTTGGTAAGGTTATTGAGAAGGCGGTTGCGTTACAATTGGATGATCATCTTATAACTCACAATGTCTATGATACTCTCCAATCTGGTTTTAGGAAGAAGCATAGCACGGAGACTGCCCTTGTCCGGGTGTTGAATGACCTCCTAATGGCTAGAGATCGAAAGGCATGTACCATTCTGGCCCTTCTTGATCTCTCTCTGCAGCATTTGACACTGTAGACCATGGTGTGCTGTTGAGTGCCTGCGGTTTTGTGGGCTGTCTGGTACAGTCCTCAAATGGTTCCATTCTTACCTCACGGACAGGTCTCAAGAGTTACCACTGGAATTTATTCCTCTGGCACTCACTCCCTGCCTTATGGGGTACCACAGGGTTCCATTTTAGCACCCATGTTTGCAGTGTATATGCTGCCTTTAGGAGATATCATTAGGTGATACAGTCTGGGTTTTCACTGCTATGCAGATGATACTCAGCTGTATTTGTCCTTTCCGCCCGGGCAAGATGGTGCTCTCTCCATGCTAGACAACTGCCTTGCTGAAATCAGATTATGGATGAGTTCTAGCTGGCTGAGACTGAATCCTGATAAGACTGAGGTGTTGGTAGTGGACCGGGTTTTCGGTGGTGGGTTTGAGGGCTGGCCAACCACGGGCTTATTGCTCGGTGGTATGTCGCTCACTACCTCTGATCGGGTACGAAACCTGGGCATTATTTTTGATGATGACTTGACCTTAAAATCTCAGGTATCAGCCGTAGTCAAATCCTCTTTTTTTCGTCTGAAGAATATCGCCCGGGTGAAACACCTGGTCCCACTGGGTGATCTGCCAACGTTGGTCCATGCCTTTATCACTACCCGTCTTGATTACTGTAATTCCCTCTACCTAGGGCTATCTGGGGTTGATATCCATCACATGCAGCTGGTGCAGAATGCGGCGGCAAGGCTTTTGACTGGGATCTCTAGATCCAGCCATATTATGCCTGTGCTCTGTGAACTGCACTGGCTGCCTGTTAGATGGCGGATCACCTATAAGGTTGGTTTACTAACCTTTAAAGCCCTACATGATCAGGGACCCGGCTACCTGAAAGATCTCTTGGTACCCTATTGCCTGCTCCACCAACGAGGGATTGCTGGAGATTCCCAGGGTTCGATTAAAAACATCAGGATCTCGTGCCTTTGCTTTTTCAGCACCAACCCTGTGGAATTCTCTACCTCGTTGGTTGGGAGAATGTCCAAACGTCAAGAAATTCAAAAATGAGTTAAAGACATATTTATTCAGTTTAGCATATCCTAGTTATGGCTGTTAATTTATGATAATTTTAATCTATGTGTATATGTGATTTTATTGTACAGCGCCTTGGTTCTGAAAGGCGCTTTATAAATAAAGATGATTTGATTTGATTTGAGCTCCGTTAATCTGTCCTCATATGTCTTCCGATGCAGTCCCTCCACCATTTTGGTTGCCCTTCTGTGGACTGCCTCAATTTGGTTAATGTCCTTGTGAAGGTGTGGCCTCCAGTACTGCACGCAGTACTCCAGATGGGGCCTAACCAGTGTCTTGTAAAGAGGGATTATTACCTCCCTCTTACGACTTGTGATACCCCTACCAATACACCCTAACATCCCCCTAGCCTTACCTACTGCTTTAGAGGTCTGCTTGGATGATTTCAGGTCATTGGAGATGATGATGCCCAAGTCTCTTTCTTCCTTTGTGACTGCTAGCAACTCCCCTCCCAGCCTATAGGTGGCTTCAAGGTTTCTCTTCCCCATGTGCATGATTTTGCACTTCTTTGCATTAAATCCCAGTTGCCACTCTTCTGACCATTTTGCTAGTTTATCCAGATCTCTTCTCATTCTGCCCACCCCATTTGGATCATCCATTTTGTTGCAGATCTTGGTGTCATCTGCAAACAGACAAGCCTTACCATCTAGTCCATCTGCAATGTCACTAATGAAGATATTGACGAGCACTGGCCCCAGGACTGATCCCTGAGGTACCCCACTTGTGACTTGCATGTCTTCTGACTGCATACCATTTACCACCGCTCTCTGTTTTCTGCCCGTCAACCAGTTTGCCACCCAGTTGACCAACTTCTGACCCACCCTGAGCCTACCCAGCTTGTTTATCAATCTTCTATGTGGAACAGTGTCGAAAACTTTGCTGAAGTCAAGGTAGGCGACATCAACTGCTCCCCCTTGGTCCACCACTCTGGTTACCCAGTCAAAGAAATCTATGAGATTAGTTTGACAGGACCCTCGTTTTGTAAACCCATGCTGTCTTGGATCCTGTGCCCTTATGGATTCCAGGTGTTGCATTATCCTTTCCTTAAGGATTGCCTCCATAATCTTGCCCACTACTGAGGTAAGACTGACTGGTCTGTAGTTCCCTGCCTCCGCCCTGCTACCACTCTTGTGGAGCGGGATTACATGAGCCCTTCTCCAATCTTCTGGGACCTCTCCTGTGGTCAGAGACTCACTAAACAGTTCTGCTAATGACTCTGCTAGTTCCACCCTTAGCTCCTTTAGTACCCTGGGATGTATGCCATCAGTTCCCATTGTCCTGTCCACCCTGAGCTTAGCGAGCTCTTGTAGGACCCTTTCTTTTGTGAAGGGAGTAGTGCTCACCTCCCTCCCCCCCTGTGTCCATGGTGCTGAGCTGTGGGCCCTGCCCTACCTTCTCTTCAGTAAATACTGAGCAAAAGTATATGCCACTTACACCATTCATGCTTAAGCGACCAGGGTTGTGACTTCTACTATTGTTATACTTTATACGATTGCAATTTACTGCATGTAACTTTATCCCATAAACCACTGTTATATTGTGTTCTTTTTGTTATCTGTATTGCACCTGTATGTTACCACTGTTGTATCTCACACTGTAACCATGCCTACCCTCCCTGTGACGAGGTGCCTTTGTAAATGAGTCCCTGACTCAAAGGCTGTAAATCCGACTTTCAAAAATTAATTAATTAATTAATTAATTAAGCCAAAGCCATTTCCAGTCAGGCTCCAGTGTAAATCAGCTGTCTATAGCAGATCAGTGGTGCCTGCTATAGATAGACCTGATGCCCATTAGCACCTCCCCAGTTGCGATCAGATCCCTGACACTTCCTGAAGCTTCCTGACTGCAGCTGTGGAGATGTTAATGGGTCTCCTTGATGCCATCTAATCACTTTGGTCACTTAACAAGGTGTTAATTGTCTGCAGTCCCCTGTAATCCCCCTCTGCAGTTCAGTCTCCCTCTCCCTATACCCTCTGCCTCTCCCTATACCATACCCTCTCCCTCTTACAGCAGTCACAGCAGAGCCCTTTACCACTAATTGCTTTTCACTGATCCCTTTGCCTTAAGGGAATGTCCTCTCAGCCTTTTATTCTGTTAGTCTGTGGAGTCTGTAGGCAGGAACAATGATTGCCTCTACTGCACCCTACTAATTTCATCAGGATTTAAATGTAAATGAAGTTACTTAAATCTGTTGTGAAAACCTGTCTGACTCCATTGCAAGGTCATGACCTGACTCATGTAAAGCATCCTGGAATTTTATGATGTTTTGGTGCTAAAGCCTGCAGTAGTTATACTGTATTAATCAGTGCTGTTGCTGTCCTCTGCAGTACCTATGTACTTGTCTTATGCTGGTCATGAAACTTTTCAAGGCATAGTAAGTGCCCTGCTGTTTTCTGTAAAGTGTATCTGAGTTAGAAAAAAATACTTTTAGAGAATATTGGGACTTCACAAGACATGTAACAGGCTAATGAGAGTATAACTGCTGCTGGCTTGTGCACGTACGCTTCATCAACTTTAATTATACCTTCCATGGGTGGGGCCATGACCTTTGCAATGGAGACAAACAGGTTTTCACACCAGGGCATAATACAATGAAGCAACCTCATTTATATTTAAATTTGGATGAAACCAGGGGGATGCAAGAGAGGGAGTCATTGTTCATGCCCACAAACTGCAGGTATGCAGAAAATAGGTTGAATGAACTTTCCTGTTAAGTCTGCTTTCTCTTACAAATCGCTGCAGCTTGCCAGTGTTCTCCAAGAACTTAACTCTGCTTGTGGCAAATTTTGAGAAAAGAAAGAAAGCAGCTTTCTCTTAAAAATCCCTACTGCTTGTGAGTGGACAGAGAAAGAGAGAGAGAGAGAGAGAGAGAGACACATAATGCTGCAGGTGTGTCCTCTGTCTTCTGTAGCCCCCACAACAACAGAAAAGTAGCAGTCTGATTTTTGTATGCAGCAGTCTGATCTCTCAGCTGTAAGTGTAGAGAGAGAGAGAAGGCAATGTGTTGTGTTGTGAATTACTCAAAAACTGTGCCTGCCAGTCAGAAGGTGAATCTGTACACAGAGGCAGTAGCACGGGAGGCAGGAGAACGGCTGGAGAAAGTATGGAGTTTACACTATAGTAGCTGTGGAAGACATGTCCTTTTTGCATCAGGAAATCAGGAATCTGAGAACAGGAGGCAGGAGAAGGAACAGATAGTGAATACCAGCTGTAGCATATGTTTGTGGTTTGGACAGACAGCGCTTAAAATAGATGAAAGTGACTTACACAAACTAGTCCACTATAAGCAACATGCACTTGTAAATCCCAGGTGTGTATTCCCTTTGGATTTCCACATTTGACACTCTGTGACCAAGTTGGTTAAACTCAAGTGTGCATTCCCTACAGGATGACTCTATGTGATCAGTTACATAAATCTCTGGCATGTACTCCCTATGGATTTCACATCTGACACCCTGTTATTGGGTGGGTAAACCTACAGTGTATATTTCCTATGGGTTTGTCCATGTGACACTCTGTGGCCAGTTAGGTAAATTTCAGATATGTATTTTTCTACGGATTTCCCCATGTGACACCCTGTGATCTGTTAGATAAATCCCAGATATGTATTCCCTATGGATTTCCCCTTGGCACCTTGTAACCAGTAAGGCACATCTCAGGGTTGCATTCCCTTTTGATCTCCCCATGTAATATCCTGGGACCAATAGGCAAATCTCAGATGTGTACTCCCTTTGGATTTTCCTATGTGACGCCCTGTACCAGTTAGGTAAATCTCAGGGTTGGATTCCACATTGATTTCCCCATGTGACACTCTGTCACAAGTTAGGCAACCCTCAGGTGTGTATTCCCTTTGGATTTTCCCATGTGATGCCCTGTACCAGTTAGGTAAATCTCAGGGCTGGATTCCACATTGATTTCCCCATGTGACACCCTGTCACAAGTTAGGCAACCCTCAGGTGTGTATTCCCTTTGGACTGTGGGAAAGGCACAGCAAAATGGAAGATGAAGAATATACTCTGAAGTGGATCTAGCAACCGCAGACCAAAATTGTTGCTTCATTGGAGAATACTAGGATTCATATTAGGAAAACGTAGATGTACAGAAGGCATTAGCCCATTTATGTACATCTCTTGCAAATGGGATTAAGTCCATCCTATCTGATGATGCAAGTTCCTGTCTAAATTTATTTTAAACATGGTTACAGAGTCAACCTCCACAACTTCTCTGGGCAGGGCATTCCAAAGTGACACAATTCTCTGGGTAAAATAACTTCTTCTAGAATTCCTTGTAGCATTCATTAGCATAAGTTGATAATTATGACTTCTAAGTGAAATCCCCCTTCTGTTAAATTTAAATTCCAAATCAGTCATTAATGAAGTATTCTTTGAAATTTTAAACGTTAGTAACAGGTCTCCTCTGGTTCTTCTTAGTTCCAATTAATAGAGGTTTAGTTCTCACATTCTATTATCATAGTGCATATGTTGTAGGCCATTAATCATTTTTGTAATTCTCCTCTGTACCCCTTCCAGTTTATTAATGTCTCTACATAGGGGTACATTCCATAGAGAAGAACAATAGTCCAAATGTGGATGGGCATAAGCTCTGTATGATACTCTGCATGATACAAGCCCTGTTTCTGGTGGTAATAGACCTCTTCATACAACCTATAATCTTGTTGGTTTTAGCTGACACCTCTATACAATGTTTACTAAACTTTAGGTCTTTTGTGATTAGTATGCCCAGGTCTTTTTCACTGTCAACTGACTTTAAAACTTTGCAGCCAGCAAATATGTACTACAAAGATTTGTTTTGCCTAGGTGCATTACAATGCATTTGTCAGCATTGAATACCATACCATTTTTATCCTCCCAGCATACGTCTCAACCTTTTGTCCCACAAATGTGGAACACTGCCTCTCAAAATGTGGAACAAATGAGCAAAATGTGGAACATTTAATTAAATCTTTACCTAGGAAGCTCAGAACACTGTTAAAATGTTTCCATTTATGTTCAGAAAGTCTGTTATTAATTGAATAATATATTTTTTGCATCATTTACTAAAGATTTTTGCTTTAAAATGTTAACCATGAATGTGGAACAAGTCCTCACAATGTGGAACAGGGAGCTTTTGTGAAGTAAAATAAGGAACATTCCTCGTAATGTGGTACAGTTGAGAGGTATGCCTCCCAGTGTTCTAGTTCTGCAACGTCCTTCCTAAGGCTAATAATCCCCTGATCAGTGCTGACATCTGCAACAAGTTTTGTATTGTCAACAAATTTGATGGCAAAACTATTTCAATTACTATTAAGGTCTGAGATGAATATTGAAAATAAGGTGGGACCCAATACAGACCCCTGCAGTACCCCGCTAGTCACATGGCCTTTATCAGAGGTATAGCCTCTAATTCTTACAACTTGAGCTCTTTCTCTTAGCCAAGAGTCCACCCAATTGATAAGTATATGTATGCCAAATTTCTGCATCTTGTCAAGTAATATAATATGGGGAACCTCATCAAAAGCTTTACAGAGGTCTAAGTAGATGATATCCACAGGTCTTTTATCATCCAAGAAAGCAGTTACTTTCTCATAGATTACTAAGTTTGCTGTCAAACAATACCTCTGATGTTTGAAACCATGTTGGGAGCAGTCCAGACTATTCATTGCTATTAAATTGTTATCTAACTTATCCTTAATGACAGATTCCATATCCTTTCCTAAGATACTGGTCAGACCGATGGGTCTGTAAGTTGCTGAGTTACCATGGTCCTCTTTTTTTATATATTGGCACCACTATAGCTAATCTCCAATCACATGGCATCTCACTATTATTAAGGGATTTAAATAGTTTATGTAAGGGGTCAATTAACCATGTTTCAATTTCTTTCAAGAAATGGGAGTGTGGATTATCAGGCGCAGAAGACGTGGCCACTTTATTTTTTATTTAATCTCATCTTCGGTTATTTCAGGAAGCTGGCTATTGTTATTTCCTGTATACAGGGTAGAATTAGATGATCTCATAGATAGATAATCTTATTTATTATGTGTAACTAGATAATGATGTAGATATTAATTATGTGTTGATATATTTTTGATATTGTATTATTGTATTGATCGTGAAGCACTCTGTCTCAGGAAAAGAGTGCTATATAAATAAAGTATCTATCTATCTATCTATCTATCTATCTATCTATCTATCTCTCTATCTATATATATCTCTCTCTCTCTCTCTCTCTCTCTCTCTCTCTCTCTCTACCTATCTCTCTCTCTCTCTCTCTCTCTATCTCTCTCTATCTCTATCTGACGATCTCTCTCTCTATCTCTTCTGTCTGTCTGTCTATCTATCTAGCTACAGAACAGATGTAGTTATTGACCTCCTGGGCCTTTTCCAATGGTTGAGTAGTTACAGAGTTATTTGACTTAAGGGACCCTATTGTATGTGTGGTACCTTTTTATTATTTAGATAAGTGTAGAAACTTTTGTCCCCATCCTTGATATGGGCCAGTTTAAATTCAAGTTTATACTTTTCTTTAACTATATTTGTCTTACAATTTTTCAGGGCCTCTCTGTATTTGAGTTTGTTATACTCATTGTTGTCTGTTTTTCTGACCCTATAAGCCCTTCTCTTAACAGATATTGGGCCAGATATTCAAAACTTTGCCCTAGGGCTAAATTATCACTGCCTGGCAGGCAAACTTAGCCCGGAGCACAAAGCAAGCTATATTCAAAAGAAAATAGCCTGGTGCAAAACCAGCTGAATATAGCAAGTAAAGGAAACAGGACAAACAGGGCCAGAAGTGCAGGGCAAAAATTGCCTGGGAATAAGACAGCACTGAATATAGCAACAGGGAAGTGCACACTGCAACTGCAGCTCATTAGACTCTGGACCAAGCCAGTGTTGCAGGTGGAGAACACTGTGTGTGACTGCACAGAGATGTCTGACATCTACTGCAAACAACAATGTAAGCCACACACTGTAGAACTGTGCTTAGTGTGCTATGCTGAAGTGAGGTTTGCCCAGGGCTAACCTGATTGCACAGTGCTAACACATTAGCCCAGTGCAAACTGGTTAGCCTGGGGCAAACGGGAACTATATTCAAAGCTCCCATGCAAATGAGCCTACTTAGGTAATCTGTGGGCAAACAGGTACATTTGCATCTCATTAAATGCTGCTTAGCATACATTACCATGCAGTTTGCCCAGTGCTACTGCATGGAGCACAAAGCTCCCCCTTTTGGTCAGAATGGAAGTACAGGCTGGATGCTGCAGGCCAAGGCATACCCACAGCATCCCCTGTTGGTCAGAATAGAAGTATAGGCCGGAAGCAGCAGGAACTGTGTGCTGCCAGGCACAGTCGATGCATACATACCTCACAACCGCTTGCCTCCTGAATCAGGCACAAGGCTTAAACAAATCAGGGACAAAGGACCAAACTCATGGACACATCTTCAAAAGTAGAGATATCCACCCAGACAGCTGGTAGAATATGGGGCTTAGTGCAAAATGCATTTTCTAAAGAAGCACAAGTCTGTAACTGTAATGCTTGACATTATTTTGTGCTTACAATTCCCACTGTTTAGCCACAGAAACACAACTGTGAGGAAGGACAGAGTAATAATTTTGAGACAAATTCATGGACGTCCCAGAAAATCAGGGACAGTTGAGAGTTGTGCTCCTGAACCATTCACAACAGAATTAAACGTAATTTCCCTGGTAGTCTAGTGGTCCCCCACCCCCCTGCATGAATCTGACCCATTTGTATTGAAATTAAATGTAATTTCCCTTGTAGTCTAGTGGTCCCCCCACCGCCCCCCGCATGAATCCCGACCCATAAGCAATGAAATTAAATGTAATTTCCCTGGTAGCCTAGTGGTCCTCCCAGCCCCCTGCACAAATCCAGACCTATTTGTATTGACATTAAATGTAATTTCCCTGGTAATGTAGTGGTCCCCCCAACCCCTGCATGAATCCTGACCCCAAGCACCATACAAAACGACTGTTCCCTGGTAGTCTAGTGGTCCCTCCACCCAGCAGTGACACCCCGTTCAGCCCAGGAGCAATCTATGAACAGAGCTCAGCCCTCCTCTCATCACCATGGCCGGCCGCCGACTGAGGTATGAATGCGGAGCTTGCCAGTCTGTTTAGGGCTCCCCGGAATTCAATACAGATTTTTTTAATTTGAGCATTTGGGGGTGAGCAGCGGGTCACATGACTGTTTAGCTACGTCTGGGTCCAGGGCTTATAACTAGTGCTCTGTAGGCAGTTTTCCAACTATACCACTGTCCAGCTGCTGTGAGACACTATTTAGTGTGAGACAGAATTAGCAGTGGAGGAGAAAACTGCTCGCTGAGTTTATTGCTTGCTGCCTGTAAGATCAAGTGAGACAGAAAGTCTGTAGAGAGTTGTAGTCCCTGAGCCTGAGCCTGTTGTGGACTACTATACTTCTTACCCCACAAAACACTTGCATTTTTTAACTGCTGTGTGTTTAACTGGTGGTGAGAGGAGGGCTGAGCTGGTCGCCATCTCTGTTCGTAGATTGTTCCTGGGCTGAGCAAACCCACTGGGACAATGGCTAGCATTTTGGCTATCTGGCAGTGAGTAGACCAAAACAACTGAAGCAACATTTAATTAATGTGCTGCTGTGTGCTGTTATCCATGTGCTATTGTGATATTGCCAACTGTTTATTAAGGAGTAGTAAAGCCGGAGAGTGTATATCCTTGTCCTGCATCAAATTACAGCATTTGCCAGCTTTTAAAAGTGTTTGTGACAAAGAAAAGTGTGGAAAACTGTGGGTAGCAAAAGGAAAATTGTGCCCTAGATGTTGGAAATGCTTTTTTGTGGACTGAGAGACTTGTTGTGCTTAATGGCTAGGGAAAATGGTTGAAATGGGCTCCCGCTGAGGAGCTTCGGTTGAAAGAAAAAAAAAAAGGTGTGGTTTGCAGTTTAAATTTGCCTGCTCGATGATCGCCATGAGGAGAAGAGCATTCGAGAGGAAAGAGGCTCATTTGCATGGTGTTGAGTGATTGGTGAGACTGCAATCAGTCCCGCCCCCAAGCCAGCTCTAGAGCGACTGCACAGCATTCGAGAGGGAGAGTGAGTGGAGTGTGCGAACTGGCTTACCAGGACGAGCATCACGGTGACTGAAAGTGCTGTAAAAAGTTAAAAAAACTGACTTTTCTGTTTAAATTCGGGCTCCACCCGCATCTCGATCGACTGGACTGTGAGTGTGGTGTTCAGAGGGACATTCGGCAGGACTGCCAACCCACTTCCTTCCAGAGGCCTCCAAGACTGGCTGCAGGCTGTTTTTCCATCGCAGCAAACAGCTACTGATAACAGTGAGTACCAACAGAAATAATTGCTCAAATTGTGTGATTTCACCAAAAGCCAGCTGAATCTGTGTGTAGCAGTGTATCTGCTTTGCAAAGAAGGACTGTGTTAAGTTTTACCAGCAAAAGCAAGAATTCTAAGCAATCGACTGTGAGCATAATTATAGGTTCAGCGTCAGTATAATTTTCAAAGCTATGTGAGACTGTGAGTTGTATCAGATATGCAGCAAGAAATACAAGCAATCCTGTACTATGAAATACTGAGGCTTTAAGGGACTGTAAGCTACAGCAATGTCTTCAGCGAGTAAAAAGTCTGTGGTAAATCATATAAATGTGCTAGGAAAAAGAACAGTGCAAGTTTGTGCAGTTTGAGCAAAGTTATCAGTAGAGTGTGTAAATCGGATGCACAGTGGCTTGCCCAATTACAGAATGTTGATGCGTAGGAGTGCTGCCGCCGCCATTACAGGGTGGGGTAGTAATGTAAACACAGCAGCAGAGGAGCCATTTTGAAAGAGAAGAAAAAAAAAGTTTTCAGTGATGTGGGACTTGCAATAACAGTGAGCGTTGTTTGTTTTTCTCTGCAGTTATGGCTTCAGGACCAGTCCACTACCCAGATCATGCCCGGGCTATGATAGCAATAGAAGTTAACAAGATAAGAGACATTGTGAGATGTTACTATGGGGGACAATTGCCTCCTCATGTGGCGATTCCTGGATATCCAGTGCAAGCATGTGTGATGTGCTTAAATGCTGGAAGGGACGTCTTCATGGTACCTCACTGTTCTGGGTGCTTAGAGAAATATGGTTTGTTTAAAGTACCCAAGATTCATTTGGCTCCCACATGGACAAAAGTTCAAGAATCTGCAGTTGGCAGCACACAGCACCAAGCGGAGCCTGTTGGAGAAGGCCCCTCAGAGTGTGGCACAAAGCTAGAGGGTGCAGATTTACAGACAGAACAATGTGCTGATGTTTCAGAGTCTGAGTCACAGAGAGACATTTCGGGAAGAGCATCAGTAGACCCTTGGAGAGAGAGGCTAGCCCAAGTCTCATAGATGAAGACGAGACGAGGGAGGCCTTTGAATGGGAGGTTTTGACCTCTGCGCCCAGCGAAGAGTGGACAGTCTCAGGAGTGAGGACGACTGCTCACTCCTGGGCACAGATTCTCAGTGAGGAAGAAGAAGAGGGGGAACCTATGTGGCCTTGTGAAAAAGGAACTGGTACACAGCCTCAAGCTCTTGCCTCAGAGGAACACATGGAAGAGAGTGGTGATTCCACTGCCCTGGCTGTGCAAGAAGAAGCCAGGGATCCATTTTTTGTGTAATTAAGAATGCGTAGCTGGCAGAACCAGGACTGGCCACCCCCAAGCCAGGCCAGAGGTCGCGGGTTGACCAAAGCTAATAAAGAGAAAGACTGGTTCGTAGGAAAGTGAATGAAATCTATGAGATGTCCTTTCCTACCTTTCCTCGGAGAGTCTGGGAGGAGATTGAAAAAAAGCAGAAAAGCCTGGATTTGGGAATAAGCAATGAAATATGTGCATCCTGATGCAAACAAGCATGTCAACAACAGAATGTTTCAAGAAAAATACAGCCAGTGGAAAGAGGCAGGACACTGTTTATTGACACTGTTCGAATTGTGGATGGAGAGGGACATGAAACCTTTCACAGTGTGAATTATGAGCGCCCAGGCGGGATAATAATTCCAGAACCTGACCCATTGTGCTATCAGCCACAATGCCAAGATCACCCTGCGAATGTGCCCATGCCTACCAAGTGGAAAGCAGAGCAGTGGTAGCCAGTGCTGCCATCCAGCCATTGCCGTACCTATGTTGTTCCACCAGACTCATGTTTTAGGAACCAGGTGCCCCACATTCATCAGTTCTACAGTGTACTGGCTGTTTGAATTGTCCTCAAAGACTCTCCCCTTCGGGACTTTGGCCTGCTAGAACTGTGCTTCACCGGGCTCCATCCCAGGAGAGACTCTTTAATGGACTTGCCTTCGGGCACTGTGGTCACTAGATGGGACTTTTAGGGCACTCCATTCCCCAAATATTGTGTATTGTAAATAATGTCATTGTTTTCTACCATTTTCTAATGTTTATACTGTTTTTTCTACTTTTCTAAAAAAATATTTTTTGGGATTCTTCAGTGTTCAGATGGTAGGGGGTTATATAGACTGTGTATGCAGATTAGGAGTGTGTGTTGTCTTTCTTTTTCTTGCAGGTGTTCCTGAAGAAGATGGAAGAGAAGACAAGAAGGGGAGGAATGACTCAGCGGAGTTTATCAGTAGTACTTTAGAGTGTAGTGTTTAAAGTACTGTTGTTGTTGTTACTGTGTGTAACTTTTTCTTCCACAGGTATGGTTGTCAGGGAGTGTGGGAGTAAGGCATAGTGTATGGTATTAGCTCCTAGTGTGTGGTTGCATGGTGTCCCGGGTTGGGGGGAGGTCCACTGTTTGTTTTGTTTTGGGAATTTTGAGTTAGAGGCAGACAGGTTTTCCCTAGAGAGCTAGTGGGGATAGACAGGCTGTGGTCTTGAACGGCCGTAGGGGCCGCAGTACTGATCTATTAGGGCTATGCTCTGGGCAGTTCTACCAGAGCCACTAGGTACCCATAGTCAGCTGGTAGAGTAGAGGCTGATGCGTCAGCCGAAGGCTCTAGGCCCTTAGTGTTGTCTGCCTGTGCCAGCACATGGTAGGGGAGAAGGTAGCGCTACCTCCCCGTAGTCAACACATAGGGTGAGATGGCCTAAGCCAGGTGGCTAATGACTGTGGACAGTCATTTTCCTGGCCCAGGGTGAGTGTAACCTCCCTGTTACCTGGGGTTACAAGAATCCTAGTTAGACCTAGTGGTAGGCAGCTTGTGAAACTCCAGTTAAATGGGTTTCACACTGTCTCATTCTGTTCTCATTCTCAGTTGAGACTGAGGGATGACATCATTTTAGAACTGTCGCAGCTGCATAAGCCACACTGGAATGTTGCAGTTGGAGGTTAGAGTAGACCGTTGGGGAATTTGAAGTCAGTCTGGAGGAGTCTGTGGCAGTATGTAGTAGAGGAAGGAGGTGCTCTGCTGTAAGCAGGCCCTCATAGTCCTAGGTTCTGTCAAAGAGCTATTTTTTTGTATAGGTGTGTGTTCTCACCTGAAGAAGAACACAAGAAGAGCCAAGTGAAGTGGTAGAGACCGCTTTCAGTGGTTCAGAGCCCCATCCCTGCGTGGATGGGGGGAAGGAATCAGCCTGTTTCCAGGGGCTACTCCCCTGGTCCGGCTAGGGAAAAAGAAGCTGCCTGAGTTAAGTTCGGTGCTGAGGCACCAGAAGTTCTGGACGAGATTTCTTTGAAGAGAAAATGCTTGTGGGGCACCTGCAACCAAGGGGTAAGTTTGCACTGCTAAAGGGCCAATGTGTTTTCACCTGAAACAAGATGAAACTAAAGTGACTGTTACTGTGGGGTCAGGAAAAGACAGTCAAGTACAGTTTGGAAGATGTGGGGATTGGACTGCTTAACTCTGTGGGGGTCTAGAGTAATGGACACAGCCACTTATTAAGTACGTTCAAGTTCAGCACAAATGGGATGTAAAGACAGTAGACTGAATGTGAATACATTTAAAGAGAATCTACACAGCAAAATGTTTTCAAGGATGAGGTGTTTACAGTCCAGAGAAATGGCCGGGTATGAATTATGGGAGCGAGAGGTGGGAGACCCCCCATCAGTAGTAACCAAATATACTTCTACGGGTTTGCATTTTACACCTGTTGCTTTCTCTCGGGTACTTGGCCAGTGCCTGAGGAAAGTACCCAGACATGGGATTGATGAGGAAGGTTCCCTGATGGAGCCAGAAGTGCTCATAGGTGGTTTAGTGAGCCACCAGTAAATGTTTCCATGCTATATGGAAAGTGTCCAAAGGGCTGGCATGATAGCTGAGCCATGGAAGGAAGGTAGTCCAAGTGGCTGGCAAGGGAGCCGAGCCAGGGAAACCCAGAGCAGAGTATAAGTTTGGGCTGTGTGTCCAGCGTGTTTCAGAGCCTGAGGGCTAAAGTGAATGAGGATGTGTTCTGATCTCTATAAATCTGCATTACCAGGAGTGTAGCCCTGTGGGGGTCCATCTATGCTTTGTTATTCTGCTTGGATGTAAATAAAAGCCACACTTTAGAATCCCACTTCTGGTGTTGGACATTACAGTTATTGCTTCCTGTGTCCAGAGTTACTTGGGTGCCCCTGTTGCAGAGTAGCCAAACCTAGCCAGTGTGCCGAGTGGCATATTTCTCCCCAAACCCAGCCCACCAGGTAGTGCTGTCAAGATGGAAACTACATACCTGGGTGGGGGTTACACCTGCAACTTAAATATCCAAACATTTTACCTTCTTGCAAGGATTACATTTAAATCCCCTTCCCTTGGGCCAAGTTTTATTTTTTCAATACCAGTAAACATCCATTTGTGTATTGCACTGTCCCTCATACTGTGTGTATGATGTGCTTTACCATATTCAAGGTTACCATGTATAATGCCCTTATATGTTCTCCCACACGTTCTTTTAATTTTCTTTTTGTACGACTCATACAATTTGCTCACAATAGCAACTTACTAAATAAATAACAAAACAGGTGTCACAATAAATAAATTCCATAATCTCCAACATTTTCCTATTTATGGGGTTCAAAAACTGTTTCACTGCACTTATGTGGCTACAATACTTGCACCTAGAACATTTAAAACATCCTTTGGGCAAGGAAGGTAACCAATTAGAAGTGACATTTTGTGGACATCTGCTTGTTGCTGGAACAATGGGAGGGGGAAGGGGGAGAAAGAGGTTGTCTCAACAATGCTAAACCTGTAGCTGACTGGTAACTCCATGTCAATCTATTGCCCAAATTTGGAGGTCTTTCATAGACCATGCGTGGAAAACCAGTAACACGTTGAGACACGTTTTCCTCTGTTTGCAAGATGCACCAGTGTTTATGAATAATATTTTCTTTGTTTTGACTCCACACTGAAAGTTATAACAACATTCATTCTCTGCTGAATTTGTTTGTTATTGTCAGCTAATAATGTTGCTCTAGGCACATTCGAGGCACATTCCGTAGCTTCTGTGATGTCATTGCTACCATAACCCCATTCCATAAACCTTGTCTCAAGATCATTAGCCCAGTATTTATAACCTTCCTCAGTACTACAGTTCCTACAGGCACAGATGAACTGACTTCTTGGAATGGGTCTCACGGTATGTCTAGGATTACATGAATTTGCTAAGAGGACTGAATTTCTATCAGTACTCTTACGGTACAGGGATGTTTTTAGCCCATTATCTAAATCTTTAGAAATCAAAATATCCAAAAATGAAATCTGCATTGATTCCACATTTAAATTGAATCATAAGTGAGGCTTGCTTGCTTCCAGGTATTGTACAAAACTCTGAAGTTCAACTACACTCCCTTGCCAAATTAAAAAACAATCATCTATGTAACATTTATAAATCAAAATATGCTGAAAATGGGTTGACCTGCGAATCATAGATAAACTGCTCCTCCCACATCCCCGTGTATAAATTAGTGAAATTGGGAGCAAAAGATGCTCCCATCATTGTATCGTTTGTCTGAATGACATATTGGCCCCTGAACATAAACAAATTACATTCCTGCACAAACTGTGATAGTTCTAAAAGGAACTCAGAGGATAGCTCATCAATTTCCAGTTTTCTTAAATAATATCCAAGGGCCTGTAACCCTCCCTAAATGGGGGATATTAGTGTACAATGACTCCACATTGAGTGTGACCAAAAGGTCAGTCTCCTTGACATGGAGTTCATTGAAGATGTTAAGGGCATGTTTTTTGTCCTTAACATGTGACACAAAAGGTTTTATGTAATGATCTACCAACTGGCTGAGGGGTTCAGTAATGGAACCAATACTGGCCACTATCGGTCTGCCAGGGGATTAGACAAACTCTTGTGTACCTTAGGGAGGAGATATATCGATGGACAAACGGGATTTTCCACATTAAGAAATTTGTGAGGGTCCATATCAATTACTCCAGACTGCAATGCCAATAATAAAAATCTGTCAATTTTTGATTCAGTTTAAATGTGGAATCAATGCAGATTTCATTTTTGGATATTTTGATTTCTAAAGATTTAGATAATGGGCTAAAAACATCCCTGTACCGTAAGAGTACTGATAGAAATTCAGTCCTCTTAGCAAATTAGGAAAACTTGTCTCAACATGTTACTGGTTTTCCACACATGTTCTATAAAAGACCTCCAAATTTGGGCAATAGATTGACATGGAGTTACCTACTGGCTACAGGTTTAACATTGTTGAGACAACCTCTTTTCCCCATCCCCCACCCCCCATCATCCCAGCAACAACCAGGTCCATCTTGTAAATGAGCTTGCTCAATGATGTTCACCTGGATAAATAAAGATTTTGATTGATTGATTGATTGATTGAACCAGATGTCCACAAAATGTCACTTCTAATTGGTTACCTTCCTTGCCCAAAGGATGTTTTAAATGTTCTAGGTGCAAGTATTGTAGCCACATAAGTGCAGTGAAACAGTTTTTGAACCCCATAAATGGGAAACATACAAACATAGAAACATAGAATTTGAAGGCAGATAAGAACCGCTTGGCCCACCCAGTCTGCCCATTTCCCTTCCTGGTGGATAAGCTGCAGATTCTAGTTAATCAACAGCTTACTTCCTCCTGCCACCCACTAGAATTGTCTTATGTCTGTTCCAGGCATTCTTGAATTCTCCCACTGTTCTTGACTACACAATCTCCTCAAGAAGGCTGTTCCATGCATCCACAACTCTCTCTGTGAAAAAATACTTTCTAACATTACCTTTGAGCCCCCGTCTATCTTCAAATTGTGCCCCTTTGTTCTTGCACATCTCTTCTTCTGAAAGATACTACCCTCTTGTACCTTGTTAATTCCCTTGAGATACTTGAAAGTTTCTATAGTGTCCCCCCATCCCTCCTTTCCTCAAGGGTATGCATATTAAGCTGCTTTAGTCTCTCCTCATACGTCTTCTGGTGCAGACTTTGCAACATTTTGGTTGCCCTCCTCTGAACAGCCTCCACTCTGCCTATGTCTTTGCGGAGATGGGATCTCCAGAGTTGCACGCAGTACTCCAGGTGGGGTCTCACTAACTGTCTGTAGAGAGGGATAACAACTTCCTGTTTTCTACTGTTGATGCCTCTCCCTATGCATCCCAGTATCCCCTCAGCCCTCCTTACTGACTTCTCACATTGCTTGCCCACTTTTAGGTCATCTGATATACTGTAATTACTCCTAGGTCTCTTTTGATTTTTGTTGTTGTTATTAACTCACCCCCCATTGTGTACTCTTCCCCTGGGTTTTTGTTTCCCAGATGCATTGCCTTGCACTTCTTTGCATTGAATCTGAGCTGCCAAATATTTGACCATTCCTCCAACCTTGCCAAGTCCCTTTTTATTCTTTCCACCCCACCTTGTGTATCAACCCTGTTGCAGATCTTTGTGTCATCTGCAAAGAGGCATACCTTTCTTTCCAGGTGCTCTCCAATGTCACTTATAAAGATATTAAAGAGGACTGGTCCCAGTACCGAACCCTGCGGTATCCCACTAGTTACCCTCCTTTCTTTACTGTGGATTCTGTTTACTATTACCCTTTGAGTCCTGTTGTCCAGCCATTTTTTTTATCCAGGCTACCACCTTGATAAATGTTAGATATTATGGAATTTATTTATTGTGACACCTGTTCTGTTATTTAGTTAGCAAGTTGCTATTGTGGAGCATATTGTGTGAGTCGTACAAAAAGAAAATTGAAAGAACGTGTGGGAGAACATATAAGGACCATTATACATGGTAACCTTGAATATTCTATAGCATGTCATATACACAGTATGAGGGACAGTGCAATACACAAATGGATGTTTACTGGTATTGGAAAAATAAAACTTGGTCCGAGGGGAGGGGATTTAAATGTTATCCTTGCAAGAAGGTAAAATGTTTGGATATTTAAGTAGCAGGCAATGAATTATCCAGGACTTAGCGATCAAATGGAATTACCACATCATTTGTATGCCAGAACAACAGTAAGACTAGGTCATGAATACTTTTGCACAGCATTCACAAAAGAAGATGAGGATGAGTTACCTAAACCAGACAGTAGAAGCACTCTGGGTAGGGGGGTTGACACCAGTCCATTTACAGAAGAAAGAGTCCTGGAAGAACTCCTAAAACTCAAGGTGGACAAAGCAATGGGGCCTGACGGGATTCACCCCAGAATCCTAAAAGAACTAAGGGAGGACCTAGTGACACCACTGACCACACTTTTTAACAAATCATGGGAGGATGGGGTGGTACCTGAGGACTGGAGGAGGGCAGATGTGATTCCCCTTCACAAAAGTGAGAGCAAGGCAGAAGCAGGAAACTACAGACCTGTAAGTTTGACCTCAGTGGTAGGGAAAATGATGGAATCATTACTGAAAGAAAGAATTTTTGAGTACCTAGAGGCCAGCGGGGCACAGGACACAAAGCAGCATGGATTTACAGCAGGAAGGTCATATCAGATGAATCTAATTGATTTCTTTGACTGGGTGACCAAAGTAATAGACCAGGGAGGGGCCGTGGATATGGCCTACCTAGACTTTAGCAAGGCATTTGACACAGTCCCGCACAAAAGACTAATAATCAAGTTAGCCAGCCTGGGAGTGGGTTCCAGGGTGGTAGCCTGGGTGGGCAAACTGGCTGCACAACAGGACACAGAAGGTAATAGTGAATGGAACACATTCCGAAGAAAGGGGAGTTACTAGTGGAGTACCTCAGGGCTCAGTACTGGGTCCAGTCCTCTTTAACATCTTTATAGGTGACATTGCAGAGGGTCTGGAGGGAAAGGTATGCCTCTTTGCAGATGACACAAAGATCTGTAACAGAATTGATACACAAGGGGGGGTAGAAAGGATGAGAAGGGACTTGTCAAGGTTGGAAGAATGGTCAGACATATGGCAACTTAGATTCAATGCAAAGAAGTGCAAAGTAATGCACCTGGGAAACAAAAACCCAGGAGAAGAGTACATAATAGCAGGGGAGGTACTAACAATCAATCAATCAATCAATCAATCAATCAAAATCTTTATTTAATCAGGCGAACATCATTGAGCATAGCTCATTTACAAGATGGACCTGAGTGGTCAAGAAGTGCAAGTGTTATTACATTGACAAGGGTATCATAAACAGTAATACAATGACATGGGTAACAAAAACAGTAATACAATGACATAAGTGCTAGTATATAACAATATACATATGTACAAGGCATTAACACTTTTAATCTGGGAGACAGTAGGCAGTTGGCACATCAGAGTTAATATGTAGATTATAGGACCTAGCAGGCATTTTGAGGGTGAATCTTGGGACTGGGAACTGGAATTTTTCAGCATATAGAAACACGAGCAGAAAAAGGGGGTGGATAGGGCAATGAATTAGGCCTTGTGGAAGCAGTTGCAGAGTTCTGGGAATAGGGTGGTGAATAATCTTTGAAGGATATTAAGGGTGGGAGGTTATTTAGCTTCATGGTTTTTTGGATTGAGTTCCAAACAATTGCTAGTGAGTGGCTGATAGCAGCCTCCCAAGCTGGGTGCAGGCAATGGGGACCTTAAGAATGATAATTTTGCTGATCCTTAGGTTGTATGGCCTAGAAGTGATTTGAGTAAAACAGTCCGAGATGTAGGTAGGTAGCTTGCCTGATAAGGCTTTGAAAATCCAAATTGCAGCATTCCTGTTTCTTCTGTGTTGTAATGATGACCAGTTAACTGCCTTATAAAGGGAACAATGGTGGGTGCTGAAGGGAAGGTCAGTAATGAATCTGATGGACCTGTGGTATAGGGTGTCCAGTTTATTTAAGAGGGGGAGTGAACAGTGTCCATACAGAAAGTCAGCATAGTCAATGAGGAATAGGAATGAAGCCTGGATTAATCTTTTTTTGGAGTCTCTGTTGAGGTAGTGCTTTATTCTAAAAAATAAACCAAGCCTTTGTCTCAGTTTCTTTAGTAGCTCCTCAATATGTACAGAAAAGTCAAGTTTGTTATCAATCCAGACACCAAGATATTTGAAGTTATCAACGTATTCCAGCTTCTCTCAAGTAAGGTGGTTAGTTGTAGAGTAGTAGATGATGGGGTAGTGGCAGAGCAACTTTGTGAGGAAAAGAGCATAGCTTTTGTTTTTTGGCATTTAGAAGTAGTTTTTATCCAGCAAGTTGTGTTGTAGGATGGAGAATTCAGCTTGTAGCAGTTCACAGGCTTTAGACAATGAAGGATTGCTAACATATAGCACAGTATCATCAGCAAACAGATGGATGTTTGATTGAGTGAGGTTAGCATCAATATTATTAATATAGATGGCAAAGAGGATGGGGCCAAGAATAGAGCCTTGGGTACACCTCTTAGCAGTGGTTTTAAAGTGGATAGGTAGTTTCCATTTTTACCAGTTGTGATCTGTCTGATAGATAGCACTTGAACCAATTGAGTGAAGGGAATCCAACCCTATTGAACCAAGGAGATGATCAGTGATTCATGATCCACTGTGTCAAATGCTTTGCTCAAATCCAGGAACACAGCACAGGTACTATTCTTCTTATCCATAGCAGTCTGCCAGTCGTTGGTTACTTTGGCTAGGGCTGAAATGGTGCTGTGCCTTGATCTAAATCCTGATTGTACTGTGTTTAGGAGGTTATTGTTATCCAGGTAGACCTTTAATTGTGAGTTTACTAACTTTTCGAGCATCTTGGACAGAACTGATAGGATTGAAATGGGTTGTAATTATTGAGATCCATGGGATCACCAGATTTGAGTAAAGGAACTACTTGAGCTGTTTTCCAAGTGGAGGAATGGATCCAGTGGTGAGGAAAGAATGAAGAGATGAGTGAGGGCAGATAAGACTTGAGATGCAATCTTGAGGAAGTAGGGGTCAGGAGTCTGTACCTGCACTTTTGAAGTATCCAAGTTGGAGAGGAGATCTTCCACTTCTTTCAATGTTATTGGGTTGAAAGAGAAGGTTGATATAGCCTTTGGCCCATGGTGGATTGAAGATTCAAGGAAGATCTCAGGAATTTGCAGGTGAAGAGTCAAATGCTAGTCCAGCTGTGGTGAAGTGGTCATTGAAGGTATTTAGAATTCTTGTTTATCCGTAATTTCTGTGTTATTTAGTAGCAGTTTGCAGGTTAAGGCAGGAGTAGAGTTTTGAACCCAAGATACCCTTTATAGTTCCCAGAGCCTGGTAGGGTTATTATAGGAGGCATCCAATTCAGCTCTATAATAGGCCGCTTGGCAGATCTTATTTGTGTTGTACATGAATTTCTTGCTTTTCTGAAATTTAGCCAATCTATGGAGTCCTTAGTTTTCTTGCCTTTTTCCATAGTTTGTCTCTGGATAGCAAGGCTGTTTTAAGATCAGTGGTGAACCAGGGCAGGACCTGCTTTAGTTCTGATATTGGTGAATGGTGCATGAATATTTAGAGCATTAGTGATAATGTCCTTTAAGATCTGGAGAGCTATTTCACTGAGGTTGTAGGTAGAAATCTTGCCAATATATTGTGTTACTCGGTCATGGAGGTAACCTGGTATGTTGAACTTCTTTTTGACCTTTTGGGGACAAATTCAGCAGGGTTGGATGGTTTGGGTGAATATCTTATGCCAGCTATGGGACAATGGTCACTTACATCATTCGGTAGTACTCCTGCATGAGTATATAAGTGAGGCTTATTTACCAACATAATATCAGGGTAGAGCTGTTGCTGAATTTTTAGGTTAACCCTGGTTGGGTCTTTTATTAGCTGTGTAAAGCCATAGGTGTCACAGAATGTTACCAATGGAGCAGATGCATTAGATAGCCAGTTTAAATTCAAATCACCAAGGATGACGGTATCTTCAGGGCCTAGATTGGTTATTGACCCCAGGTGAGATAGTAATTTGAGGCCTGCTGAGGGGCCTATAGCAGCCAATCAATTTAAATGGAGACAAGTTTGGAAGGATATTTTGATTGATAAACATTCAAATTCCTTTAGTTGGATGTGATGATGAGGCAGGTAGCAGAGATGGTGTCCTTAATGTATATGGCTACCCACCACCCCTGAAGGGCGATCTGCTCTGAAGAGCTGATAGTTGGTAAGGTTTACAACACTGTCTTTGGTCGATGGTTTGAGCCAAGATTCAGAGATGACCAGAAAGTCAGGCATGGTATGTGCCACCCAGGCCTGTATTACGGAGAATTTTTTAAAAGGCTGCAGGCATTGATATGTAGGAAACTTAGGCCATTTATAGAGGATAAATCAGCAGGGGAAAAATACTTTCAATGGGGCCAAGATTTATTTCAATGGTACCAAAACAGATCAGAAGGTAGAAGATTAATTTGAGGAGGGCACCAAGGGACAAGGATAGTGAGTGGTCAGGCATTTTCCTAATCCTGGGTGCCTGCTGTGAGCTGAGTGATGGTCCTGATATATGGATGCAAAATTTTCATAGCATAATATTTTAATGGACAGGCATAGTGGATTAATAAAAGCCATGATACAAGTAGGGTGCCAGGGCTGTGCTGAATTGATAGGGTGGCCTTATGTGGGATATCCAGAGGTTGCATTGCAAGCGTGGTTCAGGATGAATAAGGAATCTGTGGTTGGCCCTTGTGATGGTAGAGATGGGCAGGTCGTATTAACTGAGTTATTTATCTTGACACTGGGTATAGCATTGATATCATAAGGGATTGGGTGAGATATAAGGCTCAGGAGCAAAGGAGCAAAGTAGCATTGTGGAGGTTAGGTATGGGTTAAGGAGGAAGGAAGGGATGTGGTGTGGATTAAGAAATGGCGGGAGAAAGTGTATAAAGTAATCAACCAAGAGGGGGAGGGGGGCGGGAAAAAATTTTGCGGCTTCGCCATGCTGCTTCTACCTGCTTCTCGGCCTCCTGGAACTCCCCAGGTCGATTGCACAGGTGCCGCCGACCCGCCGGCGTCTCGGAGCCCCTCCGCTCTTGGGATCTCGAGGGCTGCGCCTTCTACAAGGTGGGGGACAGAGGAGAAGGCAGTCAGTAAAGTACCTTTATTGCAGTAATCTGCAACAAGGTGCTAAAACTTGAGATCTGCACAACAATAGACTGGGAGGGTATGGGGGTTAGGCGCCTAAGCGTCTAGCCCACACAACAATTCAAAAGACTGTCACACTTAATTTTAACATAGAAAAAACAGCCCATAAACCAGGCACAAAGTAAGAGAAAACAGCACTTTTTATGAGAATTTCAAAATAAATACAGAAAAGCAGAAATCCCAGCCAGAATAGTGCAGCAAACCCCAGTTTAAGTCTATGGGGAAGGCGCACCAATCGGAAGCAAGGCACAGTCTGCGGTCGCTTTCCGATTGGTTTGCGGCTTTGCCAGTACCTTCTGCCTGCTTCTCCCGGCCTCCTGGAACCCTTGGTCGGCTGCACAGGTGCCGCCGACCCGCCCGTCTCGGAGCCCCTCCGCTCTTGGGATCTCGAGGGCTGCGCCTTCTACAAGGTGGGGGACAGAGGAGAAGGCAGTCAGTAAAGTACCTTTATTGCAGTAATCTGCAACAAGGTGCTAAAACTTGAGATCTGCACAACAATAGACTGGGAGGGTATGGGGGGTTAGGCGCCTAAGCGTCTAGCCCACACAACAATTCAAAAGACTGTCACACTTAATTTTAACATAGAAAAACAGCCCATAAACCAGGCACAAAGTAAGAGAAAACAGCACTTTTTATGAGAATTTCAAAATAAATTACAGAAAAGCAGAAATCCCAGCCAGAATAGTGCAGCAAACCCCAGTTTAAGTCTATGGGGAAGGCGCACCAATCGGAAGCAAGGCACAGTCTGCGGTCGCTTTCCGATTGGTTTGCGGCTTTGCCCGTACCTTCTGCCTGCTTCTCCCGGCCTCCTGGAACCCTTGGTCGGCTGCACAGGTGCCGCCGACCCGCTGGCGTCTCGGAGCCCCTCCGCTCTTGGGATCTCGAGGGCTGCGCCTTCTACAAGGTGGGGGACAGAGGAGAAGGCAGTCAGTAAAGTACCTTTATTGCAGTAATCTGCAACAAGGTGCTAAAACTTGAGATCTGCACAACAATAGACTGGGAGGGTATGGGGGGTTAGGCGCCTAAGCGTCTAGCCCACACAACAATTCAAAAGACTGTCACACTTAATTTTAACATAGAAAAAACAGCCCATAAACCAGGCACAAAGTAAGAGAAAACAGCACTTTTTATGAGAATTTCAAAATAAATACAGAAAAGCAGAAATCCCAGCCAGAATAGTGCAGCAAACCCCAGTTTAAGTCTATGGGGAAGGCGCAACAATCGGAAGCAAGGCACAGTCTGCGGTCGCTTTCCGATTGGTTTGCGGCTTTGCCCGTACCTTCTGCCTGCTTCTCCCAACAACAACAAAAATGGAAAGGGACTTGGGGGTAGTCATATCCGATGACCTAAACTGGGTAAGCAATGTGAGAAGTCAGTAAGGAGAGCCAGGGGGATACTGGGATGCATAGGAAGGGGCATCACAAGTAGAAAAAGGGAAGTGGTTATCCCTCTGTACAGACAGTTGGTGAGACCCCATCTGGAATACTGTGTGCAGTTTTGGAGACCTCATCTACGCAAGGACATAGACACAATGGAAGCAGTCCAGAGGAGGGCAACTAAAATGGTGTAGGGTCTGCATCAGAAACCATATGACGAGAGAGAGACTGAGAGAGCTTAATATGTATACCCTTGATGAAAGGAGGGATGTGGGGACATGA
Organism: Neoceratodus forsteri; assembly: GCA_016271365.2. Taxonomy (NCBI): domain Eukaryota; kingdom Metazoa; phylum Chordata; order Ceratodontiformes; family Ceratodontidae; genus Neoceratodus; species Neoceratodus forsteri. The sequence continues at coordinate 78,339,831 of CM028133.1, read as the reverse complement.
TAGAAACTTTCAAGTACCTCAAGGGAATCAACAAAGTCCAGGAGGGTAGCATCTTTCAGAAAAAGAGAGGTATAAGAACAAGGGGGCACAATTTAAAGATAGAGGGGGGACGGCTCAGGGGTAATGTGAGGAATTTTTTTTTCACTGAGAGATTGGTGGATGCATGGAACCGCTTTCCTTGGGAGGTTGTTGGGTCTAAAACAGTGGGGGAATTCAAACACACATGGGACAGACATAAGGCAATTGCAGTGGGGGGTTGCAGGAAGTAGGCTGTTGGTTAACTAGAATCTGCAGCTTATCCAATAGGAAGGGAAGTGGGCAGAGTGGTCCTTATCTGCCATCAAAGTCTATGTTTCTATAGACATAGAAACATAGAAACATAGAATTTGACGGCAGATAAGGACCGCTTGGCCCACCCAGTCTGCCCATTTCCCTACCTACTGGATAAGCTGCAGATCCTAGTTAACCAACAGCCTACTTCTTCCTACCCCCACCCCCCAGAATTGCCTTATGACTATCCCATGCATGCTTGAATTCCCCCACTGATTTTGACTCCACAACCTCCTCCCGAAGGCTGCTCCATGCATCCTCAACTCTCTCTGTGAAAAAAATACTTCCTTAAATTACCTGAGCCGCCTCCCTCTATCTTCAAATTGTGCCCTCTTGTTCTTGCACACCCTTTTTGAAAGATGCTACCCTCTTGACTTTGTTGATTCCCTTGAGGTACTTAAAGTTTCTCATGTCCCCTCCCTCCTTTCCTCGAGGCTATACATATTAAGCTCCTTAAGTCTCTCTTCATACGACTTCCGGTGCAGACCCTGCACCATTTTAGTTGCCCTCCTCTGGACAGCTTCCATCCTGTCTATGTCTTTGCGGAGATTGGGTCTCCAGAACTGCACACAGTACTCCAGATGGGGTCTCACCAGCTGTCTGTATGTTTCTATGAGGACCATAAGTAACTGCTTGTGTAAGTAAGATGTAGTAGATAATATTAACTATTTAATTCCAATGCTTGTAATTGATGTACTGATGTCAGTTGGTGATGCACTGGTTTTTAATTGAATCATTAATTGTATATACTATTTAAGTAAGTTGATGCATATAGTATGATACTCTTAACAAAGCCCAGTGTGTCTGTACAAAGTGTTGAGCACTTTGTGGGTTGGCATGGAGAGGTGATTAAAGTGTGATTTGATGCTGCTGATTTTGTATAATAAAAAAAAGGATTCAAATACTACAAAGTAGTGATTTGTGTTTCAATACTCCTAGTGTGAGTATGTGCTACAGTTCCCTGGATTTTGTCTACATGAACTACATTACTGTTTGCACCACGTACTGTGAAGCGGCTCTAGTTTGCTTTTTATAACTCCCAACAGACTTCCTGTCTCACTCGATCTTACGGGTAGCAAGCAATAAACTCAGTGAGTGAATTTCTCCTCCCCCGCCAATTCTGTTTTACACTAGATAGTGTCTCACAGCAGTTGGACAGTGATACAGTAGAATGCATTCGTTCATTCGCTCGTTCAGTCATTTATTTATGTGATCTTCACAGTGCTTATAAGCCCTGTGTAAACCTAGGCATAGTGCTCATTTTATGATGGATCTCACTGTTTGTTTTCAACACATACATCATTGCTCACATGAATGTGTCCCCTGATCGCCATGTCTGGATTTACATCTCTGACCAGTGATTGTACAGGGCCCAACTGGTTGAGGGGTTGGGTTTGTTCTTTCTCTTGCAGTGGGGGGGTCTGTTCCAGAACAAATAAGAAATAGCCTGGTGCCTACACCCAGAAATAATTAATGAACCAGATGCTGCATGCAGTACCACTCCCTGGGATGCAGTACCTACCCAACTCCCTACATTGGATTGGACCACCCCCTTGAAGACCAATAAGACACTTATTGCCTTTGCCAACAACACTTCAATCAGTTTGCACAAAATGGTTACACACACAGATGTAGAACTCAATGAATTTATAATGCTTTTATTGTGTGACACAGTTCTGAAAGCTGAAAATGAACAGGGGGTTAAATAGCTGAGTCATTTTAAGCACTCCCATCCTGCAATGATACCTCCTAGGAGCCACTATACTGTGGGTCACAACAGCCCTCCCAGATCCCACACAGTCAGACTCCTACAGTTTTGTATATTGCATAAGTTATATTTTAACCCCCTTCAATTGTACAGAATAGGCAGATCCAGTTCCTTTTCCTGCTCCCGTTGTGGGTTGAGGGAGGGTAATCTGAGGCATATTTTATGGGACTGTCCCAAGATAGTGCCTTTTGGGACTGCTATCTGCAGGTCCCTAGATCCCTTTCTATTCTTGGAATCTTTTTTCACACCACAGATATGCCTAGTATTATACTATCTGACAGCTGTTTGGTCCATGTACGGCCTTTATGCCATTGATTTCCGTTACAGCCAAACTGGTAATAGTTTGACACTGGCTGAATGATTCCACACCTTCTTTTAAGGAGTGGCATGCTGAGATCCTACAGGCTCTTGAAATTGAGAAACATATTGTCCGTAGACAAGATAGACTGAATAACTATGTTACTGTGGTCACCACTGCTTGCTTTCCTCCCTGTTTCGATGCATTCTTTCTCAGCTAGGGATCAGGTTAGCTAGGTACTGGATCTGCCTGTTCTCTTCCTCCTTATAGTGATTTTGTTTCCTCTTGTCTGCCATTTTCCTTAATTTGTTTTTTAGGACCAGAACTGCATGTATGAATTTTCCTCTTTTTCTAAACTGTAACGGTCCTCTGGGTCCTTTGGGGTGTGTGAGAGGGTTGGGTATTTGGGAGGGGGTTGGTCCTGTTTGGTTTACTCTGTTGCAAGTTGTTGATTCTTGTTGTTTTGTTGTGACTGTTTTTTTCTGTACTGGTAAAGAAAAACTTAAATAAAGTGCATTAAATTGAAAAAAAAATTATCCCACACAATCACTGATGCACCTACCCAAACAAGGAGCACAATGATGACTTAGTTTAGACAGGGTGTGGTATAACTTTAAGAAGTTACCAGTACTAAAACTATAATCTCAAGTATGAAAACCTTAACCAATACCTCTGGGTACCCAGAGTTGCACTGAGAACTGGTGCAAGCCTGGTAGCTATGTTGCCTGGGTTCTTTTGGTGGTTCACTTGTTTAAAGAATTAGCAAGCTTGCATTTCAACCCTCAAACAGGCCATGTTGTGGTAGCACAATTTAGAACTCAAAACTCTTAATGAAAAGTGTTAGAAAATCAATTTGTAATCCAGATGAGGTAATTGTAATCCAGATGGGAAAAGTACAAAGATCTCAGACAGCAATGCCAGCCCATGAATGAGGCAGTCAGTCGAGGCAGGAATCAGCACACAGCAGTGTGTTGAGCAGAATTTGGATTGGGCACCACCAGCCAGGATATGAAGCACATCGGACCCTCTCAGATGCTTTACAGCAGCAGCACAGCCCTTCCGGCTCAACTCCCACAGCACAGCCCTTCTGGCTCAACTCCCACAGCACAGACCTTCTGGCTCAACTCCCACAGCACAGCCCTTCTGGATCACCTCTCCCAGCACAGCCCTTCTGGCACAACTCCCACAGCACACCCCTTCGGGCTCAACTCCCACAGCACAACCCTTCTGGCTCACCTCTCCCAGCACAACCCTTCTGGCTCACCTCTCCCAACACAGCCCTTCTGGCTCACCTCTCCCAGCACAGCCCTTCTGGCTCAACTCCCTCAGCAAAGCCCTTCGAGCTCAACTCCTTCAGCACACCCCTTCTGGCTCAACTCCCACAGCAAAGTCCTTCTGGCTCAACTCCCAAAGCACAGCCCTTCTGGCTCGCCTCTCCCAGCACAGCCCTTCGAGCTCAACTCCCTCAGCACAGCGGTTCTGGCTCAACTCCCTCTGCACAGCCCTTCTGGCTCAACTACCACAACACAGCCCTTCTGTCTCAACTCCCACAGCACAGACCTTTTGGCTCAACTCCCACAGCATGGCCCTTCTGGCTCACCTCTCCCAGCACAGCCCTTCTGGCTCAACTCCCACAGCACGGCCCTTCTGGCTCACCTCTCCCAGCACAGCCCTTCTGGCTCAACTCCCACAGCACAGCCCTTCTGGCTCAACTCCCACAGCACGGCCCTTCTGGCTCACCTCTCCCAGCACAGCCCTTCTGGCTCAACTCCTACAGCACAGCCCTTCTGGCTCAACTCCCACAGCTCAGCCCTTCTGGCTCAACTCCCACAGCTCAGCCCTTCAGGCTCAACTCCCACAGCACAGCCCTTCTGTCTCAACTCCCACAGCACAGACCTTCTGGCTCAACTCCCTCAGCACAGCCATTCTGGCTCACCTCTCCCAGCACGGCCCTTCTGGCTCAACTCCCACAGCACGGCCCTTCTGGCTCAACTCCCACAGCTCAGCCCTTCTGGCTCAACTCCCACAGCACAGCCCTCCTGGCTCAACTCCCACAGCTCAGCCCTTCTGTCTCAACTCCCACAGCATGGCCCTTCTGGCTCAACTCCCACAGCACAGCCCTTCTGGCTCAACTCCCACAGCACGGCCCTTCTGGCTCACCTCTCCCAGCACAGCCCTTCTGGCTCAACTCCCACAGCACAGCCCTTCTGGCTCAACTCCCACAGCACGGCCCTTCTGGCTCACCTCTCCCAGCACAGCCCTTCTGGCTCAACTCCTACAGCACAGCCCTTCTGGCTCAACTCCCACAGCTCAGCCCTTCTGGCTCAACTCCCACAGCTCAGCCCTTCAGGCTCAACTCCCACAGCACAGCCCTTCTGTCTCAACTCCCACAGCACAGACCTTCTGGCTCAACTCCCTCAGCACAGCCATTCTGGCTCACCTCTCCCAGCACGGCCCTTCTGGCTCAACTCCCACAGCACGGCCCTTCTGGCTCAACTCCCACAGCTCAGCCCTTCTGGCTCAACTCCCACAGCACGGCCCTCCCGGCTCAACTCCCACAGCTCAGCTCTTCTGTCTCAACTCCCACAGCATGGCCCTTCTGGCTCAACTCCCACAGCACAGCCCTTCTGGCTCAACTCCCACAGCACACCCCTTCTGGCTCAACTCCCTCAGCACAGCCCTTCTGGCTCACCTCTCCCAGCACACCCCTTCTGGCTCACCTCTCCCAGCACAGCCCTTCTGTCTCAACTCCCGCAGCACAGCCCTTCTGGCTCATCTCTCCCAGCACAGCCCTTCTGGCTCAACTTCCACAGCATGGCCCTTCTGGCTCACCTCTCCCAGCACAGCCCTTCTGGCTCAACTCCCACAGCACACCCTTTCGGGCTCAACTCCCACAGCACACCCCTTCTGGCTCACCTCTCCCAGCACAGCCATTCTGGCTCACCTCTCCCAACACAACCCTTCTGGCTCACCTCTCCCAACACAGCCCTTCTGGCTCAACTCCCACAGCACACCCCTTCGGGCTCAACTCCCACAGCACAACCCTTCTGGCTCAACTCCCACAGCACAGCCCTTCTGGCTCAACTCCCACAGCACAACCCTTCTGGCTCAACTCCCACAGCACAGCCCTTCTGGCTCACCTCTCCCAGCACACCCCTTCTGGCTCAACTCCCACAGCACAGCCCTTCTGGCTCACCTCTCCCAGCACAGCCCTTCTGGCTCACCTCTCCCAGCACAGCCCTTCTGGCTCAACTCCCTCAGCACACCCCTTCTGGCTCAACTCCCACAGCACACCCCTCCTGGCTCAACTCCCACAGCACACCCCTTCTGGCTCAACTCCCACAGCACACCCCTTCTGGCTCACCTCTCCAGCACAGCCCTTCTGGCTCACCTCCCAGCACAGCCCTTCTGGCTCAACTCCCACCAGCACACCCTTCGGCTCAACTCCCACAGCACACCCCTTCTGGCTCAACTCCCACAGCACACCCCTTCTGGCTCAACTCCCACAGCACAGCGCTTCTGGCTCAACTACCACAGCACACCCCTTCTGGCTCACCTCTCCCAGCACACCCCTTCTGGCTCAACTCCCACAGCACAGCCCTTCTGGTTCACCTCTCCCAGCACAGCCCTTCTGGCTCACCTCTCCAGGCACAGCCATTCTGGCTCAACAGTAACAGCTCACAGGATCACTAAGCATCGGCTTCACAGTTCCCAAGGAGCCCAGATCCCAAGAGCTACCCCCATAGTCCAGCTCCTCTCTAGATCAAAAGTACCTATGTACTTAGGGCACATGCCCTGTGACTCCTCATTCCACAATTCAGGGATAGCAGGCACCCTACCTGGCTCTCCTCAGCTTAATGGAGGTACAGCTCTTTGTCTCTGGTTTCTCAGCGCAGCAGCTTTTGCAGAATTTGGAATCTCTCAGCAGCTCTCCCAGCAGCTGCCTTCTGCAGTTGCCCTTCTGTCAGTCACGTAGATACCGTAGGGGCGCAGGATGAGGCTCACAGTATTTGGCACGATGAGCCCAGGAAAGGACTCACAAGATCTAGGCCTGGCTAGCCTCCAGGCCTCTCAAGCAGCACCAGGTTTGTTCACCTGAGTCTCTCCCCAACTGCCACAAGCTCCTCATGAGCCCAGAAACTTCTTTCTTTCAATTCTGTCTATAAATGGCTCACCAGGGCTGTCAATCTGCCCGTTTTCCCTATTTAGCTTCCTGACTGACCCTTTGAGCCTGCTAGTTCATTTGGGAAGGACTCTGACATCACTAGTCCACATAATCCCCTCTGTTCACTCCCTCTCGCTCTCTCTCGCCCTCTGTCAGGCTTCTAGCCCTCTGATTGGCTGAATGGCTGGGGTAAAAGAGCACCAAGATGGCTGCAACTTTGTACTGATGCTCTTGGGATCTGGGCTCCTTGGGAACTGTGAAGCTGCTGCTTAGTGATCCTGTGAGCTGTTATTGTGCTCTGAAGTCCTTTATCTTATTTATTTTTCTATCCCCTTAAGCGTGCTGTCCCAGGGGGGTGTTTTAGCCCCCCATGGTTATTGTCTGGTGGGTTGGGTGCAGTCAGTGGTGCAGTGGGTCATGAGTTGGGAGGGTGGCAGGGTTGACAGCAGGGAGCAGTGGAGAGGAGCCCCTTGCTGCATGTGCTCCTGCTTTGTCAGCAGCAATTGGTGGCACTGTGCATTGAGGCACTGAAATGGAGTTTGTCCCGGAAGCCTCCAGTCCCTGCTTCCAGAATTGGTGGACCTGAGCACAAGAAACCATGGCTGCAGCCACAAAAGCAAAGAGCACAGGAGGCACTAAAGAGTTCCCTGCAGCACAACTCTGTCACCACACCACACATGCGGTCGAACAACAGCCGGGCTGCACAGTGCTTCAGCAGGCTGGGAGCCTTCAGTAAGGTGGCAGCACAAGTGCCCAGGTAAGACCCCTCCTAAAGGAGAGAGTTACAATAACAATTCATTAACAAGTCAGTTCTTGCATTTTCTCTGTCCCTTCTGCATGTTATGGACATTGCAAGCTGTTATGTCACAATAGGGATACTTGTTCACACAGAGGAACATCGTCCCTAGCAGAATTGTGGGTACGTTCATGATGCCTATATAGCAAGCAGCCTTTACTCGTGGGATCAAATGGAGTCCAGCACACGGTCAGGATTGTAGAAATCAAACTTAAATTTATTCATACAGCAGGAAAAATAAACAGACTAAAGGCGAAAAAATAAAATAACACTAAGCAGAATGAAAAAGAAAATACATTTCTACAGTTACATTCACTGAAGAAAGGGTTTGCCTAGAAACTGGCTAGACAACTGGTAGGCTTGCCTGCCTACCACACACTGACTTAATACACTCTTTTGCACTCAATATATACTGTGGTCAGATCACATGGTACAGGAAAACTCCTCCCTATACAGAATGAACCTAACTTTATAACAGCAAACACAGTTTATATTTCACCTGAGTTTCAGTTTAGGCATTCATTTCACCACTACATGGTTTTCTGGTTTATTAAAGTAAAAAAATTCTGGTAATTTCACCTTTTACCCTTTTTCTGAGGGCAGCAGACTCCTCCCATCAACTTTCATTATAAAAGAGGTGGAGCAAGGTCCGGCCGGCACTATAGACAGATGGAAAGCTAAGAGGAGAGGCTGCTGAACAAAAAAAACATTTTCAGGTCAGTTGTTTTTACTATTTACAACATTTGGAGCAAACAGCTTACACAACGTGACTAGCTTAACAAAATAAGCTACCTAATATAATTCAGCCAGGTGGCTTTACAAACACCAAACAGCTCAAACCCTGCTTTACTTGTGAATGTTTGCACACAGTTTGCTGGCTACAGGAAGCTGTATTCACTTCAGTGACTTCACTTGCACTGAAGAAATACAAACCCTGAGGTTCTAAGCATCAGACTAAAGCACTACTTCTATTTCAGCACAGACATGGAAGTGCTAACTAAACAGTGCAAAAATACACATACAGTCTTAAAAACCTTCTATGTGAAACTATATGGGGGATTTTCCACAGTCAAACAGCAGTTTTGGCAATATCTGGGTGCAAAACAAAGAAAGAGGATAGAGATTAGGGAGAGAGAGAGACTACTCACAGGTGGCCATTCCACGAGCAGGGGAACAGATGAAATAAACAAAAGAAAACAGGGACAGAAGAGAGAGCAGAGAGCTAAGTACTGTTGCAACAGGTTTCTACACAGAGGGAAAGTTCCTGTTTTCCAGCCCAAATAATTGAAAACTTTAGCTGCCATTTGACTGCAGATAGGTATTTTGGGGGGGCTCCACAGCATTCTCCTATACCTCACACCTGAAACACACCAGCCTTGCATATCTACTGCCCCCTCTTGATCATAACTGTTCTGTAGAGCTACGTGGTCTGCCGCGTGGCCACTACACGCAGCATGCTTGGTGCTGAATACATGTGGTAGTAGGTGATCGGGTTGGGGGAGCTGCCTTTATGCTGGGAGACCCTACTATAAGGAGCTACACATCTCCCACTGCCTCTATTCTCGGGATTGGGAGAGCCCCTACTGGAGGATGCCCGGCTAGTGGTGGGCGAAGTGGACTCAATCCGCACCGTGAAGTCATTCGTGGAGCAAAGGCTGATTCGTGGAGTGCTCCGCAATGCGAAAGCAGGGTACTTTGTGTTATAATGAGTAACACAAGTGTGTGCAGTGAAAGACAGTGAAAGTGTGCTTTGGGGGAGGGGTGTATCTGTGGTGTAGGTAGATTTAAGTTGGAAAAATAGTGATTTCTTTGTTTTTTGGTTATATTTTTGTTGTATAACTGACCGTGTTAATGTACACACGGTAATATTGTCAGTAATTGTTGACATTTTTTTTCTGATTGTGTGTGGACCTGGTGCAGCAGTTCATAATTTAAGGTTGTTTACATTACAATACGTGGCATATTACTGAACTTTTCAATTTGCTATGCATTACTCGTTCACCATTGTAGACAAACTATTCTGTGTGTGTGAGAGTGTGTGTGGTGTTGCATGACAACAAATAATACACCTTTTTATTGTGTCACAGACTAGTGTAATTGCAGGCGCAGCAGTGTGAACCTGCTATCCACTGCAGCTGCCTGATTTTGTACTGCGATCATGATATCTGTTCTTTGTTTTGCTGCTTGTAGTGCTGTAAAAATCTGCAGTCAGTGCTCCCCCCCACCCCCACTGGCAAAAGGAATTTTTTACCAGATTGGATTGTTTTTGTGACCTCATCAGCACCACCGGTTACTGAAGTTGTTTTCATTGCGTGACAGACTAGTCTATCTGTTGCTGAAGCTACAGTTGTTTTTTTGGCCTCACATCCAGCATCCCCCCAATCAGAGTGAATGTACCAAAATCTAAATTTGGTTATAATATTGTTGTTGATCCCCGAAATGTCTGCAAAGAGATGTGCAAGCAAAGCTGGTTCTCACCATGGCAATGCTGGCAGTAAGATAGTCTGTGGGCATGGTAGTACGCAGACGCAGAAGTGCACTGCTGATGTGAGGAAAGGTATTTCTCCTGCAATGTTTTTTACAGCCCAGTCAGTAGCGTCACTCATAGTTGGAGGAGATGATGTTTTCCCAGCTGGTGGTGTTAGTGTTACTGGTGTTAGTGGTGGTGGTGGTAGTATTAGTATTGGTGTGTCAAGTTCAAATTCCGACCAGTGTACCGTATCCAAAAATATTGAGTGTGAAGCAGTGCAAGTGAGTGGCAGCGTAGATGATGTCATACTTCCCAGTAACATTCTAGTAACTGAATCTAAGGATTCTGATAACCAAGTCAACAATAGCATACAATGTGATATTCCGTCCACCGTGGTGGTTAATGTCACGCATTTTCCATGCAGTAATTCACAGTGTGGTGAAAAAATATCAGGCGATGGTGGTGTAGATGATGATGATGTTGCTGTTGTTGCAACATGCAGTCCACATGCTAGCATCCAAGCAGAAGATGTGGATGTGTGTGACGTTGATGAATATGATGATGATGTAATTGACCCCAGTTGGAAACTGGAGAAAAAAAATTCAAAGTGGCTGCGTCTGAGTCTGTTTGCAGGAATCCCCCCCTTCCGTAAAAACTTGTGATTTACCGGTTTTAGTTGATGATGGTGACCCAGTAATAAATATGATAGGCAGTCGTGGTGGTCAGTTACAGTCCAGGTGTGCAGATCCCACAACATCACGTGCCCTCCCCCACTTCACTGCATAAAATAACGGACTTAAATAAGCAACATCATGGACATGTTAAAAGCAGAACATCACAATCCCTTGTTTGGGATTTTTTTGTTCAAGATGCAAATGATGAGTCAGTTGCAATCTGCCAGGTTTGCCATGTGTGTGAGTCGAGATAAAAAGGGGAGCCATCTGGGCACAGGAGGACAGCATACACATCTTAAGAATAGGCACATGGCACTGTGGACCCAGCACAAGATGGCAGCTAATACCACAGTCAGGCGGTCACCCTCATCACCGGCAACCATAGCAAGCATGTTATCCCCTTCCATGACTGTTAAGTCCAGTAGTAAATTAAATGTGTGCAGTAGTGCGGTAATAAGAGCAGAGGATTACTACAGGCATGATGAGGTGGAGGACCATAATGACTTTGAAATGTTATCCAGTGCTGGTGAGAGTAGCAGTTTTGATGGTGGTGGTGAATGCAGTATGTCCAGCGCAAGTGGTACATCAACCCCGGTTGACAAATCTGGCAAAATAACTGCATTTCTGGGTTTGTCATCATCATCATCTGTGCAACCATCTTCATCAAATGTCCACACTCCACCCCCTGCCAATGCCATTCATCACAGAGCACAACCATTTGTGATCACACCCCTTTTAAAACATTTTAGTCAGCCCACGTTACAGAGTGTTTTTGCGCATAAGTTGATGTACCCCCCCAATCATACAGTGTCATGTGAACTTAATGCTGCTGTAGCGGAAATGCTGGCAATCAATCTTTGGCCCTTCTCCTTTGTGGAGAATTCTGGGTTCTGGCAGTTTGCTGCACATGCCTATCCAAAATGGAAAGTCCCATGCAGGACATACATTTCCACCTGTGCTGTCCCCGAGTTGTACCGTACCGTGTCTGACTCAGTAAGACATGCCCCTTCAGCATTCCTGCTCTCCATTCATCCATTTAAGTATGGATATGTGGACAAGTGGCAAAACAACGGGGAATTCATATCTGTGTATAACTGAACAGTGGGCGCAGGTGCTGGGGGGTTGTTTGTGATGTTGGTAGTGTGAATGATCAGTGCAGTAAGGTGGATTGTCATGGTAGCAATCTTCCAGGAATTTGACAGCATGCTATGCGCAATGTGACCTGTTCACACACTGGTGAGAACATGTTGGATGTGGTACTGACTGAAATTGACAAATGGCTAAACCTTCTGTCCCTGAGAGCTGGGTTCATAGCAAGTGACAATGGGTCAAATGTGGTGAAATGCATCACGAATGGTGGTTTTTTTTGTTCCATGTATGGCCCACTGTTTAAATCTTGTGGTGCAGGAGTTTCTGCAGCACCCTGATGTAAAGGAAATGCTGACCGTTGCACAACGTATCTGCTCTCACTTTTCAAGATCTGGAAAGGCCCATGACCAACTGCGGCAGTTGCAGATACAAAACAGCCTGCCTCAGCACCGCTTGAAGCTGGAAGTTGTCACCTGATGGAACTCCACTTTATACATGGCAGATAGATTGTATGAACAAGACAAAGCCATCTCAGAATATCTTGTGATGCACACAAGCCATGACAGTTCCTGGGCCTCCATGTCTATGAAGACTGAACAGTGGCACCTCATGGACTCGGTAATAACAATTTTGTGGCCTTTTGAACATGCCACACAGACAGCAAGTGGCGAGTCTGCCTCCATTAGCCAATCAGTTCCATTGCTGTGGGTGCTGAGGCAGACATTGGTGAATGTACATCATGGCCTTGATGTTGCTGGAGACGGTGGTAGCAATATGTTGCTGTAACACACGCTGACAGTATTCAATCAGAATCGTCATGTTGTGAGCATCCAGTGTAGTGACAACAACTTTGCCATAGCAACAATGCTGGACCCACGGTACAAACATGGAATTGCATCAGTACCGGAGGGAGGGCCTGAACAGGTATAAAATATCAGTGGTCAACTGGTGCACTTGGTTCATAGGGCACAGAAGTCACGTGCCAAGGTCAGCAAACCTCAGCAGCATAATCCGGCTGAAGGTGTACCTGTACGACTACCAAGCATATCCTGCAAGGGGAAGGGGACAGCGGTTCAAGGTGGTCTGTCATCCAAAGTGGCTGGCGTCAACCTGCTTTGGGAGGCTTTATCCCAAGTGGGTGTTTGTGAAATAAATGATTCATGAGAACAGGATGATGCATCAACCACTGGACTTAGTGCAGCTCAGAGAATGGTTGAGTCATATTTGTCTGAAAACAGGCATCTGACAATAACTGATGATCCTCTTTTGTACTGGAGTGGAAAGGTCAGTGAATGGCCAGAGCTGACTGCAGTGGCACTGAAGTACCTCATGTGCCCACCCTCCAGTGTAAGTGTTGAGAGGGTATTCAGCTCAGCAGGTGCAATAGTCAGGGATCGTCAGACAAACCTGTCTCCTGCAAATGTTAGTTTACTAACATTCATTAAAATGAATGAGAGGCACATACCAGCATAGACTGCAACCTCGGTATTCGTATCCCGGCCTAGTCATGGTGGTTTTGATGATGTGGAAATTGACCATCCTAGTGGCACTGGCAGTGGCTGGCTGAAACGGCCCACCACTGATGTAGATGATGACACAATGGAGAAAAAATGTCCCAGTGGTCAGACTTCAGACATAGATGACTGTGAGGGAAGCTTTCTTTAAGAGAATGATGATGTGGTTAATATTGGCAGGTTTTAACTGAAGTTGTTAAAAGGCAGTGTGCCTCCCCATACCACCACCACCGGGACTGATGTTAGCTATTGTCACCACTGAGCATGAGTCTGTCTGACCCCTGGACCACCTCCACCACCACTGGAACAGATGTTAGCCACTGCCACCACTGAGCATGAGTCTGTCTGACCCCCGGACCACCACCACCGGGACTGATGTTAGCCACTGCCACCATTGAGCATGAGTCTGTCTGATCCCCAGACCACCACCACTGGGACTGATGTTAGCCACTGCCACCACTGAGCATGAGTCTGTCCGCCCCCCAGACCACCACCGCTGGGACTGATGTTAGCCACTGCCACCACTCAGCATGAGTCTGTCTGCCTCCTGGACCACCACCAATGGGACTGATGTTAGCCACTGCCACCACTGAGCATGAGTCTGTCTGACCCATGGACCCCCACCACCGGGACTGATGTTAGCCACTGCCACCACTGAGCAAAAGTATACCTTCATGTGCTTGAGAGTTATCCATTTCCAATTTGAATGTAAAAAATTCTCATTGAGCACTGGAATGTGCACACCAACAGTTTCTGTGACCTGTGATACAGAACAATACCATGTGTACATGTCCATGTCAACCCCCCTCCTCACCTACAAAATACACAAACATATATCTATATATATCAACTCACCAAGGCTACTATTAGTGTACAGACAAAGGGCACCCTTCCATCCAGTTGAGATGATCACATTGCATTTGCTCGAATCGCCTTGTAGAACACATTGGACCAGCAACAGTAGGCTCACAGTCATCATTTTATTCTGGGGACTTTGTATGTGCTCAGACACTCCCATTTCACTGTGTTACCAGTTGTAAATTTTCTGCACACAAGGAGGATGCATTTTGGGCATGCAGAAAAAATCTGGGGACTCTGTGCCACCACTGTGCTCATGACTGAGTGCACCATTAATTCCGGGGGACTTTGTATGTGCTCAAACACTCCCATTTCACTGTGTTACCACTTGTCAATTTTCTGCACACAAGGAGGATGCATTTTGGGCATGCAGAAAAATTTGGGGACTCTGTGCCACCACTGCACGCATGACTGAGTGCACCATTAATTCTGGGGAACTTTGTATGTGCTGAAACACTCCCATTTCACTGTGTTACCACTTGTCAATTTTCTACACACAAGGCACGACTGAGTACGCCATTAATTCTGGGGAACTTTGTATGTGCTGAAACACTCCCATTTCACTGTGTTACCACTTGTCAATTTTCTACACACAAGGCACGACTGAGTACGCCATTAATTCTGGGGATGCATTTTGTGTGTTGTGTGATTGTGAGCTCATGATGTCATACTGACATTATCAATTAAAGCAGCATTGCAAGAATGTTGTGACAATTTTGAACTGTACTTTTTTATGCTACTTTACACTGCCACAGCCACTACTTACCTCTGAGTCGCGACTTCAATGATATGCATCTTTTCACAATTTCTGTCTGCCTTACTTAGTTGACTACTTTTTTTCATGTATGAAAAAAAATGAACACACCTTTCAATATTGTTCTGACCAGGTTTGTATTTATTTGCAGCTGCTTTTCACTAAATATTGTTCCGTGGTGTCATAAAACACTGCCTGCTGCATAACTGTTAATTTACAACATAAGTGACATATAACAACTAACTGATGTGATGGAGAAAAGCAGAGGAAAACAATGACAAAGACCTGGTCAGCATCAATTTAAAAGGAATGCTCCTTTCATTATTTCACACATAAACAAGCATTTGTCAATGCCGAATGTTTGCTTGCTGGCATTGGCATTGGTAGTGTAGAAGTTACAGAGCTGCATAATAGGAATGGCAGTGAAGTACTGAACTGAAGCCAACCCCACCACCACCCTGCAGAGAGTGACAGGCATCGGGGTGTGCCTTTGGGTCATCAGGCATAACAGCCACGCCATTTCACCACACCCTACCCTGCAGACGCTGACAAGTGTCACAGTGTGCCTTGGGGTCTTTGGCCCTTATGCGCACCCCATTCCAATCAGGAAATACGGTGAGATGGATGCGGTATAGGAGAATGGGGTGAACTTTGGGGCCTAAGAGTCCAAGGCATACCTCGATGCCTCTCACTGGCTGCAGGGTGTGGAATGGTATGAGCATTACAGGCAAGAATCCCAAGTCACACCCCTGATGCCTGTCATTCTCTACAGGGTGGGGCATTATGGTTGGAAACCCTAACACCTCAGGCATTCATTAGCATTTTCACTCCAAATTTTCAACATGTTTTTTTTTTGTGACCCCCCACTTCATGAACAGTGGCAATATCAGTTTGTTAGCCAAAAGCTGCTTATGAACAGCGACTACGGCATTTAGCACCACAGGTGCAAAAACACATTCCGAACGGGATGTGAAAAATGATAGCTGTACTGTTCATGCGGAGGTGTAAAAATGGCAATGTTGCAAATCTGCAGTAAAAATATTAAAAAAACTGGTGAAGTCATGAGCGTGCATAGAAACTGTGCAACACACACCCGTAATGTAATTAGTTTGGGGATTTTTTTACAGCAGATTGTCAACACAGGCATTTTGGGACCTTGATCATGAACAGTGTCACTGTGATTTTCTTTATCTGTCCCGAACAATGATTTCCCACAGCGACCACGCATCTCTGCGCTGAAAGTCTGAAAACACATTTTGGCCATGTTGTGAAAAATGACAGCTGTACTGTTCATAAGGAAGTGTGGAAATGCCACTGGTGAAAATCTGACTGAAAATATTACAAAGTCATGAACTTATGTGTGCGGAACTCATGCAATGCTCACTGAATACAGTCATTTTATGGATTTTTGTCACCAAATTTTCAACATAGCCATTTTAAGACCTCTGCTCATGAACAGTATAACTGTGACTTTCTTAATCTGTCCCGAACATTGCTTTCGCACACCGACTGCACCATTGTGCGCTACATGTGTGGAAACACATTTTGGGTAACATGTGAAAAATGGCAGCCATACTGTTCATAAGAAAGTGTAATAAAATGGCAATGTTGAAAATCTGGAGTGAAAATATTTAAAATTCGCAAACTTACGAGCGTGCGTAGAAACTGCGCAACGCACGCTCGTAAAACAGTCATTTTTAGGAATTGTTTCACCAAATTTTCAACATAGCCATTTTAAGACCTCTGCTCATTAACAGTCTCACTGTGATTTTCTTAATGTGTCCCATATATTGATTTCACACACCAACTACGCCATTGTGCGCTACATGGGCGGAAACACGTTTTGGGCAAGATGTGAAAAATGACAGATGTACTGCTCATAAGAAGGTGGTAAAATGTCAATGTTGAAAATCTGGAGTGAAAATTTAGAAAGTTCATGACTTACGAGCGGCGAGGAACCGCGAATGCACGCCATGAAAACAGTCATTTTATTAATTTTTCCACCAAATTTTCAACATAGGCTTTTTGAGAGCCCACCTTATGAACAGTGGCAGTGTCGTTTCGTTACTTGGTCCCAAAAGGTGATTTCATGCAGTGACTGCAAAATCATCCTTCGGACCCGATTAACGCCATGACAGTGAGAGCATTCATGAGAAGGGGTCCCAAAAACCCTATGTTGAACATTTGGTGCACAAATTCCAAAAAATGCCTGAGATATGCAACAAAGTTGAAAAAACCCTATCTATCCCATTATACAGCTTACTGGGATTTCCTCAGTTTGCGGTCGGCTTTGAAGAGGGCAGACATGTTCCCGGTCCACCAAAGATCATCACGCCGGAGTTCGGAGGTAAGTATGGGGCGAGGGGATATGTGGGAAGACAGGGTGCACAGTAGGTGGGCGCGGGTGGGGGCAGAGACAACGAGGGACCGTTTTTGTATTTCAGGTTTTTTTTTTTTTTAAAAAAGGACGACGATGCGGGAAGTTTGCCACGCTGGGGTGGGCTCCCAGCGTGGCACAAGGATGGCTGTTTGGGGGCCGTGGAGCTGACGGGGGATTGGGCACCCTGTCGGCAATAGCATCTGTTGCCACGCTGGGGTGGGCTCCCAGCATGGCACCCTGTACTCTCTGGGGGGGATCAGTGGAGCCGATGGGAGATTGGGCACCCCGTCGGCTACTCGATGTGTAGCCCGCGCTGAGTGGGCACCCAGCATGGCATGTAGAACTCTGTTTGGGGCGCGGACATCCCCGGGCCGGGTCTCAACAGTGTGTGCGTGGGGGGGCGTAGTACGTGGAGTGTGTGTGTAGGGGGGAGTGCATGAGCAGGTGATACCTTTATTGCTGCTCACTAGCGTAGCTCCCCTTTCAACTGTACTCCACTGCATTTTCGACTGCTGTCATAGACAGCTCCAGCAGCCATGGAGAACTGCGGCCATGCCTGCAAACACACTGACTGAATTGGAAGAGGGCTGCCACACCTCCGAAAACTCAGATGATGGCACTATGTTTTTTGCACATGCGTGCAAGCAAACATAAACAGGGGGAACAAACTATTTATTGATTTATTAAATTTTGCTTAACTGAGTTGGCTCAGTGAATCAGAATATCCCCTTTTTTCTGGAGCAACCTGTTAGTTACATTAAGCAAAGAAAAGTCAATACACATTTACAATGATAACAAAGTTCAGATACAATAGGAATACACAAGAGGGTTGTTGATGCAACAACAATGCAGTTAACAGATTTACATATGGTTGCACAGTACATCACATGAGGTATACAACATTGCAGCTACACGACTCCAACAGTAAAAAGACACAAATTAGGTTCCATAGTAAGTGAGAGAGGAAATAAATCAAGGGACGTGGCAACTGGGACATCTGTCACTCAGCAGGTACAAGTGCACATTGTTACAGAGGGGAAGCACTCAACAGCCACACTGGAAGGAACCACAGGATTGCAACAGCTCAGCTTAACAGATGCAGTGGTGGTAAGTGCTTTGCAAACTTAAATTCTACAACTGGAATTTGGGAGGCATTACCTAATACACTACCATACATTTTTGAGGAAATTTTGTCAATTAGTATAGCGACTTGCCATATTTCCACTGTGTATTTAAAACTACTGAACCACATTTCTCCATCTTTGTTAGATGGTAAAATTAATCGACACTGCTCATGTATGACGAATTTTAAGTCTGCACCTATAATAGTATGGAAGTTTCAAGCATCCATATTTATAGAAAGTTTTCTTAACATTTCACAAACTGTAAAAATTTTGAACCCCTACATTTTAAAAATTACTTAACCAAATTTCTTGATATTTTATAGTTTCTAGACACTTACAAGAAGGTTATGCGTGCTAATTTCCAGATGTCTAACTCCATAATGTGGCTAAGTTACAAGCAGAGAAATATTTTCACACAATTTCACAAAAAAAGTCAGAACTTAATCTCTGATAAACTCAACACTACTCATTCAAATGTCATGATATTTGGTAAACCCTTAGTACTCCTAATGACAAGTAAGTATGCCAGATTTCAGGTCTCTAGCTCAGATAGCCGAGTTATGAACAAACAAACACCAGCCAAGGCAGAATGGGCCTGGGGTACTTGGTTGCAGGTAACACCCAGTCATCTTCTTGGGGCTAAGCACCCTGGGCTCTGCCCCTGCTTTTGCCCCACTCTTGCCAGTCGATCCTGTATGTAGAAAACAAGGCTCTGGGGAGAGTTGCCTGTTGGTGCCAGCCTGAGCAGCTGACCGCTGGAGTCCACAGCCTTACCTGACCTCACAACATGACAAGCCCCATCAAGGACCTTCTGCAGCAGTCACCCAGATGCCAACCAGCTATCTCATTTGCTCCTCCTCTACAGCTCTTCAGGTCTCTTCTCTGAAACCATCAGGCTAGGGCCTGGTCCCTCCACTGCCAGCCAACCTGACAGCCTAGTCTCCTGGGAATCTGCAGGTCCTGGGGGGAGCTGCTTGGTGAAGCCAGCCCCCACCACTGGCCACCTGAGGCCACTACACTTCCTGGCATTAAAACTCAAGTGAGCCCCCGAGATAGCTACCAGACAGACAGGACTTCCATCTTCTGCAGCGCCCCACCAGCTGCAGATCCCTTGGGACATTCTGCTTCTAAAACTCATGTCGTCCTATTTCACTACTCAGGACTCTGTCAAACCAACAAACTGCTGAACTGTTCCCGAGCCCTCCTTGCAGCCTTCTTTTATGCTGCTTGGAGGGAACATGGCCACCCAGAGGGGGCACCCAGGTTGGCTGGGGAAAGATGTGGTGCTGACTGGTTATGGAAATCAAGGACATGGACGGCACTACCCAGGGTTTTAAATAATTGATTAGCAGTTTTTTTTTCTTGGGACAATACTAACTGTTCAGAAAGTATTTATATAGGTTTTCTAGAAGTGTTATGCTTGCTAAACACAGTGAGGCAGGTGCTATGCATTTTCACAATGACTTAGCACTTTTATGAGCAAAACGCTAATCAATTTTTAGAGTTAAATAAAACCCTGCTACCTCACTGCCACATGAGCTGCTGGATTGGCTCTTCTGCAGCAGACACTTTTAAAGAAACAGAGGTTTTTCTCCCACTAGCTGGGGAGTATGGGGATGCCTTCCTCTGACATGACCACAAGCACAACCTAACATAAAAGCAGTGGTCCCTGCCACTGACAGGATGCCCACCACCACCACTGCTGGGGGGGGGGCAGCTGCAGTCACACTCTTATTGACGCCAAATACAGCCACTACTACAGTACTTTATACAGTCTAACACAAACACAAATATTTAAGAGTGATACGTGAATTTGCAAAAGTGCATATTCATCCCAAACACCATTTGTTTTGCACAGAAACAAAGAACTTGCCAGCAAAAAAACTGTGCCTGCCCCGTCCTTACCCATCTAATTTGGAATGTGACAGCCCTAGTGGCTTTAATTCTTTTCTCCCCCCTTTTGATACCATTGTTACTAAGCGCATGTATCCATCCCACACAAGTCTGCATCCCACTCCCCTGTTTTTGCATCTCTTTCTTAGCTTATTCCACCCCTCCACACCCTTGCCATGAAAAACTACTTTCTGGTCTCCCTCATAAATCTGCCCCCTCCCAACTCACTTTATAGAGAGTTACCCATTGTGTTTGCATTCTGTTCCCACTCAGTTAGAACAATTCCCCACTACCCATCTTGTTTACCCCCGTGGAAGTATTCGTATGCCCAAATCATGTCCTCTCTCCATTTCTGCCTCCAACGTGCACGTGCAGATGTTTCGGTCCTTCAACCTTTCGTCTACATTTTTTTTTACTGTCCCTGGATCATCTTGGCTATCCTCCTCTGTACTGCCTGCTCTCTGTCTCTGTCCTCCTTCAAATGTGGTCTCTGCACGCAGTATCCCAAGTGAAGATGAACCAATGACCTATACTGTGGTACTTGCACCCTCTCTTCTCCAGCCACTGACCCTTCTCCCTATGCACTCCCCATCCTATTTGTCCCTTCCACTGTCCTATCACTTCATTTTTTTTTTGCTAGAGAGAAAGATGAGCTAGAACAGCCTATTTTCACAAATGACCAGTTGTATAAAGAAATATGGTGTAAACAAAAAAGGCAGGCATACAAAGGAACAGGCATACTGTAGTAACTGCTACATGATGATTAGTGATGATGGGTACAGTTACAGTGCATGTTATCAAGCAGATGTTATCAGAGCTGGGAGCTGAAGGAAGGACTGTTAACACCCTCTTTGATTTGGAAAGGTAATAGGTTGTACGGCCTGATAGCCCTATATGATGGAGCACTTTGTCCCATAGTGGTCCTTCTAAAGGGCAGCTTGAATATGAATTTAGACTGTAACTGTGTTCCCATCTTGTTAGAGTTGAAAAAGCTAAGTTATACAAGAGAGGACTTTGCCTCGAACCACCTTGTGGATGAACACCACCGATCTGTGGACAAAGCGATCCTCCAAGGATAGGAAAGCAGAAGTTTTATATCGTTGGCAATTATTGTATGTGAACGATAGGGCATGTCAGTCAAGAAACAGCAGACACTGTTATACACAGTGTGCACCTTGGAGAGGGCCCTGAAATGAGCAGCAACATAAACAAGAGAACCATACTCAACAATAGCGAACCGGAGGCTGTTTGAAAGAAATCTCCTAGTTTCAGGAACAAGGAACATTTTAACCCAATGAAGAGAACCAAGTCTCTCATGTACTGTTTATACCAAGTAATTAAAGTGAGTGTCAAAGGACAGTGTGCTGTCCAAGAGCATTCCTAGGTATTTCAATTCTGAGACATACTCCAACAGAGTGGCATCTAAATTGTGGATTACAAAAGAAGAGCAAGCCGATTTCTTAAGTACCCCAGGGAAAAACCTGGATTTTTTTTTGTTTGGTAATAAGAACCACTTTGTTATTTAAGAGCCATGTCTGGAGGAGGTCAAAATCATGCTGAATGGTTTTGCTTTAGGAGGCAAGCATTTGGAAACAAGTTTCAAAAAAGTGAGAAAAGCAGGGGTCCAAGAAGACATTAGATATTACATTTTGCTGGTGTCTTTAGACTATCCAAAATGACTACCCCAAGTCCTTCTGCATTCCTGTACTTTCCACTACTTCCTCTCCATTCTGTAGTCAGTTTTCAGATTTTTTTTTTTTTAACCATAACAGAAAGAAACAAGCATTTGTCAATGCCGAATGTTTGCTTGCTGGCATTGGCAGTGGTAGAGTAGAAGTTACAGAGCTGCGTAATAGGAATGGCAGTGAAGTATTGAACTGAAGCCAACCCCACCACCACCCTGCAGAGAGTGACAGGCATTGGGGTGTGTTTGGGTATCAGGCATAACGGCCACGCCATTTCACCACACCCCACCCTGCAGAGACTGACAGGTGTCACGGTGTTCCTTGTGGTCTTTGGCCCTTATGCGCACCCCATTTCATTAGAAAATATGGTGAGATGGGTGCGATATAGGAGAATGGGGTGAAGTTTGGGGCCGAAGAGTCCAAGGCATACCTCGATGCCTCTCACTGACTGCAGGGTGTGGAATGGTATGAGCATCACAGGCAAGAATCCCAAGTCACACCCCTGATTCCTGTCATTCTCTATAGGGTTGGGCGTTATAGTTGAAAACCCTAATACCTCAGGCATTCGTTGGTATTTTCACTCCAAATTTTCAACATGTTTGTTTTGTGACCCCACCTCATGAACAGGGGGAATATCAGTTTGTTAGCCTAAAGCTGCTTATGCACAGTGACTATGGCATTTAGCACCACAGGTGCAAAAATATTCCGAACAGGATGTAAAAAATGACAGCTGTACTCTTCATGGAGAGGTGTAAAAAATGGCTATGTTGCAAATGTGTAGTAAAAATATTAAAAAATGGTGAAGTCCGAGCGTACATAGAAACTCTGCAACGCACACCCGTAATATAATTAGGTTGGGGATTTCTTACAGCAGATTGTCAACTCAGGCATTTTGGTGCCTCTGATCATGAACAGTGTCACTGTGATTTTCTTTATCTGTGCCGAACAATGATTTCCCACAGCGACCACGCATCTCTGCACTGAAAGTGTGAAAACACACTTCAGCCATGTTGTGAAAAATGGCAGCTGTACTGTTCATAAGGAAGTGTGGAAAAATATCACTGGTGAAAATCTGGACTGAAAATATTACAAAGTCATGAACTAATGAGGGTGCGTGGAACCTGTGCAATGCTCACTCGTAACACAGTCATTTTATGGACTTTTGTCACCAAATTTTCAACATAGCCATTTTAAGACCTCTGCTCATGAACAGTGTAACTGTGATTTTCTTAATCTGTCCTAAACATTGCTTTTGCACACCAACAGCACCATTGTGCGCCATATGTGCGAAAACACATTTTGGGCGACATATGAAAAATTGCAGCTGTACTGTTCATAAGGAAGTTTAATAAAATGGACATGTTGAAAATCTGGAGTGAAAATATTAAATTTGCAAACTTATGAGCATGCATAGGAACTGTGCAACGACGCTCAGTAAAGTCATTTTAGGAATTTTTCACCAAATTTTCAACATAGCCATTTTAAGACCTCTGCTCATGAACAGTGTCACTGTGATTTTCTTAATTTGTCCTGTACATTGATTTCGCACACCGACTGTGCCATTGTGTGCTACATGGGCAGAAACACATTTTGGGTGAGATGTGAAAAATGACAGCTGTACTACTCATAAGAAGGTGTGGTAAAATGGCAATGTTGAAAATCTGGAGTGAAAATATTGAAAATTCGTGAACTTACAAGCCTGCGTAGGAACTGCGCAATGCACGCTCGTAAAACAGTCATGTTTGGGAATTTTGGCACCAAAATTTCAACATGGGGTTTTTGGAACCCCTTCTCATGATTGATGTGACTGTCATGGCATTATTCGGGCCCAAAGGGTGATTTCGCAGTCACTGCACGAAATCACCCTTCGGGCCTGAATAACGCCATGACAGTGATATCATTCTTGAGAAGGGGTCCCAAAAACCCCATGTTGAAAATTTTGTGCAAAAATTCAAAAAAATACCTGAGATATGCAACAAAGTTGAACCCCCCCATCTAGCCCATTATACAGCTTACCTGCATTTCCTCAGTTCGCGGTCGGCTTTGAAGAGTGCAGATGTGTTCCCGGTCCACCGAAGATCATCGCGCCGGAGTCCGGAGGTAAGTATGGGGTGAGGGGTGTGGGGAAGCTGGGTGTGCAGGGTGGGTGCGGGTTGTGGGGGGGCGGAGACTCACGTGGACCGTTTTCTCTTTACAGTAGAAAAAAAAACAGACAACGGGATGTTTGCCACGCTGGGGGCCCTAGCGTGGCACAAGGATGTTGGGGGCGCTCAGCCGATTGGGGCTGGCACCTCTGCCGGCCTAAGGAATAGATTGCCACGCTGGGATGGGCCCCAGTGTGGCACTTACTACTCGGGGAGGGACAGTGCAGCCGACAGGGATTGGGCACTCCCGTCGGCTATTATTAGTTACCACGCTGGGGTGGGCACCCAGCGTGGCATTTTGGAAGCCTTTGGGGGAGGCGGGGAAGAAGCACAGCCGATGGGGATTGGGCACCCCGTCGGCTATAAAGTGTGTGCAGGGGCGCGCACACCTGGGTGGAGTGCACGTGCGTGTGTCGGGGGAGCTGTGCATGAGCAGGCGATATCTTATTGCTGCTCACTCAAGCGTAGCTCCTCCTTTCAACTGTATGCTACTGCATTTTGGAACGTGTCATAGACAGCTCCAGAATGCATTGGCTTACAGGGGCCGCGCCTGCCAACACACTGACTCAACTGGAGGAGGAGGTGACACACCTCCGAAATCTCCGATGATGGCACTATGTTTCTTGCACATGCGTGCAAGCAAACATAATAAATGTATCTTAATTTTTGAAGACCGTTTTTTTTTTTTGTGCGTGCATATGTGACGTATGAATGAGGGATCCACTCACTGTAGATCAAGAGAGGATGTGAAATGGCGCAGGTACGTGGGGGGGTGAACAAAGTGGTAGACAGTAAGCCCTACCAGAGCTTCAGGCTGATGTAGCACAGCCGATACATGGGGGTGAACAAAGTGGTAGACAGTAAGCCCTACCAGAGCTTCAGGCTGATGTAGCACAGCTGGACTAAGGCAAGGGAGGCTGTGAAATGGTACAGGTACATGGGGGGGTGAACAAACTGGTAGACAGTAAGCCCTACCTGAGCTTCAGGCTGATATTGCACAGCTGGACTAAGGCACAAGAACCCACGGCATGTTATAGTTCCCATTTATATGTCCATTTATGTTCTTACAGCGCTGATTGCCTAACTGAGCCAAGATGTAAAACAGATACTAAAATGTCAGGTTTATTTCAGGTGACCAGGATCGTAGGGAGAGGGGCAAGTGAAACAATGTCCTGAGAATGTGCTTAAACTTATCAACCGTTGCTGTGCCGCGGAGTGATACACCGTCCAGAATCTCTATACGCTCAAATTCTGTTTGCAGCCTAAAGGTGTTTAGGTGGATTGGCATTTACATTACTCAGTGGTAAATCTTTTTCATACTTTTTGTGATCATCGGTTAAGATATAACCATTAACTGATGACAGACACTTGGGGGCATGAAACTGTACTACCAGCAAAGTTGCATTTGCAAAGCCCTGAATATTTATCTGTTGGTAATGAAATGAAAACTGTCAGCTGATAACATTCAGCCACTGTCCATTGCACAGAATAGACTTCTCACTGATAGATCTGGAGCAAAGGGACATGCACTTGCCAATAACACCACTACAGCTCCAGACACTGAAGAAAGAAGTTCATGCATTTTCATGACTGTTAACTTTTTCAGCATTTTAAAACAGTTACTTAGCATCTGCACTAAGATGTTACACATCGCTGAACTGAATTGTGACACCAGAATCCTCATGTATCAACATTTGTCAGCAAAAGTGAATTGAAAAATCAATAGATGTATAAAATGGTAAGTAACATGAGTCAATAACAACATATCTGCATGTAATACTTGGCTTAAAATTTGAGCACCACCATGTTCCGCACCACAGCGTCCAGACAGGGATGCCATTTATAATTCAGCTAATGTCAAGCAGTTTTTGAGCCATAAAAAGAATTACTGTATCAGTATGATGGCAGCAACGGGATCAGGAAATTATGAAATAAAATGCAACAGCACCCCCATTGGCCATATGTTGTGCGGGTGGAGGGAGTGCATGAGCACCCAGGGGTAGGCTGTTAGGCAGCTTCAGATTCGCCGGAGAAAAGGGTGGATTCGATTGTGAGCTACAGTTGAATTTGTGTTTTCTTTTTCTATACCTAGTTTTCACTGTTTTGTTAGGGCACATGTTCAACCCTAAGATGTTTAGGGTCACAAGGTGATGTGACTTCATTGAGCATCTGATTTGAGAAAGAGCTGTGTGATTCTAAATGCCAGCTCACGGCAATTCAGAGAAAAAAAAAATTTTGAAGCTGCATTACCAGACTAAGTGTGCATTTTAGTGAATTACCACACAGGGGTGTGTATATGACAGCACTAAAAGGCACATTAAAGTGCTTCAGTCATGAAAACCTCCCCCACTGGCTGCTGCTGAAATGCATAGCAGTATGTTTTCCTTTGTGCATTCTGGCTGTTTGCTTCAGCTGCAGGTAGTACAGTACGCTCAAGTTCATTTGCATAGGTTTTAGCAGCGGGGAGTTTACATTGACAGAGTCTAGTAAGAGAAAACGCTTGGAATTACACATGCAACAAAGTCTGAGTTTTCACATCAAATGCTGAGGTATTTTTTTTCTGGAGGATTAGAACCCATGGAGTCCATGAAGGTGTGCTTTGGAGAGCTGGCGTGTGTAAGGACTGTTAGGCACCCACACATTTTGGTGGTCCTGCTGTGGCAGGGAACAGTTTATTAAAGTAATGATGTGTGGCTTGTCTCTCTAAGCTAGACAAGACTACACCATTCTATCAGGTAACCAACACAGTTGATCTTGTGTGTGTGGGGGAGGAGCTGCTCACTGAAGTGTAGCTCCCTCTTTCAACTGTATGCCACTGCATTTTCAACTGCTGTCATAGACAGCTCCAGCAGTGATTGGAGAACTGTGACCACGCCTGCAAACACACTGACTGAATTGGAAGATGCTGATACACCTCTGAAAAACTCAGATGATGGCACTATGTTTCTTGCACATGCGTGCAAGCAAACATAAAAAGTGCACCACCTTGCACTTCTTGGCAATAAATTCTAACGGTCATATTATTCATTTCTCTTATCTACCCAGATCCTTTTTCATAATTCTGACCCCATCCTCACTAGCCGCCTGGCCGCAGATCTTAGTATCACATTTGACGAGGCATATCTTGCCATGTATCCTTACCCCAATGTCACAATGAAGACGCTGAAGAGACTGGTCCCAAGACAAAATCCCTATGGCACACCACTTCCCGACACACAATAATGCCCCATTAAGTACCACTCTCTGGGTTCTGCCTCTCAGCCAATTTCCCACCCACAGCATGACTGAAAACATTTTTATTAGAAAAGGATTTTTTCGCCCTTTATGCTTTGTCAACTGCCTTTGCTTAATCCTACCCCCGAAGTTATAATCCTCTGTTTATAACATCACAATCTGTTGCTTTGACAATAAGTCCGAGGTCACAAGCAGAGGATTATTATAACTTCAGGCTAGGTGTGAGTAGCAGGGACAGTTGAACTCTAGCAGACAGAGAAGTGTTTTCATGTAATCCAGTCAATAAACCGACAGCTACAGACTCTATCTGACATTACAGGAGCTTACAGTTCTGATAACGCAAGGGAAAGTTAAGAAATTCATGCAACAAAAAGGGGAATTTTAAATGCTTTATCAATAATTACAAAAAACATAATTTAGTTCTGCCTGTTTTTAAAAACCCTCTCTGCTGAAGATCCCCAACTCCAAAAACTGTGGTCTGAAACTTGATTGGTATAGGAGTACTTTACAAAAAAAAAAAGCAACTCATATTTAAAACAACGTTTGAAGTATCTGCACAGTATTTTATTGTTTCCCCTTCTAGCTCCAAAGGTGAGCTCACAGGATATCCGAGAATGCACGCTATACTTGCATCAAGTTACAGTTCCTGCTTTTTTTTTCTCTTAACTGTTCTTTTCTTGCCTGAAGGGTTGCATAATTGAGTAAGGAATAATCCAAGGTTGGGTGTGCGGCAACAGTACAATGAATGCATGCCATGGGTGGGTTGTGAGGCAGGAGGCATAGCCAAGCTCTTTCAACCACTTAGGAAGTAAAGTCATTGCAACCTTGCTGCATGCCCAAAGTGGATTATTCCATTAGAACGAAAAGGTCAGAACTGTCATAAATAGGTTTGGAGGAATTGCCCTTCAATATTATCTACTTAGTAACAAAATTCAACTCTCTATATCCCCTGCCCTTCAGGGGTCATATTTGGAAACAAGCATTAGCTCAGTGCACCTTTCCCACTCAATACATCGCAAAGAAATAATATACTTCTAAGTTTGGTCACTATCCAAGTTGAATTTAAAGATCCCTTGGCACTTATTGCTGAAGAGTAAGGGAGTTTCCCCGGTGTCATTGTGAACATTTTCCCTGTGACTAAAACAGGTCCATGCATGCGCACACACACATACACCCACGATGCACTTGTGAACAAGCTATCATAGCTTAGTGTGTCTTTCCTGGTTTAATAAAAAAAATTATATAGAGAGTAACATCGAAATGTTAAGAACAAGCTGGTTTGTACACCTAGATGTAGTTGTGACATTATCTGGCATGGAAGCTTGATTGTTTCAGTGATGTCACAACTCAGAAGCGTGTGAACCGGTGTGTTCCTAACACTTCAGTATTATAAAATATGAAAAAACACTGTTAGCTTAAAAAAACCAAAAACACTTTAAAACGGAAACTGCTATTTTACCAGCTATACAGCTCTATCCAACACAGCTGACACTGCAGCTAAGCTCGGGTTCTAGTGAGTTCCAGCTCTGCAGTGAGCGTGTGCTCTAATTACAGCAGCAGGGTCAAATTGTTCTAAATGTTCTGAAAACAATGTTCTAAAAAACCATACCAACCGTGCAATTACAGTACATAACATATGCAATACAGGGGACAGACAAAACAGTTGAGAATGATTTTTTGCAACCTCTATGATGTTTCTTGCAGCCCCCAAGAAACCCAAAAACAAGGTTTCCCTTTGGTTAGATTATATAGGATTTGATAGGTGCTAAACCTTTGCAACCCCTATAATTCTGTGGAAATTAGATTTTGCAGCCCCTGTGATTCCTATGGAATAAGGCCACTGGGATAGGCAACTGAAATATAGTGATGAACAAGCAGTAGGAAGAGGAGGAGGAATAAATGGTTTTATTCAGCAACAAGGTGTGTGACCAGAGAATGACCACTGAGCGGAGGCTCACCGTCAATGAATCCCATGGAAGATCATCACAAGCTACACAAATGACTGTACATTCACAATGCTACATATTAGGTCAACATACCAGTCAAAGCATAAACATTTCAACCACCAATGTACAGTCAAAGTATAGACAGTACGTTTCAACCATATCCAAGATGGAACAAGGTAAAGGTGTTCTTGCTTGTCAAGTTAATCGAAGTTATAAGTTGCCATGCCAAGAACTACAGGAACATTGTTTTGTAGGCACAACATTCCAAATTAGTGAACCCCTGCAAAAAACAGTCCTCTTGCGTTACTTTCGATGCACTGAAGTTTGACTAGCCACGAGACGATATTGACTGCCTGCACCTTACCTGTGTAATATGCAGGCAGTCAATATCCTTCCGTGGCTAGAAAAACTTCAGTGCATCGAAAGTAACGCAAGGCGACTAGCTTTTTCAGATTTGAATAAACTAATATGCAGGGATAGAATCGCATCTCCTTTGTACCCCCACTCACATTTTTTAGAGTTTTTGGCTGGGAAATGCACAGTGAGAATTAATTACCAAACACCGCTGAGTCGCGGTTTTTATGGTCTCTGCATAGCTCGAAGTTAATGTCTCACTAAAAATGCAGTGAAAGTGGCTGATTGCATCGGCTAATCACAGAACTGTACAACAGTGGCCTGGGAATTCTGATTTAGTAGGGGGTCAATGAAAATAACACTTTTTTTCTGGACAGAACTTGAATGCATGTAGTGCTTATGAGTTCAACTTTCAATGTTTATATAGCACATTTGCAAAATAGCCAAAGTATGCCATATACTAATTTCTTAGTTGCCAAAACTTATCTAACTTGACAATTTCTAAAACACACAGATAAGATTCAGTTTTTGCCTGCACCAAACGGTGAACCTGGTGACCCAACGTATCTGGGTTTCAAACCCACAACTGCGGCTTGCGTACTATGCGACGGCTGAGCAAGTCACTTAACCTCCCTGTGCACAAGGGTCGCAGTTTTGATGTTAAGCCAGGTGGAACATACACCTTATACTGTCCCAATAGTGTGTGTGTGTGTGTGTGTGTGTGTGTGTGTGTAGTAGCAATGTGTTTTCCATATCCTTCATATAGGCACTATGTTTTCTCTGATGAAGCACAAAGGTACAGAACCCCTGGCTGCAGGAATCAAAGGATGCAACTGCAGAAATAGGAAGCACAGAATCCTGGAATGTAATGCATACAGGAACCAAATGCTAAATTAAACTCGATGCCAAAAATAGCCTGAAATTTGCCACTGCAATAAATATTTAGTAAGCCAAAAGAGAACAGTGGCTGAAACCCCGGCACTTCGACTCTGTGAGGAGTTTTCTTCAGGAGAAGTGGCTTGACACACCTGACAGCGTAATTGATATAGACACAATACAGGTGGATGTCATTATATTGGTTCAACACAAACAGAAAAAAATATATAATTAAATTACCACATGATGCTCAAGACCAGAACTACAAAATGCCAAGATTAACCAAAATGTGAGTTACAGATCATCATTTTGTACCAAACCCAATTCATCAGTGATAAAAATAGTGGTTTAACAGTGGATAACCTCACCAAAACTAAACTGTAAGCAGACCCCAGGTAAAGGAAAGAAAACAAGTTCAGTAGTAAGTAAGTATATATAGAACAGCACAGCGTAGAAGGTTGGAAGTGCCAGCATTATATAAATGCAAGATATCATACCAAAAAGTGAAGGGTAACCCAGAGCAAAAGAGGTCAGTTAGAAAAAATGATAATAACAAAGGAATAATACAAATATTTATGATTTAATGGGGAAATTCCTGCGGTGAAAAGAACGGGGGTGGGAGTGGTGATAGTAAAAAGAATAGTTAAAAAGAAAGGAGAGCTGGGCAACCCAGAGCCAAAAAAATGCTCCTGTTTGCTATGATGAAAAATACCAATGGAAATGGAAGAGCCTAAGTAAGATTTGTTACAAAAAGTGGAATAATAGAAAGGTGGGCAACCCGGAGCCGTGAAAGGCTCATAAGTAACAGTACAGTAGCCATATGTACATTGCAAGAAGAAACAGGAAAGCCAAAAGCAAACTTCATTGAAAAAGGGGGGAGAAAAATAATTATGCTTTTTAAACAGCTGTTTTTAATTGAAGTACTGGGGTTTCAGCTATGGTTGCGTTTTGGCCTCATAACTATGTATTGCATTTTAGTGGCTTATTTGTGGCACCCAGTTTCATTTAGTATTAGGTTCCAGCGGTCTCTGATGAAGCACAGAGCAAGACCTTACTGTACACAATAATCATCTTTATTGTTTTGGGATCGTATCTGTCTGCACTGTGAGTGTGACACTACAAACATGATACTTTCTGAAGTGCATATCAGTTTTTACCAGTGAACTTCAATCCCTCACCAAAGAGTTGCAAGTAAATGTCAGTTCCTATGGCAAAAATGTTAAGAGCAGAGCGGGAGCCTTGGAGACGCGTTTCACTTGGCTGAGCAGGAATACCAGGTCAGAAAAATGCTGGTTGTACTGATCCCCTTCCACCAACCCTCAGAAGCAGCAGCAGCAGCAACAGTAAGTGAGCTTCATACTGGAGTGCCAGTTCTCCAGGGCTAGTGGGACTTGCCCTCCTCTCGGTACAAAGGCAGCAGCATCCTCCGCACAGTGAGAAATAGGCATGGGGTGCATTTCGGGGGCAGAGGAAGACAGCAATGCACCTGGGAGCCTGAACAAGAGAAATGGATGTGCTGGGTCTGTGCATTATATAAGACAAGCTTGCAGTGGGGTTGTGTGAATGAGAGTCTTCCCGAGCATGCAGTGTGTGTGTGTGTGTGTAGGGGAAGCGCGCATGAGCAGGCGATATCTTATCACTGCTCACTGAAGCGTAGCTCCCCCTTTCAACTGTAAGCCACTACATTTTGGAGCTGTCATAGACAGCTCCAGCAGGCATTGGAGAACTGCATCCGCGCCTGCAAACACACTGCCTGAATTGGAAGAGGGCTGCCACACATCCGAAAACTCGGATGATGGCACTATGTTTCATGCACATGCATGCAAGCAAACATAAAAAAGGTAGTACAGCAGACTCAACTACTGGAGATGCTCGTATCATTCCAGTCAGGATGTAAGTAAAGGAAGTTGTAACATGGCATTAAAAAATATAGGTCAGAGTTCTCAACAGATTGTTGTACTGCTGCTTTACAGAGATTCACCACATTAAATAGGTATGGTGATGCACATAATCTAATATGTGGGTGCCTTACTTGCAGAGGAATATTTCTTGCTCCACATAGTGCAATACATTTCTGAGACAACCACCCATAATTTCATTACAGTGTGTCATGTGACAGAGGAATTCCCATTCAAAAAAGCCGTCCACATTCTGCCACACTTTCTCAGCAGCATTAGGACATGATGCCAGGGGGAGCGCAGGTGTGTGCTCCACTATAGTGAATGTCTGGCAGCTATCCCAATGTTTCTTTATGTTATAAGGTTGACTTTGTGGTGAAATGTGGGAACGTTTCCACTAACAAGGTTCTTCTTACTGGAAACGTGCCCACACGTTTCACCACAAACTGACCATTATAATATAAAGAAACATTCAGAAAGCTGCCGGACAATCAGACATTCACTGTAATGGAGCACGCACCCATGCTCTCCCTGACATCATGTCCTAAAATTGCTGAGAAAGGGGGTCAGAATGTGGGTGGCTTTTCTGAACGGGAATTCCTCCATCATGTGACACACTGTAATGAAATTACGGGCTGTTTTCACACAAATGTATTGCACTATGTGGAGCAAGAAAGATTCCCCTGGAAGGGGAAAATGTGTATTATTAAACAACAACAACAACAAAAAAACACACAAAAACAATACAGCGTAGTAGTGGGTTGGGGGGGCAGAAAACAATCCCTTAATGTGGCTGTGGGATACCATGGTGGTCCAGCAGCAGGTGCAGCATTGTGAGTATTTGCTGCTGCTGTTGTTGGATTGAGTCGACCTGCTGCTGCACAGCACCTACCCTCTCATTATTCTCCTCCAGAGCCGCCCACACCAGGGTAATGTCAGCCTCTGTTGCAGGGACTGTGGCAGGGTTCAGTGCAGGTGGAAACCCAGGTAGTGGTAGTGGTGGAGAGGGTGGTGCTGGTGGCTGTGGTGGCAGTGGTGGTGCAGCTGCTGTACTGGCCCTCCTCCTGCTACTGCAGTTGAGAGGCACAACTTCAACCCCAGCAGCACCCTCGTCCGCTGCCACAGAAGGGCCAGCAGGTGGACACCTGGCCCCTTCCTTGGCAGCCTGCCACTCCACTTAGTGGTGGTTCAACATGTGGATGCGCTGGCCACTGGTCCCCAAATGTGTCCCCCGGGGTCCCCGGTGCACCAGCACACTGCACAGATGGCACACCATGACTGTGCTGTCTCCCCCCACAGAGTTAAAAAACTCCCACATTGGGGAGCTGTGGAGGGGACCAGATACAGTTCTAGCACCACCTATGTTTTCCTGGGGCACCTCCTGTGACTGTGGAGGTGGTGGAGTGGGTGCTGCTGGAGCCCCTACAGCTGCTACCAGTGGTGGTGGTGGTAGTGGCAGAGTAGGTGGCTGCACAGCAGCCACCGGTGGCACTGGTGCTGCTGCTACTGCTTCCAAGGGGGGAAGCAACACCCAAGAGTCGAAAGTGGTCCAGCAACACACAACCACCCCCATGTGTGCACACTCCCCTCCTCTGACCATGCCCACAGGCCAGCGACTCTCCTTCTCCAGGGTCCATCCTTCGCACACAAGTCCCCGACCCCAACTATAAAAAAGTACAACCACAGTCGACTCGACGCCTAGCCTTCACCTGGCGGCCGCAGTCACTCTCACACTCCCAGACACACACACACACACACACACTGACACACACAGCCACACACACAAAACAAAACCTATAAAAAAAGAATTCACTACCAAAACAACAATCACAAACACAGTACAAAAACTAAGTAAAGGTATAGCTTTTAAAAAAGCTGTTGTTTTCAGACACAAAGGCACTTTCTGATAGTGACTCAAAACTGCTCTCCTCTCCACAAAGCCTTCTCCCTCTACGAATGCAAAGGAGAAAGTGAAACTGCTTCTCTGACTCACTTTCTTCTTGCCTGGCTAAAGCATGTGACTTACAGTACTGTTACCCATGTGATGTGTGTGGGGAGCTGCCTATTTACTTGTTACTTCGCCTTACTTTACGTTAAAGCACAATGACAATGCAAAGTAATAATGAGAATGCGAAGTGAACACTTTACAGTGCCCACTTCGCGTTGTGCTCCGCCAATGCGAAGTGGCCACTTTAAGTTCACTTCATCAGCAGATTAAAAATTTGCTACATCTCTAATGCCAGCCTGTGTCCAGCCCTCTTCCTGGCCTTGGTGGGATGGAGAGAGTGGGATCAGCAGTAACAAGAACCCCCCCTTTCTTACCTCCTCCAGTGGAGCTATGACAGTCCTGTCTAACCGTCTGTGGACTGCTGTACATGGATAGGTGTGATCAATGAGACTGCTGATGGCTGCAATGCCCATACATCTGTAGTCCGGCTTCATATACCATTAGTGGCGCCACTGATGAGGACGCTCCTCCTTTTGCTCTAACTGTATTTTTGGTGGACAAGGTGCAGACTGTCTTGTTGAAACTTGACACAACAAAAAGCAAGGGGCTTGACAGTCTGCATCACAGATTTCTAAAATGTACTGCTCCAAAGATTTGCCTTCCCTTAACCTATTTGTCTAATATGTCAATTAGCCACGGAGTGTTCTCTGCAAGTTGGAAGCTTGCTAAAGTAACGCCAGTTTCTAAAGGGGCAAGAACTCCACAAAAATCAGGATAAGAAGCGGAGTCCCCCAGGGCTGTGTCCTGGGGCCACTCCTCTCCTCTTCTCACTCTTTATTAATGATCTTAAGATTCAGCAGAACAACACTGCTATCCCCTTCTATTAGGACAGCACTGTTGTCTAGAGCTGGAGTTCATACCCTTTGCCACTTCAGATTAGGTTGCAGTCAGGTTTTGATGAAATCCAGTGCTGCTTTAGTAACAAAAGGTTAATAACAAGCATTTGTCAATGCCGAATGTTTGCTTGCTGGCATTGGCAGTGGTAGTGTAGGAGTTACAGAGCTGCATAATAGGAATGGCAGTGAAGTATTGAACTAAAGCCAACGCCACCACCACCCTGCAGATACTGACAGGCATTGGGGTGTGTCTTTGGGTCGTCAGGCATAACGGCTATGGCATTTAACCACACCCTACCCTGCAGACACCGACAGGTGTCACGGTGTGCCTTGGGGTCTTTGGCCCTTATGTTGACCCCATTCTATTAGGAAATATGGTGAGATGGGTGCAGTATAGGAGAATTGGGTGAACTTTGAGGCCGAAGAGTCCAAGGCACAACTCGATGCCTCTCACTGGCTGCAGGGTGTGGGTGGGGGTGGAATGGTATAAGCATTACAGGTGACAATCCCAAGTCACACCCCTGAGGCCTGTCAGTCTCTACAGGGAATGCCTCAGACGTTCATTGGTATTTTCGCTCCAAATTTTCAGCATTGTTTTTTTGTGACCCCCACCTTATGAACAGTGGCAATATCAGTTTGTTAGCTGAAAGCTGATTTTGCACAGTGACTACGCCATTTGGCGCCACAGTTGTGAAAACACATTTCGAACAGGATGTGAAAAAATGACAGCTGTACTGTTCATGGGGAGGTGTAAAAAAATGGCAATATTGAAAATCTGGAGTGAAAATATCAGAAAAACTGATGAAGTCATGGAGGAGCATAGAAACTGCACAACGACACCCATAATGTAATTAGTTTGGGGATTTTTACAGCAGATTGTTAACACAGGCATTTTGGGCCTCCACTCATGAACAGTGTCACTGTGATTTTCTTAATCTGTCCCAAACATTGATTTCAAGCACACCAACTGTGCCATTATGCTTCATCTTGAGAAACACATTTTAGGCGAGATATGAAAATGACAACTAAAATAGTCTCTGTCTCATTTGTGTGCTGTGGAGGAGCTGCCAACCATTGAATTATGTAGAGCAGACACTTGGTAAAAGGTATGAGGGA
Source organism: Neoceratodus forsteri (assembly GCA_016271365.2). Lineage (NCBI taxonomy): Eukaryota > Metazoa > Chordata > Ceratodontiformes > Ceratodontidae > Neoceratodus > Neoceratodus forsteri. The sequence continues at coordinate 78,303,621 of CM028133.1, read as the reverse complement.
ATTATTGTGAAACTATTTACAGGATATTTAAAATAATCCCCTGTTAAAACTGCAATTAAAAGCAGGTGAATTCAGGTAGCTGCTGTACTGTTGCTGTCTTTTGACATGACAACAATGCTTCACATGTGTGCGCTGATTTCATTTATATATCTTGCATTATCCTAAGTTATTTAATTGCTGTTTTTTTTCAAGTTCAGTGGCATAGTTGAAACCTTTGTCACACAGACTAGAACATCCCTTGTAAGTTTACTCATGTAAGCTTCAGAAGAAGACCTTGTTGGGCCAAACACTTAGACACTTTGTTCTTTTTGTAACATCCATGTATGTTGGTTCAGTAAAAGGCAACAAACCATTTGCTTCAGTATAATTTTTTTGAATGCACTGCATTAAAATAAGAATTATATTGTAAGACCCTGGCAGACTACAGCAGCAGGACTCCCAGATCTATAGGGAGTCATTTACAGGGAAATTGTTCCCATTGACTTGCATTGGTTACAGGGGCATCAGACATAAGCCCTTTTACTCAGGATTTCATGACAAGTTGAATTCCTTTGGGGAACAATTGCAGTGACTGAAGTGAATATAGGTTCACTAGGAGAGAGTGAGTGTGTGTGTCTGTGGGAGAGAGAGAGAGAGAGAAAAAGAGAAGGGGAAAAAAAGGGGGTGAGAGAGAGAGAGACAACATATCCTTAAAGCTATGTATCTCCCCCACCCACATTATGGTGATGTGGGGTGGGTTAGGGTGTACTGTTTGTATGAAGAGGAGGAGAGAAATTACATTTTTATCTCTTTTTCAGATTCCTTAGACACTTGTGGTACATCAAGTTGTTACATTCTCAGTGTATATTGACATCAGTACATATCAGGCTATGTGGTCTTAATTTCTTGAGGTTCCTCGACTAGAGTTTTTTGTTTGACACTAATATTATCAATTTATATTTAAATTATCATTTATATAGTCCTGAGGTTTTGAAATTTCTTGGGCCTTATATCTAGCTGGAGAGTACAGCTGGGTGACAGGTCCAGCTAGGTTTTCACATCACACAGTGTGCACTTATGTCTTTAAGACAACTTTACTGGTAAATTCTTGTCTATAATGCAGACATTGAAACTTCATGAGCCTATAACAATCTTAGTTTGTCTTTAATCTGGGTGGGTTGCCTTTCAGTAATCACATCCTTATACTAACTGTGACACTCATAGCTTGATTTAGGAGTTATCTGCTTCAGCAGTGTTATCTTATGTCAATTAAATTTATATGCAGTAGGAGTCTTTGTATGTGTGTTCCACCAAGCACGTTTAACCCAAGGTTGCTTCTGGCTGAAGGCAGTATAGAAACATAGAAACATAGACTTTGACGGCAGATAAGGACCACTTGGCCCACCCAGTCTGCTCATTTCTCTACCTACTGGATAAGCTGCAGATTCTAGTTAACCAACAGCCTACTTCCTGCAACCCCCCACTATAATTGCCTTATGTCTGTCCCATGCATGTTTGAAGTCTCCCACTGTTTTAGACCCAATGACCTCCTCAGGAAGGTGGTTCCATGTATCCACCACTCTCTCCATGGAAAAAATTTTCCTCACATTACCCCTGAGCTGTCCACCCTCTATCTTTAAATTGTGCCCCCTTGTTCTTACCCATCTCTTTTTCTGAATGATGCTACCCTCCTGGACTTTGTTGATTCCCTTGAGGTACTTGAACGTTTCTATCATGTCCCCTGTCCCTCCTTTCATCAAGAGTATACATATCAAGCTCTCCCAGTTTCTCCTCACATGGTTTCTGCTGCAGACCCTGCACCACTCTAGTTACCCTCCGCTGGACTGCTTCCATCCTGTCTATGTCCTTGCATAGATGAGGTCTCCAAAACTGCACACAGTACTCCAGATGGGGTCTCACCAACTGTCTGTATAGAGGGATAACCACTTCCCTTTTTCTACTTGTGATGCCCCTTCCTATGCATCCCAGTATCCCCCGTGCTCTTCTTATCGACTTTTCACATTGCTTACCCACCTTTAGGTCATCTGCTATGACTACCCCCAGGTTCCTTTCCATTTCTGTTGTTGTTAGTACCTCCCCTGTTATTGTGTACTCTTCTCCTGGGTTTTTGTTTCCCAGGTGCATTACTTTGCACTTCTTTGCATTGAATATAAGTTGCCATATGTCTGACCATTCCTCCAACCTTGCCAAGTCCCTTCTCATCTTTTCCACCCTTCTTGTGCATCATCTCTGTTACAGATCTTTGTGTCATCCGCAGAAAGGCATACCTATCCTCAAGACCTCTGCAATGTCACCTATAAAGATGTTAAAGAGGACTGGACCCAGTACTGAGCCCTGAGGTACTCCACTAGTAAGCCCCCTTTCTTCGGAATGTGTTCCATTCACTATTACCTTCTGTGACCTGTTGTGCAGCCAGTTTGCTACCCAGGCTACCACCCTAGGACCACTCCCAGGCTGGCTAACTTGATTATTAATCTTTTGTGCAGGACTGTGTCAAATGCCTTGCTAAAGTCTAGGTAGGCCATATCCACAGCCCCTTCCTGGTCTATTACTTTGGTCACCTAGTCAAAGAAATCGATTAGATTCATCTGACATGACCTTCCTGGACAAGTTGGCGCAACAGAGGTGATAGGAGTGGGGCTGAAAATCCAGCTACCTTGCATTTTGGCATTTGCAGGCTGCTGTGCTCAGAAAGTGTTTTGTGATATTCACGTTGGAACCCTACAAGCGTTATATATGCACGTATCTCCGGGGGGGGGGGTTCCACAACCTAGGAGCAAAGTTTTGGAAAGCAGCTATCCCTAGCTTTGTTCACAATTTGGGGACAGCGAGCAGGGCAAGGTTCGATAGACAGCAACCACCGGCAGCATGGTTTCACAGTGGGGACCCAGGGTTTCAAATAACTGATTAGCAGTTTTTTTCTTGCTAACTATACAGAAAGTATTTATATAGGTTTTCTAGAAGTGTTATGTTTGTTAAACACAGCGAGGCAAGTGCTATGCATTTTCACAATGTTTTAGCACTTCCATGAGCAAAACACTAACCAATATTTGGAGTTAAATAAAAGCCTGTGATCTCATGTCAAACAAATCACTTTACATTTTCTTTGGGCAACTAAGGAAGAGGATCAGGGAAAGGCAGTGGATATGGCTGGTTACCAGGAGGTCTTCAGTAAGTCCTTTGACACTGTGCCACACAGAAAGCCAATAAAGAAACTCAGCAACCTGGGGAATGGAGACAGAGTGGTAAACTGGCTACCAAACTGGTTGAAGGATAGAAAGCAGTGGGTGATGGTAAACGGCAGTCACTCGGGGATGGGAGAATGACCAATGGAGTATCACAGGGATCAGTACTAGCTCCTATCCTCTTCCATGCCTTCACAGGTGTTACTGGAGGGGACGGTGTGTCCCTGCGGATAACGCAAAAATCTGCAACAGGGTGGACATCCAGGAAGGGGTGGAGAAATGAAAAGGGATCCAGGTAAACCTGAGGAGCAGTCTAGTGTGTGGCAACCGGGTTTCAATGCCGGAAAGTGCAAAGTCATGTGCTTGGGGAGGCAAAACCCAGTTGCTGTATATAAGGGACACTTGAAGTCACTAAGCGAGAGAGGGACCGTGGGGTTATTATATCCGATGATCTCAAGGTGGCAGGGCAGTACAACATGGCAGCAAGCAAGACTGACCAGATGCTGGCTTGCATAGGGAGTGGGATTTCTAGCAGGAGAAGGAAGGAACTGTTACCACGCTATCACTCTCTAGTGATGCTCTACCTAATGTACTGTGTCCAGTTCTGGAGGACGTACCTCCACAAGAACACTGATAGGGTGGAATGATCCCAAAGAAGGCTACCAAAATAGTGCAGGGTCTGCACAAGAAACCACATGAGGAGAGGCAGCGGGAGCTCAACATGTACTCCCTGGGTGAGAAGAGAGCGAGAGAGATGGGACATGCATGATTAAGACCTGTAAGTGCCTCACGGGGGGTGAACAAGGTGCAGCAGGGAAAGTCTCTTTCAGTGGAGGAGAACTACCAGAACATTGGGGCATCTATGACTAGGGCATGCTGTGAAGCTTGGGGGTGGGGGGGGGAGAGTTTAAGAGGAATATGAGAAAATATGTCACACAGTCACTGACAAGGTCCAATACAAGTGGAACATCTTGGACTGGGGACAGTGAAAGTATATTACTGTTAAACTTCTCTGACATCATCTTCTGTTTTTTTTTTTTTTAAATGATTATTTTAAACCAATGAGGATTTTTTTCTGTTTTTCTCTGCATTGTCTAGCTGTTGTAAGTATTGTATTTTCTAAACAACTGCCATGAGCTTCTGAAGAAGGACTGGTTGGTCCAAAAGCTAGAGCACTTTGTTCTTGTTGTTACATCTATGTTGGTCCATTAAAAGGTAAATAATCATTTGCTTTAGGGCATCAGAGCAATTCTGCTTCATGTGAAACAATGAAATGTAAGGGGAGGAAAATTTGCACTAGAGTTACAGGAAAATGCAAAATCAATGTGATAGCACTGCTACTGTGTCCTCTAAAGTCCATCATTTGTTTTGTTTTACGCTCGCTGTGTGCATGCACAAGGAACGTCTTGGGAGAATGGGACACTTTGGAGGCGTGCCTGCCCTGTGCAATTCCCTGCTCTGTTGGGCAGGCGTGGTGGTCCTGCACCAATCGCTGCGGTGCTGTGTATGACAGCGGTGGTCTTCTCTTCAAAGAAAACCACCGCTGTGTGCTTGCAGCGCATCACACCCCCCCAAATCTTTGCTGCCACGCTGGGAGCCCACCCCAGCGTGGCAAACATCCTGCGTCGTCTGCTGATGGGGGTGCCCAATCCCCCATTGGCTCCACCTCCCCCCAAACTGCTTTCTCTGCTGCCACACTGGGAGCCCACCCCAGCGTGGCAAACGTCCGCGTCATCTGCCGACGGGGTGCCCAATCCCCTGTCAGCTCCACGCCCCCCAGCTATCTCTTCTGCCATGCTGGAGCCCACCCCAGCATGGCAAATGTCCGTGTTGTCAATTATAGAAAAAAAAAACCTGTAAATTAAAACGGTCCCACGCAGTCTCCCCGCCCCCTCCCACAACCCGCACCTCATCCACTGCGCACTTGCCTTACCCACTACCCTCACCCCATACTTACCTCCAGAGCTCAGCGCGATGATCTTCGCTGACTCGGAACACGCCTGCACTCTTCAAAGCCGACCGCGAACTGAGGAAATGCCGGTAAGCTGTATAATGGGCTAGATGGGTTTTTTCAACTTTGTTGCATATCTTAGGCATTTTTTTGAATTTTTGCACCAAATTTTCAACATGGGGTTTTTGGGACCCCTTCTCATGAATTCTGTCACTGTCATGGCATTATTCAGGTCCAGCGGTGATTTCGCAGTCACTGCATGAAATCACCTTTTGGGCCTGATTAATGAAACAACAGTGTCAGCGCTCATAAGGTGGGCTCAAAAGCCTTATTTTGAAAATTTGGTGAAAAATTCTAAATGACCATTTTACAAGCCGTGCGGCATTGCGTAGCTCCTAGTAGGCCTGAAGTTCATTTAATTTTCAATATTTTCATTTCCAGATTTTCAACATTGCCATTTTACCTACACCTCCTCATGAGCAGTACAGCTGTCATTTTTCACATCCTGCCCAAACGTGTTTCTGCTCATGTAGAAGCATAATGGTGCAGTCGGTGTGCGAACTCAATGTATGGGACACATTAAGAAAATCACAGTGACACTGTTCATGAGCAGAGGTCTTAAAATGGCTATGTTGAAAATTTGGTGAAAAAATTCCTAAAAATGACTGTTTTACGAGCGTGCGTTGCGCAGTTCCTACGCACGCTCGTAAGTTCGCGAATTTTCAATATTTGCACTACAATGACTTCCACATACCTAAACAGCACATAGAAGCAAGCAACATTCGGCATTGACAAATGCTCGTACTTCTTTGTCACTGATTTTTTTAAGCCATGTCCAAGTGCCAAATATCACTGCAAATACCTGCAAGTGAACGTTCGGCATTGACAAATGCTTGTTTTCATAGTGTAATAGACCAACAACATGCCTTTCCCTGATTTGAAAGGAAGTGTGAATTATTAGTATCTGAATGTGCTAGTGTGAACTAGCTTCATGCTTTACCCAATAGAAGTGGGGTGGAGGTTGAAACAAAGAGAGTGGATGAGGCAATGTGCAGTGTATCTGGCACAACTTCTGAAATCCATGTAACTCTTCTCAATTCAGTAAGCACCAGTGGCTTTGTTTGAGAGGTGTGAGGGGGATGAGTGTGGGAATGCAGACACATAGCTGATATACAGCATCTTGTTTCTGCAGTCACATAAAAATGCCAGCTCATGGCAATTCAGAGAAAAAAAAAATATTTTGAAGCTGCATTACCAGACTGTGTGTGCAGTTTAGTGAATTACCACACAGGGGTGTGTATATATGACAGCACTAAAAAGCATATTAAAGTGCTTCAGTAATGAAAACCTCCCCCACTGGCTGCTGCTGAAATGCATAGCAGTATGTTCTCCTTTGTGCATTCTGGCTGTTTGCTTCAGCTGCAGGTAGTACAGTATGCTCAAGTTCGTTTGCATAGGTTTTAGCAGCGGGGAGTTCACATTGACAGAGTCTAGTAAGAGAAAACGCTTGGAATTACACACACAACGAAGTCTGAGTTTTCACATCAAATGCTGAGGTATTTTTTTTCTGGAGGATTAGAACCCATGGAGTCCATGAAGGTGTGCTTTGGAGAGCTGGCGTGTATAAGGACTGTTAGGCACCCACACTTTTTGGTGGTCCTGCTGTGGCAGGGAACAGTTTATTAAAGTAATGATGTGTGGCTTGTCTCTCTAAGCTAGACAAGACTACACTGTGTGTGTGTGGGTGGGGGGGGAGGAGCTGCTCACTGAAGCGTAGCTCCCTCTTTCAACTGTATGCCACTGCGTTTTCAACTGCTGTCATAGACAGCTCCAGCAGTGATTGGAGAACTGTGACCATGCCTGCAAACACACTGACTGAATTGGAAGATGCTGACACACCTCTGAAAAACTCAGATGATGGCACTATGTTTCTTGCACATGCATGCAAGCAAACATAATAAATGAATAAAAAACTCAAGTCATGCAATATGACTCGGTGCATAGGAACAAATAAAATATTTATTTTAGTCTTTGGTAACTGGGTAAGGCCCACTAGGCACAAGTGCCTGTTTTCAGGGTCAACCTGGGAGCACTGGGCGGTTAAGTGACTTGCTCAGAGTCACACAATATGCTAGTAGAGGATGTGAGAATCAAAGTCAGGTTTGGTCTGCTGGATGTACCAAGCTTATTCACAGTTCATTACTCTAACCTCCAGGCTGTACTGCCAGCCCAATACAAATATACAAAGGTTTATCCACATCAGTAATAATGGCAAGGTACAGAATGTTCCAACCTACTGTGTAAGTATTTAGACCTATGGTTAGATGAAAATCTAAAATGGAACCACCACTAAAAAATTAGAAGAAAAGGTTAATGCCAGGATTGTTTTTTGTATAGGAACAAATCATATTTTTCACTGGATGTGAGACAGACAATAGTTCAAACCATGATACTGCCTCTGTTCAGTTATGGAGGTATTATCAATGCTGGTCTAGTAAGAGTTTACTCTTAGAGGTTAGGTTTATTATATTACACATTGGCTCATTTTGTCTTGCTTGCCTCAAGGCAAACACATCGCTGTACTTTGTTTAAGTCTCTTGCCTGGTTGTCCTTGGAGTAGGTAAAACATTCACACATACTAACTTATACGTGGAAGTGTGGTAAACAATAGGTTCTGGAACACATTTCTGACTTGTTTTCTTATTGACCTCTAAAACCTGGGTTAAAGTCAGCAAAAGGCTCTGAATTTAATATTCCTAGAATGAATTCTTAAATAAGTCAACTGTCACTCTCATTTAAAGGTCCAGAGTTAGAATGTCCTTCCTTGCATACTATGCACTAATATTGAAAATCTACCATCACTGTACACTTTAAAACACTAGTTTAAAACCAATTGTCAAATGTATTGTGATTTTCATTTGCATTTATGAACTTGGTTGTACTATAATTTGTCATTCTGTCAAGTATATGAAGTCTATACCTAAGAAAATAGTTCTATTGTGAGCTGCAGCATAACAGAACTTATTTATACTGTGCTTTTGTATAAATGTTAATTGTGAACATTTCAGGAGACCATAGAAAATGAGTGTAACCCCTTTACAAATGGGGGTCCCAAAAAAGCCTCTATAGGGCTTGCCTAAGTGTTTCCCTGCCTGCTGGCATTTGGCATTTGAGCCGTTAAATGTGGTTCCAAGTGAGTGCTGTTTGAGCCTCCACGTACTGTCTCTTTAAGAGCTGTCTGCTTGCAGACTTAATTAGTTTGTATGGGGGGACCGTGTATTTAACGCTCGACTCCCACCCGAGCAGCTGTCAATTCGCTCCATTTCTGCAGTCGCTAAGAGCGCAGAGGGAGCCTAAATGAAAGATGTAACTGTTTGCCTGAACCCTGTTAAGAGTGTTAAGTAAAAACGCAGTTTGTCTAACCTGCCTTTCTTGCAGCTGGGACTCTGTGTGTTTTGCCCCTCCATTTTGGATCTGAACTACTGAATGGGTCCAATCAGTGAGTGGGGGACCTCTAAAATGGAGTTTGTTCAGACCAACCAGAATTCAGACTCTCTTGGGAGCTGGCTTACAATGAGGAGTTACATGGATTTATTTAACTCCAAAAATTGATTAGTGTTTTGCTCATAAAAGTGCTAAAACATTGTGAAAATGCATAGCACTTGCCTCACTGTGTTTAACAAACATAACACTCCTAGAAAACCTATATAAATACTTTCTGTACAGTTAGCATTGTCCCAAGAAAAAAAACTGTGAATCAATTATTTAAAACCCTGAGATGTAGCTAGTAATTCTGGGAAGTGAAGTTCTGGACCTTGGCACCTAATTGCACCAACGGGGAGAGGTCTGAGTGACTGACTGCTGAGTCCACCAACTGGAACGGGTGGCGCCTGAAGGGAATATTCTGCCTTGTGACTGGGAGGGCAGATCAGTTGTGACCGTGATGAAAGAAGGAGTTCCAAGCTTCTGCGCTGTATAGTTTCGCGCAGGAAGCGAGTGGGAGGCCTAAAGTCGGCCTGTTGCATTGCCAATTTAATTCAGACTGAATCTAAGACTACAAAGAGGAAGAGAGGCTGAAAGAGTGAAAACCCGGCTCACCCTGTCGAAGACTGGAGAAATTGCTGAATCGCGCTTGGTCTGTCAGGAATTTAAGCTGCAGTGTGAACTCCCGGGTGTTAGCAGTAAGTGCGATTGGGACCTGAAAGCAGCTGCCTGGTATAGTAATCTCCTTTACATATAAATGTGTGGGATGCTTCTGAGGAATAGCTAAATGGGTTCTCTTGTCACCGTGCAGTGTAGACTGAAAGCCAAGTTGAATGTATGCAGACTGAATCCGTCTGCCAATCCAAGCCGTGTGATCTGGCTTGTAGAATCTCATCTCCCTGCTGTGTGCGTCTGGCAATCCAGAACCACCATCTGCACCAGGTATTCAGCGTGGTGTATTGTGAGTGCAACCAGGGCATCCCCTGCGACCGATTAACCATCAACAGTGTTTCATCTGATTTTCTTTTCTTCATTTCTTCAAAGACTGAGCCATCCGGCTCCGAATTACAATTGGGTGTTGTGCATATTTTTCTCTACAGGGCCCCATCCATCTAAACCTGCCGGCCAATCCCGGGCAACGGACCTGGCTAGCCCCCCCCCCCCAAACTGGGTACCCAGAGTGTGACTTTCTCGACCCTGTAATGTGCACAGTACTGTGATCTTATGCTGCTAATTAACCTGATCCCCACCTCCTGTGTTTTAGTCCCCCTAAATAAACCAGATTTGATGTTGTTAAACTTTAAACTGTCTGAAGTGTCAGTACCTACATCTCAAGCATTGTATTGGTTGGTGTATGCTGATTAACCTTATTTTACAGGGGGTCCTCAGAGATGAACCTCAGAATCAGTCATGAGGGTAAGTGGTACTTTGACTGTAACTTCTGTGCATTGTGTGAGCCACTAGAAGGGATAAAAGGGGGTCTCAGTGTCCCAGAGGGCTGTGACCAAGCTAGTCTAACCACTACAATCCCTAACCTCTGGGTGGAGGCACCCGCCATAGAACCTAGGCCCCTCAACCTGTCAGTAGTCAAGCAGGCAGGGGTAGTAGCCCTTGGGATAGCGCCACCTGTGGGTTACATGAGCATTAGTGTAGTTGGCTTGTTGTCCCCATTTCCTGTTTTAAATAAAAAAAATGGAACTTGTACTTGTTATATTCCAGGATCCCAGCTTGCACATAGCAGGGTATCCATGTTGTAGCCAGATTGGGCTTCCTAGTGGAACCCGATGCTTGGCACAGATCCATTCCCTGGCCACACGATTCCCTGTGATGGGATCTGCTGGCGTGACCAAGAACAGTGCGTGCTTCTGACTCATTAATGGGCATAGGCTTGCATCCTTGTGCGGAACTCCACAGCCTGACAACACTTTATTTTCCCATTTACTATCCACTGTAGTGAACTGAGCCCTAACAGTTTACTAGGAAGGATAGTTACTGTGGAATGTAAAATTATCAGAGAAGTTGATTCGTTGCAAATTTTTTTTTTATTGTGACACAAACTCATTTTGCTAAGCTTCTGGATGTTCCTTTTTCTCTCTCTTTATCCCCCAGTTTTACCCAATCAGGCCTTTGCAGTCACCGCATTCCTCTACTCAGCCAACCTGGACCAGTGGATCTATTTAGAATGTATTTAAATCCCTTATGGGGAAATACATGTAAATTAGGTGACAAAAAGCTCCAATGTGGCAGGCTTAGAAGTCAACAATTGTGGACTTTACTGAAAGAAAGTTTTTCTCAACATCATTTCATGTAAACTTCCAAATATTGTGCCTGTTTTGAAAAATAGACTTCTAACACTGGGGACCCGAGACCGGGACGTATTTTGACAGGATTACTGCCCCCTGTCCAAACCCCATGCTGGAGGTTCCAGGCCATTAATGGACCACAAAGCCAAGCTTCTCCAAGTCCCATACCCAGCTAGTGCAAGTAGTTGTGGTGTTGTAATTGTGCTGCTGTAATGGTGCTGCATGTAAAGGGGTGGATCCCACTTGAAATCCGATGCCCCACATTCCTATGTCAGTGTGAATGGCAAACCTTCAGAACTCCTTCCTGGCATGCCAGGACAGTAGTAAATGCAAAGCTCAGACATGAGCCTCCCTCTCTCACAGATGCCAATAAGGAACACTTACTTTGCACAACCGGGGGAGGGGTATATGTATTTTTTATCCCCTTCCCTCTCCCATTTCCCTGCTCCTGTAATCAGATTCTCCACAGCTGCACCCTTTCTACAACTGTGTAGGGGAGTAAAATAGTTTGAATTGTCCCTTTCCCCCATCCCCAGCCCCTACAATCAGATTCACCACAGTTGCACCCTTTACACAACTGGGGGGGCTTAATGTATATTGAATTGCCCAATCCCCTAACCCCTGCAGTCATATTCACCACTGATGCACCCTTCCTACAACATTGGAGGGGCAGCTGCAGCCTTCACAGTAAACTTCAGTGTTGTTTTGTAATCAGCAGACAGGAGATGCATCAATATGTTGCTGTCCAACCCCCCAGAAACCCAGCACCTCACCTCCACATTACCTTCAATGCCTCTAGCTGACCCATGAGTGGGATTCAGGGTCTACCACTTTGAGTCCGGTCTCCCAGGTGGTAGTCTGCTACCAGTGGGACAGTCACCATGTGTGCTTTTTAGAATAAACAGAGTATTGTGCTATACAGCATCCCTGATGGTTTATCACCACCAGTGATGAAAGTGAGCCGGAACGCACAGGAACGGCGTTCCGGTCCTTTTTCTGTGACCGGAACGCCGTTCCGGTACTTCACCACTCATTAGGTCAGTATAAACAGACCTGTCCCAGAACAATGCCATATTCTGTCTCTTCATAAAATATCATTAACATAACATGTTGCACGGTATTAACTGTTCATGTTCTGTGCCATAAACCCGATTAACTGGACGTTCCATCTGCTATGACGTTTATATTCGTTATGTGACGAATATAAACTTCATATGTAAGTGTCCTTTTTTCGGAAACTCTCATAGAGGTCAGACTAGGAGTCAGAGAGTCCGGTGGCTAATGAAAAAGGTTGGTCAGTTAGGTAGGTAATTTCCACCAATCACGGATTGTGTTGTAGACACAACGCAGTATGTGATTGGTGGAAACTACCTGACCAATAGCCATTGGCAGAACGCAGAAGGCGGTTGACTAGTGCCGCGCGGCAAACAGTAACAGTACTGCGTTGTGCACTGTGTCTAGGCTGTCGTCGATGTTGTTTTCAGAAGAGCAACACAGCAACAACATTTGAGCTGGTGCTCAGCTTACCGTGTGTCCATGTCTCTGCTTCGAGGATTAAGTTTGGTCTCAGTGAGTACCCCTGGTGTAATAGGTAATAGGTTGGTTGGGTGCGGGCACCTCAGGGCTGTGTGAAGATTCCTGATCTTCTGTGAGGATATCTCCTCCATTAAGCCACAAACATTGGACTGCAAGCCATCACCAGAGATGCTGGAAAACTGCATCTGATTTTATTATGGAAATCTGCAGTTTTCACCATTCTCAACAAAAGCGGCATTTACTGCAGTCTTGTAGTTTATTCAGTTTTCCTCAAAGTGTTGCAAAATTATTATAGTTTTCATCAAAAAGAATGTCAAAACATACTGAGGATGTGACATGCAGACTAGTGTCTGGAAAAAGATACTGTGGGAGGGGTTCTATGTAACACTGCTTTCATCTGGCTCACTGGTTTGGTTTAAAAAAATCCTCTGGCCAAGTATATGTACACTTAGACACTAAATGGCTGTGATGAAACAGTCTGTTGGAAAATTTTTCTGCCATCCAGACCCCAGTATTTCAACTCTTATACAAGTTACAACCACTGTTCAGTTATAAAAACACAAATTTTACGAGGGACAGAAAAATGTGAGGCAAGATCAGGATATGCTCGATCTGTAGTCTCAATTGGTGATGGGTTACGCTGTCTGCCGTCTTCATGGTGATGAGAGTGTTAAATGACGGAGTTTATATTGTTTGGCCCCTCTGGCTCATTAGACAGGATAACTTGTTGCTTCTTGCATCTCTCACGTGTTTCTCCGTCTAGTAGCTTCCCACTAGACAGCGGAATGATAAATGCTCAGATTTAGTCGTCCATCCTGTCTCATGGCGTGGACTGCAGAGGCTCAGCTCCTTCCATCACTTCATGTGAAGGGTCACTGCAAGCTGCTTCAATGGTAAGTTAAGAGAGGGGTGGAGTGTCAGAGTCGCTGAGCCGTTGTCAGGTGGGGTCGTGTCATCCCAGGCGGTGCAGTGTCAGATCATCTTATTCTAACCTCATCAGCAACGCATGCGTAGCTGGGAGCACTGAGTGCAGTAAATCTGAGTGTCTTTTCCATAGGTGACTGTAACTTTCAAGAACTACTGTAGCAGCCTCTGGATCTCCCTGTGTCGAGCTGTCTAGGTGTCTCCCACTAATTTATAGAGGAGGAAGTTATTTACTGACACCCTACACCAAAGAAAAAATTGTACTGCCAGGTATCTCGTCATTCCGAGAAAGGTTCTCTTACAAGCGAGTCTGCAAACACTTTTTGGGTCTAATTTTGTACAGCTAATCGTGCCTGTGCAACTTTATTATAGACAAAGCAAATATCCCAGTCTGACAGCTGATGACATTACCAAACGTCTTGTCTGTCTTTTGTCAGCTGGACTCTGCCTATACAGTAATTAGGTACCCAGCTATTGTTGCTAACTGAAGTTATGTATTTCTCTGGCAGTGGTCAGGATCTTAAGAAAATCATTTATTTATTTAAAAGAGATTTATCAGGAAAGACATACTGAGCTATAAAGCTTGTTTCCAGATGTGTGTGTGTGTGTGTGTTGGGGTGAGGTGGGGGGATAAGTACTTTAGGCACAGCAATACACAGTAAGGTACTGACATAATAACAAGTTAAATTGATTACAGCATGAGTGTGAGGTACCAGACACTCGCAGGTTGTAATGTCAGGAACAGGACATGAGAGGAAGTGGTCATTAATCAGGAAGGGGCTACAGGAAGGAACAACTGTAGAGTAAATGAGAGAGGAGGGAAGAGAAGAGGGATAGGAGAGGGGGAGGGAAGAGAGGTGTTGGGATAGAAGAGAAGGAGTGGGAAGGATTAGGGATGGGAATAACAGGCATAGAAGTGTGGAGGGGGACAAAGTGATGGGGATAGGATAAGGGGAGGAGGAGAAGAGTGCAGAAGGCAGCGGAGGAGGAGGAAGTGGATGCTAGAACAATGGGAATGAGATAAGTAGCAGAGGAGGGGAGAGGAAGGGAGGAGTAGAGATGGGAGAAGATGAGTGTAGAGGTTGGAATACATTAGTAATAGGAAATGGGAGGTGGATAAGTGTTGGAGCTAGGGAGCAGGTAGGGTAGGGAAAAGAGAAAAAGGAGGAGGCAGGACATTGGGCTATGGGCATTTGCAGGAGGGAGAAGTGGGCTTGGAGTAGTGAGGAAAGAGGGCATTTGGAGGAGAGCAAAACTGTCAGGGAAGAAAGTTTCAGATACTAGGAAAATGAAAAGAGAAAGCATTCTGTCCAGCAAGAGATTTCAGAGAGGAACAATCGGGGTGATAATCTGAGTTATAGAGAGTAGGAGGAGGGAGGTATGGGGAGAAAAGCGAGCTGAGATAAGGTGGAGTGAAGCCAGCAGAATTCAGAAATGAAGGAGGGACAGTTGGTTAGACAGCTATCTACCAAGGAGGGATGGAGAGAGCAGATTATAGAGAACAGTGGTGAGTACGGGGGCAAAGCAAAATGGCAGAAGTAGAAGAGGTACAGTCAGGCCAAGGTTGACTTGGGTGTAGCACAGTGGACAATGTAGCCATCGTCAAGATGAAGAGATCACCTTAGAGATGATACCATGGTGAGCAGCTATCGGAATGCTGCTTTGTTCCTATAAAGGGCACCAAGCATGGGGTGGAGTTTATTGTAAATGGTGTCTATGTGCTGAGGAGAAGCCATGCTGCTGGTCAAGCCAGACCCCAGGATATTAAAATGAAGTGCGTCATCAGTTTTACCCCCATCTAGGGTGTGGAAGGTGGGGTAGGAGGAGAGCCTAGAAAGCCTCTGCCTAGTGTCGAAGTACATGAGACCATTTTCTTAGTATTTAGGAATAACTGATTTGACCTAAACCATTTCTAGGCAGAGTCAAAATCAAGTTGAAGCCTGGATGTTAAAGGGACACTGTCAACCTGTTTTTCTTCATATTATTTCTAGTGTAAACCCCACATTTTATGATTGCCTACCTTCTCTAAAGTTCACTGATGTTGCTGTTTGTTTTGTCTGTCTCCTTGTTTAGTAGAACTCAAATTCATGCTAATATATATTTATAAACAACCTTGTTTTGTTTACAGTCCTGGGTCTGTTCTTATTGCATACTTTCTGAGCATTAGAAACACACCCAAACAGTGCAGTCACTCATGAGGCAGTAGCCTCCTAAACTCCCACTGTATCATGAGGGGCTAGACTGTGTTGTAGTTGTTCCCAAATCCAGAAAAGATGCAGTTGGAGCTGATCAAGGAATTTAAACAAACCCGTGTTTATGTGGTAGCACCAAAATGGTGGGAAGTCTGTTTTTCACTTTTTTAAAGAAAAAAAATAGTCAGAATCAAACTACCAACTACATCAGCAATCTTTACAGAATGTTGGCAATTATAAAATGTGTTTTTTAAACTAGGGATACTTTGAGACCTAAGGGGTTGACAGTGTTCCTTTAACTCTGAGGGACTGCAAACAGGACTGTATCATCTGCATACATGTGGCTGGAAGCAGAGGAGCAGGGAGCAAGATTTCAGATGAGGGACATTCAGTTCCACTTGAACCTTCTGGTTTCAGAAAAGGACCCTCTGACCAAACTAATTCCAGTGACTCGAACCCTGATCCAGGCATTACAGTGGTGGCAGGATCAGGACAATCTAAGACAGGAGTTGCTTTTGTCACTCAGTCTCATTCTCTAATCCTTGCCTCCCTGTTGGGGTGGGGATCCCACTTGGGGGACCTGACCACCCAAGGGTTGTGGTCTCCTCAGGAATCTCTGCTTCACATCAATCTATTAGAACTCAGAGCGGTGTTTCTAGCACTTCCAAGTCTGTTCAGAACAAAGTAGTTCAGATCAGGACAGACAATACCACCACAATGTGGTATATCAACAAACAAGGGGGCACTCGGTCTACGGCCTTGTGCACAGAGGCAATGAAGTTATGGTCTCTGGCCTATTCCCTGAACACCTCTCTTACAGCAGTACACCTCCCAGGCAAGGACAATGTCCTGGCAGATGCTCTCAGCAGGATATCTCAGGGCCATCACGAATGGTCCCTGGATCCCCTGGTTTTGAAGGTGATCTTCTCCAGATGGGGCACTACACAGATGGATCTTTTTGGAGCCCAAGACAATCGCCAACTTCCTCTCTTTTTCTGCAGGCCCCCAGTGTTGGGCTCAGTCCCCCTGGATGCTCTAGTTCTCAATTGGGAAGGGAAGTTCCTGTATGCTTCCCCCCTTCCCTCTCCTGTTCAAGGTGTTAGGCAAAATCAGGTCTCAACCCTGCAAGGTGATTCTGATTGCTCCAGATTGGGCCAGACAGCGCTGGTACCCTCTCTTGTTGTCCTTAGCAGTCCACCTTCCCCTGTCTCTTCCCAGGAATTACAACCTGTTAACATGTGCTCAGGGGAGGGTTTGGTATCCGAATCTCAAATCTCTCAACATCAAGGCTTGGCTCTTGAAGAGTTAGAGTTTGCTGATTTACACCTCTCGCAAGGTGTCCTGGATATCTTAAAGGCTTCTTGTAAGCCTTCCACCAGAAGCACTTACAACTCCAAGTGGAAAAGATTTTCTATATGGTGCTCTGGGAAGCATATTTCTCCAGAATCTGCTGGCCTGCACACAGTCCTTGACTATATGGTTCATCTTAATAGCTTGGGATTCAGACCAGCTACACTAAGAGTGCACCTGGCAGCTGTCTCTGCCTTCCTTTCAGCAGGTAAACACTCTTCCTTTCAGCTCATCCTGTATTTTCAAAATTTTTCAAGGGATTGCTTCATACCAATCCTCCCTTCAGGGACCCTGCCCCTGCTTGGGACCTTAATGTTTGCATTGCTCAGCTTATGCAACCCCCTTTTGAGCCTTTGTCCTCAGCAGAGCTTAAGTACTTGACTTGAAAAACTGTTTTCTTGGTGGCCATTACTTCTGCCAGATGCATAAGTGAGTTACAGGCCCTGTCAGTGGAGCCTGATTTTATCTCTTTCCATACAGATAAGGTGGTCCTCCAGGATTAATAGGAAGTTTTGCCTAGGCAATTTCAGATTTCCACCTTAACCAGTCTGTCTTCCTGTTTTTTCACTGACCACTCTTCCTCTGAGGAGGAGGCTGCACAGTTTGGATGTGAAAAAGGCCCTTAGCTACTATATAGAGCGCACCAAGGGTCAAGGTTTGACTCCTCCAACTGTTCCTCACTTATGGTGAGGTTGGTGAGGAAAACCTGCCACTAAGAGATCTATTGCCAGGTGGTTTGTCTCTTGCATTCAATTTTGCTATAAAAGCTAGGTAGGATACCACCCTCAGGCCTGAGGGCTCACTCTACCAGAGGTACAGCTGCTTCCTGGGGATGTTCCTATCTTAGAGATTTGTCAAGCAGCCACATGGAAAAGCGGTACACACTTTTACCAAGCATTACTCTCTGGATATCCAGGCTGGAGTGATGCTCGGTTTGTTTGGCAGTGCTTCACAGCCTATTTTCTAAGTAGGTTCTGTCCCTCCTCCATGGAGGTACTGCTTGGTAGTCTGCAATATGTCAGAATACAGCAAGACTTAATGTTGTTTGAATAAAAATTACTCACCTTAGTAATGTTTCTTCTAACAGAGTCTTGCTATATTCTGACCTCCCCCCGCCTCCCCTCTCAGAACCTTGGTTTTTGGGATGTGGGTGGACAGTAGCAGTGTTGGCACTCGGGAGGTGTCTCTACCCCTTCTTCTTCTCTCACACCTTTAGTTTGGGTGTGTGGGTGTTGTGTTTTGTTTATTTTTTGGGTTTCCTGACTTGAGTCTTTGTTTTGGGACAAAAAAATCTTATTATATTTAGTAGCCAGTTGGCTAGTGTAAGTTTACAGTTTCCACACAGGACACCGAGCGAGTATAGCTCGTAAAGATCTGACAGTTTGAGTTCAAACAGCAACAGACAGAGTCTCAACTGAGCTCAAGCTCAGCGTTCCATGCCTGGCATGGAAAGTTAACTCTTTCATCTCTGGGGTAGTTCAAAGGTTGGACATCACTGCAACATGTCAGAAGACTCCAATAGAAGAAACAACATTACTAAAGTGAGTACTTTTTCTTCCAGCTTAACTGGATTGAGGAAAGCAACTATGTGGCAGCATTCAAGTTGTTATGCTGCAGTAGTGACATAGCTAGTGCAGCATAACAGCTGTGATGACATTGCTACTGCAGCATAACAACTCAATCCATAACAACATTCTACAATACACTATAATTGTACAATACTGTATGAAATATATGTATGTTTGATTCTTTTGATTCTGATATGAAATTAACTCATGCAGTCTGTATAGGTACTTTCTTTTGTGAATGAATAAAATATATTTCTGATTAATTTTATGTTTCTGTATGATTTTTCAAGCTGGAAAATATGTCGTTTAATAAGTGCTATGTCACACTCAGGAATAAATATACTGGGAACGATTGTTGTCCCTTGTGACTATCAGCGCACCAGGTGCATGCATTAAGGCCTAGTCTACACATGATGTGTTGTGAGTTATATCTTAGTTAATATCTATCTCTTTGGTTCCCTATTATTTCTTAACTGTATTATGTATTAATCAGTCTTATGCCATATAAGGATACCCAGTGTGTGTACCAAAAATGTGGGTGGGAAGGAGTGCATATGAGTCTTGCAGACTGAAAATGTGAATCTTAAAACCCACTACATACATCCCATTTCATGTTAAATATGTTAAGTTATTAACCTAGATCAACTTTTTGAGAAAGACAGATTACTAAAATATAACTTGAAAGTTTTCAGTTTACAAAACAGATTGTGAACCAGAATTCTCTAAAATGCACCAAATCGACTCATTTTTTTGAAAATTTTTCCGGGGGAGCATGCCCCCGGACCCCCCTAGCAAGGCTCAGTTTTCGGACTTGAATACAGTTCCTGTACTTCTTTTGAACCACTTTCATCACTGATCACCACTCATGTCCTACTCTTTCTATGGCATTTGTTGTGCTCAAAATAGTTCTGCTATAAATATACTCTCTACCTTCTGAGGGCTGACGTGGCTGTGTAAAAAAAAAAAAAATAGTTATGTCCCTGGACAGTTTTAAGATTGCCCTCCTCAAGCAGTTTTCTCTCTCTGTCTCTTTGTTGCAAAACAGTAAAAAAGAAAATTTCCCCTTCATTAGGAGTGATAATCTATCTTGGCATGATTTCCAGTCTCTCTAACCTAATCGTTATTTATTTACTTCTAAATGATGAAAAGAAATTGAGTTTCATTAACCAAAAAAAAAAATATTGGACATGAAACACACAAACCCAATCTGTCATCAGTACATGAAGGGCCGGAGCCGGGGACTAAATTAGCATGAAGTGTTTCCATTGTGCGCTGCACAAAGGGGACCATATGTCAGGGACTTGGCCAGCATTGGCAGAGAACAAAAGGAGTCCATGTCAGACGGCTCCACCAAAAAAAAAAAAAAAGAGAAAGAGAACAGACTGCACCGTTTCTGATAGAGAGGGATCAGGCAGACTCTGTCCATTATCAAATGAATGGATTACAAGGAGGAAACCAGTATCCCTGCATTTCTATGTTTTGTGTACCAAATGTATACGTGTATGTGTGTGTATGTTTGTCTCAGTTCTCATCTTCTACAAAAATCTGAGAGATGTCCATCTGTGCAAATCTCTGCACAGCAGAAATGGATCTTGGTTTTAAACAGAGATTTTAAACTTTAAAAACAAAATCTTATACAATTGGTGACCTTGTGTGATGCCGATCAGATGTTGGCTTGTGTTTCTGACACACTTCCTGATTTCAGAGAGGCCTCTGTATGTTTGTGTTTAGTTTGGACTAGAGGTGGAAGAATCACAAAAGATACTGAGGTTCTAAAAGGTTCTGATAAGCCATAAATGTTATCTGAGCCTTATCAGAACTTTCAATGCCTTTTAGTTTAAAGTACCAAAAGTGAATTCAAGAATACATGGAGCAGACATAAGGCAATTCTTGTGGGGGTAGGGAGAAATAGGCTGTTGGTTAACTAGGATCTGCGGCTTATCCTGTAGATACGGAAATGGGCAGACTAGGTAGGCCAAACGGTCCTTATCTGCTGTCAAAGTCTATGTTTCTATTATTGTCTACCCTGAAGCTACTGAAATCTACAACAACTTGGAGTCATACTACACTACCTCCAGACCCTTTTTGGGTATTTCACTGCCACTACCAGCAACCTTCTTACAAGTTGGACTACAAGTTCTAAAATATGTTTTTTTTTTTTAATTAGCGGAACCTTATTAGACCCTGAAAAAAGGTTCTGAGAAGGTTTTTCTACTGAAAATGGCATGGATTCTAGGTGTTCTAAACTTACCTGAACCAGTTCTTCCACCCGTAGTTTGGGCAATAAAGGGCCAGTACACTGATATTTATATTAACTTTTATTTTTATTGTATTTCATTTTACTATTCTTTGGTAACTGGGTGAGGCCCACTAGGCACAAGTGTCTGTTTTCAGTGGCAATCAGGGAGCACAGACAAACACAGACATCAGGGGTAATCAATTTGGGCTCATGTTTAAAAAGTAGCAAACTTACTCTTTCATTTCTTTTCATTTCTGTTTTATACTGAAAGATCTGTGGGTTAGTAACCCATTTTCTCAGATGTCCAGTGTTATAAATACATACATTGAACAAATACAGTAAACACTTAAATACAATAGTTAAAAGTCAGTTATTGCACTTGCATGCAGAGTTCGTCAACACACTTTAACAGATGTACAGAGTTACAAATACAGTAGACACTTTAAATCTGAAGTACTTTTGCTTTTCCCTTTTGCTGATCAGAAGTGATAACACTAGGTGTGATGGGTGGAACAGTATCTAGTTTTATTTCTCTTCCCATCTCATCAGCATTGTGACCTCACTGATTGTGACATCACAACTGACCATTGCCGGCAGGTCCAGCAGTATGTCCTCAGGCTTCTCCTCTCAGGTGGATGATAGCCCAGCCTCCTCCCCTCAAGGTAGAGGAGGATGAGGAGTGCAAGTCTGACCTACTGGATGAGGAAAAGGATGGTGAGGGGTCCTGATCTTTTTCTCTGCCTGGGACTGGAAGATTTAGCAGCTTCTGCTGTGTCCACTGGGTGTGGAGATACTGTCATATGCAGGCCTCATTCTCCTCCTGAGGACCCTAATTTTTAGACCTAGCAAATCCAGAAACTTTATAGTTCTGTCTGGAGGAAGAGGATTTTTCAAAGAACCTGAGCGATTTTCTGGAGGTCTTTCTGATAAAGTATCCCAGAAATAGGACATTCATGTAACTCTCCCATGGGGAATTGCCAATAAGGCTCCTTGCATTCACACATCAAAGGCACCAGCAGTCAATGACCAAGCAAGTGCTTCAGCATTCCCAACTGAATTGGTTATCCTCTGATCATTGCCCCAAGTGAACAGGACACTTAAGTGCACCTGCCTCTGTATAGATTGCTGGTAAGATCCCACCTAGAGTACTGTGTCCGGTTCTGGAGGCTACATCTCCAGAAGGATATAGACAGAGTGGAGGTGGTCCAGAGGAGGGCAACTAAAATGGTGCAGGGCCTGCATCAAAAGCCCTGTGAGGAGAGACTAAAGGACCTCAATATATATACCTTGGAACAGAAGGAGGAAAGGGGGATATGACAGAGACCTCTAAATACCTCATGAGTGTAAATAAGGTACGGGAAGGAAGTGTTTTTCAGAAGAACACGTGCTCAAGAACAAGGGGACATACTATGAAGCTGGAGGGGGGTAGAGTCAGGAGAGATATGAGGAAGTACTTCTTCACAGAAAGAGTGGTTGATTCATAGAACAGCCTTCCAGCAGAGGTGGTGGGATGAAAACAGTGGTGGGGTTCAAGAATGCATGGGATAAGCACAAGGGAATCATAGTGGAAAGGAAGGGAGGAAGGAAGAAAGAGCAATAGGTCAAGCACAGTCTGCGGTAATAATGTAGGCAGGGAGAAACAAGCAGACTGGATGGGACAAGCGGTCCTTATCTGCCATCAAATTCCATGTTTCTAAGATGCAGTGCAAATGTGCCTTATGTGGGCAAGGCTCACCTAGTAGATGGTCCCCAGGGAGGATGTGACTTTCTTGGTGGCTAATCAACCCATTGAGTTGAATCCTTTGTGTAGACTGCACAGACTCCACCCATTTACCACTGAATGGTTGTACATCCTCTTGAACTACCTCTCTAAATTTCTTTCCAGTGTTTCCTCATGGTACTTACAGACCACCAGTTTTGTGCTACTGTTTAGCCTAGGATGAACTTTACTACCCACTTTGGGCTGCATGAAGAAACAAACCAACTCTGAAAAGACCTGATCCCTCACATCGTCTACAGACTAAGCCTTGATCACAAGGAGTTGGGCCCTGGGTTAGCACCTGGGTAACAGACTTCTGTATGTCACATTTCCCATGCCCTCTGCATGAGTGGAATTTGTTGCTGGGCTCTTCCCTCTTCACTCACCATTACTGAGGGAATCCTGGTTAGTTTCTTTCCTTTGCTTAGTAATATGCTTACATTCAGCTGGTCACCATGTCTGATGTAAGGTCATGATCTTAGAGAGCAGAGTTTGGCGACATGCCTGATGGGGACGGCCTGCCTGGCCAGAGATGGAGAACCGAAGATGGTGGGAACAGGAGACAGTACATGGGCAATCACTTTGGGAGGGTGCTCAGGTACTATTGGGGAAGCCCAGTGAATAACCACTGACAGCACTGGGCTGGACATGCGGCATCAGTGGCTTGATGCAGTGTACCTGCACTGGGGGTTCTGCAGTGATCTGTACCTCAGGCCGCGCTCTCTGTGTACTTTTGGGGGAACAAAGGGCTGGATTCACTGCAAGGCTCCATACATGTAAGCAATAATACCCAATAGGATGGGCGATACTTGGCAATTCCAGACTGCCCAGGGGTGTAGTGAGGCTCAATGCCACAGGCAGAGGGCCTTATAGCCCCTGGAAGGTTTATTATTGCCCAATACCTCCCACCCTGGAAGGTATTATTGTGCTTAGAAAATGGGCCACTATATTTTGTGTGTTTGAAAAAAAAGTAGTTTTAAAGTTTAAATGTTAAAACTGTGAGCTGTTTGATTTCTTTTGTAATAAAATAGTTCATCTACCTGCATTTCAATGCTGTGTTTTTTTTGGTTTTTTTTACCTAGGGAATTTTTATCTTCCTGGAGCCTCCATGGTTGCAACTTTTGAGCTGGTTGTCATGGTCCCCCACAGTGCTTAAGTTACAATGCTTTTGTTTCAAATGTGCATTGATTCATTCACTTTCATTTATTCATTCACTGAAGGATTCATTTATTTATTTATTCAGTGATTGGGATATTTGGCTGAGAAGTGGTGGTGACGGTTGGGTGAGCTGGGAGGAAAAGAAGCCTAAGCCTCCTGTATATAGGTACATTTGCGTTGTTTCCCATTGATTTTATGCTCTGTTGTTATCTGTGGTACTGAGAGAGGCTACAATTTAAAGGCTAAATGCATCAGGAAATGGGCAGCAGAGCGGTGGTGCCGGGTGGGCACCCACACTGTGGAGCACCGGAGTACAGACAGAAGGTCTGTAGGTTTTGTAGGAGGGAGGTGGAATGATATAGGTGAGAAATGAAAATAATCTTGTGTAACACCCCCTACTGGCTCCCCTTGCTTAACTAACAGGGCTGCTCCTCTCACTACATGGCACCCAAGAGAGGGATGGGGGTTTACACAACAGTTTACAGTACATTTCCTTCTGAGCCTACTAATATAGACAGGCAACCAAGTGTGGCAACTACCTGGCACACACCTGGTGGGACCATTTACCATGGCCAACAACCCAGGTCCCTGGGAGAAAACATTTGCTCACAGTTATGCTAGGTTTTCACTTCTGGACAGGGACACCCAAGTAAATCCAGACACAATGGAAGCAATAACAGTACTGTCCAAACCAGGTTGGGATTTTAGAGTGTGGTTTTTATTCACATACCCAGAGAATAATCACAAAGCAAAGATGAACCCCCACAGGGCTACACATACTAGTACTGCAGATTACTGAGGTACAGACATTCCTGAATTCCCATTTAGCATAGGCTTAAAGAATACACACAGTGAACTATCAGGTTCTGAAATGGAGATTGGCACAAATGGCCAGAATTGGTACATTTCCTCTTGACTAGGCACACATGGCCAGTACTAGGACACCATCCCACATTTCATGAGGAATACTGGTGGCACACACAACCACCAAAGTGCACATACAGGCTCAAAATCTTCCAGCACCAACTACACTGAAGTGAACTGAAAACAGAGAATCCAAAACCCATGTCTGGGTAACTATTTCCATGAGGCACTAGCCAAATGCACTGACTGAAAATTTAACTGGTGCCCAAAGTGAACCCAGAGAGGTAAACTGGTTACTCGAGATAGGAGTTCTCCCACCTTTTGCTTCCAAGTTTATACTTTGCCATTCATCTGGTTAATAACGCCAACACAGAAAACTTGTACATGCTATCTTGAAATGTTTTTCACACTTAACATACTACATGACTAAAAGTTCTGTACTTGGACAGTCTCTCTCTAGACTCCAGTGTAGGCAGACACTTTCAAAAACAGAAACAGTCTAGGTGACAGGGTCTCTTTGTCAGAGAAAATTCACTAAGAAATGCAGGTGCCCCTCCTGGGTTGAACACAAAAGTACTCACAGTTTCTGAAGTTATCACTGGCAGCTTCACTAGACAGACTGGGTGAGTGGATTGCCCCTGAACCCTGAAGATTTCCCCCATCCCTCCTGGGATGGGGCAAGGGAAAACCCACTTGGAATGGTTTCCACCACTTCAATCTCTGTCTTCTATCTTCTTCTTCTAGGGTGAGAACAAACTACCCAATACACAGTGATAGCTCTCTATCAGAGCTGTCTGAAGAGCTGCACAGCAAGCTGCAGCCTCCTCCTGGAACTCCTACTCAGGACTGATCCAACATTCTAAAGCTATCTCCCTTGCAGCTAGACAAGTGTGGCTTATGCAGCTGCAAGAGTTCTAAGATTACATCATCACTCCAGCTCTGCTGAGACTGAAAAACAGAGTGTGACACTGTGAAATCCATTTACCTGGTATTTCACTAGCTGCTATTCCCTGCCTGCTACTGGTTCTAACGGGATTCTAGTAACCCCTGGGAACAAGAGGATTACACCTGCAAAAAGCAGGTACATTTCTGAGATTTTTTTGTTTTGCTTTGGGAGAGTCGGCAGGAGGATCGGTGATGGGATTGGGGGGCAAACATGTACTACATGTAACCCCCTCATTTCGAGGGGCTTACCTTAAGTATATCCTTGGGCTCCACTGATGCCCTGATGCCCACTGCCTGGCAGACATCCAGCCTAGGAGCTAAATCCATGTGCAGCTGTGTCCTGCTGTTGCTCTGCGTGTGTGCTATCCATGCCACAGCGCTATCCCTTTAAGAGCTCCAACCTTGCGCACCACACCAGTGACCCTGGTTTGGGAACAGGCACGTGTCATTGGGGGTTGGCCAGTGAGGGAGCAGACTGAGTGCCTGTAGACTGCTTTCTGCTTCCTAGGGAGGGTTCATGGCTTGTGCCATGCTGCAGTGGCCCCCGATGGAGATCGGGGATTCCTCAGTTATGGTGCCATTAGAGGGAGGGCTATGGTGGATGTCTGCATGTAGTGCACTGACATCATTGCACGTCCATAGTCCTGGGGAGAAAAACATGGCAGAAAATGACAGTCAGTCATGGCAGCTTGATGGCCATGCCTCTGCGCTCCTCATGTGGAATCGCATCTGGGTATTAGATTCTGGGCCTGTCAGTCGGGATTAGGGGGTCTCAGCCATGGGCACTGTGCATGCTAGCCCTGTACGAGTGAGCTACCGGGTCACCTAGAGTGCAGAGGACGCCAACTGGACAATGGCAGACTGAGCCACAGTGGAGTAAAAAGAAAGTAGTCATTTAAAAAAAAAAGTGCTCCAGCCATGTGCATATTGTAAACAGCCTGGGCGGGGTCCGAGTGTTCCGTACCTCGTGGCCAGCCAGGCATCTCCCTAATCTGCTCCACTCTGCTGTTGCTAACAATGCAGACAGCCCTACATGGTACTGTAAATATTTACTTCTAATTCATTGCTACTTTTATTTATTTATTTATTTATTTATTTTTATTTATTAAGTTTTGGATTACAAATACCTTTAAGCGATGAGTTCTTTTACAAAGGTTCCACGTCGAATAAAAGGACAACAAATTAAACACCTAGGTAAGAGTTATACTGATCAGTTACAATGTGCTAGTCAAAAATGTGCAGTATAACAGTAATTATACAGAATACATAAAGAGAATAGTTTACAAATGTGCAAGTCAAAAGAATGTGATACTACAGTTCAGGAGACACAGTATAACAGTAATATCTGGTTAAGCATCTTAGCTGACAAAAAAATAAAAGATACATACGAGTAGTAGAAGCAGTCAAGCCGTCCTTGTCAAAGAACATGTGGGAGAAGGGGTGTTAGATGGGGTAGGTGGGACTAAGAAGAGAGGGAGAGGGAACTGTGACAAGTGGGAGGGATAGGGTAGAAGATGGAGGGAGGAGAAAGGGAGGGAGATGGCAAGTAAGTGCAAAGCAGCAGTTAAATGGACAAGTGCTGGTAGGTTGCATCAAAGGGAAAATGGGGGAGGTTTAGAGGAGGCAGTCACAGCTACTATCTGCTGTAAGGTGCTTTCGGAGCTTGTATTTCAGGGGTCCGAGCTTGGTATCAGAAGTGATGTCACTAGGGAGAGCATTGACCCAAAGTGGGTCTCTGTAGGCAAAGGATCTTTGCCCCTGTGATGTGTGGCACCATGGTACCTGGAGTTACTGATGTTCTGAGCCACACATCTGGTGGGGATTGTGGAAAGGGTTTAATAGGTCCTGCACTCCTGGGGGGAGAAGGCCGAGGGTTATTTTGTTAGCCATCAGACAAGTTTAGTACTTTATATGCTCTTTTAGTTGCAGCCATCCAGTTTGGGTGTAGAACTTGTTGTTTAACCTGCCTTTATTGCAGCAACTACTACCAGATGGGAGTCACCATATTTGGTCTGGGACTTTCTGGTTTGGACCAATTGGAAATAAAGGGTCCTCAAGGGGTCCTTAACTCAGGTGCCTTGTGGGAGGAACTGTGAACTCTATTGTCTGGCACCTAAATAAACCAATGGGAGTGCTGGAACCGTGACTGACAGCTCCCACAGCCAACTGGAATTCAGTAAAATTGGGCAAGTTCAAAAAACTGTTTCTAACTCAAGTCAGTCCAGCTTGAGCTTCTGGGGAGAGAGAAGCCTGTTGGTTCAGTGACTGTTCACAGGAAGAGGCCTTTATTGCCCCTGTGAACTCTTTTTCAGTCCCAAAGAGAATCAATTGATTGGAGTTGCTTGCCAGCAGACCTGAAGAGGTTTCCCTGTAAGAGACTGGGAGAAGAACCTGCCACTTACCAAAGAAAGAGAGAAGTTCTTTTTTTTTCAGCCAAAAGCCTGTGGCCTACTGTGTGTGTGGAGACATTGATCTTGGGACTCCTGAAGCAATGTAGGAGTCACTCCAGTACAGTAAGGACTTTCTCTGGAGGGTTCACCAGCATGCTGTCTGACTTTAAAAAGACATTTTCTTCATCTGGGCCTATGCTACCAATGGCCCAGACAAACTGTTCCTGTGCCATCTTCAGCACTGTAGCAAGAGACCAGCCTCAGGGATTCAGCCTATGCACAGCAATCGATTGCAGGTTGCCACCACCTACAGGGAAAGCCGTGAATTGGAGGTGAGTTGTGTCGGCCCAGGTTGCCACCAGCTTCCAGATGGAGCACTAGGTCTTCATTTCACCAGCCTTGTCTTCTGCCAAATTGGGTACAGTGAGTAAAACCAGGGCATCCCCCTGCAATGAATCCTCAATTGTTTTAATGGTACCATCTGATGCTGTTTGCCAGTTTAATAAGCCTAAATGTGACTGGGCCATCCAGCCACGGATACAAATTGTTTATGGTTTCCAAATGTGTTGCTCTCATTTAATCACCCTTCTTTCCATCTAGGGCCGAAACGTCAGCTGCAACGCTGGCCAACCTGTGGCACTGCCTTAGGCATGTCTGTGTTCCCCTCTGGGTAGTCAATAGTTGCTAGACTGATAAATTCAGGGATTAAAGTAATTAAAAGTAACATAACCTGTTTAATTACAGTAATTTTTTGCCTAAATTCTCACCCCTTCATTGTCCACACCCCCTAAATAAGCCTGATTTACTGTTTCGCTGTTAACTGGGGTTGTGAGCATATTATTACCTGCTCTAAAGTTACTGAAGTACTGCAAAGCATATGAAAAGTGCATGCTTGTATTATTGAAACTGTCTTTGACAGGGGGTTGTACAGTAAATTCTAGAAGAGTAAAAGGATTTTTCCAGTACAGCCAAATTCCTCAGAGAAATACATGATGCAGAAGTATGTTATTACTGGTAACTTAGGGAGAGGCCAAAAAACACCAGTATAAGCTGCCGCTAGCTAACAAAAGGTAATACTGGATAATATGTCCCACTCACCCCAATAATCTACAAACACAGGTAAATGTGTACTTTAGATATATTTTATAATAAAAGTATCTTCCAGCATCAATAAATCAGTATCGATGTTTTGGGATAAACCCTTCATCAGGAAAGCTGGCTATTCTAGTATAAAACGATACATATGAAAAAAATTATATTTTAGCGTATTATGCTTCATGACTAAACAAGTTTCAAATGAAAAGAAAAGTCAAAAAAATGAGAAGAGTCATGCCTTACATTTCATATTGCTCAATTTAGTACTTGCAATACTTTTCAAACCTCATTTTCATGTTTGACTCCCACCACAGGCCCCTGATGTACCAAAAGATAAAAATACTTATCAAAATCAAATGATTCTGTAACATAACCTGTTCTCACTTTCTATTTTAGCTAAATAAATTCATCCCCTAAGCTGTTTAAACCTGCTAGAAGTTTTAAACCATTTCAAAAAAGTACCGGTATTCTTACATATTTTAACTAATATCATGTTACAGAAAGACCTCTCCTTCTCTTTGAAATGTACCTCACACTTTCTTGCTTGTTTACAAGTTCACTACCAAACACCATCAAAAAATGTTAACCTTTTCAAACTTTCATCCGTTTCACTTTTGTGATATATTATTTTGCAGTCTTGTGCTTCCCTCGCGCTATGAGTACAAACAGGGTAAATGAATGAAATGTTCCTTTTAACTAGCTCTTGACACAAAGTTTTTAGTATTTCAGTTTGTAAACTATTTTGTACTCACCACCTTTGTCTCACAGGCACTGCTAGAGTGAGAGTGACGCGGGGCTTAGACTGATCATTTTTATAGTGGGGAAACTCCACCCCAAATCTGGCAATTAACGCTAATGCGTAACACGTGCAGGAATAACCTGCCTGAGTGCCAGACCCACCTTCTAGCAGCAGCAAATACCACATTACTTGGTGTCAAAGATGCCTACAAATATATCTCACTTTTCAATGCTTATAACTCACATGTCTATAGTTTTAAACAAAATAAAAACATTCTATTATTTCTAATGGATCTAGAAAAAGCCCCAGTGGCTTGTGCAACTACAAAATCAGAACACGGTTGCCGGGTAATTTCACTTACCCTCATATCACAATATAGGTTGTCATTCAATAAGTTCATTTAATCCAAACTTTGGATTGTTAGTCTGAAAATAGTTAATGAACCTTGCTTCTCTAAGAAGTAATTTATTGTTATAATTTCCTCCTCCACTGTCTTTATGGACTTTTTCTATACCAAAAAATCTGAAAGATGGTGATTGATGTCCCCTTTCTAAAAAGTGGCGTGCTATAGGGGAAGTTAAGTGTTTATTTCTTATGCATCCTTTAGGTTCCCTGTTCTTTGTTTCAGTGCCCTTTTCATTTTGCCTATATACATCAGGTCACAAGGATATTTAGTACCATATATTACCCCTTCTGTTTGACAATTTATAAATTCTCTGATCTTAAAGTCCTCTCCCCTACTTGTGTTGTGTATATTCTTAATCTTCCGAGCATTATTGCAATGCACACATCTACCACAGCTATAATTCCCTCTCAGCTCTTCAGATGTAAATAAAGTATTTCTTCTTGGATCAGGAATGTTATGTTCCGAATGTACCAATCTATCCGACAGTGATTTAGCCTTCTTTGCTACCACTTGTACACCATTGTGGGAGGCTTTTTCTCCCATATTAGTCGAGTCTAATAACATTCCAATGTTTAGTGACTATCTTTTTAATGTCATAAAAAATGTCACTGTATTTAAAAAAAAAGGATGATTTTTCTATCTCCTATATTTATTTCTTTGGTTTTCTTTCTTTTTAAAAGATTGCTTCTTTCTTTCACAAATGTTTTTTTGCTTTGCTTTTTCCAAAGTTTCATAACTATATCCTCTTTCTTTAAATTTTTTTTGTCATTTCTTCCATAAACAAATCAGTGTCACTAGTCTCTGAACTATTTCATTTTACTCTTAAAAATTGGCTAAATGGAATTGTTTCTATTAACTTTTTTGGGTGAAAACTATCAGCACGAAGGCTTGTATTGCTATCTGTTGGTTTTCTAAATAATTTTGTCAATGGTTCTTCATTTTTCTTAAAAATCATTAAACCCAGGAAAGAAATTTCTGTTTGATCATAATCTAAGGTAAATTTCAAGTACTCGGTTTGTTCATTCAAATAATTATGGAATTCCAACAACTCTCTTTCTGTCCCTTCCCAGATAACAAAAATGTCATCTATAAAGCGTTTCCATTCTAGTATATTATCTTTAAATGGATAATTAGTATATACAAATTTTTCTTCAAACCAGTTCATAAAAATATTTGCATATGATGGGTCATACTCGAACCCATCACCATATCTTTCACTTGGACATAATAGTTTTTCTCAAATCTAAAATAGTTCTGTGTAAGAACTATTTGTGCTAGTTGTAATAGAAACTCATTGGAAGGTTTGTATCTGTCCTATGTAATTCCAACATTTTCTTCAATGCTGCGCATCCTTCTACATGGGGTATTGAAGTATACAGGTCCTTAACATCAAAACTAACAAGAAAAATTTATTTTCCTTTTAAATTGTTCTGTTGATTAAACTCTGTTAACAAATTAAGCAGATGTGTCGAGTCTTTTAAAAAAGACAAAGTAGCTTCCACTAAATCCTTGACGTGGAAATCAACAAAAACAGACAGGGGTTCTAATACAGAACTAATACCTGCCACTATGGGCCTCCCAGGAGGATACAAAGGGTCCTTATAAATCTTAGGGAGGGTATATAAGACTGGAATAATAGGAAAATCTTTCTTTAACATTCTTCGTTCCCATTCATTCATCCAATTATTCTCCAGTGCTCTCTCTAAAATTTCCTCTATTAAATCTCCTATTTTTTTAGTAGGATCTTCATTCAGTTTCAAACAGTTCTCTTTCACTTCCAACAGTTTCAAACATTTCTCTTTGTAAGCTGTGTAGTTTTCAATTACTATACCTCCCCCTTGTCTGCCTGTTTAATAACAAAATTTGAATCATTTTCAAAGTTTTTTAAAGCACTAAACTCTTTAGAAGTTAAATTAAATCTGGTCCTAAGATCAAATTTGTTTTCTTTCTTACTAAGTTGTTCTACTTCTTTACTTACTAAACAAATAAAGGTTTCAATAATATGGGGCACTGGGTCTGGAGGGAGAAATTGTGATTTTACTGCAGTTCATGTCCCAATAACATTTTTTTTCCTTCTGGTCATCTAAATTTACATTCTCTTGTGGGTTATTATCAAAAAAATACTGTAACCTTAGTTTTATAAACAAATCTATTAAGGTCTAACTTAATTTCAAAACCACTGACCTGTTCATGAGGGCAAAAAGTTAAACCCTTATGTAATATGTTAACCTCTTCCTTTGTCAGTTGTCTGCTAGAAAGATTGAAAACAGCTATTTCACTTGTGACCTCGTGACAACCTGAAGAGGTGGTTCTTTGTGTTTTCCTTCTTGTCCTGTATTTATTCCTATTCTTCCTGATCCTGACCCCCTTCGTCTGGGGCTAACATAGTCCCTTGAGCTCTCGCTTTGTATGTTGATATCCCTGAGTTTGTCTCCCCATTGCTGTCTTCCTCTGCTCCCTAAACAATTATCTCAAACATGAAAATGAGGTTTGCAAAGTATTGCAAGTACTAAATTGAGCAATATGAAATGTAAGGCATGACTCCTCATTTTTTTGACTTTTCTTTTCATTTGAAACTTGTTTTGTCATGATTATGAAGCACAATATGTTAAAAATATTATTTTTTTCATATGTATCATTTTATACTAGAACATCCAGCTTTCCTGATGAAGGGTTTGTCTCGAAATGTCGATACTGATTTATTGATGCTGGATGATACTTTTATTAAAAAATATATCTAAAGTACACATTTACCTGTGTTTGTAGATTATTAAATTCTAGAAGACCAAACCCTGCTGGTAAGTGGAAGGTACATGAGCATATCATTAATGGTCAAACTGCTTAGTATTCTCTTAAGCATTGCAACTGTTTTGTTCAATCCAAAAGATCACTAGGCAGGATTATGGGTGGTTATAGCTTCCCAGAGGGCTGCAAAAATTCTGTTAGGAACCCACTTAAGCACTACTCTGGGTAGAGGCACCGTAACTGTAGTTTTACTGTTGGTAGGCACACCACAGTACTCCCACATTTCAGAACCCAGGCCCCTCAATCTGCAACCAGGGAAGCAGGCAGGGGTAGTAGCCCTTGGTATAATGGTGCCAGGGTTACAGCTTGGAGGCACCACTGTGATTAGTGCCCCTAATGGTCAAAATAAAAAATTACCATTTCTCTTTTTATGAGTGTGGGTATCAAAATGGAGGATGGGGCTGGACTTAGACTTGGGATCCCTGCCCACAAAATGGCTGTGCGTTGCCTAATAAGGTGGTGTGATGCTGAGGAGGTGGATCCTCATAAGGCTCTACTGTTATTAGATATTCCTTAGAGTACCTCTAAGGCTGCTATAGAAGAGACAGTAAATAAGGTTAAATGTTTGGGTAAAGTCACTGTACAAGAACAAAATGCTGATCTGTTCAGTCAAAGCTTGGTGGCTTTAATTGCTTGCAGTGTCATAGTGGACCCTGAGCAGGTACCCCCTGTTATTCTCCCTGATGAGGCCAAGGTGGGTTGGAGAATGATCACTATGAATAGTGGGGCATCCATGCCTAAGGGGTCTCCAAAGCAAGAGGAATTTAAAGAAAAGTTGGGGAAACTGTTAGAAGCTGAAGGACAGATGTGGGAAGACCTAAAAAGAGCCTTAGATACCCTGGAGGGAGTTATACCCATAAACCCCTCCCCTGCTCCTTCACTCAATCCTTCACCAGCACCTTGACTTGTGCCGTCAGCAGTACTCATACCCTCAGTGAAGCTGGACTCATATCATAGACTGACAGTGTTCTCTGGCACTGTTCCTACACCCAGTGGGGAAGATGATTTTGAGACATAGATGGACTATGCATCCCCCCAGTCTAGGAATGGCAATGTGCGGAACCAAAAAAGAGATAGAGGCTAATGGAAAGCCCTATTTTCCCTCCTCCCTATTTTATCCAAGATGATGGAGAAAGTTGTTAACACAGCTCAGGTGCTTCCTCAAGATCAATAACCTTCTTAATCCAATACAGTCAGGGTTTAGGGCTCAGCACAGTAAAATTTCAGCACTTGCCAAAGTATCCAATGATTGACTAACAGCCTTGGATGAGAAACAACATGTCTGCGCTTCATTCTTAGACTTCAGCAAAGCATTTGACACAGTCAGCCATGCATTGCTCATCACTACTCTCAGTAATCTTGGGTTAGACCAGTTGGCCGTGACTTGGTTCACAAGTTATCTAATGGATCTCCACCAGAGTGTCATGCCTATTGGGGATCTTCCCCCTCTAAAACCCCTTTTAAAGGGGGGGGCTCTCAAGGGTCCATTTTAGGCCCACTATTGTTTGCAATTTATATAAACAATATTGATACTGGGGTCAATTTGGCCAATTTATATCTCTTCGCTGATGACGTTGTCCTGTACATAATGAGGCCCACCCCAGAGTCAGCATGTGCAGACCTGCAAGATGAATTCAGTACCCTGCAGAAAAATCTTCTGCATTTGAAGTTATTACTCAATGCCAAAAAAACCAAGGCAATGTTGTTTTCACCCTTTGTTCTTGCACCAAAGGCATGTAACTCTGCCATGGCCCTGAAGGTCACCACCCTACTATACGAGCCCCTTGAATTTTTGACAACATTCAAGTTCTTGGGCCTGTGGATTGACCACAAACTTTCATTTGTATAACACATGGAGGAGCTTGCAAAGAAACTGAAACAGAAGCTTGGTCTTTTCTTCAGGATTAAGAACCTGCTTACACAAGAAACAAGGGTTAGGCTAGTCCAAACTACATTCCTGCCATTCGTGGATTATGCAGATTTTATCTATTGCCAAGGCTTGAGTTGTGCCTTGTCTAAATTAGACACACTCTATCATTGGGCAATCAGATTCATCATGGATCCACCATATTGTACCCATCACTGCACTCTGTACGCCTTGGTTGGTTGGTCTTCACTTTCTTTCAGATGCCATAGGAATGCAGTCTTTTGGACTTATACAGTGATAATCAACAAACTTCCACAATACATTTCCGACTGTCTGCCCATCTCTACTGCTGGTTGCTATGCTCTGAGAAGTCTTTCCCTGATTTCCCTGGTTGTCCCTAAGATCAGGACACGCTTTGGAGCAGCAGCTATAATCCATTCCCTTCCAGCGATATGGAACAACATGCAAAAGGTTCTAAAGCTTGCAATACCAGTAAACTGGGCCTTCTTTAATGCTATGTTCCTTCACCTGCCGGGTCATAATGTCATACATTTAATAGCATATGACATTATAGTTAACCCTACACAGTGCTGTCCATGACAGCGAATAGTGCAATACCACGTATACTGCTGCACGCGGTTTTGCACTATTCACACACTCCCAGACAGAGGATAAGACCTCTGCTGAAAGTGGGTTCTGCTGAACACCTGCTGTGGCTCACTGGACAAAGCCACAGCAGCAGGAACCCAGGTGATGCATCTGGGACCGGGTTTGATTCCCAGTCCCAGACGTTTTATTTTTTTACACGGATTGTGCGCTCCCCAAGTTGTTCCCCCCAGAGTTGAGAATCTTTAGTGGCAGGGACCCAGGGGGACACAGTCCCCCATACCCGGGGATGTGGGGGCAAAGCCCCCACAGAAAAGACATATGCCACATGGCAATATCGCACTGTATTGGCAGTGTGATTTTGGCATGCGGCATAATGTCTTGCGACATTATGACCCCGTGCCATTCCTTTGTAAGTTCAGTGAATC
Source organism: Neoceratodus forsteri (assembly GCA_016271365.2). Taxonomy (NCBI): domain Eukaryota; kingdom Metazoa; phylum Chordata; order Ceratodontiformes; family Ceratodontidae; genus Neoceratodus; species Neoceratodus forsteri. Next base: position 78,267,828 of record CM028133.1, on the reverse strand, counting down.
CAGTAACTGCTTTAACTAGATGAGCCCTGTATCTTGAATCCTGTATACTATTTGTACATTGTCCTCCCCTTGTACATCTTCAACACGTCGCACCCTGCTAGTCTTCCTTTGTCCACGCCGTTGACAACCCAGTACCCACTCTTTCTAAATACCCTATTGTCTTCCCTTTACTACCTCCCTCCTCGACTTCCCCTCATCTCTGACATCTTAGCCCTCACCTTGTCCTACCTTTCACACCTCCCCCTCTCCTCTTGACTTCCCCTCACCTGACACCCAGCCCCCCCTGTCTAGCCCATAAGTCTTGTTGCGACTAGGCAGGTATTGTTTATATTGTAAATACTGATTTGTATTATTCTGTAAATATTTTTGTTCTTGCCCTGTCAGTGTGTTGTACTTGAGTTTTTGGGGTCTACCGCACTGTTAGCCACATTGTATGCACTGTTATTTATGCCTAGCTCATATTTGCTCTACACAGACTATTGTCTCATTGTATTATAGCAACATTTAGCTTATTTTTTTTGTAATGACCTACCCAGGTATGCCTTGCAAATGAGTCTGTCTCAATGGTGTTTCACCTGGTAAAATAAAGATGGTTGATTTATTGCGGGGCCCTGCACTTGAAGCAATCAGATTTTTGAGGTCCACAAACCTGATGCTTCAGCTAATGAGTCCACATAAGAAGGTGTTTACAGCAGTACTGAATCAGGAGATGATCTAATGTGGAAATTCAAGTCCACCAAACAGTGGAAAAATGAACATTTGTCCACGTATGTGACCCGGCTAGAAGGATCGCTTCAGAGAGCACACCGCAAGTGTGGAGTACTAGCCAGTGACTTGAATAGAGTGAGGCAGGAACATATCCTTAAATCTGCCAGGTTCTCAAGTGTGCTGATGCTTAAGCTAAAGTTCTGCAAAGATGATCCCCTTGCATACTTTGGGTTGCTAAACGAAATTAGAGAGGCTGAGAATGAGGAGGAGTTTTGGGACCCATATTGCAGGTGCTCCCAGAGCAGTCCCAGCCCAGAAAAAGTCTGATGACCAGGAACTTGCTCTTGATGCTCAACAGAATAAAGATTTGCTGAAAGAGCTATGAGAAGTAAAGGCCAGTGCCCAAACTGCTGTGGACATGGCAAAAAGTCAAACTGCTTGTCTTTCTGCTGCTGAAGTCACCAATGAGATACTGTTTTCTGCCACCAGTATGAATGTCCAAGTTCCTGGTGTGGAACCAAAAGATAATATGTTGCAAGAACTGAGAGAGTTAAGAGCTTTAGTGAGTGACCTTGCACAAACATCTCGCCAGCCATCCGCTTGGAGCAGGCCTAGTGGAGCTGAACTTGGGCCCAGGCCCAAAGATGAGTACAAGCCAAGTCCTCACCCTTATCGTAATCAAGCTGAAGAACCTTGGGCACCTAATCCTAGGCCAAATGTCTTTTGCTACCGTTGAGGAGAAGATGGGCACACTAAAAGAGTCTGTAAGTCCCCGGAAGATTTGCAAAAAGTAACAGCCAAGCTACTTAATCAAGTGAGATGAAGTGGCCTAAAGCCTCAATCCAAACCTCCCCATAAGTCTTATGTGGGACGATCTGCTGTCATGCATCCAAAAAACAATGCTCCTTCTGATTGGTCCAATGGAGACTACTGTACATATTGATGGCATCCCGGAAAAAGCCGTGTTGGACAGCGGATCTCAAGTCACAATAATCTTTAAGGATTGGTACAACCAGCACCTATCTGATCATCCCTTACAACCCCTTGAAGGACTGCATGTGTGGAGGTTAAGTGACAAATCGTATCCTTATCTTGGTTTTCTTCGAGGGTGGCTTTCTTTTCCCTCGTCTGTGGCAGATGTTGGAGATTCAGTGGAGACCTTAGCTCTTGTGTGTCCCCCATCTAGCCAGTATGATGGAATTCCAGTGTTTATTGGTACCAATGCACATACAGTATGTTTGGATGCCTTGCGTAAGTGTGTCAACAGAGGCAGGCACACAAGACAGGAAGAGCTCTACACATTCACGCAATGGTACAGAAAGCATATGCGATGCAGATGCACCCCTAAGCAGGAGACCAGTATAAGCCTGTGGGATTTGTATGGAAAAAGGATTCCTCATCTCTTGTTCTTCCCCCTAATGCCCAGTTTAGTGTTAGTGGATAGGTCCATCTATGCAAAGATGTAACCAATAAAACACTAATGCTGGACAACCCAGAAGAAGGAAGGCTGCCTGAAGGACTTCTGGTTAAACCTAGTATACTGCCTTTCCATGCTCACACATATACTTAGAAAGTGGTGGTCCAAATTCAGACTGTTACAGACCAGGACATTAATGTTAAACAGGGTTGCACCCTAGCCAAGGCATACTGCACTGATACATCTGTGTTGCCTTCTAAGTGCCAAAATGGACCAGAGTGTGAAGTATCACCGGACATGTTTGATTTTGGAGAGTCCCCTGTCCCTGACAGCTGGAAAGAGAGGATCAGTAAAAACTGACTCGACAAACCAAAATGTTTTCTCTTAAAGAATGGGATGTTGGTTGTGTTACTGGTGCTGAACACCACATCAGACTCCACGATGAGAGGCCATTCCAAGAAAGATCATGCCGGTTAGCTCCTGCTGTCATTGATGACAACAGATGCCATCTACAAGAAATGCTTGCAGCTGGCATTGAACAAGAATCACATAGTCCTTAGCTTCTCCAATCATAGTAGTCCAGAAAAAGAATTGTTCCGTCCATATGTGTGTTCACTACAGAACTTTAAATAAAAGAACTGTGCCTGATCAATATACTATGCCATGCATACAAAATACCCTGGGCTGTCTTAATGGGAGTAAGTGGTTTTTCAGTCCTTGATCTCTGCAGCAGGTATTATCAAATCCTGATGGCACCAGAAGACAGAGAAAAGACTGCTTTCATTTGTCCTTTAGGTTTCTATGAGTTTCTTCGCATTCTCCAAGGAATATCAGGTGCACCAGCAACGTTTCAAACACTAATGGAACGTACTGTGGGAGATATGAGCCTTCTCGAATGTTTAGTCTACCTTGACAATGTCATTGTCTTTTTCAAAACCCTCAAAGAACATGAGGCTTGTCTATTTAAAGTAATGGACAGACAGACTTGAAGAGTTCGGACTAAAGCTATCAATTGACAAATGCCAGTTTTTCCAGAGTTCCATAAAATATGTAGGCCACATCATGTCATCTGAAGGCATCCAGATAGATCCTAGCAAAGTGGAAGCATTGGCTGACTGGCCGAGACCAAATAACTTAAAAGAGCTACAATGGTTCCTGGGTTTCTGCGGCTACTATCGTCGTTTCATTAAGGACTATACCAAGGCAGTGTGTCCACTGTTAAATTTAATGCAAAAGTATCCTCCAACTCAGAAAAAAATATAAGAAAAGCTCAGAGACAGAGATGTCAAAAACCTATTTTCGGCCTAATGAACCCTTTGGTCAAAGATGGACATCTGATTGTGATACGGCCTTTCATGAAATCATATATCAGCTAACTTACGCACCTGTTCTTGAGTATGCAGACCCATCCAAACCTTATGTGTTGCATACTAATGCTAGTCTGAGTGGCCTTGTGGTTGTGCTCTACCAAGAATATACCGAAGGATTGCGCCCAGTGGCGTATGTCAGCAGACATCTGACACCCTCTGAAAAAAATGATCATGACCATAAATTGAAATTTCTCACTCTGAAGTGGGCCATTGTGGACCAGTTCCATGAATACTTGTATGGCACCAATATATTAGCTAAAACAGACAACAGTCCTTTAACCTACACCCAAACTTCTGCAAAACTTGATGCTACTGGACACAGATGGCTCTTGGCCCTGTCTACATATGATTATGCAGTGGAGAACTGACCAGGCCTCAACCATATTGACGCTGATGCCATCTCAAGATTTTGCTAACCAAAATTGGGTACACGTCAGAACAATCTGTAAAAGGATTGTGTCACAAGTTTGATAGGGAAGAGACACCTTCTGCTGAGACTGTGACCTGCCTAGCTGATTGCCTGGGGCCTCCTGATACTTGTTTGCCAGTGGTCTTTTGTAACTTTGCAGCATTAGACCTAAGTACCTTACACAACTCACGCCAGCTGACTTGCAGGGAGAGCAATACTATGATCTGATGATCCAACCAGTTCTGACTGCCCTCTCAAAGGGAGAAGAAATCTCTAAGTTACGGTCAAGTGATCAAATAACTGCCTTGCTGTTTCGGGAAGGCCTAAACTAAAGCTCAAAGAGAGATTGTTATACAGAGAACTTGCAGATAGTCAAGGAGAGGTTGTAAAGAAACAGCTAGTACTGCCATCCAAATTGAGGAAGGTCATATTAAAAGCACTCCAAGACCAAGTAGGACACCCGGGCAGAGAAAGACCCCTGGACATAGCCCATGCACATTTCTACTGGCCAAAAATGGGCACAGACATTGAACAATATGTGAAAAGCTGTAGCCGGTGCCTCCAACGTAAAGCACAACCACAGTGAGTAGCCCCTTTGGTCAACATAACCACCAGTGTGCCAAAGGAGCTTGTGTGTATAGATTTCTTAAGCCTAGAAACAGACTCCAAAAACATTAGTAATGTGTTGGTAGTGACAGACCATTTCACAAGGTATGCTTAGGCATACCCAACCAAATACCAGAAGGCAGCTACAGTAGCAAAGGTTCTGGTTGAAAAATTCTTTGTTCACTATGGTGCACTGCAATGCATACACTCGGATCAAGGCTGGGACTTCAAAAGAAGATTGATTAAAGAGATGTTGTATCTCTGGGGTGTATGAAAATCCAGAACCACCCCCTACCACCCACAAGGATATCTGCAGCCCGAGAGGCTCAATAGGACTCTTCTTGACCTGCTTGGCACTTTGTATCCCAAAGATAAATCAAAGTGGAGTCAGCAAATAAGCTGTCTTGTACATGCATACAACTGCACCAAAACAATGCCACAGAGTTTTCACCTTATCATTTCATGTTTGGCAGAGTGGCACGCCTTCCTGTTGATGTTTGTTTTGGAGTCGCATCAGATGGTGTCCAGTCTGATAACTACCTTCAGTACATTAAGAAGTGAAAGCCCAACTAAACCATGCATATCAACTGGTTAACACAATGGCTGCAAAGAAAAATCTTGCTAATAAGACCCATCATGACAAGCGAGTCAAAGCTCACGATTTAAAGGCTGGAGATCGAATGTCACTGTGAAATCTTGATTTCCAGGGGAAATATAAAATAGCTAACCACTGGAGTCATACGCCATACATAGTTTAGTTTATTTAGTTTAGTTTATTATTATTTCAGAAGACACCTTTGAGCCAAGGCTCTTTTACAAAGGTTCCACGTTGGGGGGGAAACAATACAGAACATAGTGAGGACAATAACAAGTACAGTAGTTTCAAGCAGCCATAGGCCTTGTTGGGTACATTAAAGCTTTCATATGGAATTACTGTAATATGTGCAATGATTCACAGTATGTATGTCAAGGTATGTATGTTAAGTTACAGTAATTTGTGTATATTCAAGAACATATGTACAATAAAAAAACACAGTTGTTATATGGTTTACTAGAATAAATTAGAAGCTGTTAGGAGAGATGGTAGATACATGTAGAGGAAGCTATGGGGAAAGAATGTAGATAATACTGGGGAAATAAAAAGTGAGGAGATTGGAGAAAGTGGGGGGGGTAAAGGTGGGAAGGACTTGGGGGGAATTAGAGGGAAGGTGAGTAAGTTTAGTTAGGAGAAACATTCACAGGAGGCCATTGTGACAAGTTGCTGATGCAGGTAGTACTTGAAAGTGCTATTGATCGGTAAGTTGGATATTTGCCAGTATATAAAGTGCGACCTGAAGGAGAGATCCCTGAGCTGTAAAGACAATACACAGGAATTACACTCTACCCATTGGTCAAATTGTCATAGATACTGCCCTGTAAGATACTGCTCCAGCAGGGCCTGTCAGACGTTCTGCTGCTCGTAAGAAACAATTAAGTCAGACTCCTACTGTTCAACTGTCAAAGCCCCCTGCTCAAAGTACTACGATGAATAATGATGCTGCCTTTGAAGATACTGATAGTGAATGTGGTGTTGCTTACTACCCTTCTGTCAAACTAAATCAGTTGTTTCAAGGAGCCTACCGCCCCATCTTTGTTGATGAATCTAGCCTCTCAGTGGTCTCAGATGACTTTAAACTCTTAATTGTACTTGAATCTCCTGAGAGTTATGCACAAAGTGTGACTTCTGACAGAGTAGACTCCCTCTGCTAAATAGAACTGTCTGATATTGAAGCATTTGATACTGACAGAAAAAATGGTTACCAAACCCATGAATCTCAAAAAGCTAGTGAGCCACGTGGAGAACCTGTTAGTGAACAAAAATTGATGCTGGATTAAGTGCTAAGTGAGCTATTTCGTGACCAAAAAAATATGGCTGTTCCTGAAACTGCTAGTAGTGTGTTGGATGACTCAAATTTTATGGAAATACCTCTTTCCAATGAAGATGAGCCTCAAGAACTTGAAAACCAAAGTAATGTGCACAGTGATGAACCTGAATCTATAATCCAGTTTTGAATCGCAAGAAAGTGCAGAAGTGCACCTTTCTTCAGAAGCTGCTTTACTGGTGGACAATGAGCTGGGAGTCATGAACTCGAATGCTAATGTTGAAGTGACAGTGCCAATGCCTCCTACTTTGGAAGGATTGTAGAAATGAAAATTACGTACCTACTGTAATTCTTGATCTTCCTGTGTGTCATCACCATTCATCACTGTTGGGTGTCTGCCAGAGTCAGGCACCCCGAGGGAGACTTTTTTTTTTTGAAGGAGTAGCCAGCACTGTCGGCGCCACCCTTGAGGCCGACGCATTGCCTGGCGCTCACGGGTTAGACAGAAATGGCTATTGGGTCCTCCTCCACCTCAGTTCTGCTTGCCAGAGAGACAGAAGGAAAAACATATAGAGAAAGAAGGACTAGGCAATGGAGTACAAAGGAAAGCAAAAGGAATAGGAGCAACTGAAAAAGAATAAGCAGATGAGAGGACAGATAAGAAAAAAGGGAAGCCTGATGGTTATGGTCCCGGAGGCCCCAGTCCCTGAACAACTGAGAGGGAAAGAAAAAAGAGAGGAAGGCTAGAGAGAGAGAGAGAGAGAGAGAGTGTTTAGGGAGCATGTGATGAGGGACGGGGGAGGCAAGGACACATGAGGGCAAGATCTCCAGGAGATGTTCAAGGAGATTCTAATTTTCAGAAATCCGGATGGGTAAGGCCACCTCCAGCTTCAATTCCAACTCCATAGGGGAAAATCATACTCCTCATTCTCCCCCCCCTGCAGTTACCACAAAGAGAAAACAGGTTTTTGAGGAGGAGGGAAGAGAAGGGACCCCCCTAAAACACACCATCCCCATCAGGGAAGGAAAAAGAAGGAAACGGGGGCAAGAGATTTATGGACAGCCCAAAGCCACCCATCCTGGAAATGACAAAGGACTTCATGGGATGAAGGCATCCCATGGAGGACCAGAATAGTCCTCGAGGAAAAAAAAAACCTATGGGGCCCCTCTCGCCCATTTCCAAAGTCCTCCTGAAGGCCTCCTGATGGTCTGCCAGAGAGGAGAAATAACCCAAGGGAAGGGGGCGAGTAGGGAGGCAGTATGGCACAGGGATTCAGTGATGAATGGTGAAGATATACAGGAAAACCAAGAATTATAGTAGGTACATAATTTTCATATCTTACCTGTGTCAATCTTCACCATTCATTACTGTTGGGTGAGTACCAAGCACGCCCAAAGAGGGCCCAAGAAATCCTAAAGGAATAACATCCCTCAGTCCCCCCAGGTGGGAGAACGGGGGAGGGGAACCCTCCATTAGCCAGTTAGGGCTTGGATTGGTCAGGATGAGGTGGGGTCCCCTGAAACCTAGGGGAAGGAAGACACTCCTGAAGCTCCCACCTCACCCTGCAGGAGAAGAGATGGGTCCTCTGGAAGAAGGAGGCCAGTAGCCTGCACCGGTCCAAAGGTGACAACCTTGAAAAGTGAAGCCATGCCATCCACCTATTGCAGATCACTGTCCATGCAAGACATGAAGTGACCTCACAGACATTGTACGATGCCCTTGACTGGTGCCTTGCCAACTCCAGGCCTATAGTGGAGAGGACAATGGCTTGCCAGGTAGCCTCCAAATCAGGCAGCGATGCTAAAGCCTGACCTAGCATAGCCCACAGATGCCTGTTATAGGCAGCGTGGTGCATCTGATGTGAGATAATTGCAGGCAGGCTCTGTGCAGAGGAGAAAACTCTCTGCCCCAGCTGATCAAACTCTTGAGAGTCAGTCTCAGGGGGCTGGTCACGGACCGGGCGTCTATGCCTGAAAGGGGCATCCAGCCATGTCAGTCCAGAATGTGGATGAAGCAAAGCAACTGGAGATCCGCGAATCACACAATATTGTCTCCAGCAGTCCATAGGGGCTGGTTCCATGGAGTATGGACACTGCCATGAGCTGTACGATGCTTACCGGAAGAGAACTGGCCAGGATGGAACTCACCAAATAGCGCGCCCCATATTCACCTAAAAAGGCTTGCGTCACATGCTCAGTATTGTCTCTTGCATTATGGGAGATGTTCAAGTCCCTGACCAGCCTTGACAGGGTAGCCTATGATGTTTGCGCTTATAAATGAGCGACCATAGCAACAGCGACTCATTTATAGCGCTATCATGATCTGCTACCCTGCAAGGGTAGCAAAGGAATAGCATAGAGAGCGTCCAGAAGGGGAGGGATGGGGGGCTGTAAGGGAGTGATAGGAGGAAGGGTTCAGGAGGATAGCTGAACCTGCTGCAACTGAGCCAGCCCTGTGTGTGCTGGTGAGGAGGCTGGCTATGGTGCAGTAGGCACTGGGTTCGGGACTCGCTGGGGGTAGTAGTTTTGCCACTGCTTGGGACTGTGCGTTTATTTATTTTTTTTAATGAATTTCACCCCCTCCTCGTGTTGAACCCCCCCTGGAGTTGAGAATCATTAGTGAGCTGGCTGCAGGGGTGAAGCTCCCCATGAGGGGGGTGTGGGGGTGCAGACCCCCATGAAAACACTTTTTTTTATGCTCCAGTCAACCAAGGCATCTCTTGGAGGTACCCACTCAATGTTTCCCCTTCTACTCTCCAACATGGCAGGCTACCCGGCTCTTCCTTCAGCTGAGGATCTTCACAGTGCCCTGGATCACTCTCCGAGGTAGGGCCCTCCCTCCCTCCCATGGCGGCATCTGTCAGAAATTAGTTGGGCCAGGATCCCTGGGTTCACCTGCCCAGTGTTGGGGATGTGAGGGGAGGTCCCTGGGGTCCTCATCGCCTCCCTGGAAGACCAGGGATTTTTTGCTTAGTGGTTTTTCTCCCTCCCTAACCTCCCCCAAGGTGGAGCTTGGTCGTGCAATGACGTCCAGTGTCTGCCAAGCTCCACACTTGCCTTGCGGATGCGATGCTGGTAGCAGCCTCTGACCATCACCAGAGGATGCCCAAGAGTGATGTTGGACCCTACTACACCTCCGGGAAGGGAAAGTTGTCCTCCGGATGCTCGATCCCTTCCCTTCCCTGCCAACCCCTGGGAGCCTGGGCTCGCTCTCAAACCTGGCTCGTTGGCATAGCATGAGGTGAGGATACTAGTACCTTAACCCTCAGTGCCACTGGGCTGATTAAAACACTTTAATGCACCAGATGTTCATTCGCTGAGAAATGTATATTGCTGAAATGCTTTTCGGCGCTATACATTCATGATGATAGTGATCGCTATTTTTCGATCGCTATCATCACATGGAACCCCTTGACAGGAAACACTGATACTGGGCCTGATCAATGTCTGAGGACAGATGGACAGTAGGCTTCTCTTCCTCTGTAGAGGAAGACGAGGAGGTCAAGGAACCTAATGAGTCAGACTCTGGCTGTGGTGGGGTAACTCGTCGGAAGACCTGCTTGTCCATAGCCATAACATATTGAGGAAAAGCCACAGCCTGAAATCTGAACTGGTCCCAGGTCAAAGGTCTCAGAGGACCAACATGGCCTGGGAGAAGGGGAGCTGGGTGCAGAGGCACAGGCGAACCTGTCACCTGACATGACGTGATGTATCTCTGCCAGGGCTGGCAGAATCCACAGGAGAACCTGGCATAAGTGGAAAACCGCAGATCAGTAGATTCACCATCCTGTCCTGAAAATTAAAATGGTGGGGACCTAACCCTGTAGGGTGAGCTACCCTATGAGAGGACTTGGGCCACATGGATCCAGAAGGGCGGACCACAGCCCCACACAAAGAGACCTTCTTAGGAGAAGATGAGGGTAGGAGAAAAGGCTCAGCCCAACCTTGGAGGGCCATGGAAATGTGTCAAGGTCCATCACCCCATCTCCTCAACCCTGTGGACTCTGAGGAAGCTCTCTTCCTCGCATCCTGTGCCATAAAGCCCTCCAACTCAGACGACCCCCCCCAGGGGGCCGCCGAAGGGGGAGCTCAATCTTGATTCTAAGAGGAGGGATGACACTGGGAACGGCAGCCACCCCCTCACTCAGAAACTTGATCACCACCCCCGTAGCAGTGGGACCACTGGTCCACAGCTGACTCCCCAAGCAATCATCGGCTCGAGAGTCAGCATGGGTCATAGTCACCTGTGCTGTGGGATGGCTCACATGGGGGGTGCAAGGCTGTGGGAAGCCCTCTGATTCTGAAGAATCAGGCCTCCAGTCCAGATCCGCTTCAGAATCATCTGTCTCTGAGGAGGAGACAATCAAGAAGGGCTCTGGCCTGGTGGCCCTGAGGGTTCCCCCAGACATGGCGCCATGAACGGCAAAGCAACCCGGCCCCACACCCCTCATGGTGCTGCCCCAATCACTGGAGCAATGAACGGCTCAGGGATCTGAAGTGGCACCATCGGGTGGGACTGAGGAAAACCCCGTGCCAGGTCCCGCAGCCATGAGCCCCAACAATGGGGGAGTCTGCACCTCCGAGGAGGTGATTGCCAGAGCAGTGCTTCTGGCCTGGCACCGAATGGAGCTAGACTGGTCCTCTGACATGGCGGTAGGAACCTCCTGTATGACAAGACATGAAGAAGAAGAGGAAGCCCCCTCTTCACTGGACCGTATAGGCCCAGGAAGGGACCCAGAGGGAGGCCAGTGTGTCCTGCACTTGGACCGACATGAGTGACACCACCCCCCCGAAAGTTGGCAGAGCTCTGCCGACTTTCAACACGTGGTGTTCCAGAACTCAGCAGTCCATTGAGAAGCACAGCTAAGAGCTGCACAATTGGGCAGACTTGATAGACCTGTGAGCCTTTTTCTGCTGGCAATTTTGTATGTCCGTATGTTTGTAAGCCAACATTGCAGGAATTCATGTCATGGTGTGGTCCAAGGAAAGGCAAACGTCATGCCGGTTGGTAACAGATATCTGTCAGCTGTAGGAACACCAATGCATAGAGGGCCGACCCATTTTATTAAATAGTTTTTTGTCCTGACGACCAGACATGATGGTATGGTAACTTAAAACAAAACAAGAAAAGATTCAACGCCACAAAAAAGGAAAGATCTTACCGGGATCTAGAATGGCATTGAGTAGGAGCAGAACCAAGGCAGAGTCGAAGGAGAAGGGAATGGTGTCGAAGGCTTTGAGGCATCAACTAAAAGTAGTCCACGCAGAGTAATCTCATTCAGGGTTGCTGTCTCGATGGTGGGAGAAGCAGAACTGAGGTGGAGGAGGACCCAATGGCTGTTTCTGGCCAACCCATGAGTGCCACGCAATGTGTCAGCCTAGTGGGTGGCGCGACGGCACCGGCTCCTCCTTACAAAAAAAAAAGTCTCTGCAGGGTGCCTGACTCCAGCAGACACCCAACAGTGATGAATGGTGAAGACTGACACAGGTAAGATCCAGTCATTCAGCTCACATATGACATACCAGTAAAGCTTGTGGACTTGCCCATGAATGTACTGTAGTTCATAAAGGGGTATACATTACAGCCAATTCCCTGTGTAAGCTAGTATTCACTGCATCTTCCCAAGTGATAGTTAGACCCTCCAGTCAGTATCTTAGGGGTTGCTCTTATAGAATTCCAGGGGTTAGGTGAAAGGTTCAAGCCTACTGTCCACCAGGGGTCACTATCTAAAAGTTCTTGGGTAAAAAAGTGAAATTCATGAGACTGAAATGATTAGAACCAAGGTATATAAAGAAATGTAAAGTGTCATGATAATATGTGAACAGCTGCTTGAACTATGCAGATACTAAAGAAAATATCATTTAAAAGTAAAGCATGCTATAATGTATATATTTGTTTCGTATCTGCACAGATTTTGTATATAATAGTGTATGGTCTAGACCTGTGTATGCTAGAGGGGTTATAGTAATTATTACTTGTATTATAGACTTGACGCAGACACCAAGTTTCTTCGGCAGGGGAGAGTATAATTCCCCCCCATATTTCAGGGGGCTTACCTTAAGTATCTCCTTGGGCTCCACTGATGCCCACTGCCTCGCAGACATCCAGCCTAGGAGCTACAGTAAATCTACGTGCAGTTGCTCTGCATGTGTGCCATCCATGTCACCGTGCTATCCCTTTAAGAGCTCCAGCCGTTGGTATGCAGTAAATAGCCTGGGCTGGGTCTGAGTGTTCTGGAACTCATGACCAGCCAGGCATCTCCCTAATCTGCTCCACTCTGCTGTCGCTAACAATACAGAGAGAGCCCTACATGGTACTATAAATATTTATTTCTAATTCATTGCTGCTTTTGAACTAGAGCCTGTTGTTTAACCTGCCTTTATTGGAGTAACTACTCCCCGATGGGAGCCGCCATGTTTGATCCAGGACTTCCTGGTTTGGACCAATCGGAACCAAAGGGTCCTCAAGGGGTCCTTAGCTCAGGTGCCTTGCGGGAGAAACTGTGAACTCTAGTGTTTGGCACCTAAATAAACCAATGGGAGCGCTGGAACTGTGACTGACAGCTCCCACAGCCAACCGGAACACAGGAAAACTGGGCAGGTTCAAAAAACTGTTTCCAACTCAGGTCAGTCCAGCTCAAGCGTCTGAGGAGAGAGGAGCCTGTTGGCTCAGCGACTGTTCACAGGAAGAGGCCTGTATTACCCCTGTGAACTCTTTTTTTGGTCCAAAGAGGATCAATTGTTTGGAACTGCTTGCCAGCAGATCTGAAGAGGTTTCACAGTAAGAGACTGGGAGAAAAAACGGCCACTTACTGAAGAAAGGGAGAGCTTTGTTGTTCCTTCAGCACGAGCCTGTGGCCTACCACATGTGTGGAGACATTGATCCTGGGACTCCTGAAACAAGCAGGAGCCACTCCAGTACAGTAAGGATTTTCTCTTGTAAAGCCCAGCTGGAGAGTTCACCAGTCCGACTTCAAAAAGACATTTTCTCCATCTGGGCCTATGCCATCAGTGGCCCAGCCACACTGTTCCTGTGCCATCTTCAGCACTCTGGAGAGAGACCAGCCTCGGGGATTCAGCCCCTGTGCAGCAATCGACTGCAGGTTGCGGCCACCTACAGGGAAAGACCATGAAGCGGAGGTGAGCCATGTTGGCCCAGGTCCCCATCAGCTCCCAGATGGAGTACCAGGTCTTCATTTTGCCAACCTTGTCATCTGCCAAACTGGATACAGTGAGTAAAACCATGGTACCCCCTGCAATGAATCCTCAATTGTTTTAGTGGTACCATCTGATTCTGTTCGCCAGTTTCATGTGTTTAAAAGTGACTGGGCCATACAACCACAGATGCAAATTGTTTATGGTTTCCAAAATGTGTTGCTCTCATTTAATCACCCTTCTTTCCATCTAGGGCCCAAACATTAGCTGCAACTCTTGGCACTGCCTTAGGCATGCCTGTGTTCCACTCTGGGTATCCAGTAGTTGCTAGACTGATAAACTCAGGGACTAAAGTAATTAAAAGTAACCTAACCTGTTTTAATTACAGTAAAGTAATTATTTTCCCAAATTCTCGACCCTCCCTTGTCCACCCCCCCTAAATAAGCCTGATTTACTGTTTTGCTGTTAACCTGGCTTGTGAGCATATTATTACCTGGTCTAAAGTTATTGAAGTGCTGCAAAGCATATGGAAAGTGCATGCTTATATTATTGAAACTGTCTTTGACAGGGGGTTGTACAGTAAATTCTAGAAGACCAAACCCTGCTGGTAAGTGGAAGGTGCATGAGCATATCATTAATGGTTAAACTGCTTTGTATTCTAACTGTTAAGCATTGCTACTGTTTTGTCAAATCCAAACAGCGGGATTGTGGGTGGTTATAGCTTCCCAGAGGACTGTACCAATTCTGTTAGGAACCCACTTAAGTACTACTCTGGGTGGAGGCACCATAATTGTAGTTTTACTGTTGGTAGGCACAGCACAGTACCCCACATTTCTGAACCCAGGCCCCTCAACCTGCAACCAGGGGAGCAGGTAGGGGTAGTAGCTCTTGGTATAACAGCACCAGGGTAACATACAGACAGCTTAAACTGTGCTATGTATTCAAAGAACAGGCACCCTTCAATAGTGCTTTGAAATGAAGTGGTTTATGTTGTTTTAAGAAAATGGCTGTACAGTTGTTGATAGGGTTGTGCCTTGTGTGTGTGTGGTGGGACTGACTTGGTCATTCGTCTTGCTTAGCGAACAGTAAAAAATGGTGGTTACTGAGTTTTAAAATTCTAAATGGTACAGGGATAGCAGTTTGTCAGTGAAGCATGCCAGGTTGGAACTTTTTATTTCCTAAGCGTCTATTAAAAGTTAATGTACTCCCCTGGTAGGAGTACCAGCCAATCAGAGCCCAGGAAATAAAAAGCCAATTTTCTAAGCTGAGATGCAGCAGTGCATACCAATGAACTCTCAGGGGGTGAAGGTTTGCTGAGTCTCACCTATAAAGGATGCAGGGCCCAAGTGGGCCCTGCAATGCCCAAGCCATGCTGGGTCCACGATTTTGACACAGTGACTCTCTGACATGCATTGCCCCAGGAATAACTCTGGACTGCAGTTGTATTTGAAAAGTTGATGATCAGTGTGCCAAGCAGTTCACATCAGTTCTTGCAGCTAGCTGTGTTCTTGAGGTGAGTGACCCAGGGATATAGCCCAAAATTTCTGTTTTGTACACACAATCTTCAACAGTTACCCCCATTAAAAAGTTTACACATCCTCTCCAAATGCTGTCCTCTTCCAAACAAATAAGATTGTTGTCAGATGATTCCTTTAATTTCTAAAGAGGTTATACATATATCTGTCTCTGAGACCTAAACAATAGAAGTTTAAATAGACGCTCCTCAGTGACCTACACTAACTCAAATACTTCAGATTAAAATGATGATGTTAACAGAAAGGCATATGGTTTGTGACAGGCACTCAACAAAACTGTACACAAATGTGTACAGTGGGTATGCCTTCCTACACTCTTGGAGTGACCCACTGCAAAGAGATTTCATGATTTTCTACTGGTCCCCCATGTGGGAGGAACGAGATAGCTGGTCGTGGAGGGGTGAGGTCATACTACAAAACAAGACTGGGGTTTGATGCAACATCTAGGCACCCCTCTTTGGGCAACTGGTTCTGTAGATGTTTGCTTTATTGATCTACTTTGTAATCACCTGGATTGTACCTTAGTAGGCATTTTAATTGTCTGGTATACAGTGTTTACCTGGTCATTAAAAACAAAATTAATAAATATATACCATATGGAGGCAGGGTGGTTACTTCGACTCATCCCCTTTTTGACTCATAAATGATTTCTGCTTTGCTCTTGTCAGTGGTGGATTCAGTGACTTGGCAGGTACTGAAGTAGTCTTATCTATGTTTTCCAAACAAAATGCTTCAGAACTTTTGGCTTGCATCTCTGTGTAGCCTGGTTGAAACCTTGGCAAACATTGTAATTTTTCATATGATGGCTCAGACTCAAACAACACTCACAGCTCGTGGGTGTTCTCACAATAAATTGGGTTTCCTCAGTGATAATGGTGAAAAAGCACCTTACTTTGCAACAGCATACACTGCTCATTAATGATTCCTGGAGGATCAGCTGCCAGAGAAAAAGAAATTCTGAAGTAAAGCCTACAACAACAGAAAAATAGATTCCACTGGATTGATGTTCACTCTCTGATGGGAGAAAAGAAATGAAGTGGTTGGGGTCCATCCATCGTCCATAGGTGAAATTGTGTACCGCCAACACGCATGTTGATGTGGGCAGCCTCTCCTGTAAAAGCTGCCTGTGAGGTCCCACTGCGGATGACTTATAGTGCGATGTGTTTTGGCTTTATGGAGACACCCGTGAAGAAGATCTAGATAGTTTTCCGTGGTGAGTGCTGTTCTGTGTATTTCACTTAGTAATAATTTCGGGAAGAAAAATTTCTCATAAGCAAAAAGAAAAAGAACAATACTTTAGAAACAAAAAATAAAAACTGACTACACTTAAAAATGAGTAACCCTTTTTGTCTGCAGTGGCATGCCTAGCTCTTTAAAGGGACCATTCTGGGTTTGGCCCAGTTGGTGCAGTGACAGAGCATCACACTGCCACCTTGGAAATCTGGGTTCACACACAAAAACTCACATTTCCACAGTGTGGCTGGCTGGTGGGACTGAGTGTGTTGTACAGAGTAGACCTGGACCATGGTTAATGGGGAGGTAGGCTATGGGATGCCCTACAGTTATCCCCCCCGAACAAACAAGGCACAGCATTAGTATCGGCTGTGAAGGTAGCCGCTCACTGCCCACCAAGCTGGAGAAAGGGTGCTGCCTAGTGTTGGGGTGTGGGTTTGGAAAGGAAAAACTTAGAGATTATAAAATGGGTTGGGAAAATCCTGTGCTGTGATTGGTAGAATCTGATCACATGACCATGCCACGTATTATTCCTGTACAACAGTACAGAAAAGCTAACTTTTTTATTTATTTATTCAATTTTGGTGACCGGGTAGGTCCACTGGGCCCCAGAGGTCCCTTTTTCAGGGGTGACCCAGGTTACAATGCAGAGTAAGACGTATGCAGTAGTTCTCAGGAGATGGCTTTAGTACATGTTTTACTTACACTGTTCTAAAACTAGAAAACAATGTATTTATTCTTAGGCAGAACAACCACTGGTATCTTCCAACCATTTCCAAAATTAATCTTATGTAATACTTTTATAATGCTTGACGCTACATTTTCAAAGCTTTAACATTTGAAAAGTTGATACAGTTCTCCTGTGTTGCTTCATGCACATACATGTCAATATAATATGTTAAAAATGACAGGACTTTAAGAATTCAGTGAAGCATTTGATGTCTTTGATACCTATATGAAACTTGTTTTTTATATTGATATATGATAATTGTAGGGGTACGTTAACAATATATTTACTTAGATGACTCCAAGCTTTCATTTAAAAAACAAAATTGAGCTTCTAGCCCTAATGGGTTCAAAGTTATCACATTTAAGGAACATATCTTTGAAAGTTCTAAGTCTGGAACTGTTGGGGCTACAAATGAAAGCTTGGAGTCGAGCCATTAAGAAACAGTGTTGTTATTATATTGTTACTATGCAACAGTAGTAAGTATGTTAAACTAGTAATCGCCTCATGCATCACTGTCTCCTGTACAACAAACTAGGCTGGCTCTTACCATCAGCCCTTATGGACCTTACACTAGGAAAAATAGCCCGTAGTGTATTACTAAGTAAACTGCCTAACTTGCTTACCTCACATCTACAGTCATGTGCTAGTAGCTACATCCTTAGGTCATCTGGCTCTAACCTTCTAAAGGTCCCCAGGTTATGAACCAAATATGGTGAAATGTCTTTCTCCTCCATGGCACCAAAGCTGTGGAACAATTTATGCCCATCGGTGTGGCAGGAGCAAAGTGTTGGTATTTTCCGCAATCAACTTTGAGTCCATCTGCTGCAATGTTCCAATTGCACTTGCCCATAGCTACTAATCCTGCTATAGCCAAATTGCTTCCTTCCACACTTAGACGCACTTATCTGTACTTAACACAGGTCTAAGAGTTTAGAATCGTGTCTACCTCCAGTGTCATAATCTGTATCATACCACCATTAAGAAGTAACCTGTTAATGTAAATTCTAACACCTGGGCTCCTTATTACCTTATTTAAGACAGTGACAGTCTCGCCTGAGCTACTTTTCATGAAATTTTGTAACTTCTTACTTGACTTTTAATGTGTGGTCAGCTGTATGCACCACTATGCACTCTAACAAAACTTGCACTACTGCTTTTTCTTACACCCTAATGTAACAACTTTCATTGTCCTTGAGAACCTTGTAATTCATGTTGTTGTTTTGTAAACCCTGTATTAATTCATGCTGTTGTTTTGTAAATCCTGTACTACCCTGATGTTGTACTATTCCGGGTCATGCCTGAAAATAGGCAAAAAATTGCATAGTGCACCCTACCCAGTTAACAAAAACTAAATAAAATAAATAAAACAATATAGAAACAGGTAATTTTATCTAGCTATATCGATATATGACAGATTTTTTTTGTTGTAAAGTAAATGTTATCTAAATACTTTTTCCATAATGATAAAGTATATTGATAAACTTTTTAAGTCTTGAAATAGAAAACATCATGATGGTTTTAAAAAACAAAATGTAAAAAAATAATTTTTTGCACTTTTTTGAATGTTGGTATCAGTCCCCATATTATAGGGGCACCCCTATATTTAGAGTTATGTTAAACCACAATCTTTGCACTTTAATAACTTTGTAACCATTCAACAGATTTGTATGAAATTGTTCATGCACAGTCTCGTAGGGTAGCTCTCTGGATGTGCCAAGTTTTGTGCTGGTTGGATGTGTGATTTCCAAGTTCAGAATCGTGGAAAAAGTAAATTTTCATAACTATTATACCATTGATTATAATAGGTTTTCATCCGACACCTGTAGCACCCAGATGGTTTGGAATTTTGGCCTGAAGTTTTCTGGGTAGAAAGGGGCTGGCCAACAGATGTGCCTAGTGCTGGTTTAGTGACAAAATATTAATCTGTTCAAAAGTTATTTAAATGCAAAATGTTTATACATTGGTTCTGAGCATACTCAATAAGCACCTCAAAATAGTTGTATGAAACGAAAAAAGAATCTTTTTCTGTTTTGATGTCATCCTTTTTCATTAGGGGAAAATCCTTTTTTGTTTGGTCGCCATCTTGTTTTCCATTTTTCCTAAAAATTCAAATTTGAAAAATCTGATAAGTGACATTCTGAAGAGTTACCAGCACATATAGCTTGCTTATCAGGGTATCCTTAGCAGGATTCTACACTTAACTGCTCAAGAAATTCCCTTGGAATGTGTTTTTTCAAAGCTAATGAATATTTTTTCATTTCGCATAATTCGAGAAAAGATCATTTTTCTGTATCACGAGTGATGGAAAAAGATCTTGTTTCATGAGCGGAAAAGCCATTTTTTGCTGTCTTTGCCGGCATTGTATTGCCCTCCCCATATTTCATGTCTCCCCTCACAGTCCTGCATGTTCCCTGGTGTCTAGTGGCACCCCCACCCTCTGATTACCTACCCATCATTGATATGTTTTTCACTGGTGTCTAGTGGTACTCCCATCTGATTGCCATCCCTGTAATTAAATATATATTTACCTGGTGTCTAGTGGCACCCCCCCCACTGATTGTCATCCTTGGCATTCAGATATGTTTCCCTTTTGTCTAGTGGCCCCCCCGATTGCAGTCCCCATAGTTTATATTTCCTAGTGTCTAGTGGCAACCCCTCCAATTGCACTTCTCATCATGGCATATATTTTCCTGGCATCTAGTGGCACCCCCAGAATGTTCACTGCGCCTGTCTTTAAAAGCCCTATAAAAAAGAAAACTTTCCGCAATGTCTTTTTTTTGTTTGTTTTAACTGCAAAAAAAAGGTCCCTCACCATTCTGACCCTCCCCCAGCCTGACCTCCCACTGAGCACCCACACACCCCATGTGCCCTAACTCACCTGAACAGGTCTCAGGCTGAAGATCCACTCTTGGATCAAAAACACGTCTTGCTGCTGGAACCGACGACTGCAATGTGAGAAAGTAAGGTAAGTGTAGTTCAATGTATTTCAAAGGGAGTTTCAACTTTGGTACATAACTTTGTCATTTTTAAAGATTTTAACACCAAATTTTCAACATACCCTTTTTGAGACACCCTCCTCATGGACAATGTTGGTAGCATTTTGCAAATCCTGCCTGAAAGGTGATTTCACGGTTGGTTGATAAAATCACCTTTCAGGCCTGATTTCAAAATTTTCACCATACTTGTTCATGAGGTGGGGTCATAAGAAGGTTATGTTGAAAATATGGGGTCAAAATATGTTAAAATGGCAAAGTTGAGTGCATCTCTTGACATTTCTTTGTGCTCACTCGTAACTTTCGTAATTTTCAATATTTTCATCTCAAAATTTAAACATAGCCATTTCTTTATACCATCTGAAGAACGTGATAGCTGTCATTTTCCAAATCTTGATCAAAATGTCTTTTTGTGCCTGTGGAACAGAATGATGATGCGGTGGTGCAGAATGACATTTCAGCTGGGATTTGACAACGTTAGTACCGGATTCATGAGGTGGAGCAATAAGAAGGCTATGTTGAAAATTTGGTTGGTGTTGCCCCACAAATGGAAGCTCAGGGCCCTCTAGGCCCTGTTCCTCCACATAAACATACATATACTCATCTATGGAGGGATGGCAGACAAATAAGGATACAATTACGCAATCTTTTTTTCCCAGACTCACCTCCTCCTGTTCACATCTCTCCCATCCCCCTGTGACTGTTGTCACTTCCAACGGCGTTCACCCCAGATTACCCCCCCAGGGTGGGGCCACTAGGAGGGGCCACCCCAAGTACCTTTTAGAGCGGTACTGCATTGTGTAGTCCGGTGGTGTGGATCTCCAGGCTCAGCTTCATGCGGTTGGGCTACTGGATTTGGTGTCCATTTTGTCCCCTTTGTGATGGGAGATGTGGCATGAAATGATGCATGGGTGCACGCGTCCTTGTCCAGCACACCTCCTGGAACTACTAAGCCTCATCTGCACTGGCCTCCAGTCTCCACGAGGAGTTGGTCACAGGCCAAGTGCTTCCCCACCCTCCACCCAGAAGAGGAGAGCAGTCTGTCAGATGCTTGATCCTTCCTCCCTCCAGCCAGCTCACCAACTCCCGGAGCTCACATCTGAATTTGGGTCGTCAACGCCACAAGCAGAAATCCAGCCACTGCACTGGCAGACCGGCACAATTATACAATCTGAAAAAGTATGCATGCATGGGAAGAAGAAGAAAAATCAGCATTTATACAGCGCTTTTCATACACAGTATCCCAAAGCGCTTTACAAGCAATGCTAGACTGGTAGTGAAGTGACTGAATGTGTAGTGGTGGCCATATCGCACATCATCACCCACACACAGCCTGGATAATTGCATGAACCATTTTTATGGGAAGGGGAATGTTGGCCAGGACACTGGGAATGCTCCCTACTCTTTGCGAAGAGTGCCCTGGGTTATTTTACTTCCACCTGGACACCCACCAGGACAGGCAGAAGGGACCTTGGTTTAATGTCTCATCAGAAGGATGGCACACCCCAGCGGTACAGCACCCCCCAATACTGCACTTAGATACCAGCGATTTTTAGGTGCAAGTCCAATCCCGGTGTGGGATGAGAACCCATGACCTTCTGGTCCAGAGGCGGCTGTGCTACAAACTGAGCCAGGGCCCTCTCCCACAGGCAAATAAGAATATGATTATATTATCTCAAAAAGTAGGGAAATTCTTTGCAAAAAACTGCATTAATGCAACATTTAGGGTTTAGGCTAAAGTGGCAAAAGTTGGGAAATGTGACTTTAGGGTTTCAAACCTTAAAATCCCAATCCCACCCCAAAAGCAAATCGGGGCAGACTCTTCCTAGGGGTTGTCAACCCTAAACCTCACCCCATTAGGTGCATATGTTTCTGTAGTGCATAGACTGGAGTGAGCTTTAGTGTTGAGAACCCCCTAGCAAGAGTCCACCCCTGATTTTTTTTTTTCCGGGGGTAGGGTTTTAGGTCTGGAAACCCTAAAGCTACATTTCCCTACTTTTGTCACTTTAGCCTAAAACCTAAATGTTGCATTAACGTAGTTTTTTGCAAAAAATATGTAAAGATATACAGGTATTTATAAGTGAAATACCCATAAACATTCATGTTATACTTTAAATTGCATTGTTAACATTTCACTCTCCCACCCCCACAGTACCAATTCTTAATTGCTTTCACAGGCTTTGCCTGAAAAAGCATCAGAAAATAATAAAAACCAGGGAAGCCATTTTATAATTGCAATAAGGCACTTCAGGGTGTTTATAATTCTGCAATAATTGCACTTTTCAGGTATGCAAGGCACTTGGATTTGTCTTTTGCCTTTCTTCCTAAGGCATGCCATTATTCCACAAAAACACACACCCTGTCATGCCTTATTGCTTGATTGATATAGTCATTTAAACACATGGGCGACTGACACTGTATGAGCGTCATGGCTGCTGCTCCAGACAGTTTCGATAAAGTTCCCTGATTGTTCAAAGTACTGTCTTTTGATCTCTTCCACACCTGCACTTTGTTTCTGCTACCCACACAAGTACACCTACGCTATGAAAAGTGACAATGTGATAGAAAGGGACATCACCACCACCACAACAATGGTTAATCACCTACCTCAGGATGAAGAAATTCAAGCAGTGAATCTCAGGCAGCTAGCATTAGTGAATCCAATGCAACAATTCCTCCTCTTCAGCGCCTCTCAAACCTTGGTAAGTACATAAAGCTGAAATCCCCCCTTTCCTTTAACACCAGCTCACAACTGAGGGATTCACTAATGCGTGAAGTGAAAGAAGATCTGAGACCTTGAGGGTGATGCACCTCCAATCTGCTTTATGCAGTTTGTAGTGCAGTGTGGGATATACTTTAACTCAAATGGTGATATGGGGCCTGAGATGGCCCAAGGATGGGGTCTATCTATGTTGGATCCTAGTACTAGCTGGGACACCTACATTGAATAGAACCAACTCAATAGAAGGCAATACTGGAATGCATGCTCACAAATGGGGACAGTGTGATGAGGTAACAGTAGGGGAGCACCTGGGGAACAGTGGCCACCAGTCACTGTGGTTTGAAATCACAGAAGGAGCAGAACCAAACTGCACAAAAACACGTAGCCTGGATTTTAGGAGAGCAGACTTTGGGGAAATGGGGACATGCTTGAAAGAGGCACTAATGGGAATGGGGAGGGAACCTAGGTGGAGGAACAGTGGGCAATATTTAAAACAGGGATTGCAAGAGCAATAGAATTATGCATTAGGCAGGTTAGCAAGGGGAAAAGGAAGAGGAGGCCATTATGTTTTTCCAGGGAGGTAGCAGAGAAAGTGGAAGCCAGAAAGATTGCATTCAGGCAATACAAACAAGCATGTGTCAATGCCGAATGTTTGCTTGCTGGCATTGGCAGTGGTAGTGTAGAAGTTACAGAGCTGCGTAATAGGAATGGCAGTGAAGTATTGAACTGAAGCCAACCCCACCACCACCCTGCAGAAAGTGACAGGCATTGGGGTGTGCGTTTGGGTTGTCAGGCATAACGGCCACGCCATTTCACCACACCCCACCCTGCAGACACTGACAAGTGTCACGGTGTTCCTTGGGGTCTTTGGCCCTTATGCGCACCCCATTTCATTAGGAAATATGGTGAGATGGGTGCGATATAGGAGAATGGGGTGAAGTTTAGGGCTGAAGAGTCCAAGGCATACCTCGATGCCTCTCACTGACTGCAGGGTGTGGAATGGTATGAGCATCACAGGCAAGAATCCCAAGTCACACCCCTGATGCCTGTCATTCTCTACAGGGTTGGGCGTTATGGTTGGAAACCCTAATACCTCAGGCATTCATTGGTATTTTCACTCCAAATTTTCAACATGTTTTTTGTGACCCCACCTCATGAACAGGGGGAATATCAGTTTGTTAGCCAAAAGCTGCTTATGCACAGTGACTACGGCATTTAGCACCACAGGTGCAAAAACATTCCGAACAGGATGTAAAAAATGACAGCTGTACTGTTCATGGGGAGGTGTAAAAAATGGCAATGTTGCAAATCTGTAGTAAAAATATTTAAAAAAATGGTGAAGTCACGAGTGTACATAGAAACTGTGCAACACACACCGTAATATAATTGGGTTGGGGATTTTTACAGCAGATTGTCAACTCAGGCATTTGGTGCCTCCGATCATGAACAGTGTCACTGTGATTTTCTGAACAATGATTTCCCACAGCGACCACGCATCTCTGCGCTGAAAGTGTGAAACACACTTCAGCCATGTTGTGAAAAATGACAGCTGTACTGTTCATAAGGAAGTGTGGAAAATTGCCACTGGTGAAAATCTGGACTGAAAATATGACAAAGTCATGAACTAATGAGGGTGTGTGGAAACTGCGCAATGCTCACTCATAACATAATCATTTTATGGACTTTTGTCACCAAATTTTCAACATAGCCATTTTAAGACCTCTGTTCATGAACAGTGTAACTGTGATTTTCTTAATCTGTCCTAAACATTGCTTTCGCACGCCAACAGCACCATTGTGCGCTATATGTGCGAAAACACATTTTGGGCGACATATGAAAAATTGCAGCTGTACTGTTCATAAGGAAGTGTAATAAAATGGCAATGTTGAAAATCTGGAGTGAAAATATTAAATTTGCAAACTTATGAGCATGCATAAGAACTGTGCAACGCACGCTCGTAACACAGTCATTTTTAGGAATTTTTTCACCAAATTTTCAACATAGCCATTTTAACACCTCAGCTCATGAACGGTTTCACTGTGATTTTCTTAATTTATCCCGTACATTGATCTCGCACACCGACTGCGCCATTGTGCGCTACATGGGCAGAAACACGTTTTGGGTGAGATGTGAAAAATGACAGCTGTACTGCTCATAAGAAGGTGTGGCAAAATGGCAATGTTGGAAATCTGGAGTCAAAATATTGAAAATTAGCGAACTTACGAGCGTGCATAGGAACTGTACAACGCATGCTCGTAAAACATTCATTTTTTTGAATTTTTTCACCAATTTTCAACATAGCCATTTTAACACCTCAGCTCATGAACAGTGTCACTGTGATTTTCTTAAATGTGTCCCGTACGTTGATTTCGCACACCAACTGCGCCATTGTGCGCTACATGAACAGAAACACATTTTGGGTGAGATGTGAAAAATGACAGCTGTGCTACTCATAAGAAGGTGTGGTAAAATGGCAATGTTGAAAATCTGGAGTGAAAATATTGAAAATTCGCAAACTTACGAGCCTGCGAGGAACCGCGCAACACACGCCAGAAATAGTCATTTGAAAGGCAGCATCACCACGATGGGTTTTGAACTCCTTCATGATGATAAACACAATATGGCAGAGTCTGGCCCAAAGGTGATTTCATGCAGTGACTGTGCAGTGACTGTGAAATCACCCTTCGGGCCCAGGTACACCATGACAGTGACATCATTCATGAGAAGGGGTCCCAAAAACCCCATGTTGAAAATTTGGTGCAAAAATTCCCAAAAATGCCTGAGATATGCAACAAAGTTGAAACCCCCCTATCTACACATTATACAGTTTACCGGCATTTCCTCAGTTCGAGGTCGGCTTTGAAGAGTGCAGACGTGTTCCCGGTCCACCGAAGATCGTCGCACCGAGGTCCGGAGGTAAGTATGGGGTGAGGGGGTGGGAGGCAGGTGCGAGTGGGTGGGTGCGGGTTGTGGGAGGGGGCCAGGGAGACTACTGGGACCGCTTTTTCTTTACAGGTAAAAAAAAGAAAAGAACAATGCGGATAATTGCCACGCTGGGGTGGGCTCCCAGCATGGCACAAGGACAGTTGGGGGGTCGTTCAGCCGACGGGGATTGGGCACCCTGCCGGCCAGTATGGATTGCCATGCTGGGTGGGCTCCCAGCGTGGCACTTAGTACTGGGGGTGAGGACAGTGGAGCCGACGGGATTGGGCACTCACGGCTATACATTATTGCCACACTGGGGTGGGCACCCAGCGTGGCATTTTGAAGGCTTGGGGAGTGGGGAACGGCAGCACAGCCGAGGGATTGGGCACCCTGTTGGCTATTCAGTGTGCGTGCATGCAGGGGGTGGGGGGCGGCACGCCTGTGTGGCATCTGTGTGTGTGTGTGTGTGTGTTGGGGAGCTGCGATGAGCAAGCGATATTCATCGCTGC
Organism: Neoceratodus forsteri; assembly: GCA_016271365.2. Taxonomy (NCBI): domain Eukaryota; kingdom Metazoa; phylum Chordata; order Ceratodontiformes; family Ceratodontidae; genus Neoceratodus; species Neoceratodus forsteri. Next base: position 78,241,654 of record CM028133.1, on the reverse strand, counting down.
TCACCATGCCGCAGCCCCTTTGAACTGTATGCCACTGCATTTTGAGCTGTCATAGCTCCAGAATGCATTGGCTTACAGGGGCCGCGCCTGCCAACACACTGACTGAATTGGAGGAGGAGATGACACACCTCCGAAATCTCCGATGATGGCACTATGTTTCTTGCACATGCGTGCAAGCAAATATAAAAATGTAGGCAGAATGGGATAGGGAAAAGTACGAGGAGAAGCAAAGGGAGGCAGGGAGGTCAGCAAGGGAAGCCAAAGCTCAGACAGAAGATAGCATCACAAAATCAGTTGATAGAGGGGACAGAACCTTTTACAGGTATGTATGTGAAAAAAGAAGGGCAAAAGGAGGGATAGTAAAACTAAAAGGGGAGGACGGGGCCGTGTGGAGGATGACAACAGTAAAGCTGACATACTGAACAGATGTTTCTGCTCAGTCTTTACTGAGGAAGAGGAGGGTAATGCGCCTGAATGGAGTACAAGGGATGGGAATGGTGCAGAAATGGACATAAGTCCCTTTACATGGAATAGGGTCCTAAAGGAACTGGAAGGAATAAGAGTCAATAAAGCAATGGGGCCAGATGGGGTGCACCCCAGGGTCCTAAAGGAACTAAGAGAGGTAGTGGCTGGACCTCTGGCAATCCTGTTTAGCTGATCACTGGAAACAGGGGAGGTACCCAAGGACTGAAGGACAGCAGCTGTAGTCCCCTTATACAAAAGCGGGAACAAAGAGGAAGTTGAGAACTACAGACCAGTCAGCCTGACCTTGGTAGTGGTAAAGATCATGGAAGCACTACTGAAGGAGAGATTGGTGGAACATCTGGTTGTCAATGGACTACAGGATTCAAGGCAGCATGGTTTCACCAGGGGGAGGTCATGCCAGACCAACCTCATTGAATTCTTTGACTGGGTGACGAGGGAGATGGATCAGAGGAGGACAGTGGACTTGGCCTATCTGGACTTCAGCAAGGCCTTTGACACTGTGCCACAAAGAAGGCTATTAAACAAACTAAGGAATATGGGAGTGGGCAGGACAGTAGCGTGGTGAGTGAGTAATTGGCTGGGTGGCAGGACACAGAGGGTGGTTGTGGTGATCTAATTCAACTGAGTGCTGACCACGAAGATTGTCTATCTCAGCTGCACACCCAGTGTCACCTCAAGCAGTTGGACTGGTGAGACAACGCTGTGGTTCGATGGGGTTGGATGGATGGAAGCACCCGGTAAGGAGAGGTAGGAGACAATCTATAAGTTTGATGCCCGATGGGCTTTATTCATATCACAGGGAAAGGTAGACATGGTCACAAGGGAAGAGGGGAACCAAACCACATGAGAACATCAAGTAACACTCTATACCAACTCTATGAGGTGCACCTCGGCCTAAGGCCACTATCTATACTCTATGTGAAATTTTCTCTAAATGGTCTAGTAACCAAATTCAAACATCTATTATTCTATAATGAGGTAAGACTCCAATAAATAAAGTAGGTATAAAAAACACACATTTTACAACCTAGCTAATTCACCCCAATATAGGTTCGTAGGTAAAATATGAAGTCAAGGGGCAAGCCCATTGTAACTTCGCCACCCTTAACTTGGGTGGTAATAATATTTAGTATCTCCCATGTAATTATCTAGATTACTTTTAAACAAATTGAAATTATAACTATCAACCACTTCCTGCGGAAAGGAGTTCCACACAGGAACAATTCATTGTGTTATGAAATTTTTTCTCTTATTTGTTTTTGCAAGAAATTTCCTAATTTTTATAGTATGAGATTGTGTCGAATTTAAGGAATTACTCCATTCTAAACATGAAGTTTCAAATAAAGCCTCATCTCTTGTTGCACGGTAAATTAAACATAAATCACCTCTAATTGAGCGATATTCCAATGAATAAAGATTTAAATTTCTAAGTCTATCTTTGTAGGGAAGCAGTTTTAAATTCTTTATTTGTTTTGTGTATCTTCTTTGTACCTTTTCTTTTATGATCTTATCCTTTATTAAAGTTGGTGTACAAAAGGAAAAGCAATAATCAAATTTAGATCTAATCAAACTGTTGTACAACGGAATAAGTACTTCAGCTTCTCTACTTTTTAAATTTTTGAAAATACAATTTATTAATTGGTGACATTTTTTTACTGTCAGATTATTGTGATCTGTAAATTTTAAATCATTGCTAATAACAATACCCAGATCTTTTTCTGACGAGACTTTAATTAGTGGTACATTATTTATTACATAATGAGACATTGGGTTATTTTTACCAAAGTGCATAAGTTTACATTTCGATATATTAAGAGACAAATTATTTTGAGTAGACCAATTAGATATATCATTTAAGTTACTCTGGAGATTTTGTACAGATGTTCAGTTATTAACAATACAGCCTAATTTTGCACCATCTGCATATTTGTTAAGCCATACACCATTTGATGTTGTCTTACTAGAAATTACAATATTAAACAAAACCAGCCCCAACACAGAACCCTGTGGCACTCTGCTAGTCACATCGCTCCATGAGGAGTTATAACCTTGAATACTCACTTGCTGCTGTCTTCCAGTTAACCAAGATGCAATCCACTTAATTATATTTTTACATAACTGTAGTTTTACTAGACAATCGATTACAATTCTATGTGATATGGTATCAAATGCTTTTTCATAATCCAAAAATATCACATCCAGCAGTAGGCCCATATCCAGTGTTAAACTTACTGGTTCAAAAAAATGTATTAAGTTATCTTGACATGATCTACCCCTTTTAAATCCATATTGAAATATGTCACTGTAACCATTTTGCATAATATGTTCCTCAGTTTTGTGTAACAGTAGTTTTTTCCATTATTTTCCCTTTACTGGAGGTCAGATTAATCGACCTATACTGTTTAGTGTTGTATTTTGACCCATTTTTATGAATTGGGATTACTTGTGCAAGTTTCCATTCACTTGGGACTATACCTTGTAATATAGATGTATTAAACAAAAATGTCAGAACATCAACTAATTTAGATGCAATTGCTTCCAAAAATACAAATGGGATATTATCTATACCTACAGAAGTAGAAGTTTTAAAAGACATCAGAGCAGAAAAAACCTCTGCAGATGTAAAAATGATGTATTGAGTTACATTTAAACTGGGGAATATGTCAAGGTTATCATTCTTTTTAAACACACTGGAAAACTGTTTATTAAATGCATCAGCCTGTTCATCTGATACTAAAGTATCATTAATCAAAAGAGGACCAACCCTGGTTTGTGAATTTTTTAGAGAACCAATATAATTAAAGAAACTTTTCTTATTATCTTTTTGATTGACCAAGTTTTGTTCAAACTCCTTTTTTGCCTTTCTAATTTTACATTTTGTTTGTTTTGCATTTGATTTAAATCTATTCTAATTTATATCCATTTTTTATATTTATTAAATGTCGTTTTCTTCCTCTTTATAGACTTTTTTATATCATTATTAAACCATACTGGGTTTCGCCTTTTATTAATATATGTTTTCCTATCAGGCACCCAGTTGTCTATACAAAATTGCAGTTTAGATTTTATATTAGTCCAAATTTCCTCCACAGATAAATGATCAAGATCCTCCTTCCAGTTCCAATTTGAAAGATGCATTTTAATATCCTCAGTATTTACATTGTTATAATTTTCCATCTTAGTTATTCCCTTACTATCATTCATAAAGTAATTAATTACCCAATAAAGCATATAGTGGTCAGAATCACCTAGGGGTTCAAGAACAATAGGCTTATCATAATACTGCATTATATTTGTAAAAATTAGGTCCAGAACATTTTTTTGTCTTGTTGGTTCTAGTACTATTTGATCAACACCTAAAATTTTTCTCCTAAAATGTTATGTACAAGCATTTCCTCATTTTGTACTGTCTAAACATTTCCAATTTATGTATGCGGGTCTTGGCCCCCAGGTCACATCTGGAATCAAGCATGTTGCTCAGTATGCTTTTCTGGTAAAACTCTAAAATAAATAAATAAACACCTAAAATAAAAGTTGTTTTGAGGAAACATTTTTCATGTTGTGTGACCCCAGTAAGAGTCTTCCAATTTATCCCAGGATAATTGAAGTCCCCCATTAGTACAATATTGTCAGGTAGACTGATCTTCTGCAGATAATATAGAAACAATTCATTCTTATTATTATCCAAAGATGGTGGTCTATAGCATATTCCAAATAATAAAGATTCAGTGTTTGAATTTATTTTAACCCACATTATTTCAATACCTAATGGATCAGGTATATCCAAGTCAAATTCAATGCTATCATGACATTCCTTTATAAATAAGGTGACCTCTCCTCCTCGTGATAGTTCTCTATTTTTTTTATACAGTGTATAACCTGGGATTTCTTGTCCCCACTGGTCATCTGTAAACCATGTCTCAGTTACACCACACATATCTATGTTTTTTGATAGCAGTAGAATATGCAATTCACTGATCTTATTTATAAGAATTCTAGCATTCAGAAGTAACACCCTCAAGTTTGTGTTTCATTTTTTTGGACATTTTCCATATTGTTTAGGTAAATTACTTATGTCATTGTGTAATATTTCACTGACCAGATGATCTTCTAACCCTCCTTCCTTTAATAGTTTAAAGAAGCATTAATTGCTGTGTTTATGATATTTTCAAGCACTTTAGATCCCCTTTTGTTTAAATGAAGACCATTATGAGCATAAAAATCTTTTTTATGAAAGAATTGTTCCCAATTGGTAAGACACTTCAAATTCTGTCTTAAGCAACAACTCCTTAACCAATTATTAATGTGTTTTATTTTACTGGTAATATAATCTTCAGCCCCGAAAACAGGTAATATTTCTGAATAAATTATATTTGCACCTAATTCTACTAATATATTTGTTATGCCCACGTAGGCCTCCTTTATTATAAGAAAACACAAAATCACACATGCCCACACAATGCAAAGCATCATGAGCTGCATATGCAAATCACCACAGAATATTATGCTGGTTCAACTTTAAGCAGAATTGTATGGTGCCGAAAGGCCTCTCACACAGTTTGCAAAGGGTGCTAACAGATGACATAGACACGTGTTTCGTCCTACCAGGACTCATCAGTATGCCTTGTCTGTTTGACACCCCAGTGGAATGAACCAGCTACCCTAAGATGCTTTGTCTGGGTAATGTTGTGGTGAACCCATTAAAATAAAAAACTATTTAAAAGACAAAGAACCTCTGTGCGCGCAACTGTGTGGCTGTGTGCTCCCTGCTTTCCCTGCCTGCTTGTTTTCTGCTGCTGTTTTGTTCTCGCTCTTGCGAGATCTCGCTTCCATTTACATTCCTTTGGTATTCTTACCTTCTCCCTTTCATTCCCCTAGCTTCTTTTCCTGCTCTGCTTCTTTTATTTCCTTTTTTTGGGGGGTTTGTCTCCTTCATACTTTGCCTGCATGTCTTGTGGTTTCCCATTCCCCATTTGTTCTGTGCCTGCTCTCTCCCCAATTCCCATTAACTGTTCTGCTGTACTTTTGCTTCCCCTGTTTTCCTTTCCTGCCCCTTGTTTTCCACCATCTCCCCCCCCCACCTTTGTTGTCTGCTTTTTTGCTCCTCCATCTGTGTTTGGCTCCTGGTTCCCTTTTTTTTGGGGGGGGGGGGCTTTTCTTGCTCCTTTAAGAGCAGCTGATCTGTTCATCTCCTGGTCCTTCCAGGTTTGTGATGCAGCCTACAATTGCCACCTGTTGTCAAATACTGGTACAAGAACTGCAACATAAGCTGTCTACCAGAAGCCCCATCACAATGCAAGTTAAAATATAACTGAATGGACTTTTTTGCATTTGACATGTGCTGATTTATCCTAGGTACTGACTTTTCAAAATACATTTTCTTCTGTTTTGCTTTGTTAATAAGGACATATGATGTGAAAATTTAACAAGAAAACCTGTTTGGTTCCAGTTGCTACCGTTTCTCTTCCTCCCCACCCTGTTACTCAAAAATAGTTCCTCTAGTTAACAGACCAGTTACTGAATGTGTTTCCTGGTTTGAGAGTGGGAAATAAGCTGGAATGGAAACACTTGAGAGTGGGAAATAAGCTGGAATGGAAACACTTGAGAGTGAGAAATAAGCCGGAATGGACACACTTGAGAGTGGGAAATAAGCCGGAATGGACACACTTGAGAGTGGGAAATAAGCCGGAATGGACACACTTGAGAGTGGGAAATAAGCTGGAATGGACACACTTGAGAGTGGGAAATAAGCTGGAATGGACACATTTGAGAGTGGGAAATAAGCTGGAATGGACACACTTTGCCCAGCAGCTTTATATTGCAAGGGTTTGTCACAGCTCCAAGGGAAGCAAATCACTGGACAGAGACACAGCAGGATACCTCAAAAATGGAGGGTGCACATGTTGAGATCCCTTATTTGAGGGTGTGGGTTCTACTCATGTGCAAGATGGTGACAGTATGAGCTGAGGGCATGCAACTTCCAAGCCCCACTCCTGATATTCATTGGAATATCAAACAAACAAGACAATGCTAAGTGAAATGCAACAGAAGTAAAAAAAAAACAATTTTCAAGCTTTAAAAAAAACTGTGTTAACTGCTAGCTTTGGGAAGCAAGAAAATAAACTAAAAAGTATTTTAAATGAGGAAAGAAGAAGGAAAAATATATGGCTCCCAAAAAAAGATCTGTCGTTGCAAAGAAATAAAAATGTCTTCTCCTATAAAGCAACAGCAAGCAGACCAAAAAAGAGAGCAGAAGTCATCACAAGACTCTAACAATAGATGGTTAATAAATTGACAACTAATGGTTCCTCCTCAGAGAGTGAAGCGATGGGCTTCAGTGCAGCCGGTAGATCAAATAACACCGCAGAATAAGAGGCCTCATCGGTTTCGAACCCCCACCCCGCAACAGCGTCCAAGCTATTGGATACAACCAAGAAAACTGAAACAAACAAAGATACCTCCCTCCATCAAAGTTTCCAGAAAGAACCCCCAGCTGTTTAGAATAAAGTGAGAGACACAATGACAATGATAACAGAAAAGTATTGTGAAATATTTTTCTAAAGACAGTGTTCTGAATATTAAAAACAGTAATCTGGGGGCAAGGTTAAGTGGTGCATTACCTCTTAGTCGAGACAAAGGTCAGACTAGCAATAATGTAGTATTCACAGAGAAAATGCATGAATTTGGTTTTGAATTTAAATCGGTGTCAGAAGAACAGAGATATAAAGAAAAAGCAGTTCTGAGAATGGGGGGAACAGATGCCTAAATCGGAACAACCCAAGACAAGCAAGGCCACACATGATGGGGAGAGGCAATGGACACTCTAACCCAAACAAAAACAGAGAACTATAAGAAGCAGAAAATAAACCGGGAACTGAACCAAGTGACTTAAATGCTATTCTGAATAAAGTGAGATGTAATGATGGTCCTGAAGGTGGAACAAAGGAAACAAGCATTTGTCAACGTTGAATGTTTGCTTGCTGGTATTGGCATTGGTAGTATAGGAGTTAGAGAGATGCATAATAGGAATGGCAGTGAAGTATTTAACTGAAGCCAACCCCACCACCACCCTGCAGAGACTGACAGGCACTGGGGTGTGCCTTTGGGTCATCAGGCATAACGGCCATGCCATTTCTTCACACCCTACCCTGCAGACACCGACTAGTGTCACAGTGTGCCTTGGAGTCTTTGGGCCTTATGCTCACCCAATTCCATAAGAAATATGGTGAGATGGGTGCAGTATAGGAGAATGGGGTGAGCTTTGGGGCCAAATAGTCCAAGGCACACCTCAATGCTTGTCACTGGCTGTAGGGTGTGGGTGGGGATGGAATGGCAGGAGCATTACATTAGTTAGCTCCACTTGGTGCTCCTTCCCTCCTAACCTTCCTCCTAACCTAGTGCAATAATCTATGGTGGCACTCACCTCTCTCATACCTAAGTTCTAACTTGCTGTTGCACTTAATACCTGGATTTAAGCTCATGCCTACCTTAACTACCTACTGTATAGGCTCTATAACAGTGCCTCCTCATCTGTAATTGTATGTTTGTGTAATTACTGTTCCTTCCCTTATGTTCCCCCCTTGTTTCCCCCAGGTCGCATCTGGAAACAAGTGGTCCTCCGCTCAGTATGCCTGCCTGGTTAAACTCTTGAATAAATAAATAAATTACAAGTGACAATCCCAAGTCACACCCCTCATGCCTGTCAGTCTGTACAGGATGGGGCGTTATGGTCGGAAACCCTAACATCCCAGGTGTTCATTGGTATTTTTATTTCAAATTTTGAACATCAGTTTTTTGTGACCCCCACCTCATGAACAGTGGCAATATCAGTTTGTTAGCAGAAAGCTGATTTTGCACAGCGACTACACCATTTGGCACCACTGGTGGAAAACACGTTTCAAACAGGATATGAAAAATGACAGCTGTACTGTTCATGGGGAGGTGTAAAACATGGCAATGTTGAAAATCTGGAGTGAAAATACAAAAAAAACTGGTGAAGTCATGAGCGTGCATAGAAACTGTGCAATGCACACCCGTGGTGTAATTAGTTTGGGGATTTTTTACAGCAAATTGTCAACACAGGCATTTTGGGACCTCCGCTCATGAACAGTGTCACTGTGATTTTCTTAATCTGTCCTGAACACTGATTTCCCACAGCGACCATGCATTTCTGCTCTGGAAGTAAGAAAACACATTTCAGCCAGGGCGTGAAAAATGACAGCTATACTGTTCATAAGGAGGTATTGAAAAATGCCAGTGTTGACAATCTGGACTTAAAATATTACAAATTCGTGAACTTACGAGGGTGTGTGGAAACTGCTCAATGCACGCTCGTAACACAGTCATTTTACGGACTTTTGTCACCAAATTTTCAACATAGCCATTTTAATACCTCTGCTCATGAACAGTGTCACTGTGATTTTCTTAATCTGTCCTGAATATTGATTTCACACACCAACTGTGCCATTGTGTGCTACATGCGTGGAAACACATTTCGGGCGAGATGTGAAAAATGACAGCTGTACTGCTCATAAGGAGGTGTGGTAAACTGGCAATGTTGAAAATCTGGAGTGAAAATATAAAATATTTGTGAACTTACGAGCGTGCGTAGGAACTGCGCAATGCATGCTCATAAAACAGTCATTTTTGGGATATTTTTTACAAAATTTTCAACATAGGGTTTTTGAGGGCATATCTCATGAACTGTGATGCTGTTGTTTCATAAATCAGTCCCAAAAGGTGGTTCCACGCAATGACCGCAAAATCACCTTGCGGGACTGAATAACAAAACGACAGTGCCAGAATTCATGAGGTGGGGTCCCAAGAACCCCATGTTGAAAATTTGGTGAAAAAATCCCAAAAATGACCGAGATATGCATCAGAGTTGAAAAAACCCTATTTATTCCATTATACAGCTTATCAGCATTTCCTCAGTTCACGGTTGGCTTTGAAGAGTGCATAAATGTTCCGGTCCAACGAAGATCATCGTGCCATACTCCAGAGGTAAGTATGGGGTGAGGTGGGGGTGTGGGGAGGTAGGGTGCACAGAGAGTGGGTGTGGGTGGGGGGAGAGAGGCAAGACAATCAACGAGGGACCTTTTCTTTCAGGCCTTTTTTTTCTTTTAGGAAGATGACGTGGGACTTTTACCACGCTGGGGTGTGCTCCCAGTGTGGCAGCTGGAACTTTTGTTTTTGGGGGGGCAGTGGAGCTGACGAGGGATTGGGCACCCCCATCAACCATACAGAGGTTTGCCATGCTGGGGTGGGCTCCCAGTATGGCACCTGGAAGTGTGTTTGGAAGGGCAGCACAGACATTTGCCACACTGGGGTAGGCTTCCAGCATGGCACCTGGAAGTTTGTTTGGGGGGCCAGCAGATGGACATTTGCCATGCTGGGGTGGGCTCCCACCATGGCACCTGGAAGTGTGTTGGGGGGGTGCTGAGCTGACGGTGGGTTCGGCACCCTCGTCGGTCACACGGGGGAGCGCATGAGCACGCTGGGATGGGCTCCCAGCATGCACTTATGTGTTCATGGGGAGGGACTGTCTATGACAGACAGTTCAGATGCAGTGCCAATGTAGCCAATTTGCATACTGCTGATGACAGTATGCAAATTGTCTGCAGTGTTTTCCTTTCAACTGTACGCCACTGCATCTTAACGGCTGTCATAGACAGCGCGGAGATTCATTGGCATGGTGCAGCCATGCCTGCAAAAGGGAGCAGAGCATTGGAAGTGGGGGAGGCACACCTACGAATTCTCATGTGGTGGCACTATGTTTCTTGTACATGCATGCAAACAAACATAAAAATGGTCAGAAGTGATATGGAAGGAGTAAACACACAAACTCAGGGCATTTTGGAGATGGGAATATTATAACAAGATCAATCACTTGACCAAATTGAAAGTGCTGAGAGCAGAAGACACAAAGATTAATGGAAGAAGAGGAACCTACTGTTGACAAGATCAAGAGAGAGTGTTAGGCAGTTAGCTCAAAGGTGCAGTCAAGGCACATGGAAAATGAGAGTATACAACAAAAAGAAATGAATGGAGAAAATAGAAGACAGGCCTATAGACGAACAAGATAAATGGAACAATTAAACAAAGTAATAGGTGTACCTGATCAGAATGTATGTGTGGTACCAACAGAAGAAAAAACAGCTTTTAAATTATCACAACATCAGCCAGTAAAACACAATCGGTTGGAAGTAAACATGGGCTGTGAGGTCAAACAAAACAATGAACATAACAAAGCTGAGTGTTTTTCAGAGAATATAACCCATACAATAGAAATCCCCCAAAACACTCAGCCCAGATATTCAGAAATGCGCCAAAAGCTGGCGCAAGTCCGGCGCAGCACAAATCCAAAGCACCGTGGCACGAGTGCCATATTCAGAGGTTGCACATGCTGAACTGTGCCAGCACAACCTGGCTGAATATGGCAGAGATACACCATGGCGCAAACAGAGCTGCGCCATGGTGCAGAAAGAGATGCTCCAGGCAACTGTGGGAGCAGAGCAACAGAGAGAGGCATGGCACAGCAAACAGACCCAGGGACACAGCCAGGGAAGCACAGTGTCAGGCCACAGGAGGCCACCACCAGCAGGGCACACACAGGCACCCAGACACCCCACCCTAGAACACAACAGTGGCACAGATAGCAGGCAACAGGTGGCACCAGCGGCCAATGGAGGGCCACCAATGGAGTCCCCCCCACAGACCGCAGGTCATGCCCCCACCCTCCCAGTTCCCAGCAAGCCACACCCAGGACCATGCAGCCAAGCACGCATACCCCTGTCAGCCGCCTCATGGGCACCCCAAGGCACAGCCACTGACCAAGGGACAGGACACCACCACAGTGGGACACACCACAGCACACAGCAGTGAACCTGCAGATACACAACACGTGCAGCGACACATGCACACCACACAGACATACACTGTGCCACTGCAGCATGGCTCCTCATGCCACTTGCAAAGCAGACACTGACACAGGTAGGTACATCACAATATATATATATTTAACTACTGTATATAACTATTTACATAAACAAGATGGTGGGAAAGGATAGGAAAGTGAGGGAAGGGGACAGGGAACCGGGACTGTACACTGGGAAGGGGGACTGATGGGGGAGGTACAGCAGGAGAAACGTGAATGCTGGGGTAAAAACTAATGGCAGCCACACCCTGCCACCCCTTGGAGCCCTCTTTGCCTCCGGTCTGCCATCATCATCCGGCACACCTGCAGGACCACCTCCATGGTGGTGGACATGATGAGGATCAATTGGCGGAGCAGCCGGCAGTGCAGTGGCATCTGCCTTCTCCACTGGACACCTATGACAAGGGAAAGGACAGGTGATCAGTGCAATGTCCAAAGGTACCATGCCCACCCACAGTATGCAATAGGCAGTGGGAACACACACCCCTGGAGTGACTGCCCTGGTCACCCACAGGGAGGTGGGCCAACGCCTGCCAGCAACTCGGCACACCATGACATTGTACAGAGGTAGTCTCCACCTCACAATGACCACCCGACTGTGCAATGACAGTCACATGGCATGGTGCACCAGCAGCACCACAGCAACAACAGTGTCAGCTAGGTGGATACCCACCCCACCAACAGCTGGCACACGTGTGCAATGGCCGCTCCACAGTGGCATGCACCATGCACAGTGAGACACACACAGCTGCCACAGCACATGGCACAGGTGGCCATGCCCACATCCACTCCCCCGCTGACCCACTTTAAAGTGCACAGGACCATGACAGTGCTTACCTGCCCCCTGCAGTCCCACTGTTGCTGGTCCTGCTCCTGCACTGCCTCCATGGCACACTGTGGCATGCTGCTCCTGCTGCTCCCGCTGCCCTCACATGGCGGTGATCCTCCAGTCCTGGGAATGGAACAAAGACAGGTACACATCAGGAATCATCCACAGCATCTCCCACCACCCCCATTCCTGTGCACAGGGTGTGCCCCTGCCCGACATGTCCCACATGGTTATATCACAATGCAAGCTGTGGCTGGCAATGCCACTCCACAATGCACACAATGACAGTGTACCCCTCTGCAGGGTATGCCAGGCAGCCTAGCTAACACCACAGTACAGCACTAGGGCACACATGCAAAATGGGCTGACTTACCTTGCCGTGGCACAGCCCCTCGCCGGACATGTGCCTGCAGCCTTTGCAAGAGCTCTGGGTCCCACCCCACAAGGTCCCCATACCTGTGGCGGCATTGCTCCCCAGTTCTAGCCACTCCAGTGCATTGCTGCAGACTGTCAGCTATCCCCTACCACACCGCGACCCTTGTCTGCTGCAGGGGCACCTGTCCAAAGAGTTGTGGGGCATGTGGCTGGACACATGCCACCAAGTTCACCAGTTCCACCTGGGACCAGTTTCTTGCCCGCTGGACACCATGCTGTGCTATAGTGCCAACCACAGTGTGGGGAAGCAAAATGGCGTCTCGAGGTGCATGTGTGCACAACATGCTCCAGATGCACAATGCAAAGGTACATGCACTGTGTCCACCCATCACGCAATGCTGGAGATGCACAATATGGGCATGGCTAGATGTGGTCAGGGGTCATATCAGGGGTCAGGGGTCAACTGCCTCTGTGCAGTGCGCACGTGCACGATAGCACACCTGGTGCATCATGCACTATGCCCCAGCATCATGCTATCAGCACACAGTGTGTGACTGACACCATGATACTGTCAGGCACATGTGCACTGGAGGCCTGTTCACCGTGCATGCGTGCGCATTATGCCGTGACTTGCTCCGGAGCAATCTCACTGCGCACAGAGCAAATTCATGATATTCAGCCACCACATGCAAATGAGCTCATCAGCCAATGCGTGGCACACTGGTGGAATCAGCATATCATTACTGTTGCGCCAATGCTCATTTGCATGCATTGCACCATTAAAGCGCCACGGACTGGCACAGGCCATGGACCGGTATTGCAACCATTTGAGGTAAGTTGTGCATGCTGCTGGAGCACACTGAGCCCAGCCAGCATAGCAGAGGGGATGGATTTGGGTGCTGCTGACACTGACACACTGTGGGTGAGGAGCATGGGCCTGCTCGCAAGGGCAGGCCCAATTTCACGAAGGCAGAGGCCCTGTTTGAGGCCTGCCTCAATGGGGAGCCACTGTTGAATGGTGCCACGGGCACACCACAGACCAGGGCTGGGGCCTGGGAGGAGGTGGCAGCATGCATGAACCAGCGGGGCAGCCACCAGTGGTCAGTGCAGGAGTGCCTCAAGAAAGTGGGCACAGATAAGCAGCACATCAAATAGAAGGTGGTGGCCATCTGTGCAGCCCAGAAAACCACTGGAGGGGAGCCTGCTTATGCACCACAGCTCACGGTGCAGGAGGAGTTGGTGGCAGTGACCGTGTGCCACAGCACCATCGGGGGTGTGCCAGGTGGAGGATTCCAGACAGGTGGCAGCCCATCACTGCTTGGTACGTATGTTGGGCACACACAGCATGCAGTGGCTGTGTTGGAGAGGAGTGGGCACACATGGGCCTTGCATCACTGACACACCTGTTTTCTCTCTCAGCACCAGCATGCCTGTGTGCAGAAGATGGGGCACCAGCAGCAGCCGCATAGGCAGGCCCAGCCCCAGAGGACCAGTCATCCACCTCCACAGGCATCTGGGGGCCTGATAGGCTGCAGCACACCACCACTGTCCAACCGGATGTCCTAGGCATGGGGTCAGACGAGGCCCTGGATGTGTTTCTACAGGATGCCAGTCTTGGCATCTCCTGCATGGAGACACAGATTGGGGTGGGGTCCAACACCAATGATGACCTAACCATAATCCTGGACAACATAGTGGTGTTGTGGGGGAGAGGCCCATACCAGACACCAACACAGGCAGCATGCCCAGGGGCTTGACAGCAGTGGAACAGCTGACTGCTGCCACTGTGGGTGCTGCTGTGTGCACTGCCACAGCTGTGTCATGTGGTGGTGGTGCAGCCACGCAGGCACTGGGCAATGTTCAGCAGCTGGATGGGCAACGGCAGCAGGGGCCACAGGGCAGCCGGACATGGAGTCCACTGCTGGGGCACCTGATAGGGACTTACTCCATGAGGACCCCACTGTGCAGCATCCACCTGAGGGGGGGCTATGCAGCATGGTCGGTCACCGCAGGAGGGTCCGCACCCCATCCAGATTCTCCAGGGCGCCGACCCATTGGCAGAGCACACCTGTTTGCTGCTGGCCTCCATGGAGCAACAGGTGCTGCTTGCTGCTGGGGTGTGTGCACTGCATGTGGAGGTGTGCCAGGCAGTCAAGCAGTGTGAGAGGGGTACTGCACAGCTCCTGGTGGCTATACAGCACTTGCGGAAGGACACGCTGCATCCCAGGATCATATAGCCACTGCGATCATAGATGGCCTTGCACTGCTGGCTGCCACAGAATGTGGTTGATCACCACGACCCCATGCAGAGTTCTGTCCACCCCATGATCCTGGCATTGGGCGACACCCTCACTGTCAACACCAGGCTCTGCTGTCGGCATCCCAGGCACATCTGGGGTGGGCCTGTTTGGATGCCTACACCCCCCCTGCATGGATCCAGTCACAGTCTCACAGTTCAACCCCTGGGGGGCTGTTACAAACACCTCCTGTGGCCAGTGAGCAGCCTGTGGCTGCCGATTGGCTCCAGCACAGCCTCCCCCATGGCTGCAGTGGCCATGGTTCCACACAGAGGCCCTTATGTGCATGCTGCCCTGACTACAGTCTGCAGCCACTGCCCTGTGCATGCATGGGTGGCATGTGTGTGTGCATACCACTGGTGTGGTGTCTGTGTGTCACACCACATACTGCCTGTGTGCATGCCTACCCAGCTGCTGGCCTGTGTGGCATGAGCATGAAGAGGGCAGTTCTGCACCGGTTGCACCTGATCCCCGCCACATGCCAGTGCCTGGGCACGTGGATGCATGTGTGTGTTGCTGTGTGATACTGTGTGCAGTTGTGTGTGGATATGTGCCACTGACTCGCCTACCCCTGCACCACGCCTGTGTGTGCATGTCTATTGCCATGCTCACCCCTGCCTGTATGCTGTACCTGTGTGTGTGGCCTTTGCATGGGCTTGATGCCACCTACCTGCATGCACCATAGTGCTCCTGTGCGATGGTATCTCGGTGCTGCCGCACCATCCTTTGCAGCTTGGAATCCCTCCACCTGAGGTGGCTGTCCACCACCCTCTGGTCTACTGCCTCCATTGTCCCCACTACTGCCATCCTCATCAGCCTCGACAGCTATTTCTTGGTCGATGGCCATGCTGTGCATCATGCAGCAGGCCAGGAATAGGCCACAGGCTTTTGAGGGGCTGTACTGTAGGGCACCACCAGACCTGTCTAGGCAATGGAACTGTGCCTTCAGCATGCTGAATACATGCTCAATGATGTTTCACATGCTGGCTTGTGTCTCATTGTAACATTCCTCTGCTGGGGATGACGGGTGCCGATAGGGGGTGAGCAGCCAGGGCCTCAGTGAATAGGTGCTGTCACCTGTGTGGATAATGACATGGTTAGCCCTGTGACATCCTTTGCTGTGCCTCTTGCCTGTCCCTGGCACCCTTGCCAGCATGCCCACTCTGCTCTCCCCATCCCATGGCCTGTTCTGCCCGGCCACCCCTGCCCATCCCATACTCACCCATTAGGTGACCCATGGGGATGTCTCCATGCTTGAACTTGTGGCAAAGTGCAGAGCATCATGTGCACACTGATGATGCATCCCTTGGTATTGCACATCACCTGGCAGTTCACGCTCGGGAACAACTTCCTATTGGTATAGACCACGCCCTCAGGGCCAGGTGGTGTGTGGATGCCAATGTGGGTGCAGCCAATGGCCCCAAGCATGCCAGGCATACGTGCTACCCTGTGGAAGTCCTGCATGGTTGCTGTACACTCTGCCTATGTGCTGGGGAAATGGATGTATTCCAAAGCACGTGGCAGCAAAGCTTTGAGGAACTGTGTGAGGAGGTGTGATGTGGCCAACTGGGTTATGCCTGTGGTGTACCCCTGTTGGTCTCTGGAATGTGCCCATGGTGAGCAGGCACATAACAGCTGTCACTTTTGTCTCCACAGACATTGTGTGGCTCTGTCTTGTGGGTGCCTGCATCTCCTCACTGCACAGCTTGCAAAGCTGCCTCAGAATGGCTCTGTTCAGGCAGTACCATCCCACAATCTCCGTGTTGGTGTAGTTCTTGAAGGTGATGTGGGCACGGTACCATCTGTTCTGGGCATACCACTAATGGGCCCTTCCTTGGTCACGTCACTGTTCCTCCTGCCCCCTCAGACCCCTCATTACATCCTCCACCAGGAAGGGTGCACTATCCATGGCCCCTGATGTCCTGTTTCCCCCTGGGCAGTTGGCTGCTGTGGGCTGTATGCCACCCTGGTGCACTGTGTGGCACTGTGCCTGCCTGTTCCTGTCACTCTCTCTGCTACTGGCTCCCTCTCCACTGCCATCTCTGTCCCACTTCCCCTGTGGTTGCCTGTGATGGTCTCTATGTCTCTCACTGTCTCTGTCTCCCTTGGTCTGTCTTTCTGTCTGTCTGTCCCAAGTCTCTCTCTCTCTCTCTCTCTCTCCCCACCCTCCTTCTCACCTGGTGTGCTTGTGCCCTGTATTTATAGGGTCAAGTCTGCTTGGTGCATCCAGGTTTTGCTCCACGCTTGCACCATGGTTCCATGGTTGAATATCGCACTGTGCTGTATATTCATAGGCACGCCCCCTCTTGAGCCTGCATTCATTATAGTTGCACATTGGCACAATGGGATTTACACTGCACAATGACTCCCACTGAATATCGCTCCTTGGCACAAGTCCGCACTTGCACCAGTGCAACTCAGTTGCACCATGTGTAACTGCTTTGAATATCCCAGCCCCAGAATCTGAACCCTGATAAAGAAAAGCTAAACAAGGGACATGTTTCCAAAGAAGAACTAACTCCATCTGATGAGTTCTTGGAAGAAGAGGAGGAAAAAATACCAGGGTGGGCAGCATCAATTTTAAACCAATTGGAAAAAATAAATGAAAAACTCACAATAGTGGCAACATTAGAGAATACAGTGGATAACATTACCAGCACTATAACAAACATTATAGAAACTAATGTTCAAACAAAAAAAAAATCACACAACTACAACAAGAATATTGGATTTGGAGGACCAACAAACACCTATGCAGAGGCAGATTAAATCACTTGAAAGCATACAAAATGAATTACAGGGAGAAATAACGGACTTTGAAACCAGAGCAAAAAGAAAAAATATCCAAATTGTTGGAGTGCTGCAAGTCTGGGATAAATGATGCTACATTAAGCCAAATCTTCAAAAAAATTGCAGCTGCATATATGGACACATCAGCAGAAGACATTACTTGTGAACTGGATCGAATACACAGATCCTTCAGATATTGCACCCCCTAGAGCCATTATTGCAAAGTTCATGAGGTATGCAGACAAAGAAAAATTAATGGCACAGGTTTATAAGAAAAAAATAATTTGATGGGGCCAACGTTTGGATTTTTCATGATTTGTCTCCAGCAATAATAACCGAATGGAAAAAAAATACAATTTAATTAAAAATGAACTCTGGACTATGGCTATAAAACATCTGTGCTATTCCTGGCAAAATTGAATGCATTTATTCCAAACAAAACATTTATTTTCTCAACATCCAAGGAGGCACTGGACACACTAGCTAAAAAATTACCTGACTTGTTTGGATAAAAATGTAAGATACATGGCTTGTTTAAAAGGGAGGAGGGGCAGGGCAATAAGGAAATTCGTCATTGGGAGTACAGTTCTTTTGAATTGGGGTGGGGAGGGGTTAAGATTACAGTAAGGATTATAAAAACAAATTGCTTTTTGTTTGGAAAGTTAAGTGCAGGGTTAAAAAAGAGAATGCAGTAGGGATAATGAGTAACTACTACAATAGAGTCCTAGAGGGGGCTATTTATGATTTACTGTGTTTCATAAAGAGTGTCAAGGGGAGAGATAATATGTTTTTTAATGGAAATGGCCAAGTTGGTAAACTGATCATCATAATAAAGAGAAATGAATAACAACAAAATGTTGAATTGTGTTATGTTCAATGTGAACAGTGTTAACTCACCAATAAAGAGGAACAGAATCTTAACATATATAAATAAAATAAAAGCAGACATTATCACATTGCAAGAAATGCTCTTAGAGGAAAAAGAGATTAAGAAATTAAATAGGAACTGGATTGGACCAACATTTTACTCAATAGGAACCAAAAAAAAAAAGCTGGAGTAGCATTAATAATAAGGAAAAATCTAGGATTTAGAATATTCAAAAAATAGATGGACAATGCAGGACAAACTGTATTAATAAAGATAGAATTATTAGAATCTATATACTGGTGTCCATTTATGCGCCCTTTGAGAATTACTCAAATTTCCTAGCAATAATAAAAGAGGGATTAATAGAGATTGAAGCAGAAAACATAATATTAATGGGGACATGAATGTACTGATGAATGTGTCTATGGATACAATTGCACCTGGTACACAAAATAATATAAGAACCTGTAGAATAGTAAAGCCTTTTTTTAAAGAACAGCACTAAATTGATGTTTGACGGACACAAAATCCAAAACTTAAGGAATATACTCATTACAATTACAAAACACAAGAATAGATTACATTTTTCTATCTAAGAAACTACATTCTAAAATTTTTGCAACAACCATCAAATCCATCCTTATATCAGACCACACAATGGTAGAAACAATATTACAAAATAAGCAAGAACCATCAAGGAAAAGAAGTTGGATATTTAACAATGAATTCCTAAAGATACCTGACTTTATGAATAAAATTAAAACTGTAATAGCCAAATACTGGTATTTTAACTACTCTGGCCAAGACACAGTATTAAAACTATGGGTCCCCTTTAAGGCCGTACTATGAGAGGCAATATTATTATACCAAATTTGGTACAGTAAAAAGGAAAAGGAGAAAGAGCAGAAAACAGAGAAAAGACTAAAACAGTTACATGCTTTAGTTATTAAAGATAAGAAATAAATATTATAATGACTGGATGGAATACTAGTTAGAAAAGTAAAAACAAATCAATAATGAAACAGAAAAGAATTTACTGAGAGTTAAGGGACTGAGATATTTACAAGGAGATCAATCTGGTAAATTATTGGCCAATTTGCTTAATAAAAGAGTGGAAAGGAATACAATAACCATGTTAAAAAATAAAAATCATATATCAGTAACAGAAACTTAAGGTGTGGAAGAAATTATATTAAACCATTACAAAAATATTTATCAGAAAAAAACAACATATGGACTTGAATACAGTGTCACAGTTTCTACAACAGGTTCACTACTCACAAATTCAGGTATCAGAAAAAATGTTTGGAAAAGAAGAAATCTTAGAAGTTATAAAATCATTACCCAAAAATAAATCACCTGGGATGGATGAATTCACTATAGAATTCAATTAAACATTTACATCTGAACTACTTCCATGGTTCAAACTGATCATGGATGACTTGATGGGTGGATTGGGTCAGTTCCCGGACACAATGAATGAAGCAAAAATAATTTTGATGCACAAAGAAGGGAAGGCAAAGGGATATTTAGAGAACTATAGGCCTATTACATTATTAAATGCTGATTATAAGATCATAGCTAAATTGGTAGTATCGAGGCTGTTGCTGGGGCTGCCTCACTCTGTCCATCAGGATCAGTATGGATTTATCTCAGGTCGTACACTAATGCAGGCTACAAGGCCTGTTCAAGTTTTGATGGAATTGGTCAAAATATTGCCTGGGAAATATTATTTACTAGCCCTAGATGCAAGTAAGGCTTTTGACATTGTGACTAGAGTGCATATGTTACAGGCATTGCAGAATTGGGGTATTACTATTAGATTACTGAATGTTATAAAACAGCTGTATAAAAATGCTGGATCTTGTTTTCTATTAATAGTCACATAACAAGTGTTATCCAAATGAATAATGGGGTAAGACAGGGCTGCCCCCTCTCTTCTTCAATTTTCATACTCTGTTTGGAATCTCTTTTGCAAAGAATAAGAAGTAATAACCATTTAAAGCGAGCACACATTAAACAGAACAACATCAAATTAAGTGTTTACACTAATGATATCTTATTAATATTTAGGCTTATTGCATCCTCAGTTACTTCATTGATGGACCTTGTAGGTCAGTTTTACAGATTTGCAGGTTATAAGTGAAACACTGCCAGATCGGTAATCATGCCCCTATATGAAGGAACTGATCCCAAATATGAAAAAGTAAGACTTTTTAAAAAAGAAGACAAAATTAAATATCTGGGTTTAATACTAACCTAAAACATAGAGGATAATATACAAATTGGCAAAAGAGAAAATTCAAAACATTCGAACATACGAAACTGCCAGCAGAAACCCCTAGATTGCAGCTGCCCCAACCCCCTCCCCATCTTCACAATGTTCTCAGCACTAAATAAATTAATATTCTGGCAAAACCTCTCTATTTCTTTATGGGGAAGAGTGGAGGTCATAAAAATGATGGCCTTCTCTCATTTTATATTCATTCTTCAATCCCTATGGGGTCTGCCAAATAACAAGTGGTTTTCCTCAATAAAACAAATTTTCTCTAAGTTCATCTGGAGAGGAGGAAAGCCCAGAATTGCTTGGAGTTGTCTAACTGAAAATAGAGCTGTGGAAGGGCTTGGCTGTCCAGCCCCTTACAACTATGCAACGGCACACTTAATAACAATCTTATGGGAATGGACCTTCTGTCCAATTAAAGATGACATACTGTATCATACTGTTTGATGAAGGGAATAATCCCACTTACAAAAAAAATCATAAATTACAGAAAGAAAACATTAAAAAGTGGACAGATTTGATTAATGAGCATTGGTTTATTACTTATTCACAATATACTCAACAAATTAAAACAACTGTACTTAGAACTTTATATATTATATTACATAGAACACATAATAAAGTAATAACATAGATAGGACTCTCACCTAATCAAATTAATGGTAGATTAGCATTTGAAAAGAATACAATTAACAATTTAAGTAATAAATTATTGTCTAAAAGCTATAAATATGTGGAAATCCTTAGCATGTAGAAGAAAATTAACCAAAAATGGCAAAAAGAGCTAACAACAGAATTTACAAATCAACAATGGCAATCACTACAGTTGTATGAAAACTTATGTTTCCACAAAAAATAAATCAAAACAAGTTAAAATAATTAATAGGGCATATATAACTCCCGCTACATTGATTAAAATAATCCCAAACTTAGTTAAAGGGGACAGGAAATATGTGCTAATTGGCAGCAGTTAGTAATGTTCCTAGTAAGAGAAATGATAAACTTGCCTCCAAATGAGACATATTTACCTGTACCTTAACAAACACTGATGTGAAAAACTGTGTTTTTAATTGTTTTCTTTTTATGGACAACATTCTGCACAGTTCTCTTCATGGAACCAATAATTTGGAGTGTTTGCTATGTCACGGCTTGAGTACAGAATGCTAAATGTGAGCTATTGTCCTATCAGAACCATGCTTACAGTTCTTAAGTGTTCTGAAGGAACTCTTAAAACTGAAGGTGAACAAAGCAATGGGGTCTGATGGGATTCATCCCAGAATTCTAAAAGAACTAAGGGTAGAACTAGTGACACCACTGACTACCCTCTTTAATAAATCATGGGAGGATGGGATGGTACCTGAAGACTGGAGGAGGGCATATGTGATTCCACTTCACAAAAGTGGGAGCAGGGCAGAGGCAGGAAACTACAGACCTGTTAGTTTAACCTCAGTGATTGGGAAAATGATGGAATCAATTCTGAAGGAAAGAATTGTTGAGTACCTAGAGGCCAGAGGAGCGCAGGACCCAAGGCAGCATGGATTCACAGCGGGAAGGTCATGTCAGATGATTTCTAATAGATTTCTTTGACTGAGTGACCAAAGTAGTAGATCAGGGAAGGGCTGTAGACATGGTCTACCTAGACTTTAGCAAGGCATTTGACACAGTCCCACACAAAAGATTAATATACAAGTTGGCCAGCCTGGGAGTGGGTCCCAAGATGGTAGCCTGAGTAAAAATTTGGCTGGAGAACATGACACAGAGGGTAATAGTAAACGGAGTCCATGCTAAAGAAAGGGGGTTACTAGTGGGGTACCGCAGGGTTCAGTACTAGGACCAGTCCTTTTTAATGTCTTTATAAGCAACATTGCAGAGGGACTGGAAGGAAAAGTATGTCTCTTTGCAGATGACACAAAGATCTGCAACAGAGTTGATACACAAGGTGGGGTGGAAAGGATGAGAAGAGACTTGGCAAGGCTGGAGGAATGGCCAAATATATGGCAGCTTAGATTCAGTGCTAAGAAGTGCAAAGTAATGCATCTGGGAAACAGAAATCCAGGGGATGAGTACACAAGGGGGGGGGTGAGATACTAACAACAATAAAAATGGAAAGGGACCTGGGGATAGTCATCTCAGATGACCTAAAGGTGAGCAAGCAATGTGAGAGGGCAGTGTGTAGGGCTGGTGGGATACTGGGATGCATAGGGAGAGGCATCACCAGTAGAAAATAGGGAGTTGTTATCCCTTTGTACGGACAGCTAGTGAGACCCCATCTGGAGTACTGCGTGCAGTTCTGGGGACCCAATCTCCGCAAAGACATAGACAGGATGGAGGCAGTCCAGAGGAGGGCAACTAAATGGTGCAGGGTCTGCACCAGAAGACATATCAAGAGAGACTTAAGGATCTTAATATGTATAGCCTAGAGGAGAGGCGGGAGAAGGGGGACATGATAGAAACTTTCAAATACCTCACGGGAACCAACAAAGTCCAAGAGGGTAGCATCTTTCAGAAAAAGAGGAGTGTAAGAACAAGGGGGCATCATTTGAAGCTAAAGGGGGGACGGCTCTGAGGTAATGTGAGGAAGTATTTTTTCACATAGAGGGTTGTGGATGCATGGAACAGCCTTCCTGAAGAGGTTGTAGAGTCGAACACAGTGGTGGAATTCAAGAATGCATGGGACAGACATAAGGAAATTCTAGGGGGTGGAGGTTGGAAGAAGCAGGCTGTTGGTTAGCTAGGATCTGCAGCTTATCCATTAGGTAAGGAAATGGGCAGACTGGGTGGGCCAAGTGGTCCTTATCTGCCGTCAAATTCTATGTTTCTATGCTTAAACCGTGACATAGTTAAAACTCCATATGACTGGTTCCGTGAAGGGAACTGTAACAGAATGCGGCCCATAAAATCAAAACAATTCAAAATACTGTTTTTCACATCGTTTTTATTCAGGTACAGTTACCTATGAATCATTCAGGCTTATGGATATTATTTCTGTAAGTGGTAACAATATAAGCAGCAGCACATTAGAACTCATTTCCTGTCCTCTTTAATATATGTTGACATGGATGCTGATTAGAGTCAAATCTAGCCCATAGCATTTGGTTCTGTCAAGGAATATATAACTGGTGATTAGAATCAGTGGGAATGCTCAAACAATTGACTGAAATACACATTTTTATATCCCCGACAATATTATTATTGAATAACATTGATACCTTAAATATAACAAAAGAGCGAAAAAAAAAAGTTGTTAGCTTGGGAACTATTGCTACAAAAAGGTTAAACCTAGAATACTAGAAAGACCAAGCCCTGCTCCGCTCTATAACGCAAAAATGGTGGCACAAAGTAAAAGAATGTCTTATCTTTGACAAATTATATCAGGTTGAGAACCCAGAAGACACAATGGCTGTAGCATGGAATGATTTTATGTACTTGTTTCCTCCATTAATGAGAATATAAAGCTGGTTGCATTATCCTTATACTACTATGTATAAAGAATGTACCCTCTGGAATGATTAAGGATTTAAGGAGGGAGGATAGATAATACATATATTAAGGTACTGATAAACTAGAAATTACTCTATACAGGACCGACTTAGGAACTATAATTGAAGTACTGTTAACACATATGAGATGTTCAAGCAATGTATTATGATATAATTAATAAAATATGCTTTTAAAACAAGTAGGACACCTCAAAAAAGTGCCCCTTACTTAATGAATGCAATGCCCTACAGTATGTTCTAAGCTCCAGGGCACATCCGTGGCATCAGCAGAAAACAAGGGAGTCAAGCAGAACTGCTGCATTTCCCCTTCATGGTCTCAGGTTCTTATTTATCCCACTCCCATACTTCCCAACCTATTGCCTCGAAAATTAGGGATAAAGACCCAGACTCTGGGACGCCTCTTCACACTTGTTGTTATGCACTTGGAAAGCTATCAGACTAAGGGGAGTAGTGTACAGTGTATATTCTGCTGTAAAACATGTCTGTACCTGTCCTATCTGATGTCTTTTGTGCTTTCATTTCACTGTTTTATCACATAACCATGACTGTTTTGAGGGACACAGGAATCTTTTGATGCAAAATCAGGGACATCCCGCAAAACCAGGGATGGTTGAAGGTATGCTGACTCCAGCTGAATATCACTGCTAATTCTGGAATACCAGTAACTGTAAATTTCATCACTTCCTCTAAGTAAAACAGGTACCCATGCATCTCTTTTAACATAGCACCACCTATTTATTCATTTGTATCCTGATGGCAATGTGCTGCTCAGTAGTACTGCCAACAACATTAAAGTCCGACCCCCTACTACACCATTCTGGCTGCACTTACCAAATGTTTCTCTGTTGTTATCCTAGAATTGATAATACTGACCGTATTTTGTATCTTGGGCTCCTGACAATGCCTTTACTTCAGAATTCAGCGCTAATTAATAGCTCCAACAAGGTGGAGCAAATAGCATTTTCTGATCCGCTGAGCATCTTATTTGCCCTAGCGTCCTAACTACTAAGTTACATGAAGTCAAAGCAGTGTCTCCATGATACTGCTGAGTTCAACATGTTTTACTCAGTCATCCATGTCTCCTCAAGGTCATGGAAAAGAATGCAGGCCTTCACATCTCTATGTCAAGGACAGCCCTCATTTGGGAACCAAGTAGTTAATGCTCTACTCTTAGTATTTCGCCACATGATCAGTAGCCTGAACTTTAACCAAACATGTTCAGTAATGCTGTAGCAGCTTTCTTTTCTTTTCTTCTTCTCACAGCCCTCACCAACAGCCCTTGGGGCCCCATCTACCTCACTTGTTCCCTTAGGAGGTCTAAGAGTGTGGGTAGGTGCCCTCTGTGCACCAGAGGTGGGAGTCTCCACTTTCACTTAATTCCTACCATCGCTATCTACAAGTCATAGGGAACGCAGCCCCAGTGGAGCTGCTTCCTCTCTGACAGTGTTCATTGACTGGTCTTCAGCTGCCTGGGGCTTGTTTGCCTTCTCTCCTGCCAGAAGTAGGTGCTTCCCCACGAATGTGAGAGAGAATATATTGTCCTCTATTCTTCCAAGGTTTGTAACAAGCTCCATTTCCTCTGCCCTGGGTTCGTCCCTCTGAAGTGCAATATATAGTCATTTATTGGCACTCAGGCTTCTCCACCCTACTTTGTCTGCAAGAGCTGAGAGGAAGAACAGCTGCCAGCTACCTTAGAGCAAGGAGGTGATTTAATTGAGTACACTGAATGCAGTTCATAATTCAGGGGCCTGTGGAAGTAGATAGAAGTAAGTGTTTTGGGTCACTGTTTTTGAGGTTGTTCTTTACTTAGTGAAACTTTTATTTGCCAAGGAGGTAATCTAACTGGGAGAATATTTTCAGTCATTTGTGACTAGAGCTGTTACTTAAACTTTGTGAAATAGGTATCTAATAAGGGGAGGAGCTGAAGGAGGCTTGAGGGGACTGGGGATTAATTGACCTGATTGATTTTCTCAGTCCAGGGTTAATACCACCCACCCACCCCAGGTCTTGTCCTCCTTTTCTAAGGCATGGGTCTGCTGTATAGTACATCTTTCAGCCTCCTACCAGGAAGTACTTGTCCAAAGACGGGGGGAGGGGGAGGAGGAGGAGGAGGAGGAGGAGGGGAAGAGAAAACAAAAGAGAAAAGACAAAACAACAAAAGCTTAAGCAAATCAACCTGAGAGTCTAACAACAGCAGCAGGAGGGTATAGATAGTATTAAAGGAGAGAATACAGACAGATTAAAAGGAGATGATGCAGGGAGTGGTGCATTGCACTGGGTGCGGAGCAGCGGCCTTCAGGAGGACGTTCTGGGTACTGTGGTGCTGCCCCATATACAGGTACCTCTCTGGGCTGTGGGAGGAGGTGGCCAATCTTCAGGCTGAGCTGGCAGAAGTACTGTCAGCCTTCATCTCCTCCCAGAGGTCATCATGTCATCAGCCATTGCCACAATGGCTGCCCAGTCAGATGGGAGGATGGACTATGGTGGGCTCAGGAAGGTTCAGGGGCGGGCGAGAGACAAATCCTCCATCCAGTTGAGCTTAAGAACGCCTACACTGTCTTGGAGGAGTGGGAGAGTCCTGCAAGGGAACCCGAGGCTGCGACCAGGGAGGATGTGAGTGTCTTCCAGAAGGAAGACCCAGTGGGGGGGTGAGGAAGAGGACCACAGGGGAAGAAGAAATTGCTCCTGATGGGGGACTTGATTGTCTGGGAATGGATCTGGGCAAGGACAGCAGGGAGGAAAGGGAGGTTAAATGCCTCCCAGGAGGCCAGCTCAGAGGAGGGGGAGTGGATCCAGAAGATCACTAAGGCAGTGGCAAGGAGAGGGGGGTGGAGGTCATTGTCCACCTGGGAACAGATGACCTTTTCAAGGACAGGACAAGCATGGAGCAGGTACAGGAGGGTTTCAGAAAGTTGGGAGGGCAGCTGGGGAAGGTAGCAAGCTCCATGACATTTTTGGAGGTGCTGCCAGTCCACAGCAGGGGGAGGATGGGAATCTCTGTACCAAAAGCTTCAACACATGGTTGAAGGGCTGGTGCAGTGAGAAAGGGTATGGTTTCATTAGGGACTGGGTATCCACCTGAAAAGATGTGGCCCTGTACTCGAGTGACAGGCTACATCTGCCCAGGAAGTGGAAAGCTGTCCTAAATGAATGGTTTAATTGCTTCCTTGCCAAGCATTTAAACCGCCAAGGAGGGGGGGGCAACAGGAACAGGGAGACTCTAGCAGCACCCCCCCCCCCACAAGACAGAGAAGCCAGAAATGAGGAGCAGGAAGGCAAAATATGGACAGTATCATCTAAATCAGACCAAGAGGGAAAGGCAGAGGTAGGAAGGCAGCACAAAAAGTTAGAATGGGGGAGGGAAGAAAGCAGCGGAGCAAAAAGCAGATAGGCAGCAACCATGGAAAGCCATGGTTACAAATGCTCACAGCCTGGGGAATAAAATCCCAGACCTAGAAGCGTTGTTAGTAGAGGCAGACCTGGACATAGCAGCAGTAACAGAGACTTGCTACACCACAATTCCTGACTGGAATGTTAATGTACTGGAGTATGCTCTGTTCAGGAGGGATGGGGAAGAAAAGGGGGAGGGGTGGCCATGTACATTAGGGAGGGTATAAAGGCAACGGAGGTACTGGGTAGCCAGGGGGAGGGCGAGACACTGTGGGTCACCCTTGAGCCAGGGAATGGCACAGCAATCCAAGAAGGGGTGTTCTAGAGGTCCCCATCACAGGGGGAGAAGTTGGATAGGAATCTAGGGGATCAAATTCAAGCAATGGCAGCAAAAGCTGAGGTATTACTGCTGGGTGATTTCAATATCCCAGATGTGGACTGGGCCATTCCAGCAGCTGCTTCAACCAGGAGCACAGACATCCTGAATTACCTACAGAGGGCAGGCCTAAGACAGCTAATGATTGATCCCTCCAGAGAAGGAGCGATTCTGGACCTAGTACTGACCAATGGGACAGTATTGCAGATGTTCAGGTGGAAGGTCAACTGGGGTCCAGCAATCATCGCATAGTGTGGTTAAGCATAGGGACCAGACACAGTCTAGTCACACGAAGGCAAAGGTCTTAGATTTTAGGAGGGATGATTTTGCTAAAATGGGAGGTTGTATCAAAGAGACATTGGTGAGAAGGGAGACATGATGGAAAGTTGAGAAGCAGTAGGAACAACTAAAGGGAGCCATAGAGGATGTGATGAGCCAGTGCATCAGGTAGGTAAATAAGGGCAACAGATGAATGAAACCACTGTGGTTCTCGAGAGAGGTGGCAGACAAGGTAAGGGCCAAAAGGGCAGGTTTCAGGAAATATAAGGAGACTCATAGGGAGGAGGACAGGAAGGTGTTCCTAAGGAATCTAAGGAAAGCAGGTGAAGCCCCACTATAAATGGGGGTTCCCAAAAGTCTTCCTTGGATGTGCCTAAATGCTTACTGCCCGGTGGTGTTCTGTGTTCAAACCATTTAAAAGAAATTACATGCATGTGCCCTATTAGCCTCTGCCCCTGTCTCTTTAAGAGCTGCCTATCTCGTAGTGTATAATTAATCTGGGTAGGGGCTGAGTGTTCCTAAGCTCGAGTCCCACCTGGGCCGTCAGATAATTGCTCCATTTTGCCATTGCTAATTGCGCAGAAGGAGCTCTGTTAAGAACTGTAATTGTTTGCTGATTATCTGCTTTCTTAATAATGATATAGTAGTTTGTCTAACCTGCCTTCTTGGCAGCATGGACTTTTCTGTTAATCACCACCATCTTGGTTCTGGATTGCCAGTATGCACCATTCAGTACCTTTGGGGAGCCCTAAAATGGAGTCTGCCCCCAAGGGTCTTGTGGGAGTGAATTTCTGTAGGTACTGTAGATTTCTCCCTTTGGTGCCTAAATGGACCTGGAAGGGGAGCCCTTGCTGTGGCAGACAGATGGATCAACGAATCGAACCTTTTGGATCACTGGGAAAGTCCCGAGCTGCCTGCAGCAGTGAGTCAGTGTGAAGTAGGAGTTGAGAGTGAGAGGAACTGGAGAGATTCGAGCAGCTGCTCCTGCGTAGTGCGCAGAGAAAATCGGCAGGAAGGCCATAACTGGCCTGCCTCCTTCCATCTTCCTAAGTGAAGAGAACTGAGAACCTGAATTGGACTCTATCCGAACTTGTGTCTTTCTACCTAATTGTGACTAATTTCACCTGAAGAGGGACCGATGACTTGCTTTTGAGTGATTGGCCTGTCAGGACTTCCATCACGACCTCAGAGCTTATGGTTTGCACAGAAAATCCTGTGAATTGCAACCGGACTGTCATCTGAACTGTGGTACTTCCTTGCCTTTACTATAAGTGTGCTGAATGTGAATAGTGGGTCGTGATTTGGTTCCCCACTGCTTGAATGTGTCACGCTTGTCGGAAGCAGTATCCAGTAACTCAGACCAGACTGAATCCATTTCCTTCAACCTTTCTGGGCCTCTACATCCACGGCCCTGATTGCCGCTCATGCTGCAGTGAACCACCCGACAAGAGACCTGCCTGGGGATTCGTCTCCCTGCTCAACATCAAATGAACAGGAACGACACTACGATGAATCGTGTGGGCTCTGCTTCTCCTGGCAAACCAGCACTTCATCCTGAGGTCTCCACTTTATCCCTCCTGCAACCTGGTCTGGGTATCGTGAGTAAATCACAGGGTAGCTCCCTGCAACTACCTCCTAATCAAAGTGTGTCATCTGATTTAATTGTTTTGATTGTCACGAACTGAGCCCTCTGGCTTCGGAATACAAATATTGGGTTAAAGTGCATGTTGTGTTTCTTTTTCGTAAGGGCCCCAGCAACAACTGCAATGCCGGCCTACCCTGGGCAACTCTTCAGGCTAGCCTGTAACTCCAACTGGGTACCCAGCGTGTGTGTAACTTTGATAGAGGGACTCTTAGAGACATGCATGCTTAACCTGATGTAGTCAGTAATAGAATCAAGCACCAGATTACGCCCCTTCCTTGTTCATGCCCCCAAATAAATCAGATCTGAATCTTTTTGCACTTAAACTGTTTGTGGTGTACCTCTTTACAGACAGCATTGAAATACTGTTGGTTGTTGTGGTAAATCTTGTTTTACAGGGGGTCTCCAGGGCCGAGCCAGTTGATCTAGCCCTGGTGGTAGGTGCAACAGGTGCAGGGTTTAATCTGTTGTCAGATGTTGATTGCAGTTGTATTTTCAGTGAACCATTTAGTCCACTAGAAGGAAAAGAGGGGGGTAACAGTGTCCTGGGGGCTGTACCCATGCCAGCTATGCTACCATTGACCCTGTCCTCCGGGTGGAGGCACCCATTCCTAGAACTCAGGCCCCTCACCCTGCTCTCAGTCACACATGCAGGGGTAGTATCCCTTAGGGTAGTGCCACTTAGGGGTTACACAGGGAAGACTTTTAGGAGAGCAAAGGCACAGACTGAGGAAAGATTAGTGCAGACAGTGAAGAAAGGGGACAAGGCATTCTATAGGTACATTAGCAAAAGAAGGAAGACCGGGGGGAGGATTGTAAGTGCAATCCTTACCCTGACCATGAGCAGCATCTTGAAATCAGGACCCCCCCACAACTTGTACCACAGAGAAGGCAACAAACCACAAGTTGACATATAAAAGGTACCACCCCTGGCACTGAGGCAAATACCTGGCTCGGCATGTAGGAGGGCGGGGGATAAGGATGCAAACTAAAATTTATATTTACACTGAGTTCTGGGAGAGAGATGTTAGGGCTATGCTAGGTCTAACTTCTGATGGGGCCCATAAACAAGTTCACACTGGGAAGTGCAGATGGAATGTGCAGTACTGGAGATGGGATTGTACAGTATGGCTTTATTCTGACATAGATGGAAAAACAGATTGGGGTGGTCTCCCAGGTTTGAAACGGTACATTATAGTATCACCCAAGAACTCTTCTTATCCAGAACAACACATTTCTTGGGCTTTGCACATTTCTCTGTCACAACCTATGACCAGTTCATCCCTCTGTACTTGGGATCTACCAGGACATCCTTTTTCCAAAAAGTGTCTATTACGTGGGGGTTGCCACACACTTTAAATCATTATATCCTCCTGACCTGATGGGCTTATTTAACATCCGCAGGGTAAACTTGTGCCCTCCGGGTGACCAGTTAGCCCTAACTGGAATTTCAGGTGAGGGTCTGCCCACCCTAGTCTAAGCCAGCTTCTGCCATCCCTTTGGGGTTACACAAATTGGATCCTCCACTCTCACCAGATTGCTAAAGGCATCCACACATTTACATCTTCATATTCAACACATTTTTGTGGTGATACAGGGACACTGAGTGGTGTAATCTAGCCTTATTTCTGGGCACATATGCCATCAGATGACTCCCTCTGAAACTAGTCTCTGTTTCTGTACTCATGGTTTTGTTTGTCCCTTGTTACAGACTGGTGGCGAAAACTGTCATGGGTACTGTAAAAATAGAATAGCCAGGAAACAATAATGCAGGTACAACACACCTGCCAGGTGTGATTTTTATTAAAAAATAAATAAATAAAGTAAGCAAAGAAAATAACAAAGCAATTTGCTTTTTCCTCTTAAAGCAGCAGTGCAATGAAAATGGGTTAACATTTGACCACACCTTTTTTCCTTCCTAATCGATGCCAAATGTCTTCCAGTTTATTTTGGTGCTAACATTTTCAGTTTTTATTAACATGTACGAATTTTATAAAAGTTCTAAAATAATTATTTCTCAAGAAAAATAGGTGGCTGCCAAATTTTTGCATAGAAATAATATTGAGGACCCAAGGAGAGAAACAGTCCAGACAAAAATTAAAATGTACAGTACACAACACAGGAAGCATCCAGAAAATCCAAATCAACATTTCTGCCAATATTTTTCATAACCATAATAAAAAATGAGCTTTTTGGAATAACGTTTTTCATTGCACTGCTGCTTTAAGTACAAAATAAACAAAAAGCACAGCTTAGCATGACATTTAAGCTATCAGCTAAAATAACTCTGTGCCTGACCTCCACAGAGATCTTGGTGGGAGAACCACACAGGTCCTTTCCTAACAACTATCTATCTAAGTCAGACCACATTTAGCCTTTTATATGTTCCAGACTCCTCCTCTAAGCTGAAACTCCTCCCATTAATTCGTTTATTTTTCTCCTCTCTCTTTTATGTTATACCATTTCTCCTAGATAAACACAGCATTTTATTTCTGGGTACAGTTAGTCAGCATGATCATCCAAATGTGTAAAAAAGAATATTTACAATACATTAGCCCCTTTAATTTAGTGAAAGGGGTGGTATTATGCTATTCTCCACCTATGTGTAGGAAGAAGGAGTCTTCAGTACAGCATAAAACTAATTTGCAGGGTGCTGCTCACTCCCTAAAGGAATCCCAAGGAGAGACATCCTACAGCACAGCGTTTCCTGTGCTTCATGTGAAGAACTAAAAAAAAAATCCAGAGACAGCGTTTTATGTAAGTAGCCTGAGTCTTACCTAACTGCATGAACAAGCATGCACGCTGTTCAAGAACTGTCAGACAACCCAAAGTGCAAAGAATCTTTCCTTTACTGCAGGTGACTCAGTGCTTCGGAATGCCAAAATGTGGACAGTTTATCCGTCACATAGTAAAAACAGTGGCATAACTTGAAAGGTTTTAAAGCTTGCTACAGCTAACAGTGGCTTTACTTGAGAGTTATTCTAAAGCTCTCCACAGCATACTAACACTGTACTGCACTGACTGAATGTGTACCAGTGCAATACCCTTGTTAAATGAAGCAAAAGGGCAGAGGGGGGTTCTAAAGCCAAATTGCTATATGGCTTACATTTCTATGGTATCGGGCTCCAGAGGTGGTACTGGTATTGAAAGCAGAAAGCTAAAGGTCCCCACTTTAATGAGCAGCCAACACGTAATAGCGGGGAATGCAGAAAATAGAAAGCCAAATAACTAGAGGTTTACTGCTGTTGTGCAACAGACTTTACAGAATAGTATAAGAAGAAAGAAAAAGGTATCCAGACACCTCGGAGTCATGATAGAGAGAAGTGGCTTTACGAAAGGAAAAAAAAAAGAGGGGGAGGGGGTTACCATCACGTATACCCTCCTATTCAAGAACAAACCATACCTTTTTGGTTTGTCACTGGAATATTATCCACATTCCAAACGGAATGGGATGGGGCTTCCACCCTCCCTCACAGAAGCCCCACCCCAAGGCACCCTAAACAAATATAAATACAATACTTACTGTACACCAATAGATGACATTTTTTTTGTTTGTTTGCTTTTTACATTTTGTCCTGGGGTTGTGGTGTGGTATTACTCAGCACCATACCTAGATAGAAAATCAGCATTCTTGTGTTGAAAACCAGCTGTATGTTTAATATCATATTGATATGTTTGTAGTACCAAATACCAATGCAGGATACGAGCATTCTTATCCTTCATCTGATTTAACCAACATAATGGGTTGTGGTCAGTTATAAGTGTGAAACGATTACCCCAAAGATAACATTTTAGATAACATCATAGCCCATTTGATGGCCAAACATTCTTTTTCTATGGTTGAGTATTTACATTCCCTAGGGAATAATTTCCTACTGATGAATATAATAGGATGCTTTTCCCCCATTGATATTTTGGCACAATACAGCTCCTAGTCCAGTCTCTGAGGCACCAGTATGCACTTAAAAAATCAGGAGACCTTAATACAGGAGAAGCACACAGGGCAGCTTTTATAGTATGAAAGGTTTCATCACAACTGGAAGACATGGGGACCTTATCAGATATACCTTTGTTCGTAAGATCAGTTAGAGGCATAGCAAGTGTGGCAAAGTCAGGAATAAATCGCCTATAATACCCGGCAAGTCCTGTAAATGCCCTAACTTCTTTTTTAGTTTTAGGAATAGGACAGTTAGCCTCTGCTGCCACCTTCTCTATTTCAGGTCGTATCATCCCATTCCCCAGTATAAAGCCTAAATACTTAGTTTCTGACATAGCCAAACACTTAGAGGGGTTTATAGTAAGGCCAGCTGCTTGAATAGTAGAAATAACATTGGTTAACTGAGGTGAGATGCACAGTCTTTACTATAAACCACTATGTCATCTAAATATGCAGAACAGTGTTGTGAGTGTGGTGTTAACAATTTATCCATATACCTTTGAAAGGTTGCTGGTGCGCCATGTAAACCAAAGGGCATATAGACAAATTGATACAATCCATAAGGGGTACTGAAAGCGGTCTTTTCTTTGGAATCTGCAGCCTGAGGAACCTGTCAGTACCCTTTAGTAAGATCTAAAGTTGTAATGTACTGGGCCTGTCCTATATGATCGATTATATCATCTACTAGGGGGATGGGATACCCATCAAACTGGGAGACCATATTCTGTTTTCGAAAATCGAGACAGAGGTAGATGCCGCCTTTTTTTTTAGGTACAATCACCACTGGAGATAACCAGGGACTACTAGATGGTTCAATGATACCTAACCGGAGAAGTTTCTCTTTCTCCATTTTAACATCATTACAAAACTTTTCAGGT
Source organism: Neoceratodus forsteri (assembly GCA_016271365.2). Taxonomy (NCBI): domain Eukaryota; kingdom Metazoa; phylum Chordata; order Ceratodontiformes; family Ceratodontidae; genus Neoceratodus; species Neoceratodus forsteri. The sequence goes on along the minus strand of CM028133.1, from coordinate 78,206,787 downwards.
AGTCAATATACTTTCTGTCTAATAGGCTCTGCTAAGGTTTTTATAGTGTAAGACACATTGTTAGCTTGTCCGGGCACATTGGTGAAGATAGCACCAAATCCTTGTAGTGTCTGCATCACTTCTCTGTTCTGGTCCTCAGTTAAAGAGGGATTGATATAAACATCACTGATAGTTTCTTGTCTCTCTAGTCTCTTGCAAGCTATGTCAAGATCTGATTGAGGTTATTCAGAAAAACATATTAACAAGGTTTACATGCTTCCCAGTCATGCCATTTCTTTAACAAACTGGCATGAAAAATCTTTGTGGATACCCTTTTTCCAGGAGTTACAATTTTATATGTGACAGGACCTGTTCTTTCTAGAATGGTATAGGGCCCTTGCCATTTCATCAGCAATTTGTTGTCATTTGACGGAAGAAGTAAAATGTTGTCTCCCAGTGAAAATGTTTTCTCCTGTGTTTTTAGGTCACATAGACTATTTTTGCTTTATTTGGCCTGTACTATTGTTGTGGTGGGCCTGTTTGGTATACACTAGAAGCTTCTTACGGAGGTATGTCAAGTATTTCAGAATGTTTACATGCCTGACTTGCAACTCACCTTCCCAAGCTTCTTTAACTATATCCAGGGGTCCATGAGGATTCTGCCCAAACAGTAATTGAAATGGAGAAAATCCTGTGGAGGCCTCAGGTACCTCACGATAAGCGAAAAGGAATAAAGGCAAATACAAATCCCAGTTTTTGCCTTCATCACTCACAAACTTGCATATCATATGCTTTAGTGTTTGATTAAACCATTCTACAAGGCCATCAGTTTGTGGGTGATAAGGGAACGTTCTAAGAGAGGTAACCCCTAGCATTTTGTACAGTTCTTTTAGCAGGGCCGCATTAAAATTAGTACCTCTATTGGTCAGTATTTCTTTTGGAATCCCCATCCTACTACAGTATTCCATGATTTTTTCCTGCTATTTTTGGAGTTTTAACACTTTGGAGGGGAAAAGCCTTGGGATACTTTGTAGCATAATCGCAGATGACAAGTATGAATCTATTACCTTTTGAGCTTTTGATCAAGGGGCCTACAACATCCATAGCAACATGTTCAAAAGGTTGTGAAACTATAGGTAATGGTTGTAAGGGTACCTGATTCTTTCTGCCCTGGCTAATTTGTTGACATGTTGGGTAGCTTTGGCAGTACTCTGCAACAGCCGTATGGATCTCTGACCAGTAAAAATGTTGCAGAAGTCTAGCCAAATCTCTCCCTTCCAGCATGACCGGCACTGGGTATATCATGTGCCAGAAATAACAAGTCCTGCCTATATTTAGAGGGTACCAGTAGTTGTTCAACTTGTTCACTGGTGGTAGGATGGGTACATATTCTATACAGAAGTTGATTCTTACTTTCAATCATAGGGGGACCTGGTGACCCTTCTTTTCCTAGCTGAGAAAAAAAAACTTTTAAGTGACATATCCTGCTGCTGCTCATGGATAATGTCATACATTTAGAAGGATGGCATTTGCTCTGTAGTCATGACAACACCTTGTTTCCATATGGTTTGTGCTTTTCTTTTTTCTGCCCTAGTCTTTTTGGGTTTACCAACCTCCCCAAATATATCATCCTGAAAAGGAAAAGGTGAAACATTTACATCATTAGTCTTAGCTCTAGTAACCACTGTAGCCAACTAGGGAGGCTGATTAGGACATGAAAAAAGCAATCTATTAAAATTAACATAATCTTGCCCAATAAGTGGAACAGGCAAAGTTGGAACCATGCCTACAGTAATAATGCCTGTATGTCCCTTAATAGTTAAAGTCACAGAAGTGGTGGGGTATTGGTGTATATTCCCATGGATACAAATAACTCCTGTTGATGTTGTGATAAGTTTGCCTATGTCCACCAAGTCGGCACACACCAAGCTCTGTCTACTGCCACAGTCCACCAGCCCTTCTATGATGTGTCCATTAAGCTGTACAGCAGTTATAAAATTACCCAGATTCACTGAAGCAAAATAGGCAGGCTCCTTTTTCTTCTTGGGACAGAACCTAGCAATGTGACCTAGGCCACGACAATAGTGATGTTATATAGACACATCAGGGTGTCTAAAAGTAGCAGTTACAGTTTTTTTTTTCTGTCCAGTAGTAGAAGGAGGTGTAACAGAAGGACTTACCAGGGATGATGTACTGGTCATTGTATTACTTGGGGTTCCGTCAGTTTTATGATATCCCTTTCATAGAGGTTGACGAGCCAATAGAAAGTCTTCAGCCAGAGTGATAGCACAATCAGGAGTATCTGGGTTATGTTTTCTAATCCAAAGCTGGACCTCAGAGGGCATAACTTGGCTAAATTGTTCAAGAACAAAAAGTTCCATGATGGCTTTAACGTTTTTTTTCCTCTGGTTTATCCACTTCATATATAGATCTTGCAGGCGTGTATATGTCTCTCTTGGTGGGACATGAGGTAGGTGTTTAAGGGTTCTAAACCATTATCTGTAAGTCTCAGTATTAATATCAAACTGTTTCAATATTTCCTTCTTAACTGCTGTGTAATTGTGTACAAGGGTACTGTTCATATTTGTGTACACTAACTGAGCTTTCCCAGTAAGATAAGGGGTTAGGTGGACCATCCATTGTGTTCGGGGCCAGTTACATGCTTCAGTCATTCGCTCAAATGTAGTTAGATAAGACTCTGTATCATCTGTGATTGTCATTTTAGTTAGCTTTATGTTCCTTGGATTAGCTTGTACTCCTTGGCCTGCCCCTAAAGTCTGGAGCATATGAACAGTATCTGCCCACCGTTGATCTTGCCATCTACACTCTAATTCTCTCTCTCATGATTGTCTCTTTTCCTCTATCTGTCTTGGTCTACCTGCCTCAATGCCAACCATCTTATCAAGTCCTGAATATCTTCAGGTGGCACATCTTCAGGTCGACGTTCCTCCGGTTCCTTCATGTTGACAGCTTCCAGGTGGTGCGTGATGTCCTCTATATCAGTATCAGGGCCGTGCTTCACTTTAGGTCTGGTTATGGGGGAAGCCCTGATAACAAGGGTTCCCTTGTCAGGAAAGTTTGGCTTCTGGTTACAGCTCCAGGTGGAAAAGCAGTTTCTTCCATCTTCTGAGCCATGTACCTATCTATCCCTGGTACTCTGTTTGGATGCTATATCAGCAATATCCTTTCTGGAGTCCCCCAAATAACCTGGACCTCCAGTACACCCCACTCCTGGTACCAAATGTCGTGGGTAGTGTAAAATAGGATAGCCAGAAAATGATAATGCAGGTACAACACACCTACCAAGTGTGATTTTTATTAATAAATAAATAAATAAAGTGAGCAAAGAAAATCAATCAAGTCTTTATCAATTAAGTCTTTATTTAACCAGGCGTTCATTGTTGAGCAGAAGCTCATTTGCAAGATGGACCTGGGTGGAGCATGAACAATTGTATATACAGGTCAACACAGGTATTTACAAGGCAATACAGATAATACTCTTTACAGAGAGGAAGAAAAAGAAGTTCATATGTACATAGAATTATACAGATATTTTACAGATTACACTGTATTTACATACATAGAAGTGTCTGTAGGAAGATAAAGCAGGTTATCTAAGGTTGCAGGAGGAAGTAATGGAAGAAAAAAAAAATATACACCAGGTAGAGGTGAAGGTGGGGGGAAGGGAGGGAGGTAGAGGGAGAAAGACTAGGAGGGCACGGTACACAGAAAGGAGTTGGTAAAACGGAATGTAGAGAAGGTGGATGGAGAAAAGGAGTATGTGTGAGCCCCGGGATTGAATGCTATAAAGTATGGGGCATGGTAGGATGTCACAACCCAGGGTAGTGAGCTCCTATCCGAGGTTGGGAAAGGAAGAATAAGGGGATGGACGGGCCTAGTGTTGATAAGACAGGGGGATAAGAGAGAGAGAGAACAATTAGGCTGGTGAGGAGCAAGTTGGGGGGTCAGTACTAAAAATTGGGTCTAGGCGTGTATATACCAGTGCAGACACCGTACTGGGTCTGAGGGTGAAGCAGTTACATACTTTCTGATTGTATGGAAATAAAGCATCTTGAAGGCATTTATACTGATTAGAGTGCTTAATTTGAGGGTTTTTGTAGATCGCTCCATAAGGTAGGTAGCACAAAGCTTATGGCTGCCCCTGTCAAGCGGATTTTGCTTTGGGTACTTAAGTGTAATAGCTGAGTAACTTCTAACGCCGATTTCCCAATTATACTCAGGGGAAGACAGCAGGAGATATAGTAAGGCAGCTTATTAGAGATGGCTCTGTAGGTCCAGAGAGTGGCCTTTTCTGTGACGTCTGAACTTTAGTGATGTCCACCCCACTGCTGCATATAGGGTGCAGTGATGCATGTCGAAGGGGAGTCCCGTTATAAACCTCAGTGCTCGATGGTATAGTGTGTCCAGTTTAGCCATTAAGAGTTGGGGCATTGGCTGTAGAGGAAGTCAGCGAATCAACCAATGTTAGGAAAATGGATTGGACCAGTTGTTTCTTGCATCTCTGTGAGAAATTGGTTGATTCTAAAAATAATCCAAGCCTTTGCCGAAGTCGTTTTAGCAAGTCCTCGATATGTTCAATGAAGGAGAGTCTTTGGTCTATCCAAACTCCCAGATACTTGAATTTTGTAACAAATTCTAGTTTTTCACCTAGAACTGTGGTAATTTGGGGAACTGTCCCACTGGACACAGGGTTAGCTGTACGGAAAAAGGGAAGAGGACCATCGCTTTAGTTTTTTTGGCATTAAGGAGTAGCTTTTTTTGGAGGAGTTGGCTTTGCAAAAGGTTGAATTCTGACTGTAGGTCATTGCAGGCAGCTTCAGGTGTTGGGCGACTCACGTAGAGAACTGTATCATCTGCAAACAGATGGGTGTTGGCTTCTTTTATACAGTGGTCGATGTTATTAATGTAGATTGCAAAAAGTAAGGGCCCTAATATAAAACCTTGAGGTACCCCTCTTTGCAGAGTTTTTAAGGGGAACAGGCCTCCTTCGGCTTTAACTTGTTGAAGGCGCTCTGTAAGATAGTCAGTAAACCAATGCAGAGAGGAGGGGTCCACGCCTATGGTTTGAAGGGAGGAGAGGAGCAGACTGTGGTCGACGGTGTCAAAAGCCTTGCTTAGATCAAGGAAAACAGCATAAATAAAGTTTTTGCTCTCAAGATTAGGCTGCCAGTCGTTAGTAACTTTGGCGAGGGCTGAGATAGTGCTATGTTTAGCTCTGAATCCGGACTGCATAGGGTTTAGCAGTTCCATAGACTCAAGGTTAGTCCTCAGCTGTGCATTTACAATTTTCTCTAGGAGCTTGGACAGGACCGGAAGGAGGGAATTGGCCTGTAGTTATTGAGATCGCCAGGGTCACCTGATTTGAACAATGGTATGACATGTGCTGTCTTCCATATAGGTGGTAAGGTGCCCTGAGACAGGGATAAGTTAAAAAGGTGGGTGACGGGTATTGCTAGCATGTGGTAGGCAATTTTTAGGAAGTAAGGGTCAAGGGTGTCGGCCCCAGCACTTTTTCTAGTATCCAACTGAAGCAAGAGGTCCTCTACCTCTTTCAGTGGGGCAGGTTGAATTGAGAAAGGCAGCAAAACCATTGGAGTTTCAGGCAGTTGGCTGGCAGTCTGGGAGCGAAGTATGTTTGCAGGGGAGTTATCAAATGCCATGCCTGCAGTAGCAAAGTGGTTATTGAATGCGTCAAGTATATCCATCTTTTCAGTTATAGTCAAGTTGCCAGAGATAATCTTGGTCTGGAGTGAATTTCCTGGGGAGTGGCCTAGCAGATCACTGATTGTGTTCCAGAGCTTGATTGGGCTCTTTGTGGTAGAGTCGAGTTCGGATTTGAAGAAGGTGGCCTTCGATTCTCTGATTGTTTTGGTACATAAATTTTGTAGTCTCCTGAACTGGTTCCAATCCTCTGCAGTGTTCAGTCTGCGCGCTTTTTTCCAGAGCTTATCTCTTTCTAGAAGCAAGGACTTGATCTGAGGGGTGAACCATTCACAGGTTTTGGTCCTAGTTCGAACTTTAATCAGGGGAGCATACTTATTAAGGGCCCTTGATAGAATGTTGTGGAAGATATTGTAAGCTGAAGTAATTGTTTTGGCCAGGTAGAAATCTTGCCACTCAGTGGAGTACTTAAGCTCATTTAGGTAGGCACGTTCATTGAAGTTGCGCCTGGATCCCTTCATAGAGAACTTGCTGATGGGTGCTGGGTTGTTGGTGGATCTTACTCCCGCAATAAAACAATGGTCGCTGGCATCTGAGAAGAAGACATCAGTGTGGGAGAAGAGAAGAGATGAGGTTTGCTCACCATTAGCACATCCAAAAGTGTACTTTTACTGGGGTTCTTCACGTTTGGGCATGTTGGTTCAGTAATAAGTTGCGTCAGCCCATGTTCATCACAGAAGGATGCAAGGGGGGGCAGCTGTGTTAGAGAGCCAGTCAAAGTTGAGGTCTCCTAAAATAATAGTTTCTGGCAGCCCCTGTCCCAACTTGTCACTTAGATATGACACAAGCTGTATGCCAGCAGACGGTGGTCTGTAGCATCCTATTACGCAGAGTGCAGTAATCTGTGTAATTTCCACTTTGAGAATTAGGCATTCGAATTCGCTGTCACAGATGCCAAGGATAAGCAGAAGGCAGAAAATTTGTCTTTAACGAGATAGCTACCCTCCTCCTCTGGCATGCCTATCAGCTCTGAACAAGGCATAGTTGGGTATGTTTACTTCTCTATCGGTGGTGCTGGGTCTAAGCCAAGTTTCGGAAATCACAAGTATGTCAGGAGAGGTATGATTTACCCAGGTTTGTATGAAGATTATCTTTTTAAGGAGGCTACATACGTTAATATGCAAAAAGCTTACTACTTTTAAATTTGCTAGTTCTGCTGGCAAAGCAATAGCTTCTGGGGGGGCCAGGGTTGAGTTCTACATTGCCTGAACATAGCAGGAGGATAAGTAGGATTTTTCTAAGAGTGCTAATTATAAGCTTGTAATTCCTGCTTTTCTCCCATCTAGTAGATCTGATGTTTTTAGGGACTGGAAAGTAGCCACCATAGAAGAGCTGATCTGTTGTAGCAAGAGCTAGTACTCCTATCACAATAGGCGGGGAGGAGATAGACGTCTGCGTGGTGGGAGGTGGGCCTTGTGGTGGGGGAGTGTTATGAGTACTACTGGTATGTGTGGTCCAAGAGCAGGGTTCGAGGTATTGGTACTTGGAATCACGGAGGCAATTAAAGGATAAGTTGCCATGTGGTATACAGCACAAGGTGCTGTAGTAGACCAAACATCATAGTAGTTCAGGTGTCCAATGCTGGGCAGCTGGTATCAGCAGAAGAAGGGGCAGTATAAGGAGCTATATAGGGCCCGACATGATGGTACCTCAAAAAAGGAGCCACTCAATTAGCCTAGGGGCCAGTGGAGTTGCTGGATTAATGCAGCTTATCAGTAGCTTTCCGATCCAGGTCAACCCAAATTTGATAACATTAAAAATATTTAGTGGTGAAGGCACAGCCAAGGAGAGCCTATGCGTTTTAGTAAGGCAAGGCCTTGAGAGTTGGATCCCGTAGGCTGGACAGAGAAGAGGGGGATCCATACATGTGATATGTCCAACTTGCTTAAGAGGGAGATTTGGGTCAAATTAGGAGGGAGATTGGTCTGCCAACTTGCTTAAGAGGGAGATTTGGGTCAAATTAGGAGGGAGATTGGCCTGCTAGTAGGGAGATGCCATAACGTTGTGCGTTTGTTCTTAAATGGTGTCAAAAACATAAGAAAAAAGTCATTAAAAAATGTAATGCATTTCATTTTGTCAAGAATAAGCACTAAAAAAATAAACAACTAGTTATATAAAGTTATGAGATACATTGTTCATCACTGATTTAATTTTTATAGTCTTTATCTGCCCAAAAAAGATGGATATTTTGGACAGAATTTTACTTACGCAGGAGATTTTGTTTCCCAGGAGGGAGGGAAGGAGTTCAGTCAAAAAACAGGAGTCTCCTGCGTAAAGAGGGAGATATCACATGTATGGGGATCACGAGCTAAGTCTCTATTGGTGGGGCACTGCGCCAGGGGACGTGGACTAATATTTTGGCAGGAGGTACTGTATTTAATAATCAGCAGAGGTGCGGGAGGGGGGTGGTCGAAAAAGTTGCGGCAGTTGCTGTACCTTGTAGGGCCTTGGGTCCGTGTCTGTGGTCTTGAGCGTCGGCTAGAGGGGCGCCGACCACCCAGTAGCCAGGAATCCTGCGGCTTAGGAGCTGGGAGCCTGGGCGACAGTTCCTCGGCTGAGAGAGAGAAGGAGAGTGAGGGTTAATAAAGGGGATTCACATAAAGGATGGGGGTGGGGTGGAATGGCATAAGCATTACAGCCAATGATCCCAAATCACACCCCTGACACCTGTCAGTCTCTACAGGCTAGGGTGCTACAGTTGGAAACCCTAACACCGTAGGTGTGTGTTGGTATTTTCACTCCAAATTTTCAACATGGGCTGTTTGTGGGCCCACCTCATGAAAAGCGGCACTATCAGTTTGTTAGCAGAAAGGTGGTTTTGCACAATGGTTATGCCATTTGGTGACACAGGGATGAAAACACATTTTGGGCAGTAGGTGGAAAATGACAACTGTATTGTTCATGAGGAGATGTAAAAAAATGGCAAAGTTGAAAATCTGGAGTGAAAATATGAAAAATTGGTGAAGTTATGAGTTTGCATAGAAACTATGCAACACATGTCTGTAACCCAATTATTTGGGGATTTTTTTTTAATCATATGTTTAACATAGGCATTTTGGGGCCTTCCCTCATGAACAGTGGCTCTGTGATTTTGAAAATTTTTCCTAAACGTTGGTTTCGCACAGTGACCATGCCATTGTGCGCCACAGGTGCGAAAACACATTTAGGGCAGGATGTGAAAAAATGACAGCCATACTGTTCATAAGGAGGTGTGAAAAAATGCCAGTGTTGAAAGTTTGGCACGAAAATATTGCAAATTTGCGAAGTTATAAGGGTGCATGGAAACTGCGCAACGTACACTTGTAACACAGTCATTTTATGGAATTTCGTCACCAAATTTTCAACATAGGCATTTTTGGATTTCTGTTCATGAACATTGTTACTGTCATTTCCTCAAACTGATTTTGCATAGCTTCTACCGCTTATTCTAAGGCCGGACATGCAAAACACATTTCGCCAGGATTTGTAAAATGACAGCTGTACTGTTCATAAGGAGGTGTGGAAAAATGCCAATTTTGAAAATCTGGAGTGAAAATATTGCAAATTCATGAAGGTATGAGCGTGTGTGGAAACTGTGCAATGCACGCTCGTAAAACAGCCATTTGTTGGATTTTTCCCACCAAATTTGCAACATCGGCTTTTTGAGAGCCCCTCTCATGAACAGTGGCACTGTAATTTTGTTATTCAATCCTGAATGGTGATTCTACGCAGTGACCGTGAAATCACCTTTTGGGATCAAATAATGCCATGACTGTGCCTGAATTCATGAGGAGGGGTCCCAATAACCCCGTATTGAAGTTTTGGTGCTAAAATTCCCAAAAATGGCTGAGAAATGCACCAAAGTTGAAAAAAACCTATTGATGCCATTATACAGCTTACCAGCATTTCCTCAGTTCACGGTTGGCTTTGAAGAGTGCAGACGTGTTCCCGGTCCACTGAAGATCATTGCATTGGACTCCGGAGGTAAGTATGGGGTGAGGGGTGTGTGTGGGGAGGCAGGGTGCGCAAAGGGTGGGCAAGGGCTGTGGGAGGTGGCAGGCAGACTGTGAGGAACCATTTTCTTTTTTACAGGTTTAAAAAAAAAACATTGCGGCATAGTTTTTTCTGTTGCAGGGGATTTGGCATGCTGGGTTGGGCTCCCAGCATGCCACCTAAGTGTTTTTTGGGGGGATGCTGTAGCTGATGGTGCATTGGGCACCCCCGTCAGCACATACCGAAGGGGGGGACACGAGCCGAGGGTGATTGGACACCCCCCTCAGCACACAACAAAAGCGGGGGGGGGACATTATGCCAATGGGGAGTGGGCTCCCCTGTCAGCAAAATAAATGGGGATGAGGGATAAATGCCGACGGGGATTGGGCCCCCCCATCAGCAAAGAAGAACTGTTCTGGGGGCGCATGATGCCGAGGGGGATTGGGCACCCCCTCGGCATACATTTTAAATGGGCAGTATGCCAATGGGGTGGGCTCCCCATGGGCATTGTGACAGGAGGCATTGGCAGTTACTGCCGCCATGTTACATGCACGTCGTGAGGCGTGTTGTGGTCCGGCTGCATGAGAGCTTCACTCTCATTGCAGCGGACCTTTTCTTAGATCTGGTGGCCACATCAGGGATGCATGATGTCAGCGCCTGCTGCTGGCTTATTAGGGAATGAGGGATGCACCTACTGATGCATGCCCTGCATTCACCGAACAGTGACTGCGCCTCCAAATCTGCTACTACCGCAAGATGTTGGCTGACATGCAAGCACGAGTAAACATAACAAAAAGCACAGCTTAGCATGACATTTAGGCTATCAGCTAAAATAACTCTGTGCCTGACCACCAACAGAGATCTTGGTGGGAGAACCACACAGGTCCTCTCCCAACAACTCTCTCTTTTATATTATACCATTTCTCCTAGATAAACACAGCATTTTATTTCTGGGTGCAGTTAATCAGCATGATCATCCAAATGTGTAAAAAAGAATATTTACAATACATTAGCCCCTTTAATTTAGTGAAAGGGGTGGCATTATGCTGTACTCCACCTATGTGTAGGAAGGAGGAGTCTTCAGTACAGCATAAAACTCATTTGCAGGATGCCGCTCACTCCCTAAAGGAATCTCAAGGAGAGACATCCCGCAGCACAGCATTTCCTGTGCTTCGTGTGAAGAACTAAAAAAAATATCCAGAAGCAGCCTGAGTCTTACCTAACTGCATGAACGAGCGTGCACTCTGTTCAAGAACTGTCAGATAACCCGAAGTGCAAAGAGTCTTTCTTTTACTGCAGGTAACTCAGCACTTCGGAATGTCAAAACGTAGATGGTTTATCCGTCACATAGAAAAAACAGTGGCATAACCTGAAAGGTTTTAAAGCTCGCTACAGCTAACAGTGGCTTTACTTGAGAGTTGTTTTAAGCATACTAACACTGTAGTGCACCGACTGAATGTGTACCAGTGCAATACCCTTGTTAAACAAAGCAAAAGGGGTTATAAAGCTGCATTGCTATATGACTTACGTTTCTACAGTATCGGGCTCCAGAGGTGATACTGGCATTGAAAGCAGAAAGCTAAAGCTACTTTAACGAGCAGCCAACACCTAATAGCGGGGAATGCAGAAAATACTATAGAAAGCGAAATAAGTAGAGTTTTACTGCTGTTGCACAACAGACTTTACAGAATAGTGTAAGAAGAAAGAAAAAGTAGCCAGACACCTCAGAGTCATGATAGAGAGAAGTGGCTTTACAAAAGGAAAGAAAAAAGGGGGGGTTACCATCACAAAAACACACTTCTCCCTGTTGCTTTTCTATAGCTTTATCTCTGACCTGGGCAGCTGGAAATCTTCTTACTGAGGTTCCTCAAGGGGTTGCCCCTTGGAAATGCTGAATTTATCAGTCCCATTCTCTCTATAGGGCTTGACCCACAGAGATCCTTCTGGCAATGGTCTCCGCCACTTCCTGTGGTACTGCTGCTATTTTCACTCACTAGGGTGAGAAAATGACCAGAGGTCCTTCTCCCAGCCTCAGGGCAGGCTGGCAGGCACCTCCACACTCAGAGCACTGCTGCTTACACTCTAACTTCTCTAACGCTAATTTTGACTACTTCAGTCTGAACACTCTAAAGCTAACCCCAGGAAAATTATTCCAAAGTAGTTCAGGCTGCTGCAAGAGTTCTAAATGGCATAATCCATTCCCTCCTCGGGCTTGCTGAGTAAACAATGATGTCATGTTTTAAATGTTTTTAACAACTCCCTACAGACTGCCCAGAAACCTTCCTAGTCTAACACTGATGGGATTCTAGTAACCCCAGGAGACTGGGTGGTTACATAAGGCTCAAAGGGGATCATACGGGGAATGTAAGGAGGAGGGAGACATGGAAACAGCAGAAATACTGAACAAATACTTCGGTTCAGTATTCACTAAAGAGGGGGAAGGTCAGGAACCACAGTTGGATAACAGATATGAAGAGGGGGGAAGATAAACACAAGTCCATTCACAGCACAGAGAGTCCTAGAGGAGCTCACAGAACTGAAGGCGGACAAAGCAATGGGGCCAGATGGCATGTACCCAAGGATATTAAGGGAGCTGCGAAGAGAGCTAGTGGCACCTATGGCAGCACTGTTCACAGAGTCACACAACACAGGAGTGGTTCCAGAGGACTGGAAAAGGGCAAATGTGGTCCCTCTACACAAAAGTGGTAGTAGGGAGGAGGCAGGAAACTATAGGCTGGTCAGTCTCACCTCAGAAGTGGGTAAGATCATGGAGGCACTGCTTAAAGAAAGAATAGTGCCACACTTGGAATCCAGTGGTGCCCAGGATCTGAAGCAACATGGATTTACAGCAGGAAGGTCATGTCAGATGATTCTGATAGATTTTTTTTGACTGGGTGACAAGGGAAGCAAATCGGGGGGGGGGGCGGTAGACGTCGCCTACCTCGATTTTAGCAAAGCTTTCAACACCAACCCAAATAAAAGGCTGATCAACAAAATGAGTAGTCTGGGTATGGGGCACAAGGTGGTAAACTGGGTTAGGAATTGTCTAATGGACAGGAAGCAGAGGGTGGTGGTAAATGAGAGGGTGACTAGTGGGGTACCTCAGGGATCAGTCCTTAGGCCAGTCTTGTTTTATGTCTTCATTAGTGACATTGCGGTAGGACTGGAGGGCATGGTCTGCCTGTTTGCAGATGATACCAAGATCTGCAACAGGGTGGATACTCCGGATGGGGTGGAGAGAATGAGGAGAGACTGGGATAAGCTTGAAAAATAGTCTGAAGTGTGGCAACTAAGGTTCAATTCCAAGAAGTGCAAAATAATGCACCTGGGAAGAGAGAACCCTGGGGAGAGCTACAGGCTGAGGGTAGGGGGGACTGCTGACTATCAGCAAGGAAGAAAGGGACCTAGGGGTTATCATTTCTGATGACCGAAATGTGTCTAAGCAGAACAAAGACTACAGGGATGGCCAGTGGCATGCTGGAGTACATAGGCAGATTTACCACAAGTAGAAGGCAGGAGGGTGTGATGCCATCGTACAAAACGCTAGTGAGGCCTCACCTAAAGTACTGTGTGCAGTTCTGGAGGCCACACCTTTGTAAGGACATTGACAGGGTGGAGGCAGTCCAGAGAAGGGCTACTAAGATGGTACAGGGCTTGCACCAGAAAACATATGAGGAGAGACTAAAGGTCCTCAGTATGTACTCACTGGAGGAGACGAGAGATTGGGGGGACATGATAGAAACATTCAAGTACCTTAAGGGCATTAACAAGGTGCAGGTGGGAGACATCTTCCAATATAAGAGATGTACAAGAATGAGGGGACATAATATGAAATTGGAAGGTGGCAGGCTGAGGGAAACGTGAGGAGATTTTTCTCCACAGAGAGGGTGGTGGAAACGTGGAATAGACTGCTACAGGAGGTGGTGGGGCGAGCACAGTGGAGGGTTTTAAACATGCATAGGACAGGCCTAAGGGTAACTTAGATGTGAGAAGGAGGGGTGAAAAGCCATTGACCAGGTAGGGTCAGAGGCCACAAACTAGGTAGGGCTTTCAGGTAGACTGGATGGTCCTGACGGTCCTTATCTGCTGACAGTTTCTGTTTCTAGGTTCTTGTTCTCATTCTTTCGACTTAAAGAAAGTCTTTAGGGAGTCCTCTTTGACTTCTTCCTACATGCACCAACTCAAAGACGTTCTTCAGGGAGTCCCTTGGACATTTTCCTACATGCCTCAACTCAAAGAAGGTCTTCAGGGAGTCTCCCATTCATGCAGACTCTTGATGTCCTCAGTGCTAACAGTTGCACTTCCAATCATGCAGTCTCTTGATGTACCCAATGCTAACAGTTGTACTCCCAGTCATGCAGTCTCTTGATGTACTCTGTGATAACAGTTGTACTCCCAATTATGCAGTCGCTTGTTGTGCTCAGTGCCAACAGTTGTACTTCCAATCATGCAGTCTCTTGATGTGCTCAGTGCTAACAGTTGTGCTCCCAAGAATGCAGTCTCTTGATGTGCTCAGTGCTAATGGTTGTATTCCCAATCATGCAGTCTCTTGATGTACCCAGTGCTAACGGTTGGTCTCCCAATCATGTAGTCTCTTGATGTCCTCTGTGCTAAGTTGCTCTCACAATCAAACAGTCTCTTGATGTGATCATTGCTAACAGTTGTACTCCCAATCATGCAGTCTCTTGATGTACGCAGTGCTAACGGTTGTACTTATAATCATGCAATCTCTTGATGTACCCAGTGCTAACAGTTGCACTCCCAATCAAGCAGTCTCTTGATGTGCTCAGTGCTAACAGTTGTACTTCCAATCATGCAGTCTCTTGTGCTCAGTGCTAACAGTTGTATTCCCAATTATGCAGTCTCTTGTGCTCAGTGCTAACAGTTGTACTCCCAGTCATGAAGTTTCTTGTGCTCATTGCTAACAGTTGTACTCCCAATCACGCAGTCTCTTGTGCTCAGTGCTAACAGTTGTACTCAGTGCTAACAGTTGTATTCCCAATCATGCAGTCTCTTGTGCTCAGTGCTAACAGTTGTTTAGTTTAGTTTAGTTTATTAGTCTAGGAATTAATACCTTTGAGCCAGGGCTCTTTTACAAAGGTTCCACGTCACAAAGAACATTTAACAAAGCACAATACACATTACAGGTAAAACCAGACAGGAAAGCTACATCATAAATTTGCTATTAACAGTTTAAGGCAGTAACGTTTTTAAGTTTCATAGAAAAACAAGCTATAACAGGTTCAAGCGAGTAGACAATTTCGAGGTTAAGGAAACTTCCAGGAGAGGGTGATCATTAGGCACCAAAAGGAGGCTGAGAGGAGGGAAAGGTGGTGAGCGGGACAGTAAGTAAGAGGGACAGGAAAAAAGGGGAGAGTTTGGGTGGGAGACAGGAAGGTAGTAGAGGTACCAGAGGGTTCATTAGTCAGGAGGAAGAGGCCTCAGATGTGAGGATGGACATGAGGAGTAGTAGTCTTTGTCTAGTGCAATCACAGTTGCTAGTGGTGGTGAGGTGGGCATAGAGCATGGATTTGAGCTTCAAGCGAGGTTGAGGGATAGAGTGGGTGGACTAGGCGCCTTGAACCATGTCGGGGCCCTGTATCTGAAAGATCTTTGTCCCTGTGCAGTCCGCATCTCGGAACCCGGAAAGGTTGGCTGCTCAGATCTGGTGGAGGGTCGAGCCAGGATTCAGTCGGAATAGGTTTTGAATACATAATGGAGTCAGTCCCAAGATAGATTTTTTGCCATTGTGCAGGTGAGATAAATAAGACGATTTGATAGGTTCAACCAGCCTGATTCATAGTACAGATCACATGTGTGAGTCAGTCTTTGAGCCCCGTGAGGAGCCAGCAGGCCTTATTTAGAGTGATTGAGATCACTTTAGAGCAGTGGAGGTAGCTGAGCCATAAATAATAAGGCCATAGTCAATGATTGAGATTATGGAACTCTGTATAGCTATTCTCAATGCCGCTTGATTTAGAAATTGATTTACGGAATAGTATTCCAAGGCGTTGGTTCACTGTTTCGCAGTGTTGTCAATGTGGGTTGCAAGGTGAGCCCTTGGTCAAAAGTGATGCCAAGGTATTTGAAAGTATTTACTTGGTCCAGTGTAATTCCGCAGAGGTTTTATGGTGAGTGGAGTATGCCTATTTTGTTTTGGTGATTGGAGAAGAGCATGGCTTTTGTTTTATTGTGGTTTAGCACAGGTTTACTATCCAGGAACCACCTTTCAACACTAGAGAAAGCAAGTTGCAGGCTTTTTCGTAGGGAGTTTGGATCCTTGTGGGAAGAGAGAATTACAGCATCATCAGCGTATAAGATTATTTTCTCCTGGCAGATATCTGGGAGGGAGTTAAGGAACAGGCTAAAGAGGAGCGGTCCAAGAATTGATCCCTGTGGTACACCCGAGAGAACTGGTTTGAAGTCGGAGAGTTCATTAGAGATTTTTACAGCCTGTGACCAATTGGACAGGTAACTTTTTACCCAAGCACAAGGACCTTCGCCAGGCCTAGGCTAGAAAGTAGGGAGGTAAAGGCCATGATGGACTGTCGAAAGCTTTTGTAAGATCGATAAAGACTGCACCTGTTTGGCACCCTTTGTCCAGGGCTGAGTGGACTTCTCCAGAGAAATCAAGTAAGGCTGTTGTTGTACTATGTCCTTTCCTAAAGCCGTGCTGTTGATTACAGAGTAGATTGT
Source organism: Neoceratodus forsteri (assembly GCA_016271365.2). NCBI lineage: Eukaryota > Metazoa > Chordata > Ceratodontiformes > Ceratodontidae > Neoceratodus > Neoceratodus forsteri. The sequence continues at coordinate 78,190,398 of CM028133.1, read as the reverse complement.
ATTTGTCCAGGCAATCAGAGTTGGTCTGCCACTATTCGTCAAGTACTTTGAGAGGGAGGGAGTATTGATATTGGTCGATAGTTTCCTGTTGAGGTTTTGTCCCCTTTGTGCACTGGCGTAACTATGGCAGATTTCCATTTGTTGGGAAATTGACTTTGGCAAAGTGACAGATTAAGAATTTTTGCAAGGGGGTGAATTACTTACTCCAGGGTGAGAGACAGGATTTTTAGATCTAGCATGTCACTACTTGTTCTGGATTTGGAGCAGGCCTTTCTTATGTACTTGTGTGCTTCATGCACTTTGATTTTCTTGAAGTAAAATTGTGGTTTGTTATGAGGGGTGTTTTGTGATACTAGGCTAGGCACAGGTAAGTCCGAGAAGAAATCTGGGGGGAGGACCCCACTAAGGTCTGTGAATGTCTTATTAAGCACATCTGCAATAGACTTTGGGTCAAGAGTAGTGGATCCATCAACTTTCATAATGGTAGGTGATGATTTTGATTGTTTACCCATTATGTTTCGGAAGTTGTCCCAAAAAGCTCTTCCATCACCCAGGTGGATTCAGGGCATTTTGAAATAGGGCTCTTCATTTTCCTAATTTGTGAGGTACATCTATTTCGTGCCTGCTTGTATTTTAGGGTATCATGAGGTGAGCCTGTGTCTCCTGGCAACTGCCCAGAGGTGGTCCCGAACCTTGAGTTCGGCAAGTAGTTATGGCAGTAATCCATGGATTTGATAGCGCTTTGATTTTACGCTTTTTACTGGGGCGTATAAGTCGCATGCAGAGTTGAAAGATTTAATGAAGTTTCTAGTGCGGTATTAATATCAGTTGATTCAAGGATTGGCGTCCAGTCCTGTTGTAGGAGATGGGTTTTCAACTTGATAAGATTCCATAAGGCAATACTCTGCTTGTTATAACTTTGGGGGTGGCTTGAGAAATTTATTAGACCAGGTACGGACACTGGGGAGTGGTCACTGAGGGAGTCAGGGAGGACTTTAATGTTTTTATCCGGTCAGGGTGATTTGTGAGAACCCAGTCAATAAGGGTGCTTGTACCAGTTTTGTAATTTTTCCGGGTGGGGGAGGTTACCATCTGAGTCAGGTTTGCTGCTAGGATGTCATCTTTGTAAGAGCCAGTGTCAGAGGCGAGCCAGTTTATGTTGAAATCCCCGAGGAGGAGGAGCTCATTTTCAGAGGGCTGCAGACTAACAAAATCAAGTACAGACTTAATACTGGCACGGTGGTCTTTTGGAGGGATATAGACTGTGGCCACTGTGAGAACTTTGTTTTGTGCACCAGAAGCAGTTTGATAGGGAGGAGTTGCATCTGCGTTTGTGGGGTGAAGCTGCCGCGTTGACAGGAGAGGTTGTCCTTAATGTAGATAGCACAGCCCCACCTTTCTTGCTTGCCCGGTCGAGTCTGAAAAGATTGTAGCCTTCAAGCGAGACCGCATGATCCGGGGTGCTGGGAGATAGCCAGGTTTCCACAATGGCTAGTATATCAGTGTTTTTTTTGTCCAGCGAGAGTTTGAAGAGATGCCAATTTGGGAAGGATTTTGTACTCCCAGTCAGGAAGTCTCTTGTGCTCATTGCTAACAGTTGTACTCCCAATCATGCAGTCCCTTGTGCTCAGTACTAACAGTTGTACTCCCAATCATGCAGTCTCTTGTGCTCAATGCTAACAGTTATAATCTCAATCATGCAGTCTCTTGATGTGCTCAGTGCTAACAGTTGCACTCCCATTCATGCAGTCTCTTAATGTGGTCAGTGCTAACAGTTGCACTCCCAATCAAGCAGCCTCTTGATGTGCTCAATGCTAACAGTTGTACGCCCAATCATGCAGTCTCTTGATGTGCACAGTGCTAACAGTTGTACTCTGAATCATGCAGTCTCTTGATGTCCTCAGTGCTAACAGTTGCACTCCCAATCATGCAGTCTCTTGATGTCCTCTGTGCTAAGTTGCACTCCCAATCAAGCAGTCTCTTGATGTCCTCTGTGCTAAGTTGCACTCCCAGTCAAGCAGTCTCTTGATGTAATCAGTGCTAACAGTTGTACTCCCAATCATGCAGTCTTTTGATGTGCGCAGTGGTAACAGTTGTAATCTCAATCATGCAGTCTCTTGTGCTCTGTGCTAACAGTTGCACTTCCAATCATGTAGTCTCTTGATGTCCTCACTGCTAACAGTTCCACTCCCAATCATGCAGTCTCTTGATGTCCTATGTGCTAAGTTGCACTCCCAATCAAGTAGTCTTTTGATGTGCTTAGTGCTAACAGTTGTACTCCCAATCATGCATTCTCTTGATGTATGCAGTGCTAATGGTTTTAATCTCAATCAAGCAGTCTCTTGATGTACGCAGTGCTAACAGTTGTAATCTTAATCATGCAGTCTCTTGTGCTCTGTGCTAACAGTTGCACTTCCAATCATGCAGTCTCTTGATGTTCTTTATGCTAAGTTGCACTCCCAGTCAAGCAGTCTATTGATGTGCTTAGTGCTAACAGTTGCACTCCCAATCATGCAGTCTCTTGATGTGATCAGTGCTAACAGCTGTACTCCTATTCATGCAGTCTCTTGATATGCTCAGTGCTAACAGTTGTACTCCCAATCATGCAGTCCCTTGATGTACGCAGTGCTAACAGTTGTAATCTCAATCATGCAGTCTCTTGTGCTCCGTGCTAACAGTTGCACTTCCAGTCATGCATCCTCTTGATGTCCTCACTGCTAACAGCTGTACTCCCAAACATGCAGTCTCTTGATTAGTTCAGTGCTAACTGCTGTACTCCCAATCATGCAGTCTCTTGATGTGCACAGTGCTAACAGTTGTACTCTCAATCATGCAGTCTCTTGGTGTCCTCAGTGCTAGCAGCTGCACTCCCAATCATGCAGTCTCTTGATGTTCTCTGTGCTAAGTTGCACTCCCAATCAAGCAGTCTCTTGATGTCGTCTGTGCTAAGCTGCACTCCCAATCAAGCAGTCTCTTGATGGTGATCAGTACTAACAGGTGTACGCCCAATCATGCAGTCTCTTGATATACGCAATGCAAACGGTTCAAATCTTAATCATGCAGTCTCTTGTGCTCCATGCTAACAGTTGCATATCCAATCATGTAGTCTCTTGATGTCCTCACTGCTAACAGTTGCACTCCCAATCATGCAGTCTCTTGATGTGCTTAGTGCTAACAGTTGTACTCCCAATCATGCATTCTCTTGATGTAAGCAGTGCTAACGGTTGTAATCTCAATCATGCAGTCTCTTGATGTACGCAGTGCTAACAGTTGTAATCTCAATCATGCATTCTCTTGTGCTCCATGCTAACAGTTGCACTTGCAATCATGCAGTCTCTTGATGTCCTCACTGTTAACAGTTGCACTCCCAATCATGCAGTCTCTTGATGTCCTCTGTGCTAAGCTGTACTCCAAATGAAGCAGTCTCTTGATGTGATCAGTGCTAACAGCTGTACTCCCATTCATGCAGTCTCTTGATATGCTCAGTGCTAACAGCTGTACTCCCAATCATGCAGTCTCTGATGGGTTCAGTGCTAACAGTTGCTCCCAATCATGCAGTCTCTTGATGTATGCAGTGCTAATGGTTGTAATCTCAAGCATGCAGTCTCTTGTGCTCCATGCTAACAGTTGCACTTCCAATCGTGCAGTTTCTTGATGTCCTTACTGCTAACAGTTGCACTCCCAATCATGCAGTCTCTTGATGTGCTCAGTGCTAACAGTTGTACGCCCAAACATGCAGTCTCTTCATGTGCACACCGCTAACAGTAGTATTCCCAATCATGCAGTCTCTTGATGAGTTCAGTGCTAACAGTTGCACTCCCATTCATGTAGTCTCTAGATATGCTCATTGCTATCAGCCGTACTCCCAATCATGCAGTCTCTTGATGGGTTCAGTGCTAACAGTTGCAATCCCATTCATCCAGCCTCTTGATGTGCTCAGTGCTAATGGCTGTACTCCCAATCATGCAATATCTTGATGTGCTCAGTGCTAATAGTTGTACACCCAATCAAGCAGTCTTTTGATGTCCTCTGTGCTAACAGTTGTACGCCCAATCATGCAGTCTCTTGATGTACTCAGTGCTAACAGTTGCACTCCCAATCATGCAGTCTCTTGATGTGCTCGGTGCTAACAGTTGTACTCCCAGTCATGCAGTCTCTTGATGTGCTCAGTGCTAACAGCTGTATGCCCAATCAAGCAGTCTCTTAATGTGGTCAGTGCTAACAGTTGCACTCCCAATCAAGCAGCCTCTTGATGTGCTCAGTGCTAACAGTTGTACGCCCAATCATGCAGTCTCTTGATGTGCACAGTGCTAACAGTTGTACTCTGAATCATGCAGTCTCTTGATGTCCTCTGTGCTAAGTTGCACTCCCAGTCAAGCAGTCTCTTGATGTAATCAGTGCTAACAGTTGTACTCCCAATCATGCAGTCTTTTGATGTGCGCATTGGTAACAATTGTAATCTCAATCATGCAGTCTCTTGTGCTCTGTGCTAACAGTTGCACTTCCAATCATGTAGTCTCTTGATGTCCTCACTGCTAATAGTTCCACTCCCAATCATGCAGTCTCTTGATGTCCTATGTGCTAAGTTGCACTCCCAATCAAGTAGTCTCTTTGATGTGTAGTGCTAACAGTTGTACTCCCAATCATGCATTCTCTTGATGTATGCAGTGCTAATGGTTTTAATCTCAATCAAGCAGTCTCTTGATGTACGCAGAGCTAACAGTTGTAATCTTAATCATGCAGTCTCTTGTGCTCTGTGCTAACAGTTGCACTTCCAATCATGCAGTCTCTTGATGTTCTCTATGCTAAGTTGCACTCCCAGTCAAGCAGTCTATTGATGTGCTTAGTGCTAACAGTTGCACTCCAAATCATGCAGTCTCTTGATGTGATCAGTGCTAACAGCTGTACTCCTATTCATGCAGTCTCTTGATATGCTCAGTGCTAACAGCTGTACTCCCAATCATGCAGTCCCTTGGTGTACGCAGTGCTAACGGTTGTAATCTCAATCATGCAGTCTCTTGTGCTCTGTGCTAACAGTTGCACTTCCAGTCATGCAGCCTCTTGATGTCCTCACTGCTAACAGCTGTGCTCCCAAACATGCAGTCTCTTGATGAGTTCAGTGCTAACTGCTGTACTCCCAATCATGCAGTCTCTTGATGTGCACAGTGCTAACAGTTGTACTCTCAATCATGCAGTCTCTTGGTGTCCTCAGTGCTAACAGCTGCACTCCCAATCATGCAGTCTCTTGATGTTCTCTGTGCTAAGTTGCACTCCCAATCAAGCAGTCTCTTGATGTCGTCTGTGCTAAGTTGCACTCCCAATCAAGCAGTCTCTTGATGGTGATCAGTGCTAACAGGTGTACACCCAATCATGCAGTCTCTTGATATACGCAATGCAAACGGTTCTAATCTCAATCATGCAGTCTCTAGTGCTCCATGCTAACAGTTGCACTTCCAATCATGTAGTCTCTTGATGTCCTCACTGCTAACAGTTGCACTCCCAATCATGCAGTCTCTTGATGTGCTTAGTGCTAACAGTTGTACTCCCAATCATGCATTCTCTTGATGTAAGCAGTGCTAACGTTTGTAATCTCAATCATGCAGTCTCTTGATGTACGCAGTGCTAACAGTTGTAATCTCAATCATGCATTCTCTTGTGCTCCATGCTAACAGTTGCACTTGCAATCATGCAGTCTCTTGATGTCCTCACTGTTAACAGTTGCACTCCCAATCATGCAGTCTCTTGATGTCCTCTGTGCTAAGCTGTACTCCAAATGAAGCAGTCTCTTGATGTGATCAGTGCTAACAGCTGTACTCCCATTCATGCAGTCTCTTGATATGCTCAGTGCTAACAGCTGTACTCCCAATCATGCAGTCTCTTGATGGGTTCAGTGCTAACAGTTGCACTCCCAATCATGCAGTCTCTTGATGTATGCAGTGCTAATGGTTGTAATCTCAAGCATGCAGTCCCTTGTGCTCCATGCTAACAGTTGCACTTCCAATCGTGCAGTTTCTTGATGTCCTTACTGCTAACAGTTGCACTCCCAATCATGCAGTCTCTTGATGTGCTCAGTGCTAACAGTTGTACGCCCAAACATGCAGTCTCTTCATGTGCACACCACTAACAGTTGTATTCCCAATCATGCAGTCTCTTGATGAGTTCAGTGCTAACAGTTGCACTCCCATTCATGTAGTCTCTAGATATGCTCATTGCTATCAGCCGTACTCCCAATCATGCAGTCTCTTGATGGGTTCAGTGCTAACAGTTGCAATCCCATTCATCCAGCCTCTTGATGTGCTCAGTGCTAATGGTTGTACTCCCAATCATGCAATATCTTGATGTGCTCAGTGCTAATAGTTGTACACCCAATCAAGCAGTCTTTTGATGTCCTCTGTGCTAACAGTTGTACGCCCAATCATGCAGTCTCTTGATGTGCTCAGTGCTAACAGTTGCACTCCCAATCATGCAGTCTCTTGATGTGCTCAGTGCTAACAGTTGTACTCCCAGTCATGCAGTCTCTTGATGTGCTCAGTGCTAACAGCTGTATGCCCAATCAAGCAGTCTCTTGATGTGTTCAGTGGTAACAGTTCTACTCCCAATCATGCAGTCTCTTGTCGTACTCAGTGCTAACAGTTGCACTCCCAATCAAGCACTATTGATGTGCTCAGTGCTAACAGTTGAAAGAAAAATAAATGAATGGATGTCTTGCTTCACGTCTCAACATGAAGGAGGTCTTCCGGGAACCCCCATTGAATTCCTTCATATACTCCATTTCCAATGATGTTTTCATATCCATGCTTATTCAAATTTCTTCCACTATTCCTGTTCTTTTCTCTGTTCAGACTGAAGAAGCTCATAAAGTCCCCCTCAGACTTCCTCTCATATGAGCCACCCTTGGAAAAACCTCCATAGCCATACTCCATCATGCCTCTGCTACTTCTTCTACTCTACTTCTATGGATCAAGACAGTCATCAGAGTCCCCCAAGGTAGTCTTCAGACATAACATCCTTAATACTCCATGCAATACCGGGCATCTCCATCTCGAGTTTTCTGTCTGACTTCCATGCCTCAGTATCCTACTTCCATCTCCAGTGGCAAAGACTGCATGACATAGTTAGTAACTAGCATTTCTCAGCATACCAGAGATTCTGCACCTAATGAGCTAATTTTGCTCAGTTCCCGCCTTGATCTCTGCAAATTCCTGGAATCAGAGTCTCCCAGTGACATTCATAATAGAGTCATGATAAGCTTCTCTCCTATTGCAGTTTGCCTTTGCACTCTACTTCAGCTTTTGGACATACAATACCTTCATCCTATACAAGGTCAGTCACTCTACTATCGCTTTTGCTCACTGAAATGGATGTTCTATGTTTCCAAGACCCATATATCACCTTTTTTTAGGATTTCAGTCCACCACTCCTCATTCCTTTGGATTTCCTCCCATTGAACAATCCACTCACTGCTCCCCAGTGCTACTTCATATCTGCTATCTGGACCAGGCATCATCGATTTCTCTCCTTCTACTCCTCTCTCTGCATGCCACAGCTTTTCGAGACATTTTCATTCTGCAACTTGTCAATCATTCAATCACTCTAACCAGCAGTGTGCAACATTCATCGAGCAGTGCTTCATTGTATTCCACCATCGCTGCATGAAGGCTGATTTCATTATCTTCAACTAAAGTCTCCAAATGACTTCTTATCCCCAATGGAAAAATTATTGCTTATTACCTTGATGCTAACTCATCAACCATCATTATGACTTTTCATTGACTCTCCAGTCTAATCATTCAAATCATGAGATCATCAGCAGCACAAGGTTTATGAGGTCCATAGTAATTCCTTTTCCTAAACAACTCACATCATTGCCTGGGAGACATCTTCTCACATTTGTGCCATTCAGTCCTACCCTAGGAGTTTTGGCATCTTCTACAGCTATCGACTCTCCTCCTGCCTTACAATGCAATACGCAGTCACGTATTGGCACCATAGCATCTTCTATGCCTACCGATTCTCCTCCCACCTTACAGCGCAATACACAGTCGAATATTGGCACCATGGCGTCTTCTGCACCTACCAATTCTCTCTACCATACAGTGCAATACACAGTCACGTAGTGGCACCACAGCATCTTCTATGCCTACCGATTCTCTTCCCACCTTACAGCGCAATACGCAGTTGAATATTGGCACCATGGCATCTTCTGCACCTAGCAATTCTCCCTACCATACAGCGCAATACACAGTCATGTATCGGCACTATGGCATCTTCTACGCACACAGATTAAAAACAAAACACCATTCAGAGAAGATCCTCCTCAGTTCATTCTCTACTAACACATAACCTGCTGCCACCATTCCTCATCATTACGAGGGACAGTACAAATCATTTAGTCTCCAGATCTTCCTATCTTCATCAGATCTGTCCTCTTTCATTATGCATTAATCATCCTCTCCCACTTGGAATCAACACAGGAATTCATCAAGATACATGCGCTGCCGTCATCTTACTTGAACACAAGCTCATTAGCCATTTTGTCTGCCTTCCTGCACCTCATTGAGTGGTCAATTTCATCCGCATGTTCTGCTTTAATCCTCTCAGTCTGTAAGCATCAGTATGTCTCGACTTCAACCACCATCAGACGTCCCAGACGAGTCCAGATTCCATTCTTGATTATGAAGAACAGTGTCTCATCAGCTCCTTCATCATCTTACTCATCAACTTACCCAGAATCTTTTTCACATCTTCAGACCACTAACTATCATCCAGCAATTACTACCATATTGTTTTAAGTATCCGAGATCTCTCCTATAACTGCCCACTCCAAGTCCATGTGCTTTCTCAAGGATTTTTCCAATCGAAGCAGCAGCATCAACATCAAAAACAACATCCTGCTTCTTAACCAAGATGTAAGATCCAGCATAGAGCATTTTTTTCTATCAGAACAAGAGAAATAATTAGGCATTTAGAATCATCTCTTCTTAGTTTGCCTAGAAGACATGCAGGTCAGTAGCTATGGGTCCTTAGAGGTTTCCTTCACATGGATTTTTTTTCTCCCCTGCATGCTACTGTTCACACTCTCCTTGAGTTGGAGGAGGTTATCTCTTTTTGAGCCTTCTATTCCCTAAACACTGCCCAGCTCCTCTACTGAGGGTGGAAATAGAGAAAGACCAAAGCTAAAGTATACAGAAGCACTATGCACTATTCACCCAAACATTGAAATGGGAGGGCTGAAGCCCGAGGTTCAATGTGGGGGAATAGCTCCTCCCTTATTTCAAATATAAGCCAACCTCTTGCAACAATCCATGCTCAGCAATGTGTTGCTCCCCACATCCTCCCCAGCCTCCTCCTCCTCCAGCACTCTACTTACCCTTGGTGCTGGGCCTTTTATTCCCTAAATGCTGCTGTCCAGCTCTTCTACTGAGGGTGGGAATAGAGAAAGGCCAAAGTTAAAGTATACACAAGCACTATATTCTATTCACCAAACACTGAAATTAATAACATTTATAAAACAAAGGGCACGTGTCTTCTCTGCATATCCAGTTTGTAAATTAACTTAAATAAATGGGTTGTCAGACCCTTTTTTCTGTGTGTGAACTTTACTGCTTGTGAAAGGTGCTGGATTGACAGAACCAGAGCCTGAAGTCCTCTGCTTATCCACATGCCAGATACAGCACGGGAAATCACTGTGCAAACTTCCCCACAGTGCCCCACCAATGTGCTTCAACCTTGCCATGGAGGGATCACCACATAGGTGAGAGGGTAGTTCAGGCTCCTTACCCATTCAATCCTTGGCTTCTCATGTGAGACTGTCAACAAGGGTGCCAATTAGTGCCAATTGTATTGGTGTTTTTTTTTTATGATGTGGACACCTGTCCACTGGGAACTGGACTAAGACCACCACAACTGATTTCACATAGGCCACTGAGCAGCCCTCAGGTGATAATGGCTTTTGACCACTACCCACCTGTGCTGGATTTGAACTTGTGACCTAGAGGTGAAAAGCTCCTTAACCCACTATCAATCCACTGAGTCATTCAGTTCCCCTCTTTCAGCCCCTTTTTAAAAGTCTCCACTGAGGCCAAACTCCTCAGTTGATAAGCACAGGACAACCACTGCGAAGGCTATGCCCAGACAGCTTCAAATAAGCCCTCAGTATTTATTTATTGTAATTTTGGATAATACCTTTGAGAACAAGCTCATTTCATAGGTTCCACATCAGATGTGCAATACATAGTGGGGAAGTATGAGCTGGAGAACAAACAAAACAAGGAATTATACAAGACATTACAAGAGTGTATAACTAGAGAAGCTCCAGTACATGTGGCATTGTACAAAGTATGCCATGGTGCATATTTGATTAAAACCTGGAATTCAAAGGGTCATATTAAGGGCGTGTGGTCTTATGATAGGACCCTTTACAGGAAAATGAGAGCAGACTCAGCCTAATATCTAATAATCAACAAGGCAAGGGATGGCATCAGCCCAGGGGCCTCGTCAGAGGTGAGAAAGTACGGGACAAAGCATTTTAAAGTGAGCAAGGGAGCTCAGGAGATATAACAGGGGAGGGTGGATGGGGGAAAGCCATAGAGAGGTGAGGGGAAAGAGTGGAAGGAATCAAGAGGAAATGTAAAGGAGAATGATTAGCAACCTAGAACAGTTGACCAAAAACATGCTCTCTGTGGAGAACAGAACCAAGGATCAGGAGCATACCAGGCTCAAAGTGTCTTCAATGTAGTCAAGCCCCAAACCATGTAGGGCTTTGCAAGTTAGCAACAAGATCTTGAAGGTGGTGTGCCACCTAATAGGAAGCCAGTTCAGCTGCCGCAGCACAGGTGTTATATGGTCCGAGTGTGATGATCCAGAGATCATCCTGGCATTCCACACCAGCTGTAGGTGGTGCACCAACCTCACTGGTAGTTCTAGGTAAAGAGCATTACTGTAGTCCAGTCTGCAGGTAAAGAATGCATGTACCAGAGTCACCAGGTCTTTAGGGCTTAATCCAGAAGATGCATCTTAATTGAAAAAATCCAGTGCAGACCACGGCACACAGATGATGTTCAAGTGTCAAATCTGAGTCCACAATGACTCCCAGATTCTTCACCCTATCCATGGCTACTAGGGGGCACACTGTTCAAAGATGGTATATTAACAGCCACTTGCCTGGCTGTCATCCCATGAGTACCCAGTTCCACCAGTAACAACTCCATTTTAGTCGGGTTCAAGCTCAGCCACCATCCAATCTGCAATCTCCTGGAGGCATTGCTCCATTACCGAGACTGCTGTCTGTCCACCAGGTGTATCATCTGCATAGCACTGAAACTTAAGCCGTTCCATCTAATGATCTATCCCAATGGTAGCATATACATTGTGAATAGCATGGGTGATAGGCCCAGCCATTTTGGAACCCCACAGCTGATCACGTTGGCTTTAAAGAGAAGGTTTCCATCACAACCTTCTGTGATCTGCTGGTAAGGAAGGACTCAAACCACCTCAAAGTTGTTCCAGTAAGTTACCTGTATTCCACAAGGTGTTCTAACAATACTCCATGATCTATGGTGTCAAATGCAGAAGAGAGATCAAGGAGAATGAGTATAGATCATTCCCATTTACCTCTTGCCAGGAGCAGGTTATGAAACATCTTTATGAGTGCAATCTTTGCTATGGTGAAGCCATAAACCTGACTGAAATTGCTCGCAGATGTCAAAACTCTCTTGGTGTGTCACAAGTTGCACAGCCATCACCTTTTCAATCACATTTCCCAAAAAGGGAAGGTTCAAAACAGGTCTCCGTAATTTGCCAGCATCTCCCTTGGGGTTACTTCATGCTGCTGTGCTCAGCTGGGTGGGGTGGGAGATTGAATGGGGGATGTGGGTGTTAATGACTGCTGCTGAGCTGGGAGAGGTGGGTGACTGAACTGAGGGTTACTGCGTACTGCTGAACTGAGCTGAGTGGGGTGGGTGGCTGAACAGGAGAAATTGAGACTTGCTGCATGCTGTTAGTATGGGAGAGACAGGTGGCTGAACGAGGAGATGGGAGATGGAGATTACTGCCTGCTGCTGAGTTGAGTAAGGAGGGTGACTGAACAGGAGACATGGATATTACTACATGTTGCAGTGCTGGACTAGGTGGGGTGGATGACTGAATGGTGTCTGAAAGGGGGAATCAACAATGAATCCTTCTCCTTATAGACTTTGGGGACGCAGTCTACTCAGGTGCTACCGCCACCTTTCTTGATAAAATCAACACCCTGTTTGATGCACTGTGTAGAGTCACCCTGGGCTGTCCCCCCAGCTCCCACTGATGCAGTATGTACAACATGCTAGAGCGGTCCCTTCCCCTGCAAGACAAATGATGCATGCTACCCTCCTGGGTGCCAAGTATTGGTCCATCAAACTGCCTTACCAACCTCTTCTGCCCTGCAGCAAACCCTTCCTACCTGCTCAGATCCAAGGCAGGTCATCACCTCCATGTCCCGCAGTACAAGCACAACCTAGGCCAAGCCTCCACCAACTACAGGCTCCCTATCACCTGGAACAATCTCCCAGTCAATGCCTCTGTCCCCTTCCCCACACCAAGCAAGGCTCTGATCAAGTCCCACTACAAATCCCAACATCATGTCCCCAATGCCAAGCCCTCCTTTGAACTTATCTTTCTCATCTGAGTGCCCTGACAGCTTGCAATCCAAGCACTTGGACTGCCTCTTAGCATCCCCCCACCTCCACTGTAAATAATAAAATAAATAACTTATTTTCCCTACCCAACCCCCTGGCACATATTGCAAGCTGCACTCACCATTTAAAAGAATACAAGATCTGGAATCGCCCTACCTAAACCCGAATAACCATAGAAAGAATGGTATCTTATTTAGACCTCTATTTCGGGCCTTCTGCTGTCCAGCCAACACCCCCTGGCATGCTGTCCCCCTTGCCTTCTGCCTCTTTTTCCCCCTCCTTTGAATTCCCCCCAATGCACTCATCCCCCTGCCCCATCCACCCTCCTGCACCTCGTCTTCCCTCTACTCCTCTGACAAAGCCACCTTTGTCTGCCTATATCTCTGCACTACTTCCTACTTAACCCATTGATTATATCGATCTAAGTTCTGCACTCTGAATTCTGCAAAGCACTGTACCGCACTCACGAAGTGCTGTTATTACTCGCACTTATACTCTGTAACAGGAACCTTGTAGCCTCCTACTACTAAGTATCTACTGTATATTTTGTTTATCTGTGAACCTGTGACTTTTGTATTGTTTTATTGTACTGTACTTATCCTGACATGGAACCTTTGTTAATAAGCCCTGGCTCAAAGGTATTCAATCCGAAACTGAAATAAATAAATAAAAAAATCTACCTAATGCATATCATATTAGTGATGTACATAGTGCTAACTGCTATGGTCAAAGGAGTGGGTGTGCTATTAGACTGTTAAAGTGACCATTCACCTATTACCTGTATCTGGAAGAATGACTTCCCTAACCCGCCTCCTCGCATCTCCCTTGTACGGGACCTATCCAGGTTCGATGTTAATAGTTTCCTCAGCTCAATCAATCTCACAAACTGGAACCCTATCAAGACTCTTCCTGACATTAATCAAGTATTTTTTCATCTCTACCCTTTCACAAATTATTGATAAGCATGTGCCTCTCAGAAAATACAGGTCCAAAGGTATTAAGGCTCTTTGACTTACAAAAGATGTCAGGATCCTCATGTCCTCCATGGACCGGGCCTGGCAGTCCTTCAAAAACAGTGGGTTGCCATCTGATTGGCAGTACTACAGACAGCTCCACAACAAATACAAAAGCTCTCTACAGAAAGCCAAAGAACACCATTTCAAATCCTTACAAAGAGATCACCTGTGCAACCACAAGGAGTTTTGGAGACAGGTCAACTCCCTGATAAAATGTAAAACTGCTTTACTCCCTAGGTCTGTTACCGCCCAGGGCACCATTGTCACTGACCCTCTGTCTATTGCAGCAGTATTTAATAAATTCTTCACTGATCTCCAAAAATATACCTCACTCTTTTACAACTTGTGTGCTCACCCGCCCCCTACCCTCTCCTCCCATGGCCTATCTGGGGCTCACCCTGATTTTCACCTAAAACTGGCAACTCTTAAAGAGGTCCAGAGGCTGTTCTCCAATCTGAAATCTGAGAGTTCTCCAGGTCACAATACCCTCTAGCCAAAGTTTCTCAAGCTTGGTGCTCCTGTTCTCTCCTGTCCTGTCCGTGACTTATTCAACAGATCCTTCCTGTCCTGTACTGTTCCTGACAAAAGGAAAGTTGCTGTCATTGTGCCAGTGCATAAAAGTGGGCCCATCTCTGTGGTCGAAAACTTTAGGCCCATCTCCATTCTCTGTCAACTTGCCAAAATTCAGGAGCGCATAGTTTACAATCACCTTCAGAACTACCTGGAATTCCACAATATATTAATTCCCTTCCAACATGGGTTTAGAAAGAATCACAGTACCCTTACTGCTTTATTAAAAGTGACCTCAGATATTGCTCAAGCCATGGATTAGGGATCTGCCACTGGAGCTGTCTTCGTGGATCTCACTAAAGCATTTGATCTGGTAAATCACGGCCTCCTGCTCCAGCAGCTCCAGATACTTGGTCTTGATTCCTCTGCCCTCGACTGGTTCCAAGGTTATCTTACCTGTCATTCTCAGAGGGTCAAATGGGTTGATTCACTCCCTGACCTTAGACCCATAACCCATGGAGTCCCTCAGGGGTTTATCCTGGGTCCCTTTTTATCAATGACTTACCATACCATTGTGGAGAGACCTCTGTGCTGATGATGCTATCCTATATCGCTCATCATACAACATTACCCAGATTAATCGTGAACTTGCCTCTGATTTCACTGCACTGGAAGTGTGGTTTAAATATAAACAGCTTGTCCTTAATACTAAAAAAAACTAAATGTATGCTATTTGCCCACAGACCCTCCTCCCTAAGTACCCTTGCCTCTCTAAATATAATCTCTCTCAATGGGGATACTCTGGAATCTGTCCCTACTTTTAAATACCTGGGCATCACTCTGGACCCCTCACTCTCTCTATTCACCCATGTCTCCTTGCTAATTAATTCCTTGAACCAAAAGATAGGTCTCCTCTATCGCATTCGTTCCTTTCTCACTGCTGCAGCTTGCCATCAGATTGCCTCCCTGTCCCTCCTCCCAATCCTAACTTACAGTGCTCCTCTACTGCTCTCTACCCTACCAGTGCTGCTGCCATGTCTCTTCTTACATAAGCATATCATAGAGTGGGGAGGTTCACCCTTGGGGTCAATGCCCGTCACCATCACTGTGACGTCCTTTCCTCCCTGGGGTGATTACCCTATAAATCAAGACTAAGATTCTCCACCCTGTGTTTCATGTTTAAACAAGTTCACATGTATACCCCCCCCGTCTAAGAGATATTTATCTGCCACAGAATTGCCCCACGTACACTAAGATCTGCCACACTCCTCTTCCTACAAAGACCTACTGCTTGGCTTGCTCTTGTGCCTAGGTCTTTCCCCTTTGCTGCTGTCACTGACTGGAGCTCCCTTCCCCTCTCTGTCCTGTCCTGTCACACTCTCACTGAGTTCAAGACCCACTTGCTCTCCTTTGTTACTGCCTCTGTTACACGCTTTTGCTATAAAGGGCACCAATGACTGCACTTGTTACACACTTGCTCCCTCTCATATCTGTTGGCAATTGTATGATTACTCTGTAATATTTGTTGACAATCTTATGATTACTCTAGTTCCGAACTGAAGTGCTCTGCTGTTTATGTATTTTGTATATACAGTTGTGTAAATATTGTTCTTCTTTGCATTTCTGTATTTTGTGATACGATTTTAGTGTGTTATCAAAGACTACCATCATTTATAGTTTACTTCCACTTGTTGAACTGTCTTTACCTGTTCTGCCTTCAGTTTATACAGATGTGTTTTTATCATGTTGTACTCCAGGGTCGACCCTGAAAAAGGTACTGAAATTGCCTCAGTGGACTTAGCCAGTTACCAAAACTCAAATAAATAAAGTAAATAAATCCTTTGCAGGACAGCCATGGTTCTACCCTTTATTTTCTTTCTTTCCCTGGAGCTACCCTGTCAGACAGACAGACAGATAGATAGATAGATAGATAGATAGATGGATAGATAGATAGATAGATAGATAGATAGATAGATAGATAGAATGGTGGTTGCTATGCTTCTGTGTTGGGTTGGGTGGGGCTAGGACTGAACAAGGGATGAGGGGGTACTGCATGCTGTTGGGATGAGCTGAGTGGGTGACTGAACAGGGAACACTGAATTTGCTTCATGATACTGGACTGGGCATGGTGGCATGGGTCACGGAACGGGGAATTGAGGTTATTGCCTGCTGAGGGCTGAAAGGGGTGGGTGATTGAACAGAGGATGTTGAGGGATACTAGCAGCTGCTGGGTTGGATGGAGTGGGCAACTGAACGCAAGATGTAGTGGTTATTACATGCTGCAGAGCTAAACATGGTGGGTGATAGAACAACAGATATGGGGGTTACTGAATGCTGTTCAAAGATAGAAAAGGATGCGCCACATGTTGACATGCCTGGTCAATAATTATAACTTCTGGACCAAACAAAAGACCAACACTGACACCATACACTTGCTGAATATGTCAAATTTATTGCAATGCTGTGCATAAAACTCATGAGTCCAGTAGCAATAAGGTTCTCAGAAAGAGCTTCACAGTGGAGCTGTTTCTGAGAACCTGATTGCTACTGGACTTGTGAGTGTTTACTTGTTTTATGCACAGCACTGCAATAAATTTGGCATATTCAACAAGTGTTTGGTGTTGGTGCTAGTCTTTAGTTTGGTCCAGAGGTTACTACATGCTGCCTGGCTAAGCTGGGTGGGTGACTGTATGGTTGTGTGGGATTTACTGTCTGCTACTGGGCTGAGTGGGTTGGGTGGCTGAATGGGGATGTGGGGTTTACTACATGCTACTGCAGTGGGATGGATGACTGAATAGGGAACATAGGTGTTACTACATGCTGCTGGACTGAGCTGGGAGGGGTAGCTGGGTGACTGACTGACTAGGGGATGTGAGGGTTGCTACATGCTGCTGGACTTGAGGGGAGGGTGCCTGAATGACAACATTAGGGTTAATTCATGTCCCTGGGTTTGGCGTGGTAGGTGACTGCATGGGGGTGTTACTGTCTGCTATGGGATAGTTTAGTGGATGACTGAAATGGGGATGATTATGATACTACCTGTGGCTGGGTGAGATGAGTGACTGAATGGAGGATGAGTGGGTTTCTACATGCTATTGACAGGAGGTGTGAGGTGACTAAATGGAGGATGTTGGAGTTACAGCCAGCTGCTTGGCTGGGTAGGGTGGGTGACTGAACAGGGGATTTGGGGTTACTACATGCTTCCACATGCACTGTGCTGGGGATGGGGTTGATGACTGAGCAAGGGATGCAGGCTTACTGTATGATGCTGGTCTGAGTAGGGTGGGTGACTGTACATGGAATGTGTAGGTTACGGCATTCTGCTGGGAAGTGTAACTGGGTGATGCCTGTTATAAATATACTTATAGATCCCCTGTAAATAAATACATGTATGTGCCAGTCCTGTCTTCCCCTCCCTTTTCTCTCACTCTTTTCTTTTTTCTTTCTTTGCCAGAGTGGCCAACCTGACAAAATCTCTCTCCTTCTGTGTTGTCCTATCTCCCCCTTTATTACTGTGCACAGTAGAGTTAATTGCACTTGTTATGATCTCCTGAATTGGAGGTACTGTAATAGCGAAAGTTGTGCTGTTTGTAAAACTCCTGAGCAGGAGCATAAGAAAATAAGTGCACGTCGAGCTGTAAAGGTAAAAAACCACTAGTTCTCCAGTTAGCAAATAGTGTCCAGAGTAATGCCACCGTGCCCCTTTTGTGATGCCCCATTCCAGAAGCACTGACTTGGAAGTCACGAGCTGCTTTCTGTAAACGCAGCTCTGGATAAGGAAATTGTGCTCCAGAGAGGTGCGCACTGCGCACAATGCGGCACCAAATCCTTGATCGGAGCAGGATTAGCTCTGTGTTTGCTTCAGAGCACACTCATGCTCCAAAGCACTAGAGTATACTACACAAAGCGGTTTTAAATGGAAAATCTTTTTTCCGAGCAAAGGCATGCTCTGCAACATGACAGACTGCTGTACATTGCGTCAAGAGTGTAGAAAATCTGCCGACTAGTAGGATACTAGGGGCATAGGAACAGAAAGCCCCATAGTGTCCCATAACAAAACAAAATGGCCAAAAGAGGTTCTGTAGCCCCAGAGGTGTTGTAACTGGGGCTGCCTGTAGAAATATTTATTTAGCTTTTGTTTACTGGGTAAGTGCACTAGTCAAGAAACTTTGCCTATTTTCAGGCACAACCCAGGTGAGTTACATACAGAGTTACAATTACATACAGCGGCACTAGCAAGTCAGGAGACGAATAACATCACATGATTTAATGAAAGGAAACTCGACTATAATAGATATCTCAAGTATTACTGCATCACAGTTGGTGAGACAGTTACAAATGGGAAGCAACAAATGAGGAAGAAATCATAGAACATATGTTCTAGTGCAGAGGTTAGCAGCATATGGGATCCATATGGCAACATATCAGGTAGTGCAGGTCCCCCTGAGAAACAGATGGTCACAACCAGAGAGATAAAGCATGCAATGGCTCTCTGAAGTGCCACTTGCAGTTCACTCTTTGTCTTTACAGTCCTTGGTGGTCACTGCCGCCCATAAAGGATACATAGATAAATAATTAAATTGGGCTACACAAGGATATGGTGAAGAGAGGTAGGAAATAGCGCTAAGAAAAATAATTAAGGGCCCGAATGAAATGTGTTGCTGACTGCTACAATTTCATTCGTTGGACAAGAAAAGTACTTGCTGAGTTAGGCAGGGTCTCAGAAGGAGCCTGGTGAAGAGCCCCTGCATGAGTTTAAAGACTGCAGCATAATTAAAAGCCATATTAGGGCTTAGAATAAAATATTGGTGTGAGCTTATACAAGGTACCTTATTGCTATAAAAAGACATAGGTCTCCTTATCTGGCAGAAGAAGAGAGATGAGGAGTGTGCCCTCTATCTCCCATTCTCCTAGCTAACACAGAGATGCCTGAAGGACTAAAACAGTCATAGAAACATGTATAAAAATGGTTCTTTACTTCGGTGCTATAGGTGGTGCTGCTACAGGGTTGGAAGCCCACAATCTCATTGCTTTTAAAGAGTTGTCTAGCAGTGAGGTCACTGCCAAGAGGAGGAGCTAGAGGTAATGAAGCGCCTTAGTTTGAGAAACTCGTCCAGCAGTAGGATGAATTAATTATATTAATGTGGTTATAAGCTGCCAGTAACTTGGCTTAGAAATAATCCTTTTTGTTCTGTATAGCTTGGGTTATGAGCCACTGAGGGGTAATTTTTGGTTAAGTACTTGATCACCTGACTGTGATGTCACTCGGAAAGTGCTATAAAAACCTACCACTAGGTGCTAGAAATTAGATAGGCGATAGGGAGCCAGTAGACGATTGCTGGAGGTAGGAGTATGACCTCCTAGTGTGGTGTGGACTCACACTGGCAATTACTGGATGGGCTGGTGAAAAGCCTGGAGACCCTATTGTGCCAATCACTGGTTTATGCTATTTGAAGTTTATTTTTGATTTGAGTGAAGTTTATTTGATTTTTGTAAGTTTTTGCAGATTTTATGCACTGAGAAAAAAAGACAATAAAATGTTAAATGCCTTCTGGCATTTTAGTAATTCTGAGTATCTGCCTGAAATGTTATCCTGACTACCCATGCCCGTCCACAGGAAGGTTGGGTAACTGGATGGAGGATGTATGAGTTACTGCATGTTGCTCTGCAGGATGGTGGGGTACTTAAATGGAGGATGTCTGGGTTCATGCCTCCTGTTAGACTAGGTGGAGTAGGTGTCTGAACAGGAGGCATGAATGGTATTACATGGTGTTAGACTGGGTTTGGTGGGTGACTGAACAGCGGACGTGGGTGTTACTACATGCTGCTGGGCTATTTGCAACTACATGCTGCTGGGCTATTTGCAGTGGTTGACTGAACAGGGGATGTGAGGGTTACTACATGCTGCTGGGCCAGGTGGGTGACTGCACTGGGGACTACCATGGTGTTTACTCTCTGCTGCTGGGCTTAGTGGGGTGGGTGACTGCATGGCCCTCATTGGGATATATAGGTACTGTACATATTGTAGATATTAGTTTAACCTTCTCTTAACCGCATTTCAACATGTGAATTCACTGTATATCATTGTGTTATAAACATAATTTTTTCTGTGTGTATAACTGTCTTATAAGTGTGTGATGTAATTGCTGTGTATCAACTCGAAACTTGACCTTATCAGGTCCATCTTGTAAATGAGCCTTGCTCAATGATGATCGCCTGAATAAATAAAGATTTGATTGATTGATTGACTGATGGAGATGTGTACTTTGTGTAGATTACTGCATGTGGCTGGGGGAGATGGGTGACTGCATGGAGATGTGTACTTTGTGTAGATTACTGCATGTGGCTGGGGGAGATGGGTGACTGCATGGAAACTGTGAGTCACTGCATGCTGCTGGACTGGGTTGGATTGGTGACTCAGTAGAGCATGTTGGGACTACTGCTTGCTGTTGGACCGGGTAGGGCGGGTGTCTAAACAATGGACATGGCGGTTACTACATGCTGCTAGAATTCAGTGTGATCTCTGAACAGGGTTTGTGGGGATTACTGCATAGTGCTCTCCTGAGTGAGATGGGTGACTGAGCAGGGGACATGTTGGTTGCTACATGCTTTTGAATTGGGTGCATTGGGTGACTGGACATGGTACATGGTGTTGCAACAAGCTGCTAGGCTGGGTGCCGTGGTTAACTGAACAGAGCATGTGGGGGTTGCTGCATACTGCTGTGCTGAGTGTGATGGTTGACTGAACAGTGGATGTGGAGTAATTACATTCTGCTGGACTGGTTCTGGTGGCTGACTGAACAATTAATGTAGGGTAACTTCATGCTGCTGGGCTGAGTGTGATGGTTGACTGAACAGTGAATGTGGGGTAATTACATTCTGCTGGGCTGGGTTTGGTGGTTGCCTGAACATAGGAAGTGGAGGAGCTACGTGCTGCTGGACTGGGTGCAGTGGATGAATATGCAGGGGACATGTTACATGCTACTTGGATAGAGGGATGGGAGGCTGAATTGGAACATGGGTTACCACATGATGCAGTGCTGGGCTGGGTGGTTGACTGCATGGAGGGGGGCTACTGTATTCTGTCAGGCTGGGTGGGGTGAATGACTTACAGGGGAACGTATAGGTTACTACATGAAACTGGGTGGTCTGGGTAACTGAATAACATACTAACATACTAAAAGCCAGCAGAATAGGCCAGATGGTCTGTCACGTCTGCTCAGTAGCCAGCCTCCTAATGGGTGCTCACTTTGCCACCCCCCCCCAGCCCCAGAGAGGGTCATCTTCAGCTTCAGATTTCCCTTGTACCTGTCCCACCCCTTCTTGAAGCCCTCCACTGTGTCCTCCTCCACCAGACTCCTGGGCAGTGCATTCCATTTCTACACCACCCTCTCTGTGAAGTAATGTCTTCTGTTCCTGCCTGTACTTCCCCTCTAGCTTCCACTCATGCCCCCTGGTTGTTCCCCCTTTCTTTAGTCTGAACATCTATTTGGCTCCACCCTTGTTTATTCCTTTTACATACTTGAAAACCCCTATCTTGTCACTCCTGTCTCCCCCATGCCCTGAATCATCCTGGGTGCCCTCCTCTGGACCTTCTCTAGCAGTGCCATGTCCTTCTTGAGTTGAGGTCTCCAGAACTGCACACAGTACTCAAGATGCAGTCTGACCAGGGCATTATACAGAGGGAGGATCATCTCCCTCCTCCTGGATGTAATCCCCCTGCCTATGCAGCCCAGTATCCTGTTTGCTTTTGCCGCCATTCTTCTGCAATTTTCAGTGTTATTAATTTTGATGTCCGCCACCACCCCTAGGTCCCTCTTGCTCAGTGTAGCTTGCAGTGTGGCCCCTTCCGGGTGTACACATGGCCCTGGGTTCTGACCCCCAGGTGCAGCACCGTACACTTCCCTGCATTGAACCTCAATCCCTACCTCTTTGACCACCCCTTCAGGGTATCCAGGTTCCTCTGGACTGTCTCTCTCACTTTGTCCCAGTCCGACAGTGCTCCCAGTTTTCAGTCATCCACAAAGAGACTCATCCTACTCCTAACCCCCCTCCCCATATCCGAGACATAGGCATTGAACAGGAGTGGCCCCAAAACCGAACCCTGGGGGACCCCACTGTTAACCTTCCTGGGGGAGAAGACTATCCCACCAACCACTACCCTCTGTATCCACCCTGTTAGGCAATTTTTTACCCATCTGAGCAACTGCTCTCCCACCATCATCCCTCTCAGCTTTGTTAGCAGCCCATTGTTGGGCACCGAATCAAACGCCTTACTGAAATCCAGGTATAGGATATCCACCAGCCTATGTCGGTCCAGGGCCCCTGTCACCCAGTCATAGAAATCTATGAGGTTGGTCTGACATGATCTCCTGGGACAAAACCATACTGTTTGTTATCCAGGTGCCCCAACCTTTCCAGCTGCCCCCCAAGCCTCTCTTTGATAATGCCCTCCATTACTTTGCCTATTACAGACGTTAGGCTGACAGGCCTATAATTCCCTTTCTCCTCTCTAGACCCCCCCCCTTTGTGGATAGGCACCACATGAGCCACCCTCCAATCTTGAGGCACCCATCTTGTCTGCATAGAGGCCTTAAAGAGTGCAGCCAGTGGAGCTGCTAGCTCATCCGCCAGTTCCTTCATAACCCTCGGATGCGGTGTCCCGGCCTGTACCCTAGCCTCTTTCGGTCCTCTAGACTCCATCTGACCTCCCAACACTGCTGGCTCCCCTTCCCACTTGTTGGACTGGAGGGATCCCCTGCCTCCTTCTGTAACTATTGAAACAAAGTACTCATGAAGCACCTCTGCCTGCTCCCTCGCCTCCTGAGCTCAT
Source organism: Neoceratodus forsteri (assembly GCA_016271365.2). Classification (NCBI taxonomy): domain Eukaryota; kingdom Metazoa; phylum Chordata; order Ceratodontiformes; family Ceratodontidae; genus Neoceratodus; species Neoceratodus forsteri. Next base: position 78,167,365 of record CM028133.1, on the reverse strand, counting down.
CCCTCCCCAGTCCTAATCCTGCTGATCTGTGCCCTTCCTTTTCTCTTCTCCCTTATGTATCTATAGAATCCCATCCCCCCCCTCTGGATATCTCTAGCCAGGTTTTGTTCCATCCTCACCTTGGCTCCCCTCACCACTCTGGTGACCTTCCTGGCCATCAACTCGTACTCCCCACCTCTCCCTATCCCCCCCCAGAGTGCTTAAAACATGCATAGGGAGCCTTTTTATTCCTCATTGCCTCCTGCACCTCCCTGATCCACCAACACAGCTTTCTGGCTCTACCTTGCTTATGCCTTACCTTTGTAGAGGACCTAGTAGCCTCCTGCACCCCATCTTAATAGTCTCCCACAAGCTACCAGCATCCATGTCCAGCCTAATCTTGTCCAAACACCCCCGTAGAATCCTTCCCATGTCTACGAAATCTGCTACCCTGAAGTCTACTACTACTGTATTAGTGTGGTTATCCTCCCCCCCAGATAAAGCAGAAACGCCACCAGTCAGTGGGCTGCACACCTCCGGTCCCTTTATCTGGTCAATGTCTGCTAGGACAACGTCCAGTATCCACCCCTCCCTAGTATGTTCCCCCACCTGCTGGACCAGGAAGGCATCCTGAAATACATCCATCAGTCTCTGTTTCCTGGCCACAGAGGATGTCATGGTGTCCCAGTCAGCCCCTGGCATATTAAGGTCCCCCATGACCACCACCCTACCCTTTCCAAGGTCACAGTGAACCCTGATGCTCCCAACTATTTGGTCCTCCAGGGCCTCTTCCATTGCAGGGGGTCTGTACACTACCCCTATTTTCAATCTTTTACCTCCCCTCATTTACAAGGTTACCCAAATCACCTCCACCCCCCACAGCCTCCTCCACTCCACTAACCACTATGTCATTTTTGACTATCAGTGCTACACCCCCTCCTCTTCCCTCTTCTCTATCCTTCCTGAATATTTTTGTAGCTGTAGTGATAGTATAATATGTTGATTATTGTCTCTCCATTTTGTATGCTATTTCATGTAATGTATGTCATTTTATACTCCATTTTGTATTGTGTGACTCCATTTTACATGCTGCTTCATTTAATTGGTGTTTTGCTCTTTAGATAGCCTCATTATTATGTTTTGCTTCAGACAGTGTATTTTGCTGACTTGAAGGTTGCATATTATCAGGCAACCTGTTTTTGTAGTTTTGTTTAAACTTCTGCTTAGCTCATAGTGTTCTAGGCACCTGGCCAGTGTTTGGAGCACAGTGACCTAGCAGGTGTAGGGAATTCTGAGCAGTCCTAATGGTGTGAATTTGCAGCATCCTGGGAGCCCGGCCAGCTTCTAGAATGTGGCAAAACAACACTATGAAGGCTGCACGGTTATTTTTAGCATAGAATAAGATATAAATGTAGCTTTCTCAATGCCTGGTTGGAAGCCTCATCTGCAGGGTGCACGCATCGCTGTGGAACTTTCTCCCGGTTCAAGACTCCTGGCCAGGCTGTGAGATGATTAGGGCTTCCTCAGCTACTGGAAAAGGCTTGATGTAGCATAGAATCGGTGATGTATCATGTTTTGCTTAATTGAAGTATATATTAATGCTGATAGTAATATTGCTAATGAATGAATGCTAAAGTGTAATCATTAATGCTGATAGTGACATTGCTGCTAAATGAAGTGTAATTATCTTTTGCTTGCAATAAATTGTGCTGATGTGTGAATGCCAAGTGTGATTATTCCTTTGTGACTCTTCGATTAGGCAAGACAGTAGCCCTCCAAGTTAAGGTCCCAATCATTTTTCTGAGTGGCCCATGTCTCAGTAATTGCTGCCACATCCGCTGATTCCTCCACCAACATTGCCTGGAGCTTGGGCATTTTAGTACCCATGCTCCTGGCATTGATCAGGACTGTCCTCTACTCCAACCCCTCTCCCTTCTCCCGTTGTCTCAGACCTGTGCAATCCCAAGTCGCCCTTTCCTGCCCAGTTCTGGTTGGATTTGTAATCCAGTCTCCTGCCCTGTATGAGTTATCGCATGCTGCTTGGTTGGGTGAGATATGTGACTAAATGGAGGATGTTGTGGTCTGCCTGCTTTTCAGTTTAGGTAGGGTGTGTGACTGAATGGGGGGCATGGACGTTGCTACTTGGCTATCTGTGTGGGGTGGATAATTGAACTGGGGACATTGGGGTTACTACATGCTGCTGGATGGGATGGGTTATTGAACAGGAAATGTGGGGGTTACTACATGTTGTGGGACTATGCTGGTGGGGTAGGTGATTGAACAGAGGATGTGGGGATTAAAACATGCTGCTGAATTAGGTGCAGTGGGTGACTGAATTGGGGATATGGGTGTTACAGTATGCTGCTGGGCAGAATGCTGTGGGTGGCTGAACAGGGCATATGGGGATTACTACATGGTGCTGGGCTGGGTGCAGTGGGTGACTGAACTGGGAACTTGGGGGTTACTGTCTGCTGTTGGACTGGGTGGGGTGGGTGACTAAATGGAGATGCAGGGTTACTGTGTGTTGCTGGAATTGTGGGGTGGGTGACTGGGGAATGTGTAGGTTACTGTATACAGTTGGATAGGGCATGTGGCCAAATGAAGGATGTGTGAGTTCAGCATGCTGCCCAGCAGGGTGGGGTGGGTAACTAGATGTAGGGTTTGGGAGGTTACTACCTGCTGTTGGACTGGGTTGGGTGGGTAACTGAATGTAGGATTTGGGGGATTACTACCTGCTGTTGGACTGGATGGGGTGGGTAACTAGATGTAGGATTTGTGGGGTTACTACCTGCTGTTGGACTGGGTGGGGTGGGTAACTAGATGTAGGATTTGGGGGGTTACTACCTGCTGTTGGACTGGGTGGGGTGGGTGACTGAAATGAGGAATATGTGAGTTACTGCATGCTGCTAGGCTGGGTGGGAACTGAACAAGGAAACATAGAAACATAGACTTTGACAGCAGATAAGGACTGTTTGGCCCACTTAGTCTTCCCAAATAAGTAGACATGGGAGTTACTACCTGGTGCAAGGCTAGGTGTGGTGGTGACTGACTGAACAGGGGACATGGGACTTATTACATGCTGCTGGACTGGGTGCAGTGTGTGGCTGAATAGAGGACAACGGGGGTTACCACATGCTGCTAGGCTGGGTTGGTGACTGCATGGGGGTCATAGGATTTACTGTCTGCTGTTGGTCTATGTGGGTTGGCTGGCTGAATGGGGACATGGGTGTTGCTACATGCTATTGGGGCGGGATGAGTGACTAAAAAAGTGCAAAGTAGGGATTACTACATGTTGCTGGACTGAGCAAGGTGGGGAGGGGTTGAATAGGGATTCTTGGGATTACTACATGCTAATTAGGTGAGTGGCAGACAACACACACACACACACACACACACACATACACACACACACATCATACATCATTTGAAAGCTTATTATGTCTACTTTAAAATGAGGTATGACGTGGAGCTGTCAAGTAGTGCCATTATCATAGAAATGGGGCTAAACAATGACACCCTCAACACATTAGAATGACCACCTTGAAATATTTACGTTAGTTTCTGTTAGTTTAATGACACTATATATTATTTCAAGGCATACAATAGGATTCCTTTGTGACCTCAAAGCATCACAACAACAATCTAAAAGATAAAGCAAAATCTAATAATAAATTTGTACACGTACAGTACCACTGAAATGTAACAGCCCTGGTGACCTTTCTAGTCAACATCATTATTGTCATCTTGTTCATCATCATGATCTCTGTTGAGAGTGCATGGGTCATCACAGTCTTCATTTCCTTGGCATGTACGCAGTTCTGTGCAGGCAAGATTGTTTTAACTACAGACACAGTTGATTGTGCAGTGACCCCTACAGGCAAAAATAAGGCCTTGTAGAAGCTCAGATGCCATTGGGCCCTTGAAGAATACAGGAAGTAGTTCATCATCCACTTTCTTCCATCCATGTTGCAATGGTGATCCAATATCTGGTTTACCTATGTGTGAAGACTTTCAAATCTTTGTTTGCCAAGATGCTCTTTTGACATGCTCTTCAAAACTGTCTTCGCATGATGTGAGTCTCGCCAGTGACTTGTCCTTTTTGATGGCTAGATTGAGGCACAAGCAATTCAGGTCTCTGTGGGTTTCCTTTTCTTTCTCGCTCTGTTCATACAGCACTGCTGCTAACTTCCTTGCTGCAGAAATTCTGGCTTGTTCATCACTCTTTCCCAATTTGGCAAGATCTATGACTCGGTGAGCTCCCTTTGTCCTGACAACGTTAAACAGAGATTTTTTCCCCCAGGACCAAATAGGGATGACACAGAGTCCTACCCTGTTAATGCACATACAGCAGGAAGTATGTTGCAGAAATCTGGAGTGAGTGCATCACATTGGTACCAAGTTCATTTGGGAGAGTCCATTTTACTTGCTGAGCAACAGCATACGGCTGCTGAGCCATGATCTGAACAGCATGCTGCTGGCCGAGAGCTGCTGACATTTCCTGACATTTCAGCATTGTAGTATAGACTGTGACCATGTCAGCTGGTTTGACATCTACAATGGGTGCATATGCAGCTGCTGTGTAGGTGCTCTTCTTTGTGGCAAGCTTGTGATTGAAACCAGTCCAAAATGGAATCACCTGAGTGTGAACAACATCAACGTAATTTGGTATTGGTAGGACATCATGAGGTAGTGGTGTTAAAATATGCCAGGAGAGATCTCGGACAGCTTTCACTTGTAGGTGACAGGAGTTTATTTTCTCAGGTACTTTTGCATGGCAAGTTGGTTCTGGATGTGTTCTAGGTTTTTCAAATGCTGCACACTGCATACGAGACTCTGATTTCCTGGGGAAATTAAGTGACTTTTCTTTCCCACGCTTCAGTCATATTTTTTGTGATGCTGGACTTTCTGCAGACTGTTCCTGACATATAGCTCTAGCCATTGAATGGAAGGTATTCTTTCCATCAATGGTCTCAGTGTTGATGTCTATATTATTATCTCCTTCATGGATAAGATTTCCACCAGCATGAAGTGGTACAATTCCATTTGGAATGAACACACCTCCTTGGACTCTTTCTACAGTACTTCAGTTTTGCAGCACTAGTCATGAACTGCCTCAGCACATCATAATTAATGCAGAATCCATGAAGGTGTAGTACGTCAATTAAATTGTGAGACCCAAACTCATGGTGTAGCTGTGCAGCAAGGCTTATGTGCAGTGGTGTGATAATTCTGGAGCTGTTAATTGGTTCATAGGTACTATGAACTCCACAAATGAGAGGCACCTTTTTGAATGTCTTCTGAAGCCTGCTGACTGAATAATATGCCTCTTCATCTATCAGCCAAAAGACAAACTCCTGCACCAATTGGGGCACAAAAGTAGCTGACCTCTGTAAACTACAATTCCCTGACTTTGGATAATATTCTGAGGGTTTCATATTTGCTATTTCATATCGAAGAATTGAAGCGGCATTGTACAAAACCACTTGTTGATTTGAAAGCTGTTCTTCACTCTCCAGAAGAACATCCACAACACATTTGGATGACTTCTGTTCCTGCTTCAGATTACCAGCAGCTTGGATAGCATCAGCTAATGTTATTGCGCTGCATGGAACCATGGTAGACTTGCCTTGTCCATGCTGTGCATGGAATGAAATTGCAGAACCATAGCGTTTTTCTAATCTTTCCTGTAATTTGCTACTGGAATAGCTTTCATTTTCTACATCTGAGGGAAGTATGGCTTTATATCTTTGTAGCAGCTTTGACAGGAGAAGAGCCTTCTTGTTGTACATAAGATCATTGCCTACCTCTTCAATCAGCTGATAAAATGCAATGTTAAGGTGGCTGTATTGTTGCAGTGGAACTAGATGGTATTGCTTTCAGATTTGTTTTACTCAAGTAGGAAGACAGGCATGTTGAGTGATAAACTGCATCCTTAGCAATCAAGTCCTCCTCAAATATTCTGCGTAACATGCCATCATCTTCTCTTTGAAGTGCCGCCTCCCTTAGATTAGTTGCTCTCTCAAATGTTTTAATTTTATGAAGGTTCTTGTCTTTCTTGTGTGTTTTTCTCAAGCAAACAATGCAACAGGACCAATCACTGGAGGGCATGCTTGCTCTGGTGGCTACAGAGGCAGGTGAACATGATGCTGTCTGATCGGATTCAGGGTCTGTTATCTTTCCTGGGTTGAATACAACTCTGGCATGTGCCAAATTCGACTTGTTTGTGTATTTCTGAAAGCAACCCCTGTGATAGAGTATTGGTGGCACATCATGTAAACTAGAAAACTCATCCAGTAGCCGCCAATACAATTCATCTCTCCCGGCTTCTGCTGCCAGCATCATAGATTTCTGTCCAGCACTGGTGGCTTTTGACAGTTTTGCATTCTGTTGATTTTCTTGATAAACAACACATTTTTTAAAGTTTGTGGAGAGTCTTTTTCTCTTTGATGTAAGCTTTAAGGAGCTTGTATCCTCCATGTCTTCATATAATGTCTAGTGTTATCTCTAACACTAATACTGACCTGTATATGCGTGTCACTGAATTAAAAAGCTAGTTTCCAGAATATTTCAAAGGCTAGTACTACATGCATAGGCAATTACAAATTAAAAACTTCTACCAGGCAGACAAGATGCTACATTGTGTGTACAAAAGTTTACAAATGAGAAGCATTACATTAGGAATTCACGTACATTTATATCTAAACACTATGCAGTACAAACCTTGGACACGCAATCTACTGCTACTGGTGCATAGCCTTCAGTGTGAGACTGATCTGGGCAGCACATTTCAATGGAAAATGTAGAAAACTATTATAATCATTTGTGAGACACTTTGACAATTAAGAATCTGAGATGTGAAAACATTTAATTTCAGTATAATGCAAAATGTTGATATTCAACATTTTTGCCACATGCTAATCAGCTTCATCATTTCTGGAAAAAAAACTAGCCTTTACAAAACCAATAGTAATCTTTTAGTACAGTGTCATTTGGTAGCTTTGATCCGTAAACACCACATTAAGGTGTTTAAATTAACTTAAACAGTAAAAACTGCAGTCATAGTCATGTTGCAGTGTTTCTGGAACTGTACATAAAATGACACTTTCTCATTTTTGGCACCATTGTTTAACCTTGCCTATGTTCTTATGGCTCCACTTGACAGCTCCACATCATACCTCATCTAAACATACATAAAATAAACTTTCAAATGATGTATGATGTGGGAGTGTAGTGCCCCTTAGCAAAGGGGCTAAAGCAGTGGGGGCACCACAGAAAAAGGAAGAGGTTTTAGACTGCTCCAAGGGTTCCCCATTGTGTTGTGGGGCAATAGGGGGTGTATAGAGACCCTCTGCAATATTGCCTCCCTCCCAGAATCACCAGACACTGCACAACCAAAAAGAAAACAAAAAGAAAAGTTTTTTTTTTGTTTCTCTGGCTCTCTGCTGCCTGCCTGCTCCATTCCACCCCCCAAGCAGGCAGCACAAGTGTGGGCACCCATGTGCCGGGACCGCTGTCCCAGGCTGGCGTGTGGTGCCCATTTGAAATTTTGGCCTTTGGAATGGGCACGGTCTCAGGGTTCCAGAATCAGAACCCCAAGCACTTTTTCAAGAAAGAAAAAAACAGTTTGAGGGGAGATCGAGCTGGGCTGTGGAGTGGAGAGGATCACTGGCATGCGACAAGAACGTGAAGGCTTACCTGAGGTGTGGTAGCCAGTTCTGTCAACTCCTGGGTGGTTCCTCCTCCAGCCAGTGAAGAATCCGGTCACCTGCTGCTGTTCCAGCTTGTTGCAGTCGAGTCAGGCGGTCGTGGAGAGAGAGAGAGAAAGGTCCCAGTCCCCTATTGGCAGTGTGGGCTCTGTTTAGCCCATTTTATTGTTTTCTGTGCACCATTCCTTGCCCAGTTTTAAGTATAAAATTTGGTCCCTCATCATTGGCGTTGAAGAGCCACATTGCACTGTGAAGTCGTTGGCCCTCCCGAGACCCCTTTCCATCCAGACCATTGCCTGCTGCTCCAACGATAATTCCCCGCCCTCTGCCAGAAGACCTCCCACCTCCCTCGCAACCTCGCAGCCTGGGCCGGGGTGGTGAGTTGGCGGCAGCACAGCAGCAGTGCTGTCTGCCTAAATTGAACTTGAAGTGTTTTTTTGTTTATTACTTGCGCCACAAGGGCACCTGAGGAGACTACCAGGATGGGGGCTGGCCAAGGGCCAAAATACAATTAAGAGGGCTAGCGATACCCATGGGGCAGGGTTAAGACTGAAGAGCCCATAGGGGAAACCAGTAAATATTCATTGTGTGGTGGTGCGTAGGAGGGGTAAGATAGCTGAATAATGGGATGGCTTGAGAAAGGGCTGCAGGTTTTAAAGGGCAACAGGGGCCTAGCAATTAAATGGGCTAACACAGGGCAAAGTGACTCAAGGGGCCCAGCAAATAAAAGGCTAGCACAGACCCATAGCTTCAGGGGCCCAGCATAGACAGGCCCATAGTGCCAAGGGGCCTGGCAAGTGAAGCCCCACATAAAGGGCCCAGTACTTTAGACCCAGGTTTAATAGGGGAATGTGGGCCCAATCATTAAATGGGTGGCACAGGCCCAAGTGACTCAAGGGGTTCAGAAGAGGAGGCCCACTGCAAAGAAAAAAAAGGAATGGTTAGGCCTCATTATCACAGGAAGGCTAGTGAATAAAAAGGGTAGTTACTCTGAGGGGTAGCCAGATCCTAATGAAGAAGTGACCCAGTAGTGTGAAGAGTCCAACCAAGGGGTGCTTAGCACACAACTGCCATTGAATGATTGCCAGCTGATGAACTGTATATTGCTTAAGTACCTAAAATGTTGTGTGAATTGCTAAGTACCAAGACTGTGTTCTGCTAGGATTGTGGTTATTTGCCCCTGCAATGAACAATTGCCCTAGATTTCTGCACATTGCCTCTGTTCCAGGCAAATTACCCTGCAATGAACAATTGCCCTGGATTTCTGCAATTTGCCCCTGATCCAGTCAAATTGCCCCTGCAATGAACAATTGCTCCTGATTTCCGCAATTTGCCCCGCTCCAGTCAAATTGCCCCTGCAACTATTGAATTCCAGTATTTAGTGCAAAGTAGAAGCACCAGTGTTCAGTGCAAAGTGTGTGGGCTCAATTTTCTGCCACAGTTGATTCTTCACCGAAGCAGTCTTCGGCCAGCAAAGAACATTGCAGCATCTTCCTTCCTTGTCATCCACCGTAAGCTGAAATCAACGTTCCCTGGTGTGAGTCACAGCCACTGGTTCCTGGTTATCCTTGTGGTTCAGTCAGCTTGGAAGTGAAACACCTTGGAAGAAGCCTTGACCGCCACTCCCAGTCGTTCGCTGAAAGTCGAGTCCATCATGGCCAGAGTGTGTTCGTGTCCGCCGGTTTATTGTTTTCTGGTTTTGAACTCCTGGAATCCAGATCTTCACTTCACAGCCTATTCTTGTTGCTCGTTCTGTCCTGCATGCACCGTGTGGTCTTCTGGGATCCAGCTCAATTCTGAAGATCCTTCAGGTGGATACTCTCCAAAGATGCTTCAGCAGTTCGTATTCTTCATCCTTGGCAATCCTTGCAAGTGGATTCTTCGCCAAGTCTTGTGTTCTTTATCTTTGGCAGCCCTGGTTGAGGGTTGGTGCCAGGAAACTTCAGCAGTTTGTGTTCTTCATCCTTGGCAGCTCTGGTCGAGGGTTTGTGCCAGGGAAATGACAGCAGAATCTTCACTCTTGTCAATCCTTTCAGGTAGATTCTTCACTAAGTCTTGTGTTCTTCATCCTTGGCAGCCCTGGCTGAGGGTTTGTGCCAGGGAAGAGCTCAGCAACATTTGGTCCTTTTGTGTCACCAGTATTCCAGCAACTCTGGAGAGTGGGTTGGCCAAAGAACCAGGGTCTGTTTAAAAATCTCTCCACTTCCCTTCCAATCTCTCCTAGGTTTCCACTGGTGTAGCTTGGCGCCAAGCAAGAGTCCTGATTTCCCCATTACTTCACTATTCTTCAGCTGTGCACACGAAGACAACAAGAGGAAGGAAGCGTGGTTAAGTAAATATGCTGATGATGCCAAAATAGGAACAATAGTAAATGATGAAGCCTCCATAAAGAATTTCCAGTTACAGTTACAGTTACAGAGGATTGAAGGTTGGGTGGCAGATAATAAGCTGGTATTTAATGGTGAAAAATGTAAGGTGATGCATCTTGGGCATAACAATTCAAGAGCAATCTATAAATTTAATAATATGAAATTACAAGTTACCAAGTGTGAGAAAGATCTGGGGGTATGGATGACAGACTCCATGAGCTTCTGTAAACATAACTCAAAATGTGTAAAAAGAGCTAACAGACTTATAGGAAATGTCCTGAGAAACATAAGGAGTAGAGAGGAAAAAGTTCTGATACCATTGTTCTGTTGCCTGGTGAGACCTGTGTTAGAATATGGTGCCCCAATATGTACACCACAAGATATTAAGTATTCAGCAGCTGTTGAGAGAGTACAACGGAAAATCACAAAAAAAGTTAGAGGCCTAAGGGCGGTTCCCTATAAGGATAGACTGGTCAGACTGAACTTATACTCTGTGGAGTACTGGAAATTGAGGGGAGACTTAATTTATGTCTATAAGGCATTTAAAGATGAACTGACATGGGTAACATCAGAGCTTACTAAAAAGGAACTGTCAAAAAGAAGTTCACGTAGACATTCCTATCAGTTAAGGGGCGAAATATATAGAACATCTAAAAGAGGGAGATGGTTCAGCCAAAGAGTTGTGCACTTGTGGAACACTTTACCAGATTGGGTAATATTGGCACCTAGTGTCACTGCATTTAAACTACAATTGGATTTATGTATGGGGGACAAGAAGTTAGTATACATCCACTGTTAGTGGCAAGTCATTACGTGGCTATTTGGCTATGAGACTTGTAACTACCTATGAACCAATGAACAGAAAATTGAACTTCCTTTGACTCTATAGACTTTTGAGAGGTATATGCCACATAATCTTCCAGGATAATCCCTGATGTTCACTGTGCACTGAGAAATTGTCTCATCTCTTAATAAAGTTGTAGATGCTTGCAATTGTTCTTAGGCCTCTTAGAGAAGCATATCATACAGTATTATAAGTAGTGGCCTTAAGCAGAGGTGCACCTTTTAGAGTTAGTAGAGAGTATCACTGTTCTTCTGAGGTTTGGTTCCCTTCTTCCCTTGTGACCGTGTCTATCTTCCCCTGTGGTATGACTAAAGCCCATCAGGCATCAGACTTATAGATTGTCTCCTGCCTCTTCTTACTGAGTGTTTCCATCCACCCAACACCATCTGAACCACAGCGTTGTCTTGCCAGTCCACCTGCTTGAGGTGACTCTGTGTGTGCAGCTGCGACAGGCGATCTTCATGGTTAGCACTCAGTTGATAAGATCACCACAGGTGGGTACATTAAACTCCACAAATGTGGCCCTTTTTGGAGAACTGCTGCATGCCTAACTGGTCTGGAGGAGTGGGCTCGGTGGGTGATTGTGTTGGGGGGAAGGGTTACTGTCTGCTACTGGGCTGGTTAGGGTGGATGACTGAAAGTGTAAAGTGTATGTTAGTGCATGTTGCTGGAAGGATGTATGAGTTACTGCATGCCTCTCAGCAGAAGGGGTGGGGTGCTTAATGGAGGATGTCTGGGCTACTGCCTGCTGTTGGATGGAGTGGGATAGGTGACTGTGAAGAGGATGTGAAGGTTACTACATGGTATGCCAGATGTGGTGGGTGACTGAACAGGTGACATGGGGGTTACTACATGATGCTGGATTGAGTTTAGTGGGCGACTGAACAGAGGACATGGGGGTTACTACATGCTGCTGGGGTGGGTAGGTGACTATATGGGGGTCATTGGGTGTACTGCCTGCAGTTGGGCTGGGTGGGGTGAATGACGGAATGGGGATGTGTAGATTACTACATGAGCGTGGGTGGGGTGGGTGACTGAATGGAGAATGTATGAGTTACTGCATGTCGCTCAGCAGGGTGGGGTGGGTGACTAAATGGAGGACACTGTGGAAGTGTTCCATCGTCATCCCTATTTTTAAGGGTGGCAGCACTGGTTTACTTTCCAATTACTGACCAATATCTCTTCTCCCTATTGTTAGTAAGATCTTGGAACGTATACTGGTGGCACAGATGGTTGACTATTTGAATGGGTAGAATCTTCTTGATGAATTTCAATCTGGGTTTTGCAGTGATCATGGTATGGTGGTCGCCATGTCGAGGGTCTTGGATGATATAGCCAGAGAAAATGACCAACAGAAATATACAGGAGCTGTACTGATAGACTTGTCCAAGGCATTTGACATGGTTGACCACCAGTCCCTACTGTACCAGTTATCTGAAATAGGGATGAGCAGATCTGCTCTGACTTGGTTCTGCTCATATTTGAGTAGTCAATACCAATTCACAAAGGTCAATGGTCAGGATTCACTGTCTTTGGAAGTGGTAAAGGGAGTGCCCCAGGACTCTGTGCTGGGGCCACTCCTTTTTCTGATTTATTTAAAGGACATTGGTAAGAGCATGGAGGGTGTGAACTATCACCTCTATATGGATGATACAATTCTTTACTATCAGATAGTTCACTTGGGGACAACCAATCTATATTACAGGCTAGATTTGAGACAGTGCAAATATATTTTTTTAAATTGAAATTAAAGTTAAATACATCAAAAACAAAAACATTACTATTTGGACCATCATCCAAAATAAAATCAGATGTTACGCTAGAGATTTTGGACTTATCTGGTACATGTTTGGAAGCAGTTAAACAATATAAATATTTAGGCTCTTGACTGGATCAGCTAGGTACAGGGAATGAACATGTTGACAGACTGGTTGGACAGGTGGGCTGGAGGGTGGGCTGCTTATATAGAAATAGAAAATGCCTTGATTCTGATGTTATTATGATTCAAGTTCAGATTCTATCATTAATTGATTATGGCGACATGCTATACGGTAATGCTTCTGTGGATAGATTACATAAATTAGATAGTCTTTATAACACATTGAGTAGATCAATTTTGAATTGCTCTACATCCATACACCATTGCCACTTATACCACTCCTTTAGGCTGGGTCTACCTGGCCACCAGGAGAAATATTCATGCAAGCTTGTTTGCATACAAATCCGGCCTGGGACTAATTCCAAAGTATTTAGGGGATAGACTGACTTTCAGGAAGACTGACCCCTCCCTGAGAAATTCTCATTTTTCCCAGTTAGTAGTACCTAAGTTCTATACTAAAAGGTCTTCATATAACTTTAGTATTATGGTCCCAAAACTTTGGGGAATAAACTCCGTTTTCATTTTAGGGATTCTTACTCTAAACTCTTGCCAGTTTCTGTTTTAAAGAATTGCCTGTTTTCCAAGATTCATTCACGTGAATGTTTTAATTGACTGTGGTAATTTATTATTCTGTTCATTCTATATTTGATGTTTGTATGGAAATGAATGATTAATTGTTGAAACTGTTTTGTACTATTGTTTTTTCTTTATATGTATTGTGTATTTTATTGTGTAATAGGACACCATTGTGAATGAGCGTGAGCTCAATGGTTATATGTAAAATAAACAACAACAACAATACTGCCTTCTACTGAGTTGAGTGGTGGTGGTGGGGGGGGGGGGGGGACTGAACCAGGGACATTGGGGTTGCTTAATTCTATTTGGCTAAGCTGGGTGGGAGGATGACTGAATGTGGGTTGTGGTTTACTGTCTGCTGCTGGTTTGGCTGGATGATGTGGGTAAATGATCAAGGACTTTGAGGTTACTACATGCTGCTGGGGACTGAGCTGGGTGGAGTGGGTAATTGAACAGGAGATGTGGAGGTTATTGAATGTTTCCACCTGCACTGTGCTGGGTATGGTGGATTACTGAGCGGGAAATGTGTGGGTTACTTCCTGCTGTTAGACTCGGTGGGGTGGGTGGGTGACTGACTGGGGGGATGTGGGGGGTATTGTTTGCTGTTTGATTGGCCTTTTATGGGGTTGGAACTCAAAAAGGATGAGGCTTTTCTACTGTATATGCTGCTTGGCTGGGTGGGGTGTGCGACTGAATAAGGAACATGGCAGTTACTTCATTGAGTCATGCAGCATGTAAGTATAAGGAGAAAACTGAGTGCAGCTTGGAATGTTATTCTGTTAGGGTACTTGTAACTGAAGTTTGACTGACAGGGAAAATAGTTATCAACATACTTGTGGCTGTTCATGCTCTCTATCCCTTACAGGGACTACCGACCTTTTAGTGCACAGTGAAGGTACAGGAACCCTTAGAGATGCCATGGGAATGAAGTTCCTTTATGGGCAGACTGGATGGGCCTTGTGGTCCTTATCTGCCGTCAACTTCTATGTTTCTATGTTTCTATGTTTCCTTTATGCTAAATGTACTTCAGGGAAGGAGCTCCCAAATAGCAGAGCAGGAGGCAAGAATGAAATGTTCACTCACTTTAGGCATGACTTCTAGAAGGAGAAAGGGAATGGCGAATGATGAAGATTAGGTTGGTGGCTGAAAGAGCATATGGACAGAAAAGCAAAAATATAATTAGGGGAAAAGTACTACCATCCTGACTCCAACTCTGACTAGAAAACTATTAATTGTACTGCAACATTTGCATGGAGGAGAGGGAAAAAAACCTTGTGGAGGAAACTGCTGGGGAACCAAGACCTAGGTCACCATTCCTCCAGGCTTAGGGTGGAATTAGTGATGGCATGGATGCTACCAAATTTAGAACCCAATTAGGGGAATATTTTGGAAGGAAGAACCCTCACTCTATCCGACTAATGGGAACATTCTGGGGCTTACTACTTAGTGTTGATATATGGATAAATGTGCCCTCCTCCCTCTTGAAGAGGAACCCCTCCAATGACGGAGAGTAGCATCTGCTGAACAGAGGTCTCCCAGTCTCAACATGGGGAGGATCTATCCTATGATTGAAGTAAGGGGAACTAAAGGAAATGGGAATAGATTGAGATCAAATGCAGGGAGATTGTTTCAAGAGGTGTCAACAAGTCGATCTGCATAACCAAATAGACATCTATGAAGACAGTCTCACCCTAAGGCAGTAGAAGCCATAAATACACCAGAAGGTGCTTCTGACTCCATCTGCACAACAAAAGAAGCCCCCATGGTGAGAATCCTTCCTTCACGATGTTGGACATGGAAGGGTAGATGCGGACAAGTGCTGCCAAGTAGAGATGTTACAAACTGAAAATTCACAGGTAACTCTGGATAACTTCACACTTAGTGATTCTTCAAGAAGTTTCCTCTCCTCTGTAATCCCTCACCCCAGGTCGCACCTGGAGACTAGCAACTTGTTGCTCAGTGTGCTGTTCCTGGTGAAGCAATTTCAATAAATAAATAGTTTTCTGCCCTCATACCTATCTTGCTGATGATTTTTTTGGTTGAAAACCTACTAAAAATGACAGAATTCTGCCCCCATCTTCTGGATTGTATACACTCCGCCACCATGCAGGAATATCACCCCACCTGTTCCCCTCTAGCCACCTTCATCACCCTGCAAAGTTCTTTGTTTAAATAATTCCCTTCCCTGCTTGCCAAAATAATTTCCCCACCTCCTCCAGCAACTCTCCAAAACCATGATTTAATCCTCCCACCCTTCACTACATAAACCATCCCCTGTCTCCAAAGCCCCCAATTCCCAGTAGCAGTGGACATATAACATGAATACCTATAAAAAAGAAGACAGTCCCCAGTGGACCAAGAGTTCTCACTCTTCATTCACTGGAGTGAATGAATAGTGAGTGATGTATATCCTAGTAGTAATACCTGATTGGCTGATAACATTCACGCGTGGCAGGAGGGGGTGGGTATATACAGTATGACCTCGAGGGTGGGGGCGGGATTCTTTGTATTTCTTTACAGGTTTGTCAACAAAATAAAATGGCATTGTATAGTTCTTCACTTATGAAGTGCTACATCACCCCATCAAAAACTGCGCATAATCGCACTTCACCAACACCTTCACTGGTGAAGTGTTACGCTGCATAGGCTTCTGTGAGAGAACTATAAAAGTTGTACTTTGCACTTTGCAAAGAATTTCACAAAGCAAATTTCTCAGATTTGAACACATTGGGCCCAATATTCAAAAGTCCCAGGCTGCATCGTGCAAGTGCCTGCGCTGCGCAACTGCGATGCGCCGGCACAAAATAATGGTATATTCAACAGTTACACCATAGGGTGCAATCATGCATGTGTGACTGAATATCCTGAACATGCACAATCATGCAGTGGGAGATGTGTGATGCAGCATGTGCATAAGGAAGTGTGCAATGCAAAGTGTACGGCACGCAGAAGTGCAATATTCAGCCAGGATATGCAAATGGCCTCGTTGCACAGTCAGCGCCCAAACAGCACATTTGAATCTCAGTACTGGAAAGTAGTCAGGCCATTTGCATACCCAAGGCATATGCAGTTCCAGCTGCTCCACCACTCCACAAAGATGAAAAGGAGGTACTGCAGCCTAGCAGGCAGGTGTGATGGAATGTTTGTGTGTGGGTGGGTGGGCTACATTGGCCTGTGCACAGTGCTACTACCCATAGCCATGTACAGGGTCAGACTGGGGTACAGGGGGCCCACCTGGACAAGCAATAGGGGAGGGCACAGGGTGACACAGTCTGATTGGTATACCACATGCATGTGATACACCAGCTCCGTATGCAGCATACAGTCACCTGCAGTGCCGCACACACACCCATATGAGAGGAACATGGTGATAAGTGCAAGGAATGGCAGGGTGCAGAAGGTGACCAGGTACCCCAGTGTGTGGGTCCCACCTGTGTGCACCTATGGTGTACCACCATGGGTGTGTGCCACAGGTCAGTCCCTGGCCCATGCCATGCTGCCACTAGTACCACCAGGCTACCTGGGCACCATTTCCCCAGATGTTGCCATGGGTACATGCCACCACCTGGTGGTGCCCTGCAGGTTTCATGGGTGCAGGCCATGGCCCCTGGTACATGTGCTGCAGTGTGACCATCTGCTCTGCCGGTATGCTAAGGGGACACTTGACAGCACTGGCATGTGGCTACTGGGTGTCCACATCCTGGGTGCCATGTGGAAGTGGCTCTCTAGGTGGTGCCAGCAGTGTCTGGGCACCTGTGGCCTTGGGTACTTCTGTCCTGGCAGGATTGCTATGTGTGGGTGCCTGGGGCATGTCCTGGTACATCTCCAAGGGCTCTCTCAGGATGGCCTGTCTGTGGGTGGCTGGCTGATTTAGGCCATCATTTTGTCTGCCTAACTTTGCGAGGCACATTTTTGAGATGCGCGACAGGTGCACCACCCATTTTGGCTGAATATACAGATGCGCACCATATTCATGTGCACGCCCCCTTTATTTGCACCACATACATTATTTCTGCACGATCACAAATTTGGAAATGCACAATGCACCTCTCCCTTTCTAATATCATGCTTCCACACATTTTCTGAGATGTACGGTGCACCTCTATTTTGGGCTATGCATCTCTTTTGAAAATGTGGGCTCTTTGCTGCAGAGTTGAGCTGCACAGCCAAAAGGATCCCCACTCTGCAAGGGCCCCACAGGACCACACCAGGCTCCCTGGTCAATGAGACCAGGAAAGGACAAGGAGAAGAGACAGAGCATAATGGAGAGGATGAAGCCCTGAGATAGGAAGGGGAAAAGGGACACTGAAATAGTTGAACAGCCGAGGAGCAATTGCCTGGATTTATAGCCATGTAGCACAGCAGGAGATTGTACCTGATGGGAAGCAGAGTACGAGGCAAGGCAAGGCAAATTTTATTTCTAGGGCGCCCAATCCCTGAGGTTTGAGCACCTTACATTAAAACAGGTTAGATAGGAATAATGCAAAACTCTATAAAAACATATACAGTATAAACATACTAATTAAAACAATCATTAGATTTCAGAATACATAAAAGCACTTGTGGTCAGTACAAGTCAGACATCTTCATTAGGGAAGTCTGGGGAAAACAGGTGTGCCTTTAGCCCTTTTTTAAAGGCCTTGACAGTTGTGGCCCCCATGATAGCAGCTGGAAAGGTGTTCCACAGGGTCAACCCAGTGACACTAAAAGCACGGTCACCGGATGTTTTCAGTCTGACCCTGGGAACATCAAGGAGGTCCCTAGTCAAAGACCGGAGGGAATGGACTTAGGTGGCAGGTGTAAGGAGATCAGCCAGATAACCGGGGCCCAGCCCTTATAGGGCCATGTAGGTGAGCAAGCCCACCTTGAAGATAACTCTCCACCTAAATGGCAGCCAGTGCAGAACCCGCAGAACTGGGGTCACATCAACTGAACCAGGCCAGGCCCATCAGTAACTGAGCTACTGTGTTCTGCACCAGCTACAGCTGGCAGAGGGTCCATCCAGTGATCCTGAAGAAAAGAGCGGTGCAGTAGTCGACCCTCGACATGACAAAGGCATGTACCAGTGTTGGCAGGCCTTCATGCAGAACTAGAGGCTTGATCCTGGTGATATTCCTCAAGCGGTAGAAACTACTTTTGATCACAGATGACACCTGAGCGTCAAGTGTCAATCTGCTATCCAGGATAATGCCGAGATCCTGCACGCTAGGGGAAGCCATCAATGGAGCATATCCCAGAAACAACCCTGTACACACTCTGGAGGCACTCTCATCATGCCCACAACCTGGCTTAATCACCAGTACCTCCGTCTTATCTGGGTTCAGTCACAACCAGCTGGAGGACATCCAGTCATTGATCTCAGCCAGGTAGTTGTTAAGCATTTCTGTGTCATCATGTGTTCCAGGGGCAAAGGACAGATACAGTTGGGTATCATCTGCATAGCAGTGAAAACCCACACTGTACTGTCGAATGAGCTCACCAAGGGGCAGCACGTATACCACCAATAACATAGGTGACAGGATCAAGCCCGGAGGAACTCCACAAGACAGGGTCCTCTGGGAGGAGGAGAAATTCCCAATCACCACCTGTTGCACCATGCCTGAGAGAAAGGACTCAAACCAGTCAATGACGATACCAGCTATTCCACAATACTAACGATCCAGAAGGACAATGTGATCCACAGTATCAAACGCTGAAGAGAGATCAAGGAGAACAAGAATTAACCCGTCACCTCTATCTCTAGCCCTGAGGAAGTCATTATGCACCCTAACTAATGCCGCTTCAATACTATGCCTAGCCTTGAAACCTGACTGGAATAGCTCATAGATATCAAAGGACATGAGGTGTTATTTGAGTTGTTGCACCACTAACATCTCGACAGCCTTGCCCAAAAATGGCAGGTTGGAGTTGGAGATTGGACAGTAATTCGCCAGAACATCAAGGTTAAGAGATGGCTTCTTCAGGAGAGGTCTCACCAGAGCCTCTTTCAAGGCATCCGGGGAAACCCTCTCTGACACTGAACACTGGACAATCCCAGCAAACACTGGGCCAATGGTCCAGACACATCTCATCAAGAAATGGGTCGGGGCCAGATCCAGTTCACAGTAAGTGTGCTTTAGCTTTGAGATCACCTCAGTGACCTCGGCCACCTCCACTGATTTAAACTCATCCTAGACAGATGGAGCACCTCTACTCATCCCAGGCTGACCACTGTGAGGCAACACTTGCCACATCAACGGGATCTGCAACTGGATGGAGGACACCCTGTCAGAGAAAAACAGAGAAAACTCCCCAATAAAGTGATCGAAAAAGCTTTTTTCGGTTGTAGACAGACTGTGTGTAAAAGTCTGTCCACAGTCTGAAGTAGCTGAGATGGTCTGTTTTCCTCTTCATCAGTCTCCCTGGACAGGACTTCTGCCTTCTTATGGTTGATTTCCCCTTGGTACTCATAATAATGAGCACACAAGGCCAGTTTGTCCTCCTCCAATCAGGTCCTCCACCAGCAACACTCCAACTTCCAACCCCTGATCTTCATCACCTTGAAATCCCCATCAAACTAAGGGGATCTCAAGTGAGAAGATCTGGGTTGTATATGGACCAGTGCGATGGCATCAAGCACTTCGGAGACCACCCTATTATAGGCAGTCACTGCCTCACCAATGTCAACTGCACATGCAGCATCTACACTAGATAAGTCAGCCATCGCCAGCAGTCCCTCTGTGGACAGTCCCCCAAAAGGGTGATAGCTAACCATCTTTGCAGGGGAAGGACTTTGGGGGGCCCCAAGCAGGAACTTCACCATACAATGATCAGATCAAACAACCTGATCAGTCTTGAGGTTAGCTACTCAAGCCCCAGCGAGAATACAAGGTCAAGCATGTGGCCGTGGTGATGGGTCATGGAAGTAACCACTTGTGTCAGGCCCAGTTATGTCATTAATTGGAGGAGGTCATAACCAAATTGTGAGGATTCATTGTCCATCCAGGCATTGAAGTCCCCCAAAATTAAACATCTGGGGGCCTCCAACACTTGGTCAATGACAAAATCTGCAACCTCCTGCAGGAACACCCCCTGACTCTGGAGAGCGGTAGATGAGGAGAATACTGCAACCTGCACTCGGACCTCCACGCACCACAACACACTCAAAAGACCTGGCAGAACCCACTGGGTGCACAGTGAAGCCCAAGCTGTATCTAAAGCAGATGGCCACTCCCCCCACTCCTGTGGTCTCTCCTTGGGCAGTGCACCACAGAAAACCCAGAGGGGACATCTGCCTCCAAAACTGTCCCAACATTGTCATCCAACCAGGTCTCCATAATGCAAGCCAGGTCAACCGAGGAAATAAAGCCCACCATAATTGCGGTCTTGTTCCTCATTGACCTGGCATTGCACAGCACTGCCGAAGGGGATTGGCAGACACTGCTGGCCCCTCGGCTACCTGCCCAGTTGGTCTGGTGGGGAACCTGGGGACAGAGACAAAACACGTCTGGCCTCTCTCTAGGCTCTGCCTAATCCCAGGGCATCCTGTGCACCTAACGGCCCCAGCACTATTCACTTTTGCCGCACCTGCTGTACCCTGCTGGTGCCAACCAACGTGTGCCCTAGAAATACCAACCTCCCTACAGTGACAGGGTCATACTGGCCCATAGGGCTGCAGGAAAAATTGTTAGGGGGCTTCTAGGGGCCCCCCAGCCCAGGGCAACATTTAATTTAGTCTAGTTTGTTTTTCATATTTTGCAGTGGTGGTAACTAAGCTGCTGTTGCTGGCCGGGCACTACACTGGCTCCATGGAGCGGGCTTTGATCATGCTGTCTCTGGCACTTCCCCAGCCCCCAAACTCCCCCTCAACTGAGTGACAGTCTGAGTCTCCCTCTGGACCCTCCCTCCTCCATGTAATGATCATGTCCATGGCCAATTAGCCAAGGTCATCAGCTCAGCTACATCATCCCGTGGGTATTGTTAGTACACCACGTGCGTGCTCTGACTGTTGCTGCATAGCACCAGTTTAGATAGAGTGTGAGATGGTGCCATTTTATTCGCAGTCACAGTTGGAGCAGCCAGTCTCAGCATAGACACCAGCAGCAGAGGGCTGTCTTGGAGTCAGAGCAGAGTGCTCTACTGTTCAGCAGCAGCCTGGGAGATGAGAGAGAGGGAACCATTAGTGTTGGGTGGGCTGGTGGGTGACGAGATGCCCCAGGCCCATTAGTTATGATCCTAATTATCATAGTGGTCCAGTGACCTCAGGAGGACTCAGAGAGTAGAACATGTTCCGGCAGCACCATGGTCGGGTCAGGCCAGCCAGCAGAAGAGGTGGATCTGCTGGTCGGGACCATCGGAGGAGGAGGAGGAGATTGCAGCAGCAGGGAGGAGTTATCTTTGATTGAGGCTGCAGCAGCACAAGAACAGTAGCACATACAGTCACAGAGAGACAGTCTAAGAGCAGCAGCACAGCCACAACTACACTCAGGTATGTCTGTTTTTTATTTTTCGCTCCTCGAAGGTCGACCTCGTCACATTACATTTGCTGCTTGAGCTCTTTAGCATTTTACAGTGAAAATTTAATTAAGCAGCCAACAATTTGCAAAGCTTCGATTTTTATTTTTATTTTTAGTCTTTGGTAACCGGGTAAGGCCCACTAGGCACAAGTGCCTGTTTTCAGGGGAAACCTGGGAGCATTGGGTGGCTAAGTGACTTGCTCAGAGTCACACTGTATGCAAGTGGAGATTATTAGAATCAAACTAAGGTCTGGTCTGCTGGATGTACTAAGCTCATTCACAGCTCGTTACGCTAACCTCTATAGGCTATACTGTCAGCCCCAATTTATTGGAGGAAGTTTGCTTGCACTGAAAAAAGTTGGCCTTCTGATACCTCCCCAACCCCATTGCTGTCTGCACTGGCAAGATGGTTCAGATCCTTAGGGGACAGTTTGCATGGAAAAATAGCAATTTGACAAGTTGTAATACATCAGAGAATATTCTGTTACAGGCTGACAGCTACAGTATTCCTCCTGCATAAATGTGCTCTGCTATGAATTCATATTTATTTGGTAAAGATAGAATAATGAACCCAATATGTCCTTTAATTTATAGTGTTATCCATGGAAAATGTCGTATTCCACCTTTAACAATCAAAATTAATGTTAAGTTTTTAATGGCTGGCCTCGCCATCGAGGATTGGGTTCTCTCTCTCCCATTAGCCCCTGCAACAGTCAAGGGTTGCAATGTGATGTCATCCCCTTACCCTGGGTAGGCTTCAGTTTGGGGGGGGGTTGACTGTTGCACTGCCTTCCTTGCTTCCACTTTTGTCTCACTCACCCAAGCCAATCTTGCAGGCTGTGTGCCCTACCCTTTTACCGCTGTGTCGTTAATATCTGCTCCTGTTATGTTGGAGGAGGAGGAACAGAAAGACAGCCATGCAGCAAGCAGCTGGGCACCCACAAAGCAGATGGAAACAGCAGGCTGAGGCAGACTATAAGCAGGAAGGGTAGGATGAGGTAAGGTAGCAATGTGGTCTGGGTGCGGGACTGAGTAGCATTCAACTACTGGCAAGAATGGTCTTACATGCAGTAAGCCATGTCCATCACAAAAATGCATCACTTTCTTTTAGCTCTGCCTACCACCAGATGAATTGACTGCCTCCCTCCTCATGCCTGGTTGACCACATGGTACTTGTCCTGCTGCCCCCACATAGCAAGGCATGGCAGATCAGCTTTCTGTCCTGTTGTAGCTGAGTAGCCCTCAAGGCACATGTAGGATTTTTGCATTTGCCATTGTGAGGGGGGCCCCTTATGTACACCTTCTCTGGGGGCCCTTACATGCCCAGTCTGACCTTGTTTTTTCCCTTATGTATAGTCCCCCCACCCTTTTATATATAACCACCCCTGCTGCCAGCTCCCCTCCCTAGCACCCTCCTGGTTGCCAGTTCTTTAGTCTTCCCTGGTGGTCAGATAGTTTTTTGTACAGGTAGAACTCCTTCAGTCAGCATTTTAATCTCTAGCCCCTTATGACCTGGCAGCAGCTTCCAATTTTCCACCTTCCCAGCTAGTATTTAGTATTAGAAGCGGTCCCAGACTTGGGCTACATTTAGAAAGTAAAGAAACAAACTTCTTGCTTGTGTTACTGAGCACGCCTTCTTGGTGACAGGCAGCACAAAGGTTAAGAGAGGGAACACCACAAGCTGGGACTTCAGTCAATACTCAGCACATGGCCTACCACACAACTCAAAATCAGGCTTCAAGATCTGAACCCAAGACAAAATTCAAAGGGGAGACTAGCCAATGGTCATTGGAAAAGATGTGCAGTTCAGCTGGGCAGTGGCACTATATAAAAGGGGGCACTGAGTGGCAGTGAGCCTGGCTTAACTGGAGGTTGAAGCGGCCCATCAGCAATGGAGTGTTCCTCTTTAAGTGCAGCCTCCTTCAACCCATGGCAATGAGTTTGACAGGCCAGGAAGCAGCCAGAGGTTCTGCGGTATTCCCTCTTTCAGTCTCACAATACCTCCTTCATGTCTACCTTGTTCCAGTCTCCTGGAAGCAATGATGAGTAGGCAGTGGCACAGATAGATGCTGACCATTGTTGAAGTCAGACAGTTTCCCCCATCTGGTACATTGCACCATTTGCTATAACAGCAGCTAAGGCTGCATGAGAGGAAGGAATACCATCAGGACTGCCCATGGAGATGACTTAGGGCTCAGTAGGAGCCAGTGACAGGTGGGGCACAGCCCGTTGAAAGGACCACCCATGGCGTGGGGTTTGAGGAAGCTACTCTGCAGACAACATGCCAGGGTCAGAATTGAAGAGCCGACTGAACGCACATGGTATACTGGACACAGCTCCATGGAAACCAACATTTTACAAAGAAGCATAGTCATGTGTAACTCCACCCATGGGGTATGATAATATGGGGTATGTAATTCTGATGTTTTAATGGTATTTATATTGCCTTCTGTTTTATGTTAAGTGCCTTGGCTTTGAAAGGCGCTATAAACATAAAGTTGAATTGAATTAAATGACCAAAAATGATCGACAGGAGCTACTTGATTAGGGGTAGGATTTAAAGTGGTAAACTGGGTAAAAACTAGTTAATGGCTAGACAAGAGAGGGTGGTGGCTAATGGCTCTCACTGTAATGAGGAGAGAGTGACCAGCAGGGTGCCACAGGGCTCACTGCTGGGACCAGGAAGGCATGCCTTTTTGCAGATGACACCAAAATATGTAATATGTAAGATACTCAGGAGGGGGTGGAGGGAATGTCCAGGCACCTTGGGAAACTCAATGAATGGTCAAGGGCATGGCAGCTGGGGTTCAATGTCAAAAAGTACAAAATCATCCAGCTAGGGCATAGAAACCCAGGAGCTGAGTATAGGATAGGGGAGGTACTGACAGTCATGAAGCAGGGAAGGGACCTTGAGGTTATCCTATCTGATGACCTCAAGGTGGCAGGGCAGTGTGACAAAGCAGTGGGTAGGGCCAGTGGGATGCTGAGATGCAAAGGAAGAGGTACCACTAGCAGGAGGAGGGATGTGGTGTTACCACTGTATCACTCATTGGTGAGATCCCACCTGAAGTATTGTGTCCAGTTCTGGAGGCCACAACTCAGAAAAAACATAGGCAGGGACCATCTAGGCAGAATGCGTTGGTCAAGTGGTCCTTTTGCACCAACAAATTTTTTGTTTCTGTTTTAAGGCTTATATCAAATGTAGGTTCTCTTTGGGTATGATAATTACATACATTTCTGTGGCATAGAGATGTGTAGATTCCTTTATAAGGGTTCTGTTCACATAAATTGTGTCAGGAGACTCCTGTAAACCCGTTTGTACTGGAGCCTAACTGTGTTCCTTCTTTGGGAAGGCAGGACAGGGGATCTAAATAAGACTACAAAATGTTTCTGAATGGCTTTAGACTGTGTGTTCCCCATCCCTCTTACAAGTTCTCCCTCTTTTCTATTTTGGCACCCTTTAGTTGTTATTGTGTCGGTGGATTTGGACATCTCTGCTGCTGTGGAGGGCGCCGTTTGTTGATCTCTATTAATGGGAACAGAACAGCAGTGCTGACCTGCAGAGCATTAACAGAGTCTGTTATGGGGTCTCCCTGTTACTGCTCAGGAGTGGACTGAAAGGCAGGTTCAGTAGAAACTTCCACCTCAACTTGGCAGACATCAATTGGCAATAATTCAGAAGAGGTCACAGGAGTAACAATACAGTTGACCTGTTTTGATTGCAAGGGTGATTTTCCATGATTTATAGTGTCTCAGTAATGTAATTATCAGGCAGTATAACAGGTGATACTGGTTGCTGCTCCTCACCCGAGTTTCTGTCCTATTCTTAACGGTAGTGTGAAATGGCCTCAGATCCATCCATAGCTTAACCCGATCCAAAATGGCTGCATAAGATAGAATGAGTTAAACAAAGGTACAGAAAACAAAAACATTGTAATCATAACCACAAAACATTGCACCACAAAATCTCTCACTGAGACCTTGGTAATTTAGCATATTCCTGATCATAAACAGTTATTTTTGTGTGTGGCATGGGGGGGGCAGAGTTAATACCGTTGTATCAGTTTTAGGTTTCAGAAAGATTATCATCACCTTAAATAGAGGAGTAAACCTCCACAGAAGAAACCCTGTGTTGCATGAAAGGCATTAATCATCATAACCCCATTCCTCCCCTAAATCCTAGCTAGCTCTCTCTACGTTATCTCAGCTGAGAAAGAAAATACATTTTAAACCTTTTGAAAGATTGTCGGTAGCCAGCAGTCTATGAATGGGGTCCCATAGTGTTTTGTATGAGTTCCTGCCCCTTGTTTATTTAGTGGATACGCTCAAGTTTCATACAACCCAGAAAAAGGTGTTTCCATAGTATGTAAGTTGATGGTTCTTTATTTTTCGACACACTAGCTATGCATCTTTTTGCGTTCAGTAGAGCAATGTTTAGGATTTTCCCCAGTTTCTCTGTAGGCAAATTTTGCTTAGAGCTGGTCCCCGGCATGCAGAGTTCAACCTCTCTTGAGATGTTTATACCTGGGATTTTATTTAAAATCTGTATTATACTTTTCCAAAAAGGGATTATATCTTTACAGGTGGCTATCACAGGTTCCAGGGTTCCGACAGTTAAACCACATCTATTACATGTTGCTGAAATTGAGTTGCTTATTTTATTTAACAGTTGGGGTGTGTAGTACATTCTGTGGAAAATATCACTGTGCATACTGTATTTGATTCAACCTGTTGTTGATTGATATTCTTATTCCTTCTATCATGTTACTCCATTTTTTATCTGAAATGTTTACATTCAGCTCTTGTTCCCACTTTTGTCTTAATTTAATAACTGGTGATGCATCTATTTCCATCCTGAGGTTGTATGCCTTAGATATCATTTTGCTTCTATCATTCATTAAATATGTTATGGTAGCCATGAGGGTGGGTTACCAAATTAGGACCTACTTCTTTACTGTAATATGTCCTCAATTGTAGCAAGATGAAAATATCCTGTGAGCTGATCTGATACTTCTCCATTATTTGTATGAAGGACATAAAATGGTTATTTTCATTATATAAATCATTTAGACAAACAGTCCCTTTTCTGTTCATATTTTACATTCCTTATTTTTTAGGGCGTGTGGTTATTTAAGTACTGTATATAGGTGTCTGAATGTTAATTCTTAAGTTTTCCTTGGTTAACCTAAGGTATTTGTTCCATGTTTCTAAAGTTGTCTTTGTCAGTTCATTTCTTTAGCTGCAGGGTGGAGCTCTGCAGATGTTTTGCTAGGACATTAGAAATAAGGAGCTCACCAGATGTCTTAATTTAATTGCAGTTTTATAGCAATCCCTCCACTCAGCAGTCTGTTTACTGCACTATTTTTCTCTGTTAGTCAGTGTTTCCCGTTGATGGTCAGATTTCTCAGATCAACACAGAAACACAGCTTTATGTGTTAATATGTCCCCTGGAGCCACTCATTGCTGAAAACGAGTGGTTTTACATGCCTTCAGCTGAGCAAGAACAGCGAAGTGAAGCTGAGCTGTTCTGGCTCAAGCTGAAGGCAAGTGAAACCACTCATTTTCAGCAACAAGTGGCGATGGGGGAAGTATTAATATATTATTGATTGAGAGTGATCAATAATACATATTTTTTTTAAACTGTTCACAGAATGTGCCCATTTCCAGGGCATCTGTGCATGAGACGCTCTTCACTGAATAAGAGTGCCTCATGCGCAGGGGAAAGGAGTGCTCTGATTGGTTGGGAATGCTCCTTCGATCTATAATAGGCAGTAATTGCTCTGAAGCATTTTGAGGGCATATAGGATAATTAGTTTTATAGATAGTGCTAACTCCACTGATTTTCACAATGAGTGTTTTCTAAAAATGAGAGCTGTTTTATAAAGAAATCTGTTCTTAAAAAAATGTAGTGTGAAACAAAATGTGCCCTCTACAGAGCTGATTGCATTTCTGGCAGCTGTAACTTGAGCTGTCTGTTGTCCTTGTTTTTCAGTTACCCTTTGCAGTTCTGGTCCCAGCTCTGCTGCTGGCTTGTCAGTGCATCTTAGAAACAGACTACAAGAAGTCCTTTGTTTGTCAGCTATTACTTGGTATTGCTATTATTTGGTATTACTTGGTACAAAAGAACAGAAGGCTGAGGCCCATCGAGACTGTTCCCCACACAACGTGGGACATTGTTTATTTGTTATGCCGAATCCAAACATCTGGTTTATTTTTGAAAGTTGTGGTACTAGGAGCTTCAACTAGATCCTGTGGCAGGGTGTCCCATACACTAGAAGCCCTTATTGAAAAAAAGTTTCCCCTCTTACTAATTCTGTAGCTTTTGACCTCAATCTGTTTGTTATGCAGTCTTGGGACATGTCTCCTTTTGAAGAAAGTTAGACCACATTTTTCCATGAGATCTGGTGAATTTATTAAGTTAAAAACCATGAGCATATCGCCTCTTAGTCTTTTATTTTGAAGACAGATGAGACCAGTAGCTTTTAATCTGGCCTGATAGTCCAAATTTGTTAGTCTGGGAATCATTCTGGTTGCTCTCCTCTGGACTTGTTCAAGTATGGCAATATCTTTTTTTAGGCTTGGATTCCAAAACAGGGAACTGTAGTCCAGGTATGGTCTAATACATGCCCTGTACAGTGGGATAAGGCATTGTTCAGTGTGGTTAATAAAAGTGCGCTTTATTTGCCTCAAAGCCCATTGGTCATACAAGCGGTTCTAACACAGTGATCCCTTATTGTTGATATAAATACCTAGATCTTTCTCACAGTTTGATGAGTGAAGTGGATGTCCATTTATATTATATACTGTTTTAGGATTTATGTACCGAAATGTACTGTAGTACCAAGCATTTGTCTTGATTAAACTGCTTATGATTATGATTTGCCCAAAGTATTAGTTTTCCCATATCCTCTTTTAATGAGGAGATATTTTCTTGATCATTAACCTTGCCCCCAGTTTAGTATCATCTGTGAATTTAACCATGAAATTGTTAGGCCCTGTTTGTAAGTCACTAATGAAGAGATTACATAATGTTGGTCCCAGGACTGACCCCTGAGGCACACCACTTGTCACTCTACCCAGATCAGACAAAGGGTCATTAATTCTAACTTTCTGGGAGCGATTTGTTAACCAATTAGAAGTCCAGTTGACAATATTAGATGACAAGCCTAGATTGTGCATTTTAGTGATCAGTTTTTCATGTGAAACTTTATCAGAAGCTCTGCTAAAATCCAAAAGAATAACATCAGAAGGGATACCTGCAACTAGTAAAGCACTTATATTATTGTAAAATGATATCAGGATAGTGGTACAGAAATTCTTGGGAGTAAACCCATGCTGGATTGACTCATATATACCTAGTTTTTCACAATCCTGACCGATCAAGGTCTTCATTACCCATTCCATTAGTTTGCTGGCCACTGAGGTCAGGCTAATGGGACGACAATTCTGCACAGAACTTCTGTTGCCTTTTTTGAATATTGGAGTAACTATTGCTGAACGCCAATCATTTGGTACAGTACTTTCTTGTAGAGATTTGCTAAAGATGATTGACAACGGTGTAGAGATATTTGTAGAGAGTTCAATCAGAAACCATGGACGAATACCGTCTGGACCCAGACTAGTGGTCTTTTTAGTTTTTTAATATCCTGTAGAGTGTCGGCTGGGTTAAACCTATGAAAATCTGTATGGTGAACTTTAAGTGTATTTGGGAATGATTGTTGAGAAAAGACAGACCAGAAATATTTATTGAAGAGATTTGAAGTTTCTACTGTATATCAGATAAGGGAGAACCATTTGATATAAAGGGATCGATGGTCCTTGATGCACCCTTTTTACGTTCGCTTGCGCGCATGCGCAAGGAACGTCTTGGGAGAATGGGACACTTTGGAGGTGTGCCCGTCCTGTGCAATCCCCTGCTCCATTGAGCAGGCGTGGCAGTCCTGCACCAATCGCTGCAGTGCTGTGTATGACAGCGGTGGTCTTCTCTTCAAAGAAAACCACCGCTGTGTGCTGGCAGTGCGTCACGCCCCCCCCAAATCTTTGGTGCCATGCTGGGAGCCCACCCCAGCATGGCAAACGTCCTGCGTCATCTGCTGATGGGGGTGCCCAATCCCGTCAGCTCCACCTCCCAAACAGCTTTCCTGCTGCCACACTGGAGCCTACCCCAGCGTGGCAAGCGTCCTACGTCGTCTGCCGGCGAGGGTGCCCAATCCCGTCGGCTCCCACCCAGCCATCCTTTGCCGATGCTGGGAGCCCACCCAGCATGGCAAACGCCCCATGCCGCTAATTTAGAAAAATGTAAATTAAAACGGTCCCACGCAGTCTCCCACCCCTCCCACAACCCGCACCCACCCACTGCGCACTCTGCCTCCCCACACCCCCACTCCATACTTACCTCTGGAGCTTGGCGCGACGATCATCGCTGGACCAGGAACACGTCTGCACTCTTCAAAGCCGACCGCGAACTGAGGAAATGCCGATAAGCTGTATAATGGGCTAGATGGGTTTTTTTCAACTTTGTTGCATATCTCAGGCATTTTTTGGAATTTTTGCACCAAATTTTCAACATGGGGTTTTTGGGAACCCTTCTCATGAATTCTGTCACTGTCATGGCGTTATTCGGGCCCGAAGGGTGATTTCGCAGTCACTGCACAAAATCAAATTTAGGGCCCGATTAACAAAATGACAGTGCCAGTGTTCATAAGGTGGGCTCTCAAAAAGCCTGTTTTGAAAATTTGGTGGAAAAATTCCTTAAAATGACCGTTTTACGAGTGTGCGTTGCGCTGTTCCTATGCAGGCTCGTAAGTTCGCGAATTTTCAATATTTTCATTCCAGATTTTCAACATTGCCATTTTACCACACCTTCTTATGAGTAGTAAAGCTGTTATTTTTCACATCTCACCCAAAATGTGTTTCCGCCCATGTGGTGCTCAATGGCGTAGTCAGTGTGCGAAATCAATGTATGGGACACATTAAGAAAATCACAGTGACACTGTTCATGAGCAGAGGTCTTAAAATGGCTATGTTGAAAATTTGGTGAACAAATTCCTAAAAATGACTGTTTTACGAGCGTGCGTTGCGCGGTTCATACTTTCGTAAGTTCTGATTTTTCAATATTTCCACTCCAGATTTTCAACATTGCCATTTTACCACACCTCCTTATGAGGAGTACAGCTGTCATTTTTCACATCCTGCCCAAAATGTGTTTCCGCCCATGTAACGCACAATGGCGCAGTCGGTGTGCGAACTCAATGTATGGGACACATTAAGAAAATCACAGTGACACTGTTCATGAGCAGAGGTCTTAAACTGGCTATGTTGAAAATTTGGTGAAAAAATTCCTAAAAATGACTGTTTTACTAGCATGCGTTGTGCAGTTCCTACGCACGCTCGTAAGTTCCCGAATTTTCAATATTTGCACTCCAATGACTTCCAAATACCTAAACAGCACATAGAAGCAAGCAACATTCAGCATTGACAAATGCTTGTACTTCTTTGTCACTGATTTTTTTAAGCCATGTCCAAGTGCCAAATACCACTGCAAATACCTGCAAGCGAACGTTCGGCATTGACAAATGCTTGTTATTATTTATATAAGAAAAAAGAGATTTATGACAGTCTTTTGTGTGAGCTAGTTTAAATTCTAACTTGGTTTTAGCCAATTTAATAGAATTTTTCAGGTTTTTAACAGATAGTCTATATTTGTGCAATAAGGTAGTTTTAAGTTTCCTAAAAAGTTAAATTTTTGTTTTAATCTGGTTTTTGATTGACCTATTAAACCTAAATTGTTGCTTTTGTAGACCTCTTTTTAATGCACACTGAGCCATCTTTGAAAAAAAAAACAGATACAAGTACAATAGCCAGAGAAAGTGTTGCCTGACTTCTTAAAAGTGACATTTCCTATCTGCCCCGCTTCAACTTACTCTGCATCTTATGAACTGAGAATAATATTTGCTGACAACAGTGCATCATAGATTATTATGAATTTATGCTTTAAAATCTCATTGAGCACCCACCTCACTGAGAAAGAACACGCTAAGCTGGTAAGGGTGGGGACTGGTTCATGCTATGCGGCGTCATACAACTCACATAAAAGGGGTGTGGCAGTGCTGGTACATAAGTAGCTCCCCCTGTAGGTACATAGGGTCATGGCTGACCCTAGTGAGGGGTGTTATATTTTTGTGGAAGGGGACTTACTGGGACAGCGGGTCACATATGCCAGTGTCTATGCCCCGGCAGTGTTCAACCTTTCCTTTTATCAATCTTTGTTGGATATCCTTATTCAGGAGCATTTCCCAGGACCGATGCTGGGGGGTGATTTCAGGTCAGTTATGTGCCAGATTTAGATCATTTGGAACAGAAAGAGAGGCACTGTAACGTGATGAAACAGTAGCAACTGGGGGTGTGCGACCTAAACCTCTTGGACAGCTGGCACACGACCAACCTGGGAATTGGGGAGTATACTTTCTACTCCAACCCCCCACAAAACCTGGTCCCAGTTGGAGTATATGCATATGTATATGTGTGTATATATATATATATATATATATATATATATATATACCCTATATACAGTATCACAGGGTAGTTACCATTTGTCAGGGCCCCATTTTCTTATCTGACCAGGCTATGGTGGGACTTATGCTGGCACATGAGGAGGAATGGACAGGGCTACCATTATGGAAATTTCCACCTATCTCCTAGCTAGCAGGATTTTTGGGACTATCTCCAAGATCAGTGAAAGTGATATAAGGAGCCAAATCTTGGCTCAATGAATAATTATAGTGTTTTGGGATGCGGGTAAGGCCTATATGGGGGGGGGGCATCATTAGTTTCCATCTCTAAATACAAAAAGGAGACACAGTCTGAGAGACTCGATCTCGAGCAGAAGCTCAAGGAGCTTGAATGATGGATGGCCATGTGGGCCTTGGAGAAGACTCACGTGGAACTCACTGCTGCCCGGGAGGTGCTTAACATTTTGCTGGAGGGGGAGGCCCGTACATATTTTTTTTTTTATTCATCTTTATTGACAAATTAAGGTGCACATAGTACAATTTTCAATTTATCCAAGGTTTACATAGGTACAGGATCAAAGATAGGTTGGTATTCCATGTGACAGGAAACAATTCTATTATTATTATGTAATCAATTATACCAGAGGGTCTTACAAATCTATTGCCTATGACAATCTTCCTTCTAGTACTGGGCTGAGGTCCCATTCAGTTAACTATTATTTTCTGTAGAATGGCTTAAACAGAGCAAGCATGCCTTGTCTGCTATGTGGGGCACTCTCCCTGACACTGTTCCTGATCAGTACGAGGGCCCAACCACAGTAACCATTTTGTCCATCTCCTAGTATATATCTGTGTTTTCTGGTTTACCTTGTATGTTAATTCTTCCATGCTGGAGATCTCTTGTACGATGTTTATCCACATTTGGAAGGTGGGTGGATCTTTCTGTAGCCAGGTACGGGTAATAGCCTAATGTGATGCAGTTATGAGTATGGCCCATAGGTATGATGAATCCGGACCCCGGATCTCCAATGGGGATAATCCCAGGACCCCATTGGCCAGCTTCATTGGGATCTCCAGCATGAAAAGATCTTTTAGGGTTACTTCCACCTCTGACCAGAAGGGTAAGAGCCTGGAGCAGGTCCAGAATATGTGTGTATGGTGGGCTTCTTCCTCTCCACAACCTCTCCAACAGGACCTTGGCTGGGTTGGGTCACTTTTGTTTTGAAGGACCGGGGTATAAAAAAGCATACCCTGACCTTCCAGGAGAATTCTCGCCAGAGGGGTGATGAGGTGATTTTTGATGTTGTGTAAAATATTTTATGCTAGTCCCTTTCTGTCAGTTCTAAGTTTCCTTCCTGGTTCCACTTCGACCTGAGTTGGGGAAGGGTGTTACTGTGAAGGTCTCTTAGAGCCCCACATATTATTGATATTAATCCCCTTTGGACCCAGCCATCTAGGATATCTTTACATACCCTTAGTATAAGTGTAACCCCCCCCCGTTACTTGGGGTTACTAGAATCCCAGTAAGACTTAGTGGTAGGCAGGGAAGGTAGCTTGTGAAACTCCAATTAAATGGATTTTACACTGTCTCACTCTGTTCTCAGTCTCAGCTGAGACTGAGGGATGACATCTTTTAGAACTGTCACAGCTGCATCATCCACATTGGAATGTTGCAGTTGGAGGCTAGAGTAGAACATTGGGGAATTTGAAGTGAGTTCTGTAGAGTTCAGTAGAGTGTGGCAGTCTGAAAGAGATACTCTGCTGTAAGCATGCCCTCAGAGCTTTAAGCTCTGTCAAAGAGCTACTTTTGTTGTTTTAGGTGTGTATTCTCACCTGAAGAGGAACACAAGACCTGCATATTGAAGTGGTGGAGACCACTCTCCATGGTTCAGGGCCCCATCCCTGTGGGGATGGGTGGAAGGTATCAGCCTGTTTCCAGGGGCAAACCCCCTTGGTCCAGCTAAGGAAAAGAAGCTGCCTGGTTTAAGATCGTGCTGAAGCACCAGAAGCTCTGGAAGAGAGTTCCTTGAGGAGGAAATGCCTGTGGGGCACCTGTAACTGAAGGGTGAGTTAGCTCTGCTAAAGGGCCATGTGTTTTCACCTGCATCAAGATGAAACTAAAGCGACTGTTACTGTGCGGTCAGGGAAAGACAGCCAAGTACAGTTTGGAAGATGTGGAGATTAGACTACTTAACTCTGTGGGGGGTCTAGAGTAATGGACAAAGTCACTTTTTAAGTATGTTCAAGCCCAGCACAAATGGGATGAAAAGACAGTAGATGGAATGTGAAATACATTTAAAAGAATCTAAACAGCAAAGTGTTTTAAAGGTTGAGGTGTTACAGTCCAGAGAAATGTCCGGGTATGAATTATGGGAGTGGGAGGTGGGAGACCCCCCCATCAGTAGTGACCAAATTCACCTCCACAGATTTGCTCTGGGACACCTGTTGCTTTCTCTCAGGTACTTGGCCAGTGCCTGAGGAAAGTACCCAGATGTGGGATTGATGAGAAAGATTCCCTTATGGAGCAGAAGTGCTCATAGGTGGTTTAGGGAGCCACCAGTAAATGTTTCCATGCTATATGGAAAGTGTCCAAGTGGCTGACAAGGGAGCCGAGCCAGGGAAAACCCAGAGCAGCGTACAAGTTCGAGCTGTGTGCCAAGTGTGTTTCAGAGCCTGAGGGCTAAAGTGAATAGGATATGTTCTGGTCTCCTTAAATCTGCCTTACCAGGAGTGTAGCCCCGTGGGGGTCCATCTATGCTTTGTTTATTCTGTTGGATGTGAATAAAAGCCACACTTTAGATCCCACTTCTGGTATTGGACATTACAGTTATTGCTTCCTTTGTCCAGAGTTACTTGGGTGCCCCTGTGCAAAGTAGCCAAACCTAGCCAGTGTGCTGAGTGACATATTCCTCCCCGAACCCAGCCCACCAGGTAGAGCTGTCAGATAGAAACGGCATACCTGGGTGGGGGTTACAAAAATGGAGGCATCGCTGGGATTTGGGTTTGGAACTTAGCGAGGAATGTAAGAAAGGTTGCTCGCACAATGGCTAGTGTTTTGGTTGTCTGGCAGTGGGTAGCCCAAAAAGCTGAAGCAATGTTAACTAATGTGCCACTGTGTGCTGTTGTCCATGTGCTGCTATTAAAATGCCAACTGTTTACCAAGGAGCAGTAAAGCCTGAGAGTGTATGCCCTTGTCATGCATCAAATTACAGCATTTGCCAGCTTTTAAAAGTGTTTGTGACAAAGAAAAGTGTGGAAAACTGTGGGCAGCAAAAGGAAAATTGTGTCCTAGATGTTGGAAATGCTTTCTTGTGAACTGAGAGACTTGTTGTGCTTAATGGCCATGAAAAATGGTTGAAATGGGCTCCCGTCGAGGAGTTGTTGAAAAAAAAATTGTGATTTTGCAGTTTAAATTTGCCTGCTCAATGATCGCCATGAGGAGAAGAGCACAAGAGGAAAGAGGCTGATTTGCATGGCGTTGAGTGATTGGTGAGACTGCAATCAGTCCCGCCCCCGAGCCAGCTCTAGAGCGACTGCACAGCATTCGAGAGGGAGAGTGAGTGGAGCGTGTGAACTGGCTTACCAGGAGGAGCGTCGCGATGACTGAAAGTGCTGTAAAAGTATAAAAAAATGACTTTTCTGTTTGAACTCGGGCTCAACCCACATCTCGATCGACTGGACTGTGAGTGTGGTGTTCAGAGGGACAATCGGCAGGACTGCCAACCTGCTTCTTTCCAGAGGCCTCCAAGACTGGCTGCAAGCCATTTTCCATTGCAGCAAACAGCTACTGATAACAGTGAGTACCACAGAAATAATTGCTCAAACTGTGATTTCACCAAAAGCCAGCTGAATCTGTGTGTAGCAGTGTAATCGCTTTGCAAAGAAGGACTGTGTTAAGTTTTACCAGCAAAAGCAAGCATTCTAAGCAATCGACTGTGAGCATAATTATAAGTTCAGCGTCAGTATAAGTTTCAAAGCCATGAGAGAGACTATGAGTTGTATCAGATATGCAGCAAGAAATACAGGCAATCCTGTGCTATGAAATGCTGAGGCTTTAAGGGACTGTAAGCTAGAGCAATGTCTTCAGTGAGTAAAAAGTCCGTGGTAAATCATATAAATGTGCTAAGAACAGTGCAAGTTTGTGCAGTTTGAGCATAGTTATCAGTAGAGTGTGAAAGTCGGATGCACAGTGGCTTGACCCAATTACAGATTGTTGATATGTAGGAGTGCTGCCGCCGCCATTACAGGGTGGGGTAGTAATGTAAACACAGCAGCAGAAGAGCCATTTTGAAAGAGAAAGTTTTCAGTGATGTGGGACTTGAAATAACAGTGTGTGTTGTTTGTTTTTTCTCTGCAGTCATGGCTTCAGGACCAGCCCACTACCCAGATCATGACCAGGCTGTGATACTGTAGCAGTAGAAGTTAACAAGTTAAGGGACATTGAGAGATGTTACTACGGGGGATGACTGCCCCCTCATGTGATGATTCCTGGATATCCAGTGCGAATATGTGTGGTGTGCTTAAATGCTGGAAGGGACGTCTTCATGGTACCTCACTGTTCTGGGTGCTTAGAGAAATATGGTTTGTTTAAAGTACCCAAGATTCATTTGGCTCCCACATGGACAAAAGTTCAAGAATCTGCAGTTGGCAGCACACAGCACCAGATGGAGCCTGTTGGAGAAGGCCCCTCAGAGTGTGGCACAAAGCTAGAGGGTGCAGATTTACAGACAGAACAATATGCTGATGTCTCAGAGCCTGAGTCGCAGAGAGACATTTCAGAAAAAGCATCAGTAGACCCTTGGAGAGAGGGGCCTAGCCCAAGTCTCACAGGTGAAGATGAGATGAGGGAGGCTTTGAAAGGGAGGTTTCGACCTCCACGCCCAGCGAAGAGTGGACAGTCTCAGGAGTGAGGACGACTGCTCACTCCTGGGCACATATTCTCAGTGAGGAAGAAGAAGAGGGGGAACCTATGTGGTCTTGTGAAAAAGGAACTGGTACACAGCCTCAAGCTCTTGCCTCAGAGGAAAGCATGGAAGAGAGTGGTGATTCCACTGCCCTGGCTGTGCAAGAAGAAGCCAGGGATCCATTTTTTGTGTCATTAAGAATGTGTAGCTGGCAGAACCAGGACTGGCTGCTGCCAAGCCAGGCCAGAGGTCTCAGGTTAACCGAAGCTAGTAAAGAGGAAAGCTTGGTTCATAGGAAAGCGAATGAAATCTACGGGATGTCCTTTCCTACCTTTCCTCGGAGAGTCTGGGAGGAGATTGAAAAAAGCAGGAAATCCTGGATTTGGGAAGAAGCAATGAAATATGTGCATCCTGGTGCAAACAAGCATGTCAAGAACAGAATGTTTCTTGAAAAATACAGCCAGTGGAAAAGAGGCAGGACACTGTTTATTGACACTGCTCAAATTGTGGATGGAGAGGGACATGAAACCTTTCACAGCATGAATTATGAGTGCCCAGATGGGGTAATAATTCCAGCACCTGACCCGTTGTGCTATTGGCCTCAATGCAAAGCCCTTCCTGTGAATGTGCCCATGCCTACCAAGTGGAAAGCAGATCAGTGGTAGCCAGTGCTGCCACTCCATCCATTGCCGTACCTATGTTGTTCCACCAGTCTGGACGTCCAGGACTCAGGTGCCCCACATTCATCAGTTCTACAGTGTACTGACTTCCCAGAATCCATTGACTGGCCCACCAGATGACTTCAGATCCAGAGAGGACACCAGCCTAGCTGTATCCTGATTCATCGCCTGGGTATCAGATGACTTCAGACCAGCTGTTTTCCTTTTTTGTTCCTGTTCCAAGGTTCCATCTCCAGAGATGACATCATCCCAGCAGTTTCCAGATGTGCCCTCCTGTCATTTCCCGGAAGATGTCCACCCAACTGTATCGGAAGAATGCTGCCAGGGAGAGTCTTTGGCTAAGGACCAGGTGTGGTGCCATTTTCATTCTACAAGGGACTGGTAAGTCCAGACTTTTTTTATTCTTATGACATTGCAGTACGCATCCTACACTAGCAGACTCCAGATGTTTGAACTGTCCTCAAAGACTTTCCCCTTCGGGACTTTGGCCTGCTAGAATTGTGCTTCACCGGGCTCCGGCCCCGGAGAGACTCTTTAATGGACTTGCCTTCGGGCACTGTGGTCACTAGATGGGACTTTTAGGGCACGCCATCCCCCAAATATTGGTGTATTGTAAATTATGTCATTGTTTTCTAATGTTTATACTGTTTTTTCTACTTTGCTAAAAAAATATTTTTTGGGATTCTCCAGTGTTTTGATGGTAAGGGTTTAGGTAGACTGTGTATGCAGATTAGGAGTGTGTGTTGTCTTTCTTTTTCTTGCAGGTGTCCCTGAAGAAGATAGAAGAGAAGACAAGAAGAGGAGGAGGGACTCATCGGAGTTCCTCAGTAGTACTTTAGAGTGTAGTGTTTAAAGTACTGTTGTTGTTGTTACTGAGTGTAACTTTTTCTTCCACAGGTATGGTTGTGGGGGAATGTGGGAGTCATGCATAGTGTATGGTATTAGCTCCTAGAGTGTGGTTGCATGGTGTCCAGGGTCAGGGAGGTCCCCTGTTTGTTTTGTTTTGGGAATTTTTAAGTTAGAGGCAGACAGGTTTTCCCTAGAGGGCTGGGGGGGATAGACAGGCTGTGGCCCTGACCTGCAGTAGGGGTTGCAGTACTGATCTATTAGGGATATGCTCCAGACAGTTCTACCGGAGCCACTAGGCACCCATAGTCAGCAGGTAGAGTAGAGGCTGATACGTCAGCCGAAGGCCTCTAGGCCCTTAGTGTTGTCTGCCTGTGCCTAGCACATGGTAGGAGGGGGCCTGATCACCCCTCTCCATAGGTAACACATAAGGCAGGATGGCCTAGGTTGGGTAAATAATGACTGCGGACAGTCATTTTTCTGGCCCAAGGTGAGCGTAACCCCCCCCATTACTTGGGGTTACTAGAATCCCAGTAAGACCTAGTGGTAGGCAGGGAAGGCAGCTTGTGAAACTCCAGTTAAATGGATTTCACACTGTCTCACTCTGTTCTCAGTCTCAGCTGAGACTGAGGGATGACATCATTTAGAACTGTTGCAGCTGCATAAGCCACACTGGAATATTACAGTTGGAGGTTAGAGTAGAACATTGGTGAATTTGAAGTGAGTTCTGTAGAGTTCAGTAGAGTGTGGCAGTCTGAAAGAGATGCTCTGCTGTAAGCATGCCCTCAGAGCTTTAAGCTCTGTCAAAGAGCTACTTTTGTTGTTTTAGGTGTGTGTTCTCACCTGAAGAGGAACACAAGACCTGCATATTGAAGTGGTGAAGACAGTTCTCAAAGGTTCAGGGCCCCATCCCTGCGGGGATGGGGGGAAGGTATCAGCCTGTTTCCAGGGGCAAACTCCCTTGGTCCAGCTAAGGAAAAGAAGCTGCCTAGTTTAAGTTTGTGCTAAGGCACCAGAAGCTCTGGAAGAGAGCTCCTTGAGGAGGAAACGCCTGTGGGGCACCTGCAACCGAAGGGTGAGTTAGCTGTGCTAAAGGGCCATGTGTTTTCACCTGCATCAAGATGAAACTAAAGGGACTGTTACTGTGCGGTCAGGGAAAGACAACCAAGTACAGTTTGGAAGATGTGGGGATTGGACTGCTTAACTCTGTGGGGGGTCTAGAGTAATGGACAAAGCCACTTTTTAAGTGTGTTCAAGTCCAGCACAAACGGGATGTAAAGACAGTAGATGGAATGTGAAATACATTTGAAAGAATCTAAACAGCAAAGTGTTTTAAAGGATGAGGTGTTACAGTCCAGAGAAATGTCCGGGTATGAATTATGGGAGCGAGAGGTGGGAGACCCCCCATCAGTAGTGACCAAATTCACCTCTATGGATTTGCTCTGAGACACCTGTTGCTTTCTCTCGGGTACTTGGCCATTGCCTGAGGAAAGTAACCAGATGTGGGATTGATGAGGAAGATTCCCTTATGGAGCAGAAGTGCTCATAGGTGGTTTAGGGAGCCACCAGTAAATGTTTCCATGCTATATGGAAAGTGTCCAAGTGGCTGACAAGGGAGCTGAGCCAGGGAAAACCCAGAGCAGCGTACAAGTTCGAGCTGTGTGCCCAGTGTGTTTCAGAGCCTGAAGGCTAAAGTGAATAGGATGTGTTCTGGTCTCCTTAAATCTGCCTTACCAGGAGTGTAGCCCGTGGGGGTCTAATCTGTGCTTTGTTTATTCTGTTGGATGTGAATAAAAGCCACACTTTAGAATTCCACTTCTGGTATTGGACACTACAGTTATTGCTTCCTTTGTCCGGAGTTACTTGGGTGCCCCTATGCAGAGTAGCCAAACCTAGCCAGTGTGCCGAGTGACATATTCCTCCACGAACCCAGCCTACCAGGTAGAGCTGTCAGATAGACACGGCATACCTGGGTGGGGGTTAGATAGGGCTGCCCTTTCTTTAATCAAATCTTGGGTAAGATACTGGGTTATGTGTGTCTGTAATTGGAGGAGGCGAAAGTGGTCAGAGTGGTGAAGAGGGAATGTATTTCACAGTGTTTCGAAGTCTTGGGCCCCACCCTTTGAGATCATTTGGCCAAAAAAGCATAAACCCCTCCTGTCCCAGATTTAGAAACCTAGCGGTTCATGATGTCGTATGCTTAATAGCGTACGACACTATGGCTAAACCGGTACAGTGCTGTACCTGTGAGCGAATGGTGCAATACCGCGTATACTGTTGTACACAGTATTACACCATTCTCATGCTCCCAGGCAGAGGATAAGACCTCTGCTGAGAGTGGGTTCCACTGAGCAGCTGCCGTGGCTCACTGGACTGAGCTACAGCAGCAGGAACCCAGGTGTCTGGGACTGGTTTGATTCCTGGACCCAGAACCTTTAATGTTTTTTGGACTTTGTGCGTGCCCTGAGGTAACCCCGGGAGCTGAGCATCTTTATTGGGAGGGTGTTTTGGGGTGCAGGCCCCCATAATGGGGGATGTGGTGGGCAGAGCCCCACACAAGACATCCCTCATGGCAGAAATTGCGCTGTATTGGCAGCGCGATTTTGCCATGCGGCATAATTTCTTGCGTCATTATGACCCCGTGCCCTTCGGAACATGTGGTCCATTTTTGATGGGTAGAATGTGGTGTCCCAGGCAAACCATCTTAGGGGCCAGAGTGAGGTTTTTAGTTTATGCTTATTCCAGGCCCTGGCAACTGCTTTTAGGGTATCTCAGGTGGGTAGTAATTTTAAGTTAGCCAGACTCTCGTTAGTTATTAATTCCATCATTTTGGCTCCCAAGGGAGGGGCCCTCTCCCTCCTCCTCTTGCTCTATAGTTTTCCACCTAGCATGGTAAGATGGTACTGACCATAAGAGGGCAATTTTGAGGTTTGTGGCTAGGTAGTATTCTTCTAGGCTGGGGAGTGCCCTGCCTCCAGTTAATTTATTTGACTGAACAGTCTGATATCTGACTCTTGGTTTCTTATTATCCCAAATGTAGGTAGAAATACTCCTTTGCCAGGTCTGGAATTGGGATTTTGGGATGTTTATTGAGAGGCATTGAAATAGATATAAAAATGTAGGTAGAATATTCATCGTGATGGATTGTATTCAGGCATACATTGGTAGGTTTAACTGGACCATTTTTCCATCTCCCTTTGAGTTTGAAGGGTTAGTGGAGCAAAGTTAGTTTTAAACAGGTGGGCCTGATTCTTTGTTATATATTTACCCAGGTATTTAATTTTGGAAGCTTTCCAGTTAAGTGGGAGCAATTGAGTAATAGGTTGTGAAGGGGAGTAATAGAAGGTCAAGGCCTCAGTTTTGGTTTTATTTAGTATGTAGCCGGGGTGCTTGCCAAATTCCTCAAGCAACATCCAGGCTACTGGGACAGACCTCTCTGGCTCAGTGAAGGATAGAAGAAGTACATCATCTGCGTACAGTGAGATTTTGTGAGGCTCTCCACCCACCTCTACTCCTTTGACCTCCTGAGCCTCCCTGATAGCCTGTGCAAGGGGCTCAATATACAGAGCGAAAAGCAAGGGTGATGGGGGCAGCCGTGACGTGTGCCTCTGCCTAGGTGGAATCTGTTGGAAATACCCCCCCTTTACCCTGACGTACGCCTGTGGGGCTGTATAAATCATCTTAATACTTTGTAGGAACTGTTGGGGGAAACCTAGGTGTTCCAAAACTGCAAAAAAAAAACAACTCCAGGATACTTGGTTGAACGCTTTTTCTGTGTCTAGAGTCAGCATTGTTGCACATGTATGAGTTTGGTGTATGACGTTGATTATATTGACCATCTGACACACATTGCCAGGGGCCTGCCTAGTTGTTATGAAACCTGTTTTATCTAGGTTTATAAGTGTTGGGAGGAGGGTATTTAATCTGTGGGTTAGAACAGAAGTAAATATTTTGTAGTCTGTGTTAAGTAATGAGATTGGGCGGTAAGAACCGCATTGCTCTTGGGGCTTCAGTTTTATCTAGGTTTATAAGTGTTGGGAGGAGGGTATTTAGTCTGTGGGTTAGAACAGAAGTAAATATTTTGTAGTCGGTGTTAAGTAATGAGATTGGGCGGTAAGAACCACATTGCCCTTGGGGCTTTCCAACTTTATGAATGACCGAGATTGTGGCACAGTGCCATGAGGGAAGGACTGGACTTCCCTCTTTCCATATTTCAGCAAAGACCTCCTGGAGGAGGGGGATAGTTTCCTTCATAAATGTTTTATAGAACTCGCTTCCAAAGCCATCAGGCCAGGGGCATTTCCCAGTTTTTAGGTTACAGATAATTGTCTGTATTTCCCTCTATGTTAAAATGGGTTAACAGTGTTTGTGCTTCTACATTAGATAAAGTAGGTAGAATTATGGCTTTTAAATATGTCATTTTTTTCTCTCTAGATGTCTCAGTAGGGGGGCAGTATAGATCGGTGTAATATGAGACAACGGCCTCTGCTGTCTTTTCACTTTTATATAGTATCTCACCCATCCTGGGATGTTTAATCTTTGTGATTGTTGCTTTAGCTGTTTGCTGTTTTAATTTGAAGGCCAGAAGTTTGGTGGCCCTGGGTCCGCCCTCATAATATTTTTGTCTCAAATACCAGAGGGCTTTTTCTACTTCTGCTTTTTGTAGATTTTGGAGGTTTTTCTTCAGTAGCTTAGCTTCTTTGCCTCTGGTCTCTGACCATTGCATTTTCTGCTTGGATTCTATCATGTTTAGTCTATTTGTCAGCTCTAATCAGTTTTGTTGGGCGAACCTTTTTTTGTAGGAGGCTATGGAAATCGGTTTCCCCCTGACCATCA
The DNA here is from genome assembly GCA_016271365.2 of Neoceratodus forsteri. Classification (NCBI taxonomy): domain Eukaryota; kingdom Metazoa; phylum Chordata; order Ceratodontiformes; family Ceratodontidae; genus Neoceratodus; species Neoceratodus forsteri. Next base: position 78,123,737 of record CM028133.1, on the reverse strand, counting down.
TTTTGATTGTGTCCCTTAGAATCTGGGGCGTGATTCCATGTTTTGCATTCTCTTCTAGCGTTCTTTTATTGGTGTCTTTGACTTCTGTAATTACCTCTTCATCCCACAAGAATGAGACATTCAATCTCCAGTGTGTGTTCTTCCTGGAGAGCTTCAGCTGGGGAGCTTCAGCTCAACCTGAAGATACAGTGGCTGATGGTCAGAGAGTACCGAGGTACCAACCTCCATTCCTGGGAGGGAGGCAAGGTCTCCAGTGAAAGTGAAAAACATATCCAGTCTGGAGCAGATTTTAAATCTTGGGGAGTAATAGGGTCGCCCCTGAAAAAGGGACCTTCGGGGCTCAGTGGGCCTACCCGGTCACCAAAATTTAATAAATAAATAAATAATAGGTATAATCCCTAGCTATCAGATATTTGGCTCTCCACACATCCGCCAGGCCTAATTCCTTTAGTAGGGCCTTGAGATGTGATATCTAGGTTTCTGTCAAGTATTAGATTCCAGTCGCCACCCATAAGAAGGAGACCTTTTGATTTTTCTGCTACCAGTTGAATTAGGGTGGTATAAAAAGAAAGTGAGGAGCCTGACGGAGGGTATACATTTACGGGGCTTACCCATGCCACAGCGACAGTCGGCATGGAGACATCCCAACAGCAACAACCGCAGTGCGATTGTCGGCATTGCAGTGCTAAAGGATGCCTCCATGTATCCATCAGAGGCTGTCCCCCAACCCCGATCTCTAGATTCTAACTCGAGTCAGAGTTGGACCGGGGGGACTGCGAGGCAGTCCGATTGCCAAACAGACCACCACAGCGACAGGTGGATTTTGCCCGTTCTGGGAGTCACTGCGGCAATGGTATATGCATTTACAGTACTAATGTGACCCTAACATCCTGACCTTCCCCACTATCAGAATGTATTTTGCCCCTGGGTCTTCGAAAACTTCTTCTTCCTCGATTGTGAGGCTGGCAGACAAAAGTATTGCTACCCCTCTTTTCCTTCCCTTGTTCAGGGATGAGTGATACAGCAGAGGGAAGTTCTTCAATTTTAATTTTATGATTTCATTAGGAGAGAGGTGCGTTTCCTGCAGGAAATTGATCTCACATTTCTGTGATACTAGGAATCTTGCTAGTTGTTTTCTTTTCATGGGGTTCGTGATGCCATTAACATTGAATGATAAAACCCTGCTATTTTTGGTGGACATTATGGTGGGTGGGTTCTCATTACTTCCATGTTTATTCCCTGTACCTAATTTTGTTACTTTTGTGTAACCCCAAATTCTAGAATCCAGTGTGTGCACCTTCTATAATACTTAACTTGCCATAACCAAGGTTTTATAACTGACAACCATAACTTTAGTAAGTAATCTATGTTCAAATAACAGATACGACCACTCTGCCAGAAATGTTCAAGCCTTACAAACAATTGCAAACTCAAAAATATGTTGGTTTGACCAGCGTGTAGCAAAAGCCATCTTTGTGGTGAAATGAGTGGGTTGTCTACTTGACTTCCAAGGTCGAGCTGCAGTGGCCTTAGCCATAGAGATGTAGGTTACCCAGCCTAAAAAAGGCAGGAGCCAGAATTGTGCAGGAAGGGTTCGTTCCCGGCCGCAGCCGAGGTGCCCATCATCAGCTTCCTCAAAGGGGTGCTGCCTGTGCGGTAAGATCTCTCTCTCTTCTCCCTTCCCAATCCAGTCTCTTGCAGTTATAGATTTGACTGCTAAGTTAAACAATTAGTGAGGAGAGATCATCCTCTGGGCTCTTAGTTCTGTAATAGTGGTTTTGTGGTTAAATTGAATTATTCATGTTGGGGGTGGAGGAGGACCATACATCTTGTTTTTTTGCAAGCCAGAACTTTTTTTGAGTGGGATAATAAACCAGGGCCATTTAATTAGGAGGAGAGGGGGTCCTGCACATATCCCTGTGATTCGGACCAAGTAAAGGGAACTGACATGAGATAAGGGTGTCATATGACAGGTGTTTTGTGAGTTCTACCAGGGTTTGCTCACTGCTGAATGTAGTGTGATGCTCAACTTGGCCAGGAGATTCCTTGATAGGCTTGATATGCCCCAGCACTCAGATGTGCAGAGAGAGGCGCTGGACTCTGAGATCACCTGGGAAGAAATTAAGAAAGCTATTTCTGGCCTTCAAAAGGGTAAAGCGGGGTGGCCCAGATGATTTTATAATGGAATACTATAAGTGGATGAAGGAGTCCCTGGTGGACCCCATATGGGAACTGCTGTGAGAGGAGCGGGAGGAAGGGAACCTTCCAGCCACATGCTATGAGGCTGTCATCTGTGTTTTACTAAAACCAGGTAAGGAACCCTCTGATTCTGCCGCTTATCACCCAATCTCCCTTTTAAACTGCAATGTGAAAATTATTGCCAAGATTCTGGCTAACCATTTGGATCAACTACTTCCAGGGTTGGTTCACCCAGATCAAACTGGATTTGTACGTGGGCGCCTCTTGTACCACAACATCTGTAAATTGTATAACGTGGTGTGGTGGGCCTCTCGGCATCTGGGGTGCACCTTGGTGCTGTCCAAGGATGCTGCGAAGGCATCTCACTGTATTGAATTGGAATATCTGTGGGAGGTGTTGGCCCGCTTTAGTCTGCATGACACCTTCATTGGGATAGTCAGAGCACTGTATAGAGTACCAAAAGCTAGAGTGCTGATGAATCGATCTCTGACAGATAAATTCCCACTGTTTCGTGGGACTAGGCAGGGGTCTCCTTTATCCCCCCTCCTCTTCGCTTTGGCAATAGAGCCACTGGTGATCTGTATTCGTGATACACTGAAAATCTGTGGGGTGCAGGGGAGATAGGGGAGGGTCCATAAGGTCACACTGTTCACAGGTGACCTTTTATTATATATCACAGACCCTAACCAATCTATGCTGGTTTTGTTCTGGGTCATGTTGGAGTACGCTGCTTTCTCAGGTTGCAAACTTAACCTGGCCAAGTCGGAGCTGCTTTTCGTGGGTTGGAATCGGGAGGCGGGTGAAAATGGCATCTGGGGCTACATGAGGTATCTATCTCCCTTAAATACCTGGGAATACACGTGGGCTAGCAATTGGACTCTTTGTACCACTTGAAATCTATCCCACTGATAACCACAATTTTAGGGGACTTGGAGAGATGGAGGGCTTGCCCTATTTCCTGGCTAGGGCATATCAATCTGATCAAAATTAATATACTTCCAAGCATACTGTACATGATGCAAATGCTTCTGATGGGGCTGACAAAGACAGACCTGAAGCTCCTAGGCAGGGCCTTCTCCACTTTTCTGTGGCAGGGTATGTGCCCCCAAATGTGCCTGCAGCACCTTAGGGCAGATGTCTCCAGAGGAGGCTTAAATTTCCCTGACCTGAGAGGTTACCACATGGCAATAGGTATCTCTCTGATTGGGTCAATTGCCCCCTAGAGTCTGGATGGTTAGATCTGGAGGAGATGGGGTGCCCTGGTTGACTGTCTGCATATTTTGCAAAGACGGGATGACAGGCCTGTTTGCGACTCGAGGACCTCAATCCTTTAGTGGTGTGTGTGTTGGAGGCCTGGGATCAAGTGAAGCATCATCGGGGTATGTTGGAGGATGCACCGCTGTTGGTACCAGTAGCAGGGAACCCATTCTTTCTCCCTTCCCTGTCCGATGGGACATACAAAGAATGGGAGCTCTGGGTGACCCGATAACTGGGTAACCAGTATAGTAGGGAGTGATTACGCTCCTTTGCGGTCCTGCTGGGGGGAAACGGGGCTGCCACACTTGCACTTTTTGAGTTATTTGCAGGTGTGGGCATTTGTGAGAGGGTTAAACCAGGACCAGATCACTGCATCAGCACTGATACCTGCTGAAAAAAACTGCTGTATGCTGCCTGGAAGGATCCCAAGGGTACTGTAAGGAAGGCTGTCAGCCCCGATAGACAGTATGTTCCTGAGCTCACATTGAAAAGTAAAGCTTTATGGGAACGGGACCTGGGAATACATGTCTGGGAAGAAAACTGGAGACAAGTGCTAAGTTCTCACATAGGTATCCTGATCTGTAACAAATATAGAGAGTCACAGTTCAAATGTGTACATCGGCTCTATTCCCCCCCCCAATTAGTACATAAATATCACTCTGAGAAATCGTCTATTTGTGGGAGATGCCTTGTGGATTTGGGTACATACTGTCATTATTTCTGGGCCTCTCTGGTTCTGCAGGCATTTTGGAGAACGGTGTCTGGGGAGATCTCCAACATGGAGTGGAGACAGTTGGCTATGGAGCCATCCACGCTGCTCCTTGCGGTAGAGGAATTTGAGGAAGAGGGCTAGGAATTCTTCCTCGTTGGATTCTGGACCTTTTGGTGCTAGCTCACCAGTGTATTTTGAACACATGGGTTTTCATGTGTGCCTCCCACGGTGCAGTCCTGGAGGGCTTTGGCAGTCCAAACCCTGGCCCTGGAGCGCTTGTTTTTTATCGAAGGAGGACTGCTGTGTTACAGCCTGGGAGCCCTTCTTGAGTTCTCTATCTCCTAATGAGGTGCAAATCCTGAGGGAAGGGATGATGTAGAGGGAATATTACACTCTGCAATGTATTTTCTAAATTTATTGTACAGTGGGGAGCAAGGGGTGGGCCCCTTTTGGGCTTTGTGTGTATGACACTTGTTTGCACTAATTTTGTTTTGCTTTTCCCTACCAGGCTCACACCTAATGAATATATTTATATTCTTGGCTTGCTCTTCTGATTTTCCCTAGTGTACCAAATAGACTTGTTAGAGGATCTAGTGCCATGTGATTGTGACCACCTTCGTTTGTTCTGCTTGTGTGTCTGTTGTTTGAATATGTGTGTGTTGGTTGTTTTTTTTCCTGAAATTCAATAAAAAGATAATACAAAAAAATCTCATTGAGCAATGTGGAATATTGCCTTCTCCATGCAGGACAGAGTGTTTCTGAGAGGTAAAATGAGTGCCATACCTCCTTGTAATGTGTGACAGTAGAGAGGTATGCTGAGCTGGACTATTCATGGTAAGTAAATAATCCCCCCTAAAATATCCAAAAACAAGTCCTAGGCATTTAATTAAATGAGGGTCATTGGTGGTGCTGGGACACCATGCAATTTCTAGTGCAAAAATGGTGAACCAGGAGTCAATGACTGTGTGGTGTTTAGGTTCGAATCCCACCGCTTCCCCTGGTTAACTGTGTGACTTTCAGCAATGCACTGGACCGCCCAAGGCTTCCTGTGGATTCTGTGAACTTAATTTCATGACAAACCATACCTCACAATCATTTGTCACTCACTGAAATGTGGGGCACATTGGATATCCAAAATGTAAGAAAATGTGAGACGCTGTCCCTCAACACATAGGACACGTGATTAAATGGAGTTACAAGCTCACATGTGGGAGGTATCGAACAAGCCTCAACTACGGTACCTGGAGAAAGAAAGGAGGGGGAATCAGCATCAACACCAACACAAGTTAGCCATCTGCAAGTTAACCGCTTGCAGTTCTGGTCCAGGCTCTGCTACAAAAAAAAAAAAATAATGATGATAATAATAAAGAAATAAAACACAGACCCCTTTGACAGCCCATGCAATCTGCCCTAATCACCCTGATCCATTGAAGTTAGCCAACTGTCTACAAGTTAACCCCTTGTAGTGCTGCTCCCAGCTCTGCCACTCGGCAGTGCCACCTCTTCCTTTACAAAGGAGCGGCTAGCTTGTTAGAGCAACTTCACAAGAAGCCTTAATAATTCAGGCATCCTGCCCCTTGACAGACTTTGATACCTGTGAAGCTTCTCAAGTCCTGGGCAAAATGTATTTTCATAGTAGTGGTGTTAAATGATGCTGTGGCTGAGATTTGAACATTTTCACCTACTGGGTTCATGAGGTGTGGTGATAGGAAGACTACGTAGAAAATTTGGGGTTAAAATCTCAAAAAACAAGGAAGTTATGAAGCAATGTTGAAATTCTTCAATGTTTTCTTATAAATTTACTACCAGTATTTTTCCAGATTCAGACCCCATATTTTCAGCACAGCCTTTTTAAACCCATATCACGAACAAGGCAGGTGTAATTTTTCAGACCCTCTCCAAAATATTTTTTTACTACACACAGAGCAGCTCAAAAGTAATTTGATAAGTATGAAAGAATTCTGCAATGCTGCTAAACCCAGGACCTCAGAGGCAGCAACCGTGCTGGGGGTGAATGCAGTACCACACTATTTTTATATGGACCACTTACATCCCATAATAACAGAAAAAATGAGTGGGGGAAACAATCTGAAAGAGAATCCATAGTTTTTGAGTGCTTATAAAGGAATGTTTAAGTTTTGCTTTACACTTAGTGGATACTGAGTAACTGGGTGTTGTCATGGAAGCAGAGACACCTTCTCCGACTTCCAGTGATGTCAGTGACAATATGGCAGCTTGATCCTGGGGCTCTCACCAACTCCCGACCTAAATCTGCTAACATCTGCTCGTAAATACATGGATTATTCTGCCAAGGGCACTAGATCCAAAGCCCTCCCACAGAGAAACCCATGGACTCCGGCACAAAGGCTGAAAGAGCTTCTAGCCCAGAAAAAACAGTGCTTGGATTTGTAGGCAGGCTCAGAGGAAAATATGGCTGCTGAGACTTCAGAGAATCCGAATATAGAAGATCTAATTGCCTCGATTATGCAGATGGCGAAAACAGTGACAAAGATTAACCAGACACTGATAGAACTGAGAACAGATATCAACAAAATTGAACATAAAACTGAACAACTTTAAATATGTTTCACTAATGTCTCGGAGCAAGCGGACAGGCATGATCATTTAATGTTGTATTTGCTTGCTCGGGATCGGGAGTTAACTCATCACATTGATGATCCTGAAGGCAGAAGCAGACATCAAAACATAAGAGTGTATGGCATACCAGAAGGGCTAGAAGAGGGCTCTCCCAGCATTATTATATTCCTGCAGAAGGTGCTGAGGGAATCATTCCAGCTGCCAGATGCCCTAGATCTCAGGATGGACCAGGCCCATTGTTCACTGGGCCCAAAGCCTACTAATGTTGGCGCACGTCCCCGATCCTTCGTGGCTAAGTTCACGGATTATACGACCAAGGAGGATCTGCTGAGGCAGGCCTGGCATGGTGGGGAGCTGCTCTACCAAACCCACAGGATCACTCTCAATAACGACTATACAACAGCAGTCCAGGGACAGAGAAAATTGGTGTGGCTGATCTTAAAGCAACTAAAGGAGAAAAACATAAGGGTGCAAATCCTCTATCCAGCTAAGTTGAAAATACAAACAGAGAGGGGTACCAGAATCTTTGTTGACTTACTTGATGCTTCTACCTATTTGCAAGAGCTCAGCATCGCTGTGCCCCCCTTACCAAGGAGCGCCTTGAAAAAGATCTGCTCGTCTCTGTGTGGTCCATAGCATAAAAAGGCTTCAAGTACGCAGGGCCAAAGAGAAAGAATATTTCCACAAACCACCCTGTGGACATCGGATCACTACTGCAAGTATATGGGGATGCTATTAAGATGAACAAGAATGCATCACACCTCAGGGTATCCGGAGAAATAAGCATGGCATCAGAAAATGGATCAGAGGCTCTGGAGCATTCCTGAAGGCTGCCGAGTACCAGGGTATATGGGACTGATGGACATTAAGACTGCCAACTAGCAGGTATAACTAGATGAAGGAGAACTTTCCTCCTTGTTTTTCTCTTCCCACCTTCCTGTCATTTTTCTGTCTCTCCCCCTTACAGAACAAATGAGTGGACTATTGGATTGTTGGTGGTAAGCTACACTCAACTCAAGTTATATCCAGGGGTACCTTGAATGGCCTCAGACACGATGAGTCTGGGGGACATTGGGGGATCCTACCGGAGTGCAGAGCACCTATATGTCTCTTACCTGAAACAGTGAGACTTCTACATTGAGGACACTTGTGCTGTTGATGCCAGAGACATTGACACTTGCTCTGATAATGTTGCCTACCTATACTGCATAATTTGAAGGGGGGAATGGGATGATTTGATGGGATGGGGTGGGGGGGTGGTATGTGCAGATGCAGTGCTCCAGCTGACCGCTGAGTATTCTGCCTGAGGTAGGGGAGCTCTTGACTCCTAGTGTCCTGGAAGAGGGGGGCTTGGAGACTATGCATCCCTCTCTGGCTCCTTGGGGGACCTGGGCATCTAGGGCCAGGAAAGGGGAAAATAAAAACAGGACCTGAAAATGGAGAATCCACCTATTAAAGGAGGTTACCTTCTTTGTTGCAGAACCCTATCAGGACCCTTGGATGGTTTTCCCCAGGAGGACTGCTAAAAGAATACTAATATAAATAGAATAATAGATAGGTTCGAGTGAATTACAAGGCTGTAATTCCATCGAGAGGTTCTGGGGACATTGGTAACCTCGAGAGCGAAGCTTGAGAGGTTCCTATGTCCCCAGAACCTCGAGATGGAATTACAACCGAGTGATTCACTTGAATCTAACTGTTATTTTGTAATATATGGATACGAAATGCTGACGAGGTTTTACCTCTGGATTCCTTGTGGATGGTTCCGTGCTGCTTGTTCTCGCTCTTCACTCCATCCCCCTTCCTGCGTGAGTCCTGCTTCTCTCTCTCTCAGGAATAAAAAGAAAAGAAACAAAAAAATCTATGCTTTGGACACTAGAAAAGTTGGTGATCCCAACGATAGTATTACGAGGACCGGAAGTATAGTATTATTGGACCGGAAGTATAGTATTACGGGGGCCGGAAGTATAGTATTACGGCACTGACTAAGGTATTACAGGGTTTTTTTTGTATGCTTTTTGGGGGTATTATTTTTAAAATCCATATATTACAAAGAAATAAATGCAAGCTGCATGCAGAGGGGCCAGGCATGGTACTAATACAAGCAGTTGTTAATTAAGGGAAATGAGGGGTCAGGGAGGAACAGGTGGGATCAAGTGCTACATCTGGTTTAAGCTTTGCAGACATCATGGATGCCAGGTACTCTCAGGCTGACATATCTGGGCCTGATTTCTTGGCTTCTCTCTGTAACAAGTGAGATCTGCAGCACCACAAAAGTGGTGCACCCCGGTCAGGGCCTCATACCCCGCCCAGATCGACCTAGGAAGCCAATATCATCTTCACAAGGAGATGTTCCCATTTACTGTCTCCTTCTATAAACTAAGGCCCAACATATGGGTCGAAGCATTACGGATTGTTATGCATGAAGTTCTTATTTGCAACTGGTTATTACAATATTTGGTTCTAATGATTACAGGTGTTAATGAATTAGTTATGTTTTATAGTGAAGCGTTCATAAAGTTGGGAAGATACATTATATTTAACATGGTAGTCAAGAATTATACCCACTGTTCTTATACAAGGTTGGATATAAGATGGCAGAAAGCTTTCTAGTCATATAAAAATGGTTAATGTCACCTCTCGCATAATGTCATATAATGTGAACGGCATTAAAAATCCAATAAAAAGAAAACAAATTTTGAAGCTGTTAAAAACCCAGAAGTGTGATCTAAATTTTTTGCAGGAAATGCTTCTTTCCCCAGGAGAGGCATTAAAATTCAAAACTAGGGGGTATTCCCAATTATACCATGCCTCACTGGAGAAGGGGGAAAAAGAGGGGAGTAGCTATTGTACTCTCAGAATCCCTTCCCTTTGAGGAAGAGGAGGAGGTCCTACCAGCCCCGGAGATGCGATACGTTATTGTTGTGGGACGAATACAGGAGACCGCAGTCAGTCTATTTATTTATTTATTTATTTTGTTTTCTATTAACCAGGTAGGTGCACCAGACAAGAGATTTTGCCTATTTTCAGGCACGACCCAGCAGGGTTACACATCAGAAACAGCAGATACATAGTGTCCACAACAGAATACAAAACATCTAGTTGGAAGGAAAATGCAGTAACACATGACAATTTAGACTACATGGCACATTCAGGACCAACAAGTAGAATATACATAGCATGAGGATAAATAGTAATCACAGTTACATAAACTTTTATAGAATTCTGAAAACAGTATAATTGACTAAAACAAGCATTTGTCAATGCCGAATGTTTGCTTACTGGCATTGGCAGTGGTAGTGTAGAAGTTACAGAACTGCATAATAGGAATGGCAGTGAAGTATTGAACTGAAGCCAACCCCACCACCACCCTGCAGAGAGTGACAGGCATCGGGGTGTGCATTTGGGTCGTCAGGCATAACGGCCACGCCATTTCACAACACCCCACTCTGCAGAGACTGACAAGTGTGACGTGGTCTTTGGGGTCTTTGTTCATGACCCCATTTCTTTTAGGAAATATGTGGGAGATGGAAAGCGATAGGAGAATGGGGTGAAGTTTGGGGTCAAGAGTCCAAGGCATACCTCGATGCCTCTCAGTGACTCAGGGTGTGGAATGGTATGAGCATCACAGGCAAGAATCCCAAGTCACACCCTGATTCCTGTCATTCTATATAGGGTTGGGCGATTTAGTTGAAAAGCCTAATACCTCAGGCATTCGTTGGTATTTTAACTCCAAATTTTCAACATGTTTGTTTTGTGACCCCACCTCATGAACAGGGGGAATATCAGTTTGGTAGCTGAAAGCTGGTTATGCACAGTGACTACGGGATTTAGCACCACAGGTGCAAAAATATTCCGAACAGGCTGTAAAAAATGACAGCTGTACTCTTTCATGGGGAGGTGTAAAAATGGCTATGTTGCAAATGTAGTAAAAATATTTAAAAATGGTGAAGTCACGAGCGTACATAGAAACTGTGCAACGCACACCCGTTATATAAATGGGTTGGGGATATTTTATAGCAGATTGTCAACTCAGACATTTTGGTGCCTCGATCATGAACAGTGTCACTGTGATTTTCTTTATCTGTGCCGAACAATGATTTCCCACAGCGACCAGCATCTCTGCACTGAAAGTGTGAAAACACACTTGACCATGTTGTGAAAAATGGCAGCTGTACTGTTCATAAGGAAGTGTTGAAAAATGCCACTAGTGAAAATCTGGACTGAAAATATTACTAAGTCATGAACTAATGAGGATGCGTGGAAACTGCACAATGCTCACTCGTAACACAGTCATTTATGGACTTTTGTCACCAAATTTTCAACATAGCCATTTAAGACCTCTGCTCATGAACAGTGTAACTGTGATTTTCTTAATCTGTCCTAAACATTGCTTTCGCACCAACAGCACCATTATGCGCTACATGTCGCGATAACACATTTTGGGTGACATATGAAAAATTGCAGCTGGACTGTTCATAGGAATTTTAATAAAATGGACATGTTGAAAATCTAAGTGAAAATATTAAATTTGCAAACTTACGAGCATGCATAGGAACTGTGCACGCATCGTCGTAAAAGTCATTTTAGGCATTTTTCACCAAGTTTTCAACATAGCCATTTTAAGACCTCTGCTCATGAACAGTGTCACTGTGGTTTTGTTAATGTGTCCCATACATTGAGTTTGCACACCGACTGCGCCATTATGCGCTATGGGTGAAACCGTTTTGGGCAGGATGTGAAAAATTACAGCTGTACTGCTCATAAGGAGGTGTGGAAAAATGGCAATGTTGGAAATCTGGGTGGAAATATTGAAAATTAAGCAAACCCTCTGATGCGTGGGAACTGTGCAACGTACACTCGTAAAACAGTCATTTTAGGAATTCTGTCACCAAATGTTCAACATTGCCATTTTAAGATCTCTGCTCATGAACAGTGACACTGTGATTTTCTTAATGTGTCCATACACTGAGTTCGCAACGACTGCGCCATTGTGCGCTACATGGGCGGAAACACGTTTTGGGTGAGATGTGAAAAATGGCAGTTGTACTACTCATAAGAAGGTGTGGAAAAATGGCAATGTTGAAAATCTGGAGTGGAAATATTGAAAATTTGCAAACCTATGAGCGTGCGTAGGAACTGCGCAACGCACGTTCGTAAAACAGTCATTTTTAGGAATTTTTTCACAAATTTTCAACATAGCCATTTCAAGACCTCTCCTCATGAACAGTGTCACTATGATTTTCTTAATTTGTCCCGTACATTGATTTCGCACATCGACTGCGCCATTCTGCGCTACAAGGGTAGAAACACATTTTGGGTGAGATGTGAAAAATGACAGCTGTACTGCTCATAAGACAGTGTGGTGAAATGGCAATGTTGAAAATATGGAGTGAAAATATTAAAATTTTGCGAACTTACGAGCCTGCGTAGGACCTGCACAACGCACGCTCGTTAAACAGTCATTTTTTGGAATTTTGGCACCAAATTTTCAACATGGGGTTTTGGGCCCCTTCTCATGAATGATGTCACTGTCATGGTGGTATTCAGTCCTGAAGGGTGATTTCACAGTCACTGTGCAGTCACTGCGCGAAATCACCCTTCGAGCCTGAATAACGCCATGACAGTGACATCATTCATGAGAAGGGGTCCCAAAACCCCATGTTGAAAATTTGCAGAAATTCCAAAATGCCTGAGATATGCATAAAGTTGAACCTCCTATCTAGCCCATTGTACAGCTTACGGCATTTCCTCAGTTCGCGTCGGCTTTGAAGAGTGCAGAGCGTGTTCCCGGTCCACGAAGATCGTCGCGCCTGAGTCCAGAGGTAAGTATGGGGTGAGGGGTGTGGGGAGGCTGGAGTGCGCAGGTGGGTGGGTGCGGGTTGTGGGAGGGGTTCGGGAGGCACGCAGGCAGGACCGCTTTTGTTTTACAGGTTAAACAAAAAAAGATGTCGTGGGACACTTGCCACGCTGAGGTGGGCTCCCAGCATGGCACCAGAACTTTAGGCGTTCAGCCAGCGGGGTTTGAGGCACCCGTCGACAACATGACGGATTGCCACGCTGGGGTGGGCTCCCAGCGTGGCATCAACTATTGGGAGGAGGGAGGAGACAGGCGCAGATTCAGCCGATGGGATTGGGCACCCCGTCTGCTGCTCGCTGCATGCTTGAGCGCGCTGCGCCCTCGGCTGGGGGAGCTCTGGCGTGAGCAGCTTCTTATCGCTGCTCACCAAGCGTAGCTCCCCTTTCAACTGTATGCCACTGCATTTGGGCGTGTCATAGACAGCTCCAAAATGCGATAACCAGAAACCGCACCTACCAGCATAGTGCCTGAATTGGAGGAGGTGACACACCTCCGAAATCTCCGATGAAGGCACTATGTTTCTTGCACATGCGTGCAAGCAAACATAAAAATACATATACAGCAAACACTGGGGGTACATAAGTGTTGAGAGGAAGTACTGCTCTCAAGGTGGAAGATCAGTGGAAGTAGTGCAAGTGAGTGGAGACAAGCAAGAGGTAGAGCAGGAGCAGAGACCTGAGCTCATAAGGTGAGTTCTTAAACTTTTTTGAAAGGCCCGGAGAGTAGCCGATTGTTTAACATAGAGTGGAAGGGTGTTCCACATTCTGGGAGCAGATACAGCAAATGCAAGTTCACCCTTCTTGGTGAGACATCTAAGCGTAACAAAGGAAGCATTTTGAGTAGATCTCAGTGTATAGAGCAAGTCAGGTTGTTTTAGCAGAGTTACAAGGGATCTTGGAGTACTAGTCCAGGTTAATTTATCGACCAGACAACCAGCTGTGTACAGATGATAGGAAGATGGGGTAAGCCAATTGAGAGAAGAATAGAGCTGACTGCGATGTGTTAGTTTAGGAGCCGCAAGGGCAAAGTGGCAGATACTATTATAACAAGTGCTCCATTTCTGGATTACTTGCTTGCTAGCATTAAGGTAGACTATAGAGCCATAGTTGAGGCAATGTCGAAGAATTCCCTGCTAAACTGGACAGCACAGCTGTTAAATACGTTACTTATGGACATGGGTATGGTGGATATATGGAAGGCGAAATATCCTCTGGCGAGAGATTATACATGTTACTCTCACAGAGCTAACGTATACGCTCCCCTGGGTTCTAACACTGAGTTTTATTCAAATCTGATTAAACTACTGGCAAAAAAGGCCAAAGGCCAATTGATTATGGATGGAGATTGGAACTTGATACTCAACAGAACTTTAGACTCCACCTCAAAGATCTTCAGTCCCAGAAGCTGGACAGCACAGCTGTTAAAGAAATTACTTATGGACATGGGAATGGTGGATATATGGAAGGCGAAATATCCTCTGGCAAGAGATTATACATGTTACTCTCACAGATTCAAATTTACTCCAGGTTATACATGTTTATAGCCTATGCCAAGGATATGGCCTCCATGTGTTCCATGTGGGTGGACACTGTGACCTGCTTGGACCAACAACCAATCTTTCTGGAGATGGAACTCCAAATCCTGAAGAAAAATACATAGTGGAGACTAAACGTCTCTCTTCTTAGGGATAGGGAGACTGTCTCAGATATCAAAAAAGTTATAAAGAAAATGGTAGAACTTAACACCAGCCCTGACATCACCCCACAAATCCTCTGGGTCATGGTCAAGATGATGGTTAGGGGTAAACTAATATTAATAGCTGTTCATAAAAAGAAGGAAAGGCAGCAGCAGCTAGATACCCTATTAGGACAACTAGGGACACTAGATTCACAACTAAAACAGAAATGAGAAAAACAGATAGAGACTGATTTAAAGACCCTAAAAAACAAAATACAGAATATACAAAAAAAAATAGAAACAGAGAAAGCATTAAGCTACCTGAAGCAATCGTACTATGAGGGGGGGGAGCGAGGGCCAGTAGGTTCCTGGCAACGGGTAGCCAATGCTACCATAACTAAAATAAAGCATCCTAAGACAGGTCTCGCGACTAGTAGTAGAGAGCAAATTGCTGCTGCATTTGTCTCCTACTATAAGACACTCCACTGGTCACAGCAGGAGACTACCACAGAAGAAAAGGGATGGTTCCTACAGGCTCTAAACTTACCTACACTAACTCAAGATCAAGGTCAGTCCCTGGTGAAGCCAGTAACCAGAAAATGTCCAAGTATCTTGAAAAAAACCAAGATGTCCCATAGGAAATATTTTTCTCAAGCTTGAGCTATGCTGCCACCCATATGTGAGTAATCAGCCTAAAAAAAGTCTCTACAAAAAAAGTAATCTGGGGGTGCAGTAGAATAACAGACAGTACTGTAATTCTTCTCCAAAAGAAACCAATAACTGGGTCTGAAATCTTAACCACAATATGGGACCTAAAGCCCGGAAAATGCCCAGGCCCAGATGGGTTTTGAAGCGAATTGTATTAGGCTCTTAAAGGGGAAGTCACCCCACTACTTCTGAACACCTTCAATGAAATCTAGAAGGAGAAAGGGCTAGCACACCTCTCGTGGAACTATACAACTATCTCGGTAATACAGAAGGAGGGAAAGGATCCTTCAGAGCATGGCTCCTACTACCCCATATCACTTCTAAACACAGAAGGTTCTACGATGCTGGTTCAACAACTAACTCGCAGACCGGCATCGCAGCACCAGGCTCCTTGTCAACTGCGAGTTGCAGTTGGCAGGGAACTGTGCACAAGAGTGACTGTTTTGTTCTTCAGGGGGCTTTTCCCCCCATACTCCCCATGTGGGGGGGGCCCTGCCCCCCCCACACCCCTGAACTAAAGGATTCTAACTCCAGGTCAGAGTTAGTTCGGGGAGGGGGTGCAGGTCAGGTGAGAGTGTTGCCAGGTCCTGCAAGCATCCCCTACAGTGGCTTGTCGCTGTTGTTGGCAGTGACGTTTGTCCCTGTAGGGGTTTTGCCGCAGAAAGTGTATACCAACACAGACTATAAAATATTCACAGCTTTATCCGTGTCAGTGGTTCAGTAGGTAGCACACTCGCCTTTGAGACTGGGAGATCAGAAGGCTGTGGGTTCTATCCCCACGTCAGGCACTTGGCTTAAATCCCAATATTGATGCTGTAGTGCAGCATGAGGGTGGTGCTGCACTCCTGAGGTGCCATCTTTCGGATGAGATGTTAAACTGAGGTCCCAGCTGCCTGTTCTGGTGGTAGTTCAGGTGGATGTTAAAGATCCCATGGTACTTTTCAAAAAAAGTAGGGGAATTTATTTATTCAAAGCACATCACAACACATAGCAAAATAATATCAAGAACTGCACAATTAATCCTAATTACATACAGCATTTACTAAGTGCAAAAACTCCAAAGGTAAAGTATACACTGTCCATAACCTAACCAGACTGTGGTGCTGAAGAAACCTTATAATGAGAAAGGGGTTAAAATAAAATTTGAAACTTGAAAAAAATTTGAAAAGTAAAAAAAAAAAAAAAAAAAAATTAATTAAAAGGGGGAGGTGTTAACATCCGTGATTTCTTTGTGAATCGACTTCATTTATATTTAATCAAAAAGAAGAGGCCTCTCCATTTTAATACTTTTCTAGAAGTGTGTAGACCTTGTCATTTAAGTATACAGATAACATAGCATTTTCAACCATGATACTTACAGTTTCAAATGACATTATTCTCTGGTACAGTACCCATTGGCATCTAGCTTGCCAAATATAACATTTTAAGCAGCAAAAAAATACTATTAGGGTTCCTTCATCATATCCATTTAAACCATGTGGTAATTGCCTATAATGAACAACTCCTAATTCATGCCCAAGATGCAAGGTAAATTCCATCTATTGTTAAAAAAAAGACCATAAGGGTTTTACATATGAACATTCAAACTAGAAATGCATCATAGTTCTTCTGCAGCTTGGCATGCATTGTGTGGACACTTTCGAGCCTCCTGAGCTTGGTGTTTGTTATTGCCTCGTATATTCAATCTTCCATACGCTGTGAGCCATAGAATTCCCCACATATGGTGTGGAATTCTGGGGTTGTTAAGTTGTGATAATACATATTGATTTTTACCTGGGGGCAATTTTTAAATTCTGGGACCTCAGGATATATTTGGAAAATAATAAAAGCATAGAGGTGGGGTCCTGATTTACCACAAATCTGAGCAGTTGTCAACCCGATTTTTGCAGTTTAGGTGATGCAGGTCTAAAGAATCCAGGAATAAGAAGTCCAGCTGTAAGTTTTGGGGGAGATGTTACCCACTGGGAAAGGAAACTGCCTAACGTGGTTTGGATCCATTTAGTACATAATGGGTCAGAGCACTGGAGTCCAGTTTTATTATTAAATGTGAGCAACAGAGAAGTAAAGAAGGTTGCAGAATCAATCATACCTAGTCCACCCTGCTTTTGGGGGACATAAGTAAAACATCTCTTGTTAGGGTTCAGCCTATTTCCCCATAAACATCTGAAAGAAAGAAGCATACCATTTGGATTCTAACTTAAGTGGCAGAGGGAAGAGCAATGCAATATACAATAAGCAAGGTATTAAAAAATGTTTACAAGCCTGAATTATTTTTATCTTAGACAGTTTCCAACCTCTCTATCTGGAAACCTTAGATTCTATTCCTTGTAATGCTGTTCCCCAATTTTCTAAAGGCATATTGTCGTGTCCAAAGGTAACCCCTAAAATGTTTAAAGGAGATGTAGAACAATGTGTTGAGAGGAACAATTGTCACTCTTTTACCCATTTAAGAGACAAATTTCACCTCCGCCGTGAGGATCATTTTAGATATTTACAAGTCTGACACTATATCACCTCTGAAAACAGGCTACAGAAAATAATTAGAGGAAAGACCCTCTTAGAAGAGTTTTTCTACTATAATAGCATGATCAAAGATGTCCCACACCCTCTCGCACAGCTGTATGATATTTTAATTAATCTAAACAATCCAGGCTTAGAAATAATTAAACAGAGATGGTAAAAAGAGCTAGGGATCTCGATCCCACAACAAATCTGGGACAGTAGACTGAACAGGGGTTGGCAAGTGACGAGCTCTCCTTCCTGGCGAGAATTTCATTGGAAGGTCCTACTTAGATATTTTCTTACACCCTCGAAGACAAAACATTTTAAGGTGGGAAGTTCGGAGGTCTGCTGGAGATGTGATAAGGCCAAGGGGTCTCCAACACATATTCTTTGGGAATGTTCCAGAATTACCTTATTTTGGAAAGAAGTACACTCGTACATGCAAAGAGTAACTGGCCTACAGATTCCATTTAGAGGGGAAGAGATGGTGCTGGGGCTTCCCTGCTTGGTCACAGGACCTAGACAAGAAAGGCTACTACCACAGATTATGAGAGTGGCAGCATTGAAGTCTATCACATCTAGATGGCTTTCCCCTCACCCCCCAACGATAGAAGAATGGAAGGTTAGAATGAGACAACTGAAATCTATGGAACAAATTACTTATAGTCTGAGACAGGATGGGGAGAGGTTCAGCGCCATCTGGTCCTCCTGGCAAGTCTTGGATCCGGATTAGAGAGCCTCGGACATTCCACCAAAAGTTTCATTTTATTTCTTTTAAGAAAAGAAGGTGATGCCTAGAAGATCTGTTTTTCTTAAACAGTAAGATCCCTTAAGGAGCCAATGTATTTAAGCTAGCTAAAACCTGTAGGAAGTATCAGGATGCCAAAGTTGAGTTATAAAATGTTCGATTAGTTTTTCAGATGTAAAGTCCATTTGTCAGTACAGTTCCTAACTTTGTTAACTTGGCAAGTCCGACCAGATTGGAGATAACGGGCAAAGCCCCCTTGTCTGGGAAGTAGATAAGGGACATTTAAGTTAAAGACAAGACAGAAAGAGGGGATGTAAAACAATTGTGTTTTTATGTCTTGGTAAAATATTTGTAAGATGGATAGGAATTTTTTAAATTGTTTAGCATCTCCCCGATAAATTTACTGACAAAGTTGCTTTTTCACGTATGGAATCAACCCATTAAGAAAAGTCCTATCAATGGAAATATGTAATGTTGTATAAAGTGATACAATGGATATTCAATAAAATATGAAGTACAAAAAAAAAAAAGGAGATGTAGAAATCCGAATACCTTTAATAGATATGTCTGGGTGGGAGTTTGGGCCTGTAACAAGACCCCTACATTTCTCTATATTTAGAGAAAAGTTAGAGACTCTAGAATAGTTAGAAATGACATGAAGCAGTGAAGGGATGTGATCAGGTTTTGACATAAAAATTACTATATCGTCTGTATATGCCTGTGTTATGAGGAGATCCCCCTGGGTAGGGCCTTGAAGTCCTTGCCAATGGGATATTGCACGTATTATTCTTAGTAGGGGTCTAATGAAAAAATGTAAAGTAGGGGCTTAAAGGACACCCTTGTCTGACTCCTGTTGCTATGTTTATTTGCCTTCCTATATTTTGTTTTATGACAGGTTGTACTCTGACAGAGGAGCATAGTACTTCTATCCAGTCAACAATGTCAGTTGGAATGCCATATTTTTCCAGGGTGGCAAACAAAAAGGGGTGGTAAATCCGATCAATGGCTTTACGTTGATCCAATGAAACAATGCAATCCTTTTTTTCTGTTTATTATAATGTTCTATTATATCCCTTATGATCATGACGGGGTATTGAATTTTTCTGTCAGGAAGTCAGCAAAATTGAGAAAAAATTATTAACTGAACAGATTTGTTTTTTAGTCTATTCTTTTGTATGGTAGATAAAAAATTTGAATCAGTGTTCCGTTGGTGCAGTGGTTGGATTTCCACTTGCAACACTGGCAAACCGGGTTCGGGAACGGACCTGGGATGTCGGAGGGCCAGCCAGAGGGAGAAGGATGCAGCATCCTGAGAACTGCTTTCCTTCTCTGGGGGAGTGCAATCAGTGCTTGATGGACCCATGGCGGAGGCCGGGGGTACTGCAGCAACTGGCACCAGAACGTTCAGGGGGGTGGGGCAGATGCCGGACGTCATTGCATGTCCCCGTCCCCAGAAAAACCAAGGAAAACTCTCAGTTGCTGGCTGCCCTATATGAAGCCCGCCTCTGCTTCAATTAACCTCCAGGCCAACCCTCCAACCTATCCCATAGTTTGAGGCACTGTTGGGGGCTTGTGCCACAGCCCTACCATGAGGAATAAGCCAGAGGGTATTGGAGAGTTGCGGCCAATTTGGACGTAGAAGCCTGAGGTCCGTGACTGGGCTGAGGTTCCGGGCAGCTGGCTGTAGGGGAATAAAGTATAATAAATCAAAAAAAAAATCAGTGTTTAGAATAGAGATAGGTCTCCAATTGTGTATGTAGGTCCTATCTCCTGATTTGAATAGAAACATCATCAGACATGTGTTGAACTGTGAAGGGATGGTTTTAACTGTAAAAAAAATAGGTAAAAACAGCTGCCAGACAGGCTTCAAATACTGATGCAAATACTTTATATACTTCATTAAAAAGGCTTTCATGCCCTGAGGATGTACCTTGTTTAAGGGAAGTTATCATTTATTCAGTTTCCAATGGGGTTATGGATAAAGTTAATTCATCTAGGTTATCAGGCTTATTTGGTACCTTAACTTTTGTTAGATAGGAGAATAAATCTTCTGACTCAGGAGGCTTACCCATGTTATGCGAGTTCAAATGCTCTGAGATTATTTTGTACATTTCCTCTTCTGATTTTGTGAGGGAACCGTGATTGTCTCTTAATTCCCGCATTGTCATATTTTTATTTCTGACCTTCAAACTTTCAAATGGGTCCCCTATAGGAGATTTTTGGGTGCCATACTGTAATTCCGTTCTTAGTGTTTTAGCTCTATCATATTGCTAGGTCCTCATTTCCTGTTTAATTGCTTCAATTTGTGGTCTATAGTCATGTTTAGACTTAGTAGATAGTGAAAATAAATATTGGAGCTGATTTTGAAGCTGCAGATATTTTAAAAATTGTATTCCTCTCCTTAGAGTTCCCATAATGTTGGAACCATAGTTTGAGATCCATTTTGGTATCTAGCCACCATGCACCTAAATCATCATACTGAAATTTGACTGAAGATCTAGCCAATTTCTGTGAACCCCACATATACTGGGAGGGCGCAACACAAAATTCACACGTAGACAGTTCTTCTGTGTTTCAGTTGTCTGATTCTTTTATTATAAATGTTGGCTCAAATCCTCTACGTTTCACCAATAAAATATTGGCTTCCTCAGGAGGTGCCTTTTGAAAACCTTAAAAAAAATAAATATACTGTATATAAATATCCTGCCTACATTACAAATCTTATAATACGAACAATATACAAATCTATTGGGTAATAATAGGTCCCTTACATCCTTGACACTGTAAATTGATATTTTCCACTTTAAATCGACTATAATCAATATAATTTCTAAGATCAAAAAAAGAAAAACATAAATGAAGCTAATCCGGTCACTATTGGTACTTGTCCCTATTAAATGGTTACAATATATGACTCTTGTCAAGCATTTATATTTATTTTATGTGTTTATAACAAAATACTCTTCCTTATAGTTCCCATATCAATTAAATAATGGGATCATGTTTTCTTATACATGTTTTAAATGAATTACCTGTTAAGGCTCTTGTTTTCCAGCACATCATTATTTAAAATACTTTTACAGGCCCCTTTTAATGGCAGTTCTGTAAAAAACAATCAGACATACTAAAGATCATTCTAATTTCACAATAACAATGTTGCTTTTCTATGCCTTGTTACACCAAAAGTCCCATACTGCGATGTACAACAAACAATACTCATACATAACATCAATAGCTAATTACTAACATTAAACTGATAGTTTCTACCTATCCAATTATGCATCATTTGCATTTACCAAACCAGTCATTATCTCAGTATCCCTAGTCCGCTGTGCTGTAATTGTGGACTCAACTACTTATTCACTCTATTTTGAAAAGTCGTTTGCAATATGCTAAAAGCCTCCTCATTTTTATCTTGATTGCGTGCATGCGCAAGAAACATGTTGCGACAGGTTTGTCCAGGAGCAGGTTATGGAGGTGCGGCACTGTTGTGGCCAGTGCCCCCACAGCCTGCAAAGGCTTGCCCCAGTTCCCCCAATGCCGTGGCACGCTGCTGCTGACACTAGTTCAGCCAGCATGCCACAATTTTCTAAAAAATCAGCCGCTGCAATCAGGGGCCGCCTCATCATTGCAGCATCAGCCATCCGCTGCAATGAGGGTGTCCGTCATTGCAGGCGGGATGTAAAACCCCTGAGATTGTTTGTGAACATGGCGGCGGCTTGCCGCCGTGTTCCTAAACAATATAATATCCCCACCATGTTTAGTTGCCAGCCAGGGGGCCCCAATCCCGTTGGCATTCTCTCCAGCTTTTGTTCCTGCCGACAGGGTGCCCAATCCCCTGTCAGCTATGAAGTGGAGCCCGGTTTGTTTTATTTGCCGACCGGGGAGCCCACTCCCTGTCGGTATTCTGTTACCCCCACTTTTGTTCCTGCCGACGGGGTGCCCAATCCCGTTGGCATAATGATACCCCATGCTCGCCAGCAGGGTGCCCAATCCCCAGTCAGCTACTGCTGCCCCTAAGAAGAAAGCCTCTGCTGTGCACACTGGGAGCCCCACCTCAGTGTGCCAGAGGCCAAAGTGAAAAAAACAGTCCCGGCGATGTCGTTTTTTTTGTGTGTGTTCACCCTGGAAGCAGGAAACCATCCCTCGGCGTTTGCCCTGCCTCCCACCCGCAACCCGCACCCACCAACTGCATGCCCTGCCTCCCCACACCCCCCTAACCCCATACTTACCCTAGGAGCTTGGCACGATGATCTTCGGTGGACTGGGAACACGTCTGCACTCTTCAAAGCCAACCATGAACTGAGGAAATGCTGGTAAGCTGTATAATGTAATACATAGGGTTTTTTCAACTTTACTGCATATCTCGGGCATTTTTGGGAATTTTTTCACCAAATTTTCAACATGGGTTTTGGGACCCTCCTCATGAATTCTTGAACTGTCATGGTGTTAATCAGCCCAGAAGGTGATTTCACGGTCACTGCGCGAATCACGTTTTGGGACCTGATATAAACAACAGTGCCAGTGTTTATGGGTGGGCTCTCCAAAAGCCTATGTTGCAAATTGGTGGAAAAAATCCCAAAAATGACTGTTTTACGAGCGTGCGCTGCGCAGTTGCTACGCATGCTCATAACTTTGAGAATTTGCAATATTTTCATGCCAGATTTTCAACATTGGCATTTTGTTGCACCTCCTTGTGAACAGTACAGCTGTCATTGTTCACATCCTGGCAGAAATATGTTTTCACACTTCCGGCACAGAATAGCACGGTCGCTGTGGGAAATCAGTGTTTGGGACAGATTAAAAAAATGACAGTGACACTGTTCATGAGTAGAGGTCCTAAAATGGCTATGTTGAAAATTTGGTAATGATACTCCATAAAATGACTGTGGTACGAGCGTGTGTTGCGCAGTTTGCACGCACGCTCGTAAGTTCGCAAATTTATAATATTTTCATTCCAGATTTGCAACATTGCCATTTTCCTACACCTACTTGTGAACAGTAAAGCTGTCATTTTCCCCATCCTGGCCGAAATGTGTTTTCACACTTCCGGTGCAGAATACAGCGGCCGCTGTGGAAAATCACTGTCCAGGACAGATTAAGAAAATGAGAGTGATACTGTTCATGAGCAGAGGTCCTAAAATGCCTAAGTTGAAAATCTGGTGATATTACCCCATCGAATGACTGTGTTACAAGTGTGCGTTGCACACTTTCCATGCAACCTTGTAACTTCGCAGATCTGTAATATTGTCGCCACATTTTCACCAGTGGAATTTTTCCACTTTCCACACATTCTTCCACATCCTGACCGAAACGTGTTTTCACAGTTACCACGCAGAATAACGCAGTTGCTGTGGGAAATCACTGATCGGGACAGATTAAGAAAAGGACAGTGGCACTGTTCATGAGCAGAGGTCCTAAAATGCCTATGCTGAAAATCGGGTGATGAAACTCCATAACATGACTGTGTTACAAGCATGCGTTGACCTGTTTCCATGCACCCTTGTAACTTTGTAATTTTGTGATATTTTCACCCCACATTTTCAACAGTGGCATTTTTCCACACCTCCTCATGAACAGTACAGCTGCCATGTTTTACATCGTGGCTAAAATGTGTTTTTGCACTCCTGCCGTAGAATAGCACAGTCGCTGTGGGAAATCACTGTGTGGGACACATTAAGATCGAATGAGTGAGAGGGGGGAGTGACCGTGCTCAACTGAGCTCTGTCGGGACTGCTGCGGATTTGTTTGTGGGCAGAGAAAGGGCCCAACGCAAGAGCCCAGTACAAAAGGGCAGCCTGCAGCACTAGGAGAAACAGAACGAGAGAGCGAGTGAGGGAGGGGGAGTGAGCGAACTCACCGGAGCTCTTTCAGAACTGCTGCGGATTTCTTTGTGGGCAGAAAAAGGCATCAATGCAGGCAGGGGCCCAGTACAAAAGGCCAGCCTGCAGCGGTGGGAGAAACAGTACGAGTGAGTGAGACACGGGGACTGAGTGAGCTCAATGGAGCTCTGTCAGGACTGCTGCGGATTTCTTTGTGTGC
The DNA here is from genome assembly GCA_016271365.2 of Neoceratodus forsteri. Classification (NCBI taxonomy): domain Eukaryota; kingdom Metazoa; phylum Chordata; order Ceratodontiformes; family Ceratodontidae; genus Neoceratodus; species Neoceratodus forsteri. The sequence goes on along the minus strand of CM028133.1, from coordinate 78,099,434 downwards.
AGAAAAAGGCGCCAATGCAGGCAGGAGTCCCGTACAAAAGGGCCGCTTGCAGAGCCAGGACAAAGAGACTAAGCGTGTGAGAGAGGGAGACTGAGCGACCTCAACACAGCTCTGTCGGGAGAGCTGTGGATTTGTTTGTGGGCAGAGAAAGAGAGCAACATAAGAGCCCAGTACAAAAGGGAAGCCTGCAGCACCGGGGGAAACAGAACAAGAGGCAAGTGATGGAGAGGTCAGCGAATTCACGGAGCTCTTTCAGGACTGCTGTGGATTTCCTTGTGGGCAGAAAGAAGGCATCAATGCAGGCAGGGGCCCAGTACAAAAGGCCAGCCTGCAGCAGTGGGAGAAACAGTACGAGCGAGTGAGACAGGGTGACTGAGTGAGCTCAACGGAGCTCTGTCAGGACTGCTGCGGATTTCTTTGTGGGCAGACAAAGACGCCAATGTAGGCAGGAGTCCCGTACAAAAGAGCCGCTTGCAGAGCCAGGACAAACAGAATGAGTGTGTGAGACAGGGAGACAGAACAACCTCAACAGAGCTCTGTCAGGACAGCTGCAGATTTGTTTGTGGGTAGACAAAGGTGCCAGTGCATGCAGGGGCCCAGTACAAATGGGCAGCCTGCACTGGTGGGAAAACCAGAATGAGCGAGTGAGAGAGGGGAAGTGAGCGAGCTCAACAGAGCTGTATTGTAAGTGCTGCAAATTTCTTTGTGGGCAGAAGAAGGTGGCAATGCAGGCAGGAGTCCAATGAAAAAGGGCAGCCTGCAGCGCCGGCAGAAACAGAATGAGTGAATGAGAGAAGAGGAGTGAGTGAGCAAGGTAAACAGAGCTTTGTCGGGACTGCTGCAGATTTCTTTGTGGGCAGACAAAGGCACCAACAGATGCAGGAGCCCAGTACAAAAGGGCAACCTACAGCGCCAGGACAGATAGAAATAGTGAGTGACACAGGGGGAGTGAGCGACCTCAACGGAGCTCTGTCGTGACTGTTGCGGATTTCTTTGTTGGCAGGAAAAGGTGTCAATGCAGGCAGGAGCCCAGTACAAAAGACCACCCTGCAGCGCCGGCAGAAATGGAACAAGTGAGTGAGAGAGGGGGAGTCAGCAGGCTCAACAGACCTGTGTCGGGACTGCTGCAGATTTCTTTGTGGGCAGAAAAAGCCCCCAACAGAGGCAGGAGCCCTGTACAAAAGGGTAGCCTGCAGCACCGAGAGAAACAGAATGCACAAGTGAGAGAGGGGGAGTGAGCCACCTGAAAGGAGTTCTGTTGGGACAGCTGCAGAACTCTTAGTGGGCAGAACAAGGTGCCAACACAGGCAGGAGCCCAGTACAAAACAGCAGCCTGCAGCACCGGACGAAACAGACTGAATGACTGACAGAGGGCCACTGAGCGTGCTGAACACACCAACGCAATCAATATTCAGCGTTGACAAATGCTTGTTATTCTAATTCCTAAACAGGCTAATGTTGTAATCATAGGAGAACCACGTGTTCTTTTGTTCCATTAAACTCCAATATAGTGGCCATTTGATGTTCTGCGGCATCTCGCTACCCCAAAGTAATTCTGATGCTAATCACTTGTTCTTTTGTTATCTTCAATTAACCTTTACTAGAGTGGCCAGCTGATTTTCTACGGCACATCACAACCCTGAAATAATTCTTATACAATCAGTATTCGTTACTACATATACCTTTACTTTTACTGCACCATCTCCTTTGCCTGTGCTTTTGATTTCAATTAACATTAGACAGATTATGAGCCTATTAGAGTTAATTGTCCTCCGTATGTTTTCAATTTGCCCAAAGCTAATTCTCTCTAAATAGTTCAATTTTATCCTGATTCTCTATAAACGTTAATTGAAAATCATCCCTAAAATAGTTAAACAAAATAACATTGAAATAACATTAAGATTATCTGTGGACAACAGACAAAGCTTCTAGTTTTAAACACCACTTCAAATTCTATGGTGATTCCTACTCTCCTCTCGTGATTCATAAATTACATGTTTATTTAGCTAACATTATGCGTAGCCTATTATTTGCTCCAACTTTTATTACTTTATAGCTTTCCCCATTTTACAATCTCACAATTACTGGGGCAACTTGGGCATTTAATTTGAATTTTACAAATACTTAGTTATTTTCCACACAGGCACACGCCATTAAATAGTTTAACTAAACAATGTCCTTCCAAGATATACTGCACATAAGCTGCAGAAAAAACAGCAACCCATTGCATTCTATCTTTATATAGAGGATTGTGTATGAGCAAGCATACACAACAAGGCAGTTGTGATCGAGAGGTTTCCATGGTAACCAGAGACCTCAAGAGCGTAGCTCTAGGGTCCCATACCACAGAAACCTCAAGCTCTTACAACTGTCTTGTTTGTATAGTTGCTCATTCTAATCTTTATAGTATATGGGCAACCATATGCAGTACTTGGTGAACACAGGAACAAGTATCTGTCAAAAAAGCTTCTTCTGTTTCTGCGCCGCATGCTTGCTTCCGCATTGCCGATGGCACGCTCAATGCGCATGCGCAAATGTGTTCGATCTTGTTGTGCTGCACCGGTGACGTACTCGGTGCAGCACAAGATCATGACGCACCAAGTGCAGGAAAACAACGCTGTTCCAGGCATGGATTTCCATGCTGAACAGCGTTCTACCATACACTATATATGTATTTCTGTTACTAGTTCAGCCGCTAATTTCCATTCCATTCCTTTATTTTTTCAGCTTACTAAAGCCATAATAGCCTCTAGTAAATGCAGTGCTTAAACCTTTACTTAACTAGATATTTTTATATGTACAATTCATGTTAGTGATGTTATTACCTGCCTCTACTTCTCCATGTCAGTCTGCGCTGCAGCTCAGATTTAATCCATATGGATTCATGTGCATTCCACCCTGCTTTTATGCGTCTAACCACCTAAAGTGACGTCTCCATATAAATCACTTGATTTTACTCAATCTAGCCTTAAAGTAACAATGATTTTTTTTTACATGTGTTATAAAAGCTCTTATTATGTATATCATCATTCTCTTTGCCTATACGAAAAAGAAACCTACTGTATGGCTTATCATTCAAACTAAATTCAACAGCTTTTAAACTTCTAGCTAGCACTTCACTCGCCAGCACCCATGGCGGTTCTAGCCTTTGACTTCGCTAAGGAGTTCGACTCATTAGAATGGCATTATCTTCATAATGTTTTGTCCCTCTACGGGTTTGGGCCCTATTTTCGGTCCTGGATCTCCATGCTATACCATTTACCCACGGCCCGTAGTGTCACTAATAGAGATATTTCCGCTCCCTTCCCACTGCAGAGAGGCACCAGACAAGGCTGTCCCCTTTTCCCTCTACTATTGATCATCACCCTTGACCCCCTGATCAGGAAGCTCCTAGGCACCTCGGATGTTACCGGCATCCCTGTCGGAGCGCACTTGTTTTTAGTTAACGCCTATGCGTACGACATGCTGCTCACAATATCCAACCCCGACCTATCTGTAAAGGCAGTGCTGTTAATTCTGCAGGAGTTCACATGCCTCTCTGGTTTATCACTAAACTAGAAGAAAACAACGCTGACCCCGCTGAATACAAAGCGTGGCCGCAACTGTCTAACAGGCACCGACATTACTTGGGCCCCCCAAGGTTTTCCCTATCTGGGGGTCTTTATCCCTGAGGCGTGGGGCAGATCTTGAGAAGACCAACTTTGCCCCACTCTTGACTTCTTTCTCAGCAGAAATGCAAAGATGGTGCAAAATGTGGCTGTCTTTAAAGGGTAAAGTGGAGGCAATCCGAATGTTCGTACTATCGAGGGTTCTGTACCTCTTTAGCAGCCTTCCCATCCCGTTATCTCCTAAGCTTTTTTCCTCCTGTGACAAGCTTATTTCCTGCTTCCTATGGGAAGGTAAGGCAGCATGCTGGGGGCATGCTAAGATGAGGTCCCATTGGTCTAAAGATGGCTTTGGTTTGCCCTGGTTTGGAGGATACCACCTAGCCTTTCGGCTGGCTCAAGCCACTGCATGGTTTGTCCCTGGCCCCACTCCACCTCCACCATGGGTAACTCTTGAATCCACCCTGCTCCCTGGCAATTCCCTTTTCACACTCCTTATGGACAAACAGCTACCCAAAAAACAAATTACTCCTATTACGGAGCATACCTGCAAGATGTGGCGTCGGGCTATGAACTTAACCGGGATTCCGAACTCGGACCACTCCTCCTCGACTATTTATGCTCCTTTGTGGCATAACAAATGAATAACCATGGACCGTAAACCTCTGAATTGGCCCCATTGGACCTCTAAGGGCATTCGTGTCGTGGGAGATCTTCTTCTCGCCGACAGTCTGACGTTGATGTGCTTTGAGCAGTTGCAGACTCGCTTTGGCCTCCAGGGTCATGATTTCTGAAGTTATTTCCAAATATGCAGTGCTCTTACCTCTCTTGGCCAAACACAAAGAGTTGGGTCCATGGGAGTGTCTTGCCACGTTGCACAGACCTAGGCAAGGGCAGGGGTGGGTGGGACTTTTCTATAATGTGCGGACAGATTCACAGCCGGATACGACCTCTGCATGCCGAAGGGTGTGGGAGCTGGAGCTCCGATGCACTCGGACCTCACAGGTGTGGAGCAATTGTTTAAAAGTGGCCCATACAGCTTATGAGGATGCTAGGAGCTGCCTGATTCAACTAAAAATTCTCCTAAGGTGGTATAGGATGCCTGCGGTGCTCTTTAAAATTGGGGTGTTGAAGCATGACAAATGCTGGAGGTGTCAATCCTCCCCAGCCCCCTTACTTCATCTTCTTTGGTCTTGCCCAGCCCTTCAGCCATTCTGGACCTTAGTATTGCAGGATTGCTCGAGAATCGTGGGGAAAAGTCTCTCCCTATCTCAGGACACGCTCCTTCTAGGTGACTCCTCCATGCTGGACCCCATTTCGATTCCACTTAAAATGTGGAGCCTTGCCGCGCTTATGGAGGCCAAACGGGCCATCCTGATTAACTGGGGGCTAGCCAATGCCCCCTCTGTGGCTGCATGGAGAGCTACCCTCTCTAGACTGGCATCTTTTGAGAGGCTCACAGCTGTGGGAAAGGGCTAACTTCACAGATTTCACAAAAAACGGGATGCGTACGTACATTCGCACTTATGCGCAATCCCGCCACCTCCTCCTCGCAACCCCCCGGTACTATAAGTGCTGGGACTGTGGGGCTCCCTCCTTCCCCACTAACAGTTCTGTTTTCCTTGTATGTTACTTGCCCCTGATTATTGTCTGTGTCCTTTCTGTTTCCTGGGTACTGTATCTTGTTAGATAGTTGCCAGCAAGGTAGGAAGAAAAGCATGTTTGGTTACTTCAACACCATGGCAGGGTCTCCCCATTGAAGTTTGTCCTGCTCATATATATTGCTTCGGACACTGCTTAGTCGATGATTAAACAAATGTTTGCTAGAGTTTGAGCACTGTTCTATTACAAAACCTTACGCTTCACTATGTACTTGGCTTTGATCATTAGTAGACCAGCACATTATACACAGTTCTCTATCTGTTTTAAATGGCAATAGGTGGCTATGTAGGTAGCTGGTTCATCGCCATGACTGTAGTTTGCACTCTGTTATATGAAAAAACAAAAACTCAATAAAGTGTTATATGTTAAAAAAAAAAAAAAGACTTTTCCCAACATGATGCCTATCAGGCCTGTCCTCCAAACCTCCCTTGTACCTAATGCGAACGGCATTACGTCTACGGGCAGATTCATTTTTAGTTTTGGAAAAAAAGTCTGACAATAAAGATCTTTGGGGAATATTCTCTGCCATATTGGATTGCCCAGTTTGTTGATCCTTCTGATCATGTGGGAGCACCCTTTCAGCATTGTTGTTATTAGTAGCAGGCACAGAATGCGGGAGAACTGCTGTCTTGGATTCTTGTACTCTAGGTAGTTTAAGTGGATGAGATGAGTCCATATCATTTTTTGACAATGTCTGTTTGTACTGATGGTGTGGATGGTATACAGTCTTGTGGGCCTTCACCCTGAATTGCTGGCTGCCATGCTGGGGAAGCTTGAGATATGGGGTCCTTGTCCCACTCTGGATGCGGTAACCAAGTACCATCTGGATACTGCTTCCATCCCGCTTTTTTAATGCTTTTTCAGGAGACCATTTGGCAAAGGGGTCCACACTCTGTGGTTGACTATCAAAGGCAGTCTGAATTGCAGAAGCTACAGTTTGTGTAGTGGTCTGGGCCTGAACATTATCAAATGCCTCATCTCTACCTGTAATGACCATGGGGGAGAGATTGTGTTTAGCCAGTGTCAAAGCATCCCTTTTTTGTCTAGTTTCCTCTTTTTTGTTATTTATTTTGTTCGAGCCTCTTGCAGTAAAAGAAAATGCAGTGGCTTCTGTTTATGTACCATTGTTCGTTTGGTAAAAGATGGGGTTAGTACAGCCGTTTGTGGTGTTATCTTGCTGCAATTGCTTAGATATCATTGTGGTCACTAAATTACTCTCTGTTCATGCTTTAGAACATGCAACTTGTGCAGAAGTTGGGCGTGAGGTGTCTACTACTTCTGCAAATTCTGGTTGCTGTCTCATGTTTTCCCTTCCAAGATTTCCCTGAGCCACTTCTTCCCACAGCTCTGGGCACCCACTTTTGTAAGCAGTTCTGCTGCCAGTCACATTTGAAACAGAATAAAAAATTTTAGATGGTACCTGAGGGAGGATAATCTTGACAGCACGCTCTGCATTCATAGTCTTTGATGTTCTTGCATCACAGGAACCTTTCCGGAGTAATGACAGCTTCACCTCACCCTTTGGCAGGAGCTTCCTTCACTTGTAACACAGTCAGGTCTCTCTGTATCTGTAGCTTTTGGCGTTCAAGCCATTCTTCTTCATTTTGAAGGTCCTGCTTTATTTTCTCATGTAATTCAGCATCATTAACCATAGGCATATCCATTGGTATTTTACTTAAAGGGAAACAGTGGAAAAGGTACAGCTTTACCCAGGCACTACAAAAATGCCTGATTAGTGCTTTCAGATGGTAACATTTTTTAACAAATAACTCTAATTGATTTTTTAGTAATTTAAACAGTGGCCTTCAACTTTCACTTTCTATTGCTGAGAGCCACCATTTCATGAGTAGCAGAGAGCTTTCTGAGCTCACTTTATGCTAATATGTCCTGCCAACCAATAGCTGAGGTCAAACAGGCATATTAGCATACAGTGAGCTCAGGAAGCTCGCTGCTGCTCATGAAATGGCTGCTGCCAGCAACAGGAAGTGGAAGTTACGGGTAGCTGTTTTAAATTATTAAATAAAGTTGTTACTGTCTGAAAGCACTAGTTGAGAGTTTCTGTAGTGTCTGAGGAAAGCTTTTTCTTTTCCATTATTTCCCTTTAAATCTTCTGTTGATACAAAAATATCATTACCTCCTTCCATCTTCATTCATAGGTTCCAAATCTGCATAATTTTGTTGTGTAGCCTCTTGTGGCAAGAGATCAGAGAAGGAGGCCTGCTCCTCTGTCTCTGCTGCTTCCTCCACCTCCAGTGACTCCTGCAGAGTAGCCATCTTGCAAATGGCCAGCAATTCCCCTACTGGTGAGTAGGAGAATTTCCCCGGTGCCCTGGCCAAATTTCCCCCATTCACTAAAAATACCACCAACAGGTTAATCTGGTTCAAGGTTAGTTGGCATTCAGTTGGCATATCCACCTCCCCCAGGCTGTGCCTGAAAATAGGCAGAATTTGTCTACTGCACTTACCTGGTCAACAAAACTAAATAATAAATAAAATAAATATAATAGCTGCATGCCTTAATATACTAATCCCCCAGATTGTCTATATGGACTAAATGGGTTTCATACCTGGTAGACAAGCCCCAGACAGCATCTGCCACACGATTAATATAATAGACACTGTCACCCTTGATAAGATTCCAGCATGTGTGATGAGCTTGGACGCAGAGATAACCTTCAAAAAGGTATCATGGAGCTTTCTCTTCCTTGTCTGGGAACATCTAGGCTCACCACAGACCTTTATAGATAGCCTGAAGGTCCCATATGTGGCTTCACAGGCCAATGGCTGTGTCAACGGCGGGATCTCTGACAGATTCTTACTGGGCAGGGGCACGCGGCAAGGCTGCCCCTTGTCACCTATTCTGTTTGCCCTTTACAATGAGCCATTAGCTAAGATGATCAGAAATGACCCTCTGGTGCAAGGAGTGGAGCTGGGAGACATGGAACATAAAAATCTCCCCGTGCGCTGATGACGTCTTTCTTTACCTCTCGCACCCGAATGACTCTTAGAGTATGGACACTTTTAGAAAAATTCTGTTCCCACTCAGGTTACACACTGAATAAGAACAAACAGAAGTCCTCAAATTTTACTATAACTCATCCACAATAGTATTAAAATTATTCCCCCTCAATTGGAAAGCCTGTAGGCTTAAATATCTGGGAATATTAATCCCTAAAAATCTAAATAAACTATGTACTGATAATGTTGATCCCTTAACAGCTCAAATAAGACAAGACATCACTAGATGGTCACTACTGAACTTCTTGATGTACTCACAAATCTAGTCAGTAAACATGAATATTTTGCCCAGATTCCTCTACCTTTTTCAGTGCCTGCCCCTCTGTATACCCAAATCTCAATTCCGAGCATGGCAACAGATAATTACTAAATATGTTTGGAAAAAATCATGCAAATTGATAAAGCAAATGGGGGAAGGGCTCCACCAAATTTAGAAGACCATTTCCTAGCTGACCAGCTAATATTTGCATTGCTGTGGTTGGTAAATGGGTATCAAGCCCATTGGAAAACCATAGAAATGCGGCATGCTGATGGGATATCTCTGAGGGTCAGGGTCATGGACTCTGCACTCCGACATGTTGATGAGGACATTCCCCTGACCACAATACGTAACACCCTAGGTGCCGCACATAGAATATGGGCAAAATATCACCTTGGGAATGTTATATGGCCTTTCAAATGGTGGAGGCCTCCCCCCCCCAGCATGTTTAGATATAGAATTCTGACATTGGTCCAAAATGGGGCTGTGCTATATGGAACAACTAATGGAAGGAGGGATAATTCATGAATTTCATAAAATCAGGGCCATATATAAATTGAGAAATGTAGACCATTTTCGCTACCTGCAACTGAGATCCCATGTCCATGATCTACAAAAGAAACCTCAACTGCACCCAGTCCCTTAAAAAACGATGGAAACAGAAAGCCAATGTGCAACTGACAGAGGCTGAATGGGCCAAGGTATATGGTATGGCTAGCAGAAGAACTCATTCATCTCTCTGGCAAGAATATGAATGGAAAGTTAGGACCAGATTTTTTACACATCTGTAATACAAAGTAAATGGAATACAGAACGTACTCCAGCCTGCTGGAAGGAATGCAATGAGGCTAGACCTAACAATTCGCATATTTTCCTGCAATGCCCCATGCTACAGCCTTACTGGCAACGGGTAATACAGGCCCTACGTGCCCTCTTCTCTGTTAATTCCCCACTCAATATACCACACCTAGTACTGGGCTTACTGACCCCCAAAATAAAGGGGGCTGATCAACTATATCTGTGGGGCATCTTAATCGCCGCGGCACATAAGGCTATTACAAGAAAGTGGCTGGCGAAAGAGCCTCCTACCTTCTAGCAATGGCTCTTCATAGTGGAGGAGATACAGACCATGGAGGAGCTAACTTATAAAGTTAATCTCAAAACCCACATTTTTGTCTGTTGATGGTCTGTATGGGTTCATTGGAAAGGGGCCATCCTGGGGGAAGGCACATAGTGAGAACAATGTGAGTACTCAGTTTCTTGTGGATCCCTCCTCTCCCTGCTTCCCCCATTCTTACACAATGATCACCTATCTGAGTGATAAGAACTCATCGCTTAACCCTAAGGCTCTGGTTGGAGGGAGAGATGGAAACTACTGGGGACCGTTCCTACTGAAACTAGGGGGTAATATGGATTGTTTGGGAGAATTAATTAATGCCATAAACTATATGTGAAATATGAGCTACTGCTGTGTTTAGTATGTAATTTACTATGGCCCGGATATTCAAAGGGGTTGCGCCTGTGCAACCCTGCATTGTGCCCCGGCAGGATATTGAAAAGGCTGCCTGGTGCAGCGCAACTTCTGATGTGCCAGGGCACAATGTAATGGTATACAGTGCAGATGCAGGGGGTGTGCCCATTCATATGCAGCACATCCCGATATTCAGTCCGGGATGTGCGGCACATATGCTGGTGCAACCCTGCATTGCGCCACATAGAGGGCTCAAAGTTGAGCTCTTGCAGATTAGGAGCAACACCCGGCCACCCAAAGGTGGAGTGCAGTATTGCAGGGCACAACGCAGCAGCCCAGCCATGGGTGGCCACCTGCCCACCCAGAACACCGTCCACAAGCACACACTGAACCCGGAACCCCCCTGCCAATGGTCACGATCACGTGGTATATGTTTAAAATGAAATCCCTGGTAGCCTAGTGGCCCCCCCACTTGAGTTCCATATTTGGGACTGTCTAGTACAGTGTGCCCTGCAAACCCATTGGTCCACACAGGGGACCAATGGGCTTACAGCCCATACTGTACTGTCATTCAGCGGGTGGCCAGGCGGTATGCAGGTGGGATACAGCCACCCGCCAATGAAGGGGGAACGAGGTGGGCAATGGGTCCTGTGTGGGTGGGAGGGTGGTGCCACTGGATCATCAGGAAATTACATGTGGGCAATTTACCGTGATCGGGGACCCAGGAGGAGGGGTTCCACTAGACCACCAGGGACTGTATTATTATACATCCATCAGGGCATCGGGGTACCACTGGACTACCAGGGAGTGGATTATAATACTTCCACCATGATCGGGGACTTGGGAGGGAAGGGGTCCACTAGACTACCAGGGAATGTTTTTATTTACATTTACTGCAATCGCGGCAATAGGCAGGGGGTTGGGGTTCCACTAGACCACCAGGGATGGTCATATTTACATATATCAGGGAATTGGGGACTCGAGTGGTGGGGGACCACTAGACTACCAGGGATGGTCATGTATTGTATTTGTCGGGGAATCGCGGACTGGGGGGGGCCACTAGACTACCAGGGATTTCTTTTTAAACATATACTGCACGATCGTGGCTACAGGGGAGGGAATGTCCCACAGCACAAATCATGCTGTGCAGGGCACCAGGCGCAAGTCACCAGGCTGCCCTGCACAAGGCAAGCAAATGGGGCCATTATGACATGCAAATAGCCCCATTTCACCTTGCATATATTATGGCCTCATTTGCATGCCCCTGCTGAATATCATGGTTGATGCGCCTAGCACAACTGCACTTGTGCTGGCGCATCCCCGTGCTCCCTATCTGTGGCTTGCACCAGCACAGTGCCACTGCGCTATGCGCAGTATGTGGGCTGACCCTGCCATATTCAATGGTGCTGTGCCAGGGCACATCCCCGTTGAATATCACCTGGACCTGGACCTGGCCCCAGCGTATCACAGCTGTGCTGCGCCTAGGCTTGTGCCACTGCCTGGCATAGTCTGAATATCTGGGCCTATGTGTATAATGAAATTGACTACTATGAACTTGTATACCAATAGTTGGAATAGTGCTTATTTATTGTACCACACCCAAAAGGTTTAATAAACTTGAATTAAAAAAAAGCCACACCTTCCCCCTTCGCCATGTTCTGTGCTAGGGCTGTTTTGATCTGGCTGTATAGGTAGGATCTTTATCCCCCCCCCCCCGGTGTTATGTGCTAGGGATGTTTTGATCTGGCTTTATAGGTAGGTCCCCCCCCCCCCGTGTTCTGTGACAGGGCTGTTTTGATCTGGCTGTATAAGTAGTTTCTTGTATTGTACTAACACACCTGACAGTTTATGTGTAAACCTTTCAAATAGCACTGAGTTCTACAGACATGCTGGACTCTGCACAGGGATGGTCTTATTAAACTACCTTCAAATGTGTTGTATTTTGAGTATCTAATCATTATTATTAACTGTTATATGTGTATGTCAGTGAGGTCCAGTTACTAGCACTTTCGCCTAGGAGTCAGTTTCATAGTAATCATATGTTAAAGTCTCACACATAGAACTTGTTTTCTTTTTAAATACAGCCTTCACTGTGGATTTGCATTTGTGCATTATATTATCCAGTTGAACTGTATGGTCACAGTCTATCTTGAATGCTCTCCACACTTGGATTTTTGTGACTATTTTGAATTTTAGCTAGCCTCTAAAGAGCAGCACCCCTGCACCACAATGCAAAAGCCTTCTTTGCTTTTTTGGTGGGACATGACACTATTTCTGTAAATGCACTATATTTTAGAACACACACACACACACACACACTGACAAAATCAAAAAGAAAAACATCAGTATAATCAGTATGTGACAGGGTGATTTGTAAAAAAAAAATCTCCAGTGACAATTGATGACTCTTTCAGAGGCATGCCAGGGTGAACAAGTTTTGTAAAAAAGGAAAAAAAAAGCAGCAGTCCCTATTTTATTTTATTTTGTTATTGTGTATGTTTGTGTTCGTGAAACAGAGTACTTTTACATATACAGCCCATATGACAATACAAGGAGAAGGGGGGATTCGTCTCCAGGAAATCTCAATCTTCTTGGCTGATTTCACTTGTGTTTACCTGCCAGTGATATGCACAACCGCACTGAGCAATCTAACATGTGGATGCCACTTTTTGTTAGGCAGTGAAACCATAAATCAGTGTGCCATTTTTTAATTTAAAAACTGCAGGTGTTATCGCTCAGCCTATTATGAGTGATGCCGCTGTTCTACAGAGAAGACACTTTTTTGTGCTCCAGTGAGAGTGCCACCTATGCAGAACAGCTGATTGCTTTTGCCGGTGTTTATATGCCGCCAAACATAAAAGCAATTCCCATTCTAGTCTCAATTACTTCTGTGTTTGGCTACACATTAACCCATATTTAAAGCACCGATGTCTAAGCCCTATAGCTGCACACTGGTCTAGAATTGGGAGCGGACTTGGTAACATGTAGGAGAACTGACCTCAGGAGAGGTGTCTGTGTCTAAGCTCAGCCCTCTGATGAACCCTCACAGTTATCCTCAGCAGAGCACCCAGCTAAGCCTTTCCAGGAGTAATTTTATCAGTGGTCCACATTCCACTGACCTGTCTGCTCAATGGACTCAGCAGATTCCTTGGGGCAGTTCCTCGCTTGCTCTGGCAGTTTTGAACAAAAGCCACTTCAATAGGGTATTTACAGAAGCATAGGAAAAATACAAAATATACAAACGTTTGATGCTTTTGATCATGTGTGCACCCGGTGTGTGTCTAGCATGCCATTAGAGAATAGGAAGTCTCTATAAAGTTTATCTTTTGAGTGTTTTTGAGGTATTCTAGCAAGCCTGTGTTTGTGATGCATTTGCATATTTTTCCCATGCATCTGTTTTCTGGTCAAACTTCACAATCAGCTGGGTTCTCACCCTGTCATTGATCATCTCCTCCTCCTCATCTGAAAAGAAATAGGTGACCCTGACACAAAGTTCATCCTTCTCGATGCTAGTGGGGTCCCCTATGGGCAGCTTCATGGAGTCCCTCATGGACAGTTCACTATAATTTAGGTGGATGATCTGATCCAGTTGATCTCCCATCAATGACATGGCACAAGGGAGGTCAGGAGGGGGCAGCTGATCTAGAATCTTAATGTACAAAATGCGTCATGCCTGAAACACTGGAGTGCTGTGTTTGGTTTATCAACTGCAGCCAGAGCACTTACAACTTCAAAGAGCTACAGCCCCTAGGATTATTACTATAAGGACCATGTGGGGAAGGGTAAGGAGGTCAAATTGCCAATGATTGCACAAAGCAGGGTAACCCTTGGAAACAGTGGGCACAGACTTTTGTGACACCCCCACTTATAGAACTGTTATAGGCAGACAATAGGGGTGTCTCAGAAGCAGTGATTAAGAACAGAGGAACTGGTGGGGGGTATCAGGACCATCTCTAGACAGTGTGATGTGATACATTTTAGGGGTCCAACTCCAGAGTTATTGTTCCAGTATGTGTAGGTTTAGATGAAACACACCCTGGTTATCGTTGTTTTGCAGAGTTTGACCTCTGATGGTCAATTGTGCATACATTGATGTGTGACTATTGTAACATTGTATATGGGGAATTGAAGGAGGCAGATTTGCAAACGTGTCTGACAGAGTAGGCTTGAGTTGCTGCTATTGTAAAGCTGTGGCTATCCCCATATACAATATAACAGTAGTCACGCATTGATGCATGCACAATTTACCGTCAGAGGTCAAGCCCTGCAAAACATCAATAACCAGGTGGTGTTGTACCTAAACCTATGCATAATGGACAAAATAGCTCTGTATTGCACCCCTAAAATGTAACACATCACACTTCAACAAGAAAACCAGCCAAAGTAGACTATATCAATTAAAGCATTACAGCTTTTGAAGGGCTTCTGTAACAAAAGGGGGCCAAAAACTAAAACTTTGTTTCATGTTAATGCACAGCAGCCGTGTTGACTCTGACCAGGGTTTGTTAATATTGTTGGTCTCCTTTCTCCCCACATTGAAGAGAAGCATTTGAGCTGGACCTGTATATTTTGTTTGATTTGTTTCTTGAACTACACACCATGGAGGTTCTCCCACATAAAATTCCCCTTTTTTATTTATAATTGCTGCTTGGCTGTATCTTTTAAAGTCAGGGAGGTTAAACCTTGCTTTTGTCAAGGGAGCTTTAAGTTTTTTCATGCTAATTCTTGCTTTGGTATTATTCCTTAGGAATTTTTTGTATTGCTTTGTCTAGTTTTTTAAACCAATCATTATCTATTCTAACAGGTAATGATTGAAACGTATATAATACCTGGAGTAGTATACTCATCTTTATTACTTGGACTCTTCCAGTTAGGGATAGGGAGATCTCTCCACTTTTCTAATATATCTTCTACTTCCCCTAGTAAACTGTCAATGTTCCACTTTATTAGAGCTTTCCTATTCTGAGCTAAGTATATGCCAAGGTATTTTATTTTGTCCTTTTCCAGTTTAAATGGATGTTTTTTTCTTAAATATGCATTATGTCCTGAGTTTAAATTTATGGCTACTGACTTGTCCCAATTAATTTTATATCCGGACATAGCTCCAAATTATTTTATCCCTGTCATTATGATATCAAGAGCCTTATCTGGATTTTTTTACATATAATAGTATGTCATAGCATATAATTAAATTTTTAAGTGCTCTTTTCCACTTTTCAGTCCCACTATGTCATTATTATTTTTTATTAAGTTTGCTAATGGCTCTATTGCCAGAGCAAAGAGCATGGGTGGCAGGGGACAACCCTGTCGAGTACCTCTTTTCAATTCAAAAGGTTGAGATATGTTGTTATTAGAATCTGCACAGTGATGTTTGAATAAATCCATTTTACCCATCTTATAAGGGTCTCTCCCAAATTTGCTTTTTCCATGACCAGAAAAGGTATTGCCATTCTACCCTGTCATAGGCCTTTTCTGTATCAAGTGATAAAATTAATGCTTCTTTTGATCTTCTGTTGTCAGGGCATTTAAAGCATTTCTTATATTGTTGAAGACTTTTCTTCCTTTGATGAAACCTGTTTGGTCTATCTAGACTATTACCAGTAATATTTGTTCTAGTCTTTTATACAAAAGTTTAGTAAATATTTTATTATTTACATTTAAATGTGATATTGGGCAATATGACCCATACTGTAAAGGATCTTTTCCCTCCTTTGGAATTAATATAATTAATGCTTTGAAAAAAAGGTTTTTGGGACTCTTCCTTCTTCCAAAAAAAGTATTTAAAAGGTCTGTCACTACAGGTGTTAATTGTGCCATACACATCTTGTATAGTTCTGACGGTAACCCATCTGCTCCTGAGGCTTTGCCATTTTTTAACAGTTTGATAGCTAATTTTACTACTTCTTCATCTTTTATTCTGTCATTTTACATCAATTTATCTTGAATTTTTATTCTAGGGATATTTAATTTATTTACAAACTCCCACTGCACTTTTTAAATTTCGCATGTGTATACCTTTCTGTAAAATTTCCTAAATTTATTATTTATTTTATGTAATCCATGATTGTGTTCCCTTCAGCTTCAATTTCTTTTATTAGTCTTTCAGTCTTTTCTCTTTTAAGTAGATAAGCTAAAACTTTACCAGATTTGTCTGCCTGTGCGTAAAATGTGGCCCTAGTTTTCATTATGAGCCTGTTTTAACATATGCTGGTTTATTATAGTTCCATTTTTAGGTTCTCCCAATGTTTCAAATATTTTTATCTTTTGTATGTAAATACCTAATTTTAGCTTTTTTTATTTCCTTCTCTGTTACTTCCATTTGTGTTTTTCTTAATTTATTCCTCTTACAGGTACAGTGGGAACTATGTCATCTAATATAAGGTCTCTGTGCTTCCCATATACTGTTTAATGAGCATCCCCACTGTTTGATTAAATAGAGAAAAGTTTTTACATTCTTCTTTTATGAAGATTGAACATTCACTATCTTGAATTAGCCAGGGATCCATAATCCATCTATTAAAACATTTAATGTTATCTTCTTGTATTTCTGTGTATAAAGGAGAGTGATCTGAGATTAATATCCCTTCATAACTGAATCACAATATTTTTTATCTAAATTTCCTTGATCCTAATATTAAGCCAGTCCTTGAGTGTGTTCGGTTGGGGTTGGAATAAAATGAAAATTCATGTATATTTGGATTATCTTTCCTCCAAATTCCTCTTACAGGTGTAGTGGGCAACATGTCCTATAATATAGGGTGTCTATGCTTCCCATATAATATTTAATGAGTGTGGCATTTTGGTGTTGGTCTACCATGGGACCCTTACCTTCCTTGTAGTCTGCCTTGCCCATCTGGTTCATCTGCAATAATCACCTTCTGGTACCGAACGAACTGAGTCGGATGCATAAAATAATGAACAGAATTTGTTTATTCAGACACATAAGCAGGATCATCTGTTCAGCACAAGGTACAACCCAGACTGACTGAGGAATAGAGGTTTTCCAAACCCCTGCAGGAAATAATTATCAATTCATTCTCATACCATAGGCTCAAGTTGCACATAACTGTTCTATTTAAAGGGATGGCAACTATCCTTAAGTCCCATACTTAATTGTACTCTACATCACCCTGGGGACTGAAGATGTGAGTACCACTCAAACAAAAGCAAGAGCATGGCATTTAAACAAGAATAAGAATTAGAAGAATAAGAATTAGCAACTTTTTAAACATTAAATAAGCATTGATTGACATTGTTGAGCATTTTTGAACACCCTTTTGTTGAATTCAAAACACTATAGTCCACTGCAGGGGAGGGGAGGAAATAATCTGGACTACACTGGTGACCAGTCAGTGTAGTGCCAGGGAAGGGGGGGGACATTCTAGCAACTTGAAGCTTGGTCATGCCACAAGTGCTAAAGTGAATGGGAAGAAAAAGGGAAGAGAGGGAAGGGGAGCAGCAGGAAGTACTCAAATACAATTTAAATATATGCTACTATTGCAAACCATCAACATTTCTGAGGCCTAGAGGGGAAAAATGGTTATTGCAAACAGTAATTCTTGAAAACATGGAATTCAACAGTTAATGAGTTTTAATAATGCAAGGATAACAGTCTATAATGAAGACAGTACCGAATGACCACACTGTTATAGAAGACAGACAAGAACTAACCACACTGAGGTCACGAAATGACCACTGAGTTCAGTTATAAAAGTTCACACTTTTTTGTGACTTTACAGTTAGTGGTAATGGACTTGTGTGTGGATTGGACCAGTTTCTGACAGGACAGGGTCAGGTCAGAAAAGGGGACCCAAGAGTTCTGCATACTGTCATAACCACACCACTTGACACGATAAGTCCAGGATCCGTTGACATACTTTTTGCACAATATCTTCTTGATCTGGTACAAGAGAGAGTCCTGAGAAGAAGATGCAGCAAAAGATTGGGAAGTTCCACGTAGTCCATCTGGCTGAGCAGGCAAAACAGGATCCAGCTGAAGAGTGTCATGACCATGAGGTTGTGGAGGAACTGGTCGCAAATTAACTGCAGGAATTTCCGCTTCCAAAAGTATAGCAGGTTCAAGTACAGCTTCATTGTTTGGGGAATCACCTGGGAGGGTATCACTTAGGTAGCCATGTTTCAGTCTGTTGATGTGGATTTTATTGTGTACCAGCTTTCCATCAGACTTGTGGCACAAGCGAACATGAACAGCAGGAAGCTTTTCCACAATGTAGAAGGGACCAGTCCAAGGTGAAGCAGTTTTTTGGTGGTGCCTGGAACTAAGACAGATCAGTACAAATACACAATGTCCCCAACAGAAAATGAAGGTTCATGCGACTTGGCTGCTAGCATTTTCTGCATTGCAGATTTTCTCTGGCCCAGTGTGTCAATTGTAACACGTCTGGCAAGTTCAAGCTGTTCTGACATAGGAATGATGAAGGATGAAGCTGAAGCTAGCTTTGGGACCTCTAGCAGTGAGTGATCCCTGTCCAGAGGTGTTCTTGGGTGACGTCCATGGACTAGAAAAAAATGGTGTGTACTCTGTACTGTCAACACAAGGGCTGGTGTTGTAAGCAAATTGAATGAAGGGAACAAAATGATCTCAAGTGTTGTGAGTCTCAGCCAAGTACTTGGATAGTGTATTAAAAATGGTAGCCATCATTCTCTTACTTTGCCCATTGCATTGTGGATGATAACTGGTTGTGTGAGTTGTTTTGATGTCAAGAAGTTTTCATGTTTCTCACACAATAGTTGAAAGGTAGTTAGTGCCTCTGCCTGAATGCAGGTATGCTGGGGTACTGTGATGACAAATGATTGTGTTGAGGAAGGCACTGGCCACTGTGGCAGTTTTAATATCTTTCAGGGGAACTAATTCAAATACCTAGCAAGTTAGTCCACAAAAACAAGAATGTACTTGTTGCCAGAGTCAGGGCATGTAGGCAAGGGGCCAAGAATGTCCATGCTGACTCTTTGGAATAGTTCAGTGAATACAGTTATTGGAATAATGTGTGCCTTTGTTGGTTTGGCAGGAGGCTTTCTTTGGGTGCAGGGCTGGCAGGATTTGACAAATCAGACTATGTCTCTGTTCATGTAAGGCCAGAAGAAGTGGAGCCTTGTCTTTTCAAGAGTTCTGTGGATTCCCATTTGACCTCCAGAAAGTGGAGAGGCATGAGAGGATTGAAGAGCTTCAGTGACTAGAGAGGCCGGCACAGCTAGCTGTACATGAGATGGTCCTTGCCCTCCTTGGGCCACATGTGAAAAGCACGCCCTCATTGAGAAAGTATTGAGATACAAAGAACAGTACATCCTGGCGGTGTTGTTCGTGTTGGGGCAATGTTCCAGTATCTCAGTACGTGACAATGTCTGTAAATTGAGGATCAGTTCTTTGTTGTATTTTAGTCATCGCCAGGGAGATATCAGCAGTAGAGGAGGTAAGAAGCTCTTCAACTGCTTGAAGTAAGTGAGGATTGGTGCTTTTCTCAGTAGAAGCAGTTGGTAGCAGCAAAGCAACTTGGGGTGCCGTAGGAGTGTCCACAGAGAGCGCATCTGTGGAGTGGAAAGGAAGAGCTTGTATGTAGGCTTCTTTGTCTGCTGAGGATGAGGCAGAGGGATACTGTCTCTGGCTTACAGCATTGGCATTAGAGTGACTTTTGACTTGGCTGGTATTGAATTTCAAAGTTGTAACACTGCAATATGGAAATCCATGGGAAGAACTTGCCTACTGGCCCCTTCAATTCAAATTACCATCTGAGGGTAGAATGATCAATGATAGCTGTGAAGGAGGTGTAGCAAAGGTAACAGTCACATTTCTTTACAGCAAATACCATGGCTAGACATTCTTTTTCTGTGATGCCATAATTTTGTTCAGCTAAGTATAGGGGGTGCCTGGCATACGAAACAACTCGTTCTGTTCCATTTTGGATTTGACACAGTACTGCGCCCACTGCAAAGGAATTAGCATTTGAATAGAGTTTGAAAGGTCAAGCTTGGGATAGGCCAATACTGGAGAATATATTAGGTTTGCCTTCAAGGTTTCAAAGGCCTTCTTACATTCAGAAGTCCAAACATAGTCATATCTCTTTTTGGTGAGGGCGTACAGTGGAACTGCAATCTTGGCATAGTTGCAAATGAATTTTCTGTAGTAGCCACACAAGCCCAGGAAATCTCTAAGGTCTTTGAGGTTGTTAGGTTCTGGATAGTCTTTTACTGCTGAGAGTTTATCTGGGTCTGGAGCAATGCCTTGAGAACTGACCACATGTCCCAGGTAATGAATTTGATGCTGTGCAAAACAATACTTCTCTGGGTGAAGCTTGCGATTGGCTTGTCTGAGACATTCGAACACCCCTTTGAGATGTTGGAGTTTCTCTGGGAAAGTTCTGCTGAAGATGATACCATCATCCAGGTAGACTAGGCAAGATTTCCAAGACAGTCGATATAATACGGCTTCCATGACATGTTGAAATGTGGCTGGACTGTTCCTAAGTCCTGTGGGCAGATGTTTGAATTGAAAAAGTCCCATGTTGCAGCACCAGCCTGTGTATGGGCAAGAAGCTGGATCAATAGTAACTTTGTAGAATCCACTCTGAAGGTCTAGGAAGTGGAAGTGGGCTGGCCACACCAAGGCTCTCTAAGGTGTCTTTGGTTGTGGGTAATGGATGAACATCCTGCACCATGAAGGAATTGAGCTTTCTGGAATCCACCACAAAACAGTACCCGTTGTCTTTCTTTACCACCAGCAAATAAGGTGTACCCCAAGGACTTGCAGATTCTTCGATAATGTCCTGGTCAAGCATGTCCTTGATGATGCTCCCGGCACCTGTTTTTGTTTGTGCCCCACTTTGTAGGCTTGCTGATGGACTGGCTGCTGGTTGGGCTGCACCTCAATGGTGTGTTGCAGGATATCATAGCATCCGAGTTTGTTATCTGGACCAACAAAGACATCCGAGTAGTTCTCCAGGAATGCCAAAAGTTGCTATTTCTCCATAGGACAGGCTGGAAGTTTTGAAGAGGGTAGTTGCTGACTGAGGGGTAGCTCTGTGGAGGATGGAGTGGTTGTGGTAGTACTTACAAGATGAGAGTTGGAACCAGGTTGAGGCTCTTGCAGGAGGTGAAGCTGGTCCCCTGAAGACAAGCAGACAAACATTCCGATGTTGGCACCCTTTGAGATGACCACTGGCTCATCTGTGAGGTTGAAACATTTTTGGAATATTTAGCCACCATGCACAGCAGACAAGGTGTTACCTGGAAGGAGACCTGAAGAGTGCAGAGTGGGGGATCCTGTGACGATGCCAACAACACCTTGTGGAAGTGGTTCACCTCGAATCTTGGCAATTAAAACCATCTCTAACTTAGGAGGCACAGTGACTGAGTCAATAGCTGTGAGTTGCCTCCCAGGATACATAGATAGATACATAGACAGTGTCAGCAGATAAGAGCCTGTGGCCCACCCAGTCTGCCCATTTGAGCTTGTAAGTTCAGTTTATGTTTTCCTAGAAGTCCGTTGCCCCTTACCCCTGACCTCCAGAATTCCTTTATGTCTATTCCATGCATTCTTAAATCCCGTGATTGTTTCAGCCCCCACCACTTCCTCAGGCAGGGTGTTCTACTTGTCCAGCACCCGTTCTGTGAAGAAATTCTTCCTCACGTTTCGTCTGAATCGTCCTCCCTCCAACTTCATCCCATGCCCTCTAGTCCTGGAACATCTTTTTCGCTTAAAAATAGTGTATTCCTGCACACTGTTCCTCCCTGTAAGATACTTGTATGTCTCTATCATATCCCCTCTCTCCCTCCTCTCCTCCAGGGAGTACATATTCAGTTCCTTCAACCTGTCCTCATAGGACTTGTGATGCAATCCATGTACCATCTTTGTTGCTCTCCTCTGAACCTTCTCTACCCTGTCCATGTTCTTATGTAGGTAAGGTCTCCAGAACTGTACACTGTACTCCAGGTGGGGCCTCACTAGTGTCTTGTATAGTGGAATTATGACCTCCCTTGTCCTGCTGGTGATGCCCCTGCCTATGCATCCCAGCATCCTATTTGCTTTACCTGCTGCCTTGTCACACTGTTTCCCTACCTTGAGGTCATCAGAGATGATAACCCCAAGATCCCTTTCCTGCTTGGTGCATGCTATATCCTCACCTCCCAACTGATATATTGTGCCAGGGTTTTTGTGCCCCATATGCATTATCTTGCACTTCTTTGCATTGAATTTCAACTGCCAAATCCCTGACCATTCTTCAAGTTTCTGCAGGTCCCTTCTCATTCTGTCTACACTCTCTGGTGTGTCTACTCTGTTACAGAGCTTTGTGTCATCAGCGAACAGTGAAATTCTGCCTTCTAGGTCCTGCGCAATGTCACTGATGACGATGTTGAATAGGACCTAGTGACAGTTTGTTTGAGGCAAAGTCTAGGATAGCTTTGAGAAAGTCCAGGCCAAGAAAATCACTGCTGGTTGCAAATCAGGCACTAGGTAAAACTTAACATTAGCTTGCTGTGAGCCAAAGTGGAGTTTGAGATGGACCATGCCTGTGATAAGTACTGTAGCGGTACTTGCTGTGATAATGTACTTAAGGTCGACTGGAGAGACATTAGGTACATGGGCCCAGATACTCAAAAGGGTTGCTCATGGCGCAACAGTGTTGCACCATGCACAACCCACTGATGCGCCCCGGCGCGATACTTAAAAGGGAAAAGTGTGCCGCACAAATCCCGATGCGCCGGAGCGCATCAGTAATGAAGGCAGGTACAGGTAGGGGGGGCGTGCCCATGCAAAGCCTGCACAGCCCGATATTCAGCCCAGGATGTCCAGAGTCATGCATGCGCAACCCCTACCTGTGCCTGCACAAAGTTACGCCAGGAAAAAAAGGAACAAGTGATAGCCACCCACAGGTGAGCTGCTGCATTGCAGGGCGCAACACAGCAGCTGCCACCTGTGGATGGCCACCCGAGTTCCTGCCGCACCTAGCAGGGCCCCCCCATGCCCCATGGTGGGCATCTGTAATCGAACCCCCCCAAGTACAATATCCCTGGTGGTCCAGTGGACCGCTTGAGCCCGATCGTGGGCATCAGTACCTCATCAAATACCCTGCTACCCTGGTGGTCTGAGTGTCCGCCCACCCCACATGCCCACTGGCCGCACCGCCCCATTCCCCCGTCAGCCTGGACTGAGTAGTATGGTATGGGCTGCATGCCCGTGGCTCATGCTGTGAACCAATGGGCATGCAGCGTACTAACTGTCGGTCGGCGGGCGGCGGGCGGCGCAGGCAGGTGGGGTGCTGCCACCGCCAGCTGACAGGGGGGAGCAGGGCGGTGGGGCTCAGTGGGCGGTTGGGGTGGGGAGTACACTAGACCACCAGGATAGTGGGGGTATTTGATGAGGTACTGATGCCCGCGATCGGGCAGTGATCGGTCCACTGGACCACCAGGGATATTGGACTTGGGGGGGGTATTCGCTCACAGATGCCCACAATCGGGCTCAGTGCAGTCCACTGGACCACCAGGGATATTGGACGGTTTTCTTTTATATTACAGGAATGCCCACGATCAGGCTGCAGGGGGCATCGGTCCCCGATGGCTGCTGCCTGGCAGGGCGCCAGGCGCAAGTCGTCGGGGATCGGCGCACTTGCATGCTAATGGCATGCAAATGGAGCCATAATGAGATGCAAATGGCCCCCTGTGTGCCTTGCATAAATTATGGCCCCATTTGTATGTCCCCGTTTGAATATCACAGGTGCTGTGCATGGCGCAATGGCACTTGCGCCAGCGCATCTCCATGCTCCACTCTGGCCACTTGTGCTGGTGCAGTGCCACTGCGCCATGCACAGTGGGGGTGGCCAGGGTGCGATATTCAAAGCTGCTGTGCCATAGCACAGCTCCATTGAATATCGCCCAGGCCACACCCCTGCACAACAAAGTTGAGCTGTGCCCAGGCTTGCGCCACAGCCTGGCGCAGTTTGAATATCCGGGCCCTGATGTATAGCTAGGTTGTCTAGAATATTGCTGTGGGTAACTGAGATTTCTACTCCAGAGTCGACCAAGGCATGGGTGGACCAATCTCCAAAGGTTACAAGGACATAGTTCACTAGGATAGGTTACCTGATGACAGGGACCTTTGCCCCTGGAGGTGGGGGGTGTGTCTGAGTTAGTAGCCAAAGGGTGCAGATTGTTTGCATTGCAAGAGTCAGAGGGGTGGTCAGTTGCTGTTTTCCCCTGCCCCACAAAAGCCCCTAGTTTTTTGGGCAGCACTCATTTCCCTGAGGCTGTGAGTAGTTGCTACTATTTTGTTGACTGCGCAGTGCTGGACACCCTTGGTTGTCTTGGTTTCTGAGGTAGCCTTTTTAGCTTGCAGCAAACAGCAGCAGTGTGTCCCCTGAATCCACACTACTGGCAGACCACTGGTTCTCATGAAGGAGGAGGTGGCTTGGGTCACTGTTGGGATGGCTGCAGAGTATTGACTGAAGTTGCAGCTGAAGCTGAAGCAGGAGCACGGAGTGTAAGCTGTTAACAGTAGTGATGAGCTTATCAATCATTGCTTGTTGCTGTTGGACACAGGTGGTGAGTGCAACCAGTTGTGAGATTTGTGGTGTCTGAGCACTGGCAGATTGGAATATTGAGAGGGACTCTTGGGCAAGTCGTGCAGCTTGGATTGTGTCCATCCAGGTAGTTGGCTTTTGCTGTAAGACATAGGTACGGAATTGGGGAGGCAGTACCTGGACAAAGGCTGTGATCTGATCTTTTTCTGATATTTGCAGATATTTACAACATGATTCAGTGTCCACTATGAAGGTTTCTAAGGACTCTGAGGGTTGCATGGTGCATTCCCACAGTTGCTGTTCCAATAGCTATAGTAGGTGTGCTTGCAGGAAATTATCCTTGAAGGTGGTATACAGGGTGGCAGTTTCTGCTTTCACCTGGTCTGTAAGTGCGTTGAATCAGGAGATGGCAGTCCCTCATAGCAGTAAGTGCATGGCATTGGAAATACATAGGGGGTCAGTCCAACCACTGAAGGAGATCCAGGCCTAAGATTGCTCCAGCCAATCGACAACATCTTCATGAGGCAGTGTTGAGAAGGGTACTGGCTGCAGGTTGGTATGGACTGTGGACTGGGATGAGATAGTCTTAATGTAGACTAGTTTGTCCTGGATAACTTGCATAGTTGGTGCTCCTGAAATGGACAACTGGATGTCATGCAGGATAGTTTCTATTTTGAGGCCCCATGCCCTTGAGGTGGGTGAAGACGGAGCCACGGACCTTCCAGTGCTCGAAGTGGCATCTTCCTCGGACCTCATGGTTGGAGATGAGCTGCGGGTCACTGAGTGTAGGTCGTAGGAATGGGAGGGAGTTTCTATCATGGAAGAGACGAGACGTCGTGGAGGAAATTAAGTGCCAAGAAGTGAATATTTTTGTAGCCAATGTACAATTATTTTTAACTTCCATCAAATGACGTCTTAATAAACAATTTCCACTCAGTTCTGTGTTGTCAGTTATTTAAATAAAGTTTTGCTGCAAAATTAGTTATTTGTGGTACTGACCCTCTAATTCAACAGGTTTAGCAATGATTCCTATGGAAGGAGGCAATTTAGTGCCTTTCACAAGATGGCCACCGGGCTGTGACATCCAGGGTTGTAGTGCTGACTGTAGCAAGATGGCACCTCCATGGGGTTAAGGGTCACTGCTTTGTTATTGTTTTTCCTGCCACAAGATGGATGACGCTCTCTATGAGACTGCTGTGCAGGACAACATGGCAATTACCAGGCTGCAGGCCTTCTTCCCCACTGAAATTTTAGTGGGCTGTCTGACTTCTGGGTGAGTGGCAAAATGCTAGGGAATTTTCTGTGTTTATTTTATTGCACTCCATTTTACTTATTTGTGCAGATTTGCTTTCTTGTATGTCCCAACTTTCCTCCATTTTTGTGACTAATTTATTTCTGCATGGCCCTTATGTTGGAGCTTGGGGGGAGGTCGCTTTCGCTGCAGGGCAGTCAATATTTTATTTATTGTCCAGCATTTTGTTCTCCCCTTGCTTTGCACTGTTTATGTTTGTACTTTGCTCCCTTTTATTTAGTTGTCCTTTTTCCTTCGTTTCCTCCTGCCCCGTTCTATTTAGATGTGGCAGCTCTGATTTACGTGGCCAAGTGGTAACTTTCTGCGCAGCATAGAGTCGGGGAGAGAGGATTGCTCCATGTGGCTGGAGGGAAGTTTTTTTTTCTTTGCCTCCCATATGTGTAGTACTGCCCTACTTATTGTTTTATGTGTTTATTCTTTGATGGCTCCAAGTTGCAGGCCCGAGTGGGAGGAGCAGAGCTTTGTGTGGCTGCAGAGAAGTGAGGGAAACCATGGTTTGATGTGTGGCTCCCTGTTTGCAGTCGCTGTTTGTGGAGCAGGAGCAACTTTGGAGGAGCCACCCCATGTTGCTGCAGGACTGTGTGGTGTGGTGCAGGGTAGTAGTCCATTGTGGCTTAGTGCAGCTGTCGTCGGGGAGCCACAGTGGCAAGGAGGGCAGCACGGCCTGTCACAGAAGGTGCGGGCAAAGGTGTACCCTCTGTGCAAGTATGTTACTGCTGGCTGTCTCTGGTTCATTTATTTAACAGTCTTTGTTGGAGCAGCCATGTAAGGCTCTGGCAGCTAGAGCGGCATTAACGGTAACCGCTGTCTGGGTCTCTGAGTTGCGCTCCAGTTTTATGTTGTGCAGCTGAGAAGGGAGAAACTGAAGTAGCGGGGCCACATTGGCATGGAAGGCTGGGGGCCATAAGTGGGTGGCAAGTCTAAGCCGTGTGGCTATGTTTGTTTAAAAGTTGGAGCAGTTCCTTTTACAGTGGTTTTTCCAGGCCGGGGAATGGGGTGGGAGGGCTCTGGCACTGAAGTTGTTGTGGGAGCACAGTTGCAGGTTAGTAGAGGGTAGCAGTAAGGATTTAATGGGCACTTTTGTTTTTCTTTGCTGGAGCTGCAGTCCAGGACGGCAACAGGAGGGCTGATTTGAAATTTTTTTTTTGGCACCCTTTTCCATTGACTGTCTTCTGTTGAGAAGCTACACAGGGGTCGGGGTTGCACAGGCCCTGTCACAAGTTATGAGCTGGGGGTGTTGCAGTTTGCAGCTCTGTGGAGTTGTTAGGACTTTTATGTAAAGAATAAACTTGTACTGCAGCAGGGAAAAGGCTGGAGCAGCAATGCCCCACATTCATGTACATTTATATTACTGAAGGCAGATGTGCAGGAGGATTAAATTAAGCAGGATACAGTTCAGTTTTTTTCTTTTCCTCTCTGCTGCCAGGGTGTACGTTAGTCAGCATGCAAAAGTTCAAGCACACTAGGGAGATGACTCTGGGGTTCACAAAGATGCAGGCAAGTGAGATGGGGGTCTAGGCAGAAGAAGGGCCACATTCTCCACAATGTGTGGCGTTTTGGTGTCGGTCTGCCAAGGGACCCTTACCTTCCTTGCAGTCTGCCTTGTCCATCTGGTTCTTCTGCAATAATTGCCTTCTGGTACCATATGAACGGAGTCAGACACACAAAATAAACAGAATTAGTTTATTCAGACACATAAGCAGAAGCATCTGTTCAGCACGAGGTACAATTCAGACTGACTGATGACCAGGATATAAGGGGTTTTCAAGCCCCTGCAGGAAATAATTAGCATAACATTCTCTGACCATAGGCTCAAGTTGCATATAACGGTTCTATTTAAAGGGGAGGCAGCTATCCTTAAGCCCCATACGTAATTGCACTCTACATGAGCATTCCCCCTTTTATTAAACCGAAAAAAAGGTTTTACATTCTTCTTTAATGAAGTTTGAAAAATCACTATCTTGAATCAGACAGGGATCCATAACCCATCTATTATAACCTTTAATGTTATCTTCTTGTATTTCTCTGTATAAAGAAGAGTTGTCCGAGATTAGTATCCCTTCATAACCGATTCGTAATATTTTTGTTGTGAATTCCCTTGATCCTAATATTAAACCAGTCCTTGAATGTGTTCGGTGGGGGGTTGAATAAAAGGAAAATTCATGTATATTTGGATTATCTTTCCTCTAAAGGTCCTCTAAATGTAGTGCGCTCATACTTTTTAATACATTTTTTGGGGCCTTTGACAGAGTGGAGCGGGAACCTGTATTATCTGTCAGTGGACCTAGGGTTTTATTGAAGTCACCTCCCACCAAATATGGGTCTGGAAATTTTGTTAAATTTAGAAAAAAAAAATCTGTGAAGAATTCTGGGCTGTCTTGGTTGGGACCATACATGCATGCTATTGTAAACTCCATAAATCTTGTTGCTATTCTACATATTATATATATCTACCTGCTTGATATTTATAGTAAACTTTAATTAAAACCTTTATGTTTTTTGCAACCAAGACGGATACTTTCCCTTTTTGTGTTTGATTGCACGTGCGCAAGAAACACCTTGCCTCACTAAGAGGCAGTTAATGAGCATGCCACTTTGCTCAAGAAACTTGATGTCACAATCAGCTGTGTTTGCAGGGTGGTCCCTGCCTGCTGCAGCCAATTACAGCTGTATTCTCTACCGGAGGTACTGTACAATACAGAAGAAGCAGCTCCCAAATCTCTATACAATAATTAAAGTAAGAATGGACACCGCACCAACAGCATCTGGTTATGTAACAGGCAGCCCACAGGTGACGGGACCGGGAAAGCGAGGTGGGGCTGCCGCCACTCCAGTTTTCTTTGGCCAAAGTAGATTGCTCTTTTTAACCCCTTCTCACCAGAATTATATAGAAGTAATTTGAAAAAGTGCCATGTATGTGTCTTTTAGGCTGAAAGAATTCAGGTGTGAAGGGGTTAATCTTCCCATGCTGATTCAAAGAGGAGCAGGGGAGATGAGATGTATACCAGCTGTATGTTGTAAAGATAGCAGGGGGGTCAGGACTGTGACAGTGGGACTCAACTCTGAACTGACAGAGCCAGAGATTTACAATTCTCATTTAATTACTAAGTGGTACAGCACTCCACTCATGTGTGTCTCACATGCACAAAGTGTGCACAGTTGATCAGCTGGACTGATCAGTACAGATCATTATGGCTTCAGGAATGTTTTTTAATTCCCACCCAGTGACTTGACAGAGGAGTTATACTCAAAAGATAACTCTATATGCAGTCAACTGATGGAAAAGTTAAGAGGAGTCTGGATTTCTTTTCCTATACCTCTGCAGTGGGAAATTGAAAATGATTCTCTACAAATTGGGAAAAGTCCTACGAGACATTGAGCAGTACAGGTACTGCCCTACTGGAATTGTGAAAAATGTAAATTTACTGTAGTATGCAATGCTTTTAAGTAATTGTTTCTTAGAAACACAGGCAGAAGAGTTAGCCCCTGGTAATACTACATATGACTCAATCACATATTGGCTACATCTTGAGATTTCAGATGTCAAAATAAATCATATAAGGGCTTATATCACCTTATTATTATTATTATTATATTAGGAGGGACCTCCTTGTAAATGAGTGTGTTCAATGGTGTTTTCCTGCAAATTAACTTGAAACTTGAACTTGAAACTTATATTAAGAGTACACGGTGATCCTGTATATGTAGTAACTTGACATCCCTACCTTACAGTATTGATGCTGTGTAAGGCAGTCATCAAAATATTTTAATAAAATCATTTAATAATAAAATCATTTAACAATCCTCATTTTATGGCCCTCAGCACCAGATCTGGTGACTGCATTCAAGTTTAGGGCTTATTGCCAGACTAGATGGGACTACATGTAGTGGTCCTTATCTGCCGACAATTTAAATGTATCTATATATAATAATAATAATATAATAATATTCTTTATTTTTACTGCGCCTTTCTAAAACCAAGGCACCTTAACAGTAAACTTCACATAAAAATAATAGAATAAAAAACAGATACAGTAAATACTGAGTTCATAAAATTCAATAAAATATCAGCTGGGATATGCCTGATACCACAAATGGGTCTTTAGGGCCTGTTTAAATTCCTCCACGGATGCGCACTCCCGAAGTGGATGGGGTAGAGAATTCCAAAGGGTTGGAGCCACCTACATAAAAGCACGGGCCCCGAAGGATTTTAGAAAAACCTAGCAACCCCTCATCCACCGAGCGGAGCGATCACCCAGGGCAGTAGGGTACCAGGAGCTCTTCCAATAGACTGGACCCAGTCCATGTAGGGCTTTATAAGTCAGAAGACCGACTTTAAAGGTGATCCGCCACTGTATTGGCAGCCAGTGCAGTTCGCGCAGCACTGGAGAAATATGACAGGTATGAGGAGTACTCGTCAATAACTGGGCCACAGTGTTCTGCACGAGCTGCAAGCAGCAGATATCAACCCCTGGTAGCCCTAGATACAGGGAGTTGCAATAATCGAGGCATGAGGTCACAAAGGCATGGACCAATGTAGGCAGATCACCGTATGGAACTAGATGCTTAATCCTGGAGATGTTCCTCAGATGGTAAAAGGATGATTTAACGACTGCCGACACCTGCAATCACAGTGTCAGCCCGTCATCAAAAATCACCCCCAGGTTCCACACCCATTCAGAGGTAGGGAGCTGGGAACCACTCAGAAAAAGTCCTGAATTCAAACCAGCTCCCATCCCCTCTTTCTGGTGACCCGGGTACACAGCCGTCACCTCCATCTTCTCCGAGTTCAACCTCAGCCAGATCAAATTTATTCAGTTCTGGATTTCAGTGAGGCAGTTGTTAAATATTGAGAGGGCTCTATCCTGGTCATGTGCAAAAGCTAGGTAGAGCTGTGTATTATCAGCATAGCAGTGAAACCTCAGCCCATACCTTCTTACAATGTCTCCGAGGGGCAGCATGTATACTGCGAACAACATGGGAGACAACACCGAACCCTGAGGAACCCCACATGACAGAGAGACTGGGCCGGAGGAATTAATGCCCAACACCACCCTCTGATTTCTGCTAGTGAGAAAAGATCTAAACCACTCTAGGACAGTACTAGACAGGCTGCAGATGAACCTCAGGCATTCGAGAAGTACCCCATGGTCCACAATGTCAAATGCTGAAGAGAGATTGAGAAGAACCAAGATGGAACGGCTCTTTTGATGTCTTGCCATCAAGAGATCATTGAGCACCCGAACCAGTGCAGTCTCGGTACTA
Organism: Neoceratodus forsteri; assembly: GCA_016271365.2. NCBI lineage: Eukaryota > Metazoa > Chordata > Ceratodontiformes > Ceratodontidae > Neoceratodus > Neoceratodus forsteri. The sequence goes on along the minus strand of CM028133.1, from coordinate 78,068,311 downwards.
TGCCTCTTTTGAAAACCAGACTGAAGTGGTTCATAAATGTCATGGATGGCCAAATAGTTCTCCAGTTGTATGGCCACTACTTTTTCAATCACCTTCCCCACAAAGGGAAGGTTAGAGATTGGTCTGTAGTTGGCATGGCAGTCTGGGTCCAAAGAAGCTTTCTTCAGGAGGGGCATTACCACCGCCTCCTTCAGGGAGCTAGGAAACTCATCCATCTCCAAGGAGCACCAGACTATCCGTGCTAGGACTGGGCTGATAGTATCACAGCAACCCTTTATCAGAGGAGTTGGGCCCAGATCCAAACTACAGCATGTAGGGTGCATACCCTGGACAATCCGCATGACATCAGTGAACTCCAGCCGGTCAAAGGAACTCCAGAAGAGCCTAGGGACAGTGACTAGGTGCCGATCCATAGCTTCTCCCATAGAGGGTGCAGGTTGGAGTGCCGCCCTGATGTTGGCTACCTTAGCCACAACGAAGCGAGCAAGCTCTTCACACTCTACTTGTGAAAAGGCTCTTCGAACCTGCAGGCAGCCTGGGTTACAGTTCAAAAGAGCTGAGCTGGTCAGTTCTGAGCACCCGCAATCTCCCTGGACAGGAATTCTGCCTTCTTATGGGAGATTGCGGAATGATAGACTTGATACTGTTCTTTCAATCTGAGATCATCGGCATCAAGGGTGGATCTCTGCCAGCAGTGCTCTAATCTTCATCCTTGTTGCCGCATATCTCTCAAGGTCCCATCAAACCATGGGGACCGAGGGCGAAGGGAGAGAGGATGAACATGGACAGGAGCAATGGTATCCAGAGCCGAGGAGAAGGCTTTATTATTGGCCAAGATCAAGGCGTCTGGGTCATTGCTCACTCCAGGAAGCTCTGCTAGGTCAAGTACCACCACCAGACCCTTAGAGCTTACATCTCGCAAAGGGTGGTACCTGACCATCTCCATGGGGGTGGGCATACGAAGGGGGGTGCAAAAACTGAACTCCACAATGTAGTGATCGGACCATCTGACAGGTTCCACCCCCAAATCAAAGGTTTCGATCCCCAGAAAGAAGACTAAGTCAAGGGAGTGGCCACCTTTATGAGTGGCAGAAGTAACAACTTGCGTAAGGCCCAAAGATGTCATCAAGTGGAGGAAGCATTGTCCAAATTGAGAGAGTTCGTCATCGACCCAGGTGTTGAAGTCACCCAGGACCATCAGCCTGGGTGACTTGAACGCCATGTCAATCACGAAGTCTGCTACTTCCTGCAGGAAACGCTTCTCATCACCTGGTGGACGGTAGATGAGGACGATCCTACAATCCACACCTGCCACTACAGTACACTCGAATGACTCAGCCTCCTCAACTGGTACAATCATGAGGCCCATCTCAGTCTTAAAACAGACTGCAACCCCCACCACGGTCCAACCTCGGGTGGTGTAACACCGAGTACCCGGCCGGAATAGCGACCTCTAATATGGGGCCTGCATTCTCATTCAGCCAGGTCTCGGTAATGTACGCCAGAACCAATGACCCAACAAGATCTGCATTAACTGCAGTCTTATTTTTGATGGATCTGGTGTTACACAACACCACTCAGGTAGGATGGGCCTCTGAAACTGCTTGGGCTACCTGCCCACCAATATTGGTGGTGCCCTTGGGTATGGAAACCAGACATGAAGGACCACATTCCAGATTCCATTCCCCCCCAGGGCATCTTCTGGATCTCACTACCCAATATGATGGCCCCGCTCATTCGACCTCCACTGTTCACACTCCCCAGTTCCCCTCCTCTCCCTATGAGCAACACCCAGCACTCTATAGTGCTGGTATGCCGATAGCTGTAATGGGGGGAAGGGTGGAGGGCATGAAGGGCAGAAGACGAATAGCGCACGACCGTGGGGACAGGCCTTCTACACATACTAAAAGACCCACCTGAAAAAAGATTCCCAATTAAATAACTAACTGAACTACCAAATTAAAAACAAACACCCGAAATAAGATAAAATACAATACCCTGCCCCACAACTCTCACTCGTGGGATCAGTTAGCATAAACAACACAAAAGGACACAAATAACCAAAACAGATTGAGCTCCCCTTATTTACCACTCCCCCCCCCCACAAAGGGCAGACATTCAACTAATATACTAAATCAAACTTAAAATGCCCACCCCACAAATATAAAATTAAAATGCAATAAAACCCCTTCCCATACATTATAATCTAATATACAATATAATCTAATATTTCAATCAGAGCATAAAGTCCCAGAATAAAAGGACTTGGTCTACGTGGTCCATGCAAGTCCAAGGAAAAGATGGTTTGACAGTCGGCTAAAAGTCCCAATTTAGAACTTCAATTCACAGAGAGATAAAATTAAAACAGTATGGACTAAACTTAAGCCAGTTAATGTAAAAATACAACTTAAATACTTAAATACACCCCCTCTCACTGGGTGTATCAAAAGTCAAATAATGTCAGATGAAATGTGGGGCCCCAGGTCCTCTCACTACCTGAGGACACCAAAATAGTGCCCAGCACTCTCACTGCCCAAATAATCCAAAAGCATAAAAGTTTGAGGTCTGACCGTAAATTGTTGTCTCGACAGGATTCCTCAGAATAGGGATAACCCAATAATGGTCCTGATCTTGCTCGCAGCTGTTGAAACCATGGGCCCTACCCATAAGGGCCACCGCCAGAGATGTCTGCCCTGCAACCTCGGCTCCTCACCTAAGCCAACCCCCCCCCAGCTGGCCTAGCGAGGAGCCTTGGACAACTTTAAACCCACCAGCCGGTTCCCCGACCAGTCCAGCCTGGCTCTCCCGCACAAGGCAGATTCCAGCTAGCTGGCCATCCACAAATGTAGAGCCCTGATATTCTGGGCAAATAAAGATCAGTTTTGCTCTAATCCAGGCTCGATATCCCCTTTAAACAGGAACCACTTCCAAAAACCAAACGAACTCGAATTCCACAAGCAATCTCACGATTAATCCCAAATTAGAGCCGACAGTATAGTTCTCTTCGACTCAGCTCCAAAACCAAACGACTCCACAGACTCTCAATGCCTGGCACAGTCCACCCTCATACCCTGGAGCTCACTCTGCTTTCCTCCACACTCTCCGGACAAAACCACTTCTTTAGACTGCTGTCTCCTGGCTACAGTGGAATCCCAAAACAAACCAGGAAGCGAATTTTAAAACAGGTTTTAAAAAACTATTTTTTCTTTTTTTTTTTTGCGATCGGCGTGGCAGTGGAGCCCGGCCGAACAGCCCCAGTACACACTACGTGGCAGGTCGACAACAACCCTGACAATGCTACAGGCAAAACTAAATAACTCACTAAAACAAGCCCTGTCTGAACTAAATAAGACAAATTAACGATAAAAACAGCAACACAGCAGCAAAAACGATCGAGGCAGGCAAAAACAAAGAAGAAACAAAACATTTCTGTGAAACAGCAAACAGGGCAGTCACAGCTAGCCCAGTGCAGCAGCCATCTTCCTCCTACAAAATTGCAGAAATAGCCATTTAACTGCCAGTAGAAAAAAATGACACTTAGCATTTCTGATTATAGGTACTGTCTGATTCAGTGCCTATTGTCCTGCCTGCGAGTTACTATGCACAGCACGGCTGAAGTATAAAACTGGGTACTAGTACCTGTACTTGGCTGTTTTGTATGTAACCCCCACCCAGGTATGCTGTTTCCATCTTAACAGCACTACCAGGTGGGCTGGGTTCGGGGAGAAATATGTCACTCGGCACATTGGCTAGGTTTGGCTTCTCTGCAACAGGGGCACCCAAGTAACTCCAGACACAGGAAGCAATAACTGTAATGTCCAATACCAGAAGTGGGATTCTAAAGTGTGGCTTTTATTCACATCCAACAGAATGAACAAAGCATAGATGGACCCCCACGGGGCTACACTCCTGGTAATGCAGATTTATGGAGATCAGAACACATCCTCATTCACTTTAGCCCTCAGGCTCTGAAATGCACTGGGCACACAGCTCGAACTTGTACGCTGCTCTGGGTTTTCCCTGGCTCGGCTCCCTTGCCAGCCCTTTGGACACTTTCCATATAGCATGAAAACATTTACTGGTGGCTCCCTAAACCACCCATGAGCACTTCTGGCTCCACACGGAAATCTTCTTCATCAATCCCACGTCTGGGTACTTTTCTCAGGCACTGGCCAAGTACCTGAGAGAAAGCAACAGGTGTCCCAAAGCAAACCCGTAGAGGTGAATTTGGTTACTACTGATGGGGGGATCTCCCACCTCTCGCTCCCATAATTCATACCCGGCCATTTCTCTGGACTGTAACACCTCATCCTTGAAAACACTTTGCTGTGTAGATTCTCTTTAAATGTATTCACATTCAGTCTACTGTCTTTACATCCCATTTGTGCTGGACTTCGTGGCTGTGTCCATTACTCTAGACCCCCCACAGAGTTAAGCAGTCCAATACCCACATCTTCCAAACTGTACTTGGCTGTCTTTTCCTGACCCCACAGTAACAGTCACTTTAGTTTAGTCTTGTTTCAGGTGAAAACACATTGGCCCTTTAGCAGAGTGAACTCACCCCTTGATTGCAGGTGTCCTACAGGCGTTTTTTCTTCAAAGAAACCTCGTCCAGAACTTCTGGTGCCTCAGCACGAACTTAACTCAGGCAGCTTCTTTTTCCCTAGCTGGACCAGGGGGGTTGCCCCTGGAAGCAGACTGATTCCTTCCCCCCATCCCCGCAGAGATGGGGCCCTGAACTACTGAAAACAGTCTCTACCACTTCACTGGGATCTTCTTATGTTCCTCTTCAGGTGAGAACACAAACCTATGCAAAAAAAATAGCTCTTTGACAGAGCTTAGAGCTCTGAGGGCCTGCTTACAACAGGGCACCTCCTTCCTGTACTACAGACTGCAACAGACTGACTTCAAATTCCCCAACGTTGTACTCTAACCTCCAACTGCAACATTCCAGTGTGGCTTATGCAGCTGCAACAGTTCTAAAATGATGTCATCCCTCAGTCTCAGCTGAGACTGAGAACAGAGTGAGACAGTGTGAAATCCATTTTAACTGGAGTTTCACAAGCTGCCTTCCCTGCCTACCACTAGGTCTTACTGAGATTCTTGTAACCCCGGGTAACAGGGGTTACATGTATTTACATGCACTTTTGTGTTTGCTTGCACCGTGTCAGAAACACATTGCTTCAATAGCAACAGTTAATGAGCATGCCACTATGCACAAAGAGACTGACTGCTGCATTCAGGGAGCGCCCCGTCATGATCAGCTGTGTTTGCGGGGCGGTCACTGACTGCAGCAGCCAATTACAGCTGCATTGTCTGGTGGTGTCTCATTTCAATTAACATGGTGACGGCTTTTCTGTCCGCTTCTCACCGTCCCCAGGAAGCCAACGGACAGCCTCACCTTTCACAATCCCTTGGGAAGCTGACATGGTGCCCAATCTGCCTGTCGGCATGCCCCCTTCTCCAGTTCTTTTGCTGACAGGGTAGCCCAATCCCGTCGGCATGATGCTCCCCTCCCCCCATTTGGTGTGTGCCAAGGGGGTGCCTAATCCTCCTCAGCTGATGCACTCTCCCCCCCTCAAGCACACTGTATGGCCAAAGGGGTGCCCAATCTCTGACGACTCCACTACCCCCCCAAAGACACAAACTTCCAGGTGGCACTCTGGGAGCCCACCCCAGGGTGCCAAAAGTCCAGAGTCTCCCCCCACCAGCACACTGTATGAACGACTGGGTGTCCAGTCCCTGTCGGCTCCATTCCCCCGCCAAACAAACAAATTTCCAGGTGGCATGCTGGGAGCCCACCCCAGCATGCCAAAAGTCCCGAGTCATCTTTAAAAAAAAAAAAAAAAAAAACTGTAAAGAAAGGAAACGGTCCATCATTGAGTCCGGTGGCCCCTCCTTCAACCCACAGCCACCTTCTGTGCATCGCACCTCCCCACAACCCCCTCACCTCATACTTACCTCCGGAGCCTGGCACGATGATCTTCGGTGGACTGGGAACACATCTGCACTCTTCAAAGCCAACCGTGAACTGAAGAAATGCCAGTAAGTTGTATAATGACATAAATGGGTTTTTTTCAACTTATGTGGATGTCTCAGCCATTTTTTTTACTTTTGGCACCAAATTTTCAACATGAGGTTCTTGGGACCCCTTCTCATAAACTCAGTCACTGTCATGGCGTTATTCAGTCCTGAAAGGTGATTTCACGGTCACTGCACGGAATTACCTTTCAGGACCAATTAATGAAACGACAGTGTCACTGTTCATGAGGTGGGCTCTCATAAAGCCTATGTTGTAAATTTGGTGAAATAATTCCATTGCGCAGTTTCCATGCACACTTATAACTTCGCAGCTTTATAATATTTTCACTCCAGATTTTCAACATTGGCATTTTTTTCACACCTCCTTATGAAGAGTACAGCTGTCATTTTTCACATCCTGGCCGAAATGTGTTTTCGCACGTCCGGCACAAAATAGCGTGGTCATTGTGGGAAATCAGTGTTCAGGATAGACTAAGAAAATCACAGTGACACTGTTCATGAGCAGAGGTACTAAAATGCCTATGTTGAAAATTTGGTAAAAAAATTCCCCAAAATGACCACGTTACAGGCATGTGTTGCACATTTTCTACGCACGCTCGTAACTTTGTGAATTTTTTAAATTTTTACTCCAGATTTTCAACATTACCATTTTTCCACACCTCCTCATGAACAGTACAGCTGTCATTTTTCACATCCTGCCCAAAATGTGTTTCCGCACCTGTGGCACCAAATAGCATAGTTGATGTGTGAAATCACCTTTCAGGATTGAGTAATGAAATGATAATGCCACTGTTCATGAGGTGGGGTCCCAAAAAGCCCATTTTGAAAATCTGGAGTGAAAATATCAACAAACACCCCAGGGCGATACAACCCCTGTCCTGTGCGTTGTGTGTGTTGCTGGGGACATGCTGGCTTGTGCTCCTGGCCCCTTGCATTATGCACAGCCTTCCACATGGTGGCCATGGTCCACCTGTCCTCCAATGGTTGCCACGGTGCACTGTCTCCTTCACTTGGCATTCTGGGTGGGGTACCACCCCGTGTGGGTTCCTATTCCATTGGACTACCATGGTGGGTATCCAGTGGCCTGCTTCCCCAGTGGTGGTTGCACCCTGCCCTGTTCCATCTCCCTGCACCCCTGTTCTGGTCCTGTGTATTGGTGCTGCTGCTGTGTTTTACAGTGCAGTGTATGTTGTTTGCTACCTGCATGTCGTGTGGCCTGCATTGTTCAGGCACGTTACATTTTGTGCTGCCGATATTGTGGGTGCAACTGTTTTTGGTGCTTTATTTTTGTCCACTTGATTTTGTTCCACGATGTTACTGACCGGATCCATTTTTTTAACACCCTCCTTCATATTTTGGAGTATAGTTTGCAATAGTGTATTTTCTTGCATTTGTTTCCCTGAATCTGTTTCTCCTTTTTGCCTATAAGGACATTCATTTGAATTCTGAGAGTTTTCCAGATTAGGTTTTTGTGTTTCTTTTTTTTTTCCCCTAGTTGCATTCTGAAAATGTTTCTTGATAGTATTATTGTGTGGGGATACACATTGCTCCAGACTTCCCTTGGAAACCTTATAGAAACATAGAAGTTGATGGCAGATAAGGACCACAAGGCCCATCCAGTGTGCTCATTTCTTTTTCTACCTTATGAATGTGCCATTGGCCTTTGCTCTGTCAATGGCCTATCTATTCATACTCAACTGTATTGCTCCCTTATGCCTATCCCATGCTTGTTTGAAGACCTGAGCTGTATTCATATCCACCACTTCCTGAGGTAGGCCGTTCCATGCATCCACCACCCTTTCTGTGAAAAAGAACTTCCTCACATTACCCCTTAATCAGCCTCCCTCTAATCTCATGCTGTGTCCTCTTGTCCTGCTATTTTTCTTATATTGAAACATGTTAGACTCTTTCACCTTGTTAATGCCCTTAAGGTGTTTGAATGTTTCAATCATATCACCTCTCTCCCTCCTTTGCTCTAGGGTATACATATTGAGCTCAGTTAATCTGTCCTCATATGTTTTCTGATGCAGTCCCTGCACCATTTTGGTTGCCCTTCTCTGGACTGCCTTCATTTGGTTAATGTCCTTGTGAAGGTGTGGCCTCCAGTACTGCACGCAGTACTCCAGATGGGGCCTAACCAGTGTCTTGTAAAGAGGGATTATCACCTCCCTCTTCTGACTTGTGATACCCTACTAATACACCACAACATCCCTCTAGCCTTATCTACTGCTTTAGTGGTCTGCTTGGATGATTTCAGGTAATCGGTGATGATGATGCCCAAATCTCTTTCTTCCCTTGTGACTGTCAGCAACTCCCCTCCCTGTCTATAGGTGGCTTCAGTGTTTCTCTTCCCTATACCTCCCTCTTATTGAAACCTTCCTGCATGTTTGACACTTGTGAGTAACTAAAATCACTTTCATTTCTTCACCGTTTACCCCCGTATTTATTCTTTTTATTTCAGTGTCCGAATCAACTTGTATTGTTGATATTCTGTTCTTCCCCCAACTACTCTGTCTCTTCTATACACTGTGGGTCAACTATTACTGTTGGCTGAGACACACCCAAGTCAGAAAAAAAACTTGTAATTCACCAGTTTCTCCATTGTCCTCCATGAGCTGAGAGTCATTTAATGTGCATTGAACAGACCCTTCTACAGAATTTCTGTAGTCCTGGTCCATGCTAGCTCCTTGACTTGTAAACACTCTTGATCGGTGTTCTGTGAAAAATTGGATGTAACCCCTAGGCGGCACTATTCTAAGGGCTACTACCCCTGCCTGTATGGCAATACACAGGTTGAGGGGCCTGAGTTCTGTAAACGGGTGCCTCCACCCAGAGGAATGGTATTGGGGCAGCTTAACTGCTCTGGTATAGTCCTCCAGGATGCTATAACCACCCACCAACCCTTCTAGTGGCCTAGACAGTAACACACTGGTGCATTCACATTCAATAGACAGCAGTAATAATATGCTCACGCCCCTTTCACTTACCATCAGGGCTGGATCTGGTGCAGCTGCCCTGGAGACCCCCTGGAAAGTAAGATCAGTAATGCAACAATACAATCTTACCACTGTAACCCAACTAATAATATGCACACTAGCCAGGTTGAACGTAAAAACAGACAATCTGATTTATTTAGGGGCAGTGAACAAGGGAAGGGCGTGAATCTAGCAGAATGATTAGCAATCTGATTTAAATCAGGGTTGATCAGCATGCACTGTGAGTCCCTTTTAAGCAGTTCAACAAAAACAACCCTGGGTACCCAGTATGTCATGCAGGCTAGCCTGAAGCATTGCCCGGGTTGGCCAGCATTGCAGCTGATGTTGGGGCCCTTAAAAAAAGAAAACAGTTAAACATGCACACAACCCAATTATTTGTAATCCAAGCCGGATGGCTCAGTCCATTGCATTTACCCAGAAAAGAAACAGATGGTAACACAATGATTGTTGCTTTTGTTGCAGGTAGCTACCCTGAACTGTACTCATACTACAAAGACCAGGATGCAGGACATGTGAGATGTAGACCTCGTGGTGATGATCTGGAAGGCCAGGGGAAGCAGGGTTGACATAACTCACCTCCTGGTGATCACTACCTGCTCGATGTGAGCAGGTCTTTCACCAAAATGATCTTTGAAGCGGGAGTAGTGGCCTAGGCCGAGGGGACAGGGCCCAGACAGGATGAACAGTTCTGCAAATGTTTGTGAGTTTTCTGCTGGTGAAGCCTCCAGGTGGGGTAAAAGATTTTGCCGTGGGGAACCACGAAACACATTCAGCACATTTAAATCACTTAATTCTCTGAGCCACAGTTCAAATACAGTCCAGTTGCAAATTATAGCTTCACTGTGCAAACCTTTCAATCCGAGGCTAATTCTATTATCCGACAGGCCGATTACTTCTGGAGCAAGTCTTCGGTCCAAATCATAAGTTGCAATAACAAACTTATTCCTTCTTCTGCTGCAGATTCCAAACATGGAAATCGGAATCAGATCCGACTTCTGCAAAAGGCAATTCACTGGCAGGAGAACGTGACAGGCAGGTCAACAAAGCCTCTTCCCGCCGATTCCTGTACATTCCTTCTGGGAGCAGCTGCTCGAAAGTTCGAGCTGTTCACTCTTCAACCTCCAACTCTAACTGATCCACTGCTTCAGGAAGTTCTGCCTATTTCCTTTGTAATCCAAAAGGTTCTGTTGGCTAAGGGAACTGTCAGTCACAGAATGGGCTCACCTTCCAGGCCAGTTTAGACACCAACACTTAAAACTACAAAAACTACAGAATTCCTTCCCACAAGACCCCTTGGGACAGCCTCCATTTTAGGTCCCCAGTGGTTTGATTGGTCCAAATACTGGAAGTCCAGAACTTAACATGGTGGTTTCCATCCAAATGTTTGAGCTGCAAAGAAAGCAGGTTAGACAAACTTCTCTATCATTACAACAGCATATAAACAGTAAATACCCATGTTTCCTGAACAGGCTCCCTCTGCGCAAAACTGCAGAATGGAGCAATATAACAGACTGTCTGGTTGGTCGCAAGCCTTAAATCACTCAGACTCAGCCCAGACTAATTTCTAACACAGCTTAGCTAAGCTCTTAAAGAGACAGGCATGGAGGCTCACTAGAGCACTCTCACACAAATAGATAGCACTGAAGGGTTTTACTATAGCGCTTCGACAGCACTCACACCAACATCCCCTACAGCGATGGACACAATGCTGAGTGTTGACATTGTACCGTCGGGGATGTCAGTACATTTCCAATGGGGGGTTGCACCCCCCCAAACCCCCCATGTGAGGGTCTCTGCCCCCCCACAACCCCGGTCTCTAAATCTTTAACTCCGAGTCGGAGTTGGACCGGGTGGGGCTGCAACACTGGGAAACACACCACCGGTGTCTTCCTCTCACCAGCACAGCAACTTGCTGCAGCAGGCGAATTCTGTCACTGTGCTGGTGTTCACTGTGCCGGTGTCGACGTTGCATCAGCACACCGCACTAAAGACTGGACACCAGCCCAACAGTGGGCATTTAGAAGCCCAGGAAGATGTTACACTAAACCCCAATTTGTAGGGAGGTTACATGGAGTCGAAACAGGCCAGATGCTCCTTCGGTCTTAGGATTACCGGGGTTTCTCTTTGAGGAGCTGCTCCTCCCCCTAGCAGGTGAGCTCTTTTTCGCTGTTTTGTTTCCCTCATGGTTTCAGCTCTGCCTTAGGAAAGAGACCCCGAATTTCTCTGAGATTTTTAGACTTGGTGGCCATCCAAATTCCGACATTGGTGCACAGCTAAGAAACTCAGTATATTGTCTTAGCCCAAATGATACAAGCAAACCTTTCCTTCAGCCGACACAGCATTCAACACTCTTTGCAGATATGACCATTAAGTGTGTTTCAACACCCGGGTACAAAAAGGGATACAGTACTTACTTTTTAATTGCTAAAGTGACATTCTACTTGCTAACAAACCTCTGTATCATCCTGAAGCGTTTCCGTCTTGGTGTGGGGATAGTCAAGCTCAGCAGCACTCCCTCCTTATGGCGCCATCTTGTCTCTACCCTCCAATCATAAACAGTTTTTATTTCATTAGTGATACTGCCCAATAACAGATGCAGGGGAGTCTTTTTTTTTTTTTTGCTGAAATAAATAAGAGTGCCTTGCTTGCCAGATTCACCATAATAACACACAACATGCTATAGCCCCAGTGAGACCAATCCTTTGAGAAAGAACAACACATTAGGTTGGCTTATGAGGTGGAAGCAAGGCTGCAGCTAGCAATTTCAGGGCCCCGGGCAGGCAGTCAGATGAGGGCCCCTGTATCCTTGACAAAGTAAGCCGGGGGTCTGGGGGCCACCAGGCCCCCAGAAGATCTGGGGTTTTTGGTGCTCTCAGGTGAGTTTTGGGGCTGTTAGTGAAGATAAAAACAAGATTTTGTGATGCTTTCCCAATGCCATTTTCAATGAAGAAATGTACATTTAGCCTGGAGTCTTATTCATATTTATAACAACAGAAGAATTTTTTTTATAAATGTGGTCTGCTGCCAGCCATGATGTAAACCCTCATGATTCCCACGATGGCTGGCAGTGGTCCGAATGCAACAGACAACTTGTGAACCTTATTCAATTTTATAACAATATTAGGATTGTTTTATAATCACAACAATGCACTTCATGGCACATGTAGTATTGAGATTTATAAAATGGGCAAAGGATTTCAAGCAGTCTGATTGGTTGTTAGCCGTGCATTAGATGTGTCTAATGCACAGCTACAACTAGAACCACCATTTAGAATACACAGGCCCATTTTATAAGCACAATAAGCCACTCCGGGGATGTGCACTAGACAGTTCTAATGCACGGCTAGGAGACTGGACACACTCGGCCTGTGGCCTCGTGCCTCACTACGTCCCCCTAGCCATGCATTAGAACTGTCTAATGTACACCCGTAGTGTCTTCTTGCTTACTTATATACTTTTCATGCATTTCAAGTCACTCAGGTGCGTATCGTGTTATCCCATTGCTGTCTTGTGTAAATTCCAGAAGACATGCATTGTCATTATTTCATAACTGTTAACATTTCATGATTCTAGATATGTGTTGGCATCAATGCCTACTGTCATTCATCGTACCTTCTCATAACAGCAAAATGAACAAAATGACAGAAATGTAAAGGTGATTGATAACTGTTTTATTATCAATCTTTTAAAATGGGTTAAGTGATAGTATTTTGATGCGTAATACATTTTCTAGAAATTACTTTTTTTAGTCATAAAAATGAATTCACAATACATCACAGTTTACTACAACATTAAAATATATTTTTTATACAAATGGAATTAACGCCTATCCTATTAAAACTTTCTAAGTAAATAAATACATAGATTACTGTAAAGTAATGATAACCATTCATTGAAAAAGTATTGCATTAAAAATGTTGCATATGTCAATGGCAAAACTACATACATTAGTTCAATCCTGCTTTACCCAAGGCTGAGGAATGTAATGTAATGTAAAAAAAAAAGTAAAAAAAAAATAAACACATTTTCATTTATTTATCAAATGGAAGACATCAGTTGCTCAATGATATTGTTGCCCTTTCACATATAGAGGTTAAGGTATTAGGAAAGTAGTGCCACCTTTCAGTTTGTTGACAGGTGAGGACACGTCTTTTGACCAATCAGGGTGAATGATTTATTTTACCTATTATAAAATGTTTATAAATGCAATTGTTCAGCTGTGGGCAATGCAGGATTTTTGAGCAATGATATCACGTAAGGAATAAGACATGACAAGGTGTGTTTATGGCTCGATAACCACCCCAGGTGCGTGATGAGGCATGAGGCGCTTGCCCGATTGACTGTAGCACCTGGGAAGTGCTCTTTATCAAGTTCACAAACCACAGCTTGTTGTGTCTTATTCCACTTATAAAATGGGCCCCAAGTAGACTGAAAATTAAAACAAATAAAAAAAATGTTAAAATCTACAAAATGAAGAAAATATTTTTTAGTTACAGGAATAAAGTAGTCCTCTTTGTACTGTCCTGTATGCAATGTATGTGGCTTGGTTGGCAGTACTGTCCTGTGTGCACCCCCTCCCACATAGAGCTTAGCTCTCTTTCATTCTGTCCATGTTTTTCCCTCTCAGAACCTGACAGTCAGTTTTTTAAACTGACTATGGCAGTAATGTAGGGAGCAAGCATGTCCCTCTTCAGCTGCCATATTTGTGCTGCTCTTTATGTTAGCACTTATGACCGGCGCTAATCTGTGTAAATCAGCGTGTGATTTTTTTTTTTTGGCATAGGAAGCTTACTTCTGGTGACAGTCTGTGAAAGTTGCGGCATCTCTTAGAAATGTGGTGGGGAGGTATTTTATGTCTGGTGACGGTCCGTTAAATTGGGAGGTTGCGGCGGCACTTAGACACGTGCAGATCAGAGAAACCAAGAAACAGAGCGGGAACGGAGAGAAACTGCTGCAGTGTCCAACTTAATGGGAGAGTTGTGAATGATTGAGAGAATAATAAGGTGAGAGTGGCACAGCATTTTTTTCTTAGGTGTACACGGAGTATGAGGTTTCCAGGACAGCAGCATGATTTCAAGTAGACCGTCTCAGGCAGGGAGTTGCCGCATTGCCGGCAGTAACGGCTTCAGCTGGAATACAAAAAAATCTTTGTGGCAGCATGGATCTTTGCCAGCGCTGTGCCCTGGTTGGTTAAAGAGGTACTGGTTGGTGCAATATGTCCTGATAAGGACATGGCCAAATGTACATCTTAGGCAACCAGGAAGCAGGAATTTCTCAACCCATTTTATAAAGGATTTTAACATATCATTGAGCAATGCTTAATGTAAGAGAAGCTGAGCAACGTCAATGTGGCAATAAGGTTTTGGATGAAGTAATTTCTATGATGCTGCAGTAATACCCCTAAAAAGTAGAATTCACTATACTATTTTCATGGGATCCTTAATGTCCACTGTCAGGTGTCCTGTCTTAAGTAGTTATATCTACTGGCACGATAGTGCCATAGTGAGTGAGCCTCCACGCCTGTCTATTTAATAGCATGGCTAACCTGAGTTTAAAAAGTAGTCTGTGCTGTATCTGAGAGAATGAAGGCTTGTGACTAGCTAGTGTGTTAATCTGCAACATTCTGCGGTCATTGCTTGCACAGAGAGACTATTTAGGAAGTGTGAATATCTTGTTTGGTGTTATACTAAAGATAGATATGTTTGTCTAACCTGCTTTCATTGCTGATCAGACATGTTGATGGTGGTCAATATGTTGGGCCCTTAAGTTCCAGTATTCAGACCAATCGAACTACTGGTGAGGTGACCTGAAATGGATCATGTCCCCATGGGTTTTGAGGGAAAGAATTCTGGCCGAAACCATAGTAAAAAACAATGCAGAACAGTGGGGACTGTTTGTACAGCTTGCACAGCTGAGATGGGAACCCACACAGAAGCAGCTCAATTTAGGTCCAATTAGTGTTTATAAGACTCTTTGCTGCCCAATGAAGAAAACAAGTCCAAAAAGAACTGTCTGACTTACAGTCTGCTGTCCTCATCTCTGCCACTGTGACACAGTACTGCTTGCAGAGTACCTGCTCTGGTGAAGGCAGGAAGTAGGCTGCAGACAACAAGATGTGGATGACTTCTACTTCAGCTGCTGCAGAGCTTTTATTACTGGCTAAAACCAGCATCAGGAGGTACAGCCCCCAGGTATAATGAATCCTGGAGTACAGCTTAGCAGATATACTCTGTAATTGTTGGTGTTGGCACCTAGATGGACCTAAAGGTGGCACCCTTCATGTGACTTACAGCTCCCATTTGCCAATCAAACATTTTGGATTTCAAGAGAAATGCCCAGAACTGACTGAAGCAGTGGGTCAGTAAGACATGGAATAGAAGAATGAACAGCTTGATCTTTCGAGCAGCTGCTCCCTGAAGTAGCATATGGGGGAGAATCTGTGGTAAAATGCTCAGCTGGCTTTCCTGCCATGTTCTCCATTCATCGCACTGCCTACTGAAGAAGTCTGACATGTCTGATATCCAGCCTTGGAACTGTGGCAGAAGAAAGAAGTTTATGAGTGTGACTGGTGATTATGACGAAAGACTTGCTACTGAAGCAATTAACCTACCATTTGAGAGAGTAAGACTCCCAAAACACATGGGAAATGAGTGCTTAGACTGGTCTGAACCACCTCCTCACTCTATAATATGCAACTTCTGTACTGCAGTATAAGGATACAGGAATTGCTAATTATGTTACATTGTGAAGAGGGCGACATGTAGTATGATAAATATGTAAAAATGACAGAGAACTGTCATACATAATCTGCCCGATTGCTCTGAAAATGGAATAGAATTTAGATAAACTTTGTTAATAAGAAAACACATCTAGTAAGAATGACTATGCATAACTTGCATTTAGCCAGTGTTGTCCTGTATAATAATTCATTGTGTGGTCAGCAAGTTTTGAACAGAATTCAGACAGAGAGAAGGCCATGGTTTTAACATTCTAGATATGAACTAAGTATATGAACATTACATGTCTTTTTAATTTTTTGGTTTTTAGCAGAAGAGCAGCTGCCATCTTCATAAGAAGCTTAGAAACCTAATGAGGAAGTGGAAATACAATGTAACACTACAAGATGGACATCATGTAGATGTATCCATGCACACCTCCTGAATAATAAATAATGTGGGTGTGAAATTCTGTATGTAGAACAAGTACTGGATGCAAGGTGAATTGTGCCTCGCTATAATGTTTTCAAATGTTTTATTTATTGTGACCCTTGAGAACCTCTGCCCTTGTGCTCTATCATGACAGAATGATAGACTTCAGAAGAGAATCTTCTTATGGTACTTTGTAAATGCGCACAATTCTCCCAAGCATACTTCACCTGACCTGACAAGTGCTTTCACATGTACTGCCATCTTCTGTCTCTGCTGCCTAGCCATTCATTCCCTGAATGGGTGATTAAGTACCGCCTCCCCCTTACAGTTGCTGTTGCTATTTATAAAAATACAGGCATAGCATAACTATAATCTAAAAAGGAAAAGACCTCACAACAGAACCAACAACGAATAGCTGTTAGCACACCATGGTCCATGTTTCGCAAGGTAATGCATTTAAATTAGTTCCTGGTTTTGGCCGACACCAGAACAAATTGTGAACACATGAAATAGTACGGGAACTGATTACCTAAGTGCATCTGCTTGAAATGTCTCTTTACCTACATTATATTAATATCTCTGAAGGACAGCTATTTAACTGTACTTGAATAAACACTGAAGCTGTCAGCTGTGTTTGTGTTGCTGTCTTTGTATTGACCACATTCTGTGTAGTTCCTTTCATGAAACCAAGAATTTGGAGTTTAGATTGTCACTTCACGTTTTCACAAATGTCAGCATGAATTAACGGTTCTTAATCCATGATGCGACATAGTTAGAACTCCAAACTGTCGGTTAAATGAAATGCATAGAATGTTGTTCATACAACAGAAATAAGAAAAAAAACACAGCTGACAGCTTCAGCTTTTATTCACACACAGTTACATAGGTATCCTTCAGAGGTACGAATATAAGTCATGGGAGTAGAGACATTTCAAGCAGTTGCACATAAGTAACCAGTTCATGTTCCCTTTAATTTGCCATAAGAACACCAAGCACTGATTAAAGCTGTAAATGTGTGGTTATTGCATGAACACTGTTACTTTAAACAACAATGTAAGATTACATAGTCAGGAAGTCAACAGAATAATTAAGCTGCATATATGGGGCCAGATATTCAAACTGCACCAGGCTGTGGTGCAAACCTGGACGCAGCTCAACTTGGCTATGCAGGGGCGTGGACTGGGCGATATTCAATGGAGCTGCGCCATGGTCCAGCATCGTTGAATATTGCACCCTGTCCACCCGCAGTTCGCATGAGTGCCAGTGGCCAGAGTGGAGCATGGGGATGCGCTAGTGCAAGTTCCTTTGCGCAAGGCGCATGCACATCTACCATTATTTTCAGAAGTTGACATGCAAATGGGGACATAATTTATGCAAGGCGAAAATGGGCACATGTGCATGTATTATGGCACCATTTGCATGCAGGTGCTCAGATCCATGACTACTTGCACCTGGTGTCCTGCCAGGTAGCAACCATCAGGGACAGAAGCACACTGCAGTGCGTCAATGTGCCCCACAGCCGATCGTGGGCATTAGAAAATGAAATAAAGTCCCCCATATCCCTGGTGGTCCAGTTGACTGCTGTCTGCCCAGTCGTGGGCTTCAGTAAAAAATCCACAAAATCTATATCCCTGGTGGTCCAGTGGACCGCTACCCCATCACAGGCTTAAGTTAAAGAATGAGATAACCCATATCCGTGGTGGCTCAGGGACCCCGTCCCCACCGCCCACTGATCCCCAGCACCCTGCTCCCCAGTAAGTGGTGGGCAGCAGCACCCCACTCGCATACAGTCCCACTGCCTGACACCATAGGTAGGGCTGTACGTCCATTGGTCCACAGTGTGAGCCAATGGATGTTCAGCCCATACCGTACTATACATTCTAGATATGTGAATAGATCCAGGGATACAGAATAAATAAGTTTATTTACTTAGCCCACGATCAGGCGGGCAGCAGTGCACTGGACCACCAGGGATATAGGAAGTTTTTCTTCATTTTACTAATGCCCATGATCGGGTGCCACCATGGAGGGGCAGCCGGAGCTCAGGTGGCTGCCGTGTTGCGTCATGCAATGCGGCAGCTCACCTCTGGGTGGCTGTCCATTGCTCTGCACATCCTGGACTGAATATCAGGCTGTGCACAATATGCATTGGCACGCCCCCCCTACCTGCGCTTGCATACATTACTGATGCGCTCCAGCACATCGGGATTTGTGCAGCGCACTTTCCCCTTTTGAATATTGTGCCGGGGTGCATCAGTGGGTTGTGCATGGCGCAACACTGTTACGCCATGGCGCAACCCTTTTGAATAACTGGGCCACGGTGTCAGTCACTTCATGAGTTCTTTAACCTGTGTGCTTAACTTGTGAGAAGCAAATGTTTCCAAGCTTTCTTGTCTGCAAAGTCTTGTATTATATTTCTAAAGTCAATTTTGCATGCAAGTTCACACTCGGTTGACAGCATGGCCAAGTTGCTTAAACGGTCCTGAGACATAGTTGATCGTAAATAATTTTTGATGATAGAAAGTTTACTGAAAGCTCTTTCTCCTTCTGCAACAGTCACAGGCATGGTGCAAAATATCCTAATTGCAACACAAATCTCTCTGAATATTGTTTCTAGTTTCATTCTGTAGATAGCATTCAGTAGGGCCAACGGTTTTAAATGTTTCTGAAAAGTGGCACTGTATATTTTTCTCAGGTGTCGAACTTCATCAGCAAAAGCACTTGTCAGGTCTTGAGAATATTTGTTGGTTAACTTCTCACAAGACATAATTATTTCTTGATCATTCATGCTTCTCAACTGCAAAATTGGAGCAAAGTAATTGCAGATTTGTATAAGAGACTCAAATCTGCTATTTAATTCACTGATGATGTTGTCCATTGCAACATAGAAGACTGTGTTACGGAATCTATCATCTGCACTTTGACTGGTTTCTTCATCGGGAGTTTCATCGTGAAATCTCTTGCGTTTTCTTTGCCAGCTTGTTTCAAAGTCAAACTCTGGTACTACATCCACCGACTGTGCCACTAGTCTCGCCTCTGAAATAATGGCATTCCATTCATTCCTGAAGAACTGCATTTCCTCTTTCAATTCAGCTATGTTAGCAACTTCTATGTCTAGTGAAATGGCTGTAGACTGAAGAAGCAAGTTTCCTTCTTCAAAACTTTGGAGAATTTTTTATCCAAAATGTTGCAAGCACAATTGCATTGTATGACTTGAAGTATGTTAGCAGGCCCTTTGCTTCTGCCAGTGCTTCATTAGACAGCTTTTTGGATTGTATGATATAATCTAGAGCTTCCATAATGCTGGGAAGGTGTTTTGCAATAGGGTGAATTGCCTTGATTTGAGCACTCCACCTGGTTTCAGACATGCTGTGTAGTGAGCAACCTGTTTTTTCTTTCAAAATAGACCATCTCTCAGGGCTTCCCACTGAACAAAATATACAGCCGATTTACGCATCCAAAAAATGTTGCAATCTCAGGGCATGATTCTGCTGCATGCATCCCCACAAGGCTTAGAGAATGACAGGCACATGGAGAATAAGTGGCAAGTGGGTTCTTTTGGTGAATACGAGCTTGCACCCCCTTGAATTTTCCAGACATGTTTGCTCCATTGTCAAAACCTTGTCCGCGACAATCAGCGATGTCGACTTCATGTTTTTGCAATCTCATTAGCAGCATGTCTGCAATTTCCTCACCACTTTTTTTTGAGAAGTCAAAGAACTCAAGAAACCTTTCATGAATTGTCCATTCTTCGGTATCTTGATCCTTATGTACATATCTAAGGACAATCACATTCTGTTCTGTATGAGAGATGTCTGGAGTAGCGTCACAAATAACAGAAAAATAGATGGCTTCACTTTTTTCTGTTAGAATTCTGTTCAAAACCTGCTGACCACATAACTCAATGAACTCATTCTGACTTTCCCACGATAGGTAATGAGCCATCATTCTTTCACCCCTGTCTTGCTTTTGCCTCACCTTCTCTAAATGATCACGCAGAATGGGATCATAGTGCGAGATCAGTTCCAGCACACCTAAGAAGTTACCATTGTGTGCATCACCAATTTTGGCAGTTCCACCTTGAAATGGCAAATTTCTTGATGCTAGAAACAAGGTTGCATCCAAAAGTCTGTCTAATAATGCTTTATACTTTTCTGCTTCCGACTGTATTTGTTTCTGCAGTTGGCTATCAATCCCTTTACCTTGTAATGAATGTTGAAGATTTCTCCATTGCCAGTAACAATGCTGGTGTGCACTACTCATTTCATGTTCTGGAAGCTTATCATATAATTTATGCCACTTGTCATTTGGGTTAAGACCTTCTTTTTTGCACAGTGCACTGATTGATTTTTTTATCAGGACACTGGAAAACAAAAAACATGGGACACAAAATAATGCTCCTTTACTTTTACTCCACATTAACCAGTCCCTCGGAGTCCTTTCACAACCATTTGAGGATTTAGAGTACAAAAGATATTCAGTGAATGATCGACCATCAGGATCAGCTGGTATTGCATTTTTGAATTTCTTCACATCAAATTGCATTGTTAAACATTTGACAATATTTTGTCTCTCAATTTCAGATACATTTTCTGGCCATAGACCCGGGTATTGGGTCATAGCACAAGTCACTCTCATCATTCTGGAGCTGTTTTGAGGCACACGTGTCTTCATGTTCCTGTGTCTGACCTTGAGATGCCGCAATGGATACAGCTGTATTTTCGACCTCCATATTGTTAGACATAGTCTGACATTCAGCTTCTTCATATGAGGGGATATCTTGTTGGGCTTCATTTTCATGCACAGTATGTAAAAGGTACCTCAGAATTGGTTTACTTTTTTTCAGGTCTGATTCTGCTTTTTGTCTTTCCTTTTTTTCTTTCCGCTTCTGGTAACCAGATTTATGGTGATACATTTTTGAACAGATAGACGAGTTAAGACTCCCAATTGAAAAAAAACAGATCACAACAGGCTTCCAAGACCAGGCAGTCTTCTTCTCATGTGCTGTGGAGAACACGCTGGGTACAGCTTGAAAATGAGATCACAACAGGATTTCAGGCCTAGGCAGTCTTCCTCTCATGTGCTGTGGAGAACACACTGGGACACATCTTGAAAATGAGATCATGACAGGATTTCAGGCCTAGGCAGTCTTCCTCTCATGTGCTGTGGAGAACACGCTGGGCAGCTTGAAAATGAGATCACGACAGGATTTCAGGCCTAGGCAGTCTTCCTCTTATGTGCTGTGGAGAACACGCTGGGACACAGCTTGAAAATGAGATCACAACAGGATTTCAGGCCTAGGCAGTCTTCCTCTCATGTGCTGTGGAGAACACGCTGGGACACATCTTGAAAATGAGATCACGACAGGATTTCAGGCCTAGGCAGTCTTCCTCTCATGTGCTGTGGAGAACATGCTGGGACACATCTTGAAAATGAGATCACAACAGGATTTCAGGCCTAGGCAGTCTTCCTCTCATGTGCTGTGGAGAACACGCTGGGACACATCTTGAAAATGAGATCACAACAGGATTTCAGGCCTAGGCAGTCTTCCTCTCATGTGCTGTGGAGAACACGCTGGGCACAGCTTGAAAATGAGATCACGACAGGATTTCAGGCCTAGGCAGTCTTCTTCTCATGTGCTGTGGAGAACACACTGGGCACAGCTTGAAAATGAGATCACGACAGGATTTCAAGTGTGCGCAGACAGTCAACCTCCTCTATTTGTTTTTGACACCTGTAATATTGTAAAATCACGTTAATTATGCTACTTCAATGGAAAGCTGCTACATCATTTATCATCATAATGTGTCTATTATATAACACACATTGTACGACTGTTTACCTTCTTCTTTACTGTCTGGGGGGGGATTATTTATGCAACAGCAATGGAAGGAAGACTGATGCATAGATAACCCCCCCGCCCACCTGGATGGCAAAGAAAAAAGGTTTTACAGTGGCGCCAGTGGCGCTGATTGATTTTATAGCACAGAGCGCTGCTCTGTCGGACGGCCGGGCCCCCCTTATACAGTGTCAGTTAGGGGTATTACCCCAAGTAGCTGGTGTGGGGATACAACTGAATAACTTTTGATATTCCGGCTTCAGTCACAGATGCAGGCATGCTTCCTACAGCGCCACTAACACTACATTGATTTGGATGGGAGCACTGTGAAGTGAAGCTGAGACACTTGGACACCCAAAGGACTCAGAGAAGACACTCTTATTAGATTCAAATTGTCTTACCTGGTTAGCTGGAAAGTTCGGGATGGGCCACACCCCTCCTTATAAATGCTAAACACTTTTACGTAGCATATATCTCCAGTAACACAGGCTTGTTTTCCGATTTCCATAACGTAATCAGAAATGCAAACACATAAACCAGTGTACAAAATGTAAGTACTCTAATAAGCCAACATGCCAGTGTCAATCCAATGCACCCAGTAAGACCCACTCTTTGAGCTCAGTCCTAACTTAACCATTTGATACATACACAGCAATTGTACATATAATTAAATGCAGAATTACACATATCCCCATAATGCAAGGCATCGTGGGACGTATAAACAGCGACCATGAAAGAGTTTAGACTGGTTCCACCAGGATATGTGTCATTTACTTTCCTTGAAACCTGGATTTATTGCCAATGCCCTTTCTGGGTTACCCTTGCCTAGGGGCTTTTGTGCTAAGGTTCTTTGACTTTTAGATAAATGTACATATAACCTATTCAATTCCATTATTTTTTTATTTTAGCAGGAAAAGGCTCCATTGGGCAGGCTTATTCGCAAGGAGGTCCTGGGTAGAACAGCTGAGTTACACAAAGTACAGTGAATAGTAATACAAATACAGAAAAAATAGCACAGTATCGAGAACACAAGCATCACATACAGAAAATGCAGCTAGTACTTAAGAATAGAAATAGCAAAAAATGACTTAAGGATCTGGTTCAGTTTAGCAGTGCATCTATAGTTAAAACAGTGATATTACTCCACATTCAGTTATTTACCAGCAATGGTGCTATCATTTTGTCACAAGCACTTGTGTATCCTAATTGCACTATAAGCAGGCTGTGTATCCTGCCAGGACAAGGAAGGGACCACCATGAAAATTAGATGTTGTACTTCATTGTACCATCCTAAGCCTAACATCTGGTTGATGCTAATTATAAATAAAATGGGACACTCATTTAAAAGGGTTTTATTTTACAGGAAATAATGGTACCCCCTAGTGTTGAAGTATTCTGCCGGGACTGATGGCAGTATAGCCTAGAGGTTAGAGTAATGAGCTGTGAGTTAGCTTGGTGCATCCAGACCTGGGTTTGATTCCCACAATTTCCACTTGCGTAGTGTATGACTGAGCAAGTCACTTAATCTCTCTAGTGCTCCCAGGTCACCCCTAAAAACAGGCACCTGCGCCTAGTGGGCCTTACCTGGTTACAAATAAAAAGATTTAGAACTTCAGGAGGTAATAGCATGATAGGCACTACTAAAGTAAGTACTTGAATGTACAAAAGTCAGCGGTCTGGTCTGACTAACAAAGATGGTATGATTTATAACTATAACAATCTAACCACAGGTACAGCTATCACAAACCAATTTTTCTCACTGCAGTGCCACATATATAGAGTAATGTATAAGCAAATATACACAACAGCTCTGTGTTTCCATCGAGGATAGGATGACATCATAGATCTCAAGCTTTAGGTCTCTGATGTCATCTCACCCTGAATAGAAACATTTCCTGGTTGCACATGGGTAACCATACATTATTTTGTATCCTATATGCTTGTTTTAATTAATTTACCATCGTTCTAGATTAGTTCTGGCATGAATTATGGTCAAGTAAATGGCAAAGGACAGGACAAGATTCAAAACATTTAATCTGTTTTAAGTAATAGATACGTGAGCTGATAGCACTTCTAGTACTTCATCTTTGAACAAAACAATACCTCTCAGCTGTCACACATTATGAGGTACATCACTCATTTTACCTCTCAGAAACCCTTTGTCCATTATAGGGAAGGTGATATTCCACATTCCCCACTGAGGCTTTAAAGCAGAAATTCATAATAATTATACTCAGTTATCAAAAACATTATGAACATTACTGCACAATAGCTATATCTGTTCTGAGCTTGCAGTGCCATGTAACATATTAGACGATATGTCACACATTTTGCTCATTTGTCACACATCTTGTCACACATTTTGGTGAAGAAAGGGTAGAGGTATGACAGAACATTGTAGTGACTGCCAGGAGCTCATTACCCCACCCGCCCGACTGATCAGTGAAGTGCATAACTTACCACAACTGGAAAAGAAACCCGTGCCGATCAGCAGGGCTAGTAAAGTCCCCACAGACAGACAGTCCAACGCTGGGTGACCTATACTTCAGGAATGTTTTGTCGGCAGTAGTATGAGTGGTGGCTTGTAATAAAACGTCGAGGAAGGCAAGGAGGGCAAAGTTACAGTATACAGAATGGATGGAGGAGTTTTCTCTCTCTCCTGTTGCCATACCTCTCAACCTTCTGTCTCATAAATCAGGGACAAAGCTTAAAAAAATCAGGGACAAAGGACCAAAATCAGGGACACATCTTCAAAATTAGAGCTATCCACCCAGAAAGCTGGTAGAATAGGGGGCTTAGTGTAAACTGCATTTTCTAAGGAAGAACAAGTCTGTAACTTTAATGTTTGGCATTATTTGTGCTTACAACCCACACTGTCTAGTCATGGAAACACAATTTTGAGGAGGGACAAAGTAACATTTTGAGGTTAAATCAGGATGTCCTGAAAATCAGGGACAGTTGAGAGGTATCGACTGTTGCTCCCTCTGTCTCTTCTATATAGTGAGCCTTTAGAAATCATGAGAGATATCCCACCCATGGCCCCCACCTACCCTTCCATGCTGGTTGTGCTAGTCAGTACATACTTACAGCACAGTGGGTGGCAGCCCAGCAAGTGACAATTTTAATAAACCACTAAAACCAGCAATTAAACGAAGTGCCCTATAAACTAACAGCACAGACTGCATCTGCTATTATTTGCTTCTCAGCTCTCTCATGCACAGTAAGCAGGTACGGACCTCGGGGGGGGGGATCCCAAGAGAGGAAAGCTATTGCCAGGAGCAGTTTCAAATATCGGGGACAATTTAAATAAATATAAATGTACAAAGTGCAATAACTAATAAGTACAGGTGGAACAAGAATCAGAAAGCTTACGAGTAATTACTCCGACTCCGAGACTGTGCAATTTCTGACTTGACACACCGAGATCGAATTCAACTGATGGTTGCTAGACTACAGATAGGCCCCCTTAGGAAAGGAATGACAAATGTAGATCGATCTTTTCCAGTTTTCCCGATCCCGAATTTAATTTCCCGGTTATGTGAGCGAGAATGCGACCATGCAACGAGCCAGCCGGATCTGTGGCAAGATAATTAAACTTTAAAATTAACTTTAAGGTCTCAGACTCTGTGCGACTGGCTGGTGTGACTGTGCGAGCGACTCCCCGACGACTCCTCTCTCTCTCTCGACTCGTGGTCTGACTGGCCACACCAACGCGCGCCATTCCCACTCAGACAGCACATCACGTGATGGCCTTGCACAGTACAATCTGAACGTCATCACGTAACGGGTTCTCGGACGGTTTTAGCAGGGTCTGACTGGCGCTGACAGCTGGCCTGTGACCAATCTTTACTGTCGACTCCGGAAGTTGGCCTTGATTGATTTTTAGGCGACCGGGCCCCCACTGCGGGCCGGGAAAAAGTCCCGGTTCTCCCCCCCATAACGGCGGCCCTGGGTGGAAGCAAAGAGTTCCTCCTCCCAGCAGGTATTCAAAATCGCCCACATATCTTTAATATAGGGACACAAGAAAATAAATGTTCAATTGATTCTACATCTTGACCACAACTGTCCCAAAGCCAGAGTCTTTCCTCTGCACTCTTGTGCATATGGTTCCCTCTCACTTGCAGCTTGCCATGCATACACATCCAAGTGAGTTCCTTCGTTTTGGGTTGGATCCTTTTATCGGTAAGCTGTTTGATAATTATAGAAGGTGAAATCCCGCCCCCCCGCCACAAAAATGGGTTCGGTAAAAAACACAGGAATAACATGGTCATATAATTTACCGTGTGACAGATAACAATTTGCAGAAAACAAAGGTATCCATTTTACCTGAACAAGAGCCCCAAAAAACAGCGTGCAGGCAGGCAAGCCAGTACCACTTTCTTCCCATGCATCCAAAAGCGAGGGACACCAGACCCTCTCAAAGGAACCCAAAGATTCTGTGATCCCATTATAAACAGGTTTAAGAAAACACATTTTTATTTATTTATTTTGAAATATCAGAATTACAAACCTTTGAGTCATAGACTCATTTCCAAAGGCTCCACGTCAGTTACAAACACAAGATACATTAAGGCCGTTACAGAGTGGCTATGTAGACAGAGTAACAGTGGGTGATGTGGCCTATGCAATATGTTAGCTAAGTGGGGTGGGGGAAAAGGCATAGTAAACCTATTTACAAATAAATTAGCAACCCAGTAGAAAGTGGCCTATACATGAGATTTGCTAAGCATGGTCCCAGAGACAAAGGGACTAGTCATAGGTAAGGAAACAGTGCAGTCAGTCTAGTTAAGACTTTGTCAAATGGTTGAGCATGGTCTCGGGCTATCCGACGGCAGGTAGTTCGGCTACGGGCAGGTGCAGGAGTGGGTAGAGAGTATGTGGTTTCTGAGTGCCACCTTGAAAGGACCCAGTTTGGTGAAACTAGTGAGGGATGTAGGGAGGGCATTAAAGAAGGTGGGGGCCCTGACTGTAAATGACCTCTGTGCCAGGGTTGTCTTGACCCTGGGGATTAACAGGGAGGCAGTGCTAGAACTGCAAGTGTTTACTGGGTACTCTTTGGTAGTCAGGGATGCTGCCAATCCTGGCAGTGTTAACCCAAGGAGAGATTTCTTGACTGTGAGGCAGGCCTGATACCTGAGCCTCTTGTCAAAGTTGAGGATCTGCATGACTGAGTAGAGGGTGCCAGTGTGCATGGCCTGTGCCACACCTGACAGGAGCCTGCAGGCTTTGTTGAGGACTACTTTGATTTTGTTGAGTGCCGTTGTGTCAAATGCACCACAGATCAGGAGACTGTAGTCTATCAGGGACATGACAGATGAGGTGATGGCTAGTTTTAATGCTTGAGTAGGTAGGCAGTCCTTGTGGTTGTAGAGGAGGCTGATACGGGTGTTCACTGCAGATGTGAGCGTGTGAATGTGGGTATGGAAGGTGAGAGCAGGGTCAAAGTACGCTAGGTATTTGCAGGAGTAGACCTGTTCTAGGGGGTGGAGTGAGCTGGAGACGATGTGGAGGGGTGAGTTCTTTAGTCTGTTCTGATGGTGCACAAATAGTAGGATCTTAGTTTTGTGCAAGAAATGTAAAATAGAAAAAGGTCCACAGGATCTGTTATCCCATGTCCCCCTTCCTTCAGTGGTCTATACGTACCTGTTTAATCGGGTTAAGCTGACTGCCCAACAAAAGTTGGAAAAATATGCTATACAATTTGTCCTCCAGATTGCGGGAGTAGGGAAGGGAGAGGAAAACTGAGGTACAAAAAATGGGGACCAAAAATGTCTTTAACATAAAGACTCTTTTTGCCTTGGTCATTGGCCATTTATTCCAGGCATTCACTCTGTGTTCTGCAGCCACTAGTTTGGCTTCCCAATTCAGTGATGCCATGCCACCCAGACCAAATTTTATTCCCCAAAATCGTAAGTGGTCCTTTAACCATCAGCACCCCTAAGACAACAGTTGGGGAATTATCTTTCAAAGCCCCCAAAGACATACCCTTGCTGTTCTGTAAATTTCCATTGGCTCCTGATGTATTAGAGAACTCTTTCAGAATATTAACAATTCCTGGTATGGAGTCTGAGCCTTGGGTGAATAAACAGGCATTGTCTGCGTGTGCCCACATTGGAGGATAGGACAGGTTAGAACCTGTAAATTATTTATTTTCCTAATTACAGGATCTGACGCAAACACATACAACAACGGGCTAAGGGACAACCCTGCCTCGCTTCTCTCAAAATAGAGACAGTGGCACCCAGCCACCCATTTAAAGAGTTAAGTGCACAAGCCAAAGTGTTCAAAAGCTGAATCCATACAACACATAATGTCCCAAAACTTGAAAAAGATAGGTAGGTGATATGTGACCAAAGGCCTTCTCCTTGTCAAGGGCTATGAGAAGGCTTGACATATCATCCCAATTCCCCTGTTCCACTACTTCCTGTAGGTCATGAATGTTGTCTTGAATACTGCAGCCCAAGATTCTACAGGCGTGAGAGATGTCAGTCAGGAGCGGGGCCATACGGGTCAATGTAGATGTCAAAATCTTAGTATTTTCAAATCTGAATTAAGGAGACTGATAGGCCTCAAACTGAATAGATCTGACTTTATTCCCCCTTTTTATATAGGTAAATCAAAAGTCCTTTTGACAAGCTATGCCCCACAATTTCTGGGCCAAGAATATGATTGAAAACTAAGGTCAATTCAGTGTGGAGTTGTTCTCCAGTAAGTTTATATAACTTTCCCAGAAGGCCATCAGAGCCTGGGGCCGATCCAGTAAAGAGAGAACTATTTTTCGCTAAAACCTCCCCGGGGTAATATTCCCCTGTAATATATCCACTCTTTAGAAAATGGGTAAAGTGTGTTCACGTTCCTGATTGGCTGAAAGAGGCAACCTGCCAGTCCGGTATGAGACAACAGAGACTGGTAAAAAACTATTCCCAGTCTCAGTTGCCTCATGTAGTTCTAAATAGTAGTGGGCTAGTAGAACGTTAAAAAGGCAAGCGCCGCCATATTTATTGTAAATTTAGTGAGTGACACTCCCAGAGTGAGTCTGAGCCTCTAATTCAAATGTTCCTAATCTACTGGATACCGAAATCTTTAAAAATAGAGCCCGCAAAACAAATGAACAATATTTTTAAAAAGTAAACAACCAACATATTTACGGCTGGTAATGTGCTGCATTCTCGCGCTCCTTATGTAGGTCCTTCCCTGATGCCCAAGCCTTCAGTTTCACTGCAGCCAGAACCTGGCATTGCGAATCTATCTCCGTGTGCAGTATATAAATAAAACAAGTCCTGTAATAAAGCGGCTGTCTCTCATACCTGCAACCTGCCTGATCTATCCGTAGTAAACATTTTGCAGAGAATCCCTCATTTCCCACACCGCAGATGTAGTGCCATCTCTCTGTATCTGTAACTCCGTGTCTCACACGCACAACTGATTTAAAATGATGTACCGAGCTGAGAGAGCAGTCCCCTTACGGCTGTTGTGACAATAACTCTGTGCACATAACTGTCACCGGATCGGGGGTCCACAATGAGATGACAGCTTGCCGTTGAATCTGAAAGTTGCGGTGTGTGTGTGTGTGGGGGGGGGGAGTAACTGAAGAATCACAAAAACACAGAAATCTGGCTGTTTTAGGGCTTTACTATAAAATATTACTCTCACAACTCACAGTTCCAAAAGACTGTCTGTCAAAGCCGAAATTTACATGTACTTTTCCTGCTGCACGCTCTCTCTCTCTCTCTCTCCGTCGATTTGATTGTTCCTTAAATTCTTTGCTCTGTTTTCGGCTCTCTGGCCATGCCATACCAGCAAGGTAAAACTTAAAAAAAAAAAAAAAAACCCTCTGTCCCTACTGCCAGTGTTTCACTAGGTTCCCTCTATCACCCTACTGTCCCCGACTCTGCTCCGGTACCCCACAGCTCCTGCTCACAGCTTAAAAGAAAAGATAAACCATAGTGCCACTGTCTGTGGGGAGGGGGGATGAGACACATGACACAGACTAAGGAACGAAAGTGCCTCGATAAGGACCAGCAACAGCTCCTCATCTCCATTACGTTCCCACATAGTGCAATCAGACTAAGTATTGCAGAGATCGCTGTCGTCCTAACAAACTGGACAT
This sequence comes from Neoceratodus forsteri, assembly GCA_016271365.2. Classification (NCBI taxonomy): domain Eukaryota; kingdom Metazoa; phylum Chordata; order Ceratodontiformes; family Ceratodontidae; genus Neoceratodus; species Neoceratodus forsteri. The sequence goes on along the minus strand of CM028133.1, from coordinate 78,038,176 downwards.
AAAAATCGGACACCCCTCATATTGGTCCCAGCACTGGTACACCTCAGCCAATCAAAGTTGCCAGCATTTTTGTCCCCATCACAACGATACCACAGCTGATTGAATTTTAAATTTCTGACAGCTGTCAAAAGCGGCATTCTCTTCTGTGTGCCTTAAATTTCAAAAAACGACAATGTCAGATAATGTGCCAGTGTTCTTTCAAATAATAAATTAGGACACTCTTCAAGAACTGTTCCCTTCATCAGAATCGCCATCAGCTGCAAAAAAAAAACGAGCAGAAAAACGGACACAATCCCTCGAGACAAGCCGTCATATATCGGTGAGTGAATAGGAGCTGACTGAAATAGAAAGTGATAGGGATGAGTGTAATACTAAAAAAAACACTATTTGGGCTGTGGGAGTGTTCAGCGACTGGGCATCCAGGCAGGGTCTGGCAGTTAACTTTCAAACTGAAACTGCAGAAAAGCTCTGCAGCTTACTAAGACAGTTCTATGCTGAGGTGCGTACCAGTGCTGGGACTGAGTACTCTGTTTCTGGCTACTGTGCCATCCATGCTGGGCTAAATCATCATCTTAACAGCACCACAGTTGCACGTACCCTCAACATAATAAGTGACCCAATTTTCCATCCTGCCAACAATGTTTTTATCAGTATTCTCAAAAAATATCGAAAAGCAAATAAAGACACAGCTATCCACCACCCTGCAATAAATGCAGCAGATCTAAAAAAAATCAGTGACTCTGATGCTATGTCACCCAATACTGCGCCGGGCTTAGTGAAAAGACTCTGGTTTGAAATACAAATCCATATGGCCCGGCGAGGCAGGGAGGGGTTACGTGAGCTGACACCCAAGTCATTTGAAGTGAAGTTTGACGAAAATGGTTGCAGATATCTAAGCCTAGCACACAACCAGCATTCCAAAACCACAACCAACCCAGGAGTTGAACAAAGAAAACACCAGAGGCAGTATTTTTGAGGAGCCTGACAATGAAAACTGCCCAGTCAAACTGTACCTGAAGTATATTTCAAAAATACCAGCAGACGCCAAAGCCCTGTACAAGCATCCTAGAAAACTCCCCCAAGCATTCCTAGATACTCAGCAAACATGGTACTCGAATGAGCCTATGTGGAAAAATTATTTAGGCTCACTAATACCATGAATAAGTAAAGAAGCAAACCTTTCGGCAAGATATACCAACCGCAGTATACGTGCCTCCTCAGTACAGAGCTTGTCAGACGCAGGTCTACAAGCCAGGGAGATCATGTCAGTAACAGGGCACAAATGTGAGCAGAGCCAGCAAAGTTACTGGAAACCATCTACGCATGATAAAAAGAAATGGAGCAATGTCCTGGGTGCACAGGAAACAACATTCAAGACAGAAGAGCCAGAAGAACCAGATGAGGAAAAGCCATGCTGCAGCTCAGCCATGCCACCTACTGGAACCTCAGCAACACCGTTCAATCTCCTGAATTGTTCCTTCACAGCACCAGTGAATTTTATCAACTATAGCAATTAAAAGGCACACATTTTATTGTTTTCTCCATCCCAAAGCCAAAGTGCAACGTGCGGGTTAAAAAAGCGTTTCTTTATTTTCCCCATCCCAGTCCCAAAAAGGGACTACTTTTTCTCCCAACAGTTTAAAGTTCATATTTCTGAATGAATAAAAAAAAAATTTTAACTGAAAAACTATTTTGTGTGTCTGTCTCATTAATGTTACCCATTTCCCCATTTTCTAAGCGCAATAATACCCTCCAGGGTGGGCGGTATTGTGCTATACCGGACCACCCAAGGGCTATAAGGCCCTCCGCCTGCGACGTCGGGCATCATTACGCTCCTGGGGTGGTCCGGTATAGCACAATACTGCCCACCCTGTCGGGTATTATTGCTTACATCATTAGCGAGGCATGGAACCTGAACATCAGCTAAAAACTCAATAACAGGGCTTGCTGGCTCCTGGTGAGTACCAAAAGTCATCTGAATGCCTGCCAGTAAAGGCTAGTTGTTCATTAGCATCCGACAGAAGATGCCCTGCTTCGATAACTGAGCAAACTTGCAGTCTTCTAACCTACCTTTGTAGTCGTCAAATAGATTAGTCTGGAACTTTTTCTCCTTAGTATTATATTTCTGTTCCATTACTAAGGATATGAGACTCTGATATTGGAAAGTGACCATATCTTTTGTAATGCAGCCAACTGAGGAGAAAACTTATGTTCTGTGGTTACGGATAGAGGTATCAACTTCTGAAACTGCTGTCTTCAGTTTAAATAATAGAGACATTTATTGTTAGCTAGTGTTTTTTCCTTGGGAGGAAAAAAAGGATCTTAATTCCAATTTTACTTCCTCCCACCAATAAACTGGGGAATAAAAAAAAAATCAAAGCAGATTTGTTTTGCCTCAGTTAAATGATTCAACTTTCTGATCACCTGTTATTATTCTAAAAGAGTCAAATTCAAACTCCAAGTGCTGGGACCATACATCCAGTGGGTGTCAGAACCAAACCAAACCTGCACTATCCTGTGGTCAGAAATGGCAATGCCTTGTTTGATATAAGGAGCCAGCAACCCCTGGCCTGTACCCTGCCTTGTACTAGTGAGCACAGACCTTCACATGTCCTAAGTTCAGCTTGGTCACCGGGAGTAAAACAGAAAGTAGAGCACTAGAATGAGGGCAGAAAAAAGCAACAAAGTGTATCTCTGGTCTAAATGGGCTGAGCTATCAACAGAGATTGAAGGAACTGGATCTTTATTCTTTGGAATTTCGAAGACTTAGGGGCGATTTATGTATGGTCTACAGAGCACTGCTCAATGACGAACTGTGGGTATGGCTGGGATTAGAGCTGAGAACACAGACATATGCAACAAGGGCACATCCACTACAATTAAAGGGCTCCACATATCAGACAAAAAAAGAAAGTACTGGTTTAGCATTAGGGTTACAAAAATTTGGAATGAACTCCCAGTTGTAGTGGTAGCTAGCCAGAAAATGTCAGAGTTCAAGGCACGCCTAGATGACTATCCGATAACAACTGGTATCTCGGGGTATAGCTAACATTATGGCAAGCTGCTATGGACTTTAAGTCTTATTAGCTTTATATTTACCTATGAGACCGATGAGCTTTCCCAATACCTTCCTGTAAACAATGCGTGTCACAACAAATCTTATGTTGTCGATGTTCTTTCTGTGGGAGGGACCAGTCCACAAATAAAATCATCTCCCCAAATCACCTCTTTGGTGGTATACAAAAATGGTTGTACCAGCTTAAAAAGCTCTTCCCTCTCTGCCTTTGATTGGGGGGCATAAATGTTAATCAAGTGGAGCTATAACTTCTTGAGCAGAATGTCAAGGAGTACAAGTCTCCCAGGGACGAAATCTACCAAATGAATGAGACACATCTCTACAGACGAATAAAATTCCCACCCCAGAACACCTGTCCTCCTCCATGAACCAAAATGACGGGCTGTGAAACTATATGTTTTGAGCTGTATACACATCCCCACAGGTATGTAATCTGGAATCCTGAAGAAATCTGATATCACACTGCATTTCCTATAACAAACCAAGAGATGCTGTAAGTCTCCTTGTATTCTTTAAACTATTGGTATTTACTGTCCCAACAGTAAAATTGTGGACTAGTCCCCCCATAGGCCCAAGGAGTAAAACAAAAAGATACCAAAGCAATATCACTTTGTTTTCTACCCACCCCCACCCCCATCCCTTTTCCTTTTAGGCTTCCTCTTCTTCGCTCCTTGGACATTTTGCTGATTGCTGGTGTAACCCCCTTACAAATGGGGGTTCCTGAAAAGTCTTCCTCGAGCTTGCCTAAATGCTCACTGCCAAGCTGGTGTCCTGCGGTTTTAGCAGTTTAAATGTGATTGCCAGAGAGTGCCAGTATAGCCTCTGTGTACTGTCTCTTTAAGAGCTGCCTGGATTGCAGTCATTAGTAATCTGAGAGGGAGCTCTGCTGAAAGATGTAACTATTTGCTGAAAATCATTTAGAGTTTATTTTTTTTACCTTTGTTTTACCAGGAGAGACACACTAAGCTGAACGCTTGTTTACAGGTGCAACCTGGGAGTACAAGGAAGTTAAGTGACTTACTCAGGGTCACACAGTATGCAAGCGGAAGCCGTGAGATTCAAACCCAGGTCTCCAGGTTTGCAGCTCAGAGCCTCAAACCACTGAGCTATACTGTCTCCAAGGATGATAATAGAGTAATAATGATAATGTAATTTGTCTAACCTGCCTTCTTTGCAGCAAGAACTGTTTTGTTTATCTCCACTATCTTGGTCCTGGACTGCCGAATTGGACCAATCAGTACTGGTGGGACCTAAAATGGAGCTGGACTACAGGAGCTGTCTGGAGTCAAAATCTATAGGAATTGTACATTTTGGGCTTTTGGTGCCTTTTTGCACCTGAAGGGGGAGCCTTTGTCGTGCCTGACAGATGAATCAGACAACCGAACCTTTTGGATCTTGGGGAAATTCCCAGGCTTGCTGACAGTTGAGTCAGATCTAAGTTGAGAGCTGAAGAAGCAAAAGCTTGAGACAGTCAAGCAGTCGTCTGAGTAGTTTTGCATGGGAGAACTGTGGAAAGGCCTGAGTTGTGGCCTGCATGTCTCCCTGCTGCCCCTGAGAGGGAGAGAAGAGAATTATTTCGGACTAAATCCAAGTTTGTGAGAACGAAGTAAACCACTGATATTTTACCAGGCTCATACCTGAAGAAGACCGAAGATTTTGCTGAATGCGATCGGCCTGTCAGGATTTCCAGCTGCTTTTGAATTCTCGGTTTGTGCAGAGACTTTGCAATCGTGACTGGAGAGTGGTTTGCCTTGTACAGTAGAATTTCCTTACATGTAAATGTGCTGTGAGTTGTTAGTGGGTCCTGATTTGGTTCCCCACTGTGTGAACTGTGTTCTGCTTGCTGGAAGCCGTATCCAGCCCAAAATGGACTGTATCCAAATTTGTTTCCATTTGGCCTGGGCCTTGCCACACTGGACCAGCCAGACTACACACTGTACAGAGAAAGCCATCGACAAGAGACCTGCCTGGGGATCAGCCCCCTGCTCCACACTTGAACAGGAACGATACCTCGGCAAATCGTGTGGGCCCTGCTTCTCTTGGCACTCCAGATCAACCACCTGCAGTCTCAGTTTACATCCAGCCTGTGTCCAGTCTTGGGTATCATGAGTAATCACCAGGGTAGCTCCCTGCAACAACAGCCTAATCTAAATGTGTGTCATCTGATTGTCTTGTTGTTTTCTTTTCAAGAACTGAGCCCTCCGGCTCCGGATTACAATTAGTGTGTGTCGTGTATGTTGTTTTCTTCCATCAAAGGCCCCAACCAGCTGCAACGTTCCTGGCTAGCCCACCGTTCTCCATCTGGGTACCCAGAGTGTGTGACTGTTTATGGACCGGGAAGTGCATGCTTAACTGATTGATACAGCCTTTAAGCAAATTAACCTGATTACGCCCCTTCCTTGTTTAAGTCCCTTAAATAAATCAGATCTAACTCTTTTTTGCATTTACCCTGACTGTGGTTCCAGTTTGTGCAAAAGCACTGTACTGCTGTTATTTGCTGTGTACAACCTTGTTTTACAGGGGGTCCCCAGGGTCAAGCCAGAGGAAAGCCCTGGTGGACACTGCAAACAGTGTGAGTACTTGTGTGGTGTATCAGGGGTATTGTGAAAGTGATTATTGTGTATTGTTCCGGCCACTAGTCAGGAAAGGGGGGGTTACAGTGTTCCGGAGGGCTGTGCCCAGGTTAGCTTGACCACTACCAACCCTGACCTCCGGGTGGAGGCACCCATTTCAGAATTCAGGCCCCTTAACCTGCTACTAGCCAAGCAGGTGGGGTAGTAGCCTTTGGGATAGCGCCACCTAGGGGTTACATCTTGGAGGCTCACCGCTGGGATTTTGAACCTTCTAGTGGCCAAAAATTATGAATTATTGTTAAAGATTAATGGCTACCCGAGTGGAAATGGCTGTACACCAGTTGGTGGGGTGGTGTACTGGGCAGGAGCTCGACCCCCAAAATGCTCGACTTATACTGGATATTCCCCTGGGTACCAGTAAGGGCACTGTAAAGGGAGCACTCTCCAAAGTTGAATGTTTAAAAAACCCTGTGGTGGTGGGTCGACAGGCTGATTTGATTGCTCAAACTTTCATAGCCTTGGTAGAGTGTAGTGACCTCATGGACAGCTCTAAAGTGTCACAGACTATTGCCCCAGAAGTGTTCCCAGCTGCCTGGAGAATAATAACAAAAGACAGTACAGACCCTGGGGAGGATGAGCTCCCACCATTATCTGAGACTTTGGAGGAGAAATGTGCTAAGTTGTTGCCGGAGGAAGAGAAAACCGTAGAGTACTTTAAGAAACTGTTCCTGCCACCGGGGGGGTGATCTTTTACCAGCACCCCCTTCCACTCCAGCACCTGTTACTGCCCCGCCTTCTGTGCCTGTGCCAATGCTGGCCCCTATATCTGTACCTGCCATTAGTCACGACTCCTAACGAAGGCTGAGAATCTTCTCGGGCACCCTCCCCACCCCCCAGGGGCAGTGTGTGGAGGCTGAGAAACAGAAAAGAATCATAGAAAGTTTGAAGGGCCCCGCCCTTAAAGCCATTACAATTTTGAGGTCCACGAACCCTGATGCATCTGCTCAGAAGTACCCATCTGTACTTGAAGGCACTTTTGGGAGCACTGAGTCAGTGGAGACTTTGATGTGGAAATTCCAAGGTACCAAGCAATGGAAGGGGGAAAGTTTGTCTGCGTATGTTACTCCCCTAGAAAGAGCTCTGCAGAAAGCTTACCAGAAAGGTGGGGTAGCCGCTAGTGATTTGAACCGTGTGAGACTGGGGCACATACTACAACATGCCAAGCATTCTAAACTGCAGATCATCCAGTTAAGGCTCCAGGATAGGAGAGGTAACCCACCTGACTACTGTGACTTGATAAAAGAACTCTGGAGGTAGAAGGTGAAGAGGAGATTGTAATTATGGGGTGAGTGCAGCCCAAGTGATCATGGCACTGGAAGGCCCTTCTGAAATGGAGACCACTAAGAGTGTCCCGCCATGGGCCAAACAGTGGGGGGTGAAGTTGCTAAAGGAAGTCAGAAAAGTACAACCGGGTGCGTTCGCTGAGGTATCCCCTGCTGACAGAGACCCTGTCCCTGTCAGAATGTGACTGTTATGGGGGTGGGGGTGCATCCTCAGGCATCCTCTACTGGGGGTGGCTTCTCGGCTAAGCTCAAGAAATTGACTGCCACCCTAAAGGAACTTTTGAGACGTGGTACACTACCTGCAGAAGTCAGATCACAGTCTCCCATCGATGCTCCAGCATTCCCTGCTATGTTTTCCCCAAGGATGCCCCGAGAGCATGTCATTTGTCACAATTGCGGCAAGGATGGCCATATGAAGAGGGAATGCCAGTCTCAGAAGGACTTAGAGAAAGTGGTGAACCAGCTTCAAGCAGAGCTTCAGAAAACGAGTCAGTGGTCAAGGGGTGCTTGAAATGACCGAAGTAAAAGCTTCCGCCATCCTAACTCAAACCCCTCTGTGGCTAAATCGTCTGTTCAGGCTCCTGCTGTTGTCCCTCCAGACTGGTCCAAGATAGTGGGCCCTTTAATGGAGACAAATGTGGCTGTGAATGGTATTCCTACTCGGGCTGTGCTTGACAGTGGGTTGCAAGAGACCATTGTGTTTCAGGACTGGTATGACAAACACTAATCTGATGTGCCCTTACAATCCCTGGAAGGCCTACATGTGTGGGGGCTAAGCGACAAGTCTTATCCATATCTAGGATATGCCCGCCTCTGGTTGTCTTTTCCTGCAACTGTCACTGGCATAGAGGAGCAAGTAGAGACACTGTCCCTAGTGTGTCCCCCCACCAGACTGTATGATGGGGTCCTCCTGTTTATTGGGACAAATGCCCATATGTTTGGGAGACTGGCGCAACTCTGTCATGAGAAACAAGGGTGACGGACTGGGAGGGCCCTGAGAATTCCAGCTCTGATCAAGAGGGCCTGTGATTTGCAACAGAAACCCGAGGAAGTAGACCAGGATGAACAGGTGGGGATTTTGTGGAAGAAGGATCCCAATTCAGTGGTACTGGCCCCTAACGCCCAGTGTACCATTCAAGGGGAGGTCTACCTCCGGAAAGATGTCAAGAACAAAATACTGATGTTGGATGCGCTAGGCGATGGAAAATTGCCAGAAAAATTATTGGTCAAACCCAGCATCTTGCCTGCTTGTGCCCATGCCTATGCATGACGAGTGATGGTCCAGATTCACAATGTGTCAGATCGGGAGATCCGGGTGAACAGAGGGTGCACCATAGCTATGGTACACTGCACAGACACTGCAGTATTACCCAGGAAAAAGCACCCTGGTGAGAAGGAGAGCGTGACGCCAGACTTCTTTGACTTTGGTGAATCCCCATTGCCAGCTGAATGGAAGGCTAGAATTAGCAAGAGACTTACCCAGAGAGACCAAGTGTTTTCATTGAAGGAATGGGATGTGGGATGTGTCCAGGGTGCAGAGCATCACAAATGCCTGCACGATGAATGGCCATTTCAAGAGAGGTCCCGACGACTAGCCCCAGCAGACATAGATGATGTGAGAAGACACCTGCATGAAATGTTCGCTGCTGGCATGATACAAGAATCCAGGAGCCCATACTCCTCTCCCAATGTAGTTGTGCATAAGAAGAATGGGTCTGTGAGAATGTGTGTTGATTATCGAACCCTGAACCAGCAGACCATCCCAGACCAATACACTATACCTCGTATACAAGATGCCCTGGACTGCTTGACCGTGAGAAAACAGCCTTCATCTGTACATTGGGGTTCTACAAGATTCTGAGGATGCCACAAGGGATATTGGGCACCCCGGCCACCTTTCAGCGACTGATGGAACGTGCGGTGGGAGATATGAATTTGCTGGAATGCCTGGTGTACTTGGACGATGTCACTGTGTTTGGGAGCACCCTAGAGGAGCATGAGAACCAACTGTTTAAAGTCCTAGACCAACTGGAAGACTTCGGCCTCAAGCTGTCCATTGACAAGTGCCAGTTTTTCCAAACCTCCGTGAAGTATGTGGTGCACATAGCATCTACAAAAGGGATAGAGACTAATCCCAGTAAGGTTGAAGCACTGACTACTTGGCCCCAGCCCCATAATCTGAAAGAACTACAATGTTTCCTGGGGTTCTGTGGCTACTACCACAGGTTCATAAAAGACTTTTCCAAGGTGATTCACCCACTCTTGAACCTTACCCTGGGTTACCCTCCTACCAATTGTAAATACAAAAAAGGGGCCGTTAAAGAACCAGAAAAAGTATACTTCTGCCCAGGTGAACTCTTTGGGCCCCGCTAGATGCCCAACTGTGAAGCAGCCTTCCATGAGATCATATATCAGCTCACCCACGCCCCCATCCTTGCCTGTGCTGAGCCCACCAAACCCTATGTGCTGCATATGGATGTTAGTCTGCAGGGTCTAGGAGCGGTGCTGTATCAAGACCATGAGGATGGCCTGAGACCAGTAGCTTTTGCCAGTAGGAGCTTGACCCCATCTGAACGAAACTACCCTGTGCATAAGTTGGAGTTCTTTGCACTAAAATGGGCCATCGTTGACCAGTTTCACGAATACCTCTATGGGGCAAAGATATTGGTGAAGACTGACAATAACCCATTGACCTATGTACAGACTTTGATTAAGTTAGAAGCCACCGGGCACTGGTGGCTTTCGCAGTATCAACCTATGATTATGCTGTCGAATGCAGACCAGGCCAGAACCATATTGATGCTGATGCCCTACCATGAAGGCCCACTTCCAAGAGTGATTGGGTCAGGCTGTCTGAACCTGACATTCGAGCATTGTGCCAAAAGTTTGATAGAGATGAACAGATGTCTGCGGACACAGTGGACAGTTTAGTAGATTGCTTGGGCCCTTCTGACACCTGCATACCAGCTGCTTATTACGACTTCTCTGCTGTAGATATTAGTGCACTACCTCAATCTGACAATGACAGCATTCAGTGGGCTTAGTCCCAAGATCCTATGATTCAGCCAGCACTTGATGCCCTGCGTGCGGGGAAAGATGTGTCTAAGTTACTTTCCACTGACTTGTGAACTGCTTTATTGTTTAAAGAAGGCCCCAGCTTGAAGTTGCTCAATCAGTTGTTGTATAGAGAGACAGTAGATCATAGTGGCAAAGTAGACAAGCAACAATTAGTCCTTCCCACGGAATTTAAATATTTGGTACTGAGGTCCCTCCACAATCACATGGGGCAGCTCGGTATTGACAGAACCCTTGACCTGGTACAATCTCGATTCTACTGGCCCAAGATGGAGGCCGATGTTGAGCACCATGTAAGGACTTGTAGTCACTGCCTGCGGGAAAAGCCCTGCCTCAGAGGGCTGCCCCCTTGTCAACATTAATACCAGCACCCTAATGGAACTAGTCTTCATAGACTTCTTGAGTTTAGAGCCTGATCAGTGAAACATTGGCAATGTGTTAGTGGTTATGGATCATTTCACACGGTATGCACAAGCTTTTCCCACCAAAGATCAAAAGGCGTCTACCGTGGCCAAGGTATTAGTGGAAAATGTTTTTGTCCACTATGGTGCTCCACAGCGGATTCATTCTGATCAAGGCAGAGACTTTGGGAATTGGCTAATCAAAGAAATGCTCTCTCTATAGGGGTGCAAAAGTCAAGAACCGCCCCCTATCACCCACAGGGGGACCGACAACCAGAACGCTTTAACCATACCTTGCTAGACATGCTAGGCTCCCTCCACCCAAAAGACAAGCATAAATGGAGTCAGCAGATTAGCACCTTGGTACCCGCATACAATTGCACGAAAAATGATGCTACCAGGTTCTCCCCCTACCGCCTCATGTTCGGGAGAGAGGCCCGGCTGCCAGTTGATGTCTGTTTTGAGGTCTCTCCAGATGGGGTCCAAGCTGAAAACTACTTGCGATATGTACAAAAACTGAAAGCTCAATTGAATCATGCCTATCAACTAGCCCAGACAATGGCCACCAAGAGAAATCTAGCCAACAAAGAGAGGCATGATAAAAAAGTAAAGGCTCAAGAGCTTCGATCTGGAGACCGTGTGTTGTTATGCAATTTGGGACTGCATGGTAAACACAAAATTGCTGATCGGTGGCACCATATTCCCCACGTAGTAGTTGGAAAGTTGGATGATTTACCTGTGTACAAGGTGCTTCCAGAGAACAACCCCAAAGCTGTCAAGACCATGCACCATAACCACTTGCTACCTATTGGCCAAGTCATAATTGAAGCAGAACAATCAGAGATTGATTCCCCTGGGCTGGTGACTCGTGCCGCTGCAAGAAAGAGACAGAGTCGACCTACCCCAGTGGATACAAGGTCAAGGTTTCCCCTGCAGCAGGTTCAGAATGATAGTGACTGTCAGTCCACCTTGGACGAAAGTGAATGTGACAATGCCTATTACCCCTCTTATGAATTGGGTCAGCTGTTTTGAGGTAACCCTATGACTAATTGTGGGGATGAAGCTGGGCCTTCTGGATTGCCTTACCCCCCAGCTTCATCCTTGGAGCCAAAGCTCCCAGAAAGTGAAGTGCAAAATATCACGTCTGAAGATGCTGAGTCTCTGTGTATTGTGGAACTGTATGATTTGCCTGAAGGAGGGGCTGATAGTTTGAGTCTTTCTGGTGACATACCAGAATTTGAAGAACACCATGAGAGTGCTGACAACCCCCTTCAGTGCCTCAAAGTTTGATTGTGCCTGAGCCTTCGCAAAATGAGTCAAGTGTTGTAGAAACAGAGCCTGCAGAGCAAGGAGCCGACAGTGTACTAAGTTTGGATGTTCCCATCCAGACAGAGGCACCCCTCACAAGTGACGAGAGTCCCCAGACCAGTGCTGAGAGTACAGAGACTGTAGTTGTCCCTCTCAGAAAGATTGTCCAGGCTGTCAAGCCAGTATTGCATTTCAGGTATGATTCTCCGGAGGGGCCTCTGGGCTTGCCTCTCCATGTAGTTCACAAAGGTGTTTATGTTTCACCAAGCTCACTGCCCCAATTGAGCTTGATGGACCATTCCAGGTTACTTGTTCTGCCCTCTCACCATGGTGCCCCCGCCCCATCCAGCCCCAAGTTAGTTGATAGGGAAGGGCCCCCCTCTTGCATTGTTCTAGGCACAAGAAGTTACTACCTGATTTAGTATAGTAATGTTCAACTGACTTGTGTGAAATATGCCTAATGTATTGTCAGAATGGACAAAGTATTGGGAAATGTAGTGAATATGTATAGTAAAGTAATACGTTTATGTTAACTGATGCATGATGGTACAGACTTGACGCGGATGCCAAGTTTTCTCCAGGCAGGCAAGGGTGTAACCCCCTTACAAATGGGGGTTCCTGAAAAGTCTTCCTTGAGCTTGCCTAAGTGCTCACTGCCAGGCTGGTGTCCTGCGGTTTTAGCAGTTTAAATGTGATTGCTAGAGAGTGCCTGTATAGCCTCTGTGCACTGTATCTTTAAGAGCTGCCTGGATTTGGCGCCTTTTTGCACCTGAAGGGGGAGCCTTTGTTGAGACTGACAGATGAATCAGGCAACCAAACCTTTTGGATCTTGGGGAAATTCCCAGGCTTGCTGACAGTTGAGTCAGATCTAAGTTGGGAGCTGAAGAAGCAATAGCTTGAGACAATCAAGCAGCTGTCTGAGTAGTTTTGCATGGGAGAACTGTGGAAAGACATGAGTTGTGGCCTGCATGTCTGTCTGCTGCCCCTGAGAGGGAGAGAAGAGAATTATTATGGACTAAATCCAAGTTTGTGAGAACGAAGTAAGCCACTGATTTTTTACCAGGCTCATACCTGAAGAAGACTGAAAATTTTGCTGAATGCGATCAGCCTGTCAGGATTTCCAGCTGCTTTTGAATCCCCGGTTTGTGCAGAGACTTTGCGATCGTGACCAGAGAGCGGTTTGCCTGGTACAGTAGAATTTCCTTACATGTAAATGTGCTGTGAGTTGTTAGTGGGTCGTATTTGGTTCTCCACTGTGTGAACTGTGTTCTGCTTGCTGGAAGCTATATCCAGCCCAAAACGGACTGTATCCAAATTTGTCTCCATTTGGCCTGGGCCTTGCCACACTGGCTCAGCCAGACTACCCGCTGCACAAAGAAAGCCATTGCCAAGAGACCTGCCTGGGGATTAGCCCCCTGCTCCATGTTTGAAAAGGAACGACGCCTTGGAGAATCGTGTGGGACCTGCAGTCTCAATTTTCATTCAGCCTGTGTCCAGTCTTGGGTATCATGAGTAATCATCAGGTAGCTCCCTGCAACAACAGCCTAATCTAAAAGTGTGTGTTACCCCTAGGTGGCACTATCCCAAGGGCTACTACCCCTGTCTGCTTGACTAGTAGCAGGTTAAGGGGCCTGAGTTCTGAAACGGGTGCCTCCACCCAGAGGTCAGGGTTGGTAGTGGTCAAGTTAATCTGGATACAGTCCTCTGGGACACTGTAACCCCCCCTCTTTCCCCTCTAGTGGCCTAAACACTGTACAATAATCACTTTCACAATACCCCTGGTACACCACAAAAGTACCCACACTGTTTGCACTTACCACCAGGGCTGGTTCCTCTGGCTGGACCCTGGGGACCCCCTGTAAAACAAGGTTATGCACAGCAAATAGCAACAGTACAGTACTTTGAGCACAAACTGGAACCACAGTCAGACTACATGCAGAAAAAGTTAGATCTGATTTATTCAGGGGACTTGAACAAGGGAGGGGCAAAATCAGGTTAATTAGCTTAAAGGTTATATCAATCAAGCAATTATGCATGTGCTTTGAGTTCCCCCACACAGTCACACCTCTGGGTACCCAGGTGGAGAAGAGATGGGCTAGCCAGGACTGTTGCCCGGGGTTGCAGCTGGTTGGGGCCCTGTGATGGAAAACACAACATGCACAGTACACAATATTTGTAATCCAGAGTCAGAGGGCTCAGTTCGTAAAGGAAACTAAACAAAAAGAGAATCAGATGACACACTCAGATTAAGCTGTTGTTGTATGGAGCTACCCTGGTATTTACTCACAATACCCAAGACTGGACACAGGCTGGACGAAAATAGAGACTGCAGGTGGTTGATCTGGAATGCCAGGAGAAGCGGGGCCCACACGGGTTGCAGAGGCGTCATTCCTGTTCAAGCGTGGAGCAGGGGGCTGATCCCCAGGCAGGTCTCTCGTTGATGGCTTCTCTGTGCAATGGGTAGTCTGGCTGGGCCAGTCTGGCAAGGCCCAGACCGCATGGAGACAAATTCGGATGCAGTCCGTTTTGGGCTGGATACGGCTTCCAGCAAGCACAACACAGTTCACACAGTGGGAAACTAATTCACAACCCACTAGCAGCTTATAGCACATTTACAAGTACAGGAATTCTACTGTACTAGGCAAAGCGTTCCCCGGTCACAATCGCAAAGTCTCTGCACACACCGGGAGCTTAGGGGTAGCTGGAACTCCTGACAGGCTGATCGCATTCAGCAAAATCTTCGGTCTTTTTCAGGTTGAGCCTGGCCCACTTCAGTAGCTTACTTTAGTCACACAAACTTGGATTTAGTCCAAAATAATTCTCTTCTCTCCCTCTCAGGAGCAGCAGCAGACATGCAAGCCAAAAACTCAGCCCTTTCACAGTTTTCCCATGCGAATCTACTCAGGACTGCTGCCCAAAATACACTTGAGCTCTTCTTATTTCACTTCCCAGCTCAGAACTAACTGAAAACTGCAAGCAGCCCGGGACTTCCCCAAGATCCAAAATATTTGGTTGGCTGATTTGGCTGTCAATCAAAGCAAGAGCTCCACCTTCAGTTGCAAAAAAGGCACAAAAAGTTCAAAACTGCAATTCCTACAGATTTTGACTTCAGACAGCTCCTGTAGTCCGGCTACATTTTAGGTCCCACCAGAACTGATTGGTCCAATTTGCAGTCCAGGACCAAGATAGTGGAGATAAAACAAAACAGTCCTTGCTACAAAGAAAGCAGGTTAGACAAACTACATTATTATTATCACTCAAAATGATTTTCAGCAAATAGTTACATCTTTCAACAGAGTTCCATCTCAGATTACTTAGACTGCAATCAGGCAGCTCTTAAAGAGACAGTACACAGAGGCTATACAGGCTCTGGTAATCACATTTAAACTGCTAAAATGCAGGACACCAGCCTGGCAGTGAGCATTTAGGCAAACTCAAGGAAGACATTTTGGGAACCCCATTTGTAGGGGGGTTACATGTGTCATCTGATTGTCTTGTTGTTTTCTTTTCACGAACTGAGCCCTCCGGCTCCGGATTACAATTAGTGTGTGTGGTGCATATTGTTTTCTTCCATCACAGGGCCCCAACCAGCTGCAACGTTCCTGGCTAGCCCACCATTCTCCATCTGGGTACCCAGAATGTGTGACTGTTTATGGACCCTGAAGTGCATGCAGAACTGTTTGATTGATACAGCCTTTAAGCAAATTAACCTGATTATGCCCCTCCCTTGTTTAAGTCCCTTAAATAAATCAGATCTAACTCTTTCTTGCATTTACCCTGACTGTGGTTCCAGTTTGTGTAAGAGTACTGTACTGCTGTTATTTGCTGTGTATAACCTTGTTTTACAGGGGGTCCCCAGTATCGAGCCAGAGGAAAGCCCTGGTGGTCAGTGCAAACAGTGTGGGTACTTGTGTGGTGTATCAGGGGTATTGTGAAAGTGATTATTGTGTATTGTTCTGGCCACTAGTCAGGAAAGAGGGAGATTACAGTGTCCCAGAGGGCTGTGCCCAGGTTAGCTTGACCACTACCAACCATGACCTCTGGGTGGAGGCACCCATTTCAGAACTCAGGCCCCTTAACCTGCTACTAGCCAAGCAGGCAGTGGTAGTAGCTTTTGGGATAGTGCCACCTAGGGGTTACACTTCTTTTTGTGCTTACTTTTCTCAGTCCATGTTCACTGATTGCACTTTAATCTAACTGTAATCTGTGACTATACTGTATATCTTATATCCCTGTTCACCTCCTTCAGGTTGCACCTGGAAATGAGTCTTGGCTCAGTGCACCTTGCCCTGTCACCAATTTTCAAATCAATAAATCTATCAGTCAGTCAATCAAGCAGTAACCTTCCTCAGCCTCAGAAGAGGGGTTATGCTCTGAGGAGGAAATACAGGAACCGTTAGATTCTTCCTCTGTTCTGTGTCTCTACAGTCCTTCCCTTTTCTTACAATCTCAAATTAGTTTCACACAGGCATGTCTTCTCTCCTATTAACTTGTGATTTAGGTTGCTGTCTCATCCTTCATCCTCTTATTACAACTTGTAGGGAGTCCATGACTGGAGTAGAAGTTGGGGGAATGTCAGTGGTGTGTGTGGCTTTTCTCTGAAGTCTCTACCAAGTCTCCTGGAACAGAGTCTTCTGCATTTGTTGACCCCTGAGTAGTACTTGTGGTAGGGGATTCCTTAGGTGCTGTTCACTGCTGATTATGGGGGTTTTGTAGCCTTATCCAGATTATCTACCTGTAAGGCCCCTGTGCTTTGTTTTTCGACACCCATATCTTCGGGGGTGGGGGGACTTCCTACCAAAGGCAAATGTGGAAGCTCTGCATCTCCTTAATGGGGGTGCATCCACCAGTGTTGCAAGATCTACTTCCATCTCTGGTTCTGGAGGGTCAAGCAGCATCCCCTTCTGCTGGATTTTGGTGGGGGGATGTGAGGGTTCCTGACATCACTTCTCATTCTTTTTCGACCCATCACGGTGTGCACAATTAATGTAAAAATCATGTTCTGCCTGGTTCATTGTTTTTTTTATTGCATGCCATCCACTGGCATGACCTATATGCATAACCAATCTAATCACAGAAAGTTACATTTCATGGCCCTTGTGCAGTGGCAGCTCTGATGGCCGAGTTCTGTACATAGGCCACATCAGTGTATGGGATAAGTCAGGATGCCACTCAATCCCTTCTGCAGGTCTCTCCCAGCCAGTGTTTCTCTCAGTTTCCTGGTAATGCACTTGGGAGACAATTTTGTGAGGTGCTGTTTCGAAGAGGACTTACTACCCCCCAGTTTCCGATCTGTAACCACAGCAGTTGCAGCCCCATAGAAAACAAGTCTGCAGACTCAGTTTTAAAAGTTACAGCCAGGGCTGTGTTGCAGTCGAAGCCAGAATAAAGCTTCCTGCTGTCAAGTTGGAGTACAGACGGCCATGGTAACTTCTGTCATGGTTCCTTTGATCTGCTCAGCTATGCCTTTTGACGCATCAGCTGGAGCCGTTCCCGAGGACACAGACAGGTTGGTTAAACAAAATATTCGGGGAAATAGGAATAGCACTGTACCTGTCGGCTCTGTTCTGAGCCAGAGATGCTGTTTTAACTTCTGATAATGCTCTTCTTCATCCATTATCATTTTCAGAAGGGTAGCTCTTTTTTAATTTTGGAGTTCCATGTGAAGCAGTTGTTCCTCTGGTCTGGACAATACATGAGGTTCCTTTCTGGGAATGCCGTCAGCACACTGGACCCATGCTTCCTCACTCATAAGTTTGAAGAGCATTTCCAGGTATCCCGTGATATTAGCACTGGGGAATTGGTGCCTATAGTAATGGCAACCTGCTCCCCAGTGCATTTCAGGGATGGCTACGGTGAACTAGAGGCGACTGGATGGGGGAGTGAATATAGTGACAGGATGTCACTATATGTGTGCGCGCTGGGGAGGAGTGGGCACATACAGTGAGGGGTGGAAGGGTATGTGAGGGGTGGTGCTGCAGTGGGTTGCCAAGCCGACCCTGTGGCGTGGTGGGTGGGTTCGCGGCATTGGTCGGAAGGGTACTGGGTTCTGATCCGGGCGCTGGTCTGTTTTTGTTGCGCCCAGCCCAAATCTTTTTCTTTTTAATGTTTTCACCCCACCCCCCCCAACATGCACCCGCTGGAGTTGAGAATCTTTAAAAGGGAGGTTTGCCTCCCATGGGGTGCCGGGCAAGTTAGGAGAGTTCAAATACATTTTCAGTACTCTTTGATTTCTCAATAACGGCAATCACCTTTAGGCTTTTGCTGTTATCACATAAAGCCCGTTTCCACTGGTTTGGAATGCATTTCTGCTGGGCTGTAGTGTATTTCTGTAGTAGCAGCCCCAGGAGGAGCAGTAGCCGATTCTCCAAGGTTCTGTACTGGCTTCCATCCAACTGCATCTTCCTCAGGTGAGTCTGCAGTATTACTATCCATAGGCCATTGTGTTGAGTTTTCAATTCCATTCTTAAGTTTTTCTGCTGTATTTTCCATCACACTTTCCAGCTTTGCCAAACTATCAGATGCAGCTGCCAAAATTACATTTGCAACAAAAGGGGCTTGCCGAGTGTTCTGGGTGGGGAGGGAAGCAGTCTCCTCCACACCAGACAGCACGTCCTCATCCACAACATCAGATATCTCCATCCCCCAAACAGGAAGCAGCAAAACCCCCTGAAGAAAGAGTAGGGGAGTTTCCCTACTGTCATGCCTAACATTTCCTCTGTCAATAAAACAGGTTCATGCAATCCATCCCCTAGGAGGTCTCTGTAAATTAGGTGTCACAGCTCAGTGTGCCTTACAAATATATCAGAAAATGAGCAAGAGAATCCTAGCCTTCTGATTGGCTAGGGCATCCGTCTAAGCGGGTGGGTATTTTTTAATTGAGCCTGCTTAGAAAAAGAGCCAGTTCTGGGTGCCCCATCACTAAGGGTATTCTTGGGCACCCCAAATTTTCTAACGTGCCAGCCACCATTTTTTTTTTCTCTCGCTTAGTGCGTGAATTGGCAGCCGGCCAAGCTCCTGCCCCCTGAAAAGCCAGGCAACGCAGCACTGAAGCAAGCCGGCAAAGAGTGAACACATACCATGAACCAAACTCACCAAAGCCCAGCCTCTGCTCCTCACCTCAACTTGAGGACAATTCTCTTGCCCATATTAGAGTTACAGACCCCAGCAACATTTAAAAAAAAAAGAGCATTTCCCACACATCTGCACAAAACATGCAAGTTCTGGAACTACTCTTTTTTTTTTGCGCCCATGCTATCCTGGTCTCACCTACAACAGTCATTGCTCTCCCAACAGCACTGCAGCCCAGGATTTTTCTGAACAGCAACTGATTTGCTTATTCTTTTATTTATAAAACAAATGTCCATAAAGAAAAAGTAACGTCTCCTACAGTTGTCTCTGTTGCGGACCGCACTCACACCCTGTCTATTTGTCATCATGCCCCTGGGCGCTCTGGTATTCCCCAATACCACCCACCCTGTCGGGTATTATTGCTTACTTAGCACTGACCCCAAGCAGGTCTTTTAGCTGAAGAGATGTGGACCATGAACTAATTAGAATAACTTAGTTTATGACCTGGAACTGCGTGATGGGGGGGGACACTATAACATTAGAAATAAGATTAAAAATCATTTAAATGGTGACCCGTATGCCTCCCTGTGATGGACTCTAAAGAATGACTCCTGCACCTGCTGCGGGAGCCACTGTTACTGATGGCTGACACTAGGCCTTCCAGTTCTTATCATTTCAGGAGGACTCCGCCCCTCACAGGCTCTTGTTGGAGCAGCTGGAAGTGTTCCGGTAATGCCAGTGTTCTAGCGCCTGGAGTAAGTGCAGCAGGCTGGATGAGAAATAACAAGGCAGCTACAGTTTCTCCAGCAGCAGAGCCCAGTACATGATGACAATCTGAAACAGGAGTTACAGCAATTTAGCAACACTAAATAATAAAGAACCTTGGCTTTACATTCAAATATGTCGGCAATTTTGTGTACTGTAACTGCGTTTTTGCTGATAGCCCTATGATCATTTTTACTGGAGCGAGCTCTCAGTGCCCCTCCTTAAGCCCGCAAACCATAAGTGTGTGTGCTTCCCTTTTCATATCCATCAGCTTTAAATCTCATTTTGGCAGGGGTGCAATCTTCTGTCCCGTAAATAGAGCAAGAAATTGGCATACATTCCTCTAATCTCTCAAGATGAAACAGTGAGAGTTGGCAAGTCTTAAGACTTTTTTTCCAAATGATTAAGAAACAGTAATAACACATTTTTATTGCATGTAAATAAGAAATAAAGTAAATATTAAAGATATATTTTAACTTGATGCATGCTTGATTAAGAAATTCAAAATTGAAATGTAAGTCTCTACTCCAGGGCATTTGGAGGACCCATCCCTTTACACTGAGGAGGCAGGCATGAATTATTTTGTACTGATACACTCAGTGAATGCTTTCTTTAAAGCAGGGTTTCCACCTGGGAGCTCACCATGTAGTATACTTTTTACACAGGAATGCTCCGACCCATCCCCCCGGAAATGCAGCTTAAGGGATATAGGGGGTTACCTTGCCCACCATACCAGCCCAGCAGGTCTAACTAGCCACTCTCCTCACAATCACTCAAAAAAGACACTATAGACTTGCAGTAGGTGCAATTGATTTTACTAAAGTTCCCACTGATGGAACCGTTCATTTCACAATGTTGTTCCAGCTCTCATTTTTGCTGCATGCTATGTAATAGCAGAGTATTAGATATTATCACTGCTCACCATGTTTTTTGCATCCTCCAGTGCCCCAACTCAGCTTTCCCACTAGCTGAGGGATAAGAGCCCACCCCATATCCTCTCACAACTGTTGCTGCCACTGGAGTCCAACTGTAAGATCTAATGGGACTCAGCTGCCCTTGCTCCCATTCCTCTGTCATTGGTGCATACTCCTTGTCTCCTCCTCCTCTAAGCTTTGGCCCAACGGAACATACTTGTTTTTCTATGATTGATTTATCCCAGATCCTCTGACCCAAAAGCCATCAGGGTCCACCAGGGTCCTCTTCCTGGTCTACACTAGGCCTGAGCTGAGCATCTCTAACTCCTGGCTCCTGGGATTTTCCCTCTAATGGCACCTAACCTGCCCCCTAAGTACTACGCCTATCTTCTCTCCTTTCTAGAACTTGGGAATCCTGGCACTGACCCAATCTTTGCTAGTTATCCCAACTATTAAGGAGCCCCCACTAATTTTTTTGAGACTAGTAACAGCAGCCCTCCACCCAGTAGAGGGGAAGTTTGTGTTACATATTTCCCTGCCTTAAACTATTACCATTCTCAGTAATCAGGGAAGATGAAATGCACTGTATCCTACCATCTGTCCATAGGAGGTCGCTGAACTGTCTACAGGTCAGAAACCAGAAAACAGCCACACCAAGAAAAGTCACTTCACTGTATTCCACTTCTGTTATTAGTTTATACCTCCACCATACACATGCCCAATGATTCACAATCAAGACTTCATCAGGAGAAAGTTGCTCCCTAAAAAATCAGAATATGTATGTAACCCCTAGGTGGTGCTATTCCTAGAGTTATTACCCCTGACTATTACCTAGGTTGTAGGTTAAGGGGCCTGGGTTCCCATGATATTACAATTACACAGTGCCTCCACCCAGAGTTTAGCTTTAAGTGGGCTAGCATGAGACCTGGTACAATCCCCTGGGATGCTGTACCCACCCACTATAACCATTAGCCACCCCAACACAGTACCCAATAAACATTTCCCCACATTTCAATACCTGGCACAATTATTGACTGGCTCCTAATAACATGCTTATGACACCATTATCTGCAAACAAAGCAAAAGAAGTAATACTATTATTATTTACAATATTTACATTAGATTTGTTCTTGGTTGGGTGCTGGTGAAAACCATCCAGCTGGGTGGATACCTGTTCTCAAATCAGAACTCAATCAACATTATACCAACACTGATGACCAGAGCCCTGGCTATCTAAGCTGCATAGAATCAGATGGAACACAATATTGCTTTGTCCACAACTGGTACCAGTTTCCCTGAATTCAGTGTGAGACCTCGCAATCCCACACATTTAAACCTGGGTACCCAGTACTTTACAGTTCTGGCATGTTGCAGGCCGAGAAGATGTTGCAGCTGATTGTTGGCTGGCTTGATTAACAAAATTTTCAATTCGATTTTTCAACATTAGATATTTGAACTATTTACAATCTCTCTGGAGTGTGCAGGGATTGCCCTGCACATTGCAGTCGAAAACAATGGTCAGGTGTAACCAGCTGGTTACAGTGGATTGAGCCCTATTGAAATTCTGAACATTCATCACATTTATAGAAGGTATAGCATCTTCCACCAGGGGGCAAGATGGGCCTCCCTGGTCCATTTTCACATCAACACAGTCATTTCCAAAGTAAAGTAGTTAAATCTGATAGACTTGCGGTCTCAGTTCCATTTGTGGCACATGACTGTAGATTGCAGTTCCACTGGACATCTTGACCGAACATTACAGAAAATGCGGGTCCTCCCAGGAAAAGGCAGGATGAGCCCCGGTTGTGAGTGCCCCCCTCCCAGTCCTGTGGGCTCCAAGCAAATAATCACACATCAGCACATTTATACAATTAACTGGACTCTTATGGGTCCCTTAGAGCAGTTAGGTTCACCTGCGCTGGGTAAGATGTAGGCACAGCAGATTCAAGGTGCAGACCAGTTGGAAGTCCTAACTTGCAACAGTCACTAATGGGTCCACCCACACTGGGCTCAAGTTAGGTGCAGCAGGATGCAGGGTGCAGACCAATGAGCAAGGTAAATCAGCACAGTCTCTAGGGCATGAGCAGCCCCAATAAGCAATTCTCTTTCGTCCTTGCACCGGGGAGGGGCGGGTACAAGAGTACTCACTCAGGCTCCTCACGGTAGGATCTCTGCAGTGAAGGCTCCTGATGTCTTCAGCCCTCTTGCAACTGAGACTAAATCAGCTCTCTCACAGCTGGCTTGATGTCAAGTTGCAGGTCCATGTCTTTCCCCAATGTGGAAGGGAGGGCTAGCACCTGAAGGACATTCTGGTAACCCCCAGACTATCAGGTACTGCATTAACTAAATTACTTTAAACTGTACTGCAAAGAAATTACATCCCTCTCCTGAATGAAGGGACTTACACTGGATCACTAGGCCCAGTTGCATGGCAGGGGGCTGAGTGGGGAACTCCTGCTTGAATCCCTCTTGATCTGCCTGCACGGCTAGAAAACCACAGTCTGTTATGGGGCTCTCATAAGGCTCCTGATTGGCTGAAGCTTTTGGATGCTTGTCCTCCCACTGGCTGGAGAGCTTGTCAATCAAGAAAATGAATTATGCATGAACCTCACTCAATGCACAGTTGGTTTACTGTTTTGGCACCAGAAATTAGGTCCCTGCAGTTCCCCATGGGCACTTGGAAGTTCCCCATGAGCTTTGGCTAATGTCCCACAAGTCCTGGCTTTAAAATCCTAGCTTTCCAATTGGCTGTGGCTGCTTTGTAATGGCTGCTGAACACACAGTCCCTTAAGCAGAATCAATACAGTCTCAGATAAAGTCCTGGTGCAGCCAGAATACTTTAAAAATTTGCTCAAATGCCCCACAGTTCAGTAGCCACTGATGTGTTTTTGCTGTCGCTGCCCAGATTTAGTTATTTGTTCAGCCCATTTGCCTGTCGCTGCTGCCCCAGCAATTGCAGCAGGCAGGCTGTCTCTCTGAGTCTCAAACTTATACTGGTGCAGCCGGGAGTTAAGGCATTTTGTTAAACACTGTCCCCCTGCTCAAACAATTGTTTCCTAACACCCACTGCAGTTAGATTTATTTATTTACAATTTCTTGTTCCCGTTGGCAGTTGTCAAAACACATCTTCGCCGAGGACAGAAGCACTCTTATGAATATTTATCTTGATCGGGGCTCCGGCTCATTAATATTTATGAGCCCCGATTATTACTGCCTCATGGATCTTCTTAAATATTTTGAAAAACAGGCTCTCCAGGCCCTTTCTAAGGTCACCAGGTCCCACTTACCACATGGGGAAACAGGGACCATTGAAACACTCTCCCACATGACCGCAATGCAAGTGGTCAGGAGATCAAAGGTGCTGCCTTGCGCAGGTGCGATCTCCGAGGCACCGGGGTGCTGAAAGCAGCTGGGGAAGGTGCAGATGACTTTTTGAGCCTGAAATGGGCTGGATTTACACAGGGGCTGATTATTTGGGCACCAAGGTACAGAATGACTCGGGCTAGAGTGGGGGACCAAGTAAAAAATATGCAGACAATCTGGAGGTGCCTGAGGAAAGCAGCAGGAAATGGGAGCTACGGGCTACAGGTAAGCCCCCAAATTGTTAGGGGGGGTTACATGTATAATAAGCACATGCGAGTCACATGATTAAAAAATGTATACATAAAATAAATTACTAAGCCACATCTCCCAGTGACTGGCTTATTTGTATGTGTTCACATATTCTTTTGTAATCCCCCAGTGGGGGCTTACCTTAATTGCCCCCATTTCTCCCGATTGCTTCCTGTTGCTGGTGGTGTTCCCTGTTTATTTTATTTATTTAGTCAATCATAGGAATTACAACCCTTTGAGTCATAGACTCATTTACAAAGGCTTCGCATCAGCATAGTCATACATTCAGAGATAGTACATTAGTGGGACATCACATTTCAAGTAATTACATATAATAGCCAAGGTGGCTAAAAGTCTATACATGTAGTAGCTAGGGTATTGGTACTATTACAGTGGAACAATTATAATACAAGTGCAGCCTCTGTGGCATTGTCATAAAGTAGTAACGGTGATCTATACAATAGTGAGACAACGCAGTTTTAAGGAAGTATTTACATATAGTAGCCTGGGTGGCTGTTGACCTATACATTTAGTAGCTAGGGTATTGGTATTAGTACAGGAGGTATAGTCACGTGTAGGTGCAGCCTCTAGTGCATTGTCATATAGCAGAGACAGAGATCAGCAGCAGAGATGTCCTATACAGTTAGTCCTATACAATTGGTGGTAATGTCAATGGGGAGTGGCCATAGTGCAGATCTTTGCAGGTCAGTTAGAAGGATTAGCAGCTGCACTGGCATTGGTGCAAGGAGAGAATGTGTTTTTTTAGGATGGTCTTGAAGTGTCCTAGATTAGGAATGGAGGTTATGGGTGGGGGGAGCTCATTGTACCGGGGGGAGCTCTATGGGGAATGATCTCTGAGCAAGGGAGGTTCTGACCCTGGGCACGGTCCACCGATGCTTGTTGGCAGATTGAGTGGCCGCAATGCGGGAACATGAGAGTAGTGAGGCTGAGACCCCCAATGGAGTTAACCCTAGGTGGATTTTTTTTTTGAGGAGACGGGACTGATATTGTAGTCTTTCCTCAAGGGTGAAGATGTTTGTAAGAGCGTAGAGGGTGTAAGTATGGGAGCGTTTGTCTGCACCTAGGAGGATCCAGCACACTTTATTAATGGCTATGTGAATTTTGTTCAGGGTGGTGTTGTCCGCAGCAGAGTAGATAGGGAGCCCATAGTCAACAAGAGAGAGGACAGAAGAGGTGACAGCCAGGTTGAGAGCCTCTGGTGTCAGGCAGTCTTTGTGCTGGTATAGGAGACCGATGCGGGTATTAATGGCTGAGGTCAGGATGTTAATGTGGGCATGGAAGGATAGGGAGGTGTCAAAGGTAAGGCCAAGGTATTTATAAGTAAGTACTTGTTCCAGAGGGAGGTGAGCGTGGGAGAGGATTTTTTAGTTCAGTGTCCTTGGCCTTGCTCTGCCGGTGGGCAAATAGCATAGATTTTGTTTTTTTGATGTTGACCACAAGTCTGCGACTGGTGAACCAACTTTCGATCTGGTTGAACGAGTGTTGGAGGGAGGACTGTATGTTGTCAGGGCAGGGGTGTGCGGTGTTGAGAACTGCATCATCAGCATATAGCAGTAGGTTACCGCAGCAGGATTTGGGTAGTGCATTTAAGTAGATACTGAAGAGTAGGGGACCCAATATGGATTTCTGGGGGACCCCTGAGCGGACAGGTAGGGTGGAAGATAGGGTGTCATTTATCTTAACACATTGGGATCTGGAGGTAAGGTAGCTATTAAACCAAGAGTGCGGTCCGCATGATAGACTAGTGTGGTGGAGTGTGTCCAGGAGGAGGGGGGGTGGGAGACCATGTCAAAGGCCTTAGAGAGGTCCACGAAGATGGCTCTGGCCAAATGTTTATGGTCAAAGGCAGCGTGAATGAAATTGGAGAATTCAATGAGGGTGGTGGTTGTGCTATGGCCTGATCTAAAACCATGTTGTTCACTGCATAACAAATTGTGGGCTCGCATATACTTGGTGAGTTGGTCGGAAATGATTTTTTCAAGGGCTTTTGAGAGAGGGGGAAGGATGGATATGGGCTGATAGTTGTTGGGGTTGGTATTGTCTCCACTTTTTAGTACTGGGGTAATTGTTGCAGTTTTCCAGGCTGTAGGGAACTGTCCCTAGCACAGGGAGCGGTTAAGGAGGTTGGTCAGGGGGGAAAGAACAGTGTCAAGAACCTGGTAGAGAATTTTCATGTCAAAGGAGTCTTTGCAATAGTTGGAGCCACTGAGAGCTTTGGAGAGGTAGGATTTTGCTTCCTGCTTTGTATTGACCCTAGGGTAGAAAGGGGGGCACTGGAGGTTTGGTTCAGAGGAAGCAGGGATAGGGTTGAAAAAGTCGCTCGGGAGGACTGTACTGAGATCGGAAAAGGTTGAGTTAAAGCAGTTAGCGATAGCCTGTGGGTTGGTTGAGGTGGCATTGTTGCTGAAGAGCTGGGAGGGTGGGGGGAGGCGGGATTTGCCATTAAGCTCTTTAATGTTATCCCAAAACTTTTGTGCACTCCCCCAAGAGGAAGCCAGGGTATCTTTATAGTATTCAGCCTTGGCCTTGCGTATGGCCCAGGTGCACCTATTGCATGCTGCTCTGTATGCTAGTCTGTCTGCTTGGGAGCCAGATTCAACGGCTCTGTGCCAGAGGTCATCCCTTTGTTTTAGCTGCTGCCGTAATATGGGCATGATCCAAGGGACATTATGTTTTACAGTTTTCAATTTAGTCAGGGGAGGCAAAAATGTCACAAGCTTTGTTGAAAGAGCATCAATCAATCAATCACTTTATTTAGCCAGGCATAAACACCATTGAGCAAGCTCATTTTCAAGGTGGTCCCGGGCATTAATACAATACAGTACACTTCATAAGATTACAATTACGGTGGACAACGGTGCAAAAAAAAAAAAAAAAAACATTGTGAAGGTGCCGGTCAATATCGGCCTATACATACCGGTCAACATAATTAACATGCAAAGGTACATAATGATAAGCATTACTGAAATGAGAAGAGGCAACAATCCCATATAGTCTCCGCTAAGTAAGAGCTCATACCCAAATGATAAAAAATAAGGAGGTATTAAGGAATAGGGTAGAAACTGGGGTGAAAGAGTAGGCAGCCAAAAGGAAGACCAGAATAGGTAAAAGGTAGAGAATAGGCAGGGCCATCTTGGATTAAGGAAATTAGGCTTGTAGGTCCTAGGTTTTTGTTGTTAGGAATGCGGGGTGGATGAGATACTTAGGCGTAGGATTTGAGAGTGGCACCCGGGGCTTAGGGGTCATCGGCGTCTGAAACAGTTGCATGAATCCTTCAGATAATCCATTAATAAAGCTTTGAATGTGAAAATGCTTGGAAGTGAGGATAATTTTAATAAGTCTTGCACAGTGTTCCAAAGTGATGAAAGTGAGAAGTTGATTGCTGCTGAGCCAAGGGTAGTTTTCACTCTAGGAATCTGGAAGCAGATTAAGGAGAAGCATCTCAGGCCATAGGAACCTTTAGCTCGTTTGAAGTTGTTCGAGATGTATGCAGGGAGGTTATCAGATAATGCTCTAAAAAACCAGAGGAGAGCATTCCTTTTTCTTCTAGTTGAGAGTGAGGTCCATCCCGAAACCTGATATAGACGACAGTGATGTGTATTACGAGGTAGATTTAAGATAAATCTTAAAGCCCGGTGGTAAAGGGTGTCCAGTTTGTTTAGCATCGTTGATGGGCAATGACTGTAAAGGAAGTCAGCGTAGTCCAGTATAGGTAGGAATGTAGTTAGTACTAGTCTCATTCTGGCTTCTAGCGTGAGTAGGTGTTTAATCGCTAGAATAAACCTAATCGCTGTCTTAGTTTCTTCAAGGTTTCATTTAAGTGGCACAGAAAGTTGAGCTTGTTATCCAGCCAGAACCCTAGGTATTTAAAGGTATCAACTACTTCAAAGGGTTCATCTAAGAGTGTTCGGATCTGTGTGATATGTGGACATCCGGAAGTAGACTTTGGGGAGAGAATCATTGCTTTAGTCTTTTTGGTGTTGAGGAGGAGCTTATGAGTGAGGAGGTTGTATTGGCTGGAGAATAGGACACAGAGGGTAATAGTAAATGGAGTCCACTCTGAAGAAAGGGGGATTACTAGTGGGGTGCCGCAGGGTTCAGTATTAGGACCGGTCCTCTTCAATGTCTTTGTAGGCGACATTGCAGAGGGACTGGAAGAAAAGATATGTCTCTTTGCAGATGATACAAAGATCTGCAACAGAGTTGATGCACAAGTGGGGTGGAAAGGATGAGAAGGACTTGGCAAGGTTAGAGGAATGGTAAAATGTATGGCAGCTTAGATTTAATGCTAAGAAGTGCAAGGTAATGCACCTGGGAAACAAAACCAGGGAAGAGTACACAATGGGGTGAGATACTAACAACAACAAAAATGGAAAGGGACCTGGGGGTAGTCATATCAGATGACTTAAAGGTGGGCAAGCAATGTGAGAGGGCAGTAAGGAGGGCTGGGGGGATACTGGGATGCATAGGAGAGGCATCACCAGTAGAAAACAGGAAGTTGTTATTCCTCTGTACAGACAGCTGGTGAGACCCCATCAGGAGTACTGTGTGCAGTTCTGGAGACCCAATCTCCGCAGGACATAGACAAGATGGAAGCTGTCCAGAAGAGGGCAACTAAAATGGTGCAGGGTCTGCACGGAAGACATATGAGAGAGACTAAAGGAGCTTATATGTATAGCCTCGAGGAAAGGAGGAGGGGGACATGATAGAAATGTTCAAGTACCTCAGGGAATCAACAAAGTCCAAGAGGTAGCATCTTTCAAAAAGAGGTGGTGCAAGAACAAGGGGCACAATTTGAAGATGGGGGTGGCTCAGAGGTAATGTAAGGAAGTATTTTTCACAGAGAGGTTGTGGATGCATGGAATGGCCTTCCGAGGAGGTTGCAGAATCAAAAACAGTGATTGAATTCAAGCATGCATGGGACATCCATAAGGCAATTCTAGGGGGTTGGGGTAGAAAGAAGTAGGCTGCTGGTTAACTAGGATCTGCAGCTTATCCATTAGGTAGGGAAATGGGCAGACTGGGTGGGCCAAGCGGTCCTTATCTGCCGTCAAATTCTATGTTTCTATGTTACTAGCAATAAAAGCACAGGTCGGACAGCATGGCAAATCTCTAATCTTAGCCTCGGTTTATCTTCCACCCACTAAAGCCAGGGATGGCCTCCCAAACATACTGGATGCAATTGCTACCCTTCCTCAGGGCACAGAGCTTCTCATAACAGGTGACTTTAACATCAACTGCGAGGGCAGGGAATCCACACCTTTCAAGGACATGGTCGCTACTTCCAATCTGACCCAACTTGTAGACAGCCCAACAAGGCGGAACCACAAAACAGGAAAAG
The DNA here is from genome assembly GCA_016271365.2 of Neoceratodus forsteri. Lineage (NCBI taxonomy): Eukaryota > Metazoa > Chordata > Ceratodontiformes > Ceratodontidae > Neoceratodus > Neoceratodus forsteri. The sequence goes on along the minus strand of CM028133.1, from coordinate 78,008,676 downwards.
ACACCCTCCTCGATTGGTTCCTCTTGAGTTACCCTTCTCGGATCTCTGAGCTTAAGGTCCTGTTGACACCTTAAGTGATCACTCCCCAGTCACTTTCACATGGTCAAACAAATTGAGCAAGCCCCCGCCTATCATAATTAATAGTAGGGTCTTGGGGAAGGGCAAGCTTGAGGCCCTCTCCTCTGCCCTCTCCCAGTATGACTGGCCCCCCATCGATCATGCGCCTAATATTGACCAGGCCCTAAGTTTCTTTATAGAGGGCTTCAACAAGATTTGCGATATCTTTGCACCACTGAGGAAAAGAAAATTGGGTCAAGTTAATGGTTGATCACAGGGATCTCCTCGCCCAGATGAAGGAAAGGGACAACCTCTGGGAAAAAGCCAGGTCCTCTCACAGCAAACACAACTTCCAATGCTATAGAGCTGCAAGAAACCACTGCACCAACCTTATCCGTCAAGCAAAGGCCAACTTCCACAAGGAGCAGCTTAATAAAACTTGGGGCAATGGGAAGAGTTTTTGGGAGAACATCAAAAACCTTCTTGGTAAGGATGAGAAGAAGATCCCCCACTCACTCAACATTAACAACGTCACAATTACTGACCCTCGGCACATCATGGATTCTCTCAATACAGCATTTACTGACCTGACTGGAGTATTACCCCCCGACTACCTGCACCCTGCTGGGGAACAAACCAACTGCACGCCTCAAGGGGGCTCAGTCCCTGTCTTCTACTTCAAAAAAGTGTCAGTGAAGGAGGCTTACAAACACATAAAAAAAATACTAGGCAAGACCAGAATGGGGATTGATGGAATCGATATGAAACTCCTATCCCTAACACTGGATGTCATCATCATGCCAGTTACAAAACTATTTCACAAATCACTGGCTCTTGCACAGTTCCCTGGGATCTGGAAACAGGCCCTCGTGATGTCTGTGCACAAGAATGGTGATATGACATGCACCGCCACTTATAGGCCAATATCCATCCTCTCTCCCTTATCTAAAGCCCTGGAAAAGATTGCGGCTGCCCAACTCACAGATTACCTCAACAAATAAAACCTGTTATGTCCCAACCAACATGGCTTCAGGCAGAATCATAGTATCTCCACAGCTTTGCTGGACTACACTGACTACTCGCACAAGGCACTAGATGAAGGAAAGCTGATGGGGTCAGTCTTCATAGACCTCACCAAAGCCTTCGACACTGTCAAGCACTCTCTCCTCCTGACTCAAATACAGAACCTGGGGGTTGCAACCAATGCTGTCTGCTGGTTCAAGGACTACCTAACACACAGAAGCCAACGTGTAAAAATTGGGCACACAGTATCTAGAGCCAACGAGGTATCTTTAGGGGCCCCACAGAGATCAATACTGGGGCCCTTACTGTTCAGCCTCTTCCTAAATAATCTTCCTGAAGCCTGTGACACTAAACTGATACTTTACGCAGATGACGCTGTGCTTCTCTCCAGCAGTTCATCAATAGTTGCCCTCCACTCCGAGCTGCAGGCATCCTTCTACAAGCTGGAAGACTGGTTCTGTAGCCATAAACTTCTATTAAACTACAAAAAAACCAAGGTGATGCTCACAGCCAGTCCACAGCACAAAAAGAAGCTCCATCCCCTCACCATCTCCAATAAAGTCAGTGAGCTGCTTGAACAAGTTCAGACCTTCAAGTACCTGGGGGTCACCATTGATGACTGCCTCACCTTCACCCAACACACATCGACACAGTGGTAAAGGCAGTGAACACCAAGCTGGCTGTACTATATAGGCATAAAAAGTATCTCACTCCAGAGGCCCTCTGTCTCTCAGTCTCCAGCTCCATCCTTTCTACCATCGACTATGGATTGGTGGTCTACCGCACAGCAACAGACACTGCACTAAAAAGGATTCACATTGCCCTCAACAAGGCATGTAGGTTCACAATGGCTGCAGATCAAAATACCCACACCTGCTCCTTACATGAGAAGACCAATTGGCTGCCACTAAAGAACAGGATTATATTCCAAACATGTCTCCTTGGAAAAAAGGCACTAATGGGTAAAACCGCCCCATGCATTTCTAGCATCCTAACACTAAGTGCTACCAGCTATACCACCAGAGGCAGGATGAGGGGGGCCCTATCAACACCTTTCCGTTGAACTGTGCAGGGACAGCGTGCTTTCAGCTATAGGGCCCCCCAATGGCTCAATGAAATCCCAGTGCACATTCTAAACTCCCAATGCATCTCGCAATTCAAAAATGGCCTAAGGCAACACCTTCTTACTAGGACAGTTTGTGACTGCCACTAGGACTCTGCTATCCCTATAATGCCCACTCCTCACTCTCCCTTCCTTTAACCCCCACTCTTCCCTCTTGCCCTATCCCTGTCTTCCTCTCCCCCTTGTGCCTTTTCTCCCACTGGATCAACCTTAAAACCAACCTACTATCACTACCTCCCAACCTCCTAGACAAAGCCACTTCTTTTGGCCGCCCACTCTCCTCCCCCCAGTCTCCCCTTCCCTTGACTCCTCCTTGGACTCTCACACTAGGTGTCACACCTCTTTATCTCCTTCACTACATATAAACACTGTCCTTTACCCTAGTTGAATGCTCTTGACGCTGTACTATCACCATTGATACTATGAATGACATTGTAGCCTTTTTGTATACTAGCTACCTACTATTCGAGTATTGTATGTAAACTGTTTGTTATTGCTGTCATTGTCACTGTTTGACATGGAACCTTTGTAAAAGAGCTCTGAGCTCAAAGGTATGATCCGAATCCCTAAATAAATAAAAAAATAATAAATATTTGTTTGTTTAAGGGCCCCAACCAGCTGCACTGCAGGCCATCCCACAGCAACGCTTCAGGCCTGCAACACAGCATATCCTGGGTACACAGTGATGTTAACTAGACAGTCCCAGGGGTTGAAGGTATTGTTTTAAATGTAATGCAGAGAGAAAGTATTGCCAAATCCAAGTGTTAATTAATCTCATTTTGATTTGCATCCCCTACTCCTTGTTTAATCCCCTTAAAAAAAACAGCTTGTTGTTTGAATGTTACATGGGTCCATGACATGTCATTATTGATGAACTGATCTATTGTGGGAAGATAAAAGGTGCATTGTTATTGCTGGTAACCATTTCTTCCAGGTGCAACAGGTGTTTTCCAGAAGTCCAGTCCCTGTTGGTAAGTGCATGTACTGTGAGCATATTATTAGCCCTCACCAGTAATTGTACCTGTGGATGCAACATAAAGTGCTTTGTGTAACTCCATGTGTGGGAACACTGGGTGGGGCTGTGGGTTGGTACAACTCCCCAGTGGGTTGTGCTAGTTTAGTGTTTAACCCACTTAAAAGTCCCTCTGGGCGGAGGCACCACGCAAATAATTTTACTGTGAGTACTGAGCCTTTTTACCAATCAGAACTGAACCCAGGACCCTCAACCTGCATTTTGGGCAACAGGTAGTGGTAGTAATCCATTGGGAGGTGGCGCCCAGGTTACACATTTATTTTCTCAATTCATTAAAACATTACCAGTAACATTCTTCAGCTCTCAGCCTTCAAATCTGTTCAAACAAAATAACTGTTTAGCCTCCGCCTATGGCCTGGAATTCCTCCAAGCATGCAGTGCAGCACCATCCAATCACATGCCTAGTCCTTCTTGTAAATGTGTGGGATAATCAGACACAGCAGTCAGAGTAAAGTGCATAAAAAACACACAAGTGTGTCTGCCATTTTATTTCAAAATCCAAGTAAAATAAGAAAATAAATACAGAAAGGGAAAAAAAAAACAGGTTAGTCAAGAAATCAGACAACTGCTTAGCTTCAGCAGTTTCTGAGGCTTTGCTTCAGCCTATAATGAATCTTCAACAAACAGTGTGAAAGCTGCACACTGCTAAAGGTCTTTCACCTTCGACGGCCAGTATCCGACTGACCTCCCTAGCTCCCTAACACCCCTGGTGGTAGCTTTTTATAGCCACTCAGGGATGACATCACCGTCGAGTGATTCCCCCCTTTTTTTACAGTATATAGTAAATAACAGCCCTTAGGTTATCTGACCACCATTTTTCTATATTCACAATGAAAAGGTACAAATACATTTCAAACAACATGAAGTCTTGCTGTATTCTGACAATTGCAGTGATTCCCAACCTTTGAACTGCACCGGAGAACAAAGAGTTAACTTTCTATGCAGGGCATAGAATGCTAAGCTAGAGCTCGGTTGAAGTCTCTGTCTGGAGTGTTTTGAACTTAAACCGTCAGATTCTTTACTCTGCCTCACTGAATGGTCACTCCAGAGATTTCTCCTTCAGCTCTGTTCGAAAGTCAGTTAAAGTTTTCAGTTTTCGTCAGTTTTTAAACTGAAAAAAAGTATCCGCATAGTCGGTTCAGTCTCTGTCTGTGGTGCCGTGAGTACTAGATAGGAATTGTTCTGTTTTTCTCTGTGGAATTTGTAAAAGTGCAGTCGGTTCGGCTGAACTGGCCATTTGATTGTGAATTTTGTTTGTTTACTTAGTGTGTGGTTACCGGTTCTTATCGGTTCTAAAAAAAACGTGTTTTTAACTGTTTTTCCAATACCCGTGACACGGTTAGGAACCGATAAAGGAGTCTTGCCTGGCGGTTGCCGAAAAAAGGGTAAGTTTGGTTAGGTTGGCCATGTCTGAGAAACCCAAGAAAAAACAGGCCCACTGGGTTTCAACACTGCAGTGAGTGTGGGAGGTCTTTGCTAAGGCCGATCCCACACCACCTGTGTTTATTGTCTGGGGTTTGACCACCTTGATTCAGACTGCAAATCATAAAAGCTTTCCCAAATCTACCCTTGAGAAGAGATTAGGTAGACTGAGGAAAAGAGGCCGAGAAGTCCACCTGACCCGGATGGCCAGCCCAGTTCAGTTCGACCGAACCAGAAGGTGCCCTGACCAGGGCAATACTTCTTTGGGCAAAGAGCCGATTCGAGGATCGGTTCCGACAAAAAAGCACAAAGATAAATCGACTGGTTCGGATCCAGAGGTTCATGTTCTGACCTCCGAAGAGATAGCCAGGGTGATTCAGATTGTGGAATCGCTCCATCCGGTTCTGACCGATCCGGCTCCTTCTGGCAGGGGTTCGGTTCGGTTGGTTCCCCCGGTTCAAGAGTATACCATTGAAGATTTTTATGAACCAGAATTTGAAGAGGAAGGGGAATTTGAGGATGATGATGTAAGTGAAGGTCTGGATGTGCCTCTGGAACTGGACATCTCCCCAGACACCTTCAGGTGTTTCCCCTCCTAGGCTTTCTGAGTCCCCTTCTCACTTTATGTTTTACAGAAAGGTGGCTGAAACCCTCAAGTTTCCTATGGAGGAGGCTGTGAAAGATCAAGAGGAGCCTGATTATGTAGAGATGATGGACATCCCAGAGTCCAGGAGACTGTCTATTCCCCTCCACAAATCCTTTGGGAAACGGACACTAAAAATCTCAAAGTCTCCTAACACTATACCTCCTGTGGATAGAAGAATGGACAAGATGTATGCACTTTCAGTCTCAAACACAGACTTCTTATGTCAACAATGCAGCTATGTTGGGGTAATGCAGGCTGCTGCCGGTGACAAGGCAAATATTCCCTTGGCTTCACACCCCTCTGACAAGGACTCCAGGAAGATTGATGCCATGGCAAAGAAGCAGTACATGGCATCTTCTTTGGGATTCAGGCAGGTGAATTACATGGCCTATACAGCCAGGTACCAGAAGTCCAGGTGGGACACTGTACTGGCACTGGCTAAACAGGCCTCTCCCCAGCTAGCCAAGGAGCTGGAGGCGGTGGGTGGCTGCAGATGGGATTGAGGCATCTAAGGTTCAGTTTCATGCTGCTGTGGACTCTAATGATGTGTCATCAAGAGTCATGGCTACATCTGTGGCTCTTCGGAGGATGGCTTGGCTCAGATGTACTAGCCTCTCGCAGGACACCCAGGCTAAGGCCATGGATTTTCCTGTAGTGGGTAATTCTCTGTTTGGGGAGCAGACAGGAAATTACATGAAGAAGATGGATGAGTACAGGACCACTTACAGGAGTGCTCAGGCCAAGGAAAGGCAGGCAACTCCTCAAAGGCAGCAGTCTAGGGGCAGAGGCAGGCCTTTTCCAAGGCCTTTTTACCAAGCACAGGCCTCTTCTTCCTTTTCTCAGATGGGGTTCTTCAGAGGGAGAGGCAGAAGGGGGATGAGCAGGGCTGCATCCACTCCTCAGCCTAAAGCCCCTGCCAAGCAGATACCCTGATGGGCCTGCCCGGGTCGACTCTCCTATTCCAGTAGGGGGGCAGGCTGGCTTACTTTGTCCAGGACTGGATGTCTATTACACACAGACTAGTGGGTCCTGGAAGTAGTAAACCAGGGACTAGTTCTCAGCTTCAAAAAATTTCCAAAGATGAAAGCCAGATCTTTTCCACCTGCAAATCTCTCGGAAACCCTTGCCCTAGAGGCAGAGGTTTCTTCTCTCCTAGCTTTAAGAGCTATAGAGAGAGTACCTACCCTACACTGGGGCAAAGGACTGTACTCCAGGTACTTCCTGACTCCCCAAAAAACAGGGGAGTGGTGACCTATCCTAGACCTAAGATATCTAAACAAACATCTTTTAAAACCAAAGTTCAAGATGATAACTCTGGGAATAATCCTTCCCTCTCTAAGGCCAGGGGACTGGCTAGCCTCCCTGGACCTCAAAGATGCCTACTTTTACATTCCCATCAGGTGCTTCCACAGAAAGTACCTCAGGTTTGAGGTGCCCTCAGGCCATTATCAGTTCAGAGCAATGCCCTTTGGTCTAACCTCAGCCCCAAGGGTTTTCACAAAGTGCCTGGCAGTGGTAGTTGCCTTTCTAAGAAGGCAAAAGATTTCGATTTTTCCATATCTGGATGATTGGCTAATAGTGGGTCAGTCTCCAGACCAAGTCAAGTCTCACCTGCAAGTGACTCAGCAAGTGCTCACTTCTCTAGGATTTCTTCTCAACCTTCCCAAGTCAGTTCTCGAACCAGTCCAGCTGCTTACCTTTATAGGGGCAAGACTGGACACACTCAGAGCAAGAGCCTTTCTTCCTCTAGAAAGGGCAAGGGTTCTTATGGAACTATCTTCTTCCTTCATCCTTCGGGTATCTCGACCAGCAAGGCATTTCCTCCAGCTCTTGGGCCACATGGCAGCTTCAACAGCAGTGGTCCAAGGGGCAAGATTCCAGATGAGGGATATTCAGTTCCACCTGAGAGCTTTCTGGTCTCAGAGAAAGGACTCCCTTATCAAACTGATCCCAGTGACTCTGACCTTGATCCAAGCCCTCCAGTGGTGGCAGGGTCAGGATAATTTAAGGCAAGGTGTTCCTTTTGTTGCTGAGCCTTGTTCAGTGGTCCTTACCACGGATGCTTCTCTCCTGGGCTAGGGAGCCCACCTGGGGCCCCTTACTGCTCAGGGGCAGTGGTCCCCCCAAGAATCCCTTCTCCACATCAATCTTCTAGAGCTCAGGGCAGTTTTTCTGGCTCTAAAAGCATTTTCAAAGTCAGTACAGAACAAGGTGGTTCAAGTCAGAACAGACAACACCACCACCATGTGGTACATCAACAAGCAAGGAGGCACTCGGTCCACGGCTTTGTGCACAGAAGCCATGAAGTTGTGGTCCCTGGCTTATTCCCTGCAAACCTCTCTTGTAGCAGTTCACCTTCCAGGCAAGGACAATGTGCTAGCAGATGCACTGAGCAGGATTTCTCAGGGCCATCACGAATGGTCCCTGGACCCTCAGGTTTTGAAAGTGATTTTTTCAAGGTGGGGCACTCCAGAGATAGATCTCTTTGCAGCCCCAGACAATCACCAACTCCCTCTCTTTTGTTGCAGACCTCCAGTCCTGGGCTCAGTCCCTCTGGACGCCCTGATCCTGAATCGGGAGGGGACGTTTCTGTATGCCTTTCCCCCCTTCCCATTCCTGTTCAAAGTTTTGGTAAAAATAAGGTCTCAACCATGCAAGGTGATTCTGATTGCTCCAGATTGGGCCAGACAACCCTGGTACCCCCTGTTGCTGTCCCTAGCAGTCCATCTTCCCCTGTCTCTTCCCAGGAATTACAACCTGTTAACATCCTCTCAGGGAAGGATTTGGTTCCCCAATCTTCATTTTCTCAATCTCAAAGCATGGCTCTTGAAGAGTTAGAGTTTGCAGATCTGCATCTTTCCCATGGGGTTCTGGATATCCTCAAGGCTTCTCAAAAGCCCTCCAACAGAAAGACTTACAACTCCAAATGGAAAAGACTCAGCATTTGGTGTTCTAAGAAGCATATTTCTCCAGACACTGCTGAATTGCCTACGGTTCTGGATTATATGGTCCATCTTAATGGCCTAGGCCTCAGACCAGCTACTCTCAAGGTACACTTGTCAGCTGTTTCCGCGTTTTTGTCTGTGGGGAAGCCTTCCTCACTATCTTCCCATCCTGTGTTCTGTAAATTTTTTAAAGGATTGCTTCACACCAATCCTCCTTTTAGAGATCCTGCCCCTGCCTGGGATTTGAATGTTTGCATTGCTCAGATTATGCAACCCCCCTTTAAGCCTATGTCTTCAGTCGAGCTTAAGTACTTGACTTGGAAAACTGTGTTCTTGGTAGCCATTAACTCTGCCAGGCATATCAGTGAATTGCAAGCCCTGTCAGTGGAACCTGATTTTATCTCCTTTCACAGGGATAAAGTGGTCCTTAGAACCAATAGGAAGTTCTTGCCCAAAGTGGTTTCAGACTTCCATTTAAACCAGTCTGTGTCTCTCCCTGTTTTCTTCACTGATCATTCTTCCTCAGGAGAGAGGAGGCTACACAGTTTAGATGTCAAAAGAGTCCTTAGTTACTACATAGAGTGTACCAAGGGTCACAGGTTTGACTCCCTTCAGTTGTTCCTCACTTATGGAGAAGTGGGAAAGGGCAAACCTGCCACCAAAAGATCTAGTGCCAGATGGATTGTGTCTTATATACAATTCTGCTATGAAAAACTGGGAAAAACTCCACCCTCAGGCCTGAGGGCTCATTCCACAAGAGGTACACTGCTTCCCTGGCTGCTGCCAGGGATATCCCTCTGTTAGAAATTTGTCAAGCAGCCACCTGGAAAACAGTACATACCTTTAACAAGCTTTACTCTCTGGATATCCAGGCTAGGAGTGATGCTCAGTTTTGCACAGCAGTACTTCAGAGCCTATTCCCAAAGTAGGTTCTGTCCCTCCTCCTTGGAGGTACTGCTTGGTAGTCTGCAAATGTCAGAATACAGCAAGACTACATGTTGTTTGAAGAAAAAATTACTCACCTTAGTAATTATATTTCTTCTAATGGAGTCTTGCTGTATTCTGACCTCCCTCCCTGCCTCCCCTCTCAGAACCTGTTTTTGGGAAGTGGGTGGACAGGTGCAGTGTTGCACCCCAGGGGTGTTTTTTGCTTGCACCCTCCTCCTTTTTGTTTGGGTGCTGATTTACTATTGTTATTTATAGTACATTGGGTTTTGTTTTTGGGTTTCCTGACTTGAGTCTTCCTTGGGAATCCAAAACTTTTTTTAGTCAGTTGGCTAGTATAATTTTTACAATTTCCACATAGAATTTTTAGTTTAGTTGGGCTCGTAAGAATCTGATGGTTTAAGTTCAAAACACTTCAGACAGAGACTTCAACCGAGCTCGAGCTTAGCATTCTATGCCCTGCATAGAAAGTTAACTCTTTGTTCTCCGGGGCAGTTCAAAGGTTGGGAATCACTGCAATTGTCAGAATACAGCAAGACTCCATTAGAAGAAATATAATTACTAAGGTGGGTAATTTTTTCTTGTTAGAGGAGGCATTAGGCAATACTTTTGTCTTAGATTAAAGGCATCGAACACCCTTTGCATATCAAACAAGCTTTAATGGGGTTAAGCCCCTTCCCCTGGCAGTTACTTCACTAGCTGGGCATGCCATAAATAATGCCAGTCTGAGGGCAGCCAGCCCTATAGGAACATCTACAGGACACAGGGGGGACCCCTCACAGGTACTTAAGCAATTTACCATGGGAAGGGTGTGGGTTACGTTAGGATTTACAATGGGTGGTGTAAATCACACCACCAGTCGTAAATCCTAGTGTGACCCACACCCTTCCCATGGTAAATTGCTATTATACAATTTTTTCTTTTTTGGGGGCAGATTTATATGTGTTTAGATAGGATTTTATGCGTTTTTTGTGGTAGTGTTGGTCCGCAAGGAAAAGTAGTTACCTGGTGCTTTTCAGTGTAGTCAGAAGTAATGTCGATGGATAGTTTTAGTAGTATTTTTTTTTTAATTAGTAACAGGTATTTCTTAGTATTTTTAAGCATTTTATTTAACATTTTTAAACTTTTTTTATGTTTATTCTTATAGGAATGTCATTTATATCGCTGTTTTCCATATTGGAGCTGTCTGCTGGAACAGCGAATACTTGCTTGAGTTCATGTAAGTCAATTAGACAGAACAAGGATTTAATTTTTTTGTATTTACCCATGGTTCTGTGTATGTCTGGTCAGCAACTTGAAAGTAGGCATAGCGTTCGTTGTACGAGTGTGGCTGCGTTGCATTGATACATGCCAGGTGGCTAGGTGGTACGGTTGGTTGGCACTTCTTCCCATTGGTACTAGTCAGGATTTACAACGGGTTTGAAATGCCAACCAGCCCATCAGAGAACAGCGTTTTTAGGGACCCATTGTATAATTTTAATTTGTATTCAGCATTCTAACACCCAATGGGTCGGATATTCAAACTGCGCCACAAAGTAGCGAAATAGCAGGAGCGGGCACAAGTACAGTGCCCCTAGGCGCAAAACACGCAATATTCAAACACTGCACAGGGCTAGATGTGCTTGCACCACACAACTGAATATCGCGCCAACTGTGCCATGGCGCAATCAGGGATGCGCAGTGGTGCAGGCCTGATACGCAATAGCACAACCAGGGATGCGCAGTGGAGCAGGGTAGCAATGCATCAGCACAACCAGGGATGCTCAGGGACAGGATACAGGGGTCCCCCACACAAGGGCACTGGGCGTGGTTGTCTGTGGACCTGTGTGTGGCTTGGGGTTGCAGTCGGGGGTCGGCGTGCCTTCTACCCCTTGTTCATGTCTTGTGGGGTGTATGTGTGTGTGTGTGTGTGTCTGACTGCGTGTCGTGTTAGGCCTTGCCTATCCCTGATGGCGTGTGCGGTTCCACGCTCAGCCAGTTCCCTTGCTGTCATCCACCCCTGGGGTTCATCCATGCATGTCTGTGGGTTGTGCCCTTGCCATTGGTGGTTGCACGTGGCCCCATGTCCTACCTGTGTTGCTTGAAGTGCTCCTCTGTGATGGTGTCCCGGTGCAGCTGTGACATCCGGATCAGGCGGGGGTCCCTTTGCCCAAGGGGTGGCTGCCCATCACTGTCTGGACCGGCGTCCACATCATCCCCATCGCTGTCCCCCTCTTCGACCTCTACAGCTATCACACAGTCATTGGCCATGTTGTGCAGGATGCAACAGGCCAGGAATAGCCCACAGACCTTCGAGGGGCTATACTGTAGGGCACTGCCAGACATGTCCAGGCAATGGAAACGTGCATTCAGCATCCCGAACACCCATGCTATGACATTACGTGTGGTGGCATGTGCCTCATTGTACCGTTGCTGCAATGGGGTCATGGGGCACCAGTATGGTGTGAGCAGCCAGGGAAGGAGTGGGTATCCACTGTCACCTGTGTGTAGAGAGTGGACATTAGTATGGTGGTCAGCGTCGCTCTGCCACGGGCCATCAAGGCCGGTATCCATGGCACCTCTGACTATGCACCCCCCCGCTGCCCATGTCATCCTGCGAGATGTGCATACTCACCCACTAGATGGCCAATGGGGATGTCCCCACTCTCGAACCTGTGGCACAGTGCAGACTGGTGCCAGATGAAGGCATCATTTATTTTATTTTTTATTTTATTTATTTAGTTTTTGTTAACCGGGTAAGTGCGCTAGGCAAATCCTGCCTATTTTCAGGCACGACCCGGGGGAGGGGGATACAGATGAATGCCAACTGACCTTGAACCAGATTAAGCTGTTGGTGGTATTTTTGGTGAATGAGGGAAATTTGGCCAGGACACCGGGGAAATTCCCCTACTGCTGCTGGTGCTCAGTGGCCAGTAGGGGAGTTCTGACGATTGTTGCAAGATGGCCACTATGGCTAGGTTGCTGTTGGAGGAGGAGGAGGTCATTGTGTCGTTGGACACGAAGTTGGAGAGTGAATGGAGTTTTGAGACGAATAGGAGCCACGGAGAGGAGCTGGAGGACAAAGAATTATTTCTTGATGCTTTAACCACAACGGAGGGAAAGGAGGAGGATTTGCACACAGAAGAAACAGGGAGTTCCTTAAAGATGACATTGGCGGAGGATCCCTGGGCTACTGAACAATGTTCTAAGAGCTCTGCGCCTTTAAACCTGGCTTGCGAGGCTAATTTGGGTGTCGGGAAGGCGGAAGTGCGGCAGAGCTGGAGAGTGATTGCGAGTTTGTCGGCGTTGGCAAGGAAGGCATTGGAGGGCCATCGAGCGGGAAAGCGGCAGAAAGCAAAGGAGAATGTAAAGGGCGGCAGAGAGGTGAGAAAAGATCCAGATGCCGTGGAACATGGAAAACAGGGAGAGTGAGGGCAAGAGAAAAGTGGAATAAAGGGACTGTGAGTACTGAGTCGCTAGGGAGAGCTTCCCACCATCCAAATAAATAAAGAGACTGGTTTTGTTTTCAAACCCGTGTCAATACGTGAAATGGGGTAGAAAATACAAAAGTGACTTATCAAACCAGAATTGGAATGCAAGAGGGGTTACAGAATTTTCACTTAAAAATAAATATAATTCTAAAGAGCAGCTAAAACAAAGAGATGTGCATATGTCTGAGGGTTTAAATGTTGGCACAGTGAGTGAACAACCCGAGATAGCTTTGCAGTCTGGGGAACATGATGAAAATTGGACACCACAAGCAGCTTTATCAGCAGCAGGGTGGAAGAAATTAGGGCAGGGATTTGGACCCAGACTCAGCATGGATTAAATCTTGGGAGTTAAATAAAACTGGCCAGAAACAACCTGGGGACAATTAAAATGAGTTCAGAGGAAATAGAGTGCAAAGAGAATATATTAAAGAGGTAAAGGTAGAAAGTAAAATTAAACAGGGTGAAACTGCTGATTTTTCCAACTTGAATACTGGGAATAGCTACGAAGATTCAAGGCCAAGGCCTGAGAAACCACTATTATCCAGTTTATTTTCTCAGAGCATGAGGGAAGCTGCACCTCAGAGGAATGCAGTGCGTATCAGATACAAGGGGGGATTAAAAGAAAGACCTAATAGAGTATTTGTGGGCAAAACATTAATAAAGGAGTCTTTGAAGTTCTCTCCTAGAGATGTGTTTGCTTTTATAAACATATCAGGAGAGGATAATTATGATATTAGTTTTCGGTCCCCTGCTTTATTAGACCTCTTTTGGGAAAGGTATAACCAGGTAAAGTTTTCCCTTTTGTGGGCTCCTTTTTTAGTTATCCCTTTATCGAAGCCATTAATTAAGTTTGTAACAGTGATGTTTAGAAACGAGGGGGTTCATGTAGAAGACATCAAATTCTGGTTATCGCAGAAGTGTGAGGTTCAGAGTGAGCCAGAACCGATCTTGGACTCTGAACAATTTTGGACTGGAGGGTGGAGATTTAAAGTTACACTGAGACAAACAGCATCAGGGGTGGAGCATATTCCAAACTCCTTTTTGTTGGGAAGAGATAGGGGGGTCTGTTTTTATAGCGGGCAGCCCAGAGCATGTTACAAATGTGGTGCTCGGACACACTTATCCAGTGTGTGTGATCAACCTAAATGTGATAATTGTGGGGAAGTGGGGCATGTTACCATGTTTTGTACAAACGCAGTAAAATGTGATCTTTGTGAAGAACAGAATCATGCATTTAGGGATTGCCCATGGGCAGCCCGGAATTTATTTATTGGTTTCTTTTTCCTTAAAAAAAAAAATATCTGAGGATCAGTTACAGGATTGTTAGTACTGTAAATTAATAAAAAAGAGAACTAAGAGAGTTTCAGTAAGAATAAGCTCAGAAGAAGCCAGAAGGAGAAGGAGAAGGAAGGAAACATATTCAATTCAGTGCTTTAGAGTAACTGGTAATTGGTATTTTTCTTTTAAACTTAGATTGTGGGCTTGTAGTGACACTATACTTTCTTTCTTTGTTGTCTTTACTTATAATTGTTTTTGGGCTGTTGAAAATTTAAAACATAGTGGTGGTGTAATTCTGTGCTGTCTTTAATTGCTGCAAATTTTCGCTCCCCCCCTCCCCTTTCCCCAACTCTTAATTATATGCCCTGATAAATCTGATTGACAGGAGCTAAACACAGGGTATAGTAAGAGGTGTGAAGTAGGAGGGGCCTAAGGGGGAAGAAGCCCACCCTCAGCACAAGTGTTTCGACTCATTTATTTATTTATTGGTTTCTTTTTCCTTAAAAAAAAAAATATCTGAGGATCAGTTACAGGATTGTTAGTACTGTAAATTAATAAAAAAGAGAACTAAGAGAGTTTCAGTAGCAGACAAGTTGTGGAATTGTAGTATAATGTGGGGAGTGGTGCAATGCAGTGGCTGTGGTGCAGCCATATTCAGGCAGACCTTCTGGACACTGCGGTGCTGTCCTATCTGCATGCATCTCTCTGGACTGCGGGATGAGGTAACCAGACTCAGAGCGGAAGTAAACTGGGTCAGGAGTACCATCACCCCTATCCAGGGACCACCCAGTCCAATGCAGCTGCCTCAAAGGATGCAGAGAACGAGGAGCACTTGGATGACAGTGGGCTCAGGGAGGGTTAGAGCAGTCAGGCAGAGGCACATCCCAGATCCTATTCCTCTCAAGAACTCATATGCCACACTGGCAAATGAGGACAACCAAATAGAGGTACCCAGAGAAGTGGAAGGAAAGGATGTGGAGGTTAGCCAAGGAGGTGACCTCAGTGGGGAAAGCAGTGGACCCCAGAGGAGGAGGAAGTGAATCCTGGTGGGGGACTCCATCATAAGAGGGATCCAGCTAGGAACACAGGAGGGAGAGGACAGGGAGGTGAGGTGCTCACCAGGTGCCACGGCATGGAGGGATGGAAGGAAGATACTGGGGATCACTGGGAAGGCAAGATGGGAGGGTGAGCTGGATGTCATTATCCACCTAGGTACTAATGACTTGGCAAATGGGGAGCCAAAGGAAGTTCAGGAAGAGTTTAGGAAACTGGGGAGGGGTCTCAAGCAAGTAGCTACTTCTGTCACTTTCTCAGAAGTACTACCTGTGAGAGGCAAGGGAGAGCATAGGAGTGCATGCACCAGGAACTTTAACTCATGGTTGAAGAACTGGTGCTGTGAGAAGGGTTTGGATTCATTGGTGACTGGGGACCCACCTGGAGGGATGGAGGTTTGTTCAAGCCTGACGGCCTGCATCCATCCTGGAGGAATCCAAGTACTCAATGATAAGTTTAAATGCTACATTGACAAGCATTTAAACTAGCAAAGGGTGGCAGGCCAGCAAGGAGGGTACCTACTTGTCACCCCCACAGCTAGCAGTGGAACCAGTGAACCAGAGGGTGGCTATCTCTGCAAAGCGTGTGCAAAAGATGGAGATTAGTGTCCAAAAGGTGGCTAAGCAGAAAGGGGCAAAATTCAGCAGAAGGGCAGACAGCAAGGAGAACCAGGGATAAATGACAACCAAGGAAGGGGCAGGAGTAGAACAGTGAAGCAGACTAGGGAGGTCAAATCATGGAAAGCCATGTGCAAATGCCAGGAGCCTTAGCAACAAGATGGAAGATCTGGAGGCTGTCATGGTACAGTCAGACCTGGACATTGTGGCCATCACTGAAACCTGGTGTAATGATAACCATGACTGGGAGATGGCCATACCTGGCTACAACATATTCAGAAGAGACAGAGCAGGCAGGAAGGGAGGAGGTGGCACTGTATGTGAAAATGACATAAGGGCCACAGAGATCCAGGAGGAACAAAATGGGGAGAGATACTGTGGGTTAAGCTAGAAAGGAAAATGGGGCCAGCCATCCGCACAGGTGTGGTCTATAGACCACCAGCCCAGGAGGAAGAAACAGATAGGGTGCTGATGCTAGCCATCGAAAGGATGGCAGACAAGGGTGAGGTAGTACTGGTTGGAGACTTCAATACTCCAGACGTGGACTGGAGCATCCCAGCAGCAGCATCAACTAGGAGCAGATTTATCCTGGACTCCCTTCAGGGTGCCTTCCTCAAGCAACTGGTCATGGAACCAACTCGGCAGAAGGCAATACTGGACCTTCTGCTCACAAACAGGGACAGTGTGATGGGGGGTAACAGTGGGGGAGCACCTGGGTAACAGTGACCACCAGTCATTGTGGTTTGAAATCACAGAAAGAGCAGAACCAAACCACACAAAAACACGTATCCTGGATTTTAGGGGGGCAGACTTTGGGAAAATGGGGAAATACTTGAAAGAGGCATTAAGGGGAATGGGACAGGAATCAGGGGTTGAGGAACAGTGGGCAGTATTTAAAATGGGGATTATAAGAACAACAGAATTATGCATTAAGCAGGTTAGCAAGAGGAAAAGGAAGAGGAGACCATTATGGTTTTCCAAAGAGGTAGCAAAGAAAGTGAAAGCCAAAAAGATAGCATTCAGGCAATACAAAAAGACACAGGCAGAAGGGGATAGGGAGAAGTACCAGGAGAAACAAAGGGAGGCAGGGAAGTCAGTAAGGGAAGCCAAAGCTCAGACAGAAGAACAGTGATTAAAGGGGACAAAACCTTTTACAGGTACATAAGTGAAAAAAGAAAGACAAAGGGAGGGATAGTGAGACTGAAGGGGGAGGATGGGAGTCGCGTGGAGGATGACAACAGTAAAGCTGACATATTGAACAGGTACTTCTGCTCAGTCTTTCCTGAGGAAGAGGGGGGTAATGGGTCTGAAGGGGGTACAAGGGTGAGAATGGTGCAGAAATGGACACAAGTCCCTTACACGAGAAAGGGTCCTGAAGGAACTGGAAGTAAAAGAGTTGACAAAGCAATGGGGCCAGATGGGGTGCACCCAGGGTCCTTAAAGAACTAAGAGAGTGGTGGCTGAACCTCTGGCTATCCTGTTTAGCCAATCACTGGAAACAGGGAGGTACCCAAAGACTGGAGGACAGCAGATGTAGTCCCCTTATACAAAAGTGGGAACAAAGAGGAAGCAGGGAACTACAGACCAGTCAGCCTCACCTCGGTAGTGGAAAAGATCATGGAAGCACTTCTGAAGGAGAGCTTGGTGGAACATCTGGTTGTCAATGGACTACAGGACCCAAGGCAGCATGGTTTCACCAGGGAGAGGTCATGTCAGACCAATCTCATTGAATTTTTTGACTGGGTGACTAGGGAGGTGGATCAGGGGAGGGCAGTGGACATGGCTATCTGGACTTCAGCAAGGCCTTTGACACTGTGCCACAGAAGACTATTACACAAACTGGGGAATATGGGTGTGGGCAGGACAGTAGTGTGGTGGGTAGGTAACTGGCTGGGTGGCAGGACACAGAGGGTGGTGGTAAATGGCTGTCACTCCACAGAGGGAAGAGTGACCAGTGGGGTACCACAGGGATCAGTGCTGGGACCGGTCCTATTCAACATCTTCATCAGTGACATTGCGCAGGATCTAGAAGTCAGAATTTCACTGTTCGCTGATGACACAAAGCTCTGTAACAGAGTAGACACACCAGAGGGTGTAGACAGAATGAGAAGGACCTGCAGAAACTTGAAGAATGGTCAAGGGTTTGGCAGTTGAAATTCAATGCAAAGAAGTGCAAGATAATGCATATGGGGCACAGAACCCTGGCACAATATATCAGTTGGGGGTGAGGATATAGCATGCACCAAGCAGGAAAGGGTTCTTGGGTTGTCATCTCTGATGACCTCAAGGTAGGGAAACAGTGTGACAAGGCATCAGGTAAAGCAAATAGGATGCTGGGATGTATAGGCAGGGGCATCACCAGCAGGAAAAGGGAGGTCTTAATTCCGCTATACAAGACACTAGTGAGGCCCCACCTGGAGTACAGTGTACAGTTCTGAAGACCATACCTACGTAAGGACATAGGGTAGAGAAGGTTCAGAGGAGGGCAACAAAGATGGTGCATGGATTGCATCACAAGTCCTATGAAGACAGGTTGAAGGAACTGAACATGTACTCCCTGGAGGAGAGGAGAGAGAGAGGGGATATGATAGAGACATACAAGTATCTTACAGGGAGAAACAGAGTGCAGGAAAACACTATTTTAAGCGAAAAGATGTTCCAGGACTAGAGGCATGGGATGAAGTTGGAGGGAGGACGATTCAGAGGAAACATGAGAAGAATTTCTTCACAGAACGGGTGGTGGACAAGTGGAACACCCTGCCAGAGAAAGTGGTGGGGGCTGAAACAATCACGGGATTTAAGAATGCATGGGATAGACATAAAGGAATTCTAGAGGTCAGGGGTAAGGGGAAACAGACTTCTAGGAAAACAAACTGAACTTACAAGCTCAAATGGGCAGACTGGGTGGGCCATAGGCCCTTATCTGCCGACACTGTCTATGTATCTATGTATCTATGTAAGACTAACTGTGAGAATTCGGATTTAATTATTCAGAAAGTGCAAGATGCTAGAGATTCTCAGCAGGAGGTAGAAAATTTAGCAAAATCCCCTTCTGAACCAAAGAGCACTGTAGAACCTCAGGAAAAAGTAGGGATGAACAAAACGAAAACTGATCCACTTAAAAAAGAGGTGGTGAAGGATGTACCTAATCTTTTGCAGCCCGTGTGCTACATAGCTCCAAATGAGGAGAGTGCTGTGTCCACAAACCCACCTTTACAACCCCCTTTGGCTCCTTTGGTCCCTAGGAGATCAAGTAAAGCGTCTAAAACTATTGTGCCTTTAGAAACAGAGGTATTGGAAACTAAAAATTCATATGCAGAATTATTTTGGGGGGTTTTCAGAGATGGACTTGGGGGATACAGATTCCCAAGTGTCATTACAAGATGCAGTAGCACCTCAGAGGAGGAGTACAAGGGAAAAAAAAAAAAAGAAGAAAAAAATAAAATAGGCAGGGGCTAAACATAGAGTCCTTATAATGGATTTGGTATAGCTACTTTGAATACACATAGCCTTCTAAAGGCACAGAAGAGACAGGCGGTATTTCAGTTAATTCATGATTTACAAATTTCAATTTGCTTTGTACAGGAAACTTGGATGTTTGCTAAAAACCAAATTGCTACTTTTACTAAGGATTGGCCATGGGGACCAGCCTTTTGGTCCTTTGGAGAAGATAGGGCGGATGGTATAGGGATTCTTTTTAATTCTTATGATTTTTGTTTACACAAATTAATAGAGGTTTGCCCAGGTAGAACTCTAATTATAGAGGGGGAAGTGGTATAATAATATTATAAGATTGATTAATATTTATAACCCACAAACTAAGTCAGGGAGGGTAACATGTTTTAAAGACATTCAACCGTTCCTAGTAACTTCTATCCCCATTTTGTGGGGAGGGAATTTCAACTGTAGTATAGTTGGGCCTGGAAGTGGGGGGGGAGAAGGAGAAGGCAAAAAAAAATATATTGCGATACACATTGCTTAAGGGATATTATTAAAACAGCGGATTTAATTAACTGTAATGATATCAGATCAACTGGTCCCAAGGGTACCTTTTTCAAAGGGAGGAAAAGTTTTACAATAGATTACCTTTTCATTTCGAAAAAAATTCCAACATATAGCCCTCAGATTATTCCAGTGGAATTTTCAGATCATGCACTTTGCTGGTTAAAGTTGGAGAGATTAAGGGATAGTAGACAACGGAATAGATGGAAATTAAACACCTCGATTCTACAGGAAAAGTAGTTCTGAACTCTATTAGTCTGATATTGAAAGCTAAGCTATCAGTAAGCTTTTGTATCAGGATTTAGGGAGTATGGTGGCAGGAAACAAGGAGGACTGTATTTTATGGTTCAAAAAGTATGGGAAGGGCAATGAAATCTGATTTTTGACTATCTAAAACTTAGAAACCAATTACAACAGGTTCTAACATGGGCAAACTCCTCTGGGAGGATTTTTCTACACAATTGCTGAAATTAAAGAACAAATGAGGTATTGCAATATGATAGGACAAAAACCTTACAAGCACTAATTGCCAATCATTTAAAAAAATCCGTGTTTGGAGACCCTTTGAGTTGTGCAAAACCCTAAAGATCATGTTTCCTTAGATTTTTTAAATCAAGGGGAAGGGAAAGTGGTTACAGTGCAGGCTATAGGAGACATAATTTCAGAACATTTTAGGAACGTAGAGTCCCAATATAATCCTACATTAAATCAGGTTAAACAGTTCTTGGGCCCAGTTTTAGAAAAGGATGTGGATCAGGAGACTTTTCTAACTCTGAGATTAAAGAGGTTATTAATTCTCCGAAACACAACGTGGCCCCAGGATTAGATGGCCTTTCTAATGCATTTTATAAAAGGTTTCAGTCAGAAATAGTTGATTGTTTGGTGTTGGTTTTTAATTTCTTTTTAAAGGAAGAGGTTAGGCCCAGATCCTTTTCAGAGGGTTTACAGACATATATATATAAGTCAGGAGATAAGGGAGAGTTTAAGAATTGGAGGCCAATAACCTTGCTGAATTCTGACTACAAAATCATCACAACTCTGATTAACAATAGATTAAAAACTTTGTCTGAAGTGATGTTTACGCCGGTTCAGCACTGTGGTATTCCCAATAGGAGAATCCAATCTGTTTTATGTCTTATAAGGGATATTATTGAACAAGTGAATGACATAGGGGGGAAAGGCTACATAGTATCATTGGATTTAGAAAAAGCATTTGATAGAGTTAACCATTTTTTTTTGTTTACCACTTTAGAATATTTTGGGGTCCCGGAGGAAATACTGAAGTTAATTAAAGGCTTATATGATTCGGCTCAGGTGTTTCCATTTATTAAAGGAGAATTGGGGAATGGTTTTAAAATAAATTGTGGGGTACGACAAGGGTGTCCCTTAAGCCCCCTTCTTTATAATTTTTCTTTAGAACCATTGCTCAGAGCAGTATGCTCCCCTCCGTTGTGGCAGGGGATAAAAATTCCTAGTACAAATTTATTCATTACCATTCAGGCTTATGCTGATGATATATGCCTCTTTTTTTCTAAATATGCTCAAATTAAGGTTTTTTTTTCAGTTTTTGAAACATATGTGAGTTTATCTAATGCAAAGTTAAATTTCAATAAGACCAAAGGTTTATTATTGGGTAGGTTTCAACAAGATCTGCTTTTCTATAATTCAATAGAAATGACTTCAGAACCCTTATCAATTTTAGGTGTAATGTTTAAGCCCCAGAACTGTCCAGTGGACAATTGGAAATTAGTGTTGGATAAAATAGAGTCTAAAGTTAGTAGATGGAAAAGGTTTAAGTTTACTAAAATCAAACGGATCCAAGTTTTAAAGCAATTCATATTACCAAGTCTACAGTATTTAGCTGTGCTTTACCCCTTGCCAGCACAGTTTGAGACGAGGCTTTATAGTATTTGTTTCCAGCTGTTATGGGGGAATAGATTGAACCCGGTCAAGAGAGGATTTACATATTTGGATAAAAAACAGGGAGGTCTGGGGATGGTAGACCCGGTAGTTTTTTGTTTTTCATTATTCTTTTCTTTTTCATTAAAAGAGGGTTTAGGTCTATCAAGATATCAGGAGAGTTTGCTCTTTAAAAATTTAATGAAACATTATTTTACTATCTGGCTGCATTGTGCACCCAAATGGACCCCACGGTTATCTGTGCCGGATTATTTTAAGCCAGCTGCACAGAAGCTATACAAATGGAAAGTAACCCAAAATCAAATTATAAGGTGCTCTTCAAGGGCATTGTATAAGGAAATAATGTCTGTATGTTATAGTTTGGAGCCAAGTTTCAAAAATTGTCCCAGAGAAAGGAAGGGGGACGTATTGGAACAACTGAACAACCCCAGGCTGCCTATATATACGTGGGAAAGTCTATGGCTCATGATGTATGGCAGATTAAATGTGAGGGGAACGGCGAAATATAAGGCAAAAGAAGAGAGATCTTGTCCTTATGCAGAATGTATAAATCAGGAGGAGACTATGGAACATTTCTTTCTACAGTGCTCTTTCCCTACTAAATTGTGGGTTCATTTGGCAAAAGTATGGGATCTACCATGGTTAGCCATGTTAAATTATGATATTTTGGTCATTGGGAGTTTCCCCATCTTTAAAACAATATGAGAAGGGTAATTTTATGCTTATTTTAGCAAGTTTAAGATATTGCCTATGGCAAACGAGGTGTCAATGGGTGTTATATCAAAGGAGTCCCTCTTTAGAAGGATTTAGAGGTTATGGAACCAATGTTTTGAGTAAAATTTTTTATCAGAGGTGCAATTGTACAATGTGGATAAAGTGAGGTTTTGGTGGAAGGGATTTTTACATTTTATTAAATATAAATAATAGGTTAGAGAAATAAATTCCACCTAATCTAGGTTATTTACTAGGAATAAAGGGAATTTTTCATTTTCTTTTTCTTCTAGATGTATACTGTTGTAACGTTGATTCGTTAGTTCCCAAGGAGTCTGTGAGATGTTATGGGATTTTTTAAGATTTAATCAGGGGAAATGCTTATTGCTGTGGTTTCTTTTGGCTGTGTTTTTATGTTTTGTTCATTATGTTTTGTTTCTTTCATGAAAGTGTATTTATGTGATTATTCTAATAAAAATTACCCCTACTCTTTTTCGATAAGTGTCATGGGATCTTTAACATCCACCTGAACTACCACCAATCCAGGCAGATGGGACCTCGGTTTAATGTCTCATCTGAAAGACGGCACCTCAGAAGTGCAGCACCCCTCTCATGCTGCACTACAGTGTCAGTACTGGGATATTAACCTAAGTGCCAGCTGTGGGAACTGAACCCACAGCCCTCTGATCTCCCGGCCTCAGAGGCGAGTGTGCTACCTACTGAGCCACTGACACTGTTCATCATGTGCTCCCCCAGGGTGTGTGGCACAGACATTGGTTATGTGCCCCCTGGCATCGCACACCACCTGGCAGTTGATGCTGGAAATAACCCTTCTGGCTGATGTATGCTACACCATCCAGGCCTGGTGGTGTGCAGATGGCCACATGGGTGCAGTCAATGGCCCCGAGCACGCTAGACATATGTGCTACCCTGTGGAACTCTTGTATGTGTGCTGTGCGCTCTGCCTGTGTGCTGGGGAAATGGATGTACTCCACAGCATGTGGCAGCAGTGCGCTGAGGAATTGTGTGAGTAGGTGTGACACGGCCGACTGGGTTATGCCTGTTTTATCCCCTGTTGGTCTCTGGACGGTGCCCGTGGAAAGCAGGTACATGACAGATGTCACCTTTGTCTCCACTGACAGAGCATGGCTCCATCGTGTGGGTGCCTGCATCTCATCACTGCACAGCTCATAGAGCCGCCTCAGGATTGCTCAGTTCAGGCGGTACTGGCCACAATCTTTGTGTCAGTGTAGTGCTCAAAGGTGGTGTGGGCTCGGTACTGCCTGTTGGGGGGCATACCGCCGATGGGCCCTTCCACAGCTACGCCCCCCTGCTGCTTGCCTTCTCACACCCCTCATTACCACCTCCATCTGGAAGGTGGCACTGGCCATGTCCCTGGCTGATGTTCCCCCCTGGCAGCTGTTCTTCTGTTCCCTCCACTGTTCTTTGTGATGCTCCCCCCTGCACCAGGTACACCTCCAGCCTTTGGCTGTCCTGCCTGCTGCCACTGCCCTCAGTCCACTGTGGCACTTCCCTGTCTCTTCTGCACAGTGGCACAGGCTCCCCACTCCTGTCCTGTTCCTGTTTGTTCCCAGGCGTGCCCTGTCCTGCTCCTGCACAGTCCCACTCACTGCTACCCTCTTTCCAGTTGCTGTCACCTTGCTCCCACCTCTGGCTTCCCTGTAGCATTCTTGCACCTCTCTCTCTTGTTCCTTTTTATTTTGGATCATTTCCGCTATCGCGCAACTTCCGCTTACTCCCCTATTGCGCATGGCGCATGCTGTTGAATATCGCACTGCGCCATTTATTCAAGGTTCCTCCCTACAGTTGCGCATGCATTCATTACCATTGCGCTCTTGCACATTAGACTCAGCAGTGCAGCTGCCTTCCGCTGAATATCGCAGAATGGCGCATTTTCGTACTTGCACTGGCGCATCTCTATTGTGCATGGCGCATCCCTTTGGAATATCTGGGCCATTGTGTGTATCTCCCCTCGGGCTTCCCTGAGTTGGCAAGGGAAACTGGAGAATGAGGACGCAACCCTCTTCTCCCTTCTCCTGCCAGCTCAGTAAGCTTTCCAAGAAAGAGGCATTTTCTTTTTGCTTATTTCTGTTTTTCTTTTTTTAACAGCATGGGGGGTACAATAATGAATCAGCCCAAATGTCTGCAAATTATTATAAAGCCCTTCCTTTGGGCATAGGGTCACAGTAACCATTTCTTTTCAATCGATGGCTTCACTTGTCAGCCATTGGGAAACATTTCATTGCGGCCCTTTACTTTATTTTTCTATTCTTCTCTGTCGACCGAACAATGCACTACAAATTCTCTTTCAACTGCTTCTTAACTGCTAAATATGCAGCTATCTTATATAGACCATTACGGGCTATAACAAAACAAACTTCCCGTAGTGTCTGTTTTGGCTCACAGTCCCAGGAGCCGCACCGTGTGCACTGCGCACTTTTAAGTCGTAGCTCCTTTTTCTTGTTCCAAACACCAGGTGCTTTTGTTTCCTGCACTGCAAAAGTGGTGTACCATTTGGCTCACACATTTTTTTTTCTGGAGTGGTTCAGCAGGCTTTCCTCAGAGCAGACAAGTATGGGGCACTTATCCCAAGCTTATTCTGCCTCTACCCCATAGTTGTCCATACGGCTCCGTAGCTAGTTTCACTTTCACTAAGCACAAGGCTCACACTTTTCAGACCACAAAGACAGTCTCATGAAGCCACATCTCTCCCTTTGTGAGCATTCTGTTCTGAACTTTCAGGACATATTCTGTACCTTTATTTATTTACCCTGGACATTTAGCAAGGACAAAAGAGAGAGAAAGCACATTCTTAAGGAAGGTACTGTCAGGTGGCCACCCTGGCAGTGAAAACAAGGAGAGAGAGAGAAAGCAAATATAAAGCAATGATAGGTACATAAATAAATAAATATAAAGGGGAAAAGTGAATAGAAAAGGGGGGCGGTTCAGGGACCTCTGGCACTGTATAAAAGTTATGAAGCTTACACAAGGCTCACCCTGTTACACACATCCCTGCACAAGAGGGCAACAGTTATAAGCGGTTGGCACTCCCTTCCCTGTACTCTGGAAGGATTGGAGCTTCTGCTCACCCACACTAGAAGCTCCACCTCAGGGACCCTAAGAAATATGTAACAGCATCATAGATCCTGACGTGTTAACATCACACATGCCTTATCATTCCCTGAGGCGTACTATACAAGTCTTATCATATCTGTATAGACAGAATCATCTATTTTTTTTTTCAACAAAAACATTTTGGTACATAAAATCATACGTTATCTCATGATTCATTTGTAATCAGTATTTGCCCCGTAAAAGGCAGAAAATCTGCATTTTGATGCAGGGACCCTGCCCTATGTTTTATCGTGTACTGTTAGGGTTGTAGGGCTAAGTATCACATCAAGATCCTAGAATTCTTGTCTTTCATCTGGTGGAGCCAGCATAATGGATCATGATCAGTTAGAATAGTGAACTCAGTACCCCACAGATAATATTTAAAGGCCTCAATGGCCCGTCTAATGGCCAAACACTTGTTTTTCAATGGTTGAATATTTACGCTCCCTCTTGTGAAGCTTCCTACTGATGTATATCACAGGGTGTTCCTCTCCCTTGTTCTGCTGTGAGAGGAGAGCCCCAATGCCCATGTCAGAAGCATCGGTGTGTACTTCAAATGGTAACTTGAAATCTGGGCTGAGCAATACCAGAGAGGAACATAAGACTGCCTTTATGTTCCTAAAGGCCTCATAACACTCCGGGGTCCATTGTACTTTGTTGGGGCATTTGTTCTGGGTTAAATCAGTCAAGGGTGTGGCAGTGGTGGTGAGGTTAGGGTGACCAAAGTAGTAGACTAGGGAGGGGCTGTGGACATGGCCTACCTAGACTTTAGCAAGGGATTTGACACAGTTCCACACAAAAGATTAATAAAGAAGTTAGCCAGCCTGAGAGTGGGTGACCCAGGGTGGTAGTCTGGGTAACAAATTGGCTGGGCAACAGGCCACAGAAGGTCATAGTAAATGGAGTCCACTCAGAAGAAAGAGGGGTTACTAGTGGGGTATTGCAGGGTTCAGTACTGGGTCCGGTCCTTTTTAATGTCTTTATAAGTGACATTGCGGAGGGACTAGAAGGAAAAGTATGCCTCATTGCAGACAACTCAAAGATCTGTGACAGGGTTGATACACAAGGTGGGGTGGAAAGGATGAGAAGAGACTTGGCAAGGTTGGAGGAATGGTCAAAAGTATGACAGCTTAGATTCAATGCAAAGAAGTGCAAAGTAATGCATCTGGGAAACAAAAACCCAGGGGAAGAGTACGCAATGGGGGGGAGGTACTAACAACAACAAAAATGGAAAGGGACTTGGGAGTAGTCATCTCAGACAACCTAAAGGTAAGCAAGCAATGTGAGAAGGCAGTAAGGAGGGCTGGGAGATACTGGGATGTATAGGAAGAGGCATCACCAGTAGAAAACAGAAAGTTGTTATCCCTCTTTTACCGACAGTTGGTGAGACCCCATCTGGAGTACTGCATGCAGTTCTGGAGACCCCATCTCCTAAAAGACATAGACAGGATAGAGGCAGACAAGAGGAGGGCAACTCAAATGGTGCAGGGTCTACACCAGAAGCCATACAAAGAAAGACTAAAGGAGCTTAATATGTATACCCTCGAGGAAAGGAGGGGGAGAGGGGACATGATAGAAACTTTCAAGTACTTCAGTGGAATCAGTAAAGTCCAGAAGGATAGCATCTTTCAGAAAAAGAGATGTGCAAGAACAAGGGGGCACAACTTGAAGATGGGGGAGTGGCTCAAGGGTAATGTGAGGAAGTATTTTTTCACGAAGAGGGTGGTGGATGCATGGAACGACTTTCCTGAGGAGATCACAGGGTGAAAAACAGTGGGAGAATTCAAGAATTCATAGGACAGACATAAGGCAATTCTAGTGGGGGGTAGGAAGAAGTAGGCTGTTGGTTAACTAGGATCTGCAGCTTATCCAATAGGAAGGGAAATGGGCAGACTGGGTGGGCCAGGCGATCTTTATCTGCAGTCAAAGTCTGTTTCTATTTTTCTGTGTTAGGTATAAACCTAAGATAATAGCTAGCCAGCCCAAGGAAAAAACGTACATGCTTTTTGGTCATAAGGATGGGACTGTTGGCTACTGCTTCAACCTTACTGATATCAGGCTTAACCACTCCTTTTCCTATAACAAACCTTGGTATTTTGTTTCAGTACGGGCTCTAGCACACTTGGAGGGATTGATGGTCAGTCCTGCATCTTGAATTGATTGAACCATAGCACTGAGGTGTATGAGGTGTGTCTGCCAGTTAGGATTGTAGATGACCATGTCATCTAAGTAAGCACTATATTGGATGTGTGGATGCAGTATTTGGTCCATGTATTGTTGGAACATTGCCATGAAGGCCAAAAGGCATGGTAGTGAGGTGATATTATTCCTACAGGAAGATCTTGAAATGCTGGGGAGGTGGTCCAGGATCTGGCAGCTTGGCTTTAATGCCAAGAAATGCAAAGTTATGCATCTTGGAGCCAAGAATCCCAGGACAGAATACTACCTGGGTGGAATCCGAGTATTTGCATCAGAGGAGGAGAAGGACCTGGGAGTGATGATCACTATTAACCTGAAGTACTCCACGCAGTGCAAGAAAGCAGTGCCAAAGCAAACAAGATGCTGGGATGCATATCTAGGGGGGATCAGTAATTGGAGAGAGGAGGTTATACTGCCCTTGTACAGGTCACTGGTAAGACCGCATCTAGAGTATGGAGTTCAGTACTGGTGCCCACACCTCAGAAAGGACATTAACCTGCTGGAGAAGGTCCAGAGGAGGGCTACAAAGATGATAGTGGGTCAGCAGGGTAAGGCATACGAGGAGAGATTGAGGGCACTGAACATGTACTCCCTGGAAGACAGGAGAGAGAGAGGGGACATGACTGGGACCTTCAAGTACTTGAAAGGGATAAATAAGGTTGATAAGGAGAGTCTCTTTAAGCTGAGTGGCAACCATAGCACTTATTTTTTTTGTTTATTTTATTTTTTATTTCGTTTTTGTTGACTGGGTAAGTGCACTAGACAAATCCTGCCTTTTTTCAGGCACAACCCGGGGGATGGGGACAGCCTTATGGGCACAGTCTTAAGCTGGAAGGGTGGAAGTTTAGGAGGATGGTCAGGAAGCACTTCTTCACAGAGATTACCTCTTCCAGCAGTTCAGTCCAAGTGTCCATCACCCTGGTGGACACTTGGAATGCACTGATGAAAGAAGTCATCTCGTTGAAGACAGTGGGCAGCTTTGAGAGGCTGGGATAGGCATAGGGGGAAAGTAAGGATCATGGCTAGGGAGGATGGAAGGAGTGGGGAGGGAGGGCAGGGGCATTAGCTTAAGCTGTGGACCCTGCAATACGAGCAGACTGGATAGACCAAATGGCCTTCTTCTGCTGGCTTCTTCGTATGTTCGTATGTATAGAGGTAGAGAAAGCTATCAATTCTTGTGCGTGCAGGGCCAAGGGAATCTGTCAGTACCCTTTCATTAAATCTAAAGTGCTAATATACTGGGCATTCCCTAGTTTGTCAAGTAAATCATCTATGTGAGGCATTGGGTACCCATCAAAGGTGGAAATGAAGTTTATCTTTTAGAAGTCCACACAAAGTTGGATGCCCTCTTCCTTTTCATCCACCACTATTACAGGTGAGGACCAAGCACAATGTGAGGGCACAATCACCCCTAGTTGCTCCATTTTTTTCTTCTTCTCTATGACTTCCTGCCTTACTCTTTCTGGCAGCCTATAGGGTTTTTGGTGTATGGGCTTTGTCTGGGTTACTTTAATCGTATGTACTACCCATTTTGCCCTCCCTGGGGTGTTGGTGAATGTGTCCTTATAGTTGTGTAATAAATGTCCAAGATCACATTTTTGATTTGCATCTAATCCTGAATTGATCTGTACTTCTGCCACCTCTTTTCCTTTTTCTAGTCTTTCATAAGCCACTTCTAGTTCGGATTCCTCTTGCTCAGGATATACAAACAAGCTAGGTATGGGATCGGGTCGATCAAATCATTTTCTGAGTAGATTAGCATGGTATACTTTTTACAAGGGTCTTTGTCCAGGCTTCTCTAACTCGTAATTAACCACCCCTGTTTACTGCAGAATAGAAAAGAGGCCCTGCCACTCATGAACAGTTTATTCTCAGTGGAGGGTAATAACGATAAAACCTTGTCACCTGACTGGTAACTCTTCCCCTTGAGGCCTATATCATAGGTCTCTTTTTGTTCAATCTGCCTCTTGGACATGTTCTGATGGGCCAGTGTCACAAACCTCACAAACCTTTTCCTTAGCAAGGTCATGTAGTCTACAATATTGGTGTGACCCATATTCTTTCCCTCTTCCCAATGCTCTTTTACTACATCCAAGGGGCATCTGGGTTTTCTCCCATATAATAAGGAGAAAGGTGAAAATCCTGTGGTGGCTTGGGGCACCTCTCTATAGACAAAGAGTAAATAAGGAAGATACTTATCCCAGTCCCAACCTTCCTCCTGGACATATTTTTGTAGCGTTTGTTTCAGAGTCTTATTGAAACGTTCCATCAAACCATCTGTCTGAGGGTAGTAGGGAGATGTTTTGACTGCTGACACACCCAGTAATCCATATAATTCCTTCAGAACTATGGAGGTAAAATTGCTACCTCTATCTGTTAGAATTACCTGAGGTATACCCATTCTACTAAAAATTTTGACTAATTCCTTGGCTATCTGAGAAGCTGTCACTGTACAAAGGGATATGGCCTCAGGGTATCTGGTGGCATAATCACAAACTATTAGAATGAAACGGTTCCCTTTCAAACTCTTTGCTAAGGGACCTACGATGTCCATTGCCACTCTAGCAAAAGGGGTCATGACAGCAGGAATAGGCTGGAGGGGTATCTTATTTCTTTCCTCCCTTTGGCCACTCACTGACAATCAGGGCAAGTACGATAGTATTTGGCCACACTTTCATGAATACCAGGCCAAAAGAATCTATTCAGTAACTGGCTAAAGATACAGTCCATTGCCATTGGTAAGTCACGTGCCAGTTGCATTAACTTGTCACTATACATTTGGGGCACCAACATTTGTTCAATGTGCTTACGCAACTGAATGAGATAATATGAGATGCGTATGTAACTTGATTTGCTTTGTGGCTTTCCACCTCTCTATCTGTGGGATATACCACCCTGCAGGGGTATGACGGAAGGAACCCTAGAGGAAGGTTCCCCCTCTACAGGTGTCAGCAATTAATGAGTCAGCTAAAGGTAAGTTAGGAAGAAGCCCACGGGGAAGAGAGAGGAGCCGCTGGAGGAGGGGTGGATGGTGGGCAACGAAAAAGAATCCTGGCAAAGCCTAGGATGTTGCGATGATTTAAGCTTGATGGGGGAGTGATGTTTGTTGCTCCGCCCATTGAACCACGGGCTTAAAGCCCTCCCATTCGATGTGCTTATGCAACTGAATGAGATAATATGAGATACTTGTGTAACTTGATTTGCTTTGTGGCTTTCCGCCTCTCTGTCCGTGGGATATACCCTGCATTGGTACGACAGAAGGAACCCTATAGGAGGGTTCCCCCACTACAAGTGCCGGGAATTAATGAGTCGGCTAAAGGTAGGTTAGGAAGAAGCCCAAAAAGAATACCAAAAGATGTCAAGCTTTGAAGATGCGAGGATGATGAATGAATTCTGTGAGAAGAAGAGCTAACTTCCTGAGGAGAGAGGGGAAAGCCGGGCCACCATCCGCCTCCATCCAACAGCGGAACCTAACTAACTAATGAGAAGAATGCACTAACTAACTAATATTATGACCATTGGCACAGAGGAGAGGAAAAAACCCCTTTGAGGAGGAAACCTCTGGGGATCCAAGGCCTAGGTCGCTTCCCTCCAGGCTGACAATGTTTGATTTGAGGGCATATGTTTGTAAAGAGATTGGTTCATAGATGAGGGCTATAAGTAGGGAGGATGACGATATGATAGGAAAACTCAAAAGAAGCATAGAAAAAATAAAGAACTTAATGTAGCAGGGAGCCAAGGAGGATACGTTAGAGTAGTCGATGAAAGATAGTAGATCAGATGAGAAAGGCTGGAGGGAGTAAATCCATGTATGAGACAGGAGCGAGGGGTATCCAGATGTGCTCATGAGAAGATTCCAGATGTGCTGATGAGGAGACAAATGATAATGCAGACTGGCTTGATTGAGCGATGCAAGTGAGCATTTCCTGAGATTGAAGAGGCATGTTTGATTATGTGATGTAAGTGATTAGACTCTGAACAATTAGACCCTGAGGCTGTAGTCGATGAGGTAGTATGGAATTCAATGATAGGAATGTTCGAGTAAATGATATAAAGATATAAACCTTGAGGTAATGCCGAGTGAATGATAACTGGATTCATGAACTCAATATGACTATAGTTATGAACTCGATACATGCGGCAGAATGGCCACAGCTGATAGGTGGCATAGGAATTATGGTAGGTATGCCAAAAAAGAATATCGAGAGCATGCCAAGAGTGGAGGGAAGCTTGGAAATTCAAAACTGAACTGGAAGGGAAGATACAGGAAAGAATCAAAAATGAACTGGCACGAAGGAAGGAAAGGAAGCAGGCACCTTGAAAGGAGGGCGATTCCAAGGCCAAGAAGGAAGATCCGGAACCAGAGGCAACTCAGGTGAAGCGATCAAGGATCAAAACTGGACGAGGTACGATGAGGAGTGAGCAAAATTGGACGAAGTATGATAAAGAGTGCATCGAAAATCCAAGGGAAGCCATGAGGGCTGAATTCTGAGGAACCGGTATGGAACTGGAAGAAGAGGAGATGGAATGAACGGGAAAAGAACTTGAATGAAGGTATCAGGCTCTATGGAGCAATACGAACAATGATGCCCCTCAAAAGGAGACAGACACTGAAGCCAAGGAAGGCGCAGCAGGAACCAGAGGGTCAGCGAACCAGATGGCAAGCACAGGACGGCGATCGAGGGGAGTCAAATCGGATGAAATACGAGGAGGAGGGAAGCCAAGAGAGGAAGAATCCACGATGGTCAGGACAAAAATAAGTGCTAGGCTGAGGGAAGGAACAGGAACAGATGAGGTGTGATGAGTGATGGATGCCAGGAAGGCAGGTACTGGGGAGCAAGGTATGAAAGGATGAAGGACTATATGGTGGGCAATAGGGTAGCATAGGACCCAGCCGGTAGGGGAGGAGAACTGCACAGGGGTAAGTCGGAATAGGCGGTACACGATTCAGGAGAGGCATGGCCAGGTGGAGTAAAGGAACAGCACAGACTGGGAAGTAAACTATGCTAAGGCATGCCTAGAGAGGGATTGAATGAGATGAGCAGGTCAAGGCCAGGCATCATGGAGCTGAGGGACGAAGGTGACGAAGGATCACCGACTAAGGGATCAACGATGGACGACATGGAGCAAGTAGACTACGTGAAGGAGGAAGGCTCCACAAGGGGGCAGGAGGGCAGGCTGGATGAGGTGGCACGTAGGCCCGGGTCGATAGAAGGTCGGATGGGGTCAGCCATGGAAGGCCAGATGATAGGAATAGCAAGGCAAACAAACAGAGAATTTGTGGCACGAAGAGATAGAAGCCATGACTGGACTGAAACCAGGACGGCTGAGTTTGCTGAAAAGCCGAGGAGAGGGAGCAGAACGAGGGCACGCTGAAGCAGGAGTAGTGGATGGGGAAAGTGAGATAGGAAAAAAAATGAAGCTCAGAGTCAATGGAGGTAGATGTGCACGGGATGACCAAGCTGATTGGCTGCAGAGGAAACGAGAGCCATACAATGCACTGGAGATATACAAATTATGGAACCTAGTAAAGAGAAGGGCGAGGTGAAACACGGTCAAAAAATGTCCGAATACTACAAGGCATAGACAGGGAAAGCTACATACCTGTTGAAGCTGGTGAATGCAAGCAGAACTACAGGGTACATCCTAAGAGTAGGGGTGGAGATAAGGGGAAACATCAGAAAGCACCAAGATACGCAGAAGGCAATAATCAGCATGTGGAGCAGTCTACTAGGTGAGAGACTGGAAACTAAGACGGGTGAGACCTGCAGTGCAGAAGGAGACAGACTCCCAAGGGAGACTACTACCGAGGATAACATAGAAGGATGCAGCTGGTAGCATTCAGTTTCTAGCGTTTGCAGGATGATAAGGTAGCCAAAGGTGAAAGAAATAGGGGCAGCATCCAAAAGCTGGCGAGCTGCGCGATCGGAAAGATCAGAGAGGCGGCTGCAGTGGAAGACCCTAAGGATTCGAAACAGATCGGTCCAGGAGAAGGCGTGCCTGTGCTCTGGGGGTTGCAGAGCCGTGCAGCGGCCGGAGGAATCGGGACCACAGCCGCCACCATATGGGGTGCCATGAAATTCGAAGCAGGGAGCATAAGATCAATTGAGAGATATGCCTAATTGAGCCAGGCGAGGAAGTAGACACTGAGTCTGATAAGGCAGGAACATGCAATATGAATGAGTAGATCTGGATGTGTGGGTGATGAGAGATCAGAGAATTGAATAGAGTGATGCAAGTAATGAGGCTTCTCGAAAGGAGATATGCTCCGAGGCCAAGAAGGCATGTCTGGGACCAGAGGGTATGCGAGCTAGAGAGGTAAGATGCTTGATAGAGCAATGTGACCAAGTAGACTTCTTGAAAGGAGGTAGAGCCAGAAATGAATAGAGTGAAGAGATGAAGTAAGCTCCTTGAAATTAGATAGATTCGGAAATAAATGTGAAAGAAACATGAATGATAGGGGATAGCATCTGGCCAGCCCATAGCAAGGGGCGACTGACAGGAAGGCATAGCCAGGAATGGAGACAGAGTGTAATCAAGGTGACTGACACTGCAGGTTAGAGGGAGGCAGCCAAGGAATATCAATGGAGTGATAGAAAGAGATGAGCAGGATGAGACGAGATATGGTGAAATGCAGTCAAATCGGATGATAAGGAGAGAAACCAGGACTGGAGTAAATCCGAACAGCCGATCACGGAATGTATCCAGGAAGGGAAGCTCGATGAGATAACAAATGGGTCAGGAACCAGATACATGGGCAGGAGGGCCTTGGATCAATGAGGTGGCATGTGAGGTGTGATCGGTATGCCCAAAAGAAATATCAAATGAAGGTCAGACGGAGTCGGTGGGTAGCTGACAATGGATGGAATCAGGAACCTGATCCGTGCGAGGTGAGGGCCGCCGATTGATGAGGCAGGCAGACGAGTAATAATAGTTATACCTAAAAGGAAACATCAAATGCAGGCCTTGATGGGAATTAGACCCTGATAGAGAGGTTGATGAAGACCGAGGCAAGCTGAATAGTCAGCCAAGGCATACAGAATGAGCGAAGGAAATGGAGAAATAGCGAGCGCAGGCCATACGGAGTCTGCTGAGGTAGACAGATTGGACAGCCAAGGCAGACCAAGCGCGAGAACTGCAGTATGCGGTAGGAGAGGGAAATCCCAAAAGAAATGCACAGGACAATGTTTGTTTTTTTCGTATTATATACGAACTCCCCAAGGTGTCAGGTGCTCTAGCTGCTTGCCTGCACCTGGCATTATCATCTACGGGTCACGATAAATGTGGAACACTAGGATGCCTTGCAAAAGACTATGATGACAATGAATGATGAGGGGTGCAGACTTGAAGCCAAACTATGTGTAGCAAGGGATCGAAGAGGGATAAGGCAAAGGGCAAAAGAGGAAAGGCATCAGTGGGACCTGACTAAACCCCCAACTTCCATGAACATCACATAGCACCACGACAACACACACACCCAAAGCTAACCATGCTCTGCATAGATACACTGATTATTCTAACAATGTGAGTGCCAATACTGGACATGCAAACTAGGAAACGAGAGAATGAAGGTGACAGAGCTTGCCTCAGTACAAACCATGAAGGGCCCGTAATGTAGATATGAATTTTTTTTGTTTGTTTCTCCACTCTCAGGCACTGCCAAACCCACAGCCCAGATTAGTGGTTGGGAATGTGACAGAAAATAATCATAAATAAGTAGGAAGAGGTATAGATAGCGGGGAAAAATGCATGAGAGAAAGCAGTAATAATTAAAGAACAGGAAATCATGGGGTATGAGGGATAAAACGGAAATAATATAATTGAGAATGCGAACCACCGATATACCGTATAGGAGGGGGCTACAGCTTGAGGTTTGGAGGTGAAAGTTCCAAAGGAGGAACTACGACAGTCATAGTAAGGAAGTTATAGTCATACACAAATCCAAGAAACGGAGAAATCAATGAAGCTGGAGCTAGGATGGTCGGCTGTAATCAAATCCTTCCGAATGAGGCAAAGTCCCCCGAAGAGCACCAGGGAATCCAAACTTAAGAAGCACCGAACCCACTACAGCTGATATGCAGAGCACAACACTGAACAAGGGGAAGTGAGACATAGCAATCGGCGAGCTAATGCCTGACAGGCAGAGAGGCAGCGAGGGGCACCCCGGGCAGGACGGGGAATCCAGAGCACTTGCCAGAAATGGAGCAAGGACTTTCCCAACAAGGAAAGATGCCCAGAAACGAAGGTGATTGACTCCGTTACATGAAGCAGTGAAGGGAAACGGCCCTGCAGGCACTAAGTGGGAGTGGCAGCCGGAGATAAGGAAGACCCCCCAATCGGAGGAACAGCATAGTAAGAACGGGTGGGGGAGGGCAGTAAAGCAGAAAATAGCACCAGAGGAGTGCCCAATTCAATCACAGAAGCGAGGGGAGGGGGTGAAAAGGGAGACAAATGAGGGGAGAGGAGCACTTGAATGTGCTAATGGGGAAGGGGGTGGTGGTGGTGGACAGGACAGCAAGGAATCACAGACAGGCACCAGAGGAGCCTGAAGAACGGAAGGCCAACTGGAAAGGCAGAGGTCCAAGTCGGCAGTACATGGAGCTGGCAGAGTGCATCGACAGACAAGCGGATAGCAGCTGTAAGAGTGAAGGAAGGGAGCTGGCAGAAGAGCGAGAGACACTGCAGCCCTGCAGAGCTGCATCGTCTTTCTATTTTTAATTTTTTTTTTTTTTGTAAAGAAACACGGATGCAGCAGACCAAGCCGCTCGGTGGGGGTGGGGGATTTCGATATAGAAACTGCAAAAAATGAAAGGCTGGAGGCCGACGGAGAGCAGTGCCTCTGGCCAGCAATGAAAAAGAATCCTGGCAAAGCCCAGGATGTTGCGACGATTTAAGCTCGATGGAGAAGTGACGTTTGTTGCTCCGCCCATCGAACCACGGGCTTAAAGCCCTCCCGTTCCACACATTCCCCCGTAATGGGGTAGTACACATACAGAATAAGATTTCATTTTTTAATACATACTGTGGTTGTCCCTTTTCAATCACCTGGCCCACCTGGGGAAAAAAAAAAGGGGGTTGAAGATTTGTCCGACAGTTGTTCCATTTTTATATCGGACCCCTTTAGGCTGGTTCCCAGTTCATGCATCTCTTCCTGATGGGTTTCTTTCCACAGTCTTTTTCCAGCCTTTCTGTCCTTTCTGATCTTCTTTCCTTTTCCTGGGTTCTCATACAGATCTACTTCAAAGGGAAACATATTTTAGATTAGCACTACAGGAATAGCACAAGGCAAAAGAGCACTAGTCCCTATAGCGCCAACATGGACAGCGAACAGAAATGTAGAGCACTTGCAATTTGCACTCCCCTGGTCACTGTCTGTGGTGCTGCCACAGGACAAGGGCAGAAAAATACAAAAGGCTGGCTGAGCTGCTCCTGTTGAGTGGAGGGCTGGGGCATGGAGCAGTTTGGCTGGAAGGCAGTGGAGACCAGGGTTCTAATCCTGGTCTCCAACCATTTTGCACAAATTCGGACTTTTTTTTTTTTTTTTTTTACAAGGGGATATTTTACTTTATTTATTTTTTTTTTTACCAATTATTTTACCAGGTGAGACACACTAAGCTGAAAGCTTGTTTGCAGGTGCAACCTGGGAGCACGAGGAAGTTAAGTGACTTGCTCAGGGTCACACAGTATGCACCTAGGGGGCTGTGGGATTCAAACCCAGGTCTCCAGATTTGCAGCTCAGAGCCTTAACCCACTGCGCTATACTGCGTATGTATTAAAAAATGAAATCTTATACTGTATGTGTACTACTACATATTGAAACAGTGCTCCATGGCCTCACAAATTTAACTTGCCTCATGATCCGCCCCCCTGAAATGGGAATCTTGAAGTCCAGGGGTGAGGGGGGACAGACTCCCTCCACATCAGAGGCTACCCCCATGCAAAAATAAAATCGACAGCATTTTTTCCACGCTGTTAATGCTGACGGCATTGTGCTCAGCTATGTTCCTACCCAGTGCCATTTAGAAGCTGTTCCTGTTTTTCTTGGACCCTGGTAGTAAAGGTGACAAGTTTGTTGCATGACTGTTGGTTTTTTATGAGGGTGTCAACATAGAAACATAGAAACATAGACTTTGACGGCAGATAAGGACCGCTAGGCCCATCTAGTCTGCCCATTTCCCTACCTACAGGATAGGCCGCAGATCCTAGTTAACCAACAGCCTATTTCTTCCTACCCCCCACAAGAATTGCCTTATGTCTGTCCCATGCATTCTTGAATTCTCCCACAGTTTTAGACCCCACAACCTCCTCAGAAGGCTGTTCCATGCATTCACTACCCTCTCTGTGAAATAATACTTCCTCACATTGCTCCTGAACCGCCCTCCTTCTATCTTTAAATTGTGTCCCCTTGTTCTTGCAAGTCTCTTTTTCTGAAAGATGCTACCCTCTTGGACTTTGTTGATTCCACTGAGGTACTTGAAAGTTTCTATCATGTCCCCCCTCTCCCTTCTTTCCTCAAGGGTATACATATTAAGCTCCTTTAGTCTCTCCTCATACAGCTTCTCTTGCAGACCCTGCACCATTTTAGTTGCCCTTCTCTGGATTGCCTCTATCCTGTCTATGTCCTTGCAGAGATGGGGTCTCCAGAACTGGACACAGTACTCCAGATGGGGTCTCACCAACTGTCTGCACAGAGGATAACAACTTCCTGTTTTCTGCTGATGATGCCTCCCCTATACATCCCAGTATACCCCAGCCCTCCTCACTGCCTTTCCTCACATTGCTTGCTAACCTTAAGGTCATCTGATATGATTACCCCAGGTCCCTTTCCTTTTTGTTGTTGTTACTACCTCCCACCCATTGTGTATTCTTCCCTGGGTTCTTGTTTCCCAGGTGCATTATTTGCACTTCTTTGCATTGAATCCTAGCTGCCATACTTCTGACCATTCCTTCAACCTTGCCAAGTCCCTTTTCATCCTTTTCACGCCTCCTTGTGTATCAACCCTGTTGCAGATCTTTGTGTCATCTGCAAAAGGCATACTTTCCTTCCAGTCCTCTGCAATGTCACTGATGAAGACATTAAAAAGGACTGGACCCAATACTGAACCCTCGGTACCCCACTAGTAACCCCCTTTCTTCAGAGTGGACTCCATTTACAATTACCCTGTGTCCTGTTGTCCAGCCAATGTTTTACCCAGGCTACCACCCTGGGTCCCACTCCCAGGCTGGTTAATTTGACTATTAATCTTTTGTGTGGGACTGTGTCAAATGCCTTGCTAAAAGTCTAGGTAGGCCATGTCCACAGCCCCTCCTGGTCTACTACTTTGGTCACCCAGTCAAAGAAATCTATTAGATTTGTCTGACATGACCTTCCCGCTGTGAACCCATGCTGCCTTGGGTCCTGTGCTCCACTGGCCTCTAGGTACTCAACCATTCTTTCCTTCAGAAGTGACTCCATCACTTTCCTACCACAGAGGTCAGACTGACAGGTCTGTAGTTTCCTGCCTCTGTCTTGGTCCCACTTTTGTGAAGGGGAATCACATCACCCTTCCTCCAGTCCTCGGGTACCACACCATCCTCCCATGATTTATTAAAAAGAGTAGCCAGTGGTTTCACTAGTTCCTCCCTTAATTCTTTTAGAATTCTGGGATGAATTCCATCAGGACCCATTGCTTTGTCCACCTTCATTTTAGGAGTTCTTGCAGAACCCTTTCTTCTGTGAAAGGACTGGGATCGACCCCCTATCAAGAGTGCTTCTGTTAATTGGATTAGGCACTTCCCCCTCATCTTTTGTGAATACTGAGCAGAAATAATCGTTCAGTATTCCTGCTTTTTCACTGTCCCCCTCTTCCCACCCACCGTTCATTCTATTCAGCCTCACTATCCCTCCCTTTGTCTTTCTACGCTCGCTGATGTACCTATAAAAGGTTTTATCCCCCTTCTTAACTGAGTTGGCTATCTTTTCCTCAGTTTGGGCCTTTGCTATTCTGACTTTCCTCCTTGCTTCCTTCTGCCTTAACTGGTACAGCTCTCTGTCCTGCTCCTTCTGTGTTTCCTTATACTTCCAGAATGCTATCTTTTTCTTCCTGACTTTCACAGCCACCTCTTTTGAGAACCATAGTGGCTTTTTCTTTCGTTTTGATTTGTTTATTTGCTTCACACAAAGGCTTGTTGCCTCTGTGATGTGCAGTTTTGATAATTCCCCATTGTTGCTCCACATCTCCTTC
The DNA here is from genome assembly GCA_016271365.2 of Neoceratodus forsteri. Taxonomy (NCBI): domain Eukaryota; kingdom Metazoa; phylum Chordata; order Ceratodontiformes; family Ceratodontidae; genus Neoceratodus; species Neoceratodus forsteri. The sequence continues at coordinate 77,968,873 of CM028133.1, read as the reverse complement.
TAGCCTGTTTGCTAGTGCTTTTCTGAGGCACTCTCCCATCTTGCCAAAGTCAGCCCTCCTAAAGTCCAGTACCCTCACTTTTGTATGGCTTGACTCTGTAGCTGAGTTCAACGTGAACTACACTGTTTGATGGTCACTTGTTCCCAGATGGCAACCCACTTCTAGGTCTGAGATCCTCTCACTGCCCCCGTTTGAGAGTACGAGGTCTAAGATTGCTCCCTCATGAGTGGGTTCCAAAACTAGCTGTCTGATAGCCTCGAGGAAAGGAGGGAGAGGGGGGACATGATAGAAACTTTCAAGTACCTCAAGGGAATCAACAAAGTCCAAGAGGCGCATCTTTCAAAAAAGAGGTGTGCAAGAACAAGGGGGCACAATTTGAAGATAGAGGGGGGGCCGCTCAGAGGTAATTTAAGGAAGTATTTTTTCACAGAGAGGGTTGTGGATGCATGGAATGGCCTTCCAGAGGAGGTCGTGGAGTCAAACACAGTGGTGGAATTCAAGCATGCATGGGACAGTCATAAGGCAATACTAGGGGATGGGGGTAGGAAGAAGTAGGCTGCTGGTTAACTAGGATCTGCAGCTTATCCAGTAGGCAGGGAAATGGGCAGACTGGGTGGGCCAAGCGGTCCTTATCTGCCATCAAATTCTATGTTTCTATGTTTCTATGATGCCTGCCACCTGTAGGGCATCAAGAATGGCCCTGCTCTTGGATGTGGCTGCAGCAAATGTGCTCCAGTTAACATCTGGCATATTCAGGTCTCCCATCAACAGTATCTCCCCTTTCTCTGCCATTCTAAGAATGCCTTCTATCATATCCTTGTCCATTTCTTCCCCTGACATGGGGTCTGTACACAACCCTGTGCGGATTGTGGTGCCCTTTCCAGTCTCCAAGGTGACCCACGTGCCTCCTCTCCTCCTGTTTACTCTTTTGTTCAGTTGCTTTTATCCCTTCCTTTACATAGAGAGCTACTCCTCCCCTCTTCTCCCCTGCTTGTCTCTCCTATAGGTTATGTACCTGCATGTTATATTATCCCAGTCATGGTTCTATGTGTATCATGTTTCTGTGACTGCTACGATATCCAGGCATCCCTCTTCCATTAAGGCCATCAGCTCAGGAGCTTGTTGCCCAGACTACGGGCATTGGTACTCATTACCCTCCATTTCCTGATGGCCTTACTCCCTTTTCCCCATCCCTGTCCTTCTTGCCTTTGTCACTTTCTCCATTTACCCTGCCCTTCTCCCTATCGACACCTCTATGTTGGTGTTTGCCGCACTCTACCGTGATTATTTGGGGGCTAGGATTTTCCTGCTCCTTTCCAGTGCCTCCCGCCATGTAGTTTAAAAGCTTGCCAATGAAGCATTTAAACCTATCACCTAGGATCCTGGTTCCTCTCCCAGACAGATGCAGCCCATCATGCCAGTATAGGCTTGCATCCTCCAAGGTGGACCCCAGTCCCAATGAAGCCAAATCCCTGAGCTCACACCAGTTTTCAACCACTGATTGAATCCATAGTGCGGAACACCTAACCTCTCCTATGCCATAGATGGGTAGCACCTCCGAGAGGTTACCGTGCGTGCTACTTGACTAAGGCCCCTCCCCAATTCCACAAACTCTTCCTGTACTTCTCTAATCCCTTTCTTAGCCAGGTCATTTGTCCCTAGGTGGACAATGACATCCATCCCTCCCTGTGCAGCTGCTCCGCAATCCTGAGGATTTGCTCCTTGTCCCTCAAGCCATGGCACCAGGCAGGTACCTACCTCCTCTCCCTTCCTCCCCAGTTCTACCTTCCTAACAATGGAGTCCCCCACCAGGAGTTGTTTCCTTCCCTGCAGGGTACCCTGCCACCCTCCTGTGGGTCTCCTTTGTGGAGGTTCCCAGCATCCTCCTTGGTCTCCACTGTGGGTGCCTCCATAGAGGAACCACACTTTGCCAGAATGGCATAGGAATTGTGGAGCGGTATAACTGGAGGGATGCACCTCTGTTCCACCACCCTCACCTCCCTGAGTCCACTGTGGTCCAACCCGCCTCTTTCTTGGCAACCTCTGAGGCAACGGCAGTGGCACTGGTGGTCCCTGGATGGAAGAGGAGGTCGCAAATCCTGGCCAACTCAGCCTGGAGATGAGCAACCTCCTCCCTCAGCCCAGAGAGGTGCCTGCAGATGGGACAACACCGCATCCTCCAGAACATCTCCCGGAAGACTGCTGCTCCATAGCCACTGCACTCACCACTCCAATCATGTCTTATTTCTGGCCCCTTAACTGTTTGCAATCCTTACTCTTTCCTCTGTTTTTTTGTCTCTCTCCTTACTTTCTGCCTGTGTGCCTTTAAGCTCCTGATTGTCCTGTTCTGAGACAAGAATATCCATATTTCAGTAGACCACTTACTTGCTCAGAGGCAGACCTCCAGCAGCTAGAGGGGCCGGAGAGCTACTCTTGCCCTTCTAGGATGGTGGGTCCTTGGTGGTTCTGTGATCACTCCCTTCCTGCCCCTAAACAGGAAGTTCCTGTTGTCAGTTAAATCCTGTGCCTATAAAATAGAACTAGCTTTGGGTGGGCGGGTGGAGGGAGGAAGGAGGGTAATATAGTCCCAGCAGAGAAGTTTAGTCACACAGCAGTCCTTTCTCCTGGTGTCTTCTGCCAAGCTATTAGCTGAAACTTTCTATGGCAGTCTTTAAATGTAGCTTCCTTCTAGCTAAGCCACTCCCCCTACTTACCAGATCTTTCTACAAGTAATTTAAACCTCACAGCAGTTAAGTCCTTTCAGTCACCTGAGATTTACACCTAGATAACTCTTCAGATACCCATTCAGTTCAGTTAACCCAAACACACACTTTTTTTTTTGTTTTTTGTATGTTAGTTTTTTTAACCTAAATTAAAGGTCCAAATACAAAAGTTCTTCTACTTTAGTCCCAGCAGAGAAGTTCAGTCACACAGCAGTCCTTTCTCCTGGTGTCTTCTGCCAAGCTATTAGTTGAAACTTTCTAAGGCAGTCTTTAAATGTAGCTTCCTTCTAGCTAAGCCACTCCCTCTACTTACCAGATCTTTCTACAAGTAATTTAAACCTCACAGCAGTTAAGTCCTTTCAGTCACCTGAGATTTACACCTAGATAACTCTTCAGATACCCATTCAGTTCAGTTAACCCAAACACACACTTTTTTTTTTGTTTTTTGTATGTTAGTTTTTTTACCCTAAATTAAAGGTCCAAATACAAAAGTTCTTCTACTTTAGTCCCAGCAGAGAAGTTCAGTCACACAGCAGTCCTTTCTCCTGGTGTCTTCTGCCAAGCTATTAGCTGAAACTTTCTAAGGCAGTCTTTAAATGTAGCTTCCTTCTAGCTAAGCCACTCCCCCTACTTACAGATCTTTCTACAAGTAATTTAAACCTCACAGCAGTTAAGTCCTTTCAGTCACCTGAGATTTACACCTAGATAACTCTTCAGATACCCAATCAGTTCAGTTAACCCAAACACACACTTTTTTTTTTTTTGTATGTTAGTTTTTTTACCCTAAATTAAAGGTCCAAATACAAAAGTTCTTCTACTTTAGTCCCAGCAGAGAAGTTCAGTCACACAGCAGTCCTTTCTCCTGGTGTCTTCTGCCAAGCTATCTAGGGAAGTCCTCCCTGTGATAATGGGGACCAGTAATCTCGGCACCAGGCCCACAGTCATTGCTTGACTCTCATTGTTAACAGTCATTTCCACTGCCATAGTGGGGCACTGGTGAATATCCCCATGAACACATATCACAGTTGCATTAGGCCCTGATGTGCTATGATTAGTCATGAGGTCAGCCCTCATCAGGGTCTGTTTACTCCTAGAGTCCAACAACCCCAACATCTGGTTCTTTCCAATTTCGACTGTGGTGACATAACCCCAGTTGGCCAAGGCTAAATGTACAGGTTCGTGTTGCTTATGGGGGTAGTTCCATGCTACATGGCCCTTCCCCAGACAACTGTGGTAAATAACATTGGCTGCCGAACAATTCCTCCCCTTCTGTCTCTTCTCTAGTTAGCACCCTCATAATATGACTGTCTCTGATTAGAATAGTCAAAGTTTCTTAATGGAGTAGCTGGCTGGGATGAACAGCCTTGGAATTCCTTGGGCTTGGATGGTCTAGCTGCCAAATAATCCTCCGCTAGACAAATGTTTTTTTCTGCCAATTCTGGTTTGTATTCCTTCACCCACACTTGAACCTCCTGTGGTAGGACTTGTATGAACTCCTCAACAACAATGAGCTGCAAGATTTGATCCAGTGTTTTTACTGTGGGTTGCAGCCACTTGACACAGAAGTCCTTAAGCCTGGCATAGGTTTTATCTGGGGGTATCTTGGCCAGTCATTTTCTGGGATCAAAAATGCTGCCTATAGGTTTCAGTATTGATATCGTATCTCCTGAGAATTTCCTCCTTAACCCGGTCATAGGTATTGGCATCTGGGACACTTAGACAGCTACAGACATATCAGGCCCATCCTGACAGGTAAGGGACAAGTCTAATGGCCCACTGATCTCTGGGCCAAGTGCAGGTCGGAGCTATACGCTTGAGGGTGGTCAAGTACGCTTTGATGTCATGTGCTTCTGTAGGTTTTGACAATTTAATGTACTGGAGAATGTTACGATTGGGCTGACCGGGGCTAAGGGCCTTGATTACTTGCAAGGCATCCCTCCATCTGTCGTCCTGTCTTCTTCAATCTTCTTCCTGTCGTCTTCTGTCTTCATCCCATTGTCGAAGGTCCTCCTCTCATTCCCATTCCATCTCCAGCTGCTTTAGGCACAGCCATCACAGGAGGTCGCTGGGATCCTCTCTCCTCCATCTGTTTCTCCTCCCTCTGTTCCTCCATTTGTTTCTCCAGCTCATCTTTCGTCTTCCACCTGGCACCAAGCTCTTACCCTGGCACAGGTTTCTCGCCGAGCTTATCAGCCATGGCACGAGTCCACTGAAATTTTCAGGGCTCGGCACTTGGCACTCTGCATGTGTCTAGTATTGTGCAATACCCCTTGGCAGTGTCTCCCAAACAGCCTAGACATACCAGGTTATCCTACTTTTGACACCAGTATAAAGATGTGGGATAATCAGACACAGCAGTCAGAGTAAGGTGCATAAAAATCGCACAAGTGCATTTGTCATTTTATTCCAAGATCCAAATAAAAAAAGAAAATAAATACAGAAAGCAAAAAAAAAAATAGGTTAGTCAAGAAATCAGACAACTGCTTAGCTTTAACAGTTTCTGAGGCTTTGCTTCAGCCTATAATGAATCTTCAACAAACAGAGTGAAAGCTGCACACTACCAAAGGTCTTTCACCTTCAATGGCCAGTATCCAACTGACCTCCCTAGCTCCCTAACAGCCCTGGTGGTAGCTTTTTATAGCCACCCAGGGATGACATCACCGTCAAGTGATCTACCCCCTTTTTATATGGTAAATAACAGCCCTTAGATTATCTAACCACCCTTTTTCTATATTCACATGAAAAGGTATCAATACATTCGTCAGATGAGGCATTAGGCAATACTTTTGTCTTAGGTTAAAGGCATCAAACACCCTTTGCATATCAAATAAGCTTTAATGGGGCTAAGCCCCTCTCCCTGGCAGTTACATCACTAGCTGGGTGTGCCATAAATAATGCCAGTCTGAGGGCTGCCAGCCCTATAGGAACATCTAGAGGACACAGGGGGACCCCTCACAGGCACTTTTAATTTGTATTCAGCATTTTAACACCCAATGTGTGTGTCTCCCCTTAGGCTTCCCTGAGTTGGCAAGGTGAACTTTAGAATGAGGGAACACTCCTCTTCTCCGTTCTCCTGCCAGCTCAGTAAGCCTTCCAAGAAAGAGGCATTTTCTTTTTATTTATTTCTAATTTTTTCTTTTTTTAGCAGCATGGGGGAACAATAACGAATTAGCCCAAACATCTGCAAACTATTATGAAGCCCTTCCTTTGGGCACAGGGTCACAGCAACCATTTATTTTCCTCCGAAGGCTTCAACTGCCAGCCGTTGGAAAACATGTCATTGCGGCCCTTTATTTTTCTATTCTCAGCCGTCAGAAGAACAATGCACTACAAATTCTCTTTCCGCCACTTCTTAATTGCTAAATATGTGGCTATCTTATACGGACCTCTACGGGCTATAACAAAAAAACCTTCCCGTAGTGTCTGTTGCGGCTCACAATCCCAGGAGCCGCACCATGCGCACTGCACACTTCTAAGTCAGAACGTCTTTTTCTTGCTCTGAACACCAGGCACTTTTCTTTTCTGAACTATAAAAGTGGTGTACCATTCGGCTCCCACATTTTCTTTTTCGGGAGCGGTTCATCAGGCTTTCTTCGAAGCAGACTGTAACCCCTAGGTGGCGCTATTCTAAGGGTTACTACCTCTGCCTGTATGGCTATACATAGGTTGAGGGGCCTGAGTTCTCTAATAAGGTGCCTCCACCCAGAGAAATGGTACTGGGGTTCCCTGTCTGCTCTGGTATAGCCCTGTGGGAAGCTATAACCACCCACCAATCCTCCTAGTGGCCTAATATATAACACTGTGGTAAATTCACAAACAGTATTGGACAATAATAATGTGCTCACACCCTTCTCATTTACCACCAGGGATGGACCTTCAGCAACTTCTCTGGAGACCCCCTGTAAAACAAGGTTAGCGATACAATTGCACACTGTGAGTGAAGTAACCCAACTAATAATATGCACACCAGTCAGGTTAAACATGAAAAAGACAATCAGATTTATTAAGGGGGTGTGAACAAGGAAAGGGTGTGAATCTAGTCAAATGATTTGTTTTCTGATTCTAATCAAGCTTTTCTGGCATGCACTTTAGGTTCCACATATACAGTTCAACAACACTGGGCACCCAAAATGTTATGCAGGCTAGCCTAAAGTGTTGCCCAGAGGTGGCCGGTGCTGCAGCTGTTGTTGGGCCCTTGATGGGAGGAAAAGCAGTTAACATGCAAAACACCCAAATTATTTGTAATCCTCACTGGTTGGCTCAGTGCTGTGCAAAACTCAAATAATGAAGACAATTAGGTGATCCTACAATGATTTAAGTTTTCATTGCAGGGAGCTACCCTGATTTGTACTCATGCTGCTAGGAATCTGCAGTGGAGCAGGTGATATAGAGGCCTCATGGTGATGACAAGGAAGCTTGGGGGAAACAGGGTTGACACGATACACCTCTTCTCCATGGTCTTTCTTCCAGGTGGCCATAACCTGCATGTTGTTGCTGCGCAGTGGCTGGATCCCCTAGCCAGTCTCTCACCATGACAGTCTCTGGTGATGGAGTAGCGGCCTAGGCCAAGATGGCAGGGCCCAGACAGGATGAGCAGTCTGGCAAAGTTCGGATCTTCTGCTGGTGAAGCCTTCAGCTGGCATAAAAGGTTATTTCGGGACGAACCAAATCTCGACCAATGAAACACATTCAACACATTTAAATCAACTACTACTTCTGAAAACAGTTCAGATTCAGTCCAATTGCAAATCAACAGCTTTACTGCGCAAACCTTTCAATCCGAGTATATTTCCCACACAACCGGGGCCGATCACTTCAGGAGCAAGTCTTCAGTCCAAATTGTAAGTTGTACTAACAAACTTCTTCTCTTCTGCCACAGTTCCAGGCTGGAATTGGACAAGTCCAACTTCTGCAATTAGGCAGTTCAATGCAGGAGAAAGTGGTAGGAGGCAAGTTGTGCCTCTTCCTGCCGATTCCCCTGTGCTCCTTCTGGGAGCAGCTGCTCAAAAGCTCAAACTGTTCACACTTCAACCTCCAACACTAACTAATCCCTTGTCTCTTGGCACACAGGGCATATCCCTTGTTAATTCAAAGGTTCGGTTGGCTAAAGCAGCTGTCAGTCACGGTAAGGGCCACCCTCCAGGTCCATTTAGGCGCCAACTGAAGAAAACTACAAAACTACAGAATTTCCTTCTCACAGAACACTGTGGTCAGGATCCATTTTCGGTGCCCAGAGGTTCTACTGGTCCAATTACTGGAAGTCCTGGACCTAACATGGTGGCTTCCATTCAAATGGTCATCCTGTAATTAAAGCAGGTGAGACAAACATCTCTATTTCCAGTACAACAACAGATAAACAGTAAATAAACACAGTTCCTACTCAGGTTCCCTCTGTGCAAGTAGTAACTGCAGAATGGAGCAACACAACACAATGTCTGGCTAGCCATAAGCCCTAAATCACTTGGACCTAGCACAGACCAATTTCTGAACACAGATTAGCTATTGTCTTAAAGGGACAGACGAGGAGGCTTAATATGGTACTCTCAGGTAAATAACAAGATCATACTAGGATGGGACACCAGCCTGACAGTGGGCATTAGGAACCCAGGAAGTCATTATAGTAAACCCCAAATTGGTTGGGGAGGTTACAAGATGACTACAGGGACACTTATCCCAAGCTTATTCTGCCTCTACCCCGTAGTTGTCCTTAAGGCTATGTAGCTACTTTCACTTTTACTAAGCGTGAGGCTCGCACTTTCCAGACCGCAAAGACAGTCTCATGCTGCCATGTCTCTCCCTTCGGGACCACTCTGTTCTGGGCTTTCTGGGCATATTCTGTACCTTTATTTATTTATCCAGGGCATTTAGCAAGGACAAGAGAGAGGGATAGCACAGTCTTAAGGAAGGTACTGTCAGGTGACCACCCTGGCAGTGAAAACAAGGGGAGAGAGAGAGAGAGAGAGAGAAAGCAAAAGTAAAACAATGATAGGTATATAAATAACTAAATATAAAGGGAAAAAGTGAATAGAAAAGGAGAGGGGTTTCAGAGACCTCTGGCACTGTACATAAGTTATGAAGCTTACACAGGGCTCTCCCTGTTACACTCCTCACCCTTTTACCCAGCTTATTTTTGCCAAAGCAATCAAAAATGTGTAATTATTTTCATGCAACTACAGATGTCTCCATGCTTTAAAGCTACAACATTCCTATATGTGTCACCTCGTGCACTGCCAGTCTAATGAGGGGAGAGTGACCAGTGGGGTACCTCAGGGCTCAGTACTGGAACCAATCCTCTTTATTGTTTTCAGAAGTAACATTGCAGAAGAGCTGGAAGGGAAGGTATGCCTGTTTGCAGATGACACCAAAACCTGCAATAAGGTAGATACCCTGGAGGAGATGGAAAGAATGAGTAGAGAGCTGAGAAAACTTGAGGTGTGGTCAAGGTGTGGCAATTGGGTTTCAGTGCAAAAAAAGTGCAAAACCACGCACCTAAAGCACAGAAATCCAGGTGTGGTGTATAAAATGGAGGGTATTTCAGACACTAAGCAGGAAAGAAATCTTGGGATTATCTTATCTGATCACCTCAAGGTGGCAGGGCAGTATGAGATACCAACTGGTAGGGCCAGCAGGATGCTATGGTGCATAGGAAGAGGAATTACCAGCAGAAGGAGAAAGATGGAGTTACCACTGTATTGATCATTGGTGAGATGCCATCTGGAGTACTGTGCCCAGTTCTGGAGACCATATCTCAAACAGGACATGAACAGGGTGGAGGCTGTCCAGAGGAGGACCGTTAAAATGGTGCATGGGCTGCATCACAAGCCCTATAAGGAGAGACTGAGGGATCTCAGTATGCACACCCAAAAAGATAGGAGGGAAGGGGGACATGATAGAGACCAATAAATACCTCACGGGGCTGAATAAGGTGCAGGAGGAGAGTATTTTACAGAAGAGAAGGTGCATGAGAACAAGGGGCATGCAATGAAGCTGGAAAGAGGGATTTAGGAGGGACGTGATGAAGTACTTCTTTACTGAAAGAGTGGTGGATGGCTATGTAACCTGTAGGTGGTGATATCCCAAGGGATACTACGCCTGCCTGCGTGACTAGGCGCAGGTTGAGGGGCCTGAACTCTGTGAACGGGTGCCTTCACCCAGAGGAATGGTTTTGGGGTAGCGTAACTGTTGTGGGCATTGTCCTCCAGGACACTGTCACCCCCCACCAACCCTTCTAGTGGCCTAAACAGATAAGCAGATACACAATCACATAAACCATATGACATCAATATTGAACCCACACTCAGTGCACTTACCACCAGGGCTGGATCAGCTGCACTGGCCCTGGAGACCCCCTCTAAAACAAGACCTTCAATAAAACAGTGCAATGGCAATGCAGTATTCCCTCCACAAAGGTACACAATAGCCAAGTTAAATGCAGAAAGAATTGTATCTGATTTATTCAGGGGATATGAACAAGGGTGGGGCAGCAATAAAGTGTTTGATTTCAGATCTGATTTAGTCAGGTTAAACATGCATGCGCTAAGAGTCCCTCTAGCACAGTCACATACACTCTGGGTACCCAGTTGTTATGCAGGCTAGCCTAAAGCATTGCCCGGGGTAGGCCGGCGTTGCAGCTGTTGTTGAGGCCCTTAGGGAAGAAACAAGAAACATGCACTTTAACCCACAATTTGTATTCTAGAGCTGGATGGCTCAGTTCGTAATGATCAACCAAAAGAATTAAATCAGATGACACACGTTGATTTGGGCGCTTTTGCAGGGAGCTACCCTGATATTTACTCTCGCTACCCAGACCAGGAGGCAGGATTGATGAGATGAAGACCTCAGGATGGTTTGCTGGTTTGCCTGGGGAAGCAGGGCCCACATGACACACCGTGGTGGCCGAATCCCCAAGTAGGTCTTTTGTCACATGAATCTCTGCAGTGTGAGTGGCGATGTAGGCCAAGATAGTGAAGCCCAGATCAGGTGAACAGTTCTGATGGCAGTCCGTTTAGGTGCTGGATGCAGCTTCCAGCTAGCGTGACCCATTCAGTGGTGTGGGGAACCAAATAGTGACCCACATTACACATTCAGCACAATTATAGTAAGAATAGCACATGCAGAGAACAGCAAGAGGAAGGAGGTGCTGTTAGAATTATACTTCTCTACTGGGACTAAAGAACTAGAACTCTACTACTGGGACCTTCAACTTAGGGTAAAAACAAACAAAAAAAAAGAATGTGTTTGTCTGAGTTGGCTGAAGTGAATTGTTATCTGTGCAGTTATCTAGGTGTAGAAGGAGCTGTAAATTAGGGGGAGTGGCTTAGCCAGAAGGCAGCCAGGTGTTTTGGATTTAAAAACTGCCCTAGATAGCTTTTAGCAGAGAACAGCAAGAGGAAGGATGTGCTGTTAGAACTATACTTCTCTACTGGGACTAAAGAACTTGAACTCTACTACTGGGACCTTCAATTTAGAGTAAAAGCAAACAAACAAACAAAAAAAAAAGAGTGTGCTTGTCTGAGTTGACCAAAGTGAATTGTTATCTGAGCAGTTATCTAGGTGTAGAAGGAGCTGTAAATTAGGGAGAGTGGCTTAGCCAGAAGGAAGCCAGGTGTTTTGGATTTAAAAACTGCCCTAGACAGCTTCTGGCAGAGAACAGCAAGAGGAAGGAGGTGCTGTTAGAAATATTCTTCTCTACTGGGACTATATTGCCCTCCTTCCCACCACCTCCCCACCCATAGCCAGTTCTACTTTTATAGGCACAGGATTTGACTTAACAACAGAAACTTTCTGCTTGGGAGCAGGAAGGGAGTGATCACAGAGCCACAAAAGACTCACCATCCAAGAAGGAAAAGAGTAACTCTCCGCCCCCCCAGCTGCTGGAGGTCTGACTCTGAGCAAGTAAGGAGAGTACTGAGAAATATAGGAACTTCCTGTCTCAGAAAGGGCACAGAGGCAGTAGGTAAGTAGGGAGAAAAAAAGATTATATATTAAAAAATAAATAAAAAAACAGAGGAAAGAGTAAATATTTAAAACAACAGTTATGGGGCCCAAAATAAGACATGATAGGAGTGGTCAGTGCAGTAGCTGTGGGAGGCATCTCTTCAGGAGACATTCTGGAGGATTTGGTATGTCCCATCTGCAGGCAATTCTCTCTGGGCTGGAGGGAGGAGGTTGTTCATCTCCAGGCTGAGTTGGCCAGGATTTGGGACCTCCTCTCCCACCCAAGGACCACCAGGGCCACTGCCGTTGCCTCAGAGGTTGCCAAGAAAAAGGAGCAGTTGAACCACAGTGGGCTCAGGAAGGGTGAAGGTGGTGGAACAGAGGCATATCTCCCCAGTTGTACAGCTCCACAATTCGTATGCCACTCTGGCAGAGTGTGGTTCTTCTATAGAGGCACCCGCAGTGGAGACCAAGGAGGGTGTTGGGAACCTCCACAAAGGAGACCCATGGGAGGGTGGCATGGGACCCCACAGGGGAAGGCAACAACTCCTGGTGGGGGACTCCATTGTTAGGAGGGTAGACCTGGGGGAGGGAGGAGAAAGGGAGGTAAGGTGCCTGCCAGGCACCATGGCATAGAGGGACAGGGAGCGAATCCTCAGGATCGTGGGAGCAGCTGTATGGGGAGGGAGCTGGATGTCATTGTCCACCTAGGGACAAATGACCTGGCTGGAAAAAGGATCAGAACAGTGCAGGAGGGGTTTGTGGAATTGTAGGGGGGCCTTAGACAAGTAGCATGCACTGTAACCTTCTCAGAGGTACTGCCTGTCTATAGCATGGGTGAGGCTGGGGTGCTCCAAATCATAGGATTCAATCAGTGGTTGAAAAACTGGAACAGTTTGGCTTCACTGGGGATGGGGTTTCCACCTGGAGTGATGCATGCCTATACTGGCATGATGGTCTGCATCTGTCCAGGAGTGGAACCAGGAACCTAGGTGATAGGTTTAAATTCTTCATTGGCAAGCATTTAAACTAGCCAAGGGGAGAGGCACTGGAAAGGAGCAAGGAAATCCTAGCCCCCCCTCCCAAAATAAAATCAGGGTAGTTAGTGAGGAAAACACCAAGATAGACATGTTGATAGGGAGAAGGGTAGGGTTAAATGGAGAAAATGATAAAGGCAGTAAGGACATGGATGGGACAAAAAAGGGGTATGGCCATCAAGAAATGGAGGGTAATGAGTACCAAAGACCATAGTCTGGGAAACAAGCTCCCTGAACTGGTGGCCTTGATGGAAGAGGGATGCCTGGATATCGTGGCAGTCACAGAAACATGGTACACAGAGAACCATGACTGGTATGTTAACATACCAGGGTACACAACGTACAGGAGAGACAGGGAGGGTAGAATAGGGGGAGGAGTAGGTCTTAATGTAAGGGAAGGGATAAAAGCAACGGAACAGAAAAGTAAACAGGGAGGAGAGGAGGAACTGTGGGTCACCTTAGAGACTGGAAATGGCACCACAATCTGCACAGGGGTTGTATACAGACCCCATCTCAGGGGATGGAATGGACAAGGATATGATAGAAGGCATCCTTAGGATGGCAGAGAAAGGGGAGATATTGTTGATGGGGGACCTGAATATGCCAGATGTTAACTGGAGCACCTTTGCTGCAGCCACATCCAAGAACAGGGCCATTCTCGATGCCCTACAGGGGGCATGCCTCAGACAGCTAGTGTTGGAACCCACTCAGAAGGGAGCAATCTTAGACCTTGTACTCTCAAATGGGGACAGTGAGAGGATTTCAGATCTAGAAGTTGGAAGCCATCTGGGAACAAGTGACCACCAAACAGTGTGGTTCACGATAAACTCAGCTGCAGAATCAAGCCATGCAAAAATGAGGGTACTGGACTTCAGGAGGGCTGACTTTGTCAAAATGGGAGAGTGCCTTAGAAAAGCACTAGGCAAACAGGCAAGAAGAAGGGGTGGAGCAACAATGGGGAGACATCAAAACTACCATCATAAAGGCAACAAGCCTTTGTGTGAAGCAAATAAATCAAAATGAAATGAAAGAAAAAGCCACTATGGTTCTCAAAAGAGGTGGCAGGGAAGGTTAGGGAGAAAAAGATAGGATTTAGGAAGTATAAGGAAATATAGAAGGAGAAGGACAGAAAACTGTACCAGTTAAGGCAGAAGGAAGCAGGAAAGGCAGTCAGAATAGCAAAGGCCCAAACTGAAGAAAAGATGGCCAACTCAGTTAAGAAGGGGGATAAAACCTTTTATTGGTACATTAGGGAGTCTAGAAAGACAAAGGGAGGGATAGTGAGGCTGAATAGAATGAACAGTGGGTGGGCAGTGAGGGACAATGAAAAAGCAGGGATACTGAATGAATACTTCTGCTCAGTATTCACAAAGGAGGAGGAGGAGGGGGAGATACCTAATCCAATTAACAGAAGCACTCTGGAAGCGAGGGGGTCAATCCCAGTCCTTTCACAGAAGAAAGGGTTCTGAAAGAACTCCTAAAACTGAAGGTGGACAAAGCAATGGGGCTTGACAGGATACACCCCAGAATTCTAAAAGAATTAAGGGGAGAACTTGTGGCACCACTGACTACCCTTTTTAACAAATCATGGGAGGATGGTGTGGTACTTGAGGACTGGAGTAGGGTGGATGTGATTCCCCTTCACAAAACTGGGAGCAAGATAGAGGCAGGAAACTACAGACCTGTCAGTTTGACCTCTGTGGTAGGGAAAATGATGGAATCACTTCTGAGTGAAAGAATTGTTGAGTACCTAGAGGCCAGTGTGGCACAGGACCCAAGGCAGCATGGATTCATAGAGGGAAGGTCATGTCAGACGAATGTGATTGATTTCTTTGACTGGCTGACCAAAGTAGTAGACCAGGGAGGGGCTGTGGACATGGCCTACCTAGACTTTAGCAAGGCATTTGACACAGTCCCACACAAAAGATTAATAAACAAATTAGCCAGCCTGTGAGTGAGTCCTAGGGTGGTAGCCTGGGTAAAACACTGGCTGGACAACAGGACACAGAAGGTAATAGTAAACGGAGTCCACTCTGAAGAAAGGGGGGTTACTAGTGGGGTACCACAGGGTTCAGTACTGGGTCCAGTCCTTTTCAATGTCTTTATAAGTGACATTGCAGAGGGACTGGAAGGAAAATATGCTTGTTTGCAGATGACACAAAGATCTGCAACAGGGTTGATACACAAGGGGGTGGAAAGGATAAGAAGGACTTGGCAAGGTTGGAGGAATGTTCAGAAGTATGCAGCTTTGGATTCAATGTAAAAGAAAGAAAATGCACCTGGGAAACAAAACCCAGGCGTAAGAGTACACAATGGGGGAGGTAGTAACAGCAACAAAATGGAAAGAGACCTGGGGTAATCATATCAGATGACCTTAAGGTTAAAAGCAATGTGAGAAGGCAGTAGGGAGGCTGGGGGATACTGGAATGTATAGGGAGAGGCATCACCAGTAGAAAACAGGAAGCTGTTATCCCTCTGTACAGACAGTTGGTGAGACTCCATCTGAGTACTACGTCCCAGTTCTGGAGACCCCATCTCCATAAAGACATAGACAGGATGGAGGCAGTCCAGAGGAGGGCAACTAAAATGGTGCAGGGTCTGCAAGAGAAGCCATATGAGGAGAGACTAAAGGAGCTTAATATGAATACCCTTTTTTTAACCAATAACTTTGTATTTATTTTTCTTTCGAAAAACAGAAAGCAAGAACAATTGATACATACAGTAATGATATAACATAATATGATTAACATCAGCAAGTATTATTAGTTAATTTACATCCTGACAACATTACAGATATATTAACTAACTAGAACACTTTACAACATAACTTTTATACTTGGAATTCAAAACTCTGATTATCACTTATTTTAATGGGTTAACTCATCATTTAGCTAAAAATCTACTTCTCAAAAGAGCAAGGAAAGGAGACCAGACTCTCTCAGAATTGTCTAACTTGTTACTAACTATTGCAGCCACTCCTTCATTATTAGCTAATAGTCCTACACTACTAAACCTTTCATTTACTGAGGGCGGAGTTGGAGATTTTCAGTAAACAGAAGTAATCTTTTCAATGCAAGGGCAACTGCAAATATCCAGTATTTCTGTGGCTTACTTAAAAAAGGTAACTCTGAATCAATTCCTAGTATAAAAACTTTGCTTGAAAAGGGTAAGTTAACATTTATTACCTCCTCACATACTTTATGCACATTGCTCCATACTTTTTTAATAACTGGACAATTCCATAACATATGTATGAGATCTGCATGATTTTCCTGGCATCTCTAACAAGGACCCTTTTGTCAATACTTCATCTCTTCTAAGCATTTGGGGAAATAATAATAACAGTGGAGAATTTTAAATTGAATTGCCCTACCTTGAACCTCTCTGCAGCTCATGCATGCATTGCTCCAAGTTCTTGCCCATTCATTCTCTGTCCCAATTCAGCCTCCCACTTCAACCTGGATGCTTGTGAAGGTGAGATAGTATTTTTAGCATTAGTTAACATTTTATGACACAAACCCGCTCCCCCTCTTAATGATGCCACTCTCATTACCTGTGCCCATTCTTTATTTTCAGGCAACGTATAGTTTGATGTTAAAACAGAATCTTGTAGAGCCTTTCTAATCTGTAGATAATTTACAAACTGATACTTTTGCAATTTAAATTTATTTCTTACTTCAACAAATGTTAATAGTGTTTGACTTTCTCCCTCAGCTAGATCGCCTACAGTTGTTATCCCAGCCTTTTACCAGTCAGCCTCTTTCAAGGGCTTACCACTATGTCTTAGATCTGAGTTGTTCCAAATTGTGGCGATGTTAGTAGGGAAACTCATGAAACCCAGTAATTTCTTAATCTCAATAATTGTGCGTAACGAGGAAATAATACAAGGGTTATCAGGAAGCACCAAGACATCTCGTTGGCGAGAATGCTGACCTCCCCCACAGCGACATCACAATACCAATGCAGGTATTGTGCCACCTCTTGCTTTGCTGTTTCCTGTGAGGTCTATGCCCCCCGCACCCTCCATGCGGAGGGCTCTGCCCTCCACACCCCCTGGACTCTAGGATTCCAACTCCAGGTCGGAGTTGGTCCAGGGAGGCAGAACACTGGGGGAAGGTGAAACACAGAAAAAGGACCATTACCGTGAATGTCACCGTAATGGTCTTTTTCTGTGTTTTGCCATCAGGATGTTGACCACAAGGGGTGATATGGGCTTATCATTAACTTGTTTTAGAGTCTTAATAAACAACAAGTCAGAAAGTTTAAATGGAGAGATGAGTGCTTTCTCCACTGTCAACTACATTGGAGTGTCAGTCCCTGTTACATCAGATATGTATTTGACCGCTTACCTGAATAGAAAGGAAATATGATACTTTTTCCAGTTTGGTAGAGCAAATCCCCCTCCCCACCGACCAAGGGCTTCTCAGCTTCTTGATAGAAAGTCTAGGTGGTTTTGACCCCCATAAGAATTCTCTTATTAGACTTTCAGTGTGTTTAAATATCTTATTATGAATTCTGAGTGGAATATTTTGAAAGAGGTAAAACAATCTTAGGGCAACTACCATTTTAATGGCATTTATCTTGCCCCATAGAGACAAGCATAGATCCTGCCATTTTAAAAGATCACATTCTAGATTTTTTTAGCAGTGGTAAGAAGTTAAGATCAAGTACTTTGCCTATATCTTTCACTATAGCCAGTCCAAGATATATAATTTGATTCTTAAATTGCTCTTTTGGCTCAGACCCACCCACTCCTATCATTTTCTGGGGTCTCAGACCAATAGCCAAAATTTGTGTTTTGTTCCAGTTTAAACACAACCAGAGAGCTGTGAAAAATCCTCCAGCATTTTACTCAAGACAGTAAATGACTCTTCAGTATTCTCAGTTGTGATTAGCAGATCATCAGCATATGCAAAGACCTTATTGACCACATTACTTGTTTTGATCCCCTCCATATTTTTTTCTCCTCTGTAATCTTCATAATCAAGGGTTCAACAGCCAGAATGAACAAATATGGGGATAAAAGACACCCTTGTCTAGTTCCTCTTGAAAGATCGAAGGATTCGGAAACCAGCCCATTTGTTATTACTCTAGCTGACGGTCATTTATATAAAATCTTAAGCCAAGAAATTATGTTCTCCCCCATACTCATGTGTTCTAAAATAGAAAGCAAATATTTCCACTTCAGCAAATCAAAAGCCTTACAGAAATCCAGAGCCACAATAGCTGCAGGAGTATTTAGCTTAGAGGCCTACCAGATGACATTTAGCAATCTCCAAACGTTATCAGCCCCCGATCTACCTGGAACAAAATCTACTTGCTCTTTACCTATCAACTTAACACCATGCATTTTGATTCTGGTAGCCATCACCTTTGAAAGAATTTTGTAATCTACGTTTAAAAGTGAAATGGGCCTATAGCTATCACACATCAACGAGTCTTTACCTTGTTTCAATATAAGGGTGATATAAGCCTCTCTCATCGAATCAGGCAGCAAATCTCTTTTTATTTATTTATGTATTTATTTATTTTATTTATTTATTCTAGGATTACAAGTACCTTTGAGCCAAGGCTCTTTTACAAAGGTTCCACATCAGAAATAACAAACAACAAGTAAGCAACAATGAAATAACAGTAAACAACTCTTTAAACATTTCTAAAAGATAATCTAGAGACCGATCATTTAAAAACTTATAAAATTCTGCCATCAAACCATCCGGACCTGGAGCCTTATTTGACTGTATATCTTTTATGGCCTGAGCTACTTCTGTCATAGATATTGGTCTGTTCAATTCATCTCTTTCCATATTTGTTAAAGCTGGAATTTTAACCGATCTAAGATCATCCTCTATACTGCTATCTGAGGCATCCCCAAAGCTTTTATATAACTTTAAATAAAAGCCTCTGAACTCATTATTTATTTCTTTATTGGAAACTACAACAACATTTTGGTTATTTCTAATGCCCACTATTACATTCTGACTTTGTCTTGCCTTGAGCCTTTATGCCAGTAGCTTACCTGCTTTCTCTCCTGCTTCCCAATAAGTCTGCCTTGTTCTAAACAAAGCATATTCTGCTTTGGTTGAATAAATCTTATTTATCTCATATTTTAAGCATGTAACTCTGTACAATAATTGTGCATCAGAGTTGCTTTTGTTTTTGAATTCCTTTTCAAGTAGATGCAACTCATTCTCCTTTTCTACTAACTCTTTTTGTGTTTCTTTTTTCTATAGGATGAGTAACTTATTATTCTGCCTCTAATGAATGCCTTAAAGGCATCCCACATGCATACATAAGAAACTTCATCATTATCATTAATGTGAAAATAGTCTTCAATTTCTTTGCCCAGCCAAAGCTTGAAATCAGCATAATTTAAAAGAGAGTTGTTCATTCTCCATCTCCTAGTTTTTTTCCTGTCCTCCCCCAATAAAGACTGATAACTTTAGGAGGGCATGATCTGAAATTGTGATGTCATTCAAACATACACTATTGCTCCCCTACCAAATTTTTTGAAAGTAATAAATAATCAGTCCTGCTATAAGAGTTATGTCTGGCAGAATAAAAGGAATAATCTCTATCCGCAGGATGGACTAGTCTCCAAGTGTCTACTAAGTTGAAGTCTACCACCATGTTATGAAGTGAAATTTGGGACCTAGTCTTCACACAAATAGAGCTTGTTCTGTTCCTGTCAAGAATGGGGTCCATTACTTCATTAAAGTCCCCTCCCACAATGATCTTGTGATCCTTAATAGAACCAAATCTGGTCGAAATGTGGTCAAAAAAAAAGTTTCTCTGTGCATTAGGAACATATACATTTCCAATACCCACCTTGCATCCATTAATAGATCCTGTTAGCATCTAAAATCTACCATCAACATCTGCAAAGTGATCAGGCTTAAGAAAGTTAACTCCTTTCCTTATTAATATTGCTGTGCCTCTCTGTTTCAAGTTAAACACATTGTATTCCACTGAGGCAACTCAGGATCTAGCTAACTTTGCTGCCTCAGTAGCTATTAAATGAGTTTCCTGAAGCACTGCAATATCTATATTATTTTTAGCTAAATACAACAGTATTTTCTTCCTCTTAATGGGGAACCCTAGCCCCTTCACATTCCAGGAACTTATGTTTAGGCCCGTAAGAGCCATCTTAAAAAGTGACAAAAATAAACAAATAAAAACAGTAAAATTAAATGCAGATATTAAGAATCAAATGTAAAGGTAATTAACTCTGTCAGTAACAACTTAACTTTTGGCAATACATATGTAACAAACAATGAACCCAATACAATTCCTTTAATCTAATTATATAAAACAAGCAGATGCAAGTAGATAAGAAAATGAGTCACTATGACTCTCAAATTCAGAATTTCTAAAACTAAAAAGTAAACTACAAACAGCAGGTTGTGTTCTACTGTATTGCCCATACTCACCGGACTGCTGCAAGTCCAAGATGATGTAGCCGTTAAAAAAAAACAAGAAACTAGGAACACTGAAACCTGCAACTTTGACACCTTCAACCCACATATCTAAATCAAAGTGGACTTTGATAACATTCAGAGCCAGCAGACATTACCAGTTACAGCAGACAAGAGTAGTAGACTACTAAAGTTTAAGTATAATCAATATTATATTATACCTGAGTCATGTGGACATTAATGGAATGCAAAGAGGTTGTAGAAACAGAGCAGAATAAAAAAAAAAAAAAACAACAATTGGCTTACTCAGTCAGACAACCTGCAAAATTTCGAATGTTATTGTGCTAGATACCTCTAGCTAATAAAAGCATGCGGGGAGCATCCAATAGAAGACTATTCACTCCACCTTCAGATTCAAAGCCAGGGTCTCTTATCGCAAGCTTCTGCCAGGCAAATGAAATCAAGGCCACATGAACCACTATTAGTATTTTAACTCTTTAAAACTATCTAGCACTTTATTAGTCATAACAAAACTGTATCAGCTGAGAAGCTCTTTTTCTTTTTTTTAAATCTGTTATACTAAAATAAAAATCCAATGTAAACAAACAAAAAAACAAGTAACAACATATAAAGACAGCCACAGGAGCCAAAATAACCAGTAAAGGAGGAGAGATAGATATTAACTTCCACATGACTCTAGGCACTGCCACATTTAATATATCTCAATTATTAAGACCAGCAAGCTTAGCTTTTTAAACTACTAGTGCCCACTGTAAGAGTAACTTACTGATCAAGTAAAATGCAAATAAATACATAAATACATTTTTACTAGCACATTTAGTTGAACCAGCAATTTTCTAACAAACAAAAATGCATAGAACAAACAGCCTTCGTGAACCTTCCTCATGCATCACTTACAGAGTCAGAAAAGAAAGGAACTTCCAGGTCCACGCTCTATTTAGATTATATCAGTAAAAATAAACCCAGCCTTAATACATAGTCCTGTTCGCAATGTTTCCATTTTTGTATTTCACACCCAGAGAAAAGCAAGACAGTCTCACCGTTACCTCTGTTAAAGAAAAATATGCAAATCTAGTCTACAGTTAATTCATAAATACCATTAGCTTCTTTCCAGTCATCATACCGGAAGCATACTGTAGGAAATAAGCTGTGTTGCAGCAGGAAGTGACACCTGGGAAACCTGCATTTCCTGATCTTGTAAACCTTGTTGCAGGATGGTTTCTGGGGGCGGTAAAGAACTATAGGACTTCTTATTTGCTGACCTTTTTACTCTTTCCAGTTCAGAGGTAACACCTGAAGAAGTGGGGCGCACACTGTCCCTGCTCCTGTTGCATTTCCTCGGGTTGTATACTGCGGGTCTGGGTATGCTGGAAGGTCGAGTAGAAGGTCGATTCGAGGATTTCATCTTTCTGTTAATGCCAGGTGAATGAGAACTAACATGTTTGTCACATAACACAGAAGAGTATAAGTGAGGAGCTGAAATTTTTGGGCTCCGTAGTGAATTTGTGTTGTTTTGCTTTTCTGTGGCCTGTCTTGTGTGATGCTGCGTTCTAGAACTGAGGCCATGTGCTGAGGAATCCAAGTGTTGTTCACTAGATGCGCCCCATGCAGTGTTTAAAATATAGAGGCGGTTTGTCTGTGAAGCCATGGAGTCCATGTTTAAAACTTGCCCAGTATCTTGCACTGAGTCACATTTTAGATAAGATCCCTTTTGTTCACGAATTACCAGAGTAGCTGGGTATTTAAAATGATACAAAATCCCCCTTTGTTGGAGTTGCTGTTTCACATCAAAAAACATTTTCCTCTTTTCTACAACCTCTGAGGAGAAGTCTTGGTAAATCGAGATTATCTCCCCCTTCAGTTTAAAACCTTTTTAATTCTAGCCAGCTTCAAAATTTCCTCTTTTGTGGTAAATCAGAGGAAATAAGCAACAATAGGTCTGGGTCTCCCATTTGTAGACTTGGGGCCCAAAGATCTACGAGCTTGTACAATTTCCAGTGGCCATGGTCACTGATGTCCCAACAAATCTGGTAAAAAAATGTTGCAGAAAGTTTACCATATTACCCCCTTCCACACCTTCAGGTACCCCCAACAACCTCAGATTATTACTTCACCCCCGATTTTCTAAATCATCTACCTTCTCCAACAGATAGGTGATCTGACTGCTCTGCCTCTGCGTTACTTGTTGAAGAAAATCTATTGTACTAGTGAGTTCACAAAGTCTGGTACAATTTGCTTCAATTTTAGAGGATATTTCTTCATTGTGTTTAGCCAGAGCTGTTGTGATGTCCAGTTGTAGATCTGCTGGCATATTTTTTAGTTGATTTATGCCTTTTTTGTGGCATTAGTACTATCAGAACTGACCTCTCTGCTAATAGGAGCACTTTTGTCATCAGGGAACTTTAAGGCACTGGCCGGCATCTTAGAACAAAGCAGAGGTCCATGGTATTAAAATATTATTTATATAGCAAAAACTTCACTCCCACACAAAATATTTACACTATCTGGTAGCTGCCGAGCTCCGACAAACGAACGTGAACTAGTGGTCCAAGATTTTTTAAATTATACGCTTAAAATATGAGGGAATCATGGGTGAAGCATCAGCTCAGTTTCTTCAGCCCTCCATCACTTTCAAGCGCCAGCATACGCTCCAATATGTATACCTTTGAGGAAAGGAGGGAGAGGGGGGAACATGATAGAAACTTTTAAGTACCTCAGTGGAATCAACTAAGTCCAAGAGGGTTGTAGCTTTCAGAAAAAGAGATGTGCAAGAACAAGGGGATACAATTTGAAGATAGAGGGGGGAAGGCTGAGGGGAAATGTGAGGAAGTATTTTTTCACAGGTGGATGCATGGAACCACCTTCCTGAGGAGGTTATGGGGTCTAAAACTGTGGGAGAATTCAAGAATGCATGGGACAGACATAAGGCAATTCTTGTGGGGGGTAGGAAGAAATAGTCTGCTGGTTAACTAGGATCTTCAGCTTATCCAGTAGGTAGGAAAATGGGCAGACTAGGTGGGCCAAGCGGTCCTTATCTACCATCATAGTCTATGTTTCTATGTACCCCAGTTCGGATGACAGTCCAGTTGCAATTAGGCAGTGTCTCTGTGCAAACCGTATGCGCTGCTGTTCTCTCCAATCTCCTGACAGGCCGATCGCTCCAGGAGCAAGTCTTCGGTCCACACCAGGTGAAATTCGCTCTTTCACAATTCAGTATTCTGGTCACAGCAACAGCAATTTTGGATAAAGTCCAAATATTAAATTGCAGACTTCTTCACATGAAAAGATGGTAGCAGTCAGGCCAGACACAGCCTTACCATCGATTCCCCTGCACTACCGCACAGGAGCAGCTGCTCGAATTACTCAAACTGTTCACTCTCTCAACTCCCACTCTACACTGACTCACTGCTGCAGGCAGCTCTGGGATTTCCCAGTGATCCAAAAGGTTTGGTTGGTTGATCCATCTGTCGGTCACAGCAAGGGCTCCCCCTCCAGGTCCATTTAGGTGCCAAACAATAAAAACAACAATTCCTACAGAAATTCACTCCCATAAGACCTCTGGGGACAGTCTCCATCTTAAAGTCCCCCAAGGTACCGATTGGACCAAACTGGCAGTCCAGAACCAAAATGGTGGTGCTTAGCAGAAAGTCCATGCTGCAATGGAAGCAGATTAGACAAACTACTATATTATTATTTCTAAAGCAGATAATCAAAAAAAAATCACAGAGCCTATTAGGGCTTCCTCTGTGCAATTAGTGATGGCCGAATGAAGTGGCTGTATTGCAGCCCGGCAGGGACTCGAGCGTGAAACTACTCGGCCCCCACCCAGATTAATTATTACCTACAAGACAGATACCACTTTAAGAGACAGGCACAGAGGCTAACAGGGCACTCACATGCAAACACTTTTATACTGCTTAGCCACAGAACTAGCAGTGGGCACTAGGTAAGCCCAGGAAGACATTTTAGGAACCCCCATTTGTAGGGGTGGTTACACCTGGAACAGTCTTCCAGTAGAGGTGGTGGGGTAAAAACAGGGGTGGGCTTCAAACATGCATGAGATAGGCACAAAAGAGTCTTGGTAGGAAAGTGTGGGGGGGAAGTAGACGGAGATCAAGTAGTGTCTGCAGTGACAGTATAGGTAAGGACAAACTGAGCAGGTTGGGTGAGCCAAGCAGATCTTATCTCCCCACAAATATCGTACTATGTTGCTATGCTTCTATGTTGTAGTAAACAGTGAACGGCACTAATTTTTACATTACTGCATATTATTTTAACATGATGTGTGTAAGCCCCCCAAATTGGGCTTACCTTCTGAGCCATGGTACTCTGTTGCCCAGTCAGGATGGTCAGGGGTCCAGGTCTGGATCTGGACCCATGGCTCCACTCTTGTGCGGCTCTGGTCCCCCTGTTCCTGGTGCACAATCTGTGGTGAGTGGGCCGAGCACCAGGGTTGTAGTTTAACACCTCCAGGCACACTTTTGGGAAGCTGTAAGGCCAGTAGGGCAAACTATAAAAATAAAATATTTGTAAACAGTTTTTTCAGTGGTCCACGCATGCACGGCCACTGAGTTTTCAAAACTTTAAAGGAGCAGCTGCTCCTGTGGTTTCAGCACCAGCTGGTGCCTGTGGGGCAAAATGTAAATTGTTAATCTGTATAGGCCAGGTGGCGCTGAAGGCTGAGGCACTGGTCGCCTTACCTCGCACTACGCTGGCGACCCATGTTCGGGAATGAGTATGAGCCACCGGGGGTAGTTAGGGGAGGAGAAGGATTGAGCATCTGATGGACTGCTCTCCTTCTCTGTGGAGGGGGTCCTCAGTGGTCAGTGCCCATTCACCCCCTAGTGGATGCTGGGGGACAAGGCACCATGCTGCATGTTGGGGAGGAGTTGGGGCAGATGCTTTGAGGGAGTGCGTGCGGATGCGTGCGCGCTCCCCTCCGTTGGTGTCATTGTATGCCCCCAGCTCCAGGGAAAAACACTGGAGGAGAAAGGAACTGCCGCAGCACAATGGGGGAAGGCGCCTCGCAGGCTCTGCTCCAGGCTAGCCACGGCCCAGGCCCACTGAAAATTGGACTTTGGTGGGGGGTTGGGAAACCCCGCCAACCCTGCCGGGGGGGGGCAAGTCCTGGAGTTTGGATCAGGACAAGCTGGTGGATGCCAGGGGACAGGGCTGGGGATGCCCTCCAGGGTACAAGCCAGCAGAGGAGTAGAAGGAAGAGGAAAAAAAAAAATACTTAATTTGTGGGACTACAGGTACCATAGGGCTGTTGGGGGCTCTGTGAGTTTGGCACCCAAGATTTGGTCCACTCCTCTTGTATCTTGTTGCACGACTCAACTACCCTTTCTATGAAGAAAGTACTGTACTTCCTCGCATTGCCCCCTTCCAGCCTCATATCATGGCCCCTAGTCCTGGTGCCCTTCCTTTTTTGTAAGTAGCTTCCCTCCCCTACTTTATTTATCCCTCTGACATATTTGAATGCCTGTATTGTGTCTCCTCTCTCCTGTCTTACCTCTAATGAGTACATGTTTAAATCCCTTAACCTGTCTTCATAGTTTTTGTGATGCATTCCCCTTGACCATTTTGGCAGCTCTTCTCTGCACTGTCTCCATCTGATGAATGTCCTTTCTGAGATGGGTCCTCCAGAACTGGACACATTATTCAAGGTGAGGCCTTAACAGAGACTTACAAAGGGGTAATATTACCTCATCCTTCCTACTTGTTATTCCTCTCCCTATGCAGTCAAGCATCCTGTTCACTTTTCCCACTGCCATTCCGCACTGTTTTGCCACCTTGAGGTCACCTGTTATGATGACTCCCAGGTCTCTTTCCTGACTAGTTGCTGCTACCTCTTCTCCTCCTAGTTGGTAAGTTCCCCTCAGGTTGTTAAGGCCCTAATGCATGACTTTACACTTTTTAGTATTAAATCCCAGCTGCCGTACCCCTGACCATTCCTCCAGCTTGTTCAGATCTCTTCCTATTCTTTCCACTCCTTCCTGTGTGTTGACCCTGTTGCAGATTTTTGTGTCATCTGCAAACAGGTATACTTTCCCTTCCAGTCCTTCTGCTATGTCCCCTATAAAAATATTGTAAAGCAGTGCCAGTACTGATCCCTGTGATAACCCACTTGTCACTTCCCCCTCTTCTGATCTTACCCTATTCATTACAATCCGCTGTCTCCTGTTGCTTAACCAGTTTTGCACCCACCATACCACTTTTGTCCCCAGCCCTAGTTTGTTCGGCTTGTTTAATAATCTCCTGTGGGGGATCGTGTCAGAGGCCATCCTGAAGTCAAGGTAGGCCGCATCCACTGCCCCTCTCCCTGATTCACAACTTTTGTCACCCAGTCAAAGAACTCTATTAGGTTGGTTTGGCATGATCTCCCTTCCATGAAGCCATGCTGTCTTGGATCCTGTAACTTATTAATGGTCAGGTACCCACCATTCTTTCTTTTATTAATGTCTCCATGACCTTGCCCACCACTGTCATCAGGCTTACTGGTCTATAGTTCCCCGCCTCCTCTCTGTTCCCACCCTTGTGGATCGGCACCACGTCTGCTTTCCTCCAGTCCTCCAGCACCCATGTCCATTGATTGGCTGAACAGGGCTGCCAGGGGTTAGTTCTTTTAGTATCTTTAGATGAGTTCCATCAGGTCCCATAGCCTTGTCCACCTTTAATTTCTCCAGTTCCTCAAGTACCCTGTCCTCTGAAAAGGGGCTTCTGTCTACCCCCCCAACTGACTTTTCTCATTTACCTGTGGACCAATTCCCTCTTTCTCCTTAGTGAATACTGAACAAAAGTACTTGTTCAGTATGTCTGCCTTCTTCTCGTCCTCCTCTACACTCTCTTCCCCTTCCATCTTAATTCTCATGATCCCAGCCTTGTTTTTTCTTTTTTCGCAGACTTATCGGTGCTTCCCTAACTTCTTTTATTGCTTCTCTTCTCTTATTCCTATATTCCTCCCTATCCTGTTCCCTGTGTTGTCTTGTACTTTCTGAAGGCCAGTCTTTTAGCCTTAACAGCTTCCGATACCTTCCGGGAGAACCAGAGTGGTTTCCTTTCCCTTTAGTTTTTTGATACCTGCTTTATACATAGGCTCACAACTTCCTCTGAGGCTTTCTTTATTTTCTTCCACTTTTCCTCTACACCTTCCCCTTCCCCTTCCTGGATCGGTGACAGTACTCTGCTAACACCCCTCCCGTTCTCCCGAAGTCTGCTCTCCTGCAATCCAGGACTTTGGTCTGGATGTGAAATGTTTCCTGCCCTGTCCTTATCTTGAAGCATACTGTATTATGGTCACTCATCCCCAGGCGATCCCCCACTGTGACTGAAATAACACTGTCCCTGTTTGTTAGCACCAGGTCCAGTATGGCCCTCTCCCTGGTTTGTTTATTTATTTGAAAGAGTTTCAGCAGGAAAGACATACAGAGCTGCAAAAGCTAATTTACAGAAGCATCCTGGGGGAAGGGGAAAGGTGGAAATACAATTGATAAAAATAGTACATAAATGAGGAAAGAAGCTTGGACATGCATCCTAATACATTCAAAACTAACCAAACGTTTGTGGAATAGATAGGCAACACATGTCAACCAGATAGGAGTAGTGCATAACTGCAACTATATACAACACACATATTAAAAAAAGTTACATGACCCATGCTCAGTTTCACCCCTCCGGGATGCACACCCCGCAAGGGGATTGGCAGTGAACAGGACAGGTACATAGGTAGGGTTAGGGGGTAAATGGGGGAGGGAAAGCTGGTACTAGCATTAAAATAAAGGAAAGTAGTTCATAACACGTAAGAGCAGACAGCATTTAGATGAAACAACTAAATGAAGTAGCTGATGTGACAGGGACCTCCTGCCACTCTTGAGGACTGACCTTTTCTTAAATCTATTGCAACAGTTCTTCTATTTCTTAGCCTAATCTATCCTTTATAATTTTAGTCAATAATGTTGGCCACCTATGGCACCCCCTTCTCTTTCTTGACTATGCTATAGTGTCCTCTTTAATTTTCCTTTTCCCTTTAAGGTCCTCGTACAGGGAGGTTATTGTGGTGACCTCCAAGCATATGTACAACAGGTTGTGTTTATCATTGTTGGATTTAGTATGTAATAGCACTATGTCATAAAATACCTTGATGTATATACCTTATGTTTATGAAACCTGTAAATGTTAAAAATACCATGGCACTATTTGTTTTTCATAAAGACAAAAAGTACTAGGTGACTATTATAGAAATTAAGTTAGTTGTGCTATTTAAAATGCATGTAAATTACTGTAAACTGAACAAGTCTGAAATATCATGCTGATCTGCATCTATCCCATGATGCTTTGCATTATGGAAGTATGTATGATCTTGTATTTTTTTGAAACTTTATGTGTTGCCTGTGCCCTTTGGGGTAACCCTTTTTTCAGTGATTCTGCATTGAGGTTCTTTGTGTATAGCTTTTTTTTTTCATTTTGAGCCCCCACTACCCAAGCAAACAAGGCCCACATAGGGATGAAGGGTTTTCACTGAAAAGTGGTTAGATCAGAGATCAGTGTCAGTAGGTGCTGGCTAAGTGCAGAGAAAGGACATTCATAGTCTGTTGCTGCAAACTGAAGTACTGAAGAAGGAATATGCTATTGCTGAAGGTTATTTACTGTAGTTTGAATAAACATCACACAGAGATTGTGTGTTGAACTTGAAGTTCGGTGTCTGGTCCATCTGTTATCCCACAACCCCTCCACAGCTGAAGTTGTGAAAAATGAATAGGAGAGAGGGTACAAGGAGGGAGGGAGAAGAAGGCAAACCATATCCCTCGAGGACAAGTTCTACACTGTTCCATGTAAACCCAGCCAGTCCTGAAGGTATAAGGCAAGCCAGGGAGATGGCAGAAGTGGGTAAGAAAGGAGAGAAAAGAACAGAACAGTAGTAAAGGAAATGATAGAAAGTGAAAGTGTGGAGGGACAGAAGTCAAAGAGGATTTGGAGGGAAGGGGTGAGTGGCTAGCCATTTAAACCACACTGCTCGATGTAAACCCAACCAGTGATATGTTTACAGCATGCCAGGCAAGTGGCAAAGGAGATCTACATTGGAAAACTAGACAGTAACAGGGGAGAGGGGTGGTAGTGCAGGTGATGTGGGTTGGGGCAGTTACAGGAAGGAGAAATGTGGTGACACAGAAGAAAGGACAGAGAGTGAATAGAAGGGATAGAGCAGATATCTAAGGGGAGAGAGTTCCAGGTGTTTGGAAAGCGATAGGAGAAAGCAGCTCTCCCTGAGTAAGAGGTTTGGGCAGGAATGGCAAGGTTCCTGTGGGGGGGAACTTCAGAAGGGGTAGGTGAGGGTGGGAGGGATTGAGAGAAGAGAGAGCAGATAAGGTGGGGGGAGCCAAGCCAGTACTCCCCAACTAATGAGGCAAAGTGGGTAAGACGGCTTGTCCCAAGAGGACCTGCAAAACAGTTTCTACCAGTTAGAGGACTGGTTCTCCAGGCACAAACTGCTGCTCAACCATTAAAAAAACCAAAATAATGCTGTTCACCAGCCCACACTCCAAAAAGGAAAACCTCAGTCTCAACAGTCAATAAAAAAAATGAAGCCCTCAAACAAGTAAGGACATTCAAGTACCTAAGTACATATCGATGACTCATCTCGCTCAGTGCTCTTTTGCTTACTGAGCCCCACACTGGATTAATGAACTCCCTGCTGAACTAGCCAACTCCAAGATCAGCTCTTTTAAAAAAGAATTGAAGCACTACCTAACTACTTCCAGCAGCTGTGATTGCTAAACGACCTCAAAATCTTCACCCTCAAGACAGCTTTTTTCCCTCTGCTTTAGCTAAGCTGACTTCACCTTACCTCAGGGACCTCTAATTGACCCTTTTACACCCCCCTTATCTCCCTGCCACCAGCCTCCTCTTTCTACTTCCTCATCCCCACTGTCTACCCAACCTCAACTGCACACCTCTAACCTGCACCCTCCCCATGGAACCTCCTCCCCGGCCCCTCCCGTAACCACTTGTACCCATCTCTCACTTTCTGGCCTCCCATCACTTTACTGATACAATTGTGACAATCCCACATCTCTGGGTGCTGGCCTATGGATCTCCATACCCTCCCTAATTTTTTGTAGTTCGTCTATGTGTCATATCTTTATCTTATTGTATAGCATTACTTGTACTTGATTTGACTACTGATGTTATGTGCTCTGTAAATTCATACTTGCTCTTGTATGTCCAATATGCTTGTCTGCCATTGTATTGTTCTCCTTGATGTGGAACCTTTGTAAATGAGCTCTGAGCTCAAAGGCTGTATCCAAAAATTAAAATAAATAAATAAAAAGAGGGGAATGAGAGATTGATGTATAGGTCACAGTGGTGAGTGCGTGGTGGACAGGCAAGAGCAAAGTAACAGAAGAAGTTGAAGAGAGTGTCCAAACTGGCAAGGGTGGACTTAGGGGTGACACTATAGACTATGTCACCAAAGTCAAAAATAGGGAGGATCATTTTCTGAACGATCTCACCACGGGCCAGTGGAGGGAGGCAGTCATGGTGTCTGTATGGAGCATCCAGTTTTAGCATCCAAATGACCAGTGAAGTCAAGGTTCCTGTCGAGCCAAAGCCCAAGGTATTTGAGGGAGGAGACATCCTCTAATGTGGACCACTCAGTGGTATGAAAGGAAAGAATGACAGTAAGTCTAGCAAGCTTTTGCCTAGTGCCAAAGATCATAGATACCATCTTTTTGGCATCAAGTGACAATTGTTTCGAGCAAAACCAGTGTTGGACATTACTGAAGTCTGAGTGAAGGTTTACTGCCACATCAGCGGGGGAAGTACCAGAGGCATACAAAACAGTATTATTTGCGTACATGTGATTATCAGCTGAAAAGCAGGATGAAGGTAAATAGTTCAGGAATATCGAGAAAAGTATTGGTTCAAGCCCTGAGACCTGAGGGACTCCGGTGTTATTAGGGAGAGGGAGGTGCTTATGGGCAGAGTAGGTGGGCCAAGCAGTCCTTATCTGCCGTCAAAATCTGTTTCTATGTATCCTGACTAATTGGGACCTATCCATAAGATAGGAATGAACCAATGAATGGCAGAATAGAGAGGCCAACTGAAGGGAGCTTGCTAAGGAGAAGGGAGTAGGAAACAGTGTCAGAGGCTTTGGCCAGGTCGACAAAGATGGCCGAAGTGATACGACCCTGATCCATGCCAGAGAGAATGGAGTCAGTAAGCTGTAGAACGGAGGTTGTGGTGGAGTGGTCTTGAGGAAACCAGACTGGAAAGGTGTGAAAAAGGAGTAGGAGTCAAGGAAAGGAGAGAGCTGACCCAGAACTAGGTGCTGTTGGAGTTTAGCAAGGATAGGAAGCCGAGATATCGGCCTGAAGTTACTCGGGTTAGAGGAGTCACCACCTTTGGGAAGGGGGACGACAGTGGCATGCTTCCAGTCATCAGAGATAGTGCCAAGTGTGAAGGAGAGATTCAAAAGGTGGAGAGTGGAGAGCAATAGCATGAGCAGAAAGGTGCAGGAGCTTTGGATCAAGCCCATCTGGACTTTTGTCCTTTTACTTTTTTCATAATTTTGCTATCCCTTTTTTGCTTGCAATTATTCATCTCACAAATAAAAAAAAGGCTTGCCACTTTTATCACTCTTTTAAAATACTTTCATTTCCTTTTTTCACACTTAGCTGCCACCCAGCTTAGGCTATGTTTGCAGCAGTCCCACAGGGGGACATTGTCTGTGCTCCCACTTCCTGAGAGGAGATCCATCCATGGGATGCTCTATCTTACATCCCCCTTCCCCGACTGGTCCCCCGAGTAACCAACATCCTTTCGAAAACTCGATTCACTGGAGCAGTTAGTACTACTAAT
Source organism: Neoceratodus forsteri (assembly GCA_016271365.2). Taxonomy (NCBI): domain Eukaryota; kingdom Metazoa; phylum Chordata; order Ceratodontiformes; family Ceratodontidae; genus Neoceratodus; species Neoceratodus forsteri. Next base: position 77,936,884 of record CM028133.1, on the reverse strand, counting down.
TGTACTGTAACACTACAGGGTTGGCTCTTTCTTTTTATTTTAACCAAAACATTTGTTTGTTTTTAATCAGTTTTTTTTTCATCTATGCCATCACCAGGGATCTATACTGTAATCAGACACGGATGTACCCTCAGATCAGACAGGGATATACCCTGCCCTGTAATCAGACAGATAATGGAGTATACCCAGTTCAGGCTATATGAGCCATCATTGAGCCAGTATGGATTTTTTTGTTCAGCCATGTACATTCCCCCTGACACAGTGCCCAACTCCACTCCTGAGCCTAGCCCATCGGGGCAGCCACACAACCAAAACTTTTTTTTCAACTCATCTTTATTCAAGAGTTTAAAATATGTTTCATACCAAAAACCACAACTGTAGTATTTCTGACTACAGTACATATATACAAATATCCAATTCAGGATTTCTGGATTACATATTTTTGTTCACTTTCATGGTCATTTAGCTGGGTCTAGACTCTTGGATTCACCAAATGTCTATTCCTTTCCATGTCTAATCCTCTGATACGCATACATTAATCAATATGTAATAACTATTAAGCTCATTATAAACTCTACTTTATATCTTAACATCCTTCAACCAGGAAAGAAAAGTTAATAACAATTAAAATACTGTCTATTAAACAAAACATTTTGACAGTGCCATGTTGGACTCCTATTGGGTTGGGGATCCCTGCAAGGAAACCAACATGGCACTATATAAAAAAATGTTTCATGAGGCTTTGCACTTGAGCCCTCCTTAAAAATGAAATGAAAGTGTTAAAAAGAGCAATAAAAGCAGGCAGTCTGTTTTATTTGTGTGCTAAATAATTGTAAGAAAGAAAAGCGACTGCAACTCCCCGCATACTCTGGTAACTTGCTACTATCGTGGACACTGCCGTTATCTACTCAGTCACCCTTTTACACCACCTGGAATGCAATCTTCAATTGTTCTCCCTTCATAAACTCATTCTAAACTACAAAAAGACTAAAGTGATGATGTTTGCCAACCCACAGAATAAAAATCAAAGTCTGCCGCTGATGATATTCAGTAACCAACGCCAGCCACTGGAGCAAGTCAGTAGCTTCAAATACCTTGGAATCACCTTGACTCCTCCCTTTCCTACCACAAACATGTCAGTCATGTCAGTCTGGTCTGTAAAGCAGCTAATACCAGAACTGGCCTACGTTATTGTCATAGGTCATGCGTGACAACTGATGCCCTCCCTCTGGTCATAACCAGCTTAGTACTATCTATAGTTGACCGCGGTATCATCATCTATGGCTCTGTAACTGATACAGTGTTACACAGAGTCAAGGTCGCACTCAACAAAGCATGTAGCCTTGTAGTGGGAGGGCACAGGCTCACCCATATCTGTGACCTTTACGATCAAGCAAACTGGTTAAATTTTAAGAGTAGGCTTTTCTACCAGACCTGCGCGCTGGTGAAAAAGATAACCTTGGGCCTCTCTCCATTATCAGCACAGCATCTCCTCATTCCTGCCCCCACTCCCTCGGCAACCAGAAACTCCTCAAAGGCCTTCTTCCAAGTCCCACTCTAAAGAACAGCCCTGGGGCAGCGGGATTTCATGTATAGGCCCCTGTCTGGATAAATGACCTGCCTTCTAAGATCTTTTCTGAAATAAAGATTGGCCCCTTTAAACTTAAACTCCGGCAGAACCTCCTAGCAATAAGCAGCTGTGACTTCCCATAGCCTTATCTTCTTCCTTGCTGTCTTGCATTGCCTGTTCACCCCTGAATAATTTATGTCCTGACAATGTCATCTTAGACAGCTCTAACCCTCCTTCCCCATTCACCTCCATCCCTCTTCTCCCATCCTCTTACTCCTTGTAATTCCGAGATTCTAATAAATAAATACATGATGATGACAGTAAAAACACGCCTCTAAAGAAGTCCCACTGGCAAAATGTGAATTTATGTTCAATGGGAAATTGATATTAGAAATGGCCTGTATCTTTTGGCTTTCAGCAAATTGCAACTTGTAACTTCCGAGTGCGTGGACTCCTACACTACTAATCCTATCGTTATCATTTATCATTATGCCAAAAGAAGAAGGCTTTGCAAATGTATCTTGTCTTATCTACACTGGTGTCTTGCGTCTTCATTTACTGTGTCTCATACTCATTAAATCAAAGGCTATGACTGCTGTTCAATGGGAGGAAGCAACCAGCTACACCCCCTGCCTGAGCTATTTAAGTTAGCTTCCTGCAGTCTCACTCTGATGCATTGTTTGCTGCAGCTGGAGGCTCTGCTGGAACTCACCACCCCCTTCTCCCGGTGTTTTCTTTCCTACTTCTTTAAAGCTTTTGGGGATTTCTGCTCCCTTGTACCTCTGCCTTTCTAGGTCTGTATTTTGCTTTTGCTTCCTTGCTGTTGTTTTGCCTTTTTAGTCCCCTATTCTTGCCACACTTTCTCTCTTGGTTCCTGTGTTTGTCTCTGCTTTTGTATCTTTTGGGGATTCCTAGCTGTCAGCATTCTGCCTTTATCATTTTCTTTGCTTTGTGCTTATACTGGCTCTAGAATTTGCTGTTTTTTCTGTACCGGTTGCAATCTCCCTGCGTACCTACACTGTTTTTTTTTTTGTATCATTTGCAGTCTCCTGTTCATCTAAACTCACCTCCACTGGTGAATCCCCCTTCCCACAGGCAGACCGCCGAAGCTCCACCCAGTAGTGGCCATTAACCACAAGCTGTTACAGTGTATTGTATATCTATAATATATTACAGCTGATTAAGCCCTCCTAAATTTGAAAAGTCAGCTCATGAGTTGATGTATAGCTGTTTCAGTCCTCCTATATTTTAAATACAAGTACATTTTTTCTAAGTTGTTTATGCACTCCCACATTGTCTCTGTCCTCCTTTCAGCTCACTTCTTTACACTTTCCCTGTCCTCTTACTTTTCTGTACACTCATCCTAAGTTCTTTCCAGAGTAACCTGAGCTTCTTTCAAACCAACCCCCCACCTGCTTATTTAATCCCTGTGTAGCCTCCCATTCCTTCTTATCTCCACAGCTGAATCCCCCTCCCAGCAAGCAGAGTGCCGGAGCTCCACACAGTAGCAGCCATTAACCACAAGGTATGCAGAACAGCACAGACTACAGTGACTTTTTGAACTTGACACCCTTTTCGAACAGTACCTCCTTAGCCAGTAGCTCAATCTTACAGTGCTTCTCCTAAGTGCTGGAAAGTAGAAACTGTATTTTTTTTCATTGTAAAGTAGTAGAAGTAGATCAAGCATTTAATTAATGCCTCTAATTAGTGTCTTTTAAAAAATATCTTGATTCCGGACCTTGCTGTTACAGCATATTGTACTGCAACTTATTTTAGCCAGTAGCCTCAGCTAGTCCCACTGCCACTAACGTGGCAGCTCCCCACACTCCCGACCCCCCCCCCGTTAACAAATCTCCATTAGCAGGTTATCACACTATGCCACTAGAGGGCATTTAAATTGACAAGGAAACAGAACTGTGGGTTAGTGCTCAGAATGGGGCTGAAAGTGCCCGGTGCTCGCTGCAGCTCCTTATTGCCACCCACATGGCCACACATGCAACACATATAACAATTAATAAAAACATAGACCAACCAGAATTTACTACTCCCTGCCTCAGTGTAGGATCAAAGAGTCTCTTACTGCAGCCTGTCACTATGATTAAGCTCATATGGGCAGTGATGCTCACACTTCTGGTACTGGTTAAACAACAGTCACCCCTTCCTACTCACCTTGCCATAGATGACACAGGTCTTAAAATAACGCACAATGGTACATACCCTACCTCGCCAGTCACTACTAAATGTCAACACTGCGATACAGCCTCTGTGTCACAACTGGTTAAAATGAAGTTCCTGGTAAACTCAAGCAACAAGCGTAGGTCCTGCCCACCCATGCCTCTAGTACCTAGTCTACCTAAACTAAAACACTTCAAACACCACCTTCAGCGGGTAAAAACCTTGTGGCACATTAATGTGAAAAAGGTAGTCTTAATTTTACTGCTGCTCTCAGGTAATGTTCATCCTAATCCCAGTCCCCTTAACACCAATGCTAAGTCGTGTCACAAGAATGGATGCCTGAAGATTGCATCCCTAAACACTGGCAGCCTCCTGCCTAAATTTGCCCAGTTCCAAGCTTGGTTTCATCAAGAAAGGGCTGACATTGTATGCCTTGCTGAAACCTGGCTTACACACAAAATAAAGGATAATGCTGTAACATTAGAGGGACACACTGTATTCAGGCAGGACATGAAAACAAAAAGGGGAGGGATTGCCTTACGTATATCAGGGATTCCTTACAGGGGTGTCAGCTCCCTAAAGTGGTAACTCCTGTGACCATGAATTCCTAGCCATAAAAATCCTACTTGGGTCACAAAATAAACCCCTCATAATTGCCTCTGTCTACCTACCACCAGGAAGGGTTAAAGTGGGCTTGGATAAGAGTCTGGAAAACATCAAGCAGATCAAAAGAAACAATGAGCTCATTGTGGCAGGTGACATCAACCTAAACTGGATCAGCAACGACTCTAATCCTCAGAAGGATCTTGTTGAGGGAGTCTACCTCACTCAAATGGTTGGTGAACACACATGTTTTAACTATAAAAATGGGACCAGCACCCTCATAGACGGGATCCTGGCTAGCTGCCCATCCAGGTTAATAGGAGTCATAGTACTTCCAGACTCCTTAAGTGACCACTTACCAATAACATGCTGCTGGACTAATAAGACAGAGAAAACAACACCCACAGTCATTGAAAGCAGGGTTCTAAAAAGGGGCCTACTTAACTCCTTAAAAGCGACTATTGCCCTGATAGACTGGTCCCCTCTGGACATCATTTAGGAGGTGGAACAAGCCCTGCAACACTTCACTGAGAAACTCACTGCTCTCTGTGACATACTGTATATGCACTCATTCACAAAAGGAAACTCTGAGGCACATGCAATGGATGGATCTCTTGAGGCTTGCTGGAGCAAATGAGGGAAAGGGATGACCTTTGGTACAAAGACAAAGCCACTTGCACTGCCCGTGATCATCAGATTTACCGGGCTGCAAGAAATAAATTTACCCATGACATAAGGTTGGCCAAAGCTAATTATCATAGAGAACAACCTGAGAAAACCTGTGGCACAGTAGAACGTTCTAGGATAATATAAAAGACCTCTCAGGGAAAGAAGACAAGAAACAGACCACTTTGCTCAACATAAAAGGAAACATCACCCAGGACCCCCTCCTGATTGCCGACACCTTCAACATAGCATTCATTGACCTGAGCTCTGTCCTTCCACCTGACTACCTCTCAGCACCCAGTCAAAGACTGGATACCCCTGTTGGTGACAACACCCACCATCCTTTTTACTTCAAGCGTATCTCAGTGCAGGAGGCCAAGAAATGTATAAAGAAGGTACTTGGCAAAACTAGGCAAGGAAGTGATAATTTAGATATGAAATTGGTGTCCCTAACCCTGGATGAGGTAACAGTACCCATCACAAAATGTTTTAATAAATCCCTCACCCTGGCCAAATTCCCCAAATTGTAGAAGCAGGCACTTGTCATTCCTGTTTACAAAAGTGGAGATCAGAAAAGTACAGCAAAATACAGGCTGATCTCCATCCTCTCCCTCTCTCCAAGGCCTTGGAGAGGATAGTATCAGACCAGCTCACAAACTACCTCCAAAAGTTTAATATACAATGCCCACAGCAGCATAGTTTTTGGAAAAAGCACAGTACCTCAACTGCCTTAGTGGAATTATCTGATCATGTCCACCAGGCCCTTGATACAGGCAGGTTCATGGGGTCAATTTTTATTAACCTCACAAAGGCCTTTGACACTGTTAACCACCACCTACTGCTGCAGCAGTTACTGCAGTTAGGCCTCTCTACAACTGCAATTGAATGGTTTAAGGACTACCTCCAATGCAGGTTGCAATCCATAAAAATTGGGACAGCAATATCAGCAACAAAAGAGGTTTTACTAGGCATCCCCCAAGGGTCTATTCTGGGTCCCTTACTGTTTAGCCTTTTCTAAAATGGCCTACCGACAGCTTGCCAGAGTAAGATCATTCTATACACTGATGATGTGGTTATACTGAACTGCAACTCCCAACTAGAACAACTCATTAAAAATCTACAGTCTACCTTAAACCAGGTGGAGGATTGGTTCGGCGAGCAGAAACTATTGTTCAACTATAAAGAAATAAGACCATGCTCTTTGCTAGCCACCAACACAGGAAAAAACCCATCAACTTACCATCACAAACAATAAGGCAGAGCCCCTAGAATAAGTTCAGGTGTTCAAATACTTGGAAATCTTAATTGATGATACCCTATCATACATGCACCATATTGACCATGTGGTTAAATCGGTCAGTACCAGGCTAGGGGTCCTGTATAGGCATAGAAATTATCTCAAACCAGCAGCACTAAGACTCTCAGTAAACAGCTCTATACTTTCAATCATTGATTATGGTCTGGTTGTGTACAACGCAGCAACTGATATGGCTCTTAAAAGAGTATCCACTGCCCTCAGTAAGGCATGCAGACTGATCCTATGGACAGACAAGCTCATGCATACTTCAAACTCTTTGAACAAGTCAAGTGTCTCAATCTGACTGTGAGGACCAAATCCCAGTACTGCTTACTGGGTAAAAAAGCACTAAAGGGTCTCTCCTCACCGTGTATCCTCCATAACTTTAACCTAGTCCATTCTCAACACTTTACCAGAAGCACCACCTGTGGCTCTCTCTGCATCCCATTCAGGAGAACTTCGCGTGGACAAAGATCCATAACTCACGTCATGTCACTGCCAGCCTTCAAGCATAAGCTTAGACAGCACCTAGCGGACAACAGTACCAGTGAGTGCCCCTATGGAACCTAACCCCTCCCTCAGGTCTCACCCCCCATCACTCATCTGTGTCCACGAAGGCCTACCCTATTTGACTATCTTACCCATGAAATTTACTTGCCCCAACTAAGCACTTTCCTTTCCACAACTGAGGGTCCACCTATGATCCCTCTGTTCCCTAATACTGACAAGGCCAAGCCTCCAAATCCTATTCTGGACACCACCCCTCCATCTCCCTTCCCGCTCCTACCCCACTACACCTCCGCCCTCCCTTTTTCACCCTTATCCATACTCTCCTTTCGCTCCTCCTCTCGACTAACTTTCTCCCCACTTCCTCCTCTTCTTTCACAGCCTCCCCGCTTACTCCTATCACTGCAACCTAAGTGACAAAGCTGTCTCCTGGCTGCTCCTGACGCTCTGTAGTGACTCTATTAACTATTCTACTCTCTGTGGGATTGCCTTGTACCCTTGAATTGTTTAACTGTTTAATGCTAATCTTAAACTGACTTGTTTATCTGCACTATGCACTTTGATTTATTGTTTTGTTTCTATATCCTTGTACTGTGTTTGACGTGGAATCTTTGTAAATGAGCTTTCAGCTCAATGGTACTTTCCGAATTACCAAATAAATAAATAAACTCCTTAGTTGCTTATGCCTGGCAGTCACTCCCTTTTGTGTTCAGTGGTTTCATTGCTACAGTATTTGTATGGGGACGTTTTTTCTACTTTTCCGTCGGCTGACCACTGTAGATAGATTTTGTGTACTACTGTGCCTGATGGTATTGCAATGTAATTTACACCTGTGTACTCAGACTTCTTAAGGGCGTTAGTGTGCTAGTCTTGCTCCCCATGAGTTTTAATGTGGAGCTTTATCTTTGTTGAACAGTGTTTCACCATAGCGTTCTTGCAGCAGTAGTATAGCTGTGTGACCATAGTAGCCCACTATATTTCTGTGTGATTTTACAGATTACTGTTAATTTTACCTCCGTTTCTGTTGTTCACTCTGCCTTCCAATTTGGATTTAGTGTGAGCACTCGCCCCTTGGGTCCATGCATGCAAAGGTGTAGGTTACCATCCCCATCCCTCCGAATTCCTCCCACTGTACTCGGCTCCCTATTGTTCTCACCCCCTCCCCACCATCTCTTTCTTAATTTCCCCACAGGGTCTCATCTTGCCTGCATTCCCACCCGGAGTCCCTGACCTGCTGCAGCACAGGATGCATCGAGCCACACAGCGAGGTATTTAAAATCCACATGCCTGTTACATCAGATGGTGTTAGCCAGTTGACACTTTGCGTCAACTGCCCCACCCACCTTTGTCCGGCACTTGATATATAGGTCACCTGAGTCTTGTGACCTGGTCACGTGACCTCCTGCTAATTTGGGAATCTCCCCAGTACCCCATTAGCATATTAGATTGTGCTGCAACTAGGGGTCACTGCTGAGCCCTCTGATTTCTTCTCTCCTTCTGCTGCCTCCGTCTACTGATCTCTCTCTCACCTCCCTATATTTCCTTGGATTACTCCTCTCTGAACCCCACTGTCAACCCAGTTTTCCTCTCCCAGCACCAGCCAATTTCGAACCCTCAACCTTCTATCCCAAGGGCAGTGACACTAACCATTACACCGTCGTAACACCCCTATCCCATGAATCAACAGATCCTTATAGGTTTTCCCTGTCCCCTTCCCCTCCTTCTCCTCCACTCTCTCAGCTCCTCTTGCTACCCACCTTCCCAACTTCACCACTGGTCGGTACCTCAATCCCCCCCATAGTCTCACAGTTGCACTTACCCTCCGGAAGTGTACACCCTTGCTAATGATTGAATATGCATTCCTGCTGCCCCTGTCTTAAAGCCCTTCCTATATTTCCCTCTCAGACCTAACTGACCACCCAGTCTCTATGACAAGGCCATCCATTAGGCTGCTACCTGGTTACACCTATTCTCCCTGTTGTTCAAGACGTGCTAATCTACTGACCATTGGTAATATGCTGCTCCATTGTAATTTACTGACTGTTGGTATAAAGGTAGCACTACTGTTTTGCACATAGCGTGATGTACCTTGCTTGTCTCTTTTGTATGTTAATGTCTGTAATGTGTCTTTGATGTGGAACCTTTGTAAAAGAGCTTTTGCTCAAAAGTATTTTCCAAACAATAAACAATCAATCAATCAATCAGTCAAACCTCTTAGTGTTTTTTTTTTGTTGACTCTATTCTAGTTTATAACCTTCACCCCCCCGCCCCATTCTCCTCATGACTGGTACATGACCCTCTGCCTACCAAGTACACTTAAACCAGTTATCCTACTGACCTCCACACACAATTTAATACAGTATGTTGTCCTTGCTCCCACCCTCCTCATTTCTTCCTATTTTCCTGTTCCCTATGCTTTCCTGCTACAACACTCCCCCTACTCCAGTCAGTAATGTCTAGCTCATGTCCAGCAGCCCCACCCAAGGTACTGCTCCCCTTACCTCTACCCAGCCATCTGTAATCATACCACTTGTAACTATGAGAGTCACCCCCTGGGTCTTCTTTCACCCATTTCCCCAATTCCTTTACCCCCTCTCCCTCATTCAACCACAAATAATCAGTCCCCCAAAGCTCACAGAGCTGGCTTTAAAAACCTCAAACTCTACCTATACAGGATCACCCTACTTCTCCTTCTCATATCAGGGAATGTTGACCCTAACCCTGGCCCTCTGCACTGCCCTCAAATGGAGACTACAAGAGGCAGCTGCCTTAAACTTGCAACGATCAGTATTCAGAGCCTCTTACCAAAACTTGATGACCTACAAGTTTTGGTGTCATAACACAACCCAGATGTTCTTATGCTGACTGAAACTTGGCTCTTGACTAAAATTCCTGACTCTGCCTTAACTATCTCTGGCTACTTACTGTTTGAAGCTGACAGGAAGGGTAAAAGGGCTGGGGGGGTGCACAATCTATCTGAAGGACTCACTGAAAGGGCAGTTACTTCCCCAGGGTATCCACACCCTCCACTTTTAATTGCTAGGTGTCAAAATACTCCTAGGACAAGTGGGTAAAGCCCTACATGTATTTGCTGCCTATGTGCCCCCCCCCCCGGGAAAAGAAATCAGGTATAAACATGGTGAAAGACCAACTGGAAATCTTGCCAAAGCAATCTGAGGTCGTTGTCATGAGCGTCCTCAGCATTAACTGGCTGGCCCCCCAATGCCGAACCCTTTAAAGATGCCATCACTGCTCATAACCTATCCCAATTGGTAACCTCTCCAACTAGAGCCAACCTAAGAACTGGCAACAACTCCCTCCTTGACCTTGTCTTGACCATGCACCCGCACAGACATTTTAACACCACAGTTCTTGCAGATGTAATGAGTGACCACTCACCTGTCATTACTCTCTGGTCTAACAAAACCCCCACCTAAATTCACTTATCACCATGTTCTGAAGAAAGGGAGACTTGACAAATTTCATGCCTGCCTTGCACAGTGTGACTGGTCACCTCTCGGCTCTTTCTCTAATATTGACCATGCGTTTAACTACCTTATCACACATTAACAAAGCCTGTGATCTCTTTGCCCCAGTGCGTAAATCAAAGTCCGGGGGTAACTAACCCCTGGATCACCGCTGAACTTTTAAGTAAAATGAAAGCTAGGGACAATCTTTGGCATATTGCACAGCACACTGGTAAACCTGTTGACAAGCAGTGCTATAGAGCTGCCAAAAATGCATGTACACAGGAAACCCATAGGGCTAAGATTGCACACTTTAAAACTGAGCTCACTAGCTCCTGGGGTAACAGCCAGAGCTTCTGGCAAAAAATCAAGGGCCTCGCTAGTAAGCCTTGTAAGGCATCTCCCACCATGGTAATTGTTAATGACACCCCTGTACAAGATCCAGTCTCAATCGCTGACACTTTCAATGTTGCTTTTACTGATCTCAGTCAGGTTCTACCCCCTGACTTCTTTGACGACTCTAACCCCCTTGAAACTACCGACCCTCCCCCTCATATCCACTTTTTTTTACTTCAGGAGAGTCACATTTGCTGAGGCCAAAAAATATTTTCTCAAGGTGTTAGTTAAAACCAGGTACAGTAGTAACACCCTGGACATGAAATTAGTACATCTCATGCTCAATGTCATGTTAAAGCCCCTTACCACCATATTGAGCCTATCTCTGTCACTGGGGCAGTTCCCCAAACAATAGAAGGCAGCAGTTGTCACACCAGCACACAAAAGTGGTGACAGGTCACTAGTCTCGAACTACCACCCCATTTCGATCCTACCACCACCATTATCCAAAGTCCTAAAGAAGGCAGTAGCTGACCAGCTGACCGAGTTCCTTACTTATTACAATATTCAGTGCCTCCAGCAGCATGGTTGTCGCTCAGCTCATAGCACCACCAGAGCCCTATTAGAATATACAGATTATCTTCACAAAACCTTGAACCATGAGCACTTAGTTGGGTCCATCTACATCGACCTGACCAAGGCTTTTGATACGGTTAATTACTCCCTCCTCCTTATCTCCCTTGCCTCCCTCGGCCTCTTCCACAATGTTACCGATTGGTTCAAAAGCTACCACAACCTCGGAACACAATAGGTTGAAATAAACAAGTCCCTGGTGTCCCACAAGGGTCCATCTTTGGACCTTTACTCTTCAGCATGTTCCTTAATACCCCACCTAAAGCCTGTGACAGCAACCTAGTCCTATATGCTGATGATGCAGTCCTTTTCTCCAGCCATGCTGACCTCCTCCCCCTCACCAATGATCTCCAACTAAATTTCACAAAAGTCGAATCCTGGTTTGCCAAACACAAACTACTTATGAACTATAAGAAAACTAAGATGATGCTCTTCTCAAGTCCACACAAGAAATATAAGCCTGCTAGTCTGACTGTCTACAACAGCCCTAATCAGCTACTTGAATTGGTTCATGAATTCAAGTACCTAGGAATCACACTAGACAGCTCTCTAACATACACCTCACATGTTAATAACATTGCCAAGCTGGTTAACAGTAGGTTAGGTATCCTGTATAGGCACAGGCACTGTCTCACATCTGTTGCCCTGGAATTAACTGTCACCAGTTTCAGTCATGTCGATCGCAGATTATGGCCTAATTATTTACAGTGCTGCCACTCATACCACTCTCAAACGGCTGACAACTGCACTTAACAAGGCCTGCAGGTTAATAACTGATGCTGATAAGTGCACTCATACCTGCGAACTGTACTCACAAACTGATTGGCTGCACTTACAAGGCTGTATAAAATACCATACCTGTCTATTTGCGAAAAAAGTCTGCCTTGCGTTAACTGCCCTGGTAACCCAGCCCCTGCTTTCTCCAGCAGCTAACCAACATTCCACATGGAGTGCGTCTAGGCAGGTTTTCTTGTCCCCCGGTGCCGGACTTCTCAAGCCCAGCACACCTTCAGCTACAGAGCTCCTACTTGGCTAAATGATCTTCCTGCTGAAATCCTCGCTGAGCCCATACTTGGCACTTTCAAATAAAAACTGTGTTGTCACCTGACTATGTGCTGTAATTGTGACTGCACCCGCTAGCCACATCTCTCCCTCACTATGATAGTGTTACCCCATCTCACCTGCTCTTTTTCTACTACACTGCACTGGCCCCTGGCCTATGTCATTGTTGGCACCTTCTCCCTGTCCCCCTATCCCAACTGACCCACCTCTTTGCCATCCCTCCTGTAACCCCTCTTTTCCACCTTCTCCTCCTCCTCCTCTCTCTCTCCCCAGCATCCCCTCCTGTTGACCTAATCCCAGGACTGCCCCAGTTTCATCATAACCCACTCTGCTGGACCGCTATCTTGGTTTAATACCTTGTGGTGTGCACCCCTTTTGTAAAGAAAATGCATTACCATTCTTTTGCACCCCCCCAACACTTCGGCTTGCAACATGCCCACCCCTCCTTGTTTGCCCAGATGTTGCCAATTGTCTGCTGTATTCAGACTGCTGTTACCTGTATATTTCTATTACTGTTTATTGTTTAAATGCTGCCTCACCAATTGTTATCCTATCATCATTTGTTACTTTGTTGCTATTGTTTAAATGCTGCCTCACCAGTTGTTATCCTATCATAATTTGTTACTTTGTTGCTATTGTTTAAATGCTGCCTGACCAATTGTTATATTATCATCATTTGTTATATTGCCACTATTACCGTTTGTGATACCTACTTATCTCTTGCCCTCTGCACTGCCATACTATTGTAAGTTTTACCTACTGTTTTCTAGCCTACATTTCTGTATTTCTCCTCATGCCATATTTTAACTCTGTACGTTTCTTTACTGTTTTCCTTTGTGACGTGGAATCTTTTTAAAAGAACCCCTAGTTCAAAGGTATTTGCAATTCTAGTAATGAATAAATAAATTACTCACTCCAGCAGCACGCTGATTCCTGGTTTGATTGTCCCATGCTATTGAATTTCATATGCCATTGCATTCCCTAACAGTATTTATTCATTCTCTACAGCTTTACCATGCTGACTCTTATGAGACTCGGTGCTAACAGTTGCTCCCCACCTCATGCTGTCTTGCTGTCCTCAGTGCTGACAGCTGCACTTCACCTCATGCAGTCTCATATACTCAGTGCTAACAGCTGCACTCCCATTCATGCATTCTCTCATTGACCTCAGTGCTAACAGCTGCACTCCCATTCATGCATTCCCTCATTGACCTCAGTGCTAACAGCTGCACTCCCATTCATGCATTCTCTCATTGACCTCAGTGCTAACAGCTGCATTCCCTCATTGACCTCAGTGCTAACAGTTGCACTCCCATTCATGCATTCTCTCATTGACCTCAGTGCTAACAGCTGCACTCCCATTCATGCATTCTCTCATTGACCTCAGTGCTAACAGTTGCACTCCCATTCATGCATTCTCTCATTGACCTCAATGCTAACAGTTGCACTCCCACTCATGCTGTCTATTGCTGTTCTCAATACTACCAGTTGCACTGCCAATCCCACACTCTCAGTCACATCCTAGCCTCTCTCTACCTAACATAGCTCTGCTTCCTTGAAATCCACATCTTGAGAGAGGGTCCCTCACCGGGGGTGGGGTCCTTCTCTTTCTATCCTCTGGGTGAGAAGGTCCTCTGCTTTGGGGAAAGTCTTAGGTCATGCAGACAGCATCGACGGCACCTCTTAATGTAGCATTTAAGACTTCAGCTGCTGGAGGGTGGGGCCTCCAAGTCCCAGTGGGCTCCTTTAGCTGTGCTTACAGCGTTAGCAGCACTTTCAAAACTATTCTCCCAACATACACCTAAGGTTCACCTGGTCTCCATTCTCTACCCTCCCTTGTTCTTCCTGCTCCTCAAGGGTGAAGATTGCATAATCCTCCTGTTCTTGTCCCTTCAGAGCTCGGCCTTACCCCTCAAGGGTTTGGCTTCTCCTCTTAGCTTCTACTTGGAGGTCAGGTGAGTGCCTTTCAGTGGTTGTTGCTCACCTCTTCCACTGGGGGGTGGGTTCCCTTTTAGCTGCAGAGGCCATCGACTCCCTGCACCCCCACAGCTTTCCCATTAGAGGGACAGAGTGGGAGCTCTTCTTCTATAATCTTCCCTCTGAATTGGGTCTCTAAATTGCAGTAGTGAGCCATGATCTGTGCTTGCTGTGCCTACGTTAAGGACTAATCTTGAGATAGCAGCATTTCAGAATTTTGTCCCTAGGCTGTGAAAAAACATTCCATACGTGATTCACACTGGTACAACATCTGAGGGTTTCTGACAAGCATTTCATGAACATCTCTTGAGTACTTCCATGTATAAATGCTCCTCCATGAGGTAAACAGACATTTGGGATCTCTGCCTGGTTTCCATGTGATTACCTCATAACATGTGGCATTTATTGCAGCACCTTTGATTGATGACATTTTGTCTCAACTGCTGTATTCACTTACCATTATAATCAGTGTACCCTTGCATGTTGTGATATGTTTTGCTTTTCCCTATTGCTTCACTCGTGATTGTTGATACATATATTTAAACTGTTGCAACCCATACTCTCGTGCATGTTGTATTCCTTTGTATATTGTGATATGTGTGCTGTTCCTGTTATTGTAATCTCCTTGGCTGGGCCTAAAGAAGGACAGTTTCTGTCTAGTGCACCTAGCCAGTTAACAAAAACGAAATTAATTAATTAATTTATTAATCCCAAGTCTGTAGGGAAGGCAACCAAGGCCTTGCATCCCCAGAGGTTTCCCCATCATGTTTTTTTTTCTCTACTCTGTGCCAAAGGTCACAAAGGTTAGGTAGTCTGTAGACAGAAGTACATCAGGTAGTACGTTTACATAATACATGCTCACCTAGGTAGGTTTCCGCATTTGAGTTGGGGGTTGGATGGTGGCCTTTTCTTTTGCTGTTCCCTTTCTCCTTATGGAAGTTGTCTCCCCTCCCCCTGCTATCGATTCAGATATCACCAGTCGTTGCTCAGTCCAGTCCATTGCTATTACTGTTTATTACTAGTTGCTGTCAAGTCATGCTCATCCAGGAAATGCTTTCACCCCTTGCTGCTTTCTTTTTGGGGATCCTTCTTAACGTACCTTTAGCCTAAAAGAATTATCTTTCCATGGCACCTCTAGAGGTGGAACCATCCTCAAGAGGGTTCCTTTGCCTTCACAGGTAACCTGACAGGGTGGTAGTCCCCCATGGGACAGAGAATGTAAATGACCAAAGTATCTGCATAAAAGTCACAATACAGTCATTCAAATACTATCAGACTATCTATGAAGTTGCACAAGCATAAGTCCTCACTAAGCTATGCACACCAAATGAAATCAAAGGCTATGGCTGCAGTTCAGTGGGAGGGAGCAACCCGCCATGCCCTCTGCCTCAGCAATTTAAGTTAGCTTCCTGCAGTCTCACTTAGATGCATTGTTTCTTTGTCCCACCATCCTCCCCTCCTCCTCCAGCAGCATGCCTCTCTCCCCATTGTGATCCTTCCTAAGGCACCTTTAGCCTAAAGGAATTATCTTGTCATGGCACATCTAGGAGAGCAACCCTCCTCAAGAGGGTTCCTTTGCCTACAAGGGTACACCGACAGGGTGGTAGTTCCTTGTGGGACAGAGAGTGTGACTGGCCAAAGTATCTGCATAACAGTCACAACACATTCATTCACCTTCAGACTATCTATGAAGTTGCACAAGCACAACTCCTCACTAAGTTGCATATGCCGATTGAACTCATATTCAAATAGCATTTTCATATGCTGCCTGGCCTTGAGACATGACTGCAGCTAGTCATTATTATATAGTTGGAATGTCAAATACCTTTTCACATAGGCCAGCCTGACCTGTTACACTCATCACTGTTATTAGTGTGCACATTGTTATGTACTATTATTAACGTATGCCCCAATGTCAAATGGCCTGAAAATGTGTGTGCCAGTGTTAAACAACATAAAACCAAAAACAGGCTTCAGGGGCTGGATGTGGTATAATAAAGCAGAAATTCTATAAGCTCAAATGGCAGCCAGAGACCAAGGTCATGGTCTGAGTCCTGGTAGCATTTTTCAGAAATGTAGTAGTCTGAGTCCTGCTACTACACAAAAATTGCTATTACCTAAGATTTTGGCTGCATTTGATTTACCCTGTGAGTCCAACTCCAACCCATCTCCACTGATGTGATCGATGATGAGATGAGTGTTACTCGACCATCACTACTGTGCTGCTGCTGCTATCCTACAGATGGCCAGACAGGATCTGGTGATGATCTTCAAACATTACATTGTGTCCTACCAGCAAAGCTAAGTACTATCTGTGGGTATCTTGGGGGGGGGGGGGACTGCTGCAAGTGGGAAAGGCTTAACACATGTTGTGTCCTAACAGCAAAGGTAAGTATTGAAGGGGATGTTCTTATGTTTGCTTGCACGCATGTGCAAGAAACATAGTGCCATCATCCGAGTTTTCGGAGGTGTGGCAGCCGTCTTCCAATTCAGTCAGTGTGTTTGCAGGCGCAGCCACAGTTCACCAATGAATACTGCAGCTGTCTATGACAGTAGTTGAAAATGCAGTGCTGTACAGTTGAAAGGGAGAGCTATGCTTCAGTGAGCAGCGATAAGATATTGCGTGCTCATGCGCACCTCCCACACACACATGCACACGCACGCATATTGCGTGCTCATGCGCTTCCCCCCACGCACACACTGTATAGCCGACGGGGGGTGACAAATCCCCCATTGGCTGTGCTGCAATCCCCCCCAACAGAGTTCCAGGTGCCATGCTGGGAGCCCACCACAGCATGGCAGCAGTCTGCATGGCCGATGGGGGTGCCCAATCTCCCATTGGCTCCACTGTTTCCCCCCCAAGAGACTATCGGGTGTCACGCTGGGAGTCCACCCCAGCGTGGCAACAGTTCCTATGGCCAATGGGGGTGCCCAATCCACGTCAGCTCCACACAGCCCCAAACAGCCTTCAAGCTGCCACTCTGGGAGTCCACCCCAGCGTGGCACAAGTCCCACGTCGTCTAAGTAAAAAAAAAAAACTGAAAGAAAAAAACTTCCCTCACTGACTGTCCTGACCCCCCTTCCCCCACCTGCACCCACCCTCTGTGCATCCACCATCCCACACCCCCACCTCACCCCATACTTACCTCCAGAGTCCAGTGCGATGATCTTCGGTGGACCAGGAACACATCTGCACTCTTCAAAGCTGACTGTGAACTGAGGAAATGCCAGAAAGCTGTATAATGTAAGAGATAGGTTTTTTTTTCAACTTTAGTGCATATCTCGAGCATTTTGGGGATATTTTTCACCAAATTTTCAACATGGGGTTTTTGGGACCCCACCTCATGAATTCTGTCACTGTCATGTTGTTAATTGGCCCCAAAAGGTGATTTTGCAGTCACTCCGTGGAACCACCTTTTAGGACTGATTTATGAAATGACAATGTCACAGTTCATGAGGTAGGCCCCCAAAAACCCTATGTTGAAAATTGGTGAAATAAATTCCCAAAAATGACTGTTTTACGAGCATGCATTGCACTGTTCCTACGCATGCTCGTAAGTTCATGAATTTTCAATAAGTTCACTCCAGATTTTCAACATTGCCATTTTACCACACCTCCTTATGAGCAGTACAGCTGTCATTTCTCACATCTTGCCCAAAATGTGTTTCTGCGCATGTAGCGCACAATGGCACAGTTGGTGTGCTAAATCAATGTTTGTGAAAGATTAAGAAAATCACAGTTCATGAGCAGAGGTGTTAAAATGGCTATGTAAAAATTTCGTGAAAAATTCCAAAAATGACTGTTTACTGAGCATGTGTTATGATGTTCCACACGACTCAGTAAGTTCACAAATTTTCAGTATTTCACTCCATATTTCAACATTGCCATTTTACCACACCTCCTTATGAGTAGTAATGTCATGTCATTTTTCACATCTCGCCTGAAAACATGTTTCGCCCATGTAGCACACACAGTGGTGCAGTCGGTGTGCTGAAATCAATGTTTGGGACAGATTAAGAAAATCACAGTGACACTGTTCATGAGCAGAGGTGTTAAAATGGCTATGTTAAAAATTTGATGAAAAAGTCCATAAAATGACTGTGTTATGGCGACCATTACATGATTTTCACACACCCCTGTAACTTCATGGATTTCTAATATTTTCAGTCCAGATTTTCACCACTGGCATTTTTCCACACTTCCTTATGAACAGTACAGCTGTCATTTTTCACACCATGGCCGAAATGTGTTTTCGCACTTCCAGCGCAGAAATGCATGGTTGCTGTGGGAAATCACTGTTTGGGACAGATTAAGAAAATCACAGTGACACTGTTCATGAGCGGAGGTTCCCAAATCCCTGTGTTGACAATCTGCTGTAAAAAATTCCCAAACTAATTGCATTATGGGTATGCGTTGCGCATTTTCTATGCACGCTCCTGACTTCACCAGTTTTTTTAATATTTTTACTGCAGAATTTCAACATTGCCATTTTTTGTACCTCCCCATGAACAGTACAGCTGTAATTTTTCACATCCTGTTCGAAATGTGTTTTTGCACCTGTGGTGCCAAATGGTGTAGTCGCTGTGCAAAATCAGCTTTTGGCTATCAAACTGATATTGCCACTGTTCATAAGGTGGGGGTCACAAAAAACCCATGTTGAAAATTTGGAGTGAAAATGCCAATGAATGCCTGAGGCGTTAGGGTTTCTGACCATAACGCCCCAGCCTGTAGAGATTGACAGGCATCAGGGGTGTGACTTGGGATTCTCTCCTGTACTGCTCATACCATTTCACACCCTGCCACCAGTGAGAGGCATCGAGGTGTGCCTTGGACTCTTCGGCCCCAGAGTTCACCCCATTCTCCTATACAGGACCCATCTCACCATATTTCCTGATAGAATGGGGTGAGCATAAGGGCCAAAGACCCCAAGGCACACCGTGACACTTGTCAGTGTCTGCAGGGTAGGGTGTGGTGAAATGGCATGGCCGTTATGCCTGACGACCAAAAGGCACACCCCAATGCCTATCAGTATCTGCAGGGTGGTGGTGGGGTTGGCTTCAGTTCAATACTTCACTGCCATTCCTATTATAGAGCTCTCTAACTCTTACACTACCAATGCCATGCCAGCAAGCAAACATTCGGCATTGACAAATGCTTGATTTTACTGGGAGAGTGAGAGGGGAGTGGACTACAGGTGGAAAAGATTTGCTTTAACTGTATGGCTTGCCTGCCAGCCTCTTAAGCATATTTGTTTTTCTGTCTCTTATTCTTGCAGGTACAGATCACACGGGTGGTGATAGACTATGTGGCTATGTAGTTTCAGCCCAGATCAGAACCGTGGCAAACCATAAAATTGCAGCATATGGAAACAGAACCAGATCCAAACAGTACACTGCAAGGGAACTGAGAGAAAGAACTCAAGAATCCATGCAAGAGAGAAAGTGAGAGAATTTAAGAATTTGAGAGAGAAAACTAAAGAATCTGAGTGACAAACATCAGCAGCTGGCAAAGTGCAACCACCTGCTCTGCCTTTGTCAGTAATACAAACAAGCATTTGTCAATGCCGAATGTTTGCTTGCTGGCATTGGCAGTGGTAGTGTAGAAGTTACAGAGCTGCGTAATAGTAATGGCAGTGAAGTATTGAACCAAAGCCAACCCCACTACCACTCTGCAGAGAGTGACAGGCATTGGGGTGTGCCTTTGGGTCATCAGGCATAACGGCCACGCCATTTCAGTATACCCCACCCTGCAGACACTGGCAAGTGTCACGGTGTTCCTTGGGGTCTTTGGTCCTTATGCACACCCCCATTCCATTAGGAAATACAGTGGGATGGGTGCGATATAGGAGAATGGGGTGAACTTTGGGGCCGAAGAGTCCAAGGCATACCTCGATGCCTCTCACTGGCTGCAGGGTGTGGAATGGTATGAGCATTACAGGCAAGAATCCCAAGTCACACCCCTGATGCCTGTCATTCTCTACAGGGTTGGGCGTTATGGTTGGAAACCCTAATACCTGAGGCATTCGTTAGTATTTTCACTCCAAGTGTTCAACATGTTTTTTTTGTGACCCCACCTCATGAACAAAGGGAATATCAGTTTCTTAGCCGAAAGCTGCGTGTGCACCAGCGACTACAGCATTTAGCACCACAGGTGCAAAAATATTCGAACAGGATGTAAAAATGACAGCTGTACTGTTCATGGGGAGGAGTAAAATGGCAATGTTGTAAATCTGCAGTAAAAATATTTAAAAAATGGTTAAGTCATGGCGTCATAGAAACTGTGCAGCGCACACCACGTAATATAATTAGGTTGGGGATTTTTTTACAGCAGATTGTCAACTCAGGCATTTTGGTGCCTCTGATCATGAACAGTGTCACTGTGATTTTCTTTACCTGTCCCGAACAATAATTTCCCACAGCGACCACGCATCTCTGCGCTGAAAGAGTGAAAACACACTTCGGCCATGTTGTGAAAAATGACAGCTGTACTGTAAATAAGGCAGTGTGGAAAAATGCCACTGGTGAAAATCTGGACTTAAAATATTACAAAGTCATGAACTTACGAGGATGCGTGGAAACTGCGCAATGCTCACTCGTAAAACAGTCATTGTTTGGAATTTTTTCACCAAAGCTTTCAACAAAGCCATTTTAAGACCTCTGCTCATGAACAGTGTCAGTGTGATTTTCTTAATTTGTCCCGTACATTGATTTGGCACACCGACTACGCCATTATGCACTACATGGGCGGAAACACGTTTTGGGTGAGATGTGAAAAATGACAGCTGTACTGCTTATAAGAAGGTGTGGTAAAATGGCAATGTTGAAAATCTGGAGTGAAAATATTGAAAATTTGTGAACTTACGAGCGTGCGTAGGAACTGCGCAATGCACACTCATAAAACAGTCGTTCTTTGAAAATTTTCCACCAAATTTTCAAAATAGGCTTCTTGAGAGCCCACCTTATGAACCCTGACAGTGACATCATTCATGAGAAGGGGTCCCAAAAACCCCATGTTGAAAATTCGGTGCAAAAATTCCCAAAAATGCCTGAGATATGCAACAAAGTTGAAAACCCCCTATCTAGCCCATTATACAGCTTACCGGCATTTCCTCAGTTTGCGGTCGGCTTTGAAGAGTGCAGACGTGTTCCCGGTCCACCGAAGATCATCGCGCCAAGGTCCAGAGGTAAGTATGGAGGTGGGGGGTGTGAGGAGACAGAGTGCGCAGGGGTGGAGTGCGGCTGTGGAGGGGCCAGGAGACTACGTGGACCGCTTATTCTTTACAGGTGTTCTTTTTGTCTCAGTGATGATGTGGACATTTGCCATGCTGGGGTGGGCCCCAGCATGGCACAAGGACAGTTAGGGGGCATTCAGCTGATGGAGGATTGGGCACCCCATCGCTCCAAAGCATCGATTGCCACGCTGGGGTGGCCTCAGCGTGGCACCCGGGTACTTGGGGGTGAGGACGGTGGAGCCATGGGATTGATTGGGCACTTCCTGCTATATCATGAGTTGCCACGCTGGGGGAGGCACCCGGCATGGCATTTGGAAAGCTTTGGGGGTGGGGAGGAAGCAGCACAGCCGATGGGGATTGGGCACCCCGTCGGCTATACAGTGTCTTGTGCATGCGGGGGCACGCACACCTGTGTATGTATGTGTGTGTGTGTGGTGGGGGAGCTGCGCATGAGCAAGCCATATCTTATCGCTGCTCACTGAAGCATAGCTCCCCCTTTGAACTGTATGCCACTGCATTTTGGAGCTTGTCATAGACAGCTCCATCATGCATTGGCTTACAGGGGCCGCGCCTGCCAACAAACTGATTGAATCGGAAGAGCGGGTGACACACCTCCGAAATCTCAGATGATGGCACTATGTATCTTGCACATGCGTGCAAGCAAACATAAATGTAATAAATGTATCTTAATTTTTGAAGACTTTTTTTTTTTTGTGCATGCATATGTGACGTATGAATGAGGGATCCACTCACTGTAGATCAAGGGAGGATGTGAAATGGTGCAGGTACATGGGGGGGTGAACAAAGTGGTAGACAGTAAGCCCTACCAGAGCTTTAGGCTGATGTAGCACAGCAATATATTGGGGGGGGGTGAACTAAGTGGTAGACAGTAAGCCCTATCAGAGCTTCAGGTTGATGTAGCACAGCTGGACTAAGGCAAGAGAGGATGTGAAATGGTACAGGTACATGGGGGGGTGAACAAAGTGGTAGACAGTATGCCCTACAGGTAGTACAGTACACTCAAGTTCGTTTGCATAGGTTTTAGCAGCGGGGAGTTCACATTGACAGAGTCTAGTAAGAGAAAACGCTTGGAATTACACATACAATGAAGTCTGAGTTTTCACATCAACTGCTGAGGTATTTTTTTTCTGGAGGATTAGAACCCATGGAGTCCATGAAGGTGTGCTTTGTAGAGCTGGCGTGTGTAAGGACTGTTAGGCACCCACAGATTTTGGTGGTCCTGCTTTGGCAGGGAACAGTTTATTACAGCAATGATGTGTGGCTTGTCTCTCTAAGCTAGTCAAGACTACACCATCCTATCAGGCAACTGACACAGTTGATCTGTGTGTGTGGGGGAGGGGGGGAGCTGCTCACTGAAGCGTAGCTCCCTCTTTCAACTGTATGCCACTGCATTTTCAGCTGCTGTCATAGACAGCTTCAGCAGTGATTGGAGAACTGTGACCACGCCTGCAAACACACTGACTGAATTGGAAGATGCTGACACACCTCTGAAAAACTCAGATGATGGCACTATGTTTCTTGCACATGCGTGCAAGCAAACATAAAAATGTCACATTTGGTCAACGGAAGATGGCCTAACTGACCTGTCTGTGCAACAGCAGTCTGGCCTTTTAACATTTTTTTTACCATTTTGGGCCAGGAAAGGCACACTGAGTGAAGTTCATTTCAGTTCCATCCTAGGATTACAGGGCGGTTAAGTGACTTGCTTTGCTCTGGATCACATAGTCTACAAGTTGTTCTTATTACCATACTACGTCATTGTGTCTCCAGACGAGCATCTACTGGTGCCACTGCCCTGCCCACTCTCGTCCACTGCTCCTATGAGGTGATGAGAAGGTGGGGATGGGGCTGGGGTGGGGTGCTGGCTGTCTGATGCCATCGAGGAGGGGAGGAAAAGCCCTGTAGAAACACCCCCTTAAAGCTGCTGAATGTAGTGCACCAACATCTGACAAACAGCAGCATATTTGATGTATTTCTAAACTTTTGCCAAGTAATAGAAAAGTGCACAAAAAGTATCTTTTTTATGTGCACCTGTAACTGATTGCTTGCAGAACAAAAGTACACAATAGAAAACTGTCAAAGTCTGTGTTTTTTTAAAGTATATCTGTGACTACTTGCAGAGCAGAAACAGGCCTAGTAGTACAGTACTAGGTGTATTATTTTTTTATTTTTAGGAAACAAACACTCCTAGCAGTTCTCCTGAGAAATGCTGGAAATTATCACACAAACGTGTGAAAAAATTATACTTTTTAGTTTGGGATTAGAAAGGAAACAAAAACTGTCAAGAGTTTTGCTTTTTGGCTCATTTTAAAGAGAGGACAGAATCAGATTTTGTTATTTCACAGCAGCATACGTCTCAACCTTTTGTAACTGAAATGAGGGACACAGACACTCAAAATGAGAGACAATGCTGGACACTGAACCTCATAATGAGGGACACATCCTCAAACACAGATATACAAGTTCAGAGCACTGTGGAAACCATGGTTTTAATTGCACACTTTATTTTTGATTAGAGCATCTTAGAATATTATTAATTTCTGTTTTAAAGTCTGAATTAAAGCACATTCTCTGCGTGAGCACTACCTTTTCCATGAGGGCCAGAGCCATCTGAGGAGTAAAACGAGGGAATTCCCTCATAATCAGGGTAAGTTTAGAGGTATGCACGGTATCTCAGATGTCTGTCTCTCTTCCTGTAGCTTCTGCAAGTGCTGGGTCACCTGGACTGGTTTCTATGTGCTTCCAAAGTGGCATTTGATTTGACAGAATGTCTCAAGAGATCCGGAAGTGCCACACTTTCTGTTCCAGTCATCGAATAATAAATAATTAAGCATGAATAATGAATAGTTGTGGCTCCAAATATGAATATTCGACTGAACACTCAAAATAAGGCCATCTTTGCTAAATGTATCCCAGGGAGCCCTGCTATCTGTAGATCTACCAGGCCTGTGTAATTATAAGTACTTGTTGTTGCCCTTGAGAGCTCTGAGTCACAAGGCCATTGACTGAGGCCTTGGGGGCTGAATCAGCTGATTGGGTCAAAAGAGCCCGGGAAGCTGTGGTTCAGTTGGATCTGGGGCAGAGGAACTGTAGCATGTCTGCAGATTAACTGAAAGTATCTATTGAGTGACCCTTTGAAAAAAATCCTTGTAAATTATGGCAAAGGCTATTGTGCGTTAGTGGCCCCCAAGGGTTGCATTTCCCCACTTGGAAAGATTCCTGAGGAACAGTTTAACATTAAAAGAAATGAAAGAGAAAAGTCTGGAGACAATCTGGTACCATCAAAGGGAACCAGCAAGGAGACCTGCAACAACCTGGTAAAATTCTATAAAATGTGACTGTAAAGGCTGCGTAACTGCAATAATTGCCATCCAGTGCCTGCTTCCTGCAATGAGACTGAAAAGTCAACAAAGCAAATGTTTAATGTGAACTCCCTGTATCTCTGAGAAGAACTAAGGCAGGACTTGGTTAGTATAGGTGTGCTAATGATCCCGTGAGGGTAACCAGGTCTGGAGGACCAAGTTGGTATTCGTTGCTCAATTGTAACTGTATGGCCAGTTGCTCCTGAGTCCATAGCCATTTGGTGTCTTAGCCTCTAATGTAAATGGTCCGCAGCATGGTCACAAGAAAAATACTGCATTAGCCTGTACATATTTACTGGAGTATCTGCTCTGAGAGCGAGCATTCCTGGGTAGTGAGAGTACTTTACAAGATGCTGTGAGATCCCTAAGATTTACTGAGAAGATTAATTTTAATTTTGGCATGAAGTTACCTGAGCCCCTTGGATTGTCTGCAGCACAAGAGGAAGTAAATGGTTTGATGTTTGTTCCCTTCTGGGAAAACAAACTGTGCCAGCTAAAACCCTAGCCCTAGGAGGGAGTTTACATAAGGAAAGGCAAAAGGAGGCTTAGATGGTTCAGTGTAGGATTACCAAAATGATTTGGGGCCAGTTGTGCACAGCCTATAAGGATCAGCTTAGGACACTGACTATGTGCTCTCTGGAGGCCAGAAAGGATACAGGCAGTGGGGTCTATGCACAGAAGTCCATTTGCTGTGTAAGGGCAGCATGTAGGCATGGCTATGGCCAAATGCCACACAGCAGTGACATTCGCACCCCCTGGCAGCATTTACCATAGGTGCACTGGATCCCTCAGTCAGCCCGCCATGTCAGGTGCGGGATGGGGGTGTGCCAGGAGAATGTATCCCATGCTACACCCATGCACAGCAGCACTGCGTGTCATGCCAGGGCTGGACAATGCATGTGAGGGGGAATTCTGCTGCAAATAGTTACACATCCCCCTTAAGTTACCGGCAGGGCGTGGAGGCAATGGGATGCCCCCCCTCACACACACACAGCTGCCCCATCCAGATGGGCTGTCTGGGAGAGCTGGGGGTGGCTGTATGGGAAAACTCCCATTGTTTACTCTTTAGCAGTGCATGAGCCAACCCAGGATTTCCTGCAGGAGCACAGCAGCGGATCCACTCCGGGACCTGAGACCGATATCTGATTGGATGTCCTCCTGCATGGCCATGCTCCTCTCCTGCACTGCTGTGTGCCAGGGGGCAGGGCCACACAGGCAGCTGGCAATGGTGCATACTGGCCGGTATGGACCTGCCTGTGGGTGGGGAGCAGTGTGGGTCAGGTACGCTTCTTTCTCACATACCTGTGCCCAGGTCATGTTTAGGCCTCACTATGCTAGAGATCTTCAAGTTACTGAAAGGAATGCACAGGGTAAACTGGGAGGAATTATTCAGCAGGAATAGTAAGTGACAAACATGGGGACATGAGTGGAAGCAAGCGGGGAGAGATTCGGGAGGGACGTGGGAATGTTTTCATTTACAGAGAATGTTTAAGCCAAAGAACAACCTGAAGGCAGAAGTTGTGGATGCAAAAACCATTAATGGTTTCAAGCACAGCTGGGACAGAGTTAAAGGCTTAATAGTTACTCATGAGGTAGCGGTAAGGTAGAGGGCAAGGGGAGAGTGGGGGAAAACCCTGTCTAGACAACAGGTGTCAGGGTGAGATAGGGTACAACAGGGCAGACTGGACAGACTAATTGTCTTTTCCCACTGACAGTGGTGATGTTTCATTGTTTCTGTTATTTCTAATTGATGGCCTTTGTATCTTTCTTTCTTTTTTCCATTCCCTTTGCAAGTCTGATAAGAGTTGGTGGTCTAGGTTTCTGTTGTCCTACACGAACAATTTAGAAGGATCTCCCTCCAGAAGTTTGGTCTTCTGACTTCTTTACTTATTTCAAGCCCTTACTAACAACCTAGCTCTTCTCAGTTGTTTGTAATTGCTGAGGTTGATATACAGTTGCCCTGTATGTGTGTAGCTGTCTGCTCTGGATAGGTCTTCCTATCTGCTAGGAAGCCGATCATAATTCTAATCTCAGATCCTGGACTCACTAGAGCAACACTTTGGGCACAAGACCATTCATCCAACAAAGGAAATCCCATCGACAACAACTCAATAGTTCATTGTCCACTCTCAGCCAATGCAGTCACGCAACAATTGGCGTATTTGATTTGGCAGGGCACACATGCTACTCCTCTGTCCTGGAAGCAGACACAGCTTGAGATTCCAACATTCTTTGGCACTACAGAACCCTGAAACAGGACCTTAGTTAACTGATGAGCAATTTCAATTTAAATGCTACACTTTTCCACGCACACAGTGTGGGGCTCCTCTTGTTGCAATGGAGGCTGAAAAGGACCTGGGTATCATAGTAGACAAGGGGTGAAGCGTGAGAGGCAATGTGCAATTGTTGTCAAGAGGGCGTGCCAAATACTGCGGTGTATTGGGGTGGGGAAGGTGACTAGCAGGTCAGGGAAAGTCATCCTCTGTCTTCAGAACACCCTGGTCAGGGCCCACTTAAAGCACTGTGCGCAGTTCTGGGCTCCTTAATACAAAGGGAACATTCAGGTAGTAGAAAGAGTGCAACACAGGATCACCAAAATGATCAGGGATATGGAAGACAAAGGCTAGGAGACACTGATGGCACTTAACATGTTCATGCTGGAGAAAGAGGCTTTTAGTTGCATAATCTTAGTATTCCACATACTTAAGGGAGATCTGGTGTCCTCTAGCAGGACATGCGCTGAAGCTCAGAGAAGGTACATTTAGGGGTAACATTATGAAGCACTTCTTCTTCCTGAGAGTGGTAAGCATATGGAACACCCTACCAACAGAAACAGTAAATATGCTGACAAATACAGGCTTTCAAGGTAAGCCTGGGGACATTTCTTCTTACCAGGGGAATCACTGGATCCCCTGGGTTGTAGAGTAGGCAGGGAACCCCTTTAAAAAGTACATGCTTGCACAGCATACTTATTCATGGCTGCTTATGAAATAGGGGTCAGACATGCTGGACCTAGGGTCCCTTCTGATCTTATACTACTATTGATGCTACCCCTTACCTACCAAGCATATGAGTCAATCTACTGGTAGCTGTGGGGATGAGATATTTTGACCTCAGTGTATTGGCCCTAGGAGCAACAGTAGAGTTTGGGTTGTTACATATTTTAAAAGTGACAATACCTCCACCCAGAGAGCCTCTTGACTTACCTAGCAAGCAGTCAGGTTGATATCCCCTTGGAAAATACTAAACTGGCCCCCAACAGATACTTCACCGGTACCCACAACAGCAATTACACCAAAAAGCAGTAATAACTCAGGTGGATAATACAATGGTTGAACACAGTAAATGCAGTCAAAACAGGATAGGATTTATTAAGGGGAAGGTTGGAGCAGGCTTTTGAGAATGGAAGGTAATGGTATGGCAACAAATATGGCAGTGTATCAAAACACATAAAACATGTTATCAGGTAACATCCCACAGTCCCCCACTGGCCTACCGTCAGAATACAATCCCCACAGAATGTCTCTAAGTGCAATGTCAGTGGTTCAGCAGGTAGCACACTCACCTCTGATGCCGGGAGATCAGAGGGCTGTGGGTTCAGTTCCCACATCTGACACTTAGGTTAATATCCTAGTCCTGACACTGTAGTGCAGCATGAGAGGGGTGCTGCACTTCTGAGGTGCCGTCTTTCGGATGAGACGTTAAACCGAGGTCCCATCTGCCTGGATTGGTGGTAGTTCAAGTGGATGTTAAAGATCCCATGTCACTTATCGAAAAGAGTGGGGGAATTTCCCCAGTGTCCTGGCCAAATTTCCCTCGTTCACTAAAAAATAACACCAACAGCTTAATCTGGTTCAAGGTCAGTTGGCATTCATCTGTATCCCCTTTCCTTGGGTCGTGCCTGAAAATAGGCAGGATTTGTCTAGTGCACTTACCTGGTCAACAAAAACTAAATAAATAAAATAAATAAATAAGTGAAACCAGTGCTCCAGGACTAAGTGTAATCCCTGTTATGCAGAGACCTCCCATGAAGCAGTTAGTTGGTGATACCATAAAGTTTCAGCTGATGTACCAAATGGGCACAATACAGGGTGATGTAAGGGCAGTCACTACAGTGGAGAAGGCTAGCAAATCAAATAAGGCATTTCAAATTATAATCCAACATACAGCTGTGACTGACAGGTTGTCTGCCTGAGCCATGCCCCCCTTGTATCTGAGCTCTTGTAGTCTAGTGATGGAGAGAATCCCATTGATTTAGGCACCAGGTTTTAAAGTTATTGTCCATAGTACCATGGACAGTTGCTCTGGGTAAAATGGCTGTTAGGACCGAGAGAGCTCCAGATTCACAGCTGATCTAACCTATGCCCTCCAACTTTTTTTACATAGAGTACCTGGATCTGAATGAGATGCCCACTAAAGGGCATTCTGGGTAAGGTCTTCTGGGACAGAGTTGTGGCCAACTATATGCAAGGCATTCTAGGAAGAGTGACTTCTGGGACAGATGAGTGACTAACTACCTGCAGGGCACTGTGGAAACAGGAGCCTTCTGGGACAGATTAGTGATTGACTAACTGCATGGCATTGTGGGAAAAGGCACCTTCTGCAATGCAATAAATGTTTTGTTAAGCGTCAAGTAATGCTTCACTGGTACCTCACTGAGTATAAACTAAAATGATGACATTAGTTGAGCTTGAAAAGCTGAGCACATTAGTGAAATCAGCCTTCAACAAATCCTCATTTTTAACTTCGAGCTTTCAGCTGGGGCAGATGATTCAAAATGATAACAACATAATACACGCCTGACAAACTTCAATAAGAACAAAGTGTAGCAAACTTTAAATCAACCCAGAAAAGATGTGCTGTAACTGTTTACAAAACTGCCTTCAGTTAACAGGTTACAAAATTAATACTATAACTCCATGTTGATTAAATTTTGAATCTCTAACAAATGGGACAACCTGAGTATCTACACCTTAATTCCTTATTATGTATTAAT
This sequence comes from Neoceratodus forsteri, assembly GCA_016271365.2. Lineage (NCBI taxonomy): Eukaryota > Metazoa > Chordata > Ceratodontiformes > Ceratodontidae > Neoceratodus > Neoceratodus forsteri. The sequence continues at coordinate 77,906,980 of CM028133.1, read as the reverse complement.
TAATTATTATGTTTTAGTTACTAGTGCAGCAACTTTTTTAAATGATGCATCACTTTGTGTTGAACTTATGTTTTTATTTTCCATGTGTGGTTAATTGTATTTTCCACTAGTGTGGCGTTTTTTTGTATGGTCCACCACTAAAAGACTCCTTACCTTCTCTGTGGTCTGCCAGCCCCTTCGGTTGCTGCTGGTGCTGCTGGTGAGGACCCCATCTGAACCGTGCAAATAACTAGTCAGATGCATAAAATAAAGAATAAGGCAAGTTTATTCAGTTCAGTAGGTGTTCTCTTCATGAGGACAAGCCCCACACTGACTATTTTCTGACTGACAGACCACATGGCACTGCCAGGCAGTGCAACAATTAGATACATGCAGTTCTAAGTGCTCTTAAAGGGGGTGGCAGCTAAACATTAAGCCCCATGCTTAATGTGTACTTCACACTAGATTATTGTTGTTAATTTTTATGTTGATTGTGCGCATGCACAAGAAACATGTTGCAGCACATTTCTCCACAGGCAGGTTGTGGAGGTGCAACACTGTTGTGGCCAATGCCCCCACAGCTTGTAAAGGCTTGTCCCGCTTCCCCAATGTCGTGGCATGCTGCTGCTGATACTACTTCTGCCAGCGCACACCAATCCTGTAAAGAATTAGTCAGCTGTAATCAGGGGTCACTTCGCCATTGCAGCGTAAGCCATTCGCTGCAATGAGAGAGTGACCTGTCATTGCAGGGCGGGATCTTGAAACCCTGATATTGTTTGTGAACATGGCAGCAGCTTGCCACCATGTTCACAAACAATATTAACCTCCCCTGCCGAGGGGGTGCCCAGTCCCACTCGGCAGTATGTACCCCCCCCGATCATGTTTATTTGCCGACAAGGGCCGCAGTCCCCATCGGCTGCAGTGCCCCAATATTTATGTTGCTGACGGGGGAGCCCACTCCCCGTCGGCATTATGTACCCCACCCCTGCTTTTGTTGTGTGCTGATGGGGGTGCCCAATCCCCATCGGCATAATGTAATAACCCCCCCTTTTGTTGTGTACCGACGTGGGTGCCCAATCCCCCGTCGGCTACAGCTGCCCCCCCAAAAGAAAGACTTTGTTGGCATTCTGGGAGCCCACCCTAGCGTGCCACATGCCCCTGCAAAATAAAAAATGGTCCAGCGATGTCTTTTTTTTTGTAACCTGTAGAAAAGGAAACGGTCCCTTGGTGGTCTCTCTGCCCCCCCACAACCCACACCCATCCACTGCGCACCCTGCCTCCCCACACCCCCCTCACCCCATACTTACCTCCAGAGTCCGGCGCGATGATCATCGGTGAACCGAGAACACTTCTGCACTCTTCAAAGCCGACCATGAACTGAGGAAATGCCGGTAAGCTGTATAATGGAATAAATAGGGTTTTTACAACTTGAAGCATATCTCAGGCATTTTATGGAATTTTGGCATCAAATTTTCAACATGGGGTTTTTGGGACTGTCCTCGTGAATTCTATCACTGTCATGGCGTTAATCAGCCCCAAAAGGTGGCTACGTGGAATCACCTTTTGGGACTGATTAACCAAACGAAAGTGCCAGTGTTCATGAGGTGGGCTCTCAAAAAGCCTATGTTGCAAATTTGGCAGGAAAAATCCCAAAATTACTGTTTTACGAGCATGCATTGCGCAATTGCTACACATGCTCGTAACTTTGCGAATTTGCAATATTTTCACCCCAGATTTTCAACGTTGGTATTTTTTCAGACCTCCTTGTGAACAGTACAGCTGTCATTTTTCACACCCTGGCCGAAATGTGTTTTCGCACTTCCGGCGCAGAACAGCGCAGTTGGTGTGGGAAATCAGTGGTCTGCACAGATTAAGAAACTGGCAGAGGAACTGTTTATGAGCAGAGGTCCAAAAATGCCTGTGTTGAAAATTTGATGACACTACTCCACAAAATGAATGTGTTATGAGCGTGCATTGCGTAGTTTGCACGCACGGTCATACCTTCGCAACTTTGCAATATTTTCACTCCAAATTTTCCGCATTGCCATTTTGCCACACCTCCTTATGAACAGTACAGCTGTCATTTTTCACATCCTGGCTGAAATGTGTTTTTGCAGTTCTATCGCAGAATAGCATGGTTGCTGTGGGAAATCCGTGTTCGGGACACATTATGACAAGCATTTGTCAATGCCGAATGTTTGCTTGCTGGCATTGGCAGTGGTAGTGTAGAAGTTACAGAGCTGCATAATAGAAATGGCAGTGAAGTATTGAACTGAAGCCAACCCCACCACCACCCTGCAGAGAGTGACAGGCATTGGGGTGTGCATTTGGGTCGTCAGGCATAACGGCACGCCATTTCACACACCTCACCCTGCAGACATTCGGACAAGTGTCACGGGTGTCTTTGGGGTCTTTGGTCTTATGCGCGCACTCCATTTCATTAGGAAATATGGTGAGATGGGTGCGATATAGAGAATGGGGTGAAGTTTGGGGTCAAGAGTCCAAGGCATACCTCGATGCTTCTCACTGACTGCAGGTGTGGAATGGTATGAGCATTACAGGCAAGAATCCCAAGTCACACCCTTGATGCCTGTCATTCTCTACAGGGTTGGGTGTTATAGTTGGAAACCCTAATACCTCAGGCATTCGTTGGTATTTTCACTCCAAATTTTCAACATGTTTGTTTTGTGACCCCACCTCATGAACAGGGGGAATATCAGTTTGTTAGCCGAAAGCTGCTTATGCACAGTGACTACAGCATTTAGCACCACAGGTGCAAAAACATTCCGAACAGGATGTAAAAAATGACAGCTGTACTGTTCATGGGGAGGTGTAAAAAATGGCAATGTTGCAAATCTGTAGTAAAAATATTAAAAAAATGGTGAAGTCAGGAGCGTACATAGAAACTGTGCAACGCACACCCGTAATATAATTAGGTTGGGGATTTTTTACAGCAGATTGTCAACTCAGGCATTTTGGTGCCTCCGATCATGAACAGTGTCACTGTGATTTTCTTTATCTGTGCCGAACAATGATTTCCCACAGCGACCGCATCTCTGCGCTGAAAGTGTGAAAACACACTTCAGCCATGTTGTGAAAAATGACAGCTGTACTGTTCATAAGGAAGTGTGGAAAAATGTCACTGGTGAAAATCTGGACTGAAAATATTACAAAGTCATGAACTAACGAGGGTGCGTGGAAACTGCGCAATGCTCACTCGTAACACAGTCATTTTATGGACTTTTGTCACCAAATTTTCAACATAGTCATTTTAAGACCTCTGCTCATGAACAGTGTAACTGTGATTTTCTTAATCTGTCCTAAACATTGCTTTCGCACGCCAACAGCACCATTGTGCGCTACATGTGAGAAAACACATTTTGGGCGATATATGAAAAATTGCAGCTGTACTGTTCATAAGGAAGTGTAACAAAATGGCAATGTTGAAAATCTAGAGTGAAAATATTAAATTTGCAAACTTACAGCATGCATAGGAACTGTGTAACGACGTCAGAAAAGTCATTTTTAGGAATTATTTCACCAAATTTTCAACATAGCCATTTTAAGACCTCTGCTCATGAACAGTGTCACTGTGATTTTCTTAATTTGTCCCGTACATTGATTTCGCACACCAACTGCGCCATTGTGCTCTACATGGGCGGAAACATGTTTTGGGTGAGATGTGAAAAATGGCAGCTGTACTACTCATAAGAAGGTGTGGTAAAATGGCAATGTTGAAAATCTGGAGTGGAAATATTGAACATTTGCGACCTTACGAGCGTGCGTAGGAACTGTACAATGCACACTCGTAAAACAGTCATTTTTTGGAATTTTTTTCACCAAATTTTCAACATAGCCATTTGAACACCTCATCTCATGAACAGTGTCACTGTGATTTTCTTAATTTGTCCCGTACATTGATCTCGCACACCGACTGCGCCATTGTGCGCTACATGGGCAGAAACACATTTTGGGTGAGATGTGAAAATGGCAGCTGTACTGCTCATAAGAAGGTGTGGTAAATGGCAATGTTGAAAATCTAGAGGAAAATATTGAAAATTACGACCTTACGAAAGCGCAAGGGAACTGCCCGACGCACGCCGTAAAACAGTCATTTTAGGAATTATTTTCACCAAATTTTCAACATAGCCATTTTAAGAACTCTGCTCATGAACAGTGTCACTGTGATTTTCTTAATTTGTCCCAGACATTGATTTCGCAGACTAATCGACCGCGCCATTGTGCGCTCATTGCATGGAAACACATTTTGGGTGAGATGTGAAAATGACAGCTATACTACTCATAAGAAGGTGTGGTAAAATGGCAATGTTGAAAATCTGGAGGAAAATATTGAAAATTTGCGAACTTACGAGCCTGCGAGGAACTGAGCAACGACACTAATAAAACAGTCAATTTTTTATTTAACAAATTTCAACAATGGTGACCTTCTCATGATAAGTCACTGTCATGGTGTTATTCAGGCCCAAGGGTGATTTAGTGCAGTGACCGCGCAGTGACTGCGAATCACCCTTCGGCCCGAATAACGCCATGACAGTGACATCATTCATGAGAAGGGGTCCAAAACCCATGTTGAAAATTTGGTGCAGAAATTCCAAAAATGCCTGAGATATGCAACAAAGTTGAAATCCTCTATCTAGCCCATTTTACAGCTACCGCATTTCCTCAGTTCGGGTCGGCTTTGAAGAGTGCAGACGGTTCCCGGTCCACCGAAGATCATCGCTATGAGGTCCGGAGGCATGGGGTGAGGGGGTGTAGGAGGCAGGTGCGCAGTGGGTGGTGCGCAGTTGTGGAGGGGGGGCTAGGGAGACGCAAGCTGCGGGGACCGCTTTTTCTTTACAGGTAAAAATAAAGGACGACGTGGGGACATTTGCCATGCTGGGTGGGCCTCAGTGTGGCACAAGGATGGTTGGTGGGGCGTTCAGCTGACGGGATTGGGCACCCCGCTGGTCTATGATCGATTGCCATGCTGGGGTGGGCTCCAGCCGCGGCATTGCACTCAGGGGGTGAGGACAGTGAGCTGATGGGGATTGAGCACCTCGCTGGCTATTAGTTGCCACGCTTGGGTGGGCACCCAGGTGGCATTTTGGAAGGCTTTGGGGAGGCGGAACGTACAGCCGACGGGATTGGGCACCCCCGGCCGGTTATACAGTGTGCATCCGCGCGGGGCGCAAGACGCCTCTGGCGTGTGCATGTGTGTGTGTGTGTGGGGAAGTGCGCATGAGCAGGCTATATCTTATCGCTGCTCACTCAAGCGTAGCTCCTTTGAATTGTGGCGTTACTGCATTTTGAGCTTGTCATAGACAGCTCCAGCATGCATTGGCTTACAGGGTCCGCACCTGCCAACACACTGACTGAATTGGAGGAGGAGGTGACATATCCGAAATCTCAGATGATGGCACTATGTTTCTTGCACATGCGTGCAAGCAAACATAAAAATGACAGTGACACTGTTCATTAGCAGAGGTCCTAAAATGCCTATGTTGAAAATTTGGTGACGAAACTCCATATAATAAGTGTGTTATGAATGTGCATTACACAGTTTCCAGACATGGTCATATCTCCTTATGAACAGTACAGCTGTCATTTTTCACATCCTGTCCGAAATGTGTTTTCGCTCTTCTGGCGCACAATAGCACAGTTGCTGTGGGAAATCGGTGATCAAGACACATTAGGAAAATCACACTGACACTGTACATGAGCAGAGGTCCTAAAATGCCTATGTTGAAAATTTTGTTATGAAACTCCATAAAATGAGTGTGTTGCGATCGTGTGTTGAGGAGGTGCCACGCACCCTTGTAAGTTTGCAAATTAGTAATATTTTCGCCCCAGATTTTCAACACTGGCATTTGTTCACAACTCCTTATGTGCACTGTGCAGTTTCTATGCACAGTCATACCTCCTTATGAACAGTACAGCTGTCATTTTTCACATCCTGGCCGAAATGTGTTTCCGCGCTTCCGGTGCAGAATACCACAGTCGCTGTCAAAAATCAGTGTTTGGAACAGATTAGGATTGAGCGACTGAGGGGGGGGGAGTGACCGAGCTCAACTGAGCTCTGTCAGGACTGCTGTGGATGTCTTTGTGGGCAGGAAAAGGCGACAATGTAGGCAGGAGCCCAGTACAAAAGGGCAGCCTGCGGCGCCAGGAGACACAGAATGAGCGAGTGAGGGAGGGGGAGTGAGTGAGCTCAATGGAGCTCTGTTGGGACTGCTGCGGATTTGTTTGTGGGCAGGAAAAGGCAGCAATGCATGCAGGGTCTGAGTACAAAAGGGCAGCCTGCAGCAGTGGGGCAAACAGAATGAGCAAGCGAGAGAGGGGGACTGAGTGAGCTCAACAGAGTTCTGTCATCACTGCTGTGGTTTTCTTTGTGAGTAGATAAGGATGGCTATGCTGGTAGGAGCCCAGTACAGAAGGGCAGCCTGCAGCGCCGGCAGAAACAGAATGAGCAAGTGAGACAGGGGGAGTGAGTGAGGCCAACGGAGCTGTGTTGGGTATGCTGCAGATTTCTTTGTGGGCAGACAAAAATGCCGACAGAGGCAGGAGCCCAGTACAAAAGGGCAGCTTGCAGCACCAGGAGAAACAGAATGAGTGAGTGAGACAGGGGGAGTGAGTGAGCAACCTCAACGGACCTCTGTCGGGACAGCTGTGGATTTCTTTTTTGCAGGAAAAGGTAGCAATGCAGGCAGGAGCCCAGTACAAAAGGGCAGCCTGCAGTGCTGAGACAAATAGAATGAGCAAGTGAGAGAGGGGAAGTGAGCAGGCTCAACGGAGGTGTATCATGACTCCTGTGGATTTCTTTGTGGCCAGTAAAAGGCAACAATGCAGGCAGAATCCCAGTACTAAAGGCCAGCCTGCAGTGCTGGCAGAAACGAAATGAGCAACTGAGAGAGGGGGAATGAGTGAACTCAATGAAGCTCTTTCGGGACTGCTGCACTTGTGTTTGTGGGCAGAAAAAGCCACCAATGCAGGCAGGAACACAGTACAAAAGGGCAGCCTGCAGCAGTGGGAGACACAGAATGAGCGAATGAGAGAGGGGGAGTGAGTGAGCTCAACGGAGCTCAGTTGGGACTGCTGCGGATTTCTTTGTGGGCAGAAAAAGGCAGCAGTGCATGCAGAGGTCACTACAAGAGGACAACCTGCAGTGGCGGGAGAAAGAGAACGAACGAGTGAGGGGGGGAGTGAGTGAGCAATGCTCAACGGAGCACTACTGTGACTGCTACAGATTTCTTTGTGGGCAGAAAAGGGCGGCAACACAGGCAGGAGCCCAGTACAAAAGGGCAGCTTGCACCACGGGCAGAAACGGAACGAGAAAGTGAGACAGGGGGAGTGAGTGAGGCCAACGAAGCTCTGTTGAAACTGGTGCAGATTTCTTTGTGGGCAGAAAAAAATGCCAACAGAGGCAGAAGCCCAGTACAAAAGGGCAGCCTGCAGTGCCACGAGAAACAGAATAAGCGAGTGAGACAGGGAGAGTGAGTGACCTCAACGGAGCTCTGTTGTGGCAGCTCTAGATTTCTTTGTGGGCAGGAAAAGGTGCCAGCGCAGCCAGGAGGCCAGTACAAAAGGGCAGCCTGCAGCGGTGGGAGAAACAGAATGAGCGAGTGATAGAGGTGGGGTGAGTGAGCTCAACGGAGGTCTATCGTCACTGCTGCAGATTTCTTTGTGGGCAGGAAAAGGCGGCAATGCATGCAGGAGCCTAGTACAAAAGGCCAGCCTGCAGCCCCCACAGAAACAGAACGAACGAGTGACAGAGGGTGAGTCAGCAACCTCAATGGAGCTGTGTCGGGACTGCTGCACATCTTTTTGTGGGCAGACAAAGCCGCCAATGCAGGCAGGAACCCAGTACAAAAGGGCAGCCTGCAGCAGCAGGAGACACAGAATGAGCAAGTGAGGTACTGGGAGTGAGTGAGCTCAAAGGAGCTCTGTTGAGACTGCTGCAGATTTCTTTGTGGGCAGAAAAAGGCAGCAATGCACGCAGGGGCCCAGTACAAAACAGCAGCCTGCAGCGGTGGGAGAAACAGAACAAACAAGTGAGAGAGGGGAAGTGAGTGAGCGAGCTCAATGGAGCTCTATCATGACTACTGCAGATTTTTTTGTGCCCAGGAGAAGGTGGCAATGCAGGCAGGAGCCCAGTAGATAACGGCAGCCTGCAGCACTGACAGAAATGGCACAAGTGAGTGGGGGGGGGACTGAGAGAGCTCAATGGAGCTCTGTCGGGACTGCTGCAGATTTGTTTGTGGGCAGAAAAAGGTTCCAGCAGAGGCAGGAAGCCACTACAAAATGGCAGCCTGCAGCGCCAGGAGAAACAGAATGAGTGAGTGAGACAGGCGGAGTGAGCGACCTCAACAGAGCTCTGTTGGGACAGCTGCAGATTTCTTTGTGGGCAGAAAAAGGTGCCAACACAGGCAGAAGCCCAGTATGAAAGGGCAGCCTGCAGCAGCGGGAGAAACACAACGATCAAGTGAAAGAGGGGCAGTGAGCAAGCTCAACGGAGCTCTATCATGACTGCTGTGGATTTCTTTGTGGGCAGAAAAAGGCAGCAATGCAGGCAGGAGCCCAGTACAAAAGGCCGGCCTGCAGTGCCGGCAGAAACAGAAAAAGTGAGAAAGGGGGAGTGAGCTACCTCAACGGACCTGTGTCAGGACTGCTGCAGATTTCTTTGTGGGCAGAAAAAGTCGCCAACAGAGGCAGGATCCTAGTACAAAATGGCAGCCTGCAGCACCAGCAGAAACAGAATGAGTGAGTGACAGAGGGGGAGTGACCCACCTCAACGGAGCTGTGTCGGGACAGCTGCAAATTTCTTTGTGGGCAGCAAAACCTGCAAATGCAGGCAGAAGCCTAGTACAAAAGAGCAGCCTGCAACACCATGAGAAACAGAATGAGACAGTGAGACAGGCAGAGAGAGCAACCTCAATGGAGCTGTGTCGGGACAGCTGCAGATTTCTTTGTGGCCAGAAAAAGGTGCCAATGCAGGCAGAAGTCCAGTACAAAAGGGCAGCCAGTAACGCTGGGACAAACACAATGAGTGAGTGAAAGAGGGGGAGTGAGCGAGCTCAACAGACCTCTATCATGACTGCTGCAGATTGCTTTGTGTGCAAAAAAAGGCGGCAACGCAGGCAGGAGCCTTGTACAAAAGACCAGCCTGCAGCACTGGCAGAAATGGAACGAGCGAGGGGGGTTGGGGTGAGGTAACTCCATGGACCTGTGTCAGGACTGCTGCACATTTCTTTGTGGGCAGAAAAAGGCGCCAACAGAAGCAGGAGCCCAGTACAAAAGGGCAGCCTGCAGTGCCAGCAGAAACAGAATGAGCGACTGAGAGAGGGCGAGTGACCCACCTCAGCACAGCTCTGTCAGGACAGCTGCAGGTTTCTTTGTGGGCAGAAAAAACATGCCAAAGCAGCCAGGAGCCCGGTACAAAGGTGCAGCCTGCAGCACCGGGAGAAACAGAACAAGTGAGTGACACAGGGCCACTGTGCGAGCTCAACAGACCAACGCAATCAACATTCGGCATTGACAAATGCTTGTTTATTAGATGCAATCAGTTTTATGAAAAATGGATCGTCATTGTAAATGAGCTTGCTCAACTGGTGTTCCCTAATAAATGAAATTAAACAAAATGCACTAGTTTCTTTTGACTTATTTAGTGGTATTTCATTTTTACTAAGGACACGTGGAACCAAATAATGTTTTCGTACTATCAATTTATCCTTAATACACAAGTTGCACATTATTTAATTTTAGTTGGGACAAGTACTGTCTGTAATATCATGATGTCCTTAATATGCAATGTCATCAGTAGGACAGTTACATTAAAATGGTACATCTTTTGAAAGGAAAGAAGACTGTTGGGTCATTGAGTTCCTCCCTCCTACTGATTCATAGCAACATAGATTTTGTCTTCTGAAAAAAACCCAGAGGTCCATCCAGTCAGCCCATTTCCCTTCCTAACTCCATACTTGGCCTAACACCAGGCTGGATTTAGAGAACTGACTGTCCTAGTGGCTTGATCATCCCTACCTTCCCTGTGTATCTCTTCCTCTCATCTGCTTCTGAATCCCACTATTCTCTTATATCTGTTGCACATAAGTTTAAAACCCATGACAGACCTGACTTCAACCATCTCTCTCTCTCTGGGCAGCCTTTCCTATTTGTCCACCACCTCTGTAAAGAACTTCCTCACATCACCCCCCCAAATCTCCCCCCACCAGTCTACTCTGATTATCTCTAGTCACTGTGCCCTTGTTCCTCATGAACAACCCCATACAATCCACCCTCCGGATTTCTTGCAAGAACTTGTACGTCTCAGTCACATCCCTCTTTTCCTCCTGGCCTCCATTGTATACATGTTAAGGTCTGCCAAACTTTCCTCATACAACCTCAACTGCTGATCCTCGATAATCTGAGTGGCCCTCGTTTGCATGGTCTCTGTGTGGTCCCAATCTTTATATATCACATTTTATAACAATATTTATCAAAATGTATTGAAATACATTTTTCCCTTGTCGGTTTATCAAAAAATCTGTCATGAGATTATTTTTTTTTTTAAACATTCAGGGGGAAAATATATACTGATACTCTTCAGCGCTAATGGATACATAGTAATATACTGAGACATGCAGTGCTGAGACCAAGCTCTCAGTCAAGTGTGAGACTGAAGATCATTATAGTATATGGAGAGGGTTTATTGTGTCTGGAATTTAGTATCTCTCAAAACGTTATAGTGTATGGGAGATCACTGCTTCGTATGAAAATCAACAGAATCCCAGTGTTGTTGTACCATCATTGTGATGGCAAGCGGTTGTTGTACCCTTTTGAGTATGTCACTGTGATGGAAAAACAACATTGAATGCCAGCACGCGCTGCTGCTGCCACCTCCGATTGAAGCACCTCTGTTCAAACAGCAATACCAGGAGAGTCGTGTCTATGTGAGGGGGGATGGAGTGGCACTCGATTGAAGTGCTCCCTTGTTGTTTAACTGTTGCCCATACACTATAAAAGACAATGGATGGGCAACAGTAAACAACAATGCTGCGTTCACTTCATGAGGTTGCATGACAATTGTAAACCTCAAGCTTCAATTGTCAGTCTTTATTCCAGGCAGTCTCAGTGTTCACCATCTGCTTCACAGTTCTTTTGGGCTCCTTCCTAAGGTACCCTTAGCCTGTAAGGAAGTTAATTAGCATACACAATTTGCATATGCGTTATACATGTACTCACATTTATATATGAACCCTTCCTTGGCGGGCAGAAGCCCGCATTTTCTGCAGTTGTTTCAAGTGTGTGTTTCATAGAGTAAACTTACCAGCTCACTCCACGCTGGTATCTGCATGATTATTACATGGTGTCAGAATGGACCGCCTGCAACCTCCCACCACTCTCAAGTTACATGGAAATGCATCTGAAAACTGGAGAAGGTTTAAGAAGCAATTTGAAATGTTCTCAGTTGCCAGTGGACTCACTGAAAAATCACATAAAATCCAAGCTATGACCTTCCTACATGTAGCAAGCCCTGATGCATTAGAGGTATTCACTGCTTTCATTTGGGAAAATGAGGAAGAGAAGGGGCAGCTGAATAAAATTATGGGACAAATTGAGAGGTATTGTAACCAAAAAAAGAATGTGACTTATGAAAGACATTTGTTCAATATGAGGAACCAGAATCTGGGTGAGTCCATTGATTCATATGTAACTGAACTGAGGCTAAAGGCTAAATCTTGTGAATTTGGAGATTTAACTGAACCATTGATCAGAGATAGAATTGTATGCAGCATACAGAGTGAGCATGTGAGACGCAGACTGTTGAGAAAAGCGGACTTAACATTAGATGATGCCATTGATACATGCAGGGCCTCTGAACTGAGTAAAATGCAGATAAAATGCTTAAGTGGGGAATGCTCAGAATGAAAGTGCAGTGCAAGCAGCAGTTGTCCAGGAAGAAAGAGTCAAAGCAAGTGCCAATGTGAGCAAGGGGAGTTATACACCTCGAGCGAATAAAGTCAAATGTGAAAAGCGTGGTCTTGAGCACGAGATAAATAAATGCCCAGCATATGGACAGGTTTGTAGATTGCGCCACAGAAAAAATTGTGTGTCATGTGAGCAAACACAATGAGATCCATGTTGTTAGAGAAGATACTCAGGAGAATGAAAATACTTTCAGCATTGAAACTGTGGCTACCTACAGTATAAGCCCAGAGATTGATTGGAAAGTAAATCTGAGTACAAATGGGAAAATGGTGACGGTCAAGTTAGACACAGTAGCACAGTATAATGTGATACCTTTTCAGATGTATAAGACACTGTCTGGAGAACCTATTCAAAGGTCATCAGCTAGATTGGTTTCCTATTCAGGGCATAAACTGGATGTAAAAGGCTAAGTGATGTTGCTAACATGTTTTAAGCAAAAGTATTATCTGCTGCCATTTTAAGTGGTTAATGCAAACGTGACCCCAGTATTGGGCCTACCTACTTGTTTGGAAATGAAGTTGACAAAGAAGTTATTTTCAGTAGATGCTGCAAGTGGAAATGCAGAGGAAACCACAGAAGGAATACTGGCTGAATTTGCTGATGAATTTGAGGAATTGGGCTGCTTCGAAGGTGAATATCCCATTAAAATAGGTAAAACTGTCAGCCCTGTGATCCACCCCCGCCCCCCCAGGAAAATACCTTTCACATTGCAAGATAAAGTGAAAACTGAGCTAGAGAGTATGGAAAGATTGGAGGTTATTGAGAAGGTGGAGAAACCCACAAGCTGGGTCAACTTGATGGTGGTTGTAGAAAAACCAAAGTACAAATGTGCATAGATACCAGAGATCTTAATAGAGCAATTAAAAGGGAACATCACCCAATGAAAACAGTTGAAGAGGTTGCGGCCAAGCTAGCAGGGGACAAAGTATACACAGTGTTAGATGCTGGGCATGGCTTCTGGCAGATTAAACTGGATGGGCCTGGCTCCGATCTAGTGACTTTTAATACACCTTTTGGGAGGTATAAGTTCAAATGTCTCCCCCTTGGGATTTGCTCAGCACCAGAAGTCTTCCAAAAGAAAATTTCACACATTTTTGAAGGACTCGAGGGCATCAAGGTCATTATGTATGACATCCTAATATAGGGACTCTTGGGGAGCGAATGTACAAGAGCACAGTGAGAGGTTACAGCATGTTCTACAAAGAGCCAGAGATAAGCATGTGTCTCTAAATCTAAAGAAATCCAAAATCAAACTGTCAGAGGTCCAATATATTAGACAAAAGTTAAGTAACAACGGGTTATTGGCAGACTCTGAGAAAATTAAAGTAATTGCCCAGATGCCTATTGCCCAAGATAAAACTGACTTACAGAGATTTATAGGCATGGTAAACTACCCGGCAAAATGTATTCCAAATATTGCAACTGTAAATAAGCCATCGAGAGAGTTACTAGAGAAAGAAACAGCATGGTACTGGGAGGTGCGCCTCCAACAGGCCTTTCAAGAACTGAAAACAGTTGTTACTAACCCCCCGGTGGTAGTCTACTATGATCTAAGGAAACCTGTTGAACTATCTGTTGATGCATCCTCTGAAGGGCTGGGTGCCTGTCTGCTGCAGGAAGGCAGGCCTGTTGCTTTTGTTTCCAGATCACTTAATAAAGCTGAGAGAAATTATGCACAAATTGAGAAGGAAACGCTAGCTATTGTGTTTGGTTGTTCAAAGTTCCACTAATATATTTATGGCAGACCCCAGGTCCATGTTGAATCAGACCATCAGCCCCTAGAAATCCTTTTCAAAAAAAACACTGGTGACAGCCCCACCGAGAATTCAAAGCATGATGCTAAAACTGCAAAGGTATGATTTGTGAGTACAGTACGAAGCGGGTAAAGAACTTCATATAGCAGATGCCCTGAGTAGGGCTGTGGGAGAAAATTGTGTGTCAGAAATTGAATTAGACAGATATGAGGTTCACACGGTGGACTTTATGCCAATCAGTGATGACAAACTGAAATTGTTTCAGCAAGAGACGATAATGATTCAGCACTGGTCAAGTTGAGAGACACTGTTTTGAATGAGTGGCCCCAGGAGAAAACCTCAGTGCACCCCAAGATAAGGCAGTACTGGCAGTTCAGAGATAAAATCTCAATAGAAAATGGACTTTTGCTGAAGGGCGGGAGAGACTAATAATCCCCATGTCACTGAGATCAGACATGTTAGCTAGATTGCACAGCAGCCACTCGTGCACTGAAAAATGCAAGTGCAGGGCCAGAGATCTTTAATTCTGGTCAGGGATGAACCATCAGATTAGTGACATGGTGGTCAAGTGTGGCATTTGCCATCAGTTCAGAAAAGCACAAGATAGAGAACCAACGCAGCCACATGAGATACTAGACAGACCTAGGCAAAAGGTTGGGACTCATCTTTGAAAGGGAGAATGATCTGACAATGGTTGATTACTACTCCAAATACATTGAGATACCCAAGTTGCAAAATACAACAAGCGAAACGGTGATCAACCATATTAAATCACAATGTACAAGACATTTATTTATTTATTTATTTGCTTTTGGTAAATGGGTAAGTGCACTAGGCATAAGGATGCCTATTTTCAGGCACGACCCGGGAGAACACAGTTTAGACATACATAATTGTATATCTGATGCAGCATGTGAAAAGCAGTACAGTTCAGAGTCAAATCAAAACTTCAGGTATGGGGAGACAAATTTTGCAACAAACACGAGTAGGTTTAAATGGTATGATGCAGTTACAGAACAGTACAACAAGTAACACAAGATCAATACAATGTAAGAACACAGGCATTGCAGTAGAGGGCATACAGAGAGACAATATATCAAGTCACAATGTGGTGGTTAAAGAACAGGGAGGAGAGGAAGGGAGGGTGATAGGAGGGGAAAGAGAGAGAGAGAGAGAGAAGAGGGAGAGGGAAAGGGAGAGACAGAGACAGAAAATGAGAGAGAGAGAGAGAGATAAAGAGAGGGAAAGGGAGAGGACCTGAAAGAGGGTGTTGAGAGAGTCGGAGAAGAGATGTCAGAGAAGTTGATTAAAATAGGGCAGGGGAAGAACAGTAGAACTAAGGTGGATTAAAGCAAATGCAGGGGTTGGTATCGTGTAGTATACCGGTATTCTGGAAATACTTGTAACAGATACCAGCCCACAATTTGTCTGTATTGAATTCAGAGACTTTCAATGAAGGTATGAGTTTAACCATGTAACATCTTCACCAAGATACCCCCAGAGTAATGGCATGATAAAATGGGCCATTCAAACAATAAAGAGTGTTAAAGAAAGCACAAGTGGACCATCATATTCCTACTTAGTGCTTCTGGAATTGAGAAATACACCACTGGAGGGGCTGGGATCTCCAGCACAGCTGCTTATGGGCCGCAGAACCAGAACTTTAATATCTACCAGACCTGAACTACTTAAACCAAAAGTACCAGAAGTTGAGGTGCGAGCAACATTGCGAAGGGCTTAAGAAAAGCAAAAATATTATAATTTGCATGCCTGGCCACTCCCAGCCTTACAGTCAGGACAGCCTGTTTACCTGCGAACACCTGAGAATACCTGGAACCCCGCAGTTGTGAAACACCATACTGATGGGCTACATTCCTATGTAGTCCAAGCAAATGGGATACTGTATCACAGAAACAGGAGAGACCTTTTGTTAACCCCTGAGCCATGCTGCTCCTGTGGCCCACAAAACTCGCACATCCGAGGAGAGGAGGAGGGAAGTGAGCAGGAGGACAGTATGGAGGATGATGGGATCCCTGAGGTGCCCGCAATGGAAGTCCCTCCACAAGAGACACCGGGGCAGTCACAAAGTGAGACTGTGGTGTCAGCCCCACCCCTGAGTAGTCAGGACCAAGTGACTGGCACCAGCTCCAGCCCAAGAATCAGCTGTGTCAGTGGACTGGAGATCTGAAAGCCTGCCTGGCATCGTGACTGTATAGACTCACAAAAACTTTGAGCTACATAGAACTTTAAATAGTTTACTTTGAACGGGAAGTTCAACTGAGAAGGAAGATGTAAGGAAGTAAATTAGCATACACAGTTTGCATATGCTTTACTAATGCGCATGCGCTAACATGTATATATAAACCCTCACTTGGAGGGCAGAAGCCCGCGTTTTTTGTAGTTATTTCAAGTGTGTGTTTCATACGGTAAACTTACCAACTCACTCCACGTTAGTGTCTGTGTGATTATTACATAGCCTAAAGGAATTATATTCCTGTTGCACATCTAGGGGCGGAACCCTCCTCAGGATGGCTCCTTTGCTTTCACGGTACCCCAGCAGAGGGGTAGTCTCTCAGGGAACAGAGAGTGCAAACAACCAAAGTACTCACATAGGACAGTCAAATAACTCAGTCATTCAACTATCTCCAGACTAGCAGCAATGTTGCAGAAGCATAACTCCTTACTTAGGTTGTGTATGCCCATTGAACCAAAAGGCTATGCCTGCAATTCAGTGGATGGGAGCTACCAGATATACACTCCTTCCATGAGCTGTGTAAGCCATGGGGCTCCTTCCTGAGGTACCATTAACCTAAATGAATTATCTTCCTGTGGCGCCTCTAGGGGTGGAACCCTCCTCAAGTGGGTTCTTTTGCCTTCATGACAACCCTCAGGGTGGTAGTACCTCAGGGGAGAGAGACTGCAGACAGTCAAAGTATCCACATGTAACAGTCAAAATGCTCGTTCCACTGCCTCCAGACTATCAACAATGTTGCACAAGCGTAGCTGCTCACGTAGGCTGCATACACCCATTGAACCAAACAATAAACAATGGTAAGAAGGAGTAGAATGCAAACAAAAGGTAAAATTTATTGGGGAAGGCAGAAATAAGGATTAAGCAATCAATAAGCAAGGCAGTTAAAATCCCACAATACCATCTCCACCCCCCATCAGTCCCACACAGTCCCAACCAATTGGTGCAGTAGTGATACTTACCCCACTGTCCCGAAGAAGATCCCTTTAATGTTAAAGAGCACCACAGTGTTTCATTCAATGCAGGCCTGACTCCTGGAGAAGTCGAAGGATAGTGCTTCCAGTTACCAAGGTTATAATTAGAGAGAACACTGCTTGTGATCCAAAACAAGGCCCAGTGGCCTAAATGCAGATCTGTCTGGGAATTCCCAAAACAAGCACAGTCCAGACCAAGACTTTCATTGCCTCCCTTGCCCTAACTAATGATGTAACTAAAAGGTTGCAGAGCCAAAGCCCTGATGAGGTAGCCAACTCAAACATCGGAAGGCCTCAGTTCAGATGCAGTCTCTCTGCCTGGTGTCCTGTCATCACTGCAGCATGAGTGGGAGCAGGAGCAAGATGTAGTCCAGTGAAACACTTTTCTTCAAAAGCTTCTCCCTTGGTGGAGACTTTCTCTCCTCCTCTTCTGCCCTGTGTAGGGATTTCCTCAACAAAGGGTTGACGGTTTGGGTCAGTTGTTTCCACATGGTCATCACCTCCCTCTCTTTGGATGGGCTCGAGGTCTAACACACTTTCTGCAGATGCTGGTCCCAGTTAGATTAGTCCCTGGTGATTTAGAAAAATACCTCATTTGGGGAAAGTCTCTTGGGCAAACCTACCCAGCTCCAAATAATGTAGTCTTTCTCCTTACCAGCTCCAGAGGATCTGCTGTCTCTAATGGAGGAGAATGTGCACATACTGTCTTCCTGCCAGCAGGAGGCTGGGCAGCATTTCTGGTTCTGTAGGCATAATTCCATTTTCTGGCTCTGTGGGCTTTTATACCCTCAGAATGCTGACTTTTGAAACTTGCAGACAAAATGTCATAACAGCTCATGCATACATACAGCATTCATACCCTGCTACACAAGGCTTATCAGCTGCTCATTGGCTGAATATTCTAACCCATTTCTCAGCACTCATGGAGATCAGGGGGTTTACCAACATAGTGCTGCCATATTTGTTTGTATTTCTTTTTATATTTCCCTTGTAGGCAGCTCTGGCGGTGTGCCGAGGCAATCTGAGGCACTGTTAGTTCAACTCTGGCCATGCTGCTTGCCTTCAGGCCGAACAAACTGTTCTTCACATGTGCATTCTATCCAAATGTATCTGTCACCAGTGGAAGAGAAGCCATACAGCTGAGTGCCCAGTGGTGCTGTTGAGTTCAAAGATACCTCTCCTCCGGTGCCAGGTCCCTACTGAAAAGTCCTGTGATGGGAACCAGGTGAAGAAGATGTACAGCTGGTGGTGGTGTGGTACTACTGGGGGATCCCAGAGGGTCTGAAAGGTAAGCCTTCAGCATTGGACAGCTACCTTTTTTTCTGTACTTGCCTTTGTGTTTTTTAACTTTTGGCCATAACTTAGCCACATGGACTCCAATAGACCCAAATTCTCACAGTGGGCATATCGCCAATACACCTGAAGGACACATAAATGTCATTTTGTTACTGCACCTACAAATATGTTTTGGGGGTTGAACCCCAAAACACATTTTGGGGCGCATTAACAAAATTACATTTATGTGTCCATGAGGTGGGGTGGCAATTTTTCTACCCTGAAAATTCAGGATCAGTTGTATCCCTAATGGCCAAGCTATGACCAAAAGTAAAAAAAAGAAAAAACAGACACACACACACACACACACAATGCTAGTTTTTGTCATTCGTAATCCCTCCCCCTTTGTTCTTTATTTGGCCACTGGTGCAGTCAAGTCCAGTAGCCATCTGTATGTTTTTATTTGACCACCAGGGTACCCAAGCCCAGTTCCCAACTTAGTGGCCAATGGGGTGCCCAAACCTGGTGGCCATCCTTTTACTTTATTTGGCTACCAGGTGCCCCTGCCTGCTGTTTAATGCATGCTTAACCCCCACTGTCTCCCAGTCATAGCACCCATGCCATCCACTACCCCCTTCTCACAGAAAACATAGAAACATAGAATTTGAAGGAAGAAAAGGAGCCACTTGGCCCACCTAATCTGCCCATTTTTCTCTACCTATGGTGTTACCATAGACCCTACTTATCTCTGGCTCTACCCCCCCCCGCCATCCTTTCCACTAAGATTGCCTTATGCCTATCCCATGCATTCTTGAACCCCACTGCTGTTTTTATCATTGTCACCTCCGCTGGAAGACTATTCCAGGCATTCACCACTCTTTCTGTGAAGAAGAACTTCCTCACATCTCTCTTGTATCTAACTCCCAGCTTCATTGCACGTCCTCTTGTTCTTGAGCATCTT
Organism: Neoceratodus forsteri; assembly: GCA_016271365.2. NCBI lineage: Eukaryota > Metazoa > Chordata > Ceratodontiformes > Ceratodontidae > Neoceratodus > Neoceratodus forsteri. Next base: position 77,887,804 of record CM028133.1, on the reverse strand, counting down.
TTTTTTTCTGAAAAATACCCCCTGCTGTACCTTTTTTACTCTGGTGAAGTATTTAAAGGTTTCTATCATATCCCCCCACCTCTATTCTCTCTTCCAGGGTGTACATATTGAGGTCCCTTAGTGTCTCCTCATAGAGCTTCTGATGCAGACCCTGACTCATTTTAATTACCTTCTTCTGGACAGCCTCAACTCTATCTATGTCCTTTCTGAGATGTAATCTCCAGAACTGGACACAGTACCTTAGGTGAGGTCTCACTAGCAATCTATACGTGGGCAGCAGCTCTTCCTTCTTCCTGCTCGTGATACTGCTTCCTATGCACCCCAGCATCTCAGTAGCCCTCCCAACTGCCTCATTGCACTGCCTGGCCACCTTTAGATTATCAGATATGATTATCCCAGACTTCATTCCTGTTTGGTGGTCGTCACTACCTTTACAGCCATTTTGTACTCTGCCCATGGGTTTCTATATCCTAAACTGGCTGTCTCCCACCACTTCCAAGATACGAAACAACATTACTGCCCTCAGTCTCTCCCAACTGATCCTCGAACCCACCCACCTAAGTCATAAAACCCTAAACCACTCCCTAATAGATTGGGTTCTCACCACCTACCCTCACCGAGTCATTAAATCAGGTATCCTTCCAGATGCCCTCAGCGATCATCACCCAATCTTGCAGGAAGGTCCATAGACCAAAATCACCACACAAAATCCTGCAGCTCCACTCCTTCAACTCCATAGATCTTAACCCCCTTCTCAATGATCTAGCCATTTCTGATTGGACCATGATAGCCTCTACACCTTCCGTTGACCAAACCCTCGCTTACTTCAAAGAAAAATTTCTAGCTACCTGGAACTCATTTGCCCCATTCAAACACACTAGAGTACATGACAGCCATCATCCCTGGATCACCTCTGAATTACTGCTCTGTCTCAGGAAGAGAAATGAACTTGGAGGAAACATAATGCCCCTCAGCTTCCATCTAACTATGCAAAGTACCACATGCTAAGAAATGCCTGCACAAAAGCTACCAGACTAGCCAAGGTTGAATATTTTAAATCAACATTCCTTAAAAATATCAACTCCCCTTCCAAATTCTGGAAAGTGGTCTATGCCCTCCCCTTCGCATTCCCCATGCCTAAAGTACTGTAAATAACAAATTAGTGTCCAACCTGTGCTTAGTGGCTCAGGAGTTTAACTCTTATTACACCTCCTGTGCCTCAACCCTCCTAAAGTCCTGTTATCTCCCCTCTCCTTCTCCCCCCTCTTCTAGCACTGAACCCCTCTGTGCCCACCCTTCTTTCTCCTTTTCTGTTGTCTCCCCTGATGAAACACTAATGGTCCTTCTATCTCTCAGTCCTTCCAAAGGCTCATCACCGAAACCTTGACCCTAAATTCCTTTACCTTTCAGCTCTTGCTATTACCTACCCTCCCTCCCTAATCCTAAACCTCTCCTTTTCATCTTCATCAGTTCCTTCATCCTGGGATACATGCTGTGGTCCCCCCTCTCCCAAAGAGTAATGACCCCTCCTCCCCTGGCAACTACCGTCTAATCTCTCTCTCTCGCCTCACCACCCTTGCCAAGTTCCAAGAACACCTAGTTCTCTCCCAACTAACCTCCTTTCTCTCTCTGACACCTCCTTTTTTATCCCATTCCAATCTGACTTTTGGAGGAACCACTCCACCACCACCTCCCCACTCAGGCTCACTGACTCCATTCTCACCAAGATGGACAATGGCCTCATCACCTTTGCCAACTTCTTCGACCTCGCCAAGGCTTTCAACATGGTCTCCCATGCCCTGCTTCTTGACTCCCTTATGGCAGCTGAACTGTTTACACCTGCCTAGATCTGGTTTAGAGCTTATCTCTTGGGCAGAACACAATAAGTCAAGAACCAGGATGCAATCACCCCTCCCCATCACCACAGGAGTTCCACAGAGCTCTGTGCTTGGTCCTATGCTCTTCTCCATCTTCCTCAATGACTTGCCGTCAGTATGCTCTCCCTCCTCTATCCACATGTATGCCGTGTCCTGTTCAACTCTGACAAATGTCCCACCAATGTAGCAACCACCCTTCAGCATGACTTCCACCAGGTTCAGCTCTGGTTTGCCTCACATTAGTTATTCCTAAATGCCAAGAAGACTGTCTCCATGACCTTTGGCACTTGACAGAGACTTTCAAGGATATGTCCCTTACCCTCTTTCCATACCCTGGATGGGGAAATCCTTGAGGACACCTCCTCATTCAGATACCTTGGGGTTTGGCTAGACCAGCACCAAAATTTCTCTGGCCACATTGATGCCATCCTGAAAAAACTGTGCCACAAGCTTGGTGCTTTTTTTAGGAACCATGGTTGCATCCCTCCTATGGTGTGGCATGAACTTGTCCAGAAGACGATCCTCCCCAATTTTGACTACTGCGATGTAGTCTATGGTGCCACTCCTAAATCCTCCCTGACCAGATTGAAAACTCTTTTTAACTCCTTCTGTTGCTTCGCTCTTGATGCTCCATTCTGCACTCATCACTGCAATCTCTACCATGCCCTGTCGTTTGCCCCCGCTTGACAACAGGTGCCTCGCTCATTGTGCAAAACTCATTTCTAAATTTGAGCTAGGGAACTTCCTCCTACCTCTCATGTTCCCTCTCTCCTCCCCCCATTCCTTCCCATTCCCTCAGATCCACAGACACTTGTACTTTGTTGGTCCCCCATCGAACCACACTCATTGGACAGACAGGTTTCACCCATCGTTTCCTGAAACTCTGTAACTCCCACTCCTCCTCCTCCCTCGCTTCTGCCTTGCATAACTTTCTCTACTCTAGCTGCTCCTGTTTTAATCTTCTTTAACTTTTTTCCTATGAGCCTGTTCCTCTACCACCACCCCATCCCCTCCTTAACTTTTCTCTCCCCCTATGATCCTGTTCCCCAGCACATCACTCTATCCCCCTCTCACATAGCCCCTTGCCTTTACCTCTGTCCTATACCTGCTCCCCTCTATCCTCTCTTACCAACTTCTCCTTGCTTAGTTCTGCTCACTACCAGGGTTCTCAGCATCCTGGAGGGGTGTAGTTCTAGGCAAGCCTCTTTCTTCCCTCCTCCATCCCCTCTATCCACTCTTACCAACTTGTCCCTGCTTAGTTCTGCCCCCTGGCAGGGTTCTCAGCATCCTGGAGGGATCTAGTTCTAGGCAAGCCTCTTTCTTCCCTCCTTCGCCACCTCTACCCACCTACCCAATCTATTATTCCTCTGACTTTCACCTGCCCTCCACCCTCTATCCCCTCATTCCAAAGTCATCGGCTAGTTCTGCCCCTGACAGGTTCTCAGCATCCTGAGGGGTTAGCTCTAGGCATGCCTCGTCTTTCACTACCCAGTCTCTCACCTCCACCTCTCTCCTGACCCTCCTCTCTACCTCTCTGCACTTAAAGAGGAATCCCCCAGTTCCTATATGCACTGAACTAATTACTCACACTTTTTGCTCTGTCTGAGCTGCTACTCCAGCTCGCACTAGTCCTGTGCTAATTTGCTTCACACAACTCGACATTGATTTTGTTATTGTTGGAAATATCCTGGCTCTCCCGTTTTACTTGCTTCTCCTTCCCCCAGTTGGCATCCCCTGACCCTCTTGTTTGTCCTTCCACTGCAACTCAATTGATTAAGTGTACTGTTCACCTGTCTCTTAATTGTAATGCCAATCCAGCAGGGTATTGGCAAAAGTATTATATTAATTTCTGTACAATAATCCTTAGGTATGGTAAATGTAATTGTATGTATAATTTCTGTTTTTACATCCAATTGTACCCCTCCCCTCCCCCCAGTTGCACTGGGAGATGAGCAACTTGTTCAGGGTGCCTTCCTAGTAAATATTTCAATAAATAAATAAATCAAATAAATAAGTGCATCATTTTCACTTTTTCACACTGAAACCCAGCTGCCATATCCTTGACTACTCCTCAAGTTTTCTCATGAATCTGCTCATTCTTTGCACCCCCTGCAGTGTCCACCGTGTTGCAAATTTTGGTGTCATCCACAAAGAGACAGACCTTCCCTTTCAGCACCTCTGCAGTGCCACTTATAAAGACTAAAGAGCCCTGTGGTGGTCACCGCTGTTTTCCAGAGCGAACTTCGTCTACCACCACCCTCTGTCACCTACTCCCTAACTAGTTTCTTAACCAGTTTACCACCTTTGGACCCACCCCTAAGCTTCCTAGCTTCCTTACAAGTCTCCTATGTAGAACGGTGTTGAATGCCTAGGCTACATCCACCACTCCATCTTGATCTAATGCCTTGGTCACCCAGTCAAAGAAGTCAAACAGATTTGTTTAACATGACCTACCCCCAGTCATGAATCCATGCTGATTCAGGTCTTGTTTCACTGGATTCAGGATATTCCACCACCCTTTCCTAAAGCAGTGTTTGCATTAATGTTCCCACAACTGATGTCAGGCTGACTGGCCTATAGCTGCCAGGCTCCTCTGGGTTACCACTTTTGTGTAGTAAGTACCTGAAAGAAAGAAAACCATTGTACATAGTCTTTTGATATACAGTGGAGCCTGTCAGGATGCAACACAATAATGCAATATTCTGTAGCAGAGTAGCTGCAGGAAAACAAATTTCAAGTAAGCAGTAAGACATAATGGGATGTACATTAGACAGTCCTAATGCACAGCCAAGAGCGGCCAAGTGCCTTCAGCCCCTGGCCATGGGTTACAACAGTCTAATGCACATCCCTGATTGTCTTCTTGTGCTTACAAAATGGGATGCTGCATTTCATATGGATTTAAAACTTCCTCATGCCTTACAATGGTCTTAACCATGGGGTAAACCTAGTACAACCGAAGCCCTGTTGCGCCTTATTACTTAATGGTAGCGGTAGGGTGGGGAGTATGGATGTGGACAGTGTGGGTTACAACCCTGTATGGACAATAGGTCATGGGTTTGTTAGAGTTTTAGGGGTAGACTGGATGGACCAGTGGTCTTTTTCTGCCACCATTTTCTGTTTCTATGAAATTCAAATGATATTTATTGAAACTACTTATTTAATTAAATCAGTCTTATCACTTATTAGGATAGAAGTGTAAAATTGCAGGACACTGGGTGTGTCTGTGAGACCTCAGGCTATTCCCAAGGGCTGTTCAGATTTAAAGAAAAAATGATGGCTACTAAGATTCAAAGAAAACAGAAAGTTCTAACAGGTGCTTTTTGATTTTCCATTTGTGCAGCTTCCAGGTTATCAACATTTGGTTTTGCTTGTATAGTAGGTCTGTCTAATGCATAGGTAAGAGCCAATCAGCTTGCAGGATTTTCCCTTCCCTTTTTATAATGATAGTTAATCCCTTTTGTCATGCAGTGTCCTCTGACACTGTGTTGCATCCTGCCTGGCAATAAAATGGTCCATCATCGTTTTACCTCCTCATTACCTATAAAATGAAACCGGTCTATCATCATGTCTCCCTCTCCAACCCATTATCACCCCACCCTGACCCCCTTTAGCACCCAGCCACCCCTCCCCAGTCCCCACTTGCCTGTACAGGGTCCGCGGTAGTAATCTTCTAAGCAGTCGTCAATCTACGCATGATCACGTCCAACACCCAACTGAACCATATACTTTTTTATTAATTTATTAAATTTTTGTTGACCTGGAATGGAAGCCTAGGTAATTCTATTTATTTATTTATTTATTATTGAGTTTTGTTAACCAGGTAACTCCCACTGAGACACTGGGGTCCACTTTTCAGGGGCGACCTGGATTAGTTACATACAGCAATAAGTTACAGTGTCAATACAGTGCATAAACATTAACATACTGAAGAATTACAGAGTTTATAAGGTCAGAGACAAAACCAAACTTACACAGATAGGCAAGGACAGAGAACAGGGGTTGGAAAGGACAGAGAACAGGGGCCAGTTTGGAATAACCACCCCTGTAATTAATTGAGTACAGTCATTACAGAAACCTCAAATTGTGAGGATACACAAGTATTATAATTAGGCATGCTTTGCAATCAAGAATAGGGAGGTACTCAATCAGAATCAAGCTGGTTAAAGGCTGGGGAAGTATTCACGGTAAAAGTTAACACTGACAACTTGCCAGGACCCAAATTAGTGCTTTGAGCCTCCTTTTGAATTGCATTATGGTAGAGCTTGTGTGAGCTTAATTCTGCCTATTTCGGCCTCATACCTGGGGGAAGAGGGGAGATACAGAAGGAAACCAACTGAAATTAAACCTGATTAAGCTGTTGGTGGTATTTTTAATGGACTTTATACACTTATAGATCTAGTGATTCTTTATGTTTTTTCAACTTTTGCTCAAAACTTCATTGTTTTTTAAAGATTTTGACCCAACATTTTCCACATGGCCTTTATTTCAGAAAAACCTTGATGAAAATGTAGAGTCAAAATCTCTAAAACCAACAAAGGTATGAGGAAAATTTGTAAAGACATAAAAAAGAACCGATGTCTAAAAAACAATAGTTGGCTAGCGCCAACAGTGAACTACCTTTTAAACTTTCGATTTATAACTTTGTTGTTCTTTCAGACTTTGACCTCAAATTTTTGACATGTTTTTTTTTACCCCAGCTCTCGAACATGATAGCTGTTGTTTTTTAAAATATTGTCCTAAACGTTGTTTCAGAGCCATCCTGTGAAACAATGTTTTGATTGGGATTTGAAAAAAGACATAGTATGACTTAACTCCTGTATATCCTGTTTCATTCTGGTCCAACGTGAAGCAAATTAGGACTTCAAGTCAAGTTTGGTTTTATTGTTCGGCTATATGTCTTTATGATATACTAAAAACAAACAATTCTAACATACAGTATAGATTCTAAATGATCATACTTATACAATAAATCATTATACATTAAAATAAATTTACTTTAAAAGGATGGGATTATCTGAATCCATTTTCAAAAGGTTACAATTCAACCAGCACTTCCCAGTATTTCCCAGTATTAAATGTTAATCATGACAATCCTTTGATAAATAACTCAGCTAATCAAAATGCGAAAAAAATTACAGGTTCAATAAATCCATATTAAATGAATCACTATCGCCAGAAACTGATCAAAATTTTGGTATTGAGGGGTCGAGAGTACATGTCGTCATTAGGAAGAAGCAATTTAGCAACAGAGTCTGTCCAGCAACATTTTGGCTCTGAGGTCAAGTGGGGAAATCATTATCACTGAAAAATCATCACCCAACAAATGTGTTTATAAACTACAACCATAAGTTTACCCCTGTAGACCTTCTTGAATACAAAATGCTCCCAGCCACTTGGCTCATTTCTCTCCCTACCCGTTACCTCTTGAAAGCCCATCTCGAACCTATAAGACCTGCTCCAGATAGAACAAGTGACCATTTATATTAACTTGATTTCTATCTGCAATCCTGCTAGATATAAGATAATTGAGTACTTACTTGCCAATAACCTAAAATGGTTACACAAGTTTTACCTCCTGCTTTATGAATTTTATATATCATGTAGCGTGTGAAAACATGTAACATCAGCCATCAATTTTCTAATATAATAAACCAAGATGTTTATGAATTGTTTAAGTCTGACTTCTGTTAAAAGAAAATTAGTAATGTGCATTCGGATTCTGAAGATACAAATATTTGTTACATCTTAAAACAAGTTATTAAATTGTCATTTATGTATCTGGAAAGTCTAAAATGTAAAACAGCACTACATAGCAGTGGTACCGCTTCTACACAAAGGAGTCCAGCTGTCAAGAAAACAGAGTAAACAGAGCAAAATATAATTGTTCCAGTTTGATGTGCTAGTATGCTGTTAAATCTGTAAAAATGCATCAGCGTTCCTTAATAGGGAGTCCTGCTGTTTGTGACGCACCAAAACAGGTCCGCTAAATGAACGCCCCAAAAAGTTCAGAGATTTATCTACCTTGTCATAATGCCAGATACAAGATGTAATTTACTGATGGATGCAGGAAACTCAGTTCTCTGGATTTCAGTAATACTAGTGTCCAGGTCACAGGTATAGATGTTTTTTGCCAGGCCCAAATCCACTGATCACAACAATCTGCTTCAACTAGGAGTCCCATTTCAATATACAAGGGCCTTTTTATGCATTTTGTATTCAAAAGATATGTGTTAAACATCAAAAATCCACTTTGCCAGAGTACCGACCTTTCAGCAACTCAAATCAGAAATGAAGAGTTTCGCACAATGTCTCTGTTTCAAATGAAATGCTTAAAAATACCATGAGTTAAAATACAGTTTTAAACAACAGAGGTTAAATGTTACCAAAGCTCCCTTGAAATACCAGAGGCCGTCAGCACTCTAAAACAAGATATATCAGCAATTGCCATCTTTTGTACCTTGTTTTTATGTCTCAGACATTTTTAACTCAAGGACATAGTACCCAAGAGTTTTTGTCAGTTGGTCTGGCTAGTTTATCAGAATGTTACTGAAAAGCAATACCTTTAAGGAGCTGTACCCAAAGTTAGTTTCCACATTCAAGAGCAACTACAATACACAAATCGGTGAAGGGGAAATCACTGCGGCCATCCAAGTAGCAAGCTCCAGCAAACAATGGTTCACTCAGTTTTGGGGCAGGAGGTGGAAAGCCCATTCTCTGCATATTCTCTCCATAATCTTTTATTTTTCCCACAGGCTGTGTGTAAAGCCACCGAAGAGGAGGAGGACTGCACATTGGAATATTTTACTTGTTTAGCTTGGTTCCTTTTTTAGTGAAAGGGATGAGGGTAAGACAGGACTACCAGAACTGGACACTCTGAGTGTGTTTGGGTGAGATGATTGTTTTCGGCAGGGAGCTACCCAAGGTCGGAAAAGATAAATTGATTAGGGGACAGTAATTGTGGTTCTGCTGCATTTACTTTCAGAGATCTGTGGCTAGTAAATATTTGTTGATATTTTTGTGGGCTTATTGTTGATTTCTGTTGGCATATTTGTGGGTCTGATTGCGTTCTTCATTTGATTTCCCTACTACGCAGGCCATGGAAACAGACGCTGCAAAGGGACAAAGGGGTCACCTGAGACAGTGACAATAAAGGGGTGCAGCCAATAACTGGGCTGGAGAAAGGTGCCACATTTTACATTTGAATCGGAGCCCTAAACAAAGGGCTGATGGAGTTTTGGGGACTGCAGTAATCTTTTATTTTTCCTTCAGGCTGCATGTAAACCATCGGAGAGGAGGCAGACTGTATGTTGGGATATTTTACTTGTTGTTTAGCTTGGTTCCTTGTTTAGTGAAAGGGCCAAGGGTCTGAAGGGACTACCGGGACTGGATGCTGTGAGTGTGTTTGGATGAGCTGATTGTTTTCAGCAGGGAGCTACCTAGGGACCCATCCAACCTTCCCACAGGGTAGAGCACGATGACATGGACCCACCCCCAACTGGACCCCAGACACATGGAGTTGTAGGAAAAGGGGAGCAGCACACTGAAAGAACCAGAAGCCATGGGAAGAAGCTAGGGGACAAATGCAAGGATGGTAAATGGAAGCAGCACACTGAAAACATAGGACACCATTGGAAGAAACTAGGGGACAAATGCAAGGTGGGGAGACAAAAGAACAATTGCAAGATGGGGAAACATGGAAACAAATGCAAAGGGGGTAGAAGCAGGACCACATTTCATGGAAGGTCATGCACACAAATGCCCACAGTCTAAGGAACATGGTCCCAGAACCAGTGACTGTAATGATGGAGGCAGATCTGAACATAGTGGCCATAACTGAAAAATGGCACACCACCAATCACAGCTGGGACATAAATGTACCAGATTATACCGTGTTCAGAAAAGACAGGGAAGACAAGGGGGGGGGTCACCCTTTACATCAGAGATAACATCAAGTCAACAGCAATTCAGAGCTCACATGAGCCAACAGAAGAAGTATGGGTTACCCTTGAGCCAGGCAATGAAACAGCTGTTCACACAGGGATCATCTACAAACCCACTGCTCAGGGAGAGGACACTGACAAGATACTACTGGAGAACATACATGGGATGACGGCGAAAGGGGCAGTCCTACTAATGGGGGATTTTAATATGCCAGACATAGACTGGTCTATCAGTAGGGACTTCAGCTGGGGCGAGGGACTTCATGGATTCTGTTCTAGGGGCAGACCTCAGACAGCTGGTGTGAGAAACCACCAGAGATAGGGCAGTCTTGAATCTGGTACTGGCCAGTGGGGACTGGGTGGCAGAACTCCAGGTAGAAGGTTAACTAGGGTCCAGTGACCAGCATATGATGTGGTTCAAACTGGACACAGGAACACAGTTAAGTTATACCAAAGCAAAGGTCTTGGACTTCAGAAGGGCTGACTTTACCAGGATGGGATTGCAGGTTAAGGAAACCCTGGCAAAAAGGGAGACAGGAGGTGGAGTAGAGGAGAAATAGGCACACATCAAGGAAACCATAATGGAAGTTACAAACCAATGTGTAAGCATGGTAAGCAAGGGAAAGAGAAGAAGTAAACCACTTTGGTTCTCAGAGGCGGTGGCAGAAAGGTGAGAGCCGAGAAACTAGTCTTCAGAAAGTACAAGGAGTCACAAAGGGATGAGGACAGGGAAGTGTACCAGAATTGTCTGAGGGAGGCAGGAAAGGCTATATGGAGTGCAAAAGCTCAAATGGAAGAGAAAATAGCTCAATCTGTTAAAAAAGGAGACAAGACATTCTATAGGTACATTAGCGTGAGAAGGAAGGCCGGGGGTGGGGGGGATAGCTAAACTTAGAGGGAATGGGGGAGTGTGTAGAGGAAGACAAGGAAAAAGCATCTATCTCAAACAAATATTTCCGTTCAGTCTTCACTATGGAGGAAGATGGGTGGGGTCCACAGCTGGACTTCAAAGGAATGGAGGGAAAGAAGGCAGACACCAGCCTTTTCACAGAGGAAAAGGTCATGGAAGAGCTTACAAAGCTAAGGGTGAACAAAGCCATAGGTCCAGATGGCATACATCCTAGAATCCTGAGGGAACAGAGGACAGAGCTTGCAGCCCCTCTAGCAGACCTGTTCAGTGAGTCCCTTGACACTGGAACAGTCCCGGAGGACTGGAGAAGGGCCAATATTGCCCCTTTTTCACAAGAGTGGAAGCAGGGAGGATGCAGGAAATTTCAGGCCAGTAAGTCTAGCATCTGTTGTCAGAAAAATCATGGAGACACTCCTAAAGGAGCAAATAGTGGAGCACCTGGAAGCCATAGGGGTGCTAGATCCCAGGCAACATGGTTTCACATCAGGAAGGTCCTGTCAAACAAATCTGATTGATTTCTTTGACTGAGTGACAAAGCCAGTGGACTGGGGGGGGGAGGCATTAGATATCACCTACCTTGAGTTCAGCAAAGCCTTTGATACCGTTCCACATAGAAGACTGGTCAACAAACCCAGTAGTCTGGGGTGGGCCACAATATAGGAAACTGGGTTACAAACTGGTTAAGGGACAGGGAACATAGGGTGGTAGTAAATGGAACCCACTCAGATGAAATGGAGGTGCCCAGCAGGGTACCTCAGGGTTCGGTGCTCTGGCCAGTCCTCTTCAATGTCTTCATCAGCAACATTGCAGATGGGCTGGATGGAAAAGTTTGCCTATTTGCAGATGATACCAAGATCTGCAACAGGGTAGACACTCCAGAAGGAGTGGAAAGGATTAGAAGGGACCTGGAAAAGTTGGAGAGATGGTCTGAAGCATGGCAACTGAGGTTTAATGCAAAGAAGTGCAAACTCATGCATGTGAGGAGTAAAAACTCAGGAGCAAGTTACAGGATGGGGGGAGCTGCTGACAGTTACAAGGGAGGAAAGAGACTTGGGGGTCATTATCACAGATGACTTATAAGACACCAGGCAGGCAGCCAAGGCAGTAGGGAAGGCCAGTGGGATGTTGGGTTGTATTGGGAGAGGTATCACGAGCAAAAGAAGGGAGGCAATAGTTCCACTGTACAAAACCCTGGTGAGGCCTCATCTGGAGTACTGTGCACAGTTCTGGAGGCCACACCTTCATAAATACAGTGACGAGATTGAGGCAGTGCAGAGGAGGGTAACAAAGATTGTCAGAGGGTTACAGCACAAGCCTTACGAGGAGAGAGTGAGGAACCTCAACATGTTCAACTGGAGCAGACGAGGGAGCAGAGTGATATAATTGAAATGTCCAAGTACCTCAAGGACATAAACAAGGTTATAGGGGAAAATCTGTTCCAGTTCAAAAAGAATGCCAGGACCAGAAGACATGACATGAGACTGGAGGAAGGCCACCTAATAGGAAATGTGAGGAAGTTCTTTTTTGCTGATTGGGTGGTGGATGCATGGAATGGCCTGCCCCAGGAAGTGGTGACTGCATGTATAGTGGCAAGTTTTAAACATGCATGAGACAGGAACAAAAGATCACTAGTGATGGGAAAGTAAAGTTAAAGCCAAGGACCATGTAGGGTCATGGGTCGCTTTTGCAGGCAGTAAAATGGGCAGACTAGATGGGCCTGGCGGTCCTTATCTGCCGACAATTTCTATGTATCTATGTATCATAGACAATTCAGTAAATCAGCAGATCCAAATAACTCAACTGCACCCGAACCTAGGGAGAGGAGAGAAGAAAGAAACGCTCCTCTGAGCGTAATAACATAATTAAACAAATTCTCTATAGCTCCCCAGGCAAGGATATCATACCTTGTGTAAGGTACAAACAGCCTTTCAGCACCAAGAGTGCTCCAAGACTCCCAGTTACTGTAAAGGTCACTGTGTGCCTTCTCTTCCAAGGTCTTTTTCAAAACCCTGAATCTTCTATTCAGCAAGTGAAGAGGTGACTGCTCTCTCAGTGGAAGGGAAGTAAATGCAAATCTAGGAGCTTTCATTATTACTTCTTTGCATTGATATTGCATTGGGGAAAGGAGGAGTAGGAGTTTGAAGAAGGTTGTGCAATGGCTACTTAAAGTCTGTATTTGAGTGTGGATAGGAAGGATAGGAATATAAAAAGCAGTTGCTCAATATATCTAAACGTGTGCAACAAAGGAGGTAAGGGAAATAAAGAAAATGTTTTGCACTGATAGGGGAGGGAGAGGGGAGACTTGGGGGAGTGTTTGGTATCCTGCATCTGGAAGGGTGGGGGGTCGCTGGTGGCAGCGACAGCAATGGGTAGGTGGTAGGCTGCAACAACTCAGGTGTGCACCAATCTTTCTAAAATTGCCTGGAGTGTGGGAGGATGTTTAGTGTGCAACCACATAGAAAAACTTAGAAAGGAGATTGAGGGTCTGCAGGAGGAACTAAGACAAGCAAGGCAGATTGGGGTGGGTTTAGCCCAATACTGGAGGAAGGAAGAAGGGAGATGAGGAGGCGATTTAAGCCAACAGTGGTGAGGAGAGGGTCAGAAGAAGGGAAGCAGAGACAAAGGGGCCCAGGCCAGGAAGAACAATTGCCGGGGAAACCAGGTCAGGAGACAAAAGACAAATGGAAGGAGGAGATAGGGACTTGTGAGGGGAGGCAAAGAAGTGGCAAAAGTCATGGAGTGGAAAGGAGAGAACAGGTTACTATGAAGAGAGAGGGAGCAGGCATTTGTGAAGGGCCTTCAGAAAATAGTTGTGCACTGCTAGAGAGGAAGAAGGTGGAGGAGGGAAATGATGAAATTAGAGGAGTAATTGACAAATGCCTGGACCAAACTGGAGCGGGGGGAAGTTCTGCTGGGAGAATTGCAACAGGGGTAAAAGGGGGAAATAATGTGCAGGAGCAAGAAGAGGAGCTGGAAATGAGAGAGGGAGATGAATGGAAGCAAGCAGGGAGTAAGAGGGGTGGAATCTTAGTGCTGGGGGACTCAATACTAAGAGGAGTTAGGTGGGGTAGCAAGGGGAGAGGCATAGTCGCATTTGGGTGGAGGCCATGCCAGGAATGACAGCGGAAAGGGTGGGACAGTCTGTTCTGAAATATGCTAGAAGGGGTAGGGACAAGCCTCATTTAATTATACATCTTGGGACAAACGACCTGGCTGACAAGACAGTAGATACAGTCCAGAGGAGGTTTGAGGAACTAGCACAATTATGTGAAGGGCAGGAAGATCAGTAACTTTTTCAGAGATACTTCCGTGCCAAAGGCAAGCACAACAAGAAAGCTGAGAATAGAGGAATTTAACGGATGGCTAAGAACCTGGTGTTGTGCTAAAGGGTATGGGCTGTTGGGGGTGGGGAGGGACCTGGGAGGACAGTAGTCTCTATGCCAAGGACAGACTACACTTGAGTGAGGAGGGAAAGAAAGTGTTGAAACAGAGGATGGAGGAGTACATAGAGGAAGTTGGGGAATTTAAACTAGGAGTGGGGGGTGGCAGTTGGGGAAGAGATATGCAGAGACCACAGGTTGGGAAACCATATGAGCTTACCCCCCATAACAGTGACAAAGGACAAATGGCAAGTACTGTTGGTGATGCTAGGAAAGGAGGGCAGGATGGGAGGGGAGGGTGGAAGGTGGTTATCCTTAATGCTAGGAGCCTTGGGAGGAAAACTGCAGAGTTACACGTTCTCATGGCAGAGGGAGAGGTGGACATTGCAGCCATCATGGAAACATGGGCCACCCAATACAATGACTGGGACCAGTCTGTACCAGGGTACAGGTTATTTTGTAGGGACAGGGTGATTGGGAAAGGGGGGGTGGCACTATATATGAAGGAAGGACTGAAGTGTGTAAGGGAGGAAGGGGAGGAGGGTAGTACGGAGTCACTTTGGATGCAAATCCAGGATTCCAAGAATAGGATTCTTAGAATGGGAGTGGTACAGGCCACCATCTCAGATGGAGGAGTTAGACAGGGAACTAGCGGGACAGATCAGGAGGACCTGCAGAAGGGTGTGGTGATTGTGGGGACTTCAACATGCCAGGAGTGGACTGGAGCACCCAAACAACCAGGAACAGAAGGGAGCAGGTACTGCTGGATGCCTTCCAGGACAGCTTCCTGCTGCAAATGGTCAGTGAACCAACCAGGTTAGGAAATACCCTTGACCTTGTGCTGGCAAATGGGGACTTTGTGAGAGAACTTACAGTGGAGGAACCGCTGTCAGGGAGTGACCACCGCTCAGTATGGCTCACATTGGATATGGGCAAGGAAGGAGTGGAATCTGGCACTATAGTGCTGGACTTCAGGAGGGCAAACTTTGGGAGGATGGGGGAAGTGGTAAAAGGGTACCTGGCCAGAATTCAATCTAGTATGGACACTAACCAGAGATGGGAGCTCATAAAGCTGGGGATAGTGGAGGCAACCAAAACCTGCTGCAAAGCCCAGAGCAAGAAGGCTAGGGCTAAGAAACTGATCTGGTTGAGCAAGGAGATCATGGAAAAGGTAAGGAGGAAAAGAGCTGCCTTTAGGAAGTACAAGAAAACAGGGAGGGGGGAGGACAGGGAGGAGTACTTGACAGAATCGAAGGAGGTGACAAGGGCAGTAAGGGGAGCCAAAGCATCTACGGAACTCAGGCTGGCACAAGGCATTAAGAAGGGGGAGAAGGACTTCTTTAAGTACATCAGGGAGAAAAGTAGCTGTCAGGACCACATAGTAAGGATTAGGAAGGAGGGGGGTTGGGTGGAAGCAGGGTGCGATAAGGTGGAAGTACTAAATGAGTACTTCTGCTCAGTATTTACTAAAGAGAAGAGGGGAGTGACACCCAAGGTGGGAGAAATGGCAGAAGCAGGGGGGGAAGTGGTGACAGATGGGGAAATCATAGAGAGCAGAGTTCGAGAGGGTTTGAAGGCACTGAGGGTGGACAAGGCGCCAGTCCCAGATGGCATCCACCCCAGGGTACTGAAGGAGTTGGCAGAGGTCCTTGCAGGACCTTTGGCAGACCTATTTAATGCCTTACTACATTCGGGGTGTGTACCTCAGGACTGGAGGATGGCTCATGTGGTGCCCCTCCACAAGAGTGGCCCCAAGGATGAACCGGGAAACTACAGACCAGTGAGCCTCACGTGCATCGTGGGTAAGCTAATGGAGACTATCCTGAAGGAGAGGCTGGTGGCTCTCCTAGAGGCCAAAGGACTACAGGACAGCAGACAGCATGGCTTCATACGTGGCAGATCCTGCCAAACCAACCTGGTTGAGTTCTATGACTGGGTAACTAGGCAACTGGACAGGGGCCATGCAGTGATGTCCTGTATCTGGACTTCAGTAAGGCATTCACCAGTGCCACATGGAAGGCTGGGAAGGAAGTTAGTAGACACAGGGCAGGTGCAAAGCTGGTGAGATGGGTAGGAAACTGGCTGCAGGGAAGGCAACAGAGGGTGGTGGTGGGTGGGGAGCTCTCACACCCAAGGGCAGTGACGAGCGGTGTTCCACAGGGCTCAGTGTTGGGACCAGTGTTGTTTGGGATATTCATTGCAGACAGATCATGGGACATCAAGAGCAAGATCAGTCTGTTTGCTGATGATACCAAGGTAGGTGCGGTGGTGGATGACCTAGGGGGATGGCAGGGGTTGCAGGATGATCTGGCAAAGCTTGAAACCTGGTCAGACACCTGGCAACTGGGCTTTAATGCCAAAAAGTGCAAGGTGCTGCATTTTGGGATGAAGAACCCAAGGAGGAGTTACCAGCTAGGCGGAGTCCAGCTAGCCCAGACAGAAGAGGAGAAGGATCTGGGTGTGCTCATTACAGGGTCAATGAACAACTCGGCACAATGTAGGAAGGCAGCTGCAAAGGCCAACAAAATCCTGGGTTGTATTGCAAGGGTATATCCTCGATGGAGGAGGAGGGATTCTGCCACTGTATAGGTCATTAGTTAGACCACACCTGGAGTACTGCGTGCAGTACTGGCGTCCGTATCTGAAGAGGGACATTAAGTTACTGGAGGGGGTGCAGCGCAGAGCGACAAAGATGATCAAGGGGCTGGGGAACTTATCATATGAGAGGAGCTTGAAGGAGTTGAACATGTACTTACTGGAGGAGAGGAGAGACAGGGGTGACATGATTGAAACCTTTAAATACATGAAAGGAATAAACAAGACGGGTACAGAGGGGCTGTTCAAAGTAAGGGAGGGCAGGGCCACCAGGGGTCATGATATGAGACTGGAGTGAGGAAGGTTCAGAAGGGAGATGAGGAGACACTTTTTTACAGAGAGGGTGGTGGCTGGGTGGAATGCGTTACCTCCTGAAGTGGTGTGCAGTAGAACAGTGGACTGCTTCAAATGAGGATGGGACAGGACAAGGGGGAGGGTTAATGAAGGGGAAGGGTGGAAGGGAGGGGCAGCTGCAGAATAAGGGGTGCTAGCTGCACATTCGAGCAGACTTGATAGACCTCTAGACCTTTATCTGCTGGCAAATTTTGTATGTTCGTATTCATTCTCTTCCTTCGCGTAACCGAAAAGCTGCCAAATCATTTCATAAACCAAAGAACCAGCTTTTTAGCATCCCAGAAACACACCACTAACAAGAGTTTTTCTGAGACTTTTCGCCAAGTTCCCAGAAAATATTTTAAATAGATTCAACTCGGCTAATTAGTATGCTCATTACTGCTCCAACACATTTTCTAGATTTCAGCTGCAACAGCTGCAGCCACAAACCGCTATTTGCGGTGCTAAGGAGCAAACTATTTGAGTTTCCAGACCGGTTTCCAAACACTCTAGCCAAACTCAGCCGCATTAACCCCTCTTGCAGAGCATACAGATATTTAAAACTTTTAAAACGTAAAAGCTTTTCAATTTCTCATTTGTGATTTAACTTAAATGCTAGTTAAATACTGTGGTGAAGTGCTTAAATAAAAAGGGAAACGTACTAGAACGTGGAGCTTCTGGGGAGCAGAGCAGCACAGCCATCTTGCTGCTCCCCCCTCTCAACCCCTCTTAGTCCTTAGTCCTTGCCAGCCCAACAGGGGATTATCTGATCCAAGTTAGGACTTACTTCTCAAACAGCCCTGAGTGAAATAAGCTCAGACTTATCTCCTCTTTTGCAGATTTGCTCCAGGTTGCCTGATGCATCACCTGTAGGGCCCTGCACAGTGCATCCACCAAGATACTATGGCTGTCTAAAAAGACAGGAAAATCATGGCAAACAGAATCTCCTCACTTGGGCCACACCATCAGAACTGTAAGCCTTGAGTGTAAGGACTACTCAGAAACTTCTGCTAGTCGGAGAACACCCATGATGATGTGTAATGTTGGCATCCATAAAACTTGGGTGGCCCCACTGATCCTCAGTTCCTTGCAGAAGACAAGCTCCAAAGGCATCTTACCATGAGGAATTAGGAGATCAAACCAGTACCAGACACACAAAAAGAGTGGGAAAAAAGGGAGTGGAATGTATAATAAATATAAGGCACTTATGGACACCTCCAACAAGGCAGTGGAAAATCCTGCCAGCTTATGCCTTACTAAGGGAGAAGGAGGGTGGGTGCACTGTGGTTCAATAGAGGACATTCTCTCGAAGATCTGCTGTTGCTAGTAGGTAACTGTTCTTTCTTCAGCTTCATCGAGGACATTTCCTCCATTGAGCCATACCTTTGGAACGATTCCCAAGCAGTACAAATTACCCAAGGAGGATGGCAAAGTTTTATGACATCAAGACAGCAGGCCTTGCAGTACAGCAAGACCAAAACCAGCACATTTACATGAGACAATGTCAAGGCTATAATGCTTAGTGAAAGTATGCAGAGTGCTCAGCATAGTGGCAGCATTTATGTCAGCTGCAGAAACATTCTGAAAGCAAGCAACAGAAGTGACCATACCAGGTGTAGATTGGACACATACAGCACCAGGAAGTTCTTTACTGTACTTGCTATAACAGAAAGTGATACAGGTAGCCAGCCATTTGGACAGGCACTGTTTAGTCAGAGGGGTGTGCCCTCTTTACCAACGGGGAATGAAACAAAAACTTGAGAGGACTTTCTGCATTCCATAGGACGATCAAGGTAGAGATGTAGTGTCCTACATCTCTACCATCAAGTGTATGGAGCAATGCCTCACCCTTGCTAGCGTGTTCAGGATAATATATGAGAAAGTGTATGGTATGATTCAACATGAAATCAGAGACCACCTTTGGCAAGAAATGAGGATTCGTCAACAAAGACACCTTGATCTCGATTCTCAAATGAGTTAGAATGCCGTAAGCTCCAGGTGCGCCAAACACACGACGCATGATGCTTGCAGCATTCCCTGGCCAGCAATCGAGATTCTTGATCCCATGAGCCATATGCCACAAATTAGACCAGCTTTTGCAGGAGTAACTTTGTGGCCCTTTTTATGTGGTTTGCACCACATATTTGGTGCAAGTCACCGTAAATGGGGTAAAATGGCATGAATCTGGTGCACAATACAGCTGTGTGTGTGAGGCAGCGCAGAGTTTGATGCAGGGTTTGGGAAGGCCCTGTGTCAACATTTGAGAATTGAAACCCCTGTCTCTGTGAAAAATCAAACATGGAGGCTCATGCATTAGAGCTTGAAGTTCAGAAATTCTACAAGCAGAAGTAATGGCGATCAAAAACAGACCTTTCCTGCCGGTCCAGTGGTGAAGAGTGCTGAGGCGCCATGCATGTCTCACCTTTTCCCATGCTGGCGCTCCGGGTGCAGGAACAGACTGGCGACATCAGGGATTTAGAGAAGAGAGAGGATCAAGGGTTTGAGAGACTGCTCTCCTCTCCTGGCATGGGGAGGCTTGTTATCCCAGCCTAGGTTGCCCCCAGGTGGAGACCTGGGGGTAGAGCAGGTCAGGGAAGCAACCTATGGAAGGAGACTGTGGGGAACATCATACAGGTGCACCTCCATGCACAAGTCTAACACTCTGCAGTGGGGGAGGGAACAGAAAAGTGGAAAATGCTACATGGAGGGGCTTTATGTAGCCCAGCCCTGCTATCTCTGGGTCCACTCCACCACTCTGTGTGTGATGTGGTTCACCTCTGACTAGATGTACTGAGGGGAGGACAGCCCTCACTCCCTGGGAGAGGGGAACTCATAGGGAGAACCATGACCAGGTGCATACTGAGGGAGGTGGGGAGCTGGCCTAGGAGAGCTGGGGACCAGGATGATGCAGCCACCCCTCTGGATGAAGGAGTAAAAGCACCTGTATGGGAAAAAAAACAGTACTTTCCATGAAATGAAACACATCTCACAGATCGCAGCAGGCCCAAAAGAAGCCAAAGTAAATTTCTCAAAAATTTAATTCAATTCCCAAGGTAGAACTGTTTTACAAAGTGGGGGACACGTTTGCAGAATACCCTTAAAGGAAAGCTCCACACATCCTGGGCTCCCGCACCCGAAAAGCTAACCCTCCGGTTTAGCGTTGAACAGCAAGAGTGGCATTTTCTTGCACCGCAACTTGCTGTGTTTTAATTTTTAAAAATACGAAATCCAGAAGTACAGAGGATGCAGGGGGTACTCCATTTGCTGAAAAGGTGCGGCGACACACCACTCACTTCAATACAAAAGTGCTGTGCCCTGAGGCCTGTTTTAGGCTTGGCTGGCATGGGAAGGAGTAAAGCACTCCCCGGTAGAGAGAAAAACGAGATCACAGTTATAAAAATAGTATTCTTTTTGTCCAGAGTTACTGTGGAAGAAGCTTATGGAGGGAAATAAGCCATAGCTGCTTAAATTGCCTTAGGGGAAGAAAAACTATTGCTACACGCTGTATGAGAAATTAGCGCCAACAAATGAAATCTTAGATGAAAAGCAAATCCTGTACCTGAACCTGCCATTTGTGGTTCACTGCCTGTTTTTTTTTGCCCCATGAAGCTGCTCCAAGTTTGAACCTTGATTACGTCTCTGGGTCTAATAATTTTTGGACCCAGAATAAAGTTGCTTGGTTTTCGGACACCTTTTGTCCTTATGATTTATATTTAATTCTGTGTCCACAAAATAATGCCTTTCAATTAATTCTTTTTTAAACTGACTTCAACAGTGGGCCCCTTTATGTAGTTTGGAAAATCAACACCTCTCTTTTTCTTCTTCAGCCAAAAGGGGTGTAGCAAAGCTGAGGTGTCCAGAGGTGGTGTTCCGTCTGAAGTCCGTCCACCACTGGAGGGCCATTCCAGTGTCTGCAGGCAAGGTGAGCAGTTTTATGGCTGGAAGACATCACAAGGTAGGCCATCCCATTTCTCCTAATGCTATGCTACTGCTGCTGCAGGATAGATTTATTTGGAAAGAGTTTTATAATTCTGTTAGCTGTGCCCTTCCCCTAACACCTGCGATACCTCTAGACTTAGCGGGAGGGGGCGCTACATGATGGCAACATAAAATTGCATCATTTAAAGGTAAGTTGAACAAAGTTAGAAAACAATGAAGTGGAGTAATCGACAGTGTTGTTTCTCTGCAGGTCCAATGAGCAATTGATGGTGGGAGATAGCACTGAGGAGCAGTGCGACAGCCTTCATTTTGTAAGCGCTGATGTCACATGTTATCATGGATGGCCCCCAGCTAGCAAAAGGTTCTGAGTGGTTCCAATGCCAACAGCTAAAGGTTGCAAAGGTGTGGCCCAATGGAGGAGATATACATGATAAAGATCAACGTTAATGCATCATTGAGGATTTTTAAAAACATTAAAAGTAAGGAAATCTGATGTTAAGGATTTTGTGAACCTTAACTCCTCCCATGCAACACCCCCAAAAATGCTGATGAATTTTCTGCTTAAGCATAATCCATATCCCAGTCCTGATGGGTCCTATGCAAAGCAAGTTAAGATTTGGACCCTGGTTCATGCAAGGTGTGCAAAGCAAGTTAGAATCAGGTTTTGTTTCGCACAGGACCCGCAGACCCCTCCATGTCCTGCTTTCTGGGCCCTGTCTGAAACAACTTAGGATACATGTCCTGGGGCCCTATGCATCCTGCTTTTCACATGCCCAAAAAGCCCTGCATGAAGCAAGTTAGTAGTTAGCTCCTGCTTTGCAAGTTTGGAGTCAGGCCCTGTTTTGCATAGGGCCCAATGGAGAGTGATGCACATTGGTAAACAGAATCATAAAGTGGACCACTGGATGGGGGAGAGAAAAGGTGGTGCAGATAAATGAGAAGAGAGAACTGAGGGTCATCATTAGTGACAGCCTGAAGCCCTGCAACAAAGCATATGGGAAGGCAAACAAGATGCTGGGCTGTATAGAAGGGGTATTTGATAATCGGAGGAGGGAGGCAACTCTGCCCAAGTACAGGTATCTGGTGATGCCATAGCTGCAGTACTGCATGCAGTTCTGGAATCCATTCCTCAAAAACACAGGGATCACATAAAGACCATACAAATGAGGACCACATATGCTATGCCACATTGGGCTCTTATCTCTAAACTTCATAACACTACTGTGGTAAACGCAGGTACTGGAGGAGAGGGGGTTTCCCTGAGTAAGATAGTCAGGGTACAGCTGCAGCTGCACAGACAGGAGAGCTTTAAAAACAGGAAGGAAAAACTAGCAGGCAGTTGCTGCAGGGGTAGAGGGTTGACAAGTTGCTTGGATGTGTTCCAGAACAGGAGTCCCTTAAGCAACCCTCAGGAGATTGGTCTCCAGAATTAGGCCAAAAAGGAAAAAGCTATTTCCATTGTGAGTTTTCCATTTTACTGTTTGTGTTCTTCCAGAAGGTCTAGCCTTCTGGAAAAGAGGGGTTTCTAGTTAGCGTCGGGGATTGTTTAGTCAGCGCTCCCACCCAGGGCTAGGCCTCTTTATTTCTGTTTTTGTTTCATTTTCCCCAGTGGGACTTAAAAAGGAAGAGGGCAGAAGCCCAAAGTTCTGTGTCACCAACCATATTAAGAAAATAAAAATATACCTGGTTGGTTTGATGTTAACAAGCTGGTCTTCCTGAGACTCCTTAACCACCGCAAAGCTGATCCTGAATCCCATGGCGAGGTTGCGCCTTGTCACACTACTATCAATAAAAATATAATTAATTGGGTTTCCAATTGGTTAAGTAACAGGACACAAAGAGTTCTGATTACTGGTCAGCTATCTAACATTGACAAAGTTACTAGCGGCATACCACAGGGCTCTGTCCTAGGCTCCTGCCCGTTCCAAGTTTTTATCGCAGACTTGGTTAATAACTGTGTTTCTTCAACAATAAAGTATGTGGATAACATCAAAATTGAAGGCCCCTGTGCAAATCCTGATCAGACTTATACAATTCATTTTGGCACATTTTGAATTACTGGAATTTCCTAAGCCTCAGTCTCTTGCTTCTTTTTATTGTGTAACTACAGTATATATTATTATGTCAACCTTTGTATGTATGTATACCCCCCATTCCTTCGACGTGGAACCTTTGTAAATGAGCAGTTCCTGCTCAAAGGTATTTGTAATCCTAGATTTCAGTAAAATAAAATAAAAAAAAATAAAATTCAAAAAGATCTTGACAGTATAACTTGATGGGTAACAAAGCAGGGTATGAAACTTACTGTTGACAAATGTAAGATAATGCATTTGGGTCCTCAAAACCCATTAACTTCATACACATTAGGTGGATCAACATTAAAAATCACTTCTAATGAAAAGGATCTTGGGGTCATTATCTCTGATGACTTTCGTCAATCTGCTCAAATCAATATGGCAATTAACCCATTATACCCATTAGCGCCATATGGCATTCGAACCATCCATTGCTTAACCTGACCCAAAATGGCAGCATCAGATAGAATGAGTTAATAAAGCAAATCAAGTCATCTGGTCGATCAACTGAAACATAAATTCCAGGGACAGTAAGGTGATGATGCCCCTATACAGGGGATATGTAAGACCACACCTTGAACATGCCTCCCAACTTTGGTGCCCGTACAGGAAGTCAGAAATTGCTCTATTGGAAAGGATTCAGAGAAAATACACAAAACATATTAAAGGTCTTTACAACAAATCATATGACAAAAGTACTTAAAACTGATGCCACTATCCACACGGCGTCGAAGAGGTGACCTCCTATTCATGTATGCTATTATTCAGGACCCATATCTGCTTTCTGTTTTGGGCTTTGGATTTAAAAACAATACATATAACAAGAGAGGTCACCCACTGTAGTTATACAGTAAAAATGTAATCAGCTTGGGAATAAATATTTTTTCACACCAATGAATTGTGAACCCCTGGAATAAACTCCCCTGGAAGTTATTATCAGTAAAACCAAACTTGAATTTAAGAGACGCCTAGATGGAGTCATTCTTTCTGGTCATATGATGAGTTATTATTAATTTAATAGGAGCAATCATAGGCCTACATGCCTCCTGGCTCCTTCATCACCTTAGTAGTAGTATGAACAAAGATGACTGAGGGACAGCAGGGGAGGTCTTATGAGGAAAGGCTGACAGACCTTAACATGTATACTCTGGAGGTCAATAGGGAAGGGGGGGATATGATTGGGACATCAAGTTCTTGCGAGAAATCAATAGGGTGGATTGTAAGGACTTCTTGACAAGGAATGAGGGCAGAGCGACTGCAGGACTCAGGTGGAGACTGATGAGTGGGAGATTCAGGAGGGAAACGAGGAAGGTATTTTTCATGGAGTGGGTGGTGAACAAATGGGATAGACTGCCCAGAGAGGTGGTTAAAGCCAAGATTTTTGATATCATTTAAATTTGGGTGGGACAGATATAAGGGAATATTGAGACCCCCTGGCAGAAAAGGAGAAGAGATACCTGGAGAAGGAGTTGATCATCAGACACTAGGCCTATTGGATCACTAAATCCAGCTCAGCATTAGACCAGTCATGGACCTAGGCAGGAAATGGGATGACCGGATGTACCTCTGGCTCTAAATGTGGAATGCTGCTGGTAGGCTGTCTTTAAACAGTTTTGGAGCACATATTTGGGAGGTAAGCCTGAGGAAGGCTCTGGGAAGTGGAGTATATATGCATTTTGTTTCACAACTGCTTGACTGAGGGTTCACTAAGGGGCTGGAGATCAAGTGATGGGAAGGTAAGGTAGGTCTGGGCAGTGTACAGGGTAAGGGTAGGAGGCAGCGATCCTGGAGGATGACCTGCTTTGAATGTCAGAAGCAGTGACTGGAGGGCAGGTCATCCTATAAGGGGATTTCAACATGCCTGGCATAGACTGGAGCATTACTGGGGCAGGGAGCACTAGGAACCAGGCCCTGGTGGTCACCTTCCAGGGTAGTTTCCTAACTCAGCATGTGGAGGAGCAAACTAGGACAGTGCTATACTCAACCTTGTTCTGTCAAACCAGGACTGCATTGGGGGTAACAGTGGAGGATCCTCTCAGGTCAAAAGACCACAACAGACTGTAGTTCAACATAGCCCTGGAAACTCAAAGGGAGAAGTCAAGGATGTTGGTCCTAGACTTTAGGAGAGCAGTCTTTGTGAAGCTGGAGGAGGAACTAAAGGAGAGGCTCAAGGGGTCCTGACAACTTGAAGGGGCAAAGAACAAGTGGGAACCTATCAAACTGGGAATTCTTGAAGTTTCAAGGCATGCTTCTGGAAGGTAGAAAAGGGGAGGAGGCAGAGGAGATCTACATAGTTTTTCAAGGGAGTTGGAGCAAGCAGTGCAGGTCAAAAAGTTGGTCTTCTGAAGGTAAGACCAGTCAGAGGCAAGCAAGGATTTTTACCTCAACAATTTGAAGGAGGCCAGAAAGGCAGCAAGGAGAGCCAAAGTGGAGGTGGAACTTAAAATATCAAATGTTAGTGAGGGAATGTGGTAAGGCCTTTTGTAGCTATGCCTGAGAAAGGAGGAACAACAAGATGGAAATTGAGAAGTTTAAGGGAGGGCATGGGTGGAAGAAGATGGCAGAAAGCAGGCATTTAAGAAGAATACTTCTGCAAGTCTTCAAGTTGAGGATGTAGGGCCACTGCTTGGGTGTAACATCAAAGTTGGGATGGAAACAAAAATGGTAATGGGGACAACTACCAAACCAGGGTGCTCAAGAGATAGTGAGGACTTCAGATGAGAAAGTCTCTGGAACTAGACTGGCTGCACCTACAGGTGCTCCACAAGGTGGTGTATACTCTGAAAGACCCCTGGTAGACCTGCTCACTGCTTTAATGAGACAAGCATCATCTCCATGGATTGGAGGGTGGCAGATGCTATGTCTCTGCCCAAGAATGGTGACGGTGAGACCCAAGGAACTACAGACTAGTCAGCCTGACCTCCCTTGTGGGGAAGCTGCTTAAGACTACAGTCGAGGAGCAGTTGGTTGACTTACTGGAGATCGATGGTCTCCAGGACAGCAAAAAAAATGGTTTTGTGAAGGGGAGGTCCTCGCAAATGGACCTCCTAGAGGTCTTCAATGCCATGTCTCAGGCAGTGGATAAGGACAAAGTGCAAGACATCCTGTTCCTGAACATCAGCAAGGCCTTTGATTTTGTATCCTATAGACTGCTAGTGAAGACATTAGGGGACTTGGGAGTGGGGGAACTGTCACAAGATTATTAGGAATTGGCTAGGGGAGAACTCAAAGGGTAATACTAAGTAGTATTTATTTTATTTATTTATTGAACATTTTTGTAAAAAGGAGAGGCATACTGAGCTGAGGCTCCTTTCCAGGTGCGCCCCAGAGGAAAGGGAAAAGGAGATGGAAACAAGTGAACAGTCAGGTTGCAATATAAATATGATATACAATTATTAAAAATAAAGGTAACGTATGGCAGCCACCCTACTGATAAATGCTGGCGGGGATGCAATGAAGTTGGAACACACTACCACATTTTGTGGGGGTGTGGGAAGATCTGGCCATTCTGGAATAAGGTGGACAACATAATTATACATATATTGCAACTCCAGATGCCCCCCTCTTTCATTAATATGGTTCTGGGACTCCCCTAAAGGTCTCTGCTCGTTAAATGAAAAATATCTATACCACGTGCTTAAGATAGCTGCTCTGAAAGCCCTAACACGGCGTTCTCTCTCTCTCCAGAGGCCCCTACTGAAACCCAAATATTAAAGAGCTAGAGGCCATTTCAGCCAAGTTAAGATTTCAAGCAGAGAAATATAATTCATGGCGGATGCCATATTATCATTACATCGAGGAGAGGGAAGGCATAACAGTGTTAGACCAGCTCCTCACCCGAACCTCTTAAATTGGACTGAGGGTATCCCTGGGTAACTGAACTTATTCTAGAACACCTTTGAAAACTAGATAATTGCTTTCTTAGAAATTTGAGAAATAGAGGAGACAATCGCCATTGTATGTTAAGCTTATAATCGTTACTGTTGCTTTTAATTGACAGAAAACCGTGTTTAGCTGATTACTTCTGTTACAGGGACAAGACTAAACTACTGAGTTTAAAAATATAAGTGGAGGTCCGGATTTCCCTTTAGGGTGTTACATCTTCCCAAACAGGACGACTCTTCCTAGTCTTCAGCCAAAAGACAAGTTAATATTGATGAATCTTTGGATACGGTGATAATTCACCTGAAAGAAAAACAGGACCTAAACATTTAAACAATTAACTTTGTGGACATTCTAAAACTGGCTATGGATTTTAACTCCACTTCCTTTTCAAGAGTTTACCCTGTAAGAATTAATTTTATTGGAATTAATGCTTTTTTACAGTTTGTATATGTACACACAAATGCTGTAGAAATCAATTGTAAAGGAAAAATATTTTGAATAAAATATAAATTAGAAAAAAAGGTAATGAAATAAAAATGAAAGCAATAGCAAGCATTGGTCAATATTTATAGCCCAAAGTGAGCATAGGAAGCCTGCTGTAAAGGAGAAAGTAAGGGAGGCATGAATGGGGGAAAGAATCATAAGGGGATGAGGTGTTTTTTTCCCTTTATTTTATACTTGTAAGCATGATGAGCATTACTGCCCGTTTTCATATGCGACAAGTTTACAAAATACAAAACAGACTTCACACATATATTACAAAAATGAAATAAATGACAATTAACAAATATAAACAGCATCACAGGAGAGTGTTATTCCTGAAAACAATTGCACTTATCATTTTCCAGAAGCCAGTCCTGCAACAATCGTTTAAAAGTATACATAGATGACTGATTTGTTATAACAGGAGGTAGTGAGTTAAAACGGATAGGGGCAGTATACTGAAGTGATCTTTGACCCACATTTTTTTTTAACAAGGGGGATGGCAAATTTCAAGTTATGTTGAGATCGTGTCCCACAAGGATTTAAAAGTTGAGGGAAAAGGTCATAATAGAAGGGGTGCCAAATTCAGAACTTGTTTAAATAAGAATAAAGAAGATTTATAAAAAATCCTCTTTGATAATGATAAACAACCAGATTTCCTATATAAATCACATGAATGAGTATTAAATGGTGAACCAGTAAGAAATCTTAAAATGGCATTATAAGTAACTCTCAACTTATTAAATACCGTGTTCGAGGTAGATGAATAAATATTAATTCCATAATCCATGACACTAAGTAATAGACTATGGGTTAATAGCTTTCTGTATTCCTTAGTCAAAAACAGACTTATCCTAAATAACATCCCTAACCGTTGATGTACACTTTTACGAAGGTAATCTATATGGTATTCAAAAGATAAATGTGAATCCAAATGAACACCCAGATATTTGAATGTGTTAACTCAATAGTATCACCTCTAAGATCAGAGACTGATGGCAAGAGTAAGGACTGAGAAACGTCTATCCTAGGCCCTGAAAAATCATCAATTTTGTTTTATTGGTATTGAAAACCATGCACCTTGATAATAACCAATACTGGAAGGAATCAAAATCCTCTTGAACATATTTCAAGGCTTCACTTTGATGATCTGAGACGCTAAATAAAACAGCATCATCAGCGTAGAAGGGCAGAATTCATAAAAAGAGAAAAAATCATTAGGCCCAGGATAGACCCCCCTGAGGAACACCGCAATTAGTATCCAAAAAACTAAAATGAACACCATTGATGACGATACAGTGACTCCTAGACTGTAAATAGTTTGAAAACCAAGAAATAACTGAGGCAGAAAAATTAAACTCACTCAACACTGAGGGGAGTGTACAAAAATCAGTCAAATCAAAAGCCTTGGTGAAGTCCACAAATACTGCTGCAACAGAGAGCCCATTATCAAGGGCACTCTGTATGCGGCTTGTGAACCCCACCAAGGCTGTCTCTGTCTTATGTTTTTTCTTGAAACCATGTTGTGCTTCAGAAAGTAAACCATGTTTCTCTAGAAATTCTGTTGTCTGATCAAGAATTTTATTTTCTAGAACTTTTGAAAGAGGAGCAAGTAGCGAAATAGGTCTATAATTAGAAATAATTGATACATTTCCACCCTTTGGAATAGGCCTTATACAAGCCTTTTTCCACATTAGTGGAAAACATCCAGAGTGAATGGATAAATTAAATAAAGTCAAAGGAGCTGCCAAAAAATCAATTCCAGCCTTAATTAGGTGATGATCTATACTATCTAATACTAACTTTGGTCTGGGATTCAGTTTTAACATATAGCCCTTCACCTGGTCAATTGTAACTTCACTAAATTGAAACATAGGATAAGACTCAGGTCTAAGAACTGGGTCATTCTGGGAAGGTTTTTGGAAAAAGTTTAGATTATGAGGGTCCAAAGCTGAGGGTGGTGAATAGGGGAGAAGCCTATGACCGTCATTATTTCCAAAAATTCATTGAATGCCTGAGCCACCTGTTGGGGTTCAGTCACTATTTTACCCTTCAAATTTAGAGTTTTTATTTACTATTTATTTTTTTAATTGTTTCACCAGAAAAGGCACACTGAGCAAAATGATGCTCGGCTCCAGGTGCGACCGGGGGAGGGGTACATAGAAGAGGATAACACGCAGGTAATCACTGAGTAAAACATTTAACATTACAGTTTGTGCATTGGAGAGGAAAACTCACAGGTTTTCCAGTATAATACATATAACATTACATTTATTACATTACATTAATGTGTACACTTAATAGAAATTACAGCTTAGTAATGAGTTACAGGCAGGGAACTGTTAGGCCCATGACATGGTGATCCAATCATGGTGCAGATTACATAAACTGGAAGTGCAGTAAGACAGCAAGACAGCTGAAGCACAAGTGCAATAGTTGTTTTAATAGTCCAGCTTAGTAGCGTATGATGGGTGCCGTTGGTGAGCAGGCGGGGGTACAGGGTATGGGGGGTGGGCACAGGAGTAAATCATGTGCAGGTACAGTTTATGATAAAGTAGTTAGCCATGGTGGTAGCAAGGGAGTGGGTGGAGGAGGAGGAGGAGTGATGAATTTGAGAAGGAAGTTCATTCCAGAGTTTAGGGAGCTGGTGTGAGAATGCTGCTTGTCCCATGGTGAACCTTCTACTAGGAATTAGTAATTGACAGGAGTCATAGGATCTAAGGGCATGGGATGGAGGGGGTGATAGCAAGGATGAGACGTAAGACGGAAGGGACCCAAGCCGGAATTTTGAGACAAACTTTGTACAGTGCAGACGGCGGTGATTTTCAAGAGAGGGAAATGCAAGAGAACGGTAGAGATCACAGTGATGGGTGCGGGGAGGGTGCATTAGGGGCGAAGCAGCAGAAAGCATTGAAGAGGGAGTCCATTCTAGTTAAAGTGGATTTGGAAGCAGCACTGTAGACTATATCACAGTAGTCAAAAGATGGCAGGATCATCTTCTGCACTAGTTCACACCTCACGGTTAGTGGGAGGCTGCCGCGGTTCCTGAAAAGGGAACCGAGATTTGGACGTAGTTTTTTCAGGATTGCATCCATGTGGATGGAGAAAGATAGGTGTTGGTCGAGCCAGACCCCTAGGAAGTGGAAGGAGGAGGTGTTTTCCAGTATAGTCCCATCCAGGGTGTGGAAGGAGGGGGGAGGGGAAGGGAGGGGAAGGTAGAGAGCCTGGACAGTCGTTGCCTTGTGCCGAAGGTCATGGTGACAGTTATTTTAGCATTTAGGGAGAGCTGATGAGAGCTGAACCAGGTCTGAACTTTGTTGAAGTCAGTCTGAAGATTGGTAGTTACTTCTGCCAAGGAGGAGCCAGAGACGAATAGGACAGTGTCATCTGCATACATCTGGATTGATGAAGTTGAGCAGCTTAGTGGCAGGTCATTAAGGAAAATGGAAAATAAAATTGGTCTAAGTACTGCACCCTGGGGGACCCCAGTGGTCATAGGAAGAGGCATGGATGTGGCATCTGCAATTCTGATGGATTGGGTCCTACCGGTAAGATAGGTGCTGAACCAGTTGGTAGCTGATTCAGTAAGACCAGCTTCCGAGAGGCACATTAACAAGAGAGGGTGGGAAACAGTGTTGAACGCTTTGGCAAGGTCGACGAATATAGCTGAGGTGATCTGCCCAGTGTCCATACCGGAGAGGATGATGTCAGTGAGCCTTATAAGGGAGGAGGCAGTGGAGTGGTTCTTCCTGAATCCTGACTGGAACAGCGTGAAGAAGTTGGAGTCAGATAGGAAAGATGTCAGCTGTGTGAGCACAAGTTGTTCTTGTATTTTAGTGAGCACAGGGAGGAGAGATATAGGGCGGTAATTTGAGGTGGAGGTAGGGGTGCCCCCCTTGGGGAGGGGGATGACGACAGCATGTTTCCATATCTGGGGGATGGTTGCAGTGACAAAGGAGCAATTTAGTAGGTTACCAAGCGGGGTTGCAATGGCGGGGGCTGAGAGATAGAGGAGTTTGGTGTCTAGTCCATCCGGGGATTTACCTTTTGGAGGGTTTAGAGTTAGTAGGGCATTTAGGGCATTGATTGGGAAGATAACTTTGAAGGCGAAGGGGTGAGGCCTAGGTGTATACATAGATACTACAGGAGGTACGTGTGGGGTGGGGGTGGACAGGGAAGAGAGTAGCGTAGAAGTGCACATGGAGAAGTACATGTTGAACTCGGTGGAAATTGTGCTGGGGTTCTAAAGGAGGGTGTTGTTTACATTTAAGAGTGGAGTGGGGATGGCAGCAGGTGGAGAGAAGAGAGAGTGAATGACCTTCCAAAGTTTGGATGGACTATTTAAGTTAGATATGAGCATGGAGCTAAAGTATTCTGCTTTAGCTTACCAAATTTCTGTGGTACATTTATTGCATAACATGCGGTACTTGGTGAGATCTTGAGGGAGGTGGGATGATTTGTGCAATCTTTATGCTTTATCATGGGTGTTTCGACATGCTATGAGTTCTTGGGTAACCCATGGCAGATGGTTCCCACATACCCTAGTGCGATGCAGAGGGGCATGAGTTTCCCAGACATTGAGGAACGTGGACTGGAAGTGCAGAAGGGCATCATCTGTTGAGTGTAATGTGGAGGTAGGGTACCAGTTTGCTAAGGCTAGGTCTTCTAGCACGGAGGACAGATTGAGAGATTTGTAGGTGTGTTGGACTCAGAATTGGGGGGGGCTTTGGGCGGTGAATTTTGAGAACCAGATAAATAATGTGGCAGTCACTCAGGGAGTGAGGAAGTAGGCCTACTTTGATGACCCGGTGAGGGTGGGTGGAGAGAGCCCAGTCAGTTAGTGAGTGGTTGGCAGATTTCAGATTAAGGCAGGTGGGTTCAGTGATTAGTTGTGAGAGGTTTAGACCAGCTATCTCTGTTCTGTATTTATTGAGTGCTGGGGCTAACCAGTTGAGGTTAAAATCTCTGATAATGCAGGGATTTATTTAACTCTAAAAATTGATTAGCGTTTTGCTCATAAAAGTGTTAAATCTTTGTGAAAATGCATAGCTCTTGCCTTACTGTGTTTAACAAACACAACACTTCTAGAAAATCTATATAAATACTTTCTGTACAGTTAGTATAGTCCCAAGAAAAAACTGCTAATCAATTATTTAAAACCCTGTAATGTATAATTCACCTGATGTGGTTTGTGAGGAGCTAAGTGTAAGGAGGTCAGTCACAGAGGGGTTGGTGTGCCCGGTCGGCAGTATATTCCGGCAGTGTAAATGGGCAGTGAGAATGGGAGCGCTGGATGTAGCATTAGAAGCTCGTAGGCTTGTGGCTCAGCCTTGGTTAATACTACCGAAAAGTGTAAGTCTGCGTTTACATAAATGGCTACTCCCCCGCCTCTGGTAGCCCTGTTGAGTCTGGCCACGACGTAACCTGGAATAGCAACCTCGGAGTCTGTGATATTAGAATTTAGCCATGTTTCCCGAGATGGTGAGGCTATCAGGGGCATACTGGGCATCCAGTGCTTGGAATGAATTAAGCTTTAGAGCTAGGCTTCTGATATTTAGGTGCAGGAGTCGTAGGTCCCGGAGGAGGGGGGCCACCAGTGAGATTTGATGTGTATGATGTGGCATGAGCTTGGCCCGCTGAGTGTGATTGGTTAGGGT
This sequence comes from Neoceratodus forsteri, assembly GCA_016271365.2. NCBI lineage: Eukaryota > Metazoa > Chordata > Ceratodontiformes > Ceratodontidae > Neoceratodus > Neoceratodus forsteri. The sequence goes on along the minus strand of CM028133.1, from coordinate 77,854,730 downwards.
TGAGTGTAGGGCCAGGGTTTGGGTGTATGTCCCCTACTGCAAGGAGCAGGAGGACAATAGTTAAATAGTGGGCTAACAATTGTAGAATAATAGGGGTATCCCTAGAATCCTTCCCCATGAGATCCTTAAGTACTCTCCACGTGTGTTTAGAATTACCTTGACACTTACTCTGGAGAGATACAAAATATTGTTTTTTTTTGTCCTCCTAGTAGTCTTACATTGATTACGTAATGTTTTATATTTCTGATGTAAAGAAATATCCCCAGATGCTTTTTTTTTTTTTATACTTCAGCTTTTATTGATATATTGTTATATCATCCAGGTTCACAAGAACATTACATATAGCCATATAGACTGTACATCAAAAAAATACCACCCTTAACAGTGGCTGAGAGCAGCCCGCTGCCATCAACTGGGCTGCTCCCAAGGAAATAAAATATTACAATACATACCTTGTTTTATATTTTAACAGGACAGAAGCATATATCATCTTACAATATTATAACTGTTTAGTCCAATATATTAACAAGGTTTCCAACAGTAGAAACCACTGATCTCAACCTATTCATATAGATTCAGAGTTCCTGACCCATACTGGGCTATAGGAAACGAAAGAAGGAAGGAAAATAGAGAAGAGAGAAAAAAAAAAAAACACCCCTCCCCCCTACTGTCTGTCTTTCCCACCAATTGTAGACCCGGCCCCCAAGTCAGTGAGTATGTGCTCCTAAACTGTAGGGGGCGAAACATAAGACTGACAGATCTCAGGTGAGGACATTAATGAGTCTATCAATTTCGATCTTAATCAGAGCAGAGCCAATAAAATCACCTTGTTCCAAACTTCTGTTTAATAGGCACCACTCTTTACCCGAGCCACGAAGTTACAATGGTCACCCAACCACCCCTGTATCTCCATCCTCCCAAGCATATAGCTCCCACCTGGTCCACCTATTGTTGAACTGTGAGGCTCTCAAATTTAAAGAAAGGATGATTCTTTTGTATATTTTAATATTGTTCACCAGGTCCTTCCATTCTGATTCCGTAGGCGCCTGCGGGGAAAGCCATTTCCTGGAAATAGCCTTGCAGGCAGCTGCAGTCAGAATATTCCAGAGGTATTTAGCCTCCTGCCCTCTCCCCAGATGCTTTATACTTTTTTCAGACCTTGTTCCTCATTCTAAAGGCCTTCAACAATTCTGAAGTTACCATTTTTGCCTGTTAGCTTTAACCTTTAGATGTCGAACTGAAGCTTCCTTATCACAAACAGATGTTAATAATTTATGAAAAGCTTCTAAAAATAAATTTACATCCTTAATTGAATCTAGCCCAGACCAATCTTCTGTTTGACAAGACTTAATCACAGTATTAGGTACAAGTTTGTTAAAGTCCCTACTTTCCAAAATGAGTGGCAAGCCTTGCTTTATCCTTACTGATCATCCACAAACAACCAGGCTATGATCACTGATTACATCTGGCAGGACCACAGAAGAAACAATCCTTTCATTATGAGAAACTAAAGGCCAATCAAAAATCAAACCATGGTTTGTCCTAGGGTTCTGCCTGGTGACATCAGATATTATCTGAAAAAGACCTACTTCCAATAGGAGTTTCTATGCCTCCATTCTAAATTTAGAACCCCAACCTTGATTAAAATCGCCCATAGCTATCCATTCACAATTCAATGGCAAAAATTTCTTAACTTGTAGGATCGATTTCCATCCATCTTTAAAGTGCCCAGGTGGTGTATATATATTGTACTCAAACACAAATGCTTATGTTGCCCAGAATAAGATCAACAGTTAACATATCACAGGTAGTATCATTATAATCCAAATCTAACAATGTAATATTAAGGTAAACCTTAAAATAAATTAACACCCCCCGCCTTACCTGTCCGATCTTTCCTAATCAAACTATATCCTGGCAAGGAAATTGCAGTTGAAGTAATATTAATGTTAAGCCATGTTTCCGAAAGTGTTATTACATCGAAATTATGTTGGTCCACCCAAACATTAAATGTATCCCATTTTGCAATGAGACTCTGAACATTAAGGTGGACAAATTTAAGGGAATTGGTTGTAGAATAATTAACACTGTCTAAATTACTGAGAACACTAGGGCCAAGGAGAAGATTAACAGAACCAGAGATTAATAAAAGTAACAGTAAAAGTCTTCTGGGGATCAACTTATTTAGAAGTTTTCTCTCATCTCTAATAAGGATTCTAACCGTACTCTTCTGTAAATGATATGTCAGAGTGCAGCCCATTAAATTATGGTATACACTGTGACAATTTCCAAAGGACTCTGCACAAAAAGGAGAAAAGCCATCACCCCCCCCCGAGATAATAATGATAGAGTCATTGAGATGCTGAAACTCCAATGAGTATCCATTAGAAAACCCAATCTTATTTCTCCCTTGATCTCCCAAATAAAAAACTAAACTAAAACAAACAATAAAAAGCAAATTCATTATTAAAACAAACTGTTCTCCACCTTCAATTATCCATAGAACTTAATAAAATGCCCTAAATCCCTAACCTGTATACCAATATTCCTTCTTATAATCCAACAGCCTCCCTCAAGGATTTTCTACTAGGAGTGGCGCTCACACCACTCATGCTCACACTCTGCTTGCACTGAGCGAGTGGCACAAGCGTTTAAAGGGACAAAACTCCGCCCCCCTTCCAGCATCAGTGGCTAAGCATACCCCTAGTGTCCAGGCTGTAGTTCGATTGAAGGAGGTAGCCTGTCTCAGGTGAAGGGCGGTCTCTCACTCTGCCCCTACACAGTTGGAATTCAGACTTTGCTGGCAACCCACTCTTTCAAACAGCAGCATGCAACAGTCTCACCATTGTGGTTCCTGTATTACAAGTCCTTCTCCCTCTTCCATTTAGGCAGCTTCAGGGGGATGACTGCACCACTCATTTCAGCCTCTGAGATAAAAATGATCTCCAGCTGAGCGAGCAGCGTGAACGTTTAAAGGGGCAGAACTCCACCCTCCTTCCAGCATCAGTGGCTAAGCACACCTGCCAGTGTCCAGGCTGTAGTTCAATTGGAGGAGGTAGCCTGTCTCAGGTGAAGGGCAGTTTCTCACTCCGCCCCTACACAGTTGGAATTCAGACTTTGCTGGCAACCCACTCTTTCAAACAGCAACGTGCAACAGTCTCACCACTGTGGGTCCTGTATTACAAGTCCTTCTCCCTCTTCCTGTTAGGCAGCTTCAGAGGGATGACTGCACTGTTCGTTTCAGCCTCTGAGATAAGTTGGCATTAGGAAATGGAGGCATCATGGAAAGTTGAGTACCGAAGGAGGCAAGATTAAGAATGTGTGTCGGCTGCCCTGGTGGTGCCAAGGGTTGAGGCACTGGACGCCACCCCTCACGCCATGCCGGCGACCCTGGTTTGGGAGTGGACTCAGGTGGCCAGAGGCTGGCAGGGTAGGGAGAGGATGGAGCATCCAATTGACTGCTCTCCTCTATCAGGAGTGGACTCTGGGTCTGCTCGGCTTAGCAGTGATCTCCAGTGGAGACCGGGGGTGCTATTGAAGCTGAGCCGTACAAGTGGGCGGAGTGGCCGTGGATGTCAGCAACTTGATCGTTCAGATGGCATTACACGTCTGCACTCTGGGGGACACTGAACATGGAAATCCCCATCCTCAGGGATAGGCGAAGGCACCTCTTCCCTACCGGGCCACACTCCCAACTACCGGGCACTCTCCTCTCCAGGCCAATCACCCAGTCTGGCACACTTAATTCTAGATAGAGCCCCCTGGGTGGATAGGGTGGCCCCACCTCAGGGGTTCAGAGTTGGGGGGGTCCGTCGGGCTGGTGAGAGGAGAGAGAGGTGTCTCAGGTGGGAGGTAGAGCTTGGAGTGAGGCGAAGGATGCTGGAGAGAAAGAGAGTTCCCCATAGGACAGTGCATAAAGAAAGTTGGAGAAAAAAAAGATTAAGAATGTGTGGAGAGACAGGGTGTCACCCCAGTTGCTGGGTGGGGGAAGGACAGGAGCAGGAGGAAGGAACAGCTTAAGAAAGGATAGGTTTTAGAAAGTGAAGGGAAGGAGATAACCGAATGGAGCTTGAAAGAGAGTTCCAGAGGGAGGGGAGATGGTAAGAGAAGGCTGCCTGCCCTGAGTTGGAGTGGGGACATGGAAGAGAGAAGGTACAGGGATCTTGGAGCACAGCTGATAAGAGGAGGGAGATGATGGAGAGAGGAGTGGTCGGAGGGGAGAGACCCACCCCAGAATTTGAAGATGAGAGTGGTGGCATACTGCTGTCGGCGTAAGGGAAGAGAGGTAAGGGAGAGGGTGGAACAGAGGGAGCAGTGGTGCATGTGGGGGGAAGCACTGGAGGCAAAGTGGCAGAAAGCATTAAAAAAGTGTCCAGTCTGGAGAGGGATGAGGCAGGGGTGGACCCAAAGACCACATCAGCATAATGAAGAACAGGTAGGATCATCGAAATCAGGTTAACTAGACGTGTGGGGTGTTGGGGGGGTCAGAATTCTGACATTAGTGATATTGCTTACTGGAAACAAAAGATATCACTGGGAATATTCTATTCTACCGCTCTCATCATTAAACTGCTGACTTATGAAGGCGTTACTATGTTTGTCCAACTATAGACTTTGCTTTCCTTGTATTTTTCTTTTTTTTCCCTGGAGACTCCTTACAGATTCCGGAGTGGTTGGGGGGCTTGGGGTTGGATTACATACTTAAACTCTATGTATACAGAGAGACAACAATAGAGATTGTCTGTGTGCACCATATATAGACTGGCTTCTCCCAGATTTCTGAAAGCAGACCTTTGTAGATATGGCGACCACCATTACACCGCACCCTGCAGATTCATATCTCCAACAACGAACAGCTGCTGACAGAGAAGGCTGCTATCTAACAAACTGGATAATCAGCTTCTCAAATGTTAAACAAGCATTTATTAATGCCAGATGTTTGCTTGCTGATATTAGGATTGGGCGTGCAGGAGTTAGACAGATGAAGAATAGGAATGGCAGTGAAGTATTGAACTCAAGCCAACCCCACCTCTACCCTGCAGAGATGGACAGGCATTGGGGTGTTCCTTTGGGTCATCGCCCATAACGCTCACAGCATTTCACATCACCGTATCCTAGAGACACTGACAAGTGTTGAGGTGTGCCTTGGGGTGTTTGGCTTTACAGTCACCCCATTTCATAAGGACATATGCTGAAATGGGTGCAGTATAGAGAATGGGGTGAACTCTGGGGCCAAAGAGTGCAAGGCACACCTCGATGCCTGTCACTGGCTTCAGGGTGGGGGTGGGGTGGGTGGGATGGAATGGCATGAGCATTACAGCTGGCAATCCAAAGGCACACCTGACACCTGTCAGTCTGTACAGGGTGGGACGTTATGGTTAGAAACCCTAATGCCCCAGACGTTTGTTGGTATTTGCACTACAAATTTTCAACATGGCCTTTTTGTGACCCCACTTCATGAAAGCATTTGAGACCTCTGTTCATGAACAGTGGCACTGTGATTTTGTTAATCTGTCCCGAACGTTGATTTCCCACAGTGACCATGCCATTCTGCGCCAGATATGTGAAAACACAGATCGGGCAGGATGTGAAAAATGACAGCTGTACCATTCATAGGGAGGTGTGAAGAGATGGCAATGTTGAAAATCTGGAGTGAAAATATTAAAAATGTTCAAACTTACAAGCATACGTGGAAACTGCGTGTAACCCCAGGGGTCGGGTTGATGGTACTTTTTGTGTTATTAGTGCTGTGCAGTGCCTCCATAATGTATCCCCCTACCTGGGACCTGGGTTCAGGGAGAAAACTGTTACTCGGTATTTTGGCTAGGTTTGACTTCTAGTCAGGGGCACCCAAGTAACTCCGGACACAGGAAGCAATAACTGTAATGTCCAAACCAGAAGTGGGATTCTAGAGTGTGGCTTTTATTCACAACCAAACAGAATAACAAAGCATAGAAGGACCCCCCATGGGGCTACACTCCTGGTAATGCAGATTTATGGAGATCAGAACATATCCTCTTCCACACTGAAACCCTCAGGTTTAGAAACACTCTGGGCACTTAGCCCGAACTTGTACTCTTCTCTGGATTTCCCCTGGCCTGGCACATCCAACCAGCCTTGGACTACTTCCCTGCATGGCACATCTGGCCAGCAACTCGGACCACTTTCCATATGGCATGGGACATTTCTCTGTGGCTCCCTAAACCACCCATGAGCAAATACAGGCTCCTTTAAGGTAAACTTCTTCCATCTAAATCCCACGTCTGGGTACTTTCTCCCGACACTGGCCAAGTGTCCGGAAGAAAGAAACAGGTGTCCCAAAGAGAACCCATAAAGGTGAATTTGGTAACTCCAAGTGGGGGGTCTCCCACCTCTTGCTCCCATAATTCATACCCGGCCATTCCTTTGTTCTAAAACACCTCTTCCATGAAAACTCTAATGATTGTAGATTAACACTTTAAATATAAATAACATTCAATCTACAGTCTCTGAAACTCCAGTGTGCTGACTTGAGGCATACTTGTTAAGTGGCTATATCCATCCCTGTAGACCCCCACTGATTAAAGATGTCCAAATCCCACACCCCTTAAGCACTGTACTTGGCTCTCCTTTCCTGACCCACAGTAGCAGATTCAGCTGGCTTTAGTCAAGCCATATGTTCTATCTAACTCCCAGCTGCAGCATTCCAATTATGCTTATGCTGCTGCGAGAATTCTATATGATGTCATCCCTCAGTCTCAGCTGAGACTGAGAACAGAATGAGACAGTGTGAAATCCATTTAACTGGAGTTTCGCAAGCTGCCTTCCCTGCCTGCCACTAGATCTAACTGGGATTCTTGTAACCCCAGGTTTTAGGGGGGGGTTACACCCACCCTTGGCCAGGAAAATGACTGTCCACAGTCATTACTAATCCGGCCTAGGCCATCCTACCCTCTGTGCTACCTATGGAGAGGGGTGATCAGGCCCTCTCCTACCATGTGCTAGGCACAGGCAGGCAACACTAAGGGCTCAGAGGCCAAAGGTATGATGCATCAGCCTCTACTCTAAGATCTTACTATGGACACCTAGTGGCCCTGGTAGAATTGTCCAGAGCATAGCCCTAATAGATCAGTACTGTGGCCGATACTGCAGGTCAGGACCACAGCCTGTCTATCCCTCCCTAGCCCTCTAGGGAAAACCTATCTACCTTTAACCCAAAATTACCCAAAACAAAACAAACAGGGGAACTTCCCCCCAACCTGGGACACCTGCAACCAAACACCAGGAGCTGATGCTATACACTATACATTACTCCCACACTCTCCCACAACCACACCTGTGGAAGGAAAAGTTACACACAAAAAACCACAACATTCTATACTTTAAACACTACATACTTTAAAGCACTGTGAGGAACTCCGCTGAGTCCCTCCTCCTCTTCTTGTCTTCTTCAGGAACACCTGCAAGAAACAGAGAAAGACAACACACACTCCTAATCTGCATACACAGTGTATCTAATCCCTACCATCAAAACACTGGAGAATCCCAAAAAGATTTTTTAGAAAAGTAAAAAACAATATAAACAGCAAAAACAGTAGAAAACAATGATGTTATTTACAATACACGTTATTTGGGGGATGGAGTGCCCTAAAACTCCCATCTATTGACAACAGTACCCGAAGGCAAGTCCAATAAAGAGTCTCTCCTGGGCCGGAGCCCGGTGAAGCACAGTTCTAACAGGCTGAAATACAGAAGGGGAGAGTCTTTGAGGACAGTTCAAACATCTTGAGTCTGCTAGTGTAGGGTGTGTACTGCATGTCATAAGAATAGAAAAGTCTGAACTTACCAGTCCCTTTTAGAACAAAAATGGTACACCACCTGGTCCTCCAGCCGAAGACTCTCCCTGGTAGCATTCTTCCAATACAGCTGGGTGGACATCTTCTGGAAAATGACAGGATGACACATCTGGAAACTGCTGGGATGATGTCATCTAGGAGATGGAACCTTGGAATAGGAAAAAAGGAAAAAGCAGCTGGTCTGAAGTCATCCTGCATCCCAGACGATGAATCGGGATACAGCTGGGCTGGTGTCCTCTCTGGATCCGAAGTCATCTGGTGGGCCAGTCAATGGAATCTGGAAGGCCAGTACACCGCAAGACTGATGAATGTGGGGCATCTGAGCCCTGGAACACCAGTCTGGTGGAACAGCATAGGTACAGCAACGGCTGGATGGTAGCACTGGCTACCACTGCTCTGCTCTCCACTTGGTAGGCATGGGCACATTCACATGGAGGTCTTTGCATTGTGGCCAATAGCACAATAGATCAGGTGCACGAATTATTACCCCGTCTGGGCGCTCATAATCCACACTGTGAAAGGTTTCATGTCCTTCTCCATCCACAATTCGAACAGTGTCAATAAACAGTGTCCTGCTCTTTTTCCACTGGCTGTATTTTACTTGAAATATTCTGTCTCTAACATACTTGTTTGCACCGGGATGCACATGTGTCATTGCCTCTTCCATAATCCAGGATTTCCTGCTTTTTTCAATCTCCTCTCAGACTCTCCGAGGAAAGGTAGGAAAGGACATCTCATAGATTTCATTTGCTTTCCTACGAACCAGTCTTTCCTCTTTACTGCTCTTGGTCAACCTGCGACCTCTGGCCTGGCTTGGGAGCGGCCAGTCCTGGTTCTGCCAGCTACACTTATTCAATACGACATAGAATGGATCTTTAACTCTTCCTGGTGGAGGCAGAGCTGAAGAGTCACTACTCTCTTCTACCATCAGTTCCTCTGAGGCAAGAGCTTGAGGCTGTGGATCTGTACCTTCTTCACAAGGCCACATAGGTTCCCCCTCTTCTTCTTCCTTGCTAAGAATCTGTGCCCAGGAGTGAGCAGTCGTCTTCAATCCTGAGACTGTCCACTCTTCGCTGGGCACAGAGGTTGATACCTCCCATTCAAAGGCCTCCCTCGTCTCACCCTCACCTATGAGACTAGGGCTAGGCCCCTCGCTCCAAGGGTCTACTGATGCTCCTTCCACAATGTCTCTCTGCAACTCGGACTCTGAAACATCAGTACATTGTCCAGTCTGTAGATATGCACCCTCTTGCTTTATGCCACACTCTGAGGGGCCTTCCCTATCAGGCTCTGCCTGGTGCTGTGTGCTGCCAACTGCAGGTTCTTGAAGCTTTGTCCACGTGGGAGCCAAACGAATCTTGGGTGCTTTAGTCAAGCCATATTTCTCTAGGCACCCAGAACAGTGAGGTACCATGAAGACATCCCTTCCAGCATTTAAGCACATCACACGTACTCGTACTGGGTATCCAGGAATCACCACATGAGGAGGCAGTCATCCCCCATAGTAATATCTCTCAATATCTCTCAACTTATTAACTTCTTCTACTGTCATAGCCGGGCATGATCCGGGTAATGGGCTGGTCCTGAAGCCATGACTGCAGAGAAAAACAAACAACGCTCACTGTTATTGCAAGTCCCACTTGATTAGAAAAACCTTTACAAAATGGCTCCTCTGCTGCTGTGTTTACATTACTACCCCATCCTGTAATGGTGGTGGCAGCACTCCTGCGCATCAATATTCTGTCCATGACTCAAGCCACTGAGCATCCGATTTTCGCACTCTACTGATAAATTTTCTCAAACTGCACAAACTTGCACTGTTCTCTCTCTCAGCACACTTATATGATTTATTATGGACTTTTCATTCGCTGAAGTCACTGCTCTAGCTTACAGTCCCCTAAAGCCACAGTATTTCATCGCACAGGAATGCCTGTATTTCTTGCTGCTTCTCTCTTACAACTCACAGGCTCTCACATGGCTCTGAAAATTATACTGTTGCTGAACCTATAATTATGCTCACAGTCCGTTACTTAGAATTCTTGCTTTAGCTTAAAAAACTTGCACAGTCCTTCTTTGCAAAAATGATCCACTGCTACACACAGATTCAGCTGGCTTTAGTTAAAATCACACAGTTTGAGCTATTAGCTTGGTTGGTATTCACTGTTATCAGTAGCTTGTTTTGTCAATGGAAAAAATGGCCTGCAGCCAGTCTTGGAGGCCTCTGGAAGGAAGCGGGCTGGCAGTCCTGCCGATTGTCGCTCTGAACACCACGCTTTGTTTCCAAACGATCAAGATGTGGGTTGAGCCTGAATTTAAACAGAAAAAGTCAAATTTTAACTATTTTACAGTGTTTTCAGTCATCACGACGCTCTTCCTAGCAAGCCTGCTCGCATATTCCACTCACTTTCCCTCTCGAATGTTGTGCAGTCGCTCTAGAGCTGTCTTGGGGGTGGGACTGACTGCAGTCTCACCAATCACTCGACGACATGCAAATGAGCCTCTTTACTCTCGAGCTCTTCTCCTCCACAGCGATTGTCGAGTAGGCAAAATTTAAACTGCAAACCACACTTTTTTTTTCAACTGCAGCTCCTCGGAGGGAGCACCATTTCAACCATTTTTCATGGCATTTTAGTCAGCAACTACTCTTAGTCCATACCACAAGCATTTCTTACATCTAGGCACAAATCTTTCTTTGTTTCCCACAGTTTTCCACACATTTCCCTGTCACACAATACTTTTAAAAGCTGGCAAATGCTGTAATTTGATGTTGGACAAGGGCATACACACTCAGGCTTTACTGCTCCTTGGTAAACAGTTGGCACATATTAAAGCAGCACATAGACAGCAGCACACAACAGCACATTTAGTTTACATTGCTTCAGCTTTTTGGGCTACCTACTGCCAGACAGCCGAAATGCTAGCCACCATCCGAGCAACCTTTCTTGCATTTTCTCCCAAATTGCAAGCCAAATCCCAGTGGTAGCCTCCAATTTTGTAACCCCAGGGGTCGGGTTGATGGTATTTTTTGTGATATTAGTGCTGTGCAGTGCCTCCATAATGTAACCCCCTACCTGGGACCTGGGTTCAGGGAGAAAACTGTTGTTCGGTATTTTGGCTAGGTTTGACTTCTAGTCAGGAGCACCCAAGTAACTCCAGATACAGGAAGCAATAACTGTAATGTCCAAACCAGAAGTGGGATTCTAGAGTGTGGTTTTTATTCACAACCAAACAGAATAACAAAGCATAGATGGACCCCCATGGGGCTACACTCCTGGTAATGTAGATTTATGGAGATCAGAACATATCCTCTTCACACACTGAAACCCTCTGGTTTAGAAACACTCTGGGCACTCAGCCCGAACTTGTCCTCTTCTCTGGATTTCCCTGGCTGGCACATCCAACCAGCCTTGGACTACTTCCCTGCATAGCACATCCAGCCAGCAACTCGGACCACTTTCCATATGGCATGGAACATTTCTCTGTGGCTCCCTAAACCACCCATGAGCACATACAGGTTCCTTTAAGGGAAACTTCTTCCATCTAAATCCCACGTCTGGGTACATTCTCCAGACACCAGCCAAGTGCCCAGAAGAAAGCAACAGGTGTCCCAAAGAGAACCCGTAAAGGTGAATTTGGTTACTCCAAGTGGGGGATCTCCCACTTCTTGCTCCCATAATTCATACCTGGCAATTCCTTTGTTCTAAAACACCTCTTCCATGAAAACTCTAATGATTGTAGATTAACACTTTAAATGTAAATCACATTCAATCTACAGTCTCTGAAACTCCAGTGTGCTGACTTGAGGCATACTGCTGTAACCCCCCTGCAAATGGGGGTTCCCAGAAGTCTTCCAGGAGCCTGCAGGAATGCTCTAAGCTGTTTAAATGTGGTTCCAAGTGAGTGCAATTTGAGCCTCCACATACTGTCTCTTTAAGAGCTGTCTGCTTTGCAAACATAATTAATTTAGAAGGGGGAGTGTGTGTTTCAATGCCTGAGTCCCACCCGGGCTGCTGTCAACTCGCTCTGTTTCTGCCGTCGCTACATGCGTAGAGGGAGCTCTTTCAAAAGGTGTAACAATCTGCCAGGAATTGTTTAGAGTAATAAGGAAAATACAGTTTGTCAAACCTGCTTTTCTTTGCAGTCTGAACTGTTTTTGCCTAGTCCTCCATTCTGGTTTTGAACTGCTGAACTGGACCAATCAGTGTGGGGGGACCTTTAAAATGGAGCCTGCTGCTGGCAAATCAGAACTTGGACTCTCACTGTGGGAGCCAGCCACCTACAGTATGTACTGTATGGCCAGTGCCTCTGGGAAATGTAGTTTGGACCTTGGTGCCTTTTTGCACCAACAGAGGGAGCCCTTGGTGAGTGACAGCTGAACCAGCCAACCGAACTGGGAGGAACTAAAAGGAAATGCCCTGCTTTGTTACTGGAAAGCTCAGATCAGTAGTGACAGTGAAGAGAGAAGGAGCCCTGCTTCTGAAGCAGCGTGCAGTTCGCACGGGACGCTCATGGGAGGCCCTGAAGTTGGTCTGCAGCCATTTGTAAGTGCCAGTTCGGACTGAATCCGAGTTTTGAAGAGAAGGAAGCAGTGTGTAGAACCAGGCTTGCCTGCAAAAGACCGAAGATTTGTTAAAGCGACTGCACAGGACTATCTCGAGGCCTTGGAGAATGTGTATGGGAGCCCGGATTCAGATGAGGACTTGTGGTGGAGGGTGAGAAATGCCCAGCAGCACACTGGGGAATTGCTGTCTGTGTATGTGCCTCGACTTGAAAAGTTGCTGCAAGAGTGCCTCAGAAAGGGTAGTTTGTCAGCAACTTCATTGGACAGACCCAGGCTGGAGCGAATCCTTAAATCTGCCCCCTTTTCCGAATTGTTGTTGCTTCAGTTGCGCCTGGCTAACCAACTGGAATCGCCCCCCTCCTATGATGCAGTACTGGCTTCCATATCTGAAGAGGGACATTAAGTTACTGGAGGGGGTGCAGCGCAGAGCGACAAAGATGATCAAGGGGCTTATCATACGAGAGGAGGTTGAAGGAGTTGAACATGTACTCACTGGAGGAGAGAAGAGACAGGGATGACATGATTGAAACCTTTAAATACATGAAAGGAATAAACAAGACAAGTACAGAGGGGCTGTTCAAAGTAAGGAAGGGGAGGGACACCAGGGGCCATGATATGAGACTGGAGTGAGGAAGGTTCAGGAGGGAGATGAGGAGACACTTTTTTACTGGCTGGGTGGAATGCGTTACCTCCTGAAGTGGTATGCAGTAGAACAGTGGACTGCTTCAAATGAGGATGGGACAGGACAAGGGGGAGGGTTAATGAAAGGGAAGGGTGGAAGAGAGGGGCAGCTGCAGAATAAGGGGTGCTAGCTGCACATTCGAGCAGACTTGATAGACCTCTAGGCCTTTATCTGCTGGCAAATTTCGTATGTTCGTATGAGCTGAGGAGAGAAATTCCGGGGGTTGAGAAAAGGTGACCCCGTGAGGAAACCACACCAATAATTGCTGCTACTACACGAGTGATTGAGGGTGATCTGCCAAGTGAGGTTCAGGGGCAAAGATTGACAGCTAATGAGTGCTCTGGGAGGGAGAAGGATTTCCCACCCTGGGCCCAGTTTTTGAAAGATGAACTACTGAAGGAGGTCTGACAGTTGAAGGTAGATGCCCCGACAAGGACTCCCCATGGGACCAGATATAATTCTGCTCAGGCTGTGACTGCTATGGGGGTTGGGGTGCCCCCTCAAGCATCCTATAATGAGAATAGCTCCCAGGCTGAACTTAAAGAATTGACTGCTGCCCTAAAACAACTGTTGAGACATGTTACACCCCTCCCACAGTTGCCAGTACATAATGGACCCCAACCCATTGCTAATGCTTCAGCTTCGCAGGCCATGTTCTCTCCCAGGACAAACCAAGAGCCTATCATGTGTCACAACTGTGGAAAAGATGGTCATATGAAGAGGGAATGCCGGTCCCAGAAAGATTTAAAGAGAGTGATGAGCTGGCTACAAGGAGAGCTTCGGAGAACAAATCAGTGGTTAAGAGGTGCACTAAATGACTGCAGTGAAGGTCTCAGAAATGCTAACTCACGTCCCTGTGTGGCTAGATCGTCTGCCCAGGCCCTTGCTACCACCTCTCCAGACTGGTCCAGAATCGTGGGTCCCTCCATGGAAACCACGGTAAAGGTGAATGGAGTGTCTACAAGAGTTGTATTAGACAGTGGCTCCCAAGTGACAATTATGTTCCAGGATTGGTATCAGAAGCATTTGTCTGATGTGCCCCTGCAACCATTGGAAGGACTGCATGTCTGGGGTTTAAGTGAGAAGGCCTACCCCTACTCTGGCTATATCCGAATTTGGTTGTCCTTTCTCACTTCTGTGGCTGGGGTGGCAGAGCAAGTGGAGACCTTGGCTCTAGTGTGTCCTCCTACTGGACTGTATGATGGGGTTCCTCTACTAATTCGGACTAACGAACACATGTTTGGATGGTTGGCGTAGTTATGTTATGAAAAACAGGAGCCCCGGGCTGGTAGAGCTTTAAGATTTCCGGCCTTGATCAAGAAGGCCTACAATGCCCAGAGAGATGCTGAAAAAGTGGAACCAGAGGAACCAGTTGGAATTGTCTGGAAAAAGGACCCTGAGTCTCTGATCCTGGCGCCAAATTCCTAGTGTACCTTACAGGGAGAGGTCCATATCAGAAAGAATGTCAAGAATAAAATACTAATGCTGGATGCACCAGGCGATGGAAAATTGCCAGAAAGACCGCTGGTCAAGCCAACTATTTTGCCTGCCAGAGCCCATGCTCATGTCAGAAGGGTAATGGTTGAAGTTCATAATGTGTCTGATAGAGAGATTCGAGTGAACAGAGGTTGCACCCTGGCTAATGTACATTGTGCAGACACTGCAATGCTACCCAGTAACAAGAGTGCGGGGAAGAATGATGGAGTGTTGCCCAACTTGTTTGATTTCGGTGACTCCCCATTGCCAGCTGAATGGAAAGTGAGGATCAGTGAGAAGCTTGCTCAGAGAGATCAGGTGTTTTCATTAAAGGAATGGGACATAGGATGTGTGCAAGGAGTTGAGCACCACATCCGGCTACATGATGAAAGGCCATTTCGTGAGAGGTCTCAACGCCTGGCCCCTGCTGACATAGATGATGTGAGACGGCATCTGCAAGAGATGCTTGCTGCTGGTGTAATCCAAGAATCCAGAAGTCCATATGCTTCCCCTATCGTGGCAGTGAGAAAAAAGAATGGGACAGTAAGGATGCGCATGGATTATCATACCTTGAACCGGCGGACTATCCCTGCTCAGTATACAATGCCCTGCATTCAGGATGCTTTAGACTGCCTGAACAGTAGCAAGTGGTTCTCTGTGTTGGATCTTCACAGCTGGTACTACCAGATCCCGATGGCCCCAGAAGACCGTGAGAAGACAGCCTTTATCTGCCCGCTTGGTTTCTATGAGTTCATGAGGATGCCTCAAGGGATTTCAGGTGCCCCAGCCACTTTTCAACGACTGGTGGAGCATGCAGTGGGGGACATGAACATATTAGAGTGCCTAGTGTACTTGGATGATGTTATTGTGTTTGGCAGCTCACTGGAGGAACATGAGAATAGGTTGTTCAAGGTGTTGGACCGACTGGAAGACTTTGGCCTGAAATTGTCCATCGATAAATGTCAGTTCTTCCAAACCTCTGTAAAGTATGTGGGACATATAGTCTCCACCGAGGGAATAAAGACCGACCCCAGTAAAGTTGAGGCCTTGACCACCTGGCCACAGCCCCACAATCTAAAAGAACTGCAAATATTTCTGGGATTCTGTGGCTACTATTGCCATTTCATCAGGACTATTCAAAAGTGATCCGTCCTTTATTTAATCTTACTCAAGGTTACCCTCCTACTAACAAAAAATATAAGAGGTTGGTTTCTTCTGAGCCTGAGAGAGTGTATTTCCATCCCAATGAAGTATTTGGAGCCAGATGGACACCTGATTGTGAAGCTGCTTTTCATGAGATTATATATCAACTTACCCACGCTCCTGTCCTTGCCTATGCAGATCCAGCAAAACCCTATATCCTACACACTGATGCTAGCCTGCAAGGTTTGGGGACTGTGTTGTACCAGGAGCATGAGAATGGACTGAGACCAGTGGCCTTTGCCAGTAGAAGCCTGACCCCATCCAAAAAGAACTATCCTGTATATAAGTTAGAGTTCCTAGCTTTGAAGTGGGCCATTGTTGACCAATTCCACGAGTACAGTATTTGTATGGGGCTAAGATACTAGTAAAAACTGACAATAATCCTTTGACCTATGTGCAGACTTCAGCAAAGTTGGATGCTACTGGCCATAGGTGGCTTTCTGCATTATCTACATACGACTATGCTGTGGAATACAGAGCTGGCCTGAACCACATAGACGCTGATGCTCTCTCCCGGAGGCCTGTTTCCTGGAATGACTGGGTCAGACTGTCAGAACCTGATATTCAAGCCCTCTGCCAGAAGTTTGACATAGAGGAACAAGTGTCTACAGGCGCAGTGAACTGCCTGGTGGATTGTTTGGGGCCCTCTAAGAACTGCATACCTGCTGCTTATTGCCACTTTTCTGCATTAGTCATTGGTGCATTGCCTCAGCTAGACAATGACAGTCTTCAGCGGGCTCAATTCCGAGATCCTATGATCAAACCAGCTTTAGAAGCCGTCTACACAGGGAAAGATGTGTCTAAGTTATGCTCTACTGATTTGAGAACTGCATTGTTATACAAGGAAGGTCCTAAGTTGAAACTGATTAATCAACTGTTATACAGAGAAACAGTAGACAGAAGGGGACAAATAGACAAACAACAACTAGTTTTGCTCACTGCCTCCAGAGACTTGGTACTGAGGTCCCTACACAACCACATGGGGTACCTTGGCATAGACAGAACACTTGACTTGGTGAGATCCAGATTCTATTGGCCTAAAATGGGGGCTGATGTTGAGCAACACATTTGAACTTGTAGTCGCTGTTTACAGAGGGAAGCCTTGCCCCAGAGGGCTGCCCCCCCTTGTTAACATCACCACCAGGGCCCCCATGGAGTTGGTCTGTATTGACTTTCTGAGTTTGGCGCCAGATCAAAGAAGTATTAGTAATATGCTGGTGGTCACTGACCATTTTACGAGATATGCCCAAGCTTTCCCCACCAAGGACCAGAAGGCATCCACCGTGGCAAATGTACTTGTAGAAAACTTTTGTTGACTATGGGGCTCCAAAGAATCCATTCTGATCAAGGAGAGACTTTGAGAGTCGTTTGATCAAAGAGATGCTTTCTCTGTGGGAGTGCAGAGAGTCCAGAACCACCCCTTACCACCCCAGGGGACCCACAGCCTGAACGCTTCAACCGCACTTTGCTAGATATGCTAGGCACCCTCCATCCAAAGGACAAGCCTAGATGGAGCCAACAAATTAGCACCCTGGTACATGCCTACAACTGCACCAAAAGTGATGCCACTGGGTTCTCCCCCTACCGCCTGATGTTTGGAAGAGAGGCCTGACTACTGGTAGATGTTTGTTTCAGAGTTTCTCCTAATGGGGTTCGAGCTGATAAATATTTACAGTATGTGCAAAAGTTAAAGGCCCAGCTGAATCATGCGTACCAACTGGCTCAAACCATGGCTGCCAAAAGAAATCTGGCCAACAAAGAAAGGTATGATAAAAAGGTGAAAGCACAGGAACTCCAGGAGGGAGATCGTGTATTGCTAAGAAATCTGGGACTGCATGGCAAACACAAGATTGCTGACAGGTGGCACCATCTCCCTCACATTGTAGTGAGCAAACTGGATGATCTGCCTGTGTACAAAGTAAGGCCTGAGAATAATTCAAAAGATGTTAAGACAATGCATCAAAATCATTTGCTGCCCATTGACCAAATCTTGATAGAGTCTGAGCTCCCAGAAAGTGCTCCCTCTGGACCAGTGACCAGAGCTGCGGCTAAGCAAAAGCAAAGAAAGTCTGCACCTACAGATGCTGAGTTAAAGTGTTCTCTACAACAAACCCCCTCTGAGCCTGACTGTCTGTCCACTTCAAGGGAAAGTGAGTGTGACTTTTTTTTTTTTTTTTTGTAAACCGTCTTTATTCATTTTCCATAAACAACCTTCACAAATAAACAAACAAACATACAGATACCTGGTGAAGCCAGGGTGCACAGCCTCAAACTGACCACACAAACTATATACAACCCCTCTATTTACAATCACAGCGTGTAGCCACCCCCGAGACTGGCTTAAGCTCTCATATATTCTGTACTTTATTGCAAGGAGCATATATATCTATTTACCCTATCTGTGATACCTTTAAATCCCCATACATTAATAATCTCCAAGCAACCTCAAAGCTCCTCCTAAAATCTAAAGCCCTCCCCTTAAGGGTGGCACCCGTCTGTGTCCCCCGGAAAGTGAGAGAGTCCCCCATCCCCCTTCTAGAATCAGCAGACCTTTACCCAATCTACAACTATCAATATACATAAATCTAAGTTGTCTCTACATAGTTCCAATTAAGACCAGAGAACAAAAAGGAGCATTTTCGCAATCTAGGATAATTATTATCTGCTCTTCACTGTCCGACAGACAGCCTGTGCTTACCCATTTGTGATCTGCACAGAATAAACTGCATCTAACGCCGCCCATCGTTTAACGTATAGTTCACCTCTCCCCCCATATACAAATATCTCTTTATTTTACTCATCATCCCCATTAAATCTTTTACCCATTGACCATAATGATAAACTTGATCATCTTTCCAATGTTTTAATACGAAGCCTTTAACTACCGCTATCAAGGAGAGATGGTACTTAGGCATAACACCTCTGAGATTTGGGGAGTAATCACCCAGAACACATATCTCTGGTGTTATAAATCTGAATAATCCACCACTGGGTCCATACGCCTTTTAATTTCCGCCCAGAGTGGCGATATTTTACTACAGCCCCAGATCACATGTAATAAATCCCCTACTCCCGCCTCACACCTAAAACACAGGTCTGTCTGTCTCGGGTTTTTGTCACATAGCTTCACAGGGGTAAAATACAAATTGGACACAATAAAAAAGTGCATACTTTTATATTTGGGTATAATATTGTACTTGCTGCTTTCCCAGATATTATCCCAATCTAGCTGCCGAGAAACCATCAATTTTTCCCAATATGTAACCCTTCTAACAAAACTTGGGCTGAGGAAATCCAGCACCACTTTATAAATTTGCGAAAGAGGGTGAACTCTTGGATCAACCTCCTTAAGCATCCTCCAGAAGAGAACAGTATCCGTAATACCCCCCAGCTTCTTCAACGCCCTCTCTACCATATGCTTAATTTGTAATCTTTGAAAAAAGGACCTTCCATCGTATCGTGCCAGTAAGACCACTCTATTACCCTGAACAATTTCCCTAAGATTCAAGCCTAACATCTGGCTAGCCCACCGCTGTTTAACTACCCGATTCCCAATTACAAAGTTAGGGTTGCCTAGAACAGGCTGGTCTCCAGCCCTCATTTGGCCTTTTCTCTGCCCAGGGGATAGGAAGGACCACCACGCACCCGCCGTTTTCACAATTGGGTTCCCATAGCTCTTTTTAAAAATTTTCCCCAGATTAGCATACAACATTGCTTCCGGATCAAGGCCTGAATCCTCTAAACTTTTGCTTCTCTAATTGAAGCCAGGTTGGATTATAGCTCCCCTCTTCTAGCTCCTTAACCCATCGACTCATCAAACCCAGCTGGCCCGCCACATAATACAGATGAAGGTCAGGAAGCTGAACCCCTCACTTTTTGTACGGTAAATGCAAACTGTTGTATTTTAATCTAGGAGGCCTACCCTTCCATAGAAAACCCGAGATTAATCTCTTGGTTGTATTGAACCATTTATGGGGAATACTATATAGGGCCAAATACACCAGGTATAACAAGCAGGGTAGTATGTTCATCTTAATAAGACCCAGTCGAGCAGTACAATTTAAGGGCAATTTATTCCACCTTGTTACGTCCCCTTCGAGTACTGATATAATTCCCCCCATATTAATTTCCGCCCCCCTTTCCAGGTCCGCCGTGATCCAGATACCTAAATACTTAATTTTATCTATCCGCCATTGTATTTGTAGCGGTATAAAATCAGCCCTGGTAACATGGGGTGTCAGAGGGAGGACTTGAGTCTTATTTAAATTCAGCTTATAGTTGGAGACCCTAGAAAAATGCTCAATTACCTCTGCTGCTCTCTTGAAACTAACTGCTGGCTCCTCTAAATGCAGCAATATGTCGTCCGCAAAGACCGAAAGTTTCAGTTCCCTCCCCCCTAATTTAATTCCTTTAATGTGCACATCTCTATTAATAGCCCTCAAGAGGGGTTCCAGGTAAATATTGAAGAGTATCGGCGAGAGCAGACACCCCTGTCGAGTCCCATTTTCTAGTTGTATTTCTCATGAGAGGTACCCATTACATAGTACCCTAGCCGTTGGCACGGCATATAAATTCCTAATGCCTCTAAGGATACCCTCCGGGAATCCCATCCGCTTCATAATAGCAAAAAGGAAAGGGTGAGAGACCCTATCGAAAGCCTTCTCCACGTCTAACGATATCAGCGCTAGGGGTAACTGGGAGTCGGGCGCATAGCTCAATATGTGATGTAACTTCCTAAGGGCATCATGTGACCCCCTTCCCGGCATAAATCCCACTTGTTCCTGACTAATTAAACTAGGGGCAATGTGCAACAATCTATTTGCTAGGATTCTTGTAAGAATCTTAACATCCTGATTCATTAAAGCTATGGGTCTATAATTTCCGGGCATATCCCTGGGTTTATCTGATTTAGGAATCAATGTAATATATGCCTGGTACAGCGGAGGATGAGGTACCCCTTCCTGCATTATGGCTCAGAACAACTCCTGAAGCATAGGAAGTATAGTTTGTATATGTACTTGATAAAATTTGGTGGTAAGACCATCTGGCCCCGGTGTTTTACCCGCAGGTAGTGATTGCGCTACCTCCATAATCTCCGACGCCCTAATTGGAGCCGCCAACTCCTTAGCCTGTATTGGGTCAAAGCTTGCAGGAGGATATCTCAAAAACTCTAATTTCCCTCCCCCGCTGGGTCTCAGCCCGATAAATTCCCTGATAATATGAGGCAAATGCCTCTGCCATCTCTTAATGAATCAGTTAGAGTTTTCCCCAACGGATGGAGTAATCATTCACTTCCCATTCCTAACTCTAGCCGAATAGCTGCCCGGTACATCTCCCTGCATGAGGTATCTGGCATTAATTTTGTTCAACCAAAATTCTATTTTACTATTAGCAATATCCCCTAGCTCCTCCTCTAAATATTTAAGTTCCATATCGACCTCCCCAGAAGACCCTTCTAATGGTGTCAGTGAATCAAATGCCCCAGTATAAACTCCTCTTTTGCTCTTCTTTGTCTACTTCTCTGTAGTGCAATACCCTGGGCCACCCCCGCATATACTACCTTACAGACGGGCCACGCTAGTTTTTTATTTTGTATTGTAGGCACCTGTTGATGCATGAACTCTAACAGCGCCTCTTCCAACCTATCTCGCACCAGGGGCTCTGCCAGCAGGGCATCATTCAGCCTCCACCTATACGGTCTGGGTGGAGTGGGTCTAGGTTCCCACACTATTTGGATGGGAGAGTGATCGAATAAATTCTATCCCTGTTATCGTTCTTTAATCTCCCGATCACCTCTCCATTTACCAGAAAAAATAAATTAGGGATTGACTCTTGTGGGCTGCTGAGTAAAGTCATACTCATGCCCGCTGGTACATCTTAAAGGATCTACCAATGCCATCACCTCGAGGAGTCTGTTCAGGCCACCTGGGCCTTGGACATGATCCTCGGACGGTGGAATTCTATCCTCACGATTATAAGCAGGCATTCCAGTCCCTGCCAGGAGTGTAAAGGCGAAGAGCCGCTATATCCTCTTCAATAGAGGCAAAGAACCGGGTCCGGAGGTGTTAGGCCATATATAAAGCCACGAAATTGACTTACCCAATAGTATGCCCGAGATATATATTCCTCTGCTATCTTCCCTTGCATTGACTTGCCCACCTCATATGGACATGATTTCCTTATTAATATCACTACCCTCCTGCAGCTCTATCCCTACCTACCCCATATACCTGCCCCATCTTCTCTTAAACCCTTTCAGTTCCTCCGTCCAGCAAGTGCGTCTCTTGCAAAGCAGCAATATGAGCCCCATTAATTCAATATGCCTCAAAATCAATTTCTTCGTTTACCCTGAGTCCCTTAACATTCCAAGAAATTATTTTAATACTTGACATTGAGATAACCTCCAAACAGTTTAATTATATCAGCTTTTTCTATCTGCTCCAGGTCTGCTCCAACTTACTCTCCATAGGGAATCTCTTTCTACCCCCCCCCCCTCCCACCTTCAAACCCCGATCCAAAGATCGACCACCTACCAAATATCAAATCATGAGTCATGGATGAACCCATTCCTGTGCTGCCCCCGGCCCTCCCTTGCCTGAGTATCTCCAAAACCTTGCTCACGACCCACAATGCCTATAGTGCCGAAAGCATTCCTCTCTCCAATATCTTTATTTCCCTTTGTCTTATACAGCCCCTCCCATATCTCACACTTTGCTCCCCACTAATAACAGCTGTAGCCCGTTTCCTTCCCATACCTGTTAGGGTAGATCAGAATTCTCTCTCCCCCGCCTCCTATTGTCCTAAAAACCTAAGTGACTCTTCATCTCTAACTACCGATCTCCCTAAATATCCCCTTGTATCCAGCAGAGGGGGATTGGCGGCCACCCATCCCCATATTCTGGCTCTATATTTTCCCCCCATTCCCTCACCCCCGAGATGCGTGCCACGGTACCAATTACTTTGCCTTATGAGCCATGTTGTAGTGTCACACCCCACTCAGGGCTGCTTTTCTCTGGAAACCCTAAAATTACTACTGACCCCTATATAGTGGGGAATTCTCTCTCCAAACCCATTAATAGTCCCCCGGTCCACCTCCTCTCCAACAAACCACAACCATTGAATAACTACACCAGTCTGATAATCCCTGCTCCCACTCCTGCCAAATCCCCTCAAAGAAAGCGTGGTCCTCCCTATTAGGCTCACTTACCTATGCTAACCCCCCCCACTCTAAAAAAACTCCCCTCGACCTCACCACTCCACCTTAGAGCCTGCCCTTCTCTACTTGTCTAACTGCATTACCCGACCCTTCCCCAATACGGTATTGAACTTCACAATCTAAGCCTCCACCAGATAATTCCCATTCAGGTACCCATCCCTAATTGCCCTTCTTTACTTTTCCCCTCTCAATATCATCTACATTTTACCCCAACATCACTAAACAAGTAATAAGCTTTCACTTATGGACACAACTCAGAACATCAGGTACCCACCCCCAAATGCGTTACTCCCCAAGCTTTTAAACACCCTCTGTAATCAAAATCATATCAAGAATCTGGTAACCGGGTAACAAACAAGCTCCTAAATAACAGATTCGTTGTTTTCCCAGTCCCAGTCCTTTAAATTGCACCATCTCTTGTCACCGGGACATCTTCAAGTTATGAACTTGAACAAATCGAGGAAGTTCCACTCTGCAGCCCCTCAAGGCGTCTTTGCGGTTGAAAACCTCTTCTCCCCGGTGCAACTACCAGGGTTGCTGGATATTGCAGGCGAAACTTTATTCCTGCCAAGTAAAGCTTCTTCTTGATTTCAACATATGCTTTCTGCTTCTCTCTAATCGCTGGCGTTTGATCTTGGAATAGCCAGAGCGAAGCGCCGTTCCACTGTAACATTTTATTTTGCCTAGCAGTAAGCAATACATATGATTTCTCCTTATAGTTGAGAAAACACATGATTATAACTCGGGGCCTGGCTCCAGGTGGTGGCACCTCCCTTAATGCCCGGTGGGCTCTTTCCAGATTACACACCTCGCCGAAGGGTGTGGGGCCCAGCAGCTTAAACAGAAGATCCTGCATAAATGCAACACAATCTTGCCCCTCAGCCCTCTCCGGTAATCCTGCAATGATCAGGTTATTCCGCCTACTTCTCGACTCCTGATCCTCCATTCTTTCTTCCAGGTTTTTTATCTGCCTTCTAACCCCCACCAGTTCTTGCTCCACCACAGATGTTTTTCTTTCTTGCGAGGAGATCCGAGCCTCCGCGTCACCCATTCTCTGGGCTAGAGAATGTAAAACTGGTTTCATCGCTGCGAAGTCTGACACCAGCCCCTGCAGCATTGCCTTAATGTCTTGGAGGTCTGTATTAGTTGAACCTGAACTCCCTTCTTTCCTGGGCTCATCCTCTTGTTCATTTGGAGTAGGGGAGTGGGGCTTTGGCCGCTTAGTAGCAGGAGTTCTCACTGCCAAAGGCTCACCAACTTCTGCATCCATCCCGATGCTTTCGAGCGGCCTACTGCTTCAGTCGAACACTAGCTATCTAGGGGGGCTGCCCCAGCTCCTTTCCACAAGCAACTTCCACCAAACCTGCTCGTAACAATCCCACCGAGTTTCTCGACTTGATTACAGCTATTTCAATACAGAAAAAGGAGGTTTTGAAGCTTTTGTTAGCTTTTATTAATAGCAGGGCCTCGGAGCAGCACAGGAGATGTCCGAACGGATTCAGCTCATCACGTGATCTCGTGAGTGTGACTTTCAATACTACGAACTGAGTCAATTGTTTCAAGGCAATCCCCTAGTCAGTCATGGAGATGAAGTTGGGCCTTCTGGACTGCCTAAGCCCCCAGCTTTGTCCTTCGGACCAATGCTCCCAGAAAGTGAAGTGCAAAGTATCAAGTCGGATGACATGGAATCACTGTGTATGGTTGAATTGTATGAGCTTTCAGAGGAGGAAAATGATGAACTGGGACAGACTGGTGATATACCAGAACAAGAAGAGTATGTTGAGTTCCCTGATGGTTCACTGTCAGTGTCAGAAAACTCCCCATGTGAGACAAGTGTTGTGGACTCAGAGATTGCAACTCCTGGAGCTGAAAGTGCCCCCAGTTCTAGTCTCTCTACCCAAATGGAAACTCCCTTGGCCAGTAAAGACAGTGATGAAAGCGAGCCTAAAAGTGCAGAGACTGTAACAGTTCCCCCTAGAAAGACTGGTTGACCTGTGAAGCCTGTGGTGTGTTTAAGCTATGATTCTCCTGGAAGATCGGTGGACTTGCCTCTTAATGTGGTCCATAAGGGAGTGTATGTGTCCTCAAGCTCATTGCCCAAACTGAGCATAAGTGCTAACTCCAAGTTATTGGTCTTGCCCTCTAAGTATGATGCCCCTGCCCCATCCAGCCCCAAGGTAGCTGATAGGGAAGGGCCCCCTCTCTTCAGGTTTCATGTACAGGAAGTAATGACCTGATTTCAGAATGTTTGTATGTACAATGTTGTGTAACCAGTAGTAAATTGTGAATTACAGAATAAGTATAGCTATATCAATGATTTAATATGTTGACTGTTGTCTGTTGTTTAAAAAGATACAGACCTGAACTGTTGGTGATATGAACAAATGTGATAATCTGCTTTTAAAATGTTATAAGGGTACCTACTTGATGTGGACACCAATTTTTTCCAGGTCAGGAAGGGTGTAACCCCCCCTGCAAATGGGGGTTCCCAGAAGTCTTCCGGGAGCTTGCAGGAATGCTCCAGGCCTGGAGGTGTTTGGCATCTAAGCTGTTTAAATGTGGTTCCAAGTGAGTGCTATTTGAGCCTCCATGTACTGTCTCTTTAAGAGCTGTCTGCTTTGCAGACATAATTAATTAGAAGGAGTTGTGTTTCAATCGAGTCCCGCCCGGCTTCGTCAACTCGCCTCCATTTGACGCCGCTAAATGTGCAGAGGGAGCTCTTCAAAAAGGTGTAACAATCTGCCAGAATTGTTTAGAGTAATAATGAAAATACAGTTTGTCGAACCTGCTTTTCTTTGCAGTCTGAACTGTTTTTGCCTAGTCCTCCATTCTGGTTTTGAACTGCTGAACTGGACCGGTCAGTGTGGGGTGACCTTTAAAATGAAGCCTGCTGCTGGCAAATCAGAACTTGGACTCTCACTGTGGAGCCAGCCACCTATGTACTGTATTGCCAGTGCCTCTGGGAAATGTAGTTTGGACCTTGGCGCCTTTTTGCACCAACAGAGGGAGCCCTTGGTGAGTGACAGCCGAACCAGCCAACCGAACTGGGATGAACTAAAAGGAAATGCCCTCTCTGTTACTGGAAAGCTCAGATCAGTAGTGACAGTGAATAGAGTAGGAGCCCTGCTTCTGATGCGGTGTGCAGTTCGCGTGGAAAGCTCATGGGAGGCCCTGAAGTTGGCCTGCAACTGTTTGTAAGTGTAAGTTTGGACTGAATCTGAGTTTTGAAGAGAAGGAAGCAGTGTGTAGAACCAGGCTTGCCCATAGAAGACCGAAGATTTGCTAAAGTGCAATCGGCCTGTTGGGGACTGCTGATGCTGTGTGTGCTCCCGGGTAATTTGCAAGTGTTTGCGATTGGGATCGAGAAGCAGCTGCCTGGTATAGTACTTTCCTTTTACATATACTGTAAATGTGCGTAGTGCTTGTGGGGGATCGCGGTGTTATTTCCCCTTTTTCTGTGAGCCGTGTGCAAAAGCTGGAAGCAGATCCCAGCTTGAGTCGGACTAAATCCGCTTGCTATCAACTGCAGTTGGGTCCAGCCACAAGGACCCTGTCTCTATACCTTGTTTTTTCTGGCAATCTAGCTAGAACATCCTCCATCCAGCTTTCAGCTTTGGTATTGTGAGTACAAATCTGGGTATGTCCCTGCAGCCTTTTATCGATTACAAGTGTGTCATTTGATTATTGCTGTTTCATTTCTTCACGAAATAAGCCCCAGGACTCCGGATTACAATTTGTGTGTGCATGGTGTTTTTCCATCAAAGGGCCCCAACCAGCTGCAATGTCCCTGGCTAGCCCCCCACCATCTTGGGTACCCGGAGAGTGACATTTTGGACCCTATATGCATACACAGTACTGTGATTTCAATATTTCCAAACCAAATCAACCTGATTACCCCCTCCTTGTTACTGCCCCCTCTAATAAATCAGATTTGTTGTTATTGAACTATATGCTGTCTGTGGTGTCAGTACATGTAGAAAAAGCATTGCACTGTGTTTGTGTATATTGCCTAACCTTGTTTTACAGGGGGTCCTCAGAAACGTGCTGCCAGACATCAGTCCTGAGGGTAAGTGTTACTGTATGCGTAAGAAGTGTGCATTTGTGGGGTATTGGGAAGGTAACTCCCGTGTACTGTGTGGGCCACTAGTGGGATCAAAGGGGGGGTCACAGTGTCCCAGAGGGCTGTGCTCAAGTTAGTTTAACCACTATCAACCCTGACCTCTGGGTGGAGGCACCCTCCATAGAACCTAGGCCCCTCAAATTGTCAGTAGGCAAACAGGCAGGGATAGTAGCCCTGGGATAGCGCCACCTGGGGGTTACACTTAAGTGGCTATGTCCATCCCTGTAGACCCCCACTGATTAAAGATGTCCAAATCTCACACTCCTTAAGCACTGTACTTGGCTGTCCTTTCCTGACCCACAGTAGCAGATACTTAAAAACAACAGTCTCTGGTGAAACTTAGGCCCTTTATTAGAGCAGACTCACCCCTGATTGCAGGTGCCCCACAGGATTCTTCTACAAAGAAAACACACATCTTCTTGTTGCATACACAAATCTTTAGGCAGCTTTCTCTCTTCACCTAGCTGGGCCAAGGGATTGCCCCTGGAAGCTGACTGTTGGCTCCCCCATCCTCGCAGGGATGGGGCCCTGAACCAACTGGGGACTGGTCTCTACCACTTCAAAGTGAGTTCTTCTGTGTCCCTCTTATGGTGAGAACACACATCAAAACAAACAGCAGCTCTATATCAGAGCTGAGGGCTCTGTGGGCCTGCCTACAGCAGAACACTTCCTTACTCTACTGAGCCTACTTCAAGACTGACTTTAAAAACCCCCAATGTTCTATCTAACTCCCAGCTGCAGCATTCCAATGTGGCTTATGCTGCTGCAAGAATTCTATATGATGTCATCCCTCAGTCTCAGCTGAGACTGAGAACAGAGTGAGACAGTGTGAAATCCATTTAACTGGAGTTTCACAAGCTCCCTTCCCTGCCTGACACTAGATCTAACTGGGATTCTTGTAACCCTGGGTCTCAGGGGGGGTTACATGCGTAATGCACGCTCATAACACAGTCATTTAATGGAATTATTTCACCAAATTTTCAACATAAGCATTTTGTGACCTCTACTCGTGAAGAGTGTCACTATGATTTTCTTAATTTGTCCCGAACATTGATTTCCCACAGTGACTGCGCCATTGTGTGCCAGATGTGCAAAAACACATCTCAGGCAGGATGTAAAAAATGACAGCTGTACTGTTCATAAGAAGGTGTTTAAAACTGACAATGCTAAAAATCTTGAGTGAAAATTTTACAAATTGTGAAGTTATGAGTGTGCGTGGAAACTGTGCAACGCACGCTCATGACAGTCAATTTGTGGACTTTTGTCACCAAATTTTCAACATAGGCATTTTGGGACCTCCACTCATGAACAGTGTCACTGTGATTTTCTTAATCTGTCCTGAACAGTGATTTCCCACAGCAACCGTGCTATTGTGCGCCAGAAGTGAGAAAACACATTTCGGCCAGGATGTGAAAAATGACAGCTGTACCATTCATAAGGAGGTGTGAAAAAAATACCAGTGCTGAAAATCTGGAGTTAAAATATTACAAATTCACGAAGTTATGGTGTGCGTGGAAACATGCAACACTCACTGTAACACGGTCATTTTTGATTTTTCCAAATTGTAACATAGGCTTTTTGGGAGCCCACCATGAACAGTGACACTGTTGTTTCTTACACTGTCCCGAAAGGTGATTCCATGCAGTGACCCCGAAATCACCTTTCAGGACCAAATAACCAGATGACAGTAACTGAATTCATGAGACGGGATGCCAAGAACCCCATGTTGAAAATTTGGTGCCAAAATTCACAAAAATGACTGAGATATCCACCTAAGTTGAAACCCCCCAATTTATGCCATTATGCAACTTACCGGCATTTCTTCAGTTCGCAGTCAGCTTTGAAGAGTGCAGACATGTTTCCACTCCACTGAAGATTGTCGTGCCGAGCTCCGGAGGTAAGTACGGGGAGTGGGAGAGGTCAGGTATGCAGAGGATGGGTGTGGGTTGGGGAGGGCACCAGAGACAACGAGGATGGTTTTCTGTTTGTACAGGGTTTAAAAAAAAAACTCGCAGGACGGTTTTTCTATTACAGGGACAATGGGCATTCTGAGGTAGGCTCCCAGTGTGCCACCTGGGTGTTTGTTGGGTGGGGGGCTGTAGCCGATGGGGATTGGACACCCTGTCAGCACATACAGAGTGTTTGGGGGGGCACATGAGCCGATGGGGACTGGGCTCCCCCATTGGCAAATGAACTTGGGAGGGGGCACCCCTGTCAGCTTTCATGGGGACTGTGAGAGGCAGATGGTGACAGCCGCCATGTTTATTTAAAAAAATAAGGGAGAAATTATGCCAACGGACTGGGCTACCCTGTCAACAAATGAACTGGGAGTATGCCGAGCAGGGGATTGTACACCCCCGTCGGCTTTAATGAGGACTGTGAGAGGTGGCCGGCAACAGCCACTGCCATGTGTATTGAAATGGGGCACCAGATAAGGCAAGCAGTGATTTGCCATTGGAATCAGGGACCACCCCAGCAGCAAAAACAGCTGACTGTTAAATGATGGGGTGCTCACTGATTGCAGCAGCGAGTTTCTTTCAAGTTGGTGGCATGCTACAATACTGCTGTCATCGACAGCATGCTCCTCTAGCGGCACCACAGAGACCAGCCCCAAAATGGACTGCTGGCATGGGCAGCAACACTGCCGCACCTCCACAACTCGCTACTATAGTAAGCTGCCACAATATGTTTCTTGCGCATGCATGCAAGCAAACATAAAAAGGCTCACTGACAGACAAAGATATTGCTGGGGACACTTACTGCTGTTAACTTTATAATTAAACTGCCACTTTCAGAGGGTGTTACTGATTATATTGTCCTGATGGCTTTGCTTTTATTATGGATTCTCCCTTGGAGTCCCCTGGCAGTAGATAGATTTCGTACCCAATTCTTTTATGAATGCGGAGGGGCAGGAGCAGAGATTGACTGTGCGTACTGCATACAGGATGGCTCCTGCAGAGTTCTGAATTCAGTTTTTCCATGGATGTGGTGACCGCTATTATAGACTGTTTCGTAGAAGCATAATCAAAAGTGACTAACAGAGGGGGTTACTGCTTAACAAACTGGATGATCAGCTTCACAACTGTATAAACAACAAAGGATTTGCAAGCATAAAAAGTGAACAAAGGTGCTCACACAAAGTAAATTGATTAGTGCTACCCTTTGAATAGATGCACTAGATGTTGTCACAAATAAGGGCAAAAACAAGTTACACATGGCTTCTTTGGTTCTCTCTGACACCTGAGCCCCCAGCTGATCTACAATGCTATGACTTTGAGCTGGGATGAATGACAGTAACTGTAAAATTTACATTATGAACTGGACATCGTAAATACGGGAAGCTGATTGGCCGAGAGGTTTTTGAAGCAGTGATGATATCGGGCTACATCATCGCGGCTTCAGAAAACCTCCGGCCACCAGCCTCCTCACTGACCGTGCAGTCTTCTTCATCTCCAGCAGTCTGCAGTGACTCAGACTTCCAACCAGCCGCTATTTAAAAAAAAAAAATGAACTCCCACCAGCTGTGCACACAACAGAATTCAGCACAATGGAAGCCGCTGGTAACAATACTTTCAAAAGCAACATTTCCAGCAGCATGCGAGTGGCAGCAATGATGCATAATTTTTTTTTCTCTGAAAAGGACAAACGACAGACCCGCGCATTGTAATCATTCTCACACAACCCGCAGCTCCCCCACAAAAAGAAAGCTACGTCCCAGCCACATAGAAAAAACTGCCAGTCTTGTCCCAGACATTCCTAACCATTCTAATAGTAGCTCTTACAATAACAATCCATGAATTAATCACACCGACTCTACCTTTTTCTCGTTCGTTCATCATTGGCTCGCCTATCCAACTTCTCTCTCAGCTTACCAGTCCTCAGCATCCAATTCCCAGAACAAAAATAATAAAAATAAAGTGCACTGTGAATGGAGAACACTTTAAAAAAAGAAAAGTGCAATGGTAAGGAGCGGGTCACCCAGTCACAAGAGCTCCACTTCCTCTACCACAGCCAACAGCGCCACCTACTGCCCAGAGCCCTCCAGGAACTATTTTATTTAAAGATATTCCTCCAACACCCCCAAAACACATTTTTAAAATGTTTCTATTTTTTTTTTTTACTTTAAAAAATATTTAAACCACTTCATAATAGCAATAATGCACTCCAGGGTGTGGTATTTCATGGGATATCGTCACTTCTCAGGTCGTTGGACGCACTCAGCCTGCTGCCTCGTGCCCAACCACCCAAGGTGTGATGATATCCCATGATATACCACACCCTGTCGTGCATTATTGCTTAAGTATAGTACAACTGGAACTCAGACTTTAACTCAAGTGGTGGGAGGACAGTGCCTATATATGGGAACAGCTAAAATGGAATGTTGCTGGTAACAACATGAATTTCACTGTAATGGAGGCTGATAGAAGTTGGATCGGAAGGCTTGGAACCGTTAACTCTATATTTTATGTTTGGGAGGAATAAGCTGATTGTGCCAATTGAATCTCCACTACAATTGCATGTCGGCTTCCATAGGCAAAGTTGGCTTAGAATGGAATGATCCATTGGGGGGCAAGGAAACCACCAGCACCTGTCGTCGGGATCCAGAGAGGGTCCATTGGAGGTCACGAGGGCCTCAGACATTCAAGTCACCCTCCCCCAACCCTGAAACCACTAGGTACAGAACTCAAGTGTAGGCCATGCCGAGGAGCTCCAGTCTTATGGCGCAGTAGGACTCTCTGTGTTGGCCCCACCGATGCTCTGTGTTGGATTCCCACCACCCTTGGTCAGTACCGCATTATATAGGCTGGCATGTGGCAGACAGGTTGAACCAATCAGCCCACTTCTCCACTAGCAGCTTATATCCGTTCACCACTAGAGGCTGCTTTGTTTTTTGCTTCTCAAACTACTGGCTTTCCCTTTAGTCCTCAGCACACCTTATTCCTAGAATGCTTCCTTTAATCCTCCTGCTGTACACCCTGCTATCCCCTGTACTGATACCCCCACTTCTCTCCCTGAGTACCCCCCCCTTATGTCACTGACTATCACCCGCCTGCCTGCCTGGCAGCTTTCCTCTTCAGCAGCACCAAAGACAATTATATACTGTATCAAGTCTCTCCGGCCCCCCTATGCCTTTGCAGAGGGTCCATCCACCCAGCCTTCTCTCCATCTATCACTTCTAATGAACACCACCCCAGACATACCACCCTATGCTTGCCTTGCTACTCTTGGCAGCCACACCACCTGCAGCCCCTGATACAGTCACCCCTTTCCTCACTTTGACTCCTCCTAGTGGCTACCTCCCCACATACTAAACCTCCCCATTCCTACTTTCTGTACCCCAAAGGAGTCCACATCTTGCAAGTCTCACTTTCCCAAAAAGTTGAACTGGAACCCTGTCCACAGGTTTCTCCTCTTCCTTCTTCTCATGTCTGGAAATATCCACCCAAACCATGGACCTCTTGCACCCTCTACGCCTACTCACTCCCCTGCCTGCGGGCTGTGCATTGTCACCCTTAATGTATGTAGCTTATTAAAAAAGTGAGACTCCTTCCAGGGTTGGTTCTGCAACATCGGCCTGATGTCACTACCGTGGGTGAAACCTGGCTCTCCCCTCGGATTCCAGACTCATCAATAACCCTCTCCAGTTACAACATATACCGAGCCGACCATCAGGGTATGCGTGGGGGAGGCAGCGCCGTTTACACCAAGGATACTCTACACAGGCAGTTACTCCCCTCCCCTCAGATGGTACCTGGACCCCAGGCCCTCACTCTAAAACTTACTTTGGGACACTCCCAAACCCCCTTCCACATCACTGCTGTATACATCCGCCCTAGGGACCAGAAGGTGGCCTTCCACTCAGTACTGTCCTGCCTGGACACCCTCCCATCTCAAACTGAAAAATTCGTACTTGGGGACCTCAATATCAATTGGTTAGGTAAGGATACCACACTGTTCATTGATGCCGCCACTGCCACAGACCTAACACCAGTAGTCACATCCCCACCTGACTGAACCAGCACACAGGCTCTTCTTCACTGCTTAACCTCGTTTTCACCAATCGCCCCCACAAAATCACAAATGCTACTGTTCTCCCAAATGCCCTTAGTGACCACTCCCCAGTTCTCTGCTCCTGGACAGGCAAAGCACCTAAATCTCCCCCCAAAATAATCCTACAAGACAAACTTGGCCCTGGCAAACTTGCCCTTCTTAAAGCACATCTCAGTACTATGGATTGGTCCTTCATAACGAACACCCTCAACCCTGATAGAGACCTTGACCTCTTCATCCACTCCTTCAACACTATATGCAACACATTTGCCCCACTTACCAAAAGGATAGTCAAAGGCAATCCGGTGCCTTGGATCACTGACCACCTCCTGGCCCTGATATGGACCAGAAATTCCTTTTGGCACCTCTCCAACGAAACTGGCCTGCCATCCAATAGACAAAAGTACAGAGAGGCCTGGAACAAATGCACATGGACCTTGTGCAAAGCCAAAGCAGAGTACTATAAATCCTCCTTAACCTCTACCTGGGGCTCAGGGAGCAAATTCTGGAACAGTATTAAGGATATCTGTGGCAAAGACCCTAACCCTGTCCCTAATCAAATCATGGTCGACGGGTGCCTGATCTCTGATCCTGCCCGTATAGCCACAGCTTTCAACAACACCTTCACAAACCTCAACCACGTTCTCCCTCCTAACTTATTTTACCCACCACAACCTGCTCCCCCATTCCCCCTGAAGTCCCCCCTTTCACCTACACTGCATTATACCTAAATCTGCTGAGCCATACCATAAAAAAGCCCTAAGCCACTCCAGCTACAGTAGTGACTCCTTAGACTTGAAACTCCTCAGGCTCACCCTTCATGAGGTACTCTACCCCCTCACCCGTATGTTAAACTGCTCCTTATGTCAAGGTAAATTCCCCTCTAGGTGGAAATCTGCCTCCATCACCCCTATATTTAAAAGTGGGAACCGTACCAGCACCAGTAACTACCGCCCCATCTCCATTCTCCCTCTCCTATCCAAGGTCCTAGAGCGGATTGTCACTGATCAGCTCACTGACCACCTCAACAAATACAACCTACTCTGTAATCTGCAACATGGCTTTCGCAAAGGGCACAGTACTGCTACTGCCCTTCTCGAGCTTACCGCCCACGTCCACTCTGCATTGGACAGAGGTCTTGTCACTGGTGCTGTCTTCATTGACTTCACTAAGGCATTGACACCGTCAACCACTCCCACTTACTAACCACACTTTCCAACATTGGTTTCTCTCAAGATGCCCTTAGCTGGTTCTCTGACTACCTCTCGAACCATTTCCAGCAGGTCAAAACTGGTAACACCTTATCCAATAGACTACCTGTCCTCTCCGGTGTCCCACAGGGGTCCATCCTAGGACCACTACTTTTCATCCTCTTCCTTAACTCCCTCCCTCCCCATGTCTTGTCTGGCAACCTGCTACTATACGTGGATGATGCTGTCCTGCTTTCCTCCAACTCTGACCCCATTTAACTCCACCATGCCCTTCAATCCTCCTTTAGTTGCCCTGAAAATTGGTTCTCCTCATAGTGCCTTAATTTCTCAACTATAAGAAGACCAAAGTTATGCTATTCTCTCACCCTCTGAACACCTGGAAGGAGTACTGCTCCCCAATTATAACTGCCAATCTGGCCCCTCTGGAGCAAGTGGACTCCTTTAAATACCTGGGCATCACTGTAGACCCAGCACTTAACTTCCACCAACATATCCATCTCCTGTCCAACACATCAATGTTAGGCTCGGGTTATTGTATCGCATCAAACACTGTTTTACCCCAGACACCCTCGGGCTCACTGCCTCCTCCTCCTCAGTCCTCTCCCTGCTTGATTATGGTTTACTTATCTATAGCGAGCGGCAAACACCTCTGCCTTCTACAGACTCCATCTCTCCCTTAATAAAACATGTCGCCTCATCCTGGGCTGTGACCGTCTCACCCATACTTGCTCACTTTATAATGCTACCAACTGGCTTAACCTCAACAATGGAATCAGGTTCCATACTTGCCTCATGGACAAAAAGATTACTCTTGTCTCTCCCCCCAGGCTCACCCCTTTAGTCCACCTGGCTCCGACGTGCAAGCATATCCGAAGCTCTGGCAAGTAACTCCTCTCAGTTCCCTACTGCTGAACCTCCCAATTCCAAAGGTCCTTCAGCTACAGAGCCCCTTCTTGGATGAACAGCCTACGCACTTCACTGGTTAAAGGGACACTGTCAGCTTTGCCCCTCAGTTTTGCCTCAGTTTGCAACAGTGATTCCACAGGTACATACCTGACCAATATTAGAGTTGAATGCACCTTCATAAGCAAAAAACTGCACTGGTTACCTGTTTTTGTAAAAAAAAGCATTATTTCAGTTAACTTTCGGACCGAATGCAAACCCGCCCACTGGAAGAAGATTCCATGCCGAGAACGCTGTGATGTAGCCACATGTGTCAAGTGCATTTTTATGGCCCTCATTACAACAAATAGATCATTTAGTAGAACTCCATAATGAAAAGTGCTGCTGGTATTTAAAATTTAATCCCGAGCACCAGTTCAGCAGCAAAACACTTTGAAACTGTGGCACCGAAATCCCGCGCTAACCTGGGCCAGGTTAGCTATAAGGGCCAGCGGCTGTTTTTTGAAAATGATTATGCATCCGAGATTATGACGAGACGCAGGGCCTATATTCTAATATTAAAGGAGCTGAAAAAGGCTGGCCTCTGCTTTCGAACCCCCTACCCTGCTAAGCTGATAGTCTTCCACCCTGATGGGCAGCTTACCTATACTTCAGTTGAAGAGGCAATAGACGGTCTCCAGAAGCATCAAGTGGACTTACAAATCTCATCGAGTAGACCTTCTAAAGAAACACTAGCGGCAAAGCTAGCCCAGCAGGCTTGGCAGTCTGGGCAGCGAGAGGTCAGAAAACATCAGGGGCTTGAGGCAATCCGAAAGATCGTTGATTCCCTCCAAGAGCAGACAAAAGAGAATACCTGATTCTTGAATTGGATGGGCAAAGTACCTTGGAACTTTACAGACTTCACTAATTTTACTAATGGGAACTGTCTCTTGGACCCTATTTCCAGACCATGGACTTTGGGACAGATGTAGCGTCCCCTAAACAGGACTTTCAGGGATCTTCTCCTGATTTGATACTGTGCCTGTCCCCTCAAGTCTGCATGACTAACAACTTCGCAGACAAGTGCTCTCTTCTGGCTATTACTTTGCTACCTTCTCTGGTGCTATTAAAACTATACTTGACTGCTCTTCTAAGTAACACTAACACGCTGCACTTGTAATTCTGGTCTCATATTCTTTCTCTCTCCCCCCTTTTTTCGCGTTCTCTTTCTCTGTATGTATGTCAGTTATTCACATCATTGAGGTTGCTGTGATGGCAGGTGTGGGTAGGGAAATCGCCAGTTATTTTGTCGCTTCCTTATAATATCTGCCCACATATGCCAAGATGAGCCTCCAAGTCAATATTTTCCTCCTCCCAGTGAAGTGTTGCTGCTGACTTCTTTCCCCCAGATCTGGATCCCTGGCATGGTGAGGGCTGATCTGACAGTACCCAAGGATTTGCCACCACGAGAAATCAGGTGGTCCCTCTGGCTCTCACTGCCAATATTATAATTCAGGCCAATCATCACCGAAGCGGCATATAAAGCCCCCCAAGGAGATTAATCCTTGAACTGAGCATATGGTTGGCCGTGGGGTGCCGGTGGGACCAGGCTAGAATACACTGGATACTTTGTTTGTGGCAGTTTTGGGCCTACCTGGGCCATTATGTATCCCGATCCTCTTCCCCTTCCCCCTTCCCTCCCACCTAGGTCTTGCCTGTCTATTAGCCAGACCTTTTAACTCCTGGGTAATTTACAACCGGTATTACATTTAACCCCTTGAGCCAGCACGGGCATTGGCCTCCTGAAACAACTCCCCCTTTTTTTACTTATTTAGAACTTTGATTTCTGCTCCGAGGTCTGGTGGGAGGGACAGTGGTCACCCTGGCAAATGCTTATTTTCCACCAGACTCAACAGTCGGTGATATCAGGGGCCTACTAGACAGAATCATGCAATTTACCAAGGGCATGCTATTTTAAGGCTGAGACTTTAATATTTTGCTTAACCCTGAGAGGGACTCCTCTAGTCCTCCCAGGAAAACCCCACAACAGAAACTCCTCAGCAGATTTCTGTTTGAAGTGGGCTGGACCGACACTTGGCGTTACACTCATCCCCATACTAGGAACTACACACATTAGTCGGCCGTTCACCAAACTTACTCCAGAATCGACTTGTGCTTCACCCAAGTAGAATACTTAGACCAGCTGGTTGACACCCAAATCGGAGATATTGTCTTATCAGATCATGCCCATATTATAAGCACTTGGAAACTGGGACTGCAGAAAAGGAATACTATTTGGCGTTTGAATCCCTTCCATCTAAAGTCTAAACAATTTAATGAATTCTCAACAGACAAGATATCTGAGATACTTATTGACAACACTAGTCCCGATATCTCTCCAGGTATCCTCTGGGATACCATAAAAACAGTCCTCCAGGGCCACCTTATTAAACACACATCACAACTTGCGAGTGCTCACAGACAGCACAAGGCTCGACTGGAGGAAACTTTGCATTTCTTACAAACAGCACATAAGCAGGGTGATAATTCAGTGCTTCCTCAACTTAAACAGGTTAAATGAGATCTTGACAGGCTGGCATTACAACAGACAGAAATTGCCTTAACCTTCCTCCGACAGAAGCACTACGAGGTGGGACCCAGGGCTGCCAGGCTGTTGGCCTACCAAATTAGGAAGCAGAGGAAGGCGACTACTATCACTACTATACGCCACCCAGCACGAGGTAGACCCCTGAACAAACTCAATGATATTGTGGAGGCATTCACCACATATTATTCAGCCTTGTATACTCCAGAACATCCCATAGCTCCGGATCAGATTAAGGGGTTCTTATGGGACCTTGCCCTTCCCAGAATCTCACCGGAACAGGGCGAACGGCTGCTAAGCCCTATCATGATGCAGGAGTTAGTCAGCGCCCTAGCCCGAGCCAAAACTATGAAAGCTCCGGGACCGGATGGCTACGGAGCTGAATTCTACAAAGCTACAAAACAGCTCCTCTTGCCTCCCCTCTTGAGTACCTGTAACTTGGTCTTAGAGGGGGACTCTCTGGCCCCTACCTGGGCATACGCCACAATTTCTGTCTTCCCCAAGCCTGGTAAAAATCTCCAGCTCTGTGAATCATATTGGCCAATTTCTGTTTTAAACTCAGACTACAAATTATTTATGGGGATCATGGCCCATAGGCTAGAAGTTATTCTTCCACAGGTAGTTCATAGGGACCAAACGGGGTTTGTAGGAGGGCGTACTACTACAGATAGCATAAAGAGAACCTACCATATAATATGTAAAATGAACACCTCTAACCTCCCCGCGACCTTAGTAAGCCTTGATGCAGAAAAGGCCTTTGATAGAGTACACTGGCTTTTTCTATTCTCGGTTATGGAGTTTATGGGTTTCCCCTTGTCATTAATCCGGGTAATCGCAAACATTTACTCTTCTCCAAGAGCTTGGGTGCGGGTCGCTGGGCACCGCTCGAGTTCTTTCCCCCTTTACAGGGGCACCAGGCAGGGTTGCCCCCTGTCACCTTTCCTATTTGCCTTGTTTATGGAACCATTAGCACAATTAATCCGGCAATCGCAGGACATCTTGGGCATCGTGGTTGAAGGTGAAGAGCACCATATAGCTCTTTATGTG
The DNA here is from genome assembly GCA_016271365.2 of Neoceratodus forsteri. Classification (NCBI taxonomy): domain Eukaryota; kingdom Metazoa; phylum Chordata; order Ceratodontiformes; family Ceratodontidae; genus Neoceratodus; species Neoceratodus forsteri. The sequence goes on along the minus strand of CM028133.1, from coordinate 77,815,841 downwards.
GATGATGTTCTCCTATACCTACGAAACCCAGCTAGCTCACTCCCGAAAGTTAACAAGCTATTAGAAACATTTGAGCATCTTTCGGGCTATAAAGTGAATATCTCGAAAACTGAAATTTTGACCTTTCAGTATACACCCGACCAAGCTATTCAGGAACAATTCCCCTGCAAGTGGGACTTGGGGAAGATAAAATATTTAGGGATAAATTTAACTAGGGACTTGAGTGATGCCTATAGACAGAACTACTTCCCCTTTACCACACGTCTTAAGGAAGACCTAGCCAACTGGAGTACACTCCCACTGAGCCTTTCTAGGAAGATAGAACTCATCCGAATGGTGACTTTACCCAGAGCTTTGTATCTTATTAACAATATTCCCATTGCCCTCCCGGTCTGTGTTTCTGGAATGGGACAGGGCTATATCTCACTTTATTTGGGCTGGTTGAGGCCAAGAGTCAGGCTGAAACTCCCATTAAAACCAAGAGGCCTTGAGGTCTCTCCCTTCCCGACCTTTATCGGTATTACCGAGCTGTGCACCTCCTTCATGCTTTAGCAAGACAGCTACTAGAAAGCGAGATGCATTGGGCAGAGTTGGAGCAGGCAGTTATTCCAGATCTGGAATATTTTGACATATTATACCATGGGACAAGACACTCAGTAGATTTCCAGAACCTACCCATAGAGATACAGCATAGAGTGACCACCTGGTACCAGGTTAGGAGACAATTCTCTATTCCCCCCTTTATTCCATTAATATGGCCAATTGCGGTTCTCCCAGACTTTCAGCCTGGGAAACTGGACTATGTTTTTCATCAATGGTCGAGGTATGGCCTAAGGTACCTGTTCCAGATCATAACTGGAGGGAAACTGTGGTCATTTCAGGAAATACAGACAAAATTTAACCTGCCTAACTCCCATCATTATAGGTATTTACAGCTAAGACACTACTACGAGTCTTTGCCGGCCACAGTGCATAGTCCTGAACACTGGCCCGGTTTGATTGCTATCATACACTCTTTGTTTTCCTCCCCAAATCAGAGACACCTGATATCAGCCCTCTATCGTGCCCCGATATCTTCTCCCTCGGCAACTCTGGTCGATACCCATGAAAAATGGCAACATGAATTGGGTATGCCCATAGGGGAAAAGCAGTGGGAACAAGCCTGCTGGCAGGTGTCATGCACATCCAGCTCACACCAATGGCGAGAGTACTCTTGGAAATTCCTCGTTCGATATTTCTATACACCTGAAGTCACTAGTCACTACACCCCAGGATGCTCAGCCGCCTGCTGGCGACTATGTGATGAGGGCAAGGCTCATCTCACACATGTAATGTATACGTGCCCTAAGCTGCTTCCATTTATTCAAGCTTTACAGTTGGAGCTCCAAGAGATCTTTGATGGGCCATTCCAGCTGACCCCGCAGGTATTTATCCTTTTAATTCTCCCCGAAGACCTCGGAGACCAGGGCGCCCGCCACCTTTTAGCCATTCTATTGTCAGCAGGGAAAAAAGCCATCACCAAAGCGTGGCTGACCCCTGATGTCCCAACCCTTCGGGACTGGTGGTCCATAACCAAGCAAATTTACCAGATGGAAAAATTAACATACAGATTAAATGATAGAGAAGAAAAATTTAAATCTAGATGGAATAAATGGCTTCTGTATTATATGCTTAAGGACCCAACGTTCGTCCCATAGTTTAATAAACCTTTTTCCTCCTTCTCGCCTTCCCCTCACCTGCCGGCCCCCCCATCCCTTAATTTTGTAGCGTGGGTTTGGTTTGCGTGGTGCGGGGGGCCCCCCTCCCCCTATCTTTAATGTTTGGGTGCCTTAGGGTTGATATGTATGACAGTATAATGCTCATCATTAATGATATTTTAATTACTAATGTTTCTCTGACATCTAGGACCTGTTTTAGTATTTGCGCGAAATTAATCATTTCAGGAGTTGGGTTTCCTGAACCTCCGGAGCCTCTTTGGACAATAATTTTAATTTTATTGGAGCTATTTTTAAGGACTTACCCTGAACATTAACTACTCTAATGTATGTAAGAATACTCTGAGCACCCATACTTGATTCCTAATTTCACTAATGTATGGACACAATCGGATGGAATGTACTGTAAGAAAAATCAGATAAAGAAGAGAGTAACAAAACAAACAAGCATTTGTCAATGCCGAACGTTCACTTGCAGGTATTTGCTGGCTTAAAAAAATCAGTGACAAAGAAGTGCAAGCATTTGACAATGCCGAATGTTGCTTGCTTCTATGTGCTGTTTAGGTATTTGGAAGTCATTGGAGTGCAAATATTGAGTCATCGAACTTCTGACGTCGCGTAGGAACTCGCGCAACGACGCTTTGTAAAACAGTAATTTTGAGAATTTTGCACCAAATTTTCAACGTAGCCATTTTAAGACCTGTGCTCATGTACAGTGTCAGTGTGATTGTCTTAATGTGTCTCATACATTGATTTCGCACACCGACTGCGCCATTGTGCGCTACATGGGCGGAAACATGTTTTGGGCAGGATGTGAAAAATGACAGCTGTACTGCTCATAAGGAGGTGTGGTAAAATGGCAATGTTGAAAATCTGGAGTGAAAATATTGAAAATTCGAAAACTTACGAGCATGCGTAGGAACTGCGCAACGCCGTAAAAAAACAATCATTATTAGGAATTTTTTCACCAAATTTTCAACATAGCCATTTTAAGACCTCTGTTAATGAACAGTGTCACTGTGATTTTCTTAATGTGTCCCATACATTGATTTCGCACACCGACTGTGCCATTGTGTGCTACATCGGCGGAAACATGTTTTGGGTGAGATATGAAAAATGACAGCTGTACTGCTCATAAGAAGGTGTGGTAAAATGGCAATGCTGAAAATCTGGAGTGGAAATATTGAAAATTCGCAAACCTACGAGTGTGCGTAGGAACTGCTCAGCGTACGCTTGTAAAACAGTCATTTTTAAGAATTTTTTCACCAAATTTTCAACATAGCTATTTTAAGACCTGTGCTCATGCACAGTGTCACTGTGATTTTCTTAATTTGTCACATACATTGATTTCGCACACCGACTGCGCCATTGTACGCTACATGGGTGGAAACACATTTGGGCAGGATGTGAAAAATGACAGCTGTACTGCTCATAAGGAGGTGTGGTAAAATGGCAATGTTGAAAATCTGGAGTGAAAATATTGAAAATTTGTGAACTTACGAGCCTGCGTAGGAACTGCGCAACGCACGCTCGTAAAACAGCCATTTTGGAATTTTGCACCAGATTTTCAACATGGGGTTTTGGGACCCTTCTCATGAATGATGTCACTGTCATGGCGTTATTCAGGCCCGAAGGTGATTCGCCGCAGTGACTGCGCGGTGACTGCAAATCACCCTTCAGGTCCGAATAACACCATGAGGACATCATTCATGAGAAGGGGTCCCAAAAACCCATGTTGAAAATTTGGTGCAAAAATTCCAAAAATGCCTGAGATATGCAATAAAGTTGAAAACCCCTATCTAGCCCATTATACAGCTTACCGGCATTTCCTCAGTTGGCGGTCAGCTTTGAAGAGTGCAGACATGTTCCCGGTCCACGAAGATCGTGGTGCGAGCTCAGGAGGTAGAATGGGGGTGTGGGGGAGGCTGGGTGCGCAGTGGGTGGGTGCGGGTTGTGGGGGGCTGGGAGAAGCGCCCGTGGGACCATTTTTGCTTTACAGGTGAAAAAAAAAAAAAGACTACGTGGGGCGTTTGCCACGCTGGGGTGGGCTCCCAGCGTGGCAGAAGAGATGGCTTGAGGGGCAGTGGAGCTGGCGGGATTGGGCACCCGTCGGCAGGCAACAGTCGAGACGTTTGCCACGCTGGGGTGGGTTCCCAGTGGCAGCATAGATTTGAAGGTGTGGCGCGGTGCTGTGTATGACGGCGGTGGTTTTCTTTGAAGAGAAGACCACCACTGTCATACACAGCACCACGTTCGATTGGTGCAGGACTGCCATGTCTGCTCAATGGCGCAGGGGATTGCAGAGGAGGGGCACACCTCCGAAGTGTCCCATTCTCCCAAGATGTTCCTTGCGCATGCACGCAAGTGAACGTAAAAAAGGGCACTGGGAGATTGGGCACCCCCAGTGTCACTGAGTTATGTTTGGGGGGTGCAACAGATGTAGATGGATGATTCTCTTCTACACTGGGGGATTGAGCACCTCAGTGTTACTACTGTTTGTGTGTGTGTGTGTGTGTGTGTGTGTGTGTGTGTGTGTGTGTGTGAGGATGCTGACAGGGAGGGTCGGCTTGGTGGACAGTAAGGGCCGCCAGCAACAGACATCGATGGACAGTTTTCTTTGTTGCAGGCAAGCATTCTAGGCTGACCATGACAGATCAGTCTGACTTGCTGGGTGACGCAGATCAAAGGGACGGCAACTTCTTTTGAAGTTGGTGCTGTCCCTGCCCAACAAGCCAGAAACTCTGTCACAGTCAGTCTGGGTGCTGATTGGTGTGGCACTGTCAGGCCCCTGCAACCTTACTCTGCATTGAGCAGTGTCACACCCGTCAAAGGTTCACTCTCATACCACTGTGTTTGCTGCGCTTGCACATACGGTAAACACAAAAAATCAGGGACATATCTTTAGAAATGGCAATATGCTCTCAGGAGCTGGTAGCATAAAGGGCTTGGTGTGAAATGAATTTTCTGAAAAAAAAAAGTTTGTAAATGTAATGTTTTTCTGCTTACTATCTATCTCTACTGTTCAGTCACCAAACCCCTCATTTTAGGAGAGACAGAGGAAAATGTTGAGGCAAAACTGGGGACTGAAAATCAGTGACAGTGGAGAAGTATGGTTCTGCCTTTTAATAACACATTTCTAAACTAAATATCCAGGATACTACACCAGCATGCATCACCAAATGTTGCCTTATCTTTTCCTAAACTGATCCTGACTTCAGTACAGGCAATGCTCAGTTGCTCAAGGTGAGTGTTGACGCCCTGTGGCACAAACGCTGCTCCAACCTGGGATCAGAACACTTGGGAATTAAAGAAAAGAAACTTGCAAGAAAGGAACTAGAATAAAATGCGTCCCACAAAGCCCTTTTTAGCAAATGTTGACAGTGGTTAAAAACTGGCAAGCAGTTCTGCAGGCAGCTGTCAGCAGTGATAGTTTTACAAAGTTATACAGTACTTATTATTACTCCGTACAACATAACACCAGCTCAGCTGCAGCTTGCTTTGGATTCTCTGCACATTCCTTTTACCATATGACTGACGTGAGCATTGGGGCATAAATCAACATAACCCACTCAGTCAATCCCCTCATATCAGACTTAGTTCACTGACTTTTTCCAAGGAAAGGCATCGAGAGACACACTAATGCAACAACAGTCATCCTTTTGCATTAGTTACAGAATTGCACTAGTGCCCAGAAGGCACAGAAAGCAAAACAAATTGTACAACTTTCTGGTGCTTCCTCTCCTTCTCTATCCTGACCATCCTCTCCAGCCTCAGCCAGTCCAGCTCTAAGCGCAGCTCCTCCAGCTCTGAGTTGATGTGGTTCCTGCTGACTAGCACTTCCAGGACCTCCAGAACCCGTACCACATTGGGCATGAGCCAGGCGATGGCCTCGCAGCCATGGCGGTCGATGAGTCACTCAAACTCCTGGCCCACCACCACTGCAATGTCATACACATCCATCACCATGGACTTGGCCACATTCTTCTCCAGAGCTGCCAAGCCCCTGCCACCGCTGCCTTCCATGGTGGCCAGGCACCGGCTGTCCCTTCCTTCTCCAAATAAAGAAGTCCCCAGTGACTCTCAGCTTCAGAAACTTCATCAGCCCATCGAGTCCAAGTTTTGCAGCAGCAGTTCAGCCCCTGTTGGTCATAGGAGCCAATTTTTATTTTTCCGAGGGGGGCTCAACAAACGGCTGGTGTCTGGGGCTGCCAAGGCCCCCAGAAGCTTTGGGCTTTTGGTGTTCTGTGGTGTACTTTGAGGGTTTTATTTAAGAGATAGCACAGTAAAATAAACACCACTGTAATGACAGGCACAGTACCCAAATTTGCCTGTATTTTGGTGCTTCAGATTACTTCTAATTATAGCCTTAAGATACTTTGATCCCCCCTCCCACATTACTGTACTTTTAGTTAATGTAAAGATCAAAATTAAACTGCCACTGTAAGAGTACTGAAACATTCTGCATGCATGGCCCATGGCAAGGCACAGTTTGTTTTATTAGTTGTATTGTCTCTCTTTCAGATGAGATGTTAAACCGAGGTCCTGTCTTCCTGTTCTGGTGGTTGTTCAAGTGGACGTTACAGATTCCATGGCATTTCTCAAAAAGACTAGGGGAATTTTTTATTAAAAACCTGAAAGCAGATATCATACAATACAGTGTTACATCACACTAAATCATAATGCTAGGAAAACAAATATACGTAAATAAGTATTGCATCATACATTCTTACAATAATATATTGTTAGAACCCCAAAACTTACTAACAAAAACTAACCTGAGAAAAAGTATTCCACCATGCAGAAAAAATTAGAATTGCCAGTATAAACCCTCAAATATAAACCATACATACTGAAAACAAACCTCCCCCCCGACCCCCACCAAAAGAGTAGGGGAATTTTTTATGAGAATTAAAACAAGCATTTGTCAAAGCCGAATGTTGATTGCGCTGGTGTGTTGAGCTCACTCACTGCCCCTCTGTCACTCGCTCAGTCTGTTTCTCCCGGTGCTGCAGGCTGCTCTTTTGTACTGGGCTCCTGCCTGTGTTGGTACCTTGTTCTGCCCACTAAGAAATCCGCAGCTGTCCCAACAGAGCTGTGTTGAGGTGGCTCACTCCCCTTCTCTCACTCACTCATTTTGTTTCTCCTCGCGCTGCAGGCTGCCCTTTTGTACTGGGCTCTTAACCTCTGTTGCTGGCTTTTTCTGCCCACAAAGAAATCTGCAGCAGTCCTGACACAGGTCTGTTGAGCCTGCTGAGTCCCCCTCTCTCACTCACTCATTCCGTTTCTGCCGGCGTTGCAGGCTGGCCTTTTGTACTGGGCTCCTGCCTGCTTTGCCGCCTTTTTCTGCCAACAAAGAAATCCGCAGCAGTTATGAGAGAGTGCCATTGAGCTTGCTCATTCCCTTTCTGTCACTCGCTCATTGTGTTTCTCCCAGCGCTGAAGGCTGCCCTTTTGTACTGGGCTCCTGCCTGCATTGGCACCATTTTCTGCCCACAAAGAAATCCACAGCTGTCCTAACAAGAGCTCCACTGAGGCTGCTCACTCCCCCTGTGTCACTCACTCATTCTGTTTCTCCTAGCACTGCAGCCTGCCCTTTTGTACTGGGCTCCTGCCTCTGTTGGCACCTTTTTCTGCCCACAAAGAAATCCGCAGCAGTCCCGACAATGCTCCGTTGAGCCTTCTCTCACTCGCTCATTCTGATTCTGGCAGCGTTGCAGGCTGGCCATTTCTATTGGGCTCCTGCCTGCATTGCCGCCATTTGCAGCAGTTACAATACAGCTCTGTTGAGCTCGCTCACTCCCCCTCTCTCACTTGCTCATTCTGGTTTTCCTGCCACTACAGGCTACCATTTTGTACTGGGCCCCTGCGTGCATTGCTGCCTTTATCTGCCCACAAACAAATCTGCAGCTGTCCCAACAGAGCTCCGCTGAGCTCACCCACTCCCCCTCCCTCACTCACTCATTCTGTGTCTCCTGCCGCTGCAGGCTGCCCTTTTGTACTGGGCTTCTGCCTGCATTGGTGGCTTGTTCTGGCCGGGAAAAAATGTGAAGCAGTCCCCACACAGCTCCATTGAACTCGCTCACTGCCCCTCTCTAACTCACTCATTCCATTTCTGCAAGCGCTGCAAGCTGGCCTTTTGTACTGGGCTCCTGCCTGCATTGCCACATTTTCTGCCCACAAAGAAATCCGCAGCAGTCACAGTAGAGCTCCGCTGAGCTCACTCACTACCGCTCTGTCACTCACTCATTCTGTTTCTTTTGGCGCTGCAGGCTGCGCTTGTGTACAGGGCTGCTGGCTGCATTGGCACCTTTGTCTGTCCACAAAGAAATCTGCAGCTGTACCAAAAAAGCTCCGTTGAGGTCACTCGGTCTCCCTCTGTCACGCGCTCATTCTGTTTGTCCTGGCGCTGCAAGCGGCCCTTTTATACGGGGCTCCTGCCTGCATTGGCGCCTTTTTCTGCCAACAAAGAAATCTGCAGCAGTCCTGATACAGCTCCGTTGAGCTCACTCAGTCCACCTGTCTCACTCACTGGTACTGTTTCTCCCACCACTGCAGGCTGGCCTTTTCTACTGGGCCCCTGCCTGCATTGATGCCTTTTTCTGCCCACATAGAAATCCGTAGCAGTCCTGACAGCGCTCCGGTGAGTTCGCTCACTCCCCCTCCCTCACTCGCTCTCTTGTTCTGTTTCTCCCCAGTACTGCAGGCTGCCCTTTTGTACTGGCCTTTTGCTTTGGAGCCTTTTTCTGCCCACAAACAAATCTGGAGCAGTCCCGACAGAGCTCAGTTGCTTATTTATTTATTTAAACATCAGTTTAACAACCTTTGAGCCAGGGACTCATTTACAAAGGTACCTCGTCACATAGAGGACAACAGACAGTAGCACAAGAGACAACAGATAATACAGGTTCAAGATAGTTATCATTCAAGGTTACAGTAGGTTTCAATACATATGAAGAATGATTAAATAGGCTAAAAATTAGGGTTGAGAGGGTGAGGGTAAGAGAGGATGGCAGGTAAGAGGGGAGTAGGACTGGGAAGCAGAAGAAGGGGGAAAGGCCAGGGATGAAGGGTGGGTAAGGGAGGAGGTGAGTAGGAAGGGAGGAGTGCAGCTCGGTGAGCATTGTCAGAGGGGATTTTTTTTTTTTTTAGCGGCAGCGGCATCTGCGTGAGATGAGCAGGTGGTTTCTGAGGCTGAGTTTAAAGCATGCTAATGAGAGAGAGTCAGAGATACCGGCAGGGAGGGAGTTATACCAGGTAGGAGCTCTGTAAGGGAGCATGCCCCAGCCTTGCAGTCCTAGCTCTTGGTATGACCAGTGTTGTTTTGGATGAGCTGCGGGTGTTCACAGTCGGCGTAGCTCGGTGGATTGAGTCAGATAGGCCAGAGGGAGATAGGCCATGTAGGGCTTTAAAGGTGAGCTGGCAGGTTTGATACATGAGCTGCTCCTCCAGGCTGAGTAGGGTGGCCAAGGAGTACAGCAGACACGTGTGTGTAAGTCTGGGTGCACTGGTTATAAGTCTGCAGTCTTTGTTAAGTGTAAGGCGAACCTTGCTCAGGGCCGTCTGATCTGCAGCCCCATAGACCGGAAGGCCGTAGTCAATGAGAGATATGACAGAAGAGGTGACAGCCAGGTGTAGGGCGTCCGATGGGAGGCATTTTTTTGTGCCGGTAGAGAATGCCCAGCCGCGAGTTGGCAGCAGAGTTCAAGGTGGAGATATGGCCATGGAAGGAGAGGGCAGGGTCAAAGATTATTCCAAGATATTTATAGGACTGCACACGTTCGATGGGGATATTGAGGGTGGAGTGGACAGTGAGGGGAAAATTGCTGTACTTATTTTGGGGGTGGGAGAAGAGCATTGTTTTTGTTTTCTTTAGGTTGATTATGAGTCGGTGCTCAGTGAACCAGGTTTCAGCGGAATTGTAGGCTAGTTGGAGAGAACTCTGGAGCGAAGTAGGGTTACTATCAGAGGCAATGAGTACTGCATCATCAGCGTAGAGTAGGATCTTACCCGCACATTTGCTGGGTAGCGAGTTGAGGAAGAGGGAAAAGAGTAGGGGTCCAAGAATAGAGCCCTGGGGGACTCCAGGAGCGGATAGGGAAGGCGCTGGAGAGAGTTCCACTAACTTTCACACATTGAGAGCGTGCTGAGAGATAGCTAGTGCACCAGGAGACTGGTCCAGTGGCAAAGCCTATGTGGTGGAGGGTGGTTAACAGGAGCGGATGCGATACGGTATCAAAAGCTTTAGACAGGTCGAAGAATACCGCACCAGCCAGGGCGCCAGAGTCCAAGGAGGTGTGGAGAAAGTTGGCAAACTCCAGGAGTGCTGTATTGGTCCTATGACCGGCTCTGAACCCATGTTGCTCAGGGCAGAGAACATTGTACTTAGAGAGGTAGTTAGAGACTTGAGTGGCCACAATTTTCTCCAAGGCCTTGGGGGGGGGAGGATTGAGATAGGTCGGTAATTACCTGGAAGAGTCCTGTCGCCACCTTTGTGGATAGGGGTAACCGGAGCAACCCTTCAGACAGCAGGAAATTGTCTGAGGCAGAGGGATTTGTTAAAGATGCAGGTGATAGGCAAGATGACCTGGTCCAGGACCTGACGTAGGAGGCAGGGATCTAGGGAGTCGTTACCGATGGTGTTACCTTTTAAGGCTTTAAGCAGGTATGGCCTGACTTCTTGTGTGGTGACACAACGCAGGTGGAACAAGGGGCGTGTGATCGGTGGTGAAGACCTAGGGGGTGGAGGACTGAAGAAATTGCCAGGGAGCACTGGGCTAAGATCGGTAAAGGAGTTATTGAGGTGAGTGGCAATGAGGGCAGGATCAGAGGAGACAGTTGTGCTCGGTCACTCCCCCCTCACTCGTTCCATCTTAATCTGTCCCAAACACTGATGTCCCACAGTGACCGTGCTATTCTTCTTCAGGAGTGCAAAAGCATATTTTAGCCAGGATGTGAAAAATGACAGCTGTACTGTTCATAAGGAGGTGTGAAAGAATGCCACTGTTGAAAATGTGATGTGAAAATATTACAAATTTGCGAACTTACAAGGGTGCATGGAAACAGTTGAACGCACACTTGTAACACAGTCATGTTATGGAGTTTTATCACCAAATTTTCAACATAGGGATTTTAGGACCTCTGCTCATGAACAGTGCCACTGTCATTTTCTTAATCTGTCCCGAACACTGATTTCCCACAGCGACCGCGTTATTCTGTGCCACAACTGTGAAACCACATTTCACTCAGGATGTGAAAAATGACAGCTGTACTGCTCGTAAGGAGGTGTGAAAAAATGCCATTGTTGAAAATTTGGCATGACAATATTACGAATCTGCAGAGTTACAAGGGGGTGTGGAAAGTGTGCAACACACACTTGTAACACACTCATTTGATGGGTTATCATCACCAAATTTTCAACATAGGCATTTTAGGACCTCTGCTCATGAACAGTATCACTGTCTTTTTATTAATCTGTCCCGGATAGTGATTTCCCACACCGACTGCTCTATTCTGCGCCAGAATTGCAAAAACACATTTTGGCCAGGATGGGAAAAATGACAGCTGCACAGTTCATAAGTAGGTGTGGGAAAATGGCAATGTTGAAAATCTGGAGTGAAAATATTATAAATTCATGAAGTTACGATCGTGCGTGCAAACTGCGCAACGCACACTCGTAACACAGTCATTTTATGGAGTATCATTGCCAAATTTTCAACATAGCCATTTCAGGACCTCTACTCATGAACAGCATCACTGTCATTTTCTTAATCTGTCCTAAACACTGATTTCCCCCAGCAACCATGCTATTCTGTGCTGGAAGTGTGAAAACACATTTCCGCCAGGATGTGAACAATGACAGCTGTACTGTTCACAAGGAGGTGTAACAAAATGCCAATGTTGAAAATCTGGCATCAAAATATTGCAAATTCACGATTCTGATGCGTAACAAGTGCATGGCCTGCAGCTCGTCAAAACAATCATTTTGGGATTTTTTCACCAAATTTGCAACATAGGCTTTTTGAGAGCCCACCTCAGGAGCACTGGCACTGTTGTTTCAATAATCAGCCCCCAAAGGTGATTCCTCGCAGTAACCGTGAAATCACCTTTCGGGGCAGATTAACGTCATGACAGTTCAAGCATTCATGAGGAGGGGTCCCAAAAACCCCATGCTGAAAATTTGGTGAAAAAATTCCAAACAATGTCAGAGTTATGCATTAAAGTTGAAAACACCCTATTCATTACATTATAGCTTACCGGCATTTCCTCAGTTTGCGGTCGGCTTTGAAGAGCGCAGACGTGTTCCTGGTCTACTGTAAATCTGGAGGTAAGTATGGAGTGGGGGGTGTGGGGAGGCAGAATGCGCAGTGGGTGAGTAGGGGTTGTGGGAGGGGGAGCAGACAGACTACGAGGGACCATTTCCTTTTTTTTCAGGTAAAAAAAAAAAGTTGCAGGACCGTTTTTCCCCCCTTACAGGGCAATGTGGCATGCTGGGGTGGGCTCCCGGCATGCCAAAGGAGTCTTTCTTTGGGGGCCAGCAGTAGCCGACAGGGGATTGGGTACCCCTGTCAGCACACAACAAATGGGGGATCAGATTATGCCGATGGGGATTGGGCAACCCGTCGGCAGAAAATGTGAGGGGGTTTACAGAATGCCGGCGGGAGTGGGCTTCCCGTCGGCAAAATCAACATCGGGGCACCGAAGTCGGCGGGGATTGGGGGCCCTGTCAGCACACAAACTGGAAGAGATATTTAGAACAGGCAGCAACCGCTGCCCTGTTTACAAACAGTATCAGGTTTGTAGATCCGCCCTGCAATGACGGGTCACTCCCTCATTGCAGCGGATGGCTGAGGCTGCAATGACGAGGCAGCCCCTGATTGCAGCGGCTGATTTGTCACAAGTTGGTGCAAACATTCCAAAATTGTGTCACCAGCAGCCTGGAATGGCATTGGGGAAAGCGGGACAAGCCTTTGCAGGCTGTGGGAGCATTGGCCACAACAGTGCCGCGCCTCCGCAGCCTGCTTCTCAGCAAGCTGTCCCAATGTGTTTCTTGCACTGCATGCAATCAACATAAAAACACATCAAAAAGCTCAACACGATCATTCTACAATTCCTTTATGCTTTTGATTTCCTTTCACATTTATTCTGCCATGTACTCCCAACCATATCACTTCCCACACTTTTGCTGGGAGTCTTGGGTCAGTCAAAAGGTTCCTTATTGCCAATTGCTGGGTGCCTGTGAAATTTTGAAAAGTGTGTTCCACAAAATAAGTCTCCACTGTTTGTGCATATAAAAGTTTCCTAGGGGTTGTTAGCAGCTGGTGCTGTGATATCCTCCATTTGTTTATATTATCAAAACATTTGGTTCTTTTATGTCTAAAAGACTGTCCCTTCCAATCCTCCAGAACTTCAGTTACCCAAGAGATGCCCCAAGCCACCCACTGGGTCAGCTTCCCATGTAGCATTGGTAACAGATTAGCATTAAAAAAAAACTCACCAAAAAAACACCATAGGCTGCACCATACCAACACCCCATCTTTTCTCTGCTGATACGTAACCCCTCTTTTAGGTGTGTTCAATCTACTTCCCCACAGAGAAGAGAGAAAAAAATAATATAACTGAGTTTATTTATTTATTGAAATTGTTTCATCAGGAAAAGCACACTGAGCAAGAACTGCTCGTCTCCCGGGGTGACCTGGGGGGAGGGGTGCAGTGGGGAAGAGGACAAGGGTAGTCCAGATCCTGACATATATACATACAATTACAATAGCGTTGAAAACATTTGACAGAAATAGTTGGGTGTAGATGACAATTTACCCTTACTTATAGTATAGTACCAATTACATGGGGAAGTCATGCTTTATACCTTGAAAACATATAATTAGATAATACAGCTCCACATGTTTGACAGGAATAGGTGCGTGTGGATTAATACATATACCCTAATAGTCGAGAGTAACAGTTACAATGAGGAAATCCTGTTAAGGTATTGGGTTGTGGTATATAATGAGATAGGGGTAAATGCAAGCTAGCTAGCTAGCTCAAAAGTTGGGATTAAGTGCAGTAGTTGGGTGTGGTTAGCAAAGTAGCACCATTGGGCCTACTGGAAGAAGAAATATAGGCGTGTCTGAGGTAGAATAGATTGGAGAGTTAGCTGCAGGAGCAGTTTACTGAGCAGTGGTTGGCAAGGGCATAGGACAGTGAGCGGACAGAGGAAGAGTGGCGAATTTCAGAGGGGAAAGAGTTCCAGAGTTGAGGGAAGTGGTGAGAGAAGGCGGCCTGGCCAGTTTGGGTCCAATGTCTGGGGACTAACAGGAACCAGGAGTCTAGGGACCTCAAAGCATAGGTGGGTGCCAGAGGGGGGTGATAGTATGGAGATCAGATACACTTGGAAGGTACCAAACCAGTTCTTTGAGATAAACTTGGCACAGTGTATTAGGCGGTGGTTCTCAAGGGAGGGGAGAGCAAGGGAGTGGTATAGCTCTCAGTGGTGGGTGCGAGGAGGAGTGTCAAAAGCGAACCAGTAGAAAGCATTAAAAAGGGCATCCAGTTTGGATAAAACTGACTTGTGGGTGGCACTGTAAACAATATCACAATAATCAGAGGAGGGAAGTATCATCTTCTGGATAAGCTCACGAAGGACCAGATAGGGGAGGCTAGAATGGTTTCGATATAAAGCTCTGAGCTTGGGGCGGAGTTTTGTTAGTACTGAGTCAGCATGGACTGCGAAGGTGAGGTGGCGGTCAAGCCGAACTCCAAGATACCGGAAGGAGGTGACGTCCTCCAGCTCTGACCCATCAATGGTGTGGAAAAGTGGGAGGGAGGGGAGCCTGGCTAGTCTTTGGGATGTACCAAAAGTCATAGTTACAGTTTTTTTAGCATTTAGAGAGCGCTGGTGAGAGTTGAACCAGAGCTGAGCTTTGTTAAAATTCACCTGGAGGGTAGAGGCAACTGAGGCTGGGGAGGAGCCAGAAGAAAATAGGACAGTATCATTAGCATACATGTGGATCAAGGAGGCAGAACAAGTTTGGGGCAGGTTGTTTAGAAAAATAGAGAATAGGATAGGCCCAAGCACTGATCCTTGGGTACACCGGTGGACATGGGGAGGGGAGGGGATATGGCATCTGCAGTCCTGACAGATTGAGTGCAGTCTGTAAGATAGGCACTGAACCAGGCAGTAGCAGATGTGGAGAGGCCAGAGTCAGAGAGTCTAGATAGTAACAGAGTGTGGGAGACTGTATCGAAGGCCTTGGCCAGATTGATGTAAATGGCAGAGGTGATGAGACCTCTATCCATTCCAGACTGGATGGTGTCAGTGAGCCTTAGTAAAGAGGAGGCAATGAAGTGATGTTTCCTGAATCCGGACTGGTAGTGTGTGAAGAAATTTGAGTCGGCGAGATAGGGGGTTAGCTGGCTAAGCACTAAGTGTTCTTGCAGCTTCACCAGAGCAGGGAGGAGGGAGATTGGCCGATAGTTTGAGGTGGAGGAGGAGGGGCCCCCTTTGTGGAGAGGGATGACAATGGCATGCTTCCAGGACAGAGGGACAGATGCAGTGGAAAGGATAGATTTAGGAGGTAGGCAATAGGGGTGGCTATGGCAGAGGCCAAGAGGAACAGAAGTTTGGGGTCTAGTCCATCAGGGGAATTCCCATTTGAGGGGCTTAATGTTAGCAGGGCTTCTAGAGCTTCACCCGGAGAGATTTCCCTGAAGGAGAAAATACCTGTATTTTGAGGCAGTTTTTGCCCTGTAGGTGATGGAGATGGTGACATGGGGGGTAAGGAGGAAATGAGCGAGGAAGCGCAGGTGGAGAAATATAAGTTAAATTCAGCAGTGACTGAGATAGGATCCAAGAGTGTGGAGTTGTTTACACCAAGGAGAGGCGAGGGCTTGGCTGCTGGGGGTGAGAAGAGGGAGTGTATGACCTTCCAGAATTTGGAGGGGCTATTAAGGTTAGATTGGAGGGAGGATCTAAAGTACTCTGCTTTAGCTAGCCGAGTTGCTCTAGTGCACATGTTGCACTGATACCAGTAGTGGGAGAGGTCCTGAGGTAGGGCTGAGGCTTTGAAGGCTCGCCATGCTGAGTCACAGGCGTTCATACAAGCAGTGAGCTCTTGGGAGATACAAGGCAGGTGGGTACCGCGTACCCTAATACGTCGTAGTGGGGGGGGAATCCCATATCTTAAGGAACATGTTTTTGAAGTGAAGTAGGGCGGAGGGGAGGGGAAGGGGAGCCAGTTAGCTAGGACAAGGTCATTTAGGAGGGGAGCAAGGTTCAGGGATTTGAACAACCATTGGACTAAGAACTTAGGGGGGGATCTGAGACAGTGGATTTTGTGAACAAGGTAGATGACATGGTGATCACTCATAGAGTCAGAGAGTAGACCTGTTTGGATGACTCTGTGAGGATGAGAGGTCAGAGCCCAATCGATAAGGGAGTGGTTACCTGATTTAAGGTTTAGGTGGGTGAACTCAGTGATGAGTTGGGTTAAATTGAGGGCAGCAACATCCATCCTGGTTTTGTTGAGGGCCTGGGCTAACCAGTTTAGGTTAAGGTCACCCATAGCATATAATTCCCCGGTGGGTGCTTGTGAACTGATTTGTGTAAGAAGGTCAGTAACAGCTGTGGCAGGGGTGCCTGGTTGGCAGTAGATTCCAGCAACAAATATGGGCAGCCAGAAAGGTAGTGTGATCTGGAGCAGCAAGGGTTCGTACTCTTTAGGTTCAGTTTTAGATAAGATTATTTCATAGCATATGTCCAAACTTATGAAGATAGATATGTCACCACCTCTCATGACCCTGTCCTGGCGGGCCATCGTGTAACCAGGGATTGCGACTGAGGAGTTGGGAATGTTTATGTTAAGCCAAGTTTCAGAGAGGATGAGGACATCAGGGGCATGTAGGGCAGCGAGAACTTGTAGTTGGTCGATTTTAAGTGGTAGGCTACGAATATTTAGGTGAAGGAGACGGAGGCCTTTGTGGAGGGGGTAACCTGGCAGTTGGGAGTAGATGGGATGCGGTGTGGGGGTGCCAGCTGAGGTTGGTGAGGATTTGGTGGTCGAGGGTCCTGGATTTGGGTGCATGTCTCCCGCTACAAGAAGGAGGAGGGTGAAGGATAGGTGTTAGGCTAGTATACAGAGGTAGCTTGGAACGGAAGAGCCCTACCACAAGTTTGGGCAAGGATGGACATTTGTGTGGGTAGCAGGCATGGGACGAGAAGCAAGTAGGTGCAGGAGAGTCCAGGAGGGGGAAGGCCTGATTAGGAAAGGGGGGGATGTATAGTGGAGTGTGCCAAGGTAGGAGTGGATAGGAGAGAGAGAGCTCAGGGTTGGAAGGGCAAGGAGGAGTTACAATATGAGCCAAGTAGGGGGATGGGAAAGGTAGGCGGCATGGTGGAGAGGAGGGGTGGGAGGCAGGAGAACAGACAATTGAGTAGAGGTAAAACGCTAGCCACGGTGGACATGGAGGTGGGATTTTGTAGCAGCTTCTTAGGCAAGGAGGTAATTATGAGGAGAAAGGAGCCTGAGATTGGCTGGGACGAATGTGTTGGTTGGCCCCTAGGAGGGCGAATGGCCAATAGGCCTAAGAGGTGAAACAGAGAGAATGGGAATTCTAGAGTAGAGAGGAGCCAATGGAAGGCTGCAGAAGGCTGGTGGGGGGGGTGGGGTCGAGGAAGAAAGTGGGCAGAGGGAGTATTTAATCAGTGGAGGGGTGGGGGCGAAAATTTAGAAGACAGTAAGAAGCATGGGACTTGGGGAGATTTAGCAGAACAATAGCCCTGGAGAAATTGGGCACCAAAGAGAGCTGGCTCAGTGGAGGGGCATGGGTTTCACTGATTCAGAAAGGAGCTGCAAACACTTACCACTCTAACTTAGAACACAGATTTATATTTTTTCCCTTACTCTACACAGGCAGGTTTCAATTTAAACAATAAAAATCAATGTAATTTCACAGTCGGTGCCCTGTCGGCTGGCTCAGTGAGGGGGGAGGTGTGGGGTTTCACAGATTCAGAAAGAAGCTGCAAACGCTTAGCACTCTAACTTAGAACGCAGATTTATATTTTTTTTCCTTACTTTACACAGGCAGGTTTCAGTTTAAACAGTAAAAATCAATGTAATTTCACAGTCGGAGCCCTGTCAGCAGAGAGAGATAGGGGAGCCAATCAGCTGCGACTGCCAGGCGGCGCCTGCAATTCAATAGGGTGCGCTTTCACCGTACCTTGAGCTTGATTTTGTCCAGGGTCCTGGTCTCGGTCAGCAGCTCGAGAGGAGCCTGCCCACCGCTGGTAGCTGTAGCAGCCCTGGTCAGAGGGCAAGCAGCTTGAGCTAAAGCTACCAACTTTCTGAGGTCTAAAACTGGGACAGTTCATCCTGATCATGTCCCCACCCCACCGTGTCACTCCCACGGACACCGCCGCAGTCAACGCTGCGCACAATCAGTTAAATTTTGCTGCTTGCTCTGGCCATGCCACCCCTCAGTAACACCAGTAGCAAACATTCAGATCAAAACAATACATCATTCTGCTGCAGCAAGTTCCAAACCATGATGTACAGAAAGTTCACTAGAAGCAAACCTGCATTAAATTGTGATCAGACATTCGAGCTGCATGTATTGCTCCTACTGACGGTCCCATCCAACCTGCTTACACTCACCTCATTTGCTGAGTAAACTTCACTTCAGTGCCTCCCACCACCACACCAGATTGTTTCACACGCTTCCCTACTGCTGATCAGGTTCAGGTACCTTAGTTCCCTGCTGCCGGTCACTTCTCTGTCTGGAGTCCCTCTAAGCTGCTGGCAGGCAGATGTCCACATGTGTTTGTTTGCACTACTACCCATTCTAATCTCACAGGAAGGAACATGCTTTACTGTGCTCCCACTGACATGCTTGCAGTGCAACACAGGCACAGGGATTGAAGTTGCAAACTGCTGTCCAGCCTGAGCAGTGCCTCAGTAGTGCTGAAATAACTGTCACTCATGGATTAGCAGTCAGAAAAAAAAAAAGAGGGACAAAACTGGGACAAGTAAGCAAAAACTGGGACAAAAGTGACATTTTGCAAAACTTGTGAGGACACTGGGACATGCTGCCTGTAACCCCCCTGCAAATGGGGGTTCCCAAAAGACTTCCAGGAGCTTGCTTGAATGCTCCAAGCCTGAATGGTGTTTGGCATTTAAGCCATTTATCAGTGAGTGTTTTTAGAACCTCTGGTACTGTCTCTTTAAGAGCTGTCTGCTTGCAGACATAATTAGTTGTATGGGGGACTGTGTGTTTCTTTGATTGAGTACCACTCAAGCTGCCAATTCACTTCATTTTGCAGTCACTAGGAGTGCAAAGGGAACCTATCTGAAAGATGTAACTGTTTGCCAGAAATTATTTAGAGTAATAATGAAATTACAGTTTGTCTAACCTGCTTTCTTTGCAGTCAGAACTGTGTCTGCTAGTTCCCATTCTAGTTTTGAACTGCTGAACTGGACCAATCAGTGTGGGTAAGCTAGCTCTAAAATGGTGCCTTGGACGAATCAGAACTTGGACTCATAATCTGAGCCAGCCACAAGAGGATTGTATGGGCAGTGACTCTGGGAGATGTAGTTTAGACTTCAGTGCCTTTTTGGACCAACAGCAGCAGTCTATTGTGAGTGACAGCCAATCCAGTCAAGAACTGGGAGGAACTCAAAGGAAGTGCCGGTTTTGTCGGTTGGAGTTCAGTTGAGCTTTGGCAGTGAAGAAGGAAGGAGCCCTGTGCTTTTCAGTGTGCAGTTTTAGTCAAAAACGTGTAAGACCCAGAGTTCGGTCTGCAGCTTGTGTAACAGCTTGTTAGGACTGAATCTGTCCTGTGAAAAGAATCAAAGGATCTCTGAAGAGTAGAAACCAGGCTCACCCTGTAGAAGACTGGAGGAATTGCTGAAAATTGCACCGTCTGTCAGGAACTGAATCTGCTGTGTGTTCTCCCGGTATTGTGCAGTAATTGCGATCGGGATACAGATGCAGCCTGCCTGGTATAGTGCTTTTTATATGGATGTGTGAAGAGGTTTGTACCTCAAGTGAGCCCTGCTGACATTGAAGGACCCTATCTTATTTGGAGGTCGTGAGTACTAATTCAGGGTCGCTCCCTGTTGAATTGCCACATTAAATCCAAATGGAATTACTGTACTGCTGACTGTTTAATTCTCCTTTTCTCTGTGTGAAAGGGCCCTACCAGCTGCCACGGTTTGGACTAGCCACTAGGGCTTGGGTACCCAGGGACAGTAACTGATAGGGATAGGCCTGTGCACAGAGCCATAGGTAATTATTAGAGTGATAAGCTAATTAACCTGATTTCCCCTGTCCTTGTTATATCCCCTAAATAAATCAGAGCTGCTTGTTTCAGCAAAGTTATACTGCCTGAGGTATTTGTCTATGTTAAAGTACTGTACTGTGATTGTTGCACTGTATCTCATTTCACAGGAGGTCCCAGTGCGGAACCAGACCTGGGGTAAGTGTATACTGTGAAGGTAATTCTGATATATTGTGTGGGCCACTAGTGGGAAGAAAGGGGTTGCAGTGTCCCAGAGGGCTGTGACCAAGTTAGTTTAACTATTGCAAACCCTGACCTCTGGGTGGAGGCACCCGCCATTGGATCCAGGCCCCTCAACCTGTTAGTGGCAAATCAGGCAGGGGTAGTAGCCCCTGGGATAGCGCCATCTAGGGGTTACATCTTGGAGGCTCACCGCTGGGATTGTGTGTCCTCTAGTGGCCATATTTACGAACCACTGTTAAGAAAAAATGGGTACCCCGACAGAAGTGGCTGTGCACCGACTGGTGGAGTGGTGTACTGGGGAGGAGATCGACCCCCAAAATGCTATGCTTATCCTGGACATCCCCCTGGGTATCAATACGGACACTGTGCAGGGAGTACTTTCCAAGGTGGAAGGTTTACAAAACCCTGTGGTGGTGGGTCGGCATGCTAATCTGCTCACCCACACTTTCCTGGCCCTAGTAGAGTTTAAGGATCCCATAGATAGCTCCAAAGTGCCACAGACCATTACCCCAGAGGAGCCCTCACTGCTTGGAGAGTGATAACTAAGGACAGTAAAGACCCGGGGGGGAATCAGCCCCCACCACTATCTGAAACTTTTGAGGAGAAATTTGCTGAATGGTTGCTGGGAGAGGGAAAACTGTGGAGGACTTGAAGAAACTATTTTGCCACCTGGGGTGTTCCTCCCAACACCCTCTCCTGCTCCAGTGCCCGTAATGGTGGCTGAACCAATGCAGACTCCTATTTCTGCACCTGCCATTAGTCACGACTCTACCGAGGTTGAGGATCTTCTCTGCACCTCCCCCCCCCAAGGGGAGGATGACTGGGAGACCTGGATAGACTATGTTGCCCCCCAAGTGCTAGAATGGCAATGCTCGGAAGGCGAAAAGCGAAAGAGGGTTAGTGAGAGCCTCCGAGGTCCTGCCCTGGCTACCATCCATGCTAAACGGGCCAGTAACCCTGAAGCGACTGCACAGGCCTATCTTGAGGCCTTGGAGAATGTGTATGGGAGCCCAGATTCTGATGAGGACCTATGGTGGAGAGTAAGAGATGCACAACAGTACCAAGGGGAGTTGTTGTCTGTGTATGTATCTCGGCTGGAAAAAATTGTTGCAAGAATGCCTCAGAAAAGGTAGTTTGCCAGCGACTGAACTGGACCGAACCAGGCTGGACAGGATCCTTAAGTCTGCCCCCTTCTCAGAACTGCTGTTGCTTCAGTTACGCCTGGCAGATCGACTGGAATCCCCACCCTCCTATGATGAGTTAATGAGAGAAATTCGAGGAGTTGAGAAAAGACGACCTCGGAGGGACCTGCACCAATAGCTGCGCTACGACGAGTGACTGAGGGTGACCCATCAAGTGAAGTTCAGGGCAGAGGTTCAGTCAATGAGTGCTCTGACAAGGAAAAAGATATGTCACAATGGGGCAAACTGTTGAGAGATCCGGGAATTCAAACACAGTCCCTTTATGAAGGCCACGCCTGCAAGTACGGGCCCTGACCTATATCCGACTGGTATCTGCTATGGGGTGGGGGTACCCACCATGTATCTCCTGCTGATAACAGCTCCAACTCGATTCCTTGACCATGGAAGTGGAGAAACTGATGAGATGTCTCCAAATGCTTATCACGCCAGACAGAGATGGCACCAAGGTTTCCAGTTAGTAATACCCCGCCCTGGCTCCCAGTGTGGCGCCCGCCAGCTCAAACCCAGAAAGTATGTTTTGCTATAATTGTGGGAAAGATGGGCACATGAAAAGGGGAATGCCAGTCCCCAAAAGACACTGACAAAGTTGCATATAGGCTACAAGGAGCTTCGAGAAGAAATCAGTGGTTAAGAGGTGCACCACATGATCCCAGTGAGGGCACCAAAAATGCTAATTCACGCCCTTTGTGGCAAGGTCAGTTGCCCAGGCCCCCACTCACCGCCTCTCCAGACTGGTCCAGAATAGTGGGTCCCTCCATGGAGACCACTGTAAAGGTGAATGGAGTGTCTACAAGAGCTGTATTAGACAGTGGCTCCCAAGTGACAATTATGTTCCAGGATTGGTATCAGAAGCATTTGTCAGACGCACTTTACAACCATTAGAAGGACTGCATGTATGGGGGTTATGAGAAGGCCTCACCTCTATTCCGGTATATCCGAATTTGGCTGTCTTTCCCCACTTCCGTGGCTGGAGTGGCTGAACAAGTAGAGACCCTAGCCTTAGTGTGTCCCCCACTGACTGTATGATGGTGTCCTTTGTTGATTGGAACAAATGCTCATATGTTCGAAGGCTGGCACAGTTGTGTTATGAAAACAGGGGTCAAAGACTAGTAGAGCTTTAAGAGTTCCGCTTTAATTAAGAAGGCCTATGAGGCACAGAGAGATGCTGAAAAAGAACCAGAGGAACCGTCGGAATTGTATGGAAGAAGGATCCTGAGTCTCTGATCCTGGCGCCAAATGCCCAGTGTACCTTACAGGAGAGGTCCGTATCAGAAAGGATGTTAAGAATAAAATATTAATGTTGGATGCACCAGGCGATGGAAAATTGCCAGAGGGACTGCTGGTCAAGCTCTAGTATTTTGCCCGCTAGAGCCCATGCTTATGCCAGAAGGGTAATGGTCCAAGTTCATAATGTGTCTGAAAGAGACATTCGAGTAAACAGAGGTTGCATCCTGGCTAATGTGCATTGTGCAGACACTGCAGTGCTACCCAGCAGCAAGAGTTCAAGGAAGAATGACAGAGTAACGCCTGACTTGTTTGATTTGGCGACCCCGCTGCCAGCTGAATGGAAAGTGAGGATCAGTGAGAAGCTTGCCCAGAGAGACCAGGTGTTTTCTTTAAAGGAATGGGATGTAGGATGCGCAAGGAGCTGAGCACAATATCCGGCTGCATGACGAAAGACCATTTCGTGAGAGGTCTCGACGCCTGGCACCTGCTGACATAGATGATGTGAGACGGCATCTGCAAGAGATGTTGCTAGCTGGTGTAATACAAGAATCCAGAAGCCTTATGCTTCCCCATTGTGGTAGTGAGGAAAAGAATGGAACAGTAAGGATGTGTGGATTATCGCACCTAAACCGCGGACTATCCTGATCAGTACACAATGCCCCGCATTCAGGATGCTTTGGACTGCCTAACGGGAGCAAGTGGTTCTCTGTGCTGGATCTCCGTGAGTGGGTACTACCAGATCCCGGTGGCCCCAGAGGACCGTGAGAAGACGGCCTTTATCTGTCCGGCTAGTTTATGAATTCATGAGGATGCCTCAGGGATTTCAGGTGCCCCAGCCACTTTTCAACGATTGATGGAGCGCAGTGGGGACATGAACTTACTAGAGTGCCTGGTATACCTAGATGATGTTATTGTGTTTGGCAGCTCACTGGAGGAACATGAGAGCAGATTATTTAAGGTATTGGACCGACTGGAGGACTTTGGCCTTAAACTGTCCATTGATAAGTGTCAATTCTTTCAAACATCAGTAAAGTATGTGGGACACATAGTATCCACCGAGGAATAGAGACCGACCCAAGTAAAGTTGAGGCCTTGACCACCTGGCCACAGCCCAAAAATCTAAAAGAACTGCAAAGATTCCTGGATTCTGTGGTTATTATCGGCGCTCATCAAGGACTATTCAAGAGTGATCCGCCTTTACTTAACCTTACTCAAGGGTATCCCCAACCCACAAAAATACCAAAGTCAGCGCCTCAAGACTGAAAGAGTGTATTTTCATCCAAGTGAAGTATTTGGGGCCCGCTGGACTCCTGATTGTGAGACTGCTTTCATGAGATCATATATCAACTTACCCATGCTCCAGTGCTGGCCTATGCCGATCCAAGAAAACCTTACGTCCTGCACACTGATGCTAGCTTGCAAGGGTTGGGGCTGTGTTGTACCAAGAGCACGAGAATGGCCTGAGACCAGTGGCCTTTGCCAGTAGAAGCCTGACCCCATCCGAAAAGAACTATCCTGTACATAAGTTAGAGTTCCTAGCTTTGAAGTGGGCTATTGTTGACCAATTCCATGAGTACTTGTATGGGGCTAAAATACTAGTAAAACTGACAATAATCCTTTGACCTATGTGCAGACCTCAGCTGTTGGATGCCACTGGCCATAGGTGGCTTTCTGCATTATCTACATATGACTATGCTCTCGAATACCGAGCAGGTCTGAACCACATAGATGCTGATGCTCTCTCCCGGAGGCCTGTTCCCCAGAATGATTGGGTCCGATTGGCAGAACCTGACATTCGGGCACTCTGCCGGAAGTTTGACAGGGAGGAACAAATGTCCACGGACGCAGTGGACTGCATGGTGGATTGCTTGGGAGCCTCTGAGAATTGCATACCTGCTGCTTATTGCCACTTTTCTGCAATAGACATTGGTGCACTGCCTCAGCTGGACAATGACGGTACTCGCGGCTCAATCCCGCGATCCCATGATCAAAGCAGCTTTAGAAGCCCTCTATGCAGGAAAAGATGTGTCCAAATTACGCTCCACTGATTTGAGAACTGCACTGTTATACAAAGAAGGTCCTAAGTTGAAACTGATCAATAAACTGTTATACAGAGAAACAGTAGACAGAGGGGACAAGTAGACAAACAACAACTAGTGCTGCCCACTGCCTTCGAGACTCAGTACTGAGGTCCTTGCACAACCACATGGGGCACCTTGGTATAGACAGAACTCTTGACTTGGTGAGATCCAGATTCTATTGGCCTAAGATGGGGCTGATGTGAGCAACACATTCGAACTTGTAGTCGCTAGCTTACAGAGGAAAGCTTTGTCCAGAGGGCTGCCCCCTTGTTAACATCACCACCAGTGCACCCATGGAGCTGGTCTGTATTGATTTTCTAAGTTTGGAGTCAGATCAAAGAAATATCAGTAATGTGCTGGTGGTCACTGACCATTTCACGAGATATGCCCAAGCTTTCCCACCAAAGACCAGAAAGCATCCACTGTAGCCAAAGTACTTAGAAAACTTTTTGTTCACTATGGGCTCCACAAAGAATCCATTCTGATCAAGGAGAGACTTTGAGAGTCGTCTGATCAAAGAGATGCTTTCTGTGGGGAGGCGAAGTCCAGAACCACTCCTTACCACCCCAGGGGGACCCACAGCCTGAACGCTTCAACCAGACTTTGCTAGATATGCTAGGCACCCTGCACCCAAAGGACAAGCTTAGATGGAGCCAACAAATTAGCACCCTGGTACATGCTTATAACTGCACCAAAGTGATGCCACTGGATTCTCCCCACCGCCTGATGTTTGGAAGAGAAGCTCGACTACCAGTAGATGTGTGTTTTGGGGTCTCTCCTGATGGGGTTCAAGCTGACAACTATTTACAGTATGTGCAAAGTTAAAGGCCCAGCTAACTCATGCGTACTAACTGGCTCAAACCATGGCTGCCAAAAGAAATTCAGCCAACAAAGAAAGGTATGATAAAAGGTGAAAGCACAGGAACTCAGGAGGAGATCGGGTATTGCTAAGAAATCTGGGACTGCATGGCAAGCACAAGATTGCTGACAGATGGCACCATCTCCCTCACATTGTAGTGGGCAAACTAGATGATCTGCCAGTGTACAAAGTAAGGCCTGAGAATAATTCAAAAGATGTAAAACAATGCATAGAAATAATTTACTGCCCATTGGACAAATCTTAATTGAGTCTGAGCCCTAGAAGATGCCCCTCTGGACCAGTGACTAGAGCTGCTGCTAAGAAAAGATCAAGAAAGTCTGCACCTACAGAAGCAAAGTTAAAGTGTTCCTCCACAAGTCCCAGTTGAGCATGACTGTCAGTCCATATCGGAAGAAAGTGAGAGTGACTTTGAATACTATCCTTCTTACGAACTGAGTCAATTGTTTCGGGCAATCCCTAGTCAATACTGGAGACAAAGCTGGGCCTTCTGGACTGTCTAAGCCCCCAGCTTCATCCCTGGAGCCAATGCTCCCAGAAAGTGAAGTGCAAAGCATCAGATCAGATGAAATGGAATCATTGTGCATGGTTGAACTGTTTGAGCTTTCAGGGAGAAAATGATAGATTGGGGCAGACTGGTGATACACCCGAACAAGAAGAGTATTTTGAGTGCCCTGACAGTCCACTGCCAGTGTCCGAAAGCTCTCCATGCGAGCCAAATGTTGTGGACTCAGAAACTGTAACTCCTGGAGCTGAAAGTGCCCCAAGTTCTAGCCTCTCACCCCATGGAGACTCCCTGACAAGTGAGGACAATGCTGAAAATGAGGCTCAGAGTGCAGAGACTATAACAGTTCCCCTAGAAAGACTGGTCGAGCTGTAAAGCCTGTGGTGCACCTCAGTTATGATTCCTTGGGAGGCCTGTGACTTGCCTCTCAATGTTGTCCATAAAGGAGTGTATGTGTCCCGAGCTCATTGCCCAAACTGAGCATCAGTGCTAACTCAAGTTACTTGTGTTGCCCTTCAGTATGGTGCCCTTGCCCCATCCAGCCCCAAGGTAACTGATAGGAAGGCCCCTCTTCAGGTTTCATGTACAAGAGGTAATAACTTGAGTTATGGTACAATGTGTATGTAATACTGTGTAAAGAGTGACGACTGCAATGTTTCAGAAATGTGTTCTTGGTAAAATGATATATTGACTGATGATTACATGTGCGAGCCTAATGCAAATGTATATGGTTGCAGTTGAAACTTATGGGGGTACTTGCTTGACGCGGACGTCAAGCTTTCCCAGGCCAGGAAGGGTGTAACCCCCCTGCAAATGGGGGTTCCCAAAAGACTTCCAGGAGCTTGCTTGAATGCTCCAAGCCTGAATGGTGTTTGGCATTTAAGCCATTTATCAGTGAGTGTTTTTAGAACCTCTGGTTCTGTCTCTTTAAGAGCTGTCTGCTTGCAGACATAATTAGTTTGTATGGGGGACTGTGTGTTTCTTTGATTGAGTACCACTCAAGCTGCTGCCAATTCACTTCATTTTTGCAGTCACTAGGAGTGCAAAGGGAACCTATCTGAAAGATGTAACTGTTTGCCAGAAATTATTTAGAGTAATAATGAAATTACAGTTTGTCTAACCTGCTCTTTGCAGTCAGAACTGTGTCTGCTAGTTCCCATTCTAGTTTTGAACTGCTGAACTGGACCAATCAGTGTGGGGTAAGCTAGCTCTAAAATGGTGCCTGGACGAATCAGAACTTGACTCATAATCTGAGCCAGCCACAAGAGGATTGTATGGGCAGTGACTCTGGGAGATGTAGTTTAGACTTCAGTGCCTTTTTGGACCAACAGCAGCAGTCTATTGTGAGTGACAGCCAATCCAGTCAAGAACTGGGAGGAACTCAAAGGAAGTGCCCGGTTTTGTCGGTTGGAGTTCAGTTGAGCTTTGGCAGTGAAGAAGGAAGGAGCCCTGTGCTTTTTCAGTGTGCAGTTTTAGTCAAAAAACGTGTGTAAGACCCAGAGTTCCGGTCTGCAGCTTGTGTAACAGCTTGTTAGGACTGAATCCGTCCTGTGAAAAGAATCAAAGGATCTCTGAAGAGTAGAAACCAGGCTCACCCTGTAGAAGACTGGAGGAATTGCTGAAAATTGCAACCGGTCTGTCAGGAACTGAATCTGCTGTGTTCTCCCGGTATTGTGCAGTAATTCGATCGGATACAGATGCAGCCTGCCTGGTATAGTGCTTTTTATATGGATGTGTGAAGAGGTTTGTGTACCTCAAGTGAGCCCTGCTGACATTGAAGGACCCTATCTTATTTGGAGGTCGAGTACTAATTCAGGTCGCTCCCTGTTGAATTGCCACATTAAATCCAAATGGAATTACTGTACTGCTGACTGTTTAATTCTCCTTTTCTCTGTGTGAAAGGGCCCCTACCAGCTGCCACGGTTTGGACTAGCCACTAGGGCTTGGGTACCCAGGGACAGTAACTGATAGGGATAGGCCTGTGCACAGAGCCATAGGTAGATTATTAGAGTGATAAGCTAATTAACCTGATTTCCCCCTGTCCTTGTTATATCCCCCTAAATAAATCAGAGCTGCTTGTTTCAGCAAAGTTATACTGCCTGAGGTATTTGTCTATGTTAAAGTACTGTACTGTGATTGTTGCACTGTATCTCATTTCTACAGGAGGTCCCAGTGCTGAACCAGACCTGGGGTAAGTGTATACTGTGAAGGTAATTCTGATATATTGTGTGGGCCACTAGTGGGAAGAAAGGGGGGTTGCAGTGTCCCAGAGGGCTGTGACCAAGTTAGTTTAACTATTGCAAACCCTGACCTCTGGGTGGAGGCACCCGCCATTGGATCCAGGCCCCTCAACCTGTTAGTGGCAAATCAGGCAGGGGTAGTAGCCCCTGGGATAGCGCCATCTAGGGGTTACATGCCTAAAACAGGGACTGTCCTGGGAAAATAGGGACAGTTGGTAGCTTTAGCTTGAGCTTGATTTTGTCCGGGGTCCTGGTCTCAGTTAGCAGCTGGCGAGGAGCCTGCCTACCGCTGGGAGCTGTAGCAGCCCTGGTCAGAGGGCAAGCAGCTCTCTTCAAGACATTTATTTTTTATTTATTAATTACTAGGATTACAAATACCTTTGAACCAAGGGTTCTTTTACAAAGGTTCTGCGTCAGCAATGGGTACAGGCAAAACAGTGGTAAGATACAAGGTCAGGAGGTTAACATAGCAGCAAAAGACAGTACATGTCTGGGGACGGGGTATTCATAGCTAAGATATAAGAAAAGTGGCACCAAAAAAGTTTTAAGCAAATATATCCTTTTCATTTTACTCATGTGCCACCTATTCCATTTTGTCACAAACTGCTGCCCAGTCCCAATTTGAAGGGCCCAGTTAAAACTAACCATATTCCCTTGACGAAAATAAATCCCTAGAATTTTACAAGGTTCTATAGTTACCCCTACTCTGCCCACTGTCTCTGGTGCATCTAAGGTTACTCCTATAGGAATATATTTACTTTTAATTGTCTTAATCTCATTGCCTGCCACCGCATCAAGGATCCCTCAGCCTACCGCCACATGAAGAATCCCTCAGTCTGCCGCCATATCGAGGATTGCTCAGCCTGCCCCACATGGAGGAGCACTCAGCCAGCCTACCGCCCCACCAAGGAGCCCTTTGCAGCCCTGCTCCACTGCCACCTATTGAGCTCCATGTTGTGGCACAGTTGGAGGATCAGTGGCTCAGAGACCAGCAGGAAGTCTGAGAAACCAGCACCCAGCACTCAGCACAGTTTCACAGCTGAGCTGTAATCACTTCGGGCTGTCTGCTGCTGTGCCGACCAGGGTTTCACAGACTTGTCTGGGCCACTGATGAGCTGTTGAATGCTAAGGGAGGGGCTTGCCACACCAGAGGCTAGGACATTCTCTGCACTAGCACAGTGTGAGCAGTGCAGTGCTGCTCAGAGGGAATCTGGGCATCCCACTGCCGCCTGCTCCAGTACCCAAGCCTTTTCTGGATCCTGGCCTACCACAGTGACTGACTACTGTTGCATTTACCTGCTGGGCTGCCCTGGAGTCATAGCCAGCCTGCCCAGAGGAGCAAGTCATCAATTGTCCTAGGGAGATCAGCAAGCAACCACAAGAACCCTGACGAGGAGCAGGAACAGCTGGACATATCCACAGGTAGGTGCATGGATACTTTGAATTCTGTGTTGTCTATTATGTTTAGTCTTGATTGGGGGGGGCAATTCACTGGGGGGTAAAGGTTGCAGTGTGTGACATCCATGCCCTCTCTTGGCTACCTTGGTGTGTGGTATTAAGGGTGATGTGTATGTCTTTTGTTTGGGGTGCACTGAGGGAGGTCTGGTTTGTTCACTAGCTGCTTTATTCACTAGGGGAGGTCTGGTTTGGTGCATCAGACAGCTGGTTATGTTTTATTAATATGATTGTGGCATAGTTGGTGTGAAACACTACACTCATATCATTACAAACCTCAGTTGTGGTCATATATATATATATATATATATCAAGCCTACCCTCCCAACACTCAAACCAAGATACTTCACTTTGCCTGTTTTTTTGGTTTTCACGTGTCAGAGGGGTGGGAGGTTGTTTGGATTGCTGTGCTGCTATATTTGTGTTAATATAATTTTGCTTGTAAACTGTCTTTGTTGGTGGGGTAGGCTGGGGTAACGTAACACTGCATGTTTATGGTTGGGGGTATGTCTGGCTTGCCACTGCTGCGTCGTTACTTCTGTTTGTTTAATAAATAAGATGATGTCGTGCTGTGCTGCCTTGTTTGGGGTGAGTGTGTTTGGGGGGGCTTCTGCTGTGCTGCATTGATCACTTCTGATGTTTGGTTGCACTATTTTACTGTCGCACTTTACTGCCGTCATGAGGAGAGAAGACAGATGTGATCGAATACAGCAGACCATGGTGTTCCACCCCCCACCATTCACCCCAAAAAGGCAGTGTATTTTACACTGCGTGTTTATGGTTGGGGGTATGTCTGGCTTGCTGCTGTTACTTCATTACTTCTGTTTGTTTAATAAATTAGATGATGTCGTGCTGTGCTACCTTGTTTGGGGTGAGTGTGTATGGGGGGGCTTCTGCTGTGTTGCACTGATCACTTCTGTTGTTTTGTTGCACTATTTTACTGTCGCACTTAACTGCCATCATGTTGCGAGAAAACATCAGATGTGATTCACAACAGAAGGCCATGTCGCCCATACCCATTCCCCCACAAAGGTTGTGTGATATAACACTGGTTGGTTCTGCATCCTGGAACAGTGCTTCTCAACTGTTATTGATTGTTGTGCCCTTTAGTAATGTCTCACATAAGAATAAGCATTCCAGTTTTGCATCTTCGGATCGTCCGATGCCTGTGCCTACGTACAACTCCAGATCTCACTTGTGTCCATGACATGATGTTTTCCTTCATCTGGACTGCATATTAACAAGTTGTGGAACTCCTTTGTGCACACTTCTTCCACATGGATTTCTTAATGAAGTTGAGTGTTATGTTGTTCCCATTCTTCATAATGTGTCTCAGGTTGTGTAGCCCCTTTTTTTCTGTTCACATACTTCGTGCAATAGAACTTTTCATTCTTTTTTTTTCCATTCTATTTTTGGCTGCTGTCTCCCCATGCCCAGTGGATGGGCTTACCAGGCCCCGGTGACCTGAGCCCTCACCCGGGGATGCCCCCCCCCCGAGTGGGGCCACAGAGGCAGAACTGTCATGGCTGGAGAGTCAGGCACCAGAGCCAGCTCATACGCAGGGGCTGGCATCTTTATTTCACTTTTTTCCTAGGGAGCTGAGGGACATGCAATGACACTAACATGAAAGCATCTGTCCCCAGCTCCACCCTATTGCAGCACGGCACCATGTCCCCTAGCCTCTGCCAGGGGCAGTCAGTGCTGGCACTGGAAAGTCCCCCCTTCCCGGACAAGGAGAGCAGTCTTCTGGATGCTCGGTCCTTCTCCTCCCCTGCCAACCCCCGGTGGCCCATGCCTGTTCCCGAACACGGGTCACCAGTATGGCGTGAGGTGTGGCGTCCAGCACATCAACCCTCAGCACCACCGAGCCAGCCCCAGAACTTTTCATTCTTATTTCTTTTTTTCTTGTTCCCTCAAGTGTCTCAAAGCTGTGGTGCTCCATTTTAATTACCTTATTCGTGCCACATGCAATTACAGTTATAGATTTTTTGTTTTTTTTTTTTTTTTTTTTTGTGGCCTCTATTCAGAAAGTATCTTAGTTGGTGTACACTGCAAAGAAACATGGTGCATCCAGCTAAAAAAAGAAAGACTGCTGATGAGAATCGGATATTTCAAGATGAGTGGCTTGATTATGGCTTCATCGGTAGGAAGAGACTGCCGTCCCGCGTGATTTGTTGAGAATCTCTCACCGCAAACAATAAATCAAATGTACAGCATCACTTCATGACAAAGCATGCAGCATTTGCCACTAAATACTCTGAAGGACAAGCACAAAGGAAGGTCTTTGAGGAACTGGAAAAGAAACTGGGTAAGGAGCAAACTGTGCAGATATCATGGTCATCATCTGTCAATCATATCACAACAGCCAGCTTCATTGGAGCTCTGCAGGTGGTTCGCACAGGGAAGCCTTTCACGGATGGAAATTTTTTGAAAGACACATTTCTTGAAATGGCTCCGTATTTGTTTGCAGAATTCTGAGAAAAGGACAAAATTATTCGCCAGATTCAAGATTTGCCAATGTCTGCTAAGACCTTGAAGGATCATGCACACAAAATGATGCAGGATGTGGATTCCCAGGTTGTAAAAGACATTGTGTCATCTTCATTCTTTTCTTTAGCACTTGATGAATCCACAGACATCAAGAACACAGGACCACTGGCAATAATGGCTCATTTTGTTTGTGGGTCTGGGGTAAAAGAGGAACTAGTGAGCATTTGCCCTCTGAAGCAACAAAACAGAGGAGAGAACATCTTCGGTGCTCTCTGTGAGTATTTCCAGAAGGAGAACCTGCCCCTTGACAAAATAGTCAGTATTTGTACTGATGGATCCCCCAGTATGACTGGACGTCACAAAGGACTTGTAAAGCTGCTCGAGGAGAAACTGCAATGGCCAATTATTATTTTTCATTGCATTCCTCATCAGGAGTCACTGTGTGCCCAGTCCCTTGGAAAGGAGATGGCAGTTGTGATGGCACTGGTCGTGAGAATTGTAAACACTATTCTTGCCAGGGCTCTGAACCATCAGTAGTTCAGACAACTTCTGGAAGAGCTGGACTCACAATATTCCGACCTACTGATGTACAACAATGTTCGTTGGCTTTCCAGGGGCAAGGTTCTGAAACAGTTTGCAGACTGCTTGACTGAAATTAAGCAGTTTTTATATGGGAATGGCATTGTGCATGAAGAAATGTCAACAGCTTTTGGCTCCAGAAAGTTTACTTCTTGGTTGATCTGACTGGACATTTGAACCAACTGAATATTGGTATGCAAGGAAGGGGCAATACTGTGTTCTCCCTGTGCAAACAGGTCCTGACATTCTCGTTAAAACTGAAAGTGTTCCAGAATGACTTAAAAAGAGGAACACTACATCATTCTGAATACCTTCATAAACTTAAAATTGACAACAAGACACGAGAACCCAGCTTTACTATGAACACTGCAGTGCTTGATGAAGCCATCAAAAACTTCAATCACAGATTTAATGAGTTCAGAAAATATGTACCAACCTTTTGGTTTATGACCAAATCAGTCAAATCTTGATGAAATGCGGCTGGATCATTTTAACATCTCCATTGCTGACTTGGAGTCGGAAGTGGCTGAATTCAAAGAGTAGCACATTTGAACAGATAAATTTAGACAGCCAAATGCAGAGCTAGAAAATCTGTAAAGAAAAAGGGCAGAGCTAGCGGTAGCGCACAAGAGGGCCGAGATGGAAAGGCTGCCAAAGAGAGATGGGCTCATCTTCCAAGTTTGGATGGCACTCCCTGATAAAGACAATGAAGCGACTTGCTTTTGGCATGCTGTCAGT
Source organism: Neoceratodus forsteri (assembly GCA_016271365.2). Classification (NCBI taxonomy): domain Eukaryota; kingdom Metazoa; phylum Chordata; order Ceratodontiformes; family Ceratodontidae; genus Neoceratodus; species Neoceratodus forsteri. The sequence continues at coordinate 77,782,221 of CM028133.1, read as the reverse complement.
TTTTGGCTCCACCTATCTGTGTGAACAAGTATTCTCTCACATGAACTGTATTAAAAACAAATTCCGCTCTCAGCTCACTGATAGAGTATTAGATGTTTGTACTCGATTAAAACTGACCAGCTATGAGCCAGATGTCAAAAAGATGAGCAAAAGGATGCAAGGGAAGAAATTGCACTAATATAAATATAAATTAATGAATTGAACAGTGATGTCTGTATTTGAGGGAACATGTTTTATGTTTTTTTGGAAGCCTGCCTTTTATGAATTGGCACAGAAAAGTGACAGAGCAGTAACAGAGCAGTACTGGTTGTATCTTGGGAAGATGCTTTTCTAATAGCCAGCAGTTTGTGCAATGGAACAGAAAAGAGGTGACTTGACAAGTACTATAGAGAGGGGGTTTTCTTGTAGCCAGCAGTTTATGCATTGGTACAGAGAGCTGGTGACAGAGCAGTACTGGTTGTACTTTGGAGAGAGGGATTTTGAATAACCAGCAGCTTATGCATGGGCACAGGAGTAGAATCTGGTTATTCAAACTTCCTCTTGCCAAAATACAGTCAGCATTGTGCAGCAGTTTATGAAGTGGCACAGAAAAGCAGTACCTAAACAGTACTGGTTTGATCAGGGGAAGAGGGATTTTGAATAACCAGCAACTTATGCATGGGCACAGAAATGGTAGCTGGTTATTCAAAACCCTTCTGGCCAAAACACAGCCAGCACTGTGCAGCAGTTAATGTACTGGCACAGAAAAGTGGTACCTGAACAGTACTGGTTGTATCCTGGGAAGAGACAGTTATAATAGCCAGCAGTTTGTGGATTGGCACAGAAATGTGGAACCTGGTTATTCTAAATCCCGCTTCCCAAAATACAATCAGTACTGTTCAACAGTTCATGCATTGCCAAAGAAAAGTAGTGCCTAAACATGGAAACATAAAATTTGACAGCAAATAAGGACTACATGGCTCACCTAGTCTGCCCATTTCCCTACCTAATGGCTAAGCTGCAGATCTTAGTTAACTAACAGCCTATTTCTTATTACCCCCCCCACTAGAATTGCCTTATGTCTGTCCCATGCATTCTTGAATTCCCCCACTGTTTTTGACCCCACTACCTCCTCAGGAAGGCTGTTCCATGTATTCACAACCTTCTCTGTGAAAAAAATGCTACCTCTGTGCTGTCCCCCTTTTATCTTCAAATTGTGCCCCCTTCCCTTGTTCTTGCACATCTCTTTTTCTGAAAGATGTTACCCTCTTGGACTTTGTTGATTCCCTTGAGGTACTTCAATGTTTCTATCATGTCCGCCCTCTCCCTCCTCAAGGGTATTTATATTAAGCTCCTTTAATCGCTCTTCATATGTCTTCTGGTGTAGACCCTGCACCATTTTAGTTGCCCTCCTCTGGACAGCCTTCATCCTGTCTATGCCCTTGAGGAGATGGGGTCTCCTGAACTGCACACAGTACTCCAGATGGGGTCTCACCAACTGCCTGTACAGAGGGACAACTTCCTGTTTTCTACTGGTGATGCCTCTCCCTATGCATCCCAGTATCCCGCCAGCCCTCCTTACTGCCTACTCACATTGCTTGCCCACCTTAAGGTCATCTGATATGATTACCCTCAGGTCCCTTTGCATTTTTGTTATTGTTAGTATCTCCCCCCCCCCATTGTGTACTCTTCCCCTGGGTTTTTGTTTCCCAGGTGCATTACTTTGCACTTCTTTGTATTGAATCTAAGCTGCCATACATTTGACCATTCCTTCAACCTTGACAAGTCCCTTCAAATCGTTTCCACTCCACCTTCTGTATCGACCCTGTTGCAGATCTTTGTGTCATCTGCAAAGAAACATACTTCTCCTTCCAATCCATCTGCAATGTCACTTATAAAGGCATTAAAGAGTCCCAGTACTGAACTCTGTGGTACCCAGCTAGTAACCCCCTTTCTTCAGAGTGGACTCCGTTTACTGTTACCCTTTGTGTCCTGTTTTCCAGCCAATCTTTTACCCAAGGCTGGCTAACTTGTATATTAATCTTTTGTGTGGGGTTGTGTCAAATGCCTTGCTAAAGTCTAGGTAGGCCATGTCCACAGCCCCTCTCTGGTCAAAGAAATCTATTAGATTTGTCTGACACGACCTTCCTGCTGTGAATCCATGCTGCCTTGGGTCCTGTGCCCCACTGGCCTCTAGGCACTCAACAATTCTTTTCTTCAGAAGTGATTCCATCATTTTCCCTACCACTGAGCTCAAACTAGCAGGTCTGTAGTTTCCTGCCTCTGTCTTGCTCCCACTTTTGTGAAGGGGAATCACATCCACCCTCCTCCAGTCCTCAAGTAGCACACCATCCTCCCATGATTTGTTAAAAAGGATAGTCAGTGGTGTCACGAGTTCTACCCTTTGTTCTTTTAGAATTCTTGGGTGAATCCCATCAGGCCCCATTGCTTTGTCCACCTTTAGTTTTAAGAGTTCTTTCAAAACCCTTTATTCTGTGAATGGACTGTTATCGACCTCCCTATCCAGAGTGCTTCTATTCTTTGATTTAGGTACCTCCCCCTCCTCTTCTTTTATGAATACTGAGCAGAAGTATTCGTTCAGAGTAACCCCTAGGTGGCGCTATCCCAAGGGCTACTACCTCTGCCTGCTTGGCTGGTAGCAGGTTAAGGGGTCTGGGTACTGAAACGGGTGCCTCCACCTGGAGGTCAAGGTTGTTAGTGGTCAAGTTGACCTAGGCACAGCCCTCCAGGACACTATAACCCCCCTCTTTCCCTTCTAGTGGCCTGAACAATACACAATAATCACTTTCACAATGACCTTTATTCACCATGCAATTACCCCCACTGTTTGCACTTACCACCAGGGCTGGTTCCTCTAGTTCGACCCTGGGGACCCCCTGTAAAACAAGGTTATGCACAGCAAATAGCAACAGTACGGTACTTTTGGCACAAACTGGAACCACAGTCAGGTTAAATGCAAAAAGAGTTAGATCTGATTTATTCAGGAGACTTGAACAAGGGAGGGACATAATCAGGTTAATTTGCTTAAAGGCTATAGAAATCAGACAGTTATGCATGTACTTCAGAGTCCCTGCAAAGTCAGACACTCTGGGTACCCAGGTGGGCTAGCCAGGAATGTTGCCCAGGATAGGCCCGCATTGCAGCTAGTTGGGGCCCTGTGATGGAAGAAGGCAACATGCACAACACATACTATTTGTAATCTGGAGCCGGAGAGCTCAGTTTGTGAAAGAAAAACAACAAGGCAATCAGATGACAACACTTCTAGATTTAGCTGTTGTTGCAGAGAGCTACCCTGATGGTTACTCACGATACCCGTACAGGACACAGGCAGTAAGAAATTGAGACTGCAGGTTGTTGAGCTGGAGTGCCAGGAGAAGTAGTGCCTACACGAATCACCAAGGTGTCGTTCCTGTTCAAGCATTGAGCAGGGGGCTGATCCCCAGGCAGGTCTCTCGTCAATGGCTTTTTCTGTGCAGTGGGTAGTCTGGCTGGGCCAGTGTGGCAAGGCCCAGGCCAAATGGATATGAATTCAGATTCAGTCCGTTGGGGCTGGATGCAACTTCCAGCAAGTGGAACACAATTCAACACACAGTGGGGAACCAAATCACGACCCACTAACAGCACACAGCACATTTACATGTAAGGAAATTCTACTGTACCAGGCAGATTGCTATCCGGTCACATTTACAGAGTCTCTGCACAAACCGGGAGTTCAGAGGTGGCTGGAAGTCCTGACAGTCCGATCGCATTCAGCAAATCTTCAGTCTTCTTCAGGTCTGAGCCTGGTCACAATCCAGTGGCTTACTTTGTTCTCACAACTCGGATTCAGTCCAAAATAACTCTCTTCTCCCTCTCAGGGAGTAGCAGGTAAAGAAGCAGGCCAAACTCAAGCCTTTCCACAGTTTTCCTGTGCGAAACTACGCAGCACGGCTGCTCGACTGTCTCGAGCTGTTGCTTCTTCACTTCCCAACTTAGATCTGGCACAAACTGGAAGTAGTCTGGGAATTTCCCCCAGATCCAAAAGATTCAGTTGGCTGATTCCTTTGTCAGTCACAACAAGGGTTCCCTCTCCAGGTTTATTTAGGCGCCAAAAGCCCCAAACTACAATTCCTACAGAATATTGCTTCCACAAAGCCCCTGGGGACAGGCTCCATTTTAGAGTCCCCAAAGGTACTGATTGGCCCATTTCAGCAGTCCAGGACCAAGATGGTGGAGATAAACAGAAATGTCCATGCTGCAAAGAAGGCAGGTTAGATAAACTGCAATATTATTATTATTATTATTATTCTAATAAATGATCAGCAAACAAGTACATTTCCTAATAGAGCTCCCTCTGCGCTAATAGCGATGGCAGAACAGAGTGATTATTTAGCGGCCCAGGCGGGACTCGAGCATAGAAACACTCATCCCCCTCCCAGATTAATTATAACTGCAATCCAAGCGACTCTTAAAGAGACAGTACACAGAGGCTATACAGGCACTCTCTGGCAATTACGATTAAACTGCTAAAACACAAAACACCAGCCTGGCACTGAGGATTTAGGAAAGCTCAAGGAAGACTTTTCAGGAACCCCCATTTGTGAGGGGGGGGTTACACGAGTATCCTTGCTTTTTCACTGCCTACACTCTGCCCACCCTCCCTTCCCTTTATTAAGGCTCACTATCCCTCCCTTGGTCTTTCTTTTCTCCCTAATATACCTATAAAAGGTTTAATCCCCCTTCGTAACTGAGTTGGCTATCTTTTCCTCAGTTTGGGCCTCTGCTATTCTGACTGCCTTCCCCGCTTCCTTCTGCTTTAACTGGTACAGTTCTCTGTCCTGCTCCTTCTGTGTTTCCTTATACTTCCTGAATGCTACCTTTTTCTCCTTAACCTTCCCCCCACCTCTTTTGAGAACCATGGTGATTTTTCGCTTTGTTTTGTTGATTTGCTCTGCTGTTAATTATTGTATTCCTCTTCCAGTTCAGTGACCCAGGTATCAGGACAACCGAGTCCAGAACCCAACGGAGTGCTTCAAAAATCCATCCTGCTTGTTGTAAAGTATTCTCAGGAGCCCAGTCTCCAGATGAAAAAAAATCACTCTGACATCCACCAGAAGTATTAACATCCACCGCTGTTTCTTCTGTACTCACACAGTGTGCAGCAGCTTTTGTGATCCATTCTCCCACAGTAGTATTGTTTTTTTTCCTGGTGCCATGTGAGGACTTTTCACAGACCGTTTCCTTTTTCTTTCCTCTTCGAGCTTTTGTTTCTTTACCTGGAAATCATGTTCTACCTCTTTCATCAGGTCTAAAAGCTGTTGTTGCTTTTTTCCAGGTTTTGCTGCAGTCATATGTCCACTGTCATGATATCCTCCATAACCACTTCTCCATCACAGTGTTGCCTCCCAGAGTCCTCCGATCAATCTAGCACAGGTTCAGTCTCTTCGGCAGAGACCATCTCATCCTCTGATTCCACATCTGCTTCATTCACATCCATACTATCCACTTGCTGTTGAGCAGAAACTCCTCCTGCTTGCTCCAGCAGCCATCCTGGACTGGAGTCCGCCATCTGGCAGAACAGAGAGACAGCGTCCCCTGGTACAAGAGTAGGGGAATTTCCCCATGTCCTGACCAAATTTCCCCAATTCACTAAAAATACCACCAACAGCTTACTCTGGTTCGATCTGAGTTGGCTACCATATGTATCTCTCCCCCACACACCCACACGGATCTCACCTGAAAAAAGGGACTTCTAGTCTCAGTGGGCCTACCCGGTCAACAAAAAAAAATCTATTCATTCAGTTTATATGCTCTCCCTCCATTTTGTCCATTTGTTTCCAATCCAACCTCAGCTCATACCAGCAATCAGGACTGGTACTACATTTCTTGCCTGGGAACCAAGCTTTTCTCCTGCCTGACTCAGTCCAAGACTTTAAATACAATCCAGGGTTCTGGCATTGGCAGCCATTGGCTCCTAAAAACTCAGCAGCAGCCAGCCACTAAAATGAATGCTCACATGGTCACCATCACATGGGCACTGGGTTTTGGTTGCCTACCTACTTAACCCCTTACCTTTTAAATCATATTAGCATGCGGCATGATCATGATGAAAGCCTGGGGGGGGTCACTGACTAGGAGCCCTAACAGTAGTGGCCAAAAGTCCTTTGACCCTTCCTCCTGTAAAGGTGAACCTTCAAAGCCTGAATGGTTTACCATTACAGTAATGGGCCTTTAGCCACCATTAGGGCTCTGAGCTGGTGCCCCCCCCTAAGCTGGAATGAATTTCAAATAAATCGCCACTGACACATGACACTCCCCAGCCTCTTTATTTGTGTAAGGCCCAAGCTACAAGGCCACAACTTGTTGTCTTTCGACAGCGACTTGCTTGCATAGCCAGTTTTAGGCACCAGCAAACCCTGCCATTACTGTGGGACCCCTGCTCATAGGGCGCCCCAACCAGAGAAGTTTACCTTATTCATTTATAATTTTTTTTTTATATTAATATGTTTTAAAACATCCACAAAGAGCTGTGCAGCTCCTTCTGATTATGTCATAAAATGCCTCAACAAGCTATGACCCAGCCAATAAGGGACACATGGGCAACAATGAATGGGTAGGGAAGAACTGCCCCAAGGACTAACAATGCTGTCTCCTCCAAAAACGTGTTAAAATACTACTGGTTATACTAAAAATATACATCGAAGCATAGAAATCAACGTGCCAGCAGATAGAGAATGCTTTTCTCACCTAGTATGCCCATTTTTTCCTGCCTATGGTATCATAGATACATAGATATATAGACGGTGTCGGCAGATAAGGGTCTATGGCCCACCCAGTCTGCCCATTTGAGCTTGTAAATTCAGTTTGTTTTCCTAGAAGTTTGTTGCCCTGTACCCCTGACTTCCAGAATTCCTTTATGTCTATCCCATGCATTCTTAAATCCTGTGATTGTTTCAGCCCCCACCACTCCCTCTGGCAGGGTGTTCTACTTGTCCACCACCTGTTCTGTGAAGAAATTCTTCCTCACGTTTCCTCTGAATCGTCATCCCTCCAACTTCATCCCATGCACTCTAGTCCTGGAACATCTTTTTCGCTTAAAAATAGTGTATTCCTGCACCCTGTTCCTCCCTGTAAGATATTTGTATGTCTCTATCATATCCCCTCTCTCCTCCCTCCTCTCCTCCAGGGAGTACATGTTCAGTTCTTTCAACCTGTCCTCATAGGACTTATGATGCAATCCATGCACCATCTTTGTTGCCCTCCTCTGAACCTTCTCTACCCTGTCTATGTCCTTCGTAGGTAAGGTCTCTAGAACTGTACACTGTACTCCAGGTGGGGCCTCACTAGTGTCTTGTATGAGTGGAATTATGACCTCCCTTTTCCTGCTGGTGATGCCCCTGCCTATGCATCCCAGCATCCGATTCATTTTACCTGCTGCCTTGTCACACTGTTTCCTACCTTGAGGTCATCAGAGATGATAACCCCAAGATCCCTTCCTGCTTGGTGCATGCTATATCCTCACCCCCAACTGATATATTGTGCCAGGGTTTTGTGCCCCATATGCATTATCTTGCACTTCTTTGCATTGAATTTCAACTGCCAAACCCTGACCATTCTTCAAGTTTCTGCAGGTCCCTTCTCATTCTGTCTATACCCTCTGGTGTGTCTACTCTGTTACAGAGCTTTGTGTCATCAGTGAACAGTGAAATTCTGCCTTCTAGGTCCTGCATAATGTCACTGATGAAGATGTTGAATAGGACCGGTCCCAGCACTGATCCCTGTGGTACCCCACTGGTCACTCTTCCCTCTGTGGAGTGACAGCCATTTACCACCACTCTCTGTGTCTTGTCACCCAGCCAGTTACCTACCCACCACACTACTGTCCTGCCCACACCCATATTCCCCAGTTTGTGTAACAGTCTTCTATGTGGCACAGTGTCAAAGGCCTTGCTGAAGTCCAGATAGGCCATGTCCACTGCCCTCCCTGATCCACCTCCCTAGTCACCCAGTCAAAAATTCAATGAGGTTGGTCTGACATGACCTCCACCTGGTGAAACCATGCTGCCTTGGGTCCTGTAGTCCATTGACAACCAGATGTTCCACTAATCTCTCCTTCAGTAGTGCTTCCATGATCTTCCCACTACTGAGGTGAGGCTGACTGGTCTGTAGTTCCCACTTCCTCTTTGTTCCCACTTTTGTATAAGGGGACTACATCTGCTATCCTCCAGTCTTTGGGTACCTCCCTGTTTCCAGTGATCGGCAAACAGGATAGCCAGAGGTTCAGCCACCACCTTTCTTAGTTCTTTAAGGACCCTGGGGTGCAACCCATCTGGCCTCATTGCTTTATCAACTCTTATTACTTCCAGTTCCTTCAGGACCCTTTCTCATGTAAAGGGACTTATGTCCATTTCTGCACCATTCTCACCCCTTGTACTCCTTTCAGACCCATTACCCTCCTCTTCCTCAGTAAAGACTGAGCAGAAATACCTGTTCAATATGTCAGCTTTACTGTAGTCATCCTCCACGCGGCCCCCATCCTCCCACTTCAGTCTCACTATCCCTCCCTTTGCCTTTCTTTTTTCCCTTATGTACCTGTAAAGGTTTGTCCCTCTACCCACTGATTTTGCAATGTGTTCTTCTGTCTGAGCTTTGGCTTCCCTTACTGACCTCCCTGCCTCCCTTTGCTTCTCCTGGTACTTCTCCCTATCCCTTCTGCCTGTGTCTTTTGTATTGCCTGAATGCAATCTTTTTGGCTTTCACTTTCTTTGCTACCTCTTTAGAAAACCATAACGGTCTCCTCTTCCTTTTCCTCTTGCTAACCTGCTTAATGCATACTTCTGTTGCTCTTGTAATCCCCATTTTAAATACTGCCCACTGTTCCTCAACCCCTGATTCCTGCCCCATTCCCCTTAATGCCTCTTTCAAGTATCTCCCTACTTTCCCAAAGTCTGCCACCCTAAAATCCAAGATACGTGTTTTTGTGTGGTTTGGTTCTGCTCTTTCTGTGATTTCAAACCACAGTGACTGGTGGTCACTGTTCCCCAGGTGCTCCCCCACTGTTACCCCCATCACACTGTCCCTGTTTGTGAGCACAAGGTCCAGTATTGCCTTCTGCTGAGTTGGTTCCATGACCAGTTTCTTGAGGAAGGCACCCTGAAGTGAGTCCAGGATAAATCTGCTCCTAGTTGATGCTGCTGTTGGGATGCTCCAGTCCACGTCTGGAATATTGAAGTCTCCAACCAGTACTACCTCACCCATGTCTGCCATCCTTTGGATAGCTAGCATCAGCTCCCTATCTGTTTCTTCCTCCTGGGCTGGTGGTCTATAGACCACACCTGTGCGGATGACTGGCCCCATTTTCCTTTCCAGCTTAACCATAGAAACATAGAAACATAGAAGTTGACGGCAGATAAGGACCGCAAGGCCCATCCAGTCTGCCCATTTCTTTTTCTACCTTATAAATGTGCCATTGGCCTTTGTCAGTGACCTATCTATTCATAGTCATTTGTATTGCTCCCTTATGCCTATCCCATGCATGTTTGAAGCCCTGCACTGTATTCATAGCCACCACTTCTTGTGGTAAGCCATTCCATGCATCTACCACCCTTTCTGTGAAAAGAATTTCCTCACATTCCTCTTAATCGGCCTCCCTCTAATCTCATGCTGTGTTCTCTTGTCCTGCTATTTTTCTTATATTTAAACATGTTAGACTCTTTCACCTTGTTTATGCCCTTAAGGTGTTTGAATGCCTCAATCATATCACCTCTCTCCTCCTTTGCTCAAGGGTATACATATTGAGCTCCGTTAATCTGTCCTCATATGTCTTCTGATGCAGTCCTGCACCATTTGGTTGCCCTTCTCTGGACTGCCTCAATTTGGTTAATGTCCTTTTGAGAGGTGTGGCCTCCAATACTGCATGAGTACTCGAGATGGGGCCACAACCAGTATGCTTGTACAGAGGTTATTCCTCCTCTTACGACTTGTGATACCCCTACTAATACACCCTAACACCCCTGCTTTAGAGGTCTGCTTGATGATTTCAGGTCATCAGTGATGATGATGCCCAAGTCTCTTTCTTCCTTTGTGACTGCTAGCAACTCCCCTCCCAGCCTATAAGTGGCTTCAGGTTTTCTTCCTTGTGTGCATGATTTTGCACTTCTTTGCATTAAATCCCAGTTGCCACTCTTCTGACCATTCTGCTAGTTTATCCAGATCTCTTCCCATTCTGCCCACCCCATCTGGATCATCTACTCTGTTGCAGATCTTGGTGTCATCTGCAAACAGACAAGCCTTACCTCTAGTCCATCTGCGAGGTCACTAATGAAGATGTTGAATAGGACTGGCCCAGGACTGATCCCTGAGGTACCCACTTGTGACTTGCATCTCTTCTGACTGTATACCATTTACCACCACTCTCTGTTTTCTGCCAGTCAACCAGTTTGCCACCCAGTTGACCAACTTCTGACCCACCCGAGCCTACCTAGCTTATTTATCAATCTTCTATGTGGAACAGTGTCAAAGCTTTGCTGAAGTCAAGGTAGGCAACATCAACTGCTCCCCTTGGTCCACCACTCTGGTTACCCAGTCAAAGAAATCTATGAGATTAGTTTGACAGGACCTTCCTTTGTAAACCCATGCTGTCTTGGATCCTGTGCCCCTATGGATTCCAGGTGTTGCACTATCCTTTCCTTAAGGAGTGCCTCCATAATCTTGCCCACTACTGAGGTAAGACTGACTGGTCTGTAGTTCCCCGCCTCCTCCTGCTACCACTCTTGTGGAGTGGGATCACATGAGCCCTTCTCCAGTCTTCTGGGACCTCTCCTGTGCTCAGAGACTCACTAAACAATTCTGCTAATGGCTCTGCTAGTTCCTCCTTTAGCTCCTTAAGTACCCTGGGATGTATGCCATCAGGTCCCATTGCCTTATCCACCCTGAGCTTAGCAAGCTCTTGTAGGACCCTTTCTTTGTGAAGGGATTAGTGCTCACCTCCTCCCCTGTGTCCATGATGCTGAGCTGTGGGCCCTGCCCTACCTTCTCTTCAGTAATACTGAGCAAAGTATCTATTTAGGATAGATGCCTTTACAGGGTCCTCCTCCTCACTTGCTCCTTTTCTCCATTAAGCTTAGCAATACCCCTCTAGACTTTCTCCTTTCACTAATGTATCTATAGAAAGTCTTGTCACCTTCTTTTACTGTTCGTGCTAGTGTTTCCTCAGTTTGGGACTTTGCCTGCCTTACTGCCTTGCCTGCTTCCCTTAGGGCAGTTTGGTATGCCTCCCTATCTTCATCCCGCTGTGTTCCCTTATATTTCCTGAAGGCCAGCCTTTTGGCTCTGACCTTTTCTGCTACTGTATTTGAGAACCAAAGTGGTTTCCTTCTTCTTGACCCACAGTATCTCTCCCCCATTTTGTTCCTCCTGGATCTCTGTGGCCCTTATGTCATTTTTCACATACAGTGCCACTCCTCCTCCTCCTCCCTTCCTGCCTGCCCTGTCTCTTCTGAATATGTTGTAGCCAGGTATGGCCATCTCCCAGTCGTGGTTATCATTACACCAGGTTTCAGTGATGGCCACTATGTCCAGGTCTGACTGCACCATGACAGCCTCCAGATCTTCCATCTTGTTGCTAAGGCTCCTGGCATTTGCACACATGGCTTTCCATGATTTGACCTCCCTAGACTGTTTCGCTTTTCTACTCCAGCCCCTTCCTTGGTTGTCCTTTATCCCTGGTTCTCCTTGCTGTCTGCCTTTCTGCTGAATTTTGCCCTTTTCTGCCTATCCACCTCTTGGCATTAATCTCCATCTTTTGCACACTGCTTTGTAGAGATAGCCACTCCTCTGGTTCACTGGTTCCACTGCTAGCTGTGGGGTGAGCAAGTAGGTACCCTCCTTGCTGGCCTTCCACCCCCTTTGCTAGTTTAAATGCTTGTCAATGTAGCATTTAAACTTATCATTAAGTGTTTGGATTCCCCTCCAGGATGGATGCAGGCTGTCAGGCTTGAAAAAACCTCCATCCCTCCAAGTGGGTCTTCAGTTACCAATGAATCCAATCCCTTCCTCACAGCACCAGTTCTTCAACCATAAGTTAAAGTTCCTGGTGCATGCACCCCTATGTTCTCCTTTGCCTCTCACAGGTAGTACTTCTGAGAAAGTGACAGAAGTAGCTACTTGCTTGAGACCCCTCCCCAATTTCCTAAACTCTTCCTGAACTTCCTTTGGCTCCCCATTTGCCAGGTCATTAGTACCTAGGTGGATAATGACATCCAGCTCACCCTCCCGTCTTGCCTTCCCAGTGATCCCCAGGATCTTCCTTACATCCCTCCATGCCGTGGCACCTGGTAGGCACCTCACCTCCCTGTCCTCCCCCTTCTGTGTTCCTAGCTGGATCCCTCTTATGATGGAGTCCCCACAAGGATTCGCTTCCTCCTCCTCTGGGGTCCACTGCTTTCCCCGCTGAGGTCACCCCCTTGGCTAACCTCCACATCCTTTCCTTCCACTTCTCTGGGTATCTCTATTTGGTTGTCCCCATTTGCCAGTGTGGCATATGAGTTCTTGAGTGGAATAGGATCTGGGATGTGCCTCTGTCTGACCACTCTAACCCTCCCTGAGCCCACTGTCATCCAAGTGCTCCTCGTTCTCAGCATCCTTTGAGGCAGTTGCATTGGACTGGGTGGTCTCTGTATAGGGGTGATGGTACTCCTGACCCAGTTTAATTCCGCTCTGAGTCTGGCTGCCTCATCCCACAGTCCAGAGAGATGCATGCAGATAGGGCAGCACCTCAGTGTCCAGAAGGTCTGCCTGAATATGGCTGCCCCAAAGCCACTGCATTGCACCACTCCCCACATTATACTGCAATTATACTGCTATTCCACTACTTGTCTGCTACTGAAGCTCTCCTGGTTCCCGTTTTATTAATTTACTGTCCTAAAAATCCTGCCACTAATCCTCAGATACTTTTCTTTTTAAAAAAAGAAAATAAACCAAGAAATAAATAAATGAATCAAAACACTTGTCGTGCTGAGGGTGGGCTTCTTTACCCTTATGCCCCTCCTACTCCACACCCCTTACTATACCCTGTGTTTAGCTCCTGTCAATCAGATTTAAAGCGGCATATAATTAAGAGTTGGGGGAAGGGGGGGCTAAAATTTGCAGCAATTAAAGACAGCAAAGAAATACACCACCACTACATTTTAAATTTTCAGCAGCCCAAAAACAATTCTAATTAAAGACAACAAAGAAAGTACAGTGTCACTAAAAGCCCACAATCTAAGTTTAAAAGAAAAATAGCAATTACCAGTTACTGTAAAGCACTGAATTGAATATGTTTCCTTCCCCTTCTGGCTTCTTCTGAGAAATAAAACTCACTTGCTACCTCAACCCTGACTAAGCCCCACCTCCAGTTATCATCTAGCTGAGGTCAGAGGCCAGACAATTAACACCCATCACCCAAACTACAGGGCAAGTCAGACAAGCCAAGACTAAATTTGCAGCAATTAAAAACAGCAAGGAAATACACCACCACTACGTTTTAAATTTTCAACAGCCCGAAAACAATTCTAAGTAAAGACAACAAAGAAAGTACTGTGTCACTAAAAGCCCACAATCTTAGTTTAAAAGAAAAATAACAATGACCAGTTACTGTAAAGCACTGAACTGAATGTGTTTCCTTCCCCTTCTGGCTTCTTCTGAGAAAATAAAACTCACTTGCTACCTCAACTCTAACTAACCTGGTCACCGCAAGTGAAATGCACTGACTTCTGGGCTACAGTGAAACACAGGTACTAAAGGTGGGCCAAGCAGATCAGGGACTCATGACTTCACTAATTCTGCTGGGGGCCCCCCAAACCCTAAAACCAGCTCTGTTTGCTTGCTGATTACTCACCTTTGTTCCGAGTCCTGTCCATTGTCTTTGACTCTGCAGCCTCTGCTAGCTCTGGTAGCCTTTGGTGACTGAATCCTCTGGAAAGAATCAGAGCCTGGTCTCTCTGCCACCAGGAATTGGTTGCTAAATGCTATTAATGAGGCAGGGCAGGATCCAAAATAATTCCAATAAAGAACTGGTCAGGTCGGACCCGATCAAACAAACTCCAAGATCAGCTCCCGATCTACCGACCAGTGTGATCAGCTGACGACCACCATGGCAGGCAGAGCTACAATAAATTAATCGCTGCCTGGTGCTGCTGACACCAGATGCCCAGTTATACGAGAGTCCTCCATCCCAGGTAGTCCACGGTCGGCAGTAAACAAATGGTGCCAAAATTCATACTGCTGGCTGATGGATGCTGCGTATGCTTGAACCTGGGCTATGAGGGAGCCACCCCCAACCCACAGTGTTGTGCTCCAGCCTGCAGTCTCCTAAGTGGCCTGATTGGGATGAGGAGGGAGGGGGACGGGGGGATCTGAAGAACAGAATTCTGGGCTGGCTGACCTGGGGAAAAAAACACCACAATTCTGGCTGGGATCCAGAGGGAGAGCAGAGCCCCCACTTCAACTTCCCAGAGGATGGCTTCAGCCCCTCACCCCCCTCAGTTAGTGCCTATGCCAATGGTTGCTATTCCCCTTCTAGCATTGGCATTTTCACTGAGAATTCAGTCAAAACAGTATAAGAAAACAGCCCAAGGCTAGATTTTGTGCCAAATCTGCACTGCCTCTCTCCCTTCTTCCCCTGTGTGTGTGTCACAAAGCATTGCGTGCATGTCCATTGGAGCTCAGCCTAGGATAGTCTGAATGCGGCAGGCAGGCAAGCATTCCAGGCTGACCATGGCAGATCAGCCTGGATGCTGGGTGATGCAGATCAAAGGGACGGCAACTTCTTTTGAAGTTGATGCTGTTCCCGCCCAACAAGCCAGAAATTCTCTCATAGTCAGCCTTGGTGCTGATTGGCATAGCGCTGTCGGGCCCCTGCAACTCTATTCTGCATTGGCCGGACAGCATCCCACCTCTCAAAGGCTCACTCTCATACTAGTGTGTTCACTGCACTTGCACGCACAGCAAATACAGAAATGGAAATATATTATAAGGAGATAGCAGGTGCAGTTTAAAAACTTTATTGTTCTGCATGGTCATAATTATAGTACTTTGAGTACATGGGTCCTAATATATTGGTAAAATACAAATTATATATTTGAAAATAAGAAATGTCTAGACCTCCAGCAAGGTACTATTCTGTCACTCTTGAAATTATCTGTGAGCAGTAGGGGGCGGACAGACAAAGAATGCGGGAGCCATGGGCCTGGGTTTAATATCATTCAATAATTAATGCAACTATGATGGATGCTAACCCAGTACAGATTCTATCAGTGGATATCAATGGTATAAATAACCCTGTCAAAAGATCCAGATTATTCCAGTACTTACGCAGGCACTCTGCAGATGTTATATATTTTGCAAGAAACTCAACTAACTAGTGAAGAACTTTCTAAGTTGACAAATGGGGGGAAAGTATCAGGTATACGGGTCAGCTTACCCTGCTGGAAAAAGAAAGGGCACAGTCATAGTGATACCACAGTGCATCCCATTTCAGTACCAGAGAACTTATGCAGACATGCAAGGGCAATATATTATAGTACCTAGTAGACTACATGACCTGGAAGTTACCCTGGCCAGCCTATATTTGCCTCCACAGAGTACTGTACTACACCAGTAATCAGGCAATTTTTAAATAACTTATTAGATAATATGCAAGGGTTCTTAAATATGTTGTTAACACCAGATAAGGACACTACCAATCATCAGCATAGCAGGTACACCCCTGCACAGAAATTTTTAAAGAAAGATTGCCTAAATGGGCATCATGGATGTGTGGCGCACATTATCCCCTACGAGCCCTCAGTATACTTATTTTTTCACCCCGATTCGGTACACATTCTTGGCTTGACTATTTTCTGACCACATGTGAGCACTTTGGCTTAATACAGGATATGTCACAGGCACTGTGGATCTTGTCAGACCACACTCCAATACTTTTGAAACTTCATCTGGGAAAACAATTTAAAAAACTCTTTGGAGGTTTAATGCAACTCTTTTAAGTGGTGTTGAGTTTAAGGAATTTCATACAGAAAGGTTGCAACAAATATGGGTAGATAATGAAGGGCAGGGGGTGACACCTTCCTTACTATGGGATACTATTAAAAAGGTCCTCTGGGGGTTCCACAATGGAATACATGTCGTGGAAACAGAAACAGCAAGAGGCCAAACATAGGGACCTGATACAACACTTTGAGTCATTACAAACTTTGTTAGCGGCAGGGGTTAGGGAAGTAAATCCCTAGATCAGACAAGTGAAACAGGAAATACAGAAATGCTTGGATGAGAAGCTAGTCCAGCATAGAGCCTTTCTCCCACACTACAGTTACATGGGTGGTACCGATGGAACAAGACATTTGGCAAGGCACATTAAACAAAATAAAAACGGCCATGGTAGTGACAATAACAGACCATGATAAGGGTAGTTACACTACTAAAACTACAGAAATGTTGAAAATATTTCAACAATACTATGAAAAGTTATATAAGGAGGGAACACCACCCATGGAAGAGGCCCAACGGACCTTTCTGTCTAAACTACAAATGCCCAAATAAACAATACAGCATGTGGAATACCCTGAGTGACCCATTACAACAGATGAAATCAGTAAAACCATACTCGATTTAAAAACACAAAAGTGTCCAGGCCCTGATGGGTACTCAGCTGAGTGGTATAAGGTCTTTCAAAAAGATCTAGTCCAATTACTACAGAAAGTTTTCATGGCAGTGGGAGAGCGCACCCAGCCACCGGACACCTGGTGGTAAGTCACTGTCTCATCCATATTAAAACCAGGGAAGGACCCTAGTGTAGTAACTTCTGATAGACTGATTTCTATGCTCAACACAGATTATAAAATCTATGCAGCCATATGGGTCTGTCCACTGGAAAATTTGCTCCCTGAATTAATACATAAAGAATCAGGATTTGTTCAAAAAAGACAAACATCAGATAATATTAGAAGAACCCTTTTATTGATAGAGCATGCGATACGTTAAAAAATTCCCCTAGTAACACTAAGCTGTAATGTCAAAAAGGCCTTTGACAAAGTGTCCTGGCAATTTCTTTGGAACATAGTGCACATTTTTGGCTTCTCCAGACCTTCTGTGACATATTGAGAAGTCTCTATGCCAGCTCCAGGATGTATATTAGGGTAAATGGCACCCTAACACCGTAATATCCTTAGAAAGAGGGACTAGGCAGGGCTGCCCCCTTTTCCCCTTGTTGTTTGTCCTCTATATTGAGCCTTTAGCCATCACTGTTAGATAATCAGACAGAATAGAAGGAATACCAGTGGCGGGTATAGAATTTAAAATTGCCGTGTTTGTGGATGATATCCTTCTTACATTACTAAACCCAACGGAATCTATACCGACTGTATGGGAACTGATATGGGAATTTGGCTTACTATCACATTTTATAGTAAATGTATCTAAAACAGTAGTTCTAACCTCTAATTATAACCCACCAAAGGATATTCAAGACAAATTTGCATTTAAGTGGCAGGAGACTAAACTGAAATATTTACGAGTTATTATCCCAAAGCAATTGTAGCATCTAGAAGTGCTAAATTATGAACCACTGATGCAGACAATAGAGAAGGGCCTGGCACACTGGTCCCTGCTGCGTCTCACTTTTCTCACAATTAGAAATAATTAGATTTATTATACTCCCAAAGCTATTATATTTATTTCAAGCCATCCCTCCTCTACCAAGTGACACACACTTTAAACAATGGGATAAACTTATTTCTCATTTTATATGGACTGAGTAAAAACCCAGAATTAGATACGCTGTCTTACAGTTGTCAAAAAAACCGGGAGGAGCAGGGTTACTGGACTTACGCAACTATGTTAGGACAGCACCGTTGAGAATAATATTCCACTAGTTAAACCCTACAATAAATACACATTGGAAGAATATTGAGTTAGTGTTATATGATTTACATGACACGGGCTACTACTTATTTAATATTCCCACCAAATACACTAAAAAGGAGGACTTTGGTCAATATACAGCCGCAACATTATGCTTTTTGGAAATCCCTATTCAAAATAAAAAACTAGCATTCCCATTTTACCTTTTAAAGGTGCTATCTACTACTCCTGACTTCTTTCCACCCCACATAGACTTGATCTTTGCTAGGTGGCACCTGTTAAGACTTACTCACATTTACCAATTTTTAGATAAACATGGAGTAGTCCCTTTCAAAACATTTCAGGCAAAATATGGCTTAGTCAGCAGAGATTTTAGATGCCTCCCGGTGAGAATGTATCTCCTACATAAGTCCAAACACAGGACTAAACTACCAGAACCTAGCCCGCTAATATTACAATTGTTGATTGATGCACAGATGGGAAGAAGTCAGGACAAGATTATTGGTTATTTTTATGAAGTGCTTTTGGAACATCTCTCGGAAAACACAAATTTTGTGTTGAATAGAGGGAATGCAGAATTCCCGGTAATCATCTTTGGGGACATTTGGCATAAATATCTGGATAGTTCAATAAAAATGACATCTTCAAATATATGGCGTGAATTCACCTGTAAATGTCACATGCGATTTTTTTATACTCCAGCAAAATTGGCTTGGCTTTTCAAACATAATATGGGACCCTGTTAGAGGGGATGTGGGGAAACACAAGGAGATCAGGCACATATATTTTTCTACTGTCCAGGTCTGCAAGCATACTGGTATGATTTTGAGACACAGCTGTTGCAAATTGGGGTGAACCCAAAATATTTAACACCGACAATGATACTGCTCAACATTCTCCAGGGAGGTACCAGATTGACACCCAGGTCCGTGACTCCAGTGCTAATTCTAGCAGCGAAGAAAGCAACAACAAAAAATGGAAACAGACTCAATCTTCTACAAGAAAGGATCAGCAAAATATAGTCAATGGCATATACAGTATGGAAAGAATTACAGCATATTTTAATGATACACTAGAAAGATTCAGACAGCAATGGCAAGCACAGCTAATGTATATAATGCAGCAGGATGAAGAGTTTGTTCCATGAGAAGAGCAGGAGATGGTCAGAATTGCTAGTTGAGGAGTCCTATTAATTATATTGTATTGACCATAGGACTTTGGTAGATAAAAGGGAGAGATAGTATTATAGTTTGGCTGGATGGTCTGGTAATATAATGGATAAGATAATGTCCTCTATAAAATGTGACTCATTGCAAACTATTATGCTGATTGCATAATTCAGTTTTGTAACAACATAAGTGGACACTGCACTGTTGAATGACATGACTTAAGCTTTAATAAAAAGAAATTATAAAAAAAAAACAGGTAGGATCATTTTGGTAAGGAGCTCTCAGTGAACCACTGGAGAGAGGGAGTTTTTATTACTATACATGGCTCCTAGTTTTGGGCAGAGTTTGGTGAGGATACAGTCAATATCAGAAGAGAAGTCAAGGAAGCTGTCCAGCCACACATCAAGATACTTAAAAGTGGGGACTACATTGAGGGAGGTACCATCAAGGGTAGAAAAGGAGGGAAAGGGGAGAGTTTGGCTAATTTTTGAGTGGTATCAAATGTCATGGATACAGTGTTTGTGGTGTTAACTTTGAGCTGATTTGTTTGGAACCAGTGTAACACTCTCAAGAAGTCACTCTGTAGCCTGGACTCAGCTTCTGGGGTAGAGGGACCAGAGGCATAAAGAACCGTATCGTCAGCATACATATGAATGAAGAAAGTAACACAGACAGATGGAAGGTCATTAAGGAGGATAGAAAAAAGGACTGGGTCCAGAATGGAGCCTTGAGGGACACCTGCTCAAATGGGAAGGGGGAGATAGGATGTCACCTGCTTGGACACACTGTGTACGGCCAGTGAGATAGGACTTAAGCCAGTCTATGGCATGGGAGGAGAGACCAGCCGAGCGGAGTTTGGAGAGGAGGAGAAGAAGAGGATGGAACATAGCATAGAAAACTATGACTAGGTCGATGAAAACAGTAGCAGTGATATAGTAATGGTCCATGCTGGTCAGAATAGTGTCAGTGACACAAAGAAGGTAGGTGATTTTTCCTGAACCCAGACTGATACAGAGAGAGAGAAAGAAAGCAAGAGGAGTTGAGAAAGTCTACAGAAGACAAGAGACTCCTGCAGTTTAACCAGGGACGGCAGAAGAGAAATAGGCCTGTAGTTGTCAGGAGTAGAGGGATCTCCCCCTTTGTGGAGGGGCAACACCCTGGCAACTTTCCAAGTCTTAGGCACAGTACTGAGAGTGAAGGAGAGGTTCAGCAGATGGGAGAGGGGAAGAGCTATAGTAGGGGCAGAGATCCAGAGAATGCGGGGGTCAAGGCCATCCAGACTGGATTTATGAGGGTTGAGAGAGTTGAGGGCAAAGAGGACTTCATGCACAGAAATTGGTGAGAAACTAAAGCCTTCAGATGAGGAGGCAGGAGGCCACAGGGACATTTACCATGCTACAGGGGACCACGCAGGTAGTGAAAAAGGGATTGAAGATCAAGACAACAGAGGAAGGATCAGAGACAGGTGAGCCATTGACCATCAGGGTGGGAGGGGGGCTTAGGAGGGGGGCTAAAGAGGGAGTGAAGGGCCTACCAGAATTTAGAGGGGGAATTGAGGTTTTATTGTAGGATGAAATTAAAGTATTGGGCTTTCATGGAGTGCATAGCTCTGGTGCAGGCATTTCTGAGGGTCCTATAGAGGTGGTGGCTGGAGGGAGAGGGGGAGGAGGATTTGTATCTCACCCAGACAACTTCACAAGATTTACAAAGCTGAAGGATGTCAGCAGAGATCCAGGGATGGTGGGGATGGTATCTGAATCTGCACCTTCTAGGTGGGGTGTGAGTATTCCATGCTTTGGTTGGAAAGTAGCTGAAGAGGGAGCAAGCACAATCAGTATCAGGAGTAGAATATACTAGACACCAGTTAGAGGATAGACACCAGTTGGAGGAGGAAGGGTAACGGAGGAGGATTTCAGTATTTAGCATCCTGTACTATCTAAGCCAGCAGTAGATGGGAGGGGTGTGGGGCATGCATAGCTTATGAACACAGTAGATCATGTAGTGGTCACTAAAACAATCTGGGAGAGGTCCAGCAGCAGTAATGCAGTAGAGGTGGGAAGAGAGCACCCAATCCAGGAGAGATTGGTTTGGGGAGAGTGGATTAGATCTAGTGGGCTTGTTGATTAGCTGGTGGGGATTTAGGGATTATTTTTTTTTCAGTGAAGAGTTTGAGGGTGGGGGAAACCAGTTCAGACTGGTCACCAAGAATGATACTCACCGGAGGAGGTTAGTGAGACAAGGGATGAGATGATTTCAATAATCAAGGGGGGAGAGATTTTTGGAGAGGCATGTAGTACAGCTACAAAGAGGTGGAGGGAGGAGGGGAACTTTAATTACTGTAGGAATAGCTTATGAGAGAAGAGGTTGGATTCATGTAAAGAGATGGAGCAGGATAGGAATTGGAATTTTAAACACAAGCCTACCTCAGATAGGGCATTTGGTTGAGACTAATATAACTGGTGAAACTCAGAAATTCAGATTACTCAGTGTTGGAATAGCAGCAGCCTCAAATGCATAGGTATTAGAGTTATGAACACATCTACCTTACACAAGGTGGAGGCAGAGACCAGTAGGACTGGAGGAACTTGGAGTTATCCAACTACACTAACATAAAAGCAGCAGCAGCAGCATTGGATAGGTACTAGAGAGTCAAGGAGACAGGTCTATCCTGGTCAAGGAGTTTGGCTGAGGTCAGCATACAAAGTAGATACACAAAGATCAGAGAAGTGACTAGTGACTAACCTCAAGGTTCAGTCCTGAACACAGTACTTGGGATGGTATTCTTCAATCTGTTTATATGTGTAAGCCCCCCATCCCTGTCTAAGGGTATCCAGGTGGTAAATAAATGGGAGGGGGCACTTCACAACATAAGCAACACAGTCCAAAGAATTAGAATAGAAGCAACTCGTTACCTGGGTTCATTGATTTGTTGTGACTGGAGAGCACTATAAACCAGGGAACCAAATCTGCTGCAGGATGTTCCGGAGGCTACAGGGAGAATGTTGCTTAGCAAGCATGCATGCACAGTCATATTGATTAAGTTCATTGTCCACTCCAGAATCAAAGTGCAAAAATGATTTTATTAAACTTTAAAACAGTAACAGCCACTCCATGGAGCAAGGGGTATCACATACGGTGGGTTTCTTTCACAGACTCCGCTGGGACATCTACTGTAACAGTCTCTTGTGCTAACAGATTATTTATTTCATGCAGATCTCCCTTCAGCCAAAAAGGCTAGAATTCCTGGCAGCATTTCTAAAGCTGAATAGGCTACTATATTAGGTAGCTTAAACACTGAGACATTTCACTGATGCAGATCTCATTTCTCTCTCTCTCTCTCTCTCTCTCTGTCACATTCATTTCCCTTCACTCTCCCTTTAGGCATTTCCATTTATATACCTTCACTCTGGCTTATGACAGCACGAGACATTTCTACAGTCCCAGACCTCTGTGCTTTCTTCTATTCATTCCCACACCCTGATCTTATACCGTCTCCATGGATCTTACACCTTCTCCGCCTGAGGGCTATTATTTATGAGCCTACTATTCCCTTTCAAGGTCTTATAACAAGAACGGAACCACCAGAACCCTTCCAGACATCCAATCGCTGATACCTTGGCTGATGACTGGGCTTTATTCTGGGGTTTTGGGTACCCCGGACCTGATCCCAGTCCTCACCAGCATGCTCCACTCATGCGGCGATTATAACCTCTGAACTAACTCATCAGGGGACTTCTGCCAGTGCCACACAGATCACCCAACGGACTACCTCACCGCTGGAGTCCCAAACATCACTCCCCCAAATGGACTTTCCTCGCCTCCACAAGCAGCTCACACCATGGGTCCCAAATCTGCATTGGTCTCCAGCCTGGGGAATGGGGTAGCTCTGCCACCATTATAACCTCAACAGCAAGGGCTGCCACTTCCAAGCTGTGCTCCAGGCCCTATTTGCCATAACAGGCCTGCCCACAGTAAACCATTCTGACTCAACGGCAGAACTCACCCATGGGCAATCTTTCTTTTGGGCTTTAGGCCTTATCGGTGTTTACCCCACCAAGGTACCGAAGTTCACATGGTGGGCCTCCATTTTCATTTTCTTTCCCCAGGCTTCAGCTCCCAATTGCACCAAGAGGCCCCTTCTGCGTTGCTCCATCGCTCCCATTTGCACCACCTGAACCGTTGTTTTCCATCTTGAGGGTCTTCAAGGGTGGAGGACCAGGGTGGCAAATGGACCACCCCAGCCCATCATGGCCTTCCAGCTGAACTTGTGGGTCAAACCCCCCAACTGTTCTTTCCCTGGGTCTCTCTCTCGATCTCTTCTGGCACCAAAATCTCCTGCTATTTATACCCTTATGGGAGGGGCCCCACTTGGAGTCAGCAAGCAGCACCACATCCCAGACTTGGCGGCACCACTAGTGCTCTCTCTCTCTCTGCCTAGCTATCCCCTAGCATTCTAAAATTAACTCGCAAGCACCCAGAGGGTGCTTACATATGCAACCCTGGAGAAGTGCCATGGGGAGCAAGATGTGTCTCTTTGCAGGTGAAGTTAAGAAATGTGCCAGAGAGGATAGTGAGGAGGGAATAAGACACATAAGGCATAAGGCGAGGGACATAAGGCAATTATTGTGGGGGGGTTAAAGGAAGTAGGCTGTTGGTTAACTAGGATCTGCAGCTTATTCAATAGGTAGGGAAATGGGCAGACTGGGTGGGCCAAGTGGTCCTTATCTGCCATCAAAGTCTGTGTTTCTATAAGGGAACTGAAAGGGATCTGGAAAAGTGGTACAAGATGTGGCAACTTAAACTTAGTGCCAAAAAGTGCTTGGATATACCCATCATAGAATCGTAGATCTTGATGGCAGAAAAGGACCTCCTGGCCCATCTAGTCTGTCCCATATCCGCCCCTCCAATCTTCCCTCCCTCCTCCTAGTGCACCCCTCACCTCCCTGCAGCCCCATGTGTCTGTCCCATGCCCTCTTGAAACCCAGTACAGTCTTGGCCCCCACCACTTCCTCTGAAAGCCTGTTCCAGGCCTCCACTGCCCTCTCAGTGAAGAACTGACCTCTCACGTTACTCCTGTAGCTTCCCCCCGTAGTTTCTGACCATGCCCCCTTGTTATGGTGCCCTCCATCCTGTGAAATAATCACTCCGGATCCCTATTGTTTATTTCTGTAATGTATTTAAAGGTTTCTATCATGTCCCCTCTCTCCCTTCTAGTCTCCAGTGTATAGATCCCCAATTCCCTGCATCTCTGCTCGTATGGTTTGCCCTTCATCCCCTTCACCGTCACGGTTGCTCTTCTTTGAACCCTTTCTACTAATTCAATATCTTTTTGCAGATATGGCCTCCAGAATTGGACCCCATACTCGAGGTGTGGTCTCACCATGGCTTGGTATAAGGGCATCAGAACCCCCTCTTCTACTAGTGATCCCCCTGCCTATACTTGCCAGCATCCCATACACCCTTTGTATAATTAGATAGAGGTGAACTCTATACACTCAAAACTTTCTTTTCTTTTCTTCACACATTTTTATTCATATTTCTTCACACAGAAAGGAGGACAACGTTTCATGGCTCTTTGCCACTTCATCAGACCCACTGTGTTATAATTTAATATAATACAAAAAATTGTAATTAATTATTTTTTCAACAATTTCCTTTTCTTTATATAAACCACTATTAACTAACATTCACCATAACACCACTTCACCCAGTGTTTCCTAAATACCAATTATCTCATTTTTGGTTCACCCAAATATATCCCATCATAGTTTCACACACTGTCATAGTCAGGTTCGGGTGGGAGCACCACTTCTTACTTTTTTATATATAACATTTTTTTTGATAAGCCATACAAAAATTGTGCTAATCTGAATACAGGTCTAATTAATAACTCCTTACCTTGTAAGATCAAATGTAAAAAGAATACAACTTCTTTAAATGTTCTGTCTCAAATTCCCTCTCAGTGCTGTTAACCTGTTAAGTGTTAAATAGATCAAAACAATGTATGCTTTACTATACAACATTGCTTATGAAACCAATAATCCTTGCTTTATATTCATTTCCAATACCGTCTAACTCCATTTCCCTCAGAACTCCATGTGTGTCAATAGAGGTTCCTCATTCATGTTTAGGAAATTACCATCGTTCCTTCTGTGTAAACGTATCACCATTGCATTTTATAGATAAAATAAAGCTTATTATTACTATGTGCCATACCAATATCTGTTGTGCTTATTTTCTTGCTTATTTACTCATGCTTTGCTTATATCATTAGCGCTAGGAGAATTATACAACTGTTACACCTGTTTGTACTTTAACTCTTGATCCTTCATTAAAGAGAGAGATGAAAAAACTTTGCTATATCGTAGAAAAGCAAACTGCATCATCTAACTCTCACAGAGCTAAAGAACTTATTTTAGCAAGTCAGAGAAAACTTCAAACAGTACCACAGCATATTTGTTTTAAAACCACACCTTCCACACATATACAGTGTTATTTGAACTCTGTGCATAACAAACTGTTTTTCTGTACTGTACCTTCTCTCAACTTGGCCCATTAACTTCCTACTGCTTTTTTTCTTGTTTTCTCTCTTAGTTTCCCATTGCACTTTCAAGTGCCTCTGTAAATAATAATTTAACCCCCCTGTTCCCTGGGGTTACTAGAATCCCATCAGTGTCAATGTTAGGTAGGGAAGGTAGCTAGCGATTATCTAGTACAGTGGAGACCACTTAAGTGCACATTGGATAAGTGCACATCCTGCTTAAATGCACATTTTTTTCATATCCCAATTTTCATCCCATTCATCCAGTGTTAAATGTACCTCTTAAGTGCACTACATGTAAGTGCACATTTCAGATAAATGCACATTTGTTTTTTTACTTTTCCTACTAATTTTTAGTCCTACCCAGCTTTTATGTGCACATTTTGTACAGTACCACCTTAAATAGTCCACTTTAACATCTTAACTGCAGCCGTGATGCTGTCTATCATGGCCACAGTAAGAAAATTAATTTTGTCAAAGAAAAGACTGACTTTAGCCTTCTGTTTAATTTTGAATCCTACACTGAAACACGCAAAGCCAAAAAAGATTACTGATTTTTATAAGTAGTACTGTGTTGTAGGACAGTGCAGTAATGTCATTTTAACTTGAGCGCCTGATATTTAATAAAGCACATTACAGAAACAGTGATATGTGCCTGGAAGTGATTTTCTGATTAAATGCACAGCCCGCTTAAGTGCACAAAAAACTTTTATCCTAAGGGTGTGCACTTAAGAGGGCTCCACTGTAAATGGATTTTCACTCTGTCCCTCTCTGTTGTTGGTTTCAGCTGAGAGCTGGAGAGGTGATGTCATTTAGAACTCTCGCAGCAGCATAAGCCACAGCTGTTGGTGAGAAGGGGATTTAGAATTCTGAAGTCATTCTGTAGCTGGAGAGAGTTCGAGCTAGTGAGTTCCAGCAGCAGCTCAGAGAGTAAGCAGCATCAGTGTGTGAGTACCAGTTTTTCTCACCCTAGTGGAGGACTGCCTGTTCCTGACTAGTGAAGTGGTGGAAACCATCTCCAGGAATACCTGTGTCTTTATCCCAGTGTGGGATGAAGGGGACTGCTGTGGATTTTAGGGGCAATCCCCTGGTCCAACCAAGAACTTTGGTGAAGCTGCCTATGTGTACATCTGTGAGTAGATTTTCTGTCCAAGAGTTACCCAGGAGTTTGTACCTGCCTTTTTCTGTGGGGTGACTCTCTGCTAAAGGGACTATTTCACCCAATTTTCTGTGAGGATTCCCTCAAGAACTTTGTGTTTTTAAAGATCTCTGGCAATAGTGGATGTCCCAGATGTATGTTTGCCCTTTGTTCAGGACTTTAACTTTACACCCTTGTGGTGTTCCTAATGTTAAATGTGATAAACATTTGTAGACAGCATCAGTTTCCTATAGTTTCAGCATTTGTGAGGTGTAACTCTGAAAGAATGCCTGGGTTTGGACATGGAAGCAAAACGTGGGAGCCCAGTGGCCAGTTCAGCACTTTAGGTTCTGTAAAGAGCGTCTGTTTTCTTCCAGTGCATGTGGCTAATGCCTGAAGAAGTTTTAACCCTTGTATGTGGGTTTTTCTCCAGTTTACCCCCTGTATGTGGGTTCTGCAAGTCTTGAGCCTTGAGTGCTGCATCGTGGCCGGTGTGCCACATCCTATTCTACGTAATATGGGAAATGTTCAAGTACTGGCTGAGTGGCATTTGAGGAGAAATGTGTGTATTCTCTGTGGCTAGTTCCACATTCCAGTTTCAAATCCTAAGCAATATGGGAGGTTCAAAGTACTGTTTCTACAGATGGTGTCTGCATTGCCTTGTGCCAATGTAAACCCTTGGAGGTCCATCTTTGCTTGTGTTGTTCCAGCTGTGTTTCAGAATAAAGCCACACTCTAGAATCCCAGCCTGGTATGGACAATCTAGTTACTGCTTCCTTGTGTGGATTTACGGGGTACCCCTGTCCAGAAGTGCAAACCTAGCATAGACCTTAGCAAATGTTCTCTCCTAAGGACCTGGGTTTTTGTTATAGGTCTGGTTGTGTCTAGTACACACCTTTGTGTCTTTTTACTACATCTGTAAATGTTAGAATTTCAAATGCTTTTGTGCCCCCACCCCTCCCTTTTCTCCTAGACTATGGGAGTTGTGTCTATTGGTTAAAGAAGGGGCCGGTGGGAGGGGGGGTTATAATAATAACAGTCACTGTGCATTCCTGGTTAAGCTATCCTGATATATGAACCATTTCTTATATTTATATGTCATAGCTGTGGTGCCTCTGTACCTTCCTATGACTTCCAAATTGTGTCCGGGCTGTGCTGCATGTTCCTACTAAGAAGGGAACTGCCTAGGCCTGTTGGTGACTCTGCTTTTATGCCTTTTCAATTGGTGGGGGGGGGTGATGATGTCACTAAGAATATGTGATGTCTCCCAATGCAGCTGCCAACATTGGTAGCCGATGAAGATACCACAGGATCTCTCGTGGGACACCACATAGATGCTCCTTGGTGGAGTAATGCAGCTTAGGGAGGATCAAGGTGCCTCCACTTCAGTGGTTTGCCCACCCCATGGCTTTTGCCAAATAATAAAAAATAAAGATATAGCATCTTCACTCATATTAAATTTCTATTTTCTGTTCTTAATGTTTATAAAACTTTATAAGCCTTACTGCAAGGTGTGCATTATCCCTTTCCTTCGAGGTGAGTATTGAGGGATAGATCTCAGAATGGGGAGGAGGGAACTGAAGTGTTTTGTATTCCTTAAGACAGCAAACATACCACGGCTAGTACTGTCATTAGCCATCATTTTTGTACCGTGTTGGTGCATGCAATCATAAAATCGTTAGTCACATTCTCATAGTTTTTCTTGTTTCAGTCAGTATAATATATAGTCGCACCAAAACTGTTTTTAGCGGTATAAGGACCAGTCACATTCCTCATTGAGTCCATATAGAGGATTTGTGCTGTCCAATGAGAAGATCCAAAACACCTCTCATTTCAGCAGTAAGTCATCCCATGTGATGTTAGTATTATTTGGTTCAGCCACTCTTTCTAATGCCCAAAATCTCAGAGACGCTGGCGAATGTCCAACTTCATTAGAGTGTCTAGCCATTGTAGATTTGTCATCATGTGTTCTTATATCACGTTTCTGTTTACTGATCCTGG
Source organism: Neoceratodus forsteri (assembly GCA_016271365.2). Lineage (NCBI taxonomy): Eukaryota > Metazoa > Chordata > Ceratodontiformes > Ceratodontidae > Neoceratodus > Neoceratodus forsteri. The sequence continues at coordinate 77,753,495 of CM028133.1, read as the reverse complement.
ACTGCAATTCCCTCTTGGCCTTCCCCACATATACTTTATCACAGATACATCTCAAGACGTACACCACATGGTCAGATACACAGGTTATGTGATGTCGTAGTGCAAACTGTCTGTTATTCCATGGGTGCTCGAATACTGTCTTTTCAATGGTATTTCCACACTGGAAGCACTGCCACATGGAAAACTACCAGTGGCTAGTGGCTCTAGTAATAATCGTCTCTCAACTTTTTTCGTTGTTCCACCTTATGTCCCGTGTTCACTAACATATTCCTTAAAGTTGGATTCCTCTATGAGGCTATTAATGGCGGGTTCCTGAATCTGGTGGCTGGGCATGACCGTGCCTTTAATATCTTCCAGTTGTTAGCAATTATGTTTTTAAGCTTCCCACTCAAGTGGCTCTATGCCATGGATAGAACTATCCTATTCTCTGCTGTGGGTGTGTCCCTGGGTATCCTGTATGTTTCCCTCGGTGTAGTCATTACCTCCTGACTTGCTTTCATTATAATATTGTTTGTATAGCCCCTCATTCTAAATATTCCTGCCATTTCCTCTGAAACTTTCTCAAATGTTTCCTCCTCACTGCAATTTCTTCTTGCCCTTACCATCTGTGCTTTCAGTATACTTCTCTTTAAGTGCGGCTCATGATAACTACTGTAATGTAGAGTGGTGTTGCAGTCAGTCTCCTTCCTGAATAGTGCAGTTTCAAGACCTGCTTGGCCCCTATAAATTAGTAAATCTAAAAATGGTATGCGCATTTTATCTGCTGTCATTGTGAACTGCAAATTTAGATTTCTAGTATTAATGTAGTTTTGGAACCTGTCAAGGTCCTCTTCATTCCCTCTCCATATCAGGAATATATCTTCAATAAATCCTTTCCAAAAAAGGATGTTATCCTTAAAAGGGTTTTCTTCTTGGATTATGATATGTCTCTTCTTAAATGCCCACATGTGAAGGTTCGCATAGGAATGCATGGTGCTCTCCGTCGTTGTTCCTGTTACCCGCATAAGGAATCTAGCCTCAGACTGACAGTAGCTTTCGCTCAAAACTAATTCCGCTAGTTGTAATAAGTATTCCTTAGGTGGGTGTAGATCAGTTCTCTCATGTAATGCCTCTCTCACTGATTCTAGTCCCTCCATATGTCCTATACTAGTATGCTGGTCCTTTACATCTAAGGTTGCTAGTATAGTATCGGACTTGTTCATACCTGTGTATGAGATCAATAATGTGACCTGAGTCATTTGTAAAGGTGTCCATGCACCCTTCCACCTGCCCTAGTACAGTTCTTCCCCACCTTGAAGTCACGGGATACTACTATCCCTGGATCTCTCTCTTCCTCCAAAGACACAGATCTAGACCTCCCTTTCCACATGGGGAAGGGAACCTGAAAATGAAATATTGGATGGTGGAGGTAGGCTAGCTAGACCAGAGCTCAGTGGAAAGGGATCTAGGCATTATCATCAGTGACAGCCTCAAGACCATGGCCCAATGTAACAAAGTATATGGGAAAACAACCAGGAAGCTGGGGTGTATTGTGAGGGCCTTTTCAAGTGGAAGGATGTAATTCTACCCATCTACAGGGCTCTGGTATGACTGCACATTAAGTACTGTGTACAGTTTTGGAACCATAACCCATAAAAGGACAAGAAATACCAAGAGCTGGATCAGAGGAAGGTGACAAAAATGGCACATCGGTAGCGGGGAAGACACATTAGGAAAGATTGGCAGACCCAAATACATACTCCCTGGAGGCTAGGGGAGGGGGATATGAATGAAACTTTCAGGTAACAGGGGAATAAACAAGGCGGGCAGCCACCAACTGCTTAGGCACAATGAGGGGTCCTCAAAACGGGACATAACTATACACTGGTAGGGGGGAAATTTAGAAGGGATGTGAGAAGTACTTCTTCACAGAAAGGGTAAGGGAGAAGTGGAACTGTCTACCTGGGGAGTCAATCAGTGTCAAAACAGATGCAAGTTAAAGGTGGTGGTGGTGGGATAGACACATGGGGTTGGTGAAAATGATGGGGGGGAGTTAAATCAGGGCAATATGTCAAACCAAATGGAGCTTCAGGATAGGAACTCTGCATAGGACCTGCCAGTATTAGACTGTTGAAGACTTAGGCAGGTTCCGGGCAGACTGAAATCTTTTTCTGTCTGTAAATCTCTGTGCTTCTGTTCAGCTAGCAGTCAAATTGTACTAGTTTCATCAAACCATATGGGTAGTCTTCTTTGTAAATAGCTTCAGTGAATGCAGACCCTGTTGCTTATGTGCATCTACACATCAAGAGAAAATATGTCATGGGCCTAATGCTAACACCAAACACATTCTCCATGTGTGAGTCCTTCCTAATCCCTTGACTTCTCAAGTTGCAGAACCATGAGTGAGGCACTGAGGTGAAGATTCATCAGTGAAAAACACATGACTACAAGACTAGGCCCATGACAGGTTTCACATACACAAAAACTGTAACAATAGGCCTTCCAGATTAGCATATATTTGATTGGATAAAACTATCCTCAAACACAATCATGTCCACTGTGAACCTCAATGCCAGCATCCCAACCAACACAAACATTTAACTACCTGCTGAAGTGATCCTACTACGCCTGTCAGAACTTTACAGCTCCCCCCTCACTTGCTTTCCTGAGACCCCTGGACTTGAGAGTTGCCATGGTTACCTGCACTTAGGTGAAGTCATAGAAACATAAAAACATAGAATTTGCCAACAGGTAAGGACCACTTAGCCTACCTGGTCTGCCTGTTTTTCCCAGAATGTAGTATCACTGCAGATCCTGCTTAATCTCTGCCCCATTCACCCACCCACCACACCTTCCCTTTTAATAAGACCCTTTAAGCGTATCCCATGAATTCTTGAACCCCACCACTTTTTTTGCTCCCACCACTTCTGCTAAAAGATGGTTCCACAAATCTACCACTCTTTCTGTGAAGAAATATTTCTTCACATCTCTCCTGAATCTACCCCAAGCTTCTTATCATGCCCCCTTGCTTCTCTACCATATTTGTCCCCATGAGGTATTTATTTATTTATTTTGTTAACTGGGTAAGAACACTGAGCCAAAGGCCCATTTTCAGGAACAACGCAGAGCCTTAAATTAGGCTAAATACTACAACCTAAAACATATAAACAAATACAATACAGTACATAACAGTGCAATAATTGAGCAATAAACCACAACTGGGTGTGGGTGATGCTGGGTTTACCCACACCTGGAGTGTGACAAAACCATGACAGGCATGGGTAAATCCTAGCATCACCCACATCCTGGAGTGATTTATTGCTATCATACAATATTCCCCTTCATTCTTTTGTGATAAAAATGTAAAGAAAATATAGATTTGTTTCCACTTTTTATCATTTTTAATACATTTGTCATTCTGCCACAAAAAATAGTTCCCTATTGATAGGCAGAATGATGTTACCCTAATTCGCCCTCCCTAATGTTTAAGGGGCGAGACGGTCATAGAAGACTTTTACTCTAAAACATGTAAATGCAACACTTTTCACTAAATGTATACCTTAAGAGTGTTAGTAAATAATTATGAAGGGGAGAATGTGTGTTAATAAGAAACGAGGGCTAAAACCTGTGTACAATCAGCACCGAAAAGCAGAGACGTGAAACCGGACATGCATGCACATATGCATATTCATAAGCGCATGCCTGACTTTACAGCTCCACTTTTTGGGAGTGATTTATACAACTTATAGGCCTCATTTGTTATTAAGATATACATTCTCCCAGGCTGGCCCGGTGGCGCTGAGGGTTGAGGCGCTGGACGCCATACCTCGCACCACACCGGTGACCCGGGTTTGGGAACGGACTCAGGCCACCAGGGATCGGCAGGGGAGAGGGTGGATTGAGCATCCAAAGAACTGCTTTCCTCCCTCTGGGGTGGGTTTGTGGGACGCATCACACTTGAGCGGCCCCTGGTGACGACCGTGGGTAGCAGAGGTGTGGTGCAGCATTGCGGGGAGCTTGGCAGACACCTGCGTCAACATGCTGTGCATCACTGCACTGTCAGCTCCAAGGGGCTACTTGAGGAAAAATGGCTGGGTGCGACCGTGCAGCTTGATGGTCATGCTCCTGATGACTTGGAGGCCTGATGAGGAGTTCCATCGGGGAGGGGGGGTCTGGGCCAGTTCCTGAGTGGAAAGGTAAGGGGAGACCCTCCACCAGGCTGGGCATGGCTGTACCAGACCCCTCATGTATCGAGTGAGCCCAGACATCCTCCGGGTCAGTGGGGGCCGACAGCCGGATGCTCCCACCGATGTGCCACAGCGGGGTGCAAAAATAAGAAGAATATAAAAAAAGATATACTTTCTCCAGTTCAGGATTCTTAACATTGTTAAAATATATGTTTAGGTGACCAGTGATGTTGGGTGGAATGGACGAGCTGGTGCCACGCTTTCAGTTGAGGGAAAAAAATGCTGGAGATGAATAGTGGTTAGCGTATAGGAGTGAGGTGCAGAGACAGCAGAGATGGAGCCGACACCCACAGTAAACTAACTATCTAACTCTGTGGGGTATTGACATTTTAATTTTTTTTGTGGTCAAACTGAGGTTGCCAGTAACGCAGTTGGACAAGATGGCGGCATTTGAAAGTTAAATCAAGGACTGGATTGTTTTCTTTTAGGGGGCTCGAGCCTTAGCACAGCTGGCACTTCTTCCTGTTGGTAACGTTAAAATTTACAACAAGCTCAGGGTGCCAGCTGACCAATGGAATTAAAGGAATTTTACTACCCTTGTATAATTACATTAAAAACAAGTACAGTTCATTTGTAGTGTTAAGTGAGATTTAAGGTGTATTCTAAATACATTAAAGCTACTAGGATTAAGGCATGCAGATGGAAGTGCATTGCAATTCTTAGTAGCCTGAACATTTGAAGATCTATTTTGTATCCCCCCTCCCTTCCTTCCTCTCTTCCAGGGTGTATATAGTTAGGGCCATAAGTCTCTCCTCATAGGGCTTCCGATGTAGACGCTGTATCATTTTAGCTGCCCTCCTCTAGACCATCTCCATTCTGTCTATCTTCTTCTGGAGATGTGGTCTCCAGAACTGGACATAGTACTCTAGGTTGGGTCTTACTAGCGGTCTATACAGAGGCAATACCAACTCCCTCTTTCTGCTGGTGATACCCCATCCCTATGCACTCTAGTAATCCACTAGCCCTCCCAACCTCCTTATCACACTTTCTGACCACCTTTAGGTCATCTGACATAAATACCACCTATAGGCTGGGTAGGGGAGTTGCTGGCAGTCACAAGGAAAGAAAAAGACTTGGGTGTTATCATCACCGATGACCTGAAATCATCCAAGCAGACCACTAAAGCAGTAGGTAAGGCTAGAGGGATGTTGGGGTGTATTAGTAGGGGTATCACAAGTTGGAAGAGGGAGGTAATAATCTATCTTTACAAGACACTGGTTAGGCCCCATCTGGAGTACTGCATGCAGTACTGGAGGCCACACCTTCACAAGGACATTAACCTAATTGAGGCAGTCCGGAGAAGGGCAACCAAAATGGTGCAGGGACTTCATCAGAAAACATGAGGACAGATTAATGAAGCTCAATATGTATACCCTAGAGCAAAGGAGGGAGAGAGGTGATATGATCGCAATATTCAAACACCTTAAGAGCATTAACAAGGTGAAAGAGTCTAACATGTTTCAATATAAGAAAAATAACAGGACAAGAGGACACAACATGAGATTAGAGGGAGGCTGATTAAGGGGTAATGTGAGAAGTTCTTTTTCACAGAAAGGGTGGCGGATGCATGGAATGGCCTACCTCAGGAAGTGGTGGATATGAATACAGTGCAGGGTTTCAAACAGGCATGGGATAGGTATAAGGGGGAAATACAGATGAGTATGAATAGATAGGCCATTGACAGAGCAAAGGCCGATGGCACATTCATAAGGCAGAAAAAGAAATGGGCAGACTGGATGGGCCTTGCAGTCCTTATCTGCCATCAACTTCTATGTTTCTGTGTTACCCCCAGGTCTCTTTCGTGGTTATTGGTCATCAGTCCCACTCCTCCCATTTAGTATTCAGCCCCTGGGTCTTCATTTATTTATTTATTTATTGAAATGTTTCACCAGGAAGGCACACTGAGCAACAAGTTGCTCGTCTCATGGTGCAACCTGGGGGAGGGGGGCACAGCGGATTTAAAACAGTGATTATAAATACAGTTTCAGTAACATACATGAGCATTTAGGTACAGAGATTAAAACCAACAGTATAACAATATCTCCAACCCACTGCTGGACTGGAGTTACAATTAAGAAACCGGTAAACAGTACAATTATACAATTGAAGTGCTAAGGGAAGGAAAAGCAAGAGGGAAAGGGGAAGCCGGCAAGGGGAAGGAAAAGCTAGTGAGACAGGAAGCCAGGACATTACCAGTTAAAACAGGTACAAAGCCTAAATAGGAGAGACATGTAGCACAGCTTTAGGGCGAGCTGAAGCAGCAGCTTTGTTTGAACAAAAACATTTAGGGGGAGATGGAGAGTAGTTTAGTACAGTGCATAATAGGTTCAGGGCTGCCCAATTAAGGGCAGTGGGGTAATTGATGGAGGTACAGTGGGAGAGGGTCGAGGTGTAGGTAGGGAAGGAAGAGGCACACCTAGAACTAACCTCTCCAGGATGCTGGGAACCCTGCCAGGGGCCAAACTAAACAAAGACATTGGAACGAGAAGATAGAAGATAGGGACATACGAACATACGAAATTTGCCAGCAGATAAAGGCCTAGAGGTCTATCAAGTCTGCTCGAATGTGCAGCTAGCACCCCTTATTCTGCAGCTGCCCCTTCCTTCCACCCTTCCCCTTCATTAACCCTCCCCCTTGTCCTGTCCCATCCACGTTTGAAGCAGTCCATTGTTCTACTGCATACCACTTCTGCAGGTAACTCATTCCATCCAGCCACCACCCTCTCTGTAAAAAAGTGTCTCCTCATCTCCCTCCTGAACCTTCCTCGCTCCAGTCTCATATTATGCCCCTGGTGGCCCTCCCTCCCTACTGAACAGCCCTCTGTACCTGTCTTGTTTATTCCTTTCATGTATTTAAAGGTTTCAATCATGTCACCCTGTCTCTCCTCTCCTCCAGTGAGTACATGTTCAACTCCTTCAACCTCCTCTTGTATGATAAGTCCCCAGACCCTTGATCATCTTTCTGCCTCAGCTGCACCCCTCCAGTAACAATGTCCCTCTTCAGATCTGGATGCCAGTACTGCCCAGTACTCAGGTGTGGTCTAACTAATGACCTATACAGTGGCAGAATCACCTCCTCCTCCTTAAGGATATACCCTTGCAATACAACCCAGCATTTTGTTGACCTTTGCAGCTGCCTTCCTACACTGTGCTGAGTTGTTCATTGACCCTATAATGAGCACACCCAGATCCTTCTCCTCCTCTGTCTGGGCTAGCTGCACTCCCCTAGCTGGTAAGTCCTCCTTGGGTTCTTCATCCCAAAATGCAGCACCTTGCACTTTTGGCATTAAAGCCAGTTGCCAGGTGTCTGACCGGGTTTCAAGCTTTGCCAGATCATCCTGCAACCCTGCCAACCCCTAGGTCTTCCACCACCACGCCAACCTTGGTATCATCAGCAAACAGACTGATCTTGCTCTTGATGTCCCATGATATGTCTGCAATGAATGTCCCAAACAACACTGGTCCCAACACCGAGCCCTGTGGGACACCGCCGTCACTGCCCTTGGGTGTGAGGCTCCCACCCACCACCACCCTCTGTTGCCTTCCCAGCCAGTTTCACCCATCTCACCAGCTTTGCACCCGCCCCTGTGCCTAGTCCTCAACTTCCTTCCCAGCCTTCCATGTGGCATCGAAATGAATGCCTTACTGAAGTCCAGATACAGGACATCCACTGCATGGCCCTGTCCAGTTGCCTAGTTACCCAGTCATAGAACTCAACCAGGTTGGTTTGGCAGGATCTGCCATGTATGAAGCCATGCTGTCTGCTGTCCTGTAGTCCTTTGGCCTCTAGGAGGGCCACCAGCCTCTCCTTCAGGATAGTCTCCATTAGCTTACCCACGATGGATGTGAGGCTCACTGGTCTGTAGTTTCCCGGTTCATCCTTGGGGCCACTCTTGTGGAGGGGCACCACGTGAGCCATCCTCCAGTCCTGAGGTACACACCCCGACAGGTATAAGGCAGAGGAATAGTGGGGTTGGGAAGATAGATAGATGAGGGGCAGAAGGAAAGGAAGTGGTATGCTTAGAACTATCCCTTCCAGGATGCTGAGAACCCTGCCAGGGGGCATAACCAGGAGAAGACATTAGGAAGAGAATAATAGAGGGGGTAGTGGGCAGGGGAAGGATATAGGAATAGACAAGGGGAAGGGCTTAGTGGGGAGAGAGAATAGGGTGGGGAGCTCAGGAACAGGCTTATTGGAGGAGGTTATGGACGATTCAAATATTTGGAGGAGATTAAGGAGGATTAAAAGAGGAGCAGCTAGAGAAGAGGTAGTTATGTAAGGCAGAGGCAAGGGAGGAGGAGGAGGAGGAGGAGGAATGCCATATTTGGGGGAGAGAGAGTTCCAGAGTTTTGGGAACCGATGGGTGAAACCAGACTATCTGATGAGAGTGGATCAGTGGGGGACCAGCAAAGTGTGAGTGTCAGAGGATCTGAGAGAGTGGGAGGGAGGAGATGGGGTAGAGAGGGAGCATGAGAGATAGGGGGAGTTCACCAAGCCAGTATTTAGAAGTGAGTTTGGCACAATGCGCAAAGTGCCTTTTGGCAAGCGGGGGGAAGAACAGGCATGGTAGAGGTTGCAATGATGAGTTCTGGGAGGAGCATCAAGAGCGAAGCGACAGAAGGAGTTAAAAAGAGAGTCCAATTTGGTCAGGGAGGATTTGGGAGCGGCACCATAGACTACGTCGCAGTAGTCAAAAATGGGGAGTATCATCTTCTGGACAAGTTCCTGCCAGGCCATAGGAGGGATGCAACTACGGTTCCTGAATAAGACACCAAGCTTGGGGCGCAGTTTTTTTCAGGATGTCATCAGCGTAGCATCAGTGTCCACCAGGGGCTCAGCACGCAAGTTCTGGGACAACCTTAAGGAACTCAATGGTAAAACCCAGTCCCCGCCCCCTTCCCAGCTCAATATAGATGGTGCAATCACCATTGACCTGCAAAGCATTGCTGATGGCCTAAGTAACGCCTTTTTGGATCTCTCTGCTATGCTACCTCCCAACTTTTCTGACCCCACTCCCAACCCCCCCCAAACCACTGTCCAACACCCACCTTTCCACTTCCGGACTCTCTCCCCATCAGCTGCAAAATCCTACTTGCTTAAAGCCCTAAATGGGGCCAGACACAGCAGTGACACTCAGGATCTCAGTCTACTTCGCGCTACTCTGGACATTGTTCTCACCCCTCTTACCGACCTTCTCAACTGCTCCCTCTGCCTTTGACATTTCCGCATTGCCTGGAAAATGGCTGTCATCACCCCTATACACAAGGGCAGTGATCGCTCCTCCCCTGGGAATTACAGACCTAGCTCCATCCTCCCCCCCCATCCAAGACCCTGGAAAAGATAGTTGTTAACCAAATAACAGACTACCTCACTGCACACAACCCTCTCTGCAAGGTGCAGCATGACTTTCACTGTGGCTTCAGCACCACTACTGCCCTCCTAGAATTCTCCACCTTCATTCACTCTACCCTGGACAAAGGCCACCTCACCGATGCAGTCTTCATCGATTTGTCGAAGACCTTCGACACGGTCTGCCACCCCCTTCTCATAGACACCTTCACTCAGCTTGTGTTTGCCCCAGGTCCAGTAAGCTAGATCGCCAACTACCTCACTGCCCGAACTCAATGCGTAAAAATCAACAATATCCTCTCAAGCCCCCATCAGGTCTGCTCCGGTGTTCCCCAAGGCTCCATCCTTGGGCCATTACTCTTTAGCTTATACCTAAATTCCCTGCCCAACTCCTCCACTGAAAGCATACTCCTTTACGCAGATGATGTGGTCCTCTTCGCATCCCACCAGGACCCTGCCCAACTTCAGCTTGCACTACAATCCTCCTTTGCACTGATCGAGCAGTGGTTCCTTGATCACAGGCTTGTAATAAACCTAAGGAAAACAAAAACATTGCTCTTCACCCACAACTAGAACAAATTCAAGGGATCTGCACTGTCCATCCAGTCCCTCTCCCATCACCCTCTTGAACAAGTCACCAGATACAAATAATTTGGTATTGTCTTTGACTCATCCCACACCTTTCATGACCACATCCACAGCCTCTGTTCAACAATAAACACACGCTTAGACCTACTATATCGACACAATGCCTGGCTCCCTCCAGATGCACTAAGACTTGCCATAGGCTCCTCAGTCCTATCTCTAGTGGACTATGGACTTTTGATATACGGTGTAGCAGATAACACCGCTCTGGGCAAAATCAAGCTATCAACAAAGTCTGTCGGCTACTCAATGGGGCTGACAGGCTCTCCTTTGATGAACGACTACTCTACCAAACCTGTTTACTCACCCCAAAAATTTGTGCTGGTTTGCTCCCCCCCCGGTCTGTCCAAGATAATCAGCACAACCCCTCCCACTGTCTCCACCCGAAGCTCTTCCAAAACCTTTCTATTAATTCCCAGGGTCAGGATGTCCCTTGCTCAGAGGTCCTTCCAGCATAGAGCCCCCTCCTGGTTTGACACCCTCCCTCCTAATATCACATCCGAACACAGAATTGGGACATTTAAAGCTGCCCTCTGTAACCACCTGCTCAATTCTCGTAGCTGCAGGTGCTCCGAATTATACCACGGTGGGTCCCTGCCACACCCAGTGATCGCTTTAGCCTGCACAATGTGAGTATCTCGGGGTTACTCTCTCCTGCTTAGCTACAATAATGTATAGACCTGTTGCATGAAAAAAAGGAGTTTATTCTTGCCTTGTTTTTGTTTGTTTCTTTTTTGCTACTGTCAGTACACTCTATGTATATAATGTAAATACTGTATGTACCTGCACTGCTGAAGGTTAATTTCCACTCGCTGTATGTTACACCTGCCCATCCTGTTTATGACCAGGAGCCTTTGTAAATGAGTCCTGGACTCAAAGGTTGTAATTCCGATACAATAAATAAATTAATGTGGCCACAGATGTTGAAGTGCTGGTCCAGCTAAGCCCCAAGGTACTGTATCTGAATGAGGAGCTGTCCTCAAGAATTGTTCCATTTAGGGTATGGAAAGAGGGAAAGGAGTGTAGCCTAGAGAGTCTCTGTCTAGTGCCAAAGGTCATGGAAATGGTCTTCTTGACCTTTAGGAATAACTGATGTGAAGCAAACAGAGCCGAACCTGTTGGAAGTCATGCTGCAGGGTGGTTGTTACATCAGTTGGGCATTTGCCAGGGGTAAACAAGACAGTGTCATTGGCATACATATGGACAGAGGAGGAGGGGTAACAGCCAGAGGGCAGGTCATTGAGGAAGATGAAGAAGGGAATAGGACCAGAGCTCTGTGGCACGCCTGTGGTGATGGGGAGGGGAGGTGAGGTTGCATCCTGGATCTTGACTGATTGTGTTCTACCTGTGAGATAGGCTCTAAACCAGTTATAGGTAGGTGAAGACAGTTCAGATGCCGCGTGGGAGTCAAGAAGCAGGGCATGGGAGACTGTGTCAAAAGCCTTGGCAAGGTCGATGAACATGGCAGAAGTGATGAGGCCGTTATCCATTCCAGTGAGGATGGAGTCAGTGAGCCTGAGAAGGGAGGTGGATGTGGAGTGGTTTATGAAAACCAGACTGGAAAGGGGTCAAACAGAAGGAGTTGGAGAGATAGGAGTTAAGTTGGGAGAGGACCAGATGTTCTTAGAGCTTGGCAAGGGTAGGGAGGGAGAGACTGTGCAATAGTTACCAGGGGCGGAGGGGTCACCTCCCTTAGGAAGAGGGTGGACCACTGCATGTTTCCAGTATGAGGGGACAGCTGAGGATGAAAAGGAGAGGTTTAAGATTAAGAAGAAAGGATAGGCAATAGCTGGTGCTGACGGGAAAAGGAATTTAGGGTCAAAGTCATCCAGTGATGAGTCTTTGGAAGAGCTGAGAGAGAGAAGAGCCTAAGTGTTTCATCAGGGTAGACAGGAGAAAAAGAGAAGGTATGGTGGGCATGGGGGAGTTGAGTGTAAGAGGAAGGAGGGAGAAGGAGAGGGGAGATTAGAGGGGAGGGACTTTAGGATGGCCGAGGCACAAGAGGTGTAGTAAGAGTTAAACTCCTTGGCCTCTAGGCCTGGGTGTTGTTTATTTTAAGCACAGGGAGGGTGGGTGTGCCAGGGTGGGGGGAGAAGAGGGCATGGTTCACTTTCCAAAATTTGGAGAGGGTGTTAATATTATTAAGGAAAACTTAATTAAAATATTCTGACTTGGCTAGTCTGGTAACTTTGTGCAGGCATTTCTTAGCATGCGGTATTTTGCATAATCTGCTGGGAGCTGTGTGGCCTTATGATTCATCCATGCTTTGTCTCTCTCTCTCTCTCTCGCTCTCTGACAAGTCAGCTGTTCAGGGGTGATCCAGGGATGATGTTTACCACATACTCTAGTGTGTTTAAATGGGACAAAGAGTTCCAGGTAGCTAGGAATTTTTTTTGAAGTAGGCAAGGACTTGGCTGCAGAGCCCTGGTCTCAAGGCAAGGTTGAATTTCATCTACACCACAATGGTGAGAAACAAGGTTAAAAGGTTCAAATAAGGAAAAAAGGTTCTGTCTGTACCTGGGTGGACTTAACGTCACAGGAAAGGGGAAGGACATTTTGGCCAAAAGTTTATGGAAAAAGGTCTATTGAAACTTTGCATGGTAGTCTCCCTGACACGTGAAGGCTCGGCCAGTAAAACCAAGTAGTTTGCATTGGAGAAGAGAGAGCTTCTTCTGGACTGTTAGCACCTGCATGGTGAGGAAAAGAAGAGATATTGAGTATCAGAAGACTGGTCAAGTGAAAGATGGTATTGGGTCAGAGTAAAGGTCAGGGACCTTGGAGGAGCCCAGTGTGAATGAAGCAAAAGTGCCACAGCTGCCACGATGGTGGTGTGTCTGAAGGATGTTTTCCTAGCGGGAGTGACTAAACTTCTAAAAAATGAAAATTGCTCACCTGAGCTGAGCCTAAGAGACTTAGAATCTGCTCACTTTCAACCTGGGGCCAGGTTGGGAAAGAGCCAACCCCTACCGAGTGGGGCTGACTGGGCCACAGGGAGCCACGGGCATGGGCCCAAGTGCTAGGGCACTCTGATCCATAGGGGAGCAGGACTGTGGGGTCACTCCTGGGTCTGGATTTCTTGTGGCCTGGAAAGCCTCACACTGTGCTCTGTATCTGGTCTGGAAACAGGCTGAAGGGGACAAGCTGCAAGACCTTCAATCAAGTCGAAAGATCCCAACTGCTCAGTGCTTGCTCCACATCTCAAGTCTCATCAGTTCCAAGTCTCCGAGTTCTGCTATACCATCTACCCCAGACCTACAGTCCCAACGCCAACCGAGACTATGTGCAGAACTGTGCGTAAAAGCAAGGATTGTCCTGCACCTGGGGGATGTAAAATATTATATTCAAGTTGTGCCCACTAGTGTAGAAAGCAATGTTAAAAAGATCACAGAGAAAGGGAAAGAAAAGTTTGATTTTACATCAAGAGCGCCAATGCCAGCCGACCAGCTGCACCACAAGCCTGCAACTATAGGGCTGGGTACCCAGGGACAGAGAGAGCATTTAGGAGGTTATCTGAACTGGGGAACTGGTACCAGTTGGGGAGGTGTAATTGGTGAAATCTGCAGCCGTTAGCTAGTTAGAGGGTTGGTGCTGCAAGCATTGAAATAAGGGCAAAATTTAAAGGAGGTATGAGTGATCTGGAAAAATGCCAGTTTCTAAATGTTTTGTTTAACCTCCACTCCAGTTACCCCTTCTTAACCCTCCCCACATAAATAAATGGTCTTAACTTTTGGAAAAAATTCTGATTCATGAGAATATTTTTAGTGAGCATATTATTAGCTTAAGTCTTTAAATGCAAAGTGTTGAACTTGGGGGTTTGGTTATGGTAAGTCCATGTGTTGGGGTGACTATATGGGGAGGTGTGTTGGTACAGCATCCCAGGGGGTTGTACTGCTATCTATCAGACCCACTTAAAATGTACTCTGGGTGGAGGCACCATGCTATTTATTTTGTTATCTGGGAAAAGACCCCCGTAACAGCTAAGTAGGAACTCATGCCCCTCAACTTGGTTAGTGGCCACCCAGACAGGGGTAGTAGCCTTCTATAGACACGGTGCCAGGGCTACATATGGATAGCATCAATGTGGGCTGAGAAGTCAAGAATACTGTCGAGCTACAATCACAGGTACTAGAAGGACTGAACCACTTCAAGAGGGTGCCCTCCAAAGTGGTGAAGACTAGGAGGGTAGTGAGGCTGGCCAGTTCCTGACTGGAACCAAGGTCATGGACACTGTCTTCTTAGTGTTGACTCAGAGTTGGTTAGATTGAAACCAGTGCAGAGCATTGCTGAAATCCTGCTGAAGTAGGTCCACCACAGCTTCAGCAAAAGGACCAAAGGCGAAGATGGCTATGTCATCTGAATGCATGTGGATATGCAAGTTGACACAGGCAGTGGGGAGATTGAGGAAGATGGAGAAAATCTGGATGAGACCTAGAATGGAGCCCTGTGAAACCCCAGCCTGGATAGGAAGGGGAGGAGACAGGGCACCACCGACCTGAACTGTTGTCGTCAGCCTGTTAAGTAGGAACAGAACCAAGCAACAGCAAAAGCAAAAAGACCAGCGTATCTCAATTTGTCCAGGTGGAGAGGATGGGACACTGAGTCAAAGGCTTTGGCCAGATTGATGAATATAGCAGCCATGATGAGCCCCTGATTCATCCCAGAGAAGATGGTTCCAATCACACGCAATAGGGAGCAGAATGTGAAATGGTGCTTCTGGAAACCAGACTGGAAGGGTGAAAGTAAACTGGAGGATGAGAGGAAGTCGTGGAGTCTTAAGTGGACCAGCTTCTCTTGTACCTTTGAGAGGGAAGAAAGGAGGGAGATGGAGTGGAACTTGCCAGGGGAGGAGGGGTCACCACCACTGTGAAGTAGAATAACTTTAGCAAAATTTCAGGACTGAGGAATGGCACAGAAGGTGAAGGAATGGTTAAGCAAGTGAGTAAGGGGATCTGCAATGGCAGGAGCAGAGAGATGGAGGAGACTGGGGTCCAGACCATCTGGGCTGGACTTAGGTTGAGAGAGGAAAGGGCAAGCAGGGTTCCAGGATGGTGACTGGGGGAAGTGGTAACCTGGAGAAGGATGAGGGAAGGAGAAGAGGAAAGAAAGGTGGGGGAGAGGAATGAAGGTCACAGGTTGTGAAGAACGCATTGAAGAGAGCAACAACAGAGGAGGGGTCAGACACAGGTGAACCATCTACCACAAGAATTGGGGGAGTGGACAGGGCAGGGGAGTTAGAATGGGAGTGGATAACCTTCCAGAATTTGGCTGGTGAATTAAGGTTAGAGTGAAGGTTGGCGCTGAAGTAATGTGATTTTGCATCCCAGACAGCCTTTGTACATTTCTTTCTTAGTGCCCTGTAAGAGATGAGGTCAAAAGCAGAGTGGGATAGCTTGAAATTTTGTTTAATTATGCACAATTTTTATTTTGTTGGCACAGTGGGTGTATATATTTGACTCACAGATCTGTTACTGTGATGTATAAAATGCTGAATCTATCAATTTATTGATTCTTTGTTCAAAATACATTTTTGTATTATTACCTTCATTTGGTTCCATTAAGTCTTGTCACTTCATTAATAACCAGTTGGGGGCTAATCTGTTAAGCGGTAACATAGAAACATAGAATTTAATGCCAGATAAGGACCGCTTGGCCACCTAGTCTGCCCACCTTCCTACCTAACAGATAAGCTGCAGATCCTAGTTAACCAACAGCTTACTTCCTACTACCCCACACTAGGACTGCCTTATGTCTGTCCCATGCATTCATGAATTCCCCCACTGTTCTTGACTCCACAACCTCCTCAGGGAGGCTGTTCCATGCATCCACAACCCTCTATGTGAAAAAATACTTCCTCATATTACCTCTGAGCCATCCCCCCTCTATCTTCAAATTGTGCCCCTTGTTCTTGCACATTTCTTTTTCTGAAAGATGCTACCCTCTTGGACTTTGTTGATTCCCTTGAGGTACTTGGAAGTTTCTATCATGTCCCCTCTCTCCCTTCTTTCCTCAATGGTATACATATTAAGCTCCTTCAGTCTTTCTTTGTATGTCTTCTGGTGCAGACCCTGCACCATTTTGGTTGCCCTCCTCTGGACAGCCTCCACTCTGTCTATGTCTTTGCGGAGATGGGGTCTCCAGAGCTGCACACAGTACTCCAGATGGGGTCTCACCAACTGTCTGTACAGAAGGATAACAACTTCCTGTTTTCTACTATTGATGCCTCTCCCTATGCATCCCAGTATCCCCAGCCTTCCTTACTGCCTTCTCACATTGCTTGACCACCTTTAGGTCATCTGATATAGTTACCCCCAGGTCCCTTTCCAGTTTTACTGTTGTCAGTGTCTCACCCCCATTGTGTACTCTTTCCTGGGTTTTTGTTTCCCAGGTGCATTACCTTGCACTTCTTTGCATTGAATCTGAGCTGCCATACATTTGACCATTCCTCCAACCTTGCCAAGTCCCTTCTCATCCTTTCCACTCCATCTTGTTAATCAACTCTGTTGTAGATCTTTGTGTCGTCTGCAAAGAGGTATACTTTTCCTTCCAGTTCCTCTGCAATGTCACTTATAAAGACATTGAAAAGGACCGGTCCCAGTACTGAACCCTGCGGTACCCCGCTAGTAAACCTCCTTTCTTCACTGTGGACTCCATTTACTACTACCCTCTGCGTCCTGTTGTCCAGCCAGTTTTTATCCAGGCTACCACCTTGGGACCCACTCCAAGGCTGACTAACTTGTGTATTAATCTTTTGTGTTGGACTGTATCAAATGCCTTGCTAAAATCTAGGTAGGCCATGTCCACAGCCGCTCCCTGGTCTACTACTTTGGTCACCCAGTCAAAGAAATCTATTAGATTCATCTGACATGACCTTCCTATCATGAATCCATGCTGCCTTGGGTCCTGTGCACCACTGGCCTCTAGGTACTCAACAATTCTTTCCTTCAGAAGTGATTCCATCATTTTCCCTACCACTGAGGTCAAACTAACTGGTCTGTAGTTTCCTGCCTCTGTCCTGCTCCCCGCTTTTGTGAAGCGGAATCACATCCACCCTCCTCCAGTCCTCAGGTACCACCCCATCCTCCCATGATTTGTTAAAGAGAGTAGTCAGTGGTGTCACTAGTTCTACCCTTAGTTCTTTTAGAATTCCTGGGTGAATCCCATCAGGCCCCATTGCTTTGTCTACCTTCAATTTTATTAGTTCTTTCAGAACCCTTTCTTCAGTAAATGGACTGGTATCAACCCCTTGTCTTCAGAGTGTTTCTCTTGTTTGGTTTAGGTACCTCCCCCCTCCTCTTCCTTTGTGAATACTGAGCAGAAATATTTGTTCAGTATCCCTGCTTTTTTCACTGTCACCCTCTGCCCACATTCCCACCCTTTTATTAAGCCTCAGTATCTCTCCTTTGGTCTTTCTTCACTCCCTAATGTACCTATAAAATGTCTTATCCCTCTTCTTAACAGAGTTGGCTATCCTTTCCTTGGTTTGGGCCTTTGCTATTCTGACTGCCTTCCCTGCCTCTTTCTGCTTTAACTGATAAAGTTCTCTGTCCTGCTCCTTCTGTGTTTCCTTATATTTCCTGAATGCTATCCTTTTCTTCTTAACCTTCCCTGCCACCTCTTTTGAGAACCATAGCTTTTTATTCCTTCGCTGTGTTTTGTTGATTTGCTTTACACAAAGGCGTGTTGCCCCTGTGATGGCTGTTTTGATTACTCCCCATTGTTCCTCCACCCCTCCTTCTTGCCTGTTTCCTAGTGCTTTTCTGAGGAACTCTCTCATTTTTCCAAAGTCAGCCATCCTAAAGTCCAATACTTTTGCTTTTGTATGGCTTGATTATAAGGTTGTATTTATCGTGAACCACACTGTTTGGTGGTCGCTTGTTCCCAGATGGCTACCCACTTCTAAATCTGAGATTCTTTCTCTGTCCCCATTTGAGAGTACCAGGTCTAAGATTACTCCCTCCCAAGTGGGTTCCAATACTAGCTGTCTGAGGCATGCCCCTTGTATGGCATCAAGAATGACCCTGCTCTTGGATGTGCCTGCAGCAAAGGTGCTCCAGTTAACATCTGGCATATTCAGGTCCCCCATCAGCAATATCTCCCCTTTTTCTGCCATTCTAAGGATGCCTTCTATCATTTCCTTGTCCATTCCCTCCCCCTGAGATGGGGATCTGTATACAACCCCCCTGTGGATTGTGGTGCTATTTCCTGTCTACAGGGTGACCCAAAGTGCCTCATCTGCTCCCTGTTTCCTCTTTAGTTCTGTTGCTTTGATCCCTTCCTTTACATAGAGAGCTACTCCTCCTCCTTTTTTACCCTCCCTGTCCCTCCTGTAGATTGTGTATCCTGGTATGTTGACATCCCAGTCATGGTTCTCTGTGTACCATGTTTCTGTGACTACCACAATATCCAGGCAACCCTCTTCCCTCAATGCCACTAGTTCAGGAAGCTTGTTACACAGACTATAGGCATTGGTACTCATCACCCTCCACTTTTTGATGGCCTTACCCCTTTTAGCCCCATCCCTGTCCTTACTGCCTTTGCCTTTTTTTACATTTAGCTTTGTACTGCTCCCTAATGACTTCCCTACCTTGGTGTTTACCTCACTAATTATCGTGTTTTGTGGGGGGAGGCTGGGATTTCTCTACTCCTTTTCAGTGCCTCCCCCCCCTTGGCTAGTTTAAATGCTTGCCAAAGAAGCATTTAAACCTCTCACCTAGGATGCTGATTCCCGCCGGACAGATGCAGACCACCACACCAGTATAGGTCTGCAACCCTCCAGGTGGCTCCACAGTCCCCAGTGAAGCCAAAACCCTAAGCTCCACACTGGTTTTTCAACCATTCATTGAATTCCCTGGTGAGGAGTACCCTAGCATCACCCTTGCCATAGACAGGCAGCACCTCCAAGAAGGTTACCGTATGCGCTACTTGTTGAAGGCCCCTCCCCAACTCTACAAACTCCTCTTGCACTGCTCTGATCCCATTCCTAGCCAGGTCATTTGTCTCTAGGTGGACAATGACTTCCATTCCCTCCCTTGTGCAGCTGCTCCCTCGATCCTGAGGATTCGCTTCCTGTCCCTCCAAGCCGTGGTGCCAGGCAGGCACCCTACCTCCCTCTCCCCTTCCTCCCCCACTTCTACCCCCCCTAATGATTGAGTCCTCCACCAGGAGTTGTTTCCTTCACCTGTGGGGTCCCATGCCACCCTCCTGTGGGTCTTCTTTGTGAAGGTTCCCAGCATCCTCCTTGGTCTCCACTGCAGGTGCCTCCATAGAGGAACCACTATCCACTAGAAGAGTGTATGAATTGTGGAGAGGTATAGCTGGAGGAATGCAATTCTGTTCCATCACCCTCTCCCTCCCTGAGCCCACCGTGGTCTAGCCTCTCCTCTTTCTTGGCAACCTCTGAGGCAGTGGCATTGGCCCTGGTGGTCCCTGGGTGGGGGAGGAGGTTTCATAAATCCTAGCCAGGTCAACCTGGAGACGGGCAACCTTCTCCCTCAGCCCAGAGAGGTGCCTGCAAATAGGGCAGCATCGCAGCCTCCAGAATATCTCCCAGAACACTGTCACCCCACAGCCATTGCACTGCACTGCACCACTCCTATCATGTCCTATTTTGTGTCCCCTCTCCTGTTTCTCTGTATGCTTACTCTCTCCTCTCCTCTCCTTACAACTCTCACACTTCCTGTTCTGGGACAGCAACTTCCTATATTCTTCATTAGCCTCTTTCTTCTTTGCTCAGTGTCAGACCACCAGCAGCTGGGGGGGGGACAAGCTACTTTTTTCCTTTAGGGTTGACAAAACTAATGTTTCTCTATGACCCTTCCCTTCCTACTGCCAAACAAGACATTCCTGTTGTCAGTCAAATCCAGTAGCTATAAAAGTAGAACTGGCTTAGGGTAGATGGGAGGAGGGGTGGGATGGAGGACAATTAGTAAGAAAAAAGGCTAGCAACAGGAAGTTGTAATTGGAGTCATCTGCTTTTATATCGTCTAAGCCACACCCCCAATTAAGCTCTCTCTCCTCCTACTGATTTAGCAAAGTAAGTTGATACAGTACCCTTCCCAGCACAGAACACACACTTTCTTTCTTTTCTTTTTTTAACCATAAATAAGACCCCTTCTACTTTTAATAAAGTATCTGCCTGCTTAATCTCAACAGACACTGTCTCCTGCTGAGATAGAAGTGTTAAATTTGTAAGAAATGATAGCTTCTTTTAGTTAGCTGCTTTCTGCTCTACAAGCAAGAGTTCTGTCTTCCAAAGTCTAGCAACAGGCACTGTACTATTGCACATTCTTTTGGTATTAACCTCAGTCTCTGGAACTTCCACACTAACTTAGCCCATCCTTCAAATAATGTTAAAAGAAAGAACTGAGGTGCTTAGTATGCCTTAATTGTTCCCACGCCAGTGACCCAAGTTCAGGAATGATCTCAGGGTGCCGAGGGTCAGCTGGGGTGGAGAGGATTGAGTGTCTGATGGATTCTTCTCCTCTCCCAGGGTGGGGAGGGATGCCATCTCGCTCCTTGGCTACCACCTGATGGGGACCAGGTGGCAGGGTTAGAGTAGGAGCAAAGCAGTAGGGAGGATCGGGGTTCTGTAGCATGTGTGCACCTCCACATGCTTGTGTGCCACCGTGGCAAGGGGAGAAAGGTAGAAAAAGAAAATGGGAAGGTGCTGGCTTAATGAGGCCCTGCCTACCTGCCCCCATTCCCACATCACCACCGAACCACCACCCCCAGTTCTGGATAAAAGTCTCCAGGTGGGAGGAGGATGGTCCTCCCATTCCTGGTACCACCACAGGGAGCAATCTGTGGGGAAATGCATGCAGCGAGGTGAGTCAGAGGGTATGAGTGATAGATGGGGGAGGCAGGGACAGGACTGAACGAACCTGCCAGTGCTGACCCATGGGAAAAAAGCTAAATGAAGAACAAATTGTTTCCTAAGAAAAAAATATTTTGAGTGGGCAAGGCTTAGTTGTGGTTTGTTCTTACAGATTCTTCTTCAGTTGTGGGGGATACTGAATGTAACACCAGCCCTGACTATTCTCTTGCTGTTTCTAGTTCATCCATTTTTTCTGGCAATAATGATATTAGGGCTCTACATTTAAATATTAAGAACTTCGAGTCATTGCCCATATGGACAAGCTCAGTTTGGTCTGAAATACGTAAATTCAGTATTATATCATTAAGTGAAACATGGTTGAACCCCTCTTTTGCATGATTCTGTAGTTTGCTTAGATCTGATAGAAATATGAGGAAGGATAGGGAGTAACAAAAAGCAGTAATATATGACCAGGTGTGCGATATCATGGGATATTGTTCCACCTCAGGCGCATTATGAGGCAAGAGGCCATAGACTTAGTGACTTTAATCACCTCAGAAGGGATGGCATCCCATTGATATTGCACACCTTGGAGTGTATTTTTGTGATTATGAAATGAATCTGTTTTTGAATTTATAAAAAAATGTCAAGTTAGTTGTAGAAATATTTTATAAATTCTGTTGACTGATGGCATTACCTACTTGTTGATTTCTGGCATGAAGTGCTCCTGTCAGATTGAGATTTAATAGTGAAATATCCTGCCAGCCCGGTGGCACTGAGGGTTGAGGCGCTGGATGCCACACCTCGCGCCACACCGGCGACCCAGGTTCAGGAACAAGCCTGGGGAGTCAGGGGTCGGCAAGGGAAGGAAGAGATTGAGCATCCAGAGGACAGTTCTCTCTTCCCTGGGGAGGGCTCTGGGGAGGCACTATACTGCAGCGGCATCTGGAGGCTGTTGGAGTAGTGCTAGCAAGCGGTGCCAGCATAGCAAGAGGGTGGAGTTCAGCAGGTGGTGGCACATTGTGCCCAGCCACCATTGCGCGTCCAAACTTCATGGGGCAAACAAAGGACCAAAAATTCCCTTCCCTAGGGGACAGGCGAAGGTGCTGCTCTCCGGACCACACTCCCAGAGCTGGTCGCTCTTCGATCCTGTATGCCCACCCTGGCCTGACAAGCTACACTTCAGACAGAGTGCCCTAGGTGGATAGGATGGCCCTTCCCCATGAGGGTTCAGATCCGGAGACTTCGCCAGGCTGGAGTGAGAGTTAGGAGAGCCTCACAGTGGGAGGTAGAGTACAGGCGTAAGCAGACGCTGGAGAGAGTTCCCCTCAGGAAGGCGCAGAAATAAAGTGTACAAAAAAGATATATATATAGTGAAACATCCCAACTGAATGTGGTCTGGGTCAGAGTTCAGTATTTTTTTTTTATCAGGGTGTTTTTGGTGCTGTCTCTAGTACTGTACGCAGTACTCCATGTGGGGGGTGCACAAGTGACCTGTAGAGTGGCAGCACTACCTCCCTCCTGTGACTTGTGATTCCCCTCCCAATGCAACTCAGCATGTCACTGACCTTTAGCACTGCCTTTTCACACTGTTTCCCCCATCTACAAGTCTTCTGATATTATGACCCCCAGGTCACATTCCTGGCTGGTGGAAGCTAGCTTCCATCCCCCGGCAGTACTCCTCTTTGGGATTGCCTCTGCCTACATGCATGACTTTGAACTTTTTGGTGTTGAATTTCAACTACCAAGCCTCTGACCACTTCTCCAGTTTCTTTAGGTCTGAATTCATACTTCTTACTCCTTCAGGGGAGTCCACTCTGTTGCAGAGTTTTCTATGTCATTACGATGATCGCCAAATGGTGATCGCCATTAGGGCGAGTGTACATCACCGAAAAAAAAAATGATGATGTACGCTCACTGCTAAAAGGATGGCACTGACATGGATCTCTATTTATGGGGGGGGGCAAAGTAAAGTTTCTCAACTCCAGGGGGTGCATGTTGGGGGGGAGACTTGTAAAAAAACAAAAAACACCACAGCTACAAAAAACATACGTGCCTTCCCAGACCTGAACCCTGCACCCTCCCAACCATTGCCAGCCACCCTCACCACCACACTGCACAGCTAGCTCAGCAACTTTCTGCTGCATTGCCTCCCACATACCTTCCCTCCTCTTCCATCCCCCACAGTGTGGATCTGGTCACCCTCATCAGCTTCCTTTTCACCAGTTGTTACCCTTTCAGGGTAGCCCACAACACAGGTGCTGAGACTGAATTGCTCATATTTGAGTCGCTCAATCTCAATCGCCCTTTTGACAGGATACCGTTGCAGAGTAACAGCTCCTTACCTAATGTGATCAATGAGTGTAAGAACATGTTAGAATGATTGTTTTACTTGCCTTTGCCATGTATGAGAATACGTAAATTCTGTGAGTATGAAAATGATATGGGTTGTGCAACATCTCTACCATTCCCTGAGCAATAAAGTTCTAAACAGTAGCACATATGAGAGTAGTAAACAGCAGCCTATGTGAAACAAAAAGCAGGAGTAAGATTTCAGGCAGGAATTTATTTATATATTTATTTCAAATATTTGACCAGGAAAGACATACTGAGCTGGCACGGCTCGTTTTCAGATGTGTCCTGGGGAGAAGGGAAAGGGAGGAACAGAGGTATAGTAAGAACAATAAATACAAATAATACATTTACTACAAATAAATACAATTCATACAACTATGCAAGTAAGCATTATAAATAACAGCTGTGCAAGGATGCAGTTTCTGTGTAAGTAAAATACACCACAACAAAGTGCAGGAGGATAACAACATTTGTGATGAGCAGAAGGCAATCTGGAGTTTAGGGAGTAGGCCAGTGGTTGTGGGGATGGGAAGGTGGACAAGGGGACTGCACTAGTGTAGTTGCATATAAACATGCGAATTTGCCAGCAGAATAAGGCCTAGCAGCCTATCAAGTGTGCTAATATTGCGAAGCCCTAGCAACAGCTAAAGACTCTGTCTGCCCCCTCCCCAACTGATACCACCTCCTTTACAGCCATTCCCTGCTGACTCTGATCCTACCTTTTATCCTGTTTCATCCCCCTTTGAAGCCCTCCACTGTTTCTAGTGATACCACTTCCTCAGCAAGACCATTCCACTTGCCACCACCTTTTTGTGATGAAATACCTCATGGGCTCCTTCCTGAACCTCCCCTTCCCCGCCTTCCAGCCTAAGGCCATGTCCCCTCATGTTTTTTTTTTTTTCCACAAAGCCTGAAAAAGTTCCCCTTGTCCACCTTGCTAATGCTCTTTAAATACTTAAAGGTCTCCATCATGTCCCCACCACATCTCCTCCAGGGAGTACATGTTCAGAGCTTCCAGCCTCTCTGTATGATCTGCCCCGTCGACTTCTAACTGTCTTTGTTGCCCTCCTCTGGATATCACCTCTAGTAAGTTAATGTCCTTCTTCAGGTAGAGACACCGGTACTGCTCACTACTCCTTTGCAGCACCAGAGCACCAGTAATCTGTATAATGGCAGTACGCCTTCCTCCCACTTCCTGCTGATCAGAGATAGCCTTAGGCGGTTGTGAACTGGGCATTTGCACAGGGCCCCAAGAGCAGAGGGGCCCCCCCAAAAAACTCAGCTGTCCAGCTGACCTCCTTCTTCCTGGTTCTGTATGTACTAATTTAAGTAAAGTGCAAAACTGGCACAAAACTAGCTAAGAATGAAGCTACAAAAAGGCCATGATAGTGATGAGGATGTTCCTTGGGGGCTTCGCGACTTCTGAAATGGGGCCCCAGCAAGGAGGTTCGCACAGGGCCCTGGAATAGCTAGGGCCAATGCTGTTGCTGATTCCCCTTGCAATGTAGCCCAGCATTCTGCTGGCATTTGCCACAGTCTTCCTACACTGTGAGGAGTGTTTCAGGTCACTAGTGATCAACACCCACAAGTTTTTTTCTTCCTCAGATGTGGTTAACAGAATCCCACCTAGGCTAAACCCCATCTTCATGTTCTTGTCTCCAGTGTGCATGAACTTACCGTTCTTCACATTAAAGCCAGGTTGCCAAATACCAGACAACCTCTCTGACCTGGCCAGATCTTCTTTTAGGTCCTGTATTCTTTCTACTGCATCCACTTTCCAACAGAGCTTTGTGTCATCTATGAACAAGCAAATCTTGCCTTTTCTGCCTTCACCAGTGTTGTTGATGAAGACATTAAACAGCACCTGCCCAAGCTCCAAGCCATGCGGCATCCCTCTGGTGGCATCCATACAGCCTGATAGCTCTTTCAGCCAACTTGCTGCCCAACCACAGAAACATAGAAACATAGAAGTTGACAGCAGATAAGAACTGCCAGGCCCCTCTAGTCTGCCCATTATTTCTACCTGCTTAAAACTGCCATGTGTCTCTGTTCTGAGCATTGGCCTATTTTATTCTTATTCATCTGTATTATTCCCGTGTGCCTATCCCATGCTCTTTTGAATCCTTGCACTGTACTCCTTTCAACTGCCTCCTTGGGTAGGCTGTTCCATGCATCTACTACCCTTTCCGTGAAAAAGAACTTTCTCACATTTCCCCTTAATTGGCCTCCCTCTAATCTCATGTCATGTCCCCTTGTTCTGCTATTTTCCTTATACTGAAACATGTTAGACTCTTTCACCTTGTTAAGGCTTTTAAGGTATTTGAAAGGTTCTGTCATGTCACCCCTTCCCTTCCTTTGCTCCAGGGTGTACATATTGAGGTCTTTCAATCTGTCCTCCTATGACTTCTATTGCAGATCCTGCACCATTTTGGTTGCCCTTCTCTGGACTGTTTTAATCCTGTCAATGTCTTTTTGCAGGTGCAGCCTCCAGAACTGGATGCAGGACTCCAGCTGTGGCCTAACCAGTGTCTTGTAAAGAGGGATCATTACCTCCTTCTTACAGCTTGTGATACCCCTACTGATGCATCCCAACATCCCTGTAGCTTTCCCTATTGCCTTTTTTGCCGTGTTGGAGGCTTTCAGGTCATCTGTGATGATGATGCTCAAGTCCCTTTCTTCTTTTGTGATTGTCAGCAACCACCCCACCTCCATCCTATAGTTAGCTTTAGGGTTTCTCCTCCCCACATGCATGATTTTGCACTTCTTAGCGTTAAACACTAGTTGACACTCTTTGGACCATTTCTGTAGCTTTTCCAGGTCTCGCCTCATCCTACCCACCACATCTGGATCATCAACTCTTTGCAGATCTTGGTGTCATCTGTAAACTGGCAAACAGGTGAATCTTACCCTCCAGTCTAACCACAAAGTCACTGATGAAGATGTTGAAGAGGATTGGCCCTAGGACTGTCCCCTGCGGCACCCCACTTGTGACTTGCATCTCTTCTGACTGGATACCGTTAACCACCACTCTCTGCTTTCTGTCTGTCAGACAGTTTGCCACCAAGTTGACCAATTATTGACCTACCCAAAGTCTGAAGAAGGGCTCATGTGATCCCACTCCACAAGAGTGGTAGCAGGGAGGAGGCAGGGAACTACAGACCAGTCAGTCTTACCTCAGTAGTGGGCAAGATTATGGAGGCACTCCTTAAGGAAAGGATAGTGCAGCACCTGGAATCCATAGGGGCACAGGATCCAAGACAGCATGGGTTTACAAAAGGAAGGTCCTGTCAAACTAATCTCATAGATTTCATTGACTGGGTAACCAGAGTGGTGGACCAAGGGGAGCAGTTGATGTCGCCTACCTTGACTTCAGCAAAGCTTTTGACACTGTTCCACATAGAAGATTGATAAATAAGCTGGGTAGGCATGGGGTGGGTCAGAAGTTGGTCAACTGGGTGGCAAACTGGTTGAGGGCAGAAAACAGAGAGTGGTGGTAAATGGTATACAGTCAGAAGAGATGCAAGTCACAAGTGGGGTACCTCAGGGATCAGTCCTGGGGCCAGTCCTCTTCAACATCTTCATTAGTGACCTTGCAGATGGACTAGAGGGTAAGGCTTGTCTGTTTGCAGATGACACCAAGACCTGCAACAGCGTAGATGATCCAGATGGGGTGGGCAGAATGAGAAGAGATCTGGATAAACTAGCAAAATGGTCAGAAGAGTGGCAACTGAGTTTAATGCAAAGTGCAAGATCATGCACATAGGAAGAAAACCCTGAAGCCACCTATAGGCAGGGAGGGGAGTTGCTAGCAGTCACAAAGGAAGAAAGAGACTTGGGCATCATCATCACTGATGACCTGAAATCATCCAAGCATACCTCTAAAGCAGTAGGTAAGGCTAGGGGGGTGTTAGGGTGTATTAATAGGGGTATTACAAGTCGTAAGAGGGAGGTAATAATCCCTCTTTACAAGACACTGGTTAGGCCCCATCTGGAGTAATGCATGCAGTATTGGAGGCCACACCTTCACAAGGACATTAACCAAATTGAGGCAGTCAGAGAAGGGCAGCAAAATGGTGCAGGGACTGCATCAGAAGACATATGAGGACAGATTAACAGAGCTCAATATGTATACTCTTGAGCAAAGGAGGGAGAGAGGTGATATGATCGAGGCGTTCAAACACCTTAAGGGCATTAACAAGGTGAAAGAGTCTAACATGTTTAAATATAAGAAAAATAGCAGGACAAGAGGACACAGCATGAGATTAGAGGGGGGCCGATTAAGGGGGAATGTGAGGAAATTCTTTTTCACAGAAAGGGTGGTGGATGCATGGAATGGCCTACCTCAAGAAGTGGTGGCTATGAATACAGTGCAGGGCTTCAAACAGGCACAGGATAGGCATAAGGGAGCAACACAAATGAGTATGAATAGATAGGCCACTGACAGAGCAAAGGCCGATGGCACATTTATAAGGTAGAAAAAGAAATGGGCAGACTGGATGGGCCTTGCGGTCCCTATCTGCCGTCAACTTCTATGTTTCTATGTTTCTATGTCTACCTAGCCTGTTAACCAATCTTCTGTGTGGAACCAGTGAGTTTCTGTGCTTCCACAGATCTTCCAGCTTTGTGATCAGTCTCTTACAGGGCACAGAGTCAAAGGCTTTGCTGAAGTCCATGTACAGTATATCAGCTGTCTGGCCCTTATCTACTGTTTTAGTAACCCAGTCAAAGAAATCAATCAATTGTTTGGCAGAGACTCCTAGCCATGAGCTCATGTTGTTCATCCTGGAGGCTGTTTAATTCGGTAGCCCATGACATGCACGACCGCGCGTGAGCAAACCACAAAATGGTGACTCAGTCATGACATATGTCGTGGGGGCTACTGAGGAGGTAGAGCAACCTGATGGGGTGGGTTGGCGAATGTAGCAACAGGATGTCACTACTGCGTGCAGCGTGTGGGGGTGGGAGCGAGCATGCTTGGTGAGGGGCGGGAGGGTTTTTGGGGGTGCTGACGCAGTAGGCTGCTGAGCTGGTCCCGTGGTGTGGTGGGTGGGTTCGCAGCTTGGGAGGGCAGGGTGCTGGGTTTGGGTCTTGGCGCAGGTACATTTTTGTTGCACCCAGACCCAATTTTTTTTTTAAAGTTTTGCATCCCCCCAACAAGCACCCCCTGGAGTTGTAACCATTCTCCCTCCACCTGTAATTCCCACCCCCTTTGCTCCCTACCAGTTGCTGCCCCCCTCCAAACCTTACTTCCAAATCAACCTGCCCACTTTTATGGAGTGGAACCACACGTGCCATTCTCCAGTCCAGTGGTACAACCCCTGATTCAAGAGGCCAAGGGGCCTGCAAGCTCCTGCACTAGTTCCCTCAGCACTCTTGGATGGATGCCATCTTGGCCTGGGGATTTGCCTGCCCCCAGGGCCAACAAATCTTTTCTCACTCTGTCCTCACCTATCTTTCTTGCTGTGTCCCCTTCTCCCTTTCTCTCCCCTTCCAATACTAGGCCATCTCTCTTTTTTGTGAGAGCTGAATAGAAGTACTCATTCAACACCTCTGCCTTGTTCCCATTTTCCTTCACCCAACCCTCCACTGTCTTAAGCCATACTTTGCCATCCTTATCTTTTAGTTCCCCAACATACTGTACTTAAAAAAGGTGTTTTCTCCATTTTTATTCCTCTCAGCTGCAGTTCTTTCTGGGTTTTAGGGTGATGGACTACTTTTGCTGCTTCCTTCGCTTTCCTCTGTTACTCTTTCCTGTTCTCGTCCCTCTGGGTCCTCTTTAACTTCCTGGTGGTGGTCCTGTTGTCTCTGGCTGCCTGGGCTACCTCACTGCTAAACCAGCTGAGTGCTTTGGCACTTGAATTTTTCCCCTTTAGCCTAACACACTCCTTTGTGGCAGCTGCTATTTCCTCCTTCATGATGGACTGCTTCTGATCGTACCCCCATCTCTCCACTAATGTCAGCTAGATGACCCTTTAGTAGCTCCCCATCCTTCTGAAGTCTAGCACCTTGGTCTTTGTGGTTGCCTTATCTCACCCCATATCCAACCTGAAGCACAATGTATGGTGGCCACTCCCACCCGAGGGCTCCTTAACCTTTATCCTGTACATGGTCCCCATTTATCAGTACCAGATCAAGGATTGCTCCCTCCCTAGTGGGCACCATGACGCACTGGGTTAGGAATGCACTCTGCGTCACACTAAGAATTGCCTGACTCCTGGCAGAGGTCATGGCAGGGATTTTCCAATCCACCTTAGGCAGGTTAAAGTCTCCCACAATTACCACCTCCTTCTTCCCCACAACCACCAATATTACAGACCTCAATTCCCTGTTCCTTTCCTCTTCCTGGTTAGGTGGTCTGTAAACCACCCCCAATCTTGCCTTCTCTCCTCTAGTGGAATGCAAATGCACCCACATCACCTCTGCCTTTACCTCTTCTGACTTCTCCCTCCTACTTAGTAGTCCATCTCTTACGTATTCCACTACCCCCCACCCCCACTCCCCTGCCCCTTCTGTACAGCTTATACTCATGGTTGTGGTTAAGAGTCGTCCAAGTTTCTGTGACCACCACAATGTCCATCCTCCTCTCTGTCAACAATGCCTGCAGCCAGGTCATCCATCTTGTTACCAAGGCTTTATGTGTTCAGGGACACCACCTTCCACCATAAAAGTGAGCTTCCCCACTGGCCTGACTGCCCTCTTTCTTGCTCTCCTTTGTCGGCTCCTCCTCCCACTTTTACTCCCCCATTTTCGCCCTCTGTTTTCTGATGTCATTTCCTCTGTAAGCTTCCATATCTTGTAACCAATCTCCCTCCACCTGTAACCCCTACCCCCTTTGCTCCCTACCAGTTGCTGCCCCCCTTCAAACCTTACTCACAAATCAACCTGCCCAGTTTGAGGGGAAGGCTTGTTATCCTCCCCCTCACAGAGGTTCTGGGCCTGTAGACCCCTTCTGTCCCTCTCATCAGTTAAAAATCAAGGATCCTGGTTATGCACTCCCCCCCAGTCTGTTCCTAAGCACCCTGGAACCTCTTTTACTGAGGTGCAGCCTGTTTGGTGCACTGCACATAGGGTTTTGTCACTCCAAGTCTTCTTCCAGCCTTTAATGCAACTCTAGCCTTCTTCTTTACACCATCCTCACAGCCAACCATTAAAATACTCTTACATACGAACATACGAAATTTGCCAGCAAATAAAGGCCTAGAGGTCTATCAAGTCTGCTCAAATGTGCAGCTAGCACCCCTTATTCTGCAACTGCCCCTCCCTTCCACCCTTCCCCTTCATTGATCTTCCCCCTTGTCCTGTCCCATCCCCTTTTGAAGCAGTCCACTGTTCTACTGGATTCCACTTCTGCAGGTAATGCATTCCACCCAGCCACCACCCTCTCTGTAAAAAAGTGTTTCCTCAACTCCCTCCTGAACCTTCCTCCCTTCAATCTCATATCATGGTCCCTGGTGTCCCTCCTCTCCCTTACGTTGAACAGCCACTCTGTATCTGTCTTGTTTATTCCTTTCATGTACTTAAAGGTTTCAATCATGTGCCTCCCGTCCCACCTCTCCTCCAGTGAGTACATGTTAAACTCCCTCAGCCTCCTCTCGTATGATAAGTCCCCCAGCCCCTTGATCATCTTTGTTGCCCTGCACTGCACCCCCTCCAGTAACTTAATGTCCCTCTTCAGATACGGGTGCCAATACTGCACGCAGCACTCCAGGTGCGGTCTAACTAATGACCTATACTATGCTGACTGTAGGCACCAGCAGCACATCAGAGAAGGTAACTAATCTGACAACCCCCTTAAGATCCTCCCTGCTTCCCTGAACCTCTCCTTCACTACCTTCTATTCCTCCCCAGCTAGGTCATTTGTTCCCAGATGGATAATCACATCAGGGTCCCCCAACCACCTGTACCAACTGAGCAATCATTGGCACACTGATTCCACCATTATTCTCAGCATACACACCCACTTTCCTACCCATGTCTGTGGACCCCTTCTCTCCCCATCATATACCCTTCAGTATTGAGTCCCCCAAGATTATGACTCTGCCTTCCCCCTTCCTCTCCTCCTCACCTACCACCCTATTCATCTCTTGAGCTCTTTTCCTGACTGTCTGGTCTCCTTCAGTCTTGCTCAACAATCTTTTCCCCTGCTCCTCACCCCCACTCTGACTGCCCCCTCACCCTCCACAACCACCCTTCTTATCTTCCCACTCTGCTCCAACCTGTCAGCTTGTGCTCCCTATTCTCTCTGCATCGATCTCCCCATCCTTTCTCTCACTCCCCCCTCCCTCTACCTGTTCCTCCTTCCCTAGTTGGTTGTCCACTTCCTCCACCACTGCCATGCACACTACAACCCCCTCCACCTGGCTACCCCCAAGTCCTCCTAACATACGTAAGCACTTTCTAGTTAAAGTTCCTTTTTTTTTTGATTTTTTTTCCTTTTCTGAGGTTTCAGAAATATCATAATCACATTAGTTGACTTTCAGGTCTCTGCCTCTGTTGTTATACAGAGGACCTGAGACTCCTAATGATATATATCATCATTACCACAACCACCCCTTCTGACTAACCTAATCTAAGTGTAACCCCCCCTGAAAATGGGGGTTCCCAAAAGTCTTCCAGGAGCTTGCCTGAATGCTCCAAGTCTGGGTGGTATTCAGCGTCTGAGCTGTTTAAATGTGGTTCCATTGAGTGCTATTTGAGCCTCCACGTACTGTCTCTTTAAGAGCTGTTTGCTTACAGACTTAATTAGTTTGTATGGGGGGGACTGTGTATTTAATGCTCGAATCCTGCCCAGGCTGCTGTCAATTCACTCCGTTTCTGCCATCGTTACATGTGCAGAGGGAACCTTGTTGAAAGATATAACTGCTTGCCAGAAATCATTTAGAGTGACTGAGAAAATGTAGTTTGTCTAACCTGTCTTCATTTCAGCATGAACTGTTTCAGTGTAGCTCTTTCATTTTGGTTCTGAATAGCTGACTTGGGCCAATCAGGATGATAGGGAGACCCTAAAATGGAGCCTGTAGATGAATCAGAACTTGGACTCTCAATTTTGAGCCAGCCACAAGGGGATTGTATGGGCAGTGACTCTGGGAAATGTAGTTTTAACCTTGGCGCCTTTTACCACCAACAGAGGGAGTCTTACTGTGAGTGACAGCCAAACCAGCCAACAAAATGGTGTGGAGTTAAGGAAATGCCCTGCTCTGTGACTGGAAAGATTAGATCAGTTGTGACTGTGAAGTGAGAAGGAGCTCTGTGCTTCTGCGGTGTATAGTTTCGCGTGGGAAGCGTGTGTGAGGCCCTGAGTTTCAGTCTGTAGCCTTTGTGAGTGCCAGTTTGGACTGAATCCGAGTTGTGAGGCGAAAGAACCACTAGAAGTGTAGAAACCAGGCTCACCCTGTAGAAGACTGGCGAAATTGCTGATTCGCACTCGGTCTGTCAGGAACTGAAGCTGTTGTTTGAGCTCCTGGGTATTTTGCAGTAAGTGCGATCGGGATCAAGGAGCAGCCTGCCTGGTATAGTACTTTCCTTTTACATATGAATGTGCATAGTGCTTGTGGGGAATCGCTATTCCCAATCCCCTGTGCTGTGTACTGTGTGTTGAAGCTAGAAGCAACCCCCAGCTTGTCTCGGATTAAATCCGTTTGCTATAAACTGCAGTGGGGTCCAGTTACAAGGACTTTGTCTCCATGCCCTGTTGTTTCTGACAATCCAGAGAACATCCACCATCCAGTTCTCAGCTTGGGTATTGTGAGTACAAATCAGGGTATTCCCCTGCAGCCTGTTTTCAATCACTAGTGTGTCATCTAATTCTTGTTGTTTCACTACTCCATGGACTGAGCCATCCAGCTCCGGATTACAATTGGGTGTTGTGCATATATTTTCTTCTACAGGGCCCTATCCATCTGCACCTGCCGGCCAACCCCGGGCAACGGACCTGGCTAGCCCCTCCCCAACCTGGGTACTCAGAGTGTGACTTTTCAGACCCTGTATGTGTGCACAGTACTGTGATTTAATGCCACCGATTAACCTGATTTCCCCCTCCCGTGTTACTGTCCCCTAAATAAATCAGCTCTGTTGTTGTTATACTATATACTGTCTGTGGTGTTGGTACTTATGGAAACAGTATTGTATTTTGCTGTGTATGTTGTTTCACCTTATTTTACAGGGGTCCTCAGAGGCGAGCTGCAGAATCAGTCTCGAGGGTAAGTGGTGCTTTATGAGTGAATGGTGTGTATACGTGGGGTGTTGGGGCTGTAACTCCTGTGTACTGTGTGAGCCACTAGAGGGAACCAGACAGGGTCACGGTGTCCCAGAGGGCTGTGATCAAGCTAGTCTAACCACTACAAACCCTGACCTCTGGGTGGAGGCACCCGCCATAGAACCTAGGCCCCTCAACCTGTCAGTAGTCAAGCAGGCAGGGGTAGTAGCCCTTGGGATAGTGTCACCTGGGGGTTACATAAGAATTGACACCTTCCCCAAAAGAAACATAGAAACATAGAGGCTGACGGCAGATAATGACCGTAAGACCCATCCAGTCTGCCCATTTCTTTTTCTACCTTATAAATGTGCCATCGGCCTCTGCTCTGTCAGTGGCCTATCTATTCATACTCATCTGTATTGCTCCCTTATGCCTATCCCATGCCTGTTTGAAGCCCTGCACTGTATTCATAGCCACCATTTCCTGAGGTAGGCCATTCCATGCATCCACCACTCTTTCTGTGAAAAAGAATTTCCTCACATTACCCTTTAATCGGCCTCCCTCTAATCTCACGCTGTGTCCTCTTGTCCTGCTATTTTTCATGTATTTAAACATGTTAGACTGTTCACCTTGTTAATGCCCTTAAGGTGTTTGAATGTTTCGATCATATCACCTCTCTCCCTCCTTTGCTCAAGGGTATACATATTGAGCTCCGTTAATCTGTCCTCATATGTCTTCTGATGCAGTCCCTGCACCATTTTGGCTACCCTTCTCTGGACTTTCTCAATTTGGTTAATGTCCTTGTGAAGATGTGGCCTCCAGTACTGCACATAGTACTCCAGATGGGGCCTAACCAGTGTCTTGTAACGAGGGATTATTACCTCCCTCTTACGACTTGTGATACCCCTACTAATACACCCTAACATCCCCCTAGCCTTACCTACTGCTTTAGAGGTCTGCTTGGATGATTTCAGGTCATCGGTGATGATGATGCCCAAGTCTTTTTCTTCCTTTGTGACTGCCAGCAACTCCCCTCCCAACCTACAGGTGGCCTCAGGGTTTCTATTCCCTATGTGCATGATCTTGCACTTCTTTGCATTAAATCCCAGTTGCCACTCTTCCGACCATTGTGCTAATTTATCCAGAGCTCTTCTCATTCTGCCTACCCCATCTGGATCATCTACTCTGTTGCAGATCTTGGTGTCATCTGCAAACAGACAATCCTTACCCTCTAGTCCATCTGCAATGTCACTAATGAAGATATTGAAGAGGACTGGCCCCTGGACTGATCCCTGAGGTACCCTACTTGTGACTTGCATCTCTTCTGACTGTATACCATTTACCACCACTCTCTGTTTTCTGCCCATCAACCAGTTTGCCACCCAGCTGACCAACTTACCCACCCGAGCCTACCAGCTTATTTATCAATCTTCTATGTGGAACAGTGTCAAAAGCTTTGCTGAAGTCCAAGGTAGGCGATATCAACTGCTCCCCTTGGTCCACCATTGAGATACACAGTCAAAGAAATCTATGAGATTACTTTGACAGGACCTTCCTTTTGTAAACCCATGCTGTCTTGGATCCTGTGCTCCTATGGATTCCAGGTGTTGCACTATCCTTTCCTTAAGGAGTGCCTCCATAATCTTGTCCACTACTGAGGTAAGACTGACTGGTCAGTAGTTCCCTGCCTCCTCCATGCTACCACTCTTGTGGAGCGGGATCACATGAGCCCTTCTCCAGTCTTCTGGGACCTCTCCTGTGCTCAGAGACTCACTAAACAGTTCTGCTAATGGCTCTGCTAGTTCCACCCTCAGCTCCTTAAGTACCCTGGGATGTATGCCATCAGGTCCCATTGCCTTGTCCACCCTGAGCTTAGCGAGCTCTTGTAGGACCCTTTATTTTGTGAAAGGAGTAGTGCTCACCTCCCTCCCCCCTGTGTCCATGGTGCTGAGCTGTGGGCCCTGCCCTACCTTCTCTTCAGTAAATACTGAGCAAAAGTATCTATTTAGGATAGAAGCTTTTACAGGGTCCTCCTCCTCCTCACATGCCCCCTTTTCTCCTTTGAGCTTAGCAATACCCCCTCTGGACTTTCTTCTTTCACTAATGTATCTATAGAAAGTCTTGTCACCTTCTATTACTGTTCGTGCTAGTGTTTCCTCAGTTTGGGACTTTGCCTGCCTTACTGCCTTCCCTGTTTCCCTTAGGGCAGTTTGGTATGCCTCCCTATCTTGATCCTGCTGTGTTCCCTTATATTTTCTGAAGGCCAGCCTTTTAGCTCTGACCTTTTCTGCTACTGTATTTGAGAACCAAAGTGGTTTCCTTCTTCTTTTGCACTTCCTTTTCTGTCTAACACAATGGGATGTTGCTTCAAGTATTGCATCCTTAATGCTTGCCCACTTTACCTGTACCCCCTCACCTGTGTTTCTTTTTGCCAGGGCTAGCTTAACTCTATTGGCCATCTTATCAAAGTCAGCTCCTCTGAAGTCCCATATTTTTGCTTTGGAATGGGATGATTTAGATGTAGTGGCCAAACTGAACCATACCATGTAATGGTCTCTGGCCTCCAGGTGACCTTCTACCTGGAGATCTGTGAGAGTTAAATAAGACAAAAAAAAAGGAACACCCCAACCTACCCATGAAACCCCAAACCTAACAAAAATATTGGCAGTGGAAAAAAAGAACAAGAAGAAAAAAAAACTATCATTGACACCGGTGGCAGGGTGAGGGACAGATCTCATGTCTCTTGATTATATTTGGTTTGAATTCAATAATAATTCTATAGGTTTCCGGGTTAACCTAAATTTGAATTCCTGATTATTACTCCTATAATAAATTTGTTCCAGTTTCATAATTTCCAGGGAGAGATTCTTCCAGAGATCAAAGGTCGGCGGTTCAGAATTTTTCGAATTCCTTGCAATACAACATCTAACATTCACTAAAGCTATATTCAGAAGCTTAAACAAATCACCTTATGGCAATCTCTGTCTAGAGCTGGTACTTAACATACAAACTTCGATTTCCCTCTGGATATCAATCCCTGGAATTTTATTAAGAGTTAGGAAAATATCTTCCAAAAAAGGTATAATCTTAGGACAGGACGCAATCACATGTTCTAGAGTCCCGATTTCCCCGCACTCTCTATTACACAAGGAGGAAGAGATTGTTGAGCACATTTTATTAAGAACATATGGTGTATGATATAGTCTATGAAAGACATTCAATTGAATTTGGCTTAATCTGTTGTTTATTGTGCTGAAAATCCCTGAGACAGCAGTTTCCCATTTTTGTTTCGAAATTACTGTCTGTAGAGCTGACTCCCATTTATTCTTTAACATTGTTATTGGGGATCTAACAGTGTCCATCAAATGTTTATAAGCCTTAGAGATATTTAGATTGTTCTTTTAGGAAATACTGCTGTAATTGTGGCATGGGGCGGGGCCAATACAGGACCTAGTTCTTTTATATAAAAGGATCTAATTTGCAAATAAATAAAAAAGTCTTGTGAACGAATTTGATATTTCTCCTGAATTTGAGAGGACATAAACTGTCTGTCTAAATCATATAAATCACTTAAATAAATAATACCTTTCTGCATTCATCCTTTATATACCTGGGAATTAGAATGTTCATGCCATTGATTTTTACATATGGGGTTAGCTAGGTTTATTCTCAAGTTTACTTTAGTTATTCTATGGAATTCCAACCACTCTTCTATATTATGTCTAAGAAAAGTATTCTTATATTTTGTCTTCTCTATTTTTCTGGGATTAGAAAATAAGGTCTGTATAGGGTTAGAATGATCATTCCCTAAATTTTCATAAAATACCCACCAAGGTGGGTATTTCTTATAATATTCTGCTATTTGAGCTACCTGACAAGAGAGATGATATTTCTTGAAATCTGGAAGATTCAAACCCCCTTCTGATTTTGAGGCCTTTAATTTATCCGTACTAATCTTAGGTGTTTTATTTCTCCATAGAAATTTTTGTATCACTTTTCCAATTTTATGAAATCAACTTTTCTCCACATATACTAGTATAGCTTGAAAAATATATAATAATTTAGGGAGACTACACATTTTTTATATCTTGAACTCTGCCCCAGAGAGTCAATGGAAGATCTATCCAGGAGTCCAAGATATTCTCTATGATTTGTATAGCTGGTTCATAACTGTATTTAAACACATTGGGCAGGATTCACAAAACTTTTGAAAGACCCACAGCTGCAGGTAAACCGCTGTGCAAGTGGGTTGCCACTTGTGGAGCAGCAGGTTACCCGCAGCAGTGGGTATTCATAAAGGTGGAGCTGGATTATGACCAGCTCCATGAGTTATGGCTGCTTGCGGGTGGTGTCACCAGGGTGATGGGCACAGCTGCAGGAATGGGCTATGGCTGATAGAAGCAGCCGTAACACCCTTCACAATTGCTGTGGCTGTGAATCTCAACCGCCACAGCTGCAGGCGATTCCAGTCCACAACAGCAGTTGCGGAGTGGGACTTTGAAACTGAACACGTCATGAATCCTGCCCATTGTGTTTACTTCTGGCCTAAAAAATGCCTAAATATTTCATGTTTCCCATTTTTCTCTTAAACAGGTGAAATTTTAAATTGTGATCATTGATGTTAGTGTTTATAGGCAGCAAAACTGATTTATCCCAGTTTATCTTATACCCTGATAATTGCCCAAATTCCTTAATTATTCCCCATAATTTGAGGTATATTTTTATTAGGGTTAGTGACTTATAATAAAATATCATCTGCATATAGAGAGATTTTTAAATGTTCTCTTGAATTAATGAACCCTGCTAAATCCGGAAGTCCTTTTATTGCATTAGCAAGAGGTTCTATTACCACTGCAAAAAGCAGAGGTGAGAGGGGACACCCCTGTCTCATACCCCTACATAATGCAATCTTTTGGGAAGTTTTCTGATTAGTAAGAATATAAGCGGAGGGGGAGGAATAGAGTGCTTTAACCCAAGGAATAAAATGATTACCCATCTTAGCCTTCTCTAAAAACTTAAAAAGATACTTCCATTCCACACTGTCAAAGGCCTTTTCTGCATCTAAAGAAACTACCACTGCTGTATTCATAGGTTCATTTATTCTAGAATGTATTAAGATGTTAAGAGCATGCCTGACGTTATTAAGTCCCTTTCGTCCTTTCATAAACCCCATTTGATCCTTATGAATAATCGGAGGAATTACATTTTCTAATCTTTTTGCCAAAATTTTAGCCAAAATCTTATCAGAATTTAAACGTGAAATTGGTCAGTAAGATCCAGGGAGACATAAATTCTTTCTTTCCTTAGAAATTAGCAACACCAGTGCTTCCAAAAAAAAAATTCAGGTATGGGTCCACCCACTAGAAATTAGTTATATAAATCCATCAAAAATGGAGAAATTGAATCCATACAGAATTTATAAATTTCTATCGGTATCCCACCCGGGCCTGTAGTTTTACCATTTTTTTGCAATTTAATGGCTGTTCTGACTTCATTTCCTGTTATAACATTATTTAAAATAATTTGGGCTTCCTGTCCAATTTCTGGTATTTCAAATCCCGACAATAGTTTCAAATTCACCTGATCTAACTCTGATTTAAATAAGTCGCTATAATACTTTTTAAAGACTTAATCTCCATTGGGTCCACTATTTTTGTACGTGCTATTTCTAATTCTTTGATATCTGTACTTGCTGTCTCTTTTTGTAACAGGTATGACAGTATCTCACCTGATTTGTCCACTTGGGCATAATATTTGGATCTAGTTTTCATTATAACCCTTTGTGTTGTAATATCAGCTAGTTTATTGTATGTCCACTTTAAGTTTTCCCAAATCTTGAAATCTACGTCTCTCTTTGTGTGTAAATACTGGGCTGTAGCTCTCTTAATTTCTTCTTCTAACTGATTAAGATGTAATTTTCTGTTTTTGTATTTATTATAAGAGTAGTAAGAGATCCTTTCCCTCATAAATGCTTTCCAAGCATCCCATATACAGTAGTAGCCCTAGAGCAATCCAAAGTAAAATCTTTATCCATATACTCTATACATTCATTCAAAATAAATGTACCAAAATTAGGGTCTTGTAATAACCATACATCCATTGGCCACCTATTTTGTTTTTTTTAGGTTTTTATTCTGAGATTTCAAAGAAATAGGAGAATGGTCCAAAATCAAAATTCCTTCATAACAGCATGCCAAAACTATATTTCTTAATTCTTGTAACCAAAGCAAGAAATCTGTTCTGGAATGAGATTGATGGGGATTTGAATAGAAGGAAAATTCTCTTACATCAGAGTTATCCATTCTCCATAAATCAATTAAGTTTAGTTCCTTCATTTTCTTAAAGGAAAACTACACCCAAAACTTGAAAAAATATATGTTGTGCAGAGTGTATTTGCATGTGAAGTTCTAGTGTTTCCTTCCCTCTGACTGGTATTAGGAGTTTTTCCTAAATTAGCCTGCTAGCTTTAGGGTAGTTTTATGACCCCTGGAGATCTCCATATCAAATAGCTTTACTGTATTTCTTTGTCCTTTAATGCATCTTATTTCATGTGATGGTGATGTAGCAGAGCCCATAAATCCAGCAGAAAGCATTGCATTACAATCAGTTCACAACAATAAAGATGGCTGTATTTTAAAATCTGTAGAATTCAGCTCGGTGATCACCCTCATCCTAAAGGTTTTACTGTCCTGAAAAACTTTGCTGCTGGTAATTTTTTGTGCAGCTTGTAAAGCTTCCAAGATATTTAGTTTGTTTGGCATGTGTGTGCTGAATGTTGGGTCTCTCTTACATCACGGTCACATGAGACAAGATGCACTGTGGGAACCAGAAATACAATTAAGCTATCAGGTATGAAGATCCCCAGGGTCGTAAAACTAGTTTAAAGCTAGCAGGCTAATTTGAGAAAAACTAATACCAGTCAGAGGGAAGGAAACACTAGAACTTCACATACAAATTAAAACACTCTGCACAACATATATTTTTTCAAGTTTTGGGTGAAGTTTTCCTTTAAGTACTGTGCATGAGGCCTTCAACAGAGTGGAATTACCCTTTTCTCTATCCAGTAAGGGGTCTAATGTTAAGTTAAAGTACCCACCCAATAAGTAGAGCCCTCGGAATTTAGCAAGGTTCATGAAAACATCTATAAAGAATTCTGGATCATTTTTATTCAGTCCATAGAGATAAGCAATGATTCAATGATAAGTGATAAGTTCCTGACTGTCAAATTTTATTTGACAAATCAGGTATCTACCCTCTTTATCTACAGAACTATCTTTAATATCTATGTTCAATTTTGAAGCAAAAAGAATCGCCACTCCCCTAAATGTTCTCCCTGTTGGGGCAGAGTGTAAGCCAGGTCAACCCCACATTCTTCTAAACTTTTCAAATTCTGTTTGGTTAAGATGGGTTTCCAGTAGGAAAAGACAATTAATGTACTTTTTTTTAGCAAAATGTAATATTTTCTTCTTTTTAATTGAGTTGAAAATACTGTTAACATTCCATGACATGACATTTAACCTATCCATCCTAATTCTTTCTTGGCATGAAAACCCACAAAGCCCATGAAGTCTGTCTCTCTACCTGCTTCCGGAGTCAATTCCAACTGAAACCTAAAATAAAGTATTTCACTGCTGCCACCGCCAACTATTACTTTAAAATAGTTTCCCTTCCTTTCCACAGAGTCTAGTTTCCCTATGACCCTGTATCCCTTCATTAACTCCAGATGTCACCACACTTACTTGTCAGAGCTCCCACATTAAATCAGGTGCCTTATTCTTGTTCTATCCCCCCAATGTCCCACCTAATTTATAAACCCCTATTTTAAATTATGCATTTTCCCTACACTATATAATATAGGGGGACTAACAGGGTTAGCTTCCTTCTGGTGGGCCACTACCAGTTTCTGTGTTATTCTATTTTATTATTATTATTATTCTGTGTTATTATTTCGTTTTCTGATCTCTAACTTACTATCCTGTTTCATTGAGTTCAACAGCCCTCTTCTTAGTTTTACATAGGTCAACCTCCACTCCATACCTATATCACCCTATTACTGTTTGTTAACCCCTTCCTTCTATATTCCCTCCCCCTTCCCTACTCACCTGCAACCATCCTAACACACCCACCTTTTCCTCATGCCCTGACCCTGACTATCTTAGAGAATTCCAAAGGAAACAAAACTTGTCTATTGAACTGGTTTCTGCCCCCCCCAGTTCTTCCTTCTTTTTCCTCATCCCTATGTTCTTGTTCACTGTAACCAGAATAAGGGATTATAGAGATGTGCTCAACATTACCGTAGCTATATATTGGTACCTGCAAGTGGTTTATGATCCTCCATAGACATGTTCCCCCATGTTTTGCTCTCTGCACCTTGTACCATGACCTGTGTGTATTCATATATTGTACTTTGTGTGTGTGTGTATATACATATATATATGTATGTAAGTTATTTTTGTCCTTTTTGTACCTGACCTTGTCATAATCAGGTCCATCTTGCAAATGAGCCCTGCTCAATGATGCTCGCCTGGACAAATAAAGATTTTGATTGATTGATATTCTTAGTTGCTTTTAATTTCAACTCATTATAAGCATAATTCTCTGCTTCTACTGCTGAAGAAAAAGTTTTCCCCATACCCAGATAAGTTATTTTAAGTGTGGTTGGTGTTGGATAAAAGAAAGGTATTCGTTTTTCCCAGAGAAAATGTTTAATATTCTTATAGGTGGCTCTTTTTTGCTGGGCTTCTGGGCCGAGGTCTGGAAAAATCAAAATATTGTTATTTTCATAATTTAAAGTTCTTTTCTTTTTATAAATTGCCAATAGAGCCTGTCTTTCTAGGTATTTCACAAATTTCATGAATACAGTTCATGGGTATTTAAAATTGGGATTTGGAAATGAGGGAGATCTATGAGCTCTCTGTAATTCAACTTTTTCTTCTAGTTAAATTACCGAGCGCTAAGTGTAGTTAGGGAGGAATTTGGATCTGTGGTGTCTGTGAGTCTGGGATGTAGGGCCTGCTTGCTGCTAGCAAGGAGCTACTCTCTGGAGATATAAACAAGAAGGGTTTTGGGCACAGCAGAGAGACGAAGGAGCTGAGGCTCAAGAAGAGAGGTGGGAAGTGTCAGCCCGCGAGCTTGGCTGGAGGGACCAGCAGGGCTGGGGTGGGCCGCTTGCCACCCCAGCCCTTCACCCTCGAAGACCTGTGATGTGGAGAGCGGTGGTTCAGGTATGAAGTGAAGAAAAGCACTGGAGCAATGAGTGGGGCCTGTCAGTGCACATGAGAGACAAAGCCCGGGGAGAAGAAATATAAATGGAGGCCCACCAAGTGAACTTCAGCACCTTGGTAGGGTAAGCACCGATGGGGCCTGTAGTCAAAAGAAATTTTGCCCATGGGTGAGTTCAGCAGTGGGTCTGAAGGTATCCTGAGAGCAAGCTCACTATGGCAATGGAGCCTGGGGCATGGCTCAGAAATGGCAGCCTGGGCAGTTGGGGGTGTGGTGGTGGCAGCACTACCCCTGTTCCCCAGGCTGGAGGCTGCTGCAGAGTTGGGACTCCCTAATTGGGCAGCCTGTGGAGGTGGTGGGGAAAGTCCATTTGGGGGAGTGATGTTTGGGACCCTGGTGGGGTGGCAGCCCATCAGATGCTCTGGAGTGGCGCTGGCAGAGGTACCCCCCGATGAGTCAGTTCAGAGGTTGGAATCACTGCATGAGCAGAAAATGCTAGGAGTTACTGGGAAAAGGCCTGGGGTACCCTCAACCGCCCATAATAGGGCCCAGCTGCCATGAATTGGCATCAATGATTGGATGTTTGAAAGGGTCTCTGGTGGTTCAGTTCTTGCTAATGGAACATCTTATGAAGTGCAATGAAGTTAAGACCTTGAAGTAACGAATACTCTCCATATTGTATCCCCAGATGTTTAAAATGTCACAAGGGCAGTGAGATGAAAGGAATCAGGACAGTATAAATGTCTTGTGCTGTCATGTTCACATGTAAGATGATGATTAAGAGGTTAATAATTGGAAAGAAGCAGTCTGGCTGGGAACGTTTGAGAAAGGGAAAAGCAATGAATTTAAGGTGCTGCTTGATACAAGAAGTAGTGCTTAGAGGGGACAGGAAATGTGTGCTAATTGGCAGCTGTTTATAAAGTTCTTATTCTCAGAATATTGTTATTCTTTTTATTCAGGTACAGTTAAATATGGATAGTTTAGACAGACAGACAGACAGATAGATTTAAAAAAAAAATATCAGGAAGTAACTTTTTGGACTGTAAAAGCCCTGTTGTACAAAGTTGCCCTGAGTATAAGCATATGGTTACATGGGGTACAAACTTTAGTTACAACAGACTCATAACACACATTTAAGTAAAAACAATTGTGCAAATAGGAGCACAAGATACACATATTATTTTGTCCCCCCCAACCCCACTCTTCACCAGCAAATCACATTTCCTTTAGCCATGACACACATTTAAGAAAAAACAATTGTGCAATAGGGATGTAAGATTCACATATTACTTTGTCCCCCACCTTCCTTCAGGCAATGCTTTGTTTTGAATTTAACAAATCATATAAACAATGTTTTGCCTAAATATGGTCATTCACAGATCCCCACCCTAACTCCCAACCCATTCACCAGTGCAACTCGATTATTTATAAACAGTGTTTACTAAAGGATGGGGCCGTAGGGGA
Organism: Neoceratodus forsteri; assembly: GCA_016271365.2. NCBI lineage: Eukaryota > Metazoa > Chordata > Ceratodontiformes > Ceratodontidae > Neoceratodus > Neoceratodus forsteri. The sequence continues at coordinate 77,709,225 of CM028133.1, read as the reverse complement.
GGGGCCAGCACATGATCAAGTAAAATTGTATGTTCCTGTACTAAAACAAGAACATTCATCCTTTCAAATGGTCTCTAAACTTTGTTTAAAATAGCCTACATTTTTTGTGGTTCGAGTCTCTGGGGATATCTCATTCCAAATCTTTGATAAGTAAAATCTTTTTTGCATCCTACTATATATATTATTCTCATATGGAATATCAAGACATCTATGTCTTAAATCTCTTAACTTATATTTTTTGAGAGTTTGCATTTTATAGGTTTTTTCTATGTTGGGGCCTCCAAATTCTATGTACGCCCTTAATCCTGTATGCTTTTTTCTTCGGGTTTCTAGGGCATTCCAGTTTAGTTATTGCAAAAGACTACAGTGGTGGGTAGTGTAATGGCATTTTAGGACAAACCTAGCCATTCTGTAATGAGTTTTGTCCGGTTTACTTAACAGAATCTTAGTGGCATGCTAATAAATAATACTGCCATATTCTAGTGCTGGTAATAGCAACTGTTGGACTGCCCGTTTCCCCATTTCTTTGAGAAGTATTGATCTTTTTCTTCTGAGTACACCCAGTCTGACATTTACTTTTCATATGGCACTGATCACATTCTCTTTAAACATTAATTTATTGTCTGTTAGCACCCTAAGGTACTTATAGGATGTTACCCCTTCTAATTTTTGTTTATCCAAGGTGCATATGGCTAGGTTTATATTTTGTACATTAGTTTTATGTCTGGGATAAAACACCATTACCTGTTTTTTTTCCTTACTTAGTAACATTTTGGAATGTAAAAGCTAGTGCTGCAGGAAATCAAGAGTCAGACTGGAGGACACTGCAGACTAGCATTATCTCTTGCTCTTCCTATTAGGGCCTTATCATTGGCATAAAGATAAATCTTAGGTGAATACATAGCATTTATGAGAATAAGAACTTTTTAAAAGGCTGCCAGTTAGAAATGATTTTGTTTCCTCTTTAAGTGTGACCCAGTTTCAGCCTGCCATGGTATTGCTGCCAGGAATTTAGCCTTCATGGCTTAAGGGAGGTCTGCATGAAATTAATCAGTCTGTTAGCTCAAGAGACTGTTGCAGTAAATTTTCCAGTTATGTCTGTGAGAGGAAATCCAGTGTATGAAATGTTTCCATGCTCCATGAAGTGGTTGCTACTGTTTGAAGTTAATTAAATCTTTTTTGCACTTTTGATTCTGGAGTGGACAAAGAACTTAATGTGAATGTGCATGCTTGCCTGCTAACCAATATGCCCCCTGCAGCCCTGTGGAACACCCAGGGGCAGACTTGGCCCTCCAGCTACTGTGACTCCCAGTCACTGCCAACATCGAACCAGGTAACAAGGTATTTCTGTTTCTAATTCCTTGGACTGTGGTTGCTTTGTTTGTACAGCACCCCCTTCCACAATTTAACATCTGGATACCCCTAGCTGGTGAGGGGGGCTTATAATGTGGGGGCTCATCTGGGATCTGGAGAAGAAAAAAAAAAAAGAACTGTTGGGGAACATGTGCCATGTCTGAACTGCTTCCCGTAGAGCTGCAGGGAGAAGTTGTTTCTTTGGGCATCATCTTGAACTTGTGCAACTTCACATCTTGCAGCAGTGCCATTTTGCCACATGAACTGTTTAGTATGCTGTTAATGTATGCAGAACATTGAGATCCTCATTGGATTGTCTGAGACCCTAGTGCTGAGACTGTGGGATCATATTGCAGGGAGTTGGTAGCGTCATCTTGACTAAATTCTTGCATACTGCACCACAAGTGTTTGAGCCCTAACACCAAATTCAGGCTGGTAGGAAGAAACATTATAATAGTTATTATGGCTGAAGCTCCAGAAAACTGAATGGTCCTAGTGCCAGTAACAATGCTGTCTTGGCTCAGAGATGCAGCCCAGTGAGGAGGCATGCAGGAGAAGTGTGGGATCTGCCAGCTGTCTGGAGGTGTGAGGAAGGTCCTCCCTGTATGCCTGGATTGTGCTGGTAGTGGCTCTGTTATTCCATCTAGGCCTGCTATTGACTATCAGCCTCCTGGAGTTTGGTTACCACTGCTGCTTTGGTGAGCATTACATCATTGAGTCTGGAGAACTAGGAGCAATTGAAGAGTGTAACTGGTGAGATACATTGCAAAGAGAGGGGTGATAGGCATCAGCCCAGTCCTTCTCCAGTGATGCCTGATCCTCCCCATGGCAGAGGGAGAGGCCATGGGGTGGCAGGTAGGACTGAGCAATCAGAGTCCCCTGCAGTGGGCACATACCCTCCAGTGACAGGTACTGTGAAGAGATCCTGAGGACCACCCTCTGTATCATGGCAGGCTCCCCAAGCCAGTAAGCCAGATGAAGTTGTGAAGGAAATTGTTTCAGAAGGAGACTCCAGTGAAGATGAACCAGAGTATCCTGTGCCTCCTCCGCCTCCTTGCATGCCATACAAGTCAAATACCTTCGATGACCAGTTGTGGGAAAAAGATATTCCCAAGCCTTATCATTATCCTAGCAAGAAATTTCCTGATACCATTCCCCAGCTGTGACAAATGTGTCTTAAAAAGAGAATGGACATGGACACTTTGCAGCCTTCAGACCCCTGCTATCTGCACTATACTTTGGGGAGTTGGCTGCTGAAAGGCATGGCACCCAGGAGTCGGACCAGTGCATGCAGCATTCTTGACTGGTCCCAGGCCGAGTGCTGGGTCCATCACCGCATCCGTAAGGAATACCCTGGGCAAATTACCCTTATGTAAATGAACATATGTAAGATGTGATCGAGGAAAAGTGAGAAGACTGGGTGTTCCAGGCTGCCTTGGACAGAGTAAAGACCTGAAGATGTGGAAGCATTTTGAAGCTTGGAGGCCACAAGCAGGAAGCTATCAAGAAAGCTCAGCAAATGTTTTTGTTGACAGTATCGACTGGTCTGACTTTATTTATTTTATTTATTTGTTAGATCATCGGTTTACAGACCTATGAGTCAAAGACTCATTTACAAAGGCACCTCATCAAGAGAGCAATACATCACAGCAAACAAAACAGTACAGTACATAACGCTTAGATTAGAAAAGCAACCAGTGTTACAGGAATTCACTGGTGGTACAAGCTTGGTAATAGGTAGATCACAGTAGTCATAATATAGGTACACGAGTACCACGTCAGGTAGCAACCAGAGATATTTTATTACATTAGTCAGCAGATGTTGCCTGAGGCCCCAGGCATATACAGCAAAAGTAGACAGAGCAAACCCAGTCTAGGGGTGAGGGTAAGGTGCAGGTTGGGGATTATGTGCAGTTACAGCAGCGAGTGCTTGTCAGATGACTTCTGAGTGAGACCTTGAAAGGACCGAGCTTAGTGGAGTCAGCTATGTTGGATGGGAGGGAATTGAATCAGGAGAAGGCCCGATAGCAAAAGGATCTTTGGGCCATAGAGGTTCTTACCCTGGGGACAATAAGGGAGGTTTTGACAGTACTGCAAGTGGAGACTGAGGGGGAGGCATGCTGCAGGGAGGTGGCGATCCCAGGGGGGAGAGCCCTAGCAGGGTCTTTTTTATGAGAAGGCAGGTTTGGAAGCAGAGTCTTTCTTCAAGGTTGACCAAGTTGGTGGTGGAGTACAGCAGGCATGTATGGATGTGCCTAGGGGCTCCCAGCATTAGCCTGCAGGCCTTGTTTATCGAGAGCTGGATTCTTGCAAGTGCAGTGTTTTTGTCTGCAGCATAGATGGGCAGTCCATAGTCATTTAGCGACAGGACAGAGGAGGTGATTGCCAATCTAAGGGCCTCTTGTGGTAGGCAGTCCCTATGGTGGTATAACAGTCCAATCCTGATATTGGTGGCAGCAGAAAGGGCATTGATATGGGAATGAAAGAGAGTGTCGAATCAAAGGTAATGCCCAGATACTTGTAGAAAGAAACCTGCTCAATGGGGTTTAGGTTTAGGGGTTTAGTCTAGGCAGTATCACGAGAGGGGCACCACTGGCTTTGCTTTGGCGATGCGAGAAGAGCATAGCTTTGGTCTTTTTTAGGTTCAGGACTAACCTTCGTGATGTGAACCAATGCTCAGCTCTATCAAAAGCTTGTTGGAGGGTGGCCTGGAGTGTGTTGGGGTTGGGGTCAGAGGCAAAGAACACAGCGTCACCCGTGTAGAAGAGGATCTTACTTGGGCAGGCCGAGGGGAGGGAGTTGAGGTGGAGACTGAAGAGGAGAGGGCCTAAAATGGAGCCCTGGGGAACCCCAGAGAGGACAGGTCATGTGTCAAATGGGTGCTATTGATTTTTATGCACTGAGTTCTGGCAGAGAGGTAGATGGTGAACCATGCAAGGGGCCGGGGGAGAAACCAAGGCATCTGAGGGAGTCAAGCAGGAGGGGATGGCAAACCATGTCAAAGGTCTTGGAGACATCAATGAATACAGCACCAGCAGGACTTCCGGCATCAACAGCAGAGTGCAGGAAGTTGGAGAATTCAAGTAGCGCGGTTGTGGTGCTGTGACCTGCATGAAAGCCATGCTGTTCAGGGCACAGAATATTGTGCATGGCCAGGTATTCGGCAAGCTGGTTGGCAACTACTTTTTCAAGGGCCTTAGAGAGTTGGGGGAGAATGGAGATAGGTTGATAATTACCTGGGGTCGCTCAATCACCACTCTTTAGGATGGAAGTGATGACGCCGGTTTTCCATGTGCTGGGGAGAGTGGTTGAGCAGCTTAGCAAGTGGGACCAGAACAGCATCCAATGTCAGATGAAGTAGCCTAGTGTCCAGTAGGTCAGTGCCGGGGTTGTTACAACTAACGGCTTTTTGCAGAAGGGGCCTAGCCTCCAGCGGGGAGATGGTATGTAGATAGAAAGGAGGTCTCTGGAGAGTGGGCAGGGGAGCTACTGAGATGGGGTCAAAGAAGTTACTGGGCAGAACTGAACTCAGGCCTGAGAAAGTGTGGTTTAGGCAGTCTGCAATGCCAAGGGGGTTAGAGTAGACAGTTCCGTTAAAGGAGAGTTGAGAGAGGGGTGAGGAGCAGGATTTCCCATTCAGCTCTTTTACATAATCCCAAAAGTTCCTAGCCGACCTCAAGGAGGAGACAAGAGTGGACTGGTAGTACTGGGCGTTGGCCTGTCAAATGGCCCAAGTACACTTATTGTGCTCGGTGTTGTACGCTTACCTGTCAACTGGCTCACCAGATTCCATGGCAATGTACCATAGGCTGTCTCTCATTTAAGTTTGTGAAGGAGGGAGGGGGTAACTCAGGGTGTGCTTTGCTTTTTGGTGCAATTTCTAGAAAAGGGGGCATGGAGGTCATAGGCAGTGTTAAAAGTACAAGTGAAAAAATCCAGTGCCTAGTCTATGGACGGTGCAAACCTGATTGGGGACCAATCCAGTTGTGAGAGGTACAGTTTAAAGTGATGCAGGCCACCTGGGAGTAGGCGACGTCGCTGGGTGGTTTGTGGTGCAGGTTTGCTGTTGGTAGTAGACCAAGAGAATATGACCAGGGAGTGGTCACTAAGTGAGTTGGGAAATACACTGATATCGAGCACCATCTGGGGCGGTTGGCAATGGTGATGTCCAGGAGGGTGCTGGTGCCAGTAGAGGGGTTGAATCTAGTTGGGGTGGTGACAAGCTGAGACATGTCAAAAGTGGCAAAGATATCTCTGGTTTGGGAGGCCGTGGCAGACAGCCAGTGATATTTAGGTCACCAACTATTATCTGGGCCATTTTGGGCGGTAGGCCAGAGAGGTAGTCAGCTAGCGCCTGAATGGCAAGGTCTTGCTTTCTGGGGGGAATATAGGCAACAGTGAGAAAGAGTGGGTCCTTACCAGGGTTGGGGGAGATTTTTAGCATGAGGGCTTGCACCCCGTTATCAAGCTTGGGTGGTGGAAGTGCATATCCAAGGAGGGAGTCACGCATGTAGACAGCACAACCACCACCACGCTTACCCACCCGATCTTCCCTGAAAAGGGTGTAACCAGGGTGGGAAATGAAGGAGTCAGGGGTGGATCAGGATAACCAGGTTTTGGCGAGTGCGACAATGTCCGGTTGGTGCTGAGTAAACCAGCATTGGAATGCAGCAGCCTTCTTAAGGAGGCTGCAAATATTCATGGAAGCTATGCGGAGTCCTTGAGCCCGGGCAGGCTTGTTCATAAGGTTGGGCACAGGGCCAGGGTTTGGATGAATGTTACCTGATAAAAGCAATGGGAGGGTGATTAGGTGCACGAAAGCGTGGTAGTGATTGTGGGATCTACCCCTTCGATTGGACATGGGGCCAGGTGCTGGGGTGCAAGTGGTGGGTAGAATACGAAGGATGGGAAAGGCATAGAGGAGAAGAGACCAAGGTATGAGTGGGAAGTAAGAGGTAGCAGGGGTGGAAGTGTGGGGAGGTACCGAGGGGAGGTGGTCGAGTATCGGGGGGGGTCTGGTAGAGGTGTTGTAGATAGGGGGTGGGGTACTATGGGCAGAGGGTGGCAGTCCTAAGTGAGGTGGGGCTGGTGTAGGAGGTAGGAGGAGGAGGACCATAGTCAGTGTCAATGCACTTGATCCCGGATGCATTGAAGACAATAAGTTAAATTTGAGCACGAGAGAAGATCACCCCTCTAAGAAGTTACAGGAAGGAAAGCCTCTTTAAGGAGTTGCTGTAATTGACTAGTGTGAGGCCTCAGAGGGCGGGGATCACTGGGGAAGTGTATTTAATAAAGGAGGGATGAGGGGGTGGGCAGGTGGTCGAAAAAACTGTCAAGAGAGCAGTACAGCAAGGTAGTGGCTGAGCTGTAGTTTGAAAAAGGTGCCTTGGGTGCTTGCTTTCTCAATGGAGATCTGTAGCATCCAATTGGGAAGCAGCCACAGTCCCCAGGAGCCAGTCCAGTTACGGGGATTGAAGCCTGACAGCTCTGAGCTAGGAGCTGACCAATCGTACCTGCTTTCCTTGGTCAGGGGGTGGCGGGCTGGATGCAGAGGTCTGGCAGCTGGCAGGTAGCAGTGCCAGGGTCACTCAGCTGAAGCGGAGAGCATAGTTTGGGCTTGTGGCTAAAAAAGAGCAGAAAAGAAAGTCTGGCCGTTAGTTAAAAAGTCAAAGACAAAGCTCAAGTAAATGGTGGGAGGCCCTGGGCAATTTAGTGCTCAGGGCAGAAGTAGGTGCAAATAGTGGGAGAGAAAGGGTTCCTGCAAGAGGTCTGGTCAAAGGTGCCAGGTGGGAATTTAGCAAAACAAAAGGCTGATTCAGGAGGTTGATGGGTGGGGGGAGGCCCCTTGAATGAGACCAGGGAGAGCTGGAAAGGAGGCGTGTGGTGGAGGGGACTAAGCGTAGTCTGTAATAGGTAGAGAAGATGGTCAGAAATGCCAGGCAATATTTACAGAATGTGCCAGTTCATGGGGGCTGTCAGGAGAGGGAATCAGGGGTCGAGTAGATAGCAAAGAAACAGTGTGGGGAATAGAGAGAAAGAAATGCAAAAGGAAAAAAGCAAGAGAAAGAGGGAAACAAAGAAGGCAGTCTGAGGAGGAATGAGAGGAACCGTGATCGGAAAAGAGTGTGGCAGAAAAACAGTAGGCAGTAGTCAGTTGTTCAGGCTATTCTACAATATTGGGCAATTAGCTCAGAAGAAAAAATTCAGTAGTGCAAGCAGTAAGCTATATAGACGTCAGGCAGTCAGTTAAAGTTCTCTACAACTCTACTATACTCTGGAAGGCAATTCCTACACATACAGTGCTATAGTTTAAAGGTAAAATGTTTAAACAGTAAAAATATTCAGCTATATAGAAGTCAGGCCTAGCTAGTACAGCAGGCTAAACAGCAGAAAATTCCAAGAAGAGAAAAAAACAACTAAAAAACATTTCCACATGAGCAGTAAATTCAGCAGAAAAAAATGCCCAGAGAGCAGTACAGCAAGGCAGTGGCTGAGCTGTATTTTGAAAAAGGTACCTTGAGTGCTTGCTTTCTCGATGGGGATCTGCAGCATCCAATCGGGAAGCAGCCACAGTCCTCAGGAGCCAGTCTAGTTACAGGGCCTGACAGCTCCGAGCTAGGAGCTGACCAATTGTACCTGCTTTCCTTGGTCAGGGGGTGCCTTGGGTGCTTGGCTGCTTGCTTTCTCTATTTAAGACCTTTGCCATGGTCCAGGATGTGTGTGTGTTGGGGGGAGGCAGAGATCCAAATATTATATCCTCTGTGAGGACTCTGAGGGGGAAGAATGCAGACCCTCCAACATTCGACAGATGAAAATAGAGTACACTAGAAGTCATAGTGGTCCCCCGAGACCCCTCAGACTTTTAAACCCACTCCACTATGTCAAAAGTTGCCTGAATCCCAGTAAGTAAAGTAAGTTAAAGTAAAGTGCTACATATTCTGACCGGATTTAAATTGTGAATGCGACTGTGGGCCTTACTGAACAGGGATCCCTTTCACAGGCTGCAGTGCACACAGTGCCACAACCTCAACCAGCGAGGCATTCCAGTTAAAGCTCTCCCACTTCTTGGCTGCAGCAGAACCACCACCTCGCCCTTGCCTGCCACTGTTCTCGTTCCTCGACCCAGACCCACTGCTCCTCCTCTTCGGAGATCTCAATTGCCAGAATTTTAATACTGGCACCAAAAAAAGCTAAAAAACAGAGGCTCCACTCCCAGAGTGATCCCCTCACAAATTGCTCTGTCTGTGCTGCCGCCCACTCAAACATTCACACACTTTCTTGCACACAGGACATCCTCAGCTGCGCAGTGCGCACTAAAGGGCCAGGCGACCGGGAATGAGTTCCACAAGTGGGAGCACACATAATCTGTCTGTGGTGCTGCCTGCTCAGACGTCCACACATGGGCTCACACACAAGACATCAGCAGCTGCCCAGTGTGCACTAGAGGGCCAGGCAACTGGGAATGAGTTCCGCAAGTGGGAGCACACATAATCTGTCTGTGGTGCTGCCTGCTCAGATGTCCACACATGGGCTCACACACAAGACATCAGCAGCTGTGCAGTGCGCACTAGAGGGCCAGGTGACCAGGAATGAGTTCCACAAGTGGGAGCACACATAATCTGTCTGTGGTGCTGCCTGCTCAGACGTCCACACATGGGCTCACACACAGGACATCAGCAGCTGCCCAGTGCGCACTAGAGGGCCAGGCAACTGGGAATGAGTTCCGCAAGTGGGAGCACACATAATCTGTCTGTGGTGCTGCCTGCTCAGACGTCCACACATGGGCTCACACACAGGACATCAGCAGCTGCCCAGTGCGCACTAGAGGGCCAGGTGACGGGGAATGAGTACCGCAAGTGGGAGCACACATAATCTGTCTGTGGTGCTGCCTGCTCTGATGCCCACACATGGGCTCACACACAGGACATCAGCAGCTGCCCAGTGCGCACTAGAGGGCCAGGCGGCCAGGAACAAGCACCACAAGTGGGAGCGCATGCTGACAGACAAATTAAATCTTATGGGTGGCTGAAATTCAGTACATGCTGACAACTAGTTATGATCCGGTACCACTGTAAGAAAGCCGGAATTGTACTGGCCAAAACGGTACAGTTGGAGGGTCTGAGAATGTACCAAGCCAGACCTTAAGTTGTACTTTGCTTGAGACTTAAATTAGTCAGAGTTACCATGTATCTGGGGGAAAGAGACTTGAAGCATAAAACTTTTCCATAAGCCCCCCTGGAGTTGCAGTGCCTTCCAAAGAAATCAGATCTATCCAATGAGATACATCTACGTGATGCCTGAGTGAGATCACCCGCACTAAGCTGCAGTTCGTGTTTTAAAATGTTTGTGTGGTTGATCCTCTCGGCTGCCCTACTCTTAATGCTTTTGATTGACATGGGCCTTCATGTGTTTCTGGGAGAAAAAAAAATGGAAGGATAAATAAAATAAACAAGTTTGTGTTACTCTAAAGTTAGCAGTGTGAGTGAGGGGTGTGTTTGGAGGTTTTTAGTAGGACAACCATAACTAGATGAGAATGAGGTTGTGTGTGTTAGTGAAATTGATTAGTACCATTGTAATGTTTAGCTTTGTTTATGTTTTATGAAAGAAGAAAAACAGTAATATTATGCATGTTTCTAATAGTATTTGACATGATATTCTCAGTAGTTGTATAAGTTGATTTGGGGGACATACTAACAAATGTGTGCCCATTCCTGGCAGCAGCACCTTAGTTCGAATTAGGAAATGAGTACAGAGAGAGAGGTTGTAGAAGTTAAAAGGCTAGAGGGATGTTGGGGTGTATTAGTAGGGGTATCACAAGTTGGAAGAGGGAGGTAATAATCCCTCTTTACAAGACACTGGTTAGGCCCCATCTGGAGTACTGCATGCAGTACTGTAGGCCACACCTTCACAATGACATTAACAAAATTGAGGCAGTCCAGAGAAGGACAACCAAAATGGTACAGGGACTGCATCAGAAAACATATGAGGACAGATTAACGGAGCTCAATATGTATACCCTAGAGCAAAGGAGGGAGAGAGGTGATATGATCGAAACATTCAAACACCTTAAGGGCATTAACAAGGTGAAGGAGTCTAACATGTTTCAACATAAGAAAAATAGCAGGATAAGAGGACACAGCATGAGATTAGAGGGAGGCGTATGGTTCTCAAAAGAGGTGGCAGGGAAGGTTAAGGAGAAAAAGGCTGCATTCAAAAAGTATAAGGAATCACAGAAGGAGCACAACAGGGAACTGTATCAGTTAAAGCAGAAAGAAGTGGGGAAGGCAGTCAGAATAGCAAAAGCCCAAACCGAGGAAAAAATAGCCAATTCAGCTAAGAAGGGGGATAAAACCTTTTATAGGTACATTAGGGAGCATAGAAAGGTTAAGGGAGGAATAGTGAAGATTAATAAGGGAGAGGGGAGATGGGCAGAGGGAGACAGTGAAAAGGCAGAGTTACTGAATGAATACTTTTGCTCAGTATTCACAAAAGAAATGAGGAGGCGTTACCTAAACCAGACAATAGAAGCACTCTGGGTAGGGAGGTTGACACCAGTCCATTTACAAAAGAAAGAGTCCTGAAAGAACTCCTAAAACTAAAGGTGGACAAAGCAATGGGGCCTGACAGGATTCACCCCAGAATCCTAAAAGAACTAAGGGAGGACCTAGTGACACCACTGACCACACTTTTTAACAAATCATGGGAGGATGGGGTGGTACCTAAGGACTGGAGGAGGGCAGATGTGATTCCCCATTCACAAAAGTGGGAGCAAGGCAAAATCAGGAAACTACAGACCTGTAAGTTTGAGCTCAGTGGTAGGGAAAATGATGGAATTACTTCTGAAAGAAAGAATTGTTGAGTACCTAGAGGCCATCGGGGCACAGGACCAAAAGGAGCATGGATTTACAGCAAGAAGGTCATGTCAGATGAATCTAATAGACTTCTTTGACTGGGTGACCAAAGTAATAGACCAGGGAGGGGCTGTGGATATGGCCTACCTAGACTTTAGCAAGGCATTTGACACAGTCCCGCATAAAAGATTAATAATCAAGTTAGCCAGCCTGGGAGTGGGTCCCAGGGTGGTAGCCTGGGTGGCAAACTGGCTATACAACAGGACACAGAAGGTAATAGTGAATCGAACACATTACGAAGAAAGGGGGGTCACTAGTGGAGTACCTCAGGGCTCAGTACTGGGTCCAGTCCTCTTTAACATCTTTATAGGTGACATTGCAGAGGGTCTGGAGGGAAAGGTATGCCTCTTTGCAGATGACACAAAGATCTGTAACAGAGCTGATACACAATGGGGGGTAGAAAGGATCAGAAGGGACTTGGCAAGGTTGGAGGAATGGTCAGACATATGACAACTTAGATTCAATGCAAAGAAGTGCGATAATGCACCTGGGAAACAAAACCCAGGAGAAGAGTACACAATAGCAGGGGCGGTACTAACAACAACAAAATGGAAAGGGACCTGGGGTAGTCATATCTGATGACCTAAAGGTGGGTAAGTAATGTGAGAAGTCAGTAAGGAGAGCCAGGGGGATACTGGGATGCATAGGAAGGGGCATCACAAGTAGAACAAGCATTTGTCAATGCCGAATGTTTGCTTGCTGGCATTGGCAGTGGTAATGTAGAAGTTACAGAGCTGCGTAATAGGAATGGCAGTGAAGTACTGAACTGAAGCCAACCCCACCACCACCCTGCAGAGAGTGACAGGCATTGGGGTGTGCATTTGGGTCATCAGGCATAACGGCCTCTCCATTTCACCACACCCCACCCTGCAGACACTGACAAGTGTCACGGTGTGCCTTGGGGTCTTTGGCCCTTATGCGCACCCCATTCCATCAGGAAATACAGTGAGATGGGTGCGATATAGGAGAATGGGGTGAACTTTGGGGCTGAAGAGTCCAAGGCATACCTCGATGCCTCTCACTGGCTGCAGGGTGTGGAATGGTATGAGCATTACAGGCAAGAATCCCAAGTCACACCCCTGATGCCTGTTATTCTCTACAGGGTTGGGCATTATGGTTGGAAACCCTAATACCTCAGGCATTCGTTGGTATTTTCACTCCAAATTTTCAACATGTATTTTTTGTGACCCCACCTCATGAACAGGGGGAATATCAGTTTGTTAGCCGAAAGCTGCTTATGCACAGCGACTACGGCATTTAGCACCACAGGTGCAAAACATTCGAACAGAATGTAAAAATGACAGCTGTACTGTTCATGGGGAGGTGTAAAATGGCAATGTTGCAAATCTGCAGTAAAAATATTTAAAAAATGGTGAAGTCATGGCGTACATAGAAACTGTACAGCGCACACCTGTAATATAATTAGGTTGGGGATATTTTACAGCAGATTGTCAACTCAGGCATTTTGGTGCCTCGATCATGAACAGTGTCACTGTGATTTTCTTTATCTGTGCGAACAATGATTCCCCACAGCGACCATGCATCTCAGCGCTGAAAGTGTGTAAACACACTTCAGCCATGTTGTGAAAAATGACAGCTGTACTGTTCATAAGGAAGTGTGAAAAATACCACTGGTGAAAATCTGGACTGAAAATATTACAAAGTCATGAACTTACGAGGGTGCGTGGAAACTGCGCATTGCTCACTCGTAACACAGTCATTTTATGGACTTTGTCACCAAATTTTCAACATAACCATTTTAAGACCTCTGCTCATGAACAGTGTAACTGTGATTTTCTTAATCTGTCTAAACATTGCTTTTCCTTTTTCAACAACACCATTGTGAGCTACATGTGCGAAAACACATTTTGGGCGACATATGAAAAATGGCAGCTGTACTGTTCATAAGGAAGTGTAATAAATGGCAATGTTGAAAATCTGGAGAAAAATATTAAATTTGCAAACTTACGAGCATGCATAGAACTGGCAGCGACGCCAGAAAACAGTCATTTTAGAATTTTTTGCCAAATTTTCAACATAGCCATTTTAAGACCTCTGCTCATGAACAGTGTCACTGTGATTTTCTTAATGTGTCCCATACATTGATTTTGCACATACTGCCATTGTGCACTACATGGGTGGGAACACATTTTGGGCAAATGTGAAAAATAACAGCTATACTGCTCATAAGGAGGTGTGGTAAAATGGCAATGTTGAAAATCTGGAGTGAAAATATTGAAAATTCGTGAACTTCACGGTGTCGTGGAACTGCGTAATGCACCCTAATAAAACAGTCATTTTAGGAATTTTTCACCAAATTTTCAACATAGCCATTTTAAGACCTTTACTCATGAACAGTGTCACTGTGACTTTCTTAATTTGTCCCATACATTGATTTTGCACACCGACTGTGCCATTGTGCGCTTCATCGAGGAAACACGTTTGGGTGAGATGTGAAAATGACAGCTATACTGCTCATAGAGAAGGTGTGGTAAAATGGCAATGTTGGAAATCTGGAGTGAAAATATTGAAAATTTGTGAATTCTGGCGTGCATAGGAGCTGTGCAGCGCCGCTCGTAAAACAGTCATTTTAGGAATTTTTCACCGAATTTTCAACATAGCCATTTTAACACCTGAGCTCATGAACAGTGTCACTGTGATTTTCTTAATTTGTCCGTACATTGATCTACATACCGACTGCGCCATTGTGTGCTACATGGGCAGAAACACGTTTGGGTGACATGTGAAAATGAAAGCTGTACTGCTCATAAGAGGTGTGATAAAATGGCAATGTTGGAAATCTGGAGTGAAAATATTGAAAATTCGACCTTACGAGTCTGCGTAGGAACTGCGCAATGCACCCTCGTAAAACAGTCATTTTTAGGAATTTTTTCACCAAATTTTCAACATAGCCATTTTAAGACCTCTGCTCATGAACAGTATCACTGTGATTTTCTTAATTTGTCCTGTACATTGATTTCGCACACCGACTGCGCCATTCTGCGCTGCATGGGTGGAAACACATTTTGGGTGAGATGTGAAAAATGACAGCTATACTACTCATAAGAAGGTGTGGTAAAATGGCAATGTTGAAAATCTGGAGTGAAAATATTGAAATTTTGCGAACTTACGAGCCTGCGTAGGAACTGCGCAACGCACCCTCGTAAAACAGTCATTTTTTGGAATTTTGGCACCAAATTTTCAACATGGGGTTTTTGGGACCCCTTCTCATGAATGATGTCACTGCCATGGCAGTATTCAGGCCCAAAGGGTGATTTCACAGTCACTGCACAGTCACTGCGGCGAAATCACGCCGAACCTGAACCACCATGACAGTGACATAATTCATGAGAAGTCCCAAAACCCATGTTGAAATTTGGTATACTCTAAAATGCCAGCGATATGCAATAAAGTTGAAACCCCCTATGTAACCCATTATACAGCTTACGGCATTTCCTCAGTTCGCGATCGGCTTTGAAGAGTGCAGGCGTGTTCCAGGTCCACGAAGATCGTCGCTTCGAGTCCGGAGGTAAGTATGGGGTGGGGGTGCGGGGAGGCTGGGTGCGCAGTAGGTGGGTGCGGGTTGTGGGAGGGGTTGGGAGGCAGCGCCAGCGACAGTTTTATTTTACAGGTCTTAAAAAAAAAAGAGCGTCGTGGGGCGTTTGCCACGCTGGGGTGGGCTCCCAGCGTGCACTAAAGACTTGGGGTGTTCAGCCGATGGGGATTGGGCACCCCATTGGCAAAATAAAACAAAAAATGCGGCACCGTTTGCCACGCTGGGGTGGGCTCCCAGCGTGGCACAGAGACATGGGGCCGTTCAGCCGGCGGATTGGGCACCCTGTTGGCAAAATAAAAGCAAAATCACGGCACCGTTTGCCACGCTGGGGTGGGCTCCCAGCGTGGCACAGGAGACTGGAGGCGTTCAGCCCGGCGAAGTTGGGCACCCCGTCGGCAAATAAAAAAATTGTGGTGCCGTTTGCCCGCGCTGGGGTGGGCTCCCAGCGTGGCACAGAGGGCGGGGCGTTCAGCCCGGCGGGGATTGGGCACCCGTCGGCTATTCAGTCTGAGCGCGCGTCTGTCTGTGCGTGGGGAGCTGCGGCGTGAGCAGCCGATATCTTATCGGTGCTCACTCAGCGTAGCTCCCCTCAATCAGGTGCCACTGCATTTTGGAGCGTGTCACAGCTCCAAAATGCATTGGCCACAGGCCGCCGCCGCCTGCCAGCCCACTGACTGAATTGGAGGAGGAGGTGACACACCTCCGAAATCTCCGATCAAGGCACTATGTTTCTTGCACATGCGTGCAAGCAAACATAAAATGGAAGTAGTTATCCCTCTGTACAGACAGTTGGTGGGACCCCATCTGGAGTACTGTCGCATTTTGGATACGCATCTACGAAAGGACATAGACAGGATGGAAGCAGTCCAGAGGAGTGCAACTAAAATGGTGCAGGGTCTGCATCAGAAACCATATGGAGAGAGACTGAAGAGCTTAATATGTATACCCTTGATGAGAAAAGGAGGGACAGAGGGACATGATAGAAATGTTCAAGTACCTCAAGGAATCAACAAAGTCCAGGAGGGTAGCATCTTTCAGAAAAAGAGATGTGTAAGAACAAGGGGGCACAATTTAAAGATAGAGGGGGGGACGGTTCAGGGGTAATGTGAGGAAATTTTTTTTCATGGAGAGAGTGGTGGACGCATGGAACCGCCACCCTGGAGAGGCTGTGGGGTCTAAAACAGTGGAGGAATTCAAACATGCATGGGACAGACATAAGGCAATTATAGTGGGGGGTGGCAGGAAGTAGGCTGTTGGTTAACTAAAATCTGCAGCTTATCCAGTAGGTAGGGAAATGGGCAGACTGGGTGGGCCAAGTGGTCCTTATCTGCTGTCAAAGTCTATGTCTCTATGTTTCTATGTTTCTAAGGTGTAATGTGAGGAAGTTCTTTTTCACAGAAAGGGTGGTGGATGCATGAAACGGACTACCTCAGGAAGTGGTGGATATGAATACAGTGCAGGGCTTCAAACAGGCATGGGATAGGCATAAGGGAGCAATACAGATGAGTAAGACTAGATAGGCCATTGGCAGAGTACAGGGCTATGGCACATTCATAAAGCAGAATGATGGGCCTTATGGTCCTTATCTGCCATCAACTTCTATGTTTCTGGCGGGGGGGGGGGGCATGCCACTGCTGCAGTACCTGGCAGGTGACTGTGGGAACCGGCGGTTGGTTGCCAAGCTTAGCCCCATTATGGTTTAGGAAAGTGTTTGAGTGTAGGTTTAGGATTTCGAGAGCATTAGAGTTCCACTGCTCCGGAGGTGTAACCAGAGGAGTGCTCTGATCCCTTGGGGAGGGAGAATGGACATATCTCTCCTCCAAACAGGTTGCTGGTGCAGCCTGGTTAGTGTTCATCAGGAGGTGAATGTTTTCAGTGGAGGAAAAGTGTAAGCACCTTCTGGGTACTAATTAGTTACATTTCTGAGTGCTAAGTGTAGTTAGGGAGGAATTTGGCGCTGTGGTGCTTGTGAATCTGGGATGTAGGGCCTGCTTGCTGCCAGCAGGAGGCCTCCCAAGGGATATAAAAGAGAAGAGTTTTGGGCACAGCAGAGAGACCAAGGTGGGGGATGGGTCAGACCCAAGAAGAGAGGCGGGGGTGTTGAGCTGTGAATTCTGCCAGAGGACTGCGGCAGGGCCAGGGTAGGTCATTTGCCACCCCGGCCCTCCACCCTTGAAGACCCACTATGTGGAAAGCAGCGGTTCGGGTGTGAAGTGAAGGGGAGCACTGGAGCAATGAGTGGTGCCTGTCAGTGCAAATGGGAGCTGGAGCCAGAGGAGAAGAAATACAAAAAGAGGCCCGCCAAGTGAGCTTCGGCATATTGGAAGGGTAAGCACCAATGGGGCCTGTAGCCCAAATAAATTTTGCCCGTGGATGAGTTCAGCAGTGGGTCAGAAGGTATCCTGAGAGCGGGCCCACTATGGCAATGGGACCTGAGGTGCAGCTTGGAAGTGGCAGCCTGGGCAGTTGTGGGTGTGGTAGTGGTAGCACTACCCTGTTCCCCAGGCTGGAGGCCACTGCAGAGTTGGGACTCCCTGATTGGGCAGCCTGGGCAGTTGTGGGTGTGGTAGTAGTAGCACTACCCTGTTCCCCAGGCTGGAGGCCACTGCAGAGTTGGGACTCCCTGATTGGGCAGCCTGTGGAGGCAGGGAAAGTTCATTTGGGGGGGTGATGTTTGGGACTCCAGCAGGGTGGCAGCCCATCAGGTGCTCCAGTGTGGTACTGGCAGAGGTCCCCCTGATGAGTCGGTTCAGAGGCTGGAATTGCTGCATGAGCAGAAAATGCCGGAAGTTACTGGGAAAAGGCCAGGGGTAAGCACAACTGCCCAGAATAGGGCCCAGCTGCCATGCATTGGCATCAATGATTGGATGTATGAAAGGGTCTCTGGTGGTTCAGTCCTAAAGGAACATCATATGAAGTGCAATGAAGTTAAGACCTTAAAGTAACACATAAGCTTCATAAGCTATATGGCAACCCCCCCCCCCCCCGGAGAGTTTAAAATGTTGCAAGGGCAGTGAGGTGAAAGGGATCAGGACAGTAGAAATGTCTTGTGCTGTCGTGTTCCTATGTAAAGTGATGATTAAAAGGTTAAAGATTGGAAAGAAACAGCCTGCCTGGGAAAGTCTGAGGAAGGGAAAAGCAATGAATGTAAGGTGCTGCTTGTTACAAGAAGTGGTGCTTAAGTTTGGCCCAGTTTCGGCCTGCCATGATATTGCTGTCAGGAATTTAGCCTTCATGGCTTAAGGGAGGTCTGCATGAAATGAATCAGTCTGTTAGCTCAGGAGACTGTTGCAGTAAATTTTCCAGCTATGTCTGTGAGAGGAAACCCACTGTATGAAACGTCCCCATGCTCCATGGAATGGTCGTTCCTGTTTGAAGTTAATTAAAGAATGTTTGTACTTTTGATTCTGGAGTGGACAATGAACTTAATCAATTAGAATGTGCATGCTTGCCTGCTAACCAGTATTCCCCCTGCAGCCCCATAGAACACCCAGCAGCAGATTTGGTCCCCCAGCTAATGTGACTCCTAGTCACTCCCAACATCGAACCAGGTAACAAGCTATTTTTGTTTCTAATTCCTTGAACTGTGATTGCTTCATTTGTATAGCACCCCTCCCACAACTTACCATCCAGATACCACCAGATGGAGAGGGGGGCTTACAACTATACCAGACCCCTCCCTGACCCAAGTCAGTGGGAATAATCTATTTCACACTGGCACCTTGCTAGAAGCTCCCACTCCCATCCCTCCCCTTGTGACCTCTCCCCTATCTCTCAATACTCTCTACCCCCTCCCTAGGTGTCCCCACCCTGTGAAGTAGCGGTGGCCCCCTTGTGCCCAACACCCCAACGGTGAAACACGGAAAAAGACCAATACAGTGACAGTCACTGTAAAGGTCCGTTTCCGTGTTTCGCTTTCCCCCAGTATTCTGACCTCTCTCCGGACCAGCTCTGGCCTGGAGTTGAGAATCCTAAAGTCCAGGGGTTGCAGGGGGCACAGCCCTCCACAGAAAACACTGGGGGACAGGGCGGCACAATACCTGCATCGGTATTGTGCCGTTGCTCTGCAGGAGGTCGGCAGTTTTACTGTTGACCTAGCTTGGTGCTTCCATGAGGTAGGGGGGCCATGGCATTGGGTCCTCCCCTCCTCGACTCTCCCCTGCCTTCCTGCCTCACATTCCCCTTTCCCCCTCCTTCATAAGTCTTCTTAACTCCAATCTAAGCTGCCTCACCTCTGTCTGTAACTGATTTAGGTTCCTGCTCACTGGTCAACCACTCACCTCCCACAGTATACCCTGAAACATCGCCGCTGGCAGCCCCTACAAAATACCACCTGACTCCTGTCCTACTGCCTCTGCATGCTCCCACACCACTACATGCTATCCATTCCAGTCCTGTTCTCATTGTTATACAGATATGGTAATTTATCTCCTTAGTACCTAACAACCCTCTCCTACCACACTTATGTAGAGATACCCCAGATAGGGTGCAATTGCAGCCCCTCTGATTCCTTTGTCAGTTGACCATAGATAGGGTTTAACTGCAACCCTTCCGACTCCTTTGTCAGCTTGCCCTACATAGGGTTAAGCTGCAATCCCTCTATTCCCCTTTTCTGTTGTCTTATTCTAGATAGGCAGTACTGTTGTCCCTTGTACTCCCTCTGTAGGCCTGTTCTAGATAGGTTATAATATTATACCCTGTGTGTACATCCACATAGGGTTACCTCAGATAGGGAGAGCATTAGATATTTGTTTGGAACCAACTGGGGAACATAGTGCAGAGATGACAGATGTTCTTGTTGGGTGCCCTAGCTATGTCTTGAAGTGTAACAGTTTTGCTTTTAAAGGTCAACACTTTTTGCAACTAAATGGTACTGCAATGGGGGCATCTCTTGCCCCCAGTTATACAAACCTCTGTTTTGGGTTATGGGACAGCATGGTTATATAACAGCATTACATAAATCCATTTTACAGCTCTCTCATTTTCTATAGATGTTACATCGACGACACTCTTTTGGAGTGGCACAGAAGAAGTGCCTTGCTTATTTAAAACATATCTAGCAGACAACAAAAGTAAGATTCACACTTAAAAACGATTGTAACAAAAATTAATTTTTTGATCTAGCCATTATGGGGGGGATTCTAGCTGTCACACAACCCATCTGATCAAAAATCAAAACATATCCAAAAGTCAGTTCCTGCATATCCACAAGAACTGTAGCAAAGCAGTAGGCTTTGACGAAAGAGCAGACGAAATGACCAATAGGCTTGTGACTAGAGGATACAGAGATCAAAATATTGTGAGTGCAAGAGCTTGGGCTATCAGACAAGAAAGGGCAAATCATTTAGTCCCTCATCCAAAAGAACCTGATTAAAACATGGATAATATAAAATGTATTACAATTTATAGTGTCAAGCAAAAAAAAATTAGGGATATTATCGTAAAAAAACTTGCTGGTTATCCAAGCAGACCCAGTGTTTACTTGGTTTACTTGGTTTCAAAGGACAAAAGAAGGCTACTGCCCATCGAGATTGTTCCCCACCACATTGGTGGGATAATTATACCTTGAAGTTGTTAGACTCGAGCCAACAATCCAGCCCCTTTTTGAAGACTATTTTAGAGCTACTGTTCACTAAGTATTGTGGAAGGAGATTCCACAGTTTGGGGGTTCTTACTGTAAAGTAGTTTAACCTTTTTGTTGTTTTAGCTTTAGATACAAATATCTGGTTGTTATGATACCGTGGGGGAAGTCCAGCTGGAAGAGAAATGTAAGCCACAGTGGTGCATTAACTCCTGAGAATTCTTGATTTTGTACAATAGGAGAAGGTCACCTCTAGTACGTCTTGTGCGTAGTGAGTGTAACCCTGTAACTCTTAATCTTTCCTCGTAGTCAAGTTTGGATAAATAAGGGACCATTCTTGTGGCTCTTCTCTGCACCCTCTCAACCCTGTCAACATCCTGCCCAGGTAGGGACTCCAGCAGGGGATCCATAGTCCAGATGGGGCCTGACATAAGCTCTGTACAAGGGGATTATGCATTCCTGTGTCCTAGACACAAACGAACATTGGATTTGAGTGAGCAAGGCATTAGATTTCCTAGCTATCATCCTGCAATGATCACTAGAGGATAGTTTATTATTAATGATTACCCTGAGATCACATTCTAATGGTGACACATGAAGGGCCACACTGTTCAGAAAATAAGTCTGCCTAGGGTTGTTCTTACCAAAGTGTACAACATGACACAGGTGTTTTTCACATCACCAAGGAGTTCTCATGCACCTCCACTAATGTGGTGTATTGTATTCTTTGCAGGAAGTGTTCAGCTATTTACATCGGAGAAACTGGTAGGCGTCTTGCTGACCGTTTCAGGGAACATTACAGAGCAGTCAGGAATGGTGAAACTGCTAAACCCATTGTATCCCACTTTATCTCCAGGGACTACAATGTCAATGACCTTTCTGTTTGTGTCCTTCAGCAGGGCTTCCGGGATCCTGACCATAGAAAAAACATGGAAGCCAAACTGATCATCCGCCTTGGCTCCCAGCAGCCCTCTGGTTTAAATGATAGACTTATTTTCCACTAACATCTTTCAGCCATCCCTTTTTTCCCTAAAGTCAATTTGTTTTGTACTCATTTATTTTTCATTTTCACCATATGTCTCCATTTCTGTCTCCTTCCCACACATTTGTCACCTTTCAGCCTTCTTACAAGGCCCTGTTAATTAGTCTCCACCTGGGAACTTCCCCAGCTCTTTCTCTCCCATTATGTTTTATCTTTCCCATCATCACCTTTTTGTTTCACAGATTCTCTCTTAATCTTACCATTTATCACTTCTTCTCCCTTAGCCTCCCCCTTCTTCTTTCTCCACATATATATCTCTCTCATTTTACCTCTCCTCTACACTAACTTGTTTTTTTTCTCTTTTAGATATTTCCTGAAGAAGACCTAAGGTCGAAACGTAGATTTTTAACTCTATTTTCTATTTTCAGCGTGCATTTAATATAACCATTTTGTTTTGCAACATGACACTTGTCTGAGTTGAGTGTCATTTTGTTTAAAACTGCCCATTCTTCGATGGATTTTAAGTTATTCCTCATGGTTTGTCTGTTTGTCGATGTAAGAACAGAGCCACACAGCTTGGTGTCATCAGCAAATTTTGAGAGAACATTTTCAGGGCTAGCCTGCAGATCACTAATAAAGATGTTAAACAGGGTGGGTCCCAACACAGACCCCTGTGGGACCCGCTGGTCACACTCAGTGGGTGGGAAAGTGAGCCATTAATTCTGACTTGCTGATATCTTCCATTCAACCAACCTGACACCCAGTTAATTATGTAGTAAGAGAATCCCATATCATTCATTTTGTCAAGTAGGATGTCATGAGGGACTTTGTCGAATGCTCTACTGTAGTCAAGAAGTATCACATCCATAGGGATGCCATTTTCCAATGCCGTACTGACATGATTATAAAAGGAAACCAAGTTAGTAGTACAGGAGTATCCCTGTCTAAAGCCATGTTGTGTAGTGTCAGTCAAGTTACCCCCAATAGATTCGTGCTCTAGTAGATTCTTAATAACTTTCTCCATGATCTTGCTTATAACAGAAGTCAGACTTATCGGACGGTAATTTTCTGGTCTAGAATGGTTACCTTTCTTAAAGATTGGGACTACAGTAGCCATTGTCCAGTCCTGAGGGATAATTCCCTCATATAAGGATTTGTTGAATATAATTGAGATTTGTTGAATATAATTGAGAGTGGTTTAGTAATAGCAGCAGCTGTCTCTATTAGAAATCGGGGGGCTGATGTTATCAGGACCTATTGGGCAAGAGTATAACCAGACTGCCCCAAGTGATATTGTAACCCCTAGGTGGCACTATCCCAGGGGCTACTGTTCCTGCCTGCTTGGCTAGTAGCAGGTTAAGGGACCTGGGTAATGAAACGGGTGCCTCCACCCAGAGGTCAGGGTTGTTAGTGGTCAAGCTAACCTGGGCACAGCCCTCTGGGACACTGTAACCCCCCTCTTTTCCCTTCTAGTGGCCTGAACAATATACAGTAATTACTTTCAAAATGACCCTTATTCACTAGACAATTACCTACACTGTTTGCACTTACCACCAGGGCTGGTTCCTCTAGCTTAACCCTGGGGACCCCTGTAAATCAAGGTTAAGCACAACAAATAGCAACAATGCAATACTTTTGGCACAAACTGGTACCACAGTCAGGTTAAATGCAAACAAAGTTAAATCTGATTTATTCAGGGGACTTGAACAAGGGAGGGCCATAATCAGGTTGATTTGCTTAAGAGCTATATTAATCAGACAGTTATGTATGCAGTTCAGAGTCCCTACACAGTCACACACTCTGGGTACCCAGGTAGGAAAACGGTGGGCTAGCCAGGAGCGTTGCAACTGGTTTGGGCCCTGTGATGGAAGAAAGCAACATGCACAACACACACTATTTGTAATCCAGAGCCGGAGGGCTCAGTTTGTGAAAGAATAGGCAACAAGACAATCAAATGGCAACACTTTTAGATTTAGCTGTTGTTGTAGGGAGCTACCCTGATGTTTACTCACGATACCCAATACTGGTCACAGGCAGGACAAAATTGAGACTGCAGGCTGTTGAGCTGGTGTGCCTGGAGAAGCAGGCCCCACACGAATCACCGAGGTGTTGTTTCTGTTCAAGGCGTTGAGCAGGGGGCTGATCCCCAGGCCAGTCTCTCATTGATGACTTTCTCTGCATAGCAAGTATTCTGGCTGGGCCAGTGTAGCAGGGCCCAGGCAAACAGAAATGGATACAAATTCAGTCTGTAGAGCTGGATACAGCCTCCAGAAAACAAAACACAGTTCAGACACACAGTGGGGAACCAAATCATAACCCACTATAAGCACACAGCACATTCACATGTAAGGAAATTCCACTGTACCAGGTAAATGGCTCTCCGGTCACAATTACAGAGTCTCTGCACAATCCGGGAGTTCAGAGGTAGCTGGAAGTCCTGACAGGCCGATTGCATTCAGCAAATCTTCGGTCTTCTTCAGGTTAAAGCCTGGTCACAATTCAGTGGCTTAATTTGCTCTCCAAATTCAGATTCAGTCTGAAAAAAGCACAAGTTCCCTCTCGGGAACTGCAGGTAGGCATGCAGGCCACACTCAGGCCTTTCCACAGTTCTCCCACACAAATCCACTATGGATTGCTGCTCAAACTATCTTTAACTGTTACTTCTTCACTTCCCAACTCAGATCTAACTGAAACTGCAAGCAGTATGGGACTTTCCCCAAGATCCAAAAGGTTTGGTTGGCTGATCTGTCTGTCAGTCACAATAAGGGCTCTCCCTCCAGGTTATTTTAGGTGCCAAAAGTCCAAAACTACAATTCCTACAAGTTTTGCCCCACCAAGCCCCTGTAGGCAGGCTCCATTTTAGAGTCCCAAATGTACTGATTGGCTCATTCTGCAGTCCAGGACCAAGATGATGAAAACAAACAGAACTGTCCATGCTGCAAAAAAAGGCAGTTTAGAACAAACTGCAATATTAGTACTACTCTAACAAATGATCAGCAAACAAGTACATCTTCTAACAGAGCTCCCTCTCAGATTAATTATGACTGCAATCCAGGCAGCTCTTAAAGGGACAGTACACAGAGGCTATACAGGCACTCTCTGGCAATACATTTAAACTGCTAAAACGCAGAACACCAGCCTGGTAGTGAGCATTCAGGCAAGCTCAAGGAAGACTTTTTGGGAACCCCCATTTGTAGGGGGGTTACAGTATATTGTAGGGGAAACAGAATCAGAGAGACATTCTTGTTCACATCCTTCAACCAGTATCTAGTACATCAGTACAAACCTTGTTAGGTCCAAAACCTTTGGGTTGCACATTATGTGGCCATTGCAAATTTTGCAAATATGTAATCAGAGATAATATTTTATATGTCCTACAACAAGAAGAAATGTTGACATCAGACATCTTATTACATGTAGCACAGCCAGTGTGAGTTACATGGCAGTATGTGAACACGGAGCATTTTATATTGGTAAAACAATAAGAGGATTTAAACTCAGAACTGGTAAACATTTGAGAGAAATAATTGCAGATGTTACAAACATCCTGGCAGCACACATCAAGTACACCGGGGGAGGGGCTCGCATGGACAGTAATTTAAGGGTCTAGAAGTGGTATCCTTAGGATCCAGAGGGGGTGACTGGAACATAGAGGATTGTGTATGAGCAGTCATACATAACAAGGATATTCTTGTATTGAGAGGTTTCCTTGGCAACGGATGACCTCGAGAGCGCAGCTCGAGAGGTACTCTGTTACCAAGGGAACCTCAAGATATGTGAATTCCCTTGTTTGTGTATGACTGCTCATACACAATCTTTTATAGTGTATGGGCAGTCACAGCATAGAAAATCACACAAAACCAGCTGGAGAAGACAACAGAGAATAGAAATGTTAACATTTTCCTTTTTTTAACTGACACAGTGTGCTGCAGATGTTTCTGCAAGTTCAAGTTTAAAAAAAAAACTGCAACTTCCAGTTTAACTGGATTGAGGAAAGCAACTATGTGGCAGCATTCCAAGTTGTTATGCTGCAGTAGTGACACAGCTAGTGCAGCATAACAGCTGTGATGACATAGCTACTGCAGCATAACAACTCCATTCTGGTTATGGATTTCTATCCATAACATACAGAATAATGTATGGGCACCCATACACAACAAGGCTGTGTTTCCATCGAGGGGTTGAGATGACAGCATATGAACCTCGAGAGCGAAGCTCGAGAGGTCCATAATGTCATCTCAACCTCAAGATGGAAACACATGCCGAGTTGTGTGTGGTTCACCATATTCTATTTTTTATAGTATATGTTTTTTTTACACTAGAATGACAGACCCTCACTGAAGTGAAAACAAAAAATATTGCCATTTCTTTGGTCTGCTTCCATATCAAATTCACATTTCCAGACTTTTGAAAGGTAAAAGGTATGACTGGGCACTGGGTGGTTAGTAAGTAGCTAGGTGTAGCATAAATGAGAAATTTAAAATTGTATGACCTTTGAACTGTGCATAACAACTGTTCAGAATGTGCATAATAACACTTTAGAATGTGCATAACGGTTTAGAATGTGCTTAACAAGGATTTTGAGCAGGCTGGTTTGTATGCATAACAAAGGGTAACCATATACTATAACATTCTACCATACGCTATAATCTACTTCTACACAGAGAAGCATTCTGAATGGTTAAATTGGGGTCTTTACATGCTAGATTTGAGGTATCACTTCAGACTGTTTATAATGAAATGGCTTCCTATGTCTGTTATATAAGTTGCTTTCTTATGCCATTACATTTGATTGGGTATGTTGCTCTTTTGTATATGTTATCCTAGACATTGTGGATGGAATTGACATTGTACCTGTTTGCTCGTGCAATTTCATAACATAATTGCCCTTTTCTGCTATATAAATATAGCAGTAGTAAAAATGTTATTCATATACTGTAATATGATTCAAAAACTCAGTTGAGCAAGGTCATTTCCAGTAAGATCCTTATGGCACAAGATTGTTATATAAAAAATTTACATTATTCCTGTGTTGTTTCACTATAACGTATTTAAAAACTACTATCAATTATCCATGACTAGACTTTCTAAATGGAGTCAAGATCAAACATTACAGTTATACAAAACAGGAGTACATGCATCATGATATACTGTATGAGATGCCAAGGGAGAACTATTTCTTTATTTATTTATAATGTTTCATAGCTGGGAAAGGCACTCTGAGCTGAGGCTCATTTCCAGGTGCAACCGGGTTGGGGGGGGACAAATACAAGAAATGTACAAAGCTCATAAGTTACAGACATTGTTAGCATAGCACAGAGACACGGATCCACCGAGGGTCCTGCCACAGAGGTCGTGAGAGCTGTTGAAGTTGCCCTCCCCACCCCGAGATAAACACCAGAGACATGGATCCACCGAGGGTCCTGCCACAATGGTCATGAGCCGTTGAAGCTGTCCTCCCCACCCCGAGAGAAACACCAGAGACACAGACCCACCAAGGGTCCTGCCACAGAGGTCCTGAGGGCAGTTGAAGTTGCCCTCCCCCATCCACCCCCGAGAGAAACACCAGAGACATGGATCCAACGAGGGTCCTGCCACAGAGGTCATGAGGGCCATTGAAGTTGCCCTTCCCCATCCTTCCGAAACACCAGAGACACGGATCCACTGGGGGTCCCACCACAGAAGTCACAAGGGCCATATAAGTTGCCCCCCCCCAAGAGAAACACCAGAGACATGGATCCACTGAGGGTCCTGCCACAGAGGTCGTGAGGGCTGTTGAAGTTGCCCTCCCCACCCCCAAGAGAAACACCAGAGGCATGGATCCACCAAGTCCTGCCACAGAGGTCGTGAGGGCTGTTGAAGTTGTCCTCCCCACCCCAGGAGAAACACCAGCGACATGGATCCATCAGGGTCCTGCCACAGAGGTTATGAGGCTGTTGAAGTTGCCCCCTCCCGAGAGAAACACCAGAGACACGGATCCACCGAGGGTCCTGCCACAAAAGACGTGAGGGCCATTGAAGTTGCCCTTCCCCCCCGAGAGAAAAAACAGGTAATTCTCCGAACAAGCCAGTGCCAGACCGTGGTGATCAGGCCTGCAAACTGCAATCAAATCCAAATGTGGACCCTACTGATGCGTTGCGTAGGCTCCACACCTCCCCCACCACCACCCTTGCTCAACTTGTCCTTATATAGGCGGCGGCTGAATGGTTGAACCAATCAGCCCACTTTTCCATCTGCAGCCTATACCCTGTCACCACTAGAGGCAGCTCTGCTCTGTTTTGTTCTCTTCTCTTCTCTTCTCTGTTCTCTCCCTTACTACTGGCTATCACTCACCCTCCCAACTCCCTCCTCCTCATCATGCTTCTGTAACCCCCCTGCAAATGGGGGTTCCCAAAAAGACTTCCAGGAGATTGCTTGAATGCTCCAAGCCTGAATGTTGTTTGGCGTTTAAGCCGTTTATCTGTGAGTGCTTTTAGAGCCTTTGGTACTGTCTCTTAATGAGCTATCTGCTTGCAGACATAATTAGTTTGTATGGGGGGACTGTGTGTTTTCCTGCTTGGGTCCTGCTCGAGCTACTGCCAAATCACTCCGTTTGTGCCATCGCTAAGTGGGCAGAAGGAGCACTCTTCAAACATGTAATTGTTTGCTTGTAACCTGTTAAAGTAATAATGAAAATGCAGTTTGTTCTAACCTGCTTGCTTGCAGCAAGGACTGTGCAGAGTAGCTGCCTCATGTTGGTTCTGAACTGCTGAATTGGACCAATCAGTGTGGGGATCCTTTAAAATGGAGCCTGCTCTGGGCGAATCAGAACTTGGACTCTCCTCTGGAGCCAGCCACAATGGGACTGTATGGCAGATGCCTCTGGGAATTGTAGTTTGGACTTCGGCGCCTTTTCATGCACCAACAGGGGGAGTCTGATTGTGAGTGACTGCCAAACCAGCCAACTGAACTGGGAGGAACTCAAAGGAAATGTCTGGCTCTGTCTACTGGAAAGATCAGATCACTTTGGGCTGTGAAGAGACAGGGAGCTGTGTGCTTCTTGGGTGTGTAGTTTTAGCGCGGGAATCGTGTGTAAAGCCCTAAGTTTCAGTCTGCAGCTTGTGCAAGCGCCTGTTCAGACTGAATCCGACCTGTGAAGAGAATCAAGGAGATCTGAAGAGCAGAAACCAGGCTCACCCTGTAGAAGACTGGAGAAATTGCTGAATTGCGCTCGGTCTGTCAGGAACTGAATCTGCTGTGTGTTCTCCCGGGTATTGTGCAGTAATTGCGATAGGGATCGAGAAGCAGCCTGCCTGGTATAGTACTTTCCTGTTACATATAAATGTATGTAGTGCTTGTGGGGAATCATGTTTCAAATCCCCTGTGTAGTGAATTGAGTGCATGAAGCTGGAAGTAAACCCCAGCTTAATCCAGACTACATCCATTTGCTCTAAACTGCAGTGGGGTCCAGTCACAAGGACCTTGTCCACATGATCAGCTCCTCCTGGCAATCGAAGACAATCTGCCTTCCATCCAGTTCCCAGCATTGAGTTTGTGAGTACAAAGCAGGGTAGCTCTCTGCCATCTGTTTACCAAATTACAAGTGTGTCATCTAATTGTTGCTTTTTTCATTTCTTCATGAACTGAGCCCTCTGGCTCCGGATTACAATTTGGGTATTGTGCAAGTGTTTTTCCATCACAGGGCCCCAACCAGCTGCACCAATCCTGGATAGCCCCCCCCCCCCATCCTGGGTACCCAGTGAAAGTGACAATTTGGGACTCTGAATATGCGCACAGTACTGTAATTATTAATGTGTTTAATCTAATTAACCTGATTTCCCCCTTCCTTGTTACAGCTCCTTAAATAAATCAGATGTTTGTTTCGGCAAAGTTACCCTGACTGAGGTATTCATTTATGTTAAAGTATTGTACTGTGGCTTTTGTACTGTATCATCTTGTTTTACAGGGGGTCCCCAGAGTCCAGTCAACAGAGCCAGTCCTGGGGGTAAGTGTATATTGTGAAGATATTTCTGATGCACTGTGTGGGCCACTAATGGGAAGAAAGGGGGTTACAGTGTCCCAGAGGGCTGTGACCAAGTTAGTTTAACTACTGCAAACCCTGACTTCTGGGTGGAGTCACCCGCCATTGGACCTAGGCCCCTCAACCTGTTAGTAGTTACGCAAGCAGGGGTAGTAGCCCTTGGGATAGCGCCACCTAGGGGTTACACTTCTGTTTATTCTTTCTCTCTTTCTCTTCTGCACTGTCCCCTGTGCTCATTCTCCCCTCCTCAAATTCCCCTATCAGTCAAGCTTCTGGAGCCACTGACTACCCTAGGGCCAGCTGGATACCACCCCCCCCCGTCCACACTGCCTGGCATCCAGAGACACCAGAAAAGCTCACCAAGGAGAACCCCACCTGTACTGCATCCCCGCTTCTCCCAGGTGATGGGACCTTCCCCCTGCCCACCTATACCACATACTACTATGACCACTGCCATAGACGGACAACCCTACTTAGGACATTACTTCTTCGGGTGCCGCACCCCAAGAAACCTATGAATCCTCTACCTCCTCTCCCTTCTCACCCTCTCCTCTTGTTGGCCCCCTGTACTCTATCCCTCCCTATTACCTCCCTTTCCAACTCACCTGGGACCCCTGCTCGCATAGCTCATCGTATCAAAAAATCGGCCTGGAACGCCATGCTCAGGTACCTCCTCTTACTGCTCCTCCTTATATCCGGTAATGTCCACCTTAATCCTGGCCCAGTTGCAACCTCAGCGCCATACCATACCCCCATCAACGGGCTTTGCATTACCAGCCTCAATGTCTGTAGCCTGCTAAAAAAGTGGAACTCTTATCATGGATGGGTCCACCAGCATCAGCCTGATGTCTTGAATGAAACCTGGTTCTCCCCCCTGACCCCAGACTCGGTGGTAGCCCTGCCTGGGTTCAACCTCTTCCGAGCCGATCGGCAGGGAAAATGTTGGGGGGGAGTGCCAGTTACGTTAAAGACTCAGTACAGTGCCAGCTACTCCCCCTCCCCTCGCTGGTATCCAGGCCTCAGGTCATTACACTCAGACGCACACTGGGTCACTCTCAAACCCCTCTTCTTGTCATGGCAGCCTACATTCCCCCTAGAGACCAGAAAGAAGCCTTCCACTCAATTCTGTCCTATCTCGCCACCCTCCCGCAACAAAATGAAAAAATTATTCTTGGGGATTTCAACACCAACTGGCTGGCTAAATCTCTCACCCCGCTTATAGATGCAGCTACAGCCCAAGACCACACACAAGTAGTCCCCTCTCCCACTCATCTGGATCCCCACACCGGAGCCTCTTCCCTACTGGACCTAGTCTTCACCAACCATCCCCCATAAAATCACTAGCACCACGGTGCTACCAAATGCGCTTAGCGACCACTCCCCAGTTCTCTGCACATGGTCCTGCAAAGTGCCCAAGATCCCCCCCCAGGGTAATCTTCCATCACAAACTTGGCCCAGCTAAACTTGCTCTCCTAAAATCTCATCTCAGGTCACTGGACTGGTCCTTCTTAACTAATACCCTTGACCCTGACCTAGCCCTTGACCTTTTCATTCGCACCTTCTGTGATCAATTTGCCCTGCTTTCCAAAGGGATGGTCAAAGGTAACCCTGTCTCTTGGATCTTTGACCATCTCCTTGCCCTAATGCATTCTCACAACTCTCTTTGGCACCTCTCAAATGAGACTGGCCATCCAACTGATAGGCAGCGGTATAGAGAGGCCCGGAACAAATGCACATGGGCACTAGGCAAAGCCAAGAGCGAGCTTTATAAAGTTGCCCTCACCACTACCTGGGGCACAGGGCACAAATTCTGGAATAATATCAAGGAAATCGGTGGGAAAAACCCTAACACCCCCCCCAATCTGATAGCTGTTGATGGGCATCTAACCTCTGACCCCTCCAATATAGCCTTGGCCTTCAACCAAGCTTTCACTAACCTCAGCCATGTCCTTCCTCCTAACTTTCAACCCACCCCTGACCAGTCCCCCAGCTTACCCCTCCTTTCATCTACAGTGCATCCCCTCAAGGCTGATGAGACTTATCTTAACAATGTGCTAAGACACGCTCGCTATAGTAGTGACTCCTTGGATCTGAGGCTTCTCCAGCTCACCCTCCATGACGTACTCTACCCCCTCACCCATATTCTCAACCGTTCTCTCTGCCAAGGCAAATTCCCCTCCTTTTGGAAATCTGCCTCCATAACTCCCATATTTAAGAGTGGGGACTGTACTGCCACCAACAACTACCGGCCCATCTCTATACTCCCCCCCCATCAAAGCTCTCAAGTGCATTGTCAATGATCAGCTCACTGACCACCTCAACAAACATGATCTTTTCTGTAAACAGCAACATGGCTTCCGCAAAGGGAACAGTACTACTACAGCCCTTCTGGAATTCACCACACATATCCACTCCATCCTAGACAAAGGCCACACTACTGGTGCTGTATTTGTTGACCTTACTAAGGCATTTGACACCATCAATCACTCCCTCTTGCTAATCACGCTGTCCAACATTGGCTTCTCACAGGATGCCCTACACTGGTTCACAGACTACTTATTGGGTTGGTGCCAACAGGTCAAAATTGGCACTACCCTATCCAATAGGCTCCCAGTTCTCTCAGGGGTCTCCCAGGGGTCCATCCTTGGTCCACTTCTTTTCAGTCTTTACCATAACTCCCTTCCTAGTACCTGCTCCAGCAACGTACTGCTATATGCAGATGCTGTCCTTTATGCTTCCAGCCCTGACCCTCTGCAACTCCACCAAACCCTCTAGTCCTCCTTTAATGAAGCCAAACAGTGGTTCACTGCTCAATGCCTCATATTGAACTACAAGAAGACCAAGTTCATGATTTTCGCCCATCCCCAGAACTCTAGGAAGAAACTTTGCCCCCAGGTCCTAACTACTGAATTAACCCCTCTCGAGCAAGTGGAATCCTTCAAATATCTAGGCATCACCCTTGACCCGGCTCTTAATTTCCACCAACACATACACCACCTGTCCGCTGCCCTTAATGCCTGCCTTGGCCTGCTCTACCAGTTTAAACATTGCCTTACCCAAGACACCCTCAGAATTGCAGTCTCGTCCTCTATCCTCTCCCTCCTTGACTATGGCATACTCATATATAGCGCTGCCACCACCTCGGCCCTTAATAGGCTCTGTCTCTCCCTCAACAAAACCTGTCGCCTTGTACTAGACTGTGACCGCCTCACCCATACCTGCTCACTTTATAACTCCACTAACTGGCTCAACTTAGACAATAGGATCCAGTTCCACACCTGTCTCATGGCCAAAGAAATCACCCTAGGTCTCTCCCCCCCGGGCCTTGCCTCCTTAATCTATCTGGCTACAGCCCCAAAAGTAACTCATAGCTCCAGCAAGAAGCTGTTCACAGTTCCCCAATGTCAAACCTCCCTATTTCAAAGGTCCTTCAGCTTCAAGGCCCCCTCATGGATGAATGGCCTACCCAGCTTCATCACAAGCGAAAACTCTATTGGCCTCTTCAAAACCCACCTTAAGAGACATCTCCAGTCCTCAAACTGCTGCGACTGTTATTGAACCTGTCACTCGTTCCTCCCCCCACAATGACAACGGCCTCTAGCTGGCTTATACCCCCCCCTTGTCTTACTATATACTTATCTGTGTCACCCTAAGTTTGTCAGGTCCTGATTGCGAGCCTTACTTTGTACTTTAACCATGTATCTAGCTTGTTCTGTTTCCTGCACTGTATGTTTACCTTAATACTGTATTGTCCAATATATGTGACGTGGAACCTTTGTAAATGAGTCTTTGACTCAAAGGTACTTTCTGAATCCTGAATAAATAAAAATGTGTGAACAAATACATATGTAACCCCTAGATGGCGCTATCCCAGGGGCTACTACCCCTGCCTGATTTGCCACTAACAGGTTGAGGGGCCTGGATCCAATGGCGGGTGCCTCCACCCAGAGGTCAGGGTTTGCAATAGTTAAACTAACTTGGTCACAGCCCTCTGGGACACTGCAACCCCCTTTCTTCCTAGTGCCCACACAATATATCAATTACCTTCACAGTATACACTTACCCCAGGTCTGGTTCCGGCACTGGGACCTCCTGTGAAATGAGATACAGTGCAACAATCACAGTACAGTACTTTAACATGAGACAAATACCTCAGGCAGTATAACTTTGCTGAAACAAGCAGCTCTGATTTATTTAGGGGATATAACAAGGACAGGAAATCAGGTTAATTAGCTTATCACTCTAATAATCTACCTATGGCTCTGTGCACAGGCCTATCCCTATCAGTTACTGTCCCTGGGTACCCAAGCCTAGTGGCTAGTCAAACCGTGGCAGCTGGTAGGGGCCCTTTCACACAGAGAAAAGGAGAATTAAACAGTCAGCAGTACAGTAATTCCATTTGGATTTAATGTGGCAATTCAACAGGAGTGACCCTGAATTAGTACTCACGACCTCCAAATAAGATAGGGTCCTTCAATGTCAGCAGGGCTCACTTGAGGTACACAAACCTCTTCACACATCCATATAAAAGCACTATACCAGGCAGGCTGCATCTGTATCCGATCGCAATTACTGCACAATACCGGAGAACACACAGCAGATTCAGTTCCTGACAGACCGAGTGCAATTTTCAGCAATTCTTCCAGTCTTCTACAGGGTGAGCCTGTTTCTACTCTTCAGAGATCCTTTGATTCTTTTCACAGGGACGGATTCAGTCTAACAAGCTGCAGACGGAACTCTGGGCCTTACACGTTTTGACTAAAACTGCACACTGAAAAAGCACAGGGCTCCTTCCTTCTTCACTGCCAAAGCTCAACTGACACTCCAACTGACAAAACCGGGCACTTCCTTTGAGTTCCTCCCAGTTCTTGACTGGATTGGCTGTCACTCACAATAGACTGCTGCTGTTGGTCCAAAAAGGCACTGAAGTCTAAACTACATCTCCCAGAGTCACTGCCCATACAATCCTCTTGTGGCTGGCTCAGATTATGAGTCCAAGTTCTGATTCGTCCAAGGCACCATTTTAGAGCTAGCTTACCCCACACTGATTGGTCCAGTTCAGCAGTTCAAAACTAGAATGGGAACTAGCAGACACAGTTCTGACTGCAAAGAAAGCAGGTTAGACAAACTGTAATTTCATTATTACTCTAAATAATTTCTGGCAAACAGTTACATCTTTCAGATAGGTTCCTTTGCACTCCTAGTGACTGCAAAATGAAGTGAATTAGCAGCAGCTCAGTGGTACTCAGAGAAGCACACAGTCCCCCATACAAACTAATTATGTCTGCAAGCAGACAGCTCTTAAAGAGACAGTACCAGAGGCTCTAAAAACACTCACTGATAAATGGCTTAAATGCCAAACACCATTCAGGCTTGGAGCATTCAAGCAAGCTCCTGGAAGTCTTTTGGGAACCCCCATTTGCAGGGGGGTTACACATAGATTTAGCAGAGACAACAGCTAAAGCTCTTGGGGTTACGGACATTGTGAGCATAATGTCTAAACAAATACATAGATTCAGCAGACACAACAGCATACATAACTAGTCATACTAGGCTGAGTCAAGATAAGCAATTGCATTTGTAAGACACATGTACATAAAACATAATGTATGAGGTACAGTACTATAACTGTTCAAATCTGATCTACTCCACATGTATGTTAATATGAGAAGGAAAAGGTATTTGCAAGATATTACGTACATCACAGAATAGATAAGGTCAGCCTATATCTGTTACTGAACAGCATGTTGAGTCCACTACTGCTTGCTCATAATACTGTCTTTTTATTTTATTCACACTTATTTTGCCTTCTGTTTGTCTTAAATGTGTTGGAATATCATTCCAAAATGTTGGGCCCATACTGAAAAAATGGGATCTGCCCACTTCCAAATGTCTTTTAAGTAGCACAAATTCAACCCCAGCTGCAGATCTAAGTGAATTTTTGGTACAGCTTTGTTTTAAGTTTTCATGTACTGTAAGTATCCAGGTACCATGGTTCTATAACATGTATGCATAAACGTAAGGTAATGAACCCTCCTATGCTCCTACAATCTCATCCAGCCCAGTTCATTATAAAGGACTCATCTGTGGCTCCTACATGGGGGGCATCAAGGATGAAGAAGGAAGACCTGTTATAGATAACATCCAGTTTTGCTAGCTCCATGCTCTTTGCTTTTCAACTTGAACCTTTTTATTGAAAAACTTTTGCTTAATACAAAACCACAGGATAATACAATATAATAAGAACAACAACCAAATACTACAACATAGTAACAACATGTACATAAATGCTGAAAGTACAATCCAACAAGAATAAGGCACTGGTAATTAACAGAAAATACAAAGAATACAGCGGCACAGGCAAATAGCCAGTTTCAGATTAAACTGTGAACGAGCACATCTGCACGGTATACTGTGACTGCAGTGACATGGTCGATACCGACAACATCGTCACATCGCTGTAAAATCCACCTGGGACCCCGGCACCCTTCCCCAAGGTCCTGCACCCCATCCCCGACTCAGCTCCATCTCGGAGTTGAGAATCCAAAAGAGGAAGGTGCAGGGGACACAGTCCCCCGCAAAACAAGAAGAATGCACACACCGGCACCTTCCCAACTGCAGTAGCGGTCAATGTAGTGGTGTCGGGTTAACACTGCGTTGACATGAAATTGTCGATGCAGCATTGTGGATCTCATCTGCACAGTAGGACAATTCAGCAAGAACAAACCAGAGATACAAAAAAGACTGAGCACTCATATTGATCAGATTGGGACCAGGTAAACAGTTAAAAATGCCAGGCATGATAGGGGGCCAACAGGGGATAAATAAGGAAAGCAGTAGTGAAAAGCATATGTAACCCCCCTGCAAATGGGGGTTCCCAAAAGACTTCCAGGAGCTTGCTTGAATGCTCCAAGCCTGAATGGTGTTTGGCGTTTAAGCCATTTATCAGTGAGTGTTTTTAGAGCCTCTGGTACTGTCTCTTTAAGAGCTGTCTGCTTGCAGACATAATTAGTTTGTATGGGGGACTGTGTGCTTCTCTGTTTGAGTACCACTCGAGCTGCTGCCAATTCACTCCATTTTGCAGTCACTAAAGTACAAGGAACCTATCTGAAAGATGTAACTGTTTGCCAGAAATAATTTAGAGCAATAATGAAAATACAGTTTGTCTAACCTGCTTTCTTTACAGTCAGAACTGTGTTTGCCTAGTTCCCCATTCTGGTTTTGAACTGCTGAACTGGACCAATCAGTGTGGGTAAGCTAGCTCTAAAATGGTGCCTTGGATGAATCAGAACTTGGACTCATAATCTGAGCCAGCCACAAGAGGATTGTATGGGCAGTGACTCTGGGAGATGTAGTTTAGACTTCGGCGCCTTTTTGGACCAACAGCAGCAGTCTATTGTGAGTGACAGCCAATCCAGTCAAGAACTGGGAGGAAATCAAAGGAAGTGCCCGGTTTTGTCTGTTGGAGTTTCAGTTTAGATCTGGCAGTGAAGGAAAAAGAAACCCTGTGCTCCTTCAGTGCACAGTTTCAGTCAAAAAACGTGTGTAAGGCCCAGAGTTCCGGTCTGCAGCTTGTGTAACTGCTTGTTAGGACTGAATCCATCCTGTGAAAAGAATCAAAGGATCTCTGAAGAGTAGAAACAGGCTCACCCTGTAGAAGACTGGAGAAATTGTTGAATTGCACTCGGTCTGTCAGGAACTGAATCTGCTGTGTGTTCTCCCGGTATTGTGCAGTAATTGTAGTCGGGATAGAAAGCAGCCTGCATGGTATACTTCTTTTTACCATATAAATGTGTGAAGAGTCTCGTGGAGCTCAAGAGTAGCCCTGCTGACGTTGAAGGACCCTATCTTGTTTGGAGGTCGTGAGTACTAATTCAGGGTCGCTCCCTGTTGAATTGCCACATTAAATCCAAATGGAATCACTGTACTGCTGACTGTTTAAACTAATTTTATTTTTCACTGTGTGAAAGGGCCCCTACCAGCTGCCACGGTTTGGACTAGCCACTAGGGCTTGGGTACCCAGGGACAGTAACTGGTAGGGATAGGCCTGTGCACAGAGCCATAGGTAGATAGTAAAGTGATAAGCTAATTAACCTGATTTCCCCCTGTCCTTGTTATATCCCCTTAAATAAATCAGAGCTGCTTGTT
Organism: Neoceratodus forsteri; assembly: GCA_016271365.2. Lineage (NCBI taxonomy): Eukaryota > Metazoa > Chordata > Ceratodontiformes > Ceratodontidae > Neoceratodus > Neoceratodus forsteri. The sequence goes on along the minus strand of CM028133.1, from coordinate 77,671,674 downwards.
TCAGCAAAGTTATACTGCCTGAGGTATTTGTCTATGTTAAAGTACTGTACTGTGATTGTTGCACTGTGTCTTATTTCACAGGAGGTCCCAGTGCCGGAACTAGTCCTGGGGGTAAGTGTATACTGTGAAGGTAATTCTGATATATTGTGTGGGCCACTAGTGGGAAGAAAGGGGGGTTGCAGTGTCCCAGAGGGCTGTGACCAAGTAAGTTTAACTATTGCAAACCCTGACCTCTGGGTGGAGGCACCCGCCATTGGATCCAGGCCCCTCAACCTGTTAGTGGCAAATCAGGCAGGGGTAGTAGCCCCTGGGATAGCGCCATCTAGGGGTTACACATAAAGTGGGCTACCCACAGAGGTTAAGTAACTGGAGGGTTTTTTGGACATGGATGGGGTACCAAACATAAGTGAGACTGCAAAAAGGGATCCCACTTAGAGTGATAAAGATCCTGTTGGCCAGAGGTCACCAAGGATAATCATTCAAAAAGGGTTAATTTAGAGAGGGCAGAATACCAGATGAGGAGCGAAAGGAGAGAAGTAGTTCTCTAAGCCATGAGGAGGCATATAGCCTCCATTAGGGCAGCTAGAAGCCAGCATTGGATGGGATAGGGAAGAAATGCCAGACAAGAGTCCTAAGATCATTAGTTCTAGAGAGAGCAGAATGGGCATGGTTAGTATCTGAGAGCAGTCGGACAGTACCACCCACCGCCAGTTCTGAAGAACTAAGCAGCTCCAAAGGATAAGAAGCAGTCCTGCCACCGACTGGGAGCATCTCCAGCATGTTGAGTTTAAAGTTAAACCAGTGGAGTGTAAACTTAAGGTGTACAGTACCACCTGTGTAAAATGTTGAAATGAATTACCCACCCCTTGATGTCTTAAAGGACCTGATGTCCTACAAAATGCTGGCTGTCCATAAATTAGATGATATTTGTTTACCTAAATCCAGTTCCCATTTCACTTTATTTTTCTGCAAGACTGAAAGTTGAGTGTCCCGTAAGGTGCTATATATTCTTCTAGCCCAGCCTCTGGTGGTGCTCGCAGAATGGAGATTCTGCAGCCAGGACCAAGGGGACTGAGGGAGAAATTTCTTGTCACAAGCCCGAAGAGAGGATTTAAGCTGTAGGTAACACCAACACTCAGTTTTGAGTAATCCTGTGCATTCCTGCAGTTGTTGAAAAGAAAGGAAGGTATCAGAATGGGGCATAGAAATATCAGCTATTGTGAGAATATTTCTATCCACCCATTCCAACCAGTACTACTCCTGATGATGAGCTCAGGATTATTCCAAGGGTGTAGGTAAGGGGCCTAGGAAGAAGTTGAAAGGATTTAGGAGTAGCGATCAGCTTCATACAAGAAGTACAGATCTGCAAAGTGTTGAAGATGATAAGATGGGTAATAATGGCTTTATGGGGTTTGAGTTCAAAAAAGATGGTTAAGGCAGAGGACACCAGCAATGTCCGCCTCTAACCTCACCTATTAAGGGGAGTCTAACAAAGTGGACAAACCACCAAAATGCCTGCACCATACAGTAAGCCAATGCATAATCCACAAACCAGGGGAGGCCGAGGCCACTCCTGGACCAATGGGCATGCAGTTTGGTCTTAATGAGATGGAGAGGCTTACCCTTCCATAAGAAGTGGTGTACAAGATGGTCTGTCTTACAAAAAACAGAAGAGTGAACTGATAAGGGGAGGTTGCAGAATGCATACACAAGTTTGGTTAGAAGAAACATACGAATAGATGCAACTTTACCTGAAATCCCATTTCACTGAGTCAAACACCTTGCAGAAATTGACCGCAAGGGCCGTCATTGGGGTTTGGGTGGACTGGGCATAGAGTTTCAGGTTAAGCACAGTACATAGATGATCTGCGCTGGATCCTCCTTTATGGAAACCAACCCGAAGTGGGGCGTATCAAGTGAGGAAGGGCTTTCTCTAACAGGGAAGCAAGAGCTTTAGCTTTGTTAACTCCAGCCTCGATGCCCCAGTGAACATAAAGTTCCTGTAATCAAAATTGGGCAAAATCAATGAGGTCACCAACAGCTTTCTAACTTTTTTATTAAGGCAATGCTTGATTCTATACAATGCACCTAGACATCTCCTCACATTTTTTATTTGATTGTCCATATGAATATTCCATTTAATCTTTTTGTCTATCCAGACTCCCAAATATCTATACATTTGTGCTTGTTGTACAGTAACATGATCAAGAGTTTTAATTTGTACATTTGGGAGCCAGAGCCTGGGGAGAGAAAATGAAAAGGGAGGCCTGCCATATGAACTTCAGCACCTTGGTAGGTAAGCACTGATCAGGGGTATAAGCCCAAAGGAAAGTATTGCCTGTGGGTAGTTGCACTGCTGGGCCATATTGTTTAATGTGGGCAGGCCCATTATGGCAAATGGGGCCTAGGGCTTGGCTGGAAGTGACGGCCTATCCATTGAGGGTGTAATGGTGGCAGAGCTACCCCTAATCCCTGGGTTGGAGGTTACCACAGAGTTGGGACCCACAGTATGAGCTGCATGTGGAGGTGGGGAAAGTCCATTTGGTGAAATAATGTTTCGGACCCCGTTGGAGTGGCAGTCTGTTGTATGATCTGTGTGGCACTTGCAGAAGTCCCCCTGAGGAGTCAGTTCAGAGGTTGGAATCATTGATTTGAGTGGAGCATGCTGGTTTGGACTGGGATTAGTTTTGGGATGCCCAAAACCTCACAGAGAGGCCCAGCGACCAGCAGGGGAACCAGCAATTGGATCTTTGAAAGGATTCTGATGGTTCGGTTCTTGCTAAAGTACATCCATTTAAAGTATGAAACAAGATCTAAAGGGAACGAGAAGTATGCTTCAGTAAGAAATAACCCCTGGGGTTGGAGAAAGGGTATAATCTGTGAAAAGGTATAAGATCAGGCTGGTGGAAATGAATTGAAGAGAGTGTAAAGGTTTGGAACAGTAGAAACGTGTTGTGCTGTGATAAGCCAGAGTAACAGAATTGAAATGGGACTGCCTGATGAAAGAGTAAAAGAAAGGGTCAGTGATTGCTGCACAGAGAGAAAGAGAGAGAGAGAGAGAAGTGAGATTATGAGACAGTGAGGTGTCGCACATGTAAACTACTCATGTTTAGAAGCCTTTTTGGACCTTGGAACACTGTCAGGAGTTTTTGTCTGCACAACTTATGAGAGCCTGTATGAAAATATAAAGCTTGTTAGTACAAGAGGCTGTTGCAGTAGAGTTTCCAGCTATGTCTGTGAAAGCAACCCACCATTTATCACTCCCTGCTCCATGGAGTGACTATTGTTTTCAGGTTCAATTAAATCGTTCTTTGCCAAGTTGATTCTGGAGTGGACAATGAATTTAATTCTCTGTAACTGTGCGTGCTTGTCTTGCTAACCAGCCTTCCCCCCACAGCCCTCAGGAACCAGTGGCAGTTGGTACAGGTGCTACCGTGATCTCCAGTCACAAAGATTCAGGAACCCAGGAAACGAGTTATCGTCACTTCAAATGCTTTGGATTGTAGTTACTTATGTTTGTCAAGTGCCCACCTCCCACCGATGCACCATCTAATACCCCTAGATGGGGAGGGGGGCTCACACAGGGATACCTTCCAGGCCATCTGCTTTCCTGGAATTGATTTTTAATATTTCATCACAAACTTATTCTTCTGTAAATAATTCAAATCTAAATTCCTTGAACTGAGATACATCAATAGTATTGGACAGAGCAGTATTTTGACCCAAAGCTTCTATACCCATCCTAATGAAAATGTTGTTGAATTTTCAGCTGTTGAGTCATTTAATGGAACATCATGGTTGATTATTTCAAAGACATTTGGTATTTCTGCACTTTGTTGTCCTTGAAGTTTACTCATAATTTTCCGAAATTCCCTTGGATCTGACTTTACATTATGTGCTAACTTACTCTTTAAATATTCTTGCTTTACTCTCCTCACCTCTGAAGTGTAAATATTTCTCATTTATCTATACAAGTATTTATTCCAGTCATGTGAAGTATTGTTTTGTAGGGTTTTTTTTGCCTTTTTCCCATGTCTTATCTCTTTGTACGAAATGGTGTCAGGTGTTCTTAGCCAGGCTGCAGAGGTTTGTTTCTTACCACTTATATGCACAGCAATTTATTTCTGTGTACTGTAATTGTAAATATAATATTTTTTTACTTTTACCAATTCTGTGTTTTCTGACTCAGAGTATTGGTTGGGAGTGCAAAGTTTGTTGGGAACACTATTCTATAGTATTACCCCCTGTGTGTACTTCAACAGAGGTTTACCTCAGATAGGGAGTACCACCTACTCCACTTTCCCTGACTTCTAAACCTCCCTTAGTACTGCCCTCTCCCACTACCCCCTCCTTACCTTGCCTGCCCTCAACTGACCAGCAAGGCCTGTGACATGTGGTCCACTCTGCAGATGTCCTGACGACCCCAGAAGCCACTTAAACACTACACTCCTGCTCTGTGGCACTCATGCTTCAGGGTCGCTCACATGAGGAGTCGCTTGACTCTCTGGATATTTTATAGGAGAACTCTGCCCCACTATTCGCCAGCAGCTGTCACGTGATCACATCAGCCGATGGGCAGTTGTGGGAGGATTGCAGCCATTCTGTCCATTAGCTGCAGGCACGTGATCACCTCGTTGACCTTCTGAGCCTCCCTCATCATGCTGCACGCTCTTCTCCCCTTAGTCACCCGTGTATGCCCAAAATACACCTTAGAGCTCCATATGTGATTCAGGCTGCTGACTGGTTACCATTTCAGCCTTTAAGCACTCCTACTGTTTGTTCAACACACACTGAGAAAGAACCTTTGGTTTGGTCAATGAGGCAGTTTGTACACATGCCCAAACACTTTTAGTCTATTGGAATTGCTTTTAAATTTTATGTATAATCTTTTTTAAAACCTTTGGCGGTGTTCATATGAGCTGTTTACACTTGGTCATGCTATGTGCACAAAGCCTTGAAGACTCCTTCTGCAAACTCCTGTAATCTGGTTTAATATGTGCAGCTATTAACACATGGGTAAAGCCTTTACTTGAATAAAACCCTGGAATTGATAATACCTCCTTCCCTTGGTCAAACGCTAGCAGATTCACCCTGTCCAAACACTTCAGTACACTCTCTCATTTCAGATTGTGAACCCAGACCATGTAAAACACCCACTTGAGCACAGCTCACTCATTTCTGTTTGTGAGCACAAACTAAAATGCCCATGATATGCAGGTGATCCTTGATTCCACCCACTGCAAACAAGCAACCTTTGCTAGTAGCCTGAATTGTTTTGTTTCCGTTACTTGTTTTATATATATTGGGTGGGATATTCACACTGCTCCCAAAAAGTGCGCAACAGCAGGAGCAAGCGCAAGTCAGTTGCGCACATGTGCAATTGTCGTGATATTCAAACATGGAGCAAGGCCAATTGTGCAAGCAGCCAACGTCTGAATATTGCACAAACTGCGCCATAGCGCAACCAGGAAGGGGAAGCTGAGCAGAAATGATGCGCCATAGCGCAACAAGGCTAGCCCAGCTGAGCAGTCCAGAGGCGCCATAGCACAAGCAAAGAGACCCCCGCAGCATAGCAATGGAAGTGCACAACCAGGGAGGTAGGCAGGGGCACACCACCCATGCCACAGATGGGTACAGGGACACACTGCCAACCAACAATGTACCCCACACCCCAAGCACAGCGCATAACTGGGGAGGGATGGAGCAACCACTGGGCCATGGGGACAAGCAAACAAAGCACATCGGCCGTGTTACTGCAGCACACCTACTGTCAACCTGAGACTGGCACACAAAGGGGCAGAGCACCCCAGTGTCCAGAGTCCCCGCGCACAGCACTCCAGCACTGTGACCCCAAGACACCACCCATGCGCAGTGACCAGCACTGCAGGAATCCTCAGGCCCCAGAACACTGCAACCTCGTGAACCACAGAACCACACAAGCAAACCCACCATGATCACCCAGCAGTGGGTGGCAGCACACAGCAATACTGACTGGAAGCCTCACCCACACCAGAGACACCGCCCCACACACATGCACACACAAACCCATGACCATACCACACCTGATGCCATGCACACCACTGCAACTGAGCACCTATAGCCAGCTGCAAATCAGAGACCACCACAGTATTCATATCAAAATATATATGTAATAAAGATGCATAACAAGAACAACAAACAGTAACATATGTACAAAGCAGGGGTGGGGGTATGGGTATAAGGTAGGGGTGGGTAAGGGGTTGGGTGAACAACTGGGAGAGGGAAGGTGGGGGTTGCCGACATCTGGCTACCACCTGACAGCCTGCCCTCCTCCTTCTGCCTGGCGCTGTGCCCGTGGCCTCCTCTGGCGCCGCATGCCATGCTGCTGTAGGTCGAGGAGGATGGTATGCGAGTCCATGGCCACTCAAGTCAGCCTCCGCATGCCCTGCTCCAACATGCGCAGGATCCGGATACCTAGGACAAGGGATCAGAGTCAATGGCTGTGACTGTCCACATCCCTGAATCCCACCCATCATGCATGGCATACAGCCAAGTGCCCCGCTCCTGTGATGGACTGCACCCACCCACAGTGACCGTGCACAAGACATGCCCAACCAGCCAGCAACGGCCATGTGTACCACTGCACACACACACCGCCCATGTCCAGCACAGCACAACCAAGGCTGCCCAGTGACGTGGCTATGTGGTGGGATGCTAGTGCCACAGCCATGTGCCCAGTGCATGCATGGACCACCAGTGACACACACACACGCAGTGCCACTGGACAGTGATGACTGTCACATGTTGCGTGCATGGTAGTGTCATCCATGGAAGGTGTCCGTGCCCCCCCAGCATGCAATAGCATCCATGACGTAATGACACTCACCCTCATCAAGCCGCTGCAGCAGGTGTGGCTGCGGCTGTGGCTGCTGCTGTGGCTGTGGCTGTGGCTGTGGCACACCTCCTCCGCCAGCCACCCTGGCACCGTCATCCCCATGCCCGCCTCTGCTCCTCCACGCCTGTGGGAGACAAATGAAGAGAAACACATCAGTGAGATCCCAAAGCAGACAGCCCCTTGCCCCATTGAGTGTGCCTGCCCACACAACCAGACCCAAACAGCACACACCTGCAAACATCCTCACAGCAAACCATAGCCCAACCCACCCCCATGCGCAGATCACATTACACTGTCACCCATGCGGACAATACTGGTGCATACACAGCACATCCACCTGGCCTGGGCACAATGCCCCTCCTGGCACGTGACCTGAGGTGCTCAAGCAGAGCACACTCCCTCCTCCGCAGGTCGCTGTAGCGGTGCCTGCACTGCTCAGGGGGTCCTCCTCCACCCAGTGGCCTGCTCCAGGGCAGTGGCAACCTGCTGCCACACATGGGTGCGTGGGACCTGCAGGGGCACTCCCTCAAACAGTGAGCCATGGTGAGGCTCCACCACAGCCACCAGGTTTGCCAATTCCAAGGCCCCCATTGTGGTGCTCCCTGTGTGCCATTTTCAACATGTACAGGGCAATATGGCGCCCAGCGCAGCAACTTACGGAAATGCGAACAATACACTCATCACTGGCTTATTGCGCTGGTACCCGACAGCACTGTTGCTCCACTTCGCGCTGTCACCGAACAGGCGATAGAGCCGTCCACATGCCAGACGTACAGCGCCAGGGTGCAAAGGTCGGCCACAAGGTCATGGGTCAGTGGCACAAGGCCACGCACAGCGCCATCGGACGTCCACACGTCCTGCACGATTGGTCACCTGCGTGCCAGTGCCATAGTGGACTATTGCGCAGTACTGCCACAGCGCCATATGGTGACCAGCGCTGTAGCGCCACTGGCACAATGGTGGCCATGTCCTGAATTGCTGATCATGCACAGCATGTCATCAGCGCGGCAGATGCCTGCGTAAGCTACCTGGGCATGCACAATGCAGTGTACCACACAGTCACAGAAATGCGCCATTGGCTCAGCCGGCTCAACCGTAGTGCGCAAAGCGCAACGGCGCGATATTCAGCCGACACATGCAAATCATCTGATCAGCCATTCAAAGGCGCAGTGGCATGATTAGCATGTCATTAAAGTATGTGCCACTCTAATTTGCATGCATTGCGCTATAAATCGTGACATTGGGCTGCGCTGGCCAGATTCGGTTACTGCAGGTGAGAGGTGAGTTGCATGCTGTGTGATGTTCTGGCCAATGGTCATGGGATAACGCTGTAGTCTGCACAGTGACAGGTGTCCACTTCCACCCATACAGACTGACATGACCGAGCAGAGCCAAGGTGAGGGTGAGGATGGTGGGCGAAGGAGGAAGCCCAACTTCACCATAGCGGAGACAGAGGCCCTCTTCCAGGCCTACCTGGAAGAGGAGCCGCTACTGAGTGGACGGCGGGGCACCCCTCAGGCCCGTGCGGCTGCATGGGAGGGGGTAGCTCGGGCAGTGAACCTGCACGGAAGCCACCAGCACTCCATGCAGGAATGCAAAAAGAAGATGGGGACAGACCGCAGAAGGGTGAAGGAGAAGGTGGCAGCCCTCAGGGTGGCACGTGCTGGCACAGGCGGGGGCCAGCCAGCGGTGGCTGAGCTGACCCCGGCTGAGGACTGACTGGCTGCATCAATGCAGTGGAGTGCTGTAGAGGGCGTACCAGGAGGTGGATTCCAGACAGGTGGAAGCCCATCACTGCATAGTATGACATGGTGGTGGTGTTGGGGGGTGGGGAAGGTTGATCACATGCACTAACACGTCCTCACTTTCTGTTACAGATCCCGTTCATCTGCAGGGGACAGTGGTGGTGGGACCATGGAGTGAGGAAGACCTGCCACAGGTGGAGGAGGGTCCATCCACCTCTGTCACCAGCCGGCATGCACTGCACCAGCATGCACACCTGGCTGCCACCTCTGTTGTCGGTGAGTCAGGTGTGGGGGGTGCACAGCCTGTGTCTCAGCAGTCTGGCATGCAAGCATGCCAGCACACTGTGACTGTGGCTGTAGCACATACCTGCACCATTGATGATGCAAGGACTGCAATGGGCAGTGACACGTGTGTGTCCCATGACGGACACACAGCAGGCCAGCACGTGCCCCTGGACCTAGCTGGTTCCAATGTGTGTGCAAGCACGTCAGCACAGTCCCAGGCTGTGCCTGTCAGCACCGGTGGGGCAGCACCAGTGGCTGTGCAGGTCTCTGGCACTGTGGCGGACACAGCTGTGGAACGACTGGTCCCTGGGGCACAGCAGTTGGAGGGGCAGCAGCAGCAGTCACCCACCAGATCTGGGGGTACAGGGTCCAGCAGTGGCACATGCACACCATCTGTTGACTTGCCCACACCTGGTCCTGGTGAACAGCGCCCATCCTCAAGGGGTGTTGAGCATCAGGCCCTTCCATACCCTGGGGGACAGAATGCCGATGTGGCACAGGACCCATTGGACGAGCACACCCGCCTGCTGCGGGCATCAGTAGAGCAGCAGATGTGGGTTGCAACGTGCGTGGAGGCACTGTGCATGGCTGTGGAGTGGAACAGCAGGGACAATGCATTGATCCTTGCAGAGATGGTCAGACTGCGGACGGATGTGACCGCTGCCATTGACAGGCTGACCCAGGCATTGGTCGCTGTCGTGGCTGCATTGGGCACACAGTCAGGTGCCCCTGTACCACACACCCCACACAGTACGCTCTCCACTCCCCGTTCCCGGCGTCATGCGACACCCAGACTGTCAATGCCGGGTTCTGCTGTGGGCATCCCGAGCACACCTGGTGCAGGTATGTTCGGCATGCTGCACACCCCTGTGCGGACAAGGTCGTGATTGCACAGTGGGACCCCTGGTGGTCCATCGGTGCCACCCCATGTGGCCCATGATCAGCCTGCCAGTGCTTCTGGGACACGGCGGGGCCACCCACGCATCCGCGGTGGCCGTGGAACAGTGCAACATGACTGACCTGTCTCCCAGTGCGGGCCCTGTCTGGTGCTGCCCTGTGTGCAATGTGTGTCATGGTGGGCAGTGCACTGGTGGGTGCCCTACCCAACACGTCGACACACGGACCACCTGCACACCCACCCGACTGCTGTCCACAGGTGTGTGTGCATGATGATGCCTGCATTGTACTGTACACCAAGGTGCAAGGGTGCCCAGCATCTGACACACGTACTTGAACAGTACAGGTGGTGGGGTGGTCTGTAGATCTGGGTGTTTGCCATGTCTGTTCCTGCTCTGCTGTGCACCTGCCCATGTCCGCTTTGTGCCTGGTGTGTGTGTGTGTGTGTCTCCATATAGCATGTAACTATTCACCCCTCCTTGATGGTGTGTTTGTGTGCCTGGACCCTTCCACTTCCCTTGCCATCATGCACCCCTGGTGTGTTACCCTGTGTGCCTGTGGGTTGCGCCTGGACAGTGTTGGTTGCACATGGCCCCTTGACTTACCTGTGTCAGGCATAATGCTCCTCCGTGATGGTGTCCTGGTGCAGCTGGGCCTGCTGGATCAGTCGGGGGTCCTGCCGTCCAAGGGGGGGCTGCTCATCACCATCATCACCGGCGCCACTGGCGTCCCATTGCTGTCCCCCTCCTCGACCTGAATGGCTATCCCACAGTCTTTGGCCATATTGTGCGGGATACAACAGGCCAGGAATATCCCACAGGCCTTTGAGGGGCTGTACTGTAGGGCACTGCCGGAGGTGTATGGCATCGAGGCGTGCCTTAAGCATCCCCAAACACCCGCTCGATCATGTTGCGTGTGGTGGCATATTGCCTCATTATAGCATTGCTGCGATGGGGTCATGGGCGCGATACGGTGTGAGCAGCCAGGACGGAGTGGGTATCCACTGTCACCTGTGTGAGGTAGTGGAGATAAGTTTCATGTTCAGGTCCATATTGCCCATATCCCTGTTTGCCACTACCATGGCACCTGTGGCATTCCACCTTGCCCCAATTTTGCAATTCCTACATGCGTACTCACCCACTAGATGGCCTGTGGGGATATCACTCTCGAATCGATGGCACAGTGCGGACTGATACCATATGAAGGCATCATGTGCTCCACCACGGTGTGTGGCACAGACATTGATTATGCGCCCAGTGGCATCACACACCACCTGGCAGTTGACACTGGAAAAGCCCTTCCTGTTCCTGTATGCAGCCCCATCAGGGCCAGGTGGCGTGCGAATAGCCACATGGGTGCAGTCTATGGTCCCTAGCACGCCAGGCATACGTGCTACCCTGTGGAACTCCTGCATGTTTGCTGTACGCTCTGCCGCGGTGCTGGGGAATTGGATGTACTCTGCAGCATGTGGCAGCAGTGCGCTGAGGAATTGGGTGAGGATGCGTGACGTGGCCGACTGTGTTATGCCTGTGGTGTCCCCTGTCGGCCTCTGGAAGGTACCCGTGGTGAGCAGACACATGCAGGCTGTTACCTTTGTCTCCACTGGCAGAGTGTGACTCCGTCATGAGGGTGCATGCATCACATCACTGCACAGCTCACAGAGCCGCCTCAGTATTGCCCTGTTCAGGTGGTACCAGCCCACAATCTCTACGTCTGAGTACAGCTCAAAGCTGATGCGGGCACGGTACTGTGTGTTGGGGGCATACCGCCGACGGGCCCTTCCACGGCCACGTCCCCCTGCAGCATGCCTTCTCACCCCCCTCATTACAGCTTCCATGTGAAAGCTGGCACTGTCCATCTCCCTGGCTTGTCCCCGGCTGTTGTTGTTCTGTTACCCCCGCTGTCCTGACTGCTACCTCCACTGCACCGGGTACACCTACTGGCCTCTGCAGTCTGTGGCCCCACACCTCCTTGTCCCTCTCCTCTTCTGTGCACTCCCAGGCCTGCACTGTTTGCCACTGTCTCCTGTTTCTCCCTGCCTCATGTGGCTTCCCTGTAGCGTTCTTGCGCCTCTTCCTTGAGCTTTTATTTTGGCTCATTTCCGCTGTAGCCACCTTCCGGCTCATCTGCTGTTGCGCATGCGCAAGTCTTTGAATATCGCATTGCGCCTCTTTATGCATGGGTCCACCCCCTTCAGTTGCGCATGCCTTCATTTGCATTGCGCTGTTGCTCAGCCTGTTTTCAGTGGCGCAACTGCCTCCAGCTGAATATCGCAGAATGGCGCAATTTCGGACTTCAACCCTTTTGAATATCCCACCCATTATATTTACGTATATCAAAGGGGCGCAGTAGTGCCCCTATAGTTAGGGTTGAGCAGGGGTTTCTATATTAAACCTAAAATTTTGCACTTTAATACCTTTGCAACCTTTCAACAGATTTCCACGAAATTTTACATGTGCAGTCTTGTGAGGTAGATCTCTTAATTTAGCAAGTTTCATTCCAGTCAAATGTGCAGATTCTGAGATGTGGCAAGAGAAAAAACTTAAAAAAATTACTGTTTTTTTTTTCATCGACTTGCGTCCAGACGTATTGGAATTTTGCTCTGCCATTATCAGGGTGGAAAGGTTTTGGCCCACAGATGTGCCTTTTGCTGGTTTGATGAAAAAATATTAATCCATTCGAAAGTTATTCAATTTTGGAAATTTTGGGTTCTGAGCATGCTCAAGATAGTCTTCTGGATAGAGGTCTAGAACAAAAAAAGAATTTGGTCCAAATAAAAAATGAGCCTTTTTCATGCTAGCTAACCCTTTTTCATGAGAAAAATTCCTTTTTCTTAAAAATAACTTTACAAACCCACAAAAATGACATCCCATAGAGAGAGCAAGACATGTACAGTATCTTGCTCATCAGGACTCCGTTAGGAACATTCTGCCATTAACTATTGGAATAGTGACCCAGAAATGTGTTTTTTTTTTTTCAAATTCTTGTTCGTGACTCACTTCTGCTTTTGTCATAATAGCTTTTTCGTTCAAACAAAAAAGGATCCCTTCAAACAAACAAAGATATTGGACTTAGTTTTTCCTCATTTTTTCATTTGAATGAAAATGGATCCCTTCATGGTGTCTCCGTAATTATGTAAATGTTCCCTGGTGTCTAGTGGCACCCCCTCCAGTGGCAATCCCCATTAATATTTAATTTGTCCCTGGTGTCTAGTGGCACCCGTCACCCTCAGATGGCCGTCCTCGCCATCCTTGTAATTAATACCATTTTTCCCTGGTGTCTAGTGGTGTCCCCCCCCCCACAATTGCTGTTCCTGTAATTATTAAACATTTCCCTGGTGTCTAGTAACACCGCCCTCTATCCTCTGATAGCCATACCCATTAATATTTAATTTTTCACTGGTGTCTAGTAGCCCCCCCAACCCTCTGTGCCCATCTTCGTCATCACCATAATTAAGTTTTCCCCTAGTCTCTAGTTGCACCCACTCACCCGCTGATTGCTGTTCCCTTTCTGATTTCATTGTTTCCCTGGTGTTTAGTGGCACCCCCCCCCTACCCTCAGATGGATATTGGCTGCTGAAATTAAGAAAACAATCCCTCAATGTTTTTTACGTTTGCTTGCGCGCATGCGCAAGGAACGTCTTGGGAGAATGGGACACTTTGGAGGTGTGCCTCTCCTGACCAATCCCCTGCTCCCTTGAGCAGGCGTGGTGGTCCTGCACCAATCCACACCAGTGCTGTGTATGACAGCGGTGGTCTTCTCTTCAAAGAAAACCACCGCTGTGTGCTTGCACCACGTCACGGCCCCCCCCAAATCTTTGCTGCCACACTGGGAGCCCACCCCAGCGTGGCAAATGTCCCCGTCATCTGCTGATGGGGTGCCCAATCCCCATCAGCTCCACGGCCTCCCAGCCATCCTTCTGCCTGCTGGAGCCCACCCCAAGCGTGGTAAGCGTCCCAGCGTCGTCAAAGTAAAAAAAACAAACCTGTAAATTGAAAGCGGTCCCACGCTGATCTCCCGCCCCCCTCCCACAACCGCACTCACCCACGCACCCCTGCCTCCCACACCCCTCACCCCATGCCTCCCGGACCTCGGCGCGATGATCTTGAGTGGACTGGGAACACGTCTGCACTCTTCAAAGCCGACCGCGAACTCAGGAAATGCCGGTAAGCAGTATAATGGACTAGATGGTTTTTTTTTTCAACTTTGTTGCATATCTCAGGCATTTTTTGGAATTTTTGCACCAAATTTTCAACATGGGGTTTTTGGGACCCCTTCTCATGAATTCTGTCACTGTCATGGTGTTATTCGGGCCCGAAGGGTGATGTCTCAGTCACTGTGAGAAATCACCTTTTGGGCCTGATTAACAAAATGACAGTGCCAGCGGTCATAAGGTGGGCTCTCAAAAAGCCTATTTTGAAAATTTGGTGGAAAAATTCCTTAAAATGACGGTTTTACAAGCGTGCATTGCGCAGTTCCTACGCAGGCTCACAAGTTCACGAATTTTCAATATTTTCACTCCAGATTTTCAACATTGCCATTTTACCACACCTTCTTATGAGCAGTACAGCTGTCATTTTCATCTCACCCAAAAGCGTGTTTCCGCCCATGTAACGCACAATGGTGCAGTCAGTGTCGAAATCAATGTATAGGACACATTAAGAAAATCACAGTGACACTGTTCATGAGCAGAGATCTTAAAATGGCTGTGTTGAAAATTTGGTGAAAAAATTCCTAAAAATGACTGTTTTACGAGCATGCATTGCACAGTTCCTATGCACGCTCGTAAGTTTGCAAATTTTCAATATTTTCACTTTAGATTTTCAACATTGCCATTTTACCACACCTCCTTATGAGCAGTGCAACTGTCATTTTTCACATCTTGCCCAAAACGTGTTTCCGCCCATGTAGCGCACAATGGCACAGTCGATGTGCGAACTCAATGTATGGGACACATTAAGAAAATCACAGTGTCACTGTTCATGAGCAGAGATCTTAAAATGGCTATGTTGAAAATGTGGTGAAAAAATTCCTAAAAATGACTGTTTTACGAGCGTGCACTGCGCAGTTCTACGCATGCTCATAAGTTCATGAACTTTCAATATTTTCACTCCAGATTTTCAACATTGCCATTTACCACACCTCCTTATGAGCAGTATAGCTGTCATTTTCACATCCTGCCCAAAACATGTTTCCGCCCATGTAGCGCACAATGGCGCAGTCGGTGTGCGAACTCAATGTATGGGACACATTAAGAAAATTACAGTGACACTGTTCATTAGTGGAAGTCTTAAAATGGCTGTGTTGAAAATTTGGTGAAAAAATTCCTAAAAATGACTGTTTTACGAGCGTGCGTTGTGCAGTTCCTACGCACGCTCGTAAGTTCGCGAATTTTCAATATTTGCACTCCAATGAGTTCCAGATACCTAAACAGCACATAGAAGCAAGCAACATTCGGCATTGACAAATGCTTGTACTTCTTTGTCACTGATTTTTTTAAGCCATGTCCAAGTGCCAAATACCACTGCAAATACCTGCAAGCGAACGTTTGGCATTGACAAATGCTTGTTTAAGCTGTAAAAATAAAGTCCATCACTGATCTGACCCCCCCACCCCAACTGAGCACCTACCGCCCCGCACCCCCACACACCCTCCTCACCCTTAACAGGTCCCAGGGTGAAGATCCACTGTCCGATCAAAGACACATATTGCTGCTGGAACTGGCAAATGCTATATGAGATATAAGGTAAGTGTGCTTCACTGTATTTTTTATTTATTTATTAAGAATTCAGAAATACACCTTTGAGCCAGTGCTTTTTTACAAAGGTTCCTCGTCAAGTAACAATGACAGATGGATATATCACATTAACATACAACATACGGTACTTATACAGTGAAGCAGTGGCGGTGTTCATCGAGTGACAAATGACATTTAAGTACACCACACTAGTATCTACATAATAGGTTAAACAAGGGAGCAGTATTGGTGCTAACATATTTGTAACATGGCTAAATATAGGCAGAAACATATTACAAACAGTAGATATTCAAAAAAGCAGCCATTGAGTTTGTCAAGTTTTGAAAAGCTACTAGGTTTAGGTAGGGGAACAGCACCCAAGAATTACACAGAGTGAGCCTAAAGAGGTTAATGAAAGGGGCAGCAGTTACAGAGAGCAGAGACGGGTGAGGGAAAACTAGGGCTGAGGGAAATAGCAGCCAATAGGCGTGTCAAGGAAGTGGAGAATAAGGATACAGGGGGACAGGGAGGGGAGGGGGGGAGAATCAAGATGGTGAAGGAAAGAGTACGGGATAGGTGTATGGGCTTGGGGTTGGGGTCAAAAAGGGAGGAAGGAGTGGGAGAGAGAGCTGATGGGAGAGAAAATGTGTATAGGAAGGTTATGTACAAGAACCATATAAGCGGCGGGGGTTGTGATGAGGACAAACATAGGTAGGAGGGACACAAGGCGGAGGATAAGATGAGGTGTGAGAACACAGTAGAGGAGCCGGCATTGCACAACTTAAGTGAAACAATCACATGCTGCACTAGTCACCAGGTGCTGGTGCAGTTTACGTTTCAATACGCCAAGCATGGCAGTGTTAGAGACTTCCACAGGAAGTGCGCTGAACCAGTTACAGGCTCTTACTTTATAGGAGCGTTGTCCTTGGGTAGTTTAGCAGTGGGGGACAGAGAAAGTTAGGCTTTCCAATCCTCTTGTTAGCAGGGGGACGTAGTAAGACGTGAGTATATTCAGAACCCTGTGGGGTAAAAGGCCTAGTGCTGACTTTTTGGTTAGGATACAGGTCTGATATTTTACTCTGCCCGCAGGCTGAAGCCAGTTAGCCTGCTCATAGATATCACATGTGTGAGAACAGTGTGCAGTGGAAGTGAGGAGCCAGCAGGCTTTGTTGAGTGCTAAAGCAATGCGCCGTAGCGTAGAGTCAGTGGCAGATCTGTAGATTACAAGCCCATAATCGATTATTGAGATTACAGAGCTCTGGACAGCGAGGTTCAGGGTTTCAGCCATCAGACAGTGCTTATGCTTGTATAGCAGCCCAATTTCAGTATTCACAGCTTTAGAGATGTTGTCAATCTGCGTGGCATATGATAGAGTGCTGTCAAGGGTCACACCCAGGTATTTAAACTGATATACCTGCTCCAAGGCAAAGCCAGAATTGTTGTAGATTATATTTCAATGGGGTTTTCAACTTTGGTACATTACTTTGCCATGTTTATGTTTGCTTGCACGCATGTGCAAGAAACATAGTGGCATCATCCGAGTTTTCGGAGGTTTAGCAGCCGTCTTCCAATTCAGTCAGTGTATTTGCAGGCACGGCCGTATTTCTCCAATGAATGCTGCAGCTGTCTATGACAGCAGTTGAAAATGCACTGCTGTACAGTTGAAGGGGAGATCTCTGCTTCAGTGAGCAGTGCCCCCCCACACGCACGCACGCACGCACATTGCGTGCTCATGTGCTCCCCCAAGCACATACTGCTGGCTGGACGGGTGCCCAATCCCATTGGCTCCACACCCCCCAAAAGTTTCCAGGTGCCACGCCTGGGAGCCCACCCGCGTAGCAAAAATGAGGTACGACGGGGTGCCCAATCCCCATCAGCTCCAGGCCCCCAAACAGCCTTCCAGCTGACCGCTGGGAGCCAACCCAGCGTGACACAAGTGCATATGGCCAGCAGGGGTGCCCAATCCCCGTCGGCTCCAGTCCCCAAAACAGCCTTCCAGCTGCCACGCTGGGAGCCCACCCCAGCGTAGCAAGCGTCCTCCATCGTCTTCCTAAAAAAAAACCTGTAAACAAAAAGTTCCCTCAGGGTCTCCCTGCCCATCCTTACCATTGTGCACCCTACCTCCCACCCCCACCTCCACCCCATACTTACCTCCGGAGCTCGTGAGGCGATCTTCGTGGACCAGGAACACGCCTGCAATCTTCAAAGCCGACCACGAACTGAAGAAATGCCGGTAAGCTGTATAATGCAATAAATAGGGTTTTTTCAACTTTAATGCATATCTCAGGCATTTTTTGGAATTTTGGCACCAAATTTTCAACATGAGGTTTTTGGGACCCCCTCCTCATGAATTCTTGAACTGTCATGGCGTTAATCGGGTGGTTTCACAGTCACTGTGCAAAATCACCTTTTGGGACCGATTAACGAAACGACAGTGCCAGTGTTCATAAGGTGGGCTCTCAAAAAGCCTATGTTGCAAATTTGGTGAAAAAATTTTTAAAAATGACTGTTTTACGATTGTGCATTGCGCAGTTCCTACGCACGCTAGTAAGTTCGCCAATTTTTAATATTTGCACTCCAGATTTTCAACATTGCCATTTTACCATACCTCCTTATGAGCAGTACAGCTATCATTTTCACGCCACCCAAAATGTGCTTCCTGCATGTATGCGCAATGGCACAGTCGGTGTGCGTAATTAATGTTTGGGACAGATTAAGAAAATCACAGTGATACTGTTCATGAGCAGAGGTCTTAAAATGGCTATGTTGAAAATTTGGTGAAAAGTCCCAAAAATGACTGTTTTAGGAGTGCACATTGCACAGTTTCTACGCACACTCGCAAGTTTGTGAATTTTTAATATTTGCACACCAGATTTTCAACATTGCCATTTTATTACACTTCCTTATGAGCAGTACAGCTGCCATTTTTCACATCTCGCCCAAAATGTGTTTCCGCACATGTAGCGCACAATGGTGTAGTCAGTGTGCGAAAGCAATGTTTGGGACAGATTAAGAAAATCACAGTGACACTGTTCATGACCAGAGGTCTTAAAATGACTATGTTGAAAATTTGGTGACAAAAGTCCATAAAGTGACTGTGTTACAAGTGAGCATTGCGCAATTTCCACGCAACCTCGTAAGTTCATGAATTTGTAATATTTTCAGCCAGATTTTCACCAGTGGCATTTTTCCACACTTCCTTATGAACAGTACAGCTGTCATTTTTCACAACATGGCCGAAATGTGTTTTCACACTTTCAGTGCAGAAATGCGTGGTCACTGTGGGACATCATTGTTCGGGACAGATAAAGAAAATCAAGTGACACTGTTCATGATCGGAGGTCCCAAAATGCCTGTGTTGACAATCTGCCGTAAAAAATCCCCAAACTAATTACATTACGGGTGTGCGTTGCACAGTTCATAAGCATACTCGTGACTTCACCAGTTTTTTTTATATTTTCACTGCAGTTTTTCAACATTGCCATTATTTACACCTCCCCATGAACAGTACAGTTGTCATTTTTCACATCCTGTTCGGAATGTGCTTTTGCACCTGTGGTGCTAAATGCCGTAGTCGCTGTGCATAAGCAACTTTCGGCTAACAAACTGATATTGCCACTGTTCATGAGGTGGGGGTCACAAAAAAACCATGTTGAAAATTTGGAGTGAAAATACCAATGAATGCCTGAGGCATTAGGGTTTCCGACCATAATGCCCCAACCTGTAGAGGATGATAGGCATCTGGGGTGTGACTTGGGATTCTTGCCTGTAATGCCCATACCATTCCACACCCTGCAGCCAGTGAGAGGCATTGAGGTGTGCCTTGGACTCTTCGGCCCCAAAGTTCACCCCATTCTCCTATACCGCACCCATCTCACTGTATTTCCTGATGGAATGGGGTGCGCATAAGACCAAAGACTCAAGGCACACCGTGACACTTGTCGGTGTCTGCAGGGGTAGGGTGTGGTGAAATGGGGTGGCTGCTATGCTTGATAACCCAAAGGCACCCCAATGCCTGTCAGTCTCTGCAGAGTGGTGGTGGGGTTGGCTTCAGTTCAATACTTCACTGCCATTCCTATTATGCAGCTCTGTAACTCCTACACTACCACTGCCAATGCCAGCAAGCAAACACTCGGCATTGACAAATGCTTGTTATGTTTGCTTGCAAGCATGTGCAAGAAACATAGTGCCACCATACAACTTTTTAGAGGTGTGCCGGCTGCTCTGCCAATGCCCTGATCCATTTTGCAGGCGCGACCACACCGCACCAATGAATGACCAAGCTGTCAGCAGTTCAGATGCAGTGGCATGCAGTTGAAAAAAAACCACCACTGCAATCAGAGGTGGTAACGTGTAAGCAATTTGCATATTAACGTCACATGTGTAACTAATTGGCATATTGACGTCACCCTTTACTGTGCCATGTCTGGAAAATGGCATTCCATTTATTTTTCCCTTTTAGTTCTGTGCTTGCATGGTGGTGGCTGTCGCCGGCTGCCTCTCACAGTCCCCATGAAAGCCGATGGGGGTGCCCAGTCCCCCTGCCTGCATGCCCCCTCCTAAGTTCATTTGCCGACAGGGGAGCCCAATCCCCATCAGCAAAATGTCCCACCCCCATTTGTTGTGTGCTGAGGTGGCTGCCAAATTCCCCTCAGCTCATGCATGCCCCCAAACACTCTGTATGAGCCAACAGGGTGCCCAATCCCGTCGGCTACAGCCCCCAACAAACACCCAGGTGGCATGGTAGGAGCTCACTCCAACATGCCAAACCAGCTATAAAAAGAAACCTTCCCACATTGTTTTTTTTTTATAAACCTGTAAACAAGAGAACGGTCCCTCGCTGTCTGCGGTGCCCCTCTCTCCCAACCCACACCCACCTTCTGCACACTCCACCTCCCCTTTCACCCCCCCACCCCATACTTACCTCCAGAGCCCAGCGCAAGGATCTTTGGTGGAGGGGGAACACGTCTGCACTCTTCAAAGCCAGCCGCAAACTTTAGAAATGCCGGTAAGCTGTATAATAGCATAAATGGGGGTCAACTTATGTGGATATCTTAGCCATTTTTATGGATTATGGCACCAAATTTTCAACATGGGGTTCTTGGGGTCCCATCTCATGAATTCAGTGACTGTTATCTGGTTATTCTGTCCCAAAAGGTGATTTTGAGGTCACTGCATGGAATCACCTTTCGGGACTGATTAACAAAACAACAGTGTCAATGTTCATGAGGTGGGCTCCCAAAAAGCCTGTGTTGCATATTTGGTGAAAAATTCCAAAAAATGATTGTGTTAGGAGTGTGTGTTGCGCAGTTTCCACGCACACACGTAACTGCGAATTTGTAATATTTTCACTCAAGATTTTCAACATTGGCTTTTTTTTCACACCTCCTTATGAACAGTACAACTGTCATTTTTCACATCCTGCTGGAAATGTGCTTTCACACTTGGGCACACAATAGCGCCGTCTCTGTGGGAAATCAATGTTCAGGACAGATTAAGAAATCACAGTGACACTGTACATGAGCAGAGGTCACAAAATGCCTATGTTGAAAATTTGGTGAAATAATTCCACTAAATGACTGTGTTACGAGCGTGCAGTGCGCAGTTTCCACATACGTTCGTAGCTTCAAGCATTTTTAATATTTTCACTCCAGATTTTCAACATTGCCATATCTTCACACCTTTCTATGAATGGTACAGCTGTCATTTTTCTCATCCTGCCCGAACTGTGTTTTCGCGCATCTGGCGCAGAATGGCGCGGTCGCTGTGGGAAATAAACGTTCGAGACAGAGTAATAAAATCACAGTGCCACTGTTCATGAGCAGAGATCCCAAATGCTTTCATGAGTTGGGGGGGTCACATAAAGGCCATGTTGAAAATTTGGAGTGCAAATACCAACAAATGCCTGGGGTGTTAGGGCTTCTAACCATAACGTCCCACCCTGTACAGACTGACAGGTGTCAGGGGTGTGCCTTTCAATTGCCAGCTGTAATGCTCACGCCATTCCACCCCCACAATGAAGCCAGTAACAGGCATCGAGGTGTGCCTTGAACTCTTCGGCCCCAGAGTTCACCCCATTCTCCTATACTGCACTCATTTCAGCGCATGTCCTTCTGAAATGGGGTGACTGTAAAGGCGAACACCCCAAGGCACACCTCAACACTTGTCAGTGTCTGCAGGATAGGGTAAGGTGAAAAGCTGTAAATGTTATGGGCGATGACCCAAAGGCACACCCCAATGCCTGTCCATCTCTGCAGGGTAGAGATGGGGTTGGCATGAGTTCAATCCTTCACTGCCATTCTTATTCTGCATCTGTCTAACTCCTGCACATCCAATGCTAATATCAGCAAGCAAACATTTGGCATTGACCAATGCTTGTTTATTTCATGTTGCATTAGTGCCAGGGAGGAGGAGGTCTTATAAGAGTAAACAAAGCTGGGCCTGTAGAATAAGCAGGGTGAAAGAGGGCTGCAGATTCTATGCTTCTCATTTCATGTTAATGTCTGCTATAAAACTACTGAAAAGTCTCTTTTTCTTGTTACATATTTTTTTTGTACCCTTAATGGCTGCGCTGGATAATTGGGTTGTTAATGAATGAGTGGGAGCTGTGATTAGGGGTGGGGTGTTGGGGCTGTTATTTGGGATGGTGTATATCCATGAGTGATGGCTGTGATTTGGGGTGGGAGGATGTTGACATGTGTAAGCTGTAACTGGGGTGTAAGGTGATGATGTGTTGTGGCTGTGATGTGGGGTGCAGTGTTAATGGGTAGGGGGCTGTGTTTGTTGTGTGGTATTGGTGTGTGAGGCTGTGATTTGGGGTGCATTGTTGATGTGATGGGGATATGATATGGGGTGCAGTGTTGGTGTGTGGGGGACGTGTGGGGTGTATTGTTTTGTGTGGGGGATGTGATATGGGTGCAATGTTTATGTGTGGGGGATGTAATTTGGGGTGTGGTGCGGATGTGTGAGCGATGTGATTTGGGGTGCGGTGATCATATGTAGCAGGTGTGATTTGGGTTAAAGTGTTGCAGAGTCAGGCTGGGATTTGGGATCTGAGTGTCTGTGTAGGGGCTGTGGTTTGGGGTGTGGTGCTGACGTGTTGTGGATGTGATATGGGATGCAGTGTTGGTGTTTGTGGGGGATGTGATATGGTGTGTGGTGTTATGTGTGGAGGCTGTCATTTGGGGTGTTGTTTAGATGTGTAGGGCCTGTGATTTGGGGTAAGGTGTTTCTGAGTCAGACTGCAATTTTGTGTGGTGATGTCAGTGAGTGAGGGCTGCTGTTCGTGGTGAGAGGATGTTGATGTGTGGGGGCTTTAATTGGTGGTAAGGTTTCGATGTGTCAGGGCTGCAGTGTGGGGTGTGGTGTCAGTGTGTGGGGGATGTGACTTGAGATGGAGTGCTGGTGTGAGAGAATTGTGATTTGGTGTAGGGCGTTGATGTGTGTGGGGTTGTTATTTAGGGAAGGATGTTAATGTGAGGGGCTGTGATTTAGAGTGTGGTGTTACTGTTTGGCTGTGATTTGAGGTGGTGAGTTGATGTGTGGGAACTACAATGAGTGTGATATTTGGGGACAGGTGTCTGTGTGGGGCTATTTGAGGTGGGATGCCAACATGGGGGGGCTGTGATTTGGGTTAATGTGTTTATTTTGGGGGCTGTGATTTGGGGTGGGGTGCTACTATGATTTGAGATGGTGTTCTAATGTGTGGGGCTATGATTTGTAGGGAGATGTTGAGTTTTTGGGGCTGTGATTTGAGGAGGGGTATGTGTGGGAGGGTTGTGATTTCGGGTGTGGAGTCAATGTGGGAACTCTGATTTGGGGTGAGGTGTCTCTGAGGGCTGTGCTATGTAGTGGAATGTCGATTTGTGAGGCTGCGGTTTGGGGTGGGTGTGTGGGGCTATAATTTGAAATAGAATCTTAATGTTGCAGGCTGTGTTTGGAGCTTGAGATATTGATGTGTGCAGGCTGTGATTTGGGGTGGGGTATGAGTGTGGGTGAACTATGATTTGGGATAGGGTATCTCAGTAGTGACTATGATTAGGACTGGGAGATCCGTGTGTGAGAGGTGTGACTTAGGGTGAGGTGTGATTTAAGGTGGGGCATTGATGTGTGGGAGCTATTAATTTAGTGCGAGTTGATGTGTGGAGCTGTGATTTGGGGTGAAGTGTCAATGGAAGGGTATTGTGATTTGTGGTGGGGTATCATCTTGTGGGGAGTGAGATTTGGGATGTGGAGCCTGTGTGGGAGCTGTGATTTGGGGTGGGGTATCCACATGAGTGAGCTGTGATTTGGTGTAGGGTGTCTTGGTGGGGACTGTGATTTGGGATGTATGTATGTGTGGGTGCTGTGATCTATGGTGGGGTGTCTTTGAGTGAGGGCTGTGATTTGGGGTGCGGTGTCTTTGTGGAGGCTCTGATCTGTAATGGGGTGTCAGTGAATGGTGTGATTTGTGGTGGGGTGTCTTTGTGGGGTCTGTGATTTGTGGTGGGGTCTTGTGTAGGGACTGTGATTTGGGGTGTGGGGCTGTAATTTGGGGTAGAGTTTCTATGTGGGGCTGTGATTTGGGGTGTTGTGTCCATGTGGGGATGAGATTTGGGGTGGGGTGTCAGTGTTTGGGGGCTGTGATAATTTTTTATTTTACAGTTTATTTACTGAGTTGAGATAGCTAAGCTGAGCTGCACCATCTCGTTTCCAGTGGGGTCCTTCTTGTACCCATGTAGACTGAAGTACTGGGAGGTTACGTGATTTATCCAGAGTCATACAGTAATTGACTGTAGCAGGGTTTGAACCTTTGATCTCCTGGTTTCCAAGCCAGTGCTTTAACTACTGGACCACACTATCTCTTGTTTGGGGTGGAGTGTTGATATGTGAAGGCTATGATTTGGGGCATGGTGTCGATATGTGGGGATTGTGATTTAGGGTGGGGTGTTGATGTGTGACACCCTGATATTGGGTGAGATGTCTGTGTGGGGCTGTGAACTGGAGTGAGGCATCAATGCGTGGCACTGTGATTTGGAATAAGGTGTCTGTGTGGTGCTTGTGATTTGGGGTGGTGTGTCAGTGTGTGGGGTTCTGATTTGGGGGGAGACGCCGATGTGTCTGAGCTGTGATGTGCGCTGGGGTGTTGATTTGTAGGGCTGTGATTTTGGTGGAGTGTTGATATGTGGGGGTTGGGGTGAGTTGTTGATGTGTGCGGGGCTGTGATTTAGTATGTGGTGTTGATGTTTCCCTAAACTCCATACCAAGGCCAGCAACAAATCTAATGACACCAAATAACCCATAATTCCGTCCTGGACATGGCCTCCAACTTGGGACACAGTCCCTCTCCACTGCAATGACCCAGGGTCCAAAAACAACCCTAGAGAAGTAACAAAGCAATGTAAAATAAATTAATTGTATAGAGTAACCAGGAATATTTTGACATTATGCAATATCTGCATAGTAAACAATGTACAATCTGTCTTTAATTATGTCCTATTGTAATGTCTGCCTAGTACGGAATGTACTAATTATCTTTAAGCTACGTATGTACAGTATGTATGTATGTACTGACGTGGAGCTTTTGCAAAGGAGTCATCAACTCAAAGGATTGTAATTCTGAAATTGTGAATAAAATAAATAAAAATTATGTGTGGGGGCTGTGATTAGGGGTGGAGTGTTGATGTGTGGTGGCTTTTATTTCTGTAGGGCCCTTGTTGGTATAAAACAGAAACCATGCTTTTGAAGTGCTGCAGCTGAATACCTTGAGGTTGGGGGCAACTCCAGACATCAAAGGCTGTAAGAACATGCTGGATAAAGCGTGTGTGTGTGTGTGTGTGTGTGTGTGTTGTGTGTGTGTGTGTGTGTGTGTACATGAACACACATTCTTGTATGTGTGCTTATGTGTCACTGTGTATGCTGTCGTGTGTATGTAATGCATGCATTTGTGTGTCACCATGTACGTGTGCCACTGTGTATAAAGTTTTTGGAACAGATATTCAGAATATATTTATTAGTGCAATGCAGTTTATAGTTTACCAAGTTGTTTCCCCAGATGCTTTAAAGATTTTGTATAGTGCAAAAAACAGTTCAAGGAAGGTGGAATAAAAAAAGAGTATTATTGCAAGTTTACAATATAAAACACTTAGTACAGCTCATGCGATTTGGTTCCTTGTGCACATTTTTGACAACTTTTTTCTAATCAGAGAATTGACAGCTCAGCATTCCCAGGGACATCCCCAGACTTGAAACTATGGCATATACTACTAGTGACATTTTTAAAAACTCTAGGCAGTGAAAGTTACAACAGGACAGCAACCCTGAACCAAAAAGAGCTGATACGAAACAGCAATGTAAGACTTACTGTGTTGCAGGGTCCTTTATTTTAGAGCAAAAAAGTGGTACATAACATGCAAGTCCAGAAACAAAATGCAGTAGACAGTCCACCCCAAACCACCGAACGCATTTTTAAACCATAAAGAGCTTTGTCCAAAGTAAAGTCCTACTTCAACTCTTGCTGGTTCAGGGTGCCTGTCCTGCTATCACTTTCTCTTCTTGGTTTATGTGGAATGAGACACTAGCTTTTTGAAGGGTGTCCCTTTCTCTCTTTTTTTGTCAAATTCTAGGTAGGCATGTGTTTTTTTCTTTGTCATAATACCCCGTGCTAATCCATTTACACCGGTTCATCTACTTGGGGCACCAGGACTATGACAGTGAATTAACAGTGCTGATAGATGGGAGATGGTGGATCAGGTTAACTCCAAACGTTTGTGTGTGGAGCAGTCTGGTTACTCTTTAAACCACCATGTTTCTTTCCGGCTTACTTTTGATGAGTTAGTTGTGTGTGTTTCTTTTTTTTTATTTTTTTGACAGCTGTTTGTGTTAAGATGTTCTCTGCATTTTGCAACATAAGTATCTTCCCTGATTTTTGTGGTTTGTTTTGATCTTTTTGTAAAACACATGGGCACTGTTTTTTTCCAAGTGTTTTGTGCTGGAGGGAAGATTATTTTGAAAGCCCTCTGTGAGACTGGATGTTTCTTGTCATGGCAGACTGGGGCAATGAGGCACTGGCATGCACTGGCTGAGGAAATGTGCCAGTGGTGAGGTGAACCAGATGGTTGGAGAAATGGAGAGACTTAGGGAGCTGAACATGTACTCCCTGGAAGACAGAAGGGACAGAGGGGATATGATTGAGACCTTTAAATACTTGAAGGACATCAACAGAGTAAACACTGAGGGTTTGTTCAGATTGAAGGGGGAAGGGACCATGAGGGGTCATAGCCTAAAACTGGTGGTGGTGTGGGGGGAGAGTACAAAAGAGAACTGAGGAAACATTACTTCACGGAAAGGGTGATGGCGCCTTGGAATGAGTTACCTGAGCAGGTAATTCCAATGGACTCAGTAGGACGTTATAAGAAGGGAAGGGATAGGTACATGGGCAAGGTACTGGAGGGAGGGAAGTGACTAGTAGGGGAACCCGGGGTGCAAAACTTGGGGGAGGGAGGGAGGGAGGGAAAGGGGAGCAGCAGTGACTGTACTGTGAGCTGTATCTCGTGCAGGCGTGTTGAACCACTCAAGGCCTAATCTGCTAGCATATTCGTATGTTCGTAAGTGTTCGTTGTGTGCCAGATAGGCTAGTTAGAAGGAATGTCTCATCAGTGTGGCGTGAGTGGCTCAGCAGGTAGCACACTCACCTCTGAGGCTGAGAGCTCAGAAGGCTATGGGTTCTATCCCCCACACCAGGCACTTGGATTAATATCCCAATACTGACACTGTAGTGCAGCATGAGGGGGGTGCTGCACTCCTGAGGTGCCATCTTTTGAATGACATGTTAAACCAAGGTCCCATCTGCCTGTTCTGGTGATAGTTCAGGTGGATGTTAAAGGTCCCATGGCACTTCACGAAAAAAGAGTAGTGGAATTTCCCCAGTGCCCTGGTCAACTTTCCCCTCATTCACTAAAAATGCCATCAGTAGCTTAATCTGGTTCAAAGTCAGTTGGCATTCATCTGTATCCCCCTTCCCCGGGTCATGCCTGAAAATAGGCAGAATTTCTCTAGTGCACTCACCCGGTCAACAAAAACTAAATAAAATAAATAAAATAAAGTGTGGATCAGCTGGTTTTATTTATGTGTATTCATTTTTGACTGAGACTGGAAGGTCAGGGAATATTTCCTATTTTCTGGCTCTTCCGGGCGGGGGGGGGCAGCAGTGGTCGCAGGATTTAGACAATGCTAATTCATAATATACCAAGTTAATCTCTTGGCACATTAGTGAATGGGGGGTAGTTGTACAAGGACACTGGGGAAATTCCCCATCTTTTTAAAAAATTCTCCATCTTTTTCAAGAAGTGCCATGGGATCTTTAATGTCCACCCAAACAGCTAAATGAGGTAGATGGGACCTCCGTTTAAAGGGACACTGTCATCCATTTTTGCATTATATTATTTCTAGTTGAGAATCCCACATTTTATGATTGCTTAACTTTTCTAAAATTCACTGGTATTTTCTAGCTGTTTTATCTGCCTCATTTCTTACTAGAACTGAAATGCATGCCAATGGTGTACCTTTTACCTAACATT
Source organism: Neoceratodus forsteri (assembly GCA_016271365.2). Lineage (NCBI taxonomy): Eukaryota > Metazoa > Chordata > Ceratodontiformes > Ceratodontidae > Neoceratodus > Neoceratodus forsteri. Next base: position 77,643,579 of record CM028133.1, on the reverse strand, counting down.
GTTATGCTTCAGATCCTTGATCTACTCTTATTACATACTTCCTGAACATTAGGAACACCCACCCATCAGAGACTCCTGATGCAATAGTCTCCTCTCCTCCCACTGCATCATGAGTGGCTAGACTATGTTGGGGGTGTTCACAAGTCTAGGAAAGATGCATTGGGAGTTGATCAAGGACTGTAAAGAAACATGTTTTTGTGTGGTAACACTAGAATGGTGGGCAATCTGTTTTTCAGTTTTAAAAGAAAAAAGGAATCAGAATTAAAATACCAGCTACATCAGCAATCTTTATGGAATGTGACCAATCGTAATGTGTTTTTTTAAACTAGAGGTACAAAGGGGTTGTCATTGTCCCTTTAAAGAGTTAATAGTGAGAAAATTAGCAAACATAAAATGCTATTAATTTTAAAAGTAGTCTGAAGTTGCTTTTGATTTCTGAAGAATGTGTAATTTTCCAGTCACTCATTAGAGATGGTTTACCTAATAGTATTAGTTGTGATGTGTAGACTAGTACTTTACCCAGAGACTGACATATTTAGTTCAGTACCTCTTCATCCCTCATCAGTACTGTGACTGCAGTATTGCAATATCACAAGTGACCTGTCTTGCAGCAGGTGATTGACTCTTCCTGGTCAGTTGTGATGTCACAGACAGTGAGGTCACAGGGCTCATGATGTATAAGGAGGAATAGAACTAGCCTAGCTATGTCAGCCTCCAGCTAGTGTTCCTCCCCACACCACACCAAGTATTTTCAGGTAGAACATCTAACTAAAAAAGGGAAAAAGGAAAAAAAATACTACAGATATGAAAAGTAATAGTTTATTACTTTTATAGGTAATATTATTTCAGACAGTATACTAGCTCTTTAATGCCTCGTCTGAAAGGCTGGGGAGAATGGATCACCAGTGTGCTGCACTTGCTGTTTAAGGGGGAATGTTATCTAGTACTGTGATGACTAAACAACAGAAGGTCCATCTTGTTCTCCCCATCTGCTGCACAGCAGTGACTATACCCAGTCTGAGTATGGAGACACATCCCTGCTAATCAGTCGAAATTCTATCCCTACATATGCTGTATAACCCTCCATGCACTTTTCCCTCAGGAATCCGTCTAGTCCTATGTTACCCCTACTCACGCCGTGTAACCCTCAGTACCATCTGTGTTACCCCAACTCATGCTGTGTAACCTTCAGTTCCATCCTCCCACAGGCATCTGTCTAATCTTGTGTTAGAACTATTCATGCTGTGTAATCCGCAGTGCCATCCCCCCACAGGAATCTATCTAGTCCTTTGTTACTCCTGCTCATGCTTTGTAACCCTTGGTGCCCCCTCCCCCCACAGGAACCTGTCTAGTCCTGTGTTACTCCTACTTATGCTGTATAACCCTCAATGCCATTCTCTCTATCAGGAATCTGTTTAGTCCCACAGTACCCCTGCTCATGCTATGTAACCTTCAGTGTCATTCTCCCTCAGGAATCTGTCTAGTTCCATGTTACCCCTACTCATGCTGTGTAATCCTAAATGCCATTTCCCCCTCAGGAGTCTGTTTAGTCCTGTGTTACCCCTAGTCATGCTGTGTAACCCTAAATGCCATTTCCCCCTCAGGGATTTCTCTAGCAATGTAATAATAAAACAGGCGAACAATTAATTGTAGGAGAAAATCAGGAAAGGGATTTTTTTGTCTAATCAAGTCATTGCTGTAATTTAACACCAGCCAAAAGTTTTCTTATAAGAGACAGAATGACCAAGTGCTCTGTCGATGGTCCTGATCACCCTGCCAACAGTCTGAAGGCTTCCAGTAGCTCAGTGGGGATACACTGGTCCAAACGGCAACAGACCATATTCAACAGATAGACATCTAAGACAGAGGAAACAAACACAGAAAATATTATATTATTAAACTTTCTTTTACAATACTCTCTCAAAACAAAAAAAAGAATGTGTGGTTGGTTGTTCTTCGGGATCGATTAGTGGACAAGTAATTGGAGTTCTGTCTTTCTTTTCTGTGGAGCGGCTACCCCAATAATTGCACCAGGTCCCAGTGTCCCTAAGCACGCTCCTCCTGTTGTGTTGTAATGTTATGGTCAGACTGCAGTGGAGGTGCTCACTCTACAATGGTAGTGGTCACTTCAGTGGAGATGGTCTCTCAGCAGGGGAGCCGGACACTCAGAAGCCATAGTGGTCACTCGGCAGTGGAAGTGCTTACTTGATTACGGTGATGGCTACTCTACAGCAAGCGTGGATTGACTCTGAATACAAAACTTTGTTTGTCTGATACTGATGACAGGCCCGGAGACCTGACAATTCTGTAGCCTTTGCAAGCCCCTGAGAGGCATTTTTTTTCCAGTGAGAGTTCTGGTTCGAATGTCTGTGCAGTGCATTCTGATTGGCTTCGTCAGAGTGCTGGTTTATTTTTCACATTGTCTACTAAAGTGCTCTGGAGTGGTTTCAAAGCTGCAACTACTCCGATGTGCAGAAAACATGTCAGAGTTGGGCCATTTGGCTTGTAGGTAAAAAATAAAAACCACAAGGGGACAGATATTCAAAATCATATGAATATGCCCATTCTAGCAAATTTGAAAACAGTTTTCTTTTTATGTTTGCTTGCACGCATGTGCAAGAAACATAGTGCCATCATCCGAGTTTTCGGAGGTGTGGCAGCCCTCTTCCAATTCAAGCAGTGTGTTTGCAGGCACCGCCTCAGTTCTCCAATGCCTGCTGGAGCTGTCTATGACAGCTCCAAAATGCAGTGGAGTACAGTTGAAAGGGGTAGCTACCCTTCAGTGAGCAGCGATAAGATATCACCTGCTCATGCGCACTCCCCACACACACACACACACACACACACACGCATGCACGCATGCATACTGCGTGCTGCTCCCCCTTCCCACGCACACACTGTATAGCCGGGGGTGCCCAATCCCCGTCGGCTGTGTTGCGCCCCAAAAAGCCTTCCACATGCCAGCTGGGTGCCCACACTGCGTGACAACTCATCGTATAGCAGACGGGGGTGCCCAATCCCCCGTCGGCTCCACTGTCCCACCCCAGAGTATAGGGTGCCACGCTGGGAGCCCACCCCAGCGTGGCAACAGATGCTATGGCCGACGGGGGTACCTAATCCCCTGTCAGCTCCATGCCCCCCCAACCAGCCATCCTTGTGCCATGCTGGGAGCCCACCCCAGCGTGGCAAATGTCCCGCGTCGTCATTTTAAATAAAAAAAAAAAAAACCTGCAAATAAAAAACTGTCCCTAGGCACTTCTCCTACCCCCTCCACAACCGCACCCACCACTGCACACCTGCCTCTCCACCCCCTCACTCCCTTACCTCCGGACCTCGGCGTGCCGTCTTGATGGACCGGGAACACGTCACTCTTCAAGGCCGACCGCGAACTGAGAAATGCCCGTAAGCTGTATAATGGGATAGATAGGGTTTTTCAACTTTGCTGCATATCTCAGGCATTTTTGGGAATTTTTGCACCAAATTTTCAACATGGGGTTTTGGGACCCTTCTCATGAGTGCTGTCACTGTCATGGCGTTATTCAGGCCGAAGGGTGATTCGCAGTCACTGCATGAAATCACCTTTTGGGACCGATTAATGAAATGACACTGCCAGTATTCATAAGGTGGGCTCTCAAAGTCTATTTTGAAAATTTGGTGAGCATCAAAAAACTGATTGTTTCTGGCGTGCGTTGCGTAGTTCCTATGCAGACTCGTAAATTCATCAATTTTAATATTTTCACTCCAGATTTTCAATGTTGCCATTTTACCACACCTTCTTATGAACAGTACAGCTGTCATTTTCACATCTCACCATGATGTTTCCCGCCATATATAGCGCACAATGGCATGATCGGTGTCTTGAAAATCAACGTATGGAAAAAATTAAAGAAAATCACAGTGACACTGTTCATGAGCAGAGGTCTTAAAATGGCTATGTTGAAAATTTGGTGAAAAAATCCCTTAAAGTGACTGTTTCACGAGTGGGCATTGCGCAGTTCCTACGCACGCTCGTAAGTTTGCGAATTTTCAATATTTTCAATCCAGATTTTCAACATTGCCATTTTATTACACTTCCTTATGAGCAGTACAGCTGTCATTTTTCACATGTCACCCAAAATGTGTTTTCGCACATGTAGCGCACAATGGTGCAGTCGGTGTGCGAAAGCAATGTTTGGGACAGATTAAGAAAATCACAGTTACACTGTTCATGAGCAGAGGTCTTAAAATGGCTAGGTTGAAAATTTGGGGAGACAAAAGTCCATAAATGACTGTGTTACGAAAGTGAGCATTGAGCAGTTTCCACGCACCGTGAAGTTCACGACTTTGTAATATTTTCAGCCAAATTTTCACCAGTGGCATTTTCCACACTTCCTTATGAACAGTACAGCTGTCATTTTTCACAACATGGCCGAAATGTGTTTTCACACTTTCAGTGCAGAGATGCGTGATCGCCGTGGGAAATCATTGTTCGGGACAGATAAAGAAAATCACAGTGACACTGTTCATGATCGAAGGTCCCAAAATGCCTGTGTTGACAATCTGCTGTAAAAAATCCCCAACCTAATTACATTACGGGTGTGCGTTGCACAGTTTCTATGCACGCTCGTGACTTCACCAGTTTTTAAAATATTTTTACTGCAAACTTGCAACATTGCCACTTTTTACACCTCCCCATGAACAGTACCGCTGTCATTTTTCACATCCTGTTCGGAATGTTTTTGCACCTGTGGTGCTAAATGCCGTAGTCGCTGTGCATAAGCAGCTTTCGGCTAACAAACTGATATTGCCACCGTTCATGAGGTGGGGTCACAAAAAAACCATGTTGAAAATTTGGAGTGAAAATACCAACGAATGCCTGAGGTATTAGGGTTTCCAACCATAACGCCCAACTCTGTAGAGAATGACAGGCATCAGGGGTGTGACTTGGGATTCTTGCCTGTAATGCTCATACCATTCCACACCCTGCAGCCAGTGAGAGGCATCGAGGTATGCCTTGGACTCTTTGGCCCCAAAGTTCACCCCATTCTCCTATATCGCACCCATCTCACTGTATTTCCTGATGGAATGGGGTGCGCATAAGGGCCAAAGACCCCAAGGCACACCGTGACACTTGTCAGTGTCTGCAGGGTGGGGTGTGGTGAAATAGCGTGGCCGTTATGCCTGATGACCCAAAGGCACACCACAGTACCTGTCAGTCTCTGCAGGGTGGTGGTGGGGTTGGCTTCAGTTCAATACTTCACTGCCATTCCTATTACGCAGCTCTGTAACGTCTACACTACCACTGCCAATGCCAGCAAGCAAACATTCGGCATTGACAAATGCTTGTTTTTTTAATGGTGGAAGACTTCCTGACCTAAATTTCTAGGGACATGACCAGACTGATACTTTCACATTCTGCTGATATCCCAGGATATTCTGAGCAGGCAGTTGTCTGCTAGGAAGAAAAAAAAAAAGAATTACAATGTATGGTGGAATGCGGTTGTGTATGGAAATCCATACATCACAAAAAGTCGTTCTGCTTCAGTACTGACGTACTCACTAACGCAGAATGACTTTTTGCTCTGAGTTAGTGAGAATGTCACAATACAACCTCCCCTGAACAGCCCTGTTCATTGGATGGGGGGGTTGATGAGCTGCGTGCGTGAGCCGACTCGGTGAGCGGCAAAATGAGAAGGGATCATCCGGTGGCAAGGACTGATCACAGAGAAATACTAAAGTAAGCATACTTCTTTTTGGGGGCCATACACTATATAGAAAAGTGTATGAGAGCCCCCATACACAACCAGCTATTCTAATACCTTGTGGTTTCCATTGACGATAGGGACCTCTCGAGCTTCGCTCTCGAGGTCCTCATCGTCAATGGAAACCACTCAGTATTAGAATAGCATGGGTGTGTATGGGCTCCCATAAACTGTCCTATATATGATTTGTTGAAACTTACATGTGCAAATGTTTTTGGACATCTGGACACTTGTGTACTAAACTTAGCAGTAGCAGCAGCAGCATAACTCTAAAAATGATAGTGGGGCCGGCCCGCCGGCACAGCGGTTGGATTTCTGCTTGCGGCGCCGGCGAGCCAGGTTTGAGAATGGACTTGGGTTGTCAGAGAGCTGGCCAGGGAGAAGGATTGAGCATCCTATGACTGTTCTCCTTCTTCAGGGGGAGGGTCATCTTCGGTGCATGGGGAACCCCTAGCAGAGGCTAGGGGTGCCACAGCAACCGACGACCACAAGGTTTCTGGGGGAAGGACAGATGCTGGCATCATTGCACGTTCCCACCACCCCTACTGAGGGGTAAAAACAATAGCCTGTCTCCACTGCCTTAATGAAGCCCACCCTGGAGCTGCAATTGGCTCCCCAGGCCGACTCCCACCCTATCCCATCGTTTGTGGCACCCTAAAGAGCCAGGGGTGCCATGTCTCCACCCTGGGGGGTAATCCAGGGGGTCCTAGAAGGGCAGCTCGTCTGGGGATGCCGTAGCTAAGGAATCCATGACCGGGCGGATGCCTAGCAGAAGTGGAGCGGGCACCAAAAAGAATAAATCGGAAACAAAAAAATTATAGTGGACCGCTATATACCACAATACGATAACAGCGGTCAGATTACATCATGCTGCTTTGTTTTATCTTATTGGTGGTGTAACTGGAGTTTTTACTACATTAATATGAAATGAACACCAAGTAATAGGATTGATCTTCTTTTGCATCAGACTGTGTGTGTGGTTAGTGGGGTGACTGATGATAAAGTGAGAAAGAGAATGGAAATTCAACCTTGGTAACCTACTTAAAATTGTAATCATTGGAGAGTAAGGCAATGGCTGTACAACACAATACAGTACAGCTCCACACCACACAGCACAATACAGCACAGTGCAAAACAACCTAACACAATACAGTGCCATGCCATATTATTCAATAAAATACAACACAATACAATGCCACGCCATACAATACGATACAATACAATGAAATACAGAACAACTCAACACAACACTTCACAGCACAGTACAATTCAGTACAGCACAACACAACACAACACAACACAATACAATAGAGAGCAACACAACACAATAGGGAGCAACACAATACAGTGCAATTTTGTTTTATTTTCTATTTCGTCTTTCAATCCAGTGCATCACAAAATGCTTGACATAGTTATCAAAGGTAAAATAAAGTAGAAAATATACTGTTTTAAACAATAACCCTAAAAGATACTAAAATAACCAGTAAATTACAATAATTATGACTGAATACAGTACAGCTGAACGATTGTTACTATTGTAACCCCTAGATGGCGCTATCCCAGGGGCTACTACCCCTGCCTGATTTGCCACTAACAGGTTGAGGGGCCTGGATCCAATGGCGGGTGCCTCCACCCAGAGGTCAGGGTTTGCAATAGTTAAACTAACTTGGTCACAGCCCTCTGGGACACTGCAACCCCCCTTTCTTCCCACTAGTGGCCCACACAATATATCAGAATTACCTTCACAGTACACACTTACCCCCAGGTCTGGTTCCGGCACTGGGACCTCCTGTGAAATGAGATACAGTGCAACAATCACAGTACAGTACTTCAACATAGACATATACCTCAGGCAGTATAACTTTGCTGAAACAAGCAGCTCTGATTTATTTAGGGGGATATAACAAGGACAGGGGGAAATCAGGTTAATTAGCTTATCACTCTAATAATCTACCTATGGCTCTGTGCAGGCCTATCCCTATCAGTTACTGTCCCTGGGTACCCAAGCCCTAGTGGCTAGTCAAACCGTGGCAGCTGGTAGGGGCCCTTTCACACAGAGAAAGGAGGAATTAAACAGTCAGCAGTACAGTAATTCCATTTGGATTTAATGTGGCAATTCAACAGGAGCAACCCTAAATTAGTACTCACGACCTCCAAATAAGATAGGGTCCTTCAATGTCAGCAGGGCTCACTTGAGTACACAAACCTCTTCACACATCCATATAAAAGAAAGTACTATACCAGGCAGGCTGCATCTGTATCGATCGCAATTACTGCACAATACCGGGAGAACACACAGCAGATTCAGTTCCTGACAGACCGAGTGCAATTTTCAGCAATTCTTCCAGTCTTCTACAGGGTGAGCCTGGTTTCTACTCTTCAGAGATCCTTTGATTCTTTTCACGGGACAGTTCAGTCCTAACAAGCTGTTACACAAGCTGCAGACCGGAACTCTGGGCCTTACACACGTTTTTGACTAAAACTGCACACTGAAAAAGCACAGGGCTCCTTCCTTCTTCACTGCCAAAGCTCAACTGAAGCTCCAACCGACAAAACTGGGCACTTCCTTTGAGTTCCTCCCAGTTCTTGACTGGATTGGCTGTCACTCACAATAGACTGCTGCTGTTGGTCCAAAAAGGCACTGAAGTCTAAACTACATCTCCCAGAGTCACTGCCCATACAATCCTCTTGTGGCTGGCTCAGATTATGAGTCCAAGTTCTGATTCGTCCAAGGCACCATTTTAGAGCTAGCTTACCCACACTGATTGGTCCAGTTCAGCAGTTCAAAACTAGAATGGGGAACTAGCAGACACAGTTCTGACTGCAAAGAAAGCAGGTTAGACAAACTGTAATTTCATTATTACTCTAAATAATTTCTGGCAAACAGTTACATCTTTCAGATAGGTTCCCTTTGCACTCCTAGTGACTGCAAAAATGAAGTGAATTGGCAGCAGCTCAGTGGTACTCAAAGAAGCACACAGTCCCCCATACAAAACTAATTATGTCAAGCAGACAGCTCTTAAAGAGACAGTACCAGAGGCTCTAAAACACTCACTGATAAATGGCTTAAATGCCAAACACCATTCAGGCTTGGAGCATTCAAGCAAGCTCCTGGAAGTCTTTTGGGAACCCCCATTTGCAGGGGGGTTACACCCTTCCTGGCCTGGGAAAGCTTGACGTCCGCGTCAAGCAAGTACCCCCATAAGTTTCAACTGCAACCATATACATTTGCATTAGGCTCGCACATGTAATCATCAGTCAATATATCATTTTACCAAGAACACATTTCTGAAACATTGCAGTACGTCACTCTTTACACAGTTACATACACATTGTACCATAACTCAAGTTATTACCTCTTGTACATGAAACCTGAAGAGGGCCCTTCCTATCAGTTACCTTGGGGCTGGACGGGGCAAGGGCACCATATGAGGCAACACAAGTAACTTGGGTTAGCACTGGCAGCTCAGTTTGGGCAATGAGCTCGGGGACACATACACTCCTTTATGGACAACATTGAGAGGCAAATCCACAGGCCTCCCAAGGGAATCATAACTGAGGTGCACCACAGGCTTTACAGCTCGACCAGTCTTTCTAGGGGAACTGTTACAGTCTCTGCACTCTGAGCCTCATTTTCAGCATTGTCCACACTTGTCAGGGGAGTCTCCATGGGGTAGAGGCTAGAACTTGGGCACTTTCAGCTCCAGGAGTTACAGTTTCTGAGTCCACAACATTTGGCTCACATGGAGAGCTTTCGGACACTGGCAGTGGACTGTCAGGGCACTCAAAATACTCTTCTTGTTCGGTGTATCACCAGTCTGCCCCAATCTATCATTTTCCTCCTCTGAAAGCTCAAACAGTTCAACCATGCACAATGATTCCATTTCATCTGATCTGATGCTTTGCACTTCACTTTCTGGGAGCATTGGCTCCAGGGATGAAGCTGGGGCTTAAACAGTCCAGAAGGCCCAGCTTTGTCTCCAGTATTGACTAGGGATTGCCCGAAACAATTGACTCAGTTCGTAAGAAGGATAGTATTCAAAGTCACTCTCACTTTCTTCCGATATGGACTGACAGTCATGCTCAACTGGGACTTGTGGAGGGAACACTTTAACTTTGCTTCTGTAGGTGAAGACTTTCTTGATCTTTTCTTAGCAGCAGCTCTAGTCACTGGTCCAGAGGGGCATCTTCTGGGGCTCAGACTCAATTAAGATTTGTCCAATGGGCAGTAAATGATTTCTATGCATTGTTTTACATCTTTGAATTATTCTCAGGCCTTACTTTGTACACTGGCAGATCATCTAGTTTGCCCACTACAATGTGAGGGAGATGGTGCCATCTGTCAGCAATCTTGTGCTTGCCATGCAATCCCAGATTTCTTAGCAATACCCGATCTCCCTCCTGGAGTTCCTGTGCTTTCACCTTTTATCATACCTTTCTTTGTTGGCCAGATTTCTTTTGGCAGTCATGGTTTGAGCCAGTTGGTACGCATGAGTTAGCTGGGCCTTTAACTTTTGCACATACTGTAAATAGTTTTTCAGCCTGAACCCCATCAGGAGAGACCCCAAAACACACATCTACTGGTAGTGAGCTTCTCTTCCAAACATCAGGCGGTAGGGGAGAATCCAGTGGCATCACTTTTGTGCAGTTATAAGCATGTACCAGGGTGCTAATTTGTTGGCTCCATCTAGGCTTGTCCTTTGGGTGCAGGGTGCCTAGCATATCTAGCAAAGTGCGGTTGAAACGTTCAGGCTGTGGGTCCCCTGGAGTGGTAAGGAGTGGTTCTGGACTTCGCACTCCCCACAGAGAAAACATCTCTTTGATCAGACGACTCTCAAAGTCTCTCCCTTGATCAGAATGGATTCTTTGTGGAGCCCCATAGTGAACAAAAAGTTTCTACAAGTACTTTGGCCACAGTGGATGCTTTCTGGTCTTTGGTGGGAAAGCTTGGGCATATCTCGTGAAATGGTCAGTGACCACCAGCACATTACTGATATTTCTTTGATCTGACTCCAGACTTAGAAAATCAATACAGACCAGCTCCATGGGTGCACTGGTGGTGATGTTAAAGAGGGCAGCCCTCTGGGGCAAAGCTTTCCTCTGTAAGCAGCGACTACAAGTTCGAATGTGTTGCTCCACATCAGCCCCATCTTAGGCCAATAGAATCTGGATCTCACCAAGTCAAGTGTTCTGTCTATACCAAGGTGCCCCATGTGGTTGTGCAAGGACCTCAGTACTGAGTCTCGAAGGCAGTGGGCAGCACTAGTTGTTGTTTGTCTACTTGTCCCCTCTGTCTACTGTTTCTCTGTATAACAGTTTATTGATCAGTTTCAACTTAGGACCTTCTTTGTATAACAGTGCAGTTCTCAAATCAGTGGGCGTAATTTGGACACATCTTTTCCTGCATAGAGGGCTTCTAAGCTGCTTTGATCATGGGATGCAGGATTGAGCCGCCGAATACTGTCATTGTCCAGCTGAGGCAGTGCACCAATGTCTATTGCAGAAAAGTGGCAATAAGCAGCAGGTATGCAATTCTCAGAGGCTCCCAAGCAATCCACCATGCAGTCCACTGCGTCCGTGGACATTGTTCCTCCCTGTCAAACTTCCGGCAGAGTGCCCGAATGTCAGGTTCTGTAATCGGACCCAATCATTCTGGGGAACAGGCCTCTGGGAGAGAGCATCAGCATCTATGTGGTTCAGACCTGCTCGGTATTCGAGAGCATAGTCATATGTAGATAATGCAGAAAGCCACCTATGGCCCAGTGGCATCCAACTTAGCTGAGGTCTGCACATAGGTCAAAGGATTATTGTCAGTTTTACTAGTATTTTAGCCCCATACAAGTACTCATGAATTGGTCAACAATAGCCCACTTCAAAGCTAGGAACTCTAACTTATGTACAGGATAGTTCTTTTCGGATGGGGTCAGGCTTCTACTGGCAAAGGCCACTGGTCTCAGGCCATTCTCGTGCTCTTGGTACAACACAGCCCCAACCCTTGCAAGCTAGCATCAGTGTGCAGGGATGGGTTTTCTTGGATCGGCATAGGCCAGCACTGGAGCATGGGTAAGTTGATATATGATCTCATGAAAAGCAGTCTCACAATCAGGAGTCCAGCGGGCCCCAAATACTTCACTCGGATGAAAATACACTCTTTCAGTCTTGAGGGCTGACTTTTGGTATTTTTTGTGGGTTGGGATACCCTTGAGTAAGGTTAAGTAAAGGCGGATCACTCTTGAATAGTCCTTGATGAGCGCCGATAATAACCACAGAATCCCAGGAATCTTTGCAGTTCTTTTAGATTTTTGGGCTGTGGCCAGGTGGTCAAGGCCTCAACTTTACTTGGGTCGGTCTCTATTCCTCGGTGGATACTATGTGTCCCACATACTTTACTGATGTTTGAAAGAATTGACACTTATCAATGGACAGTTTAAGGCCAAAGTCCTCCAGTCGGTCCAATACCTTAAATAATCTGCTCTCATGTTCCTCCAGTGAGCTGCCAAACACAATAACATCATCTAGGTATACCAGGCACTCTAGTAAGTTCATGTCCCCACTGCACGCTCCATCAATCGTTGAAAAGTGGCTGGGGCACCTGAAATCCTTGAGGCATCCTCATGAATTCATAGAAGCCAAGCGGACAGATAAAGGCTGTCTTTCCACGGTCCTCTGGGGCCATCGGGATCTGATAGTACCCACTCGGAGATCCAGCACAGAGAACCACTTGCTCCCGTTTAGGCAGTCCAAAGCATCCTGAATGCGGGGCATTGTGTACTGATCAGGGATAGTCCGCGGTTTAAGGTGCGATAATCCACACACATCCTTACTGTTCCATTCTTTTCCTCACTACCACAATGGGGCATAAGGGCTTCTGGATTCTTGTATTACACCAGCAGCTAACATCTCTTGCAGATGCCGTCTCACATCATCTATGTCAGCAGGTGCCAGGCGTCGAGACCTCTCACGAAATGGTCTTTCGTCATGCAGCGGATATTGTGCTCAGCTCCTTGCACGCATCCTACATCCCATTCCTTTAAAGAAACACCTGGTCTCTCTGGGCAAGCTTCTCACTGATCTTCACTTTCCATTCAGCTGGCAGCGAGAGTCGCCGAAATCAAACAAGTCAAGCGTTACTCTGTCATTCTTCCTTGACTCTTGCTGCTGGGTAGCACTGCAGTGTCTGCACAATGCACATTAGCCAGGATGCAACCTCTGTTTACTCGAATGTCTCTTTCAGACACATTATGAACTTGGACCATTACCCTTCTGGCATAAGCATGGGCTCTAGCGGGCAAAATACTAGGCTTGACCAGCAGTCCCTCTGGCAATTTTCCATCGCCTGGTGCATCCAACATTAATATTTTATTCTTAACATCCTTTCTGATCACGGACCTCTCCTGTAAGGTACACTGGGCATTTGGCGCCAGGATCAGAGACTCAGGATCCTTCTTCCATACAATTCCGACCGGTTCCTCTGGTTCTGTTTTTCAGCATCTCTCTGTGCCTCATAGGCCTTCTTAATTAAAGCCGGAACTCTTAAAGCTCTACTAGTCTTTGACCCTGTTTTTCATAACACAACTGTGCCAGCCTTCCGAACATATGAGCATTTGTTCCAATCAACAAAGGGACACCATCATACAGTCCAGTGGGGGACACACTAAGGCTAGGGTCTCTACTTGTTCGGCCACTCCAGCCACGGAGGTGGGAAAGACAGCCAAGTCGGATATACCGGAATAGGGGTAGGCCTTCTCACTTAACCCCATACATGCAGTCCTTCTAATGGTTGTAAGGTACGTCTGACAAATGCTTCTGATACCAATCTTGGAACATAATTGTCACTTGGGAGCCACTGTCTAATATAGCTCTTGTAGACACTCCGTTCACCTTTACAGTGGTCTCCATGGAGGGACCCACTATTCTGGACCAGTCTGGAGAGGCGGTAGTGGGGGCCTGGGCAACTGACCTTGCCACAAAAGGACGTGAATTAGCATTTTTGGTGCCCTCACTGGGATCATGTAGTGCACCTCTTAACCACTGATTTCTTCTCTGAAGCTCTCCTTGTAGCCTATATGCAACTTTGTCAGTGTCTTTTGGGGACTGGCATTCCCTTTTCATGTGCCCATCTTTCCCACAATTATAGCAAAACATACTTTCTGGAGTTTGAGCTGGCCGGGCGCCACAGGGAGCCAGGGCGGGGTATTACTAACTGGAAACCTTGGTGCCATCTCTGTCTGCGTGATAAGCATTTGGAGACATCTCGTCAGTTTCTCCACTTCCATGGTCAAGGAATCGAGTTCGGGCTGTTATCAGCAGGAGATACATGGGTGGGTACCCCCACCCCATAACCAGATGCAGTCGGATATAGGTCAGGGCCCGTGATACTGGCGTGGCCTTCATAAAGGACTGTTTTGAATTCCGGATCTCTCTCAACAGTTCACCCCATTGTGACATATCTTTTCCTTGTCAGAGCACTCATTGACTGCCAACCTCTGCCCTGAACTTCACTTGATGGGTCACCCTCAGTCACTCGGGTCGTAGCCGCAGCTATTGGTGCAGGTCCCTCCCGAGGTCGTCTTTTCTCAACTCCTCGAATTTCTCTCATTAACTCATCATAGGAGGGTGGGGATTCCAGTCGATCTGCCAGGTGTAACTGAAGCAACAGCAGTTCTGAGAAGGGGCAGACTTAGGATCCTGTCCAGCCTGGTTCGGTCCAGTTCAATCGCTGGCAAACTACCTTTTCTGAGGCATTCTTGCAACAATTTTTCCAGCCGAGATACATACACAGACAACAACTCCCCTTGGTACTGTTGTGCATCTCTTACTCTCCACCATGGGTCCTCATCAGAATCTGGGCTCCCATACACATTCTCCAAGGCCTCAAGATAGGCCTGTGCAGTCGCTTCAGGGTTACTGGCCCGTTTAGCACGGATGGTAGCCAGGGCAGGACCTCGGAGGCTCTCACTAACCCTCTTTCGCTTTTCACCTTCCGAGCATTGCCATTCTAGCACTTGGGGGGCAACATAGTCTATCCAGGTCTCCCAGTCATCCTCCCCTTTGGGGGTGGGGAGGTGCCAGAGAAGATCCTCAACCCGTGAAGAGTCGTGACTAATGGCAGGTGCAGAAATAGGAGTCTGCATTGGTTCAGCCACCATTACGGGCACTGGAGCAGGAGAGGGTGTTGGGGAGGAACACCCCAGGTGGCAAGAATAGTTTCTTCAAGTCCTCCACAGTTTTCCCTCTCCCAGCAACCATTCAGCAAATTTCTCCTCAAAGTTTCAGATAGTGGTGGGGCTGATTCCCCAGGTCTTTACTGTCCTTAGTTATCACTCTCCAAGCAGTGAGGCTCCCTCTGGGGTAATGGTCTGTGGCACTTTGGAGCTATCTATGGGATCCTTAAACTCTACTAGGGCCAGGAAAGTGTGGGTGAGCAGATTAGCATGCCGACCCACCACCACAGGTTTTGTAAACCTTCCACCTTGGAAAGTACTCCCTGCACAGTGTCCGTATTGATACCCAGGGGATGTCCAGGATAAGCATAGCATTTGAGGTCGATCTCCTCCCCAGTACACCACTCCACCAGCCGGTGCACAGCCACTTCTGTCGGGTACCCATTTTTTCTTAACAGTGGTTCGTAAATATGGCCACTAGAGGACACACAATCCCAGCGGTGAGCCTCCAAGATGTAACCCCTAGATGGCGCTATCCCAGGGGCTACTACCCCTGCCTGATTTGCCACTAACAGGTTGAGGGCCTGGATCAATGGCGGGTGCCTCCACCCAGAGGTCAGGGTTGCAATAGTTAAACTAACTTGGTCACAGCCCTCTGGGACACTGCAACCCTTTCTTCCCACTAGTGGCCCACACAATATATCAAATTACCTTCACAGTACACACCCCCCAGGTCTGGTTCCGGCACTGGGACCTCCTGTGAAATGAGATACAGTGCAACAATCACAGTACAGTACTTCAACATAGACATATACCTCAGGCAGTATAACTTTGCTGAAACAAGCAGCTCTGATTTATTTAGGGGGATATAACAAGGACAGGGGGAAATCAGGTTAATTAGCTTATCACTCTAATAATCTACCTATGGCTCTGTGCACAGGCCTATCCCTATCAGTTACTGTCCCTGGGTACCCAAGCCCTAGTGGCTAGTCCAAACCGTGGCAGCTGGTAGGGGCCCTTTCACACAGAGAAAAGGAGAATTAAACAGTCAGCAGTACAGTAATTCCATTTGGATTTAATGTGGCAATTCAACAGGAGCAACCCTAAATTAGTACTCACGACCTCCAAATAAGATAGGGTCCTTCAATGTCAGCAGGGCTCACTTGAGTACACAAACCTCTTCACACATCCATATAAAAGAAAGTACTATACCAGGCAGGCTGCATCTGTATCCCGATCGCAGTTACTGCACAATACCGGGAGAACACACAGCAGATTCAGTTCCTGACAGACCGAGTGCAATTTTCAGCAATTCTTCCAGTCTTCTACAGGGTGAGCCTGGTTTCTACTCTTCAGAGATCCTTTGATTCTTTTCACAGGACGGATTCAGTCCTAACAAGCTGTTACACAAGCTGCAGACCGAACTCTGGGCCTTACACACGTTTTTGACTAAAACTGCACACTGAAAAAGCACAGGGCTCCTTCCTTCTTCACTGCCAAAAGCTCAACTGAAGCTCCAACCGACAAAACTGGGCACTTCCTTTGAGTTCCTCCCAGTTCTTGACTGGATTGGCTGTCACTCACAATAGACTGCTGCTGTTGGTCCAAAAGGCACTGAAGTCTAAACTACATCTCCCAGAGTCACTGCCCATACAATCCTCTTGTGGCTGGCTCAGATTATGAGTCCAAGTTCTGATTGTCAAGGCACCATTTTAGAGCTAGCTTACCCCACACTGATTGGTCCAGTTCAGCAGTTCAAAACTAGAATGGGGAACTAGCAGACACAGTTCTGACTGCAAAGAAAGCAGGTTAGACAAACTGTAATTTCATTATTACTCTAAATAATTTCTGGCAAACAGTTACATCTTTCAGATAGGTTCCTTTGCACTCCTAGTGACTGCAAAATGAAGTGAATTGGCAGCAGCTCAAGTGGTACTCAGAGAAGCACACAGTCCCCCATACAAACTAATTATGTCTGCAAGCAGACAGCTCTTAAAGAGACAGTACCAGAGGCTCTAAAACACTCACTGATAAATGGCTTAAATGCCAAACACCATTCAGGCTTGGAGCATTCAAGCAAGCTCCTGGAAGTCTTTTGGGAACCCCCATTTGCAGGGGGGTTACACTATACTCCAAATAAAAAAGACAGCAAAAATAGATTCCGGAGAAGAAGTAACAGAGAGAGAGAGAGAGAGAGAGAGAGAGAGAGAGAGTGCAAAGAAATAAGAGGTTTTGTAGTAAAATACAACATAGCCATAAGAAGTGGGAATTAAAGAAGCAAGCCTAGTGACAGCTGCCCTGATCGCATGGTACGGAACATGCAGACCCATCCTCAGGGTAGACACATTTTAAAAACATGCCCTTGTTCATGACAAAAGAAACCTACTTGCTCCACCACAAAAAGTGGTAGTCCATCCATGTAAATTAGTTTTTAGTTACAGGCATTAAACCACAAGACTGCTCCTAAGTTGTTATGTAGTTGGTCTTACTGGAAAAGTAGAAATAGTAGCCTGATTCATAAAAACGATAGCCCTGGACATTGGGTTACTGGATATGTTGATCCTTGTCTACATTCGTCCTTCCCTGCACTTTGAAACCCTCCCCAGTGCTATGTCCCCGTTGAACCTGCCATGCCCACCCTGGAGTGTCCATAGATCCATCGGTGCTGTGCAGCTCTGGGCAATAGCGGCGATTTAATCAATGTCATCAGGTTCATCAGCTTCTGCATTGGTGTGGCTTAGCAGTAGCTCGTCAAATGCTGCCCCAAGTGTTACATTCCAGTGTTGTGCTGCAATAGCCTCTGTGAGATTTGCCCGTGCCTCACCTACTAAAGTAGCTACATTTTTTAGATTAGCTTTTTCAGGAACTCAGTCACTCCAGCACTCTCCGATGTAACCAGGTCAGTGAGCAGTTGCTTTTGATAATGCTTCTTGAATGTGGCAGTTAGGCACCATGCAGAGGCTATATCCTTGAAGTTGTGTTTTTTGTTAAGAAGAGAGCATAGCTGTGGCCATCTCGGGATTTGAGCTCACATTCAGAAGGGTGGGCAGGACATTGATCAAGGAGAAGTGTAGTGCCCCAGGGAAATTGGAGGTACCACAGAAAATAGTGGAATTGGGGGCATCACAGAAAACAGGGGATCCTCAGAGACATGAGGGGTCAGACAGTTATGGGTACCCTGGCAGCTTAATGGGAAACCCTTGAAAAACTTAGGGGACCCTCTGAAACACAGAACAGGCCCCTCTCCAGCAGACAGTTCTAGCAGTCTAAATTTAGGGTTTTAAAAGAAACCATTTTTTTTTCTCCTCTGTTCTTCCTTCCCCCTGCTCCAGACTGACACCTAGTCAGCCAAAGCCAAACCAGTTGGGCCACATTCCTGTCCCACAGGGGAAAAAGAAGCCAGGCTGAGCCCTCTCAGCCAATCCCTGTGGCCAGAGTAGATTCAAATTTGGAGACTTTTTTTTAAGCCACTGACCCAGCCTTGGGAGGCTGACCTCTGGATGAAGGAGCCAATCCCCTGACAGGTAGCCAGGACCACCCAAGCCTAGAGGAGGCTCTGCACAGGCTGGAGAAAGGAGAAAGAGTTTGACTAGGGAGGGTGAAGGACAGTAAGGCAATGGATGTCGACTTCCCTATTAGGAGGTTGAAGCAAATCCCCTGGGTCCCTTCAGTGTAACTTCCTCCAGAAGATCACCAGTAGCAGCCTTGGTCATTTTTTTGCACAAATTTGCCATCTAGTCGGGTCCCCCAGTGTGGTTAGTCAGTTTATTTGGCCGGGAAACAGACCCAGTGAACCTTTTATACAGCAGTCTCCAGGAGAAGAGGCCTTATCACTCCTTTGTGGTTGTGCATTCTCCAGGGTACAGAGATCCTTGTCGAACTCCAGGGGCTCCTGCACATGCCTCACACCTCACAGCTCACACCTCATCTAGGATTCCTCCAGTGCCTCTTCCTCGACTCAGGGAGGGTCCCCGGGAAACTCAGTATCACCTGCACCCACCTCCAAGGACCTCCACCAACTCCAAGTGTTCTCCACGATGCCCCAGGTTTGAATTGATGGCTGCAAGTGGTAGCCAGCTGGTAGCTATGGCCCACCAAATTGAGTCAGGTTAGGGGCTGCCCCAGCTCTAGCTTGAGGGACTTCAGTCATCCACTGAACTTGGAGTCACGTTGCCCCTTCTCCCGCATAGGCATTGTCCCAAGGTGGCAATAGTACCGGTGGCCTATACCAAGGCCTTGCTGAGGATTGCCAGGCTCTGTGCTTCATTCCCCGAGGTGACGTAAGTACCAGTGGCCCATGCAAGAGGCCACACCAAGGGTCGTCATGCTCTTGATTGTATTGTTCATAGGTGGCTTGTGTTCCAGTGATGCATCAAGAGGTCACACCAAAAAGTGCCGGATCCTGAAGCTGCAGGGGTGAGGTGGTAAGGGTTCCAGGGACCTACCCAAAGGTCGTCCAGTGGATCATCGCACCCAGCACCCTTTCCTCAACTGGATATCACCTGCCCTCCTGCCCGAGGTCACCACAGCTGACAACTCCAGATAAGGGTTCTCTTCACCTACAATGGGGTGTCAACACCCATCCTCAACCAGGCGCTTCCCTTTCAATGTTGCCTCAGTGACACCAGGAATCACCTTCTTTCCAGAGCCAGGAGGCCTACAGTGCTTTACTCTGATTCTGGTTCACAGGGGGACGCCCCATTTTATGACCTGTATAGGAAGCGCTTCCTTAAGTTCACACTCAGCAGTTGGCTGAGCAAAATACTGGAAACCCAAGCTTGGTGTATCAGATTGCTACGTCCTTAGGACTTGAATAACCTGGACTTTTGTATGACATTAGGGGGCCAGTTTGTGGTCCCGGTAATCTTATTAATTCTTTCTCATGTGTGATAGTGATAGTGAATGCTAAGTCTTTTCTGTGTGCTCCAACTGTTGCTAATAATCCTTGCATCTTGGCTCTAGAGTATGCCTCCAGCCTCTCCTTCCAGATTTATCTGGCATCACCCTAAACTATAGGGGTATGAATCACCACAGCTCATCCACCACAGAAGCGGAGCTTTATTTAGCAGATTTATTTTGTCTCAGGTGGGCTCTAACAGATGAGATGAAACTTTCATTGACACATGATGGGAACACTGCGGCTTTTCAAATTCCCCTGCCCACAGTGCCTGAACTTTGTGCGATGTGGAAGCATCAGTGCAGAATAGCAGAATGACATGGTTCTTGCCTATCTTAAAGGTTTTGGAGGCATTCTCTTCAGTCTTACTTGTCAGCATGATGTCAGGGAGGCACCTTAGAACAAGCTGGTCCCATCGGCACTGTACACCTGTTCTGGTAGCTAACCTCCCTTGACTAGAATGTCTTTGAGCCTGGGGATGAATTCAGTGGCAGCAGTGTCATCATCACAGGCCATCTTAGATGGAGCTGCATGCATGGGGAGGTCGAGGTAGGGAAGATTGAGATTGTAAGGGGAACCTTTTGGGACACACAAGACAGCCACCAGCAAGCCAGCACAAGGAAATTCCAGAGGAATCAGGAGGTGGGCTGCAAAAACCAGTGCAGTCAAATGCAAGACGTGGAGACAGGGGTTGGAGTAGTCGAGGAGACAAGACTACAGCAGGGCCAGTGCAAGGTCATAGGCCTCAGAAAAGGGGGGGCCAGGAAAAAACAGGGAAAGGGGATCGCCAGAGCAAATCAGGTCAATGATATGGCTAACTGGGAAGAAGCAGGAGGGGGAAGGTAGTGTAATCACTGAGAAGGCTGGGGGGGTCGTTACCAGGGAGAAAGGAAGCATCACAGAAGTGGCAGGCGCTACGTATAGCCCTAGAGACAAGGGGCAGCAGAAAGGTGGTAAGGAAGCAAAACCAGGGACAGTAGAACAGGGAGGTGCAGAGAAGCTAGAAACAGGAGGCAGCAAGGATAAGGATGGAACAAGGCTGAGGAAGGAACCTTGGGGAAGGGGCACACGCTACTCAAGGAAAACACAGGAAAACCATAGTGGGGAGGGTGGAAGGATGGAGGGCAGAGGAAATGGCATGCGGGAAGGTAAGGGGGGGCACAAGGGGAATGGTCTAGTAAGTGAAGCTGATGCACCAGCCGTAGTTGGCAAGGGGAGAAGTCAGGACACAGAATGGAGGAGGCAGAAGGGGGAAATAGCTGGGAAGATAGGGGAAAGGAGCATTTTGGGGGAAAGGAAAAGAGTCTGCAAAAAGAGAGGGAGCACATAAAGGAGTCACTCATAATTCTGGGGGACTCTATAGTTAAGGGGGTCAGATGGGGGGGAAGGGGGCCCAGGAAAAGCAGCATCTGGGTGGAGTGCATGCCTGGCATGACAGCAGGTAGGGTGCAGCAGCTCATTGGTAGGTGTGTACAGAAGGTGGGGGGAAGGGCCACACATCATTGTTCACCTGGGAACAAATGATCAGGATGGAAGGAAGGCAGATAGGGAAGGTTCCAGACAGCTTCAGAGAAGTGGGGAAGCTATGCAGAGAGGAGGGAAGCACAGTGGCATTCTCAGAAGTTCTGCCAGTGCCAAGGGCAAGTATGGACAGAAAAAGCAGAATCATGGACTTCAATAAGTGGCTAACAGAATGGTGTGAGTCCATGGGGTATGGCTGGGTGGGAGAGTGGGGCAACACATGGAAGAACCCAGATCTATATTCAGGGAACAGGCTACATCTAGGTAAGGAGGGTTTCAGGGGTGTTAAAGCAGAGACTGAGGGAATTTATCACCACAAAATATAATTTAAACTTGCTGTGGGGGGGGGGCTGGGGAGGTGAAGTGAATCAGGAGAGGAGGTCCAGAGGTCCTCCCCCCATAGCAATGATAGGGAATACTTTGTCTAGGATGGGGGGAAGGGGAGAGTAAGGGGCAGCTGGGAGAGAGTCAGGGTGGAGGGTGGTATCACCAAATGCTAGGAGCCTGGGGAATAGGATGGCAGAGCTGCAGGCACTACTGGCAGAAGGAGAGGTGGACATAGCAGCCATCATTGAGTCGTGGGCAACCCAAAACCATGACTGGGACTTGGCCATACCTGGATTTAAAATATTCAGGAGGGACAGAGAAAAAGGTAAGGGGGATTAGCCATTTACATAAGGGAAGGGTTTGGATGTGTCAGGGAGCAGGGGGAAGAAGGTAGATCAGAAGTCATTTGGATACAACTCCATGCCCCAAAGGGGACTAAGGTCCAACTGGGGGTTGTTTATAGGCTCCCAACCCAGACAGAGGACATGGATAGGGAGCTAGGGGAGCAGCTAAGGAGATTCTGTGACAAAGGGAGCACTGTGGTGGTGAGAGACTTCAATTTACCAGGGGTGGATTGAAGCATCCCAGTCACCACATGTGCCAGGAAGCAGATCCGCCTGGAAGCAATCCTGGATGGCTTCCTGACCCAAAGGGTGACAGTGCCAACAAGAGAAGAAAATATTCTAGACCTGGTGCTGGAGGATGGAGAACAGGTCACAGATGTAAGGGTGGAGGAACCACTGGCTGGTAATGGTCACCACACAGTGTGGTTCTCTATCAGTTTGGGTAGAGAGATCCACAATACAAAAACAAAGGTCCTGGACTTCAGAAAGACAGACTTTGGCAGGATGGGGCAATTAATGAGAACACACACAGATTGCATCCACCCTGACATGGATGCAGAGCCGAAATGGGCGATCATAAAACTAGGGCTGATTGAATCCACTAAAGCTTACATCAAGAACCAGAAAAAGAAATCAAGGACCAAGCATCTGAGCTGGATGACCAGAGAGGTAACAGAGAAGGTGAAGGATAAGAGAAGGGCCTTCCAAACCTTCAAGAGAACCAACAGGGCAGAGGATAGGGAAAACTATGTGAGGAAATCCAGGGAAGTGAGCAGAGCAGTCAGGACTGCAAAGGCAGCTAGGGAAAGGAAATTAGCACAGGGGATTAAGGAAGGAGAAAAGGATTTCTTCAGGTATATCAAGGAAAAAAGAAAGTGCAAGGATCAAATAGTTAGGATCAGGAAAGGCAGTGGGTGGGTAGACGAGGGGGCCGAGAAGGCAGAAGTACTTAATGAGTACTTCTGTTCAGTGTTTACAAGGGAGAGGGATGGGCCCGTTCCTGAAGGGAAAGAGGGCACAGGCATGGAGAGTGAGACAACCACAGACGAGGTCATCACGGCGGAAAGGGTGCTGGAGGGCCTTAGGTCCCTGAGGGTAGACAAGGCACCTGGGGCAGACAGAGTACACCCCAGAGTGCTGAGGGAGCTGTCAGAGGCCCTGGCAGAGCCACTGGAGGATCTGTTCAACACCTCACTAAATACGGGATGTGTGCCCAGAGACTGGAAGGAGGCACACGTGGTACCTCTCCACAAAAGTGAGCCCAAGGACGAACCAGGGAACTACAGACCGATGACCCTCACCCCAATTGTGGGGAAACTGATGGAATCTATCCTCAAAGAAAGGCTGGTGCAGTTTCTTGTGGATAATGATCTGCAAGACGACAGACAGCATGGGTTCATTGCTGGCAGATCCTGTCAGACTAACTTGGTTGATTTCTTTGACTGGGTCACAAGGGCCATGCCGTAGATGTAGTCTACCTGGATTTCAGCAAGGCCTTCGATTCAGTGCCACATGGAAGGTTGATCTGCAAGTTGAGGAGTCTTGGTATAGGGTGGAAGTCAGCCTGATAGGTAGAAAACTGGCTGAGGGACAGGCAACAGAGGGTAGTTGTGGGGGGAGAAGCATTGGAGCCCAGGGCAGTGACAAGTGGTGTCCCACAGGGATCAGTGCTGGGACCAGTCCTGTTTAACATTTTCATCGCAGAAATAGCGGTTGGGATCAAGAATAAGATCAGCCTCTTCACCGATGACACCAAGATCTGTGCTGAGATGGATGGGGAGGAGGGTGGCAAATTACTGCAGGAGGACCTGGCAAGACTCGAGGAGTGGTGACACACCTGGCAGCTTCGGTTCAACGCCAAGAAGTGCAAGGTGATGCATTTCAAAGCCAAAAACCCATGATACAGCTACTGAATGGATGATATCAAACTGTCCACATCCAACGAGGAGAAGGATCTGGGGTGCTGATGACCAGGGAATTAACCCACTCGGCCCAGTGTAGGAAGGTAGTGGGTAAGACTAACAGGATGCTAGGGTGCATAGCAAGGGGGATTACATCCAGATGTAGCAAAGTCATATTGCCCCAGTACAGGTCCCTGGTGAGGCCGCACTTGGAGTAGTGCGTGCAGTTCTGGTGCCCGTACTTGAAAAGGGATATCAAACTACTGGAGGCAGTGCAGCGAAGAGCAACAAAGATGATCCAGGGGTTGGGGGATAGAACTTACGAGGAAAGACTAAAAGAGCTCAACATGTATACCCTGGAGGATAGAAGAGAGGGGACATGATCGAGATCTTCAAGTACCTGAAGGGATGAACAGAGTAAGCTTCCGGGGTGGGTTCCCTCTCCAGAATGGAAGAGAGATACTAGAGGGCACTCCCTGAAGTTAAAGGGGGGCAGATTCAGGAGGGAAAGGAGGAGACATTACTTCACTGAAAGAGTGGTAACAGGGTGGAATGCACTACCTGAGCAACTCGTATCAGTGCAAACTGTGAGGTGCTTCAAGAGGGGGTGGGACAAATTCAAGGGGAAAGTACATACCGGAGGGGGCAGTTGGGGGGAGGAAAGAGTTAATGGGAGGGGGGGGCAGCAGCAGTCTAATGGGCTGAAGTGCTGCACATTTGAGCAGACTAGATAGACCATATGGCCTGTATCTGCTGGCAATCTCGTATGTTCGTATGTTCGTGATGCACTCTATGCGGGTACCTTGACAGTGCTGAAATCTCCACAAGCACCCCGTGGAGGATTTAAACTTGGTGTCAGGACAATGAATCTCCTTTGCAGATTGCTCAGCTTTTTCTTTCACGATGCATCCTGACACAGGCACAGCGTTTGCCCATTGCTGAGAGTACCAGAGCTGTATCATCTGGTTTATCTGACCCTCATTTGGCCTTCTTAGGTTTTTCCATGACAGAGCACTGGATTCTTAGAATTCATCTGCAAACACCCTTAATGCACCTTCTGCTTTTTTGAGGTGCAGATGGTGGATTTTGACAACCCTGTCTCAAGTGAAAGTTTTGCGAGGTTCTCTTCTCTCTTCATCCGATCCAGCACAGCAAGTTTTGTTTCAACTGTGTACACTGTTGTCTTCATTGTCACAGCAGACCACAGTGAATAAGCATACTTATAAACTGAAGGGGGTCTGTAGTTAACAGTTCTTATCAATCAATCAATCAAATCTTTATTTATTCAGGTAAACATCAAGGCTCATTTACAAGATGGACCTGATAAGGTCAAGGTTTAATAGTTGATACACAGCAAATACATCATATGCTTTATAAGACAGTTATACATACAGAGAAAAATAATGTTTATAACACAATGATGTACAGTGAATTCACATGTTAAAACTCGGTTAAAGGAAGGTTAAGCTAATATCTGCAGTATGTACAGTACATACATATCCCAATGGGGGCTATGACAGACACACAACATAATGAATACTAGGATGGTGAAGGTATTATTGGGTGCCATAAGCTGGGGGGGTCTGACTGGAAGGAATATGCCATATATGATTGGAAGCCAGATTTGTAGGATGACTATTCTAGCTCTAGCGGTAGCAACTGCATTTCTTTGTGAAGAAGGCTGTACAATGATGTTTAAAGGATATAAATGGAATGATAATGGACAGTTTTAGGGATTTTTTGTAGGGTGTTCCATGCTATAGCTAGAGAATAGCTAATTGCTGCCCTCCCTAGTCTGGTGCTGACTTTGGCCAATTTGAGCAGGATGATATTGTTGCTTCTTAGGGCATAGGAGCTAGGAGTGGTCTGGTTGAAGCAGTCCAGGATATAGTTTGGGAGTTTTTTTTTGATAAAGCTCTGTAAATCCATAGAGCTGCATTTCTGCTCCTCCTGATATGAAGGGAAACCCATCCAACTGCGTCATAAAGAGAGCAATGGTGGGTATTATAAGGCAGATCTGTAATGAACCTTATTGCTCTATGATATAAGGTATCCAACTTGTGAAGGTAGGAGATGGGGCAGTGACTATAAAGGAAGTCTGCATAGTCAATAACTGATAGAAAGATGGCCTGGACTAACCTCATCTTTGAGTCTCTGTTAAGGAAGGGTTTTAATCTATAGAGGAGGCCAAGCCTTTGGCGAAGCTTTTTTAACAGTTCTTCTAGATGATGAGTGAAGTCGAGTCTGTTGTCAATCCACACACCTAGGTATTTGAAGTTTTCAACATACTCCAGATTTTCTCCAAGTATAGTGCATAGCTGGGGGAGAGTGATTGAAGAGGATGTGCTGGTGGAGTTTTGAGTTGTGAACATCATTGCTTTAGTTTTCATTGCATTTAGCAGAAGCTTTTTCTCGAGTAGCTGATGTTGTAACAAGGAGAATTCTGTTTGTAGGATTTCATGAGCAACTGTAAGCGAAGGGTTGCTGACATACAGAACAGTGTCATCAGCAAAGAGGTGTACTGAGGACTTGGTAAGGGTTGAATCAATGTTATTTATATAAATGGCAAAAAGGATAGGACCCAGAATAGAGCCTTGGGGGACTCCTCTTGACAGTGGTCTCAATGGGGATAGGTCACCTTCAGCTTTTACCTGCTGTGACCTACCGGAGAGGTAGCATCTGAACCACTTAAGGGAGGGTGGATCTAGGCCAAGGGAGTGCAGGGATGAGAGTAGCAACTCATGGTCCACAGTATCGAATGCTTTGCTCAGGTCCAGGAATACTGCACAGACATTATTCTTTTTATCCAATTCGGTTTGCCAGTCATTTGTGACCTTGGCTAATGCAGTGATAGTGCTATGTTTGGCCCTGAATCCAGATTGAGCTGGATTTAATAGGTTAGCATTGTCAAGATATTCCCTTAGCTGATTACTCACTAATTTCTCCAGCATCTTGGATAGCACAGGTAGAATGGAAATGGGCCTGTAATTATTAAGATCCATACGGTCCCCTGATTTTAGAAGGGGGACCACTTGGGCTGTCTTCCACAGTGTGGGAATAGAGCCAGAGTTTAGGGAAAGGTTAAAGAGGTGTGTTAGGGGGACTGCAAGTACATGGCATGCAATCTTTAGAAAGAAGGGGTCCAGAAAGTCTGCTCCTGCACTTTTTTTGGTATCCAGATGCCATAATAGATCCTCAACTTGTTTCAACAGTATAGGTTTGAAGCTAAAGGAAGAGTCAACTCTTTGATCACCAATGTAGTAGGAGCTTAATTGGTCCCTCAGCAGGTTAGCTGGGGAGGTGTCAAAGGCAAGGCCAGCCGTTGTGAAGTGGTTGTTGAATGCGTCCAGGATTTCCATTTTGCCAGTGATAGGGCCATAACTATTGTGTAGTTGAGTTGGAAGGGGGTTGTTAGCATCCTGTCCCATCATACCCTTGATGGTGCCCCAAAACCTAGCAGGATTATCATAGGAGGAGTCGAGCTCGGCCAGGTAGAAGGCAGCCTTTGCATCCCTAACTTTCCTGGTGCATCTATTCCTGGCTTTCCTAAAAATCATCCAGTCGTTTGCATTCTTAGTTTTTCTTGCCACTTTCCAGAGTTTGTCTCTCTCCAGCAGTGCAGCTTTGAGGTCAGCTGAAAACCAGCGACAGGATTTGTTTTTTATTCGGATACTAGAGATTGGAGCATGGGTGTTAAGGGCATTTATTATAATGCTATTTAGCACCTGCTGAGCTTTTCTACAGAAAATGCAAGATAAAACTTTGCCAGTGTGGAGAGTAAGCTAGATCATGCAGATATCCTTCAATATTGATGTTTTTCTTGGATCTCCTCATGAGGAATTTTGCAGGATTTGTTGTTATGCTGGTGGATCTTACCCCTGCGATGGGGCAGTGATCACTTATATGCATAGGAGCACTCCAGCGTGTGTGAATAGATGTGGTTTACTCATTAGCATGATATCAAGTAGTGTGCTGTTACTACTATTCCTTGCATTTATTCTTGTTGGTTCATTAATTAACTGTGTGAGCCCATAGGTGTCACAGAATGATACCAGAGATGTAGCTGCCTGGGTGAGCCAGTTGAAATTCAGGTCACCTAGAATAATGATTTCTTCAGTGCTGGGCTTGACAGGTTCCCAGGTGGGATAAGAGCTTGTGTTCAGCAGAGGGGTCTGTAGCATCCAATTAGTTGAAAAGCTGCTGTATTGGGGAGAGAGACTTTTAGAGATAGGCATTCAAACTCCTTGGGCATAGATGTTGCAGCAGTACAGGATACAGCTATACCAGCTTTTGCATATATGGCTACTCCACCTCCAATTGTTTGGCGATCAGCTCTGAATAGCTGATAGTTAGGTAGGTTAACATCCCTGTCCGCTGTGGTGGGTTTGAACCATGTCTCAGTTACCACGAGAAAGTCTGGCAAGGCATGGGCAACCCAGGCTTGCATCAACGTAAATTTTTCAACAGACTGCATACATTAATATGCAGGAAACTGAGAGCCTTTAATTGAGGTTAGGTCTGATGGAGAGGTGATACTTTCAAGAGGTCCAGGGTTGATTTCCACATTACCAATACAGAGCAATAGAAAGAGCAGTAGTTTCATGAGGGCTGCCAGTGATAGGGAGAGGGGGCTGTCTTTGGTCCTCCTTTTATTCTGTTGCCACTCTTTTTATGAGGTGCTCCCTGTGGTTTTAAGGAAGTGTGTCGGGTTACCAAGTAGCAGTTTGACGACTAGGCTTAGGGGGGATCTATATATCCAGCAGTGGAGCCTTGGCTGAAATACATGTGTGGTGGTATGTGTCTCTTTATGGTGATTATACCACTGTAGTCGATGCAAGCAATGGTAGAGCATATATGAGGGTTTGAGTGTCAGCCAAAGGGATGGTTCAGAGAGACTGGGTGGATGGACCACTCTAAATTGTATGACAGGGACATCTTCTTTGTGGAACCCTATGGCTGATAGTGAAAGGAGTATCAGAAGTAAGCTCCCATTCTGAAAGAGATATTGGTAGTTGGCTGTGGGGAGTAGTGAAGTTGCTGATTGGTTGGATCAGCAAGCTGGTGTGACTCTCTGTTGGTTTGAAAAAATGCTGAGGGCTGGGAAGAGATTTCGACGGGAAGATGCCTATAAATTAACACACAAGAGGGGGGAAGGGCAGGTGGGCAAAAATTTTGCGCCTTTCCCGACTGCTCCCTCGCTGTTCCTCCCGGCCTCATGGTTCCCTGGTTCGGCTAAGGTGCCGCCGACTGCCCGCTGGCGGAGCGAAGCCCCAGCACTCAGCTGGGTGCTGTGGGGTGGGAGTTGCAGGCTGGAGAGAGACAGAGGAAGGTGCAGCAGTTAATAAAGGCAGTATCAAGCGTTCCTGAGCGTCACTGACTAAATCTGCACAACAAAAGGACTGTGGGGGGGTTGCTGTGGCGCCTCAGCATCTGGCCCACCTTACACATGCAAAAAAGGAGCTGTAATTACAGTAAAGAGCAGTAAAATGGCAGTTTCCCCTTGCAATACAATAGTGGAAAACAGCACTTTTTAGGTAATTTACACAGTTAAAATAGAAGGAGAGTGGTGCCTCAGCGTCTGGCCCACTGCTGCTAACAGGATCCAGCAGAATTCAAACAAAAGCAACAACAGATTCCCTCTACAGATGCCTCACAAGTTGGAAGCAGCTCTTTTGGGGATTTTGCAGAAAAACAGGGGAAGAGTGAAAAGCAAAATCAAGTCCCACACAGATTTCAGCAATGCAGGCTGAGCCAGTGTAAGTCAATGGGGCAGAAGAGCCAATCGGCTGCTGTGCCTGGAGGAGCGCTCGCTTACCGATTGGCTGCACCTTTCCCGACTACTCCCTCGTTGTTCCTCCCGGCCACGTGGTTCCCTGGTTTGGCTAAGGTGCCGCCGACCACCCGCTGGTGGAGGCGAAGCCCGGCACTCAACTGGGTGCTGTGGAGTGGGAGTTGCAGGCGTTAGCTGCACCTTTCCCGACTGCTCCCTTGCTGTTCCTCCTGGCCTTGTGGTTCCTGAATGCGGCTAGGTGCACACTTGACACTTCCCTGGTGGGCGAAGCCCAGCTCAGCTGGGTGCTGTGGTGGGAGTTGCAGGTGATTGGCTGCACCTTTCCCACTGCTCCCTCGCTGTTCCTCCTGGCCTCATGGTTTCCCTGGTTCGGCTAAGGTGCCACCCGACCACCCGCTGGCGGGCGAAACCCGGCTCAGCTACAGGTGCTGATTGGGGGAGTTGCAGGCGATTGGCTGCACCTTTCCCGACTGCTCCCTCGCTGTTCCTCCCGGCCTCGTGGTTCCCTGGTTCGGCTAAGGTGCCACCAACCACCCACTGGCAGAGCGAAGCCCCGGCACTCAGCTGGGTGCTGTGGGGTGGGTGTTGCAGGCGATTGGCTGCGCCTTTCCCAACTGCTCCCTCACTGTTCCTCCCGGCCTCATGGTTTCCTGGTTCGGCTAAGGTGCCGCCGACCGCCCACTGGCAGAGCGAAGCCCCGGCACTCAGCTGGGTGCTGTGGGGTGGGAGTTGCAGGCGATTGGCTGCACCTTTCCCGACTGCTTCCTCGCTGTTCCTCCCAGCCTCGTGGTTCCCTGGTTCGGCTAAGGTGCCGCCGATCGCCTGCTGGCGGAGCGATGCCCCGGCGCTCAGCCGGGTGCTGTGGGGTGGGAGTTGCAGGCGATTGGATGCACCTTTCCCGACTGCTCCCTCGCTGTTCCTCCCAGCCTCGTGGTTCCCTGATTTGGCTAAGGTGCCGCCGACCACCTGCTGGCAGAGCGAAGCCCCGGCGCTCAGCTGGGTGCTGTGGGGTGGGAGTTGCAGGCGATTGGCTGCACCTTTCCCGACTGCTCCCTCGCTGTTCCTCCTGGTCTCGTGGTTCCTTGGTTTGCCTAAGGTGCCGCCGACCGCCCGCTGGCGGAGCGAAGGCCCGGCGCTCAGCTGGGTGCTGTGGGGTGGGAGTTGCAGGCTGGAATCTTATGAATCATTTAATTACAGTACTACCTGCCAATGACTGTAAACTAGACAGGGCACTGTAAATAGGGACATGGGGAACAGAAGAATTGCTAAACTGTCAGATTGAAATTAGCTGTCAGAGTGAAATTGACAAGCCATCAAGCAAATCAGCTGTTTGCCGTCTTTCAAAGTGACAGTCAGCAGGAACCAAGAGCCACATTCATTATATGCAGGAATTTGCTGTAGTAGGGTTCGCTATAATGAGGGACTACTGTAGTTCATTTTATTGGAAAAGTAGGAATAATAGTCCAGTTCATAAAAATGATTACCTGGGAATCAAATTACAGGATATGTTGATTCTTGCCTACACTTGTTCTCCCCTGCACTGTGAACCCTCCCCAACACTGTCTCTATCGAACCTGTCATGCAGTAAGACACTCCAGAACACTATATTCCCACAGACCATGCCATGTCCAGACCCTATCCAAAGCTACATCCCC
Source organism: Neoceratodus forsteri (assembly GCA_016271365.2). NCBI lineage: Eukaryota > Metazoa > Chordata > Ceratodontiformes > Ceratodontidae > Neoceratodus > Neoceratodus forsteri. Next base: position 77,612,238 of record CM028133.1, on the reverse strand, counting down.
ATCAGCCCTGACATGCTGAGAGACGCTCTCTAAAGCTACATTCCTACTGACCCCACCATGCCCAGACCCTCCCCAAAACTATATTCCTATTGACTCTGCCATTCGGAGACCCTCCTCAAAGCTATGTACCCATCAACCCTACAGTGCCTGGGGGGGGGGCGCTGTGGAGCCTGATCAGGATGGCCACATCCCGATAGAGCTCCGCATTTCTTTGAGAACTATATCATTTAAAACTTGCTTTTTTGGGAACTAAACTCATACATTTTACATAGTAATGTGCCTCAGAGCTTCCTCACTACAATGGGCAATCCTAAAAAGGATAAAGCATCAGGAGAAGGAGTCAAATCCAAGATTCCTCCCGGAGCTCCGACCATGAGGCCAGCATAGGGCTACGATCAAGAGGGAGCTGAAGCTGGGGAAGAAACCCTACAATCGCTTGGAGTAAAAATCAATAGACTGATATCTACGGTGGCTGGACTTGCTGACAAATCTGATAATTTAACTAATAGGGTTGCTGGTACTGCGACCACAATGGAATTGGTAACCCTGGCTACATTGGAGGCTACCAAGAGAGCGGACGCTGCGATGGGGGCAGTATCCTCCATAATTAAAAAAATGTCCACCTGAAATCCAGATTAGAGAGCTTGGAGAACCAAGCTCGAGCTGCAAACTTACATCTCCTTGGTCTGCTGGAGTGTGTTGCGGGGGATCACCTGCTGTTATTCATACAAGATTGGATGGTGCAGTAGCTTGGCGATGAGGTGACTCCCACGGCGCAATGGTTCCAGAAAGCTTACAGGGTTACTCTGAGAGGCTGTCCAGACAATCCTGAGGCTCCACAAACTGTTGTTGTGGTTACCGATGGGATGGGCTCCTGGGACTTTCTCCTGGCAACAGCCAGGCATAAGTATATGCTGTTATTTGAAGGCCAGTTGATCCTGATGTTCCCCGATATCGAGTACGCCACATGACAGAAGCACAAAAAGTTCAACGGTGCCCATGTGATGCTCCAAGAGGCTGGTGTACCGCATGGCATGGTATTCCCTGTGCGGTTACGGATTTCCCACCGAGTAAAGGTTTTTCTTTTCACTGATCCCACCAATGCTCTAAAATGGTGTCAAAAGAATGCAATCAGGCCCAGAGAAAACAACGGAGACTTTGGTCTGCCTGGACTGACTAACAGGTTTTTATGTTTGCTTGCACGTGCACAAGAAACATATTCAGGTTAGTAGAGCATTGCAGAGGTGTAGCAGTGTTGTGCCCAATGCAGAGGATGCTTTAATGGGCGCATCCCTCAGCCACCTCTCAACAGGGAAGCTGCCAATGACGGCAGTTTCAGAGTGAGCGCTGCACTTGAAAGAAATCTGCTGCCTTAATCAGGGACAGTTTCATCATTGCAGTGGCAGATCTGTCCCCTCCCCCCTTTCCCAGCAGCCAGGCACCTTCCAACCATGTGCATTACAGTGCACAGTAATGTGCATGCCTGGAGTTATCCACTTGTTTGCTCAGTGTGCCTTTCCTGGTGAAAACATATTACTAAATAAACAAGCAAACATAATAAATGAGCCCCGCTGTGGCTTTGCATAATTGGCGGCTCCTGCCACCCACCACACACTCCCCTCAAAGCCAACATCAGGGTGCCCAATCCCCATGTCAGCATGTATCCCCCCCCCCCATTAATGTGGCACACTGGGAGCCCACCCCAGTGTGCCAAACTAATTATATTTCCAACATTCCCGGTGTCAGATGACTCCCCCTCCCAAGCTTGAACATATTTCTTGCCGACAACGGAATGCCTAATCCCCGTGTTGGCATGCCCACCTGACCCCCACTATTGTGACACAGTAGGAGCCCATCCCAGTGTGCCAAAGTAATTCTTTATCTTTTTCTAACACCAGGATGCCCACCCCTGATGTCGGATGTGCCCCCCACACCCCTTTTTCAGCCTAACCTCAGGCGCTAATCCTCAGGTTTGCATTGATTCCCCATTAGTCTAGCACATTAGAGCCCACCCTCAGTGTGCCAAAATGTTTTTTCATACTATTTCACCTGTAAAAAGAAAACTGTCCACTGAGGTCTTTTTTTTTTTAAAACCTAAAGAAAAAGAAAATGGTCCTATGTCGTCCTAGCTGCCTCCTATCCCGACCCTCCCTCTGCATACCCCACCTCCCTGCACCCCCCCTCACCCTTACTTACCCCCAGAGGTCTGGCACTGCGATCTTCTGTGGATCAGGAACACATCTGCACTCTTCAAAAGCCAACTGCAAACTGAAGAAAATCACGGTAAGCCCTATAAAGGCAATCAATGGGGGGGGTTCAATTTAGGTTGATATCTCAGTCATTTTGGGGAGTTTTGGTTCCAAACTTTCAACATGGGGTTCTTTGGACACCACCTCATGAACACTGGCACTGTCATTTCATGTCTCGGTTCTGAAACAGGATTTTGTGGTTGCTGCACGGAATCACCTTTTGGGACCAATTAACAAAATGACAGTGCCACTGTTCATGAGGTGCGGTCCCAAAAAGCCCATATTGCAAGTTTGGAGGAAAAAAATTAAAAAATGACTATGTTTCAAGCGTGCATTGCACAGTTTGTATGCACACTCATAACTTCACCAGTGTTTAATATTTTCACTCCAAATTTCCAACATTGCCATTTTTTCACACCTCCTTATGAATAGTATAGCTGTCATGTTTTGCATCCTGCCCGAAACATGTTTTCGCACCTGTGGCTCAGAATGCTGCAGTTGCTGTGTAAAACCAACTTTTGGGACAGATTAATGAAATCACAGTGCCACTGTTCATGAGGGAAGGTCCCAAAAAGTCCATGTTGAAAATTTGGTGAAAAAATTCCCAAAAATGACTGCATTACGAGCGTGCCTAACTTAGCCAATTTTTACTCCAGATTTTCAACATTGCCATTTTTTCACACCTCCTCATAAACAGTACAGATGTCATTTTTCACATCCTGCCCAAAATGTCTTTTCACACCTTTCACTATGCAAAATCACCTTTCGGGATTGAGTAATGAAATGATAGTGCCACTGTTCATGAGCTGGGCTCCCAAAAAGCCCATGTTGAAAATTTGGAGTGAAAATACCAATAAACACCTAGGGCATTAGCATAGGTGCCAGAACCAGGAGGGCGGAAGAGGTGGTAGGCACTCCACTTTTTATTTCTGTATGGCAAAAACTAGTATAGAAAAAGTGCCCTTTGTACCCTCATAAGTGACCTTTTGATTCTCAGCCCCCTCTGGTTTTACCATCTTCCGGCACCCTTGGGCATTAGGGTCTCAAACCATAACGCCCCACCCTGTACAGACTGACAGGCATTGGAGGTGTGACTTGGTGTCATCGGCCATAATGCTCATGCCATTTCACCCCCCCCCACCCTACAGCCACTGACTGGCAGTGAGGTGTGCCTTGAGGTGTTTGGCCCTAACATTCACTCCAGTCTCCTATACTGTACCCATCTCAGCTTACTTCCTTGTAGAATAGGGTGGGCATAAGGGCCAAAGACCCCAAGGCACACTGTGATACCTGTCAGTGTCTGCAGGGTGGGGTGAGGTAGAATGATGTGAGTATTATGGCTGAAGACCCAAAGGCACACCCCAACACCTGTCAGTCTCTGCAGGGTGGGGGTGCGGGTTGGCGTTAGTTCAGTATTTCACTGCCATTCCTATTATGCATCTCTCTAACTCCTGCAGTACCAATGCCAATACCAGCAAGCAAACAATTGGCATTGACAAATGCTTGTTGTTTATTTTGACACTAAGTTTTCAACATGGACTTTTTGAGAACCACCTTATGAACAATGTTGGTGGAATTATGCAAATCCGTTGGGAAAGGTGATTTCATGGTCACTTGGCGAAATCACCTTCTGGGTGGGATTTGAAACATTTCACCACCCTAGTTCATGAGGTGGGATCATGAGAAGGGTATGTTCAAAACATGGGGTCATAATATGTTTAAATGGCAAAGTTATGTGCATCCATTGAAATTTACCTACTCTCGCTCGTAACTTATATAATTTACCCCAAATTTTCAACATAACCATTTCTTAACACCACTTCATGAATGTGACAGCTGTCATTTTACAAAGCTTGGCCAAAATGTATTTTCACACCTGTGGCATGGAATGACATTGCAGTGATGCGAAATGATGTTTCACCAGGGATTTGAACATTTCCAGCACAAGGTACATGAGGTAGGGTAATAAGAAGGCTATGCTGACAGTTTGGTTTCTGTTGTGCTACAAATGGAGGCACAGGGTCCAGAAGTCTCTGCACTTCCACAGCAAAATACATATAGACATCTATGAAGGGATGGGAGTTTATATATATATATATACACACACATATGATGGTTGTATGTATATATATATATATATATATATATATATATACATATATACACACACACATGATGGGCACAAGTGGAATATGGAAAATATTTTCACTCCTGCAGAGTGATCCTGGATATTTCACACGACGCAGGAGTGAAAATATTTTTCATTTCCAAAATGTGCTCATCATGTGTCCTATTTATACAGTGGGGCCTCACTGCTGCAAAATGTAGAATTTGCATGGCTTGCACAGGGTTTGCGCAGGTTTAGCGTGGCTTTGTGTGGTATTGTGCAGGTTTAGCGTGGGTTTCGGGGGTGTAATAAACGGTATTTATTTTAACTCTGCTGATGTCATCAGGATTTATTTCACTGCAGTGAAAATAACATGGTTTATTCCACTGGAATATGTCTCATCCCCATTATATATATATATAAATTTGTAATTAGTTTTATATAAGTTTTTGTTTTTTAATTTTATTTTCTTTCTTTTATTTGGTTTGCTTTTTTAATTTGAAGCCTATTATGGAGTTATTACTCAATTTGTCCCTATCTGCGAACAGCAAATGATCCCACAAACCCTTTACTTCCCTTCAGCTGGATTTCCCAGTCCCTTGTTACCGTGGCAGCCATATGGAGTAATGACTAGGAGGCCAGACTGCATCCACTCTATTCATTGGCTGCAGTCATGTTATCACCTTCGTGACCTCTTGAATCTCCCTTACCATGCTGCCCTGCTCTTGCCCCCTCCTTTAGCCACCCATATAAGCCCAAAATACACCATACAGCTCCATGTTGGAGTCAGGCTGTTGACTGATTACTGTTTCAGCCTGTACGCACTCTTACATTCACCTTTGGTTTGGTCAACAGAGTAGTTTGTAGACATGCTCAGACAAAGACATGTTTAGTTACTTGGGATTGCTTTTAAATCTGTGTAAACATTTTTAAAACCTTTTACTCTCTCTCTCTCTCTCTCTCTCTGTCTGTCTGTCTGCCTCTCTCTCGTTGTTGCTTGCTCTCTCTCCACCCCCCAAAGGAGATGCACTGCTGATCAAGCTGCCTTCTCATGGCTGCCTTTGGATAGTGAAAGTGGGAGCAACGGGGCGGCAGAGGTAGGTGGGCGGTGGGCAGCAGCTATCAGGGTCAACTGCAGGAGTGAGTAGTGAAGTCACAGAGGACAGATATGAGTAAGTGGTGAGAAAGGGCAGAGTGGGTGGCAGGGGGAAGAGAACCCCAGACTTTGGGGAACTGAAAGGAGAAGGCAGCTTGACCAGCGGTGGAATTCCTTTAAGAGGGGAGTGTGAGAGAGTGAGCGCCAGAGTTGTAAAGGTGTGAGAAGCAGTGAGGAGGGAGGCAAGGAGCTAAACCAGAATTTAGAGATAAAGGAAGCACAGTTAGTGAGGTGTCTGGACTCAAGGGAGGGGGAAAAAGGGAGGAGAACAGGGAGCAGGGGTGGGTGTGTGGGGACAGTCCAGGGCAAAGCGGCAGAATGAGTAAAAAAGGGGATCCAGTCTGCCCAGGGTGGCCTTGGGAGCAGAACTGTATACTATGTCACCATAGTCAAATATGGGGAATATCCTCTTTGAGATGATCTCTCTACAGGCAGGAAGTGGGTTACATCCTTTATTCCCGTAAAGTGCACCAAGTTTGGGATGAAGCTTCTGGTGGCTGGAATATACATGCAAAGAGAAACCGAGGTGCCTGTCCAGCCAGACCCTGAAGTGCTTAAATGAGGAGACATCTGGTACTTCCGGTGGTGTCATAGATCAACACAAGGCCTGAAGACCTGCCCCTCACAATCAGGGACAGTTGAGAGGTATGAGATCTGAACCAAAAGGATGACTTTAGACCCCAGCATCGTTGATCCAACAAGCATTAAACTTAAAAACCCTGGTTACAGGAGTTCCACAGCTGAAAGAAAATGCTAGAGTTTAGCTTTAACTTTCACAACAATGCAATGATAGCTGTGAGTTTCAGACCTAAGGGCATATTATCAGCATGAATAGAGACATTCATTGTTGATTTAGCAATTAAGGGGGAAGTGGGAGGGGGACAACATTTACTGCAGAGAAAGGGGACTACAAAAAGTACAGCCAGTTGTGTATCCTAGGAGGAAGAGCTAGCCCAGATTGTTGCCATGCATTAAACTGTGAGGTGAAACAGTTTTAAAATCCCTTTCTGGGACAGACAGCAGCAGGAGGAGGAGGAGAAGCACAGGGAGAAAGACTGGAAATAGACCAAGGAGGTAACAACAGATTGAACTGAAAAACAGCAGAACAAACATAAGCTTTCTGTCGCTGATAGTCAGTTGCAGTTGATGGAGCACAAAACTGTGACCTAGCAGATCCATTGGTTTGAATCCCACAACACCCACCGCATGACCTTGAGCAAATTGTGGGACATTTATGTGTTTGTCTCTGCCAGCTGCAGCACTGGGAGGATGCGGGACCCAACTGAAAACATGGCACAACACTTCACTTTTGGAGATATATTTCCTATTTGATTAAGGCCATTGCATATTCCCTATCAAAACATCCTAAAAGTTCATGGAACAGTGAAGGCTGGACTCAGGAGGGCTGCTTTAATGGGGCATTGTCCTGGTTTGAGTCCTTTTGGATCTGGGGACCCTGAGACAGCCTGAAATGATTTTCAGATTAGCTCAAGTCAGTGAGTGTGAGTGAGGAGAAAATCCCCTTTCGAAGTGTTAGTGGTAGTAATTGTGTTTATTAAGCACCCAATCCCAGAGGCTCTGGGCACTGTACAACCTAGCCAGGACAAGAAATACAAATCACTTATAATAAAAGTAGACTCCATAAAACATAAAAATATAAGCTCCACAGACAGGATAAATTAAATACTATAACCAGTGGAGATTCGATTAAATGAACTGCTTGCCTAAACAGGTCGGTCTTTAGGCTCCTCTTGAAGGCCTCCATTGCCTCCCGATACAGTGTGTAAGCCCCTCAATGGGCTTACCTGTTTGGGCTCCAGCTCTTCACTCCCCCGTCGGTTTTTGTAAGGGTCCCTGATGTAACTTGAACCCTGGTGCCCTGTTGGTGCCTCCATGGCTACGGCTGTTGATCGTAGCGTCCTGGCCCCACGTTATGATGGAGGCCCAGCTTCAGTCCTGCTCTCATGCCTATGGGCAAAAAAAAAATGGTTTTGCCAGTCCTGGGAGCTGCCAAAATGGGATCAGCTCAAGGTAAATAAACAAAATGGTGGTACGTGCTCTTTGGTGCATTTAAAGGAGTCACAGTTCCGTTGGGCATAATTCAGCTACGCCCATTATTTGATTATATCCCCAGCTCCAGGGCAGGTTGTGAAGTCAGGGATCCACTGGAAAAAGCTTCCAGGTTTGGGGGAACATGGTTTCCTATCCCTTGTAGGCTAGACTAATAAAATAAAAGAGAGTGCAAAGTCGGGGGTGTAAATAAACATGACTACCCCCAGGGACTTCAGCAAAGTGGAGGCTGCTAGGATAAGTTCAGCAGCTACAGAAAAAGCCCATGCAGACAGCAGCCAATTGAAGTGGGACATTGGGAACAGGATAAATAGAACTGCTTTGCCCACCAAAAGAGAGATTCGTTTGGGATTCCAGAAGTGCAGGAGTACAGGTGGGACTGCTGTGGCTGCAGAGTAAGAGCCCAGCCTTGCAGCATGAGAGCAAAGACTGAGAGTGCAGTTTGAAGTGTGAATTCTGCAGCCCAGTGACAAGTGTGAGCAGCCTGTGCCCCCTCGGAGGGGAAAATTCGGATCTACTACTGAATCACAAAGGTCAGTCTCCCGAACCCCATAAGTATGAGTTTAGGAGACCGACTGTCGGAAGACTGACAGGGTGTTGGTGCAATGTGGGGGGCAAGCCCTCCACACCCCCCATAACTAAAATAACCAACTCTGAGAGGAAGTGGACCTCAGAGTAGGTTAAAGTAGTTTATGGGGAGCAAATGAGCGCTGCGCAAAAGTGTAGACCTGGGAATAGAACCTGTGTCTGAGCACACTGGCGGGTGTGCTGCTAGTGGCTTAGCCCTTCATGCCACAAGAGCAGCTCAGCCAGCCACTGGATTTTTCGACTTCTTGTGATGCATGGCTAGAGGCAGGGTACTGGTTTGCCACATCCACTACCTTACCCCTGCTGGCACCAGCGTCCATCTTTTGGGCAGGTGTGTGTCGGGCAGCCAAACTCAGGATCTTGAATGTTGGGATCCCGACTTTCGGCTTTCCATCATACTCCCAAAAATTCATGAAGATTATCAGTGTATGACAGCCTGAGAGACTGTGTGTGCTGAGGTTAGCGATTGTGCCAAAGCCCAGCCACTGCTGTGCCAGAGGAATGAAGTGAGAGTGCTGGGGTTAGAGACTGAGCCAAAGCCCAGCCACTGCTGTGCCAGAGGAATGAAGTGAGAGTGCTGGGGTTATTAACTGAGTCAATGCCCACCTACCCACCTAGTCTGCCCATTTCCCTACTCACTGCTGCAACCCCAGATCCTATTTGATCTGCTTCTCTCCTGCTCTGCAATTGTGTGTGAAAGGGGTGTGCAACAGAGGGGTCTAGGGGACCACACCTGCCCTGCCCCTAGACCGAAGATGAAAAAGACCACCGGAGGAAGACAGCAAGAGGCCTGCCTGGTGAACACTGTCCATAAAGGCCTCAGAGGTGAAGTTGGCAAGGCCAGGCAGGAGAAGACCAGCATCCTTCAACTCTTCATGCTGCTTCTTATCGTTGTGGTGCACCACCAACCTGATATCTCCATGGTACAGACAGAGTCAATTTGCTGAACCTCCTTTTGAACTGCAGAACTGTAAGTACCCCCTCGCTGTGGCTTTAGGGAGCCTCTATTAGCTAACTAGCTAGATTAAAATTAGGGGTTAGGTCTCGGGCAGGACGTTGCCAGAAAACTGTGCCCAGACCTGAGGTTTCATTGTTTCTACTGTTTACAGCTATTTGGGCCCCAACAAAGGATCCCCAGTGATGTGTACAGCATGGTGTGGTACCAACCAAAGGGACTTTTTTAGAGACATTTTGGGCAGCTGTCAGTGTGAAGCCAGGTGCACCCGAAGGTGGGAGGTGGGGATTTTGTGGGGCAAAGTTGTTTCAGTTAGTTGCTAATATTGTTGTGCTATTTTCCTCTCTTTTCCCCCTTCCCCAAAATAAATGCTGTCAATTTTTAACATTATATTCTGATACTGTGAATCACTGTAAGTGGGTAGGACTGTTATTGTGTAGGGAAGTGTCTGTGGGGACAGCTGTTATATACTTCCTGGGAGGTGGTAACCTGCCATTTGTTCACAGGTATTCCCTGCCATTACCACAGGTGGAGGCACCGCGTCACTTCTTCTCCCCACTGCAGAACCCAGGCCGGCCCCCTCGGAAGTGTGTGCAGCATAGACCCGAGGGTCTCAGAAACACCCAAGGTAAGTCTAGGGGCTGTTACAATAGCAAGGTAAGTCCCTGCCTCACAGTACAAAATTACCCTAAACAAAGCAGGGTAACCCCTCCTGAGATCTACTTCAGAAGAAAGATGTGTAACACACCATATACATAGCAGGGTAACTAGCACCCTCCCCCAACTCACACACTGAGATGCCTTTCAAAAGAAAGAACTGTAGTACACCCCTTACACAGCTGGGTTACCCTCCTCCCAGTATACCCTGCAGAGGAACAAGGTGCAGCATCATGCTATACATAGCAGGGTAACCTCCCCAATCCCCTTCAGAAGAAAGAGGTGTAGGGTCACTGATAACAAAGCAGAGTAACTCCCCTGAGATTCACTTCAGAATAAGGAAGTGTAGCACACCATGTATGTAGTGGGGTAACCTATCTGCAAGAGCCCCTTCAGAAGAAAAAAGTGCAGCACAACTACATAGCAGGGGCACCATCCCTCCGCCAAGGTTCTATTTAGAAGAAGGAGGAGGTATACTGTCAATGTATACATAGCAGGACATCTCTTGTCAAGATTCCCTTCAAAAGAAAGAGATGTACTGGCACCATATCATAGCAGGGCATCCCTTCCCAAGATCCCCTTCAAGAGAAAGAGGTGTAATGTTGCCCTATACATAGCAGGGTGACCCTTGCCCCAAGATCCCCTTCAGAATAAAGGGGTATAATATCACCTTATGCATAGAAAGGTAACCCTCACCTTGAGATCCTCTTCAGAAAAAAATGTGTAATGACACCCTATGCACAGCAGGGTAACCCCCACCTAAGATCCTCTTCAGAAGAAAGAGAAGTAATGTCACCCTATACTGTATGGAGCAGGGTAACCCCCACCTGAGATCCTCTTCAGAAGAAAGAGGAGTAATGTCACCCTATACTGTGTGGAGCAGGGTAACCCCCACCTGAGATCCTCTTCAGAAGAAAGAGGAGTAATGTCACCCTGTACTGTGTGGAGCAGGGTAACCCCCACCTGAGATCCTCTTCAGAAGAAAGAGGAGTAATGTCACCCTGTACTGTGTGGAGCAGGGTAACCCCCACCTGAGATCCTCTTCAGAAGAAAGAGGAGTAATGTCACCCTGTACTGTATGGAGCAGGGTAACCCCCACCTGAGATCCTCTTCAGAAGAAAGAGGAGTAATGTCACCCTATACTGTGTGGAGCAGGGTAACCCCACCTGAGATCCTCTTCAGAAGAAGGAGTAATGTCACCCTGTACTGTGTGGAGCAGGGTAACCCCCACCTGAGATCCTCTTCAGAAGAAAGAGGAGTAACGTCACCCTATACTGTATGAAGCAGGGTAGCCCCTAACTGAGATCCTCTTCAGAAGAAAGAGGAGTAACGTCACCCTATACTGTATGGAACAGTGTAACCCCCCACCTGAGATCCTCTTCAGAAGAAAGAGGAGTAATGTCACCCTATACTGTATGGAGCAGGGTAACCCCCACCTGAGATCCTCTTCAGAAGAAAGAGGAGTAATGTCACCCTATACTCTATGGAGCAGGGTGGCCCCTAACTGAGATTCTTTTTGCAAGATAGAGGAGCAATGACACTCTATACATAGCAGATTAGCCCCCGCCTAAGATCCTCTTCAGAAGAAAGAGGAATAATGTAACCCAATACAGAGCAGAGTAACCCCCACCCAAGATCCCCTTCAGAAGAGTAATGTCTCCCAGTATTGTACATAACATGGTAACCCTCACCTAAGATCCTCTTTGCAAGAGAGAGACATAATATTATCCAATGAATAATAGGGAACCCCCCTCAAGAGTCCTTCCAAAATAAAGAGGTGTGATGTCATCCTTGCCACAGCCCTACCAGATCAATATGGTGTCTGCTTCATCGTGCACAACATAACCGGGTAACAGGAACAGCGCGGTAGGGAAGAGCAAGAGGTGCAAAATCCTTGAAAGAGTGTATGCACAGTAATGCACCCTCTCACTCTTCCCAGCCAGAGGATAAGATGTCTGCTGGGACAGGAGGCCAGCGAGCAGCTGCTGTGGCTCGACAGGATGAGCCACTGACAGCAAGGGAGGCAATCACTGTGTTTAGGACCAGGTTTTGATTCCAGGTCCCATATGCATGGATTTTCTTTGTTTTTCACACTTTGTGCAAATTTAACTGTTAACTCCACCGGAGTTAGTTATTTTTAGTCGGGGGCGTTAGAGCAAGCCCCTGTAACAGGTGCAGGAGCAGAGCCCCCTTCAAAACAAAGACATATATAATACATTGCACTGTATTGGCAGCGCAGTATATTGCTACGGCATAATGTCTTGCGACGTTATGACCCAGGGCTGACCACAGCAGTGCAACCTGTGCCCTAAGATCCCCCTCAGAAGAAAGGGATATGATGTTGCCTACAGTACATATAACAAGACAACCCCTACCCAGGTTCTCCTTCAAAAGAAAGAGGTGTAATGTCATCAAAATCATAGTAGGGTAACCCCTGCCCCATTATCCCCTTCAGAAGAAAAGGATGTATTGTCACATGTACATAGCTGTGTAACTCCTGCCCTGAGATCCCCTTGAGAGGAAAGACACTTATTGTTGCCTATGTGATGGATAGCTATCTGCTTGTTATTATTGGTATCATATTTTTGATATAAATACATGTTTAGACTTCTGCTTAGAAACACAGGCCAAGCAGCAAGGCCTCATGGAATATAGAATTTGAACAGAGAGAAAAGAAGATCTGCCCTCCTGCTGACATAAAGCCTAAGCCTGTCCTCATCTCCAGGAGGCGCATGTCCACGGGTAACCTTGCCTTACTCCATCGGCACCTTACCGGCTGTGATTGGTCCCCAGTAAAACTGGCCCCCGATATTGAGGCTGCCCTCAACTACTTTATATTCTACTTTAACAGGGCCTGTGATGCTTATGCACCCATCTCCAAAACCATGCAAAGGAAACACAACTCTCCCTGGATCACCCCCGCTCTCATAAAGCAAATGCATCTCAGGGATGATCTTTGGCACAGAGCCCTGGAGTCCAGGAAGCCCTGCCAATAAACAAGCCTATAGAACTGAGTGCAACAAATGCACCTGGGCTGTCTGTAGTGCAAAGACAGCATACTACAGGAATATCCTTGTGTCCACCTGGGGTTCCTCACGCAAGTTCTGGGACAACCTAAAGCAACTTAACGGCAAGACCCAGTCCCCCCCCAGCTCAATATCGATGGCGCCATCACCACTGACACAAACAGTATTGCTAATGGACTGAATGATGCCTTCTCGGATCTCTCCTCTACCCTACCTACCAACTTTTTTTATCCAGTCCCTGATCCCCATACCACCACTCTCCAATACCCACCTTTCTATTTCCAAGCCCTCTCCCCATCTGCTGCCAAACCCTATCTGATCAAAGCCCTAAAGGGCTCCAGACACAGTAGTGACTCACTCGATCCCTGTCTTCTCTACGCTACCCTAGACATTGTTCTCATCCCCTCCCACTGACCTTCTCAACCTCTCCCTCTGACTTGGCCAATTCCTCCAAGCATGGAAAAGAGCTATTATCACCCCCATACACAAGAGTGGTGATAAAATGACCCCAGGCAACTACAGGCTGATCTCCATACCCCCCCCCCAAGGCCCTAGAAAAGATTGTGGCTGACCAGAAAACAGACTACCTTACTATGAATAACCTTCTCTGCAAGGAACAACACAGTTTTCGCCATGGCTTCAGCACCACAACTGCCCTCATTGAGTTCACCACTTTCATTCACTCGGCCTTGGACAAAGGGCATCCTGCCAGGGCAATCTTCATCGATTTGTCAAAGGCCTTTGACACGGTCTGCCACCCTCTTCTTATAAACACCCTCATGCAGCTTGGCTTCACCTTGGGCCCTGTAAAATGGGTTGCTAACTACCTCGCTGACCATACCCAGTCCATAAAAATAAACAATATCCTCTTTAGCCCCCGTCAGGTCCGCTCCGGTGTTCCCCAAGGCTCTATCCTGGGGCCACTACTCTTTACTCTATACCTAAACACACTACCCAATGTCTCATCAGAAAACATTCTGCTTTACACAGATGATGCGGTCCTCTTCACATCCAACCATGACCCCGCCAAACTCCAGCTTGTGCTACAATCCACTTTTGCCCAGACTGAGCAATGGTTCCTCAACCACAGGCTTGTGATAAATCTGAAAAAACTAAAACTCTGCTGTTCACCCACAATCAGAACAAACTCAAGGGCTCTGCACTGTCCATTCAATCCCACTCCCACCAACTTATTGAACAGGTTACCTCATACAAATACCTAGATATCATCCTCGATTCCTCTCTCACCTTCCATGAACACATCCATACCCTTTGCTCTGCCATAAATTCCTGCCTAGGCTTGCTTTATCGGAATAGAGCCTGTCTTCCCCCCCCAGAAGCACTAAGACTCGCCATTGACTCATTTGTTCTGTTTAGTGGACTATGGTCTCCTAATATATGGCGCAGTGGACAACACTGCCCTGGGAAAAATCAAGCTCTCAATCAACAAGGCCTGTTGGCTACTCATTGGGGCTGACAGGAAAACACATACCTGCACACTTTACGCCTTGTCTAACATTCTCTCCCTTGAAGAGCGGATAATCTACAAGGCCTGCCTGCTCACCCAAAAAATGCGTGTCAGATTAACCCCCCCCGGACTGACTAAACTAATCAGCACAGCCACCCCTCCTGTCCACACTCAAAGCTCCGCTAAGTCCCTGCTAGTAGTGCCCAGGGTTAGGACGACTCTCGCTCAGAGATCTTTTCCCCTACAGGGCACCCTTCTGTTTCAACACCCTCCCTCCTGATACCTCGTCTGAGCTCAGAATTGGACCTTTCAAGTCATCCTTGCGTAGCCACCTTCTAAATTCCCATCATTGCAATTGTAAATAACTGCTCCACACATGGTCCTCAGCCAACCACCTAATCCAACACTACCCACCCTTTTCATATACCAGTGTACTTCTCCATGATTGCTGAGCTACAATATCATATAAACCTCTCCTGCAGTCTTGAGCTCAACACCACACTCCAGCCATCTACCACTACTAGTCCCAAAGTATATATGCCCAATGATCGCTCCTCTTGATTAGCTACCATCATGTATAGGCCTGTCTTCTGCAAAAATGGGCCTTTTTTTTTCTTCTCATGCTGTATGGACCTTCCACCTATTTTCTGCAACTGCACCAAGTGTAATTGTATGTATTTTTGCTATAATACTGTTCCTACACTACTGTCTGTGCCCCACTCACTGTATTTTTTTTTCACCTCCCTGTCCTATTCTGTATATGATGATGAGCCTTTGTAAATGAGTCTCTGACTCAAAGTGTTGTAATTCTGATACTGTAATAAATAAATAAATAAATAAAGCGATAGGCTAGCTAGAACTCCCTTTCCTGTTTTAGCACCTATCTGTTAAACTTCCTGGGCTGTTATGCCACTGCTTTGAAATCTAGGAAACTGGCCATAACAGACTGCCATTTATGACCTATCAGGAGGGAAGCCAACTTCTGACAGATACCTGTGACAATCCTCACACAGATAGGAGAAATAGCTTTCAGGATGTCATTCTGAAGATCGAAGGGATAATTCTGACCTGCCATAAAACTGTGGCTCACTAATTAAAAAGTATATTTATATTTTTTTAAGTGGGATGCTTAGCAAAATGCAGACGCATGTGACTAATTCAGAATGCAGGAGTGAGAGTGACCTCATAGCCAGCATCACGACAGAGCTGTGACCTCACAAACTAGGTGGGAATCTTTTTCCCCTCAGATATTGTCAAGGCTGAGGAAACATTGTGCTTTTTACTACTAAACCCATGAAAGAACACACGCTTGTTCCAACTTTACAAGACTTAGCATACTTGTGTTTGTACTCTGAAGAGATACTTTTACTTCTGGACTCTCAAGAAGCACTTCTACCAAAGTTAGGTAACTTCAGCACCACTATTACTAACTGAAACTGGAGTAGGATCAAGTTACTTAGTAAAAAGGCAGTTTGTTTATGCTTGCCCTTTTCTTTTTATGGCTGTACTATTAATGTTATATGTTCTGTGTTTTGTATTTTATTTGCTATCTTTAATTCTAGTAAACTCTGTTTTCCTTGAAATCCTGCCTGAGCCTTTTTCTCATTTTGAGTGTGAATGCTGGGACAGTGTTGATTATTCTGACAGAACTGTTAAGTGCTAATAGTGTGTTACCATATGAACCAAGGTAAGTAAATAGCTACGTCTCAATTGAGTCAGAGGAAGGGAAATTGTGAGATAGAATGGTTGCTCACTGGGTTAAGTATTGCACTGCATGTCCATGAAGAGGGTGTGATATTTTGACCTGTTACTAGGGCATACTAGTGAAAAAGGGTTCATATTTGGCCCCAGGACTCAAGACTGGTAGTTGTTCAGACCCAAATCAGACAGGAGGGTTACCCTGTTTGTTTCCTGTTCACATATTGCACTTCGAGGTTGGGCACTGTGGGAGCAGAGGGCCTGACCCCCCAGAGTGTGTTTGTGACAGCCTGTACATGGCAGCATAACCCCTGCCCTGAGACCCACTTCAGAAGAAAGAGGTGGATTGTTGCCCTATACATAGCAGAGTAACCACTGTCCCAAGATCACCTTTAGAAGAAAGTGATGTATTGTCACCCTATACATAGCAGGGTAACCCCTTCTCTGAGACCCCCTACAGAAGAAATGAATGTAATGTCACCCTACCAATTGCAGGGCCACCCCTCATCCTGAGATCCCCTTCAGAAGAAAAAGATATATTGTCACCCTGTACAGAGCAGGGTAACCCTTGCCCCGAGATCCCATTCAGAAGAAAAAGGTGTTTTGTCACCCTATACATAGCAGGGTAACCACTGCCCTAGGATCCAGTTCAGAAGAAATTGAAATAATATCACCCTACGTATGGCAAGGTAAAATAAAGCCAAAAGTTTCAAGGTGACACACCTAGGGAACAAGATCCCCAAAACGGAGTATTGGAGGAGAGGGGTTAAACTAGACATCACTGCTGAGGGAAGGTTCCTACTAGGAGTCATCATAAGTGAGTCCCTTAAATCATCTAGCCAATGTAATAAGGCCTCCTGTAAGGCAAACATGATGCTGGAATGTAATGGGAGGGGTTTGACTGCAGTAGGAATGAGGTATTACTCCCTCTCCACAGGTCACTGGTGAGACCACAACTAGAGTACTGTTCCCATTTCTGGAGTTCTCACCTAATTAAAGCCAAGGAGAGGCTGGAGGCAGCGTAGCATAGGGTAACCAAAGTGATTCAGGATCAGAAGGGCAGATTCTACAAGGATCAGCTTAGAGCACTGAACATGTACTCGCTCAAGGCCATATGTGAGAAGGGTGATATGATAAAGACCTTCAAGTTCTTGAAGGAAATGAACAAGGTGGATTGTAAGGAACTGTTCAATAAGAGTAGTGAATCTAGAACACGAGTGGAAGCTGGTGGGGGAGGTTCAGGAGAGACTTGAGAATGTTTTATTTCACAGAGAGAGTGGTTGAGCCATGGAACAGACTGCCAGCAGAGGTGGCAGGCATCAAACCATGAATGGTTGCAGAGACAGCTGGGACAAGCTTAAGGGCCTAGTAGTTACTCCAGAGGTAACAGTAAAACAGAGATAAGGAGGGGATTGTGTAGAAAAGACCTCGTAGTGACAAAAGGAGTATGATAGCATGTTACCAATAGACTGGATGGACCACTGGTCTTTTTTTGCCATTATTGTCCGTCCCTGTGTTTCAGTATCATAGTTTGCATTATTTTCCCAAGAAGTCAGACTGGAAATAATGTAAACTATGATATTGCCATTATTAGACTATGACAGTATTGTTTTCGTTAATGTGACTAAAACTTAATTGCATCTATTGAATCTAGAATATTACAAACTTGCCTGATTCATTTTCCAAGTTAGTAGAAGCACTCATCATTGTGTGCATGAAACAAACCTTGGTTGGTAGGTATCACTGGGATCAAAGGCATTTGTTTTACATACTGGTAAGAATGCAGAAGTACACTTTATTTAAAAAATAGCAATATGTTCTTGACCTCTTTACAGAACATAGAAGCACATTTGTTGAAGGAAAAGTACCTCTTGGCCCAACCAAGCTGCCCAAGTGTTTCCTGCCTATTTTATCAAAAAACCCATAAGCAGTGATCTTAGATCCTTTGCTGGGCTGGAATTTAATATTCCTCACATTAATGGTTTGACTGGATGCCAAGCCTTTTTTATTTGTAGGCCCAAAATGTTGGAATGAAATTTCATTATGTATGAGACCTGCAACAGGGCATTTCTTATTTTCATCTGATCTAAAGAACTGGTTTAGCAACGTTTGTATAGTGGGACGTGCTTCTTGTGCCGATCCTAATGCTCACATGTTTAAATGGTCTGTACTGTTATTTACGTTGTTGTCTCCAATACAGCGCTTCCCCCTTATGGCAGTACTGTATCATTCAAGGTACCACAGTAGCTCAAGCGTTACCTCATTGTGCTTAGTCAGCACAATAAGGTACCATTTCAGCTGACGTGGTACTTTGACTAATATTGGAATAAGGAGGAAATGCTCTACTGCAGTACCTTAATGCGGTTAACTTGTCGGCGGTAAAGCAAATGGTTTGAATGGCTACTAATGCATATACGTACATATATGTAGATAAATAGCTGCAGAGATAGATGGAGAGCTAGATAGGTAGGTAGGTAGATAGATAGATAGATAGATAGATAGATAGATAGATAGATAGATAGATAGATACTGTTGATAGATAGATAGACAGACAGACAGACAGATAGACCAATAGATAGCTAGATAGATAGACAGACAGACAGACAGACCGATAGATTGATAGACAGATCGATTAATCAATCGATCGGCAGACAGACAGACAGAGACATACAGACAGAGATATATCTCCTCATACATACTTATACAAATAGCAGTGTTCCCTCCCTGAGTTATAGCAGAGAAGCCCCCAGTAACTTCTTCAGAAGAAAAAAATAGTATCACCTACCCTCCCCAACCAAGATCCCATTCAGAAGAAATGAGAGTGACATCACACTATATATATATATATATATATATATATATATATATATATATGGGATATGCAATGGAGACAGTTAAATACATGATTAATCGATATGACTGCAGTTTGACCTCAGGTAACCTCATAAGTGGTGTAAGCCACAAGTGACATGGCTGAGGGCAAACTATATGAATATAAATAAATTATGTTTCAAATTGTCCCCATTGCATATTTCATTTATTCAATAGGTAGGTCAGGGTAGTGGAAGAAGAGAAAAGTTTTAATTGGCATTAGTTTGAGAAAAAAAATCAAATGAAGGGGACTTTTGAGTGTTAAGGCCATGAGTCCCTATGCTGGACCCAGTGGTTGCTAGGGGTTGTTATGGATGCGTTGATGTCATGATGCATTGATGCTCTAACATCTACATTTATTGGTGGAGCAAGTGTCTGCACAGAAAAGAGCAATAATTGGCAGCTGGCTTTAGCAAATGACACTCAGTGGTTCCCATAAGAACATTGGAACATAAGAAAATGGGCAGCAGAAGGAGACTTCTCAGTCTATCAGGTCTGCTCATAATAATAAGAGTTGTTTCCAACTTTCCGTTTACATCTGTGACCCCATCCCACCCCACCCCCGGTTCTGGTCTTTCTCCTTACAAGGTCTCTTGACATTCCTTTATGTCTGTCCCAGGCTTTTTTTTAAAGGCTCCCACTGACTTTGACTCAACCACCTCCTGTGGCAGCTCATTCCATGCCATCACCACTCTTTCTGTAAAAAAGTGCTTCCTTACATCCCTCTTGAATCTACCCCCCACCAGCTTAAGGCTATGCCCTCTGGTGGTGGTGGCAGTCTTATTGAATGGGCTCCCACCTTCCACTTTGCTAATTCTCCTCAAGTGCTTGAACGTCTCAATCATATCCCTCCTCTTTTCCAGAGTGTACATCCCCAGGTCCTCCAAAATCTCTGCGTATCATCTATCCTGCTGTCCTTTTATCATTTTAGTCGCTGTTCTCTGTACCCTTTCCAACATGTTCATGTCCTTTTTCAGGTGTGGGTGCCAATATCTTACTCCGAACTCCAAGTGAGGTCTGACTAATGACCTGTACAGTGGCAGAATAACCTCACGCCTCCTACTGCTAATTTCCCTAGCAATACACCCTAACATCTTAGCCTTAGCTACAGCCTTTTTGCATTAAGTCGAGTGCTTCAGGTCACTAGAAATTATCAACCCCAGGTCTTTTTCCTCCTCCGATGGTGTAACCTGGACTTTTCCAATGTAGTACTCTGTTCTTGAGTTCTTTGCCCCTATGTGTATCACTTTTCACTTTTTGGCGTTGAACCCAAGCTGCCATATCCCTGCTCCTCTCTCCAGCTTGGCTAGGTCCTCCCTCATCTCCTTTATTCCTTCCTGAGTGTCCACCCTCCCATAGAGATTTGTGTCATCCACGAACATGCACATTTTTTCCTGAATGCCATACCCTAGGTCCCTAATAAAGACGTTAAACAACACCGGCCCCAACACCAACCCCTGTAGAACTCCACCGATGACTTCCCTTGTACTGGAGAACTCTTCCCCTACTATCACCCTCTGTGTCCTGCCATTTAGCCAGTTGTCAACCCATCTAACCAACCTTTCTCCCACCCCTAAGTCCTTCAGCTTCATGATCAGCCTTTTGTGTGGCACAGAGTCAAAGGCCTTGCTAAAGTCCAGATATATAATATCCACTGCCTGGCCTTTGTCCACTGTCCGGGTGACCCAATTAAAGAACTCAATCAAGTTCACTTGGCATGAGCTGCCTGCCATGAACCCATGCTGTTTGCTATCCTGCAGGCTATTTTCCTCTAAGAACTTGACCAAGCCCTCTTTCAATATCAGCTCCACTAGTTTGCACACAATTGAGGTCAGGCTGACAGGCCTGTAGTTACCAGGGTCCTCTTTAGGGCCACTCTTGTGGTCTGGCACGACATGTGCAGTTTTCCATTCCCTTGGTACCACCCTCGTGTCAAAAGATCTATTGAAAAGTGTTGTTAGTGGGCCAGCTAGCTCTTCTGCCATCTCTTTTAGTATCCTGGGGTGTATTCCATCAGGCCCCAGAGATTTTCCTACCTTCAAATTCGTGAGCCCCTCCCTCACCCACTCCATATTTATGGTCCCCAATGGGTCCTCACTTGCCTCCTTCCCCCTCCTTGCACTGTGCGGTATTGGGCCCTCTTTTTCTTTTGTAAAGACAGAGCAGAAGTAGTTGTTTAATATCTCTACTTTTGCCCCATCTTCCACCTCTACCCATTCCCCCTTCTTCAGCCTAACTATGCCGACCTTATTGTCTCTTTTTTCTTTGATGTATCGAAAGGAGTCCTTATCCCCCTCTTTTATCCCTTCCACTATCTGGAGCTCCTTTTTTGCTTTTGCCCGTATTACCTCCCTTTTGTTAGTTTAGCCAGCCTTCGATACTCTTCCTCATCCTCTTCCCTCGCTGTTCTTTTACTTTTCTTGTATGCTGCCCTTTTATCTTTCACTGCCTTATCCACCTCTCTGCTAAACCAGCTAGGCAGTCGAGTTCTGGCCCCTTTACCCCTCATCTTTGTGCATGTGCTTGTGGCATTCTGTATGGCCCTTCTGATCGTACCCCACATTTCCTCCACACTTAAGTTTTCCTCTAGGTTCCACATGTCCTCTTTGATCATTTCCTTCATTTTCTTAAAATTCACCGTTTTGAAGTCTAGTGCTCTTGTCTTGCTGTGGATATCCTCTCTACCCATATCCAGGTTGAACCATACTGTGTTGTGGTCACTTCCACCCATGGGATCCCCAATGTCTATGTCCTGCACCATACCTCTCAATGTTTTGTCCCCCAAATGTGGAACATTGCCTGTCAAAATGTGGAACAAATGGGCTAAATGTGGAACACTTAGTCAAATCTTTACCTAAGAAGCTCAAAACACTGCTAACATGTTGCATTTATGTTCAGAAAGTCTGTTATTAATTGAGTTATATATTTTTTGCATTATTTACTATGGATTTTTACTTTAAAATGTTGACTTTGAATGTGGAACAAGTCCTCACAATATGGAACAGGGAGCTTTTGTAAAGTAAAATGAGGACCGTTCCTCGTAATGTGGTACAGTTGAGAGGTAAGTCCTGCACGTATTCACCATTGGAGAGCACCAGGTCAAGAACTGCTTCCCCCTGGTGGGACTGGTCACATACAGTACTGCGACCTGAAGCCATCTTGGATTGCATCCAGAATTGCCTGGCTTCTGGCACAAGATGTGGCCTGACTAACCCATTCAATTTTGGGCAGGTTAAGGTTGCCTACTACTACCTCTCTTTCTGCTGATTTTGTTATCTGAGTGCATAACTCCTTAT
This sequence comes from Neoceratodus forsteri, assembly GCA_016271365.2. Taxonomy (NCBI): domain Eukaryota; kingdom Metazoa; phylum Chordata; order Ceratodontiformes; family Ceratodontidae; genus Neoceratodus; species Neoceratodus forsteri. The sequence goes on along the minus strand of CM028133.1, from coordinate 77,590,097 downwards.
CCTTGCCCTCACTCTGACTGGGTGGTCTGTATATGACTCCCATCCTTATCTTCCTTCCTTTATTTGTTTGTAGTTGGAGCCATAGCACCTCTGTGTTCCCTCTTTCAAAATCTTCTTCCCTGATACCTTCGCTTATATAAGCTGTTACCACACACACCCTCTCCTGTCCCCCTGTCCTTTCTATGTAGCCTGTAGCCTGGGATCAATAGTTCCCAGTCCTGGAGAGCTGATGCCCAGGTTTCTGTAATGGTGGCACAAAGTCTACTTTGCTTTCTGCAAAGCGTGCTTGAAGTTCTGCCATCTTGTTCCCAAGACTGCATGCGTTCGGCACCACCACTCTCCACTTTGTCTCTATCATGCCCCTGCTCTTCTTCTGACTTAGTCCTACCTGGTTTGCTACTCCTTCTTCTTCTGAGCTGTTGTCCTTCTTTGCTCCCTGATCCTTTACTCTGCTGCTGCTGTGGGGGGAAGGCACTTTGTCCTCCCCTTTTCTGCCTCTCCCCCTTAGTAGTTTAAACCCAGCTGCCTTGTTATGTATTCCCCCATTTTAGTTTTAATTTTCATTCTCCCCTTCCAGTGAGGAGTCTGTGTCAGATTAAGTTACTGGCAGAGTTACCAATTCATTATGTTGTTTGTTTGTTTTCTGTTGGTTTTTTGTTGGTTTTGTTTATTTTGGAGCATATGAGGAGTTCAAAGCAGTGTGGTGTGGTGAGCGAGCAGGCAGCGTTTTTTAGATAGCAAGCAGGAAGTGCAAGAGGAATCCAAATTAAAAGCAGCAGTTTTCTTTTTTGAAAGTAAGCCTCACTTTCTATGTTCAGTGTGTGGGGTCTGAGTGTGCCTGATGGGCTCCAGAAGCTGATACGAGTGTGCGATGGTTGGGGGAGCCAGCAGTGATAACATGGAACAGAACAGAAGTTCAGCATCAAGCAGGAAAACAAACGCCACTGTTTTTTTTAGGGCTGCATGGGCAGAGCCTGCAGTCCTTTTACGAACAGAGTGAGGACTCTGCATTTTTTTCCTTAATTAAAAAAAAAACAGATTCTCTCCACCCATCACAACCCCACCCCTCCCTGGTGCCCTGCTCTTTTACCGCAGCTCCTCCCCACCAAGCTCTCAAAACCCTCCCGCTACTGCCCACTGTGCACTGTACCACCCCCACCACTCTGTTCCCATCCCCTTTACCTCACACAGTCCGGAGATGCTGCGCCACCGCCTCAAGGGACTTCTCAGGTGGATCTGCCTCTCGATGTGCTCGCTTTCCTTCCCTACAGGCAGGTAACCTGCATCACAATAATAGCCAGCCTTGGTGCTGAAATAGCCACAGAGCTTGGCGTGGAACTGCTGGAACATCAGCTCTGCAGGAAGTTGATCCAGGATGCTGGCACACTCCTCTGCCTCCTGTTCAGCTCCCAGCACCTTGCAGAATATCCTGAAGTCCTCCCCTGGAATCTGCCCCCCCCCCTTGTAGTCTAGGTGGATCTCCTGCAGGTACTGATCCAGACCAGTGGCCAGCATGATGATTTAGTTCTCCACCCCGCGATCCAAGCCGTAGTAATAAGCCAAAGCGCTAACTATCCACCGAGTTCTGTGGGCTGGCTGACTGTAGGGATTGCAGGTATCAGCTGAGGAGGTGTGCTCCATCGTTAGATCTTTCCAGTGGGTATAGGAACCATGCCTCCACTTAATGAGAAGAAGTAGCGGTGATTATACACAAGTAGGAAAGTGCACGCCTTGCAACCTCTTAGTGCAGCAAGTAAGAAAGCCTGCCCGGCCCCACGATCAGCCTTACTAACTTTGGGGTGCAGCATAATTAAAATGTGGGTGCAAAGTATCAGCAGTTTATTGTTCCTCCCTCCCAGACGGGCTGCCACAAGTTTTCAGTGTCACTCTGCACATACTCCCTGTGCTCTGTGTCTGCCGCCTGGCTCTGCTATTTAAACTTTGGTGCCTGACTGCCTGGCATCAAAATAAAAGAGTACCTTTCATTTCTTACACATGCTCAGTTGCACAGCATCGGAGGGGTTGAGTTTGCTCGGTCACTGCAGGGGCTTTCATGTTTCACTGGATGAGGCTAGGTCATACTAGTTAGCTTTGGATAATATGCATAACTGAATCATAGGACTGTAGCAAGGCTGAGATTCCAACAGAGACTAAGCAAAAAGTATTCTGTAATACATGGAGCCAAATGATTTAAAAGTCAGGGCCAGGGAAACGTTTTATACTGTATTAGAAGTCTCACGATATGAAACAGTAATTTTGTCTGGAAGTGTAGTGTGTGGTAAGTTTAAACTAGAGAGCAAATCTTCCAGTACTGACAGTTTAGCACTAGACAGTGAGAGGAAAGACCTCTGAACACCAGAGACTGCTTGGCATGGATACTTCGTGCAGGGGGTCTGTGCTGCTGGACACTAGGGAGAACTTGTTAATGTTCTAAACTTCTTCTCTCTCTGTTTCTGTAGCTGCTGTGGTGCACTGTATCTGTTTGATACATTTACAGTATATTTATATATACTTTTATAATTAATTTTGCTTGATAATGACCTGTGCCTGTACTGTGCTTTCAAGCAGAGTTAGGTAATCCATCTCAGTGGGCCGGCCAGAGAAAAATGCATTTGAAGTTGCAGTTAAATCTTAAATGCAAAAGAAAATCAATTAAAACAATGTCCTTGCAGCACAGTGTACACCTCCATATATTTTCTTAATAATGTATATGCCTTCCTTAGACCAGAAAGTAAAACAAATCTTACTACTTACAAATCATTGTGTTGTTTCTCCATACCTCCTTAATTCCACACAACTTCACTAACTTCATTATGCAGCCCTGGTGGATCTAACCAGATTTTGTTCTTTTAGCAGATGGTGATGAGGGTGTAAAAAGGGAAAAATAGTGCTTTAAACTGTCTGAGAATTTCTGAGGTTGGGTCGTTTGAGTCTGTCTGATAGGCCCGGGAAGCAGGTTCAATCAAGTAAGGATTTGGTGGAGCCTGCAGTGATAACATGGAGCAGAACAGCAGTTCAGCGGCTGGCTGGGTTATGACGACAGTACTGCATGAATAAATTGCATGAATAAATTGGTGATGATGACAGCACTATACTAATACATTCAATGCCACCAATTTTATTCATATAGTTGGTCTGACAAATGTGTTTATCAACAGTCATCTGAGTCTACACCTATTGTGTGTGTGTGTGTGTATATATACATATATATATATATATATATATATATATATATATATATATATAATTTATTTATGCAGTAGGTGTGAACAATAAATGCATGCCATAAATAATGTGTATTGTAGCGACTGTGTAAATAAAACCATTGACATGCATAGTAGGTATGTCATCACTCATTTATGTACGTAGTTGCTATGTCATCAGTCAATTTAGAATGTTCAGCTTTAGTAACAGTACTACTAATCATATTCAAATGCAAATAACTTTAAAATGAAAAAAGATAGAATGGTACTGTGAGCACAAAAGTTGTCCAGCACAAAAATGTCTACAAAACAAGCATTTGTCAATGCCGAATGTTTGCTTGCTGGTATTAGCATTGGAAATGCAGGAGTTAGAGAGAGATGCAGAATAGGAATGGCAGTGAAGTATTGAACTTCACGCCAACCCCACATCCACCCTGCAGAAACGGACAGGCACTGGGGTATGAGTTTGGGTCATTGCCTCGAGGAAAGGAGAGAGAGGGGGGACATGATAGAAACTTTCAAGTATCTAAAGGGAATCAACAAAGTCCAAGAGGGTAGCATCTTTCAAAAAAAGAGGTGTGCAAGAACAAGGGGGCACAATTTGAAGATAGAAGGGGCGGCTCAGAGGTAATTTAAGGAAGTATTTTTCACAGAGAGGGTTGTGGATGCATGGAATGGCCTTCCGGAGGAGGTTGTGGAGTCAAAACAGTGGTGGAATTCAAGCATGCATGGGACAGTCATAAGGCAATTCTAGGGGGTTGGGGTAGGAAGAAGTAGACTGCTGGTTAACTAGGATCTGCAGCTTATCCACTAGATAGGGAAATGGGCAGACTGGGTGGGCCAAGCGGTCCTTATCTGCCATCAAAATGTATGTTTCTATGTTTCTATTGCCCACAATGTTCATGCCATTTCACTTCACCCTATCCTGCAGACACTGACAAGTGTTGAGGTGTACCTTGGGGTGTTCAGCTTTACAGTCACCCCATTCCAGAAGGACATACGTTGAAATAGGTGCAGTATAGGAGAATGGGGTGAACTCTGGGGCCGAAGAGTCCAAGACACACCTCAATGCCTATCACTGGCTGCAGGGTTGGGGTGGAATGGCATGAGCATTACAATCGGCGATACAAAGACACACCCCTATGCCTGTCAATCTGTACAGGGTGGGACGTTATGGTTAGAAACCCTAACGCCCTGGGCGTTTGGTGGTATTTGCATTACAAATTTCAGCACAGCCTTTTTGTGACCCACCCCTCATGAAAGCATTTGGGACCTCTTCTCATGAAGAGCGGCACTGTGATTTTGTTAATGTGTCCCGAACTTTGAGTTCCCACAGCGACCGTGCCATTCTGCGCCAGATGTACAAAAACACAGATCAGGCAGGATATGAAGAATGACAGTTGTACCATTCATAGGGAGGTGTGACGAGATGGCAATGTTGAAAATCTGTAGTGGAAATATTTAAAATACTCGAACTTCCAGGCTTACGTGGAAACTGTGCAATGCATGTGTGTAACAGTCATTTTTTTTTGGAAATTTTTCACCACATTTTCAATATAGGCATTTTGTGACCTCTGCTTATGAACAATGGCACTATGATTTTCCAAATCTGTCCCGAACATTGATTTCCTACAGCAACTGTGCCAGATGTAAATGCTTATTTCGGCAGGATATGAAAATGACAGCTGTACTGTTCATACAAGGAGGTGCCAAAATGCCAATGTTGAAAAATCTGGAGGAAAATATTACACATGCGCCGAAATTACGAGGGTGCATGGAAACTGCGTAATAACGATGCTCGCAACATAGTCATTTCATGGACTTTTGTCACTAAATTTTCAATATATGCATTTTAGCACCTCTGCTCATGAACAGTGTCACTATGATTCTTAATATGTCCAGGAGCCAGAAGAACTGTGGGTCACTTGGAAACAGAAAATGGGACAGCCATAAGAACTGGGGTTGTCTACAGGGCTGCAGACCAGGAGGAGGACATAGACACATTACTGTTAGAAGATATACAAAACATGACAGCTAAAGGGGAGCTTCTGATAATGGGAGACTTCAACATGCCGGATACAGATTGGTCAATACCAGCAGGAACATCTGCCAGAACTAGACACATGGTGGATTCCCTGCAGGGGGAACTGCTTCAAACAACTGGTACAAAAATACACAAGTGACAGGGCTATCCTAGATCTAGTACTAACTGGGAAGAGATCACAGATCTCCAGGTAGAAGGTCACCTGGGGGCCAGTGACCATCACATGGTATGGTTCAATTTGGCCACTACATCTATATCGTCCCATTCCAAGACAAAGATATGGAACTTCAGAGGAGCTGACTTTGATAAGATGGCCAACAGAGTTAAGCTAGCCCTGGCAAAAAGAAACACAGTTGAGGGGGTACAGGCAAAGTGGGCAAGCATTAAGGATGCAATACTTGAAGCAACATCCCATTGTGTTAGACAGAAAAGGAAGTACAAAAGAAGGAAACCACTTTGGTTCTCAAATACAGTAGCAGAAAAGGTCAGAGCCAAAAGGCTGGCCTTCATGAAATATAAGGGAACACAGCAGAATTACGATAGGGAGGCATACCAAACTGCCCTAAGGGAACCAGGGAAGGCAGTCAGGCAGGCAAAGTCCCAAACTGAGGAAACACTAGCACGAACAGTGAAAGAAGGTGACAAGACTTTCTATAGATACATTAGTGAAAGGAGAAAATCCAGAGGGGGTATTGCTAAGCTCAAAGGAGAAAAGGGAGTATGTGAGGAGGACCCTGTAAAAGCATCTATCCTAAATAGATACTTTTGATCAGTATTTACTGAAGAGAAGGTAGGGCACGGCCCACAGCTCAGCACCATGGTCATGGGGGGGAGTGAGCACTACTCCCTTCACAAAAGAAAGGGTCCTACAAGAGCTCACTAAGCTCAGGGTGGACAAGGCACTGGGACCTGATGGCATACATCCCAAAGTACTTAAGGAGCCAAGGGTGGAACTAGCAGAGCCATTAGCATAACTGTTTAGTGAGTCTCTGAGCACAGAGAGGTCCCAGAAGACTGAAGAAGGGCTCATGTGATCCTGCTCCACAAGAGTGGTAGCTGGGAAAAGGCAGGGAACTACAAACCAGTCAGTCTTGCCTCAGTAGTAGGCAAGATTATGGAGGCACTCCTTAAGGAAAGGATAGTGCAAAACCTGGAATCCATAGGGACATAGGATCCAAGACAGCATGGGTTTACAAAAGGAAGGTCCTGTCAAACTAATATCAGATTTCTTTGACTGGGTATCCAGAGTGGTGGACCAAGGGGGAGCAGTTGATGTCACCTACCTTGACTTCAAAGCTTTTGACACTATTCCACATAGAAGACTGATAAATAAGCTGAGTATGCTCGGGGTGGGTCAGAAGTTGGTCAACTGGGTGGCAAATTGGTTGACTGGCAGAAAACAAAGAGTGGTGGTAAATGGTACACAGTCAGAAGAGATGAAAGTCACAAGTGGGGTACCTCAGGGATCAGTCCTGGGGCCAGTCCTCTTCAATAGCTTCATTAGTGACATTGCAGATGGACTAGAGGGTAAGGCTTGTCTGTTTGCAGATGACACCAAGATCTGCAACAGAGTAGATGATCCAGATGGGGTGGGTAGAATGAGAAGAGATCTGGATAAAGTAGCAAAACGGTCAGAAGAGTGCCAACTGGGATTTTATGCAAAGAAGTGCAAAATCATGCACATAGGGAAGAGAAACCCTGAAGCCACCTATAGGCTGGGAGGGGAGTTGCTGGCAGTCACAAGGGAAGAAAGACTTGGGCATCACCATCACTGATGACCTGAAATCATCCAAGCAGACCTCTAAAGCAGTAGGTAAGGCTAGGGGGATGTTAGGGTGTATTAGTAGGGGTATCACAAGTCGTAAGAGGTAGGTAATAATCCCTCTTTACAAGACATTGGTTAGGCCCCATCTGGAGTACTACGTGCAGTACTGGAGGCCACACCTTCACAAGGACATTAACCAAATTGAGGCAGTCCAGAGAAAGGCAACCAAAATGGTGCAGGGACGGCATCAGAAGACATATGAGGACAGATTAACAAAGCTCAATATGTATACCCTTGAGCAAAGGAGGGAGGGAGAGAGGTGATATGATCGAAACATTCAAACACCTTAAGGGCATTAACAAGGTGAAAGAGTCTAACATGTTTCAGTATAAGAAAAATAGCAGGACAAGAGGACACAGCATGGGATTAGAGGGAAGCCGATTAAGGGGGAATGTGAGGAAAATCTTTTTCACAGAAAGAGTGGTGGATGCATGGAACTGCCTACCTCAGGAAGTGGTGGCTATGAATACAGCGCAGGGCTTCAAACAGGCATGGGATAGGCATAAGGGAGCAATACAGATGAATATGAATAGATAGGCCACTGACAGAGCAAAGGCCGATGGCACATTTATAAGGTAGAAAAAGAAATGGGCAGACTGGATGGACCTTGCGGTCCTTATCTGCCGTCAACCTCTATGTTTCTATGTTCTATGTCCTGAACACAGATTTCCCACAGCGACCACGCAATTCTGCACCAGAAGTCCGAAAACACATTTCAGTCAGGATGTGAAAAATGACAGCTGTACTGTTCATAAGAAGGTGTGGAAAAATGCCAATGTTAAAAATCTGGAGTAAAAATATTACAAATTCGCGAAGTTACAAGCATGCGTGGAAATTGCAAAAGTGGCATTTTTTGGATTGTTTTTCACCAGATTTGCAACATAGGCTTTCTGAGAGCCCACCTCATGAACACCAACACTGTTGTTTCATTAATCGGTCCCGAAAGGTGGTTTGGCACAGTGACTGTGGAACCAGCTTTTGGGACCGAATAACGAATGCCATGACAGTGGCTGAATACATGAGGAGGGGTCCCAATAACCCCATGTTGAAAATTTGGTGCCAAAAGTCCCCAAAATGCCCAAGATTTGTATCAAAGGTTAAAAAAAACACCCCATTTATACCATTATACATCTTATCGGCATTTCTTCAGTTCGCAGTCAGCTTTGAAGAGTGTAGACATGTTCCCGGTCCACCAAAGATCGTCACATAATGTCTATCAATACCCCCCTCAGTATATATTTGGGTTAAAAGGAAAACATTTGTTTAAAAAGGAAATACTGTACCATCAAAGGAACCAAAAAGCTTATAAATCACATGTCCAAAGGGCAAGGGACTTTATGGGCTTTTCAGGCTTTTCAAGGTGATTGGCCCTAGCACACAACACTTTTCTATTGTTCGTTTTATAATACACCGGGTTAGCAAAAAAAAAAGCTATGGAATCTCCCATTGCTCTGATGTCAGCTGCAGGGGATTCTGAGATTTGACTAAGACAAGCAAGCTCGGCTACCCAAAGAGAGTGAAAATTTGTCCCAAATCCTTGTAGAAGTTAAAAGGCTTTTATTAGAAACAGCCCAAGGAAGTTAAAGAACCCCCCCCCCAAGTAAAGAGAGTAACACCTCCATACTGCCAGGATTTGTAGCAACAGATGTCAGCCTAGAAGTAAATAAAAACTAGTCTGATACTGTTTTACAGTAAGTAAACCAAAATGGTTTTGCTCACCCAGCACTTGGGTGTGGAGCCCTTTGCGCTGACTGTTCCCCTTTAAAAAAGTAAGTGACACAGATTCAGCATTGTGAGACATGGAGAACTAATGTATTGTTTTTCCTTGGAGGGAGTAAAAAGATATAAAAGTGCACTATAAGACACTCAAGCAGTTGTCAAGGAGACTTGCCTACCAAATCGTAACCAACCAATAAACAGTATTAGATCAAACGCTACATTGCTCGCTGATGCACACAAACACACGCGCTACAGCACTCGCTGATGCATACAAACAAGTGCCATCAACAGTTAACAGCTTCTGTAAGTCAGTCAGCACTTCCTTTGGGGAAGTTGTAACCCCAGTTCATGTTGTGCTGTGTGACATGAATTCAGACAAATAAACACCCCTAAATAGTTTTTGTCCACAAACAGCTGATTGGAATGGCTGCACTTTATGATCTCCAACTACCAATTTTGAAAGACCTTTATGAAACCTATATAAAAGAACGCAACGCAACAATAGCCCAGATAATTTCATGTAGTCTTGATGCAGGATGCGTGAATACAGGCTGACCCCTACTACCCATAACCCCCTCCGGTTGCAGAGCATCTTACCTCCATGATGCCCCCACTTCACAGCAGGTCAGAGCGCAAGATTCTAGGTAACATAACGTGCAACAACTGCTCATGTTTGACCAGGTAACAACTTTTAAATGAAGCTTTCTTTGACAGGAAGCAACAGTCAGGACACTATCAATGGCTGCAACAAGAAGACAAGGCAGGACCAATGAAGTTTATTTACAGCACAATAAATTCTCAGCATGTACATCTGGCACAATCACATATTACTCACAGAAATCTGCCTGCAAAAAAGGACCCTTGGCCCATCCAGTCTGCCCATAACCCCCTGTCCTAGAAGTTTTTTTATTTTGTTACAGTGGCCAATGTGCTAATACAATAACATTTGCACAGATTCTGAGCCAGCTTTGTACGAGTATTTTGGTAAATGTGGGCTAGAAGGTAAGACTGCTCATATTTTCAGAAAGTCTGTCCCTTGCTGCAACAACTGTGCTCATTTTTGAACAACTCCTCAAGCCCCCGCACCCACAGTAATTTACCTAAAGCAAACAGTCCACATTGTTGCATTTTCTGCTTCTTAGTTTCTGAAGGGGAAGATCTGTAAATTTTGTTCAGCCGCCCGATCCCTTCCCTTTCCTGGTGCTGACAGCTGAAAATTCTGTTCCCCTGCTTAGAGGTTTTGTGATGTATTAAGCTTGTAGAGTGCGAGGGTGCATTATATCAATAGCAATGGGAGCATGGCTTAAAAATATATATATTTAATATTTTGGAGGGTCAGAGGGGTCAAACCTAAATTCGTAGTTCTACAAGAGCCCTCCCACTTCAAAACTAAGCAGTAGTACATCATGACTCAGGAAGCAATAGACTAATTCAGCTCCACCTCGACCTGGGTTAATACCTTTACAAAACTCCATAACAAAAGGGAAAAAAAATAAATAAATAATCACACTGACATTTCTCACTAGGAGGTACAGGATACCCACAAACAGAAGTAGCCACCCCAAGGACTCTGCCGATGACGAGGGATTCAGAACAGACAGTGAGGGCTCCCAAACCTCGGCCTCATGTGGCCAACCCTGAACAGATCCCTTGAGCTCCGACACTCTACAGTGCCAGATGACACTTATTTTGAAAGAGCTTCGGGACTTCAGAAAGGAAATGCGGTTAACTACCACAGCACTGTGTACTGACATGAACAAATTAGATAAAAATAAAAATAAATAAAAATTAATACTAAAATTGAGGAACAATTTTCCATCACTGATTCACATGTGGACAATGCAGAATGAGTGGCCTTCCAGTACCAACAGGCCGTCCAGAGACTACAGGATTGAGCAGAAGACCGTAACTGCCACAACAACCTCAGGATATCGGGTCTACCAGAGGGAGCAAATGATTCTGACTTAGACCAACCTCCTTCCTGCAGCAATCATTTTGGTCTACATTTGAGCTCCCCTCTATTTGTACCCTGGAATGTGACAGAGCCCTCCGAACACTGGGCCATAAACCCACAAACTCCAGATGCAAAGCTTAGCGGTATTGCATTTCCTGCATTATCAAGAAAAAGAATAGGTTCTGCATAAAGCTTGACATAAGGGTTCAATATTTTTCTAATTGCACAGACTGTACTTTGACACCTATTACCCCCCCCCCCCAATCATAGTGACAAAAAGGGTGTGCGTATGCCAGCTATGAAAATCATTAGGGAGCAGAACTTGAAATTTTGCACCCGTACCCGTCAAAGATGACACAATCTACTTTCCAGAGGGACCATGGACATTTAACACAGTGGAAGATGTCTATGAGGCGCTCACCCAGAAAAAAGATGTTCTCTCACATTTTGAAGAATACCCCAATTACCTTGCTGGCGAACAGAGATGGGCAAAATCAGCAAATTCTGAATTTGCAGAATTATTGTGAATTCTATTTGAATTTTCCAAAATTAATTGCCCATAACTCGGTCCTTGTTAACATTAGTCATCTGAAATTTGGCATGCATATTGTCTGGGACAGGCCCTATAAAATGTCCACGTTTCATGACATTTGGATGAAACGTAGGGAAGGTACAGGAGCTCAGAGTCTAACAATTTAATATCCATGTGAACATTTCTGAAAATATTTCCATGCTTAGAACTTGGGCACCTTTGGAACTAGATAACTGAAAACTTAGACGCATACTTTGTTGGAAGATTCATATAAACTTCAAAAGAGAGAGTGTGCAATGTTTAGCTATGAAATGACTTGCCTCCCAACACTATTTCCAGGAGCTCGCTTCCGAACCCTGGTCATCAGCATGGCAGCATGACGTCCTGATGCTGGACCATGGTGGTTACCTTAAAGCCTAATAGTTAGGGTCAGTGAACTGAACATTGGTGATCTTCTGTGCTCTTGCTTTAAACTTACAGGGGCTTAAATTTCAGCAGTTTATGTAACTGTGAAATGTAATTTAAAATTGTCTGAAAGTTCGGAGGCTTATTTCTCAAGCACCTTTAAAGCTTGAGATCTGAAACATGGCACTCACATGTATGGAGTATGGGTAAGGTCATCAAATTGGCGCAATTTGCTCAAATGCTTTTGGTTTACATAGTTAACCGTAATTACACAATGTCCAAAAGTTTGGAGGCTTATAACGCAATCATTTTTTAAAGACAGATCTGACACCTGGTATGCTTCTGTATGGGCACTAGGACAGACAACATTCCAAATTTGGTGCAATTTGAACTAACTTTTTAAAGTAGACAGAAATAACCGAAATAACGATAGTGTCAAAATTTCAGGGAAGCTAAATCAGCATTTTGCCAGAATTCCGCTGGCGAAAGGAAAAAAAAAAATCTGCCCATCTCTACTGGCGAGTAAGCCAGCACCGAAAAACTGCAACTTAGCTACCTCAAAAGGAGCAACGTTGTCAGCAAGGAACGGGCACCGAAAAAATGCAACTTGGATACTTTAAAAGGATCAGCGTCAGCAAGGTACTGCACCCCTCCAGCAAATAGTTGCCAGCCCATATACACCATAAAAACAGATCAGGTAGCGATTGTGGAACCACTACCACCAAGGTAAAATATTTCTGTTATCGGGCCATCGATCACGGGGTTGGGGGCACCAGGAAACAAGGAAGCCTCTGGGGCAGGGTCTGGGGCACGCTGAACTCCGTCGCAGCCCACGTAAAATGGGCCTATAATGGGCATGCAAATAGCCACCACATACCACCTTGCACGTCCAATGGGCTCATTTACATGGCTGCTTTTGTGATTCAGAAATAGCGCACCTGTGCAATTCACTGAGGGGCCATACTCCTGACTGCATGTCAGGGTGGCAGTAATGGAGTTTGTGCCATGTTGACATGGCCCTATTTTCAGTCGGATAGTGCAGTGTGTGAACAGCAACATTTGACACCTAGGCAACTGCAAAAGCACAACGCAAACTTCTGCACTGTGCTATGTGAATATTTGTGAAATCTAGCCCCTGATCTTGTGTTTGCTGGTACCATTGTCCTCCATGAGCTATGTACTGTCACATAGGACTGCACATAGCCCCTGGAGAAAAGCAATCCTGGAAAACATCTGATCGGAGATTATGAAAGTTCTAACATGCACTGCAGGCCATTGAATCTCCCACTGCTGCCTACTGCTGTGATCTTCACAGGATTCTGGGATCTGTAGTAATAAAGATGTCAGCCTACAACTAAGCAAAATGAGTCCAATACTGTTAGTTTCTGCCCACAAAGTGCATTCTCGAACCAGTCCCACATTTAAGAGTGGGGTCCTTCATGCAGACAGTTCCCCTTTAAATGGTCCACAGAAACGCAACTATACCAGGGCTCTCGGAAACACAGGTACATGCATCGTTTAGTCTCTGTAAGCTGTTAAGATTGCAAGCGTTTCCAAGATGTGTGACCACAAGACATACGCTCACATAAGCCAGAACTCCTCTCACCTCAACTACGGCCTGCTAAGTTATGGCTCTTATATTTTTTCTTACCAAGATTAAAACACTAAATTTGAAAAGAAACCCCTGAATGCAATAAATTTACAATCACAGGTGCCAGAAAATTTGTAAAAAAGCCTTATTTTCACAATTTCAGTGCAAACATGCTGATCTACACACAAGTTTGAGAAAAAAACATTTAAAGTTTTAAAAACTGGAATGACACATTAAAAACAAGCATTTGTCAATGCCGAATGTTGCTTGCTTCTATGTGCTGTTTAGGTATTTGGAAGTCATTGGAGTGCAAATATTGAAAATTTGCAAACTTACGAGCGTGCGTAGGAACTGCGCAACGCTCGCTGGTAAAACAGTCATTTTTAGGAATTTTTTCACCAAATTTTCAACATAGCCATTTTAAGACCTCTGCTCATGAACAGTGTCACTGTGATTTTCTTAATGTGTCCCATACTTTGAGTTTGCACACCGACTGCGCCATTGTGCGCTACATGGGTGGAAACACATTTTGGGCAGGATGTGAAAAATGACAGCTGTACTGCTCATAAGGAGGTGTAGTAAAATGGCAATGTTAAAATCTGGAGTGAAAATATAGAAATTTGAACTTACGAGCTCTTGTGGGAACTGCATAGCACTAAATAAAACAGTCATTTTTGGAATTTTGCGCAAATTTTCAACATGGGTTTTGGGACCCCTTCTCATGAATGATGTCACTGTCATGGCGATATTCAGGCCTGAAGGGTGATTTCACAGTCACTCGCGCAGTCACTGCATAAATCACCCTTCGGGCCTGAATAACACCATGACAGTGACATCATGCAGAGGAAGGTCCAAAACCCATGTTGAAAATTTGTGCAAAATTTCAAAAATGCCTGAGATATGCAACAAAGTTGAAACCCCCTATCTAGGCCATTATACAGCTTACCGGCATTTCTCAGTTCGGTAGTCGGCTTTGAAGAGTGCAGGCGTGTTCCCGTCCACCAAAGATCTGCCGCGCTGGAGTCCGGAGGTAAGTATGGGGTGGGGGGGCGGGGAGGCTGGGTGCGCGGTGGGTGGGTGCGGGTTGTGGGAGGGGTCGGGACGCCCTGCTGGACCGTTGTTCTGGTTAAAAATTTAAAAAGACGTGGGACTGTTTGCACACTGGGGTGGGCTCCCAGCATGGCACAAGGACTTTGAGGCGTTCAGCCGGCGGAGATTGGGCACCCCGTCGGCCAAATGACTGATTGCCACGCTGGGGTGAGCTCCCAGCGTGGCACCTAACTGGGGGAGAGGCGCAGGCTCAGCCCGGCGGGGATTGGGCACCCCATTGGCTACACAGTAGGTGCGGGCGTGCACGCCTGCTTGTGGGGAGCTACGGCTTCAGTGGGCTTCTTATCTCTGCTCACTGAGCCGTAGCCCTTTCAATCAGTTACTGCATTTTGAGCGAGTCATAGACAGCTCCAAAATGCATTGGTTTACAGGGGCCGTGCCTGCCAGCTCACTGACTGAATTGGAGGAGGAGGTGACACACCTCCGAAATCTCCGATGATGGCACTATGTTTCTTGCACATGCGTGCAAGCAACATAACAAAACAAAGAAAAAAAAAACACAACACACAGAAAATCATCTGACCCATTAAATATAATTAAACTCATCTGGGCCATTTGATCCCCTCCACCCTTCCTCACCCAATCCTTCAATATCTCCCTTCCCCACGTTTAAAACGGAATGGTTTCCCATCCATAGGAATGCGCTGATCCACCTCTCAACCTTGGGCTGAATTCTGGTATCTCGTCAGACTTCACAAAGCACTACTTGGGGTGACACACTGGCATTCGGGCCCAGCAATGGGATAAGGGGTTCCTAAGGACTCCGTGGGAGTGGTGACTTTTATAATAGTTTAACTAGACAGCGAGTGTGATCTAGTGGTTAGGTTATTGAAATACATTAAAGCAGGACCCTACTACAAAACAAGATTCTGCATCCCAGAAGGACTATATAAACTGTAAAAACAAAAATAGGTCGGAGTTTGGGGAGGGGGGTGCAATACCACCACACTGGGAGGGACTTGCAAAAGTCCTACTCTTTTTTTCCAAGACCCTGTTTTTTGGGGTCTCTACAGAAGTCCCAGCCACTCACAACTACAATTCTACCAAGAGCATTGTATACTGAATGGCAAAATATGGTGCACAAGAAAAGAACACCATTCAGAGCCCAACAAAATCATAAAGCCACAAGCATAAAGGACAGGTGACATGAATGAGCTTGTTAGATTCAGAGATGGTATTTATAACAAGTATTTCAGACTTTGTGGCCATTTATTTTACATAAATATATCAGGATGATTGCTTCTTTGCAAGTTGTGTGTTTCACACTACCAGTGCAATCTTTTTGGTTGTACCTTCCAAAGTCTGCATGTGCCACTGCGCTTGCAAGCATTCTTTAAGTGTGTGCTACTGTGTGTGCAGAATTAGGAGTCACAGGCAGGCCTTTTAGATCCAACACGAGAGTCGTTGTCGAGAACAACTTGGTCAGAGCTAGGGTTTGTGTAATGTTGATTGTTTTTCCCCCCTGCCAGATTTTAACATTTTGTTTTTTTAGGTAGCAACTGCTGCGATGTAAAGGATGAGCAGGTTGTGAGTTTACGGTTTAGAGTGCACTGGCTAGATACGGTTTAGGTAGCGTTTTTATGTGGTGCTGTGTGTTTGGCAGAAATGGGAGCGGGTATGTTGTAGATATGTTAGAGTTTAAAATGGGTGATTTTAGAGTTTGCAGTTTTCTTTTTGTAGGTTTTTAGTTTTTGTAGGGTTTAATTCAGTTAATCAGTGGTTCTGGATGCATTACTGTCACATGGGACAGGAGGCACTGTAGGAAAGAGAGCAATAAACCTAGGCAAGATGGAGATCCACAGGGGCCATAATACTACCATATAACTAGTAGGCTAATTCTGAAGAAGAAAAAAAAACACAACAAAAACAAAAAAACACAAAGGGGGAGGACTCAGAAGGACTAAACACACAAATCAAAACACCCTGCGCAACATATGTTTCTGCAATGTTTATGGTAGTGGTAGTAGAGTTTTATTTCGAGCATCCTTCCCTGAAGGCTCGTAGTGTGTTCATCATGTCTTAAGATAATAGTGGAAATTAATTGGATATATGGCACTAAGAGAGAGAGAGAGAGAAAAGACACATACACACACACACACACACACACACACACACACACACACAATCACGATATAGGGAAGCACGTAATAGGCAGACTCAAAACATGCATATGAGTGAGGGGGCAGGACCAGAAGCCTGAAGTAATTAAAATTCCTGCCCCCTCACAAGCAATAATAAACTGCATAATTTGTATCAACCTGTTGCGGGTCCAGTTTATGTCAGTTTACTTGCTACAGCTTTTACATCTTATGCTGGTATGATATGATGAAGTTTCTCTTTGATTTCAACTACTGACTACCGTGCTGCACATGACTACTGAGATGTCAACAGCATTGTGAAAGCTGCCCTGTGATTGATGCAATAATCCACTATAATCTACATAGAATTTGATAGCAGATAAGGACCGCTTGGCCCACCTAGTCTGCCCATTTCCCTACCTGATGGATAAGCTGCAGATTCTAGTTAAACAGCTTACTTCCTCCTACCCCTCCACTAGAATTGCCTTATGCCTGTCCCATGCATTCTTGAATTCCCCTACTGTTCCTGACTCACAACCTCCTCAGGAATGCTGTTCCATACATCCACAACCCTCTCTGCAAAAAAATATTTTCTAACATTACCTCCGAGCAGTCCCCCCTCTATCTTCAAATTGTGCCCCCTTGTTATTGCACATCTCTTCTGAAAGAAAGACGCTACCCTCTTGGACTTTGTTAATTCCCTTGAGATACTTGAAAGTTTCTATCATGTCCCCCCTCTCCCTCCTTATCTCAAGGCTATACATATTAAGTTGCTTTAGTCTCTCCTCATATGTCTTCTGGTGCAGACCCTGCACTGTTTTGGTTGCCCTCCTCTGAGCAGCCTCCACTCTATGTCTTAGCAGAGATGGGGTCTCCAGAATTCTATGCAGTACTCCAAATGGGGTCTCACCAACTGTCTGTACAGAAGCATAGCAACTTCCTGTTTTCTAATGTTGATGCCTCTCCCTATGCATCCCATTACCCCCCACTGCCTTCTCGCATTGCTTGCCACCTTGAGGTCATCTGATTTTATTACTCCTAGGTCTCTTTCGATTTTTGTTATTAACTCACCCCCCCACGGTGTACTCTTCCCCTGGGTTTTTGTCTCCCAGATGCATTATGTTGCACTTCTTTGCACTGAATCTGAGTTGCCACATATTTGACCATTCCTCCAACCTTGCCAAGTCCCTTTTCATCCTTTCCACTCCACCTTGTGTATCAACCCTGTTGCAGATCTTTGTGTCATCTGCAAAGAGACATACCTTTCTTTCCAGGTGCTCTCCAGTGTCACTTATAAAGACATTAAAGAGGACCAGTCCCAGTACAGAACCCTGTGGTACCCCGCTAGTTACCCTCCTTTCTTCACTGTGGACTCCGTTTACTATTACCCTTTGCATCCTGTTGTCCAGCCAGTTTTTTAATCCACCGTGGGACCCGCTCCAAGGTTGGCTAACTAGTATATTAATCTTTTGTGTGAGACTGTGTCAAATGCCTTGCTAAAATCTAGGTAGGCCACATCCACAGCCCCTCCCTGGTCTACTACTTTGGTCACCCAGTCAAAGAAATCTATTAGGCTTGTCTGACATGACCTTCCTGCTGTGAAACCATGATGCCTTGGTTCCTGTGCCCCACTGGCCTCTAGGTACTCAACAGTTCTTTCCTTCAGAAACTGGTCAGTAGTTTCCTGCCTCTGCCCTGCTCCCACTTCTGTGAAGTGGAATCACATGTGCCCCCCTCCAGTCCTCAGGTACCACCCCATCCTCCCATGATTTGTTAAAGATAGTAGTCAGTGGTGTTACTAGTTCTACCCTTAGTTCTTTTAGAATTCTTGGATAATCCCATCAAGCCCCATTGTTTTGTCCACCCTTAGTTTCAAGAGTTCTTTCAAACCCCTTTCTTCTGTGAATGGACTGGTATCGACCCCCCTATTCAGAGTTTCTCTCTTGTTTGGTTTAGGTACCTCCCTCTCCTCTTCTGTTGTAAATACTGAGCAGAAATATTCGTTCAGTATCCCTGCTTTTTCACTGTCACCCTCTGCCCACATTCCCTCCCCTTTATTAAGTCTCTGTATCCCTCCCTTGGTCTTTCTTCACTCCCTAATGTACTCATAAAAGGGTTTATCCCCCTTCTTAAAAAAAGAGTTGGCTATCTTTTCCTCAGTTTGTGCCTTTGCTATTCTGACTGCCTTCCCCACCTCCTTTTGCTTTAACTGATGAAGTTCTCTGTCCTGCTTCTTCTGTGTTTCCTTATATTTCCTGAATGCTGTCCTTTTTTTCTTAACCATCACTGCCGCCTCTTGAGAACCATAGTGTTTTTTTCCTTCGTTTTGTTGATTTGCTTTACACAAAGGCTGTTGCCTCTGCGATGGCTGTTTTGATTATTCCCCACTGTTCCTCGACCCCTCCTTCTTGCCCGTTTGCTAGTGCTTTTCAGAGGCACTCTCATTTTCCCCAAAGTCAGCCTTCCTAAAGTCCAATACTCTTGTTTTTGTATGGTTTGACTCTATGGCTGTGTTTGTGAACCACAGTTTGGTGATCACTTTTTCCCAGATGGCTAGCCACTTCGAAATCTGAGATCCTTTCTCCTTCCCCATTTGAGAGTACCAGGTCTAAGATTGCTCCCTCTCGAGTGGGTTCCAACACTAGCTGTCTGAGGCATGCCCCCTGCAGGGCATCAAGAATGACCCTGCTCTTGGATGTGCCTGCAGCAAAGGTACTCCAGTTAACATCTGGCATATTCAGGTCCCCCATCAACAATATCTCCCCTTTTTCTGCATTTTAAGGATGCCTTCTATCATTTTCTTGTCCACTGCCTCCCCCTGAGATGGGGGTCTGTACACAACCCCCATGCAGATTGTGGTGCCATATCCTGTCTCCAGGGTGACCCATAGTGACCCATCAACTGCCTGTTTACTCTTTAGTTCTGTTGCTTTAATCCCTTCCTTTATATAGAGATCTACCCAACTTTGCTAGATATCAACCATGACATTCCCCCAAAGTGCAAGATATCATTGGATCTTGTAAAGTAGGTCTACAAATACCCGGTTTATTCTGTGTTGTCTCTACACCTGCTGTATTCGAAAAGGACATTTGTACACATTAATGGTCCAACCATCCTTTAATCTTGTAAAAGTATCTTCCACATTCAGTTATGGACTGCAGTAGAACAGCACAGAAACATTCTGGGTACTGGGTACCCAAATCCAGCTCTATCAAGAATCTGTGTGAATACCATACATTACACAGGTACCTGAGAGCTGCAAAAAGCAGGGGTGCGCACAATGAGGCACAGGGAAGTTATTTTTATAGTACCTTACTGTATTTAATGGTAACAGTTAAGGCCCTCTGGGGGCAGGTTATCTCTGCCAATAATCCCCCCCCAAAAAAAATAAATAAATAAACACACACACACACACACACACACACACACACACACACAATACTACTCATCTTTGCCTAAACTTTCCATGAAAGAGCGGGAGAAATGTCATCATACTTGCCATAATTTTCTTTTCTGTTAGTTCGCTCCCCCACTGGGGTAGGGGTACAGCTCCAAAGCTGTGACATCAGCACAGACCCCAAGGAACACGATACATCCCAGCTGTATTCCGCTATCATTTGGTCATCTGCCCCGGCCACTTACGTACAAGTGACATCGCTATTCTCTACTTGTGAGATCACAAATGGCTGCTTTAGTAATACTTACGATCCGACAAGCAGACAAGGATTACTTTACTTTTTATAGAAGCAACCAGAGCACATAATCGAATCTGTTCATTACCAGGATGGCAAATTAAGATGACAGGCCCACTGTGAACGAACCACCCAAATGACAGTTTCTGGTTTCACAAAAATGACAATGTTACAAGTACAGTGATTCATTCATTGAAGTTTTTCTGGAAGAGGAATACTGAGCTGTCTAATTGCTACCCCCCCCCGCCCTATGTGATGCAGCAAGTTCTTTAAATAAATCTGTGCATTCAGTGCAGTGTGCAAAAAACACACAGTATAACTTTGAGTGTGGCATTAAAGTAATACACCCTGGCTGCATTGCAGTAAATGCTGCAACCTGCTAACTTCAAATGGCTCAAAGTAACACACAGTCCCATATGTACACACGGACCCCGCCCCCACTCACACACAAGCAAATGCTGTCAACAGTGCAGTAATACAGTACGTGAGAACGTTACAGCAGACAAACGTGCTTAACTATCGTTAAGTCCCACAATAGTAGGTAAATTAACCAGTCAGCAGAAGTTGTGAAAAGTCTCAAAGCCGCTCAAGGCAAATCACTTCCATTTCTTTAAGCATCCTATCCCTACGGTGCAGGGCCCTGCACATTACACTAAACTGCAAACTCATACGAACCAATGTAAACAAGTAAAACATGGCAAATGTATGCACAATCAGGATCCACATTACACATTCAGACTTGGGGGGCCCAAACTCGCATGCCCACCGTACAAAGCTGTTCCTCATTACATTAGCCTGACATAATTCAAACATGGCAACAGAGCTGCACTTCAAAGGGACCGACAGACCTCCCACAAACAGCAGAAGAAACTCACCAAATACTCGACAACAAGACACTGAATGTCACAAAAAAGTGGCACAGGGAAGGGCCACGGGCTGAGGGGGACGGTGGTTGAACACAACTCCGTGAACAGTCCCCGTGTCCCCTTGACTTGTGCGAGAGGAGCAGGGCTCACACGCCTACTCCCTCTGGAAGCAGCCAGCATGGTCCGGCACCCACCATGTCTCCTCAAGTTCTATGTCATGTAATAACACACACACAGGGCATGCAGACCCAAAGCCCCCATCATGCCAAACCACGCCATCTGAGGTCCACCGACGACAACGTGCCCTCGGTCATACTGAAGTGTCGCTGCTCCGGGACGGTACCAAAACTCGAGTCAGAGCAGCCACACCAGCTGCATGAGGGACAGCCTCCGACTGCTCTTTGTTTTCAGACCGCCTGCCTACGTGCAGCACCATGGAGCCTCTGAGCAAAACTTCTCCACGGCCACATTCACAGCTGGAAGTCCCAGGCTTGGCTGCTAATCTGCTACAGAAGGCACTTTCCATGTGATTAGGGACAAAGTGCCAGAAAATAATATGCCCAGGGTGAGGACAATGCACCCCCCCAAAACGAGACGCCACCATCGTCAGCATACTGCCTTGTGGGCAGTGCAACACGCCAAAACAGACAACAAATGTTAAACTGCTAATGTTTCTTGAACAGCCACAACCAGTATCTCCAACAGCCAGCACTCGACCCACACCGTCGCTCAGCTACGGTGCTGCTTTCCGGAGTCCCCAAACTCTGAGCGCAGTCGCTAGTCCGAACAACGGTGCAATGTGGGCGCGTGGGTAAGGGTGCTGCAAGAGAACACTCTCGCTGCTGCGGAGAATTCCGGGCCCACGATGGCAGCACTTGAGATCAGAACAACGATCTGATCCCTAATTCAGAGGTGGATGAGACTCTGTTCTGGTACACTTTCAGTGCCCACATGGCTGTTTATTGTTGCAGTTGCAGTCTGTCAACATACACACCTCCATCCTCCTCCACGTCTCATCCATTCCACGAATGAACACAGCACTCCGATCCAAATATGTTTTCACACGTCCGGAACTCCGACGCGGGGCCAAAAGAAGAAATGCAAATTAGAATCAGGGACAGTAGCCGCAACGCACGACGCTAAACCAATAATATGCTAACTATACAAGCACCGCAGAACATTGTTCCCTTAATATGCTGCGTACAGACAGCATGCTGCTCCAGACTGCAGCGGCTCTTTCCTTTCAAGTGAAAGCCACTGCAGCCAAGATGCTGTCATCCAGAGCTCGCCCATCCATTGGCGCAACTGAGACATGCCCGCTCAAGCAAGCATTACGTTGGCCAGGTCACGCACACACCTCCAAGTGTCACACTGTCGCAAGATGTTTCTTGTGCATGCACGCAAGCAAACATAATGAGTGGTGTTTTGTTTATAGATACCTTTTAGTTTTTGTAGAATTAGCAAAAAACAGCAGAAGGTTAAGGTTTTTTTTGCACTTTTTCGACAAATAAATACAAATAACTTTAAAACGAAAATGGATAGCATTGTACATTGAGCACAAAAATTGTTCAGCACAAAATTATCTACAAAATGAGAGGTGTTTCATATACAGATGCCTTTTAGATTTTTTTATAATCACCAAAAAATGGCAGGCAATTCAGTTTTTATTTATTTTTTCTGATTAACAAATTCCCCCCAAAAATGTAAAAACAAAATAATTGCGCATCAAACTTTTTCATTATGTACTGTCCATAATGTAAAGTTGGAGCATCCATTGCAACTGCTTAGCAACTACTATGCTGAGCCGAGCTACCCTGGGAAAAGTACAAAAAGTCCATGTATGTTAACATGAAAAATTAAATAAAAAATTTAAAACAAAACTCCTTACACAATCCTAAATACTCCCTATTGCATAAATGAAATACGTAACAGGGACCTTGTGCAATACATAATTTATTTTCACTCGAGCTGTTTGACCTTGGGCATAGCACTCATGGCTTACGCCACTCGTGAGATTACCCAAGGTCAAACAGCTCTTGTGAAAATAAATCATGTTATTGCACAGGTCCCTGTTACATATCCCATATAGATATAGATATATATATATCAGAGTAATGTCCCCACCTGGGTCTTTTGAGTCTGTCTGATGGGCCCAGGAAGCAGGTGCAATCAAGCAAGGATTTGGTGGAGCCTGCAGTGATAACATGGAGCAGAACAGCAGTTCAGCGGCTGGCTGGGTTATGACGACAGTACTGCATGAATAAATTGGTGATGATGACAGCACTATACTAATACATTCAATGCCACCAATTTTATTCATATAGTTGATCTGACAAACATGTTTATCAACAGTCATCTGAGTCTACACCTATTGTGTGTGTGTGTGTATATAAATATATATATATATATATATATATATTTATTTATGAAGTAGGTGTGAACAATAAATGCATGCCATAAATAATGTGTATTGTAGCGACTGTGTAAATAAAACCATTGACGTGCATAGTAGGTATGTCATCACTCATTTATGTACATAGTTGCTATGTCATCACTCATTTATATACACAGTTGCTATGTCATCAGCCTATATATATACCAGAGTAATGTCCCCACCTGAGGTATAGTAGAGACCTCTGTCAAGATTCTAATCTAGAAGTGTAACCCAGCTATCAGAGATAGGGGTTACAAGTTAACCTAAATGTTAAAATTGTGCTCAAAATTTTTTTGCATTTAAGGGGTTAATAATATTGCCCACTATATGATGTTTAAAAATGTGCTTCCTGTTTATTGCAATGTTCTGCTTGGTAACAAAATGTTTCCCCTGTGCTCTGTGCAGTTGGTGCCCATTGGTTGGGAGCCTTCTCACATGTTTTCCCACCAACTGGGGCATATAAAGGGGCTTCGGTCATGCTCTAAGTATGTTCTACAAGTTTTGTGTTTCAGTACTTCCAGACAGAGCCCTCCAGAGTCTGGGCATCTCCAGGTGTGCTTCTCCAGCTGTGACCAGCTGGAGCGGGCCTGTGGGCCCAGGATGGAGGCAGGATTCTGGGTCAAGGGTGGTACTGGGTCCCTCTATTGTACATCTCTGGAGGATTGGGCTCCAGCTGGGATCTGGGACTGGAAACAGCAGGGACCTGTTGGGTGTCCATCCTCAAAAAGGGCCACCAAATGGTTCCGGTCTTCCAGCAACATGAAAGGAGTGGACAAGCAACATGTTCTGATGGAGGCCTGTGGCTTGAATGAACTTTGAAGGAAGCTATGTATCATACAAAGGTCACTGCAGTTGGAAGACACCAATTTTCTGAACCCCAGGGAAAATGGACAGATATGGTTAGCCCAATAAACCTCTGTAGCTGTGATCATCATGGCGCTGTGTACTCAGCCCCAGGGAGGTAAGGGCTAGGGTGCAGTGCCTGGCAATTTTTAACAGAATTTACTCGATCTGAGCTGGACCCCTTATTTTCTCTAGGAGGGTATACCCCACTGTCTTTCACATATATCTGAGGTACTGAGTTATTGTGTGCCTAACAGGCCTGGGTACAGCCCAGGTCCCCTTTCCTCCTTATGACTGTGAGGGAAATCACTGATTGACAATCCCGATTTTGTCACAAGTGAAAATTTAAATATGTTAAATATTGATGCTGCTAAGGTTTTAACCAATGACTGGCTAGTTTGGACAGTATACAAAAATACTGCTCTGACACCAGATGCTTGTGCTGATTGGTGACCGGTCCTATGGGGGGGGGGTATTGGTCAAAGCTCTGATTCTATAATCCCCCATCACCAACATAATGTGTGTGCATGCACTCTATAAATTGATGGAGTTTTGCAAGGAATGTTATGCCTAAAGTATCATATCCTGTGTCCAGAGTTATTACTGTAAGGTTATAGAGTTAACAGCAGTCTCAAATGTTAATGCAAACCACAAAGAAGTTATAATTTAAGTTATCCCAAGCTGCCATGCCAGGATACAATGTGTGCAGTATGGTACAATAAGACATTTTTTTTGACCAACCAAGGGTGTCTCCATTTATCCCTGGAGCCAAGGACAGGAGAACATAATGGGAGGCCAATGCAGGGGTACATACGAACACACAAAATGCCAGCAGAAACAGGCCTCATGGTCTATCAAGTCTGCTCGATTGTGCGGCTAGCCCCTCAACTTGCAGCTGCCCCACCCTCCCCTCCTCATAACCATCTCCCCTCACTTTGTCCCACCCACTCTTAAATCCTCTCACCATTCTACACAATACCACCTCCTTGGGCAGAGTGTTTCACCTATCTACCACCTTTTCTGTGAAAAAGTATCTCCTGAGTTCCCTCCTGAATCCCCCCCAATCTCAGCTGATGCCCTCTTGTGTCCCGGCCCCTTCTTATCTGAAGAATCCCTTCTGTATTAATCCTGTTAATACCCTTTAGGTACTTAAAGATTTCGATCATATTCCGCCATCCCTCCTCTCTTCCAGGGAATACATTTGCAGCTCTCCCAGCCTCTCCTTGTAGGATTCCCCCCCAGTTCTTGTATCATCTTCATTGCCCTACGCTGCACCCCCTCCAGCAGTCAGATGTCCCTCTTCAGGAATGGATGCCAGTACTGCACGCAGTATTCCAGATGTGGCCTGACCAGTGACCTGTACAGGGGCAGGTTTACTTCTCTGTGCCTGGAGGAGATTCCCCTTGCTATGCACCCCAGCATTGTGTCTGTCTTTGCAGCCGCCTTCCTGCACTGAGCTGAGTGGTTCATACTCCCCATTATTAATACCCCTAGATCCTTTTCCTCCACTCTGCTTTCCAACTGTACCCCTCCCAACTGATATTTTCTCCACTGGTTCCTTACTCTGAAGTGCAGTACCTTGCACTTCTTGGCATTGGACCCCAACTGCCATGTCTCCAATCATTCCTGTAGTTTGGTCAGGTCTTCTTGCAGCCCCCTCCACCCCTTTATGTCATCTACCACTGCACCAATCTTAGTATCGTCTGCGAGCAGACTGATCCTACTCCAGATCCTGTTTGAGTTATTGGCTATGACAATACATGACAAGCACAGAGAGACCATGGGAAAAATGTGATGCGCTGTTAGTGTATCCAAGAAGTAACCAGGAAGGTAAGCAGTCTCCCTTGAAGGGGCACAAGTAATGTGGCCAAGGCTGTTCCACTGAGGGGGGTACAGAGACTTTTACAGGCAGCACCTCAGTCGGCCACACATCCAATGGTATGTGGAAAACATAGAAACATAGAATTTGATGGCAGATAAGGACCGCTTGGCCCACCTAGTCTGCCCATTTTCCTACCTAACAGATAAGCTGCAGATCCTAGTTAACCAACAGCTTACTTCCTCTTACCCGCCCCTAGGACTACCTTATGCCTGTCCCATGCATTCTTGAAGTCCCCCACTGTTCTTGACTCCGCGACCTCCTCAGGGAGGCTGTTCCATGCATCCACAACCCTCTCAGTGAAGAAATACTTCCTCGCATTACCCCTGAGCCGTCCCCTCTATCTTCAAATTGTGACCCCTTGTTCTTGCGCATCTCTTTTTCTGGAAGATGCTACCCTCTTGGACTTTGTTAATTCCCTTGAGGTACTTGAAAGTTTCTATCATGTCCCCTCTCTCCCTTCTTTCCTCAAGAGTATACATATTAAGCTCCTTTAGTCTTTCTTCGTATGTCTTCTGGTGCACACTCTGCACCATTTTGGTTGCCCTCCTTGGGAACTACACAGTTACACAGAGTATGACTCCTGGTGATATGTACCATCAAATTACCCCTAGACCTGTGAGTCACCCCTGAGGTTATAGCCCACTCTCCTTCTGTCTACTGGGCATGGTGGTAAAGGTAATATTTGTGGGGGTTACAGAAGAAAGATATATAACACTGCCATTTATGTAGTAGGGTATCCCAGTCTCCCACCCCAAGATAATGCAGGATGACCCTCCCTAAATCTCCTTTAGAAGAAAGATATATAGACTCACACAACATATAGCATAGTACCCACCAATATATAGCAGACTAAACCCCCCAAGATCCCCTTCAGAAGAACAAGGTGCAGCATCATAGAATAGATAGATAGACAGATAGAGAGATAGAGAGAGAGATAGATAGACAGACAGACAGACACAGACATAGAGACAGATAGTGTCACATTTTATATAGCAGAGTAATCCCCAAGACTTAGCATGGTAACCCCTCAAAGATCCCCTTCATAAAAAGAGGTGTAGAATCACACTATATGCAGCACCCCAACCCAATGAGATATGGCAAGGTACCGCCCCTCAAGATTCTTTCCTGAAGAAAGAAGTATAGAATAGCACTGACCATCACACAGGCAGCTGTCAGACAAAACTTGTCACACAGAACTCACAGAGGACACCCACTATAAACAAGCACTGACCAATAACAAATGTTCACTTGCTTGTACTTGCTGTGTAGTTGTTGGGCATAGATAGCTGCTGTTAAAATTAACAAATTAGTAACAGTTATAATAGTGAAATTGTCACGATTGGGAAATGAAGACTATAACAACTTTTGTGTATATGTTTCTGTATTTAATTTGTATTATCAGCTAGACCTCTTGTAAGTATTTCAGCTGAGATAAAGACTGTCTGACAAAGTTAGCTGTCCAGAGGCATGCCAGGTGGCTCTGGTGAGTGATAACAATTTCTTTGTCCAGTTAAAGGGAGAGGTGAAAGCAAAGAAAGTTCTTTCATGTTTTATAAAAGGCCTTTGGAGAAATCACTCCTGCTGTGCAAAGCAGGAGGAGAAATAAACTGATTGACCTTGTAATACATTAAACCCAACATTCCAGTTTAGCCCAGTCATTCCAGATGGGATGTTTTTAAGGACTCAAAATAATGTTGCATCTATGATGTCAGAGTAACTTATTGAATGAATTGTCGTGGGGGGCAGCTGGAGAGTTTTGAGGTCAGGCAGAGCCTGAAAGAGTTAGTCAGGTTTGGGACTACGAACTGCTACCCTTTAAGGTTCAAGCCTGCCTTGATCCACCAAGTTGTCTTGTGTGGTAAGCTATTCTATCTTGCTAACTGAAGAAGAAGAATAACACAGGTTTTCTGTGTGTAACTTACTGTTCAAAACCTTTTCTTTTTCATTTCTGTAGAATTGCTGTTCCCCATGGTCTTTGTGTGGTTTTCTGTACTATATATATACATATCTTGAAGTATTAAAATATTATTTTTATATGCTTCATGCTTCTGTGACTGAGTCCTTTGAGGTACAGTTAACTGATTTATAACTGACAAAAGCTGTGTTTCTGCCTCTGATGAGAAGGCTACAGTTACCTTTATTTTTTTTTAAAGTAAGGTGTTCTCAGCTGTGACAAAGAGGGGTGTGTCATTTGCCCCTGTGCAAGTAGCTCTGTACTGTGTGAGCCAGTGGCTCTCTAGGGATTCAGATCTAGAGATAGCCTGAGAGAGTGTCTATGCTGAGTGGTGGCAACTACTGAGTACCCTTGTAGGCATCTGAAGGGTTCATGAATGCCGGTAATAGTTGCAGGTTGAGTCTGGAGAGACCAGTTTGTCACAAAGACACAAAATGTTTTCTTAGCTTCTGACTTGTGTGCCTTGTTATTGGGCAAGGAATTCAAAGTGAAAGGGAGGAGAAAGGCAAAGAGTGGACAAAATTAAGAAGGAAATTCAGTATTCTGATGCTAGATAGCTAAAAAAGGGCCATGCCCCTGTAGCCCTCTCACTGTTCAGACTGAAACCAATTTATTCACTTGCTTTACAAGCAAACATAATCAGCTTAATTCTTGGGCCGGGATATTCAGACTGCACCAGGCAGTGGTGCAAGCCTGGGTGCAGTGCAACTGGGATGTGCCGGTGCCAGGGCCAGGTGATATTCAACGGTGATGCGCCATGGCACAGGACCATTGAATATGGCAAGGTCAGCGCACATAGTGCACATGGCGCAGTGGCATTGCACCTGCGCAAGCCATGGATAGGGAGCATGGGGATGCACCAGCGCAAGTGCAGTTGCACTAGGAGCATCATCCACGATATTCAGCAGGAGGCATGCAAATGAGGCCATAATATATGCAAGGCACAAATGGGTCCATTTGCATGTCATTATGGCCCCATTTGCATGCCTTGCGCAGGGCAGCCTGGTGACTTGCACCTGGTGCCCTACACAGCATGACGTGTACAGTGGGGATCCCAGGGCATCCCCCACCCTGTAGCTGCGATCGCGTAACTGTAAACCACAAAACAATCCCTGGTGGTCTAGTGGTCCCCCCAGTCCCCAGGTCCCCGATAAATGTAATGAATGACCAACCCTGATGGTCTAGTGGTCCCCCCTCCCACCCAATTCCCCAATATATGTACAAATGAACATCCCTGGTGGCTAGTGGACCCCCCCACCCTTGCTGCGATCATGGTGATCCACCGTAAAGATATGCCCTGGTGATCCAGTGGCACCCCCACCCAAACCAAAACCCTTGCCCACCCCACTCCCCCCACCACCATCATCTGCAGGTGGGTGCAACCCGCCTGAATACCGCCCATTTGGCCACCCGCCAAATGACAGGTACAGTATGGGCTGTAAGCCCATTGGTCCCCAGTGTGTACCAATGGGCTTGCAGGGTATACTGTACTAGACAGTCCCAAATATGTGAATGAAGTCATTCACATATCTGGGACTGTCTCGTACAGTACAGTCCTGTCATTTTTACCTACATCGGGAATCGGGTGGGAGGGGGGGACCACTAGACCACCAGGGTTGGTCTTTCATTACAGTTATTGGGGACCCAGGGACTGGGGTGGACCACTAGACCACCAGGGCTGGTCTTGTATTTAATTCATTGGGGTATCGTGGACAGGGGGGTTCCACTAGACCACCAGGGTTGTCAGTGCTTGTGGATGATGTTCTGGGCAGGCAGGTGGCCACCCACAGCTGGAACCCTGTGTTGCGCCCTGCATCACAGCAGCCCACCTATGGGTGGCCGGGATTTGTTCCTACTCTGCACGGGCTCAACTTTGAGCCTCCAAATGCAGTGCAGTGTAGGGGTGAGCCAGTATATGTTCCGCACATCCCGGGCTGAATATCGGGATGTGCCGCATATGTATGGGCACTCCCCCTGCATCTGCGCTGCATATGATTACATTGCACCCCAGCGCATCAGGATTTGCATTGCACCAGGCAGCCTTCTCAATATCCCACCAGGGCGCAATGTGGGGTTGCGCCGGTGCAACTCCATTGCACCAGGCGCAACCCCTTTGACTATCCCGACCCCTTGCAGTATATCTTTGGAGCCTTGTTTGTTTATGTTATAATGACCAAAAAGCCTTAATTTTAGTGTTCAAAACACATGTAAGCAGAGCAACAGCTCATGAGTATAGAAACATGTTAGAACATCTGTTTTATTTAATGTTTAATGTAACCTCCCCCCACTGGCCCCCCCTTGTTCAACTAGCAGGGCTGCTCCTCTCACACATGGCACCAACGAGTGGGATGGGGTTTGTCACTATGAACAGTTCTGTTTACCAGTACTTCTACTTCATAGCCTGCCATCCTCAGACAGGCAAACCAAGTGTGGTAATTACCTGGCTCACACCTGGGGGGACCTTTTACCATGGCCATCAACCTGGGTCCCTGGGAGAAAATGTTTGCTCACAATTCTGCTAGGTTTGTACTTCTGGTCGGGGCACCCAAGTAAATCCAGACACAGTGGAAGCAATGCAGTACTGTCCAAACCAGGCTGGGATTCCAGAGTATGGCTTTTATTCACATACACAGAGAATAATCACAAAGCGAAGATGGACCCCCACAGGGCTACTCCCACTGGTGATGCAGATTACTGATGTACAGAGCACACACAAAGCAAACCCTCAGGTTCTGAATGGAACTTGGCATACATGGCCCAAACTGGCACACTTCCTTTGACCTGGCACCCTCGGCCAGTACTAGGAGAGTTTCCCATATTTCATGAGGAATTACTGGTGGCACCCTCGACCACCTCTGAGCACACTACGGCTCACAGAAAATCCAAAATCCCACATCTGGGTTTTTTCTTCAGGCACTGACTAAGTGCACTGAGAGAAAACAAAGGTGCCCAAACTGAACCCAGAGAAGTAAACATGGTTACTCCAGATGGGGGTCTCCCACCTTTTGCTTCCAAATTTATACCCGGCCATTCATCTGGTTAATAACACCCTTCTCAGAAACTCTTGTGGATGCTATCTTGAAATGTCTTTCACATTTAACATACTACTTTCTCACGCCTCTGAGGTGTCCTGAAGTTAAAAGTTCTGTAATTGGCAATGTCTCTTCACTAGACCCCCACTTTAGCAGACACTTTTAAACCAGACACAAACTAAAAGTTCTGTACTTGGCACGTCTCTCGCCGGACCCCATAGTAGGCAGACACTTTTAAACAGAAACAGTCTTGGTAACAGAGTCCCTTTGTCAGAGAAAACTCACCACAGGAATGCAGGTACCCCAGGGCTCTTCCACACAAAAAGTCTCAGGTACTCACAGAACAGATGAATCTAGGCAGCTTCAACACAGTCCAGGCTGGACCAGGGGATTGCCCCTGAATCCTGGAATTCTCCCCCTTCCTCCAGGGATGGGGCATTGGAAAACCCTTTAGGAATGGTCTCTACCACTTCAGTCTCTGGTCTTCTATATTCTTCTTCTAGGGTGAGAACAAACTACCCAATCTCCAGAGGTAGCTCTCTTTCAAAGCTAAATCTGAGGAGCTGCCCAGGCAGCAGCCTCCTCCTCACTCTCCACTTTACAGACTATTGAACTCTAACTCAACATTCTACAGTGAATTCCCCCAGCTAGCATTCCAGTGTGGCTTATGCTGCTGCGACAATTCTAAAGTGACATCATCACTCCAGCTCAGCTGAGACTGAAAACAGAGTGGGACACCGTGAAATCCATTTAACTGGCATCTCACAAGCTGCCTCTCCCTGCCTGCCACTGATTCTAAGTGGGATTCTAGTAACCCCTGGGAACAAGGGGGTTACATTAATATATTAAAAACATTAATTCCATGAGTTGCAAGTATTACAAGTGCTCTGATTTTGCCTTCAGTTTCCTTAACCGTTGCTATCCAGCACTGTCCTCAATGATATCTTCAGTTGACCGTTATATCTATAGATTGCCATTAGAGTTCTCATATGGCTTCCATTTCAATCTTTTTGCTTCCCACTTTTGTACTGAGTATCTGTCCCAGCAATATTTCTGGTCAGTATGTGTCCCGATGATTGCATCTGCTTGTTAATATTTGTACAACATTTATGATATAAATGTATGTTTCTGTGAATTTCTGCTGGGAAAATACGGTAGCAGCCCAGGCCATCTTGGGATATTGGATTTTTTTTTAAAGAAAAAAAATGTGCTGGCCTGGTTGTTATCTCTGGCTTGTAAAAGCTGACTTCCTGGGACTATAATGATACCACGTTGTAACAGTTGTAAAACACTCACATACTGTGTACTCCAGGAAAACAAACCATAAAGCAGGCTGCATTTTATGACCTATTAGGAAGGAGCAACTCACATACCTGTTAGATTTCACAAATAGGTGAAGTAGTTCATCAGGAAGTTCCTGAAAACATCACAGGGGTAACTCTGACCTGTCATAAGGCATCACTAATTAGGAAGAATATATATATTTTTTTAATTGGAATGCTTAGCAGTGTGCTGGGGCATGTGCCTGATCAATTAATTCAGTATCCAGGTTTGAGTGACCTCGCAGCCAGTATCACTGTGAGCTGTGACATCACAGGGAGGTTGGGACTGTAGTGAATATTACCAGGTGGCTGGAAGAAAAGAGTGCTTTTGCTTTTTGAATCTGGACTCCTGACAAGACACACTCTGCAGAGCACTTTAGGTAAATCAACCATCACTTTGTACTACTGGAAACTAGGGTAGGAGAAAATATTCAGTATTAACGCGGTTTTGTATAATTACCCATTTAAGTTTCATGACTGTAAACTAAATGTTATATGTTCCGTGTTTTGTATTTTCTTTACTATTTTAAATTGTAGTAAACTTTGTTTTCCTTGAAATTCTGCCTGTCTTTTTCTCATTTCCAATGTGAATGCTGGGACAGTGTTGATAAATCTGACAGAACTGTTGAGTGCTTACAATGTGTTACCATATACACTGAACTAAGAAAAGTACCTAGTTCTCAATTGAGTCAAAAGGGGAATTGTGAACCAGGTTGGGTGACCACAGGGTTAAGTATTGCACTGCAGTTCCCCGAAGAGGGTATGAAATTTGAACCTGTTAACTGGACAAGCTAGCAAAAAGGGTTCATATTTGACCCCATGACTCAAGACTGGTAGTTGTTTTGGACCTGAAACAGACAGGAGGGTTACAGTGTTTGTGTCCTGTTCACATATTGCACTTCAAGGTTTGGCACTGTGGGAGCAGAGGGCCTGACCCACGGAGTGCGTTTGTGACAGTATGTGCTTAGATATATCTCTGATTATTAGGATAGCATTAAAATGGAAACGTGTACTGATTTTTGTCCAATAAGGATATAAAAGTTCTTTATGTTTTGTAGACCATGTTATTCAGTCTCCTTCCACTGTTACTCCATCCCCTAGTCCCGCCCTCCCCCAGGCAAACCAGTCTTTGCTTCACCCCTTGCCTATACCTGTCCTACCCTCTTCTGAATCCCTCCACTGTAGCTGCCTGTACCAGCTCCCCAGGCAACGCATTCCATGGTTCCACCACTTTCTCAGTGAAGTACCTCCTCCTTCTTTTCCCCACTAATCCTACCACCCTCAGTCTTCCAACTGTGTCCTCTGGTGATTCCACCCTCCTTCAGCTGAAAGATCCTATCTTGGTTTACCTTATTTACTCCTCTGAGGTACTTGAAGACCTCAATCATGTCCCCCCCCGTCCCTCTTATCCTCCGGTGAGAACAGGTTTAGCTTCCCTCGTTGTTCCTCATATGTCATATCCCCCAGGCCCCGGATCATTCTGGTTGCTCTCCCCTGAACCCTCTCCAGGAGCTGGATGTCCCCCCTTAGATGTGGTCTCCAGAACTGCACACAGTACTCAAGATGTGGTCTAACCAGGCTGTTGTACAGTGGCAAAATCACCTCCCTGTTCCTTGAAGTAATCCCCCAGTAATGCATCCCAGCATCCTATTTGCCCTGACCGCAGCCCTCCTGCACTGTTCGAATGATTCATGTTAACATCCACCAAGACTCCTAAGTCTTTTTCCCCTGCCATCGCCTGTAACTAATCCCCCTCCCCAGGGTGTACACATAGTAGGGGTTTTCCTGCCCTAGGCGGAGGAGTTAAATTTCAATTTCCAGGTGCAGGACCACCTATCCAGAGTATCCAGGTCCCCTTGCAGGGTCAATCTCCGCTCCTCTCCCCTTTCACCACTGCCCCTAGCTTAGAGTCATCCACAAAGAGACTCATTTCACACCCGATACCTTCCCTGATATCAAAGATATAGGTGTTAAACAGGAGCAGCCCCAAGACTGATCCCTGTGGGACCCCACTTATGACCTCCCTAGGAGATGAGACTTCCCTTCCGACCACTACCTGCTAAGTGCGATCTGAAAGTGAATTTCCAATCCACTTAACTGTCAGTTTCTTTCCTGCAGGTGCAACAAAATAGAACATTGTGCCCCAGAACTGATTTCCTGTTGACAACTCTGAAAATGAGCTTTTGGAGGTCAAACTGCATCTCAAGGTTAACCCCAACTTCTAAATAGCTTTTTGCAATCTTTTCAACAATATAACTATATACATTTGCAAACCAAGGGATCTCAGTTTCCCATAAACATTCACATATATTTTTGAACCACAGAAAAACAAGGAAGAAAGAAAGAAAGAAAGAAAGAAAGAAAGAAAGAAAGAAAGAAAGAAAGAAAGAAAGAAAGAGAGCAGCGGGAATTGTGGGGCCATCAGAGTGGCCAATTCTGAGGTTCCACAAGGAAAATGTAATTGCGCAATTAGACAGACAAGAGATAGACGTGACAGAATAGGAGAGGAGAAAAACAGATCCTTTCTTTTAACTCTTTCTACATAACAAATGAGACAGGGTCTTCTCCCAACCCTGTCACAAGTATTTTCAAGATAACACACTAGTAGGTTGATGGTCTGATTCAAAGTGAAGTAAGAAACTATCTTGGGTAAGAAACAAGACTTAGTATGCAAAGCCATCCTATCCTTGTGAAAGGTCAGGTGGGAGGTACATTCATGAGAACCTGAAGTTCAGAAATTATTCAGGCCGAGGTCATAGCAACCAGGAAAAGAGCTGTCCATGAAAGGAAGCATACTGTAGTTCACAAGTTGTGGTGGTCTCAAAAGCAGCCAAAGTCAACTTCTTAAGTATAAAATTAAGGTCCCAGGGTGCATCTGGTTTAGGAATCAGGGGATGCGTGTGCAAAATACCTTTAAAGAAGGTACAGACCACTCAAGTTGTGCCACCATGCTTCCATCAGTAGGGGCATGGAATGCTAAATTGACAGCAAAGTGTACCTTAATGGAGGAATACTGCAGACCAAAGTCTGATAAAGATGGGGTAGGCTAGTACAGTATTAACAGGATGTGTAAATGGGTCATCAGAGTGGGAAGCACACCAAATAGCGAAAAACTTGCATTTCAGAGAATATGTGTTTCTAGTGGAAGGCTTCCTAGCTGCCAATAAGATATCAGCCACCTGGGGAGAAACCCCAAAACGTGCAATGGCTATGTCCTCAGGAGCCAAGCATGCAGCTGGAAGGGGGGCCATAGGTCTGGATGGACAAAATACCACTGTCCTAGATCTGTAGACCCCAACAGAGGGGCAACAGAACTACGGGTTCCATTGCCAGATGCTTCAGGAGTGGAAGCTATATTTAGCAAGGCCAGAGGGAGCCAACCAGTATCAAGGTCACCCATTCTGTCCACAGTTTGAGCAGAACCCTCTGAATAAGAAGGATCAGAGGGAATGCATAAAGGAACATCCCCTTCCAGGAGAGGGACAATGTGTCTCACCAAAAAACTCCAGGCCCTGGAGCAAACAAGCAGAAACATGGCAGTGTTGTGTTCTGTGGGGAATGCAGAGAGGTTCAACTCTGGGTGCTCCCATCTTGTAAAGAGGCTGTTTACCACAGAGGTCAGTGTAACCCCCCTGCAAATGGGGGTTCCCAAAAGACTTCCAGGAGCTTGCTTGAATGCTCCAAGCCTGAATGGTGTTTGGCATTTAAGCCATTTATCAGTGAGTGTTTTTAGAACCTCTGGTACTGTCTCTTTAAGAGCTGTCTGCTTGCAGACATAATTAGTTTGTATGGGGGACTGTGTGTTTCTTTGATTGAGTACCACTCGAGCTGCTGCCAATTCACTCCATTTTTGCAGTCACTAGGAGTGCAAAGGGAACCTATCTGAAAGATGTAACTGTTTGTAGAAACCATTTAGAGTAATAATGAAATTACAGTTTGTCTAACCTGCTTTCTTTGCAGTCAGAACTGTGTCTGCCTAGTTCCCCATTCTGGTTTTGAACTGCTGAACTGGACCAATCAGTGTGGGTAAGCTAGCTCTAAAATGATGCCTTGACGAATCAGAACTTGGACTCATAATCTGAGCCAGCCACAAGAAGATTGTATGGGCAGTGACTCTGGGAGATGTAGTTTAGACTTGCGCCTTTTGGACCAACAGGAGCAGTCTATTGTGAGTGACAGCCAATCAGTCAAGAACTGGGAGGAACTCAAAGGAAGTGCCCGGTTTTGTCTGTTGGAGTTTCAGTTGAGCTCTGGCAGTGAAGAAGGAAGGAGCCCTGTGCTTTTTCAGTGTGCAGTTTTAGTGCGGAAACGTGTGTAAGGCCCAGAGTTCGGTCTGCAGCTTGTGTAACTGCTTGTTAGGACTGAATCCGTCCTGTGAAGAGAATCAAAGGATATCTGAAGAGTAGAAACCAGGCTCACCCTGTAGAAGACTGGAGAAATTGCTGAATTGCATTCGGTCTGTCAGGAACTGAATCTGCTGTGTGTCTCCGGGTATTGTGCAGTAATTGCGATCGGGATAGAAGCAGCCTGCCTGGTATAGTACTTTCTGTTTTACCATATAAATGTGTGAAGAGAGCATGTACCTCAAGTGAATCCTGCTGCCATTAAAGGACTTTTGCCTGTTACTGTTCACCATAAAATGTGTGAGGAGGCTTGGTTAGCTCAAGTGAATCCTGCTGCCATTAAAGGACTTTTGCCTGTTGCAGTTTGCCATATAAATGTGTGAGGAGTCTCGTGGAGCTCAAGAGTAGCCCTGCTGACATTGAAGGGCCCTATCTTGTTTGGAGGTCGTGAGTACTAATTCAGGGTCGCTCCCTGTTGAATTGCCACATTGAATCCAAATGGAATCACTGTACTGCTGACTGTTTAAACTAATTTTTCTTTTCTCTGTGGAAAGGGCCCTACCAGCTGCCACGGTTTGGACTAGCCACTAGGGCTTGGGTACCCAGGGACAGTAACTGGTAGGGATAGCCTGTGCACAAGAGCCATAGGTAGATGAGTAAAGTGATAAGCTAATTAACCTGATTTCCCCTGTCCTTGTTATATCCCCTAAATAAATCAGAGCTGCTTGTTTCAGCAAAGTTATACTGCCTGAGGTATTTGTCTATGTTAAAGTATTGTACTGTGATTGTTGCACTGTATCTTATTTTACAGGAGGTCCCAGTGCCTGAACCAGCCCTGAGGGTAAGTGTATACTGTGAAGGTAATTCTGATATATTGTGTGGGCCACTAGTGGGAAGAAAGGGGGGTTGCAGTGTCCCAGAGGGTTGTGACCAAATAAGTTTAACTATTGCAAACCCTGACCTCTGGGTGGAGGCACCCACCATTGGATCCAGGCCCCTCAACCTGTTAGTGGCAAATCAGGCAAGGGTAGTAGCCCCTGGGATAGCGCCATCTAGGGGTTACATCAGCAATCCCCACTCATGCACTCGAGCCTGGAACCGACTTAACCTGTCTGCTAAGACATTTTTGACTCCTGGGAGAGAAATGGCTGTCAACTTCAGGCCATGATAGAGTGACCACTGCCATACCCACATTACTTTCCTGTACAGAGGGTACAAGTGAATGCCCTCTTGCTTGCTGTTATGGTGCATCACACTGATGTTGTCTGTGCGTATCAACAGGGGACTTGGAAAGACCTGATCTGTGATGGCCTGAAGCCCAAGAAGAACAGCCTTATCCACAGAACATTGACGTTAAGATCCAAATCTAGGTCTGTCCACAACCCCTGGGTATGACACAGTCCCAGTTGGGCACCCCAGCCCAACCCCGAGGCATCCATTGTGAGGATTTGCTATGTTGTTGGAGGAAAGAATGGGACACCCTGAAACAAGTGCAAGGGTTCCATCCACTACAGCAGAGACTTTTTGAGTGGGGACATAATGAGAATAATTTGTTCCACCTCTTTTGTAAATTAGTTCCACTACACCTGAAGAAGCCATTGCAGAATTTTCATATGGAGGCATACTAATGGGATGGTTACAATGGCAGCTGCCATAAGTCCCAGGAGACAGAGCCTAGTCCTGGCAGACACATAGGGGATACTGTGTACTAGACAGGCATGAGCAACCAGAACTTTGACTCTGTCCATAGGCAGGAATGCACTTCCCACTGTCGTGTCCAATACCCCATATATACTGGAGGCATTGGTATGAAGTGAGAATGGATTTCAGTGCACTGACTGTGAAACCCAGGTTCTCAAACAATTGCTGAGTTCAAGATACTGTGTACTAGACCACTTCCCTGAATGGACCCTGGAGAAGTTAGTCGTCCAAATAGGGGAAGACATAAAATCCTACTTTCCAGAAGGCTGCTGCCACAATTGCGAAGCATTTGGTAAATACCAGTTATGCCAGGGATAAGCCAAACAGCAGTACTCAGAACTGATGACAGCTGTCCTCCAGCACAAAGTGGAGGTATTGCCTGTAGCGT
Source organism: Neoceratodus forsteri (assembly GCA_016271365.2). Classification (NCBI taxonomy): domain Eukaryota; kingdom Metazoa; phylum Chordata; order Ceratodontiformes; family Ceratodontidae; genus Neoceratodus; species Neoceratodus forsteri. The sequence continues at coordinate 77,551,179 of CM028133.1, read as the reverse complement.
ATCCTTTATTTTGATATGAAGGTAATCATCTTTCATGTCCAGAGCACAAAGTCAATCTCCTTTTTTACTCGGAGGGTAATGAGAAAAAGGTAGAGGGTGCACTTGAGGTTTGGAGAGCAGTTCCAGTGAATTACCTTTTTCTGGCACCAGAGTGCAGTATTAGGGGGGTGCTGTATTGTTGGGGTGTTCCATCCTTCTAAAAAGACATTAAACCAAGGTCCCTTCTACCCATCCTGTTGCTGTCCTAGTGGATGTCAAGGTGGAAGTAGAAGAATCCAAGGCACTTCGCAAAGAGTAGGGGACATTCCCCGGTGTCTTGGCCAGTATTCCTCTTCCCATAAAAAAAAGGTTCATGCAATTGTCCAGGCTATGTGTGGGTGCTGATGCATGATATGACCACCACTACACATTCAGTCACTTCACTAATAGTCTAGCATTGCTTGTAAAGCACTTTGGGATACACTGTGTATGAAAAGCGCTATATAAATGCTGATTCTTCTTCTTCTTCTTTTTGCACTAGGTGGATGAGAGCCTGAAGCAACACCACTCAAATTTTTTGCATAAATTTCCCCCATTCACTGGAATACCACCAAAAGTTTAATCTGGTTCAAGGTCAGTTGGTACTCATCTGTGTAGGGGGGTCAACCGGGGGAAGGGCAGCTACAAGTGGGGTGCTAGCTGTACATTTGAGCAGACTTGATAAACCATGTGGCCTGTTTCTGCTGGCAAGTAGTAAGTAAGTAAGAATTTGTTCAGTGCTTTAAGGACCAAAACCGGGAGCAAGTCTCTTGTAGATCTAGGGGCCAAAAAGTATCTGGAGTAAAAGCCCTGTTCCTTTCCTTGGGAGGAATGGGCTGTATGGCTCTTTTCTGAAGCAGGAACTGTACTTCCTCCCTCAATAGGGACAGGTGTCTCAGAGGGTAATGAGAAAGAGGTGGAGGGTGCACTGGAAGTTTGGAAAGCGGTTCCAGTGCATGATCTTTTTCTACTATATCTAGCACCCATTTGTCTGTGATGATCTCCCTCCATTTTAGCAACTGAACAGAGATCCTTCCCCACACTTATACCCCTGGTGGCAGCTGCAGAGGGGGAGGAAGTGGGGAGCCATAAGGTGCCAGGGGAGACAGGGCTGCCAGAACCAGAAACTTTGGTCACCTTAAAGTGGCCACCATGGGCTGCAGGTGCAGCAGGTGCACCGCCTCCTCTGCCATGATATTGGGGATGGTAGCCACGGTGTCTTCGGCCTGACAGCTTTTGAAAAGCACCTCTATCATGACCCCTGAGATTTTGTGGGGTCAAGAATTTCATAGACTTCAGGGGTCATATTTGATGATTGAAAGTCCTGTAAGGCATTACACACATCATGGCCAAATAACTCTGAGCCATGAAATGGAGGATTGAGCATAACTTGTTGCATGTCAGAAGCAAAGTCTGTCTACTCTGAGTCAGGAACATCTCCTGAGGCAGATGACAGAGGCAACCAACCTGGCAGCAGTGTCTGAGGCATCGTATGCTGATCTCAGTATATGTTTTCCAGTATCTAGGACAGCAGAGGCAGCTTTAAGCAGTTCTGCTTTTGTTGGACTGTCTGGTACACCCTGAACCATAGTCATAGCTGACTTCCAGAGGTTATTCTGATACTTAATCATGTAAGCTTGGTAGTTTGCAAGACAAAGTCCCAATGTGGCAGAGACATAGGTCCTCTTGCCCATTACATCCAATTTCCTGGACTCTTTGTCAGAAGGTAAGGTGCCCATGACTCTAGGTGCTCTAGAGCAATCACAAACAGCCATGATGACCAAAGAGTTAGTCTCAGGCTGGAAACATATGGCTTGACAGGCAGAGCAGGGTACTGTTTGTCAGCCTTTCTGAGGACTCTAGGCAGAGTGCCGTGTCTGTACCAGGCAGTAAATGTAGCATCCTCTAATGCAGGGTAAACAGGAGGCACCGTAGTAGTGAGTGCTGTTGTTACTTCCAAGAACGCCATTACATTTTTCTTACTGGAGTCTTCTTCTCCCTCAAATTCCATCACATCTGGTATTTGCCTAAATAAAGGGTAACCCATGAAAATCGCAACTGCATTTTGACGACTAAATACTCGTGATGCAGTAATAGTGATTATTCTATCAGTGACCTCCAGATAATCACGCTGTATCCAAAATAGTGCCCAAACTTGCCAACATGCGCCCCAAAATAGCAAGCTCGCAGATCGCTCGAACCACTTCACTGTTCCATCACTGTTCCTCTTCCTCTGTAAAAGCAATCAATCAGTGCATGTAAATTATGTATCAAAAGAGACAAAGACCCTCAATTCATTTTACAGACATACCACAAGTGGTGGTGAGTTGGGGGGCAGGACAGTCTCCTCATTTTTCAGCCTCAGTTCCTCACGTGGGTGTCTGTGATTGCCTTAACTTTTTAGTCAGTTTATCCCCCAACAAGAAATATCTTGTATTCATAGTTGTCAGAGCTAAATTCATCACAGCATATCCTAGCCTGATGCAATAATGTTTACTTCTGTTTCACCCAGCGAGACAGTGTAACCCACCCAATGACCCCTGCACCGAAAATAGTAAAAAATACTAACACACTGTTAAGTGATAAAATGCAGTGTTTTTTGTTGGATGCTATTCACAGTTATTTGTTTCAGAGAAAGTCAAGTATTCAAATAAAGTCCAAGCACTGCATAAACCTGCACAAACTTGTTAAATGCATTGAGCACCGCATGCCCATTTCTCCCAGGTCTCCAAACAACTACAAATAATAAAAAAATAAAAAACAGAAATGCAATATGCACTAATAATCCTTTCCCTTATTTGACAACTATCCAGGAAAGACGATTTCAAATAACTTCAATCCATCTCAAATATTTGAAAGGGGGCTCTTGGATATGTCCCTAGGAGGTAGATTGAGTCTGATTGACTGGAGCGAGCATGATCGCTATTTTTAAGAGGTGGCGAATTTGTGCATCGCAAAAATGTCTGATCGAGGTACTGATGGCAATGAAAGTCTCTAGAGCTTTCTTCCACCATCTCCTTTTGGCCTGCCTTGAATCCCTGGCAGATCTTAACAGACCCTCATGTTGTGGAACAGGCCCAAACAGCAAAGATACACAGTGTGTGTGTGTGTCCTTGTAGATCTTGTAACCATGGTACAAAATCTAAATAAAGGTTCTTTTGGTGGTGGTATACAGGGACAAAGTCAACATAAAAACATTTTAACTAGAAAAGAAACAACTGCATTGTTTCTCTACAGGTCCAACAAGTGGTTAACAGTGAAGGAAAGAACTAAGAAACAATGGGGTCACCCATGTTTTATAGGTGCAGACGTTGTCATCATCGTGGGTGGCCCCCAGTTGCCAAAAGTTTCCGAGTGGTCCTGATACTGATGGCTTACAATTCCAAAGGTGTGGCCCAATAGAGGAGACATCCTCAATGAAGATCAAGGGAACCACTGCAAACTAGGATGAACCATCACTGGCACACAATATTAAACCAGGTTATCAACACACCAGTAGGGTAGCACTCTCTCTCGTAGAAACATAGAACCATGGAATTTGGCAGAAGAAAGTGATCCTAGGTCTATTGAGCAGGCCTTATTATAATACACTATTCCACCAAACCACTGTCCTGGTGGGCTCTTTCTCACCCCCTCGCTACCCCTCCCCTCAAACCCATGCTGCCCCTGTGGGGAATATGAGTCCCTTTGCCCTGTCCCAACGCAGTTTAAAGCCTTTAAGGGTGGCAGCCCCCACTTCTTCCAACTGACACATTTCCACCACCCTCTAAATTTAGTATAAATTCCTCAAGTTTCTCCTGAACTTGCCCCCGGCCAACCTCCAGTCATGTCCCTAGTGACAGCATTTCTATTTCTCACACACAGGTTCTCACTGTTTACCTAGTTTATACTTGTAAGAAACGTACATGTTTCAGTCATGTCCCCCTGCTCCCACCTGGCTTCCAGCAAATATATAGGTAGGGGCTCCAGCCTTTCCTCATAGGCTCTGCCTTGCTGGCCCCGGGTCATCTCAGTGACCCTTCACTGTACTGGCTAGTCTGTCGATGTCCATCCATCGGTGAGGATTCAAGAGCAGGGCACAGTAGTCCAGAGGAGGCCTGACTATCGATTTGTAAGTGGCAGGATCACCTCACTTCTACTGTCAAAACCCTTTCCTAGCAACCCTGCATCATCAATGCCTCACTGTATGCCTTGTTGCATTGACTTGCTTGCTTTAGGGAGTCACTCACTGCTTATGACCCCCAGGTCCCACTCCTCTGTTGAAGTGCCAGTCTAACTCCCCCATCCAGTATTCTGTGCATGGGTTCCATCTCCCTAAGTGAATTACTTTAAACTTCTTGGCACTGAACCTCAACTGCCAGACCTAAGAATATTTTACTAGTTTCTCCAGGGACTTCTGGAGTTCCTGCACCCCTTCCTCATGATCTACCCTGCCACACAGCTTTGTGTCATCAGCAAAGAGATACAACTTTCCCCAAATGCCTTTCCTGATATCACTTATGAACATATTAAATAGGACAGGTCCCACGACTGATGCCTGTGGCACTAGTCTTCTCATAACCTCCCTGTCCTCCGATTTAGGCCCATTCACCACTAGCCTCTATTGCCTCCCCCTTAGCCACCCACCATACTAAAACCCACTCCCAAGCCCTCGAACTTCTTTAGCAGCCTCCTGTGTGGTACCAAACTGAAGTCTTTACTGAAGTTGAAATAGGGCAAAGCTACCATCTGTCTGCTGTCAAGCACTTTGGTAACCCAATCAAAAACAATATCAGGCTTGTCTGGCAAGCCCTCCCTGACACAAACACTGCTGCTTGTCATCCTGTAGTTTGTTGTCTTCTCGCTAGGTAGGCCACCAAACTTTTCTTCACTGTGGTCTCCATCACTGTACCTGTGATGGAGGTAAAGCTAACAGGCCTTTAGTTGCCTAGATCCTCTCTGCCCCCCCCCCACCCCTTTGTGGAGTGGTACTTCATCGGAAGATCTCCAGTCTGCTAGCACCACTCAGGACTTCAGTGAATTGTTAAATAAATGGGTTTAGGATACTGCCAGTTTTGCAGCCAATGCCCTTAGCACTGGTGAGTGCAGGACATCTGGGCCTGGCACCTTGTCTACCCTGAGAGTAGTGTTGCTCAGATGGATCTGGACAAATCCAGATCTACCAGATACCTGCCCTTTGCGGCAGGATAGTGGATCCGCCAGATACTTCCACTATCTGCTGTTGGATCCAGCCTTCGGATCCCTGGTTGGATCCCACATTATCTGATGGCTGGATCCAGGGATCCGGTGCCAGATCCAGGGTTCTGACACCAGATCTCTGGATCCAGTACTGGGATCTGATGCTGGATCCAGGGATCTGGCATTGGATTCCTGGATCCAGCATCTGATAACATTAGATCTGACCCGGGATCTGACCACTGTATTCAGCTGGATCCCATGACAGATCCAACTCAAATAGAGCCGCCATCTGCTGGATCACTGGTGGATCCACAACAGCACTATCCAAGCAACACTACCTGAGAGTTTTAGACCCTTTCTTACCCTGCTCACTAAGATCAGTACTCTACCCATTTCTTGGACATGTCTGTCCTAATACTAAGAAGCAACTTTAGAAGCACACAGGAGAGGATGGCCTACTGTGACTGTGGTAGCAGAAGCACACTGGAAAGGATAGCCTACTGTGACAGCAGTAGCAGAAGCACACATGAGAGGATAGACTACTATGACAGCAGTAGCAGAAGCGCACATGAGAGGATAGACTACTGCAGCAGTGGTAGCAGAAACACACAAGAGAGGATAGACTACTGCAATAGCGATAGCAGAAGCACACAGGAAAGGATAGCCTACTGAGACAGTGGTAGCAGAAGCACACATGAGAGGATAGACTACGGCGACAGCAGTAGCAGAAGCACACAGGAGAGGATAGACTACGGTGACAGCAGTAGCAGAAGCACACAGTAGAGGATACCCTACTGCAACATTGGTGGCACTACCTCTTGCAACCTTGACCACCTGGGTTCAGAAATGAGCCTGAGTTTTCAGAGAGTGGGCAATGGGAGGAGATGTTAGTGTCACACAGGACGCTCTACTTCTTTGGGAGGGAGGACATGTGGTCTCCATCTCACTTCCACCACCTGGGTGACTACAGGTGGCAGTGCAAGTAGGAGCCAGCCATCAGGGTGCGAGATCAATGACATGCTTTGATGTACACTGCATGCATCAGCATGTGTGTGTATGTCACAGAGCTCCTTCTTGGCATCTTAAGGTTTGGGAAGAAACAAAGGAACCCCCCACTGGCCAGAGCACAGATGATGTCTACTCCTTGCCGCTGGCTCTGCATTGTCAACTATGGCACTTCAGCTGGACCACGCTCTAACTACATCAGGAGGAGAATCCATCCCCAGCAACTCCAGCCTGGGAGGTAAGCAAGGGAGGAACATGACAACAGAGTATGTCCCAGAGACTGTGGCTGATGGGATGGGCGAGTGGGTAGAACTGAAACAGGGCTTGGTGGAGTGCCCAGGGGCATAAAGTATGCTTAATAAAATAAAAGAAACACAGTAAAAAAAGACATGGGAATGACAATATATAAAACAATTTAACTCTAACCTGCTCAGTCAGACTCTATTTATGACACACTATGGGGAACTCTTAGCACCTGTATTACTGTACAGTACTTGATACTGTTATTGCTTATGTACCCATCTCTTATTGTTGTTTTTTTCTCTTTGTTCTCTGTTACCTGCCCTGCACTTGTGTATTTAAGGTAATCAGTATGTCCTGTGTTCCTGTCAGGAAACCTTTTACATAGTATTCAATGCACCTATTCAACCTCTCATACCTATTCAATCTCTCAAAGGAAGATCTTAGCACTTACTTCAGAGGCATCTCATCACAGTTGTAGACCTGGCTCCTAGTACTGATTGTCTATCCATACTCCCTACTAACATTTCTTACTATCCACTCATACGTTATTCTGTAATAATGTAACTCTAGTATAAATTAAGCTTCTTCTTTTCAAAATGCTGTTACACCTGATGATGGGACTTGTGTGGCCCAAAGTTTGGGAACTATATCATCTTTGTACGAGGCATATGTTGGCCCAATAAAAGGTATCAAACACTCTAGTGATTCTTGCCTTCCAAGGGCCAATACAATTACGCTTTCTTTTTACTATGAGCACTGCCCTTCATATCATAGAGTACTTCCCAGAGATACAGACATTTAGCAGGGTAACCCTCCCCAAGGCCCTCTTCAGAAGAAGGGTGTATAGCATTGACCCTCTTACATCAGGAAATAACCCCCCCCCCCCAAGATACAGCAGGGCAATCCCTTCAATATCCCCTTCAGAAGAAAGCTGTATAGGACTGACTTTTACATCATAGGCTATAACCTCACCCCCTCCCTGAGATACAGTGGGGCAACCCCCAAGATCGCCTTTAGAAAAAATAAGTGCATCATTGATCTTTACACCATGAATAATCCCCCTCAATCCCCCTTCCCACCAGTATAGCTGGGTAACCCCTCCAAGATCCCCCTCTGAAGAAAGAAGTATAGTACTGGCTTACATTGTGGTGTACCCCTCCTCCAAGAATTGACAAAGTACCCTCCCCCAAGATCCCCTTCAGAAGAAAGAAGTATAGTACTTACCCTTACATCATGGAGTAACCCCAATTTCTCCTGACAATGTAGCTGAGTCCTCCCCCCAAGATCCCCTTCAGAAGAAAGAAGTATAGCACTTACCCTTATATCATGGAGTAACCCCAGCTCCCTAATGTAGCTGAGTCCCCCCGAAGATCCCCTTCAGAAGAACGAAGTACAGCACTGACCTTTACATCATAGATTACAACCCCCACCCCTCCCTGAGATACAGCTGGGAAATTCCCAAGATCCTCAGTAGAAGAAAGAAGTATAGCATTGATCTGGACATCATGGAGTAACCCCAACTCCCCACTTGGATACAGCTGAATAAAGCTGAATAGCTGAATAGTGTCAGTGGCTCAGTAGGTAGCACACTCGCCTCTGAGGTCGGGAGCTCAGAGGGCTGTGGGTTCAGTTCCCACATCTGACACTTGGGTTAATATCCCAGTACTGACACTGTAGTGCAGCATGAGAGGGGTGCTGCACTTCTGAGGTGCTGTCTTTCGGATGAGATGTTAAACCGAGGTCCCATCTGCCTGGATTGGTGGTAGTTCAGGTGGATGTTAAAGATCCCATGGCACTTATCGAAAAGAGTAGGGGAATTTTTTATTAGAAAATAGACCATACATCAGAAAAGAAAATACATAGGACCATCCAGTCAAAAAAAGGTTAAGAAAACGTAGTTAATTCAGATAGAACAAACAGTGTCAAGTATCATTTGGTAAAAAGGATAGTATGTTGCAAAGAAAACTGACATCTGGTTTGCCATAAGTAATTCTTTGCAACATACTATCCTTCCTAACATTGTTGTGCTAAAACGTATTGAACAAGCTTTACTTAAACAAAAGATTTTGGAGCACAAATCTTTAGATAACCGAGTGTTTCTCAGCTTTTGGAAACATATTAAACCAGAGGGCTGTGACCAAGTCTATCTTGACTGTTCTAACCCCGACCTCTGGGTGGAGGCACCCGCCAATGGATCTGGGCCCCTCACCCTGCTGCAGGTAGGGCAGGCAGGGGTAGTAGCCCTTTGGATAGTGCCCCCTGGGGGGTTACACAGGGATGGACAAAGCTACTTAAAGAACGTTACAAGTCAGGACACCAGTTACCAGAGACAGTAGATTGTTAAATATGATATACATTTCAAGATAGCAATCTACAAACAGAGAGTTTCAAAGGAAAGGTGTTGACTCCAAATGAATGGCCGGGTATGAATTTGGGGACAAAAGGTGGGAGAGCCCCCAATCTGGATAATCCAGATTTACCTCCACAGATTCACTTTGGGCACCCATAGCTTTCTCCCGGACACTTGGCCAGTGTTCGCAGAAAGTACCCAAATGTGGGATTAGGATATGTGTTTTCCCTTAGAGTTTGGAAGTGCTCATGGGTGACAGAGGGAGCCACCTGCAGATATGACCATGCCATATGGAAAGTGTGTACCAGTGCTGGCCAAGGGCCATGCCAGGGAATCCGGGATAGAGAGAGTACCAGTTCAGGCTGACAGCCCAATGTGTTCAGAACCTGAGGGAAAAAGTTGTTGTGATGATGAAGAGAATGTGTTCTGAACTCTATAGTTCTGTCCCACCAGTGAGTGTAGCCCCGTTGGGGTCCATCCTGCTTTGTATTCCTGTGTGTAAGTGAATAAAAGCCCCACTTTAGAATCCTACTCCTGGTTTGGACATTCACAGTTCTTGCTTCCTGTGTCCGGAGTTACTTGGGTGACCCTGTCCAGAGGTACAAACCTAGCCCTGTTGCCGAGTGAATGTTTTCTGCCCGAACCCAGGCTCACCAGGTATTGGGTTATAAAAATGGAGGCAGCGGGCACTAATTAACGACATAAAAAAAAAAACACCTTTAGACCGAACCTTGGTTATACTATAGTTTAGCCCCCTCTACAAGAATTAAAAGGGTACCCTCCCAAGATTCCCTTCAAATAAAAGAAGTATATCATTGACCCTTACATTATATGGTAACCCTAACCCCCCACCCCACCTGGAATATAGCCAGATAACCCCCAAGATCTCGTTCAGGAGAAAGAAGTGAAGTATTGACCTTTACATTATGGTGTATCCCCCTCCAAGAATTAAGGGGGTACCCCCCCAGATCCCTTTCAGAAGAAAGATGTATACATCATAGAGTAACCCCCAACCCTCAGAGATATAACTGGGTAACCCCCCAATATCCACTTCAGATGGCAGCTTTGCAGTCCTTCTGATTTTGTTAAAATGCAGCTCTGCAGGTTCAGCCTCGCTGATTCTCCTGAAATGACACTGCTGCTCTGAGTGTTTCATTATCTCTGAAGGAGGTCAGGATCTGCTGGGCACAGGCAGTGTTACGGTACTATACAAGCCAAGTAAATGGCTGCTTGGGGGGCTTTGAAATAGAAAGCAGAAACAGAGCTCAGCTTGAAATGCAAAACAAAAAGGCAATATAAAAACAACACTGTTGCTGGTACCCTTGTGTTCAGAGTATTCTTACAACGTTTTGGATGTAGAGTGGGCAAAAGGGGTGAGAAATGGCAGTTCTGGATCCTGCTGTAGAACCCTGGGTGATGTTGTGCCTTTAAGAACCAGCTCTTTATTTCTCTCAGCTTTGGAGAAGTTTGTTTGTTTTTAATAAACATCCCCCTGTGCCTCTCGCCACGCTCTATGGATTGAAGAAGCAGTGTGTAATCGATTATTCAGGGAAATTTGGAACAGTGGTGCAGCCAGCTGCCTCTCCTTTCTCCCCTGGGACCTCGCTCACACTTCCCCCCCACCTCGCTTTCTCTCATATTAAAAAGAGGAGCACAAATTAAAGTAATCCATTCACAGCTGGGCCTGCTGTCATATTGTCTGACCATGGGGGGAGGCACTTTTTTCTATTGTGTCCCTGTCCTTCTATACATCACATTACTGAGTGCTCTTGAACCAGCACCCAAAGTATTGCCAATTGCTAGTGGTAAGGTAGTGAAACTACATAGACCCCCACCCCAACAGCAGTGCACAGACAATAATGGCTTCAGATTATGTACCTTGAACCACCTTCCTTGCTTAAAGCAATGTGATTAGTTTATTTGTTGGGAAGGGGAAACACACTGCATTGACATTCCCACAGCAGTGTGCTGACAATAACGTTTATGGCTGCTGAACAACCCCCCCAATATCTGTTCAGTACAGACGGCAGTTTTGTCTGGAGGAGCACTATGATGACCCTCCCCAGACTCTCCCCATAGCAGTATTCTAACAAAACCACTAGGACTGCTGAGCCCAAGTCTCTGTTTCTACAAAGTGCACACAAGGATTTGGGGAGGAAGACACTGTGTAGACCCCCCAACCCCATAGCAGTGCTAACAATAACCCTAATGACTGCTTTATCTTAACCCCCACCAACAAATATCTGTGTAATACTCACTGTGATTTTGCGTGTTTGGGAGGGATGCTGCAGATAGATACATTGTACTAGCAATACCAACTATGGTTGCTGTATCTTGAACTCCCTTATCTAGCTAGTGCTCACAGTGATTCTGTGTGTTTGGAAGGGATGCTGCAGATGTCCCCGCTCCCCCTCTGGCACAGTGTACTGACAATAACAGCTATGGCAGCTGCTGTATTTTAACCCCATTCCCTGTATCTATCTAGTGCTCACAGTGACTGTGTACCAAGGTTTTTTGACCCTATGCGGAATGGTACCCAGACCACAGGGGAGGTGTCTTGTAGCTGCACTAACACCCCCTGCCATGTTTGCTTGCAATGCCCCGACAGAGCATCCACCTGTGTAGCTACACAGCTGGTCAGAGCAGGGGGCATGGAGTGGGTGTGCCAACAAGGGGCCAGCAGAGCGCAACATGCATGATGCAATTTGCACTCTGCCAAGCCAGTGTCGGGGGGGGGGTGTTTGCTACATCAGCCAGAGGGTTGCCATAACATGTGTGCACCCCCCAATAGGCATCCAGAGGGCCTGTCACCACCCTGCAACCATGGACCCCAGCCTTCCTCCTTGCCGCAGAGGGCTGGCGAGTGGATGATCGCTACAGGGCACAAAGTTACCAAGATTTAAAAAAAAAAAAGTACTTTTGCAAAGGAGAACTCAGCAGTCCTTCTGAAAGCAGACTACAGTATCCCATGATCCTCTGCTCCATACCGTGTCACAAGCTGGGACTTCCAATTGAAGGCCTACTGTTTGGCCCAGCACTGTCCACTGGCTGCCCATTCCCTTCCATGAAACTATGCATACATATATGTATGGAGGCAGTATAGCGCAGTGGTTTAGGGCTCTGAGCTGCAAACCTGCAGACTGGGGTTTGAATCCCACAGCCCCCACTTGCATACTATGTGACCCTGAGTAAGTCACTTAATTTCCTTGCGCTCCCAGGGATAACCCATCAAACTGGCAACTAAACTTGAGCGACTCGGATATGACCGACTCAAGTTCAGCATTCGTTATGTGAACTACCCTGAAAGGGTAGCAACAGGCAAACAGCAAGGTGACCAGAAAGACGGGATGGGGAATGGAAGAGGAGGGAAGGTATGTAGGAGGCAGCGCAGTGAAGAGGCTGCCGAGCTGGCCGTGTGGTGTGGTGGCGAGGGCGGCTGGCTACAGTGGGGAGAGTACAGGGTCTGGGCTGGAAAGGAGCACAATATTTTGTGTTTTTGCTTGCGGGACTTTTTTTTTTTTTTTACAAGGTTTTCCTCCCGACATGCACCCTGAGTTGAGAACCTTTTTAGAGGGGGATGCAGGGGCACAGCCCCCCATATAAATGTCAAAAAATTAAATTGTTTTTGTCCTTGTTTCCTTGCTGGGAGTGTACATCACCATTTTGGGTTTTCAGCGATGTACACTCGCTGCAAAGGTGATCGCTATTTGGCGATTGCCGTTATGACATGGAACCCTCCCAGGTCGCACCTGGAAACAAGCTTCAGCTTAGTGTTCTTTTCCAGGTTAAACAATTTACCCTTTCCTTCCTATACATACATTAAGCCAGCCTAGGACAGTGAATTCTAGCCCCATGTGTTGAGCTGGGGCTGAGTGCACAGTTGCGTAACTCAGTATGTGCCCTTTCTGGTGTGTGTACCAAGCCCCTTCACCACTGATTTTGTGTGCATGAAAACAAAGCTGTAGAGCTATACACACACAGCAGTGTGCTGTTAGTAACAGCTATGGCTGCTATACCTTGAACTTCTACTTCGGTATCCAGTACAGATAGTAATTTTGTTTAGGGGGGCACTGCAGTACCCCCCCCCTCCACAGCAATGTCCTGACAGTAACGTCTATGGCTGCTGTACTTTGGACCACACCCCTGTAACTGTCCAGTGCAGACAGCAATTTTGTGTGTGGGGTGGGGGTAGACACAGAAGTGACCCGTACACAGCAGTGTGCTGACAATATCAGCTATGCCTGCTGTACTTTGGACCTCCTCTCCTATATCTGTCCAATTCAGACTGTGATTTTTGTGTGTGGGGCACTGAGGAAAAATAGAAACATAGACTTTGATGACAGATAAAGCCTGCTTGGCCCACCTAGTCTGCCCATTTCCCTACCTATTGGATAAGCTGCAGTTCCTAGTTAACCAACAGCCTACTTCTTCCTACCCCAGCAACAGAATTGCCTTATGTCTGTCCCATGCATTCTTGAATTTCCCCACTGTTTTTGACCACACAATTTCCTCAGGAAGGAAGTTCCATGCATCCACCACCCTCTATGAAAAAATACTTCCTCACATTGCCCCTGAGCTATCCCCCCTCTATCTTCAAATTGTGTCGACTTGTTGTTGCACATCTCTTTTTCTGAAAGATGCTACCCTCTTGGACTTCGTTGATTCCTTTGAGGTACTTGAAAGCTATTATCATGTCCCCCCCCCCCTTCCGAGAGGGTATACATATTAAGCTCCTTTAGTCTCTCTTCATATGGCTTCTGTTGCAGACCCTGCACCATTTTGGTTGCCCTCCTCTAGACTGCCTCCATCCTGTCTAAGTCCTTGCGGAGATGGGGTCTCCAGAATTGGACGCAGTATTCCAGATGGGTCTTACCAACTGTCTGTACAGAGGGATAACAACTTCTTGTTTTCTACTGGTGATGCCACTCCCTATACATCCCAGTATCCCCTCAGCCATCCCTACTACCTTCTCAAATTGCTTGCTTACCTTTAGGTCATCGGATAGGACTACCCCTAGGTCCCTTTCCATTTGTGTTGTTGTTAATACCTCCCTCTCCATTTGTTGATAATCCTCCCCCATTGTGTACTCTTTCCCTGGGTTTGTTTCCCAGGTGCATTACTTTACACTTCTTTGCATTGAATCTAAGCTGCCATACTTTCGACCATTCCTCCAACCTTGCCAAGTCACTTCTTATCCTTTCCACCCCCCTTGTGTATCAACCCAGTTGCAGATATTTGAGTTGTCTGCAAAGAAGCATACTTTTCATTCCAGTCCCTCTGCAATGTCACTTATAAAGACATTAAAAAGGACCGTACCTAGTACTGAACCTTGCTGTACCCCACTAGTAACCCCCCTTTCTTCGGAGTGGACTCCGTTTACTATTACCTTCTGTGACCTGTTATTCAGCTAATTTTTTACCCAGGCTAATACTCTGGATCCCACTCCCAGGCTGGCTAATTTGTTTATTAATCTTTTGTGTGGGACTGTGTCAAATGCCTTGCTAAAGTCTAGATAGGCCATGACCACAGCCCCTCCGTGGTCTACTACTTTGGTCACCCAGTCAAAGAAATGTATTAGATTCGTCTGACATGACCTTCCCGCTGTGAAGCCATGCTGCCTTGGGTCCTGTGTCCCACTGACTTCTAGGCACTCTACAATTCTTTCTTTCAGAAGTGATTCCATCATTTTCCCTACCACTGAGGTCAAGCTAACAGGTCTGTAGTTTACTGCCTCTGCTTTGCTGCCACTTTTGTGAAAGGGAATCGCATCCGCCCTCCTCCAGTCCTTAGATACCACACCATCCACCCATGATTTGTTAAAAAGGGTAGTCAGTGGCATCACTAGTTCTCCCCTTACTTCTTTTAGAATTCTGGGGTGAATCCCATCAGGCCCCATTGCTTTGTCTACCTTCAGTTTTAGGAGTTCTTTCAGAACCCTTTCTTCTGTGAAAGGACTGGTATCGACTCCTGTATCCAGAGTTCTTCTATTGATTGGATTATGTGTCTCCCCCTCCTCTTCTTTTGTGAATACTGAGCAGAAGTATTCGTTCAGTATCCCTGCTTTTTCACGGTCCTTCTCTGCCTATGCCAACCCGCCACCCCCTTTATTAAGCCTCACTATCCCTCCCTTGGTCTTTTTTCACTCCCTAATGTACCTATAAAATATTTTATCCTCCTTCTTAACCGAGTTGGCTATCTTTGCCTCGGTTTGGGCCTTTGCTATTCTGACTGCCTTCCCCACTTCCTTCTGCTTTAACTGATACAGTTCTCTGACCTGCTCCTTCTGTGTTTCCTTATACTTCCTGAATGCTATCTTTTTCTACCTAACCTTCTCCTTCGCCTCTTTTGAGAACCATAGTGTTTTTTTTCTTTTGTTTTGATTTGTTTATTTGCTTCACACAAAGGCTTGTTGCCTCTCTGATGGCAGTTTTAATGTTTCCCAATTGTTCCACCACCCCTCCTTCTTGCCTGTTTGCTAGTGCTTTTCTGAGGCACTCTCCCATTTTAACAAAGTCAGCCCTCCTAAAGTCCAGTACCCTCATTTTTGTATGGCTTGACTCTGCGGCTGTGTTTATCATGACCCACACTGTTTGGTGGTCATTTGTTCCCAGATGGCTACCCACTTCTAGATCTGAGATCGTCTCTCCATCTCCATTTGAGACTGGAGTACCAGGTCTAAGATTGCTCCCTCCCGAGTGGGTTCCAACACTAGCTGTCTGAAGCATGCCCTCTATAGGGCATCGAGAATGACCCTACTCTTGGGTGTGGCTGCAGCAAAGGTGCTCCAGTTAACATCTGGCATATTCAGGTCCCCCATCAACAATATATCCCCTTTTTCTGCCATCCTAAGGATACCTTCTGTAATTTCCTTGTCCATTTCCTGCCCCTGAGACGGGGGTCTGTATACAACAGCCATGCGGATTGTGGTGCCATTTTCAGTCTCCAGGGTGACCCAGAGTGCTTCCTCACCTCCCTGTTTATCCTTTAGTTCTGTTGCTTTAATCCCTTCCCTTATGTAGAGAGCTACTCCTTCTCCTCTTCTACCCTCCCTGTCCCTCCTATAGATTGTGTACCCTGGTATGTTAACATCCCAGTCATGGTTCTCTGAGTACCATGTTTCTGTGACTGCCACGATATCCAGACATCCTCCTTCTATCAAGGCCACCAGTTCAGGGAGCTTGTTACCTAGACTATGGGCATTGGTACTCATTCCCCTCCATTTTTTTGATGGCCTTACCCCTTTTTGCCCCATTCCTGTCCTTACTGCCTTTGCCTTTTTCTCCATTTACCCCTGCCCTTCTCCATATCGACTTCTCTGACTTGGTGTTTACCTCACTAACTACCCTGATTTTTGGGGGGTGGGGCTAGGATTTCCCTGCTTCTTTTCAGTGCCTCCCACCTTGGCTAGTTTAAATGCTTGCCAGTGAAGCATTTAAACCTATCAACTAGGATCCTAGTTCTTTTCCTGGACAAATGCAGACCATAGCACCAGTATCGGCCTGCTTCCCTTCAGGTGGACCCCCAGTCCCCAATGAAGCCAAAACCCTGAGCTCTGCACCAATGTTTCAACCATGGTATGTAGCACCCTAGCCTCACCCATGCCATAGACAGGCAGCACCTCTGAGAAGGTTATCATGCGTGCTACTTGTCTAAGGCCCCTTCCCAACTCCACATACTCCTACTGCACTACTCTGATCTCTTTCCCAGCCAGGTCATTTGTCCCCAGGTGGACAATGACATCCAGATCCTTCCTCTGTGCAGCTGCTCCCACGATCCTGAGGATTCGCTCCCTGTTCCTCCAAGCCATGGTGCCAGGCATGCACCTTACCTCCCTCTCCCCCCTCCCCCAGGTGTATCCTCCTAACAATGGAGTCCCCACCAGGAGTTGTTTCCTTCCCCTGTGGAGTCCCATGCCATCCTCCTGTGGGTCTCCTTCATGGAGGTTCCTAGCATCCTCTTTGGTCTCCACTGTGGGTGCCTCCACAGAGGAACCACACTCTGCCAGAATGATGTACGAATTGTGGAGAGGTACAACTGGAGGGATGCACCTCCACCATCCTCACCCTCCCTGAGCCCACTGTGGTCCAACCGCTCCTCTTTCTTGACAGTCTCTGAGGCAGCAGCAGTGGCCCTGGTGGTCCCTGGGTGGGAGAGGAGGTCCCCTGAGTCCTAGTCAACTCAGCCTGGAGACGACCAATGCCCTCCCTCAGCCCAGACAGATGACTGCAGATGGGACAACACCGCATCCTCCAGAATGTCTTCTGGAAGACTGCCACTCCACAGTCACTGCACTGCAGCACTCCCATCATGTCTTATTTGTGGCCCCTCAACTGTTGTTCTGTATGCTTACTCTTTCCTCTCTATGTTTATTTTTTCTATTTTATTTATTTATTTTTTCTCCCTAATTTTCTACTGCCTCTGTGCCCTTAAAGCTCCTGCTCTTCCTGTTCTAGGACAGGAAGTTCCTGTATTCCTCAGTAGTTTCCTTCTTACTTGCTCAGAGTCAAACCTCCAGCAGCTGGGGGAATAGAGAGCTACTCTTTTCCTTCTAGGATAGTGAGTCTTTTGTGCCTGTGTGATCACTCCTTTTCTGCTCCCAAAGAGGAAGCTCCTGTTGTCAATCAAATCCAGTGCCTATAAAAGTAGAACTGGTTAAGGGTGGATCGGAGGGAGGGAGGGAGGGATGGCTTTATAGTCCCAGTAGAGTAGTAAAGTTCTAACAGCACCTCCTTCCTCTTGCTGTTCTCTGCCAAAAGCTATCTAGGGCAGTTTTAAATCCAAATACCTGGCTTCCTGCTGCCTAAGCCACTCCTCCAATTCACCTAGCAAACTGCACAGATAACAGTTCCCTTCACCCAACTCAAACACAATAACTCTTGTTTTTTTGTTTGTTTGTTTGTTTTTACCCTAAATTGAAGGTCCCAGTAGTAGAGTTCTATTTCTTAAGTCCCAGTAGAGAAGTAAAGTTCTAACAGCACCTCCGTCCTCTTGCTGTTCTCCCCCCACACAGCAGTGGCTGACAATAACAGCTGTGGTTGCTATATCTTAAACCCCCTCTCTGTCCAGTCCAGACTGAGATTTTGTATAGGAGAGAGGCACTGGAGTGACCCTTCCCTCATCAGTGTGCAGACAATAACCAATAGAGTTGCTGAATCCAATTGCTTGCATTAATCAAATGCTCACAATGATTTGGGAGGGGGTTGACAGTGCAGACACTCTCCCTACAACAGTGTGTTGACAGGAACAGCTATGGTGGCTGCTGTACAGTAGACCCCATCCCCTGTATCTGTCCAGTACAGACAGTGATTTTTTTGTAGGGGGCAGTGCAGTAATCATCTCCATAGCAATGTGCTGAAAATAACAGCTATGCTTGTTATACTTTGCCCCTCCCCCCAATAACTGTCCAGTGCAGACAACACATTTGTGTGTGGAGTGTGGGTGGGGGACACTTCAGAGAACCATATGTAACCCCCCTGTTACCCGAGGTTACTAGAATACCACTTAGATCTAGTGGCAGGCAGGGAAAGGCAGCTTGTGAGACACCAGTTAAATGGGTTTCACACTGTCTCACTCTGTCCTCAGTCACAGCTGAACTGGAGGGATGACATCACTTAGAATTCTAGAAGCAGCATAAACCACAGTGGAATGTTGCAGCAGGGAGTTAGGTTAGAATGTTGGGTTTTCAAAGTCAGTCTGGTGGGAGACTCAGTGGAAGGAGGAGGTGTGCTGCAGTTGGCAGCCCCTCAGAGCCTAGCTCTGTAATAGAGCTACAACAGGAAGAGGGTGCGTGTTCTCACCCTAGAGAAGGACACAGAAGAAACCAGTAGAAGTGGTTGAGACCATTCCCCAGTTTGTTACAGCGCCCCATCCCTGGAGGGATGGGTGGGGAAGACCAGCATTTCAGGGGCAATCCCCTGGCCCTGCTGGAAGTGGGAAAGCTGCCTGACTTGAGAATTTGTACTGAGGTACCAGATGTGTGTTTTCCATGTGAGAAGCACTGGGACACCTGCGAACCATGATGAGTCTGCTCTGACATAGAGCTTATGTTTCACCAAGAGATTTGTGTAAAAGTATCTGCTTCTGGGGGGTCAGGAAAGGACAGCCCAGTACAGTTCTTTAAGATATGTATATGGCTTGAAAAAATCTGTAACCCCCCTGCAAATGGGGGTTCCCAAAAGTCTTCCAGGAGCTTACCTGAATGCTCCAAGTCTGGGCAGTGTTTGGCGTTTAAGCTGTTTAAATGTAGTTTCAAGTGAGTGTTATTTGAGCCTCCACGTACTGTCTCTTTAAGAGCTGCCTGCTTGCAGATTTAATTAGTTTGTATGGGGGGACTGTGTATTTAATACTTGCATCCCGCCATGTGCAGAGGGAGCCTTGTTGAAAGATATAACTATATGTCAGAAATCATTTGGAGTGACTGAGAAAATGTAGTTTGTCTAACCTGTCTTCATTTCAGCACAAACTGTTTCAGTGTAGCTCTTTCATTTTGGTCCTGAACTGCTGAAATGGACCAATCAATGGGGAGGGGTTCCTTAAAATGGCACCTGTGGATGAATCGGAACTTGGACTCTCAATTTTGAGCCAGCCACAAGGAGATTGTACGGGCAGTGACTCTAGGAGATGTAGTTTTGACCTTGGCGCATTTTTTCACCAACAGAGGGAGTCTCATTGTGAGTGACAGCTGAACCAGCCAATAGAATGGTGTGGAGCTAAAGGAAATGCCCTGCTCTGTGACTGGAAAGATGAGATCAGTTGTGGCAGTGAAGAGAGAAGGAGCTCTGTGCTTCTGCGGTGTATAGTTTTGCACAGGAAGCGCATGTGAGGCCCTGAGGTTCAGCCTCCAGCCGTTGTAAGTGCCAGTTCGGACTGAATCTGATTTGTGAGGAGAAAGCAGGAAGTCTGAAGAGTGGAAACCAGGCTCACCCTGTAGAAGACTGCAGAAATTGCTGAATCGCGCTCGGTCTGTTGGGAACTGAAGCTACTGTGTGTGCTCCCAGGTATTTTGCAGTGATTGCTATCAGGGTCTAGTAGCAGCCTGCATGGTATAGTACTTTCCTTTTACATATGAATGTGCGTAGTGCTTATGGGGAATCGCTATTTCCAATCCCCTGTGCTGTGTGCTGTGTGTTGAAGCTGGACGCAAACCCCAGCTTGTCTCGGACTAAATCCGTTTGCTATCCACTGCAGTGGGGTCCAGTCACAAGGACCTTGTCTCCATGCCCTGTTGTTCTGATAACCCAGAAGAACATCCACCATCCGGTTCTCAGCTTGGGTATTGTGAGTACAAATCAGGGTATTCCCCTGCAGCCTGTTTTCAATTACAAGTGTGTCATCTAATTATTGTTGTTTCATTTCTTCATGAACTGAGCCATCCGGCTCCAGATTACAATTGTGTGTTGTGCATATATTTTCTTCTACAGGGCGGTGTCCATCTGCATCTGCCAGCCAACCCCGGGCAACGGACCTGGCTAGCCCCCTTCCCCAACCTGGGTACCCAGAGTGTGACTTTTCAGACCCTGTATGTGTGCACAGTACTGTGATTTAATTCTGCCAATTAACCTGATTGCCCCCTCCCGTGTTACTGTCCCCTAAATAAATCAGATTTACATAGATACATAGACAGTGTCGGCAGATAAGGGCCTATGGCCCACCCAGTCTGCCCATTTAAGTTTGTAAGTTCAGTTTATGTTTTCCAGGAAGTCTGTTGCCCCTTTCCCCTGACCTCCAGAATTCCTTTATGTCTATCCCATGCATTCTTAAATCCCGTGATTGTTTCAGCCCCCACCACTTCCTCTGGCAGGTGTTCCACTTGTCCACCACCCGTTCTGTGAAGAAATTCTTCCTCACGTTTCCTCTGAATCGTCCTCCTCCAACTTCATCCCATGCCCTCTAGTCCTGGAACATCTTTTTCGCTTAAAATAGTGCATTCCTGCACCCTGTTCCTCCCTGTAAGATAGTTGTATGTCTCTATCATATCCCATCTCTCCCTCCTCTCCTCCAGGGAGTACATGTTCAGTGCCTTCAACCTGTCCTCATAGGACTTGTGATGCAATCCATGCACCATCTTTGTTGCCCTCCTCTGAACCTTCTCTACCCTGTCTATGTCCTTACGTGGGTAAGGTCTCCAGAACTGCACAGTGTACTCCAGGTGCGGCCTCACTAGTGTCTTGTATAGTGGAATTATGACCTCCCTTTTCTGCTGGTGATGCCTGCCTATGCATCCCAGCATCCTATTTGCTTTACCTGCTGCCTTGTCACACTGTTTCCCTGCCTTGAGGTCATCAGAGATGATAACTCCAAGATCCCTTTCCTGCTTGGTGCATGCTATATCCTCACCCCAACTGATATATTGTGCCAGGGTTTTTGTCTTATGCATTATCTTGCACTTCTTTGCATTGAATTTCAACTGCCAAACCCTGACCAGTTCTTCAAGTTTCTGCAGGTCCTTCTTATTCTGTCTACACCCTCTGGTGTGTCTACTCTGTTACAGAGCTTTGTGTCATCAGCGAACAGTGAAATTCTGCCTTCTAGGTCCTGTGCAATGTCACTGATGAAGATATTGAATCAGTACCGGTCCCAGCACTGATCTCTGTGGTACCCACTGGTCACTCTTCCCTCTGTGGGTGACAGCCATTTACCTACCACCCTCTGTGTCCTGCTGCCCAGCCAGTTACCTACCCACCGCACTACTGTCCTGCCCACCCATATTCCCAGTTTGTGCAATAGTCTTCTATGTGGCACAGTGTCAAAGGCCTTGCTGAAGTCCAGATAGGCCATGTCCACTGCCCTCCCCTGATCCACCTCCCTAGTCACCCAGTCAAAAAATTCAATGAGGTTGGTCTGACATGACCTTCCCCTGGTGAAACCATGCATGCTGTTGTTGTTATACTATATACTGTCTGTGGTGTTGGTACTTATGGAAACAGTATTGTATTTTGCTGTGTATGGTGTTTAACCTTATTTTACAGGGGGTCCTCAGAGACATGCTGCAGAATCAGTCTTGAGGGTAAGTGGTACTTTATAAGTCAACAGTGTGTACATGTGGGATATTGGTACTGTAACTCCTATGCATCGTGTGAGCCATTAGAGGGATTAGAAGGGTCTCAGTGTCCCAGAGGGCTGTGACCAAACTAGACCAACCATTACAAACCCTGACCTCTGGGTGGAGGCACCCGCCATAGAACCTGGGCCCCTCAACCTGTCAGCAGTCAAGCAGGCAGGGGTAGTAGCCCTTGGGATAGCGCCACCTGGGGGTTAAATCTTGGAGACTCACCACTGGGATTTTGTGTCCTCTAGTGGCCACATTTACAAACCACTGTTAAAAAAAATGGGTACCCGACAGAAGTGGCTGTGCCGTTGTTGGAGTGGTGTACTGGGAGGAGATCGACACCCAAAATGCTATGCTTATCCTAGACATCCCCTGGGTATCAATACGAACACTGTACAGGAGTACTTTCCAAGGTGGAAGGTTTACAAACCCTGTGGTGGTGGGTCGACATGCTGATCTGCTCACCCACACTTTCATGGCCCTAGTAGAGTATAAGGACCCCATAGATAGCTCCAAAGTGCCACAGACTATTACCCCAGAGGGAGCCCTCACTGCCTGGAGAGTGATAACTAAGGACAGTAAAGACCCCAGGGGGGATGAGCCCCCCCCCACTATCTGAAACTTTTAAGGAGAAATTTGTTAAATTGTTGCTGGATGAAGGGAAAACTGTGGAGGATTTAAAGAAACTATTATGCCACCAGAAGACATTCCTCCCCAACACCTCTCCCTCCAGCACCGTTATTGCCCCTCCTTCTGTGCCAGTGCTAGCCCCTATGTCTGTACCTGCCAATAGTCATGACTTTTACCGCAGGTTGAAAATTTTCTCCGGCACCCTCCCCACCCGACAAGGGGAGGATGACTGGGAGACCTGGATAGTCTATGTTGCCCCTCAAGTGCTAGAATGGCACTGCTTGGAAGCAGAAAAGCGAAAGAGGTTAAGTAAGTGCCTCCAAGGTCCTGCCCTGGCTCCCATCCATGCCAAATGGGCCAGTAACCCTGAAGTGACTGCACAGGTCTATCTTGAGGCCTTGGAGAATGTGTATGGGAGCCCAGATTCCGATGATGACCTGTGGTGGAGAGTAACAAATGCACAACAGCACCAAGGGGAGTTGTTGTCTGTGTATGTATCTTGGCTGGAAAAATTGTTGCAAGAATGCCTCAGAAAGGGTCATTTGCCAGCGATTGAATTGGACCGAACCAGGCTGGACAGGATCCTTAAGTCTGCCCCCTTCTCAGAACTGCTGTTGCTTCAGTTACACCTGGCCAATCGACTGGAATCCCCACCCTCCTATGATGAGCTAATGAGAGAAATTCGAGGGGTTGAGAAAAGGCGACCCAGGGAGGGACTTGCACCAATAGCTGCTGCTACGACCCGAGTGACTGAGGGTGACCCGTCAAGTGAAGTTCAGGGGCAGAGGTTGGCAGTTAATGAGTGCTCTGAGAAGTAAAAGGGTGTGCCACCATGGGGTGAACTGCTGAGAGAGTTCAGGGAAATAAAAAACAGTCTCTTTATGAAGGCCACTCTTGCAAGTACAGGCCCCAACCCTCATCCAACTGCATCTGCTATGGGAGTGGGGGTACCCATACATGCATCTCCTGCTGACAACAGCTCAAAACTTGATGTCTTGACCATGGAAGTGGGGAAATTGACGAGATACCTCCAAATGCTTATCACGCCGCAGACCGAGATGGCCCCAAGATTCCCAGTTAATAGCACCCCCGACCTGGCCCCCAGTGTGACGCCTTGGCCAGCTCAAACTCCAGAAAGTATGTTTTGCTATAACTGTGGGAAGGATGGGCACATGAAGAGAGAGTGCCGGTCCCCAAAGGACCCTGACAAAAGTAGTATATAGGCTACAGGGAGAGCTTCACAGAAGAAATCAGCAGTTAAGAGGTGCATGAAATGATTCCAGTGAGGGTCTAAGAAATGCTAACTCACATCCCTTTGTGGCAAGGTCAGTTGCCCAGGCCTCCACTACTGCCCAGACTGGTCCAGAATAGTAGGTCCCTCCATGGAGACCACTTTAAAGGTGAATGGACTGTCTGCCAGAGCTGTATTAGACAGTGACTCCCAAGTGACAATTATGTTCCAAGACTGGTATCAGAAGCATTTGTCTGATGTACCCTTACAACCATTGGAGGGGCTGCATGTATGGGGGTTAAGTGAGAAGGCCTACCCCTACTCTGGATATATCCGAATTTGGCTGTCTTTTCCCACCTCCGTGGCTGGAGTGGCAGAGCAAGTAGAGACCCTGGCCTTAGTGTGTCCCCCTACTGGACTGTATGATGGGGTTTCTCTACTAACTGGGACGAATGTGCATATGTTTGGACGGCTGGTACAGTTGTGTTATGAAAAACAGTGGTCAAGGACTAGTAGAGCTTTAAGAATTCTGGCCTTGATCAAGAAGGCCTGTGAGGCACAGAGAGATGCTAAAAAAGTGGAACCAGAGGAGCCGGTTGGAATTGTCTGGAAGAAGGATCCTGAGTCTCTGATCCTGGTGCCAAATGCCCAGTGTGCCCTACAGGGGGAAGTCCATATCAGAAAGGATGTCAAGAATAAAATCCTCATGCTGGATGCACCAGGCGATGGGGAATTGCCAGAAGGACTGATGGTCAAGTAAAGTATTTTGCTTGTCAGAGCCCGTGCTTATGCCAGAAGGGTAATGATCCAAGTTCATAATGTGTCTGATAGAGAGATTCGAGTAAATAGAGGTTGCACCCTGGCTAATGTACATTGTGCAGATACTGCAGTGCTACCCAGTAACAAGTGTTTGGGGGAAAATGACAGAGTGACGTCCAACTTGTTTGACTTTGGGGACTCCCCATTGCCAGCTGAATGGAAGATGAGAATCAGTAGAAAACTTGCCCAGAGAGACCAGGTGTTTTCTTTAAAGGATGGGACATAGGATGTGTGCAAGGAGCTGAGCACCAAATCCGGCTGCATGATGAAAGGCCATTTCATGAGAGGTCTTGACACCTGGCCCCTGCTGACATAGATGATGTGAGACGGCATCTGCAAGAGATGCTTGCTGATGGTGTAATACAAGAATCCAGAAGCCCATATGCTTCCCCTATCGTGGTAGTAAGAAAAAAGAATGGGACAGTAAGGATGTGTGTGGATTATCACACTTTAAACCAGCGGACTATCCCTGATCAGTATACAGTGCCCCGCATTCAGGATGCTTTGGACTGCCTGAACGGTAGCAAGTGGTTCTCTGTGCTGGATCTTCACAGTGGGTACTACCAGATCCCAGTGGCCCCAGAAGACCATGCAAAGACCACCTTTATCTGTTCGCTTGGCATCTATGAATTCATTAGAATGCCTCAAGGGATTTCAGGTGCCCCAGCCACTTTTCAATGACTGATGGAGCGTGCAGTGGGGGACATGAACTTATTAGAGTGCCTGGTATACCTAGATGATGTTATTGTGTTTGACAGCTCACTGGAGGAACATGAGAGCAGATTATTCAAGGTGTTGGACTGACTGGAAGACTTTGGCCTGAAACTGTCCATTGATAAATGTCAGTTCTTCCAAACCTCTGCAAAGTATGTGGGGCATATAGTCTCCACCGAGGGAATAGAGACCGACCCAAGTAAAGTTGAGGCCTTGACCACCTGGCTACAGCCCCATAATCTAAAAGAACGGCAAAGATTCCTGGGATTCTGTGGCTACTATCGCCATTTCATCAAGGACTATTCAAGAGTGATCCATCCTTTATTTAATCTTATTCAACGTTACCCTCCTACCCACAAAAAATACAAGAGGTCAACTCCCCCTGAGACTGAAAGAGTGTATTTCTGTCCTAATGAAGTTTTTGGGGCACAATGGACACCTGATTGTGAAGCAGCTTTTCATGAGATTATATATCAGCTTACCCACGCTCCTGTCCTGGCCTATGTAGATCCAGCAAAACCATATGTCCTACACACTGATGCTAGTTTGCAAGGTTTGGGGGCTGTGTTGTACCAGGAGCATGAGAATGGCCCAAGACCAGTGGCCTTTGCCAGTAGAAGCCTGACCATATCTGAAAAGAACTATCCTGTACATAAGTTAGAGTTCCTAGATTTGAAGTGGGCCATTGTTGACCAATTCCACAAGTACTTGTATAGGGCTAAGATACTAATAAAAACTGGCAATAATCCTTTGACCTATGTGCAGACTTCAGCTAAGTTGAATGCTACTGGCCATAGGTGGCTTTCTACATTATCTACATATGACTATGCTGTTGAATACAGAGCAGACCTGAACCACATAGATGCTGATGCTCTCATGGAATCCTGTTCCCTGGAATGACTGGGTCAGACTGTCAGAACCTAATATTCAAGCACTCTGCCAGAAGTTTGACAGGGAGGAACAAATGTCCACGGACGCAGTGAACTGTGTGGTGGATTGTTTGGGACCCTCTGAGAATTGCATACCTGCTGCTTATTGCCACTTTTCTACAATAGACTTTGGTGCACTGCTTCAGCTGGACAATGACAGTGTTCAGCGGGCTCAATCCTGAGATCCCATGATCAAATCAGCTCTAGAAGCCCTCTATGCAGGGAAAGATGTATCCAAGTTACACTCCACTGATTTGAGAACTGCAATGTTATACAAGGAAGGTCCTAAGTTGAAACTGATTAATAGAATGTTATACAGAGAAACAGTAGACAGAGGAGGACAAATAGATAAACAATAGCTAGTTTTGCCCACTGCCTTTCGAGACTTGGTGCTGAGGTCCCTACACAACCACATATTGCACCTTGGCATAGACAGAACACTTGACTTGGTGAGATCCAGATTCTATTTGCCTAAGATGGGGGCTGATGTTGAACAACACATTAGAACTTGTAGTTGCTGCTAACAGAGGAAAGCTTTGCCCCAGAGGGCCGCCCCTCTAATTAACATCACCACCAGCGCCCCCCATGAAGCTGGTCTATACTGACTTTCTGAGTTTGGATCCAGATCAAAGACATATTAGTAATGTGCTGTTGGTCACTGACCATTTTACATGATATGCCCAAGCTTTCCCCAACAAGGACCAGAAGGCATCCACTGTGGCCAAAGTACTTATAGAAAACTTTTTTGTTCACTATGGGGCTCCACAGAGAATCCATTCTGATCAAGGGAGGGACTTTGAGAGTTGTCTGATCAAAGAGATGCTTTCTCTGTGGGGAGTGCGAAAGTCCAGAACCACCCCTTACCACCCCCAGGAGGACCCACAGCCTAAACGTTTCAACCGCACTTTGTTAGATATGCTAGGCACCCTCCACCCAAGGGACAAGCCCAGATCGAGCCAACAAATTAGCACCCTGGTACATGCCTACTACTGCACCAAAAGTGATGCCACTGGGTTCTCCCCCTATCGCCTGATGTTTGGAAGAGAAGCACGACTACCGGTAGATGGCTGTTTTGGAGTCTCTCCTGATGGGGTTCAAGCTGATAACCATTTACAGTATGTGCAAAAGTTAAAGGCCCAACTAAATCACGCGTACCAACTGGCTCAGATCATGGCTGCCAAGAGAAATCTGGCCAACAAGAAAAGGTTTGATAAAAAAGTGAAAGCACTGGAACTCCAGGAGGGAGATCGGGTATTGCTAAGGAATCTGGGACTGCATGGCAAACACAAGATTGCTGATAGGTGGCACCATCTCCCCCACATTGTGGTAGACAAACTAAATGATATGCCTGTGTACAAAGTAAGGCCGGAGAATAACTCAAAAGATGTGAAAACAATGCAAAGAAATCATTTACTGCCCATTGGACAAATCTTGATTGAGTCTGAACCCCAACAAAATGCCCCCTCTGTACCAGTGACTAGAGCTGCTGCTAAGCAAAAGTCAAGAAAGTCGGCACCTACAGAAGCTGAGTTAAAGTGTTTCCCTCCACAAGCCCCAATTGAACATGACTGTCAGTCCATGTCAGAGGAAAGTGAGTGTGGCATTGAATACTACCCTTCTTACGAACTGAGTCAGTTGTTTCAGGGCAATCCTCTAGTCAATCCTGGAGATGAAGCTGGGCCTACTGGACGGTCTAAGCCCCCAGCTTTTTCCCTGGAGCCAATGCTCCCAGAAAGTGAAGTGCAAAGCATCAAGTCAGATGATATGGAATCATTGTGTATAGTTGAACTGTTTGAGCTTTCGGAGGAGGAAACTGATGGACTGGGACGAACTGGTGATATACCAGAACAAGAAGAGTGTGGCGAGTGCCCTGACAGTTCACTGCCAGTATCAGAAAACTCTCCATGCTAGCCAAGTATTGTGGATTCAGAGATTGCAACTCCTGGAGCTGAGAGTGTCCCCAGTTATAGTCTCTCTACCCCAATGAAAGTTCCCCTGACAAGTGAAGATACTGCTGAAAGTGGGGATAAAAACACAGAGACTATAACGGTTCCCCCAGAAGGACTGGTTGAGCTGTGAAGCCTGTGGTACACTTAAGCTATGAATCCCCTGGCAGACCTGTGGACTTGCCTCTCAATGTTGTCCATAAAGGAGTGTATGTGTCCCTGAGCTCATTGCCCAAACCGCACATCAGTGCTAACTCCAAGTTACTTGTGTTGCCCTCCAGGTATGGTGCCCCTGCCCCATCCAGCCCCAAGGTAGCTGATAGGAAAGGGCCCCCTCTTTTCAAGTTTCATGTACAGGATGTAATAACCTGAGTTACGGTACAACGTGTGTGTATAATACTGTGTAAAAAGTGATGTACTGAAAAGTTTCAGAAATGTGTTTCTGGTACGGTGATATGTTGACTGATGATTACATGTATAAGCCTAATGTGATATTGATGTAAATGTATATGGTTATATTGAAACTTATGGGGGTACTTACTTGACGTAAACGCCAAGTTTTTCCAGGCCAGGAAGGGTGTAACCCCCCTGCAAATGGGGGTTCCCAAAAGTCTTCCAGGAGCTTGCCTGAATTCTCCAAGTCTGGGCGGTGTTCGGCGTTTAAGCTGTTTCAATGTAGTTTCAAGTGAAGGCTATTTGACCTCCACGTACTGTCTCTTTAAGAGCTGTCTGCTTGCAGACTTAATTAGTTTGTATGGGGGGACTGTGTATTTAATGTTCGAATCCCACCCGAGCTGCTGTCAATTTGCTCCATTTCTGATGTCATTACATGTGCAGAGGGAGCCTTGTTGAAAGATATAACTATTTGCCAGAAATTATTTGGAGTGACTGAGAAAATGTAGTTTGTCTAACCTGTCTTCATTTCAGCATGAACTGTTTCAGTGTAGCTCTTTCATTTTGGTCCTGAACTGCTGAAATGGACCAATCAATGGGGAAGGGATCCTTAAAATGGAGCCTGTGGACAAATCAGAACTTGGACTCTCAATTTGAGCCAGCCACAA
Source organism: Neoceratodus forsteri (assembly GCA_016271365.2). NCBI lineage: Eukaryota > Metazoa > Chordata > Ceratodontiformes > Ceratodontidae > Neoceratodus > Neoceratodus forsteri. Next base: position 77,522,007 of record CM028133.1, on the reverse strand, counting down.
AGGGGATTGTATGGCAGTGACTGGGAAATGGTTTGACAGCCTTTCTTTTTTACCAACAGAGGGAGTCTCATTGTGAGTGACAGCCGAATCAGCCAATAGAATGGTGTGGAGCTAAAGGAAATGCCCTGCTCTGTGCCTGGAAAGATGAGATCAGTTGTGGCAGTGAAGAGAGAAGGAGCTCTGTGCTTCTGCGGTGTATAGTTTCGCACGGGAAGCGCATGTGAGGCCCTGAGGTTCGGCCTGCAGCCGTTGTAAGTGCCAGTTCGGACTGAATCTGATTTGTGAGGAGAAAGAAGGAAGTTTGAAGAGTGGAAACCAGGCTCACCCTGTAGAATACTGGAGAAATTGCTGAATCACACTTGGTCTGTCAGGAACTGAAGCTACTGTGTGTGTGCCTGGGTATTTTGCAGTAATTGCGATTGGGATCGGGGAGCAGCCTGCCTGGTATAGTACTTTCCCTTTACATATGAATGTGAGTAGTGCTTGTGGGGAATCGCTATTTCCAATCCCCTGTGCTGTGTGCTGTGTGTTGTAGCTGGAAGCAAACCCCAGCTTGCCTCGGACTAAATCCGTTTGCTATCTACTGCAGTGGGGTCCAGTCACAAGGACCTTGTCTCCATGCCCTGTTGTTCTGGCAACCCAGAAGAACATTCATCATCCGGTTCTCTGCTTGGGTATTGTGAGTACAAATCAGGGTATTCCCCTGCAGCCTGTTTTCAATTACAAGTGTGTCATCTAATTATTGTTGTTTCAGTTCTTCATGGACTGAGCCATCCGGCTCCGGATTACAATTGCGTGTTGTGCATATATTTTCTTCTACAGGGCCCTGTCCATTTGCACCTGCCGGCCAACCCCGGGCAATGGACCTGGCTAGCCCCCCCCAACCTGGGTACCCAGAGAGTGACTTTTCAGACCCTGTATGTGTGCACAATACTGTGATTTTATTCTGCTAATTAACCTGATTGCCCCCTCTTGTATTACTGTCCCCTAAATACATCAGATTTGTTGTTATACTATATACTGTCTGTGGTGTTGGTACTTATGGAAACAGTATTGTATTTTGCTGTGTATGTTGTTTAACCTTATTTTACAGGGGGTCCTCAGAAATGTGCTTCAGAATCAGTCTCAAGGGTAAGTGATACTTTATGAGTGAACAGTGTATATACGAGGGGTATTGGGGCTGTAACTCCTGTGTACTGTGTGAGCCACTAGAGGGAATAAAAGGGGGTCTCAGTGTCCCAGAGGGCTGTGACCAAGCTAGTCTAACCACTACAAACCCTGACCTCTGGGTGGAGGCACCCGCCATAGAACCTAGGCCCCCTCAACTTGTCAGTAGTCAAGCAGGCAGGGATAGTAGCCCTTGGGAGAGCACCACCTGGGGGGTTACACATCTAACCAGTGGGGGTCTACAGGGATGGACATAGCCACTTAGAGAACATTGCAAGTCAGGACACCAGTTACATGGAAAGTAGATTATTAAATGTGATATACATTTCGAGACAGCAGCTACAAACAGAGAGTTCAAGGAAACGTGTTTACTCCAAATGAAAGGCAGAGTATGTGTAACCCCCCTAAAAAATGGGTGTTCCCGAAAAGTCTTCCTAGAGCTTGCCTAAATGCTCGCTGCCCGGTTGGTGTTTGTTGCTATTACCGTTTAAATGTTGTTGCCAGTGAGCGCCTTTAAAGCCTCATGTACTGTTTCTTTAAGTGCTGCCTGATTGCAGATATAATTAATCTGAATGGGGGGTCTGAGTGTTTCCCTGCTCGTGTCCCGCCCGGGCTGCTGAATAATCGCTCCGTTTCTGCCATTGCTAATTGTGCAGAGGGAGCCCTGTTAAAAGATGTAATTATTTACTGAGCATTTGCTAGAGTAATAATAATAATAATGTAAGTTGCTCTAACCTGCCTTCTTTGCAGAAAGGACTGTTTTTGTTTAACTCCACTATCTTGGTCCTGAATGTTATGTATTCAAAATGGTAATGCATTTTGTTACTATCGACACTTGGGGGAAGCATTCCAATATGTCTAAGTAATAGTAGAGACGACTGAGTATCGTTGCCATTATTAAGGAAGTTACTGAATAAATGGAAGATGTTCAACTCGCACTGCTGTGTAAGTGTGTCGTACTATATCTGTTATAAATGTTAGTACATAACATAATTGGCGACGAGGTGTTTACAGTATTTACTCTTCTTTACCTTACAAGAACAAATTACGCTGTGAGGTTTTCGGAGACGTAACTTTAATACCCACGAGTGAACCTGGGAACAGACACATAAAGATGGCCGCTACCATAGGACATATTGATGCCTTCGATGAAAATGTGGAACAATAGACAACTTGTATCGAGAGATTTGGACATTTTGTCACAGCAAATGATATAAGTGATGAAAAACAAGTGGCTGTGTTACTGAGTGTTATGGGCAGCACAACGTACAGTTTGTTAAGAAGCCTCATAGCACCAGAAAAGCCCGGGGAGAAAATGTTTGCCAGTATTGTAGAGGTCTTACAGACGCATTTCTCCCCCAGCCTCTTGTAATCGCCGAAAGATTTCGCTTTCACAAACGAAATCAAGCACAGGTTGAGTCCGTTGTGCAGTACGTGGCTGTTTTAAAGAAATTATCTGAGCATTGCGAGTTCAGCACACATTTGGACGATGCACTCCGAGACAGATTTGTGTGTGGCTTGAAAAGTGAAGCGACACAAAAGCGTCTTTTAACGGAGGCGGGACTGACATACAAGAAAGCGGTGGTGATCGCTGTATCAATGGAAACAGCTGCACGGGAGGCTCAGCACCTCAGCGGTTCCTTGATGGCAGCTTTATCTTTCTCTCTTCCGCCAAGAAGCCTAATAAATGTGGAAGTTGTGGAAAGCTAATCACAGTGATAATGATTGCTGGTTTAAAGAACAGACTTGTCCAATTGCAGGAAGAAAGGCCACATAGGGCGCATGTGCAGAGGGAAAAAGAAAGAAGGGGAAATCAACGGAAGCAAAGGGAAGCAATTTGCAAAATGTAGAAAGAGAGAAGTACATCACGTGGAAACACAGGGAACGTGCAGTGATGACACTGACATTGAATTAGCATTACGCGTTCTGACTCTTAAAGGGGAAACGGCAACCATCTGTGTAACACCTGAAATTGAAGGAAACCACTGAAAATGGAATTAGACACAGGGGCTGCAGTTTCATTGATTTCAACAGACAAGTATGAAGCAATGTTGAGACATCTACCCTTGCAAACAACTGACATTGTACTGAGGACATACACTGGCGAGGCAATTTCACCTGAAGGTGTCAACAAAGTGCAGGTGAAAATAAATGAACAAACGGCACTACTGCCTTTGTATGTGGTTAAAGGTAACTATCCTTCATGCTTAGGCAGGGAATGGCTGAAGAAAATACGCTTCAACTGGCAGGAGATGAGGACTGTTAATACAAGTGACCACAACACTCTAGAAGCAGTGTTGCAAAAACATGCTCCTATATTCAAAGAGGAGCTAGGCACAATGAAGGGCATTGAGGCAAAAGTGTCTCTGAAGTCACAGCACAAACCAAAGTTTTGTCAACCTCGCCCAGTGCCATATGCACTCAGACCGAAAGTGGAGGCCGAGTTAACTTGCCTAACTGACGCTGGAGTTTTGTCACCTGTACAGTGTAGCGACAAGCACGCCAGTGGTTCCAGTAGTAAAGAAAGATGGTTCCGATGAGATATGTGGAACTTTAAAGTAACCATCAATCCCGTTCTGTGTGTGGAACAGTATCCTATTCCATGCATCGAAGACTTGTTTGCATCGCTGGCACAGGCAACGCTTCAGTAAGCTGGATTTGTCACATGTTTATCTACAAATGAGAGTAGATGAAAACTCAAGGAAATATCTCATAATAACCACTCAAAGGGCCTCTTCTGCTACAATCGCTTAGCCTTTGGCATTGCATCAGCTCCAGCCATATTTCAGCGAGCTATGGACCAGGTTTTACAGGGTCTTCCTAATGTTCACTGTTACCTGGACGATATACTGGTGACTGGAAGAAATGATGCAGAGCACCTGAAGAACCTGGATGTAGTTCTGCAGCGCCTGGAAGATTTTGGCTTGCGTGTCCAGAAGGAGAAGTGTGAATTTTTCAAGACTTCATTGGAATACCTGGGCCACACCATAGATGCAGCAGGCTTACACAAATCATCTGAGAAAGAAAAAGCAATTGTGGATGCCCCAGCAACGGAAAATTTGAGCCAGTTACGTTCGTTCTTGGGCCTGTTAAATTATTATGGCAGATTTATTCCCAATCTGGCTACAATTCTTAGCCCACTAAATGGTTTGCTGTGCAAAGGGAAGTCCTGGTGTTGGACAAAGGACTGTGACAGTGCGTTCAGGAAGGCCAAAGAGCAGCTTGTTTCACAAGATGTGCTCATTCACTGCAATCCACAGTTGAGCATCAGACTGGCATGTGATGCCTCACCATATGGGGTGGGAGCAGTCCTTTCCCATGTTTTACCAAATGGAGATGAAAAGCTAATTGCCTTTGCATCCAGAACTCTCAGCAAAGCTGAACAAAACTATGCCCAAATCGAGAGAGAAGCGTTGGCAATAGTGTTTGGAGTTCGCAAATTCCACCAATACCTCTATGGTCGGGAATTCACTCTCCTCACTGACCACCATCCTCTCACAACCATTTTAAGTCCCCATAAAGGTGTCCCTTCCATGGCAGCAGCCAGAATGCAACGTTGGGCTCTTTTGCTATCAGCTCACAACTACCGCATTGAATACAAGAAGGCGGCTCTTCATGGCAATGCAGATGGGCTCTCAAGATTGCCTCTTCAGGTAGCTCACAGTGACAAAGTTGACACTGTTGATGTCTTCTACATCAGCCAGTTTGAGAAACTACCCATCAAGTTCTGAAATTAAAAAGGAGACAAAAGTTGATCCTGTGCTGTCTCAAGTCTTGGAGCTAGTGACAAAAGGGAATTTTACTGAAAACCAGAACATTCACGGTGAGTTGTCACCATTCGATGCCAGACAAAATGAACTTTCAGTACAGCAAGGTTGCCTGATGTGGGGTGTCCATGTGATAGTCCCTTCAAAACTACGCAGCCATGTTTTGGAAGAGCTACATGTGGGGCACCTGGGCGTTGTGAGAATGAAGGCTTTGGCTAGAAGCTATATTGGTGGCCAGGGATTGATTTTCAAATTGAACAACAAGCAAAACATACACTACCTGTCAGCATGTTCAGAAATGGCAGGTTCCTCACCTCTACACCCTAGATGTGGTCAGACACACCGTGAAAGCAGATTCATGTAGATTTTGCTGGGCCATGGGAGGGACACATGTACTTAGTCATTGTGGATGCCCACTCAAAGTGGCCAGAAATTCAAGTCATGGACACCACTACTGCCAGTAAGACCATTCAAGTGCTGCTGAGGACTGTTTAGCGTTCTGAGGATTCCTGAACAGCTGGTCAGTGACAATGGACCACAATTTATTTCCAGTGACTTTGCAGCATTTCTGAAGTCCAATGGTGGAGGCATATCCGTAGTGCCCCATATCACCCTCAACCAATGGTCTAGCGGAGCATTTTGCAGACCATGAAGCATGCTCTGAAATCGGCAAGGGGGCCCTTGACCTTACACCACAAGTTGGATAACTTCCTGCTGACATACCGAAACACCCCCTATGCTACAACAAAGGAATCTCCAGCAATGTTGTTTCTTCGCCGTAAGCTTCGCTCCCGTCTTGATTTGCTTAAGCCAGATGTGGCATCTGAGGTTTTGAAGAACCAAGAATCTCAAATACTATGCAGACAAGCTCGATCAAAGGATAGGCAGTTCATTGTCGGTCAAGAAGTGCTTGTTCGAGATTACCGGAAGGGGGAGAAGTGGACCTCTGGTGTGGTGACATCTCAGACGGGCCCAGTTTCATATACAGTTGATGTCGGAACTGGAGAGAAATGGAAACGTCATGCTGAACAGCTACTAGATCATCAGCAGCGCACAGATGTGGACCTCTCCGGGGAAAAAAACCCACTGGAATGTGGAGTCCATCTGCGCAGCTCAGAGAAGCACCACTATGGAAATCCCAACACCTTCTGAATATGAAGAGGTGGAGGTGGAAAGGAGCATTGATGAGGCTGTACAACCACCAACCGAGGATCGGAGGGATATAGCAGACAGTGCAGCTAGGCCAAGTGTTGCTCACGAGAAACGCTATCCATCCCGAATTTCAAAACCTCCAGATCATTTGAACTTGTAAGACATTTAAAAAAAAAAAAAAGGAAACAAACGTTCTGTTTAGTTAAAGAGCCGGATCAAATCAACGGGGCAGAATAACCCCCCTGATTGGTTCGAGGCCTGGGGCAGTCTACCCCCTACCTCTAGCATAGTTATGAACAGTAATAATAATAGTGAATAATACTAACAAATAAAAAAAAAAGTTAATAATTGTCCATTTGTTAACAATATAATTTAGCTGGGAGGAAATGTTATGTATTCAAAATGGTAATGCATTTTGTTACTACCGCCACTTGGGGGCTGCATTCCAATATGTCTAAGTAATAGTAGAGACGACTGAGTATCGTTGCCATTATTAAGGAAGTTACTGAATAAATGGAAGCTGTTCGACTCGCACTGCTGTGTAAGTGTGTCGTACTATATCTGTTATAAATGTTAGTACATAACACTGAACTGCCGAATTGAACCAATCAGTATTCTGGGACTCTAAAATGGAGCCTGCAACTAAAGGGGATTTGTGGAGCCAGACTCTGGAAATTGTAGTTTTGGACTGTGGCACCTTTTTGCACCAACAGGGGGAGCATGTTGTGACTGACAGCCGAACTGACCAATCAAACCTTTTAGGTCTGAGGGAAATCCCATGAACTGTCTGCTGGCAAGCCAGTTCTAAGTGGGAAGCTGAGAGAGAAACAGATCAGTGAGTGCAAACAGCCGTTTGCACAGTAGTTCGAGCTGGAGAACCGTGGAAGGCCTGACTTCAGGCCTGCTTGCCTATTTTCTGCCCTGAGAGGGAGAAAGAGAATTTCTTTCGAACTGAACCCGATTCTGTGGGAACGAAGAAGCTACTGAAGTGTGACCAGGCTAAACCTGTAGAAGACTTAAGATTTTGCTGAAAGCGATTGGCCTCTCAGGAACTCCAGCTACTTTTGAGCTCCTGGTTAGAGCAGTGACTTTGCAGTTGGGACCGGGGAGCAGTGTGCCTGGTATTGTAGGACCTTTTAGTTACATATAAATGTGCTGTTTTATGACAGTGGGTCGGGCTGTATTTCTCCACTGTGCGAACTGTGTGCTGTTGACTTTTACACATAAATGTGCTGTGTACTGAAGGGGGGGGTCACGATCTGGTTTTCCCCCAAGTTAAGCTGAGTGCTGAGGGCTGGAAGTTGTGCCCATCTTGAATCAGACTGAATCCGTTGCTATCTAAGGCAGCTAGGCCCTGCCATGAGGGCTCTGTTACCCTACCCTGCTGCACCGAGAAGATCCATCAATGAGAGACCTGCCAGTGGATCAGCCCCCTGTGCCCTGCCTGAACAGGAACGATGTTGCAGTGAATTGTGTGGGCACTGCTTCTTCTGGCAATCCAGAAACCTCATCTACAGTACTGTCTCAACCATCGTCCATCCTGTGTCCAGTTCTGGGTATCGTGAGTAACCATCAGGGTAGCACCCTGCAACATATAGTTAAATCAAAAGTATGTCACCTGATTGATTGTTATTTCTTTTCTTCTGTACGAACTGAGCCCTCTGGCTCTGGATTACAATTAGGGTGTGATGCATGTTGTTTCCTTTCTTTACAGGGCCCCAACCAGCTGCAACGCCGGCCTACCCCGGGCAATGGTCCTGGCTAGCCCATCTTTCATCCCCCTTAGTACCCAGAGAGTGTAAATGGCATAGGGACTCTAAATGCCCACACTGTAGAGTAAATGATAGAGTATTCAAACTAATTACCCTGATTGCGCCCCTCCTGTGTTACTACACCCTGAATAAATCAGATCTATTCTTTTTCTGCAATTTACTTAGACTGTGGTGTCAATTTGTGCTCAAGGTATTGTACTGTTGTTTTTGTTCTGCCCAACCTTATTTTACAGGGGGTCCCCAGAGCCAAGCAGGAAAAACTAGTCCTGGGTGTAAGTGGTAAATGTATGTGTATGTACAAAACATATCAGGGGTATTGGGGAGGTAAAGACTGTGTATTGTGTGGGCCACTAGTGGAAAAGAGTGGGGTCACAGTGTCCCAGAGGGCTGTGGCCTGGTTAGCTTGTTCAATACCAACCCTGACCTTTGAGTGGAGGAACGTGTCACCGAACCTAGGCCCCTTAACCTGCTACTAGCCAAGCAGGCAGGGGTAGTAGCCCTTGGGATAGCACCTCCTAGGGGTTACATATGGATTTGGGAACAAGAGGTGGGAGACCCCCCATCTGGAGAAACCAGATTTACCTCCATGGATTCACTTTGGGTACCTATAGCTTTCTCCTAGGCATTTGGCCAGTGTCTGCAGAAAGTACCCAGACGTGGGATTAAGGATGTGTTTTTTCCCTTTAGAGCTAGAAGCGCTCGTGGGTGGTTGAGGGAGCCACCACCAAAAGTCCATGACATATGGAAAAGTGTACTAGTGCTGGCCGAGTGCCATGCCAGGGAATCCAAGAGTGAGAGTACCAGTTCAGGCGTGGGAGCCCAGATGTGTTCAGAACCCGAGGGTTGTTGTGTGATGAAGAAGAAGTGTTCTGACCTCTAAGGATCTGCATATCCAGTGAGTGTAGCCCCATGGGGGTCCATCTTGCTTTGTATTCTTGTGTTGAAGTGAATAAAAGCCCCACTTTAGAATCCCACTCCTGGTTTAGACATTTTCAGTTATTGCTTCCTGAGTCCAGAATTACTTGGGTGCCCCTGACCAGAAGTGCAAACCTAGCCCTGATGCCGAGCGAATGTTTTCATACTGAACCTAGGCTAGTCAGGTAGTGGATTACAAAAATGGAGGCACCATGCACTAATAACTAATAACACCCCACCCGGACCCTGGTTACAAATTGGAGGCATCTCTGAGGATTTGGGTTTGGAATCTAGGGAGAGAACAAGAAAGATTTGCTCAGATTAGGGCTAGCATTTTGGCTGTCTGGCAGTAGGTAGCCTAAAAAGTGGAAGCACTGCCACCCAAATGTCTTGTTGTGTGCTGCTGTTCATGTGCTGCTGTAGTTGTGCCACCAGTTTACCAAGGAGCAGCAAAGCCCGAGAGTGTATGACCCTTGTCCTGCATCAAAGTTATAACATTTGTCAGCTTTCTAAAGTTATGTGTGAAAGGAAAAAGTGTGGAAAACTGTGGGAAATAAACAGAGATTTGTGCTCTAGACATTGGAAATGCATGTTGTATGGACAGAGAGAGTCACTGAGTGAAATGCCATGAAAAATGGTCAAAATGGTGCTCCCGCCAAGGAGTCACAGTTGGAAAAAAAATGTGGTTTACAGTTTAAATTTTGCCTGCTTGACGATTGCTGTGGAGGAGAAGAGCACGAGAAGAAAGAGGCTCATTTGCATGGCATCGAGTGATTGGTGAGACTGGAATCGGTCCCGCCCCCAAACCAGCTCTAGAGTGACTGCACAGTGTTCGAGAGGGAGAGGGAGAGGGAGAGCGAGAGTAGTGTGCGAACTGGCTTACCAGGAGGAGTGTTGCGGTGACTGAAAATGTTATAAAAGTGATAAAATCGGGCTTAACCTACATTTTGATTCATCTGGGAAGAGAGCGAGATGTTCAGAGGGACAATCAGCAGGACTGCCAGCCCGCTGCATTCCAGAAGCCTCCAAGACTGGCTATAGGCCGAATTTTTCCATCACAATAGCCAAGCTACTGATGAAGTGTGTACCAACCTAAAAACAGCTCAAACTGTGTGTGATTTTAACTAAAGCCAGCTAAATCTGTGTGTAGCAGTGTGATCATTTTGCAAAGGACTGTGTTATAATTGTGGGTTCAGCAACAGTATAATTTTCAAAACCATGTGTAAGAGACTGTGGGCTGCATGAAAGATGCAACAAGAAATACAGGCAGTCCTGTGCAATGAAATACTGTGGCTTTAGGAACTTTTAAGCAAGGACAGTGAGTTACAGCAAATAAAAAGTCCAGCAAAAATCATATAAATGTGCTAAGAGAACAGACAGTGTAGTTTAAACAGTTTGAGTAAACTTTATCAGTAGAGAGTGTAAATTGGATACGCAGTGGCTTGAGTCAGAAACAGAACATTGATGCGAAGGAGTGCTGCCGCCCCCATTACAGGGTGGGGTAGTAAAGTAAACACAGCAGCAGGGGAGCCATTTTGTAGAAGTTTTTCCAACAGAGTGGGACTTGAGATAACAGTGAGCTTTTGTTTTCTCTGCAGTCATGGCTTTGGGATCAGCCCGCTACCCGGATCATGCCCAGGCTATGATAGTGGAAGAAGTTAACAGATTGAAAAATATTGAGAGATGTTACTAAGGGGGACGTTTGCCTCCTCATGTGGCAATTCCTGGATATCCAGTAAGAGTGTGCATAATGTGCTTAAAGGATGGAAGGGACGTGTAACCCCCCTGCAAATGGAGTTTCCCAAAAGTCTTCCAGGAGCTTGCCTGAATGCTCCAAGTCTGGGCGGTGTTCAGCATCTGAGCTGTTTAAATGTGGTTCCAAGTGAGTGCTATTTGATCCTCCACATACTGTCTCTTTAGGAGCTGTCTGCTTGCAGACTTAATTAGTTTGTATGGGGGGACTGTGTGTTCTAGTGCCTGAATCCCACCCAGGCTGCTGTCAATTCGCTCCGTTTCTGCCGTTGCTACATGTGCAGAGGGAGCCTTGTTGAAAGATATAACTGTTTGCCAGAAATCATTTAGAGTGACTGAGAAAATGTAGTTTGTCTAACCTGTCTTCATTTCAGCATGAACTGTTTCAGTGTAACTCTTTCATTTTGGGCCTGAATAGCTGACTTGGACCAATCAGGATGATAGGGAGACCCTAAAATGGAGCCTGTGGATGAATCGGAACTTGAACTCTCAATTTTGAGCCAGCCACAAGGGGATTGTATGGGCAGTGACTCTGGGAAATGTAGTTTTAACCTTGGTGCCTTTTTTCCACCAACAGAGGGAGTCTTATTGTGAGTGACAGCCGAACCAGCCAACAGAATGGTGTGTAGCTAAAGGTAATGCCCTGGTCTGTGACTGGAAAGATTAGATCAGTTGTGACTGTGAAGAGAGAAGGAGCTCTGTGTTTCTGCAGTGTATAGTTTCATGCAGGAAGCACATGTGAGGCCCTGAGTTTCAGACTACAGCTTTTGTGAGTGCCAGTTTGGACTGAATCCAAGTTGTGAGGAGAAAGAAGCACCAGAAGTGTGGAAACCAGGCTCACCCTGTAGAAGACTGCAGAAATTGCTGAATCGCGCTTGGTCTGTCAGGAACTGAAGCTGCTGTGTGTGCTCCTGGGTATTTTGCAGGAATTGTGATCGGGATCGAGGAGCAGCCTGCCTGGTATAGTACTTTCCTTTTATATATGAATGTGTGTAGTGCTTGTGAGGAATCGCTATTTCCAATCCCCTGTGCTGTGTGCTGTGTGTTGAAGCTGGAAGCAAACCCCAGCTTGTCTCGGACTAAATCCGTCTGCTATAAATTGCAGTGGGGTCCAGTCACAAGGACCTTGTCTCCATGCCCTGTTGTTTCTGACAATCCAGAGAACATCCACCATCCGGTTCTCAGCTTGGGTATTGTGAGTACAAATCAGGGTATTCCGCTGCAGCCTGTTTTCAATCACAAGTGTGTCATCTAATTCTTTTTGTTTCACTGCTTCATGGACTGAGCCATCTGGCTCCGCATTACAATTGGGTGTTGTGCATATATTTTCTTCTACAGGGCCCTATCCATCTGCACCTGCCAGCCAACCCCGGGCAACGGACCTAGCTAGCCCATCCCCAACCTGGGTACCCAGTGTGTGACTTTTCAGACACTGTATGTGTGCACAGTACTGTGATTTAATGCCACCAATAAACCTGATTTCCCCCTTCCGTGTTACTGTCCCCTAAATAAATCAGATTTGTTGTTGTTATACTATATACTGTCTGTGGTGTTAGTACTTATGGAAACAGTATTGTATTTCGCTGTGTATGTTGTTTAACCTTATTTTACAGGGGGTCCTCGGAGACATGCTGCAGAATCAGTCTCGAGGGTAACTGGTGCTTTATGAGTGAATAGTGTGTATACATGGGGAATTGGGGCTGTAACTCCTGTGTACTGTGTGAGCCACCATAGGGAACCAAAGGGGGTCACGGTGTCCCAGAGGGCTGTGATCAAGCTAGTCTAACCACTACAAACCCTGACTTCTGGGTGGAGGCACCCGCCATAGAACCTAGGCCCCTCAACCTGTCAGTAGTCAAGCAGGCAGGGGTAGTAGCCCTTGGGATAGCGCCATCTGAGGGTTACATCTTGGAGGCTCACCACTGGGATTTTGTGTCCTCTAGTGGCCACATTTACAAACCACTGTTAAAAAAAAAATATATGGGTACCCCGACAGAAGTGGCTGTGCACCGGTTGGTGGAGTGGTGTACTGGGGAGGAGATCGCCACCCGAATTGCTATGCTTATCCTAGACATCCCCCTGGGTATCAATACGGACACTGTACAGGGAGTACTTTCCAAGGTGGAAGGTTTACAAAACCCTGTGGTGGTGGGTCGACATGCTGATTTGCTTACACACACTTTCATGGCCCTGGTAGAGTATAAGGACCCCATAGATAGCTCCAAAGTGCCACAGACTATTACCCCAGAGGGAGCCCTCACTGTCTGGAGAGTGATAACTAAGGACAGTAAAGACCCGAGGGAGGGAATGGCCACCCCCCTAATATCTGAAACTTTTGAAGAGAAATTTGCTAAATTGTTGCTGGAGGAGGGGAAAACTGTGGAGGATTTAAAGAAACTATTATTGCCACCTGGGGGCGTTCCTCCCCCAACACCCTCTCCCCCTCCAGCACCCGTTATTGCCCCTCCTTCTGTGTCAGTGCTAGCCTCTATGTTTGTGCCTGCCATTAGTCATGACTCTTACTGCAAGCTCAAAGTATTCTCTGGCATCCGCCCTACTCCAAATGGGGAGGTCGATCTGGAAACCTGGACAGACTCTGCTACCCTTGCGGTACAAGACTGGCAATGCTCCGAGGTAGAAAAAAGGTCTCGCCTGGGAGAGAGCCTCCAGGGACCCGCCCAACATACTTTTCGCTCCCTGAGGGTCTCTGACCCTGACGCCAAAACCCAAGAGTACCTAATTGCCCTTGAAAATGTATTTGAGGGCACCACTAGTGTCGAGGCCTTGAAATGGAAGCTTAAAGATGTTAGACAACAGCTGGAGGAATTGTTATCTGCCTATATGGGTCGATTAGAGGGAATCTTGCAAACCATTTTTCGAAAGGGAGGTTGGACCTCTAGTGAAGTGGACCGGGTAAGACTGGATCATATACTCTGCTTGCCTGGCACTCTAGCTGGGTGTTGCTCAGATTGCAACTGTATCAAATGAAATCTAGTCCCTTGCCTTTCCATGTGTTGATGAAGGAGGTACAAGAAGTTGAGGAGAAGGAAGGTTTCTCAGAGCCCTGTGCAGTCGTAGCTGCTACATCCCCTGCTCCAGGTGCGGGGTCAGACGCTGATGGTCTGAAATCACCAAAATCACGTGACAGAACCCAAGGCCCAAATGTCAGTCAAGGGGGTCCCAGCCAGAGAGGGATGGCTGCCGATGTTCTGCCATGGGTTGAACTGCTGAGGGAGTTCAAGGAAGCAATAAATAGTCTCTTTATGAAGGCCCCTCCTATGAGTACAGTCCACAACTCTTACTCGACTGCATCCGCTATTGGGGTGCCCCCCCAGACATTATCTGCTGACAGCAGCTCAAAGCTTGATATCTTGACTATGGAAGTAGGGGAAGCTGTGGTCCTTCTCCTTGCCTTTTCCTCCCAACTGGTCCTTCTCCTTGCGCTTTCCTCCCTCTTCCCCCTGCCCCTCCTGCTCTGATTCACTGCTCCCCCATTTTCCTGCATTCCAGGTTCCCCCCTGTTCCTCCTGCTATCCGGCCCCTGCCTCCTGTCTCCCACTCCCTTTCCGTCTCTAACCACCCCTGTCGTGGCTACATCACCCCCCTCATCCTCAAGCAGAATAAGAGAATTGAAGCGGTTACTGAGCATAAGGTCCGATCCACCTCCCCGCCTTGCTTCCTTCTGTCCAGCCCTGACCATCTGCCTACTTCCCTGAGAATGTTGTCCCTCTGTTCCCCCTTTGAGAGGGTCCCTGTAGCCTGTAATGCGCTTAAGCTATGGTTCCCCTGGAAGGGCTGTGGACTTGCCTCTCAATGTTGTCCATAAAGGAGTGTATGTGTCCCCAAGCTCATCGCCCAAATTGAGCATAAGTGCTACCTCCAGGTTAATTGTGTTGCCCTCTAGGTATGGCGCCCCTGCCCCATCCAGCCCCAAGGTAGCTGATAGGGAAGGGCCCCTCTCTTCAGGTTTCATGTAGGAGGTAATAACCTGAGTTATGGTACAATGTGTGTATAATACTGTTTAAAAAGTGATGTACTGAAATGTAACCCCCCTGAAAATGGGGGTTCCCAAAAGTCTTCCAGGAGCTTGCCTGAATGCTCCAAGTCTGGGCAGTGTTTGGCATCTGAGCTGTTTGAATGTGGTTCCGGGTGAGTGCTATTTGAACCTTCATGTACTGTCTCTTTAAGAGCTGTCTGCTTGCAGAATTAATTAGTTTGTATGGGGGGGACTGTGTGTTCTAATGCCCAAATCCCATGCGGGCTGCTGTCAATTTGCTCCGTTTCTGCCATTGCTACATGTGCAGAGGGAGCCTTGTTGAAAGATATAACTGTTTGCCAGAAATCATTTAGAGTGACTGAGAAAATTTAATTTGTCTTACCTGTCTTCATTTCAGCATGAATTGTTTCAGTGTAGCGCTTTCATTTTGGTTCTGAATATCAATCAATCAATCAATCAATCAAATCTTTATTTATCCAGGTGAACACCATTGAGCAAGCTCATTTACAAGGTGGACCTGCATCACACAAGGTCAGAAACATTGCATTTATTTACCGGCAAGAAAACAAACATGTATATACATAATAAAATCAAGCAAGGTTACAATAAAAAGCAATGGTGTAGTATTCGAGTACATGGTACACTATTTCTAAGTAGGTGTACCTACCCGGTTAACAAAAACTAAACAAATAAATAAAGACAACATGTAGAAGGAGGCAAACAGAGCAGAGCTTTATTTCAATGGCCAGCTCTCCTGAAAACATGCTATGGGTTCTGTTCCAGGTTCAGACGGGCTGCAATGGGAACAGGGGAAGCAACAGCTCCCGTTCCATGCACCACCCCCACAGACCAGGACTCACCATTCCCTACCGGTACATCGGACAGCGACAGAAACTGGCAAGCGCATCAAACCCATTCCAGAAAGCGGGCCAAAACAACAAGAAGAAACATTGTTTGAATATACAGTTCCACAAAGGCCAGAACTGTGTGCTAATTGGCAGACACCTCCAATAGTACTAGTTACAGAAAACAAATTCATACCCACAATCACCAACAGTCATCACCAAGCATTCAATCACTGATGTAAAAAGCTGCTCCTTTTGTTGCTGTATATGAATGACCACAGAATGCAAGCAAACATCCATTCCATCTCCGGGGCAACCTGCTGAGATGCTGTGAACTGTGAGGACAGGCATGCCCAACCCTTGGTGCTAGAACAGGGGGCGACAAATCAGATTGTGAACTGGTGATCAGTTTGGCCACTAGCCTTCAAAATCCGGTAACCAAGTTCAGTAACATCACTTCAAGGGCTCAAACCACCCCGAGGCAGGCAGCCAGGAGGCCAGTAACCTTCAACATCCGGCAGCCAAACCAAACTGCCACTGCAGCCATTGGCCACCTGGCCACCGGATCCACCCCACCCTGTGTTAAGAACATAAATACAAAAATGGAAATGATGTACCTACCATAATTCTTGACCTTCTTGGATGAAGCCTCTACCACTCATTCACATTTGAATAGCTGACTTGGACCAATCAGGATGATAGGGAGACCATAAAATGGAGCCTGTGGATGAATCGGAACTTGGACTCTCAATTTTGAGCCAGCCACAAGGGGATTGTATGGGCAGTGCCTCTGGGAAATGTAGTTTTAACCTTGGTGCCTTTTTCTACCAACAGAGGGAGTCTTATTGTGAGTGACAGCTAAATCAGCCAACAGAAATGTGTGGAGCTAAAGGAAATACCCTGCTCTGTGACTGGAAAGATCAGATCAGTTGTGGCAGTGAAGAGAGAAGGAGCTGTGTGCTTCTGCGGTGTGTAGTTTCGGGAGGGAAGTGCGTGTGAGGCCCTGAGTTTCGGTCTGCAGTCTTTGTGAGTGCCAGTTTGGGCTGAATCTGAGTCGTGAGGAGAAAGAAGCACTAAAAGTGTGGAAACCAGGCTCACCCTGTAGAAAACTGGAGAAATTGTTGAATTGCACTCGGTCTGTCAGGAACTGAAGCTGCTGTGTGTGCTCTCAGGTATCTTGCAGTAATTGGGATCGGGATCGAGGAGCAGCCTGCTTGTTATAGTACTTTCCTTTTACATATGAATGTGTGTAGTGCTTGTGGGGAATCGCTATTTCCAATCCCCTGTGCGGTGTGCTGTGTGTTGAAGCTGGAAACAAACCCCAGCTTGTCTCGAACTAAATCCGTTTGCTATAAACTGCAGTGGGGTCCAGTCACAAGGACCTTGTCTCCATGCCCTGCTGTTTCTGACAATCCAGAAGAACATCCACCATCCGGTTCTCAGCTTGGGTATTGTGAGTACAAATCAGGGTATTCCGCTGCAGCCTGTTTTCAATCACAAGTGTGTCATCTAATTCTTGTTGTTTCTTTGCTTCATGGGCTGAGACATCAGGCTCCGGATTACAATTAGGTGTTGTGCATATATTTTCTTCTACAGGGCCCTATCCATCTGCACCTGCCAGCCAACCCCAGACAACGGACCTGGCCAGTCCCCTCCAACCTGGGTACCCAGAGTGTGACTTTTCAGACCCTGTATGTGTGCACAGTACTGTGATTTAATGCCACTAATTAACCTGATTTCCCCATCCCGTGTTTCTGTTCCCTAAATAAATCAGATTTGTTGTTAAAATTTAAACTGTCTGAAGTGTCAGTACTTTCATGCCAAGCACTGTATTGGTTTGTGTATGCTGCTTAACCTTATTTTTCAGGGGGTCCTCAGAGACGAACCTGCGAATCAGTCTCGAGGGTAAGTGGCACCTTATGAATGAACAGTGTGTACATGTGGGATATTGGTACTGTAACTCCTGTGCATCGTGTGAGCCATTAGAGGGATTAGAAGGGTCTCAGTGTCCCAGAGGGCTGTGACCAAACTAGACCAACCATTACAAACCCTGATCTCTGGGTGGAGGCACCTGCCATAGAACCTGGGCCCCTCAACCTGTCAGTAGTCAAGCAGGCAGGGGTAGTAGCCCTTGGGATAGCGCCACCTGGGGGTTAAATCTTGGAGGCTCACCACTGGGATTTTGTGTCCTCTAGTGGCCACATTTACAAACCACTGTTAAAAAAATAAATGGGTACCCCGACAGAAGTGGCTGTGCACCGGTTGTTGGAGTGGTGTACTGGGGAGGAGATCGACACCCAGAATGCTATGCTTATCCTAGACATCCCCCTGGGTATCAATACGGACACTGTACAGGGAGTACTTTCCAAGGTGGAAGGTTTACAAAACCCTGTGGTGGTGGGTCGACATGCTGATCTGCTCACCCACACTTTCATGGCCCTAGTAGAGTATAAGGACCCCATAGATAGCTCCAAAGTGCCACAGACTATTACCCCAGAGGGAGCCCTCACTGCCTGGAGAGTGATAATTAAGAACAGTAGAGACCCGGGGGGGAATGAGACCCCCACTATCTGAAACTTTTGAGGAGAAATTTGCTAAATTGTTGCTGGAGGAAGGGAAAACTGTGGAGGACTTGAAGAAACTATTCTTGTCACCTGGGGGTGTTCCTGCCCCAACACCCTCTCCCGCTCCAATACCCGTTATGGTGGCTGAACCAATGCAGGCTCCTATTTCTGCACCTGCCATTAGTCACGACTCTTACCGAAGGTTGAGGATCTTCTCTGGCACCCTCCCCACCCCCCAGAGGGAGGAGGATGATTGGGACACCTGGATAGATTGTGTTGCCCCCCCCTCCGATACCTGAATGGCAGTGTGTGGAGGCTGAGAAACAAAAAAGAATCACAGAAAGTCTGAGGGGTCCTGCCCTAGAGGCCATTACATTTTTGAGATCCACAAATCCTGATGCATCTGCCCAGAAGTACCTATCTGCACTTGAAGGCAATTTTGGGAGCATTGAGTCAGGGGAGAACTTGATGTGGAAATTTCAAGGTACAAAACAGTGGCCAGGGGAAAGTTTTTCTGCATGTTACTCATCTGGAAAGAGCTCTGCAGAAAGATTGCCGAAAAGGTAGGGTAGCCACCAGTGACTTAAACCGTGTAAGGTTGGAACACCTACTACAGCATGCAAAGCATTCTAAATTTCAGGTCCTTCAGTTAAGGCTCCCAGACAAAAGGGGTAACCCACCGGACTATTGTGACTAAATAAAAGAACTTCGGGAGGCTGAAGATGAGGAGGGGGATTCTAATTCTGGGGTGAGCGCAGCCCAAGTGATCACAGCATCGGAAGGTCCTTGTGAAGTGGGACTAATGAGGGTGTGCCACCATGGGGTGAACTGCTGAGAGAGATCAGGGAATTCAAAAACAGTCTCTTTATGAAGGCTGCACCTGCAAGTACAGGCCCCGACCTATATCTGACTGCCTCTGCTATGGGGGCCGGGTACCCACCCAGGCTTCTCCTGCTAACAACAGCTCAAAACTCGATGTCTTGACCATGGAAGTGGGAAAATTGATGAGATGCCTCCAAATACTTATCACGCCGCAGACAGAAATGGCACTAAGGTGTCCAGTAAGTAGTACCCCCATCCTGGCTCCCAGTGTGACGCCTCGGCCAGCTCAAACTCCAGAAAGTATGTTTTGCTATAAGTGTGGGAAGGATGGGCACATGAAGAGAGAATGCTGGTCCCCAAAAGACACAGACAAAGTTGTATATAGGTTACAAGGAGAGCTTCGGAGAACAAATCAGTGGTTAAGAGGTGCATGAAATGATCCCAGTGAGGGTCTCAAAAATGCTAACTCATGTCCCTTTGTGGCAAGGTCAGTTGCCCAGGCCCCCACTACCGCCTCTCCAGACTGGTCCAGAATAGTGGGTCCCTCCATGGAGACCACTTTAAAGGTGAATGGAGTGTCTACAAGAGCTGTATTAGACAGTGGCTTCCAAGTGACAATTATGTTCCAGGATTGGTATCAGAAGCATTTGTCAGATGTACCCTTACAACCATTGGAAGGACTGCATGTATGGGGGTTAAGTGAGAAGGCCTACTCCTACTCCGGGTATATCCGAATTTGGCTGTCTTTCCCCACCTCCGTGGCTGGAGTGGCAGAGCAAGTAGAGACCCTGGCCTTAGTGTGTCCCCCTACTGGACTGTATGATGGGGTTCCGCTACTAATTGGGACGAATGCGCATATGTTTGGACAGTTGACGCAGTTGTGTTATGAGAAACAGGGGTCACAGACTGGTAGAGCTTTACGAATTCTGGCATTGATCAAGAAGGCCTATGATGTCCAGAGAGATGCTAACAAAGTGGAACCAGAGGAACTGGTTGGAATTGTCTGGAAAAAGGATCCTGAGTCTCTGATCCTGGCGCCAAATGCCCAGTGTACTTTCAGGGAGAGGTCTGTATCAGAAAGGATGTCAAGAATAAAATCCTCATTCTGGATGCTCCAGGCGATGGGAAATTGCCAGAAGGACTGCTGGTCAAGTCAAGTATTTTGCCTGCCAGAGCCCATGCTTATGCCAGACGGGTAATGGTCCAAGTTCATAATGTGTCTGATAGAGAGATTCGAGTAAATAGAGGTTGCGCCCTGGCTAATGTGCATTGTGCGGATACTGCAGTGTTGCCTAGTAACAAATGTTTGGGGGAGAATGATAGAGTGACGCCTGACTTGTTTGATTTTGGTGACTCCCCGTTGCCAGCCAAATGGAAGATCAGAATCAATAGAAAGCTTGCCCGGAGAGACCAGGTGTTTTCTTTCAAAGAATGGGATGTCGGATGTGTGCAAGGAACTGAGCACCACATCCGGCTGCATGATGAAAGGCCATTTCATAAAAGGTCTTGACGTCTGGCACCTGCTGACACAAATGATGTGAGATGGTATCTGCAAAAGATGCTTGCTGCAGGTGTAATACAAGAATCCAGAAGCCCATATGCTTCACCTATTGTGGTAGTAAGAAAAAAGAATGGGACAGTAAGGATGTGCGTGGATTATCGCACCTTGAACCAGTGGACTATCCCTGATCAGTATACAATGCCCCACATCCAGGATGCTTTAGACTTCCTGAATGGTAGCAAGTGGTTCTCCGTGCTGGATCTTCGCAGTGGGTACTACCAGATCCCAATGGCCCCGGAGGGCCAGTGAGAAGACAGCCTTTATCTGTCCGCTTGGCTTCTATGAATTCATGAGGATGCCTCAAGGGATTTCAGGTGCCCCAGCCACTTTTCAATGACTGATGGAGCGTGCAGTTGGGGACATGAACTTACTAGAGTGCCTGGTGTACCTGGATGATGTTATTGTGTTTGGCAGCTCACTGGAGGAACATGAGAGCAGACTGTTCAAGGTGCTGGACCGACTGGAAGACTTTGGCCTAAAACTGTCTGTGACAGAAATGGGCAGGAAAGAGTTAATGGTTTGGATTCTGTAGGTGCCTTATTTTTTTAGCAGTTTGGAAAAAAATACAAACAGGCTGAAATCCTCTGTCCAGCAGCATCCAGCTTGTGGAATTCCTAGCTGCTAGATAAGAGCTGGGTTATAAATCTCGAGTGGACATCTCCAGACACACACAGACCTGCAGACATGGACACAGGGCAGTTTGAATGGATTGGATCATTCAAATATAAACTTAAGGTGAAAAGGGAATATAATTGGTCACTGATAGGTGTTCACTCTGATTGGGACAATTAAATACATACTGTACATGTCGGTTGGTGCATTTAAAGGGAGAATAGGAATGACCTATTCTCCACAGAGTATATAACCTTCTGAAAGGCAGAGAAGGCTCTCTTTTGCTTTGGAAGCTGGGAAGGGAAACATACGTTTGGAGCCTACCTCGTAGCTATGTCCATGGGAGCTGGCAGTTAGAACAGGGTCCAGTGTCTCTTGTAAGTACAGGGATGGGTAAGTTTAGTGATAGCATAATTCAGTAATAGCCTTCTTCTTTTGCCATCTGTTATTTAAAAACATTTGTTTACTTTTCCCTTATGAGTGTTATTCTCTTGTATTGTAAATATATATCCTGTAAATGCTCAGTGCACTTTCTGTTAAGTAAATAACAGTTGTGACTGTGATGTCATTTTTCTAAGGTAATATTTGGTTTCCACTGGCTGGGGTAAACTCTGTGTAGCATCCGCCACCCAAAAGAGACACACTACCAGACTTTAACTTGTGCACTTGCACGTTTAATTATTCAAGTTTGTACACTTGAAAGAGGTGCCAAAAGGAAAGTCCGGCTGGTGGCAGTGAATACCTGAGGACAGACACCTCTCTAAAAGCTGTTTCAGCCTAGAGGAAGAAGTGGGTTGTCACACTGTCCATCGATAAATGTCAATTCTTTGAAACATCTGTAAAGTATGTGGAACACATAGTCTCCACCGAGGGAATAGAGACCGACCCAAGTAAAGTTCAGGCCTTGACCACCTGGCCACAGCCCCATAATCTAAAAGAACTGCAAAGATTCCTGGGATTCTGTGGCTACTATCACCGTTTCATCAAGGACTACTCAAGAGTGATCCATCCTTTACTTAATCTTACTCAAGGTTACCCTCCTACTAACAAAAAATATAAGAGGTTGGTTTCTTCTGAGCCTGAGAGAGTGTATTTCCATCCCAATGAAGTATTTGGAGCCAGATGGACACCAGAGTGTGACGCTGCTTTTCATGAGATCATATATCAACTTACTCATGCTCCTGTTCTTGCCTATGCAGATCCAGCAAAGCCCTATATCTTGCACACTGATGCTAGCCTGCAAGGCTTGGAGGCTGTACTGTACCAAGAGCACGAGAATGGCCTGAGACCAGTGGCCTTTGCCAGTAGAAGCCTGACCACATCCGAAAATAACTATCCTGTACATAAGTTAGAGTTCCTAGCTTTGAAGTGGGCTATTGTTGACCAGTTCCATGAGTACTTGAATGGGGCTAAGATACTAGTAAAAACTGACAATAATCCTTTGACCTATGTGCAGACTTCAGCTAAGGTGGATGCCACTGGCCATAGGTGGATTTCTGCATTATCTACATACGACTGTGCTGTTGAATACAGAGCAGGCCTGAACCACATAGATGCTGATGCTCTCTCCCGGAGGCCTGTTCCCCGGAAAGTTGGGTCAGACTGTTAGAACCTGATATTTGAGCTCTCTGCCAGAAGTTTGACAGGGAGGAACAGATGTCCACAGATGCAGTGGACTGTATGGTGGATTGTTTGGGACCCTCTGAGAATTGCATACCTGCTGCTTATTGCCACTTTTCTACAATAGACATTGGTGCACTGCCTCAGCTGGACAATGACAGTATTCAGCGGGCTCAGTCCTGAGATCCCATGATCAAATCAGCTTTAGAAGCCCTCTATGCAGGGAAAGATGTGTCCAAATTACGCTCCACTGATTTGAGAACTGCATTGTTATACAAGGAAGGTCCTAAGTTGAAACTGATCAATAGACTGTTATACAGAGAGATAGTAGACAGATGGGGGCAAATAGATAAACAACAACTAGTGCTGCCCACTGCCTTTTGAGACTCAGTACTGAGGTCCTTACACAACCACATGGGGCACCTTGGTATAGACAGAACACTTGACTTGGTGAGATCCAGATTCTATTGGCCTAAGATGGGGGCTGATGTGGAGCAAGACATTCAAACTTGTAGTCGCTGCTTACAGAGGAAAGCTTTGCCCCAGAGGGCTACCCGCCCCTTGTTAACATCACCACCAGTGCGCCCATAGAGCAGGGCTGTATTGATTTTCTGAGTTTCGAGTCAGACCAAAGAAATATTAGTAATTTGCTGGTGGTCACTGACCATTTTATGAGGTATGCCCAAGCTTTCCCCACCAAGGACCAGAAGGCATTCACTGTGGCAAAAGTGCTAGTAGAAGACTTTTTTGTTCACTATGGGGCTCCACAAAGAATCCATTCTGATCAAAGGAAAGACTTTGAGAGTCATCTGATCAAAGAGATGCTTTCTCTGTGGGGAGTGCGAAAGTCCAGAACCACCCCTTACCACCCCCAAGGGGACCCACAGCCTGAACATTTCAACCGTACTTTGCTAGATATGCCAGGCTCCCTCCACCCAAAGGACAAGCCTAGATGGAGCCAACAAATTAGCACCCTGGTACATGCCTACAACTGCATCAAAAGTGATGCCACTGGGTTATCCCCTACCGCCTGATGTTTGGAAGAGAAGCTCGACTGCCGGTAGATGTGTGTTTTGGAGTCTCTCCTGATGGGGTTCAAGCTGACAACTATTTACAGTATGTGCAAAAGTTAAAGGCCCAGCTAAATCATGCGTACTAATTGGTTCAAATCATGGCTGCCAAAAAAAATCTGGCCAACAAAGAAAGGTATGATAAAAAGGTGAAAGCACAGGATCTCCAGGAGGGAGATCGGGTATTGCTAAGAAATCTGGGACTGCATGGCAAACACAAGATTGCTGACAGATGGCACCATCTCCCTCACATTGTAGTGGGCAAACTAGATGATCTGCTTGTGTACAAAGTAAGGCCTGCGAATAATTCAAAAGATGTGAAAACAATGCATAGAAATTATTTACTGCCCATTGGACAAATCTTGATTGAGTCTGAGACCCCAGAAAATGTCCCCTCTGGACCAGTGATTAGAGCTGCTGCTAAGAAAAAATCAAGAAAGTCTGCACCTACAGAAGCTGATTTAAAGTGTTCCCCTCCACAAGTCCCAGTTGAACATGACTGTCAGTCCATGTCAGAGGAAAGTGAGTGTGGCTTTGAATACTACCCTTCTTACGAACTGAGTCAATTGTTTCGGGGCAATCCCCTAGTCAATCCTGGAGATAAAGCTGGGCCTTCTGGACTGTCTAAGCCCCCAGCTTTGTCCCTGGAGCCAATGCTCCCAGAAAGTAAAGTGCAAAGCATCAAGTCAGATGATATGGAATCATTGTGTATGGTTGAACTGTTTGAGCTTTCAGAGGAGGAAAATGATGGACTGGAACAGACTGGTGATATACCAGAACAAGAAGCGTATTTTGAGTGTCCTGACGGTCCACTGCCAGTGTCCAAAAGCTCTCCATGTGAGCCAAGTGTTGTGGACTCAGAGATTGTAACTCCTGGAGCTGAAAGTGCCCCAAGTTCTAGCCTCTCTACCCCAATGGAGACTCCCCTGACAAGTGAGGACAGTGCTGTAAATGAGGATTGGAGTGCAGAGACTGTAACAGTTCCCCCCTAGAAAGACTGGTTGAGCTGTAAAGCCTGTGATGCACCTCAGTTATGATTCCCTTGGGAGGCCTGTGGACTTGCCTCTCAATGTTGTCCATAAAGGAGTGTATGTGTCCCCAAGCTCATTGCCCAAACTGAACATCAGTGCTAACTCCAAGTTAATTGTGTTGCCCTCTAGGTATGGTGCCCCTGCCCCATCCAGCCCCAAGGTAGCTGATAGGAAAGGGCCCCCTCTCTTCAGGTTTCATGTACAGGAGGTAATAATCTGAGTTACGGTACAATGTGTGTATAATACTGTGTAAAAAGTGATGTACTGAAATGTTTCAGAAATGTATTTCTGGTAAGGTGATATGTTGACTGACGATTACATGTGTAAGCCTAATGTGATATTGATGTAAATGTATATGGTTGTGTTGAAATTTATGGGTGTACTTACTTGACGCAGATGCCAAGTTTTTCCAGGCCAGGAAGGGTGTAACCCCTCCTGCAAATGGGGGTTCCCAAAAGTCTTCCAGGAGCTTCCCTGAATGCTGCAAGTCTGGGCGGTGTTCAGCGTCTGAGCTGTTTAAATGTGGTTCCAATGAGTGCTATTTGAGCCTCCACGTACTGTCTCTTTAGGAGCTGTCTGCTTGCAGACTTAATTAGTTTGTATGGGGGTACTGTGTGTTCTAATGCCTGAATCCCACCCGGGTTGCTGTCAATTCACTCCATTTCTACCGTTGCTACATGTGCAGAGGGAGCCTTGTTGAAAGATATAACTGTTTGCCAGAAATCATTTAGAGTGACTGAGAAAATGTAGTTTGTCTAACCTGTCTTCATTTCAGCACGAACTGTTTCAGTGTAACTCTTTCATTTTGGTCCTGAATAGCTGACTTGGACCATTCAGGATGATAGGAGACCTAAAATGGAGCCTGTGGATGAATCGAACTTGACTCTCAATTTTGAACCAGCCACAAAGGGATTGTATGGGCAGTGACTCTGGGAAATGTAGTTTTAACCTTGGTGCCTTTTTTCCACCAACAGAGGGAGTCTTATTGTGAGTGACAGCCGAACCAGCCAACAGAATGGTGTGGAGCTAAAGGAAATGCCCTGGTCTGTGACTGGAAAGATCAGATCAGTTGTGACTATGAAGAGAGAAGGAGCTCTGTGCTTCTGCAGTGTATAGTTTCATGCGGGAAGCGCGTGTGAGGCCCTGAGTTTCGGTCTGCAGGCTTTGTGAGTGCCAGTTTGGACTGAATCTGAGTTGTGAGGAGAGAGAAGCACCAGAAGTGTGGAAACCAGGCTCACCCTGTAGAAGACTGGAGAAATTGTTGAATCACGCTCAGTCTGTCAGGAACTGAAGCTGCTGTGTGTGCTCCTGGGTATTTTGCAGTAATTGAGATCGGGATCGAGGAGCAGCCTGCCTGGTATAGTACTTTCCTTTACATATGAATGTGTGTAGTGCTTGTGGGAAATCACTATTTCCAATCCCCTGTGCTGTGTGTTGTGTGTTGAAGCTGGAAGCAAACCCCAGCTTGTCTCGGACTAAATCCGTTTGCTATAAACTGCAGTGGGGTCCAGTCACAAGGACCTTGTCTCCATGCCCTGTTGTTTCTGACAATCCAGAGAACATCCACCATCTGGTTCTCAGCTTGGGTATTGTGAGTACAAATCAGGGTATTCCGCTGCAGCCTGTTTTCAATCACAAGTGTGTCATCTAATTCTTGTTGTTTTACTGCTTCATGGACTGAGCCATCCGACTCCAGAATACAATTGGGTGTTGTGCATATATTTTCTTCTACAGGGCCCTATCCATCTGCACCTGCCCACCAACCCTGGGCAATGAACCTGGCTAGCCCCCCCCCCCCAACCTGGGTACCCAGAGTGTGACTTTTCAGACCCTGTATGCGAGCACAGTACTGTGATTTAATGCCACCAATTAACCTGATTTCCCCCTCCTGTGTTACTGTCCCCAAATAAATCAGATTTGTTGTTGTTATACTATATACTGTCTGTGGTGTTGGTACTTATGGAAACAGTATTGTATTTCACTGTGTATGTTGTTTAACCTTATTTTACAGGGGGTCCTCAGAGACATGATGCAGAATCAGTGTTGAGGGTAAGTGGTGCTTTATGAGTGAACAGTGTGTATATGTAGGGTATTGGGGCTGTAACTCCTGTGTACTGTGTGAGCCACTAGAGGGAACCAAAGGGGGTCACGGTGTCCCAGAGGGCTGTGATCAAGCTAGTCTAACCACTACAAACCCTGACCTCTGGGTGGAGGCATCCATCATAGAGCCTAGGCCCTTCAACCTGTCAGTAGTCAAGCAGGCAGGGGTAGTAGCCCTTGGGATAGCACCACCTGGAGGTTACAGACGTCTTCATGGTTTCTCACTGTTCTGGGTGCCTAGAGAGACATGGGATAACCAAAGCAACCAAGATTCGTTTGGCTCCCACATGGTCAAACTTCAAGAACCTGCAGGTGGCAGCACACAGCACCAGGTAGAGCCTGTTGGAGGAGGCTCAGCAGAGTGTGGCACGAAGCAAGAGGGTGCAGATCTACAGGCACAGCAAAGTACTGATGTATTCGAGTCCAGGTCACAGAGAGACAGTGTGGAGGGAGTATCAGCAGATCCTTGGAGAGAGGGGCCTAGCCCAACTCTCATAGGAGAAGATGAGATGAGGGAGACCCTTGAATGGGAGGTGTCGACCTCCGCGTCCCACGAGAGTGGATAGTCTCAGGAGTGAGGACGACTGCTCACTCCTGGGCTCAGATCCTCAGTGAGGAAGAGGATGAGAGAGAACCTATGTGGCCTTATGAAGAAGGCGTGGATCAACAGCCTCAGGCTCTTGCCTTGGAGGAGTGAACAGAAGGAGAGATTGGTGACTCCACAGCCCTGTCCCCACAAGAAGTCAAAGATCCATTTTACATGGCATTATGTATGTGTAGCTGGCAGAACCAGGACTGGCTGCCCCCAAGCCAGGCCAGAGGTCTCAAGTTGACCAAGTGTAGTAAAGAGGAAAGACTGGTTCATAGGAAGGCGAATGAGATCTATGGGATATCCTTTCCTACCTCTCCTCAGAAAGCCTGGGAGGAGATAGAAAGAAACAGGAAATCCTGGATAATTTAAGAGGCAACAAAATATGTGCATCTTGGTGTCCGAGATAGAGTGTTACAAAAGAAATTCAGACAATGGAAAGTGGGCAGAACGCTGTTTATAGACACTGTTCGGATCATGGATGGAGAAGGACATGAAACCTTCTTCAGTGTGAATTATGAGCACCCAGATGGGGTAATAATTCTTGCTCCTGACCCATTGTGTTACTTCCCGCAATGCAGGCAACTTCCTGTGAATGTGCCCATGCCTACCAAATGGAAAGCAGAGCAGTGGTAGCCAGTGCTGCCATCCAGCCATTGCCGTACCTATGTTGTTCCGTCAGACTGGTGTTCCAGGAATCAGGTGCCCCAGATTTGTCAGCCTTGCGGTGTACTGGCTTTCCAGATTCCATCGACTGGCCTTCCAGATGACTTCATATCCAGAGAGGACACCAGCCCAGCTGTATTCTGATTCATCGCCTGGGATTTCGGATGACTTCAGACCAACTGTTTCCTGTCCTGTTCCAAGGTTCCATCTCCTAGATGACATCAGCACAGCAGTTTCCAGATGTGCCATCCTGTCGTTTTCCGGAAGATGTCCACCCAGCTGTATCCGAAGAATGCTGCCAGGGAGAGTCTTCGGCTGGAAATCCAGGTGTCGTATTCATTTTGTTCTTCAAGGAACTGGTAAGTCCAGACTTTTCTATTTTAATGACATTGCAGTACACACCCTACACCTAGCAGACTTCAGACTGTTTGAACTGTCCTCAAAGACTCTCCCCTTCAGGATTACAGTCCTACCAGAACTGTGCTTCACTGGGCTCCAGCCCAGGAGAGACTCTTTCTTGGACTTGCCTTCGGGTACTGTTGTCACTAGATGGGACTTTTAGGGCACTCCATCCCCCAAAAATGTGTATTGTAAATAATGTCATTGTTTTTCTACTGTTTATACTGTTTTTCTACTTTTCTAAAAAAAATATTTTGGGGATTCTCCAGTGTATTGATGGTAGGGGTTAGATATTACTGTGTTTGCAGATTAGGGGTTGTTTTGCCTTTTCTCTTGCAGGTGATCCTGAAGAAGACAAGAAGAGGAGGAGGGACTCAGCAGAGTCTTCCATGTGCTTTAAAGTAGAAGTGTTTAAAGTGCAGTGTTGTTGTTTACTGTGTTTAACTTTTCCTTCCACAGGTATGGTTGTCGGGGAGTATGGGAGTACTATCTAGGGTATAGTATTAGCTCCTTGTGCGTTTGGTTGCAGGTGTCCAGGGTTGGGGGGAGGTTCCCCTGTTTTGGGGTAATTTGGGTTACGGTCAGATAGGTTTTCCCTAGAGAGCTGGGGGGGATAGACAGGCAGTGGTCCTGACCTGCAGTAGGGGCCACAGTACTGATCTATTAGGGCTATGCTCTGGACAATTCTACCAGGGCTACTACGTAACCATAGAAAGATTGTAGAGTAGAGGCTGATGTGTCAGCCGATGGCCTCTGGGCCCTTAGTGTTGCCTCCCTGTGACTGGCACATGGTAGGGGAGAAGGTAGCGCTACCTCCTGTAGTCATCACATAGGGTAAGTTGGCCTGGGCCAGGTAAGTAATGACTGCGGACAGTCATTTTCTTGGCCAAGGGTGGGTGTAACCCCCCCATTACCCGGGGCTACTAGAATCCCACTTAGATCTAGTGGCAGGCAGGGAAAGGCAGCTTCTGAGACACCAGTTAAATGGGTTTCACACTGTCTCACTCTGTCCTCAGTCTCAGCTGAGCTGGAGGGATGACATCACTTAGAATTCTCGCAGCAGCATAAGCCACAGTGGAATGTTGCAGCGGGGAGTTAGGTTAGAATGTTGGGGTTTTCAAAGTCAGTCTAGTGGGAGACTCAGTGAAAGGAGGAGGTGTGCTGCAGTTGGCAGCCCCTCAGAGCCTAGCTCTGTAATAGAGCTACAACAGGAACAGGGTGTGTGTTCTCACCCTAGAGAAGGACACAGAAGAAACCAGTAGAAGTGGTTGAGACCATTCCCCAGTTTGTTACAGTGCCCCATCCCTGGAAGGATGGGGGGGGGAAAGACCAGCATTTCAGGGGCAATCCCCTGGCCCTGCTGGAAGAGGGAAAGCTGCCTGACTAGAGAATTTATTCTGAGGTACCAGATGTGTGTTTTCTGTGTGAGAAGCCCTGGGGCACCTGCGAACCATGGTGAGTCTACGCTGACATAGAGCTTATGTTTCATCAAGAGAGTTGTGTAAAAGTATCTGCTTCTGTGGGGTCAGGAAAAGACAGCCCAGTACAGTACTTTAAGATATGTGTATGGCTTGAAATGCATCTAACCAGTGGGGGTCTGCAGGGATGGACATAACCACTTAGAGAACGTTGCAAGTCAGGACAACAGTTACATGGAAAGTAGATTGTTAAATGTGATATACATTTCAAGATAGCAGCTACAAACAGAGACTTCAAGGAAAGGTGTTGACTCCAAATAAATAGCCGGGTATGGATTTGGGAACAAGAGGTGGGAGATCCCCCATCTGGAGTAACCAGATTTACCTCCACAGATTCACTTTGGGCACCTATAGCTTTCTCCCAGGCACTTGGCCAGTGTCTGCAGAAAATACCCAGACGTAGGATTAAGGATGTGTTTTTTCCCTTTGGAGCTAGATGCGCTCATGGGTGGTTGATGGAGCCACCACCAAAAGTCCATGACATATGGAAAAATGTACTAGTGCTGGCTGAGTGCCATGCCAGGAAATCCAAGAGTGAGATTATCAGTTTGGGTGTGGAAGCCCAGATGTGTTCAGAACCTGAGGATTGTTATGTGATGAAGAAGATGTGTTCTGACCTCTATAGATCTGCATATCCAGTAAGGGCAGCCCCGTGGGGGTCCATCTTGCTTTGTATTCTTGTGTTGAAGTGAATAAAAGCCCCACTTTAGAATCCCACTCCTGGTTTGGACATTTTCAGTTATTGCTTCCTGAATCTGGAATTACTTGGGTGCCCCTGACCAGAAGTGCAAACCTAGCCCTGATGCCAAGCGAATGTTTTCTCCCTGAACCTAGGCTAGACAGGTAATGGGTTACAAAAATGGAGGCACCACACACTAATAACTAATAACACCCCACTCGGACCCTGGTTATACATACACAGCAATGTGCTGACAATATAAGCTATTACTGCTGTACTTTGGCCCCCCCTCCCCTGTAACTGTCTAGTGAAAACAGCAATTTTGTGTGGGAGGGTGGGGGGACACTGCGGAGACCCAGTCACAGTAGTGTGCTGACATTCAATATCAGCTGTGACTGCTCTAGTTTGAACTGCCTCCCCTGTGCAGTTCTCTTGTACTAAAATGAAAACCACTGGTGGCAGCAGGAAGGGTCATAAGTCAGCTCAGAGTTTCTTCAAGGCAATACCCTTCCAGTCCTACCTATGACTCCTATACATTGAGCAAGGCACTTTCCCCAGCATCTTTTTTACAGTTTATTTATATAGGATACTTCAGCTGAAATGTAATATCTTGATTTAGTCAGGTTCTGTTTTAACTCATTTTTACAGATCCAATGAAAAGTTAAGTAACTTGCTTTGTTCTAGATGAGAATAAGTATGTGACAGATGTGTTTAAGTACATTGTTGGAATGTAACTTGTACATCAATTCAATAAATAAGTATACAAAAAAGAAACGTTAAGTGACTCGCTGAGTGTTTTATAAGTGGCTCTGGTGCGATTTGAACCTCGGTCTAAAGGTTTGCAAGACTTCACTGAGCTCTTTGACAGGCTACTGCTGTAGGGAACATCTCAGTAGCATCACAGCCCTGCCTTTACTAGTGAGTGACTATTGCTCTAAGCAGCGGAGCAAGAGTAAGAAATACAGCAGAAGGGGTTCTGGATATGGGTACCAGAGCTGACACTAGCATGGCACTATTGTGAGGAAACTGTCAGAAATGGCACAGTCCTGCCACTCCAAATGGGTGTTTCTGTGAGCCATGTATAAAATCATGATCTAGAGGCTACAGGACATGCTTTGACACAGAGACCCAAATTCAAATCCCACCAGAGCCAGCTAGATGCTGCATGACCCTTTTGTAAATCACATAACCTTTCAGTTCTTCGGTCCATCCAGTTGTATGGGTGAGTAAAAGTGGAGGGACTCCCACCGATAGTAACAGGGCTGTAACACTGCTGAGAGTTTCCTCACAGCAGTTCCCTGCCAATGTCAATTATGATTCCCATACCATGATTCCCCCTTCCCTGCACGAGCGCTCTTGTACTGGCACTCACAGTGACCCCTCACTAATAGTAATAGGGCTTTGACACTTCGGAGAGCTCACACAAAACAGAGCTGTGCTAGTGTCAGCTGAATCCCATCCCCTGAACCCCCTTCCCTGAACCTAGCATCTCTTGTACTGGCACTCATAGTGACCTCCTCTCATAGTGAAAGGGCTGTAACCTGTGACACTTCTTTTTTTCCATACTTTGATTTTGCCCCCAAGGCCATGGCAAGAGAAGCTCCCATCTGCCGGCTGCCTCTCCCCTCCACTGTCCATCATCTCCCCAGGATCCCAGTGGCAAAGGTACCCCCACAGATTACCCCCCGTGGTAGGGTCAGGAGAGGGAGGTCCATCCTCCCCCCTCAAAGCACATGATCCAATGTCTCACCACAGGCTGCCCAATGACATGGTGGGTGAATGTGTGCTCAGTGGGCATCATACGCCCTCACTGTGCCCATCCTTTTTCTTTTTGTACCTTAACTACTCCCCAGGGCTTCAACAAACTTAGTCACGCATGCTTGTGGAGGCGTGTGGGCATGACAGAACTGGTGGCTCTGCTCCACCCACCCTGGCCTAGAGCCTGGCCCCCCCATGTGCATGGCACTACCACTGAGCCTCCACTCAGTGGTAGCCAAACACTGAGAAGATCTTCCTCCCCAACCCATTCCCAGCCCTCCCTCCTGTCAACCCTTAGCGACCCAAGCTCATTCCTGAACTTGGGACGCTGGCATGGGAAAGGTAAGACATTAAGCGTCTAAGCTCTCTGTGCCACTGGGCTGGCTAATAATGTAGGCTGTGACACTTCTCAGAGCTTACCCACAACAGCACTCTACCTATCTCAAACATGATACCTACACCCTAAACCCCTCCCCTGAATATAGTACTCTTGTACAGAACTCAGTGACACCCACAGATGGTGACAGAGCTGTGACATTTCTAAGAGCTCACTCACAACAGAGCTCTACCTATGTCAGCCGTGATACCTATACCCTGACCCCCCCGAATATAGTGCTTTTGTACAGACACTCACAGTGATAGCCACAGATGGTGACATAGCTGTGACACTTTTGAGAGCTCACTCACAACAGAGCTCTACCTTTGTCAGCCATGATACCATTCTCTGAACCCCTACAGGGTGTTGCTTCAGGGTGTAAGAACATAAGGGGTGACCCACAAGAACATACATAGAAATTAACAAATGTCCACAAGTTTAGAGTCAGGTAGTTGGCTTTATTGATTGCAGACACAAACCTGTACATGCAGGTGCAAATACATGGAAAATGCAGATGTAGAAAACTGCACAATAGATTTATTAAGCCAAAACAAAGACACCCCTAGTGCATTGCTTCATAGATATAACCTCCCCTCAAAGTAGAGCTAACTTTGGGCTTGTAGCCCCAGAAAGCTACTTCCTCCACAGCCCATACACTCCTCTTCGACTCCAGTCCCCTAGGACTACAAAAGGGGGACCAGCAGGCCAACACAGCTATGGTCAGGAGTCCAGGGTGGGAGTTGAGCCCTGGCTCCCTGTCTATTATTTTCACATCTGGAACTGCCTGGCTAGTTGTGCTATCCCTGCCCCAGAACATGGCTGCAGGGTGTGGTAGCAGGACCATCTATGAAGAAGAGCGACATTGTGTGCAATGGACATGCTTCCTGACCCCATGGCAGGCAGTGAGAGCAGGAATGGAAAGGAACGGCACCAGCATGCAAATATGGAACCATTTCACATGCATATTTGAAGGATTTGGGTCATTTTGACATCTTTGCAACACTGCATGAAATCTGAGCAAAAGCATCCCTTATCAGGCTGCCTTGATGGCCCAGCAGTAGTGAATACTGTTACTGTGCAGGTGACCGGGGATTGGGAGTGGGAGGCAGACCAGACCAAGTTAGCTGCTAGGCAGCAGTGTGCCTCAGTTGGTGAGAGCTGGAAGCAGGCCAGGCCGAGGTAGCTGCCAAGTGGCAGTGTGCCTCAGTTGGGGAGGGTTGGAGCCAAGCCAGGCCGAGGTAACTGTCAGGCAGAAGTATACCTCAGTTGGTGAAGGCTGAAGGCAGGCCAAGCCAAGGTAGCTACCAGGTGACAGTGTGCCTCAGTTGGTGAGGGCTGGAGGCAAGCCAGGCTGAGGCAGCAGATGGGTGGCAGTGTGTCTCGGTTGGTGAAGGATAGAAGCAGACCAGTCTGAGATGGCTGCCGGGTGACAGCGTGTCTCAGTTGATGATGGTTGGAAACAGGACAGGCCAAGGCTGCTGCCAGGCAGCTGTGTGCCTCAGTTGGTAAGGGTCAGAAGCAGGCCAAGCCAAGGTAGCAGATGGGTGCAGTATGCCTCAGTTAGTGAGATTGGAAGCAGGACAGGCCAAGGCTGCTGCCAGGCAGCTGTGTGCCTCAGTTAGTGAGGGTTAGAAGCAGGCCAAGCCAAGGTAGCGGATGGGCGGCAGTGTGCCTCAGTTAGTGAGACTGGAAGCAGGGCAGACCAAGGTAGCTGTTGGGTGGCAGTGTGCCTTAGTTGATGAGGTTTGGAAGCAGGTCTGGACAAAGCAGTTGCTGGTCAGCAATGTACCTCAGTTGATGAGGGTTGGAAGCAGGCCAGGCCAAGGTTGCTGCCGGGCAGCCGTATGCCTCAGTTGGTGAGGGTTGGAGGCAGGCCAGGCTAAGACAGCTGATGGGCAGCAGAGCACCTCAGTTGGTGAGGGTTGGAAGCAGTCCAGTCCAAAGTAACTGCCAGCAAACAGTGTACCTCAGTTGGTGAGGGTTAGAAACAGGCTAGACTGAAGTAGCTGCCAGGTGACAGTATGCCTCAGTTGATGAGGGCTGAAAGCAGGCCAGGCCGAGGTAGCTGCCGGGTGGCAGTGTGTCTTAGTTGGTGAGGGTTGGAAGCAGTCCAGGCTGAGGTAGCTGCTGGGCTACAGTGTGCCTCAGTTGGTGAGGGTTAGAAGCAGGCCAGGCCAAGGTAGGAGCCAGGTGGCAGTATGCCTCAGTTAGTAAGATTGGAAGCAGGGCAGGCCAAGGTAGCTGTCGGGTGGCAGTGTGCCTTAGTTGGTGATGGTTGGAAGCAGGTCTGGACAAAGTAGCTGCTGGGCAGCAGTGTGCCTCAGTTGATGAGGGTTGGAAGCAGGCCAGGCTGAAGTAGCTGATGGGCATCAGAGCACCTCAGTTGGTGAGGGTTGGAAGCATGCTAGACTTAGGTAGCTGCCAGGTGACAGTATGCCTCAGTTGATGAGGTGCTGGAAGCAAGCCTGGCTGAGGTAGCTGCCGGGTGGCAGTGTGTCTTAGTTGGTGAGGGTTGGAAGCAGTCCAGTCTGAGGTAGCTGCTGGGTGACAGTGTGTCTCAGTTGGTGAGGGCTGGAAGCAGGCCTAGCCAAGAAAGCTGCCAGGCAGCAGTGTGCCTCAGTTGATGAGGGTTGGAGCAGGCCAGGCCAAAGTAGCTGCCAGGCAGCAGTGTGCCTCAGTTGGTGAGGGTTGGAGACAGACCAGGCTGAGGTAGCTGCCGGGCGACAATATGCCTCAGTTGGTGAGGGTTGAAGGCAGGCCAGACCAAGGCAGCTGCCGGGTGACAGTATGCCTCAGTTGGTGAGGGTCGGAATTAGGCCAGGCCACAGTAGCTGCCAATACAATAGTTCAAAAAAAGAGATGGCTCGTGCGCTAACATGCGTCAGGTGGGTGCAACAAAGAATGGGTAGCTAACCCGAATAACAGCACATACAAAAGACTGTTGCACTCCCAGGAAAGAACTTCCGTGTAAAGGGATTGCATCAAAAATAGATTTATTTGAGCAACATCTGGGAGACAGTATGCCTCAGTTGGTGATGGTTGGTAGCAGACCAGGCCAAGATAGCTGCCAGGCATCAGTGTGCCTCAGTTGGTTAGGGCTGGAAGCAGACCAGGCCGAGGTAGCTACTGGGTGGCAGTGTGTCTCACTTGGTGGTGTTTGGATGCAGGCCAATCTGAGATGGCTGTTGGGCGACAGTGAGTCTCAGTTGGTGAGTTTTGCCAGCAGGCCAGGCCGAGGTAGCTGTCAATGGCAGTGTGCCTCAGTTGGTGAGAGTTAGAAGCAGGCTGGCTAAGGTAACTGCCATGCTGCAGTGTGCCTGTGTTGATGAGGGTTAGAAGCATGCCTGGCCAAGGTAGCTGCCAGGCGTCAGTGTGCCTCAGTTGATGAGGGCTGGAAGCAGGCCTTGCCAAGGTAGCTGCAAGGCAGCAGTGTGCCTGAGTTCTTGAGGGTTGAAGGCAGGCCAGGCCATGGTAGTTGCCGGGTGGCAGTGTGCCTCAGTTGGTGAGGGTTGGGAGCAGACCAGCCTAGGTAGCTGCCAGTCGGCAAGATGCCTTAGTTGGTGAGGTTGGAAGCAGGCCAGGCTAAAGTAGCTGCCAAGTGGAAGTGTGCCTCAGTTGGTGAGGGTATGAAGTAGGCCTGGCTAAGGTAGCTGCTGGGTGTCAGAGTGCCTCAGATGGTGAGGGCTGGAAGCAGGTCAGGCCAAGGTAGCTGCCGGGCGGCAGTGTGCCTCAGTTATTGAGGGTTGGACGCAGGCCAGTTCCAAGGCAGCAGTGTACCTGAGTTGAGGAGGGTTGGAGGCAGGCCAGGTAGCGGTAGTTGCTGGATGACAATGTGTTTCAGTTTGTGATGGTTCGAAGCAGGCCAGGCTGAGTTAGCTGCCGGGCAACAGTATGCCTCAGCTGGTGAGTGTTGGAGGCAAGGCAGGGCAGGCTGAGGTAGCTGCCGGGTGGCAGTATGTTTTAGTTGGTGAGGGTTGGAAGCAGGCCAGACCAAGGTAGCTACAGGTGGCCATTTGCCTCAGTTGGTGAGTGTTGGAAGAAGGCCAGGACAAGGTTGCTGCTGGTTGGCAGTGTGCCTCAGTTGGTGCGGGTTGGAAGCAGGCCAGTTTCAGGGTGTCAAGCCCTTCTCAGGTTCTTGGTGGTAATATACCAGCAAAAGAAACAACAGACAAGCGGCATATATGGTAATAAACTTCTTTATTACACATAAACTGAAGCCCTAAAAACAGGTCTTACCAAATAGACACTGGGAGCCAGAGTTTCTCAGTACCCCAGGGGATGAAGATGGTCTCGGGGGGGAAAATGGTAGATATGGACTTATATACTTGGATAATAACCATGACAACAACTCTTACTTGCGAATGTTAGATACAGAAAACAGGCACTATTGGCCAAAAGTTAGGTGGCTGTGCAGTGTTATCTAAAGATACACAAAATGTGTAAAATTAGCTAAAATGAGAACAGAAAATTACACATAAAACAGACAATAAGTGAGGTGTTACATAAATCCGTATGATGGCAGTGTTGGCTATTCAATGACTTCTCAGAAAATTAACAGCGAGCACACAAGTGTATTCATGGTACAATACTTATTATGCATTACTTAGCAATGACCACAGTAATAATATTGGCAATAATCATAGTTATGTCCCTGGTGAATTACACTTGTACGATAGGTACCAATGCCTTATATGTTAGTACTGATTGTGCATAACATAGCATATAACATAATATATATACTGTCAGCGGTGCACAGTGGGTTACCAATAAGGGTGTGGGGACCAAGTGTAACACCTGTCTGAGATGGCTGCTGGGCGACAGTGTGTCTCAGTTGGTGACGGTTGGAAGCATTCCTGGCCAAGGTAGTTGCTGGGTGGCAGTGTGCCTCAGTTGGTGAGGGTTGGGAGCAGGCCAGCCTAGGTAGCTGCCAGTTGGCAAGATGCCTTAGTTGGTGAGGTTGGAAGCAGGCCAGGCTAAAGTAGCTGCCAAGTGGAAGTGTGCCTCAGTTGGTGAGGGTATGAAGTAGGCCTGGCCAAGGTAGCTGTTGGGTGTCAGAGTGCCTCAGATGGTGAGGGTTAGAAGCAGGCCAGGCCAAGGTAGCAGCAGGGTGGCAGTATGCCTCAGTTGGTGAGGGTTAGAAGCAGGCCTGGCCGAGGTACCTGCTGGGCAGCAGTGTGCCTCAGTTGATGAGGGTTGGAAGCAGGCCAGGCCAAGGTAGCTGCAGGGTGCCTCAGTTGGTGAGGGTGGGAAGCAGGCCAGTCTGAGATGGCTGCCAGATGACAGTGTGTCTCAGCTGGTGAGGTTTCTAAGCAGGCCTGCCTGAGATAGCTTCTGTGTGGCAGTATGCCTCAGTTGGTGAGGGTTAGAAGCAGGCCTGGCCAAGGTAGCTGTCAGGTGGCAGTGTGCCTCAGTTGGTGAGGGTTGGAAGCAAGCCAGGCCAAGGTAGCTGCAGGGTGGCAGTGTACCTCAGTTGGTGAGGTTTCGAAGCAGGCCTGGCTGAGGTAGAAGCAGGCCTGGTCAAGGTAGCAGCCGGGTGACAGTGTACATCAGTTGGTGAGGGTTGGAAGCAGGCTTGGCCAAGGTAGCTGCCGGGCAACATTGTGCTTCAGTTGATGAGGGTTGGAAGTAGGCCAGGCCAAGGTAGCTGTCGAGTGACAGTGCGCCTTGGTTGGTGAGGGTTAGAAGTGGCCGACCTGAGGTAGCTTTTGGGCATCACTGTGCCTCAGTTGGTGAAGGTTGGAAGCAGGCCTGGCCAAGGTAGCTGCCAGGCAGCAGTGTGCCTCAGTTGGTGAGGGCTGGAAGCAGGCCAGGCCAAGGTAGCTGCCAGGTGGCAGTGTGCCTCAGTTGGTGAGGGTTGGAAGCAGGCCAGGCTAAGAGAGCTGCAGGGTGGCAGTGTGCTCAGTTGGTGAGGGTGGAAGCTGCCTGTCTGAGATGGCTGCCAGGTGACAGTGTGTCTCAGTTGGTGAGGTTTCAAACAGACCTGGCTGAGGTAGCTTCTGGGTGGCAGTATGCCTCAGTTGAGTGAGGGTTAGAAACAGGCCTGGCCAAGGTAGGTGCCAGGCAGCAGTGTACCTCAGTTGGTGAGGCTGGAAGCAAGCCAGGCCAAGGTTGCTGCAGGGGTGGCAGTGTACCTCAGTTGGTGAGGTTTGAAGCAGGCCTGGCTGAGGTAGAAGCAGGCCTGGTCAAGGTAGCAGCCGGGTGACAGTGTACATCAGTTGGTGAGGGTTGGAAGCAGGCCTGGCCAAGGTAGCTGCCGGGCAACATTGTGCTTCAGTTGATGAGGGTTGGAAGTAGGCCAGGCCAAGGTAGCTGTCGAGTGACAGTGCGCCTTGGCTGGTGAGGGTTAGAAGTGGCCGACCTGAGGTAGCTTTTGGGCATCACTGTGCCTCAGTTGGTGAAGGTTGGAAGCAGGCCTGGCCAAGGTAGCTGCCAGGCAGCAGTGTGCCTCAGTTGGTGAGGGCTGGAAGCAGGCCAGGCCGAGGTAGCTGCCAGGTGGCAGTGTGCCTCAGTTGGTGAGGGTTGGAAGCAGGCCAGGCTAAGAGAGCTGCAGGGTGGCAGTGTGCCTCAGTTGGTGAGGGTTGGAAGCAGGCCTGTCTGAGATGGCTGCCAGGTGACAGTGTGTCTCAGTTGGTGAGGTTTCGAAACAGACCTGGCTGAGGTAGCTTCTGGGTGGCAGTATGCCTCAGTTGGTGAGGGTTAGAAGCAGGCCTGGCCAAGGTAGGTGCCAGGCAGCAGTGTGCCTCAGTTGGTGAGGGCTGGAAGCAAGCCAGGCCAAGGTTGCTGCAGGGTGGCAGTGTACCTCAGTTGGTGAGGTTTTGAAGCGGGCCTGGCTGAGGTAGAAGCAGGCCTGGTCAAGGTAGCAGCCGGGTGACAGTGTACATCAGTTGGTGAGGGTTGGAAGCAGGCCTGGCCAAGGTAGCTGCTGGGCAGCAGTGTGCTTCAGTTGATGAGGGTTGGAAATAAGCTAGGCCAAGGTAGCTGTTGAGCGACAGTGTGCCTTGGTTGGTGAGGGTTAGAAGTGGCCGAACTGAGGTAGCTTTTGGGCATCAGTGTGCCTCAGTTGGTGAAGGTTGGAGGCAGGCCAGGCCGAAGAAGCTGCCAGATGGCAGTGTGCCTCAGTTAGTGAGGGTTGGAGGCAGGCCAGGCAGATGTAGTTGCCGGGTGACAGTGTGTCTCAGTTTGTGAGAGCTGGAAGCAGGCCAGGCTGAGGTAGCTGCCGGGCAGCAATATGCTTCAGTTGGTGTGGGTTGGAAGCAGAACATGCCGAGGTAGCTGCCAGGTGGCAGTGTGCCTTAGTTCGGGAAGCAGGCAAGGACATGGTAGCTGCTGGGTGGCAGTGTGCATCAGTTGGTATGGGTTGGAGGCAGGCCAGGCCGAAGAAGCTGCCAGGTGGCAGTGTGCCTCAGTTGGTGAGGGTTGGAGGCAGGCCAGGCAGATGTAGTTGCCGGGTGACGGTGTGTCTCAGTTTGTGAGAGCTGGAAGCAAGCCAGGCTGAGGTAGCTGCCGGGCAGCAGTATGCTTCAGTTGGTGTGCGCTGGAAGCAGGCCATGCCGAGGTAGCTGCCAGGTGGCAGTGTGCCTTAGTTCGGGAAGCAGGCAAGGACATGGTAGCTGCCAGGTGGAAGTGTGCCTCAGTTCGGGAAGCAGGCCAGGCCATGGTAGCTGCCGGGTGGCAGTGTGCCTCAGTTGGTATGGGTTGGAAGCAGGCAGTCTGAGATGGCTGCCGGGCAACAGTGTATCTCAATTGGTGAGGGATGGAAGCAGGCCAGGCCAAGGTAGCTGCCAGGTGGAAGTGTGCCTCAGTTCGGGAAGCAGGCCAGGCCATGGTAGCTGCCGGGTGGCAGTGTGCCTCAGTTGGTATGGGTTGGAAGCAGGCAGTCTGAGATGGCTGCCGGGTGACAGTGTTTCTCAGTTGGTGAGGGATGGAAGCATGCCAGGCCAAGGTAGCTGCCTGGTGGCACTATGCCTCAGTTGATGAGGGTTAGAAGCAGGCCTGGCCAAAGTAGTTGTCAGGTGGCAGTGTGCCTCAGTTGGTGAGAGCTGGAAGCAGGCCAGGCCAAGGTAGCTGCCCGGCGGCAGTGTGCCTCATATGGTGAGGGTTGGAGGCAGGGCAGGCCAAGTTTCCTGCCGGATGGCAGTGTGCCTCAGTTGGGGAGGGTTGGAGGCAGGTCAGGTCAAGGTAGCTGCCAGGTGGCAGTGTGCTTCACTTGGTGAGGGTTGGCAGCAAGGGACCAGTCCTTTTTATTGTATTTATACGTGACATTGCAGAGTGACTGGAAGGAAAAGTATGCCTCTTTGCAGATGACACAAAGTTCGGCAACAGGGTTAATACACAAGGGGGGAGAGGAAAGGATGAGAAGGGACTTGGCAAGGTTGGAGGAATGGTCAAATGTATGGCAGCTTAAATTCAATACAAAGAAGTGCAAAGTAATGCACCTGGGAAACAAAAACCCAGGGAAGAGTACACAGGGGGATACTAACAACAACAAGCATTTGTCAATGCCGAATGTTTGCTTGCTGGCATTGGCATTGGTAGTGTAGAAGTTACAGGGGGGCAGCAAAGTATTGAACTGAGCCAACCCCACCACCACCCTGCAGAGAGTGACAGGCATTGGGGTGTGCCTTTGGGTCATCAGGCATAACAACCACACCATTTCACCACACCCTACCCTGCAGACACTGACAAGTGTCACGGTGTGCCTTGGGGTCTTTGGCCCTTATGCGCACCCCATTCCATCAGGAAATACAGTGAGATGGGTGCGGTATAGGAGAATGGGGTGAAGTTTGGACCCGAAGAGTCCGAGGCACACCTTGATGACATTCACTGGCTGCAGGGTGTGGGTGGGGGTGGAATGGTATGAGCATTGCAGGCAATAATCCCAAGTCACACCCCTGATGCCTGTCATTCTCTACAAGGTGGGGCGTTATGGTCGGAAACCCTAATGCCTCAGGCATTCGTTGGCATTTTCACTCCAAATTTTCAACTTTGTTTTTTTGTGACCCCCAACTCATGAACAGTGGCAATATCAGTTTGTTAGCCGAAAACTGCTTTTGCACAGTGACTATGGCATTTGGCACCACAGGTGCAAAAACACATTCTGAATAGAATGTGAAAATGACAGCGGTACTGTTCATGGGAGGTAAA
This sequence comes from Neoceratodus forsteri, assembly GCA_016271365.2. Classification (NCBI taxonomy): domain Eukaryota; kingdom Metazoa; phylum Chordata; order Ceratodontiformes; family Ceratodontidae; genus Neoceratodus; species Neoceratodus forsteri. The sequence continues at coordinate 77,480,171 of CM028133.1, read as the reverse complement.
ATGGCAATGTTGAAAATCTGCTGTGAAATCTTAAAAACTGGTGAAGTCACAAGTCATGAGAAACTACAGTAACGACACCAGAATGTAACCGCTAGTTTGGGGATTTTTACAGCAGATTGTTAACACAGGCATTTTGGGACCTCCGATCATGAACAGTGTCAGTGTGATTTTCTTTATCTGTCCCAAACAATGATTTCCCACAGCGACCACGCATTTCTGCGCTGAAAGTGTGAAAACACATTTCAGCCATGTTGTGGAAAATGACAGCTGTACTGTTCATAAGGAGGTGTGGAAAAATGCCACTGGTGAAATCTGGACTGAAAATATTACAAATTCATGAACTTACGAGGGTGCGTGGAAACTGCGCAATGCTCACTCATAACACAGTCATTTTATGGAGTTTTGTCACCAAGTTTTCAACATAGCCATTTTAAGACCTCAGCTCATGACCAGTGTCACTGTGATTTTCTTAATCTGTCCCAAACATTGTTTTCGCGAACCGACCATACCATTGTGCGCTACATGTGCGGAAACACATTTTGGGCGAGATGTGAAAAATGGTAGCTGTACTGCTCATAAGGCAGTGCGGTAAAATGGCACTGTTGAAAATCTGGTGTGCAAATATTACAAATTCGCAAACTTGCTAGCGTGCGTAGGAACTGCACAACATGTGCTCCTAAAACAGTAATTTTTGTGATTTTTCCAGATTTTCAACATAACCATTTTAACACCTCTGCTCATGACCAGTGTCACTGTGATTTTCTTAATGTGTCCCATACATTGATTTCGCATACCGAATGCGCCCATTGTAAAGCGCCACATGGGCAGAAATACGCTAGGGCTAGATGTGAAAAATGACAGCTGTACTGCTCATAAGGAGGTGTGGTAAAATGGCAATGTTGAAAATCTGGAATGAAAATATTGAAAATTTGTGAACTTACGAAGGTATAGAACTCTGCAACGCACGTCAGAAACAGTCATTTTAGGAATTTTTCACCAAATTTTCAACATAGCCATTTTAAGACCTCTGCTCATGAACAGTGTCATGGTGATTTTCTTAATGTGTCCCAGACATTGATTTTGCCCACCGACTGCTTCATTGTGCACTAAGCATGGGCGGAAGCACGTTTTGGGCAGGATGTGAAAAATGACAGCTGTACTGCTCATAAGGAGGTGTGGTAAAATGACAATGTTGAAAATCTGGAGTGAAAATATTGAAAATTTGCGAACTCACGAGCTTGTGTAGGAACTGCGCAACGCACGCTTGTAAAACAGTCATTTTTAGGAATTTTTTCACCAAATTTTCAACATAGCCATTTTAAGACCTCTGCTCATGAACAGTGTCACTGTGATTTTCTTAATGTGTCCCATACATTGATTTTGCACACTGGCTGCGCCATTGTGTGTTACATGGGCGGAAACACGTTTTGGGTGAGATATGAAAAATGACAGCTGTACTGCTCATAAGAAGGTGTGGTAAAATGACAATGTTGAAAATCTGGAGTGAAAATATTGAAAATTCGCGAACTTACGAGAGTGCATAGGAACTATGCAATGCACACTAGTAAAACAGTAATTTTTAGGAATTTTTCCACTAAATTTTCAAAATAGGCTTTTTGAGAGCCCACCTTATGAACATTGGCAGTGTCGTTTTGTTAATCAGTACCGAAAGGTGATTTCATGCAGTGACTGCGAAATCACCCTTCGGGCCTGATTAACGCCATGAAAGTGACAGCATTCATGAGAAGGGTTCCCAAAAACCCCATGTTGAAAATTTGGTGCAAAAATTCCAAAAAATGCCCGAGATATGCAGCAAAGTTGAAAAACCCTATCTATTACATTATACAGCTTACCGGCATTTCCTCAGTTCGTGGTTGGCTTTGAAGAGTGCAGGCGTGTTCCCGGTCCACGAAGATTTTCGTGCCGGACTCGAAGATAAGTATGGGGTTGAGAAGTGTGGGAGCAGGGTGCACAATGGGCGGGTGCAGGTGGGGGCAGGGAGACTGAGAGGGACCATTTTTAATTTACAGTTTTTGTTTTTTAACTATTAAGAAGACGCAGGACGCTTGCCACGCTGAGGTGAGCTCCCAGCATGGCTGCTGGAAAGGCTGTTTGGGGCTGGAGCTGACGGGGGATTGGGCACCCCCGTCGGCCATGCGGACGGGTGCCACACTGGGGTGGGCTCCCAGCATGGCACCAGGAAAGCTTTGGGCGGCGTGGAGCCGACGGGCATTGGCCACCCCTGTCGGCTAAAACAGTATGTGCATGGGGGGGAGCACGTCAGCACGCAATATGCGAGCGTGCATGTTGGGGGGGCTCTGCTCATTGAAGCGGAGCTCTCCCTTTCAACTGTATGCCACTGCATTTTCAACTGCTGTCATAGACAGCTGGAGCAGTGATTGACGCACTGCGACCGCGCCTGCAAACACACTGACTGAATTGGAAGAGGCTGACACACATCTGGAAAACTCGGATAATGGCACTATATTTCTTGCACATGCGTGCAAGCAAACATAAACATGGAAAGGGACCTGGGGGTAGTCATAGTTGATGACTTAAAGGTAAGCAAGCAATGTGAGAAGGCAGTAAGGAGGGCTCGGAGTATACAGGGATGTATAGGGAGAGGCATCACCAGTAGAAAACGGGAAGTTGTTATTTATTTATTTATTTATTTATTATTTTATTTGCAAAATCTTTCACTAAAAAGACAACATGAGCTAAGGAACAGCTCATTTCCAGAAGCGTCCTGGGGGAAGGGGATTACAGAGGTTGGCAGAGCAAATAAACTTAATACAGTAATACAGTACAGGAACAAAAATTATTCATGACATTGTAGAAGATATACAGGACTAAAACACTATATAACAAGCCTGTGGGCAGTGAAGCAAAACCATAGGCTGGAAAACGTACATAGTAACACCTGGAGCTGAAGACCAGTCGGAGTGTAAAACACTGAAGTGCCAATATAGTAGGAGGCATGGGATTAGTAAGTGCTAGTGTAAAACCTGAAGAAAAGAGGAGGCGAGGGGGGAGAGGGAGAAGGGGGAGGATGGGGGATAGATAGCCAGGCCCTGGACCCCTTCAGGATGTTGAGAACCATGCATGGAAAAGGGATCAGAAGTGATTAGGAGGGAGGGATGGGAGGAGGAGGAGGAGGGGTTGGGGAAGACGGGAGACAGAGAGGGGGATAGTCTCTAGAATTATGAGGAGAAGGTGGAGATTGAGGGGTCTGAAGGGGGGTAGAGATATATAAGGGCAAGGAAGAGAAAATGTAGTGATTAGCTGAGATGTAATAGTGGGACAGGTAAGTGAGAGGGGTCTAAATTAGGTAGCGAGCATGGGGGATTGCAGATTATGTAGGGCAGAAGAGCGGTATGAGGCAGGCTAGGGAGAAAATAGAGATTAAAGGGGTGGGAGATGGAGAGACACCTCAAGGGAGATATGACCAGGAAGTAGGGAAGAGAAAGAGGGGGTAAGGAGGAGGCGGGAGGTAGGTTAGTAATAGGGGGTAAAGAAGGGTAAGCGGGGAGGGTACAGGGAGGGTAGTGGGGAAGGAGAGGTACTAGAGGTAGGAAGGGGTGTATCCCTCTGTACAGACAGTTGGTGAGACCCCAGCTGGAGTACTACATGCAGTTTTGGAGACCCCATCTCCACAAGGACATAGACTGGATGGAGGCAGTCCAGAGGAGGGCAACTAAAATGGTGCAGGGTCTGCAATTGAAGCCATATGAAGAGAGAGAGAGAGAGACTGAAGGTGCTTAATATGTATAACCTTGAGGAAAGGAGGGAGGGGGCATGATAGAAACTTTCAAGTACCTCAACGGAATGAACAAAGTCCAAGAGAGTAGCATCTTTCAGAAAAAGAGATGTGCAAGAACAAGGGGCACAATTTGAAGACAGAGGGGGGACGGCTCAGGGGCAACATGAGGAAGTATTTTTTCATTTAGAGGGTGGTGGACGCATGAAATGGCCTTCCTGAGGAGGTCATGGGGTCACAAAACAGTGGGGGAAATTCAAGAATGTGTGGGACAGACATAAGACAATTCTGGTGGGAGTTAGGAAGAAGCAGATTGTTGGTTAACTAGGATCTGCAGCTTATCCGATAGGTTGAGAAATGGGTAGACTGGGTGGGCCAAGCAGTCCTTATCTGCTGTCATAGTTTGTTTTTATGTTTCTGTGTTGGAGGCAGGCCAGGCTGAGGTAACTGCCAGGTGGCAGTGTACCTCAGATGGTGAGGGCTGGAGGCAGGCCGGGCCAAGTTAGCTGCCGGACAGCAGAGTGCCTTATTTGGAGAGGGTTGGAGAAAGGCCAGGCCAAGGTAGCTGCCTGGCAGCAGTAAGCCGTAGTTGGTGAGGATTGAAGGCAAGCCAGGCTGAGGTAGCTGCCAGATGGCAGTGTGTCTCAGTTGGGGAGGGTTGGAGGCAGACCAAGCTGATGTAGCTGCTGTATGGCAATGTGTCTCAGTTGGTGAGGATGGAAGCAGGCCAGGCTGAAGTAGCTGCTGGCTAGCAGTATGTCTCTGTTGGAGAGAGTTGGAGGCAGACCAGGTGAGGTAGCTACTGGATGGCAGTATGCCTCAGTTGGGGAGGGTTTGAGACAGGCCAGGTGAGGTAGCCGCTGGGCGGCAGTGTGTCTCAGTTGTGGGGGGTTGGAGGCAGGGCACGCTGAGATAGCTGCCAGGTGGCAGTATGCCTCAGTTAGTGAGAGTTGGAAGCAGGCCAGGTCAAGGTAGCTGCCAGGTGGCAGTGTGCCTCACTTGGTGAGGGTTGATGGCAAGTTCCGGCACCACAGTGGCTCTTGCTACTGGGCTAGGGAGCTTACTCTCACTGCATGAATGCTGTGTGCATGTGAGGTCAAGAGTGGCTATGCCCAGGCCTTGGGAGGAAGTAATGTTTGAGGGAGAAAACTGGGGAAGTAAATTCCCTGCCCTTGCCATCTGAATGATGGCAGAAATGCAAGAACCAGATATATCCCTGGCTACAGGGTATATCGCTGGGATGATGGCAGAGACAGTGGGGCAGAAAAAGCTAGAGGCAAATAAAAACAAAAATCAGCCTTTGTCAATCAAAATCAGGTGATAATAGCACACATACATTGCAAATGATACCTTACTGGATTAACAAAATTGTTTTCGAAGCTAGCTTTCAAGAGTAATACTCACTTGGTCAGGTCAGTTGAGCGAAGTTATTATTGTCAGCTTCCCCTCCATAAATCTCTGTTTTTGAAGCAAAAATCATATTTTTGCATAAAATATGAGCAGGGGTGTCATTTAGGGATTGCCAGGGGTTGCGGACTAGGTCCCTATGATTTCTTTGCAACCCCTATGATGTCCACTGCTGCCCTGATAAAAACTAAAATGATGTTTGCCTAGGATTTGGTTATATCAAATGTGGCTAGCGGGGAATCTTTGCAACCCTCTATGATTCTGATGAAATGAGACTTTGCAACCCTTTGATTCCTGTGAAATAATGCTACTGAATATGTTTTTTTTTGCTTGAAAATAGTGTGTGGGGGGGTCATAATTTTTTTCTGCTATGTCAGCATGTTCCCAAAAAAATCTTTACAAAAATGTGAGGGCCGGTTAATCACGCAGCCCTACTTACAATAACACCCAAGTTCTTTCCTTGGTCAGCTACTGTATTCAGGTTTTCCTTACATTGTTTTGTTCTCTCTAATGCCTACATTTGTACACTCCTGGGCTGTGTTTGTAAATAGGCACGTAAATGTCTAGTGTACTTAGCCAGTTAACAAAAAAAAAGTATGCATTTTAATTAATACTGTACTTTTGCAAACTCCTCACCTGAACCATCAGTGTCTACTAGCTGAGATTCCAGGTCAGGGATGTTCTAGCTGTCCAAAGGACTACGTGATCCAGCTGTGTCAGTAGTTGTAATCTAGTATAGTGCTGACAGAAGAGAAGCTGAGTCCACCTTACCTGCTCCTCCTGCAGCACAGCAGTGAGTACTGAGTATATACACACATTCAAGTTTAAAAGGGAACTCAAGTCAACATTTACAGAAAATATGTTGAGCAGAATGTATTGATTTGTAGGTGTAGTCCTAGTAAGTGCATCGCTTTCTTTGCTGAAAGGATTTTTTTTCTAAATTTGTTTGCTGCTTTTATAGCCCCTGGGGGTCTCCATGTTGGCATTTTTAATGGCTGTTCATGTTCCTGCAATGCCTCCTGTCCCATATGACATGTCATGCATCCAGAACCATTAAATCAGAGAGTAATAACTGCTGCAGCAGCAATTTACTATCAGGAGCCTGAAATTCTGACTTCAGCTACAGAACTGTCTAATCCAACTGTTCGGTTCCTAGGTATGTGTCTAGGTCTAGCCATCAGATGTGAATGTTTTGTTTTTGAAGCTTTTCATTTTATCAAACTACACACAGCCATTAAAAAGGCACAAAGATCACCCAAGGTCACAAATGTTATAATTATTGAAGACTTGAGCTGTTTCCTTACAGAGTAGCCCACTCAATTATCCCTCAGGTGTTTGCCATATGTTAATGTAGCCTTCGTTAGAGCTCCCTGGACAAGGAGAGTTAATTTATTGCTGTAAACCTGACAGGTGGGATGGACAGCTCTTGTTGAAGTAGAAGGTCCTGGAAGCATCACTGTCATATTGGGACAGGAGGCATTGTAGAAACAAGAAGAGCAATAGAAAATACAAACATTGAGATCCCCGGGGGCCATAAAACCAGCAAAGTTAGAGAAAGCTCCTTTCAGCAAACAAAAGAAAAGAATTACTAAGACCACACCTACAAATCAAAACACTCTCCACAACATTTGCTTTGTAAATTGTGATTTTAGTTCCCCTTTGAAGAGCATCTCTGCACTTCAGTAAGTACTTTCATGAATACAGTATTATACTGTATCTCATCTATTACAATTTACTATAGAATACTTATTTTTCATTTTATCTCAAAAATGCATGACACACACAAGAGAACCCTAGAAAAAGGGAAGAGTAGGAAAGCAGTAGATCAATTACAGTTTGCAGCATAAGTTAAAGGTAGAAAAAAACAGGCAGACTAGATGGGCCAGGTGGTCCTTCTCAGCCGACAACTTCTATGTACTGTATCTATGTATCTTTCCTTTTCAATGTTTACAGCACCTCGTGGTTATCTATTCCAAAAGCCTCTATAAAAAGCATTTGACATTTCTTAGCTAACTTCTCAGTGTTTTTATTTATGACATCGTAGTGCTCACCATGACAATAGACTGTGATGTGACAAACAGCAGTTGTGTGGTTAGCAGGGGAGAGTCAGATACAGTTTGAAAGACTCAGTGACATAAGTACTGCATTGTCTACAATATTTAGTGGACCAGCAACAATGAAAAGTATCAAAATTAAGAAAAAGAAAATACTAACATTTAAATTAAACATAACTGGTGTAAATTTTGAAGTTTAATGTTTATGTAATATTATTATTATCATAGTACTGATTACTCCTGTTCATACTGTGCAACCCTCAATGTCATTCTCCCTCAGTAGCCTATCTAGTCCTACTTTGAAAACCTAGAAAATGTTAAGATCTACGACCTCACCAGCTAGGCTATACCACACATTAACCACCCTCTATGTGAAGTAATGCTTTCTAAAGTTTACCCTTATTCAGAATCTCCTCAGCTGAAGTGGATGTCCTCTAGTTCTGCTCACAATCACCAGTGCAAATATCTGTGTTTTTTCCACCACATCTGCCCCCTTCAGTAGTTGTAAAACAGTAATCAGGTCATCTATTATCTTCCTCTTCTCTAGATGAACTATTTTAAGAATGTCCACCCTCTTCTCATAGCTCTTGCCCCCTAAGTCACTAATCAGCTTGATAGCTCTGTGCTGGGCCCTCTCAGTACAGTACTAAAGGTATACCAGTTGCTACCCTCTTTTGGAGGTACAGTCCTTTGGAAGCGACATTGAAGAGTCATATCCACGTCACTATAACAATTCATCAACATGATCTGTTTTGCTACCATGTTTTACTAGAAAATGCATTTTTGTTTTAAATTTATTGGTCTTTCCCAGGTTTTCTCATAAATTTTGCCTATTTTTCCATGAAGTCTGCATGAAAAGTTTTCATCCAGATGGTCTTTCCTCTCATAGAGCACTTGCAATAACATCATAGTGTTTACCATGAAACAGACTGGGATGTCACAAACGCAGCAGTTCTGGGATCAGTTGGAGACAGTCAGATGTTTCCGAAGCATACAATGGAACCAGCGCTTGTTAAGTAAGCAACAAGATATGTCAGGGTGTGTAGTAATGCTAAATTACTGCATGCCTCAGGTAGGTTGTGAGGCACAAGGTGCAGCCAAGTGCAGTAAAAATAAAGTTGTTTTAGAAGTTAAAAATGAAGAAAAAGTAAAATCTGAATTGTATGATAACTATGAAATTAATGCATGGACATATTACCAGTTTTGAACAACTGGGAACAGAGAGAAACTAACGACCTAGAAAACATCTGATTCCAATGATATTACTAGAAATACAATGGTATAAATGCTTTATCTTAGTAGATACCATCCCTGCTCTTATCTGACAAGTTTTTCCTTGTCTCTGGGGGCTGCCCAGGTGAAAGTAAAAAAAAAAATCCCTTATACTTTGCTTTTAAAACCAGTAAGGCATTATTCCACTCTCTCCCATCTCAGTGCCCTGGCTAACATTTCAATATTTATAAAGCAGGTTGTAGTGGTACAGTGTAGTTCTGTGAGTTTTGAGATGCAGATTTGTATCTTGTCACATAGAAACATAGATGCTGCCAGCAGATATAGACCAAGGGTCCAGCTACGCTGGCCAGAACAATGTCCTATCTATCCCCATGACCTACCATCTTATAGTGGTATTTAGTCCTAGCTCCTACTTCAATCCATCCCCTTCCCTCCCTCTATCAACTCCCACCTTCCTAACTCCTCCTTTAGGTCTTACCAGCCCCTATACCTATTCCATTCATTCTTTAACCTGTTTGTAGTCCCCGTTCCCACCACCTCCACTGGCAAGCTGTTCCACAGTTCCTCCACTGTCTCGGTAAAGTAAACTTTCCTTACATCCCCCTGAAGTTCCCACTGAAGAATCTCCAGTCAAGCTCTTTTGTTACTGCACCACTGTACCTGGTAAACAAGTCTTCACTGTTTACTTTGTTAATTTCCCTCAGGAATTTGTATGTCTCTATCATGTCACCCCTCTCCTTCCTGGCCTCCAGTGTGTACATGTTAAGGTCGCCAGCCATTCCTAATAGGATCTGCCCTGTTGGTCTTGGATCATCCTGGTGACATCAAAACAAGAACGGCAGAGTGCACAAGAAGGAGAATGTTTGAGTGCCAGGTGGTTTGCTGTAAAAAAGGGTTTGCTGTAGATCACAAAAAGGCAGCACTGAACCCTTGCACTTTGAACCACTGCAGATGCGTCCTGGTTGGGGGGGGGCAGACCTCATGGGTGAGATTACAGTTAAATACTAGTGCATTAAAGGCACAGTGGCCACAATTGATACAATCCAATGCAATACAAAGAAGCCAAAACTAGGGTGCAGACAATACTCACAGATAAGGTGGGCAAGTGACAAGTGATGATAAGTGATACTCCTCGTGAATAGCACAACAGTGTTGTTAACAGCTATTAGGGTACAGGATCACAGAATGGAAATCTACACTAGTGCTCGACTCCAGCCAAGCTGGCAATGTTGCAGGGTGAACCCAGGAGTCTGGTAGCTGGAAGAGACATTTTAAATTAAGAAAAAGCAGTGACAGTTGCTATGTGTTTCTAAAAGAAAAAGAAAATATAGTTGAAAAAAAGACATTAATAATTCTAAAGTTATGCATGGAAACAGAAAAAAATATGTGCCAGAGTCAACAACTGATTGACCGTCAAGGCATTTGTCAGAAAATACAAGACGCAGTTATAACAAGGATTTGTCAATGCTGAATGCTTGCTTGCTGGTATTAGCATTGGAAATGCAGGAGTTAGAGAGCTGCAGAATAGGAATGGCAGTGAAGTATTGAACTTCACGTCAACCCCACCTCCACCCTGCAAAGATAGACAGGCATTGGGGTATACGTTTGGGTTGTCGCATGTAACGTTCATGCCATTTCACTTCACCCTATCCTGCAGACACTGACACATGTTGAGGTGTGCCTTGGGGTGTTCGACTTTACAGTCACCCCATTCCATAGGAACATACGCTGAAATGGGTGCAGTACCGGAGAATGGGTTGAACTCTGGGGCCGAAGAGTCCAAGGCACACCTCGATGCCTGTTACTGGCTGCAGGGTGGTGGGGTGGGGGTGGAATGGCATGAGCATTACAGTCGGCAATCCAAAGGCACACCCCTGATGCCTGTCATTCTGTACAGGGTGGGACATTATGGTATGGTTAGAAACCCTAACACCCTGGGCGTTTGTTGGTATTTGCACTACAAATTTTCAACATGGCTTTTTTGTGACCCCCACCTCATGAAAGCATTTGGGACCTCTTCTCATGAACAGTGGCACTGTGATTTTGTTAATGTGTCCTGAACTTTGAGTTCCCACAGCGACCATGCCATTCTGCACCAGATGTATGAAAACACAGATCGGGCAGGATGTAAAGAATTACAGCTGTACCATTCATAGGGAGGTGTGAAGAGATGGCAATGTTGAAAAACTATATTGAAAATATTAAAAATACTCGAACTTCCGGGCTTATGTGGAAACTGCACAACGCATGTATGTAACACAGCCATTTAGTGGAATTTTTTCACCAAATTTTCAACATAGGCATTTTGTGACCTCTGCTCTTGAACAGTGTCACTATGATTTTCCTACTCTGTCCCAAACATTGATTTCCCACAGCGACCGCGCTATTCTGCGCCAGATGTGTAAATGCATATTTCGGGCAGGATGTGAAAAGTGGCAGCTGTACTGTTCGTAAGGAGGTGTGAAAAAATGCCAATGTTGAAAATCTGGAGTGAAAATATTACAAATGTGCGAAATTACGAGGGTGCGTGGAAACTGTGCAACATACGCTAGTAACACAGTCATTTCATGGACTTTTGTCATTAAATTTTCAACATAGACATTTTAGCACCTCTGCTCATGAACAGCGTCACTGTGATTTTTTTAATCTGTCCCAAACACTGACGTCCCACAGCGACCGCGCTATTCTGCACCAGAAGCACAAAAACACATTTCGGCCAGGATGTGAAAAATGACAGCTATACTGTTCATAAGGAGGTGTGGAAAAATGCCAATGTTGAAAATCTGGAATGAAAATACTACAAATTCACGGAGTTACGAGTGTGCATGAAAACTGCACAATGCACGCTTGTAAAACAGCAATTTTTTGGATTTTTTTCACCAAATTTGTCACATAGGGTTTTTGAGAGCCCACCTCATGAACACTGGCACTGATGTTTCATTAATCGGTCCCGAAAGGTGATTCTGCGCAGTGACTGCAAAATCACCTTTCGGGACCGAATAACAACGTGACAGTGGCTGAACTCATGAGGAGGGTTCCCAATAACCCCATGTTGAAAATTTGGTGCCAAAATTCCCAAAAATGCCTGAAATATGCACCAAAGTTGAAAAAAATCCTGTCTATGCCATTATACAGCTTACCGGCTTTTCTTCAGTTCGCAGTTGGCTTTGAAGACTGCAGATGTGTTCCCCGGTCCACCGAAGATCATCGCGCTGGGCTCTGGTGGTAAGTATGGGGCGAGGGGAGGTGTGGGGAGGTAGGGTGCGCAGTGGGTGGGTGCAGTTGGTGAAAGGGAATGGCAACCGGCGTGGTACTGTTTCCTTTCCTTCAAGGAGGAAAAAAAAAAAAGACGTCACAGGAAGGTTTTTATTTTTTTTCAGACTTGCTTTCAGCACACTGGGCTTGGCTCCCACTGTGCGACCTGCCTTTTTGGGGTGGGGGGACTTAAGCCGATCAGATTGGGCCCCCGTCACAAAGAATTACTCTTGTTTCGGGGCATGATGCTGAGGGGATTGGGCACCCTGGCATACAACAAATGGGGGAAGGGTTACATTATGCTGACGGGGAGTGGGCTCTCCCATCAGCAAATTAACTGGGTCAGGAGCATGCCGATAGGGGGATTGGCCACCCCCGTCAGCTTACATAGGGCTGTGAGGTGGCGGCAAGCTGTCGCCATGTTTACAAGAGATGTTGCACTAGGCAAGGTACCACCCTGCAATGATGGGTCGCTCCCTCATTGCAGCAGAATGGCTGATGCTGCAATGACAAGGCAGCCCCTCATTGCAGCGGTGAAACTGTTTCAACTTGGTGGCATTTTTGGAAACCAAATGTCATCAGCACAGTGTACCTGCATTGGTCCACCAGTGCCAAGCCTCCAAATGCAGTGCCCCTTTGGCCGCCACAGTGCCGCACCTCTACAACCCACTTCTCTCCTAAGCTGCCGCATAATGTTTCTTGCGCATGTGTGCAAGCAAACATGAAAATGGAATGACATCCCAATCCTCATTCAGACCTCTGGGAGAAATGGTCCCCATTGTGAACATTAATTGTTAATTAATTCTTCAGTGTATTACATTAAAAGTGATCAATTGTGGCCACGGTGCCGTTAATGCACTAATATTTAACTGTGATCTCAACTTGTTATTATTTAAGACAAAAAGGGCAGGGTAAGTTATGGTGAAAATATTCTGAAGTACTGTCTATAGAGTGACAAAGAAATGTGGCAGCTCTGTTAATCCTGTCAATGATGCGGGGGGTGGGGCAACAAATATGTTGCAGGTGATACCTTTTATTGGACTAACAAAATGGTCTTTGAGACTAGCTTTCGAAAGTCATACTCTTTGCTTCCACTAACCTGATGAAAAAAGTATAATTCTGGAAAGGTTTCAAAAACAAGTTTGTTAGCCAAAACAAGCATTTGTCAATGCCGAATGTTTGCTTGCTGGCATTAGCAGTGGAAGTGCAGGAGTTAGACAAATGTAGTATAGGAATGGCATTGAAGTATTGAACTGACGCCAACTCCACCCTCACCCTGCAGAGATGGACAGGCATTGAGGTGTGCCTTTGGGTTGTCAGCCATGACTGTCATGGCATTTCACCTCACCCTGCCCTTCAGGCACTGAGAAGTGTCGAGGTGTGCCTTGGGGTGTTTGAGCTTTACATTCACCTCATTCCATATGGAAATACGCTGAAATGGGTGCAGTATAGGAGAAAGTGGTGAACTTTGGGGCAAAGGGTACAAGATGCACCTCAATGCCTGTCACTGACTGGAGGGTGGGGGTGGGTGGTGAAATGGCATGAGCATTACTGTCGACAATCCCAAGTCACGCCCCTGACACCTGTCAGTCCCTACAGGGTAGGACGTTATGGTAGAAAACCCTAATGCCCTGGGCATTTCCTGGTATTTTTGCTCCAAGATTTCCACATGAACATTTTTGTGACCCCACCGCATGAACAGTGACACTATCAGTTTGTTAGGCGAAAGGTGATTTTGCACAGCGACTGCGCCATTTGGTGCCACAGGTTTGAAAACACATTTCGAACAGGATGTGAAAAGTGACAGGTGTACTGTTCATGAGGAGGTGTACAAAATGGCATTGTTGAAAATCTGGAGTGAAAATATAAAAAAAACTGGTGAAGTGACAAGCGTGCGTAAAAACTGTGCAATGTACACCCATAATGTAATGAGTTTGAGGATTTTTTACAGCAGATTTTCAACATAGGCATTTTGGGACCTTCGCTCATGAACAGTGTCATAATTTTCTTAATCTATCCCGAAAACTAATTTCCCACACCGACCGTGTTATTCTGTGCTGGAAGTGCGAAAACACATTTCGGCCAGGGTATGAAAGATGACAGCTATACTGTTCATAAGGAGGTGTGGAAAAATGTCAATGTTGAAAATCTGGACTGAAAATATTACAAATGTGTGAACTTACGAGGGTGAGTGGACATTGGGCAATGCACGCAAGTAATACAGTCATTTTATGGACTTTTGTCTCAGATTTTCAAAATAGCCATTTTAACACCTCTGCTCAAGAACAGTGTCACTGTGATTTTCTTAATGTGTCCCGAACATTGATTTCACAAACTGACCGCACCAATGTGCGCTACATGTGCGAAAACACATTTTGAGCGAGATGTGAAAAATGACAGCTGTACTGTCATAAGAATGTGTGGTAAAATGGCAATGTTGAAAATCTGGAATGAAAATATTACAAATTCTCAAAGTTACAAGTGTGCATAGGAACTGCGCAACACACGCTTGTTAAACGGTCATTTTGGGGAAATTTTTCACCAAATTTTCAACACGGTTTTTGGGGGCCTACCTCATGAACTGCGACACTGTTGTTTCATAAATCAGTCCTGAAAGGTGGTTCCATGCAGTGACCGCAAAATCACCTTTTGGGTCCAAATAACAAAATTACAGTGACTGAGGTGGGGTCCCAAGAACCCCATATTGAAAATTTGGTGAACAAAATCCCCAAAATGCCCAAGATATGCACCAAAGTTGAAAAAAAAAAAAATTATGCCATTATACAGCTTACCGGCATTTCTTCAGTTCACGGTCGGCTTTGAAGAGTGCAGACATTTTCCCGGTCCACCGAAGATCATCGTGCCAGCCTCCAGAGGTAAGTATGGGGTGAGATGGGGCACGAGTTGGGGGATGGGGGCAAGACAGTCAGCGAGGGACCGTTTTTTTCTTACAGGTGACTTTTTTTTTCCTTTTTGAAAGACGACACGGGACTTTTGCCACGCTGGAGTGGGCTCCCAGCGTGGCAGCTGGAAGGTTGTTTGGGGTGCCAGTGGAGCCGACCGGGGATTGGGCACCCCCGTCAGCCCTACGGACTCTTGCCACACTGGGGGTGGGCTCCCAGCTTGGCACCTGGAAGTATGTTGGGGGGGGCAGTGGAGCCGATGAAGATTGGGCACCCCCATCGGCCATACAGAATTTTGCCACACTGGGGTGGGCTCCCAGTGTGGCACCTGGAAGTCTGCTGGCGGGGCAGTGGAGCCAACGGGGAATTGGGCACTCTCGTCAGTCATACAGTCTGTGTGTGTGAAGGGGGAGTGCATGAGCACACTGGGGTGGGCTATCAGCGTGCTACTTGGGTGTTTGTTGGGGGGGGACTGTCTATGACAGCTGTTCCAATGCAGTGCTGACGTGTAGGCACTTTGCATACTGCCAACGGCAGTATGCAAACTGACTATACATTACCACCGCTGTTTGTAGCAGTATTTTGCTTGGAACTGTACGCCACTGCATCTGAACTGCTGTCATAGACAGCTCAGACATTTATTGGAGTGGTGAGGCCATGTCTGCAACAAGGAGCAGGGCATTGGAAGCGAGGTGCCACACCTACGAAACTTTGTATGGTGGCACTATGTTTCTTGCACATGCATGCAAGCAACCATAAAAAGGGTACCACCTGCAACATATTTGGTGTTTTTCCCCCTGTCTAAAGGGTAACTAGGACCAGCCACAGTGACCCACAATTAAAGGGAATAATTCATATTCAGTAGTTTGCATAGTTTGAAAGCACGTACAAAACTCTTTCAAATGAGGCAGTGAGCTCACCTGTAGGTGGAAGTACTCCAGCAATGTAGATGACTGAGTCTGTTCAATATTCATGCATTGCAGCCATTTGTAGAACACGGGGATGTCATTCACCAAGGAACAAACTTAGCTGTGCATGACTCAGTGTAGTTAGGCACAACTTGTTCCTCTATGACATCACAATGTTCTAGCACGCATTTGTCATTGTGTTGGGTTGACCATCCATGGCACTCCAGACATTACATCATGGGTTTTTGCCCACCTGATAGGCTAGTGATGCACATGACCTAGGA
Source organism: Neoceratodus forsteri (assembly GCA_016271365.2). Lineage (NCBI taxonomy): Eukaryota > Metazoa > Chordata > Ceratodontiformes > Ceratodontidae > Neoceratodus > Neoceratodus forsteri. Next base: position 77,464,370 of record CM028133.1, on the reverse strand, counting down.
TCAGATTTCTAGTACTCCCAGGTCCCAGAAGCCCCTGCTCTCCAGTTCAAATTGTGCATCTGATTAGGCTATAAGCACTCCAGGAGTTCCTGTTGTTCTACATTAAGAAGGTAGGCCTGCATTCTTTGGGAGAATTGTTTGTTTTTTGCTTAGGTATTGGTTAAGTAACCATCTGTGGGAGCCTGCCTAAAGATTGGGATGTTTGTCCTTTGGAGTAGATAATTATAGAGAAAAATCATTGGAGACTGCAGCTCCACAGTGGAACCCTTTTCCTTGTGCTTCTACAACTGGAAAAGAGACTGTTTATTTATAGTGTATGGTGGGACGTCGTTCTCCACCGAAATCCATCACTGTCGAAATGTTGTTCTCCTACACTAGTGACGTTCACAGTGCAGCAGAACGATTTTTTGTTCTACTGTACTGCGCACGTCACACACTGTGTCCTCGAGCAGCATGTGACAGTTAGGGCTCACTCCATAGACAGGACACAGTGAAAGCAGCAATGTGGGCGGCAGTACTAATGTTTAGCGTTAAAACATTCAAAATGTAAAGTTCTTAAACAGTTAAAATGTGAAGCGTGAAAACGTTCAAAATGTAAAGTTCTTTTTTCCTTATAGTAACCCAGTAAAGATGTTTTGAAGCAGAAACATGCTGTAGTGATTTTTTTTCCCCCAAAAAAATGATGTTCCACCATACACTATAAAGAAAAGTTCATGGGGAACAGTTGACAACAGGGCTAATCTTTCACCTCGTTGGCACTATGATGACAGATTACCTCTCGAGCTGCGCTCTCGAGGTAATCCATCATCATAGTGCCAACTCAGGGAAAGAATAGCCCTGTTGTCAACTGTTCCCCATGCATTATCCTATATATAGTGTATAGTGGAATGCTGTTATGTATGAAATTCCATGCCTGGAATATGCTTGTTCTACTGCAGTAGTGATGTCATTATGTTGTTCTGCTGTAGTAGTGATGTCATTATGTTGTTCTGCTGTAGTAGTGATGTCACTACCGCAGCAGAACCACTTGGAATCCTGGCGCATTGTTGCTTTCCTCTTTTTAATTCTGGGGTGAGAGTATCATAGAACCTCTAGAGACTTTTCAAGTCAGTTTCATAATGAAAAAGAGAGAAAAAAAAAACACAAAGCACACATTTCACATAGTACAACTACACACTATAAAAAATATAGGATGAGCAACTTTATGCACAACCTGTGTGTTCTGTCACTTCAGGGTTCTGATTCCCATGGACCGCTCAAGCTTCACTCTCGAGGTCAGAGGGAATCAGAACCCCTCTGTGGCAGAACACACTGGTTGTGCATAGTTGCCCATCGAGTATTCTCTATGTTAATCACAGTGGAACTATTGATAGAGAGCTTTGTTATTACAGCAAACTGCTGCTCAGCGAATAATTTGTTTTTTGTTACTTAAATACTTGCTGGTTAAGGATTAATTTTTGGTGAACTAAGTTTTCAAACAACATGAAGTCTTGCTATATTATGACAGTAGCAGTTTGTCCCACCACTAGAACTGCTCCGGAGGTGAAATGGTTAATACCATTCCAGAATGGAACTTTGAGCACGAGCTCTAAGAAGCAGCTCTGTCTGTGATATTTCAAAACTGAACTGTCAGATTCTTTACTCCGCCTCAGTGAACAGTCGCTCCGGAGATTTCTCCTTCTGCTCGGTTCATTTCTCAGTTCAAACAGTGTTTTCTCGGCCCGATTCAACCGAGAATAGCTTTATGTTAACCGCAAAACCGTTCAGTTCAAGCTCTGTCTGTGGTAATCGTAAGTAATTTAAAAGGTTTTGTCTGTGTGGAACTTGTAAGTTTATCGGTTCGGTTTTGAACCGATCAGCGGGTTTAAAACTCATTAACTTTAAAGTTTAGCATTTTAGAGTGCGGTTCCCGGTTCTTATCGGTTCTAAAAAAAACAGATTTCATTACGTTTTTTTCAAATACCCGTGACACGGTTAGGAACCGATAAGGGTGTCTTGCCTGGCACTGCCGTTTAAAGGGCAAGTTTTTCTGGTTAGGCTGGCATTATGTCTGAGAAACCCAAAAGAAAAACCAGGCCCACTGGGTTTCAACACTGTGATGTCTGTGGGGAAGTCTTTGCCAAGGCTGACCCACACACCACATGTGTCTATTGTCTGGGGTTTGACCGCCTCCAGTCAGACTGCCAGATATGTAAGAATTTCCCTGCAGCCACCCTGGAAAAGAGATTGGGCAGTCTCAGGGAACGAGAGGCCAAAAAGTCCGCTGACCCGGATGGCCAGCCCGGTTCGGTGCCAACCGAACCGGAGGGAGTGCCCTCTGACCAGGGCGAGACTTCCTCGGGCAAAAGAAAAGCTGGTTCTGAGGAACCAGTTCCAGTAAAGAAAACAAGAAAGTCAGCAGGTTTGGAGTCCAAACCCCTTCTCCAACTGCTGCAGAGATAGCAAAAGCCATACAAATTGTCCAGTCATCTTTCATAGTTCGTCCGAACCGCCACTATCTGGCAAAAGGTCGGTTCGTCCGGTTCCAGTGGTTCAGGAATATGATGTTGAGGAGTTTTATGAACCAGAGGAGGGGGAGGATGATTATGAGCAGTATGAATGTGGCTGGGAAGGTCTGGGTGTGCCCATTGAACCGGACATTTCCCCAGACAGACCTTTAGAATCTCCCCCTATGCTATCTGAGTCCCCATCTCATTTTATGTTTTACAAAAAAGTTGCTGAAACCCTCCAGCTTCCCTTGGAAGAAGCTGTGGATGAGCAAGAGGAGCCTGATTTTGTAGAAATGATGGATATTCCAGAGTCTAGGAGATTGTATATTCCTTTGCATAAGTCTTTTAGAAGCAAACAATAAAAATTTTAAAAACTCCTAATTCTGTGCCTCCTGTAGATAAAAAGATGGACAGGAGGTACACATTGTCAGGTCCTGATACAGAATTCCTTTCTCAGCAATGCAGTCATGTTGGGGTAGTTCAGGCTGCAGCCTGTGATAAAGCTAATATTCCCTGGCTTCACATCCTCCTGACAAGGATTCCAGGAAGATTGATGCCATGGCGAAAAAACAGTATATGGCAGCCTCTCTGGGACTCAGGCAAGCAAACTATATGGCTTATGTAGCTAGGTATCAGAAATCTAGATGGGATACTGTTATGGAATTAGCCAAGCAAGCCCATGGCTAGCTGGCTAGCGAACTAGAACAGGTGGCTGCTGATGGCATTGAGGCTTCTAAGGTACAGTTTCATGCTGCTGTGGATGTTAATGATGTTGCCTCTAGGGTCATGGCCACATCTGTAGCTTTTCGTAGGTTGGCCTGGCTCAGGTGTACTAGCCTGTCACAGGATACCCAAACTAAGGCTATGGATTTTCCTGTGGTGGGAAATTCTCTGTTTGGGGAGCAGACAGAGAATTACATGAAAAAGATGGATGAATATAGGACTACTTACAAAAGTGCCCAAGCTAAGGAGCGGCAAGCCACTCCCCAGAGGCATACCCCCAGGGGTAGGGGTAGGCCTTTTCACAGGCCTTTTTATCAGACTCAGGCCTCCTCTGCCTATGCTCAGAGGGGCTTCTTCAGAGGCAGAGGCAGACGAGGGGTGGGCAGGCCTGCTCCCAACCCTCAGCCTAAAGCACCTGCTAAGCCGGCACCCTGATGGGGTGCCCAGGGCCGATTCTCCTTTACCGGTAGGGAGCAGGTTGGCTTACTTCAGTCAGAACTGGGCTTCTTTAACCTCAGACAAGTGGGTTCTGGAAGTAGTAAGCCAAGGTCTGGTTCTCAGCTTCAAAAAGTTTCCCAAGTTGAGAGCCAGATTTTTTCTACCTGCAAGTGCTTCAGAGACCCTTGCTCTGGAAGCAGAGGTCTCAACCCTGTTGGCTCTCAGAGCAGTAGAAAGGGTTCCTCCCCTGCACCAGGGCAGGGGTCTGTATTCCAGATACTTCCTTACCCCAAAAAAGACAGGAGAATGGCGGCCCATATTAGACCTCAGATATCTGAACAAGCATCTTTTGAAACCAAAGTTCAAAATGGTAACTCTGGCAATGATTTTACCCTCCCTAAGGCCAGGGGACTGGCTAGCCTCCCTGGACCTCAAGGATGCCTATTTTCACGTCCTAATCAGAAGCTCCCATCGAAAGTACTTCAGATTCAAACTACCCTCAGGTCATTACCAGTTCAGAGCAATGCCCTTCGGCCTTACCTCTGCCCCAAGGGTATTCACAAAGTGTCTGGCAGTAGCAGTGGCTCACTTAAGGAGGCAAAGGATTGCTGTTTTTCCCCTATCTAGACGATTGGCTCATAGTAGGCCAGTCCCCAGAAAAGGTAAAATCTCACCTGCAAGTCACCCAGCAGCTTCTCACCTCCCTGGGCTTTCTGCTAAATCTACCAAAGTCGGTTCTGGAACCAGTCCAGCTACTCACCTTTATAGGGGCAGAGTTGGACACAAAGCTAACCAGAGCTTTTCTTCCCTTGGAAAGGGTGAGGAATTTAGTGGCTCTGGCCTCCTCCTTCACTCTGCAGGTCTCTCGGCCAGCAAGACACTTTCTGCAGCTCCTGGGGCACATGGCTGCATCCACAGCTGTTGTGCAGGGAGCAAGATTTCAATTGAGAGACATTCAGTTTCACTTGAGAACCTATTGGTCTCAGAGAAGAGACCCCCTTTCCAAGTTGGTCCCAGTGACTCGAACCTTGATCCAGGCCCTCCAGTGGTGGCAGGATCAGAGCAATTTAAGATTGGGGGTCCCCTTCATTCCCCCTGCTCACAATTTGACTCTCACTACAGATGCTTCCCTTCTGGGTTGGGGAGCCCACATGGGCGACCTTTCCACTCGGGGAGTGTGGTCCCCAGGAATCTCTGCTCCACATCAATTTGCTGGAACTCAGAGCTGTCTTTTTAGCTCTTCAAGCATTTTCTGCATCTGTCCACAACAAGGTGATACAAGTCAGAACAGGCAACACCACAACAATGTGGTACATCAACAAACAGGGGGGCACTTTCGGTCTTCGGCCTTGTGCACCGAGGCAATGAAGTTGTGGTCTCTGGCCTATTCCCTGAACACTTGCCTCATAGCAGTTCACCTTCCAGGGAAGGACAATGTCCTAGCGGATGCTCTCAGCAGGATTTCCCAGGGCCATCACGAATGGTCCCTAGATCCTCAAGTGCTGGGGATAGTCTTTGCCAGATGGGGCACTCCTCAGATAGATCTTTTTGCAGCCCCAGACAATCACCAACTTCCTCTGTTCTGTTGCAGGGCTCCAGTGTTGGGCTCAGTCCCCCTGGATGCCCTTCTTCTGGATTGGGAGGGGAAGTTTCTTTATGATTTCCCCACCTTCCCTCTCCTATTCAAAGTATTAGTCAAAATCAGATCCCAGCCTTGCAGGGTGATTCTGATTGCCCCGGATTGGGCCAGGCAGCCCTGGTACCCACTCCTTCTGTCACTGACAATCCATCTTCCCCTTTGTCTCCCAGGAATCACAACCTATTAACTTATGCCCAGGGAAGGGTTTGGTATCCGGACCTCAAATCCCTCAACCTCAAGGCCTGGCTCTTGAGGAGTTAGAGTTGCTGATTTACACTCTCTCAGGGTGTTCTTGAAATCCTAAAGGCTTCCAGAAAGCCTTCCACTAGAGCTACTTATAGTTCTAAATGGAAAAGGTTTTCCATTTGGTGTGCTAGGAAAAATATTTCCCCAGAATCTGCTGATTTGCCCATTGTATTAGATTACATGGTCCATCTAATTCCTTGGGTCTCAGACCAGCTACCCTGAGAGTTCATTTGGCAGCTGTCTCTGCTTTTGTTTCAGCAGGAAAGTCATCCCCTCTTTCCACTCACCCTGTGTTTTCCAAGTTTTTTAAGGGATTACTCCATACTAATCCACCCTTTCGGGAACCGGCCCCTGCCTGGGACCTTAATGTTTGCATTGCCCAGTTAATGCAACCCCCTTTTGAACCTCTGTTTTCTGCAGAGCTTAAGTATCTAACTTGGAAAACTGTTTTTCTGGTGGCTATCACTTCTGCTAGATGCATAAGTGAGTTACAAAGCCTTGTCAGTAGAAATTGACTTTATCTCTTTCCACAGGGATAAGGTAGTCCTGAGGACTAATGGGAAATTTTACCTAAGGTGGTTTCAGATTTCCATCTCAACCAATCTATCTCCCTTCCAGTATTTTTCACTGATCACTCCTCTTCTGGTGAGAGGAGGTTGCACACCTGGATGTTAAGAGGGCTCTTAGTTATTATATAGAGCGTACCAAGGTCACAGGTTCGAATCCTCAACTTTTCCTCACCTATGGTGAAGTTGGGAAAAGGCAAACCTGCCACTAAGAGATCAATTGCCCGGTGGATTGTCTCTTGTATCCAATTCTGTTATCAGAAGCTGGGCAGAGATCCCCCCTCTGGCTTGAGGGCTCATTCTACCAGGGGTACAGCCGCGTCTCTAGCTGCTGCCAGAGACATTCCTATATTAGAGATATGCCAGGCTGCTACTTGGAAAACGGTACACACTTTCACCAAGCATTACTCCCTGGATGTCCAGGCCAGGAGAGATGCTCGGTTTGGCACAGCTGTTCTTCAGACCCTATTCCCTAAGTAGGTTCTGTCCCTCCTCCATGGAGGTACTGCTGTGAGTCTGCTACTGTCATAATATAGCAAGACTTCATGTTGTTTGAAGAAAAAATTACTCACCTTAGTAATGTTGTTTCTTCTAATGGAGTCTTACTATTATATGATCTCCCAGCCTGCCCCTCTCAGAACCTCTACTTGGGTGGGGTGCGGGCAGTTAGTGTGGGCACTATTTTTATGCCCTTTTAGTGTTTCTCCCCTTTTGGGGTTTGGGGGTGTTTTATTATCCTGTTGTTTTATTCTCTTGTTGTTAGAATTGTATTAGTAGTTCTGGTCCCTGACTTGAGTCTTGGGTGTTGGGACCAGCAATGATTGTTAATATTTAGGTAGCCATTTGGCTAGTGTAGTTACAGCTTCCACACAGACCTTAGTGAGTTTTGCTCGTAAAGATCTGACAGTTCAGTTTTGAAATATCACAGACAGAGCTGCTTCTTAGAGCTCGTGCTCAAAGTTCCATTCTGGAATGGTATTAACCATTTCACCTCCGGAGCAGTTCTAGTGGTGGGACAAACTGCTACTGTCATAATATAGCAAGACTCCATTAGAAGAAACAACATTACTAAGGTGAGTAATTTTTTCTTCTGTATCTCCTGGGCAAACCTAGCTAGGTGGCAATTGGGGATCTCGTTGTGCACTGTGTAGCACACCGACCTTGTTTTTCAATTTCTACTGTGGCTTTTTATGCAGTTTATGCTGAGAGAGAATTGCACACCAAGAGCAGATGTGTGCCAGGCACAGCAAATGGCCTAGTTCCCAAGCACGCCGACATTGCGCTGCTGAATCTGCGAGCGGCCTCCTCCCCCCACCCACCTCCTCGCGTCATGCCAAAGTCCGATGGACAGCCTTTGAGCTCCAAATGGGTCCAATTCACGGTAATCCCAAAAAATTCCCTCTTCTACTGGCGGCGCCTGGCCTTTCAGTCGGACTTGTGCAGACTAGGTTGTTTGCAACTCATGCTGCTACAGGTTCCCGGATGGATCAGCCGCCTGCATGGGCTTGCTACCGCGGCCTACACACTGGCATCCTCCTGCTTTTAGAGTCAGAAGATGGTAGCAGGGGAAGGAGAAACAAAAAAGGGGGGTTCTTCTCCAAGACAGACAAGAGGGAACAGATGTTTTTCATCAGGGGACCAATGTTGAATTTTCAATCGAATGGGTTTTTTTTTTCGTCCGGAAGGCCTTCAATGCAAGGAGGTCTCTTACAGGCCCATAAGGGAAACACAGCTGAACTTTGATCAGATCAGTGAAAGTGTGTCACAGCACGGGAGTTTCCACTATTCTCCCCTCCCATGCAGAGTCCGGTTGCACCATGTTGGGGATGAACTCCCCACTTACTTTAAACATAATTCTGGATATTCTGGATGATTTTATGGTTAGCCCCGCTAGGCCTAAGCACCTCTCTCAGTGGGTGTGGTCACTTTCTGCATTCCATTCCCACCCCTCCACTTGGTTACCACCACATGGGTCCCTCTCTATAGCCACCCACTGGTGAGTGCGAGTGGCCCTACAAACTCAGAGGCAAAATTTCTTATGACCTGCGAGTGCCCTCATGGCTGTCATGTCACCCAGGGGGACCTTTTTTCACAGCATACAGTGAAAGACACAGCAGGCCATGAAGAGCCTGGTTCTCTATGGTTATGTAAGAGGAGGGGCATGAGGCAAGAGTCACGGGTCAACCACCACTTAATGGGGACAGCGCTGATTACCTGCATGACTGTGCCCCCATTGAAGTCATATTGTGCGAGTAGGCAGACAGAACCTACCACTTGGGGCATCCAATCTCGGAGGCCCATTGTAACTCGTTCCTAATACTCCATTCCCCTTTTTGTCTCCCTCTCCCTCAGATGGTGAAAGCAAAGAAATGATCTTCATGCAGTTCTACCTTGATGTCCCACAATACGGGCTCACAATGCCCCACTTGCCTACACAATGACGACGACCTGTCGCTGGAGCAATCTCCAGTTCTGGGCTCTGACAATCCAGGCCCAGTGGGTCTAACTGGATGGATCCAGGGGTAGTCCTCCTCCAAAATCAGCAGGCCACGGTGGCCATGATGGAGAGCCAATAGAACTTTATGCTGAAGATCATGGAAAGGTTGGACTCTCTGACACAGCTCAAGGTACCACCCACACCTAGGCCACAGCCAGACCCTGAGAATCCAGGAGGAGGCACAGGGGACCATACGGATCCGATCAAGCCACTCCCGGACAAGCCAGTCCCCAATACAGGGGATGACGTTGGAGACAAGGAACTTCCTGAGGATGAGGATGGTGCAGAGTCCGATGAGGAGGAGATGGAATCACAGGCAGTACCATCCCTCACATCTACGCTATGTTCATTTGACCTGATCCCAGGCCTTATGAGGATAGTTAAGACCACCATGTAGTTTGAGGTCAAGGAGGGCCAAGTTGAATCGAAACTTGACACCATGATCCAACAGAAGATGGCCGCTAAGGAGACTTTCCCCATATGCCCGGCAATTGATGACATCTTTAGCAAGGAGTGGGAATCCACAGAGCCTGGTAGGATGTCATACAAGAGGAGCCTGGATCACATGTTTCTGGTCCAGGAGGACAAGGCAAGCACTTGGTGCACTTCCCCCATGATTGACCCACAAGTTGCGGCACTCAGCAAAAAGACGGTGCTGCCATGCAGCACCATATCGCTAAAGGACCCCACAGATAAAAAGGTGGAGGACATGTTAAAGAAACTGTTTGAGATCGAGGGAACGGCCACCAAAGCATCCACTACCGCCATCTACACTGCGTGTGCCCAAATTCGGTGGCTTGAAGAGCTGCTTGAGCAAGCAAACCCCAAGACCAGAGAGGCTGAACTGTTGGAATGCACCCTTGATGCTGCTAAGTATTTGGCAGACATGGCAGTGGACACTCTGAAACTCAATGCAAGGGCCACAGCCCTTATGAACCATGCCAGAAGAGTGTTGTGGCTTATGCTATGGGACGCTGACAACGAGTCCAAGGCACTATTGCAAAACCTCCCAATGAAGGGAAAACATGTCTTCTAGGAGGGACTTCAAGAATTTCTGCAGCAAAAGGAGGAAGGCAAGGACCTTCTCAAGAATAAGAACAGACTGACCTACCTGCCCTCAGGTAGATGGAGGTTTTGAGGGGGAACAAGTTCCAGCAGTCACACAGGGACAACTATTACCAGAACAATTCTTTTCAAGGCAGGGGAACACAAGGTGAAACCGTAAATCCCTTAACTTCATCTGCCAGCCCTCCTCCTCCTTCAAGGGTCGCAGCGCCAGATTTGGAGGAAGAGGAAGAGGGAACAGAGGCAAGCAGCAATGACTACATGCATCCATTTCTCAGAACTCCACTCACACCAGGTCTTTACCCACCTGTGGGCAAGAGATTATTGCTTTTTTAACACAAGTGGCACAGCACAACCTCAGACAGATGGGTTCTCGAGGTAGTGTCCAGGTAGTGTTCCATAAAGCTGTGCCACTTCCCAGTTGCACACAGGTTCTTAAGCTCCCCCATCGCAAAAAAGAAGGCATCTGCTCATCAGGTCCAACAAATCCTACATGACCTAATGCACAACAGGGCCATCCAGGTTGTCCCCACTCATGAGCAGGAACAAGGAGTTTACTCCATCTTCTTCCTCGTACCCAAAAAGACAGGGGAGCTTCGTCCCATTCTGGACCCCAAACACCTCTATCAGCACGTAGTCACCCAGAGGTTCAAGATGGAAACACTGAAGTCAACTCTCCGCAGCATTCGGGTAGGCGACTGTCTCACCTCGATAGATCTGAAGGACACGTACCTTCACATTCCAATCAGGCCAAGTCACAGGAAGTACCTCCGGTTTCACATTCTTGGTCAGCATTTCCAATACTCTTCGGTCTTACCTCAGCACCAAGGGTGTTTACCAAGGTACCTGTGGTGCTGGTCGCCAGACTATGAGAACAGGGAGTGGACATTATTCCCTACCTGGACGACTGGCTGATCCGGGCTCATTCCAGGAAGCAATCACAAAGAGCCACCCAGATGGCACTACAGGCGCTCGAGGAACATGGCTGGGTTGTGAACCAAGCCAAAAGTCAACTGACACCCACACAGTGACTAGAACACCTGGGGGCAGAAATCAGCACCTCCCGGGGTGGGCCAAGCCATCCCAGAAGAGGGTGGAAAACTTGTCATCCTTGGCTTGCCGGCTAAAAGCCTGCCAGTCACCGACCATCAGCCAAATAGCTCATTTATTAGGATGCTTGTCACCATGCATCGACCTGGTTCCTCGGGCAAGGTGGCACATGAGGCCCCTACAGAATTACGTGTTCACACAGGGGTCTCCGAACGAACAGAATCTGCAGGTCAAAGTCCTGCTGATGGGCATGGTGAGACGGTCCCTAGTCTGGTGGACGGCGAGTCCCCACCTCACACAAGGGGTACCGCTGGAAGCGACTTACAACACCTCCATTGAAATGGACGCAAGCCTCCTAGGATGGGGAGCATGCATGAACACCTTGTCGGCCCAAGGCCAATGGACAACCTCAGAGGCCAGACTGTCCATCAACGTGCTAGAGACGAGGGCCATTTACCATGCCCTCAGATCTTTCAGGTCATCCATATCTGGTCAGTCTGTCCTAATTCTCTCCGACAACCAAGTTACGGTGGCTTACATCTCCAAACAGGGGGGCACCAGGAGCAGAGCCATACAGCGAGAGGTGACGAGGATGTTGGACTGGGCCCAGATCAACCTCATGCACATCGGCGCAGTCCACCTAGCGGGCAAGCTCAATGTACGAGCAGATTGGCTCAGCTGACAGCAGGTGCACCCAGGCGAGTGGCACCTCCACCCCAACCTATTTTGACTGATACAGGAAGCATGGGGCCCCATTACAATGGATCTCATGGCAACCGCAGAGAATGCCCAAGTTGGCAGATTCTTCTCAAGGTACAGAGAGCATAGCTCACAGGGGTACGACGCTCTGTCCCAGACTTGGTCCTGCCGGGATCGGGTGTACATTTTTCTCCCCATTCCCCTACTGCCACAAGTCCTGACCAAGATCTGACAATCCCGGAAAACCATTATCCTAGTGGCACCTTATTGGTCATGGAGAGCCCGGTTCTCAGTGGTAGTAGCCATGGCACTCGACAAACGCAGACTACCGTACCAGCCGGACATGCTGACAAAGGGACCTGTAGTCCACCCTGCACCAGGGACCCTCAAGCTAACAGCCTGGCTCCTGAGAGGCAGAGATTACTGAGAGCTGGTTACCATGAATCAGTCATCTCCACAATGTTGCAGTCCAGAAGGTTCTCCACCACCTCCACCTATGGTAGGCAGTGGTCGATATTTGTGACATGGTGCAGGGGCAAGGGTAAGAACCTGAAACTAGCAGACATGTCTACCATCCTTCTGTACCTGCAGCAGGGAGTGGACAAGGGGCTATCCCACTCATCACTCTGGGTAGAGCTGTCTGCCATCGGTGTGGCCATTGGACACATAGGCCAACATAGCCCCGTGGCTCACCCTGATGCAGTGCGACTCCTCAGAGCAGTAGAAGTACTACACCCCAGGATCAGGCCCTTAATCGACCCCTGAGACCTATCCTTAGTCCTGGACTCCCTCAGTGCAGCTCCATTTGAGCCATTGCATGAGGTAAATCTATTCTGGCTGGATCTCACAACCTGTTTCCTCGTGACCATCTGCTCCGCTCAGAGGATAGACAAGATGGAGGCCCTGTCATGCAGAGAGCCTTACACTGTCTTTACCCCGCAAGGGGTACACCTACGGACAGTGCCAGCTTTTCAACCTAAGATTGCATCAACATTCCATAGAGAACAACCCCATAGAATTACCAACCTTCCCTGAGAATTCACAGTGGTGTGACAGGCAGATTCCTCATCACCTAGATGTGGGGACCACATTATCCACATGCATCACTAGAATACAACACATACTCAAGACAGAAAGATTATTCATTGTGACAAAAGGGCAGCGACAGGGTAGAGCAGCATCCAAAACCACTATTGCTGGCTGGCTCAAGAGTACCATTCAGGAGGCTTACAAGGCAAAGCAACTTACGCCACCGGAGGGTATCAGGGCTCATTCTACCAGAGAGATATCCGCCTCTTGGGCAGAACAGGCTAATGTGTCTATGGAGGACAGTTGCAAAATGGCAACCTGGACTTCAATCCACACCTTTGCCAGACACTATAGATTGGACTAGTTATACAGATTATAGACTCCTTTTGCCACTCAGGTTCTCACAGCAGCCAGTTCTCCCTCTCACTCTTAGTCCACTCTGACCCACCCTGGGGTACAGTACTGCTGCTTATCTAACCATGATGTAATGTCTGGAGTGCCATGGATGGTCAACCCAACACAATGGCTGTTTACTCACCTGGTAAAGGTGATTGTGTTGGTTGACATCCACGGCACTCCAAGGCCCTCCCGACAGAGTGACCAGAGTGACAAGGAATAGGATTATGTGAATATAATAAAAAGCAAAGGCAGTCTTTTTTTATGGATATCGTTAAGGATGTCCATCGTCAGCCACTTTAGGCGGCTGAGTACTAGAGTTGTATCAATAGGTAAATAAAAGGGGCCATTGCCCATGTTCAGAAGTCGTCTCAAAGTGCGTAATTGGTTCAAGTTTTTTCTTGTGGTGCTGCTAACCTTATATTTCAGCTGTGGAAGATTCAAACTGGAGAGCAGGGGCTTCTGGGACCTGGGAGTACTAGAAATCTGATCTTAGGTCATGTGCATCACTAGCCTATCAGGTGGGCTAAAATCCATGATGTAATGCCTGGAGTGCCATGGATGTCAACCAACACAATCACCTTTACCAGGTGAGTAGACAACCAATGCTGAATGCTGGCTTGCTGGCATTGACATTGGTAGTGCAGGAGTTAGAGAGATGCAAAATAGGAATGGCAGTGAAGTACTGAACTAATGCCAACCCCCACCCCTACCCCTACAGAAACTGAAAGGCGATGGGGGTGTGCATTTGGGTTGTCGGCCATAAAGCTTATGCCATTCCACCTCACCCCCCCCTGCAGACAGCAGCAGGTGTTGTGGTGTGCCTTGGTGTCTTTGACCCTTACGCTCACCTCATTCCATAAGAAAATAAGCTGAGATGGGTGCAGTATAGGAGAATGGGGTGAACATTAGGGCCGAAGACCCCAAGGCACTCCTTGATGCCTGTCAATGGCTGCAGGATGGGGGTAGAATGGCATGAGCATTATAGCCGATGAACCCAAGTCACACCCCCAATACCTGTCAGTCTCTACAGGGTGAGGCATTATGGTTTGAAACCCTAAAGCCCCTTGCATTTGTTGGCATTTTCACTCCAAATTTTCAACATGGGCTTTTTGGGACCCCACCTTATGAACAGTGTCACTCTCATGTCATTACTCAATCCTGAAATGGGATTTCTCACAGCAACTGCACCATTCAGCACCACAGCTGCGGAAACACATTTCAGGCAGAATGTGAAAAATGACAGCTTTACTGTTCATGAGGAGGTGTGAAAAAATGGCAATGATAAAAATCTGGAGTGAAAATATGAAAAATTGGCAAAGTTAAGAGCTTGCATAGAAACTGCACAACGCTCGCCCGTAACGCAATAATTTATTGGAATTTTTCCACCAAATTTTCAACATGGGCATTTTGGGTCCTCCCCCATGGACAGTGACATTGTGATTATGTTAATCTGTCCCAAAAGTGGATTTCCCACAGCGACCGCACCATTTCGGGCTGGGCACAGCCCTCCTGGACTTCTCAAACCAACTGCACTATGTCCTTGACCGAGAACGCATTGCTGTAGCTGTGTTCATTGACCTATCCAAGGCTTTTGACACTGTAAGCCACCCCCTCCTGCTCAACATCCTCACACATTTGGGTTTCTCTCAAGGACCACTTGATTGGTTCACAAGATACCTTTCATCCAGATTCCAATGTGTCAGGATCAATAACACTATCTCTGTCTCACGCCCCATCCGCTCTGGAGTACCACAAGGCTCCATCCTGGGGCCCCTACTTTTCAGCTTGTTCTTAAATGCTCTTCCCACCTCATGTACCAAAAAGATCCTCATATGCAGATGACGCAGTCATCTGCACCTCCCACCTAAACCCGTCGGAGCTACAGACCTCTTTCCAGACTGCTTTCAGTCAGGCTGAGTGCTAGTTCACTGAGCACAGACTAATCCTGAACCTAAAAAAAAACCTAAGGCCCTCCTGTTTGCCCACCACCATAGTAAACTAAAATATTCCCAACTGTCCGTCCAATCCAGCTCACAGTATACCCTGGAGCAGGTCACATCCTATAAGTACCTGGGTGTCATCTTTGACTCAGCCCTCACCTTCCACGCACACATCAGCACCCTCACATCTGTCACCAATGCACGAGTTGGTCTTCTTTATCGCCACAGAGCCTGTCTGTCCCCAGACACCCTGAGGTTAGCACTCACTTCCTCAGTCATCTCCCTGATTGACTATGGCCTGTTGGTCTGTTCCACAGTGGATGTCACAGCCATAGGTAAGCTAAAGGTAGCGATCAATAAAGCCTGCAGACTCCTAACTGGCGCCAACTGAATGACCCATACTTGTACACTGTACGCCCTTGCCCAGATTCTCAATTTTGATGAAATGGTACAATACTAGGCCTGCCTCATGGCCAAAAAGTCTCTGCTTGGTCTGACACTCCCTGGCCTATCAGCTGCCCTAGCAACCACCATCCCACCATGAACACACGCAGCTCAGATAAATCCAGTATAGCTGTCCCTAGGGTCAGAACAACCCAGGCACAGAGATCATTCCTGGTTAGGGCCCCCACCTGGTTTAACTCACTGCCCACTCTGGTCGCCTGCCATGCTAAGCTTGGCCCCTTCAAAATGGCCCTAAAGGACCATCTTCTGACCTCCCGAGCATGCACCTGCTCACAATAGGTCCCCCCCCCCCGCTGTCACTCACAGCCAGATTTACATCGACCTGGGGGCTGAACAGTACGGGCCCCCCTTCCCACTGAGCCCCCTGATACTGACAAAGTCTTTCCACAGACTGCACACGAAGCAGTATCTCAGATGTGCACCTTAGCAAAACAATTGCTTAGTTCTAACCATGGTATAGTTTAAAGGTGCATAATTTGAATGTTTTTTACTCTGCCCACTGTATCGCAACAATGCTACTGTTAACTCCTCACATTCTTGTATGTGCTTGTAACTCTGTATATGACCTTAATGTATTGTACCATATGACTATGTTCTGTATGTATCAAATATTTTTCTTATGACGTGGAGCCTTTGGAAATGAGTCCCAGACTCAAAGAATTGTAACTCCCATATTTTCAATAAAAAAATAAATAAATTCTGTGCTACAGGTGCACAAACATGTTTTGGGAAGGGTGTGAAAAATGACAGCTGTACTTTTCATAAGGAGGTGTGAAAATGGCAATGTTGAAAATTTGGAGTGAAAGTATTAAAAACTGGTGAAGTTATCAAGGTGCATGGAAACTGCACAACACACACTTGGAACGCAGTCATTTTTATGTTGCTTGCATGCATGTGCAAGAAACATAATGCCATCATCGGAGATTTCGGAGGTGTGTCACTTCCTCCTCCAATTCAGTCAGTGTGCTGGCAGGCGCGGCCCCTGTAAGCCAATGCATTTTGGAGCTGTCTATGACACGCTCCAAATGCAGTGGCACTATAGTTGAAGGGGGAGCTACACTTTCAGTGAGCCCGATAAGATATCGGCTGCTCATGCGCAGTTCCCCAGACACACACAGGCGTGTGCTCCCGCACGCACTGTATAGCCGACGGGTGCCCAGTCGCAACCGGCTGAGCTGCGATCCCAGTAGTAGGTGCCACGCTGGGGGCCCACCCCCAGTGTGGCAAGCAGTCCTTTGGCGGCCAGGGGTGCCTAATCCCCGTCATTAAAGCCTCGTCTCAGCCCACGCTGGGAGCCCACCCCAGCGTGGCAACAATACTATGGGCCGACGGGTGCCCAATCCCCATCGGCTGAACGCCTCAACATCCTGTGCCACGCTGGGAGCCCACCCAGTGTGGCAAACGCCCCACAACGCTTTTTTTAAACCTGTAAACGAAACGGTCCTGTGGCCGCCTCCCAGCCCCCTCCCACAACCCGCACCCACCCACTGCGCACCCATTCTCCCCACACCCCCCTCACCCCATACTTACATCCGGACTCTGGTGCGACGATCTTCGGTGGACCGGGAACACGTCTGCACTCTTCAAAGCCGACCGCGAACTGAGGAAATGCCGGTAAGCTGTATAATGGGCTAGATAGGGGGGTTTCAACTTTGTTGCATATCTCAGGCATTTTTGGGAATTTTTGCACCAAAATTTCAACATGGGGTTTTTGGGACCTTCTCATGAATGATGTCACTGTCATGGCGTTAATTCGGGCCGAGGGCGATTTCGCAGTGACTCGGCGCAGTAACTGCAAAATCACCCTTGGGCCTGAATACCACCATGACAGTGACATCATTCTGAGAAGGGGTCCCAAACCTCATGTTGAAAATTTGTGCCAAAATTCCAAAATGACTGTTTTATTGATGCAGCATTATGCAGTTCCTACGCAGGCTCGTAAGTTCGACGAATTTCAATATTTACCCAGATTTTCAACATTGCCATTTTACCACACCTTCTTATGAGTAGTACAGCTGTCATTTTTTACATCTCACCCAAAATGTGTTTCCGCCCATGTAGCGCAGAATGGCGAGTGATGTGTCTTAAATCAATGTATGGGATAAATTAAGAAAATCACAGTGACACTGTTCATGAGCAGAGGTCTTAAAATGGCTATGTTGAAAATTTGGTGAAAAAATTCTAAAATGACTGTTTTGGCGTGCGTTGAGCAGTTCCTACGCAGGCTCGTAAGTTAGCAGATTTTCAATATTTTCACTCCAGATTTTCAACATTGCCATTTTACCACACCTCCTTATGAGCAGTACAGTGGTCATTTTTCACATCCTGCCAAAAACGTGTTTGCGCCCACGTAGCACACAATGGTGCAATCGGTGTGTGAAATCAATGTATGGGACACATTAAGAAAATCACAGTGACACTGATCATGAGCAGAGGTCTTAAAATGGCTGTGTTGAAAATTTGGTGAAAAAATTCCTAAAAATGACTGTTTTACGAGTGTGCATTGCACAGTTCCTATGCACGCTCGTAAGTTTGTGAATTTTCAATATTTTCACTCCAGATTTTCAACATTGCCATTTTACCACGCATCCTTATGAGCAGTACAGCTGTCATTTTTACATCTACCAAAACATGTTTTCCCTCCCATGTAGCGCACAATGGCGCAGTCGTGTCGCAACTCAGTGTATGGGACACATTAAGAAAATCACAGTGTCACTGTTCATGAGCAGAGATCTTAAAATGGCAATGTTGAAAATTTGGTGAAAGAATTCCTAAAATGACTGTTTCACAGTTATGCGTTGCACAGTTCCACCTTTTTACTAATGAGTTTGCAATTTTCAATATTTCCACTCCAGATTTTCAACATTGCCATTTTACCACACCTCCTTATGAGCAGTACAGCTGTCATTTTCACATCCTGCCCAAAACGCGGTTTGCGCTCTTTAATGCACATACAATGGTGCAATCGTGTGAAATCAATGTATGGGACACATTAAGAAAATCACCATGACACTGTTCATTAGCAGAGGTCTTAAAATGGCTATGTTGAAAATTTGGTGAAAAAATTCCTAAAATGACTGTTTTCACGAGCATCGTTAGCGCAGTTCCTCACTGCGCTTCATTATGTTTACTAATTTTCAATATTTCCACTCCGATTTTCAACATTGCCATTTTACCACACCTCCTTATGAGCAGTACAGCTGTCATTTTCACATCCTACCAAAGCGTGTTTCGCCTCATGTAGCGCATAATGGCGCAGTTTGTGCAAATTCAACAAGGGACATTAACAAAATCACAGTGACACTGTTCATGAGCAGAGGTCTTAAAATAGCTATGTTGAAAATTTGGTGAAAAAATTCTAAAATGACTGTTTCTGGCGTGCATTAACATTCGGCCTGCGCTCATAAGTTATGAAATTTTCAATATTTGCACTCCAATGACTTCAAATACCGAAACAGCACATAGAAGCAAGCAACATTCAGCATTGACAAATGCTTGTTTTGAAGTGTTTCACCAAATTTGCAACATGGACTTTTTGGGACCTCTCCTCAGAAACAGTTGCACTGTCATTTCGTTAATCGGTCCCAAAAGGTGATTCCGCACAATGACCGCAAAATCACCATTCAGGACCAAGAAATGAAATGACAGTGCCAGTGTTCATGAGGTGGGGTCCCAAGAACCCCATGTTGAAAATTTGAGGCCAAAATTCCAAAATATGGCTGAGATATCAACCTAAGTTGAACTCTACCCCATTGACTCCCATTTTACGGCTTACCTTCGATTCTTCATTTTGTGGGTCGGCTTTGCAGAGTGCAGACATGTCCCGGTCCACAGAAGATGACAGCGCTGACCTTCAGAGGTAAGTATGGGGTGAGTGGGGTGCAGGGAGGTGGGCGTGCAGAGAGAGGGTTAGGATGGGGGAGGGGGTGACGACACAACGATGGACTGTTCCCTTTTTTACAGGTACAAAATAAAAACGTTGAAGGATGGTTTCTTCTTTCACAGGGAATTTTTTTTTTATTAATGTGGGCACAATGGAGTGGGCTCCCAGTGTGCCACAATAGTGTGGGGGGGGGGCATGCCAAAATGGGGATTGGGCACGTCGATGTCTGCAAATCACGTACAGGGGTTTGGGAGGAGGGAGCCCGTCTGACACCGGGAGTGGGCATCCTGGTGTCATAAAAATACATTTTGTCACACTGGGGTGGGCTCCCAGTGTGCTACATTAATGGGGGAGGGGGGATACATGCCGACACAGGGATTGGGCGCTCAGTGTCGGCTTTTCGGGAGTGTGTGGTGGGCAGCAGGAGCCACCATGTTTCAGCACACTGGGGTGGGCTCCCAGTGTGCCACATTTAATGGGGGGTTCATACATGCTGACATGGGGATTGGGCACACCCAATTTTGGCTTTGTGGAACTGTGTGGCAGGTGGTAGGAGCTGCCATTGTGGAAAGACGCTCTGCGGCTACATTATTTATTGAAATATTTCACCAGGAAAGACACACTGAGCAAACATGTTGCTCGTAACTCTGGCCATGTGCATTACTGTGCACTGTAATGTGCACGGCCGGAGTCTTCTGTCACTACAGTGATGAAACTGCACCTTATGGCAATGGCAGATTTCTTTCAACTCTTTGGATCTCTTTGAAGATTTCTGTCATGGCCAGCATGCTCACTGATTGGTGACTGAGGGACGCACCCACTAAAGCATCCCCTGCATTGGCCACAACACTGACACACCTCTGAAATGTGCTACTACCACAAGATGTTGCTTGTGCGTATGTGCAAGCCAACATAAAAATGGTTGCAGTGCAGTATTAATGTTGAACAGATTCAGTCATCTATATCTCTGGACACTTGCCAGCTACAGATGAGTTTAATAAATACCTCATTTGAAAGGACTTTCAAACTGTGATGGTCACGGGCATGAATTTGTTCTTTTAAGGTGAAATAGTAAAGAACTCTGTCTTGCCCTGCAGTAGGGGTGCTAGGTGAATTGTCTAGCCTGGGGCCTTAGATAAGTTAGAATTGGAGGAGGGACTGAGGGCCCAGTTTACATCGGTGGCAGAATATGCTCAAAATGAGTGACTCCTACCCACAGCTCTGTGTCTCCCTGATGTCCTGACACACCGGATGGCACCCTGAGCCCCCAGCCTCCATGTACCACTAGTGCAAAGCCAACCATGCATTGAGGCTGAGGACACCAAGGGTGGGTGAATTTGGGCCAGTCCATAAGTAGATCCCTGCCTGCTCAGGGGACAGGGCAAGTCGGCTTCGTATATCCACTGGAAAATATAACATTTTAAAAAGAACTTCTGTTGGTGATGTCCCCAGTCAACCATGGAGGCTCCCAGGACTAGGGACTAGAGAAGAGAGGGCTGGTCAGGCCCAGAATCAGCTGTTGTGGCCAGGCAGAAGGGAGCATGTAGTTGCTAATTCAGGCCCTAGGTTGCGTAGCTTTCTCCCCCTCCACCGGCTCTCCACATTACAGAGAATGCTGTACAGATCCACCACATACCTACCCATAGCCCCTGGCCTGTCTCATCCTGCCCACTCATGTTACCATGCATGCATTCAGGTCAAGGATCAGGTGTGGAGGGGTCACTGTCCCTTGATGTGGATGTTGTGGAGTGCCTCGCTGGTGCACATCTCAGGCATATTGGGACCTCTGCTGCCTTTCCTGGCCCTCCCCAAGTGTGAAAAGGCCAGGAAGCTTCTGTGGATCTGGCCCCTAAGCCACATCCCTGAGTGAAGCCTGCATTTGGCTTTTGGTAGGAGAGGGATTGTACTAGGACAGAGAGATTTGATTTTAGGGGGCAGACTTTAGCACATGGGGAAATTCTCAAAGGGCATCTGGGGGAGTTAGAATCAGGTATGGACGTAGAAGGTCGGTTGGGGATCATAAAGAGGGGGCTATGGGAGGCTACCAGAGCCTGTGCAAAAGGAAGGCACAAGGGTGGGAGGTCTCAAAAACCATGCTGGTGGAACAAGGAGGTCCAGGAGACGGTGAGGGAAATGAAGGCGGCCTATAGTAGATACAAAAGATCATGAAGGGAGGGGGATATGGAGCACTATCATCTGGCAGCCAGGCAGGTCACCCGAGTAGTGGGGGGGGCACAGGCTAGAAAGGAACAGAGGCTAGCAGACGGGATTCAGGGAGGGGAAAAAGGGTTCTATAGGTACTGTATATTGGTGAGAGGAGGAAAGTCAAGGGCCAGCTCGCTAGGCTGTGGACTGGGGTGGGGTTAGCGGAAGGGTCTGGGGAGCAAGTGGAGATACTCAATGAGTACTTTGCCTCGGTATTCACTAGGGAGGGGGCTGGGGATACTCCATATAAGAGGCTGCAGGGAACAGATGCGGCAGCAGACCTGCCTGTTAGAGTACCTGCTGGCAAAAGAGGCATTGGGGGAGAATGTCTGGGAGCAGGGAGGCAGAATGGAGCTGCCGAAGGAGAGAGGAATAACAGATGTTGCTATCTCTATCGGCCATGTATGGGAAGCCCTCAAGTCCCTAAAGAAGGACAAATCCCTGGGTCCTGATGCTATCCATCCCAGAGTGCTGTGGGAGTTGGCTGATGTTTTGGCTGTACCACTGGTGGAGCTGTTTAACTTGTCACTGCAGACAGGGAGGGCACCGGGGACTGGAGGCAGGGACACGTTGTACCCATTCATAAAGGGGGTTCAAGGGAAAAACCAGGGAACTATAGACCCGTCAGTTTGATGTCAGTGGTGGGAAAACTAATGGAGAGTATACTTAGGATAGGCTGGGGGGTTTCTTAAATGTGAAGGGATACATAGATGACCAGCAGCATGGGTTTGTACCAGGTAGGTCGTGTCAGACTAACCTTGTGGAGTTCTATCAGTGGGTGACATCACTACTTGACCAGGGGAGACCGATGGTTGCACTGTTCCTAGACTTCAGCAAGGCGTTTGATTCAGTCCCACACAGGGGATCATTAGAGAAGCTAATGAAAATGGGGGTTGGACCGCTGATGGTTAGGTGGATTGGAAACCTGCTGTCCGAGCGCACCCAATGGGTAGTGGTGGTGGGGGGGTTCGTCTCCTAGGGAAGTCATTAGTGGAGTCCCACTGGGAGTCGGTTCAGGGGCTGCTCCTGTTTAATGCCTACATCTCTGATATCAAGGTGGATATCTACTGTGAAAGAGTCTCTTTGTGGATGATTCTAAACTGGGGATGGTAGTGGATGGAGAGGAAGGGAGAGCAGTCCTGCAAAGGGATCTGAACACTCTGGAAATATGGTCACGCACCTGGGGATTGCAATTTAAGTCCTCCAAGTGCAAGGTGCTGCACTTAGGGAGAGGGATCCCCAAATATATGTACACCCTGGGAGGGAAGGATCTGCAGGCATCAGCAGAGGGAAAAAGACTTGGGAGTTCTGGTTGATGTTTAACATGAATAACTGAGAGCCATGCAGGAGGGCTGCGGTCAGGATGAATCAGATCCTGGGATGCATCATCAGGGGGATTACCTTGAGAAGCAGGGAGGTGATTTTGCCACTGTACACCAGCCTGGTTAAACCACACCTGGAGTTCTGTGTACAGTTCTGGAGGCCACACCTTAGGAAGGACATCCAGCTTCTGGAGAGGTTTCAGAGGAGGACAACTAGAATGATCTGGGGACTGGCGGATATGACGTATGAGGAGCATCTGGAGGAGCTCAGCCTGTTCTCGCTGGAGGAGAGGAGGGACAGGGGGGATATGATTGAGGTCTTCAAGTACCTCAAGGGAGTTAAAAAGGTAAACTTAGATGGGATCCTTCGGCTGAAGGAGGGAGGAGTCACCAGAGGGCACAGTTGGAATATTGAGGGTGGAAGGCTAAGGGGGGAAAGGAGGAGGAGGTACTTCACTGAGAGAGTGGTGGAACCATGGAATGCACTGCCCATGGAGCTTGTACAGGTCGCTGCTGTGGATGGGTTCAAGAGAGGATGGACAGGTATATGCAAAGTGTGAAGAGGAGGATGGCCTACCGGGGGGGCACTAGGCTAGGAGAGGGGGATGGGACAGGCAGAAAGGGAGCAGGGTGGATGGCTACAGTAACTAATCAGGGTGCTGAAGCCCAAGCAGACTCGATATACCATGAGGCCTATTCTGTTGGTGTTTTAGTATGTTACTATGTAAATAAACCCCCACGAGCAGTAGTAAGTCATGCAGTGTGAGTTGTACCACTTATTGAAGTGCCAAGACCTAGGAAAAAGAACAGCAGGAGACACAGCTTTTTAAAGTTTCTTCTAGTTTACAACACAGAAACAGCATGTGCACGCAGGTGGAAGGCTGGGGTGACCAGTTGGCTAGCTGTTGGGATGAGCTGAACTGCAAAAGGTTCATAGATGCTGAAAGATTCTGATAAGCTATTGGAAGTTCTGATACTTATCAGAACGTTCAGACTATTTTAGTTTTGTTATAGATTTAAAATAGCAAAACAGATTTTTAACTTAATTTCCATTCAAAGATGGTTGACAGTGAAGGTATAATAGTGTCGGTCCAGTGGTGCAGAGGGCTCGCTCATGCCTCATCTGCTGCCCTGTCAGTAACCCAGGTTTGGGAACAAGCCTGGGTCACTTGAGGTCAGGGGGGGGGGAGTGAGCATCCCAATGGAGCATCCTATTCCACTCAAGAACTCATATGCCACACTGGCAAACGAGGACAACCAAATACAGGTACCTAGAGAAGTGGAAGGAAAGGATATGGAGGTTAGCCAAGGAGGTGACCTCAGCGGGGAAAGCAGTGGACCCCAGAGGAGGAGGAGGAAGCAAATCCTGGTAGGGGACTCCATCATAAGAGGGATCCAGCTAGGAACACAGGAGGAGACAGGGAGGTGAGGTGCCTACCAGGTGCCGGCATGGAGAGATGGAAGGAAGATCCTGGGGATCATTGGGAAGGCAAGGCAGGAGGGTGAGCTGGATGTCATTATCCACCTAGGTACTAATGACCTGGCAAATGGGGAGCCAAAGAAGTTCAGGAAGAATTTAGGAAACTGGGGAAGGGTCTCAAGCAAGTAGCTACTTCTGTCACTTTCTCAGAAGTACTACCTGTGAGAGGCAAGGGAGAGCATAGGAGTGCATGCACCAGGAACTTTAACTCATGGTTGAAGAACTGGTGCTGTGAGGAAGGGTTTGGATTCATTGGTGACTGGGGACCCACCTGGAGGGATGGAGGTTTGTTCAAGCCTGACGGCCTGCATCCATCCTGGAGGGGAATCCAAGCACTCAATGATAAGTTTAAATGCTACATTGACAAGCATTTAAACTAGCAAAGGGGGTGGCAGGCCAGAAAAGGGTACCTACTTGCTCACCCCCACAGCTAGCAGTGGAACCAGTGAACCAGAGGAGTGGCTATCTCTGCAAAGCAGTGTGCAAAAGATGGAGATTAGTGCCCAAGAGGTGGATAAGCAGAAAAGGGGCAAAATTCAGCAGACGGGCAGACAGCAAGGAGAACCAGGGATAAATGACAACCAAGGAAGGGGCTGGAGTAGAACAGTGAGACAGTCTAGGGAGGTCAAATCATGGAAAGCCATGTGTGCAAATGCCAGGAGCCTTAACAACAAGATGGAAGATCTGGAGGCTGCCATGGTGCAGTCAGACCTGGACATTGTGGCCATCACTGAAACCTGGTGTAATGATAACCACGACAGGGAGATGGCCATACCTGGCTACAACATATTCAGAAGAGACAGAGCAGGCAGGAAGGGAGGAGGAGTGGCACTGTATGTGAAAAATGATATAAGGGCCACAGAGATCCAGGAGGAACAAAATGGGGGAGAGATATTGTGGGTTAGCTGGAAAGGAAAATGAGGACGCCATCCGCACAGGTGTGGTCTATAGACCACCAGCGCAGGAGGAAGAAACAGATGAGGGTTGATGCTAGCCATCCAAAGGATGGCAGACAAGGGTGAGGTAGTACTGGTTGAGACTTCAATATTCCAGACGTGGACTGGAGCATCCCAGCAGCAGCATCAACTAGGAGCAGATTTATCCTGGACTCCTTCAGGGTGCCTTCCTCAAGCAACTGGTCATGGAACCAACTCGGCAGAAGGCAATACTGACCTTGTGCTCACAAACAGGGACAGTGTGATGGTGGTAACAGTGGGGAGCACCTGGGAAACAGTGACCACCAGTCATTGTGGTTTGAAATCACAGAAAGAGCAGAACCAAACCACACAAAACACGTATCCTGGATTTTAGGGGGCAGACTTTGGGAAAAATGGGAAGATACTTGAAAGAGGCATTAAGGAATGGGACAGGAATCAGGGTTGAGGAACAGTGGGCAGTATTTAAAATGGGGATTACAAGAACAACAGAATTATGTATTAAGCAGGTTAGCAAGAGGAAAAGGAAGAGGAGACCATTATGGTTTTCCAAAGAGGTAGCAAAGAAAGTGAAAGCCAAAAAGATTGCATTCAGGAAATACAAAAAGACACAGGCAGAAGGGGATGGGGAAGTACCAGGAGAAGCAAAGGGAGGCAGGGAGGTCAGTAAGGGAAGCCAAAGCTCAGACAGAAGAACACATTGCAAAATCAGTGGGTAGAGGACAAAACCTTTCACAGGTACATAAATGAAAAAAGAAAGACAAAGGGAGTGGAGTGAGACTGAAGGGAGGATGGGGCGCTGTGGAGGATGACAACAGTAAAACTGACATACTGAATAGGTATTTCTGCTCAGTCTTTACTGAGGAGAGAGGAGTGATGGGTCTGGAGAGGGTACAAGGGGTGAGAATGGTTGAAATGGACACAAGTCCCTTTACGAGAAAGGTCCCTGAAGGAACTGGAGGTAATAAGAGTTGATAGAAGCAATGGGGCCAGATGGGGTGCACCCAGGGTCCTTAAAGAACTAAGAGAGGTGGTGGCTGAACCCTCTAGCTATCCTGTTTGGCGATCATGAAACAGGGAGGTACCCAAAGACTGAGGACAGCAGATGTGGTCCCTTATACAAAGTGGGAACAAAGAGAAGCAGGGAACTACAGACCAGTCAGCCTCATCTCAGTAGTGGGGAGAGATCATGGAAGCACTACTGAAGGAGAGATTGGTGGAACATCTGGTTGTCAATGGACTACAGGACCCAAGGCAGCATGGTTTCACCAAGAGTCATGTCAGACCAACCTGGGTTAGATTTTTGACTGGGTGACTAGGGAGGTGGATCAAGGGAGGGCAGTGGACATGGCCTATCTGGACTTCAGCAAGGCCTTTGACACTGTGCCGTATAGAAGATTATTACACAAACTGGAGAATATGGGTGTGGGCAGGACAGTAGTGTGGTGGGTAGGTAACTGGCTGGGTGGCAGGACACAGAGGGTGGTGGTAATGGCTGTCACTCCACAGAGGGAAGAGTGACCAGTGGGGTACCACAGGGATCAGTGCTGGGACGGTCCTATTCAACATCTTCATCAGTGACATGGCGAGGACCTAGAGGTGAATTTTAGTTCGCTGATGACACAAAGCTCTGTAACAGAGTAGACACACCAGAGGGTGTAGACAGAATGAGAAGGGACCTGCAGAAACTTGAAGGATGGTCAGGGTTTGGCAGTTGAAATTCAATGCAAAGAAGTGCAAGATAATGCATATGGGGCACAAAAACCTAGCACAATATATCAGTTGGGGGTGAGGAACAGCATGCACCAAGCAGGAAAGGGATCTTGGGGTTATCATCTCAGATGACCTCAAGGTAGGGAAACAGTGTGCAGAGCAGCAGGTAAAGCAAATAGGATGCTGGGATGTATAGGCAGGGCATCACCAGCAGGAAAAGGGAGGTCATAATCCTCTATACAAGACACTAGTGAGGCCTCACCTGGAGTACAGTGTACAGTTCTGGAGACCATACCTACATAAGGACATAGACAGGGTAGAGAAGGTTCAGAGGAGGCAACAAAGATGGTGCATGGATTGCATCACAAGTCCCTATGAAGACAGGTTGAAGGAACTGAACATGTACTCCCTGGAGGAGAGAAGGGAGAGAGGGGATATGATAGAGACATACAAGTATCTTACAGGGAGGAACAGGGTGCAGGAAAACACTATTTTTAAGCGAAAAAGATGTTCCAGGACAAGAGGGCATGGGATGAAGTTGGAGGGAGGATGATTCAGAGGAAACATAAGAAAGAACTTCTTCACAGAACGGGTGGTGGACAAGTGGAACACCCTGCCAGAGGAAGTGGTGGGGGCTGAAACAATCACGGGATTTAAGAATGCATGGGATAGACATAAAGGAATTCTGGAGGTCAGGGGTAAGGGGCAACAGACTTCTAGGAAAACAAACTGAACTTACAAGCTCAAATGGGCAGACTGGGTGGGCCATAGGCTCTTACCTGCCGACACTGTCTATGTATCTATGTATGAGGGAGGGAGGGCAGACTGCACTGCTGCAATATTGCTATTTAGGTGACCATGGGTGGTGGTGTGACTCGAGGCTACAACATGCAAACATCAGGTCATCACCTCCACGGAGCGTCTGTGGATCAGGGAGCAACCAGAACATGGAAAACATGGATGACACCCCGCAATACTTTGCAGACCCCACCAAACCAAGCAAGGCCATCTCGAGGGAGATTGGCCCCACCACAGGGGCAGAATCTGTGGAGAAACAGGTGGCCCCCACAGGTAAGTCCTGGAGACGGTGGGTATTGGGGTTGGGGGTGCCAAGAGGACTGAAGGGGGCTCATCTGGCAAGGAGGGGGAGGAAAAAAAATATATATAATAGTGTGTAAAAAACATATTAGAATTGTACTAAACATACTCTGTGTCGTGTAACTAATTAGTGCCCATTCTCTACCACCACCATGATCATAACCACTTACTACAGATCTGGCTCACTAGGTCCTTGCTTCACACTTAACCCAACCTGCATTCTGGTCTTATCATCACCCCCCAGCCTTCCTTCAGGATAAAGACCTGCTGGGGAAGTACACTAAGCTCCAGAAACAATGGTTTCAAAATGACCCGATCCTTTTCAGAACTTGCAAAAAAAGTTCTGAAAAGGTTCTTTTACAGAAAATGGCAGAGGTTCTGGGAGATTCTGTATATATATATATGTAATAGATATACCACTCTGAGGTGTCCGGTCGGCTCTGATGTAGCACGCACTTTGGTAAGGCCAACCACCCAAGGCATGCGATATCAGAGCGCCCGCACACCTCAGAGTGGTTTATTTATCTTATAAAATGTCAAAATTGTTTTGGAGGGGGGGTAAAAGTGCAGGTGTGCGGTTGCGCTCTGATATACGCACGGTCATGTGATGCTGGTCAGCTAATGATATTGCTGCAATTTCCCTACCCATTTTATAAATATATATATTTACATATATATATACACACACACACAAAATTTAGCTGCAGAGAATATGGCTCGACCAGCCTCCTGAGCATGCTCTTGGAGTTTGGGGAGATAGCGAGTCTGTGTGCCATGATCCGAGGTCATGAGATAGCATCCCTCTATGCTGAAGTGCAGCACCTGAGAAGCTTCTCAGCATGGGGTCCACTGTATGTTACTACCACTGATGAGACCACTCTTACATTTGTAACAGTGGTCTCACACGCTTTCTTAGGATATGAGAACTGCAAACAGAAGGTGAGCGGTACCTGATACCCTAAGGATGTAAGTGAGACCACTCTTGCAACCTTAAAAGTGGTCTCAGTGGTGGCATTAATATAGTATTGATTGAGATCTGTCAATAATATATTAAAGTGTTGAAAAAGTTGGCCGGTCCATTGGAGCAGCAGTAGTGCTACCACTTGCGAACCAGGTTCGAAAGTGAGCATGAGTCATCGGGGGCTGATCAGGGGGGAGGAGGATCAAGCTTCGGAGAGGATGCTGTCCTCATTTGGAGAGGGAGGGAGAGTAGCCAGCTCCGGTGCTTGACTGCCACCTGGGTGACCACAGGTGGCAGTGCACTCTGGAGCAGCTCAGTGGGCAGGAAGATGCCAGCAAATGATGTGCACACCTGCGTGATTGCATTACATCCCCAGGTTGGCACCTCAGAGGGGGAAGAAAATAGAGAAGAACAACAAGCTAGGGACAACATGAAGGACCGACCCTCTGCAGGCCCCACACCAGTGATGTGGCTACCTGCCGTAGAACTGGATCCATGTGAGGCAATTGGTAGTCCTGCTGTACCCATGATGGGAGGGAGGCTGCTGGGACAGATAAGGATAGATTCTGGCAAGTCCATGAGATTCTAGGTGACAGGGCTAGGAGGGCCAGTCAGGGGGAGTATAGGCCTACAGGAAAAGAGGTAAAAAGATTACTCAAAATAAACTTTTAAACGTTTTCCCAAACGTGGCATTGGCTGGAACCGCTCACTCAGTCTACTACAGGTCAGCAGTTCCATTACCTCATTGGACACCATGTGTCCACTCTGGGGGATGAGCTGCAGTGAGGAAGGCAGGAAGAAGGATGAGGGGCAGAACTGGCATGGGGAGATCTCCAGAGTGGTAACAAAGAAGAGATCCGCTATATTGGCAGAGTCAGTTCCTGATGACTGCACTGGTAAAACAAAAAACCTGCAGTCGATACCCCATAGGAGTAGTTTTGTCCAACAAGGACTCAACAGATGGGAGGGGTTCAGGTGGAGCTGGGAAGGACAGGAAGAACTTCTTAGTCATACGGGACTCCTCAGTTAGACAAACAGGCAGGCTGGTGTGCAGCTTTGAACAGGAGGATGTATCCATTCCGTGTCTCCCAGAGGCAACAACAGAAGAGCAATCCCTCAGTTGGAGGGGCTGACGAGAGCAGGCAATGGGAAACCAGTTGTTGTGACACTCCTAGGTACCAAAGATCTGGTAAGGAGCAGGTCAAATGTAGATTCAGGGAATTAAGTAGTGAGCTGAGGACAGCTGGTAACCTTCTCAAGGGTGCTGCTGATGTCATGTGCAAGAAAGAGCTTAGAGGTAATCACATAGCTAGGGGGTTGGTGTGATAAGAAGAGGTTCCATTATTCAGAAACTGGGGACCCTTCAAGGCATTGGTTTGATGTTCACAAAAGATTACCTCTATCTGAGCAGAGAGGGAACTGGTGTGTCAGGGCAGTAGCTACTGTAGATGTTACAATTACTAAACTGCTAAACTACTGTAGGTAAGGTGGAGGGCAGTGTTACAGTACAGGAGAGTGCACAGATGCACAGAGGGAGCCAAGCTAGCTCTCCCACAGGTCACAAAGTGCAGCAGAAAAGGGGAAGCAGGCAAAGGTAGTTGTAGGTGGAAAGCAGCATTTCTTATCAACCAAGAATAGGAATACAAGCAGGACAGAAAGAGCTGGTGGTGAGTTATGTAAATGAATGCAATAGTCTTAGAGAATAAGATGGATGAGCAACATGTGACTATGGCTACAGAGCAATTAGACATAATAACAATAACAGACACATGGACTATGCAGGAAAAACAGCAGAGATTTCAATGTTCTTGGATGTACCTGATTTAGGAAGAGCAGGGAAAATGTCAAGGGAGTGGGAGTTAACCAATATCCCACTCCCATAGTAACTGTGTCCCCTACCCCTGGGTCCTGTCTTTTCTTAACCAACCATTCATGTGGGACATAGCTGAAAGCTTTTCTTAAGCCAAAGTACAGTGTGTCCACTGCCTGTCCCTTGTCCACTGCCTTTGTCACCCAATTGAAGAAATTGATCAGGTTTGTAAGACACAACCTCCTCTTCCTCTCCCAGAACCCGTGCTGGCTTTTGTCCTACAAAGTAGCCTATCCAGTCCCACGCACTTATTCACTTTTTGTGCACTTAAGTACTCCAATACTTTTTAACTGTAATGGAATCCACATTATACTATGGACATTAAAATTGAACTGAAATCCTGCACTGTGATTGGCTGGCTGGCACCTTTCTGCCGTGATAAATTCTATGATATACCCACAGCAAAGGTGCCAGTCAGCTGCATGTTAAAAAAAAATCTGACCCTGAATTCACAAAGCGTCAACCACCATGTTGTTTCCCGCTAAACTGACAGTACGGAAAAGCACCTCCATACATCAAGAAAGTCACTGCTTCTTCAATTATTTACTCCCCCTTGAAAAAAAAAATAAAAATCTTGGGCACCGAAGAAAACCGTTACTTCCTCCTGATCACAAGACCTTACACTAACCCGGAACAACAAGGTTAAAGACAGGGCAGTGCTCACTCTGTCTCGTACACTCTGTTATACAGACAGTTGCAGGCTCTCTCCAAAGAAGTAAAATAAGAACCACTAAATGAACACTACATTTCAAATTTACCATAGAAATCACTCGCCCATACTGCAGTCCTCCCAACCCCGAAGTGTGACTGAAACCATTGTGCTGACATTCACATGAAGTGGCACTCACTTGCGGCGCTGCATCTTACAGACTCCTTACATGGGTTTCATACACCCAGACACAAAAGGGAAAAAAAAGACGGAAATCAGACCACCGCTTTCACCAAATGTTAACCCGCTCTGACCCCAGAACCACATACTGAACTGCTGCACCATGATATCGGCAGTCTCCCCCTTCAGCTCCATTCACACAGCATCTCCATAGCAAGCAACACAGGAAGAACTCTGAATATGCACAGTTTAATGCTGGATATACACATTTTATTAAAATAAAAAAAAAACTGCCTGCCTGCCAAATGGGACACATTCAAAAAACATCAACCATCGCTTAGCACCCTCTGAGCTCAAGTCCATCTCCCTAACAATACAGAACTACTTTTTTCTGGCAGTGTAATACATTCTACAAAAATAGCTTAAAATACAAAAAAAACTCTTGTATTGTTTTTTTTCTCTCACAAAAAAATTGGGGCCATTGTATAATCACAATAAACCGCTCCAGGGTGTGAGTAATGCTGGGATTTACCACAGCTGCCCAGGATTTGACCACTCATCTTGCGGCTTCATGGCCAAACCATGCCAGCCATGGTAAATCCCAGCATAACCCACACCCTGCTGTAGTTTATTGCTTAATTGACTCATCCCCCCCCCCACCCTACTGGCCTTTGTCCTCCACAATGACCAGTGAGCAGAGCTTTTTGTTCAGGATGTCTGCCTTACCTTTATTTTCCTCTTCACACTCCTCCCTCTGCTTCAGCATGACTATTCCTTCTCTTGTCTTTCTCTTTGCCCTTATGTAACAAAGGAAGATCTTGCCTCCCATCTCCATACCCTCTGCAAATCTCAATTCCGTGTCAGCCTTAGCCTTCCTTACCATTCTGTTGGCCTCTGTCATCCTGCTATGAAACTCCACTATGTCTCCCTCTGCTTAGTTGATTTGGTATGTTTTAAATGTTTTTTCTTAGACTTCATGTCCTCTCCTACTTTTGACTTGAACCAAAATGGGTTTTCACCAATCTCCTTATCCATTACCCTGACACCAAGATGTGTGAACTCTGCTATCCAGTTTTCTATCAGTTCTCATTTTCTTTCACCCCTTCTGTTGCTCTTACACTCTCTAGCTTCTCCTGCAACAGGTCCCTCATTCTTCTGAAGCAAGCTACTAGAAGCAACCATAAACAAGAAGACAGCCAAATCCGCCAAAGTAAGCAGGCATATGATTAGGAATCAACATGGGTTCACGAAGGACAGGGTTATGTCAAACAAACAATTGAATTTTTCAATTTGGTTACAGCAGTGTTCCTAAAATGGTGAGGCTAGCCTACCAGATGAGGACCCAGCCTGTTCCAGGTGAGGCTAAGTGAACGTACTGTACCCAAGTACTTAAAGCAGCAGGTCATGTCACGGTGACAATTGTCAGCCTATAATTTTTCATTGCATTTGCCCTTCACTCTGCATACTGACTCTGCTTTAATATTTGTTCTAAGCTCTGAAATAAGTTAAATAAGTGTGTAATACTGCTAGCCCCCCATTTTCATCAGTATTTTCAGCTATTTTTAAAAGCCCTTAGTCCCATATCATCAGGAAGCAGAGTCACACACACTACTATGCATACAGTTAGTGGTACAGGGCAGAGGTTGCAGGAGAAAGTGAGTCAATTTTCAGACAACACAAAACTCTGGAAGAATGGACAGTGAGGAGGGCAAACAGCAGCATAAAAAAAGATGTAGAAAGGCAGGAGACGTAGTCCAGTATTTAGCAACTGAATTTCAATGTCAAGAAATATGAAGTAACGCACACTGGTATCAGAAAACTGCATAAGGATTATTGCATCACTGGGGTAAGAGTGCAGCACTGAAAGGGGAAAAGTGACCTGGGGTTGATAATTAGCAATAATCTAAATATCTCTTTCGATTCAATAAAGTGTACAAGAAGGCAAGCAGGATATTAGGACATATAAGAAGAGGATTCACCAGTCACAGAAGTAAGGTAATACTGCCACTGTATAGATAACTGGTTCATCCACACCTGGAGCATTGTGTGCAGTTCTGGAGCCCACATCTGCAGAAGGATAGAGATCGGTTGGAAATCATACAGAGAAGGGAAACAAAAATAATCTTGGGGCAGCAGTACAGATCCTATGAGGAGAGATTGAAGACTCTG
Organism: Neoceratodus forsteri; assembly: GCA_016271365.2. Classification (NCBI taxonomy): domain Eukaryota; kingdom Metazoa; phylum Chordata; order Ceratodontiformes; family Ceratodontidae; genus Neoceratodus; species Neoceratodus forsteri. The sequence continues at coordinate 77,430,660 of CM028133.1, read as the reverse complement.
AAGATGTACTCTATGGAGAACAGAAGGGAGAGGAAGGATATATCAGTAACATTCAAAATAAAATACATACAGGGGTACGACAGGGTGAACTCCATGTAGTTGCTCAGGTTTGGGAACAGTTCATCCACCAGGAGGTCACAGTCTCATGTTGTAAGGGGGGGATTTACAAAGAGCATTGAAAACTATTTTTTCAGAGAGTAGTAAGTGGATGGGTGGAATAGTTCACCAAGCAATGTGATCAATGCTGAGACCACAGCTGAGCTCAGACTATAGTGGGACACCATGAAGAGGCTTATTTAAGCAGTAAGGCATGACAAGGGGTACATCATGGTGGGATAGCAGCCCGCCTCAGGTGGATTGAAGCACAAGGTGAAGCAGAATGTTTCCACTCTCTGGAAAGAGCCGTTATCCAAAGATAACACATCCCCTGATGTGTCCTGTTGTGATTATGAAATGGGCCCTATCTAGTAAATTGGATATATTTTTGTTGAGCTACAGTCAGCTGGGTTCTTGTGCTAGGGATAATGGTCTAATTGAAAGTACCTACTGGCCAAGAAGGAGTCAGCATTCTTTCTACCCATTTCGTAGTAGGAACTGATATATCATAGGGCTTCAGGACAGACCTTATTGACCTTTTCTGTCCATATTCTTCTGTTTCAATGTCTGTAAATTACTTAACCCATTTCATGGCACCCCAAGCACATTATCAGAGAAAAACAGTTTCTCTTTATGTTTCAAACAGCAGTCTCTCTGTTTTCCCCTGTTGACACTTTTAGTTACCTTGTACTTCTAAACAGCAAAACCCATTGTATAGGTGCAACAACACATTCCATGAGTTTGTGGTTTGGGCCCAGATAAACAATTTGACAGATGACTGAAGCCACTGAGCATCACCTTGTGTCTGTGGTTTATTAGAGCACAACCCACAGCCTATTGTGTGTTATCCCTTACATAAAACATCTGGATATGTGTTGCTTCCACTATAGAACTGTTTAATTTGTCTTATGACAACATTGGAAAAGGTTTATTTAGGAAATTAATCAACTTGATTTTATATTAATTTCTGATGGCACAATAATGTTCTCACTCCAGCTGTAATCTTATCCATTCTTTACATAACATAGTCAAACCTTGATAAAGTTAAACCATTGGTTTGGAGACAAAACTGATCTTATCCTTTATGCACAGAATACAGTCAAACCCTGATAAGGTCACACCATCAGGACTGGGGACAAAACTGTGATCTTTTTCTTACAGAATTACTGAATAAATTCAAACCTTGATAAGGTCACACAATCAGGACTGGGACTGTGGTCTTATCCAATGGGTGCAGAATAAATTCAAACACTGAAATGATCGCATTTTGTAATAATTTGAAAGAACAAGATGAGACTGAAGCCATGTTGCGCCTCCAGTATGCCACCTCTGAGTTTGCTAAAGGCTTGTTTTTCACATGAACAGTTCTAGTAATCACAGTGTCTAAATCGTTGTCACGCATCAGTTCAATAGAGTAAGTGCAGAATCTGAATCAATGAAATTCAATAATTACTAGATGAGTTTTTTTATATTACTTCATTTTGTGCTATATGCTACGTATTATTTTTCCCTTCACAGACCATGGCAGTTTCAGTTCTTGTCTCTTGGCTGCTACTCCTGATGCGTATGTCCACCTGAAGAGTAAATGTCTTCAATACTGTTTCTGGCAATAACCAGGTAACCTCTTGTATTCTTAGTGTGACAGAACTGCAGACTGTTCATTGACGGTTCTATTATCCTAAGAATGCACAAGTACTGTAGACATCTTTATAATCACAAGAGTGTTGTGCAGTGCTCTGGTATGTAGATGATATTCAGTGGCCTGGGCACAAATATGTTATTTATTTCCATGAGTGAGGGGGCGAGGCCTTAACTTTCAAGTGGCAAAGCTACAAGTGAGTTATGAAAGTTCCACACCCTCACCAATGGAAATAAATGCCTATCTCTGCCCAGGCCATTGTATGTGCTGTGCACACTGTATAAGTAGAATGACTTTAGTTTTATTTGTTTTGTATTTTTTAATGATGTTTTATGGCTTGCCAGTGTGCTTATCGTCCTTGCTTGCTCCCTGTTATGGCTATTCTGTTATGTGGCTTCAGATGACTGCCCATTCCCCTCCCTGTAAAGGTACACTTTCTGCACACTGTTTCCAGGCTCCTGGTAGGAAAAATATTGTGATCAGTAATCATAGGCTCCTGATGGTGGAGAAATAGTTTAGTGAAATAAACTTTCTAATTATATTTTTGCAGGAGGTTTGTGCCATCAGGAGCAGGATGTGTGGCAGTGAGCCTGTGAGTTAGTGATAGTATTTATTTCCTTTTTTTGGGTTTTGTAATGCCCCCCAAAGAAAAGCAAAAACAGAAGTAAAATACTGGTACTGATGGTAGCTAATCAAACTGCAGGGAAACAAGATGACAGCAGCACCATAGATTTGAATTTTCAACTCAGAGATTTTATTGGAATAATTCTAAGACTTGGAGCCTGATTGGTTGGTTTGAGCTGTCAACCAATCAAGTTGATTGACAGCTGAAGAGACTGATGGCATACAGTACCCATTGTGAAAATAAATCAGCCAAGTCAAAAATAAATTGATTATTCCCATTATGACTCATTTATTTCTATGATGGCTCCTCAATCATTGAAAATAACACATTTATTTAATGTGTTATCAAGCTACTTACAGTATGTTGTATACTGTACATATACTTATACAACTAGATATGGGAATAAACAGTGTAGAGCAATGGCGTTGTTGAGACCTAATGCCACACATGCAAGATAAATAATTAATTTTTATGTATATATGTCATCAATAACAAACAAAAAATAAAGTGTTATTTCTACTACGTCTGCATATGTGTGTATATATGTATATATATATATATATATATATATATATATATATATATATATAATCAGGAGGGCATATCTTGTTGAGCAGTAAGAAGCAAACTATGCCATGGTTAAGCACGTGTGCATGTGTGCGGGGGTGTGTGCTTACCTATAGTCATTGCATATGTATATGTGTGTGTGTGTGTGTATCTGTTAGCCACATGGATGTTTTTGACACAGTGGGTGAGGGATGCCAAGTGGAGTGGAAAACTCATCTTTTGTTCTGATTATCTCATCAGTCTAGCACAGGTCTGCAGGGTTGCTTTCCTGAACTTAGCACACGGTCACTGTATCAGCACTGAGCTGCCTTCGCTCCATCCCCATCTGTCTGCCCTCAGATGTTTGTCTACCCTCAGGCCAGAGGGGAACAGAAATGCCAGCATTAGTGTGGCAGATTGTCCAAACAGTGCCCCCATGGCCGTCCCTGGCCACTTGTATGGATGACCACCTGACCACATTTGTTTGGTATGCCCAGAGCTGACCTTTGTCACTCTCATTCCCCGAAGCCACTGGCAGTCCATTACTACTAGGGGGCCTTGATCAGAGCTAGTGAGCTAGGGAAAATAATCCGCCATTGAAATGTTATTGCTTTGTTTATGCATTGCATCTGCTGCGCCCTATTAAATGAGAAACTATGAGGCACCACAGGGTTAGGTGGAAACTTCCAAAATGGTGCCTTAAGGGTTGCTTGAATTCCCAGTGATGCCACATTGCACTACCATGAAAGCAACACAGGCTCAGGAATCAGCTTGGGTCCCCAGTGCTCAGGAGGCCAGATTGGAGAAGTGTTGCCTATGGCAATGTGTTCCTGGCCGGGTTGGGTAGCACCATGATCTGTCACCACAGTGACCCCTGTGATGAGTCTGGAAGCTTGCTCCCCTTGGGGCAAACTGCATGAATGTGAGACTATATCAGGCAGTGGAATGCATTAGTGGAGTGAGGAAGTGCTGAGGAAAAATAAACAGGAGGAAATCATTAGGTACACGTACTATATGAGGGGGCCAGCTCTGTCAGGTCCCATGCCCTGTGTGAGCCCTAGGATTGTGGGAGATAGGGAGTGAGGTGAGGGCTGGAACATAGTCAGCCTTACCTTTATATGGGCTTCTGGCCAAGGAAATAATAATATATTTAGCACAAAAAAAAATACAGTATAATATGCTATGAGCTTACTTGTAAAGGTGAAGCCTAACTAATTGCAAGCAGGGGGACCCAAGGACCAGTCCTACTGGAGCTTCCAAAACATAAGGCTGCCACTGACCATGCCAGTGTTTGCAGTGCTGTCCTTGCTGGTGCCTGCCTTCTTTCCCTCCCTATCTATGAAAACAAGATTTGCTCACTCAGTAGTTTGGAGCAGTGCAATGCGCTACCTTATGCATAACTGTATTTGAGAGTGACCTTGGCTCTCACAGTCATGGGTCATCTGCAGGTAAAACATCCTATGAGGGGATATGCTTACATTTTGGGGAAGGTGGGTGAGGGCTTGTTAAGGTGGAGTACACTCACTACCTGGGATAGGTGGGTGAGGGAACATCATCTACAGTACCCCACCCTGCATCACAGCTACAAGCAGCACTTGGCAGGGCCCCTGAAAAGATTCTCCCACCTACCCTGCACACACACACCCCCATGCCAATTGTGGTTGAGTTCGGAAGAAGTGAAATGCTCTACTAGCATTTGGAGGGGGTGGAGAGACTGGGGGCAAGGTCCTTGAAATACAAACCCCACCAAAGTTTGCAGTGATAGATTTATCTGTCCTCATTCTTTGTAACTGAGGACTTTTCCATGGAAACAGTATTTTTATCCCACAGGCTTCATCTGCCCCTCCTCCTCCTCCTCCAGTTATTCTTTCTGTTAGTATCATAATTTTCTGTCTGCGATACCACACTCGATTGCTGTGGAAATGACTATGACCTCACAAACACAGGGCTATGACTTCACTGGAGGGAAAGCAAGGGGATGCGATTACATCTGAGACAGAAAGATCCTGTTTCCATGCAAATGTCCTCAGTAATAAAGACTCATCCAGAGAATCTCTTGATTCCCCCTGCATGCCGCTGAGATTGCAGTCAAATCACTTAGAGCTGGCTCAGCCAGGCCTTCATTTTGGAGCAAAATGCAAGAAACAAGAAGCGAAACTGCCAGGGTTTTTGAGAGAACCAGATTCATTGCAGTACATGGACAAATCGCATACACACACTGGCACATGAACAGATCCTCACACCTGAGTGCACAATCACCCACATCCCATTGTCCTGGTTAACCACAGAAAGTGCACAGCAAATAAATAAATTATAATAAGTTACAAAATAAAAAACACAAGCAAAATTCTGGCACTGAAAATTCTGTACAGGAACATAATAAATGCATCAGTTAACTGAAACAGTAGCCCTGCTCTTCCTCCCCAAGCCAAGTGTCACTCACCAGCTGAGACATGTAGGTCTGAAGGGCAGGCAGATAGGAAGGAAGGAAGGAGAAACTTGAGAGAGAAAGCAAGAGATGAAAGGAAGGAAGGAAGGAAGGAAGAAAGAGAAAGAAAGAAAGAAAGAAAGAAAGAAAGAAAGAAAGAAAGAAAGAAAGAAAGAAAGAAAGAAAGAAAGAAAGCTGTTTTAAGGTTCGATCCAAGTGCATTTTTGTATAGCTAGGAAACCACTATAAACCCCCCACCAAAAGTATGAGTGTTTCCCCAGCTGGGAACTCCAGACAGGATGGGTGAGACTTGTCAGGACCACATAGAAAGTTCCGATTCCTTTCTCGCTAATCACAAAAGCAATTGCCTCTTTGTCATGGTTTTGTTTTTCCTGGTTGCCATTAAGTCAGGGGCTCTCTGAAAATGTAGCCAGCCCCCACTGCAGCCACCCCGTATTCGCCTATAGAAAAGTGGTAGGTTTGTCAAGATATATAGAATTCTATCTCTCTTTGCAGTTCTTGAGTAGAGAGGGAAGTTATTGTCATCAGAGCTCCAAGTCAAACCACGAAATTCAGCGGTGACTTCTACATTCAGACAGTAAAAACTAAATTCCTTTTTTCTCTCTCTCTCTCGGTCTGTCTCTCTCTGTTGTTTCTTTTTTATACGTCCAGGACATGGTTGAGGTAGGAGATGTAACAAATGGCCAGCCGAAGGATTTCAATCTTGGAGAGCTTCTTGTCAGGGGGCAGGGTGGGCGCAACTTCGCGGCTCAACCAGAGGCCAGTTGAAGGCCTCTACTCGGATGCGTTCCCTAGTGGCATGTGCTGTGCGGTACTTTGCTGTGGCCCGCCTGCGTCTCCGGCGCTCCTCCCTGCTCAGGTGCTGCAGTTCCTTCTTCAGACTCTCGCCACCTTCTTCACCCCTAGTGCCTCCACCACTGCCTCCTCCACCATCACTGAAGACAGATTCCGATTCAGACATGGTTGTTGGAGGAAGGTCAATTTCCGTTTGGTCAGATGTGAGCATCATCTTCTGCCAAAATGTGAAGATAATGTTGTTTCACCAAAACTGTTCCCCCGGCAGGGGAAAGCAAGGGGGCTGGGCCTGTGGTTCTGCTGACTCTCAGCTTGAATGGGGCTGTGGAAAAATATAAATCTGGGTTAATAAAAAAGAAACTGGTGTGCAGAGCTCATGCAAGCAGTTCATGTTAATCTTATTGTCCATCCATCCATCCATCCATCCATCCATCCATCCATCTTTCTGTCTGTCATCCCGTCTGACTGCCTGCTTATCTCTGCCTGCTTTTCCCTATCCGTCTGTTTTTCTATCTCTGCAATCTGATTCTCAGCATGGCCTTTAACCCTGTTTTAAAGAAGAATAAATAAAGCAAGATTAGACTTTTTCCAATACCAACCAAACATTGATGAGCCTGAACTTAGAATGATAGCCAGACTCACTGAATATTGAAGTACAACCTATTTTAAAGATTGGTTATCCCACTTCTTACTTTAGCCTTTAAGGCGTAATGTCATGTGTTTCAGGAGGGATACCGAAAAATGTTTAGTTTCGTAGTAAATATTTTATACTTCAAGATTCAGTGAGTGAGACCAGCATTCCATCTTCAAGCTCATGTTTGTGTATCTCTCGCTCCTTTGGTTTCATATTGTTTTTTTTGTCTGCCTGTCTGTCTATTTGTCTTTCTGTCTTCTGTCTTTCAATCTGTCTCTCAGTTGTTCTCTTTTGGGGAGGCTACTTATACAGATTTTAGCCACAGACAGAAACTGGGAGAAACTCTGTGGACAACAAGGGCAATGCCCAATGTTTGTCTATCTGTCTGTTTGTATCTTTCTGTTTTGCTTCTGTTTGTCCATTTCTTGGATCCATATTGGTCCATAGCACAGCTCATCTTCATCTTAGCCAATAGAGGCTGACAGGACAGTCTAGACTGAAACCAACGTAAAAACCTGTTTTCTAGCAGCTTTTGTCCTGGTGAAGCCATGTTGGCCTTCCCTACACTATTATTTGCATACCATTATCCATGATGCTTTTCACCAGGTCAAAGCTTTGCAGCATTAAGACTAGGTAGTTCAGAAGGTTGAGAGACACATAAACCAAAGAATGAGGACAGAGAGATATGTATCAGAGATAAGTGTCTCTCTTCACCAGCCTAACTCCAGGGACACCCCCACTATATTCTGTCTGTACTAGACCAAGTCAGTAATCCCTCCCCATGTTGGTTACTGACAAATAGCTGACTCAGGTTAGTAAGGGCTAAGCAAAGAGGTGTGATGGCTGGAATTAATATTCATAAGGCCAATATATATTTATTTTAAAGGATGGGAATATAGCTTAGATCTGTGAATCTGGAGACCCAGTAGATCTGAGTTTGATTCCAACAACCATTACTTCCATAAGGCGTGCCCCATACGCAAGACACTTAATCTCCCTGTGCTCCTTGGACACACCTAGAAAAGAGATTTGGCTCACTGTGTCTTTCCCAGAAAAAAATTCTAATAAAAATTAACTAAAAAAGGACACTGTGCAGACGAGCAGGAAACATGACATCATCTGTATTTATGTCTGCTCAAATGCCACAAAGGCAGTACATTGCATTACCACCTGGAGGCCAGAATATACTAAATAGAGCTAAGGGAGAAGGAAGGGACACCTGTGACCATATAGTGTCCAGGGTGTAGTACTAGGCAGGGAAAACAGGGCAGACTAGATGGGCCCACTGGTCCTTTTCTGCCAACACATTCTATGTTTCTGTGTTACTATATATCCCATGCTGTTTTATGGAGTCCCATACTGGGGTCAGCAGGGCGTGGTGGGTGTGTGGCACACGTGAGGCTCTCAAATCCTGAAAGAGGGTCATGGGACACCCAGGGTTTGGACATTTCTTGCCAGCTGAACACTGAGTGGAATTAGAGTCAGCCGTGAAGCTGGCTGCTCACCACCCACCCTGCCAGAGGAAGTGTGCAGTCATGGTGATCTTCCTCAGCATTGGAGGGTAACAGGAGGAGCTATGGGGGCCTAGAAAAGGAATGAAATAGAAAGCATGTGTATTTGCTACGTAATTGGGGTGACAGTGACATTACTTTAACTATAGCATAACGTATGGATATCACATCAGTGGGTCACACGATTGTTATACACCCCGAAGTGTGCAGTATTACATAAGCTATGAGAGCAAAGCCTGAGCAATTTGTAACAGTAATACACACAGAGGAGATGTAAAGAAAATCAAGAACAACACTGGTGTCTGTGTCCATAACTTTATATTTTATAATTACTGGTTTGATAAAAGTCACATTTTGATAAAGCACTAGAGAGCAGCTCACAGGGTTGAGTTCCATAATGTATGTTTATGACATCACAAGCATGTATTATGGAGTTTGATAGCAACTGATTTTTAGTTAATATCATCAGTAATTATAAAATATTTAATATGAAAGAATAACACACACCAGGTCATTGGGGAATATATGCAGCCCTTGTTATAACAACCCAAGAAGTGCATGTATTTTTTTTTTTTTTACAGTTTTGGTCTGGGAAAGGCACACTGTGCTTAATCTCACTTCCAGGTGCACCCCTGAAGCACAGGAAGGATAACTGACTTGCTCCGGGCCACATAGGATGCAAGTGAAGATAGTGGGAATCAAACCCAGATCTGCTGAATATATGAAACTTGTTCACAGCACACCAGTGTGATATCCCACTTATAAAATGGGTCATTTCATTTATAAATAAACCACAAAAGTTGGTTCGCTATTTTTTAAAGAAAAACATGCCTGGAGAGAAAATAGTTCTTGATTACAGTGGCTGTTGATGTCTGTCTACATGTAGATAGTCAGGTGTGTAGGCAAAGACCATCTTTACACACTATGTGAGATGTGTGAGCAAGTCAGATTACTGGGGTTTCCCTACCCATTTTATATAAAAAAAGAAGTAAGTTAAGAAAAACTAAAACAGCCCTTGAAAGAAAACAGAGATGTGGGGGGAAGGGAGATCCTCCAGAGAGAAAGAGAGAGAGAGAGATGGAGAGAGAGGGAGAACAGATGGTAGGTAAGTGAAAGAGAGACAGACAGTGAGACGGGGGAGGTGAGGGAGGGCGCCAGTAACTTGGGGACTTGAATCAATTAGCCCATATGTCAGTGATCCTGCTACCTGAATCACATATGGACAAGGCACATATGGAGGTCTCTCTCTCTCTCTCTTCCCATCCCTCAGTGTCAGGAGGATTACGAGTCCGTATTTTTGCAGACCAAGCTTCATTTTTCAGTGTGTGTGTGTGTGTGTGTGGGGGTATTATTACCATGTGATGAATTTACTACTAAAGCCACCTGTCCAACCACTGTACCTGCTGTACCTGTCCCTACGGACAAACAGAGGACATTGCTCAAAAGAAATATCAGTCCTTCATATTTCACCAGCACAAAATGCATTACACTATGAGGAGAAAACGATACTGTTATTGGCTTGCCCACGCTATCCCTGGCCCTGTGGATAAATGAGGGGCCTCAGTCCCCAGTGGTGCTAGTCCGTCACCTTTAACCAACACTAAATTCTCTCTGTGTTAAGGGAAGGCTGCACTCTTCCTTCCCACATTGTACCAGGCCCTGTGGATAAACAAAGGGGTCCAGTCTACAGTACTGTCAGCCCTTCACCTTTCACCAATACTAATGTCTTACTGTATGGGGGGGCCTGCACCGTGTCTGCCCCCACATTGTCCCAGATTCTGTGGATAAATAGAAGGCTTCAGTCTCCATTGCTGTCGGTCCCTCATCTTTCAACAGCACTAAATGCCCACTGTACGGGGAAGCTTGCACTGTGTCTTACCATGGTGTATCTGGCCCTGGGGATAAAGAGGGCTTCAGTTTTCAATGATCTCTGAGACTCCATCCCTCACATATCACCAGCTGTAACTGTACCTCACCATTTACCCCAACACAAAAGTCTCACAGCGTAAAGGAAAGCCTATACTACTCCCATCCACACTATAACTGACTGTAGATAAACAGAGAACTTCAGTTCCCTTCCCTTTCACCAGCACTAACTGTATCACAGTTTATGAGGTTTGAGGTAGCCTGCACTGTGCCCATTTAACAATGTACCTGGCCCTGTGGCTAAACCGATGGCTTCCCTTTCCAGTGCTGTCAGTCCTTCACCTTTCGCCAGCAAACACTGATCACAGTGTTTGGGGTAGCCTGTTTCACAATGGTGCCATTAAATGCATACTGCCAGTGCCAGCTAGGCTGGTAAGAGCAGCAATACAGCGGACTGGGAGGATGAGGAGGAACCTGAGCTGAAACTATTGGAGAGGAGAGTAGGAGATAGAGAGAGGAAACTTTGTCAAGGGGACGGGAGAGATTTTGGCTCATAGACAGTACCACACAATTTAAAAACATATATATTACAGGTACAAAAGCAAAACAGAGCATTGGTTTACCATTGTTTTTACAGTTATTAAATTTGGCCCTGGATTATTATCTGTCAACTCAAAAAAACTGATTTATTTGTGGGACATGTTCTCATCAACATGGACCAACAAACTAAGTCACTCTGTAGGCTCAACAGCTTCCAGACACATGATATTGCAATCTTTCTACCTCAGACCCATGCCTTGCAGCTCACTGTTACCAGGCAATTTAAAGGAAAAGCATTCTACAGTTGATTTGCCCAGGATAACCCAACTAGGATACAACCTCACATTTGCAGTGTGTACGTTTATGATGCCCTGCTTATACCTAATTTAATAGCTAGGAGAAGAGAAACGGAAGCACAGGGAGGTCAAGGGACTTGCTCAAGTTCAGACAGTTGAGCCAGTATGGCTACAGCAGGATTTGAACCTGCAATTTCACAGTTCAGTGTTCCTAATGAAACATCCTTAAGATCCCTTCATCTGCGAGCAAGTTTGCATTAAAACAAGAAAGCCTGTAAATAATCTATAAATCCACAAGTGCATGAATCCTGAGTTAAAAAAGGGAACAATCCCCCCTCTCCAAAGTGCCCAAAATGGATGGTGCTTGCACAGATTCCACAGCAAGTCATGTGCTAACAGAAATGGACCGGATGGGCCTTGAGGTCCTTATCTGCCGTCAACTTCTATGTTTCTATGTTTCTAAATCCCACCCAGCACATCTGGTAAAGCCCAATATAAATTCTCTGAGGCTTGAATCTGATGTTTGTTCTAGTGTGGTCTGGGGGGATGGGGTCAGCTGATCGAAACAGACTGTATCTCTTAATGGGAGGCTTCACAGGGTCTAGGCAGCCTGGCAGCAGGATGGTGGTCCGCCCCAAGCTAGGTGAGAATCTAAGCCCTTGCACAGGGTGACTGGAGGAAACCTGCCTGTTGAATACTTTCACAAATGAGCTGAGTTTTTCACGCACGGAGCTCACAGTATATTCCATGGCACTCCAAAGGTCAAATGCTTGGTTCTCCAAAACCTAGACTATATTATCTGAGTTGGGATGTATTTCAATCAGAAGGAGAGAAGACCCTCCAATCCCCTGCCCCCACACTCCAATCCCCTGCCCCCACCTCAGCCCCATGAGACTAGGTCTTGTAGGGCCTGGCCAGTGATGGACTGTGACTATCTAGGATGTTCTACAACTGTAAGCCTCTACCAAAAGCTTGCTCTACCCTGCTTGTGATAAAATCCAGGACTTGGAGAAGAAAGGCTGTCAGAGATGACAGATAGGCACTGACAGAGAAGGAAGGAAGGAAGGGAAAACTGACAGACTGACAGATAGAGAGACAGCGCTTACATGACTGAGAAATTTCAGATAGCTAACCCTGAAAAAATAGACCAATTTGCCCCTTCCCTCTTGTGTAAGTACCAGCAGAATTTCAGTACACATTGATCCCTCCTTCAGAGTTTGTGAAAACACTTTCAAGCACCTGAGCTGCCCCCCCCACACACACACACATGAATATACGCATACTCTGCATGGCTGACAATGGGAGAAATTGTGGGGCTGTATGTAGTTTATCACAGCACCCCTCCACCGACAAAACTAGCAAATATTAAAACTCAACACATAAACAGATAACCACACACATTTTAGAATATAAACACACGTAGAAATAAACCCACAAATATGCATGCAAATAAGCACATACATTTTAAAACACAAAATGTACAATTGAAGACATACACACACATACTCAAATAATCACATGCACATATTAACACACACACACACACACACACAGAGTAAACACACAACCAAACACATACACAAGAAAAACCTAGAAATACCAAACATCTGTGGAAACAGCCAAAGATCATCTGCTCTCATAATTTAACAGCACCCCCCCAACACACACACACACACACAACACGGACACTGCCACCCAACTCCCCACTTTGTTCCAGTTTCTCTGGTAAGATCAATCAGGTCCCCGACACACACATCGACATTTAGCCTTGCAGTCACCCCCTGCTGCTGTTGCTGCCAGAACTTTCAAGCACATTTCCTCATTTCCTTACATGTTTGCTTACAGCTCACTTTTTGTTTTTCTTCATCTCACATGAAGCTTGGCAAAGTCATGGATCAGGAAAAGTAACTGGCATGAAAGTGAGCAACACCCTGTTGGAAAAGCAGCCAAAGAAAAAAAAGATTGGGCAACACAACAGGTTAGCAATACTGGAGACCTGCTTTAGCCCAATAAGAAAAAAGATTACAATTATAAAAACAAATTCCTACCTGGTGAGTGTGCGGTCATCCAGCTCCAGCTAACAGGTTAGCAAACTCTGCGTCCCAGTGAAAATGATCACTTCACAGCATAAGTGGAATCTCTATATGATGTGTAACATCTCCTTGGGAAATTTACTGGGATTGTTTAGCAGGAGAATTATTGAGACTCCTCTTCCCCTTCTCTCTGTCACTCCGTCTTTCCTTTAGGAATCAAAGGCCTTCAGAACACAGATGAAGACCCTCACATTTCTATCTAAAAGATATTGAAAAATATAGATATATAAAGAGTGAGGGATGTGGGGAGGGGGTACCAGATGGGACCAGAGTGATTATTGGTTACATGGAGTCCCTCCCACTGGCTCCTTCTCATGAATAGTAAAACAGCTGGTGAGAGCACATTGGTTGATTGGAGGAAAGTGACATGGCTGGGGAGGGGTGCAGGCAGGGAGGAGAAGAGAGGCAGAAAGACATCTGTTCTGAGACTAGGGAGCTGTTTCTCCCACGTTATACATAATTCATACAAAGTTGAGTTTAGAGTGAGAGAGCGAGAGAGAGTGAAGACCCAAAGGAGAAGAGACAGAAGGCAAGTCAATAGTGCTAATTTAACTCCAAAAAAAGGACAGGGACAGAGAGAAAACCTGTCGACTTTATTAAATGCGACAGAAGGTGTTAACCATTTCGCTGTCATGCAGCTTTCAGATGGACTTGGGTTCCCGGGAGACAGAAGGATGAGGTGAGAGGAGAGAGAAAGACAAAAGGGTTAGATTGATGAGCAGTAGTGATGGGACATGGATTGAGATATTGTTGTACAGGCCCTGATGAGATTTGGAGGGGGGGGGGAGACTAGAGCAGCAGTAATGGGATGTGGATGCAGTTATACAGACCCTGAGGAGATGGGGGTGTCAGACCTGAGGGGCAGGAGTGATGGGAGACAGATTGAGTTATTGCATAACAGGCCCTGAGGAGATCTGGGGGTGGGGTGGCAGAGAAAACACTCAGTATGCGATATGAGTTACAATTAGCAACACTGCTGCATGTCCATCTGCAAGTCTCTGCCATTCAAGAGTGTGTCCTTACATCACTGTTTCATACTAAGCGTCTCTCCCCTGCCAAAGTCTCAGTCACTGTCTCTTTCTCTCCAGAGGATCACCGCCTGACACACCACTACCATTAGTCACTGCACTGAGATTCAAACTCATGGCCATTGAAGTAAGTCCACTGGCGCAGTGGTAGGGCTGCAGCTTGTGACGGTGACCTGGGTTCAACAACAAGCCCAGTTCATTGGGTGCTGGCTGGGGGAAGAGAATCCAGTATTCCAGAGGATGCATTCCTCTTCCAGGCATGTGGAAGTCAAATCCCTGCTGCTGGAATGATACCCGGGATACCCAGAGGGTGCTCTCCTCCTCCAGGCGTGTGGCAGTCACATCCCTGCTGCTGGAATGATACCCGGGACACCCAGAGGGTGCTCTCCTCCTCCAGGTGTGTGGCAGTCACATCCCTGCTGCTGGAATGATACCCGGGGTACCCAGAGGGTTCTCTCCTCCTCCAGGCATGTGGCAGTCACATCCCTGCTGCTGGAATGATACCCCAGACACCCAGAGGGTTCTCTCCTCCTCCAGGCATGTGGCAGTCACATCCCTGCTGCTGGAATGATACCCGGGACACCCAGAGGGCGCTCTCCTCCTCCAGGCATGTGGCAGTCACATCCCTGCTGCTGGAATGATACCCGGCGTACCAAGAGGGTTCTCTACTCCTCCAGGCATGTGGCAGTCACACCCCTGCTGCTGGAATGATACCCGGGGTTACCCAGAGCGTTCTCTCCTCCTCCGGGCTTGTGGCAGTCACATTCCTGCTGCTGGAATGATGCTCGGGGTAGGCTCAACGGGGATGACAGTGGGAGGGGAGATGCATAGGGCCTTGTGGTGTGCATTCGTGCTGCATGCTTGGCTGTGCTATCATGGCCCAGCATCTCCGGAAGGTAGACAGCACAGGAGAAAAGCCTTCCTCACCTCAGCAGGATGATGCTGGCACACTCGTGCTCAGCACTGCTTGCACAGCACAAAAGAGCCCCACTGCCATGACTCCATGGACTTCAGATTGGGGGCAACTTCCACTTCCCACCACCCTACCATGGGCGAGCTACCCAACAGGGCAGGTCAGATGGGCTTTCTGGGGTATAGAAACAGGTGACAGGAGTGGGGTAGCCAGGCTACGGGCAGCTAAGATGGGGGGATGGAAAAAGAATTAAAAAAAAAAAACTCAAGGAACCTGCAGCAGAGGGTCTTCTCCATGGTTCACTACTTTGGTGTGTTACTGAGCTAAGATTCAAATTTGAGGACTTTGCAGTAACAGAGGGTCTCCCTGCAGCACACTAGTGTAAGGAGTCACTGTCCTAGGATTCACACTCAGGACGTTTTCATGAAAGAAGGTTTCCACATAAGTTCACCAGTCTTGTTCTGTGAGTCAGCATGCCAGCCCCTGCTACATTTTCCATGTGTATGAACAACAGACACAGAGCTTGTTTATCTCAGTCAGTACCCCAGGGAGCCTAAATTGTGTGTATTGCATGATGCAATGTTTTGTGGCACACCACTCACTCCCATAACAGATCACACATGATGCAATATTTTTGTTCTCTTTTAATATACCAGGTGAGGTTCAAGGAGACGAACACAGCTGGTCTCTGCCAAAGCTCTCTGCAACTTATCTTTTGTACCATGTATTTAACCTGGATAGCCTGGTGGAGAGCAGGGGTTCCAGTCACCTTTTTTTGGGGGGGGTTAAATGTTCTACGTGTGTAAATGTATTTATTATAACATCTTGACTACTCCTAACACAAATTACATTGTGTCAAATTGTTTACCCCAACGTGGGGCCCTTTACAGGGTAAGCAGTTACCCTCCTTTAGCACTAGGAAATCTATAGTAGAACGTTCAGTCTTTGCCTTGCTAGATTACTGGGACGGGCTTTTCTCCGGAGCTTCCAGTACTGCCTTATCTGAGCTCTTTCCCTTTTTCAATGCCCTATGCAGAATTGTCCTGGCCTGTTCTCCCCAAACCCACCACTGTACTATGTAGAAGGAGCGCTAGATTGGGCCCCTCCCCACATGAGGCATTCTCTCCATATTGCCCTGTTAGGTACCAGATATTAACTGGGTAAATTACTGGGCTACCCCAATGATTTATTCACCCGCACCACCTGCTCCTCCTATTCCTTACATTTGGAGGACAGAACTAGACTGCAAATTCCTAGGTGCAGACCCAATGCAGGTCAAGCCTCCATCAGGTATAGACTTGCTACAACATGAAATAACCTTCTCCCCTCACTCACTACACTCTCGTTTCCAGTCTGCAAAGGCCTCACTCAGGGACTACTTTAAGGACCTTCTGACATGTCACAATTGCCCTCGTAGTGGCCAATAATCTTTATTTGGGGGTCTTCTATTGTGTTAGTCTGGTTTAGGGCTTAGTCCATGTAACCCCCCTGCAAATGGGAGTTCCCAAAAGACTTCCAGGAGCTTGCTTGAATGCTCCGAGCCTGAATGGTGTTTGGCGTTTAAGCCATTTATCTGTGAGTGTTTTTAGAGCCTCTGGTACTGTCTCTTTAAGAGCTGTCTGCTTGCAGACATAATTAGTTTGTATGGGGGGACTGTGTGTTTCTCTGCTTGAGTCCCACTCGAGCTGCTGCCAATTCACTCCGTCTTTGCAGTCACTAGGACTGCAAAGGGAACCTATCTGAAAGATGTAACTGTTTGCCAGAAGTCATTTAGAGTAATAATGAAAATACAGTTTGTCTAACCTGCTTTTCTTTGCAATCAGAACTGTGTTTGCCTAGTTCCCCATTCTAGTTTTGAACTGCTAAACTGGACCAATCAGTGTGGGTTAAGGGAGCTCTAAAATGGTGCCTGTGGACGAATCAGAACTTGGACTCGTAATCTGAGCCAGCCACAAGAGGATTGTAATGGCAGTGACTCTAGGAAATGTAGTTTGGACTTCGGCGCCTTTTTGTACCAACAGGGGGAGGCTATTGTGAGTGACAGCCAATCCAGCCAAGAACTGGGAGGAACTCAAAGGAAGTGCCCGGTTTTGTCTACTGGAGTTGGAGTTGAGCTCTGGCAGTGAAGAGGGAAGGAGCCCTGTGCTCCTTCGGTGCGCAGTTTTAGTTGGGAAATGCGTGTAAGGCCCCAAGTTTCGGTCTGCAGCTTGTGCAAGTGCTTGTTTGGACTGAATCTGACCTGTGAAGAGAATCAAGGAGATCTGAAAAGTAGAAACCAGGCTCACCCTGTAGAAGACTGGAGAAATTGCTGAATCACGCTTGGTCTGTCAGGAACTGAATCTGCTGCGTGTTCTCCCAGGTATTGTGCAGTAATTGCAATCGGGATAGAGAAGCAGCCTGCCTGGTATAGTACTTTCTTTTTCCATATAAATGTGTGTAGTGCTAGTGGGGACTCGCGTTTCAAATCCCCTGTACAGTGAATTGAGTGCATGAAACTGCAAGTAAACCCCAGCTTAATCCAGACTACATCCATTTGCTCTGAACTGCCTTGGGGTCCAGTCACAAGGACCTTGTCCACATGGTCTGCTCCGCCTGGCAATCCAGGACAATCTGCCTTCCATTCAGTTTCAGCATTGAATTTGTGAGTACAAATCAGGGTAGCTCCCTGCCATCATCTAATTGCAAGTGTTCCATCTGATTACTTTTCCTTTCTTTCTCCACTAACTGAGCCTACCGGCTCCGGATTACAATTTGGGTATTGTGCATGCATTTCCATCTTCAGGGCCCCAACCAGCTGCACCAAATAGGCTAGCCTCTTATTGCCTGGGTACCCAGTAAGAGTGACATTAGGGACATTTGAGATTCTGAAATATGTGCACAGTACTGTGATTATTAATGCATTTAAACTAATTAACCTGATTTCCCCCGTCCTTGTTATATCCCCTAAATAAATCAGATCTGTTTGTTTCAGCAGTGTTACACTGCCTGAGGTATTTGTCTATGTTAAAGTATTGTACTGTGGTTTTTGCACTGTATCATCTTGTTTTACAGGGAGTCTCCGGAGTCACGTTGACCGAACCAGTCCTGGGGGTAAGTGTATACTGTGAAGGTAATTCTGATATATTGTGTGGGCCACTAGTGGGAAAAAAGGGTGTTGCAGTGTCCCAGAGCTGTGACCAAGTTAGTTTAACTATTGCAAACCCTGACCTCTGGGTGGAGGCACCCGCCATCGAATCCAGGCCCCTCCACCTGTTAGTGGCAAATCAGGCAGGGGTAGTAGCCCTTGGGATAGCGCCACCTAAGGGTTGCATCTTGGAGGCTCACCGCTGGGATTAGTGTCCTCTAGTGGCCACATTTACGAATTACTGTAAAAAAATAGATGGGTACCCCAACAGAAGTGGCTGTACTCCAGCTGGTGAAGTGGTGTACTGGGGAGGAGATCGACCCCCAAAATGCTATATTTATCTTGGATATCCCGCTGGGTACCAGTACGGACACTGTAGAGGGAGTACTTTCCAAGGTTGAATGTTTACGAGACCCTGTGGTAGAGGGGCGACAGGCTGATCTGCTCACCCAAACTTTCATGGCCCTAATAGAGTGTAAGGACACTGTAGACAGTTCTAAAGTGCCACAGACTGTTACCCCCGGGGAAACCCTCACTGTCTGGAGAGTGATAACCAAAGACAGTAAAGACCCCAAGGAGAACAAGCCTCCCCCATTATCTGAAACTTCTGAGGAGAAATTTGCTAAATTGTCGTTGGGGGAAGGGAAAACTGTGGAGGATTTAAAGAAACTATTATTGCCACCCGGAAACGTTCCTCCACCAACACCCTCTTCCCCTCCAGCACCCGTTATTGCCCCTCCTTCTGTGCCAGTGCAAGTCCCCATGTCTGTACCTGCCAATAGTCATGACCCTTACCGCAGGTTGAGAATTTTCTCCGGCACCCTTCCCACCCCACAAGGGGAGGATGATTCGGAGACCTGGATAGACTGTGTTGCCCCTTTGGTATCTGAGTGGCAGTGTGCAGAGACTGAGAAACGGAAAAGAATCCTAGAGAGCTTGAGAGGTCCCGCTCTGGAAGCCATTAAGTCTTTGAGGTCCACAAACCCTGAGGCATCTGCCCAAAAGTACCTAACTGCACTTGAATGCAATTTTGGGAGTATTGAGTCAGGAGAGAGCTTGATGTGGAAGTTTCAAGGTACAAAACAATGGCCAGGGCAAAGTTTATCTGCATATGTTACTCATCTGGAAGGAGCGCTACAGAGGGCCTACCGGAAGGGGGGGGTGGCCGCCAGTGACTTAAACCGTGAGAGGTTGAGGCACATACTGCAACATGCAAAGCACTCAAAATTGCAGCTCCTTCAGTTGAGGCTTCAAGACAGGAGAGATAACCCACCGGATCATTGTGATTTGATGAAAGAAATACGGGAAGTTGAGGAGGAGGAGGCGGATTTCTCAGAGCCCCGCGTAGTTGTAGCTGCTACAAACTCTGCTCCAAGGTCGGGGTCGGCTGCTGACGGCCAGGGATCACTGAAAACCCATGATGAAAGTCAAGGATTAAGTGCCTGCCAAACGGGGATGGCTGTAAACACCCCGCACTGGGAGGAGTTGCTGAGGGAGATTAGGAAAGCAACAGACAGTCTCATCATGAAGGATACACCTATGAGCACAGGCACTGACACTTGCCCGACTGCTTCTGCTATGGGGGTGGGGGTGCCCACCCAGGCACCTCATGTTGACAACAGTTCAAAACTTGATGTATTGACTATGGAAGTGAGGGAACTGAAGAGATGTCTCCAAATGTCCAACCCACCGCTGGCTGAGGTGGCACCAAGGTTTTCGATAGTACCCATGCTGCAGCCCCCACAGTGATGCCTCGGTCACCCCAAACTTCAGCAGATATATTTTGCCATAATTGTGGGAAGGATGGGCACATGAAGAGGGAATGCCGGTCTCAGAAAGACTTAGAGAAGGTGGTGAGCCGGCTACAAGGAGAGCTTCGGAGAACAAGTCAGTGGTTAAGAGGTGCACGAAATGGTCCCAGCGAGGGCCACAAAAATGCTAACTCACATCCCTCTGTGGCAGGGTCAGTTGCCCAGGCCCCCGCTACCGCCTCTCCAGACTGGTCCAGAATAGTGGGTCCCTCCATGGAGACCACTGTAAAGGTGAATGGAGTGTCTACAAGAGTTGTATTAGACAGTGGCTCCCAAGTGACAATTATGTTCCAGGATGGGTATCAGAAGCATTTGTCAGACGGCACTTTACAACCATTAGAAGGACATGTATGGGGTTTAGAGGTGAAGGCCTACCCTACTCGGGTATATCTAGTTGCTGTCTTTCCCCACCTCTGTGGTTGGAATGGCAGAGCAAGTAGAGACCCTGGCCTTAGTGGGTCCCCCTACTGGACTGTATGATGGGGTTCCTCTACTAGCTGGGACTAATGCACATATGTTTGGACGGCTGACACAATTGTGTTATGAAAAACAGGGGTCAAGGGCTGGTAGAGCTTTAAGAATTCTGGCCTTGATTAAGAAGGCCTATGAGGCACAGAGAGATGTTGAAACAGTAGAACCAGAGGAACCGGTTGGAATTGTCTGGAAGAAGGATCCCGAGTCTCTGATCCTGGTGCCAAATGCCCAGTGTAGCTTACAGGGAGAGGTCTGTATCAGAAAGGATGTCAAGAATAAAATATTAATGTTGGATACACCAGGCGATGGAAAATTGCCAGAGGGACTGCTGGTCAAGCTTAGTATTTTGCCTGCTACAGCCCATGCTTATGCCAGAAGGGTAATGGTTCAAGTTCATAATGTGTCTGACAGAGAGATTCAAGTAAATAGAGGCTGCACCCTGGCTAATGTGCATTGTGCAGACACTGCAGTGCTACCCAGCAGCAAGAGTTCGGGGAAGAATGACAGAGTAATGCCTGACTTGTTTGATTTCGGTGACTCCCTGTTGCCAGCTGAATGGAAAGTGAGAATCAGTGAGAAGCTTGCCCGGAGAGACCAGGTGTTTTCTTTAAAGGAATGGGACATAGGATGCATGCAAGGAGCTGAGCACCATATCCGGCTGCATGACGAAAGACCATTTCGTGAGAGGTCTCGACACCTGGCACCTGATGACATAGATGATGTGAGATGGCATCTGCTAGAGATGTTAGCTGCTGGTGTAATACAAGAATCCAGAAGCCCATATGCTTCCCCCATTGTGGTAGTGAGGAAAAAGAATGGGACAGTAAGGATGTGCATGGATTATCGCACCTAAACAGGCGGACTATCCCTGATCAGTACACAATGCCCTGCATTCAGGATGCTTTGGACTGCCTAAATGGGAGAAGTGGTTCTCTGTGCTGGATCTCCGCAGTGGGTACTACCAGATCCCGATGGCCGCAGAGGACCATGAGAAGACTGCCTTTATCTGTCCGCTTGGCTTCTATGAATTCATGAGGATGCCTCAAGGGATTTCAGGTGCCCCAGTCATTTTTCAACGATTGATGGAGCGTGCAGTGGGGGACATGAACTTACTAGAGTGCCTGGTATACCTAGATGATGTTATTGTGTTTGGCAGCTCACTGGAGGAACATGAGAGCAGATTATTTAAGGTATTGGACTGACTGGAAGACTTTGGCCTTAAAATGTCCATTGATAAGTGTCAATTCTTTCAAGCATCAGTAAAGTATGTGGGACACATAGTATCCACTGAGGGAATAGAGACTGACCCAAGTAAAGTTGAGGCCTTGACCACCTGGCCACAGCCCAAAAATCTAAAAGAACTGCAAAGATTCCTGGGATTCTGTGGTTATTATTGGCGTTTCATCAAGGACTATTCAAGAATGATCCACCCTTTACTTAACCTTACTCAAGGGTATCCCCCAACCCACAAAAAATACAAAAAGTCAGCATGCCTCAAGACTGAAAGAGTGTATTTTCGTCCGAGTGAAGTATTTGGGGCCCGCTGACTCTGATTGTGAGACTGCTTTTCATGAGATCATATATCAACTACCCACGCTCCAGTGCTGGCCTATGCTGATCCAAGAAAACCTTATGTCCTGCATACTGGATGCTAGCTTGCAAGGGTTGGGGCCAGTTAAAATAAGAACACGGAATGGCCTGAGACCAGTGGCCTTTGCCAGTAGAAGCCTGACCCCATCCGAAAAGAACTATCCTGTACATAAGTTAGAGTTCCTAGCTTTGAAGTGGGCTATTGTTGACCAATTCCATGAGTACTGGTATGGGGCTAAAATACTAGTAAAAACTGACAATAATCCTTTGACCTATGTGCAGACCTCAGCTAAGGTGGATGCCACTGGCCATAGGTGGCTTTCTGCATTATATACATACGACTATGCTGTTGAATACTGAGCAGGCCTGAACCACATAGATGCTGATGCTCTCTCCCGGAGTCCTGTTCCCCAGAATGATTGGGTCAGATTGTCAGAACCTGATATTCGGGCACTCTGCCAGAAGTTTGACAGGGAGGAACAAATGTCTACGGACGCAGTGGACTGCATGGTGGATTGCTGGGGACCGTCTGAGAATTGCATACCTGCTGCTTATTGCCACTTTTCTGCAATAGACATTGGTGCACTGCCTCAGCTGGACAATGACAGTATTCGGAGGGCTCAATCCCTAGATCCCATGATCAAATCAGCTTTAGAAGCCCTCTATGCAGGAAAAGATGTGTCCAAATTACGCTCCACTGATTTGAGAACTGCACTGTTATACAAAGAAGGTCCTAAGTTGAAACTGATCAATAAACTGTTATACAGAGAAACAGTAGACAGAGGGGACAAGTAGACAAACAACAACTAGTGCTGCCCACTGCCTTTCGAGACTCAGTACTGAGGTCCTTGCACAACCACATGGGGGACCTTTGGTATAGACAGAACACTTGACTTGGTGAGATCCAGATTCTATTGGCCTAAGATGGGGCTGATGTGGAGCAACACATTCGAACTTGTAGTCGCTGCTTACAGAGGAAAGCTTTGCCCCAGAGGGCTGCCCCCTGTTAACATCACCACCAGTGCACCCATGGAGCTGGTCTGTATTGATTTTCTGAGTCTGGAGTCAGATCAAAGAAATATCAGTAATGTGCTGGTGGTCACCACTTTATTTAGATATGCCCAAGCTTTCCCAGTAAAGACCAGAAAGCATCCACTGTGGCCAAAGTACTTGTAGAAAACTTTTTGTTCACTATGGGGCTCCACAAAGAATCCATTCTGATCAAGGAAGAGACTTTGAGAGTCGTCTGATCGAAGAGATGCTTTCTCTGTGTGGAGTGCAAAAGTCCAGAACCACTCCTTACCACCCCTAGGGGGAACCACAGCCTGAACATTTCAACCGCACTTTGCTAGATATGCTAGGCACCCTACACCCAAAGGACAAGCCTAGATGGAGCCAACAAATTAGCACACTGGTACATGCTTATAACTGCACCAAAAGTGATGCCACTGGGTTCTCCCCCTACCGCCTGATGTTTGGAAGAGAAGCTTGACTGCCGGTAGATGTGTGTTTTGGGGTCTTTCCTGATGGGGTTCAAGCTGACAACTATTTACAGTATGTGCAAAAGTTAAAGGCCCAGCTAACTCGTGCATACCAACTGGCTCAAACCATGGCTGCCAAAAGAAATCTGGCCAACAAATAAAGGTATGATAAAAAGGTGAAAGCACAGGAACTCCAGGAGGGAGATTGGGTATTGCTAAGAAATCTGGGACTGCATGGCAAACACAAGATTGCTGACAGATGGCACCATCACCCTCACATTGTAGTGGGCAAACTAGATGATCTGCCAGTGTACAAAGTAAGGCCTGAGAATAATTCAAAATATGTAAAAACAATGCATAGAAATCATTTACTGCCCACTGGACAAATCTTGATTGAGTCTGAGCCCCCAGAAGATGCCCCCTCTGGACCAGTGACTAGAACTGCTGCTAAGAAAAGATCAAGAAAGTCTGCACCTACAGAAGCTGAGTTAAAGTGTTCCCCTCCACAAGTACCAGTTGAGCATGACTGTCAGTCCGTATCAGAAGAAAGTGAGTGTGACTTTGAATACTACCCTTCTTACGAACTGAGTCAATTGTTTCGGGGCAATCCCCTAGTCAATACTGGAGACGAAGCTGGGCCTTCTGGACTGTCTAAGCCCCCAGCTTTGTCCCTGGAGCCAGTGTTCCCAGAAAGTGAAGTGCAAAGCATCAAGTCAGATGAAATGGAATCATTGTGTATGGTAGAACTGTTTGAGCTTTCAGGGGAGGAAAATGATAGACTGGGACAGACTGGTGATACACCAGAACAAGAAGAGTATTTTGAGTGCCCTGACAGTCTACTGCCAGTGTCTGAAAGCTCTCCATGACAGCCAACTGTTGTGGACTCAGAGACTGTAACTTCTGGAGCTGAAAGTGCCCCAAGTTCTAGCCTCTCTACCCCCATGGAGACTCCCCTAACATAGATACATAGATACATAGACAGTGTCGGCAGATAAGGGCCTATGGCCCACCCAGTCTGCCCATTTGAGCTTGTAAGTTCAGTTTGTTTTCCTAGAAGTCTGTTGCCCCTTACCCCTGACCTCCAGAATTCCTTTATGTCTATCCCATGCATTCTTAAATCTCATAATTGTTTCAGCCCCCACCACTTCCTCTGGCAGGGTGTTCCACTTATCCACCACCCGTTCTGTGAAGAAATTCTTTCTCATGTTTCCTCTGAATCGTCCTCCCTCCAACTTCATCCCATGCCCTCTAGCCCTGGAACATCTTTTCGCTTAAAGTAGTGTTTTCCTGCACCCTGTTCCTCCCTGTAAGATACTTGTATGTCTCTATCATATCCTCTCTCCTCCTCTCCTCCAGGAGTACATGTTCAGTTCCTTCAACCTGTCTTCATAGGACTTGTGATGCAATCCATGCACCATCTTTGTTGCCTCCCCTCTGAACCTTCTCTACCTTGTCTATGTCCTATGTAGGTATGGTCTCCAGAACTGTACACTGTACTCCAGGTGGGGCCTCACTAGTGTCTTGTATAGCGGAATTATGACCTCCTTTTTCCTCTGGTGATGCCCCACCTATACATCCCAGTACACTATTGCTTTACCTGCTGCCTTGTACACTGTTTCCCTACCTTGAGGTCATCAGAGATGATAACCCCAAGATCCCTTTCCTGCTTGGTGCATGCTATATACTCACCCCAACTGATATATTGTGCTAGGGTTTTGTGCCCCATATGCATTATCTGCACCTCTTTGCATTGAATTTCAACTGCCAAACCCCTGACCATTCTTCAAGTTTCTGCAGGTCCCTTTCATTCTGTCTACACCCTCTGGTGTGTCTACTCTGTTACAGAGCTTTGTGTCATCAGCTAACAGTGAAATTCTGCCTTCTAGGTCTCCAAGAATGTCACTGATGAAGATGTTGAATAGGACCGGTCCCAGCACTGATCCCTGTGGTACCCCACTGGTCACTCTTCCTCTGTGGAGGACAGCCATTTACCACCACCCTCTGTTTCCTGCCACCCAGCCAGTTACCTACCCACCACACTACTGTCCTGCCCACAACCATATTCCCCAGTTTGTGTAATAGTCTTCTATGTGACACAGTGTCAAAGGCCCTGCTGAAGTCCAGATAGGCCATGTCCACTGCCCTCCCTTGATCCACCTCCCTAGTCACCCAGTCAAAAAATTCAACGAGGCTGGTCTGACATGACCTCCCCCTGGTGAAACCATGCTGCCTTGGGTCCTGTAGTCCATTGACAACCAGATGTTCACCAATCTCTCCTTCAGTAGTGCTTCCATGATCTTCCCCACTACTGAGGTGAGGCTGACTGGTCTGTGGTTCCCTGCTTCCTCTTGTTCCCACTTTGTATAAGGGGACTACATCTGCTGTCCTCCAGTCTTTGGGTACCTCCCTGTTTCCAGTGATCAGCTAAACAGGATAGCCAGAGGTTCAGCCACCACCTCTCTTAGTTCTTTAAGGACCCTGGGGTGCACCCCATCTGGCCCCATTGCTTTATCAACTCTTATTACTTCCAGTTCCTTCAGGGACCCTTTCTCGGTAAAGGGACTTGTGTCCATTTCTGCACCATTCTCACCCCTTGTACTCCTTCAGACCCATTACCCTCCTCTTCCTCAGTAAAGACTGAGCAGAAATACCTGTTTAATATGTCAGCTTTACTGTTGTCATCCTCCACACGGCCCCATCTCCTCCCCTTCAGTCTCACTATCCCTCCCTTGTCTTTCTTTTTTCACTTATGTACCTGTAAAAGGTTTTGTCCCCTCTACCCACTGATTTTGCAATGTGTTCTTCTGTCTGAGCTTTGGCTTCCTTACTGACCTCCCTGCCTCCCTTTGCTTCTCCTGGTACTTCTCCCTATCCCCTCTGCCTGTGTCTTTGTATTGCCTGGAATGTATTTTTGGCTTTCACTTTCTTTGCTACCTCTTGGAAAACCATAACGGTCTCCTCTTCCTTTTCCTCTTGCTAACCTGCTTAATGCATAATTCTGTTGTTCTTGTAATCCCATTTTAAATACTGCCCACTGTTCCTCAACCCCTGATTCCTGTCCCATTTCCCTTAATGCCTCTTTCAAGTATCTCCCCATTTTCCCAAAGTCTGCCCCTAAAATCCAGGATCGTGTTTTTGTGTGGTTTGGTTCTGCTCTTTCTGTGATTTCAAACCACAATGACTGGTGGTCACTGTTTCCCAGGTGCTCCCCACTGCATTCCCCCATCACACTGTCCCTGTTTGTGAGCACAAGGTCCAGTATTGCCTTCTGCCGAGTTGGTTCCATGACCAGTTGCTTGAGGAAGGCACCCTGAAGGGAGTCCAGGATAAATCTGCTCCTAGTTGATGCTGCTGCTGGGATGCTCCAGTCCACGTCTGGAATATTGAAGTCTCAACCAGTACTACCTCACTCTTGTCTGCCATCCTTTGATGGCTAGCATCAGCTCCCTATCTGCTTCTTCCTCCTGGGATGGTGGTCTATAGACCACACCTGTGCGGATGGTTGTCCTCATTTTCCTTTCCAGCTAACCCACAGTATCTCTCCCCATTTTGTTCCTCCTGGATCTCTGTGGCCCTTATGTCATTTTTCACATACAGTGCCACTCCTCCTCCTTTCCTGCCTGCTCTATCTCTTCTGAATATGTTGTAGCCAGGTATGGCCATCTCCCAGTCATGGTTATCATTACACCAGGTTTCAGTGGATGGCCACAATGTCCAAGTCTGACTGCACCATGACAGCCTCCAGATCTTCCATCTTGTTGCTAAGGCTTCTGGCATTTGCACACATGACTTTCCATGATTTGACCTCCTAGACTGTTTCACTGTTCTACTCCAGCCCTTCCTGACAAGTGAGGACAATGCTGAAAATGAGGCTCAGAGTGCAGAGACTGTAACAGTCCCTAGAAAGACTGGTCAAGCTGTAAAGCCTGTGGTGCACCTCAGTTATGATTCCCTTGGGAGGCCTGTGGACTTGCCTCTCAGTGTTGTCCATAAAGGAGTGTATGTGTCCCCAAGCTCTTTGCCCAAACTGAGCATCAGTGCTAACTCCAAGTTACTTGTGTTGCCCTCTAGGTATGGTGCCCTTGCCCCGTCCAACCCCAAGGTAGCTGATAGGGAAGGGCCCCCTCTCTTCAGGTTTCAGGTACAAGAGGTAATAACCTGAGTTATGGTACAATGTGTGTGTGTAATACTGTGTAAAGAGATGATCTGCAAAGTTTCAGAAATGTGTTCCTGGTAAAGTGATATATTAACTGATGATTACTTGTGTGAGCCTAATGCAAATGTATATGGTTGCAGTTGAAACTTATGGGGGTACTTGCTTGACGCGGACGTCAAGCTTTCCCAGGCCAGGAAGGGTGTAACCACCCTGCAAATGGGGGTTCCCAAAGACTTCCAGGAGCTTGCTTGAATGCTCCGAGCCTGAATGGTGTTTGGCATTTAAGCCATTTATCTGTGAGTGTTTTTAGAGCCTCTGGTACTGTCTCTTTAAGAGCTGTCTGCTTGCAGACATAATTAGTTTGTATGGGGGGGACTGTGTGTTTCTCTGCTTGAGTCCCACTTGAGCTGCTGCCAATTCACTCTGTTTTTGCAGTCACTAGGAGTGCAAAGGGTACCTATCTGAAAGATGTAACTATTTGCCAGAAATCATTTAGAGTAATAATGAAAATACAGTTTGTCTAACCTGTTTTTCTTTGCAATCAGAACTGTGTTTGCCTAGTTCCCCATTCTAGTTTTGAACGGCTAAACTGGACCAATCAGTGTGGGTTAAGGGAGCTCTAAAATGGTGCCTGTGGATGAATCAGAACTTGGACTCATAATCTGAGCCAGCCACAAGAGGATTGTAATGGCAGTGACTCTGGGAAATGTAGTTTGGACTTCGGGCGCCTTTTTGCACCAACAGGGGGAGGCTATTGTGAGTGACAGCCAATCCAGCCAAGAACTGGGAGGAACTCAAAGGAAGTGCCTGGTTTTGTCTACTGGAGTTGGAGTTGAGCTCTGGCAGTGAAGAGGGAAGGAGTCCTGTGCTCCTTCGGTGCGCAGTTTTAGTCGGGAAACGCATGTAAGGCCCCAAGTTTCGGTCTGCAGTTTATGCAAGTGCTTGCCTGGACTGAATCTGACCTGTGAAGAGAATCAAGGAGATCTGAAAAGTAGAAACCAGGCTCACCCTGTAGAAGACTGGAGAAATTGCTGAATCGTGCTCGGTCTGTCAGGAACGGAATCTGCTGTGTGTTCTCCCGGGTATTGTGCAGTAATTGCGATCGGGATAGAGAAGCAGCCTGCCTGGTATAGTATTTTCTTTTTCCATATAAATGTGTGTAGTGCTAGTGGGGACTCGCGTTTCAAATCCCCCTGTACAGTGAATTGAGTGCATGAAGCTGCAAGTAAACCCCAGCTTAATCCAGACTACATCCATTTGCTCTGAACTGCCTTGGGGTCCAGTCACAAGGACCTTGTCCACATGGTCTGCTCCGCCTGGCAATCCAGGACAATCTGCCTTCCATTCAGTTTCAGCATTAAATTTGTGAGTACAAATCAGGGTAACTCCCTGCCATCATCTAATTGCAAGTGTTCCATCTGATTACTTTTCCTTTCTTTCTCCACGAACTGAGCCTACTGGCTCCGGATTACAATTTGGGTATTGTGCATGCATTTCCATCTTCAGGGCCCCAACCAGCTGCACCAAATAGCCTAGCCTCTTATTGCCTGGGTACCCAGTAAGAGTGACATTAGGGACATTTGGGATTCTGAAATATGTGCACAGTACTGTATATTATAGAGGATAATGTATGTTCCTCTATGGTTAACCGGTCAGTTAACAGTCGAGAGGTTGCCAGGGCGACCATGTAAACCTCGAGAGCGAAGCTCGAGAGGTTTACGTCGCCATGGCAACCTCGAGACGGTTAAAATTGACCGGTTGCCGATAGAGGGACCATACATTATTTTTTATAGTGTATGGTCCCACTATCAAAAATTAAATGGCTTACATTTTTTAAAAGTCACCGCGGCCCTTCAGTCCTTCGCCGCGGTTTCCCTTCAGTCGGTTCCCGTCGGAAAAAAAGCGCGCATATGCGCAGACCACTCGCTGTTGTTAACCTATCGATGTGACGTAGGATCGATAGGTTAACAACATATCTACGTCACATAGATAGGTTAACAACCTTAGGAAATGATGATTTCCTAAGGTCAATAGCGTTCTAACATACATTATAATGCGTTTAAACTAATTAACCTGATTTCCCCCTGTCCTTGTTATATCCCCTAAATAAATCAGATCTGTTTGTTTCAGCAAAGTACACTGCCTGAGGTATTTGCCTATGTTAAAGTATTGTACTGTGGTTTTGCACTGTATCATCTTGTTTTACAGGAGTCCCGAGTCACGCTTGACCGAACCAGTCCTGGAGGTAAGTATATACTGTGAAGGTAATTCTGATATATTGTGTGGGCCACTAGTGGGAAGAAAGGGAGGTCGTAGTGTCCCAGAGGGCTGTGACCAAGTTAATTTAACTATTGCAAACCCTGATCTCTGGGTGGAGGCACCGCTATCAATCCAGGCCCTCCACCTGTTAGTGGCAAATCAGGCAGGGGCAGTAGCCCTTGGGATAGCGCCACCTAGGGGTTACATCCAGATCTGGCCATGCTCTCGGAGATGGGTTTCTAGTACCGAGGTATTATACTGTTTACAGTCTAGTACTCTGCTCTAACATGTCCTGTTTGGGTAACTAATGCAGCGTAGTATGGCTGCCATTCTGCCCCTCTGGGGCTCTTTGTATCATCCCTTGGCAGTTATGTTCCTATCAACTGTACTTTGTGATTACTGTGTGTAATTGTGACTGTATTAGGAACCTAGAAACAAAGATAATGATAACAGGAAAAACAACAAGGGTCCATTCAGTCTGCCTTTAGTTCCCTCTCTATCCCAGGAACTATTGTCCATATGGGGTTATCCCTCCCTGTCCACCACCCCGCTCCCCATCCTAATGTTACCAACCTGAATAACCACCAAACCCTTCATTCTGTCCCAGCCATGCTTGAAACTGTGTATGACCTTGGCATCTACCACATCTGCTAGCAGACTGTTCCACAACACCACCATCCTTTCTGTAAAATAAAACTTCCTCGCAGCCCCTTAAAGCCTTCTCCGCCAGTTTCCACTCATGACCCCAGGTTTTGAATCTGTATTCATGCTAAAAGAGAGTACTGAACGAAGGTAAGGGGTAACAGCAGAGGGGTAACAGTCCATACAAACAGTAACTACCTGTTGTGTGTGAAAAGAGGAACACTGTCTAGGGTAAGGGTAAAAAGTGGTGAAAGTAAAGCAAAAAGTGGACAAACAAAAGCATCCTATCTAGGGTCATGCTACAAAGGGGTTAAGTAAAGCAAATAAAAAGGAAAAACTAGTACACCCCATCTATGATAATGTTATAAGTTAATTCCAGTAAAAGTAGAGAGGAAAGAAATGGGAATTTGGCAGTGGTGCAGTGCAGTGCAGTTGAGTGGACCTACAGTTTTCAGAGAGACCTTCTGGAGACTAAGGTGCTGCCCCATCTGCATGCACCTCTCTGAGCTCAGGGAGGAGGTTGCTGGACAGATTCGGGGGACCTTCCCTCACCCAGAGGTCACCGAGTGTACCACTTTTACCCCTGAGATGCCTAGGGAAAGGAAGGCTGGCTGGACTGTAATGGGCTCCAGGAGGGTGGGAGTGGTGAATCAGGGGCACATTTCTGAGGCTGTGCTACTATAAAACAAATCTGCTGCTCTGGTGGCATGGGACAGCCATGAAGAGGCATCTGCAGTAGTGGCCAGGGAGTATGTGGGGGTCTTCCATAGGGGAGGCCACAAGATGGGTGGTAGAAGACCCCAGCAGTGGAGGAAGCAAATTTTTTTTTTTTACCTTGCTGTTTCTCCCCTTGGATCCCGATCAGCACCTACTATGTCCAGGCATCCTCTGGCTGCTGTCCGTCGATGCCTGTCTCCTAGTCAGGCCACCACCCTGCTACCTCCACAGCATGCCTCCCATGGCGGGGTGGTGGAGAGCCCCCAACTCTCCACTAGGACTGGATCCAGTATGGGTGGTGCCCTCGGAGATGCGGCATTAGGCGGACAACCATCAAGCCGCACGACCATGGCTGCCATGTTTTTCCGCTATTCTCGGCAGCAGATCATGCAATGCTGACAATGGGCGTGCCACATGTGCGTCCACATGCAGTGCACCCGCCGGCTACCCCGCCTCCGTACCCCACTGTATTGGCCTGACATGCCAACACCTAACCTCCGCTAGGTGTCAGGCAAATGCCGGCCTCTGATCCCCACCCTTCCCAGGACAGGAGAGCAGTCCTCCGGATGCTCGATCCTGTCCCACACTGGCCAACCCCAACTACCCACTTGCACCATGAATATGGGTCACCGACATGGTAGGAGGTAAGGCATTGCTGCCTCAACCCTCCATGCCACTGGGCTGGCAGAGGAAGCAACTTTTGATGGAGAACTCGATGGGTAGATCTGGGGACAAAAAGGGAGGGAAAGAGGGAGATGAAGTGCTAAGATGGCATCATGGCTTGGAGAGATGGAAAGTGGAACTTAAGGATCGCTAGGGCGGTGGGATATAGGAGGAGAAGCTGGGTGTCACTATCCATCAGGGGACTAATGATGACCTGGCTAGGGATGGCACTGGAATGGTGCAAGGAGATTTTAGGGTGCTGGGGAGGTGTCTTAGACAGGTAGTGTGCTTGGTGGCTTTTGCTGAGATGCTGCCTGTCTATGAGTTGGGGGAAGATAAGGTTCTCCACACCATGAGCTTCACCTCATGGTTGAAGGAATGGTGTAGAGAAGAAGGGTCAGCTATATTGGGGACTGGAGTCCAACCTAGGGGGATATGGGACTACACAGGGGTGATGACTTGCATCCATCTGGGAGGGAACCACGGTTCTCAACGGATGTTACTTTGATGAACATTTAAACTTGCAGAAGGGGGTGACGGAAGAAAAAAGGGAGGCATAAACTGCCCCCTCTCCACAGACAGAAGCAGAGAGAAGGGAGGACCTGATGAGAGGAAGATCCCCTAGGGTGCAAAATAATGAAAAAAGCAGTGTGGTAGAAAACAAGGACGATGGAAACAAGAGTTGTAAAAAGACAGGGTAAAAGGAGGCAGGGCAACAGGCAGAGTGGAAATAAAGTGTGGAAGGCCAGGGGCCAGATATTAAAAGCATTGCACCTGACACAAATCCGTTGTGTTGGAATAGCGCCTTATTTGCGCCACTCTGCAATATTCAAAGCCCATGTAGCACTGGTGCTGTGTGATAGCGCCGACACTGAAAGTTAATGTATGCAGCAGAGGGAGGCAGGGGAGTGGCCATGAATGCCGGTGCACTGGCATATTCAAAAGATCAGCACCATGCTACAGGTTTTTGCGCCACATTTGGTGTAGCTCTAAATACCGCCTGCAAAAAGCATGCAGTAATGTCGTGGCGTTTAAAGTAATTAAGTGTAACTTTGATACACTTGAATTACTTCTATGCTAACCCCGTAGTCTAGTGGCCTCCACCCCATCACGATCCCGACCCCGTAGCATTGTTAAATCAGTAATTTCCCTGATAGTCTAGTGGCCCCCACCCCATCAGAATCCCTGACCCCCGTAGCATTATTTAATCTGACATTTCCATGGTAATCTAGTAGCTCCCCCACCCCATCACGATCCTTATTAATTCAATCATTTCCATGGTAGTCTAGTGGTCCTCCTCCCCATGTCATGATCCCAACTCTCGTAATGTTATAAATCAGTCCAGTGGCCCCACCCAGCAGTGCCGACCCCAGCACCTCCCAACTATCCCCGGTCGAAGCTGGCAACTGGCTCAACTCCAATTCATTCTTTCATGTTGTCGCTGATCAGAGTGTTGAAGGAAGTACCATAAAGGGAGTAATGAATGAGCGCGAACCACACACATTTATTACTCACTATTGTACGCTCCTTCAACACTCAGTCGGCAGCTGGCCACGGAGGTGAGTAGTGAATCGAGCCAGTCGGCCTGTTTGGGATAGTTGGGTGGGGACAGCACTGCCAGGTGGGGCCATTGGACTACCAGGGAAATTAAGGATTTGTAACGCTAAGGGGGTCGGGGATCTCGATGGGGTGGAGGGGGGTGACTAGGCTACCAGGAAAGGTCTGATTTAATAATGCTACAGGGGGTCAGGGAGTGTGATGGGAGGGTGGGGCCATTAGACTACCAGGGAAATTAATGATTTAATAACACTATGGGGTCGGGATCGTGATGGGGGGGTGGAGGGATCACTGGACTACCAGGGAATTAGTGGCCTGTGTACAGAATGGGAGCATGCTTCCCAAGTGTCCCTTATTATGAGGGACATCCCTCATTTTACCAATCTAAATTGCCTTGTCCCTCATAGAAAAGGTGCTACACACACAGAGAATGTGCTGTCACTTCATACATTCAGGCAGCAATTACTAATATTCTGCAGTGCTAAATGAATATGTACATTTTGTACAAGTAAAGGCAGTGGTTCCACTGTATTCTGAGCTTGTATCTCCATGTGTGATGCTGTGTCCTTCATTATGACAGTCAGTGTCCCTCATTACCCCTCAGTCAGCACGTCTGTGTCCCTCATTGTGAGGGTCTGTGTCCCTCATTGCCCCTCAGTCAGCACCTGTGTCCCTCATTGCTGTGCTGCATGGGTGAGTGGTATGCACTAGGTGGGCCTGAAAACACCCATATCCTGCAGCATCCAGCCTGTTCTTCCATTCCGACCAACAGGGGGACGCTGTGAGCACACCCTGGCTTGCAGCTTCCAGCCTGTACTTCCGTTCCGACCAACAGGGGTTGCTGTGAGCTCCATGCAATAGCGCCGGGCAAAGTACATGGCAGTGCATGCTAAGCGGCCATAATGAGATGCAAATGTGACTGTTTGTCCACGGATTGCCTGAATAGGCTTATTTGCATAGGAGCTTTTAATATAGCAAACTTTTTCTTCGGGTTAACCTGTTTGCACCGGGCTAATGTGTTAGCATTGTGCAGTCGAGTTAGCCCCAGGCAAACTTCTCAAAGGCATAGCACAGTTCTGCAGTGTGTGGCCTGCATTGTTGTTTGCAGTTTTTGTGCAACACTTCATTGCTATCACATATTGTCCATCAACTTCAGCTCTGCCCTACTCCACCTCTGTGTCCACTGAGCTGCTGTTGTTGTCTGTACTTCCATGTCACAATATTCAGAGCTGTCTTATTTCTTATTTTAGTAGCACTCCCAGCCCTGTTTGCACTGCTTCCTTTGCACGCTATTGTAACCCTCAGGTGGAGCTATTCCAAGGGCTACTACCCTTGCCTGCTTGACTACTGACAAGTTGAGGGGCCTAGGTTCTATGGCAGGTGCCTCCACCCAGAGGTCAGGGTTTGTAGTAGTTAGACTAGCTTGATCACAGCCCTCTGGGACACCGTGACCCCCTTTGGTTCCCTCTAGTGGCTCACACAGTACACAGGAGTTACAGCCCCAATACCCCACGATAACACTGTTCACTCATAAAGCACCATTTACCCCGAGACTGATTCTGCAGCACGCCCTGAGGACCCCTGTAAAGTAAGGTTAAACAACATACACGGCAAAATACAATACTGTTTCCATAAGTACCAACACCACAGACAGTATATAGTATAACAACAAATCTGATTTATTTAGGGACAGTAACACGGAGGGGTAATAAAGCTGATTAGTTTTTGCAAAGTTCAACTCACAGTACTGTGCACATGTATATATTGGGTCCAAAATGTCACTCTCTGGGTACCCAGGATGGGGGGGGGCTAGCCAGGTCCGTTGCCTGGGGATTGGCCGGCAGGTACAGATGTATGGGGCCCTGTAGGAAGAAAATATATGCACAACACCTAATTGTAATCCGGAGCCAGATTGCTCAGTCCATGAAGCAGTGAAACAACAATAATTAGATGACACACTTGTAATTGATAACAGGCTGCAGGGGAATACCCTGATTTGTACTCACGATACCCAAGCTGAGAACCGAATGGTGGATGTTCTTCTGGATTGTTAGAAACAACAGGGCATGGAGACAAGGTCCTTGTGACTGGACCCCACTGCAGTTGATAGCAAACAGATTTAGTCTGAGACAAGCTGAGGTTTGCTTCCAGCTTCAGCACACAGCACCCAGTACAGGGGATTAGAAATAACGATTCCCGACAAGCACTACGCACATTCATATGTAAAAGGAAAGTGCTATACCAGGCAGGCTGCTCCTCGATCCCGATCGCACTTACTGCTAAATACCCGGGAGCACACACAGCAGCTTCAGTTCCTGACAGACCAAGCGCGATTCAGCAATTTCTCCAGTCTTCTACAGGGTGAGCCTGGTTTCCACACTTCTGATGCTTCTTTCTCCTCACAACTCAGATTCAGTCCAAACTGGCACTCACAACGGCTACAGACCAAAACTTAGGGCCTCACATGCACTTCCCGCGCTAAACTACACACCGCAGAAGCACATAGCTCCTTCTCTCCTCACTGTCACAACTGATCTGACCTTTCCAGCTTCAGAGCAGGGCATTTCCTTTAGCTCCACACCATTCTGTTGGCAGGTTTGGCTGTCACTCACAATCGGACTCCCTTTGTTGGTGAAAAAAGGCGCCAAGGTCAAAACTATAGAAACACAGAAACATAGCAGTTGACGGCAGATAAGGACCGCAATGCCCATCCAGTCTGCCCATTTCTTTTCTACCTTATCAATGTGCCATCGGCCTTTGCTCGTCAGTGGCCTATCTATTCATAGTCATTTGTATTGCTCCCTTATGCCTATCCATGCCTGTTTGAAGCCCTGCACTGTATTCATAGCCACCACTTCTTGTGGTAAGCCATTCCATGCATCCACCACCCTTTCTGTGAAAAAGAATTTCCTCACATTCCCTTTAATCAGCCCCTCTAATCTCATGCTGTGTCCTCTTGTCCTGCTATTTTTCTTATATTTAAACATGTTAGACTCTTTCACCTTGTTAATGCCCTAAAGGTGTTTGAATGCCTCGATCATATCACCTCTCTCCCTCCTTTGCTCAAGGGTATACATATTGAGCTCTGTTAATCTGTCCTCATCTGTCTTCTGATGCAGTCCCTGCACCATTTTGGTTGCCCTTCTCTGGACTGCCTCAATTTGGTTAATGTCCTTGTGAAGGTGTGGCCTCCAGTACTGCACGCAGTACTCCAGATGGGGCCTAACCAGTGTCTTGTAAAGAGGGATTATTACCTCCCTCTTACGACTTGTGATACCCCTACTAATACACCCTAACACCCCCTAACCTTACCTACTGCTTTAGAGGTCTGCTTGGATGATTTCAGGTCATCAGTGATGATGATGCCCAAGTCTCTTTCTTCCTTTGTGACTGCCAGCAACTCCTCCCAGCCTATAGGTGGCTTCAGGGTTTCTCTTCCCTATGTGCATGATCTTGCACTTCTTTGCATTAAATCCCAGTTGCCACTCTTCTGACCATTTTGCTAGTTTATCCAGATCTCTTCTCATTCTGCCCACCCCATCTGGATCATCTACTCTGTTGCAGATCTTGGTGTCATCTGCAAACAGACAAGCCTTACCCTCTAGTCCATCTGCAAGGTCACTAATGAAGATGTTGAAGAGGACTGGCCCCAGTACTGATCCCTGAGGTACCCCACTTGTGACTTGCATCTCTTCTTCTAATTGTATACCATTTACCACCACTCTCTGTTTTCTGCCCGTCAACCAGTTTGCCACCCAGTTGACCAACTTCTGACCCACCCCGAGCCTACCCAGCTTATTTATCAATCTTCTATGTGGAACAGTGTCAAAAGCTTTGCTGAAGTCAAGGTAGGCGACATCAACAGCTCCCCCTTGGTCCACCACTCTGGTTACCCAGTCAAAGAAATCTATGAGATTAGTTTGACAGGACCTTCCTTTTGTAAACCCATGCTGTCTTGGATCCTGTGCCCCTATGGATTCCAGGTGTTGCACTATCCTTTCCTTAAGGAGTGCCTCCATAATCTTGCCCAATACTGAGGTAAGACTGACTGGTCTGTAGTTCCCGCCTCCTCCCTGCTACCACTCTTGTGGAGTGGGATCACATGAGCCCTTCTTCAGTCTTCTGGGACCTCTCCTGTTCTCAGAGACTCACTAAACAGTTCTGCTAATGGCTCTGCTAGTTCCACCTTTAGCTCCTTAAGTACCCTGGGATGTATGCCATCAGGTCCCATTGCCTTATCCACCCTGAGCTTAGCAAGCTCTTGTAGGACCCTTTCTTTTGTGGAGGGAGGTAGTGCTCACCTCCTCCCCTGTGTCCATGATGCTGAGCTGTCGGCCCTGCCCTACTTTCTCTTCAGTAAATACTGAGCAAAAGTATATATTTAGGATAGATACCTTTACAGGGTCCCCTCCTCACATGCTCCTTTTCTCCATTAGCTTAGCAATACCCTCTGGACTTTCTCCTTTCACTAATGTATCTATAGAAAGTCTTGTGTAACATTTCTCGGGCTCGGGAAGGATGAGGTTACCTGGCACAAGGGACCTAGGTTTGGCTACTCTGCACAGGGCACCCAAGAAAATCCAACTACAGGAAGCAATAACTGTAATGTCCAGAACCAGAATTGAGATTTTTCAGTGTGGCTTTATTTATTAACTAACTGAACATAAACAAAGCATTGCATGGTCCCCCAAAGGGCTACGTTACTGTATGTGTAGATTAGAGGTTAACACAGCGGTCCATTTGAGGAATGAACACATTGCTACCGTTGTCTGGCTTTGGACCCACCAGGCACTCAGCCCGGACTTTGCATGCGCATTGGATACATAGCCCGACTGGCTCTGCCCCTGCCGCCACTCACTGATGGTCCACTTGAAGAATGAACCCAAACTTTACTTGGAAAGACATCCCATCAAACAAGGAGACTCCCAAACTGTGACTCCCCACACCACTTAGAGTCTGTGACTCCTAGAGAGATTTGTTTTCGTACTTCCAAACGAGCTCCCATCAAACAAGGAGTAATTTTCCCATCCTGTGGCTCCCCACACCACTTAGAGTCTGTGACTCCTAGAGAGATTTTCAAGTTGCGAACCATGTCTGGGTACCCACCCCATCACTGGCCAAGTGCATGAGGCAAGTAGCAAAAACACAGAAGAAATCCATAGAGGTGGACCTGGTTACTAAAGATGGGGGGTTTTCCCACCTCCAGCTCCCACAGCCCATACCCGGCCATTTCTCTGGATACACACAGAAAACTTTAGAACTTCTAAAATGTAGATTGAACGGTGGATGACCTGAAGCACCCCTCTACAGCGAACTTTAAATCCATTTAACACTTTAAACTGTTTGACTGCTCTATTTGTTTGTCCTAATTGACATAGTCCTCCCAAATAGCAGTCCACATTCATTTCCCAACTGAAGAAAACAAGATGTTTGCCCCTTCAAATGGAGCCAAACACTCACCCATTCGTTGCAGGTGCCCCACAGGCAAAGTACTGTAACCTTTGCTGTTATACAAGAACAGACTGAAATTAAATCAGGCAGCTTCCTTCCATGGTGGGAGAAGGGGATTGCCCCTGGAACCCACAGAGAACTTTTCCTACCCCCCCCCCCGGAGGGAGGGGGCACTGAGACCGGGGAGCGTCTCCACCACTTTAAAAAGGTAAACACAGGAACACTTCCTTTTCTTAGTGAGAGATCAAACAGCAGACTGATGCTTCCTTCTTGCTTAAGGACAAACTGAAGACTCTTTGAATTTCCCAAAGTTCTAAACTTCACCCCTGAGCTGGAGATTCCAAAGTGGCTCATGCAGCTGCGACAGTTCTATAATGATGTCATCTCTCAAGTCTCAGCTGTGACTGAGGACAGAGTGAGACAGTGTGAAACCCATTTAACTGGAGTTTCACAAGCTGCCTTCCCTGCCTACCACTAGGTCTTACTGGGATTCTAGTAACCCCGGGTAACAAAGGGGTTACACTCGCCCTTGACCAGGAAAATGACTGTCCCCAGTCATTATGCACCCAGCCTTAGGCCATCCCACCCTATGTGCTACCTGCAGAGGGGTGATCAGGCCCCCTCCTACCATGTGCAAGCACAGGTAGGCAACACTAAGGGCCTAGAGGCCTATAGCTGACATATCAGCCTCTACTCTATCCACTTACTATGGACACCTAGTGGCTCTGGTAGAACCATCCAGAGCATAGCCCTGATAGATCAGGACTGCAATCCCTGACCGTTCAGGACCACAGCCTGTCTATCCCCTAACCTCTAGGGAAAACCTATCTGCCTCTTAACATAACATCCCAAACAAAACAAAAACCGGGGACCTCCCCGACCTTGGGCAGCCTGCAACTACAACCATTAGCAATAATAACACAATACATTTAAATTCTACCATATAGCACTGACGAGGAACTCTGATGAGCCCTCCTCCTCTTTCTCTGTCTTGTCTTCTGTCTTCCAGGAACACCTGTAAGAAAAGACAAAAAAAAAAAACACATCCTAATTTGCATGTACAGTCTATCTAAACAACATCAATGACAACAACAACCCTTACCACACAGAAAGAGCACTGAACAATCCCAAAAAGAAAATTTTTTTTTAGAAAAAGGTAGAAAACAGTATTTACATTAAAGTACAGTAATGACATTGGTAACAATACACCTTTGGGGGGGATGGAGTGCCCTAAATGTCCCAACTAGTGACTACAAGGCCTGAAGGCCAGTCCATTAAAGAGTCTCTCCTGGGCCGAGCCCCATGAAGCATAGTTCTTTAAGGCAATAATCCCGAAGGGGAGAGTCTTTGCGGACAGTTCACACACTGTTTGAAGTCTGTAGTGTAGGTGTGTGCAATGTCATAAAGATAGAATAAAGATTTTTCGGACTTACCAGCCTCTTGAAGTATTTGGATTTCACAAACCTGGTCCTTCCGAAGACTCTCCTGGCAGCATTTCTTCTGATACAGCTGAGCGGACATCTTCCGGGAACCCACAGGAGTGCACATGTGGAAACAGCTGGGTTGATGTCATCTCTGGAGAAGAAACCTTAGAACAGGAACAAAAAGAAAACAGCTGGTCCAACGTCATCCGATTACCAGGCGATGAACAGGAAAACAGCTGGGCTGGTGTCCTCTCTGGATCTGAAGTCATCTGGTGGTACCAATAGATGGTTGCTGAACAGGACAGTACATTGTGGACTGAAGAATATGGGGCACCTGATTCCTTGTTTATTCATATTGGCAGTTCAATAAGGGCACTTCACAGTCTTAATGTAGCAGTATTGACTACCACTGCTCGGCTCTCCATTTTGTAGGCACGGGCTTAATTACTGGGAGGCCCTTGCACTGGAGGCCAATAGTAGAGGGGGTCAGGGCTTGAATTATTACTCCGTCCTGACGCACATAATTCACACAGTGGGAGACTTCACGCCCTCTCCATCCACTATTCTCACTCTGTCCACAGTGTCCTGCCTCTCTTCCACTGTGTATACTTTTCGTGGAACAGTCTATTCTTTACATGCTGGTTAGCCCCAGGATGCACACGTTTCATTGCTTCATCCCAGATCCAGGATTTCCTGCAGTTCTCAATCTCCTCCCAGACTCTCCGAGGAAAGGTAGGAAAGGTCATACCAAAGATTTAATTGGCCTTTCTATGAACCAGTCTCTCCTCTTTACTTGCTTTGGTCAATCTGAGACCGCTGGCCTGGCTTGGGGGTGGCCAGTCCTGGTTCTGCCAGCTTCGCATCCTCAATGAAATTAAAAACGGATCCCTGACTTCTTCTTCTTCTGGTGAAGCCAGGGCAGTGGCATCATCACCTTCTTGAACACATTCCTCCAAGGCAAGATCTTGAGGCTGTGTACCGTTCCTTCTTCACAAGGCCACATAGGTTCCCCCTCATCTTCCTCTTCACTGAGGATCTGAGCCCAGGAGTGAGCAGTCGTTCTCACCCCCGAGACTATCCATTCATCACTAGGACAGGAGGTCGACACCTCCCATTCAAAGGTCTCCCGCATCTCATCTTCACCTTCGAGACTTGGGCTAGCCCCCCCCCCACCCAGGGGACTATTGATGCTTTATCTGAACTTGCCTTCTGAGATCCAGCATCCAATGCTTCAATTTCAGATTCAGTCTCTAATTCTGCACTCTCTAACTTTGTGCCACACTCCCCGAGGACCTTCCTACACGGCCCGCCTGATGCTGTGTGCTGCCAACTGCAGATTCTTGAAGTTGTGTCCATGGGAGCCAAACGAATTTGAGGTGCTTTATACAAGCCATATTTTGTAGACATCCAGCACAGTGAGGAATCATGAAGACATCCTTCCAGCACTCACACATCTGGCATACACGCACTGGATAATTAGGAATTGCCACATCAGGAGGAGTTGCCCTCTATAGCACCAATTTTCAATATCTCTCAATCTATTTACTGCTGCTGTTACTGCAGCCCGGCATGATCCAGGTAACGAGCTGGTCCTGAGGCCATAACTGCAGAAAAATAAACAAAAGTTCACTGTAACTGAAAGTCCCACTTTAATGAACACTCTGTAGCTTTAAAATGGCCTCTGCTGCTGTGTTTACTTTACTACCCCACCCTGTAATGGCAGCGGCAGCACTCCTGTGCATCAACATTTAGACTCTGGGTCAAGCCACTGCGCACCTGATTTACATCAGCTACTGATAACTTTTACTCAAACTGCACAACTTGCTCTGTTCTGGCTGTTCACATTTACAGGATTTTCCTTGGACTTTTCACATGCTGGCAACATTCATTTAATTACAGTCCCTTTAACTTCAGGTTTCAGCACAGGATTGCCTGCTTCTACTAGTGTTGCACTTATTTTACAACCACAGTCTCTGGCTGCAAACTTTAAACTGAGGCTACTTTCATTGCTATGCACACATTTAATGGCTTTACAGACTTGCACTTGCCAGCAGGACATGATACAATCGCGACTTTGCAAAGCGACTATACAGCTGCACACACATTTTATATGGCATTACTGAAAATCACTGATTTGAGTAGTTTTAATTGCTTTTCACTGTTATTGAAGCAGATTGCTGCGATGGGGTAAAACGCCTGCAGCTAGATTTTGAAGGCCTCAGAATGCAAACGGGCGGGCAGTCTCACATCGTAGTATTAACCACACACCACTGATCCCACGATCGATAAGTGGGTTGAGACCATTTTTAACTAGAAAGTCACTTTTACTGTTTACAGCACTTTGAACACTTCGAATGCTCCTCCACTGCCAGTACAGCACTACTCTCTGTCTCCTCTCTAATGCTGAGGCAATCACAGAAGAGCTGGCTGAGGGCAGGACTAATGGCAAACTGACCAATCACACGACGCCATGCAAATGAGCCTCTTCTTTCACGAGGGCCTTCCTCACGGTGATCGGCAAGCAGGCAAATTTAAACTGAAAAAGATGCACTTTTTTTCTTCCAACTGACTCCACGGCGGGAGCCCATTTCAACCATGTAACATTGCCATTAACTCTGCAGTCTCTAGCATTGCACAGAAAGCATTTCCAACATCCAGGGCATAATTTCTCTGTTGCTACCCCTAGTTTTCCACACTTTCCTTCACAGAAATTCATTTTAAAACTGACAAAAATGCTGTAAACTTTTTTGATGCAGGACAAGGACACACACTTTGGCTTTACAGCTCCTTGGTAAACAGTTGGCATTTTTTAAACAGCAGCACAAGATTCACAGCACACAGCAACACACTAGGGAAATTGCTTCAACTTTTTGGGGGCTACTGACTGCCAGATAGCCAAAACGCTAGCCTACTTGCCCAAGCACCTTCCTTCCCGAACAAATCCAAAGCAGTGCCTCCATTTTTGTAACATTTCTACGGGTTCGGGGAAGGATGAGGTTACCTGGCACAAGGGGCCTAGGTTTGGCTACTCTGCACAGGGGCACCCAAGTAAATCCAACTGCAGGAAGCAATAATTGTAATGTCCAGAACCAGAATTGGGATTTTTCAGTGTGGCTTTATTTATTAACTAACTGAACATAAACAAAGCATTGCATGGTCCCCCAAAGGGCTACGTTACTGTATGTGCAGATTAGAGGTTAACACAGCGGTCCATTTGAGGATTGAACACATTACTACAGTTGTCTGGCTTTGGACCCACCAGGCACTCAGCCCGGACTTTGCATGCGCATTGGATACATAGCCGACTGGCCCGGCTCCCCTGCTGCACTCGACTGACGGTCCACTTGAAGAATGAACCCAAACTTTACTTGAAAGACATCCCATCAAACAAGGAGACTCCCAAACTGTGGCTCCCCACACCATAGAGTCTCTGCGACTCCTAGAGATTTGTTTCGTGCTTCCAAACAGGCTCCCATCAAAACAAGGAGTAATTTTCCATCCTGTGGCTCCCACACCACTTAGAGTCTGTGACTCCTAGAGATATTTCAAGTTATGCGACCACGCCTGGGTACCCACCCCATCACTGGCCAAGTGCATGAGGCAAGTAACAAAAACACAGAAGAAATCCATAGAGGTGGACCTGGTTACTAAAGATGGGGGGTTTTCCCACCTCCAGCTCCCACAGCCCATACCCAGGCATTTCTCTGGATACACACAGAAAACTTTAGAACTTCTAAAATGTAGATTGAACGGTAGATGACCTGAAGCACCCCTCTACAGCGAACTTTAAATCCATTTAACACTTTAAACTGTTTGACTGCTCTATTTGTTTGTCCTAGTTGACATAGTCCTCCCAAATAGCAGTCCACATTCATTTCCAACTGAAGAAAACAAGATGTTTGCCCCTTCAAATGGAGCCAAACACTCACCCATTCGTTGCAGGTGCCCCACAGGCGAAGTCCTGTAACCTTTGC
This sequence comes from Neoceratodus forsteri, assembly GCA_016271365.2. NCBI lineage: Eukaryota > Metazoa > Chordata > Ceratodontiformes > Ceratodontidae > Neoceratodus > Neoceratodus forsteri. Next base: position 77,386,306 of record CM028133.1, on the reverse strand, counting down.
TGTTACACAAGAACAGACTGAAATTAAATCAGGCAGCTTCCTTCCATGGTGGGAGAAGGGGATTGCCCCTGGAACCCACAGAGAACTTTTTCCTACCCCCGGAGGGAGGGGGGCACTGAGACCGGGGGAGCGGTCTCCACCACTTTAAAAAAGGTAAACACAGGAACACTTCCTTTTTCTTAGTGAGAGATCAAACAGCAGACTGATGCTTCCTTCTTGCTTAAGGACAAACTGAAGACTCCCTTTGAATTTCCCAAAGTTCTAAACTTCACTCCCTGAGCTGGAGATTCCAAAGTGGCTCATGCAGCTGCGACGGTTCTATAATGATGTCATCTCTCAAGTCTCAGCTGTGACTGAGGACAGAGTGAGACAGTGTGAAACCCATTTAACTGGAGTTTCACAAGCTGCCTTCCCTGCCTACCACTAGGTCTTACTGGGATTCTAGTAACCCCGGCAACAAAAGGGTTACACTTGTCACCTTCTTTACTGTTCGTGCTAGTGTTTCTCAGTTTGGAACTTTGCCTGCCTTACTGCCTTCCCTGCTTCCCTTAGGACAGTTTGGTATGCCTCCCTATCTTCATCCCGCTGTGTTCCCTTATATTTCCTGAAGGCCAGCCTTTGGCTCTGACCTTTTCTGCTACTGTATTGAGAACCAAAGTGGTTTCCTTCTTCTTTGCACTTCCTTTTCTGTCTAACACAATGGGATGTTGCTTCAATATTGCATCCTTAATGCTTGCCCACTTTGCCTGTACCCTCACCTGTGTTTCTTTTGCCAGGGCTAGCTTAACTTGTTGGCCATCTTAGCAAAGTCAGCTCCTCTGAAGTCCCATATTTTTGCCTTGGAATGGGATGATTTAGATGTAGTAGCCAAACTGAACCATACCATGTGATGGTCACTGGCCCCCAAGTGATCTTCTACCTGGAGATCTGTGATCCCTTCCTTGTTAGTCAGTACTAGATCTAGGATAGCCCTGTCTCTTGTGGGTTGCTGTACCAGTTGTTTTAGGCCCTCCCCCTGCAGGGAATCCACTATGTGTCTAGTTCTGGCAGATGTTCCTGCTGGTATTGACCAATCTGTATCCAGCATGTTGAAGTCTCCCATTATCAGAACCTCCCCTTTAGCTGTCATGTTTTGTATATCTCTAACAGTAATGTGTCTATGTCCTCCCCTGGTCTGGGGCCTGTAGACAACCCCAGTTCTTATGGCTGTCCCATTTCTGTTTCCAGGGTGACCTACAGTTCTTCTGGCTCCTTATGTGTATTCTGAATTTCTGTAGCTTTGATATTTTCTACAGGGGCCTCCTCCCTCCTTTTTGTACCTCGTTTCTTCTGAACAATACATAGCCGGGTACTGAAGTCTCCCAAGTGTGGTTACTGGTAAACCACATCTCACTAATTGCTACTATATCCAGTTTAGCCTCTGACATTATTGTCTGCAGGTCTGGGATCTTATTTCCCAGGCTGTGAGCATTTGTGTACATGATTTTCCATTGGCCAGATTTTGGTGTGTTAGTTGTTGGGTGCGGTTTGGCATTACTCCCAAGCGTCGTGTGGGGAGACAAACCTTTTTCTTACCTAGTGATGCAAATGAACTGCAAACATGCTGAATCCTTTTTGACCACTAGCTGAGGGGAGGGGTGTTCTTCCCATTCGACGTATGGTGCTGCACCCCTCTCCCATTTGCTAGTTTAAATATTCTGCAAAGACATCAAACTTCTGCCCCAATGCACTGACTCCTCCTTAGTCAGATGCAGTCCATCAAATTAAAGAACTTTCGCTCCCAGAACTGTTGCCAGTTCCCTACAAATCTGTGTCCTTTTCCTGGCACCAGCCCTTGAGCCACGTGTTTAGCTCCCTATCTCCCCTTCTCTGACCTTCCGTCCATCTGCTCCCCTCCCAGACTGGCAGGATCTCAGAGAAGGAGATGCTGGATGAAATAGATGATAGTTTGTCACCCAGCCTGGTCAGGTGTTCCTTGGTCTCCACAACTGACCGGCTGGCGAGATCATTAGTCCCTATGTGTACTAGGACATCAGTGTTTTCTCCTGCTTTGTAAACAATTTTAGCAATGCGGTCAGTGTCTCTCCATGCTGATGTACCTGGGAGACATCTGACCATTACCCCAGGCTGAAGATGGGTATCAACTCCCCGAATCATGGAGTCTTCTATGATCAGAAGTTTTTTGGATTTCCTTTTTGCTTTTTTTGTTTTGGTTCCTGATTTGGGTGAGTTTTGTTGTGCTAGCTCCTGTGCTGCAGTGTCCTGCTCTGCAGTGTCTTCTGCCTCTTTGTTTGATTTCAGAGATAGAGGCAGATACCTGTTTGTAGTGTTTATATGGTTATTGGAGGTAATATGTTGGAAAGCAGAGAGTGATGGGGCACCTGATTTGCCCCTCCTAACCACCTGCCAACCTCCTGGACCAACTACATTTCCCAGAGTCACTGCCCACACAATCCCCTTGTGGTTGGCTCAAAATTGAGAGTCCAAGTTCTGATTCATCCACAGCTCAATTTTAAGGAACCCCTTCCCATTGATTGGTCCATTTCAGCAATTCAGGACCAAAATGAAAGAGCTACACTGAAACAGTTCATGCTGAAATGAAGACAGGTTAGACGAACTACATTTTCTCTAAATGAGTTCTGGCAAACAGTTATATCTTTCAACAAGGCTCCCTCTGCACATGTAGCAACGCAGAAATGAAGCAAATTGACAGCAGCCTGGGCGGGATTCGGGCATTAGAACACACAGTCCCCCCTTTTCAATTATTTATAGCTATAAGCAAGCAGCTCTTAAAGAGATGGTACCAGAGGCCCTAAAAGCACTCACACTTAAGCGGCTTAAACACCGAACATCTCCAGACTTGGAGCACTCAGGCAAGCTCCTGGAAGACTTTTTGGGAACCCCCATTTGCAGTGGGGTTACACCCTTTCTGGCCTGAAAAGAACTATGGCGCCAGGCCAAGTAGGTACCTTTATAACACTTTAAAGAGTACTACTAAATACATTTACATCACTAACAGTTAGGTTTGCATTCTTTAAACCACAGTCATATGTTAACTCTTGGTCATATGCACTTATTCTGTATTTCACAGCTTACTGCATGTTACTACATTATACATACAATAACATTTTAAAATCAGGTCATTACTTCCTGCACATGAAACTTGAAAAGAGGGGGCCCTTCCCTATCAACTACCTTGGGGCTGGATGGAGCAGGGGCACCAGGCTTAGAAGGCAGGACAAGTAATCTGGAGTTAGCACCTATGCTCAGTTTGGGCAATGAGCTCGGGGTCACATACACTCCTTATGGACTACATTGAGAGGCAAATCCACAGGCCTCCCAGGGGAATCATAGCTTAAACGCACCACAGGCTTCACAGCTCAACCAGTCCTTCTAGGGGAAACCGTGACAGTCTCTGTGGTTTTATTCCCGCTTTCAGCAGTGTCTTCACTTGTCAGAGAAACTTTCATTGGGGTAGAGAGGCTAGAACTGGGGGTACTTTCAGCTCCAGGAGTTGCAACTCTGAGTCCACAACACTTGGCTCACATGGAGAGTTTTCTGACACTGGCAGTGAACTATCAGGGCACTCAACACACTCTTCTTGTTCTGGTATATCACCAGTCTGTCCCAATTCATCATCTTCCTCCTCCTCTGAAAACTCATACAGTTCAACCATACACAGGGATTCCATGTCATCCGACTTGATACTTTGCACTTCACTCTCTGGGAGCATTGGCTCCAGGGACAAAGCTGGGGACTTAGACAGTCCAGAAGGCCCAGCTTCCTCTCCATAATTGACTAGGGGGTTGCCCTGAAACAATTGACTCAGTTCGTAAGAGGGGTAGTACCCAAAGTTGCACTCACTTTCCCCTGAGATGGATTGTCAGTCCTTTTCAACTGGGACCTGCTGCAGAGAACACTTTAACTCAGCATCTATAGGTGCTGACTTTCTTTGGCTTTGCTTAGCAGCAGCTCTAGTCACTGGTCCAGAGGCAGCACTTTCTGGGGGCTCAGACTCAATTAAGATTTGTCCAATGGGCAATAAGTGATTTCTATGCATTGTTTTAACACCTTTTGAATTATTCTCAGGCCTTACCTTGTACACAGGCAGATCATCTAGTTTGCCCACTACAATGTGAGGGAAATGGTGCCACCTGTTAGCAATCTTGTGTTTGCCATGCAATCCCAGATTTCTTAGCAACACCTGATCTCCCACCTGGAGTTCCAGTGTTTTCACCTTTTTATCATACCTTTCTTTGTTGGCCAGATTTCTTTTGGCAGCCATGGTTTGAGCCAGTCGGTACACATGATTTAGTTGGGCCTTTAACTTTTGCACATATTGTAAATGGTTATCAGCTCAAACCCCATCAGGAGAAACTCCAAAACAAACATCTACCAGTAGTCGGGCCTCTCTTCCAAACATCAGGCAGTAGGGGGAGAACTCAGTGGCATCACTTTTGGTGCAGTTGTAGGCATGTACCAAGGTGCTAATTTGTTGGCTCCATCTAGGCTTGTCCTTTGGGTGGAGGGTTCCCAGCATATCTAGCAAAGTGCGGTTGAAACGTTCAGGCTGTGGGTCCCCCTTGGGGTGATAAGGGGTGGTTCTGGACTTTCGTACCCCCCACAGAGAAAGCATCTCTTTAATCAAACGACTCTCAAAGACTCTCCCTTGATCAGAATGGATTCTTTGCGGAGCCCCATAGTGAGCAAAAAAGTTTTCTATTAGTACTTTTGCCACACTGGAGGCCTTCTGGTCCTTGGTGGGGAAAGCTTGGGCATATCTCGTAAAATGGTCAGTAACCACCAGCACATTACTAATATTTCTTTGATCTGTCTCCAAACTCAGAAAGTCAATACAGACCAGCTCCATGGGGGCGCTGGTGGTGATGTTAGCAGGGGGCGGCAGCCCTCTGGGGCAAAGCTTTCCTCTGTAAGCAGCACTATGAGTTCTAATGTGTTGTTCAACATCAGCCCCCATCTTAGGCCAATAGAATCTGGATCTCACCAAGTCAAGTGTTCTGCCTATGCCAAGGTGCCCCATGTGGTTGTATAGGGACCTCAGCACCAAGTCCCGAAAGGCAGTGGGCAAAACTAGTTGTTTATCTATTTGTCCCCCTCTATCTACTATTTCTCTGTATAACAGTCTATTAATCAGTTTCAACTTAGGACCTTCCTTGTATAACAATGCAGTTCTCAAATCAGCGGAGCGTAACTTGGATAAATATTTCCCTGCGTAGAGGGCTTCTAAAGCTGATTTGATTATAGGATCTCGGGACTGAGCCCGCTGAATACTGTCATTGTCCAGCTGAGGCAGTGCACCAATGTCTATTGCAGAAAAGTGGCAATAAGCAGCAGGTATGCAATTCTCAGAGGGTCCCAAACAATTCACCATACAGTCCACTGCATCCGAGGACATTTGTTCCTTCCTGTCAAACTTCTGGCAGAGTGCTCGAATATCAGGTTCTGACAGTCTGACCCAGTCATTCCGGGGAAGAGGCCTCCGTGAGAGAGCATCAGCATCTATGTGATTCAGGTCTGTCCTGTATTCAACAGCATAGTCATATGCAGATAATGCAGAAAGCCACCTATGGCCAGCAGCATCAAACTTAGCTGAAGTCTGCACATAGGTCAAAGGGTTATTGTCAGTTTTTACTAGTATCTTAGCCCCATACAAGTACTCATGGAATTGGTCAACAATGGCCAGCTTCAAAGCTAGGAACTCTAACTTATGTACAGGATAGTTCTTTTCAGAGGGGTCAGGCTTCTACTGGCAAAGGCCACTGGTCTCAGGCCATTCTCGTGCTCCTGGTACAATACAGCCCCAAACCTTGCAAACCAGCATCAGTGTATAGGACATAGAGTTTTGCTGGATCTGCATAGGCAGGACAGGAGCGTGGTAAGTTGATATATAATCTCATGAAAAGCAGCTTTACAATCAGGTGTCCATTGGGCCCCAAAAACTTTGTTAGGATGGAAATACACTCTCTCAGTCTCAGGGGAAGTTGACCTTTTGTATTTTTTGTGGGTAGGAGGGTAACCCTAAGTAAGATTATGTAAAGGATGGATCACTCTTGAATAGTCCTTGATGAAACGGCGATGGTAGCTGCAGAATCCCAGGAATCTTTGCAGTTCTTTTAGATTGTGGGGCTGTGGCCAGGTGGTCAGGGCCTCAACTTTACTTGGGTCGGTCTCTATTCCCTCAGTGGAGACTATGTGTCCCCCGTACTTTACAGATGTTTGGAAGAATTGACATTTATCGATGGACAGTTTCAGGCCAAAGTCTTCCAGTCGGTCCAACACCTTGAACAATCTACTCTCATGTTCCTCCAGTGAGCTGCCAAACACAATAACATCATCCAAGTACACTAGGCACTCTAATAGATTCATGTCCTCCACTGCACGCCTCCATCAGTCATTGAAAAGTGACTGGAGCGCCTGAAATCCCTTGAGGCATCCTCATGAACTCATAGAAACCAAGTGGGCAGATAAAGGCTGTCTTCTCATGGTCTTCTGGGGCCATCGGGATCTGGTAATACCCACTGCGAAGATCCAGCACAGAGAACCACTTGCTACCATTCAGGCAGTCTAAAGCATCCTGAATGCGGGGCATTGTATACTGATCAGGGATAGTCCGCCTGTTTAAAGTGCGATAATCCACGCACATCCTTACTGTCCCATTCTTTTTTCTCACTACCACGATAGGGGAAGCATATGGGCTTCTGGATTCTTGTATTACACCAGCAGCAAGCATCTCTTGCAGATGCCGTCTCACATCATCTATGTCAGCAGGGACCAGGCGTCGAGACAGCTCAAAATGGCCTTTCATCATGCGCCGGATGTGGTGCTCAGCCCTGCACACATCCTATGTCCCATTCCTTTAAAGAAAACACCTGGTCTCTCTGGGCAAGTTCTTCACTGATCCTCACTTTCCATTCGGCTGGCAACGGGAGTCACTGAAATCAAGCAAGTCAGGCGTTACTCTATCATTCTTGCCCAAACTCTTGCTACTGGGTAGCACTGCAGTATCTGCACTATGCACAATAGCCAGGGTGTAACCTCTATTTACTCAAATCTCTCTGTCAGACACATTATGAACGTGAACCATTACCCTTCTGGCATAAGCATGGGCTCTAGCAGGCAAAATACTAGGCTTGACCAGCAGTCCTCCGCAAATTATCATCTCCTGGTGCATCCAACATTAATATTTTATTCTTGACATCCTTTCTGATATGAACCTCTCCCTGTAAGGTACACTGGGCATTTGGCGCCAGGATCAGAGACTCAGGATCCTTTTTCCACTCAACTCCAACCGGTTCCTCTGGTTCCACTTTGTCAGCATCTCTCTGGGCATCGTAGGCCTTCCTGATCAAGGCCAGAATTCTTAGAGCTCTACCAGTCCAGGATCCCTGTTTTTCATAACACAACTGTGCCAGCCATCCAAACATATGTGCATTAGTCCCAATTAGTAAAGGAACCCCATCATACAGTCCGGTAGGGGGACACACTAAGGCCAGGGTCTCTACTTGCTAGGCCACTCCAGCCACGGAGGTGGGAAAAGACAGCCAAATTTGGGTTTATCCAGAGTAGGGGTAGGCCTTCTCACTTAACCTCCAGACATGCAGCCCCTCCAATGGTTCTAAGGGTGCATCAGACAAATGCTTCTGATACCAGTCTTGGAACATAATTGTCACTTGGGTGCCACTGTCTAATACAGCTCTTGTAGACACTCCATTCACCTTTGCAGTGGTCTCCATGGAGGACCCACTATCTGGACCAGTCTGGAGAGGCATTAGCGGGGGCCTGGGCAACTGACCTTGCCACAAAGGGATGTGAGTTAGCATTTTTGGGGCCCTCACTGGGATCATTTTGTGCACCTCTTAACCACTGATTGGTTCTCCAAAGCTCTCCTTGTAGCCTATATGCAACTTTGTCTGTGTCTTTTGGGGACCGTCATTCTCTCTTCAAGTGCCCATCCTTCCCACAAATATAGAAAAACATACTTACTGGAGTTTGAGCTTGCCGAGGCGCCACACTGGGAGCCAGGCCGGGGTACTACTAACTGGAAACCTTGAGCCATCTCTGTCTGTGGCTTGATAAGCATTTGGAGACATCTCACAATTTCCCCACTTCCATGGTCAAGACATTGAGTTTTGAGCTGTTGACAGCAGGAGATGCATGGGTGGTACCCCCACCCCATAGCAGATGCAGTCCGATGAGGGTCAGGGCCTGTCTTGCAGGAGCGGCCTTCATAAAGAGACTGTTTTTATTTCCTGAACTCTCTCAGCAGTTCACCTAATGGTGGCACACCTCATTGGTCCCCACTTCACAAGAACCTTCTGATGCTGTGATCGCTGGGCTGCACTCATCCCAGAATAAAATCCCTCCTCATCTTCAGCCTCCTGAAGTTCTTTTATTAAGACACAATAGTCCAGTGGGTTACCCCTTCTGTCTGGGAGCCTTAATTGAAGGAACTGCAATTTAGAATGCTTTGCATGTTGTAGTAGGTGCTCCAACCTTACGGTTTAAGTCACTGGCGGCACCCCACCAGTATTCAAGCCATCTGCAGAGCTCTTTCCAGAGCGAGTAACATATGCAGAAAACTTTCCCTGGCCACTGTTTTCTACCTTGAAATTTCCACATCAAGTTCTCCCTGACTCAATGCTCCCAAAATTGCCTTCAAGTGCAGATAGGTACTTCTGAGCAGATGCATCAGGATTTGTGGACCTCAAAATGTAATGGCCTCTAGCGCAGGACCCTTCAGACTTTCTATGATTCTTTTTCATTTTCAGCCTCCACACACTGCCATTCAGGTATCAGGGGCATCACAATCTATCCGGGTGTCCCAATCATCCTCCCCCTGGAGGGTGGGGAGGGTGCCAGACAAGATCCTCGACCTTCGGTAAGAGTTGTGACTAATGGCAGGTGCAGAAATAGGAGCCTGCATTGGTTCAGCCACAGAAAGAGGGGCAATAACGGGTGCTGGAGTGGGAGGGGGTGTTGGGGGAGGAACACCCCCAGGTGGCAGAAATAACTTAAGTCCTCCACGGTTTTCCCTTCCTCCAGCAACAATTTAGCAAATTTCTCCTCAAAAGTTTCAGATAGTGGGAGGGGCTTATTTCCCTCCGGGTCTTTACTGTCCTTGGTTATCACTCTCCAGGCAGTGAGGGCTCCCTCTGGGGTAATAGTCTGTGGCACTTTGGAGCCATCTATTGGGTCCTTGTACTCTACTCGGCCATGAAAGTGTAGATGAGCAGATCAGCATGTCAACCCACCACCACAGGGTTTTGTAAACCTTCCACCTTGGAAAGTACTCCTGTACAGTGTCCATATTGATACCCAGGGGATGTCCAGGATAAGCATAGCATTTTGGGGTTGATCTCCTCTGTACACCACTCCACCAACCAGTGCACAGCCACTTCTGTCTGGTACCCATTTATTGCTTTTAACAGTGGTTCATAAATGTGGCCACTAGAGGACACAGAATCCCAGCAGTGCCTCCAAGATGTAACCCCCAGGTGGTGCTATCCCAAGGGCTACTACCCCTGCCTGCTTGACTACTGACAGGTTAAGGGGCCTATGTTCTATGGCGGGTGCCTCCACCCAGAAGTCAGGGTTTGTAGTAGTTAGACTAGCTTGGTCACAGCCCTCTGGAACACTGAGACACCCTTTTTTTTCCTGTAGTGGCTCACACAGTACACAGGAGATACAGCCCCAATACTCCACGTATACACACTGTTCACTCATAAATCACCACTTACCCTCGAGACTGATTCTGCAGCATGTCTCTGAGGACCCCCTGTAAAATAAGGTTAAACAACATACACAGCAAAATAGAATACTGTTTCCATAAGTACCAACACCACAGACAATATATAGTATAACAACAAATCTGATTTATTTAGGGGACAGTAACACGGGAAGGGGCAATCAGGTTGATTAGTTTTGGCAAAGTTCAACTCATAGTACTGTGCACATGTATATATAGGGTCCAGAATGTCACTCTCTGGGTACCCAGGATGGGGAGGGCTAGCCAGGTCTGTTGCCTGGGGTTGACTGGCAGGTGCAGATGGATGGGGCCCTGTAGGAAGAAAATATATGCACAATACCCACTTGTAATCCGGAGCCAGATGGCTCAGTCCATGAAGAAGTGAAACAACAATAATTAGATGACACACTTGTAATTGATAACAGGCTGCAGGGGAATTCCCTGATTTGTACTCACAATACTCAAGCTGAGAACTGAATGGTGGATGTTCTTCTGGATTGTCAGAAACAACAGGGCATGGAGACAGGGTCCTTGTGACTAGATCCCACTGCAGTTGATAGCAAACAGATTTAGTCCGAGACAAGCTGAAGTTTGCTTCCAGCTTCAGCACACAGCACCCAGTACAGGGGATTGGAAATAGCGATTCTCCACAAGCACTACGCACATTCATATGTAAAAAGAAAGTACTATACCAGGCAGGCTGCTCCTCGATCCCGATCGCACTTACTGCAAAATACCTGGGAGCACACACAGCAGCTTCAGTTCCTGACAGACCGAGTGCGATTCAGCAATTTCTCCAGTCCTCTAAAGGGTGAGCCTGGTTTCCACACTTCTGGTGCTTCTTTTTCCTCACAACTCAGATTCAATCCAAACTGGCACTCACAACGGCTGCAGGCCGAAACTCAGGGCCTCACTCGTACTTCCTGCGCTAAACTACACACTGCAGAAGCACACAGCTCCTTCTCTCTTCACTGTCACAACTGATCTGACCTTTCCAGCTTCAGAACAGGGCATTTCCTTTAGCTCCACACCATTCTGTTGGCTGGTTTGGCTGTCACTCACAATAGGACTCCCTCTGTTGGTGAAAAAAGGCACCAAGGTCAAAACTACATTTCCCAGAGTCACTGCCCATACAATCCCCTTGTGGCTGGCTCAAAATTGAGAGTCCAAGCTCTGATTCGTCCACGGGCTCCATTTTAAGGTCTCTGATTGGTCCAAGTCAGCAATTCAGGACCAAAATGAAAGAGCTACACTGAAACAGTTCGTGCTGAAATGAAGACAGGTTAGACAAACTACATTTTCTCCGTCACTCTAAATGATTTCTGGCAAACAGTTATATCTTTCAACAAGGCTCCCTCTGCACATGTAGCGACGGCAGAAACGGAGGAATTGACAGCAGCCTGGTGGGATTCGGCATTAGAACAGCACAGCCTCCCCTTTCAATTATTTATACTGTAGCTACAAGCAGGCAGCTCTGAAAGAGATGGTACCAGAGGCTCTAAAAGCACTCACACTTAAGCGACTTAAACGCCGAACATCTCCAGACTTGGAGCATTCAGGCAAGCTCCTGGAAGACTTTTGGGAACCCCCATTTGCAGTGGAGGGTTATACTGTATTCAGCAGGTCTAGCCCCGGGGCTATTCCTTTGACTATAGCTTGCTACTGGTTCTGGGCTAATTTAGCATGCCAGGCAGTGCTAATTTAGCCCCGGGGCTAAGTTTTGAATATCTGGCCCCATGTGTGCAAACATAGAAACACAGAAATTGATGGCAGAAAAGGACTGCTTTTCCCACCTAGTCTGCCCTTTCATTTACAGCTCTTTCTCCCCCCCTTCCTTGCCACTAAGATTCCCTTGTGCTCATCCCATGCATTCATGAACCTCACCACTGTTTTCTCCTCCACCACCTCTGCTGGAAGACTGCTACAAGAATCCACCATTCTTTCTGTGAAGTACTTCCGTACATCTCTCCTAAAGCTCTCTCCCTCTTCTGCTACTTCCTAAACAAAGTATGGAATACTCACGCCCCTACCCCAGAAGATGCAGAGTCAAATGCTCCCACCACCCCTGAATATCTGTTGACATCATCCAGCTATGCTAGTCCCGTGACCTCACCTGGACATGCTACAAAGCCTCCCTCTCGCCCTCTGATCTCCAGCTCTGCAGGTCCCTACAAAGGCTATTAGGGCTGGGAAAGCACAATATTTAAAAACAGCCCTGCAATAAAACCTCAGCTCCCCCTCCAACTTCTGGCAGACTCTCCACTCTCTCTTTGACCCCCCTCCCAAGCTTTCCCCTCCTACCCTGCTGGTTGATGGTTCGCCTGTGTCAGACCCTCCTCTGTCGCCTCAGTTCTCAAGTCCTTTTTCACCACTTGTGCCCACCCCACAAACCCAGCCCCTGCATCTCCTGCCTCCTCCTCTTCTAAGGACTTCTCCTTCCCTTCTGTTTCTGTGTAGGAAGTTTTCCATGCCTTCCTTTCCCTCAACCACCAGAAATCCAGCCCAGACAGCCTAGATCCTCACCCTATCTGGCTCTCCGCCCCTGCTATTGCTTTTCCTCTCTCCCACTTGCTGAATATCTCATTCAATCTAGGTACCATTCCTAGGGCAAGGATAGTTGCCAGGCTGCTTTCTCTTCACAAAGGGGTGATCCTGCCACCCCTAGCAACTAGAGACCTATATCGCTCTTCCTCTCTGGCCAAATTGCAAGTGTCCCTCGCATTCTCCAGACTTACTGATTTTCTTATGTAACTCTGGTACCGTTATACCAAGGGCTACTACCCCTGCCTGCTTCCCTGACTGCAGGTTGGGGGTCCTGGGTTGTGATTTAATGGTTACTGTGTCTGCCCTGTCAGTAGCAGAACTAGGATTATGGTGCCTCCACCCAGAGTAATGATTAAGTGGGTTAACTGCCAAACTAGTACAGCCTTCTGGGAAGCTATGCCTACCCACAACCCCAGCTAGTGGCCCAACACACAGACTGAAAATAAGCAATGTACGTTGACTGCAATACCACATTTAATGGCTAGCGCTAATAATGTGCTCACCAGCTTTACACTTACCAACAGGGTCTGGACTTCTGGCATACATCCTGTGTTCCTGCAAGAACAGTTAACCAGCAAACACAGTGCAGCTCTACTTTTCTCCACACTTGACCCCACAACAATAACGTGTGTACAGACCCAGTTAACATTCAGAACAAATCTGGTTTATTCAGGGACTAAACACAGGAAGGGTGAAAATTTAGGTTAACGATCGTGGTACTGTAATTAAACAGATGGCAATTAATAATCATTAAATCTGTCCCTGAATTATTTTATTTATTGAATTTTGTTGACCGGTAAGCTCACTGGGCCTAGAAGTCCCTTTTTCAGGGGTGACCGGGGGGAGGGGGGATACAGATGGTAAGCAACTGAAATTGAACCAGATTAAGCTGTTGGTGGTATTTTAGTGAATGGCAGAAATTTGGCCAGACACCGGGGAAATTCCCCTACTCTTTTCGAGAAGTGCCATGGATCTTTAGCATCCACCTGAACTACCACCAATCCAGGCAGATGGGACTTCAGTTTAACATCTCATCTGAAAGATGGCACCTCAGAAGTGCAGCACCCCTCATGCTGCACTACAGTGTCAGTATTGGGATATTAACCCAAGTGCCAGATGTGGGAACTGAACCCACAGCCCTCTGAGCTCCTGGCCTCAGAGGCAAGTGTGCTACCTACTGAGCCACTGCCACTGCCACTAGAATTAGTCAGTACTCCAGATGGGGTCTCACCAACTGTCTGTACAGAGGGATGACAACTTCCTGTTTTCTGCTGGTGATGCCTCTCCCTACTGCCTTCTCATCCCAGTATCCCCCAGCCCTCCCTACTGCCTTCTCACACTGCTTGCTAACCTTAAGGTAATCTGATATGATTAGCCCCAGGTCCTGTTCCATTTTTGTTGTTGTTACTACCCCCCATTGTGTACTCTTCCCCAGGGTTTTCGTTTCCCAGGTGCATTATTTTGCACTTCTTTGCATTGAATCCAAGCTGCCACACTTCTGACCATTCCTCCAGCCTTGTCAGTTCCTTCTCATCCTTTCCACCCCACCTTGTGTATCAACCCTGTTGCAGATCTTTGTCATTTGTTTTCCCTGCCACCCATCCCTCAACCTCCTCTTCATTATTAAATGGACTCACAAGTACTGCCTCTTTCAAGAACAGCAAATAAACTGTCATGACCTGTTTGCTGAAACTCTAACACCGGTTTTCCTCTAAAGTGATTACTTAGCAGCAAATGTAGCTAACTGTTTCATGTAAGCATGTACCAATGATCTTATTACTTCTGGTTTTGCTCCTTTTATTAGAACATAGTCTGTCTAACTGCTATTTTGGCTGTACCCTCCGTTTTATGCCCAGGGCCTAGAATGTTACAGATTTAATTAGCACCATTCACCCTAGCCCACTAGTACTGAAATTTAGGTTATGTCTGAACCCCTGCCTCTACCATCCTCACTTGCTGGGGACCACCGGACGAGGCCTGAACTATCTTAGACCCAGACAGCAGTGTTGCAATTACCTCCCTTACCAAGCCAGTGGTGTAGTAGTGGGCTAATCCCTCCTATCAGCCACTATCCTTTATCATTCAGAAATGAATAGGGGAGTCTTGTTAGCAGCACTACATGTCCTGGCAGTCCTCAGCTCTGACCTTGTACTACAGTGTGCACCTACTGCCTCCAGTCATTCAGGCCACTGACCAGTAGATGGTTGCTCGGCTTTATACCCACTTGATGCCCTCTTATCGGCCTTGATCTGCATGAATGAGCTTAGAAAGGATGGGAACTGGTACATGCTGCTGTCCTTACAGGAAGCCATGTACAACGGCCCATCTTTCTCCCCCAGACTGGTGGTGGTGGTACTAAGACTGCAAAGCTACTGCTGGCAGGTGGTACTGAATTAAATCCTGGTCCCTTAGGCCCAAATGTTAATATCAGTGCCATGAACTTTCCATTGTGGGCCTCCACCAAGGGGGTTAAGCTAGCACACCTGAATGCATGTAGTCTTAGGTCAAAATGCATGAGGTCCAGGCCTGGGTAGACACCTACTCTCCTGACATACTAGCTGTCTTACAGGCCTGGCTGAAACCCAATATACTGGCCCATGAAGTTGACCTCCCGGGTTACAGGATGTTTAGATCGGATAGACTCAGTAGGAGGGGTGGTGGTGTCACCCTCTATACTAAATCCTCCATCAATGCCAGCTCTGTGACCCCAGATACCCAGTCTAATACTGTGGATGAAGTAGTGTTCATACAACTATTACTGGGTGGGATGAAGCCACTAATTATTGGGTGTGTATATCACCCCCCAAAGGATGCTAACACTGCCTTTAAGGCCACTATGGGCAAGGTCCAAGGGCTACCCCCGGTCAAAAAATTATCCTAGGGACTTTAACATCTACTGGGAGACTTGGCTGATGCTGAGATAAAATCTGTTCTAACTTGAACTAAATCTCTGTCAGATTATTCAGGTATCCATGAGACTTAACATGAAATCTGGCAACCACACTACCTTGGACTGGATTCTCGTATTTAGACCCGAGAGGGTGAAACTGGCTGGCACCTTTAGTGATTCAATTAGTGATCATATCCCAACATTTCTAATCTGGAGAAATGACTTTCCCACCCTCCTCCCAGAACTTTCTGGACTAGGGACTTCTCCAAATTGAATGCAGATCCTTTCTAACATCCCTAGCTGGGGTAGACTGGGCCCAGATCAAAACTGCCCCTACTCTTGATGCTGCCCTCGATATCTTTATAAACTACTTCACTTCTATCACCAATAGGCATGCCCCCCTCAAGCAAATGAGGGTCAAAGGTCAACATGCCAAATACTTAATGAGAGAGCTCAGTGCATTCATGAGGGCAAGGGATAAGGCCTGGGGCAACTTCAGATCCTCTAATCTCACTAAGGACTGGCTATGCTTCACAGCTTTGTGTAATAAATGCAATAAGGAACTGAAACTAGCAAAGAAAATGTTCCTAAGGGATCTGCAGGCCTCAAATTTATCTCACCCAAAAATATTTGGTTCCAAGTCAACCCTGTTAAAGGGTAAAACTCTCTCTGGTATACTGACCTAATATGGAATGGCATCCGGTTCAAAGACCCATCCAATGCTGCTAATGGAATTAATGAGTATTTTACTGATTTTAACAAATACAGAAATCCACTGGGTGGTCCCACCACCTAACAGAATGTAACTGATGTACCAAGTCAATGACCACAATTCCATCTCAAACTCATCTCTTGGAAAGATGTCCTCAATCATCTGCTGAAGGTGAATGCCACGGATGCAGCCAGCTCTGACAGCCTT
Source organism: Neoceratodus forsteri (assembly GCA_016271365.2). Taxonomy (NCBI): domain Eukaryota; kingdom Metazoa; phylum Chordata; order Ceratodontiformes; family Ceratodontidae; genus Neoceratodus; species Neoceratodus forsteri. The sequence continues at coordinate 77,370,187 of CM028133.1, read as the reverse complement.
TTCCGCTACCTCTTAAGACTAGCTGCCCATGTCATAGCCTCCCTCATTACCTGGATCTATAATAGATCTCTACTTGAAGAGAGTGAACCTTACCCGTGGAAAGTGGCATTAGCCACACCGGTGCATAAAGGTGAACTCCAGAAGCTGTTAGAAAATTACCGACCCATTTCCATCCTTCTGACTCTCAACAAAATTCTAGAGAGGTTCATTTATAACCAATTACAGGACTATCTTGAGAGGTACAATGTCCTAACCCCTGAACAGCATGGCTTTAGGAAGCATCATGGGATGGACACTGCCTTTGTCAGCCTGACCAGCTCCATCCAGAGTTCCATGGACCAAGGGCACCTTGTCAGTGCGGTCTTTATAGCCCTCCACCAAAGCTTTCGATCTAGTAAACCACTAACTGTTAATTGGTAAGCTGGAATAGTTGGGTCTGGATGACTGCTCTGAAAGTGATTTACAAGCTATCTTGAGGGCAGATCTCAAATAGTAAGGTGGAGAGGTGCTCTCTCTGATCAACGGACCGTCCAAGATGGAGTCCACAAGGCTTCATTCTGGGGTCCTTATTATTCTCGTTATTCATAAATGACCTCCCCCAACATTCCTGGGGGGTCCAACATCACCCTATATGCTGACAATGCAGCAATCTTTAGAACTGCCCCAAACTCCGCTAACCTTAATAAGCATCTAGGCAAAGACCTCCGGTCATTTGGGAAATGGCTCCACTCCAACAAACTCGTTCTCAATGAGAAAAAAACTAAAGCTGTGTTGTTTGGGCTGAGGAATCTGGGCTTGGACTGCTCTGCCTAGCTTTCACTCTGCCTCTCTGATCAAACAAAGATTGAAGTGGTCAAATCCACTGAAGTACCTAGGGGTCCACCTTGACCAGGATGGCTCCTTAAAACCCACATTAGCTACCTAACCAAAACAATTAATCAGAAGGTAGGCCTTTTGTACTGGTTCAGTCCCTTCCTCACCACAGTGTCCCGGTCTAGAATTGCTCAAAGCACCCTTCTCCCTACCCTCCTTCATGGGGCCCCCATGCTACACTCGCTCAGGAGCATGGAACTACAGATGATTAGATCTCTCTGTCACAGGATAGCCAGGTTTGGCAGCTCAGCCTGGCCCCATGACCACCATTGGCTGGTCCTCGGGTCCCTTGGATAGCCATCACTAGAAGGAAAACTGAGCTACCCTTCCCTGTGCCTGGCCTTCAAAGTATTGCAAGACCGTACCTCCCCCAGCCTCAAAATGTTCTGCAGCCGAGCTATGTAGTTGAACCCTGAGGTCCTCAGAATGCAATCTGTTCCAGGTGCCAAGAGTTAGGACCTCTGGTGGAGCACGATCCTTCTCCACATCCATCCCTCCCCTGTGGAACTCGCTCTCTCCTGTATCCAGTCCTCTACTTCCCTGAGAGGTTTCAAAAGCAGCTTAAGTCACACTACTGAGCTCGAGCCAGTGTTACTGATATGAATGATAAAGTCCTTGTCCTTGGACAGGAACCTGGGAGTACTCAAATTACACTGTGTCTCTTAAAATACAATGCAAAGTTTGCCTCTGATTCCTGTAACTGTCTGTAACTGTTTTGATCATAAGCATTCTGCTGCAACTATTATCTTGTTTCTTTCCTGCTCTATGACCTGTCTCAATATGTATCATGTATAAATGTTTTGCCTATGTTTACCTGTAATTAACTCCGGGTTGCCCCTGAAAAAGGGACCTCTGGTCTCAGTGTGCTATTACCAAAATTTAAATAAATAAATAAATCTGCAAAAAGGCATACTTTTCATTCCAGTCCCTCTGCAATGTCACTTATCAAGACATTAAAAAGGACTGGACCCAGTACTGAACCCTGCAGTACCCCACTAGTAACCCCCCCTTTCTTCAGAGTGGACTCCGTTTACTATTACTTTCTGTGCCCTGTTGTCCAACCAATGTTTTACCCAGGCTACCACCCTGGGACCCACTCCCAGGCTGGCTAATTTGTTTATTAATCTTTTGTGCGGGACGGTGTCAAATGCCTTGCTAAAGTTTAGGTACTCCATATCCATAGCCTGTCCTTAGTCTACTACCTTGGTCAACCAGTCAAAGAAATCGATTAGATTCATTTGACATGGCTTTCCCACTGTGAATCCATGCTGCCTTGAATCCTGTGCCCCACTGGCCTCTAGGTACTCAACAATTCTTTCCTTCTGAAGTGATTCCATGATTTTCCCTACCACAGAGGTCAAACTGACAGGTCTGTAGTTTCCTGCCTCTGCCTTGCTCCTACTTTTGTGAAGGGGAATTACATCTGCCCTCCTTCAGTCCTCAGGTACCACACCATCCTCCCATGATTTGTTAAAAAGGGTCATCAGTGGTGTCACTAGTTCTCCCCTTAATTCTTTTAGAATTCTGAGATGAATCCCATCAGGCCCCATTGCTTTGTCCACCTTCAGTTTTAGGAGTTCTTTCAGACCCTTTCTTCTGTGAAAGGACTGGGATCGACCCCTATCCAGAATACTTCTGTTAATTGGATTAGGCACCTCCCCTCCTCTTTTGTGAATGCTGGGCAGAAGTATTCATTCAGTATCCCTGCTTTTTCACCGTCCTCTCTGCCCACCCACTGTCCATTCTGAAATTCAGCCTCACTATCCCTCCTTTTGTCTTTCTATGCTCCTAATGTACCTATAAGGCTTTTATCCCCTGCTTAACCAAGTTGACTATCTTTTCCTCAGTTTGGGCCTTTGCTATTCTGACTGCCTTCCCTGCTTCCTTCTGCCTTAACTGGTGCAGTTCTCTGTCCTGCTCCTTCTGTGTTCCCTTATACTTCCTAAATGCTATTTTTTTCTCCCTAACCTTCCCCTCCACCTCTTTTGAGAACCATAGTGGCTCTTTCTTTCATTTTGATTTGTTTATATGCTTCACACTGATGGCAGTTTTGATGTTTCTCCATTGTTGCTCCACCTCTCTGTCTTGCCTGTTTGCTAGTGCTTTCTAAGCACTTTCCCATTTTGACAAAGTCAGCCCTCCTGAAGTCCAGTACCCTCACTTTTGTATGGCTTGACTCTGCAGCTGAGTTTATCGTGAGCCACACTGTTTGGTGCTCACTTGTTCCCAGATGGCTACCTACTTCTAGATCTGAAATCCTCTCACTGTCCCCATTTAAGAGTATGAGGTCTAAGATTGCTCCCTCCCAAGTGGGTTCCAACACTAGCTGTCTGAGGCATGCCCCTGTAGGGCATCGAGAATGAGCCTGCTCTTGGATGCGGCTGCAGCAAATGTGCTCCAGTTAACATCTGGCATATTCAGGTCCCCAATCAACAATATCTCCCCTTTCTCTGCCATCCTAAGGATGCCTTCCATCATAACCTTGTCCATTCCCTCCCCAAGATGGGGGTCTGTATACAACCCCTGTGTGGATTGTGGTGCCATTTCCAGTCTTTAAGGTGACCCTCAGTGCCTCCTCTCCTTCCTGTTTACTCTTGTTCTGTTGCTTTTATCCCTTCCTTTACATAGAGAGCTACTCCTCCCCTTCTTCTACCCTTCCTGTCTTTCCTGTGGGTTGTGTACCTGGTATGTTACCATCCCAGTCATGGTTCTCTTGTACCACATTTCTGGACTGCCACGATATCCAGGCATCCCTTTTCCATCAAGGCCACCAGTTCAGGGAGTTTTTTGCCCAGACTACTGGCATTGGTACTTATTACCCTCCATTTCTTGATGGCCTTACCCCTTTTTGGCCCATTCCTGTCCATACTGCCTTTGTCGTTTTCTCCATTTACCCCACCCTTCTCCCTATCAATGTCTCTATCTTGGTGTTTACCTCACTAACTACCCTGATTTTTTTTGGGGGGGGGCTAGGATTTCCCTGCTCCTTTCCAGTGCATCCCCCCATGGAAAGTTTAAATGCTTGCCAATGAAACATTTAAGCCTATCACCAAGGATCCTGGTTCCCCTCCTGGACAAATGCAAACCTTTGCGTTAGTACAGCCCTGCGTCACTCCAGGTGGACCCCCAGTCTCCAATGAAGCCAAAACTCTGAGCTCTGCACCAGTTTTTCAACCACTGATTTAATCCCATGATGTGGAGCACCCTAGCCTCACCCATGCCATAGACAGGCAGCACCTCCGAGAAGGTTACCATGCGTGCTACTTGACTAAGGCCCCTCCCCAACTCCACATACCCCTCCTGCAGTGTTCTGATCCCTTTCCCAGCCAGGTCATTTGTCCCTAGGTGGACAATGACATCCATCTCCTCCTCCGCATAGCTGCTCCCCGCAATCTTGAGTGATTAGCCCCTGTCCCTCCAAGCCATGGCACCTGCAGGCACCTTACACCTCTCCCTCCTTCCCCAGTTCTACCCTCCTAACAATGGAGTCCCCACCAGGAGTTGTTTCATTCCCCATGGGGTTTCATACCACCCTCCTGTGGGTCTCCTTTTGGAGGTTCCCAACATCCTCCTTGGTCTCCACTGCAGGTGCCTCTATAGAGGAACCACACTCTGCCAGAGTGGCATACGAATTATGGAGAGGCACAACTGGAGAGATGCGCCTCTGTTTCACTACCCTCACCCTCCCTGAGCCCACTGTGGTCCAACTGCTCCTCTTTCTTGGCAACCTCTGAGTCAGTGGTGGTAGCCCTGTTGGTCCCTGGGTGGGACAGGAGGTCCCCCAAATCCTGGCCAACTCAGCCTGCAAATGAGCAACCTCCTCCCTCAGCCCAGAGAGGTGCCTGCAGATGGAACAACACCGCATCCTCCAGATTGTCTCTCGGAAGACTGCTGCTCCACAGTCACTGCACTGCACCACTCCCCTCATATTTTATTTCTGGCCCCTTAACTGTTATGAATATTTACTCTTTCCTCTGTTTATTTTGTTTTTTAATATATATTTTTTTTTCCTTACTTATCTACTGCATCTGTGCCCTTAAAGCTCTCAATCTTCTTTTTCTGAGACAGGAAGTTCCTATATTTCTCAGTACTCTTCTTACTTGCGCAGAGTCAGACCTCCAGCAGCTGGGGGGAACGGAAAGCTACTCTTTTCCTTCTAGGATGGTGAGTCTTTTGTGGCTCTGTGATCACTCCCTTCCTGCTCCCAAACAGGAAGTTCCTATTGTCAGGCAAATCCTGTGCCTATACAAGTAGAACTGGCTAAGGGTGGGGGAGGAGGGCAATATCGTCCCAGTAGAGAAGTATAATTCTAACAGCACCTCCTTCCTCTTGCTGTTCTCTGCCAGAAGCTATCTAGGGCAATTTTTAAATCCTAAACTCCTGGCTTTCCTTCTGGTTAAGCCACTCCCCTAATTTACAGCTCTTTCTACACCTAGATAATGGCACAGATAACAACACTTTAGCCAACTCAGAAAAACACCTAGATAACTGCTCAGATAACAATTCACTTCAGCCAACTCAGACAACACACTAACTCTTTTTTTGTTTGTTTTACCCTAAATTGAAGGTCCCAGTAGTAGAGTTCTAGTTATTTAGTCCCAGTAGAGAAGTATAGTTCTAACAGCACCTCCTTCCTCTTGCTGTTCTCTCTTCCCTCTGAAACTCTCTTTCAAGCTCCCATTGTCAAGCTCCTTCTCTGCACAGTTTAAAATGTATTATTTCCCAGTCCCCCTTCCCCTTGCTGCTGCCCTTCCTCCTCCCTTCAGTTGAAGTGAGGCTCTCTCTACCCCCACCTAATCCTGACTTCTTATGCACTTTACTCTCACCTCTCCTGTCTGTTTGCTATTTGCATACCTCAATTGCCTTGCCCCCCTCTTCACATGATCTCTCCCTTCTTTCCTGTTTATCTTAGCTACTTTGGTTTTTGCCTTTGCCATTTAGTCGTGTTATACTTATGCATTTGTTCAATCCTTACTATTTCCTTCACTGTAATTTAATTGACCTTGTGTTTTTACTACCGGTATGCTTTATTTAAATTGTATTCAGCCTTGTTTTGCACTACCCCTTTCCCTTTCTTCTAGTTGCACATGGAAATGAGATTCGTCTCAGTGTGGCTCTCCAGTTACCAAAATTTTAAATAAATAAACAAAAATAAATCTGCTCCTTCCATCTTCATAGCATGACCCTTTGTTCCTAATCATTTTTTTTATGAAAAATACTTCCATTCTGTACCTTATCCACCCCAGTGACAAACACAGAAAGTCTGGGAAATAAAATTCTGGATCTAACTCATGGCAGAGGCAGACCCGGCTATTGTGGCCATCACTGAGTCACCGTTGCACAGGAAACCACGAATGGGACATGGCTGTAGCAGGCTATATTCAGTTCAGAAAAGATTAGGTGGGAAGAAAGAGAGCAGGGGTGGTGCTTTATGTAAAGGAGGGTGTCAAAGCGATGGATATGCAGGGAATCCAGGGAGGAATGGAGGGGTTAGAGGCACTGTGGGTAACCCTGGAGTCATAAACCAGAGTCACTGTTCACACTAGCATGATCTATAGACCTCCAACACGGGGGAGAATTAGGACAAGGCACCGGTGAAGGCCATTAGCACAATGGCAAAAAAGGAAGAGATGCAGTTGGTGGAAGACTTCAGTCTGTCAGATATTGATTGTGGCCTCCCAATCACAGCTTCAGTTAGAAACAGACATCCTAGGCTCCCTGAAGGGGCATTTCTAAGACAGCTAGTCTGGGAACCCACTCAAGAAGGGGCAATTGGACTTGGTGCTCACTAACAGGGACAGAATTGCAGACGTCAAGATGGGAGGCCAGCTGGGCACTAGTGATCACCATGCAGTGTGGTTCAACATAAGGACAGCAGCAGAAGCAAATCAAACAAGGATGAGGTCCTGCACTTCAGGAGGGCAGCTTTTTAAACAAGCTTTTGTCAATGCCGAATGTTGATTGCATTGGCCTGTTGAGCTCGCTCAGTGGCCTTCTGTCACTCACTCATTCTGTTTCACCTGGTGCTGCAGGCTGCTGTTTTGTACTGAGCTCCTGCCTGCAATGTCACCCTTTTCTGTCCACAAAGAAATCCGTAGCTGGCCTGATAGAGTTCAGTTGAGGTGCGTCACTCCCTCTCTCTGACTCGCTCATTCTGTTTCTCCTTGTGCTGCAGGCTGGCCTTTTGTACTGGGCTCCTGCCTCTGTTGGTGGCTTTTTCTGCCCAAAAAAAATCAGCAGCAGTCTCAACACAGGTCTGTTGAGGTTGCTCACTCCCCCCTGTCACTTGCTCATCCATGTCTGCCGGCGCTGCAGGGTGGCCTTTTGTACTGGGCTCCTGCCTGCATTGGCACCTTTTCCTGCCAACAAAGAAATCCACAGCAGTCACGACAGAGCTCCGTTGAGGTCGCTTCACCCCCGTGTCACTCACTTATTCTGTCTGTCCTGGCGCTGCAGGCTGCCCTTTTGTACTGGGCTCCTGCCTCTGTTGGCACCTTGTCTGCCCACAAGAAATCTGCAGCAGTCCCGACAAAGCTAGTTTAGCTCGCTCCTCCTCTTCTCTCCTCCTCATTCCATTTCTGCCAGCGCTGCAGAGCGCCATTTATGCTGGGCCCTGCATGCACTAACATTTGTCTGCCCAAAACAAATCCACAGCTGTCCCGACAGAGCTGTGTTGAGGTCGCTCAGTCTCCCTGTCTCACACGCTCATTCTGTTTGTCCTGGCGATGCAAGCGACCCTTTGTCTGGGACTCCTGCCTGCATTGGTGCCTTTTCTGCCCACAAAGAAATCACCTTAGTCTGACAGAGCTCCAGTGAATTGCTCACTCTCCCTCCGTCACTTGCTCTCTCATTCTGCTTCTCCCGGTGCTGCAGGCTGGCCCTTTGTATTTGGCTCCTGTTTGCATTGTCACCTTTTTCTGCCCACAAAGGAATTCTCAGCAGTCATGATAGAGCTCCGTTGAGCTCGTTCACTCCCCCTCTCTCACTCACTCATTCTGTTTCTCCCACCACTGCAGGCTGCCCTTTTCTACTGGGCCCCTGGGTGCATTGCTGCCTTTTTCTGCCCACAATGAAATCTGCAGCAGTCCCAACAGAGCTCCGTTGAACTCACTCACCCTCCCTCACTCTCTCGCTGGTTCTGTGTCTCTCACTGGTGTAGACTGTCCTCTAGTACTGGACTCCTGCCTGCATTAGCGGCTTATTCTGGCCACAAAGAAATCTGCAGCAGTCCCAACATAGCTCCATTGAGCTTGCTCATTCCCCCTCTCTCAGTTGCTTGTTCCATTTCTGCCGGCGCTGGAGGCTGGCCCTTTGTAATGGGCTCCTGCCTGTGTTGCTGCCTTTTTCTGCCTACAAAGAAATCTGCAGCAGTTACGATAGAGCTCTGTTGAGGTCACTCACTCCCCCGTCTCACTCGCTCATTCTGTTTCTCCTGGACCTGCAGGCTGCCCTTTTGTACTGGGCTCCTGCCTCTGTTGGTGCCTTTTTCTGCCCAAAAAGCAATCTGCAGCAGTCCTGTCAGTGCTCTGTTGAGCTCGCTCACTCCCCCTCTCTCACTCGTTTGTTCTGTTTCTCCCACTAATGCAGGTTGCCCTTTTGTACTGGGCCCCTGCGTGTATTGCTACCTTTTTCTGCCCACAAAGAAATCCACAGCAGTCCCAACAGAACACCGTTGCGGTCATTCACTCCCTATCCCTCATTCGCTCATCCTGTGTCTCCCACTGCTGCAGGCTGTCCTTTTGTACTGGGCTTCTGCCTGCGCTGACTCCTTATTTTGCCCACAAAGAAATCCGCAGCTGTCCCGACAGAGCTCCGTTGAGGTCGCTCACTCCGCCTCTCTCAGTCGCTCGCTCGTTCCATTTCTGCCAGTGCTGCAGGCTGCCCTTTTGTACTGGGCTCCTGCCTGCATTGCCGCATTCTTCTGCCCAGAAATTAATCTGCAGCAGTCACTATAGAGCTCCATTGAGCTGGCTCTCTCACTCCCCCCCTCACTCGTTCGCTCTCTTTCTCCCACCACTGCAGGCTGCCCTTTTATACTGGGCCCCTGCGTGCATTGCTGGCTTTTTCTGCCCACAAGGAAATCTGCAGCAGTCCAACTAAAGCTCGGTGAGCTCCTCACTCCACCTCCCTCACTTTCGCATGTTCTGTGTCTCCCACTGCTGCAGGCTGCACTTTTGTACTGAGTTCCTGCCTCGTTGGCTGCTTTTCTGCCCACAAAGAGATCTGCAGCAGTCCTGACACAGCTCCATTGAGGTCTCTCACTCCCCCTCTCTCACGTGCTCATTCCTGTTTCTCCCGGCGTGCAGGCTGCCTTTTGTACTGGGCTCCTGCCTGCATTGCCACCTTTTTCTGCCCACAAAAAAATCTGCAGCAGTCACGATAGAGCTCCGTTGAGGTCGCTCACTCCCCCTGTGTCAGTCAGTCATTCTGTTTCTCCTGGTGCTGCAGGCTGCCCTTTGGTACTGGGCTCCTGCCTCTGTTGGTGTCTTTTTCTGCCCACAAAGAAATCTGCAGCAGTCTCGACAGAGCTCCGTTGAGCTCGCTCATTCCACGCTCTCACTAGCTAGTCCTGTTTCTGCCTCCGCTCCAGGCTGCCCTTTTGTAATGGGCTCGTGCCTGCAGTGCCACCTTCTTCTGCCCACAAAGAAATCTGCAGCAGTCACGATAGAGCTCCGTTGAGCTCACTCGCTCCCCCTCTCTCCGTCGCTCATTCTGTTTCTTCCACCGCTGCAGGCTGCCCTTTTGTACTGGGCCCCTGTGTGCATTGCTGCCTTTTTCTGCCCACAAAGAAATCCGTAGCAGTCCCAACACAGCTCCATTCAGCTTGCTCACTGCCTCTCCCTCACTCGCTCATTCTGTGTCTCCCAGCGCTGCAGGCTGCCCTTTTGTACTGGGCTACTGCCTGCATTGGCACCTTTTCCTGCCCACAAAGAAATCTGCAGCAGTCCCGACAGAGCTCAGTTGAGCTGGGTCACTCCCCCCCCCCACTCGCTTCATCCTAATCTGTCCCAAACAGTGATTTCCAACAGCCAGAAGTGCAAAAACACATTTTGGCCAGGATGTGAAAAATGATAGCTGTACTGTTCATAAGGAGGTGTGGAAAAATGCCAGTGTTGAAAATGTGGCATGAAAATATTACTAATTTGTGAGGTTACAAGGGTTATGGACTTTCATCACAAAATTTTCAACATAGGCATTTTAGGACCTCTGCTCATGAACAGTGTCAGTGTGTTTCTTAATGTGTCTAGAACACTGATTTCCCACAGCAACTGCGTTATTGTGCACGGAAGAGCAAAACACATTTTGACCAGGATGTGAAAATGACAGCTGCACTGTTCATAAGAAGGTGTGGAAAATGGCAATGTTGAAAATCTGGAGTCAAAATATTGTAAAGTTGCAAAGGTATGAGCGTGCATGGAAACTGCACACTGCACGCTTGTAGCACACTCATTTTATGGACTTTCATCACCAAATTTTTAACAGGCATTTTAGGACCTCTACTAATGAACAGGGTCACTGTTATTTTCATAATGTGGCTCAAACATGATTTCCCACAGCGACCAGCCAATTCCTGCGCTGGAACTGCAAAAGCCGTTTATAGAAACATAGAAACATAGAAGTTGACGCAGATAAGGACACAAGGCCCATCCAGTCTGCCCATTTCTTTTCTGCCTTATAAATGTGCCATTGGCCTTGCTCTGTCAGTGGTCTATCTATTCATACTCATCTGTATTGCTCCCTTATGCCTATCCATGCCTGTTTGAAGCCCTGCACTGTATTCATAGCCACCACTTCAGGGTGGGCGTTCCATGCATCCACCACCCTTTCTGTGAAAAAGTATTTACTCACATTCCCCTTAATCGGCCTCCCTCTAATCTCATGCTGTGTCCTCTTGTCCTGCTATTTTTCTTATATTTAAACATGTTAGACTCTTTCACCTTGTTAATGCCCCTTAAGGTGTTTGAATGTCTCGATCATATCACCTCTCTCCCTCCTTTGCTCAAGGGTATACATATTGAGCTTGGTTAATCTGTCCTCATATGTCTTCTGATGCAGTCCCTGCACCATTTTGGTTGCCCTTCTCTGGACTGCCTCAATTTGGTTAATGTCCTTGTGAAGGTGTGGCCTCAGTACTGCATGCAGTACTCCAGATGGGGCCTAACCAGTGTCTTGTAAAGAGGGATTATTACCTTTCTCTTATGACTTGTGATACCCTACTTATACACCCTAACATCCCCTAGCCTTACCTACTGCTTTAGAGGTCTGCTTGGATGATTTCAGGTAATCAGTGATGATGATGCCCAAGTCTCTTTCTTCCTTTGTGACTGCCAGCACTCCTCCCAGCCTATAGGTGGCTTCGAGGTTTCTCTTCCCTATGTGCATGATCTTGCACTTTTGCATTAAACCCAGTTGCCACTCTTCTGACCATTTGCTAGTTTATCCAGATCTCTTCTCATTCTGCCCACCCCATCTGGATCATCTACTCTGTTGCAGATCTTGGTGTCATCTGCAAACAGACAAGTCTTACCCTCTAGTCCATCTGCAAGGTCACTAATGAAGATATTGAAGAGGACTGGCCCCAGGACTGATCCCTGAGGTACCCGCTTGTGACTTGCATCTCTTCTGACTGTATACCATTTACCACCACTCTCTGTTTTCTGCCGTGAACCAGTTTGCCACCCAGTTGACTTACTTGACCCACCTCACCCAGCTTATTTATCAATCTTCTATGTGGAACAGTGTCAAAGCTTTGCTGAAGTCAAGGTAGGTGACATCAACTGCTCCTCCTTGGTCCACCACTCTGGTTACCCAGTCAAAGAAATCTATGAGATTAGTTTGACAGGACCTTCCTTTGTAAACCCATTCTGTCTTGGATCCTGTGCCCTATGGATTCCAGGTGTTGCACTATCCTTTCCTTAAGGAGTGCCTCCATAATCTTGCCCACTACTGAGGTAAGACTGACTGGTCTGTAGTTCCCTGCCTCCTTCCTGCTACCACTTTTGTGGGTGGGATCACATGAGCCCTTCTCCAGTCTTCTGGGACCTCTCCTGTGCTCAGAGACTCACTAAACAGTTCTGCTAATGGCTCTGCTAGTTCCACCTTTAGCTCCTTAAGTACCCTGGGATGTATGCCATCAGGTCCCATTGCCTTATCCACCCCTGAGCTTAGCGAGCTCTTGTAGGACCCTTTCTTTTGTGAAGGGAGTAGTGCTCACCTCCCTCCCCCCTGTGTCCATGGTGCTGAGCTGTGGGCCCTGCCCTACCTTCTCTTCAGTAAATACTGAGCAAAAGTATCTGTTTAGGATAGATGCTTTCACAGGTCCTCCTCCTCACATGTTCCCTTTTCTCCATTGAGCTTAGCAATACCCCCTCTGGACTTTCTCCTTTCACTAATGTATCTATAGAAAGTCTTGTCACCTTCTTTTACTGTTCGTGCTAGTGTTTCCTCAGTTTGGGACTTTGCCTGCCTTACTGCCTTCCCTGCTTCCCTTAGGGCAGTTTGGTATGGCTCCCTATCTTCATCCCTTTGTGTTCCCTTATATTTCCTGAAGGCCAGCCTTTTGGCTCTGACCTTTTCTGCTACTGTATTTGAGAACCAAAGTGGTTTCCTTCTTCTTTTGCACTTCCTTTTCTGTCTAACACAATGGGATGTTGCTTCAAGTATTGCATCCTTAATGCTTGCCCACTTTGCCTGTACCCCCTCACCTGTGTTTCTTTTTGCCAGGGCTAGCTTAACTCTGTTGGCCATCTTATCAAAGTCAGCTCCTCTGAAGTCCCATATCTTTGCCTTGGAATGGGATGATTTAGATGTAGTAGCCAAATTGAACCATACCATGTGATGGTCACTGGCCCCAGGTGACCTTCTACCTGGAGATCTGTGATCCCTTCCCTGTTAGTCAGTACTAGATCTAGGATAGCCCTGTCTCTTGTGGGTTGTTGTACCAGTTGTTTGAGGCCCTCCCCTGCAGGGAATCCACTATGTGTCTAGTTCTGGCAGATGTTCCTGCTGGTATTGACCAATCTGTATCCGCATGTTGAAGTCTCCCATTATCAGAACCTCCCTTTAGCTGTCATGTTTTGTATATCTTCTAATATATGCTGTCTATGTCCTCCCCTGGTCTGGGGCCTGTAGACAACCCCAGTTCTTATGGCTGTCCCATTTCCTGTTTCCAGCATGACCCACAGTTCTTCTGGCTCCTTATGTGTATTCTGAATTTCTGTAGCTTTGATATTTTTGGCCAGGATGTGAAAAATGGCAGCTGTACTGTTCATAAGGAGGTACACAACAATGGCAATGTTGAAAATCTGGAGTGCAAATATTATAAATTTGTGAACTTACAAGCGTGCGTGCAAGCTGCGCAATGCACGCTCATAACACAGTCATTTTATGGAGTAGTGTCACCAAATTTTCAACATAGGCATTTTAGGACCTCTGCTCATGAACAGTGTCACTATCATTTTCATAATCTGTTCAGAACACTGATTTCCCACAGCGGCTGCACTATTCTGTACCAGAAGTGCGAAAACACATTTCAGCCAGGGTGTGAGAAATGACAGCTGTACTGTTCACAAGGAGGTCTGAAAAAATGCCAATTTTGAAAATCTGGTGTGAAAATATTGCAAATTCCCGAAGTTACAGGCGTGCATAGCAACTGTGCAACGCACGCTTGTAAAACAGTCATTTATTTGATTTTTCCCACCAAATTTGCAACATAGGCTTTGAGAGCCACCTCATGAACACTTGCACTGTCGTTTCATTATCGGTCCCGAAGGTGATTTGGGCAGCGACCGCAAAATCACCTTTCGGGCCGAATACACCATGACAGTGATAGACCATGAGGAGGGTCCCAAAACTCCTATGTTGAAAATTTTGGTGCAAAATTTCAAAAATGCCGGAGATATGTATCAAAATTGAAAAACCTATTTATTCCATTAAACAGCTTACCGGTATTTCTTCAGTTCGCGGTCGGCTTTGAAGAGTGCAGACGTGTTCCCAGTCCACCGAAGACCGTCAGCGCCAGACTCCGGAGGTAAGTGTGAGGGGGTGTGGGAGGCAAGGTGCACAGTGGGTGGGTGCAGATTGGGGGGGCAGGGAGACTGGCGAGGTCGTTTCCTTTTTCATAGGTTAAAAAAAAAGACATTGTGGGACCGTTTTTTGTTTTCAGGGGCATGTGGCATGCTGGGTGGGCTCCCAGTGTGCCACTGACTCTTTCTTTGGGGGCAGCTGTAGCTGACTAGGGATTAGAGCACCCCGTTGGCACACAACAAAGGAGGGGCACATAATTCTAACGAGGGATTGGGCACCCCATGGGCCACGCCCAACAAGGGGTGAAATTATGCCGACAGGATTGGGCAGCCCCATTGGCAAAACAAGGCAGTGGACATGATGCGAGGGATTGGAGCACCCCTCTGCAAACAATTGGGCAATGCAAGGGAGCCCTGCAATGAGGGGTCGCACCTTCATTGCAGCGGATGGCAGCTGCAATGAGGCAGCCTGATTGCAGAGGCTATTTTTAAGTTGGTGGCGCTGGCTGAACTAGTGTCAGCAGCAGCATGCCACAGCATTGGGGGGAAGTGGGCTGTTTTAAGGCTGTGGGGCATTGGCCACAGCAGTGCCCGCCTCCACAACCTGCTTCTGGAGAAAGTTGCCAATATGTTTCTGCGCATGCATGCAATCAACATAAAAATGAATAAATGCCTCAGAGATGACCTAGTTGGGGGATGACTGGGGTGGTGGTGGTGGAGAATGGGCTAAGTTACATGAAGGCAGCAAGCCTCTATGCAAAGAAGTGAGCAAAACAGGAGAGAACAGACTGCTTTGATTCTCAAAGAAAGTGACTGAGAGGGTAAAGACTAAAATGGTAGCATTCAGGAGGTATGAAGGGATGCAGAGTGAAGAGGATAGGGAGGTGTTTCAAGAGAAGTAGATGGAAGTAGGGAAAGTGGTGAGGAGCACAGAAATGCAAACTGAGGAAAGAATAACCCAAGGTTTAACAGAAGGAGGCAAGACTTTTTTAGGTACACAAGTGAAAAGAGGAAGACTAGGAGTGGGATTGTGAGGTTAAGAAGGGTGGGGGGACTGTGCAGTGGAGAAGCAGGAAAAAGCAGATATCCTGAACAAATACCTTTGTTAAGTCTCCACAGGGGAAAGGGAATGGCTGCATAAAACACACGTGATACTCGGGGGATGCAGGTAGACACAAATCCATTTACAGAGGAGAGAGTTCTGAAGGGACTCACAAATTTGAGAGTGGACAAAGCTATGGGGCCAAAAGGAGTACACCTAGGGTCCAGAGAGAGAGAGGTTAGGTAGGTACTGACTGCACCTCTGGCAACCCTATTCAACAACTCACTAGAAACAGGAGCGGTTCCAGAGGACTGGAGGTGGGCAGATGTAGTCTCACTTCACACAAACTCTGGTCAGAGACGATATGGCTGTGGAGAGTTTTTGGGATGCTTTTACCCATTATTTCTAATGAATTTGCACAACGCAGATCTGCTGAGAGGCAGTTTCAATGTGGTCTTCCTTTTACACATTTTTACAATGTGTTTTCCTAGAATATGCCTGCTGATTGCTATAAGTTTAACCTGTATAGTTCACAGAAGACATGGCATCTTATTTTCAGTGGAGCTCTACATCTACGCAATATTATGTTGCATTGCATAAAATCAGAACACACTGAAAACAATATTTTACATCTGTACTAGTTCACCCTGAATCAATACATTCTAAAAATGGTAAAAGCATGACCTCACTAAAAACAATATATTGCATCTAATCTGGGACATTCTGAGTAAATACAGTGCAAAAATGTGTAAAATGCGATTTTGGGTTCGCTTGGAAACCTGACTCCATTACATGTCTAGGTCTCGTCCTAACATGGAATGTGGCTCGTATAAAACAATTAAACTTGGACTCCTTGGTTTCTAATATAGAGCAAGATCTTCGGCAGTGGACCTTACTTCCCCTCACCCTTTGGGGTAGGATTAATTTAATTAAAATGAATAGCTTTCCCCAACTTTTTTATCCCCTCAATTTGTTGAACGTTGGGCTTTCCCTGTCCTGGTTTAAGAGGGTGCATGGTGTGATTTCTACCTTCATCTGGGGGAATAAAAAATCTAGAATGGCCTTCCATAAACTAGCTGCCCCCAAAGTAAAAGGTGGTTTGAGGCTTCCACACATTGGTTGTATTATTGGCTAGTCGGCTAATAATTATCTTAGTGGCTGGTTCCTGAACAAATATTGGCCCAGACCCCATATATTCCGATTTGGTTAAAAGTGGAGTTAGCTAGTTTTAAAAGATATGGTTATTCCCCAAGCGCTATGTTATACACCAAATTAGGATCCCTTCCTGAATTTCTGCGTAATTCCCCTATAGCAGTCTCAATCAAGGCCCACTCTCAATTGTGTGCTTTTTTAAAATATGACAATGTTAAAGATCTAGCTCAACCTATAAAAAGAAATCCTAACTTTCAACTAGAGGGCAAGCCCCTATCAGTCAGTTGGCTTCCTCAATTAGGAGAGTCCCAGCTTGAGGATTTCATCACAGTTGCAAGACAGTGGTGTACTACTGCGGAGATTATTCACAAGTTTTCAATACCTCGCACTGATATTTTTAAAGTCTTCCAACTCCGCCACCTTTTATTGAAGGTTATGGGATTGGTTCCTCCACCAGTTGCCCATATTCCTTTTCAAGCTACCTTAACGGATATGTCTGGGTTACCTCATGCGGTATCCAAGATATATCAGGTTTTATTTAATTGGGCCTATCCCGGTAATTTAGCTCCGGTCACCTTCTGGTCCTCTTTCTTTCCCGACAAAGATTTTGATTGGTCCCTTCTGTGGCAAAATTGCCACAGATTCTTGTTACAGGACAGACTGAGGTTAATGCAGTTCAAGATCTTACACAATATTTATTATTCTCAGCAAAACTGGCTAGGCTAGGTATTGTGTCCTCCTATCTTTGTACAAGATGCCAATTGTTTCATGGGACCTCTTTCATATTTTCTGGAGCTGTTCTAAAGTTGTTCCTCTTTGGACTGCTATCAAACAAAAAGCAGACCCTCTTTTAGGCCTGGATGATCTGTTCATACCTGAAATATGTCTCCTAGGAGATTTTCCAGTATCTCAGTGTGAGCAGAAAATATTACATGGCATTAATATCTTTATCTGTTTAAAAAGTAGTCCTTAGGCATTGGAAAGATTCTGAAGATCTAACATATGTTGAATGGCTCAGGAATTTCTTGCTAACCTTAGAACAGAGGATTATAGCAAGTCTCCATAATAAAGTAAAGAAATTCAACAGGGTATGGGGCCCATACAAACCCTGTACTCTCTAAATGTATAGAATTGAGGATTCCATGCCACAAGGTATAGACTGGCTGCATGATGCTGTGTCGGGATTTTGGAGAGGGTTGGGGCAGGGAGTGGGTTTGGGGGTGGAGGGAGGGAGTTTGGGGGGTGAGAATGAATCATTTGTACAATACTATTAGATACGTGTGTATTAAGATATGTACGTTATGATTTGTTCTCTGTATTGAAACTTTCAATAAAGATTAAATGGAAAAAAAAATGTGTAAAATGAAGATCTCTATGACAATGAGATGTAGCATCTCCCCTGCGCTATCCAGGATACAAAATATAGGATAAGAAACATTTAAAGGAAATCTACTGTAAACTGAACTTCACTGTGTTCACTTACATAAACAGTTTCTATATTGTTTTATAACAGATTAGATTGCAGTATTTATTTAGAATGTTGTGGCCATGAGGATGGTGTGTACAGTGTGTGTGTGTGTGTGTGTGTTTACTGTAGCTCAATATAAATGCATAGTAAACAAGCATTTGTCAATGCCGAATGTTTGCTTGCTGGCATTGGCAGTGGTAGTGTAGAAGTTACAGAGCTGCGTAATAGGAATGGCAGTGAAGTATTGAACTGAAGCCAACCCCACCACCACCCTGCAGAGAGTGACAGGCATTGGGGTGTGCCTTTGGTCATCAGGCATAACGGCCACGCCATTTCACCACACCCCACCCTGCAGACACTGACAAGTGTCACGGTGTTCCTTGGGGTCTTTGGCCCTATATGCACCCATTTCATTAGGAATACGGTGAGATGGGTGCGATATAGGAGAATGGGGTGAACTTTGGGGCCGAAGAGTCCAAGGCATACCTCCATACCTCTCACTGGCTGCAGGGTGTGGAATGGTATGAGCATTACAGGCAAGAATCCTAAATCACAACTCTGATGCCTGTCATTCTCTAAAGGGTTGGGCGTTATGGTTGGAAACCCTAATACCTCAGGCATTCGTTGGTATTTTCACTCCAAATTTTCAACATGTTTTTTTTGTGACCCCACCTCATGAACAGGGGGAATATCAGTTTGTTAGCCGAAAGCTGCTTATGCACAGTGACTACGGCATTTAGCACCACAGGTGCAAAAATATTCCGAACAGGATGTAAGAAATGACAGCTGTACTGTTCATGGGGAGGTGTAAAAAATGGCAATGTTGCAAATCTGCAGTAAAAATATTTAAAAAATGGTGAAATCACTGACGTACATAGAACATGCAACCAATGCTCACACCCGTAATATAATTAGGTTGGGGATTTTTACAGCAGATTGTCAACTCAGGCATTTTGGTGCTCTCCGATCATGAACAGTGTCACTGTGATTTTCTTTATCTGTGCGAACAATGATTTCCCACAGCGACCCGCATCTCTGCACTGAAAGTGTGAAAACACACTTCAGCCATGTTGTGAAAATGACAGGCTGTACTGCGCGCAGGAAGTGTGTGAAAAATGCCACTGGTGAAAATCTGGACTGAAAATATTACAAAGTCATGAACTTACGAGGGTGCGTGGAAACTGCTAATGCTCACTGTAACACAATCATTTATGGACTTTTGTCACCAAATTTTCAACATAGCCATTTTAAGACCTCTGCTCATGAACAGTGTAACTGTGATTGTCTTAATCTGTCCTAAACATTGCTTTCGTACACCAACAGCACCATTGTGCGCTACATCTCGAAGCTTATTTTGGGCGACATATAAAAATGGCAGCTGTACTGTTCATAAGGAAGTGTAATAAATATGGCAATGTTGAAAATCTGGAGTGAAAATATTAAATTCGCAAACTTAGGAGATGCATAGGAACCAAAAGAACGCACTGTGAAACAGTCATTTTAGAATTTTTCACCAACTTTTCAACATAGCCATTTTAAGACCTCTGCTCATGAACAGTGTCACTGTGATTTTATGTTTGCTTGCACGCATGTGCAAGAAACATAGTGCCATCATCGGAGATTTCAGAGGTGTGTCACCTCCTCCTCCATTTCAGTCAGTGTGCTGGCAGGCGCGGCCCCTGTAAGCCAATGCATTTTGGAGCTGTCTATGACACGCTCCAAAATGCAGTGGCATACAGTTGAAAGGGGGAGCTACGCTTGAGTGAGCAGTGATAAGATAAGGCTGCTCACGCGCAGTTCCCCCCCCACAGACGCCCGCAGGTGTGCGTGCCCCGGCACACACTGTATAGCCGACGGTGCCCAATCCCCGCCGGCTGTATTCTTCCTCCACCTCCCCAAGCGCTTACAAAATGCCACGCTGGGTGCCCGCGGCAATGGCAATATCATATAGCGACGGGTGCCCAATCCCCGTCGGCTGCACTGTCCTCCCCAGTAGTGAGTGCCACGCTGGGGCCCACCCCAGCATGGCAAGCAGTTGTGAGCCGACGGGGTGCCCAATCCCCGTCGGCTGAACAGCCACCCCAGCGTCCTTGTGCCACGCTGGGGCCCACCCCAGCTAAGAACGCCCCATCGTCGTCGCTTTTTTTTTTCACCTGTGGAGAAAAAGCGGTCCCATTGTAGTCTCCGCCCCTCCCACAACCCGCACCCACCCACTGCGCACCCAGCCTCCCCACTCCCCTCACCCCACACTTACCTCCGGACCTCGGGCGGCGATCTTTGTGGACCGGGAACCGTCTGCACTCTTCAAAGCGACCGCGAACTGAGGAAATGCTGGTAAGCTGTATAATGTGCTGAATAGGAGGGTTCAACTTTATTGCATATCTCCAGGAATTTTTTGGAATTTTTGCACCAAATTTTCAACATGGGGTTTTTGGGACCCCTTCTCATGATTGATGTCACTGTCATGGCGTTATTCAGGCCTGAAGGGTGATTTCGCGCAGTGACTGTGAAATCACCCTTCAGACCCGAATAACACCATGACAGTGACATCAATCATGAGAAGGGGTCTCAAAAACCCCATGTTGAAAATTTGGTGCCACAATTCCCAAAAATGACTGTTTTATGAGCGTGCTTTGCGCAGTTCCTACGCACGCTCATAAGTTTGCGTATTTTCACTATTTTCACTCCAGATTTTCAACATTGCCATTTTATCACACCTTCTTATGAGTAGTACAGCTGTCATTTTTTACATCTCACCCAAAATGTGCTTCCCCCATGTAGTGCACAATGGCGCAGTCGGTGTGCGAAATCTATGTACGGGACAAATTAAGAAAATCACAGTGACACTGTTCATGAGTAGATATCTTAAAATGGCTATGTTGAAAATTTGGTGAAAAAGTCCTAAAATGACTGTTTTACTTGAGCGTATGTTATGGTTCATACGCACTCGTAAGTTCGCAATTTTCACTATTTTCACTCCAGATTTTCAACATTGCCATTTTACCACCCTTCTTATGGTAGTACAGCTGACATTTTCACATCTCACCCAAATGTGTTTCCATCATGTAGCGCACAATGGCGCAGTCGGTGTCTTGGAGTCAATGTACAGGGACAAATTAAGAAAATCACAGTGACACTGTTCGCAGGCAGAGGTCTTAAAATGGCTATGTTGAGAATTTGTGAAAATTTCAAAAATGACTGTTTCTGACGTGCGTTGTATAGTTCCCACGCAGCTCGTTAGTTCTAAATTTTCCATATTTTCACTCCAGATTTTCAACATTGCCATTTTACCATACCTTCTTATGGAGTAGTACAGCTGTCATTTTCACATCCACCCAAATGTGTTTCTGCCCATGTAGTGCACAATGGCAGTCGGTGCTGAAATCAATGTATAGGACAATTAAGAAAATCACAGTGACACTGTTCATGAGCAGAGGTCTTAAAATGGCTATGTTGAGAATTTGGTGAAAAAATTCCTAAAATGACTTTTTCTGACGTGCGCGTTGCACTGTTCCTATGCATGCTCGTAAGTTTGCAAATTTAATATTTTCACTCCAGATTTTCAACATGTCCATTTTATTAAACTTCCTTATGAACAGTACAGCTGAAATTTTTCATATGTCGCCCAAAATGTGTTTTCGCACATGTAGCGCACAATGGTGCTGTTGGTGTGCGAAAGCAATGTTTAGGACAGATTAAGAAAATCACAGTTACACTGTTCATGAGCAGAGGTCTTAAAATGGTTATGTTGAAAATTTGGTGACAAAAGACAATAAAATGACTGTGTTACGAGTGAGCATTGCACAGTTTCCACGCACCCTCGTTAGTTCATGACTTTGTAATATTTTCAGTCCAGATTTTCACCAGTGGCATTTTTCCACACTTCCTTATGAGCAGTACAGCTGCCATTTTCACAACATGGCGGAGGTGTTTTCACACTTTCAGTGCAGAGATGCGTGGGCTGTGGGAAATCATTGTTCGGCACAGATAAAGAAAATCACAGTGACACTGTTCATGATCGGAGGCACCAAAATGCCTGAGTTGACAATCTGCTGTAAAAATCCCAACCTAATTATATTACGGTGTCGTTGCACAGTTTCTATGTGCCGTGACTTCACCATTTTTAAATATTTTACTGCAGATTTGCAACATTGCCATTTTACACCTCCCATGAACAGTACAGCTGTCATTCTTACATCCTGTTCGGAATATTTTTGCACCTGTGGTGCTAAATGCCGTAGTCACTGTGCATAAGCAGCTTTCAGCTAACAAAACTGATATTCCCCCTGTTCATGAGGTGGGGTCACAAAACAAACGTTGAAAATCTGGAGTGAAAATACCAACGAATGCCTGAGGTATTAGGCTTTTCAACTGTAACGCCCGACCCTACAGAGAATGACAGGCATCAGGGGTGTGACTTGGGATTCTTGCCTGTGATGCTTATACCATTCCACACCTGCAGTCACTGAGAGGCATCGGGATGCCTTGACTCTTGACCCCAAAGTTCACCCCATTCTCCCTATCGCACCCATCTCACCGTACTTCTAATGGAATGGGGTGTGCATAAAGAGACAAAGATCCCAAGGCACACCGTGACACTTGTCAGTGTCTGCAGGGTGGGGTGTGGTGAAGTGGCGTGGCCATTATGCCTGATGACACAAAGGCACACCCCAATGCCTGTCCGTATCTGCAGGGTGGTGGCGGGGTTGGCTTCAGTTCAATACTTCACTGCCATTCCTATTATACAGCTGTCTAACTCCTACACTACCAGTCCCAATGCCAGCAAACAAACAGTCGGCATAGACAAATGCTTGTCTTAATGTGTCCCATATATTGATTTTGCACATCGACTGTGCCATTGTGCGCTACATGGGCGGAAACACATTTTGGGCAAGATGTGAAAAATGACAGCTGTACTGCTCATAAGGAGGTGTGGTAAAATGGCTATGTTGAAAATCTGGAGTGAAAATATTGAAAATTTGCGAACTTACGACGGTGCGTAAGAACTGTACAACGCACGCTCGTAAAACAGTAATTTTTGGAATTTTTTCACCAAATTTTCAACATAGCCATTTTAAGACCTCTGCTCATGAACAGTGTCACTGTGATTTTCTTAATTTGTCCCGTACATTGATTTTGCACACCGACTGCACCATTGTACTACTTACATGGGCAGAACTGCGTTTTGGGTAAGATGTGAAAAATGACAGTTATACTACTCATAAGAAGGTGTTGTAAAATGGCAATGTTGAAAATCTGGAGTAAAAATATTGAAATTAGCGAACTTACGAGCCGCATGAAGAACTTGCACAACGACGTCAGTAAAACAGTCATTTTTGGAATTTTTCACCAAATTTTTCAACATAGCCATTTTAAGACCTCTGCTCATGAACAGTGTCACTGTGATTTTCTTAATTTGTCCCGTACATTGATTTTGCACACCGACTGCACCATTGTGCGCTACATGGGCAGAAACACATTTTGGGTAAGATGTGAAAAATGACAGCTGTACTACTCATAAGAAGGTGTTGTAAAATGGCAATGTTGAAAATCTGGAGTAAAAATATTGAAAATTCACGAACTTACGAGCGTGCGTAAGAACTGTACAACGCACGCTCGTAAAACAGTCATTTTTTGGAATTTTTTCACCAAATTTTCAACATAGCCATTTTGAGACCTTTGCTCATGAACAGTGTCACTGTGATTTTCTTAATTTGTCCCGTACATTGATATAGCCCACCAACTGCGCCATTGTGCGCTACGTGGGCAGAAACACATTTTGGGTGAGATGTGAAAAATGACAGCTGTACTGCTTATAAGAAGGTGTGGTAAAATGGCAATGTTGAAAATCTGGAGTGAAAATATTGAAAATTTGCGAACTTACGAGCCTGCGTAGGAACTGCATAACGCACGCCAGAAAACAGCATATTTTTTAGATTCATCAGTTTGTGGGCTTTATCTCGATGCATGTTATTGTCACGGTTATTCAGGCCCGAAGGGTGATTTCACGCAGTGACTGCGAAATCACCCTTCGGGCCCGAATAACGCCATGACAGTGACATCACTCATGAGAAGGGGTCCCAAAAACCCCATGTTGAAAATTTGGTGCAAAAATTCCAAAAAATGCCTGAGATATGCAATAAAGTTGAAAACCCCCTATCTAGCCCATTATACAGCTTACCGGCATTTCCTCAGTTCGCAGTCGGCTTTGAAGAGTGCAGACATGTTCCCGGTCCACCGAAGATCATCGCTCTGAGTTCCGGAGGTAAGTATGGGGTGAGGGTGTGGGGAGGTAAGGTGCGCGTGGTGGGTGCGGTTGTGGGAGGGGGCTGGGAGAAGCGCCGTGGGACCGTTTTATTTTGCAGGTTAAAAAAAAAAGCGATGTGGGACATTTGCCATGCTGGGGTGGGCTCCCAGCATGGCACA
The DNA here is from genome assembly GCA_016271365.2 of Neoceratodus forsteri. Taxonomy (NCBI): domain Eukaryota; kingdom Metazoa; phylum Chordata; order Ceratodontiformes; family Ceratodontidae; genus Neoceratodus; species Neoceratodus forsteri. Next base: position 77,346,201 of record CM028133.1, on the reverse strand, counting down.
TGACGGCTGGGGGGCTGTGAAGCCGGCGGGGATTGGAACCCCGTCGGCCTACAGGATCAGTTGCCACGCCGGGTGGCTCCCACAGTGGCACCAGTACTCGGGGGTGAGGACAGTGAGCTGATGGGGATTGGGCACCCTGTCGGCTATTCTATGAGATGCCACGCTGGGGTAGGCACCGGCGTGGCATGGAAGGATTTTGGGGGGCGCAGCACAAGCCAGCAGGGGATTGGGCACCCCGTCGGCTTACATGTGCAGGGGAGGGCAGCACGCAGTATCGCGTCGTTTCTGTGTGTGTGTGTGTGTGTGTGTGTGTGTGTGTGTGTGTGTGTGTGTGTAGGGGGGTGCGCATTGCAGGCGATATCTTATCGCTGCTCACTGAAGCGTAGCTCCCCCTTTCAACTGTATGCCACTGCATATTGGAGCTTGTCATAGACAGCTCCAGCATGCATTGGCTTACATGGTCCGCGCCTCCCAACACACTGACTGAATAGGAGGAGGAGGTGACACACCTCCAAAATCTCGGATGATGGCACTATGTTTCTTGCACATGCATGCAAGCAAACATAAAAATGCCTGCTGATTCCTATATATTTAACCTTAGTTCACAGAAGACCTGGCATATGTCTGAGACAGTTCTTATCAGTGTAACCGCCCTACAAATGGGGGTTCCCAAAAAGTCTTCCTTGATCTTGCTTAAATGCTCACTGCCAGGCTGGTGTCCTGCATTTTAGCAGTTTAAAAGTGATTACCAGAGCCTGTCTAGCCTCTGTGTACTGTCTCTTTAACATAGACTTTGATGGCAGATAAGCACCGCTTGGCCCATCTAGTCTGCCCATTTCCCTACCTACAGGATAGGCCGCAGATCCTAGTTAACCAACATCCTATTTCTTGCTACCACCCACAAGAATTGCCTTATGTCTGTGTAACCCCTCACCCCTGCCTTTTTACCAAAATGACAGGTGGCATGTTGTTGGCGCTGGCAGCAATACCTGGTAGGGACCTGGGTTCGGGGAGGATGAGGTTACTTGGCATGGGGGACCCAGGGTTTGGCTACTCTGCACAGGGCACCCAAGTAAATCTAAACACAGGAAGCAATAACTGTAATGTCCAGAACCAGGAATGGGATTTTACAGTGTGGCTTTTATTCACTACTTGCTGAACACAACAAAGCATAGACGGACCCCCATGGGGCTACATTTACTGGTAATGCAAATTAGAGACTACAAGGCGGTCCACTGGAAGAATGAACCAATTATACTGCTTTTCAGGCTCTGGACCCACCAGGCACACAGCCCGGACTTGCACGCGCTTTGGGTACACAGCCCGACTGGTCTGGCTCCCCTGCCGGCCACTTGAATGGCGGTCCATTGGAAGAATGAACCCATTTTCTTGTTGTGGCTCCCCACACCACTTAGAGTCTGCGACTCCTAGAGAGATTTTCCCATTTGTGACCCACGTCTGGGTACTTCCCTCATTACTGGCCAAGCGCATGAGGCAAGTAGCAATCACAGCAGAAATCCGTAGAGGTGGACCTGGTTACTAAAGATGGAGAGTGTTCCCACCTCCAGCTCCCACAGCCCATACCTGGCCATTTCTCTGGAAAAACTGAAACTTCTGAATGTAGATTAAATGGTGGATGAACTGTCGCACCCTCTCTACAATATTACTTGAATCCACACAGCACTCTAGCTTTTGAAACTACTCAATTTGTTTGTCCTAGTCCTATAGGCCTCCCAAATAGTAGTTCAAATCCCAGATTTCTTGACATATCCCAGGCTGAAGAAACACATCTTTTTGCCCTCTCATATTAGAGCAAACACTCACCCTTCTGTTGCAGGTACCCCACAGGTGAAGTACAACTCTTCCCACTTTCCAAACACAGACTGAAACTGAAATAGGCAGCTTCCTTTCTTCTGCAGAATTTAGGGGATTGCCCCTGGAAACTACATGGGGATCTTTACTTCCCCCCCGGAGGGAGGGGCACTGAGACCCGCGAATAGCGGTCTCCACCACTTGAACACTGGACACTGACTCCTTCTTTTTCAGAAGGTAAACAGGAACTGACCCTTCCTGTTTGAAGGCAAGCAGGAGACTGACTTTGAAAACTCCCAACGTTCTATCTAACTCCCTCTGCTGCAGATTCCAATGTGGCTTATGCAGCTGCGACAGTTCTATTGGTGATGTTATCTCTCAGTCTCAGCTGAGACTGAGAACAGAGTGAGACAGTGTGAAACCCATTTAACTGGAGTTTCACAAGCTGCCTTCCCTGCTTACCACTAGGTCTTACTGAGATTCTAGTAGCCCCGGGTAACAAGGGGTTACATCTGTCCCATGCACTCTTGAATTCTCCCATAGTTTTAGACCCCACAACTTCCTCAGGAAGGCTGTTCCATGCATCCACTACCCTCTCTGTGAAATAATACTTCCTCACATTGCCCCTGAACCACCCCCCCATCTTTAAATTGTGTCCCCTTGGTCTTGCACATCTCTTTTTCTGAAAGATGCTACCCTCTTGGAGTCTGTTGATTCCACTGAGGTACTTAAAAGTTTCTATCATGTCCCCCCTCTCCTTCTTTCCTCAAGGGTATACATATTAAGCTCCTTTAGTCTCTCCTCATACGGCTTCTCTTGCAGACCCTGCACCATTTTAGTTGCCCTCCTCTAGACTGCCTCTATCCTGTCTATGTCCTTGCGGAGATGGGGTCTCCAGAACTGCACACAGTACTCAGATGGGGTCTCACCAACTGTCTGTACAGAGGGATAACAATTTCCTGTTTTCTGCTGCTGATGCCTCCCCTATGCATCCCAGTATATCCCCAGCCCTCACTACTGCCTTCTCACATTGCTTGCTAACCTTAAGGTCATCTGATATGATTGCCCCCAGGTCCCTTTCCTTTTTTGTTGTTGCTACTACCGCCCCCCCATTATGTATTCTTCCCCTTGGTTCTTGTTTCCCAGGTGCATTATTTTGCACTTCTTTGCATTGAATCCTAGCTGCCATACTTCTGAGCATTCCTCCAACCTTGCCAAGTCCCTTCTCATCCTTTCCACGCCTCCTTGTGCATCAACCCTGTTGCAGATATTTGTGTCATCTGCAAAGAGGCATACTTTTCCTTCCAGTCCCTCTGCAATGTCACTTATGAAGACATTAAAAAGGACTGGACCCAATACTGAACCCTGCAGTACCCCACTAGTAACCCCTCTTTCTTCAGAGTGGACTCCATTTACAATTACCTTCTGTGTCCTGTTGTCCAGCCAATGTTTTACCTAGGCTACCACCCTGGGACCCACTCCCAGGCTGGTTAATTGACTATTAATCTTTTGTGTGGGACTGTGTCAAATGCCTTGCTAAAGTCTAGTGAGGCCATGTCCACAGCCTCTCCCTGGTCTACTACTTTGGTCACCCAGTCAAAGAAATCTTCCCCTCCACTTTTGTGAATACTGAGCAGAAATATTCATTCAGTATCCCTGCTTTTTCACTGTCCCCTCTGCCCACCCACCATTCATTCTATTCAGCCTCACTATCCCTCCCTTTGTCTTTCTACGCTCGCTGATGTACCTATAAAAGGTTTTACCCCCTTCTTAACCGAGTTGGCTATCTTTTCCTCAGTTTGGGCCTTTGCTATTCTGACTTCCCTCCTGCTTCCTTCTGCCTTAACTGGTACAGCTCTCTGTCCTGCTCCTTCTGTGTTTCCTTATACTTCCGGAATGCTATCTTTTTCTTCCTGACTTTCACAGCCACCTCTTTTGAGAACCATAGTGGCTTTTTCTTTCATTTTGATTTGTTTATTTGCTTCACACAAAGGCTTGTTGCCTCTGTGATGGCAGTTTGATGATTCCCCATTGTTGCTCCACATTTCCTTCTAGCCTGTTTGCTAGTGCTTTTCTGAGGCACTCTCCCATCTTGCCAAAGTCAGCCCTCCTGAAGTCCAGTACCCTCACTTTTTGTATGGCTTGACTCTTAGCAGAGTTTAACGTGAACCACACTGTTTGATGGTCACTTGTTCCCAGATGGCAACCCACTTCTAGATCTGAGATCCTCTCACTGCCCCGTTTGAGAGTATGAGGTCTAAGATTGCTCCCTACGAGTGGGTTCCAAACTAGCTGTCTGAGCCCTGCCACCTGTAGGCATCTAGAATGGCCTGTCTTGGATGTGGCTGCAGCAAATGTGCTCCAGTTAACATCTGGCATATTCAGGTCTCCCATCAACAGTATCTCCCCTTTCTCTGCCATTCTAAGAATGCCTTCTATCATATCCTTGTCCATTCCCTCCCCCTGACATGGGGGTCTGTACACAACCCCTGTGCGGATTGTGGTGCCCTTTCCAGTCTCCAAGATGACCCACAGTGCCTCCTCTCCTCCCTGTTTACTCTTTTGTTCAGTTGCTTTTATCCCTTCCTTTACATAGAGACCTACTCCTCCCCCCTCTTCTTCCCTGTCTCTCCTGTAGGTTATGTACCCTGGTTTGTTAACATCCCAGACATGGTTCTCTGTGTACCATGTTTCTGTGACTGCTACGATATCCAGACATCCCTCTTCCATCAAGGCCACCAGCTCAGGGAACTTGTTGCCCAGACTACGGGCATTGGTACTCATTACCCTCCATTTCCTGATGGCCTTACTCCTTTTTGCCCCATCCCTGTCCTTCTTGCCTTTGTCACTTTCTCCATTTATCCCTGCCCTTCTCCCTATCGACACCTCTATGTTGGTGTTTACCACACTTACTACCGTGATTTTTTTGGAGGGGCTAGGATTTCCCTGCTCCTTTCCAGTGTCTTCCCTTGGCTAGTTTAAATGCTTGCCAATGAAGCATTTAAACCTATCACCTAGGATCCTGGTTCCCCTCCTGGACAGATGCAGCCCATCATGCCAGTATAGGCTTGCATCACTCCAGGTGGACCCCAGTCCCTAGTGAAGCCAAATCCCTGAGCTTCACACCAGTTTTTCAACCACTGATTGAATCCCATGGTGCGGAACACCCTAGCCTCTCCTACGCCATAGATGGGCAGCACCTCCGAGAAGGTTACGGTGCGTGCTACTTGTCTAAGGCCCCTCCCCAATTCCACAAACTCTTCTTGCACTTCTCTAATCCCTTTCTTAGCCAGGTAATTTGTCCCTAGGTGGACAATGACATCCAGCTCTCTCCTCTGTGCAGCTGCTCCGACAATCCTGAGGATTCATTCCCTGTCCCTCCAAGCCATGGCGCCAGGCAGGCACCTTACCTCCCTCTCCCCTTCCTCCCCCAGTTCTACCTTCCTAACAATGGAGTCCCCCACCAGGAGTTGTTTCCTTACCCTGCGGGGTCCCCTGCCACCCTCCGTTGGGTCTCCTTTGTGGAGGTTCCCAGGATCCTCCTTGGTTTCCACTGCAGGTGCCTCCATAGAGGAACCACACCTTGCCAGAATGGCATAGGAATTGTGGAGAGATACAACTGGAGGGACGTGCCTCTGTTCCACCACCCTCACCCTCCCTGAGCCCACTGTGGTCCAACCACTCCTCTTTCTTGGCAAACTCTGAGGCAACGACAGTGGCACTGGTGGTCCCTGGATGGAAGAGGAGGTCCCACAAATCCTGGCCAACTCAGCCTGGAGATGAGCAACCTCCTCCCTCAGCCCAGAGAGGAGCCTGCAGATGGGACAACACCGCATCCTCCAGAACATCTCCCGGAAGACTGCTGCTCCACAGCCATTGCACTGCACCACTCCCATCATGTCTTATTTCTGGCCCCTTAACTGTTTGCAATCCTTACTCTTTCTTCTGTTTTTTTTCTCTCTCTCCTTACTTTCTGCCTGTTTGCCCTTTAAGCTCCTGATTGTCCTGTTCTGAGACAAGAATATCCTGTATTTCTTAGTAGACCCCTTACTTGCTCAGAGGCAGACCTCCAGCAGCTAGAGGGTGCCGGAGAGCTACTCTTGCCGTTCTAGGATGGTGGGTCTTTGGTGGCTCTGTGATCACTCACTCACTTCCTGCTCCCAAACAGGAAGTTCCTGTTGTCAGTCAAATTCTGTGCCTATAAAAGTAGAACTAGCTTTGGCTGGGAGGGAAGGAGGGCAATATAGTCCCAGTAGAGAAGTCCAGTCACACAGCAGTCCTTTCTCCTGGTGTCTTCTGCCAAGCTACTAGCAAAATCTTTCTAAGGCAGTCTTTAAATGTAGCTTCCTTCTAGCTAAGCCACTTCCCCTACTTACTAGATCTTTCTACAAGTAATTTAAACCTTGCAGCTATCAAGTCCTTTCAATCACCTGAGATTTACACCTAGATAACTGTTCAGATAACCATTCAGTTCAGTTAACTCAAACACACACTTTTTTGTTTTGTTTGTTAGTTTTTTTTACCTTAAATTAAAGTTCCAAGTACAAGAGTTCTACTTCTTTAGTCCCAGCAGAGAAGTCCAGTCACACAGCAGTCCTTTCTCCTGGTGTCTTCTGCCAAGCTACTAGCAGCTTAATTAATCTGAGAGGGAGCTCTGTTGAAAGATGTAACTATTTGCTGAAAATCATTTAGAGTGATAATGATAATGTAGTTTGTCTAACCTGCTTTCTTTGTAGCAAGGACTGTTTTGTTTGTCTCCACTCTCTTGGTCCTGGACTGCAAACTGGACCAAACAGTACTGGTGGGACCTAAAATGTAGCCGGACTACAAGAGCTGTCTGAATTCAAAATCTGTAGGAACTGTAGTTTGGAGTTTTTGAGCCTTTTTTGCAACTGAAAGGGGATCTCTTGCTTTAACTGACAGCAAACCAGCCAACCAAATCTTTTGGATCTTGGGGAAGTCCCGGGCTTCTTGCAGTTTTCAGTTAGATCTAAGCTGGAAGCTGAACAAGAAGGATCTAAAGTGATTCTGAGCAGCAATCCTGAGTGGATTCACATGGGAGAACTCTGAAAAGGTTAAGTTTTTGTCATGCATGTCGGTGTGCTGCTCCTGAGAGGGACAGAAGAGAATTATTTTGGACTAAATCCAAGTTTGTGTGACTAAAGTAAGCTACTGAAGTGAGCCAGGCTCAACCTGAAGAAGACCGAAGAATTTGCTGAATGTGATTGGCGTGTCAGGAGTTACAGCTACCCCTAAGCTCCCGGTGTGTGCAGAGACTTTGCAACTGTGACTGGGGAGCACTTTGCCTGGTACAGTAGAATTCCCTTACATGTATTTATGTTATTTGCTGCTAGTGGGTCGTGAGTTAGTCCCCTACTGTGTGAACTGTGTTCTGCTTGCTGGAAGCTGTATCCAGACCAAAATGGATAGCATCCGAATTTGTCTCCATGCGGTCTGGGCCTTGCCAGACTGGCATAGCCAGACTACCCACTGCACAGAGAAGTCATCGATGAAGACCTCCCTGGGGATCAGTCCCTGCTCCATGCTTCAACAGGAATGTGCCGCTGCAACTCATGAGGGCCCTGCTTCCCTGGCATTCCAGATCAACCACCAGCAGTCTAGATTTTTGTCCAGCCTGTGTCCAGTCTTGGGTATCATGAGTAAATACCAGGGTAGATCCCTGCAACAACTGCTTAATCTGAGTGTGTCATCTGATTGCCTTGTTGTTTCATTTCCTTTATGAACTGAGCCCTCTGGCTCCGGACTACAAATATTGTGTACTGTGCATGCTGTGTTTTCCATCACAGGGCCCCAACTAGCTGTAACCCTGGGCATCGGTCCTGGCTAACCTATCTCTTCTCCACCTGGGTACCCAGAGGTGGACCATGTGGGGGGACTCAAAGCGAATGCATAACTGCTTGTTGATATAACCTTTAAGCTAATTAACCTGACTTTGCCCACCCCCCTTGTTCAAGTGCCCTGAATAAATCAGATCTAACTTTTTCTGCATGTACTCTGACTATGGTTCCAGTTTGTGCTCAAAGTACTGTACTGTTGCTTTGCTGTGCATAACCTTGTTTTACAGGGGTCCCCAGGGTCAAGCCAGAGGAACCAGCCCTGGTGATAAGTGCAAACAGTGTGGGTACTTGTGTGGTGTACCAGGGGTATTGTGAAAGTGATTACTGTACAGTGTTCAGGCCACTAGAGGGGAAAGAGGAGGGTTACAGTGTCCCGGAGGGCTGTGCCCAGGATAGCTTGACCACTACCAACCCTGCTCTCCAGGTGGAGGCACCCTGCTTCAGAACTAAGGCCCCTTAACCTGCTACTATCCAAGCAGGCAGGGGTAGTAGCCCGTGGGATAGCGTCATCTAGGGGTTACATCTTGGAGGCTCACCGCTGGGATTTTATGTCCCCTAGTGGCCAAATTTGCAAATTGCTGTTAAAAATAAATGGCTACCCCAACAGAAGTGGCTGTACACCAGTTGGTGGGGTGGTGTACTAGGCAGGAAATGTACCCCCAAAATGCTATACTTATCCTGGATATTCCCCTGGGTACCAATAAGGACACTGTAGAGGGACCACTTTCCAAAGTTGAATGTTTACAAAACCCTGTGGTGGTGGGTCGACAGGCTAATCTGCTCGCCCAAAGTTTCATGGCGTTAGTAGAGTGTAAGGACCTAGTAGACAGTTCCAAAGTGCTACGGGCTATCACCCCCGAAAGAGCCCTCACTGCCGGGAGAGTGATAACTAAAGACAATGAAGACCCTGGGGAGAATGAGCCCCCCTTCCCACTATCTGAGACTTTTGAGGAGAAATTTGCTAAGTTGTTGCTGGAGGAAGGGAAAACTGTGGAGGACTTAAAGAAACTATTCCTGCCACCTGGGGGTGTTCCTCCCCCAACACCCCCTCCCGCTCCAGCACCCATTATTGTCCCTCCTTCTATGCTCATGCCAATGCTGGCTCCTATGTTAATACCTGCTGTTAGTCATGACTCTTAGCGAAGGTTGAGAATCTTCTCCGGCACCCTCCCCACCCCCTAATGGGAGGATGATTGGGAGACCTGGATAGATTGTGTTGCCCCTTTAGTTCCTGAATGGCAGTGTGTGGAGGCTGAGAAACAGAAAAGGATCATAGAAAGTTTGAGGGGTCCTGCCCTAGAGGCCATTAAATTTCTGAGGTCCACAAACCCTGATGCATCTGCCCAGAAGTACCTATCTACACTCCAAGGTAATTTTGGGAGCATTGAGTCAGGGGAGAACTTGATGTGGAAATTTCAAGGTATAAAACAATGGCCAGGGGAAAGTTTGTCTGCATATGTTACTTGGCTGGAAAGAGCACTGCAGAAGGCTTACCGAAAAGGTGGGGTAGCCACCAGTAACTTAAACCATATGAGGTTGGGGCACATACTGCAACATGCAAAGCATTCTGAATTGTAGCTCCTTCAATTAAGACTCCCAGATAGAAGGGGTAACCCACCAGATTACTGTGACTTGATATAAGAACTCCGGGAGGTTGAAGATGAAGAGGGGGATTGTAATTCTAGGGTGAGTGCAGCCCAAGTGATCATGGCATCGGAAGGCCCCTCCGGAGTGGGGACCAATGAGGGTGTGCCGCCATGGGATGAACTGCTGAGGGAGTTCAGGGAAACAAAAAACAGTCTCTTTATGAAGGCCACTCCTGCTAGTACAGGCACCGACCCTTATCCAGCTGCATCTGCTATGGGGGTGGGGTTGCCCCCCCCGGCATCTCCTGCTGACAACAGCTCGAAACTCGATGTCTTGACTATGAAAGTAAGAGAATTGATGAGATGTCTCCAAATGCTCACCACACAGCAGACAGAGATGGCACTAAAGTTTTCAGTTGGTAGTACCACCGCCCCAGCTCCCAATGTGATGCCTTGGCCACACCAAATCCCAGAAAACATATTTTGCCATAATTGTGGGAAGGATGGGCACATGAAGAGAGAGAATGCCAGTCCACAAAAGACCTAGATAAAGTTGTATACAGGCTTCAAGGAGAGCTTCAGAGAACGAATCAGCAGTTGAGGAGTGCCCAAAATGACTGCAGTGAGGGTTCAAGAAGTAGTAACTCAAATCCCTATGTGGCTAAATCATCTGACCAGGTCCCTGCTGCTGTCCCTCCAGACTGGTCCAAAATAGTGGGCCCTTCAATGGAGACTACTGTGGCTGTGAATGGTATTCCTACTCGGGCTGTGCTGGACAGTGGGTCACAAGTGACTATTGTATTTAAGGACCAGTATGACAAACACTTATCTGCTGTGCCCTTACAATCCCTGGAAGGCCTACATGTGTGGGGGCTGAGCTACAAGTCTTATCTCTATCTAGGATATGTCTGCCTCTGGTTGTCATTTCCTGCAGCTGTAACTGGTGTAGGGGAACAAGTTGAGACACTGGCCTTAGTGTGTCCCCCTACTGGACTGTATGATTGGGTTCCCCTGTTAATTGGGACTAACGTCCATATCTTTGGGAGACTGGCACAACTCTGTCACCAGAAACAAGTTCAATGGACTGGAAGGGCCCTAAGAATTCCTGCTGTGATCAAGAGGGCCTATGATTTGCACTAGAACCCCAAGGGAGTGGACCAGGATGAACCGGTTGGGATCCTGTGGAAGAAGGATCCCAATTCAATGGTACTGGCCCCTAACACCCAGTCTACCATTCAAGAGGAGGTCCGCCTCTGCAAAGATGTCAAGAACAAAATACTGATGTTGAACGTGCCAGGCGATGGAAAATTGCCGGAGGGATTATTGGTTAAGCCCAGCATCTTGCCAGCTCATGCTCATGCCTATGCATGACGAGTGATGGTCCAGATTCATAATGTGTCAGATCGGGAGATCTGGGTGAACAGAGGATGCACCCTAGCTATGATACACTGTGCAGACACTGCAGTGTTGCCCAGCAACAAGCACCCTGGCAAGACAGATAGAGTGACTCCTGACTCGTTTGATTTTGGTGACACCCCATTGCCAACTGAATGGAAAATTAGAATTAGCCAGAAACTTGCCCAGAAAGATCAAGTGTTTTCATTGAAGGAATGGGATGTGGGATGTGTCCAGGGTGCGGAGCATCACATATGCCTGAAGGATGAATGACCATTTCGAGAGAGAGGTCTTGACGCCTAGCCCCTGCAGACATAGACAATGTGAGAAGACACTTACAGGAAATGCTCGCGGCTGGTGTGATACAAGAATCCAGGAGCCCATATGCTTCTCCCATTGTAGTTGTGTGTAAGAAGAATGGATCTGTGAGAATGTATGTTGATTATCGAACTCTGAATCGGTGGACCATCCCCGATCAATACACCATGCCCCGTATACAAGATGCTCTGGATTGTTTAAATGGGAGCAAATGGTTCTCGGTGTTGGATCGTCGCAGTGGATATTACCAGATTTGCATGGCTCCGGAGGACCATGAGAAGACAGCCTTCATCTGTCCTTTGGGGTTCTACGAATTCCTAAGAATACCACAGGGGATATCGGGTGCCCCAGCCACCTTCTAGCGACTGATGGAATGAGCAGTGGGAGACATGAATTTGCTAGAATGCCTGGTGTATTTGGACGATGTCATTGTGTTCAGGAGCTCCCTTGAGGAACATGAGAATCGACTGTTCAAAGTACTAGACTGACTGGAAGATTTCAGCCTCAAGCTATCCATTGGCAAGTGCCAGTTTTTCCAAACCTCTGTGAAGTATGTGGGGCACATAGTGTCTACAGAGGGGATAGAGACTGACCCTAGTAAAGTTGAAGCCTTGACTACTTGGCCCCAGGCCCACAATTTAAAAGAACTATGTTTCCTGGGATTCTGTGGCTACTACCGCCGGTTCATAAAGGACTATTCCAAAGTAATTCGGCCACTCTGGAATCTTACCCAGGGTTACCCTCCTACCAAATGGAAATACAAAAAATTGTCCGTCAAAGAACCAGATAAAGCATATTTCCGCCCAGGTGAACTTTTCGGTGCCTGACTGTGAAGCAGCTTTCCAGGAAGTCATATACCAGCTCACCCACGCCCCATCCTCGCTTATGCTGATCCCACCAAATCATATGTGCTGCATACTGATGCCAGTCTGCAGGGTCTAGGAGTTGTACTGTATCAAGACCATGAGGATGGTTTGAGACCAGTGGCATTCGTCAGTAGGAACTTGATCCTGTCAGAGTGAAACTACCCTGTGCACAAGTTGGAGTTCCTTGCATTAAAATGGCCCATTGTCAACCAGTTTCATGATTACCTCTATGGGGCAAAAATATTGGTGAGGACTGACAATAACCCATTGACCTATGTACAGACTGCAGCTAAGTTAGTTGCCACGGGGCACTGGTGGCTTTCTTCATTGTCAACATATGATTATGCAGTTGAATACAGATCAAGCCTGAATTATATTGATGCTGATGCCCTATCCCGGAGGCTCATTTCCAAGAGCGACTGGGTCAGGCTGTCTGAATCTGACATCCGAGCATTGTGCCAAAAATTTGATAGAAATGAACAGATATCTATGGACACAGTGGACTGCTTAGTAGATTACTTGGGCCCCTCTGATACCTGCATACCAGCTGTGTATTGCCACTTCTCTGCTCTAGATTTAATTGCACTACCTCAGTTTGACAATGGCAGCATTCAGTGGGCTCAATCCCAAGATCCTATGATTCAGCCAGCACTTGACGCCAGTTGTGCAGAAAAAGATGTGTCCAAGTTGCCTTCCTCTGATCTGTGAACCACTTTATTGTTTAAAGAAGGCCCCAGGTTGAAGCTGCTTAATCATTTGTTGTATAGAGAGACTGTAGATCGAGGTGGCCAAATAGACAAGCAACAGTTGGTCCTGCCCACAGCCTTCAAAGGTTTGGTACTGAGGTCCCTCCACAATCATATGGGCCACCTCGGTATCGACTGGACCCTTGACCTAGTATGATCTCGATTCTGCTGGCCCAAGATGGGGGCTGATGCTGAGCACCATGTAAGGACTTGTAGTCACTGCCTGCAGAGAAAAGTCCTGCCTCAGAGGGCTGCCCCCCTTGTCAACATTACTACCAGCACCCCAATGGAACTAGTCTGCATAGACTTCTTGAGTTTAGAGCCTGATCAGCGAAACATTGGCAATGTGTTAGTAGTTATGGACCATTTCACACGGCATGCACAAGCTTTTTCCACCAAAGATCAAAAATCATCTACTGTGGCCAAGGTGCAAGAGGAAAATGTCTTTGTCCACTATGGTGCCCCCCAGTGAATTCACTCTGATCAAGGCCGGGACTTTGAGAGTTGGCTAAACAAAGAAATGCTCTCTCTCTCTATGGGGGGGGTGCAAAAGTCAAGAACCACCCCTTATCACCCACATGGGGCTCCTCAACCAGAATGCTTTAATCGCACCCTGCTAGACATGCTAGGCACCCTCCACCCGAAAGATAAGCATAAATGGAGCCAGCAGATTAGCACCTTGGTACACGCATACAATTGCATGGAGAATGATGCTACCGGGTTCTCTCCCTACCGCCTCATGTTCGGGAGAGAGGCCCAGCTGTCTGTTGGTGTCTGTTTTGGGGTTTCTCCTGATGGGGTCCGAGCCGAAGATTACCTGCAATATGTACAAAAACTGAAAGCTTTATTGAACCATGCCTATCAACTGGCCCAGACAATGGCCGCCAAAAGAAATCTAGCCAACAAAGACAGACATGATAGAAAAGTAGAGGCTCAAGAGCTTAGGCCTGGAGATCGTGTGTTGTTGTGAAATTTAGAATTGCATGGTAAATACAAAATTGCTGATCGATAGCACCATCTTCCCCATGTCATAGTTGGAAAGTTGGATAATTTGCCAGTGTACAAAGTGCGCCCAGAGAATAACTCCAAAGCTGTCAAGACCATGCACCGTAACCACTTGCTACCTATTGGTCAAGTTATAATTGAGGCTGAACCCAGCGAGATTGATTCCCCTGGACCAGTGACTCATATTGCTGCAAAAAAGAAACATAGTCAGAATGCCCCTGTGGTTGCCGATTTAAGACTTCCCCCGCAGCAGGCCCAGAATGATAGTGACTGCCAGTCTAACTTGGATGACAGTGAGTGTGATAATGCTTATTACCCCTCATATGAACTGAGTCAGTTGTTTCATGGAAATCCTATGTTGAATTATGGGGATGAAGCTGGGCTTTCTGGACTGCTTAACCCCCCAGCATTATCCTTGGAGCCAATGCTCCCTGAAAGTGAACTGCAAAGTATCACGTTTGAGGATGTTGAGTCTTTGTGTATTGTGTAACTGTATGACTTGTCTGAAGGAGAGGCTGATGGTATAAGTCTTTCTGGTGATGTGCCAGAACTTGAGGAACACTCTGAGAGTGCTGACAACCCCCTTCAGTGCCAGAGTGTCTTCAAAATGAGCCAAGTGTTGTAGAAACAGAGACTACAGAGCAAGGGGATGACAGTGCTCCTAGCTTGACCATTCCCCTTCATGCAGATGCACCCCTCACAAGTGATGAAAGCTCCAAGACCATTGCTGAAAGTACAGAGACTGTGGTTGTTCATCCCAGGAAGACTGGCTGAGCTGTTAAGCCAGTGGTGTGCTTCAGTTACAATTCCCCCGGGAGGCCAGTGGATTTGCCTCAGTGTAGTCCACAAAGGTGTTTATGTCTCTCAGAGCTCACTGCCCAAATTGAGCCTGACGGCCCATTCCAGGTTACTTGTTCTGCCCTCTCACCATGGTGCCCCTGCCGCATCCAGCCCCAAGTTAGCCGATAGGGAAGGTCCCCTCTTGCATTATTTAGAGTACAAGAAGTTATTACTTGATTCTGTATAGTAATGTTCAATTTACCTGTGTGAAATATGCATAATGTATTGTCAGAATGGAAATTATATAGTGCAGTACATTGAAATGTATAGTAAAGTGACAAGTTATGCCAACTGATGAATCAGATAGTACTTGTATAGCATGCTAATGGTATAAATGTCTTGTATATGTTGCATTTTCAATGTTATGATGGTACAGATATGACATGGATGCCAAGTTTTCCCAGGCAGGGGAAGGTGTAACCCCCCCCTACAAATGGGGGTTCCCAAAAAGTCTTCCTTGAGCTTGCCTAAATGCTCACTGCCAGGCTGGTGTCCTGTGTTTTAGCAATGTAAATGTAATTACCAGAGCCTGTATAGCCTCTGTGTACTGTCTCTTTAACAGCTGCCTAATTGCAGCTTAAGTAATCTGAGAGGGAGCTCTGTTGAAAAATGTAACTATCTGCTGAAAATCATTTAGAGTGATAATGATAATGTAGTTTGTTTAACTTTCTTTCTTTGTAGCAAGGACTGTTTTGGTTGTCTCCACTATCTTGGTCCTGCACTGCAAATTAGACCAAACAGTACTGGTGGGAACTAAAATGTAGCCGGACTACAGGAGCTGTCTGAATTCAAAATCTGTAGGAACTGTAATTTGGAGTTTTTGCACATTTTTTTGCAACTGAAGGGGGAGCTCTTGCTTTGACTGACAGCCAAATCAGCCAACCAAATCTTTTGGATCTTAGGGAAGTCCCGGCTGCTTGCAGTTTTCAGTTAGATCTAAGCTGGAAGCTGAACAAGAAGGAGCTGAAGTGATTCTGAGCAGCAATCCTGAGTGGATTCACATGGGAGAACTCTGAAAAGGCTAAGTTTTTGTCATGCATGTCAGTGTGCTGCTCCTGAGAGGGAGAGAAGAGAATTATTTTGGACTAAATCCAAGTTTGTGTAACTAAAGTAAGCTACTGAAGTGGGCCAGGCTCAGCCTGAAGAAGAGCGAAGATTTTGCTGAATGCGATCAGCCTGTCAGGAGTTACAGCTGCCCCTAAGCTCCCGGTGTGTGCAGAGACTTTGCGATTTTGACCGGGGAGTGCTTTGCCTGGTACAGTAGAATTCCCTTACATGTAAATGTGTTATTTGCTGCTAGTGGGTTGTGAGTTAGCCCCCTAATGGGTGAACTGTGTTCTGCTTGCTGTAAGCTGTATCCTGCCCAAAACAGACTGCATCCAAATTTGTCTCCATGGGATCTGGGCCTTGCCAGACTGGCCCAGCCAGACTACCCACTGCATAGAGAAGCCATTGATGAGAGACATGCCTGGGGATCAGCCCCCTGCTCCATGCTTGAACAAGAATGACGCCTCTGTGACTCATGTGGGCCCTGCTTCTCCTGGCATTCCAGATCAACCACCTGCAGTCTTGATGTTCATCCAACCTGTGTCCAGTCTTGGGTATCGTGAGTAAATACCAGGGTAGCTCCCTGCAACAACAGCTTAATCTGAGTGTGTTATCTGATTGTCTTGTTGTTTCGTTTCCTTTATGAACTGAGCCGTCTGGCTCTGGATTACAAATATTGTGTACTGTGCATGTTGTGTTTTCCATCACAGGGCCCCAACCAGCTGTAACCCCGGGCATCTGTCCTGGCTAGCCCATCTCTTCTCTACCTGAGTACCCAGAGGTGGAGTGTGTGGGGGGACTCAAAGCGCATGCATAACTGCTTGATTGATATAACCTTTAAGCTTATTAACCTGATTTTGCCCCCCCGTTCAAGTCCCCTGAATAAATCAGATTTAACTTTTTCTGCATCTAATCTGACTGTTGTTCTAGTTTGTGCTCAAAGTACTGTACTGTTGCTATGTGCTGTGCATAACCTTGTTTTACAGGGGGTCCCCAGGGTCAAGCCATAGGAATCAGCCCTGGTGGTAAGTGCAAACAGTGTGGGTACTTGTGTGGTGTACCGGGGTATCAGGAAAGTGATTATTGTATAGTGTTCAGGCCACTAGAGGGGGAAAGAGGGGGGTTACAGTGTCCCGGAGGGCTGTGCCCAGGTTAACTTGACCACTACCAACCCTGATCTCTGGGTGGAGGCACCCATTTCAGAACTCAGGCCTCTTAACCTGCTACTAGCCATGCAGGAAGGGGTAGCAGCCCTTGGGATAGCGCCATCTAGGGGTTACATCAGATAGTGTCTTAAGAGGTTAAAAAAACAGTGCAAATCATTTTAGATCAGTTGCTGGGTAAGGGTGACATTTATGAGGAATGAATCTTTCTTGAAAGAGAATACCTGCTCAACTGAAGCTAGTAGCAAGAAAATGCTTAAATGCTAAGTATTTAAATGTGCAAGTTGTTGCATTTCTCCAACATTCTAAACAGAAAGAAGGGAGTATTTTATTTCAACTGTGATTTATAGTCGTGGAAGGATACACTGAAAAAGGAAAAATGTGTTCCACGATCCTCCATTTTTCCAGCTACAGACAGCAAGATTGCTGTAGGCTGTGCCCACAGCCATAAAAAGCAGTAGCAGGGAAAAGGCTGGCAACTATATGTGGGACAGCCTGACATCAGTGGTGAGGAAGTTAATGGAATCACTGCTAAAGAAAAGTATTGTGGAGTATCTTGAATCCAGTGGGTTACAAGACCTGAGGCAGCACAGATTCACAAGAGGAGGTGAGGGATCACGTTAGACAAATCCGATAAGATTTCTTTGATTGAGTGACCAGGGAAATAGATCAGGGTGGTGCAGTGGACATGGCCTACTTAGATTTTTGTAAGGCATTTAGCACCGTACCTCATAGGAGACTCATAAGAAAACTGGGCAGCTTTGGGGTGGGTCCTATCGTGGTAAACTAGGTAAGAAAATTGTTTAATGGATAGGTAACCGAGGGTGGCGGCAAACGGAGTTCACTCCAGGGAAGTAATGGTGACTAGTTGAGTACCTCAGGGCATAGTACTTGGACCAGTCCTCTTAAATGTCTTTATAAGTGACACTGCAGATGAGCTAGTAGGGAAGGTCTGCCTCTTTGCAGATGACACGTCAAGTACAATAGGGTAGATACTTGAGAGGGGGTGGAAAGAATGAGCAGAGACCTACAAGAATTTGAGGCATGGTTGAGGGCATGGTAACTAAGTTTCTATGTAAAAAAGTGCAAAATCATGCACTTAGGGCACAGTAACTCACAGACGAAGTACAAATTGAGAGAAGAGGTGTTACTGGTCACCAAACAAGAACGGTACTTGGGAGTAATCATATCTGATGGCCTCATGGTGGTCAGTGCAACAAGGTAGTACGTAGAGCCAGTGGGATGCTGGGGTTTATAGAGAGTGGTATCAGTAGCAGAAGGAGGGAGGTGGTGTTGCCACTGTAAAGATCACTGGTGAGACCCCTCCTGGAGAACTGTGTCCAGTTCTGCAGCTCACATCTCAAGAAGGACATAGACAGGGTGGAGGCTGTCCATAGGAGGGCAACTAAAGTGGTGAAGGAACTGCATCAGAAGCCCCATGAGGAGAGATGCTAGAGGACCCCAGTATGTACACTCAGGAAGAGAGGAAGGGGCACATGATAGAGACCTGTAAATACCTCACAGGGTTGAATGAGGTGCAGCAGGGGAGTACTTTTCAGTGAAAAAGATCCAGGAGAACAAGGAGACATGCAATGAAGCTGGAAGGGAGGAAAACTTAGAAGAGATGTGAGGAAGTACTTCTTTACTGAAAGAGTGGTGGATGACTGGAACAGCCTTCCAGTGGAGGTTGTGGGGGCCAAAACAGTAGTGGACCTCAAGCATGCATGGGATAGGCACAAGGGAATCTTACTTAGGAAGCAAGGGGGAGACAGAGACCAAGTTGGATATGTGGTGACTGTATAAGCAGGGAAAAATGGGCACATTGGGTGGGTCAAGTGGTCCTTATCTGCCAGTACTTTCTGTGTTTCTTTGTTTCTGCCAGCTGCCTTGACGCCACTTTCTTGCAGGGGCCTGCTGTCTTCCCTTGTGAAAACAGAACGGAAGTAATTAAGGATGGCTGCGTTTTTGTTCATATTCCTCTGTTACCGCCACTCTCTTGTAACCTAACAATACCCCATCCATAGAGACATAAAATTTGTTGGCAGATAAGGGCTGCCTGGCCAACCTAGTCTGCCCATTTCCTTACCTACATAAGCTCCAGATCCTAACTGATCTGCAGCTTGCCTTCTCTTTCCTGCCACTAGGGTTGCCTTCTGTCTATCCCATGCATTCTTGAATTCACTAATTGTTTTTGCCGCCACAACCTCTGCAGGGAGCCTGTTCCATGCATCCACCACACTTTCCATGAAAAAATACTTCTTCGTGTTATCCCTGAATCTCCCCCAGCCTCATACTGTTACCCCTTGTTGTTGCACTTCTCCTTTTCTGAAAGATGCATCCCTCCTTCTTTTTTCTTTATTACATCTAAAGAGTTGTTTTTCCCTGCCCTTGACCCCCTCTGCAACATGCAGCTCCATGTCTTCATTTGCCTTCCTGACTGTCCTCTTTGTATCCTTAGTTCTCATTTGGTAGTCTTCCCCATTCCTCCTCCCCCTTGCTTTTCCTTGTACCTGGTAAAGCCTAGTAAAAGCCCTTGTCACTGCTTCTCTGACCCTTTCTGAGAACCATATTGGTCTCTTGTACTGGTTTCATTTTGTAAGAATTCTTGTGCATGATTGTGTGGCCTTAAGAATACGAACATACAAACATACGAATCTGCCAGCAGAAACAGCCCTCATGGTCTATCAAGTCTGCTCGAATGTGCAACTAGCCCCTTACATTGCAGCTGCCCCCCCTCACAGTTACCCCCACTCTGTCCCATCCCCTTTTAAAACTGCCAACCATTTTACAGGACACCATTTCCTTGGGTAGAGTGTTCCATTTAGCCACAATCCTCTCCATTAAGAACTGTCTCCTCATCTCTCTCCTATATCTTCCCCCCCTCCAATCTGAGACCATGTCCTCTCGTGTCCCTCCCCTTTCTCAGCTTAAAGACCCCTTCTGTACTTGTCTTATTTAACTGCTTCAAGTATTTAAATGTCTTGATCATATCCCACCCCCCGATCCCTCTTCTCCTCCAGCCTCTCCTCATAGGATTTATCCTCCAATCCCTGGATCATCCTAGTTGCCTAGTGCTGTACCCCCTTCAGTAATCTGATATCCCTCTTTAAGAATGGACACCAGTACTGCATGCAGTACTCCAAGTGTGGCCTGACTAGTGACCTGTACAGAGACAGGATCGCCTTTCTTCTTCTGGATGAGATTCCTCTCACAATACACCCCAGCATCTTGTTGACTTCAGCTGCCACCTTTCTGCACTGAGCTGAGTTGTTCATATTCCCCATCATAACCACCCCTAGATCTTTTTCCTACTCGGTGGTACCTAAATGAACCCCTCCCAACTGGTAGTTCCTCTTCGGGTTCCTTGCTTTGAAGTGCAGAACCTTGCACTTCTTCGCATTGAAACCCAGCTGCCATTTTTTTGACCACTCTACCAGTTTAGTCAGGTTATCCTGTAGCCCCTGCCACCCTACTATGTCATCCACCACTGCCCCCATCTTGATATCATCAGTAAACAAACTGATCTGACTCCTGATGTCATGTGAGATATCTGCTATGAATATCCCAAACGGCACTGGGCCCAGTATCCAGCCCCATGGAACTCCGCTCATCACCACCCCTGGGGATAAGAGTTCCCCCACCACCACCCATTGCTGCCTCCCCTTCAGCAAGTTCATGATACAGTTTGCTGTCTTTGTCCCCACCCCCACGTATTCCAGCTTTTCTCTCAACCACCCATGAGGCACATAATCAAAGGCCTTGTTGAAGTCCAAATACAGGACATCCACCGCATGGCCCTTATCCATCCTTGATTGCCCCCATCTTTCCCCTACACCTCCGATGCTGTCCACCGTGGTCAATTTATCTTGGAACAGCTCTCTCATCCAGTTAAAGTCTGCTCTTCTGAAATTTAGGAATTCAGTTGTTGATAGGGGCATTGTGGTCCTGAGGGCCAGCCTGAACCAAATAAAGTTATGGTTTCTGGTCTCCAGTGGCTCCCCTACTCTCATTCCACCCACCATCTCCAAGTTGGTGACCACCAAATCAAGAATAGCTATCTGTCTAGTGGGTTCCTTAACCAGCTGCACCAGCAGGCAGCCCTGTAATGTATCTAAGAGGGCTTGACTTCAGGTGCACCTGGCTGCTGGAGTGTTCCAGTCAAAATCTAGCAGGTTCAGTTCACCACTACTGCAACTTCCCCCTTCTTCACTCCCTTACCAGCTAATCCCTGAGCTCCCCATCCCTCTCTTCCCCATGTCCTCATGGTTTGTAGATCACCCCACCTGTATTCTTTTGCCTGAGGGTGGAATGAGGTGAACCCACAGCAACTCCGTTTAACCCTTGTTTCCCCAGATGTGTCCATCCTCCATGGTCTCTGAGCCTTCCCTGACATATAGGGCTATGCCCACCAATGCCTTTCTTCCATCCTGTCTAAACTCTGTGTAACCTGGGATTGACAAGTCCAAGTCTCTGTGATGGCCGGTCCAACTCAATGTCTGCCACGAATGCCTGGAAGTCACTGATATTATTTCCCAGGCTCAAAGCAATAAGGCAGACCCCCTTCCCACTAGACCCAGATCCTCTTTTGCTGTTTTGTGATCCCACACCTGCATTGTTTCCCTTTCTCCTTAAGTTCTTATTTTTCCTGTTGCTTGCAGACCTTGAGAGCATTCCCCACTGCCTCTTCCACAACTCCTGTTTACACCTTAACTTATTTTACACGTTTTACCGCTACCAGTCCCCAGTGTATATGGAGCACTTGCTAGATTCTTCTCCCTTTGCCATGGTTCCTCTAGCCTCAGTGCCCCTCAGTTTAACTGTCCAATGTAGATGTCAAACTTCTCCCTTGCAAACTACACCTCCCTGGCTACATTTAAGTGAAACATCAAGACTCATGTGCATAAAGACACTTGGTACCTCTGCATCCACAGACCTGAGCATTGCCCATTTCACTCCCCGGGTTCATCTGTCTACTAGATTTCACCAGGCTCCACACTGGAGCACGCAACAAAGGAGTCCCAAGCAGCAGGCTCAATGAAAGCTCCTTCCCTTCTACCAGGCTCCACACAGGAGCAGGCAGCAGAAGAGCCCTGAGCAGCAGGCAGTCTGAAAGCACCTTCCCTTCCACCAGGCTCCACACTGGAGCTGGCACCAGAAGGCCTCTGAGTAGCAGACTCTCTGAAGGCACCTTCCCTTCCACCAGGCTCCACACAAACAGGCAGCAGAAGAGACCTGAGCAGCAGGCTTTCTGAAAACACCTTCCCTTCCAATAGGATCCACACAGGAGCAGGCAGCAGAGGAGACCTGGGCAGCAGGCTCTCTGAAAGCACCTTCCCTTCCACCAGGCTCCACACAGGAGCAGGCAGCAGAGGAGCCCTGAGCAGCAGGCTGTCTGAAAGCATCTTCCCTTCCACCAAGCTCCACACTAGAGCAAGCAGCAGAAGAGTCCTGAGCAGTAGGCTCTCTGAAAGTACCTTCCCCTCCACCAGACTCCATTCTGGAGCAGGCAGCAGAGGAACCCTGAGCAGCAGACTCTCTGAAAGCACCTTCCTTCCACCAGGCTCCACACTAGAGCAGGTAGCAGAAGAGCCCTGAGCAGCAGGCTTTCTGAAAATACCTTCCCTTCCAATAGGCTCCACACAGGAGCAAGCAGCAGAGGAGCCCTGAGCAGCAGGCTGTCTGAAAGCATCTTCCCTTCCACCAGGCTCCACATTGGAGCAAGCAGCAGAAGAGTCCTGAGCAGTAGGCACTCCGAAAGCATCTTCCCCTACACCAGACACTACTCTGGAGCAGGCAGCAGAGGAACCCTGAGCAGCAGGCTCTCTGAAAGCACCTTCCCTTCCACCAGGCTCCACACAAGAGCAGGCAGCACAGGAGCCCTGAGCAGCAGGCTGTCTGAAAGCATCTTCTCTTCCACCAGGCTCCACACTGGAGCAAGCAGCAGAAGAGTCCTGAGCAGTAGGCACTCCAAAAGCACCTTCCCCTCCACCAGACTCCACTCTGGAGCAGGCAGCAGAGGAACCCTGAGCAGCAGGCTCTCTGAAAGCACCTTCCCTTTCACCAGGCTCCACACTGGAACTGGCACCAGAAGACCCCTGAGCAGCAGACTCTCAGAAAGCACATTCTCTTCCACCAGCCTACACACTAGAGCAGGCAGCAGAGGAGCCCTGAGCAGCAGATATTTGCATGAAAAGTATACTCTCTCCTTGGGGGGAGCTTGCAGTGTGAACTGTGTTGAAAATAAGTATTTAAGGGATTTGATTTGCTCTCTGCCCAGTGCAGATGTGTAACTCAGTGTAATTGTTACCTTAATTGATTTATATTTGGCAGAGTGCCACTGATAGTTCATTGTTTACATATATTGCCTGTGTATGTTACTGAATTTCACAAAGTGCTTTAAGACTGTGTATTGTGTTGGGAGAAGCAGCCTACCTGTTGTTTAATATGATTTTGAATCTGTGTAGAGACCCATTTCTTGCATGTTCTTTGTTCTGTCTCTGGCCACTATGTTTGTTACACTGAATCCAGTTCAATCCTGTCCCTCTGTAAAGAACTACTGAGTCACTCCCTTTTTGTATTTCTCCCCAGACTCTTGGAAGCACCTTCCCCCTCCACCATGCTCCACTCAGGAGCAGGCAACAGAGGAGCCCTGAGCAGCAGGCTCTCTGAAGCACCTTATCCTCCACCACGCTCCACACTGGAGCAGACAGCAGAAGAGCACTGAGCAGCAGGCTTTCTGAAAGCATCTTCCCCTCCACCGGACTCCAAACAGGAGTAGGCAGCAAAGAAGCCCTCAGCAGCAGGCTCTCTGAAAGCACCTTCACTTCCACCAGGCTCCCCACTGGAGCAGACAGTAGAGGAGCCCTGAGCAGCAGGCTCTCTGAAAACACCTTCCCCTCCACCAGGCTCCCCACTGGAGCAGGCAGCAGAAGAACCCTGAGCAGCAGGCTCTCTGAAAGTACCTTCCCTTCTACCAGGCTCCACACAGGAGCAGGCAGCAGAAGAGCCCTGAGCAGCAGGCAGTCTGAAAGCACCTTCCCTTCCACCAGGCTCCACACTGGAGCTGGCACCAGAAGACCCCTGAGTAGCAGACTCTCTGAAGGAACCTTCCCTTCCACCAGGCTCCACACAAACAGGCAGCAGAAGAGACCTGAGCAGCAGGCTCTGAAAACACCTTCCCTTCCAATAGGATCCACACAGGAGCAGGCAGCAGAGGAGACCTGAGCAGCAGGCTCTCTGAAAGCACCTTCCCTTCCACCAGGCTCCACACAGGAGCAGGCAGCAGAGGAGCCCTGAGCAGCAGGCTGTCTGAAAGCATCTTCCCTTCCACCAAGCTCCACACTAGAGCAAGCAGCAGAAGAGTCCTGAGCAGTAGGCTCTCTGAAAGTACCTTCCCCTCCACCAGACTCCATTCTGGAGCAGGCAGCAGAGGAACCCTGAGCAGCAGACTCTCTGAAAGCACCTTCCCTTCCACCAGGCTCCACACTAGAGCAGGTAGCAGAAGAGCCCTGAGCAGCAGGCTTTCTGAAAATACCTTCCCTTCCAATAGGCTCCACACAGGAGCAAGCAGCAGAGGAGCCCTGAGCAGCAGGCTGTCTGAAAGCATCTTCCCTTCCACCAGGCTCCACACTGGAGCAAGCAGCAGAAGAGTCCTGAGCAGTAGGCACTCCGAAAGCATCTTCCCCTACACCAGACTCTACTCTGGAGCAGGCAGCAGAGGAACCCTGAGCAGCAGGCTCTCTGAAAGCACCTTCCTTCCACCAGGCTCCACACAAGAGCAGGCAGCACAGGAGCCCTGAGCAGCAGGCTGTCTGAAAGCATCTTCTCTTCCACAGGCTCCACACTGGAGCAAGCAGCAGAAGAGTCCTGAGCAGTAGGCACTCCAAAGCACCTTCCCTCCACCAGACTCCACTCTGGAGCAGGCAGCAGAGGAACCTGAGCAGCAGGCTCTCTGAAAGCACCTTCCTTTCACCAGGCTCCACACTGGAACTGGCACCAGAAGACCCTGAGCAGCAGACTCTCAGAAAGCACATTCTCTTCCACCAGCCTACACACTAGAGCAGGCAGCAGAGAGCCCTGAGCAGCAGATATTTGCATGAAAAGTATACTCTCTCCTTGGGGGAGCTTGCAGTGTGAACTGTGTTGAAAATAAGTATTTAAGGATTTGATTTGCTCTCTGCCCAGTGCAGATGTGTAACTCAGTGTAATTGTTACCTTAATTGATTTATATTTGGCAGAGTGCCACTGATAGTTCATTGTTTACATGTATTGCCTGTGTATGTTACTGAATTTCACAAAGTGCTTTAAGACTGTGTATTGTGTTGGGAGAAGCAGCCTACCTGTTGTTTAATATGATTTTAAATCTGTGTAGAGACCCATTTCTTGCATGTTCTTTGTTCTGTCTCTGGCCACTATGTTTGTTACACTGAATCCAGTTCAATCCAGTCCCTCTGTAAAGAACTACTGAGTCACTCCCTTTTTCTATTTCTCCCCAGACTCTTGGAAGCACCTTCCCCTCCACCATGCTCCACTCAAGAGCAGGCAACAGAGGAGCCCTGAGTAGCAGGCTCTCTGAAGCACCTTATCCTCCACCACACTCCACACTGGAGCAGACAGCAGAGAGCACTGAGCAGCAGGCTTTCAAGCATCTTCCCTCCACCGGACTCAAACAGGAGCAGGCAGCAAAGCCCCTCAGCAGCAGGCTCTGAAAGCACCTTCACTTCCACCAGGCTCCCCACTGAGCAGACAGTAGAGGAGCCCTGAGCAGCAGGCTCTCTGAAAACACCTTCCCTCCACCAGGCTCCCACTGGAGCAGGCAGCAGAAGAACCCTGAGCAGCAGGCTCTCTGAAAGTACCTTCCCTCCACCAGACTCCACACTCAAGCAGGCAGCAGAGGAACCCTGAGCAGCAGGCTCTCTAAAAGCACCTTCCCTTCCACCAGGCTCCACACTGAAGCAGGCAGCAGTGGAACACTGAGCAGCAGGCTATCTGAAAGCACCTTCCCTTCCACCAGGCTCCACACTGAAGCAGGCAGCAGAAGAGCCCTGAGCAGCAGACTCTCTGAAAACACCTTCCCTCCACCAGACTCCACACTCAAGCAGGCAGCAGAGGAACCCTGAGCAGCAGGCTCTAAGCACCTTCCTTTCCACCAGGCTCCACACTGAAGCAGGCAACAGAGGAACACTGAGCAGCAGGCTATCTGAAAGCACCTTCCCTTCCACCAGGCTCCACACTGAAGCAGGCAACAGAAGAGCCCTGAGCAGCAGGCTCTCTGAAAACACCTTCGCTTCCACCAGGCTCCCCACTGGAGCAGGCAGCAGAAGAACCCTGAGCAGCAGGCTCTCTGAAAGCACGTTCCCTCCACCAGACTCTGCACTTTAGCAGGCAGCAGAGGAACCCTGAGCAGCAGACTATCTGAAAGCACCTTTCCTTCCACCAGGCTCCACACTGAAGCAGGCAGCAGAGGAACCCTGAGCAGCAGGATATCTGAAAGCACCTTCCCTTCCACCAGGCTCCACACTGGAGCAGACAGCAGAGGAATCCTGAGCAGCAGGCTCTCTGAAAGCACCTTCCACTCCACCAGACTCCACACTGGAGCAGACAGCTGAGGAATCCTGAGCAGCAGACTCTCTGAAAGTACCTTTCCTTTCCTTTCACCAGGCTCCACACTGGAGCAGGAAGCAGAAGACCCCTGAGCAGCAACTCTCTGAAGGCACCTTTCCCTCCGTCAGGCTCCACACTGAAGCAAGCAGCAGAGGAGCCCTGAGCAGCAGGCTGTCTGAAAACATCTTCCCTTCCACCATGCTCCACACTGCAGCAGGCAGCAGAAGAACCGTGAGCAGCAGGCTCTCTGAAAGCACCTTCCCTCCATCAGACTCCACAATGGAGCAGGCAGCAGAGGAACCCTGAGCAGCAGGCTCTCTGAAAGCACCTTCCTTTCCACCAGGCTCCCCACTGGAGCAGACAGTACAGGAGCCCTGAGCAGCAGGCTCTCTGAAAACACCTTCCCTTCCACCAGGCTCCACACTGGAGCAAGCAGCAGAAGAGTCCAGAGCGGTAGGCTCTCGGAAAGTAAATTCCCCTCCACCAGACTCCACACTGGAGCAGACAGCAGAGGAACCCTGAGCAGCAGGCTTTCTGAAAGCACCTTCCCCTCCACTAGGCTCCACACTGGAGCAGGCAGCAGAAGAGCCCTAAGCAGCAGCCTCTCTGAAAGCACCTTCCCTTTCACCAGGCTCCACACTGGAACTGGCACCAGAAGACCCTGAGCAGCAGACTCTCTGAAAGCACCTTCCTTTCCACCAGGCTCCACACTAGAGCAGGCAGCAGAAGAGCCCTGAGCAGCAGGCTTTCTGAAAATACCTTCCCTTTCAATAGGATCCACACAGGAGCAAGCAGCAGAGGAGCCCTGAGCAGCAGGCTCTCTGTAAGCACCTTCCCTTCCACCAGGCTCCACATAGGAGCAGGCAGCACAGGAGCCCTGAGCAGCAGGCTGTCTGAAAGCATCTTCCCTTCCACCAGGCTCCACACTGGAGCAAGCAGCAGAAGAGTCCTGAGCAGTAGGCACTCCGAAAGCACCTTCCCCTCCACCAGACTCCACTCTGGAGCAGGCAGCAGAGGAACCCTGAGCAGCAGGCTCTCTGAAAGCACCTTCCCTTCCACCAGGTTCCACACAGGAGCAGGCAGCACAGGAGCCCTGAGCAGCAGGCTGTCTGAAAGCATCTTCCCTTCCACCAGGCTCCACACTGCAACTGGCAACAGAAGACCCCTGAGCAGCAGACTCTCTGAAAGCACATTCCCTTCCACCAGCCTACACACTGGAGCAGGTAGCAGAGGAGCTCTGAGCAGCAGATATTTGCATGAAAAGTATACTCTCTCCTTGGGGGAACTTGCAGTGTGAACTGTGTTGAAAATAAGTATTTAAGGGATTTGATTTGCTCTCTGCCCAGTGCAGATGTGTAACTCAGTGTAATTGTTACCTTAATTGATTTATATTTGGCAGCGTGCCACTGATAGTTCGTTGTTTGCATGTATTGCCTGTGTATGTTACTGAATTTCACAAAGTGCTTTAAGACTGTGTATTGTGTTGGGAGAAGCAGCCTACCTGTTGTTTAATTTGATTTTGAATCTGTGTAGAGACCCATTTCTTGCATGTTCTTTGTTCTGTCTCTGGCCACTATGTTTGTTACACTGAATCCAGTTCAATCCAGTCCCTCTGTAAAGAACTACTGAGTCACTCCCTTTTTCTATTTCTCCCCAGACTCTTGGAGGCACCTTCCCCTCCACCACGCTCCACTCAGGAGCAGGCAACAGAGGAGTCCTGAGCAGCAGGCTCTCTGAAGCACCTTATCCTCCACCACGCTCCACACTGGAGCAGACAGCAGAAGAGCACTGAGCAGAAGGCTTTCTGAAAGCATCTTCCCATCCACCGGACTCCAAACAGGAGCAGGCAGCAAAAGCCCTCCACAGCAGGCTCTCTGAAAGTACCTTCACTTCCACCGGCTCCCCACTGGAGCAGACAGTAGAGGAGCCCTGAGCAGCAGGCTCTCTGAAAACACCTTCCCTCCACCAGGCTCCCCACTGGAGCAGGCAGCAGAAATACCCTGAGCAGCAGGCTCTCTAAAAGCACCTTCCCTCCACCAGAATCCACACTCAAGCAGGCAGCAGGGGCCCTGAGCAGCAGGCTCTCTAAAAGCACCTTCCCTTCCACCAGGCTCCACACTGAAGCAGGCAGCAGTGGAACACTGAGCAGCAGGCTATCTGAAAGCACCTTCCCTTCCACCAGGCTCCACACTGAAGCAGACAGCAGAAGAGCCCTGAGCAGCAGGCTCTCTGAAAACACCTTCCCCTCCACCAGGCTCCCCACTGGAGCAGGCAGCAGAAGAACCCTGAGCAGCAGGCTCTCTGAAAGCACCTTCCCTCCACCAGACTAAACACTCAAGCAGGCAGCAGAGGAACCCTGAGCAGCAGGCTCTCTAAAGCACCTTCCCTTCCACCAGGCTCCACACTGAAGCAGGCAGCAGAGAACACTGAGCAGCAGGCTATCTGAAAGCACCTTCCCTTCCACCAGGCTCCAAACTGAAGCAGGCAACAGAAGAGCCCTGAGCAGCAGGCTCTCTGAAAACACCTTCCACTCCACCAGACTCACACTGGAGCAGACAGCAGAGGATCCCTGAGCAGCAGATTCTCTGAAAGCACCTTTCCTTTCCTTTCACCAGGCTCCACACTGGAGCAGGAAGCAGAAGACCCCTGAGCAGCAACTCTCTGAAAGCACCTTCCCCTCCATCAGGCTCCACACAGGAGCAGGTGGCAGAGGAGCCCTGAGCAGGAGTCTTTCTGAAAGCGCCTTCCCTTTCACCAGACTCCACACTGGAGCAGGCAGCAGAAGAGCCCTGAGCAGCAACTCTCTTAAGGCACCTTTCCCTCCACCCGGCTCCACACTGAAGCAAGCAGCAGAGGAGCCGTGAGCAGCAGGCTTTCTGAAAGTGCCTTCCCTTTCACCAAGCTCCACACTGGAGCAGGCAGAAGAAGACCCCTAAGCAGCAGACTCCTTGAAAGCACCTTCTCTTCCTTTCCTCCAGGCTCCACACTGGAGCAGCCAGCAGAGGAGGCCTGAGCAGCAGGCTATCTGAAAACACCTTCCCCTCCACCAGACTCCACACTGGAGCAGGCAGCAGAAGAGCCCTGAGCAGCAACTCTCTGAAAGCACCTTCCCCTCCATCAGGCTCCACACAGGAGCTGGCAGCAGAAGACCAATAAGCAGCAGACTCCTTGAAAGCACCTTCCCTTCCTCCAGGCTCCACACTGGAGCAGCCAGCAGAGGAGGCCTGAGCAGCAGATATTTGCATGAAAAGTATACTCTCTCCTTGAGGGAGCTTGCAGTGTGAACTGTGTTGAAAATAAGTATTTAAGGGATTTGATTTGCTCTCTGCCCAGTGTAGATGTGTAACTCAGTGTAATTGTTACCTTAATTGATTTATATTTGGCAGAGTGCCACTGATAGTTCATTGTTTGCATGTATTGCCTGTGTTTGTTACTGAATCTCACAAAGTGCTTTAAGACTGTGTATTGTGTTGGGAGAAGCAGCCTACCTGTTGTTTAATTTGATTTTGAATCTGTGTAGAGACCCATTTCTTACATGTTCTTTGTTCTGTCTCTGGCCACTATGTTTGTTACACTGAATCCACTTCAACCCAGTCCCTCTGTAAAGAACTACTGAGTCACTCCCTTTTTGTATTTCTCCCCAGACTCTTGGAAGCACCCTCCCCTCCACCACGCTCCACTCAGGAACAGGCAACAGAGGAGCCCTGAGTAGCAGGCTCTCTGAAGCACCTTATCCTCCACCACACTCCACACTGGAGCAGACAGCAGAAGAGCACTGAGCAGCAGGCTTTCTGAAAGCATCTTCCCCTCCACCGGACTCCAAACAGGAGCAGGCAGCAAAGAAGCCCTCAGCAGCAGGCTCTCTGAAAGCACCTTCACTTCCACCAGGCTCCCCACTGGAGCAGACAGTAGAGGAGCCCTGAGCAGCAGGCTCTCTGAAAACACCTTCCCTCCACAGGCTCCCCACTGGAGCAGGCAGCAGAAGAACCCTGAGCAGCAGGCTCTCTGAAATACCTTCCCTCCACCAGACTCCACCTCAAGCAGGCAGCAGAGGAACCCTGGAGCAGCAGGCTCTCAAAAGCACCTTCCCTTCCACCAGGCTCCACACTGAAGCAGGCAGCAGTGGAACACTGAGCAGCAGGCTATCTGAAAGCACCTTCCCTTCCACCAGGCTCCACACTGAAGCAGGCAGCAGAAGAGCCCTGAGCAGCAGACTCTCTGAAAACACCTTCCCTCCACCAGACTCCACACTCAAGCAGGCAGCAGAGGAACCCTGAGCAGCAGGCTCTCTAAAAGCACCTTCCTTTCCACCAGGCTCCACACTGAAGCAGGCAACAGAGGAACACTGAGCAGCAGGCTATCTGAAAGCACCTTCCCTTCCACCAGGCTCCACACTGAAGCAGGCAACAGAAGAGCCCTGAGCAGCAGGCTCTCTGAAAACACCTTCGCTTCCACCAGGCTCCCCACTGGAGCAGGCAGCAGAAGAACCCTGAGCAGCAGGCTCTCTGAAAGCACGTTCCCTCCACCAGACTCTGCACTTTGCAGGCAGCAGAGGACCCTGAGCAGCAGACTATCTGAAGCACCTTTCCTTCCACCAGGCTCCACACTGAAGCAGGCAGCAGAGGAACCCTGAGCAGCAGGATATCTGAAAGCACCTTCCCTTCCACCAGGCTCCACACTGGAGCAGACAGCAGAGGAATCCTGAGCAGCAGGCTCTCTGAAAGCACCTTCCACTCCACCAGACTCCACACTGGAGCAGACAGCTGAGGAATCCTGAGCAGCAGACTCTCTGAAAGTACCTTTCCTTTCCTTTCACCAGGCTCCACACTGGAGCAGGAAGCAGAAGACCCCTGAGCAGCAACTCTCTGAAGGCACCTTTCCCTCCATCAGGCTCCACACTGAAGCAAGCAGCAGAGGAGCCCTGAGCAGCAGGCTGTCTGAAAACATCTTCCCTTCCACCATGCTCCACACTGCAGCAGGCAGCAGAAGAACCGTGAGCAGCAGGCTCTCTGAAAGCACCTTCCCTCCATCAGACTCCACAATGGAGCAGGCAGCAGAGGAACCCTGAGCAGCAGGCTCTCTGAAAGCACCTTCCCTTCCACCAGGCTCCCCACTGGAGCAGACAGTACAGGAGCCCTGAGCAGCAGGCTCTCTGAAAACACCTTCCCTTCCACCAGGCTCCACACTGGAGCAAGCAGCAGAAGAGTCCAGAGCGGTAGGCTCTCGGAAAGTAAATTCCCCTCCACCAGACTCCACACTGGAGCAGACAGCAGAGGAACCCTGAGCAGCAGGCTTTCTGAAAGCACCTTCCCCTCCACTAGGCTCCACACTGGAGCAGGCAGCAGAAGAGCCCTAAGCAGCAGCCTCTCTGAAAGCACCTTCCCTTTCACCAGGCTCCACACTGGAACTGGCACCAGAAGACCCTGAGCAGCAGACTCTCTGAAAGCACCTTCCTTTCCACCAGGCTCCACACTAGAGCAGGCAGCAGAAGAGCCCTGAGCAG
This sequence comes from Neoceratodus forsteri, assembly GCA_016271365.2. Classification (NCBI taxonomy): domain Eukaryota; kingdom Metazoa; phylum Chordata; order Ceratodontiformes; family Ceratodontidae; genus Neoceratodus; species Neoceratodus forsteri. Next base: position 77,314,459 of record CM028133.1, on the reverse strand, counting down.
CAGGCTTTCTGAAAATACCTTCCCTTTCAATAGGATCCACACAGGAGCAAGCAGCAGAGGAGCCCTGAGCAGCAGGCTCTCTGTAAGCACCTTCCCTTCCACCAGGCTCCACATAGGAGCAGGCAGCACAGGAGCCCTGAGCAGCAGGCTGTCTGAAAGCATCTTCCCTTCCACCAGGCTCCACACTGGAGCAAGCAGCAGAAGAGTCCTGAGCAGTAGGCACTCCGAAAGCACCTTCCCCTCCACCAGACTCCACTCTGGAGCAGGCAGCAGAGGAACCCTGAGCAGCAGGCTCTCTGAAAGCACCTTCCCTTCCACCAGGTTCCACACAGGAGCAGGCAGCACAGGAGCCCTGAGCAGCAGGCTGTCTGAAAGCATCTTCCCTTCCACCAGGCTCCACACTGCAACTGACAGAAGACCCTGAGCAGCAGACTCTCTGAAAGCACATTCCCTTCCACCAGCCTACACACTGGAGCAGGCAGCAGAGGAGCTCTGAGCAGCAGATATTTGCATGAAAAGTATACTCTCTCCTTGGGGGAACTTGCAGTGTGAACTGTGTTGAAAATAAGTATTTAAGGGATTTGATTTGCTCTCTGCCCAGTGCAGATGTGTAACTCAGTGTAATTGTTACCTTAATTGATTTATATTTGGCAGCGTGCCACTGATAGTTCATTGTTTGCATGTATTGCCTGTGTATGTTACTGAATTTCACAAAGTGCTTTAAGACTGTGTATTGTGTTGGGAGAAGCAGCCTACCTGTTGTTTAATTTGATTTTGAATCTGTGTAGAGACCCATTTCTTGCATGTTCTTTGTTCTGTCTCTGGCCACTATGTTTGTTACACTAGATCCAGTTCAATCCAGTCCCTCTGTAAGAACTACTGAGTCACTCCCTTTTTCTATTTCTCCCCAGACTCTTGGAAGCACCTTCCCCTCCACCACGCTCCACTCAGGAGCAGGCAACAGAGGAGTCCTGAGCAGCAGGCTCTCTGAAGCACCTTATCCTCCACCACGCTCCACACTGGAGCAGACAGCAGAAGAGCACTGAGCAGAAGGCTTTCTGAAAGCATCTTCCCATCCACCGGACTCCAAACAGGAGCAGGCAGCAAAGAAGCCCTCCACAGCAGGCTCTCTGAAAGTACCTTCACTTCCACCAGGCTCCCCACTGGAGCAGACAGTAGAGGAGCCCTGAGCAGCAGGCTCTCTGAAAACACCTTCCCCTCCACCAGGCTCCCCACTGGAGCAGGCAGCAGAAATACCCTGAGCAGCAGGCTCTCTAAAAGCACCTTCCCTCCACCAGAATCCACACTCAAGCAGGCAGCAGAGGAGCCCTGAGCAGCAGGCTCTCTAAAAGCACCTTCCCTTCCACCAGGCTCCACACTGAAGCAGGCAGCAGTGGAACACTGAGCAGCAGGCTATCTGAAAGCACCTTCCCTTCCACCAGGCTCCACACTGAAGCAGACAGCAGAAGAGCCCTGAGCAGCAGGCTCTCTGAAAACACCTTCCCCTCCACCAGGCTCCCCACTGGAGCAGGCAGCAGAAGAACCCTGAGCAGCAGGCTCTCTGAAAGCACCTTCCCTCCACCAGACTAAACACTCAAGCAGGCAGCAGAGGAACCCTGAGCAGCAGGCTCTCTAAAAGCACCTTCCCTTCCACCAGGCTCCACACTGAAGCAGGCAGCAGAGGAACACTGAGCAGCAGGCTATCTGAAAGCACCTTCCCTTCCACCAGGCTCCAAACTGAAGCAGGCAACAGAAGAGCCCTGAGCAGCAGGCTCTCTGAAAACACCTTCCACTCCACCAGACTCCACACTGGAGCAGACAGCAGAGGATCCCTGAGCAGCAGATTCTCTGAAAGCACCTTTCCTTTCCTTTCACCAGGCTCCACACTGGAGCAGGAAGCAGAAGACCCCTGAGCAGCAACTCTCTGAAAGCACCTTCCCCTCCATCAGGCTCCACACAGGAGCAGGTGGCAGAGGAGCCCTGAGCAGGAGTCTTTCTGAAAGCGCCTTCCCTTTCACCAGACTCCACACTGGAGCAGGCAGCAGAAGAGCCCTGAGCAGCAACTCTCTTAAGGCACCTTTCCCTCCACCCGGCTCCACACTGAAGCAAGCAGCAGAGGAGCCGTGAGCAGCAGGCTTTCTGAAAGTGCCTTCCCTTTCACCAAGCTCCACACTGGAGCAGGCAGAAGAAGACCCCTAAGCAGCAGACTCCTTGAAAGCACCTTCTCTTCCTTTCCTCCAGGCTCCACACTGGAGCAGCCAGCAGAGGAGGCCTGAGCAGCAGGCTATCTGAAAACACCTTCCCCTCCACCAGACTCCACACTGGAGCAGGCAGCAGAAGAGCCCTGAGCAGCAACTCTCTGAAAGCACCTTCCCCTCCATCAGGCTCCACACAGGAGCTGGCAGCAGAAGACCAATAAGCAGCAGACTCCTTGAAAGCACCTTCCCTTCCTCCAGGCTCCACACTGGAGCAGCCAGCAGAGGAGGCCTGAGCAGCAGATATTTGCATGAAAAGTATACTCTCTCCTTGAGGGAGCTTGCAGTGTGAACTGTGTTGAAAATAAGTATTTAAGGTTTGATTTGCTCTCTGCCCAGTGTAGATGTGTAACTCAGTGTAATTGTTACCTTAATTGATTTATATTTGGCAGAGTGCCACTGATAGTTCATTGTTTGCATGTATTGCCTGTGTTTGTTACTGAATCTCACAAAGTGCTTTAAGACTGTGTATTGTGTTGGGAGAAGCAGCCTACCTGTTGTTTAATTTGATTTTGAATCTGTGTAGAGACCCATTTCTTACATGTTCTTTGTTCTGTCTCTGGCCACTATGTTTGTTACACTGAATCCACTTCAACCCAGTCCCTCTGTAAAGAACTACTGAGTCACTCCCTTTTTGTATTTCTCCCCAGACTCTTGGAAGCACCCTCCCCTCCACCACGCTCCACTCAGGAACAGGCAACAGAGGAGCCCTGAGCAGCAGGCTCTCTGAAGAACATTATCCTCCACCACGCTCCACACTGGAGCAGACAGCAGAAGAGCACTGAGCAGCAGTCTTTCTGAAAGCACCTTCCCCCCCACCGGACTCCAAACAGGAGCAGGCAGCAAAGAAGCCGTCAGCAGCAGGCTCTCTGAAAGCACCTTCACTTCCACCAGGCTCCCCACTGGAGCAGACAGTAGAGGAGCCCTGAGCAGCAGGCTCTCTGAAAACACCATCCCTCCACCAGGATCCCCACTGGAGCAGGCAGCAGAAGAACCCTGAGCAGCAGGCTCTCTGAAAGCACCTTCCTCCACCAGACTCCACACTCAAGCAGGCAGCAGAGGAACCCTGAGCAGCAGGCTCTCTAAAAGCACCTTCCCTTCCACCAGGCTCCACACTGAAGCAGGCAGCAGAGGAACACTGAGCAGCAGGCTATCTGAAAGCATCTTCCCTTCCACCAGGCTCCACACTGAAGCAGGCAGCAGAAGAGCCCTGAGCAGCAGGCTCTCTGAAAACACCTTCCACTCCACCAGACTCCACACTGGAGCCGACAGCAGAGGATCCCTGAGCAGCAGATTCTCTGAAAGCACCTTTCCTTTCCTTTCCTTTCACCAGGCTCCATACTGGAGCAGGAAGCAGAAGACCCCTGAACAGCAACTCTCTGAAAGCACCTTCCCCTCCATCAGGCTCCACACAGGAGCAGGTAGCAGAGGAGCCCTGAGCAGGAGTCTTTCTGAAAGCGCCATCCCTTTCACCAGGCTCCACACTGGAGCAGGCAGCAGAAGAGCCCTGAGCAGCAACTCTCTTAAGGCACCTTTCCCTCCACCAGGCTCCACACTGAAGCAAGCAGCAGAGGAGCCCTGAGCAGCAGGCTTTCTGAAAGCGCCTTCCCTTTCACCAGGCTCCACACTGGAGCAGGCAGCAGAAGACCCCTAAGCAGCAAACTCCTTGAATGCACCTTCCCTTCCTCCAGGCTCCACACTGGAGCAGCCAGCAGAGGAGGCCTGAGCAGTAGGCTGTCTGAAAACACCTTCTCCTCCACCGGACTCCACACTGGAGCAGGCAGCAGAAGAGCCCTGAGCAGCAACTCTCTTAAGGCACCTTTCCCTCCACCAGGCTCCACACTGAAGCAAGCAGCAGAGGAGTCCTGAGCAGCAACTCTCTGAATGCACCTTCCCCTCCATCATGCTCCACACAGGAGCTGGCAGCAGAAGACCCCTAAGCAGCAGACTCCTTGAAAGCACCTTCCCTTCCTCCAAGCTCCACACTGGAGCAGCCAGCAGAGGAGCCCTGAGCAGCTGGCTGTCTGAAAACACCTTCCCCTCCACCAGGCTCCACACTGGAGCAGGCAGCAGAAGAGCCCTGAGCAGCAGGCTCTCTGTAAGCACCTTCCCTTTCACCAGGCTCCACACTGGAGCTGGCAGCAGAAGACCCCTAAGCAGCAGACTCTCTGAAAGCACCTTCCCTTCCACCAGGCTCCACACTGGAGCAGCCAGCAGAGGAGCCCTGAGCAGCAGGCTGTCTGAAAGCACCTTCCATTCCACCAGGATCCACACTGGAGCAGGCAGCAGAAGAGCCCTGAGCACCAGGCTCTCTGAAAGCACCTTCCCTTCCACCAGGCTCCACACTGGAGCAGGCAGCAGAGGAGTCCTGAGCAGCAGACTCTCTGAAAGCACCTTTACTTTTACCAGGCTTCACACTAGAGCTGGCAGCAGAAGACCCCTGAGTAGCAGTCTTTCTGAAAGCACCTTCCCTTCCATCAGGTTCCACACTGGAGCAGGCAGCAGAGGAGCCCTGAGCAGCAGGCTTTCTGAAAGCACCTTTCCTTCCACCAGGCTCCACACAGGATCACGCAGCAGAAGAGCCCTCAGCAGAGGCTCTCTGAAAGCATCTACTCTTTCACCAGGCACCACACGAACAGGCAGCATAGGAGCCCTGAGCAGCAAATATTTGCATGAAAAGCATACTCTCTCCTTGGGGGAGCTTGCAGTGTGAGCTGTGTTGAAAATAAGTATTTAAGGGATTTGATTTGCTCTCTGCACAGTGCAGATGTGTAACTCTGTGTAATTGTTACCTTAATTAATGTAAATTTGGCAGAGTGCCACTGATAGTTCTTTGTTTGCATGTACTGCCTGTGAATGGTACTGAATTTCACAAAGTGCTTTAGGACTGTGTATTGTGTTGGGAGAAGCAGCCTACCGGTTGTTTACTTTGATTTTGAATCTGTTTAGAGACCCATTTCTTGCATGTTCTTTGTTCTGTCTCTGGCCAGATCCAGTCCAATCCAATCCCTCTGAAAAGAACTACTGAGTCACTCCCTTTTTGTATTTCTCCCCAGACTCTTGGAAGCACTTTCGCCTCCACCACACACCTCACAGAAGCAGGCAGCAGAACACCCCGAGCATCAGGCTCTCTGCAGCACCTTCCCTCTACCACACTCCCCACAGGGGCAGGCAGCAGAAGAGTCCTGAGCAGCAGGCTTTCTGAAGCACCTTCTCCTCCACCACACTCCACGCAGGAGCAGGTAACAGAGGAACCCTGAGCAACAGGCTCTCGGAAGGACCAATCTCCTCCTCCACTCTGCATGCAGGAGCAGGCAGCAGAGACTCCCTGAGCAGCAGGCTCTCTGAAGCACCTTCCCCTCCAACACACTCCACACTGGAGCAGACAGGAGAAGAGTCCTGAGCAGTAGGCTTTCTGAAAGCACCTTCCCTTCCTCCAGGCTCCACACAGGGGCAGGCAGCAGAAGAGCCCTGAGCAGCAGGTTCTGTGAAAGCACCTTCCCTTCCACCACGCTCCACACTGGAGCAGGCAGCATAGGAGTCCTGAGCAGCAGGCTATCTGAAAGCACCTTCCCCTCAACCAGACTCCACACTGGAGCAGACAGCAGAGGAACCCTGAGCAGCAGGATCTCTGAAAGCACCTTTCCTTTCCTTTCCTTTCACCAGGCTCCACTCAGGAACAGGCAGCGGAAGAGCACTGAGCAGCAGGCTTTCTGAAAGCTCCTTCCCTTCCACCAGGCTCCACACAGGAGCAGGCAGCAGCAGAGCCCTGAGCAGCAAGTTATCTGAAAGCACCTTCCCTTCCAACAGGCTCCACACTGGAGCAGGCAATGGAGCAGCCCTGAGCAGCAGGCTTTCTGCAATCACCTTCCTTTCCACTAGGCTCCACACTGGAGCAAGCAGCACAAGAGCCCTGAGCAGCAGGCTGTCTGAAAGCACCTTCCCTCCATCAGAATCCACAATGGAGCAGGCAGCAGAGGAACCCTGAGCAGCAGGCTCTCTCAATGCACCTTCCCTTCCACCAGGCTCCCCACTGGAGCAGACAGTACAGGAGCACTGAGCAGCTGGCTCTCTGAAAACACCTTCCCTTCCACCAGACTCCACACTGGAGCAAGCAGCAGAAGAGTCCAGAGCAGTAGGCTCTCTGAAAGCACATTCTCCTCCACCAGACTCCACACTGGAGCAGACAGCAGAGGAACCCTGAGCAGCAGGCTTTCTGAAAGCACCTTCCCCTCCACTAGGCTCCACACTGGAGCAGGCAGCAGAAGAGCCCTGAGCAGCAGCCTCTCTGAAAGCACCTTCCCTTTCACCAGGCTCCACACTGGAACTGGCACCAGAAGACCCTGAGCAGCAGACTCTCTGAATGCACCTTCATTTCCACCAGGCTCCACACTGGAGCAGGCAGCAGAAGAGCCCTGAGCAGCAACTCTCTTAAGGCACCTTTCCCTCCACCAGGCTCCACACTGAAGCAAGCAGCAGAGGAGCCCTGAGCAGCAGGCTTTCTGAAAGCGCCTTCCCTTTACCAGGCTCCACACTGGAGCAGGCAGCAGAAGACCCCTAAGCAGCAGACTCCTTGAAAGCACCTTCCCTTCCTCCAGGCTCCACACTGGAGCAGCCAGCAGAGGAGCCCTGAGCAGCTGGCTGTCTGAAAACACCTTCACCTCCACCAGGCTCCACACTGGAGCAGGCAGCAGAAGAGCCCTGAGCAGCAGGCTCTCTGAAAGCACCTTCCCTTTCACCAGGCTCCACACTGGAGCTGGCAGCAGAAGACCCCTAAGCAGTAGACTCTCTGAAAGCACCTTCCGTTCCACCAGGTCCACACTGGAGCAGCCAGCAGAGGAGCCCTGAGCAGCAGGCTGTCTGAAAGCACCTTCCATTCCACCAGGCTCCACACTGGAGCAGGCAGCAGAAGAGCCCTGAGCACCAGGCTCTCTGAAAGCACCTTCCCTTCCACCAGGCTCCACACTGGAGCAGGCAGCAGAGGAGCCCTGAGCAGCAGGCTTTCTGAAAGCACCTTTCCTTCCACCAGGCTCCACACAGGATCACGCAGCAGAAGAGCCCTCAGCAGCAGGCTCTCTGAAAGCATCTACTCTTTCACCAGGCACCACACGAACAGGCAGCATAGGAGCCCTGAGCAGCAAATATTTGCATGAAAAGAATACTCTCTCCTGGGGGGAGCTTGCAGTGTGAACTGTGTTGAAAATAAGTATTTAAGGGATTTGATTTGCTCTCTGCACAGTGCAGATGTGTAACTCTGTAATTGTTACCTTAATTAATGTAAATTTGGCAGAGTGCAACTGATACTTCTTTGTTTGCATGTACTGCCTGTGAATGGTATTGAATTTCACAAAGTGCTTTAGGACTGTGTATTGTGTTGGGAGAAGCAGCCTACCGGTTGTTTAATTTGATTTTGAATCTGTTTAGAGACCCATTTCTTGCATGTTCTTTGTTCTGTCTCTGGCCAGATCCAGTTCAATCCAATCTCTCTGAAAAGAACTACTGAGTCACTCCCTTTTTGTATTTCTCCCCAGACTCTTGGAAGCACTTTCCCCTCCACCACACACCACACAGAAGCAGGCAGCAGAACACCCCGAGCATCAGGCTCTCTGAAGCACCTTCCCTCCACCACACTCCCCACAGGGGCAGGCAGCAGAAGAGTCCTGAGCAGCAGGCTTTCTGAAGCACCTTCTCCTCCACCACACTCCACGCAGGAACAGGTAACAGAGGAACCCTGAGCAACAGGCTCTCTGAAGGACCAATCTCCTCCTCCACTCTGCACGCAGGAGCAGGCAGCAGAGACTCCCTGAGCAGCAGGCTCTCTGAAGCACCTTCCCGCTCCAACACACTCCACACTGGAGCAGACAGGAGAAGAGTCCTGAGCAGTAGGCTTTCTGAAAGCACCTTCCCTTCCCCAAGGCTCCACACAGGGGCAGGCAGCAGAAGAGCCCTGAGCAGCAGGTTCTGTGAAAGCACCTTCCCTTCCACCATGCTCCACACTGGAGCAGGCAGCATAGGAGTCCTGAGCAGCAGGCTATCTGAAAGCACCTTCCCCTCCACCAGACTCCACACTGGAGCAGACAGTAGAGGAACCCTGAGCAGCAGGCTCTCTGAATGCACCTTCCCTTCCACCAGGCTCCCCACTGGAGCAGACAGTACAGGAGCCCTGAGCATCAGGCTCTCTGAAAACACCTTCCCTTCCACCAGGCTCCACACTGGAGCAAGCAGCAGAAGAGTCCAGAGCAGCAGGCTCTCTGAATGCACCTTCCCTTTCACCAGGCTCCACACTGGAACTGGCACCAGAAGACCCTGAGCAGCAGACTCTCTGAAAGCACCTTCCTTTCCACCAGGCTCCACACCAGAGCAGGCAGCAGAAGAGCCCTGAGCAGCAGGCTTTCTGAAAACACCTTCCCTTCCAATAGGATCCACACAGGAGCAAGCAGCAGAGGAGCCCTGAGCAGCAGGCTCTCTGAAAGCACCTTCCCTTCCACCAGGCTCCGCACAGGAGCAGGCAGCACAGGAGCCCTGAGCAGCAGGCTGTCTGAAAGCATCTTCCCTTCCACCAGGCTCCACACTGGAGCAAGCAGCAGAAGAGTCCTGAGCAGTAGGCACTCCGAAAGCACCTTCCCCTCCACCAGGGTCCATTCTGGAGCAGGCAGCAGAGGAATCCTGAGCAGCAGACTCTCTGAAAGCACATTCCCTTCCACCAGCCTACACACTAGAGCAGGCAGCAGAGGAGCCCTGAGCAGCAGATATTTGCATGAAAAGTATACTCTCTCCTTGGGGGAACTTGCAGTGTGAACTGTGTTGAAAATAAGTATTTAAGGGATTTGATTTGCTCTCTGCCCAGTGCAGATGTGTAACTCAGTGTAATTCTTACCTTAATTGATTTATATTTGGCAGAGTGCCACTGATAGTTCATTGTTTGCATGTATTGCCTGTGTATGTTACTGAATTTCACAAAGTGCTTTAAGACTGTGTATTGTGTTGGGAGAAGCAGCCTACCAGTTGTTTAATTTGATTTTGAATCTGTGTAGAGACCCATTTCTTGCATGTTCTTTGTTCTGTCTCTGGCCACTATGTTTGTTACACTGAATCCAGTTCAATCCAGTCCCTCTGTAAAGAACTACTGAGTCACTCCCTTTTTGCATTTCTCCCCAGACTCTTGGAAGCACCTTCCCCTCCACCAAGCTCCACTCAGGAGCAGGCGACAGAGGAGCCCTGAGCAGCAGGCTCTCTGAAGCACCTTATCCTCCACCACGCTCCACACTGGAGCAGACAGCAGAAGAGCACTGAGCAGCAGGCTTTCTGAAAGCACCTTCCCCTCCACCGGACTCCAAACAGGAGTGGGCAGCAAAGAAGCCCTCAGCAGCAGGCTCTCTGAAAGCACCTTCACTTCCACCAGGCTCCCCACTGGAGCAGACAGTAGAGGAGCCCTGAGCAGCAGGCTCTCTGAAAACACCTTCCCCTCCACCAGGCTCCCCACTGGAGCAGGCAGCAGAAGAACCCTGAGCAGCAGGCTCTCTGAAAGCACCTTCCCTCCACCAGACTCCACACTCAAGCAGGCAGCAGAGGAACCCTGAGCAGCAGGCTCTCTAAAAGCACCTTCCCTTCCAACAGGCTCCACACTGAAGCAGGCAGCAGAGGAACACTGAGCAGCAGGCTATCTGAAAGCACCTTCCCTTCCACCAGGCTTCACACTGAAGCAGGCAGCAGAAGAGCCCTGAGCAGCAGGCTCTCTGAAAACACCTTCCACTCCACCAGACTCCACACTGGAGCAGACAGCACAGGATCCCTGAGCAGCAGATTCTCTGAAAGCACCTTTCCTTTCCTTTCGTCAGGCTCCATACTGGAGCAGGAAGCAGAAGACCCCTGAGCAGCAACTCTCTGAAAGCACCTTCCCCTCCATCAGGCTCCACACAGGAGTAGGTAGCAGAGGTGCCCTGAGCAGGAGTCTTTCTGAAAGTGCCTTCCCTTTCACCAGGCTCCACACTGGAGCAGGCAGCAGAAGAGCCCTGAGCAGCAACTCTCTTAAGGCACCTTTCCCTCCACCAGGCTCCACACTGAAGCAAGCAGCAGAGGAGCCCTGAGCAGCAGGATTTCTGAAAGCGCCTTCCCTTTACCAGGCTCCACACTGGAGCAGGCAGCAGAAGACCCCTAAGCAGCAGACTCCTTGAAAGCACCTTCCCTTCCTCCAGGCTCCACACTGGAGCAGCCAGCAGAGGAGGCCTGAGCAGCAGGCTGTCTGAAAACACCTTCCCCTCCACCAGACTCCACACTGGAGCAGGCAACAGAAGAGCCCTGAGCAGCAACTCTCTTAAGGCACCTTTCCCTCCACCAGGCTCCACACTGAAGCAAGCAGCAGAGGAGCCCTGAGCAGAAACTCTCTGAAAGCACCTTCCCCTCCATCGTGCTCCATACAGGAGCTGGCAGCAGAAGACCCCTAAGCAGCAGACTCCTTGAAAGCACCTTCCCTTCCTCTAGGCTCCACACTGGAGCAGCCAGCAGAGGAGGCCTGAGCAGCAGACTCTCTGAAAGCTCCTTCCCCTCCACTACACTCCATACAGGAGCAGGCAGCAGAAGAGCACTGAGCAGCAGGCTTTCTGAAAGCACCTTCCCTTCCACCAGGCTCCACACTGAAGCAGGCAGCAGAGGAGCCCTGAGCAGCAGGCTGCCTGAAAGCACTTTCCCTTTAACCAAGCTCCGCGCAGGAGCAAGCAGCAGAAGAGCCCTGAGCAGCAGGCTCTCTGTAAGCACCTTCCTTTCCACCAGGCTCCACACAGGAGCAGGCAGCAGAAGAGCCCTGAGCAGCAGGCTTTCTGAAAGCTCCTTCCCTTCCACCAGGCTCCACACTGGAGCAAGCAGCAGAAGAGCGCTGAGCAGCAGGTTTTCTGAAAGCACCTTCTCCTCCACCAGGCTCCACACTGGAGCAAGCAGCAGAGGAGCCCTGAGCAGCAGGCTGTCTGAAAACACCTTCCCCTCCACCAGACTCCACACTGGAGCAGGCAGCAAAGGAACCCTGAGCAGCAGGCTCTCTGAAAGCACCTTTCCTTTCTTTTCCTTTCACCAGGCTCCACACAGGAACAGGCAGCGGAAGAGCACTGAGCAGCAGGGTTTCTGAAAGCTCCTTCCCTTCCACAAGGCTCCACACTGGACAAGCAGCAGAAGAGCCCTGAGCGGCAGGCTCTCTGAAAACACCTTCTCCTCCACCAGACTCCACACTGGAGCAAGCAGCAGAGGAACCCTGAGCAGCAGGCTCTCTGAATGCACTTACTCTTTCACCAGGCTCCACACGAACAGGCAGCAGAGGAGGCCTGAGCAGCAGATATTTGCATGAAAAACATACTCTCTCCTTGGGGGAGCTTGCAGTGTGAACTGTGTTGAAAGTAAGTATTTAAGGGATTTGATTTGCTCTCTGCCCAGTGCAGATGTGTAACTCTGTGTAATTTTTACCTTAATTGATTTATATTTGGCAGAGTGCCACTGATAGTTCATTGTTTGCATGTATTGCCTGTGTATGTTACTGAATTTCACAAAGTGCTTTAAGACTGTGTATTGTGCTGGGAGAAGCAGCCTACCTGTTGTTTAATTTGATTTTGAATCTGTGTAGAGACCCATTTTTTGCATGTTCTTTGTTCTGTCTCTAGCCACTATGTTTGTTACACTGAATCCAGTTCAATCCAGTCCCTTTGTAAAGAACTACTGAGTCACTCCCTTTTTGTATTTCTTCCCAGGCTCTTGGAAGCATCTTCCCCTCCACCACACATTACGCAGGAGCAGGCAGCAGAACACCCCTGAGCATCAGGCTTTCTGAAGCACCTTCCCCTCCACCACGCTCTCCACAGGGGCAGGCAGCAGAAGAGTCCTGAGCAGCAGGCTTTCTGAAGCACTTTCTCCTCCACCACACTCCACGCAGGGGCAGGCAGCAGAGGAGCCCTGAGCAGCAGGCTCTCTAAAGCACTGATCTCCTCCTCCATGCTCCACGCAGGAGCAGGCAGCAGAGACACCCTGAGCAGCAGGCTTTCTGAAAGCACATTCCCCTCCACCAGGCTCCACACTGGAGCAGGCAGTAGAGGAGCCCCGAGCAGCAGGCTCTCTGAAAGCACCTTCCCCTCCACCAGGCTCCACACAGGAGCAAGCAGCAAAGGAGCCCCGAGCAGCAGGTATTTGCATGAAAAGCATACTCTCTCCTGTGGGGAGTTTGCAGTTTGAACTGCGTTGAAAATAAGTATTTAAGGGATTTGATTTGCTCTCTGCCCAGTGCAGATGTGTAACTCTGTGTAATTTTTACCTTAATTAATTTTAATTTGGCAGAGTGCCACTGATAGTTCATTATTTACATGTACTGCCTGTGTACGGTACTGAATTTCACAAAGTGCTTTAAGACTGTGTATTGTGTTGGGAGAAGCAGCCTACCTGTTATTTAATTTGATTTTGAATCTGTGTAGAGACCCATTTCTTGCATGTTCTTTGTTCTGTCTCTGGCCACAGTGCTTGATACACTGAATCCAGTTCAATCCAGTCCCTCTGTAAAGAACTACTGAGTCACTCCCTTTTTGTATTTCTCCCCAGACTCTTTGAAGCACCTTCCCCTCCACCACACACACCACACAGGAGCAGGCAGCAGAACACCCCTGAGCATCAGGGTCTCTGAAGCACCTTCCCCTCCACCACACTCTCCACAGGGGCAGGCAGCAGAAGAGTTCTGAGCAGCAGGCTCTCTAAAGCACTGATCTCCTCCTCCATGCTCCACGCAGGAGTAGGCAGCAGAGACGCCCTGAGCAGCAGGCTCTCTGAAAGCACATTCCCTTTCACCAGGCTCCACACTGGAGCAGGCAGCAGAAGACCACTGAGCAGCAGGCTCTCTGAAAACAGCTTCCCTTCCACCAGACTCCACACTGGAGCAGACAGTAGAGGAGCCCTGAGCAGGAGGCTCTCTGAAAGCACCTTCCGTTTCACCAGGCCCCACACTAGAGCTGGCAGCAGAAGACCCCTGAGCAGCAGGCTCTGTGAACACACCTACTCTTTCACCAGGCTCCACCCGAACAGGCAGCAGAGGAGCCCTAAGCAGCAGGTATTTGCATGAGAAGCATACTCTCTCCTTGGGGGAGCTTGTAGTGTGAAGTGTGTTGAAAATAATTATTTAAGGGATTTGACCAAACCAAGTTTAAGAGTCATGCCCCTCACCTACACCTTTTAATCCTTCTGCTTGTCCTTGCAGGGGACGTTGTGCTAAATCCTGGCCCAGCTAGCCCTATCACCACCCCCCTACAGACCTTTCCTAAATGTTTGAGGATTTTCCACATTAACACACATAGCCTACTCCCCAAATTGGACAAACTAAAAGTGTGTGTCTCTCAGTACTCCTCTGACATACTCTGCATAACTGAAACATTGTTGTCCTCCCGTGTCGCTGACTCATATCTGGCCCTCCCTGACTTTAACCTCTATCGGCAAGACCATGAAAAACGTGGAGGTTGATTGGCTATCTACTCCTGCTGCTTCTCAAAGGGACACTGTCAACACATTTTGCATCATATTATTTCTAGATGAAAACCTACATTTTTTTAAAATTTTTTTTATGCGCCTCCCACACACCCCGACCGGCCACTCCTTCGGAACGCTAGCGCCTTCCTGCCTCCCTTCGACCTCCTGCCACCTGCTCCCAGCCCCAATTGCAGCCTACCTTGGGTAGCCCAGTGTATCCCTATGCCAGGAGTGTCCCTCTCTTCCGGAGGGCAATGGCCTCACGGGCAACCTTTGCATCCCAGGTGCTGCGGGGCTAGATCCGGGCTGGCTCCGGGGCTTTGGGTGGCAAGGGCCCAGGTGCTCATCATCCAGTCAGACCGGGGCATAATTTCCATTTTCTGTGCCCCGGCTACCGCAGTTTTCGGCCTTGCGTAAGCACGCAGGGTATTCCTGGGGCAGGGGCGTGTCAAGGCTGCACGTCCCCAAGCTCGCCACCAATCCGCCCACAGGTCCCCAGGCAAATTCCCCCACCGGGGAGGGAAGCATCCAATGGACGCTTATAGAACCCCTCCCTTGCCAGTCTCCTCTCCTGGTACCTGGGCTCTGGGCATGAACCCGGGTCGCCAGCGTGCCGAGTGAACCTCTTCGCTCAGTGCCAAGGAGCCGGCTAACCCACATTTTATGATTGCTTATCTTCTGTAAAATTCTCTAATGTCACTATTTGTTTTATCTACTTTATTTTTTAGTAGAAATGAAATTTATGGTAATAGTGTAATTATAACCAACCTTGTTTTGCTTGAGATCCTTAATCAATTCTTATTTCGTACTTACTGAACATCACAAACAGCCTTAGACAGTGCAGCCAATCGTGATACAATAGTCTCCTCTCCTCTCCTCCCACTGCATCATGAGCGGCTAGACTGTGTCAGTCTGTTTCCAAGTCTAGGAAAGATGCAGTAGGTGTTGATTAAGGTATGTAAACAAACATGGTTTAGTGTGGTAACACCAGTATGGTGGGCAGTCTGTTTTTTGCTTTTAAAAATAAAAATTTAATCCAAATCAAGCAACCAACTACATCAACAATCTTTACAGAATGTGGGCAATCATAAAATGTGTTTTTTAAATGAGGGACACTTTGAGGCCTAAAGGGGGTTGACAGTGTCCCTTTAAAGTGCACTATCTCCCACCGTGAAGCAATCCACGGCTCCCACAAACTCCTCATGGTAAATTCCCAGCTTCCACTCCCCTTTTCGTAGTGGTTTTATATGCCTCCCCGAAGCTTCCCCCCTCATCCCTTATATCCTGCATCTCCACAGTTTTCACCCTCGCATCTGCAGGCGATCTTATCCTTGGTGACTTTAATCTTGACTGGCCCTCCCCCTTGTAACTTAATTCATGTCACCAGATTGAAGCTCTAAACCTCACAAGGCTGATCAAAGAGCCCACCCATACTAACCCCAGATCTAATACTCATTCCTACTGGACTGGGTACTCTCAACCCACCCCCATCTTATCTGCTCTGCTGGTATCTTAGCCAATGCGCTCAATGACCACAGCCCAACCTTTTGCATTAGGAAGTCTCACGCTCCCCCCCCCAAAATATATCCAGTACCGCCCCCTCAAATCCCTTGACATGACTAAACTACTCCACGACCTGGCTCGGTCAAACTGGTCTCTTGTCTTCTCCTTCCTTTCAGTCAACATTGCCCTCGCTCACGTCACATCCATGTTCTTAAAAGTCTGGGATGCCCATGCCCCGCTTAAAACTAAACTAGTAAAATGCAACCACCATCCCTGGATCACCCCTGATATTTTGGCCATTTGCAGAGAGCTCGATCTTGCTTGGCACCACTTTAAATCCTCAGGTAACCAGGGCTCCCCACAAGGCTTTTCGAGCCCTCCGCAACAGTTGCAGTAACAGTATCAGCCATGCCAAATCTGACTTCTTTAAAGAGCAACTGTCATGCTCTCTTCCAAATCTCCCCCCAAGAAACACAAATAACCATTACCTGCCCCCAAATTAAAATCATTCAAAAAAATTCCTTTAGGGAACATCCCCAATTTGGAAGGGAGGGATTGTATTTTTGCTCAGTGGAGCTCTGCCACACAGATCCTTTCCACTTCCTGGTACCTCTGCCTAAACTGATCTGCCACCGCACTACTGCATTTTGTGACATCACTATTTGAATAGCGCGGGGGCAAGCATCCACTGATTTAAATGGGGCTGTTTTAAAAAGTTAATTTTGGGTAGTTTAGATGGCCAGTTAGAATAAATCATGGACACCGCCTAACTAACAAGGGATCTTGCTTCTCCACCCCGCACCCTCCAACCCCTGTCACAGATGCCCTGTTTTCAGCTATCGCTAATTTCGCATCAGAAGTTCTAAGAGCTCCAGCTTCACTTAACCCTTCTACGTCAAGTCCCGATGGCCTGTAACCGTGGCTCCACAAAATCTCGGCCTCCTCTATTGTTACTCCTTTAACCTTCATCTTAAATCTTTCATTCTCCACAGCTATGGTCCCCACAGCTTGGAAGTGTGCCACAATCCTCCCCCTCTTCAAAGGTGGTGACCCCACTGTCCCTGGAAATTACCGCCCCATTTCCCTTCTCACCTCCCTCACCAAAGTCCAAGAGTCCCTTATTCTCTCAAGGCTCAATAAATTCCTTCTTGCTTCCAACACCCTCTCCCCATTCCAATCAGGCTTTAGGAACGTTCACTCTACCACCTCCTCTTTCTTACGCTTTACTGATGCAATTCATTCTGCTATGGACCTTGGCCAGGTCACCTCGGCTATCTTCATTGATTTGGCCAAGGCCTTTAACTCTGTCTCCCATCCTCTTCTACTAAATAAACTATACCTTGCTGGCCTTTCCCCTGCCTCTGTGTCCTGGTTCAGCTCCTACCTTACTGGCCATTCCAAGTCGGTCTCTATTCTCCTCCCTCCCCATCCTCACAGGTGTGCCTCAGGGATCTATTCTTGGGCCTGTTCTTTTCTCCCTCTTTATTAATGATCTCCCTTCAGTCTGCACCCATGCAAATATTCACACGTACAGTGCCTTCAGAAAGTATTCACACCCCTTGGATTTTGTCACATTTTGTGATGTTGCAAACTCAAAGTAAAATACATTTATCTGGGATATTTTTTCACATATCTACACAAATTACTCTATAATGTCAAAGTGGAATGAAACTTCTGGAATTTTTTGTACATGTAATTTAAAATAAAACCTGAAATGTCTTGATTTGATAAGTATTCACCCCCTTTGCTATGACACTCCAAATTAAGCTCAGGTGCATCCAATTTCCTTGTGAGATCACTCTAAAACTTGAATGGAGTCCACCGGTGGTCAGTTCAAATGGTTGACATTATTTCAGAGCAAATACACCTGTCTATATAAGGTCCCACTGTTGACAGTGCATGTCAGAGCAGAAACTCTACCGTGAAGACCAAGAAGCTGTCCGTAGAACTCTGTGATAGAATTGTGAGGAGGCATAGATCTGGGGAGGGGTATAAAAACATTTCTAGGGTGTTGAAAGTTCCCAGGAGCACAGTCAAGTCCATCATTAGGAAATGGAAAGATTATGGAACCACCCAGACTCTTCCTAGAGCAGGCCGTCCTCCCAAACTAAGCAACCTGGCAAGAAGGACCTTGGTCAGGGAAGTGACCAAGAACACAATGACCACCCTGACAGAACTACAGAGTTCCATGGCTAAGATGGGAGAACCTGTCCAGAGGACAACAATCTCTGCAGCACTTCACAGATGTGAGCCTCTATGGTAGAGTGGCAGACGAAGCCACTCCTGAGAAAAGGGCCACATAATAGCATGCCTGGAGTTTGCAGAAGGCACGTGGCAGACTCTGAGACCATGTGGCAAAAGATTCTCTGGTCTGATGAAACAAAAATTTAACTCTTTGGCATGAATGCAAAGCGCTATGCCTGGTGCAACCTGAACACAGCTCATCACCTGTGTATAACACCATCCCTACCATGAAGCATGGTGGTGGCAGCATCATGTTATGGAGATGCTTTTCAGCGGCAGGGACTGGGGCACTTGTCAGGATAGAGGGAACAATGAATGGAGCCAAATACAGGCACATCCTTGAGGAGAACCTGCATCAGTCTCCAAAAGACCTTGGACTGGGGCGAAGATTTACGTTCCAACAGGACAACAACCCCAGGCATACAGCCAAAGCAACACTGGAGTGGCTTCGGAACAAGAAGGTGAATGTCCTTGAGTGGCCCAGTCAAAGCCCAGACTTGAATCCCATTGAGAATCTGTGGAAAGACTTAAAGATTGTGGTTCACCGATGCTCCCCATCCAACTTGACAGAACTTGAGCAAATCTGCAAGGAAGAATGGGCGAAAATCCCCAAATCCAGATGTGCAAAGCTGATACACACATACCCAAGAAGACTCAAAGCTGTAATTGCTGCCAAAGGTGCTTCTACAAAGTATTGGCTCAGGGGGGTGAATATTTAAGTAAACAAGATATTTCAGTTTTTAATGTTTCATAAATTTTTGTTACAGAATAAAATTATTTTTGTCCCTTTCAACTGTTGAGTATGCTGTGTGAATCAAGGGGGAAAAAATCATTTCAATGCATTAAAAATTCTGGTAGTAACACAACAAAATGTGAAAAAATCCAAGGGGGGGGGTGAATACTTTCTGAAAGCACTGTATGTGGATGATACCGTGCTTTTTCTGTCCGGCCCATATGTCCAGGCTGTCCAACCCCCCTTCAAAGCAATCTCTCAGCAGTCACAGCCTGGTTCCATGCCAACTGCCTAAAACTAAACATAAAAAAACCTATAGCCATGACCTTTGAATCTAAACAAAATTCACCAGGCTTCCCACCATCCCAGTCTTCTCTGCTGCCAACACTCCTCTAGACAACGTCCCCAACTACAAGTACCTCAGGGTCTGGCTCAATCCCTCCCTTGACTTCTTGTCCCACTTTAATGCTCTACACTCCAAGCTGCACCCTAAACTTGGGCTACTTTACCCCCATAGACAGTCTCTCCCTTCCTGTAAGACGTGATCATATGGTTAAAAGGATCCTCCCAGTTCTTGATTACAGATACATAGTTTACAGTGCTGCCCCAGCCACCTCCCTTGCCAAACCTGATGTCCTGTTTCATGCCTTCTGTAGGTTCACCTCTAACCCCCCCCCTTAACACACCACTGTGACCAATATGCCTCCCTTTCTCTCCAATCCCTCGCTCAGAGACGCTTCTTACACTATTTCACCTTCATCACTAAATACTGGTTTGGAACCCTTCCACCCTGCCTTGCCTCCCTCCTTAATCCAGCTAACCCCCTCACCCTACAACTTGCGGTCGAACTGCGCCTGCACCTTTTCCCTCCCACATGTATGCACATCAGCTGGCAAACTTACTTTCTCCTATAGACTTCCTTTCCTCTGGAATAGTGTTCCCCTCCAAATCCATCTTTCTCTTCCTTCCCTGCCCTCAAGCGCCTACTCAAACCAACCCCTACTACTTCCTGTATCTGCTCCCCTTCCTAGTACTCACATACCCCTGGTTCTTTGCCCTCCTTTCCACTTGCTGCAATTCATTGTATATAATTCATTCTGTATAATCAATGTTAATATTGTTTTGTATATACAAGATATTTCTTCATTGTATTATTTCTTCATTGTATAAAGCATTATTTTTTATTATGTAAAATTCCTACTTTGTGTAACAACTTTGCTATCAATGTTGTATTATGAATTGTGGTATTTTATTCTTCTGTACCCCCTTCCCTGGGTTACACCTGGAAATGAGCTTCAGCTCATGGTGCCTTTCCCAGTTACCAACTTTTAAATAAATAAATAAAAATAAATAAAAGATTAGCTGTGCCCCATCACTGCCATAGCTCCTATCTTGTGATGTATAATTTGTGTCATTTTTCCCTTCATGGGATCACATGTTATGCACTGTATGTAACCCTTTATCTCGTAATAATATTTAGCATTTGGCACAAGACAGTCCTGACATTCCTGTGGCTAGGGTGTTTACCTGGCTTGGTCCTCTGGGAGGAAAAAGGGGCACACAAAAAGCATGTGTATTTTTACCGGGAACCAAGGTGGGCCATGGCACCAGGTAGCACCACTGAAAACACAGTCTACTCACAAACGAATGTCCACAACCAAACTACAGAAGTAGTAGGTTTTATGCTGACATGATGGACTGACAGAACCTTTACCCACTGGGGCTGCAGGTGCAGAAATGGGCACAACAAGCCCAAAAAACTCACAGTAGTGATTTACAACATTACATTTGTTCCAGACCCTCTTCTTTCTTAGCGGGTACAAGACATGAGTTTCCCGTCCATCCCTCTTCCGGCCTATGGACACAGGACAATGCTTGCACAAAATGGAGGAACAATGCTGAGTTCACAATTTGCTAGTTTCCATCCTTTTCCAGGAGATGAACTACGCTGGGTTTACTTATCCCGGGGTAGGCAATGCCAGGCTATCCCATTACCAAAGTTTCAAATTCACAAAGTCTTTCCTGGACAAGGCATGTCCATAAAACTGTGAGAAACAGTTCAGGAACATTTCCAAAACTGAGAAAAAGGCTATCTCTGCATTGTACCAGTCAGAAGTGAGTGTGGTTCCAGTTCTGGTTAGTGGGGAGGCATGCTTTTCCAAACCAGTTCCTCACTATGAAGGCACCATTTGAATATTCAAACAGTCCTCCGAGAGTTTTGAGGAAAAAATGTCCCAAAAGGCAGAAATTCCCTGAGAGATAGGGCAAAACCTGGCCATTACGGAAACTGGGCAGCACTTTCCTGTTAAAAGTCTCTCAGAAATGGGGGCGAACCTCAGGTTTTACTCACAGTAACAGGAACCAACATCATTCAGGATTCTTCACATCCCCAGGGGCACTTCATAAGAGAAGGTCACCACCATGACTTGACGCAGATCTCTCTGTGACACTACTGGGGGCTGCAAAGGGTCAGGAGAGAGGGTGGCACCTCTTCTGAGGCTCTTCTCCGTCAGTACCCCAATCACACTGCACTGTTCTAAGTCAGAGGACCGAGTACAACAGCAAAATTCCATCATGGCTTATGCTGCTGTGAAAGCCACTCCCACTTGGAACCTTGGCCCAGCACAACTGATAGAGACTACTAAGGGAGCCCTTAACTCTATGCTGCCTACCTAAGCCCACTAACCAACACAGAGTTCTAGTAAGCCAAGGGGAACCCAAATGTTACATGTAATTAACATTATTGTTGTTTGTGCCAGTTTGCACACTGCTGTCAGTAACCCCACAAATTGTAAATATATCCATCTTTATTTCTGTCTATTTTTGGTATCCTAATTTTGCATTGTCATTGTTGTTTGTAATCAGCTGTACATTATTCTATTTCTGTACATTAGTTCACTTGTTTGTAAACAGTTTTCATGTTGGCTTTTACCTGAATGTAATTAATCCTGGGTTGCCCCTGATAAAGGGACTGTTGGTCTCAGTAGGCCTGCCTGGTCACCAAAGTTCAAATAAATAAAAGTTCCACTCCAGCGCACTGATCTTCTCGATTGTCAGGCAAAGGCCATTAAGTTTGAAGAGCCTCTCATCCCAGAAGTCCCCCCCAGTTCCCCACAAAGTGGTACCCTTTCTCCTGACTCATCCCTTTAACCACCCATTCAACTTCTTGCTCTCTTCCACCCTTGCTTTATCTTTCCATCCCCCTTACTCCACACAGGGAGCACCTTGAAAAAGGCCAGGGAGGCTGAGTGTGCCTGCAATCTGCCCCCAGCCTCTGAAAGTCCCGCTTCACTTGCATCACAGGCTAGTTCCCCAGATCATCGGTACCCAAGTGTACCAATAACCCCAGCTCTCCCCCTTCCTTTCCACAGTTCTACATATTCTATGTCCCAGATGGTTGATGCCTTAGGAAGGCACCTGACCATACCCACCCTCCACCCACTACCTCTCTACTACCTTGATCACAGGATTCCCAACCACTAAGGCTCTTCTAGCTGCCTTCTTACTATTCTCACCCTTGGGTGCTACCACGTCATTAGTCCCATTTCCCCCAACTGACTCAGAGACCCCCCCACACACTGGAGTCGAGTACCTGAGTCTCCTTCTGGTCTGTAACGCAATTTGCCACTGTGATGGTGTGGGTCTGGTTGACCTCCTTGTTGCTGCACCTACCCACCTCCCTTTCCAATCGCCCCACACACTGGATGCCAAACAGTTCCCCAATACCATTGCAACCCTTAGGTAGTGCTATCTCTAAGGTTACAACCCCTGCCTGTACTTCTGACCTCAGGTTGAGGGGCCTGGATTTGGTATTATGGTGCCTCCACCCAGAGTAACAATAGTGGGGGGTATCTACCTAACCTGGTATAGCCCTCTGGGAAACTATAACCACCACAAACCCACCTAGTGACCAAGTACATTGTAATAAGAGATAACCCTTTGCAGTAGTTGACACACAGTTAACAATGAGCATTAATGATATGCACACACCCCTTGCACTTACAACCAGGGACTGATCTTCAGCAACTCCCCTGGAACCCCCTGTAAAGGCAATGCTAGCAAGGCAAGCATACACTCTCAATACTGTGCACCAACTAAGAATATGCTCATAAGCCAGTTTAAACGTGAAACAGCAAATCAGGTTTATTAATGGGACGTGAACAAGGATGGGGCGTGAATCTAGAAAAATTATTACTTCACTGATTCATTCAGGTTACTATGCATGCATTCACTCTAATCCCCTAGTAAACAGTCTGACAACACTGGGTACCCAGATTGTTACACTGGCTGCCCAGAATTGCTGCACGGGGTGGTCAGCGTTGCAGCTGTTGTTGGGGCCCTTGATGGAAAGAAAAGGCAGTTAAACATGCATAAACAATGCTGTGGTTATTTGTATCCAGTGCCGGTTGGCACAGTCCTTTGTAACCCTGAAACACACTGGAGCAATCAGATGGTACCACAGAAAGATTCAAAGAAATGCTGCAGGGAGCTACCCTAGTTTACTTATGACACCAGTTGGTTGAGGAAGGTCTGGCAATATGAAAACCTGCTGCTGGAAACTGAAGAACATGGGGAAGCTGGGTCTGTATGACTCACCTCCGCTTCATAGCCTTTCCCTCCAGGTGGCCACAACCTGTGATTTCTTGCTGTGCAGGGTCGGGATCCCCAGTCTGGTCTCCAGTCAAGAAAATAATCCCTGGTGGAGAAATAGATGGCTTGGGCCAAGTTTGGCATAGGCCCAAGGCTAGATAAACATTTCTGGCAAAGTTCAGTTTGTTTGCTAGAAAAACCTCCAGATGGCAGACAGTTTGGTCACTAGTAAAGAAGGCTCCTTTCTGGCAAGAAGGAGTCCCTGAACAGTAAGCCGTGACCCACCATAAACATTCAGCACATTTAATGAGAACAGCATTCACTTCTTTACCTCTCAATTCGGTTTCTGGCCGGTTCACTATTTCGGTCACTTCACTGAGCAAACCTCTCAATTTGCAAAAACAGTTTCTCACACAACTCTTGGGCCGAATGCTTCACAGGAGCTCCTCTCGGTCCAATATCTCAAGCTGCACTTCTCCAAAGTCTCAAGCAAACTGCCACAGTTCAAAGATCAGCTTTGGATTAGTCCAATTACTGCTATCAACTGGAAACAATGACAGGAAGGCAAGTCAGGCCTTTCCCAGCCAGATCTCCACAGCTCCTTCTCTGGAGCTGCCTTTTGATGGCTCAAGCTGCTCCCTCCCTCAGCTGTAACAGCAGCTGACTTCTATTTTCTAACAGTTCTTGAACTAGTCTAGTTTTCTAGCAATCCAGTTGACTAGGGAAGCTGTCAATCACAGTTCTGATGCTCCCATTAGTGAGTTTAGGCGCCAACCTGTAAAACTACAAGAACTACAGCTTTCCTTCCCACGAGGCGCTTGAACTAAGGACCCCTCGAAGTCCTTTGTGTCCTAATTGGTCCAAATACCTGGAAGTCCCAGACCAAACATGGTGGCTCCCATTCAGATGAATAAGCTGCATGAAGGCAGGTCAAAGCAAACACTCTAACTCAAATATAACAACAGATCAGAAATAAACATTGACAGTAATAGCTAGAGCTCCCTCTGCCTCACTATTGACTGCAGAGTGAAGCAAATTAGGATGATGCCTGGCCAGTCACGAGCTTTGAAACACTTGGACCCAGCAAAGGCCATTTCCTGTATACACGCTGTATAATGTTTTAAAGGGACAGGCGCAGAGGCACAGCATGGCATTCTCACACGAATCAACAGGATCAAACAAATAACCATGGATTAACTACCTTTGCAGGAAGTCTGCCTGGCAGTGGGCATGGCTGGAGCCCATGTAGACACTCAAGATAAGCCCCCAAATGGGGGGGGTGCTACACCATATACCACATACACTTAACAGTTTGTTTCCAAAAAGCACCCTTCGCAAAGCAATTGCAAAAACAGAACACAGCTTTATTTAGAGGAAGGTCTAGGGAACGGGGTACCAGGAACAGGAGTAGCTGTAAAAAGAAGAAAAAAGTTAGAGCAATTAACAGTAACAAGGCCCGTAGGCCAGACCATCCCAGAACCCACCCCCAGTGGTACCAGTGAATGTCCCTCTGTCCTAGCTGAGTGCTCAGGTGTTCGCAGGCCTGCTCAGTGCTGCGGGTTGACTGGCATTGGGACCCTAGAAGCAATGAAGAGTGAAACATGAACAAGTAAACCTTTACACCCTTTGATTTCCAGGGCAAGCCCTGGATACTCATAATTCTGAAGAGCTGGGAGATTCCTGGAGTGGAGGGCTTCCCACAGCTCAGTCTCTGCAGATTCAGTTCAATGAGGGTAGAAACAAAGGGGCAGTAGAGAATGAAGCATAGACTTGGACTTGGTTGAAGGTCTGGTCACTTGTCACCTCGACTGGAGGTCTTGCAGTTTGTCCCCTTCAGCCTATTCAGGCCCTTTGCAGAGCTCCCATGCAAGGCTCACCAAACTACAGGGTACCCAGACCTAGGAGTGGTTCCACAGCCTGGCTCCCTCACAGGTCACGGGTGCCCTAGCCCCCCAGCATGCATTGGTGGTCCCCTGTGGCCAGCAGACCCCACTCAGTTGAGGTTAGCAAGTTCCCCACCTGACTCTAAGATGCAGCTGGAAAATTCCCTGGTTCTATTTTTCTCTCAGACAGGAAAACAGCTTTGGTGTGCAGTCAGACAGTTTCACAAATCTTTCCACTTTCCAGTGCCGTTTGGCAACAGATTCCCAACGTGCAGATCAACCATTCCCTTTCTCAGCTGGGTTTTAGCAGCAGCAGGTTTCTGAAGCATAGGACACCTGATCGCCACTTTCCTTTTACAGTCTCTCAGATTCAAAACAGTATCTACTTTTGCTCTGGCTCACGCAGTTTCCCGCAAGTCTCTTTGTCAGTTTGAGAATTTCTCACAGTCCCTCTGATGCTGGCTCTCTGCAGCAAACGATTCTCTTCAGAACCAGAAATATTCCCCAGATCCCTGGTTCATTCAGCAAAGGTGCACAGTTCCTTCCAATAGTAAAATCTGGTCACTTCAATCCTCAGAAACACTCCACATAAGCCCTGAGAAAGGCCTTAGACTTTTCTCCACACAGCACGGAGCCCTCTCAACTCAATCGGAGCCCAGAACAGACTGGCTCAACTGCCCAATGTCCCTGGGATTTCGCCCCAACTGCCGTCTGATTGGTTGGTTTCCGTCATCAAGTCAGAACCATAAGCCCTTTTTGATTATTGATTGGGAAAGTCTCTCGGCACCTGAAAATAGTTCACACCCCCTCCCATGAGCCCTCTCGCACGGTTTTAGGTGCCTGGTTAGCTGATTGGCTGTTCATTAGAGGTCAAAGGATCATAATATGGCTGCTGGTAAACAGTTCCCCTGGCAGTCCACATAGTGTCTCAACTTGTGAGGGCTAGTACAGCCAGAGTAAACATTCATATTTTATAATGTCCCAACAGAATTATAGATGCCCCTTTTTCCTGTTAAATTGCTGCTCTCTCATGAACATTTAACTTCCCCCCAGCCTGTTTCTGCTGCCGTTTCTCACTGTCCCCAGGCAGCAGGCAGGTAAGCAGTCTCTTCTCATTCCTATTTAAATGACCTCATTAATATTCATGAGCCCTCTCGGAGCCCACAAAAGCGCTCATTGGTGCTACTTAAATAAACACAATTTTGGCTTTTCTGGAGTCTCCGGTCCCTGATTAGCTAAGAGGAGTGACTGGGAACACCGGAGAGGTGTCCAAACAGCCACCAGATTGGCCAAAACACAGATGCTTTCCTGCGCAT
The DNA here is from genome assembly GCA_016271365.2 of Neoceratodus forsteri. Classification (NCBI taxonomy): domain Eukaryota; kingdom Metazoa; phylum Chordata; order Ceratodontiformes; family Ceratodontidae; genus Neoceratodus; species Neoceratodus forsteri. Next base: position 77,288,451 of record CM028133.1, on the reverse strand, counting down.
GCGTGGACTGTCGGACCACACTGGAGTGCGAAAACAGGTCAGCAGCTCCGTGGTCCAGCTCTTCCGACCCCGCTTTGGACTATAAAATGATGCAGGGGCTGGATGGAGACATCAAAGGGCAAACAGGACCTGAAACAGAGCAGGGAAAGATGGGAAGAACGGGCAGCCTCAAGGCAAGCCAGGTAAGACCCCAAAGGGGGGGTTACAGTAGACTGCATCAGACTAATTTTGAATCGTTGTAGTCTGACATCTACTGTTACTAACAATCCCAGCCAGATTTCCCTGCAGCTGACATCAGAGCAGTAGGCAGCAGAGAGAAGATTCAATAGCCTGTAGTGCATGTTAGAGTTTATACAAATTCTGATCTTTTTTTGGCTGGTCCCTCTGCCCTCCATGGGCTATGTACAGTTACAGAGGACTGTACTTAGCCCCTGGAAAAAATCAATCCCCAAAAACATCTGATCAGAGATTATAAAAGCTCTAACATGCACCGCAGGCTATTGACTCTCCCAGTGCTGCCTACTGCTTTGATGTCAGCTGCAGGGGATTCAGAGATTTGTAGTAAATGAAGATGTCAGCTTACAATGATTCAGAATTAGTCTGGCATAATCTACAGTAAACATTACGTAAACCTACAAATGTTGCCCACAAAGTACACACTGGGATTAGCCCCACACTTGAGTGTGGGGCCCTTTGTTTTGACTGTTCCCCTTTAAAATGGAGGAGTAAAACGGTAGGGGTTGCAGGGAAAGCTATACCTCAGTTTAAACTACTGTTAAAAGGGAAAGCAGGTAACACCCTATCCAGGGTAAGGTGTTGGGTTGAGGATGGTGGTTGCTGGTCTCTGTGCCAAGCTGGCTAGGATCCAGAGGACCTCTTGCTCCAGCCAGGGGCCAGATATTGTCTAGGCAGACAAGGGCTGGCTGGACCTTGGTGGGCTCTGAGAGGGTGGGGTGGCAGATCAGGAGCACATCCCTCAGCCTGTGCCACTATAGAATTCTTTTGCCATTCTGGTGAGATGGGACTACCAAGAGGAGGCACCTGAAGTAGTGGCAAGGGAGGTTGTGTGCATGGGGGAGGTTCACCGAAGGGGAGGCCCAAGGTTGGAGGTAGAGGACCCCAGCAGAGGAGAAAGCAGCTTCTGGAGGGGGGACTCAGTTGTGAGGGGCATAGATTTGGTAGCAGGAATGGGTGGAAAAAGGGAGGTTAGGTGCCTATCTGGTGCCTCAGCTCAGAGGGATTGACAGCAGATCCTAAGGGTCGCTATGGCAGCAAGGCAGGAGCAGCTGGATGTCACTGTCCACTTGGAGACTAGTGACCTGGTGTAGGATGGCTCTGGGGTAGTACAGGGAGAGTTCACAGAACTGGGGAGGGGTCTAAGGCTGGTAGCACAAATGGTGGCATTCACCAAGGTGCTACATGTCTACAGCTGTGGGGAAGGTAGAGTGCTACACACCAGCAGCTTCAACAATTGGTTGAAGGAATGGTGCAGAGAGGAGGGGTTCAACTCGACTGGGGACTGGGAGCCAAGCTGGATGGATATGAGTCTATACAGAGGTGATGGCCTGCAACCTTCTAGAAAGGGGACAGCAGTCCTCAGCGGAAGGTTTAAATGTTACTTTGATGAACAGGTGGTATTGTATTACCAAAGGAGACATAAAATGATTATTTATATTTTTTTAACTGTCTTGTTACAAATGTAATTGAATGTTTAATTTCTTGTATGTTTTAAATGTTAAACTGTATGTCTAATTCTTCATCCAATAGTACCCCCCAACCCCAGTCGCACCGGGAGACGAGCAACTTGTTGTTCAGTGTGCCTTCCTGCTGAAACGTTTCAATAAATAAATAAATAAATAAAACTCCCTCCCACTCCCACCCCCCACACACACACATATGCACAGACTGAAGCAATGGGAAGAGCAGTTCTGAGGGAAAGAAGATCCCCAGGTCATAGGTTGAAGGAGACACAGGCATAGTAGGGAACAAGAGGGAAAAGAACAGATATGGAAAGAATGGTATTGAGGTGGAAAGGCACAAAGAGGGTAGCAAGGGGGGGAAGGAGAGTGAGGTAACTTTCAAGTAGCAGCAAAGACAGCAAGGCGGGAAACGGGGTTGCAGGCAGGGTGCGAACAAGGTGTGGAGAGCTATATGTGCCAACACAAGGAGTCTTGGTAATAAAATTCCAGGCCTGGATGCCATTATAGTGAAGGCAGACCTGGATCTTATGGCCATAAATGAGTCATGGTGCACAGAGAATCACAAGTGGGACTTGGCTATACCAGGCTACACTCAGTTCAGAAGGGATAGGGAGGGACAGAAGAGTGGAGGGTTGTGATGTATGAGAGGGAGGATATCAGAGTGACAGAAGTGCAAGGGAGCCTAGGGGCAAAGGATGGGTTGGAGGTGCTGTGGGTCACCTTGGAGACAGGAGCCAGAGCCACTGTTCACACTGGGTTGATATACAGACCTCAAACACAGGGAGAAGAATTGGTTAAGGCACTAGGGAACTTCATTAGAATGATGGCATGAAAGGGGGAGGTGCTGCTGGTTGGGGATTTCAATCTGCCGGGTATAGATTGGAGCCTTCCAGCCACAGTCTCGGCTAAAAGCAGGGCCATCCTCGACTCCCTGCTGGGGGTGTTTCTCAGGCAACTAGTCAAAGTACCCAATCAAGACTGGGCAAAGACTTGGTGCCCACAAACAGGGACAGTATTGCAAACGTCAAGGTGGGATGTCACCTGGAGACCAGTGATCTCCATACAGTGTAGTTTAACATAAAGATGGTAGCAGAGACAAACCACACAAGGATGAAGGTCCTGGACTTCAGGAGAGTAGATTTTAAGAAAATGGGTGAAAGCCTCAGAGATGGCCTAGCAGGGCTATTGCCAGAATAGGTGGAAGAACAGCGGGGCAGATTAAGAGATGGCATAGTGAAGGCAACAAACCTCTGCACAAAGGAAGTGGGCAAAAACAGGAGGAAAAGAGACCACGATGGTTCTCAAGGGAAGTGGCTGCATCTGCAAAGGTAAAAGTTAAAAGGGTGGTATTTAGGAGATTCAAAAAGACACAGGGGAAGAAGATAGGGAGGTGTACCAGGTTATTCAGAGGGAAGCAGGGAAGGTGCTGAGGAATGCAAAGGTACAGAGGAAAGGATTGAAAAAAGGAATAGCTAATGGAGACAAGTCCTTCTTCAGATACATAAGCAAAAAGAGAATGGCAAGGGGAAGGATTGTGAGAATAAAAAGGGCAGGGGTAAGGCTGTGCAGAGGAGGATCAGAAACAGGCATTTGTCAATGCCGAATGTTGCTTGCTTTTATGTGCTGTTTAGGTATTTGTAAGTGATAGTTCCATGCCTTCCTCCCAATACATCCACTGTGTCTTTCCATTCAGTATTCAGAGAAGAGTGGGAGGGGCAAGGGGCACAGCAGTACAGCAGTTGCCAAGGGGGTGAAGAGGTGGACAATAGTCCATTCAAAGGCAAAAGAGTCTCTGCAGGAGCTCACTAAATTGAAGGTGGACAAAGCGATGAAACCAGATGGCATACGCCCAAGGATATTAAGAGAACTGTGAAGGGAGATAGCAGTACCTCTGGCAGCCATGTTCACTGAGTTATTCAACATGAGTGAATTGGAGGAGGGCACATGTGGTCCCTCTACACAAGTCCAGCAGCAGGGAGGAGGCAGGGAACAATAGGCCATTCAGCCTCACCTCAGTAGTGGGGAAGATCATGGAGACATTGCTTAAAGAAAGGATAGTGGGGCATCTAGAAGCCATTGGAGCCCAGACCATAGACAACATGGATTCACAGTGGAGACATCATGTCAGACAAATCTGGTTGATTTCTTTGACTGAGTGACAAAGGAAGTGAATCAGGGTGGGGCAGTGGACAACGCTTACCTTGATTTCAGCAAAGCCTTTGACACCATCCCATATAGGAGGCTAATAAACTAGCTGGGTAGGCTGGCATGGGGAAAGGTGATAAACGGGTTAAAACTGGCTAACAGACAGGAGGCAGAGAGTGGTGTAAATGGTGTGCAGTCTAGGAGAGAGGGTCACCAGTGGGTGCTGCAGGATCGTCCTGGGGCCAGTCCTGTTCAAAGTCTTCATTAGTAACATTGCAGAATGTCTGAAGGGAATTTTTTCACCAAATTTTCAACATAGCCATTTTAAGACCTCTGCTCATGAACAGTGTCACTCTGATTTTCTTAATCTGTTCCAAACATTGACTGCGCACACCGAATGTGCCATTGTGCGCTACATGCACGGAAACACATTTTGGGCGACATGTGAAAAATGACAGCTGTACTGCTCATAAGGAGGTGTGGTAAAATGGCAAAGTAGAAAATCTGGAGTGCAAATATTAAAAATTTGCGAACTTACAAGCGATAGTGGAGACTCTGCACTGCGCTTCGTAAAACAGTAATTTTTAGGAAATTTTTCACCAAATTTTCAAACTAACCATTTTAAGACCTCTGCTCATGAACAGTGTCACTGTGATTTTCTTAATGTGTCCCATACAATGATTTCACACACCGACTGCGCCATTGTGCGCTACATGGACAGAAACATGTTTCTGGCAAGATGTGAAAAATGACAGCTGTACTGCTTATAAGGAGGTGTGGTAAAATGGCAATGATGAAAATCTGGAGTGAAAATATTGAAAATCTGCGAACTTACGAGCGTGTGTAGGATTAGCACAACAAATGCTCATAAAACAGTAATTTTTGGGAATCTTTTCACCCAGTTTTCAACATAGCCATTTTAAGACCTCTGCTCATGAACAGTGTCACTGTGATATTCTTAATCTGTCCCAAACATTGCGCTACATGCATGCAAACACATTTTGGGTGACATGTGAAAAATGACAGCTGTACTGCTCATGAGGAGGTGTAGTAAAATGGCAATGCTGAAAATTTGGAGTGAAAATATAAAAAATTTGTGAACTTACGAACGTGCGTAGGAACTGCACAACGCATGCTCGTAAAACAGTCATTTTTAGATATTTTATTCACCAAATTTTCAACATAGCCATTTTAAGACCTCTGCTCATGAACCGTGTCACTGTGATTTTCTTAATGTGTCCCATACATTGATTTCACACACCAACTGCGCCATTGTGCGCTACATGCGCGGAAACACATTTTGGGCATGATGTGAAAAATGACAGCTGTACTGCTCATAAGGAGGTGTGATAAAATGGCAATGTTGAAAATCTGGAGTGCAAATATTAAAAATTCGCGAACTTATGAGCGTGCGTAGGAACTGCACAATGCACACTCGTAAAAGTCATTTTTAGGAATTTTTTCACCAAATTTGCAACATAGGCTTTTTGAGAGCCCACCTTATGAACACTGGCACTGTCGTTTTGTTAATCAGTCCCGAAAGGTGATTTTGTGCAGTGACCACAAAATCACCATTCGGACCCAGTTAACGCCATGACAGTGACAGAAATCATGAGGAGAGGTCCCAAAAAAACCATGTTGAAAATTTGGTGCCAAAATTCCAAAAAATGCCCGAGATATGCAGCAAAGTTGAAAAAACCCTATCTATTCCATTATACAGCTTACCGGCATTTCCTCAGTTCGCGGCTGGCTTTGAAGAGTGCAGATGTGTTCCCAGTCCACCGAAGATCGTCGTGCTGAGGTCCGGAGGCAGGGTGTGGGGAGGCAGGGTGCGCAGTGGGTGGGTGCGGGTTGTGGGAGGGGGGCAGGGAGAAGCGCCGAGGGACAGTTTTTGTATTTACAGTTTTTTTTTTTTTTTTAATAAGACAACTAGGGACGTTTGCTACACTGGGGTGGGCTCCCAGTGTGGCAGCTGGAAGACTGTTTGGGGAGGGCTGGAGCCGACGGGGATTGGGCACCCTGTTGGCCATAATATTTTGCCATGCTGGGGTGGGCTCCCAGCATGGCACCTGGATGTTTTGGGGACCTGGAGCCGATGGGATTGAGCACCCCGTCGATGACAGATTTTGCCACACTGGGGTGGGCCCCAGCATGGCACCTAGAAGCTTTGGGGGCATGGAGCTGATCGGGATTGGGCACCCCCGCGGGTGGTACAGTGTGTGCATGGGGGAGGGGAAGCGCATGAGCATGCAGTATGTGTGCGTGTGTGTGTGTGTATGTGTGTGTGTGTGGAGGGGGGAGCTCTGCTCACTGAAGCAGACCTCTCCCTTTCAACTGTACGACCACTGCATTTTCAACTGCTATCATAGACAGCTGCAGCAGTGATTGGGGAACTGGGGCTGTGCCTGCAAACACACTGACTGAATTGGAAGACGGGTGCCACACCTCCGAAAACTCGGATGATGGCACTAAGTTTCTTGCACATGCGTGCAAGCAACATAAAAAGCAGATATCCTGAACAGATACTTCACAGTGGAGGACAGGGGAATGGAACACATAGAAGCAGCAGAAACACTGGGAGGAGGTAGATGGGCACTAGTCCATTTACAGGTGAAAGAGTCCTGAGAGGACTTGCAAATCTGAAAGTTGATAAGCAATGGGGTCGGGCGGGGTACATCTAAGGGTGCCAACAGAGCTCAGGGAGATACTGGCTACACTTTTGAGAGCCCTATTCAGCAACTCACTGGAAATAGGTGAGGTTGCAAAATACTGGAAGAGGGCAAATGTAATCCCCCTCCGTAAGAGCAGCAGTAGGGAGGAGGCTGGCAACCATAGGCTGGTCAGTGGTGGGGAAGTTAATGGAAACACTATTAAAAGAATAGCTAGTGGAGTATCTTGAACCCAGTAGGTTACTAGACCCAAGGTAGCATGGATTCATGGGGGAGAGGCCATGTCAGATGAACCAGATCGATTTCTTTGACTGGGTGACTAGGGAAATAGATCAGGATAAGGCGATGAATATGGTCTGTTTAGACGTCAGCAAGGCCTTCCACCATACCACGTATGAAGCTTATAAGGAAACTAGGAAGTTTAGGAGTGGAACCCAAGGTGGTAAACTGGGTAAGAAACTGGTTGAAGCAACAAAGGGTGGTGGTAAACAGCCCTCACTCTAATGAGGGGAGAATGACCAACAGGGTACCTCAGAGCTCAGTGCTGGGACCATCCCTCTTCAATGTCTTCATAAGCAACACTGCAGAAGAGCTAGAAAGGAAGGTATTCCTCTTTGCAGATGACACCAAAATCTGCAATAGAGTGGATACTCTGGAGGGGGTGGAGAGAATGAGTACAGAACTGACAAAACTCAAGGAGTGGCTGCAGGTATGGCAGCTGGGTTTTAATGCAAAAAAGTGCAAAATCATGCACCCAGAAACACAGGGGGTGTATAGAATGGGTAAAGCTACCAACAGTCCCCATTTTCCCAGGACAGTACCTATTTTAGGCAGCATGTCCCAGTGTCCCCACAAAGTTTGCAAAATGTCACTTTTGTCCTGGTTTTTGCTTACTTGTCCCAGTTTTGTCCCCCTTTTTTTTTTTTGCTGGCTACTAATCTGTGATAGTAATTTCAGCACTACTGTGGCACTGCTCAGGCTGGACAGCAGTTTGCAACTACAATCCCTGTGCCTGTGTTGCACTGCAAGCATGTCAGTGGGAGCACAGTAAAGCATGTTCCTTCCTGTTAGATTAGAATGGGTAGTAGTGCAAACAAGCACATGTGGACGTCTGCCTGCCAGCAGCTGAGAGGTACTCCAGACAGGGAAGAGACCGGCAGCAGTGGACCAAGGTACCCAAACAATCTAGTGTGGTGGTGGGAGTCACTGAAGTGATGTTTGCTCAGCAAATGAGGTGAGTGTAAGTGGGTTGGATGGGATTGTCAGGAGGAGTAATACATGCAGCTCGAATGTCTGATCACAATTTAACACAGGTTTGCTTCTAATGAACTTTCTGCACATCATGGTTTGGAACTTGCCGTAGCATAATGATGTGTTATTTTAACCTGGATGCTGCTGGTGTTACTATGGGGCAGCATGGCTACAGCAAGCAGCAAAATTTGATTGGGTGCAGTGTTGTCTGCGGCAGTGCCCATGGGAGTGACATGGTGGTGAGGGGGGGTGTCATGGTCAAGATGGACCGTCCCAGTTTTAGGCCTTGGAAAGCTGGTAGCTTTAATAGGGGAGGTATTGATTGTCACAAAGCAGGAAGGGACCTTGGAGTTATCATATCTGTTTACCTCAAGGTGGTGGGGCAGTGCGATAAGTCAGTAGGCAGGGCCGGTGGGATACTGGGGTGCACAATGAGGGGACTCACCAGCAGGACAGAGGTAGTGTTGCCACTGTATTGTTGTTGAAATCCTACATGGAATATTGTGTCCAGTTTTGGAGATCACATAGATACATAGACAGTGGCAGCAGATAAGGGCCTGTGCCCCACCCAGTCTGCCCATTTGAGCTTGTAAATTCAGTTTATGTTTTCCTAGAAGTCTGTTGCCCCTTACCCCTGACCTCCAGAATTCCTTTATGTCTATCCCATGCATTCTTAAATCCCGTGATTGTTTCATCCCCCACTACTTCCTCTGGCAGGGTGTTCCACTTGTCCACCACCCGTTCTGTGAAGAAATTCTTCCTCACGTTTCCTCTGAATCGTCCTCCCTCCAACTTCATCCCATGCCCTCTAGTCCTGGAACATCTTTTTTGCTTAAAAATAGGGTATTCCTGCACCCTGTTCCTCCCTGTAAGATACTTGTATGTCTCTAGCATATCCCCTCTCTCTCTCCCTCCTCTCCTCTCCTCCAGGGAGTACATATTCAGTTCCTTCAGCCTGTCCTCATAGGACCTGTGATGCAATCCATGTACCATCTTTGTTGCCCTCCTCTGAACCTTGTCTACCCCTTCCTCCCTCTATTCGTCTAGGGGTAACAATGATAAAACTTAGAACCTGAGTCCTCCAGCAAGTAGCATATAGCTTCATATAACATATAACAAAATGCAGGCCTTACCTGACAGGTGAAATTTTAAGCACTAACAGGCCTCATCTTACTGGGCTGATGCTAACCCGCACACCGCTGTACCTCTCTGATGGTCTCAAGTGGGAAAGGAGAAGGAACCTTCTTCGGAGGGATCAATCAAGTTAGTTCATTCAAAAACTCAGCACAAACCATGTAAAAGTCAAATGTGAGCTGTGTTTTTCAGCAGAAGAGACATACCTTGAGGTCTAATTCTGCTGGCATTGTCATATGATGATATTAATGATTTATATAATAAACAAATATATGGAGCTGCTCCATGGGGCTGGGAGGATACGGGATGGACAAGCAAAAAGGTACTGCAGGCTAGAACGCTGGGTCACCACAGGCCTGGAAAAATAGACCAGAACAGGCTCCACGCATATATCGGCAAGCTGGAATCAAGGCTTGCACCCACCAAACACATTTTTCTTAACCACCATTTCCAGGGGAGTGCCTAACTCCCCTACACCTCTGGACTTTATGGGAACTGGGGCCTGATGCTGCCTAAATCCCTTACCGTGGCTGCTCCATATCCTTTTTCCTAAAGCCAGAACTAGATGCTGTTCCCACCTCCATACTGGGTTACACAGTGACTTAAGCAAATAAGCTGGACGAACGACTCCCTCCTTCTGTTACAGCTTTTCCCCTGCACTCCTTCATGGGTCTGACATGGGTCCTGCCCCAGACATGGGCATGGCAGGCCCAATAAAGCAAATCCCAGAGTTCAGGCCCTCCAACCTTACCTTCAGCAGTGTGCCACATGGGAAAAATGACCTCCCTGAAGCTGCCACCCCCAAGGGGCTCTGTTACGGCCCTGCCATCACTGCAATAGCCCCACTGCCATGTCTACACCAATTCAGGGTGAAGGGACCCCAGCCTCCAGATGTTGCAAACTTCCTTCTCCACATCCTGAATCCTTCACCAAAAAGACAAAAGCTCCCCTAACCCCAACAGTCACCAACTCCTGCCACCCTCCCCCACGGAGGCACCATGTGACACACCACTTCTGTACAGGCCGGTACCTTCTGGGCTGGGGGGTTTAGGCCCCATCCACACTTGCCCTACCAAACCCGCAGGCTCTCCCTCTCTTTCACTTTCCCCGACACCAGCAGCCCCAGTCTTATATATGGGCAGAAAACACCGCCCCTAGGGGCACAGCTCAGGAAATGCTCAAATCTAACCTAAAGGGAGGGGGGAGAAACCAGGATAGTGATGCACACATCTTAGGAAGGACATGGGCAGGATGTAGGTTGTCCAGAGGAGGGCAAATAAAATGGTGCAGGGACTGCATCAAAAGCCCTACGAGGAGAGACTGAGGGATCTCAGTATGTGCACCCTGGAAGAGAGGAGAGAGAGGGGGACATGACAAAGACCTATAAGTACCTCACAGGGGTGAACAAGGTACAGGAGGGGAGTATTTTTCAGAACAAAGGTTCACTAGGAGAAGAGGGCATGCAGTGATGGTGGGAGGGAGTTTAGGAGGGATGCTCTTCTTCACAGAAAGAGTGGTGGAAGCCTGGAACAGTCTACCAGTCCATGAAATGCACCCTTGGTAGAAGCATTTAAAAAGAGATTAAAAATGTACTTGTTTTTGCAAGCCTTTGATTTACCGGTCTGTCAGACACTGTGGCTACCTGCCGCAGCAAGCCTGGAGAAAGGTCGTCCAAAAGATGATTCTCCCCATCCTTGATTTTGGCAATATAGTCTACTGCTCTGCCCCTAAATCCACCTTCTCCAGACTGGACACCCTCTTCCATTCCTTCTATCACTATATACTTGGCTGCCCTCCACTTACTCATCACTGTGGTCTGTATACCTCGCTCTCCTTTTCCTCCCACTATGCCAGACGTCAATCACATTGTATAAATTTACTTGGGAAATTCTAGCTTGGTTCTCTTCCCCCCTACTTATCCTCCCTCCTATCAACCCCTCCTCCCTCCTGCTATGCCCTCCTTGCATCCACACACAGAACACTAGCTCTTCCTCCACGGCATACTGTACAACATCTGGTCACGCTGCCTTCTTGCTCAAGTTCCCTAGTATCTGGAACTCCCTCCTTCTCTAAATTCGCTCTGTCCAATTCTACCACTCATTCTCCCTGCTACTCTAAGAGCACTCTGGTCACAGCTGCAGCTGCTCCTAACCCTCTTCAAACCACTCTGCTCCCATCTTTACTTCCATCCCTCCTAATCCTTCTTTAATCCACATTGTCCCCCTCTCTACATACCAAGTTCCCACCCCGTACTTCCAATTTTGCACCCCTAGTCTCCATCTGACTGCAACCTCCACTTCAACTTTCCCCATTTCCCCACCACTGCCCTATCCCCCCCCCACCTCCATCTTTATTGAGTCCTAGTACCCCTGGCAGGGTTCTCAGCATCCTGAAGGGATCTTGCTCCCATTCTCCCCTCTCTCCCACTTCCTACCCCCCCTTTCCTTCTCCTACTTCACCTTCCTCCCTCTCTCTCTCTCTCCCCCACTCCTCCTCTTCCTTTCTCATCCCATCTTGTCGGGTTCTTGCCCACTTGCAGGACTCTCAGCATCCTGAGGTGGTCTCACTCCTGGCATCTCTACATCTCCACCTCTCCTACTCCTATCCTGACCAAGTCCCAGCGTCTTGCAGGGTTCTCTGCATTCTGAAGGGGTCCTGCTCCAGGTATTCCCCTCTAATTCTCCATTCTCTTTCCTCTCTCCCTTCCTGCCCACAAGCTCTCTCCCCTTGTCTTTCATTACCTTCTAAACAGGTAACCTAGCACTACCTACTCCCCTGTATCAACCTGCCACTTCCAGCAATTTAAGGTGTCCACTCCCCCCTCCCCGGTCAACACCTTCCTTGTTTTACCTGTTTTCCTCATTGAGTTAAGGTATTGTCAATCCTATATTTTGTATCTCTAAATCACTACGAGACTTAACTCTATTGTAGCCTAGGTTAATGGACTACGCATGTGCCACACTTCTAGGATTTATGTAATTAGCTTGTTTTTGTCATTGGCTATTCTTGTGTGTTTTATGTATATTACTGTATATGTTTTTGCACTCCCCAGTATGTATCCCCTTCCCTCAGAACGCTTCTGGAAATGAGCTGTTCTCAGCTCACGTTGTCTTTCCTGGTGAAACCTTTCAAATAAATAAAGTTATCAGCATTTTGAACCATCTGCTTGATGGAATGTTTTAATCATTTAAGAGGTACTGTTATTTTATGTATTTGTATTTATTTATCGACTTATTTATTTACTTGAGTTTTGGTGACCGGGTAAGTCCACTGAGACAATTGCAGTCCCTTTTTCAGGGTTGACCCAGGGTCAAAATAAGTTGTCCAGAGACAGTGCAATAATACAGAAGAGCAATACAAAATGGCAAAAAAAAAAAAAAACTCACAGCTACTCTGCACACAGTCCCATCTCGCAGACCCCACCGGGTCTGCCTATACCACCAGTTCCACCTGACCTATTTAATCTGACATCTCAAACCCATTTATTTCCAGATCCAGCCCTGATTGGCCCACAGCCTGCACCTGTCTCAAGTAACCCACCAATGCCACTAGGCCCTTATGTCCCATGGTTGGAAAATTACCTAAGGTTGACTGACCAACTGCCCCCAGTCAATGAGCACATGCCTCCAGAAGAAGAGAGCATGGTGGACAGGTGGATTGCTGCAAACATACCACCCCCCAGATTTTAAGGACCCGACAATAGCCCGACCAATATGTTTAGTTTAGCTTTTTATTTTCCTAACTAATAATCATAATTGTAAAAAGTTTAATTTTGTTTTAACTGATTAACAATTTGTAGTCTATAGATGGATTTAAATGTGTTTGATCTTGTATTAACTGATTAAGGAATCTGTGACCTGATACTTATCAATGGTCTTAAGTGTCTTTGATCTAGTATTAATTGATTAACAACTTATAACCTGTTCAAATTAATTCTGCAACTCTAAAGCCTGAGCATGTATTTTTTCCTCCAACTTCTTATTAGAGCAAATTAGTAACCACCAGACAGCCTGTGTGATCATAAGGCCTGAGCGTAATCTTTTTAGGTACTTTCCTATAGTGTCTATAAGATAATCTAATTATATCTGTATAGACAAATTGCAAGGGGTTAGTGAAAGGTCAGCCCAACAGTATAGTATAAAATAGTAACCGCCTAGGTGATCACGGGCAGTCAACCCTGTCCTCTGAACACTATAATATACCATGACAGTAGTCAACTATGTCCTGCTGAGTAAACAACTGGCCACGTGAGTGCCAAGGTGCTTACATATATGGTGATATATTAGCCATGTTTTGTTTAAAACATAATGACACCAGGTTAAGATTACAGCCCCAAACAAGCCCACTATTTTAGGTAGAAAACTACTTTAATTACTAACAGATCATTCTGTAAAGAGGCCATGGAGACCTGAAAGACTATCATATCACCTAAAAACCTCCTAATTGTGTGCCTTGACAAAGAATATTTAAGAGCCCAAGAATCCAAAGCAAGTAGGAGTCTCAGAGGGAGAACCAAGAATCACCTCAACTCTTAGGACCTTATAGGAACATCTGGTACTGGTTCGGTGAGTTGTTAACCCATTTTAGGCATAGGACCTAAGAACTGGCAATCTGGCTTATGTTTTTATTCCTTTTTGTGACTACTTTAGTCAGCACCGGGAATATTAATTTATGCTTTGCACTGCTGTTCAAAAAAAATATAATTGTATCTTGAATTGTCACATCAGTTTAAAACTGTGACTGTCTGCTCATTTTACTGCCAAAACTACCTTGTAAGACTTAAATGTTCACAACAAAAGTAAACAATGTTATTCATAAACCCTGACTTTGGTATTTCTTCTCAGTTTAATATCATATAATTTAGAGCCATGTCTCTAGAAAAAGATAAATTGAAAAGTAAAACAGGTTTAGATTTCTGTTTCCTGTGTCATCCTGGTACACTTTAAGTAACTGTTCCAGTTTATATTCCTATGATTAAAGGTACAGATTTCTTATGTACAAAAATAACTACTCAAACATTTGGGCTACTGTATTAAGAATTCTAATAAAAGACACTGGTGCAAAATATATGACTATCATAGGCGTAGACAAACAGATAATTTAAAGGTAAATATGAAAATATTAAAAGAACAATAAAGGACTCATTGTCTATCGACAAGTAAACATGCCCATAAGAAAACTTTAGATTTTAATGAACACAGTAGCCTTCCTGGACTGACATCACATAGTCTTGGTCAGTCAAGTGTCACACGAGATAATCGTGACTGGTGGTATAGACCATAACACAGAGGTCACTCTTCCAACCGTCTGTGTTGTCATTCCTAACCTAGCCCAATTAGTTGACAACTTGAAAAAAATGCCAGTCTCCGAAGGTCTTGGTGAAAGCCATGTACATGATACTGAGTGAAAGGAAAGGAAAGTGTGGGCAGGACAGTAGTGTGGTGGGTAGGTAACTGGCTGGGCGGCAGGACACAAAGGGAGGTGGTAAATGGCTGTACAGAGGAAAGAGTGAACAGTGGGCTACCACAGGCATCAGTGCTGGGACCGGTCCTATTCAACATCTTCATCAGTGACATTGTGCAGGACCTAGAAGGCAGAATTTCACTGTTCGCTGATGACACAAAGCTTTGTAACAGAGTAGACACACCAGAGGGTGTAGACAGAATGAGAAGGGACCTGCAGAAACTTGAAGAATGGTCAGGGGTTTGGCAGTTGAAATTCAATGCAAAGAAGTGCAAAATAATGTATATGGGGCACAAAAACCCTGGCACAATATATCAGTTGGGGGGTGAGGATGTAGCATGCACCAAACAGGAAAGGGATCTTGGGGTTATCATCTCTGATGACCTCAAGGTAGGGGAAACAGTGTGACAAGGCATCAGGTAAAGCAAATAGGATGCTGGGATGTATAGGCAGGGGCATCACCAGCAGTAAAAGGAAGGTCATAATTCCACTATACAAGACACTAGTGAGGCCCCACCTGGAGTACAGTGTACAGTTCTGGATCTCTTACCTAAGTAAGGACATAGACAGGGCAGAGAAGGTTCAGAGGAGGGCAACAAAGATGGTATGTGGATTGCATCACAAGTCCTATGAGGACAGGTTGAAGGAACTGAACATGTACCTCCTGGAGGAGAGGAGGGAGAGAGGGGATATGATAGAGACATACAAGTATCTTACAGGGAGGAACAGGGTGCAGGAATATACTATTTTTAAGCGAAAAAGATGTTCCAGGACTAGAGGGCATGGGATGAAGTTGGAGGGAGGATGATTCAGAGGAAGCGTGAGGAAGAATTTCTTCACAGAGCGGGTGGTGGACAAGTGGAACACCCTGCCAGAGGAAGTGGTGGGGACTAGAAACAATCACGGGATTTAAGAATGCATGGAATAGACATAAAGGAATTCTGGAGGTCAGGGGTAAGGGGCAACAGACTTCTAGGAAAACATAAACTGAACTTACAAGCTCAAATGGGCAGACTGGGTGGGCCATAGGCCCTTATCTGCTGACACTGTCTATGTATCTATGTCTCTATGTATGAAAGTTATTTTTAACTTACTCCTTTCACAGCATAAGAATATATACAACAAGATGACACGGCATGAGTCATACACTTCAATAAAAGCTTATTTACAATGCATATACAATAGAAACTAAAGGCTACAGAACTAAAAAGCCAAAAGAAAGATGATGTGTATCGGGGGCAGGTAATGAGCAGGTAGTAAAAGAGGATAAGGACAAAAGGCAGGGATGGGGTGAGGTTTAGAGTCAGTCAGGAGTAGGAAATAGGGCATAGAGAGATATGTCATCAGTGGAAGCAGGAGCAAGATACAGAGGCTGAGAGAAAGAGGCAAACAGATTAGATTGGAACATAGGGAGAGAGAAATAAGACAGGATGGAGGGATGAAGGGAGTGCCAGTTGGTGACAGCCGAAAACGCAAAAGACCTTCGGGCGACGGCTAGACAGTTTAGGTTTTAAAAGAAGGGGGAGTGATTGCGATTGTTTTATATATTGTATGTTGCTTTAAGATGTACAGCACTCAGAGTCTCCAGGAGTGAGCGCTATATAAGAAATAAAATCAATCAATTAATCAAAAAGCAGAGGTGGTGGGAGCAAAAAAATGATGGGCTTCAAGCTTGTATGGGACAGGCACAAAGGAATCTAAGCAGGAAAGCGGGGATGGGGAAGTAGCCAGAGATAGAATAGTTACCTACCAGGCTTGGCAGAGAACACCAAAAGGAAGGAGCGCAGTGTGACTGGACTTCTCTATTGGGACTAAAGAAGTAGAACTCTTCTACTGGGACCTTTACTTTAGGGTAAAAAAACAAACAAAAAAAAATTAGTGTGTTTGTCTCAGCTACCTAAAGTGGTTATCTGAACAGTTATCTATGTGTAAATCTCAGGTGCCTGAAGGGTCTTGATTGCTGTGCAGTTTAAATTACTTGTAGAAAGATCTAGTAAGTAGGGGGAGTGGCTTAGCTAGAAGGAAACTAGATTTAAACACTGCCTTAGAAAGATTCTGTCAGAGGCTTGGCAGAGGACACTAGAAGGAAGGAGTGCTGTGTGACTGGACTTCTCTACTGGGACTAAAAAAGTAGAACTCTTCTACTGGGACCTTTAATTTAGGGTAAAAAAACAAACAGATACTAACATACTAAAATGCCAGCAGAATAGGCCTAACGGTCTTTCGTGTCTGCTCGTTTGGTCAGCCCCCAACCTGGGTGCTGACCTTGCTGGCCCCCTCGCCTTCTCTGGCTTCTCCCTTCCCAGTTCCGGATATTCTTGCTGCATTGGATTTTGCTTCCAGAACCCTTCCCCTGTACCTGTCCCACCCCCTCTTGAACCCCTCTACCGTCTCTGCCTCCACCAGCCCCCTAGGCAGCACATTACATGGCTCCACCACCCTCTCAGTGAAGTAGCACCTCCTCCTCCTTTCTCCCCTGAATCTTCCCCCCTCCAGCTTCTACCCATGCCGTCTAGTGGCCCCCTCCACCTTCCTTCGAAGCACCCTGACTGTTCCTCCCCTATTTACCCTCTTCATGTACCTGAAGACCTCTATCATGTCCCCCCGGTCCCTTCTCTCTTCCAATGTGTACATATTTAGCTCTTCGAGCCTCTCCTCATAGGTCCTGTCCCCCAAGCCCCAAATCATTTTGGTTGCCCTCCTCTGGACCCTCTCCAGGAGTTTAATGTCCCTCTTTAAGTGTGGCCTCCAAAACCAAAACTGCATGCAGTACTCAAGGTGCAGCCTCACCAAGCAGTTATACAGAGGGAGTATCACTTCCCTCCTTCTGGAGGTGATCCCCCTAGCGATGCATCCCAGCATCCTGTTGGTCTTGGATGCTGCCATCCTACAAGTCTCAGAGTTGTTCATCTTGACATCCACCACCACCCCCCGGTCCCTCTCAGCCATCGAGACTTGTAGCATCCCAGGGTGTACACTTGGCCCGGGTTTCTGGTCCCCAGGTGGAGTACCTTGCATTTCCCTGCATTGAACCTCAGCTTCCACTTTCTAGACCATCTTTCCAGAGCCTTCAGGTCCCCCTGTAGGGCCACCCTCCCTCCCATCCACCACCATCCCCAATTTTGAGTCATCCGCAAAGAGACTCATCTCACTCCTGATTCCTGTCCTTATGTCAGAGACGTAGGCGTTGAACAGGAGGGGCCCAAGGACTGATCCCTGAGGGACCCCACTAATGACCCTCCTTGGGGATGAGACTATCCCGCCAACTACGACCCTCTAGGTCCGGTCCTGGAGCCAATTGCCTATCCATCTGATCATCTGGTTTCCCACCCCCATTTCTCCCAGCTTATCCAACAGGCCCATGTGAGGAACAGAGTCAAATGCCTTGCTGAAGTCTAGAGGAGGACATCCACTGGTCTACCCAGGTCCAAGGCACTTGTCACCCAGTCATAGAACTCTACAAGGTTTGTCTGACATGATTTCCCCGGGACAAATCCATGCTGTCTATTGTCCAGGCACCCTGACTTTTCCAGGTCTCCCCTAGCCTCTCCTTGACAATGCCCTCCATCACCTTGCCCACCACTGATGTCAGGCTGACAGGCCTGTAGTTCCCTGCTACCTCCCTTGATCCCCCCTGGTGGATAGGCACTATATGCACCACCTTCCAGTTCTGGGGCACCCACCCTGTCCTCAGAGAGATGGTGAAAAGCTCCACCAGGGGTTTTGCCAGGACATCCGCAAGTTCCTTCAGCACTCTGGGATGTAATTTATCCAGCCCCGGTGCTTTCTCTGTCTTAAGGGAGCTGAGGGCTTCCCTCACTCTCTCTGCTGTGATTTCCAATTCCGGCACCTCTTCTCCCTGCTTAGCCCTCCCCCCTCCTGCCAGTGATGCCTCCCCTTCTCCCCAGACCCGCCGATCGGTAAGGGTCCCTGCCTCCTCAGTATCTCTGTCTCCTCCCATGTGTGATGCAGCACCCCCATTTTCCTTGGTGAAAACTGAGGTGAAGTACTCATTTAGTACCTCAGCCTGCTCCTCCGGGTCTTGTGCCCATCTCTCCCCTGATTTAATCCTGCTAATCTGCCCCTTCACCCTTCATTTTTCCCCAATGTATCTAAAGAACCCCTTGTTCCCTCTCCTAATTTCCCTGGTCAGGTTCTGCTCCTTCCTTGCCTTAGCCACCCTCACCACCCTAGTGGCCCTTCTAGCCATCAGCTCATACTCCCTTCGATCCCTTTCACTCCTTGAGCACTTGAATTGCTTATAGGCTGCCTTCTTTCCCTGCACCACCTCCTGGACCTCCCTGGTCCACCAGCAGGGTTTTCGGGCCCTACCACATTTTCGTCTTACTCTTGCACAGGTACTGGTAGCATCCTGCACCCCTCTCCTGATGATTTCCCACCTACTATCCATGTCTGACCCAATCACATCCAATGCTCCTTAAGGATCCTTCCCATTTCCTTAAAATCCATCCCCCTGAAGTCAGTTACCTCCGTCTTTGTGCAGCCTTCTAGCCCTCCTAGGTCCAGGCAGAACCAGACCGTGGCATGGTCACTCCCCACCAATGGGTCTCTTACCTCCAGGCCCCCAATCTGGTCACTGTCTGCCAGGACCACATCCAGTACCCGCGCCTTCCTGGTCAGTTCCCCCACCTGCTGAGTTAGGAACGCATCTTGAAAGACATCCAACAACCTCTGTTCCCTGGTCACAGAGGATGTCATGATCTCCCAGTCTGTTTCTGCATGTTTAAGTCCCCAACACCACCACGTTCCTCTGCCCAGTCTGCAGTGTCTCCCAACATCTGCCACCAGACTCTCTTCCAGCTCCTCCGCCAGGGCAGGGGGTCTATACACCACTCCTATTTTTACTCTCTTGCCCCCTCTTGTTATCAAGGTGACCCAAATCGCCTCCACGGTTCCCTCCGCCTCCTCTACTCCCCCTATGCCAATGCAGTTTTTGACTGTCATTGCTACCCCTCCTTCCCTTCCCTCACCCCTGTCCTAAATTTAGTGTTTGTCTCAGTTAGCTAAAGTGGTTATCTGAACAGTTATCTAGGTGTAAATCTCAGGTAGCTGAAGGGGCTTGATTGCTGTACAGTTTAAATTACTTGTAGAAAGATCTAGTAAGTAGGGGGAGTGGCTTAGCTAGAAGGAAACTAGATTTAAACACTGTCTTAGAAAGATTCTGTCAGAGGCTAGGCAGAGGATACCAGAAGGAAGGAGTGCTGTGTGACTGGACTTCTCTACTGGGACTAAAGAAGTAGAACTCTTCTACTGGGACCTTTAATTTAGGGTAAAAAAAAAAAAATTATTGTGTTTGTCTCAGTTAGCTAAAGTGGTTATCTGAACAGTTATCTAAGTGTAAATCTCAGGTGGCTGAAGGGGCGTGATTGCTGTGCAGTTTAAATTACTTGTAGAAAGATCTAGTAAGTAGGGGGATTGGCTTGCTAGAAGGAAACTAGATTTAAACATGGCCTTAGAAAGAGTCTGTCAGATGCTTGGCAATGGACACCAGAAGGAAGGAGTGCTGTGTGACTGGACTTCTCTACTGGGACTAAAGAAGTAGAACTCTTCTACTGGGACCTTTAATTTAGGGTAAAAAAAAAACAAACAATAAAAAATTAGTGTGTTTGTCTCAGTTAGCTAAAGTGGTTATCTGAACAGTTATCTAGGTGTAAATCTCAGGTGGCTGATGGGGCTCGATTGCTGTGCAGTTTAAGTTACTTGTAGAAAGATCTAGTAAGTAGGGGGAGTGGCTCAGCTAGAAGGAAACTAGATTTAAACACGGCCTTAGAAAGATTCTGTCAGAGGCTTGGCAGAGAACACCAGAAGGAAAGAGTGCTGTGTGACTGGAGTTCTCTACTGGGACTAAAGAAGTAGAACTCTTCTACTCTCTACACTCTTCTAAAAAGCTATATTGCCCACCTTCCCTCCCACCCAAAGCTAGTTCTACTTTTATAGGCACAGGATTTGACTGACAACAGTAACTTCCTGTTTGGGAGCAGGAACTGAGTGATCACAGAGCCACCAAAGACGTACCATCCTAGCAGGGCAAGAGTAGCTCTCCAGCCCCTTCTACCTGCTGGAGGTCTGCCTCTGAGCAGGTAAGGGGTCTACTTAGAAATATAGGATCTTCTTGTCTTAGAACTGGACAATCAGGAGCTTAAAGAGCACAGAGACAGTAAGTAAGCAGAGAGAGAAGAAAAAAAAAAAACAGAAGAAAGAGTAAGGATTCCAAACAATAGTGAAGGGGCCAGAAATAAGACATGATGGGAGTGGTGCAGTGCAGTGGCTGTGGAGCAGCAGTCTTCCAGGAGACATTCTGGAGGATGCGGTGTTGTCCCATATGCAGGCACCTCTCTGGGCTGAGGGGGGAGGTTGTTCATCTCTAGGCTGAGTTGGCCAGGATTTGTGGTACCTCCTCTTCCATCCAGGGACCTCCAGGGCCACTGCCATTGCCTCAGAGGTTGCCAAGAAAGAGGAACGGTTGGACAACAGTGGGCTCTGGGAGGGTGAGGGTGGTGGAACAGCGGCGCATCCCTCCAGTTGTACCTCTCCACAATTCCTATGCCATTCTGGCAAAATGTGGTTCCTCTATGGAGGCACCCACAGTGGAGACCAAGGAGGATGCCAGGAACCTCCACAAAGGAGACCCACAGGAGGGTGGCATGGGACCCCACAGGGGAAGGAAACAATTCCTGGTGGGGGACTTCATTGTTAGGAAAGTAGAACTGGGGGAGGAAGGAGAGAAGGAGGAGTGCCTGCCTGGCACCATGGCTTGAAGGGACAGAGAGCGAATCCTCAGGATTGCCAGAGCAGCTGCACAGGGGAGGGAGCTGGATGTCATTGTCCACCTCGGGACAAATGACCTGGCTAAGAAAGGGATCAGAGCAGTGCAGGAAGAGTTTGTGGAATTGGGGAGGGGCCTTAGACAAGTAGCACACACAGTAACCTTCTTGGAGGTGCTGCCTGTCTATAGCGTACGCGAGACTAGGGTGCTCCACACCATGGGATTCAATCAGTGGTTGAAAAACTGGTGCAGAGCTCAGGGATTTGCTTCATTGGAAACCAGTCCACCTGCAGTGATGCAAGCCTATGCTGGCATGATGGGCTGTATCTGTCCAGGAGGGGAACCAGGATCCTAGGTGATAGGTTTAAATGCGTCATTGGCAAGTATTTAAACCAGCCAAGGGGGGAGGCACTGGAAAGAAGCAGGGAAATCCTAGCTCCCCCAAAAAAAGTCACGGTAGTAAGTGCAGTAAACACCAACATAGAGATGTCGATAGGGAGAAGGGCAGGGGTAAATGGAGAAAGTGACAAATGCAAGAAGGACAGAGATGGGTCAGAAAAGGAGTAAGGCCATCAGGAAATGGAGGGTAATGAGTACCAATGCCTGTAGCCTGGGCAACAAGCTCCCTGAACTGGTAGCCTTGATGGAAGAGGAATGTCTGGATATCGTAGCAGTCACAGAAACATGGTACACAGAGAACCATGACTGGGATGTTAACATACCAGGGTACATAACCTATAGGAGAGACAGGGAAGGGAGTATAGGGGGAGGAGTAGCTCTCTATGTAAAAGAAGGGATAAAAGCAACTGAACAAAAGAGTAAACAGGGAGGAGAGGAGGCACTGTGGGTCACCTTGGAGACTGGTAGTGGCACCACAATCTGCACAGGGGTTCTATACAGACCCTCAGGTCAGGGATAGGAAATGGACAAGGATATGATAGAAGGCATTCTTAGAATGGCAGAGAAAGGGGAGATACTGTTGATGGGAGACCTGAATATGCCAGATGTTAACTGGAGCACACTTGCTGGAGCCACATCCAAGAGGAGGGCCATTCTTGATGCCCTACAGGTGGCATGCCTCAGACAGCTAGTTTCGGAACCCACTCATGAGGGAGCAATCTTAGACCTCGTACTCTCAAATGAGGACAGTGAGAGGATCTGAGATCTAGAAGTGGGTTGCCATCTGGGAATAAGTGACCATCAAACAGTGTGGTTCACGTTAAACTCAGCTACAGAGTAAAGCCATACAAAAGTAAGGGTACTGGACTTTAGGAGGGCTGACTTTGGCAAGATGAGAGAGTGCCTCAGGAAAGCACTAGCAAACAGGCTAGAAGGAGGGGTGGAGCAACAATGGGGAATCATCAAAATTGCCATCACAGAGGCAACAAGCCTTTGTGAGAAGCAAATAAATAAATCAAAATGAAAGAAAAAGCCACTATGGTTCTCAAAAGAGGTGGTGGAGAAAGTCAGGGAGAAAAAGATAGCATTCAGGAAGTATAAGGAAACACAGAAGGAGCAGGACAGACAGCTGTACCAGTTAAGGCAGAAGGAAGCAGGGAGGGAAGTCAGAATAGCAAAGGCCCAAACTGAGGAAAGGATAGCCAACTCGGTTAAGAAGGGGGATAAAACCTTTTATAGGTAAATCAGGGAGTGTAGAAAGACAAAGGGGGGGATAGTGAGGCTGAATAGAATGAACAGTGGGTGGGCAGAGGGGGATAATGAAAAAGCAGGGATACTTAATTAATATTTCTGCTTAACATTCACAAAAGAGAAGGGGGAGCTGCCTAATCCAATTAACAGAAGCACTCTGGATAGGGGGGGTTGATCCCAGTCCTTTCACAGAAGAAAGGGTTCTGAAAGAACTCCTAAAACTGAAGGTGGACAAAGCAATGGGGCCTGATGGAATTCACCCCAGAATTCTAAAATAATTAAGGGGAGAACTAGTGAAACCACTGACTATCCTTTTTAACAAATCATAGGAGGATGGTGTGGTACCCGAGGACTGGAGGAAGGCAGATGTGATTCCCCTTCACAAAAGTGGGACCACGACAGAGGCAGGAAACTACAGACCTGTCAGTTTGACCTCTGTGGTAGAAAAAGTGATGGAATCACTTCTGAAGGTAAAAATTGTTGAGTACCTAGAGGCAAGTGGGGCACAGGACCCAAGGCAGCATGGTTCACAGAGGAGAAGGTCATGTCAGATGAATTTAATTGATTTCTTTGACTGGGTGACCAAAGTAGTAGACCAGGGAGGGGCTGTGACATGGCCTACCTAGACTTTAGCAAGGCATTTGACACAGTCCCACACAAAAGATTAATAGTCAAATTAACCAGCCTGATAGTGGGTCACAGGGTGGTAGCCTGGGTAAAACATTGGCTGGACAACAGAACACAGAAGGTAATTGTAAATGGAGTCCACTCTGAAGAAAGAGGGGTTACTGAGTAGGTACCGCAGGGTTCAGTACTGGGTCCAGTCCTTTTAATGTCTTTATAAGTGACATTGCAGAGAGACTGGAAGGAAAAGTATGCCTTTGCAGATGACACAAACATCTGCAACAGGGTTGATACACAAGGAGGCATGGAAAGGATGAGAAGGGACTTGGCAAGGTTGGAGGAACGGTTGGAAGTAAGGCAGCTAGGATTCAATGCAAAGAAGTGCAAAATAATGCACCTGGGAAACAAAAACCCAGGAGAAGATTACACAATGGGGGTAGTAACAAAAACAAAAAGGAAAGGGACCTGGGGTAATTATATCAGATGACCTTAAGGTTAGTAAGCAATGTGAGAAGGCAGTAGGGAGAGCTGGGGGTATACTGGGATGTATAGGGAGAGGCATCACCAGCAGAAAACAGGAAGTTGTTATCCCTCTGTACAGACAGTTGGTGAGACCCCATCTGGAGTACTGCGTCCAGTTCTGGAGACCACATCTCCACAAGGACATAGCCAGGATAGAGGCAGTCCAGAGGAGGGCAACTAGAATGGTGCAGGGTCTGCAAGAGAAGCCATACGAGGAGAGACTAAAAGAGCTTAATATGCATACCCTTGAGGAAAAGGGGGGGGGGACTGGGTAGAAACTTTTAATTACCTCAGTGGAATCAACAAAGCCCAAGAGGGTAGCATCTTTCAGAAAAAGAGACATGCAAGAACAAGGGGATACAATTTAAAGATGGGAGGGGGCAGTTCAGGGGCAATGTGAGGAAGTATTTCACAGAGAGGGTAGTGGATGCATGAAACAACCTTCCTGAGGAGGTTGTGGGGTCTAAAACTGTGGAAGAATTCAAGAATACATGGGACAGACATAAGACAATTCTTGTGGGGGGTAGGAAGAAATAGGCTGTTGGTTAACTAGGATCTGCGGCTTATCCTGTAGATAGGGAAATGGGCAGACTAGGTGGGCCAAGCGGTCCTTATCTGCCGTCAAAGTCTATGTTTCTGTGTTTCTTAGATCTTTGAGAGAATCTCCTCCATTGGGCAACACTTTTGGAACTGTAAGCTGTAAGCATCAGGACTACCCGGAAACATTTGCCTAGGTGGGGGCCTCCCATGATGGGCAGCCCCCTCACTCCCTAGTTCTCTGCTGTAGATAAGCTCGGAGGAACACTTACCGAGAAGGCCAGGAGACTACACCAGGACCAAGCATACAAGGAGAGGATGGGACAGGTGACAGAAGACATAAAAGCACAAATAACTATATCTTCTGCAAAGACAGAGGGTCAGCAGCAGATACACCCTTGAAACTAGCAACAAAGTGGTCATACCATGAGTAGATAACCAAAAACATCACCAGGAAGTTCCCTACTGTACTTTCTATAAGAGAATGTAATACAGTAAGCCAGCCATGTGGACAAGCATTGCTTAGCAACAGGTACGCCCTCTCTCCTAGGAGTGAACAACAAATAGCTGAGAGGACTTCCTGCAGTCCTTCATACCTTCCAGATAAAAACACAATGTTCTGTGTACAGCAAGGATCAGGAGTAATTCCACACCCTTTGTTAATATACTCAGGACAATACACTGGTAGGTTGATGGTCTGACTCAATGTGAATTCAGAAACCACCTTGGGTAAAAAACGAGAATTCCTACTCAATGCCACCATATCCTTGTGGAAAATTAGACTGGGTGCACACTCATGTGAGCCTGAAGTTCAGAAATCCTTCAGGCCGAGGTAATAGCAACCAGATAACGCACCTTCCGAGAAAGGAAGCTTAGTGCAGAAGCTGGAACAGGCACAAAGGGAACCAAGTCCAACTTTTCAAGTACAAAATTAAGGTCCCATGGTGGAACCGATTTATGAATTGTGAGACACGTGTGCAAAATACCCTTCAAAAAGGTATGGGACACTTATTGTTCTGTCAGGGGGAATACTGCACACCAGAGTCTGACTGAGACAGGAGGTAGGGCATAAAGTATTAATAGGACACGTAATAAGGTCCTTAGATCAGGATGCACACCAAATAGCAAAATACTTCCACTTTAGAGAATGTGTATGTCTATTGGAAGGCTTCCTGGCCACCAGTAAAACATCAGGCACCTGGAGGGAACCCCAAAATGTACAGTGGCTGTCCTCAGGGGCCAAGCATGCAGGAGGAAGGACCTGAAGTCTGGGTGCACCAGAAACCCCTATCCTGGGACAGTAGACCCTGACACAGGGGAAACAAAATGGGAGGCTCCACTGCTAGATGGTATAGAAGTAGGAATCATATCTGACGCGGCCAGATGATGACAGTCAGTATCAAGGTGGCTCCCTCTGTCTGCAACATCAGAAGAGCTCTCTGATTGAGAGAGATCAGAAGGAACGCATAAAGGAACCTCCCCCTCCAGGAGAGGGACGTGTCTTGCCAAAAAATTCTAGGCCCTGCAGTGAGTGAGGAGTACCACAGCTACTAAAACAACATCCAAAGCCAGCATGCTCTAACCTTTGTAATACTCACAAAATAGAATTCACATTTCTACTAAGGGGTGCTACTGGTTTGTGGCATGTAACAAATAAACAAACAAGGCCCAGTGCACACCACCCCCAACATGGCATATATTAGAAATTAAACTTTTAACTGCCAAAATTGGCTTTACTTACTTCAAACTCCATGAAAGGAGGGATCCTCTTAATTTACAGATTGGAATTACAATGCGAGCAAGCCAAATCACCAAATCGTCCCAAATCCCAGAAATTTACATAGAAAATAGAATTCACATGTAACCCCCCCTACAAATGGGGGTCCCCAAAAAGTCTTCCTTGAGCTTGCCTAAATGCTCACTGCCAGGCTGGTGTTCTGCGTTCTAGCAGTTTAAATGTATTGACAGAGAGTGCCTGTATAGCCGCTGTGTACTGTCTCTTTAAGGGCTGCCTGGATTGCAGTCATAATTAATCTGAGAGGGAGCTCTGTTAGAAGAGGTACTTGTTTGCTGATCATTTGTTAGAGTATTAATAATATTGCAGTTTGTTCTAACCTGCCTTCTTTGCAGCATGGACAGTTCTGTTTGTTTCCATCATCTTGGTCCTGGACTGCAGAATGGGCCAATCAGTACATTTGGTACTCTAAAATGGAGCCTGCCTACAGGGGCTTGGTGGGGCCAAAACTTGTAGGAATTGTAGTTTTGACCTTTTGGCGCCTAAAATAACCTGGAGGGGGAGCCCTTGTTGTGACTGACAGATCAGCCAACCGAACCTTTTGGATCTTGGGGAAAGTTCCACACTGCTTGCAGTTTCAGTTAGATCTGAGTTGGGAAGTGAAGAATTAACAGCTCGAAATAGTTTGAGCAGCAATCCATAGTGGATTTGTGCGGGAGAACTGTGGAAAGGCCTGTGTTTGGCCTGCATGCCTGCCTGCTGTTCCTGAGAGGGAACTTGTGCTTTTCTTGGACCAAATCCAAATTTGGAGAGCGAATTAAGCCACTGAATTGTGAACAGGCTTTCACCTGAAGAAGACCAAAGATTTGCTGAATGCGATTGGCCTGTTAGGACTTCCAGCTACCTCTGAACTCCCGGATTTTGCAGAGCCTCTGTAATTGCTACCGGACAGCCATTTACCTGGTACAGTGGAATTTCCTTACATGTGAATGTGCTGAGTGCTCATAGTGGGTCATGATTTGGTTCCCCACTGTGTGTCTGAACTGTGTTTTGCTTGCTGGAGGCTGTATCTAGCTCCACGGACTGAATCCATATCGATTTCCATTTGCCTGGGCCCTGCTACATTGGTCCAGTCAGAATACCTGCTACGCAGAGAAAGTCATCAATGAGCCCCCTGCTCAACGCCTTGAACAGGAATGACGCCTTGGTGATTCGTGTGTGCCCTGCTTCTTCGGGCACTCCAGCTCAACAGCCTACAGTCTCGATTTCATCCTGCCTGTGTCCAGTATTAGGTATTGTGAGTAAACATCAGGGTAGCTCCCTGCAACAACAGCTAAATCTAAAAGTGTTGTCATTTGATTGTCTTGTTGCCTATTCTTTCACAAACTGAGCACTCCAGCTCTGGATTACAAGTAGTGTGTGTTGTACATGTTGCTTTCTTCCATCACAGGGCCCCAACCAACTGCAACGTTCCTGGCTAGCCCACCATTTTCCTACCTGGGTACCCCAGAGTGTGTGACTGTTAGGGACTCTGAACTGCATGCATAACTGTCTGATTAATATAGCTTTTAAGCAAATCAACCTGATTATGCCCCTCCCTTGTTCAAGTCCCCTGAATAAATCAGATTTAACTTTGTTTGCATTTAACCTGACTGTGGTACCAGTTTGTACCAAAAGTATTGTACTGTTGCTATTTGCTGTGATTAACCTTGTTTTACAGGGGGTCCCCAGGGTCAAGCTAGAGGAACCAGCCCTGGTGGTAAGTGCAAACAGTGTGGGTAATTGTTTGGTGAATAAGGGTCATTGTGAAAGTAATTATTGTATATTGTTCAGGCCACTAGAAGGGAAAGAGGGGGGTTACAGTGTCCTGGAGGGCTGTGCCCAGGTTAGCTTGACTACTAACAACCCTGACCTCCGGGTGGAGGCACCCGTTTCATTACCCAGGCCCCTTAACCTGCTACTAGCCAAGCAGGCAGGGGTAGTAGCCCTTGGGATAGTGCCACCTAGGGGTTACACACATTTCTACTAAAGGGTGCTACTGGTTTGTGGCATGTAACAATAAAATGCCTACAGTGCCAATTTTGGCAGTTAAAAGTTTAATTTCTAATATATGCCATGTTTGGGGGTGTGCACACTGGATCTTGTTTGTTTGTTTGTTACATGCCACAAACCAGTAGCTTCCCTTAGTAGACATGTGAATTATATTTTGTGAGCATTACAAAGGTAAAGCATGCTGGCTTTGGATCTGTTTAGTTTTGGGAGCTGTGGTACTCCTTCTAGCACACTCCCTTTGAACACTTGTGTAAATTCCTGAGTGGGAGCACTCCATTTAAAAAAAGCCAATTAGGCAATGCACTCCATATTCAAGAAGTAGCCACTGCAGACATTTTAAATTTAGGAAGGTAGAGTAGGGGCCAACCTGTGGGTCCCACCATGACGATTTGGTGGTTTGGCTTGCTCACATTGGAATTCCAATCTGAAAACTAAGAGGACCCCTGCTTTCATGGAGTTTAAAGTAAGTTTAGCCAATTTTGGCAGTCAGAAGTTTAATTTCTAATATATGCCGTGTTGGGGGGGGGGGGGTGCACACCAGATCTCGTATGTTTGCCTGCAGTGAGTGAGTGAGCAGAAATGGGGCAGTTTTGCATCGTGTGGGGATGCAAAAAGGTACAACTCTGGATGACCCCATCATGCAAAAAGGTTATTTACCAGGGAGGTCAGCAGTTCCCAGTCATGTACCCGAGTCTGAGACCAATTTTGGACTCCTGGGAGAAAAACAGCCATCAGTTGCAGGCTGTGAGAGAGTGCCCATTGCCATAGTCTTATTGCTTCCCTGCACAGAGGGTATGCGTGAGTGCCCCCTGCTTGCTGATATAGTGCATCACACTGACATTATCTGTTCTTATCAACAGGGGACCCGGAGAGAAATGATCATTGAAGGCCTGGAGCCTAAGAAGAACAGCCTTCATCTCCAGAACACTGATGTGGAAATCTGAATCCTACTCTGTCCACAACCCGTGAGTCTAGTAAAGGTCCAGGTGGGCACCCCATCCCTTCCCAGAAGCACCCGTCATGAGGATGTGCTCCAAAGTTGCAGAAAGGAAGGGGACACTATGCAGCAAGTGCAGGGTTCCATGCACCATAGTAGAGACTTTCGTAAAAACAGTGTGACATGGATTACTTGTTCCAACTTGTCCCTCACTTGGTCCCACTGCACCTGAAGCAGGGCCTGATTAAGGCAAGCTGGGGCCCTAGGCCCAAGAGAAATTTGAGGCCCCCTCATCGCAACCATGTCCCTTCACCACGAGTGTGCCCCTTTGGTGTGACAGCACCCCTTGGCCATTGCATATCAGTTACTGAATCTTGAAGGAAAATAGAAATATAGCAACATAGAAGTCAGCAAAGAAAGACCTCTTTGCCCACCTAGTCTGCCCCATTTTCCCTACCTACTGTGCCACCATAGACCCTACTCACCCTTTGGTCTTCATCCCACCCTTGCCTTATTTCTAAGGTCCCTTTGGTGTCTATCCCATGTATGCTTGAATCCTTTTACCATTTTAGCACTCACCACCTCCACTGGGACTGGGAGGCTGTTCCAGGCATTCGCCACCCTTTCTGTGAAATAGTATTTCCTCACATCTCCTTTGAGCCTCCCCCCTCCAGTTTCATAGTGTGACCCCTTGTCCTTTTCTATGTAAAATGCTATCTTCATGTACCTGTGAGGTATTTGAACGTTTCTATCATGCCTCACCTTTCCCTCCTTTCCTCTAGATAGTACATACTGTATTTAATTCCTTGAGTCTTTCCTCATAGGGCTTGTGATGCAAGCCCTGCACCCAGGCCAGGCATCAGCACCTGGGCCATGGCAATTGCCTGTGGCCCAAACACTGGAGGGGGGCCACCCAGCGCCTGACCAGCATCTCATTTTTCCAAGCTGGCTGGACTGACTGCCACTGCTATGCTGCTCAGCCAGGCTCTCCCATCTCTGTCTGCAGCCTGGGTAGTGCATGGTGTGGTACAGATTATTTAAAAGTTGCCAAATGCCGAACTCTGAGCCGGCTGTGTGAATGATGCTGGTGGGCCCGGCCCCACCACCAAGCATGTAACTACATAAATCCCTCCCCCTTGAGCCCTGAATGAATGCTACTACTAGCCCTGCTTAGCTTGCCTGGCAGGAGCAGGGCTCCAATTCAGCTAGAGACTGGGAGTGTTTTGTGGCCACGGGGGCAGAGTGTGGGTGCAGGTGGCCATTGGCTGGAGTCAGAGTGTGGTGGGGGGTTAGCCTGAGGGACTGAGCTGCCCTGTTATTATCTGACTGCTATTGAAGGTGGGAGTCAGGCAGCTGCTGCATGGTGGAGTGCACTCTAGTCTGGGGCCAGCAAGAAATCATGACTCGTGAGAACAAGGAGAGTCTGGACATCCTCACAACCTATTGTGTTGGGGGGCTGGGCCGGGGGGTACTGAGCTGTGAAATGGCACAGGTTGGGTCATGGTCGTGAGTTGCTAGGGTTGGCAGGTGGGCAGTACTGAAAAAGCAGATCCAGCAGGATGGTTGGAGCAGCACAGCGGGTCCGATTGTATGGAGCATCTGGAGTTGAGGCAGTCACCAGCAGCAGGTCAGTCACCAACAACATTTCCTACTCAGCAAATTCATACCGAGGATTAAATTCTGAGTCTGAATCGTGTTCATTTTATTTTTTAAATGTATACGCCAGAAAGCAAGGGATGGATTCATGGTTCAACCATCTGTTCAAATGAAAATCACAAAAAAAAGATCCCATTCCTAACAGCTTGCAGAAAGTGACAGTGTAATGTGTAACAGGAATGGCAGCAGGGCGTGGGTCAGGTCAAGACTTGGGAACCCTCTGTGCCATCCGGAAAAGCCACTCCAGCTGTTTGGGGGGGGTGGGGGACCAGTGGCACTAATAATGTCATTGCCAGCATAGCCGATGCCTGGCTCGAGGTTGGGGGGCCCGGCAGAGAGTGGTGGGCTGCCTGCATCTCTCTGCCAAGTGCTGGGGCTGGTCTGTGCCTACTTCTTTTTTACACAGACAAACTGGTCTGAAGAACCCACTGGAGGTGCATGGACTGGGACCTACAAAAAACTGTCGCCAGCCCTGCCTGCACCATTTTGGCTGCCCTCTTCTGTACTGCCTCCACCCTATCTATGTCCTTCCAGAGATGAGGCCTCCCAAACTGGACACAGTACTAGAAGTGGAACTTCACTATCGATCTATACAGGGATAACACTACCTTCATCTTTCTGAAAGTTATGCCCCTTCCCATGTTCTTACTGTCCCTCAAAAGTGGCATAAAACATACATAACCTAACTAAAATGCTTCAAAACTAATGAAACTAATGATATCAGTATGGAAAAATAACAGTAATCTGAGTTTTGATCATTTAGGGGAAAGAGAAAGGGGAAACTGTTTAACCAGTAGAGGCACACTACACTGAAGCTTGATTATAAGTGTGACCTGGGAGCAAAAGGAAGTTAAGTGACTTGCTCAGGGTCACACAGTATGCACGTGAGGGCTGTGGGATTCAAACCCAGGTCTCCAGGTTTGTAGCTTAGAACCTTAAACCACTGTGCCATACTGCCTCCCTTATTTAAAGAACATAATTCCTAATTGGCCTGGTAATAACATTTTTTTGGATGTGAATTGTCATGATGTTGCACTTCACCAAAGCCCCCAAAAAAAACACACACACATATGTCTGTGCTTGCGGTCCAGATGTTATCATTTTGTTCTGCTAGGTAAGGTCCAGAACAGTGTAGCACTCTGTAGTAACCCCTTGGACCATAGAACCACAGATTGCACTGTGAACTTGAATACAAAATAAAGATTTTGAAATGTCATCTACAGTTTGTGTTCAACTGTTACTGCAGAGTGCTACACTGTTCTGGCACTTGTTAAGCATTTGGGCTGGCCACCAATTTGTGTGTGCACCACCTTATCCCTGCAAGTCGCAGCAGCTGCTTCTTTGGACATTGTCCAGTCAGGTATTATGAACCAGGATGTGGGGCTTTTGTGGGGTGGGATAAAGACCCATCTCTAAAAGAGGCTAGGTCCTCAAGTGGTGTAGGAATTAAGTTGGTAGTTTACTAGAGGAGTCATAAACTTTAGAGATTATATTTCGGAGCGAGTGATTGTTGGAAGAAATCATTCCCAGGAACTAAAATTTCTGTTAGTGATAACTTTGCCAATGATAAGTAGGCCAGGATCAATAAATGACAAGATTTACTGATGGGATCCTGGAAATATGTTCATTTTTATTCATCCTGAAAACAGAGCTATATCAAGGTAAGAATTTCAATATGAGTGACATGAGGGAATTAAAATGAGTACCGTTTTTAATTGTACCACTGAAATGCATTGTGAATTTCTTAATTTTAGGAAAGAGATTAAATATAAAGCACACACATTGCACTGTACTGCTAATCTATTATATTTGAGAGTAAGACTTGATTCTAAGTGAGATTTGTAAGTGGGGTTGGGAGACAAAGCAAAGGCAATGGGCCTGTTCACACCTTAAAGGTCAGCCTTGCCAGGGTCCCTTAAACTATCATCTACACTTACCACCTAATCAGGAAGGTGAGTCATGTCACAGTTCATCCCCTGTCTTGTTCCAATTACTCAATGGCTGAGTCCTTTACAAAACAAACAAAAAGATGCAGCTCAGGCAAAAAGCATATAATAGCAAATATAAGTTGGGGATTGCTGGGGGCCCACCTGGCAGGCTGGAGCCCTAGTCCTGTGCCTATGTTGCCTATGCCTTAATCCGGCCCTGACCTGAAGAATCCATTGTAGGATTCTTGTATGAAGGGTTGCATATGGGGCAGTCACAGTGTAAGCTGCCATAAGGCCCAGGAGGTGGAGCATAGTCCTGGCAGACACATCGTGACTCCTGTGCATGAGACAGGCATTAGCAATCAGGGCCTCTGCCCGGTCCTGGGGCAAGAATGCACTGCCCACTGCAATGTCCAGTACTGCCCCAATGTACCGGAGGCACTGGTACAGAATAACAACAGGTCTCAGTACTTGACCGTGATACCCAGCTACTCAAACAACTGCAGAATTCCAAATAGCATGTACTGGGCTACTTCCCTACAGGAACCAGTCATCCAAATAGGAAAAACATAGAAGCCCTTCCCTCTGAAGGGCTGCTGCCACAGCCGTGAAGCATTTTGTAAATACTCATGGTGCCAAGGATAAGCCAAGGTGCAATACTCAGAACTGATAGTGGCAGTCCTCCAGAGTGGACCTGAAATACTGCCTGTGGCATGTTCTGATTTTGATATGATGGTAAACATCTTTAATATCCGGCGCACAGAGCCATTCCCCTGGTTGCTGAAGGGGAATGAGATCCTGAAGAGACACCATTCAAACTTTTTTGTATTCGATGAATTTGTGCATGCCTCTACATCTATGCATGGTGCATCGTTGAATGTTCTGAGGCCCTGGGGAGAAAAGAAGGTGGAAAGCCTCAACTGAGCAGGATGGCTCTCAGGTCCACCACAGGCCCCGCATCACCAACTAGGCTCCTCCTCCTCCTCCTGAGCAATCTGGATTGCACTTAGGAATGTCCTAGCCAGCCCTGACAGCCCTGCTATGGTGGGTAAACCATGGGAAAATTTGCCAGAGGCAAAATAAGCCCTAGAGAAGATGGGTGAGGTGGCTGAGTGGACTGAGCAGAAAGGGGCAGGTTGGTGACAGAAGGATTAAAACTTCGATTAAAAAAAACAGTAAGTTGGAAGAGAGATGGGTGCCAGCTCTAAATAAATCAATACAAATTAGGGGGATGCGGCAAGGGTTCAGGTGGGAGGAAATCCACATGGATCTTCCAGCTGCTTAAGCAGCACTTGTTGGAATGTGGGAAGCACAGAGGTTTGCCGAAGGTGGCTGAGAAACAAGTTGTTACATTCTGCAGGGCCCTTGAAAGAGAAGCAATATTAACCTCACTATGGATAGCACTCTTTCTAGAGGTGCACTTAGAAATGCAGATGATTAAATAGATCATAGACTACAAAAGCTGCCAGTTATCACAAATGTGTTCAGCACTTTGTGCATAAAGATAAGTATGAAAAATTTAAAAAAAAACAGTTTGTCACAGAGAAAATCTCTTTCAGCACAACATTAAAATACATTTCCTCCACAGTAAACTGTTTACCAACTTGAGAAAAATGCTCATACTGCCATCATAAAGTGCAGTGTAACATGCAGTTTAAAAAGGACTCTGTCCCAAATGGCACAGCTATGCTGGTCAGTAACAGGCTGCTCCATAAAATCTCATAGAGCATTCATTAAGAAGTGTACCCCCCCCCCCCATAAATAGGGGTTCCTGTAATGTCTTGTCTAATGCCCACTGTCAGGATGGTGTCCTGTGTCCAGCCGTTTAAAATTGCCTGCATGGGAAGTGCTATAGTAAGCCTCCATGCCTGTCTCTTTAAAAGAACCATTATTCTGTGTTAGAAAATTAGTCTGGGTGGGGTCCGAGTGATATATGGCTCACGACCAGCCAGACAAGTTGTATTTCTGCTCCATTCTGCAGTCGCTATTAGTGCAGATGGAGTTCTGTTAGGAGAAGTAATTATTTACAGCTTATCTGTAGTAATAATAATAATAATATAGGTGTTTGTCTATTTGTCTAACCTGCTTTCAGTTGCAGCATAAACATTTGGATTAGAGCAACCATTTTGGTTCTGGAACAGCCAGTGTTAGACCAATTGGAACCCCAGGGGACCTAAAATGGAGACTGTCCCCAGAGGCCTTGTGGGAATGAAATCTGTAGGAATTGTAGTTTTTAAGGTTTGGTGCCTAAATGGACCTGGAGGGGGAGCCCTTACTGTGACAGACAGCTCTTTCAGCCAACCAAACCTTTTGCATCACTGGGGAAAGCCCAGCACTGCCTGCAGCAGTGTGTCAGTTGTGAGTTTGAGTTTGGAGAGTGAACAGCTCGAGTCATTGAACAGCTGCTCCTGCATAGGAACACAGGAGAATTGGAGGGAAGGCTCTGCTGGCGTGCCTGCTACCTCTTCAATTGTGAAGAACTGCTGTGAGTGTGAAAGTTGAACTTTATCCGATTTCCTTATTGAGACCTGAAACCTGAAGAGAAGAGTGTGTTATTGCTACCTGCAAGTGGACCGAATACTTGTTCCAGAAGTGATTGGCCTGCCAGGTACCGAAGTAAACCCCAGATCGAGAGGTTTACGCAGAGACACTGTGATTAGCAAACAGACTTTATCCGAACTGTGGCAACTGGCAAATTACTTTGAAGTATTATAGATGTGCAGAATGTGTCGTGTGATCTGCAATTTGGTTCCCTACACTGAGTTCTGCTACGCCAGCTGGAGACTGTTTCGGCACCTTTCACAGACTTCATCCAAACTGTTCACTCTGCCTGGGCCCTGCCACCTTGGCCTAGGCTGCAGCTCCCAAATCAAAGACATTTCCAGTGAAAGACCCGCTCAGGGATTTGGACCCCTGCTTAACACCACCGAACATATAGCGACCACCACGGTGAGTCGTGTAGTCCCTGCTTCCCCTGGCAATCCAGTACAACATCCAGAGTCTTTATTTCATCTGTCCTGCATCCTGGTCTGGGTAGCATGAGTACAAAACAGGATAGCTCCCTGCAACAAAGCAGCAATCATTTGTGTGTTCATCTGATTTTTTTGTTCTGGGTTTATTTGCACTGGACTGAGCCATCCGGCTCTGGATTACAAGTATTTGGGTTGAGTGCATGTTAACTGTGTTTTTCCTTCCTAAGGGCTCCAACAACAGCTGTAACACTGGCCTACCCCAGGCAATGCTTCAGACTAGCCTGTTCTCCAATTGGGTACCCAGGGTTGTGGGACTTGGTCAGAGGGACTTGCAGTGCATGCTTCACCAACCTGAAAATAATCAGATTTGCCAAGCATGGCTAGATTTACTCCCCACCCGTGTTCACATCCCCCTGAAAAAATTAGACTGTGGTTTTTCACGTTTAACCTGGCTAGTGTGTACCTTCTTAGTGGGGATATTGTACTGCCATTGTATTGTTTTATCACTGGTCTTATTTTACAGGGAGTCTCTGGGCAATTGCATCAGATCCAGCCTTGGTGGTAAGTGCAAGGAGTGTGAGCATGTCATTACTGTCAAATGGTACATGTGATTGTCTTATTGCTGAACTGTGTAGGCCACTAGAAGGGTTGGTGGGTGGTTATAGCATCCCAGAGGGTTATACCAACAGCAGTTACGCTACCCCAAAATCATTCCTCTGGGTGGAGGTACCCATTCACCGAGCTCAGCACCCTTAACCTGTGCATAGTCACACAGGCAGGGGTAGGAGCCCATAGGATAGCACCACCTAGGGGTTACAGAAGCACTGGGAGTATGCTATGGTAAACCTGAAATGCAATGATAGCTGAAAGTGCTTCAGTATAATCACAAAGTATTACCTTAAATAAAAAAAATGCAAGCAATGGTTCACCACAATCCCACCCCCCCAATCCCACCGAAGAAGCCCAAGCTGGACGAAGCGCTGTTTTTCTGTGGTGAACCATTGCCTGCAGTTCAAATGTACTTTCATGCTGTAATGTCCTCTTTAAGTTTGTCATGTGCGCAAGCACAGACAAACTTGTTGATATGAGAGTTGCTATAGGGGGGTGTGAGGGGGGCTGCATCCACTGGAGAGCTCTGTTCAAGAGGCAGTTCTGCGGCAGGCGAATCAGTAGGCAGGCTGCCGATGACTCACTTTCTGTTTTTGGGGCGGAGTTGTCAAAGTTTTCAAAGGACAGAGCTGAACCAATAGTGGCATGGTTCAGTCCTTTGATGTGTAAAAACAGCCTGTATTACATTTAGAAAATGGGCAGATTGTAATCTCGTTCCTAACTGGCTAAAAGCACCAATCAACTCATCAGGTATGAGACAACAAAGACCAGGAAATAGCAACTCCCAGTCTCTGTTGCCTCATTTCATTCCAGTAGTTCTGTGCCATTAGAATGTTGTAAAAAATTAAAAATGCCATTGTTTTTTTCTCGCTTAACAAGTGAGAGCCCTCCAAAACTGTCACAATCCCAGGGCAACACACTAATCACAATTAGTAGCAGTTTGACTTACTGTAAATAAAGTAAAGTTTGTTTTTATTATCTGGTTGATCCTGCCTGATGTGTTTACCTCATGTGTACAGAGGGGGGCGTCCGATTGTGGTTGCAGAAGGAGGTTGCGGCCGCATTACAAGTAGTGGAGCTTCTGAGTTAATTTTAAAAATGTTTTTTTTTCCACTACTTAGTGTGCCACACAGTAGAAAGAAGTTTAAAGCTGTGTTTTCATTTGATTACAGTCGGGATGTGTGAAGATATGAAGGCGGACCAGTAGAGTTGACACTGGTGATTAGGGAGTGGGTGAGTTTGTGGCCGTGGATGGAGCGGGGCCAGTGCGTATCTGTCCAGCAGACATCCTGTGAAATGGAAGGACTGAAGTCCAGAATGCTACCATTCTCGCAGACAGATTTTCTGTTCTCTAATAATAATAAAAATAAATCAGATCAAACTTTATTTATATATCGCCTTTCAAAACCAAGGTGCTGCACATTAAGATACAGATGTAACCACCCTAAAAATGGGGGTTCCTAAAAGCCTCCTAGGAGCTTGCTTAAGTGTTCCCCCTGCCTGCTGGCGTTCGGCATCTAAGCCGTTAGACTGGCACTGTGAGTGCTGGTAGAGCCTCCATATAATGCCTCTTTAAGAGCTGTCTGCTTGCAGACATAATTAATGTTTTCCAAGGGGGTTGGTGTTTCCCTGCTCGAATCCCACCTGGGCTGCGGAGTAATAGCTCCATTTTGCGGTCACTGGAAGCGCAAAGGGAGCCCATCTGAAGGCTGTGGCTGTTTGCCTGTAATTATTTAAAGACGTAGTTTGTCTAACCTACCTTTATTGCAACTGGGACTCTGTGTGTGTTTGCCCCTCCATTTTGGACTTGAACTGCTGTGCTGGACCAGTTGGGTTAAGGGAGCCCTAAAATGGAGACTGCTTGGACCAACCAGAATTTGGACTCTCTTGGAGCTGGTTTTACAAGGGGAAGGTATAGCTAGTGATTCTGGGAAGTGTAGTTTGGACCTTGATGCCTTTTTTGCACCAACAGGGGGAGCGTTGGAGTGATTGATAGCCGAATCCACCAACCAGACCTATTTGAACCCAAAGGAAATGCCCTGCTCTGTTACTGGAGAGTCAGACCAGTTGTGACCGTGAAGAGAGAAGGAGCTCTGTGCTTCTGCGGTGTATAGTTTTGCGCGGGAAGTGCTTGTGAGGCCCTGAGGTTCAGCCTGCAGCCGTTGTAAGTGCCAGTTTGGACTGAATCTGACTCCTGAGGAGAAAGAAGGAAATCTGAAGAGCAGAAACCAGGCTCACCCTTTAGAAGACTGGAGAAATTGCTGAATCGCGCTCGGTTTGTCAGGAACTGAAGTTGCTATGTGTGCTCCCGCATACCTTGCAGTAATTGCGATCAGGATCGAGGAGCAGCCTGCCTGGTATAGTACTTTCCTTTTACATTTAAATGTGTGTAGTGCTTGTGGGGGAATCGCTGTTTCCTGTCTACTGTATTGAGTGCTGTTTGTTGAAGCTGGAAGCAAACCCCAGCTGGTTTCAGACTATATCCGTGGGCTATCAACTGCGTAGGGGTCCAGCCACAAGGACTCTGTCTCCATGCCTTGCTGTTTCTGGCAATCCAGAAAATATCCAGCATCCAGTTTTTAGTTTGGGTATCGTGAGTATAAATCAGGGTAGTCCCCTGCAGCTAGCTATCAATTACAAGTGTGTCATCTGATTATTGTTGTGTTATTTCTTCATGGACTGAGCCATCCGGCTCCAGATTACAATTGGGTGTTGTGCATATATTTTCTTTTACAGGGCCCTATCCGTCTGCACCTGCCAGCCAACCCTGGGCAATGGACCTGGCTAGCCCCCCATCCTGGGTACTCAGAGTGTGACTTTCCAGACCCTGTATGTGTGCACAGTACTGTGATTTAATTCTGCCAATTAACCTGATCTCCCCCTCCCATGTTTCAGTCCCCTTAAATAAACCAGATTTGATGTTGTTGACTTTAAACTGTCTGAAGTGTCAGTACCTATATAGCAAGCATTGCTTTGGTTTGTGTATGTTGATTAACCTTATTTTTCAGGGGGTCCTCAGAGACGAACCTCAGAATCAGTCTCGAGGGTAAGTGGTACCTTATGAGTGAACAGTGTGTACATGTGGGGTATTGGGACTGTAACTCCTGTGCACTGAGTGAGCCACTAAAGGGAACCAAAGGGGGTCACAGTGTCCCAGAGGGCTGTTATCAAGCTAGTCTCACCACTACAAACCCTGACCTCTGGGTGGAGGCACCCACCATAAAACCTAGGCCCCTCAACCTATCAATAGTCAATCAGGCAGGGGTAGTAGCCCTTGGGATAACGCCACCTGGGGGTTGCATCTTGGAGGCACCACTGGGATTAGTGTCCTCTAGTGGCCACGTGAAGGAATTACCTCATTATGTTTAACTTAAAGGAAAAAATGGAGGGGAGTGCCACACCCAAATTAAAAATTGTCCTCCATAAATTGATGGTGCACAAATTGATGGGGTGGTGCGAAGCTGAGGAGTTGGATTCCCAAAAGGCTATTCTATTGCTGGACATCCCCTTGGGGACTAAAAATGCTGACATTTTGTCCACTGTAGAACATGTTAAATGTTTGGGCAAAGTAGAAGTAAAGGGACGAGAGACTGACCTGTTTGATCAAACTTTAATAGTGCTGCTTTCATGCAGTTCCCTGCTAGACCCTGAGAAGGTACCCCCTGTGATTCTGCTCGAAGGTGCCCAGAGAGGATGGAGGGTTATTCATGTATGTAGTGGTCTGGTCACCCCACGTGGGTCCCCTAGTACCAATAGCTTTAAGGAAAAACTGCTTAAATTGCTAGCCTCAGAAGGGAAAACTGCCCAAGAGTTGGTATGAGTGTTAGATCTATCTGAGGACCCCACACCCATACATTCTCGACTCCTTCTCCTGGGTCCCCCAAGAGCCCCATACTGGACACACACCCCCATGGTAATTCTCCCCATTCAACTGGATTCCTATCGGAGGCTGAGGCTTTTCTCCGGTACTGTCTCAGTGCCTTCGGGTGAAGATGATTTGGAGACCTGGATGGACTATGCTACCCTTTAGTACAGGAATGGCAGTGTTCAGAAGGGGAAAAGAGGAAGCACTTGATGGAAAGCTTGAGAGGCCCTGCTCTGGAAGCCGTCCGGTTTTTATAGGCTACTAGTCTGGAGGCCATGGCCGCAGAATATCTTTCTGCCCTAGAGAGAGTGTTTGGCAGCACAGAATCCGGGGTTGATTAATTATGGAAATTCAAGTCAGCCAAACAGTGGAAGAATGAAAAATTGTCTGCCTTTGTCACCAGGATAGAAAGGGCTTTGCAGAGGGCCCACCAAAAAGGGGGAGTGCCTGCCAAAGAGTTAAACCAGGTTAGATTAGACCACATATTGAAGTTGGCAAGATTTTCAAGCGTAATAATACTGAAGCTCAAGCTGCAAGACAGAAGGGCCAGCCTTCCAGAGTACTGCCATTTGATGAGAGAGATCCGTGAGATTGAAACTGATGAAGAGGGATGGGAACCCTGTGCTGGGGCTGTGAACCCTTGTCAGACCCCCAAAAAGAGTGAGCTAGATGAGGTGCAACAGTTGACAGATTTAATTAAGGAACTGACTGAGGCATATAGAGAACCAGATCTGTATCAGGCTCCCCCTGAGCCCAAAAGTGGAGTGGGAGTGCATGTTGTTTCCCCTGAGACCCAGAGTGAGGGTAACCTGCTAGCAGAACTGAGGAAATTGAGAGAGATGGTGGGGGAGCTGCAAAGGGCTGCCCTCACCCCCAATAGAAGTGGAGATCCAGAAGCCCAAAGGTGTAAGCCCTCAGTCCAAGAAGAGTCCCGCAGGGCTCCAGAGGTGCCCCAACAGACAAGAGACCCCCCCACCCTCCAAGGACACTAGAGACATTAAGTTCTGTTACTGTTGTGGGGAGGATGGTCATTTTTAGTCAGCTTGTTGGTTGCCAGAGAACTTGAGAAAAGCTACCAATAGGTTAGTGGCCTGGCATCGCAGAACATACGCTTGGTCACCAGGGGGAGCCACTCAGAAAAGTTATAGCACCAGGACCAATGCTTGATCGACATCTAGATCAGTGCCACCGGAATGGTCTGAGGTGGTGGGTCCCTCCATGGAGACCACTGTAAAAGTGAATGGAGTGCCTACAAGAGCTGTGTTAGACAGTGGCTCCCAAGTGACAATCAT
Source organism: Neoceratodus forsteri (assembly GCA_016271365.2). Classification (NCBI taxonomy): domain Eukaryota; kingdom Metazoa; phylum Chordata; order Ceratodontiformes; family Ceratodontidae; genus Neoceratodus; species Neoceratodus forsteri. Next base: position 77,246,923 of record CM028133.1, on the reverse strand, counting down.
GTTCCAGGATTAGTTTCAGAAAGCATTTGTCTGAAGTACCTCTGCAACCACTGGAAGGACTACATGTCTGGGGTTTAAGTGAAAAGGCCTACCCCTACCCTTACTCCGGCTAGATCCAAATTTGGTTGTCCTTTCTTACCTCTGTGGCTGGAGTGGCAGAGCAAGTGGAGACCTTGGCCCTACTGTATCCCCCTACTGGACTGTATGATGGGGTTCTTTTACTAAATGGGACTAATGCACATATGTTAGGACAGCTGGCATAGTTGTGTTATGAAAAACAGGGATCCTGGACTGGTAGAGCTCTAAGAATTCCAGCCTTGATCAGGAGGGCCTACGATGCCCAGAGAGATGCTGACCAAATGGAACAAGAGAAACTAGTTGGAGTTGTCTGGGAAAAAGGACCCTGAGTCTCTGATTCTGGCACCAAATGCTTTGTGTACCTTACAGGGAGAGGTCCATATCAGAAAGGACATTAAGAATAACATTTTAATGCTGGATGCACCCGGCGAAGGAAAATTGCCATAGGGACTGCTGGTCAAGCCTAGTATTTTGCCTGCTAGAGCCCGTGCTTATGCTAGAAGGGTAATGGTTCAAGTTCATAATGTGTCTGACAGAGAAATTCAAGTAAATAAAGGTTGCACGCTGGCTAATGTGCATTGCGCAGACACTGCAGTGCTACCCAGTAACAAGAGTTTGGGGAAGAATGATAGAGTAACGCCTGACTTGTTTGATTTTGGTGACTCCCCTTTGCCAGCTGAATGGAAAATGAGGATCAGTGAGAAGCTTGCTCAAAGAGACCAGGTGCTTTCCTTAAAGAAATGGGACGTAGGATGCGTGCAAGGAGCTGAGCACCATATCCGGCTGCATGATGACAGGCCATTTCGAGAGAGGTCTCAACGCCTGGCACCTGCCAACATAGATGATGTGAGATGGCATCTGCAAGAGATGCTAGTTGCTGGTGTAATACAAGAATCCAGAAGCCCATATGCTTCCCCCATCGTGGTAGTGAGAAAAAAGAATGGGACCGTAAGGATGTGCATAGATTATTGCACTCTAAACTGGCGGACTATCCCTGATCAGTATACAATGCCCTACATTCAGGATGCTTTGGACTGCCTGAATGATAGCCAGTGGTTTTCTGTGCTGGATCTTTCCAGCGGGTACTACCAGATCCCGATGGCCCCAGAAGACCATGAGAAAACAGTCTTTATCTGCCCGCTGGGTTTCTATGAGTTCATGAGGAAGCCTCAAGGAATTTCAGGTGCTCCAGCCACTTTTAAATGACTGATGGAGTGTGCAGTGGGGGACATGAACCTATTGGAGTGCCTGGTGTACTTGGATGATGTTATTGTGTTTGGCAGCTCGCTAGAGGAACATGAGAGTAGATTGTTCAAAGTGTTGGACCAGCTGGAAGACTTTGGCCTGAAATTGTCCATCAATAAATGTCAATTCTTCCAAACATCTATAAAGTATGTGGGACACATAGTCTCCACTGAGGGAATAGAGACAGACCCAAGTAAAGTTGAGGCCCTGACCACCTGGCCACAGCCCCACAATCTAAAAGAATTGCAAAGATTCCTGGGTTTCTGTGGTTACTATCGCCGGTTCATCAAGATCTATTCAAGAGTGATTCATCCTTTACTTAATCTTACTCAAGGGTACCCTCCAACCCACAAAAAATACAAAAGGTCAACTTCCCCTGAGACTGAGAGAGTGTATTTCTGTCCTAATGAAGTATTTGAGGCCAGATGGACACCTGATTGTGAAGCTGCTTTTCATGAGATTATATATCAACTTACCCACGCTCCTGTTCTGGCCTATGCAGATCCAACAAAACCTTATGTCTGTCCTACACACTGATGCTAGCTTGCAAGGGTTGGGGGCTGTGTTGTACCAGGAGCACGAGAATGGCCTGAGACCAGTGGCTTTTGCCAGCAGGAGCCTGACCCTTCTGAAAAGAACTATCCTGTACACAAGTTAGAGTTCCTAGCTTTGAAGTGGGCCATTGTTGACCAATTCCACGAGTATTTATATGGGGCTAAGATTCTGGTAAAAACTGGCAGCAATCCCTTGACCTATGTGCAGACTTCAGCTAAGTTGGATGCTACTGGCCATAGGTGGCTCTCTGCATTATCCACATATGACTGTGCTGTTGAATACAAAGCAGGCCTGAACCACATAGATGCTGATGCTCTCTCATACAGGCCTGTTCCCCGGAATGACTGGGTCAGACTGACAGAACCTGATATTCGATCACTCTGCCAGAAGTTTGATCGAGCAGAGCAAGTAGTCCCAGACACCGTGAACTGTTTAGTGGACTGTTTGGAGCTCTCTGAGAATTGCATACCTGCTGCTTTTTGCCACTTCTCTGCATTAGACATTGGTGCTTTGCCTCAGCTAGACAATGCTAGTCTTCAGCGGGCTCAATCCCATGATCCTATGATTAAACCAGCTTTAGAAGCCCTCTCCGCAAGGAAAGATGTATCCAAGTTACGCTCCACTGATTTCAGAACTGCATTGTTATATAAGGAAGGCCCTAAGTTGAAATGGATTAATAGACTGTTATACAGAGAAACAGTAGACAGAGTGGGACAAATAGATAAACAACAGCTAGTTTTGCCCACTGCCTTTCGAGACTTGGTGCTGAGGTCCCTACACAACCACATGGGGCACCTTGACATAGACAGAACACTTGACTTGATGAGATCCAGATTCTATTGGCCTAAGATGGGGGCTGATGTTGAACAACACATTCGAACTTGTAGTCGCTGTCTACAGAGGAAAGCTTTGCCCCAGAGGGCTGCCCCCCTAGTTAACATCACCACTGGTGTCCCTATGGAGCTGGTCTGTATTGACTTTCTGAGTTTGGAGCCAGATCAAAGAAATATCAGTAATGTGCTGGTAGTCACTGACCATTTTACGAGATATGCCCAAGCTTTCCCCACCAAGGACCAGAAGGCATCCACTGTGGCCAAAGTACTTATAGAAAACTTTTTTGTTCACTATGGGGCACCACAAAGAATCCATTCTGATCAAGGGAGGGACTTTGACAGTCTCTGATCAAAGAGATGCTTTCTCTGAGGGGAGTGCGAAAGTCCAGAACCAACCCTTACCACCCCCAGGGGGACCCACAGCCTGAATGTTTCAACCGCACTTTGCTAGATATGCTAGGCACCCTCCACCCAAAGGACAAGCCTAGATGGAGCCAACAAATTAGCACCCTGGTACATGCCTACAACTGCACCAAAAGTGATGCCACTGGGTTCTCCCCATCGCCTGATGTTTGGAAGAGAAACCCGACTACTGGTAGATGTTTGTTGAGTTTCTCCTGATGGGGTCTGAAGCTGATAACTATTTACAGTATGTGCAAGAGCCAAAGGCTCAGCTAAATCATGCTATCAACTGGCTCAAAACATGGCTGCCAAAAGAACCTGGCCAACAAGGAGAGGTATGACAAAAAGTGAAAGCACTGGAACTCCAGGAGAGAGATAGGGTGTTGCTAAGAAATCTGGGACTGCATGGCAAACACAAGATTGCTGATAGGTGGCACCATCTCTCTCACATCATAGTGGGCAAACTAGATGATCTGCCTGTGTACAAAGTGAGGCCTGAGAATAATTAAAAAGATGTTAAAACAATACATAGAAATCATTTGCTGCCCATTGGACAAATCTTGATTGAGTCTGAGCCCCCAGAAAGTGTTCCCTCTGGACCCAGTGACTAGAGCTGCTGCTAAGCAAAAGTCAAGAAAGTCTGCACCCACAGATGCTGAGCTAAAGTCTTCCCCACCACAAGTCCCAGTTGAACATGACTGTCAGTCCATGTCAGAGAAAAGTGAGTGTGGTCTTGAATACTACCCTTCTTACGAACTGAGTCAATTATTTCGGGGCAATCCCCTAGTCAGTCCTGGAGATGAAGCTTTGCCTTCTAGACTGCCTAAGCCCCCAGCTTTGTCTTTGGAGCCAATGCTCCCAGAAAGTGAATTGCAAAGTATAAGTCAGATGACATGGAATCACTGTACATGGTGGAACTGTATGAGCTCTCAGAGGAGGAAAATGATGAACTGGAACAGACTGGTGATATACCAGAGCAAGAAGAGTGTGTTGAGTGCCCTGATAGTTCACTGCCAGTGTCAGAAAACTCCCCATGTGAGCCAAAGTGTTGTGGACACAGAGATTGCAACTCCTGGAGCTGAAAGTGCCCCAAGTTCTAGCCTCTCTACCCCAATGCAAGTTCCCCTGACAAGTGAAGACACTGCTGAAAGCGGGGATAAAAACACAGAGACTGTAACAATTCCCCCTAGAAGGTCTGGTTGAGCTATGAAGCTTGTGGTATGTTTAAGCTATGAATCCCCTGGCAGACTTGTGGATTTGCCTCTTAATGTGGTCCATAAGGGAGTGTATGTCACCCCGAGCTCATTGCCCAAACTGAGCCTAGGTGCTAACTCCAGATTACTTGTCTTGCCTTCTATGTATGGTGCCCCTGCCCCATCCAGCCCCCAGGTAGCTGATAGGGAAGGGCCCCCTCTTTTTACGTTTCATGTGTAGGAAGTAATGACCTGATTTTAAAAAGTTATGATATGTATAATATGGTAACATGTAGTAAGCTGTGTAAATCAGAATAAATGCATATGACCAAGGGTTAACATATGATTGTGGTTTAAAGAATGCAAACCTAACTGTTAGTAAGGGGAGGTCACGTGATGGCTGCCTGAATGGTCGCAGATTTCCTTGCTCCCACTCCACAATTTAATTAAAGAAAGTTAAAACTAAACTTAAGGCTGGACTATTAAAAACTGGCTTACTCTATATTTAAGAAGCCACAAGGATTGTCACGGCAGTGAGTCCCCTCCAGGATGGACAAAGAAATGCGAGATAATCCACCTCACCATACGCCACCTACTACACCGACACAGGATAAAACGGCTAAGCGCTCAAAGGTAACCCCAACTGGGGCAGTGGTGGAAGCCAACTACCAGGCCACACTCATGGAAGGGCAGTTCTGGGAAGGAATAGCTCCCCTAAAAGAATCACTAGAATCACTAACAGCCTCAATACAGGGTATCACCTCCTCTCTGTCTGTACTAACTCACGCGTGCACACAGACAACGAAGTAAGAATTTCCTCCCTTGATGACTGGAGGGTGAGAATCGAACCTGAGATGTCCCAATTGTGTCATCGACTTAAGGCAATAGAAAGTAAAGTAGAAGACTTGGAAGGAAGGTCGAGAAGGAATAATCTTCTGATACTGGGGCTACCCGAAGGCGAAGAGGGCACGTCGCCGGTGTTATTTGTCCAGAAATTATGCAACAAGTTGGCAGGCCCATCTCCTAATGGCCCGGAATACGTGATCGAGTGGGCCCATCGATCTCTAAGGCCGATTCCTCCAGTAGGATCCCCTTCACGTCCTTTAATTTTTAGATTGCTGAATTTCAGAGATAAGCAGCACATTTTAGGCAAGACTCGGGACATTAGTGAACTGCTCTGGGAAGGCAAACGAATAAGGATGACCCAAGATCTCCCAAAGTCTGTGAGACAAAAAAGGAAAGAGTTCCACCCTATAGTCACAAAGCTTATTGCTGCTGAAATCAGTTTTAAAATGAGATACCCAGCTACGCTGCAAGTTTGCCATATGGTAGAATGGCATAACTTTGAATCGCATCTTCAGGCGGAGGAAAAGCTGCAGAAACTGTATCCTGATCTGTTTAAGTGAAACAAGATGTGAAACTCTTAGTCAGATACTGAAAGCATTACAGAACTGTATGGTGTGAAGATAGAGATTAAAATTTGAAAGGGAATGTATCAGGAGGGGCATAACAGCATATAAATGCTCGCATACTTATGAACAGTGTTCTGTTAGTACCATATTAGAATGGGATATGTTAATTTGTAATTTTTAGGAGCTCACCATGGCTGGTAAATAACTAGAGGGGAAAGTGGTTCATATGTTAACAAGTACAGTTGGTCTATTACGGCCTGAATCTTTTCTGTCTCGTATCTCCTAGTTAACTAATGCCTGATAGAACTGTTGAGTGATAACAGACTGGGATGCTGGTCTTTATATGCTAATTATGTTGTTGAGCCTTAGGATATCTAGTGTAAGGATTAGTTTTAATGAATATTTTTCTCTTCAGCTGACCTGTCTCACCTTCATTTTACTACTGGGGGTACTCGGCAAAATAGACGATTGAGATGTAACTAATCATCTACTGAGTACCTCGATGTAATAGGTAATTAGTTTTTTGAAGCAGTTTACCTTAAATATGGGCAATAAGACCTAAAATAACCAATTAGATTCTATTAATGTAGTAAATAGCTAGTAGATATTTGAAAGTTTTCTAATTAGTTGAGATAATGTGGGTCCTATGGGAGCGTTTAAGGGAGGGTTGCATCACAACCCAGATTCGAATAGTGTTCTGGTGACAAAATCAGAATGAGGAAGGGTGTGTGTATGGCTCGAATATCCCATCTCCTAACTTTTTTATGGGATTAGTGAAAGTGATATCCAGAGTTATACACCTCCCTTTGATTTTTGCAGGAGATTGGAAAGTCACTATAATCTCTAATTTAGATAAATTGAGCAACCAGCCTATCAGACCATCCTCGACACAGCAAGCTCTCCAGGAATTCATAATCATGGGAGGCTTGTGTGATCCCTGGAGAACTTTCCACCCAACCACTCGGAAATATACCTTTTACTCTTCTGTACATAAATCCCTGTCTAGGATAGACTACTTTTTAGTTAGTACCAAAGCTTTAAGTCACATTACAGGTACTGGCATAGCTTCTAGAGTATTGTCAGATCATTCGCCGGTATGGATTCTATATAATCCAAATCAGAATTCTAGACGGGATAAAGTATGGAAATTAAATACACAACTTTCTAAGGACCCATGGGTCCTAGAGAAACTGCAAACCCTTATTAAAAAATTTTGGCAGTCGAACTTGGGTCTATTTCTAGTGTAGGACTAAAATATAAGTACATTAAAATGTACTCTCCGGAAGTGCATTCGGAAGGCCTCGATTCACAAGAAAAACAAGAAGCTTCACTACAGTCTCTTTTAGGACAGATAGAGAGGCTTGAACATAGCTCAATCCTGGAGCTCTCTGAACGAGAGCAAGTTGAGCTAGCTAAATTAAGGCATCAATATGCTGACCTGTTGAGGAAAAAGTCTGAATATATCCTACTTAAGATTAGGTCAAGATATATAGACCAGAGAGATAAAGCAGGGCATTTGCTGGCTATGCAACTCAAAGAACAGGAAGACTCCCGTTGGGTCAAAGCTATAAGTTTACAACTTGATGGTACTCTTAAATCTTCCCCAGAAGAGATTGCCCAAGAATTTGACAGCTTCTATTCCCAATTATACTCTCTTCCCTTGAATCCCCCTTCAAATAAGGAGATCCAAGATTATTTGGACAGAATCCCACTCCCACATTTATCCCAAGCTCAACAAATTTCTCTGATGCGGTCTATATCGCAAGTTTAAATTTTAACTGCTATTCAGGCATTGGCATCGGATAAGTCTCCAGGGCCAGATGGCTTTCCTGCTAATTTATACAAGGCCTTAACGGCAACTGATCAGCCCCATCCTTGCTCAGGTATTCTCATATCTTTGTGAAAAGGGTATATCGGATTTTTCACTTTTGCAGGCCCTTATAGTAGTATTACCTAAACCCAATAGACCCCCCAATAGGGTGACCAATTATCGGCCCATATAGCTTATGAACTGTGATATTAAAATCCTAGCAAAGATTTTGGCCGCTAGAGTAACACAAGTCTGGGAGGGACTCATAGGGCTTGAACAGGTAGGGTTTATGAGGGGGAGATCCTCTTTGGATCACTTGAGAAAGTTAGAGCATATTTTCTCTGTGTCCAGGGAGTCTCGGGACCCAATGGTTCTGGTATCCCTGGGTGCGGAGAAAGCTTTTGACAGGGTATATTGGGAATTTGTTTCCTTGACTATGGAGAGATTTGGTTTCCCCATTAGGTTTATTGAATGGGTGAAAATTTTATATACTAGCCAGAGTGCAAGGTTTATTGTAATGGTATCCTGTCGAAAGGTTTCTATCTACTCTGGGACTCATCAGGGTTGCCCATTATCCCCATATTTGTTTAACATTTACCTTGAACCCTAATCAGACTCCTGAATTCAGCACCACAAGTGCATAGTATTGTATTAGGCCCTCTGGAGGTCAAAATCTCAGCATATGCTGATGATCTCTTACTCCATATCTCCCATCCGGCCATCTCATTGCCAGCTGCACTGCAAATTATTTCTCAATTCGGACTGGTCTCGCACTACAAATTAAATCTGGACAAAACTACCTTACTACCTTTAAATAATTGGGTAGTCCCAGCAGACTATGTACATTTAGGACTGAAAAAATCAACCAAAATAGTATATTTGGGGATAATTCTTTCGAAGAGTGCAGTCCTGAGGAAGAAATGGAACCTGGAGAATTTGGTAATAACTATTGCGAGGGACCTTAATAGATGGAGAACACTCCCAATGTCAATGCAGGCTAGAATTAGTGTGGTTAAAATGAATATACACCCCCGCATTTTTTATCCCATTCATATGCTTAATTAATTTATTCCTATGGCATGGTTCAAAAAGCTTCATGCACTAATATCCCATTTCATCTGGCAAGGGAAAAGCCCCCGCTGTTCCTACATAAAACTGTGTGCCCCAAAACCCTTGGTGGGATTTAAGTTACCAAACTTCAATTTATACTACTTAGCCAGTCATATTTCCAAATATGCTCGGTGGACCATAGAACCAGGGGAGGTGACTCCCTTACATAATTCGCCTATTTGGTTGCAAGTGGAGAGATGTCTGATTAGGGCAATGGGAATCTCATTAGAATCCATGTTCTTTGTTTCGGTAAATAGATTACCTTTGCAATTAAAGTGTTCAGTCATTGGGATTTCGATCAAGGTGCATACTCAACTTTGTAAGTCTATGAAATATGAAAACATAAAAGATATCTCTCAACCACTAGGTGGGAACCCTAATTTTAAACTTCAAGGAGCATTTATCTGTGGTCCAGAGATGTCAGAGAAGTGTATTTCAGATGTTTTACAAGAGGGAAGGATATTTGAAAGCCCCAGACTACTATTGGAGCTGGGACTTCCAAATTCCAAAGTATTTAAAGTTTATCAGATCCGCCATACCGTACTGGAATGGTTTGGTAATCGAACCTGGGAAATCAATCAAAAGGATTTTCTCTCCTACATACAACGCTTTGCCAGATCACCCCACTCATGTCAAATTTAGTAAACTTTATATTCCCCTATATATATTCCACAATTTCTGGGGTATCCCAGTATTGGGAGTCTACGCTTTCTGGGCTATCTAAAGAATGGGATTGCATTTGGGTAGATCTGCATCAATACTCTGCAAATAATAGACTACGTCTTACCCAGTTCTATATTCTTCACAACATATTTTTAACTCCAAGACATTTATTTAAAATAGGAAGACTTCCCTCAGCAACGTGTTCTAGATGTTCCTCTACAGAAGGCTCTTTATCTCATATCCTATGGGAATGCAATAAGGTAGTCTCACTATGGGAGAGAATTGGGACTACAATTAATCCCCTATTAGGCTTAATGGAGCTATTTTCTCCTGAAATATGTATTGTAGGGGATTATTCATCGATCCCTATCAGGGAGAGAAGGTTTCATATCTCCTTAATATCCTTAGTGGTTAAGAGGCTGGTGTTACGTCATTGGTTAGATCAGGAAGAAATTTCTTACTGGCTAAAAGAAATTCTGTATAATTTAAGGATTGAAAAAACAATTGCTACTCTTAGGGATCGGCCTGATAGATATGTTAAGAGATGGGGCAAACTGGAGACCTTGTTAACAGTGTAATTACCTGTTCTGCTAGTACTGTTAAAGGAATATATACGGTTATATAGTATGACTTTAATCCGAATGGTAATATGAAGGCTGTGTAATAGTTTTTATAAGTTTATTGTATACCCATGAGATAGTACCCCTTCAAATTCTCTCAGTATTGATTTCATTTTATTTTAGGCTAGGTATCTTAGGGGAAGGAGAGTTATTGGGGGGAAGGGGGGATATATGTTTTCTTGTGCAACTAAGTACAAGATGTCTGGTTTTGTACATCATGTAATGTATATTTTTATTGTGCAAGTGGATGCAATAAAACTTACTAAATTTCAAAAAAACAACCTAACTGTTAGTGATGTAAATGTATTTAGTAGTTTTCCTTAAACTGTTATAAGAGCACCTACTTGATGCGGACGTCAAGTTCTTTTCAGGCCAGGAAGGGTGTAGCCCCCCTACAAATGGGGGTTCCTAAAAGCCTCCTAGGAGCTTGCTTAAGTGTTCCCCCTGCCTGCTGGTGTTCGGCATCTAAGCCATTAGACTGGCACTGTGAGTGCTGGTAGAGCCTCCACATACTGTCTCTTTAAGAGATGTCTGCTTGCAGACATAATTAATGTTTTCCGGGGGGGGGGGCTGGTGTTTCCCTGCTTGAATCCTGCTTGAGCTGTGGAGTAATCAGTCGCTGGGAGTGCAAAGGGAGCCTATCTCAAGGCTGTGGCTGTTTGCCTGTAATTATTTAAAGCATTATTAAAAATGTAGTTTGTCTAACCTGCCTTTATTGCAGCTGGGACTCTGTGTGTGTTTACCCCTCCATTTTGGACTTGAACTGCTGTGCTGGGCCAATTAGGTTAAGGGAGCCCTAAAATGGAGACTGCTTGAACCAACCAGAATTTGGACTCTCTTGGAGCAGGTTATACAAGGGGAAGGTATAGCTAGTGATTCTGGGAAGTGTAGTTTGGACCTTGGCGCCTTTTTTGCACCAACAGGGGGAGCGTTGGAGTGATTGACAGCCAAATCCACTTACCAGACCTATTTGAACCGAAAGGAAATGCCCTGCTCTGTTACTGGAGAGTCAGATCAGTTGTGACTGTGAAGAGAGAAGGAGCTCTGTGCTTCTGCAGTGTATAGTTTCATGTGGGAAGCACTTGTGAGGCCCTGAGGTTCGTCCTGCAGCCGTTGTAAGCGCCAGTTCGGACTGAATCCGACTCCTGAGGAGAAAGAAGGAAATCTGAACAGTAGAGCCCAGGCTTACCCTTTAGGAGACTGGAGAAATTGCTGAATAGCGCTCAGTTTGTCAGGAACTGAAGCTGCTATGTGTGCTCCTGGGTACCGTCCAGTAATTGCAATCAGGATTGAGGAGCTTCCTGCCTGGTATAGTACTTTCCTTTTACATATAAATGTGTGTAGTTCTTGTGGGGGAATTGCTGTTTCCTGTCTACTGTACTGAGTGCTGTGTGTTGAAGCTGGAAGCAAACCCCAGCGGGTTTCGGACTATATCCGTGGGCTATCAACTGCGTAGGGGTCCAGCCACAAGGACTCTGTCTCCATGCCTTGCTGTTTCTGGCAATCCAGAAATATCCACCATCCAGTTTTCAGTTTAGGTATCGTGAGTATAAATCAGGGTATTCCCATGCAGCCAGCTATCAATTACAAGTGTGTCATCTGATTATTGTTGTGTTATTTCTTCATGGACTGAGCCATCCGGCTCCAGATTACAATTGGGTGTTGTGCATGCATTTTCTTCTACAGGGCCCTATCCATCTGCACCTGCTGGCCAACCCCGGGCAACGGACTTGGCTAGCCCCCCATCCTGGGTACCCAGAGTGTGACTTTCCAGACCCTGTATGTGTGCACAGTACTGTGATTTAATTCTGCCAATTAACCTGATCTCCCCCCATGTTTCAGTCCCTTAAATAAACCAGATTTGATGTTGTTGGACTTTAAACTGTCTGAAGTGTCAGTACCTATATAGCAAGCATTGCTTTAGTTTGTGTATGTTGATTAACCTTATTTTCAGGGGGTCCTCAGGACAGAACTTCAGAATCAGTCTCAAGGGTAAGTGGTACCTTATGAGTGAACAGTGTGTACATGTGGGGTATTGGGACTGTAACTCCTGTGCACTGAGTGAGCCACTAAAGGGAACCAAAGGGGGTCACGGTGTCCCAGAGGACTGTGATCAAGCTAGTCTAACCACTACAAACCCTGACCTCTGGGTGGAGGCACCCGCCATAAAACCTAGGCCCCTCAACCTGTCAATAGTCAATCAGGCAGGGGTAGCAGCCCTTGGGATAGCGCCACCTGGGGGTTACACAGACATAACATAAAACATCAAAATAATAAATATATCACTAAATTAAACATCATTTGAGAAGGCTAAACTGAATAAGTATGTTTTTAAATCAGTTTTAAATCTATCAACGGTCAGGCATTCTCTTAACTGATGAGGTAGAGAATTCCACAGGGTTGGTGCCATAAAAGAGAAGGTATGGGGACCCTGGTAATCTCTAGCAATCCCTTGTTGGCTGATCAGTGAGGACAGAGGGGGCAGTAGGGAGTCAAGAGGTCTTGCAGGTAGCTGGGTCCCTGCTCATGTAGGGCTTTAAAGGTTAGTAAGCCAACCTTAAAGGTGATCCGCCACTGAACAGGCAGCCAGTGCAGCTCACGCAGCACAGGCGTAATGTGACTAGCCCTTGATGTCCCAGTCAGAAGCCTGGCTGCTGCATTCTGAACCAGCTGCAGGCAGTGGATATCAACCCCTGGAGCCCTAGGTGGAGGGCATTGCAGTAGTCAAGGCGGGTAGTGACAAAGGCATGGACCAATGTTGGAAGGTAATCCGGAGGAACCAGGTGTTTCAACCGGGTGATATTTTTCAGATGCTATAATGAAGATTTAACCATAGCCGGCACCTGAGATTTCAGGGTCAGGTCGTCATAAAAAATAACGCCCAGGTTACACACCCGGTCTGAGGTAGTGAGCTGAACACCATCGATCCATAGACCCGATGACTGTCCAGCCTCCAAACCTGCCCCTGGATGACCTGGGTCCACTACCAACACTTCAGTCTTATCTGGATTCAGTTTCAGCCAGCTGGTGCTCATCTAGTTCCTGATCTCGGCAAGACAGTTGTTTAGCACAGAGACTGCATCAACCTGTCTGGGCAGAAAGGACATATACAGTTGAGTATCATCTGCATAGCAGTGAAAACTCAAATGATATCGCCTGATGATATCTCCCAATGGCAGCATATACACTGTGAACAACGTGGGGGCCAAAATGGAGCCCTGCGGCACCCTGCAGGACAGGGAAAGAGCGTCAGAGGAAAAAATTCCAGTGACCACTCTCTAAGATCTGTCCGCAAGGAAAGATCGAAACTATTCAAGGACTGTACCTGACAGCCCATAAAGGAGCCGCAAGCACTACAAAAGCACACCATGGTCCACGGTGTTAAATGCTGCAGAGAGATCAAGAAGGACTAAGATGGGACGTGCCTTTTGATCTCTCGCTATTAGGATATCATTCAATACTTGGACAAGTGCAATCTTGGTGCTATATCTCTTCCTAAATCCGGACTGGAGAGCATCATAGACATTGTGATTTACAAGGTGATCATCCAGTTGCAACGCAACCACTGTCACAAAAACCTTGCTGACAAACAGCAGGTTAGAGACAGGCCAGTAGTTAGCCAGACAGTCTGGATCCATGGAGGCCTTCTTAAGGAGTGGTCATATGACCGCCTCCTTGAGGGGATCTGGAAAGACCCCCCTCTCCAAGGAACTCCAGGCAATTTCAGCTCGGATCAGGCAGATAACATCTACACAATCCACTAAAAGGGGTGTAGGGCCCGGATCCAAACTACAACTGGTTGGGCGCAAAGTCTGAACAATCTTCACAATGTCCATGAATTCTGACCGACTGAAGTCCAACCAGATAGACCGAGGGCATACCACCTCCTGCCGAGCTCCGCAATCCCTCATAGGGGGAGCCGGGCCAATGCCAGACCAGATGCTGGCAACCTTATCTGCGAAGAATCAAGCAAACTGCTCACATTTCAGTTGAAAAAAAGCTCCTCTGGGCTGGAGACAGATTGGATTGCACAATCTGTCAACAGTCTGGAACAGCTGGACTAGTCAATTCTGCGCAACAGAAATCTTCCTGGACAGGAGTTCTGTCTTCTTACGGGTGATTTCTGATTGATAGCCCTCATAATGTGCCATCAACCTAGGCATGTCAGCATCCAGGCTGGACCTCTGCCATGCTCTCCCTATCCTTCAAACAACTTGCCTCAGCTCCTTCAAGGAATGATCAAACCAAGGGTTCCTTGGGTGAAGAGTGAGAGGTTGAACATGAACAGGAGCAATTTTGTCCAGGGCATCTCCTACCACCTTATTATAGGCCAGTACAAGATCCCCCAGAATCATGCATTCACCCGACAATCTTGATAGGCCCAGCACCGCCGATAGACCATCTGGGGTAACTCCCCTTAAAGAGCGGTATTGGACCATCTCCGTAGGGGCAGGCCCATTGGGGGGAGCCTCCAAACTGAACCTTATGGTGTGATGATCAGACCAACTGAAGTGCAAAGTGCAATTTCAAAACCAAAGTGCTGTACAAAATAAAAACATGCTAAAACAAATAAGATAATAAAATAATCCAAGTTCAGATTACATCAGAAGAATAAAAGCAGAATTATCATGTAAAATCTCCATAGGCAAGATAGAATAAATGGGTCTTTAAGGCCGTCATAAAGCTCTTCACAGTCCAGCACTCTCGAATCTGATGAGGTAGAGAATTCCACAGGGTAGGGGCTGCATACATAAAAGCACGGGACCCAGAGGTTTTCAGCCATACCCTGGGAATCTCTAACAACCCCTTGTCAGCTGAGTGGAGAGGTCGGCCAGAACAGTAAGGATTTAGGAGCTCTTGCAGGTAGTTCGGACCCTCTCCATGCCAGGCGTTATAGGTCAGAAGACTGACCTTAAAGGTAATCCACCACTGTACAGGCAGCCAATGCATTTCACACAGCATAGGAGTGATGTGGCTCGAATGAGGAGCCCCCATCAACAGCCGTGCCGCAGCGTTCTGCACCAGCTGCAAGTGGTGGATATCAACCCCCAGAAGCCCTAGGTAAAGGGAGTTACAGTAGTCCAGGTGCAAGATCATGAAGGCATAGATCAACATCTGGAGGTCGTCAGACGGAACAAGGTGCTTGACCTGGTGAGGTGTTCCTCAGATGATAAAATGAGGACTTGACTACTGCTGACACCTGTGAACGCAGTGCCAGCCCATCATCAAGAATCACCCCATTTTGCACTCATTCGGACGAAGGCAGCTAGACACCTCCAAGCCATGGCTCTGCCACCAACCCCTCTATCCAGTGCCCTGGATCCACTACCAACACCTCAGTCTTATCGAAATTCAGTTTCATCCAGTCCTGGATTTCTGCGAGGCAGCTGTTAAAAGACTGAGACCACACTATCCTGGTTGGGTACAAAGGACAGTTAGAGTTGGGTATCATCTGCATAACAGTGAAACCTCAGCCCATACCATCTCACGATGTCTCCTAGAGGCAGCATATACACCGTGACAACACTGGGGACAGCACCGAGCCCTGAGGGACACCACATGGCAGAGAGAATGAGTCCAAGGAAAATATCCCTGACACCATCCCCTGAGATCTGTCAGTGAGGAATGATTGATTGAAACCATCTGAGGACTGAACCTGCCAGACCACAGATGACCCTCAGGTGCTCGAGCAGCACCCCGTGGTCCACAGTGTCGAAAGCTGAAGAGAGATCAAGAAGCATCAAGATGGAGCGGCGCTTCTGATCTCTTGCCATCAGGAGATCATTCACCAGAACCAGAGCAGTCTTGGTGCTATGCCTCTTCCAGAAACTGGACTGGAGAGGACTGTAGATATCATGGATGGTAAGATGGTTCTCGAGCTGCAGCACAACAACTTTCTCGATCACCTTCCCTACAAAGGGAAGGTTAGAGATAGGTCTGTAGTTAACAAAGCAGTTTTGGTCCAGAGAGGTTTTCTTAAGGAGCGGTGTCACCACCGCCACAATCAGGGAGCTAGGGAACTCACTCAACTCTATGGAGCACCGAACAATCTTCGCAAGGATGGGGCTGATGGAATCCACACACCCCATTATCAGGTATGTTGGGCCCAGGTCCAAACTACAGTACATCAGCCAGATACTCTGGACAATCCACATGATATCTGCGGTCTCTGGCCAGTCGAAAGATGTCCAAGAAAACCGAGGAGAAGTGACCAAGCACCACCCACCACCAACCCCCATAGGGTGAGCAGTCTGGATTGCAGCCCTGATACTGGGCACCTTATCAGCAAAGAATCGAGCAAACTCCTTACACTTAACTTGTGAAAATGCATTTTGACCCTGCAGACACGTTGGGTTGCACAACCTGTCCACGATTCGAAAGAGCTGAGCTGGTTGATTCTGAGCTGCAGCAATCTCCCTCGACAGGAACTCTGCCTTCTTACAGGTGATTGCTGATTGATAGACTCAATAATGTTCTATCACTCTAAGGTGATTAACATCCAGGGCAGATTTCTGCCAACATCGCTCTAACCTTCGTCCAATTCATTTCAGCTCCCTCAAGGTCCCATCAGACCATGGGGACCGCAGGCAGAGAGAGAGAGGATGAACACAGACAGGAGCAATAAGAGTCCAGAGCTTCAGTTACGGACCTGTTATAAGCCTGAACCAAACTCTCTGGACCCTCACTTGCACCCGGAAATTCTGATAGGTCTAATACCACCAATAGGCCATCGGGGTCACATCCCTCAAAGGGCGGCATCTGACCATCTCCACAGGGGCAAGCCTATAAGGGGAAGCCTGGAAATTGAACCTTACGGTGTGGTGATCAGACCGTCTGACTGGTTCCACCACCAAATCAGAGGTCTCCATTCCCAGGAGGAAAACTAGATCGCGTGAGTGACCATGATTATGGGTTGCAGAGGCAACTACCTGTATGAAGCCCTACAAATTCATAAGTTGGAGAAAGTCCTGGCCAAATTGCGAGAGTTCATCGTCGACCCAGGCGTTGAAGTCACCCAGCCTCATCAACCTAGGTGACTCAAACGCCATGTCAACAATGAAGTCAGCAACTTCCTGTAGGAACAATTTCTCACCCCCGGGTGGACGGTAGATGAGAGTGGTCCTACACCCCACACCTACAACCACAGTACACTCAAATGATCTGGATTCCTCAATTGGCACACCTACAAGGCCCAATTCCAATCTAAAACAAATGGCTACACCCCCACCCCTGAGGTCTGATCTCAAGTGATGTGTCACCGAGAACCTGGCAGGAATAGCTGCCTCTAAAATGGGGCCGGCATTATCATCCAGCCAGGTCTCAGTTATGCAAGCCAGGTCTGTTGTCCCAACAAAATCAGCAATAATAGCTGTCTTGTTCTTAACAGACCTGGCAATGCATAACACCGGGGAGACCAGGTATGAAGGACCACGTTCTGGAATCCATTTCACCCCAGGGCATCTCCTGGTCCTAACTACCCCAATCTGATCACCCAGCTCACCCACCCGAGATTCAGGACCCCCATCCCCCCTCTGCCTCCTACCTACTATTCCCAAATCCCTGCCCTCTAGCCCGACTGAAGCCGGGTAGCGCTTCTCCCCCAATGGCATATTTCGGCCACACCCTCCATTCTGTTTGAGTCCCCCCACAGCAAATCACTCCCTCCCATTCCCTCCCACTGCTGCTCTCCTACCTGCACCCTCCATTACCCTTCCCCCGGACATTGGGGAACCCATTGCCAGTGTCCAGAAATGTGCACAACATCGTTTCCTGTTTATAAAAAAAAAAGGAAAACAAAACCATCTCCAATATCTTTCTTTGTTTAAACCTGCAAAAAAGAAAACGGTTCATCATTGTCTCCCGTCCCCTCCCCATCCCAACCTCCCACTGCACACCTGCCTCCCCATACACCCCCCCCCTTACGCATACTTACCTGTGGAGGTCAGGAGCAGCAATTTTCTGTGGATTGGGACATGCCTGCATGCTTTAAAGCCGACCGGCAAAGTGAAGATTTCAAGGTAAGCTTAATATTAGGAAACAATTGGGGAGGTCAACTTAAGTTGATATCGCAGCCATTTTAGGAACTTTGGCCCCAGATTTTCAACAGGGGTTCTTGGGACCCCACCTTCTGAACATCGTCACTGTCATTTTGTTATTCGGTCCCGAAAGGTGATTTAGCGGTCACTGTGCGGAATCACATTTTGGGACTGATTAATGAAACGGCAGTGCCACTGTTCATGAGGTAGGTCCCAAAAAGCCCAAGTTGCAAATTTGGTGAAAGAATTCAAAAATGATCTGCGAGCGTGGTTACTGTACAGTTTCTTTGCACGCTCCTGACCACCAATTGATAATATTTTCACTCCAGATTTTCAACATTGCCATTATTTCACACTTCCTTATGAACTGTATAGCTGTCATTTTTCATATCCTGCCTGAAATATGTTTTCGCACTTGTGGCGCAGAATGGCATGGTGGCTCTGCGAAATCACTTTTCAGGATGAGTGAATGAAATGACAGTGGCACTTTTCATGAGGTGGGGTCATAAGAATCCTACAATGAAAATCTGGTGTGAAAATATTAGCAAACGACAAAGTTACGAGCAAGCACTTAAATTAGCAAACACAGGCTCATACCATTGGTACTTTTCAATATTTTGACCTCAAATTTTCATCATAGCCATTTCTTCACTACACCTCATGAATGTGACAGCTGCCATTTTCAAGATCCTGGGCAAAATGTTTCTTTGCATCCCGGAAGGTGATATCACAACCACTGCGTGAAAGTACCTTTCGGACAGGAGTTGAAATTGTGCTCTTCCTTTCTTTATGAGCCGGCATAATAAGATGGCTATGTTAAAAATGTGTAAAAATATTAAAAAACAGTGAAGTTATGAACCCATGTTGAGATTCGCCAACACCATCTCGTAACCCCCCCTTCCCCCATGGCACCAGTGCACACAATGAATGTTTGGCACTGACAAATGATTGTTGTGCTTGATATTGGTTCTCTGGGACTAGCTGGTCCTTGGATGCACCTTCCCCAGGAAAAAAACATTTGCGCTAACTTGTACCTCACTGGATTTTCCTGTGAAAGAGAAAGCCTGTCTGAGAAGTTTTTTTCATTACTGTATTTGGGTTTTTTCCAGCTAGTGGCCTCACTTGATCTTAAAGAGGGGAACACCTGTGGGGTGCTGCCCTTGAGTATCAGATTTAGCCAGCAAGAAAATGAATACTTACAAGAACTTTTTTCTTTATTTTCATTTTTTTATGCCCCTGTTCACCAGCCTGCCCCTTCTGCTGGTCCCCCTAAACCCAATATCCATCTGCCCTGAGTACTTTCCCTATATTCCATTCCAGATTACTCCTCCCTCATTGCCCCTCCACAGACCAAATCCAAGACAGGAAGGTGCCACTGATGGTGTGTGGCCAGGAGAGGACCAGCTGCCTCCTGCTGTAGCCAGGGGAGGTTTCCTTATTTTTCTCCCGTGGTTCTAGGGACATCAGTGATAAGGGTGCATATGAATGCATACACAAGTGTGCTAATATGTGGCACCAGCCAGCGGCCCTCCACCCCTTATAGTGCTGCCTGCAGGTTCCACCTATTGTCACCTTAGTGGCACTCAGATGGCGGCATCTGACAGTCTACCTTCCTGGTGGACTACAGCATCCATAGGAACATGGAATATGGTAGCAGGAAAAGGCCCAGCAGCTCATCCAGTCTGCCTGCCCTACCTACATTCCTAAGTTGTCACCAGCAGCCACCCCCCCTTACCCCTTGCCTCTAACTCCCTTACAATGGTCTTGTGCCTGTCCCTCCCTTGTTAGAATCTCTCCTCACCCACTGATTTATCCATAACCCCTTCCTCTTTCAGTCTGTTCCACTTGTCCACTGCTCCTTTCAGTAAAATATGTGTTTAGGGATATTTTTCTTGGACTTTCACTGGGATGCTTATCCCCCCCCAAGCCAGCGTCCAGCACCCCCAGGCTTGTTCCCAAACCCTGGTCACCGGCCTCTGGAGCATCAACACTGTAGCTGCACTGACAGGCCAGCCGGGTTTCTTTTTCTTAACATATCCAGTTGATCTGGCCATCTCCCTTTCCACATTTTGTATAGTATGCCACTCCAAGCATGTAATAGAGTCCCATGTGGCTGATGTTAGCCACAGGCTACAAACACAAGAGATTCAATTACTTTTATAATCCAAGAGCTTTTTAAAGCTCCAGTTTGCCGATTACCTGCCCCATTGTACTCCCAATGCTAAGTGAGTTGAGGCAGCCCAGCTCCGAACTCTGTAGACAGCTTCGAGCCTGAGACCAACTGAAACAGTGATGTGGTCTGCACTCTGCACACTTCTGGTTGCAGAGCTGGGGGTCCAGCCACACTCCCATCTACTTGAAGGACTGGCTATGGTTGAGGGCAAGGTTGTCCATAGTGTGCAAGGAGAGACAGGAATCCAAAGCTCTGGTCAGAGTGGGTGTCAAATACAATGGCCTTGGGCAGCATTGAGAATAATGTGGTTCTCATTCAGTCAGGCTTTCACTGCTGCAGTCTGCCAGTGTAGGACCACCACAATAGAGGAGAAGCATGTCATTCAACATACATGCATCTAGTGCCTTGGTTTGATAAAAGCAGGGCACCTAGGACAGGATTACGGTAATTAGGAAGTCATTTCAGATTCCTGGAACTTGCAGTACTTCCCAGGTCCTCAAATGGGGTTTTCAGACTTCCCAAAGGAGTAATTTGTGAAAGCTGATATAACTCATTACCAATAAAACAGCCTTTCCTTCAGGAACATTTGCCATTTTTATGTTGCTTGCACACATGTGCAAGAAACATAGTGCCATCATCCAAGTTTTCAGAGGTGTGGCACCCGTCTTCCAATCCAGTCAGTGTGTTTGCAGGCGTGGCCCCAGTTCCCCAATCACTGCTGCAGCTGTCTATGACAGCAGTTGAAAATGCAGTGGTCTTACAGTTGAAAGGGAGAGCTCCGCTTCAGTGAGCAGAGCTCCCCCCTCCACACACGCACGCACGCATACTGCGTGCTCATGCATCTTCTCCCCCCCACACACACTGTACGGCTGACGGGTGCCCAATCCCCATCGGCTCCACACCCACCCAAAGCTTCAGGTGCCATGCTGGGAGCCCACCCCAACATGGCAAAATGTGTGCATGGCCGGCCAGGGTGCCCAATCCCCTGTCGGCTCCACAACCCCCCAAGCATCCAGGTGCTACGCTGGAGCCCACCCCAGCGTGGCAAATGGGTACAGTGGCCGGAGGGGCTGCCCAATCCCCGCCGGCTCCAGCCTCCCAAAACAGTCTTCCAGCTGCCACGCTGAGAGCCCACCATAGCGTGGCAAATGTCCTCGTCATCTTATTAAAAAATAAACCTGCAAATACAAAACTGTCCCTCGGCGCTTCTCCCTGCCCCTCCCACCCCACACCCACCCACTGTACACTTGCCTCCACACCCGTCACCCCATACTTCCCAGACCGCGCACGACAATCTTCGGTGGATCTGGAACACGCCTGCACTTTTCAAAGCCGACCGCTGAACTGAGGAAATGCCGGTAAGCTGTATAATGGGATAGACAGGGTTTTTCAACTTTGCTGCATATCTCAGGCATTTTTTGAATTTTGGCACAAATTTTCAACATGGGGTTTTGGGACCCTCCTCATGAATTCTGTCACTGTCATGGCGTTAATTGGGCCTGAAGGGTGATTTTGCGGTCACTCGTGAAAATCACCTTTTGGGTTCAATTAACAAAATAAACAGTGCAACATTCATAAGTTGGGCTCTCAAAAAGCCTGTGTTACAGAATTGAGAACAAAATCTAAAAATGACTGTTCTGGCGTGTGTTGCGCAGTTCCTACGAACGCTTGTAAGTTCGCAAATGTTTAATATTTGCACTCCGTATTTTCAACATTGCCATTTTGCCACACTTTCTTATGAGCAGTACAGCTGTTATTTTTCACATCTCGCCCAAAATGTGTTTCCGCGCATGTAGCGCACAATGGCGCAGTCAGTGTGTGAAATCAATGTATGGGACACATTAAGAAAATCACAGTGACACGGTTCATGAGCAGAGGTCTTAAAATGGCTATGTTGAAACTTTGGTGAAAAAATTCCTTAAAATTACTGTTTTACGAGCGTGCATTGCGCAGTTCCTACATGCGCTCATAAGTTCACAAATTTTGAATATTTTCACTCCAGATTTTCAACATTGCCGTTTTACCACACCTTCTTATGAGCAGTACAGCTGTCATTTTTCACATGTCACCCAAAATGTGTTTTCATGCATGTAGCACAAAATGGTGCAGTCGGTGTGTGCAATCAATGTTTGGGACAGATTAAGAAAATCAGGGTGACACTGTTCATGAGCAGAGGTCTTAAAATGGCTATGTTGAAAATTTGGTGAAAACATTCCCAAAAATGACTGTTTTACGAGCATTTGTTGCGCTGATCCTAGGCACGCTCGTAAGTTTGCGAATTTTCAATATTTTCACTCCAGAATTTCAACACTGACATTTTACCACACCTCCTTATGAGCAGTACAGCTGTCATTTTTTACATCTTGCCCAAAATGTGTTTACGGCGATGTAGTGCACAATGGCACAGTCGATGTGCGCAATCAATGTTCAGGACAGATTAAGAAAATCACAATCACACTGTTCATGAGCGCAGTTGTTAAAATGGCTATGTTAAAAATTTGGTGAAAAAATTCCCAAAATGACTGTTTCTGAGCATTTGTTGCGTGATCCTATGCCTTTCGTAAGTTCGCAATTTTCAATATTTTCCTCCAGATTTTCAACATTGCCATTTTACCACACCTCCTTATGAGCAGTACAGCTGTCATTTTCACATCTCGCCCAAAGCGTGTTTCTGCCCATGTAGACACAATGGGCGCATTCGGTATGCTAATCAATGTTTGGGACAGATTAAGAAAATCACAGTGACACTGTTCATGAGCAGAGGTCTTAAAATGGCTGTGTTGAAAAATTTGTGAAAATCTTCAGATGTTCTGCAGTGTTACTACGAAGACATTGAACAGGACTGGCCCCAGTACCGATCCCCTGCAGCGCCCACTGGTCAGCCCCTCTCCTAGACTGCACACCATTTTACCACCACTCTCTGCCTCCTGTCTGTTAGCCAGTTTCTAACCCAGTTTACTACCCTTTCCCCCATGCCCAGCCTACCCAGCTAGTTTATCAGCCTCTGATATGGGATGGTGTCAAAGGCTTTGCTGAAATCAAGGTAAGCATTGTCCACTGCCCCACCCTGATTCACTTCCTTTGTCACTCAGTCAAAGAAATCAACCAGATTTGTCTGACATGATGTTCCCACTGTGAATCCATGTTGTCTATGGTCCTGGGCTCTGATGGCTACTAGATGCCCCACTATCCTTTCTTTCGTTAAATAAAGACTTGATTGATTGATTGATTGATTGATTGATTGATTGATTGATTTAAGCAATGTTGATTTAAGCAACGGTGGGGGTAGGAAGAAGTAGGCTGCTGGTTAACTAGGATCTGCAGCTTATCCAGTAGGCAGGGAAATGGGCAGACTGGGTGGGCCAAGCGGTCCTTATCTGCCGTCAAATTCTATGTTTCTATGTCTCTATGATCTTCCCCACTACTGAGGTGAGGCTGAACGGCCTATTGTTCTCTGCCTCCTCCCTGCTGCCAGACTTGTGTAGAGGGTCCACATGTGCCCTCCTCCAATTCATTCGTGTTGAATGACTCAGTGAACATGGCTGCCAGAGGTACTGCTATCTATCTCCCTTTGCAGTTCTCTTAATATCCTTGGGCGTATGCCATCTGGTTCCATCACTTTGTCCACCCTTCAATTTAGTGAACTCCTGCAGGACTCTTTTGCCTTTGAATGGACTATTGGCCACCTCTTCACCCCCTTGGCAACTGCTGTACTGCTGTGGCCCTTGCCCCTCCCACTCTTCTGTGAATACTGAATGGAAAGACACAGTGGATGTCTTGGGAGGAAGGCATGGAACTATCACTTCCAAATACCTAAACAGCACATACAAGCAAGCAACATTCGGCATTGACAAATGCTTGTTTACTTCAATGCCAGCAGAATTAGCTGCCACCTCATTTTGTGCTTTGTTTTTCCATTTGGGAGGTTTGTTTTGTTTGTTTGTTTGTTTGTTTGTTTGTTTGTTTATGTTTTTATTTGATAACCTGGTTAGTCCTCGAGCTGCAAAAGCCCGTTTTCGAGGACGACCAGGAACATAGAAAAATGCAATAATAGAAGTAGAATAAGGTAAAAATTACAACAGGACATTAACAAAAATCTTTACAAGAATTAAAACAATAAAAATATTTTTAACAAATGTTAAAAAGATTGAATGGAAACAGTTTCAGAAATTTAATTAAAGTGCTGAAGTACATTACCATCTTATAAATCAATAATCCTTGACCCTGAAAACATCCTCCTTCTTTATTGTGGAAGTTTGTTTTACCTTATTTTTGGAAGTCACGTATTTCCAAAATGGGATTACCTAAAGAAAGCACTACTCCAGTCTAAGCAAATTATAATTAATTTCACTCCAGGACACAGTGGCTCTAAAAACGCAGCGCTTCATTGCAACTGCATCTTCCTCATGGGGCTCCGTGAGGAAGATGTAGGGAGCAATGAAGGTGCTGTGGAAACCCATATTATACCTGCCCCCACACTGTACCTGGCAAGAGAGTGTTTCAGACCCCCATGCTGTCAGTCCCTCACCTTTCCTCAGACTTTTATTTGCTACAATGTGTGGGGAAGCCTGCATTACATCTGCACCATTCTGTACCTGATACTAAGAATCAAGAGAGGTTTTCAGTCTCCCATGCTGACAGTCCCTTACCATTCACCTGAACGTTCCTCATTACAAGCAAGAAAGTCTGCATTACACTTTCCCCACATGCTACCTGGCACTGTGGATTTAGAGATTGATTCAGAGACCCCCCCCCCAATGCTGTCAGTCTCTCACCTTTCCTCAGAACTTTACTTATTACAATGTGTGAGGAAAGCCTGCATTACGCCTGCCCCATACTATACCTGGCAGTAAGGATCAAGAGAGGTTTTCAGTCCCCCATGCTGACAGGCCCTCACCTTTCACCTGAACTTTACACATTACAGTGTGTGAGGAACCCTGCATTACACCTGCCTCAAACTGTACATTTACTATAGAGCAAGAAAATCAAGAGAGTGCTTCAGTCCCTCGTGCTGTCACACCTTCAGCACTCACCAGCACTTTATTCATTGCAGTGAGTGAGGAAGCCTACATTATACTTTCTACATATTGTACCTGGCACTATGGATTAACAGAAACATAGAAACATAGAATTTGACGGCAGATAAGGACCGCTTGGCCCACTTAGTCTGCCCATTTCCCTTCCTGATGGCTAAGCTAGTTAATCAACAGCTTACTTCTTTCTACCCCCCACTAGAACTTCCTTATGTCTGCCCCGTGCACTCTTGAATTCTCCCACTATTCCTGACTCCACAACCTTCTCAGGAAGGCTGTTCCATGCATCCACAACCCTCTCTGTGAAAAAATACTTTCTAACATTACCTCTGAGCTGTCCCCCCTCTATCTTCAAATTGTGCCTCCTTGTTCTTGCACATCTCTTCCTCTGAAAGATGCTACCCTCTTGTACTTTGTTAATTCCCTTGAGATCCTTGAAAGTTCCTATCATGTCCCTCTTCTCCCTCCTTTCCTCAAGGGTATACATATTAAGCTGCTTTAGTTTCTCCTCGTATGTCTTCTGGTGCAGACCCTGCACCATTTTGGTTGCCCTCCTCTGAACAGCCTCCACTCTGTCTATGTCTTTGCGGAGATGGAGAACATTTCAGTCCCACATGATGTTAACTCTCACGTTTCACCAACACTTCATTACAGCGTGCGAGGAAGCCTACATTACGCCTGCCCTACACTGTACCTGACCTCTGGATTGAGAGAGGGTTTCAGTCCCCCATGCTATCAGTCTCTCAGCTTTCACCAGCACTTCATTCATTAGATTGTGAGGAAACCTATATTACACCTGCCCCATACTGTACCTGCCCTATGGATTAAGAGAGGGGTTCAGTTCCCCATGCTGTTAGTCTTTCATCTTTCATCTGCACTTTATTTATTACAGTGTGTGAGGAAGCCTACATTTCACTTTCCCTGCACTGTAGCAGGTTGGCACTATGAATCAAGAGAGTGGTTCGGTGCCCACTGCTGTCAGTCCCGCACCTTTCAACGACCCCTTATTCATTACAGTGTGTGAGAAAGCCTGTACTACTTTCCCCACACTGTACCTGGCACTATGGATTAACAGAGGGTTTCAGTCCCTGATGGTCTTCAGTCCCTCACCTTTCACCAACACAGTATTTATTACAGTGTGTGAGGAAGCCTGCATTACACCTGCCCCATACTGTACCTGGCACTTTTAATTAAGACAGTGGTTCAGTCCCCCGTGCAGTCAGTCCTGCATCTTTCACCAACACTTCATTCATTACAATGTGTGAGAAAGCTTGCATTACACTTTCCCCACACTGTACCAAGTACTATTAAGAGAGGGTTTCAGTCTCCTATGCTGTCAGTCCCCCACCTTTACCAACAGTTTACTTATTACAGTGTGTGAGGAAGCCTGCATTATACTTTGCCCACACTGCACCTGGCACAGCGGATTAACAGAGGGTTTCTGACCCCATGCTGTTAGTCCCTCACCTTTCACCAGCACTTTATTTATTACAATGTGTGAGGAAGCCTAAATTACACCTGCCCCACACTGTACCTGGCACTGAGAGGGTGGTTAAGTCCCTCATGCTGTCAGTCCCTCACCTTTCGCCAACAGTTCATTTATTACAATGTGTGAGGAAGTCTGCATTACACTTTTCTGACACTGTACCTGGCACTATGGATTAAGAAATGGTTTCAGCCCCCCATGCTGTCAGTCTGTTACCTTTCATCTACAATCTATTCATCTCAATCTTTTAAATAATTGGGTATCACACTTGACCTATAACTTAATTTCATTCTCCATATTCTTTCCCTCCTGCCATTTGTAGTAGTCAGTCATATCAGATATTTAGCTTTAAAGGGAAAAGTCCCTCTGAACCTGTTTTCTATATACCTGTGTAGTTAGTAGGCATGAACAATGATTCCCTTTCTTGCCTCTGACTAATTTCTTCCTAATTTAAATATGAATGAGGTTGCTTCACACTGTTTTGCCCTGAGATGAAAATCTTTTTGTCTACATTGCAATGGTCATGACCCCAGTCATGCAGGGCATCATGGGAGTTGATGACACATACTGCACAAGTTAGCAGAAGTTATTAATTTATTTATTTAGTTTTTTTTGACCAGGAAAGGAGAACTAGACAATTCTGCCTATTTTCAGCCTTGTACAGGAGAAGGGTGATATAGATGGATGCCAACTCGCATTGAACCAGATTAAGCTGTTCATGGAATTTTTAGTGAATGGGGGAAATTTGGCTAGGATGCTGGGGAAATTCCTCCACTCATTGGTAGGGGGAGTGACGACTGGTGCTGCAGTGGCCAGTCCCCTCGGAGTGCAGCAGGGGAAGGACGTTACTGAGACCGATGAGCGGGTCTCCTCCCTGGTCTCTGTATTTCAAGAGACCACGATGGATGAGGATAATGCTGCAGAAATGTACATTTTAGCAATAGAAGAAGTTCCTAACCTGGAAAATGAAGGAGATGTCTCGATGGATGTAATGAGTAACCAGTCGGTGGGTGAAATCTGCAATCTCATGGCTGAGGAGGAAAGAAGGTTTCTACTTCGGCAGATGGAAAAGGAGAAAGCATTGCAGGAGGGAGGGAAGGAATTCAGGATGGACCGAACGGAAGACCAAAGTGATTGGAGCAGTAGGAACAGATTGCAGAGTGGATGGCATTGATGTGGAGATAGAAGATGGAGAAATTGAGTCAGGAGGGTGAACCAGCTCTCCGAGAACTCAAGTAACTGTACTTTCTGTGGCAGAGAACTCGGATGGGAGCAGGGAGCAGGAGAAAAATACTGTTGGGGAACAAGTTAATCCAGGAGACGTTTTTAATGTTGCTAAGGATCAGACTATGGCACAGGACAATGAGTCAGTTGGAATTACTGAAGAAACTCTGATTCTCAAAAAAAAAAAACATTAATTTCACGATTGGGGTTGCCACTGGAAACAATGGGAAAAAGATGCCTGCTACGGAGTCCCAGAATAAAGGGAAAAAGGGCAAGGGGCTCAATAAAGAAAGTATGATACCAGCAGTATTACAAACGAACAATGAGATTTCTGGTCAAACGGCAGGTCCTTCAGTAAAACCTGCAGAATGGGTGTCTAAGTCCCTGGAGGCAGCAGGGTGGGTTAAGAAACCAGATGGTTCTGGTTGGGATGCAGATATCCCTATGTTGATTCAAACAACTACTGGGCAGGGAACAGAATCACCTCCCTCCCAAATAACTCCTGGCCAGAAACCTGCAAACTGTTGCAGGGAGCAACAGGCAGAGGATTGTCAAAATGAAGATGATAACTATTATTGAAGACCTGGAAGGGCAGAAACAGTCTCAGACTGTGACTGTACAACCCCCACCCTCCTCTTTAGAGGAAATTGAAGGCTTGGAGACCCCCAAGATGTTGGGGGATTCAGCTTCACATAATTTGACAGGAGAAGGCCCTTCTGTAGAGTCAGTGGGGGCTAGACTTCAGGCTAACATTGCATGGAGTACAAATACCAGCGAAAGTTTATTTCCAGACAACACAAGCAGTGCCTCTGAGCCTGCTGTAAGACGTGATGCGGTCAGACTTACATACAGAGGAGATACAACTGATATTCCAGACTGATTGTTTGTAGGAAGAGCTTTATTAAAAAACAGTGTGAAGTATTATGCAAATGAAATTTATGCTGTCATTCACATGCCTGGGAATACAATATATGACATAAGCTTTAAACACCCGGCTGGACTAGGGCACTTCTGGAAGCAATACCATTTGCTTAAGTATACCGATATCTGGAAACCTTTTTTAGTCATTCCACTGACTAAACCGATGTTCAAAAAATAACAGTGCTCTTTCGTAATGAAGGGGTAAATGTGGTAGACATTACGTACTAGCTCAAACAACATTGCATGGTAAATGGGTACCCGTAACCCATTTTGGATGAAGAACACTTATGAACTGGGGGATGGAAATATAAAGTCACCCTAAAGCAAGAGAATGGTGTGACAAGGCATCTCCCCAATTGTTTCTTTTTGGGGTGAAACAGAGGGGTTTTATTCTATGCAGGGCAGCACCGAGCCTGTTATAAGTATGGGGAGCTTGGTCACTTGAGTAATATCTGTGAAAAACAGAAATGCATTTTTTGTGGAGAAGTGGGACACATTGGTGCACAATGTATGCAGCCACTCAAATGTAATCTATGTGGGAAGCATGGCCATACCTTACGAAATTGTGTCTGGACCTCACATAATAGTCAGGACCAGGCACTGAGATCAGAGCAGGATGTGTGTGCAGCTGCTGCACAAAAAGAAAAATTAAAGGCACAGGAATTGATGTTGCAGAACAATTCATCTGACCCAAAACCCCAGAGAGGTGCATGCTCGAGGAAAACTGTACCAGAAAATGTTGGAGAAGATGGGCAAGAAATGTCAGACGCCCCCCCACACCCATTCTCAGCACATGGAAGTGCAGAATTATGAAGATGGTACTGAGGACAACACAGTGAACTTGGCACCAGTAAATACAGACATAAAAAATACATCTGTGACTAAGGTCCTTTCAGGGAAAGTGAACCCCAGAGAGGAAGGGCAGACAGACACAAGTATGTCACCTCCAGAGGCAGTTACAGACCCACCCTTTCAGAGAGTTATGCGGTCTAAAGCTGCAACTTCAGCACTTCAACAACTTCAGACAAAAGGACTGGAGGAAACACTGATCCAGAATACCTATGAGGTATTTATGGACTTGGAGGAGAAGAACAGGGGGTGTGACTCAAATGTGTCATCAATCACATCATCACACCCCTAGACTAACACAGAGGCTGGAACAGGAGGAAAACCTAAGCCTAAAAAAGGAAGAAAAGGAAGTGATTAAAATGTGTTAACTTTTACAACTATATCATCCAATGCATGCAAGCATTATATTAACAACTGCAAATGTTAATAGCATTAAATCTGTAGAACGAAGAAAAGTGACATTTGCTAGCTTAAACTCTGGGGGAGGGCAACTAATATGTGTGCAAGATATTAGACTGCACCCTGTAATGGAGGTTGCTGCTGCTCAGAAGGATTGGATGTGGGGGCCATCCTTATGATCTATAGGGGCAGAGCAATGTTCGGGAGTTGGCATCCTGTTTACAGGACTACAGATCAAGATTTTGAAAGTTTTAGATATTTGCCCAGGCAGGGTCTTAATGGTAGATGTAGTAATATGTAATACAGCATACAGATGAATTAATATCTATGCACCACAGTCGAAAGTAAAAAGATCTTCCCTGTTTAAAACAATAGAACCTCTATTGAATACATCAAAATTAATATTATGGAGGGAGATTTTAATTGTGGACTGACCCATAGAGATTGGGGTTGGAAAACAGCGAAAATTTATAGTGATATTAATCCGTTGCAGAATATTTTGGATAATAATGCTTTAAAAGATACCCATGATATTATTACAGTAGTGTCCCTCCAAAACATACCTTTTATAAAGGGAGGCTTTCCACAAGGATAGATTTTTAGTTTGTTTTGGATAGAGTAAAAGGCATAAAAGTACAAATAATGCAATTAGAAATGTCGAATCATGTGGCACTACAGGTTCATATAGGCAATCACCATAAAATTACTATGGGGAGACATTATTGGAAAATGAATACATCAGTTTTACAGGAAAAATTATAAACAGGAAATAAAAGAATTATTAAAAGTTAGGCAGGATATTAACTTTCTCTATGAAAGTTCAATAGATTGGTGGGAAGATACCAAGCGAGAGCTCAAGGATCTCTTAATACGTGACTAAGACTGTAGCTAATAATAAATATACACAATATCTTGGAAATAGGGCTAACTATTTGAAAATATTAACTAAAATGAGGATGACAGGAGGAAATATAATGGACAAGCTAAATATAATAAAAGAAAAGATGCATGATTATCATAAAATAAGGGAAAAGGAGACAGCAAAACATCAACAGTTTACAACACAAGGGAAAAAGGAGAAAGTTAACCCATATGGGGTGGCAGTACAAGGAGTAAGAAAATGGATAATTATGTCATTACAGTAACTGGATGGAAAATAGTGGATGATCAGCTTAATATACAGTGAGTAGTTCAAACACATATTTGTGAAACTTTTCAGAAAGGAAATTCAACTCAACAACCTTCTTTTCTTGAAAATATAGCAATACCAGAAATATCAACACTGGAGAAGCAGGAACTGGTAGCACCCATAAGGGCAGAGGAAATTAAGGTAGCTATTAGTAACTTATCAATAGACATGACACCAGGAAAAGATGGAATTCCAAATTAATTTTATAAAGAATTCTGTGTGGAACTGACCCCCAGGTTGCAAGATGTATATCAAGAGGTACAAAGAGAGGAGAAGCTGGTTCCTAGTATGTGTGATGGTATTAATGATACTTCTTTATAAAAATGATGATCTACAAGAGATAAAGAACTGGAGACCGTTAAGCCTGTTGACAACTGACTGCAAAATTCTGACTAAAATTTTGACTGCCAGGTTGGCAAAGATAGCAAAGAAAGTAATTATGGTAGAGCAAACTTATGCTGTACCAGATAGGACTGTACAACAAAATGTAATATTCATAAGAGAATGGTTGAACAGGGGTTGGATATGGAATTGGAAGAATATATATATATATATATATATATATGTATATATATATATATATATTAACATTGGATCAAGAAACTGCATTTGATGCAGTCAAACATGAGTACCTATGGACAGTGTTAAAGCACTATGGTATTCCAGCACCGTTTATTGACTTCATTAAGATTATATATAAAGAAGCTCAAATAACACCCCTAATAAATGGGCACTTATGAACACCAATTACTTTCCAAAATGGGGTAAGGCAAGGGTACCCCATGAATCCATTACTGTATGTATTCTGTATAGATCTCGTCTTAAGATTAATAGAGGGGACAGCATGTATAAAACCTATTTGCAATAACAAAGGACACATCTTTAGAAAAGTCTCAGTATAGCACAGTGGTTTAAGGCTCTGATCTGCAAATCTTGTGACATCCAGCACACCAGACCTGAGTTTGAATCCCACAGCTTCCACTTATATACTGTGTGACCCTAAGCAAGTCACTTAACTTCCCTGTGCTCCCAGGTCGCACCTGTAAAAAAGCTTTCAGCTTAGTGTGCTACTCCTGGTTAAACAACTAAAAAAAAAAAAAAAAGATGATTGCACTACTGCAGTTCAGAATTTAGAATCAGGGAAAAATACTTTACAAATACTGGAAAATCTGCATAGAAGTACAGGAATAAAAATTAATAAAGGAGAAAGTAAAGTTTCAGCATTAGAAACAGCCCCGATAGAGGATGATTTTCCAATAATGATTATTAAAGGTGAAGTCAATATATTAGGTCTTCCTTTTGGTACTAGAGATGCAGAACATAAAATTTGGGATCAGGTATATGAAGAAGCTCATAGGAAAGTACAGACTTGGAAATCCTGGAAAATGACGAGAAAAAAAAAGAGTATATTTGATAAAAGTCTACATAGCACCTATTTTTTTGTATGTATCACATATTTATCCTCTGACATTTAGTATGCACACCAAGGTAATGGGCATCTTCTTCTTATTTCTCTGGGGGAGTAGGTTGAATCATGTGAAAAGGGTGCACACATACAGGAAATGGAAAGAAGGGGGATTAGACATGATACAGCCATTGTCCTTTTTGTTTTGTAATTATTTCTTTAGTAATATAATGCCTTTGGTTCTGGGGAAGGAAGGGCTAGGTATAACATGTATGACAAGGTGGGAGGTGCCTTTTTTCAGCATGGGGAGGGGTAAAGTGGCATGTATCAGAAAAATCATTACCTGCTTATGTACAGACAACACTGAAATATATAAGAATGTGGAAAATTAAGTTGAGTTGGTTTGTGGATGAGACAAAAGGAAATTTTGTAGGACGTTAGTTGAGAAACATTATTGTGAAGAGCCTGTAGTTATAACAGAATCACATATTGATAAAAATTTAATTTAAATAGTATTACTTAACCGAGAATACCTTTAAAATTGCAAGATGTGATATGGTTGTGTGGACATAAGAAATTAAATGTGAAAGGTAACCAAAAACATAAAAAACAGGAAGAAAGACTATGTACAGAAGAAACTTATTCAGGGCAAATAGAAAGGATGAAGCATTTATTTTTTGAATGTACCTATATCCAAAGTTTTTGGGAGTCCCTAGCAGCACTATGGGACAAGGAGATATTTGGAAGAATTACTTATGAAGTGTTAATTCTAGGACAATTGTCAAAGGAATGGAAAAAATGGAGAAAGAGTACAGTCTGTCTACGTAGTACTGGTGAATATCAAATGGTCAATATGGCTAACCAATGTCTACGGGTGTTGCAACAAAGGAATGTAGTAGTACAGGATATACTGTTTAAAATACAGGACAACATAGATAACATTTATAATTATGAGAGAAGGACTCTGGGGGTGGAAATGTATAATCTGTTATAAGACAGAATAGAATGGGTAGGTTGACAGAGTCAGTTTTAAACTTATAAGTATAAAGGAAGAAACTGGATTGAGTAACTTAAGGTGACGTACAGCCGTAGTGTTAATAATATGATAACAGAAGAAAGGTTTAGAGAGCTGTTAGCAGTAAAAGTGAATGCTTAACATACAATATGAAGTATTAGGTATAGGTACGAAGTATGCTTTAAGAAAAAAACTTAGTAGGGAAAGAGGATTAATATACAGAAGAGGAAAAATTATGATTTCTGTTTAGAGTGCATTAGAGTAAATTCGTTTTTTGAATGTATGATGTCAATACTGATTTGCTTTGTGTTATGATTTATGTATTATGTTTTGTCTTTAAGAACTGTAGTCAGCTGGTTGAAAAATTTTTGGTTTTATATGTTAATAAAAATTTCCCCTACTCTTGTGGTTGGGGTCGCTGCTGTCTAACGTAAGATGGCTGCTTTCCAAGCTGCCTGTGTGGAACTAGCTGCTGGTGGGGGAGGTCTGGCCCCTATCCCTGCTAAACCTGACTCTGGGGCTGAAGCGAATGTGTTTGCTGTGGAGCCTTCTGAAGCTTGTTCGTTGGAAGGAGGGGCTGCAGAAGCAGTCACTGTGCCTGCTGTGGTGGAAATCCCGCAGCCACTGCCAATTGATTCAGTTTTCCTGGAGGAAGATGCCCAGCTGCAGGATGTCCTCCAGCAGAAGAGGGATTTCCAGCTAGGACTACTTGCTGATGAAGACGCCGCTTACCTGCTAAAGAAGGAACGGCTCTTTTCAGAGAGGGGTCCGGAGCTGTTGATCCACTGACAGACATTGGAGCGCCCGCCAGCTCCACCTCCACTCTTCAACCTGAGTGTCCTGGGGGCTACGGTAGAACTCTTGATGCCAACTTCCATGGTGGAACCTGCAGTATTAGGAAAACAATCAGCGATTTTGGCGGCCTCAAAATTCTAGCTGCAATCTGCGGGGGAACGCCTGCCGGACAGGGACGCAGTGAACTCTGTTCTGACACTTACAATGGCACTCCAGCTGCAATCTCTACTGCCTGCTACTATGGTTCTGGTGCATGGTTTGCCCTCCTCTGAGGATCTTTCTGCAGGGCTACAGACTGGAACACTTGAGGTGATTCCTGGGGACTTGTCTACTCCTTCTGGCGTTACACAGTCCTCATCCTCCTCTGTTGCATCTGGATTGTCTCCTGATTTGTTGCTGACACCACATTCCGCGCATAGGATTACATCAACCCCTTATCCTCCAGGGCAATGGTCTCCAGTTAAAACCCTGTCAGATGCTGGATGGGCCCGAGATGCCATGGGCCAGTGGCACTCTGCCCTGCTGATGGGAGCCATGGCTCTGGCATGTTTATTGGACTTCACGCCCTTGGATACTTAATTGGGACTCCCCATCAAGGTGTTTCAGGACTTGCCCTCTGGGACTTCCTTGTCTGACCCCCACGTGCTGCTTTTATTTGGCCCTGAGCAGGGTGCTGCCATACAAGACCAACCTGAACCAGTCCCACACCCACTGGATATTTTAGGACCACTTGCTGAGCTGCCAATTGCCCTCCCTCTTGTACAGCCTGGCTTGCCTGAATGTGTTCTGTCCCCAGATCCTTCTGCCCCATGGTCTAGGGGTCCAGGGCTCCAAATGTTCAACTTTCTCCAACATGTCTGTCATCTCCTATGGATAGTGTTGGTTCAGATATTTCCCCTTCATGGGTGGATCTGGTTGAAACAGCTGAGGGAGCTTTGCCTCTAGATGCCTCACCCCCCCCCCCCACTATGTCCCCTATGCTCTCTGCTCAGGTGTGGGCACAGTTTCATCAGAAGTCAGTATTTTCTCAATCCCCAGCCATGGCCTAATGACAGAATGCTGTCTGCCTCCTGTTTAAAGGGAGCCTTGACCCCCCCTCCTGAAAGAGGTTATGTGGGCTGCATATTGCTCAAGAACTCTTTATTGGTCACCCCAAATGAACTTTATGCACTTTTGCACTCCCCAGCTGATGTGTACCTTGACCTGTGCTTTCATACTCTGGTCTATTTGGACTGGTTTTGGTCAGCATATGTAAAGGTGAAAGATTCACCCTTGTGGCCCCCATTCCAGGCTATGCCCCTTACTAAGCCTGCAGTCCAGACTGTTACTATTATGTTTTTGTTTTTTTTTTTTTTCTGCCCCCATGCTCGCTGGTGCCAACTCCTTCAGGCTCTACATGTTTCCCCCCCAGCCCCACTGTCGTACCCAGCCTCTGGACCTCATGTGCAGCCAATCCCGGGATATCTCTGCGTATCCCTTCGCTGGGCAGGTCCCCCCTCCTCCGAGGAGGAAGGCACCAGGGGAGAGGGATGTCCCCAGCACATACTTCTAGGGCCCGGGATGCTGCAAAGGAAAAGGAGGCCCTGGGAAGGCACTGGAGGCACTCAAGGAACAGAAAACCATCATCTGGCAGCCAGCGAGTGATTTTTCCTGATTTTCTTGCTGTGCGTGACATCCGGACATCAAGGCAAGAGCCGACGTCTGCCACACATCCCTAGCAATGACCCCGACATGTTGCCCTACCCCTGGCCTCCACCAGCAGTCGCCCAACACCGGGTCACAGCCCTCCCTCCCTTCCTGAAGACAACAAGCAGTCATGATGCCTGCTGTCTCCCACTGGCCGGCCCTCCAGTGACCCGAGAAATCCAACCGCTGCACCAGTGGGCCGGCTGTTACCATTATGTTGAAGAATGAGGAGGTGAAGGTTTCCCAAAGGTGTGAGGTGCTGGGTACTGAGAACTGATCATCGATGCAGAATTTTTCTGGATGGGACATTGGCGATTTACAGTCAAGCTTCGCCATACACATTATAGACTACAACATTTACCTAGTGTTTTTATCCTGGGCAGCCAAAAACTTGCTCTTGATGTGGTTCTGATACCCATCTGAGCAATGCTTGTGACTCTATCCACTGCAATCTTTATCTGTCTCTGGGGCATATGGGGGTGCAGTGCACCAATGCCCTTTGTTGTAATCTTTGCGTGGAATCTGGGCACTCCTACAGAGATTGCCCTTGGGCCCAACATAATAAATCGGAAGTTGACACCCAGGATGCTCTTTTGTTGAAGGCGCAATTGGCACAACAACAGTGCCACCATAAGGAGGTGACAGCTACTTTGGCCCGACAGGAGGACCCTCCCCTTGTGGACCCCTTGCCCAGTGTTCCTCCCATCCCAGACTTGGTTTTTCCACCCCCACAGTCCCCTCAGCCTCTGGATATTGCAGCCAAGCCCCCTCCTGTTGTCTTAGGACCTTCTGTTGCTGGACTGACTACCATGCCTAGCCCGGTTGCTCTTTCTGCACAACCGCTTGAAGCTTTGCTTATGCCTCCTCCTGTTATGCTTGCAGCTAACCGCAAATGCTCTCTCCATTCTGATAAGACTGGTCTTTTGCCCTTGTGACTGGGTGCTTCAGCCCCCTCACTGCCTTTGGGGAACAGATTTGCCATGCTAGCCGAGATTGACACAGATTCTAATCTTGGGTCCCAGTTTGAGACTTCTTCTGCTGCCGAGACAGCTGTGCCTCTTTCTTCGGATATGGAGGAAGGC
Source organism: Neoceratodus forsteri (assembly GCA_016271365.2). NCBI lineage: Eukaryota > Metazoa > Chordata > Ceratodontiformes > Ceratodontidae > Neoceratodus > Neoceratodus forsteri. The sequence continues at coordinate 77,209,709 of CM028133.1, read as the reverse complement.
CTTCCGTTGGTCAGGACTAAAGTGAAACATTGTAGAAAACTTAAATTGCTCCCTAAAAAGGCATTGATTATGCCTATGGACTGTGACACTTGAAGGATTTTTGTTCTCTAAATTAAATTTTCAATGACTTCTCCCTTATGCCTTGCTACTCAATGCAAATAGCATTAAGACTGCAACCAGACGTACTTTGCTTTTTTCTTTACTTAAAGACCTTGCCTGTGATAGTGTGTTTCTTCAAGAAACATGTTTGACTTCAACGGGTGATTTGTCACAGGTCCAACATCATTGGTGCTGGGGTCCATCATTTTGGTCTATAGGCCCTGATGTCTATGATGGGGTTGGGATCCTGTTCCTGACATCAGTGGTGTTGCAGGCCCACCTGGTGGACATTGAGCCTGGCGGAGCTCTGTTGCTGGATGCCCTTTATTTAGGAACACCTTTTCGTTTTATTTCCACGTATACCTCCCAAACGAAAAGGCTTGGGTAGATCTGTTTAATAAGATCAGACCCTATTTGCATACCTCTCACCATGTTGTTATGGGTGGGGGCTTTAATTGTTACCTCAAACAGGATGATAGGGGGCGAAGATGGATAAAATGTTTGCTGACTCCCTTAGTTTATAGTCCATGCTTCACTCAGCTAACCTGGTGGATGCCTGTAGACAGTTGCATCTGACAGGTGGATTTACATATTTCCGTCCTGGTTTGGTCACACGCATTGACTTTTTGTTTATTTTGGCTCATTTACATATTGTTGATTTTGATTTAATCCCAATTGAGTCATCTGACCACCTTTTGTTGTGTGATACTTAATCTGTTTATTCCTCCCTTGCCCCTGGTTGGCGTTACTGGCGGCTGAATAGCAGTCTGTTGGAGGTTCCACAGGTGCATGCTGCAGTGTTGGATCTTCTCCTTGGATGTGCCACTTTGGCATGCATGTCTGATAACTTATTTGGTTGGTGGATGGATGGCAAGTTGGCAGTAAAGCGCTTGCTTCAGTATCATGCCCGCTCCTGCCACAAAGTGGCTTATATTGACTACCTTTCCCTTCAGATTCAACTGGCTCATGCCTTCTCCCTGTCTCACAAGGGTCACGGTGATTTTGGCCCAATGATTGCTACCTTGAAGGCTCGTATGCTCTCCCTACAGTATGACAGAAGTCAGTCTTTATTGATGGAACATATGGCTGGTACACAGGGAGCTCAGGGTATGAGCGACCCTTTTCTGGCCTGCAAACAGTGGGTGCATCATAAGAATTTGACACAGCCGATTACTTCACTCGGTGCCCCGATAACGTTGGGGCCCAAGATTTTGTCCCATGTTTAATCCTATTTGTTTTCTTTATTTGGGGTTGCTTCCCCTAGTGGACCAGTTGGCCCATTTTTCAGTATGGTCCCAGTACCCTCTATCCCTCCTGAGGCACTCTCATGTCTGACGCTGCCCATTTCCAACTTAGAGATCAGGCAGGCGATCTCTGGCCTTGGAAATGCAGTCAACCCAGGGCCGGATGGCCTTATATCTGGTTTTTATAAGTGTTTTTCTTCCACCTTGGTGGAAATTCACAAGTCGTCTTTAACTGGCTCCTGACTGCAGACTGTGGGTCTCACCCCTTCGGGGATGCCTTTCAGATTCTGCTGTTTAAGAAGGAAGATGCTGCTGATCTTTGGAACTGGCTGCCCCTTTGTATGTTGAATACTGATTTGATCATTTTCATGAAGGTATTGACTTCTCGACTGGCTGCTGTTTCCCATTATGTTATTTCTCCTGCCCAGACTTGTTTGGTTACTGGCCGACACATCGCTGACAACCTCTTTGTTTTATGCAAGGTGGTTGCTTCAGGCATGGTGGTCGGAGAGGTGAACTATGTGCTAACGCTGGACCAGGTGAAGGCATTTGATTGGGTCTCCCACCTGTACCTGTTCACTGTTTTACAACATTATGGTACACCACCAATGTTTTGTACTTGGTTGAGTAGGTTGTATGGGATAGCCTCAGTTATCCCGTTAATTAATGGGCATATGGGTAAGGTCTTCCTAGTACGTACGGCATCTGACAGGGCTGCCCCCTTAGCCCACTTCTCCACATTTTTTGTATTGACCCCATTATCCATAAAATCCTGTCCCACCCACAGATTCATGAAATTTTGGCCCCAAATGGACTGGATTCGGTGACAATCACTGTTTATGCAGATGATGTCACCCTTTTTGGTTGGGACCCTTCATTCGGTTGTATGGCCCTTGATGTTTTCCACTCTTTCTCCCCTATTTCTGGTGCTCGGTTCAATGTCCATAAGTGCCATTGCCTGAAACTGGGGTTGGGAGATGCTCTGGTGACTGACATTGGGGGTATTCTGGTGTCTATGGAGCCACTTTGGATTCTTGGGGTCATTTTTAGGGCTGGAGACATGGCTATCCTGAACTGGGAGGCCAAGCTGACCTTCTGTGCCCCTCGAGTGCAAGTGTGGAAGTCTTGGAAACAGACTAAAAAGAAAAAAGTGTCAATCCAGAGATGTTTCTTTTTTTCACTGTTCACTTTTCTAAGTATGGTGATCCCTCTGCTTAAATCATTGGAGGCGAGATTTCTTAATCTGTTTTTTCAGGTCATCTGGAGGAGTTGCTTGAACCCCCTGAAGAGAGTGGTGGTATATCTTCCATACACCCAAGGTGGTCTGCAGATGGTCAATCCCCTGGTTCATTTCTTCAGTTATTTTTTGTTTTGGTCCAATAAGCCCTACTTGGCAGGGGCTCCAACACTTTGGCACCCATGTGTGGCCCCCTGGCGGGAGGTGGTTCTCCCCACATGGGAGACTACCTTGCTAATCCCTTATATGGCACGTTTGGCCCCTCCTTATGTCTGTACACTAGTTGATAAACTCTGTTGTTTGAATGATCATGATGGATTAGCTGGTATGATCTGTCCCATGGAGTTTGTATGGCATTATCATAGCCATATATTTTTCTGTGGTTCTGATTTATCCAGATATTCCCCTGATGGCTTTCTCTATGGTCTGCTCAGAATTAACTAACACCTCTACCCCTACCAAGATGTGGGATGTCCTTTGGCTTTTTTGCCATGAACATTAAGTGTTAAGGTGAATGCCAAACACAAATGCTTGGAAGAGCAACTTTGCCCCAGCCAGGTTGTGCTCTGCATTTGGAGACTATGGCCCATTTTCTTTTGAGTTGTCCGTATGCTCGTAACTTTTGGGACACGTTGGCCTTCCATTGGAGGGAGCCCTGTTGGTCAGCCCTTTCTTATCCTGATGTTGCTTTAGGTTCTTACCCTCCCAATTGACCTATTCTGATTCAGTCCTTCATTTTGGGTTTTCTGACAATAAAATATCATTTATGGCACTCTTGTTGTTGTGCCCTTTTATTCTGACAACAGACCATCCCTCCAGGGGTCCTAATCTGTCTGATTACGGCTGAACTAGCCAGTCTATATCAGAAGGATTGTAGGACGCTCTCCCCATGTGCCTTAGCTGCTAAATGGTGAGGTTTTCTGCCTTACCTGACTACTGGTTGATGCCAAGCCTCCCTCCTCCCCCAAAACCCTTTGGATTTTTGATTGTTACTTCTGCAGTTTTCCTTTTTGAGTTTAGGTAGTTAGGTTATTATTGTAGTAGTTTTCTTTTCTTCATTCTCCTGGGGAATCAGGGCTGTGGGTTTTTCATTATTTGCTTATGATATTTTTACTGTTTTACCATGATGATACAATGGTTATTATTGTTTATTTGAGATATCTTTTGTTTGTTATTTCTTAATAAAAACTTCCCCTACTCTTTTCAAGAAGTGCCATGGGATCTTTAACATCCACCTGATTACCACCAGAACAGGCAGATGGGACCTTGGTCTAACATCTCATCTGAAAGACAGCACATCAGGAGTGCAGCACCCACCTCATGCTGCACTACTGTATCAGTATTAGGATTTAAGCCAAGTGCCTGGTCTGGGGGATAGAACACACAGCCTACTGATCTTCCAGCTTCAGAAGCGAGTGTGCAACCTGCTGAGCCACTGACACTATACTCACATTTAGTCTGTCACATCTTGTGAAGTCCCCGTATTCTCTAAAAGTTGTTTTTTCTTTCTAACTCGGGTACACTTCAAACTACAGAAGACAGCAGGGCACTTACTATGCCTTGACAAGTTCTATGACCAGCATAATACAAGAACATAGGGACAGCAGAGGACAGCAACAGCTCTGACTAATACAGTATAATTACTGCAAACTTTAGCACCAAAATATCATAAGATTCCAGGATGTCTTACATCTGGCACTTGGGTTAATATCCCAGTACTGACACTGTAGAGCAGCATGAGAGGGGTGCTGCACTTTTGAGATGCCGTCTTTTGGATGAGACGTTAAACCGAGGTCCCATCTGCCTGGATTGGTGGTAGTTCAGGTGGATGTTAAAGACCCCCTGGCACTTATCGAAAAGAATAGGGGAATTTTTTATTAAGATAACAAAATCAAACAATATAAATTCATGTTACTTCACACCAAAGAATGAATCAAATCATAACAAAATTATAACAACAATTTTAAATTCAGAAATGAAAAAAATATAAGAAAGAACATACAGAAGTCAATAAGACAATACAGATGAAATCCACTCCAATAAGGAAAAAAGAAAAAAGGAGTAACTGAGAGAATATTCCAAAAAAAAACTGAAATCACATCTAACGGCCCACAAAAGCAAGGTTTTTCCAAAAAGCAGACCACTGAGGATAAGAAAACAGTGTCCTTTCTTCCAATTTCCATTTATACAATTCTGTATTGATAATATGAAAAAGTTCCCAAGCAGAAATAACCTGTTGTTGCAAAACAAACCTGCAACGACCTATCCATATCCAATAAAGAAAATGAGCAAAAATAAGTCGATAAGTTCCACAATGTACTCCAACAGGTAAAGATGGAGTTATCCCAAAAAACAATAGATCAGGTGCCGGTGGAATAGACTCTATCTCTTTCCATCTATTTTTGACTATATCCCAAAAATCTGTAATATATGGGCAATGAAAATATAAATGGTCCATTGTTTCAATTTTCATAAAACAGGAGTTTTGAGGATAGTACCGTTCTGTTAAAGCCTTATGTTTGTGATTACCCTTCACATTTATTCGACCATGTAATCCCAACCAGACAGTATCCCACAAACGGACCGGAAGTCTTGAATCTGAGATATATTCAGAAATCCGTTTTTGCTCCAGCTGAGTAAAGTTTGTAAATACTGGTACATTAAAATACTGAAAAATAATTTGCTCATAAATAGCTTTCCTTGAAAGATGAACTACATCACTTAACTGTACTCCCCATTTCTTTTTTGCATCTATAACTCCATCCCATCTGCTAGATAGATGAGGGAAACGTTTATTTTTATGCAAAAAGGTATTATTCGTCCATTCCAGAAATACACCCGCTAATGCTGCATTACCCCACTTACTCCATAACTGTACAGGGCCTTTAACTAAAGGAACAATATCATTATAAAGAAAAATCATAAAAAAAATACTACCGGGTGTACCATATTTAAACCCCCAGATTTAATAGAATTATATAAAATATCCCGTTTTACCAGATTTAACCTGCTACCCCATACACAAGAAAAGAAACAACCCATTAATGAAGTAATTAAACAAGACGGCACAAAAAATATTGAAGTAACAAACAAAAATTCAGATATCAAAAAAGTTTTTAATAGAAAAGTCCTCCTTTCTTAGACAACTTCCACCGGTTCCACAACTTAACCTTAGAATGCCCTATGTCTAATACCCGATCCCAATTTGTACGCGCCATATCCTCTCCACCAAAATAGATACCTAGAATATGACAGGGCACCTTTGAAATGGGAATATCACCCACAAAATTCTCTGAGTCATTAAAACCCATAACAGCCAAACAACAAGATTTAGCTACATTTAACCGGGCTCCCGAAATTTTTCCCAGTTCTTGTAGTAAAGCACAGGCCAACCGGACAGAATTCACATCATAAACCAATAAACAAATATCATCTGCATAGGCATTCACTTTATGATGTAATTTGACACCCATACCTAAAGGATGAATGTTTGGTGAGTATTGGAGTATACATAACAATGGGTCCAAAGTAAACACATAGAGAATGGGACTTAAAGGACAACCTTGTCTTACTCCTTTCTGCATCAAAATTGTCTTCCCCATCCACCCATTCTCATATGGTTTAACACATGCCAAAGCATAACATAATTTAATCCTTTGTATAAATAAATCCGGAAACCCATACGATGCTAAACAGTTCCAAAGAAAAGCATGTGAAACCCCATCAAAGGCCTTAGCCTGATCCAGACTTACTATATACCCTTTACCTACCTGCTCTGTTAAAGAGGTCAGGCTTTCCAATATTTCCTGTATCAATAATAAGGCCTCAGTGATACGACGACCAGGAACCGAACAAAACTGCATGGGAATAATGAGTTGAGCCATCATCGATGTCATTCTATTACCTATCAATTTTGCAAATATTTTAAAATCCACATTCAATAAGGTAATAGGATACCAATTCTTAATCTCATCCCGGCTACCAGATTTATACAAAAAAATCATCAATCCTACATACATAGAGGAAGGTAGATAAAAATCAGTCCAAATGTAATTAAACACCTCTAAGAAATCTTTTGGAATAATGCGCCAAATTATTTTATATAGTTCAGCAGTCAAACTATCTGATCCAGGTGCCTTTTCCCCTTTCAAGGAGTGAATAACCGCCTCCATTTCTAAATGAGAAAATGGTAAAAGTAACTCAGCCTGTGAAATAGAAGATAAATGGGGTAAAGCAGCAGACTTCAAAATTTGGTCACTATAGCCTACATAATTATCTGAAGTCCCAAATACTAATTTTATATATTCTTCCAGAGTTGACATAATATCCTTGTTATCCGTGACATAACTACCCTGTGATGTAAGTAAATCCTGAAACAATTTCTTCTCTGTCCGTTTGTGACAATTTAGAAAGGGGTTCCCTTGGTCCAATTTCCCTTAGGTGCCAAATATTTGTTCCTGTTGTAAAGATAGCATTCTATTATATTGATACAACTCCATCTTGATTTTTACCTCTTGGATTTCTAGAGATACATCTTCTTTACCCAAATGGTGTTTAGTGAGTAATACACCCAATTATTCCCTCAACTGTAAATATTTTGAGTATTTTGAATACTGTTGACCCCTACCTACTTCCTTAAAAAATCACATAAACAATCTTTTAAGTCTTCCCACCATACCCCCACATTATCATAGAAAAACTTAGTAGACAGCTTATCTTGAATTATCTTGGAAAAAAGATGACAAAACTGTAGGGTCCTTTAGAAGTGAGGAATTCAACCTCCAATATCCTGGTCCTGCCATTCTCCGAGAAGGAGAATCTATACATACCCCAATCAGGATGTGATCAGAAGATTCAATTGGGATAGAAAACATATTCCCTTGTACTAAAGATTTTTTAATAAAAATCATATCAATACATGAAGTCAACCTACCCCTATAGTAAGTAGGTTTAGCCAACTGAAGCAATTTAACAGACACTTGTTTCAAACCCGCTTGATATATCAAATCCCTTAAAAATGCTTTGTCACAGTAGACTTTGTGTAAAGGACCTTCCTTCAGTATATTAATATTAAAATCCCCAGCAAAAAAAATAAGTCTACTAGTATATAAATAGGGTTGTATTTTTTTCAATAAAGAAATCCTAAGGGCTTTAGATTGATATCCATAAATATTAATCAATCTACAAGATACATTTTTTATTTCAATGTCCAACAAAAAAGCACGACCCAGCTCAGTATCGACCATATAAAAACAATGAACGTCTGATTTAAAACAAAAACCCACCCCTCTACAAGGATCCAGACCAACCGACCAAAAGGATAAACCTCCTGTCCATTCTTTCTTAATCAGACTAATGTCCTTTAATGAATGTGTCCTAGTATCTTGCAAAAAGAAAACATCAAAAGGTAGCTGTTGAAGAATCCCAAAAGTAATGAGACTTTTTTTCTGGATAACACACTATTCACATTTAAACTAGTAACATTTAAACCAAATCCATCAGGGAGGAATAGCTGCTAGTTTACCACTAGATCTGGTCACCCGTTTTTGCTGAGTTTTGGATTGACTTTTTTTTGACGTGGCAGAACTAGAAACAAGAGGGGGAAAGGGGTTCGGGTCAATGCCCGTCATAGGCAAATCAGAATCCACTTGCTCACCCCAGGAAAAAACTGAAAACTGGTTCAATAAGGGTAAGGGAGAAAGAGGAGTCACTTCCTCAGTCCATGACCGAGATCGGGACTGTAAAGGGAGCACAAAACCATCCTCAGTGGCAGAGATACCCAGTTCATTCCCCGGATCAACAAAAGAAGAAGCCACAACAGTAACCTCTGCAGCATCAGAAGGTCCCGGGGAGGCAAAACTGAGTTGTCTGCTTGTTGGTGCGCCTTGAAATCATCTAAGGACACTGTACGTATAGGAGAACAATGTGGAGTAACAAAAGGGGTTACCGAATCCATCAGCCTTGATTGTAACTGTCCTTGCTGCCCACAAGGGCTGAGAGGGAGGTATCCCTACGGCTTCTATATCCACATGTGAAACATAGGGGGAGGGATGGCTAACCCGAGGCCCAGGCCTTGAGGTACGGCCACGGCCTCTACCATGGCTTGGAAAGGGACCCTCAGGAGTCTGCTCATTTACAAGAACAAAACGTTGCTTAGCTTTATTAAGAAAATAATCATGATCCAATTCCCCCTTCAAATTGTGAGCAGCACATGGGCAATCGTGAAAGGAGTGTTCTTCTTCCCCGCATAAATTACAAAAGGGGCGGGCAGTACACTGAGGAGCAGTATGACCTAGCATCCCACAATGGAAACATCTAATCTGATCACAATCAACATTAAGGTGATCTAATGCCCAACATCTATAACAACTTTTGGGTTGCCCAGCATAGAACAGGACCCCCCGATCCCGACCCCCCAAAAAAAGAACTGGGTAAATGTAGAAATCCAACCTCAGTTTGATTCAATTGAACCCTGAATAACCAACCCCATTCCAAAACCATTTTCATCTATAATAGGTTTGGGCTGTTCCATAACATTACATTTCTTTTCCAGCCAAAACATAATATTGTTTATACAAACCCCCCTCATTACTAAATAAAACAGTAACAGTTTTGATAGTTGGTTTTGTAACCGGAATAGCTATAAAGTCATGCCAGGCATCAAAATCCTTAAGAGTATAATATAATTTCCAAAATTTATCCAGCAGCTGCATGGAACAAAAGCTGAGATCATATATACGATCCCCAGGAGCATGTATGAAAGCATACACCTCAGAAGGTGCAAAGCCCAGAGAGTCCTTTATCAATGTTTTACCCACCCAGATCCTATCTTGGACTATAGGTGCAGTCCCTATATACTTAAGATGAACCAGAAAACGTCTCTTCACTGCTTCTGCAGGCTTATGGAATAATCCTGCAAACGTTTTAGGCGGTACCTTGCTTGTAGCAGCTGTCTCCATACCAATAGTATCATGTCCCATAGAAGACAAAACCTTCTTAACTTGGTCAACAAGTGGCGTGCCAGAAACAACTGAGTCAGGCAACACACTAGACCCCTGGGGGCTTTCAAATCCATGTTCGTTTTCTATACCCTGAGGGGCTAAAGATACTACCTCGGCCGCCACCGAAACCTCCGGTGTTGTTTCCACAACCATCAACAGAAAGCTCCTATTCAGAACAGTCAGGTTAGGAACAACCGCTGGTGCTAAAGATCCCGGTAACGGCGTAATTGGGTCTGGGATCCATCTGTCTCCTTCCCGAATCCAGCCGGCATTTTGCAGCGCCAGCCCGGGGGTCCATTCAGTATCAGGGCTAGTCGCCTCCGGTGTGACGTCATCAATCTGTTCTTGGTCTACCACTGTATTCAACTTTGGACAAATGGAAAATTGAGTCTGATTTGGTTCCAAAGGTAGCCTTTTACTTCCTCCGGGTAACAGGCTTTGCCCTGACCGTTTTCGTTTCCGTTCCTCCAACAATAGCTTACTAGCTAGAAATTCTTGTTCAGCCACAGTAATCAATTCCAGCAGTTGTTGTTTTTTTGCATCTAAATCCCATTTCAGGGTCTCCTCTTCTGGATCTGTTACCTCCATAAGCAGTTCTCTTGAGGCAGAGGGTTCCGTATGCAATGAAACTGCTCTCACAGAAATAGGCTCCACGACAGATGTAGCTCGCAAGTCTATCACCTCTGGTGTCTGCTTCATAGCACGACCTTCCCCTTCCATATCCAGAGGCACACTGAGCTCCATGCGACTCTCCTGCAATGCGTCTGCATGATGTGCAGCAAGAGTAGGGGAATTTCCCTGGTGTCCTGGCCAAATTTCCCTCTTTCACTAAAAAAAATACCACCAACAGCTTCATCTGGTTCAAGATCAGTTGGCATTCATCTGTATCCCCCTCCCCCAGGTCATGCCTGAAAATAGGCAGGATTTGTCTAGTGCACTTACCCAGTCAGCAAAAACTAAATAAATAAATAAACATGAGTCAGGTCATGGCCTTTGCAATGGAGTCAAGCAGGTTTTCACACCAGATTTAAATACCTTCATTTACATTTAAATCCTGATGAAATTAAGAGGGTGCAATAGAGGCAATCATTGTTCATGCCTACAAACTACACAGAATAAAAGGCTGAGAGAATGGGAGGGCTAGCCCCGTGGTTCAATGTGGGGAATAACTCCTTCCACAACCTCTACTTAATCCCTACACAAACGCACCTCCCTTTTTTAGGGAGTGTTTTTTCCTGGGCTTCCTGCATGGCTCGTGTGGCTGTGCTCCTGTCTCTGCTTCCCTTCCCTGTAGTTTGTTCATTGCTTCCACTTGTGCCCCTTTCCACTCCTTCTGGTTTGTTTCTTCTCACTTTCTGTGTTGCCTGCCTTCTTCTCGGCGGCCCGGTTCCACCTCCTCACTCTCTTTCTCTAGTTCGTCCCCGTTCCTTTCTAGTCATGTTTTTTTTCCCCTTTTGTGTTTCTTTGTGGGCATTTCACCCGCTCACTCTCCCGCTCGCCTCAGAGCTTCCTGCTACTGGCTCCATTTCTCCCTCTGACTCACCTACGGCACCCCTCCCACTGCACGCCACTTCTTCATGTAGCTCATCCAGCTCCTGTCCCACTCCTGTACACCGGGAACCAACCCCCAAACATTGAACTGGATGGACTAGTTTACCCTTCGGGTTTTTGGGGATGCTTTGATTACATTACTATGATCTACCTACCTACATTGGATGTTCTCACAGACAAAGGCTTCCGCCCGACACTGCTTACATGCTTGCTGCCCTGCCGTTTAGCCCTGCCTGCCGTCTGCTCCATGCAGCTCAGCACTCCTCTCATTGGACTCCTCTACCTGCTCATAGAACCCAGACTGCTACCTGTTGAGCGAGGCTCATACCATTCCCTATTTCTTGTGCTGCTACCTGCCCCTCACTTGCTCATCTCTTACCAGTCCATTCAGACAGCTGCTGCCTTGCACAACATTTTTCATCACCTTTCCATCACAATACTCTCTCCTCATTACCACCACAGCCTTCTCTACTGCTGCAGGTAACTACCCAAGGAATGATCACCAGTTAATTTATTTAATTTAATTTAGACAATGCTTCTCCTGGACATACTGGTTACAGTGCCTGGTTCTTGAAGTCCGCAGCAAAATACTGGTACACCATACCATGGCATGGCGAACTAGTTGGATAAGGTTGTCTGCATTGATTCATCATCTTAAAATTGTGTTATGAGATTATTAGGAATGCTATGCACCTCACGTGGGGGTGGGGTGGGGAGTAGAGAGAAATGTGCACGTTTTATACCCACTCTCCATAGCATAGCCCTCACATTTCTGTCCATAATGCTTCTATATAGCTATGCTCTCCTGGATCCATAGTTTGTTCGCTGTTACATTGTTCCCTGCCTCACCTTATTCTTCCTCAACTGCTACTCCTACCATCAATTTCAGACCATATATTTCAATTAGGTGGCTTTGGAATTAATCTGATTGGAGTCGCTGTGCTTATATTGGTATCCCTCCCCTACTTGCACATTTTAGTCAAGCTCGGTCTGGCCACTATTCTATGCTGCTATTCATAGCCCAAACTTTCTACCCTGACTGCAGCCATGGATACCTGACTGGCCTGGCTTCAAATCCCTCTTGCACTGCTGGGATACCGTATCAACCTCAGATGTCATTTTGGTTCAATGGATCTTCCTAGCTACAACCTAGGGGCCCTGTTACCCACACTTTCAATCACCCCTCACATCCATACTCTTCCCCAGTGCATCGTCCGTTCATTGACTGGCCTCCTATCACTCCATAGGTCTTGCTTCAAGCTTTCCCCTCCTTTAAGTGTATCATTCCTGTTCATGTACCACCTTCCATCTTCCCTTGTCTGTCCTACCATTTCTATGTGATTTACATTCAAGTTTCATATGCTGCAATTTCTTTCTGTGCTCTCTCTCTTAACCAGCATTCTGCACTTTCAGCCAGCCCATACCAGCAGGACTCCTGACTCCATCCCTAACTTGCACCTTTTGAGGTGCTGTGCAAAGGTAGGCTTCCCCTGTCTGCCAGGGATGGGATTCCGTACAACCACTACCTCTTTTTACCAACCTGACATCCTCCATCCCTAACCCTGTTTGGCAGCATTGAGTGCAGGTTAGCTCACCCCAACTACCAGAGATGGGAGCCATGTCATCAGTCTACTGAGTATTACCATGCCTTCTCTACCTCACACCATTTGCTGCTTCCCTTCGGGAATGGAACTCCTTCACCTCATATCCCTCTTCATCTTACTTCTGCTTGACCGCCTCCTGTTCAAGATCATCTCGCCCTCACCATCACTGATGGATGTCTGACTCTTCCTTCCACTGTTTCACCAGTATGTATTTTCAGCCTGCTACCCGACTACTGCTTCACTTCAGGACCTTGACCTTGCCTGTCTGGCCTTCTCCATATGTCTTGATCTACAGCCTCACTACACGGTCCTACTTCACAAACTTACTTGGCTGGGAGTCCGCATCCACCTTGACTGTTTCCACAGATACTTCCCATTCCTAATGCGGGTTGCCGCTTCCCTTCGGGAATGGGTCTTTGTACCTCAGCTGCCTTTCACCTCCCAACTTGTTCTACAAGCTTTTTGTCTTGATCTCCATGCATTGCCTACATGGTTTGGTTGCCTGATTATGTGACTCCGCTAGTTCCATACCATCTCTGGCTCACCTATGGATGGCACCCTATCTGGAGCGAGATCTCATCCTCTCAGTCGCCTCCATTGTCCTACTTCTGCCTAGTGATATTGGTTGCTGGTCACATCTCCTCAATCACCTGGATTCAAAACTAGTCACTGCATTAGTCTGTTTCTACATTTGGATGTTCTCTACGGAACCACTGCCTGTTCCTCCTTCCTGAACCTGATCCATTTACCGAAGTTGACTCCACTGTCGTGCATTATCTGGCATGTAATAGCCAGGGTTTCTCTCCTCAACTCCCTTACCTAGGAGCCTGTGTTTACATCTGAACGTTCTTCCCACTGCATGTTTATCTCACACCAGATTGCAGCTTGCCTCACAGGACCTTTCTGCTCCAAATGTCTTCTCTCCTTCCTCACCAGTCTCAGTCCTGTACTTCCATTGCCTATTATGCATGACCCCAGTGGCCTCCGTTCACTCAGGATGTGGCTTTTGCCTGCTCATCCGTTTGCGAGCCTTCATCTGATCTTAGACTCGTGTACATCAGCTCAATTGCTATTCACATTTGGCTTCACTCCTTGGCCCTCCATGACCCATCGCACTTGACCTCTAGGCCTCCTATCCCTCATGATTTGGATCTTACCAGCTGGTTCACTATCAATCTCACTCCAGTTCAACTGCCTCCTGGACTTCTTTGCCTTGGGTCCTCCTTCCAGTTGCTGTACAAGTTCATTTTCTCCTGGTCCTTTGTCACTGTAGCTTCTTCTACCCTCTCCTCTCTTTATTTGATGCCATCATCAGCTGTGAGATTGTTGTATCTCAGCTCAGTTTCTCTTGGTGTTCGCTTCACTCTTGGGTCTTCAGTGGATCTCCTTGGGTACCTTGCCATAGCTTTCCTGCATTCTGCTGCTGGTTGCTGAAGAACTGTCCCAGTCCTGTTCCTTCCTGCACTGTATATCATCCGGCTTCGCCTAGCCCATGGCCTTCCCTGGATCATCCCTTCAGTACATCAGGATCCTCTCTGGACTTTCCTTCCTGTTTGGATGGCTGCCTTTTCCTGTCTGCTTTGCAGGCTCGGGCCTTCCTGCCTTTGCTGTGGCTCTTTTGGGCCTAGTAACTTATCTCTGACCAGTACTCCTACCCAGTAAAATGCTCCTGCCGTTATCCATCTCATATTCCTACTCCAGCCATTCTAACAGCTCCTATCCACTTCTTGATGGATCACTTGTCATTCATCTGAGGAAACTACTTCTAGCGCTCAGCCCTTGGATAATCATAAACTCTTATGTTATCACAGAGTTTCCTGTACTGCACTACCAGATCCCCTAGATCATTATGGAATCTCATTCAACTGGACACTATAAAGATTCCCATCTCTCTCTCTCTCTCTCAATTGGATACTCCCTATGAATCTTGTCTGTTCAGTCACCATGGACTTTCCTATCTACTGTGCCTCACAGACTATCCTCCAAATGGATATAACTTAAATTCTTCTGTTATACTCTGACTTAATATCCATTATTGCTGCTATGGATACTGGAATTCTCAAGATACCACATGCCATCTTGGATATCATCCAGTTACCTTCTGCATTCTCTCCTACCATCATCGACTCTGTAGACCATGTTACTCGACTCCTACTTCCTCAACAGACATTGCTTGTCCTAAGACCTTTTCAGCTGCCTTCCCAGGACCTTCATCGTTGGATCTCCAGTGCCTAGCTGCTTACTAATGTCATGCTATCCAAACCACTGTTTTCTAGTTCCCAGACATCACCTTACCCCATACAATCATCAGCATTTTTCATCTATTACCATCAGTCAAGTCAGCCGTCCATCCAGTGGATCCTCCAGCCTATCCTTCACCAATTATCTCCATTAATATATCCGGTAAAGACTATCACCAAGACCAGGCTCTTTTGATTATCTATCTGGAAATCTGCTACCGTTAAGGCAAATTCACTATCCCAGTCTTGCCTCCCAACTGATCTTATTCAGCCATAGCACAAAGATCCTCTAGCTTTCCATGCTATTTGACCTCACTTCCACTCCAGCTTACAGACTCTTCCATATATCCTCCTCCAAGCTTGCTCAAGTATTTTGGCATCGGATTGCCGCAAACTTAACTAACTATAAGCCACCTCAGTGCATCTCACTGATAATTACACCATAGAAATATCAATATTTACTTCAGCTAGTGTACCAGCAGAGCATATACAAGTATAGTTATGACATCATGCCCAATGAAGCCATCCAAGTCTGTATACCAAACTTTCAATCATTCTCTATAGATATTTGGTTACCATTTGGATTGCATCTGCAACTCTTCCTCAACTCATCTACTAATCACCTATGGCAGTACTTCCATCAGGTACTCATAGACTCTCCTCTACTCATTGTCTACTTCATGGATGCTTACTTAACAACTCATCACTCACTACTGAATTCTTTGCCTCCAGACTTTACCTTGAATGTCAAACCTTACACAAGTTGAATGATTTACCCATGACTTCATAAATCATCGCATTTCCCACTGTTCTCTGTCTGGTAACATATCAATCAAATCATGCTCTCCCCGCTCATTACGCCATGCAATCCCTTTGGACAAGCATCCTTCACCACCTCGGAATTCTGGACTTCCTTTGCACTTCTTCAACTGGATCCACTTCATACATAGGATTCTACTGCTCCTTCAGAAATGACATGCTCTTCAGCCTCATGATCATCATTCCACCTACGTCATCACTAGATCAAGGATGAACTGTCACCTCTACAAGCAACTCACCTTCCTCAAATTAACTATGGTTACTAGAACCTAGGTCCTTCTCCTTTTAGTATGCCCAGAGGATGGACAGACCACCGGCCATGGGTCCTCAGAGGTTTCCTCCACCTGGGTTTTTTCTCTCCTGAGTGCCAAGGGGTCATACTCTTCATGAGCTGGAGAGGCATATTTTTGGGGCCTTCTATTCCCTACAGATTCCTACTTACATACCTTCTACTTAAGGGTGGGAATAGAGTTAAGCCACAAAAAGTACTACAAGATACACAAGCACTAAATATCCCTTAGCTCTTCCACAAACATTGAATGGGAGGGCTAGCCCATGGTTCAATGTGGGGAATAGCTCCTCCCACAACCTCTACTTAATACCTCCACTAATGCACTTCCCTGGTTTAGGGAGTGTTTTTTGTTCAACACCTTCCCTTCCTCCTCCTCCCCCTCCTTCTTCGGCGCTCTTCTCACCCTTGTACTGGGGCCTTCTGTTTCCTACAAATTCCTACCTACATACCTTCTGCTCAAGGGTGGGAATAGAGTTAAACCACAAAAAGTACTACAAGTTACACAAACACTATATACCCCTTTGCTATTCCACAAACATTGAAACTTCCTCTGAAAGCATCTCTCCATTAACACTGGCTATGGGTGCACCTAATATATGTTGTATGATGTCAACAGGAGGGGTGTTAAGCTATATTTTTAGTCCTTCATGCCCAGTCTCTTTCTACAATAATGAATCATCTTGAAATTCATGTACCCTATTAGTTCTATGTTATAAGTGCTCTTACAATTATAATGCTGCTTATTTTTGGCCCAGTGGCACGACAGTAAAACTACCACCTGCCACATTGGTAACCCAGGTCCAGGAGTGAAATGGAGTCACCGGGGGTTGGCTGAGAGCAGAGGACTGAGTGGCCTGATTACTGCTCTCCTCCACCAGGATGGGGGTGTTGTGCCTCCTGCAGTGTGCCTAACACCTAGCAGGGGCTCCTCCCCCAGGGTGGGGTGTTGCGCCTCCTGCAGTATGCCTGACACCTAGCAGGGACTCCTCCCCAGGGTGGGGGTGTTGCACCTCCTGCAGAGTGCCTGACACCTAGCAGGGGCTACTCCCCCAGAGAGGGGGTGTTGTGCCTCCTGCAGTGTGGCTGACACCTAGCAGGGGCTAGATGTCATGCCAGACAGGTGGCCCCAAAGAGTGATGAACATCCACAAATGCTGCATGTCACTGCATGTCAGCGTTCTTGGGGCAAGACAAAAACAAAGGAAAAACATCCCTGTTGGAGCAGGATGATGGACAGCCCTCCTGAAGGCCTGGAACAATCGACTGAGCACCTCACTGGATCCTGTTTCAGGGAGCAAGGGCAAAGCCCCCTGACTCTGCCATGGAGATAAACAACAAGTGAAAAAGTTGTTGCTCTTCATTTGTTTTATACCATACATGGATTTTTTTTTTAATTATTCTTCAGTAACCGGGTAAGGTCCACTAGGCACAAGGCCTGTTGTCAGAGGCAACCTGCGAGCACTGGAGAGGTTAAATGACTTGCTCAGGGTCACACAGTATACAAATCAAGGCTGTGGGAATCAAATTTAGGCCCACTGGATGTACCAAGCTCATTCACAGCTTGTTACTCTAGTCTAATCTTTAGGCTACACTGCCAGACGTTTCTTGGAACATATTGTTTTGAATCTGTTGCTTTATACTGAACTATCTCTATCTGCTGACTGTATTAAATTGTTGTTTTGTGCTGTACATTCTGACTTTCTACAGTAACTCATCATAACTTCCTAAGTAGTGCATGAAAATAGGCAATTCCTTTCTCTAGTGCACTGATCCGGTAAATAAAAAATTAATAGATGTAAATAAATACAACCCTTGTTTCTCGGGGAGATTTCTGCTGGAAAAATATTTCCCACCTGAACTAGATTGTCCCTATGGGGTTTACGCTGGGATTTATTTATTTTTATTTGTATATTCATGGATTTAGATTTGGATTACTGGGAAGCCTATGGGAATATCTTATGTTATTTGCATGGATGAATCAGGAAGAAGGAGTATCAGAGCTCAGAATTTACAATTACATTTATTGAAATCTGGCAGATATATTTTAAGATTTTACTTAAAAATTCCCATGGAGAAGCTAGATTGGAGGTTACTAGGCAATGAAACCAGGACCTTGCAGAAAAAGTAAGACTATGGTTTCAGACCCAAATTAGCAAATATTAGTTCTAGCCCTAGATACTACCAGAGTTTATTATTTAAAAGACCTTAGAGAACACCCATTTTGTGAAATAAGAGCATTTGAAGCAAGATACCAAGTTCTTACATTCATTTATTTATTTTTTTGTTTATCTTGGAGTCACAACCTTTGCACTTGGAGCTTGCTTACAAAGGTTCCACGTCAGGAAAAGGTACATAATACAGATACAATCAAATAGGGTAGATATCTATAACTATATATATATTATGGTAGTACGGTAGTGCTACCATAGTTAGGGTTGAGGAGCCATTTACATGTTAAACCCAAAATTTTGCACCTTAATAACTTTGCAACTGTTTGACGGATTTGCCTGAAATTGGGAATAAACGATCAAGACCCATACTCCTTGGGATCTGCTAAGTTTTGTACCAGTCGGATACACGGCTGCGGAGTTATTACGCGTGATCTGTGCGTGCCTTTACGCTTTTCTGGAATTCTGATTGCTTCTACAGGTTGCACGGTTTGCGCTGAGCCCAAAATCTTCAGGGAACGCAGCTGGGGTCCCCAATGTGCCTTTCGAAGATTTAGTGAAAAAATATTAAACTGTTCAAAAGTTATGGCAGTCCAAACTTCTGTTTTTTTCCCATAGGATAACATTACGGCGTTCCCCACGCCTTTGAGGGCCCATATCTCGAAAACGGTGCGAGATACCGAGTTTTTGTTGAAAAATTATAACCCCTACATATAAAACTAGCCAGGAAAGTGATAATACATATGACTTTTACATTTTTTTCTATGTCGTACGGTTACTGAGATATAAGCAATTTACTATTACAACTACTGATTTTTGTGTTCTGAGAGTCATTATTTTGCATACATTCTTTCTACTCACTGTCTTTCTCTATACAGCTTTTGGGGAAAACCAGCCCGTGTGCTTACATTACTCTTACCATTACCGTTTCTGCTTGCGGTTCCGTACCCGTTTCACTTACCGTTCACGTTTACACCACCATGTGCGATACCCTTTGCGTTTTCATTTGCGGTTGTGTTTCCATTGTTTTTAACATTTCTGTCTACAGTACTGTTCCTCTTTCTGTTTCACTTTGCATCACCATGCGCATTACGATTTGCGTTTGCAGGCACAATGTTACAATGCGACAAGACATCACCCCCGCGCTCCCGCCGCTGCATTACATTCACTATTTCTCATTATCATTCTCAAAAAGAAGGGAAATTAGAGGCAAAAAACTCCATTTAATGCATCAGTTAGGGTTGTTCCACAGCGACAAAAGCAAGGAAATTCGATGTTAGGGTTGAAACCCCTTTGCACCCCTCCAGCCCACCCCCAACTGGAATCAGGGTGTGCATTGGGGTCATCGGTCCTAACTGTCACCCCATTCTCCTATTCCTCAGCTTCTTTCCACATGTGATGGGGTGACACTTAGGTCGATGACCCCAATGCACACCCCGATTCCAGTTATGGGGTGGGCTGAGGGGTGCAAAGGGGTTTCAACCTAACATCGAATTTCTCGCTTTTGTCGCTGTGGAACAACCCTAACTGATGCATTAAATGGAGTTTTTTGCTTCTTATATATATATATATATATATATACATACATATACATATATATACAGGAGGCACAATTGAAACAATGAATATATACAAAAATGTACAGACCAATAACTGAATTGGCAAGGTAGCTGTTCAAAAATATTAATCAAATAAAATAGAGGACAATTAGGTGAAGAAGTGAGAAAGAGAGAGCAGCTAGTGGAATAGCTTTTTCATAAGGGATAAGGTGAGAGAATGGTTGGAGTGGTTGGGGAGATAGGGAGGTAGGGAGGGTGGGAGGGGGGCAGGAAAATAGAGAGGGGAAGTAATTGGGAAGGGGCAATGAGGGGAGAGGCAGTTATGGGTTGAGGGTATGGGGAGAGAGGGTGGCAAAGATAGAGAGAGTAAGTGTGTGCGGAAGGAGGGGCTCGCTCGACTAGCTAGGGGTCAGTAGGGAGAGTGGGGCAGTAGGGAGAGGGGAGGAAGGTTGAGGTGAGGGGGGTACTGGAATTATCCGTACCCCCATGGAATTAGGACAAGCAGTCACATACACTTTGAGCAGACAGGTACTGACACAGTTCAATCTTAAAAGTTCCAAGTTTCGGTACATTTGCAATGAAAGAAGGGAGTTCATTGAGTCACAGGGGTGCCCTGTAGGCAAAGGACTGCTGGGCTAGTGTCATGTGTTGAAAAGGGATATGTAGGGTATTATGTGCCTTCCCTCTAGTCTGGCATGAATTAAATGTGGGTTTCAGGAGATTTTGCATGGCTGGAGGGGTTAATCCAAGGAGGTTTTTTTTACCTAGTAGGCCAGCCTGATACTTTACCCTCCCCTGAAGGTTTAGTCAGTTGGTTTGGGCATTGAGTTCACGTCTGTGTTAAGCTATGTGCACCTAGGGCCAGCCTACAGGATTTGTTTAAAGAGTAACTGACGCCTTCAGGAGAACTTTACAAAACATGATGTTTAGACTCAGTTCTGCTTGTATTTCACATGAGTTCTGTATTTCTCCTCCCCATTATTTATCACTGAGGTAATTTGCATGAAAACAGGATCTTTGCCCCTGAATAGTTAATCTATTTCTGCTGCTTTCTCCCTACTTGAGGTCATAATGCACTGTTTGTGACATCACAGTTACTTCTATGACAACAGACTGTGATGCAACAACAGAAGATTATGACTTAAGATAGGGAGTAAGCTATAGAGGCAGATGAACTCTACGGGATAATGATCATGTTTTCATGCAGATTTCCTCAGTAATAAATAATGAGGAAAAATCTATAGAACATTTATGGAATGCAAGCTGAAATGTACCTAATTATTATGGTTTTCAAAGTTTTCTCTGAGGCATCAGCAGCTCTTTGAGACAGCTTTGACCCTTTTCAGAGCAGTATCAGTAGTGGTGGAGCACACAGCTAGGCCGTAGTCAATGACAGAGAGTATTGAGCTGTTTATTGCCAGGGACAGGGCTTCTGCTATCAATTAGTGTTGGTGTCTATACAGCAAGCCAGTTCTAGTACTGACTGTTTTTACTGCAGGATCTATGTGATGGGTGTAGGAGAGGGAGCTATCAAGAGTGATACCTAGGTACTTGAAGTCGCAAACCTGGTCAAGAGGTTCATTACTGCTATCTAAGATAGTGAGTTGGCTGGACTTGTATTTGTTTTGGTGGTTAGCAAACAGCAGTACTTTTATTTTTTTGTAGTTCACGAGGAGTTTGTTCTGTTTACACCATTCCTCGATTATGGAGAAGCTTTCCTGCAGATTATTATTTAGTAGGTCTGGGTGAGGACTGCTGGAGGAGATGGCATCATTAGCGTAAAGCAGGATTTTTTTTCAGGGCAGACCATGGGGAGGGAGTTGAGAAAAAGGCTGAATAAGAGAGGCCCCAGAATTGAACCTTGTGGAACACCGGTGGACACCTTCCTGATATTAGAGAGGGTATTATTTATTTTTACTTGTTGAGTTCTTAGGGTAATGTAGCTCTTAAACCACCCAGCAGTATCTGGGGACAGCCCAGTACCAATTTGTTTCCTGAGAGGAATGTTGTGATTGACAGTGTCAAATGCTGTAGTGAGGTCAATGTAAATTGACCCCACTATTTGGCTGTTGTCTAGTGCCTCATGGATAAAGTCTGAGCATTCTAGTTGTGCTATGGGCCTTTCAGAAGCCATGCTGTTGGGGGCACTGGATACTGTACTTATTTAGGTAGCCCACTAGTTGGTATGAGACAATGCGTTCATCGGTCTTGGGGGATAGTTTGGGATATAGGTCTGTAGTTAGCATAGAGGGTGCAATCTCCACTTTTAAGTATCAGTGTAACCACTGCGGATTTCCACCTCTTTGGGAATTGTGCACGACTGAGGGATAGGTTGAGTATTTTAGTGAGTGGTGACAGTACTTCATCAAGGGTGAGGGCAATCAATTTTAGGTCAAGGGAGTAGCTACTGTTCCTGGTTTTACCTAGGGAGCGCTGGAGGTATTTTTGGCTATAGAGTGGGAGATCTGTTTGAAGTAGAAGGGGTTTTGGAATGGGGCAAACTATGGTCAAACTGGGTATCCTCCGGGGTGTTCTTCTCATCATTTAGGCAGTCCGGGGGCAGAATATTGCTAAGGTCAGAAAAGGCGATGTTGAAAATGTCCACTGTAGTTTTAGGGTCTTGTGTAACTTTCCTGTCTACAAGAAGCATGGTGGGGGAGGACTTGTTGTCTTTTCCTGTAAGATCCTTGAGGTTGCTCAAGAATTTTTTGCCACCCCCCTACGCTTTACTGAGGCTGTCTTTAAAGTATTGCACTTTGGCTAGCCTGACTTCATGGGTACAAGCATTTCTTGCAGCCTTATAATGCTGGAGGTCTACTGGTTTGCCAGTGGCTTTTGCTCTGTGCCAGAGATGATCTCTTGTTCCCATGAGATCTAAGTGAGCTTGGGTGATCCAGCTGTTATTGGTACTCTTCATTTTTCACTTTTTTACTAGTGCATAAATAGCACATACTGCATTAAATGTGCTGATGAAGTTATCGAGTGCCTGGTCAACATCTTGTATGGTCTATAGGGGGACCAATCTAGTTGTTCGAGATGGGACTTGAGTGAGTTTAGTTGCCCTTTTCTGAGGACTCAATTTGTAGTTATATTAGGGTGGCTTTTCTGGTTTTGTTGAACTAGAGGTAGGTGACTGGGGAGTGGTCACTAATTGAATCAGCAAGGACTATGACATTAGAGATTCTCTCATAGTGGTTTGTGAGGACCCAGTCAATCAAGGTTTTTGTACCAGTCCAGTAGTTAATCCTTGTTGGGGCATCCACCATTAAAGAAATGCTTGTGCTGGAGAGAGTGTCCTTATAGGGGGTTGCATCATGATATAACCAATTAATGTTAACGTCTCCTAGGATTACAGCCTCCCAGGTTTGGCGCAGGTCCTTAATAAAGTCAATTATCTTATTGAATCTGCAGACTTGTTCTCTATGGGGTATGTAAACCAATAGTACAGTTAGCGATTTGTTGAGGTTGCTATGCTGTATCCTACTGGCTAGGATCTGCACCTCCTTATCTAAGTGTTTTTGGGAAAGGGCCCAGCCCTGGAGAGTGTCTCTTAGATAGATGAGACAGCATCCAACTCTTTTTCCAGTTCTTTCCAATCTGAAGATGGTGTGGCCATTAAGAGATATGGCTGAGTCTGGAATTTTTGGGGAGAGCCATGTTTCCGTGATGGAAAGCACGACTGGGCTATGCTGATAGATCCATACTTAAAGCTGGTCAAGTTTTGGTAAGAGATTGTATATGTTCACTGAGGCTAATTTTAAAGCCCCTTATTAGTCTCATTGACATGTGTTGGTCTAACAGGGTCAGGATTAGGATGTATGTTGCCAAAGAGTAGTAGAAGCAGCAGGAAGCAGCAGGATGCAGCATAGAAGGTGAATTTTGAGAGTTTTGAGTTTCACAGTATGGGTATGCCCAGTTTTATTGCCAGTCTTTAAGGACAGCAGTGTCAGAAAGAGGTGGGGCGGACAGAGTATAAGTGTTACAACTGCTTTGAGTTAGGGTAAAGATAAGTGTTACTGGACAGGGACTTGTTTCTGAGGGCGACACTATCGGTGACTGAACCATAGGTAGGATGAGGCAGTATTAGCCCGACAGGTAGTGGACTGGTGTTCATATGTGTGTGTTCAGTTGCAACCTTTATTTGAGTTGCTGTTAAGATTAAAATTACTGTAAGCACATTGCTTTGGAGATGCGTTTTGCTTGGGTGTTGTACGTGGACTGGAGGTTCCTGGGGCGACAAAGGAAGGGGTTGAACTTAGTAGGTAGGGGGAAATTTTGTCACTGCTGGGGTAACCATAAAAAGGAGAGGTAAATTATTAACAGGGTACAACAGAGCACACTTCAGATGTGAGTTTTCTATCACAGAGCAGCAGAATTCACTTCAGGAGTGAGTCTAGGGAAATTAGTTGTGGAAGGGCCCATCTGTGCTTTTGGGCTGGGGACAGGGATGGAGAAACCATGGGTGAGGAAAAGCAGGGATGGGAAAATGGCCTGATTGCTTCTGAAGGGACCAGAATAAAAGGCAGACCACCTTTGGGTGGGGGGGATGGCTGGGGCGGGTAGGAGGCTGCTATACAACACTGCACTTTTCGCGCAGCGCCATGCACCAGAGAGTGCAGGAGCAGGTAGGCAGCATCATGCAGCTGAGTGGCTTCTCAGTACCTGGGGGATTATTGTAGCAGGTGAGGGGAGGAATTTCTGGTCCCACTAGCCCTCACAGTCCCATGCAGGCTCCAGTGGCATGGCGGTGGATCGAGGAGCTGGGGTAAGGCTGGAGGATTTTTGTATCAGGTGAAGGGAGGGGTTCCTGGTCTCACTAGCTCTCATTGTCCCATGCAGGCTCCAGTAGTGTGGCGGTAGATCCAGGAGCTGGGGTAAGGCTGGGGGATTGCTGTAGCAGGTGAAGAGAGGGGTTCCTGGTCCCATTAGCCCTCACAGTCCTGTGCAGACTCTAGTAGCATGGCAGTGGATCCACGAGTAAGGCTGGGGGATTGGGGGATTGCTGTATCAGGCGAGGGGAGTGGTTTCTGGTCCCACTAGCCCTCATAGTCCTATGAAAACTCCAGTAGCATGGCGGTGGATCAAGAAGCTAGGGTAAGACTGGGGGATTGTTGCAGCAGGTATGGGGAGGAGCTCCTGGTCCTGCTAGCCGTCATGGTCCCATGCGGGTTCCAGTAGTGTGGCAGTGGATCCAGGAGCTGGGGTGAGGCTGGGGGATTGTTGTAGCAGGTGAGGGGAGGAGCTCCTGGTCCTGCTAGCCCTCATGGTCCTGTGCAGGCTCCAGTAGCATGATGGTTGATTGAGAAGCTGGGGTAAGGCTGGAGGATTGTTGCATCAGACGAGGGGAAGGGTTCCTGGTCCCGCTAGCCCTTACGGTTCTGTGCAGGCTGCAGTAGTGTAGCGGTGGATACAGGAGCCATGGTAAGGCTGGGGGAGGAAAATGGCAGAGGGTTAAGAAGGCTAGAGGGATAGTGGTGGGTAGCAGAAATCTGAGTGCTGGGGAGGGGGCCGAAGAGAGGAGGAGATTCAGCTGAGGATAGGGGGAGGAGGAGGAGGAGGAAGACTGAGGACACCAAAGAACAGGGTACTCAATGGAGGGTAAACAGACACAGCAAACAATGTATTTGCACAGCAGTTGAAACAAAATAGTCAGGCTATCCTCTAAAATGTCTTGCCATGCAGCAGAGAAATATTATAGTGAGATCAGCTGCCGCTATGAACTCTATCAAATTCCACTGGCTAGCCCAGGATGTATGCACCAGAAGGGACAGATAATTAAACATTTCATGCTTGTTACAATGGAGCTGAACTTGTGGAAGACAAGACACAAGCATAGAGTAATGAAACCATTTAAGTGGAACAGCCTAGGATACTAGTACTACCATTAAGTCAGCATATAAAGCTACAGGGAAAATAACTTAAAATACAAGCAGAATACAACAAAACTCTGTATAAAAAAACAATCAGGAGCTTTACGCCAACTCCCACACCCACCCCGGTGACTATGTGCTGTGGCGCAGCACATTAAAGTCATTTCAAGATGGCGCCAGTAGGCAGTATGCAGCTGAGTGGCTTCTCAGTAGTTGAGGAATTGCCGTAGCAGGTGGAGGGAGGGGTTCCTGGTCCTGCTAGACCTCACAGTCCTGTGCAGGGTTCAGTAGCATGGTGGTGGATCCAGGAGCAGGTAAGGCTGGGGGATTGCTGTAGTAGGCAAGAGGAGGGGTTCCTGGTCCCGCTAGCCCTCATGGTCCTGTGCAGGCTATAGTAGCACATTGGTGGATTGAGGAGCTGGGGTGAGGCTGGGGGATTGTTGTAGCAGGTGAGGGGAGGGGTTCCTGGACCTGATAGCCCTCATGGTCCTGTACAGGCTATAGTAGCACAGTGGTGGATTGAGGAGCTGGGGTGAGGCTGGGGAATTGTTGTAGCAGGTGGGGGGAGGAGTTCCTGGTCCTGATAGCCCTCACAGTCCTGTGCAGGCTATAGTAGCACAGTGGTAAATCGGGGAGCTAGGGTGAGGCTGGTGGATTTTTGTAGCAGGCGAGGGGAGGGGTTCCTGGACCTGATAGCCCTCACAGTCCTGTGCAGGCTATAGTAGCGCGGTGGTGGATTGAGGAGCTGGGGTGAGGCTGGGGGATTTTTGTAGCAGGCGAGGTGAGGGGTTTCTGGTCCCGCTAGCACTCATGGTCCTGTGCAGGTTCTAGTAGTACAGCGGCAGATCCAGGAGCTGGAATAAGGCATGGATTACATGTATTGATACAGTGGTAGGCATACATTTGATCCATTCAATCCGTGCCTCTCCAGAAGGACACATAGTAGAGGTGGTCAAGAGGAAGACAACTAAAAATGGTATAGGGTTTGCAATTGAAGCCCTATGAGGAGGGACTAAAGGACCTTAATACAGTATGCATACCCTGGAAGAGAGGAGGGAGAGGGGGGATATGATAGAGACTGTTAAATACCTCAGTGGTAAATAAGGTACAGGAAGGAAGTATTTTTCAGAAAAAAAATGGTGCTGAAGGACAGGGGCATGATAAGAAGCTGGTGAGGGTAGATTCTGGTGAGATGTGAGGAAGTATTTCTTCACAGACAGAGTGGTGGATTCTTGGAGCATTCTTCCAATGGAGGTGGTGGTGCCAAAAATAGTGTTGGGGTTCAAGAATGCATGGGATTGGTATATGGGAGTCTTACGAAATGGGTAGGAGAGGTGAATGGGCCACAGATCAAATAGGATCTGTTTTGATACTATAGACAGGGAAAAATGGACAGACTACATGGGTCAAATGGTCATCTGCCAGCAAATTCTGTTTCTATGTAATTACATGGAAATTACTATGCAGTTACAATGTAACTTTACATTAATTAAACTGTAGTTACAGAAACATGATGTAAAGTGTTACGGAAGTGAGTTAGGGTCATGCCCTATGGGTCTGCTACTTCAAGCTACAGGTCCAAAGCCCTGTGCACAGAAAGTTACTGCTGTTGGCCCTATGGTAAGAACCAGACTTCTGTGGCATGGCTCTGGACCTGTAGCTTGAAACAGCAGACCTGTGGGGCATAGCTCTGTACCTATAGCTTGGAGAAGCAGACCAGAACCCGTAGCTTGGAGCAGCAGACCTGGACCTGTAGCTTGGAGAAGCAGACCAGAACCTGTAGCTTGGAGCAGCAGACCTGGACCTGTAGCTTGGAGCAGCAGACGTGGACCTGTAACTTGGAGCAGCAGATCTGGACCTGTAGCTTGGAGCAGCAGACCTGGACCTGTAACTTGGAACAGCAGACCTGGACCTGTAGCTTGGAGCAGCAGACTTGGACCTGTAGCTTGGAGCAGCAGACCTGGACCTGTAACTTGGAACAGCAGACCTGGACCTGTAGCTTGGAACAGCAGACCTGGACCTATAACTTGGAGCAGCAGACCTGGACCTATAACTTGGAGCAGCAGACCTGGACCTGTAGCTTGGAGCAGCAGACCTGGACCTGTAACTTGGAACAGCAGACCTGGACCTGTAGCTTGGAACAGCAGACCTGGACCTATAACTTGGAGCAGCAGATCTGGACCTGTAGCTTGGAGCAGCAGACCTGGACCTGTAACTTGGAGCAGCAGACCTGGACCTGTAACTTGGAACAGCAGATCTGGACCTGTAGCTTGGAGCAGCAGACCTGGACCTGTAACTTGGAACAGCAGACCTGGACCTGTAGCTTGGAACAGCAGACCTGGACCTATAACTTGGAGCAGCAGACCTGGACCTGTAGCTTGGAGCAGCAGACCTGGACCTGTAACTTGGAACAGCAGACCTGGACCTGTAGCTTGGAACAGCAGACCTGGACCTATAACTTGGAGCAGCAGATCTGGACCTGTAGCTTGGAGCAGCAGACCTGGACCTGTAACTTGGAGCAGCAGACCTGGACCTGTAACTTGGAACAGCAGATCTGGACCTGTAGCTTGGAGCAGCAGACCTGGACCTGTAACTTGGAACAGCAGACCTGGACCTGTAGCTTGGAGCAGCAGACTTGGACCTGTAGCTTGGAGCAGCAGACCTGGACCTATAACTTGGAGCAGCAGACCTGGACCTGTAGCTTGGAGCAGCAGACCTGGACCTGTAGCTTGGAGCAGCAGACCTGTGGACATGGCTCTAGACCTTTAGCTTGAAGCAGCAGTCCTGTGGGGCATGACACTGGAGCTGGAGCTTAATCTTAGGCATGAGGCTAGGGGCTGGTGAAGGGGAATTGGTATTAGGGTTGAAAAACCCCTAATGCCACATTTCCATCCTTTTGTGGCTTTGGAACCCTAATGATGCACTAACATGCAATGAATATATAGATAAATATCTAAAATTAGGATAACTTTGGTTATAGTTAATTGGAAACTGTATTACAAACATACAAAAATGCCAGCAGAAGAAGGCCTAGGGTCTATCAAATCTGCTCAATGCAGAACTCGTGTAATGTGTGCTACAAAGACACTTCACCTTCCACACCCCTAACACCCTTACCCCACCCCTTGACCACCCCTTCTTAAAACTCCCTACTGTTTTGTGGCTTGCCACCTCCTCTGGGAATCGTTTCCACTCTGCAACCACTCTCCATGTGAAGATGTGCCTCCTGGCATTTCTCCTGAAACATTCTCCCAACAACTTATAACTGTTCCCCCTTGTGTTTCTGTTCACAATGAACCTAAAAACATCCCCAAGGTGACGTTGTTAATACCCTAGTGTTAACTGAAGGTCTCTATTATGCCCCCTAGTTCTCTTCTCTCCTCTTGCAAATAAATGTTTAGATTCCCCAGCCTCTGTTCATACAAGGGGACTCACCAAAAAATGGTCTGAGCTCCTGTGGTCAGTCGTTTCCTGGCTTAGGAAATCAATGCACAGAACGCTGATGTATGGTTGTCAAACAAGTGAGAATTCATTTGCCTTTTAAGTAAGTAATAAGTCATGAGAGGGTGTGCATTATGGGATTTTAATGCACACCCCAGGGGAGTAGTAAGGCACAAGGCCAATTGTCTTTACTCCCCCTGAGAAATCCATTAAAATCCTATGATGTACATTCTGGAGGGGCTCACTACACTTATAAAATGATTCTAAGTAGGATTTGGGGAGAGGAAAATGAGATTTGGCACCTGACCTTGTGTTTAAAGAAATTTAATGCATGGTCAGGTGATGTCTCTTGACCAATGGAAATTCTAGATTTTTTCTTGCCATTTTATAAACATGACAACCACAGACTGATGGTGAAACAGCAAGCAATCCATTCACTAGAATCCTGGTGCCCCGGAGCTTCGCTCAGTGGAGCTTCCTCTGTTCATATAAGGGTCCTGCTGGTCCTGAATAATCTTGTAGCTCTTCTTTGGACTGCCTCAAACAGATCAATGTTGTTTTTGTGGTGGGGCTCCAGTACTGCACACAGTACTCTAGGTATGGTCGCACCATTGACATTGGTATTGATGTACTGTAACTCTTCCATTCATTTAGTTAGTTTTTGTTTATCAGGTTAGTGCACTAGACAGAAGCTGCCTACTTTCAAACAGAACCAGAGTGGTTACCAAACACAACAGGAGCAATGCATAGGAACAATAAGGAATCAATTCAAAGAGCACTGTATGCAGTAAAAATCATGGAGTAATGTGCAACAATACAATACACAAAAGGGGCAGAACAATCAGAAATCAGTAAAAGAGTACAGAGTGCAATTATGTACCATCCATGAGAATCCTTCAAAGTAAGACCAATGAACTGCATATTACATCAAGAGGATGTTCTGTTAGGTACGTATTCATTTATTTATTTATTTAGTTTTTGTTGACCGAGTAAGTGCACTAGACAAATTCTGCCCATTTTCAGGCATGACCCTGGGGAGGGAGATACAGATGAATGTCAACTGACTTTGAACCAGATTAAGCTGTTGGTGGTATTTTTAGTGAATGCAGGCAGACGTGGCCAGAAGTCTCTTTGGCTCCTTTTTTTAGACTGCCGATGTTATGTTTATAGTCAAAAGGATAAGATTCTAGTGTTTGGGACAAAACAGGAAAATGCAGATTCACCCATTTTGTTACTGCACTTGGGTGTAAGCAGCAGGGTTTGATCACAGGATTGGAGGGAATAGGCAAGGGATGATTCAGTAGGACAGCATGCTAAGGACAGGTTCCATGTGATGACAGCAAGCTCAAAAGGGCGAGGATGAAAACGGCGAAGGGAAAACAATGCAGCCAAACAGGGCGAGTGGCAAAAAACAGCGATCGCAGAAATGGTAACAACAGTGCCACTGTGACTTTCTGTGGGGGGTTTCGTCGCCCCCTTTCTTTTTTTTTTTTTTGTAAATATATTTTTATTGAAACTTTTTTATCTTTTACAGTCACAGTTTCATTCACATTTAAAAAGCAGTTATTATTATTATTATTATTATCAGTTTGACAGGGTATCAGTTCATTTACTAGTCCATTATTAATGGCAATATCAACACAACTTTAACCACCAGTACCTTATTTCATTTCCCCAGTGTGGTCTATATTCCTAGTCTGGAGCCACGGTGATTCTTCCATGTCACTGTTAGCCCAGGTTCCCTGTTCCTCTCCCCTCTAGGGGACAAAATCCCGGATCTCTGGGCATGATATAGAATATCCACCTGCTCCATTTCGTAGTGCAGAGTGCTGTTTTGTCATTTAGGGAATAAGTAATTTTCTCCGCTCTGTAAATACCATTAACTATGGCTCTCCAGTTTTCCACTATAGGAATCACCTTGGTGAGCTAGCATTTGGTGATGGCCGTTTTTGCAGTAAGTAACAATATTCCTATCAAGGGACCATTATACGTGCCTCTTAGTTCTTGTGGAAAAACATGGAGCATAAATAACTCTCCAGTCCATGGTATCCCTTGTCCCCAAAACACCTCCAGCTCCCCCTGGAGGTCCCCCAAGAATGGTTGTAGTTTAGGGCATAACCATAGCACATGTGAGTGGTGAGCATTGGTTTCACCACATAGTCGCCAACATGTGGCTGATGTAGTACCACCAAAGTGTGAGGTTATGGCTGGGGTGGGGAAGACTCTTATGAGGAGCTGCCAGGAAAACAAGCGCCATGCATGTGAGCAGGTAAGTCAAGCAGATGAGAGACAGATTGTTCCCCAAGGTTCTTGAGTAAGATGGAGTTCCAACTTGGAATTCCATCTTTCTAGTGTCCTGTAGGAATTTTCCACTGATGTTTCCATCAAAGATTTATAAAGGACCAAGATGGCATGTGGCAGACTGTTGGTTCAGAGTACCTGAAGTAGTAGTTTTATTAGTTGGGGGGTACCCTTCCGGGTTACGCACCTCCACTGGGAGAGTGTCATAATAGTGATGAATTTGTAGGCATCTGAAAAAATCTGACTGCCGTAGATTAAATTCCTGCTGGATATCATTAAATGTCCTAAACCTAGTACCCATAAGGAACAGCATATGACTCGTAAGGTTTAAATACCTCCAGTTACTAAAGTTGTGGTCTGTCCGCCCCAGGAGGAAGCCCTCCAGCAGTCCTATTGAGCAAAACATTACCAAGTATGGGATAATCTGTAGTGATTTACGAATAGTGTGCCAGGCTTGAATTTGGTGAGTGATCCAGGGGTTTGAGGGGCCTTGCCCGAGGGGGGGACTTTGGCAGGAACATCGCCCTTTTCCATTCAGGGTGGGGTAGTATGTCTTCCTCAATTGCTCCCCATCGGGGTAGTGTTTTAGCTGTACGCCTGCAGATTAGGAACATTATGTGAGAGGCCCAATTGTGTAGTTTAAGGTTAGGGAGTGCTAGCCCTCCCTGCGACCTAAGTAGGGTGAGGGTACTAAATCTAATTCTGGGGCGCTTACCTGCCCAGACAAATTTGGAGATGGCTCCATTCCACATTCAGAATAGCTTCGCCGGTAGGTTGAGGGGTATATTTTGAAAGAGATAAAAGGCTCTTGGGAGAACCACCACCCTTATCACCTCTATCCTCTGTAGCAGACTCAAAGGAAGGAGGCTCCATCTCCCTAGGGTCCAGTGTCATTTGTGTGAAAAAGGGGTCACAGAGCATCCTCCTGTTTCTGAGTTAGGTGGATGCCCAAGTATTTCAATCTGTCCAGGTTTCACCTGAAAGGATACCTCTCCCTAAGCTTCCTAGGGGGGATCAAAGTGGAAGACGAGGACATCTGTCTTGCTAGTATTAAGCCTGTATCCTGAACAGGCTCCATACTCTTCTAGTATTTGGAATACTGTCAGAACAGATTCTTCTGGGTTGGAGAGGAAGAGAAGGACATCGTCTGCATATAGTGGTAGAAGACTTGGTTTGCTGGCCAAGGCCCCTAGCTTCACACGAGCTCTTTTCTTCTAAGATTGCTTGAAAGGACAGAGCAGAGAACCTTACCAGAGCAAAGGGAACGGATTAAGACTTCTTTTGGCTAAGCAGATTTACTGTGTGTCGTTATTTTTATTTTCTGTACTCACAGGGATTGCTACTGTTTGTTGCTAACATTTCATTGCTTTATTTTTCTCTGATTCAAATTGTTGTTGCTGGTATACCTTCTTCTACATTATTACAAGGTGTGCCTACAGGTGTGTGCTAACAGATTACTGCTGTAATCTTCTGATTCAAATTGTCTTTTGCAAGGTACTGTATATATTCTGTTACTGCTTTATTTTTCTCTGTAGCAAAGTGTTTCTTACAGAGAATATCTTCTCTGAAATTATTACAGGTGGTGCTTACATTTTTGTGACTTTTTTATCATTGGGCTAAGCAAAATTACTGTTTGACACTTTTATTTTATTCTTTTTTTGTTGAAAAGGTTTGTTGTCTCAGAGGTGTTTCAGTCTCCTTCTCACATTGAAGGAGCTAATTGCTTTCCTCCCACAGCTGTTCCAGAGGATTACTCATAGGTGCCGGAACAGGTGGGGCCACTAGGGCCATGGCCCTACCACTTTCATAAGTGGCCCTATCAGTTTTTGCAATCACATTAATGTATTTAATAGGGGAGAATTTACCTCTTACATCTTTGGCCCTACCACTTTTCAAACTGTTCCGGCACCAATGGGATTACTTGTGTATCTGGGGGGTGGAGCTGGCAAACTGTCAGTAATTTCCAACAGAAGGCAGGGTTAAAAGGTCAGGTTAGTTGATATCTAGGAGGTAGAAGACTTGGTTTGCTGGCCAAGGCACCTAGCTTCACCTGAGCTCTTTCCTTCTAAGATTGCTTGAAAGAACAGAGCAGAGAACCTTACCAGAGCAAGGAAAATGGATTAAGACTTCTTTTGGCTAAGCAGATTTACTGTGTGTTGTTATTTTTATTTTTTTTACTCACAGGGATTGCTACTATTTGTTGCTAACATTTCGTTGCTTTATTTTTCTCTGATTCAAATTGTTGCTGATATACCTTCTTCTGCATTATTACAAGGTGTGCCTACAGGTATGTGCTAACAGATTACTGCTGTAATCTTCTGACTCAAATTGTCATTTGCAAGGTATATCTTCTGTTACTGCTTTATTTTTCTCTGTAGCAAAGTGTTTCTTACAGGGTATATCTTCTCTGAAATTATTACAGGTGGTGCTTTACGGGTTTTACAGTTTTATCTAACATTAGGATAAGCTTTCAGGGTTGCTGCATATGTTGTTGACTGATTGTTTCTGCTCTTACCTCCTTGTTCTTTCATCCATGGTTCTTCTTTTGGCAGGGAAGGGCCAGCCACCACCACCCCCATCCCCAACCACCCACACTACACTCCTTTTATAGGGTACCACAGTTGTGACATTTCCTGTGGCAAAGCAGGAAGGGGTGGATCAGTGGGGCATCAACAAGGTGAGCTCATTTACAGGGGCACTAGTAATTTAACTTGTTATAACAAGTTATACAAAAACAAAACACAAAATCAAACCATTACTTGCATTTTCTTCCTTCTAATTACTCTGACCTGGTTATAAACCCAGCAACTTATCTGAAATGGATATCATTAACTGCAGGTACTGCGGAACACTTTTCAGAAGGACAGTCTTACAGGATTTAGGACACTGTCCTACATGCTGGGCCATTGGAGATCTTAGGACTCAGCTCCGGGCAGCATGGGCAGAGATTGTGTACCTCAAATTTCATATTCAAGAGGAAATACATTATAAGAACCACCCGCCATTTCCCCAACATCCAACAGAAGAACCTCGACTGCAGAGGGTAGTTGGTACAGGAGGTTGGCAGGTGGTTAGGAGGGGCAAATCGAGTGCCCCATCACTCTGTGCTGTCCAACATATTACCTCCAAAAAACATAGAAACACTACAAACAGGTATCTGCCTCTATCTCTGAAATCAAACAAAGGGGCAGAGGACACTGCAGAGCAGGACACTGCAGCACAGGAGCTAGCACAACAAAACTTGCCCAAATCAGGAACCAAAACAAAAAAAAGCAAAAAGGAAATCCAAAAAACTTCTGATCATAGGAGACTACATGATTCGAGAAGTTGATACCCATCTCCAGCCAGGGGTAATGGTCAGATGTCTCCCAGGTACATCAGTGTGGAGAGAAACTGACCACATTGTTAAAATTGTTCATGAAGCAGAAGAAAACATTGACATCCTGGTACACATAGGGACTAATGATCTTGCCAGTCAGTTAGTTGTGGAGACCAAGGAAAACCTGACCAGGCTGGGTGACAAACTATCATCCATCTCATCCAACATCTCCTTCTCTGAGATCCTGCCAGCCTGGGAGAGGGGGGCAGATGGACGGAAGGTCAGAGAAGGGGAGATAGGGGAGCTAAACATGTGGCTCAAGGGCTGGTGCCAGGAAAAAGGACACATATTTGTAGGGAACTGGCAACAGTTCTGGGAGCAAAAGTTCTTTAAATTTGATGGACTGCATCTGACTAAGGAGGAAGTCAGTGCATTGGGGCAGAAGTTTGATGTCTTGCAGAATATTTAAACTAGCAAATGGGGAGGGGTGCAGCACCCTATACATCGAATGGAAGAACCCCTCCCCTCAGCTAGTGGTCAAACAAGGATTCAGCATGTTTGCAGTTCATTTGCATCACCAGGTAAGAAAAAGGTCCATATCCCCACACAACGCACAGGGAAATGCCAAACCTCACCCAACAACTAACACACCAAAATCTGGCCAATGGAAAATCATGTACACAATGCTCACAGCCTGGGAAATAAGATCCCAGACCTGCAGGCAATAATGTCAGAGGCTAAACTGGACATAGTAGCAATTAGTGAGATGTGGTTTACCAGTAACCACACATAAGGAGACTTCGGTACCTGGCTATGTACTGTGTAGAAGAGACCGAGGTGCAAAAGGGGGAGGGCCCTGTATGTCAATGAAAATATAAAAAGCTACAGAAATTCATAATACACATAAGGAGCCAGAAGAACTGTGGGTCACCCTGAAACATGAAATGGGACAGCCATAAGAACTCGGTTGTCTACAGGCCCCAGACTGGGGGACGACATAGACACATTACTGTTAGAAGATATACAAACATGACAGCTAAAGGGGAGGTTCTGATAATGGGAGACTTCAACATGCCGGATACAGATTGGTCAATACCAGCAGGAACATCTGCCAGAACTAGACACATGGTGGATTCCCTGCAGGGGGAGGGCCTCAAACAACTGGTACAACAACCCACAAGAGACAGGGCTATCCTAGATCTAGTAACTGACTAACAGGGAAGGGATCACAGATCTCCAGGTAGAAGGTCATCTGGGGGCCAATGACCATCACATAGTATGGTTCAATTTGGCCACTACATCTAAATCATCCCATTCCAAGGCAAAAATATGGGACTTCAGAGGAGCTGACTTTGATAAGATGGCCAACAGAGTTAAGCTAGCCCTGGCAAAAAGAAACACAGGTGAGGGGGTACAGGCAAAGTGGGCAAGCATTAAGGATGCAATACTTGAAGCAACATCCCATTGTGTTAGACAGAAAAGGAAGTGCAAAAGAAGAAGGAAACCACTTTGGTTCTCGAATACAGAAGCAGAAAAGGTCAGAGCCAAAAGGCTGACCTTCAGGAAATATAAGGGAACACAGCGTGATGAAGATAGGGAGGCATACCAAACTGCCCTAAGGGAAGCAGGGAAGGCAGCAAGGCAGGCAAAGTCCCAAACTGAGGAAACACTAGCACGAACAGTAAAGAAGGTGATAAGACTTTCTATAGATACATTAGTGAAAGGAGAAAGTCCAGAGGGTATTACTAAGCTCAAAGGAGAAAAGGGGGCATGTGAGGAGGAGGAGGACCTGTAAAAGTATCTATCCTAAATAGATACTTTTGCTCAGTATTACTGAAGGAAGGTAGGTAGGCCCACAGCTCAGCACCATGGACACAGGGTGGAGGGAGGTGAGCACTACTCCTCTACAAAAGAAAGGGTCCCACAAGGCTCACCAAGCTCAGGGTGGACAAGGCAATGGGACCTGATGGCATACATCCCAGGGTACTTAGGAGCTAAGGGTGGAACTAGCAGAACCATTATCAGAACTGTTTAGTGAGTCTCTGAGCACAGGAGAGATCCCAGAAGACTGGAGAAGGCTTCATGTGATCCTGCTCCACAAGAGTGGTAGCAGGAGGAGGCAGGAACTACAGACCAGTCAGTCTTACCTCAGTAGTGGGCAAGATTATGGAGGCACTCCTTAAGGAAAGGATAGTGCAACACCTGGAATCCATAGGGCACAGGATCCAAGACAGCATGGGTTTACAAAGGAAGGTCCTGTCAAACTAATCTCATAGATTTCTTTGACTGGATAACCAGAGTGGTGGACCAAGGGGGAGCAGTTGATGTCACCTACCTTGACTTCAGCAAAGCTTTCGACACTGTTCCACATAGAAGATTGATAAATAAGCTGGGTAGGCTCGGGATGGGTCAGAAGTTGGTCAACTGGGTGGCAAACTGGTTGACGGGCAGAAAACAGAGAGTGGTGGTAAATGGTATATAGTCAGAAGATATGCATGTCACAAGTGGGGTACCTCAGGGATCAGTTCTGGGGCCAGTCCTCTTCAATATCTACATCAGTGACATTGCAGATGGACTAGAGGGTAAGGCTTGTCTGTTTGCAGATCACACCAAGATCTGCAACAGAGTAGATGATCCAGATGGGGTGGGCAGAATGAGAAGAGATCTGGATAAACTAGCAAAATGGTCAGAAGAGTGGCAACTGGGATTTAATGCAAAGAAGTGCAAGATCATGCACATAGGGAAGAGAAACCCTGAAGCCACCTATAGGCTGGGAGGGGAGTTGCTGGCAGTCACAAAGGAAGAAAGAGACTTGGGCATCATCATCACTGATGACCTGAAATCATCCAAACAGACCTCTAAAAGCAGTAAGTAAGTCTAGGGGGATGTTAGGGTGTATTAGTAGGGTTATCACAAGTCATAAGAGGGAGGTAATAATCCCTCTTTACAAGACACTGGTTAGGCCCCATCTGGAGTACTAGGTGCAGTACTGGAGGCCACACCTTCACAAGGACATTAATCAAATTGAGGCAGTCCAGAGAAGGGCAACCAAAATGGTGCAGGGACTGCATCAGAAGACATATGAGGACAGATTAACGGAGCTCAATATGTATACCCTTGAGCAAAGGAGGGAGAGAGGTGATATGATCGAAACATTAAAACGCCTTAAGGACATTAACAAGGTGAAAGAGTCTAACATGTTTAAAGATAAGAAAAATAGCAGGACAAGAGGACACAGCATGAGATTAGAGGGAGGCCAATTAAGGGGGAATGTGAGGAAATTCTTTTTCACAGAAAGAGTGGTGGATGCATGGAACGGCCTACCTCAGGAAGCGGTGGCTATGAATACAGTGCAGGGCTTCAAACATGCATGGGATAGGCACAAGGGAGCAATACAGATGAGTATGAATAGATAGGCCACTGACAGAGCAAAGGCCAATGGCACATTTATAAGGTAGAAAAAGAAATGGGCAGACTGGATGGGCCTTGCGGTCCTTATCTCCCGTCAACCTCTATGTAATGTGATTGGGGTCTGTCTGCTGCTCTGGGGGGAATAGTTCTTTGTAATAATGAGTAAAAGCCTGGGTTATGTCTTTAAGTTTAGTCAGGTGAATACCTGTGTTTGGGTCCCTTACAACCGCAATCGTAGACAGCTACTTGCTGTATGTAGATCGGTATGCAGGGAGGCGGGAAGCCCTGGGCTATCTGACCATATTTTGCCTTAAAATGCCAGTGGCCATTTCGACCTGTTGGGTGCACATACCGCTTGATCTTTTTTGGTTTGTTTAATCTGGGCCAGCACTGAGCTGTCGCCTTACTGATGTGCAAGTTGTAAGAATTGAAGTGTTTGTTTGAGCTGTGCTTGCCTTCCTATCGAGCTTCAGCAAGCATGGTGGTGTGCTTTATTAGGTGACCCCTGAGAACTGCCTTCAGGGTGTCCCACCTAATGGTCGCAGGAATGTCCAGGTCTGAGTTATCACCGAAGATTTCCTCTATTTTTTCCCTGAGGAATTCTCGGAAGGGCTCGTTCTTAAGGTGGGCCGGGTTAAACCTCCATCTGGTGCAGTGTCTCTCCATTCCCAGGTGCCAGGAGGTCACTATAGGGGCATGGTCTACATGTGCTATGACCCCCATTTTGGCAACCACCAGCTTTCCCAAGTTTTTCTTTTGAGTATAGCAGTGGTCTATGCGTGTGTAGGTGCCATGGACTGCAGAGTAATATGAGTACCCTCTATCCCTGGGGTGAAGGGACCACCACACATCTATCCAGCCCATCTCCTGGACAAACTGTTTGAAAAATGTATGTGGGGCTGGCTGCCTGCCTCCAGGTGCTTTAGTGGTATCCAGACAGGGGTTGGGGCAATGTTAAAGTCCCCTCCTAGCAATAGGGTTCCTTTAGACATGGCAACCACCCTGTCAAGCAGGAATTTAATCATTGGTGTATTTGCCCCAGGGGGGAGATATATATTTGCCAACATCACTTCCTGCTCCTGCAACCTGCCCTGGGCAGTTATTAGCCTGCCCTCTGGGTCTGCCCATTCCTTTACCAATCTAAATGGGGTATGGCCTGAGATCAGTATGGCGACCCCTCGCTTCCCACCCCCACTCCCCATTGCTGATGAGAAAACCTGGGTGAAGCCTCTCCCCTTTAACTTCCTGTGCTCCGCTTGAGTCATATGTGTTTCTTGCATATATACCTGCTCCGCTTTGGTCTTTTTTAAGAGTGTGATAATCCTGGATTTCTTAACAGGGCTCCCCAAGCCATTCACATTCAGAGAACATAACGTTAAGTTCTGTTTAGCCATTCTCATACCTCATTAGAGTGAAGTGTTTCAAACCGCCTGGTATTATACATTTTGGCAAATTCCCTGTTTTACATAGTAGAAATCTGTGACTGCCTAGTGGCAGGTTAGAGTATGACACCAAGGTACTCCTAGATAAGTGTTTACAACCAATGCCGTTTGGTAACTAACAATTCAGCAGACAATCGTAAAATGAACCTTAACTTGGTAACAAACCAAAAAACTTATGTGGGAGCTTGTCTCCTGAGTCCGGTGGGTCCAGAAGAACATTTGGGCCAACTGGGCTGGTCGACCACCAGGTTGTGATACTTCCATCAATGTGGTCATTCATCATGACCTCGGTGTGTGTGTCCAAGGCGCACACCTATGCCCCTGATGGTAATAGAGGCCTTAAGCACCCTAGAATGCCTAAAGGGAAAAGGGGTAAAAAAGGGGGGGTTGGGAATGTCACTAGCTTCTTTGTGCCTCCCCATTAATCCAACTCTGTAATTAGAGGGAACCTTTTAGTTGGGTATTCAGCTGAGGAGGTCAGCCCTCTTACTCTGCTGTATAAGAGAGAACGGTAGTGGGTTCGATACCAAGATGACCCATCTCTTAACCCCCGGAAAGGAGGGGGCGTGAGTGCAATTTGAGTCCTGCAGGCTCTGTAGGATGAAGCCCATCTACTTTACGCTACCCCGTCCCCCCTTCCCCACCCACTTGTGCTGATTTGGCATGATGCAGTCGTGGCACTGTTCGAGACATATTCTCCCCAACCCCTCCCCCATCCACTACCTCCAGAGGGATTAGATATTAATATGCAGTTGTTAAAATTCGCTGTCCCAGTCCAGGAGATTAAAGGAAGGAGGGCCCCTGCCTTCATGGCTCTGAAACTAAGGAGCTGCTAGATCTTTGGGTAGGCAGATCAGGGCCTAAGAATAGGTTTGTGAGGAGGGTTTGAATTTGCATGGTGTCGCTTCACAAACATTAGTTGGTGGGGGGGGGGGACCAAATCAGTTAGTACTGGTGTAGCTTTGTTATGATTATTAGTAAAAAGCATAGGGTTATTAATAGAAAAATTGAATTGAGGAATTAGTAAGACTGGGACTTATCTGATTTAGATGATGTGTGGCACATCTGTCCCTGGAAGTCCTCATCAGGTAACCAGCAGGGAGGAAATAACTTCAAGAGTGTTCAGTACCACTCCTTCAACCACGTCCTGCCCAATGCAGATTTGTAGCCCGGAGTGGTCCTTCGTGGAACGATCTTGTCCCGATAAAAATTACGCAGCCTTGTGTTCCCCAGCATGGAAGTCCAGCACCCATCATCTTCGTAGAGGAAGTACCAGGGGGAAACTCTGCAATTGGCTCCAGATGGCATCAGCAATCTTTTGAGTCGCTTCTTTTCCCTGCCATCTACGCGAATCCCTGTGACTCAAGTTCCACACGCATTGAGACAGTCTGGAAGCTATAGTCTGCCTTTGGCCTATCTGGCCCTGTGTCACCTCGCTTTTGCTTTTTTTTTGTTCTGCTGTGGCTTCTGCTGCCGTTTCAAAGGTCTAGGCCCCTTCTGGATATTGAATAACTAGTTTCGCAGAGTAAGGTGTACAGAATCGGAGCCCCGCTGTTTTAAGGGCCCACATGACTGGAATATATTGCTTTCTCCTATTCATCACTTCAGCAGCATACTCATTTTCCAGGTATAATCAGTGGGATTGAAAGAGCACAGTCCCTTGTTTCCATGCTGTATGCAGGATTGCTTCCTTTTCTTGAAAACGGAGGAACAGGATGATGCGTGGGCAGGCTCCTGGGGCAGGCTTTGGGCCTAGGGTTCAATGAGCCCTCTCTAGCTCCAGTGTGAAAGATTCTTGGATTTTTACTGCCTTCTGGACTACTTGTCTGATGAAATTGAGCATATCAGGGCCCTTCATCCCCTCCGAGACCCCCGAAATGCGGATGTTGTTTCATCGGTTATGACTCTCCACATCCTCTGCTCTAGCCTGCAGACCTTGAACCTCCTGGTTTAACTGTAGGATAGCATGCTCCATGCCATCCACCCTGCGGTCTACCTCAGTGGCCTGTATCTCCAAATTTTCATGCTGCTTTTCCAGCTTTGAGATATCCGTTCGGAGAGCGGTAGCTGTGGATCGCATCTCCTTCCTGAAGTCCCACAATTCTGACAGCATCAGAGACATTTGTCTCTGAATTGTGACCAAGGGTAGCTTTTTCACCCGGGATCTCCCACGCTGGGATGTAGTCTAGGCCTGTGGGCCCTCACTCCCTGAGTCCCCGTCCAATAATCCACCCTCATCTCACTCCTCATCCATCTTTAGGTTGCTCAGGTTGCCCCTCTTAGGCATTACTATTGGCCTCCTTGCAGTTCCCATTGGGTTTATCGAGGTACGCTTCAGTTTTGGAAGCCGTTTAGTGGGAAGTTTAGGAGCCAACAGAACTAGGCTGCCATTAGGGGAGTGACGTCACTGGACGTCCATCGCCCCCTTTCTAAATATAACCAACTCCAGTAGGACACAACTTAGGGAGGGGAAAAAGCCACATGTCGCCATTTCAGCAATCACTGTTTTTTGCCACGTGTCCTATGTGACCATGCTGTTTTCTATCGCCATTTTCACCCTCACCCATTTTGCAATCGCTGTCTTCACAGGCTACCCTAAGGAAATGGGGGGGGGGGTTCTGCGATGTTGCCCAGACTCAAAGCTTACATTTAAAAAAAAAAATAAGTGTGTTTCCCTAATGATTCCAAAGTTAGTTGTTTCTAAAGATAATTTCTTTGACAAAGACTAATTTTGGAACATTAGAGAAATACACCATACATTGGCAAATCTCAAAAATGATCATTAGTTTATATTGCTGATATATCAATATAACACATCTTGTTGCCCTTTCTCCCAGCTGTTGTTTAAAAAAATCCCATTTCTAGCCTGCCTGCCAGTGCAACAGTAGTGCTACCACTTGCAGCGCCGATGACCTGGGTTTGGAAGTGAGCCCAAAGTGCTGAAGGGCCAGCCAGGGGGAGGAGGACTGAGCGTCCACTGGACTACTCTCCTCCTCCGGAGGGGAGGGGGGAAGAACTTGGTGCTCGACTGGCCCCTGCTGGAAGCTGGGGGAGAGGCAGCCCAAGCTGGAAGGTTGGGGAGGCATGGCAGACGTAGACACGTGTGCCATGACATCATTGCACACCACGTCTCTCACAGGAGCAAAAAGAGTGCATGGCAGCAGTGTTCGTGTGCATGCTTTCACTGAGACAGCTATCCTGGTACCGACATCTCCACAGGGAGGGGAATAGCATGTTGATATAGATGCCAACCTGGATGCGTTCCTTATAAATTTCCCTTCCAAATCTGGCATCCTCATCCCTCGGTTTAATGGCCCTGTGAAGACCTGCTACCCTCCTGTCTACTTAAAAGCCACTGCTCCCTTAGAGGTCAGGTGACTGCTTCATGCCCTACTTAACTCTGGCAGTGCTGGGAGCGATGGACTCTGCCCTCGGTTCCTTAAACTGTCAGTGGATTTTATTGCTAAACCCTTCTCTATCCTTTTTAACTTATCTCTGTCCTCTGTTTCCTTCCCCCTACTTTGGAAACAGGCCAGAGCTGTTCCCCTTTTTAAGTCAGGTGACCCAAAACTCCCAGAAAATTACAGATTGGTTTCCATACTCTCTCACTAGAGCAAGGTCCTCAAGAAAATTGTATTTCTGCAAATTTCGGACCATCTCTCAAAACACAGTATTATCTCTTGACCAATATAGTTTTCGAAAGGGATTCAGCACCTCCACTGCTCTGGCTCATTTCACTGACCACATCCTAAGGGAAGCAGATAACTGCAAACTCACTGGGACTATCTTCATCGACCTTTCCAAAGCTTTCAACTTAGTTGATCTTGACTTAATTCTCCACAAACTCTACTCTTATGGTTTGGTACTGGTGCCATGGAATGGTTCAGGAATTATCTATTGAATAGATCCCAAATGGTCCATCTTGGAAGGGCCCTTTCTAGCCCTCTCCAGATACATAGGGGTGTGTCTATCATAACAGTCTATATCATAATGGTGTCCTGCAAGGGTCCATACTGGGACCCATCCTTTTCTCTCTCTCTCTCTCTCTCTCCCCCTCTCTCTCTTTCTCTTGTTAACCCACTTCTTGAGCATCGCTCAGGATGCCATTAGATCATGTATGCAGATGACCTCATCCTATTTAGGATATAAAACAGCCCTCATAAACTATCCGTTTCACTATCCAACAATTTCTCTTCTGCACACAGTTGGTTTACAGCTAATAGACTTACATCAATGCAAAAAAAAACCCCAAATCCATGT
This sequence comes from Neoceratodus forsteri, assembly GCA_016271365.2. Classification (NCBI taxonomy): domain Eukaryota; kingdom Metazoa; phylum Chordata; order Ceratodontiformes; family Ceratodontidae; genus Neoceratodus; species Neoceratodus forsteri. The sequence goes on along the minus strand of CM028133.1, from coordinate 77,165,852 downwards.
TATTTGGGTCTAAACCCTGGCTCATCAGATGCTCTGCCCCACTGACTTTCTTCACGTTCTGGCCCCAGATGGAACCCTCCTTGATGACACCTTGTCTTTTAACTATTTGTTTATTTAGTTTTTGTTTACCGGGAAGGTGAGCTAGCCATAAAATGACTATTTTCAGTCATGACCCGGGAGGCTACAACATAGATAGGTCAGTTGGTACAGGTACAACATACAAAAACATAGCATCCAAAGCATAATAATACAGTGTAACATACAAAGCATAGTAATACAGTGTAACATACAAAGCATAATAATACAGTGTAACATCCAAAGCATAGTAATACAGTGTAACATACAACGCATAGTAATACAGTGTAACATACAAAGCATAGTAATACAGTGTAACATACAAAATAATACAGTGTAGCATACAAAGCATAGTAATACAGTGTAACATACAAAGCATAACAATACAGTGTAACATACAAAGCATAGTAATACAGTGTAACATACAAAGCATAATAATACAGTGTCACATACAATGCATAGTAATACAGTGTAACATACAAAGCATAATAATACAGTGTAGTATACAAAGCATAGTAATACAGTGTAACATCCAAAGCATAGTAATATGGTGTAACATACAAAGCATAGTAATACAGTGTAACATCCAAAACATAGTAATACTGTGTAACATAAATTTTTTTTTTTACAAAGCATAATAATACAGTGTAATATCCAAAGCATAGTAATACAGTGTAACATACAAAGCATAGTAATACGGTGTAACATCCAAAGCATAGTAATACGGTGTAATATCCAAAGAATAGTAATACGGTGTAACATCTAAAGCATAGTAATACAGTGTAACATACAAAGCATAATAATACAGTGCAGTATACAAAGCATAGTAATACAGTGTAACATACAAAGCATAATAATACAGTATAACATATAAAGCATAATAATACGGTGTAACATGCAAAGCATAGTAATATGGTGTAACATATAATGCATAGTAATACAATGTAACATACAAAGCATAATAATACAATGTAACATGCAAAGCATAGTAATACAGTTTAGTATACAAAGCATAGTAATACAGTGTAACAAACAAAGCATAATAATACAGTGTAACATCCAAAGCATAGTAATACAGTGTAACATACAAAGCATAATAATACAGTGTAGTATACAAAGCATAGTAATACAGTGTAACATACAAAGCATAATAATACAGTGTAACATGCAAAGCATAGTAATACAGTGTAGTATACAAAGCATAGTAATACAGTGTAACAAACAAAGCATAATAATACAGTGTAACATACAAAGCATAATGATACAGTGTAACATCCAAAGCATAGTAATACAGTGTAACATACAAAGCATAGTAATACAGTGTAACATACAAAGCATAATAATACTACAGTGTAACATGCAAAGCATAGTAATACAGTGTAGTATACAAAGCATAGTAATACAGTGTAACAAACAAAGCATAATAATACAGTGTAACAGCCAAAGCATACTAATACAGTGTAGTATACAAAGCATAGTAATACAGTGTAACAAACAAAGCATAGTAATACAGTGTAACATACAAAGCATAGTAATACAGTGTAACATACAAAGCATAGTGGTGTAACATCCAAAGCATAATAATACGGTGTAACATCCAAAGCATAGTAGTACGGTGTACCATCCAAAGCATAGTAATACAGCGTACCATCCAAAGCATAGTAATACAGTGTAGTATACAAAGCATAGTAATACAGTGTAACATACAAAGCATAATAATACAGTGTAATATCCAAAGCATAGTAATACAGTGTAACATGCAAAGCATAATAATACAGTGTAACATACAAAGCATAATAATACAGTGTAGTATACAATGCATAGTATTGTTTGTTGCAAGTTATGACTGCACCTAGGACGGCCATGCTACGGTCAAAAGGAGTTAGACAATGATTACAGAAATGACCAGCACCTTTGCCAAGGCTTCAAAGGAGATTATCTCACAAGAACTACAGTCATTCAGTGATGGGTAAAAAACTCATCAACCCCAGGCTTGCTTATTAAGTGCAAGAAGGATCCTTTATTAGGTGCAGGAAAACAAAATAAATCCAAAATATTCCAGGAGTCAGGAGGAGACAAACAAGCACACTCCTTATTCCATAAGTAACTTTCTAGTTATGTCCTATGTCCTACATCACCTGACAAGTTTCACTCAATTAGAAACTGTGCATTTGCTTCTGCCTTAACCATCTCATGACCCCTGAAGAGAGACTGATTATTGGACAGGGCACCCTCCTATATCTCCTCGACTACTGCTCATCCATTACATCCTGAACTTCGTCCCATCTTCTTTCTCGTCTTAATATTGCATTCAATAACATCTGCAGATTTGTCACAGTGGTCCCTTTTCACACTCACCACTGCTCCCTCTTCTCCTTGTAATATTATGTAAGAGCCTCTAGATGGCACTGTCACCAAATACTGAGTGCTAGGTTTACACCATAATGTGTATGTAGTTAGTTCTTGTGGAATGCTTTATTCTTGTTAGATTCTAGAGAGTTCTGAGGAATACACTGTTAAATTGAGACCTGTCAGAGTTTCTATTTTGACCAGAGCAGTTTACTTAATAAAGAACTTCTGCTTACAGTTTTTCTAAGAAATTACTAAACAAAAAGTAATACAGTACTGTACATGGTGTCAGAAGTCCTTGTAGTGCAGAAGCAGCCAAGCAAACAGAAGATCAGAAATGATCATGGGATTTGCCAGGATGCAGCTGCCCAGAATGAACTGGGAAAGCATGAATCTTCCAGATGAGTGGAAGAAACTTAAGCAGCATGCCAAGCTCATTTTCAAGGGCCCTCTGAAGGCAAAAGAGGAGAAAGAAAAGTGCTGTTACCTGTTCATATGGGTCGGAGAGAAAGGTAGGGATATTTATAATACTTGGATGGACATGTCAGCAGAGGACAAAAAAATCTGAGTACCTATTGTGATAGATTTGAGAAATATGTCACCCCAAAGACCAACCCAGTGTTTGCACACTACAAATTTTACAATAAGGTACAAGGAGTAGGTGAACCAGTGGAACAGTTTGTGACAGAATTAAAATTGCTAGCCAGAGACTGTGGATTCACTGGCATGGATGAAATGATCCGGGACAGAACAGTGGTTGGAACAAATTCCCCAAAAGTTTGGGAAAAACTGATGAGTCAAGGGGCTGATCTCGATCTGAGCAAAGCACTGAACATTGCTAGGACACATGAATTGGAACAGCCTCAATTGAAAACAATGGCTAAAGAAGAAGCGGTTCACAGAGCAGCCAAGCCACGCCATACTCCCAGGCAGCCACAGAAATATATATAAGCAGCAGATAACCTCGTGCAGGCAGGTCACGAGGCAACCAGCCCGTAGAAAGCATGTGGCAGATGCAGGAATTCACACAAGCTGGATGAGTGTCCAGCCAAAAGGCAAGTTTGTCACAAATGTAAAAGGGGCAACCATTCTGCAAAGGTGTGTAAATCAAAAAAAGTGCACGGGGTAGAGGGCAACCCACACTACAACACTGAAGATGTGTTTGTGGAAGCAGTCACCAGAGTATATTCAAGGGACTCAACACTTCCTGCCACGGAGGCCCGCACAGACCAAGTGTTTACAAAAAAAAAAGTTGGAGAGAACAATCAGTGGGTAAAGTTCAAACTGGATACAGGTGTGCAAGTCAATGTGATACCAGTTAAAGTGTTTGAGCAATTAGGACTTTCAAAACCATTTGAGTCCACCACCCAGAAGTTATTTGGATCTGGAGGTGAGCCATTGGATGTGAAAGGCATGTGTACTGTAGACTGTAAGTATAAGAATGATACAAAGTGTCTAAAATTTTACTTTGTAAACAAAAAAGCACCTTCCGTGCTGGGGCTAAGGGCATGCCTGGATCTCAGACTGATTAAACTGGTGATATCTGTATCTGATATATAACGGGTGTCAGTGTGGCTCAGTTGGTAGCACATCCACCTCTGGACCAGAAGGTCATGGATTCTCGTCCCACACCGGGATGGACTTGCACCTAAAAATCGCTGGCATCTGAGTGCAGTATTGGGGGTGCTGGCATCCGAGTGCAGTATTGGGGGGTGCTGTACTGCTGGGGTGTGCCGTCCTTCAGATGAGACATTAAACTGAGGTCCCTTCTGCCCATCCTGGTGTTGTCCTGGTGGGTGTCCAGGTAGAAGTAAAAGAACCCAGGGTACTCTTCATAAAAGAGCAGGGAACATTCCCGGTGTCCTGGCCAACATTCCCCTTCCCATAAACCGGTTCATGCAATTATCCAGGCTGTGTGTGGGTGATGATGTGTGATATGGCCACCACCATACATTCAGTCACTTCACTACCAGTCTAGCATTGCTTGTATAGCGCTTTTGGATACTGTGTATGAAAAGCGCTATATAAATACTGATTCTTCTTCTTCTTCATCATCATCTATGGAGAATTTTCTAAATCCAACGCAACCAGCAACTAATAACCCTGATGATATACTACAAGAATATGAAGATGTTTTCCATGGATTGGGGCAGTTTCCTGGTGAATACAAAAGTAAACCAGACACCACTAAAGACCCAGTAGTGCATGCTCCGTGCAAGGTCCCAGTTGCGCTCAGAGAATGACTGGCGAAATAAATTCTGTGAATGGAAAACTTAGGGGCCATCATCAAGGTTGATGAAACCACAGAGTGGGTGAACTCTATGGTCATAGTGGAGAAACCACATTCAAGAGAGCTATGACTGTGCCTGGAGCCACGTGGCTTGAACCAGGCAATCAAGCGTGAGCATTATCAGATGCCGACACGTGACGATATTACAAGTAAGTTGGCCGGAGCCCAGTATTTCAGTGTACCGGATGCTAGATCTGGTTATTGGCAAATAAAACTAGACCAGGAAAGCTCAATGCTCACAACATTCAACACCCCACAGGGAAGATACCAATTCACCCATTTACCTTTCGGCATACACTCAGCCCAAGAAGTGTTTCAAAAGAAATGGATGAAACCTACACAGGACTTAAGGGTGTTGCAGCTTATGTGGAAGATATTCTAGTATATGGAGCTACCATGGAAGAGCATCATGCAAATTTGAGAGCCATGCTCCAGAGATCTCAAGAGAAAGGGGTCAAACTGAACTCAGAAAAATGCACCATTAAGGTGACAGAAGTCAGGTATTTTGACCATATACTCTCATCTGAAGGTCTCAAACCAGACCCAACTAAAGTTGCAGCAATTTCTGAAATTAGGCCACCGGAGAGCTGTGCAGAACTGGAAACTCTATTAGGGATGGCAAATTATCTTGCAAAGTTTACACCATGCCTTGTGGAGATCTTAGCCCACTAAGAGACATTTTGAAGAAAGGCTCAGAGTTTCAATGGGACACACAACAGAATGCTGCCTTCCTGAATATGAAACAGCTAATTGCCAGCATAGGCACTTTAGCATTCTATGACATAAGAAAAGAAGTAACAGTCCAGGTGGATGCTTCCAAGTGAGGACTGCGGGCTGTATTACTACAAGAGGGAAACCAATGGCTTATGCATCCAAGCCTCTCACAACTACAGAAGTGAACTACGCTCAAATCGAGAAAGAAATGCATGCCATTGTGTTCGGCTGTGAGCGTTTCTATCAGTATGTTTATGGAAGAAAGGTTATCATAAAGTCAGACCATAAACCGCTGGAGATTATCATGAAAAAAAACCCTTGCAGCAGCACCAGCCAGACTGCAGAGAATGATATTGCATCTACAGAGGTATGACATTCTAGTGAAATACAGGCCAGGGAAAGATATCCCAGTTGCTGACACATTAAGCAGACTGTCATTGGCCGGGCAAGACAGTATGGAAGAGTCATCTGAAGGACAAGTTCATTTAGTCATGTCCAGTTTACCTGTATTGGACCAGAAGTTAAAAGAATTAAAGATGGAAACTGAGAAAGATTTCCAGTTATCCACACTGTTTGAAACAGTCAACACTGGTTGGCCGTGGACAAAACATTTGTGTCGGTCAGAAGTGGCAGAATTCTGGCATTTCCATGAGGAATTAACAGTCATGGGAAATTTGATTTTCAAAGGGGACAGACTTGTAATACCAAGATCAATGAGGTCTGAATTAATACAGCTTATTCATTCCGGCCACATGGGAGTGGAAAAATGTAAGCGCAAGGCCAGAGACTTGCTGTACTGGCCAGGCATAAATTCCCAGATGGAGGAAGCTGTACTAAAGTGTCCACTCTGCCTACAGCATTGCATGTCAAACCCAAAGGAACCCTTGATTCCATGTGAAGTGCCCTCTCATCCATGGCAAAAGGTAGCGTTAGACCTGTGTATGCTGGACAATGAAAGTTATGTGTTAGTAGCGGACTACAACAGTCGCTATTTTGAGCTAGAAAGGTTGAGAAACACTTTGACCTCCACTGTGATTGGTAAACTCAAAGGAATATTTGCCAACATGGCATACCTGAGGAGTTGATGTCAGACAATGGTCTTCAGCATGACTTGACAGAGTTCAAACAGTTTGCACATACAGTCAATTCCGCTTGAGTGCAGAACCTCGGGACCTCCCGAAGTTGTGCACACAACCGCAAATGCACTAAACCGAAGACGGAGCTTTCAAACATATGACAGAAGTGTTATTTTTTTTAAAATGACATAGGTTTAATAGTTTAAGAAACAAATGTGAACTAATGTGAAGCAGTGTAAAAACAGGTTAAAACACATTAAAAACCATGATTCTTTACTGTTTTAAACTTAATTTTTGTTCAGGTGTTAATAAGTTAATAAGTTCAGCTTTATAAGACGGGTGTACAGTACATCATCACTTAGAGTCCTGGCATGCCATAGAAATCTGTAATGTGCATTTGCCGTCCCATCCTCTTACTAAGAGATTCAAGCCAGACAACAGCACCCCATGATCTCTGACAGCTGTGAACCAGTGCAAAAGTGCATTTTCAACATGGCTATCTTCTCCATCTCTTTTTCGCTTTTGGTCTTTGCTGGTTCCAGTGCTCCACTCTTGAAGAATGTCCTCTTTGTTTTCTAAAATTCTGCCAACACAAGACACATCTATGCCCAAGTCAAAAGCCAACTCCTTTCGTGTTATGCCGGGTACCTGTGCTCTATACAGCAGCTGGACCTTTTGCTCAAGTTTTAAAACATTTCTCTTGAGCTTCTTCATGCTGGCGTTCAAGGGGGTAGACAACAGAGCACTGTGAAATCAAGCTAGGTTAGTTAAACTAGCCAATTTCAAACACCTCCACATGCAGTAGCCCACAGCTGAAATTGATTAGGTGTTAATTACCGCTTAGCAAGCTCTGGGAACCTAGCGCTGAACAAAGACAGTTACTTAACTAGGGAATTAACACCTCTCAGAAGCACCTTGAGACAGCTAAATGCAGACAAAAACTATGCACACAACCAAAATTCAGTGTGCACATAACCAAAATATTTAACACTGCATTACCAGCAATAGAAACGGGACCAGACAAATGTGTGCACACAAACGAAATGTGCACACATCCGAATGGCAAACAAGTGGAATCGACTGTAATTATGATTTTCGTCATACAACATCTAGTCCCCGTTACCCACAGTAAAATGGGTAAATAGAAAAAATGGTACAAACTGTGAAACATCTAATAGTAAAAGCCAAACAAAGTGAAGGGGAGCCATACCTTGCAATGCTGGAATACCAGAATACGCCTATTGATGGTGTGGGCTCAACTACTGATGAGTTGTTGCCTGCATTCAGTTTTACTATCTACAAGCAACCAGCTCAAGCCAAAGGTCATTAGCCCAGCTTTGGCCCAGAAAAAGTTCAGAGACAAGCAGGGTCATCAGTCAAAATACTACAAAAGGAATACCAAAACCGTACCTCTCCTTCAGGAAGGAGACAGGGTCTGCATGCAGAGACCTGATGGGAAATTGCAACCCGCTACTGTTGCAGTAAAATTGCACACTCCAAGGACATACCTAGTAGGAGCAGACAATAGAGGAGAATGCAGGCATAACCGTCACCATTTGCTCAAGATGCAGGATGTTCAACCAACTTCAGTCAGTGATTATTTAGACTCTGAGAACATTGTTGCCACTCCACAAGATGGTTTGGTTTCTCAAGATGACTTTAAACCAGCAATACCACCATTAGAGACTTTGCTACCAGATCCCAGCAAACAAGCAAAGGACATGGAAAATCTTTTTGTCACCCATGCTGGAAGTATGGTAAAGCTACCTCAGAGAATGAACTTATGAACTGAAGTAAGAAAGTTTGTTTTGTATTACCTGAAGGATGCAACTGACATTCTGCCAATTCCAAATTCATATCGCATAGTCTGCTGAACAATTTCATTAATTTATTTTTTTATAAGGGAGATGTAATATTATGTAAGAGCCTCTAGATAGCACTGTCACCAAATACTGAGTGCCAAGTTTACACTATAATGTGTATGTAGTTAGTTCTTGTAAAATGTGTTCTTCTTGTTAGATTCTAGAGAGTTCTGAGGAATATGCTGTTGAACTGAGACCTGTCTGAGTTTCTCTTTTGACCAGAGCAGTTTACTTAAAAAGAACTTCTGCTTACAGTTTTTCTAAGAAATTATTAAACAAAAAGTAAAACAGTACACTTCTCACTTAGGTGGCTCTCCCCTCAGGCCCATAAGGATTTTTTCCTAGCCTCTCTCTGTCCTATTTAAGACACTGCATGTCGGTGCTAGCTCCCCACTGTCCAGACTCTTCTGTAACAAACAAGGCTCCTGAACCCTGAGGTCCTCCACCTAATGTCTTCTCACCTGTCCAAGGTCTACTATTGACATGGGTCAGAGAGCTTTCTTAAGTGCTGCCCTAAGTTCTGGAACTCCCTCCCAACTGCGCTATGATCCTCAGGGTCCCCCCAGATATTCAAGGAGCATTACCAAACCTTACCACTGTCCACCACAGCATGCAACTCCTCCTAATCTACCCTGGATGCTCCTCAACCCATGATTCCCTGGTGCTGTTCTGCTTGTAGCCAATGCTTAAGCCAAATTTTTCACACTTCTCTCTCTGTACTAGCCTTCTTCATGTTGTTACCCTAATTATTAATATGCATTTTTTGTTATTGGTTCTTGCTGCTGCAATTGTACCCTGCTCTTTATTCCAACTGTATATTGATGTTGTACTTTTGTGTTGATAGCCCAGTTATTATAATGTATTGCACGTCTCTTGGTCTCACTACTGAAATTGTATCCTGCTTATTGTACCAATTTCTTGCTTATTGTTCCAATTATATATTGAATTTGCACTGTTATTGTTATGTGTAGTTCACCTTTAAGAAATGTTAGACAGTACAACTTTAAGAAATCCACTTCTTGTGAGTCTTCCTATGTGTGTGTGTGTGTGTGTGTGTGTGTGTGTGTGAGAACAGTTTTTCCCCTTATATCTGTGCTGTATGGAAGTAAACAGAGAAGGCCTAGATTTCTGTGTGATGTGTTTTCCTTACTACCAAGATCATGATGTGTTTAAGGTACTTATTTTCAGCCACCAAATAAGACAAACTGGCGACAAGGATGGTGAAAATTTTCATAGCTCCAGCTTACTGAAAAATTATACCATTTTGTGACTTTCTGCATTGGAGGCAAGTAAGCAATTTGGAACTGTGCAATATCATGGTAACTTCAGCCAACTTTGAAATTTTTACAGGAATGGACTGGGATACATGGTCCAGACAGTTTAATCAGTGGTTATTACTTAATCCTGCCATAAAATTTGCAAATGTTGAGTGACAGGATATATGGTATTTGAGCTGCTTTTTGCACTTTCTTGGGGAGTGAATCCTTCAAACTTTTATGCAGTCTGTGTGCACCGGACCAGCCAGAGGATTTGTCATATCAAAAGCTAAAGGCTAAATTGATGCACAAAACAGTTTACCAACTTTTTCAAGGGATGAACATTATAAATTCTACAGTTACCATCAGAAACCAGGTCAGTCATTCCGATCTTTGGATGAGATCAAATGCTTAGCTCTCCCGTGTGAGTGGAGCAGGGATCATCTTGAATCTAATCTAGCTGATCAGTTTGTTATGGGGTTGAATAATGAACATCGTATTCAGCAATTACTTTCTGTAAGTGTCAAGAAATCTGCTGAGGAACCTTTACAGTTGACACAAATGTATGAGGCTGCAGAAAATGAACCACATGCTAAGATGGATACTAAAAATGAGGTACACGTAGATGCAATAAACCCCAAACTGAAACAGCTCAAACCTAAGTCTAAGCCACTGTTTTCAAATAAAAATTCAACCACTTCACCCAAACTGCATGGCTAGTACAAATGTGCATCATGTGGGTCATCTCAGCATAGCAGGGACCAATACAAATTCAGAGCAGTTCAGTGTCATGCATGTAAATGTTAGAGGCATATTGCTAAGGTTTGCAGAAGCAGAAGAACTGCGATGGTCAATTCAGAGAGCAGACAGTGCAGTGGTTCCTTTTGCACCACATATGCAGACTGAAGATGTTCCTCCTTTCTATGTGTTACTTCAGTTGCCACAACTGAGGCATCAGTTGCATTTAATGGTAGACTCTGCTTCCCCAGTTACTTTTATTAACCATCAAACATGGTCTGATCTGGATAAGCCACCATTGTCTCCTTGTAATAAGTTGCTGCATGCATTTGAAGTGCAACCAATTCAGCCACTGGGCTCGTTTACGACTTTAGTATGTAGGACTGATTCTCCTGGTACACCTTTAACTTTTCTGGTTTCAAAAAAGGGTGTCAACATTTTGGGCAGAGATGGTCAGTTTCTTCTAAACATTCATGTTGATCCAGCAGATTTTGGCCTACTTGCTGTTGTCCAGGTACCACAAAGCAGTAATCCACCCAAGCTTGGGGAGATTTTAGACATGTATCCAGAGCTATGGAAAGGCTTGGGATGTTGCACAACAGCTAAACCAAAGCTAGTTACAAAGCCTAATGCGGTCCCAAAGTTTTGTAAACCACAGAAACTTCCTTTTGTCTTAAAACCGGTGGTTGGGGCAGAATTGGACAGACTGGAAAAAGCGGGTGTGCTGGAAAAGGTTTCAAGTTCAGATTGGGCTGATCCAATTGTGATGGTATCTAAACTAGGTGGTAAAGTTTGAATATGTGGAGATTTTAAGGTGACACTTAATCCAGTACTTAGCAAGATGTATTTCCTTTACCCTTACCAGAGGAACTTTTTCACAGACTGAATGGTGGTGTGGGGTTCTCTAAACTGGACCTCACTAATGCATACCTTCAAGTGGAGCTGGATACAGACTCTCAGAAATTGGTAGTGATTAATACACACAAAGGATTGTACAAGTGCCAATGGTTATGTTTTGGCCTTAGTTCTGCACCTGCTATTTTTCAAAAAGTGATTGAGCAAACAATGGGTGATATACCAGGTGTTGCTTGTTATTTGGATGACATCATTGTCACAGGCAAGACAGAAGCAGTACATTTACTTACCTTACAAAAGACTTTAGAGAGATTGCAACAGAGTGGATTCAGACTCAGGAGAGAAAAATGCCAATGTAACCCCCCTGCAAATGGGGGTTCCCAAAAGTCTTCCAGGAGCTTGTCTGAATGCTCCAAGTCTGGGTGGTGTTCTGTGTCTGAGCTGTTTAAATGTGGTTCCAAGTGAGTGCTATTTGAGCCTCCATGTACTGTCTCGTAAAGAGCTGTCTGCTTGCAGACTTAATTAGTTTGTATGGGGGGGGACTGTGTATTTAATGCTTGAATCCCACCTGAGCTGCTGCCAACTTGCTCTGTTTCTGCCATCGTTATATGCGCAGAGGGAACTCTTTCAGAAGATGTAATTGTTTGCTGGTAATCTGTTAGAGTGATAATGAAAATACAGGTTGTCTAACCTGTTTTCCCTTCAGCAAGGACTGTGTGGTGTAGCTCTTTCATTTTGGTCCCAGACTGCTGAATTGGACCAATCAAGTGTGGGGGTCTTTTAAAATGGGGCCTGCTCTGGGTGAATCAGGACTTGGACTCTCTTCTGGAGCCTGCTGTAATGGGACTGTATGGGCCGTGACTCTGGGAAATGTAGTTTTGACCTTGGTGCCTTTTTTTCACCAACAGAGGGACTCTTATTGTGAGTGACAGCCGAACCAGCCAACAGAATGGTGTGGAGCTAAAGGAAATGCCCTGCTCTGTGACTGGAAAGATCAGATCAGTTGTGACAGTGAAGAGAGAAGGAGCTCTGTGCTTCTGCGGTGTATAGTTTCGTGCGGGAAGCGCATGTGAGGCCCTGAGGTTCCGGCCTGCAGCTGTAGTAAGTGCCATTTCAGACTGAATCCGATTTGTGAGGAGAAAGAAGGAAGTCTGAAGAGTGGGAACCAGGCTCACCCTGTAGAAGACTGGAGAAATTGCTGAATCACACTTGGTCTGTCAGGAACTGAAGCTACTGTGTGTGCGCCTGGGTATTTTGCAGTAATTGTGATTGGGATCGAGGAGCAGCCTGCCTGGTATAGTACTTTCCCTTTACATATGAATGTGCGTAGTGCTTGTGGGGAATCGTTATTTCCAATCCCCTGTGCTGTGTGCTGTGTGTTGAAGCTGGAAGCAAACCCCAACTCGTCTCGAACTAAATCCGTTTGCTATAAACTGCAGTGGGGTCCAGTCACAAGGACCTTGTCTCCATGCCCTGCTGTTTCTGACAATCCAGAAGAACATCCACCATCCGGTTCTCAGCTTGGGTATTGTGAGTACAAATCAGGGTATTCCCCTGCAGCCTGTTTTCAATTACAAGTGTGTCATCTAATTCTTGTTGTTTCACTGCTTCATGAACTGAGCCATCCGGCTCCAGATTACAATTGTGTCTTGTGCATATATTTTCTTCTACAGGGCCCTATCCATCTGCACCTGCCGGCCAACCCCGGGCAATGTACCTGGCTAGCCCCCCCAATATGGGTACCCAGAGTGTAACTTTTCAGACCCTGTATGTGTGCACAGTACTGTGATTTAATGCCACCAATTAACCTGATTTCCCCCTCCCGTGTTACTGTCCCCTAAATAAATCAGATTTGTTGTTGTTATACTATATACTGTCTGTGGTGTTGGTACTTATGGAAACAGTATTGTATTTCACTGAGTATGTTGTTTAACTTTATTTTATATAGGGTCCTCAGAGACGTGCTGCAGAATCAGTCTTGAGGGTAAGTGGTACTTTATGAGTGAACAGTGTGTATACATGGGGTATTGGGACTGTAACTCCTGTGTGCTGTGCGAGCCACTAGAGGGAATAAAAGGGGGACTCAGTGTCCCAGAGGGCTGTGACCAAGCTAGTCTAACCACTACAAACCCTGACCTCTGGGTGGAGGCACCCGCCATAGAACCTAGGCCCCTCAACCTGTTAGTAGTCAAGCAGGCAGGGGTAGTAGCCCTTGGGATAGCACCACCTGGGGGTTACATCTTGGAGGCACCACTGGGATTAACATCCCCTAGTGGCCACATTTATGAATCACAGTTAAAAATAAATGGATACCCCAACAGAAGTGGCTGTGCACCGGTTGGTGGAGTGGTGTACTGGGGAGGAGATCGACCCCCAAAATGCTATGCTTATCCTAGACATCTCCCTGGGTATCAATACGGACACTGTACAGGGAGTACTTTCCAAGGTGGAAGGTTTAGAAAACCCTGTGGTGACGGTTCGACATGCTAATCTGCTCACTCACACTTCCCTGGCCCTAGTAGAGTATAAGGACCCCATAGATAGCTCCAAAGTGCCACAGACTATTACCCCAGAGGGAGCCCTCACTGCCTGGAGAGTGATAACTAAGGACAGTAAAGACCCAGGGGGGGGATGACCCCTCCCACTATCGAGAACTTTTGAGGAGAAATTTGCTAAATTGTCGCTGGAGGAGGGGAAAACTGTGGAGGATTTAAAGAAACTATTATTGCCACCTGGGGGCATTCCTCCCCAACTCTCTTTCCCCCTCCAGCACCCGTTATTGCCCCTCCTTCTATGCCAGTGCTAGCCCCTATGTTTGTACAGTACCTGCCATTAGTCATGACTCTTACTGCAAGCTCAAAGTATTCTCTGGCATCTGCCCTACTCCAAATGGGGAGGTCGATCTGGAAACCTGGACAGACTCTGCTACCCTTGTGGTACAAGACTGGCAATGCTCTGAGGCAGAAAAAAGGGCTCGCCTGGGGAGAGCCTCAGGGTCTCCTTAGCCTTTTTCGGCTCCTTGAGGGGTCTCTGACCCTGGCGCCTAAAGCCAGAGCACCTAATTGCCTTTGAAAATGTGTTTGGGGCACCACTCAGTGTTGAGGCCTTGAAATGGAAGCCTAAAGATGTTAGACAACAGCCGGGGGAATTGTTATCTGCCTATATGGATCGATTAGAGGGAATCTTGCAAACCATTTTTTGAAAGGGGGGGTTGGACCCGTAGTGAAGTGGACCGGGTAAGACTGGATCATATACTCTGCTCTGCCTGGCACTCTAGCTGGATGTTGCTCAAATTGCAACTGCATCAAAGGAAATCTAGTCCTTTGCCTTTCCATGTGTTGATGAAGGAGGTACGAGAAGTTGAGGTGGAGGAAGGTTTTACAGAGTCCTGTGCAGTCGCAGCTGCTACATCCCCTGCTCCAGGTGCGGGGTCAGATGCTGATGGTCTGGAATCACCAAAATCTCATGACAGAACCTGAGACCCAAACATCAGCCAAGGGGGCCCAGCCAGAGAGGGATGGCTACTGATGTTCTGCCATGGAATGAACTGCTGAGGGAGTTCAGGGAAGCAATAAATAGTCTCTTTATGAAGGCCCCCCCTATTAGTACAGGCCCCAACTCTTACTCGACTGCATCCACTATGGGGGTGGGAGTGGGGGTGCCCCCCAGACATCTCCTGCTGACAGCAGCTCAAAGCTTGATATCTTGACTATGGAAGTGGGGGAACTGAAGAGAATTCTCCAAATGTCCAACCCACCAGTGGCTGAGGAGGCACCAAGGTTTTCTATTGATAGTACCAATGCCGCAGCCCCCAATGTGATGCCTCGGTCACCCCAAACTTCAGAAGATATATTTTGCCGTAATTGTGGGAAGGACGGGCACATGAAGAGGGAATGCCAGTCTTGGAAAGACTTAGAGAGAGTGGTGAGCCGGCAACAAGGAGAGCTTTGGAGCACAAAACAGTGGTTAAGAGGTGCAGGAAATGACCACAGTGAAGGTCCCAAAAATGCTAACTCACGTCCTTCTGTGGCTAGATCATCTACCCAGGCCCTTGCTACCGCCTCTCCAGACTGGTCCAGAATAGTGGGCCCTTCAATGGAAGCTACAGTAAAAGTGAATGGTGTGCCCACCAGAGCTGTGTTGGACAGTGGCTCCCAAGTGACAGTAATGTTCCAGGATTGGTATCAGAAGCATTTGTCAGATGTACCCTTACAACATTGAAAGGACTGCATGTATGGGGGTTAAGTGAGAAGGCCTACCCCTACTCCGGGTATATCCAAATTTGGCTATCTTTCCCTACCTCCGTGGCTGGAGTGGCAGAGCAAGTAGATACCCTGGCCTTACTGTGTCCCCCTACTGGACTGTATGATGGGATTCCTCTACTAATTGGGAAAAATGCACATATGTTTGGACAGTTGGTGCAGTTGTGTTATGAGAAACAGGGGTCAAGGACTGGTAGAGCTTTGAGAATTCCAGCCTTGATCAAGAATGCCTATGAGGCACAGAGAGATGCTGAAGGAGTGGACTGGGAGGAACCGGTTGGAATTGTCTGGAAGAAGGATCCTGAGACTCTGACCCTGGTGCCAAATACCCAGTGTACCTTACAGGGGGAAGTTCGTATCAGAAGGGATGTCAAGAATAAAATCCTCATGCTGGATGCACCAGGCGATGGGAAATTGCCGGAGGGACTGCTGGTCAAGCCAAGTATTTTGCCTACCAGAGCCCATGCTTATGCCAGACAGGTAATGGTCCAAGTTCATAATGTGTCTGATAGAGAGATTCGAGTAAATAGAGGTTGCACCCTGGCTAATGTACATTGTGCAGATACTGCAGTGATACCCAGTAAAAAGTGTTCGCGGGAGAATGACAGAGTGATGCCCGACTTGTTTGATTTTGGGGACTCCCCGTTGCCAGCTGAATGGAAGATGAGAATCAGCAGAAAGCTTGCCCAGAGAGACCAGGTGTTTTCTTTAAAGGAATGGGACATAGGATGTGTGCAAGGAGCTGAGCACCACATCCGGCTGCATGATGAAAGGCCATTTCGTGAGAGGTCTCGATGCCTGGCCCCTGCTGACATAGATGATATGAGACGGCATCTGTAAGAGATGCTAGCTGCTGGTGTAATACAAGAATCCAGAAGCCCCTATGCTTCCCCCATCGTGGTAGTGAGAAAAAAGAATGGGACAGTAAGGATGTGCGTGGATTATCGCACTTTAAACCGGTGGACTATCCCTGATCAGTATACAATGCCCCGCATTCAGGATGCTTTGGACTGCCTGAACAGTAGCAAGTGGTTCTCTGTGCTGGATCTTCGCAGTGGGTACTACCAGATCCTGATGGCCCCAGAAGACTGTGAGAAGACAGTCTCTATCTGTCCCTTGGCTTCTATGAATTCATGAGGATGCCTCAAGGGATTTCGGGCGCCCCAGCCACTTTTCAACGCTTGAGGGAGCGTGCAGAGGGGGACATGAACTTATTAGAGTGCCTGGTATACCTAGATGATGTTATTGTGTTTGGCAGCTCACTGGAGGAACATGAGAGCAGATTATTCAAGGTGTTGGACCGACTGGAAGACTTTGGCCTGAAACTGTCCATCAATAAATGTCAGTTCTTCCAAACCTCTGTAAAGTATGTGGGGCATATAGTCTCCACTGAGGGAATAGAGACCGACCCAAGTAAAGTTGAAGCCTTGACCACCTGGCCACAGCTCCACAATCTAAAAGAACTGCAAAGATTCCTGGGATTCTGTGGCTACTATTGCCGTTTCATCAAGGACTATTCAAGAGTGATCCATCCTTTACTTAATCTTACTCAAAGTTACCCTCCCACCCACAAAAAATACAAAATGTCAACTTCCCCTGAGACTGAGAGAGTGTATTTCCATCCTAACAAAGTTTTTGGAGCCCGATGGACACCTGATTGTTAAGCTGCTTTTCATGAGATTATATATCAACTTATCCACGCTCCTGTCCTGGCCTATGCAGATCCAGCAAAACCTTATGTCCTAGTCCTACACACTGATGCTAGCTTGCAAGGTTTGGGGGCTGTGTTGTACCAGGAGCACAAGAATGGCCTGAGACCAGTGACCTTTGCCAGCAGAAGCCTGACCCCTTCCGAAAAGAACTATCCTGTACATAAATTAGAGTTCCTAGCTTTGAAGTGGGCCATTGTGGACCAATTCCACGAGTACTTGTATGGGGCTAAGATACTAGTAAAAACTGACAATAACCCCCTGAACTATGTGCAGACTTCAGCTAAGTTGGACGCTACTGGCCATAGGTGGCTCTCTGCATTATCTACATACGACTATGCTGTTGAATACAGAGCAGGCCTGAATCACATAGATGCTGATGCTCTCCCGAGGCCTGTTTCTCAAAATGACTGGGTCAGACTGTCAGAACCTGATATTCGAGCACTCTGCCAGAAGTTTGACCGAGAGGAGCAAGTGGTCCCAGACCCAGTGAACTGTTTGGTGGACTGTTTGGGGCCCTCTGAGAATTGCATACCTGCTGCTTATTGCCACTTCTCTGCATTAGACATTGGTGCTTTGCCTCAGCTAGACAATGACAGTCTTTGGCAGGCTCAATCCCGAGATCCCATGATCAAACCAGCTTTAGAAATCCTCTACACAGGGAAAGATGTGTCCAAGTTACGCTCCAGTGATTTGAGAACTGCATTGTTATACAAGGAAGGTTCTAAGTTGAAACTGATTAATAGACTGTTATACAGAGAAACAGTAGACAGAGGGGGACAAATAGACAAACAAAAACTAGTGCTGCCCACTGCCTTTCGAGACTCAGTACTGAGGTCCTTACAGAACCATATGGGGCTCCTTGGTATAGACAGAACACTTGACTTGGTGAGGTCCAGATTCTATTGGCCTAAGATGGGGGCTGATGTTGAGCAGCACATTCAAACTTGTAGTCGCTGTTTACAGAGGAAAGCTTTGCCCCAGAGGGCTGCCCCTTTGTTAACATCGCCAGCAGTGCCCCCATGGAGCTGGTCTGTATTGATTTTCTGAGTTTGGAGTCCGATCAAAGTAATATTAGCAATGTGCTGGTGGTTACTGACCATTTTACGAGATATGCCGAAGCTTTCCCCACCAAGGACCAGAAGGCATCCACTGTGGCCAAAGTGCTTGTAGAAAACTTTTTTGTTCACTATGAGGCTCCACAAAGAATCCATTGTGATCAAGGGAGGGACTTTGAGAGTCATCTGATCAAAGAGATGCTTTCTCTGTGGGGGGTGCGAAAGTCCAGAACCACCCCTTACCACCTTCAGGGGGACCCACAGCCTGAATGTTTCAACCACACTCTGTGGACATCCTCAACCCCAAGGACAAGCCTAGATGGAGCCAACAAATCAGCACCTTGGTACATGCCTACAACTGCACAAAAATTGATGCCACTGGGTTCTCCCCCTACCACCTGATGTTTGGAAGAGAGGCCCGACTACCAGTAGATGTTTGTTTCGGAGTTTCTCCTGATGGGGTTCAAGCTGATAACTATCTCCAGTATGTGCAAATGTTAAAGGCCCAGCTAAATTATGTGTACCAACTGGCTCAAACCATGGCTGCCAAAAGAAATCTGGCCAACAAAGAAAGGTATGATAAAAAGGTGAAGGCACAGGAACTCCAGGAGGGAGATCGTCTATTGCTAAGAAATCTGGGACTGCATGGCAAACACAAGATTGCTGATAGGTGGACCATCTTCCCCACATTGTGGTAAGCAAACTAAATGATCTGCCTGTGTACAAAGTAAGGCCGGAGAATAACTCAAAAGATGTGAAAACAATGCATAGAAATCATTTACTGCCCATAGGACAAATCTTGATTGAGTCTGAGCCCCCAGAAAATGCCCCCTCTGGACCAGTGACTAGAGTTGCTGCTAAGCAAAAATCAAGAAAGCCTGCACCTACAGAAGCTGAGTTAAAGTGTTCCCCTCCACAAGTCCCAGTTGAATATGACTGTCAGTCCATGTCAGAGGAAAGTGAGTGTGGCTTTGAATACTACCCTTCTTACGAACTGAGTCGATTGTTTCGGGGCAATCCCCTAGTCAATCCTGGAGATGAAGCTGGGCCTTCTGGACTGTCTCAGCCCCCAGCTTTGTCCCTGGAGCCAATGCTCCCAGAAAGTGAAGTGCAAAGCATCAAGTCAGATGATATGGAATCATTGTGTATGGTTGAACTGTTTGAGCTTTCAGAGGAGGAAACTGATGGACTGGGACAAACTGGTGATATACCAGAACAAGAAGAGTGTGTTGAGTGCCCTGATAGTTCACTGCCTGTGTCAGAAAACTCTCCATGTGAGCCAAGTGTTGTGGACTCAGAGATTATAACTCCTGAAGCTGAAAGTGCCCCAAGTTCTAGCCTCTCTACCCCAATGGAGACTCCCCTGACAAGTGAGGACAATGCTGAAAATGAGGCTCAGGGTGCAGATACTGTAACAGTTCCCCCTAGAAAGACTGGTCGAGCTGTAAAGCCTGTGGTGTACCTCAGTTATGATTCCCCTGGGAGGCCTGTGGACTTGCCTCTCAATGTTGTCCATAAAGGAGTGTATGTGTTCCCGAGCTCATTGCCCAAACTGAACATCAGTGCTAATTCCAAGTTACTTGTCTTGCCTTCTAGGTATGGTGCCCCTGCCCCATCCAGCCCCAAAGTAGCTGATAGAGAAGGGCCCCCTCTCTTCAGATTTCATGTACAGGAGGTAATAACCTGAGTTACGGTATAATGTGTGTATAATACTGTGTAAAAAGTGATGTACTGAAAAGTTTCAGAAATGTGTTTCTGGTAAGGTGATATGTTGACTGATGATTACATGTATAAGCCTAATGTGATATTGATGTAAATGTATATGGTTGTATTGAAATTTAAGGGGGTATTTACTTGACGTGGACGCCATGTTTTTCCAGGCCAGGAAGGGTGTAACCCCCTGCAAATGGGGGTTCCCAAAATTCTTCCAGGAACTTGCCTGAATGCTCCAAGTCTGGGCGGTGTTCGGTGTCTGAGCTGTTTAAATGTGTTTCCAAGTGAGTGCTATTTGAGCCTCCATGTACTGTCTCTTTAAGAGCTGTCTGCTTGCAGACTTAATTAGTTTGTATGGGGGGACTGTGTATTTAATGCTCGAATCCCACCCAAGCTGCTGACAACTCGCTCCATTTCTGCCATCGTTATATGCGCAGAGGGAGCTCTTTCAGAAGATGTAATTGTTTGCTGGTAATCTGTTAGAGTGATAATGAAAATACAGTTTGTCTAACCTGTTTTCCCTTCAGCAAGGACTATGTGGTGTAGCTCTTTCATGTTGGTCCCAGACTGCTGAATTGGACCAATCAAGTGTGGGGGTCTTTTAAAATGGAGCCTGCTCTAGGCGAATCAGGATTTGGACTCTCTCCTGGAGCCTGCTGTAATGGGACTGTATGGGCCGTGACTCTGGGAAATGTAGTTGTGACCTTGGCACCTTTTTCACCAACAGAGGGACTCTTATTGTGAGTGACAGCCGAACCAGCCAACAGAATGGTGTGGAGCTAAAGGAAATGCCCTGATCTGTGACTGGAAAGATTAGATCAGTTGTGACAGTGAAGAGAGAAGGAGCTCTGTGCTTCTGCGGTGTATAGTTTCGCGCGGGAAGTGCGTGTGAGGCACTGAGGTTCGGCCTGCAGCCGTTGTAAGTGTCATTTCAGACTGAATCTGATTTGTGAGGAGAAAGAAGGAAGTCTGAAGAGTGGGAACCAGGTTCACCCTGTAGAAGACTGGAGAAATTGCTGAATCGCGCTCGGTCTGTCAGGAACTGAAGCTGCTGTGTGTGCTCACAGGTATTTTGCAGTAAGTGCGATCGAGATCGAGGAGCAGCCTGCCTGGTTTAGTACTTTCCTTTTACATATGAATGTACGTAGTGCTTGTGGGGAATCGCTATTTTAAGTCCCCTGTACTGTGTGCTGTGTGTTGAAGCTGGAAGCAAACCCCAGCTTGTCTCGGACTGAATCCATTTGCTATCAACTGCAGTGGGGTCCAGTCACAAGGACCTTGTCTCCATGCCCTGTTGTTCCAGCAATCCAGAAGAACATCCACCATCCGGTCCTCAGCTTGGGTATTCTGAGTACAAATCAGGGTATTCCCCTACAGCCTGTTTTCAATCACAGGTGTGTCATCTAATTCTTGTTGTTTCACTGCTTAATGGACTGAGCCATCTGGCTCCGGATTACAATTGTGTGTTGTGCATATATTTTCTTCTACAGGGCCCTATCCATCTTCACCTGCCGGCCAACCCTGGGCAACGGACCTGGCTAGCCCCCCCAACATGGGTACCCAGAGTGTGACTTTTCAGACCCTGTATGTGTGCACAGTACTGTGATTTAATGCCGCCAATTAACCTGATTTCCCCCTCCCGTGTTGCTATCCCCTAAATAAATCAGATTTGTTGTTGTTATACTATATACTGTCTGTGGCGTTGGTACTTATGGAAAAAGTATTATATTTCACTGTGTATGTTGTTTAACCTTATTTTACAGGGGGTCCTCAGAGACGTGCTGCAGAATCAGTCTCGAGGGTAAGTGGTATTTTATGAGTGAACGGTGTGTACACATGGGGTATTGGGACTGTAACTCCTGTGTGCTATGCGAGCCACTAGAGGGAATAAAAGGGGATCTCAATGTCCCAGAAGGCTGTGACCAAGCTAATCTAACCTCTACAAACCCTGACCTCTGGGTGGAGGCACCCGCCATAGAACCTAGGCCCCTCAACCTGTTAGTAGTCAAGCAGGCAGGGGTAGTAGTCCTTGGGATAGCGGCACCTGGGGGGTTACACCAATTTTGTCAACCAAATGTCACGTACTCAGGTCACAGTATTGACAAAGACGGAATTCATCTGAATGATGAAAAGGTGGAAGCCATTGTGCACATGCCTGAACAACAGAATGTTTCAGAGTTACGCTCATTCTTGGGTATGGTGCACTACTATGACAGTTTCGTACCTGGCTTAGCCACTAAATGTGCTATCCTAAATGAATAGTTACATAAGGGTGCTCTGTGGAAGTGGACCAAGGGCCACAGTAAGGCAGTTCAAACCATCAAGCTCTCTCTAACCGATGTGAATAATTTAACTCATTATGGCCCTAACTTACCTGTCACATTGGCCTGTGATGCTAGTCCTGTGGGTATAGGAGCTGTCCTTTCCCATACAGATCTAGAAGGAGTGGAGAAGCCGATAGCCCATGCTTCACGCAAATGCCCTGCCGCTGAAAGGAATTATTCCCAGATTCAGAGAGAGGCATTAGCGATTGTGTTTGGAGTTCAGAAATTTCGACGATACTTGCTAGGCCATTAGTTTCACCTGGAGACGGAGCACAAGCCACTAGTGACAATTTTCAGTCCAGAAAAAGGAATTCCAAAGACAGCTGCTAGCAGACTTCAATGATGGTATTGATTTTGTCTGCCTATAAGTTCAAGGTTACATACCAACCATTGGACCAGCATGGAAATGCGGATGCCTTGTCGAGGTTACCAATATCCAGAGAAATGGAGTTAGATGTGGGATTTAAAGAGGAGCCATTAGCATGCCAGGTGGGGCCACATAGTTTTCCAGTGCAATTCAAAGATATGGAGGACTGTATTGTTGTGTGTGCAATGGAGCTACAACAGTTAGATCAGCTTCCAGTACTAGCTAAGGACATTGCAAACGGGATTAGTCAAGATGCAATTTTGAAACAAGTGTATCAGTATGTGCTTGAGGGTTGGCCGCTAAGCACTACTTGTTCAGCTGAACTACAACCTTACTATACAAGGAGACAGCAGTTGTTCATTGTGGAGGGGTGTCTTCTATGGGGTTTGCGTGTCATAATACCCCAATGTTATTACTCAAATGTGTTGACTCTTTTGCATGCGGGCCATCCAGGCATAGCTAAAATGAAATCCCTGGCCAGACTTCACGTATGGTGGCCTTCCATTGACAGAGACATATACCAGATTGTGCAAAGATGTGAAGGTTGTGCGGTATCGATGGGAAATCCGGCAAGAGCTCCAGTTCACCATTGGGAACGACCTGAAAAACCCTGACAAAGGTTGCATATTGATTTTGCAGGACCCTATTTAAATTCCATGTGGTTACTCTTAACTGATGCTTATGGTAAATGGCCAGAAATTCATCAAATGTCTTTGACAACTACTGAGAGTACCATTAAGGTACTGAAATCTATCTTTGCTGTCCATGATTTTCCGTAAGTGATTGTCTCGCATAACGGACGACAGTTCACGTCTGTTGAATTCCAAGCATTTTGCCAGCAACGTGGTATCCACCATATTTTCTCACCTCCCTACCATCCTGTTTCAAATGGCGAAGTGGAACGCCTGGTTCAGACTTTTAAAAAGAGTATGGACAAAGCTAATCCTACTACACCGACAGCAATACAAATAGCCCTTTGGGACTTTCTTGCGATGTATCGAACAACACCACTTTGTGTCACAGGAATATCCACTGCAGAATTGTTGTTTGGATGTCAGATTCAAACTCAATTGGACCTTCTTCACCCTCTAGGCTATAAGTCAGGAACTGAAATGTTTCCTAACAACAGATCCTTCAAACCTAATGATCTTGTGTGGGTCAGGATGTATGCAGGCCCAAAGAGGTGGATAGAAGGCGTGGTAGAAAAAAAGTTTGTAAATGTTGTCTATAGTGTTCGACTGACTAACCAGTGGAGAGTGAAAAAACATGTGGACCAATTACATACTAGAACTGAGACAGAACAAAAAAGGGATACCCAGAGTCGGGGTAGTTATCCAGCATTATTTCTTCCAGAACAAGAACAGGAAGAAACATG
Source organism: Neoceratodus forsteri (assembly GCA_016271365.2). NCBI lineage: Eukaryota > Metazoa > Chordata > Ceratodontiformes > Ceratodontidae > Neoceratodus > Neoceratodus forsteri. The sequence continues at coordinate 77,141,829 of CM028133.1, read as the reverse complement.
GAAACATATACTTTGACGGCAGATAAGGACCACTTGGCCCACCCAGTCTGCCCATTTCCCTACCGACTGGATAAGCTGCAGATTCTAGTTAACCAACAGCCTACTTCCTGCAACCTCCCCCCCCCACTATAATTGCCTTATGTCTGTCCCATGCATGTTTGAATTTCCCCACTGTTTTAGACCAAATGACCTCCCCAGGAAGGCAGTTCCATGTATCCACCACTCTCTCCGTGAAAAAAATTTCCTCACATTATCCCCTGAGCCGTCCCCCCCTCTATCTTTAAATTGTGCCCCCTTGTTCTTACACATCTCTTTTTCTGAAAGATGCTACCCTCCTGGACTTTGTTGATTCCCTTGAGGTACTTGAAAGTTTCTATCATGTCCCCCCTGTCCCTCCTTTCATCAAGGGTATACATATTAAGCTCTCTCAGTCTCTTTTCATATGGTTTCTGATGCAGACCCTGCACCATTTTAGTTGCCCTCCTCTGGATTGCTTCCATCCTGTCTATGTCCTTGCGTAGATGAGATCTCCAAAACTGCACACAGTACTCCAGATGGGGTCTCACCAACTGTCTGTATAGAGGGATAACCACTTCCCTTTTTCTACTTGTGATGCCCCTTCCTATGCATCCCAGTATTCCCCTGGCTCTTCTTACCGACTTTTCACATTGCTTACCCACCTTTAGGTCATCTGATATGAATACCCCCAGGTCCCTTTCCATTTTTGTTGTTATTAGTACCTCCCCTGCTATTGTGTACTCTTCTCCTGGGTTTTTGTTTCCCAGGTGCATTACTTTGCACTTCTTTGCATTGAATCTAAGTTGCCATATGTCTGACCATTCCTCCAACCTTGCCAAGTCCCTTCTCATCTTTTCTACCCCTCTTGTGTATCAACTCTGTTACAGATCTTTGTGTCATCTACAAAGAACATACCTTTCCTCCAGACCCTCTGCAATGTCACCTATAAAGATGTTAAAGAGGACTGGACCCAGTACTGAGCCCTGAGGTACTCCACTAATAACCCCCCTTTCTTCGGAATGTGTTCCATTCACTATTACCTTCTGTGTCCTGTTGTGCAGCCAGTTTGCTACCCAGGCTACCACCCTGGGACCCATTCCCAGGCTGGCTAACTTGATTATTAATCTTTTGTGCGGGACTGTGTCAAATGCCTTGCTATAGTGGAACCACAGCATTTGCGACAAGATGTGGCTGAGGCTAATCAGATTCCAGAACAACAGCCTCCAGTCCTACTACATCAGTCAGGACGTGTAAGACATCCACCAAAGAGAATGGACTTGTAGAGATATAGTATAATGACATAGACTAACTAAAAGGGACATTGCAGTAATAACTTTAATAGTTTCATATTACTTCTGAATTTTTGACTTGCATAGTTTCTAGCTAAGTCAGGAGGGATTCTTATGTATAGTGCAGCTTTAAGAAATGTTAGACAGTATAGCTTTAAGAAATCTACTTCCTGTGAGTCTTTCTGTGTGTGTGCTGAGAACAGTTTTTCCCCTTATATCTGTGCTGTATGGAAGTAAACACAGAAGTCCTAGATTTCTGTTTGATGTGGTTTCCTTACTACCAAGACACTGATGTGTTTAAGGTACTTATTTTCGGCCACCAAATACAACAGTTATGCTCGCTCCTACCTTATGTATTTGTACAGTGAAAATGCTCTTGTTATATTCATCTTGTAATATGTGCTGTATTGTACTATCCAATTTTGGGTGGTCTGCTTTTTAATATATTAAAATGATATGTTTTATATTTAAATTCTTGCATTTTAACTGCTCTGTGATGTATTTTGATTGTACGGCGCCCAGAGCCTCCAGGATTGGGCACCTGAAAAATTAAATGTGCCTTGCCTTGCCATCTCGATGGCCTGGGTCGTGCCTGAAAACACTCCCTGGGACCAGTGTACCTACCCAGTTAACAGATAGATAGATAGATAGATAGATAGATAGATAGATAGATAGATAGATAGATAGATAGATAGATTACTGACTAATGGGGAAAATATCACAGATCTCCAGGTAGAAATTCACTTGGGGTCCAGTGACCATCAAATGTGTGGTTCAGTTTGGCCACTAGAACTAAATCATCCCATTCCAAGGCAAAAATATGGGACTTCAGAGGAGCTGACTTTGATAAGATGGCCAACAGAGTTAAGCTAGCCCTGGCAAGAAGAAATATAGGTCAGGGGTACAGGCAAAGTGGGTAAGCATTAAAGATGCAATACCTGAAGCAACATCCCATTGTGTTAGGGAGAAAAGAAAGAGCAAAAGAAGGAGGAAACTACTTTGGTTCTCAAAAACAGTAGCAGAAACGATCAGAGCCAAAAGGTTGGCCTTCAGCAAATATAAGGGAACGCAGCAGGACGAAGATAGGAAGGCTTGCCAAACTTCCCTAAGGGAAGCAGGGAAGGCAGTCAGGCAGACAAAGGCCCAAACCGAGGAAACACTAGCACAAACAGTAAAAGAAGGAGACAAGACTTTCTATAGATATATTAGTGAAAGGAGAAAGCCCAGAGGGGGTATTGCTAAGATCAAAGGGGATAAGGGGGAGTGTGTGGAGGAGGACCAAGAAAAAGCATCTATCCTAAATAGATATTTCTGCTCAGTATTTACTGAAGAGAAGGTAGGGCAGGGCTCACAGCTCAGCACCATGGACACGGGGGGGGGGGGAGGTGTGCACAAGTCCCTTCACAAAAGAAAGGATCCTACAAGAGCTCACTAAGCTCGGGGTGAACAAGGCAATAGGACCTGAAGGCATACATCCTTGGGTACTAAAGAAGATAAGGGTGGAACTAGCAGATCTATTAGCAGAACTGTTTAGTGAGTCTCTGAGCACAGGAGAGATCCCAGAAGACTGGAGAAGAGCTCATGTGATCCTGCTCCACAAGAGAGGCAGCAGGGAGAAGGCAGGGAACTACAGATCAGTCAGTCTTACCTCAGTAGTGGGCAAGATTATGGAGGCACTCCTTAAGGAAAGGATAGTGCAACACCTGGAATCCATAGGAGCTAGCACAGGATCCAAGACAACATGGGTTTACAACAGGAAGGTCCTATCAAACTAATCTCATAGATTTCTTTGACTGGGTAACCAGAGTGGTGGACCAAGGGGGTGCAGTTGATGTTGCCTACCCTGACTTCAGCAAAGCTTTCGATACTGTTCCACATAGAAAATTGATTAATAAGATGGGTAGGCTCGGGGTAGGTCAGTGGGTGGCAAACTGGTTGGCAGGTAGAAAACAGAGAGTGGTGGTAAAAGGTATACAGTCAGAAGAGATACAAGTCACACATGGGGTACCTCAGGGATCAGTCCTAGGGCCAGTCCTCTTCAACATCTTCATCAGTGACATTGCAGATGGACTGGAGGATAAGTTTTCTCTGTTTGCAGATGACACCAATATCTGCAACAGAGCAGATGACAACAGAGTAGATGATCCAGATGGGGTGGGCAGAATGAGACGAGATCTGGATAAACTGGCAAAATGGTCATAAGAGTGGCAACCGGGGTTTAACACAAGGAATTGCAAGACCATGCACATAGAGAAGAGAAACCCTGAAGCTACCTATAGGTTACATAGAAACATAGAATTTGACGGCAGATAAGGACCGCTTGGCCCACCCAGTCTGCCCATTTCCCTACCTGATGGATAAGCTGCAGATCCTAGTTAACCAGCAGCCTACTTCTTCCTACCCCCAACCCCTAGAATTGTCTTATGACTGTCCCATGCATGCTTGAATTCCCCACTGTTTTTGACTCCACAACCTCCTCTGGAAGGCCGTTCCATACATCCACAACCCTCTCTGTGAAAAATACTTCCTTAAATTACCTCTGAGCTGCCCCCCTTCTATCTTCAAATTGTGCCCGCTTGTTCTTGCACACCTCTTTTTTTGAAAGATGCTATCCTCTTGGACTTTGTTGATTCCCTTGAGGTACTTGAAAGTTTCTATCATGTCCCCCCTATCCCTCCTTTCCTCGAAGCTATACATATTAAGCTGCTTAAGTCTCTCTTCATATGTCTTCCGTGCAGACCCTGCACCATTTTAGTTCCCTCCTCTGGACAGCTTCCATCCTGTCTATGTCTGCTGGAGATTGGGTCTCCAGAACTGCACGCAGTATTCCAGATGGGGTCTCACTAGCTGTCTGTACAGAGGGATAATAACTTCCTGTTTTCTACTGGTGATGCCTCTCCTATGCATCCCAGTATCCCCCAGCCCTCCTTACTGCCCTCTCACATTGCTTGCCCACTTTTAGGTCATCTGATATGACTACCCCAGGTCCCTTTCCATTTTTGTTGTTGTTAGTATCTCACCCCATTGTGTACTCTTCCCTGGGTTTTGTTTCCAGGTGCATTACCTTGCACTTCTTAGCATTGAATCTAAGCTGCCATACTTTTGACCATTCCTCTAACCTTGCAAGTCCCTTCTCATCCTTTCCACTCCACCTTGTGCATCAACTCTGTTGCAGATCTTTGTGTCATCTGCAAGAGATATACTTTTCCTTCCAGTCCCTCTGCAATGTCGCTTATAAAGACATTGAAAAGGACCGGTCCCAATACTGAGCCCTGCGGTAGCCCACTACTAACCCCCCTTTTTTCAGAGTGGACTCCATTTACTATTACTCTCTGTGTCCTATTCTCCAGCCAATTCTTTACCCAGGCTGTCATCTAGGGACCCACTCCTAGGCTAGCTAACTTGTATATTAATCTTTTGTGTGGGACTGTGTCAAATGCCTTGCTAAAGTCTAGGTAGGCCATGTCCACAGCCCTCCTGATCAACTACTTTGGTCACCCAGTCAAAGAAATCTATCAGATTTGTCTGGCATGACCTTCCGCTGTGAATCCATGCTGCCTTGGGTCCTGTGCCCTCTGGCCTCTAGATACCCAACAATTCTTTCCTTCAGAAGTGATTCCATCATTTTCCCTACCACTGAGGTTAAACTAACAGGTCAGTAGTTTCCTGCTTCTGCCTTGCTCCCACTTTTGTGAAGGGGAATCACATCTGCCCTCCTCCAGTCCTTGGGTACCACCCCATCCTCCCATGATTTGTTAAAGAGGGTAGTCAGTGGTGTCACTAGTTCTACCCTTTGTTCTTTTAGAATTCTGGGATGAATCCCATTGCTTTGTCCACCTTCAGTTTTAAGAGTTCTTTCAGAACCCTTTCTTCTGTAAATGGGCTGGTATCAACTTCTGTATCCAGAGTGTTTCTACTGTTCATTTTAGGCACCTCCCCCTCTTCCTTTGTAAATACTGAGCAAAAATATTTGTTTAGTATCTCTGCCTTTTCACAGTCACCCTCTGCTCACCCTCCCTCCCCTTTATTAAGCCTCCTATCCCTCCTTGGTCTTCCTTCGCTCCCTGATGTACCTATAAAAGGTTTTATCCCCCTTCATAACTGAGTTGGCTATCTTTTCCTCGGTATGGGCCTTTGCTGTTCTGACTGCCTTCCCAGCTTCCTTTTGCTTTAACTGATGCAGTTCTCTGTCCTGTTGCTTCTGTGATTCCTTGTACTTCCTGAATGCTTTCTTTTTCTCTTGAACCTTCACTGCCACTTCCTTTGAGAACCATAGTGGTTTCTTACCTCGTTTCGTTTTGTTTATTTGCTTTACACAAAGGCTTTTACCTCTGTGATGGCAGTTTTGTTATTCCCATTGTTCTTCCACCTCCTTCCTGTCCATTTGCTAGTGCATTCCTTAGGCACTCACCCATTTGACAAAGTCAGCCCTCCTAAACTCCAGTACCTTTGTCTTTGTATGGCTTGACTCTATTGCTGTGTTTATTGTGAACCATACTGTTCGATGGTCGCTAGTTCCCAGATGGCTACCCACTTCTACATCTGTGATCCTCTTCATCTCCATTTGAGAGAACCAGGTCTAAGATTGCTCCCTCTCGAGTGGGCTCCAATACTAGTTGTCTAAGGCATGCCCCCTGTAGGGCATCTAGAATAACCCCACTCTTAGAAGTGGCTGCTGCAACTGCACTCCAGTTAACATCTGGCATATTCAGATCACCCATCAGCAATACCTCCCCTTTTTCTGCCATTCTAAGTATACTTTCTATCATTTCCTTGTCCATTTCCTCCCCCTGAGAAGGGGGTCTGTATACAACCCCTATGCGGATTGTGGTGCCATCGCCGGTCTCCAAATTTACCCACAGTGCTTCTTCTCCTCCCTGTTTACCCTTTTGTCCTGTTGCTTTGATTCCGTCCCTTAAGTAAAGAGCTACTCCTCCTCCTCTTTTACCCTCCCTGTCCCTCCTGTAGATAGTGTATCCTGGTATGTTTACATCCCAGTCATGGTTTTGTGTGTACCATGTTTCTGTGACTGCCACGATATCCAGATGTTCCTCCTCCATCAAGGCCACTAATTCAGGAAGCTTGTTACTCAGACTATGGACATTGGTACTCATTGCTCTCCATTTTTTGATGGCTATACCTTCTGTTGCAGCATCCCCCACTGACCTTTCTACCTTGGTCTTTTTCTCATTTAGTACCCTGTTTTGTAGGGAGAGGCTGGGATTTTCCTGCTGCTTATCAGTGCCTCCCCCCTTGACTAGTTTAAAAGCTTGCCAATGAAGCATTTAAACCGATTGCTCAAAGACTTGTTCCTTCCTGGACAGATGCAGACCATCCTGCCAGTATAGGCTGGTGTCCCTCCAGGTGGAACCCCAGTCCCCAATGAAGCCAAACCCTGTGCTCCACCATTTTTCAACCATTCATTAAACTGCATGGTGCAAAGTACCCTCGCCTCACTCATGCCATTGACAGGCAGCACCTCTGAGAAGGATACTGTGTGTGCTACTTGTCTTAGGCCCCCTCCCAATTCTACAAAGTCCTGCACTGCTCTAATCTCATGATGAGCCAAGTCATTTGTCCCTAGGTGGACAATGACGTCCAGCTCAGACTCCTGCAGCTGTTCCGTGATCCTGAGGATGCGCTTCCTGTCCCTCCAAGCCATGGCACCAGGCAGGCACCTTACTTCAGTTTTCCCTGCTCCCCCCAGTTCTATCCCCCTAATAATTGAGTCCCCCACCAGGAGCTGCTTCCTTTCCTTGTGGTGTCCTCTGTCTCCTTCCTGTGGGCCTCCCTTGTGACAGCTGTCCTCAGCCTCCTTAGTCTCCTCTGTGGGTGCATCCATAGGGGAGCTATGCTCCCCCAGAATGGTGTATGGATTGTGGAGTGGAACAACTGACTGGGTGTGCCTCTGTTCCACCATCCTCACCCTTCCTGAGCCCACTGTGGTCCAACTGCTGTGTTTTCTTCGCAACCTCTGAGGTAGTGGTGGTGGCTCTGGTGCTCCCTGGATGGGGGGAGGTTCCCTTCCTACCATCCAGTGTGGCCTGGGGGAAGGTTCCCTTACTACTGTCCAGCATGGCCTGAAGACGGGCAACTTCCTCCCTCAGGGCAGAGAGTTGTCTGCAAATAGGGCAGCATCTCAGCCTCCAGAAAGACTCCCGGAAGACTGCTGCCCCACAGCCATTACATCGTACTACTCCCCACATGTTTATGTACTTTTTTCTTTGTGTGTGTGTGTGTGTGTGTGTGTGTGTGATAGGTTGGGAGGGAAGTTGCTGGCAATCACAAGGGAAGAAAGAGACTTGGGCATCATCATCACAGATGACCTGAAATCATCCAAGCAGACCACTAAAGCAGTAGGTAAGGCTAGAGGGATGTTGGGGTGTATTAGTAGGGGTATCACAAGTAGTAAGAAGGGAGGTAATAATCCCTCTTTACAAGACACTGGTTAGGCCCAATTTGGAGTACTGCGTGCAGTATTGGAGGCCGCACTTGCACAAGGACATTAACAAAATGGAGGCAGTCCAGAGAAGGGCAACCAAAATGGTGCAGGAACTGCATCAGAAAACATGTGAGGACAGATTAACGGAGCTCAATATGTATACCCTAGAGCAAAGGAGGGCGAGAGGTGATATGATCGAAACATTCAAACATCTTAAGGGCATTAACAAGGTGAAAGAGTCTAACGTGTTTCAATATAAGAAAAAATAGCAGGACAAGAGGAGACAGCATGAGATTAGAGGTAGGACGATTAAGGGGTAATGTGAGGAAGTTATTTTTCACAGAAAGGGTGGTGGATGCATGGAATGGCTACCTCGGGAAGTGGTGGATATGAATACAGTGCAGGGCTTCAGACAGGCATAGGATAGGTACAAGGGAGCAATAAAGATGAGTATGAATATATAGGCCATTGACAGAGTAAAGCCATATGGCACATTCATAAAGTAGAAAAAATGGGCGGACTGAAGTGGGCCTTGCTGTTCTTATCTGCCGTCAACTTTTGTGTTTCTATGATTATATCTATACAGTTTGAAATAATTATTTGAAAATAGCAATAGTTTGAACATTTAAAATGACTGATTATATTTAAATATCAGTAATTGAAAACAGTATCAATATAACGCATTCATCTTCCCTTGACTCCAAATTTTGATTGAAAACTGTTAAGTTCCAAGCTCCAACACTTACAAAGCACCCCTTTCCAGGATAATTTCTTTGAAAAAGGCTAACTTTGAACCATGAGGGCTATAAACTTAATTTGATTTGTTAAATAAAAGCTTGGAGCCATGCTGATATAGTTTCGTCATGTTGATTCAGTTTGATACATATCAATACACTGCAATGCTTCAGAGCGCTGAGTCACTACGGCACCAAAATCTGACTTTACCGCCCCCTCCCTGAGGTCTGCCCCCAGAGTTAGAATCTGTAGTTAGGGAGGTGTGGGGGTGGGAGGGGGAGTACAGCCCCTGCAAAAAGACATTGCCGATTGGTGCCGTAGTGACTCGGCACTATAAAACTGGCACATTCCGCAGGTAAAACCATATTAATATACATCAATACACTTTTAACCTTAATATTATGGGTACATATGTACTGATGTATATTGATGCATGAAAAATGTGCACTATGATTTATCCTTATGAAGTGGATTCTAATTCAAACTTTTCATGATCCTTTGCCAAAAATGGGGAAAACTGACAATTTACTAAATAGCTGAGGTCAAGTACGTGGAAGATACGAATTGTATTACATCAAGGAGAACCACAGCCCTTTTTTCTAGTTTTTATTATCATCTGAAAGCTAGGGTTAATTGGGAGAGAGATAAAATGTTCATAATGTGATTAAAAGTATAAAATCAAAGCATATGTGGATAAAACTGTACTAGATATTTCTTAAATTGACTGACATAGAACCAAAATTCAGAAAATGGTAAGTAAAACACAATAACATTTTTTATTATCAAAACAGTTAGCCCATACCGGTAGCTTAGCTGTGCTGTCACACAGATGAGCAGGATTTGGGCAGTGGACTCAGATCATCATGCCAGGAAACAGGTCAGGCTGAGATAGTTGCCACATGGCCATGCATCTCAGCTGGGGAGGGCTAATGGTAGGTCCTGGCACCGCAGTGACACACCTGCCTCTGTGCCAGGCAACTTGCTCCTGCCACAGGGACATACTGTGCATGCAGGAGGCCAATGGAGAAGGGTATACCCACACCTGAGGCGGGGGAAGGAGTCTGGGAGAAAAGCAATAAAGGAAAGCCTGGCTTTACCACAGAGGATGGCTGCCACCATATCCAGGCCACACACTGTGAGTCAGCCCCGCCACCTGCAACTGGAACTGGACCCCAGAACTGGACCCAGACTGGGGGAGGACAGTCACTTCCTGGGCCCCCCTACCACAAAGGGTAGAGCAGTGGGGTAAGTGGGCAGTGGGGCTGTGCAGTAGCTGGAGACAGCCTGAGAGAAGACTGGAGGGGAGAGAAACCTCTATAGAAAAAAAAACATTTTGGTCCTTAGGCTCATGGAGGACTGCATTCTTTTTCTGTGACACTGCTTACTGCTGGCATGATGCAAGGAGCCTTGCACTGTCTCTTAAGTAAACCACCCCTCCCTAGCATGCTCTTCCCGCTTACCCCGAGGGCCTTTTGTCGCAAGTGGGTCCTCTTCATGACCCCCAATCCATGATTTTGTGGTGCAGTAGTAGCCCAATTCCATGCAAAATGAGTGTATCCCTCTCCCTAACCTGCAGTGCACTGTTCATGCCATGTTGTTATGTGACATCAGCAGCAACAGGAGGCAGCAGTGATTGCACATCATTTATGATGCTTGGAACCCTGTTTGGTTAGTTTGCCTTGCATCATCAGTGATACAGGGTTGTTCCTCCTCCCTCCCACCAGAGGACTCGTACTGCTGCATTCACATGATAATGGGACTCAGCAGCAGCATGCTGTTGATTAGAGATGGATGAGCTGATGAATTAGCCTGAAATTAGACCTCTATCACCCCCTCCCACAAAAAGAATCATGACTCAGGAGTCAATGTGGGGGGGGGGGCCCACTTTAGATAAATTATCTTTTCAGGCTGGAATGCCAGTGAAAAGATGGTGTCAGCATCCAGCACCATGCAAGAAACCAGCAAAGGAGGAGACAAGGAGGCAGTATAGCACAGTCATTTAAGGCTCAGAGCTACAAATCTGGAGACTGGGGTTTGAATCCCACAGCCCCCACTTGCAAACTGTGTGACCCTGAGCAAGTCACTTAACTTTCTTGTGCTCCCAGGTTGCACCTATAAACAAGCTTCAGCTTAGTGTGTCTGTGTGTGTCTCCTAGTTTAAAAAAAAAAATTTGTGTGTGCACATGTGTGGAGGAGGTGAAATTAAAAGGTAAGAGATACAGTAACTGGTGGTGGGGGGGATATTTCATATATTGTGTAAGACCATCACTTTGGAAGATGTAAGCCCCTCATTTGGGAGGGCTTATTGCTGACCGTTAGGGATCCCCTTCCCCCCGGTGTGTAGGGAGCTTGGTGCACTGGGTGTGTTTTCCACTTGCTGCCACTTGGGGGCAGGAGAGAGAAGATACATATGCAATAGAGGTGAAGATAAATAGAGTGTGATAAATAGAGAATAATGCATAGGGTACTGATTATTATGAACATTTAATGCACACCCAAGGTGAGGGATGCATCAGTAAACCCCGAGAGCAAAGCTCGAGGGGTTTATCAATGCATCCCTCACCGAGGGTGTAACTAAATTTTCATAGTGATCAGTACCCTGTCTTATTTTTTATAATTGCTGGCACAAATTTTTCTCCTGCCATAGATTTAAGGTCTGTAGACAGACTGCACAAAATCATATTGCACAACACAACTCATTTCAGAAAATAAGCCTGTTTTTTTTTATTTAGAAATTAATAACACAACAGCAATAAATAAGACAAGTATTACCTTTCAAGTGCGGCATCACACAGAAATACGCAGTGGCTACTATTTAAACAAAACCAGCAAGATTATTAAAAAAAAAAAAACTGGATTAATGTAACGTTTTGTTTTGCTTGCTGCACAAAAACGGGACTCCCTTTCAAATATGAGTCCATACAGCATTTTGCATCACTCGAAAAAACAAATCCCAGAGCTGCGAGACCTCCGTGGAAACTTTGTATCTCTGTGTGCTCACTATCCGTTGCTGCACGACAGTTCATTGCCATGGCTACAGAGGTCGTCTGATAAAGTCCCAGAAATGAATTAAGGGACAGTGTTAAAATTCTCGGACATATACTAAGGGATATCACTATGAATAATCTAGATTTTGACTTTTACTTTCCTTTTTGTACTCTGGAAGGCAACTAATCAATACATGGATAGTACTATGTCACGGAATATGTACCATTAGTCTGAATCTGATTCAATTACCAGATGCCTTCGGTTCATCGTGTTACTTTCTTCGGGAGCTGCATGATAGATATTTATTGACACTCCCTGGTTGATCATGCAGTTTGGCCCAAATATTGTTTGAAGAGACCTTCTTGTTGTGGTGATTTCTTTTGCAGTCATTTGTCCACTATTCAGGTTTGGGAACACACAAGTCGATGTTGAGTGCAGCTGGTTTTCCTCTATATCAGGCTGGTACTGCAGGAGCGTTGCTATTTTACGCTGTTTCTTTTCTGACAGGATTGAATAATTACTAATGCTCTGCAGGTTCTGATGACCAGAGATTTGCTGAACCTCGGTTGGGGCACCTCACAGTCTATTAATCTCTGTATTGAGGTTTTACGGGTAGAGTGGTTTGTTATTAGCTTACAGTCAATGATTCCAGCAGCAGTTTTCATTGTGGACATCATTGTTCTGAGCTTGTTAATGCCCACGTTCATATTCCTGAACCACAGTGAGCCCTGGGCTGCGTTTGTGTTGGGTGCAAGGTAGAAGGGAGCCTGTGCCGCTAAGCAAGGTTGGGGCCTGTTTTTTTTTTGTAAATTTCATATGCCCTGACGGTATCTCTATCTGGGTTTGATATGTTTTGGTACAACCGTGGTTTAACTGGTCTCACGTCCCTTGGATTATCTCCCATTCGGGTCTTTGTTTGCCACTCAGAATATTCAAAAAAACAATTGCCTTCAGTGTCGGTACCTTCTGTTATGTACCCCCATTGCAAGTCATAGTGTTCCTTGGTTCTCAAGGCAAATTGTATGCCTATGTTAAAAAATAGAAAGTTCAGTAGTCCAATGGGAGTGGTTGTGTTTATTGTGCCCGAACCGTACAACAGGTTTATGTCCTCATCTGTTAGTGCTTGTGATTTTAGTTACCTGTTACCCTTGCCCGTCTTCTTCAGGTGTTTTAATTTAGCTGCCAACGTACGCTTGATTTCGATGAAATCTGCCTGTATGCCTTTGAATATGGAGTGTGGGTAGTGCTCTTTTACAAGGTACCTGTCTATTGATGCAATGATGCCATGAATGGAGCCTGGATCATATTCTGTGCCATCAAGTTTTTTTACACAAAAAATGAAGTTTGAGGGGAGGGCGTGGCCTGGCACCGAGCAAGATGGATGTCTGACTCCAGAGCTCCTCATCAGCTACAATAATCTAACGTCATCTCTAGCCATCTAAGCCAAACCAAATACTGTACTCTATCAATGAGCATAAGTAGATAAAATAACGCTACGGCTAATTTGCAAAGCTATTTTAACTCAAGATCAGCTTTCTTGACTTCAGTGCTCCTGTACATTTCTGGAATGCTGACTGCAAGCCTTGCATCATGGCTAACCCCAACAAGCAGCTGAACCCTCTTGAAAAAATTGAAGCAATGTTCATTAAGTTATTTACAGATATGAACGATTTGAAAATTGCTACCCAGCAAAATACTCAGATGATGAAAACTATCGACTCTCGGCTTGCTTCCACAGAAAATAAAACTCACCTTAACGAAGAATCAATACAGGAGTTAAAAGCAACTATCAGACTTCAAGACCAGGCAATTAAAGAGCTGCAAACTAAGGTAGATGACACGGAGAACAGGAATCGAAGAAATAATCTCCAGATATTTGGATTCCCCAAGGAAGTGGAAGCCAAAAATACAACAGCATTCCTACTACTTGTGCTACCACAAATACTTAAGCTTCAAACCGTCAACGGCCTAATTATAGAACGCTCTCACCGATCACTAGGCCCTAAACCTCCTGCAGGACAAAGGCCTAGGCCAATTATTGCCAGATTCCTCAACTATGCTAACACAGAGCTTATCCTGCAGAAATCAAGAGAAATTGGTCAACTCACCTGGGAGGGACATAACATCTACATATACCGCGACTTTTCAAAGAAACTATCAGCAAAATGGAAAGCCTTTACACCAGCTAGACAGATAATGCACCAGATAGGCCTCAGTTTTTCGCTTAGATACTCCGCGACTATGAGGATCTTTATTGGAAATTCTCACAAGGACTTTCACACTCCGGAGTCTCTAATATCTTTCCTAAACAGTCATATCGCAACTCACCCTGATGGCCCAGCTGCCCGAGTGGCTCACTCTACATCTGCATCCCCAATAGCCATCGACACTGATGCGCTTCCCATAACTCTAACCTTGGGGAAGGAATCTGTTATCTCTGACTCCCTCGTCGTGCCACCAAGAAGGCAGTCTAATCGAGTGCAAGAAAAGCTATCCTTTGGTACAGGACACTCAAAAACATGACGCCGCAGTCCTGAAGATACACACCACAATGTACATAAACCCATCAGTACAGACCTAATTATTCCTAACATCCCTGTGCACAACAAATATACATTGCTGCAAGACTTACCCCTGTTTCACAATCATAATGGAAACTCAGCTGCAGAAATGAGCTTCTTTACGGGAACCGAAATGGACTGCACTCCAGTAGAAGCTTCTTGGGCTGGTAATGGAGACAGCTCACCTCTCAAAGTTAATGAACCTCCAAAAAAGAAGCATCGCAGCAAGGGCAAAAATAAAGGGGACACTACACCCTTAAAACATTCGAGGTGACTGACCGTGGCCTTAATAACTCCAGCACCTACCACCTAATACTATCTTGAAAGGTGAACCGGTAGAGCCTTTGTTCATAGATTGCCGATGATTGGCTGGCTACCATAACTCTATTAGGTAGTTCAATCTACTTCTAATGTTATCATCTCCCCCTGACTATATATAAAATATATGTAATTACTAAATAAGTGCACATGCAGGTCATTTTCGTGCTAGTTGAGCTGATGTTTCCCAGCGTGTGGTTACAGGGCTTGATTGCACATGGCTTGGTGTATCTACAGGTCGTGACGCTATGTCGAACCTGATGGCTGATTGTGATTAACCTCTTATGGTGGGTGCCGAAGAACACCTTACAATTCATTGTGCGCTGGTTTGATATTAAATTAAATACACGATCGCACTGGAAGGATAGACCCCATGACAATCCTGAGCTGGACTCCGGACTGCTCGCTATGTTTGGCGCTTGCTGCTGTGGTGGACTAGCTGTACGGGAGTTGATGGTGGCTTTTCTCTGGGCATGCAGAGTGTTGGTAGACCGATGTTTCCATGGCTCTATCAATGCTGGACTTTTGTAGCTTTGCCTTTTGTGTTCTTTTCATTTAACTAATGGAGGCACTCCCCCTGCTGGACAAAGGGTAATACTCAACCTAAATATAAGAGAGCATTTATACTATAAAGTTGGTATACCTTTTTGCTATACCTAGTATTTATTAGACCAATTATATTTTAATATTTGCATATTCTCTGATAGACCTAATTTCAATATAGAATTCATCCAATGATCGGTACATATGAACCTCTTTTTTATCTTGATCATCCCAGCATGTTGCAGTTCCTATAATTAAGCCAACGCAGACATCATATCCTTTAAATTTAGTAATCTTATTACTGCCTCCTTAATTTATTAATTTTTTTTTAATACCCCTCACTGTAGCACCATATCCTTAACTTGTTATTGGTCCTCTTTGTATTAGAGATGATGGTAGATTAGTTAATGTTATTGTGACTCGATTACCTCTAGATCTATAAGAGTAAGATAACTACAATACCTATTAACCTACTCTAGGGTTCGATGCTGCTTAAATTACAAACATTTTAGTATCGTTATACAATTTTTGCTAGATAAACTGTTATCAGGGAAGATTGGATTATACTTTATTTTTAGTATTATCCTATCCTCTGAACTGTTAAGCTACGTCCTAGAGAACAGAGAAGTGGGCTTGGTCCCTATTTCCTTTCCATTTTTGGACTGACCTTTTCTTCTCTGCTCATCTCAGATGACTTTACTGTTTTATTGTTACATAGTTCAGATACTTAAAAGTATCATGGTTATATTGTTAGTAGAGAACTGCAGGGAAGGAAATCTGAAAAATGTTATGTCTCTCTAACAAAATATCAGCATAGATGGTTACATATTCTATTTATGCAAGTTAAGAGATTGGTTTTAATGCATTGGAAATCCCAGTTAATACCTACTCTGACTGATATCCTGAACAGTTTAACCCATACTGCCTCTTTGGAACAGCTCTCATACCTGGCACAGGACCGACTGAATGAATTCAATCTCTGTTGGCAGGATTATTTAAATTTTCTTCAAACATATAGGTGATATGCACCATCAGATTCCTTACCCTGATATTAACTTAAATATAAACTTTCCTTTATAATAAACTTTTCATGCAGCTCTTTTTTTTGTTTATAATATTGTTTGATTATCTTGATCAGATTTTTCCATTATCTTTTTCATCTACAGTACAAGGCATTTAACTATATACGGATTTAATCATATATATAAAATCTTTTTTTTATTGTAGATTATACAATTATCATAATATTAATTGCTGTTACAATATGTCAAACATACTACTGCCTGCATTATACATTATATAATGTATTCTTCTATTTGTTTACTGTACCATGTACTGTCAAAATATATACAAACTCAATAAACAATTTAACTACAAAAAAAAATGAAGTTCGCTATTAATTCATCTAGTTGTTGCATTGGGAGAGTTTTAACATCTACGATCTGGCCTGTTTCAGTGAGGTAGCTAAAGAAGAGGTGTGTATCGCTATCTGTTTTGTGCTTCGTTTTTGCATTTACTTGTTCAAGGATAAAATGCTCTCTTTGTTGACCTTGGGGGTTGGTGAAACAGCTGGTGATGTTTTCCATTTTACTTTTTTTTTACAGAGTTACCATTTTTTGAAAATGTGTCCAGACTCTAGATATTTTCAATCGACGCTTAGACTGAAGAGCTGCTGACAGGTTGGTGAAAATTAACAGTTTTGCAAGTGCCGTGTTCCCTAGCTGTTTGATTATCTGTGCTCTAACCCTCGCACTGAACTGATGTGGGTGGGTGAAACTCGTAGCAACTGACTGGTGATTACGGGGAATATCAACCGGTTTTCCCCATTGATAAAAATTTGCACCAGTAATTATATCTGTTTATCTGAGTAACTGTGTACATAAATTTAATTTATGTATACAGTGCTTATGTCATCAGCTGTTTATCCACACAGTGCTTGTGTCATTTAGAATGTTTGGCCTCAGTAGCAGTATTAACCATATTCAAATGTGAATAACTTTAAAACGCAAAAATGATAGCAAGGTACTGTGAGCACAAAAGTTGTTCAGCATGAAAATATCTACAGAATGAGTGGTGTTTCATTTATTAATACCTTTTAGATTTTTTGATAATTAGCAAAAAAACAGCAGAAAATTATTTTATTTTCATTTTGTCTACAAACAAATGCAAATAACTTTAAAATGAAAAATGATTGCATGTTACTGTGAGCACAAAGTTTATTCAACACAGAAATATTTACAAAATGAGAGGTGTTTCATTTCTAGATTCCTTTTAGAGTTTCTATAATCAGCAAAAAAATGGCAGAAAATTCTAATTTTAATAACTTTTTTGCTAACAAATGCCCCCCTACAAAAGCAAAAACAAAAGAATTGCATAAATGGAACATGCAATGGCAAACTCATATAATAAATGATTATGCCACTCGTGAGCTTACCTGAAGTCAAACTGCTCAAATGTGCAGATAAATGATTTATTACACTTGCTTCCATTGCATATCATATATATATATATATATATATGAGAGAGAGAGAGTTCGGAGAGATTAAGGAGAGAATTCGGCAGGTCTGAAGCAGGGCAGTCTAGGGGGTCCCCCTTCCCCTCTTCTTAGGCAGGTCAGCAGTTATCAGCAGTGATGCACTGGGTCCCTGGGTGGGGCATCCAAGGGAGGTGTGCAGCAAAGCAGTTTGCGGTCATTTGGGACGCTTGGGACTGGGTGGTGAGAGCATCCAGGGAGCATTTGTGAGGGTAGGTAGGAAGGATCACTGGGGCATTGGACCCAGCTTCAGGAGTGGTTTTCTTGAGCCGTCAGGGCTATAGAGGTTGTGGCAGGACCACTGCAGGGGGTTGGGTCTGGTGGCAGCGGTCCCAGTTTCTTTCCCTGCATAGTGGGGCAGCTCATGGGCTAGCAGTAGGGCATTTGTGGTGGCCTTTACTCATATGGGGCCTGAATGGAGGGGCAGGTCCTGAGGCCTTGGGTTAGAGCCTCAGGGTGGGCCTTCAGGCTTTGGGTTAGAGTCCCATGTTTACCCCTGTAGGTCTTTTGGGCCTTGGCTCAGATCGGGTCAAAGAAACAGTTAAGTAATGGAGCCACTGTGACTGCTTGGGAGGTTCAGCTCCAGAGAAAGAGTTTTGGAAGCCACATTTCAGAGAGAGAGAGAGAGAAAAGCCAGAGGTACTAGGCCGATCCAGGACAAGGGCTAAGTCTGAGAAAGTGAGCCATGTTTTTGTGATGAGGCAGCCATGGAATTAGCAGGCTGTGAATCTTTCTCCTCAAGAATGAAGTAGCTTGGTGGCATCAGAGGAGTACATGCATATCGCTGCCCTGGTAGAGGTTTTGGGTAGAAGAAGTGAATGTTTGGGGAAGAGTCCTGTTTTTAAGTTGAAGCTCAGTGTACAGTGAGACAGCATCAAAGTTGTAGGTACTTACCAGTGTCGGTGGTCTTTGGGAGCTTCACGCTTCTTGGAACTGGTCTCAGTGTAATCTCTGTCCTGAGTAAAAGAGTTGCGGCTGGTTCTGTTTAGACGGAAAAGCCAAGCCTAAGGAAGCCCTCACACTGTCCTGTTGAAATAGCTATGTGTAAAAAGTTAGCCCCATGGAGCTGTGTAAACTTTAAAAACCCCTAAGCAATTGAGACCCTGTACTCCTGCAATGTTTAGGAGTTCAGGAGAATAAATCAGATTTCTTTGTGGGAGACACCTGAGTCTAGAATGATTAATTTTAAAGAAGGATTTAAATGAAATAAACGGTCCTCTAGTTTTTAGGGGTTCTGTGGTTTCTTTGGGTCTTCAAGCATTCCAGTTTTTATACTGTGCCCTCTTGCTCCGGAACCGGTGGGTGGAAGGTCCAGAAGCCTGAAAATTAACTGCTCGGGGTCTGCTCGCTGGTCCAGCTGCTGGGGAAAAGAAATGCTGTTTGGGGTACTGCGATGGTGAACTAGAAGATGTCTCAAGGTAAGAAAAACCATTTCCAGTACTGTTATTTCTCAGAGAAATGCTTGGTGGGATTCTAGAGTCTGGGACCCCCTTACCCGGAACACCTGGCCCCTAGAAATTTGGGAAAGGGGTACTACAAAGATATTAATAGTTTTCCACTAAAGGAGACACACACACACGTATTCTAGTTACTAAACAGGGTGCCTAACCTTCTGTTAACAGCTCTGATTATGCGATCAGCATGATCTGGAATGGTAAGTCCATAGTATAAATAATAACTCTGAGGCTCTGAACATTTTCTAGGAGACTGCCATCGAATAAGGTTAAATCCAAATGATTACGGAGCCTTCTTACAGAACCATAACTTGCCTTTTTTTCCTCATTTAACATTACTTTGTTCAGCTTTATCCATTTTTCATAAGATTAAAATAATTTTTTAATATAGATATTGGTTCATCTTTGGACTTTGCACTTGCAAACATTATAGCAACCCTAGGGACTTATTTGCTTACCTGAAAGTCTGTTAGCAACTAACCTCTCTAGAGCAGGATACCAACAAGCACCCCCCACCCCTTGTTCTCCAGTAGAAGACATCATCCTTAGACCCAACCAGACCAACAGACCAATACGAATGTTTTACTCGCTGCTGTTAGGTAGTATCAATAATATCATGCAACACACCTATGGCAAATGAAACGTGGAGCTGACAGGATCCGACATGAGAGGGAAGCATTGGTGGAGAGCAGCCTGGGTGTTCCAGAATTGCTGGACAAACAGGCTTCACCAAATACATGTTAATTATATGCATAGAGTATATTACACCTCATACCTAGCACACAAGGCAGACACTACCAGATCAGAGGAATGCCTTAAACTGTAAGGTAGCTGTGGGGACTTTCTTTTGCATGGTGTGGGAATGCCCCGAAATACAGTTGTACTGAATGGAAATAGCCTCCTATGAACAATGCTGAAGTATTAGTACAGCCTAGAACAGGCGGAAACCTTGATGGGAGGTAGATGAGGGAGACAGGGCCACAGCGTATACAACCATCCATTGTGGTATCTTTGTGTCTCAATAGAAAAGAAAGTTCTGACCCAGAAGTGGGCGGCTGAGGAAACCTCCCACAAGAGCCCAATGGAATAATACACGCCTCGATAGCATGAAATTAGAGAAGGTATAACACCTGGTATTAAACATGTTACACAAGTATGAATCAATGTTGGGTCCTCTGGAAGAGGCACTGGGCAAAGACTGGTTTCCAGCATGACTGGAGAGATAGGATATAAACAGTACTCGGTATTATGGAAAGGGGACAAATACGCAAGTGGGAGAATCTCCATAATGCTATAATGCTAAACAGTACCGCCAATGTATGCGATACTGCTGAATTTCCTCTAACAAAAATAAAATAAGAAATGAACCTAGTCAGTACCTTGGGTGGCCCACCTCCTAGGGTCCTCAACCCTGCTAATCCTGGAATCAGCTGTAAATTTATATGTGCTTGAGTACTTTGTATGTAATGTTATGGTTGTTTAATAAAAATGATTTCACAAAAAAAATCATAGCATCATCTGCGAATAGAATGAGTTTTATCCCAGCACTACAAGCCTGGGATAAATTATATATAAAGATGACTAAGAGTAAAGGGTCATATATTGAACCCTGAGATACCCCTGTGGCTCCTTCGCATGTATGCATTTGCATACATTCTACCTTCCCTATCTTGACCAATTGTTCTCTGCCTGATGAATGCTGTCGCTAGAAAACCCAATTACTTGCAGCAGCAGTGCCCCTAGGTACAGTAGTTTATCAATCAGTATGTTATGATCCGCTAAGTGAAATGGCTTGGTCAAGTCCACAAACACTGCCCCAGGCCACATACAGTTCAATTATCAGCAGCAGCATGGAGACGGCGCATAAACTGAACCAAGGCAGTCATGGGGGTGTTATGTGATGACCTAAACCCGTACTGTTCTACATCAAATGATAGTGGTGTTGAATGTAGTTTGTTAACATACCGGACATGCTACACAAAAAAGGCCAAGAGTCCTTTATGTTCAATCTTCTGCCATTAAGGGAGTCACAGCATCCAATATGATGTGCAATAGTTGTTTGACACTGTCTGGGTGAAAAAAAAAATGTTTTCTCGTGTCACTCCTATTTCTTTTTTTTTTTTTTTTAAGTATATATTTATCCTCCTGGCCACCTCTCTGCATCCCGTTGCTTCTGTGCAGCCTGCCGGGGATCCAGACGTCGTCCATCTCGTCGGCACCCTTTAACTCCTGCAGCTTGCCCCCCGCAGTAGGGTGGCAGGGAGCCTTCCCCTATCTCCCCACCAATTCTGGATCCAGTTCGGGTTCCGATGGATACTCACGGATGGCCATCAAGCCACACTAGAGATGCCGCTTTTTTCCTTGTTCCCCCTTTAAGCCTTGTGGGCATGCAATGATGCCAGTGGGCAGGAGCACGCACGCGTCCGCATGCATCTCACATCCTGGCGTCTGCCCCCAGACTTTACCCCACTGTACGGCGTGCGTCTCTGACCCCCAGCCTCTGCCAGGGGGCAGTCGGTCACTGACCGTCGTGAACCCCCCTCCTCCGGTGCCCGTGCTCGCTCCCGAACCCGGGTCACGGGCATGGCATGAGGTGCGGCTCCCAGTGCCTCTGCCCTCAGCACCACTGCGCCGGCGTGTCACTCCTGTTTCTATCCATTTTAAGCACAGGGCATGCCCTCTAGCTTTGTTGCCATGCACTAGCTGAAAAAGTCTCCTCCGATCCACTCTATCCAAATTAAAAAAAGCATGATACCATAATTTCTCTTAGCCTTGTTATTTCCAGGGAAAACATACTAGTCTTTCTAAATGCTCCACGTACAGTAGCTTAACCTCTCCATTCACGGAATCATCTCAATTGCTCTCAGCTGCTCCATCTCCATTGCTATGGTGACCAGAATTGTGCACAGTGTTCCAAGTGCAGCCTTACCAGTGCCCTATAAAGGGTAAACTCACATCTTTCTCACAGCATGTTATGCCCCTTTTAATGCAGCCCAGCATTCACTTTGCCCTGCCCACTGCTGCTGTGCATTGCTGTGACAGTTTCAGTTTCACAACAATGATGACCTCCAGGATTTCTTTTATTTACATTTTATGCCCTTTGTAATACCTCCAGAACTGTATTCTTCCAGAGCTCCCAAGACACAACCAACCCCCTGTACTCGTCGCACCAACGAAAACCCATCCACAGAACCATGGTTTACCCCCAGGTGACGTTGGGGTGGGGGAATTATCCCTGATTATCCCAGTTCATCAGGTGGTGTCACAAAGGGAGTACTGTATGTACCAAGTGTACCGGGGTATGTACCACGGGTCCTTCATCATGAGCGCACTGGCCATTTTCCTGGTATCTCCTGTCCTCAGGACATTGATGCTCTAGGAGCATAATGCAGGGGTGCACACAACAGCACGCCAACCACATGTTTGGCTGACTTCCTCCCTCCCATGCTGTTTAGCCCGTCTGTGCTGCAACTCTCGGTCACCAGGTGGCAGCATTGCAGCAGAGGCAACAACCCTTCCTCCCCAGACGGGAGCATCCTGTGGGTTTCAGAATCCTCCACCTACCCTTGGCCATCCCTCCAGCAACCCAGGTCCATTCCCAAACCCCAGAAACTGACATTGCGAGAGGTAGCTCAACCGCTGCACTGACAGGCCGGCTCCTTCCTTCGAGGTCAATTTCATGGTATGTTGCTGCTCCAGTGCAAGTCGCAGTAAAATGTAATGCCAATGAGTTGCTTGGGCATTTCTCAATGAGTTGCATAAGTGTTGCTGGATCCACTCCAAAGACTTGCAAAAACTGTTGCTAAGAGTGAACTGCGGTGTGACAGACTTGCATACGCATTCCAGTTTAGTTGCAAAAACATTTGCTAATAGTTGCTCTTGTGCTGGTTAAGTGTTGAAACACAACACGCTGTAAGTTATCATTGCATTGTCAGCTTCAAAACACAATGTAAAATGAATTCATTAGCGTGACAGTTTAACTCAAATTGTACTGTTGTGTATTTACAAAGAAAAATAGACAATGACGTAGACAAAGGCCAATGGTCCATCCAATCTGCCCCTAGTTCCCTATCAAATACCAGAACCTATTGTCCATATAGGGTAGGGTAGGGTACAGAGTGCTAAGGAAGTAGTACTTCCAAACTGAATTTTTTGGGGCTAATGATGGACCTTAACCTTTTCCACACTGACTTTCCATTGACACTGGTAGGCCCTGTCCTCCAGTACATTTAGGTCTCTTTGCAGACAGTCTTCTTTATCTGTGAAGTCTACCCCCCAAATAGATTTGTCACCTGCAAATTTAATTGTCTTACATAAGCACTCTATTGAACTGTCAGGGTCTCCATACTGACCCCTGGGGAACTGGTGACTTCCTTACAGTGTCATGTTGTTCCATGCCCCACTGCCCACTGAGCCTTACTGCTTAACCTGCTCTCAGCCCATTATGCTATATTTCCTATAATTCTAAATTGCCTCCGCTTCAGAACCAACTCCTCCTGTGAAATCATGCTGAATGCTTTCCTGATATCTACAGTAAGTGTATTACATCAACGTTCTTTCCCCTATCTATATCCGTTGTCACTTCCTCAGAAAAGACCAGCAAGTTAAACTGGCTTGATCACCTCATAGAGAACCCATGTTGGCTCTCATTTAACAGCTGGGATCTATCCAGATGTTTTGTAATCCAGTACTATAAATTAGATAGAAAAAATGCTGAAAGCTGATTGGAGAGTCCGGTTCACCCATGATGTTATCCCAGCACATCTTCACAGGTGAAACTAGTTCCCACAGAGCAACCAACACAGGATAATAAACACATAAATGGATCCAGTTTATAATCACAATAAGGCACTGCAGGGTGTGTGTGTCACTGGGATAGTGTCATTTCATATATGCTTGAAGGCACTTGGCTTGTGGCCTCATGCCTCACAATGCACCTGTAGCATGACATTATCACAGCAAGAAACATGCCCCGGCATGCCGTTTTGCTTAATTTTATTGATGTCTTTAGTATTTTTCCCACAGTCGAGATCAGGCAACTGATATACAGTCATCGAGATCACTTCTATTTCCCCTTTTATGGCTGCATGGGCAGAGCTGTGCTGAAGTACTGTGAGGGGTAGGAGAGAGAAGGGACTCTGGAAGC
Organism: Neoceratodus forsteri; assembly: GCA_016271365.2. Lineage (NCBI taxonomy): Eukaryota > Metazoa > Chordata > Ceratodontiformes > Ceratodontidae > Neoceratodus > Neoceratodus forsteri. The sequence continues at coordinate 77,117,802 of CM028133.1, read as the reverse complement.
ATGTGACCGGATGCCTCTCCTCTGTTTCTCTGTCCTTCCACAGTGCTGCGGTCAGTGCTATTGCATTGGTTGTCCAGCCCTCCTCTCAGTGAAGCCTTTAACCCTCAGGGGCACTACTTGCTTTTTGCCCATCACTTCTGCAGTTGCAGGGGGGGGAGCCCGCTGTGACCAAGATGGCCACCATGAACTCACTGCACATGCACAAGTATTGCTGCATGTGCAGTCAGCGATAATCATGCATGCACACTGTTGTCATGGTGGCCATCTTGGCCACAGTGGGCTCTTTCTCACACATGTGCAATTGTCGGTCACTACACATGCGCAAGTACTGAGCACATACAGCATCAGCCATGGTGGGAAATCTGAATGCTGCTCTTCTCCAATCTCCATGCACTTGGTCAAGTTTCCAGTGATTTCTGAAAAATAATCAACATCTTTTCAAAAATCTTTGACAAGTTAGACAAAGTGAAGATAGGCATATAGTCACTGAAGCAACATTTCTGCCCTTAAGCATTGGAACAACTCAAGCAATTGTCTCTAACTTTGACATAGTAATTTCTGATGGGAGAGACATTACGGCACAAGGAGAATTTCCATTTGAATTTACACAGAGATTTTTGCTAGAAAAATGCTTTGTAGTTTAATGAGGTTTTCTATTTAGGGTTTACTAAGATGTCTGTTAAGAGAAATATTTCACAACTGAAGGAGGTACCCCAAATTTGAAGTTTAGACTCCAATATCTGCTGGGGAAATGTTTCACAATAGAAGAAAGTTTTCCATTTGAGATTTACACTAAGAGTTCTGCTGGGGCGATACTTCACAACAGAAGACAGGCTTCCCTTTGGAGCTTACTCCAGAGCTGTATGACGTGGCCATGCTAAGTCTACATATTGAGTACTAATGCTCTTCCTCTTTATTTGCCGGGACCCCGCTTTGTACGCTTGCTTTGATTCCTGTTTCGATGTACCTAGCTTCACATTTTATTTGATGCCTTATATATTTTAGCCTGTGTGTAACAGTCCCTGCTGGACTCACAGCACAATATGTTAATCTGTGGACTGCTCACTGCTGCTGTCCTCCCTAGGAATTCCATGAAAACAAGAAGCTGCATTTCATGGGCTTATCTGGATTGGAGTCATTCAAATAAATCAAAAATGCAGCATTTGTGTAGACAAAGTGGGCGAGTTTGCACATTTTCCGTGACAAAGGCATACATGTAGCAGCACTTTGCACCATTTCACCATTGATGCAGACTACTGTGCTGCACTTTGCAGGAGTAGCAAATCAATTCCCACAGCTCTAGTTTATACTGAGAGCTGTGCTCTGTTGGGCCTGATGTGTTGCCAAATGCTTTCTAAGTCTCTTCAGAGACAACAAAACAACTTTCTGTCTCTGTGAGGGTGAATGCACTGTAGAATAAGTCAGCTCCCTGCTGGCCCATCAGTACAGTGGTATTGTTACCATTCGAAATGCCGGTGACCCAGGTTCAGAAACGAGCTCGCAGCATCAGAGGGCCAGCTGGGGGAGGAGCTTCCCAGGGACACTCTCCTGCTGTGGGGATGGAGGATAGCTGCCCTAACTGCTGTGCTGCTAACTGAGGACCATGGGTGGTAGCACATTATTAGGGAGAGTGGGAGGGAGTTCAGCAGCCAGGTGCAGGGTGGCACACTGTTGTCTGCACCCCCCACACTGTGCCACTAGTATGCTAACATCCTAGAGGACTGGAGAAACGTGACTAATGTGCCCCAGCACCCACAACAATGAACCCCAGTATTTCCAGACCCTGCATCATTACCTGCGACATGTCTTGCTGATACTACAGAATCTCAGATAAAACCGCCCCCACCTGAGGGGTAGAGCCAAGAATCTGTGAAGGAGGGCACTCGCAGGCAGATGTACAAGAGGTCGGGTGTCCCTAGAGTGCTCCTGAGGGATGACGGGCACTGGAGATAGGAAAGGGCATAAACAGAAAGTAAAAAAAAAGTCATCCCCTGCTTCTGCAAGGGAAGAATATTTTTGCCAGTTATTGGTTTTACACTCTGCCACTTGAGTCTATGGTTTCAGCAGCACAGTAAGGGTTAACTGCTGTGTGCACAGGTGAGCTGTAGACAGGTGTTTCAGTTGTGCCAGATGGCACCTCGCTATCCATCCGAGCTGAAGGGGATCAGGTGTCCAGTTCTGTGCTTGCAGTACTGTTGCTGTGGCAACAATTAAACACACAGATGTGCTAAATACAACATCACCGGGCTGGAAATATCCAAAATGATAATGCATCCTATTGCCTTATAACAGACTGCCAGCCTTCCAGCACAGAGTTTTGTAGGAGAGGGGATTTCATGGAGCATCAGATAGTGTTTGAAGAGATAGCCTTATTAAGAAAGTGAAGATGGGATTTTAATGGAGTTGGAAGCTGAGACACAGCAGCATTATATCAGAGAGTGTGACAATGGAGAGAATGTTAGAACAGAGCCTTATAGTGAGAGCAAAGATGGGCTATCATGAAGCAGCAGTTAGTCTTACAAGAAAAAGCCTTATTCTGAGTGAGATGGGACTACATAGAGCTTGAAGTTGATGTACAGCAGACTGGTATTAGTGTTAGAACACAGAGCCTCATAAGAAGGGCAAATATGGGATTCATGCAGCTTGGAGCAGAGGTACGGTAAAGAATGTGTGGACAGAGAACCTTACAGTGAGAACAGACATGGGATTTCCTGGAGCTGGGAGCTGAAGCACAACAACCTTATATCAGAGAATGTTATAACAGAGAGCATTTACTAATGAGGGCAGAACAGAAGGGATTCCCTGTCCTTGAAGCTGGGAGCTGAAGTACAATCGTATATCGGAGAATGTTAGAACAGACAGCATTATAATGTGACAGCAATGTGTAACCCCTAGGTGGCACTATCCTAAGGGTTACTACCCCTGCCTGCATGACTATGCGCAGGTTGAGGGGCCTGAGCTCGTGGAATGGGTGCCTCCACCTGGAGGAATGTTTCTGGGGTAGCATAGCTGCTGCGGGTATAGCCCTCCGGGACACTATAACCCCCCTCTAGCCCCTCTAGTGGCTTTACCAATTCAGTAGATAAACAATTATATTTAGCATAGGAATACAATATTGAACCCACACTTGGCACACTTACCACCAGGGCTGGATCAGCTGCACTGGCCCTGGAGACCCCCCCTGTAAAGCATTGGTGAAAGTATGCACTTTCAGAAATAACCTACATACTGTAACAATTAGACCAGCAGTAACACATGCATAACACAGTTTAACTTTTGAAATGACAATCGGGTTCATTTGAGGGAGCATAACAAGGGAGGGGCAAATAGGATAGACCCCCCCTTCCCAAGGAAGAAGAGCAGTCCGTAGGATGCTTGATCCTTCCTCATCTCCTGCCAACCCCCGACAACCCGTGCTCATTCCCAGACATGGGTTGCCGGCGTGGCATGGCGTGAGGTGTGTTTCCAGCACCTCAACCCTCAGTGCCACCAGGACAGCTCAGAGACGGGATTTTATGGAACTGGGAACTCAGGCATCGCAGCCTTGTGTTAGAGAGAATTTGAAAAGAAAGAGCCTTATAATGAGGGCAGAGCTGGGAGTTCAGGAAGCTGGGAGCTAAAGTACAGCAGCCTTATGTCAGGGAACTGTACGCAGGGTCCTGCCTGGTTTATCCCGGGCCAGGGAGCTTAAGCAGAAGAGCAGTCACTGCAGCTGTACTGAAAGCCTCCTGTTGCCCTCCAGGTTCACCTTTTCTCCCTTTGCTTCTGAGGGAGTTGGCCTGGGTTCTCATGAGCAGGAGAAAAAAGAGGTAAGATTATAACAGTATGGTACCTCCAGCTGGGGTAGCAGTGCAACAGGGTACCAGCTTGAACCCTCAACCACCCCCGAAGAAAAGTCAGATGAAATCTCCTGCACACTTTTAGATACCCCCAAACAATGACAATGGACTCAATCTCAATAGCAGGCACACCATAATTAAACAGCATCGATGAACAATTGTTTTAAAAGAGAGAGAGGCAAGGAAAGAACAAAGACACGTAAGGAAAAATGGAAGCAATGGCAGAATTCTTCAACTCTTGGGAACTTTAACACTGTTACCGGCCCCCCTGGCAGTCCCAGTCATACAAATGTTTGTGTACCCAGATTATGCCCCCCCAAAGGCTCTATTGAAAGCTCTCTCACTGCAGTGTATATGGGGTTGCTGGTAGCTAACGAGGGTCTTGAAGAGTTGGAACCCTTGAAGACAGGTCAATTTCTTTTTTTCATAAAAGGTTTTATTGAAATTTTCATATTTTCAACAAACCTTGAACTGATACAGCCAAACAGTGGATATGACATACAAAGAAACATATGGATTGATATTTGGATCATACCTGTCACATAGCTGCACAAGCACAGAGTTGAAAAACATACTGTATATATGTAAATTTGATTATAATGCATTGATAATCGGAGTCAGGAAAAGACTCAAAAACTTTTCATTGAATGGACTCTATAACTAACTATATAACCTACAAAAATTGATGTTTGATATTGGCTGAGCATTGTACAGTGTGCCTGCATTAGGGAATGGTCTTCTAGCTGAAATCTTATCTGTGACACATGCAACAGGTGTATTAGAGGGTAGATATTTCAATTCTGTCACTCTAGAAAGGTGTTTACTATATACCACAGCCTGTAGATAAAGTATGGTATGGCAGGGAGAAAAACTGGGCTGAAGGAAGCAGGTAAAGTATGGTATGGCAGGGAGAAGAACTGGGCTGAAGGAAGGTTTCCCTTGCATAGTTAGTGTATTTGTAGGACTATATAGATATAGATGTAGCTTAGTAAGCAGATGGGTGCCCAGGGGAATGGGGCTTGGGGAGACTCCAAGGGGAGGAGAATTGGTTCCAGGAATGACAGCAGCAGCATACCATCATGTGGTGCATAAGTGGAGCTACAAAAAGTGGTAATTCAGATAATGGTAGGACCCATGGCTCCTTCTTGCCAGCAGATTAGGATGGGGACTTTGACTGCGAAGTAAAGAGCTTAAGATCTAGTGTCTTGTTAGTAGGTTCACAGAGGCACTCTCTTCACCTGTGAGGTGGTATGTGAAGTGGCTGCAGGCTAGCAAAGGCAATGTATCTGCCCCAAATGATTAGGTAGGAGGCCAGTTTTCCAGTGGCCACATGGGCTAGTCATTTATAATGAGCAGTGAGGTTCAAAAGATTTCCCCATTCACTATATGAGGGTGGTTCTGAGTCCTGCCAGTGGTGAAGTATGACTCGTTTGGCTACAGCTAGGGAACCCACAATCCACAAAGCCTGTAGACTGGACATTTCTGGAAAGGGTGGGAGTATACCAAGTAGTGTCAGCATAGGGTCCTTAACCTCAGGTAACGATAAAATAGTAGCACATGTTCACCAAATTTGGATCCAAAAGGTGTCTAATTCAGGACGTGCCCACAGAATATGATACAAGGTAGCTTGAGGAGATGAACATCCCCAGCAGTCGCCGTTGTCCAACAGGCCTGTGCAGTAGAGCCACTGAGGGGTCCAATATGCTTGGTGAGCCACCTTGTATTGTAGAGTTTTGGCTTGGAGCTCTCTGGAAGCCTTGTAGAGCACAGTCCCTATGGAGCCCCTTTCTTCTAGGAGAAAATACAGATACCAGTTGCCTGTTCCCAAGCCTCACGTGGGCCAACAGATATGGTGGTAGGTTTTACTGTAGAGCATAGGCACCTAAGTCCTGCCAAGTCTGTCTTTAGAGATACCAAAAGCCAATGTTCTGGGGGGTGGCGTCTGGCAAGTATTGGTATGAGATATTTTAATCCAGAGAAGATCCCTTAGTTGCAGATATCTCCAGAAGTGAGTGTGGGGATGTGAAATTTGGAGACTAGTTCAGAGAAATTGTACAGGGCACAGACTGACTGGTCATAAAGGTCAGTCAGGGTATGTATACCAGCCTTAGCCCACGTCTCCCGATTTATGGGATGATTTCCTATAAACAGCTGAAGGTTCTGCAAGATAGGCTGGTATCGGGATTTGGTAGGGGACCATCCAAGTGTTTTAGTAAATTTGAACCATATTCGACAGGTATGGGAAAGGTACGGTGATACCTGGGCTTTGATTGTCCAATCTGGGAGTATAAGGGCACTGGGCAATGGCAAGTCTGCCTGAGTTTGCTCTACAACAATACAGCAGGGTACATATGATTCTCCCATAGGATATAAGCAGGTGACAGCCTGTCAGAGCACCACCAGCTCATGTTGGTGGCGCAGGCTGGGAAGAGAAGCCCCCATCTTTCCAGGGTTTCTGAAGGGTTGACAAACTCAGTCTAAGGGCCTTGCCATTCCAAATAAATGCAGATAGCTTTTTTGTTCAAAACTTTAAAAAAGTGTGGCGGTAGCTGGACTGGGAAGTTTAGTAATGTGTACCAAATGTTCGGTACAGCGGTAAGTTTGAGCGCATTTACTCATCCCTAGGTAGATAGCATGACAATTTTCCAACTGTTAACATTTGTAGACAGCTTCTCTAACATACAGGCAACATTCGCAGTAATGGTATCAGCAATGCTGACTTTTATCAGTATACCCAGGCATGTAACCTCATTTGGTGCCCATTGGTAAGGATATTAGGAGAATAGGACATTATGGCATTGACAAGTAGGGGTTAAGGGAAGAACCTGGGACTTGGCCCCATTCAGTTTATACCCAAAAGAAAGGCATATTCCTGTATGATAGTAGCCAGTGTAGGGAGAGACCTCATGGGAGTTGTAGTAAACAGGGAATGTGAATGCCAGGGAAAGACGGGGAAGTTCAGATTTTCAATGCCAGGGGTTCAACTGATAAAAGGAAGAGAAAAGGGGACATGGGGCAACCTTGATGGGTACCCCTATACAAATGGAATGATTCGGAGAAAATGGAGTTAGTGAGGACCTGAGCAGAGGGAGGAGAATAGAGAAGTTTCACCATGGTGATAATTGGGTAGGGTAGCCAAAACGTGTCATTGCATCGAAGCGGTAAACCCACTCTACCCTGTCAAAAGCCTTCTTGGCATCTAGGGCCAGGATGGCACTGGGTTCTGTGGAGGAAGAGGACACCCACTGCAAATCTAGACTGTGTCTGATGTTATCGGCCCCCAGTCTTCTAAGTGCAAAGCCCACTTGATCTGAATGGATAATGGTGGGAATGATGGACTCCATGTGTTTGACCAATATTTTGGCATAGATTTTGACATCAACATTAATTAATGAAATGGGACGGTACTGGGAACACAGTATGCTGTCCCTACCCTCTTTTGGAAGTAGGGTGATTAGGGCTTGGTGAAGGGAAGAGGGGAAGGTGCCCTCCTCCTGGGCTAGGTTGTAAACTGCAGCTAGTTTGGGAGCCAGGGTGTCAACAAGGGCTTGATAAAATTAAACAGGGTAGCCATCAGGACCATGCGACTTACTCGTTCACATAGACAAAATCACTTCCCTAACCTCTTCTGCCAAAAAGAGTACAGTGAGAGAATTAACATGTGGCTAGGTATCTGGGGGAGGGTTATATCCCTGTAAAAGTGTTCCAGGTCCATTGCAGTAGAGGACATCTCTGAGGTATTCAAAGTGGAGTAAAACTTCTCAAATTCAGCACTGATAAGCAAGGCATTTGACACAGTTCCGCACAAAAGATTAATAAACAAATTATCCAGCCTGGGAATGGGTCCCAGGGTGGTAGCCTGGATACAACACTGGCTAGACAACAGGACACAGTGGGTAATAGTAAATGGAGTCCACACTGAAGAAAAGGGATTTACTAGTGGGGTACCGCAGGGTTCAGTACTAGGGCCAGTCCTTTTTAATGTCTTTATAAGTGACATTGCAGAGGGACTGGAAGGGGAAAGTATGTCTCTTTGCAGATGACACAAAGATCTGCAACAGGGTTGATACGCAAGGTGGGGTGGAGAGGATGAAAAGGGACTTGGCAAGGTTGGAGGAATGGTCAAATGTATGGCAGCCTAGATTCAAGGCAAAGAAGTGCAAAGTAATGCACCTGAAAAACCAAAACCCAGGGGAAGAGTACACAATGGGGGGTGAGATACTGACAACAACAAAAATGGAAAGGGACCTGGGGGAAGTCATATCAGATGACCTAAAGGTGGGCCAGCAATGTGAGAAGGCAGTAAGGAGGGATGGGGGATACTGGGATGCATAGGGAGAGGCATCATCAGTAGAAAACAGGAAGTTGTTGGCCCTCTGTACAGACAGTTGGTAAGACCACATCTGGAGTACTGTATACAGTTCTGGAGACCCCATCTCCGCAAAGACATAGACAGGGTGGAGGCTGTCCAGAGGAGGGCAACCAAAATGGTGCAGGGTCTGCACCAGAAGACATATGAAGAAAGACTAAAGGAGCTTAAGATGTATAGCCTCGAGGAAAGGAGGGAGAGGGGGGACATGATAGAAACTTTCAAATACCTCAAGGGAACCAACAAAGTCCAAGAGGGTAGCATCTTTCAGAAAAAAAGATGTACAAGGACAAGAGGGCACAATTTGAAGATAGAGGGGGGACAGCTCAGAGATAATGTGAGGAAGTATTTCTTTACAGAGAGGGTTGTAGATGCATGGAATGGCCTTCCTGAGGAGGTTGTAGAGTCAAAAACAGTGGAAGAGTTCAAGAATGCATGGGACAGACATAAAACAATTCTAGTGGGGACTAGGAGGAAGTAGGCTGTTGGTTAACTAGGATCTGAAGCTTATCCGTTAGGTAGGAAAATGTGTGAAGCCAATGGGCTAGAAGTTTACCTGGCTGTTCAATGTACTCCCAATAATTGGAATATGCCTTATTCTGTGCGATATTGGAAGAGAGCCTCAAGCTTTGCTTTGTGTCCCAGTATCTATGGTGGAATGGTAGCACATTGTTCAGGGTGCTAAATGAGGTCATGCTCCAAGAGTTTAAGTATACCCTCTAGCTGCTAGAGGTTCTGGTCTCTGTCTTTACTAAGCTTGGAAGTTTATGCAATAAGCTTACCCCTTAGGGTGGCTTTAATAGCCTCCCACTCTGTGGAGATTTCAGTGTCTGGGGTTTCATTAAGCTGGAAATATTCTAGGACCTCCTGGTATAACCATTTAGTGAAAGATTCCTGCTGCAGGAGAGCAATATTCATTCTCCACTTGTTCCTAGAAGTATGCATATGACCCCATGCTAGACAGAATGACAGGGGCATGATCAGAAACTAAGATATTATCCATGGATACATTCCAGGTATGGGGTATCAGGTCATGGGAGACAAAAATAACATTGATGCAACTATATGTCTCATGGACTGAGGAGTAGAAAGAAAAGTCTATCTCCGAGGGATGCACTGTATGCCATATAGCATGAAGTCCTGCCACACGATAGGTAGCAGAAACATGTGCTGCTACTATTGCTTCCAGTCTTCCTTCCATGCTGGTCCTATCAAGGGCAAGTTCAAGTGCTAAATTAAGGTCCCCTTCCAGGATAATATTACAAGGGCTACTGGGAAGCAACTATAGCACAGAATCAAAGAAAGATGACTCAGTGGACGTGGGAGCACATATACCGCCTAGTATAATTGGTTCTCCTTGGAATGTGTCCTTGGCAATAACCAACCTACCCTCAGTATCTGTAGAACAGTCATGAATGCCCAGTTGAAGGCCTTTCTTGCACAAAATAGCTACACCATGTTGTTTAGCTGAACAGGAACTAGCATAAACTGACCCCACCAAGAATACTTCAGGCAGTATACCATGTCTGCCATGAGGTGTGTCTTTTGTAGTAGTAAAATGTCACATTGCATGTCTAGTAATACATTTTTACACTTGATAGGGCTGTTAAGGCCCTTCACATTCCAGGAAATGATCTTCAATCAGTCTTTTGAAGCCATGTTGGCTAAATCTAAATCTAAAAATGTATTATCAAAAATAGTAACCCCCCACTGTTCACCACCTCTTCCCCCCTCCTGACCCCCACCCCTAAACACCCACACGTCTAGAAGCAATAAATTAACACTGACATAGGGAGCAACCTTAGGAATAGAATGATCAAACAGATCTCCACCCAAGTGAGGCCAGGGAGTGAGGAAATACAAATTTACAAGGAACACAAACTGAAACAAAAATACTCCTCAGAACAGCAAGTCCATCCAGTTGACGCACATTGGCTGTAGTCACTAACTGATCACAAGGAGGCTACAAAGCCCTTGCTAACACAGAACTGGGGATATAGAGCTAAGGGCAAACTCAGAACACCCAGGGACCCTCATCCATAATGCAGGGTGAGGCCATAGATTACCTTCTGTAGTGATAACCAAAAAGGAAAAGGATGGGAGAGGGGAGAGACATTGAAGTAGAAGGGAGAGCCATTACCGACCAGGACAGTGGCAACCCAGAAGTGTCCCCATTGTCCCTTCCTGAATGGTCTATGGCTACAGGAATCTGCCCACAGCAGGGTAGTAGGCAGTATCAATTTATCAGCTAATTAAGAAGTATGGGGGGGGTAAGATTTAAAAGTCTGGTAGATGCTAATAGCCCCAGTTCCAGTAATCTATATGCCCTTAGCAGACTTCTGCTTATGTTATCATTGTACTTATACCTTTTGCCACTTTTAACACTTGATGCTTCATTTCAATCCTACCCTCGAGCCTTTCCCCCTCTACCCCTCACTCCTGCTTCTTCCCTGCTCGCGCATCTTCAAGCTCTTCCCCTGCTCCTCTTCACCTTCCCTCTTCCACCCCCCCACCCATTCTCTTTTCTCATGCCACCTCTTTTGTAACTTCTTCCCCCTTCCCCCTACATTTCTCTCTCTTATCTCACTCCCACCCATATTATTCTCTCTCTCTCTTGGGTTTTCGACAAGGCCTGCTAGGGTGCCCCCTCCCCTGGCTAAACACCACCTCTTCTCGCTCTACTATTAATGTTTCTTCCTGCCCCTCACTTCGCCAGCACTCCCCCTTCTGTCTGCAAATGCCCCATTTCCCTCCATCCACCCCCCTCCCCTCATCTCTCTCTCTCTATCCCCATTACCTGCTTTAACTCCACTCCACCTCCTGTGCAACTCATTTTCTTCTCCCTCTTGTTTCTCCCATCCCCCAACTTACACACCATTACTTTCTCTCCTAGATTTTGACAAGGCCTCCCAGGCTGCCCTCTCTTCTAGCACACTGTACTGTACTGTATATTGAGTAACATGCAGTGCTATTTTGATTGCTTTCAATGTATTTTTTTTAAGTATATTCTTGATGTCCGTTATTTACTTATCCATTGTTTACCTTGTTTTGTATTTGTACTACTGCTGTGGAACCTTTGTAAATTAGTTGTATTGCTCAAAGGTGTTGTTATCCAAGACTCAATAAATAAAATAAATACTAGAATAACTTAACTCCTAATGCAACAGGCAATACAGTACACTAGCAATGGACACTACCCATAGACACAGTGGGAGCTCGTCTGTGAGGAGAGGGAAGGGAACAGTGGATATAACTGGATGGGGCAGGGAACAGGGAAAAGGAGAAAAAGAAACTGGGAAGGAGGGTTAGCAGGGTGCTCCCACAAGCATAACTGCAATTAAGCACAAGACTAAACACTGAACAGTTACAAGCTTAGCAACAGTGACCAGTATACTGTACTGCTCAACAGGTGCATCAAGAGATGAGACAAGTTGCAGTAATACTGTCAGCTTTAGCAATGTTAGGCTCCACAGGGAAGCCCACAGAGGCAAGGCAGAATGTTTGTGTAACAGCTCTTTGACTCACCTTTGGCTTTTCCAGGGCCCTCAAAGTCCTCACAACACACACTTCCAAGGGGGCTGGCCTGGGTTGGAAATGTTAGTGGTAGGGTAGCATGGTGCCTCCACCCGAGGGAGTGATAGGGAATACCTGCAGGTAAATAGCAGGTTATCACCCCCTGGGAAAATGCTTTAGCTGCCCACCAAACAGTTCCCCACATGCAATGACAATACCACCCTTCTTTATACTAACACTCTAGACCATCATATAACCTGAACAATAACAGTATTTTTGTAGCCCAGGCATCGTATGCCAGTGAGCTACTACCCCTGCCTGTTGACCTTCACACAGGTTACGGGGCCTGGGTCCTGCTACAGTGGTATTTGGGGGTTCTGTCCCAGAAGATGAATAAAATAGTGTGGTGCCTCCACCCAGAGTAAACTGCAGTGGGCCAGGTGTGTGACTGGTACAATCCCCTGGGGATGCTGCACCTACCCACCTCCCCTTCCGCCCATACCACACACTGGATTCCAAACAGTTTCCTAGTACCATATACCACATACACTTTACATTTGTGCCCCACAAAACACCCTTCACACAGCAATTTCAAACAACAAAACAACACGTTATTGTGGGGAAGGGCTAGGGTCGGAGTACCTGGAAAAGAGATAGCTATGGAGGACAAAATAGTTAGAAAGTGAGTTGTAACAATTAATAATATAAGGGCCCATAGGCCAGGCCACCCCAGATGTCCACCCCCACTGGTACCAGTGAATTCCCTCTGTCCTTTCTGGGTATGCAAGAGTTTGTAGGCTTGCTTGATGCTGCGGGTTGGCTGGCATTGGGGCCCTAGGAACGATGCAACTGACTGTTAAACAAAATAAGCAATTCTAACCCCAGTAATACTCAGGTATTCATAACTTTCTGCAGTAAGCCTGGAGGGTTGGACTGCCTGGAGAGAATGAAACAGATGCAAATGATGGAATCATCTGCACGTGACAACTTTTCAAATGCTGCCCTATACTAACTGCCAATATTCTAAACCTCCTCAGATTTTAATCTCCACCTGAACAGTCTGGTCGCTCAGAGTGTTGCTCTTCAATCAACTGTTTGACGTGAAGAAACTTATAAAAAATATATAAGTATCGTTTCTATTTCATTTGCTGCCTTATATTAATTGTTTTACTATAGCTAAACTTAGTTTTATAGATATTTAGTTGTTTTTGCCAGTTCCTCTTGGTTCAGAATAACCGGGAGGGAACCAGTTAGTTTTCCATATTTTAGGGTTTTTCTGACACAAAGCCCAATTTATTTTTGGTTAAATTTAGTTTAAAAGTGATTTTTTGTAATCGTAGTTTTCGATTACTGAACCACTAATACCGGTTCCAAATTTTCTATCGGTTCAGTTCCTCCGGTTCCTCTTCAGTTCCAGAACCGACCGCAACCGCAAGTGTTATTATTTAAATCTTTTTTACTTAGCAGTTATCTTTTTTATCAGTTCAATGGCATAAAAACCGAAGAAAAAGACTGGTGAGCCCGGTTTTAAAAACTGTACACAATGTGGGGTCGTTTTTGCAAAGGCAGATAAGCACACTATGTTTTTAGCTTGTCTGGGATATGAGCATCTTAAAGAGGATTGTGAAATCTGCCTGACTTTCCCCAAAAAAACTATTGAAAAACACCTGGAACGGCTGAAAAAGAAGCTCACCAAGGGTCCCTCTGGCTCACCAGCCAATACTCTCTGTTATTGTGGCTGAACCCACATCTGTTGCTCCTTCCTCCCCTGAGACGTGTGATAAAGCTACCAAGAGGAATTCTGAACCGGCTAGCTCCCCGGTTCCTTCTAAAAAAGCATGAAAGCTAAAGCATACAGAACCCCCAAATATTGATCAGGGGACTTCTGTACCTGCTAATATTATGCCTTTCCCTCAGGAAATCGCACAGGCTTTTAAAGTCATTCAGGCTTTGCAGGGCTTAGTGCCCCCTGCTCAGCAACCACCTGTTCCAGCAGGACAGCCTGGCAGAATTCCCCTTATTAAAGAAGAGTAATAGATCGAGTATGAGGAGGATGAAGGGGGAACCCATCTTTTATTTATTTAGTTTTTGTTGACCAGGTAAGTGCACTAGACAAATCCTGCCTATTTTCAGGCACAACCCGTGGGAGGGGGATACAGATGAATGCCAACTAACCTTGAACCAGATTAAGCTGTTGGTGGTATTTTTAGTGAATGAGGGAAATTTGGCCAGGACACCGGAGAAATTCCCCTACTCTTTGGAGGCAGAGGGCACTGTGTGGCTGAGCAGTGTTACTGCTCAGTGGCATCTGGAGCTTTGACTGAGGAGGACGTGCGGGAGGCTAAGGAGTGGGTCTCCTCCTTGGCTCCCTTGGAAATTTAAAAATGGAGACCAGCGCTGAGGAAATGCGGAGAGAAGAGGCAAAAGTATCGAAGGAGGTAAAAGAAAATGCAGAGGACTCATGTGGTTTCCCGAGTCCAGGAGCAGCAACAAGGAAATAAGCTTGAGGAGTATGATATGGAGCATGTTTTACAATCCCAAGTTGATGAAGCGGAACACTGCTACCAAGCGGCGAGGATGCGTTTACAGGAGGCACAAGAACGTAGGAAGGATTTGACGGTGGAACAGGAAATGGAAGAACAGGCTGTAAACATGGAGACAGATGGAAAAGAAGGAGAGAAGGCGGGTGAGAAGAGTGTTAGTCGAGATGGCGTTTCTGTACATACTGAGTATGCAGGCAAAAAGGGGGAGAATCGAGAGGCAGGGAGAGATGGAACTTTGGAGCAGCAAACAGGAATTCCGGGGGAGAGAAGAGGGAACTGGACAAAATGACTGAGCAAATAGCAGACACAGGTAGTGTTCCAGCTTATTCTAACCAGATTGTGTTACCAGTTGTAACTTTCACGATTGGGTCCTCTGTAGGAGGTTCAAAGAGAACTGTAAAAGAAGGGGGAAAAAGCAGAAAGCCACAGAGCCGAGTGGTGGATGGGCCCAGCCAGGAGCAAGATCGACTGCAAGTAGGAAAAGACCCAGATAACTGGGTAGAAACAGCCTTGCAAGCTGCAGGATGGGTGAAAAGCCCTACAGGGAATGGGTAGGATGCAAATCTCAGTAAAGATTCTTCTTCTATAAATTCTGGAAGTTTAGAAGACCCCCCTCCACCCCCTTCCTGGGGTTACAGTAACTCCCTCATTACCCCCGGGACAGCTCTCCCCTGTAGAAGAAGAAATGTTTTCACAAGATGACCCTCATCCTTTGCTACAGAAAATTAGGGAGCAAGAATCAGAAGGTACTGAAGACTTGCTAGAGGGAACTGAGAAAGGAGAAGAGGTAGTGCACCAGGGACCACTTCTGTGAATGCGTCTGAGCATGATTCTCTGGTGCAAACTCTGATAAAGTCTGGCATGGGAAGGTGACAGAATATTAATTTACGGCTAATAAGGGCCCTTTGATGGAACCTGCAGAAAGACGAAATGCTGTACGATTAAAATATAGGGGTGATGTAGATGCACTTCCAGACAGGAAATTTGTGGGTGGAGTCTTGTTGAAAGACAGCATGAAGTTTTATGCTTATGAGATTTACGCTTTAATACATGTGCCAGGGGATGTGATATTTGATGTTAGCTTTAAACATCCAGCAGGGCTAGAAAGATTTTGGAAACAATACCGGCTAATTAAACTTTCACCTTTATGGGGGCCTTTTTTGGTGATACCACTAACAAAACCCCTAACTAAAAAAATGATGGTTCTTTTTCGTAATGAAGGGGTAAACGTTGCAGATATCACATACTGGTTACAACAGCACTGTACTATTAAAGGTTTTCCTGAACCTATTTTAGATGAAGAACAGTTGTGGATGGGGGGGGGATGGAAATATCAAGTAGTATTGAAGTTAGTGAATGGTCAAACTAATTATTTACCAAATTGTTTTTTTCTGGGCAGGGATGGGGGTGATCTTCTATCCTGGGCAACCGAGGGCTTGTTTTAAATGTGGAGATGTGGGTCACCTGGGTAATGTATGTGATAAACAAAAATGCCAGTTGTGTGGGGATTTGGGGCATGTAGGGGCTCATTGTCGCCAACCATTAAAATGCAACCTATGCGAGGAACAGGGGCACTCTTTTCATACCTGCTCATGGGCCTCACACAACAATGTAGACAGTTCGGTTAGAGCAGAGCAAGATATATATGTAGCTGCAGCGCAAAAAGAAAAAATGAGGATGGTTGATTTGTTGACAAAGGTTCCTATTAGAATTCCATTACCACAAAGGGCTCCAAGGAAGACAGGGAAGGCTGTGACTAAGAAAAAAGTAGGAGAAAAGGATCTGGAGGAAGAGATCCAAAATGGTATACAAGATGGAGGTGAGGAATTGGGAATAGAGGAGGAGGTAGAAATAGTACAGGAGACAGATCAGGTAGCAGATATGGGAGAAGAAGGTACTTCTATGCCCCGGTACAGTTAGAAACAGATTTTCAGAGGGTGACTAGATCCAAGGCAGGAAAGTTACTAACAGCTGCCTCAATACAAATGAAAAAGATGGAGGAAGTAGCAGTACAGAACTCGTATGCTCTATTGTTTGAGGAAGGGATGGAGGAGGATGGCTGTGAATCAGATCTTTCCTCAGTGGCTTCCTCACAAGCAGATGGAGTTTCAGAGTCTGGTCCCCCAGAAAAACTTAAAACTAGGAAAAGGAAAAAGAAAAAATGAGTAATAGTGAATATTTTCTAAATTTTTTTTATAAGGTGGTTATGGCTATTTCTTTCTGTACAGTTAATGTTAATAGCATAAAGGCCTATTAGAGAAGGTAGAGCACCTTTCTGAGTGTCAGCATAGGGGGTGGGCAAGTTATTTTGCTACAAGACACTCGGCTACATTCTTTAGCTGAAGTACGAATTGCACAGAAAGATTGGAGGTGGGGTGTTTCGTATTGGTCGATAGGAGAGGAGCAGTGCTCTGAGATAGGGGTGCTTTTGAAAGGAAGTGTTCATGTACTACATGTGTATGATCTAATACCAGGAAGGATCATGGTTATGGATGTGATTCTACAGAAGAAGTTTTTTGGATCATAAACATATATGCCCCACAGACTAAAGCAGAGAGATCTGAAGTGTTCAGACAATTAGAGCCTTACTTAAACACTTCAAAATTGGTATTATGGGGAGGAGATTTTAATTGTGGGCTTTCACATAGAGATTGGGGAAGGGCTACACAAAAGATTTTCAGTGATACCAATACTTTGCGAGCAGTCATGCATAGAAATAACATAAAAGATGTACAGTATATGACATCCTGCAACAGGAGCCAAAACATACTTTTTTTAAAGGTAAACAATCTACTAGGATAGATTTTTGGTTAGTATCAGCAAGAATGACTTGTCAAAGGGTGGAGGTGCAACCTTTGGAAACCTCTGACCATTTGGTAGTTACCTTAAGGTTAGAAGAAAGACAGAAGTTAATGGTAGGGAGGGGTTGTTGGAAAATGAACATTTCTAAATTACAGGATGCCATGGTAGAAAAATCTATAAAAGAGCTGTTTCAGGCAAGAAAGGATATATGTTTCATGTAAGAGAGTCCAATAGAATGGTGGGAAGACATAAAGAGGGATTTGCAGGATTGGTATGGCACCTTTACGAAAAGACAAGCTAAGCATAGATACATTGGGCCAGATATTCAAAAGGGTTGCGCCATGCACAATAGGGTTGCGCCTGCGCAAGTCCGAACTTGCACCATTCTGCGATATTCAGCAGGAGGCAGTTGCGCCACTGAAAACAAGCTGAGCAACAGCGCAATGCAAATGAATGCATGCTGAACTGGAGGGGGAGGAACCATGCATAAACTGCACAGCCCGATATTCAGCCGGACTGTGCAGAGTTGTGCAGGTGCAACTCCCAACCTGCGCCTGCACAACTTTGAGCCAAAAGAAAAGGATCAGTCGAGGGCCACCCACAGGTGAGCTGCCGCATTGCAGGGTGCAACACAGCAGCTGCCACCTGTGGCTGGCCCTCAACCCACTCCCTGTGCCCCCCTGCAGCCGTCGCGGGCAAAAGTGTAAAATTCCCCACTGGCCCAATCGTGGGCCAAAGGCAGAAAAAGACCCCCCTCCCCGACTGGCCCAATGCGGGCATAAGCTTAAACCCCCCACCAGCCCGGTCGCGGGCAGAAAAGTGTCCCCGAACATATCTCTGGTGGTCCAGTGGACCGCTAAGCCTGATACGTGGGCAGCAAATGTTTAAACACCCCCCAAACATATCCCTGGTGGTCCAGTGGACCGATAAGCCCAATCGGGCTGCAGAGTTTTAACCCCTCCTCCTGAATGTATCCCTGGTGGTCCAGTGGACCACTAAGCCCGATCACAGGCAGAAAATGTATAAACACCCCCGAACATATCCCTGGTGGTCCAGTGGACCGATAAGCCCGATCGGGCTGCAGAGTTTTAAACCCCCTCCTCCCAAAGCGTATTCCTGGTGGTCCAGTGGACCGATAAGCCCGATCGCAGGCTGCATTAGTTTCGCGACCCCCAGACCACATCCCTGGTGATCTAGTGTCCCCCACCCTACCCACCCACGAAGCCCCACCACCCGCCCCCCCCACAGCGGTGGGTGGCAGCATCCACCACCAGCCCGCCGCCCCCACGGACTGACTGCCCGTGAAGGCTACACCCATTGGTGCAGAGCAAGAGCCAATGGGCATGCAGCCCATACCGTACAAGTCAGTCCAGATTTGTGAATAATTAATTCATTCACAAATTCATTCATTCACAAATCTGGACTGCCTTGTACAGTATGGGCTGCACGCCCATTGGCTCTTGCTCTGCACCAATGGGGCAGCCCTACCGGCAGTCAGTCAGCGGGCGGCAGGTGGTGGGATGCTGCCACCTGCCAGCTGCGGAGGGAGCGGGTGGTGGGGTTTCATGGGTGGGTGTGGGGGACACTAGATCACCAGGGATGTGGTCTTGGGAGGGTCGCAAACCAATGCAGCCTGCAATCGGGCTTATCGGTCCACTGACCACCAGGGATATGTTCAGGGGGTGTTTAAACATTCCCAGCCCGCGATCTGGCTTAGCGGTCCACTGACCATCAGGGATACGCTTGGGGGACGGGACACTTTGCTGCCCGCGATCGGGCTGGTGGGGGGTTATTTCAGCATTTGCCCTTGATCGGCCAGTCGGGGGAGGGGAGTTTAATGCTTTGCCCGCAATCGCCAGTGGGGATTTTACCTTCTCGCCTACGATCAGGCTGCAGTGGGCGCCGGTCCTCGACGCTGCTGCCTGGCAGGGTGCCAGGCGCAAGTCCTCAGGGATCGGTGCACCTGCATGCTAATGGCATGCAAATGGGACCATAAACAGATACAAATGGCCCCCCTGCACCTTGCATGAATTATGGCCCATTTGTATGTCACCTTTGAATATCAGAAATTTCGCGTTGGCGCAATGGTATAGCCACCGCAAGTTGAATACACCACTCTGACCACTTGTGGTGGCGCAAGTTCACTGCACCATGCACAGTGGCTGTGGCGGGGGTGATATTCGAGGGGTTGCTCAGGCGCGCTCATTTGAATATCGCTCACAACCACACCTGTAACTATTTTGTGTGCAGGGGCTTGCGCCACAAAATAGCACAGTTTGAATATCTGGCCCATTGCATATCTAGGACTATGGGCGAAATATCTACAACTCCTAGCACAGGTGGGGGATAGAGAGTGTAAGATAGCAAGGATTCAAAATGTAAAAAAATCAGATGAGGCAGTATTTAAAGGAAACAGTTAAAAAAATGACAAATCAACAGAAATATAGAACGCAAGGCACAAAGGAGGAAGTAAATCCTTATGAGGGAGGGACACAAGGGGTTAAAAAAGTGACTATGACAGGTCTTAGAGACAGGCAAGGGACTCTAAAGGACCATAATCAAGACATTATGCTTATTATACAACAGCATATGGCAGAAACTTTTCAGAAAGAAAGGAAGGAAAATCAAGAATTTCTTACAGGAATAGAGATACCGGCGTTATCAAGAGAGGAGAAAGAAGGTTTAGTTGCTCCGATTTCAGGGTTAGAAATTCGGGATGCTATTTTACAACTATCTGCCAAGACGACTCCTGGACGGGATGGGATACCAAATGACTTTTATAAGCGTTACATTGAGATTTTGGTTCCCTGTCTAGAAGTGCTTTACAATGCCATTTGGGAAGAGAGAAGGCCTGCCCCCTCGATGCGGATGGGAGTGATGTTTTTTCTCTTTAAGAAAAGGGACCCATATGAATTAAAGCATTGGAGGCAGTTAACGTTATTAAATACTGATTACAAAATACTGGCAAAAGTACTTACAAAAAGATTGGCACATATAGCACAGAAAATAATTGTTCAGGAGCGGACTTGTGCAGTCCCAGGTAGAAATGTTGTACAAAATCTGGTATTTATTAGGGAGATTGTGGAGCAAAGTTTAGGGAAGAATCTAAGCGGGTATTTAATGGCAGTAGACCAAGAAACTGCTTTCGATACAATTAGATAGGAATACCTTTGGAAAGTATTGCACCATTATGGGATCCCTCAAAGTTTTATAGAGATAGTGCAGGTATTGTATAAAGAGGTTCAAGCTGTACCTTTGGTGAATGTTTTTTTAAGGGTTCCGATTTATTTGAAAAATTGGGTAAAGCAAGGTTGCCCAATGAGCCCCTTATTGTATGTCTTTGGTTTGGACCCTTTATTATGGAAAATTGGGCAAACCAAGGACATTAAGGCTATAAGGAACAATAATGGGTATGCATTTCCAAAAGTCTCAGCATATGTGGATGATTGCATTTTTACTGTGGCAGATGGAAAATCAGGAGCTAATATTTTGACAATAGTGCAAGAGGTTTATAATACAACAGGCATCAGAGTTAATATGAATAAAAGTATTGTTCTGATTTTAGGGAATAGTAAGAATATAAAAGATTTTCCAATTCTGATGACAAAGGACCAAGTGAAACTTTTGGGTATATATTTTGGCACAAAGGAGTCAGAAGTTCAAAATTGGAATGAGGTTTATGACAAAGCAAACCTTAAAGTACAGGCATGGTTATCTTGGAAAATGTCTAAAAAAAAGAGGGTGTATCTCTTGAGAGCATACATAGCACCTATTTTTTGTATGTATCCCATGTACTTCCCTTGCCATACAATATTCACACAAAAATTTTGAGTTTGTTTTTCCAGTTCCTATGGGGTAGTAGGTTAAATCCAGTCAAAAGAAATCACACATACAGGGTTAAAAAAGAAGGAGGGTTGAATATGTTACATCCCCTAGTTTACCTATTTGGTAATTTATTTTTAGCTCTATTTTTCCTTTGTTATCACAGACAACAGGGTTAGGGCAAGTTTGTATGCAGCTTTGGGGCAAACCTTTTTTAACAGCATGGGGGAGAGGGAAATGGCACCCCACAGAATGGATGCTCCCTAGTTATGTACAAACTACAATCCGGTATATTAGAACCTGGAAGATAGAGTTGGCATGGTGTATGGGGAAAGGGAAGAAAGTGTTTTATAAGGCAATTTTGGATGCTTGGTATCGAGAGGACCCAGTGTTTAAGGTATCTTCTCTAGTTGATACCGCCTTGTTGTTGGAAGGAATGATAGCGCCAAGAATACCTTTGAAAATGCAAGATTTTGCTTGGCTCTTTGGTCATCAGAAATTGCAAGTTAAAAACAATCAGAAGCATAAGCAAATAGATGAGAGAGAGTGTGGAGAACAAGCTTGTGCTGGGGTTGTGGAGACAGTGCAGCATCTTTTTTCTTGACTGTATTCATGTACAGGATTTTTGGAAATTGCTGTCGTAATTATGGGGGGAAAGTTAATTTTATTAATAAATTATGATGTTTTGGTTCTAGGGCAAATCCCGGCTACATGGGCGAAATGGGCAAACAGTACAGTCCATATTATATTGGTATGTATAAAATGGTCCATATGGCAGGCGAGATGCCTGAGGTTTCTACAAGGTAAAGTAGTTCAACAACAAGATGTTTTTTCCAAATACAGCATGAATTGGACAGTATTTATGAATATGAAAAGCGCACCCTAGGGCAAGATGTACTTGAGAAATTATGGAAAAATGTTGACTGGGTGGGGTAGGGGTGCTTTATAGTAAAGATGAGGGTTCTGGCTATATGGAAGAATTATAAGGTGACACATGGAAGATAGTAGCTAGTATATTTTTTTGGATATCTTTTGGTGATGTTAACCTTTAGTAGTTCTTGGGATATGGAAAAGAAAGAAGAGTTTGTTATATAGATTTATTGTTTGCAAGTGTTTTTTCTGTGTTTTTTTTCCCTTCTTTTGAGCCATTAAGAAATTTTAGTGTGACTTAATGTTATCATAGATTGTGATGATGTGTTACTTCGGATTTTGTTTTTGAATATTGAATAAAAATTTCCCCTACTCTTTTCGATAAGTGCCATGGGATCTTTAACATCCACCTGAACTACCACCAATCCAGGCAGATGGGACCTCGGCTTAATGTCTCATCCAAGGTACCCAAGGTATCCCCGGAACAAGAATTTGGTTCACTCCCTAGAACATCTGAAGATTTTTCTTCTCACTTTACTTTCGTGAGAAAAATGGCAGATGCCCTAGACATCTCCACAAGAGAAGAAGTGGAGGATGAGGAGGAAATAGAGTATCTGGAGATGATGGGTTTGACTCCCACCCAAGCCCTCCTCCTCCCAGTGAACAAATTCTTTAAAAAAGATGCTCTAAAACTGTTGCAAACCCCAAATTCTGTCCCCCCTCTGGATAAGAGAATGGACAAGAAATATCAGTTGGAGAGGGAAGAGTTCCTTTTTCCCCATCCAGATCATAAAGGGATCATTCAACAAGCAGCCTGTGATAAGGCAAGAGTCCCTCTGGCATCCCACCCACCAGACAAGGACTCTAGAAAAATAGGTAGTATGGCTAAGAAAGGGTACCTGTCAGCCTCCCTAGCCATATGACAGGCTAACTTTCAGGCCTATGCTGCCCAGTACCAAAAGTCCCTGTGGCAGTCAGTTTTGGAAATTTCTCAGAAAGCTCCCTCACCCCTATCTGATTACCTAGCAGAAACAGCTAGGTTTGGGCTAGAGGCAGCTAAGTACCAGCTCCAGATGACTGCTGATACCAACGACACTGCAGCCAGATGGATGGCAAATACAGTAGCCCAGAGGAGATTTGCTTGGCTGAGAGTCACAAATCTCACTGCTGATACAGTCTAAGGCCCTGGATTTTCATTTAGAGGGAAATGCTCTTTTCGGAGAATCTACAGTGGCATACATGAAGAAGGTGGATGAGTAAAAGGCCACTTACAGAAGCAACTCTAATAGAGAGAGCTTCTCCATCCATGGAAGGGAAGGCCAGGGCAGGTCCTTCCACACCAGGCCCTTTTTCCAGCCAGTGGCCACACACAGTATCAACAGTACCCACAGCAGAGGTACTTAAGGGGCAGGGGTCGAAGGGGTTCTAGGCATGAATCTCAAGCACAGTCTCAAACCCAAGCCAAGCAGACCCCCTGAAGTACAGGCTGCCTCCTCACTCCCTGTTGGAGGCAGACTTTCCCACTTCCTCCAGGCTTGGCTGAACATCACCACAGACAAGTGGGTCCTGGAGGTAGTGGGTCAGGGTCTGTCTCTGGCTTTCGAATCCCTTCCTCCTCCTCTATCAGCCAGGGGTTTCAGTGCATCTTCCCTGGCAGAAAAGAACCTGCTGGAGGCAGAGGTCCAGAAACTGTTACTTTTAAAAGCAGTGAAACCTGTCCCAAGCTTACTGAGAGGAAGGGGCTTTTACTCCAGATACTTCCTCATCACAAAGAAAAGTGGGGAGTGGCAGCCTGTATTGGATCTCAGAGCCCTAAACAGGCATCTGAAAAAGCCAAAGTTCAAAATAGTAACTTTGGCATTGATTCTGCCAACAATCCAGAAAGGGGATTGGTTGGCATCACTGGACTTAAAAGATGCCTATTTCCACATTCCCATAAGGGAGTCTAACAGAAAATATCTCAGGTTCAAACTCCCTTCAGCTCATTACCAGTTTTCAACCCTGCCTTTTGGCCTTTCTTCGGCCCCAAGGGTGTTTACAAAGTGCCTAGCACCAGTGGTAGCACACCTTCATAGACAGTTTTTCCATATACAATTGGTTGGTGGTGGGCAAGTCACCACAATAGGTCACTCAGTATCTAAGCCTTACTCAAGGCCTGTTGGAATCCTTGGGGTTCATTATCAATCTCAAAAAGTCAGTCCTCATTACTGCACAAAAGTTGCAGTTCATAGGGGCAGAGATAGACACCTTGCAGGGCAGGGCCTACCTCCCTCTGGACAGAATCAGAAATCTTCAGCTAGTGGCAAATTCCTTCACCTTGAACAGAAGCAAGCCAGCAAGACAGTTCTTGCAACTTCTGAGTCATATGACTGCATCCACAGCCACAGTGCTTGGTTCAAGGTTTCAAATGAGGGACATCCAGTTCCACCTCAGGGCTCACTGGAGTCAAAGAAAAGATTCTCTTTCAAAACCCATTCCGGTCACAAGTACTTTGCTGCAAGCTTTGCAGTGGTGGAAGGAAGTACCCAATTTAAGGGAAGGTGTTCCCTTTCAGAAAGAATACCCCTCAGTTGTTCTCACAACAGATGCATCCCTACTGGGCTGGGGCACCCACTTGGGAGACCATACAAACAAGGGTACTTGGTCAACCACAGAGTCCCTCCAGCACATAAACTTGCTGGAACTCTGGGCTGTTTTTCTGGCTCTAAAAACCTTTTCAGGACTAGTAAAGTCGAAGGTTGTACAGGTCAGAACAGACAATGCCACCACAATGTACTACATCAACAAACAGGGATGCACCAGGTCAGGGCCCCTTTGCACAGA
The DNA here is from genome assembly GCA_016271365.2 of Neoceratodus forsteri. NCBI lineage: Eukaryota > Metazoa > Chordata > Ceratodontiformes > Ceratodontidae > Neoceratodus > Neoceratodus forsteri. Next base: position 77,093,221 of record CM028133.1, on the reverse strand, counting down.
GGCCATGAAAATCTGGTCCCTGGAGTACTCTTTGGGAGTCTCCCTGCAGGCAATCCATCTACCAGGAAAGGGCAATACCTTGGCAGATGCCTTAAGTCGAATCAACCACGCCCATCATGAATGAACTCTGTCCAAACAGGTGGTGGAAATAATTTTCCGAAGGTGGGGCACTCCAGAGGTGGACTTATTCGCATCCCACCATAACCACCACTTGCCACAATACTGCTGCAGGCCACCAGATCAGGGTACTCTGCCCTGGATGCCCTGACTCTAGATTGATCAGGGAGGTTCCTGTACGCTTTCCCTCCCTTTCCCCTGGTTTTCCGGGTGTTACTCAAGCTCAGGTCCCACTCAGCATCTCTAATCCTAATAGCCCCGGATTGGCCCAGGCAGCCATGGTACTCTCTAATGCTCTCCATGTCTGTGGCTAAACCGATACGACTCCCTCTGAGGCACAATCTATCGACCTCCACCCAGGAGACTCTGTTATACCCAAACCTCAAGTCCCTCAACCTTAAAGCTTGGTTCTTGAGGAACTAGAATATGCTGACTTGCCACTCTCTGAATCAGTGCTTCCCAGTCTGAGGGGCTATAGGAAACCCTCTACTAAGAAAACGTATTCTTCAAAATGGAAAAGGTTTTCAATCTGGTGTTCGACTACAGATTTGATTCCATTACAGGCTGGGGTCCCAGCTGTTTGGGATTACCTTTCTCATGTACACTCTCAGGGTCTACAACCCAATTCACTCAAGGTACACCTTGCAGCATTGTCTGCTTACACTTCTGCTGGTGCCAGGGTAACATTAGCTTCAGACCCCATTTTTTGAAGGTTCTTCAAGGGTTTGGCCCATTTGCACCCTCCTCACAGGGCACCTGTGCCAGCACGGGACCTTAATATTCATATAGCTAAGCTCATTGGGCACCCCTTTGAGCCTATGGCTACAGCTCAACTTAAATATGTCACTTGGAAAACAGTTTTTCTAGTGGAAATGACTTCTGCAAGAAGAATAAGTGAGCTCCAGGCTCTCTCTGTGGAGCAGGATTATATCTCTTTTCACAGAGATAAGATAGTTTTGAGAACAAATAGAAAATTCGTACCAAAGGTGGTCTCTGATTTTCACCTTAACCAATTCATTACCCTACTTGTCTTTTTCACTGAGCATTCTACTTCTGGTGAATAAAGACTTCATAGTTTGGATGTAAAGAGAGCTCTCAGTTACTATAATACAGCCACTAAGGACCATAGGCAGGACAGGAAACAGTTGTTTCTGACCTATGGGGATATGGGAAAAGGTAATCCAGCTTCTAAGAGATCTATTTCTCGCTGGATAGTCCAGTGTATTCAGTTCTGCTATACAAAAGCTGGTAGGGAGCCCCCAACAGGGTTGAGGGTGCATTCCAACAGGGGACCAGCTGCTACTCTGGCAGCTGAGAGAGATGTTCCACTGGTAGATATCTGTAAAGCAGCTACCTTGAAGACAGTACACACCTTTACAAAGCATTACAATCTGGATATCCAGTCTAGAAGTGATGCTAGGTTTGGCACAGTGGTCCTGCAAAGTCTATTTCCTAAATAAATGTTCTGTGCCCACCTCCAGTGGTACTGCTTTGTAGTCTGCAGAAAGTTATGAATACCTGAGTATTACTCGGATTAAAAGAAAAAAATACTCACCTTAGTAATCTTGTTTCTTCCCAGTGATACTCAGGTATTCATAACTTCCCACTCTACCTCCCCTTCCAGAACTCAAGCCTCTGCACTCCCACATGCTGCACTACCACAAAAGGGTACATCACTATGACTGTATATATGTTGCAACATAGTGGTACAAGTTGGTAAACAAGGCTTATGGTCTTTACCTCTCTTCAGGTGATTCTGACATGCTGATTCTTTAAAATGTATGTGTTTTCTCCAGTTGGAGGTTTTTTCTTATTAAAATTGAGGTTATTTTGAATTCTGTTCTCTAATCATAAATACTTGCAGTATTTTACTGCATGGCTTTGTCTATTCAGGCTCCTAGGAAATATGAGGAGGTCTGGAACATTGGCAGTTAGTATAGGGCAGCATTTGAAAAGTTGTCACATGCAGATGATTCCATCATTTGCATATGTTCCATTCTCTCCGGGCAGTCCAACCCTCCAGGCTTACTGCAGAAAGTTATGAATCTCTGAGTATCACTGGGAAGAAACAAGATTACTAAGGTGAGTAATTTTTCTTACTCCCCTTGATTTGCAAGTGCAAACTCTGGGCACTCACGGTCATGGAGGTCTTGAATGTTCCTGGTGCAGAAGGCTTCCATCAGGGGACTTCAGATCCGGAAAGGCAGAACAAATGGGCAGCAGAGGGTATTCTGAAGACTTGAACTTGATTGGAGGTCTGCCCGCTTGTCCCTTTGAGTGAAGATCTGGTTGTTTGTCACCTTCAGCCTATTCAGGCCCGTGGCAGAGCTCCCATGCAAGGCCCACCAAACTGCAGAGGATCCAGACCTAGGAGTGGCTCCACAGCCCAGCTCCCTCACAGGTCATGGGGGTGTCCAAGCTCCCCTAGCATGCACTGGTAGCCCACAGTAGCCAGCAGACCCCACTTGGTGGGGGTTAGCAAGTTCTCTACCTGTCTCTGAATTTAAGCTGGAACTCTCTTAATTTCTCTTTCCTCTCAGCAGGGAACAGCTCCACTGTGCAGCCAGAACAGTTCTCCAACCTTTTTGTTTTCCATACCATTTAGCACAAACTCCAACTCAGATCAACAGTTCCTGTCCTCAGCTGGATTTCAGCAACAGCAACAGGTCCATGAGACATGGGGCACCTGCTCACCTTTTCTCTCTTAAAGTCTCTCTGCTTTAAATCAGCCTCTACATTTTCTCTGGCTTACTCACAGTTTCTGGCTAACCACTTTCCCAGCTCAGAGTGGTTCTGTTAGTCCCAAACTGGTGCAGGATGGCGGCAACAGAAGTCTCCACTTAAACCAGCAAACTCCAACAATATGTCTGGAACACTTAACACAGATGCACAAACTCTCTGAACAACGAGAATATTTCTCCTCTATTTCTCTGACAAACTCCGCTTTACTCCGTTTTAGGCCCTGTGAAAGGCCTTAGATCAATTCTCAGGTAACACTAAGTCCTCCTGACTTGATCAGAGCCCAGCCACAGGCTGACTCGACTGCCCAAAGTCTCTGGGTGTCCTCCCCAGAATCCTGCCCTCTGATTGGTCCATTTCAGTCATCAATCACAATCCTTAGCCCTGTTTGATTATCTATTATTAAAGTCTCTTGGCACCTGAAAATAGTATACACCTTCTCCCATATGCCCTTTCAGACAGTTTTGGGCACCTAGTTATCTGATTAGCTGTTCTTGGGGGGGGTGAAAGTACCTTAACATGGCTGCTTACATACAATCTGCCCCCAGTCTAAAATACAGCAGTCCCTTCTTCCTAGCATTATTGCAGCCCAGCAAAACAGTTTATATACATATTTCCTCCCTTTCCTGGAAGCTTGCACTGTCCCCAGCCAAACGACCCCATATGCCTGTTTATCAGCCCCCCCCCCCACAGCCAGTTGCTAGCTCTGGAATACAATCCCCCCAGGAGCAGGGATCCAGCTCATGTTTATGTAAAACACCTTATTAATGTTCATGAGGGCCCCTTTTAGAGAAATGCTCGCTGGCACTTCAAAACTAACTCCATGTGCCGTTTCTCAAGGGTCTCCCCCAGGTATCCGACCTCCATTTACCCTAGCTAGTGGATCAAGAGCACTGGGGAGACATTTGTAAAGCTGCATCCATGGAAAGGAACAGGCTGGCACTACAGTGCATGCATGAACTGGTGGACCTCTTTAAAACACACATTCAGGTCGCCGGTCCTGCGAGTAGACCCCCAGCAGCCTGTTCTGGCCAGAAACAGTGTGGGAATCAAATGAAGGGCAGGGAAAGTAAGGTAAGCCCCACAGGGGAGTTACACCCCTCCCCTTTAAATGTTTGGTATCCCCACCAAGCCCATGGGTAAGAATCTGTAAAGAGTAAAACAATAACCCTTAACATTCAACATGTTGCAAACATTTCTACCTAGACACTTGGTTCCTATCTACTCAGGTATTGAACAATTAGAAACATAAAACACATTGGGCCGGATATTCAGACTACGCCAGGCTGTGGTGCAAGCCTGGGCGCAGCATAACTTGGCTGCGCAGGGGCGTTGACAGGGTGATATTCAACTGAGCTGCGCCATGGCACAGCATCGCTGAATATTGCACCCCGGCCACCCGCAGTGTGCATGGCGCAGTGGCACTGTGCCAGTGCAAGTGGCCAGAGTGGAGCAGGGGGATGTGCTAGCGCAAGTTCCTTTGCACTAGGCGCAACAACCGCGATATTCAAAAGTGCACATGCAAATGGGGCCATAATGCATGCAAGGTGCAAATGGGGCCATTTACATGTCATTATGGCCCCATTTGCATGCAAGTACGCTGATCTCCTGTGACTTGCACCTGGCGCCCTGCCAGACTGCAGCCGTCGGGGACCAATGCCCCCTGTACATCATGGCAAAGTGCCCCACTGCCCGATCGCGGGCATATGAGGAACATAATAAACATCCAATATCACTGGTGGTCCAGTGGAATGCTTGCAGCCCAATCGCGGGCATATGTAGAAGAATATAATCGTCCAATATCCCTGGTGGTCCTGTGGACCACTCGCAGCCCGATTGTGGGCGTCAGTAGAAAATAATGTCACACCAAAACAACCCTGGTGGACTAGCGGTACCCCCCTCCCCACCTGCCCACTGAGCCCCACCGCCCCACTCCCCGCCGGTCAGCGGCGGGCGGCAGCTCCAGACCCGCTTGCCGACTCGCTCACCGCATGATACCATACGTAGGGCTGTGCATGCCCATTGGTCCACAGCGTGAGCCAATGAATGTGCAGCCCGTACCATACTACACAGTCCAGATATGTGAATGGATCCACCCACAGGTGGCAGCTGCCATGTTGCGCCCCGCAATATGGCAGCTCACCTGTGGGTGACCAGCTGTTGCGCCTTTATTTTTTGGCTCACCTGTGTGCAGTGCAGGTAGGGGTTGTGCATGCATGGGCTCAGTACATCCCAGGCTGAATATCGGGATGTGCGGAGTATGCATGGGCACGCCCCTCCTACCTGCGCCGCATACATTACTGATGCGCTCCGGTGCATCGGGATTTGTGCCAGGCTCAATCCCCATTTGAATATCATGCTTTAAGACAGGAGCTGGTGCATGGTGCAAACTGTGTTGCACCATGCACAACCCTCTGGAATATCGGGCCATTATGCACAGTTTGTAAAGTCAAACACTTTACCTCTGGACAGTTATCAAACCCCATGGTATGTATAGCACCCCTGCTTGCACCCCTTTAGTTATTCAGTACCACATGTATTTTGAATACACATTAATAATATATCTTTTACCTTTGTATCCCTTGAGTGAACGTTCACCTTCCCCTTCTTCTTTTTGCCACCTTCCCTTTGGGCCTAGGGGGTTTAGCGTTGGCGAGACACATGTAAACCTTGGGCAATGACCTGGGGGTGACATGTATACCTTTGGGTACTACGAATAGAGGTAGGTCAATGTGGCCCCCGGGGGTATCATAGGTTAACTTGAGTATGGGTTTCACAGTCCTGCCCAGCCTTCTTGGGGTCTCTTGCCTCTCAGTCCTAGTGATCACCTCCTGTTCAGAGGTGGATTCAACATCACTTGCCCCTGTGCCTGTCTCTTTCTCTCCTGTTGCAGGGTGCTCAGTCACCACATCACCTTCAGCACTCTGCTCAGTGGTGCTTTCTTGTGGCCATTCAGAGAATGCAGTCGGACCAGTATTCAAGTCTGAAGTGGGCTCTCCAAAAGGCACTGACTTGGGAGAGCTGCTCTGGAACCACTCAAAAGACTCAGGAGGACTAGTGTTCAAGTTCGGGATGGTCTGTTTAAGGGGCGTAGTGAGAGCAGCTTCCCATTCAGCATCCCATTCCACAGGCACAGGTGAGTCCACTTCTCCAGATTTGCCATCATCCCAAATCTCAGTCTGTCTTGTGGTAAGCCCCTTTTCCGCAGACTCAGTCTCTAATGTCAGGGGTGTTCCCTGAAACAGTCTAGCCAGCTCAAGAATGGGATAGAAACAGACAGGTGGGCCATCAAACTCTCTTTCTGACTCATCAGCCAACTCTTCTCCATCTGTCGCTTCTTCAGCCTGAGCAGGATCCACCTCAGAATACTCATTGTTTGACTCTCTCCATTGTCTGCGTGCAGCAGCTCGGTTAATCGGAGGTATAGAAGAATCTACTGTATCAAGTGCTGAGTCGATCACCTTGTCTCTGATGGGCAGTAGATTATTCCTGTGGTACACTTTGTATCCTCGAGTTTCCTCTTCTGGTCGAATCTTATATACCAGCAACCCTTCCAGTTTCTCCAGTACCACATATGGTGTGCTTCCCCAGTAATCAGCAATCTTATGCTTGGTGGTCGTGAGCCGGCACCTGAGAGGATGACAGCCTGAGAGTATAGCTCTCCCACCAAACATGATCATTTTAATAATATGTGTTAAAGTTAAAAAAAACATTTTGAGTTGGTGATCAGGATACTTTATAAATACCACTGTATTTATTTTTCATGCAGCTTTTCAATTGGCTAAGTATTTTTTTAAATAAATCAGAATAACCCTTCCACGACACTTCAAACTGCCGCAATGCCAAATGACAGCAAGCCTAGGTTGGCTACAGTGGTAGCACTGTCCCGGAGGTCCCCCAGATGGAATTCAGATGCCTCTGTAAGTCCAAACAAAATGAAGTGATCTAGTGGTAAATATCATAAAAACAATAACTTGGTTGGTGATAATATCAACTTTATAAAAGAGAAATTACAGTCTATGCATATAGATATTGTGAGCTTGAAAAGGGAAGCTAGTGTGGAAAAAGGAAAAGCTGAGGTTTTAGAAGAAAGATTAAACACAATCAAGGAAAGACTGGATTACATTGAGGATTCTCTATGTAAAATTGAAGATAAAACAGACTGTAGTTTATCCAAAATTGATGCTTTAGGAGCTAAGGTAGATGACCTGGAAAACCGTAGCAGATGGAACAATTCAAAAATTATAGGGGTACCTGAGTTGATGGAAGAGAATGATATGGTCAGGTTTCTTCAGGAATTTCTCCCAGCTGTTCTAAATTTTAACTGGCCCTGGCCCTTAGAAATCAAAAGGGCACACAGATCTTTGAGAGCCCCCCCAAAGCAGGGTCAAAAGCCCAGACCAATCATTGCCCGTTTTTTTTAAGATTGAATGTTAAAGAAGAAATGCTAGCTGTGACCAGACTGAAAAAGTCATATACTGGGGTAGCAATAGAATTTATTTCAAGACCTTTCGTCAGAAATTGTGGAAAAAAGGAAAATGTTTGGAGATATTCGCTTTGTGCTGCAAAAGCTTGATATTGCTTACTATATCAAGTATCCAGCTGTGCTTGTGATCAGTAAAGGGAATGTTACACACACTTTCAGTACTCAGGAAAAAGCTTGGGGATTCATCATGAAATCATGGCCAGAGGCCTCTGACATTCTTACAAACAGGCCTAACCACTACCCCACTTCAAACATAGCCCAGCAGTCACACATGGAACTCGAAGCAGTAGCGATTCCAGGATAGAATCTCAGTCATGAGCACAGGGTCCTCAGTATAGCACTTACTCCTCCCCCCTCAAAGAAAGGATCACAAATGGAAAACAAACAAACATTCATACCAGTGTTAAAACACATTTCCAGATGTCTCTCTGATCCTAAAGCCCTTATTCCTAAATCAATGGCATGATCTTCCAAAATAGCCAGGAGAGTGCAGCTGGTTTTCCAAAACAAAAATGCGATCTCTAACAACGCTGCACAGCATCAAACAAACTCCATACCACATGCTGGTAGATCTGAGCTCAATACAACAGAAGAATTCTCAATCTACACCCCAGAGAGCCTTAAAAGCTCCTTCAGCCCAGTAGAAGATACGTTTGAACAACCATTCTCACCAAATGATGCAGATCCGGAAGGAAACACCTGAACTTTACAGTCTTCATGATGTGGCTGTTTACTCCGTGGAGAGAAAGCAGAAGTGTTTTTTCGTGGTGGATGGGCGTTAATTGGATGTCCCTTATCACATGATTTACACGGCATTCATATGGGGAAATAATTTAAACATAGCTCTGCTTCTGATTGTATTCCAGGATGATCTATCTAACTTTCTTATTCTGGGTACACTCTGTTTTTATTTGTTCTGTCCTATATGAGGTTTGCTTTGTTTTTGGGTGACTTCAAGAAGGGTCGGGGCAAAGGTCAAGTACGCAAGAATCATACAATGGAAATAGCATTTTTTTAACATACACTGCTCCTGGATTTGGGACTTTCAAAGAAACTTCTTGGTACATGGGTTCTTATAATCTAGTGCATGATTTCTGCTTATAGTAAATGGAATATACTTTACTAGCTATGTGAATTGTGAACAAAGCTTTGCGAATAGTGCTATATTTACTTAAACACTTGAGAAAGTAACATTATATGTCTGCCTTTTTAATCAGACAAAATTGGAAGGGGGAGCATACAGGCAAATAAGTTTATTACTGGATATTAATCTGAGTATTGTAGAAGAGATGTAATTTAGAAATGGAGATGCAGCAATACTTTTCAGTATATCTATTTAATGTTAATTATTTTAGTATGGCCCTTCAAGGCTCCTATCCTTCATTGTCTAGCGGCCATTTATAATGCTGTAATTAGCCTGCCTCGCATGCTTTCTTATTGCACTTCAGCTTTCTTGGAAATATGCCAGACAAAAACAAGCACCATTTTTTGTGTGAATTGAATACTTGTCAGTTTTGTGGGCCAGTGGTTCCTAGGGCTGACCTTTCTAAGAGTTCTCATGCTCTCAACAGATTAGTACTGGAGGGACGGCTCAATACTGGTTGATTTTCCTTTTGCAATGTAAGGCATACCGGGTGGCTTCAGCTAGATCTTCTGGGCAAGGTAAGTATCGATTTGATTTGTGTGAGGATATTTGCCCATGGTTTTTGTGATATATACTTCAGATCACTCGTTATTCTTTTATAGTCCTGAATTTTACATGAAGGCCTTGCTGCTTTTTCCTCGCGTTATAAAGCAAACCCAGTAATTAAGCTGGGTATCTAATACCTAAGAGGTGAGATGTGGCCTTTAATCTAATTGTCTGCTGATTAAGGTCCATATGTATGTCCAAACATCTCAATTATTGGACGATCTTTTAAGAAAAGATAGTGTTAACACATAATTAAGTGTGAGTCTCACGGTCAGGCTGTCTCTAAGATGGGTGCCCCAATTTGAGATGTGTTCTCAGTGGGTTACTCACATCTTTCTTTCTACGTCTGTCTGAGTATTTGTTAGTGCTAGTGTATCTACATTAGACTAGTGTTAATTGTTCTACCACCCTTTACTTGGGTTAAAAAAAAGTTAACTTTTGTTAAGTTTAAGTTTTTGCCTTTTAACTTTCTTCTTGTTATTGTTTGTTTATTTCCTTTTTGGGAAACAGTTTATAATTATTTGACCCAAGGTTACTATGAATACAGTTAATTTAGTTACTTGCAATGTTCAAGGTCTGGATTCACTTGTTAATAGATACAGGATACTAAATCACTTAAATAAGCACAGAGCTGGCATAGCTCTATTACAGAAACTCGTCTCTTACCTCTGGAAGCTGACATGTTAGCCAGAAGCTGGGTATCCATGCTAGAACATTGCTGTTTTTCCTCAAAAAAGAGAGGGGTACCAATTTTGATCCGGAAAGGGATACATTTTATCAAAGATGGACATCTAACAGATACTAAGGGGAGAGTTCAGATTTTATTAGGGTGGCTATATGGTAAAAATGTAGCCATTTGTAATATTTATGCATCAAATACGAAACAAAAAGCAGGTTGGACTTTTTTTTCATGCCTTTAGTCCTTTGTAACAGTATTAGCCATGGGAGGTATGCGAATCTGTTGATGTCAGACCATAATATACTGAAATGCTCTCTGCTGTTAGAAAACAACAGTGAAAGGTCTAGTAACTGGAAGTTTAATACATCACTTTTACCAGATTCTAACTTTCAAAAAATGGATTCAGGAAGAATCATTCTTATACTTTAAATCTAATTGTAGTGGAGAAACATCGTCAAAGGTGGTATGGGAGGCATTCAAAGCTTTTATAAGGTGGGGCATTGTTAGTTTTTCTTCAAAAAAAAAAAGAAAGGCAGAAGGAAGTAAAGGAAAAGGAGGGAAATTTGAGTAAAGCCCTATCAGATATGAAACAGAATCCTTTGAGAAAAAAAGGAGGGGCTATACAAAATACTGGGTTTGAAATATGAAATAAATGTATTTATGTATTTAGTTTTTTTGACTGGATAAGCGCACTAGACAAATTCTGCCTATTTTCAGGCACGACCCGGGGGATACAGATGAGTGCCAACTGTCCTTGAACCAGATTAAGCTGTTGGTGGTATTTTTAGTAAATAAAATACACTCTGCAAAGATCGAAAATTCACTTTTTCACACCAAGCAGAAATCTTGGGAATCTGGGGAAAAGGCTGGGAAATGATTCGCTTATTTGATCAAACAGAAACAAAATCAGAATGCCATCAAAGGAATTAGGAACATAAAGGGGCTTATAACTTACAATGTAAAAGAAATTAATAAATATTTCAGGGATTTATATAGTAAATCACACAAGTCTCAGGGGTTAGTAAAGAAGGATGACACTGATGTATTTCTAAAGAAAGCTAAACTGTCTGCTTTGGAAGATTCTGACAGAAGTATGTTAGATAAGCCACACTACAAGAAATTTCAGAAGTCATTGCAGGGGCGCCAAAAGGGAAGGCTCCAGGGCCAGATGGGTTGCCAAGCGAATTTTACAAACAAGTGGGCCTTACCATTACTCCTCACTACTGGATGCAATTTAGAACCCCTTTAGTGATGGCATTCTTCCTGACTCAATGAACGAGGCCTGCATTTGTTTATTGCATAAAAAAGGCACAGACGAAATGGATTGTAGTAATTAACATTGTGAAATTTCGACTATAAGATTCTTGCTAAAATTCTAGCTAACAGAGTCTCTAGAGTACTATTAAGACTAATAGGTAAAAAACAGGTAGGTTTCCTGCAGATAACTTTAGGAGATTGTTCTCTGTACTATGGGCCTCTAAGTTTTCAAAAAATAGTAATTTGCCTTCCTTAGCAATTTCTTTAGATATTGGGAAGGCCTTCGACACCCTAGAATGGAGTTACCTATATAGAGTGCTGGAATTTAGTGGCTTTGGTTCGAGTATTCTTAAATGGATTCAAACCCTATATGCAGAACCAAGAGCGTGTATAATCTTGAATGGTCTTAGGTCTCTCCCATCTCTCTATTCAGAGGATCCAGACAGGATTGCCCTTTATCCACCCTGCTATTTATCCTTGCTATTGAACCTCTAATTGGGAATATATTACAATCTGATGGAGTTTCTGGGATTCAATTAGGTAACTATTCCAACAAAGTCTTTGCTTTTGCAGGTGACATTTTGTTAACTGTGTCACACCCCATGACTTCCCTTAAAAAGATAAAGGATATTTTGCAAGCCTTTGGTAATATTTCTGGTCTTTTTGTAAACTGGAGTAAATCTGAATGCCTAACGTTAAGCCGACCTTCACTAGAGTTAGAAAAACTAAAAATGGAACTGAATATTTCTTGGCCATCAGATGAATTGTCATATTTAGGCATTAAAGTTTTTGAATCAGTAGACAAAATTCTCCATTATAACCTCTCCAAATTAATAAATGACCTGAAGCTAGATTTAGATAAATGGGCCAAATTGCATTTATACTAACATACTAAAATGGCAGCAGAATAGGCCTAATGGTCTTTCGAGTCTGCTCGATTTTCAGCACCTGCAGTGAGGGCCGATTTTGGTGTCCCCCCTTCCCCGTGGGTTATACTGTTCCCAGTCCCAGATGTTCCACCTGTATTCGGCCTGGTCAGATTTATCCTCCACTGTACCTGTCCCATTCCCTCTTAAACCAGTCCACAGTCTTCACCTCTACCAGTTCTCTGGGCAGTGCATTCCATTCTCCACCACCCGTTCAGTGAAATAACACCTCTTCCTCCCCCTCCTCTGAGCTTGATCCCTTCCAGCTTACACCCGCGACCTTTCATTGCCCCACCCTCCTTCCTTTGGAGTGCCCTGACTGGGCATCCCTTATTGATCCCTTTCATGTACTTAAAGACCTCTATCATGTCCCCTCTGTCCCTCTTCTCCAGAGTGTACCTGTCAAGCTCCTTGAGCCTCTCCTCATAGGTCCTCTTCCCCCAGGCCCCAGATCATTTTGGTTGCCCTCCTTTGGACCCGCTCTAGAAGTGTAATGTCCCTCTTTAAATGCGGTCTCCAAAAGTGCACACAATACCCGAGGTGTGGCCTAACCAAGCACTTGTACAGGGGAAGGATCACTTCTGCCTTTCTGGAGGTAATCCCCCTGGCAATGCATCCTAGCATCCTATTTGCCCTTGCCACTGCCCTCCTACAGGTCTCTGAGTTGTTCATTTTTACATCTACCACTACCCCAAGTCCCTCTCACCCTCCATGACTTCAATCATGTCTCCTCCCAGGGTATACCTCTGGCCTGGATTTCTGACTCCCAGGTGCAGAACCTTGCATGTCCCCGCATTGAATTTTAGTTTCCATTTTCCCAACCACCTTTCCAGAGCCTAGAGGTCCTCCTGCAAGGCCACCCTCCCCTCCTCCTCATCCACCACTGCATCCAGCTTTGAGTCATCTGCAAAGAGACTCATTTCACTCCTGATCCTCCTCCTTATGTCTGAGACATAGGTATTGAACAGGAATGTCCCCAGCACTAACCCCTGGGGCACTCCACTAGTAACCCACCTTGGGAATGAGGTTAACCCTCCAACCACCACCTTCTGAGTATGCTCAGAGAGCCAATTTCTTATCCATCTTAACAACTGTCTCCCTACCTCCATTTCCTTCAGCTTGCCAGCAGACCACTGTGGGGTACCAAATCAAATGCCTTGCTGAAGTCCAGAAAGAGGATGTCCACTGGCCTACCCTGGTCCATGGCCCTCGTCACCCAGTCATAGAACTCGACAAGGTTTGTCTGGCATGATCTTCCAGGGGCAAAGCCATGCTGCCTATCATCCAAATACCCAGTTTGCTCCAGTAACGCCCCTAGCCTTTCCTTGACAATACTGTCCATCACCTTGCCAACCACCGATGTCAGGCTAACAGGCCTGTAATTTCTCGCCTCCTCGCTTGATCCCCCTTGTAGGTCGGCATGACATGGGCCACCCTCCAGTCTTGGGGCACCCATCCAGTCCTCAGAGAGATGTCGAAAAGCTCCACTAGGGGGACTGCCAGGACATCTGCCAGTTCCCTCAGCACCCTAGAATGTATCTCATCTGCCCTTGTGCCTTCTCTATCTGAAGGGATCTGAGAGCTTCCCTTACTCTCTCTACTGGGATTTCAGCCTCAACATTCTCCCCCTTTTCACCCTGTACTGCTGGCCCCCACCTGTCTGTGGCGGCCACTCCCTTTCCACAGACTTGTCAGGGCCCCTGATCTCTACCTGTCCCACCCCTTCCTCCAGTTTGCCCCCACTCCCCCTGCAAGACATAGCCTCTCCATCCCCCCCCTGGTAAAAACTGAGGCAAAGTACTCATTTAGGACTTCTGCCTGTTCCTCTCTCTCTTCTGTGCCCAGCCATCCCCTATCCTTAACCAGCTGATCTGCCCCCTTACTTTACTTTTTTCCCCTATGTATCTAAAGAACCCCTTGTCCTCCCTTGTCCTCACTCCGGATCCCACTGACCATGGACTGCTCCTTTTTTGCCTTAACTGCTCTCACCACCCTGGTGACTTTCTTGGCTGTCAGCTCATATTCCTCCTGATCCCTTTCACTCCTTGAGAGCTTGGAGCACCTGTAGGCCGCCTTCTTGTCCCTCACCACCTCCTGTACCTGCCGGGTCCACCAGCAGGGTTTTCTGGCCTTAACGAACCTATGCCCTTCCCTTGCGCAGGATCTGGTAACCTCCTGTATTCCCCTCCTAATGATCCCCCACCTGCTGTCAGCATCCATATCTGGCCTTATCCTGTCCAAACTATTTATTTATTTAGTTTTTGTTGACCGGGTAAGTGCACTAGACAAATCCTGTCTATTTTCAGGCACAAAATGGGGGAAGGGGATACAGATGAATGCCAACTGACCTTGAACCAGATTAAGCTGTTAGTGGTATTTTTAGTGAATAAGGGAAATTTGGCCAGGACACCAGGGAAATTCCCCTACTCTGCTTCCTGTGAGCAGGGGGGGGACCCATTTTTATCTGGGACCAAGACGGCTGCCTCTGGACATGCTGTGGAGGACATGGAGGTGTTGGAGGCAGAGGAGCTGGTCTCCTCCCCCTGTCTCTGGATTGCCACAGACCTCATTGATTCTTCCTCAAGCTTCTTCTAATAGATCTAAGTTGCATGCATCTCCCAGTTCATTTCCTTCCTCAGAAACCTCGATGGATCAAAGTAAGCAAACAATTGTTTCTTCCCAGTCTGTTCCTATGCTGTAACAGCTAGCATCTGCTAAAGAGTCTCTACATAATACTGAATGTTTACGACGTACAGATGTGGACGCTTTGCTATTACTTGAGGAAACACGCTATCTTACAAAGAAACAGGAGCTTTTAGCACTTAAGAACTCAGCTTTGCAGCTGCCTACTGATTCTGACTCACTGTTGCAGACTGCTGCGTAAGACGCCCAAAAGACAGCCTTGACATTTCCGCATTCCAATGTGGTCTGTTCAACGATTTCTTCTGCTCCTGCTGCTGAAACTTCTCCTGAAAACCTTGCTGATTCCCCCGATCTTCTTCCACGAACCACTGCATCTGACTTGCCCCCTGCAGAGGTTGTTCCTCAGGAGACTGGTCAGTTGACTCTGCTCTTGTTGTGGCAGGGTGGGAGAGGGATCCAGTTGTCGGTACCTGGCGCTCTGGTCCTTCCCCCGTTCGGATCACCCCTGCAGACGCCCCAGCTATTTCTCCTGTGCAAGACCAGTTGGACTTTACGCTTACACCTGCTTTGCGCTTAACACAGAATCCAATTCTCAATTTACCGGTTTCCACTTCTCCTGCAGCTCCGTTTTAAGACTCCGACCCTCTTCAATGAAGTTTACCACCCCAGGGCCCTGGTCTACCACCTCAACGGACTGAACGACCGACTTCTCTTGCTTCTACATCTACTAAAACATATGCATCTTGTTTTTCTGTTCCCACCCAACAGGCTAAGAGACACAATATTGTCAGATTAAAGTATTTGGGGGGTTTACCTGAAATGCCTGATAGGGTTTTTGTTAGGCACACTTTGCTTAAAGACTCCATGAAATTTGCTGCTTATAATATCCACGCATTGATACATGTTTCTAATGAGTCCCATTTTGACATAAGTTTTAAAACCTTAAAAGGTTTAGAGAAATGTTGGTCCCAATTTCATCTGTTGAAAAATACCCCTTTATGGTCACCTTTCACTGCAATTCCTTTAACGAAACCTGCACAAAAGAATGTCACTATTCTGTTTAGAAATGAAGGTGTTAGTTTGAACGATATTACAGTTTGGCTGAAACAAAGGTGTACGGTGCTCTCTGACACTGAAGCTATTTTTGATTCGGAAAATTTGTGGATGGGAGGGTGGAAGGTTGGGGTTATGCTCCGGACTACTGATACTGGTATTCACCACCTACCCAATAGTTTTCTGTTAGGCAGGGATAGGAGAGTTTTGTTCTATTCTGGACAACCTAAAGCCTGTTATAAGTGTGGTTCCACCTCTCATCTCAGCAGCATTTGTAACACTATTAAATGTACTGTTTGTGGTGGTCTTGGTCATGCAGGCTCACAGTGTACTGAAGAACCTCTCTGTGTTTTATGTGAAGACCTGGGTCATACTTTTCAGCAATGTTCCTGGGCTGCCCATAATTCTCCTACTTTAGCTGATGGAGAGAAGCAACGGCTTATTATTACAGTGGCCCAACACTCTAACATTAAGGGTCCCTCTTCTTTTACTTCTACAGTTGCCCCTCTCCCCTCCTACTACTTTAGCTGAATCACATAGTGTTGTTTCCACTGCCACTGTAGTAACTGCTGGGGAGGATTTGACAGAGCCTGTCCCACAACCTGTTACGTTTTCTCTACCTCCCCACCCTCCTTCTTCCCCAGTTCTTCCTAGCTGTTCTACTTCAGGTGGCTCTTCTATGGGACCCCCCCCCGGCACCATTAGAAACAATGGAACCTTCCCCTTCTGACCCTTTTACTACACCTTCTAGAATTACAAGGGGTTCAAGAAAGTTTGGTTCACCTTCCTGTAAGGCTCAGAGGGTAGAGACTCTCCCTTTGATGAATAAATATGAATTGCTGTGACATACTTCTGAAAACACAGACTCTGACTCTTCTTCTGTCCAGTCCTCTCACCCTGAACTTACTACAGATACTGAAGTCCCTGTCGACAATGTGGGGTCCCAAAAAAGGAAAGCCAAGGCCAAGACAAAACATAAAGAATGTACCCCGAGGAAGGGTAGACAGAGGTGAATGCTATGCATATGTCTACTTCTTTTGCAATACATACTGTTAATAACAGTATAAAAAAACAACATAAGAGGAATTCAGTTTTTTTGTTTTTGTCTTGCCTTACTGCCGGTCTCATACTTCTATAAGATGTTAGATTCCATTCTTTGCCTGAAATTTCTAGGGCCCAAAAATACTGGCATTTAGGCCCCTCCTATTGGTCATTTGGACAGGAGACATGTTCTGGGGTGGGTACTTTGTTTCATCTTCCTAATGTCTCTATTATTAAGATTCTAGATTTATGCCCTGGCAGAGTATTATTGATATACTTTAGGTTCCTTTCTATCCCTTTTCGGATTATCAATATTTATGCCTCACAAACCAAGTCGCTTAGGATTGAACTCTTGAAAGTGGTTTGACCCTATCTTTACACTTCTATGCGTGTCATTTTTGGTGGTGATTTCAATTGTGGGTTGTCCACTAAGGACAGGTCCTCATTCTCAAAAAACACAAAATTATTTTGTGATACTGCTTTTCTCAAAAATCTTTTATTTTCTGCAAAACTGAAGGATGCTTATCTTTCTCTCACCCAGACACATACCCCTACCTTTCATAAAGGCTCTTTAGCTACCGGGATAGATTTTTTTTGTGTCCTCCTTTTTACAAACTTCCGCTGCTGAAGTACAGGTGGCTGAATTTTCAGATCATGATTTGCTTACCATTTTTCTTGGTCCTAAGAATGTTGCAACTTTTGGTCCTGGCACTTGGAAATTTAATGTTTCCTTATTGGAGAATTCTCTGTTGTTAACACTTCTTAAATCTTTTTTTATAAAAATAGAAAATCTGTGTTTTTTCATTACGATGATCCTTGATGGTGGTGGTTAGATACGAAAAAGGAGTTGATGAAATTACTGAAATCCTTTAGCAAAACCCATCATGAAGATTGTTATTTCACATACCATAGGACACGGCATCAGCTGCAAAAACTCCTTACCCTTTCATATACTACTGGCCAGGATTTTTCTTCACAAATTAGTATCCTGAAAAAATCTTTAATGGAATATCACTCCAAAAATATGCTTCAATGCAACAACATCAACGATTTAGTGTAAAAGGTGCCTATGATGTGATCTGCCCATTTGCACATTTTTTTAAACAGATTACAGGGAGAACCATTGATACTATTGTGACTGAAGCTGGTCATACAATTACTGATTCTAGGCTTATCCAAAATTATGTGGCAGAGTATACTCAAAATGTATTCAGTCCATTCCCTATATGTCTACATGATATATTGACCTTTCTTAGTCCCATTTCTGTTCCTGATATGCAACAATCAGTATCTGATATGCTTGCTTGTGATATTCAGGCACGAGAAGTAGTTGAGGTCATCACAACTCTGCAATCTGGAGTATCTCCAGGCTTGGATGGCCTTCCGAATGAGCTTTATAAATTGCTTAATATTGAGTTGATTGTGGAATTGGCCGCAGTTTATAACTTCCTTTTAAAAGCTGATACTTTACCATTAGAATTTAATATGGGTAGTACCTTCTATATCCATAAGAAAGGAGACAGAAAATTGCTGACTAATTGGAGGCCTCTTAGCCTATTGAATACGGACTTTAACATTTTAACTAAAATTATTGCTCTCCGTCTAGCAAAGCTGGCCCCTCTTGTTATTTCGGAAGCTCAGTCTAGTAATGTTCCAGGCAGAAGTATACATAATCATGTCCTTTTATTATGGGAATTGGTGGAACATGGCAATTCAAATAGGTTAACAGGCCTCCTGTATTCATTGGATCAAAGACAGGCTTTTGATTCGGTGAGTCATGACTTTTTATGGCAGGTTTTGAGACATTATAGGGTTTCTGTGACTACTCTCTCCTGGTTACACTTATTATATTCTACAGCCACTTCTATCCCTCTTGTTAATGGCTGGAAGGGTCCTTTGATACCCTTAAAGAAAGGTGTTAGACAAGGGTGTCCACTCAGTCCCCTTTTGTATATCTTTTTTTTGGATCCCTTACTTCGCACCATTAATACAGCACACAATGTTAGGCCTATTTGTTCCTTACCACTTTCTGTTTTAGCCTATGCTGATGACATGAGTTTAATAGTAGCTGATGTTTCTTTGGCAGACACATCTGTCCATCTCTGTAAGTCCTTTGGTCTTGTTTCAGGAGCATTCCTGAACTTGGAGAAATGTGTCGGTCAATGGCTTGGGTCTCAGCAGTTGAATGATGTAATAGTTTCCAGTATTGCACTTTGTGACACCCCTATTAAGATTTTGGGCATTCTATTTGGCTCAGGTCCTTTAGACATTCTCAACTGGACTCACAAACTGGACCTAGCGCAGGCCAAAGTTTCTCTTTGGAACACCTGGAAGCTCAGTAAAAAAAAGAGGGTTTACTTGATAAAGTGTCATTTGCTCCAGATTTTTTTGTTTTTGGCTTATGTTTTTCCCCCTCGCGTGTTTTGGAAACCAAACTTCTGAGTATATTTTTTCAGGCCTTATGGGGCAGCTGCCTGAATCCCATTAAGCGTTCCATTACCTGCTTACCTTTCAAGGAAGGTGGTCTTAATGTGATACACCCATTATTTTTTTATGATAGTTTATTTTTTGTGACTAATCTTAAACCACTTTTAGTTAATTATGTTGTGGGATGGGAATTTTATTTTTTTTCAATCCTGTCAACCCTGGTTTCATCTTTAGGACCTTAACACTTTGAAACAGGTTAAACATTTATCGTCTACCCCTTCTTTTCTTCGCGATACCTTTTGCCGTTTAAAACAATGGAAGATTACTAGCCATATGATTATGACTCAAAATAGGAAAGCCATTTATAATTTTTTGATAGATACTGCTTGTGCAGACCTTGTAATTTTTCCCAAATGTCCCCCTACTTCCTTACCTGCTTTATACACACTGTTAAGGAATCCTATCCCCAGAAGATGTGGGATCTACATTGGCTTAGTTGTCATGAACGGATCAATATTAAGGGAAATCATAAACATAAACAGCTGAATGAAAGATTATGTTGCAGACCTTTATGTGTAAATCAGGATGAAACAATACAACACTTGTTTTTTCTTTGTTCCTATATCACTGGTGTTTGGTTAATTTTAGCGAACAGATGGAAGGAAGCTTTATTTACTTCTGTTACTTATGAGATGTTATTGTATGGTAGGTTTCCAGCGACCTGGAAAAAGTGGAATATTGACAATCTAAACTTATTGTTTACCATCATTAAATAGCATTTATGGACTGCTCGCTGTCTTTTCACCTTGCAGCAAAAAGATATGTCCCACCTACTGGGGGTCCAAAGTATTGAACAGGATTTAAAAGATGTTTATTTTTCTGAACTAAGAAGTTTGTCATCTGGATCATTGTTTGCTTTATGGAAATGCTTACCATGGGTGACTGATTCTGATTTTCCTGTTACATGAGTCTTTTGTATTTATTTTTGTCAATGCGATTTTGGTTTGTAGTTTCTTCGTCAATAAAAATTTCCCTACTCTTTTCGATAAGTGCCATGGGATCTTTAACATCCACCTGAACTACCACCAATCCAGGCAGATGGGACCTCAGTTTAATGTCTCATCTGAAAGACGGCACCTCAGAAGTGCAGCACCCCTCTCATGCTACACTACAGTGTCAGTACTGGGATATTAACCCAAGTGCCAGATGCGGGAACTGAGCCCACAGCCCTCTGATCTCCCAGCCTCAGAGGCATGTGTGCTATCTACTGAGCCACTGACACTGTCATATCTTTAAGAATCCTTCCAATCTCCCTGAAGTCTGCACCCCTAAAGTCAGTTGCTACCTTCCTTGTTTGGCTTTCCTCCCCCCCAGGTCCAGGAAGAACCAACCTGTGGTGTGATCACTCCCCACCAATGGGTCCCTCACCTCTAGGCCCCTAATCTGATCACTGTCTGCCAGGACCACGTCCAGTGTCCAGGCCTCCCTAGTTGGCTCACCTACCTGTTGTGTCAGAAACGCATCCTGGAAGACATCCAGCAGCCTCTGCTCCCTGGCCACTGGTGACATCATAGTCCCCTAGTCTGTTTCTGGCATGTTGCGGTCCCCTATTACCACTACCCTTCCCTTTCCCAATCTACAGTGTCCCTCGAGATTTGCCACCAAACTTTCTTCCAGAACCTCCGCCAGTGCTGGTGGTCTGTATACCACTCCAAACTTTACTCTCTTACCCCTCTGCATCAGCAGGGTGACCCAAATAGCCTCCATGTTCCCCTCTGCCTCCTCTATCCCACCAATACCCATGCCATTGTGACTAACAGCACTACACCCCCCTTCCCTCCCCCTATCTTTTCTGAACATAGTATAGTCCTCCAGATTTAAGTCCCACTCATGCCCTTGAGTGGCCCAGGTCTCAGTGACTGCTGCCACCTCTACCTTCCCCTCAACTAGCATCGCCTGGAACTCAGGCATTTTATTTCCTAAGCTCCTGGCATTTATCAGGACCACTCCCCACCCCTTTTCCCTCCTCTCCTTCCCCGCCTTGAGCTTCTGTTTCTCAGCTCCTGCACCCTACCTGGTGACCCATTTCCATATCTCCCTAGCCCCCTAGAGGAGTGGAGATCATGTCCCACATTTATCATACCTGCCGGCACTGCCCCTTTTTTGATCTCTCCACCTTCACAAGTTCAAACCCCACCTTTTGCTGATGAACCCAGCTAGTTTGAGCTTAAGGATTTCCTTCCCCTCCAAATTAAGGTGGAGCCATTCTGTAGCGTACAGCCCCTTATCCTCCCAGGTCTCCCCCCAGTCCATACCCCAGTTCTCCACACCACTCCCTAAGCCACTGATTTATCTCCCTAATCTTCTTCTTGTTTTCCCCATTAGCCCTTGGCACCAGCAGGATTTCTGAAAAGGAGATCTTACAGCCTATGGAAAGGCATACCCTGGCCAACTCCCGGAACCTTGCCTGAATTTCTAGTTCACTATTACCATTTATGTAATTTGTCCCCAGGTGCACTAGAATGTCCGGGTTCCCGCCACATTTCCTTGCCAGTGAATACAACTCATGCTTGGCCTTGTGCATCGTCAGGCCTGGGTGGCATTTGGTTCTGATCAGACAGGTTTTACCCTCCCCCTGCCCCTCCCATTGGATGCCTCTGATCATGGAGTCCCTCAATAGCTGTACTCTAACTTCCCCCTTGCCTCCCTGTTCACCCCTCGGGTTTCCCCTCCTTCCATGCCCCTCCTCATCCTTCATCCTTTTGTCCGTGTTCTCCCCCAACTGGCTTCTCGTACCTCCCATAATCTGAGTATTGAAGGTAGCCCCTTCACTGTTTTTTTTTTAATTTTCTATTTTATCCCCTCCTACATCCCCCATCTTCGACCCTTCAGGAGCGCCTAGGAGTCATCCCTCTGCCAGTCACCCAACCTTGGTCCATCCTTGATCCCCATGGAGCCACAGATTGCCCCCCAGGTGGGGACAAGGTGGGGCCCGAACACCCTGTACTTTTGGTTGCATCGGTCAAGGTAGCCAGGTGGATGGTGGCACATTGAGGGCATGCTCTGGTGCTCCATCTTCCTGAAGATGGGAGGCATTTTTTCCCTCTTTCCTTCCCTATGTGTGGTGTGTGCCCTTGATGTCAATGCACTATGCGCCGAAGTCCACCTCACATCTCGACCGGCCCCTCCTGCAAGCAGGACTTGCTGTACCCCGAGCCTCTGCTTGGGGTCAGGCAAGCTGCAGGCTTTTGGCCCCTCCCTCCCCCAGAGAAGGTGAGCAGTCGTGGGACGCTTAAGCATTTTCCCGCTGGGGACAAAAAGATAAATAAACTCTCCAGAAACAGCCTCACCACATCTTCAAAACTCCACTGCTAACACTACTCACAACAATAAGTTTTACAATGCCTCCGTGAGGATTTAAATAGAGATTAACTGAAATGCAAACAACCTTGATTGGCTGGCTATGTTACTGGCCAAAGAACCCTCCCCCACAACAACAATCTCCAGCCAGCACAGAAAGATTTAAGATTTAAGATTTCTGTCCCTCTAGCCACAGAAGGATTTTAAGGATTTTGGCAACATTTAAAACACAACAGCAAAACTTACAAAAACTTATGACAAAAAAGATAAATAAGCACTCCAGAAACAGCCTCACCATATCTTCAAAACTCCACTACTAACACTACCCACAGCATTTATCCCTTTGGGGGAAAATAAATGCTGTACAAATGATCATAGCTCCAAAATTCTTCTACTTCATGAATAACTTTCCTGCTAACATTCCCCATGAATGATTCATCAAGATTGACAGAGCTATTTCAAACTTTTTATGGGAAGGGAAACCCCTGCGCTTGACTAAAAGCAAACTAAGAGCTTCTATAAAGAATGGAGGGTTTTCTCTTCCTTGGTGGCAGGGCTATTTTTGGGCCTTCAAACTTAAGCAAACTGCTCTATGGTTTAACTCCCCTAATGGAGACATAAC
Source organism: Neoceratodus forsteri (assembly GCA_016271365.2). Taxonomy (NCBI): domain Eukaryota; kingdom Metazoa; phylum Chordata; order Ceratodontiformes; family Ceratodontidae; genus Neoceratodus; species Neoceratodus forsteri. The sequence goes on along the minus strand of CM028133.1, from coordinate 77,070,181 downwards.
CCCTGTATGGCTCAAAATAGAAAAAAAAAACTAGTATCCCCGTTAAATATGTCTGACGTATTATTTAGACAGCTACCTATAAATCTAAAAGATCATCCTGTTCTCCAAATAGCAGTAATTGTGTGTAGAAAATGTAATCTCCTTAAAAAATGGAACATGTTCCTCTCTAGTTCATGCATCTTTGGCAAAATAAATTTTAAGCCTCAAATGGCAAGGGTATTTCTTATAATAGTTGGATAGTTAAAGGCATCCACACTATAGGTGCTCTACTAGACAGTTACAATAGATTGCTATCCTTTGAAGATTTAAAAGTTAAATTCCATCTAAACAAATACGACTTTAGCTTTTATTTACAATTAAGACATTTTTTGAAAGTAAATTTCCTAGAAGCAGATTATACTCTCAAAACTTATTCGGATTGGGAAAACTTCTTTAAAATAACGTACTTGCCGAATGCCTTCAGCCTTATTTATGAAATCTTAAATGACACTGATCTATACCTAACTGGTTTGGCTAAAGTAAAATGGGAAACGGATCTACAGTATAGTTACAAATCCCAGACACAGTTTTGGACAGAACCTGGGAAAATGCAGTTAAGTGCTGTAGGGAAACTCAGAGAAGGATTATCCAATTTAAAATTCTACACTACTTTTATTATATTCTACATTACTTTTATTATATTCCACCCTGCTTTTATTATATTCTGCACTACTTTTATTATATTCTACATTACTTTTATTATATTCCGCCCTGCTTTTATTATATTCTACACTGCTTTTATTATATTCTACATTACTTTTATTACATTCCACACTGCTTTTATTATATTCTACACTACTTTTATTATATTCTACACTACTTTTATTATATTCCACACTGCTTTTCTTATATTCCACACTGCTTTTATCATATTCCAAACTGCTTTTATTATATTCTACACTACTTTTATTATTCTCCTAAACAGCTTTATAGTTTATACCTTATCCAAAATGACTTATGTTGGAGATGTGGAAGAACAAAAGCAGACCTAGGTCGTTTATTTTGGTACTGTAAAGGAGTTTTAAATATGTGGAAACAAATGCATGCAATTTGTCAATTGCTTCTGGGGCCCACATTCCATTTTCTCCTCTGGTTTTTATTTTATGGGATATTTCTAGTATTCATGATATACAAAAACACAAGAAAATATAGATACTTTTGGTTGCCCTTGCATTTAAAAGACTACTACTAAAGAGTTGGAAAGATCCAAATATCCCTTCGCTTAAGCAATGGTTTGATTTTCTTGCAATCTGGGTAAATAACAAAATAATAAGTTACTCTGTGATTAATCAAAATAAAACGTTTAATGCCATTTGGGGACCTTTTTTAGAGTTTTGTCTGTAGTTCAGATTGGTTAGATAGACAGCATAGATAAATATAATATTGACTTTCTTTTAATAATCTGTTACACACTTACTGATTGTAATATTGTATGATTATTTTAGCTCTAAATTGTTTTCTGTAGCTTCTTCATATAACTGACCAACATTCCTTGTGTAATGTTATGTTATTTCAAATCTTAATAAAATGTTAATTATGTAAAAAAAAGCAATCTTATGCTTTCCTGGAATGCTCAAGCACCTTAGTAGGACCCTGTTACCTGGCATCAGGTCCTGTGCCTGAACTCTCTTATCATATCTCTCCTTATTAGCTTGATTCCTCTTGTTGGCCATCTCCGAGGCTAGACGAAAGGTGTCATTCGGTTGTTGTTTTAACTTATGCGTATACTGTAGGTAGTCACCCTCTTTAATGCCATCTGCTGATACTCTGAAGCACAGATCCACTGGCAGATGGGCCTCCCTCCCAAACATGAGGCTGTATGGAAAGAACCTGGTGGTGTCATTCCTGGTGCAGTTATAGGCAAGAACCAAGGTGCTAACTCACTGTCTCTGGGGTCCAAGGTGCCCAGCATGTCTAATAGAGTTCAATTGAATCTTTCAGGCTGGGGGTCACCTTGGGGATGATAAGGCATTGTGTGTGACTTTTTGACTTCCCACAGAGACAATAGTTCTTTTATTAGCCTACTTTTGAAGTCACTGCCGTGATCCCAATGAATCCTCAGTGGCGCCACATAGTGTACAAAGAATTTCTTGACTAGCACCGTGGCCACAGGAGAGGCCTTCTGATCTTTGGTGGGGTAGGCTTGAGCATTCTGGGTAAAATGATCGGTGACCACCAGTATGTTTGAGATGTTTCTGGAGTCCAGTTCCAAGGTGAGGAAATCAATACACACCAGCTCCATAGGGGCACTTGTGACTATGTTGACTAGCAGGGCAGCCTTTTGGGGAAGAGCTTTCCTCTGGATGCACCGTCGACAAGTCTTGCAATACTCATCCACATTCTGTTAAATTTTTGGCCAATAGAATCTGCTTCGAACCAAATCAAGGGTACGTTCACTGCCCAGGTGGCCCATGTCATCATGGAGAGCTTTTAACACGGTGTACTAGAATCAGTCTGGAAACACCAGTTGTACACAGGATGCCCCCTGCTGGTCCTGCACCTCTATGTACAGCAACCATTCCTCATTTTAAGTTTTGACCACTTTTGCAGCATCAGTCAGGCATCAGGGTCTCTTGTGATTACTTGTGTCAGATCATCCCACCTCTGTAAGATCTGTGCAATTTCTCCAATGGTCAGGCTGGCCTGCTGTTCCCTTATCAAATCTTGGGTGGTCAGCTGTGGCAAGGACTTCATATCCAAATCAGTTAGATGACAGTACGCTACAGGGAGGCAGCTCCCAGATGCTCCTAGAGTGTCCACCAAACACAGGACATCTTCCGCAAAGGGAGACTCTTCATTGTCGAACTTCTTACACAATGCCTTCACGACCTGCTCAGGTATCTTCACCCAGCTGGAGTGCTCCTCTGGATAAGCCAGTGGGGGGGCATCATGACAAGGCATCAGCATCTATGTGGTTCAACCCAGAGCAATTCTCAACACAGTAGTCATAGGGTGAAAGGGCTGACAGCCACCTGTCAGTTGCATCCAACTTGGTTGTTGTCTGTATGTATGTTAGGGGGTTATCATCAGTCTTTACGGTAATTTTTGCCCCATACAGATAATCGTGGAACTGATCCACGATGGCCTATTTCAGTGCCAGGAATTTAAGCTTGTGCACCAGGTATTTGAGTTCAGGATTCAAACTCCAACTTGCATAGGCCACTGGATGCAAACCCTCCAGGTACTGTTGATGTAGTACTGCCCCCAGGCCACTGAAACTAGTGTCAGTGTACAAAACATAGGGCTTCTGTGGGTCTTCATAAGCCAAGACATAGGTTAGACAGTAGATGATATCATCAAATGCCCGGTCACATTCCTCAGTCCACCTGGGGCCGAATGACTCGGAAGGTCTGAAGTATTGCAGTGACTCAGTGGAGGCCCCAGGTGAGTAGGGTTTCTTTTACTTGTTGACTACGGAGTAACCCTGTAGCAAATTCAGGAGGGGTCTGACCACCTGGGTGTAATCCTTAACAAACCTCCTATAGTACCCACAGAATCCTAATAGCCACTGCAGCTCCTTCAAGTTCTTAGGTCTTGGCCAGGTGGTAAGTGCCTCAACCTTGCTGGGTCCATCTGAATACCCTTGGATGACACTATGTGCCAAATGTACTTAACAGAAGCCTCGAAGAATTGGCACTTATTGATGGAGAGTTTTAAGCCAAATTCCCTCCAAACAGTCCAACACTTTTAATAGCCTTACTTTGTGTTCTTATAGAGTCTTGCCAAACACGATTATATCATCAAGATACACCAAACATTCCAGCAAATTCATGTCTCCAATGGCCTTCTCCATGAGGCACTGAAAAGTGGAAGGGGCACCCGAAATGCCCTGGGACATCCTCAAAAACTCATAAAACCCCAGGGGACAGATAAAAGTGGTCTTCTCCTGGTCCTGGGAAACCATAGGAATTTGTTACTAGCTGCTTCTCAAGTCCAAAACTAAAAAAAACTGACTGCCATTCAAGGAATCCAAGGTGTTCTGAATCCGTGGCATTGTATACTGGTCAGGAACAGTTAGTTTATTCAGTGTGCAGTAGTCCATGCACATCCTAATGGCCCCACTTTTCTTCCTTTACTACCACTATGGGCGAGGCATATGGGTTTCTTGACTCTTGAATTATACCCACCGTCATCATTTCTTGAAGGTGCCTCCTCACGTCATCTATGTCAGTTGGTGCGAGCCACCTGGACCTCTTTCTAAGGGGGTGCTGGTCCATGAGCCTTATATGATGTTGCTCCCCTGTCACACACCTGGCATCCCAATCATGTAGGGAAAACAACTTGGTTCTGGTTGACAGCTTTTGTCGAACTTGGGCCTTCCACTCCTCAGGGACAGGGGAATCACTCAGGTCAAACAGGCTGGGGTCAATGCCAGGTGGGGAGCTGCTGGCTGTTCTGCCGTGCTGGCACAGTAGACTTGAGCAAAAGCACGGCCTTTTCTGATGACAACTTCTCTGTCAGTTACATTCTTTACAAGCAGTGTGACTATTCTGACATAAGCATGCGCCCATGCCGGTAGGACACTGGACTTTACAAGTAGGCCAACTGGCAACCCATGTTCCTCCAGTGCATCCAACATTAAGATCTGGTTCTTCTCTCTTTCTTCAGCCATACTACCCCACTGATATTACACTCCACATTGGGTGGCAGCACTATTTCTTCCGCATCCCACCTCCAGATTGTACCCACTGATTCATCTGATTCTTCTGCTGAAGGTAGCCCCTGCTTCTGGTATGCTTCTTTTATTACTGGGTGAATGGGCAGCTCTTTCCCTTATTGTTCAGCCTCTTGGGCCTTGCAAAGCTGGGCCAGCCATCCAAACATGTGGACATTGGTACCCACTAGCAAAGGCACCCCATCATATATACCAGTCTGTGGGTAGATTAAAGCCAGGGTCTCAGCCGCATCTCCCACTCCAGCCACTTTGGTCAGGAAAGCCATCCAAACTTTGACATACCCTAAATAGGAGTTGGAGTTTTCACAGAGTCCCCACACATGTAATCCCTCCAGTGGCTGCAGTTCAAACTGGGACAGGTGTTTGTCATACCAGGACCGGAAGATGATCGTTGCCTGGGAGCCAGTATCCAGGATGGCACATGTGAGTACTCCGTTTATGGTGATGGTGGTCTCTGTTGATGGCCCCACCAGCCTGTCCATGTTGAAGGGTGTAGGATCTATGACTTTGGCTGAAGATTTCCTCACATAAACTGTGGAGCTGGACTTGTTGAGGTCCCCAGTATGCTCCCTTACTGAGTCCCGTTAAAGTTTCCCTGTGGCATTGGCTGTCTCCCCAACTACCGGTCTCTCACTAGAGCAGGATATTCCTTGGACCAGGAACCTTTTTGGAAATGTCCATCCCTCCCACACCTGCAGCAGAAATTATTTCCTCCTTTGAATCTGGTTGGATAATAGGCTGCAGAGGGTGGCTGGGGCTCTGGATGACTTGGGGGCCCCAAATACACTAAGGGAGCAGGAGTGGAAACTGGTGCAATCGCTTGGGCCATAGCCTCTCTTGAGTCGGGGTCTCCTACCCTTAGCATCCCCTGGTTGTTTAACTCACTGACAGCTTGACACAGTTCCTGAAGGCAAGTTTCAATCTGGGAAACCACATAGGGCACCTGGGATGGCACCCCAGGCCCATCACGGGGAGGGTGGCTGGGGCTGACCGGATGGGTTGACCAGAGGAAACTTCAAGGGCCCTGGTAGAACCAGCAGTAACTTTATCCAGTACTTCCCTGCATTCCTTTATCAACAGTTTGATATCAGAGGCCTCAGAGGGGGAGTGACTTCCTGAACCTGGGTTGTGGCTACTATTGCGGGATGGGTTCCCAGCTGAGCATCATTTTTCTCCATCTCCCTCACTTCCCTGAGGAGGACCTGGAGGGAAGGGGGAGGTAGGGAGGGAGAATTATCCAGCGTATCTTTCAGGCCTAACTTAAGCAATAGTAGTCCTGAGTATCTGGCGCCCCTCAGCACCTGTTCCAACATGGTTTTATTTAGATTAGTGGCCTGTATCCCCCTTTTTCTGTACACTTTTTGCAGGGCTTTCTCCAACCTCTGCACATACTCAGACAGGCATTCCCCTCTTTGTTGGCAGGTTGCCCTGAACCCCCACCACAAATCTTCACAGGTTTTGGTGCTACCAAAAGCACTGTCCAGTGCAGTTATATAATTCTGTGCTCTGGCCTTGGGTCCGTGGCCCACAGGAACCAGATAGCATCAAGGGCAGAGCCTCTCAAACTCTCCATCAACCTCTTGTGTTTCTCCCCCTCACTACACTGCCAATCCTGTAGCAGTGGTTATCACATAGTAACCCCTAGGTGGCGATATCCCATGGGCTACTACACCTGCCTGCTTGGCTAATAGCAGGTTAAGGGGCCTGAGTTCTGAAACGGGTGCCTCCACCCGCAGATCAGGTTTGGTAGTGATCAAGCTAACCTGGGCACAGCCCTCCGGGACACTATAACCCCCCTCTTTCCCCTCTACTGGTCTGAACACTGTACAATAATCACTTTCACAATACCCCTGGTACACCACACAAGTACCCGCACTGTTTGCACTTACCACCAGGGCTGGTTCCTCTGGCTCAGCCCTGGGGACCCCCTGTAAAACAAGGTTAAGCACAGCAAATAGCAACAGTACAGTACTTTGAGCACAAACTGGAACCACAGTCAGATTACATGCAGAAAAAGTTAGATCTGATTTATTCAGGGGACTTGAACAAGGGAGGGACAAAATCAGGTTAATTAGCTTAAAGGTTATATCAGTCAAGCAGTTATGCATGCACTTTGAGTCTCCACACACAGTCCACCTCTGGGTACCCAGGTAGAGAAGAGATGGGCTAGCCAGGACAGTCACCTGGGGTTGCAGCTGGTTGGGGCCCTGTGATGGAAAACACAACATGCACAGTACACAATATTTGTAATCTGGAGCCAGAGGGCTCAGTTCGAAAAGGAAATGAAACAACAAGACAATCAGATGATACACTTCAGATTAAGCTGTTGTTGTAGGGAGCTACCCTGGTATTTACTCGCGATACCCAAGACTGGACACAGGCTGGACGAAAATCGAGACTGCAGGTGGTTGATCTGGAATGCCAGGAGAAGCAGGGCCCACACAAGTCGCAGAGGCATCATTCCTGTTCAAACGTGGAGCAGGGGACTGATCCCCAGGCAGGTCTCTCGTCGATGGCTTCTCTGTGCAGTGGGTAGGCTGGCTGGGCCAGTCTGGTAAAGCCCAGACCGCATGGAGACAAGTTCGGAAGCAGTCCATTTTGGGCTGGATACAGCTTCCAGCAAGCTGAACACAGTTCACACAGTGGCGAACTAACTCACAACCCACTAGCAGCTCATAGCACATTTACATGTACGAGAATTCTACTGTACCAGGCAAAGCACTCCCGGCACAATCGCAAAGTCTCTGCACACACCGGGAGCTTAGGGGTAGCTGGAACTCCTGACAGGCCGATCACATTCAGCAAAAATATTCGGTCTTCTTCAGGTTGAGACTGGCCCACTTCAGTAGCTTACTTTAGTTACACAAACTTGGATTTAGTCCAAAATAATTCTCTTCTCTCCCTCTCAGGAGCAGCAGGCGGACATGGAGGCCAAACTCTCAGCCTTTTCATAGTTCTCCCATGCAAATCCACTCAGGATTGCTCTCAGAATCAATTCAGCTCCTTCTTGCTCAGCTTCCAGCTTAGTTCTAACTGAAAACTGCAAGCAGCCCGGGACTTCCCCAAGATCCAAAAGCTTTGGTTGGCTGATTTGGCTGTCAGTCAAAGCAAGAGCTCCCCCTTCAGTTGCAAAAAATGCACAAAAACTCAAACCTCAGTTCCTATAGATTTTGAATTCAGACAGCTCCTGTAGTCCAGCTACATTTTAGGTCCCACCAGTACTGTTTGGTCCAATTTGCAATCCAAGACCAAGATAGTGGAGACAAATAAAACAGCCCTTGCTACGAAGAAAGAAGGTTAGACAAACTACATTATCATTATCACTCTAAATGACTTTCAGTAAATAGTTATATCTTTCAACAGAGCTCCCTCTCAGATTGCTTAAACTGCAATCAAGCAGCTCTTAAAGAGACAGTGCACAGAGGCAACACAGGCTCTGGCAATCACATTTAAACTGCTAAAATGCAGCACACCAGCCTGGCAGTGAGCATTTAGGCAAGCTAAAGGAAGACTTTTTGGGAACCCCCATTTGTAGAGGGGTTACAATATAGTTTATCCATGACTCATAGTCCTCCTCCCCGACAAGAGTGGATATCACCCCTGAAAACATTCTCAGCTTCCTGTAGGAGTCTGAAGGGGCAGGTACATACCCAGGCCAAGGCCTCATATTTTTGGGAGGAGGAGGCATGAGGGCTCGGACTCTCCATCCCACCAAGGAAACTACACTAAACAAAGTCACAGTGGCCCAGGCCTCTGACAGCCCCTCAGGCACTAACGCTTTAGGCATCCAAGCAACTTCTATAACATTTGTACACCCCATTAACACAGTCAAAGTTCCCGAAACAGAATCAAGCATTTTCCCTCACACTGTTATCTTGCGCAGCCTCATGATGGTGGTCAAATGCTCTTCTGTAACCCCCTCTTCCAACTTGGAGAATACCCCTAAAAGTAAAAGGGATTTCTGGGGATCCATTTTCATACCTCCTCTCCATTCCACTAATGTTACCTTATCCTTTTCTTGGGGCCTAACTTTAGGCCTGAGGGGGCGGAGCTGAGGGTTGGGGAAATGATAGTGGTCTCTCCAGTTTGGCCATCCATGGTGGGCATGACTGATGAACAGGAGAGCCCAGCAGTGCCTCCAAAGATGTGGCCCAGGCGCCATATTCAGGTGGGCTACTACCCCTGCCTATTGACCTTCACACAGGTTAAGGGGCCTGGGTCCTGCTACGGTGGTATTCGGGGATTCTTTCTCAGAAGATGAATAAAATAGCATGGAGCCTCCGCCCAGAATAAATTGCAGTGGGCAAGGTGTGTGACTGGTATAACCCCCTGGGATGCTGTACCTACCCACCTCCCCTTCCGACCACCCCACACACTGGATGCCAAACAGTTTCCCAATACCATATACCACATACACTTTACAGTTATGCCCCACTAAACACCCTTTACACACAATTCCAAACAACAAAACACAGCTTTATTGTGGGGAAGGGCTTGGGTTGGGATACTTGGAAAAGAGATAGCTGTGGAGGACAAAATGGTTAGAAAGTGAGTTGTAACAATAACATAAGGGTCTGTAGGCCAGACCATCCCAGATGCCCACCCTCACTGGTAGCAGTGAATTCCCTCTGTCCTTTCTGGGTACCCAGGAGTTCGCAGGCTTGCTCGGTGCCATGGGTTGGCTGGCATGGGGGCACTAGGAATGATGCAATTGACTGCTAAAATAAGCAATTACTCCCCTTGATTTGCCAGGGTAAGCCGTGGGTACTCATGGTCCTGGAGACTTGGAATGTTCCTGGTGCAGAGGGCTTCCACCAGTTCAGTCTCAGGGGAGTTCAGATCAGAAAAGACAGAACAAATGGGCAGCAGAGGGTATTCTGAAGACTTGAGCTTGACTGAAGGTCTGGCAGCTTGTCCCTTTGAGTGAAGATCTGGCCACTTGCCACCTTCAGCCTATTCAGGCCCATTGCAGAGCTCCCATGCAAGGACCACCAAACTACAGAAGACCCAAACCTGGGAGTGGCTCCACAGCCCAGCTCCCTCACAGGTCATGAGGTGCCCTAGCTCCCCCAGAACACACCAATCGCCTCCCGTAACCAGCAGACAACACTTGGTGGGGGTTAGCAAATGCCCCACCTGGCTCCAAATTTAAGCTGGGAATCTCTTAATTTCTGTTTCTTCTCAGCAGGGAACAGCTCCGCTGTGAAGCCAGAATAGTTTCTCCAACCTTTTTTGCTTTACAAACCTTTTAGCACAAGCTCCAACACCAGATAGAAACATAGAAATTGTTGGCAGATAAGGACTGCAAGGCCCATCCAGTCTGCCCATAGGCCCTAAACATTGTATGTGGCCACTGACCCTATGTGATCAATGGCTTTTCATCAACAGTTCCTGTCCTCAGCTGGATTTCAGCAACAGCAGCAGGTCCCTGAAGCACAGGGCACCTGCTCACCTTTTCTCTCTTAAAGTTTCTCTGCTTTAAATCAGCCTCTACCTTTTCTCTGGCTTACTCAGTTTCTGGCAAACCTATTTCCCAGCTCAGAGTGGCTCTCTCAGTCCCAAACTGGTGCAGGATGGCTGCAACAGAAGTCTCCACTTAAACCAGCAAACTCCGACAAAGTGTCTGGAACAATTAACAAAGATGCACAAATTCCTCTGAACCTCAAGAATATTTCTATTCTATTTCTCTGACAAACTCCGCTTTAAGCCCTGTGAAGGGCCTTAGATCAATTCTCAGGTAGCACTGAGCCCTACTGACTTGATCAGAGCCCAGCCACAGACTGACTCGACTTCCCAAAGTCTCTGAGAGTGCTCCCCAAAATCCTGCCCTCTGATTGGTCCATTTCAGTCATGAAACACAATCCTTAGCCCTCTTTGATTATCTATTGGTAAAGTCTCTTGGCACCTAAAAATAGTACACACCTTCTTCCATAAGCCCTTTCAGACAGTTTTGGGCACCTAGTTATCTGATTGGCTATCCTTGGGGGGGTCAAAATACCTTAACATTGCTGCTTACATACAGTCTGCCCCCAGTCTATACAGCGGTTCCATCTTCCTAGCATTATTGCAGCCCAGTGAAACAGTTTATATACTGTACATATTTGCTCCCTTTCCTAGAAGCTTGCACGGTCTCCAGCCAAACTACCCCATATGCATATTTATCAGCCCCCCCACCACCACCGTGGCTGGTCGCTAGCTCCGGAACACAATCCTCTCAGGAGCAGCGATCCAGCTCATATATATTTAAAGCACCTCATTAACATTCAGGAGGTAGGAGGAAATATTTAAGAGGCAGTATAGCGCAGTGGTTTAAGGCTCTGAGCTGCAAACCTGGAGACCTGGGTTTGAATCCCACAGCCCCAACTTGCATACTGTGTGACCCTGAGCAAGTCACTTAACTTCCCTGTGCTACCAGGTCGAACCTATAAACAAACTTTCAGCTTAGTGTGTCTCTCCTGGTAAAAAAAGAAAAAAATAAATTAATGAGGGCTCCTTTTAGAGAAACGCTCGCTAGTGCTTCAAAATGAACTCCCTGTGCCACTTCTCAAGGGACTCCCCCAGGTGTCCGACCCCTGTTTACCCTAGCTAGGGAGTCAAGAGCACCGTGGAGACATTTGTAAAACTGTAGCTGTGGTGAGGAACGGGCTGGAGCTACTGCACATGCGTGGACCAGCGGACCTCTTTAAAACACACATTCAGGTCGCCGGTCCTGTGATTAGACCCCTTGCAGCCCATTCAGGCAAGAAACAGTGCAGGAGCCAAACGGAGGGTGAAGAAAATAAGGTAAGCCCCACAGGGGTCTACATTTTATTTTGGGGGAAGAGGAAGGCGAAACAACAACAACAGTAATAAATGGCTAGCAAACAGTGCCCCTCTGCATCCCCACCTCCTACCTCAGGTGCACCCAACCCCCCAATAGCAGCTGCCAGACCGTCTCTAGTCTCTTTGGTGGATACGACACTGCAGCACAGAAGTCAGTGTGGGGATCTTTCGTTGGGGCCCAAACTTTAAATTCACATCTTTTTAACTCTTTCAGGCCTGGGTGTAGTTATCTTGTAGAGTACTGCCAGGACTTACCCCCTGATTTTTACCTAGCTAGCTAGCTAATTAGGTTCTCTGTGCTGCTCCCAGAGGTACTCGTAGTTTTGAAGTCTCGGGAGGGTTCAACAGTCTGGATTCAGTTTGGGCCCAGTACCGTGGAGGTATCCCTTTAGGTGCACTGCAGAAGGAACAAGCTGGAAAAAGATGACGGGAATCACTGATCTTCACCTGCCTGGCCTGCCAACTTTGTCTCAAAGGCCTTTGTAGACAGTGTCCACCAGGCAGGCCTTGTGTCATCTTCTCCTCTGGTCCGCTTCTTCTTCTTTGGTCCAGAGACAAGGTAGACATGGTCCCTAGACCCCTCTGTTGCACACCCTTGCAGGACCCAAGTAGCGGCTGCACTTTGTTTCAGTCTCTAGCCCCAGCACTCTCACTTCTTATCTAAAAGCACACAGTGGCTGGGCTTTGACACAGTCCTCTAGCCCCAGCACACTCACACAGTCTTTCAGGCGTTCAGCAGCACAATTCTCAGAACCTGCCCCACCAAGGGGGAAAACACAGTAGCTCAGTCCTTAGTTGCTGCTGCAGCCCTTCACACTCCGCTGCACACTGGCAAGTCCTGCTCGGACACTGTGGCTGCAGCTTGCATTCACCCTGCGTGCTGCTTTCTCAATTCACTTCTCTCTTTCTCTCTCTCTCTTTCTTTCCAAGTGCAACCAAATCTCTGGGTGCATGCACTCTGCAGTTGCTCCTCTCAACGGTCTCTGGCAAGCAGGGTCTCAAATGCTGGCAAAATGCTGAGGCCGAGCTGGCCATGAAGTCCAAAATGCAGGTCTTGGGCTGAATAGCCTCCCAGCAGTTTTTTCTGCACTCTGTTCACTTCGGGATCCAAACTGAATCTCTCCCTTTGGCGCACAAAGCAGCATTCTTTATAGTTTTTCTGCAGTCCCCTGGTGATTAGCTGCTACTTGCCTGTTTTTTTCAGTCTCCTTTCACCTTCTATCCCAGCAGCCCCCACATTGTCATAGTCTATGGAGGGTAGCAAATCACACATACCCCCATAATGCAAAGCATCATGGGATGTATATGCAAATCACCATGACATTTTAGGCTGGTTCAGCTTTAAGCAGGAACGCATGGTGTCAAATGGCCTCTCACACAATCTGCAAAAGGTGCAAACAGAAGACACAGACACATGTTTCATCCTACCCAAGCTGAACCAGCCTAAAAGTTCACCGTGATTTGCATATAGATCCCATTATGCTTTGCATTATGGGGATATGTGTGATTTTGTATTTCTTTTAAACTTGGCTTCAGTAAGGCCAGTGCCCTTTGGGGTAACCCTTGCCTCAGTACTTTTGCACTGAGGTTCTTTGTCTTTTAGCTTGTTTTTTTGTTTTGTGGGGGGCTTACCATGACCCAAATCGTAAGACCAACTTAGGGGCTGGTTAATTTCCCCGAGGGTGTCATACAAACGAGGCACACTGATGAGTCCTAGGTATGACAAACCACGTGTCTGTGTCTTTTGTTTGCACCCTTTGCAGATTGTGTGAGATGCCCTTTGGCACCATGCATTCCTGCTTAAAGCTGAACCAGCCTAAAAGGTAAGAGTGATTTGCATATACATCCCATGATGCTTTTAATTATGGGGGTATGTGTGATTTTGTATTTCTTTGAAACTTGGCTTTATGGCCAATGCTCTTTAGGGTAACCCTTGCCTCAGTGCTTTTGCACTAAGGTTCTTTGTCTTTTAGCTTGCCTATTGGGGGGGGGGGTGCCATCTTTATTTACTTTCTCAGTCCCAGAACAGTTCCTCAGTTTTTTGTTTACATCACCCTTAAGATGACTTAAAATACTGCCCTGGTACCAGAGACCTTCCAGTCTAATTTCCTTCCAATCTCCGGCCCCAAAACCTACCCTGGAACCGGGGGTATCATTTAAATAACGTCCGGAGCCGAAACACATAACCAGAGCTGTGGGTCCTTTAAATTTCTACATTTGGCAGTCATGCATGCACAGAGGAGTGCGAGTCACCCTATTTTTTATTTACATTTGGGTCCAGGCTTGTTGGCAGCTTCTGGGACTGGCGGGGTCATCCCAAGAACCCAGAGACACAGAGACTGAAATCGGACCTCGGCCCCCTTCAGTATAGAAGCTGAGGATCCAGAAGATGGGAGGCTGCTGCCACAAAGTTACGGAGGGCATCACTGGGTCCAGAGCCCACTTGGGACTACTGGAAAAGCTCTGGTGGGGGAATGATGGGGCCAGAGCCCATGTCAGGTAAGCCTAGAATGGGGGGCTTATATTTGTAAATTCATTAGGAGGCAAGAGCATATCCCTGACTGACAACCTACAGAGGGTGGTAGTGGGGGAGGGTAAACATGAGTCCCCTGTCACAGGCTGTTAGGCCCAAGCCTTGGACCAAAGTATATAGAGCAAGCACAGAAGTTTAACCTAGGGGGAGGCTACACAAACTTAACCTGGTACATAGAGAGTTGAAAAGGATTTATCAACAGACCCACTTTCACTTCTGGATGCCCAATGCCTCCAGTGATCACCAGGTACCCCCCCCCCCAACAGTACTCACCATTACAGGGGGTCCAAATCCAGAGTGCAGACAATGAGTATACTAGGGAGGGAGGAATAATATAGTATTCCTGCCAGAATGAGTGCATAAAAGCATGGCATTAAACAATCAAAACATTAAAAACAGCACAACAGCTGCAGCTAGCGTGCCTCTGGTGAGAGGTGTCCATTTCATGTACAAATATAACATTTTAACTGTGTTGAATTGATTGTCTGCACTGTTTGGAGGTGGCATAAGGAATGAGTCCTTTACTCTCCAGCTTCTGACCTCTGTGGTACTAGTAAAGTACTGTGGGACTGTGGCTGACTGTCCCAGGCAGTGACAGAGGGTGACTCGGAACAAGTATTCTTGGCCAGATTTCAGGCTAAGAAAATACTATAGGCATAATTATCCTGCCTATTTCTTCTGCCCTGCAAGGTTTTTGTTTTTTTTAACACTTTTCCTGGGGTATCACTGTATTGCTGAAAGCAGAAGCAGGAAACAATGCTAGCTCTGGTCCCAGCACTATTTGAGGCTCACACTAGCGAGCAGGGTGAGCGTGCATGGGGCCACGTGGGCAGAATACACTACATATGGGTTAAGGTAGGTCTAAAACATCATACATCCTGCAAGTTAGCATCACATTACACTGCATGTACACTATATGTCTGAGTAACATAAGCACTGCTTTGGTGTATTGGCTACCAGTAATCACACATTTACAAGAGTGTTTAGTAACATAAAAGAAAGAGTTGACAATTGCCATAGTTCCTGACTCTGATATATTGAAGAAGGGCCAAAGCCTGATATAGTAAACTTTCGAGAAATGCTTCCCTTTACTGTGATAAAATCTGGGATATAATATATCTTTGTGTCCATTGTTGCCTCATTAAAATGACAGAGACAATAATGACATTAAAAGGGGAGATAGGGATAAGATGTATCTCATGTCTGATGTATGCCATTTCTGCCAAAACAGTATACATTAAAAATCATATGTGTGATAAATGTAAGCAGAATACTGAAATGTTCAAAGAAATTAGCCTCTTTAACAATAGGCTAGCTGATCTTGAAAAAAGCCAGAAGAAAATGGCAGCGAGACTTCAGGTTGACACAGCGCTGTTTAAGCAAACTAAAAACCTGCCTGCAAACAACAACAATCCTGCACATTATCATAACGTGAACTGCCGAAGTATGAGGGAGTCCCTACAGTCCTGCACATTATCATAACGTGAACTGCCGAAGTATGAGGGAGTCCCTACAATCCTGCAGATTATCATAACGTGAACTGCTGAAGTATGAGGGAATACCAGCAATCCTGCAGATTATCATAACTGAACTGCCGAAGTATGAGGGAGTCCCTACAGTCCTGCACATTATCATAACGTGAACTGCCGAAGTATGAGGGAGTCCCTACAATCCTGCAGATTATCATAACGTGAACTGCTGAAGTATGAGGGAATACCAGCAATCCTGCAGATTATCATAACTGAACTGCCGAAGTATGAGGGAGTCCCTACAATCCTGCAGATTATCATAACATGAACTGCTGAAGTATGAGGGAGTACCAGCAATCCTGCAGATTATCATAACTGAACTGCCGAAGTATGAGGGAGTACCTACAATCCTGCACATTATCATAACGTGAACTGCCAAAGTATGAGGGAGTACGTACAATCCTGCACATTATCATAACGTGAACTGCCGAAGTATGAGGGAGTACCAGCAATCCTGCACATTATCATAACGTGAACTGCCGAAGTATGAGGGAGTGCCTACAATCCTGCACATTATCATAACGTGAACTGCCGAAGTATGAGGGAGTGCCTGCAATCCTGCACATTATCATAACGTGAACTGCCGAAGTATGAGGGAGTACCTACAAGGCTGGGAATGGGAAACAGAACTTGACAGTTTAGGGCTGTCAGTATAGCCTAGAGGTTAGAGTGTAAAGCTGTGAACAAGCTTGGTATATCCAGCAGACCAGACCAGACCTGAGTTTGAGTCTCACAACCTCCACTTGCATACTGTGTGACTCTGGGCAAGTCACTTAACTGCCCAGTGCTCCCAGGTTGCCCCTGAAAACAGGCACTTGTGCCTAGTGGGCCTTACCCAGTTACCAAAGACTTAAATAAATAAATACAAAATTAGATATGGAGAACATCATAGAAAAGCTTAAACAAAAATTAGCCAGGTGTATAGACTGTTGGGTACCAACTATAAAAAAGTATAACAACAATCGAAGAGTACCCCCGGTGGAACCAGACCAGAAAAAGAAACATTAGGAAAAAGAAAAAGTTATACACAAAATATAAAAAACCTTCCAATGAATATAATCTCCAACAGTACAAAAAAAGCTGTAAATAAAGTAAAGAGTAGTATTAAGAAAGCAAAATTGAAAAATAAATATCTCTTGCCACATCCACCAAGGATAACAAGAAAGATTTTAACTATATAGGATCCCTGAAGGGAGGTCAAAGGACTATTGGGCCGCTTTAAATACAAACTAAAATAGTTAGTGATGAAGGAGAAATGGCAATTAATTTAAATAACTATTTTATAAGTATTTATACAGCAAAAGAATTGGTCATAATTAATAATGAGGTAAACCCTATCATTGCTGTACATGTATCTGCCTTGTGTTTAAATTGCATATAGTTGTAGTCTGTCTGCCTTTGAACTTTGCCTGTATCATATGCCTGCCACTATAGTGTTCATTCTATTGTCTTATATGATACTGCCATGCCATGTTAATTGTAAATACTTGTATACTATCTGCCAATGTACCTATGTCTATACCAATTTGTTGATGTGTGTCTACTGCAGGTCCACTTTGCAAATGAGTCTTGCTCAATGGTGTTCCACCTGGTTAATTAAAGAGATTGATTGATTGATTGATTTACAACACATGAAGTACTGCAGGCAATAAAAAATATTAAACAAAATAGCTCAGCAGGGCCAAACAGTATCCACCCAAAATTGTTTAGGCAATTAGTGGAAGAATTGAAGGGACCACTGACTTACTTGTTTAATGCTTCTCTAAGAAAGGGCAAAGTATTGAAGGAATGGAAAGAAGCCACAGTTACTCTCATATATAAAAGTGGTAGCAAAAAAGATGTCCAGAACTACAGACCCATAAACCTAACAGCAGTACTGGGTAAACTACTTGAATGACTAATTCAAGGTACATAATAACACACATACAACATAAGGGATTGGCTGACACTACACAGCATGGCTTCAATTCAATAAGGTCATGTTTAACAAACTTACTACAATTCTTTGAACTGGTTAGTGCAGCCCTGGACAAGGGAATGCCTGTGGATATATGTGTTCTTGGACTATTCTAAGGCCTTCAACACAGTGTCCCATAAAATACTAGTAGAACAATTACTAAGGTTAGAATTCTAGCATAACGTAATCGCTTGGATCTATTCATGGTTACACGAAAGAAAGCAAAAAGTAGGAATAAGGGATAATCTCTCAACCTGGGGGAATGTCACAAGTGGTGTGCCCCAGGGCTCAGTATTGGAACCCACAGTGCTCAACAAACTGGTATAAGCTATGCTGACAGATAATACTTCTTGGTAATGTAAATATGCAGACAACTGCAAAGTTGGCAGCATAGTAAATGATCATGCATCAGGACAAACATTTCAAGAAAGCATAACAAAACTTGAAATCTGCGCTAAAAAGAACAAAATGGCATTTAATGAGAACAAATTCAAAGTTATGCATCTGGGACATAACCCAAGAAGAACCTATATACTTAATAATACGATCCTACAAGAAACAGCTAATGAAAAAGATCTTGGTGTAACCATTTCAGATAACTTATCCTTTGAATTACATACTAAAACCACAGTTCAAAAATGTCAAAGAATACTGGGATGTATATTGAAAAACATTAAGAGTAGAGAACCAGAAGTAATTATCCCCCTATATTCCAGTTTCGTTAGGCTCCACCTGGAGATTGTTCCCCCTTTTGTGCACCACAAACTATAAGAGGGAAAAATAATGGGGAGTGTGCAAAGAAAAGCAACTAAAAGCGTTAAAAACATGGAGCATCTTACATACTAACATATTAAAATGCCAGCAGAATAGGCCTAACGGTCTTTCATGTCTGCTCGTTTGGTCAGCCCCCACCCTGGGAGCTGACCTTGCTGCCCCCCCTCGCCTTCTCTGGCTTCTCCCTTCCCAGTTCCGGATATTCTTGCTGCACTGGATTTTGCTTCCAGAACCCTTCCCCTGTATCTGTCCCACCCCTTCTTGAACCCCTCCACTGTCTCTGCCTCCACCAGCCCCCTGGGCAGCACATTCCATGGATCCACCACCTTCTCAGTGAAGTAGCACCTCCTCCTTTCTCCCCTGAATCTTCCCCCCTCCAGCTTCCACCCTTGCCCTCTAATTACCCCCTCCTCCTTCCTTCGAAGCATCCTGACAGCTACTCCCCTATTTACCCCCTTCATGTACCTGAAGACCTCTATCATGTCCCCGGTCCCTTCTCTCTTCCAATATGTACATATTTAGCTCTTCGAGCCTCTCCCCATAGGTCCTGTCCTCCAAGCCCCAAATCATTTTGGTTGCCCTCCTCTGGACCCTCTCCATGAGTTTAATGTCCCTCTTTAAGTCTGGCCTCCAAAACTGCACGCAGTATTCGAGGTGTGGCCTCACCAAGCAGTTACACAGAGGGAGTATCACTTCCCTCCTTCTGGAGGTGATCTCCCTAGCGATACATCCCAGCATCCTGTTGGCCTTGGCTGCTGCCCTCCTACAAGTCTCTGAGTTGTTCATCTTGACATCCACCACCACCCCCAGGTCCCTCTCAGCCATCGAGACTTGTAGCATCCCCCCCCAGGGTATACACTTGGCCTGGGTTTCTGGCCCCCAGGTGCAGTACCTTGCATTTCCCTGCATTGAACCTCAGCTTCCACTTTCTAGATCACCTTTCCAGAGCCTCCAGGTCCCCCTGTAGGGCCACCCTCCCCATCTCCCCATCCGCCACTGCCCCCAGTTTTGAGTCATCCGCAAAGAGACTCATCTCACTCCTGATACCTGTCCTTATGTCAGAGACGTAGGCGTTGAACAGGAGGGGGCCCAAGGACTGATCCCTGTGGGACCCCACTAATGACCCTCCTTGGGGATGAGTCTATCCCGCCAACTATGACCCTCTGGCTCCGGTCCTGAGCCAATTGCCTATCCATTTAATCATCTGGTTCCCCACCCCCATTTCTCCCAACTTATCCAACCAGCCCTCGTGAGGAACAGAGTCAAATGCCTTGCTGAAGTCTAGAAAGAGGACGTCCGCTGGTCTACCCAGGTCCAAGGCACTCGTCACCCAGTCATAGAACTCCACAAGGTTTGTCTGACACGATTTCCCTGAGACAAATCCATGCTGTCTATCGTCCAGGCACCCTGACTTTTCCAGGTCCACCCCAGCCTCTCCTTGACAATGCTCTCCATCACTTTGCCCACCACCGATGTCAGGCTGACAGGCCTGTAGTTCCCTGCCACCTCCCTTGATCCCCCCTTGTGGATAGGCACTACATGCGTCACCTTCCAGTCCTGGGGCACCCACTCTGTCCTCAGAGAGATGATGAAAAGCTCCACCAGGGGTTTCGCCAGGACATCTGCAAGTTCCTTCAGCACTCTGGGATGTAATTTATCTGGCCCCGGTGCTTTCTCCATCTTAAGGGACCTGAGGGCTTCCCTCACTCTCTCTGCTGTGATTTCCACCTCCGCTACCTCTTTCCCCTGCTTAGCCTTCCCCCCTCCTGCCAGTGATGCCTCCCCCTCTCCCCAGACCTGCCGATCGGTAAGGGTCCCCCCATCTCAGTATTGCTGTCTCCTCCCATGTATGATGCAGCACCCCATTTTCCTTGGTGAAAACTGAGGTGAAGTACTCATTTAGTAACCTCAGCCTGCTCCCCGGATCTTGTGCTCATCTCTCCCCTGTTTTAATCCTGCTAATCTGCCCTTCACCCTTTGTTTTCCCCCAATGTATCTAAGGAACCCTTTGTTCCCTCTCCTAATTTCCCTGGCCAGGTTCTGCTCCTTCCTTGCCTTAGCCACCCTCACCACCCTAGTGGCCCTTCTAGCCATCAGCTTGTACTCCCCTCGATCCCTTTCACTCCTTGAGCACTTGAATTGCTTATAGGCTGCCTTCTTTCCCCACACCACCTCCTGGACCTCCCTGGTCCACCAGCAGGGTTTTCGGGCCCTACCGCATTTTCGTCTTACTCTTGCACAGGTGCTGGTAACATCCTGCACCCCTCTCCTGATGATTTCCCACCTACTGTCAGCTTCCATGTCTGACCCATGTGGGGAAAGACTAAGTAGACTAGGTTTGTGTTCACGGGAATATAGAAGAACATGGGGAGATCTCTGCTTAGCTTACAGTGCTGTTAAAAGTGACTTTACTATGGAAACAATCAGTTTAGTTAGGCAACTAGTTATTAAAACAACTAGCTCACATGAATATAAACTGATAGGAGAAAAATATAGAGCAGTTAAAAGAAGTAACTGGTACACCCAAAGAATAATTCATATTTGGAATACACTACTGGAAGATGTAGTTAATATCCCAGCTATGGATACTTTCAAAAAGTAGGTTGGATATTTACATGGGTAACTCAAATCAAATATTCCACCAGTAATGGTGGCAAGTTTGCTAAAGGTCAATGACCTCATAAAACTCGTAATAAACCTATGAACCTATGATCCTATGAAGAAAGATATATAATCCAGTGAATTTGCTGATTGCAGATGAATTTGGGCTCAACAAGGGAGCCCACGGTATCTATGGTGCATGTTGACAATTCCATTTAAAAGCAAGAAAGGACCCCTAGCTGATGGCCCACCGGGGTGGGGAAAGGGCAGGCACTGATCCCCTGGATCCTCCATTGCGATCGGTTAGGCCCAAGCCTGGAGTCAAAGTATATAGAGGAACACAGAGATTCAGCCTGAGGGGATGATGTAAACAATACCTGGGATGGAGAGACCTGGAAAATGAAGGTTGCAGGCCCAGGTTCAGTTCTCGGTGTCAGGAAGATCCATGATTCTCCATGGATCTCCCCCATTCCCCAACAGTACTCACGGTCACTGGGACATCCAGCCTCAGAGCAAAGGGCTAAGTGGCGGTGGCAGCAGATTCAGCTACCATGCTGACTGCTGAAGGTTCCAACGTGCACAGGCTATGTGAAGATCACAGTTGAACTTGAAAGTAGACATCAGCCTCTTCTGGTGTCTGAAAGATAACTTACTTGCCTTGAAAAGTTATGGAAAGGGTAGCTGGGTACAAGAGGGAATACTTAATATCTCGATTCCGTAGACCCTGTTTTATCTAATCAAAGGTTTGACATCATTAGAGGATGCTTGCAGGGTAGTCAGGGTACAAGGAAATCTGCTGCTCACCTACCATAATGTTTTGGAGATCTCAGGCTGTAAGCAGAATGAGCTCCTTGCCTTGAAAATGGAGCAGTCAGATCAGGAGCCTCAGCTTGCTGGAGTTTGGCATGTTTCTGCTATGGTGAATTTGGTGGGCCTGATCTATCTCAAAGTCAAACACGCTGCTGTCGAGGTGAAGCCACAGGGGGAGGTTAGTACGCAGATATTGTACCAGGTCCTTCCCCTTCAATCCTTCATGCAGACCCAGTATCCCAGTATCCGTAGGGTGTTTCTTCTTCCCTGTCCCTCCAGGTCTTCCTGTTTTGAGGTGAGCCAGTTAATCTGTACTTCAGCAGCTTGGAGACACGCTATCTGATCCCTTTGGGTCTTGGAGAGCTCAGTGATCCGATTTTCATTGATTGTCACCCATCTAGCCAGGGTGTTCAAGGTGGATTGAGTATCGGTTACTGTAGTTTTTATTTGTTCTCTACTCAGCACTATTTGTTAAAGCAGTGTTGTAAGAAAACCTGAAATTGATTCTTCTGCTGAAGGAGGGCAGGAGCTGGAGGTAGATGCCATCTTAGCCGCTGAGAGAGAGAGAGAGAGACTGCTGGGGGAGAATTTTCAAGTTACTTTCATCTCTTCCCCGATGGCCCTGGCATCCCAAATGTAGATCATTCTGTAGCCATGAAGAAGCTCTTGAAGGCTATACCAGTCACTAGTAAACAGGCTCAATAACAATCAGTAGATGGCTGGAGATTCTCCTTGGCGACCAAGAGCTATGGTTCTAGGCAGCCATTTCTGAGCATGCACACACATGACCTCCTTGAAGACAGTTTTTAGCAACAAATCTTTAACGCAAACTGTAGGAATTTAACAAGGAGCCCCATTTGTAATCCAGATTTGGGATGGGCCAGATGGTTGCGCAGGTCTTCTGCCTGGGCCTATCCAGTATATTTCTCAGTCCTGCCCAGGAGTGCAACATCACTTCCTCTCTAACTACCCCTGAAGAAAATCCCAGAGCCATAGCTCTGAGGTACTCACAGTTCTGTAGGTTTTACACAGGTGTTCCTCCTCTTTACTGCTTGGCAGTGCAGAGTTGGATCTATGGTGACACCTCTGCTTTCACAGGAACAGATGACAGATGAATATTTGCCCTCAAGAGGGCCTTTCAATATATGTGGCTGAAGTCACCAACGCCCCTAGGGTCTTTTGTCAGCTTCACTCCTGGGCCTTTCATTGGCTTCACCCTTGGGACCTTTCATTGCACCCCTTGGGGGTGACTGCTACTGTTCATAGAATCAGTGCTCCAGACCTCACCTTGCAGTAGGATCAGATACCCTCACCTGGGCCATTAATAAGGGATAGTTGCCACTTTTGTGGCTCTTTCCTCTGAAGAGGTTTACATTTAGGCAGGTGTTCACCCTGTTCACACCTTTCTTCCTTCTGGTTCCACTAGAACGTGGGTCCTGTGAAGACCAGCGCCTGAATGGCTGGACTTGATCCCGGGTCTGGAACATTCTGTGGGCAGATCACCTTCTTCCAACTTCAGTCACCTTTCTCCTTACAGTACTTCTTGGAAAACACCACTTCCTTGTTGATTCTTTAGTCAAAGTACACTTCCATTATCCACCAGACTCCTCTGAGTCTGGCAGGTGAAGTCTCTAAGGGGACTGACTGTCCACTTCCTGGGTCTCTCACAAGAATCTCTCAGACTGACCTCAAGAGCAGAGCACTCAGCCTTTTAAGGGCTGAAACTTGACATCTGATTGCTTGCTGGAATGCTGGTGGCATTGTGTGTCTGGCTGCCTCTTCCCACCAAATCAGTGTTCATTCACCCTTCCCATGATGCAGGGCAACTGGCTTGAAGTACTGGGGGGGGGAGGGCATGTTTGTTTACATTTATAAAAGTTCTTTCCTTGGCAACCTGCAGCCTTCTGCTGCCTTACTGAAATCCCCACTGGTCTTGGAAGGGAAGGCCCCAACCCTGATGCCAGTCTTGGGGCCAGAACAAACACTGTGGGAGCAGTTGCACTGCTTGTTTTCCTACCAGAGCACCAGTTCCATTATTGGGCCTACAGCGCATGCACAGAGGCCAATATGGCAATGTCCTTTGTGGCACTTGGTCTCCCAGACCCCTGTCTTCTCTGGGGCCAGGAAGTGATTTTGATGGCATCTGATGGTGCAGTTTAGGTTGGTTTCTGGTTCCGCTGCCTGCCCTGGATCTGGAACAAGTTTATGAATCAGCCACATGGCTCATTTGTACTATGGAGCTTCCACTCCATTTTGCACATGTGCACGACTTCAGTGATGGCACACCAGTGCCTCTAGAAGCTTCCCTCCCAACCCCATTGCTGTTCCTGGGGTTGGGGAGTATCTCTTCACACCCGATGCTGTTGCTGGCATCATCCTTCTTCGCAATTCTGACCCCAGTGCTGAGTCCTGAGAAAGGAATCATGGGACACACTCAAAGACTGTAGCCGCTATACTCTGGAAGGGAGCAAGTGCACAACTCCCTCCGGAGCCACAGGATGGCTGCACATTGCCATCTACTGCAGTTCTGAGGGATCAGAGGATGAAGACTTCGAAAGCTGGCTGGAGGGAACAGCTGAGGGCCTGAGAGCTCACCACAAAAGGCCCCATAAATGGTGGGGAGCTTACTGAATGTCAGAATAGACAGCCTTACAGAAACAAAGAAACAGAATTTATCAGCAGAAAAGGACAGCTTGGCTCACCCACTCTGTCCAGATGGTCCATGCCTAGTCTGTCTCCACAGTCCCTAACTGGTCTCCAGAGATGCTCCCTCCCTCCTTCCTGGAGGGAGTGGTTCCAGAGGACTGGAGGAGTGTAAATGTAATACCCTTCCACAAGAGTGGGAGCAAGGTGGAGGGTGGTAATTACAGGCCGGTCAGTTTGACCTCAGTAGTGGGGAAAATAATGGAATCAATGTTAAAGGAAAGAATTGTGGTATATCTGGAGGCCAGTGGGGCACAGGACCCAAGGCAACATGGATCCACAGCAGGAAGGTCCTGTCAAACAAATCTGCTTGATTTCTTTGATTGGGTGACCAAGGTAGTTGATCAGAGAGGGGTGGGAGACATGACTTACCTTGATTTCATCAAGGCATTTGACACCGTCCCACACAGGAGGCTAGTAAACAAGTTGGGCAGTCTGGGAGTGGGTCCAAAGGTGGTAAAATGGGTCACGAATTGACTGAGCAATAAGACACAGAGGGTGGTGGTAAATGGAGTTCAATCCAGGGAGGGGGGTAACCAGCGGGGTGCCACAGGGCTCAGTGTTGAGGCCTGTCCTCTTTAATGTCTTCATAAGCAACATTGTAGAGGGGCTAGAAGGGAAGATATGCTTCTTTGCAGATGACACTAAGATCTGCAATAGGGTTGACATTCCAGGGGGGTGGAAAGAATGTGTAGTGACCTGGGAAAGTTGAAGGAGTGGTCAGGAGTGTGGCAGCTTGGATTCAATGCTAAAAAGTGCAAAATCATGCATTTGGGGCACAAAAATCCAGGTGAGGAATACAAGATGGGGGGGGGGAGGTACTGGCAACAACCAAAATGGAAAGAGACCTGGGGGTGATCATAACAGATGACCTGAAGGTAGCCAAACAATGTGAAAAGGCTGTGGGGAGAGCCAGAGGGATGCTGGGGTGCATAGGTAGAGGGTATCACCAATTGAAAACAAAAGATGGTGATACCACTGTACAGACAGTTGGTGAGACCTCATCTGGAGTACTGTGTTCGGATCTGGAGACCGCATCTCTGAAAGACCATAGACAGAGTGGAGGCAGTCCAGAGAAGGGCAACTGAAATGGTGCAGGGACTGCACCAGGAACCATATAAGGAGAGACTGAAAGACCTCAATATGTATACCCTGGAAGAAAGGATGGAGAGGGAGAATATGATAGAGATATTCAAGTACCTCAAGGGGATAAACAAAGTTCAAGAGGGCAGCATCTTTCAGAAAAAGAAATGTGCAAGAACAAGGGGTCACAATACAGTATGAGGCTAGAAGGCAGGAGACTCAGAGGCAATGTGAGGAAGTATTTTTTCATGGAAAGGGTGGTACATGCTTGGAACAGCCTCCCTGCAGAGGTCATAGGGGAAAAAACAATAGGCAAATTCAAGAATGCATGGGATAAATGTCGTCGAGGCACAGGTCAGGTAGCATAGGAAAAACCTAGGAGCAGCTGTAAAATTCCATAAAACTGTTTATTTGTAGTTGCAGTAACATAAAAAAATAAACTTGTTCAGAAAATCTATGTACAGAGGCAAAAATAAAATCTTTCTTGTAGTCCTCCTCTTGTTCTTCCAAAAACAAATGTCTATCTAAACCATTGCAGCTCGGCTCAGCTCTTTTATGTAAGTCCTTTCCACCCCCATCCTTAGCAATCATCCTGTTGTTGCAGAATGTTCTGTCCTAGTAAGTATCAGGAGCTGCTAGAACCATGAGCTTCCTGAGGTTCCCACAGTCACTGCAAAAGGCTCAGACATTTTCACTCAAGTAACCTCTATTTTTAAAGTCATGTCAAAATATAAATACAGTATATACACATTTCAACAGTAATACTAAATATTCTCTAAACAAAAGTGATCCCATTATCAGTTTCATTCCATTCAGTGATTTAAATATATTTTTATATTAGCTGATGCAAATATGCAAGGAAGAAAAATAGACAGCAAGAGAAAACTGAGCGAGAGAGGCAAAGAATTGTGAGACTGTTCGGGTTGATCAAGTCCAAGGTCTCACAGGAAAATTTGGTTGCGCAACCAGACAGAGAAGAGACAGAAGAAGGACAGATCTTTGCATTTAACCCTTTCTCCATAACAAATGGGACAGGGTCCTACTCTACTCTGTCACAATAGGCAGAAAGTTACCCTAGTGTTAGGAAAGAGACGGTAAGCCACAGATAAATCAGGATTGGAGTTTAAGTAGGTAGGGAAATAGGCAGACTAGGTGGGCCAAGCGGTCCTTATCTGCTGTCAAATTCTATGTTTCTATGTAGCCTTTAGTATGCTTTGATTCTGGCTCATTTCCCCTCCACACCTCCCTCCCCGACATCTTCCCCTTCCAGGTCTTCTCGGATACATTCCCCTATCTTTGTGAAGTCAGCCCTTCTGAAATCTAGAACCCTTGCCCCGTGCAGCCGGATTCCACTGTTGTTCTTGTATTAAACCATGCTGTGCAATGGTCACCAGTCTCCAGATAACTCCCCACTCTGATGTCTGCCACACTGTCCCCGTTTGTAAGTACCAGGTCAAGTATTGCCCTACCTCAAGTGGGTTCACTGACCAGTTGCCTGAGGAATGCCCTCTGCAGAGAGTCCAAGATGTCTCTGCTCCTAGTTGATGCTGTAGCAGGTAGGCTTAACTCTACATCTGGCAGACTAAAGTACACCACCAGCACCACCTCCCCCTTTTTAGCCATTTTGCCTGTGTTCTTCCAGCATTTCTTTGTCTATGTCATCTCCCTGTGTTGGAGGCCTATATACCACTCCCATATGAATAGTGGCTCCATTTCCAGACTTGAGGTTGACCCACAACACCTCAACCCCCCCCGTCCTCCCTGTACCTCCATCACTTTGATGTTTTCCTTAACATAAGGCACCAGTCCCCCACCTTTCCTTCCTGCCCTGTCCTTTCTAAACATTGTGTAGTCAGGTATGACTATTTCCCAGTCATGGTTGTTTGTGCACCATGTTTCGGTGATGGCCACAATATCCAGGCCTGCCTCAGCCATGGTGGCCTCCGGGTCTAGTATCTTAGTTCACAGACTTCTAGCACTGGCACACATGGCTGTCCAGATTTTATTAGTCCTACTCATGTCCCTTCTCATGTTTTTTTGTTGTGCCTCCTTGTTCTCCTTTGCAGATTGCCTGCTTCTCTTCCCCCTTCCTCCTATGCTGATCCCTTGTACCTTTGGTTGTTCTTCATTTTGGTGGGAATTCTTTCCCCCAGAAATTTTCTACCTTTCATCACAGCCTGGGGGGGGGTTGCCGCCCCTTTGCCTTCCGACACACCCCTTGGCTAGTTTAAATGCCCATTGAAGTAACACAGGCTGTGGGAAAACAACAACCCCTCCTACAGTGTAGCCCCAGCCCTCCAGTTAGAAATGGAGGGCTGGGGGATATCATTCAGGCATTCACCTGTCATTTGAAATTTCACTCTCTTGCACCTTCCCATAACCCCCTGTTCACACAGAGCAGGGGCTTCACTTCTGGACCCAGGACAGGCTTCCCACTGAATTCCCACCTGTGTTCTCTGATCCACCTCTGTGCAGCTGCACACCAGGGGACAAAGCCATGGACAGGTGCACAGTGGTGGCCAATGACTGTGAATGCTGGCCATCACATGTCTGTCCACAGAAGGAGAGTTATGCGGGCCAAGTACGCGTGATTGCCAGCAGACCACATCAGACACGTATCTCCTGGAAGCAGGAGAGCTCCATGAGGCACCAAGAGGCCTCCAGAATATCCCCCTTCCCACTTGCCAGCAGACGGCATCAGACACACATTTCCTAGGAGTAGGAGAGCTCCATGAGGTGCCAAAAGGCCTCCGGAACAACCCCTCCCCACTTGTCAGCAGACTGCATCGAACACATATCTTCTGGGAGCAGGAGAGCTCCATGAGGTAATTACTGCCTCTCATCCAGCTTGTTTGTTGGGGGTGTTAGCCCATCAATGCTGTGCATCGACTGCCCACCCGCCCTCCCACCCAGCTTCGACCCTGAACTTGCAGCCCCTCCCATCAAGTGACTTCCTGCTGCTTGTGTAACTAAGTCCCCACTTCCCCATTTGCAGCTTATACTCGCCATCCACTAGAGGGAGTTTTACCTGCTCACCCACCCTAATACTATCTTTACCTCACTGCACTCTACTTCTCTCCGACATTCCTACCAACTCAGCATCTCTATGACCCAGCTCTAACTCCCTGGTTCCTACCCCTCCCTCATAGCATACCCCCTCATCTCTCTGGCTTCTACATCCCCCTTCTCAGCCCACACACACACACCTCCCCCCAGCCTGCATCATCCTCTGCTGACCACTAGGAGTCGCTACTGTACCCTCCATTTTGCCCCCTAATGTCACTCATCTCAAGCCACCTCCGACCACTGCGCCCCCCTCTAGCCCTATATTTCAGCACCAAGATTTGAACCTAGTACCATTATGACCAAAGTCCAGCACCTTAATGCTACTCCATAGTGGCGGTCACACTCATGACCAACATGGTGCACCTCTTATACTCCTCTATGCATCCTGGATTAAGGGCAATGATACTGTCCATGGTCCTTCTCCTTACACATGGCTCCTTACACCAGCCCCACCCCACCTGGGATCCACACCCTCCATTTGCTACACCCCCCTCTGATCTGCACCACCACCTCCAACCCCCCAAGCTTTACAACCACCCCACACCCATTCCCCACCTCCACCTCCACCTCTGCTACCCCGTCCTTCCCTCTCATACCCTGGACTGTTCTTTTCTATGCTATTCCTTCCCTCCATACGCTCCCCACCCCTTGCACCCCAGCATCAGGCTCCTTGCCCAGCTGCACAGTGCGGTGCCACAGTCGTTACCACGCCTTAGTCCAATTAGTCATGCTCCTGCTGCTATTATCGGGTAACATTCATCCTAATCCTGGCCCCGGGCCCACCAAGATAAACACACCTGCCCAGGCTCAAGGTCTCCGCATCGCCTCCATGAATATTTGCAGCCTCCTAAAAAAGGCTGCAACATTCCAATGCTGGGTCACTCAGCACCAACCAGATATTGTTGCCCTCATTGAAACCTGCTTGTCCAAGTCCACCCCTTACTCCTTTGTCTCCCTCCCTCCCAGGCTACACCCTCTTCAGGGAAGACTGGGTGGGCAAGCGAGGAGGTGGTTGTGTTGTTTACATGCGTGACACCCTCCTTGGACATGCTCTTCCACCTTCCAAGCTTGGTAGCGGGGCACAAGCCCTTACTCTAAAAATCTCCCCCGACCCTACTAAGGGCCCACTCTTTCTTACTGTTGCCTATTTTCCCCCCAGAAAGCAAGCTTTTGCTATTCAGATGCTTATTGACTATCTCACTGACCTACCACTCAAAGCGGGCCAGATAATTAGTGGTGACCTAAACATCAACTGCCTCTCTGATACCGCCTCCCAAACCAGAGAAATCTTTGCCGCCGTTGATATGACTCAGCTTGTCACCAGCCCTACTAGACTCAACCCCTCTACTGGTATCAGCACCCTCCTGGACATCGTTATTACCAACCGTCCCCAGAAGGTGCTAGAAGTCAGTGTCCTACCCAACTCACTTAGTGACCACTCCCCGGTTGTATTCTCCTGGTCCACTACCAACTGTAAACCAACACTGCGAACCATCCAATGCCGACGCCTCCTCTCAGGCGGCCTTCGTCGCCTAAAACTGTACCTTGCACAGATGGACTGATCCCCCATCAGACTTTCACCGACCATAAATGAAGCCCCGACCTTCTTCACGCAGGCCTTTAACACAGCCTGTGACCTCTTTGCCCCCTACTCTAGAACACGAACCAAAAAACCAAATGCACCATAGATCATCCCCTTCTTCCTCCACAAACTCCAAACAAGAGAGACAACCTCTGGCACATTGCCATGGAATCTGGCAAGTCAGCAGACAGGCAGGCATATAACGCAGAGCAAAACAAGTGCACCTGGGCCATTTGTTAGGCCAAAGCCCAGTACTACCGATCCACACTTGCCTTGTCCTGGGGATCGGCTAGGAATTTTTGGAATAACGTAAAAGAGCTGAATGGAAAATCCAGCTCCCCCCAACTCTCCGTTAATGTTACTGTCTGCTCTGACCCCCATGGCATTGCGGACTGCCTAAACCACACCTTCTTGGATCTAAGTTCCATCCTACCCAGTAATTTCTTTGATCCTGTCACAGTGTTGCCACTGCCCACCCTCCATCACCCACCATTCTATCTACATACCATCACCCCACTGGAGGCCAGACCCTTTATCCAAAAAGCTGTCAACAGCAATAGCCTGGGCACCGACCCCATGGACACTAGGCTTCTTCAGCTGGCTATGGATGATATTCTGGTCCCCCTTACTGAACTGCTTAACCGATCCCTGTGCCTGGGGCAGTTTCACAGTGGCTGGAAAACCACCATCATCACTCCGATCCTAAAGGGCGGCAATCGGTCCACCCCCGGTAACTACCAATCTATTTCCATCCTCCCTCCACTCTCTAAGGCCCTAGAAAAAATTATAGCTAACCAACTCACTGAAAATCTGGCCAAGCATAATATCCTGTGCCCTGAGCAGCATGGCTTCCATGCAGGTCTCAGCACCACAACCGCCCTACTTGAATTCTCTAACTTCCTGCACTCTGCCCTTGACGCCAAAAACCCCGCCGGGGCTGTGTTCATTGACCTCTTCAAGGCCTTTGACATGGCTTGCCATCCCCTCTTACCTGACTCCTGCAGATGCCTTGGTTTCTCCTCTGGTCCCCTTGCATGGTTCACCAGCTACCTCTCTGATAGAGCACAATGCGTAAAAATCAACAGCACCTTATCTGATACGTGACCAGTCCACTCTGGTGTTCCCCAGGGCTCTATTTTAGGCCTTCTCCTTTTCAGCCTTTATCTTAACTCACTCCCTTCTGCCTGCTCTAGTAAGATCCTCCTCTATGTGGATGATGCAGTGCTCTTCACTTCTGATCCCAACCCCACCACACTCCAGACCACCCTCCAACATGCATTTCATAGAGTTGAGCAGTGGTTCGAGGCACAAAGATTGGTCCTGAACCTAAAAAAGACCAAGGCAATGCTCTTTGCACATCGCCAAAACAAAGCCAGTGGTGCCCCACTTGTGATACTACCTAGCACGCTACACTCCTTTGATCAGGTTTCCTCTTACAAGTACCTGGGTTTCACCTTTGACTCAGCCCTCTCCTTCCATTCCCACATCAACAACCTTTCTGCTGCCACCAATGTCAGGACTGGACTATTATACTACCATAGGGACTGCCTCCCACAAGAGGCTGTCCGATTAGCTATCACCTCATCTGTCCTGTCGCTGCCCATCTATGCTGCTGCTGACAATATTGCCCTTGATAAAATAAAGCTCTCCATAAACAAGGCCTGCAGGCTTCTGACGGGAGCCCCTAGATGCACCTACACGTGCCTGCTGTACTCCTCCACCAACTTGCTCAATCTAGCAGAAAGGCTCTGCTTCCAAACCTGCCTTCTTGTAAAAAAGACCCTACTAGGGCTCTCCCCCCCCGGGTCTCCACCTCCCTCCAATGGGCCTTTCCCTCAGTATCCACCTGCAGCACTGTCAAGACGTCTCTTATTGTCACGAGGGCTAGGACCTTGATAGCCCAGAGGTCCTTCAGCTATAGAGCTCCCACCTGGTTCAACTCCCTCCTAGCCAACATAGCTGACTACTAAGCTAGGTCCTCTCAAGGCTGCACTCAGATGCCACCAGGCTAGCTCCCGCTGCTGCAGCTGCACATAACCCGCCCCCCTGGGACAATTTAGACAGACCATGGTCACCCTGACTATAGCCTTCTCGGGAACACTGTATTAGGCCTCATTGTGAGGTTTGCGGTCCATTGCCACATTAACTGACAACTGTTATAAAACTGTCATTTTGCTGTTTCACCTGTTGTGGTACTTCTGTACCTAAAATATGTGTACTGTGTCCTAACTGTTGCCACCTTTGTGCCATCAGTAAATATCTGTAACACTGGTCGCTCTTTGAGTCAGTTTCTGTATGAACTGTACCACTGTATTGGTTTTTTTTGTATTTGTTTCTCATGATGATGTGCCTTTGTGAATGAGTCCTTGACTCAAGGGTCTGTAAAACCACTACTCTAATAAATAAATAACTCCCACCCTTGCATAGCCCCTATCCTGATATTATAATATGGATTATTTTGCACTATGTAACAGAACCAATATGTAAATACATAGAACTGAGTACTGCTTTAGTTTTACAAACCACAATTGGATCCCATGTCATGGGAAAATACACAGGACAAAGGAAGCTCAGTTTCATGTACAATTAGCTATATGCAGGTGATAAATTCAACCACAGTTTAACAGTATAAAATACTGCTTGGCATAGATCAACATTGATAAAAAACAAACTTTCTGCTTATAATAGGATCAGTCCTTTACTATATTGAAAAATGCAATTAATTAACATGCAGCACTGGAACAGGCAGTGTTGTGAAGTTGTCAGTGGGTGTTACTAGAAAAGTAACAGGAGCCATGCGGTGCAGATCCCTAAGGTGTTCAGGAGAAAGGTTAACCACAACCAAACATAATTAGTTTGATTAAGATGGGAAGCTAAATCAATGTGTTCAGTCTCTATTCCAGCAGTAGTCTGCAGTGCAACAATTGCTTGTTCCCAGGACTGCCAGTGTGGACCTGGAGTGAAGAGGAGCAGCAGTGTCTTCACTGCCTTCTGTGCCTTGTGACTATAGCCCCACACCACACATCAAAGGTGGTCAATTGCCGCTGATGGTGTGAGTGATCACTGATCATGACAAAACAGGGATACTTCCACCAACTGCCCCGACTTACAGAGACATGGTACAATGGGAACCATGACTGGAACATAGCTATACCAGGGTATACTTTATTCAGGAGGGACAGGGAGATAAAAAGGGAGGGGGGGTGGCTCTATATGTCAAGGAGGGTATAAGGATGACAGAGGTGCAAGAAATGCAGGAAGAGGCAGAGGCACTGTGGGTCACCCTGGAGGCTGGCAACGGCATAGCCATGCACACAGGAGTAATATACAGACCCTCAGCACAAAGGGAGAAAATGGACCAGGACCTACTGAAAGCCATCCATGTGATGGCAGTCAAAAGAGAGGTGTTATTGATGGGTGACTTCAACCTGCCAGGAGTAGATTGGGGCATCCAAGCAGCTGCAACAGCCAGGGGCAGAGACTTCCTGGACTCCCTGTAAGGGGCATGCCTCAAGCAGCTGGTGCTTGAGCCAACCCAGGAGGAAGCAATTTTGTACCCGGTACTGACCAATGAGGACAGAATTACAGATGTCAGGGGAGGTGAACACCTGGGGTCCGGTGACCATCGCACAGTGTGGTTTAATGTGAGAACTACAACAGGGACAAGCCACACAAAGGTGAGGGTTCTGGACTTCAGGAGGAAAGACTTCAGTCGGATGGGGGTATGTCTTAAGGAGGCCCTAGATGGGGGAGAGAAATGTGGGGGTAGTCAAAGGGCAATGGGCCCATCTAAAAGGAGCCATAGTGGAGGCAACAAACCTTTGTATTCGACAAACAAAGGCAAAAGGAAAAGAAAACCACTATGGTTCTTGTAGGAGGTGGCAGGAAGAGTGAGGGCTAAAAAGTTAGCCTTCAGGAAATATAAACAGACTCAAAAGGAGGAGGACAGGGCAGTGTATCTACAAAAACAGAGGGAGGCAATTGAGGGCACCATGGCAAGGACAGAGGAAAGTATAGCAAAAGAAGTTAAACAAGCATTTGTCAATACCAAATGTTGATTGCTTTGCTCCGTTGAGCTTGCTCACTCCCTCCACTCTCACTCACTCATTCTGTTTCTCCTGGTGCTGCAGGCTTCCCTTTTGTACTGGGCTTCTGCCTGTGTTGGTACCTTTTTCTGCCCACAAAGAAATCTGCTGCTGTCCCGACAGAGCTCTGTTGAGATCGCTCACTCCCTCTCTCTCGCACTCATTCTGTTTCTCCTGGCACTGCAGGCTGCCCCTTTATACTGAGCTCCTGCCTCTGCTGGCGCCTTTTTCTGCCCACAAAGAAATCTACAGCAGTCCCGACAGAGCTCTGTTGAGCTCGCTCACTCCCCCTCTCTCACTCGCTCATTCTGTTTCTCCCATCGCTGCAGGCTGCCCTTTTGTACTGGGCTCCTGCCTGTGTTGGCGCTTTTTTCTGCCCACAAAGAAATCTGCAGCAGTCCAGACAGAGCTCATTTGAGCTCGGTCACTCCTCCTCCTCTCTCACTCACTCGATCCTAATCTGTCCCAAACACTGACTTCTGAAAGCGACTGCGGTATTCTGCACCGTAAATGTGAAAACACAATTTGGCCACGATGTGAAAAATGACAGCGCTGGCCCAGTGGCGCTGAGGGTTGAGGCGCTGGATGCCACACCTCGCACCACGCTGGCGACCCGGGTTCGGGAGTGAGCTCAGGTCATCAGGGGTTGGCCGGGGGAAGATAGGCTGGGCGTCCGGTGACAGCTCACCTTCTCTGGGGGTTGGAGGGACTTACTAGCCAGCAGTGGCGACTCCTGGCAGAAGCTGGGGAAGCGACAACAACCCGGTGTCCCTGGGGTATGATTGGTTGCAGGTATGGGCCGGCAGCAAGCAGCCTGGGAGCCTTCATGGAAGGAGGGGAGATACGCGTTGCCAAACAGATGCCTTGACGCACGCACGTAGCGTCCCATAGGGGAACATGGGAAAAAATCCCCTCAGAGCCATGGATGAAGGAATGCCAAGCCGGGCACTGATGTGCCAGCACCTACCTGCGACCCGGGACCCTGACAAGATTGAAAATTCAAGCGGTTCCTGACCCCACCCCCAACCGGAGGGTTCCCGTGGCTGGATGGAGGGACCAGAGGTTGCAGGTGGGTGCTAGTAGGGGCAGGCTTAATGGGCATTTCTGAGGGATGAGGCTCTGTGGGGCAGAAGGAGGAAAAAGAGAAATATCAAAAAAAAAAATGACAGCTGTACTGTTCATAAGGAGGTGTGAAAAATTGCAGGTGTTGAAAATCTGGTGTGAAAATATTACTAATTTGCGAAGTTACAAGGGTGTGTGGAAACTGCACAACGCACGCTCGTAACACAGTCATTTTATGGAGTTTCATCACAAAATGTTCAACTTAGGCATTTTAGAACCTCTGCTCCTGAACAGTGTCACTGTGATTTTCGTAATGTGTCCTGAACACTAATTTCCCACAGCGCTCGCGCTATTTTGCGCCAAAAGTGCGAAAACACATTTCGGCCAGGATGTGAAAAGTGACAGCTGCACTGTTCATAAGGAGGTGCAGAAAAATGGCAATGCTGAAAATCTGGAGAGAAAATATGGCAAAGTTGCGAAGTTATGAGTGTGCATGGAACCTGCACAACGCGCTCGTAACACACTCATTTTATGGACTTTCGTCACTAAATTTTCAACGTAGGCATTTTAGGACCTTTGCTCATGAACAGTGTCATTGTGATTTTTTTTAATGTGTCCTGAACACTGACTTCCCATAGCGACTGAGCTATTCTGCGCCAGAACTGCGAAAAAACATTTCAACCAGGATGTGAAAAATGACAGCTGTACAGTTAATATGGAGGTGTGTAAAAATAGCAATGTTGAAAATCTGGAGTGAAAATACTGCAAACTGGTGAAGTTATGAGCATGTGTAGCAACTGCACAACGCACGCTCATAAAACAGTCATTTTTTTGGATTTTTCCCACCAAATTTGCAACATAGACTTTTTGAGAGCTCACCTCATGAACACTGGCACTGTCGTATAGTTAATTGGTCCTGAAATGTGATTCCATGCAGTGACCACGAAATCACCTTTTGGGATGGAATATTGCCATGACGGTGGTTGAATTCATGAGGACGGGGCCCAATAACCCCATGTTGAAAATTTGGTGCCAAAATTCCAAAAAATGCCTGAGATATGCAAAAAAGTTGAAAAAGCCCTATTTATGCCATTATACAGCTTACCAGCATTTCCTCAGTTCACGGTTGGCTTTGAAGAGTGCAGACGTGTACCCGGTCCACCAAAGATCGTCGCGCCGGACTCCACAGGTAAGTATAGGGTGAGTGGGGTGAGGGGAGGCAGGGTGTGCAGAGGGTGAGCGCAGATTGTGGGAGGGGGCAGGGAGACAGCGAGGGACCATGTTCTTTTTTACAGGTTTAAAACAAAAAAAAAATCACAGGAAGGTTTTTTTTTTTACAGGGCCATTTGGCACACTGGAGTGGGCTCCCAGCATGCCAACATAGTATTTTTGGGGGGGCAGCTCTAGCCGACGAGAACTGGGCACCCCGTTGGCACAAAAGGGGGGGTACAAGAGCCGAGGGGGATTGGGCACCCCCTCGGCACAACTGTACTGTGTGTTTCGAGGGGGGATTCCCCGTCGGCAAATGAAACTGGGAGGGGGGACATAATGCCTATGGGGAGAGGGCTCCCTGTCGGGAACATGAATGTCATGGGCACTGAAGCCAGTGGGGATTGGGGCCCCCATTGGCAAACAAACACTGTGGTGGGGACACATGCTGCCGAGGGGGATTGGGCACCCCCTTGGCAGTGCTTAATATTGTTTGTGAACATGGCAGCAAGCCACCGCCATGTTCACAAACAATATCACAGTAGCAAGGTTCCGCCCAGCAATGACGGGTCTCTCCCTCATTGCAGCGGAATGGCTTACGCTGCAATGACGAGGGAACCCCTGATTGCAGCGGCTGAAACCTTTCAAGGTTGTGGCATGCTGGCTGAACTAGTGTCAGCAGCAGTGTGCCACCCCATTGGGAAAAGCGAGCCAAGCTTCCAAAGGCTGTGGGGGCATTGGCCACAACAGTGCTGCGCCTCCACAACTTGCTTCTGCAGCAAGCTGCCGCAATATGTTTCTTGCGTAAGCAACATATAAAGGGGACAAGACCATCTATAGGTACATTAGTGAGAAGAGGAGGAGGACCGGGGGATGGGAGTGGTGGGGATTGTAAGGCTGAAAGGGGAGGAAGGAGTGAGAATGGAAGGGGACCAGATTAAAGCATCAGTACTGAACAAATACTTCTGTTTGGTTTTCATGGAGGAAGAGGAAGGGGAGGGACTGCAGCTAAGAATCAGGAAGGGAGGGGAGATGGACAACAGTCAATTCAAAGAGGAGAGAGTCCTAAAAGGACTTAAGAAACTGAAGGTGGATAAGGCAATAAGAAACATAGAAACATAAACGTTGACAGCAGATAAGGCCTGCAAGGCCCATCCAGTCTGCCCAATTTTTCTACCTTATGAATGTGCCATAGGCTTGTACTCTGTCAATGGTCTATCTATTCATACTCATCTTTATTGCTCCCTTATGCCTGTCTCATGCTTGTTTGAAGCCCTGCACTGTATTCATATCCACCACTTCCTGAGGTAGGCCATTATATGCATCCACCACCCTTTCGGTGAAAAAGAACTTCCTCACATTACCCCTTAATTGGTCCCTCGAACTTCCTCACATTCCCCCTTAATCGGCCTCCCTCTAATCTCATGCAGTGTCCTCTTGTCCTGCTATTTTTCTTATATTGAAACATGTTAGAATCTTTCACATTGTTAATGCCCTTAAGATGTTTGAATGTTTCGATCATATCACCTCTCTCCCTCCTTTGCTCTAGGGTATACGTATTGAGCTCCGTTAATCTGTCCTCATATGTTTTCTGATGCACTCCCTGTACCATTTTGGTTGCCCCTCTCTGGACTGCCTCCATTTTGTTAATGTCCTTGTGCAGGTGCAGCCTCCAGTACTGCACGCAGTACTCCACATGGGGCCTAACCAGTGTGTCTTGTACAGAGGGATTATTACCTCCCTCTTACGACTTGCGATACCCCTTCTAATACACCCCAACATCCCTCTAGCCTTATCAACTGCTTTAATGGTCTGTTTGGATGATTTCAGGTCATCTGTGATGGTGATGCCCAAGTCTGTTTCTTCCCTTGTGATTGCCAGCAACTCCCTTCCCAACCTATAGTTGTGCTTCATAGTTTCTCTTCCCTATAGAAATATAGAATTTGACAGCAGATAAGGCCCGCTTGGCCCACCAAGTCTGCCCATTTTCCTACCTAACAGATAAGCTGCAGATCTTAGTTAACCAACAGCTTACTTCTTCTACCCCCCACTAGGACTACCTTATGTCTGTCCCATGCATTCTTGAATTCCCCCACTGTTCTTGACTCCATGACCGTCTCAGGGAAGCTGTTCCATGCATCCACAACCTTTTCCATGAAAAAATACTTCCTCACATTACCTCTGAGCCGTCCCCCCTCTATCTTCAAATTGTGCCCCCTTGTTCTTGCACATCTCTTTTTCTGAAAGATGCTACCCTCTTGGACTTTGTTGATTCCCTTGAGGTACTTGAAAGTTTCTATCATGTCCCCTCTCTCCCTTCTTTCCTCAACGGTATACATATTTAGCTCCTTTAGTCTTTCTTCATATGTCTTCTGGAGCAGACCCTGCACCATTTTAGTTGCCCTCCTCTGGACAGCCTCCACTCTGTCTATGTCTTTGCAGAGATGGGGTCTCCAGAACTGCACACAGTACTCCAGATGGGGTCTCACCAACTGTTTGTACAGAGGGATAACAACTTCCTGTTTTCTGCTATTGATGCCTCTCCCTATGCATCCCAGTATCCCCCCAGCCTTCCGTACTACCTTCTCACATTGCTTGCCCACTTTTAGGTCACCTGATATAATTACCCCCAGGTCCCTTTCCATTTTTACTGTTGTCAGTATCTCACCCCCATTGTGTACTCTTCCCCTGGGTTTTTGTTTCCCAGGTGCATTACCTTGCACTTCTTTGCATTGAATCTGAGCTGCCATACATTTGACCATTCCTCCAACCTTGCCAAGTCCCTTCTCATCCTTTTCACGCCATCTTGTATATCAACCCTGTTGCAGATCTTAGTGTCGCCTGCAAAGAGACATACTTTTCCTTCCAGTTCCTCTGCAGTGTCACTTATAAAGACATTAAAAAGGACCTGTCCCAGTACTGAACCCTGCGGTACTCCGCTAGTAACCCTCCTTTCTTCACTGTGGACTCCGTTTACTACTACCTGTTGCATCCTGTTGTCTAACCAATTTTTTATCCAGGCTACCACCTATGTGCATGATCTTGCACTTCTTTGAGTTAAACCCCATTTGCCTCTCTTCCAACCATTTTGCCAGTTTATCCAGATCTCTTCTCATTCTGCCCACCCCATCTGGACCATCTACTCTGTGTCATCTGCAAACAGACAAACCTTACCCTCCAGTCCATCTGCAATGTCACTGATGAAGATATTGAAGATGACTGGCTCCAGGACTGATCCCTGAAGTACCCCACTTGTGACTTGCATCTCTTCTGACTGTATACCATCTACCACCACTCTGTTTTCTGCCTGCCAACCAGTTTGCCACCCAGTTGACCAACTTCTGACCCACCCCGAGCCTACCCAGCTTATTAATCAATCTTCTGTGTGGAACAGTATCAAAAGCTTTGCTGAAGTCAAGGTAGGCAACATCAACTGCACCCACTTGGTCCACCACTCTGGTTACCCAGTCAAAGAGATCTATGAGATTAGTTTGACAGGACTTTCCTGTTGTAAACCCATGCTGTCTTAGATCCTGTGAGCCTATGGATTCCAGGTCTTGCACTATCCTTTCCTTAAAGAGTGCCTCCGTAATCTTGCCCACTACTGAAGTAAGACTGACTGGTCTGCAGTTCCCTGCCTCCTCCCTGCTACCAGTCTTGTGAAGCGGTATCATATGAGCCCTTCTCCAGTCTTCTGGGACCTCTCCTGTGCTCAGATACTCACTAAACAGTTCTGATAATGGCTCTCCTAGTTCCACCCTTAGCTCCTTTAGTATCCTGGGATGTATGCCATCAGGTCCCATTGCCTTGTCCACCCTGAGCTTAGTGAGGCCTTGTAGGACCCTTTCTTTTGTGAAGGGACTAGTGCACACCTCCCTCCCCCCTGTGTCCATGGTGCTCAGCTGTGGGCCTTGCCCTACCCTCTCATCAGTAAATATTGAGCAGAAGTATCTATTTAGGATAGATTCTTTTCCTTTGTCTTCCTCACACTCCCCTTTATCCCCTTTGAGCTTAGCAATACCTTCTCTGGACTTTCTCCTTTCACTAATCTATCTATCGAAAGTCTTGTCACCTTCTTTTACTGTTTGTGCTAGTGTTTCCTCGGTTTGGGCCTTTGCCTACCTTACTGCCTTCCCTGCTTCCCTTAGGGAAGTTTGGTATGCCTCCCTATCTTCGTCCCGCTGTGTTCCCTTATATTTCCTGAAGGCCAGCCTATTGGCTCTGACCTTTTCTGCTGCTGTTTTTGAGAACCAAAGTGGTTTCCTTCTTCTTTGGGACCAGATGGGATACATCCTAGAATATTAAAGGAGTTGGGGGAGGTACTGGTGGAAATACTGGCGGCCCTTTTCAACTAGTCACTGGAAACAGGTGAGGTTCCAGAGGACTGGAGAAAGGCTGATGTGGTCCCTGTCCTTAAAT
The DNA here is from genome assembly GCA_016271365.2 of Neoceratodus forsteri. NCBI lineage: Eukaryota > Metazoa > Chordata > Ceratodontiformes > Ceratodontidae > Neoceratodus > Neoceratodus forsteri. The sequence goes on along the minus strand of CM028133.1, from coordinate 77,029,232 downwards.
GTGGGAGCAAGGAGGCGGCTGGAAACTATAGACCTATCAGCCTGACCTTGGTAGTGGGTGAAATTATGGAATCTCTACTAAAGGAAAAGATAGTAGAACACCTTGAATCAAGTGGAGCACAAGATCCGAGGCAGCATGGATTCACGGCAGGAAAGTCATGTCAGACTAATCTGATTGATTTCTTTGTCTGGGTCACTAAGGAGGTGGGTCAGGAAGGAGCGGTGGATGTGGCTTACTTTGACATCAGCAAAGCGTTCAAAACCATTCCACATAGGAAGCTTATGAACAAGCTGGGCAGTCTGGTACTGGGACACAAGGAGTTGAGCTAGGTTGTAAATTGGTTAAAGAACAGAATGCAGAGGGTGGTGGTAAACAGGGCTAAATCTGAAGTAGGGAGGGTGACCAGTGTAGTGCCACAGGGTTCAGTTCTTGAACTAGTGTTGTTTAATATCTATATCAGCAACATTGCAGAGGGGCTGGAGGGGAAGGTGTGCCTCTTTGCAGATGACACCAAGATCTGCAATAGGGTGGACAGTCCAGGAGAGGTGGAAAGAATGAGGAGGGATCCAGCTAAATTGGAGGAATGGTCCAGAGTGTGGCAACTAGGATTCAATGTGAAGAAGTGCAAAATCATGCACTTAGGGTGCAGGAACCCAGGAGAGGATTACATGATGTGGGGGAGATATTAGAGGCCACAAAACAGGAAAGAGATCTGGGGGTCATCATATCCGATGACCTAAAGGTGGTCAAACAATGTGCCAAGACAGTGAGTAGAGCCAGTGGGATGCTGGGGTGCATAGGGAGAGGTATTACCAGCAGAAGAAAAGAGGTCATCCCACTGTACAGGTAATTGGTGAGACCTCTTTTGGAATACAGCATTCAGTTCTGGAGGCCACATCTCTGGAAGGACATGGACAGGTTGGAGGCAGTTCAAAGAAGGGCAACAAAAATTGTTCAGGGCCTGCACCACAGGTAATACAATGAGAGACTGGAGGAACTCAGTATGTACATGATGGAGGAGAAGAGGGAGAGTGGAGACTTTATAGAGACCTTAAAGTTTCTCAAGGGGATTAATAAGGTGCAGGAGGGCAGCATCTTTCAGAAGAGAAGCTGCTCTAAAACAAAAGGGCATGACATGAGACTGGAAGGGGGTAGACTAAGGGGCAATGTGAGGAAGTACTTTTTCACGGAAAGGGTGGTAGATGCTTTGAATGGCCTGCCCCAGAAGGTTGTGGGGACAAGTACAGTGAGGGGATTTAAACATGTATAACCCCTAGGTGGTGCTATCCCAAGGGCTACTACCCCCGACTGCTTGGCTAGTAGCAGGTTAAGGGGCCTGAGTTCTGAAACGGGTGCCTCCACCTGGTGGTCAGGGTTGGTAGTGGTCAAGCTAACCTGGGCACAGCCCTCCGGGACACTGTAACCCCCCTCTTTCCTTACTTGTGGCCGGAATAATACACAATAATCACTTTCACAATACCCCCGATACACCACACAAGTACCCACACTGTTTGCACTTACCCCCAGGGCTTTCCTCTGGCCTAGCCCTGGGGACCCTCTGAAAAACAAGGTTATACACATCAAATAACAGCAGTACAGTACTCTTTCACAAACTGGAACCACAGTCAGGGTAAATGCAAAAAGGAGTTAGATTGGATTTATTTAAGGGACTTGAACAAGGGAGGGGCATAATCAGGTTAATTTACTTAAAGGCTGTGTAACCCCCCAGCAAATGGGGGTTCCCAAAAGCTTTCCAGGAGCTAGCTTGAATGCTCCAAGTCTGGGCGGTGTTCGGTGTCTGAGCTGTTTAAATGTGGTTCCAAGTGAGTGCTTTTTGAGCCTTCACGTACTGTCTCTTTAAGAGCTGTCTGCTTGCAGACTTAATTAGTTTGTATGGGGGGGACTGTGTATTTAATGCTCAAATCCCGACCGAGCTGCTGCCAATTCACTCTTTTTCTGCTGTCGCTACATGTGCAGAGGGAGCCTTGTTGAAAGATATAACTGTTTGCCAGAAATCATTTCGAGTGACTGAGAAAATGTAGTTTGTCTAACCTGTCTTGATTTCAGCACAAACTGTTTCAGTGTAGATGTTTCATTTTGGTCCTGAATTGATGACTTGGACCAATCAGGATGACAGCAAGATCTTAAGATGGAGCCTGTGGACGAATCGGAACTTGGACTCTCAATTTTGAACCAGCCACAAGGGGATTGTATGGGCAGTGACTCTGGGAAATGTAGTTTTGACCTTGGCGCCTTTTTTCATCAACAGAGGGAGTCTTATTGTGAGTGACAGCCGAACCAGCCAACAGAATGGTGTGGAGCTAAAGGAAATGCCCTGCTCTGTTACTGGAAAGCTCAGATGAGTTGTGACAGTGAAGAGAGAAGGAGCTCTGTGCTTCTGCAGTGTATAGTTTCGCACGGGAAGCGCATGTGAGGCCCTGAGTTTCGGCCTGCAGCCATTGTGAGTGCCAGTTTGGACTGAATCCAAGTTGTGAGGAGAAAGAAGCACCCGAAATGTGGAAACCAGGCTCACCCTGTAGAAGACTGGAGAAATTTCTGAATCGCGCTCGGTCTGTCAGGAACTGACGTTGCTGTGTGTGCTGCTGGGTATTTTGCAATCGGGATCGAGGAGCAGCCTGCCTGGTATAGTACATTCCTTTTACATATGAATGTGCGTAGTGCTTGTGGGAATTGCTGTTTCCAATCCCCTGTGCTGTGTGGTGTGTGTTGAAGCTGGAAGCAACCCCCAGCTTGTCTCAGACTAAATCCGTTTGCTATAAACTGCAGTGGGGTCCAGTCACAAGGACCTTGTCTCCATGCCCTGTTGTTTCTGACAATCCAGAGAACATCCACCATCCGGTTGTCAGCTTGGGTATTCTGAGTACAAATCAGGGTATTCCCCTGCAGCCTGTTTTCAATCACAAGTGTGTCATCTAATTCTTGTTGTTTCACTGCTTCATGGACTGAGCCATCTGGCTCCGGATTACAATTGGGTGTCGTGCATATATTTTCTTCTATAGGGCCCTATCCATCTGCACCTGCAGGCCAACCCCAGGCAACGGACCTGGCTAGCCCCCAACCTGGGTACCCAGAGTGTGACTTTTCAGACCCTGTATGTGTGCACAGTACTGTGATTTAATGCCACTGATTAACCTGATTTCCCCTTCCCGTGTTACTGTCCCCTAAATAAATCAGATATGTTGTTGTTATACTATATACTGTCTGTGGTGTTGGTACTTATGGAAACAGTATTGTATTTCGCTGTGTATGTTGTTTAACCTTATTTTATAGGAGGTCCTCAGAGACGTGCTGCAGAATCAGTCTCGAGGGTAAGTGGTGCTTTATGAGTGAACAGTGTGTATACGTTGGGTATTGGGGCTGTAACTCCCGTGTACTGTGTGAGCCACTAGAGGGAACCAAAGGGGATCACGGTGTCCCAGAGGGCTGTGATCAAGCTAGTCTAACCACTACAAGCCCTGACCTCTGGGTGGTGGCACCCGCCATAGAACCTAGGCCCCTCAACCTGTCAGTAGTCAAGCAGACAGGAGTAGTAGCCCTTGGGATAGCACCACCTGGGGGTTACAGCTGTATCAATCAAACAATTATGCATGCACTTCAGGGTCCATATACAGTCACACACTCTGGGTACCCAGATGGAGAATGGTAGGCTAGACAGGAACGTTGCAGCTGGTTGGGGCCCTGTGATGGAAGAAAACAACATGCACAACACACACTATTTGTAATCCGGAGCCGGAGGGCTTAGTTCGTGACAAGAAAACAACAAGACAATTAGATGACACACTTTTAGATTAGGCTGTTGTTGCTGGGAGTTAACAAACCAAAATAGTTCTGCACACTTCAGCCTATAATGAGATAAATCCAGGTCCAGACGCAGAAATAAGCAAATAAAAAAGATTTATTACATTCTACAGAGCGAGAGGACCAACAGGCAAACAAAACAAAGCGCTAATGTGCTGGGAGCTACCCTGATGATTACTCATGATACTCAAGACTGGACACAGGCTGGGTAAAAATTGAGACTGCAGGTGGTTGATCTGGAGTTCCAGGAGAAGCAGGGCCCACACAATTTGCCAAGGCGTTGTTCCTGTTCAAGCGTGGAGCAGAGGGATGATCCCCAGGCAGGTCTCTCGTTCATGGCATTCTTTGTGCAGCGGCCGGTCTGGCTGGGCCAGTGTGGCAAGGCCCAGGCCAAATGGAGGCAAATTCAGATACAGTCCGTTTTGGTCTGGGTACAGCTCCAGCAAGCAGAACATGGTTCACACAGTGGGGAACCAAATCATGACCCACTTTCAATACACAGCACATTTACATGTAAGGAAATTCTACTGTACCAGGCAAACTGCTCTCTGGTCACGATCGCAAAGTCTCTGCACAAACCGTGGATTCAAAAGCAGCTGGAAACCCTGACAGGTCGATCGCATTCAACAAAATCTTCGGTCTTCTTCTGGTATGAGCCTGGTAAAAAAATCAGTGGCTTATTTCGTTCCACAAATTTGGAATTAGTCCAAAATAATTATCTTCTCTCTCTCTCTCAGGAGCAGCAGGCAGGCATGCAGGACAAAACTCAGGCTTTTCCACAGAGACTGTATTGAGCTCTTGCTTCTTCAGCTCCCAACTTAGAGCTGCCACTAACAGCAAGTAGCTTGGGAATTTCCCCAAGATCCAGAAGGTTCAGTTGACTGATCCTCCTACCGGTCACAACAAAGGCTCCCCCTTTAGGTGAAAAAAGGGTGCAAAAAGCCCCAAACTACAATTCCTGCAGATTTTGACTCCAGACAGCTCCTGCTCCGGCTCCATTTTAGGTCCCACCAGAACTGATTGGTCCCATTCGGCAGTCCAGGACCAAGATAGTGGCGATAAAACAGTCCTTGCTGCAAAGAAGGCAGGTTAGAGAAACTACATTACCATTATCACTCTAAATTATTTCCAGCAGTTGCCGGGGGTCGGCAGGGGAGAGGGAAGGATCGAGCGTCCCAGCGGATGCTCTCCTCCCTCAGGGGTGGGAACCATGAGCGCTTTCGCGCTCTGCATCACCCTCGCAGCCGGTGGAAGCACCGACAGTTGAGGGGATGGAGGCGGCTCCGTCAACGGAGTCGGGAGGGGGGACGCCGCTGACGCATGAGGGTGTTGACGTGCGCTAGCACGTCACCTCTCGGGACGATGTGCCAGTTTTACACCACGCCCCAGGGGCGGACGTAAGGGAGAAAACGGAAAACCCTGGCAGCCCTAGATGAAGGTTGCCCGAAGTCCCCAGACCACCTGCAGGACAGACCCCGATGTGCGAGGAGGAGGAGGACAAGCACTCTAGGGGCAGATCCCCAAGGTAGGTTGAGGAGGACATGAGCGGACGGAAGGAGGGGGCTCCAGGGGTAGTAAGGAGGAGATAAAGAAAGAAAGTAAAAAAAAAAAAAAAAATTATTTCCAGCAAATAGTTATATCTTTCAGCAGAGCTCTCTCTCAGATTACTTATGACTGCAATCCAGGCAGCTCTTAAAGAGACAGTACACAGAGGCTATACAGGCACTCTCTGGCAATCACATTTAAACTGCTAAATTTCAGGACACCAGTCTGGCAGTGAGCATTTAGGCAAGCTCGAGGAAGATTTTTTGGGAACCCCATTTTGTAGGGGAGTTACACCAGTGTAACCCCCTACAAATGGGGGTTCCCAAAAAGTCTTCCTTAAACTTGCCTAAATGCTCACTGCCAGGCTGATGTCCTGCATTTTAGCAGTTTAAATGTGATTACCAGAGCCTGTATAGCCTCGGTGTACTGTCTCTTTAAGAGCTGCCAGATGGCAGCTAAAGTAAACTGAGAGGGAGCTCTGTTGAAAGATGTAACTATTTACTGAAAATCATTTAGAGTGATAATGATAATGTAGTTTGTCTAACCTGCTTTATTTGTAGCAAGGCCTGTTTTGTTTGTCTCCACTATCTTGGTCCTGGACTGCAAACTGGACCAAATAGTACTGGTGGGACCTAAAATGTAGCCAGACTACAGGAGCTGTCTGCATTCAAAATCTGTAGGAACTGTAGTTTGAACTTTTTGCGCCTTTTTTGCAACTGAAGGGGGAGCTCTTGCTTTGATTGAAAGCCAAATCAGCTGACCAAATCGTTTGGATCTTGGGAAAGTCCTGGGCTGCTTGCAGTTTTCAGTTAGATCTAAGCTGGAAGCTGAACAAGAAGGAGCTGAAGTGATTCTGAGCAGCAATCCTGAGTAGATTTGCATGGGAGAACTGGGAAAAGGCTAAGTTTTTGGCCTGCATGTTAGTGTGCTGCTCCTGAGAGGGAAAGAAGAGAATTATTTTGGACTAAATCCAAGTTTGTGTGACTAAAGGAAGCTACTGAAGTGGGCCAGGCTCAACCTGAAGAAGACCGAAGATTTTGCTGAATGCGATCAGCCTGTCAGGAGATCCAGCTACCCTTAAGCTCCCGGTGTGAGCAGAGACTTTGCGACTGTGACCAGGGAGTGCTTTGCCTGGTACAGTAGAATTCCCTTAGATGTAAATGTGCTATGAGCTGTTAGTGGGTCGTGAGTTAGTTCTCCACTGTGTGAACTGTGTTCTGCTTGCTGGAAGCTGTATCCAGCCCAAAACGGACTGCATCCGAATTTGACTCCATGTGGCCTGGGCCTTGCCAGACTGGCCCAGCCAGACTACCCACTGCACAGAGAAGCCATTGGCGAGAGACCTGCCTGGGGATCAGCCCCCTGCTCCACGCTTGAACAGGAACGATGCCTCTGTGACTCATGTGGGCCCTGCTTCTCCTGGCATTCCAGATCAACCACCTGCAGTCTCGATTTTCATCCAGCCTGTGTCCAGTCTTGGGTAACGTGATTAAATACCAGGGTAGCTCCCTGCAACAACAGCTTAATCTGAGTGCGTGTCATCTGATTGTCTTGTTGTTTTGCTTCCTTTACGAACTGAGCCCTCTGGCTCCGGCTTACAAATATTGTGTACTGTGCTTGTTGTGTTTTCCACCACAGGTCCCCAACCAGCTGCAACCCGGGCAACGGTCCTGGCTAGCCCATCTTTTCTCCACCTGGGTACCCAGAGGTGGACTGTGTGGGGGGACTCAAAGCACATGCATAACTGCTTGATTGATAGAACCTTTAAACTAATTAACTTGATTTTGCCCCTTCCTTGTTCAAGTCCCCTGAATAAATCAGATCTAGCTTTTTCTGCATGGTTCCAGTTTGTGCTCAAAGTACTGTACTGTTGCTATTTGCTGTGCATAACCTTGTTTTACAGGGGGTTCCCAGGGTCGAGCCAGAGGAACCAGCCCTGGTGGTAAGTGCAAACAGTGTGGGTACTTGTGTGGTGTACCAGGGGTATTGTGAAAGTGATCATTGTACAGTGTTCAGACCACTAGAGGGGAAAGAGGGGGGTTACAGTGTATCAGAGGGCTGTGCCCAGGTTAGCTTGACCACTACCAAACCTGATCTCCGGGTGGAGGCACCCATTTCAGAACTCAGGTCCCTTAACCTGCTACTAGCCAAGCAGGCAGGGGTAGTAGCTCTTGGGATAGCGCCACCTAGGGGTTACATCCTGGAGGCTCACCACTGGGATTTTGTGTCTTCTAGTGGCCAAATTTGTGAGTTGCTGTTAAAAATAAATGGCTACCCCAACAGAAGTAGCTGTACACCAGTTGGTGGGGTGGTGTACTGGGCAGGAGATCGACCCCCAAAATGCTATACTTATCCTGGATATTCCCCTGTATACCAATAAGGACACTGTAGAGGGAGTACTTTCCAAGGTTGAATGTTTACAAAACACTGTGGTGGTGGGTCGACATGCTAATCTGCTCGGCCAAAGTTTCATGGTGTTAGTAGAGTGTAAGAATCCAGTAGACAGTTCCAAAGTGCCATGGACTATCATTCCTGATGGAGCCCTCACTGCCCGGAGAGTGATAACTAAAGACAGTAAAGACCCTGGGGAGAATGAGCCCCCCCCCCCCCACTATCTGAGACTTTTGAGGAGAAATTTGCTAAGTTGTTGCTGGAGAAAGGGAAAACTGTGGAGGACTTAAAGAAACTATTTCTGCCACCTGGGGTGTTCCTCCCCAACACCCCCTTCCACTCTAGCACCCATTATTGCCCCTCCTTCTGTGCTCGTGCCAATGCTGGCTCCTATGTCTGTACCTGCCATTCATCACAACTCTTACTGAAGGTTGAGAATCTTCTCCGGCACCCTCTCCACTCCCCAAGGGGAGGATGATTGGGAGACCTGGATAGACTGTGTTGCCCCTTTGGTACCTGAATGGCAGTGTGCGGAGGCTGAGAAATGGAAAAGGATCATAGAAAGTTTGAGGGGTTCCGCCCTAGAGGCCATTAAATTTCTGAGGTCCACAAACCCTGATGCATCCGCCTAGAAGTACCTATCTGCACTCGAATGCAATTTTGGGAGCACTGAGTCAGGGGAGAACTTGATGTGGAAATTTCAAGGTACAAAACAATGGCCAGGGGAAAGTTTGTCTGCATATGTTACTCACCTGGAAAGAGCACTGCAGAAGGCTTACCAAAAAGGTGGGGTAGCCGCCAGTGACAAACTATGTGAGGTTGGGCACATACTGCAACATGCAAAGCATTCTAAATTGCAGCTCCTTCAATTAAGGCTCCCAGATAGAAGGGGTAACCCACTGGACTATTGTGACTTGATATAAGAACTCCGGGAGGTTGAAGATGAAGAGGGGGATTGTAATTCTAGGGTGAGTGCAGCCCAAGTGATCACGGCATCGGAAGGCCCTTCCGAAGTGGGGACCAATGAGGGTGTGCCGCCATGGGATGAACTGCTGAGGGAGTTCAGGGAAACAAAAAATAGTCTCTTTATGAAGGTCGTTCCTGTAAATACAGTCACCGACCCTTATCCAACTGCATCTGCTATGGGGGTGGGGGCGTCCACCCAGGCATCTCCTGCTGACAGCAGCTCGAAACTCGATGTCTTGACTATGAAAGTAAGAGAACTGACAAGATGTCTCCAAATGCTCACCACACAGCAGACAGAGATGCACCAAGGTTTTCAGTTGGTAGTGCCAACGCCCCAGCTCCCAGTGTGATGCCTCGGCCACCCCAAATCCCAGAAAACATATTTTGCCATAATTGTGGGAAGGATGGACACATGAAGAGAGAATGCCGGTCCACAAAAGACCTAGATAAAGTTATATACAGGCTTCAAGGAGAGCTTTGGAGAATGAATCAGCGGTCAAGAAGTGCCCAAAATGACTGCAGTGAAGGTTCAAGAAGTAGTAACTAAAATCCCAATGTGGCTAAATCATCTGTCCAGGCCCCTGCTGCTGTCCCTCCAGACTGGTCCAGAATAGTGGGCCCTTCAATGGAGACTACCGTGGCTGTGAATGGTATTCCTACTCGGGCTGTGCTGGACAGTGGGTCGCAAGTGACCATGGTATTTAAAGACTGGTATGACAAACACTTATCTGCTGATGCCCTATCCCAGAGGCCCATTTCCAAGAGTGACTGGGTCAGCCTGTCTGAACTTGACATCCGAGCATCGTGCCAAAAGCTTGATAGAAATTAACAGATGTCTACAGACACAGCGGACTGCTTAGCAGATTGCTTGGGCCCCTCTGACACCTGCATACCGGCTGCGTAGTGCCACTTTTCTGCTCTAGATGCAGGAGTGTAGCCAGAAATTTCCATTTTGTACACAGTCTTCAACAGTTACACCCCCCCCCCGTTAAAAATGTACACATCCTTTCCAAATGGCACCCCCTTCCAAACAAGTCAGATTGTTGTCAGATGATTCCTCTACTCTCTAAAGAGGTTATACATGTATTGGACATGCCTCAGTGGCCTACACTAACCCAAATACTACAGATTAGAATGATAATATTAACAGAGTGGCTTATGGTTTGTGACAGTCACTCAACAAAACTGTACACAAATGTGTACAGTGAGTATGCCTGTCTACACCCTTGTCTAGATGTTAATGCACTACCACAGTTTGACAATGACAGCATGCAATGGGCTCAATCCCAAGATCCTATGATTCAGCCAGCACTTGACACCCTTCGTGCAGCAAATGATGTGTCCAAGTTGCGTTCCTCTGATCTGCGAACCTCTTTATTGTTTAAAGAAGGCCCGAGGTTGAAGCTGCTTAGTCAGTTGTTGTATAGAGAGAGACAGTAGATCGGGGTGGCCCAATAGACATGCAACAACTGGTCCTGCCCACAGCCTTCAAAGATTTGGTTCTGCGGTCCCTCCACAATCATATGGGCCACCTCAGTATCGACTGGACCCATGACCTAGTACGATCTAGATTCTACTGGCCCAAGATGGGGGCCGATGTTGAGCACCATGTAAGGACTTGTAGTTGCTGCCTGCAGAGAAAAGCCCTGCCTCAGAGGGCTGCCCCCCTAGTCAGCATTACTACCAGCACCCCAATGGAACTCGTCTGCATAGACTTCTTGAGTTTAGAGCCCGATCAGCAAAACATTGGCAATGTGTCAGTGGTTACGGACCATTTCACACAGTATGCACAAGCTTTTCCCACCAAAGATCAAAAAGCATCTACCGTGGGCAAGGTACTAGTGGAAAATTTCTTCGTCCACTATGGTGCCCCCAGCAAATTCACTCTGATCAGTGCCGGGACTTTGAGAGTCGGTTAATCAAAGAAATGCTCTCTCTCTCTGGGGGGTGCGAAAGTCAAGAACCCCCCTCATCACCCGCAGGGGGATCCTCAACCAGAATGCTTTAACTGCACCCTGCTAGACATGCTAGGCACCCTCCAGCCAAAAGATAAGCATAAATGGAGCCAGCACATTAGCACCTTGGTACACACATACAATTGCACAAACAATGATGCTATCTCCCTACCACCACATGTTCGGGAGAGAAGCCAGGCTGCCTGTTGATGTCTGGTTTGGGGTTTCTCCTGAAGGGGTTCGAGCCAAAGATTACCTGCAATATGTACAAAAACTGAAAGCTCAATTGAACCATGCCTATCAACTGGCCCAGACAATGGGCGCCAAAAGAAATCTAGGCACCAAAGAGAGAAATGATAGATAAGTAAAGGCTCAAGAGCTTAGGCCTGGAGACCGTGTGTTGTTGCAAAATTTAGGATTGCATGGCAAACACAAAATTGCTGATCAATGGCACCATCTTCCCCATGTCATAGTTGGAAAGTTGGATGATTTGCCAGTGTACCAAGTGCACCCAGAGAATAACTCCAAAGCTGTCAAGACCATGCACCGTAACCACTTGCTACCTATTGGTCAAGTTATAATTGAGGCTGAACCCACTGAGATTGATTCCCCTGGACCAGTGACACATGCTGCTGCAAGAAAAAAACAGAGTCAGCCTGCCCCTATGGTTGCCAGTTTAACACTTCCCCCGCAGCAGGCCCAGAATGATAGTGACTGCCAGTCTAACTCGGATGACAGTGAGTGTAATAATGCCTATTACCCCTCATATGAACTGAGTCAGTTGTTTCATGAAAATCCTCTGTTGAAATATGTGGATGAAACGGGGCTTTCTGGACTGCCTAATGCCCCGGGATCAACCTTGGAGCCAATGCTCCCTTAAGGTGAAGTGCAAAATATCACGTCTGAGGATGTTGAGTCTTTGTGTATTGTGGAACTGTATGATCTGCTTGAAGGAGAGGCTGATGGTATGAGTCTTTCTGGTGACGTGCCAGAACTTGAGGAACACTATGAGAGTGCTGACAATCCCCCTTCAGTGCCAGAGTGTCTTCAAAATGAGCCAAGTGTTGTAGAAACAGAGACTACAGAGCAAGGGGCTAACAGTGCTCCCAGTCTGAACATTCTTCTTCATGCAGAAATACCCCTCACAAGTGATGAAAGCTCCAAGACCATTGCTGAAAGTACAGAGACTGTGGTTGTTCACCCCAGAAAGACTGGCCGAGCTGTCAAGCCAGTGGTGCACTTCAGTTATGATTCCCCCGGGAGGCCAGTGGATTTGCCTCTCAATGTAGTCCTCAAAGGTGTTTATGTCTCTCAGAACTCACTGCCCAAGCTGAGCTTGATGGCCCATTCCAGGTTACTTATTCTGCCCTCTCACCATGGTGCCCCTGCCCCATCCAGCCCCAAGGTAGCTGATAGGGAAGGGCTCCCTCTTGCATTGTTTAGAGTACAAGAAGTTATTACATGATTCTGTATAGTAATGTTCAATTTACCTGTGTGAAATATGCATAATGTATTGTCAGAATGGAAATGATATAGTGGAGTACATTGAAATGTATACTAAAGTGACAAGTTATGCCAATTGATAAATCAGATAGTACTTGTATAGCATGTTAATGGTATAAATATCTTGTATATGTTGCATTTTCAATGTTATGATGGTACAGACTTGACGCTGATGCCAGGTTTTCCCAGGCAGGGAAGGGTGTAACCTCCCTACAAATGGGAGTTCCCAAAAAGTCTTCCTTGAACTTGCCTAAATGCTTACTGCTTGGCTTGTATCCTGTGTTTTAGCAGTTTAAATGTGATTACCAGAGCCTGTATAGCCTCTGTGTACTGTCTCTTTAAGAGCTACCTGATTGCAGCTTAAGTAATCTGAGAGGGAGCTCTGTTGAGAGATGTAACTATTTACTGAAAATCATTTAGAGTGATAATGATAATGTAGTTTGTCTAACCTGCTTTCTTTGTAGCAAGGACTGTTTTGTTTGTCTCCACTATCTTGGTCCTGGACTGCAAATTGGACCAAACAGTACTAGTGGGACCTAAAATGTAGCCAGACTACAGGAGCTGTCTGAATTCAAAATCTGTAGAAACTGTAGTGTAACCCCCCTGTTACGCAGGGTTATAAGAATCCCAGTTAGACCTAGTGGTAGGCAGGGAAGGCAGCTTGTGAAACTCCAGTTAAATGGATTTCACACTGTCTCACTCTGTTCTCGGTCTCAGCTGAGACTGAGGGATGACATCATTTTAGAACTGTCACAGCTGCATAAGCCACACTGGAATGTTGCAGCTAGGGAAGTTAGGATAGAATGTTGGGGAATTTGAAGTCAGTCTGTTGCAGTCTGTAGTAGAGGAAGGAGGTGGTCTGATGTAAGCAGGCCCTCAGAGTTCTAAGCTCTGTCAAAGAGCTATTTTTTTGTATAGGTGTGTGTTCTCACCTGAAGAGGAACACAAGAAGAGCCAAGTGAAGTGGTAGAGACCACTTTCAGTGGTTCAGGGCCCCATCCCTGTGGGGATGGGGGGAAGGAATTAGCCTGCTTCCAGGGGCAACTCCCCTGGTCTAGTTAGGGAAAAAGAAGCTGCCTGAGTTAAGTCCATGCTAAAGCACCAGAAGTTCTGGATGAGATTTCTTTGAAGAGGAAATGCCTGTGGGGCACCTGCAACCAAGGGGTGAGTTCGCTCTGCTAAAGGGCCAATGTGTTTTCACCTGAAACAAGATGAAACTAAAGTGACTGTTACTGTTGGGTTAGGAAAAGACAGCCAAGTACAGTTTGGAAGATGTGGGGATTGGACTGCTTAACTCTATGGGGGGTCTAGAGTAATGGACACAGCCACTTATTAAGTATGTTCAAGTTCAGCACAAATGGGATGTAAAGACAGTAGATTGAATGTGAATACATTTAAAGAGAATCTATACAGCAAAGTGTTTTCAAGGATGAGGTGTTACAATCCAGAAAAATGGACGGGTATGAATTATGGGAGCGAGAGGTGGTAGACCCCCCATCAGTAGTAACCAAATTCACCTCTACAGGTTTGCTTTGGGACACCTGTTACTTTCTCTCAGGTGCTTGGCCAGTGCCTGAGGAAAGTACCCAGATGTGGGATTGATGAGGAAGATTCCCTGATGGAGCCAGAAGTGCTCATAGGTGGTTTAGGGAGCCACCAGTAAATATTTCCATGTTATATGGAAAGTGTCCAAGGGGCTGGCATGATATCCAAGCCATGGAAGGAAGGTAGTCCAACTGGCTGGTAAAGGAGCCGAGCCAGGGAAACCCAGAGCAGAGTACAAGTTTGGGCTGTGTGCCCAGAGTGTTCCAAAGCCTCAGGGCTAAAGTGAAAGTGGATGTGTTCTGCTCTCCATAAATCTGCATTACCAGGAGTGTAGCCCCATGGGGGTCCATCTATGCTTTGTTATTCTGTTGGATGTGAATAAAAGCCACACTTTAGAATCCCACTTCTGGTATTGGACATTACAGTTATTGCTTCCTGTGTCCAGAGTTACTTGGGTGCCCCTGTTGCAGAGTAGCCAAACCTAGCCTATGTACCGAGTGACATATTTCTCCCCGAGCCCAGCCCGCCAGGTAGTGCTGTCAAGATGGAAATGGTATACCTGGGTGGGGGTTACAGTAGCTTGAACTTTTTGCGCCTTTTTTGCAACTGAAGGAGAAGCTCTTGCTTTGACTGACAGCCAAATCAGCCAACCAAATCTTTTGGATCTTGCGGAAGTCCCAGGCTGTTTGCAGTTTTTAGTTAGATCTAAGCTGGAAGCTGAACAAGAAGGAGCTGAAGTGATTCTGAGCAGCAATTCTGAGTGGATTCGCATGGGAGAACTCAGAAAAGGCTAAGTTTTTGGACTGCATGTCAGTGTGCTGCTCCAGAGAGAGAGAAGAGAATTATTTTGGACTAAATCCAAGTTTGTGTGACTAAAGTAAGCTACTGAAGTGGGCCAGGCTCAACCTGCAGAAGACCGAAGATTTTGTTGAATGCTATCAGCCTGTCAGGAGTTCCAGCTACCCCTAAGCTCCCGGTGTGTGCAGAGACTTTGCAATTGTGACCGGGGAGCGCTTTGCCTGGTACAGTAGAATTCCCTTACATGTAAATGTGCTTGAGCTGCTAGTGGGTCATGAGTTAGTCCCTCACTGTGTGAACTGTGTTCTGCTTGCAGGAAGCTGTATCTAGCCCAAAACAGACTACATCCGAATTTGACTCCTTGTGGTCTGGGCCTTGCCAGACTGGTCCAGCCAGACTACCCACTGCACAGAGAAGCCATCGATGAGAGACCTGCCTGGGGATCAGCCCCCTGATCCATGCTTAAACAGGAACGATGCCTCTGTGACTCATGTGGGCCCTGCTTCTCCTGGTATTCCAGATCAACCACCTGCAGTCTCGATTTTCGTCCAGCCTGTGTCCAGTCTTGGGTATTGTGAGTAAATACCAAGGTAGCTCCCTGCAACAACAGCTTAATCTGAGTGTGTCATCTGATTGTGTTGTTGTTTCGTTTCCTTTACAAACTGAGCCCTCTGGTTCCAGATTACAAATATTGTGTACTGTGCATGTTGTGTTTGCCATCACTGGGACCCAAGCAGCTGCAACCCTGGGCAACGGTCCTGGCTAGCCCATCTCTTCTCCACCTGGGTACCCAGAGGTGGACTGTGTGGGGGGACTCAAAGCGCATGCATAACTGCTTGATTGATATAACCTTTAAGCTATTCAACCTGATTTTGCCCCTCCCTTATTCAAGTCCCCTGAATAAATCAGATCTAACTTTTTCTGCATGTAATCTGACTGTGGTTCCAGTTTCTGCTCAAAGTACTGTACTGTTGCTATTTGCTGTGCATAACCTTGTTTTACAGGGGGTCCCCAGGGTCGAGCCAGAGGAACCAGCCCTGGTGGTAAGTGCAAACAGTGTGGGTACTTGTGTGGTGTGTATAAATAAAAAGATATAGGATGCCCTGTTTTCTTTTCTATACGTCTGGACAATCTTACTATTAGGATTTGAATATATAACAACATGCTAATAAATCAGTAAGACATAAGTCCAAAAATTCATAAAAAACTTCAGTATTCTTTTATTCTTCTTTTAACTTTGCACCAAACTTTGTTCAACCGGCTACAGTTTTGTAGTTTCATATCACTTCTTCAGGCCAATATTGTTAACAGTGCTTTTTCTAAACATAAACAAACAAATAATAATAAAATATCTTATAATTTTACAATCTTTTGATTCTTATACATTCCTTTTATATCCAGTTATTCATTTTGCCCACTATCACCAACATTCAAATTCCTGATCTTAACATTCATTTTATGTTATGATAGATGTGGCTTATATCGTTACTCTTTAGGAACTGACTGCACAGTTAATTACTTTCTTACATAATTTATATTGACAACCTTTTCCAATCCACATTCTCCATACCTGTTTCTGTTTTCGTCCATGTCACTGTAGGGTTCCCATGATTCTTTCAAAGAACAACCTTAATGGTTTATTTCTAATTAAAAACAAACTTTGTTTTACTGTCTTGTTAAACACCTCTATATTATTCAATGTTTATATATATGAATTTTTACTTAAAGACATACTTTTTAAGCTTAGTTTCCATGTTACGGTCTAATTGTATGCAATTCTCATATGTTTAACTTCATCATGTATAACTTCTTGTGATTTTTAAACCTTTCATACAAAACAATGGGTTTTTAGTTCTTCTATAAGGCAAATAGGCATCTTTCAAGTTCTCAGAATCATTTTTTACTTTTACCTTAGAGATTTAAAACTCTGGTCCATTAAATATCTTTGTAACCTCATTTTAGTTCTTCTCTGTGCTCTAAAAAGAGAGTACATACATTTTTAAATCATTAAAGAATTCCTTTATATATTATATATAATATTGCCTTTAGTTATCTGTGAAGTCTTTACCTGTTGGATTGCACTCTTCTTCCTTCCCATTTTATTTCGTTTTCTATTTCAAAGTGCTACGGAGAAAGTAGCATATTGTAATTTCATACTGCATTACTTTTAGATTTAAAGTCTTCTTTTATTTTAGCTTCAAAGATACTAGGTTGCTAAACGTCGTTTTTACCTTAGCACAAATGCCATTCCTGGCTTTCTTGTCCGTAGTGAAGGGAGTAGTCTGTGCCCACGGTCATGCGTGGTTTAAAAAGACCGCAAAAACGGCAAGGGGGACCTACGTCACCATATGACATCATCCCACAATCCTAATGGGATGGTGTCTAGGTGTTAAGGTAAAGCAACCTAAACTCACCTGTAGCAAGGTGGCAGATGTTGTGAATACCAATTTTCTATGTGTTACCAAAGATACACAAAAATTCACAAAAAACCACCAGGAAGACCTATAATATCAGGAATAGACTCCATTCTGGAGCCTCTTTCGAAACATGTAGATTATCATATACAACATGAAGTAAAAAAATGGAAACTTACATCAAAGACACCAGCCATGTAATAGAAATATTGAAAGAAATAAATGAATATAAAATAAACTTGGAAGATTTGTGGCTGGTATCACTTGATGTTAAAGATCTTTACACAAGTATACCACATGAGGAAGGATTGTTATCATTAAAACACATATTACGAAAAAGAAATGATAAATTTCCAGAAACAGATTTCCTGATAGGTTTGTCAGAATTAGTATTACAAAAAAACTATTTCAATTTTGAAGGTACGTTTTATTTACAAATGCATGGCACAGCAATGGGAAGCACTATGGCGCCTTCTTATGCCAATTTATATATGTGGAATTTTGAAAAAACACATATTCTAAGTAGAGAAACAAATTTATTTCACAAAAATATAATAATCTGGAAATGCTTTATTGATGATGTGTTATTAATTTGGAAGGATTCAGAGGAAGAATTATTAAAATCTAAGATGTATTTAAACACTAGGGATGAAAACTTAACTTTTTCATTAGTATATGACCAACAACAAGTGACTTTTCTGGACCTTTTAATCAAAATAAATAACAATAAATTGGAAACAAAACTTTATCGTAAAGAGACTACTACATTATGCAAGCTATCATGACCCAAAATTAAAACAAAATATCCCTAAATCACAAATAATTAGACCAAAAAGAAACAGTACCACAGAAGAAGTATTTAGTGAAGAAACTGAGTTAATGAAGAAAAGATTCCAACAAAGAGGATATAAAAAAATGGAATATAGAAGAATCAGTTTCAAAAGTAAAACAAATACCAAGGGAGTCATTATTTAAAAAGGAAGAAAGAAATCAGAACAAGGATAGAATAGTGTTTTCCACAGCATATAGCCATTTGAGTAACAAAATAAAGGGGACACTGTTAGATAATTGGTATATCCTACAGTCAGGGGAAAGATATAATATAAAATTTGAAATGAGACCACTGATAACATCCAAAAAAAATTCTACATTACGTGACAAGTTAGTTCACACACAACACATAAAAAGGGATGTATCATTGAAACAAGGCAAACAGCTGTTATTGGGGCCACTAAAAATTGGAGTTATCCCTCCGGACAATGTTGCCACTGTGACAACAGTACAAAAAAAGTATTTTTTGAACATCCTTACACAAATAAAAAGTACAATATAGCACAACATATAACATGTAAATCACATCATGTAATCTATATATTGCAATGTCCATGTGACAAACTTTATGTAGGGAAAACAACACGGGAATTAAGAGTAAGAATTAGTGAACACAAGAGTGATATTCAACTTAAGGATGAGAAATCAACAGTGGCAAAACATTTCAATAGGGAAGGCCATTCAGCAGCTTCGTTAAGGTTTTGGGGACTTGAAATGGTCTATGAACCAATAGGATGTAATGTCTTATGGGATGAATTACTATTAAGACGAGAGGTATTTTGGATTTATACAATGGATAGCACTAATTCCAGATTTGGAATGAATGAATCATGTAATTGGAATCTATTTTGGTAAATAAATGGAAATGGAATAGGTGGGATTCGAACCACTAACCATAGGTGGGATTTGAACCACCAACTATATATGTAAAAAGGAAATAAAGTTATAATTCAGCCATTGCATTGAGCTATTAGAAGAAAATAGTAAATCTTAAGTTTATAAAATGTTTAATACAAGGTTACATTAGGAATACTTTTAATACTAGTATATTCAGATACAAAGTAATAACTACACTGTAAACACTGTTAGAAGGTTATATAAAAAAAATTTAAGCAGAGAAACAGTACTCTGTATATAATTTGATTAAAAAGTAAATTATATATTCTAGAATAATCTTAAAACAGTGTGGCTCGAGAGGAGCTTTTCAGGAAGATGTATTTATTATGAATATAGAGTTTTTTAAAACTGTGGGCAATAATCATTACAATATTAAGGAACTGATCTTAAGAACAGTCAAACAATAAGAAAATCATTTTTGAATAAACATAAAAAGGTTTAAAAAATCTGAATTTACAGAATATTTTTAGCCATGCAAGGCATTCTTAATAACACAATGTGAACAAACTAAAAAACAAGCAGCCTCCACCAGGAGAATGTAGGAGAAAAAAACCGAGGGCGGGGGTAGTACAAGCCAACCACCTGACCAGTAAGTGGATACTAACATCAATTTCCACTAAGGTGCAGGTTGGATAGAGCAACTTTACCCTTGTTTTAACATCTAAACATCTAGACATCACCCTAATATACTATAGGGTGTAGTAGATAGGTAAAGTGTGTCCCCACGGCTGTTTTTGTGGTTTAAACCACGTAAGATTAAAGGTAATAAATAAAAAATCTAATCAATATAACTACAGAATTCATAATTTAATAATTTAAAAAGACAATTTAAATCCTCGGAGATTAATTTTAACGTAAAAGAAAGAAAATTTTTTTTCGGTATTAAGACAAGGGCTGAAATGAACATAACCACATAAATGCCAAAGTGGATTTTACCATGCACTTCTCCACTTGGCCACATATAGGATCAGGCTTTTCACCTATATTTCCACTCCTAGGCATCACCCCTTATATCATTGGGTGAAGTCAATAGGTGAAATAGGGTCCCCCCAGCCAATCTCAGTGGCTTTTTCATACACGTATGACTCAAGAAATGAATAGTTAAAAATAAAAAAGAACAGTGATAATATAAATGCATTAAATTCAAAAAGAAATTCTCTAATGATTTAAAAATGTTTGTTCTCTTTTTAGAGCACAGAGAAGAACTAAAACCGGGTTACAAATCAATCAATCAATCAATACTTTTACAAAAAGGCACCTTTCTAAAAACCAAGGCGCCTGTACACCACATGATAAAACAGTATTAATAAAACAATAAATTAACCAAGATATTTAGTGGACCAGCGTTTTAAATCTCTAAAATAAAAGTCAAAAATGATTATGAGAACTTGAAAGATACCTATTTGCCTTATAGAAGAACTAAAAACCCATTGTTTTGTATGAAAGGTTTAAAAATCAAAAGAAGTTATACATGATGAAGTTAAACATATGAGAATTGCATACAATTAGACCGAAAAATGGAAACTAAGCTTAAAAAGTAAGTCTTTAAGTAAAAATTCATATATATAAACATTGAATAATAATAGAGATGTTTAACAAGATATTAAAACAAAGTTTGTTTTTAATTAGAAATAAACCATTAAGGTTGTTCTTTATGAGAATCATGGGAACCCTACAGTGACGTGGACAAAAACAGAAACAGGTATGGAGAATGTGGATTGGAAAAGGTTGTCAATATAAATTATGTAAGAAAGTAATTAATTGAGCAGTCAGTTCCTTAAGAGTAATGATATAAGCCACATCTATCGTAACATAAAATGAATGTTAAGATCAGGAATTTGAATGTTGGTGATAGTGGGCAAAATGCATAACTGGATATAAAAGGAATGTATAAGAATCAAAGGATTGTAATTATGAGATATTTTATTATTGTTTGTTTGTTCATGTTTAGAAAAAGCACTGTTAACAATATTGGCCTGAAGAAGTGGTATGAAACTACGAAACTGTAGCCAGTTGAACAAAGTTTGGTGCGAAGTTAAAAGAAGAATAAAAGAATACTTAACTTTTTTATGAATTTTTGGACTTATGTCTTACTGATTTATTAGTATGTTGTTAGATACTTGTGTGGTATACCAAGGGTATTGTGAAAGTGATTTTTGTACAATGTTCAGGCCACTAGAGGGGAAAGAGGGGGGGTTACAGTGTCCCGGAGGGCTGTGCCCAGGTTAGCTTGACCACTACCAACCTTGATCTCCGGGTAGAGGCACCTGTTTCAGAACTCAGGCCCCTTAACCTGCTACTAGCCAAGCAGGCAGGGGTAGTAGCCCTTGGGATAACGCCACCTAGGGGTTACACCTGCATGGGATAGACATAAGGGAAGCCTAGAGGAGGGGAAGGAGAGGCAGCAGCCCGTATCCAAGTAGGGTCAGCGACAGCTAATTAAAGGTAGGGTACACAGGCAGACTGGATGGGCCTGGCAGTCCTTATCTGCCATCAATTTCTATGTTTCTCTGTTTCTAGAACATTAGCTTGACTGAGCACAAACACCAAGGAGGCTCATATAAATGCTTTAAGGTAGGATCCTTTTACAAAATAAAGACTTTGGGATGAGCCCTCTTGGGACTACCAACAGGATAGCCATTTTTGTCCATCCTAACCCCTGGGTGCATGTCAATAGGGTCAGAGGGTGACAACACAGTTAGTTGGGCTCCAAAGCCTGTAAAGTGAGACAGTAGGACTCTTGACCTGAGGAGGACTTAATTAGTTTAGGCTCCAGTTGTGTGGCCAATCATTCACTGAGGAACAGTCCTCCTGCACTGCTAAGACTGACTGACAGCTCCATGTACCAAGCTGAGAGTTGGATTTTCCCCTGTGAACAAAGTACACTGTTGCAGACATTTTTCAGTCTGTGTGTGGTTGCTGTTGGAGTCAGACTGGAGTGAACAGCAGGTGATAGCTAAAGGAAACAGCCCACGCATCTGCCAGAGCCAAGCAAAATTCCTGCCTAGAAATAGTTACGGTAATCACGTGCTTGCACAGCACAGACTTGAAAGATTCAAAGCAAGAAGCCGGGAGAAATATTTGTCAGGGTAAGCTGCCCTGTGATCACTCTTCAGGCAACGGGAGGAGAGACATTGCTGCATGGCAGCCTTAATCCTGAGCCAGAAAGCAACTCTGTGCCTGGGAGTCGTTCTGCAGCACCACTGTTGGGTACGGTTGTTGTAGTACCTATAGGAACTGGATGCCATGACATGATGTAGTGCTCTGACATGGTCAGGCCCAATGGTAAGGATGTGCCAGCACCAAATTTGTATTTGGTGAACATGCCAAAATCCAGTGTTTTGCACACTGGCAAACCAGGTCTGAAGGAACTCGATTTCCCCTTCAGTATTTCATTGTTGTCATGTCATGACACAGCTCTTTTACAGGAAGCCCACACTGAGCATGTCCAAGTTTTTGGCAAGCCTCATTACCTGTAGACAGTCAGCGTCACTGGAGATCGAGAATTCCGCATCCTGCACACATCTCAGTGCCATTCCCAGCTGCTGCTCACAGGAGAAGGGCCTTGGCAGGAAGGGCTCCCTTTATGTGAAAAAAGGAAATTTTGATCAGAAACCGTTAGCAATCTACAGATAATAATGCATTATCACTCCAGTTAGCCACTTGCCACTATATTTAGCCATAGTTTCAGGCAGGCAGGCTAGTGAAATCATGCTGACGAGGTGAGAGTGCACAGTGTGAGCCTGCACTGGCAGTTGCAGGCCCTGCTGCAGTGCACAGTGTGTTTAGCAGACTGGGAAAAGTGCAGGGGGCATTTTGAAGGAGTTATTTGACAAATGTGAGTGGGAGCCTGCCAGTCAGTTAGGGAGCGAAAAGTAAAGTAGACTGCTGTGTGAGATACAAGGTCACGGAGTCTCTCAGTGGCATGGGATATGGTCTGTTAGTTGGGGGGGGGGCTTGGTTGTGTTGATCCTCCCTATCACCTTGTGAGCCATACGGCACTGCAGCTTGTCCATACTCTTGGCATGTGTATTACATGGGCATCTAAGAATCATCAAAAACTATTGTGAGTCATCATTCTTAGCATCCAGTGGCTGTATCATGACATCATCTGTCGTGTGTGCACGGGTGTGTGTGTGCATGTGTGTTTGTGTGTGTGTGTGTGTGTGTGTGTTGTCAAAGAGTGTAGAAAACATGAAGAGAAAACAGAGGGAGAATGGATGCAGGCAAAGGAAAGGAGCAGATAAATATTTCACCATGCCAGTTCCACCAAGTAAAGGCTCTGCAAGCAGTGGTGGTGGTGGAGGAGACACTGGTCATGGTGGAACACGGCCTGGGAGTCATGGTCAGGAGGCTTAGAGGACAAGGGCTAGGCACATAATAGTACAGTCCAAGAAACCATTACTTATTAGGTACCAGAATTCCACTGATTCCTACTGCAGTGCAAGCAGCCTTTTCTGCCAGTCATCCAGTGTACCTGGTAATAAAACCATCCTGAGAAATTCAGATGCATACCAGTTTTCCCCTCTTCCTTCTTCAAGTACTTCAATCTACCTTAGGATAGAAAAGAGATCCAGAAATGTAAAGCCTAGTTCCCCAGAAAATAATCATCTTGCAATCATTGCCCAGTTCTTCAAAGCCCCCCCCACCCATCATTAGCAGCTACTGAAAGCAGTATGAGGGAAGCAAGTCAAGCAGCACACACACTCATGTTTCATAAAGAACAGTTACTCACTGTAACAGCAGATCTTCGAGAGAATCTCCTTCATTGGGCCCCACCTCTGGAAATGTATGCTGTTGGTGTCAGGACCACTCAGAAACATTTGCTAGCTGGGGGAAGGGGCCACCCATGATGACTTGCAGTGTCAGCACCTATGTAATAATGGGCTGCCCCATTGCTCCTCAGTTCCCCACCAGAGATAAGCTCAGAAGGCTTCTTACTGTGAGGAACCTGCAGACCAGACCAGTACCAGGCACACATGGAGAGGCATTAGACAGGAAATATAGTATACATAATGCACTTATGGACCTCTCCAAGCAAGGCAGTGGACAAATCTGTCAGATGATACCTCTGAAAGGGGGAAGGAGGGTGGTGTGCTGTGACATACCTCAGTGATGTCATCATATTCATAAAAACACTAGCAGAGCATGAAGCTCACCTACTCAAAGTCACTGATCGATTGGACAAGTCGGGGCTCAAGTTCTCAACTGACAAGTGACAGTTTTTCCAGCGCTCTGTCACATACATACGTAGGACACATCATGTATGTGGAAGACATTTATACTGACCCCAGCAAGATCGAGGCCCTCACCACCTGGCCTAGACCCATAAACTTGAAGGACTTACAGAGGTTCCTTGGAGTTTGTATTACCATTGTTTTATCAAAGATTACACCTGCGTGATATGCCCAATGCAGAATCTAACTCATGAATACCCCCCTGACTAATAAATCAAGGTGCACATCTTCTACCAAGAATAAGCCCAAGAACTGTTTCAAGGTTCATGAACTGTTTGGAACGTGGTTGGACACACCTTGTGAAACAGGGTTCCGAGAGATAACACAACAGTTGATGAACACACCTGTACTGGCACATGCAGACACACAAAACTTCACATTTCATACCAGTTCCAGACTCAGTGGACATAGAGCAGTCCTGCATCAACCGTATCTGGAAGGGATGAGGCCTGTTGCTTTTGGCAGCAGAAGTCTTACTCTGAGAGCAATTGTCCTGTGCACATACTAGAGTTTCTGGCTCTCAAGTAGGCAATAGTTGACAATGTCCTGAATATTTGTATGGTGCCAGACTTTCAGTGAAAACTGGCAACAGTCTGGCGACCTACTGTATATTGGGGTCTGCCAGGATTAAATGCATTGCCACAGTGTGTCACAGTTTTCTGCATGACAGCTGTCATTGTATTGTCCAATTTTCTGCAGAATTCTATAAAATTCTGCAGGATCCAGCATCTGATTCTAGTGGGTGCCACTGTACATGAAAACCACAGTGAAGCTGAATGCCACTGGGCACAGATGGCTGCCAGCACTATCAACAGATGAGTACAGTATAGGGTACATGCTTGACCTAAATCACAACAATGCAGATGCAGTGCCTCAATGACCACAGAATAATTCACATGAGGAAGAGGAATGGATTCAAGTTCCGGAAACCACTGTCACGGAGCTATGTAATAAGTACAAGATCAATGAGCAACTGTCACCAGTTAACGCCCAATAACTTGTAAAAGCCTCGGAGCATCTCCCAAGAGTTTGCTAAAAGCCTATTGCAGCTTCACTGCTCTCAAAAGGACATCACTGCTCCAGCTGTGTAACCCAGATTTGTAATGTTTGCAGTGTTTAGGATATCCTCACTGCTTTGCAGATCAGGCACCACTGGATATCTGCATTGATACTCAGAAGCAATAAGATGAGAAGCTGGACTTGGTAAGGTATTTATTCCACTGTGGATCTTCCCAGTCTACTCTCCGATTTGCCCCTTTCCATGAAGTGTATTCCTCTTGAGGAGTCCAACTCTGCAGTCCCAATGGAACACCATTCATGTCATCAGATGCCAAGTCAGTACCAGAATGTATCTCCATCAAGGAGGGAGATGAAGAGCCCCTGGACCCAGAGGAAGTTATGGAACCCATTTATAATGAAAACATGAGTCATGAAGCTGATAATAAACAACGCTATCTATAGCGGCCTCAAGGCAGACGGGTAATTGTCCCAGCCTATGGCGTACAGTACCGCCTCCTCTAGTGATGGATGCCAGTCCTATTATACTGTCTGTCCTGTTTACAGGCAGGGAAGAAAGTGGTACCACCCACACGCTGCAGTGACTCATGATGAGGAAAACATGATTCACGAACAATAGTGAAGAGGATGTGTTGTTTCTGAACCAGTTAACGTCTATGGTTTTTATTTTAATGTATTTATTATTATTCTTAAATGTGTATTTATGCTAAGAAAACATAATTTCAGTGAATCTGTGGTATGTCATGGAGTAGGCAAATGGGCCACACAAACAGCTGGGTACCATCTGTCTAGTGTACAGAAGCAGCAGTAGTAATGTGTACACTAGTGGTGGGGAAAGACATGTGAAAGCCGCAGGGATACACTGACACTGAGTATATGTAGGTCATGGACCAGGTAAAGAATGTAATGTAGTGTGTCATGAAAAAGAAGTTATGGCCAGGGGACTCCTTGGAGAGCTGGGTATCATCTGGCAGCTAAAAAGCAACCATGCTTGATCCCAGTTCTGGTGTGGACATTGTGGTCTCATGTTAATGGTGCTCCGGGGTACGGTTTCATGGTGCCCCTGATTCCCATTGCCGCTGGTCAATGTTGGCAAGTGGCTTGTGTTGGTGCAGAAGTAGTAGTCATGGTGTAAGGCAGGCGCTGTCCTGGATGAGATACCATCATATACACTAAGACATTGGAGGGTGACCTGGCCCTAACATATTTATTATTTTTATTTATGTGCCAAGAAAATACGAATCATGAAGCTGAAGGTCTTCATCAAGGATATTTCCCTCATTGGGCCACACCTTTGGAACTGTAAGCCATCAGTGTCAGGATCACTCAGAAACTTTTGCTAGCCGGGGGCCGCCCACGACGATGTGCAACGTGGGTGTCTGTATAATTGTAGGTGGCCCCATTGTTCCTCAGTTCTTTCTCCCACCATTGACTGATCATCAGACCTGCAGAGAAACAATGCCATTGTTTCACCTTTATTATTTTTTTACTACTTTAAGTGAGCAATGTTGTCCTTTTATGCCACCCATCAAAAGATCAGTTATGTAGGTTTTGTACCTGTGATTAAGGACAATGCCCACATGGTTTCTGATTGCAGTTTGGGCTTGTCCCACAATGTCTGGGTTGTAAGATCTGCCAGGAATCCAACCAGGCCAGAAGGAAATGCCAAAAGAAGGCTAAAGAAACCTTCATTGCTATCAAGGCAATGGAAGCCTCTTCTGGCCATCACCGCAAGCATGAGGATAAATCTTCAGCTTCACCAGTGAGGTTGAGATCCCTATTAAAGGAGGGTAAATCCACAATGTCATTTGCTCCAGTGGCAACAATTAACCATTGATGAGACACCAAGGTTGGTGTCTGGCTCTGACACTGCCGTACCTACTATGGACAGTATGCAACACATATCATTGGGTTCTACCCCTTGACATTGGTCGCTTCGGGCCCTTTGCAGGGTGCCATCGACTCCCAGGTTGTTCTGGCATTGTTAGATGTCTCTTGCCACCACTCCTGCTGATAATAATGGCTATCCCACAACTGTGCCTCCCCCCATCAGCACTGTTGTCATACACAGGCTCCAAAATCACATCTTTCATTCCTCTGTTCTAGCTACCACCTCTGTCGCTGGCTCCATTGATTGCTCCAGTTGTCATTCCAGATGAGGTGGAATATAATTCTGATCTTCTTAATATGTAGGAGGATTTGGAGGATGAAGAAAGGGATAATGATCCTGGGGTGGTGTCCAATCCTTTCTTCATGCTGCAGTGGACTCTGTGGAGTATACACCAGGTCTCCTCCTGAAGATCCCTCTTTTCAGGCTTTACACAGATAAATCCAAACTTTCAAGGAGTTTGATGCTGAAGAGGAGGACTCCAGTAAGAACAATTTAATGGAGTTTTTGGAGGTTTCCACTGCACCCTCTACTGTAGTTCCTCCTGTATATCCTACCTTAGAGGATGCTACCTTTGCTGCCTGGTTTAGCCCTAATATCTTACTTGCAGTGCCTAGTAAGGCTGATAAACAGTACCCTACTCTGTCTGTTAAACCTTATTATGCTTCTCAGCCTGAAACCGATTCTGTGGTCATCATGGCTGCTCATGACCACTCTAGAGCTCCCTAGACACATGAGTACTTTATCTTGTTTTTGATAACCAGGTGGGTGTGGTAGACACAAGCTGTGACTATTTTCAGACATGACCCAGGAGGTTACAAAGTTACAAACAGTGTTACATCAAAGTAATATAGCTTCAGATTAGGAGCATCAACACACTACAGTACATACAATGGTATAGCAAGGTAAGGTATACAAATTAACAATTACATTTGGTCATAGCCAAAATTAACATCACAAAAATTGTGCGGCAGGATTTAAAAAACAAATAGTAATACAAAGCAATAGGCAGGCACAGTAATTAAGGCAAGTGCTATAACAGTTGTCAGCAAGGGCCATGTTATGCAGCATATATACATGAGTCACCAGAGATCGAGTGTCAACTGGGAAAAAAACAGAACTAAATGACTTTGCCTCCTGACAAAGAATAAAGGGGGCTGGATGTTATGGGCAAACAAGCTTATGCTTCTGCATCCTTAGACCCAAGAATTGCTAACTACCTGGCATACATGACTTAGAATCAGAATAGCCTGTGGAAACCTGCTATGTCTACCATTCAGGATCTCCCTGATGGTACTGCAAGACTGACTTGCTTAAAGCCACCTCAGCTGGTATGGATACTGGAAGACATCTGTTAGGCTCTGCATGTGATGCTTCTGATGCTTCTGCCAGGGCTGCTGCCTCAGGCATATACCTTCAGAGATATTCCTGGCTTAGGGTAGCTGGATTTGCTATTGATGTGCAACAGGCTGTGCTGAATGCCCCTTTTAGGGACTCCAGGCTATTTGGGAGCGATGTTGAATCTGCTGTACGTGAGCTTCAGTCCTCCAGAATGACTTTAAGGTCATTCAAATCTCTGACCCCTCAACCTGCTAGGGGGCATGATAAGGGCTCACTTTACTGGCCTGCAGCCCATGGTGGCTGCACCTTCCATCAGCAGCCTCATACAGCAAACCATGGTAGTGGTCCCTGTGATGCTTGGACAGCTGGTTCTGATTAATCTATACTTTTTGTAATATAAAAATGTGTTATTGAGTGTCTCTCATGAGACATGCTGTTTCAGCTAAAAGATAAAAGCCAGGAGATAATTAAAGGCCAGAAGAGACCTAAATTAAGGATCTCCAGTTTATCTGGCTTAATTGTAGCTGCCAGCTGCTAGGCTGGAAATCATAAACTTTTATGACATTTACAGGAAAAATACAGGTTATGTCACTTTGGTGCAAAGTCATAAAAGCTCTTTGATGTCTGTGAAGAGTAGGATGCTGCTCATGGATGAAAAAAAGAACTTGGAAAATTACAGACTTGATTGGGAAGTCATGTGGGAAATGAGTTTTTGCTGACATCACCTTAATTAATTTACCTTCAGAGGGATAAGACATCCTGTTTGTATGATTTTTAATAAACAGAAGAGGATCTGGGTGACATCATGGAGAAGGAAGGCTCAAGACAGTTGTTTTAATTATGCTGTGACTGACCTGTAGACACACACATGTTTGGACTCTGAAGCTACATTTTTCAGCACTGTAAGATTAGAAGAATACATTAGATAAGTCCACTCTGAAGAAAGGGCAGTTACTAGTGGGGTACTGCAAGGTTCAGTATTGGGTCCAGTCCTTTTTAATGTCTTCATCAGTGACATTGCAGAGGGACTGGAAGTAAACGTATGCCTTTTTGCAGATGACACAAAGATCTGCAACAGGGTTGATACACAAGGAGGCGTGGAAAGGATGAAAAGGGACTTGGCAAGGTTGGAGGAATGGTCAGATGTATGGCAGCTAGGATTCAATGCAAAAAGTGCAAAATAATGCACCGGGAAACAAGAACCCAGGGAAGAATACAAATGGGTGGGGAGGTAGTAACAACAACAAAACAGGAAAGGGACCTGGGGTAATCATATCAGGTGACCTTAAGGTTAGTAAAGCAATGTGAGAAGGCAGTAGGGAGGGCCGGGGTATACTGGGATGTATAGGGAGAGGCATCAGCAGCAGAAAACAGGAAGTTGTTATCCCTCTGTACAGACAGTTGGTGAGACCCCATCTGGAATTCTGTGTCCAGTTCTGGAGACCCCATCTCCATGAGGACATAAACAGGATAGAGGCAGTCCAGAGGAGGGCAACTAAAATGGTGCAGGGTCTGCAAGAGAAGCCGTATGAGGAGAGACTAAAGGAGCTTAATATGTATACCCTTGAGGAAAGAAGGAGAAGGGGGACATGATAGAAACTTTCAAGTACCTCAAGGGAATCAACAAAGTCCAAGAGGGTAGCATCTTTCAGAAAAAGAGACTTGCAAGAACAAGGGGACACAATTTAAAGATAGAAGGAGGGCGGTTCAGGGGCAATGTGAGGAAGTATTATTTCACAGAGAGGGTAGTGGATGCATGGAACAGCCTTCCTGAGGAAGTTGTGGGGTCTAAAACTGTGGGAGAATTCAAGAATGCATGGGACAGACATAAGGCAATTCTTGTGGGTGGCAGGAAGATATGGGCTGTTGATTAACTAGGATCTGCAGCCTATCCTGTAGGTAGGGAAATGGGCAGACTAGATGGGCCTAGCAGTCCTTATCTGCCGTCAAAGTCTATGTTTCTATGTTTCTATGTAAGTATATGGTTGGTAGGAAATTGCACTTTTAAACCTTATTCTTTTAAAGTGAGTGTACGTTTTGTGATATATTGTTCTGTATTTACATTTTACAGTTTTATCTATATTAAGTAAACATCACATTTTAAGAGACTACTTGGTGTGCCTTTGAAATTCTTTATTTGACAAGTGAAGCATATATGGTTAAAGCTGACACTGTGCAAAGCTTACTGGTTTTACCAAACTGGGAAAAAATGTAAGAGTTTATCCGAGGTCTTTTCATAGAGTTTTAAGGGTTCATTTTGTTCACCTGGTTAAGTGCCCATAGGCGAAAGATATCTGGCCCCCCCAAAGAGCAGAATTATCTGAGCCTGTACATTGGGTATGCTAGCAAGAGGTTCACAGTTTGAATCCCTCCAAAAACTTGAGACCAAAGATTGATCCAAACCCACAAAACAGACAGGAGGGTTACCCTGTTTCTGTTTCCTGTTCACAAGACTGTGCTCGGAGGTTGGCACTGTGGGAGCAGAGGGCCTGACCTGCCGAGGGGGTTTGTGACAGATTGGTTGGCATTGGTGTGCATAAGTTTGGTATTACAAGCTTTTATTGTTCAGTGTATAGGCTTGATACCGTCAGCTCACTTGCAAAAAAAAAAAGGCAGCGATGTATTTTTAAAAGGAAACAGAACTGTATCACTTGGCTTACGGTTGAGTTCCTTCTTGTTTTATTTTTTTTCTAAAGTGCAAGTTAGAGTAGCCGTAGTTAGGGAAGAAGATGGCTTCCAAATCCAGCAGGCACACTGTAGACTACTTAAAGCAGTTGTGCAGGGACAGAGGAGTCCCATTCGAGGTGAAAGCCACCAAGCAGAACATTGTGGATGCCCTGATGGTAGCAGATACTCAGAGCATTGAGTCACAGACAGTGACTGCAAAGGACCGAACCTTGAGTGTGGAAGGGCTAGTGGCCAGCACATTGTCCAGATCTGATGAGGAGGGCAACAGGGCCAGTGCCAGTGAAGGGCCACAGCAGCAGGGGAAGGTCACCAGTATCCTGGATCCAGGAATACTCAGGCTGAAAATTGAGTTGCGCAGAATGGAGCTGGAGATCTAGAGGGACAGGGACCGTGAACAGCGGGAGGCAGACCGTGAGTAGTGTGAGCAAGAATGCCGAGAGGCAGAGCGAGAATGCTGAGAGGTAGAGCGGGAACAGCGGGAGACTGACTGTGAGGACAATGAGCGCCAGAGGCAACATGAACTGGAGAAGTTACGACTCCCAACCACCAGTACCACAGCAGGTAAGTGGCTTGGGTTTAACTGGGACTACAGGACTGGGTTACAAATTGAATTCCAAATTGATAGCTGCATTTAAAGAGGGGGAGGATATGGATGCCTTTTTAAATTTTTTTGGAAAAGTTTGTATTCAGGCTAAAATTCCTAGAGAGTCCTGGAGCTTCTAGCTATCCCTGCTACTTACTGGGAAACCTCGGGATGCATTGGGTCAAATGGACAATGAGGACAGTGATGATTACAGCAAACTTAAAGCTGCACTGTTAAAGAAATTTGAAATTAACTGCTGAATCATACAGAGCTAAATTCTGTAAGCTCAGGAGAAGCCCTGACATGAGCTACAAGGAGCTAGCCACGAAACGTCACTTTTTAAAACGTTGGTGGGAAGGAATTGAAGCAAACTCTGTTGATAAAATTGAAAATGTGATTTTGTTAGAACAGTTTTTCTGGGCATGCCCCGCAGAGCTGAAAACCTGGCTGGAGGACCGAGATCCCAAAACAGTGCAGGAGGCTGCTGAACTATCGGACCGCTATGCCAAGAGCAGACCTGCCCTGACGGCGAATGGGGCAGGCGTGGCAGCGCAGAAAGGGAAAAGTGCACCTTGAGGGCAGCTAAAACCCTCACTGCCTCCACCAAAACCAGTTAGCCCCAGGTTTCAGAGAAAAAGATTTCTCTGAGAAAAGAAATGAATGTTGGTTGTATAAAGAAACTGGGCATATTGCCAGACAGTGTCCAAAATGGACGAGCAATAATATGCAAGGAGGTGCTAGGAAGGAAGTGGGTTGTTTGTGTGTCCCTGGAAGCATGCCTGTGAACATGAGGGAACACATGCACCCAGTCATGGTGAATGGTGTACAGACACAAGGGTTAAGGAACACAGGGGCATCCCTGACATTGGTAAAAGGGGATCTGGTACAGCTTGGTCAGCTTATACCCAATAAATACATCACTGTACAAGGGTTCACTGGTGAAGAGAAAACATTGCCACTCGCCAGTGTTCTCCTAGACTGGGGTGAAATGAGGAACTGTGCAACAGGTGGCTATAGCCAAAACCTTAGCAGTGGATGTGATCCTGGGCATCAATCTAAAATGGGATGGTGTGTGCAGTTACCCATAGCCAAGTGACAAGGGAAAATTGTAGTTCCCTGGACTGCACAGAAGCCATTGTGGAAAGCACTGGGTGTCTGGTTCCCCAGTCTGTGTCTCCTGATATGGAGACTAACAAAAAGGGGGTAGAAATTTCCCCAGTAACAGTTAACCACACAGCTACAGATGGTTGCTCTGAGGAGGGAGGGGTGACCCATTGTCAGAGGGTTGGGATTGGCAGTGATCCTGAGTGCCCTGATGCTAGTGCTAGGGACCCTAGTTTAGCGACTGAAGGGGACCTATCCTATGTCTTGGGAATGTGTGCGTGGAGCTTGCAGCTGCTCAGAGAAGTGGCCCTAGTGAGGGCTTGGGCAGACATAAGGTTTATTGGGAAGATGGACTAATGTATACTCAAGCTGTGCAGACAGAGGGAGGGGTGCTAGGCAGGCAGCTTATCATTCCCCAGGGGTATCATGAGCAGTTGCTCAAGATTGCACATAATATTCCCTTGTCTGGTCCTCTGAGAATCACGCGCACTATGCAGCGGTTGGTCCAGAATTTCTATTGGCCTAACTTCACCCAGCAGGTGCAGGAGTATTGCAGGTCTTGTCACCAGTGCCAAGAAATAGGGAAGGCAGGCAAGAAAACCCAAGCCACCCTGATTCCATTGCCCATAGTGGAGGAGCCATTCCAGAGGGTGGGAAAGGATATTGTGGGGCCTTTAAATACCCCCAGCTCCTCAGGGAAGAGATTCATCCTGACTGTGGTGGATTATGCCACCCGGTACCCAGAGGCAGTCGCCCTGTCCTCACTGAGGACAAACAAAGTGGCAGATGCCTTATTTGGGATTTTCTCCTGTGTTGGGTTTCTGCAGGAGGTAATCACCAATCGAGGGGGTTCCTTCATGTCGGACCTGATGAAATGTTTATGGGAGAAGTGTGGGGTGGTGCAGAGTTACATGACACTGTATCACCCACAAGCCAATGGGCTTGTGGAAAGATTCAATGGTACCCTGAAGTCAATGCTTCGGGCATTTGCTGAACAGCATAGGAGGGACTGTTTGCATACAGGGAGGTACCCCAAGAGTCGACAGGAGTTTTCCCCTTCGGACTCTTATATGGATGCCGAGTACGTGGGCCCCTAGACTTGATCTGGGAGGACTGGGAAGGCAAGCACGCCACCCAGGGAACTCCCATAGTGGATTATGTCCTTCGGTTTAGGGAAAGGCTGAAGGAGCTTATGGAGACAGCCCAGAGCAACCTGGCAGCTGCCAACAGAAACAAAAAGTGTGGTATGACCGCAGAGCCAGTCCTCACTCGTACATGGTGGGTCAGGAAGTCATGGTCCTTATTCCGGTCCAGAAAGACAAGCTGCAGGCTGAGTGGGCAGGACCGTACAAAGTAGTTAGGAAGGTAAATGATGTGAACTATATTACAGAGTTACCTGACCGAAAACAGACGGAAAGGATGTACCATGTTAACATGATGACGCCATATGCAAATAGGGCTGATATGGTATTTGCAGTGTTTAGTCCTGGGGAGGGGACGGATGAAGGAGACCCCCTTCTGGACTTGCTGGAAGAAAGTAAGCAGGAGTCCTCTGTGGAGGCAGTTACATTGTCTCCCCAACTGACCCTGGACAAGATCCAGGAAGTAAGGGAGATTTTAGCAGACTTTGCCCCCTTGTTTAGTGCCAAGCCTGTACTAACCCCCTTAGTGACTCATGATGTGGAGACAGGGACACAGACGTCCATACGGTGGACAGCATATGTGGAGACAGGGACACAGACGTCCATACGGCAGACAGCATATCAGGTGTCAGAGGCTGTCCAAAAGGACATTAGAAGGGAAGTGGAGGAGATGCTGGATTTAGGGGTAATCCAGAGATCCCACAGCCCCTGGGCCTAACCCATAGTCCTTGTGCCCAAGCGAGATGGCTCTACTCATTTCTGTGTGGACTATCATGGACTATATGCAGTCACGAATTCAGACGCTCACCTGATGCCATGGATGGATGAACTCCTGGACAAGTATGGAGGGGTGACCTACCTTACACCCATTCACCTGACCAAGGGGTATTGGCAGGTAGAGTTGATGGACAGAGCTAGGGAGAGGTTGGCCTTCATCACTCCGATAGGCTTATTTGAATTTAAAGTAATGTCTTTAGGAATGAAGAATGCCCCAGCCACTTTCCAAAGGTTGGTGAACCAGGTGTTAAGTGCTGCAGAGGAGTACACCATAGTCTACCTGAATGACATTGCCATCTTTAGTGCTAGCTGGGAGGAACACCTGTCCCACCTTAGAAAAGTGATGGGTAGGATACAGAGGGCCGGGCCCACTGTCAAAGCAAAGAAGTGCCAGGTGGCCATGGGAGAGGTGGCATACCTAGGGCATGTAGTAGGCCAGGGACAGCTCCATCCTAACCAAATAAAAATAGAGGTAATCCAGGCATGGCTCAGACCAGAAATGCAGAAGAGGTCAGCAGTTTTCTTGGTACAGCAGGGTACTATAGAAAATTTGTACCCAATTACAGTGCCCTGGCTGCTCCCCTGTCTGACCTGGTAAAGAAAAGGATGCCAAAGAAAACTGTCTGGGGCCAAAGCCTGTGAGGAAGCTTTTACCAGACTGAAGGAGACACTGTGCAGTGCTCCTGTTTTGACAAGTCCTGACTATAGCAAAGCCTTTATAGTTCAGACTGACACCTTAGATGTGGGTATTGGGACAGTACTGAGTCAGACATCCAGCCAGGGGAAAGATCATCCTGTAGCATATCTGAGTAAAAAGTTACTTCCCAGGAAGCAGGCATACTCCACTGTGGGAAAGGAGTGTCTTGCCATAGTGTGGCCCTAAAGAAATTGGAGCCATACTTGTATGGGCAGCATTTTGTGGTAGAGACTGACCACAACCCCCTGGTTTAGCTGACACAGATGGGAAAAACAAGGTGAATTGCTAAGATGAGTCTTGCTTTGCAAGGGTATGACATGACAATTCTACATAGGGCTGGAGCAAAAAATCAGAACTCAGATGGGTTGTCTCACATCTATAGAGGAGTGAACTGATTTGGGAATCTTATCCATGCAGGATAGAGCCCAATTCAGTCTAGGAAGAGGATTGTGACACTTGGACAGCTGGTTCTGATTAATCTATACTTTTTGTAATATAAAAATGTGTTGATGTCTTAAGCAGAGACATGCTGTCTCAGCTAAAAGATAAAAGCCAGGAGATAATTAAGGCCAGAAGAGACCCAAATTAAGGATCTCTGTTTATCTGGCTTAATTGGCAGCTACTGCCAGCTACTGACAAAATCATAAGCTTTTATGACATTAGAGGAAGAATACAGGTTATATGTCAATTTAGTGCGAAAGTCATCAAAGCTCTTTGATGTCTGTGAAGAGCAGGATGCTGCTCATGGATGAAGGAAATAACTTGGAAAATTACAGACTTGATTGGGAAGTCATGAGGGGAAATGAGTTTTTGCTGATGTCACCTTCATTAATTTACATTCAGTGGGATAAGGCATCAT
The DNA here is from genome assembly GCA_016271365.2 of Neoceratodus forsteri. NCBI lineage: Eukaryota > Metazoa > Chordata > Ceratodontiformes > Ceratodontidae > Neoceratodus > Neoceratodus forsteri. The sequence continues at coordinate 76,993,235 of CM028133.1, read as the reverse complement.
GTTTGTATGATTTTTAATAAACAGAGGAGGAGCTGGGTGACATCATGGAGAAGGCAGGTTCAAGACAGTTGTTTTAATTATGCTGTGACTGACCTGTAGACACACACATGTTTGGACTCTTGAGCTACAACATCTTTCAGCACTGTAAGATTAGAAGAATACATTAGATAAGTCTAAGTGTATGGTTGGTAGGAAATTGCACTTTTAAACATTCTTTTAAAGTGAGTGTACGTTTTGTGATATATTGTTCTGTATTTACATTTTACAGTTTTATCTATATTAAGTAAACATCACATTTTAAGAGACTACTTGGTGTGCCTTTGAAATTCTTTATTTGACAAGTGAAGCATATATGGTTAAAGCTGACACTGTGCAAAGCTTACTGGTTTTACCAAACTGGGAAAAATAAGTGTTTATCTGAGGTCTTTTCATAGAGTTTTAAGGGTTCATTTTGTTCACCTGGTTAAGTGCCCATAGTGAAAGATATCTAGCCCCCCAAAGAGCAGAATTATCTGAGCCTGTACATTCAGGTATGCTAGCAAGAGGTTCTGAGTTTGAATCCTCCAGAAACTTAGGACAGGTGATCAAACCCACAAAACAGACAGGAGGGTTACCTGTTTCTGTTTTCCTGTTCTGAACTGTGCTCAGGAGAGTTGGCACTGTGGGGCAGAGGGCCTGACCTGCAGGGGGTTGTGACAGATTAGCAATGGGTGCATAAGTTTGGTATTACAAGCTTTTATTGTTCAGTGTATAGGCTTGATACCGTCAGCTCACTTGTAAAAAGAAAAAGGCAGCAATGTATTTTTAAAAGGAAACAGAAATATATCACTTGGCTTACGGTTGAGTTCCTTCCTGTTTTATTTTTTTTCTAAAGTGCAAGTTAGAGTAGCCATAGTTAGGGAAGAAGATGGCTTCCAAATCCAGCAGGCACACTGTAGACTACTTAAAGCAGTTGTGCAGGGACAGAGGAGTCCCATTCGAGGTAAAAGCCACAAGCAAGACATTGTGGATTCCTGATGGTATGAATACTCAGAACATTGAGTCACAGACAGTGACTGCAAGGACCCGAACCTTGAGTGTGGAAGGGCTGGTAGCCATTGTTGTCCAGATCTGATGAGGGGCAGCAGGGCCAGTGCCAGTGAAGAGGCCATGGCAGGGGAAGGTCACCAGTATCCTGGATCCAGGAATACTCAGGCTGCAAATTGAGTTACTTGAGAATGGAACTGGAGTTCTAGAGGGACAGGGACCGTGAAACAGCGGGAGGCGAGACCGTAAGTAGTGTGAGCAAGAATGCCGAGAGGCAGAGCGAGAATGCTGAGGCAGAGCGGGAACAGCGGGAGACTGACTGTGAGGGGAATGAACGCCAGAGCAACATGAACTGGAGAGATTACGACTCCAACCACCAGTACCACAGCAGGTAAGTGGCTTGGTTTAACTGGGACTACATAGGACTGGTTACAAATTGAATTCCAAATTGATAGCCGCATCGAAAGAGAGAGAGGGATGCCTTTTAAATTTTTTTGAAAAAGTTTGGTAGATTCAGGCTAAAATTCCTAGAGAGTCCTGAGCTTCCAGCCGCCATACCTGCCACTTACTGGGAAAACCTCGGGATGCATTGGGTCAAATGGACAATGAGACAGTGATGATTACAGCAAACTTAAAAGCTGCACTGTTAAAGAAATTTGAATTAACTGCTGAATCACATACAGAGCTAAATTCTGTAAGCTCAGGAGAACCCCTGACATGAGCTACAGGGGCCTAGCAACCGAAACGTCACTTTTAAAACGTTGGTGGGAAGGAATGAAGCAAACTCTGTTGATAAATTGAAAAATGTGATTTTGTTAGAACAGTTTTCTAGGGCATGCCCACAGAGCTGAAAACCTGGCTGGAGGACCCAGATCCCAAAACAGTACCAGGAGGCTGCTGAACCATCCGGACCGCTAGGCGCCAAGAGCAACCTGCCCCGACAGCCCAATGGGGCAGGCGTGGCAGCGCAGAAAGGAAGAGCGCACCTTGAGGCAGCTAAAACCCTCCTGCCTCCACCAAAACCAGTTAGCCCCAGGTTTCAGAGAAAGATTTCTCTGAGAAAGAGAAATGAATATTGGTTGTATAAAGAAACATCAAGGTTGTTGTACAGTGTCCAAAATGGAACAGGAAACAACACGCAAGGAGGTGCTAGGGAAGGAAGTGGGTTGTTTAGGTAGTCCCTGGAAGCATGCAAACATGAGGGAACACATGCCCAAGGTCACGGTGAATGGTGCACAGCACAAGGGGTTAAGGAACACAGGGCATCCCCTGACATTGCGGAAGGTGATCTGCTACAGCTTGGTCAGCTTGTACCAATAAATACATCACTGTGGCCAAGGTCACTGGTGAAGAGAAAACATTGCCACTCGCCAGTGTTCTCCTAGACTGGGTGAATGGGAATTGTGCAACAGGTGGTTATAGCCAAAAACCTTAGCAGTGGATGTGATCCTGGCATCAACCTAAAATGGGATGGTGTGTGCAGTTACCCATAGCCAAGTGACAAGGGAAAATTGTAGTCTCCCCTTGACACACCGAAGCCATTGTGAAACCACTGGGTGTCTGGTTCCCAGTCTGTGTCTCCTGATATAGGAGACTAACAAAAGGGGTAGAAATTTCCCCAGTAACAGTTAATCCACAGCTACAGATGGTTGCTCTGAGGAGGGAGGGTGACCCATTGTCAGAGGGTTGGGATTGGCAGTGATCCTGAGTGCCCTGATGCTAGTGCTAGGGACCCTAGTTTAGCGAACTGAAGGGAATCCTATCCTATGTCTTGGGAATGTGTGTGTGGAGCTTGCAGCTGCTCAGAGAAGTGCCCTAGTGAGGGCTTGGGCAGACATAAGGTTTATTGGAAGATGGACTAATGTATACTCAAGCTGTGCAGACAGAGGGAGGGGTGCTGGGCCAGGCAGCTTATCATCCCCAGGGGTATCATGAGCAGCTGCTCAAGATTGGCACATGATATTCCCTTGTCCGATCATCTGAGAATCACGGCACAGCACTATGCAGCGGTTGGTCCAGAATTTCTATTAGCTAACTTCATAGGCAGGTGCAGTGAGTAGTCGTGTCTTGTCACCGTGCCAAGAAATAGGGAAGGCAGGCAAGAAAACCCAAGCCGCCTCTGACCTACTGTCTATAGTGGAGGAGCCATTCCAGAGGGGGAAAGGATATTGCAAGCCTTTAAATACCCCCCCCAGCTCCTCAGGGAAGAGATTCATCCCTGAGACTGTGGTGGATTATGCCAATCCGCACTCAGAGGTGTCGCCCTGTCCTCACTGAGGACAAGCAGAGTGGCAGATGCCTTATTTGGGATTTTCTCCTGTGTTGGGTTTCTGCAGGAGGTAATCACCAATCGAGGGGGTTCCTTCATGTCGGACCTGATGAAATGTTTATGGGAGAAGTGTGGGGTGGTGCAGAGTTACATGACACTGTATCACCCACAAGACAATGGGCTTGTGGAAAGATTCAATGGTACCCTGAAGTCAATGCTTTGGGCATTTGCTGAACAGCATAGGAGGGACTGTTTGCATACAGAGAGGTGCCCCAAGAGTCGACAGGATTTTCCCATTTCGAACTCTTATATGGATGCCGGGTACGTGGGCCCCTAGACTTGATCTGGGAGGACTGGGAAGGCAAGCACGCCACCCAGGGAACTCCCATTGGTGATTACAACCTTCAGCTAGGGAAAGTGCTGCAAAGGAGCTTATGGAGACAGCCCAGAGCAACCTGGCAGCTGCCCAACAGAAACAAAAGTGTGACACCACCGCAGAGCCAGTGCTCACTCTACATGGTGGGTCAGGAAGTCATGGTCCTTATTCCGGTCCTGAAAGACAAGCTGCAGGCTGAGTGGGCAGGACAGCACAAAAGTAGTTAGGAAGGTAATGATGTGAACTATATTACAGAGTTACCTGACCGAAAAAAACAGACGGAAAGTGATGTCTACAATAACATGATGAAGCCATATGCAAATAGGGCTGATAGTGGTATTTGCAGTGTTTAGTCCTGGGAGGGGACGTGATGAAGGAGACCCCTTCTGGACTTGCTGGAAGAAAAGTAAGCAGGAGTCCTCTGTGAGGCAGTTTACATTGTCTCCTTAACCGACCCTGGACAAGATCCAGGAAGTAAGGGAGATTTTAGCAGACTTTGCCCCCTTGTTTAGTGCCAAGCCTGTACTAACCCCCTTAGTGACTCATGATGTGGAGACAGGGACACAGACGTCCATACGGCGGACAGCATATGTGGAGAAAGGGACACAGACGTCCATACGGCGGACAGCATATCAGGTGTCAGAGGCTGTCCAAAAGGACATTAGAAGGGAAGTGGAGGAGATGCTGGATTTAGGGGTAATCCAGAGATCCCACAGCCCCTGGGCCTCACCCATAGTCCTTGTGCCCAAGTGAGATGGCTCTACTCATTTCTGTGTGGACTCTCATGGACCATATGCAATCACTTAATTCAGAGCTCAACTGATGCCATGGACGATGAACTCCTGGACAAGCATGGAGGGTGACCTACCTGTTAACCCATTCACCCGACCAAGGGGTATTGGCAGAGTAGAGTTGATGGACAGAAGCTAGGGAGGTTGGCCATTCATCCTCCGATCAGGCTTATTTAACTTAAAGTATGTCTTTAGTAATGAAGAATGCCGACCACTTTCAAGGTTAGTGAACCAGGTGTTAAGAGCTACGAGATAACCATAGTCTACCTGAATGACATCTATAATTGTAGCTGGAGAACACCTTGAAAAGTGATGGTAGGACACGGGGCCAGCCCACTGTCAGCAAAGAGCCAGGTGGCCATGGGAGGTGGCATACCTAGGGCATAGCAGCCAGGGCAGTCCATCCCAAAAACAAAATAGAGGTAATCCAGGCATGGCTCAGAACAGAATGCAGAGAGGTCGCGGTTTTCTGCGTAGCGTAATACAGAAATTTGTACCAATTACAGTGCCTGCCGCTCCTGTTGACCTAGTAAGAAAAAGGACAAGAAACTGTCTGGGGCCAAAACTGAGAGCTTTACCAGACTGAAGAACACCTATGCAGTGCTCTGTTTGACAAGTCTGACTATAAAGCCTTACAGTCAGACTGGCGCCTCAGACGTGGATATTGGGGAGACTGAGTCAGACATAGCCAGGTGAAAGACCATCCTGCAGCGTATCTGAATAGGAGTTACTCCCAGGGCAAACATACCCTGTGAAAGGAGTCCTGCCATAGTAAGGCCTAAAGTGGAGCCATACTTGGGGGCAGCATTTTGTAGTAGACTGACCAAACCTAGTTTAGCTGGCACAGATGGGAAAAAACAAAGGTAGATTGCTAAGATGAGTCTGCTTTGCAAGGCTGGACATGACACCCCACATAGCTGGAGCAAAAACCAGAACCAGGGGGATGGCTCCCATCTATGAGGTGAACTCAGATGAGAACTTTATCCCATGGGGATAAGCCCCACAATCAGTCTAGGAAGAGGTTGCAACACGGACAGCGGTTCCGATTAATCTATCTTTGTAATATAAAATGTGTTATGGTGTCTCTCATGAGAACTGTATTTCAACTAAAGATAAAGCCAGGAGATAATTAGAGAAGAGACCCAAATGGGATCTCCTGTTTATCTGGCTTAATTGTGCTCACTGTAACGATCAGAAACTTTATGACATTTAGAGAAGAATACAGGTTATCAATTTGATGCGAAGTCATCAAAGCTCTTTGATATATGAGAGGCAGGAGGATCAAGGAAATAACTTGAAAATTACAGACTTGATTGGGAGTCATGAGGAAATGAGTTTTGTGATGTCACCAACATTAATTTACATTCAGTAGGATGACATATGTTTGTATAATTTTAATAAACAGAGGACTGGGTGACATCATGGAAGGCAGGCTCAAGACAGTTGCTTTAATTATACTGTGACTGACCTGTACACACACATGTTTGGACTCATAGCTACAACATCTTTCAGCACTGTAGTTAGAAGAATACATGAAAAGTCTAAGTGTACGGTTGGTAGGAAATTGCACCGACCTTATTCTTTTAAAAGTAATGATGCGTTTTGTGATATATTATTCTGTATTTACATTTTAGTTATCTATATTAATAAACATCGCATTTTAGAGACTACTTAGGTATGCCTTTGAATTCTTTATTTGACAAGTGAAGCATATATGGTTAAAAAGCTGACACTGTGCAAAAAGCTTACTAGTTTTACCAAACTGGAAAAAATGTAAGAGTTTATCTGAGAATCTTTTCATAGGTTTAAAGGGTTCATTTTGTTCACCTGGTTAAGTGCCCATAAGGCAAAAGATATCTGGCCCCCAAAGAGCAGAATTATCTGAGCCTGTAACATTGGGTGGCGCAAGAGGTTCACAGATTGAATCCTCCAGAAACTGAGTATCAAAGATTGATTCAAACACAAAACAGCACGGGGAGGTTACCCTGTTTCTGCTTCCTGTTATGAACTGTGCTCAGGAGGTTGGCACTGTGGGAGCAGAGGGCCTGACCCTGCTGAGGGGGTTTGTGACAGATTGGTTAGCAATGGTGTGCATAAGTTTGGTATTACAAGCTTTATTGTTCAGTGTATAGGCTGATGCTAGTGCTAGGGACCCTAGTTTGCGACTGAGAGACCCTATCTATCTTGGAATGTGTGTGGAGCTTGGCTGCTCAGTAGCCTAGTGAGGACTTGGGCAACATAGGTTTATTGAGATGGACTAATTACTCAAGCTATGCAGACAGAGGAGGTGCTGGGCAGCAGCTTATCATTCCCCAGGGTATCATGAGCAGCTGCTCAGATTACCATGATATTCCCTTGTCCAGTCATCTAGAATCACAGCACTATGCAGCGGTTGGTCCATTTTCTAATGGCCTAACTTCTACCCAGCGCGAGGTATGCAGGTCTTGTACCGGTATGAGAAATAGAGGCGACGAAAACCCAAACGCCCTGGTTCCATTGCCATAGTGGAGGAGCCATTCAGAGGGAAAAGGATATTATGAGGACGCTAAATACCCCAGCTCCTCAGGGAGATTCATCCTGACTGGTGGATTATACCACCCGTACTCAGAGGCAGTCGCCTGTCCTGAGGACAAACAGAGTGAGATCCCTTATTTGGGATTTCTCCTGTTGGGTTTCTGCAGGGTAATCCAATCGAGGGGTTCCTTCATATCGGACCTGATGAAATCAACATGGGAGGGTGGGGGGTGCAGAGTTACATGACACTGCTGTCCCACAAGCAATAGACTGGGAAGATTCAATGGTACCCTGAGTCAATGCTTTGGGCATTTGCTGAACAACATAAGAGGACTGTTTGCATACAGAGGTGCCAAAAGTCGACAGGATTTCCATTCGAACTCTTATATGGATGCGAATCGTGGGCCTAGACTTGATCTGGGAGGACTGGGAAGCAAACACGCCACAGGAACTCCCAAAGTGGATGAATCCTTCAGTTTGAAAGCTGAGAACTTATGAGACAACAGAGCAACCTGGCAGCTGCCCAGCAAACAAAAAGTGTAGTGCGACCGCAGAGCCAGTGCTCACACATACATGAGGTGGGGTCAGGAAGTCATGGTCCTTATTCCGGTCCTACAGACAAGCTGCAGGCTGAGTGGGCAGGACCGTACAAAAAGTTAGGAAGACAAATTGTGAACATATTACAAGTTACCTGACCGAAAACGACGAAAGGATGTACCATGTATGATGAGCCATATGCAAATAGGGCTGATATGGTATTGCAGTGTTTAGTCCTGGGAGGGCGGATGAAGAGACCCCCTTCTGGACTTCACGGGAGAAAATGGCCAGGAGTCCTCTGTGGAAGCGGTGTTATCTCCCCAACTGACCCTGCAAGATCAGAGTAAGGGAGATTTCAGACTTGACTTGCAGAATGCCAAGCCTGCTCCACCAGTGACTCCTTGATGTGGAGACAGGACACAGGCGTCCATACGGCGGACAACATATATGGAGAAAGGGACACAGGCGTCCATCGTGGACAGCATCAGGTGTCAAACTGTCCAAAGGACATTAGAGGAAGTGGAGAATGCTGGTTTAGGGTAATCAGAATCCCACAGCCTGAGCCTCACCATAGTCCTTGTGCCCAAGCAGATGGCTCTACTCATTTCTGTGTGGACTCTCATGGACTATAAGCACGATTCAGGCTCAACTGATGCCATGGCGGATGAACTCCTGGACAAAGTGGAGGGTGACCTACGCCCACTTATTCACCTGAACAAGGGGGTGGCGGAGTGGGGTTGATGGACAGAGCTAGGGAGAGGTTTGGCCTTGTACTCCGATGAGTATTTGATTTAAATGTGTCTTTAGTAATGAAGAATGCCTGACCACTTTCCAAGGTTGGTGAACCAGATTAAAGTGCTGCAGAGACACCATAGTCTACAGACATTGCCATCTTTAATGCCAGCTGGGAACACCTGTCCCACCTTGAAAAGTGATGGGGTGGGATACAGAGGGCAGACCCCATGTCCAAGCAAAGCGCAAGTGGCCATGGGAGTGGCAACCTAGGGCATGTGGGCCGGGACAGCTCATACAACCAAATAAAATAGAGTAATCCAGGCATGCTCAACCAGAAATACAGAGGTCAGCAATTTTCTTGGTACAGCAAGTACTATAAATTGTACAATACAGTGCCTGGCTGCTCCCTGTCTGACCTGGTAAAAAGGATACCAAGAAAACTGTCTGGGGCCAAAGCCTGTGAAGCTTTTACAGACTAAAGGAGACACTGCAGTGCTCCTGTTTGACAAATCTGACTATAAAAACTATACTTCAGACTGCGCCTTAGATGTGGGTATTGAGAATACAGGTCAGACATCAGCCAGGTGAAGACCATCCTGTAGCGTATCTGAATAAATAGTACTTGAAACAGGCACTCCACTGTGGAAAAGGTGTCTTGCCATAGTGTACCTAAAGTGGAGCACACCTTATGGGCAGCATTTTGTGGGGAGCTGACCCCCTGGTTTGGCTGACACAGATGGGAAAAACAAGGTGGTGCTAAGATGAGTCTTGCTTTGCAACATGAAACAATTCTACATGAGACGGAGCAAAATCAGAACTCAGATGGGTTATCTCCATCTATGAGGTGAACGGTTGGGAATCTTATCCTGCAGGGGATAAAACCTAATTCAGTCTAGGAAGAGAGTTGACATGAGCTGGTTCTGAATAATCTATACTGTAATATAAAATGTGGTGTCTCTCTCATGAGACATGCTGTTTCAACTAAAAGATAAAAGCCAGGGAGATAATTAAAGGCCAGAAGGGGCCAAATTAAGGATCTCTGTTTATCACCAACAGTGTAGCTGCCAGCTGCTAGGCTGAAATCATAAACTTTGCATTTAGAAGAATACAGGTTACGTCAATTTGGTCGAAATCATCAAAGCTCTTTGATGTCTGTGAAGAGCAGGATCCTGCTCATGGTAAATGGAAGTACAGACTTGATTGAAAGCAGGAAATGAGTTTACTGATGTCACCTTCATTAATTTACATTCAGTGGATTAAATAATATTTGTGATTTTTAATAAACCAGGAGGAGCTGGGTGACATCATGGAGAGCAGGCTCAAGACGGATTTAATTGTACTGTTGACTGTGACCTGTGAACTTTGACACATGTTTGGACTCTTAGCTACATCTTCAACACTGTAGATTAGAGAATACAATGAAGTCTAAGTGTACATGGTAGGTGCACTTTTAAACCTTATTCTTTTAAGTGGTATCGTTTGTGATATATTGTTCTGTATTTATTTACAGATTTATCTATTAAGTAAACATCGCATTTAAGAGACTACTTGGTGTCCTTTAAAAGTCTTTGTTGACAGTGAAACATATATAGTTAGCTGACACTGTACAAACTTACAGGTTTTACCAAACTGGGAAAAAATGTGAAGAGTTTATCGGGTCTTTCATAGAGTTTTAAGGTTCATTTTGTTCACTGGTTAAGTGCCATAGGCAAAAGATATCTGGCTAAAGAACGGGGTGTCTGAGCCTGCATACGTGGGTGTCTGTGAAAGTTCTAGATTGAATCCTCGAAACAGGACAAAGATTGATCAAACCCACAAACAGACAGGAGTTACCCATTTCTGTTTCCTGTTATAAAGACTATTGCTGGAGGTTGGCACTGTGGAGCAGAGGCCTGACCTGCTGAGGGGTTTCTGACAGATTGATTGCCAATGGTGTGCATAAGTTTGGTAATACAAGCACATTGTTCAGTGTATAGGCTGATACAGCTCCTTACAAAAGAAAAACAACAATGTATTTTAAAAAAGAACTATATCCTTGGCTTCGGTTGAGTTCCTTCTTGTTTATTTTTTCTAAAGTGCAAGTTAAGTAGCCATAGTTAGGAAGAGATATTAAATCCGCAGAGCACATAGACTACTTAAAGCAGTGCGAGGGACAAAGCCCATTAGTAAAGCCACCAAGCAGAACAGTATGGATTCCTAATTAGTATGGTCTCAGAGCATTAGTGCAGACAGTGACTACAAGACCGAACATAGTGTGGAAGGCTGTGGCGACATTGTCCAGATCTGATGAGGGGAGGCAACAGGGCCAGTGCCAGTGAAGAACAGTAGGGAAGGTCACCAGTATCCTAGTCAGGAATACTCAGGCTACAAGTGAGTTGCACCAGAATGAGCTGGAGTTCTAGAGGACAGGACCGTGAACAGCAGGAGGCAGCCGTGAGTAGTGTGGCAAAAATCCCGAGAGGCAGGGCAGAATACTGAGAGGTAGAGCGGGAACAGCGGGGAGACTGACTGCGAGGACAATGAGCGCCAGAGGCAACATGAACTGGAGAGATTCGACTCAACCACCAGTACCACAGCAGGTAAGTGGCTTAGGTTTAACTGGGACTACAGGACTGGGTTACAAATTGAATTCAAAAAGTGCTTAGCAGTTAAAGAGGAGGATATGATCGCCCTTTTTAAATTTTTTTGAAAAAGGAGGTTTGTATTCAGGCTAAAATTCCTGAAGTCCCTGGAGCTTCAGCTATCCTGCTACTTACCAGGAAACCAGGATGCATTGGGTCAAATGGACAATGAGGACAGTGATGATTACAGCAAACTTAAAGCTGCACTGTTAAAGAAATTTGAATTAACTGCTGAATCATACAGAGCTAAATTCTGTAGCTCAGGAGACCCTGACATGAGCTACAAGGAGCTAGCCACGGCGTCACACTTAAAACGTTGGTGGGAAGAAGTGAAGCAAACTCTGTTGATAAAATTGAAAATGTGATTTTTAGAACAGTTTTCTGGGCATGCCCAGAAGAGCTGAAAACCTGGCTGGAGGACCGAGATCCCAAAACAGTGCAGGGAGGCTGCTGAACTATCGGACCGCTATGCCAAGAGCAGACCTGCCCTGACAGAGAATGGGGCAGGCGTGGCAGCGCAGAAAGGGAAGAGCGCACCTTGAGGGCAGCTAAAACCCTCACTGCCTCCACCAAAACCAATTAGCCCCAGGTTTCAGAGAAAAGATTTCTCTGAGAAAAGAAATGAATTTTGGTTGTATAAAGAAACTGGGCATATTGCCAGACAGTGTCCAAAATGGACGAGCAATAATACGCAAGGAGGTGCTAGGAAGGAAGTGGGTTGTTTGTGTGTCCCTGGAAGCATGCCTGTGAACATGAGGGAACACATGCACCCAGTCACGGTGAATGGTGTACAGACACAAGGGTTAAGGAACACAGGGGCATCCCTGACATTGGTAAAAGGGATCTGCTACAGCTTGGTCAGCTTATACCCAATAAATACATCACTGTACAAGGGTTCACTGGTGAAGAGAAAACATTGCCACTCGCCAGTGTTCTCCTAGACTGCGGTGAAATGAGGAACTGTGCAACAGGTGGCTATAGCCAAAACCTTAGCAGTGGATGTGATCCTGGGCATCAATCTAAAATGGGATGGTGTACAGTTACCCATAGCCAAGTGACAAGGGAAAATTGTAGTTCCCTGGACTGCACAGAAGCCATTGTGGAAACCACTGGGTGTCTGGTTCCCCAGTCTGTGTCTCCGGATATGGAGACTAACAAAAAGGGGGTAGAAATTTCCCCAGTAGCAGTTAACCACACAGCTACAGATGGTTGCTCTGAGGAGGGAGGGGTGACCCATTGTCAGAGGGTTGGGATTGGCAGTGATCCTGAGTGCCCTGATGCTAGTGCTAGGGACCCTAGTTTAGCGACTGAAGGGGACCTATCCTATGTCTTGGGAATGTGTGTGGAGCTTGCAGCTGCTCAGAGAAGTGGCCCTAGTGAGGGGCCAGGGCAGACATAAGGTTTATTGGGAAGATGGACTGTAATGTATACTCAAGCTGTGCAGACAGAGGGAGGGGTGCTAGGCAGGCAGCTTATCATTCCCCAAGGGTATCATGAGCAGCTGCTCAAGATTGCACATGATATTCCCTTGTGGGGTCATAGGAATCAAGCACTTTTATACAGCGGTTGGTCCAGAATTTCTGTTAGCCTAACTTCACCCAGCAGGTGCAGGAGTATTGCAGGTCTTGTCACCGGTGACCAAAAGGTAAATAGGGAAGGCAGGCAAGAAAACCCAAGCCGCCTGATTCCATTGCCCATAGTGGAGGAGCCATTCCAGGGTGGGAAAGGATATTAGGGCCTTTAAAACCCCAAGCTCCTCAGGGAAGAGATTCATCCTGACTGTGGTGCATTATGCCACCGGTACCCAGAGGCAGTCGCCCTGTCCTCACGAGGACAAACAAGAGTGCAGATGCCTTATTTGGGATTCTCCTGTGTTGGGTTTCTGCAGGAGGTAATCACTGATCGAAGGGGTTCCTTCCATGTCGGACCTGATGAAATGTTTATGGGAGAAGTGTGGGGTGGTGCAGGTTACATGGCCTGTATCACCCACAAACCAATGGGCTTGTGGAAAGGATTAATGGTACCCTGAGTCAATGCTTCAGGCATTTGCCTGAACAGCATAGGAGGGACTGTTTGCATACAGGGAGTGCCCAAGAGTGACAAGGTTTTTCCCCACCAAACTCTTATATGGATGCAGATGCGTGGGCCCTCAGGACTTGATCTGGGAGGACTGGGAAGGCAAAGCACGTCACCAGGAACTCCCATAGTGGATTATGTCCTTGGTTTAGGGAAAGGCTGAATGAGCCCATGGAACAGCCCAAACAGCCTGGCAGCTGCCCAACAGAAACAAAAAGGTGGTGCGACCGCGGAGCCAGTGCTCACTCAAGTACACAGGTGGGTCAGGAAGTCATGGTCCTTATTCCGGTCCAGAAAGACAAGCTGCAGGCTGAGTGGGCAGGACCGTACAAAGTAGTTAGGAAGGTAAATGATGTGAACTATATTACAGAGTTACCTGACCAAAAACAGATGGAAAGGATGCACCATGTTAACATGATGAAGCCATATGCAAATAGGGCTGATATGGTATTTGCAGTGTTTAGTCCTGGGGAGGGGACGGATGAAGGAGACCCCCTTCTGGACTTGCTGGAAGAAAGTAAGCGGGAGTCCTCTGTGGAGGCAGTTGACATTGTCTCCCAACTGACCTGGACAAGATCCAGGAAGGAGGATTTTTAGCAGACTTTGCCCCCTTGTTTAGTGCCAAGCCTGTACTAACCCGCTTAGTGACTCATGATGTGGAGACAGGGACACAGACGTCCATATGGCGGACAGCATATGTGGAGACAGGGACACAGACGTCCATACGGCGGACAGCATATCAGGTGTCAGAGGCTGTCCAAAAGGACATTAGAAGGGAAGTGGAGGAGATGCTGGATTTAGGGGTAATCCAGAGATCCCACAGCCCCTGGGCCTCACCCATAGTCCTTGTGCCCAAGCGAGATGGCTCTACTCATTTCTGTGTGGACTATCATGGACTATATGCAGTCACGAATTCAGACGCTCACCTGATGCCATGGATGGATGAACTCCTGGACAAGTATGGAGGGGTGACCTACTCTTACACGCATTCACCTGACCAAGGGTATTGTAGGTAGAGTTGATGGACAGAGCTAGGAGAGGTTGGCCTTCATCACTCTGATAGGCTTATTTGAATTTAGTAATGTCTTTAGGAATGAAGAATGCCCGCCACTTTCCAAAGGTTGGTGAACCAGGTGTTAAGTGCTGCAGAGATTACACCATGGTCTACCTGAATGACATTGCTATCTTTAGTGCCAGCTGGGAGAACACCTGTCCACCTTAGAAAGTGATGGTGGATACGAGGAGGGCCGGGCCCACTGTCAAAGCAAAGAAGTGCCAGGTGGCCATGGAGAGGTGGCATACCTAGGGCATGTGGTAGGCCAGGACAGCCCCATCCTAACCAAATAAAATAGAGGTAATCCAGGCATGGCCCAGACCAGAAATGCAGAAGAGTTCAGCGGTTTCTTGGTACAGCAGGTACTTAGAAAATTTGTACCCAATTACAGTGCCCTGGCTGCTCCCCTGTCTGACCTGGTAAAGAAAAGGATGCCAAAGAAATCTGTCTGGGGCCAAAGCCTGTGAGGAAGCTTTTACCAGACTGAAGGAGACACTGTGCAGTGCTCCTGTTTTGACAAGTCCTGACTATAGCAAAGCCTTTATAGTTCAGACTGACGCCTTAGATGTGGGTATTGGGGCAGTACTGAGTCAGACATCCAGCCAGGGGAAAGATCATCCTGTAGCGTATCTGAGTAAAAAGTTACTTCCCAGGAAGCAGGCATACTCCACTGTGGGAAAGGAGTGTCTTGCCATAGTGTGGCCCTAAAGAAATTGGAGCCATACTTGTATGGGCAGCATTTTGTGGTAGAGACTGACCACAACCCCCTGGTTTGGCTGACACAGATGGGAAAAAAGAAAGGTAGATTGCTAAGATGGAGTCTTGCTTTGCAAGGGTATGACATGACAATTCTACATAGGGCTGGAGCAAAAAATCAGAACTCAGATGGGTTGTCTCACATCTATGAGGAGTGAACTGATTTGGGAATCTTATCCCATGCAGGGGATAGAGCCCCACAATTCAGTCTAGGAAGAGAGGATTGTGACACTTGGACAGCTGGTTCTGATTAATCTATACTTTTTGTAATATAAAAATGTGTTATTGAGCCGCTCTCATGAGACATGCTGTTTCAGCTAAAAGATAAAAGCTAGGAGATAATTAAAGGTAGAAGAGACCCAAATTATGATCTCCTGTTTATCTGGCTTATCTGTAGCTGCTACGTTAGGCTGGAAATCATAAACTTTATGACATTTAGAGGAAGAATACAGGTTAGTGTCAATTTGCGAAAGTCATAAAAGCTCTTTGATGTCTGTGAAGACAGGATGCTGCTCATGGATGAAGGAAATAACTTGAAAATTACAGACTTGATTGGGAAGTCATGAGGGGAAATGAGTTTTTGCTGATGTCACCTTCATTAATTTACATTCAGTGGGATAAGGCATCATGTTTGTATGATTTTTAATAAACAGAGGAGGAGCTGGGTGACATCATGGAGAAGGCAGGCTCAAGACAGTTGTTTTAATTATGCTGTGACTGACCTGTAGACACACACGTGTTTGGACTCTTAAGCTACAACATCTTTCAGCACTGTAAGATTAGAAGAATACATTAGATAAGTCTAAGTGTATGGTTGGTAGGAAATTGCACTTTTAAACCTTATTCTTTTAAAGTGAGTGTACGTTTTGTGATATATTGTTCTGTATTTACATTTTACAGTTTTATCTATATTAAGTAAACATCGCATTTTAAGAGACTACTTGGTGTGCCTTTGAAATTCTTTATTTGACAAGTGAAGCATATATGGTTAAAGCTGACACTGTGCAAAGCTTACTGGTTTTACCAAACTGGGAAAAAATGTAAGAGTTTATCTGAGGTCTTTTCATAGAGTTTTAAGGGTTCATTTTGTTCACCTGGTTAAGTGCCCATAGGCGAAAGATATCTGGCCCCCCAAAGAGTAGAATTATCTGAGCCTGTACATTGGGTATGCTAGCAAGACGTTCACAGTTTGAATCCCTCCAGAAACTTGAGACCAAAGATTGATCCAAACCCACAAAACAGACAGGAGGGTTACCCTGTTTCTGTTTCCTGTTCGCAAGACTGTGCTCGGAGGTTGGCACTGTGGGAGCAGAGGGCCTGACCTGCTGAGGGGGTTTGTGACAGATTGGTTGGCAGTGGTGTGCATAAGTTTGGTATTACAAGCTTTTATTGCTCTGGTATAGGTTTGATATCACAGCTCACTTGCAAAAAAAAAAAAAAAAAGGCAGCGTATGTATTTTTAAAAGAAACAGAACTATATCACTTGGCTTACGGTTGAGTTCCTTCTTGTTTTATTTTTTTCTAAAGTGCAAGTTAGAGAAGCCGAGTTAGGGAAGAAGATGGCTTCCAAATCCAGCAGGCACACTGTAGAGAATTACTTAGCAGTTGTGCAGGGACAGAAGAGTCCTATTCGAGGTGAAAGCCACCAAGCAGAACATTATGGATTCCCTGATGGTAGCAGATACTCAGAGCATTGGGTCACAGACAGTGACTGCAAAGGACCGAACCTTGAGTGTGGAAGGGCTAGTGGCCAGTACATTGTCCAGATCTGATGAGGAGGGCAACAGGGCCAGTGCCAGTGAAGGGCCACAGCAGCAGGGGAAGGTCACCAGTATCCTGGATCCAGGAATACTCAGGCTGCAAATTGAGTTGCGAGAATGGAGCTGGAGTTCTAGAGGACAGGGACTGTGAACAGCGGGAGGCAGACCGTGAGTAGTGGGAAGCGAATGCCAAGAGGCAGAGCAAGAATGCTGAGAGGCAGAGCGAAACAGCGGGAGACTGACTGTGAGTAGAATGAGCGCCAGAGGCAACATGAACTGAGAAGCTACGACCCAACCACCAGTACCACAGCAGGTAAGTGGTCGGGTTTAACCACCACAGGACTGGGTTACAAATTGAAGTCCAAATTGATAGCCGATGAAGAGGGGAGGATATGATGCCTTTTAAATTTTTTTGAAAAGTTTGTATTCAGGCTAAAATTTCCTAGAGAGTCCTGGATTTCCAGCTATCCCTTGCTACTTACTGGGAAACCTCGGGATGCATTAACAATGGACAATGAGGACAGTGATGATTACAGCAAACTTAAAGCTGCACTGTTAAAGAAATTTGAATTAACTGCTGAATCATACAGAGCTAAATTCTGTAAGCTCAGGAGAAGCCCTGACATGAGCTACAAGGAGCTAGCCACGAAACGTCACTTTTTAAAATGTTGGTGGGAAGGAATTGAAGCAAACTCTGTTGATAAAATTGAAAATGTGATTTTGTTAGAACAGTTCTTCTGGGCATGCCTCGCAGAGCTGAAAACCTGGCTGGAGGACCGAGATCCCAAAACAGTGCAGGAGGCTGCTGAACTATCGGACCGCTATGCCAAGAGCAGACCTGCCCTGACAGTGAATGGGGCAGGCGTGGCAGCGCAGAAAGGGAAGAGCGCACCTTGAGGGCAGCTAAAACCCTCACTGCCTCCACCAAAACCAATTAGCCCCAGGTTTCAGAGAAAAGATTTCTCTGAGAAAAGAAATGAATGTTGGTTGTATAAAGAAACTGGGCATATTGCCAGACAGTGTCCAAAATGGACGAGAAATAATACGCAAGGAGGTGCTAGGAAGGAAGTGGGTTGTTTGTGTTTCCCTGGAAGCATGCCTGTGAACATGAGGGAACACATGCACCCAGTCATGGTGAATGGTGTACAGACACAAGGGTTAAGGAACACAGGGGCATCCCTGACATTGGTAAAAGGGGATCTGCTACAGCTTGGTCAGCTTATACCCAATAAATACATCACTGTACAAGGGTTCACTGGTGGAAGAAAACATTGCCACTCATGATGTCTCCTGTAGACTGGGGTGAAATGGGGAACTGTGCAACATGTGGCTATAGCCAAACCTTAGCAGTGGATGTGATCCTGGCATCAATCTAAAATGGATGGTGTGCAGTTACCCATAGCCAAGTGACAAGGAAAATTTAGTTCCCTGGACTGCACAGAATCCATTGTGGAAACCACTGGGTGTCTGGTGCTCCAGTCTGTGTCTCCGATATGGAGACTAACAAAAAGGGGGTAGAAATTTCCCCAGTAGCAGTTAACCACACAGCTACAGAGGGTCGCTCTGAGGAGGGAGGGTGACCCATTGTCAGAGGTTGGGATTGGCAGTGATCCTGAGTGCCCTGATGCTAGTGCTAGGACCCTAGTTTAGCGACTGAAGGGACCTATCCTATGTCTTGGGAATGTGTGTGGAGCTTGTAGCTGCTCAGAGAAGTGGCCCTAGTGAGGGCTTGGGCAGACATAAGGTTTATTGGGAACATGGACTAATGTATACTCAAGCTGTGCAGACAGAGGGAGGGGTGCTAGGCAGGCAGCTTATCATTCCCCAGGGGTATCATGAGCAGTTGCTCAAGATTGCACATGATATTCCCTTGTCTGGTCATCTGGGAATCACGCGCACTATGCAGCGGTTGGTCCAGAATTTCTATTGGCCTAACTTCACCCAGCAGGTGCAGGAGTATTGCAGGTCTTGTCACCGGTGCCAAGAAATAGGGAAGGCAGGCAAGAAACCCAAGCCGCCCTGATTCCATTGCCCATAGTGGAGGAGCCATTCCAGAGGGTGTGAAAGGATATTGTGGGGCCTTTAAATACCCCCAGCTCCTCAGGGAAGAGATTCATCCTGACTGTGGTGGATTATGCCACCCGGTACCCAGAGGCAGTCGCCCTGTCCTCACTGAGGACAAACAAAGTGGCAGATGCCTTATTTGGGATTTTCTCCTGTGTTGGGTTTCTGCAGGAGGTAATCACCAATCGAGGGGGTTCCTTCATGTCGGACCTGATGAAATGTTTATGGGAGAAGTGTGGGGTGGTGCAGAGTTACATGACACTGTATCACCCACAAGCCAATGGGCTTGTGGAAAGATTCAATGGTACCCTGAAGTCAATGCTTCGGGCATTTGCTGAACAGCATAGGAGGGACTGTTTGCAGACAGGGAGGTGCCCCAGGAGTCGACAGGATTTTCCCGTTCGAACTCTTATATGGATGCCGGGTACGTGGGCCCCTAGACTTGATCTGGGAGGACTGGGAAGGCAAGCACGCCACCCAGGGAACTCCCATAGTGGATTATGTCCTTCGGTTTAGGGAAAGGCTGAAGGAGCTTATGGAGACAGCCTAGAGCAACCTGGCAGCTGCCCAACAGAAACAAAAAGTGTGGTATGACCGCAGAGCCAGTGCTCACTCGTACATGGTGGGTCAGGAAGTCATGGTCCTTATTCCGGTCCAGAAAGACAAGCTGCAGGCTGAGTGGGCAGGACCATGCAAAGTGGTTAGGAAGGTAAATGATGTAAACTATATTACAGAGTTACCTGACCGCAAACAGACAGAAAGGATGTACCATGTTAACATGATGAAGCCATATGCAAATAGGGCTGATATGGTATTTGCAGTGTTTAGTCCTGGGGAGGGGACGGATGAAGGAGACCCCCTTCTGGACTTGCTGGAAGAAAGTAAGCGGGAGTCCTCTGTGGAGGCAGTTACATTGTCTCCCCAACTGACCCTGGACAAGATCCAGGAAGTAAGGGAGATTTTAGCAGACTTTGCCCCCTTGTTTAGTGCCAAGCCTGTACTAACCCCCTTAGTGACTCGTGATGTGGAGACAGGGACACAGACATCCATACGGCGGACAGCATATATGGAGACAGGGACACAGACGTCCATACGGCGGACAGCATATCAGGTGTCAGAGGCTGTCCAAAAGGACATTAGAAGGGAAGTGGAGGAGATGCTGGATTTAGGGGTAATCCAGAGAGATCCCACAGCCCCTGGGCCTCACCCATAGTCCTTGTGCCCAAGCGAGATGGCTCTACTCATTTCTGTGTGGACTATCATGGACTATATGCAGTCACGAATTCAGACGCTCACCTGATGCCATGGACGGATGAACTGGACAAGTATGGAGGGGTGACCTACCTTACACCCATTCACCTGACCAAGGGGTATTGGCAGGTAGAGTTGATGGACAGAGCTAGGGAGAGGTTGGCCTTCATCACTCTGATAGGCTTATTTGAATTTAAAGTAATGTCTTTAGGAATGAAGAATGCCCCGGCCACTTTCCAAAGGTTGGTGAACCAGGTGTTAAGTGCTGCAGAGGAGTACACCATGGTCTACCTGAATGACATTGCCATCTTTAGTGCCAGCTGGGAGGAACACCTGTCCCACCTTAGAAAAGTGATGGGTAGGATACAGAGGGCTGGGCTCACTGTCAAAGCAAAGAAGTGCCAGGTGGCCATGGGAGAGGTGGCATACCTAGGGCATGTAGTAGGCCAGGGACAGCTCCATCCTAACCAAATAAAAATAGAGGTAATCCAGGCATGGCCCAGACCAGAAATGCAGAAGAGGTCAGCAGTTTTCTTGGTACAGCAGGGTACTATAGAAAATTTGTACCCAATTACAGTGCCCTGGCTGCTCCCCTGTCTGACCTGGTAAAGAAAAGGATGCCAAAGAAAACTGTCTGGGGCCAAAGCCTGTGAGGAAGCTTTTACCAGACTGAAGGAGACACTGTGCAGTGCTCCTGTTTTGACAAGTCCTGACTATAGCAAAGCCTTTATAGTTCAGACTGACACCTTAGATGTGGGTATTGGGGACAGTACTGAGTCAGACATCCAGCCAGGGAAAGATCATCCTGTAGCGTATCTGAGTAAAAGTTACTTCCCAGGAAGCAGGCATACTCCACTGTGGGAAAGGAGTGTCTTGCCATAGTGTGGCCCTAAAGAAATTGGAGCCATACTTGTATGGGCAGCATTTTGTGGTAGAGACTGACCACAACCCCCTGGTTTGGCTGACACAGATGGGAAAAAACAAAGGTAGATTGCTAAGATGGAGTCTTGCTTTGCAAGGGTATGACATGACAATTCTACATAGGGCTGGAGCAAAAAATCAGAACTCAGATGGGTTGTCTCACATCTATGAGGAGTGAACTGATTTGGGAATCTTATCCCATGCAGGGGATAGAGCCCCACAATTCAGTCTAGGAAGAGAGGATTGTGACACTTGGACAGCTGGTTCTGATTAATCTATACTTTTTGTAATATAAAAATGTGTTATTGAGTGTCTCTCATGAGACATGCTGTTTCAGCTAAAAGATAAAAGCCAGGAGATAATTAAAGGCCAGAAGAGACCCAAATTAAGGATCTCCTGTTTATCTGGCTTAATTGTAGCTGCCAGCTGCTAGGCTGGAAATCATAAACTTTTATGACATTTAGAGGAAGAATACAGGTTATGTCAATTTGGTGCGAAAGTCATAAAAGCTCTTTGATGTCTGTGAAGAGCAGGATGCTGCTCATGGATGAAGGAAATAACTTGGAAAATTACAGACTTGATTGGGAAGTCATGAGGGGAAATGAGTTTTTGCTGATGTCACCTTCATTAATTTACATTCAGTGGGATAAGGCATCATGTTTGTATGATTTTTAATAAACAGAGGAGGAGCTGGGTGACATCATGGAGAAGGCAGGCTCAAGACAGTTGTTTTAATTATGCTGTGACTGACCTGTAGACACACACATGTTTGGACTCTTAAGCTACAACATCTTTCAGCACTGTAAGATTAGAAGAATACATTAGATAAGTCTAAGTGTATGGTTGGTAGGAAATTGCACTTTTAAACATTCTTTTAAAGTGAGTGTACGTTTTGTGATATATTGTTCTGTATTTACATTTTACAGTTTTATCTATATTAAGTAAACATCGCATTTTAAGAGACTACTTGGTGTGCCTTTGAAATTCTTTATTTGACAAGTGAAGCATATATGGTTAAAGCTGACACTGTGCAAAGCTTACTGGTTTTACCAAACTGGGAAAAAATGTAAGAGTTTATCTGAGGTCTTTTCATAGAGTTTTAAGGGTTCATTTTGTTCACCTGGTTAAGTGCCCATAGGCGAACGATATCTGGCCCCCGCCGAAGAGCTGAATTATCTGAGCCTGTACATTGGGTACACTAGCAAGAGGTTCACAGTTTGAATCCTTCCAGAAATTTGAGACCAAAGGTTGATCCGAACCCACAAAACAGACAGGAGCGTTACCATGTTTCTGTTTCCTGTTCACAAGACTGCACTCAGAGGTTGGCACTATAGGAGCAGAGGGCCTGACCTACTGAGGGAGTTTGTGACAGTCCCCTCCCAAGTCCTGACCCTCCTGGTGCCCACGCAAAAGCATCTATATTTGTCAGTCAAGTAGTGCTCCCGACACCCCTGGTATCTTCTGTCTCCCCTCTTCCTCCCCCTCCACTGCTACCTCTGGGGGTGATGGTGGGGCAAGCGCTCCCTTCATCTGCCAAAGTGGAGGGTGATCACAACGGATGTGTTGGATCAGGAAATAGTGAAAAAGAGGCCTCCAGTTCATCTTCTCCCTCCTTCTCATTATCATCCAGGTCACTTGTCCCGTCTGCTAGAAGAGGTTCAGTTCCTCATACACAAGTGAGCTATTGAACCCGTTTCTCCCCAAAATGGAAACAAAGGGTTCTATTACTGGACCTCAGAGACCCAAACCTGTTCATTGAATACAGAAAGTTTTGGATGGTGCCTCTTCAGGCTCATGCTCCTGTTGCAAAACGGGGGGATTGGCTCTGTGTCCTGGACACATATAAAAATTCACAACTACCAGTGGCAATACCTCTGCTTCATGCTGGAGGGCAGCCATCATCAGTTCTGAGTCTTGCCATTTTTCATATTCTGAGCACTGTAGGTATTTACCAAATGCTTAGCGGTTGTGGCAGCAGCCCATCAGAGTTAAGGGTTTTATGTCTTCCCATATCTGGATGATTGGCTCCTGAAGCCCAATCCAGTGAACCAGTTTGGTACACATTGTCCAGAGCAGGACAATTGTTTGAGGACCTGGGTGTTATGGTAAACATACCAAAATCTGTATTCATTCTTTGTCAGCACTCCCAATATATTGGTTCAGTGCTGGACATGGTGGTGGGTGGGCAGTGACTACCTGCCTTCAGACAGGGTGGAGGCTATTGTTTCCCAGGCCCAGCTGATACACAGGAGTCACTGGGCACTATGCATTATTGGGGTGAAGTGGCCACGTGCGCGTATCTGGGGCGTGTAGCCACTCCACACCCACTGTGCCCCCCCGTGTGGCAATCAGAAAGGGGAGCACGCAGACCCACCGTACCGGATCCCCATGTCGATGAACACCTCCATGCTGGGGGTATTCTGGGGCCATGCTTGCATTATGCTGTATGCACCTACCTGCATAGTGCTGGCAGCATGGGTGTGGAGGATGGTGCAGGGCACTCCAGGGTAGACCGTACCATAACCCTCTGCGTGCCCTCATGGTCACCACCCTCTGGTCACTGGGGGTGCCAGATGGTGCTTTCCATGCTGCCCCTGCCCACTAGGCAGCCGGTGAGGGCAGGGGCAGTGGGTCAGGTGAGTGCTCATAGTGCCAGACAGGCAGCACCAGGAGGTTGCAGGGGATGTCACACAGTGGCATGGGGGGTACAGCCAATGGTGACAGGGCATGGCTGCTGTTGCAGGCAGGAGGTGGGTTCCAACGCTGGGACATGCAGTGCTCCGGAAGAGCTCCGTTTGCCATGGCTGGGCCTGGGACTGACCGGCAGTAGGGACCATGCTGCACAGGGGTGGCATGCACAACCCCGGGCCCGTGCATAGCAGTGAGAGGGATCCACTAGTGGACCCGGTGACAGGGCATGGCAGCTGTTGCAGGCAGGAGGTGGGTCCCAATGCTGGGACATGCAGTGCGCCGGAAGAGCACCGTTCGCCATGGCTAGGCCAGGAACTGACCGGCAGTAGGGGCCATGCTGCACTGGGGTGGCATGCACAACCCTGGGCCCATGCATAGCAGTGAGAAGGATCCACTAGTGGACCCGGGATGGGCATCCAATTGGATGCCAGCCTGGGTCTGCTACTCTACCCCCGTCTGCCCTGCGAAAACCTGCATACCGGGGGGAGTCACTTACAGGTGGTCAGCATTGCTTAATGCCAGTATAGGTGCAGCTGTCCAAGGGGCGAAGGGGCATGGGTGGGGTACACAATTGTTCTGTGTACTCCTGCACGCTTGGTGCATAGCGCCCTTTATGTGTCCTGTCTGACAATGATACATCTCCTGGGAATGATGGCTGCTGCCATCATTATGGTTCCCTTTGCCTGTCTCCACATCTGCATATTGCATTGAACTCTTTGGGTACAAAGGGCTCAGCTGATGGATGAGCTGGAACAAATGGTCCTCGCCACATCCCCATGCTCTAATATGGTGGATGGACTGCCAGCACCTGTTACAGGGCATTCCATTCTTTTCCCCAACTCCTGTGCAGATCCTCACAACGGATGCCTCAGGGTCCAGTTGGGGTGCCCATCTCAGATCTTTTCAGATCCAAGTATTCAGGACCGATCTAGGCTTGGATCTCTGTATGAATGTCCTGGAGATGTGAGCTTTTCTGCTTGGTCTGCAGGCCTTCCATGAGCACCTCAGCCCTGGTCCCTTGCTGATTAGCCCAGCCAATGTCAGTATCATGCACTTTGTAAACTAGCAGAGGCACTCAGTCTTATGCCCTGTACAGGGAAGTGGTGAGAGTGTGGTACAGGGCAATTTCATCAGCCGTGTTTCTCCTGTGTTTCTCCCAGGTGTCCAAAACATCTTGGCAGACGAGCTAAACAGGTCTCAGTCCCTGGTACAGGAATGAGAACTGCTGACCTCTGTGGTAAACAATCTCTTCATAACATAGGGTCATCCAGAGTTGGACCTTTTTGTGTCCCCACACAATGCAAGACTGATACATTGCTGCTCGCTCACTCCAGGGCATGGAGTTTTCTGGTGAGATGTGTTGTCACTCTTCTAGAAAGGGAGGTTCCTTTATGCTTTTCCTCTGATTCTACTTATACAGAGGGTTCTGCTCAAATGGCAGATGGAGCATGCCATCCTCATACTAGTGGCTTCCTTCTGGCCTCACCAGATTTGGTTTCTGCTTCTGCAACATCTGGCAGCAGAGCCTCCTGTTTAGCTCCCTCTTTGTTGGGGCCTGCTGTCGCAGGTTCAGGGGTCACGGGTCCATCTGGACCTGTGATCCCTGCATCTGCATGTCTGGCTCCTGAAGACATAGCCATTGCCTGTTTGAGGTTTCCCCCAAGGTGGCTGGTTTCTTACCTGCAGCTAGAAAGCCTTCTACTAGACACACATATTCTATATATACACACACACCTATATAAGCTCATTAATGGGGGAGGCCAAAACAATACTGTAGGTCCTCATCATAACACAGAAAAACAAGCATTTGTCAATGCCGAATGTTGGCTTGCTGGCATTGGCATTGGTAGTGCAGGAGTTAGACAGATGCATCATAGGAATGGCAGTGAAGTATTGAACTGATGCCAACCCACCCCCACCCTGCAGAGAGTGACAAGCAGTAGGGTGTCCCTTTGGGTGTTTGGTAGTGCAGTGTGGGAAAACATGTCGGGCAGGATGTGAGAAATGACAGCTGCACAGTTCATAAGGAGGTGGAAAAAAATGCCAGTGTTGAAAATGCGGCATGTAAATATACCAAATTTGTGAAGCTACTAGGGTGCGTGGGAAATATGCAACGCACGCTTGCAACACTGCCATTTTATGGGCGTTCGGCACCAAATTTTCAACATAGGCATTTTAGCACCTCTGCTCATATATAGTGTTACTGTTATTTCCTCAAAATGTCCCAAGAAGTGATTTTGCACAGCGACCATGCTATTCTGCGCCGGAAGTGCGAAAACACATTTTGGGCATGATATGTCAAATGACGGCTGTACTGTTCATCAAGAGGTGTGGAAAAATGGCAATGGTGAAAATCCTGACTGAAAATATCACAAATGCACGACAGTACGAGCGAGCATGCAATCTGCCAACACATGCTCGTAACACAGTTATTTTATGGAGTATCATCACCAAATTTTCAACATAGCCATTTTAGGTCCTCTGCTCATGAACTGTGTCACTGTCATTTTCATAATCTGGCCCAAACACTGATTTCCTACAGCGACTGCGCTATTGTGCGCCGGAAGTGTGGAAATACATTTCGGGCAGGATGTGGAAAATGACAGCTGTACTGTTCACAAGGAGGTGTACAAAATGACATTGCTGAAAATCTGGCAGTAAAATATTGTGAATGGCAGCCGGTTACCAGCCTGGGCGAGCAACTACGCAACGCACGCCAGAAACAGGCATTTGTTGGATTTTTCCACCAAATTTGAACTTAGGCTTTTTAAGAGGGCACCATGAATACCGCCACTGTCATTTTCATATCGGGTTTCAAAAAGGTGATTTCAGCACAGTGACCGCGGAATCACCTTCGAGGCCGATAAACGCCATGACAGTGACAGAATTCATGAGGAGGAGCCCCAAAACCCCATGTTGAAAATTTGGTGCAAAAGTCCAAGAAATAGCTGAGATATTCAACAAAGTTGAAAAACCCTATTCACTCCATTATACAGCTTACGGCATTTCTCAGTTCGCGGTCGGCTTTGAAGAGCGCAGACGTGTTCCCGTCCACTGAAGATCGTGTGCACAGACTCAGAGGTAAGTATGGGGTGAGGGGAGGTAGGATGCGCAGTGGTGGGTGCGGTGGGGGGAGGCGACCTAGACTACGAGGGACCATTTTCGCATTGTAGGTACAGAAAATATCATGGACAGTTTTGGCATGCTGGGTGGGCTCCCAGTGTGCCACCTATGGGTTTGTGGGGGTTAGTAGCAACGGGGATTGGCACCTGCCGCCACACAACACGGGGGTTAATGCCGCTGGATTGGACACCTCATGGCAAACAAAGCCATCAGACTGTTTTGGCATGCTGGGGTGGGCTCCCAGTGCCACACAAGTGGGTTTTGGGGGTCACTAGCCGACGGGATTGGGCACCCCGCCGCAAACAAAGTCGGGAGTGCGAGCCGAGGGGTGGGCACCTCAGCATTCAACAGTTGGGGGTGATGCCGACAGGTAGTGGGCTCCCCATCATGTGTCATCACACAAAGGGGGCACGAGCTTCACCTGCCATGCGGGGCTTCGCCATAAGCTCTTAAAATGTTTGCCTTGGCAAAGGCATGTATGGAGGCGTGAGTCTTGATGCCGCTTGCATGACGAGCTTGTCTCTGATTGCAGTGGCACTTTGTTTAGAAGTTTTGTCCACTTTCCATAATGTTGGTGTCAGCGCTTAGCATGCTGGCTTATAGGGAATGAGGGATGCACCTACTGATGCGTGCTCCTGCATTCGCCTAACAGCACCTACGCCTCAAATCTCCATTTTCCCAATATGTTGACTGCTGCAAGCACGCAAAGCCAACATAAAAGGGCAGCTTTTCATTCCCTCGGACCATTTCATGAGAGACCCATATGGAGTGTGGACCACCTTTAGAAAATGTTATTACCCTAAGAAATATAGATTATGTAGATTTCCCCTGGAGATATTGAACTTTCTTACCTCATAATACAGGACTCCACTATATTTAAGAATACTCTATAGAATTTTCTTAGTATGCATTATAAGATCAGGTGACTAGATTTTGTTCCCTTTCTTCCCCTTTCTCCCTTTTCTCTCTGTAGTTCCTCTTCTACTTTTTACTTTGCCTGTTATCTTATTGTTGTATGTTTGAGAATACAGTACAAGGAAAATTACAATAGTCTCTGTAGATGGTCTTACTTACATTGGATACCTTATATCCCATGTTAGTGATATAATATTGCTTATTGTTCTTATTCAAGATAAGTTTCACTTTTTTTTGTACAAATTTTAGCAGACGTTATTGATTTGAATGCAGTTTTTTTCTGCTTTTTCTCATGTTGATAAATTATCTTTCCAATGTGTTATTGTTTATGTCTTACATTATTATGTTGATTGCTGTTATGCAATTCTCATTTAATAAAAATTACATTGAGAAAAAAAAAGACACATATTCTTTGGTATGGAAGTGCTTCTCAGTATGGCATGTTTCCCACTTAGTGTACCCATTTATGTGTCATGTGAATACAGTACTGGACTACCTTCTGTTCCTATCTGACTCCATTCTCCAGTACTTATCCATTAAGGTGCACTTGACTCCCATTTCAGCCATCCATGCCCTTATTGGTGAGCACATGGTGGCACAGCTAGAGGTGTGCCATATTTTTTTGAAGGGTATTCTATACATGCACCTCCCCCCACCACAATTCGTAAACTGCTTCCACCCTGGGACCCGAATTTTGTATTTGAGAAACTGACTCGCTCAATTTCAGCCTGCTGTGATTTGTGTGATGCATTTCAATGAAAAAGTTGTTTTTGATTGTCATGCCATCTGCTCATAGGATTTCCAAGCTTCAGGCTCTGATGCATGAGCCTCCTTATTTAATTTTCCACCAAGACAGGGTGTCTTTACATACCAGTCCTCATTTACTACTTGAGGTGGTGTCTGAGTTTACATTATGTCAGACCATACACCTTCCTGTATATTTTCCAAAGCATGCTAACAAGGGTAAAGCATTGCTCCATATACTCGATGTACTGT
Organism: Neoceratodus forsteri; assembly: GCA_016271365.2. NCBI lineage: Eukaryota > Metazoa > Chordata > Ceratodontiformes > Ceratodontidae > Neoceratodus > Neoceratodus forsteri. The sequence continues at coordinate 76,964,759 of CM028133.1, read as the reverse complement.
ACATACAACGTTGCATTTCTATCTTAATCACACCAAGAACTGCAGAGTCCTCTCAGTTTTTTTTGGGGAGGGGGAAGAGGGTGCCCTGTGTCTAAACAGTTTGTCTCAGTTGTTTTTTTCTGTTTGGGAAAGAGGGTGCCCCATGTCTAAACAGTGCCTGTCCAAATGACCGACTAACTGTACTGAACTTTGTCATGGGAAGAAGCGTAAGGAACTTCCTGGTGCTGTGTATGACCGCTCTACAGTTGGTATGACAACTTCTGCTGCTTGCTTTCAGAATGTTTCTGCAACTTACATGTAGTATGTGCTGCTGCCACATGGAAAACTGTGTATGCTTTCTCTAAGCAGTACAGTCTAAACATCATCTACCATGGATTCGCTGGCTTTGTTCTTGTGGTGTTGCAAGGCATTTTGTCCTGATTACATATAAGACTTTGTCATCTTCCCTGGGTACCTTGTGTACTGCTTGGGAATCATTTCAAAGGTGTGGCCCACTGGAGAAGATATCCTCAATGAAGATAGAACAGTTACTCACCGTAACACTAGTTCAATGTTTGTGAAATAGCAATGGTGAGAGATGGGGTATGTAGTGCTTGTGTAACTTGTAGTACTTTTTGCAGCTTTACTTTATTCCCACCCTTGAGTAATAGGTAATGTAGGTAGTAATTTGTTGGGAATAGAAGGCCCATGAACAAGGGTGAGAAGAGCACTAGAGAAGGAGGAGGAGGAGGGGATGGTGGTGGACAGAAAACACTTCCTAAGCAAGGGAGGTGCATTTAGTGGAGGGCTCAAATAGAGGTTGCGAAAGGAGCTATTCCCTACATTGAACCTTGGGCCAAGTCCTTCTATGCAATGTTTGTGGAATAGCAATGGGGAGAGATGGGGTATATAGTGCTTGTGTAACTTGTAGTACTTTTTGTGGCTTTTCTCTATTCCCACCCTTGAGTAATAGGTATGTAGGAAGTAATTTGTAGGGAATAGAAGGCCCAAAAACATACCTCATCCAACTCATGGAGAGTATGAGCTCCTGGCACTCAGGAGAGGAAAATCCCCCAGGTGGAGGACACCTCTGAGGACCCATGGCCAGAGGTCTACCCATCCTCTGGGCATACTAAAAGGAGAAGGACCTAGATTCTAGTAACCATAGCTAATCTGAGGTTGGTGAGCTGCTTGGAGAGACGATGATCCATCCTCGATCCATGGATGATGCAGATTGAACGATGATCCTGAGGTTGAAGAGTAGGTCTTTTCTAAACGAGTGATAGAACCCGAAGTGTGAAGTAAATCCAGGTGAAGGAGGGTGAAGAAAGTTTAGTTTCCAAGATGATGAATGATGCTTGTCCCACGGAATTGTGAGGGTGTAATGAGCAGAGGGAACAGAACTTGGTTGATAAGTTACTAGACAGGGAATGGAGGAATGCTGTGGTACAAGAAGTCATTGGTGAATGATCCAGCTTGCGAAAGGTTTGAATGTCAAGGTATAGGAGAAGAAGCCAGAAGGGGAAGGAAGGAAACATATTCAAGTCAGTGCTTTAGAGGAACTGGTAATTGCTATTTTTCTTTTAAACTTAGATTGTGAGCTTTTAGTGACACTATACTTTCTTTGTTGTCTTTACTTATAATTGTTTTTGGGCTGTTGAAAATTTAAAACATAGTGGTGGTGTAATTCTGTGCTGTCTTTAATTGCTGCAAATTTTATCTTGGCTTGTCTGACTGCCCTGTAGTTGGGTGAAGGGTGTTAATTGTCTGGCCTCTGACCTCAGCTAACGGATAACTGGAGGTGGGGCTTAGTCAGAGTTAAAGTAGCAAGCAGAGTTTTATTTTCTCAGAAGAAGCCAGAAGGGGAAGGAAGGAAACATATTCAATTCAGTGCTTTAAAGGAACTGTAATTGCTATTTTCTTTTAAACTTAGATTGTGAGCTTTAGTGACACTATACTTTGTTGTCTTTACTTATAATTGTTTTTGGGCTGCTGAAAATTTAAAACATAGTGGTGGTGTAATTCTGTGCTGTCTTCAATTGTTGAAAATTTTCACCCCCTTCCTTCCCTTCCCCAACTCTTAATTATATGCCTTGTTAAATCTGATTGACAGGAGCTAAACACAGGGTATAGTAAGGGTGTGAAGTAGGAGGGCATAAGGGGAAGAAGTCCACCCTCAGCACAACAAGTGTTTTGACTCATTTATTTATTATTGGTTTCTTTTTCTTTAAAAAAATCTGAGGATCAGTGTGCAGTATTTTTAGTACCAGTAAATTAATAAAAGGGAACTAGGAGAGCTTCAGTAGCAGACAAGGTAGTGGAATTGCAGTATAATGTGGGAGTGGTGCAATGCAGTGGCTGTGGGCAGCCATATTCAGGCAGACCTTCTGGACACTGAGGTGCTGCCCTATCTGCATGCATCTCTCTGACTGCGGGATGAGGTAGCCAGACTCAGAGCGAAGTAAACTGGTCAGGAGTACCATCACCCCTATCCAGGGACCACCCAGTCCAATGCAACTGCCTCAAAGAATGCCGAGAACGAGGAGCACTTGGATGACATGAGCTCAGGGAGGGTTAGAGCAGTCAGGCAGAGGCACATCCCAGATCCTATTCCACTAAGAACTCATATGCCACACTGGCAAATGAGGTCAACCAAATAGAGGTACCCAGAGAAGTGGAAGGAAAGGATGTGGAGGTTAGCCAAGGAGGTGACCTCAGCGGGAAAGCAGTGGACCCCGAGGAGGAGGAAGCAATCCTGGTGGGGACTCCATCATAAGAGGGATCCAGCTAGGAACACAGGGGGGGAGGACAGGGAGGTGAGGTGCCTACCAGGTGCCACGGCATGGAGGGATGGAAGGAAGATCCTGGGGATCACTGGGAAGGCAAGACGGAGAGTGAGCTGGATGTCATTATCCACCTAGGTACTAATGACCTGGCAAATGGGGAGCCAAAGGAAGTTCAGGAAGAGTTTAGGAAACTGGGAGGGGTCTCAAGCAAGTAGCTACTTCTGTCACTTTCTCAGAAGTACTACCTGTGAGAGGCAAGGAGAGCATAGAGTGCATGCACCAGGAACTTTAACTCATGGTTGAAGAACTGGTGCTGTGGAGGAAGGGTTTGATTCATTGGTGACTGGGGACCCACCTGGAGGGATGGAGGTCTGTTCAGCCTGACGGCCTGCATCCATCCTGGAGGGGAATCCAAGTACTCAATGATAAGTTTAAATGCTACATTGATAAGCATTTAAACTAGCAAAGGGGTGGCAGGCCAGCAAGGAGGGTACCTACATTGCTCACCCCCACAGCTAGCAGTGGAACCAGTGAACCAGAGGAGTGGCTATCTCTGCAAAGCAGTGTGCAAAAGATGGAGATTAATGCCCAAGAGGTGGATAAGCAGAAAGGGGCAAAATTCAGCAGAAGGGCAGACAGCAAGGAGAACCAGGGATAAATGACAACCAAGGAAGGGGCTGGAGTAGAACAGTGAAACAGTCTAGGAGGTCAACTCATGGAAGCCATGTGTGCAAATGCCAGGAGCCTTAGCAACAAGATGGAAGATCTGGAGGCTGTCATGGTACAGTCAGACCTGGACATTGTGGCCATCACTGAAACCTGGTATAATGATAACCACGACTGGGAGATGGCCATACCTGGCTACAACATATTCAGAAGAGACAGAGCAGACAGGAAGGGAGGATGAGTGGCACTGTATGTGAAAAATGACATAAGGACCACAGAGATCCAGGAGGAACAAAATGGGGGAGAGATACTGTGGGTTAAGCTGGGAAGGAAAATGGGGACAGCCATCCACACAGGTGTGGTCTATAGACCACCAGCCCAGGAGGAAGAAACAGATAGGGAGCTGATGCTAGCCATCCAAAGGATGGCAGGCAAGGGTGAGGTAGTACTGGTTGGAGACTTCAATATTCCAGACGTGGACTGGAGCATCCCAGCAGCAGCATCAACTAGGAGCAGATTTATCCTGGACTCCCTTCAGGGTGCCTTCCTCAAGCAACTGGTCATGGAACCAACTCGGCAGAAGGCAATACTGGAGCTTGTGCTCACAAACAGGGACAGTGTGATGGGGGTAACAGTGGGGGAGCACCTGGGAAACAGTGACCACCAGTCATTGTGCTTTGAAATCACAGAAAGAGCAGAACCAAACCACACAAAAACACGTATCCTGGATTTTAGGGGGGCAGACTTTGGGAAAATGGGGAGATACTTGAAAGAGGCATTAAGGGGAATGGGACAGGAATCAGGGGTTGAGGAACAGTGGGCAGTATTTAAATGGGGATTACAAGAACAACAGAATTATGCATTAAGCAGGTTAGCAAGAGGAAAAGGAAGAGGAGACCATTATGGTTTTCCAAAGAGGTAGCAAAGAAAGTGAAAGCCAAAAAGATTGCATTCAGGCAATACAAAAGACACAGGCAGAAGGGATAGGGAGAAGTACCAGGAGAAGCAAAGGGAGGCAGGGAGGCTCGGTAAGGAAGCCAAAGCTCAGACAGAAGAACACATTGCAAAATCAGTGGGTAGAGGGACAAAACCTTTACAGGTACATAAGTGAAAAAGAAAGACAAAGGGAGGGATAGTGAGACTGAAGGGGAGGATGGGGCTGTGGAGGATGACAACAGTAAAGCTGACATATTGAACAGGTATTTCTGCTCAGCCTTTACTGAGGAAGAGGAGGGTAATGAGTCTGAAGGAGTACAAGGGTGAGAATGGTGCAGAAATGGACACAAGTCCCTTTACACGAGAAAGGGTCCTGAAGGAACTGGAAGTACAGAGTTGATAAAGCAATGGGGCCAGATGGGGTGCACCCAGGGTCCTTAAAGAACTAAGAGAGGTGGTGGCTGAACTCTGGCTATCCTGTTTAGCCAATCACTGGAAACAGGGAGGTACCAAAGACTGGAGGACAGCAGATGTAGTCCCCTTTATACAAAAGTGGAACAAAGAGGAAGCAGGGAACTACAGACCAGTCAGCCTCACCTCGGTAGTGGGGAAGATCATGGAAGCACTACTGAAGGAGAGATTGGTGGAACATCTGGTTGTCAATGGACTACAGGACCTAAGGCAGCATGGTTTCACCAGGGAGGTCATGTCAGACCAACCTCATTGAATTTTGACTGGGGACAATGAGGTGGATCAAGGGAGGGCAGTGGACATGGCCTATCTGGACTTTAGCAAGGCCTTTGACATTGTGCCACATAGAAGACTATTACACAAACTGGGGAATATGGGTGTGGGCAGGACAGTAGTGTGGTGGGTAGGTAACTGGCTGGGTGGCAGGACACAGAGGGTGGTGGTAAATGGCTGTCACTCCACAGAGGGAAGAGTGACCAGTGGGGTACCACAGGATCAGTGCTGGGACCGGTCCTATTCAACATCTTCATCAGTGACATTGCGCAGGACCTAGAAGACAGAATTTCACTGTTTGCTGATGACACAAAGCTCTGTAACAGAGTAGACACACCAGAGGGTGTAGACAGAATGAGAAGCGACCTGCAGAAACTTGAAGAATGGTCAGGGGTTTGGCAGTTGAAATTCAATGCAAAGAAGTGCAAAATAATGCATATGGGGCACAAAAACCCTGGCACAATATATCAGTTGAGGGGTGAGGATATAGCATGCACCAAGCAGGAAAGGGATCTTGGGGTTGTCATCTGATGACCTCAAGGGAAACAGTGTGACAAGGCAGCAGGTAAAGCAAATAGGATGCTGGGATGTATAGGCAGGGCATCACCAGCAGGAAAAGGGAGGTCATAATTCGCTATACAAGACACTAGTGAGGCCCCACCGGAGTACAGTGTACAGTTCTGGAGACCATACCTCACGTAAGGACATAGACAGGGTAGAGAAGGTTCAGAGGAGGGCAACAAAAGATGGTGCATGGATTGCATCACAAGTTCTATGAAGACAGGTTGAGGAACTGAACATGTACTCCCTGGAGGAGAGGAGGGAGAGAGGGGATATGATAGAGACATACAAGTATCTTACAGGGAGGAACAGGGTGCAGGAAAACACTATTTTTAAGCGAAAAAGGTGTTCCAGGACAAGAGAGCATGGGATGAAGTTGGAGGGAGGACGATTCAGAGGAAACATGAGAAAGAATTTCTTCACAGAACGGGTGGTGGACAAGTGAAACACCCTGCCAGAGGAAGTGGTGGGGGCTGAAACAATCACGGGATTTAAGAATGCATGGGATAGACATAAAGGAATTCTGGAGGTCAGGGGTAAGGGGCAACAGACTTCTAGGAAAACAAACTGAACTTACAAGCTCAAATGGGCAGACTGGGTGGGCCATAGGCCCTTATCTGCCGACACTGTCTATGATCTATGTATCTATGTATCTATGTAGTCTGGAAGCAAGGAATTCAGTAATGAATGAGGAGTCACTAAGGAAGCATCCATGAAGTAGAAATGAGTAGAAGAGAGTCTTTGTTTTGTTTCAGTTGGAGTGCCCTGGAGATGATGGCTCATTCTCAATGCAACAATGATGCAGACTGAATGATGATTCTGAGGATGAAGGGTACTTCTTTTCCATAGGGATAGTAAAATCCTATGTGTGGAGCAGATCCAGTTAAAGAAGGGTTAATGTAGTCCATATTTCCAAGGTGAGAAAAGATACATGTCCAAAGGGATTGTAGGGGCATATTTAGTTAGGAGAGTAAAATTTGATCGATATAAAACCAAACAATACATTGTGGGAATTGCGATGATTTGTAAAGTTATGGGTGACTGATCCAATTCGTGTAAGGTTTGATGTTCAAGGTGTTCTGGAGGTAAAGAATCGATTGGTGAATGATGAGTCACTCATAAGCATCCCAGAGTAAAATGAGTACAGGAGAGTTTGAGTGACTGAGGAGAGCAATGCCATAAGTGATTAGTCAACAAAATAGAATAAGATTTGCAAAGTGGTCCAGATGGTAGCCTAATGTATATGGGGAAAGATGGGAAATTCGGTATAAGGGGTGGATGGCTTCTTTGGTCATGATGTTCATGACTTTATATGTAAATACTCTGCTGGTACACCGCCTGAAGTAAGTCCGGGTATTTCTGTGTTGTGATTGTCAAGGAGATGCAGTGTGGTAGCATAGTTTGGTTAAGTTTACAGGTAATCCTGATGCCGAAGTACTTGAGAGAAGCTTGGAGGCAGATGTAAGGAAGATTCTGTAGGCTAAATTGGTAATGAGATCGATTAGAGCAGGATGCCATCAAATCTTAGTGCTATGGCTGATTAACACTGATTGGGAGGCAAGACTGAGTTGGTGAATATGTCTTGACTGTTACGGATTGCTGGATAGAATTCAGGAGAGCAGTTCTCGGTGATGGTCTTTACTGCAGAGATTAACAAAGATAATTTGAGAAGAAGAGGTTGAAGGATCTGCTGCCAGAGTGGTTAACCCGACTGAAGGTACTAGGTGAAAAGTACAGATGATTGTATAAGGAATGGAAATGTCCAGGAGCAAAAGTCGTGGTTAGGATGACATGGAGTTAGTAATCAGCTAGGCAGTGGAGATCCCTTGATGAATGTTCTGGAAGACATCTGTCAAAATCATAAAACAAGCAATGTCTGTTGAGAAGTAGGAGTCAAGTAACTGGTCAACAGAGATGGTGTTGGTAGGAGATGCTGCAGAAGGAAAAATGGATGGTGTCCGTAGTTGAAGGGGTTATCTTGTGATTCCTGGTATTCATAGAAGTGATGCTGATTATGAAGTCAGAGCATAGCAGAAGGATTTAAGTCCTTCCCACGTAGAAGGATAGTTCATGAGACAAGGTGGACAGGGAAGTCACGGTAATAGAATGTACAGGAGTCGGAGAGTTTATCCAATAGAAATAGAGAAGATCTTCCTATCGTCCAGGCAAATGGGATTCCATGGCTGATTATGAGGAATTGATTGGGCAGTATATAAAACTCTATGATGATGAAAGAGTCTATGAGGCATGTTAGCCAAGGGGTGTGTGCTGGCAGTAGTATTTCTCCAGGGAAATGAACGAGTGATCCAATGAGTAGTGGAAGGGTACTGTTGGAATGGTCAGAGTATGAGTATGAGATGGATAATATGGACGAGCAGTTGACCAGGTAGGAATACTGGTCAGAGATAGGGTGCTATGGCCAACTAACCACAGCAAACAGTATGAAGCCTGGAGCCTGCAAGGCAGAGGTGATTGGCAGCTAGCCAAGTGGGATCAAAGTCTGGTTCGAATCCTGAAGAACTGGAGGAACTATCCAGGTGAGGCGATGGGCTAGGTGAAACTGGATGACAGACTGTGCAGGAAGGAACAGAACCAGGACAGCCCCTAAGTGAACAGCAGCAAGATGCAAGAAGGCTGCAGCTGTCCCTAGAAGACAATCCATGGAGGCCAAAGAGCAAAGCACAGTATTCAGATCATCTGGGTTGAGGTAAAAAAGCCCTAGGTCCGATGATGGTGTCAAGCCAACTAGAGAAGGGACAGAAGGAGTTGGATCAAAGAAGAATAAGGGTCCCACAGCTGAAAGAGAAAATAAACTCAGCCATCAACTGGAAGGACAACCCACAGCAAGGAAGTCCCAGAGGCAGGCAAGCTGGGTTGAAAGAGATACCAGACCAGCAGGCAAGATCCAAATCATGAGGGACAGGAGGCCAAGGGGTCAAGTATGATGATCCAGAGAAGAGCGGGATAGTGAGTGGAGAAGGATGCAAATCATTCAGAGCAGAAAGGTTCTGTGACTGGAGGGAAATAGTAATTGGGTAGGATAGAAAGTACATAAGAAGGGATGTGCAGGTGTAGATGCAGGCTCATGGCTGAGGTAGTTGAGGTGTGATGATCTGGGGATGACGATCCAGATAACGGCTGAGGGAGAAGTCACATTCTGTAGAAGGCTCAGGCATAGGAGGGAATAGCAAGCATTGGTCCGGTAGAGAGCAAAGAAGGTCGAAATTTGATTGTAGAAATGAGCATCCAGGTGGGGTAATCAAGGAGAGCTTGCTAGTACCCTGTACCACTGGTCATTGGTAGGAGGATGGAAGCAAAGAGTCAATGAGGTCCTTTTCTGAAAAGGAAGCAGCAAGCTGGATAATAGTTAAAAAATGCAGAAGGATGAATAGTCATTTGCAGACCTCAGCTTCTGATCAAGGGAAACTAGGTGAGAGGACCCGGAGACGACCCATATAATGTTTGACATAGAAGGCAAAGAGGTGAAAGGCTATGGATTGTAGAGGTCCCGTTCCCAAAGGGAAGCTGCAACCCAGCATTGAGGAGAGAAGACACGGTAAGACATAGACTGCTGACATGGCCCCCAGCCCTGGTAGTCAGGGTGAGCTAACCTGCACTCAATGCTGCCAAGCAGAGTTAGGGATGGAGGGAGTCAGGTTGGTAGGTAGTAGGAGATAGTGAATGTAACGGAATCCTATCCCCGGTAGGCAGGGGAAGCCCACCTTCACTCAGCACCTCAGAAAGTGTGAGTTAGGGATGGAGTCCAGAATACTGCTGGTATGGGCTGGCCAATGCATGACACTGTTGCAGAAAGAAAGGAGATGTGGCATATGAAGCACATATAGAATAGTAAGGTAGACAGTAGTTGAGATCATAGGTACAGAAAAAGGTAGTGGAACTGAAATACACAAATTGTAGGATGAATGGTAAACACATATGACAATGGTGAACAGGATAAGTGCTCCAGAGCGTAGAGCAAGGAGAGGGCTGAGTAAGACATTGGGCTGATGTAACGAAGCTTAGAGAAAGCTTTGCTCCATAACTAACCGGTGAGTGGTCTGCAGAGGTCTGCAGCTGAAGGCAGCCCTGGCAGGTATCCGAGGTAGGGTAAGTCTGGAGAAGGGGACTGAATGATGGAATCTTAGTTTCACCATTTCAAAGCTATACTGTAGGTATGTGTTGGACATTCCTGCTGTTCTGAGAGGGCAAAGAAGCTGCGGTAAAGTACAATGAACATTACTAATTAAGGACCGCTTCCCCATGCCAATGGAGTACGCTGGTTATTTCAACTGGTCCATTGTTTTGTGTTGGGGCATCCCAAGGGATGGGATAGTCCTGCACTGTTGCAAGATGAAGCCCCCCTGACCTTCCCCCCTTTTATGTTTTACCCAGAATGAAATGAAGGGTCCTGGAGAAGTGAGGGATGGCCAGACGATATGGCTAGGGAGACGAGCAGCTCGGCGAGCAATGCATATGTAATGGAAAGGGTGGTACCGGATAATGTGTGCGTGTCCAAATGCAGTAACAATGGTTGTAGGTATAAAGCAAATACAGAGCTAAGGCTGGAAGAGTGCCTTATGAGTGCAGAAATAATGGCTGGAAAAGTGCCTGTGTAAATGCATTCGTAAGGGATTCAAAAGCAATTTTGCAAAGGATTTAAATGGTACTGAAAACTGGACGAATAATAATGAAGCAGACTGCTTTTGATGTGATATTTGAAGTGGAAGGAATCTCATAAAGTTGACTGCACATGGAATTGAAACTGTGTATACTGACTGAGGGACAGAGATGGAAGCAGCCATGGAGTCCCATGGTATCCTTGCAGTAGGCAGGGAATGGAAGAAGGGTAGGCCGAGCAACCAGAAGTAAACACCAGGAGGAAGGGCGACCACTGAGGAAGGGGGAGTGCAAGGCAAGGTTCTGAACGGAATGTGATGGCATTGGTGAATGCAAGGTTAAAGTTGAGGAGTCCAGGAATGATCGTACAGCACTGTATGGGCATAAGGGTATGCAGCTAACTATGGTGGCATTCAAGCTAGGCAACTGGGAGTGGAAAGAAAATGGGCAGAGAGGAGGAGCGTACCGGATAGGGGAGAGAGGGTGATACGAGCAGCTAACTGGAGCAACCAAGGATACCCAAAATGAACAAAGAAAGGAGGGACGGGAAACCCCAATACAAAGTAAGGAGCAGGAGGGAATGGGGTGGTGCTACAGCAGTGGGGGAGACAGAGCAGGACACAGGACAAAGGAAGGCACAAGATACAGGGAAGGGAAAGGGGATGGGTAACAGAGACAAAACAAACCAGGCAGCAGAGAGCACAGACAACACAGCCGCACAAGCCACACATGAGCCCAAAGGAAAAAATGTTCCCTAAGCAAGGGAGGTGCGTTTAGTGGAGGGCTTAAATAGAAGTAGTGGGAGGAGCTATTCCTCACATTGAACCTTGGGCCAAGCCCTCCCAATCTTTGAGAGAATCTCCTCCATTGGACCACAATACCAAATATTCCAGCAGATGTATGTTGCCAATGGCATGTTCCATCAGCCATTAAAATACTGTAGGGGCACCAGAGATTTCATGTGCCATCCTTAAGAATGTGTAAGGTCCAAGGAGCAGATGAAGGCAGTCTCCTCTCTGTCCTTAAAGGCCATGGGTATTTTTTACACACGCATGCTCACAGTCCTATTCTTTTTTCTTATGATCACAATGGGCGAAGCAAACAGGATCCTCAGTTCCTTGAAAATACCAGTGGCCAGTAGCTCTTGAAGATGTCTCCTGACATTATTAATGTTGGCTGACACCAAATGTTGGGACCTCTCTCCTAAAAGTCTGACATCATACAGTCTGATGTGATGTTTCTCCCCTGTGGCCAATCCACTGTCCCAGTCACTCAAGGAAAACACTTGATCTCTGAAGGCCAACTTCTGGCTGATTCTGCCCTTCCATCTCTCTGGTATGGGTGAGTTTCTAAAGGTGAATGCTTTGGGGTCAATACCTTGACTGACACCTGCCTTCATTGTCCACAGACTGATTGTAATATCTGCATGCTTCATGCGAGCCAGTATGTACCCCTTCTGGAAGATGATGTCTCTGTCCACCAAATTCTTGACTTGCTCAATGATCATTTTCACATAATCATGTGCACAGGTGGGCAGCACACTAGGTTTGAACATTAATCCCTGTGACAGTAGCTGGCCGCTTGTTATTTGTATTATATTTTTGATATAAATATATGTTTAGACTTCTACTTGTGAAACAGTCCAAGCAACAAAGTTTCATGGGACATGGGATTTTAAAAGTGAGCAAAGGAGAGTTTGCACTCTCAGTGACCCAGTGGATAAACTAATTAAGAGCTTCCTTCTGACACCTACCCATCAGAAGCCTATAGTAACAGCTATACACCAGGTTGTAACAGATTGTAAAACAACTATTGCTTTGAACCTAGGAAACTGACCATAACAGACCACATTTTACGACCTATCAGGAGCAAAGCAAACTCTGACAGTTACCTGTGAAAATCCTCAGAGCTGAGAGACATGTTTTTCAGGATGTTTTTCTGAAGATCAAAGGGGTAATTCTGACCTGTCATAAAGCATGCTGCTCACTAATTAGGAAGAATATATATATTATTTTTTTAAGTGGGATGTTTAGCAATGTGCAGATGCATGTGACTCATTCAGTATGTAGGAATGAGAGTGACCTCATAGCCAGCATCACCACAGAGCTGTGACCTCACAAGCTGGGTGGGACCCATTTCCCCTCATGATATTGTCAAGGCTGAGGGAACATTTTACTCTTTTACTTTTGGACTCCTGAGAGAACACACTCTTGTTCCAACTTTGCAAGACTTAGCAGACTTGTGTTTGGTCTTTCAAAAGACATTTGTGTTCTGGACTCTTAAGAAGCACTTCTGCCAAAGTTAGGTAATTTCAGTACCACTATTTACTAATTGAAACTGGGGTAGGATCAGTTACTCAGTAATAAGGTGGTTTGTTTATACTTGTCCATTTATTTTTATGACTGTACCATTAATGTTATATGTTCTCTGTTTTGTATTATGTTCACTATTTTTAATACTAGTAAATTTGGTCTTCCTTGAGATCCTGCCTGAGCCTTTTTCTCATTTTGAGTGTGAATGCTGGGACAGTGTTGATAATTCTGACAGAAGTGCTCATAGTATGTCACCATATGCACCAAGGTAAGGAAATACCTAGGCCTCAATTGAGTCAAAAGGGGGACTGTGAACCAGGTTGTGTGCCCGCTGGGTTAAGTATTGCATTGCTTTCCCCAAAGAGGGTGTGATATTTGTACCCATTACCTAGGCATGCTAGGAAAAAAGGTTCATATTTGACCCCAGGACTCAAGACTGGTAGTGGCACAGACCCAAATCAGACAGAAGGGTTACCCTGTTTGGCTTCTGTTAACATATTGCACTTCAAGGTTGGGCATTGTGGGAGCAGAGGGCCTGACCCCCAGAGTGCATTTGGAACAGATCTAGTTGGCAGTGGTGGGATCTAAAAGACTTGGTTTGCAGTGCTGCAATCAAAAAGATTTCTTTGCATACTGGGAAATTATTTGGTGACACGCGCATTAACAGTCCAGTGTGTCAGGTTGATAAACTGTAACAGTTCACACACAAAACAAGGCAGTGATTTAAAAAAAAAAGAACAAATATATCAGTGTGATTACAATCTAAGTTCCCTACCTGTTTTATGTTTTTTTTTTTCAGGTGCAAGCTAGTGTAGCCATAGATTAGGGAAGAAGATGACTTCCACCTACAGCGAGTACACTGCGGAATACCTGAGGCAGCTGTGCCAGGAGAGATGAGTCAGTTGTGATGGGCAAAACAAACAGCACATCGTGGAGGCTCATGTGGCAGCTGATGTACAAGCAACTGCCCAAGACCTCAAGTCACAGTCGGTGCCTGAAAAGGACCAGACCATGGGTGTAGAGGGGCCAGGGTCCACAGCAGTGTCCAGTCCCAGGAAAGAGGACAGTGGGGCCGCTGTGAACCAAGAGCCACCACAGCAGGGGAAGGTCACCACCATGCTGGAGCCAGAAGGGATCAGGCTACAGATAGAGTTGAGGAGAATGGAGCTAGAATTCCAGCAGAAAAGGTTTGGAGCCCAGCAGCAAGGGAGTTCGAACAGAGGAAGCTGGAGATGGAGAGAGAGGAGAAGTGAGAGCAGCAAAAGGCTGAGCAAGAGGAAACAGAGCAACAGCTTCAGAGAGGGACTGAGCGAGAGGAGAAAGAGCATCACAGGAAATTTGAACTGGAGAAGCTACAACTCCAAAGACCAGCACCAGAGCAGGAAAGTGGCACGGGTCAACCTGTACCTCCAGGACTGGGTTACAAATTAAATTCTAAACTAATAGCTGGATTTAAAGAGGGGGAAGATATGGATGCATTTTTAAATTAATTTGAAAAGGTATGCATTCAGGCACGAATTCCCAGAGAGTCCTGGAGCTTCCAGCTATCCCAGCTGTTTACTGGTAAAGCTTGTGACGCATTGGGTCAAATGGACAATCAGGACAGTAATGATTAATGTCAAACTTAAAGCTGCATTGTTAAAAAAGTATGACTTGACAGCTGAAGCATACAGAGTTAAGTTCCTTAAGCTCAGGAGAAGGCCAGACATAAGCTACGAGGAGCTAGCCACAAAACATCAGTTTTTGAAACGTTGCCGGAAAGGGATAAAAGAAGACTCTGTAAAGAAAATTGAGGATGTTGTACTTTTGGAGCAGTTCTTTTGAGCTTGCCCAGCAGAGCTGAAAACCTGACTAGCGGACCGAGATCCAAAAACAGTGCAGGAGGCTGCGGAACTCTCAGACCGCTATGCCAGGAGCAGGCCTGCTCTGAGAGGGAGAGGGATGGGCGTGGTAGCGCAGAAAGGGAAAAGCATCCCTTCAGGACAGTTAAAATTCTCACTGCCTCCACAGAAAGTGGGCAGCCTGTGACAGGGTACATCCCTGCCACTGTAGTAGGACCCCTTTTTCTCTCTATGGTTGCAACCACCCTTTCACTCTCTACTAAAGCTATCCCTTTCTTTCTCTTCTGGAGGCAGGCCACCTGCAGACAAACCTCAGTTCTTCCCCTTATTATGTTTCCTTACTTCCATCCAAAATGAAGGTGGTCAAACTGGCAGTGACCTCTTGGTCTCAGGCTGACTGAGACACTGACACTGAGATAGGCACCTATGCCATTAAAGAAATGCTTGGACTAATTAAGCCAGAAAGCGTAATCACAATATATACTGTATGTAAGTTGTATGTATAAGAAACAGCATTGTCTTAGAGAATATGCTAGATATAAGGTGTACACGGGTGGCAATTCCCTTTCCCTTTTTATTTTCTGTAAACTCTATGCTGCTCCGTGTCTCACTATAAGCATAAGAAACCATTCAGATCTCAAAAACATGCCCAGGCCATGTGCTATCCTGCCTGACAATAAGAATGCAGGTAGCAACTTTAGCATACACACTGCTCTTAGCATTCCTTTGTCCTGCTACCCTGCAACGAGTAGTTGTCACTGGTGGGGATTTGCCACATGCTAAATAGCTCTGCTGGGTTCCTGCATGCCCACCAAAAGAGGCATGGTCATAGAGTCACAAAGAGGAGAGGGTTTTGTCTTTTCTGTAGAGTACAGTGGCTGCAATACAGAAACTGTCTCTCTCTCTCTTCCAAAAACCCATGTGCATGATGTTCTTGCACAAGGAGCCCCCCGGTCTCCTAGAAATGTAGAAATAACCCAGTAGTATAGTAAGAGAAAAGGTCTCGTTGAGCTCCCTGTAGGAGCAGTATATTTCTATTTACAGTACAGAGGATGTATAGGGAAACTGCATGGTTCTCCAAGGCCAACTTGATATCTTAACACCGACGGCCTGATTTTGCAGCCATCAGCACCCCGGTCATGCATAACACTAATGTTTATTTATGGCTACATCCTGTTGTATTGGGACATACATATTAAGTGTACAAGCATCAATTATTATGCTTATTGTAGGTTTATAGAACAGTCAAACAACTTGTAAAAGCGAAGCAAATTGCAAACACAGTATTTTCCCCTGTGGGTTTCTGTAATTAGTTTCAGCCCCTGTGTACGTAATCCTTCAGAACAGAAACCAAGAACACCTTGCTTAAATATGGTGAAGTAATAATTCTCAATACTAGTTGCTGCTTAGAGCTCTCACATTTCGAGGTCTGTACTCACCAAGAACTCAGGACGTCTGGAGTGCCTATAGGATGACAGCGGCCACTAATAGTCATATTTTATACATGGCTAGCTGTCAATCATTGCTTAGTGAAAAGTTTTCCACCTTCACATATGTATACTTTCATTTCAGTTAGGACCTTTGTTTTCTGAAAGCCTTTTTGGATAATAAATGTGTTTAAGAAGCCCTCTAGATCTGTATAAAATAAAAAGGGGCTTAAATAAAATGTTTATATATTGTATGATGCGAAGTCACCTGGCCATAAGTGGGTGGATATAAAAGTTCTACCTGAAGCAGCAGATGGTAGCTAGAGTCAGTCTCTTCTGACAGAGTGTAGGTAGAGGACTAAGAGGGTCTGCTGCTACACCAAACAGAGTATGGAAAGAGGAAATTTCCAGTATCATATATTTTGATTTGTTTTGATTGTTTTATTTAGAGTTTTATGGTGCAGAAGTTATTTGCTGTTTATAAGAAAAATAAACATCCCGCTAAGAAAACAGTGAGTTGCACCTTACTAACTTGTGTTGTGTCCATCTATATTTCCCACACCTTCACACAGCCCCAAATTACAAAGAAAGGATTTGCCCAATAAAATAAATGAATGTTGGCTTTGCAAACAATCTGGGCATATTGCAAGACAGTGTCCTAAAAAGGCACATAGTGCACAAAGTGGTGCTGGGAAAGAGGTGTTTTTTTTTTTTTCTGTGTATCCCTGAAAGCATGCCAGTAAAAATGAGGGAGCACATACACCCAGTTACTGTGAATGGAGTGCAGACACATGGTTTAAGGGACACTGGGGTGTCCCTTACTTTGGTAAAAGGGGATTTGGTTGAGCCTGAATAGCTTATACCTAATCAGTTTGTTACAGTACAGGGATTCACTGGGGAAGAGAAAACTCTGCCACTTGCTAGTATTCTCCTGGACTGGAGTGAGATGAGTGACTGCGCAAAAAGTTACAGTGGCAGAAAATCTGGCCCTGGATGTGATTATAGGGAACAATCTCCAAAAGGGGGTGGTGTGTGCAGTTACCCACAGTCAGGCAGCAAAGGCAGATTGTAGTTCCCTGGTCCCCATAGAAGCCCCTGTGGAAAACACTGGGAGGCTGGTTCTCCAGCCTATGTCTTCTGATATGGAGAATAGTAAAAGGTGGAGGGGATTCCCCAGGTAGCAGTTAATAGAACAGCTATAGAAGGTTACTCTAAGGAGGGAGGGGTAGCCAATTGTCAGAGAGCTAGGAACCCTAGTTTAGGAACAGAAAGGGACCTGTCCCATGCCTTGGGAATGTGTAAAGATTTTGCAGCTGCTCAGAAAAATGGCCCTATTTTAGAGAGGCTGAAGGCTTGGGCAGAATCTGATGGGACACAGGGAGGTGATGGCACACATAGAGTGTATTGGGACAGTGGACTGCTGTATACGCAAGACGTAAGGACAGAGGGAGGGGTGATGGACAGGCAGCTTGTCGTTCACCAGGGATATCGTGAGCGGTTGCTCAAGATTTCTTATGATATCCCCATGTCTGGACATCTGGAAATCGTGTGCACTATACAATGATCGGCCCAGAATTTCTATTGGCACAACTTCACCCAGCAGGTGAAGGACTATTGCAGGTCTTGTCACCGGGGTCAAGAAATAGGGAAGGTGGGTAGTAAAACCCAAGCCACTCTAATTCCCTTGCGCATAGTAGTGAAGCCATTCCAGAGGGTAGGAATGGATATTGTGGGGCCTTTGAATTACCCCCAGCCCCTCTGGGAAGAGGTTTATCCTAACAGTGGTGGATTATGCCACCCAGTACCCAGAGGCAGTATCCCTAGCCTCACTGAGGACAAACAAAGTGGCAGATGCCTTGTTAGAGGATTTTCTCCCTTGCCGGGTTCCCGCAGGAGGTTATCACCAATTGAGGGGTTCCTTCATGTTGGACCTGATGAAGTGTTTGTGGGAGAAGTGTGGGGTGGTGCAGAGATGCACAACTCTTTATCACCCACAAGCCAGTGGGCTTGTGGAAAGGTTTAATGGTACCCTTAAATCGATGCTCCAAGCATTTGCTGAACAGCATGGGAAGGACTGGGAGAAATACTTTCCCCACTTGTTGTTCACATACAGGGAGGTGCCCCAAGAGTTGACAGGGTTCTCCCCCTTTGAGCTCTTATATGGACGAAGGGTGCATGGGCCCCTAGACTTGATCCGGGAGGATTGGGAAGGCAAGAATGCTACCCAGGGAACTCCCATAGTGGATTATGTCCTTAAGTTTAGGGAAAAGCTGAAGGAGCTTATGGGAACAGCCCAGAGCAACCTGGCAGCTGGCCAGCAAAAGTTATGGTAAGACCGCAGAGCCAGAGGTTGCTCGTACACTGTGAGTCAGGAGGTCCATGCTGGGTTAGCCACTAGCAGCAAACATTGCACCACCTGCATTATTAGTATAACTTGTGTTTGAGCTCCATTAAGTTTTATTTTATAGTTATTTGTAGTGTAGTCAGCCAGAGTTCGAGTGAGTCATTAAGTTTATTTGTTATGGACTAAAGTTAGCATTTTTCCGACTATGGATTAAGTGTGTGTTTATCTGCATCTCGTTGTACCTGTTGACTGCAGTGAAATGGACTGAAATTGGAACTACTACTATCCGTTATTAATGGACTGCTTTAACTTTAACAGCTCATTATTCTTTTATTTGAACTTGTATTCACTACCTGTCGGCGACATTTGCTGGTTTGAACTGTGTGGGGTTAATATGTGCTCTTGCTGATGTACTGCCTGAAACGTTCGAGAGGGGCTGGTTGGGCTCTAGGGAGCTGCTGATGTCAGGAATCCGATTGGATTAAGAGTGAAGAGATCTCTGGAGTTGAACAGTCTGATGGTTGGGAAAGGAGTCTCTGTGGCTTGGTATTGCCTTGCAGTTTGACCATCATTGGAATTATCTCAGGAACTAATTTCTATCGATTGTGTGAACTTTGGCTGGGGGAGAAGCTGAGGTAGCTGTGAATTTTGGGGAATACTGCTGAAGGTGGTCTGCTGTTGAGTCTGGAGAGATTGACGCCAGTCTTGAGCCTGTTGGAGGGTGGTCACATGCTACTGGTGCCTCCTAGGCCTCCCGAGGGGGTCTGCTGGTGAGCGGATGCTGGGCTGGGAACCATTGCTGCGAATCTGACTGGGTGCAGTGGTTGATGCACTAGAGGTGGTTATTTTACCCTTCACACTGCTGGCTTTTACTCTGATAGCGTTCCTAAAAGTGAGATGTGACATCCGCCCTGACACCAACAGCCAAGTAAACTTGCAGTTTTTCTGAAGACACCATCTAAACCCTACTGGTTTGAATTTCCTTATTTTTCTTTTTTACTGTATGCTCATATCTCAGATTCTTAGTGAGAGTGGAGTCTGGGATTAAGAGTATTGGCAGCTGACTAAGAGAGGTGACAGCTCGCTTAGCCGAGTCATAAAACATTTAAAGTTCTTTGCCTGATCTACTGCCAATGAGCACTGGATTATTGGTATTGAAATTGAAGTCAAGGTTGTTACCACTGGGGAGCTGTGAAATGATTTCTAAAGACGAACTGATTATGAACTGCAAGCTTTACTGGACTTAATTTTTAAACTGCTGCCATAATAGTATTGTTAAATTTTAGTTTGTGGGGTTTATATTGTTTATGTTGAGGGGACTGATAGTTGTGTGAATTGGTGTGTGTGATTGTAGTGAGTGTGTTTGTTTCTTGGCTTTTTGGTGGGGTTGTATGAGAGGCACCCCATTGAAGGTGATTGTGTATATGTGGGGTGATATTGTAGAGTGAAATTATTTGATTCGAAATTTTCGGGGTTTAATTTGTTAATTGTCGAATTTTGAAATGTGTTAGAAGGGTTTTAAGATGGTCAGGCATTATTCTCCCACCGTGCTCAGAGATTTATACCCTTTTAACTGTCCCCCATTACCAGCTGAGGTGTATAAGATATGTCGAGCTCTGGGGATAGTCAAAAATTGATTGAAGGGGGCGCGATTTGGACATGGTAGGAGAATGGAGAGGGGTTGGATGGATAGAGGTTGTGGGGACCAAGAGATGCCCTGAGGTGAAATGGGTTCAGGAAAGGGATTTCTCCTGTCTGGTTCCCATACCCAAGGACTCCATAAATAGTGGGCAGATCCTGGAATCTTCCTCGATGACCCATCCAACCAGGGTGGTGTTGTGCAATGCCAGATCGATTAGGAACAAGACAGCTATTACAGCTGATCTTGTTGAAACATCCGACCTGGCTTGCATCACCGAGACCTGGCTGGATAAAAATGCAGGCCCTATTTTGGCATCTGCTGTTCCAGCTGGGTTTTCGGTGATACACCACCCGAGATTGGATCGTAGGGGTAGGGGTATAGCCATTATGTTTAAAATGGAACTGGGCCTTGTGGATGTGCCAGTGGGGTGCAGTCAGTCCTTTGAGTATATCCTGGGAGCAGGTGTAGGGTTCAGGATACTCCTCATCTACCGTCCACCCAGTGATGGGGGAGAATTCTTGAAGGAGTTCGCGGACTGCATTGTCGATGTGGCTTTGGAGTCACCCAGATGGTTAATTCTGGGTGACTTCAATGCCTGCATCGATGATGAACTTTCACAATTTGGAAATAATCTCCTCCAGCTTATGACTGACTATGTTGGGCCTTACACAGGTGGTTACCTCTGCTACCCATATAGGGAGTCACTCTTTGGATCTCTTGTTCCTCCTGGGGATGGAGATCATGGACTTGGCAGTGGAACCAGTCAGTTGATCAGACCATCACACCATAAGGTTCAGTTTTGGGGCACCCACAAGTAGGCCTGCCCCCATAGAGATGGTTCAGTACCACCCTTTAAGAGGAGTTACCCCAGAGGGCCTATCGGCAGTGCTGGACCCATCAGGTTTATCAAGTGAATTCATGTGTCCAGGAGGTCTTGTACTGGCCTATAATAAGGCAGTTGGTGATGCCCTGGACTTAATTGCTCCTGTTCATGTTCACCCACTCACTCTGCGCCCAAGGACCCCTTGGTTTGATGGGTCCTTGAAGGGGCTGAGAAGGGTGGGTCGAAGGCTAGAGAGAGCTTGGCAGAAATCCAGCCTGGATGCTGATAGGCTTAGATTGATGGTTCATTATAAGGGCTATCAATTAGCAATCTTCCGGAAGAAGGCAGATTTCCTGTCTGGGGAGATTGCTGCTGCGCAGAATCGACTGGCTCAGCTCTTCCGGACTGTGGACAGACTGCAATCCAGTCTGTCTTCAGTCTGGCAGAGATTTTTCACAAATGAAGTGTGATCAGCTTGCTCGATTCTTCGCAGATAAGGTTGCCAACATCAGGTCAGGTATTGGCCCAACTCTCTCCATGAGGGATTGCGGAGACCGGAGGGAAGTGGTCAGCCCCTGCTCTACCTGGTCTGACTTTAGGCAGCCAGAATTCATGGACAATGTGAGGATTGTCCAGACTTTGCGACTAACCAGCTGTAGTTTGGATCCGGGCCCTACGCCACTATTGGTAGGTTGTGTAGATGTTATCTGCCCGATCCTGGCTGAAATCATCTGGAGTTCCTTGGAGAAGGGGGTCTTTCCTGATCCCCTTAAGGAGGCTGTCATTTGACCACTCCTTAAAAAACCCTCCTTGGATCCAGACTGTCCAGCTAACTATAGACCTGTCTCTAACCTACCCTTTGTGGGTAAGGTTATTGAGAAGGTGGTTGTGTTGCAGCTGGATGACCATCTTATAACCCACAATGTCTATGATGTTCTCCAATCTGGGTTTAGGAAAATACATAGCACCAAGACCGCCTTTGTTTGGGTTTTAAATAATCTCCTAATTGCGAGAGATCGAAAGGCTCATACTATCTTAGTCCTTCTTGATCTCTCAGCGGCATTTGACACTGTGGACCATGGTGTGCTTCTGGAGTGTCTACAGCTTCTTTGCGGACTGTCTACAACAGTCCTACATTGGTTTCGATCTTTTCTCATGGGCAGGTCACAGAGGGTTGTCACTGAAATTTATTCCTCTGATGCTCTCCCCCTGTCCTATGGGGTGCCGCAGGGCTCCATATTGGTGCCCATGTTGTTTGCAGTATAGATGCTGCCATTAGGAGATATCATTAGGTGATACAGTTTGGGTTTTCATTGCTATGCAGCTGATACCGAACTGTACCTGTCCTTTATTCCCAGACAGGATGATGCGATCTCCATGCTTAACGACTGTCTAACCGGGATCAAGAATTGGATGAGCACTAGCTGGCTGAGGTTGAATCTGGATAAGACCAAGGTGTTGGTTGTGGACCCGGGTCATCCAGAGGTGGGGCTGGGGGCTGGGTACCCTTCGGGCTTATAGCTTGATGGTGTCCAGCTCGTGACCTCAGACTGGGTGCATAACCTGGGCATTATTTTGACAGTGGTTTGACTTTGAAATTACAGGTATCTGCCATTGTCAAATCTTCCTTTTACCATCTAAGGAATCTCACTCAAGTGAAACAACTGGTTCCTCTGGCTGACCTTCCTACATTGGTCCTCGCTATCGTAACCTCCTGCCTTGATTACTGCAATGCCCTCTACCTAGGGCTTCCAGGGGTTGATATCTGTTGCTTGCAGCTAGTGCAGAATGCAGTGGCCAGGCTTTTGACTGGCTTATCTAGGACCAGTCATATTACGCCTGTGCTGTGTGGTCTGCACTGGCTTCCGGTACAGTGGTGGATCACCTTTAAAGTCAGGTTACTGACCTACAAAGCCCTACATGAACAGGGACCCCGGCATTTGCAAGATCTCCTTACTCCCTACTGCCCCTTCCACTCACTCCAATCCGCCAACAAGGGATTGCTAGAGATTCCCAGGTTCTGATTAAAAACATCTGGGGCACGTACTTTTTCTTATGCTGCCTCTACCCTGTGGAATTCTCTACCTCATCGGTTAAGGGCATGGCTGACTGTCTCGAGTTTTAAATCAGAAGTCAAAACATATTTGTTTTATCAGGCTTTTTCTGATGGTTTTAAACTATTTATGGATGTCTATTATTTGATTATATTGTTCGTGTATTTTATTGTACAGCGCCTTGGCATTTGAAAGGCACTTAAGAAATAAATTTTACTTACTTACTAATCCCAGTTTGGAAAGATAAGCTGCAGGCCAAGTAGGCAGGACCGTACAAAGTAGTCAGACAGGTGAAAGACGTAAATTAAATTGTAGAACTGCCTGACAGGAGACATACCCAAAGAATGTACCATGTCAGTATTATTAAGCCATATGCAAATAGAGCTGACGTGGTCTTTGCAGCGTGTGTTCCTGGGGAGAGGATTGACGAGGAAGACCCCCTTCTAGACTTGCTGGAAGAGAGCAAGCGGGAGTCCTATGTGGAGGTACTTAAAATGTCAGCCCAGTTGACCCCAGACCAGATGCAGGAAGTAAGGGAGATTTTAGCAGACTTTGCCCATTGTTTAATGCCAAGCCTGGACTAACCCCCTTAGTGACACACAATGTAGATACATGGATGCAAGCGCCCATATGGTGGACAGCATATTAGGTGTCAGAGGCCATCCAAAGGGACATTAGGAGAGAGGTGGAGGAAATACTGGATTTAGGGGTAATCCAGAAATCCCACAGCCCCTGGGCTTCACCTGTAGTCCTCATTCCCAAGCCAGATGACTATACTAATTTTTGTGTGAACTATTGTGGACTCAACACAGTCACAAAGTCGGATGCCCACCCAGTGCCATGGACAGACAAACTACTGGACAAATTGGAAGGGCGACATACCTTACCACTACTGACTTGATGAAAGGGTATTGGCAGGTGGAGTTGTCTGCCAGAGCTAGAGAGAGGTCGGCCTTCATCACACCAAAAGGGTTATTTGAGTTTAAGGTAATGCCTTCTGGAATGACGAACGCCAGTGCCACCTTCAAAAGGTTGGTGAACTAGGTGTTGAATGGTACTGAAGAGTATGCCATGGCTTACCTGGATGATATTGACATCTTCAGTGCCAGCTGGAAGGAACACCTGTCCCACCTTTAGAAAGTGTTGGGCAGGATACAGAGGGCTTGGCTCACAGTAAAAGCGGAAAAGTGCCAGGTGGCCATGGCTGAGATGGCATACCTAGGGCACGTAGTAGGATGGGGACATCTCCGTCCTAATCAAGCAAAGATTGAGGCAATCGAGGCATGGTCCAGACCTGAAACACAGAAGCAGGTTCAGAGTTTTCAAGGGACCACAGGGTACTATAGACAATTTGTATCACACTATAGTGCTCTGGCAGCTACCCTAGCTGGCCTGCTAAAGAAAAGAATGCCTAAAAAGGTAAACTGGGAATCAGCCTGTGAATGAGCCTTTACATGGCTAAAGGAGGCACTGGGTGGTGCTCCTGTATTAGCCAGTCCAGACTACAGTAAAACATTTGTAGTCCAGAAAGATGCCTCATATGTGGGTATTGGGGCAGTACTTAGCCAGACTTCTAATCAAGGGAAAGACCACCCAACAGTGTTCCTCAGTAAGAAATTACTTCCCAGGAAGCAGGCTTATTCTACAGTGGAGAAAGAATGCCTTGCAATGGCATGGGCAGTACAGATATTAGAGCCATACCTATACTGGTAGCACTTTGAGGTACAAACAGATCATAACCCACTAGTTTGACTGACACAGATAGGTAAAACAAATGGTAGGCTTTTAATATTCCACATTACGCAATGCCAGCACTAGGAAAATCCACCAAGCAAAAGCCAACTATTTCAAAGTCGCATTCAGTTCCACCTCACATCACCCAGCCAAATTCTGGAAAGTGGTAAAATCACTTTGCAGCCCTCCATTGCAGCCCTCCAGTCCTACCCTACAAGTAGGTGGTCTCACCATCGCTGATCCTCCCCCAGCAGTGGTCACACAGTTTAACTCTCACTTCACAAACTGCCATACTACTCTCCTGTCCTCACCTTATCTTGCACAGCAACCCACCTCTACCACCCCAGCCAGTGCCACACCCTCAGCCCACCCTTTCTCCTTTCAGCAGGTCACCCCAGATGAAGTATATAATGCACTGCTCGCCCTTAACCCCAGTAAGTGAAATGCCCCACCGGGTTGGACTTCAAAATGCTCCACCTCTCAGCCCCTGCCATAGCCAAATCCCTGGCCTCCCTTTTCAACCTATCCTTCTCCCTTGCTGAAGTCTCCTCTGAATGGAAACATGCCACCATAATCCCCCTTCCCAAGGGAGGGGATGCCTCCAACCCAAGCAATTACCAACCTATTTCCCTTCTACCAATCCTGGCAAAACTACAAGAGCATCTAGTATTCTCTTTACTATCACCCTTTCTGGATTCCTCCTCCTTCTTCACCCCCTACCAGTCTGGCTTTAGGAAAACCCATTCCACCATTACTTCCCTTCTCAGCCTCATTGACTCCATCCTCACTGGTACGGATGCTGGCCACATCACAGCCGCCATTTTCATCAACCTGGGCAAGGAGTTTGACACTGCCTCCCACTCACTCCTCCTGGCCAAACTTGCCAATGCTGGGTTGTCTAGCTGGGCCACCAGTTGGTTCCACTCGTACCTGGTAGGCAGGTCCCAATCCATCAGAATCAGTTCTTCCACCTTGGCACCCCTTCCTGTTTCCACAGGGGTACTGCAAGGCTCAGTCCTAGGCCCAATCCTGTTCTCCATCTTTCTAAATGACCAGCCTTCTGCCTGTCCACACACACCTCCATCCACATATATGCAGATGACACTGTGCTCTATACATCTGGCCCTTCAGCCACAGAGGTTATGACCAGATTGCAGCTGGGCTTTGTTAAGGTCCAGCACTGGCTTCACTCCAATCAACTCTCCCTCAATGCCAAGAAAACTGTCTCAGTAACCTTTGACACAAGCAGAGATTTTCAAGGCTCCTCTCTCCTATCACATTCCACACCCTAGATGGGAAGCCCCTGGAAGCCTGTACCTCCTTCAGATACCTCAGTGTCTGGCTTGACCAGCACCTCGACTTTTCTGCACATGTTGACTCCATACTCAAGAAGCTGCACCCCAGTCTCGATGCACTTTACTGCAGCTGTGACAGCATTCCAGTATCTGCCCGTAGGGCCATCGTGCAGAAAATGATCCTCCCCATCTTCGACTCTGGGGACGCAGTCTACAGTGCCAGTTCCAAGTCCACCTTAGTCAGACTGGACCCCCTTTTCCACTCTTTCTGTCACTTTGTCCTGAACTGTCCATACTTCACCCACCATTGTGCCCTCTACCAATCAATGAACCTCACCTCTCTAGATAAGTGTAGGCAGTCCCACTGCACTAAGATCCCTGCCAAGTACTGGTCCCAGTCCTTCCCCCCTTACCTCACCACTGCCCTAGCCAACCCCAGCACCCTGGCATATTCCCTCAGAAACAATGATTCACAGATCTTAGTTGTCCCACATAGGTCCACTGCTGTTGGCCAGGTAGCCTTCAGCTACCGCATGCCAAAGTTGTGGAACTCCCTTTCCTCAAACATTTGTCACTTCTCTTCCTCCCCGCATCTTAACTCCATGCTCCAAGCTCATTTCTCCTCTACCTGCTCATGTGTCTAGGCACTATTACAGACCACAGAGCGGCAGGACTGTTTACCCATTCTGTGAACATTTTAATGTACATTTTACCTATCCTACTAGATTTATTGTTTTGTATCTAACTGTGCCTGTTTTGAGTCTGTATCTGTTGTTCTCTTCATCTATTTTGTCTTTGTAACTGGACCTAATATGTAGCAATTGTCCTTATTATGTATCACACTTTGTATTATGCTCATCACTCAACTGTGTGTGTGTACCCATTTCCCCCAGGACGCATCTGGAATCAAGCAGTAGCCTGCTCAGCATGCCTTCCTAGTTAAACGCTTAAATAAATAAATAAATAAAGATGAAATCTTGCCTTGCAGGGTTACAACATGATTGTCACTCACAGGGCAGGGGCAGCAAATGCAAACACCGATGGTCTATCATGCCAGTTAGAGCAGTGAACTGAATTTGGGAAACTCATCCTATACCTAGGAATAGATTCCCCCAAATTCAGTCTAGGAGGGAGGATTGTGACGATAGCCATCAGCCTGTTATTATTTGTATTATATTTTTGATAAATATATGTTTAGACTTCTGTTTATGAAACAGGCCAAGCAGCAAAGTTTCATTGGACATGGGATTTTAGAAGTGAGGAAAGGAGAGTTTGCACTCTAAGTGACTCAGTGGATAAACTAATTAAGAGCTTCCTTCTGATACTTACCTGTCAGAAGTTTGTAGTAACAGCTATACACCAGGTTGTAAAATAACTACTGCTTTGAACCTAGGAAACTGACCATAACAGATTACATTTTATGACCTGTCAGGAGAAAAGCAAACTCTGACAGTTACCTGTGAAAATCCTCATAGCTGAGATACATGTTTTTCTGAAGATCAAAGGGGTAATTCTGACCTGTCATAAAGCATGCTGCTCACTAATTAGGACGAAAATATATATATATATATATATGTGTGTGTGTGTGTGTATATGTAGATATATATTTAAGTCGGATGTTTAGCAATGTGCAGATGCATATCACTAATTCAGTATGCAGGAAAGAGAGTGACCTCACAGCCAGCAGCACCACAGAGCTGTGACCTCACAAGCTGGGTGGGACCCGTTTCCCCTCATGATATTGTCAACGCTGAGGGAACATTGTACTCTTGTACTCTTTTACTTTTGGACTCCTGAGAGAACACACTCTTGTTCCAACTTTGCAAGACTTCGCATACCTGTGTCTGGACTTTCAAGAGACACTTGTGTTCTGGACTCTTAAGAAGCACTTCTACCAAAGTTAGGTAACTTCAGCATTGCTATTTATTAACTGAAACTTGGGTAGGATCAGTTACTCAGTAATAAGGTGGTTTGTTTATACTTGTCCACTTATATTTATGACTGTACCATTAATGTTATATGTTTTCTGTTTTATATTGTATTTACTATTTTTAATTCTAATAAACTTGGTTTTCCTTGAAATCCTGCCTGAGCCTTTTTCTCTTTTTGATTGTGAATGCTGGGACAGTGCTGATAATTCTGACAGAAGTGTTAAAGTGCTCATAGTGTGTCACCATATGCACCAAGGTAAGGAAATACCTAGGTCTCAGTTAAGTCAAAAGGGGGATTGTGATCCAGGTTGTGTGCCCGCTGGGTTAAGTATTGCACTGCTTTCCTCAAAGAGGGTGTGATATTTGTACCTGTTAACTGAATGTGCTAGTGAAAAAGGGTTCATATTTGATCCCAGGAGTTGGGACTGGTAGTGGCTTGGACCCAAAACAGACAGGAGGATTACCCTGTTTATCTCCAGTTCACATATTGCACTTTGAGGTTGGGCACTGTGGGAACAGAGGGCCTGACCCTCGGAGTGCGTTTGTGACATGTACCCCTTCTGGAAGATGATGTCTCTGTCCATCACATTCTTGACTTGCTCAGTGATCATCTTCACATAATCATGTGCACAGGTGGGCAACACACTAGGTTTGAACATTAATCCCGAGGTAAGTCATGTTCTCCGAGGGCACCAACCATGAGAGTCTGCTTCTTCTCCTCCTTTCTGAATCTCACCATGCCACTGATGGCACATTCTGAATTGGGTGGCAGCATTAGTTTCTCTTAATCCAGGTACCACACTACTCTAACAGGCTCCTTGGTTACCTCCGTCAGCAGGGGAAGAGATGCAGTGCTAAGCAAATCAATGCATTAAGTGGCACAACTCAGGGGACAGAAGTCATGTAAGAGAGCCACTCATAGAAGATGCTCTTACATGAGTTCTGTCCCCAGACATGTCATTAACTGCACACCTCCTTGCTTCAGGTTTGCTCTGCTTCTCCTTGCATCCTGTCATCCAGCCACATGGCTGATAATCTACTGCTCCCCCACGAAACAAGGCAGTGGGAAGGGAGCAGCCAAAGAACTGGGGGGTTGGAGTATGGGGCACATGAAGCTGTGTCCCCTAAACATAATTTATATTTAATTTTAAGAATGGGGAAGGTGGCTGAAAAGGTCTGCCCTTCCTGTGTTGGCCTGGACTGTCAGCCACATGGCGGTTATTCTGCTTTCTCCTCACATACTGGAACATCAAGGGAAACAGTTTTTATCGACCTCAGTTGCAGTCTTTCTTGGTGGCAGATTTAGGATGAGGGCACAGGCAGCTGTGCCCCCTGAAGATCAAGGGGCTTATTATTCACAGTCAGACCTGCCCAGACCCTTTCTGCAATACCCACCCTGCCATCATAGTCATAGAGGGAAAGGATGGGGTCGCGCAATGCTGTATACTTGAATATACCAAAAAGGTAAAGGGACAGAACAAAAAAGATGGGTTCAGGACAGTGGTGAGGTGGCTTTAAAAAGGGGAAGGAGGGAGGAAGTTATAAAAATAGAGCGCAACATGCAAAGAAACTAAGACAATTTAAACATTTGTTTACAAGCAAGATTCCGAATAGTATGCCAAGTTCCATCAGTGCTTCAGGTCCCCCTGATTACATGTCAGTGAGTGAGGTTCCAGTAGTCAAAGGTGAATTAAAAAACTCCACAATTCACGGAGTGTAACACACTTGCATCTATTCACTCTACACAATTCGCTGAAACTGCATGAATTTAACTATGTGAATTAATACAATTCACCCATTTTGCAGTAAATTTTTGCTGCAGTTTCAGTCAAAAATTCACCACAAAGTGTGTAGCAAAACTTGTGCAGTTGTGGCAAACTTTTATTGTAGGCACTATGCAAATAATAAGCATAGCATGCAAATTCACTGCAATTCACATGCAAATTTTAAATGTGTAACAGGCCTATGGGGTATGAAGCACTGGAGGAACTTGGCATGCTGTCAGAGTTTTGCCTTGCTAAATAAATGTTTAAATGGTTTTGCTTCTTTGCCTTTTGTGCACTTTATTGTTTTTGTATCAAGGTGGCTGGCCCATGTGTAGCAGCACGGCTACAAGCAATTGGAAGTGGTGGACCAGTGTTTAAGCACTTCACAGGATTTGAGTGGCTGGAAGAAGGTTATAAGGTTCTTCAAGGTCTGTGAGGTGATGAGGTCAAAGATTCCTCCTAGGTGACTTCAGATAGTTTTGGTGCGATCACAGTAGCACAGAATTGTTAGAAAACAAGGCCACTTGCTCACAATGGCCCTTTGAGTGAAGTAGCCCCAGCATGACTATGTAACTGCATTCAATTTTTTTTTTTAATAGAGAGTGTGTATAATTTCTTTTCCCTATATATTATATTTTTGCTTCTGGTTTTGGTTCTTGTCCTGGTTCTGGTTTATCTGACTAGACCTGGCCCGATCCATCACAACCAGAACAGACAACCTGCACACCCTTACTCCCTAACAACCCTCTGGGCTGCAAACTTTAAGTCTCTTGGGTCTGTGCTGTGCAAGCACACAATTACCCCCACTCTTTTCATGCAGGAATTCTGCTTTGCTGTGGAAGACATATGGTTTGTCTCCTTTAGCTATCAGCTGCAGTTCACTCCAGTCTGACTCCTACAGAAGTCACACACAGACTGAAAAAGTTCTGGAACAACCCCTGCTGTTCAGTGGGAGAATCTAAATCTTGGTTGGTCCATGGAGCTGTCAGTCACTCAAGGAAGCACCAGAGGATGGCTTCTCGATGAACGATTGGCTATGCAAGTTGCACCTGAATACTCCTTCTCAGGACCATGAAATTTCTGACTCACTTTCAGGCTTTAGAGCCTTACTGACTGTGATGTGATCCCTAACATCAGTTACTGTGGTGGTGGAGGGTGAAGAAGATGGCAATGGCCTTTCTGTTACTAAGTCACTGGCAACCCAACCTCTTTTTTTTAGTCTTTGGCAAACCGAGAAAGGCCCACTAGGCACAAGTGCCTGTTTTCAGGGGCGACATTGGAGCACTGGGCGGTTAAGTGACTTGTTCAGAGTCACACAGTATGCAAGTAGAGGTTGTGAGAATCAAACTCAGGTCTGGTCTGCTGGATGTACCAAGCTCATTCACACCTCATTCCTCTAACCTCTAGGCTATACTGCCAGCCCAAATGTGTGCCTTTTCACAATGGGCTGCAAGCCCAAACTATTCTGTGCATCCTGTGGTTGTGGCAGTGTTCTGGTCCAGTTGGGAAGTGAGTGGGTGAGCAGTACATTCATTGGGGAAATCCCCAGTCCTAAATGTGTCATCAGGCTCCTTTTCTTGGGAAGGCAGATGCTCTGATGTGCAGCAGACCCCACTTTTCATAACGGTACAGGAGATGCTGAATATGATACTGTTCCTCCCCCCGTTGGTCTGTTCTGCTCTACAACAGTTCAGATTGGGGTGCAGGTGCGAGCAACAGAATGGGTGACTGAAGTGTGGGGCAGGCTCTGAGAAGCCAATTAGGTAAAACACAGAAGGGGAATTACACTTATAATAAGGGCAGAGAAGAGATTTCATGAAGCTGGGAGCTGAGATACAGTAACCTTTTTTCCAAATAGTGTTATCTCTCCTTGTCAGGCTAGGCAGCTGCATTAGCCTTGTCCCATAGCCCCACAGCTGTTTGGACTCTACTTCCACCTCCTAGACCAGGCAGGTCACTGGTCCTAATGGGGAGGGCTTCATTAAGCCCATTCTCCAAATTTTCACCCCAGGACCCAGCAGACATGCAATGAGTGTGCAAGCACACTGTACTTCTGAGGAGGCGCTCCGGAACTCCGAATATTGGCCTTTCCCACTATCTGTGGGACTCTTATGCACCACCACCACCTAGCCACCGCCAGGTGGCAGGTGAGCAGTGAGTCACAGGAACCCCCCTCCCTGAGGGAAGAGAGCTGTTCTACGGATGCTCAGTCTACCCTTTCCTTGCTAGGCCTCCGAGTGACCCCAGTCTGTTCCCAAACCCGGGTCACTGGTGTGGCAGCAGGGAGGCATGGATGCCTCAACCATCTGCATCACTGGGCCAGCTACTAGATACAGTGACCTTATATTAGAGAATGCTACAACACAGTCTTATAATGAGGGCAGAAATGGAATTTCATGGAGCTGGGACCTGAGATACAGTAATCTTATATTACAGAGTGTTTACAGCAGAGAGTCTTATACTGAAGGCAGGAATGAGATTTCCAGGAGCTGAGAGAGGAGACAAAGTAACCTTATATTAGAGAGTTTTTACAGCAGATAGTCTTATGAGTGCAGAGATGGAATTTCATGGAGCTAAGAGCTGAGATATGGTAGCCTTATATGAGAGTGTTACAACAGAGAGTCGTATATTGAAGGCAGGGATGGGATTTCATGGAGCTGGGAGCTCAAATACAGTAACCTTGTATTAGACAGTGTTTCAACACAGTCTTCTAATAAGAGCAGAGAAGGGATGTCATAGAGCTTGGAGATGAGATACAGTAGCCTTGTATTAGAGTGTTACAAAAGAGAACCTGTAATATGTTCATGGAAGGGATTTCATGGAGCTGGGAGCTCAGATACAGTTGCCTTATATTAGAGAGTGTTACAGTACAGTCTTATAATGAGGGCAGAGAACGGATTTCATGAAGTTGGGAGCGGATTAGATACCGTAGCCTTATATTAGAGTTTTACAAAAGAGAACATATAGGCCGAGATAGTCAAAGGGGTTGCACCTGGCGCAATTGGGTTGCACCAGTGCAACCCCAGAAATGCACCCCCGGTGCAATATTCAAAAGGGGGAATTGTGCAACACAATTCACAATGTGCCAGGGCGCAAAGATAATGTATGCGGCACATCTCCATAGGGCTTGCCCATGCATATGTGGCACATCCCGATATTCAGCCTGGGATGTGAGGCGCAATTGCCGGCACATCCCAGAGATGTGCCACATACCTAGGCACAAAGTTGAGCCCGTAAAACATGACTTAACTGCTAGCCACCCACAGGCGTGCTGCTGTATTGCAATGTACATCACAGCAGCCATCTGCTGTGGGTGGCTACCCTCTGAACACCGTTCACAAGCACCCACATAATTTTTCCCTGGTCATCTAGTGGCACCCCCCACTCCTCCCGTACCTCTGATCACCTGTAAAGTTAAAAACAGATTTCTCTGGCAGTCTAGTGGTACCCCCATCCCCTACCATACCTCTGATCACCCGTAAAGTTAAAAAAAAGATTTCCCTGGTTGTCCAGTGACAGCCTCCTCCCCACCAGTAACCCTGATTGCCCATAAAGTTAATTAAAATATTTCCCTGGTTGTCCAGTGGCACCCCCCCTCCCCACCAGTAACCTGATTGCTGTTGAAACATAAAGGTCCATTACCTGTTGGTCCAGTGGCACTCCCCCCCCCCACTCCTCCCTACACTCACACGGACCCCCAGCCCACCCAGCTCCCCTCCAGACATTGGTGGGTAGCAAATCCACCCCATGCCTCTGCAGCTGCCCACGAATGACAGCTTACACTATCAGCTGCAAGCCCATTGGTCCATACTGTGGATCAATGGGCTTGCAGTGCATACTGTAATAGTCATTCACAACTTTGTGAATGAAGTCAAAATCATAGAAACATGGAACAACTGACAACAGAAAAAAGCCTAGCAGTCTATGCAGTCTGACCAGGAACCCACCTAAAGTCTGATCCGTGGACTTATTTGGTCCTCAGCCATCCCTCACCCAAACTCTTTTTATTTTATGTTATTTCATTTTTTATTTAGTTATTTATGTATATATGTATATATGTATGTATGTATGTATGTATATATGTATGTATGCATGTATATATGTATGTATATTAAAGAGTGATAATAAGCAGGAAAGGCACACTGAGCCAAAGCTCATTTCCAGGTGTGACCCGGAGAGGGGGAGGGGGGAATAGGCAAACCGGCAGTTGCAGTCATTAGACGTGCAATAATAGCAAGTGCAAAAGCTCACTTAGTAACAATGTAAAACAGCAGATATTCACAGTTGCAACTGAGTAGGGAAGCTCCCATTATGCATGGGTAGGTAATACAAAATCTAGTAGATGAGTCTAGGTAAGTTGAACATATTCCCCATATTCCTTTCCAAGCTCACATGCCTGTCCTACTTCTGTTTGACAGTTATTACTGTTTTAGCATTGACTACTTCTTTGGACGTTCTGTTCCACTTGTCTATCACCCATTCTGTGAAAAAAAACCTTCCAGACTTCCTTTTTAATTTTTATTTTACCCCCCCCCCAGCCCCATCACCACGTTCCTTGTTTTGCCCCTGGTATTGCTGTTGGCACTTTTGGCAAACAGCTTGCTACTATCCACTTCATTCCCAGGACAAATGTGTATGTCTCCGTCATATTTCCCTTTTCCCTCTGGTGTCCAGCATTCGCATAGTCAGACTGCCCAGTCTCCAGTCCTGTGACTTGCCCTGCTGCCCTGCATCGTTTTCACTGCCCTTCTCTGAACCAGTTCTAGCCTGGGTCATTTTTATGCTATGAATCCCTTCTTTAGTTGGGGGGAGGTTTACAGCCCTAAACACTTGCTTCTGTATGAAGAAGATGCTTTTTCCAGCCTGTTTGGATATCAGCTTTCTGTTGCATTTCTCCTTTCAGAAGAGGGTTTGTTAAAAAATTTTTGGTGCAATGTCTCTATGAATGAAAAGTCCACTGTTTTCACTGTTTTGAATGCTCCAGAAAGTCCAAGGATGCCATGTTAAATATTAAACAGAATAAAACCTATCCATCTATATCTAACCATGTTGGGAATTCTTGCTAGATTTGGTGTATCAGGGGTTAAGAGGCGTCTGTTTTCTTCAGTGACAGAAGGTCTGTCGGAGTCCCCCGTGAATGCCTCAATATGTCTCTCTTCACTGCTGCCAGAACCTTAATCTCTCGCCCTCACGTCTCAATCTCATTATTACCATCAGTGTCACTTTCCTCTTCCAGGGATTAATCTTCCGCTTTCACTACGCTAAGGCAGAGTGCCGGGGCATGATCCCACACACTGTGAGAGTTTACTGCTGTTGAGAGATGGGGGTTGACAGTACAGCAGACCAAAGCACTCTGTTTATTCACAGTGTTTGGTGGAGTGTGGGGAGGGAAAAGTGCAAGTTTCTCAAACCCTGTGAGAATTATTGCTTATGAGAGATGATCACAGACAGCCATGATACGGATGCCTTCTGTTTATCCACACAGCCTGGTACAGCATGGGGAAGATGCAGTGTTTCAACATCACTGGGTACCGAAGCCCTCTATTTACAGGGCCTGGTACACTGTGGGCAGACACAGTGCAGGCTTCCCCACTCGCTGTGAGAATTTACTACTGGTGAAAAGTTTGGTTGTGAGAGCACACTGGATACCACAGCCCTCTGTTTATCCACTGGGCCTGGTACAATGTATGGCAGACACAGTGCTGGCTTCCGTATCACTTTGAGAATATTGTGCTGGTTAAATGTGAGGGACTGATGGCACTGTAATTCAACATCCTTTGTTTATCCACAGGGCCTGTTACAGTGCGGGGCAGACACAGTGCAGGCGTCCCCACTCACTGTGACAATTTCATGATGGGTAAAGGTGAGGGGCTGACATTACTGGATATGGAAGTCCTCTGTTTATCCACATGACCTGGTACAGCATTGGGCAGATATAGTGCAGACTTCCCCACACACTGTGAGAATTCAGTGCTGGCGAAAATGTTGGTTCTGACAGTACTGGATACTGTAGCCCTCTGTTTATCCACAGGTCCTGGCACAATGTGGGGGCAGGTGCAGTGTAGGCTTCCCCACTCACTGTGAGAACTGAGTGCTTGTGAAAGGTGAGGGGCTAACAACACTGGATACAGAAGCCCTCTGTTTATTCACAGGGCCTGTTACAGCATGGGGCAGACACAATACAGGCTTCCCCACTCACTGTGAGCATTTAGTGCTGAAAATTCATTTGATTCTGACAACAGTGGATACCAAAATCGTTTGTTTGTATACTGAGCCTGGTACAGAGAGGGGCAGGTGCAGTGCAGGCTTCCCCACTCACTGTGAGCATTTAGTGCTGAAAAAACATTTGATTCTGATAACAGTGGATACCAAAATCTTTTGTTTATATACTGAGCCTGGTACAGAGTGGGGGCAGGTGCAGTGTAGGCTTTGCCAGTCACTGTCAGAATTTAATACTGGTGACAATGGCAAGCCTGGTTCTGACAGCACTGGAAATATAGAAACATAGACAATGACGGCAGAAAAAGACCAGAGGTCCATCCAATCTGCCCAAGTTCCCTATAACCCCTGGAACCTACTGTTCCTCCAGGGTAATAACCCTCCCTGTCCCCTCTCTATTCTCCTCCTTGGTTCTGTCACTCCCAGTAACCACTATTCCCTTCATTATGTCCCAGCTCTGCTTGAATCCTCTGACTGTTTTTGCACCCACCAATTCAGCCGGCAGACTGTTCCAAGGTTCCACCACCGTTTCTGTAAAGTAGTACTTCCTCACATCTCTCCTGAACCTACCTCCTGTTAATTTCCATTCATGTCCACATAACCGCGAATTGGTATTCAGGCTAAATAGTTCTCTGCAGTTCACTTTGTTAATTCCTTTAAGGAACTTGAAAGTCTCTATCATATCTCCCCTCTCCCTTCTGTTCTCCAGTAAGTACTTATTTAGTGCCTTGAGGCGCTCCTCATATGATCTGCCCTGCTGGCCCTGAATCATTTTTGTTACTCTGTGCTGCACTGTCTCCAATCTATCCTTATCCTTTCTGAGCTGAGGGCTCCAGAACTGATTGCAGTATTCTAGGTGAGGCCTCACCAGGGATCTGTAGAGGGGAAGTATTACCTACTTTCTTTTGCTATCAGTACCCCTACCGATACATCCCTGTATCCTGTTAGCCTTGCTATAGGCCTTGTTGTACTGACTCAGTCATCCAGTACTCTGTCTTGTGGTTCTTTTTCCCTAAGTGCATTACCTTGAACTTTCTAGCATTGAATTTTAACTGCCAGACTTTTGACCACCCTTCTAGCTTTTGTAGGTCTCTCTGCATTTCTCTTATTCCCACGTCACTATCCACCCTCCCACATAGTTTTGTGTTATCTGTGAAGAGACACAACCTGCCCTGGATTCCTTCTCCAATGTCACTAATGAAGATGTTTTTCTTTATCCTCCTGCAGCGGGTCACCCTTGTCGTCTGCCAACCCCACCGGCCTCAGGGTCCTTTGGGGTCTTGAGGTGCTTTGCACGCCCTGTCAGATCCCCAGAGCCATTCTGGAGAAACATAAAAACACAGAAACATAGACTTTGATGGCAGATAAGGACCACTTGGCCCACCCAGTCTGCCCATTTCCCTACCTACTGGATAAGCTGCAGATTCTAGTTAACCAACAGCCTACTTCCTGCAACCCCCCCACTATAATTGCCTTATGTCTCTCCCATGCATGTTTGAATTCCCCCACTGTTTTAGACCCAACGACCTCCTCAGAAAGGCGGTTCCATGTATCCACCACTCTCTTGTGAAAAAAAATTTCCTCACATTACCCCTGAGCCATCCTCCCTCTATCTTTAAATTGTGCCCCCTTGTTCTTACACATCTCTTTTTCTGAAAGATGCTACCCTCCTGGACTTTGTTGATTCCCTTGAGGTACTTGAAAGTTTCTATCATGTCCCCCTGTCCCTCCTTTCATCAAGAGTATACATATTAAGCTCTCTTAGTCTCTCTTCATATGGTTTCTGATGTAGACCCTGCACCATTTTAGTTGCCCTCCTCTGGACTGCTTCCATCCTGTCTATATCCTTGCGTAAATGAGGTCTCCAAAACTACATACAGTACTCCAGATGGGGTCTCACCAACTGTCTGTATAGAGGGATAACCACTTCCCTTTTTCTACTTGTGATGCCCCTTCCTATGCATCCCAGTATCCCCCTGGCTCTCCTTACCAACTTTTCACATTGCTTACCCATCTTTAGGTCATCTGATATGACTACCCCCAGGTCTCTTTCCATTTTGTTGTTGTTAGTACCTCCTGCTATTGTGTACTCTTCTCCTGGGTTTTGTTTCCCAGGTGCATTACTTGCACTTCTTTGCACTGAATCTAAGTTGCCATATGTCTGACCATTCCTCCAACCTTGCCAAGTCCCTTCTCATCTTTTCTACCCCCTCTTGTGTATCAACTCTGTTACAGATCTTTGTGTCATCTACAAAGAGGCATACCTTTCCCTCCAGACCCTCTGCAGTGTCACCTATAAAGATGTTAAAGAGGACTGGACTCAGTACTGAGCCCTCAGGTACTCCACTAGTAACCCCCCTTTCTTCGGAATGTGTTCCATTCACTGTTACCTTCTGTGTCCTGTTGTGCAGCCAGTTTGCTACCCAGGCTGGCTAACTTGATTATTAATCTTTTGTGCGGGACTGTGTCAAATGCCTTGCTAAAGTCTAGGTAGGCCATATCCACAGCCCCTCCCTGGTCTATTACTTTGGTCACCCAGTCAAAGATTGCTGTAAATCCATGCTGCTTTGGATCCTGTGCCCAGCTGGCCTCTAGGTACTCAACACAATTCTTTCTTTCAGAAGTGATTCCATCATTTTCCCTACCACTGAGGTCAAACTTGCAGGTCTGTAGTTTCCTGCTTCTGCCTTGCTCCCACTTTTGTGAAGGGGAATCACATCTGCCCTCCTCCAGTCCTCAGGTACCACCCCATCCTGCCATAATTTGTTAAAAAGCGTGGTCAGTGGTGTCACTAGGTCCTCCCTTAATTCTTTTAAGATTCTGGGGTAAATCCTGTCAGGCCCCATTGCTTTGTCCACCTTGAGTTTTAGGAGTTCTTTCAGAACTCTTTCTTCTGTGAATGGACTGGTGTCAACCCCCCTACCCAGAGTGCTTCTATTGTCTGGTTTAGGTAACTTCTCCTCATCTTCTTTAGTGAATAATGAGCAAAAGTATTCATTCAGTATCTCTGCCTTTTCACTGTCTCCCTCTGCCCACCTCTCCTCTCCTTTATTAATCTTCACTATCCCTCCCTTAACCTTTCTGTGCTCCCTAATGTACCTATAAAAGGTTTTATCCCCTTCTTAACTGATTCAGCTATTTTTTCCTCGGTTTGGGCCTTTACTATTCTGACTGCCTTCCCCACTTCTTTCTGCTTTAATTGATACAGTTCCCTGTCATGCTCCTTCTGTGATTCCTTATACTTTTTAAATGCAGCCTTTTTCTCCTTAACCTTCCCTGCCACCTCTTTGAGAACCATAGTTGTTTTTTACTCCGCTTTGTTTTCTTTATTTGTTTCACACAAAGGCTTGTTGCCTCTATGATGGCAGTTTTGATTTTTCTCCATTGTTCTACCACCCCTCCTTTTTGGCCATTTGCTAGTGCATTCTTCAGGTATTCACCCATTTTGCCAAAGTCAGACCTTCAAAAGTCCAGTACCCTTGTTTTTGTATGGCTTATCTCCATGGTTGTGCTCATTGTGAAGCACACTGTGCAGTGGTCGCTTGTTCCCAGATGTCTACTGACTTCTAAATTTGTGATCCTCTCTCCATTTGAGAGTACCAGGTCTAGTATTGCTCCCTCCTGAGTGGGTTCCAACACTAGCTGTCTAAGGCCTGCCCCCTGCAGGGCATCGAGAATGACCCTGCTCTTGGATGTGGCTGCAGTACATGTCATCCAGTTAACATCTGGCATCATCTTTGGTGGTCCCCTCTGTTTCCTCCATTACTCCCCATGGTTCTGCACCCAAGACCCCTGGAAGTGGTGGCGCATGCGCGTGGAGGTGTACATGCACACCACAGCTCCAGTGCCAGGTCTCTTCACCCCTCCCTCGGCCTAACACCAGCAGTCCTTGGAGCTGTGCCACCTCTCTGGCCTCCACCAGGGGGCGGCCAAGCTCCAAGGACACCACTTACACCCTCCCAAGGCAGAGGGCCACCAGCCGGCAGCTGCTCACATCCTCTACCTCCCTCCCCAGCTGACCTCCAATGACCCAGGCTTGTTCTTAAACCCAGGTCACCAACATGGTGTGAGGTGTGGAGTCCAGCACCTCAACCCGCCGGCACTAATGAAGATGTTGAAGAGGATACTGAAGACCTCTGTTTATCTGCAGGGCCTGGTACAGTGTGGGTAGACTAGTGCAGGCTTCCCCACTCACAGTTAGAATTTAGCGCTGGTTAAAGAGGAGCGGCTGACTGCACTGGGGATTGAAACCCTCTTTTTATCCTAGTACAGTGTAGGGTAAGAACAGTTCAAGTTTTCTCCCACAGTAAGAATTTACTGCTGGTATGAGA
This sequence comes from Neoceratodus forsteri, assembly GCA_016271365.2. NCBI lineage: Eukaryota > Metazoa > Chordata > Ceratodontiformes > Ceratodontidae > Neoceratodus > Neoceratodus forsteri. The sequence continues at coordinate 76,924,751 of CM028133.1, read as the reverse complement.
TAGGGACTATCGGCTCTAGAGATTTAGGCCCTCTGTTTATCCGCAGGGCCTGGTACAGTCTGTGGCAGACAGCGCAAGTTTCAGCCAGCCCATCGGTTCAGCAGAAAGATTTACCATTGCGACGCGGGTGTCCCTGGTTCAGGAATGGACTCAGGATGCTCAAGGGTCAGCTGGGGTGAGGGTGGATTGAGTGGTCGTAGCACACTCTCCACCCTGGAGGGGGGAGAGGGGTAGAGTGACTCTGGTTTTGGTGGTCCTGGGTGACCACAGGACACACTGTCACCGGAGAACCAATTAATCACTAGGGAGGGCATGTCGGATGCATGACATGGTAGCAACGTAGCACCCAACTAACACGCCCCCCCCCCACACAAGGAAAAAAATATCTCCGGTGTGCCTTAATGAGGCCCCAATTCATGGAAGACCTGGATCCCTCATCACAACATAACCTAGCACCTCTGGAGTAGAGCTGGGGGCTCCAGAGGCTCCACCCTGGGTGGCAATCCAGGGTGTACTGCGGTGAGGGGATTCTTGGAGTCGTCCACAGGGTAGGGTGACTGAAAGAGGGAATGTTGCCACCAGACGAAAAAGCATAATAAGTTAAAAAAAAGACTATGAAGGTGTTCCTACAAACTGAGAATTTCTTGCTAGTAAGACATGGGTGGCAGCCCTCTGTTTATCCACAGGACCTGGTATAGGGGGCAGGCACAGTGCAGGCATCACCACCCGCAGTGAGAATTTAGTGCTGGTGAAAGGTGAAGGCATCACGACCCACCATGAGAATTTAGTGCTGGTGAAAGGTGAGGAATAGGGTTAAGCGGAATCCACCGAACAGAATCAGATTCATCAGATGTCTGATCTGAGTTTAGGATCTAGGATTTTTGAATTGCAGTCAAAATCCTAATTCCTAAATTGATTTTTAATATAGAAATTTGGGATTTCAGAGTTCAGATTTAGGACTCCAAATCCAAATATGATTCTGATTTTGAAGTTCTTTTAGAATTTCAAACAGAACTGGATTAGGAATTGGAACTTCCTAAAATCCTAACCAGTCAAATCAGATCAGAACTGGTGGATCCTGAGAAACCCTAGTGAGGAGGATCTGATCTCACTGGAGACTGCAGCCCTCTATTCATCCACAGGGCCCAGGTCAGTGTGAGGGCAGGTGCAATGTAGGCTACTATACACACAGTGAGAAGTTACCACTGGTGAGAGATGTGGCTGACCGTACTGGAGACCAAGGTCCCCCATTAATCGACAGGGTCTGGGTCAGTGTGAGGGCAGGTGCAATGCAGGCTTCTCTGTACCCATGAGAATTTAGTGTGGGTTAAAGATGAGGGGCTAACAGTACTGGAAACTGAAGCTCTCTGTTTACCCACAGGGTCTGGTACACTTGGGGCAGACACAGTGCAGCCTTCACCACACACACTGTGAGTATTTAGTACTAGTGAAAGTTGAGGGGCTGACAGCACTGGAAACCAAAACTCTCTGTTTATCCACAGAGACTGGTGCAGTCTGAGGTAAGAACAGCACAGGCTTCCTCATACACTGCTAGAATTTACTGCTGGTGTGAGAAGAGGGCTGACAACACTGGAGGGTAGAGACCAAAGCCCTCTGTTTATCCACAGGGACCAGTGCAGTCTAACGCAGGAACAGCATCCCTTATGAAAATGGAATATATTGCAATATATTGAAAAATATGCGCTAATGTATGTCAATACACTGAAAAGTACATTGTCCCAATGTAATATATTATATTTCACAACATGGGTTGAGAAAAGGGAAAAAGTTAATTGGCCAAACAGCATCACCTGACTGTGGATTAAATTCACTATTTACTCCAGTTTTATTTTATGTATTTATTAATTTGTTCACTGGGTAGGAGCACTGGACTAGAGTCCCTTTTTCAGGCCCGACCCAGACAAAAAGGACACAAAATAAACACAATTAACATACATGTACAAATAACAATAATTTACACAAAACAGCTACATGAAAATTTCAACAATAAATAATCTTTTAACATTGCCTTAAAACCAGTCATAGATGAGGCCTGATGTATAGTTAAAGGTAATGCATTCCAGCTGGTCCAGTGACACTGAGGGTTGAGGCGCTAGATGCCACACCTCATGCCATGTTGATGACCTGGGTTCGGGAATGGACTTGGATCATTCATTGGTCGGCCAGATGAGGTTAGGATTGAGCATCTGGAGGACTGCTCTCCTTACTCGGGGAGGGGGGTTTGTGCTACGTGCACAACAATAGGGGTTTGGCCCATACCCAGGGTGCTTGTCTACCTCCACAGAGCTGGAGACAGCTGCTGTGCCCATTGCACTGGCATGGGTGCGGGAGAAAAACTGGAGGAAAAATCCCGGGACTTGGCAGGACCCATGATGGCCCTGATGGGCCAGAGAACGTACCCTTCTGGGGGGGTCATAGCCCCTGCCGGATCCACGGAGGTGGTGGCAAATATAATGTGATAAAAGGAAAAAAGGTAATGCATTCCAATACCATGGACCTGCTATAGAAAAAGCTTGAGCTGCAATTTTTAACTTAGGTACAATTATATCTAACAAAATACAATCTGATGAGCGTAAACTGGTACGAGTTTTTCTTGGCTTCACAAGATCATATAATGAAAACAGTGAATTTAAAGAAGCACATTTAAAACTTACACAACCAAAAAATATTCTATTCTGGCCATCAGATCCAGTCAACTCAGCTGAGAACACAAAACACAATGATGAGTATGTGGTGGCACCAAAAGAACAAAACAACAAATACTATTGTAAGCAATTTTTAAAGAATGCAGTTCCTTACTTACAATATTAAAGTAAATATATGAGATGTAATCAAAATGTGGTAACAATGATCCAATTGCAATGGATTTTCTTACATCAAGAGAGGAATAATTTTTAAATCTGTACAACAATCCTAATTTTTGATTTATGGTACAAGCAACAGTTTGAACTTAAAGCAAAAAAGTTAACCCAGGGTCCAAAAGGACCCCGAGGTATTTAAATTGATAAACCTGTTCAGTAGCTGAACCCTTTAAATCATGCACATTCAAAATCGGATTATCATTCAACATAGTTTTGGATCCAAAAATCATTGATTTGGTCTTTTTAGAATTCAAGACCAGTGAATTTACTTGAAAACATTTGCATATGCTTTCAAAATCATAATTCACAACTACGTTTAATTCAGAAGTAGAACTACTTTGGGAAAAAAGAATCAGGATGGTTCCACAAGTGTTATAAAAAAAGGAAAGCTCATTTACAAAAATAGAAACAAACAAGGGGCCTAAAATTGACCCCAAGGGACACCAAAAGAAATCAAAGATATATCAGACACATCAGTGCCAATACTAACAAGCTGTGTACAGTCTGTAAGGTAATTCCCTTCCCAGGACACAGCTTCTTCACAAAAACCCACGGCATTCAACTTGGAGCATATCAAGTTGTGCTTGGTCAAGTCAATTGCCTTGGTCAGGTCCACAAACTCCACCCCAGTCATAAGGCCTTTTTCAAAGCCCCTGCGGATGGTGTTTGTGAACCCAAACAAGGCATTTCCAGTTCTGTAATTCTTACTAAAACCATGTTGCTGCGGTGAAAGTAATCCATAGTCAGAAATATATTAATTTACCTGATTTGCAAAACCTTTCAAGCATTTTATTTAAAGGATTAAGAATAGAAACTGGATGCTAGTCCTCCAGCACTACTGCATGGGATTTTTTTGGGATTGGGACAACTCTAGCCAGCTTCCAGTCAGTCAGGAACAGGCAGAATTCCAAGGAAAAATTAAATGGATAGCAAAGAGGTTTGGTTATGAATGGTATAGCAAGCCTTAGATATCACCCATCAAGTGCCCCTCCCCCCATTACTGTATTTATTAGGAAGAGTACTTAACAATTTAAACACATCCAACTCAGAGACACCTTCTTTAACTTGAATTGCAGTCTATCAAGAGCAGGATAAATATGATTTGAACCCCCTGTACCAATTTGTGCCCCAGTTTCGAGATAATCAGATAAATCATAAAATTTATTGTTTAAAAGATTAGCAATTTTAACTGGATCAACAACATTAACCTCTTCTACCAATAGTTTTTTGCTGCAGAAGTTGATTGAGGAGAAAACAACAAATTTATATTTTTCCAAAATTGTTTTTGGATTAGACCAGTTTGACTGAAGTTTATGTTTATAAAATTCCCTTTTGGTTTTACGCACCAGTTCAGAAACCCTGTTCCTAAGACATCGATACTTACTTAAACGTAGGATTGAAGTGTTCTGTTTATAAAATTCCCATGCAGCATTGCGCTCCTTAATCAAAGCTTTAATAGCAGGAGTAAAGCAAGGATTAGGAGTCCCTCTAAACCTCATAGTGTGCATAGGAAACAAAACATTCTGACCTGAAGGAAGTCGATTATAAAAAAAATCCACAGCAGAATCAATATCTGGGATATAATCCAGATAGGACCAATCAATTAATGATAAATAACCATACACAATATTTAAATCTACGTTCTTGAAATACCAGACTTGTACCAACCGTGGAGGAGTTTTTTATGTTCTAAACTCAGACCTACAAAAATACTGTAGTCATATGGTCACTCACTGCATCGGGTAAGACACCAGAGGCAGTAATGTGACACATAGTATTAGTAATGACCCAATCCAAAACAGTGTGATTTAGTGTATGAGAATTAAGTCGGGTAGGTTCAACAGTACACTGCAAAATCATAGGCCGCCAACAAAGTCTTTAATCCCAGCTATACCCTTAAGGACCAATTCAAGTTTACGTCCCCAACCATTACAGAATCATGCTGCTGGGGGGGCGTGGCCTGAATGCTGGCAGAATGACTGCTTGAATCCTTAGCTCCATTCCTCATGGGATGAAATCCACACATAAGCGAGGCAATCCGGGATCATCCCACTGTCCCCTTAGTAGTGTAGCCCTGTGTGTCCCTCAGCTGCTCAAAACTCAGTATATGGGGCCCTCAGCAGATGGGAAAGTCAATTTAAAGAGTAGACCCTCACGACACCACATACAGCCTGATAGGCCATGTAGGCCTCTACTCCTGACTTGCCTAATCTTCCGAAGTGGCAGCTGCGGCGCTAGAGCGGGGCTTTTCATGGCACTCCAGAACTCTCATCTACTTACCTGAGCTAGCTGCATTGATTTCCCTGAACAACTCTCCATGAATGATGGTGAACGTTGGTACCTCCAGCCCTCCAGCAGCTGTCAACCCCGACCACAATCAGGACCCCCACCCACCCAGCAGGCTTCAGTGGGGACTCCTTGCAATACATAACGAAGATGCTGGAGACTGTTAATGTGAGTGGATGGGATCAGCATGGCATTGTCGGGGAATGTGGCAGATGTCAGGCAGCTCGAAGACAAAATGAATGTGATGGAGCAGAGGGCTGAAGAGCTGGAAAGGTGCCAGGAACAGATGTAGCAGTGTCTCCAGGTCCATGAGATGCGGTTGGTTAAAATATGGGAACGAGCAGAAGATCAGGAGAATCGGGGGTGCCGCAACAACATTCAGATCCTAGGTGTCCCCGAGGGGGCTGAAGGCCCTAATATGGAGTGCTTCTTGAATGATAATATTCCAAAAATGCTGGGGATAGGTGGAGGGGCCCAGTTGATGTGGAGAGGGCTCATAGGCTTCAAGGCAGGACTTGCCTGCAGGGGAACTTGTCTAGACCCATAATTGCATACCTATTGCGGTACTCCACCAAATAAAAGGTCCTAAGGGCTGCGGGCCACGTGGGGGATGTTCTTTGGCAGGGATCCTGAATCTCCTTTTACCAGGACTATTCTCAGGAGGTTGCAGCCAGGAGGAAATCTTTTGTCCCTGTCAAAAAGTTTTTGCAAGCTCACAGTTTCAAATACAAAAGGCCAGCCTGCGGCGCCAGGAGAAACAGAATGAGTGAGTGAGACAGGGGGAGTGAGCCTTCTCAATGGAGCTCTGTCAGGACAGCTGCAGATTTCTTTGTGGGCAGAAAAATGTGCCAACACAGGCAGGAGCCCAGTACAAAAGAGCAGCCTGCAGCACTGGGAGAAACAGAATGAGCGAGTGACAGAGGGGCAGTGAGTGAGCTCAACGGACCAACGCAATCAACATTCGGCATTGACAAATGCTTGTTGTTTCAGGGGCAGATTCACAGTAGTGGCTTTGAAGAATGTTTTCTGCCAGTTGCAATGGACAGCTTGTGGAGTTGCTGTTACCACTGATAATTTGGCCCCATAGAAACATAGAAGTTGACGGCAGATAAGGACCACAAGGCCCATTCAGTCTGCCCATTTCTTTTTCTACCTTATAAATGTGCCATCGGCCTTTGCTCTGTCAATGGCCTATCTATTCATACTCACCTGTATTGCTCCCTTATGCCTGTCTCATGCCTGTTTGAAGCCCTGCACTGTATTCATATCCACCACTTCCTAAGGTAGGCCGTTCCATGCACCCACCACCCTTTCTGTGAAAAATAAACTTCCTCACATTACCCCTTAATCGGCTTCCCTCTAATCTCATGCTGTGTCCTCTTGTCCTGCTATTTTTCTTATATTGAAACGTTAGACTCTTTCACCTTGTTAATGCACTCAAGGTGTTTGAATGTTTTGATCATATCACCTCTCTCCCTCCTTTGCTCTATACATATTGAGCTCCGTTAATCTGTCCTCATATGTTTTCTAATGCAATCCCTGCACCATTTTGGTTGCCCTTCTCTGGACTGCCTCGATTTGGTTAATGTCCTTATGAAGGTGTGGCCTTCAGTACTGCATGCAGTACTCCGGATGGGGCCTAACAAGTGTCTTGTAAAGAGGGATTATCTCCCTCTTTCAATTCGTGATACCCCTACTAATACACTCTAACATCCCCCTAGCCTTACCTACTGCTTTAGTGGTCTGCTTGGATGATTTCAGGTCATCGGTGATGATGATGCCCAAGTCTCTTTCTTCCCTTGTGAATGCCAGCATCTTCCCTCCCAGCCTAAAGGTGGCTTCAGGGTTTCCTCTTCCCTATGTGCATGATCTTGCACTTCTTTGCATTAAACCCCAGTTGCCACTCGTCCGACCATTTTGCTAGTTTATCCAGATCTCTTCTAATTCTTCCCACCCCATCTGGATCATCTACTGTGTTGCAGATCTTGGTGTCATCTGCAAACAGACAAACCTTACCCTCCAGTCCATCTGCAATGTCACTGATGAAGGTATTGAAAAGGTCTGGCCCCAGGACTGATCCCTGAGGTACCCCACTTGTGACTTGCATCTCTTCTGACAGTATACCGTTTATCACCACTCTCTGTTTTCTGCCCGTCAACCTGTTTGCCACCCAGTTGACCAACTTTTGACCCACCCCGAGCCTACCCAGCTTACTAATCAATCTTCTATGTGGAACAGTATTGAAAGCTTTGCTGAAGTCAAGTTAGGCGACATCACCTGCTCCCCCTTGGTCCACCACTCTGATTACCTAGTCAAAGAAATCTATGAGATTAGTTTGACAGGACCTTCCTTTTGTAAACCCATGCTGTCTTGGATCCTGTGCTCCTATGGATTCCAGGTGTTGCACTATCCTTTCCTTAAGGAGTGCCTCCATAATCTTGCCCACTACTGAGGTAAGACTGACTGGTCTGTAGTTCCCTGCCTCCTCCCTGCTACCACTCTTGTGGAGCTTAAATTCAGAAAAGTTCGGTTGCAGTAACTTCTGAGAGATGTCTCATTTTTATGTTTGCTTGCACACATGTGCAAGAAACATAGTGCCATCATCCGAGTTTTCGGAGGTGTGTCACCCCCTCTTCCAGTTCAGTCAGTGTGTTGGCAGGCGCGGCCCCAGTCCGCTCATCGATGCTGGAGCTGTCTATGACAGCCCGAAATGCAGTGAGCGCATAGCTGAAAGTGGGAGCACATCAGTGAGCAGCGATAAGATATCGCCTGCCATGCACAGCCCCCCACACACACACACACACACACACACACACACACACACACACACACAATGCACACACGCATACTGCGTGCTGCCCCCCACCCAGGCACACACGATAAACAACGGGGTGCCCAACTCTGTTGGCTGTGCTGCGCCTCCTCCCAAAGCCTTCCACATGCCACACTGGGTGCCCACCCCAATGTGGCAACTCATAGTATAGCCGACGGGGGTGCCCAATCCCCCGTCGGCTCCACTGTCCTCACCCCCCCCGAGTACTGGGTGCCATACTGGGAGCCCACCCCAGCATGGCAATAGATGCTATGGCCAACGGGGGTGCCCAATCCCCCATCGGCTCCATGGCCCCACCCAACCAGCCATCCTTGTGCCATGTTGGGAGCCCACCCCAGCATGGCAAATGTCCCGCCGTCGTCAATTTAAAAAACAACCTGTAAATTAAAAACAGTCCCACGCAGTCTCCGGCCCCCCACAACCTGCACCCACCCACTGCGCACCCTGCCTCCCCACACCCCTCACCCCATACTTACCTCCGGAGTCCCGCGATGAGATCTTCGGTGGACTGGGAACACATTCGTATTCTCTCTCTTCAAAGCCGACCGCTAATCTGAGGAAATGCCGTCAGCTGTATAATGGGATAGATAGGGTTTTTTCAACTTTGTTGTATATCTCAGGCATTTTTTGGAATTTTGCACCAAATTTTCAACATGGGGTTTTTGGGACCCCTTCTCATGAATGCTGTCACTGTCATGGCATTATTCGGGCCCGAAGGGTGATTTCGCAGCCACTGCGTGAAATCACCTTTTGGGACTGATTAATGAAACAACACTGCCAGTGTTCATAAGGTGGGCTCTCAAGAAGCCTATTTTGAACATTTGGTGGAAAAATTCCAAAAAACGACTGTTTTACGAGCGTGCGTTGCGCAGTTCCTACCCACGCTTGTAAGTTCACGAATTTTCAATATTTTCACTCCATATTTTCAACATTGCCATTCTACCACACCTTCTTATGAGTAGTACAGCTGTCATTTTTCACATCTCACCCAAAACGTGTTTCCGCCCATGTAGCACACAATGGCGCAGTCGGTGTGCGAAATCAATGTATGGGACAAATTAAGAAAATCACAGTGACACTGTTCATGAGCAGAGGTCTTAAAATGGCTATGTTGAAAATTTAGTGAAAAAATTCCTAAAAATGACTGTTTTACGAGCGTGTGTTACGCAGTTCCTATGCATGCTCGTAAGTTTGCGAATTTAATATTTTCACTCCAGATTTTCAACATTGCCATTTTATTACACTTCCTTATGAACAGTACAGCTGCCATTTTTCATATGCCGCCTAAAATGTGTTTTCGCACATGTAGCACACAATGGTGCTGTTGGTGTGTGAAAGCAATGTTTGGGACAGATTAAGAAAATCACAGTTACACTGTTCATGAGCAGAGGTCTTAAAATGGCTATGTTGAAAATTTGGTGACAAAAGTCCATAAAATGACTGTGTTACGAGTGAGCATTGCGCAGTTTCCCACCCTCGTATGTTCATGACTTTGTAATATTTTAAGTCCAGATTTTCACCAGTGGCATTTTTCCACACTTCCTTATTTACAGTACAGCTGTCATTTTTTCACATGGCTGAAGTGTGTTTCACACTTTCAAGCAGAGATCGTGGTCGCTGTGGGAAATCATTGTTCGGGACAGATAAAGAAAGTCACAGTGACACTGTTCATGATCGGAGGCACCAAAATGCCTGAGTTGACAATCTGCTGTAAAAAATCCCCAACCTAATTATATTACGGGTGTGCGTTGCACAGTTTCTATGTACGCTCGTGACTTCACCATTTTTTTAAATATTTTTACTGTAAATTTGCAACATTGCCATTTTTTACACCTCCCCAGGAACAATACAGCTGCCATTTTTTACATCCTGTTCGGAATGTTTTTGCACCTGTGGTGCTAAATGCCGTAGTCGCTGTGCATAAGCAGCTTTCGGCCAACAAACTGATGTTCCCCCTGTTCATGAGGTGGGGTCACAAAAAAACCATGTTGAACATTTGGAGTGAAAATACCAACGAATGCCTGCGGTATTAGGGTTTCCAACAATAACGCCCAACCCGTGGAGAGAATGAGCATCAGGGGTGTGACTTGGGATTCTGCCTGTAATGCTCATACCATTCCACACCCCGCCAAGAGCTAGCGTGAGAGGTGCATTGAGGTATGCCTTGACTCTTCGCCCCAAAGTTCACCCCATTCTCCCATATCGCACTCCATCTCACCATATTTCCTAATGGAATGGGCTGCGATAAGGGCCAAAGACCCCAAGGAACACCGTGACACTTGTCAGTGTCTGCAGGGTGGGGAGTGGTGAAATGGCGTGGCCGTTATGCCTGATGACCCAAAGGCACACCCCAATGCCTGTCACTCTCTGCAGGGTGGTGGTGGGGTTGGCTTCAGTTCAATACTTCACTGCCATTCCTATTGCGCAGCTCTGTAACTTCTACACTACCACTGCCAATGCCAGCAAGCAAACATTCGGCATTGACAAATGCTTGTTATGACCTGTTATGGTCATGATTTGTCTGGCTTCCATACCCGAATGACTTTGTAGAGTAACTGCAGTTGCACAGAGGGAGTGGTTCGTAAATATAGTTTCTAGGTTGGCTTCCTTGCATATTTTTGACAACCTACTGCCTAAATAATTTACTTCCATGGGTTCAGCAGTGTACCAGACCTCCATGGAATCTGGTATTGCTTGGTCTAGTTTTTTGGGATGAAGAAATAAAGCTGGAGCCTTTGGTGGCAGTTTTGATAAATATTTTTTAAAACTGCTGACTGTACATAAAGGATCGTTGGGCTGTGCAAACATGCAGCCTCGGGTACATTTTTTGTAGGGCCAACAATTTCTTTGTGATTTTTGCTTTGCTCATGAAATGTTTTGGTAAGGCATTATTCGCCATTTTCTGTGGATTTTATTTCAAAGGATTAAACTGTAAGCTGTTTAATTCCTTCTTTGCCACGTCTGGCAAAGTGCAGTAAAATGTCCATCCAGACTTTTTTAATAAGCCCAGTAGCAGTGAGTGGGGTCAGTGCAGATGAATTTCTGAGCCTTGTAAGTTGATTTATGGTTAGTGGGGCATGACGGTTTGCTTTGTCATTACTGTCTTTTTGGAAACTCTTTACTACAGCCTTGAAGATGTTGTTGGCTATGCTCTGCTCGAGAACTCCACCGTGTCTCGAGCTCGACTTTTACTGTCCATTCAGTGGGTCAGAGAGGACTCTTCAGCCCTGTCTGCACCGTTGGGAAGTGACATTCCTTTAAGGACTTTAGTTAAACTTGGATAGAGTCTAACTGGAGTCGTGACACATTACGAATTCCCCAGAGAATGCTTGGAAAAAATTCCATCTCTTCCATGCCCTCGGACGTGGGACACCTTGAGCTTCACGGATTTGGTCTGGTCACTTGTTTGCCAAATTTCGTTCCAGTCAGAAGAGAATGCCTCCAGCTGTTGAGAACACAAATTGTAGGTATGTACTACGTAACTGCTGTCAGTAAAAATAAAATTGGGATTATGTTTCAAAGCCTCTTTTAGGACCAGAACCTCAGCATGTTGAGCTGATTTGGCTAGAACTGGTATTGCTTCTCGTTTAATGATATTGTATTGTCCCTGTGGGGTCTTAGTGCCCACAATAATGCCTAGTCCTGCCCCTCTTGTACCCTGTAAGTACTGAACACTGCCATCTTAGTAGGCTATGATACTGTCACCTGGTACAGTATGTCAGCCCAGGGGATATATTTAAGGTCTGGGGAATTTCCTTTAGTGTCTGTATAATGAGCACAATGTTCTTTGTCGATGACAAAAGTAATTTTTTCCATGTTGAGGAGGGTACCGAGGTGTAGTGTCCGAGCCTTGTTAGGGGCTAGAGAGGGATTTTTAATTAGAGCCAAGGTACTGGGATCCTTGATGTGCACCACTATTTTTGGTGCCTGCCACAAGTGTGGAGCTCGTTTAAGGATTTGGTAAAGGGCTAGTAAGGGTTTAATGGGATCTAAAAAAACTGGATTCTGTGGCGCTAAAAGCCCTCGTATGATATGAGATTAGGTGTCCTTGTTGCTGTAAAGCAGCAGCATAGTGGTTACAGGAGGTGTCTACAAGGATATCTACAGGGAGGGACAAGTTAATGAGCTTTAAATGATGGTGCTGTAGTACCACCTGTTGTAGTTGGTATAGGAGCATTTCTTTGTGTTTGTCCCAGGTGAAGTGTGTTAGGGAGTGGTATAATGATTGAGTGAGGGCAGCGTAATTGGGAACATGACTACGTGAAAAATTGTATAATCCCAAACTGCTCTGTAATTGTTTTTTTGTTTGGGGAACTTTCATGTTTTTTATTTTGCCTAAATCATCATTAGTGAGGCTTATATTGTGGTGAATTACCTTTCCAAGGTAATTAACTTTATATAAACCTATCTGGCACTTTTCCCAATTAATCTTGTAGCCACTGTTGTAGAGTTGTTTGGCGACTTGTTGTAAAGTATCTAAATGGTATTGGGAATCGTCATTGCTGAAATAAATATCATCCACATAAATTCTGAGGTTGGGTACATGTTCTAGGTCTGTGGTAATAACCGCTTGGAAGATATTTGAGGCATTTTTTTATCCTTGTGGTAAGCGAGTAAAGGAATACTGTCTGTAATTGACTGTAAATGCTGTTTTAAATTGGTCTTTTTGGTGTAGAGGAATGGAGAAGAACCCATTTGAGATATCAAGGACAGTTTTATATCTGTGTATTGGAAGTGACTCCCACTGTTGTAACATGTCAATATTTTGAACTGTGTAATCGAACGTATATTTGTTTAATTGCCTATAGTCAACCACCAGGCAGATAGAGCCATCCTTTTTAGGAACTGGTAAGACCAGCGAGTTAGTTGAGGAAGTACAGGGTCTGATAATGCCATATTTAAGAAGTGTTTGAATGGTTTTAAAAAGCTCTGCCTTATATTGTGATTTAATAGGATACTGTTTTTGGCGAGGGTGCATAGCACCTGGGATGCGTACTGGGGGCATGTCTATTAACCCCGCGTACTGTGTCCTGTTGGTTGACTGAATGAGGTGTTAAATGGAGACTCTGTAGGAGTGGGGCAAATCAGTGTGGAGGGGTGGCTGATCAGTGATGGCATTTAACAGGGCCAGATGGTTAGAGTCTAGGGCCCCTAGTACACCATGAGTGGGAATGTCTGCTATTATAGCGGTAGTAGGGAGACCGTTTATTTTAAGGGGGACCTCTTTTCCTGTGACCAATGGTTGGCCCATGATGATATACAGCATTTTAGAGCCATAGTGGGATAGATCAAAAGGATAATTATGGAGTGATAAAACTGAATGGGTTGAACCTGAGTCAACAAGTAGTATTTCATCTATTTCTTCCTCAATTATTGTCCCAGCAGGGCCAACCACGACCGCGATTAAGATCTTGATGGGGGACATAAATTGTACCCAAATTGCCATGGATTTTGGGGGTGATGAGTTGGCTGGCTAGGTGGTCCTGTAGCGGGAGGCGGGGATGATATTGTCGAGGAGTGGTGGGATTTGTTGTTGGGGTGTGTTGTCCTGAAAGGACTGGTGTGTATGGGGTGCTGGGTCTCTTGTGTCTTTTTCTTTATGAAAAAGAGACTTATCTGGTTGCTTTACCCTGTCACTTTGATGGAGGAGTTGCAATTCATGGGTGGCATCCTCCAAAGGAAGGTCTTTAATGCCATGGGGGTCAAACTGTGTCTGGAGGGAGGGATTTAAATATGTTCTTAAATCTGGGACTTCAATATCTGGCACCTCGTACTGTAAAGCATATAACCATGAGTGGAAATCTTTACCTGGGGCAAGACCTAATCTGCTAGCTCTTTGGATAATACCTTTAACTTGTAAATCATAAGTATGCCGCAGGCAATAGACAATGGTTTTGTGTGCATCAAACAGTTTTTTAAAAAGGTTGTATTTGACTGGGTCAAGGGTTTGTCTAAGAGTCTCAATTAGGATTTGTTCCCCATATTCATCTGATAATTCTTGGAGTTGCATTGCATGTTTGTGTATGTTGTTGGCAGTAACTCCTTGGTGGAGGCGCAACTGGTCTTTTAATAGTTTGACCAATTTTATTTTTCCTAATTTAACGGCAGGCAGGGGAGATTGAATGGGGGTGGGGGAATGAGACTGGGGCAGTGAAGCGATGGTGTTGTGGATTGGTGGCACAACTGAGGGCAGCAGGGGAGGTGGATGGGAAGGCGGTGGCGTAGTCTCAAGTGGTGGAGCATTTTTGGGGGTGGACCAGAAAATGGGACAAAGAGTAGCTAAAGAGGAGTGTGGTTGCATCGGTACGGGGGAGGCAGTGATTTGGTGTTTTTTGACTTTAATACGGCATTGTCCTGGGTCAATTGCTGAATGTCATAATATAATTTGAGATTGTCATCATAGAGCGCTTGTGTTATTGTCATATAAACTGTCAAAATTCTGGCTAAGTGGAGTTGGTTGCCATGGTAAAGGTCATAGAGGACCAGGCACCATGGGGTGTTTTGTCGAATAATGTCAGAGAGTTCTGGATCATACTGGATTTCATTTATTAATTGATCTAGGGTGGCAATATTAATATTTGGGATTTGGTTAAGGGCTTCTGGCTTGTTAGTAGGGGTAGCAGCAAGAGTACGGGTGGCTATGGTGGGAAAATAACATTGATTATTAGTGTTATCTTAAGGCGTATGGCGTGTTAATTTAAGTTTAGGTTTGCGGGACTGATTGAAATGTTTGTGTTCCTGGTCAGTGTCAGAGCTGGAACTTTGGAACGAGTCTGTATGGTTGGAATCAGAGTGTTGATTGTGGGTGTCGACTGCCCCAGAGAGTGGCATAAGTGTGATACCTCTCTGCGTCAAATATGACTTGGGAGTTTTTGTTGTGGTCATAAGGTCTTTTAAATTTTGTAACAAGCGTTTTTTAGCCTTGTTAGTAATGGGAGAGATATCCATGTCCCTCACCGAGGGCAGGTTTGAAGTCCTCTTGAGTTTTGGAATTTTGTTTTTGGGTTTGGTGGAGTCAGCTGGGTCTAAAACATTGGGGTCACCACTTGCTCTGCCTGAGAACTCCGCCGTGTCTCGAGCTCAGCTTTTACTGTCAGTTCCATGCGTCAGAGAGGACTCCTCAGCCCTGTCTGCACCGTTGGGAAGTGACATTCCTGTAAGGACTTTAGTTAAACTTGGATAGAGTCTAACTGGAGTCGTGACACATAATGCGGGTTGTTCTCCAGTTTTATTGGGATTCCTTAACCACCCTACTTCTTCTATATCTTGGTCTATTTGGCTATGTAAAATAATTTTATTCCCCAGAGTAAAGACATCATATTCTACAAAATCTTCTGATCTCTCATGATCATGGTTATGTGGAGTTGGGCAATAATCACTACCTATATGCTGAAATATTTTTACGTGTATACTATCAATGGTTTGATTGTGATGTCGAGGACAGTTAAAAATTCTGCAAAATATATCTTTCCCTGAGTCGTAGAAACACCAATCCACAAACCGGTGTAAGTGAACAGCACACAGTTTGTCTTTGCAATTTAACAAATGTTTATAACCCTCTACAGTTGCCTTCAGCGTGCCACTGTGGCCTAAATAACAATAATCATTTTCAATTTTTCCTTTATGCAGAAAGTCTTTTGCCTGATAGCTTATAATGTCTTTAAAGTGTGTGTGTCTGTTGAATCATCATATTCAATATCTTGTATTGGTGTGTTACTTGTTTCTCTAAATCCATTACTTAGATGAGAAGGAATAGCAGAAAATGACATTTTGCAATTATATCACTTTACTATTTTTTAATTAAAAATTAATAACATTTACTGAATAGCAGTGCAAACAAAAACAGTTTATACAATCGCGGAGGAGCGGGCCCTCTTACTATGACACAATAGTAAAATAAATAAGCCAAGCATTAACTCTGTTCCTGCTTCTATAATAACAGAGATAAAGGGAACCTTACTGCACCACAAGTACCTAGATGTTCAAGCTGAGATCCTGAGAGAGCGCACTGCTCTGGCAGTCCTGCGTTTGCTCTCCTACCTTGTCTGTATTAAGACTTGACTTTTATATCTGACAAGGTGACTGCTAGACTTGCAGGAATCACTATAATGCTTCCAGCTCAGAAGGGGATGTTTCATGTAGCCCCTTTCATGCCATTGGTTGCAAGAAGGCTATTGACGTCATGGAGGATATGGCGTCATGGAGAATATGACAAACATGCGTTGGTTTCCACAGAAGTAAAGAGAAAATAAATAATACTTGTTATTATTTTAATCTTTTAGCTTGAACACTCCGGGATGTGGCTTGTGGTCAGGCCCCAGATCTTACTTCAACTACCTTAAAATTATAAACACTTTAAAACATTTCATATGTAAAGTAATTAATCTTAAATGGCAAGTAGCTTAAAAAAGTGAGTTGCAAAAAATGATCTCTATACTTATTTAAAACAAATAGTCTATCAGCCTCAAGAAGGCAACTTATTCAACTTAAAGAACATAAAAATTATTTAACTTCTTGCTTTAGAGCTCTCTGCTGCTTATAGAAGTCTCTGCCGAATTTAGGACACTATGCACCAGACTTTCGTAGCCCCAGGATGAGGCTTGTGGTTATAACCCAGATCTTACTTTAACTGTCTTAAGAATAAAAAACATTTTAAACATTTGACCCAGATTTCGCTTAGCCAGCAACAAGAATACTTTAAACATTTTAAATCTTGAATTGTAAGTAACGTTAAGGGGATTAGATCAGAATTAAAGAAATTAGCTTTAGAGATATTGTAACCATGTGCTTATTCTTAAAGGGCCAGTTATAATCATTTTGCATCTGGAGCAAAAATGCTATTGAAATCTACAGTTCTCTTTATTTCTGATTTTGCAGTTCATTTAGCATGCCCTCTAGGTGGTCTCAATAATCTGTTTGATTAATAGGTGCAGGCCATTCTCGTATCAATTGGTGCATACTGTCATCGATATCTTGGTTTGGTTGGGTGGCCATCTCAAGTTGTCCCAGTTGGGACAATGTCAGGGTGCAGGCTCTGTAGGCTCTGCAACTGTGTTAAACTCATTGTTATCCATAATGTTTATGCTACGGCTTAGGGGAGGATTATTTAAATGTCTGTTTAAGCCTGCTCTAAGGCTTATATAGCTGGCAAGTACGTACTCGTTTCCATCACTATTGTGTACTGTGCTATAGTACTGCCTTAGTATGCTGTTTAATTCTGAAGGACTGATGGTGGCTAAGTTTATTTGTATTTCTTTCTGCTTTTCCCTATCAAAAAAAAAATTTATTGCCCACCGGGTTTGTTTTTGTGTGGCTATTTCATGCCGTTGCTTCTCCAATTCATCCATTTCTTGTGTTGTGATTTCTTCATGACTCTGTCTTTTCTTTGGTACAGGATTGGCTGGTGTATGTGAGATGGTGAGAGGTGCAGAGTTCAAGCTGGTAGCTGCGGAGACTGGAGGTCTGCACAAACGACTGGAGCACCAGGGTTTCAGATGGTGAGACCAGACCGATGGACGGGAAATTTCTATTTGATTGAGGTACATTTTTTGTTGAAACCTTGTGGTATTGTTTTCAAGGTTTCTGAAAATTTGATCGAGTTCACTTTCGTCGATAAGCTCAAATGATGTATCCATGATGTTTTTATTTTCTTTACAAGGCCTACTGCTAATTGTTAGCGAGAGGAAATATGGCGGCTTTGCACCATTGGCGGGGTCATCGGAGTGATATATTTTTGGGATGGCATCAGGATGTGGCAGACTGGCACCTTTGCTAGTGATTATCATAGGATTTATAATGGAGCTAAGGTGCCAGTCTGCCTATCTGATTGGCTCTTGCTTGGTGTATATGGTATAATTTACGCTAATTAGTGGGAGGTAGGGTCCCACAAAATATGTTTTAGAGGCAGTATAGCGCAGCGGATTAAGGCTCTGAGTGGCAGATCTGGAGACCTGGGTTTGAATCCCACAGCCACCTCGGTGCATACTGTGTGATCCTGAGCAATGCATTTAACTTCCTTGTGCTCCTAGGTTGCATCTGGAAACAAGCTTCAGCTTAGTGTGCTACTCATGGTTAAATAGTGTTCCCTTTCCCTAGTAGGGGGACCCTTAACGTCACTGGCACAGTCTTGCCTCTGGGAATCCACAGACTTAACTCTTACACCTGGCAGAACCTGGGTCCCTACCCTACCCAACAAAACTCCCACATCCCAGTTCATACTACTTGACAGGATAAAATGATAACACCCACACTGCAAGCACACACGTATGTTTCTGGGGGACAGGCTTTGGAGAAGTGCAAACCATGACATTTCACATCCAAAAAATTATTTTTACAAGGCCAATTAGCAATTATTTTCTCTAAATGATCAAACTCAGACTACTGTTATTTTTCCATACTGATATTGTTAGTTTCATTAAATTTGAAGCATTTTAGTTAGGCTATTTACATTTTATGCAACTTTTAAGGGACAGTAAAATATATTTTTTTCAAGTTTTAGCAACTGATATGCAGTGGCCAACTTGGGGTGCAGTCACAGTGAAGGGGCACAGTTGTGGTAAAGGTGCATAGTTGTGGTGAGGGGGCCCTCAGATTTCTATTTGGCCTAGGGCCCCAGGTTGTCTTAATCTGGCCCTGGACCAAAGCCCTCTGTTTATCTCCAGGGCTTGTACAGTGTGTGGGAAGGCAGAGTGCAGGTTCCTCACACACAGTGAGAATTTCACACTGGTTAAAGGTGATTGGCTGACAGCACAGTAGGCGAAAGCTCTCTGTTTATCCACAGGGACTGGTACAGTGTAGGGAAGACACGGTGTAGGCTTCCCCACACACTATGAAAATTTACTTCTGGTAAGAGCAGCATAGCTCAGTAAGGTTGGCCAGCCTGACTGCACAGAGGTAGGTAAAAACCAAAACACAAAAAACTTGCAGTAGCTCATATGGAAGGGATGCACACAGGGGTTCAGGTCATTTATTTTTAGTGAAAGTTTATTTCTTCCAAGAGTCGCAATCTGGAAGTCATTCCAATTTTATGGAAGTCAAAATACTTTCCAGATCCCCCAATTTGGAAGACAGTATTCTAGGAAGTATCAATTTATGGATGTTAATATAAACATTAGTGATAAAATATAGTTTCTTTTAGAAAAATCCATAATTTCTTGGCTTCTGTGCCTTCAGTTTTGGAAGATGCACAAAATAGGTGACTTGATACCTTTTATTGGACTAACAAAGATTTATAGAAAATCTTTAAGCTTTTGGACCTACACAGTTCTTCTTCAGAAAGAAACTGACTTCTTTCTTAAAAAGAGGTCACTTTAAAATACCACAGCTTAAGTACTTACATTAATAGTTATGCATATGCGAGTCTAAAGCCCATGTAAGTACCACCCACTAGTTAAAAATAGACCTATAAATACAGGGGTTGAAATTAAATTTTGCAGCCACTAGCCAGCAGGGCTGATTGACTGGGAACATTCACTAGCCCTACAGACTTTTCCACTGGCTCAGCTGGTGTACTTAATGAAATGTTACCTTCTCCAGTATAAGCCCACTGGGCTACTTAAAGGAAAATCTTACTAGACGTGGAAGTCAATCAGTTTTGTTTTTTTACATTTGGATATTAGTGTCTTCCTCCCACTTTATTTTGGAAGTTTTTACATTATTTTTGAAAGTCAAAATGCTCCCAAAATGGAGTTAACTGATACCCTGGATGCACCCAGGGCTACAGTGTACACAGAATACTGGACTGCACAGCGCAGTGTCCCTCCAATTAGGTCAGCACTCCCAGAAAATAAAGAAGTTCAAAAGTTCTTGTTTATCAGCATTTGCTTGATTTATACATAATTTTTTTTTAGTCTTTGGTAACTGGGTAAAGCCCACTAGGCACAAGTGCCTGTTTTCAGGGGTGACCTGGAAGCACTGTGTGGTTAAGTGACTTGCTCAGAGTCACACAGTATGCAAGTGGAGGTTGTGAGAATCAAACCAAGGTCTGGTCTGCTGGATGTACCAAGCTCATTCACAGCTTGTTACTCTAACCTCTAGGCTATACTGCCAGCCCACCACCAGAAAACACAGCAGCTTGTAGTTCACAACTTTGCACAGCCAGTGGCTTCCATGTGTTGAACCATCCTCAGCATAGCCATCACCATCATAACTACTGTTAAACATTCTTGTTATGCATTCTTGCTAGTGGCTGATACACTTGCGAATATAAAATAAAAAAAAAAACTTCAATAGCTCAAACAGACATCTTCCATAGCTAAACCGTTAAGACTTCGGACTGCTGTGGCCACACCCTAACATTTTGACATCACTGGTCTACCACCAAGAACCCATCATTGTACCCTTTATTGTACTGTAGGATAGCCCTCACTGTCCACAAGACAGCTAAACAATCTCTACCTGTGAACCTACAAGGAGTTCCATATCATAATGGTGATCGTGGAAAGGCGATCGTCGTTAGGTCGAGTGTACACCACTGAAAATCAATTTTGGCGATGTACACTCCCAGCGCACAGCAAAGGGGCACTGAGGACTTGGAGTTTTTTTGTTTATGCGGGGGGGCATGTCTCCGCACCCCCCCACTACAGGATTCTCAACTCCAAGGGGGGGGGTATGTTGGGGGGGTGCAAAACTAAATAAAAAATTATTTCACGGCCAGGTGCAGCAAAACAAACACATGCCTGGACCCAACCCTGGCACCCTTGCAACCCTAGCCTGCCATCCACCCTCCACGCCATGTGGCCAGCTCTGCAGCCCACTGCCGCACTATGCCTCACAAACCCTCCCTCCCCTTCTACCCATCGCTCGCCATGCTTGCCCCCCCAGCACATGCGTGTACATATAGCGACATCCTGTCGCTATATTCGTGAACCCCCCATCCGGTCACCCTTTCTGCCTGGTAGCCCTGTGGACAGGCACCGCAACTGAGTCGCCCTTTTTGAAATAGCTCAATCGCGGTCACCATTGTCATGGGCTACCCTACAAGGCCCTCCAGAATGACCTACCACCTTACATCACAGCACTGTTACTCAGAACAACAAGTCCACATGGACCTGAGAAAAAAACAAGGTTATTTCTCAAAATCCTCAGGTATTCACTCTCTTTGGAAAAGCTGCACTCAACTGGCTCATCCCCGTTCTCTAGAACAAGCTTTAAAGCACTCTAAACTTGGTTTCTAACCTGTGTCAATGCTTTTAAAGTACTTATTGACACACATTGTGTTGATGTTTGTAACTGCTGAAAAATATTCTTGAACCTTGTATGATACTATGGAATTGTACCGTGTACTGTGTATATGTATGTAATCTGGATACTACACTTTTTTCCCTACCTTAATGTACTTGTCTTGCTGTGATCCTTATAATTTAAGTATGTACTGCTGTTTTTCATCCAAATATGCTTCATGTTTTTCCTTCGGCTGCATTGATACTACTGCTCCCTACTGCCAATGTATCATCTGTTTCTCTCTTAGAAAATGGGCTTTTTATTTCCTGGCATCTGATTGGCTGATACCCTTGCCGGGGTGGGCACATTAACTTTCAATAGATGCCCAGGAAATAGAAAGTACCAGCCCAAGTGCTCCATCACCCACTCAAGTATCCTTTTGCACACTCTGCTTCCTCATTGGCTGAAAGTGCCCCACTGAGCAGTGGGCACAAATTTGAAAATGACGCCATTTTTTAGCTCACCTAGCAAATGTGCAGAGTCCACCCCCGTTCTATAAACTGAGTGTTTCCATGAAACGTGACATTTGAAACACACACAAACAAGTTCAAATTTGAAAAGGAATGTAAAAAAAACAATTTTTTTTTATTTCAGACAAACTATGATGCTAGCACGTCAGTCACATGCTCAGCGCTATTGTATAGTGGAACACAACTCGTAAAACATTCAGAAAGATAACCCTATTTATCTCTTCTGTTTTTCCTTTTTATAAAAAAACACAAAATAAATAAAAACACACAGCAGCTCACCTATCACCTAGTCTATCAGAGTCTGCCCCCCAGTTACGGCCCCTCTATCCAGCCTCTCATTTATGCTCCCACTGCTGCTTTAGCAGACTGGTAAAGGCTAATATAGTACAGTTCAGCCTAACATGGTCCTTTTCCAGTTATGTTAAAACAAGAATAAATCACCTCTCTTGACAAATGTAGCGCTCCCACGATCACACTCACTGTCTGTGCCACCATCCTTTGCAACAGTCCATCCAAAGTGAACTGAAAAAAAAGAGAAATAAAAAAAGTAGCATCCCCAAACTTGAAAAAAAAATAATAATAAAGTCCCACTTCTCTCTTTCGTGACCGTGCGATAACAAGCTGAAAACTAAACTACTTTACAAGAAAAAATGTAGCTTTCTTTTTTTTTAGCATTTATTATACTTTACATTTTTTATTGAATTTTATGAAAAATGTTACTGATAGGCCATTTTCTATGCACAATAATACATTCCAGAGTGGGCAGTATTGGTAATACCAGACCTTCCAGGGGCTATAAGGCCCCCGCCTGCAGCGTCGGGCCTCATTATGCCCCTGGATAGTTTAGTATTGCCCAATACTGCCCACCCTGTCAGGTATTATTGCTTACTTTGTACTCTGTCTATGCTTTGCTGTGAATATTTTGTACTTTTACTGCCCTAATCAGGACCTGTTTGTAAATGAGCATCATTCAGTGGAGTCTTTCCAGGTAAAACAAATAAATACAAATACTCCTCCCTGCTCTCCCCATCTGATCTTTTTTATATTCTTTAAAACAGCTTTTCTTTCTCTCGCTAACCACCTCTTTTACCTCCTGACTGAACCAGACCTGCCATCCGTGTTTCTTGTTCTTGCTAACTTGCTGTACCTCTTTGTCACCCCCAGTATGGTACTACAACAACCCCCTTCTACCAACAGAGGGAGGAGGTTGTTCACCTTGCGTGCCCAGACTGAGACTGACACTCTAGTACCAGTACTCAGAGTATAGCTATGTGGGAGGAATTGAGGAATAAAAAACAGCAACTGCATATCAGTCTAGAGCAGGCAGAGTCACCTGGGAGCAGGCTGAGGGAATGGCCTTTCTGGCCTGCAAAGATCCAGGACAGGCCTGGCCTGGATCCTTTGGCTTCACTGGGGAGCACCATATAACATCTAAGTAAGTAGGGAGGTGTTACACTAAAGATAGGGGACCAGACCATCAGGAACAATCCCTTAAATACCTGGATGCCTTATAGATTCCCACACTGAACGACAAACAAAGGGAATCCATTGGCACCCCGATTCTGGTGTCAGAGATAGTTAAAAAAAAATAAAGCAACTGAAAATTGGGAAGTCTCTGGGCACTGATGGATTCACATCTGAGTTCTATAAACACTTTGCCCCCACCCTGGCGGAGCCATTCTCGGTAGTATTCAACGAGCTGCTGGGGGGGGGGAGTCCCAGCCTCTTGGAACCTGGCCTAAATCTCTGTAATCAACAAACCTAATAAAGACCCAGAGGAATGTGGGTCTTATCACCACATTTCCCTCTTGCCAGTAGATCTTAAAATCTTTACGGGGATCCTGGTGGACTGCCTCCAGTTGGTTATATCAACTTTGATGCACATGGACCAAACTGGTTTCATCGCAGGGTGCTACCTCCAGGATAACATCCGTAGACTACTCAATATCATATCTGCCCAACGAAATTCAAAAATATTTCCAACTAGCTATCAGTATGGATGCTGAAAAGGCATTTGACAGAGTCGACTGGTCATTTATGTTGTTTACTTTGCAGAGGTTTGGGCTGGGGGACAAATTCACTACAGCTATTAAAGGAAAACTACACCCAGAACTTGAAAAAAATATATGTTGTGCAGAGTGTTTTAATTTGTATGTGAAGTTCTAGTGTTTCCTTCCCTCTGACTGGTATTAGGAGTTTTTCCCAAATTAGCTTGCTAGCTTTATGCTAGTTTTACGACCCCTGGGGATCTTCATACCTGATAGTGTAACTGTATTTCTTGTTCCCACAATGCATCTTGTCTCACGTGACTGTGATGTAAGAGAGACCCAACATTCAGCACACACATGCCAAACAAACTAAATATCTTGGAAGCTTTACAAGCTGCACAAAAATTACCAGCAGCAAAGTTTTTCAGGACAGTAAAACCTTTAGGATGAGGGTGGTCACCAAGCTGAATTCTACAGATTTTAAAATATAGCCATCTCTATTGTTGTGAACTGATTGTAATGCAATGCTTTCTGCTGGATTTATGGGCTTTGCTACATCACCATTACATGAAACAAGGTGCATTGTAGGACAAAGAAATGCAATAAACCTATTTGATGTGGAGATCTCCAGGGGTCGTAAAACTACCCTAAAGCTAGCAGCCTAATTTAGGAAAAACTCCTAATACAAGTCAGAGGGAAGGAAACACTAGAACTTCATATACAAATTAAAACACTCTGCACAGCATATATTTTTTTAAGTTTTGGGTGTAGTTTTCCTTTAAGGCCCTGTATTCCACCCCGCAGGCCAGAGTGAAAGGGAATGGGGTCCTATCTGGAAGATTCCCTCTATGGAAGGGTACTAGGCAGGGCTCCCCCTCTCCCCTTTATTATTCGCTCTATCTCTCGAACCCCTAGCCATCTCTATCAGAGCTAATGCCAGCATCAAAGGAGTGCAAGCTAGAGGGAGAAAATAGCACTCTATGCGGATAATTCCCTTTTTTTCTTAGCAGATCCAGCCTCCTCCCTCTCTCATCTTGTGCAGTCCTTACAAGAATATAGCAACCTAGCAGGATACAAGATTAATTTACAAAAATCGAAAGCCCTAACGCTAAGAGAATCCCCGTCCTCCACCTTCAAACACTCCTTTCCCATTGTGTGGGCCAGAAAGAACCCCTTCTTCTATTTAGGGGGTCAGAATCTCGGCAGATATATCTCAGCTTTTCAAGAATAACTACGTAGAACTCTTTCAGGAGTTACAGATGGACTTAGCCCATTGGCAGTTTTTACCCCTGATTTTATACAGCAGGATTCAAACTCTAAAAATGAACATTTTTCCATGCTTATTATTCTTATTTCAAACTCTTTCTATTCCTATACCAAAATTCTTCTGGAACCAGCTACACAAGGAAACCCAAAACTTTATCTGGGCCAACTCTCGTCCCCATCTTAGTAAAACATTATTACAAGCCACATGTGGTGAAGGTGGTCTGACCCACCCTAATTTTCCCCAATACTACTTAGTGGCTCAGGGCATCCAGCTATGCATGTGGGCTAAAAGACGGACATCTTCTGGTTGGTACCAGATAGAGGAGACACCTTTAAAGGGGTGGGCTTTATGGACACTACCAACAAATCAAATACCAGCACAATTATGGACTCACATAAGTAACCCATGGGTCAAACATTCATTACATATTCTCCTTCAATTGCGAAAACTCACTAACACCCCCAAAAGGTCTTGGTCCACTGTCTCTCATCTGTCACAAAGAATCTTTTCACACACAGCCCCCCCCCCACAGCTGGACAAAGGCTTTCACTGCTGGACAAATAACAGACTGACCATCTTTCTACAATGTACAGATACACAGGGATGTCTCACGTCTGCTTACCTACAAATGAAGTCCTCTCTTCAGAGAGAAGACTACTACAGATTTTTACAGGTCCGACATTTCTTGTCCATGCCAGTCATTCTCCCAGATTTGTAGAGAGAGAACTACTCTAGAGTCCTTTTTGTATCATGCCATCACCATTAGAGCCAACATCCACTACCTCTCCGAATTGTACCTGATACTTTCCAACTCCAAGACCCTGCCACTAGAATCACAGAGACACAAATGGGAACAGGAAGCGGACAGAGAAATAGACCCAGAACAGTGGGCTAAAAGATTAAAATGGGGTTGGCAAGTGACATCATCTCCCTCTTGGAGACAGTGCAATTGGAAAGTCCTAGTCAGATTTTTTCTTACTTCAGTAATAACTAGCCATTTTAACACCACCTCAACAGACCTGTGCTGGAGAAACTGTGGTGATAGAGGGACCCACTTTCATATATTTTAGGCCTGCCCTAAACTAAAGCAGTTTTGGACTAACACACTCCAAAATCCAAAAATTAACAGGACTAACCATCCCGTGTACTTTTAGCGATCTAGTACTTGGTTTCCCTACCCTGTTATCCTGTCCCAAAAGCGTGGGGAAATTAGGACACATCTTATGGGTGGTTGCCCTTAAATGTATTACTTCTAGTTGGCTTTCTTCAAACCCCCCAGCTGTAGGTGGCTGGAGGGCTAGAGTAGAAGAACTAGAAAGAACGGAGAATATTACAAGTCGGCTTAGACTGACACAACAGAAGTTCCTGGAAATATGGCACCCTTGGCATTCAACTCAGATAGAGGCAGACCTCTAACATGGACACGAACCACTAAATACTTTTTATCTTTGCTTATTCTTAGGATTTTCTTCTTTTTTCTCTCCTAGAGGCAGAGAATTCAGATTTTCATTCAGAGGAGGGGGGGGGCCTGTTATGGGGAAATTGGGTGCCACTGAATTTATGAGTTTCAGTTTAGTGTTACATGTTTAGATTTTCTTAAAAGATATAAAAGCCACATTTTTCCTTTCTTTCTCCCTAAGGGGAGCTCATTAACTGCTGGATTATTATGGCTATGTGGATGTTGAATAAAAAGGAAGAAGGGAAAAAAAGGGGGGGAAACAGTTAATTTAATACCATAGCAATTTAGTTACCTTTTTTATGGTTATTACTCATGCTTTACTGAAAGCAATCAGTAGGTCAATGGACTACATCAGACAATGGAGAGGGCACCCCTCCAATTTTAGG
Source organism: Neoceratodus forsteri (assembly GCA_016271365.2). Taxonomy (NCBI): domain Eukaryota; kingdom Metazoa; phylum Chordata; order Ceratodontiformes; family Ceratodontidae; genus Neoceratodus; species Neoceratodus forsteri. The sequence goes on along the minus strand of CM028133.1, from coordinate 76,897,959 downwards.
GAGGTCTGCTCTTTGGACTAAAAATGGTGCTAATAGAGGCCTACTGTTTAAACATGGACTCTTTAACCACAGACTATTAAATAGAGAGCTTTCAGATGTTCATTTGTAAGCCTTCCGCTGCAATGCCATACCATAACGCTAGAGTTATTCCATGACATTGTACATGGGTTATATGATTCATTTGTGGCGTTACATGATCTACAGATTCTGTAATCTTAAGGTATCTTACCAAAAACATTCTGAAGTTAAAAAAAATAAATAAGTAGGGAGGGTGTGTGGGGGTATCCCAGAACCATACATTGGCTTTCAGGCCTGCGGTGGGTTCTCCCGAAGATCACCAAGGGAAATACTGGTGGGGGGCAACCCTGGAAACTGTCCTGTGCTGAGATGTCAAGCACCTGAAAACAGCAGGTAAAAGCTGATACCAACAAAGCAAATGGCAGGAGGGTGAGTTAGGAGATCATCAAGGGAGGTGGGAATCCTTATGTAGGTGGTGCTCTAAGCCTTTTGGTCCAGCCCAGAAGAAAGGGAAAGCTGAGCAGGTGCCCCAGCCAGCGGGTTCACCTTATAATGCACATGTCTGTGTGTCAGATGTGATATGGTAGGCTCACACTCACATCCAAGCTGTTGGAGGACTGTAGTGTAGCTTTGAAGGGAGCTGCCAACCCTCAGTGGTGTCCTTTGGTAATGGAGCTCACATTAAGTATAGGATGCAGTATCGGCATGCCACAAAGTAACAGAATGTAGTCCCATTGTGATGCTGCTCCCTCATTTGAATTAAAGTATCTAAAATTAGGTAAAGTCAGGACTCAGTGCAGAGGGGTTAGGGAATTCCCGGGAGGAGTCATACCTAGGCAGTTCAGAGAGGCCAATCATATGAGTCCTGGTGTGCAAGGGGAGAAACAGGGACAACTGCAACTACTGCAACATCTGTATTAGTAGGCTGGTGCATGGCTGGCATGATGCATTAGATTGAATATAAGGGTTAAGAGGTTACCAATGAAAATCTAAATGTAAGCACCCTTTGGGTACTTACTAGTTAAATTTCTGGTTGCTAGGTGTAGTTAAGCAGGAAGAGCTAGTGGTACCTTGAAGGCTGGACGTGAGCCTGCTTGCTACCTGCAGGTGGGGCCCATGTAAGAGGGTATAAATAGGGGTAGAGATTAGATTCTAGAAGATTCTGAGAAAGCGACCCGGGGAGAGAGGAGTCAGGGGAGTTCGGTCCGCAAGTTCGGTCGGTGGGCTGTGGCGTGGCTGTGGTGGCCCGCTTGCCACCCTGGCCCTCCACCCTTGAAGACCTGAGATGGAGAGTGTTAGATCAGGTATGTAGGAAGGGGAGCAATGGAGCATAGCATAGCATAAGGGAACTGTCTGTGCATTTGGGAGCCGGAGCCTGGGGTGGAAGAAATGAAAATGGAGGCCTGCCAAGTGAACTCTGGCACCTCGGTAGGGTAAACATTGAGAGGGCCTACAGCCTTTAAATAAAAATTGCCCATGGGTGAGTTCAGCTAGTGGGTTAAATGGTTTTCTGTTGGCGAGCCTGCTATGGCAGTGGGGCCTGGCTTGGAAGTAGCAGCCCTTGCAGTTGAGGGTGTAACGGTGTCAGAGTTACCCCTATTCCCCAGGCTGAAGGCCGCCGCAGAGATGGAATCCATGGGGTGAGCTGTTTTTGGAGGTGGGGAAAGTCCATTTGGAGAAGTAATGTTTGGGACACCAGCGAGGTGGCAGTCCATTGGCTGAACTGGTGTGGCACTGGCAGAGGTCCCCTGATGAGCCAGTTCAGAGGCTGGAATCGCTGCATGAGTGGAGATGCTGTTGGTTTCAGGGCCCTAATAGACATGGGGGAAATCATTCTAGGCACATGTCATCAGCATTGGATGTCTGAAAGGGTTCTGGTGGTTCAGTTCTTGCTATGGAATATCCAATGAAATGTACAGCCTTAAGACCTTAAATGAAAAGAAGTTTATGCTACATAAGTATTAGCCCCCAGGGTGGAGAAAGTAAGACCAGGCAGTTGGATATGAACTGAAGAGGGTGTGCAGTTTTGGACAGTAGAAATGTCTCGTGCTGTCATAAACCCAGAGAGACGTGTATAGGAGTGGAATTGCAAAGAGTCTGATTGTAAAGGAAAGAAAGCGGCTGAGAGAGGAAGCTTAGAAATGAGACATGAGTTAATAAAGAGAGCATAATAGTGTCAAGATACCTCAGGTGGAGGCCTATGTCAGCCCCAAGAGTGCTGCCAGGAATTTAGCCTGTAAGGCTTAAGGGAAACTGCATGAAATAATTAGTCAGTTAGCCCAATTGACTATTGCAGAAGATTTTCCAGTTGTGTCTGCGAAAGAAACCCACCGTATTTCATATCCCCTGCTCCATGGGGTGGTTGTTACAGTTTTTCATTTAATTAAAATTGTTTTTTGCATTTTGGTCTTGGAGTGGACAATGAACTTAATCAGTGTGACTGTGCATGCTTGTCTGTTAGCCAGTTTCCCCCCGCAGCCTCCTGAACACCCAGCAGCAAATGTGGTTTCCCGGTTACTGTGATCTCCAGTCACAACAAATGAAAGAACCAGGTAACGAGTTATTACTGTTCCTACTTCCTTAGACTGTGGTTGCTTAGGTTGTGAAGCGCCCACCTCCTAATTTTTTTTACCACCTGGATACCCCTTGAAGTGCCAGGGCTGTTTTCCAACCCCCTGGCATGACTCCCTGGGCCAGTCCCGTGTACAGGGTTTTCACCTTGACCTTCGGAGGCTGACAACCCTTCCAAACCTTCCATGAGACTGGACAGTTCTGGGTAGAGTCTGGTCGGGGTAGCAGTACCTAGCATAGGCAAAGGGAAATTTGTTTCCTGATCTATAAGTTTTCCTGCCACCACCACTTTATCGGTTACTTGACTGACCAGAACTATTAGATCTTGATGAACAAATACTGTATGTTCATTATAGTCCACAGTACTATTACGGCCGTGGCTGGTCACCATAGGACAATGAACCTGGCCTAGTTCCTCAAATATTCTTACTAGTATTTTAAAATCTCCTGTCTCCTTATGTCTTGGACAATTCAAAATTCTGCATTTTAATTGTCTTATTGGGATCTATGTGGCACCATCCCAGGAATTTATGTATAAATTCTGGACAACTTAAATCTGTACAGTTAGTTATATGAATGTAACCTTGGATGGTGATCTAAATTGTACCCAGATGGTCCATAAAGCAAAAGTCAAATTCTGGTTTAGTCCTTAATCTTGAACGTTCTAAGTCAAAGGCCCTTAATTGCATTACGTTCAGACGAGAATCATCACCACTACATCTGGAATTCATGTTTTCAAAGAAATATTTTTACTCAATATCAAATTCAAAAATCACACAGTACTCAACAGTAATATCAGTAAAAATATATTAATTCTCTGAATAGCAGTGCAAGCCGAAAAAATATATACATTTTCTGTCGCATGGAATTAGTCGCAACAAAAGAATAAAAACAGAAATAAAAAGAATTATGCAAGCATTATTTTTACCCAGTTCCGACTGCCTGGGTTAGAAAGCAAAACTCACCCCACCAGTTTTTACCAGATATCAAGTTTTGAGGTCCTGGACTGAAGATGACTCTGTGTCCTCCTTCTGCCTGGTCTTACCTGGACTGGGTTGCTTGCTGATTTTTATAGTATGTCAAGGCAATCAATTGGGTTGGCACCTCTGGGTTTAAAGCAATAGTCTTCTGTGTTAGAAAGTAATTTTATATGTCAGAAGACCATCAGTTAATAACATTCTGTATCAGGAAGCTATCAATAACTCAAAGCATCTGATTAGAAAGGGGCTTTTTAAGTAAACATATGGGCTGTCACTAACAGTTTGACATCATGCTACAACATCTAGTATGACTGGGGAATTTTCAGCCAAATACAAACATAATTTTATTTTTACCAATCGTAGACACTACCTGGAGTAGTAAGTTGTTTTTTGTTGTACTCCAGGCATGAGATGACTCACATAGACATCTGATTGTCTTGTCTGGCAGTTTAGCCTTCTACAAGAAGGACATTTAACATGTGACTTATAAGAAGAGTGTTTAAAATGTCTTGACATGTGATTCCTACTGTAAAGTATCTATGTAAAGTATTTAATACTTATCAATAAGAGTCTACCTTCAGTTATAAGTTTCAAACAAGTTAATAGGTAGACCAGTAAACCTCAAATATGATTTAGGCTTAAAAATATATAAAATGAAAACACTTGTTTAAATGCCTAGCTATGTCTAAGTCTGTTTGTTAATCTTAGCAGAGGAGGAAGTTGACCTTTAATGAGTCTTAAACTGAAAGTACTGCATACATCCATACACTGAGTTACAAGATATTCCTGTTTTGGTCTGTTTGTCAGTCTGTCACAAAGGGAAGTAATGCTTGATCTTTAATTGACTCTGTGGTTAAACCATTTACAGGAAAGGGTCTCTGTGCATTTACTGTAAATGCAACAAATGCTTTTAATATTTACAATCAGTAATTATGTTAATAGAAAATACAGAGCTAAATTCATATTAGTAAATATTGAACACAAACCAAACTATACTTCAACCTACCTGTAAATAATTAATCAATAATAAAACCTATGCCTAAGTGTTGAATTTAGCTGTAACTATATGTTTAGGCAGGAAAAGCTGTGAGGTATTAATGCTTAAATCTGCTTATTGGTTTATTGCATTTTAAAACACACCGAGCAAAGAATTACTTTATCTGACATTGCTCAAAATTCATTTATGATGTTCAGCAGAGGATCCTTTGGTGGGATGTCTGGGATAGCCCATCTATTCATTATCTCTTCAAGCTTTTCCATTTCCTCATTGGTTGGGAGTGGGGCGAACAGGCCCATTGGGGGCTGAAGGGGGGGTGCAGACTAAGCAACTCCCTCCACCCTTAGAGAAGTGCAGTGGAGGATAGAAATGTGGATTTTCTGGTTCATGCATAGGGTAAATAGTTCACATAACTGCTAATTGATAGTTTTGTCCATTACACTTGAGTGCTAAACATTCACGTAGGTCTGAATGTTGGATCAGCATATGGTTTCTAAGGCAATCAGCAATTCGGGTTGTGACAGGTTCGGAAATATCTGATCACAAAGTACACACTGGGCTCTGCCACCAATGTATGGTTGAAAAAACAAGGCTGCAGCTGAGACTGATCGTTTCCTTGGGCTAAAGGTGGGCCATTTCCTGCGGTGTCTCAGGCAGGACAGGGCAGCTTTAAAATCATGCCTGTCCCTTACAAAGTCAGCCATCTGAAAATCAATAGAAAAAGCTTGTGAAAGTAGGGGCACAGGTCTCAGGCAAAGATTTAGACATGGATGACTTTCTGCAACAGCACAGTATCATAATGACAGCAGTAATCCCCTAAATCATTAATACTATATGGAATGGTGACAGCAGCCAATCCAACAGCCATTTTATCCAGTTTACTGAATTTAGTCAGCCCCGTGCTTCTGGTTCAGTTATGTGCCCAAATGTTGATTCAAGGGCACAAGTGAATTTGCACTTCCAGTTGGAAAACTCTGTCTCTGGCTGCTCCAATTCAAGTTTTACTACCTGTTCTTGTACGATTGCTGTATCCTCCTTCATTAAGTCAATTGTTTTGTTAATGGAGTTTATATCACCGTTTATCATGACTATATCATTCTTTATGACCTTTATATCTTCCTGCATGGTGTATATTTTCCACAGTGTCAGTGGCTCAGTAGGTAGCACACTCACCTCTGAGGCCGGGAGATCAGAGGGCTGTGAGTTCAGTTCCCACATCTGGCACTTGGGTTCATATCCCAGTACTGACACTGTAGTGCAGCATGAGAGGGGTGCTGCACTTCTGAGGTGCCGTCTTTCAGATGAGACTTTAAACCGAGGTCCCATCTGCCTGGATTGGTGGTAGTTCAGGTGGATGTTAAAGATCCCATGGCACTTATCAAAAAAGAGTAGGGGAATGTCCCCGGTGTCCTGGCCAAATTTCCCTCATTCACTAAAAAAATGCCACCAACAGCTTAATCTGGTTCAAGGTCAGTTGGCATTCATCTGTATCCCCCTCCCCCGGGTTGTGCCTGAAAATAGGCAGGATTTGTCTAGTGCACTTACCCGGTCAACAAAAACTAAATAAAATTAATAAATATTCTGTATATCAGTTTATCTAATTCTCTTTTGAATACTGCCTGTTGGTTGTGTAAAGTGAATCTGAGAAACTGCATAGTACCAAGCATTGTGTTTTACCTAGATATAGTATGTTGCATAAGACTTTGCTGTGTACTGGTGTATGTGTGAGATTGCAGTAGAAGACAGATTGATAACTGCTCAGCAGTGCAGTTATAATACATGATACAGAAGTCTGTGATATTTTTCCAAACACAACCCGAAATAAGGATGGGATTGTCAAGGTTGCCTATGGTCCTGCTATCTAATAGTGTGTTGTTTGGTAGCATGTTATATGGGTAATACTGTATATAGTGTTGAAACCCCGAAATGGCCAACACCATTTGAGTAGTGAGGTGTTTATGGGTTGTGGAACACAAATAATAGACGGTGTGAGTAAGAACAGGTTAGACTGTAAGGGTATTGCTGGAACAACATGTAGCGTGCCTGCATATGAGTAGACGGTGTGACTGAGTTTGGTTAATTGGATTTGGTATTTGACAGGCTCAAAACAGAATTCTGTCTTACAGGCTTGTTCTCCGTCCAGACAGTCACCTCTTAAGAGGAGATACAGATGCATATTTTCTGCTTCATCTAAATCTTTTGCCAGATTCAGTTAGTTTATTAATTCTGTATGTTGTTATTAAGAGATGTGGTTAAATCCTTTTTATTTGTCCCAGGTGTTCCAGGGCTTGCTGATATTCCCAGTTGGTGTTTATGATACATTGATAGGCATATGCCAGGGATCATTTGCGATGTTTTAGTTTTGGTGATTGTACTTAAGCACATTGTAAGATCTTATATCCTGATCTATATTTGTATATGTCAGCTTGACAGGTATCCATGTAATTGGTGTGCTTACAAGAAAAGAAATTTGCAGTGAGTCCCAAAGGTTTCTGTTGTGGGGGCATGTTTGGTTTTCCCATATCAGTAATGTCTCTTAATTTGTTATACCGTTGTGTCACTGGCATTTGCAGGTTGATTATGGGTGGAGGACAACCTATGGTGCAATTCCAAATTGTGCACGCTGCTTCATTAGGAGGTGGCTGGTCAGAAGATACAGTCTCTTTGCAAGGCACATACATGAGTTGGGGGACAAATTCATATCCCTGCAGTGATAACATTTGTGTAATCCATCACACAGTGGACATTGTATTTGAGTTTGTCACGTTCCACACTGATGTTTTTATAGTCAATAGTTTGGAACCCGGTAATATTTGCACAGTAATAGAGTTTTGGAATTTTTTTATTTCTATTTGCTTCATTCTGTGATGTAAGATTGTAGCATGGCATTTCAGACTGTTCGGAGGTATACCTTTCCTTGAAATGTACTGACAGAGGTACATAAGTCTATAATGTTGTCCATTCTTTTTGACAAAACCTCCAATATGATGTATTGGAAGGTCTGCAGAGTATTGGGAGTAATTTTTTGGACAGGCCTGGTATCAGATCGATTCTTTGGGTCCAGGTGAGATACTGTATCCCAGAATAATCTTGAAACCATTTAGATGTTTGATTTTTGTTGGAAAAGCTGCACCAGTAAGCAGTTAAATCCACTGATATGATGGGCTGATAATCAGTCTGTTTGGAACATGAGTTGCAATGTACCTTTACTCTTTTCAAAATTGCTTGCAGTCTCTTGAGTAGAGGCAAATGGTATCATGGTGGCAAATAATCCATATAAATTGTAATGTTCATACTGAGATTGTACTGATGCAGGCGAGGTTTGTCTGCTACAGGTACACATTCATGATGTTTTTTCTTTGCTTCAGTACCGTCTTGGCTTGGTTTGTTGGGTGTGCCTATAGGGGTATGATTTGTGTGTCCATGTGTGTGAGGCATAGATGTTGTGTTGGTATTAGTAAGATTTGGTGTGGGTGTGGCACTGACCTGTTTGGCTACTTTGGGTTGTGAGTTGGTTTGTGAGGTGTTTTGACTGGATGCAGAGTCTTGAATCAGCAAGACATTAGGATTTACATTATGTGGTAGGTAACAGACATAAATTAGGAAAGTCAGTATAGCAAAAAAGAGTGAGACAAAGATGCATTTTTGTAATAGTTTACATGTTGAGTGTTTTTTCTTCTTTATGGATTTTCCTTATGAGATGCTGCATGAGCCTTTATGGGGTCAGTTGGCATGATGTAAGGCATGATATTCTTTTTTAGAAATAGCTTAGATTCACTGCACTGCACCATATCATACTAAATGCAATAAAAGTATAAAAAATGCAATATATATGAGTATGTAAAGAATCAGTATAAAGACAAATCTTGACAGAGCCCTCTGGAGGTTTCTCTCAAGAATTTTTTTGTAGTAGCTCAATCTGAGTGTTGCTTTCCACCTAGGGATTTTGCCTGTTCTATAGTAGGTTTTTGACCTTTTAAGCATTTTTTAAAACAATCTAGCAAAGGCAAAGCCAAAACAACTACTGAGTGGAATCAATCAGAAAGGCTACACAAGCAGTAGTAGGCGAAACTGTGATTTCAAAATGTGTAATATTTTTCTCTTTCTTCATTCAGGGCAGGAGATCTTCAGCTTCTTGGATCTTCAGCACATTAGACCTTAACTCAGATCAAAAGAGAAGTGGTTTTCTAAGAAGTAGATCAGGATATGTAACCATCAGCGATATCAAGTTGTGTCTAAAATCTTCAAGTTGTCGTTTTGGGTGGGCGTCTTGAGTAATTTCTTGCAGTTGTTGAGGGTTCCGGACTTGCGGTATTGGGGCATCCAGGACTTGCTGGGCCTGGCAGATTAGTTTTATAAGTTTGTAGGTCCCGTGAGGTACTTGGGTTCTTAGAGTACGTTGTGGGTTTGCTGGGTGTCCCTGCATTCAAACGGAAGGATTATTAACTGCTATCTGAAACAGAGCATTTCTTTAATTGTGAAATATGGACCCATTAGGCTTGTTTTTTACTTGTAAAAGTACAGCATTGTTAGACACTTGTTTTATTTGCATTGGTTTTGTAAATCTGGGCCCCATGGGGGTAGTTAATTTTTTCCAGCAAACCCAGACTCCAATGCTATATTGGTTTACTGGTGGTTGCACTTTTTGTCTCAGTTCAATGGGGTCCTGTCTGGTATTAGATTCAGGACAGTCTGTGTTTGCATTTGAGCTCCAGTGAGAAGCTGATAAGGTGAAAAACCATGTGTTGAAAGTGGCCGGTTTCTGAGATGCATAAATGCCATAGGCAAGCTTCTAGTCCAGAATTTGTTTTGTTCCATTCTTAAGGCTTGCTTCAACTGTTTATTAACATTTTCCACAAGACCCTGTGACTGTGGGTGGTATGGGGTACCATAATACCAATTAAAGCCATATTTTTTGATTATGTTCTCAGGAACATGGACTTTCTTAAAATGTGAACCTTGGCCTGAATGGACATGAGTGGAAATTCCTCAGTGAGGGAAGATATTCCTAGTTAGGGTATCCACAACAAACCTAGCCATAGCAGCTTGTGCTGGAAAAGCTTCTACATACTGTGTAAAAGGATCAATAATTACTAAAAGATACTTTTTGTTTTCGCTGAGAGGAAATGGCCCCACAAAATCAATATACACTCTTTCCCAGGGCTTTTGAGAACGTACTTGCTGATTGGGGGTGGGAACTGGCTGGGCCTGCTTAGACTGTTGGCAGGTTACACAGCTATTGACATATGTTGTCACATCCATCATAATGGAAGGCCGATTAAGTCTCTGTTTTAATATTCTATAAGTTGCTTTAATGCCTGGGTGTATATGCCCAGTGCCTGTATGAGCTAAATGAATCAGTTCCTGCCTGCAGGAATTGTCATTAACCAAATAAGTATTCCTTGTTGTTTTCTCAGTTAGACCTTCCAACTTCCATTTCTGCAATTCTTGAAAGGCCTTACTGTCCGGGGGTGGTCAACCTCCTGTTCAGTCAGACGACCTCCCTCATGGTTTGACTGGCAGTGAGGGGCAGTAGCATGGTGCATGCTAGCCTTGCCTTGTGGTCTGGTGTGGTGTTGCCAGAATAATGCTTGGAAGATATTCCTTCTCACCCGTGCCCTCAGATGTGGGATACCTCTGGCTGACTGGAGTTTGAGAGGTCACCTGCTTGCAAAATATTGTCCCAGTCTGACGTGAATGCATCAGGCTGTTGAGGATGCAAATTGTAGGTACTGTATGTACTATGTAACTGCTGTCAGCAAAAATAAAATTTGGCTTGTGCTTTAATACTTCCTTTAATGCCAAAAACTTGGCATGCTGAGCAGATTTTGCCTGAACTGGTATTGCTTCTCATCTGATAATAGAGTAATCTCCCTGTTGTGTCTTGTGGCCTATAATTATACCTATTCCTGATTTTCTTTTATCACGTATATGCTGAACACTTAAATCTGAATATGCTATAATGCTGTCATCTGGTATGTCTGCCCAGGAGATGTATTTTAAATTTGGGGGGCTGCCTTTGTTATCAGTGTGATTAGCATAGTGCTCCTTGCCTATAACAAAGGCTATTTTTTCAGCATTTAATAGTGCACTGAGGTGCAGGGTTTGAGTCTTGTTTGGGGCTAGTGCTGGATTTTTAACCAGGGCTAGGGTGACTGGATCTTTGATATGTACTAAGATTTTTAGTACCTGCCATATGCGTGGTGCTCACTTAAGTATTTAATTAAGGGCTAGTAATGGTTTAATGGGTTCTGAAACGTGTACTTCTGTGTTTGAAAATGACCCTGTGTAGTAAGAGATTGTTATTTTGTTGTTGCAAAGCGGCAGAATAATTATCAATATGATATCAATAAGGATGTCTATGGGCAGGGATAAGTTGATTGGTGTCAATTTGTGATGCTACAGCACTGCCTGCTGTAATTTCTGCAGATGTTCTTCTTTAGATTGGGGGGGTGGCTCACATAAGTGAAGCCTGAGTACTGTAAAGTTGATGGTGAACTGATGAACTGGAGCCTTTGAACCTGAAGAAGTTGTGTACAAATGAACTTTGATCAAATCCCACAAGTAAAAGTCAAGTGCATGAACGTTGGGAGTCAAAGTGATCTATTATTTACTAGAAGCTAACGAAAGTACCTCAAATTCCTCCAATCTAGTAACAGCAAAAACAAAACAAGAAAGAGAGTGCAAGGGGCTCCCAGCAAGTATAAAGATACCCCTAAACATGGGAGTTCCCTGGCCCATGCCAGCCCCCATTCCAGGCAAAGATACAGGTCATCTGTCATGCTGCCTGAAGTACGGACTTCAGTATAATTCACATTAAACTCATCAATGTGTTGCTTTAGAACTTCTCAATGCATTGTATATGTTGAAAACCTTAAATTTTAGAGAACTAGGCAGGAAGATGATGGTAGCTACAGAAGAAAAAATTGCTTACCTTATTAATCTTGTTTCTTCTAAGGGAATCTTATTATATTCTGACTTATGCAGCATGGTCTCACCATAGGACTGCTCCAGTGTCAAAATAGTTAATAGAACCTATGCAAATTATGGAATGCTAGGCTCGAGCTTGATTTTCAAATCACTGTCCCTAGTAAACAACTTCTAACTGTCAGATTCTTATGAAGCCTGCTCTAAGCAGTTTCCTATTAGTATAAACCTAACAATAGTAACAATAATAATAATAATAATACCTAGAGCTCCCCTGCCCAATAAAAAGAGAAAAACACAACAATATAGTGTATACCCCCCTGTTTACAGAGAAATTCTTTTTCTAAATGACATCACTAAGACTCAAGTCACAGATGCCCAAAAGAAGCAAGAACCAAAGATACCCCCAGGTTTGCACTAACTGTCCCACAGCTGTAGTGCAGTGACCTTAGGTTTTAGTAGGGGAGGAAGGGTGGGAGCTCAGAATACAGTAAGATTTCCCTAGAAGAAACAATATTACTGTGGTGAGTATTTTTTTCTTCAAACAACAGAAATCTTACTATATTCTGACTTATGCAGATTACCCAAGCAGTGCATTTGGAGGTGGACTAGAACTTATCTAGGAAACAGGCACTGCAGGACTGCTGTGCCAAACCTGGCATCACATCTGGCATGAGCATCCAAATAGTAGTGTTTGGTGAAAGTGTGGCCTGTTTTCCAAGTTACAACTTTACAGATGTCCACTAGGGGAATCCCTGTGGCAGCCACCAGAGAGGCTGCAGTACCCCTGGTAGTGGTCTTTAAGGCCCACATGTGGTTGTTTTCCCACCTTACTATAACATAACTGAATACAGGTAACAATTCACCTGGCAATGGACCATTTAGTGGCAGGTCTACATTTTCCCACCTCTCCATACGTGAGGAAGAGCTGGGTCTGATTTTCCCTGTGACCCTTTGTATGGTCCAGATAATAGCTGACTGCCCTTTTTACATCCAAGCTGTGTAGTCTATGCTCACCTGAGGTAGAATGGTCAGTAAAGAATACTGGTAAGGTGATAGACTGATTAAGGTGAAAATCTGATACCACCTTGGGGAGAAATTTTCTGTTAGTCCTGAGAACTATTTTGTCCCTGTGGATAGCAATATACCCTTGCTCTGTGCACAATGCCTGGAGCTCACTGATTCTCCTTGCAGAGATAATAGCTACCAGGAACACTGTTTTCCAAGCCACATATTTGAGGTCTGCTGTGGCCATGGGCTCGAAAGAGGGCTGCATAAGCTGAGCTATGCAAATATTCAGATCCCAGATGGGAGTAGGCTCCCTATGTGGTGGGTGCAAGTGTAACAACCCCTTAAAAAAATGTTTAAGCACAGGCTTGGAGGCTGAAACAGCTGCTAGATGCACCCTCAAGATGGCAATGGAAAGACGTGTGGAGTGCAAATGAGCCATATAGTACAAGACTATAGAAAGGTTAGCCTAGGTATGGTCTAAACCTCTACCCTGACACCAAAAGGAAAATCTTTTCCACTTTGAAGCATAAGTCTTTTTAGAAGAAGGTTTTCTGGAAACCCTGAGGATGACTATAACTCCTTCTGAGAGATGCAATCCTGCTTACTCTAAGTCTTCAACGGCCACGTCTTGGGTCTGAGTGATAGCAGGTTGGGGTACATGATCCTGCCATGAGATGACGTGAGTAGGTTGTACCTTCTGGGAAGGCTGATTGGCCTGGCTATTGACAATGATAGGAGCATGGAGTACCAGGGCTGTCTGGCCCAATCTAGAGTGATGAGAATCATTGATGCTGGTTGGAGCCTGAGTTTATTTAACACTCTCAGCAACAGGGGAAAAGGAGGGAAGGCATACAGAAACCTCCCTGTCCAATCCAGCAGTAGTGCATCCAGGGGAACTGTGGCATTGCTAGAGGGCTGCAGCAGTACTGAGGGAGCTGGAAATTGTCTGGAGCTGCAAACAGATCCACCTCTGGAATGCCCCATCTCCTGAAGATGGCCTGTAAGATCTGCTTGTTCAGTGTCCACTCGTGATGGCTCTGGTTTATTCTGCTGAAGAAATCCGTCAGGGCATTGTCCTTGCCTGGAAGGTGAACAGCTGTGAGGGAAACCTTGAGGGAATAAGCCAAGGCCCAGACTTTCATTGCCTCTGTGCATAGAAGTGTTGACCTTGTTTCCTTTCCTTGTTTATGTGGTACATTGTGGTTCTGTTGTCTGTTCTGACCTGCACCACCTGCCCTCTGATTTGATTGGAGAAGAACCGAAGAGCTAGCAAAACTGCTCTGGGCACTAGAAGATTTATATGCAGAAAAGATTCCAGCTAGCTCCATGTGCCGTGAGTGGTAAGGTCTCTCAGATGTGCTCCCCATCCCAAGAGGGATGCATCTGTTGTGAGTATCAGGGAGGGGGATTGCTGTACAAAGGGATCCCCACTTCTGAGGTTGTTCCTTTCCTGATGCCACCAAAGGGCTTGCAGAAAAGTGGCTGTGACTGGAACTAGTTTTCACAGAGAATAATTTCTCTGGGACCAGTGCTCTCTCAAATGGTATTGTATGTCTCTCATCTGACATCTGGCTCCCAGCACAGTTGCTGTGGAGGCTGCCATATGCCCCAACAACTGCAGGAAGTGCCTTGCTGGCCTTGAGACATGACGCTTGAAGGAGTTGGCTACATGGATGAGGCTGTCCACCCTGTCCTGAGGCAGGTAAGCTATTCCTCTGTTTGTGTCCAGTTCTGTCCCTATAAATTTGAGAATTTGAACTGACTCCAGAACAGACTTTTTGTTGTTCACTAAGAACCCTAGAGAGGACAGTGTATTTTGTGTTAAAGACAGTGCCTCTCTTACTTGCTGGGGAGATTGTCCCACTATCAGCCAGTCATCTAGGTAGGGAAAAACTGATACTCCTTGTCGCCTCAGGTGTGCCACCACTACTGCCAGGCACTTTATGAAGACTCTTGGGACATCTGTGAGTCCGAAGGGCATTGCCCTGAACTGGTAGTGGCCTGAGGGAAGCCTAAACCTGAGATATTTTCTGTGTGAATTTCTGATTGGGATGTGGAAGTACGCTTCCTTGAGGTCTGTAGATGCCAGCCAGTCCCCTTGTCTCAGGCAAGGAAGAATGGTGGCCTGAGTGACCATCTTGAACTTGGGTTTTGTCATGTGCTTGTTTAAGTAGCTGAGATCCAGAATGGGTCACCACTCCCCTGTTTTTTTTTCACTGTAAAGAAGTATCTTGAATACATCCCCTTGCCCAGGTACCTGGGAGGTACTGATTCTACTGCTTGCTATGCAAGGAAATTTAAAACCTCTGATTCTAACAGGGTTGTTTCTGATGGGGAAGATGGTTTGAAAGCTCTTGACCTGAGCTTTGGCAGAGTCTTGAAGTTTACAGCAAGTTCCTGGCCCACTACCTCCAGGACCCACTTGTCTGTGGTAATGGTGTTCCATTCCTGGAAGTAGTGGGACAACCTGCCCCCTACTGTGGGAGGGAAGGCAACCCAAATGATTCCTACAGGGTGTCTACTTCTGTTGAGCTACTGGCTGCACAGTAGGGCTGGTGCGGCCACTACTCCTTCTGCCTCTGCCTCTAAAGTATCCCCTGGGCTGGTACTGGGGGAAAACATGAGGCTGGAAAAAAGGCCTATAGGGAGTTCTGCCTCTGCTACCCCTAGGATGGTGTTTCTGGTGAGTGGCAGCTTTTTCTTTAGCTGCTGCACTTTTATAAGCAGCTTTATAGTCATCCATCTTTTTCATATATGTCTCGGTTTGCTCTCCAAACAGAGACACCAGATCACAGGGAAAGTCCATAGCTTTGTTTTGGGAGTCCTGTGTAAGGTTAGTAGTTCTAACCCACCCAAACCTCCTCAGGGACACAGCTGAAGCCATCTGTCTGGAAGCAGTGTCATTTGCATCCACTGCTATCCCGAATTGTGTCTTAGATGCTTCAGTGCTTCTCTTAGCAGCTTCCTCCAGGTCAGCAGCCATGGGAGGAGGAACTGCTTTGGCCACTTCCAGAACTGTAGACCACATGTTCTTCTGGTATCTGGCTAAGCAGGTCATATAGGAAGCTTGTCTAATAGCCAAAGAAGAGCCCAGATAAATCTTCTTGGCAATATAATCTATCCTCCTAGAGTCTTTTTCTGGAGGATGGAAAGCCAGAGGGATGCCAGCTTTGTCACAAGCTGCAGCCTGCACCACATCTTCATGGCTGGGGTGTCCAAAAAGAAACTCAGCCCCATTTTTAGCAACCCAGTACTTTCTATCTACCTTTTTGTCTGTCGGTGGAATAGAAGTCAGTGTCTGCAGAATACTCATGGTCTGCTTTCTTAGGGACTTATTTATTTTATTTTTATTTATTTGTATTTAGTTTTTGTTGACTGGGTAAGTGCACTAGACAAATCCTACCTATTTTCAGGCACGACCCGGAGGAGGGGGATACAGATGAATGTCAACTGACTTTGAACCAGATTAAGCTGTTGGTGGTATTGTTAGTGAATGAGGGAAATTTAGCCAGGACACCGGGGAAATTCCCCTACTCTTTTTGATAAGTGCAATGGAATCTTTAACATCCACCTGAACTACCACCAATCCAGGCAGATGGGACCTCAGTTTAAAGTCTCATCTGAAAGACGGCACCTCAGAAGTGCAGCACCCCTCTCATGCTGCACTACAGTGTCAGTACTGGGATATTAACCCAAGTGCCAGATGTGGGAACTGAACCCACAGCCCTCTGATCTCTCAGCCTCAGAGGCGAGTGTGCTACCTACTGAGCCACTGACACTTATGAAGAGGAAGGAGCAACCTTCCTAATGGGTGGACATCCATCATTTCCTTATAGACTTCTTCTTCCTCACCTTCAACTGATTCTTGGGATGGGAGGTCAAGAGACTGTGTTACTTGCTTCATAAAAGCAAAATAGGAAAAAAAATCCTAATTTCTTTTATCGGGAGAGTCTGGTCTATGAGGGTCTGGAGAGATATCAGACTCCATAAGATCCCCATAGTCTTCATCCTCATCTTCATCATCTGGTTCGTCCCCATAACCAGTATCTGGAAAAGGCTCCTTGCCTTGGTCACCTTGGTCAGTTGAGGGCCTGTGAACCGGGAGCTCTGGGAACTGGTTGAGGATTAACCGGAACCGAGGACTGCAAAGATTGAATTATCTGAATCACGTGAGCGATTTCCTCTGCAGAATGGTTTTGGTTGCGGTTCCTGGGGTGCTTCTCTTTTATTTTTACCCACAATGACCAGTTCATCAGCCTTATTCGTGGTTCTTTCCTTAGCAGAGCTATCGCCCGCGTCACAGGGCAGCCCCTCCAGTTCAGTCGGTTGCTCACCAGCTGGCTCAGCAGCCTTCTCGGACAACTGTTCCCTCAGCCTTTTCTACCTTCTCTCACGGGTGGACTGAGGGAACTGGCACAGATTTCATACTCTGTCTGAAGGTGGTCAAGCCCCAGGCGGAATAAACAAATCAGATGGGGATCTGCTTTGGCAAAAAGTTCCCCGCACTCAGTACAGTGCTGGAAACCTGTGGGTCCTGTTAGCTTTTTAGGCTTCTGTGACATAACCCAGCCACAAAACTGAAATGTCTTTCTTTCTTTTTTTTTTTTTCGGTAGTTTAGACTGAAAAAAATTCACAGTCATTACCCTGAAATTTTAAAGGTAATAGCCCAGAGGTTAGCCCGGTAAAAAGGAGCCACACAAAAAAACAGGCGTTACCCCAGTTAAAGTAATTAAACTGACTGACTTTACCAAGTCGGACAGAATAAAATGAACTTTCTAAAGAAATACTAAAAAGGAAAGAAAGTAAATGTCGGTTTCTTCCTGGTTGGGAAACTGAGAAGAAAAACGAGTACTTACCCTAAATGAACTAAAATCTAAACAATTACTACCTGAAAACCAAGGACAGTGAAAAGAATACCAATAAAATAAATTTACGAGTGAAATAACTGAGAAAATAAACTTTCTTCAAGAGATGAAGGAGAACTCTCTGGAGATGTCTGACTGAGGCAAGCGGAGTAAAGAATCTGACAGTTAGAACTTGTTTACCAGAGACAGTGATTTGAAAACTGAGCTCGAGCCTAGCATTCCATCATTTGCATAAGTTCTATTAACCATTTTGGCTCTGGGGCAATCCTATGGTGAGACCATACTGCATAAGTCAGAATACAGTAAGATTTCCTGTTGTTTGAAACAGTAACTATCTCTAAGGTCCTACCAATGCCATGTCAGGGTAAGGATGAGCAGAATAAAATAAGAAAGTTCAACACATGGCTAATGGGCTGGTGTGGAGGCAAGGTTTTTTTTTGGGGGGGGGACTATGAAGCATTTTGGAAGATGCACTATTTGGAGGAGCACTGGTTGTTTGCCAGGGATAGCCAGCACATGAGTAGGGATGTCACCAATGCATTAGGGCAGACTTTTGATGTGGGAATAAGCAAGAATTTAAACTAGGAAGGGAGCAACATTTTGCTAGGGTACACAACACCAAAGACACATGGGAAGCTTGACGGGCTCTCCTCCACCACATATGAAATGGGGAGAGGGACAGGGTAGGGTGAAAACAGCACAGCGGAGAGGGAAGGTACTGGATCAAAGGGAGTACGGAGTGAGAAGAAAGGGGCCTCAGAGGATAGCAATAGTAATGATAATAGAGAAGAAGTACGGAACAAAGGAGGCAGTGGAAACTGCAGGGGAAGTAACCCAAGAGAAACAAGGGGCCAGATAATAGGAAGATATGGAGCATAGAAAGTAGGAATTTGTAAGTCAACCTGTATGAAGGCAAGGAGCCTGGGAAATAAAATGGGGGAGCACCAGGTGATAACAGCAGAGTCAACATTAGATTTGTTGGAAATACCTGAAACATGGGCCACATAGTACTATGAGTGGGATCTAGCTATTTCTGGCTGCTCTCATTTCAGCAGGGAAAGGATGAAGGAAGAGGAGAGGGGATTGGTCATTCTGGGGGAAAAGGAGGAAGAGGAGCACCATGCTAGGTAGTTAGCAAGGGGTTGCATCTGATCTTCTGTACTTGGAGTGTTGGCATTCCAAGTAATTTTTATGTTGTCTTACGCATGCACAAGCAACATTTTGTGGTAGCTTGGAATAGCAGGTTTTGGAGGTGCGGTCATGTTGTGGCCAGTGGCGCGACTGCTTTTTTAGGCTGGGCTCTTCGGTACAAATGAAATCACATTCTGTCTATGACGACAGTTGAAAAGCATGCCACCAACTTGAAACAGTTTTGCCACTGCAAAAAGGGAGCGACCCATCATTGCATGGCCTGCCTTGCCTGGTGTAACATTTCAATAAACATGGTGGTGGCTATCGCCGTCCGCCTCTCACGGTCCCCAGCAAGCCGACTTCAGGGGGTGGGAAATCCCCCTCTTGGCATACCCCCTCCCCAGTTCATTTGCTGATGGGGGAGCCCAATCCCCATCAGCATATGTGCCCCTTTCCTGTTTTTGTTTGCCAAGGGGGTGCCCAATCCCCCTCAGCATCACCCCCCCAAACACAGACACACTTGCCAATGGGGGCCCAATCCCTGTCGGCTTCAATGCCATCCCCAATCTGCCAAGGGGGTGCCCAATCCCCCTCGGCATCATCCCCCACCAGACACATTTGCTGATGGGGTGCCCAATCCCCCTGTTCAGATATTTACCCCCCCACACATTGCGCCAGCTTTTTCCTAGCACTTCCCCAATTGTGTACCACACTGGGAGCCCACCCCGGTGTGGCTAACATGACCCCCCCAAACAAATGGGACATACTGGGAGCCCACACCAGCGTGCCCAACACCTGCTAAAAAATAAAATGGTCTGCGGTGATTATTATTTTTTTTATTATTAACCTGAAACAAAGAAAACAGTCCCTAGCCATCAGGTCCCCAACCCCAACCCGCACCCACCATCTGCGCACCTGACCTTCACACACCCTCCTCACCCCATACTTACCTCCACAGCCCAGTGCAACGATCTTCAGTGAAGCAGGAACACATCTGCACTCTTCAAAGCTGACCGCGAACTGAAGAAATGTAGGTAACCTGTATAATGGCATAAATGGGGGGTTTTCAACTTAGGTGGATATCTCAGGCACTTTTGTGACTTTTGGCTCCAAATTTTCAACATGGGGTTCTTGGGACCCCACCTCATGAACTCAGTCTCTGTCATTTCATTACTCAGTCCTGAAAGGTGATTTTGTGGTTACTGTGCGGAATCACCTTTTGGGACCAATTAACGAAACAATAGTGTCAGTGTTCATGAGGCGGGCACCCAAAAAGCCTATGCTTTACATTTGGTGAAAAAATTCCAAAAAATGACTATGTTACGAGCGTGCATTATGCAGTTTCTACGCACGCTTGTAACTTCGAGAATCTTTGATATTTTCACTCCAGATTTTCAGCATTGCCATTTTTTCACACCTCCTTATGAACAGTGCAGCTATCATTTTTCACGGCCTGCTGAAATGTGTTTTCACACATGTGGTGCACAATGGCGTGGCCGCTGTGGGAAATTAATGTTCAGGACAGACTAAGAAAATCACAGTGAAACTGTTCATGAGCAGAGGTCCCAAAATGCCTATGTTGAAAATTTGGTGAGAAAATTCCACACAATGACTGTGTTATGAGTGTGTGTTGCACAGTTTCCACACACGCTCGTAACTTCAAGAATTTGTAATACTTTCACCCCAGGTTTATTAACAATGCCATTTCTTCACACCTCCTTTTGAACAGTACAGCTGTCACTTTTCATATCCTGCCCGAAATGTGGTTTCACACATCTGGCGCAGAATGGTGAGGTCACTGTGGGACATCAGCATTCAGGACAGATTAACAAAATCACAGTGCCACTTAAGGTGCTGGATGCCCCACCTCACACCATGCCGGTGACCCGGGTTCGGGAACGGACTCGGGTTGCCAGGGGTCGGCAGGGGGAAGTAGGAGGATCGAGCATCCCCACGGATGCTCTCCTCCTTCGGGGAGGGATACCAGGGGTGTTTAATACACCCAACATCCGGGAGAGCCGGTGGAAGCACTGACTCGCAGGGCAATGGCGGCTTCCATTGGGGGGGGCCAGGGAGGGGAGGACGCCATCTGCACTTGGCAGGCGTGCGTAAGCACGTTCTGCCCGAGCCGGCATCCTCAGCGGTATGGAGGGGAGGAACAGAAAAATGGAAAAACACCACGGTGTTCCTGGATGACGGCCGCTCCAGCCACCCAGTCATAATCACGGGCAGACTCCACTGTGCAAGGTGCTCTGTGGAGGGAAGAGGCAAGTAGGAGTCACCGGAGGCACTCTAGGGGTAGACTCAGTGAGGGAAGGAGAGGAATGGCAAGGGTGACCAGGAGGGGATAAAAATAAATAAAAAAAAAATCATAGTGCCACTGTTAATGAGCAGAGGTCCCAAATGCTTTCATGAGGTGGGGTCACGAAAAGCCCATGTTGAAAATTTGGAGTGCAAATGCCAACAAACGCCTGTGGTGTTAGGGTTTCTAACTATAACGTCCCACCCTGCAGAGACTGACCTGCATCAGGGGTGTGACTTTGGATTGTCGTCTGTAATGCTCACGCCATTTCACCCCCACCCTCACCCTGCAGCCACTGAAAAGGCATCAAGGTGTGCCTTGGACTCTTCAGCCCCAAAGTTCACCCCATTCTCCTATACCTCACCCATCTCAATGTATTTCCTTATGAAATAGGGTGAGCGTAAGGTCCGAGGACACCAAGGCACAACACAATAGTTGTCTGAGTCTGCAGGGTAGGGTTAGGTGAAATGGCATGAGCGTTATGGCCAATGACCCAAAGGCACACCTCAATGCCTACCAGTCTCTGCAGGGTGGTGTGGAGTTGGCTTCACTTCTATTCTTATTATGCATCTCTAACTCCTGCATTACCAATGCCAATGTCAGCAAGACAACATTCGGCATTGGCAAATGCTTGTTAATAAGCTTGACATGATGCTTCAATGAAACAATACCATTGAGCTGCTGGTGTGTGCACAATATATTTCCTGCATTTTGCTGCTAATGTGAGAGTTTACATGAGTGCCAGTGCATAATCGACTTTCTCAGGTCGAGTTTGCATCCTGACCCAAGCGGTGCTTGGAGATCTGAATAAGAGTTTGTTGGCCAGGAGGAAAGGGTTTATTGCTCCAGTAAAACCACAGCAGCAACACACTAAAAGGAAAGTTAAGTAAAGCTGCCAAACACACTTGGTGGAACCTGATGCACAGCAAAAGAAACAAAAAGTGACAGTTCTCAGTTCCCGATTTCAGTAACGTCAGGCTGCCAATTTGAGGGCAGGGAGCAAAGCTGTCTTCAAGAAAAATAATTCAAAGATAACCACCTCCAGAGCACACCAACTTAAGAAGAAGGAGACATCTTCTGACAAAGCCAAATTGGGGTGTTTCTGGTGGGCATGTGTTGCTGGTAGCAGAGAAAGGTAGTCACCTCAGAACAGTATTCACTTTGTACTCAGAGAAACTGAGACATGGCAAACAAAGTGTGAGCTGAGACAGCTGAGGTAACCAAGCTGTGCAGAGCTGTTTAAATGAGACTTGAATCAAGCTGCCTGAGCAAAACAAATGCACAGCTGCAGCAACCAGAGCAACTAGAGTGAAGTCCAATCAACACCAAGGCTGTGATTATAAAAATACAAAACTGTTTATTCTCCATGCTCAGCACCGCTACACAAGCATTTTACAATGTCTCATTCGATGCTTGGAAAACAAGAATAAAAAGAGCAACACCAAATACTCACCCCCAGTAATGAAGCACTGGTGCAAACAAGAGGTCAACAGTGAACGGTGGCAGGAAAATAAGGAAAAGAAGCCACTTTAAGAACTGTTAAATAGCCCTCAAATGTGGGACTGCACTGTGAGTCCAGAGTTTTTGATGAAGATGCAAATTAAAAGAAATAAACTCACATTTGATACTTACTAGTCAGTCAGTGCAAGCAGGGAAAGAAAATAGGAACAAAACAAGACCACCATGAAAACAAGATGTTAGCAAACCTCAGAACAGGAAAGAAAAAGATTACGTAAACTTTTAAACTCTTCTGAGAGAAAGCTGAAAGGTAAAGATAACAGAATCAGAATAGCCTTATATTAAAAGGCAAAAAGGGTAACAACAAAGAAACACATCAGACAAAATTTACACAATCACAACTGAAATTTTAAAAAAACTAGACAAGAAAACAAATAGTAATATGTGGCTAAGCATACATCCAAAAGTGCAAAATGAAGCTGACGGAAAAAGAGAGAAGAAAAGGAATCTAAAAGTGCAAGTCAAAATCAGGAGGCATCCAAAGTGAAGGAGATTTCAAAATTGACCGAAGTATCAAACCTGCCTCCTTGCCAAAAAAATTCACCTTGGTCAACTACCGACAGGGGTTCAACAATTGCTTCTTCCCTGCACCAACCCCCATCCCACAAGAAACTCTTAACACTGGGTCTTCCTAACCCCCCATGCCGCACTTCCCAAGATCAACAGTCCTTCACATTCAGAGCCCCGCAGTGGATCAACTCCCTTCAGGATAACATTGCCAATCTCCCCACACTTGCAGCCTTCAAATTATTAAGCAGCAGCTCTCACTTGGGACCCACTGTGACTGCCACTAGCTACAATCACCTTCTTCCTACCCTCCCTCACTTCCCCCACCCATGTTTCCCCCCTCCCTCCCTCCTACTCCTGACAAGGCCTCTCTGGCTGCTCTTACTACCTGTCTGCTATAGTGACGCTGCCCACTGTATTGCCTGCTGTAGTGATCTAGCTGGTATCTCACTTATCTGTCCCCCCCATGGCTGACTTTATTCCATTCATATCTGTCTTTCTTGTTTATCCACCAACTGTATCATGTACTTATGATTCCTTGTAATATTTATTCTTTATTTGTATGTATTGTCTTGTACTTTCCCTGACGTGGAACCTATGTAAAGAGCTATTAGCTCAAAAGTATTAATCCCAAGAATGTAATAAATAAATAAAATTTCTGCACCTTTATTTATTTATTTATTGTTCAGAAGTACCTTTGACCCAGAGGCTCGTTTAAAGAGGTTCCACGTCATGAACAATGGAGGCAACTGGTACAGTTACAAATTTTAGGGTGAGTTACAGAGGGAGAGGAACAAAGAAACACAGATGGTACATTTAGAGATGGAAATTCAGGTTCTATTCATACTAACAGTCAGGATTGTTTAGACAAAAATACAGCTAGAACAGGTTTGCACAACAGTTCTGTTGTCTAAGTGCCTAGTTTTAGAGCAAAAGTTCACATTTCATAAGCTGAGAAACAGTGCAAAGTGGGGCCGAGGGGGAGATAGAGGCAGGAGAGGGGAGGTGGAGGGGAGTGGGCTGCAGAGTGCTGGGAGGGAAAATGGAAGTACAGAGGAGGCCTTGGAAAATCGCTGTTGAGTTAGGGAGATAGGAAGAACAGAAGAGGCCTAGGATACCTCTGTTGAGCAGAGGAAGGGGGGGTAACAGCCATAGATACAGATAGGTAGTAGTTGGTAGTGGCAGGACAGTGGGGGCAGGGGGTTAGGAAGAGGAAGGAAGCAGGAGGAGGGGAGTAGGGCATGGGAGGAGTTAGCAGCGGAGAAATAGAATCTAAAAATGTGGGAGACGGGGGGCAGAGATTGTGGGGGGGGAGATGTGCCTTAGTGTCAGAGGTTTGCTCCCACAGTCGCAGATACTGGCAGAGGCTAGTAGCATCTGTAGCTTAACTTTAAAGGGGGTTAGCCTGGTTTTCTCATGCAGGTCTTCCCCATGGGCATTAAACCAGAGTGGTGCTCGGTATTCATAAGATTGTTGTCCTTAAGTGGTTTGACAGAAGGGGATTTTAAGGGTGTGCTCATTTACGCCTCTTGTGTTTCTGGCAGCGTAGGGTGTGTGGACAAGATTTCGAACTCCAGGTGGGGTGAGTCCAAGGATGGATTTTTTAGCTAGGAGGCAGACCTGATAGTGGAGTCTACTCTCCAAGCTGAGCCACCCAGATCGTGCATATAGCACGCAGGTGTGAGTCAGCCGGTCAGCACCCAACACCAGCCTGCAGGCCCTGTTTAGTATGGTCTTGATCCACTGCAGAGCAGTGGGTGTACCAGCCCCATACACTACTAGGCCATAATCAATGGTTGATAGCACTGAGCTTGAGACAGCCATTCTTAGCGCTTTGTTGGTAAGGCAGTGTTTATTGCAGTAGAGTAGCCCCAGCTTAGCATTTGCAGTGCTTGCAACCGTATCAATATGTTGGGAGAAAGAGAGAGTGCTATCCAGTGTTACACCTAGATATTTGAAGGTATGAATAATTTCAAGTGGGGATGAGAGATTGTCGTGGATTTGTAGTTGGTAGAATTTGTCTTTATTATGAGCTGATGCAAACAGCATAGTTTTGGTTTTCTTGAGATTGAGAAGTAGTTTAGATTTGAGGAACCATTGCTCTACCTCTGTAAAATTTCCCTGCATATGATTTTCAAGTTCAGTGACTTGAGTATAGTACGGCATCATCAGCGTGTAGCAAGCCATTGTCACTGATTACCTGGGGAGATGCTTTAAGAACAAGCTGAAGAGTAAAGGACCGAGAATTGACCCTTGGGGCACTCTGGTTGTAACTGGCCACATATCTGAAATGACAGATTGAATTTTCACTTGTTGCATTCTCCCTGTGAGGTAGCTCCTGAACCCGGATATGGATTCAGCAGATAAGCCCTTCCGGGAGAGTTGTTGTAGGAGCAGTTCATGATTAACTGTGTCGAAGACCTTGGTAAGGTCTATGAAGGTAGCTCCCACCATGTGCCCTCGATCTAGTGCATTATGAATATAGCTTGTAAATTCAATAAGGGCGGTTGTGGTGCTATGCTGTTTCTGGAAGCCATGTTGCTGATGGCATTGAAGCTGATGTTTGTCTAAGTACTCTGTCAACTGGTCTGACACTATAAGCTCTAGAGCTTTTGTGGGGGGGAGTATTGAAATAGGCCAATAGTTTGAGTGGATTGTGCGGTCACCACTTTTGTGGATGGGTGTGATCATAGCAGCTTTCCATAGGTGAGGAAAATTACCAGTGACCAAGGATAGGTTTAGAATTTTGGTAAGGGGGATGAGGATGGTATCTAGGAAGAGTTTAATGAGCTTAAGATCTAGTATGTCATTGCTGGCGCTTGACTTACCAAGAGCTTTTAGGAGGTACTTTTTTGCTGTCGCTGGAGTGACGATTTTCAGGTAAAATGGTGGAGAGTTTTTTTGAGGGACGCGCCTCCGCCAGCGGGTTGTCATTGCTCATGAGTTGGAGGATATCAGGTGGCAGAACACTGCTGAGGTCAGTGAACACTTTGTTTAGTGTGTTGGCAATAGTTTTGGGGTCTTGGGTGGTGGTACCATCTACCATTAGGATGATGGAAGGAGTTTTATTTGGTTTACCAGAGGGAGTCTTAATATTCTCCCAGAACCTATGACTATCCTCCCAGGATTTGGTAAGCTCAGTTCTGAAGTGTTGGCTTTTTGCCTGCCTAATTGTCCAAGTGCACTTATTGTGCACATTTTTGTATCTCTAAAACTATAGATTGGTTGCAGCTTAAATCCTTTCAGGATATTGATGTCATGTTAAATACCTTTATTACGTTGTATACATTTTTGATAGACATATGGGGACCTCTGAAAAAAATGTGTATTAGTTCTACCAAGAATGAATGGATCACAAAAGAATTGTTAGCTCTTATGAAATTACGAGACCTGAGCTGGAAACATAAACTTAGTAAAGATGCTGATTCTCTCTCTTGGCTTATACAATTTTAAGAAATAGGTGTAAATCAGAAATTAGACAATCTAAAGTAAAATATTTCATAAGTCAACAGAATAAAGCATTTGCTAATTCCAGGCAAACTTGGAAGACATTAAACAGCCAAATGGATAGGGGAAAGAAAGATCAATTAATTTCTCTTCAAAATGATGACTCGCTTATTTTGTGTCCTAAATTGGAAGCAGAAAGTTTTAATAACTATTTTGGAGACCTTGAGAATGTAAGGGTACCCAATCCTGGCATGTGTCTTGAAACAGTTAACAGTCCTAGAGTTCATCTTGATTCATTTTCTAAATTTGTGTTTAATGAGGTGACTCCTGTGACAGTTAGGGATTATTTACTTAGTAATGATCCTAAACCATTTTTGTTGACTGATTTTCTGGATATTCACATATTTAGATTGGGTATCGATACATTTTCTTATCCCCTTACTACCATTTTCAGTTTTTCAATTGTTCATGGTGTGTTTCCAAAATTGTGGAAACACGCAGTTATCAGACCTATTCACAAAGCAGGTAATCCCTCATTAGTTTCTAATTTCCACCCAATAGCTCTTTTACCACCCCTGTCCAAGATTCTCAAGAAAATTATATTAGATCAGACCTTGGAGTATCTTACTAAACATGATTTACTAACGTCCTGTCAGCATGGTTTTAAGGCAGGGCATAATACTGAAACGGCCTTGGTGAGGTTCACCAGTGACATCCAGAAAGTCCTTGATAAAGGGCACTCGGTTGCTGCTCTTTTGTGGACCTCACCAAGGCCTTTGCTCTTGTGGAGCACAGCGTGCTTCCTTGTATTATGCAACAAATGCACTTTTCTGATGAAGTGATTAAATGGTTCTCCCATTATTTCGTAGATAGGTCACATGTGACATCAATACAAGGTTATTCTTGTTCTTCCAAGTTAATCAGATGTGGTGTCCCCCAAGGATTTATCTTGGGCCCACTTATTTTCTCACTTCTCATGAACGGTGCTCCATCCTAGTGTTCTTCTAGCTCTACTATAATGTTTGCAGATGAAGCAGTTATTTACTAAGATAGTTTAAACTCAAAGGAGGCCTTGGATAAACTCCAGACTAACTTTGATTCATTCCAAATCTGGCTGCTTGCAAATTCTCTTGTGCTTAACCCAGCAAAAACAAAAATCATGCTTTTCTCGAGTAAAAAGATCAGTTTTTCTAATCTTCCATCCATCTGCGACATTAAGGGAAATTCCATTGAATATGTTGACACATTTAAATATTTGGGACTCATTTTTGACACTAATCTCATTTTTGAACATGTTTTTTCTATCATAAAAAAACTACATCAAAGACTTGGATGTCTTTACAGGATTAAGCATTATTTAACTCCTGAATCTAGGAGGCTCTTAGCAAATACTTTCCTCTTTAGTGCTGTTGACTATGGGTTGGTTGCTTATGCTTCTATAAGTACTAAACTATTAGGAAAATTGACAATTACTTTTAATTCTATACTGAGGTTTATGCTCTTAGTTCCTGCCCCAACCCATCACTGTTTATTATGTTGATAGCGCGCATGCACAAAAAATATATTGCGGCAGCTTGCCAGAAGCAGGTTGTGGAGGCGCGGCACTGTTGTGGCCAATGCCCCCACAGCCTTTAAAGGCTTGGCCTGCTTTTCCCAATGGGATTGCACGCTGCTGCTGACACTAGTTCAGCCAGTGTGCCACCACCTTGAAATGTTTCAGCCGCTGCAATCAGGGGCCGCCTCGTCATTGCAGCATCAGTCATTCCGCTGCAATGAGGGAGCAACCCGTCATTGCTGGGTGGAATGTTGGTGCTGTAAAAATGTTTATGAATATGGTGGTGGCTTGCCGCCATGTTCACAAACAATATTACTGAGCCTTCAGTGCCGAGGGGGTGCCCAGTCCCCCTCGGCAGCATGTGCCACCCCACAACAGTGTGTGTGTGTTTGCCAAAGGGGGCCCCAATCCCCATCAGCTGCAGTCCCTGCGTGAGTTCAGGTTGCTGATGGGGAACCCACTCCCTGTCAGCATAATGGCCCCCCCACCAAAATGGTTGGTTTATGCCAAGGGGATGTCCAGTCCTCCTCGGCTCTCGTCCCCCTCCAGCACTGAATATGTGCCAATGGGGGTACCCAATTCCCCGTCAGCTACAGCCCCCCAAACATTCAGGTGGCATGCTGGGAGCCCACCCCAGTGTGCCCAATGCCCTTTGTGCTGATGGAGGTGCCCAATCCCCCATCAGCTACAGCCTCCCCAAACATTCAGGTGGCATACTGGGAGCCCAC
Organism: Neoceratodus forsteri; assembly: GCA_016271365.2. Lineage (NCBI taxonomy): Eukaryota > Metazoa > Chordata > Ceratodontiformes > Ceratodontidae > Neoceratodus > Neoceratodus forsteri. The sequence goes on along the minus strand of CM028133.1, from coordinate 76,869,401 downwards.
CCCAGCATGCCCAATGCCCATGTAAAGAAAAAAACCATCCCACAATGTTTTTTTTTCTTGTTTAAACCTGTAAAAAAAGAAAACAGTACCTCGTGGTCTCCCTGGCCCCTCCCACACCCCGCGCTCACCCACTGTGCACCCTGCCTCCCCACACACCCCCCCTCACCCCATACTTACCTCTAGAGTCTGGCACGATGATCTTCAGTGGACTGGGAACACATCTGCACTCTTCAAAGCCAACCATGAACTGAGAAAATGTCGGTAAGCTGTATAATGCCATAAAAAGGTTTTTTTCAACATTTTTGCATATCTCAGGTGTTTTTTTGAATTTTGGCACCATATTTTCAACATGGGGTCATTGGGCCTCCTCCTCATGAATTCAGCCACTGTCATGGTGTTAATCAGTCCCGAAAAGTTGATTTCACGGTCACTGCGCGGAATCACCTTTCAGAACCGATTAATGAAATGATGGTGCCAGTGTTCATGAGGTGGGGTCTCAAAAAGTCTATGTTGCAAATTTGGTGGGAAAAATAAAAAAAAAATGACTGTTTTATGAGCATGCATTGTGCAGTTGCTATGCACGCATGTAACTTCGCCAGTTTGCAATATTTTCACTCCAGATTTTCAACATTGCCATTTTTTATGCACCACCTTATGAACAGTACAGCTGTCACTTTTCACATCCTGGCTGAAATGTGTTTTCACTCTTCCAGTGCAGAATAGCATAGTCGCTGTGGGAAATCTGTGTTTGGGACACATTAATAAAATCACAGTGACACTGTTCATGAGCAGAGGTCCTAAAATTCCTATGCTGAAAATTTTGTGATGAAACTCCATAAAATTACTGTGTTATGAGCGTGCTTTGTGCAGTTTCCATGCACCCTTGTAACTTCACAAATTAGTAATATTTTCATGCCAAATTTTCAACACTGACATTTTTTCACACCTTCTATGAACAGTACAGTTGTCATTTTTCACATCCTGGCCAAAATGTGTTTTTCATGCTTCCAGCACAGAATACCGCAGTCGCTGTTGCAAATCAGTGTTTGGGACAGATTAGGATCGAGCGAGTGAGAGAAGGGGAGTGACCGAGCTCAACTGAGTTCTGTTGGGACTGCTGTGAATTTCTTTGTGGGCAGGAAAAGGCACCAATACAGGCAGGAGCCCAGTACAAAAGGGCAGCCTGCAGTGCTGGGAGACACAGAATGAGTGAGTGAGAGAGAGGGAGTGAGCGAGCTCAATGAAGCTCTATCGTGACTGCTGCGGATTTCTTTGTGGGCAGAAAAAGACGGCAGTGCAGGCAGGAGCCTAGTACAAAAGGGCAGCCTGCAGTGGCGGGAGAAACAGAATGAGTGAGTGAGAGAGGGGGGATTGAGCAAGCTCAATGGAGCTCTATCGTGACTGCTGCGGATTTCTTTGTGGGCAGAAAAAGACGGCAATGCAGGCAGGAGCCTAGTACAAAAGGGAAGCCTGCAGCACTGGGAGACACAGAACAAGCGAGTGAGGGAGGGGAGTGAGTGAGCTCAACAGAGCTTTGTTGGGACTGCTGCAGATTTCTTTGTGGACAAAAAAAAAAAAAGCGACAATGCAGGCAGGAGCCCAGTACAAAAGGGCAGCCTGCAGTGCTGGCAGAAATGGAACGAGCATGTGGGGGGGTGAGCAAGCTCAACGGAGCTCTGTCAGGACTGCTGCAAATTTCTTTGAGGACAGAAAAAGGCGCCAACAGAGGCAGGAGCCCAGTACAAAAGAACAGCCTGCAGCGCTGGGAGAAACACAATGAGCAAGTGAGAGAGGGGGAGTGAGTGAGCTCAACAAATCTGTGTTGGGACTGCTGCATATTTCTTTGTGGGCAGAAAAAGCCACCAACAGTGCCAGGAGCTCAGTACAAAAGGGCAGCCTGCAGCACCAGAAGAAACCGAATGAAGGCGTGGGAGAGGAGGAGGAGTGAGCCACCTCAACGGAGCTCTGTCAGGACAGCTGCGGATTTCTTTGTGGGCAGAAAAAGGTGCCAGTGCAGGCAGGAGCCCAGTACAAAAGGGCAGCCTGCAGCACTGGGAGAAACAGAATGAGCAAGTGACAGAGGGCCAGTGAGCGAGCTCAACGGAACGAAGCAATCAACATTTGGCATTGACAAATGCTTGTTGTTAAAATCTTCCAATTGCCTTTCTCTTACAAATAGAATTCAGTTTAAGAAGTGTCTCTTCCTATTTAAAATCAAAGCTGGCCTGTTACCTAATTTGGTGAACTTACTTTTTTCAAGATATTTTAATTCTAATTGCACTAGAACTCAGTCAAATTTTACACTTAATGTTTCATTTTTTAGAGAACTTTATTTCAACGTTTATTATTATACAAGGGACCAAGTTTTCTTTAATTCACTCCCATGTGATTTATCAATCTGTAATTCTGTACTTTCTTTTAAATTTAAGTTAAAAAAGTACTTACAGTGTACTCAAGAATGTATTTGTTAATTGTCGTTTTGTGAAGTGTTCTAATGTGTTGTATATGTTATTGTTTTTGTCTTTGTTTTTTGTAATGCTTGTCATCTGTGAAAACGGGCAGGTTGCTCATCAGACTTATAAGGGTAAAAAATAAAATGAAATTAAATTAAATGAAAATCTCTGTGTGTCAACCAGGGAGTTGGTTTTTTTGGCTTTAGCCCTTAACTCATCTCTGTCTTTCATCATTTCTATGATTTGAGTGGATATCCAGGGGTTACAAGAGCCATGTATCTTTCATTTAGTGATGGGGGGCATAGATATTACAGGATTCATTGAATTTATGTATGAATCCTTCAAGTGTAGTGTCAACATCAGTTAAATTGTCAATAAAGCTCCAGTCTTGTCACTCAAGGTGTGATTTTAACACAGCCAGTTTTCCTTTATATAGTAGTCTGCTCATAATTGTTCTAGTGGGTACCTTGGGAGACTTATTTGGCCAGCAAATGAGTATGGGAGAATGGTCACTGAGGGAGTCCAAGAGGACAGTAGTGTGAGTTATTCTGTGCGGCCGGTTGGTGATAATCCAGTCAGTCAGTGACACAGTTCCTGTGCAGTAGTTTAGGCGCATGGGGGAGCTCACAGTTTGTGTCATACTTAGAGCCAACACAGCATCTTTATAGGGGGCAGTGTCTGGTGCTAACCAGTTTATATTAAAATCCCCTATCATTATCAGTTCAGAATTTTGGTGGGAGTTTGAAATGAAGTTTTGAATAACCTTGTAACCATTGGATTGATCCTGAGGTGGGATGTAAACTGAGACCAACGTAATTGTTTTACCATTTGTGCCAAGTAATACTTTTATTGCTAGCAGTTGGGTTCCACAGATAGTGATAATAGGAGGGAGCAGTTTAGCCCTGATGTGTTCCTTTAGGTAGAGAACGCATCCACCCCTACGTTTGCCCACCCTGTCTAGTCGGAAAGGAGGTGTAACCAGGGAGCTGGAAGGCTGAGTAAGGGATCTTAGGATTGAGCCAAGTCTCAGCCTTGAGTAGAACCTGAAAAAAGACCAGATCCAGAACAGGAATCCAATTCAAAAACTAAAGTTGAAGACCCCCCACCCGCAGGCACTACAGTTAATGGCAAGTGTGAACACTTTACAAGAAAGCATGGAGAAAATAAACAAGTGGCTGTTAGTATAAAGAAGATTAACATTACAGTGAGCAATGCCAAGAATGAAGTGGAAACAGAAATACAAAGGAAAACGAGTTAGAGAAAAAGACAGTCTAGCCTGGTAGACAACTTAAATCCATTAGTGCAGGATATCCAAACAACAAAAAATCAACAGCACACATTTAAAATCAAACTGGAATATCAAGTAAATAGATAGCAAAGGAAGAATGTCAGGATTTTTTGTTTAATCACAATTTGGGAAAAACCAAGGACATTGCAGGAGGTTCTAACTGAACTTTTCAATGCAGTACTGAAAGATGACAAAAAAAAACTCCAGTCATATGTAACCACCACCCCCCCATCCCCCCGCTACTTTGCACAGTAAGCTGCACCTTGGTACCCTCGACTGGGCACCCAAACTACTTCAGGCAATTGCTGGTACCATCCCTAGCTTTGGGAATGTATACCAGGCCCACTATTCCTAGAGGTCAGAAAGGTGTGGGAGTGTACAAAAGCAAAACTACAAATGGCCACTATAAACCCAGGTCCTGAAGAGAGAACATTTTGCTAGGGCTACACTAGGTCTGTACTTCTGGAGGGTACCCAGTAATTACACACAGGAAGCAGTAACATGAATGTCCAAACCAGGTTGGGGTTCTAGAGCGTGACTTTATTCTAAAAATGGTACAATAAAGCAAAGGTGGACCCCCAAGGTTTACACATCATGGCACAAGGCAATGGCAGAACAACAGAAATCTGTAGTGGACAGAAACTCTAAATATCCCATATTTCACAGGACCTCAAATTCTCTTCCGCAGCAATGGCTTCCACTGAAACACACATTTTCTTCTACTGGCACTTGCCACAACTGAGCACATTTCCTATATGGCATAGGATTTAACATTTGGCCACAATGGAGCACACTGGTGCTCAAAATTAGAACAACCAAGCCTGCACGGAGGAGCTGAGGGTTGAGGCACTGGGCGCCACACCTCATGCCATGCCAGCGACCCAGGATCTGGAGTGAGCTCGGGGGTCAGCAGGGTGGATCGGATTGAGCACCCGCTGGGCTGCTCTCCTATCCTGGGGAAGGGGTTTGGGGTGTCTGGTGCACCAGCAGCCCCTGGTGGAGACCAGGGGCACTGCCAAGCACTAGACAGCATGTAATTGGCATGGCCGGACATCGGTAGGGTTGCTGTGTGCCACTCAGGGTGTGCACCATGCAAGGGGAGGGAGAGAGAAGGGGGGATGAGCACACACTAAGTGGAAAAGGCCCCTCCCACCGGATAGGCACTGGATCCTCCAGTGCCATCGCTGCCACATGCCCAATGCTGGTTCTCTGCCACTGCCCCTTTGATCTCCCCGGGGCTGTAGCCCCCTGTGTCCCCAGGGAGTCGTAATGTCTCTGAAGATGGTGAGGAACACAGCAAGCAGTAGAGCTACTTCGGCAAGTGAGGTAGCCCGAGAGAGTTCTGGTTGGGTGAGGAGAGAAGGAGAATTAGGAAAAAGAAAATTAGAACAACCCACACCAGGGGGTAAACCTTTTCTTCAGGCGTTGGCTACCATGTCCTGAATATCCAGGCACCCTTATGGAACCTGTAATGCTGAATTAGTCACTCCAGATGGGGGGCTGCCCACCTTTTGCTTCCACATCCATACCCAGCCATTCTTTCAGAGTTACACCTCAACATTTCTAGTAAAAAGTTAGCAATATGCATACTGAAATGTCTTTCACATGCTGCATAAGAACAACACTACTTCTGAGTATAGAATTAGAGTCCTGAACAATGTGTTAAGTCTCTCTGGAGACTCCACGATTGTCAGACAACTTTAAAAGGCATGAGAACAGTCTCAACTTAAAACAAACTGGTGTAATTTTCTCTTTATCAGAGTACACTCAAAGAAAGAACAGATATTTTCCTCCTGGGAAGCACAAAGTCAGATTACTCACAACTGGAAAACAACAGGCAGCTTCAAAGTCCTGGATCAAATAGGGGATTGCCCCGTTATCCATTCTGGCAGTCCTTCTCATCTCTCTGGGGATTAAAAATCCAGAACTCCTGCTAGAGAATGGTTTCCACCACTTCTCTTGGCAGGCAGATGTTGCTCAGCACTGGGGTGAGAAAATAGGCTCTCCTCATAGAGTCCACACTGCAGCTCCTCACTCCTCCAACTGCTTACACTGAACTCTACTTAAAGACTAACTGAAGATTCTAAAGCTCCCCACTCACAGCCAGCTACCGTGGCTTATGCTGCTGTGAGAGTTCTAAATTACATCACCTCTCTCATCTCAGCTGAGATCAAGTAAACAGAGGGGGAGCAGGTGAAAAACCATTTAACCAGTTATTCACCAGCTGCCTTCCCTACCTAGCACTGACACTGATGGGATTCCAGTAACCCCAGGGGACTGGGTGATTACACATAGACAGAGCCCACTGTTTGCCCCAAAAAAAAGAGATGGACAAAAATTCACCACAACCTGCTAACGCTACACTTTTTAATATCAGATGACAAGACACAAATATTGCAAGCTTATAAAGGAGATCACAGAAACTTGAGCCACAGAGAATAATGACTCGGGCTTGTCATTCACAGGTTACACAATGTTTAGACAGGAGACAGGACAGAGGGAAAGGGAAGGGGGTGTAGCCCTATATGTCATGGAGGATATAGAGGTTGTGGAGGATGGGCATATCAGGGGAGGCAAAGGGGAAACAGAGTTGCTGTGAGTTCACCTTATGGTACAGTACCCACAGGCAAAAACAATATGGTATGCATGATCTTTAGACCACCAAGACAAGGGGAAGTGAAAGAGATAGGGAGCTCAGGGAAGAGCTGTCATAGGTGGAAGTGGTGGTGGTGGTGGGTCATCTGAATGTGTTGGCTATCAACTGGGGCATTCCAGTGGCTAGGTGCACCAGAAGTGAGGCCCTGCTGGATACATTGCAGGACTGCCTGCTGATGCAGCTGGCTAAGGAACCCACTTAGCGGGTGGCTGTTCTTAATTTGGTACTCACCAACTCTGAGATAGTGAGTGGAGTGAGGGTAGGGGAGCCACTGATGTCCAACAACTGTAACTCAGTTTGGTTCAGGCTGGCCCTCAGGACCAGCATGCCCCTAACAAAAACTGAAGCCCTAAATTTCAGAAGAGCTGACTTCAACCAGATGAGGGGGCTAGTCCGAGAAAGTTGACCAGGATGGACAGCATTGGAGGTGTAGAGGAAAGATGGGGGAGCAATCAAAGGGATCATTCTCAAGGCAACAAAGTCATGCATGAGAATTGTTACAAAAGAAGCAGGTCCAAGAGATCAGTATGGTTCTCAGAAAGGGTAAAAGAAGCAGTAAGGGCCAAGAAAAAAGCTTTCAGCAGGTACAAGGAAAAGCAGGGAGGAGGAGGAATGGGGACAATGCCAAATACAAACTCAGAAGGCAAAGAGGAGGGTCAGGGAGGCAAAGGCAGAAGTGGAGCTGTGTACTGCAGAGGGGGTCAAGGGTGGGGAAAAACAATTCCATAGATATATTAAGAAAAAGGAAGCAAGGAGGGTATTGTTAGGCTACGAGGCGGGTACTAGAGGACTCTGAACAAAAGACAGCTGTCCTTAACTGACAGAGTCACTGATCAAACAGTCCTTGTGGACTACCTAGAGAGCAATGGTCTACAGGATAGTAAACAGCATGGTTTGTGGCAGAGAGGTCTTGTCAGAGCAACCTGATAGTTTTATTTGACTGGTAATAGAGGTAGTAGATAAGGGACATGCTTTGAATTTACTCTACTTTGATTTCAGTAAGGCTTTTCACTGGGTGCCACAGAAAAGATTTCTGAAGAAGCAGAAGGTCCTGGGCATGGCTAGTGACATAGTTAGTTGGGTAGGGAAATGGTTGAAGGAGAGACAGCAGAGGGTGATGGTAAATTGGGTCAAATTGGAGAAGAGGGAGGTTACGAGTGGGGTGTCGTATGGATCTGTCCTGGATCCTGTCCACTTCAATGTGTTCATCAGTGACATTGAAGAGGGCATCCAGAGAAAGTTGTGTCTCACTGTAGATGACACGAAGCTCTGTGGAAGGGTAGATAGTGATAAAGGGATCAGGGAGGTGTAGAGGGATCTAGAAAGGCTAGAGAGGTGGTCTACAGTTTGGCAGTTTAAACCAATGCCACATAATTTAAGGTTATGCAGCCAGGAAAACACTACCTCTATAAAGGTCGTTGATAAGGCTGCATCTGGAATACTGTGCTCTGTCCTAGACTCTTAGATACATAGATACATAGACAGTGTCAGCAGATAAGGGCCTATGGCCCACCTAGTCTGCCCATTTGAGTTTGTCCTCAGCCAAGAAAGGACAGGCTGGAAACAGTGCAATGCAGGGTGACCACAATGATTCAGTGCCAGTAGAGTAGATCTTATAAAGATGGTCTCAAGGCACTGAACATGTACTCACTGCAGATCGGGCTGGGGGGGTTATGATAGAGACCTTTAAGTTCCTGAAGGGAATAAACAAGGTGAACTACTGGGAACTATTTAGTAGGAATACAGAGTCAAGAATCCAAGGATACATCCTCCCCCCAAGGCTGAAATATTTTGCTTTTGGAACCAGGGATACCCTGAAGATATGGTATGAGATTAGGGCACTTCTACCCTTGAGGGAAATTTTTTATTACTTTAGACAATTAACAAGTGAAAGATACTTCTTCCCAGCAACATTAGACCATGCCTTCAAAGAATGAAGTTTAAGAGGAGGTGTGGAAAGGATGAGAAGGGACTTGGCAAGGTTGGAGGAATGGTCAGAAGTATGGCAGCTTGGATTCAGTGCAAAGAAGTGCAAAGTAATGCACCTGGGAAACAAAAACCCAGGGGAAGATTACACAATGGGTAGTAACAACAACAAAAATGGAAAGGGACCTGGGGGTAATCATGTCAGATGACCTTAAGGTTGGCAAGCAATGTGAGAAGGTAGTAGGGAGGGCAGGGGGGATACTAGGATGTATAGGGAGAGGCATCACCAGCAGAAAACAGAAAGTTGTTATCCACCTGTACAGACAGTTGGTGAGACCCCATCTGGAGTACTACGTCCAGTTCTGGAGACCCCATCTCCGCAAGGACATAGACAGGATGGAGGTAGTTCAGAGGAGGGCAACTAAAATGGTGCAGGGTCTGCAAGAGAAGCCATACAAGGAGAGGCTAAAGGAGCTTAATATGTATACCCTTGAGGAAAGGAGGGAGAGGGGGGACATGATAGAAATGATTAAGGACCTCAGTGGAATCAACAAAGTCCAAGAGGGTAGCATCTTTCAGAAGAAGAGATGTGCAAGAACAAGGGGACATAATTTGAAGATGAGGGGGAACGGCTCAGGGGCAATGTGAGGAAGTACTTTTTCACAGAGAGGGTGGTGGACGCATGGAACAGCCTTCCTGAGGAGGTTGTGGGGTCTAAAACTGTGGGAGAATTCAAGAATGCATGGGACAGACATAAGGCAATTTTTGTGGGGGATAGGAAGAAATAGGCTATTGGTTAACTAGGATCTGCAGCTTATCCTCTAGGTAGGGAAATGGGCAGACTAGGTGGGCCAAGCAGTCCTTATCTGCCATGAAAGTCTATGTTTCTATGAGGGCTAACATTGATACACCAATTCCTGGATGCCCAGGGAGTTGTGAGTTTTGCCTCTTTACAATCCAGCTTTCAACTTCCAAGCTCACACCATTGTAGGTACTTGCAGGTTAGAACATACCTAATGCAAAAGCAACCACCCTGAAATGTTCTCCTGAATCCTGTCTTACATATGATGACAATCTTATTGATGCCATTCAGGGTAGTGAAAATGCACACTTGATAGGGTTTATTTATGGAGCAATAAGAACACACTGGCCTGATTCCACAAAAAAAATTGGACATCTGGAACCAGGAATAAAATATCCAGCTGACTTATGAGAAATGGCTGGAGCCAATTCTACCCTCCATGAAAATCTCACAAGCTCCATATTGGACAGAATTTATATGGAAGTGTAGAATCCGTTTCTTTAATACTCCAGATAAACTAGTCACGTTTTTGCCAGACAGTTACGGGGCATGCTGGAGAGGTTGTGGGGAAGGGTTAGCTAATATGACCCACATTTTGGGGGGCTGTCCAAAACTAACAGTATATTGGTAGGAAATAGAGAACAGTATACAAAAAATAGTAGAAACTGATATGTATTTATTTATCTATTTAACATTCTTTAGGATTACAACCTTTGAGTCAGGGACTCATTTACAAAGGCTCCGCATCCGAGTACAAAAAACAGAACATACATAGTACAAAGTAACAGCAAGATGGTTTTACACTAGGGTTATACACACAATGCTATAGTAAACAACTATAGTGCATGGATAATAGTTACATACATACAAGTTTCAAAACAACAGAGTAGTTATTTGACCCCAACATTAGTTATTCTTTATATTGGAGAGGAGGACAAAATCCCACCTAGCAGGAGTATATTATACCTATATTTGGCAGCAGCAAAAAAAGTAATAACCCACTTTTGGCATACCAACAAACACCCTACATTAGATTTATGGCATTCAATAATGAATGAGGTATATTGCCTGGAGCAGAGTATTGCCAAGAGGAAGGGAAGAACTAAACAGTTTGAACTAACGTGGAGGCCCCGGGTATTTTACATCACCCAGCTAGATGAATCATTTGTCCCTTAAACGTCATTGTAATAAAGAACAATGTAATGATCATACTTAAGATACTAAATACTGTATAGCAGAATCTGTAACCTTCCTTCTGTAGCATTAATGTAAAACAGGCTTATATAAAGTAAAGAAAGTGTCATATTAATTTATAAAAATGTATGCAGTATGTACCCTGTAATGATGCTACTGTATATATGCTGTAAAGCTGTTGTAAAATGGAAAAGTAAAAAAAAATAAAGAATATTTAAAAAAAAGGATCCTAGGTTACGAGTGGAGACAGGTGGCAGGAAAGTTCAAGAGGGATGTGAGGAGGTTATGTTTCATGGAAAGGGTGGTGGAGCCATGTAACAGTCTGCCAGCGGAGGTGGTGGGCACAGAGACCATAAATGGTTTCCAAGCATGGCTGGGACAGAGTGAAGAGTTTTGTGGTTGCTCAGGACAGTAGCAGTAGGGAGGGGAGCAGGGTGTGGACCGGGAGGGATAAAACCCCATATGGACAATAGTTCCAACGGCAGATAGGGAACTCCTGCAGACTAGATGGACCTTTGGCCTTTTTTTTCCATCATTGTCTCTTGCACATTTTAATGCTTCTGAAACTCAGCCCTTAACAGTGCGCAGAATGGGTCAGTGCCCCGCACACTGTCAAGGGCTGGGATACAGTCCCTCCCCAGCCCCGATCCCCACAAGCTGGAACACAATAGTCAACCCTGGTGGTCCAGTGGACCATCCCTAGCCTTGATCCATATACTCATGTACCAAAAAGATAACCCTGGTTTTCCAGTGGACCCTTCCCATTCCCGATCACTGTAGGCATGTATAAAACACTAACCCTGGTGATCTGTTGGAGCCTTCCTATTCCCGATCACTGTAGGCATGTATAAAACACTAACCCTGGTGATCTGTTGGAGCCTTCCTATTCCCAGTCCCCATAGGAATGTAAAAAACACTAACCCTGGTGATCTGTTGGAGCCTTCCTATTCCCAGTCCCCATAGAAATGTATAAAACACTAACCCTGGTGATCTGTTGGAGCCTTCCTATTCCCAGTCCCCATAGGAATGTATAAAACACTAACCCTGGTGATCTGTTGGAGCCTTCCTATTCCCAGTCCCCATAGGAATGTATAAAACACTAACCCTGGTGATCTGTTGGAGCCTTCCTATTCCCAGTCCCCATAGGAATGTATAAAACACTAACCCTGGTGATCTGTTGGAGCCTTCCTATTCCCAGTCCCCATAGGAATGTATAAAACACTAACCCTGGTGATCTGTTGGAGCCTTCCTATTCCCAGTCCCCATAGGAATGTATAAAACACTAACCCTGGTGATCTGTTGGAGCCTTCCTATTCCCAGTCCCCATAGGAATGTATAAAACACTAACCCTGGTGATCTGTTGGAGCCTTCCCATTCCCGATCACTGTAGGCATGTATAAAACACTGACCCTGGTGATCTGTTGGAGCCTTCCTATTCCCAGTCCCCATAGGAATGTATAAAACACTAACCCTGGTGATCTGTTGGAGCCTTCCCATTCCCGATCACTGTAGGCATGTATAAAACACTGACCCTGGTGATCTGTTGGAGCCTTCCTATTCCCAGTCCCCATAGGAATGTATAAAACACTAACCCTGGTGATCTGTTGGACCCTTCCCATTCCCGATCACTGTAGGAATGTATAAAACACTGACCCTGGTAGACCAATGGACACTCCCCAGTCCCAATCCCCTCAGGTAGCAAACAATGCCATCTCTGGTAGTCCAGTGGCCCCCATTCCCTGATCGTCATCTGACTAGACAGTAAAATTCCTGATAGTCTAGTGGCCCCCCACCCCAACAGGCAGTGACCCACCACCCCACTCCCCTTCAACTAAACAGAAGCTGGAGACCAGCACAGCCCTCCTCACACCACCACAGCTAGCTGCCGACTGACTGCACCGATCATGTACAGTACACAGTATGCGCCCATTGCTTGATCATGGATTGGGGGGAGTGGAGTGGTGGGTCACTGCCTGTCGAGGTGGGGGATCAGGAATGGAGAGGGTCCACTGGACCAGCAGGGTTAGTGATTTCTACATGCCTATGGGGACCAAGAATGGGGAGGATCCACTAGACCACTAGGGTTAGTGTTTTTTACATGCCTACAGGGATCATGAATGGGGATGGTCCACTGGACTACCAGGGTTAGTGATTACTCCATGCCTGCTGGGATCAAGAATAGGGAGAGCCTAGTGGACCATCAGGGTTAGTGAGTTCTATATGCCCATGGAGATCAGAAATGGGCAGGGTCCACTGGACCACCAAGATTAATTGTTTTTGACACTTGAATGGCGATCGGAGCTTGGGTGGGGGGTTCTGACCAAGTGCACTTGGCCCCTGTACTAGCATGCATATGAGCCCATAATGGGCATGCAAATGGCCCCTTAGCACTGTGCATGCACAATGAGCTCATTTGCATGATTGGGCTGAATATCGCCCATGGGGGCTGCAGGGCTAACCAGTGTGCACTGCACTTTATCCCTATGGGCAGTCTTCAGCCTTGCCCCCAGTAGCGCTGTGCCAAACATGGCAACCGCAGGCTGTGTTCCATGCTAGCAGGGTCCCATATTCAAACAGATAATGTTATCAGTTCAGATTGTGCTGTCTGTTTGAACATTGCGCCAAAGTGAGCTGGTGCTATTTGCTATATGCATGGCACACCTGTCTGCACGTGCAGCAGACTAGCTTTGAAAATGGGACCTATGGACTCTGAAAAAACTATTTGCGCCTATACACTATGAAAAGAAGTAATCAAAGCTTACATCATTTTCCAGCCCAACTGAAGATATTTCTCAAAAAACAAATTAACATCTATGACTGCTCTCTAAAGTAACTTTAGGTCACTTGAAAACTGGTTCTTCAACAATAAACTGGTCCTGAGTTATAAAAAAACAAACATCATGCTCATCTCTAGCCTCCCACTGAAGAGAAACGTTCCACCCTTTGTGATCTGAAATGGCCAAGGTCAAAACTTTGAACAGGTGGAGATCTTCAAATATCTTGGAGCAACTCTGGATGACACCTTATCTTTTGCACTCCATGTTGACAGTCTGGTAACCATAGTTAACAGAAGACTGGATGCCTTGTTCTGGAAATGAGCAGTTATAAATAAATAAAATAAAATAACAGGAATAATTTCACTGGGGATGCTAGACACCTCATTGTGGCCAGGTTATGGTCTCCCAGTCTACACTGCAGCCTGTGACACGGTGACAAACAGAGTAAAGCTGATCTGTAATAAGGTGTGCCACTTTGTGCTCGGTGCAGATGACCACACTCATAGTTGTACCCTGTGTTTTAAATCTAGTATGGGCCTCACAGTGCTACGTATAGGCCCTACCAGGTCATTTGAGTGTGTTGCCATGCTAGGGGGTGCTGGCATGGGTTACAGGATCCTCCTGCTCTGCTGCCCACCAGGTGATGAGAGAGAATTCCTGTGGGAGATCAGAGACTTTGTCGCCAGCCTGGTGTTGGAGTCCCCCAGATGGTTAATTCTGGGGGTTTCAATGCCTGAGTCAATGATGGACTCTCTGCATTTGGATGCAATCTCCTGCAGAGTATGGAGGCACTGGGCCTGGCACAGGTTGTCACCTCACTGACCCACTTGTGTGGCCACACACCAGATCTGGTGTTGATTTTGGGCCTTGAGGTCAGAGATCTCAGTATAGATCCAGTAGTTTGGTCAGATCACAGCACCCTGGGGTTCATGTTTGGGCCCCCCCATTGGGTCCATCCTCCACAGAGATGGTCCGGTACCGCCCTTTATGGGGATTGCCCCCAGCAGGACGGCAGGACTACAAGCAGTGCTGGACCTATTGAGTGTGGAGGCTGCTTGTGCAATTGGAATGGAGGAGGTAGTGGCAGCCTGTAATGGGGCTGTCACTGTCACATTTGATTTGATTACACCCATTCATGTCTGACCCTTATAAACTCACCAGAGACCTCCCTGGATTGATGGGGAACTTAGGGAATTAAAGATTAAGGGTCGGAGGTTTGAGAGATGCCGGAGGAGATCTGGCCTGATGGAGGATAAATTGGCCATGAGGTCACATTATGGTGACTACCGTGGGGCAATCTCCCGAAAGAAGGCAGACTTTCTGTCCAGGGAGATTGCTGTGGCAAGGAACAGACTAGCTCCCCTCTTCTGTATGGTAGATGGGTTATTACATCCAGCCTGTCTCTGGATGGGAGGAGCAGGTTCAAGCACAAAGTGTGGGGAGTTTGCTGTGTTCTTTGCTGACAAAGTGTCCTCTATCAGGACAGAGATATTTTCCAGTGAAGGGTTTCCGGGGTTCAGCCTGAGGCATATCAGAGCACCCCTCTTGTATGGGCTGAGTTTGATCCAGTTGGGTGGAGGAGGTGGCTGAGATTGTCTCGAGGTTGCGACCAACACATTGTGATCTTGACCAAGGTCAACCCGACTGTTGATTGGATGTTTGGACCCGATAGGATCTGTGGTTACTGAGATTGTCCAGAGCTCCTTGGGGAGTGAAATCTTTCCTATGGCACTGAAGGAGGCCTTGGTTAGACCCCATTGAAGAAACCCTCATTGGACCCAGAGTGTCTCAGCAACTACAGACTGGTCTCTAACCTCCCATTTTTAGGGAAGGTTACAGAAAAAGTGGTAGCCATCCAGCTTGAGATGTGTCTTACCTCCTCTCCCCTTATAAATTTTTCTAATCTGGATTTAGAGCTGAGCATAGTATGGAGACTGCCCTGGTAAAGGTGCTTAATGATCTCCTAATGGTGAGAGACAGGAGAGCGCGTACCATCTTGGTCCTCGTGGATCTCTCAGCAGCCTTTATCACCATGGACCATGAAGTGCTGCTTGTCCACCTGCAGTACTGGTGTCGCCTGTCCGGTAATGTCATCAACTGGGTCAGGTCATATCTGACAGGCAGAGTGCAGAGGGAGATGAGGGGTTAGCCTCATCTGACCCAAAGCCTCTGCTCTGTGGAGTTCCACATGGTTCAGCCAGATTGTCCCACATGCTGATGATACCCAGCTATACCTGTCCTGTGCACCTGGTAACTAGATGGTGACCTCCATATTTAACAACTGCTTGGAGGAGATCTGGACATGGATGACTCAGAACTACCTATGACTCAACCCAGACAAGACTGAGGTGCTAGTGGTAAATCCACGTCATTGTTGGGGGGGGGTTGGGAGACCACCCTGGTCTAGTACTGAGGGGGGGTCACACTGACCCAGTCCATACAGGTTAAGGATGTGGGCATGATCCTCGACAATGACTTGACACTTGATTCTCAGGTGTCAGTCGTAATCAAAAGTGGATTCTATTATCTGAGGAATATCACCCAGATCTGGACCCTTATACTAACAGAGGACCTGATCACACTGGCATATGCTTTTGTCATGTCCAGGCTGGACTATGGCAATGCCCTGTACCTAGGGCTATCTGGAGGCAATATCCACAGGCTGCAGTTGGTGCACAATGCGGCGGCAAGATTATTGACAGGTGTATGAAGATTTGAGTATATTACACCTATCCTCTGCAGACTGCACTGACTGCCAGTTAGGTGGAGAATTGTCTTTAAGGTGAGGTCACTGACCTATAAGGCCCTATGTGAAGAGGGACCAGACTAGCTGCAAGATTGCCTTGTGCCCCACTGCCCATCCCAGGCTCTCCGTTCCTCTGAGGGTTGCCTCCTTGGGGTTCCCAGGGTTAGGTTGCAGCATTCAGGTGATCATGCATTTTCTGTGACTGCACCTACCCTGTGGAACTCCTTACCTACCATCTTTGGGAGGTACCTTTGGTAGAAATCTTTAAAAAGGGTTTAAAGACTGTTCCTTGCTTTTAATTGATCAATATGGAATTCCTGAATTTATTATTTGTAATTTTATGTGGTAGACTTTAAGTTTACTATTGCCTGCTTCACCTGACCTTGATTATTAAATGATATTATATATTGTGTATTAAGTTATTTTTAAAGGGTTTTATTGTTAAACGTGCCAAGTCCCTGGAAAGTGACACTATATAAAGTTTCTATCTATTGTATCTATCTATCATTAATCACTCATGAACTGGCTACCTTATCCAGCAGAATAAAGCTCTAAACCTCTTTGCTGTCCAAAAAGGTGCTCTTGGGCCTAACGCCCCCTGCTCTACCAAATTGCTTCCGCACTATCTCTAACCAGTACAACACCAGGAACATTGCCAGGAATGTCCTTAATCCACCTTGCCAGTGTACTCAGCTGAGAAAATTGTCATTTTCTGCCACTAACTGGTTAAACAAATTGCCTTCTGAATCTACCCAAGTTTAATCAGTTTATCTTTGCAGTCTGCCTTTGCAGTCAAATGCATTTGTAACCGTTAAAACTGTTTTATTTGGTTTCTCATTATACATAACCTGTGACTTTTTATACAATGATCTTTATCGATTTATTCAAAACTGTATGTCACTGTTCTGCCTTAAGTGCTTGGAACCTGACTCAACTGCATTTCCAGTGTAACTGCTTATTGTACTTGAATGTTTTTTTGTTACTTTTTATTTGATGTGGAACCTTTGTAGCACTTGTGCTCAAATGTAATCTCTGAAGTTTTCAATAAATAAATAAATAAAATGATTGCGTGATTGATTGATACATTTACCTACCCTATTTGCCACACTTTTTTCAAATTGATTGGATGCAAGTATTGAAAGAAAAAAAAATAGTGAGATGATGACTGACATTGAAAATAGTAAGTAAAATGGGAAGCTTGAGAGGGCTTACTGTACATTTTGATATTGCTGCCTAATATGTCCCTTTGTTGTGTTGCACATAATTTATTTTCCTAAACAAATATATTTCTATATTTCTCATCTTGTTTACTAGGAGTTGGAACTATTGCAAAAACAGAAGGACATAGGATAAGGGGTGGGGGATGGGAAAAGTATAATGGAAGTAGTCATTGACTTGGATGCCAAATACAAATACAATGAAACTAAAAGAACAAGTAAAGTGGTGGATTCAGAAATAGCATGTGTTGTTTCTGATGTATCAGGTTAAGTTAAAGGGCTACACCAGACTCAAGGTCTTTGGCATTAAGGGAAGGAAAAGTGAGTGGGTGAGGGGTATTGAGGGACGTATTAAAAAGTGTCAGATGCATACAATGTCCAATAAAACCCAACATGAAATGGAATATGGCTAGGAATATTTTTTTTTCCAATTGTTTAACCAGGAATGGCACACTAAGCTGAAAGCTTGTTTACAGGTGTGACCTGGGAGCACAGGGATGTTAAGTGAGTTGCTCAGGGTCACACAGTATGTAAGTGGGGGCTGTGGGATTCAAACCCTGATCTCCAGATTTGCAGCCTTAAAATACTGCATTATACTGCCTCCCTAGCATGATTAGTCCTATAATGATACAACATTTAATAGAAGCCACATGGAATGTGAACAGAATGAATTGAGTTGAAAAGAAATATAGGATTTTAAATAGATTAAAAAAGATAAATGTAGACATAGCTATGCTACAGGAGGTTTACCTAAGTGATAAAGAAATACAACAATTTTAAAAAGGTTGGATGAGCAGTGTTTTTTTTTTTTATTCTCAAAGCATGATAAACAATAGCAAAGGGGTGGCAGTGCTGCAGAACAAAATGTTTACAGGAACAATTACAGACAGCCAAAAAGGTACACAGGGTAGAATTGTGCTATTAGGAGTACAGTTATATAATGAAGACGTAATTATAGGATCAATCTATGCACCGTTCAAAGGCTATGGAACGTTTCTAGCAGAAATAAATAAAATGCTTAGTTAATGGAACTGTGATAACATCATGTTGGCGGGTGATCTAATTTATATAAGTAGTCATCTGCAAAATAAATCTTCCACAGCAAAAATTGAGATGAAAATAAAGCACGTTTATTTGGTGATTTCTTGGATTCCAACAGCTTATTCAGTCTATGGAGGGAGATTCATGAAAACAAGAGTATATACATTTTACTCATACAGTTACAGAATAAATTCCAGACTGGATTACACACCATTAGCATTAGCCAATAAATGTATCCATGTGCTGTTTGACAAAGTACCAGTAATAATTTCTGATCATGATATAGTATCATATAGCATTACATTTGACATGAAAAGAATCTCAAAATATACAGAGATTAAATAATAAGTTGTTACAACATAATAAAATACTAGGTAGGATTAAAATAGCCACAGAAGACAGTTTCAGATAACCAGGTATATAGAGATAATATTATTGAAACATGGGATGCTATGAAGGCCACACTTTGTGCAGTAATCATCTCAGAAGCATCTTGGGGGGAAAAAAGAAAAGAGATGCCAACACAGGTGGAACTTAAGCTAAAAGAACTAGAAAATGTAATAAGGGCAGGAGATACATAAGAAACAAGAATACTCTTAATTAAAGAAGCTGCTGGTGTACACAGAAATATATAAAATAAAAAAATAATTGGATGAAAGGAAATAAAAGATGACAAGCATACAGTGAACAGGCAGGAAAGATGTTAGCAAAGACGTTTAAGGATGCAGAACAAAAAATGATGTGATTTTGATATATGATAAGGAAGGGCAATTACATACTGAGCATGGTAAGATAGAAGAAACCTTTCTAGAGTTTTACAAAAACTTATATGAATCTGATTAGTCGCCTAATGAAGAGGAATTATTACACCATAAAAAAATACATACCCAAAAATATACTCCTAGAAGAGGATAAAGAGAAAATAATAATTGTAATAATACAGGAGGAGATTAAGGAGGCAATTTAAAGTATAGCAAGTGTCCAGCTTAAGATGGATTTACTACAGAAGTTTTATGTTGCAATAAATGATCATATAATACCCATATTAGAAATGCTCCTAAACGAGATCCGGAAAAGAAATAAATATCAGATACATTCAGGATTCCTTACATTACTCCCCAAAAAATGGGAAACTCACAAAATGTAGAAACATAGAATCTGTCAACAGATAAGGACCATATAGCCCACCTAGTCTGCTCATTTCCCTACTCATCGCTGCAGCCCCAGATCCTATTTGATCTGCAGTTCTCCTGCTCTGCACATCTCTAGGGTACCCTAATGCCTATCCCATGCACTCTTGAACCCCCGTATTGTTTTCGCCCCCACCACTTCTGCTGGAATGCTGTTCCACAGCTCCACTGCCCTTTCAGTGAAAACATACTTCCTAATATTACCTCTGAGCCATCCACCCTTCAGCCTCACATCATGCCCCCTTGTTTTTATGCAGTTTTCTCTGAAATATGCTTTCCCCTGTACCCTGTTTATCCCCCAAAGACACTTGAAAGTCTCTATCATATCTCCACTCTCCCTTCTTTCCTCCAGTGAATAGATATTAAGGATCTAAGTCTTTCCTTGTAGGGCTTCTGGTGCAGACCATGTTAATATGTTGAAAATTATAGAGCCGAGGCCACCCTGAATGTAGGCTACAAAATATACACAAAAATCATAAATAGCAGAATTCCACCCATTGGAAAAATTAATGAATAATAACCAGGGGGAGGTTATTCATTCAAGATCTATACAGTCTGGACTACACAAAGTATCTTGAAAATAACAATAAAGTAGCGATACTGTTATCCCTTGATGCATATAAAGCAATTTGCATGCTTAAATGGAAACAGCTATTCTTCCACTTCCAAATTTTGGACTTTCTCAAAAGTTTCATTTCACAAATTAAAACAGTGTATGATTATTCAAAACCAAAAATAAATAACAAGCTTACAGAGGAATATGTATTGACAAGAGGTGTCAAGCAGGGCTGCCCACTCTCCTCCAAATTGTTTGTTATATTCCTAGAGACATTACTAAATAAAATAAACTAATGTAACAAGATTAATGAATAAAAATAGGAGACTTAAAAACAAAAATTAAAGCTTATGCTGATGATCTGCTTTTATTGGAAGATCCAATAGAAAACCTAAAAGAACGTAAGCAAATTATTCATAAAGTTTCTAAAATTGTGGGATACAGAATAAATGAAGAAAAGTCAGGAAAGGTGATATTTAATGTTAATAAAAATGTCCATAATACAAGAAATCATTAATGACTCATGTCAAAATTTGGGCATGGACTACCCTGGACTGAAAATAACAAACAGCATATAGAAGTTATATATTGTAAATCACCAGCCACTCCTGGTCAAAATTAAACACAAGCTGCAAGAACTGGTGAAAATTGCCCTGTCATTTGAGGGGAAATTCAGATAATTAAAATGTTTGCAATACCCTACATATTACGTTTGCCACAAGTTATCTTAACAGAAGTTCTACAGACATGGCTTAAAAAATGAACATATTTTTAAGGATTATATTTGGAATTACAAACATCCAAGAATAGCCTGGGGCAAATTATGTTTATGTAAAGAACAAGGGGACTTCGTCTGTTGAGAGATAAGGTTGCATAATATGGTATATGTGGTAAAGCTTATAGCACCCTGGGCATGTGATAAAATAACCTAGAAATAGAGAATACAATATGACACGAATTATAGAAAAAACAAATTAACATTAGCAGTCTGTGGTATGCTCCTACAAAGTTTATGAAATACAAAAATCAAGTTGTCAAAAACATAAGTACAAGTAGCAAAGAAGTTACTAAACAAACAAAAGTGGCTTACACATGTGTCCCCTTCCAACTTTATTTGGAAGAATCCAAATATCAAAATCGATGGTAAAATAATCAGTAATAAGAAATGAGAAACGAAATTAATTAGGAGATGGCATGACCTCGTAACTAGTAACAATTTAAAAGACTGGAGTCATTGCAAATAAAAATATAACTTGGAACATTGTCAATATTTAATGTATATTCAGTTGACTGATGTATACAAAAAAAGACTTTAATAGTTGGGAGAGGGTACCGAATACAAAGGCCTTAGAATAAGAACTGGTAGCTTTCAGAAGTAACAAGTCAAAATCTATTTTCTTATGGATCATCAATAAATTGCATCAATTTCTAGAATACGATTATAAAGAAATATTTAACACACGGGGAAAAGAATTTTAAGATAGGTATTACAATACAGCAACAAAAAAGCATTAAAAGCTATAAATGAAAATACATTATCTAGAGATAAACCAATTCGGTTAAGAATTATAAACCGGGTGTATTTCACACCCTACAAGCTTTATAAAATGAAACTAAAACCAGACACCAAATGTTGGCATTGTGAACATACAAATATTGACATGTTCCACGTTATGTGGGGTTGTACCCTAATAAAAAGATAGTGGGATTATACTTTTAATATACTAGAAAAGATAGGTATAAAAATAACAATTACACACAAGCACATATTTATGATTAATTCCAACAAAACAAATTATGAAGAAAAATGTTGGGTGATTACTGAAGACAGCAATAAAGCAATGAAAAGAGAAATATTAAAATAATGGAAATTAATAGATGAAAATCAGGGCTTCCCTATATTAGAGTAGAAGCAGTTATTTTTGAACACTCTATATAACAGAGATGCCTCTGTCAATGATGACTGTTCTGGGAAACTTTATAATAAGAATATACACAAGGTTGGAAATAATGACTTTCTAGCCAACTAAATAAATAATCTTAGCATCCTCGATAGGACTTTTTATTATATTATTAATGTATTGAGAATTATAGAAAATGATATACAAGATCATACTGCAAAGAAATATTTATATATGGACAATTATGTATGATGAACATGTGCTAATGAATTTGTATATACAGTTGACCCAATAAATAGTTTTATATGCAAAAAAAGGTAGAAGAAGAGGATTGCTTTTTGTATAAGACAGCATAGATACCACAGAAGAAAGGCCACTACAGTCTGGGGTGGAACTGCTATGGGTACAATTAATAACACAAAAGGGAAGGTTCATTAGGGTAGGACTTGTGTAAGGCTCCCCAACCAGACAGATGGTATAGAGTCAGTGCTGGAGGAGGAAATGTGGAGGGCCGTCGCATAGTGGGATGTTGTACTAACTGGAGATTTCAACCTACCAGATGCAGACTGTGAAGTCCTGTTGGCCTAAAGTGCATGGAGCCAGGTGCTAGTAGAGGTAATACAGGAGTGTCTGCTAACCCAGTGAGTTAGGGAGCCTACCAGGGAAAGAGCTATACTGGATTATGGGCCCAGTCCACAAAGGCACTCTGGATACATGCAAGCAGCTTGTATCTGGTGTGCCTACCTTTGCACCCACTGATGCCAGCACACAAACCAGCATTCTCATCCCCTGGTTCCCTGGCATCCATGTGCAGAATGCAGTGTGGAGGGGTCATGGGTGGGACAATGGAGTTGTTATACAGGACGCCAAGCATGCAGTCAGATGCCTGTCCCAGTTCTGTAGTGGATCCCAAGCCCTGCATGTAGCAGGGGCTGGTGAGATATGGCAGTCCTCCAAGGACTGCTGTACCCCCATTGAGAACACATTCTTTTTTTTTTGTTTGCTGCCTGGCTGTGCCAGTATGACCACATCCATCCATGGAGGCTCCAAGGGCTGGGGGCAGGGAGAGAGGCAACCAATCAGGGCCCGGGGAAAGTCTTATGACCATGCAGAGGAAGGTATGCAAGCACTACAGCAGTCTTTTGCACCATGTAGCCTCTCCCCCCTTCATTAACCCTCCACACCACAGAGTTATTGCTGTGGATTGTGTGCTTGCATGCCCCTGTGCCCTTTTCTGCCCTAACCCAGCCACCCATGTAGCTTCATGTGTGATCATAATGGGACGCAGAGGGCATTTACATCCAGGACTCTGGATGTGTGGACATCTTGGCATGTAAAGAGTTGGACCACTGTGCACTACAGCCTGTGTAAGCACCCCTCTGTGGCTGGGTATCCCAATAAGGACTGAGCCCTTAGTGCTCTCCAGAGGGGACAGCTCAGGAGAGGTCAAAGTAGAGAAGCCCCACTGGACCAGTGACCAGTACTCAGAGTGGTTAACATCATGCTTGAAGCACAATGTTTAAATTCAAGAACAATGGTCCTGGATCTTAGGAGGGCAGATTTTTGAAAGGCAGGACAGTTAATTCGTAAGAAATTTGTGGTGTGAGAAAAGTAGAGGGAGTTGAGACCAAGTGGGAAATTATAAAGCAGGAACTTGTGGAAGCAACTAGCTCCTGGTTCATGCAGATACAGTTGAAGCCGCTTAAAGGGGATGCCTCCGTGGACAACTAATCGTCCCCTTTAAGTGATCATCCCCATTATCAGACGCAGCAATTTACAGTATCGCTAACTAGGTGCCAACACAGACAAACACAGACATACAGCAAACTGATTACAGTTCTTTTTTGAATTTAATGCTGTTTTGTCTGAGTGTCAGTCTCTGTAAACCTTTATTAAACAATTGGTTAAAATAAGAAAATAAAAAATGAAATTTAAATTAAGACCAGACCAGATTAGCACTGAACAGTACACTCTGGCACACTTATCTTTCCGATGGAGTCTCGCTCGCTTTCTTTCGGACCTTAGTGAAAAAAATCAGTAATTTTCTTCTGCTGTAATTCTCTTGCCATCTCTTGGAGAATCACACCTTCAAGGTTGAAAAATGTGCTCCCAATCTTCCATCCACTCATGCTGCAGGCACCAATTTCTTAAATGCGCACAATGTTCTTGGGCATCTCTGTTTGTAACCTTGGCCACTTCAAGTGTTGCAGACTCGTCCTCATCCTCTGATCCAGGATTTACAGTGTTTAGAGCTTCACAGATTGTGGCATCTCCATCCATCACTTTGTCTGCATCCATGTCGACAAAAGACAAGAATTCATCCGGTGTCAGATTATCCAGTAGGGGCACATCAGCCATTAGATCCTCGTCCAGTTGAGACACAGCACCTACAGCTCCCTCATGTCCTCCGTTGGTAACTACATCCTCTGCTTCTCTGTCAATTAAAGTAAAACCTCCCTTCCAAAAACAGTTTGCAATTGTGGAAGGCTTTACAGATGTCCACCCCTTGTGCAACATGTACACAGCATCTAAGAGATTTACACATCGAGCAATATCTGATGCCAAGGACATGGTGCCACTGTCAATTATGCCCACTATATGCTCTGAAAAGAGTGAGCGGTAGTGACCTTTCAAATTTCTTATCACGCCCATGTCTAGAGGTTGAATTAGACTGGTTGTGTTAGAAGGCAGAAATTGAATTGTGATGTTACTGACTCTACCAGCTATGTGTGTAGGGTGGGCAGAACAATTGTCAATGAAGAGGATCACCCTGCGGCGTCGCCGCCTGAGCTTAGAGTTCCATCCATCAATCCACTCATAAAATGTTGTGCTGGTCATCCAAGCGTTGGCTGAACTGATGTACTGAACAGGGAGTGTGGAAAGATCTTTTGGCATGCACCAGGGTCGTTTGCACTTACCAATGACCAGCAAAGGTAATTTCTCTGTGCCAAACATGTTTGCACAGCAGAGCAATGAGACCCAGTCCTTAGCCTTCTTTCTGCCAGTTAGTTCCATATCTCTCTGTATGTGGCCACGGTCCAGATATGCCCTGAAAAAAATGCCGGTCTCATCGGCATTGAAGATGTCAGCAGGAGAGAAATCAGCAATCAATGTCGGGAGGACATTTTTTATCCAGTCGGACACTGCATCATCATCAGCAGCATTCAGCCGTTCCCCTTGCTCCTTTTTGCAGACAATGTTTCGTCTGCTTTTCCATCAGGAAAGCCACCCATCAGTTGCATCAAAATCAATGTGATTAAGATGTGTGGCTATCTCCAAAGCTTTTTTTTTTAAACAGGGCCAGAAATACGAGCACCCTTGCTGACAGCACTTGCAAACCACTGGTGCAGTGCATCGTCCACTTGCGTGTCTTTGCCTTCACGCTTTCTTTTACGCTGTGGATTGCTGTTAGCATGCCATTCCTGCAAAAGTTCTGTTTTTTTTTTTTTTTTTACTAATTCTTCCAACCTGACTTTTCGATATGTTGAAGAGTTTTGAAATCTTGGCCATTGAAGCACCAGGTTCTTGGAGTGCTTCTAGAACTTTTATTTTATCGGCCAAAGGCAGGTCAATTCTTTTAGACTCCATCATCCAGATAAAAGTGCCAAGGTACGGAAACAACAAAGATAATAGTGGTCAACTGCTCTAATTACAATTTTATAGTCAGCAGGTGTTAACTAGCATAAGTAGCTAATCGTTTCTGAGTGAAGTAGCACCTGATTATCATTAGTACATCAAAAAAGGTGACTCTTAAAAGGTGAAGGTTATGGGCAAAATGAGGAAAAAATCATCCCCATAAACAGGCTTGCTATGTCCCCTTTAAAGATGAGAAGGGCCATTGATTAACATTGCCACTAAATCAGTGCCCAGAGGATCGTCCCCTTTAACCGGACATCCCCATTAACGCGTCCCCTTTAAGTGGCTTCTACTGTAGTAAAGAAAAAGAAACACAAAATACAACTTTGGTTCTCAAGGGAAGTGGTAGAAGCAATTAGGATAAAGAGAGCAGCTTTCAGAAAGTACAAGGGAGACCAGCAAATGGGAAATAGGAAACTATGTCCAAAAAGCAAAGGAGACTAACAGAATGGTAATAAAACCAAAAGCAGAGGTCAAGCTGAAAATAGCAGAGGGTATAAATGAATGGGACCAAACTTGTTACTGCTATACTAAGGAACAGACACAGACAAATGGGAGGCTCATCTGATTGAGCAATGGAGGGAAAACTGAGGAAGACAATAATAAGAAGGCAGATCTTCTAAATGAATACTTCTGCTCAGTCTTCATGGAGGAGGCGGAGGAGGAGGGACTGCTGACAGTGTTGGATTTTACGGGGGGGCATGGATAAAAGATGTGAGGAATGGTGGTGGAGAGGGTGCTCGCATGGCTCAGGATCCTGAATGTGGACAGATACCGGGCCTAGATAGCCTGCCCAGTTCCTCATGGAACCATGAACTGACCCTTATAACTGCCCCATGAAACAGGGATGGTTCTGGTGGACTGGAGGGAGGCCAAGGTGGTCCCTCTCCAAAAGACTGGGAGTAGAAAGGATCCAGGGAAGTAAAAACCAGTCAGGCTGACCTCAATACTGGCGGAAACTGATAGAAATCATTATGAAAAGAATAAAGCAGAATGACTTTTGGCTAAAAAGGCTCCAGAACAAGAGGCAGCATGGGTTTCATCAGACAAACAGTCCTTTTTGTGACTTAATCAAACTGAAGCCTATCAAGTTTGTTTTAGACTTAGTTGATGACGGCCAAGCAGTTGACATGCTAAATCTGGACTTTAATAAAGCCTTCAACTCTGTGCCCCAAAAGGGGCTTGTGAAAAAGCTGAGATATCTGGAGATAGAAGACAAATTAACTATGAGGACTAGTAACTAACTGGGGGTTTAGAACTCAGAAGGTGGCTGTCAGTGAGGAATACTCAGAGGTTAGACAGGTCACTAGTGGTGTACCGCTAGTCAGACACATCAAGGGTCAGTCCTCGGGCTGGTCCTTTTCAATATATTCATCTGCGATATAGGGAAGGGAATTCTTGGTAAAACTGATCTCTTATATGATACCAAAATTGGAGTCAAGGTGGATAGAGCAGAGAGATTACGGGCAATGAAAAGAGGCCTGGCCAGACTAAAAAAGTGGTCCAAGATACGGCAACTCAAATTTAATTCCAAGAAGTGTAAGGTCATGCACATTAGCAAAATAAATCAAAGTACTAGTTGGGGTGAGTGAGGGTGTAGCATATCTCAGAGGAAAGGGACCCGTGGATCATTATTAGAAATGTCTGAGTCCCTCGTCCAATGCCAGAAGGCTGCAGGAAAACCAAATAGGATGCTGGGGTGCATAGTGAGGGCATTCACCTACAGAACCTCCCATTTGTGTGAGAGGGCTGAGGTTGTTTTGTAAATATTGCTGTTACAGCTTGCTGTAGTTGTTCAGGCCCTTTTGAGCTCACCAGCAGCTGACTAAACTGCTTTTTAAAGGTAGTTTATAGCTGCAGCATAGTTCTGGGAGTTATGGTGTGTTGAGTTCCTAGGCAACACTACAGTGGAATCGAGACTTCCTACTTCCACTCAGGCTCATACTTAAATGGAGCCATAGCAAGCAGAGTCGAGCGCGGAGCGGAGGCAAGGTGGCAGAAGGGCTGGTGTATTTATGTTGTAATCCAACCAGGTAAATTGCAAGTAAGGGTTGTTTCTTAACGAACATGGATAATATGTATGTCACATTACCAGATGGGGTCATGGGAATAAACCCCACTGTATGTTTGAAAATTACCACAAAAGAAAATAATGAATCAACAACATTCATCTGCAAGCAATGTCAGGAAGTTAAAACACTTAAAATGGTCATAGTGGTGGCCAGCCCAGTGGGCTGAAGCACTGGCTGTCACACCTTACACCACACTGATGACCCAGGTTCGGGAGTGACCTCAGGTGTCAGTGGGTTGGCTGGGGGGGAGGAAGGATAAAGTATCCCAGGGACTGCTCTCCTCCTCTGGGGAGTGTGCGGAGTGATACCCGTGCTTGTGCTGGCTCCTAGCAGTGGCTGAGGGGGGGCTGGTGCAATGACACAGTTGCTTGGGGGGGTCAGAGTAGGCCGACACCTGACATGTGATGCATCACTGATGTCCTGCATGCCTTCTTCAACAGTGGCATAAAGAGAGGGAAAAATACCATCCCCAATCCTCTGGTGCATGTGACAGTCTACCCCCACGGCACTGCACTGAGCACTCCTTCGAAGCTTCTTCTGGTACTGACTCCCCAGATGGTCTTCTGAACTGTAGAGGAGCACGACATGGCCAGGAGGTTGAGGGGGCAAGGGGTGGCAACTCAGGCACTGTGCTCAATGCGGCAGCTGCCAGGTGCCGGTATCGGACTGGATGTGGGGGGGGGTGACCATAGGATCACCCTCACAGCCAAGGAGGTAGGTCATAAATATTACTAACAAAATAAATAAAATAGTTGTAGTGGGCTTAGAATTGCAGATAAAATGCTTAAGGAATCAAATGCTAACAAATATAATAAGAAACACAACATACCATGAAAAGAATGGAGAGCAATTTACAGAAAGCATAAGTAAACAAGCAAGAGAAATTGATGATATGGGAAACATAAAGAAAAAATTAGGATACAGTACATTCAAAAAAGAAGAGCAATGGGATATAATGGGTCTGTACTTAACTCACTACCTCAGATATTTTATTTTATTTTTTTGTATTTATTTGTTCTAGGATTACAAATTACCTTTGAGCCCAAGGCTCTATTACAAAGGTTCCACATCATAACAAAGGTTCAACATCATAGGTTGCAAGATTTACACATGTTGCAAAAGAAGACAAGTGATAAAGATAGGACCGGGGTGGGGGGTAGGAGGAGAAAGGAAGAGGGCAGTAGCAGGTGTCAGAGATGAGCTGGGAGGAGAGAAGGGTTGATGGGTGGGTAGTGTGGGGGGTTGGAAAGAGTGTGAGGCAGCCAGGTGGTATTGTCAGTAGCAAGTGCGGAGAGGAAGGTGGCCCTTGGAGGGCAAGTGTGGTGGGCATGGGCCCAGCAGAGGTGAGCACAGGAGGCTCGGTGATGGATAACTAGCCATGACAGTCACAGGTGCTGGAGGCAACAAGGGTGTTACGGAGCCTGGTGGTGGTGGTGATAGTATCATAGGTGAAACCATTAAACCAGGTGGGAGCCCTGTAGGTGAATGATCATTGGCCTTGGTTTGTGCGGCAGTGAGGGATCTGAAACAGTTGAGGCTTTGATCCCCTGGTGATTCTAGAGCTGGTTTTGGGGAGGTGAAGAAGGAACTGAGGGTGCACAACCATGGAGGGATTTTAAACAGGCTTTAAAAACCTTTTTATGGCAACAGGCATTTGGTGATTGATGGAACTGTTGATATTATTGATATTATATGATGCGTTGTTGATGTCTGATTCGTGATTTTAAGTTGTAAGCACCTTGATATTTGAAAGGATCCTAAAAAATAAAGTTTATTATTGTTATTATTATTATTAGCAATCACAAGAGGAAAGTATAGCGGGCCCTAACGACAAACCAACAGCAATAGTAACAAATATGCATGATCAACAGGGAGGAAAGACAGACATAGTTGGAAAAAATAAGACAGTAGACAGCAGAACTCAGTTGCCCTCAGCCAATTCTCTAAGAGAAACCCAAGTAGAAATTAATATTTCAACAAAGAATAGATATGAACCCCTATCGAACATATTAAGTAGTGTGGAAAATGAATCAAATGAGCTCCTAGAAATAATGACAGAGACAAATGAAACATTACAGGCAACTACAACCAATTGTAATGATCCCACTTTAGAAATTGATGACACTAGATGTAATATTGCAGATAATGAAGAAAGTGAGAGAAAAAAATAAATGGAGACTAAAAGAATTTACATTGTAGGAGACTCAATAATTTAACATACCAATTCAATAACTACCCTTAACAGGAAAGAGCAAGTGCTGAGTTTATCCCTACCGGGTGCTGGGACACAAGATATTTATGAACTCTTACCTAAAATAATAAAACAGACTGATAATGTTCCACTGGTGATAGTGCATGCTGGAATAAACAATCTAAATGAAAGAAGTGAAAATGAGATACTTGATAATATGAAGAAAATACATGAGAGCCTTAGAGATATGAAATGTGATGTAGCCCTATCAGAAATCCTGCCCGTCCCAAGGGTATCTAAATGGATTAGCAAGAAAAGTGTTACAATAAAAAATGAGATCAAACAATGGTGCACTAAGAATGATTATGTTAGCCTAAAAACATGGGAACTGTTCCAAAATAATAACAAACAGTTTAGCAAAGATTGGCTTCATTTGAATATAAGTGGGAGTTAGCTGCTGGGTAGTATATTTAACAGGAAAATTAATAAGATTTGAAACTAATTGGGGGATGGAAGAATGGAGACAGAAAAATAACAAATAGACAGACAAACACAAAAAAGATAGCACTACCGGTGTGAATAACCTAAAAGAAAACAGTAGCATAATGTTTTTGCTACTGAATGTCAGGAGCTTAAACAAAAAAAGAAGAATTAATAGTCATAATAAAGGGAAAAAAATATTTCAGTTTGTGCAATAACTGATACCTGGTTCAGAAAGGACAATTGGGGTATTGGGGTACCAGAATATAATGTATTTTATAGGGAAAGACACAATAGAAGAGGTGGGGTGTAGCACTATATATCTTCAAAAATATAAGAGCAGATGAGACAGATACTGCAAACACTGAAACATCAAATGAATGTATCTGGGTAGAATTGTATCTTAACAACACAAAAATGGTTATAGGGGTGTGCTATAGACCACCAAGTCAAACTAAAGAGGAGCAAGATGCCTTTTTAAGGCAAATAGACAACTTAGAGGTAGATGGATAATACATGTTGGTAGGAAGTAGGAGATTTTAATTACCCACACAATCAGGTGGTTAAGAAACCCACAAGGGGTAATCAAATTCTGGACCTAACATTAACCAACTTTAATGCTAAAATACATTGTGTGGCAACAATGGAGCCATTAACAGGTGGAGGTCACAATAAAAGTTGAAGCTACATTGCAACTCGAGAATAACCAACATGGAGGAGTTACAACCTTTGAATGATATAATAAAGCTAACTAGGGGGAAATGAAGCAATGTTTGAGTTTGTGGGACTGAGCAATGAAGCAATATCTGAGTTTGTGGGACTGGGCATTAGACTTGCAGAATAAAACACTGGAACAAATGTGGGAGAGAATTAAAAGTAAATTAAACCACTGTATGACTAATTTTGTACGAGAAATAAGAAACTATAGTACAAATAAAAGAATACCAAAATTGTACACTAAAAACACAAGAAAAAAATTAAGGAAAAAAGAAAGAGCTTACAAAAATATAAAGTTAGACTAATAGAAGAAACAAGGGTTAGGTACCAAAATCTGAATAAAGAATGTGATAAACTAATAAAAAAGGCCAAAGCAGATGATGGATACAGGATGGCAGTGCAAACCTTAGATAACAAAAACAAATGTTTAATTATATAGGAGGTTTAAAGGGAGGTCAAAACACAATAGGTCAACTAAAAGATGGGGATCAAGTAATAACTGATAAAAAAACATGGTAAACAAATGTAATGGTTACTTTGTTAGTTTATTTAAAAACAGAGTTAAAAGTGCCGATAAATTAACACTACCAGGAAACATAGACCCCATAGAAAATGGAAATATGAAAAAAGATTATAGTCAAAGAAGTATAAGTAAGGTTGAAACAGCTCAAAACCAGTAAATCACCAGGTCCAAATGGGGTGCACCCTAGGTTGATAAGGGAATTAGTAGATGAGATGACAGGACCGTTGTGTATGTTGTTTAATGAATCCCAGAAAGAAGGTCTGACACTATAGGAATGCAGAAGGGCAAATGTCACACTGATACATAAGAAGGGCAATGAAAATGTCATTAGAAATTATAGACCAATTAGTCTGACATCTATTGTAGGTAAGATCATGGAAGGTACTGCCAGGGAAATAATACAGCAACTCATTGTAGAAAAAGGCCAGTTGGACATTTCACAACACAGCTTTGTACAAGGAAGATCATGCATGACCAACCTAATGCAATTCTTTGAACCAGTAAGTTCAGCACTCGATAAAGGATAACTGGTGGATGTTATTTTATTTTGATTATTCCAAATTGTTTGACTCTATCTCACATCACACAATGATAGAGCAGCTAATGAAACAAGAACTACACCCCAAATCACTATCATGGATAGAATCAGGGCTGGATAATAGACAGCAGCAGAAGGGGACCAGCAGTGTACCCCAGGGCTCCAGCTTGGGGCCTCTGATGTTTAATATCCTATGGCAACAACAGTAACATCCAAATATATATGGATTTGTAAGTACGCTGATGTCTCCAAGGTGGGAGCAATTGTAAATAACAAGGAAGCAGTGGAATCACTACAACATGCTATAGACCAATTGGGGATATGGGCAGTTGATATGGCCTAGAATTTAACATTGAAAAATGTGGAGTCATGCATCTGGGGCACAATAATTTACTAGCCAATTATACATTTCATAACAAAACACTTAAGACACTAGATACAGAGAAAGATCTTGGGGTACACATTACTAATTAACTTTGGATTATCACATCAAGGAAACTGTTAAAAAGTGTAATAAAATTGTAGGATGTATAATGAGAAATATCAGAAACAAGCAAAATGATGTAATTATGCCCCTGTATACAGCCGTGGTTAGGCCCCATCTAGAATACTGTGCGCCCTTTATAGCAATACACAATATAAGCAGTATGCAAATGATGGAAAAGGTTCAAAGAAAAGTAACTAAAAAGATAGGATCAATAAAACACAAAGCTTATAATGAGAGACTGTAAGATCTAGGACTTTATTCTGTCCAGTATAGAAAGCTACGGGGTGACTTATGTTATACATACAGGGCATTCCAAGGTGAACAAGTGTAGATAAGTTCCGGGTTATGTGAGAAAGAAACCAATAGGCAAATAAGGTCTCATGCCCTTCCGTTAAGGGTGAGACAAATAGAACAAAGAAAAAAAGTGTGTGGTTTAACCAGAGAGTTGTTAATGCATGGAATACACTACCTGAATCAGTAGTAACTTGTAGGACACTAGAACAGTTCAAAAAGGAATTAGATAAGTATATGGGAGTAGAAAAGACAGCATACATCGACTGATAAGTGGCAAGTCACTATGGTTAATGCCAGTGGACTTGTACAGTATCTATGAAACTATGAAACAAAGGAGGTGATTCAGCCTCTATGCAGTTCCTCGGTGAGACTTCACCTGGAGTGCTGTGCACAGTTCTGGAGTCTGTACCTGAAGACGGACAGTTTTGGAAACACAGAATCATGGAATTGGAAGTTATTCAGAGGAGGGCCACAAAGATAATTCAGGGGCAGCAGGAGAAGATGTATGAGGAGAAGCTAGTGAGTCTCCATTTGTACACACTAGAGGCCAGGAAGGAGAGGGGAGACACGCCAGAGATCTTTAAGTACCTAGGGTGTGTTAATAAAGTGGACAGAATTGCCCTGTTCACAAGAAGCAAGGTATCAAGAGGCAATGGGTGGAAACTGGTGGGGATAAGCTTTCGGAGGGATGCAAGGACATTTTTTACAGAAAGTGTTGGCAAGAATGGGAATGCTTTACCAGGTCCGGCTCGCCAGTGCAGCAGCAAGGTGTCTGTCTGCGGTGCCAATATCCCAGGTTCAGGGATGGACTCGTAAATCAGACGGCCGAGGGGAGAAGGATTGAGCATCCCAGGGACTCCTCACCTTCTCTGGGGGAGGGGGAAAGAGTGTCTGGCACTATGCAGACCTCTGGTGGAGGCTGGAGGTACCACTGCCGTGTGCTAGGGGTGGGGCGGACGCTGGCATCATTGCACGTCCCAACCCCCAGGAAACAAATCTGCAAAAAATCAAGCCAGCCACTAATGATAGCCTTCACCGCCACTCCCGCTGCAGACAAATGTCCGCTGGGTGCATCCTGCTCCAGTGACCCCACCCTGGAGGGCAAGCCATGGCTTAGAGACCCATGTTTCCTGGGAAGGGGCACCTGCCTGGTGGCCCCACCCATGGGGGTAAGCCTGGGGTGGAGGGTGGCAGCGAGTGGAGCGGGGGACCAGATCCTCCGGTAGGGAGAGTAGGATAGCCGAAGAAAAAAAAAGGAATACTTTACCAGAAGAAGTGGTCAACGCAATGTCCATCCCCTACTACAAACACAAGTGGGACAGGTGCAGGGAAGGAGTCCAAATTAGAAGAGGAAGGGTGGGCAGTTGAGGGAAGAGGATAAGTGGACTATGGAGGAGTTGAAAAAATACAGTCAGGGCCATCCATAGACTAGCTCAGGTCCAGCATTAAGCTTGGTGTGGATGCAGGCCAGTACAGAGTAGACTTGATGGGCTGTTGGGCTTTTCTCTGTCATTAACATCTATGTTTCTCTGTCCCTGTGTGTGTTGCTAGATATGGTAGAAAGCATTGCAAAAACGGTTGCCTAAGAAGTGCAACTCATTTTTGCATTGCATTGTGACATGATGGCAGTGGCATTTCAGCTGAGCTGCAAACATATTTTATAAAAGTTGCTCTTGAGCTGGTTAAGTGTTACAAAACAGCACATTGCCTCTCGTCATCAGCACTGATGTTAATATTTGTAAAAAAATGCTGTGAGGTGTTAAGTCACTAGCATGTTAGGGTTATTTAACATTGGGTCTATACACTAATATTTGTTTATAAAATAGGAAGAGGCAATCCTGCTTTCTGATTGGTTATTACCTGTGCATGAAATCTGTTTCATGCACAGGTACTAACAAGTTCCTAAAAGCAGGGCCACATTACTCGAACAAAATCATTGTGCCATTAGAATACATAAGATTGATTCGGACTACAAGTACTTCAAGTGCATCCTGGCCAGGCGGCTGGACGCTGTCCTGCCCACATTAATTAACCTTGGCCAAACTGGTTTTGTGAGCTCCAGATCTACAACAGACAGCATACGAAGGGCGCTTCACCTTGTTCAGAGAAGGCAGACACATAATGACCCATCAGTCCTTATCAGTCTAGATGCCGAGAAGGCATTTGATCGGGTCTCGTGGCCCTTTCTCTTCACCACAATGTCTAAAATGGGTTTTCCTCGGTCCCTTATCGCCATAATAAAAGGCCTGTACACCTCCCCTCAGGCCTGTGTCAAGGTTTCTGGACACCATTCAGCCTATTTCCCCCTGTTTAGGGGCACTCGACAGGGCTGCCCCCTGTCACCTGGACTATTTGCTATCTTTATTGAGCCATTGGCCCAAGTGATCAGGCGCTCCCCCCAGATTCGAGGGATACAAATGAAGGGTAGGGAACACCACATAGCTCTGTATGTGGATGATGTCCTGCTTTTCCTCTCTAATCCCTTGCAGTCGGTCCCAGCGGTTTTTGCAGTTTTTAAGGCCTTTGGCTTATGCTCTGGATATAGGGAGCAATATTAGACCTGAGGGAGGGAGCAATATTAGACCTGGTCCTCTCAAATGGAGAGAGGATCACAAACTTAGAAGTCAGTAGACACCTGGGAACAAGCGACCACTGCACAGTGTGCTTCACAATAAACACAACCATGGAGACAAGCCATACAAATACAAGAATACTGGACTTTGGAAGGGCTGACTTTGGCATAATGGGTGAACACCTGAGGAATGCGTTAGCAAATGGCCAGAAAGGAGGGGTGGAAGAACAATGGAGAAAAATCAAAACTGCCATCATGGAGGCAACAAGCATTTGTTTGAAACAAATAAAGAAAACAAAGCGGAATAAAAAACCACTATGGCTCTCAAAAGAAATGTCAGAGAAAGTTAAGGAGAAAAAGGCTGCATTCAAAAAGTATAAGGAATCACAGACGGAGCATGACAGGGAACTGTATCAATTAAAGCAGAAAGAAGTGGGGAAGGCAGTCAGAAAAGCAAAGGCCCAAACTGAGGAAAGGATAGCCAACTCAGTTAAGAAGGGGGATAAAACCTTTTATAGGTACATTAGGGAACATAGAAAGGTTAAGGGAGGGATAGGGAAGATTAATAAAGGAGAGGGGAGGTGGGTAGAGGGAGACAGTGAAAAGGCAGAGATAATGAATGAATACTTTTGCTCAGTATTCACAAAAGAAGAGGAAGAGGAGTTACCTAAACCAAACAGTAGAAGCACTCTGGATAGTGGGGTTGATACCAGTCCATTTAAAGAAGAAAGAGTACTGAAAGAACTACAAAACTCAAGGTGGACAAAGCAATGGGGCCTGACGGATTCACCTAGAATCCTAAAAGAGCTAAGGGAGGACCTAGTGACACCACTAACCACACTTTTTAACAAATCATGGGAAGATGGGGTGGTACCTGAGGACTGGAGGAGGGCAGATGTGATTCCCTTCACAAAAAGTGGGAGCAAGGCAGAAGCAGGAAACTACAGACCTGTTAGTTTGACCTCAGTGGTGGGGAAAATGATGGAATCACTTCTGAAAGAAAGAATTGTTGAGTACCTAGAGGCCAGCGGGGCACTGGACCCAAAGCAGCATGGATTCACAGCAGGAAGGTCATGTCAGACAAATCTAATTGATTTCTTTGACTGGGTGACCAAAGTAATAGACCAGGGAGGAGCTGTGGATATGGCCTACCTAGACTTTAGCAAGGCATTTGACACAGTCTCGCATAAAAGATTAATAATCAAGTTAGCCAGCCTGGGAGTGGGTCCCAGGGTGGTAGACTAGTAGAAAACTGGCTGCACAACAGGACACAGATGGTAATAGTGAATGGACACATTCTGAAGAAGGGGTTACTAGTGGGTACCTCAGGGCTCAGTACTGGGTCCAGTCCTCTTTAACGCTTTATAGGTGACATTGCAGAGGGTCTGGAAGGAAAGGTATGCCTCTTTGTGGATGACTCAAAGATCTGTAACAGAGTTGATACACAAGGGGGTAGAAAGGATGAGAAGGGACTTGGCAGGTTGGAGGAATGGTCAGACATATGGCAACTTAGATTCAATGCAAAAGTGCAAAGTAATGCACCTGGAAATAAAAACCAGGAGAAGAGTACACAATAGCAGGGAGGTACTAACAACAACAATAAGGAAAGGGATCTGGGTGTAGTACATCAGATGACCCAAAGTGGGTATGCAATGTGAGAAGTAAGTAGGGAAAGCTAGGGGATACTGGGATGCATAGGGAGGGGCATCACAAGTAAAAAAGGAAGTGGTTATCCTCTATACAGACAGTTGGTGAGACCCCATCTGAGTACTGCTTTCAGTTTTGGAGACCCCATCTATGCAAGGACATAGACAGGATGGAAGCAGTCCAGAGGAGGCAACTAAAATGGTGCAGGGTCTACATCAGAAACCATATGAAGAGAGACTGAGAGAGCTTAATATGTATACCCTGATGAAAGGAGGGACAGGGGGACATGATAGAAACTTTAAGTACCTCAAGGGAATCAACAAAGTCCAGGAGGGTAGCATCTTTCAGAAAGAGATGTGTAAGAACAAGGGCACAGTTTAAAGTTAGAGGGGGGATGGCTCAGGGGTAATGTGAGGAAATTCTTTTTCACGGAGAGAGTGGTGGACGCATGGAACCGCCTTCCTGGAGAGGTTGTGGGGTCTAAAACAGTGGAGGAATTCAAACATGCATGGGACAGACATAAGGCAATTATAGTGGGGGGTTGCAGGAAATAGGCTGTTGGTTAACTAGAATCTGCAGCTTATCCAGTAGGTAGGGAAATGGTCAGACTGGGTGGGCCAAGTGGTCCTTATCTGCCATCAAAGTCTATGTTTCTGTGTTTCTATGTTAAGCTTAACACCTCCAAAATGGATGCCCTTACTTTCCATTTTACTCCCCCCCTTCCTACAAACCTTCCCAGTTCATTGGAACTTGGAAAGACTATGGTACCCGGGCATCTCCCTCTCTCATGAGGCTACTAAAGCCATGCAAAATAACTATGTCCCTTTTTATACCCAGCTACAGCTTGACCTGACTAGACGAGGTGTCCTGCCACTCAATCTTCTCCAGAGAACTGAGGTTATTCGGATGGTAATTTTGCCTCAGACCCTCTATCTCTTTCAGAATATCCCCCTATATATACCCACTAAGGTCTTCCAAGTATGGAACAAAGCCATCCTGGGGTTTATTTGGGCGGAAAAGT
Organism: Neoceratodus forsteri; assembly: GCA_016271365.2. Classification (NCBI taxonomy): domain Eukaryota; kingdom Metazoa; phylum Chordata; order Ceratodontiformes; family Ceratodontidae; genus Neoceratodus; species Neoceratodus forsteri. The sequence goes on along the minus strand of CM028133.1, from coordinate 76,831,476 downwards.
GCCCAAGAGTTAGATTCTCTGTCCTCACTCTCCCCAAGTCCGGGGGGGGGGACTTGTCCTCCCTAATCTAAAACTGTATAATTGGGCCTCCCACCTTTCCTTCCTCACCCAGTGGTACGTGAGGGCTTCCTCAGCTATTTGGAGGGAGATAGAGGAGGGACTCCACTCACACGATAACCTGGTCAAAACTACCTTATATCAGGCTCCTGCCCCTGTGAACCAAATTAACATAGGCCCATGGCTCTCACACCAAATTAAAACCTGGAGTGCAGTCCGCAGACATTTCTCCCTTTCCCCATACCTGATACTTCTCTGCCCACTTGCACTCCTGGAAACTTCTTCCCTGCCCTAACAGACCATACCTTCTGCACCTGGAGACATCTCCACCTCAAATATTTTTCACAACTCTTAAATTGGCACACCATTCACATGTATTCTGGTTCTGCCCCAGAATCCAGCCCTTCTTAGTATCTTTACACAAGGAATTGAAAGTGTTATTTGGGCAGTCAATACCCTTTACTGCTGACCTTTTTTTATTACACATTTTTCCCCAGGAATTCAGAGACCCCCATACCTGGTACCTCCTAGGAATATCCCTCACGGCGGCAAAGAAGGCCCTGATTAGATGTTGGCTTACAGCCAAAGTCCCCGTGATTTCAGACTGGAGGGAGCTAGTGAACTGTATTTACAGAACAGAGAAGATATCTTCCCATTTAAATGACTACTGAACTCTGCTCCTTGAAATGGACTAGATGGTTATTGTACATTATGTCAAGAGACCCGAGTTTTGTACCGTAGGCACCTGGGCTACCTGGAGGGATGGGATGGAGGGACAGCTGCTGTTTGTTACCTCAATGTTGTTGAGGGACCTGGGGGCTTCCCCCCTCCACCTTCTCCCTGACTGGTCAATGAAGTGGAACAGTTAGAGTGATGTGTACCCTTGTTTCTTTCCTCACACAGGACTGAACTTTGTCTAGCCTGCTAACCTGATCTGTTCATATTCTAGCCTTGATCAACTGGATTTCTGTATCACTGATGAAATTGTGACTGCCTCATCCCCCTATAATATGAAACATTAATCAATAAAAATTATATTTACAAAAAAAGAATACGTAAGATTGAAATGCCACCATTACATAGTAAAAACCTTCAACTGGATCCTAAAAATCAAACAACTTTAAATAAAAATTAAAAGCAATTACTTAAATGCTGTTTCCCTGATCATCACAATCTCCTTACGCACATAAACAAATTAGAAACATTAAGTATTGTTTATAGTTTGGCATATGGCACGCTGGGGTGGGCTCCCAGCGTGCCACCTGTATGTTTGGGGGGCTAATATTGGGGATTGGGCACGCCCATCAGCACATACACCGGCGAGGCTAGAGCCTAGGGGGGATTGGGCACCCCCCTCAGCACACAACAAATGGGGGGACATTATGCTGAAGGGGAGTGGGCTCCCCCATCGACACATGAACTGGGTCAGGGCATGCCAACAGGGGGACTGGGCAACCCTGAAGTCGGCATTGTGGCAGGCGGTGTTGGCAATCACTGCTGCCATGTTTAACTAGAATGCTTCACCAGGAAAGGCATGTCGGGAGGTGCTGTTGCATGACAAACTTGGCTCTCACTGCAGCGGATATTTTCTTAGATGTGCTCACCACATTACGTGTTGCTGGTGTGGTGCCTACATGCTGCTTTTTTGGGGAATGGGGGACGCACCTACAGATGCATGCCCTGCATTCGCCCACAGTGACCGCACCTCCAAATCTGCTACTACTGCAATATGCTGGCTGTCGCGCAAGTGCGAGCCAACATAAAACAAACATTTGTCAATGCTGAATGTTGATTGCATTGGTCTGTTGAGCTTGCACACTGCCCCTCTGTCGCTCGCTCATTCTGTTTCTCCAAGTACTATAGGCTGTCCTTTTTGTACTGGGCTCCTGCCTGCATTGGCACATTTTTTTGCCCACAAAGAAATCTGCAGCTGTCCTGACAGAGCTTCTTTGAGGTGGCTCACTCCCCCTCTCTCACTCGCTCATTCCGTTTCTCCTGGCACTGCAGGCTGCCATTTTGTACTGGGCTCCTGCCTCTGTTGGCGGCTTTTTCTGCTGACAAAGAAATCTGCAGCAGTCCTGACACAGGTCCGTTGAGCTTGCTTACTCCCCCTCTCTCACTCACTCGTTCCGTTTCTGCCAGCGTTGCAGGCTGTCCTTCTGTACTGGGCTCCTGCCTGCATTGCTGTCTTTTTGTGCCCACAAAGAAATCTGTAGCAGTCATGATAGAGCTCCGTAGAGTACGCTCACTCCCCCACTCCCAGTCGCTCATTGTGCTTCTCCTGGTGCTGCAGGCTGCCCTTTTGTGCTGGGCTTCTGCCTGTGTTAGCAATTTTTCTGCTCACAAAGAAATCCACAGCTGTTCTGTCACAGCTCCGTTGAGGTCGTTCATTCCCCCTGTTTCACTTGCTCATTCTGTTTCTCCTGGAGCTGCAGGCTGCCATTTTGTAGTGGGCTCCTGCCTCTGTTGGGGCCTTTTTCTGCCCACAAAGAAATCTGCAGCAGTTCTGACAATGCTCAGTTGAGCTCGCTCACTCCCCCCCTCTCTCACTCGCTCATTCCGTTTCTGCCGGTGCTGCAGGCTGCCCTTTTGTACTTGGCTTCTGCTTCTGTTGCCGCCTTCTTCTGCCCACAAAGAAATCTGCAGTAGTCACGATAGAGCTCCCTTGAGCTCGCTCACTCACTCCCCTCTCTCACTCGTTCATTCTGTTTCTTCTGCCACTGCAGGCTGCCCTTTTGTACTGGGCCCCTGTGTGCATTGCTGCCTTTTTCTGCCCACAAAGAAATCCACAACAGTCCCAACAGAGCTTCATTGAGCTCACTCACTCCCCTCCTTCACTCGCTCATTCTGTGTCTCCTGCTACTGCAAGCTGCCATTTTGTACTGGGCTTCTGCCTGCATTGGTGGCTTTTTCTGCCCACAGAGAAATCTGCAGCAGTCCTGACACAGCTCCGCTGAGGTCGCTCACTTCCCCTCACTCACTCGTTCCGCTTCTGCCAGCGCTGCAGGCTGGCCTTTTGTACTGGGCTCCTGCTTGCGTTGTGGCCTTTTCCTGCCCACAAACAAATCCGCAGCAGTCATGATAGACCTCCATTGAGCTCGCTCACTCCCTCTCTCTCATTTGCTCGTTCTGTTTCTCCCAGCGCTGCAGGCTGCCCTTCTGTACTGGGCTCCTTGCCTCTGTTGGCACTTTTTCTGCCCACAAAGAAATCTGCAGCAGTCCTGACAGAGCTCCATTGACCTCACTCACTCCCCCTCTCTCACTCTCGCTCATTCTGTTTCTGCTGGCGCTGCAGGCTGCCCTTTTGTACTGGGCTCCTGCCTGCATTGCCACCCTTTTCTGCCCACAAAGAAATCCGCAGCAGTCATGATAGAGCTCCATTGAGCTCACTCACTCCCCCTCTCTCAGTCGCACATTCTGTTTGTCCCTGCGTGCATTGCTGCCTTTTTCTGCCCACAAAGAAATCTGCAGCAGTCCCAACAGAGATCCGTTGAGCTCACTCACTCCCCCTCCCTCACTCACTCATTCTGTGTCTCCTGGTGCTGCAGGCTACCCTTTTGTACTGGGCTCCTGCCTGCATTGGCGCCTTTTCCTGCCCACAAAGAAATCCGTAGCAGTCCCAACAGAGCTCAATTGAGCTCAGTCACTCCTCCCCTCTCTCACTTGCTCAATTCTAATCTTGCCCAAACACTGATTTCCGACAGTGACTGCGGTGTTCTGTGCCAGAAACAGGAAAACACATTTCGTTCAGTATGTGAAAAATGATTGCTGTATTGTTCATAAGGAGGTGTGAAAAAATGCCAGTGTTGAAAATCTGGTGTGAAAATATTACTAATTAGTGAACTTACAAGGGTGCGTGGAAACTGCACAACGCATGCTAGTAACACAGCCATTTTATGGAGTATCATTACCAAATTTTCAACATGGGCATTTTAGGACCTCTGCTCATGAACAGTATCACTGTCATTTTCTTAATCTGTCCGGAACACTGATTTCCCACAGTGACCGCACTATTCTGCCCCGGAAGTGTGAAAACACATTTCAGCCAGGATGTGAAACATGACAGCTGTACTGTTCACATGGAGGTGTGAAAAAATTACAATGCTGAAAATCTGGCGTGAAGATATTTAAAATTCGTGAAGTTACGAGTGTGCATAGCAACTGCACAACACACGCTCATTAAAGTAATTTTTTGGATTTTTTCCACCAAATTTGCAACATAGGCTTTTTGAGAGCCCACCTCATGAACACTGGCACTGTCATTTTGTTAATCAGTCCCAAAAGAGGATTCCACGCAGTGACCGCAAAATCACCTTTCAGGGCCGAATAACACCATAACAGTGGCAGAATTCATGAGGAGGGGTTCCAAAAACCCCATGTTGAAAATCTGGTGTCAAAATTCCAAAAAATGCCTAAGATATGCAGCAAAGTTGAAAAAGCCCTATTCATTCCATTATATAGCTTACCGGCATTTCCTCAGTTCGCAGTCGGCTTTGAAGAGTGCAGATGTGTTCCCAGTCCACGAAGACTGTCACACCAGACTCCAGAGGTAGAAGTATGGGATGAGGGGTAGGCAGGGTGTGCAGTGGGTGGGAGGAGCGGGTTGTGGGGGGCAGGGAGTCCATGAGGGACCTTTTTTTGACAGGTTAAAAAAAACATTGTGGGACGGATTTTTTCTTTACAAGGGCATTGGCATGCAGGGGTGGCTCCCAGTGTACCACCTGAGATATTTGGGGTGCAGCCACTGGTGGATTAGGAACCCTGTCTGCACAAAAAGTGAGGCGCTAAAGCCAAGGGGGATTGAGCACTCCCTTGGCACAACTCTCTCTCTACTCTTTCAGGGGGGACCTGATGCAACACACATTCGTAACATACTCATTTTGTGGACGTTCGTCACCAAATCTTCAACATAGGCATTTTAGGACCTCTGCTAATGAACAGTTTCAGTGTCATTTCCATAATGTGTCCTGAACACGGATTTCCCACAGCAAATGCGCTATTCTGCGCTGGAACTGCGAAAACACATTTTGGCCAGGATGTGAAAAATTACAGCTGTACTGTTCATAAGGAGGTGCAGAAGAATGGCAATGTCAAAAATCTGGAGTGAAAATATTATTAATTCGCGAAGTTACAAGTGTGCGTGTAAACTGCGCAACACACGCTCGTAACACAGTCATTTTATGGAGTATCGTCACCAAATTTTCAACATGGGCATTTTAGGACCTCTGCTCATGAACAGTGACAATGTCATTTTCTTAATCTGTCCTGAATACTGATTTCCCACAGTGACCGCGCTATTCTGCACTGGAAGTGCGAAAACACATTTCAACCAGGATGTGAAACATGACAGCTGTACTGTTCACAAGGAGGTGTGAAAAAATTCCAATGTTGAAAATCTGGCGTGAAAATATTGCAAATTCGAAAAAGTCATTTTTTTTATTTTTTCCACCAAATTTGCAACACAAGCTTTTTGAGAGCCCACCTCATGAACACTGGCACTGGCATTTCATTAATTAGTCCCAAAAGGGGATTCCGCGCAGTGACCGAAAAATCACCTTTTGGGGCTGAATAACACCATAACAGTGGCAGAATTCCTGAGGAGGGGTTCCCAAAAACTCCATGTTGAAAATTTGGTGTAAAAATTCCAAAAAATGGCTGAGATATGCATCAAAATTGAAAAAGCACTATTCATTCCATTATACAGCTTACCGGCATTTCCTCAGTTCACGGTCAACTTTGAAGAGTACAGACGTGTTCTCAGTCCACCGAAGATTGTCGCGCCAGACTCGGAGGTAAGTATGAAGTGGGGGGTGTGGGAGGCAGGGTGCACAGTGGTGGGCGCGGGTTGTGGGGGGCAGGGAGACTGCAAGGACCTTTTTTTGAGGTTTAAAAATAAAATTGCGGGACTTTTTCTTTCGACGGCATTGGGCATGCTGGAGTGGGCTCCCAGCATGCCACCTGAGTGTTCTGGGTGGGGTGCAGCTGATGGGGGATTGGGCACCCCGTCTGTACAAAAGTGAGGGGGGGCGCAAGAGCCGAGGGGGATTGGGCACTCCCTTGGCACAACTCTCCCACTACTCTTTCGGGGGGGACCTGATGCTGATGGGGAGTAGGCTCCCCCACTGGCACCTCAAACAGGGAGGAGGGACATAATGCCAATGGGAAGTGGGCTCCCCCATCGGCAAGTCAACTAGCACCAGGGATGGAAGCCAATGGGAATTGGGGCCCCCATCAGCAAAAACACACTGCTGTGGGAAGGGGCACATGCTGCCAAGGGGGATCGGATGCCCCCTCAGCACTGGGGCCGGATTAGTATTGTTTGTGAACACGGTGGCAAGGCGCAGCCTTGTTCAGAAACAATATTACAGTAGCAACGTTTCGCCCAGCAATGACAGGTCACTCCCTCATTGCAGCGAATCGCTGATGCTGCAATGACAAGGTGGCCCCTGATAGCAGCAGCTGAAACGTTTCAAGGTTGTGGCACGCTGGCTGAACTAGTGTCAGCAGCAGCGTGCAATCCCTTTGGGGAAAGCGGGCCAAGCCTTTAAAGGCTGTGGGTGCACTGGCCACAACAGTGCTGCGCCTCCACAATCTGCTTCTGGAAAGCTGCTGCAATATGTTTCTTGCACATGCGAGCTATCAACACAAAAAGGATTAGTTAGACATCAAGAAATCATGTACAGTATTGCCAGAGTTTGATAAACTTAGCCTTTGTTACCCTATTGCATTCTGTAGTATATTTTGCAGTCAAACAATATATAATTTGAGAGAGTACAAAGTCTGGAGAATATTCTTTCTGCTGTAATAAGAGAGTGCATCTGGCTTGCCATAAGTACTGTTTACATGCTGAAAAATTATTCTAAAGGTACTAGGGTCATATTTCCTCTGATGTGCTAGAAAGAGGCCCAGAACTAACATTTCGTAAGTAATGGGGAAAAGTAAGGGTCCCTGCCATTTATGTGATAGTGCTTTCCAGAATTCTTACGCAAAAGGGCATGATAGCAAAGAAATTATGTAAAGTTTCAAGAGTATGTGTAATGGTTATTCTGAGGCACATTTGTCTTCCACTGATTTGTGTTTTAGGGTGTTCTGGACCACCAATCTCCCATAACATGGTAACAAGTTTACATCCCACATTTGTTTAAGTATTCAAATGTCAGTTAATTGTTTGCAAGCCTCAGAAATATAAATTCTGGGACAGTAAGGAAATTGGGGTGTCAAAAATTTTATTTCATTTATAATAATGTGATAATAAGATTTTCTAGATTTTGAAAGAGGAAAGGTTTTGGTAATATGCCATTGTCTCAGTTCCATTAAACAAGGTTGTAAGTACTGTGAGATTTGTTTAATATTGGTAATCATAGGAACAGATAAGGTACCTAAGCCCCATTTATGCTGGAGAGGGGAGTCGGGAGAACCAATCCAGTGTAATAAGATGCCATATACTCTTGGTGTCTTTTAGCAAAGGTGATATGTTTCTATAAAGAAAAATGCTATGAAAGAAAATTATGAGGTTTAACATTCTAATACCCGCTAAACTACGATTATAGTAAGTGGAGATCCTTTTTACAGGGTTAAGACGACTGCCCCATAAGCCTTGGAAAAATGCATTATACACCTGAACTTCTAGTGTATGAGAGAAAATTGTGGCACAATAAAGGTTTTGATTAGAAAAGCTCTCTTTATTTTTATATAGTTTTATATTTCCGTTGCTGTATGAGTCTGTGGGCATTTTGCAAGGCTTGTTCCCAATTATGCTTAGCATCATCTGGTGTCCCAAAAGTAATCCCAAGTATTTTAATGGAATCTATTTGTAGGGGTATGTTAGCTGTGGAAGATTCATTCAAAGAATGTAAAGCTGGATTAATCTGACAAGCAACACTCTTGTCATAGTTCAGTTTTGCACCTGACACCCTTTTATATGCTGAAATGGTATGTTGTATAGGAGGTGCACAAGCAGAATTTCGAATACAGAGGCATAAGTCATCTGCATAAGCGTAGATGTTTAAAAAGGTCTGTTGGTTAGGACATAAAATTCCTGGAATAGCAACATTACTCTGGATCTTTCTTATAAAGGGGTCTATAACAAACATGTATAGGCTAGGAATCAGGGGTCTACCCTGCCGTACCTCTCGCAGGATAGGAATTCAGGGCCCATAAGTCCATTAACAGAGGATTGTCCGGAAGTCGACCTATATAATAACCATATCCAAGACATGAAAAAAAGGAGGAATACCATAACCCTATAAAATGTTAAAAATATAAGAATGGTTTACCCTTTAGAAGGCCTTCTGCTGGTCTAAGGCCAGCAGGAAGCCATTGCATTTTTGTGAAGCACCCAGGTCCATGAGGTCTCTCAAACTAATTTAAATTGTTAAAAAAATATTTATTTGGAATGGCACAAGATTGTACTGGAGTGATTAACTCTGTAGCAGCTTGTACCAGTGTATGGAACAAAATATTGGACACATACTAATTAGTCTCCAATTCATAATATCATGTTTACCCCCCTTTTTATGGAGAAGGATAATGAAGACTTGAGTAAAGCTAGAAGGGAGAGAGGGATATTCCAAAGTGGAATTATATAGAAGAGTTAGAAGTAGACAAAGTTTCACCTGGAAAACTTTATGACATTCAGGGGTTAACCCATCCTTTCCAGGAGTGGTATTGGGGTTAAGTGTTTTAATAGCCATTTCTATTTCCATCATAGTAGTCTTTGCAGTCATTGACTGGGCCACAGCAGGTGGCAAGGGTGGGACATTTAGATCCTGTAAAAAGGATTCTTCCCAGCATGCCTCCACAGGAGTCCCAAACAATGATCTCAGGTAGGTCTGTACCTCCCTCCAATAGGATCAACTTTTGATTTATGTAAGGTAAAGCTACATTAGGGAGTATGAGGGAATCTATATTAGTAGAATGCACTCTATCTGTGCACCCTTAAACATGTCTATGGTTGGTTGTTGGCCTTGTATGCCAAACTGTACCTCTAACTTAAGACTCATATATCTGTTACATTGAAATTGAGACATTTCAGTTTTTGTGTGTTTTATCTGTGTAGTTAAATTAAGTTTCATTCATGTGCTACATAAATCAATTGATGTAACTGATTTCTCAGTTTTAAATAATGAGAATATCATTTATGGCTCTGTCCAATGGCATATTTAAGGAAAAGATTTTTTAAATCCTGTTTCAGATCAAGCCACCATTCCAAAACAGAGTCATATGCATCCAAACTAGAGACCTTGGCTTTTAACAAGTAGTTCCATTTCTCTATTAACACAGAGTCTTGTAATAGGGAATTGTTCCATTTCCAATGGGCCCTGGGACAATGCGTATGTTGAGCATCCACCCTGAACACGCAGGAAACTGCCATGTGATCAGATGTCTCAATTGGTAGAGTACTAGCTTGCTGAACAAAGAATGTCTTAGAAAAAATAGGTAATCTATTTTACAGGCTAACTGTCCCTTAAAAAAAAGTTTTACCAGCTTTCTGGTTAGCAGCCTGAAACCCTTCCTGAAAATTTGAGGTTTGGATAATATTATTTAGATATTTATTTATTTATTGAAATGTTTCAATAGGAAGGCACGCTGAGCAACAAGTCGCTCGTCTCTCAGTGCAACCTGTGGGGAAGGGGTACAACTGGAATGAGACATTAAACATTCAAGTTACAAGATCAACATTAACATACAGTTGTAAGGCAGGTGTTACAAACAATGATACAACAGTGTTGAGCATAACGTGTAGAAAAAGTGAATAAAAACAAGTGTCAGGTTAATGAGTAAACAAGTGCTTACATGAAAGAAAGGGGAAGGGGACAGAGGGGTGAGGTGGGAGGGGAGAGTCATGCCCTTGAGACCTTCAGGACATGAGGAACCCTGCAAGGGGACTGGAGGGACTAGAGAGAAGGGGGTGAGGCAGTGTTCCAGAGAGACCCCTAGAAGAAGGTGGGGGAAGGGAATAGATGAGAGATACAAGCCCCTTGGGGGGTAAGGAGAGGGACCCATGGAGAGCATTCAGGGTTCTTTGCATTCTGTGAGAGATTAAGGGAGGCCAGTAAGGAGGGACAATTAGGGGAAGGGGAGAAGGGCTAGGGATTTGGGGGGTGAGTGTGCACAGGGTAAAATGAAGGTGAGGGTAGGATGGTAGGGTTTGTCCAGGGCTTAGAGGAAGGAATTAGGGAGGGACATGGCAGGAGCAGCTAGGTGCAAGGTAATTATTGAGGGCAGAGTTGATGGAGTAGGCGGAGGATGAGTGCTGGATTTGGAGGGGAGAGAATTCCAAATTTTGGGGAGGCAGTTTTTGGGAGGTAGGCCAATTTGAGTGGATCTGCGGGGGACAACCAGGGTATGGGAGTCGGTTGATCTAAGGGAATGGGAAGGTGGGAGGTGTTATAAGGAGGAGGTGAGGTGGAAGGGAGCTCACCCAACCGGTGCTTGGAGGTGAATTTAGCACAGTGGGAGAGCTGCCGTTTGTAGAGAGAGGGAAGGATAGGCACGATAAAGATTGCAGTGATAGGTGCAAGGGGGGCATCCAGGGCAAAGCGGCAGAAGAAATTGAAGAGGGTGTCCAGTCTGGCCAGGGAGGACTTAGTGGCAGCACCACAGACCATGTCACAGTAGTCGAAAATGGGCAGTATCATCTTCTGAACAAGTTAACGCCTAGCTGTAGGAGGGATGCAACTATGGTTCCTGAATAGGGCACCAAGCTTGGGGCGCTGTTTATTCTGGATGGCATCAATATGTCCAGAGAAGTTTAGGTGTTGATCCAACTAAACACCTAAGTACCTGAAAGAGGATGTGTTCTCAAGTAAAGTTCCCTCAAAGGTGTGAAAAGTTGGTAGGGAGGGAAGCCTAGAGAGTCTGTGCCTTGTTTCAAAGGTCATGGAGACTGTCTTTTTGGTGTTGAGGAAAAGTTTACAGTTGGCAAACAAGAGCTGAACCTTGTTGAAGTCTTGCTCTAAGCTGGTTGTAACCTCAACAGGATAGGAGCCAGATGCATACAGGACTGTATCATTGGCATACAGATGTGTAGCAGAGAATGGGGAGGAAACAGAGAGAGAAGATCATTTAAGAAGATGGAGAATAGCAGGGGCCCCTAATACCAAGCCCTGGGGGACACCAGTGCTAATTGAGAGGGGAGGTGAAGTGGCATCCAAGATCTTAACTGATTGGGTTCTACCAATAAGGTAGGCCTTGAACCAGTTTGTGACAGAGGGAGATAGACCAGCTGCTGGGAGTGAGTTGAGGAGGAGGGAGTGAGAGACGTTGTCAAAGCCCTTGGCCAGGTCGACAAAAATGGCAGAGATAATTTGCCCATTGTCCATCCCAGTTAGGATGGAGTCTGTGAGTCATAGGAGAGAGGTGGTGGTTGAGTGCTTTTCCTGAAACCATACTGGAAAGGGGTGAAAAAGGAGGTGTCAGATAGAAAGCGGTGAGTTGGGAGAGGACAATGTGTTCTTGAAGCTTGGCAAGGGTAGGGAGGAGTGAAATGGGGTGATAGTTGCCGGGGGATGAGGGGTCACCCCCTTTGGGTAGAGGGAGGACCACAGCATGTTTCCATGAAGAGGGGACAGAGGCAGTAGAGAATGAGAGATTTAGGATTATTGGGGGTAGGCAATGGCCATAACGGAGATGGAGAGGAGTTTTGGGTCAAGACCATCAGGGGAGGCACCTTTAGAGGGGTTGATGGTGAGGAGGGCACTTAGGGCATCATTTGGGGTTACAGTAGTGAAAGAGAAGGGAAGGTGGAAGGGTGGTGAAGGGGGCACACCGGTAGAGGGTGGGGAGGGGCATGGGCAGGAGGGGAGGGATTTCAATAGCTCAGTATTGCAGAAAGTATAGTAGGAGTTAAATTTTGCAGCTACAGCTGGTGGGTTGAACACTAGTGAGCTGTTTACTTTAAGTATCGGGGCGGTGGACAAGATGAGGGAGTAAATAGAGTGTGCACCACCTTCCAAAACTTTGAAGGGACATTTATGTTGGTGATGAAGGCAGATTTTAAATATTTGGACTTGGCTAACCTTGTAGCCCTGGTGCAAGTGTTTCTGAGCATGCAGAAATTTGCGAGGTCACTAGGATGCTGGGTAGCTTTATGATGCTTCCAGGCTCAATTTCTAGCCCTGAGACAGGCCAGAAGTTTAGGGGTTATCCAATGTGAGTGGTAACCTCTGACTCTGGCTTGTTTTATTGGGGCAAAGGTGTTTCAGTTTATAAGGAAGATTTCTTTGAAATAGGCAAGGGCCTTATCAACTATGGGGAAGGAGGTTAGGGGGGGGGACCAGTCAGAAGTGGCAAGGCTACTCAAGAGAGGTTTAAGGTCAAGAGACTTGAAAGAGTGCGATTGTATGGTTTTGTGAGGCAGTTTAGTTCTGTGGACTTTCCTAACTATGAATATTGGGTTATGGTCACTGAGAGCATCTGGGAGAATGCCAGAGGTGATGACGCGGTGGGGATGGGAGGTAAGGGCCCAGTCAAGTAGGGAGTGTTGCTGTGTCTTGTGATTTGGGCGGGTGGGTTCAGAGATCAGTTGGGAGAGGTTTAGGGCTCCGATTTCATTTTTAGTTTTGGTAGTTTTAGGTGACAACCAATTTATATTGAAGTCACCTAGGATGAATAATTCCCCAAAGCGAGCAAGGGGAAGTGATGGAGGTTAGGAGGTCTAGCTCGACTGGAGGATGGACATTTGGGTGGCAGTATATGCCAGCTACAAAGATTGGAAGCATGAAGGGGAGGGTCACATGGATAGCTAGGGCATCATGGGTCTCAGGATTGGAGGATGAATGGATAATGGAATATTGGATGGAGGCTGGGACATAAATGGCCACACCACCACCCCTGCCAGCACAGTCTTGCCTTAGCAATGAGTAGCCAGGAATGGAGACTGCTAATGGGAAAATGGACACACAAAAAAAAAAAAAGCTGTTATTGTTTGAAAAATGTGCGCCCACCAGTTAAAACTCTGGCTAGGAGGCATACAGCAAAGTTGAAATAGTGAAAAGAAGTAGGGAGCCAATTGGGATCCCAGATTAACCAGTGCAGTCCCTTCAGGAGCTGGAGGTAACAACGGGGAGGGAGTGGGCAAGCAGCAGTGAAGTTCATACCTGCAGTGCTGGAGGGTGAACAGGAGTTGCAGGGATTATTTCAAAGCAAAGACACACCCATAGGTGCTGATTCTTGGCAGACTGGAGTGCTCTGTCCACAGGACACCTAGGAAGACATGAGAGAGAGCAGAAATAGGGATGAAATTTAAAAAGGCAGTTGAAGGGTTGGGCAGTCAGTGAGTGGCTACAGGAAGACAGAAGGAGCAAATTAAGTGACAAAAGGAGAGCAATGAACAGGGAAGGGATGACTCAGAGAAGTCAGGCATGGGGGGTATGCCATATCACTAAATATTTTTTGCATTTTGCATCCTCTATCTGAGGGAGACAAACCACAATTGAAATCCCCTCTGAAAATAATCAGTTTCTGGGTGTGTAGATAAGGCTGTATAAGTTGGAATTGTTCATGTCGTCCGACTATACTTTTTGGTGCATATATACTGTATTTGTGAGTCTTAATTCGAAAGTCATATACTGAATCTACTAAAATAGCCCTGCCTGGAAAGATGTCTGTGAGTTTTCTGAACTAGAAAAGAGATCCCTTTAAGAGTATAGCCACCCCATCACAAGTGTCCTCCCATTGGGCCCGAAAGGATAAGCCCTCCGACCAAAGAAGTTTAGCACGCGGTAATGCGTAAGAAGACTTAATACGTGTGTCCTGCAAAAAAGGATGTTATTAGATAAGTCCTTAAGAATATGAAGTGTGGTCAAATGTTTCCAAAATGACTTAATGCTACTTACATTAAGGGTCAGAGGATAAAGACAAGAAAACTGTGTTGGAAATGGCAGGAGAGTAAAGGTCAACCCTCAGGTTTACTTTCGTGTTTTGTTTTCCCCTTAGCCTTTTTGGATTTGGATACTTCAGTAGGGGATCAGTATGGTACTCCATAACTCCTGAAGTTACTGAGGAGGTGTCTGATTCTCCTTCATCTTCTTCAGTGTCCCCCCGCCCATTGCTTTCCTTTAGCGAGTACTTTAAGATGATTTCTGGTGAGGATAGGGAGCTAGATGGCTGTGAATCTGGTGTTTGCCTTATCGAGTTCCTTTTTCCTTTGAACTACACTCATTTGGGCCTCTTGGGGTAATGTTGGAGATTGCATAGCTAAAGGTGAACGTTGGGCTGAAGTGCAGGATTCACTAGGACCTGCCCTGTCTTGGGAACTGGGGATGGGGTCTGGGGATGGGGTGGGGAAAGAATCCATGTGGTTAGAAAAAGCAACCGTAGTGGGGTGTGGCTGACTCAGGTGCCAGGGAATCCGCATTGGTTGAATAAATGGGTTCCTGAAGACTAGGAGCCTGCCTCACCTGCAGTACTTTAGCCTGTTGTGTGACTAGTACAACATCCTGGTCCTGGAGTTCCTTATCAGCCCTATTGTGAACTGCCCACAGACAGTTTTGGTATGAGTGTCCCTGGTCCTTGCAAAGGTTGCATCTAAAGGGATTTGGGCACCCGAGACTAACGTGCGCATATTCCAAACAAAGATTACATCTAGGCAGAGTACAAGAAGAGCTAAGATGGGTTCTAGCACCACATTTATGGCAGGTCTTAGGTTGGCTAGGATAAAAGTATAGGCCTCTATCCCTGCCAATGTAAAAGCTACTTGGGAGATGTTGTATCCCAGAGTCAGTATGTTTAAGTTTAACTTTAATACACCAGCCCCCTGTCCACACAAGATCCTAATCCAATATAAGGATAGGTGCTTGCAGAATTTCACATTTCTGGCAAAACCAATATTGTACATCCTCTATATTAACTCCCTCATTCCGGAAAAGGATGGTAATGTTTTTTATAGAATGCTTAGTAAGGGGTACTGATAAAAAAATTGTGCCACACACTGGTAGACTTAACCCCCCCCTCATATATTTGCCAGAACATTTCGAGAGAATGTACATTTTGGAAACTGTCATAAGTATTTTCACCCTTCACATGTATAAAGGCAAACAACTCATGTGCATTACTACCCATAGTTTTCCTACGTAGCCGATGTAAACCAAATTTTCTAAATTTTCATCAGTTCCATGATATTTTAACCGAACAGCATTATACCTCTGAGCTGGTTCACCAACCTGTTTAAAAATGTCAGCCATACAAAAAGAATCAGGTCTCTGAGTTGTATTAGTATTCCCTGCTATGTTAGCAGAAGAGTGTTCTGGGGGACCTGATTCATGAGCAGTGTGTGGAAGTTCCCGGTCGTGAGTGTTCTGAGGCCTGATCTGGGTGTAAACCAGAGACTGCAGGGCTGGAGAAAGAGCCATTAGTGGGAATAGCTTGATTTTGTTCATTGGTAGTACTGCTTACATTTTGGGGCACCCCAGATTGTGTGAAGTCCATTGTAGAAGTCCTAATAGGCAATATTACAGACTGTTGTGGCTCTATCAACAGTTCTGTGGAGGGTTGGGTGTTTGCTACACTGGAAATAATGTCAGCCATAGAAACAGGACCTGGAGAAGTCTACCCTGCACCATCTTTTGTCAGAATCCACCCCGCTGCACGTAAAGCAGAAGCAGGGCGCCAGGACTCAAAAACAGGTATTGTATTTAAGTCAGTAGAACAGTTCTGGGGAAGCCCCAAGGCTGTAGGTACAGGTTGTTGACTTCCTTGGGCAAGATCAGGGGTTGTCAGTAAAGAAGCTACTGAGGATGGAATGTCCTCTGAAGTCTGAAAATTAAGATTAGAGCAGCGCGGTATTGGGGGGCTCCGCATCGGAGAGGAAGGGTGTAGGATCACAATGTAAAGGAGATCCATTCGCAGTATGTTTCAAAAGCTTAAATGGTAGGGATCTGCTGTGCACAGTAGCATTTTCCTAAAACAGTTTCCTCTTGTTCAGGAATTAGAAGACACGTACCAATGTAAGAGGAGCATTCCATAGGCTTTAGTGTTGACAAATCCAAGCTGTTCTCATGTGATGAGGTTCTAGAAGTACCATGTCCAACACCAGTATTGGAGTCAATATCGGAGAATATATTCGTAAGTTCTGTCATATCCACAGATGGTTCCTCCATTTTCTCACTTTCAACAGCTGTTGCAGGGGATAATACACGGAGAGGAGGCTCCCCTGAAACCTTCCTCCTGTTGCATCCAGCAGCTATGTCTGCATCCGCCATCATGGAGACAGACCAACAAGGGTTCCCCCTACTGCAAGAGTAGGGGAATTTCCCAGGTATCCTGGCCAAATTTCCCCATTCACTAAAAATACCACTAACAGCTTGGTCTGGTTCAATGCCAGCTGACATCCATCTGTCCCCGGACGAGGCTGAAAATAGAGTTGTCTAGTGCTCCTTTCCCGGTCAACAAAAACTAAATAAATAAATAAAATATTTACTTATGGAATGGGGTGGGCATTGGGGCCAGTGACCACAAGGCACACCCCTGACGCCTGTCAGTGTCTGCATGGTGGGGTGTTACGGATGGAAACCCTAACACCACATTTCTCTGCTTTTGTCACCTTTTTAAGAACCCTAACTGATGCAGTAACAAAGTTTTTTGCAATGAATTGCCTTATGCTTCCATTTATAGGACATCAGAGAACGAATTGTCAGCACAGACACGGTATTACCCCACATCATGTACCCAGTGCTTAACATTTTCAAATCCCCTACAAAATGTAACTCTGTGCAACCAGAATGCCATTCCACACCACAGGTGCAAAAACACATTTTGGGCAGGATTTGAAAAATGACAGCTGTGACATACATGAGGTGGGGTAATGAGAAGGTTACATTGAAAATATGGGGTGAAAATATTTGAAATTCCCACAGTTATGATCATGCGTAGAGAAATTGCAATGAATAATCATAACTCTGCCATTTTTAATCATTTTACACCAGATAGAAACATATAAACATATAAACACAGAAACGTAGACTCTGATGGCAGATAAGGACTGCTTGGCCCACCTAGTCTGCCCATTTCCCTACCTAATGGATAAGCTGCAGATCCTAGTTAACCAACAGCCTACTTCCTCCTACCCCCCATCATAATTGCCTTATGTCTGTCCCATGCATTCTTGAATTCCCCCACTGTTTTTGGCTTTATGACCTCCTCAGAAGGCTGTTCCATGCATCTACAACCCTCTCTATGAAGAAATGTTTCCTCACATTACCTCTGAGCCATCCCCCCCTCTATCTTCAAATTGTGCCCCCTTGTTCTTGCACATCTCTTTTTCTGAAAGATGCAACCCTCTTGGACTTTGTTGATTACCTTGAGGTATTTTAAAGTTTCTATCATGTCCCCCATCGCCCTCCTTTGCTTGAGGCTATATATCTTAAGCTCTTTTAGTATTTCTTCATATGTCTTCTGGTGCAGACCCTGCACCGTTTTGGTTGCCTTCTTCTGGACAGCCTCCACCCTGTCTATGTCTTTGTGGAGATGGGGTCTCCAGAACTGTACACGGTACTCCAGATGTGTTCTTACCAACTCTCTGTACAGAGGGCCAACAACTTCCTGTTTTCTACTAGTGATGCCGCTCTCTTTGCATTCCAGTATCCCCCCAGCCCTCCATACTGCCTTCTCACATTGCTTGCCTACCCTTAGGTCATCTGATATGACTACCCCCAGGTCCCTTTCCATTTTTGTTGTTGTCAGTATCTCACCCCACATTGTGTACTCTTCCCCTGGGTTTTTGTTTCCCAGGTGCATTACTTTACACTTCTTTGTGTTGAATCTAAGCTGCCATACATTTGACCATTCCTCCAACCTTGTTAAGTCCCTTTTCTTCCTTTCCACCACACCTTGCGTTATCAACCCTGTTGCAGATTGTTGTGTCATCTGCAAAGATAAATACTTTTCCTTCCAGTCCCTCTGTAATGTCACTTATAAAGATGTTAAAAAGGACTGGCCACAGTACTGAACCCCGTGGTACCCCACTAGTAACCCCCCTTTCTTCACTGTGGATTCCATTTACTATTACCCTCTGTGTCCTGTTGTCCAGCCAGTGTTTTACCTAGGCTACCATCCTGGGACCCACTCCCCAGGCTGGCTAATTTGTTTATTAATCTTTTGTGCAGGACTGTGTCAAATGCCTTGCTAAAGTCTACATTCATATGTCCACAGCCCCTCCCTGGTCTACTACTTTGGTCACCTAGTCAAAGAAATCAATTAGATTTGTCTGATATGACCTTCCTGCTGAGAATCCATGATGACTTGGGTCCTGTGTCCCACTGGCCTCTAGGTACTAAACAGTTCTTTTCTTCAGAAGTGATTCCATCATTGTCCCTACCAATGAGGTCAAACTGAAAGGTCTGTAGTTTCCTGCCTCTGTCTTGCTCCCACTTTTGTGAAGGGGAATCACATCCGCCCTCCTCCAGTCCTCAGGTACCACACCATCCTCCCATGATTTATTAAAAAGGGTAGTCAGTGGTGTTACTAGTTCTTCCCTTAGTTCTTTTAGAATTCTGGGGTGAATCCCATCAGGCCCCATTGCTTTATCCACCTTCAGTTTTAAGAGTTCTTTCACAACCCTTTCTTCTGTGAAAGGACTAATATCAACCCCCCTATCCAGAGTGTTTCCATTGACTGGATTATGTACAGTACCTCCCCCTGCTCTTCCATTGCGAATACTGAGCAGAAGTATTTGTTCAGTATCCCGGCTTTTTCACTGTCACTCTACCCATCCACCTTCCTCTTTATTCAGCCTCAGTATCCCTGCCTTAGTCTTTCTTTGCTCCCTAATTTACCTATAAAAGGTTTTTTTCCCCCTTCTTAACTGAACTGGCTATCTTTTCCTGAGTTTGGGCCTTTGCTATTCTGACTGTCTTCCCCGTTTCCTTCTGCTTTAGCTGGTACAGTTCTCTGTTCTGCTCCTTCTGTGTTTCCTTATACTTTCTGAATGCTTTTTCTCCCTAACCTTCCTCACTACTTCTGTTGAGAACCATAGTGTTTTTTCTTTCATTTTGTTTATTTGCTTTACACAAAGGCTTGTTGCCTTTGTGATGGCGATTCTGATGTTTACCTATTGTTGCTCCACCCTACCTTCTTGCCTGTTTGCTAGTGCTTTTCTGGGGCACTCTCCCATTTTGACAAAATCATCCTTCCTGAAGTCCAGTACCTTCACTTTTGCATAGCTTGACTCTACAGCTAAGTTTATCGTGAACCACACTGTTTGTTGGTCGCTTGTTCCCAGATGGCTACCCACTTCAAGATCGGAGATCCTCTCTCCATCCCCATTTGAGAGTACCAAGTCTAAGATTGCTCCTTCCTGAACAGGTTCCAAAACTAGCTGTCTGAAGCATGCCCCCTGTAGGGCATCGAGAATGGCCTTGCTCTTGGATGTGACTGCAGCAAAGGTGCTCCAGTTAATATCTGGCATATTCAGGTCCTCCATCAGCAATATCTCCCTTTTCTCTGCCATCATAAGGATGTCTTCTATCATTTCCTTGTCCATTTCCTCCCCCAGAGACAGGGGTCTGTATACAACCCCTGTGCAGATTGTGGTGCCATCTCCAGTCTCCAAGGTGACCCACAATGTCTCCTCTCTTCCCTGTTTACCCATTAGTTCTGTTGCTTTGATCCCTTCCCTTCCCTTACAAAGAGAGCTACTCCTCCTTCTCTTCTTCCCTCCCTGTCCCTTCTGTAGATTGTGTACCCTGGTATGTTGACATCCCAGTCATGGAATTTTCAACATACCCGTCTTATGACCCAACATCATGAACACTATGACTGTCATTGCACAGATCCCACAGGAAAGATGATTTCACCAACCAACCATGAAATTATCTTTCCAGCAGGAGTTGCATAATGACAATCATATTGTTCATGCAGTGGGGTCCCAAAAAGGCCATGTTGAAAATTTTGGGTAAAAATCTCAAGAAATTCCAAAGTTAGTTAGTCTCACTCCCCCACCCCCACCCTTCTCTATCCCATTTCCCCCATCATCTGACTGTTCCCGAACTCAAGTAATTCTGTTCCCTATGCCTTCTTGCTCCTTTTTGCCCTCTTGGCTCTCTGACAATGTCCTCTGGACTGCCACCCCAACTTCATACCATGCTTTGGCCCCTCCACTCCCTTGTGTATGTAGGTCCCTTTCCTTGTTCCCCTTTCTACCTTCTTTCTCATCACTGCTCAGTCCCCTTGTCCTCCTAATTTAGGTGTATATCCCCCCCCTCCCTTTTCTTGTTTTTATCATTGCTGTAATCCCTGAGACCCCTTTACACCTCTCTTATTTTAGGTTGCATATTAATTAAAGTTGCATATTGTTCCTGCCAGTTCCAATTTGTAGCATCTTCTCTGTTGTATATTGTATTTCACTTGTTTGTCCTTTTTCTCTCCTGATTGTAGTTTGTGCACTGTTTCTTGACTTGAACTTTGCACAGTTATTTTTGTCATATTTGTACTATTTATGTGGAGTCTTTGTAAAAGAGTCTCTGACTCAAAGGTTTAATTCTGAATCTTCAATAAATAAGTTATGCATAAAACTTGAAACCCTCATTGAAATACATTGAAGCACATTTACCTTAGTCATATTGCAGTTGATGGTTCCAGCAGCAAGATGTGCCTTTGATTGGGAGAGCAGATCTTGAACCTGGGACCTCTTCAGGTGAGTGATAGTGTGTGGGGGTGTTTGGGGAGGTGGGTGCACAGTGGGAGGTTGGGTGGGGGAGTGAGAGTGTGATCAGTGATGGACTTTTGTTTTTACAGGGAAACCATCAGGGGACTTTTTTTTAATTTTCAGCTGTTAACAAGCATGGGAGTGTGTGGGGGGGGGGGATTCCACTAGCCACAAATGAAACAAATGTTATCAGATATCAGGAGGGAGGGCCACTAGACCACCAGGAAATTAAAAATAAAAAAAATAATACACAGTTCTACAAGTGATGACCATCAGCTGTTGTTGAACCTGGGTATGGTATCTGTTTCTCTAATCCTTTGATATTTGTTTCATTTAATCATTTGTAACCAGAGTTCAGCAAATAACATTCAGTGCATTGCTAGGTGCTGCACCCTGCTATATGTTAACCTATGTTTATGTATTGGAAAGCCCCCTGAGTAAGTGCTGTCCAGAGGGCAATTTTCTCAATTAATTAAAATGTCTTTTTATTCAGTATTAGCAAAGTAATAGAGGTATCTCCATGCAGAGAAATATATACTGTGCTTGATTGTTACACTTAATGTTTATGGTGGGACTGCTTCCTCGTTCCTTTCTTTAGATACACGACTAGAGGAGTTAACAATTAATCATAAAATATATTTTTATCCACTCAGCTATAACAGCTGTCAGTGGTATGGCCTGCAATAAAACAATATAAGTACAATTGGAACTGGTTTGTCTACAAAACCTACAACTATCTAAAGACTTACATTGTTTAATACTGTTTCAATAGCCCCTGCCCCTGCTCCTGCTAATATAATAGTGGGCACAGAAAGATAAGTAGAAAATATGCACTAGTAGAAATATGCACAACACTGTCTGCTCTGTGGACTTTCTTTCACAATTGCACATTGTGCTATTTTGCACAGTTCAAACGATATGTAGGTTCATGCATTAGGAGCTGAACTTGCTGGATAATAACTGTTGCCCATTGTGGCATTTTTTACTACTTGATATAAGATGCACTACTAAGGAATAGTTTTTGGAATGAAGCTTTTTATGTGAATATGAATTGGACATCTCTCCATTTTAGCTGAAGGTCATGGGGGTGGGGGGGATAGTGATAAAGAAGGTATATTACTTGCAGTGCTACAGCTCTCTTGATCACTGTTGCTAACTTCCGAGCCCCTGTGTGAAGTTACCTGTAAAGTGGACAGTGGGATTTACTCCCAGTGCTATAAGTGCTCTCAACCAGGATACAGAAACAGTTCTTTTCAAGGGTGGCAGATATGGCAAGCCTTTTATAAGGCAAGTACTGCTTTTATTTTTCTTCCCTTGTCTATGGGACCTAATTTATGGACAAATGCATGACACTAGTTTTGAAGAATAGGAGGTTCTGTGGTGGGGAATCACAATAAAGATTGAAGATTGCATGCGCAGAGCCTTTATGGAACAGCTTCAGTCCAACTGCTAAAAACAAAAATCACAGGAGATGGAGATCAGTGGGTGGGGGAGGGTGCCTAAATCCAAAATTATTTTTCATGACTCACGGTCCTTTTTTGTTTGAATGGAAGAGGCTTCAGGAATAAAGGATCCTAGCGAGTGACAAAAAAAGGATTTAAAAGGTAGAAAAAAAAACATTCCAGGATCATTTTGGTACCAGACAACTGCAAAATCCAACTAACGAAGTTCCAATGAGCAAGATCCATTGTTAGTATCCATACAGCACTTCATTTTAATGGGTTTGCAACATTTGTTTTTGTGAAAAAAACAGAAAATAAGATGGTGGCTGGTGAAAAAGGAATTTTCTCTCACGACAAATAATTTTGTTCTCGCAAAAAAAAAAAAGTGTTGTCACAAGGCTAAATCCATTTTCGTGAGATCAAATCCTTTGTCGAACTTTATTCCTCTATCCTGAAAAATGAACTTCCCATAGGATATGATGGGAACTTAAAAACGTAATAACTTTGCAACAGTTTAATATTTTTGTACCAAACTAACAGTGGCAGTTCTATTACCCAAGTTCTTTCTACCATAAGAAATCTAAATAAAATTCCACATTGTCTGGGTACAAGGCAATGAGGAAAAAAATGCAACAAATTGTGACTTTTTTATTATCCAGATCTCAGAACCCGCACATCCGACTGGAAAAAAACTTGCCACATCAAAACGTCATGCCAAATTTTGTGTAAATCCATTGATCAATTGCAAAGCTATTAAAGTGCAACATTTGAGGTTTAACATCAAACAGGCTAGGTAGGCACTTTAAAATGAAACCTCAAATTTTGCACTTTAATAACTTTGGGTTCAATGGATTTGCAACAATTTTGCATGCATGGTCTCCTGGGGTAGATCTCTTGATGTGGCAAGCTGTGTGTTAGTCGGATTGGCATATTTCATGCTTTGCATAGTGAAAAAAATGTTTACATTCATCTTTTTCTGCTGTTTTTTTTGTCACCACGCTGCAACCAAAACGTTTGGAATGTTGGTCTGAAATTTCCAGAGTGGGAAGTGTTTGCCCTGCAGACCATGTATGTGTTAGTTTGGTGAAAAAAATATTAATCCATTCCAAAGTTATTTCATTTTAAAACTGTGGGTTCTGAGCATGCTCAGTTCATTCTTTTTGATGGAGGAATGGAACGAAAAAATATTTTGCTCTGATGAACAAGAGTCATTTTTCTTGATGGGCCAGTCCTTGTTCACCAGGAAAAAATATTTTTTCATGAGTCACCATCTTGTTTTTTTGTTTTTGCCACAAAGAATTGTCATAACTGTGTCCAGGGATGTCTGTTACAGACATTAAAGTATGTATTTTGCTCATCAGGATTTGATGAGCTGTGCTTTATGGTTTTCAACATTCATATGCCCCTAGAAACTTTTTTTAAATGATTTAAACCCTTGTTCATCACTCGCTGAATTACTTTTTTGTCATTCCTTTTTTGCCATGGCAGAAAAGAAAATCAGCTGGTGAACAAGGATTACCCTTTTCTGACCAGATGACCAGTCCGGGATTCCTTGTTCCCCAGCCAGTTTCCTTTTTTGCCATGACAAAAAAAGATGGTGAAAAAGGATTCCCAGTCTGGCCATCTTGTCATGAAAAGGGGTACTCCTTGCTCACCAGCTGATTTCCTTTTTTATCATGATGAAAAAGGATGGTAAAAAGGAAATTGGCTGGAAAAAAAGGATTCCAATGTGGCCATCTCATCATCAAGAAAGATTTTTTGTCCATCTCCCCATGAAAAATTTAGCCATCCGGTTGGGGCAAAAGATTGTTTTTTACCAGACAAAATCCTTTTCCTCCACCACAGTAAAGGACTGGCATAAAGGGATTTTGCCTGGCAGAAAAAGATTTCAGCTGTCGAGAAACAATCCTTTTTGTTTTTCTTTGCTGTTTATTTTTTGTTTTGTTTTTTGTAATGTGACCCCCTTCCCCCAACAGGAAAATTCCCTGGTGTCTAGTGGCACCGCCCTGTATTTATGTATATATATATATATATATATATATATATATATATTTGTTTGTAGTTCTGTTTTTTTATTTATTTCTTTAATTTTTTTGTTTAGTATCCTGGACCCACATTTTTTGTGAGGGTCACAATGCCACTAATATTTTTTCCTGGTGTCTAGTGGTACCCCCACCCTATAATGCCCCTGTAGTCATTGGTGGCAGGGGTCCTCCATCACGCTCCCTTTTTAATTTTTTCCCCTGAAAATAAAAAAGTCCCTTGATGTCTTTTGCTATTTTTGTAACCTGCAAAAATGAAAGTCCATCACCAATCACAGCCACACCCCCACACAACCTCCCACTGTGCACCCACATCCCCATAGACCCTCATTCACCTTAAGTGGTCCCAGTATCGAGACCCACTCTGCTGATCAAAGCTACGTCTTGCTGCTGGAATTAGAGGCTATAATATATGAGAAATTAAGGTAAATGCACTTCAGTGTATTTCAATGAGAGGTTTCAACTTTTAACCATAATGCAGCCATTTTTCATGATTTTGGCCCCAAGTTTTCAACATAGACTTTTGGAGACCCCACCTCATCAGTAATATGACTGTTGTTAGGCAATTCCTGCCAGAAAGGTGATTTTGCAGTCAGTTGGCTAAATCACCTTTCTGGAGGGATTTGTATAACAGTCATATTGTTCATGAGGTGGGGTCATAAGAGGGCTATGTTGAAAATTTGGGGTCAAAATTTCAAAAAATGTCTGCGTTATAACCATTCATCACAATCTTGCTACACATGCTCCTAATTTTGGAAATGTTCAATATTTTCACACTGTATTTCCAACATAGTTGTCTTATTATCCCACCTCATGCACAGTATGTCACAGTTGTCATTTTTCAAATCCTGGCCAAAATGTGTTTTCGCACCTGCAGTGCAGAATGGTGTTGTAGTTGCACAGAATTACGTTTTGGCAGGGATTGAAACATTTGTTGTGCTGGGTACATGTGATAAGAAGGCTAAGTTGAAAATCTGGAGTTAAAATGATTTAAGATGGCACAGTTGTAACTATTTGTTGCAATTTTGCTGCACGTGCTTATGCCTTTGTGAATTTTAAATATTTTGAGCTCAAATTGTCAACATAGCTTCTTATTACATCAACCTCATGTATGTCACAGCTGTCATTTTCCAAATCCTGTCCAAAATGTATTTTTTGCACCTGCGCTGTGGATTGGCATTGCGTTTGTGCGGAGTTACATTTTGTCGGTGACTGAAAAATTTTCGGCACTGGGTAAATGAGGTGGGGTAATAGCATGGCTAGGCTGACAATTTGGTGATAGTTGTCCTTTAACTGGAAGCACAGGGGCAGAGGTCCCTGTGCTTCCACAGTTAGATACATATACGCATCTGTGGAGGGATGGGAGAGCAAGGTCCAAAGGACCCTACGCTCCCACAGTAAAATAAGAACACTATTATATTATCTAAAAGTAAGAAAATAAATTGCAAAATGCATCATGCATCATTCAGGTAAGATATGGCATTAGGTTTCCATCCTAATACCATCCCTCACCCTGCACAGATCAACAGGCGTGGGTTTCTGCGTTGTTCCCAACACTCATCCCATTCTCCCATGCTGCAGCCATGCCACCTAATTTTGTAATGGAATGGGTGAGCTCTAGGGCTGACGACCCCAAGACAGACTCTCGACACCTATTGGTCTGCAGGGTGGGGGGTGGGGTGTTAGAGTTGGAAACCTAATGCCACATTTCCCTACTTTTGTCAGTTTAACCCTAACTGATGCATTAACAAAGTTTTTTGCAATATATATCGACTCATTAAATTCTACCATGGCACTATATGGACATATCTCTGTGGGGAGGGCAGTCACCATCAGTCATGCTCTCATTAAAGAAAAAAAATACAAGTATGGATGCTGCCAATGGACAAAAGCCCAATAGCAAAGCAGGTAGAAGGACTATTTTTATCGTAAATTCATCAAATGACAGCCTTTTTTACATAGATAAACCTATTTATCTAATTTTAGAAATGCTTTTAAAAAATGTAGCCCATTTTATAAGTGCAATAGGACAATCTGGGGGTGTGCATGGAACAGATTTTACCACACTGACAGGAGTTGACTACCCCCTCGGGCATGCGGTAAAATCTATTCCATGCACAACCCATCATGTCTTATATCTTACACAAGTCACAATCTAGAGCTTCAAAAATACCACCCTCTGCTTTTAAAGAGGATTAGACATATGAGAAGAACAAACTACATAAGCACATTTCACCCTGTTTAGGGCACTACAGCACAATGTAATCCTTGCCTCAACCAGCTGCAAAGCCCAAACCCCCAAATCTTTTTTATTTATTAAACTTGGAGTGAACATACTGAAAAGGTAATTTGTGGGGAAAGCAATACGTGGGATCCTAATAAGAATGCTAAGAGAGAATAAATATCCAAATGCTTTTAGTTTTTACTTAACTTAGAACAAGCAGGCTCTAAGCCTTTGAAAAAGGATGGAATGCATCTGAAATGCGTCAGGCTGTCGCCTCTGTTTTATTTGTTTTATGTAATAAATCTATGTTGATATGAGACTGGTGCCCTTGAAAGCTTATTGAGGTTTGAGTGCGCTGCTTGTTCTAAGTTAAGTTGTTACTTTTAGAAGCATCGTAGCACCTTTTCCTTGTGCCAACTCTTTGAGTACAAAAATGCTTTTAGTTTTTGTGCAGTACTCCTAACCATTTACATACTGCAAAATCCCAGTCCTGGAACACAGCATCATGGGTGTGCAGAGTCATGTACACTGCAAAATCCCAGTCCTAGAGCACAGTAGCAGAGCCATGTGCACTGCAGACTAACAGGGATGTATGATTATACTGATTGCCAAGCAATGTATCTTGGACTAGATGATTGGTTTGGAACTCCTTTGCTATGGACTGCCACACAATATTTAACGTGCCTCTCATTGGTCTGTGTAATATAAAATAAAAGACGGGACATATAGTGATTATAGCAGGCATTTTATGTATTTTTCCTTTGTATTGTTCTGAGGCTGTAAATGGGGACACTGTTACTTTACCAATATGATCTTGGATTGCCCTGTCTAGAAACCTGGAAAAAATTTACAAGTTCATTAAAAAAAAAGAATTGCCACTGACACTTAAATAATTTTATACATATAACATAGTCCGATAACAAGAGCCTCAGACATGCACATACTGTTCAGAATGTCCTAGCACAGTGTAGTACATACCTAGCTGACCAGACCAAACCCCAAATCATTTACTTATTTAGGTAACTCAGAGTGGGCATACTAAAAAGGCAATTTGCAGGATGAGCAGTATATGGGATCATAAAAAGGATGACAAGAGAGAAGAAATATAACAAATTGCTTTGTTTTTTGTCTCTAAAATAGTCGCACACATTTTAGAGACAAATCCCAAACCTTAATCCCAAACAAGGCATCATGGGTATGCAAATTATCATGCAACATGTGCAACATCTCCAGTCTGGCAAACAATGTCCCTAAAAAACCACAAACAGGGCAGACAGAAAAACGAATAGCTGCTAATTATTATTACAGTGTTACACAAGGCACAACAAACTTTTCTAGTAGGACTGTCAAAACCACAAACAAACAAATTATTTCCTGTTTGCATTTTCCAGCACTGTGATTGGCTAAGTGTTCTGTACAGGGACTGGGTAGTGCAAAAAGGGAGGGTAGAGTGGGTGGAGTGAGACTTACTTTGCTGTATCTGCACAGGGATTGTATTGAAATAAATAGCACTTGCTTGATACCAGGCTTAGCTTTGTTTTGTTGTTTCTCTTCGAATGCTGCACTTCCCTAATAGAGCATGGGCCCAATTCTAGAAAGGTGGTGCAAGTTGGCACAGAATGCAACTTGCACCACCCACGCCTGTAACATTGACCCTGCGCCCTATTCTAGTAGGGCAGGGTCATTGCAGTTGTCTCTGCGATCATGACATGCGGCCAGGTACATTAAACTGTGTGGCATACCTGGCGACAGCATGTCACAAGCTGCAAAAAGCAGGGCAGCACAGTCAACCTTCCCCACCCATGCCCAACCCCTTAGTCGCCAGCCACAAATGTGGTAGATAGGTAGCCCTGGTACATAGAAACATAGGCTTTGACAGCAGTTAAGGACCGTTTCACCCACCTAGTCTGGTAGTCTAGCGGCACCTCGAACTGTTCAATAATAACCGTACAGTCCTGTATCCCTGGTAGTCTAGTGCCCCAACTATACATAAATAAAGCAATGATTCTCATTGCCTTGTAGTCTAGTGTTCTCAACAGGTTGAGTAAATAAAAGCAACGCATTCCATTTCTCGGTATTCTAGTGGTCCTCAAACAGGTATTATAATATCGTAAGAATCATTTCAGGGAATTGGCAGCCCTACTCACTAGCCATGCCAGCTCCACTAGGCACTTCAACGCATCCCCAGCCAGCAATTGAGACATCATTCTTCAGGCCAGCCACGACTGAGTAGAGGCATACTGCACAGACGCGCCAGAAATTACTTTCTGAGTGCAGTCTGCAGTAGGCTTACCAGCACTCAGTCGGGCGGCTGGCCATGGAGGTGAGAGGTGGGCTGTGCCAGTCGCTGGCTGGGAATGAGTGGGGGTGCTGGGTGGCCAGGCACAGCCGGGTGGGGGTGAAATAGCCTACCAGGAAATTGGATTTTACATTGTACATGTATAGTTCGGGGTGGGGGGGCTACTAGCCTACCACAAAAATGGGGAATCATTGCTTTATTTATGTACAGTTGGGGGTGCACTAGACTACCAGGGCTAGATTTCTTTTATTGTATTTAATTTCTTATATTAGAATCTAGTTACTATCGCATATGCAGTGGGCAACCCGTGGTTTGGGGCACAGGTGGGAGGATGGCAGCACCGCCCTGCGAGGCTTCTGCCAATGGTTGTTTCGGGACTGGGGTATGGGCAGCCCTCTGGGTCCCACTGGGGTGTACTGAGCATGGGAGGGAGGGAGGGAAATTGTGCACTGTCTGCTGGACAGCCGATGGGTCTACAGGACCCTTGGGGGCGTCCGTAACTTATACCAGCTAAATGCTGGTATAACTTACATTGCCAGATCTCCTCCGGGGGTTCTTGTAGAATCCCAATGTGGGCATTTTATGGCTGCCCTTCTAGAATGGGGTGTAACTGCTGCCGTAAAGCCCCTAGTGCCATGTCACAGGGTGTTTATGCGGCATAACTGCTGTTTGGCGCAAGTGGCCTGCGCCATGTCACAAGTCACTATGTAGAATAGCGCATGTCGCAACTGCTGGTGTAAGTTGCTACATGCACCATTCTATTTGGCGCAACTGCAGTTACACCAGGTGTAACCCTTCTAGAATCGGGCCCCATGTGTGTATTTGGGGCAAGCAGCCCTTTGTGTAGTACTGACCCTGCTCCACCGTCTTGGCTTTCAGGTGTGGAGGAGAGTGGGTGGAGACAGGGAGGAGATTGATGATTTAGTGCTATGATGGGTTGAGAATGGCCTAGCCTACAAAAAATACCTTTCTCTGAGCAATACCAATCAGTTTGCCGTGCCTTTGACAAGCATAAAAGACTACGAAACCCATGTGGTAGATATTTTTATAATTTTAATTCAAAACTGCCAGGTTGTTTTTTAAAGAGGTGTGGATTTCTCCTTAGTAGGTTCAGCCATCCCTGATTCAAATGCATGTTTTGGGTCTGCCTCTGCTCACCTATCTGTACTTTATCGCCTTTCCCCTTCTTTGTTTATATTATTGCCTCCCATTCATCACTCTATTTGTTTTTCTTATTTTTAATTTATTGAATTAATTTATTAATTAATTTATTTTTCTTATTTTTAGGGAGGATGGGAGGAATGGGGAAGGAGGGAGGGCAAAGGCAGTAGCTCAAGCTGTGGACCCTGCAATATGAGCAGACTAGATGGACCAAATGGCCTTCTTCAGCTGGCTTCTTCATATGTTCATAAGTCCTTCCCCACATTCAACAAATGGAATGCTGGAATACAAGGATTCAGTGGCCTAGTCTGTCATCTGCCTCAGTTTGTTTTCTGTGACAGGGTAAGCAGCACAGATTTCACAGGCAAGCAGGTAAAGTTAGGAGTAGGATTTTGCATGGTCCGCAAAGGAACCCTAGTAATGAACACTACTTAATTTTTTTTTTTCATTCTCTTACTTGTGTAAGGAAAGTGTGATGATCAGGGAAACAACATTAAATTATCATTTGAAAAAAAATTTAAGATAGTTCTTTTTTTCAGGGCCTAGGTCAACATTTTCAATGAGTAAAAGTAGTAGCCACGTTTATGATGGCAGGTCTCTTCTGGGTGTAGAGGGACTAATTTTGTCATTGTGTGATGTGGCTACTAACAAGTCCCAGTCCTAAGATATGCAATTTTGGTGACATAATTACACACCTTGGAGTGCCTTTTAACCAATCAGATGGTATCAGATGGTATCATTTTTCTTACCCATTTTATATGGACAAATAATAAACATAAAGTAACAAAAAAAAGCTTCAAAGGAATAGTGTTCTGAGACAAAAAACAAAAATAAGTTAAAGTAATGATTCAAACTATGAGAAGATAAGCACATTAAATTCTCTCAATTATTTAGAATAGTGTTTGGGCAACCATACGCAACAAGACTGAGTTTCCATCAGGGGGTTAAGGTGACATCTCAGGGACCTTGAGAGCAAAGCTCGAGAGGTCCCGACGTCATCTCAACCCCAAGATGGAAACATAGTCCTTGTTTGTGTATGGTTGCCTATATGCTATTTTATATAGTATATGGTTCAAAAACCCACAGACACAATGGGCTGCCAACTTGTCTCTCCCCAGATGCTTGCTCATCTCCCCATCTGCTCATTCATTTCCTCTGCTGCCTGCTTGCTTGTTCATTTCTCCCCACCCACTCATTCACGCATTCATCCAACTGCAATAAGTGGAACACATTTTTTTGTATAAATATTTTACTGAATTTTCAATTAAAACTTAACAGATATTTAAACATACATGACAGCAAATGGAATTGTCTTATAGAAATACATGTATAATAGATGAATATACAAAATGAAGTATTTCCAATCATATCTATGGAAAGCAAATATTCCTGGATGGGGGATCACCCTGCAGATATACAGTGAAGCCCACCAGGATGAAGCCCAATTCTGCAGAATTCTGCAGTAGAGTTACTGCAGCAAACAATACATAGATACATAGATACATAGACAGTGTCGGCAGATAAGGGCATATGGCCCACCCAGTCTGCCCATTTGAGCTTGTAAGTTCAGTTTGTTTTCCTAGAAGTCTGTTGCACCTTACCCCTGACCTCCAGAATTCCTTTATGTCTATCCCATGCATTCTTAAATCCTGTGATTGTTTCAGCCCCCACCACTTCCTCTGGCAGGGTGTTCCACTTGTCCACCACCCGCTCTGTGAAGAAATTCTTTCTCATGTTTCCTCTGAATCGTCCTCCTCCAACTTCATCCCATGCCTTCTAGTCCTGGAACATCTTTTCACTTAAAAATAGTGTTTTCCTGCACCCTGTTCCTCCTGTAAGATACTTGTATGTCTCTATCATATCCCCTCTCCCTCCTCTCCTCCAGAGTACATGTTCAGTTCCTTCAACCTGTCTTCATGGGACTTGTGATGCAATCCATGCACCATCTTGTTGCCCTCCTCTGAACCTTCTCTACCCTGTCTATGTTCTTACGTACGTATGGTCACCAGAACTGTACACTGTACTCCAGGTGGGGCCTCACTAGTGTCTTGTATAGCGGAATTATGACCTCCCTTTTCCTGCTGGTAATGCCCCTGCCTATACATCCCAGCTTCCTATTTGCTTTACCTGCTGCCTTGTCACACTGTTTCCCTACCTTGAGGTCATCAAAGCAGTTTCAGTGGGAGTTAATCCCTTTTGTCATGCAGAAAACTTATGACACTGCATTTCATCCTTGCGGGCTTCACTGTATAACTTTACTGTCAAGTTACTGGTATGTTTGATGTCTCTCAAAATTATGTGCTATCACTGTACCTACAAAAAAGAAAAAAGTTAACCCATTAATAAATATTACAGTCAATTTATATTACATGGATGTTATACACAGTCCTTACCATAGAACTTCAAGATGCTGTTTTACTATAGACTCTGTTTATTGGATAAGCATGCTTCATGCAATCTGTTGCCTCTGTGTGACTCCTAATGCTAACCTATCATAACACTGAGCAAAGTACAGTGAAGGACCTGAACCTTTAACCATTATGAAACTGTCTACTACTAACGCTAGCTAGGTGACTATATAATCCTAGAAACCCTATTAATCTACATTCCCACTTGTTTTCAGCACCTTATCTGTATACTAAACTAGTTACCTTGTCATTGCTCTGTCCCCAGTCTGCTACTGAACCTCCTTATTCTGGTATTCCATTTTTTTTACAGTTGGTCATTTAGGAGATCCATGGGTCCCATATGTCTTCAAGTCTAGATCCCTGTTCTCTGGTCCTACATAAGACATCAATCTCAATACTCCCATGTACAAGTCTCAGAACAAAGGGGGATCAGGTTGTCTCCACTTCATTAGGATCTGCCTCTTAGTTTCCATTGCAAGGAGGTGGAGTAATGCTATGCTGCTCCCTCCCCACCCATCATAGGGGATTCCCAGGATCCAAACATTAGGGGCATTAGGATGCATGTACCCATTGCTTTGCTGTTACCTCTGTAACAGCCTCCCAGAAGTCTCAAATCTGGGGGCAGAACCTGATATGTGTGCAATGTCTCCTGGGGTATATTGGTATCTCCAGCAAAGATTTGGGATCTAAATGCCCATGCGTACTAGTTTTGCAGGGGTTCTGTACCATCTCCCTATTTTTTGTTGGATTAATTGTAGTTTGGGATCCAGAGTAGACATGTGTGCCAGTCTCCAACATGCATCCCATTCTGGACCTGTAACTTTAGTTGAGAAGTCCTGGCTCCTTTGAAGTTGTTGAGACTCCCATAATGGAGGACTGCACTCCTGCAGCACCCCATAGGTGTATCCCCCCCATCTAGGGTTCTTCAAGAGTCCCTCCCCAGTCTTGCTCAAGTCTGATGAGGGCAGGGAGTAAAGTGGACCTAACTGTCCCTTTAGGGCATACCTAATTTGTAGATAGCACTAGTGGTCTCTGGCTGGAAGATTAAATTCCGCTCTCAGTTACGTAAAGGATTTGAAACTACTCTGGAGGGTATCTGCCAGGTCCCCTAAGTTAAACTCCCCTTAGATTGCCAGTCTTTCCATATCAGTACCTGGCCTCCTATACAAATGTTTGGATTATTTTGTAGGGGTTCTAGTCTACCTAGGGTGTAGGAGGTCCACCACTCATGCTTTAGCAACACCTTCCATGCCTTTCTGGAGAACTTAACTCTAGGACTATTCCCCAGTCGACCAGAGGGTGGGTCCATCATGTTAAGCTGATAGAGAGTGGACCAGTTCGATATCTATCCATAGAGAGTGGGTGGCTGAGGTTGGCATCAACCAGCATAATGCTTGCTTAGTACCTTGAGCCATATGATATGCCCATACCCATGGAAGTTTCCATCCCCCTTTGCTAAGGGGCGCTCTCAGAATTTTTTTGCTGAACCTGAGTTTCTTACCCTCCCATATAAATTAAGTTATAAGTTTATCAATTCTTTCCAGGTTGAAGGTAGGATCATAAGGGGGAGATTATTCAAACAATAAAGTAACCTAGGTAATGCCATCATTTTAAATGCAGCACTCCTATTTGATAAAGAGAGAGAGACAGCTTTTTCCACCTATCTATGTCTTAAAACAGTTCAATCACCAGGGGGACAAGGTTGGAACCCACCGGGTCCTACCACCTTGAGGTAATTGTCATTCCCAAGTATTTGATGGCCTGTGGGTCCCTGTTCAGGATCTTTCCTCCCACCTGAGCCATATCTGGGGAGCAGCCTTGTATGGGAAGAAACTCTGTTTTGCACAGTTAACCCTAAGTCCTGAGATATTTCTGAATGCTGATAAAATATCCAGCACCATTGGAAGGGACTCTGACACTTGGGAAAGTGTAAAGAGTAAATCATCCGCATATAGTAATGTTTTGGAGACCATACTTCCTAAATGAAGCCCCTGAACCTTCTCTGATTGCTGTATGTGAGTCGCCAAGGGTTCCATTGCAGTACAGACTAGAAGAGGGGATGGGGGCAACCTTGCCTTGTCCCTCAATGTAGTGTGAAAGAGGAAAATAGCAACCCATTCATAAGGACCATTGCTTCTAGGGAGGCATAGAGAGTTTCAACCAAAGATATAAAGTTTGGGCCTACTCTCATTTTCCTCATCATATTAAACAGATAGTTCCACTCCACAGAGTCAAAGGCCTTTTCTGCATTTATAGCTATCATGGCGGTCGACCCTGGGCTCTGTTTAGCCTGAGCCAGTACATTGACCAGGAACCTCAGGTTGTTGGCTCCCTGCCTTCCCTTCATGAATCCAACCTGAGCCTGTTCCAGTCTAGATGCCATCATCTTTGCTAGTATCTTTACTTGGCATTCAGTAGGAATATCGAGTGATAGTTGGTACACAGCACTTTATCCTTATTAGGTTTTGGGATGACCATGATTACTGCCTTCCGCATCATTGGAGAAAGTTCACCCTTTTGCTTTGCTCTTTGAAATAGAGAATATAAGGGTAAAACCAAATAATCTGAGAAAGCCTGATAAAAATCAGCCGGCAAGACATCTGGGGCCGGAGCTTTGCCTTTAGTCAAATATTTGATGGCCACACCTACCTCCTGTTCCATAATGGGAACTTCCAGATGGGTGGGCATCTCTGGCATAATTTGGGGGAGGTGGATTGCTCTCAAAAACTGGTTTACTTCTTCTACCTGAGGGGCCCCCTGAGATGTGTAAAATTTCTGGTAGAACTCTGTAAAGGTGGAATTAATATGAGACAGGTTTTAGGAAAGGGTTCTGTCAGGCAGGTAAATAAGAGGGATTAGAGATTCCTCTTGCTTTTTCTTTAGTCGATACACTAGAAATTTACTGCCTTTCACTCCCTGTTCCCAATATTGCTGACACAGGTAGACTAGTGCCCTCTCTGCCTTTTGTGTATGCAGGATATTGAAATTATATTTGAGTAAGGCCAAATT
Organism: Neoceratodus forsteri; assembly: GCA_016271365.2. Classification (NCBI taxonomy): domain Eukaryota; kingdom Metazoa; phylum Chordata; order Ceratodontiformes; family Ceratodontidae; genus Neoceratodus; species Neoceratodus forsteri. Next base: position 76,796,190 of record CM028133.1, on the reverse strand, counting down.
TCAAAACTCTATCTTCAGTTTGGTAACCTGGGCATAATATTTTATCTCAGCCTCTCTTAGCTCTGACAATAGCAATTCTATTTCCTTTTGCCTTTTGCTGTTTACCTGAGATGCTTAGCTTATAATGCAGCCATGAATAAATGCTTTGAAAGCATCCCACACCACCTCCTCTTCCATCTCCAGAGTAGCATTAATTAAAAAAAAACTCTGTATTTCTTTGGTCAACCAAGCCGCAAAAATCCAGTTTCTGAAGCAGTAGGGGGTTAAGCTCCCATCTCAGTGACTTTGTGGTGTCAGCCAGTACCATGGTGAGTGTCACTGGAGAGTGGTCTGACAGTACAATAGGTTGCACAGTTGCATCTGTCACTTCATGTGTATATTTGGAACTCACCAAAAAGTAGTCCAGATGGCTACATGTCAAATGCCAGGAGGACTATAAACCCTAACAGGTGGGTGCCTCAACCACCACACGTCCGCCAAGTCATGTTCCTGACAAGTTGCCATTAGGGCCTTCCTGGCCACTGTATGTGAGGGCTCCCCCAAGTGTGAAAGTGCTATCCAAAATGGGGTCTAACACCAAATTAAAATCTCCCCCTATGATCACCATTGTGTACAGTGAGCCCACACCCTGCAAGAGCTACGCAAAGAACAAGGACCATACACATTGGCTATAAGTATTCGCCTCCCCTGAACTTTACCCAACAGGACTAGCCACCTTCCCCACTTGTCCTTGACCTCACAATCTATTTGCAAAGCAGTGCCTTTTCTAACTAAAACAGAGACACCCCTCTTCTTCTATGTATGTTCAATAGAATATTCTGTTCCCACCCAACCACATGCTAACTTCGCCACTTCTGCCCTCAGAAGGTGGGTCTCCTGTAGCAGAGCTACGTAGCATGTAATGGAATTCAAGTAAGATAGTATTTTCTTCCTGTTAATAGGGTGATTAATCCCTTGTGAATTCCAGGAAACTAACTTTAGCTCTGCCATCTGAGATCCATTTTTACCTGCCTGCAAGCATAATCCCCCAAAAAAGGATAGATCTTACCAGCTCGTATTTGGCCCCCAAACTTCCTCCATCTTGGTAGTGCCATGCAGTGATTCCCCCTGAGAACATCCCACCATGGAATCAGTGCTAGAAAGCATGAATACACAGCTGAGTGAGATAGCAATCTATGTGACTGATTATAGATTACCAGGTGATCAGTAACAGGTAGGTAGGTATCTGGTTAGCAACACCAGTCCGAACTGGATAGCATCAGGAAGCAAATCCTCTTGACCAACTGTACTATAGAACATCAATATACAGTAAGGAACATTTCCCAGTACAAACATCCCTGTTGCTAGTGGGAGGGTGCTCACTTTGGAAGGGACGAGAAACATACCGCCCAACTTCTGCTGTCCTCCCACTGCAGCACTATCAACCCCTAAACTGGTGGAGGTATGTATACCACTACCTGCCACCAAGAAAAGAAAACTCCCCAGCCATCACCATGGGTCACTTCAGCCTAATGCTATCATCCAAGATCCCACCCATGCTCAGAAGTGCACGCTATGAAACCTGAGGCCTGGGTTGGGAGGTAAGCACCATTCCTTAAGGGTAAATGTAATGCTGCCCTCCTGTGTACACAGGTGCCCCTCCATTCAGAGCTCTGCATGTCTTGATGATGTGGGAGTGATATGGGGGTTGGGGAGACCTCTAATAGAGGTGTCAACTGCCATGCTTCCTCAGGTCTCCACCCCTCCTGAGTGCAGTAGTATACCGGGGAAGGGAGGTATCAGCATCCCTCTCCAGCCAATAGAGGGTGGAGGGCATGTAGCCTCATTTTTTCTCCTGAAAGACCCCATTCTCCCTCTGTGACAGCAGACTAAACAAATCTGAAATGTCTCCCTCCATTTTGGAAACAGATTTTTTTCCCCTACACATTCCTTCCTCCTTTAGCTGCCTTAGCAGCCATGATACAATGGCCCCCTCCTCTCCTACGTCACATTTCAAATTCTGCTTCCCCATGTCTTTATCAACCCATGGAGCACTTCAATCTATTCAGACAGATTGCCCAGTACTGTCCCAAATTACTTAGTCACCATTTGCTGCTCAATCCTGGGCTTTGTCTCGGGTTGTCCACCACAAGGTGCTCCTCTCTGTAGGATTTACACTCCTGCTGAACTGAGTGAAATACCACCCAGCTCAGACTATACCTCCCGCCCCCTCTGTCCTTTTATCAGATATCAAGAAAAACATTCTTTCTAGTATCCAGTGGGTTGACTGCATTAACAGTAATTATAATTCCCCCTCCCCTGCCAAGCGCCAATTCTCCCAACTCACTGCCTTCCCCCTTATGTCAAAACAAAGTCTGTTTCATAGTTCAAACTGAAAATAGGCTTTATCTGTTTATTCATTACCTCTGCACCCCACAAGTGTACCTTCATCCAGAGCTTGGCGGACTCTTAACCCCCTCCGACTGCCTTCATGTTACATGGCATCTTCAATAAACAGATTGTATATGCGCTTTTGCCCCTACCTTTTTAATCCCCATCCCCCCATCCGTACAAGCAAACAGCTTTATCCTTTGAAAAAATTTGGATTTGCATAAAAAGACAAACCAAAAAGACACTTACCCGGCTATACCCGGACCCTTTATTCCAGTGCCAAGATCGGCAGTGACTTCGCAATGCTTCCCAATCTAGTCACCATACAGTCTGCTGCAAGGGGGAAAAAATAAACAAAAAAAATGGTAGGTTAATTCTGGTGGATGAAATGGAGGATATGGAACAGAAAAGAAGAAAAAAAGACCCCCAATTGGGGGAGGTGAGACAGAGGAAGAGAAGAGAGGCAGTGGAGAAGAGAAAGCAGAGGGAAAACATAAATATAGTTCATTGTAATTCTGTTTAACAGTCCAGTATATACACACTGCAAGTTCTGGAGACTTCACAGACATCCCAGGTATCTGTCATGCAAGCGCTTTCCAATCCAGCTGAACTCGGCAAGCAGGCCTTCGACTGGGACCTGGGAGTGCCAAAATATCCCACTTTTGTGAGGTTCCCTCAGCTTCTCCTTCCACCATGGTGGCCCAGTTTGGTTGCAGTGACAGGCCCTCTTCCTCTTGAAAGTGACAGTCCATTTCTTCTGTGCCTCATGGCTCCAGATCTCTCATAATGTCTCGCTCCTGACTTGAGCTCTGTAATTCCCTGGTAGCCTTGTAAGGTGGCTGTCTCCACCGGAGGGAGTACTTGAACCCGGGGATAAATGTCTGGAGCTCCTGCTCTGACTCCGTATCCTGGCTTTGGGTGAAGCGGACTAGCGAGGGTTTTTCTCACTGAGTCTACCTAGCTGTCGTGATCTTTTTGGCTTTACCACCTGCCAGTTTTCTTGAACCCCTGCCATGTTGGGGCAGGTGGGCTGATGCAAGTTCTGTGCATCTGTTGGCCCTACTGCAGCTCATGTTCTTTATGAAGGGCTTCCACACTGTAGAGAGACAGTTCTCCTGCTCATGTCTACCTGGTGCTTCTCCACTTGCTTGTTTGTGGCACAACAGCAGCTGCTTCTCGAGGGCAGTAAACAAATGTCATTTCTGAGCCCAATGAACTTGGAGTGTGACAGGGTACCTCAGCGAGTACTAGATGCCAGGTCTGGCCAAATCCTTTTTAATTGATGGAAAGGATTTACAGCGCTCTGCCACATCCTGTGAAAAGTCTTGGAATAAGTACACTCTATTCCCATTCCAGTACAACGGACCTTTTTCCCTTGCTTTTTTCAAAATTACCTCCTTCATACTATATCTGACAAAATAAGCCAATACAGAGCACAGTGGATCCCCTTGGGCAGGTTTTGGTGCCAAAGTCCTGTGGGACCATTCAACATCTAACAATCCATCCCAGTAAAAATTCAGCAGCTTGGGGATCATAGTCTACATACATTTATTAACAGTCCTTCTAGCCGGTCCAGTGGCGCTGAGGGTTGAGGCGCTGGACGCCACACCTCGCGCTGCGCCGGAAACCCAGGTTCGGGAATGGACTCGGGTGCTGGGAGTCGGCAGGGCAGGGTTGGGGACTGAGCGGCCGTGTGGAGCTCTCCTCCCCGGACTAAGGGGATGGGTTGGCCAGGTGAGTCAGGGACCCCTGGTGGAGACGGGGGGCACTGCAGCAAGCCAGGCAAGTACGTACTAGCGTGGCTGACTCTGGCAGGGTTGCTGTGCACCAGAGTGTTGGGGCATGCCCATGCATGGGGGGGGGTAATCGCAGAACATGGAAAAAACGATTCTGAGGATAGGCGACGGCACCAACCCCCATGCCCACTGCTGGGTCCAACCTGGCCAACCTTCAGGGTTCCTCCACCAGGGGCCCACACCTGCAGCTGGAGTCTATGTGTGCAAGTGCGTCCAGCGTAGGAGGGGTGGCCCCACCCCTGAGGGGTCAAGCCAGGGGTGCCAGCTGTGAAGTGGGGCAGAGGAAAGAGGAAGGTTTGGTCGGGTGGACTTCAGACAGGGCAGTACTTGGTTGGATGCCCGAGAGGGGCTCCTAGGACCGTGACCAGGAGGGAAAAAGAATTGGAAAAAAAAATAAAAATAAATGGTCTTTCTGATCCCTCCGGTATGCCCACAATAAGGATGTTGTTGCAATGACTTCTGTTCTCGAAGTTATCGACTTTGTCCCACAACTGAGCCATTTGTCTTTCCAGATTTGCTGTTTGATCCTCTTGCCTTGTGGCTTTAGACTCCACTTGTAATGAAAAAAATTCCTTCTCTGCGATTCTGAGTTCTGTTGCTTCCACTTTCTGCTCCACTACTGACATAGATTGTCAGATTCTGGGGATGTCAGTCAGCAATGTTTTTAACATATTTTTTATTTCAACAATGTCCAGGTTTCCCAGTAATGGCTGTGAGTCTGTCATTTCGGCCCATTGGGAACTTGTCGCCATGTTCTGCTTTCCCTTTCCATGCACTATTGTCCTGAAGTTGACAACCACTTTCTGAGGAAAATATTAATTAGATCCTCCATCAGAATCAACTCAAATCACACCAGCAGACTCCTTACTTTTTAATCTACCGGACCTTAACGTTCAATGAATAACTAATGGGTGAAATTAATGTACCATTCCCATTTAAGACTGATAGTTGTGTGGAGTTCACAGATCAGGCAACCATCTTAGTTGGCGACTCTCTAGCACCCCAGAGGAATACATTTTCTTATCTAAAATGAAGTGTTTGTTTTTGGAGAGCTGTGGTACGGCTTTCATCAGCAGCTCCTGACTGCCACAGATGGACTGCTGTCAGCCCAGTCTGCTGAGACAAGTTTGCATTACTAAAAAATAAAATAAAAATCAGATACAGTATTTCGATACTGAACTGAGGTTATCGGACGTGAGTTGGTGGAGGCTGGTGCCATTACCGTAACTTGTGCTCCTCAGAGCCAACTCCCTAACTCTAATGAGGAACAGGGGCGGTTCAAAGGTCACAAAAAGTTATAGTAGCACTGTTGTGACATCACAGTGATACTACAAAAACTTTCTGTGACCTTCGAACTGCCCTACAACAGTTTTTAGAAAGCCACTGAATTTCATACACAATAAGCCCTAACCATATACAATATCAAAGTTGCATATTATCTTGAAGTACCTTAATATCAAACTGCTGTACAGCTGTAACTAGCTCATCACAGGGCTGTACAAAGTGCTGCACAGCTGTAGCTGGCTCATCGCAGGGTTGTACAAAGTGCTGTACAGCTGTAGCTGGCTCATCACAGGGCTGTACAAAGTGCTGTACAGCTGTAGCTGGCTCATCGCAGGTCTGTACAAAGTGCTTTACAGCTGTAGCTGGCTCATCGCAGGGCTGTACAAAGTGCTGTACAGCTGTAGATGGCTCATCACAGGTCTGTACAAAGTGCTGTACAGCTGTAGCTGGCTCATCGCAGGTCTGTACAAAGTGCTGTACAGCTGTAGCTGGCTCATCGCAGGTCTGTACAAAGTGCTGTACAGCTGTAGCTGGCTCATCGCAGGTCTGTACAAAGTGCTGTACAGCTGTAGCTGGCTCATCGCAGGTCTGTACAAAGTGCTTTACAGCTGTAGCTGGCTCATCGCAGGTCTGTACAAAGTGCTGTACAGCTGTGGCTGGCTCATCGCAGGTCTGTACAAAGTGCTGTACAGCTGTAGCTGGCTCATCGCAGGTCTGTACAAAGTGCTGTACAGCTGTAGCTGGCTCATCGCAAAGCTGCACAAAGTGCTGTACAGCTGTAGCTGGCTCATTGCAGGTCTGTACAAAGTGCTGTACAGCTGTAGCTGGCTCATCGCAAAGCTGCACAAAGTGCTGTACAGCTGTAGCTGGCTCATCGCAGGGCTGTACAAAGTGCTGTGCAGCTGTAACTGGCCCATCGCAAGTCTGTACAAAGTGCTGTGCAGCTGTAACTGGCCCATCGCAGGTCTGTACAAAGTGCTGTACAGCTGTAGCTGGCTCATCACAGGGCTGTACAAAGTACTGTACAGCTGTAGCTGGCTCATCACAGGGCTGTACAAAGTGCTGTACAGCTGTAGCTGGCTCATCGCAGGGCTGTACAAAGTGCTGTACAGCTGTAGCTGGCTCATCGCAGGGCTGTACAAAGTGCTGTACAGCTGTAGCTGGCTCATCGCAGGGCTGTACAAAGTGCTTTACAGCTGTAGCTGGCTCATTGCAGGGCTGTACAAAGTGCTGTACAGCTGTAGCTGGCTCATCGCAGGTCTGTACAAAGTGCTGTACAGCTGTAGCTGGCTCATCGCAGGTCTGTACAAAGTGCTGTACAGCTGTAGCTGGCTCATCGCAGGTCTGTACAAAGTGCTTTACAGCTGTAGCTGGCTCATCGCAGGTCTGTACAAAGTGCTGTACAGCTGTAAGCTGGCTCATCACAGGTCTGTACAAAGTGCTGTACAGCTGTAGCTGGCTCATCACAGAGGCTGTACAAAGTGCTGTTCAGCTGTAGCTGGCTCATCAGCAGGGCTGTACAAAGTGCTGTACAGCTGTAGCTGGCTCATCGCAGGTCTGTACAAAGTGCTGTACAGCTGTAGCTGGCTCATCGCAGGGCTGTACAAAGTGCTGTACAGCTGTAGCTGGCTCATCGCAGGTCTGTACAAAGTGCTGTACAGCTGTAGCTGGCTCATCGCAGGTCTGTACAAAGTGCTGTACAGCTGTGGCTGGCTCATCGCAGGGTCTGTACAAAGTGCTTTACAGCTGTAGCTGGCTCATCGCAGGTCTGTACAAAGTGCTATACAGCTGTAGCTGGCTCATCGCAGGTCTGTACAAAGTGCTGTACAGCTGTAGCTGGCTCATCACAAGGCTGTACAAAGTGCTGTACAGCTGTAGCTGGCTCATCACAGGTCTGTACAAAGTGCTGTACATCTGTAGCTGGCTCATCACAGGGCTGTACAAAGTGCTGTACAGCTGTAGCTGGCTCATCGCAGGACTGTACAAAGTGCTGTACAGCTGTAGCTGGCTCATCGCAGGGCTGTACAAAGTGCTGTACAGCTGTAGCTGGCTCATCGCAGGGCTGGACAAAGTGCTGTACAGCTGTAGCTGGCCCATCGCAGGGCTGTACAAAGTGCTGTGCAGCTGTAACTGGCTCATCGCAGGGCTGTACAAAGTGCTGTACAGCTGTAGCTGGCTCATCGCAGGGCTGTACAAAGTGCTGTACAGCTGTAGCTGGCTCATCGCAGGGCTGTACAAAGTGCTGTACAGCTGTAGCTGGCTCATCGCAGGGCTGTACAAAGTGCTGTACAGCTGTAACTGGCTCATCGCAGGTCTGTACAAAGTGCTGTACAGCTGTAGCTGGCTCATCGCAGGGCTGTACAAAGTGCTGTACAGCTGTGGCTGGCTCATCGCAGGGTTGTACAAAGTGCTGTACAGCTGTAGCTGGCTCATCGCAGGTCTGTACAAAGTGCTGTACAGCTGTAGCTGGCTCATCGCAGGTCTGTACAAGTGCTGTGCAGCTGTACGGCTCATCAAGGGCTGTACAAAGTGCTGCACAGCTGTAGCTGGCTCATCACAGGTCTGTACAAAGTGCTGTACAGCTGTAGCTGGCTCATCACAGGGCTGTACAAAGTGCTGTACAGCTGTAGCTGGCTCATCACAGGGCTGTACAAAGTGCTGTACAGCTGTAGCTGGCTCATCGCAGGGCTGTACAAAGTGCTGTACAGCTGTAGCTGGCTCATCGCAGGTCTGTACAAAGTGCTGTACAGCTGTAGCTGGCTCATCGCAGGTCTGTACAAAGTGCTGTACAGCTGTAGCTGGCTCATCACAAGGCTGCACAAAGTGTTGTACAGCTGTAGCTGGCTCATCACAGGGCTGCACAAAGTGCTGTGCAGCTGTAGCTGACTCATCACAGGGCTGTACAAAGTGCTGTGCAGCTGTAACTGGCTCATCACAGGTCTGTACAAAGTGCTGTACATCTGTAGCTGGCTCATCAGAGGGCTGTACAAAATGCTGTACAGCTGTAGCTGGCTCATCACAGGACTGTACAAAGTGCTGTACATCTGTAGCTGGCTCATCGCAGTCTGTACAAAGTGCTGTACAGCTGTACTGGCTCATCGCAGGGCTGTACAAAGTGCTGTACAGCTGTAGCTGGCTCATCGCAGGCTGTACAAAGTGCTGTACAGCTGTAGCTGGCTCATCGCAGGCTGTACAAAGTGCTGTACAGCTGTAGCTGGCTCATCGCAGGTCTGTACAAAGTGCTGTACAGCTGTAGCTGGCTCATCGCAGGTCTGTACAAAGTGCTGTACAGCTGTAGCTGGCTCATCGCAGGTCTGTACAAAGTGCTGTACAGCTGTAGCTGGCTCATCGCGGTGCTGTACAAAGTGCTGTACAGCTGTAGCTGACTCATCGCAGGGCTGTACAAAGTGCTGTACAGCTGTGGCTGGCTCATCACAGGGTTGTACAAAGTGCTGTACAGCTGTAGCTGGCTCATCGCAGGTCTGTACAAAGTGCTGTACAGCTGTAGCTGGCTCATCGCAGGTCTGTACAAGTGCTGTACAGCTGTAGCTGGCTCACCAGGTCTGTACAAAGTGCTGTACAGCTGTGCTGGCTCATCGCAGGGCTGTACAAAGTGCTGTACAGCTGTAGCTGGCTCATCGCAGGTCTGTACAAAGTGCTGTACAGCTGTGGCTGGCTCATCGCAGGTCTGTACAAAGTGCTATACAGCTGTAGCTGGCTCATCGCAGGTCTGTACAAAGTGCTGTACAGCTGTGGCTGGCTCATCACAGGTCTGTACAAAGTGCTGTACAGCTGTAGCTGGCTCATCACAAGGCTGCACAAAGTGCTGTTCAGCTGTAGCTGGCTCATCACAGGTCTGTACAAAGTGCTGTACAGCAGTAACTGGCTCATCACAGGTCTGTACAAAGTACTGTACAGCTGTAGCTGGCTCATCACAAGGCTGTACAAAGTGCTGCACAGCTGTAGCTGGCTCATCACAGGTCTGTACAAAGTACTGTACAGCTGTAGCTGGCTCATCACAGGGCTGTACAAAGTGCTGTACAGCTGTAGCTGGCTCATCGCAGGTCTGTACAAAGTGCTGTACAGCTGTAGCTGGCTCATCGCAGGTCTGTACAAAGTGCTGTACAGCTGTAGCTGGCTCATCGCAGGTCTGTACAAAGTGCTGTACAGCTGTAGCTGGCTCATCGCAGGTCTGTACAAAGTGCTGTACAGCTGTGGCTGGCTCATCGCAGGTCTGTACAAAGTGCTTTACAGCTGTAGCTGGCTCATCACAAGGCTGCACAAAGTGCTGTTCAGCTGTAGCTGGCTCATCACAGGTCTGTAAAAAGTGCTGTACAGCAGTAACTGGCTCATCACAGGTCTGTACAAAGTACTGTACAGCTGTAGCTGGCTCATCACAAGGCTGTACAAAGTGCTGCACAGCTGTAGCTGGCTCATCACAGGTCTGTACAAAGTACTGTACAGCTGTAGCTGGCTCATCGCAGGGCTGTACAAAGTGCTGTACAGCTGTAGCTGGCTCATCGCAGGTCTGTACAAAGTGCTGTACAGCTGTAGCTGGCTCATCGCAGGTCTGTACAAAGTGCTGTACAGCTGTGGCTGGCTCATCGCAGGTCTGTACAAAGTGCTTTACAGCTGTAGCTGGCTCATCCAGGGTCTGTACAAAGTACTTACAGCTGTAGCTGGCTCATCCGGGCTGTACAAAGTGCTGTACAGCTGTAGCTGGCTCATCACAGGTCTGTACAAAGTGCTGACATCTGTAGCTGGCTCACGCAGCTGTACTGCTGACAGCTGTAGCTGGCTCATGCAGGCTGTACAAAGTGCTGTACAGCTGTAGCTGGCTCATCGAGGTCTGTACAAAGTGCTGTACAGCTGTAGCTGGCTCATCGCGGGCTGTACAAAGTGCTGTACAGCTGTAGCTGCTCATCCAGGTCTGTACAAAGTGCTGTACAGCTGTAGCTGGCTCATCGCAGGGCTGTACAAAGTGCTGACAGCTGTAGCTGGCTCATCGCAGGTCTGTACAAAGTGCTGTACAGCTGTAGCTGGCTCATCGCAGGCTGTACAAAGTGCTGTACAGCTGTAGCTGGCTCATCGGGCTGTACAAAGTGCTGTACAGCTGTACGCTCATCGCAGGCTGTGCTAGTGCTGTACAGCTGTAGCGGCTCTATCGAGGTCTGCAAAGTGCTGTACAGCTGTAGCTGGCTCATCGCAGGTCTGTAGTGCTGACAGCTGCTGGTCACAGCTGTAAGTGCTGTACAGCTGTAGCTGGCTCATCACAGGTCTGTACAAAGTGCTGTACAGCTGTAGCTGGCTCATCACAGGGCTGTACAAAGTGCTGTACAGCTGTAGCTGGCTCATCGCAGGCTGCAAAGTGCTGTACAGCTGTAGCTGGCTCATCGCAGGTCTGTACAAAGTGCTGTACAGCTGTAGCTGGCTCATCGCAGGTCTGTACAAAGTGCTGTACAGCTGTAGCTGGCTCATCGCAGGGCTGTACAAGTGCTGTACAGCTGTAGCTGGCTCATCGAGGCTGTACAAAGTGCTGTACAGCTGTAACTGGCTCATCGCAGGTCTGTACAAAGTGCTGTACAGCTGTAGCTGGCTCATCGCAGGGCTGTACAAAGTGCTGTACAGCTGTAGCTGCTCATCGCAGGGCTGTACAAGTGCTGTACAGCTGTACCGCTCATCGCAGGGCTGTACAAAGTGCTGTACAGCTGTAGCTGGCTCATCGCAGGGCTGTACAAAGTGCTGTACAGCTGTAGCTGGCTCATCGCAGGGCTGTACAAAGTGCTGTACAGCTGTAGCTGGCTCATCGCAGGGTTGTACAAAGTGCTGTACAGCTGTAGCTGGCTCATCGCAGGTCTGTACAAAGTGCTGTACAGCTGTAGCTGGCTCATCGCAGGTCTGTACAAAGTGCTGTACAGCTGTAGCTGGCTCATCGCAGGTCTGTACAAAGTGCTGTACAGCTGTGGCTGGCTCATCGCAGGTCTGTACAAAGTGCTGTACAGCTGTAACTGGCTCATCACAGGTCTGTACAAAGTGCTGTACAGCTGTAGCTGGCTCATCACAGGTCTGCAGTCTGTACAGCTGTAGCTGGCTCATCACAGGTGCTGTACAAAGTGCTGTACAGCTGTGGCTGGCTCATCGCAGGGCTGTACAAAGTGCTGTACAGCTGTAGCTGGCTCCTGCAGGCTGTACAAAGTGCTGCACAGCTGTAGCTGGCTCATCGCAGGGCTGTACAAAGTGCTGCACAGCTGTAGCTGGCTCATCGCAGGTCTGTACAAAGTGCTGTACAGCTGTAGCTGGCTCATCACAGGGCTGTACAAAGTGCTGTTACAGCTGTAGCTGGCTCATCACAGGCTGTACAGTGCTGTACAGCTGTAGCTGCTCATCACAGGCTGACAATGCTGTACGCTGTACTGGCTCATCACAGGTCTGTACAAAGTGCTGTACAGCTGTAGCTGGCTCATCACAGGGCTGTACAAAGTGCTGTACAGCTGTAGCTGGCTCATCACAGGTCTGTACAAAGTGCTGTACAGCTGTAGCTGGCTCATCACAGGGCTGTACAAAGTGCTGTACAGCTGTAGCTGGCTCATCACAGGTCTGTACAAAGTGCTGTACAGCTGTAGCTGGCTCATCGCAGGTCTGTACAAAGTGCTGTACAGCTGTAGCTGGCTCATCGCAGGGCTGTACAAAGTGCTGTACAGCTGTGGCTACGCTCATCGCAGGTCTGTACAAAGTGCTGTACAGCTGTAGCTGGCTCCAGGGTCTGTACAAAGTGCTGTACAGCTGTAGCTGGCTCATCGCAGGGCTGTACAAGTGCTGCAGCTGTAGCTGGCTCATGGGCTGTACAAAGTGCTGTACAGCTGTAGCTGGCTCATCGCAGGTTGTACAAAGTGCTGTACAGCTGTAGCTGGCTCATCGCAGGGCTGTACAAAGTGCTGTACAGCTGTAGCTGGCTCATCGCAGGGCTGTACAAAGTGCTGTACAGCTGTAGCTGGCTCATCGCAGGGCTGTACAAAGTGCTGTACAGCTGTAGCTGGCTCATCGCAGGTCTGTACAAAGTGCTGTACAGCTGTAGCTGGCTCATCGCAGGTCTGTACAAAGTGCTGTACAGCTGTAGCTGGCTCATCGCAGTGTACAAAGTGCTGTACAGCTGTAGCTGGCTCCCATGGTCTACAAAGTGCTGTACAGCTGTGGCTGGCTCATCACAGGTCTGTACAAAGTGCTGTACAGCTGTAGCTGGCTCATCACAAGGCTGCACAAAGTGCTGTTCAGCTGTAGCTGGCTCATCACAGGTCTGTACAAAGTGCTGTACAGCAGTAACTGGCTCATCACAGGTCTGTACAAAGTACTGTACAGCTGTAGCTGGCTCATCACAAGGCTGTACAAAGTGCTGCACAGCTGTAGCTGGCTCATCACAGGTCTGTACAAAGTACTGTACAGCTGTAGCTGGCTCATCACAGGGCTGTACAAAGTGCTGTACAGCTGTAGCTGGCTCATCGCAGGTCTGTACAAAGTGCTGTACAGCTGTAGCTGGCTCATCGCAGGTCTGTACAAAGTGCTGTACAGCTGTGGCTGGCTCATCGCAGGTCTGTACAAAGTGCTTTACAGCTGTAGCTGGCTCATCGCAGGTCTGTACAAAGTGCTGTACAGCTGTGGCTGGCTCATAGCAGGTCTGTACAAAGTGCTTTACAGCTGTAGCTGGCTCATCACAAGGCTGCACAAAGTGCTGTTCAGCTGTAGCTGGCTCATCACAGGTCTGTACAAAGTACTGTACAGCTGTAGCTGGCTCATCACAAGGCTGTACAAAGTGCTGCACAGCTGTGGCTGGCTCATCAGGTCTGTACAAAGTGCTGTACAGCTGTAGCTGGCTCATCGCAAGGCTGTACAAAGTGCTGTACAGCTGTGGCTGGCTCATCGCAGGTCTGTACAAAGTGCTTTACAGCTGTAGCTGGCTCATCGCAGGTCTGTACAAAGTGCTGTACAGCTGTGGCTGGCTCATCGCAGGTCTGTAAAAGTCTTACAGCTGTAGCTGGCTCCATCGCAGGTCTGTACAAGTGCTGTACAGCTGTAGCTGGCTCATCACAGGTCTGTACAAAGTGCTGTACAGCTGTAGCTGGCTCATCACAGGTCTGTACAAAGTGCTGTACAGCTGTAGCTGGCTCATCGCAGGGCTGTACAAAGTGCTGTACAGCTGTAGCTGGCTCATCGCAGGACTGTACAAAGTGCTGTACAGCTGTAGCTGGCTCATCGCAGGGCTGTACAAAGTGCTGTACAGCTGTAGCTGGCTCATCGCAGGGCTGTACTAAGTGCTGTCAGTGCTGGCCATCACAGGGCTGTACAAGTGCTGTGCAGCTGTAGCTGGCTCATCGCAGGGCTGTACAAAGTGCTGTACAGCTGTAGCTGGCTCATCGCAGGGCTGTACAAAGTGCTGTACAGCTGTAGCTGGCTCATCGCAGGGCTGTACAAAGTGCTGTACAGCTGTAGCCGGCTCATCGCAGGGCTGTACAAAGTGCTGTACAGCTGTAGCTGGCTCATCGCAGGGCTGTACAAAGTGCTGTACAGCTGTAGCTGGCTCATCGCAGGGCTGTACAAAGTGCTGTACAGCTGTAGCTGGCTCATCACAGGTTGTCCAAAGTGCTGTACAGCTGTAGCTGGCTCATCACGAGGTCTGTACAAAGTGCTGTACAGCTGTAGCTGGCTCATCGCAGGTCTGTACAATGCTTTACAGCTGTAGCTGGCTCATCGAGGTCTGTACAAAGTGCTGTACAGCTGTGGCTGCTCATCGCAGGTCTGTACAAAGTGCTGTACAGCTGTAGCTGGCTCATCACGAGGTCTGTACAAAGTGCTGTACAGCTGTGGCTGGCTCATCGCAGGTCTGTACAAAGTGCTGTACAGCTGTAGCTGGCTCATCGCAGGTCTGTACAAAGTGCTGTACAGCTGTGGCTGGCTCATCGCAGGCTGTACAAGTGCTGTCAGCTGTAGCTGGCTCATCACAGGTCTGTACAAGTGCTGTACAGCTGTAACTGGCTCATCACAGGTCTGTACAAAGTGCTGTACAGCTGTAGCTGGCTCATCACAAGTCTGTACAAGTGCTGACAGCTGTAGCTGGCTCATCGGCAGTACTGTCACTGTAGCTGGCTCATCACAGGCTGTACAAAGTGCTGTACAGCTGTAGCTGGCTCATCGCAGGGCTGTACAAGTGCTGTACAGCTGTAGCGGCTCATCGCAGGGCTGTACAAAGTGCTGTACAGCTGTAGCTGGCTCATCGCAGGGCTGTACAAAGTGCTGCACAGCTGTAGCTGGCTCATTCTGAAGTGCTGTACAGCTGTAGCTGCTATCAAGGCTGTACAAATGCTGTACAGCTGTAGCTGGCTCATCACAGGGCTGCACAAAGTGCTGTACAGCTGTAGCTGACTCATCACAGGTCTGTACAAAGTGCTGTGCAGCTGTAACTGGCTCATCACAGGTCTGTACAAAGTGCTGTACATCTGTAGCTGGCTCATGCAGGCTGTACAAAGTGCTGTACAGCTGTGGCTGGCTCATCGCAGGTCTGTACAAAGTGCTGTACAGCTGTAGCTGGCTCATCACAGGGCTGTACAAAGTGCTGTACAGCTGTAGCTGGCTCATCACAGGCTGTACAAAGTGCTGTACAGCTGTAGCTGGCTCATCACAGGTCTGTACAAAGTGCTGTACAGCTGTAGCTGGCTCATCAGGTCTGTACAAAGTGCTGCACAGCTGTAGCTGGCTCATCACAGGTCTGTACAAAGTGCTGTACAGCTGTAGCTGGCTCATCACAGGGCTGTACAAAGTGCTGTACAGCTGTAGCTGGCTCATCGCAGGTCTGTACAAAGTGCTTTACAGCTGTAGCTGGCTCATCGAAGGTCTGTACAAAGTGCTGTACAGCTGTGGCTGGCTCATCGCAGGTCTGTACAAGTGCTGTACAGCTGTAGCTGGCTCATCGCAGGTCTGTACAAAGTGCTGTACAGCTGTAGCTGGCTCATCGCAGGTCTGTACAAAGTGCTGTACAGCTGTAGCTGGCTCTCACTGGCTGACAAAGTGCTGTTCAGCTGTAGCTGGCTCATCACAGGTCTGTAGTGCTGTACAGCAGTAACTGGCTCATCACAGGTCTGTACAAAGTACTGTACAGCTGTAGCTGGCTCATCACAAGTCTGTACAAAGTGCTGCACAGCTGTAGCTGGCTCATCACAGGTCTGTACAAAGTACTGTACAGCTGTAGCTGGCTCATCACAGGGCTGTACAAAGTGCTGTACAGCTGTGGCTCATCGCGTCTGACAGTGCTTACAGCTGTAGCTGGCTCATCGCAGGTCTGTACAAAGTGCTGTACAGCTGTGGCTGGCTCATCGCAGGTCTGTACAAAGTGCTTTGCAGCTGGCTCATGTAGTCTGTACAAGTGCTATACAGCTGTAGCTGGCTCATCACAGAGGCTGTACAAAGTGCTGTACAGCTGT
This sequence comes from Neoceratodus forsteri, assembly GCA_016271365.2. Taxonomy (NCBI): domain Eukaryota; kingdom Metazoa; phylum Chordata; order Ceratodontiformes; family Ceratodontidae; genus Neoceratodus; species Neoceratodus forsteri. The sequence goes on along the minus strand of CM028133.1, from coordinate 76,780,271 downwards.
AGCTGGCTCATCACAGGTCTGTACAAAGTGCTGTACAGCTGTAGCTGGCTCATCGCAGGTCTGTACAAAGTGCTGTACAGCTGTAGCTGGCTCATCGCAGGACTGTACAAAGTGCTGTACAGCTGTAGCTGGCTCATCGCAGGGCTGTACAAAGTGCTGTACAGCTGTAGCTGGCTACTCAGTCAGTGTCTGTCACAGGCTGCAAGTGCTGTACAGCTGTAGCTGGCTCATCGCAGGTCTGACAGTGCTGTACAGCTGTAGCTGGCTCATCAGGCTGACAAGTGCTGTACAGCTGTGGCTGGCTATCCAGGCTGTACAAAGTGCTGTACAGCTGTAGCTGGCTCATCGCAGGGCTGTACAAAGTGCTGTACAGCTGTAGCTGGCTCATCGCAGGGCTGTACAAAGTGCTGTACAGCTGTAGCTGGCTCATCGCAGGTCTGTACAAAGTGCTGTACAGCTGTAGCTGGCTCTCAGTCGTACAGTGCTGTACAGCTGTGCTGGCTCATCACAGGCTGTACAAGTGCTGTACAGCTGTAGCTGGCTCATCGCAGGTCTGTACAAAGTGCTGTACAGCTGTAGCTGGCTCATCACAGGGCTGTACAAAGTGCTGTACAGCTGTAGCTGGCTCATCGCAGGGCTGTACAAAGTGCTGTACAGCTGTAGCTGGCTCATCGCAGGCTGCAGTGCAAGCTGTCTGCTACGAGGGCGACAGTGCTGTACAGCTGTAGCTGGCTCATCGCAGGTCTGTACAAGTGCTGTACAGCTGTAGCTGGCTCATCAGGGTGTACAAGTGCTGTACAGCTGTAGCTGGCTCATCGCAGGTCTGTACAAAGTGCTGTACAGCTGTAGCTGGCTCATCGCAGGCTGTACAAGTGCTGTACAGCGTAGCTGGCTCATCGCAGGCTGCAAGTGCTGTACAGCTGTGGCTGGCTCATCGCAGGTCTGTACAAAGTGCTGTACAGCTGTAGCTGGCTCATCGCAGGTCTGTACAAAGTGCTGTACAGCTGTGGCTGGCTCATCGCAGGTCTGTACAAAGTGCTGTACAGCTGTAGCTGGCTCATCGCAGGTCTGTACAAAGTGCTGTACAGCTGTGGCTGGCTCATCACAAGGCTGTACAAAGTGCTGTTCAGCTGTAGCTGGCTCATCACAGGTCTGTACAAAGTGCTGTACAGCAGTAACTGGCTCATCACAGGTCTGTACAAAGTACTGTACAGCTGTAGCTGGCTCATCACAAGTCTGTACAAAGTGCTGCACAGCTGTAGCTGGCTCATCACAAGTCTGTACAAAGTACTGTACAGCTGTAGCTGGCTCATCACAGGTCTGTACAAAGTGCTGTACAGCTGTAGCTGGCTCATCGCAGGGCTGTACAAAGTGCTGTACAGCTGTAGCTGGCTCATCGCAGGGCTGTACAAAGTGCTGCACAGCTGTAGCTGGCTCATCGCAGGGCTGTACAAAGTGCTGCACAGCTGTAGCTGGCTCATCGCAGGTCTGTACAAAGTGCTGTACAGCTGTAGCTGGCTCATCACAAGGCTGCAAAGTGTTGTACAGCTGTAGCTGGCTCATCACAGGGCTGCAAGTGCTGTCACAGCTGACTCATAGCTGCAGTGCTGTACAGCTGTAGCTGGCTCATCACAGGTCTGTACAAAGTGCTGTAGCTGTAGCTGGCTCATCGCAGGTCTGTACAAAGTGCTGTACAGCTGTAGCTGGCTCATCAGCAGGTCTGTACAAAGTGCTGTACAGCTGTAGCAGGCTGCACAAAGTGCTGTACAGCTGTAGCTGGCTCATCACAGGTCTGTACAAAGTGCTGTACAGCTGTACTGGCTCATCACAGGTCTGTACAAAGTGCTGTACAGCTGTAGCTGGCTCATCACAGGCTGTACAAAGTGCTGTACAGCTGTAGCTGGCTCATCACAGGTCTGTACAAAGTGCTGTACAGCTGTAGCTGGCTCACAAGGTCTGTACAAAGTGCTGTACAGCTGTAGCTGGCTCATCGCAGGTCTGTACAAAGTGCTGTAGCTACGTCTGTACAGGCTGTACGCTGGCTCATCGCAGGTCTGTACAAAGTGCTGTACAGCTGTAGCTGGCTCATCGCAGGTCTGTACAAAGTGCTGTACAGCTGTGGCTGGCTCATCGCAGGTCTGTACAAAGTGCTGTACAGCTGTAGCTGGCTCATCACAGGCTAGTGCTAGCAGCTAGCCAGTGCACAGCTGTAACTGGCTCATCACAGGTCTGTACAAAGTGCTGTACAGCTGTAGCTGGCTCATCAAGGCTGTACAAGTGCTGTACAGCTGTAGCTGGCTCATCACAGGGCTGTACAAAGTGCTGTACAGCTGTAGCTGGCTCATCGCAGGGCTGTCAAAGTGCTGTACAGCTGTAGCTGGCTCATCGCAGGTCTGTACAAAGTGCTGTACAGCTGTAGCTGGCTCATCGCAGGTCTGTACAAAGTGCTGTACAGCTGTAGCTGGCTCATCGCAGGTCTGTACAAAGTGCTGTACAGCTGTAGCTGAGCTCAGTCTGTACAGTGAGCTGCTCATCAGCTTACAAAGTGCTGTACAGCTGTAGCTGGCTCATCGCAGGTCTGTACAAAGTGCTGTACAGCTGTAGCTGGCTCATCGCAGGCTGTACAAAGTGCTGTACAGCTGTAGCTGGCTCATCGCAGGTCTGTACAAAGTGCTGTACAGCTGTAGCTGGCTCATCGCAGGGGCTGTACAAAGTGCTGTACAGCTGTAACTGGCTCATCGCAGGGCTGTACAAGTGCTGTACAGCTGTAGCTGGCTCATCGCAGGGCTGTACAAAGTGCTGTACAGCTGTAGCTGGCTCATCGCAGGGCTGTACAGTGCTGTACAGCTGTACTGGCTCATCGCAGGGCTGTACAAAGTGCTGTACAGCTGTGGCTGGCTCATCGCAGGTCTGTACAAAGTGCTGTACAGCTGTAGCTGGCTCATCGCAGGTCTGTACAAAGTGCTGACAGCTGTAGCTGGCTCACGCAGCTGTGCAGTCTGACAGCTGTGCGGCCATCGCAGGTCTGTACAAAGTGCTGTACAGCTGTAGCTGGCTCATCGCAGGTCTGTACAAAGTGCTGTACAGCTGTAGCTGGCTCATCAGTCTGACAAAGTGCTGTACAGCTGTAGCTGCTCATCGCGGGTCTGTACAAAGTGCTGTACAGCTGTAGCTGGCTCATCACAGGTCTGTACAAAGTGCTGTACAGCTGTAGCTGGCTCATCACAGGGCTGTACAAGTGCTGTCAGCTGCTAGCTGCAGCTGTACAGCTGGCCTCATCGCGGCTGTACAAAGTGCTGTACAGCTGTAGCTGGCTCATCGCAGGTCTGTACAAAGTGCTGTACAGCTGTAGCTGGCTCATCGCAGGTCTGTACAAAGTGCTGTACAGCTGTGGCTGGCTCATCGCAGGGCTGTACAAAGTGCTGACAGCTGTAGCTGGCCATCGCAGGGCTGTACAAAGTGCTGTACAGCTGTAGCTGGCTCATCAGGCTGCACAAAGTGCTGTACAGCTGTAGCTGGCTTCGAGCGCAAAGCTGTAGCTGGCTCATCACAGGTCTGTACAAAGTGCTGTACAGCTGTAGCTGGCTCATCGCAGGGCTGTACAAAGTGCTGTACAGCTGTAGCTGGCTCATCGCAGGTCTGTACAAAGTGCTGTACAGCTGTAGCTGGCTCATCGCAGGTCTGTACAAAGTGCTGTACAGCTGTAGCTGGCTCATCGCAGGTCTGTACAAAGTGCTGTACAGCTGTAGCTGGCTCATCGCAGGTCTGTACAAAGTGCTGTACAGCTGTGGCTGGCTCATCACAGGTCTGTACAGTGCTGTACAGCTGACTGCTCAAGTCTGACAGTGCTGTACAGCTGTAGCTGGCTCATCACAGGGCTGCACAAAGTGCTGTACAGCTGTAGCTGGCTCATCACAGGGCTGTACAAAGTGCTGTGCAGCTGTAGCTGGCTCATCGCAGGTCTGTACAAAGTGCTGTACAGCTGTAGCTGGCTCATCGCAGGTCTGTACAAAGTGCTGTACAGCTGTAGCTGGCTCATCGCAGGGCTGTACAAAGTGCTGTACAGCTGTAGCTGGCTCATCGCAGGTCTGTACTAAGTGCTGTACAGCTGTAGCTGGCTCATCACAGGGCTGTACAAAGTGCTGTACAGCTGTAGCTGGCTCATCGCAGGGCTGTACAAAGTGCTGTACAGCTGTAGCTGGCCTCATCACGGGCTGTACAAAGTGCTGTACAGCTGTAACTGGCTCATCACAGGTCTGTACAAAGTGCTGTACAGCTGTAGCTGGCTCATCACAGGCAAAGTGCTGTACAGCTGTAGCTGGCTCATCACAGGCTGTACAAAGTGCTGTACAGCTGTAGCTGGCTCATCACAGGGCTGTACAAAGTGCTGTACAGCTGTAGCTGGCTCATCACAGGTCTGTACAAAGTGCTGTACAGCTGTAGCTGGCTCATCACAGGCTGTACAAAGTGCTGTACAGCTGTAGCTGGCTCATCGCAGGGCTGTCAAAGTGCTGTACAGCTGTAGCTGGCTCATCGCAGGCTGTACAAGTGCTGTACAGCTGTAGCTGGCTCATCGCAGGCTGTACAAAGTGCTGTACAGCTGTAGCTGGCTCATCGGCAGGTCTGTACAAAGTGCTGTACAGCTGTAGCTGGCTCATCGCAGGTCTGTACAAAGTGCTGTACAGCTGTAGCTGGCTCATCACAGGTCTGTACAGTGCTGTACAGCTGTAGCGCTCATCGCAGGGCTGTACAAAGTGCTGTACAGCTGTAGCTGGCTCATCGCAGGGCTGTACAAAGTGCTGTACAGCTGTAGCTGGCTCATCGCAGGTCTGTACAAAGTGCTGTACAGCTGTAGCTGGCTCATCAAGGCTGTCAGGTGCTGACAGCTGTACTGCTATGAGGTCTGTACAAAGTGCTGTACAGCTGTAGCTGGCTCATCGCAGGTCTGTACAAAGTGCTGTACAGCTGTAGCTGGCTCATCACAGGTCTGTACAAAGTGCTGTACAGCTGTGGCTGGCTCATCACAGGTCTGTACAAAGTGCTGTACAGCTGTAGCTGGCTCATCACAGGCTGTACAAAGTGCTGTCAGCTGAGCTGGCTCATCACAGGTCTGTACAAAGTGCTGTACAGCTGTAGCTGGCTCATCACAGGGCTGTACAAAGTGCTGTACAGCTGTAGCTGGCTCATCACAGGGCTGTACAAAGTGCTGTACAGCTGTAGCTGGCTCATCGCAGGTCTGTACAAAGTGCTGTACAGCTGTAGCGCTCATCGCAGGGCTGTACAAGTGCTGTACAGCTGTAGTGGCTCATCGCAGGTCTGTACAAAGTGCTGTACAGCTGTAGCTGGCTCATCGCAGGTCTGTACAAAGTGCTGTACAGCTGTGGCTGGCTCATCGCAGGTCTGTACAAGTGCTTTACAGCTGTAGCTGGCTCATCGCAGTCTGTACAAAGTGCTGTACAGCTGTGGCTGGCTCATAGCAGGTCTGTACAAGTGCTGTACAGCTGTAGCTGGCTCATCACTAGGTCTGACAAAGTGCTGTACAGCTGTAGCTGGCTCATCACAGGTCTGTACAAAGTGCTGTACAGCTGAGCTGGCTCATCACAGGCTGTACAAAGTGCTGCACAGCTGTAGCTGGCTCATCCAAGGTCTGTACAAAGTACTGTACAGCTGTAGCTGGCTCATCACAGGGCTGTACAAAGTGCTGTACAGCTGTAGCTGGCTCATCGCAGGTCTGTACAAAGTGCTTTACAGCTGTAGCTGGCTCATCGCAGGTCTGTACAAAGTGCTGTACAGCTGTGGCTGGCTCATCGCAGGTCTGTACAAAGTGCTGTACAGCTGTAGCTGGCTCATCGCAGGTCTGTACAAAGTGCTGTACAGCTGTAGCTGGCTCATCACAAGGCTGTACAAAGTGCTGTACAGCTGTAGCTGGCTCATCACAGGTCTGTACAAAGTGCTGTACAGCTGTAGCTGGCTCATCACAGGCTGTACAAAGTGCTGTACAGCTGTAGCTGGCTCATCGAGGCTGTACAAAGTGCTGTACAGCTGTAGCTGGCTCATCGCAGGCTGTACAAGTGCTGTACAGCAGTCATCGCAGGCTGTACAAGTGCTGTACAGCTGTAGCTGGCTCATCGCAGGGCTGTACAAAGTGCTGTACAGCTGTAGCTGGCTCATCGCAGGCTGTACAAGTGCTGTACAGCTGTAGCTGGCTCATCGCAGGGCTGTACAAAGTGCTGTACAGCTGTAGCTGGCTCATCGCAGGGCTGTACAAAGTGCTGTACAGCTGTAGCTGGCTCATCGCAGGGCTGTACAAAGTGCTGTACAGCTGTAACTGGCTCATCGCAGGGCTGTACAAAGTGCTGTACAGCTGTAGCTGGCTCATCGCAGGGCTGTACAAAGTGCTGTACAGCTGTAGCTGGCTCATCGCAGGGCTGTACAAAGTGCTGTACAGCTGTAGCTGGCTCATCGCAGGTCTGTACAAAGTGCTGTACAGCTGTAGCTGGCTCATCGCAGGTCTGTACAAAGTGCTTTACAGCTGTAGCTGGCTCACATGGTCTGTACAAAGTGCTGTACAGCTGTGGCTGGCTCATGAGGTCTGTACAAAGTGCTATACAGCTGTAGCTGGCTCATCGCAGGTCTGTACAAAGTGCTGTACAGCTGTGGCTGGCTCATCGCAGGTCTGTACAAAGTGCTGTACAGCTGTAGCTGGCTCATCGCAGGTCTGTACAAAGTGCTGTACAGCTGTGGCTGGCTCATCACAAGGCTGTACAAAGTGCTGTACAGCTGTAGCTGGCTCATCACAGGTCTGTACAAAGTGCTGTACAGCTGTAACTGGCTCATCACAGGTCTGTACAAAGTGCTGTACAGCTGTAGCTGGCTCATCACAGGTCTGTACAAAGTGCTGTACAGCTGTAGCTGGCTCATCACAGGTCTGTACAAAGTGCTGTACAGCTGTAGCTGGCTCATCACAGGGCTGTACAAAGTGCTGTACAGCTGTAGCTGGCTCATCACAGGGCTGTCACAAAGTGCTGTACAGCTGTAGCTGGCTCATCGCAGGGCTGTACAAAGTGCTGCACAGCTGTAGCTGGCTCATCGCAGGGCTGTACAAAGTGCTGTACAGCTGTAGCTGGCTCATCAGCAGGTCTGTACAAAGTGCTGTACAGCTGTAGCTGGCTCATCACAAGGCTGCACAAAATGTTGTACAGCTGTAGCTGGCTCATCACAGGGCTGCACAAAGTGCTGTGCAGCTGTAGCTGACTCATCACAGGTCTGTACAAAGTGCTGTGCAGCTGTAACTGGCTCATCACAGGTCTGTACAAAGTGCTGTACAGCTGTAGCTGGCTCATCGCAGGCTGTACAAAGTGCTGACAGCTGTAGCTGGCTCATCACAGGCTGTACAAGTGCTGTACACTGTAGCTGCTCATCGCAGGTCTGTACAAAGTGCTGTACAGCTGTAGCTGGCTCATCGCAGGGCTGTACAAAGTGCTGTACAGCTGTAGCTGGCTCATCGCAGGTCTGTACAAAGTGCTGTACAGCTGTAGCTGGCTCATCGCAGGTCTGTACAAAGTGCTGTACAGCTGTAGCTGGCTCATCGCAGGTCTGTACAAAGTGCTGTACAGCTGTAGCTGGCTCATCGCAGGTCTGTACAAAGTGCTTTACAGCTGTAGCTGGTCTCAGAGCTGTACAAAGTGCTGTACAGCTGTAGCTGGCTCATCGCAGGTCTGTACAAAGTGCTGTACAGCTGTAGCTGGCTCATCGCGAGGTCTGTACAAAGTGCTGTACAGCTGTAGCTGGCTCATCGCAGGTCTGTACAAAGTGCTGTACAGCTGTAGCTGGCTCATCACAGGGCTGTACAAAGTGCTGTACAGCTGTGGCTGGCTCATCACAGGTGACAAGTGCTGCAGCTTAGCTGCTATCAGCTGTCATGCTGTCAGCTGTACTGCTCATCACAGGTCTGTACAAAGTGCTGTACAGCTGTAGCTGGCTCATCACAGGGCTGTACAAATGCTGTACAGCTGTAGCTGGCTCATCACAGGACTGTGCAAGTGCTCATCGCAGGTCTGTACAAAGTGCTGTACAGCTGTAGCTGGCTCATCGCAGGTCTGTACAAAGTGCTGTACAGCTGTAGCTGGCTCATCGCAGGTCTGTCAAGTGCTGTACAGCTGTAGCTGGCTCATCGCAGGTCTGTACAGTGCTGTACAGCTGTAGCTGGCTCATCGCAGGTCTGTACAAGTGCTGTACAGCTGTAGCTGGCTCATCGCAGGGTTGTACAAAGTGCTGTACAGCTGTAGCTGGCTCATCGCAGGTCTGTACAAAGTGCTGTACAGCTGTAGCTGGCTCATCGCAGGTCTGTACAAAGTGCTGTACAGCTGTAGCTGGCTCATCGCAGGCTGTACAAAGTGCTGTACAGCTGTAGCTGGCTCATCGCAGGTCATGCTGTCAGCTGTGCTGGCTCATCGCAGGTCTGTACAAAGTGCTGTACAGCTGTAGCTGGCTCATCGCAGGTCTGTACAAAGTGCTGTACAGCTGTGGCTGGCTCATCGAGGTCTGTACAAAGTGCTGTACAGCTGTAGCTGGCTCATCGCAAGGTTGTACAAAGTGCTGTACAGCTGTAGCTGGCTCATCACAGGTCTGTGGCGTGGCTGGCTGGCTCATCAGGTCGTGCAAAGTGCTGTACAGCTGTAGCTGGCTCTCAGGTCTGACAGCTGGCTCATCACAGGTCTGTACAAAGTACTGTACAGCTGTAGCTGGCTCATCACAAGGCTGTACAAAGTGCTGCACAGCTGTAGCTGGCTCATCACAGGTCTGTACAAAGTACTGTACAGCTGTAGCTGGCTCATCACAGGGCTGTACAAAGTGCTGTACAGCTGTAGCTGGCTCATCGCAGGTCTGTACAAAGTGCTGTAGCGTAGCTGGCTCATCGCGGTCTGTACAAGTGCTGTACAGCTGTAGCTGGCTCATCGCAGGTCTGTACAAAGTGCTGTACAGCTTGCTGCAGTCTGTACAAGTGCTGTACAGCTGTAGCTGCTCATCAGCGGCTGTACAAAGTGCTGTACAGCTGTAGCTGGCTCATCGCAGGTCTGTACAAAGTGCTGTACAGCTGTAGCTGGCTCATCGCAGGTCTGTACAAAGTGCTGTACAGCTGTAGCTGGCTCATCGCAGGTCTGTACAAAGTGCTGTACAGCTGTAGCTGGCTCATCGCAGGTCTGTACAAAGTGCTGTACAGCTGTAGCTGGCTCATCACAGGCTGTCAGTGCTGTACAGCTGTGCTGGCTATCACAGCTGTACAAGTGCTGTGCAGCTGTAGCTGGCTCATCACAGGCTGCAAAGTGCTGTGCAGCTGTAACTGGCTCATCACAGGTCTGTACAAAGTGCTGTACAGCTGTAGCTGGCTCATCGCAGGGCTGTACAAAGTGCTGTACAGCTGTAGCTGGCTCATCACAGGGCTGTACAAAGTGCTGTACAGCTGTAGCTCTCGCAGGGCTGTACAAAGTGCTGTACAGCTGTAACTGCTCATCGCAGGGCTGTACAAAGTGCTGTACAGCTGTAGCTGGCTCATCGCAGGGCTGTACAAAGTGCTGTACAGCTGTAGCTGGCTCATCGCAGGTCTGTACAAAGTGCTGTACAGCTGTAGCTGGCTCATCGCAGGTCTGTACAAGTGCTGACAGCTGTAGCTGGCTCATCGCAGGCTGTACAGTGCTTACAGCTGTGGCTGGCTCATCGCAGGTCTGTACAAAGTGCTGTACAGCTGTAGCTGGCTCATGGCTGTACGTCTGCACTAGTGGTCGTCGGTTGTACAAAGTGCTGTACAGCTGTAGCTGGCTCATCTGAGTCTGTACAAAGTGCTGTACAGTAGCTGCTCATGCGGTCTGTACAGCTGACAGCTGTAGCTGGCTCATCGCAGGCTGTACAAAGTGCTGTACAGCTGTAGCTGGCTCATCGCAGGTCTGTACAAAGTGCTGTACAGCTGTAGCTGGCTCATCGCAGGTCTGTACAAAGTGCTGTACAGCTGTAGCTGCTCACGCTGCTTGACGCTGTAGCTGCTCATCGCAGGCTGTACAAAGTGCTGTACAGCTGTAGCTGGCTCATCACAGGTCTGTACAAAGTGCTGTACAGCTGTAGCTGGCTCATCACAGGTCTGTACAAAGTGCTGTACAGCTGTAGCTGGCTCATCACAGGCTGTACAAAGTGCTGCACAGTGTAGCTGTCAAAGTCTAGTCTGTACAGCTGGCTGCTCGACAGGCTGTACAAGTGCTGTACAGCTGTAGCTGGCTCATCGCAGGTCTGTACAAAGTGCTGTACAGCGCTGGCAGCAGGTCTGTACAAAGTGCTGTACAGCTGTGGCTGGCTCATCGCAGGTCTGTACAAAGTGCTTACAGCTGTAGCTGGCTCATCGCAGGTCTGTACAAAGTGCTGTACAGCTGTGGCTGGCTCATCGCAGGTCTGTACAAAGTGCTGTACAGCTGTAGCTGGCTCATCACAAGGCTGCACAAAGTGCTGTTCAGCTGTAGCTGGCTCATCACAGGTCTGTACAAAGTGCTGTACAGCAGTAACTGGCTCATCACAGGTCTGTACAGACTGCAGCGCTGTGGCCACACTGCAGGCTGGCATCTGCACGCTGAGCTGACTCATGCAGGCTGTACAAAGTGCTTTACAGCTGTAGCTGGCTCATCACAGGGCTGTACAGCTGTAGCTGGCTCATCGCAGGTCTGTACAAAGTGCTTTACAGCTGTAGCTGGCTCATCGCAGGTCTGTACAAAGTGCTGTACAGCTGTGGCTGCTCATCGCAGGTCTGTACAAAGTGCTTTACAGCTGTAGCTGGCTCATCGCAGGTCTGTACAAAGTACTATACAGCTGTAGCTGGCTCATCACAAGGCTGTACAAAGTGCTGTACAGCTGTAGCTGGCTCATCACAGGTCTGTACAAAGTGCTGTACATCTGTAGCTGGCTCATCACAGGGCTGTACAAAATGCTGTACAGCTGTAGCTGGCTCATCGCAGGACTGTACAAAGTGCTGTACAGCTGTAGCTGGCTCATCGCAGGCTGTACAAAGTGCTGTACAGCTGTCTGGCTCATCGCAGGGCTGCTAAAGTGCTGTACAGCTGTAACTGGCTCATCGCAGGGCTGTACAAAGTGCTGTACAGCTGTAGCCGCTCATCGCAGGGCTGTACAAAGTGCTGTACAGCTGTAGCTCGCCCATCGCAGGGCTGTACAAAGTGCTGTCAGCTGTAACTGGCTCATCGCAGGGCGTGAAAGTGCTGTACAGCTGTAGCTGGCTCATCGCAGGGCTGTACAAAGTGCTGTACAGCTGTAGCTGGCTCATCACAGGGCTGTACAAAGTGCTGTACAGCTGTAGCTGGCTCATCGCAGGGCTGTACAAAGTGCTGTACAGCTGTAGCTGGCTCATCGCAGGGCTGTACAAAGTGCTGTACAGCTGTAGCTGGCTCATCGCAGGGCTGTACAAAGTGCTGTACAGCTGTAGCTGGCTCATCGCAGGGCTGTACAAAGTGCTGTACAGCTGTAGCTGGCTCATCGCAGGTCTGTACAAAGTGCTGTACAGCTGTAGCTGGCTCATCGCAGGTCTGTACAAAGTGCTGTACAGCTGTAGCTGGCTCATCGCAGGTCTGTACAAAGTGCTGTACAGCTGTAGCTGGCTCATCGCAGGTCTGTACAAAGTGCTGTACAGCTGTAGCTGGCTCATCGCAGGTCTGTACAAAGTGCTGTACAGCTGTAGCTGGCTCATCGCAGGTCTGTACAAAGTGCTGTACAGCTGTAGCTGGCTCATCGCAGGTCTGTACAAAGTGCTGTACAGCTGTAGCTGGCTCATCACAAGGCTGTACAAAGTGCTGTACAGCTGTAGCTGGCTCATCACAGGTCTGTACAAAGTGCTGTACAGCTGTAGCTGGCTCATCACAGGTCTGTACAAAGTGCTGTACAGCTGTAGCTGGCTCATCACAGGGCTGTACAAAGTGCTGCACAGCTGTAGCTGGCTCATCACAGGTCTGTACAAAGTGCTGTACAGCTGTAGCTGGCTCATCACAGGGCTGTACAAAGTGCTGTACAGCTGTAGCTGGCTCATCGCAGGGCTGTACAAAGTGCTGTACAGCTGTAGCTGGCTCATCGCAGGGCTGTACAAAGTGCTGCACAGCTGTAGCTGGCTCATCGCAGGGCTGTACAAAGTGCTGCACAGCTGTAGCTGGCTCATCTGAGTCTGTACAGGGCAGCATTGCAGGGCTGCACAAAGTGCTGTACAGCTGTAGCTGGCTCATCACAGGTCTGTACAAAGTGCTGTACAGCTGTAGCTGGCTCATCACAGGGCTGTACAAAGTGCTGTACAGCTGTAGCTGGCTCATCACAGGTCTGTACAAAGTGCTGTACATCTGTAGCTGGCTCATCACAGGGCTGTACAAAGTGCTGTACAGCTGTAGCTGGCTCATCGCAGGACTGTACAAAGTGCTGTACAGCTGTAGCTGGCTCATCGCAGGGCTGTACAAAGTGCTGTACAGCTGTAACTGGCTCATCGCAGGGCTGTACAAAGTGCTGTACAGCTGTAGCTGGCTCATCGCAGGGCTGTACAAAGTGCTGTACAGCTGTAGCTGGCTCATCGCAGGGCTGTACAAAGTGCTGTACAGCTGTAACTGGCTCATCGCAGGGCTGTACAAAGTGCTGTACAGCTGTAGCTGGCTCATCGCAGGGCTGTACAAAGTGCTGTACAGCTGTAGCTGGCTCATCGCAGGGCTGTACAAAGTGCTGTACAGCTGTAGCTGGCTCATCGCAGGGCTGTACAAAGTGCTGTACAGCTGTAGCTGGCTCATCGCAGGGCTGTACAAAGTGCTGTACAGCTGTAGCTGGCTCATCGCAGGGCTGTACAAAGTGCTGTACAGCTGTAGCTGGCTCATCGCAGGGTTGTACAAAGTGCTGTACAGCTGTAGCTGGCTCATCGCAGGTCTGTACAAAGTGCTGTACAGCTGTAGCTGGCTCATCGCAGGTCTGTACAAAGTGCTTTACAGCTGTAGCTGGCTCATCGCAGGTCTGTACAAAGTGCTGTACAGCTGTGGCTGGCTCATCGCAGGTCTGTACAAAGTGCTGTACAGCTGTAGCTGGCTCATCGCAGGTCTGTACAAAGTGCTGTACAGCTGTAGCTGGCTCATCGCAGGTCTGTACAAAGTGCTGTACAGCTGTAGCTGGCTCATCGCAGGTCTGTACAAAGTGCTGTACAGCTGTAGCTGGCTCATCACAGGTCTGTACAAAGTGCTGTACAGCTGTAGCTGGCTCATCACAGGGCTGCACAAAGTGCTGTGCAGCTGTAGCTGACTCATCACAGGTCTGTACAAAGTGCTGTACAGCTGTACTGGCTCATCACAGGTCTGTACAAAGTGCTGTACAGCTGTAGCTGGCTCATCGCAGCTGTACAAAGTGCTGTACAGCTGTAGCTGGCTCATCGCAGGTCTGTACAAAGTGCTGTACAGCTGTAGCTGGCTCATCACAGGTCTGTACAAAGTGCTGTACAGCTGTAGCTGGCTCATCGCAGGGCTGTACAAAGTGCTGTACAGCTGTAGCTGGCTCATCGCAGGGCTGTACAAAGTGCTGTACAGCTGTAGCTGGCTCATCGCAGGCTGTACAAAGTGCTGTACAGCTGTAGCTGGCTCATCGCAGGTCTGTACAAAGTGCTGTACAGCTGTAGCTGGCTCATCACAGGGCTGTACAAGTGCTGTACAGCTGTAGCTGGCTCATCACGAGGTCTGTACAAAGTGCTGTACAGCTGTAACTGGCTCATCGCAGGTCTGTACAAAGTGCTGTACAGCTGTAGCTGGCTCATCGCAGGGCTGTACAAAGTGCTGTACAGCTGTAGCTGGCTCATCACAGGGCTGTACAAAGTGCTGTACAGCTGTAGCTGGCTCATCACAGGGCTGTACAAAGTGTTGTACAGCTGTAGCTGGCTCATCGCAGGGCTGCACAAAGTGCTGTGCAGCTGTGGCTGGTCCCACAGGCTGTACAAAGTGCTGTACAGCTGTAGCTGGCTCATCACAGGTCTGTACAAAGTGCTGTACAGCTGTAGCTGGCTCATCACAAGGCTGTACAAAGTGCTGTACAGCTGTGGCTGGCTCATCACAGGGCTGCACAAAGTGCTGTACAGCTGTAGCTGGCTCACCACAGGGCTGTACAAAGTGCTGTACAGCTGTAGCTGGCTCATCACAGGGCTGCACAAAGTGCTGTACAGCTGTAGCTGGCTCATCACAGGTCTGTACAAAGTGCTGTACAGCTGTAACTGGCTCATCACAGGTCTGTACAAAGTGCTGTACATCTGTAGCTGGCTCATCACAGGGCTGTACAAAATGCTGTACAGCTGTAGCTGGCTCATCACAGGACTGTACAAAGTGCTGTACAGCTGTAGCTGGCTCATCGCAGGTCTGTACAAAGTGCTGTACAGCTGTAGCTGGCTCATCGCAGGTCTGTACAAAGTGCTGTACAGCTGTGCTGGCTCATCGCAGGTCTGTACAAAGTGCTGTACAGCTGTAGCTGGCTCATCGCAGGTCTGTACAAAGTGCTGTACAGCTGTGGCTGGCTCATCACAGGTCTGTACAAAGTGCTGTACAGCTGTAGCTGGCTCATCACAAGGCTGCACAAAGTGCTGTACAGCTGTTGCTGGCTCATCACAGGTCTGTACAAAGTACTATACAGCTGTAGCTGGCTCATCACAAGGCTGTACAAAGTGCTGTACAGCTGTAGCTGGCTCATCACAGGTCTGTACAAAGTGCTGTACATCTGTAGCTGGCTCATCACAGGGCTGTACAAAATGCTGTACAGCTGTAGCTGGCTCATCACAGGACTGTACAAAGTGCTGTTCAGCTGTAGCTGGCTCATCACAGGGCTGTACAAAGTGCTGTTCAGCTGTAGCTGGCTCATCACAGGGCTGTACAAGTTGGGTCAGGTTGAGTAATATCTCTTACTGCTGTACCTGCTGCAACCACTGTGATGGGTCAGACACTCAGATAGCCAATGGATAGTTATTTTAAAAAGTAAATACTCCCGATATCTCAGGTAAATAACACTGCTTCAATGACATACCATGCACAAAAACTGCCAAGCCTCAATATCGTGGCTTGATCCCAATATGGAGAAGCTCCTCAGCTCGTGGACTTGTACTGGCAGCCAGCATCTCTATTATCTCCCCTCCTTTTTCTCCCAACTGTAAATATGCATCTACAATACCCATCAGCATTTCTGCTGCAAACAGTTCCTAAATTTCCTTTTTTGTGATGCAATAAATCCTTGTGGTAACTCTACCACTGTACTGTAGCTATATAGAGGATATCTGTTCTTGAGTTGCTATTTCTTGGAGGGAGCAAAATAGGGTCATTTTAACATTTCCAGTTTTGCCCACACTTACCCTTACAAAATGCTTGCTTTTGATTACACCAAGCAGCCTTACAAATGATTGAAATGATGTTGAAGAGTGATTTAAAAAGAAATTGAGAAGAAACATACAGCAAACTAGATGAGAGATATGAAGAACACAGTTCTGATTCATGTTGAGTGAGCTGTGTACTATGATGGCAGGAAAAAGGAATTGAGATGACTGGTGCCAGTGCAGCTTAATCTGTTGTGGGAATATGCATGGTGCGACCTGTCAGTGCCATCACTGGCATTGCTGGCCCCAAAAGGTCTGGTTCCTATGGGGCCCTGATGCCGCCATTCTAAGATCAAAGAGGGTGGCTCTATTGAGAGGTCAGCTCTAGAGCAGTGGTTCTCAAGCCATAAATCCTGGTGGCCTCAAAAAGCCTCAAAGTGTGGCCACCAAAACGTTTTGGTGGCCTCACTGCTAAATATTTCACCCCAAACTTCCCAATAGATTTCTTTTCACAGATCAAGCCCCTGTTACATGTTTACATGTTTTTTATAAGTAAGAAATTGTCCATTCCACTACCATTGTAATTGGGGCTCTAAAGAGCTCTGTGGCTATCCCGAGACAGCATGGATTCATGGGGGGGGGGGGGATGTCTTGTCAAAATGAATCTAATAGATTTCTTTGAGTGGGAGTCCAGAAAATAGGATCAAGGAGGAACGGTGGATGTAGCCTACCTAGATTTCAGCAATGTCTTCTACATCGAGGCAGTATAGCGCAGTGGTCTAAGGCTCTGAGCTGCAAATCTGGTGACATCCAGCAGACCAGACCTGGGTTTGAATCCCACAGCTTCCGCTTGCATATTGTGTGACCCTGAGCAAGTCACTTAACCTCCTTGTGCTCCCAGGTCGCTCCTGTAAAAAAGCTTTCAGCTTAGTGTGCTATACCTGGTTAAACAACTAAATAATAAAAAAAAAAAAATCATTCTACATAGGAGATTAGTAAGCAAGCTGGGTAGCCTAGGAATGGGACCAAAGGTGGTAAACTGGATAAGAAATTGGCTAAGGGATAGCAGACAGTGGGTGGTGGTAAATGGAGTTCACTCCGAGGAAGGGAGTGTGATCAGTGGGGTACCACTTAAGTGTCAGTGGCTCAGCAGGTAACACACTCATCTCTGAGGCCAGCAGATCAAAAGGCAGTGGGTTCTATCCCCACACCAGTCACTTGGGTTAAATCCCAATACTGACACTGTAGTGCAGCATGAGGGGGGTGCTGCACTCCTGAGGTGACATCTTTCGGATGAAACGTTAAACCGAGGTCCCATCTGCCTGTTCAGGTGGATGTTAAAAATCCCATGGTACTTCTCGAAAACAGTAGGGATATTTATTTTGTTGTTAATAGTAATCACATTATGAATTACATGCAAACAATAATGTACATCAATATAGAGTATTTGCATATTTACAAATACAGTACTTTTTCCTTAAGTATTTCAAAGACAACTCTGTATTACTATATAAATATGAATATTCTTATATGTGTTTATTTACATCTGATCACTTATCATTTTCTTAGTTTCTATTTGTGTTTAATAAAGATTTAAAAGCCTTTCCACCATCTGAGAACTTTTTTGGAATAATTTTTTCTCTTATCAGTCATATGTACAGAATTCATTGCTTTATGAATCAAACTACTAACAATTTCATATGGCATAATTCTCTGGTATATTGACCGCTGGCATCTTGCCTGCCAAATATAAAATTTAATGCAACATAAAAAACAGCCATTGTTTCATCATTATATTTTATGCTTAGGTGAGGGGTAATTTCCTAACACTAGACTCTCATAATTAAAAGTTAGTAGCCATAAAAAAATTCCATTTTTTTGCTAGGTATCCCCATAGTGGTTTCACATATGAACAAAACATAAAAAAATGTGTCATTGTTTCCTCTTGTGCTATGCAGGCTGTATATGGGCAGTTTCTTTCTTCTACCACCTTATGTTTGCAATTTCCTGTAATGTTTAATTTGCCATACATAGAAAGCCAAAGAACTTCCCACATATGGACAGGGATTCTTGTATTTTTTTAAACACTTTAGCACCCTCCTCCTTAAATCTGGGAGGCAGTTTTTGAACTCGGGTTCTTCAGGGTATATTTTGGGGATTACCATATTATAAAGTTGTTTGCCAGAATTCTGACCAATCTGGGTTTTTGAGAGACCCTGGGTGGGATATTCAAAGGAGTTACGCATGGCACAACAGTGTTGCGCCATGCGCAACCCACCAATTCACCCTGGCATGATATTCAAAGGGTCTGGTTGCACTCGCAGCCCGGATCGCCGGGGCGCACCAGTAATGTGGGCGCGCGCAGTGCAGGGCGTGCTCATGCATATGAGGGCACATCCCATATTCCAGCCCGGGATATGCAGCTGTCATATGCAGGCACAAACCCACCTTGTGCTGCACAGGGGGGGCGCAAAGGTGATCCCATCAAAACCAGGAACATGTCAGGGACACCCACAGGCAGCTGCCATATTGCTGGGTGCAACACAGCAGCTGCCTGCTGTGGGTGGCTACCCGACCTCCCGGGACACAGACCGGGCATCGTGCCCTCCCTTGCCCGATCGCAGACATATGAATAAAATAGCCCTGGTGGTCCAGTGGACCCCTTCCCCTTCCTGATCATAGGCATATGGATAGAAATAACCCTGGTGGTCCAGTGGTACCACACCACCGCCCACTAAAGCCACACCACCCCCTGCACCCCCCATCAGTGGCGGGCGACGCTCCCCACCCGCAAGCTGCCGGCTGTCCACTGACTGACAGCGTGACAAGTGCGGCTGTACACCTATTGATTGCATGGGCCAATGGGCATGCAGACCGCATCATACTGGCCATTAGTCTCCAAGTGTGAATGGTTCATTCACATTTTGGGACTCTGTAGTACAGTATGTCTGCACACCCATTGGCCCATGCAGTGGACCAATAGGCAGACAGCCATACTGTACGCCGTCAGTCGGCAGGCAGATGGGCGGCTTGTGGGTGGGAGCTGCTGCCCACCACTGATGGGGGGTTGCAGGGTGGCAGGGTTCAGTGGGTGGGTAGGGAGGGGGTACCGCTGGACCACCAGGGTTATTTTATTCATATGCCCGCGATCGGGCAGGGGAAAGGGTCCACTGGACCACCAGGGCTATTTTATTCATATGCCCATGATCAGGCAGGGGATAGGGTTCACTGGACCAGCAGGGCTATTGTATTCATATGCCCACGATCGGGTGAGGGGGAGCATTGCCCACCGAGGGGCAGGGGGGCATTGGTCCCTGACAGCTGCAGTCTGGCAGGGTGCCAGGCGCAAGTCACCGGGGATTGGTGCACCGCATGCAAATGGGGGCCATAATGACACACAAATGGCCCCATTTGTGTCTTGCATGCATAATAGCCTCATTTGCATGCCCAGCGCTGAATATTGCGGTTGATGCACCTAGTGCACCCGCACTTGTGCTGGCACATCCCCCTGCTCCCCACCTGCCACTTGTGCTGGCGCAGTGCCACTGCACCACGCACAGTGTGTGTGCCCCCAGTGCCGTATTCAACAGTGCTGAGCCATGGCACAGCACCGTTGAATATCGCCTGGACTATGCCCTGGCTTAACCCAGGTGCGCTGAGCCCAGGCTTGCGCCCCTGCCTGGCACAGTCTGAATATCTGGCCCCTTGTTTATACATGTTCTGTGCAGTTGGTTTGAAATATTCTCAAATCTGTAAAAATAGAGTAATTGTGGCAGAGGTATCAACCCAGTTTTTCATATAGCTCACTAAGTTATTTTGAAACTATTTGTATTGCAGGGAATCCGTAGAGCTAAGTCTGATTTTTACAGACTGGGCAATGAATAGGGTGTGAAAGAATGTTACCGGGTCTATCATGCCTAGGCCCTCTTGAGATTTTTGTAAATAAGTATAACATCTTTTTATCGGGTTCAGTCTGTTGCCCCACAACATTTGAAAGAAACAGCTGTATAACCATGTTTCAAATACTACAGGAAGGGGGTAGATCATAGCAATGCAAAGCGTACATGAGATGAGAAATATTTTTATTATATGAATTCTTTTGATTTTTGACAGCTTTCAGTTTTTCCGTTTCTGCATTTTGTTTTCTGCCATTTTCAAAGCTCTTTCCCAGTTATTATTAGGAATGTTTACATGCCCAAAGGTTATTCCTAATATTTTACAAGGGTCATTTGAAATCTGGATCTCATCTATCTGAACTTGGAGGGGGGATTCCAGACCAATAAACAGTCCTTTACTTTTCTGCTTGTTCAGTTTAGAATTTGACACCTTGGCAAATTTGTGCATTTCTTCTAAAAAGAAGGGTATTTCTGTATGGTCCAAAAAAATAGACTAATATCATCTGCATAAGCTTGCACTTGTACAGTATCTCTGGGGGTACTGCCACTTATTCCGGCCTATGATGTGTAGGGTTCTAATTTCCTGAGAAAAGGGTCCAGGGAAAAAATGCAGAGAAGGAGGCTTAAAGGGTAGCCTTGCCTTACTCCTGTTGAAATGTTTATGCTATGGGTGATATGTCTTTTTATTAAAGGTTGAATTGATGCTGTAGAGCATAATAACTTTACCCAGCTAGTAAATTCTTGGGGGATACCATAGTATTTTAAGAACATGAAAAGAAAGGGATAGTGAACCCTATCGAAAGCTTTACATAGGTCTAAGGAGAAGATGCAACCATTTTTCTTTTGAATAAAGGTGTTTTCTATAATGTTTCTGATAATCATTAGGGCTCCTTGAATTTTCCGTTCAGGAAGGCCACAGAACTGGGTCAGGGATATTAGTATTTTCGCCTTTCGTCTTAATCTGTTGTTTAAGATCTGTGACAGGGTTTTAAAATCAGAATTACGGGTGGTTATTGGTCTCCAGTTTTTTATTTGTTGCCTATCACTGGATTTAAAGAGCAAGGTTACGATGCCTGCTGTAAATAAAGAGGGTATATCTGGGGATTTGAGAAAATATGGATATACTCCTTCAAGGCATAGTGCTGTGTCTGGCAGAAAAGTCTTATATAGCTCATAAGAGAATCCACCAGGACCTGGTGAGGTACCGAATTGTAATAATCAAATGGCTTGCTTTATTTCAGAAATGGTAATGGGTAACACTAAGTCATTACCCACATCAGAGACGTTGGGGAGGGGTAAATCCTGAAAATACGCTTCTGTTTCCTTTTCTGAGGGAGTGGATTCTGCAGCATGAGACAGAATAGGTTCCTTGGTTATATGGCATTGATCTTCTATGGATTCTGCTAAATTTCCACTGCTTCCTATAAGACTATTGGGATCTATGTGATAACGGCAATCACCGATGGGAGATCACTGTTAGGGCAACAGCACATCGCCGAAAAAATATTTTGGTGATGTACTCCCCGGCGCACAGCAAAATGGCACCAGGGAATTGGGATTTGTTGTTTTATACGGGGGGCTGCACCCCCTGTACCCCCCTACTTAAGGATTCTCAACTCCAGGTAGGGTGCATGTCGGGGGGGTGCAAACATGGCATAAATAAAATTTTGGGTCGAGTGCAACAAAAAGTACCTGCGCCCAGACCTGAACACAGCACCATTCATGCCACAGCCCTGAACCCATCCACCATGCTACAGCAGCAGCTCGGCAGCTCAATGCGGCGTCACCCCCTACAACCCCTCCATGCCCTCACACCCCACGCTCAGCGTGCTCGCTCCTGCCCTGTGCATAGGCATGTAGCAACAGGATGTCGCTATTTCATGCATCCCCCCATCCGATCGCCCACCTTCCCCAATCGCCCCGATGACAGGTGCCACATCTGAGTCACTCTCTCGGTAGGCACCCAATCGCGGTCGCCAAAGTCACGGGATACCGTAACTACTGCATCTGGTGGCTAGATTTCTACTTTTACAGGCTTCCACAGGGTCTCCAACTGAGGACTTCTGTGTGCCATACTGCAGCATGACATTTATGGTTTTGGCCCTGTCATGTTGGACTTCTTTCATTTGTACTTTAATTTGCTCAATCTGTGAAGAATAATCAAATCGTGTAGTGTGGGTGAGGGTATATAAATGCTGAAGGTGGCTCCATAACTGTAAGTATTTACTGTGAAACATTTGATATTGGTTTGTTTTTTGCCATATTTCATAAACCAGGTTCTTAGGTCTTCTTTTGTATCCTTTCACCATTCCCCAATAGCGTCACATAAAAATAAGACTGATAATCTAGCTTGCAACAATAATTTAATTTCTCTTTTTACAGTTGGATCTGAGAGACAAGAAGAATTTAATTTCCTATTTGGAGGTTTGCTGTTTCGATCATCATAAAAGAACACCTTTAAGAGAAGGTGATTGGATAATTCCATTAGGATTATTCTAGAGAGGAGGGTAATAGCCCTTGTAAATGTAAATATGGTCTATCATTGATATGAGTTTGCCTTTTTTCGTAGGTAAACTCTGGGCCTTTTACCTGAAATTTTTTGCAATCCACTCACTCTGCCAAGGTAATACATTTAAGTAAAGCGTTTTCGTCGCAGTAAGTTTTTTCTCCTTTTGTGCTTTTACCCAGATCAGTGCTGTCACAGTTAAAATCTCCCCCTAATAGAATATTACTAGAGTACACTAAGTAAGGTTGCAACGAGGAGAACAGCTCCATATATTCAGCTTTTATTTGGGGCCCATAAACTACAATAATTCGATATGAGGAAGTATACCATAAACCGTCTAATATTAGTAGCCTGCCAGGGATTAAGTCAATAAATTTTGAGAGAGAGAAAGCAAAGGAAGTAAAAAGAATGCCTACACCATCCGCTTTGTCTGTGTCAAAGGACCAGTAGGACGGTACCCCATAGCCATTCGGAATGAAATAGGCGTGCCTGGTCTATGGAGTACATCCCATTTTCTTGTAATAGACGTAGGTCTACACCTAGGTCACGGATGTATTGAAATGTGGCCTGTCTTTTGGCATAGTTAAAGATACTGTGAATATTCAAGGATCCTAGACAAAGGGGTGTTCGATTGTCAGGGGATCGTATTAAGGGGTTCTTTTTCCTCCTTTTTTTTTTCTTCCCTCTGTACCCCACAGGATCGGTGCTGCAAGTAGCATTTTCTTGGGAAGGAGTCCTGGAATCTGATTCTACTACATCCATATCAGAGTCTCCCCAGCTAGTAGAGAGAGGGGCATATGGGTTATCAGTTTCAAGTTTCTGATCTTCTTTGGGAGTGCTGGGGGGGGTTGGACTGTCTTGTCACCCTCTTTGGTAATGGAGGGATCACAGTGGGGGGGGGGCCTGATTCTGTTCCTCGTCTGGCTTCCCTGGTGGGCTCTGAATAGTATACTGGGGTCAAGAGGTCATGTGATTTTGCATCAGGGTTCCTCACATTCATCTTAGGGATTTCCTTTTTACCTTCTTTAAGTGAGAAGGAATTTGTATTACTATTCTTTTGTTTTTCTTGAGAAGGAGGGGAAGGGGTGAATCCTGGGGGCGGTCTTATTTATTTATTTATTAGCTTTTGTTTACCGAGTAAGCACACTAGACGAGGAATGCCTATTTTCAGGTGTGACCCGGGAGATTACAAGAGTAGGTTTACAAGCAGAATGAGAACAATCACAACATAGTGAAATACAGGCATTGAACAGGGTGAAACAAATAAACAAGTACAGGATGATCAGATGAGCATATACATCAAGGTAAGAACTTACAAGCAGTAATAACAATTCTTGGTATAACACATGGGCTTTTAAGGTGGGACATTGGGTGGTTGTCCTGGTATAAGGATGATCTTTCTGGGGCGCAGTAGCTGCATCCTGTGCCTGCTGGATGAGTAGGTCAGGACATGTACATGAAGCCTTGTTCTTGACATGCCCCATCTCCTCACATAGGTCACATTTAGTAAGGTTGGCACATTGGAGACTAATGTGACCTATTTCCCCACAGTTGTCGCACCTGGGTTTATCACATATGCTTGATAAATGTGTCTTGGATCCACATTTGTAACAGGCCTTGGGTTGACCTAAATAAAAGCAGACTCCTCTATCCCTGTCTAACAAAAACTAATTTGTGATGTGTTCTATCCCAGTCTCTGTCTGGCATAGCTCCACTTTATATTTCCAATTCCCTGTCCAGAAAAGTTCTGAGTCTAGTATGGGTTCGGGGGCACTTAAAACCTCACATTTCTGGTTCAGACAGTAAGTAATGTCCTCCACGTGGACCCCCTCATTCCTGAACATAACCGCAACAAACTAAATTAAAGGTTTTGTCAGGGGAATCACAAAAAAAGAGGGCCATGGGGGAAAATTTTATTTGGTTATATCTCTCTCAAAAAAATTCTAACGCATAGGGAGAATGGAAGCTTACATCATAATTATCTTCACCAGATATATTTATGAAAGCATATACTTCTCTAGGTGTGAAATGTAAAGATTCTTTCAAAAGAGTTCTCCCTGCATAATGTCTATCAGGTCTATTTTCTAGTCCACCTTTGTATCTAATTCTAACGGCATGCCTTATAGGGGCAGCCTCTTTTTTTGTTCTTTGAAAAAGTTCTGAAAGTAGAGGTTTCTGCTAGTTAGGTTCTTCTTGGGCCCTAGGAAGGTGGGGGTAGGGAGAAATCCTTAGAGCCTGCTTCCTTGCTTTGTTTTTTAGCCCGTAAATTGTTAATGGGTAGAGATTTGCAGTTTGACCCAGGAATTTCTTTTCCACAGCTTTGGTTTTCAGCCTGGGAGGGAATATTAGTTATTTGTGGGTTCTATTCAGGAGAGGCTAGAGGGTTTGGGGCCCAGCTTGGGTCAGGTAGCCACTGGCCATTTTCCAGTCTAGTCCATCCAGCTTCTAGTAAGGCTTTTTCAGGGGACTATTGTGAGAAGGAGTCTGCTTGTCCAGAGTTTACAGAAAAGGCAGCTTGAATAGCTGAGGTGGTAGATAGGGGCTGATTTTATGTAGTATTTGTTAGCTGAGACAGTTCTGAAATAGCCTTAGATGGACCAGGTAAATCAGCAGAAATGTTTCTTTCTGCCAAAGTCACAGTGTCTCTTTTTTGTTTTAGATCATCCCTAGTTGCAGTTTTTCCTGCCGGGCCTCTTGCAGTGAAGGAGAACACCAACAGTCCCTTTTGGTTTTGATTGCTGGATTATAAGAGGAACTGGTTATCCGAGGTACCTGTAAACATTGTGAGATTGCCTGATAAGACACTCACAGTACTTTGTTTAGGTGTGCTATCATCGCAACCAGGTAGCTCGCTTGCATTTATGTTGGGGTTTACAGTAGTTTGTTCAGGAACAAGCAGTGACTTTTTTTCTTTATTTTCAACATCACTTTTTTCCTTATTGCCACACACTAACTCTTTCGGCTCTAGGCACACACTGTCTAAGGTGTTTCTACTGCCAGCCATTGTAGAAAAAAGTAAGAATCGTTTTTTACCTTGTGTGCAGGGTTTTGTGTTTCTTCTGATTTAGCTGCATCATGAGTTGAGGAACTCTTTGACAGCCAAGCCGCGCCCAGTGACAGATGCTCGCGCTGCTTTCAGTTTGTCAATATCTTCCATGAGCTGTTTCTTCTTTAGGGCTTGTTTTTCTTCCTCAGAAATTATTTTAGCCAACATTTGTTCCTTTAGGGAGAGTTCCTTGTTTATAGTAGCACTGAGAGTTAAATCCTCCGTAGAGACACAAATATCTTCTATGTCTTCCTCATTTAGATCATCAAAAATTGGCAAGATTTCAGAATCATTTTGAGCTTCTAATATAGGTAGTACAAGGCTTGCTCTCCTGCCTCCAGCACATCCATCTCCTCCAAACTCCAACTCCGAGTGGCCATCTTGCTGAGTGGCAGCAATACTCCTACAGTACAGTAGGGGAATTTTCCCAGTGCCCTGGCCAAATTTCCCCCCATTCACTAAAAATACCACCAACAGCTTAATCTGGATCAAGGTCAGTCGGCATTCATCTGTATCCCCCTCCCACTGGTCGTGCCTGAAAATAGGCAGAATTTGTGTAGTGCACTTACCCAGTCAACAAAAATGAAATAAATAAATAAATCTCTACAGGGACCATTCCTCTTTAATGTCTTTATTAGCGACATTGCTCAAGGGCTGGATGGAAAGGTCTGGCTGTTCGTGGATGACACTAAAATCTGCAACTGGATAGACATTCCGGGGAGGTGGAAAAAAATGAGCGAGGATCTGAAAAAATTAAAGGAGAGGTCAAGGGTATGGCAACTGGGTTTCAATGCAAAACAGTGCAAAAAACATGGGGCAGAGTACAGATTGAGAGGAGAGATATTGATGACCACAAAACAGGAAAGAGACCTGGGGGTTATCATATCTGATTACCTAAAGGTGGCTAGGCAGTGTAACAAGGCAGTCGGGAGAGCTAGCAGGATGCTGGGGTGCATAGGGAGGGGTACTGCCAGCAGAAAGAGGCTGGTGGTGTTACTGCTGTATAGATCGCTGGTGAGACCTCACCTTGAGTATTGTGTCCACTTCTGGAGACCTCATCTCCAGAAGAACATAGAAAGAGTGGAGGCAGTCCAGAGGAAGGCAACCAAAATGGTACAGGATCTGCATCAAAAGCCGTATGAGGAACGACTGAAGGACTTCAATATGTATACCCTGGAAGAAAGGAAGGGGGGGAATATCACAGAAACTTTTAAATACCTCACAGGTATAAATAAGGTTCAAGAGGGAAGCATTTTTGCAGAAAAAAAAGATACTCAAGAACAAGGAGTCATGCTGTGAAGCTGAAGGGGGTACTCTCGGGGGGATGTAATAAAGTACTTCTTCATGGAAAGGGGTGGATACCTGGAGCAGCCTCCAAGCAGAGGTGGTGGGGGCAAAAACTGTAACAGGGTTCAAGAAAGCATGGGATAGGCATAAGGGAACCTTATTGATAAGACAAGGGGGGGGATAAGCCGGAGATTAAGTAG
Organism: Neoceratodus forsteri; assembly: GCA_016271365.2. Lineage (NCBI taxonomy): Eukaryota > Metazoa > Chordata > Ceratodontiformes > Ceratodontidae > Neoceratodus > Neoceratodus forsteri. Next base: position 76,753,987 of record CM028133.1, on the reverse strand, counting down.
GGTCTGTGGTGATGCAGTAGGTAGGGAAAACATACACCATCAGATGGGAGTAGGAAAGATGGTAGGGGGATGTGGGCAAAGCAATTAGGGTGAATGCATTTTTGGCGCACAGGATTTTGGTGCACTGGTGACTAGGGCATCAGTAGCATGGTGTCCTAACTGTGGTCGTTTCACTCATTGTGCTCAGGGTGGGGGATGTTTATATTTGTTTGACGGGGGATGTGGCAGGGGGACCAACATGTGGTGCAGTCAGTCACGCACCTTGCTGTCGGCCACATAGGAACCGGGTTTGTAAAATTTTTGGTGGGACCCAGTGGTCTGGGTCAAAGTCACACCCCCTGGTCCGGGGGCCGGAGGTCAAAGCCTCCCCCACAGGGTCTATAAGAGCAGATCCCCTGTATGGTAATGTGGGGGTCTGGGGGTTAAGCCCCGGCCTCAGGTATGAGAACAAATGTCTGAATTTATAGCACTACACAGTCTCTGTTATTCTGTGTGATGGCAGCACATTTTCTATAATGGACGGATGAGGGACAGAGCAATTGGGGGGTTAAAATAAAGGATGTCCATCACATCTCTTGTAACCAGGGACAGTTGAGAGATAAGCCTGGAGATTTACTGAAGGTCTGAGTACATCGCAGTGGGTGGGGCCCATTGGGGGACCACCTGGAAAACTAATGTTGTCCCCAGAGAGAGTACAGCACAATTACATCAGCATTCCACTTACCAATTTAGAATACTCTGCGTATTACTATTCCTTTCAGAAACCACTATTTCTTTCAGAAATCCTTTAAATTAGAAAATAGATGATTTAGGCACATGTTTTCATAGTTGTCAAGGTAGGTTGGTACCCAACTACGGGGAATCACAGTGTTGGAAATTCCTGGAATTACATTGAGCCTTCTGGGGCTTAGCACCTATATAGCTCTGATGAGCTCACAGCATCAGTGCCACTGGCTTATAATGTGATAGGGTGGGGGTGGGGGGCCTAGCTTAATGCAGCAGTGCATGATAGTGGTGACAATTTTTACCTATAGGCTATACTTTTCCTTTTTAATTTTTATTTTATATTGCCACTTATCTGCTGACTTGTATGATACACAGTTTTACAGCACATTGATTCTGTTTTAACATTGTTTTTAACAGTTGATATAATGAAAGGAGAATGCCTTTAAAAAAATATGGCTTGGACTGGGTGTTCACCAGTACTCTAGCGTTTAAATACCTAGGCCCAAATATTCAGAAATGCGCCAAAGGCCGGCGTAAGTCCAACACAGCACAAATCTGATGCGCCATGGTACAACAGGAGCCATATTCAGAGGTTGCGCTGGCTTCACTGTGCCGGCGCAACCCAGCTGAATATGGCACAGTTGCGCCATGGCGCAAACACATGTGCGCCATGGTGCAAACACAGGTGCACCATAGACAGACAGAGATGCTCCAGGGCAACCGTGGGAGCAGAGCAACAGAGCAAAAGGGGGGGCACGGCACAGAGAAGTGACCCAGGGACAGAGCCTGGTAAGCACAGTGACAGGCCACTGGAGGTCACCGCCAGCTGGGCACAGCAGGGCACACGAAGGCACCCAGACCCCCACCCCATAACACAACAGTGGTACAGACAGTAGGCAACAGGGGGTGCCAATAGTGTGCGGAGGGCCACCACGGGGGCCCGCCGTAGGCTGCAGGCCATTCCCCCCCCGCACAGCCAGACCAGGGCAGGCTACACCCAGGACCATGCAGCTAAGCACAAACACCTGCCACACACCCCTGACAGCAGCCCCATGGGTACCCCAAGGCACAGCCACCGACCGAGGGGAGGGACATCACCACAGTGGGACACACCGCAGCTCACAGCAGTGATCCACAGAAGCACAACACATGCCCCAACACATGCACACCACATGGACAGGCACTGGGCCACTGCAACATGGTTCCTCATGCCACCTGCAAAGCAGACACAGACACAGGCAGGTATGTCAAAATATATATATTGTGATAAACAACTATATACAAGAGAAGGGTGTGGGGGAGGGTAGGAAAGCGAGGGAAGGGGATAGGGAACAGGGACTGTACAGTGGAAAGGGGAAGGGGGGAGGTACAGCTGGGGAAACTGGGGAAATCAGAGCCTGACTAATGGTGGCCATGGCCTGCCATCCCCTGCAGTTGTCACTGCCTCCTGTCTGCTAACAGCATCCACTGGACCTGCAGCATCACCTCCATCGTCGTCAAGGTGATCAGAATCAACTGTCGCAGAAGCCAGCAGTAGAGGTGCCTCCTGCACCGCTGCCAGACACCTAGGGGAAGGGACAGGACAGGCGGTCAGTGCAATGTCCCAAGGAACTATGCCCATCCACAGCATGCAATGGGCAGCGGGAGGGCACGTACAGGTCACCCACAGGGTGGTGGTCCAACGCCTGCAAGCAATGCAGCACACCACAACAGTGCACAGCGGTGGTCACCACCACACAGTGGCCACCCGACTGCGCCATGGCAGTCACATGGCACCATGCCCTGGTAGCACCACAGCAAAATCAGTGGCAGCTGGGCGCACACCCACCCCCAACAACAGCTAGAACACATGTCTGATGGATGTGCCACAGTGGCGGGCACCACACACAGTGCGACACACACAGCTGCCACAGCACACGGCACAGGTGGCCATGCCTGCACCCATGCACCACCACCCCCCATGGACGATGCGAAAGACAATGTCAGTGCCTACCTGCTCTCTGTGGCCCCACTGGTGGGGGGCTGCTCCACCACCCTGGGCCACTGCTGCCTGTCATCCCACCATCGCTGCCCTTCTTCTGTCCTTAGGTCCTGGGAATGGAACAGAAACAGGTACACATCAGTAACCAACCACAGCAGCTGCCCACCACCCCCACCCCTGTGCACAGGGTGAGCCCCTGCCCGACATGTCCCGCACAGTGGCATGGCAACGCAAGTGGCGGAGGGTGATGCCACCCCACTATGTGCACGATGGCAGTATACCACCCTGCAGGACATGCCAAACAGCTTAGCCAACACCACAGTACAGCACCAGCACACACATGCATTATGGGCCTACTCACCTGGCTGTGACACAGCCCCACGCCTGATGCTCCTCCAGTCTCTTGAGGCACTCTGGGTCCCTCTGAGCCAGGTCACCATAGTGGTGGTGACACTGCTTCCCTGTCCTGGCCACCCCTGTGTGCTGCTGCAGTGAGGCAGCAATAGCCTACCACACAGCCACCAGGGGCTGCTGCAGTGGCGCCTGCCCAAACAGTTGGGGTGCATGGGGCTGGACACAGGTTACAAGGTTGACTAATTCAACCTGCGTCCAGTTGACCACTCATGGTGCTTGCTGCTGCACCATGCTTCAGGTGTAAGCTGGTGAGCAAAATGCCAGCAGTAGGAGCACGTGGCCACAGCATATGCCAGATGCATGGGCCGAGGGGACATGCGTTGTGTCCGCCCATCATGCAGTCTCAGAGATGCGCGGCATGGGCGTGGCTAAGCAGGGTCACAGGTGCGGGGGCCACCTGTGGGAAGAGGTCACAGCAGGGGTCAAAAGTCAGCTACTGCACAGTGCGCATGTGCACAATAGCATGCATGGCACAGCATGCACCATGGCCCATATCGCGCAGTCTGCGCACAGTGCACAATTGCCAACAGTATACCATCCAGCACATATGTACTGCGGTCCTGTGCACCGCACATGCATGTGCACATTGCACCGCGACTTGCTCCAGAGCAAACCCATTGCACACAGAGCAAAATCACGATATTCAACCACCACATGCAAATGAGCTCATCAGCCAATGCGTGATGCACTGGGGGAATTAGCATGTCATTACCGTTGCACAATAGCTCATTTGCATGCGATGCGCCATAAAAGTGCCTCGGCTCAACACAGGCCATGGACCCGTATTGCATAGTTTTGAGGTAAGTTGTGCATGCTGCTGCAGCACACTGGGTACAGCCAGCACAGCAGGGGGAACAGAATGGGGAGCTGCTGCCACTGACACACTGTACTGTCCATGTCCACAGGAAGCTACATGTCGGAACGACAGGAGGGTGAGGAGCGTAGGACTGCTCACAAGTGCAGGCCCAGCTTCACTAAGGCAGAGACAGAGGCCCTGTTCGAGGCCTACCTCAACAGCGAGCCTCTGTTGAGTGGTGCCACAGGCACACCACAGGCCAGGGCTGGGGCCCGGGAGGAGGTGGCAGCATGTGTGAACCAGAAGAGCAGCCACCAGTGGTCAGCACAGGAGTACCGCAAGAAGGTGGGCACAGAGAAGAGGTGCATAAAGGAGAAGGTGGCAGCCATCCGTGTCTCCTGGAATGCCACTGGAGGGGGGCCTGCAGATGCACCACTGCTCACAGCGCAGGAGGAGTTGGTGACAGCCACCATGCACTGCAGCACCATGGAGGGTGTGCCTGGAGGAGGATTTCAGACGGGTGGCAGCCCATCACTGCATGGTACATATGTCAGCCACGTACAGCCGGTGGTGCAGAGGGTGCATACACGGGCATGCTGGTGTGCATGCTGCTGCCATGCATGTCCTGTGCATGTGTGCACAACACTATGCATGCCAAGTTGCTGGCGCATGCAGTGGCTGTTTGGGGGGGTCACATGTGGGCATTGCATCACTAACACACTTATTTTCTCTTTCAGCATCAGCATGCCTGAGTGCAGAGGATGGGGCTCTGGCAGCGGCCATGGATGCAGAACCAGCCCCGGAGGACCAGCCATCCACCTCCACAGGTGTCCAGGGGCCTGATAGGCTGCATCACACTACCACAGTCCAGGAGAATGTCCTGGCCATGGGGTCGGATGAGGCCCTGGATGTGTTCCTGCGGGATGCCAGTCTCGGTGTCCTCTGCATGGAGACACAGATCTGGGCAGGGTCCGATGCTGATGACAACATCACCATCATCCTGGACAGCATGGGCAATGTTGTGGGGGAGATGCCCATGCCTGACACCAACACAGACAGCACGATCAGTGACCTGGCAGCAGGGGAACATCTGCCTGCCGCCACTGCGGGTGTAACTGTGTGCACTGCCATGGCTGTGCTGTGTGGTGGTGGTGTGGCTGCGCAGGCGCTGAGCAGTGTTCAGTGGCCGGATGGGCAATGGAAGCAGGCAGTGGGTGCCACAGGGTGGCCAGATGCTGGGTCTGCCACCGTGGTGCTAGCTAGGCACATACCTCATGAGGACCCCACTGTGCAGCGTCCACCTGAGGGGGGGGCTGTGCAGCATGGCCGGTCACCCAGGAGGGTCGGCGACCCGCCCAGGATCCCCAGGATGCCAAACCACTGGCAGAGCACATCTGTTTGCTGCGGGCTTCTGTACAGCAACAGGTGCAGCTTGATGCTAGGCGAGCAGCACGAGAGGGGCACTGCGCAGCTCCTGGCGGGGATGCAGCACTTGCAGGAGGCCATGACTGCATCCCTGGATCACATTGCCAATGCGATCACGGATGGCTTCACGAAGCTGGCTGCCACAGGGCATGACTGGCCACTGCAGACCCCATGTAGTGCACTGTCCACCCCATGATCCCAGCATCAGGCGACACCCACACTGTCGATGCCGGGCTCTGATGTGGGCTTCCCAGACATGCCTGGGATAGGCCTGTTTGGGCGCCTGTGCACCCCTGCGCAGACCTGGTCACAGTCCCATGGTTCAACCACTGGGGGGCTGATGCTAACACCCCCTGTGGCTGATGAGCAGCCTGTGGCTGCCGATTGGCCCTGGTGCGGCTGCTCCTGTGGCCACAGTAGTCATGGTTCCATGCAGCGGCCCTGATGTGCGTCCCACCCTGACCGCAGTCTGCAGCTGCTGCCCTGTGCACACATGGGTGGTGTGTGTGCATGCATAACACTGGTGTGGCACCTGTGTGTCATGCCGCACGCTGCCTGTTTGCGTGCTTGCCCAGCCACTGGACCATGTGGAGTGGACATGATGAGAGCAGTCCAGCACCAGTTGCACCTGTGCACCGATGCAGTGCATCTAATCCCCACCACATGCCAATGCCTGGGTGTGTGGATGTGTGGGTGCATGTGTGTGTTGCTGTGTGCCGTTCTGTGTGGTTGTGTGCCACTGACTCCCCTACCCCTGCACCACACCTCTGTGTGGATATGCTCATAGCCATGCATGCCCCTGCATGTGCACTGTACCTGTGTGTGTGGCCCATGCATGGGTTTCATCCCATCTACCTGCGTGCACCATAGTGCTCCTGTGTGATGGTGTCTCGATCTTGGCATGCCATCCATTGCAGCCAGGGATCATTCCACCTGGGGGGGCTGTCCATCACCCTCCAGCCCATTGCCTCTGTCATTCCCACTACTGTCAGCCTCGACAGCCATCCCACGGTCAATGGCCATGTTGTGCAGTATGCAGCAGGCCAGGAATAGGCCACAGGCTTTTGAGGGACTGTACTGTAGGGAACCGCCAGATGTACCTAGGCAATGGAAGCGTGCCTTCAGTATGCCAAATACACGCTCAATGATGTTGCATGTGCTGGCCTGTGCCTTGTTGTAGCATTCCTCAGCTGGGGATGATGGGCATCGGTAGAGGGTGAGCAGCCAGGGCCTCAGTGGATAGGTGCTGTCTCCTGTGTGGATAATGACATGGTTAGCCCCCTGCCATCCTTTGCTGTGCCCCTTGCCTGTTCCTGGCACCCTCACCAGTATCCACACCCTGCCTTCCCCCATCCCATGGCCTGCTCTGCCCATCACCCCTTGCCCGTCCCATACTCACCCACTAAGAACCTGTGGCACAGCGCAGAGCTGTGCCAGATGAATGCATCATGTACACTCCCAGGGTGTGTGGCACAGACTTGGTGATGAGCCCTGTGGCATCATACACCACTTGGCAGTTGACGCTCGAGCTCCCCTTCCTATTGATGTAGGCCACACCCTCGGGGCCAGGTGGCATGCAGATGACCATGTGGGTGCAGTCAATGGCCCCAAGCATGCCAGGCATATGTGTTACCCTGTCGAAGTCCTGCATGGTTGCTGTACTCTCCACCTGTGCACTAGGGAAATGGATGTATTCCAAAGCATGTGGCAACAGAACGTTGAGGAACTGTGTGGGAAGGCATGATGTGGTTGACTGGTTTATGCCTGTGGTGTCCCCTGTTGGTCTCTGGAAGGTGCCCATGGCGAGCAGGCACATGACGCCTGTCACTTTGGACTCCATGGACATTGCGTGGTTCTGTCTTGTGGGTGCCTGCATCTCCTAACTGCACAGCTCACAGAGCTGCCTCAGAATGGCCCTATTCAGGTGGTACCAGCCTACAATCTCCGTGTCAGAGTAGTTCTCGAAGGTGGTGCGGGCACGGTACCACCAGTGTTGGGCATACCACTGACGGACCCTTCCTCGGCCACGTTGCTGTTCCCCCTGCCCCCTCACATCCCTCATTACAGCCTCCATCATGAAGGGCGCACTATCCATGGCTCCTGCTGTCTACTATCCCCCTGGGCGGTTGGCTGCTGCAGGCTGTGTGCCACCCTGGTGCACTGTCTGGCACTGTGCCTGCCTGTCCCTTTCACTCTCTCTGCCCCGTCTCCCTCTCCGCTGCCACCTCTGTCCCTCTCCCTCTGTGGTTGCCTCTGTCTGTCTGTCTCTCGCTCGATCTGTCTCTCTCTGTCTTTCTGTCTGTCTTTCCTTCCCTCTTTCATTTTTTCTGTCTCTTTCTCTCTCTCTCTCTCTCTCTCTCTCCCTCTCCCTCTCTCGCCTGGCACAAGTGCTGTCTGTGTGCTTGCGCCCTGTATTTGAAGGCACAAGTCTGCTCAGCGCATCTCAGATTTGCTCCGCACTTGCACCACGGTTCCACGGTTCAATATTGCACTGCGACGGATATTCTTGGGCACGCCCCCTGCACTTGCGCCTGCATTCATTATAGTTGCGCATTGGCGCAATGGGATTTGCGCTGCACTCTAGCTCCTGCTGAATATCGCTCCTTGGTGCAAGTCCTCAATGTTTAACATCACTTTTGTGTGTCTATCATGAACTAGCATGCAGCAGACACAGCTCCCTTACTTTATGGGACAGAAATGTGGAGGAACAGCTGAGAATACTGGTAAAACCTGGTTTGAGCCGTATTAAAAGAAGTACTCCTTTAGTCCTTTCAATATTTCAGATGTGACAAAATGTGTTAAATAAGACTCAAAATGGAGAAAGAAGTGCATCATACAAGTGAGAGATAAAGGTAACCTGAAGCAGAATACCATTTCACCACTGCCATGCACTGCTGCTTTAAAAGTAAGACCATAATCATGGAGTCATGCCACCCCCTCCCAACCCCTACCCTCACACTCCAAAATCTCATAAAGTATAATTCCATTTATGACACTGGGAGAGCTCTCTTCCCCGAGACATACTCTCCCAATTTTTATTTTTTTTTATCAGTCACACTTCCAACTTGATCTTCCTGTTGCTGCTGAATTGTTTTGTAACAAATATTCATTCACCGTTAAGCCTGAACTGGTGACACGTTAGCAGGAAAGTAAATTTTCTCAGTTTACCACTCAGGTTCCCATCATGACAGGGTTGCGGTAACTATCCTTTATCCAGTTATGAGCACGTTAGTTTATAACAATTACAATCATCTAAATCTTTGTCAATAAAATTACTGTATTCCTATGATAACCAGTGTATCGCATAACAAATGTACCAGAGTACAAAAATATATGAGGCTCAGAATACTACCAGTTGTCCCAGTGCTGTCAAGTTAAAAATACAGGCAACAGTGGCACTGAGGGTTGAGGCGCTGGATGCCACACCTCGCGCTACACTGGCAACCCGGGTCAGGGAACAACGTCAGGTCACTGGGGTGCTGGCACGGGGGGAGGGTGGGAGTAGGATCAAACGTTGGCCCTCCTTTCCCAGGTAAGGGGTGGGGTCACCCGCCTGCAGTCTCACCATCACTGAATGGAGGTTCGGTGCCGGCGCAGGCAGTCAATGGCACGACTAGAAGGAAGGAGGGAGGGGCATTCTGAAAGGCATGCATGTGCATGCCTCCACATGCACACGCTATGTTAGGGACATGTGGGTGTAGGGGCCTGGAGAAAACCCACAAAAAAAAACAGAAACTACATATAAAAAAAAATACAGGCAGCACACACACAAACACACACCATAGACCTCGTACAATAGAGTATTTGAGATCTGTGCCACTGGAGGCTCAGTTTTAGAGAACAGAAAAAAAAGCTTATCATGTTATTGCTTGAACCACAGCAGCATCTGTGCAGGATGCCAAGAAATTATAACCCTTTCAGGTTTCCCCACAGGCATTTTTGAAAACAGAACTTCTATTTATATGAATATGACAGCCCTCTCAATCTCAGCCCTAGCAATCAATCCCAGTTGCTCATAGTGATGAGACTGGCAGTCTGGCACACAACACCAGATCAAAAAGGAAGAACAAAACCTGTTTCAATTTGCCCTTTCTTATCATCTACGCAAGTGAGCAACCTCTGACTACTCTGCTGGCTAACCTGGCTGTAAGTCTCTTTACATCTCATGCTCACAGTGAGAGAAGCATGAGGATGCACACCCAGATCAGGAACTACTTAGGCGGTCTGGTCTATAAGTGTAATATATACTCATACCCCATGTAAAGCAGGGAACGCCACAGAACTCAGCCTAAACATGAGGAGATAAAAGTGAGAGCCTTGGAGGTCCATGTAACTAGGTTCTCTAGCAGCCTCAGCATGCTGAACCATAACCTCGTTCATCAAGCCACAATACATGGCATGACCAGTGATTATTCCCTTACAGCAGCACACCTCAGTCTAACTGTAATAACTTTTCTAAACAAAAGCTTATTGCAAAGCGTATTTATCCCCTTGCGAGCTAGCGAGTGATAATAAAGGAGTAATGCAGTTCTTGGGTGCTTGCTGCAGCTGGTTATGCCACATGTCTCACAACTACCCAAGACTTGCATTATTCCCTTAAAAATCACACACTCAGCTGTCTATTATCCCTGCCATAGATCATTTCTTTTTGTTTTTGTTCTTAATTCCTCCAAACTAAAACAAGTGTAAACAGTGCTCCCAGATCAGGCAAAGCATTTTCCTGTAGTGCACCCTAATTTTCCCTGTATTTTCCCTGTAAAACTGGGATGAAATTCCTGTAGATTTTCCTGTATGCACAAATCAATGTAAGTACAAAATTGGTGTCTTTATGCCAGTCAATAAAATCACTAGGACAAATGTTCAGGCTGTTTTATGTGTTCTTATTTATTTTGCATATAAAAAAATCACCTACAACGTATCACATAACTACTACAACTATAAGAACTTTATATGTAACAATATAATACCATCTTGAGGTTCTGGGGACATGTTGGAACGATAAAGCTCAGTTCTCAAGGTTCATGTCTCCAGAACCTCCTGAAGGTGTTATAACCTTGTAATAATACAGTCTCTTACACAGTATTCTATTTATAGTATGAAATGCCTTAACTTCAAATTTATCACTTAATCACAGACTGATACATTTTGTGTTCTGCTCACAATGCATGAAAGGGGCATAGGGATGCATAAAATACGTATACCCAACCCTTGCCCCTGCACCCCGCAGACAGGTGCGCCCATACCGGCATTCACCAATGCCGACCACCTATCCACAGCTCCTCCCCCAATGCACAGGACTCTGCAGGGTGGCTGGGGGAGGAGTTGTCCCAGGCAGACATCCAATGGGATGCCCCCCGGGACCCATAGTGGATCTCACACATAGGGTGGCATGGGTCTGGGCTGTGCATGCCGGCGGCAGCACCTCCAGTCCCAGTGATGCCTCACATAAACTTTCTGGGTGCTCACCCATCCAGCTGCCCTGCTGCCTCCTGCTGCCCAGCAGTCAGGAGCAGCACAGTGTGCACTGTCCTGGTCCCCAGTGACCGAATACCTGTGTTCATGGGGCATGCTGTGGGTTATGGCAGGGTCTCCCTGGTGTACCCTGCACCACTCTCTGCACCCATGCGGCCAGCACTATGCGGGTTAGTGAATACACATAGTGCTGGCACACCCCCGGAATGTCCCTATCGTGGAGCTGTCTGCAGACATGGGGGATCGGGTGCGGTGGGTCTGCATGTGCCCCCTTCGTGCATGCCATGCGGGGGGCACAGGGGGTGTGGAGTAGCTACTCACCCCAGATATGTGTGCATAACCACTGTACACCAATTGTGCATTGGGCCTACAGCTCTGTGTACCTGTAGCGCTCCATTAATAAACATTGTTTCAGTGTATTGTTGTGTTTTTCATTGGCATGCTTAAGCACCCCCCACACACACACACACACAGAGCTTTGTGCACTGAACTCTCAGAGGTAAAAACAAATATTCCCTTTTTTTTTCATTTATTTTACTAACTTTAGGCCAGACCAGGGTCTATGGGTCCCTTCTGATCTCACACATAGAATCCATAACTCCTGCTTATCTTAATGAAGACACCCCCATACCTTTCCCAGGCTCACAATTAAACAGAAACATTGTCTAATTTTTTTTTCAAATAACCTCAACCTCTAGGCTGGTCAGAAGAAGTGCTGCCTTAGTGATCTTTTTAAAAACACAACTCTGCTCTGTAGCACCATACAAGCCAAGTAGCACTTAAGCACTCTTTGTGTCCCTTGTCACCCTTTAAAGCTCACCATCATCGAGTCTCTTGTCTGGCTCACTTTTGCACTTCATGTGTTTAAAATAGACAAATTTATAAAACAGAAGGTTTGTTTGCCTTGGTGGTTTGGGACGCTGCTTCCCTCAAGCAACACTGAAGCACTCTTCTTGCACCCCTCCCAAAGCATATCATCATCAGTGGTCAGTCTTTTGTCTGACTAATTTTGCACTTAAAATGAGTTTTAAATAACTAACCTGAGGCTGCCCACAAGAAAGCTAGTTTACCTTCAGTGGCTTAGGCTCTCTGCCAGTCCAGAACAGTGGCATTTAGATGCAACCCGCTGACTCAATGGTGTTGCTGTTTTGAGTGGGGCCACATGGCAGGTATTTGGATCATGCAGCAGCTCACTGGTTCTTGATCAGAAGATCTGAATTCATCCTCAGAAAGATGCACTGCCAGCATATTACCTTACTACCCCAGAGAAACACAGGCTGCAAGTGGACCAACAGAATTGCTTAGTGTAGCAAAGTCAGCAAACTGAGCACCAATTGGAGGGCTCTGTCTGGATCTTGGCAGCCAAGAGATTCATAGTGGGCATTTTCCCGTAGTGTTTGTCCATTTACCCTGATATTTTAAAAATGAAAGATTTCCTTCCCGTATCCCGTTTTTGTAGTAAAAATCCCTTAAAATACAGGAATCCCTGTAGATCTGGGAGCACTGTGTAAAGGAAGTGGGCATTTTGACTCTGTTTCTGCCATCTGAGGTGACCACTGGCTCTTTGAAGCTCCAGGAAGTGAGAGGATTTGCACAGTTGTTAACTGTGAGCTAACCTTGCTAAAGGATACAAGGACAAGAGCACATGATTTAAAGGGTTATCCATAACTCCAGTCTTTCCCCCAAGTTGCACTCAGGAATTGCAGGAGCTTATCTTATGGTAACCATTTCATGAACGTCTACAACCTGCCCCATGCTGTACTCCCCACCATCTGAAGGTGAGATGCAACTGAGCTGTAAGGAAACCTTAGAAACAAAAAATTTTCTTTCAGCATCAGTCTGACAATCAGAACATTAGCTACACACAATGACTGTTTTGAGTTGGTGTCTCACACCTGGCATGCTGCTGTACAGCAGAAGCAGGTGAGGGGGAGGAGTTAGTGAACAATATGATGCTCAGCTTAGTGGAGCTGGAAAGCATTATCTGGTACCCATCCATTTACCCCTTTCCCCAGAAATAATATACGCAGACACCGGTCTTGGAGGAAATGGCCGCAGCCATGCATTTATCAATTGCAAAACCAGATTGAGAGCAGCGTGCGCACACGGGATGATCAACGGTTTGAGGTTACCAGGGCCAAGGCTTACCAGCCGCCCCCCGTCAGGCGCTGTTAGCCTTGCAGGATAGCTATACCTGCTGGAGGAAGACCTCGACCCCTCACCTGAGTCAGGCTGCTCAGTTTCCTCCTCTATGCCAACCAGAGCGGGGGGGAGCATGAGAGCGTTTTGAAGAATACAGCTTGCTACCACTCCCGCCGACCATATGCTGTAATCGTGATTCTCCCGAGACACCAAAAACATGACTGCGACAAATTGATATTCATCTATGCCCTGACTATTTGCTCTACCCTATTTGGTTCTCCTGCTTCTAACTCAGTTTTCGCACCCTATTTGGAGGAGATGAAAAACCCGGGAAACCATTCTGCATTGAAAAACCGGGAAAAGCCGCTCCCCAACCCCTATTGTGGTCACCCTTAAGGGGTCAGAAAGGAGGGCCCTGGCTGCCTGGCCCCTATTACCCTACTTTTACGAGGGTGGGCAGGTGGGTGATCCTGCGAGGGTGAAAGGAGAAAGAGGCAGGACTGCTGGCTATCTCAATCTGGTTTTGCAATCGATAAATGCATGGCTGCGGCCATTTCCTCCAAGACCGGTGTCTGCGTATTATTTCTGGGGAAAGGGGCAAATGGATGGGTACCAGATGAAGTCCATCTTCTTCCAAGTTGTGTACAGGAGTGCTTGGAAACTACTGAGAAGCTGCGTGGGATATACTATTTTGGACAAAATATCGGTAACTAAACTCTCTCTCTCTTGCTTACATCTGAGAGAAGTTTTCCTCATTTTTAAAGTGGTATTGTTTGGTGTTTGTTTTAGTTTTTAAGTCAGGAAGGGGGTTTTGAAAACTGCTTATCTTCTGCATATTTGATTTTCTTTGTGGCTAACTGGACTGATTACTAGAATTCTGTGAGAATCTGCATCAATATATTTTGCAAATTTTGGTGGGGTTGTGTGATTCAAAATAGCAAAAGCTGCAGGTTATAACTGGATGCCAAACATAGCCTGAGGTGGGGGTAATTGTCTTCACAAGTCAGAGCTCAGCATCATAGCCATTTGTCTAGCTAGACCATTTCAGCATTATTCAATTACTATAAACTAGTGGTGTGATCCTGTTTGAGGCAGATGTCCATCTCCTTCCAAGTTGTGTACAGGAGTGCTTGGAAACAACTGAGAAGCTGCGTGAGATATATTATTTTGGATGAAATATCTGTAACTAAACTCTCTCTCTCTTGCTTACATCTGAGAGAAGTTTTCCTCATTTTTAAAGTGGTATTGCTTGGTGTTTGTTTTAGTTTTTAAGTCAGGAAGGGGGTTTTGAAAACTGCTTATCTGCTGCATATTTGATTTTCCTTTGTCTAACTGGACTGATTACTAGAATTCTGTGAGAATCTGCATCAATATATTTTGCAAATTTTGGTGAGGTTGTGTGATTCAAAATAGCAAAAGCTGCAGGTTGTAACTGGATGCCAAACATAGCCTGAGGTGAGGGTAATTGTCTTCACAAGTCAGAGCTCAGCATCATAGCCATTTGTCTAGCTGAGACCATTTCAGCATTATTCAATTACTATAAACTAGTGGGTGATCCTGTTTGAGGCAGAGTCCATCTTCTTCAAGTTGTGTACAGGGTGCTTGAAACAACTGAGAAGCTATGAGGATATACTATTTTGGACAAAATATCTGTAACTAAACTCTCTCTCTCTCTCTTGCTTACATCTGAGAGAAGTTTTCCTCATTTTTAAAGTGGTATTGCTAGTGTTTGTTTTAGCTTTTAAGTCAGGAAGGGCTTTTGAAAACTGCTTATCTTCTGCATATTTGATTTTCCTTGTGGCTAACTGGACTGATTACTAAATTCAGTGAGAATCTGCATCAATATATTTTGCAAATTTTGGTGGGGTTGTGTGATTCAAAATAGCAAAAGCTGCAGGTTTTAACTGGATGCCAAACATAGCCTGAGGTGAGGGTAATTGTCTTCACAAGTCAGAGCTCAGCATCATAGCCATTTGTCTAGCTAGACCATTTCAGCATTATTCAATTACTATAAACTAGTGGTGTGATCCTGTCTGAGGCAGAAGTCCATCTTCTTCCAAGTTGTGTACAGGAGTGCTTGGAAACAACTGAGAAGCTGCGTGGGATATACTATTTTGGACAAAATATCTGTAACTAAACTCTCTCTCTCTCTCTCTCTCTCTTGCTTACATCTGAGAGAAGTTTTCCTCATTTTTAAAGTGGTATTGCTTGGTGTTTGTTTTAGTTTTTAAGTCAGGAAGGGGGTTTTGAAAACTGCTTATCTTCTGCATATTTGATTTTCCTTTGTGGCTAACTGGATTGATTACTAGAATTCTGTGAGAATCTGCATCAATATATTTTGCAAATTTGGTGGGGTTGTGTGATTCAAAATAGCAAAAGCTGCAGTGGTAACTGGATGCCAAACATAGCCTGGAGGTGAGGGTAATTGTCTTCACAAGTCAGAGCTCAGCATCATAGCCATTTGTCTAGCTAGACCATTTCAGCATTATTCAATTACTATAAACTAGTGGTGTGATCCTGTTTGAGGCAGATGTCCATCTCCTTCCAAGTTGTGTACAGGAGTTTTTGGAAACAACAGAGAAGCTGTGTGGGATATACTATTTTGGATGAAATATCTGTAACTAAACTCTCTCTCTCTTGCTCTCTTGCTTACATCTGAGAGAAGTTTTCTCATTTTTAAAGTGGTATTGCTTAGTGTTTGTTTTAGTTTTTAAGTCAGGAAGGGGGTTTTGAAAACTGCATATCTTCTGCATGTTTGATTTTCCTTTGTGGCTAACTGGACTGATTACTAGAATTCTGTGAGAATCTGCATCAATATATTTTGCAAATTTTGGTGGGGTTGTGTGATTCAAAATAGCAAAAGCTGCAGGTTGTAACTGGATGCCAAACATAGCCTGAGGTGAGGGTAATTGTCTTCACAAGTCAGAGCTCAGCATCATAGCCATTTGGCTAGCTAGACCATTTCAGCATTATTCAATTACTATAAACTAGTGGTGTGATCCTGTTTGAGGCAGAAGTCCATCTTCTTCCAAGTTGTGTACAGGAGTGCTTGGAAACAACTGAGAAGCTGCGTGGGATATACTATTTTAGACAAAATATCTGTAACTAAACTCTCTCTCTCTCTCTCTTGCTTACATCTGAGAGAAGTTTTCCTCATTTTTAAAGTGGTATTGCTTGGTGTTTGTTTTAGTTTTTAAGTCAGGAAGGGGGTTTGGAAAACTGCTTATCTTCTGCATATTTGATTTTCCTTTGTGGCAAACTGGACTGATTACTAGAATTCTGTGAGAATCTGCATCAATATATTTTGAAAATTGTGGTGGGGTTGTGTGATTCAAAATAGCAAAAGCTGCAGGTTGTAACTGGATGCCAAACATAGCCTGAGGTGAGGGTAATTGTATTCACAAGTCAGAGATCAGCATCATAGCCATTTGTCTAGCTAGACCATTTCAGCATTATTCAATTACTATAAACTAGTGGTGTGATCCTGTTTGAGGCAGAAGTCCATCTTCTTCCAAGTTGTGTACAGGAGTGCTTGGAAACAACTGAGAAGCTGCGTGGGATATACTATGTTGGATGAAATATCTGTAACTAAACTCTGTCTCTCTTGCTTACATCTGGAGAAGTTTTCTCATTTTAAAGTGGTATTGTTGGTGTTTGTTTTAGTTTTAAGTCAGGAAGGGGTTGTAAAACTGCTTATCTTCTGCATATTTGATTTTCCTTCTGTGGCTAACTGGACTGATTACTAGAATTCTGTGAGAATCTGCATCAATATATTTTGCAAATTTCGGGGGGTTGTGTGATTCAAAATAGCAAAAGCTGCAGGTTGTAACTGGATGCCAAACATAGCCTGAAGTGAGGTAATTGTCTTCACAGTCAGAGCTCAGCATCATAGCCATTGTCTAGCTAGACCATTTCAGCATTATTCAATTACTATAAACTAGTGGTGTGATCCTGTTTGAGGCAGAAGTCCATCTTCTTCAAGTTGTGTACAGGAGTGCTTGGAAACAACTGAGAAGCTGCGAGGATATACTATTTTGGACAAAATATCTGTAACTAAACTCTCTCTCTCTCTCTCTCCTTGCTTACATCTGAGAGAAGTTTTCCTCATTTTTAAAGTGGTATTGCTTGGTGTTTGTTTTAGTTTTTAAGTCAGGAAGGGGGTTTTGAAAACTGCTTATCTTCTGCATATTTGATTTTCCTTTGTGGCTAACTGGATTGATTACTAGAATTCTGTGAGAATCTGCATCAATATATTTTGCAAATTTTGGTGGGGTTGTGTGATTCAAAATAGCAAAAGCTGCAGGTGGTAACTGGATGCCAAACATAGCCTGAGGTGAGGGTAATTGTCTTCACAAGTCAGAGCTCAGCATCATAGCCATTTGTCTAGCTAGACCATTTCAGCATTATTCAATTACTATAAACTAGTGGTGTGATCCTGTTTGAGGCAGATGTCCATCTCTTTCCAAGTTGTGTACAGGAGTGCTTGGAAACAACAGAGAAGCTGTGTGGGATATACTATTTTGGATGAAATATCTGTAACTAAACTCTCTCTCTCTCTCTCTTGCTTACATCTGAGAGAAGTTTTCCTCATTTTTAAAGTGGTATTGCTTGGTGTTTTTTTAGTTTTTAAGTCAGGAAGGGGCTTTTGAAAACTGCATATCTTCTGCATGTTTGATTTTCCTTTGTGGCTAACTGGACTGATCACTAGAATTCTGTGAGAATCTGCATCAATATATTTTGCAAATTTTGGTGGGGTTGTGTGATTCAAAATAGCAAAAGCTGCAGGTGGTAACTGGATGCCAAACATAGCCTGAGGTGGGGGTAATTGTCTTCACAAGTCAGAGCTCAGCATCATAGCCATTTGTCTAGCTAGACCATTTCAGCATTATTCAATTACTATAAACTAGTGGTGTGATCCTGTTTGAGGCAGATGTCCATCTCCTTCCAAGTTGTGTACAGGAGTGCTTGGAAACAACAGAGAAGCTGTGTGGGATATACTATTTTGGATGAAATATCTGTAACTAAACTCTCTCTCTCTCTCTCTCTTGCTTACATCTGAGAGAAGTTTTCCTCATTTTAAAGTGGTATTGCTTGGTGTTTGTTTTAGTTTTTAAGTCAGGAAGGGGGTTTGGAAAACTGCTTATCTTCTGCATATTTGATTTTCCTTTGTGGCTAACTGGACTGATTACTAGAATTCTGTGAGAATCTGCATCAATATATTTTTGAAAATTGTGGTGGGGTTGTGATTCAAAATAGCAAAAGCTGCAGGTTGTAACTGGATGCCAAACATAGCCTGAGGTGAGGTAATTGTATTCACAGAGTCAGAGCTCAGCATCATAGCCATTTGTCTAGCTAGACCATTTCAGCATTATTCAATTACTATAAACTAGTGGTGTGATCCTGTTTGAGGCAGAAGTCCATCTTCTTCCAAGTTGTGTACAGGAGTGCTTGGAAACAACTGAGAAGCTGCGTGGGATATACTATGTTGGATGAAATATCTGTAACTAAACTCTCTCTCTCTTGCTTACATCTGAGAGAAGTTTTCCTCATTTTTAAAGTGGTATTGCTTGGTGTTTGTTTTAGTTTTTAAGTCAGGAAGGGGGTTTAAAACTGCTTATCTTCTGCATATTTGATTTTCCTTTGTGGCTAACTGGACTGATTACTAGAATTCTGTGAGAATCTGCATCAATATATTTTGCAAATTTCGGTGGGGTTGTGTGATTCAAAATAGCAAAAGCTGCAGGTTGTAACTGGATGCCAAACATAGCCTGAGGTGAGGGTAATTGTCTTCACAAGTCAGAGCTCAGCATCATAGCCATTTGTCTAGCTAGACCATTTCAGCATTATTCAATTACTATAAACTAGTGGTGTGATCCTGTTTGAGGCAGAAGTCCATCTTCTTCCAAGTTGTGTACAGGAGTGCTTGGAAACAACTGAGAAGCTGCGTGGGATATACTATTTTGGACAATATATCTGTAACTAAACTCTCTCTCTCTTGCTTACATCTGAGAGAAGTTTTCCTCATTTTTAAAGTGGTATTGCTTGGTGTTTGTTTTAGTTTTTAAGTCAGGAAGGGGGTTTTGAAAACTGCTTATCTTCTGCATAATTGATTTTCCTTTGTGGCTAACTGGCCTGATTACTAGAATTCTGTGAGAATCTGCATCAATATATTTTGCAAATTTTGGTGGGGTTGTGTGATTCAAAATAGCAAAAGCTGCAGGTTGTAACTGGATGCCAAACATAGCCTGAGGTGAGGGTAATTGTCTTCACAAGTCAGAGCTCAGCATCATAGCCATTTGTCTAGCTAGACCATTTCAGCATTATTCAAATACTATAAACTAGTGATGTGATCCTGTTTGAGGCAGAAGTCCATCTTCTTCCAAGTTGTGTACAGGAGTGCTTGGAAACAACTGAGAAGTTGAGTGGGATATACTATTTTGGATGAAATATCTGTAACTATACTCTCTCTCTCTCTCTTGCTTACATCTGAGAGAAGTTTTCCTCATTTTTAAAGTGGTATTGCTTGGTGTTTGTTTTAGTTTTTAAGTCAGGAAGGGGGTTTTGAAAACTGTATATCTTCTGCATATTTGATTTTCCTTTGTGGCTAACTGGACTGATTACTAGGATTCTGTGAGAATCTGCAACAATATATTTTGCAAATTTTGGTGGAGTTGTGTGATTCAAAAGCGCAAAAGCTGCAGGTTGTAACTGGATGCCAAACATAGCCTGAGGTGAGGGTAATTGTCTTCACAAGTCAGAGCTCAGCATCATAGCCATTTGTCTAGCTAGACCATTTCAATATTATTCAATTACTATAAACTAGTGGTGTGATCCTGTTTGAGGCAGAAGTCCATCTTCTTCCAAGTTGTGTACAGGAGTGCTTGGAAACAACTGAGAAGCTGCGTGGGATATACTATTTTGGATGAAATATCTGTAATTAAACTCTCTCTCTCTTGCTTACATCTGAGAGAAGTTTTCCTCATTTTTAAAGTGGTATTGCTTGGTGTTTGTTTTAGTTTTTAAGTCAGGAAGGGGGTTTTGAAAACTGCTTATCTTGTCAGCATCCTCAGAAGGGCTGAAATAACTGCATATTTGATTTTCCTTTGTGGCTAACAAACCACCAGGCTGTTTTGGGGCTGGAGAGGTTTCTTGTGTCTGACTTGGATGTCTGGATTTTTCTTTGTTCGATTAGCAGGTACTTTCTCTGTCAAATTGTTGTGTAGGGTATCTTGCTGACAGGAAGACACTCCATCGCAGTGGTGGGTGAGAGCTTTTAGTTGATTGTTTTGTGAGGACACAGTTTAGGCCAACCCCTTCCCACCCTCACCCACCCACTCCTGGAAATAGTTCCTTATACCTGAGGTTCTGACATCATTTCCTCGAGTGCAAGGTGCATTTCACTGTCATATCCTCTCTAGCACACTGCACTGATAATATAAGCATACACGTTGTATAATATACATATTTATATTTATATATAACAAATCACACACACACACGTGCGCACACATACACACAAATACAATAAAAAAAAAACTAAATAAACATGTGGGGAGTAGTGCAATGTAATGGCTGTGGGGCAGCAGTCTTCCGGGAGTCTTTCTGGAGGCTGAGATGCTGCCCTATTTGCAGACAACTATCTGCCCTGAGGAGGAAGTTGCCCGTCTTCAGGCCACACTGGACAGTAGTAAAGAAACCTTCCCCAGGCCACTGGACAGTAGGAAGGAACCTCCCCATCCAGGGCACTAGCGCCACCACCATTACCTCATAAGTTGCGAGAAAGCACAGCAGTTGGACCACAGTGGGCTCAGGAGGGTGAGGAGGGTGGAACAGAGGCACACCCAGTCAATTGTTCCACTCCACAATCCATACACCATTCTGGGGAGCATAGCTCCCCTATGGATGCACCCCAGAGAAGACTGATGATAACTGTCACAAGGAGGCCCACAGGAAGGAGGCAGAGGACACCACAGGAAAGGAAGCAGCTCCTGGTGGGGACTCAATTATGGGGATAGAACTGGGGAAGCTGGGAAAAATGAAGTAAGGTGCCTGCCTGGTGCCATGGCTTGGAGGGACAGGAAGCGCATCCTCAGAATCACGAGAACAGCTGCAAGGGATTCTGAGCTGGACGTAATTGTCCACCTAGGGACAAATGACTTGGCTCATCATGAGATTAGAGCAGTGCAGAAGGACATTGCAGAGCTGGGGAGGGACCTAAGACAAGTAGCACACACAGTATCCTTCTCAGAGGTGCTGCCTGTCAAAAGCATGGGGGAGGCGAGGTAGTGGCACCATGCAGTTTAATGAATGGTTGAAAAAATGGTGCAGAGCACAGGGTTTGGCTTCATTGGGACTGGGGTTCCACCTGGAGGGACACCAGCCTATACTAGCAGGATGGTCTGCATCTATCCAGGAAGGGAACAAGTCTTTTGAGCAATCGGTTTAAATGCTTCATTGGCAAGTTTTAAACTAGTCAAAGGGAGGCACTGACAAGCAGCAGGAAAATCCCAGCCTCTCCCTACAAAACAGGGTACTAAATGAGAAAAAGACTGAGGTAGAACGGTCAGTGGGGGATGCTGCAACAGAAGGTAAAGCCATCAAAAAATGGAGAGCAATGAGTACTAATGCCCGTAATCTGGGTAACAAGCTTCCTGAATTAGTGACCTTGATGGAGGAGGAATATCTGGATATCGTGGCAGTCACAGAAACATGGTAAACACAAAACCATGACTGGGACATAAACATACCAGGATACACTGTCTACAGGAGGGACAGGGAGGGTAAAAGAGGAGGAGGTGTAGTTCTTTACATAAGGGAAGGAATGAAAGCAACAGAACAAAAGTGTAAACAGGGAGGAGAAGAAGCACTGTGGGTAAATTTGGAGACAGGCAATGGCACCTGTCACGCAGAGGGTTGTATCTGAACCCCCTTCTCAGGGGGAGGAAATGGACAGGGAAATGATAGAAAGTATACTTAGAATGGCAGAAAAAGGGGAGATATTGCTGATGGGTGATCTGAATATGCCAGATGTTAACTGGAGTGCAGTTGCAGCTGCCACTTCGAAGAGTGCAGTTATTCTAGATGCCGTACAGGGGGCATGCCTTAGACAACTAGTACTGGAGCCCACTCGAGATGGAGCAATATTAGACTTGATTCTCTCAAATGGAGATGGAGAGAGGATCACAGATGTAGAAGTGGGTAGCCATCTGGGAACTAGCGACCATCGAACAGTATGGTTCACAATAAACACAGCAATAGAGTCAAGCCATACAAAGACAAAAGTACTGGACTTTAGGAGGGCTGACTTTGCCAAAATGGTGAGTGCTAAGGAATGCACTAGCAAATGGGCAGGGAGGAGGGTGGAAGAACAATGGGAATAATAAAAACTGCCATCACAGAGGTAACGAGCCTTTGTGTGAAGCAAATAAACAAAACAAGACGGTGTAAGAAACCACTATGGTTCTCAAAGGAAGTGGCAGTGAAGGTTCAAGAGAAAAGAAAGCATTCAGGAAGTACAAGGAATACAAGAAGGAGCAGGAAAGAGAACTGTATCAGTTAAAGCAAAAGGAGGCTAGGAAGGCAGTCAGAACAGCAAAGGCCCAAACCGAGGAAAAGATAGCCAACTCAGTTAAGAGGATAAAACCTTTATAGGTACATCAGGAGCAAAAGGAAGACCAAGGGAAGGATAGTGAGGCTTAATAAAGGGGAGGGAGGGTGGGCAGAGGAGACTGTGAAAAGGCAGAATACTAAACAAATATTTTTGCTCAGTATTTACAAATGAGAGGAGGAGGTACATAAAACAAACAGTAATAACACTCTGGATACAGAAGTTGATACCAGCCCATTTACAGAAGAAAGGGTTCTGAAAGAACTCTTAAAACTGAAGGTGGACAAAGCAATGGGGCCTGATGAGGATTCATCCCAGAATTCTAAAGAGCTAAGGGTAGAACTAGTGATACACTGACTACCCTTTTTAACAAATCATGGGAGGATGGTGGTACCCGAGGACTGGAGGAGGGCAGATGTGATTCCCTTCACAAAAGTGGGAGCAAGGCAGAAGCAGGAAACTACAGACCTGTTAGTTTAACCTCAGTGATAGGAAAATGATGGAATCACTTCTGAAGGAAAGAACTGTCAGTATCTAGAGGCCAGAGGGGCACAGGACTCTAGGCAGCATGGATTCACAGCGGAAGGTCATGCCAGACAAATCTGATAGATTTCTTTGACTGGGTGACCAAAGTAGTAGATCAGGAGGGCTGTGGACATGGCCTACCTAGACTTTAGCAAGGCATTTGACACAGTCCACACAAAGATTAATATACAAGTTAGCCAGCCTGGGAGTGGGTCCCAAGATGACAGCCTGGGTAAAGAATTGGCTGGAGAATAGGACACAGACAGTAATAGTAAATGAGTCCACTCAGAAGAAAGGAGGGTTACTAGTGGGGTACCGCAGGGTTCAGTATTAGGACCTGTCCTCTTCAATGTCTTTATAAGTGACATTGCGGAAGGACTGGAAGGAAAAGTATGTCTCTTTGCAGATGACACTAAGATCTGCAACAGAGTTGATGCACAGGAGTGGGGTGGAAAGGATGAGAAGGGACTTGGCAAGGTTAGAGAAATGGTCAAATGTATGGCAGCTTAGATTCAATGCTAAGAAGTGCAGGTAATGCACCTGGGAAACAAAACCCAGGGAAGAGTACACAATGGGGGTGAGATACTAACAACAACAAAAATGGAAAGGGACCTGGGGGTAGTCATATCAGATGACCTAAAGGTGGGCAAGCAATGAGAGAGGCAGCAAGGAGGGCTGGGGTTACTGGGATGCATAGGAGGGCATCACCAGTAGAAAACAGGAAGTTATTATCCTCTGTACAGACAGCTGGTGAGACCCCATCTGGAGTACTGTGTGCAGTTCTGGAGACCCAATCTCTGCAAAGACATAGACAGGATGGAAGCTGTCCAGAGGAGGGCAACTAAAATGGTGCAGGGTCTGCACGGAAGACATATGAAGAGAACTTAAGGAGCTTAATATGTATAGCCTCGAGGAAAGGAGGGAGAGGGGACATGATAGAAACTTTCAAGTACCTCAAGGGAATCAACAAAGTCCAAGAGGGTAGCATCTTTCAAAAAGGTGTGCAAGAACAAGAGGCACAATTTGAAGATAGAGGCGGCTCAGAGGTAATTTAAGGAAATATTTTTCACAGAGAGGGTTGTGGATGCATGGAGCAGCCTTCCAGAGGAGGTTGTGGAGTCAAAATCAGTGGTGGAATTCAAGCATGCATGGGACAGTCATAAGGCAATTCTAGGGTGTGGGGGTAAGAAGAAGTAGGCTGCTGGTTAACTAGGATCTGCAGCTTATCCAGTAGGTAGGAAAATGGGCAGACTGGGTGGGCCAAGCGGTCCTTATCTGCCGTCAAATTCTATGTTTCTATGTTTCTATAGTCCCAGATATCCCTTTTCTCCTCTCCCCCACAGAATGTGACCCCCCTTCCCATGTGGGAGGACTTGGTTGTCCCTGTGTCCAATCCCTGGACTCCTCCTAGCCCCATCAGGACCACCATCTGTTCACTTCCCTCCTCCACCTCTTCCTGAGTCCAGGGGGAGGATGGCCCCAGACAAAATACGGCTGCTGCCAGTTGTTGCAGCCTATTCATTATCTGGTGCCCATCCATTTACCCCTTTCCCCAGAAATAATACACAGACACCAGTTTTGGAGGAAATGGCCATAGCCATGCATTTATTGATTGCAAAACCAGATTGAGAGCAGCGTGCGCTCACAGGAGGATCAACAGTCTGAGGTTACCAGGGCCAAGGCTTACTGGCTGCCCCCCCCTGTCAGGTGCCGTTAGCCTTGCAGGATAGCTATACCTGCTGGAGGTAGACCTTGACCCCTCACCCGGGTCAGGCTACTCAGTTTCCGCCTCCATGCCAACCAAAGCCGGGGGGGGGGGAGGCATGAGCCTTTTGAAAAATATGGCTTGCTACCGCCCCGCTGACCATATGCTGTAATCATGATCCTCCTAAGATGCCACAGGACAGACTATGTCAGACCCCCCCCAAGCCAACTGCTCCTCTAATTCCTCCGAGATCCATGCCTGCCTATCCTAACTCAGTTCCCCCCTCTTTGGGACAGAGGCCTGTCTCAGCTACCGTACCTTGGCCCAAAGCCTGTAGCTTGCTATGCCATTCCATGGTCCCCCCAAGCTACCGCCTGACCCTGCTCATCCCCCAAGCCGGTCCTAATGTGGGCCTTGCGTGAGAGGGTTCACCTCTCCCCCTCTGGCCTGGTAACTACTGGATCGGCTCTGCCAAGTGAGCCATGCGTGCGATAGCTACTCTCCCCATGTTCCCATCTTCATGCCCCCAACAGCAAGTACATGGTCTTCTGCCTTCCAGGCCTAGATAAGCACCTTCGGATGACCTCATCCACCAGAGCCACCTCTTGCCCTGATGTCCTTGCAGCATGAAGGTCTGGCCACCAACCAGTCCAAACCATCCTGCAGGGGACCTTGGAAAACAAAAGTTATTATTGCAAGTGGGGGTGCACATACCTCAAGAATGCCTGGGACTTCCATCACCCCAGCACCTGAATCTGGCTATCTGCCCATCCCAGATTCCTAGTGTGTGTGTGGCCACCCCGATTCCAAAGGAGTGTGTCCTGTACTCCTTCGGATCCAGCCCTGCCTCCTGGACTGCCTTGGCCAAGATGGCTCTGAACTGGTAAGCAGTGACTGGAGCCCCATCTGTGTGTCTAAAGAAAGCGCCCCCTGACCTTGGTGTGGCCACCATATAGGCCTGCACCCTGCTCTGGATGCTCCAAGACACCCCATGTGAAGCCTGCACCAGGCACCAGTGGCCCTTCCTCTCTTAATTGATCTTGCTTTTCTGGAGCCGCACCCAAGCCCCTCGTGCCATTGCCAGTGCATCACCCTCTTTCAGCCCACTGTGCTTGGCCCTCCTGGATGGCTGAGTGACCTCTGATACCCAGAATGCCCCACAAAATGCCATCAGAAACATGGTGTAGAACAAAAGTGCTTTGAATGGGGACTAACAGACCTTCATCAAGACCCTCCGGATGTTCTCGAGGGTCACTGGTGTGATTGGGCATCTCATGTCCTGTTGTGGGGCAACCAACTTCACCCATTCTTCTAGGACCTTCTTCACCTTGAACACCTTTGTGGTGTCCGTGACCCCTAAGACCCTGGAAACCCAGGGAAAGCCAGCAAGGTGCCCTGCCACAGCCCCCGGAGTAGCCCCTGCCTGCTTTGACTGCAGGATATATTGGCACAGCTGCTCCACTGGAATGGGCCAATCCTCTGGCCATGCCACCTGCGCCCTTGTGCCTAAAAAGTGTTTGACTCCCCTCTGATACACTTTCCTTGTCCTAGGTGTGATGGAGTTACCTACCCATTTCCAAGTCAAGGTGTAGCTACCCTCCACAAGAAGGGGGGTACTTCCCGTGGCTGTTGCTCTGCTGCTGAAGCCAGCTCCCGAAACGTTTGCCACTGTGAACGAGACAAAGCATCAGCACTCCCATTGTCGACCCCTGGTATGTGAATGGCCTTAAAGGAGATGTTCAACAGCAAGCATTTGAGAACAAAGATGCACATCAAGTCCCCCGTTGGGCTCTTCAGCCCCAACTGTCTGTTAATTGCATGCACAACCCCCATGTTTGTCCGACTGGAAGAGGACCTTGCAACCCTTCAGCTGTTCACCCCATAAATAAAGGGCTATCATAATGGGCAAAAACTACAACAGTGTGATGTTTTTTATGCAGCCCTGCCACCTCCCATTCAGACAGCCATTGCCCAGCACACCACCACCCCTAAAAGTATGCACCATACCCTAAGGATCCCACTGCATCTGTGAACGCTCTCCACTATCCACATGCCAGAGGGCCATGCCATTGAAGTGCTTCAGAAAGACCCTCCATACCCATAGGTCCTTGCGGAAACCCTTCATGACCCACAACCTGTGATGTGCACCCCCCTCCCAGCTTAGCCATGCGGCACAAGAATGTGCACCCCCATGGGGATCACCCGACAAGCGAAGTTGAGATGTCCCACCAGCTGCTGCAACTGCCTCAAGGTTACCTTCTTGGCCCCTTCCATGGAGTCGAGCAGGTGCTTTAGCACCCCCACCTTCTCCAGGGGTAAGCAGCAGAGCCTGTTAACAGTATCGATTTAGATTCCCAGAAACACTATAACCCTGGTCGGTGCCTCGACCTTACCTCGGGCTAAGGGGACCCCAAAGTCCCTGCAGATTGCCATGAAGGTGGACAGAGTCTCTTTGCAATCCTCCTGGCCATCTGCCCTGGCCAACAGAAAATTGTCGCGGTAGTAATGGACCACAAGTTTGTTTCCCAATTGCCTCTCCGTCACCCAGTGCAGAAACCTGCTGAATGTCTCAAAGACCGTGCAAGCTACAGAACAACCCATGGGCATGCAGTTGTCAATGTAGTACTGGCCCTCAAACTTCATGCCCAGTAGCTCCTAGTCAACTGGGTGAACGGGAAGCAGCTGGAATGCGGACTCGATGTCCTCCTTTGCCAAGAATGCCTGAGGCCCCGCCTCCTGCACCACCTGAACTGCCCTATCAAAAGATGCATATTGCACGACCGTATGATATGGGTAAATATGGTCATTCACCAAATCCCCATCCGGGTAAGAAAGGTGATTTATCATCCTGTATTCCCCTGGCGTTTTCTTTAGCACAAGCCCGATAGGTGATACCTTCAATGCCGGACTTGGCGGGGCCACAAATGGCCCACTAATCCTCCCCAGCTGCCTTTCCTTTTCCAGTTTGTCCCAGACTACCTGCGGACGGTCCCTAGCAGATTTCAGGTTCTCTGCCTCCTGGCCCCCCTGAGGCCTGTGTATTGCAACCTGAAACCCACCATGAACCCCTCCCTGAGCAGGTCAGCAGCCTTCCTGTCCGGGTACTGTGACAACCACTGTCTAATCCTGTCCTCCCTTACCGGGGTAGGCAGGCCTGTCACCTTGCTGCTTCCCCGGTTTCCTCACTGCTCCTCTGAGACCCCCCTGGAGGGCCAGGGCAACATACAATGGACAAAGGGACACTGCCATCCGCCTGCCATGCAGGAGTGTCAAAAGTGGCATGAGACCCTCATACACTTTGCCTTGTTGTATGCGTAGCAGGTCTGTCCTCTCCCTGCGATCCCTACGGGCTTCGCTGGCAGAGCTGGCCACAATGGAAAGCTGCTGTCAGTGTGTACAGCTCCCCCACTATGCATGACATCCACCAGCAGAGTCATGTCCACCATTGCCCATCCCAGGAACCCATCCTCCTGTCTCCGCCTTCTAAATTCCTTGTCATATTTGAGCCACGCCATCCCCCTTTCCTTCTGTGCATGAGTGTGATCCTGTTCTGTTATGTGTAAAGCCCCAGCCCAGGTCCTCCTCCATCTGCAGTATAGTGCCTGTAAATATGGGGAAGGCCGCTATCCAATTCTCGAATGTCCAGGGAACTTTAGGAGGCTTTTTCTCTGACTCTTCTCCTTTTTCCTTCTTTCTGTCCTCCCGCTCCACCAGTCTATTCAACAAGGAGAACATGTCAACATACTCCCTGCTCCTGATTTGCTGCCTAACCTTTTCCATGAGATGGGACCCCAACTGCTTGTCTAAGCCTGTGTAACCCCCAGGGACGCTATCCTAAGGGCTACTACCCCTGACTGCCCTAACTGTGCAGGGTGAGGGGCCCAGATCCATTGGTGGGTGCCTCCACCTAGAGGTCGGGGTTATAACAGTCAAAGTTGACCTGGTCACAGCCCTCTGGGTTGCTGCAACCCCCCTTTCTTCCCACTAGTGACCCACGCAGTTCAATTTCAGTGTCCTTACCATGTACACTTATCCCCCAGCTCGAACCAGTCAGCTCATTCCGGGACCCCCTGGAAAGTAAGCTACAGTTACGCCAAATTCACTGTGCAGTATTTCACCATTAACACACAGGCTAGCCAGAGTACCTTTGCAAACAAGCAATCTGATTTATTTGAGGGGGGAAATAACAAGGGCCGAGGGAAATCAGGTTGATTAGCTTACCACTACAGTATATAGGAATCTACCTAGGGCTCTGTGCACAGGCCTAACCTATTAATTACTGTCTATGGGTACCCAAGCCCTAATGGCTAGTTCCTTGATGCAGCTGGTTGGGGCCCTGAAACAAACAAGCATTTACTTCCTGAGCAGATCAGATGGAGCCAGTAAGCTCAATTAGGGCAGTCAGCAATACAACCAAGCGATTATTGCATTTGTTTATAAGCTTTAACAGGGCGCTACCCTGATCCAGTACTCACAACCCCAGCAGATAACCACTCTCTCACCACTGGCAGGGCTGATCCTGAACTTCAACGGCCTCCTCTCATATTTATATGGAAACAACAGAGGGGTACCATACCAGGCAGCTGCTTCCAAGACCCAACCGAACTCACAGCAAATACGGGCGTTTCCTGCAGCTTCAAAACGTCCTGACAGACCGAGCGCAATTCAGCAGATTCTCCAGTCCTCCTCAGGTGAAGCCTGGTAGGTAGCTGTGCTTGTACACAGCCTCCTCTGACCACAAGCCTGCGGATTTGATTTTGGGGTGCCAGCAATGGAAAACGGCCGCCTCAGGCCTATCATGTGCTTCCAGCGCGAACACTCAACGACGCAGAAGCTCAGGGCTCCCTTCTCCTTCACGGTCACAACGCCTCTGTCTCTAGCAGTACAGGGCAATCCTCACAGCTCGGGCGCTACCCGATCTCATTGGCTGGTTACACATGCCAGTCACTTATTCTAGCCTTCAGTGGTGCGACAAGGCACCATGACCCATAATGCCACATCCAGGTATAAAAGTGGTGCCCCCATTGGTCATCTGGCTCCATCCAGAGTCCTGATTCCGGGTTGGTCACCTCCACTTTACTTCTGTTGCCCCCTAGCTACCATTAGACTCCTTTTTACACGGTCCGGGTCCAATATGGAGGGGCACACCACAAAGTCCCAGCTGCATATAAAAAGCGTTAGGCAAACTGCAATTTCACCAACACTATACATGTTCCTATAGGGAACAACTACATCTTTCGGAGGGGTTTCCTTAGCGCCCCTAGCAACTGCAGAAATGGAGCAATCAAACAGCAGTCCAGGGCAGGATTCGAACAGAGAAGCCCAGTCCTCTATCTGAACCATTAACGCCTGCGAGCAGGCAGCTCTTAAGGAGACAGTACTGGAGGCTTTAAAAGCACTCGCAACCCCCACATTTAGCGGCCTTACACCGAACACCAACCAGGCATGGAGCATCCAAGCAAGCTCTGGGAAGGCTTCTAGGAACCCCCATTTGTAGAGGGGTTGCACCAGCATAAGAGCTTGGTGAAGGGGAGAGGGCATGCCCCGGGGCCATGTCCTGTAACCCTGTCTTCTCTACCATCGCTGCCATGAGGTCCAGCAGCTTGTCCAGTTTGGCCTCCGCCCCTTCAGTAGTAGTCACTGGCCCCTTCCCTTCCTTCCTCATTGTCGGTATGCCTCTGTGACACGGGGATCCCATCCCTCCCCTGTGACCTCCTGCCTGTGCGGGGATTGCTCTCCTGCCCCTAACACCATGTCAAGGACTTGCTGCACTTCCCCATCAGTCAGCTCCCGGGCCCTGTTGCTCTGCTTACCTCTCCCCTGTGACCAAGGCACCTCGGCCAGAGGCACCACCTTTCCATTTGCTGGCCTCTTCTGTGGTGGCACACCCTGCCTGGCCGTCGATGTCGGTGGGGCCTCTATCCCTTCCAAGCAAGCTTTCTGCCAAGCAGCACCCTTCTTCTTGTGCATCTCTCAAAGCTGTCCTTCCAGGCCCTCTGTGACTGTACGATGGGGTCCTCTGCTGGTTAGCCATACTCTGCAAAACACTGGAAGTCCCCCCAAAAGAAGAGATCAGTTAATAGTGCATCCCACTTCAGGCACCAGGGTGGTCCGGGGGAGCCACCTTACTTGGCGTGCCTCGACCTCTCTCTTCACCGACCTCACCCCCGGGCCAGCCAGGCCATGATCCCTCTCCCCACGGAGCGTAAGCAGGGGGGCCTAAACTCGCTGACTTGCCTTTTGTCCCTGGGTCAAACCCATCCAAGGTCCATCCCTAACCATTCCCCTACCTGCCGTTACAGCTCACCAATATATAACATATATAAATGCATATATATATATATATATATATATATATATTTTTTTTTTTTAGGTCCCCCACAGTGGTAGCCTGATGAATCTCCCTGCTGGCGCCACCCTCTAGGGGATGCTGTATATCCTGGGTCATTCCCCACCAGGCAGCTGGAGCTACTGGGATTCAAACCCTGGACGCCAGGCCGCACAGTGCACGTTTTTCGGATGCCATCCTGCCTGCCCCGCTGGCGTGTGTCCGCCTGTCATTGTGTCATGCTCTCTTCTATTATATATTTTTCTTTTCTCATTTTTATTATATATATATATTTTTTTTAAAGTACCTTGAGCCTGGCCCACCCCTCTGGTGGCCCCCCTTGTGCACTGACAGCCTCCCGCACTGCCACAGCCCACAAGGAGCTTGCAGAGGGACCAGAAGATTAACAGCCAAATGGACAGGCCTCGGTCGCAGCGGGTCCCTGGACAGACAGCCCCTGCTGACAACACACCTGCGGCAGCCCAAGGAAAGATGGGTGCCATCACCCTCACAAGAGCTACGAGGTGTGGGAGCTGTCTATGCATCCCTGTAGTTGCCTTGTTCTCACGAGAGCCAGGCACAGTAACGAGCCTTGTGAGCCATCTCTCACTACTACCCCAGAGTCACAGCTCACGACAGGGATACGACAGCAAGGAATCTCTCCACGCAGCATGTGTATGCCCCCCCCCACAACACTCCCATGGCCGGAAAAACACCCTGCAGCCTGGTCCACTACCACTATGTCTAGCCATGCACCCAGGGGCTGCTCGTCCACCCTGAGGAATACCACCCCCCTCCCCGATGCATTTTTTGCCCAGCAGCCCTTCTTGTCCTACACAACTCCATCAGAGGGTGCCATAGCGACCCCCGGCCAACCCAGCGACTGGACCGATGACTAAAGGCCTGCCCGGGCCCGCCGGGGGACAACTTGACTTTGGGACGACAAGATAGGAGAGACTATGCTTTTTTAATCAAGGAGGAAGCCTCCCCACCACTGGCCTCAGAGCAGGCAAACACCAGTTGCTCGGCCGGAGCTACGAATGAGTGGAGGGATGATGGGGGGGGGTCCAAGGGCTCATGGGGGACAGCTGCAGCCAGGCTCCAGAGCATTCCCTCTGACCAATGGAAACCACCAAAGCCCTGCAATGCATGGGTTCCCATACTTTACTATTGAATGGGTTTTAAACCCCTTTCTATTATTATTTTTTTTTTGACAGAAGGAAAATAAGTAGCTCTCTAATGGAGTCAACCCTGTACCACCACTACCTCTCCCCTTCCAGGCCCAAGAGCCAGACCCCCAGGTAGCTTGCCCTAGCTTATGGGATAACCCTCAGGCCCACTAGGCCCTTACCTGGGATTCCTGCCTGAGGGTCCTGGACGTCTTGATCCTGGGAAGGTGAAAAGAGAAAGAGGAAGGACTGCTGCCTACAGTCCCAGATATCCCCTTTCTCCTCTCCCCCACAGGATGTGACCCCCTTTCCCATGTGGGAGGCCTTGGTGGTCCCTGCATCCAATCCCTAGACTTCTTCTTGCCCCCTTGTTACCACCATCTGTTCACTTCCTTCTCCAATCTCTTCCTGAGTCCAGGGAAGGATGGCCCCAGACAAAATATGGCAGCTGCCAGTTGTTGCAGCCTATGCATTCTTTTTTGTACAAAAAAGGCAGCTTTGTGTTTTCCTCTACCACCCCCAAAATCAGATCAAGTTGCAAGCTTGCACGCATGTCTCCTGAACTGAACAGATTAGAGGACTGCATGCCAGAAGAACCCACAAGGTCCCAACTTTCCAAAGTTTTTTTTATTGTGAACTTCTGTGTAGGAATGATGATCTCCTTCCCCTCTGGGCCTGCTGCTTCTCACTGCTGGCCAGGACTGGTGACAAGTTCAGGAACACAACACAGTCACAGTCAGCTCTCTCCTCCTATCACCAGGGCTCGACTCCCTGCCTCCCTTCCTCCCTTCCTTGTCGTCACCACCTTACCTGGCTACTGCTGGCTGGCCTGTGGCTCTAGTAGGCTGGGGCTCTTGACAGTTTTGTTGGCCAGAGGGTATAGGGTACTGTGGTCCTACCATCACCCACGGTGCTGCTGACTTGCCCTCTCCTGCTGCTGGTGGACTGCTCCGTGCTCCCCTCTGCTGACAGCTGCTGGACTGGTGTGGTGGGCCACTGCTACTACTGGACTGACTGGTGATGTCTCTTACCTGACTCCTGTCCTCCGACCTCCGCTCCTGTGTAGCGTGTGTTCTCCTGACCTCCTCCTCTGATAGTTCGCCACTCGCATGCCACACTTTCTGGACCTTGGTGCACGATCTATTATACCCTCGCAGGACTCACGCTCCTGCCTCTGGGCCTGATCTGGTCGCATTCTCTCACTCGCGCCATCACTCTGTGCGGTGCTAGATGGTGCTGGTAGTGGTCTGGATGAATGTCCCTCTGTGCTACCTCCTCAGTCCCCAGATGATTGCACCTGTCACCACATCGCCATGCTCAGAATGCCTATTAAACAGTAATAGCTCACTTTGCCGCCCACGTCAATTTTAAATCCTCTGTTCTGCCACCCAATCACATTGTCCGCTCTCATCTTTGGGTGCATGCGCCTGATAGGAATTGGTGCCAGTTTCAAAAAAATGCCACTGGACCACCAATGACTGAATCTGAATAGAGTCAGGCTTGCTCCCAAGGGGGCGACCACCAGCAGTATGGAGTCACAGAGGGCGCACACATACGCATGCCCAGAAGAAGTCAGAACAAAAAAAAGACAAAAAGAATTTTCATTTCCAATGTTTTAAATTATTGGTGGAGCTGGGCCCGCGTCACAAAATATTGCTGGGGCCCATGCTCCATATAACCCAGCACCTATGCAGACCGGTAAGCCTCACATCCATCGTGGGAAAGCTGCTGGAGAAAATCCTGAAGAAGAAGCTGGTTTCCCTCCTAGAGGCTAATGGGCTGCAGGACAGCAGACAGCATGGGTTTGTCTCAGGCAGATCCTGTCACACCAACCTGGTGAAGTACTATGACTGGAAAACCAGGCAGTTAGACAGGGCCATGCAGAAGATGTTCTGCACCTGGACTTCAGTAAGGCATTTGATTCAGTGCTGCATGGGATGCTAGGAAGTAAGTTGGAAGGCACAAGGGCAGGGACGAAGATAGTGGGATGGGTAGTGAACTGGCTGCAAGGAAGACAGCAGAGGGTGGTGGTGGTTGAAGGGAAGCTCTCATCTCCCAGGGCAGTGACAAGTGGAGTTCCACAGGGCTCTGTACTGGGGCCAGTGTTGTTTGGGATCTTCATAGCAGACATCTCAATAGGCATCACGAGCAAGAACAGTGTCTGTTTGCAGACGACACCAAGATGGGAGCAGTACTGGATGACTTAGAAGGGTGACAGGGGTTGCAAGATGATCTGGCAAAATTGGAGGCCTGATCAGACACTTGACAGCTGGGGTCCAATGCCAAGAAATGCAAGGTGTTACATTCTGGTGCAAAAAAAACAAGGAGAAGCTACCAGCTTGGGGGATTCAACTAGCCAAGACTGAAGAGGAGAAGGATCTGGGGGTGATCATAACAGAAGAAATGAACAACTCAGCACAGTGTAGAAAGGCAGCTGCAAAGGCCAACAGGATGCCGGGTTGCATTGCCAGAGGCATATCCTCCAGGAGGGGAATGTGATCCTGCTGCTATACAGGTCACTGATTAGACCACACCTGGAGTACTGCATGCAGTTCTGGCAACCGTACCGGAAGAAGGACATTAGGTTACTAGAAAGGATGCAGCACAGGGCAACAAAAATGATCCAGGGGCTAGGGAACTTACCCTATGAGAGCAGGCTGAGGGAGATGAACATGTACTCCCTGGAGGAGAAGAGGGATGGGGGACATGACTGAAACCTTCAAGTACATGAAGGGAATAAATAAGATGGGCTAAGAGGGGCTTTTCAAATTAAGGAGGGTGAGAGACACTCAAGGGCACGATCTAAGATTGGAAGGAGAACGGTTCAGGAGGGAGATGAGGAGACACCTTTTTACAGAGAGGGTCGTATCTGGGTGGAACGCATTGCCAGAGGAAGTGGTATCCTGTAGATCAGTGGGCTGCTTCAAAGGGGGATGGGACAGGGTAAGGGGGAAGGTCACAGGAGGGGGAAGGGGCGGGAGGGGCAGCTGCAGTATAAGGGCTGCTAGCTGCACAATCAAGCAGACTTGATAGACCAGAAGGCCTTTATCTGCTGCCAGTTTCGTATGTTTATATGTATGTTTATATGTATGTTCGTATAGGCAGAGGTATCACTAACAGAAGGCAGGAGTTGGTGAAGCCAATGTATAAAACACTAGTGAGGCCTCACCTAGAGTACTGTGTGCAGTTCTGGAGGCCGCACCTTCACAAGGACATCAACAGAGTAGAGATGGTCCAGAGAAGGGTGACCAAGATGGTACAGGGCTTGCACCACAAAACATATGAGGAGAGATTGAGGGACCTCAATATGTACTCACTGGAGGAAAGTAGGGAGCAGGGGGACATGATAGAAGCATACATGTACCTCAAGGGCATAAACAAGGTGCAGGGGGGAGACATATTCCACAAGAACAAGGGGGCATGATATGAAATTGGAGAGGGGCAGCTTGAGAGGAAATGTGAGGAAGTTTTTCTTCACAGTGAGGGTGGTGGACACATGGAATAGTCTGCCACAAGAGGTGGTGGGAGTGAGCACAGTGGGGGGGGGGGTTAAACATGCCTGGGACAGGCACAAGGGTACCTTGAGGTGGGAAGGAGTGATGAAAAGCCTCTGACCAGATAGGGTCAGAAGCCACAAACAAGTATAGGGCTTACGGACCGACTGGATGGGCCTAGCGGTCCTTATCTGCAGACAATTTCTATGTTTCTATGACTTTCAGCCTCCTTCCATCTTGAGTTTTATGTGTTCCAGTGTAAATAAAGAAAAGTGGACATTGGAGGTTCATCACTTAAGTAATAAGGCATGACAGGGGGTGTGTTATGGTGGAATAATGGCCAGGCTTGGGTGGGATGAAGCACAAGGCAAGGCTGAGTGCTCCCACCACCCGAGAAGAGCCGTTAGCCCACCATAATGCACCCCCTGGAATGCCTTATTGTGATGATGAAATTGATCCTTTTTACGTTCGCTTGCGTGCATGCGCAAGGAACGTTTTGGGAGAATAGCACACTTGGAGGTGTGCCTCTCCCACCCAATGCACTGCTCCCTTGAGCAGGCGTGGCGGTCCTGCACCAATGGGTGCAGGAGCTCAGTATGACAGCGGTGTTCCTCTACTTCAAAGGAAAGCACCGCTGCCGTAAGCGCTGCCCCCCGTCGTCGCAGCTATCTCCCCACGCGCGCGTATCGCTGCCCCCAAAGCTTTGGTGCCACGCTGGGAGCCCACCCCAGCGTGGCAAATGTGTTGCCGTCGGGGTGCCCAATCCCGTTGGCACCTCGCGCCACCCCCGTGGTTTGCCCGGCAGGTGCCCAATCCCGTCGGCTCCTCACCCCCAGCCATCTTCTGCCATGCTGAGCCCACTCGCGTGGCAAACATCCATGTCGTCTTTTTATTTTTCAACCTGTAAAACAAAAGCGGTCCCATAGCACGTCTCCCAGCCCCTCCACAACCCGCACCCACCACTCGCACCCAGCCTCCCCACACACCCCTCACCCCATACTTACCTCCGGACTCGGTGCTACGATCTTGATGGACTGGGAACACGTCTGCACTCTTCAAAGCACCGCAAACTGAGGAAATGCCGGTAAGCTGTATAATGGGCTACATAGGGGTTTCAACTTTGTTGCATATTTCAGTTATTTTTGAATTTTTGCACCACATTTTCAACATGGGTTTTGGGACCCCTTCTCATGAATGATGTCACTGTCATGGCGTTATTCAGGCCGAAGGAGTGATTCCCAGAGCTGGTCTTGCGATCGCTGTGCCGAAAGTCACCCGCCAGGCTCATGTGTCACCATGACAGTGAGGCTATCGACGAGAGATCTAAACATCATGGTAACAAAACCACAGCAACTGTTGCTCGGTGCGTTGCGCGGTTCCTCACATGAGCAAATAAGTTCGCGAATTTTCAAGATTTTCACTCCACATTTGCAACATTGCCATTTTATCACACCTTCTTATGAGTTGTACAGCTGTCATTTTCACATCTCTCCCAAAATGTGTTTCCACCCATGTAGCGCACAATGGCGCAGTCGATTGCGAAATCAATGTATGGAACACATTAGAAAATCACAGTGACACTGTTCATGAGCAGAGGTCTTAAAATGGCTATGTTGAAAATTTAATTAATTCTAAAAGTGACTGTTTACCCCGGTGTCGTTGCGCGGTTCTCGTGCGGCTCGTGCATTGCGAATTTTCAATATTTGCCCCAGATCTTCAACATTGCCATCTTACCACACCTCCTCATGAGCAGTACAGCTGTCATTTTTCACATCCTGCCCAAAATGTGTTTCTGCCCAAGTAGCGCACAATGGCGCAGACGGTGTGCGAACTCAATGTATGGGACACATTAAGAAAATCACAGTGACACTGATAATGAGCAGAGGTCTTAAAATGGCTGTGCTGAAAATTTGGTGAAAAAATTCCTAAAAATGACTGTTTTATGACTCTGCATTGCGCAGTTCCTACACATGCTCGTAAGTTTGTAAATTTTCAATATTTTCACTCCAGATTTTCAACATTGCCATTTTACCACACCTCCTTATGAGCAGTACAGCTGTCATTTTTCACATTCTGCCCAAAATCTTTTTCTGCCCATGTAGTGCACAATGGCGCAGTCGGTGTGCGAAATCAATGTATGGGACACAGTAAGAAAATCACAGTGACACTGTTCATTAGCAGAGGTTTTAAAATGGCTATGTTGAAAATTTGGTGAAAAAAATCCTACAAATGACTGTTTTAGGAGTGTGCGTTGCACAGTTCCCCATGCAGCTAAATAAGGTTTCTGAATTTTCAATATTTCCACTCCAGATTTTCAACACTGCCATTTTACCACACCTCCTTATGAGCAGTACAGCTGTCATTTTCACATCCTGCCCAAAACGTGTTTCCGCCTATGTAGCGCACAATGGGGGTAGCAACAAGGTCATGCTGACAATTTATTGTGCAAATACCAGCAATCGCACAGGGCATTAGGGTAAAGTACCATACATGCCAAACACCACTGCAAATACCTGCAAGCGAACGTTCGTCATTGACAAATGCTTGTTAATAAATTGGATGTATTTTTTTAAACATATTTTTGTTGATCTACTCTCAATCAGGCTGTGGTGCTGGGATAACGAGCAAGCTGAAAACTACCTCTTCACCAGGCAGGAGCCAGCATCTGTTCTACCCGTTTCATAATGCCTGTTAGTGACTATGACTTGAAGCCTTGGTGGTGAATGGCAAAAGTCCATGGTGGACTTCAAACATGAGACACTTGAAGAGCACCTCACTATTCCCACCCTTGTGTTGGACATAGAAACATTTGTTTAGGGTAATTTCCATCAAAGTCTAGGCATTCATGACCATCTCCTGACAAGCACTTGTCTTAAACCCCTACACACATTTCCCATTTCAGGATGATTTGAATGTGAACTCTTCTGCTTTATTGAGGTACTGAACATAATATCAATAGAATCTCATTGCTTTCTATCCTCTTGGTTAACTTTTTCCTTACCCACTGGGTAATTGCCTCTTGAATATGATCTCACCCTGGCAGGTTACCAGGCAGGCAAACCTACAGGGCAGACTCAGCGCCCCTGAACCCATCGCTCCCCAGTTCCCCTCAATAACCTTGGTAGATTAATTTCCTGTTTATTCAGAATCTGGACTACTGGATGATGGCAAGAACTTATATAGTACCTTAATCTTTGCCAAGTCCCAAGAGTGAAACTGCAGCTAATGACATTTGATTTGGCAGAATCATGAATGGGACTATGGTGTAACCATCAGGATTAACACTTTGAGGGGAACCTCACATGAGTCCCTCACAATCCTTCCAGCATTATTGTCTCTTGGGTGCAGAATAGCTACGCGGGAACCGAATCCAACAGAAAACCTATGCTACACCCTGGCTCGGGACCCATACTGCCACTCTGTGAGTCTGTAAAGTCCCCCAGCCAGTCACAGCTGAAGCCACAAGCAGGGTTGAAACTCCTGGGACTCCTTGCTGATCACTCTTTTCCACTCCTCTTCTCACACACCTTCTACCAGACACTATACAAACAAGACATAGAAACATAGAAGCATAGACTTTGATGGCAGATAAGGACTGCTTGGGCCACCTAGTCTGACCATTTCCCTACCTAGAGGATAAGCTGCAGATCCTAGTTAACCAACAGCCTATTTCTTCCTACCCCCACAAGAATTGCCTTATGCCTGTCCCATGCATCCTTGAATTCTCCCACAGTTTTAGACCCCACAACCTCCTCAGGCAGGCTCTTCCATGCATCCACCACCCTCTCTGTAAAAAAATACTTCCTCAAATTGCACCTGAGCCATCCCTCCTTTATCTTCAAATTGTGTACCCTTGTTCTTGCACATCTCTTTTTCTGAAAGATGCTACCCTCTTGGACTTTGCTGATTCCACTGCGGTACTTAAAAGTTTCTACCATGTTCCCCCTCTCCCTCCTTTCCTCAAGGGTATACATATTAAGCTCCTTTAGTCTCTCCTCATATGGTTTCTCTTGCAGACCCTGCACCATTTTAGTTGCCCTCCTCTGGACTGCCTCCATCCTGTTTATGTCCTTGCAGAGATGGGGTCTCCAGAACTGGACGCAGTACTCCAGATGGGGTCTCACCAACTGCCTGTACAGAGGGATAACAACTTCCTGTTTTCTGCTGATGATGCCTCTCCCTATACATCCCAGTATCTCCCCAGCCCTTCCTACTGCCTTCTCAGATTGCTTGCCAACCTTAAAGTCATCTGATATGATCACCCCCAGGTCCCTTTCCATTGTTGTTGTTGTTATTGTTACTACCCCCCCATTATGAAATCTTCCCCTGTGTTTTTGTTTCCCAGATGCATTATTTTTCACTTTTTTGCATTGCATCCAAGCTGCCATACATAGAATCTGACAGCAGATAAGGGCCACTTGGCCCACCCAATCTGCCCATTTTTTTTTCTACCTTATGCCATTTTTGATAAGGGCTTTTATATCCCCCTGAAATGCACAAAGTCAAGGCCTTGCCCAGCCACAGGGAGACTTCAGCGGACTATCAACAGCCCCACATGGGGGGGGGGTTACACCTGCTACCCCAAGACCACCACTAGATGCCTGTACTGCTTTTGGCTTACTCAAAGCTGTCACTACTACATGCTGCAGCTTTTTACAGCCAGACATTTCTCATATGTAACACCCCCTCCTCTTCTATGGGAAAGAAGGTAACAGCGTCCAGTGCTTTGTCTCCATCTTGTTGACCATGAGTGGCAGTGCAGCTGGGGTTGGCAACTTTGGCAGGTGACACTCCGAAGTCCTCTGGGACCCACCCACTATCTCCCAGGACACTCTGCTTCCTCGCTCACCTAATCCTGTACTTGACTCAGGACCATGCCATGGGTGGGGCTGGACAAGTCATAGAGACTTGGAGGAGGCAGGTAGTGGGCCACGTGGGAAAGAAAGGCATTAGTTACCCTGGGCAGAAAAAGAAGCAGTGGTGTGGCTGAAAGGGGTCTGCAGAGCTGCCCAAATTACTAGAGGCAGAAAAAGATTTGCAAAAGGAAAAAAAAAGATTGCAGTTATCCTGTGTTGTTGATGGTGCGTGTGTGAGCCTAATGGGGTTTGATTAGTTTACTGAACACCCCTTGTGCTCTGGGAAGAGTGTGAGTTACAGAAAAGAAAGTCAGGAGCTCTGTTTGATGGCGTGGGGTGGTCGCAGATCTGTTTATCATTCTGTAATTAGCTGTCTGCACC
The DNA here is from genome assembly GCA_016271365.2 of Neoceratodus forsteri. NCBI lineage: Eukaryota > Metazoa > Chordata > Ceratodontiformes > Ceratodontidae > Neoceratodus > Neoceratodus forsteri. Next base: position 76,712,966 of record CM028133.1, on the reverse strand, counting down.
GTTTAATTCTATTTACAGTTTTGGCAATGACAGAAGGGCTTTGTTCCAACAGCCTGACAATCTGTCACTCTCACTCTAAGGGCCAGCTTTCACCGTTCTGTAGCACAGCCTTCCACGCTGCACCTCTGCAGACTCTTCCCTTTCTGTCTCTTCCCCCCTCAGTCTCTCACTCTCTACATTCATTGTGAAGTGTGTGTCCAGCTGGTCATTCAGGAGCACCAATCTGTCTCAGGCTAGTTCTCTGATTGAAAATGTCTGTCTTTCAGTCTCAGCTTTCTCAGTGCAGCCTATGCCTCTTGTTAACTTGTGTGCTTAAAGTATTAATTTCCATCCAACAGTTATACAGTTTTTTCTTTCATACCTATAGCACATGGACGGGTGGGGGGGGGCAATCTGTATTCCTGATGCTCTAAGATGTGTCCAGCTCGGAACTTGTTTTCTTTTTTTCCCTAGCATCTGTTTCATTTCTATTTTCTGGAGGGACACTGACTTGCATCCTGACTTGCTCCCACTGTTTGGACATCTGTTTTCAAAAAACATAACACATAAAGGAAGGGATTTCTCCTAAGGAGAATAACATACATTTAGGAAGGGACTAGGGAGAAAAGGCCTTGGAGAGACTGTGGAAGTTTATGAGCCCTAGTTTGCAAAATAAACACGCTGCAGATAATTTCAAACTGTTAGACCAACTTTTTGTGGTCAGCTCGCTTTGCCCCCATGTTCTGAAATTTATGCCATCTGGTACAGCATGGGGACATGCTCCATTCACTTCTATGGAGTGTAATTTCTAAAGTGGATTTACCAATTTTAAATAGCATTTTGGGAAAGCTCGATACCAGGGTTCAGCTAACGACAGCCTTATTAGTTGAACCCTGGCATCGATCTTATCTATCTTTAACCAAATCCAACTTAAAGGCAGTAAATCTGCTGTAGAAATAATGCCCCATAGAAGTGAATGGAGTGTGCTCCCCCTTCCTATACAGACATCATGAAACATCCAAGAGGGATAGAATGGCTAGTAAAAAGTGGAAAGGGATCATGCTGACAGGCCTTTGGGGGCAAATTATGATCCCTTCCCTTCCTTTGGGGGCTGCAAAAAAAATGTATTTCACAACTCAGAGGAGCTACTATTCAGGTAAGGGAGCTCCCTGTTCTTTGTTAAAAGCATCAAGAATATTAAGAAAGGTGCTCTTTAAAACACATTGGCCCAGATATTCAAAAGGGTTGCGCCGTGCGCAACTCCAAAAATGTGCCATTCTGCGATATTCAGAAGGGGCCAGTTGCGCCACCAAAAACATGCTGAGCAACAGCGCAATGGAAATGAAGGCATGCGCAACGAAGGGCGGTCCATGCATAAAGTGCGCAATGCGATATTCGAACACTTGTGCAATGCGCAAGAGTGGCTCAGTCGGAAGTTGCGCAGTAGCGGAATTGAGCCAAAATAAAAAGGCTCAAGGAAGCGGCGCAAGAACCCTAGCAGGCCGCAAACTGGGGGAGAGAGACAGAGACAGAGAGAGACAGAGAGAGACAGAAGCTGGAAGGGCAGACAGGGGCAGTAGGTCCAGAAGGACAGAGAGGCCAGCGGAGGGTGCCCGGTGCAGTGGAAGCAGCAGTGGGGGCAGCGGGGGTAACACAGGAACAGCAGCCGGGGGGGGCAGAAGCCAGGGAGATGGACAGTGCCAGCTTCCACATGGAAGCTGTAATGAGGGGTGAGACACCATGCTGCAGGGGGCGTGGCCGTGGAGGGCCCGTCGGCGGTATGCCCCCGACAGGCGGTATCGTGCCCGCATCAGCTTCGAGCTGTACACAGATGTCGAGATCGTGGGCTGGTACCGCCTGAACAGGGCAATACTGAGACGGCTCTGTGAGCTGTGCAGTGATGTGATGCAGGCACCCTCACAACGGAGTCATGCTCTGTCTGTGGAGACCAAGGTGACAGCCTGCATGTGCCTGCTCGCCACGGGTACCTTTCAGAGGCTGACAGGGGACACCACAGGCATCACGCGGTCGGCCCGTCATGCATCCTCACCCAATTCCTCAGCGCTGCTGCCACATGCTACGAGTACATCCATTTCCCCAGCACGCAGCAGGCGTACAGCAAACATGCAGGAGTTCCACAGGGTAGCACGTATGCCTGGCGTGCTAGGGGCCATAGACTGCACCCATGTGGCCATTCGCACACCACCTGGCCCCGAAGGCCAGGCATATCGGAACCGAAAGGGGTTCTCCAGTGTCAACTGCCAGGTGGTGTGTGATGCCACTGGGTGCATTATCAATGTCTGTGCCACACACCCTGGCGGAGCACATGATGCCTTCATATGACACCAGTCTGCACTGTGCCATCGATTCGAGAGTGGGGACATCCCCACAGGATATCTAGTGGGTGAGTACACATGTATGGAATGCAAACTCTGGGCAAGGGTGGGAATGACACAGGTGCCATGGTAGTGGCACACAAGGCGATGGGCAATATGGACCTGACATGACACTGCTCTCCACTATCTCCACACAGGTGACTGCGGATACCCACTCCATCCCTGGCTGCTCACACTGTACCGGCGCCCCACGACCCCAGCGCAGCAATGCTTCAATGAGGCACATGCCGCAACACGTAACATCATAGAGGGTGTTTGGGATGCTCAAGGCACGCTTCGATGCCTAGACACCTCGGCGGTGCCCTACAGTACAGTCCCCAAAGGCCTGTGGGATATTCCTGGCCTGTTGCATCCTGCACAACATGGCCAAAGACCATGGGATAGCCATACAGGTCGAAGGGGGACAGCAATGGGGCATCAGTGGCGCCGTGATGTTGGTGATGAGCAGCACCCCAGGACGGAGGGACCCCGACTGACCCGGCAGCCCAGCTGCACGGGACACCATTGCAGAAGAGCACTATGCCCAACACAGGTAAGTCAAGGGACATGGCAAGCCACACTGTACATGCACAAACCACAGGCACACAGGGAACACACCGTGCATGAAGGTCAGGGAGTTGAAGGTTCCAGGCATACCAACACACCATCAGGAGGGTGAGCACTCATATGGACACACACACACACCAGGCAACGTACATGGGCAGAAGCACAGCACTGCGGAAACGACATTGCCAACACACAGCACCACCGACCACCCCCACCACCTGTACCGTACAAGTGCGTGTGTCAGGACCTGGGCACCCTTGCACCTTGGTGTACAGTGCAATGCAGGCATCATCATGCACACGCACCTGTGGACAGCAGTTGAGAGAGTGTGCAGGTGGTCCGTGTGTCAGCATGGTGAGCAGAGCACCCAGCAGTGCACTGCCCACCATGACACACATTGCACACAGGGCAGCACCAGACAGGGCCCGCACTGGGAGACAGCTCAGTCAGGTAGCACTGTCCCACAGCCACCACGACTGCGTGGGTGGCCCCGCCATGGCCCAGCAGCCCTGGCAGGCTGAGCAGGGGCCACATGGGGTGGCGCTGTTGCACCACCAGGGGTCCCACTGCCCAAACGCGACCTTGCCCGCACAGGGGTCTGCATCATGCCAAACAAACATGCACCAGGGGTGCTCGGGATGCCCACAGTAGAACCCGGCGTCGACAGGCCTGGTGTCGCATGACGCCAGGAATGGAGAGTGGAGAGCACACTGTGTGGGGTGTGTGGTACAGGGGCACCTGACAGTGTGCCCAATGTGTCCGCGACAGAGACCACTGCCTGGGTCAGCCTGTCAATGGCAGCGGTTACATCCGTCTGCATAAGGACCAGCTCAGCTCGGTCCCGAGCACACTCCCTGCTATGCCGCTCCACGGACACAGACAGTGCCTCCATGGACCTTGCAACCCGCCCCTGCAGCTGTACCGATTCCTGCAGCAGGCAGGTGTGCACGTCCAATGGGTACTGTGCCCCAATGGCATCGTGACCCCCAGGGTGTGGACGGTCCTGGTGCACAGCACCCCTTGAGGGTGGGCGCTGTTTGCCAGGAATAGGTATGGGCGGATCAAGAAGGGTGAACATGTGCCACTGCTTGACACTGTACCCCCAGACCTGGTGTGACGACTGCTGCCGCCCTCCAACTGCTGAGCCCCCAGGTCCACCTGTTCCACCTCCATGCTGGCAACAGTGCCAGACACCTGCACAGCCACCGGTGCTGCCTCACCGGTGCTGACAGGCACAGCCTGGGACTGTGCCAGCATGCTGGTACACAGGTGTGAACCAGGAAGGCCCAGGGGCACGTGCTGGCCTGCCATGTGTCCGTCATGGGACACACACCCATCACTGCCCATTGCAGGGCTGCTATCATCAATGGTGCAGGTACGTGCCACTGCCATAGGCACAGCATGCTGGCATACCTGCATGCCAGACTGCTGAGACACAGGCTGTGCACCCCCCGCACCCGTATCACTGTCACCAGAGTTTTTGGTCCAGCGTTCATGCTGCTGCAGTGCCTGCTGGCTGGTGGCAGAGGTGGATGGTCCCTCCTCCACGTCCAGCAGGTCTGCATCACTGTCTGGACCCACAACCACCACCGTCTCCTGAAGACAAACAGGATCTGTAACAGAAAGAGAGAGTACATGTGAGTGCATGTGAACAACCGCCCCCCCCAACACCACCACCATGTCATACCGTGCAGTGATGGGCTTCCACCTGTCTGGAATCCTCCGCCTGGTACACCCGCAATGGCACTCGGCTGCATGGCCACGACCAGTGTCTCCTCTGTTGGGGTCAGCTGCAACACCACTGGCAGGCCCCCACCAGTGCCATCACGTGCCGCCCTGAAGGCTGCCACCATCTCCTTCAGCCTCCTGCGGTCAGTCCCCATCTTCTTCTTGCATTCCTGCACGGAGCACTGGTGGCTTCCGTGCAGGTTGACAGCCCGAGCTACCCCCTCCCATGCAGCTGCATGTTCCTGAGGGGGTGCCCCTCCATCCACTCAATAGTGGCTCATCCTCCAGGTAGGCCTGGAAGAGGGCCTCCGTCTCTGTAGCTGTGAAGTTTGGCCTCCTCCTACACCCGCTGTCCTCACCCTCACCTTGTCTCTGGTCAGTCATGGTGATCTGTATGGGTGGAAGTGGACACCTGTCACTGTGCAGTCTACAGCATTTCCCCATGAGCATAGGTGCCGGCCCGGGGGGGCGGAAGCCCCCCATGTTTCTTCTCCGTATGGCAGATACTAATAGAAAAAGTGCCCTTTGTCCCTTTCTAAGTGCCCTTTTGATTCTCAGCCCCCTCAGCCTTTATCATCCTCCGCCCATGAGCATTGTCCTGAGTATCACACAGCATGTAACTCACCTCTCACCTGCAGTAACCAAATCTGGCCAGCACAACTCACTGTCGCATTTTTATAGCGCAACACATGCAAATGAGGAGTGGCGCAACTTTAATGACATGCTAATCACGCCACTGCGCCTTTGAATGGCTGATCGAATGATTTGCATATGTCGGCTGAATATCGCAATTTGCGCTTTGCGCAATACGGAAGGTCCGGCTGAGCCAATGGCGCAGGTTTGTGCCTGCGTGCCACACTGCATTGCGCATGCCCAGACAGCTTACGCATGTGTCTATCGCACTGCAGACCTGCTGAGCGCGATAGGCGATTCAGGCCATGGCCACCATTGTGCCAGTGGTGCTACAGCACTGGGCACTATATGGCGCTGTGGCACTACTGTGTGATGGTCCACTGTGGCACTGGTACGCAGCTTGGCAGTCGCGCAGGATGCCTATACATCCGCTACGCCAGCGTAGCCTGCGCCATTGCCGTGACCTGTGTATGCCCCTCTGCCCCCTGGCACGGTTCGCATGCCATGTGTACGTCCCTATTGCACTGTCTGGTGACAGCGCCATGTGAAGTGACAGCGCTGTTCAAACAGCGCGATTGGAGCCTGTGGTGGTCTATTGCGCAACATCTCCACGTGGGGTTACAGTGCAGCGGAGCGCCATATTGCCTGCTGTAAACTGGCTGAGATGGCTAGGAGGAGGGCAGTGAGTTGGAGCCCACTGGAGGTGGCCAACCTGGGTGGCCCTGGTGGAGCCCACTGTGAGGCACTCTATGGTGAGGCCCCTCACCATGCCTGGGACACACGTGTGGCAGCAGTGGCCACTGACCTGGTGGAGGTCACTGGACGGGCGGTCTGCTGAGCAGTGCTGGCACTGGTACAGTGACCTCCGCGGAGGAGCCAGACACTTGACGTGGCTCGCGATTCGCGTGCCAGGCGGTAGTGTGCCTAGGCCAGGTGAGTGTACCATCTATGCACCTATATTCTCTGTAGGGGTGTGTGTGTGCTTGGGTGGCTGTGCATAGGTGCCGGCTCAGACACGGTTGGCTGTGTCAGTGTGTGCAGCTGTGCAATGGATGGTTATGGCTGTGTGGGCAGGCACTCTCACTGGGGCAGGGGGCACTCTGCATTTGAGTCACACTGATGTTTGTCTCAACATATGTCTCCCACAGGCCGGAATCTGAGGACGCAGGGCGAGGGTGAGGTGGGCCTTGCCAGGGCCCCGGTGCCGGTGGGTGTTGTGCCCCAGCAGCAGCAGCAGCAGCAGCGGCAGACCCAGCTGCTTGAGGAGTGTGAGTATCATTACTTCATGGATGCTATTGCATGCTGGGGGCAAGACCACCAGCAATGCACAACACAACCATGCAGGAAAGGGGAGGTCATAATTCCACTATACAAGACACTAGTGAGGCCCCACCTGGAGTACAGTGTACAGTTCTGGAGACCATACCTACGTATGGACATGGACTGGGTAGAGAAGGTTCAGAGGAGGGCAACACGGATGGTGCATGGATTGCATTACAAGTCCTATGAAGACAGGTTGAAGGAACTGAACATGTACTCCCTGGAGGAGAGGGGGGAGAGAGGGGATATGATAGAGACATACAAGTATCTTACAGGGGGGAACAGAGTGCAGGAAAACACTATTTTTAAGCGTAAAAGATGTTCCAGGACTAGAGGGCATGGGATGAAGTTGGAGGGGGGACGATTCAGAGGAAACATGAGACAGAATTTCTTCACAGAACGGGTGGTGGACAAGTGGAACACCCTGCCAGAGGAAGTGGTGGGGGCTGACTTGGTCACGGGATTTAAGAATGCACGGGATAGACATAAAGGAATTCTGGAGGTCAGGGTAAGTGCAACAGACTTATCGGAAAACAGAGTGAACTTACAAGCTCAAATGGGCAGGCTGGGTGGGCCATAGGCCCTATCTGCCGACACTGTCTATGTATCCATGTATGTAGGCACGACGGGTGACATGCATCACTGTACAGTATCACAGCACGTCTGTGTCTGCGTCACTGGTGGTCCAGGCATGCACTGGGCACATAGCTGTGTAACTGGCATCGCACCACGTTGCCACGTCACTTGCCAGCCTAGTTTGTACTGTGATTGACGTGGGCAGTGTGTGTGGGCGGTGGTGCGCATAGCTGGTGCCGCCTGTTTGTGATGGCCATGTGCATGTTCACTGTGGGTGGGTGCATGCCATCAAAGGTGTGGGACATTGGGCTATGTGGCTTGCAGGTTGGGTGGTGTTCAGGGTTGTGGTCAGTCACAGCCATTGACTGTGTTCCCATTTTCCTAGGCCTCATAGTTCTCAGGAGGATACAGCGGGACATACGAAGGCTGACAGAAGGGTCCCTAGAAAACCAGGCCATCCTGAGAGACATTCACAGACATGGCCTGCAGAGGAGGCATCGCCGAGAACAGCGGCACCGAGCAGAGGAGGACCAGCCTGCTGGGCCTTAGACCAAATTACCCTTCCCACTTCACCCATCCCTACCACCCTGCCTTCCTCTCCAAGTTGTTCATCCCTACCCCTTGCCCACCCCTACCTTGTACCCGTACCCCCCCTTGTAAATAATTATAGTTGATTGTTTTGCACTTTACACATTTTGATAATACATTTATATTTTGATATGAATACTGTGTTGGTCTCTGTTTTGCAGCTGGCTATGGTTGTTCAGTTGCAGTGGTGTACATGCCATCTGGGGTGATATGGTCCTGGGTATGTGTGTGTGTGTGTGTGCATGGGGAGGTATCTCCAGCATGGCAGTGACTTTCTGTTGGTCTTGCCGTCTGCTGCCACCCACTGCTGGGTGCACAGGGTGTGTCTGGCTTGTAGGCTTCTGTGTTGCATGGGGCTGGCAGAGTGCTGGGGGACTGCATGGTTTCCTGCAGTGCCAGTCACTACACATGGGTGGTGTCTTGGGGTCACAGTGCAGGGTGTGCTGTGCGTATGGGGGGCTGATGTGCACTGGGGTTGTCAACCCTGTGCACTCTCTCAGCCTGCCAGTGGTTGTGCTGGGGTGTCATGGCTCTGCTATGCTTTGTTGGCTTGTCCCCATGGGCAGGTAGATCATCTGTCCCATCCCCAGTGATGCTATTCTTGGGGTGTGCAGGTGTGGTGTGGGTTCTGCAGTGTGTTCCTGTGCCCATGTGTGGCATGGCTGGCGGTGGGCCCCAGCCTGCCTCCCTGGATGTGCAGTTCCATTGCTCTGGGGGCTGTGCTTGCTATGGCAGCTCTGGAATGCTCAGCTGAGCTTCCTGGTTGCTCTATAGCGCAACATTTTAGCTCAGCTTCTCCTTCCTGGTTGTGCAATGGCGCAGTATGTGCGATATTCAGACGTTGGTTGCTTGCGCAATTTGCTCTGCTCCATGTTTGAATATCGTACCTGTTGCGCATTTACGCAACTGGTTTGTGTTTGCTCCTGCTGTTGCGCTACTTTTGAGCGCAGTTTGAATATCTGGGCCATTACATACATAAGAGTCTTTAGAAACATAGAATTTGATGGCAGATAAGGACTTCTTGGCCCACCCAGTCTGCCCATTTACGTTACCTACATTCATAACAAGACCCTACTTGGTCTCCGATATCCCCCCCCCTTCCCTTACCTCTGAGGTTACCTTATACCTATCCCATGCCTTCTTAAATCCAATTACAGGTTTTGCTCCCACCACCTCATCAGGGAGGCCGTTCCAGGCATCCACCACCCTTTCTGTGAAGAAGTGCTTCCTTACATTTCTCCTGTGTCTACACACCCCCAGCTTCATAGCATGACCTCTTCTTCTTAAGCATCCTTTTTTCTAAAAAAGGCTTCCCTCTTGAACCTGATTAATACCCTTGAGGTATTTGAAAGTATCTTGGAACTGGTCCCAGCAGTGATCCCTGTGGCACCCTGCTAGTCACCCTCCCTTCTTTGGAGTGAATTCTGTTTATCACCACCGTCTGATGTCTATCCCTCAACCAATTTCTTACCCAGTCTACCACTTTTGGCCCCACTCCTAGGCTGCCCAGCTTGTTTATGAGTCTTCTATGTGGAACAGTGTTGAAGGCCCTACTGAAATCTAAGTTGGCCACATCCACCGCTCCATCCTGATCATCTTCCCTGCTCATCTAGTCAAAGAAATCTTTAAGATTAGTTTAACATGACCTACCTCTAGTGACTCCATGCTGCCTCAGATCTTGTAAGCCACTGAATTCAAGATATTCCACAATCCTTTTTTAGTAGCGATTCTGTTAATTTCCCCACCACCAAAGTCAAGCTGACTGGCCTGTAATTGCCTGCCTCCTCCCTGCTCCCACTTTTGTGGAGTGGTGCTACATCTGCCCTCCTCCCCCAGTCCCCTGGGACCACTCCCATTTCCAGTGAGTGGTTGAATAGGACTGTTAGAGATGCAGCCAGCATCTCTCTCAGCTCCCTCAATAACCTTGGATGTATCCCGTCTGGCCCCATTGCCTTGTCCACCTTAAGATTTGCAAGTTCCTTCAGGACCCTCTCCTCACTAAATGGACTAGTGCCAACATCCCTTCCTTTGAGGCTGTAGTCTAAGCCACTGGTACCAAAGAATGGACTGGAACCTCTGCAAATACTCACAAACTATGTCATAGGACAAAATCCTAAAATAAAATTTAGGTTCCTGGAGCTGGGAATTAACAACCTGATTAGGGGTCGAGTGAAAGAAGAAGAGTGAGGGGGTCCATTTGTTGTTTCTCAAGGTTACCAAACAATGTATTCAAAACAGAAACAACCAGACTGGGCCATGTTTTCCCCATTCTGTAATATAAAGTTACTTGTACCCCCATTTCTCCCCCAAGAAGTAAATGTAAAATATGCCAAGTCAGTTTTGAATCCCCTAGATCCTTCAATTGTTTAGACTTAAAAAAATATTTTGGCCATAAGGACCTCAGATTTACATTTGTTCCTGAGTCATTTATATTTTTGAAGAAGACTAGGAACTTTCATTTTCTATGTTGCCTCCATTTTTTGTCTCTGTTTTTCATCAAACATAACAAATCAAAACTGACACAACCCTTTTTGTCTGCCCTGGTTCTCATCTTGTGTATCAATATAAGCCTATCACAGATCTCAGCAATTTACATAGTGTGTCATGGACCACATCAGTGTTAGCGACAGAATCAAGGAAGGTCCAATCAAAGAGACAAAGTGCAGGTTTAAAGGCATTTACATCCAAGTTACAAAGATTTATTGAGGCTGTTCAGATGGGTTTACACCTGGGCCTTTTTGCCATCCAAAAGCAAAAAAATAATGCAGTGGTCACTCACTGAATCCAAGAGCACAGCCAAACCAACAACTGTGGCCAAGTGTGATGTTACCACCCATCTAGTTACTGACTCCTAACCCATCCTGCAGTTGGTTCCAATGGGCTCCAAAATCAACTGGTGAAGAACTAATTCTAGCAATAGGCCCCTAAAAAAGTTTGCCTGATTGCTGTCCCAATTCACAGTAAAGTATCCAAGGAACATCCACCTATTGTTTGCTGGAAGGCATTGATTAAATCTTTGAATAACATCCAAGCCTTCAGGTGGTATGTAGATGGCACTGGTGGTTAACATTTCATTTTGCCCAAGAACAGCATTCAGCTAAATGAAATCACAAAATTAATTGGGGGGTGAAAAGGCACACTTGTTGACAATCAGTTTAGAAGCAGCATAAACCAAACATCCCACTCTTTGCCTATCCTTTCTTTTCTATGGATTGAATTGTATTTATTTGTATTCTTTGGTAACCGGGTAAGGCCCACGAGGCACAGTTGCCTGTTTTCAGGAGCAACCTGGGAGCACTGGAGAGGTTAAGTGACTGGTTCAGAGTCACACAGTATGCAAGTGAAGGTTGTGGGAATCAAACTCAGGTCTGCTGCATGTACCAAGCTCATTCACAGCTCATTACTCCAATCTCTAATCTCTAGGATATACTGCTAGCCCCAAAATAGGGGAATACCCTTCCAAAAAATGTCAGAGTCTTTAACCCTGTCTGTTAACTACATTTCAGACAGGGTTATCAAATCAAAGTCATGCTGTTCATCCCATGTTTCAAACTGATCTCATTTGGACAGCAGACCTTGCACATTTAAATGTACCATTTTCAAAGTAGGTTTGGGGGGGGGAAGGAAGGAGCACCAGTTGAGTCAGTGAGAATGGGAACTGGAGAGGGATGAACTGAACTGGACATTAGCAGAAGAATTAACAACAGTCTCCTAAATGTCACTGTGCAAAAATCTTTTCCTTGATGTCCAGGGATTTAGTACATGTGATTTCTGAGTTATCCATCCCATTACCAACAGTCATATTATATCAGACTATCCTCCACAGGCAGCTAAGGTCGGCAACTCTGGTGCCCAAGCAACAAGCATTTGTCAATGCCGAATGTTTGCTTGCTGGCATTGGCAGTGGTAGTGTAGAAGTTACAGAGCTGCGTAATTGGAATGGCAGTGAAGTACTGAACTGAAGCCAACCCCACCACCACCCTGCAGAGAGTGACAGGCATTGGGGTGTGCGTTTGGGTCGTCAGGCATAACGGCCACGCCATTTCACACACCCCACCCTGCAGACACTGACAAGTGTCACGGTGTTCCTTGGGGTCTTTGGCCCTTATGCGCACCCCATTCCATTTGGAAATATGGTGAGATAGGTGCGATATAGGAGAATGGGGTGAAGTTTGGGGCCGAAGAGTCCAAGGCATACCTCGATGCCTCTCACTGACTGCAAAGTGTGGAATGGTATGAGCATCACAGGCAAGAATCCCAAGTCACACCCCTGATGCCTGTCATTCTCTACAGGGCTGGGCGTTATAGTTGGAAACCCTAATACCTCAGGCATTCATTGGTATTTTCACTCCAAATCTTCAACATGTTTGTTTTGTGACCCCACCTCATGAACAGGGAAATATCATTTTGTTAGCCGAAAGCTGCTTATGCACAGTGACTACGGCATTTAGCACCACAGGTGCAAAAACATTCCGAACAGGATGTAAAAAATGACAGCTGTACTGTTCATGGGGAGGTGTAAAAAATGGCAATGTTGCAAATCTGTACTAAAAATATTTAAAAAAATGGTGAAGTCAAGAGCGTACATAGAAACTGTGCAACGCACACCCGTAATATAATTAGGTTGGGGATTTTTTACAGCAGATTGTCAACTCAGGCATTTTGGTGCCTCCGATCATGAACAGTGTCACTGTATTTTCTTTATCTGTGCCGAACAATGATTTCCCACAGCGACCATGCATCTCTGCACTGAAACTGTGAAACACACTTCAGCCATGTTGTGAAAATGACAGCTGTACTGTTCATAAGGAAGTGTGGAAAAATGTCACTGGTGAAAATCTGGACTGAAAATATTACAAAGTCATGAAGTAACGAGGGTGCGTGGAAACTGCTCAATGCTCACTCGTATCACAGTCATTTTATGGACTTTTGTCATCAAATTTTCAACATAGCCATTTTAAGACCTCTGCTCATGAACAGTGTCACTGTGATTTTCTTAATTTGTCCCATACACTGATTTCGCATACCGACTGCGCCATTGTGCGCTACATGGGTGGAAACACATTTTGGGTGAGATTTGAAAACTGACAGCTGTACTACTCATAAGAAGGTGTGGTAAAAATGCAATGTTGAAAATCTGGAGTGAAAATATTGAAAATTCACGACCTTACGAGCGTGCATAGGAACTGTACAACGCACGCTCATAAAACAGTCATTTTTTGGAATTTTTCCACCAAATTTTCAACATAGCAATTTTAACACCTCACCTCATGAGCAGTGTCACTGTGATTTTCTTAATTTGTCCCGTACATTGATCTCGCACACCAACTGCGCCATTGTGCGCTACATGGGTGGAAACACGTTTTGGGTGAGATGTGAAAAATGACAACTGTACTACTCATAAGAAGGTGTGATAAAATGGCAATGTTGAAAATCTGGAGTGAAAATATTGAAAATTCGCGAACGTACGAGCCTGCGTAGGAACTGCGCAGCGCGCGTCAATAAACAGTCATTTTGGAATTTTGGCTCAAATTTTCAACATGGGTCTTTGGGACCCCTTCTCATGAATGATGTCACTGTCATGGTTTAAGTCAGGCCCAAAGGGGTGATTTCGCGCGTGACTGCGAAATCACCCTTCGGGCCCGAATAACGCCATGACAGTGACACCAATCCCGAGAAGGGGTCCCAAAAACCTCATGTTGAAACTTTGGTGCAAAAATTCCCAAAAATGCCTGAGATATGCAATAAAGTTGAAACCCCCCTATCTAGCCTATTATACAGCTTACCGGCATTTCCTCAGTTCGCGGTCGCCTTTGAAGAGTGCAAACATGTTCCCGGTCCTCCAAAGATCGTCGTGCCAGAGTCCGGAGGTAAGTATGGGGTGAGGGGGGTGTGGGGAGGCTGGGTGCGCAGTGGTGGGTGCGGGTTGTGGGGGTTGTATACACGCCGGGACAGTTTTTTGTTTACAGGTTTTATAAAAAAAGACATTAGGGATCGCTTGCCATGCTGGGGTGGGCTCCCTCACATGGCACAAGAAAGGTTGGGGTGTTCAGCCGATGGGGATTGGGCGCCCTGGTGGCCGATGAATTGCTTGCCATGTTGGGTGGGCTCTCAGCGTGGCACTTACTACTGGGGCTGGGGTTAGAACAGTGCCACCCACAGGATTGGGCAGCCCTTCGGGTTATTTCTCATTATTTGCCATGTTGGGGTGGTACCCAGCGTGGCATTTCAGAAGGATTTTGGGTGGGGAAGGAGCACAGCCGACGGGATTGGGCACCCTGGTCATATACAGTGCATGCGGCGGGAAGGCACTGAGTGGCGCCGTTCAGAGGGGTAGCTGCGCGTGAGCAGCTCATCTTATCGCTGCTCACTCAAGCGTAGCTTCCCCTTTCAACTGTATGCCACTGTATTTTGGAGCTTGTCATAGACAGCTCCAGAATGCATTGGCTTACAGGGGCCGAGCCTGCCAACACACTGACTGAATTGGAGGAGGAGGTGACACACTTCCGAAATATCCGATGATGGCACTATGTTTCTTGCACATGCATGCAAGCAAACATGAAAATGGAAATAGGTACTTACAACAGCTTGGCTCATAGTCCTAGATTTCATAAAAAACACTCTGGTGTGCTGTAGGATAATGTTCAAGACTTTATTCATTCATCAAAGCAGCAGACAGTACATAGCTCCCCCAACCATCAACAGTCAAACATTTTCACACCGATAATGAAGCACTTCCTAAAGACCCACATCACCTTCTAACAGTCCCATTTTAAACATCACAGTTAAAGAAACAGCAAACATAATGTGCAAATACTCATAATTCTAAGTGCTCTTCAACACATGCAGAATAGTAGTGTGTAAACAGCACGTTAAAAGCAACAAATTTCCAGTTCACTATAAATGCCCAGTGACAACAATAACTATATACCATTTACAAAATGCAATATACAGTACACATATAAGCGAAAACAACATGAGAACATGCAGGAAAGGGGAAAGAGGGGAGGAGGGAGAAGAGGAGGAAAGAATACGTTGATGACATGGACTGGGAAGGGGGGAATGAGAGTGAAACGGTAACACCAAGGAGGAATGAACATGAGTGCAAAGGCAAAAGCAGGAAGGTAAAAACGATGACAAAATAAAAATAGAATTTAAAAACAGAATCTCTGTGCATACACAGGGCTATAAACAACTGAAAATATTTTTATTATTTCAGCAAATTAGTAAGTTACCAAGGCAAGTCATAGAGTCACTACTAAAGATCATTCAAAATAAATAAATATATGCTCTTAAGATTTAAATATATGCCCTTAATATAATTCATTTTCACTTCTTAGTTGTGTAATCCCCCCCCCCCCCACCGGCCCATTATTTACTAGTAGGCACACCTCCCATACTTTTTCTATCTAGGAGACAAAAGAGAGGGATGGGGTACAAAGCAATTGCAATGAAGAAAACACAAAGTGTGTGTGTGTAGTAGACACAACCAGACGTATACCAAAACCCAGGTCCTGAGGAGAGAACATTTGCTAAGGGCTATGCTAGGTTTGCACTTCTGGACAGGGGTACCCAGTAAATCCACACAGGGAGCAATAACTAGATTGTCCATACCAGGCTGGGATTCTAGAGTGTGACTTTATTCCGAAACAAAGTTGGAACACAAAAAGCAAAGATGGACCCCGAGGGTTTACACTTCATGGCACAAGGCAATGCATAACACATCTGTATAAACACAAATACAGAACCTCCCATATAGCATAGGATTAAACATCTGGAATGTGGAACTAGCCACAGTGAACACAAAAAATCTCTCCTCGAAATGGCACTAGGCCAGTACTTAGAACAGTTCCCATATGACACAGGATTAGAAATCTAGAATGTGGAACTAGCCATGGTGAACACACAAAATCTCCTGAAAAAGAGGCACTAGGCCTGACTAAGAATATCTCCCACATGGCATAGGAAAGGAATGTGGCACCCTGGCCATGACAGAGCACTCAAGGCTCTAAACTAGCAAAACACCCATATACAAGGGGTAAACTTCTTCTGACATTGGCCACAGACACTGACAGAAACCAGGCACTCTTACAGAACCTGAAGTGCTGAACTGTTCACTTCAGGGGGAGGGTCTCCCACCTTTTGCTTCCTCGTCCATATCCAGCCATTCTTTCAGAGTTAAACCTCACAAATACTGAAACTGTAGAAAATGATGATATCTTGAAATGTTTAGCACATTTAACATCAGGAACACCACTAGGGTGTAAGGTTAAATTCCTGAACAAAGGGCAAGTTGCATATGGGACAGCCACTGTTGTCAGCAAACTTTAAAACACAAATCTTCTTGAGAAAATGCTCACAGAAATTGTGTGAAAGGGTCCCTTTATCAGAGAGCCATCCCACAGACAAAAGGCAGGTACATATCCTAGGTAACTCTCAGATGGAATCTATTCACAGTTTGTACACCAAAGGCAGCTTCACAAAAGTCCATGGTTGGATCAAGGGATCGCCCCTCAAATCTTCTGCAGTCCCCCTCATCCCACATGGGATAAAGGCACAGGAACCCTTGAATATGGTTTCCACCACTTCACAAGTCAGGAAAGGATGTTCTCCACTAAGGTGAGAAAACTGGCACTCCACACACTGAGCTGCTCACTCTCTGAGCTGCTGGATGACACTCCTACCAGCAACACTGCTGGCCCTGAACTGACTTTAGAATTCTAAAAACGGGACCCCCTCACACAAGCTGTGTGGCTTATGTTGCTGCGAGAGTTCTAAATTATATCACCTCGCTGCTCTCAGCTGTGACCAAGCAGCAGAGAGGGACAAGGTGAAAATCCATTTAACTAGATATTCACCACTAGTAACCCCAGGAAACAGGGGGGTTACACTCACCCCTAGCCAGGTAAATGACTGATGCAGTCATTTTACTACCCAGCACCAGGCCATCCTACCCTCTGTGTTACCTACGGGGAGGTAGTACTATGTCTCCCTTACCATGTGCCAGGCACAGGCAGGCAACACTAAAGGCATAGAGGCCAAAGGATGAAACATCAGCCCCTGTTCTATGATCTATCTATGGAACATCAGTGTCTCCAAGAACTGCCTGAAGCATGCCCTAATAGGCCAGAACCAAGGCCCCTACTGCAGCTCAGGACCACAGCCTGTCTATCTCCCTAGTCCTCTAGGGAAAATCTGTCTGACCAAGATGCCCAAAGGGGAACCTCCCACCAAACCCAGGGTACCTGCAAACTAGAAACACCAGGAAACAACACATTACAATGCATTACATGTCCCACAATCTCCTCACTTACACCTGTGAAGAAAAACCTGTTAACACTCTGTTAACAATAACAATTCTAAAACTCTATGGAAAAACAGAGGAACTCAGATGAGCTCCCACATTCTCTTCTTTTCTACTCTTCTCTTCTTTTCTTCTTCAGGAACACCTGAAAGAGAAGAAAAACACAAAAAAAACACATTCTTCATACCACGCAGTGTTTAAACCTCCATCTGAACACTAAAGAATCCAAAAAACTATTTTTAGAAAAGTACAGAAGTAGAAAAATAGCAAAACAGACATTATACAACACATTTTGGGGGATGGAATGCCCTAAATGTCCCATACTAGTGACAGAATGTTGTTGCCCGAGGGCAAGGCCTATAAAAGAGTCTCTCCTGGGCCAGAGCCTGCTAAAGAACCATCCTGGAACAGGGCAAGGCCTGAAATGCACTGCAATCCATGGGGAGAGTCTCTGAGGACAGTTCAAACAGTTTGTAAAAGCCTGCCAGATGTAGGGTGTGTTGTGTAAAGTCAGTAAAAACATAGAAAAGATGTGTCTTACCAGTTCCTTGAAGACTGAACAAAGATCACCTGACTTCTTCAAGCTGAAGACTCTCACCCACCAAGTGGCATCATCAGACACAGCTGGGTTGATGTCCTCTGTAAAACAGGCAATGAAACAGGAAAACAGCTGAACTGATGTCATCTTGGAAATCGAACCATGGAACAGGAAAACAGCTGGGTTGATATCATCTGAGATACCAGGTAATGAATCAGGAAAACAGTTGTGGTGAGGTCATCTGGAAGGCCAGGTGATGGAAATGGGAAAATACTGCTGGGCTGACAAATCTGGACATGCCTGGAGCTCCTGGAATACCAGTTGAACTGCATCTTCCTCCTTGGATACTGCTGCTGCTGCTGCTGCTGCTGCTGCTGGATGACAGACACTGTGCTGCCACTGCTTTGCTTCCCTTGGGGCATGCTGGGCATATTGACAGGGAGTGGCACCATTAAGGGTAATACCACTCAGGGTGAGGTGCAAGAACTATGACACCATCTGGGCATTCAAAGTTGATGTTGTAGAATGTATCATTCCCTGCCTTGTCCACAATTCAAACAGTGTCCATAAACAAAGTTCTTCCCAGTTTCCAGAATTTCAGTCTATCACTGATGACTTTGTCTCTGACACATGCTGCTGCACCAGGATGCAGATTTTTGCTTGCCTCTTCCAATAACCAGGATTGCCTGTTCTATTCAATTTCCTCCCAGACTCTATGAGGAAAGGTAGGAAAGGACCTTCCATATATGGTGTTGGCCCTCCTATGTGCCAGTCTCTCCTATTTACTACTCTTCACAAGTGTATGGCCCCTGGCTCAGCTTCAGGGTGGCCAGTCCTGGTTAAGCCAGTGCCGCATACTTAATGAATGAAAGAACTTGTCCCTGTCCATTTCTGTGGGCAGGACAGTGGAGCCATCTTCTTCTCTCCCTGGCTCCTCAGAGGCAAGAGACTGAGGCCGCAAACTGGGACCCTCAACATGAAGATACATATCTTCATCCTCATCCTCTTCTTCACTCAAACTCTGAGCCCAGGGGGGAGCAGTCGTCCTCACTCTCGAGACAGTTCACTCCTCACTGGGCATGAAGGTAGACATCTCCCAGTTCAATATCTCTCGAAGTTCATCCTCCCCTACTAGGTTAGGACTAGGACCCTCCATCCATGGGTCCATGGAGCCTTCTGTCGCACTGCCTATCTGGAATACAGGTGTGGAAACATCTTGAGGTGTCTGCCCTTGCAGTAGATCCATACTCTCTCCTTCTGCGTTACACACTATACGGGTCCTCCCCCAACAGGTTCAACCTGGTGCTGTGTGCTGCTCCTTGCAGGGTTTCCTACTTTGGTCCAAGTGGGAGCCAATCAAATTCGTGATACCCTCTCTGGCGGTGCATCCCTACTCATACCATAATTCACTAGACAATCCTAACAGTGGGGTATCAGAAACACATCCCTTCCAGCCCTGAGGCACATAATCCAGACCATAGTCTCACTGGATAACTAGGGAACGCAATGTCTGGAGGCAAGCCTTCACCATAGAAAGTTCTCTCTAGTTCCCTTAATGTGGTCACCTCCTCTGCTATCATAGCTCGGGCATGATCCGGGTAGCGGGATGTTCCCAAAGCCATATCTGCAATTAAAACACATAAATGTTCATAGTTGCTATTTGTTTACTAGTCTCTGAACAGTCTCACAAAATGGCTCCTTGCTGCTGTGTTTACATTGTTAACCCCACCCTGTAATGGCAGCGGTAGCTCTCCTCATGCATCAGATCTGTTTCTGACTCAAAAACTGTGCATCTGACCCTTTCTGCTACTGATTTTGCTCAAACTGTTATTGATTGCATTGCTTGTATCTCTCTCAGAACATTCGTATGATTTTACAGGACTTTATGATTAGCACACAAATCAAGACTATTTACACATGCTCAAAGTCACTTGCAAGCCGCAGTGTTTCTTTTACACAGGACTGCCCGTTTGTTGCAACTCAATATACAACTCTCAGTCTCTCTCTCTCTCTCTTTCTCGCTTTAAGAACATTTTGCTGTTGCTGAACCCATCATAAATGCTCACAGTCTATGCGCAGAATTTTGTTTGTTGCACTTGCTGTTTACAACTCACAGTCCTTTGCAAAACAAACTCACTGCCTGCACACAGATTCAGCTGGCTTGAAAATCACAGCACAGTTTGATGCACAGTTGTTTGGATTTGTACACACTGAAATCAGTAGCTGCTTTCTCCAGTGGAAATTTTCGGCAGGTGATCCTGCCAATCGTTGCCACAAATGCCACATTCCCTTTCCAGTTGGTCGGATAACAGGTTGAGTCCGAATTTTAACAGAAAAAGTCTGTATTTCACAATTAGAATGTTCACAAGCCCTTTGATGGTTGATCCTGGTCTGACCAGCTCGCACAACACTCACTCTCTCCTTCTCAAACACTGGGGTGCACTCTGAAGCTGGTTAGGAGGTGGGACTGATTGCAGTCGCACCAATTACGCAACACCATACAAATGAGCCTCTCTCGCTCTCTCTCTCTCTCCTCATGCTCTTCCTTCACGGTGCTCATCGAGCAGGGCGAATTTAAACTGCAAACTGAACATTTTTCTTGGCTGCAATTTCAAGGTGAGAGTGCCATTTTTGACCATTTTCTCACACAGAACCTTGGCAATTTCTTTAGCAACTCCCCCAATTTGCACGCAAAGTACATGAAACATTCAGGGCACATTTCTCTCTGTTTCCTAAAGTCCTCATTACTTCTGGCAATTAAAACTGGAGATTTAACAGTTCTGTAAAACATTCTGAATGCAGAGACAAGGATATAGACTATTTGGCTTTACAGTCCATTGTTTGTTGGCACAAACACACAGCAGCACTGTACTAGCAAGCACACAGCGGCACATACAGATGACACTCTCCTGGGCAAGATCCTTTTGTGTAAAACTTCCTTTTCTGTTTTGGGCTACCAAACAGCCAGACAGACAAAACACTAGCCATAACTTAAGCAAACATCTACTGTTCTCTCCCCCAAATTAAACAATATCCTGGATGAGCCCCCATGTTTGTAACCCCCACTGGCCCCTTATTTAACTAGTAGGCACACCTCACATACTTTTTCTGTCCAGGGGAAAAGAGAGGGGTGGGGGTAAAAAGCAGTTGCAAAGAGGAAAACACAAAGTGTGTGTGTGTACTAGACACAACCAGACCTATACCAAAATCCAGGTCCTGAGGAGAGAACATTTACTAAGGGCTATGCTAGGTTTGCACTTCTGGACACGGGTACCCAGTAAATTTACACAGGAAGCAGTAACTAGATTGTCTATACCAGGTTGGGATTCTGGAGTGTGGCTTTATTCCGAAACAAATTTGGAAAACAAAAAGCAAAGATGAACCCTCAAGGGTTTACACTTCATGGCACAAGGCAATGCAGAACACAGCTGTTGAAACAGAAATTTAAAACCTCCCATATAGCATAGGATTAAATATCTGTAATGTGGAACTAGCCAAGGTGAACACACAAAATCTCTCCTCGAAATGGCACTAGGCCAGTACTTAGAACAGTTCCCATATGACACAGGATTAGAAATCTGGAATGTGGAACTAGCCACGGTAAACACACAAAATGTCCTGGAAAAGAGGCACTAGGCCTGGCTTTGAATATCTCCCATATGGCATAGTATAGGAATGTGGCACCCTGGCCACGACGGAGTACTCAAGGCTCAAAACTAGCAAAACGCCCACATACAAGGGGTAAACTTCTTCAGCATAGGCCACATGCACTGACAGAAAACAGGTACCCTTACAGAACCTGAAGTATTGAACTGGTCACTCCAGATGGGGGGTCTCGTCCATACCCAGCCATTCTTTCAGAGTTACACCTCACAAATACTGAAACTGTAGAAAATTATGCTATCTTGAAGTGTTTAGCACATTTAACATCAGGAACACCACTAGGGTATAAGGTTAAAGTCCTGAACAAAGGGCAAGTCGCATATGGGACACCCACTGTTGTCAGCAAACTTTAAGACACAAATCTTCTTGAGAAAATCCTCACAGAAGTTGGGTGAAAGGATCCCTTTATCCGAGAGTCACCCCACAGACAAAAGGCAGGTACATATCCTGTATCACTCTCAGACAGAATCTACTCACAGTTTGTATACCAAAGGCAGCTTCACAGAAGTCCAAGGTTGGATCCGGGGATTGCCCCTCAAATCCTTTGTAGTCCCCCTCATCCCACATGTGATAAAGGCACAGGAACCCGTGAAGACGGTTTCCACCCCTTCACAAGTCAGGAAAGGATGTCCTCCACTAGGGTGAGAAATACAGACACTCCACACACTGAGCTGCTCACTCTCTGAGCTGCTGGATGACACTCCTGCCAGCAACACTGCTGGCCCTGAACTGACTTTAGAATTCTAAAAACTACTCCCTCTCTCACACAAGCTGTGTGGCTTATGTTGCTGCGAGAGTTCTAAATGACATCACCTCTCTGCTCTCAGTTGTGACCAAGCAGCAGAGAGGGACAAGGTGAAAATCCATTTAACTAGATATTCACCAGCTGCCTTCCCTACCTAACACTGACACTGATGGGATTCTAGTAACCCCAGGGAACAGGGGGGTTACAGTTGCATGACTTAATTTATAATCACCAACAGTAACAGAAGGAGGCCCAGATATTCAAAATGTAGCACAGCGCACAAACCAGTAGCACTGAAATAGCGCAGGATTAGCGCAGAGCTGCAATATTCAAAGGACCGGATAGCACACACTAACCGCAATAGCACGGGGCAAACCTATAATGTATGCAAGGGGCAAAGTGAGGAGGCGGAAACCAGCATACACATGCTACAGGATATTCAGAGTGATAGCACCGCGCAAGGCCACATAGCGCGACACATAGCATGGCACTAGTTACCGCCTATAAAAGGTTGGTCTTATCCCAGGGCAAAACACAGAGGGGGAGGGACCAGAACAGGAAGTCACTGTGGCAGTAGTGCCTAATGCAGTGCTGCTGCACCTAATGGCAGTAGTAGTGGAGGAGGATGAAAGGGAGCAGGGTCAATGTGGCCCACAATGCAGGCCAAGGAAACGATATGCTGAACACAGGTGGTACTGGCCCAGAGTCTCCTTCGCAATCCTGCCAGATGAGCACATCTCTGTCCAGTACAGGATGAACAGGGGAATGGTGAGGCAGCTATGTGAACTGCTGCATGAGCAGCTGCAGCCCAACACCAGATGCAGCCATGCCATGACAGTCGAGGAGAAAGTGACAGCAGCGATGTGCTTCCTAGCCACAGGGACGTTTCAACGACCAACAGGGGACACCATAGGGGTATTGTAGTCTGCCACCTCATGCCTCCTGACCCAGTTCCTCGATGCTTTCCTGCCACATGCTGGTGAATTCATAGTATTCCCCAGCACAGCAGCAGAGTGCAAAGAAACCATGCAGCAATTCCATCGAGTCGCGCACCTATCAGCGGTACTTGGTGCCATTGATTGCACCCATGTCCCCATTTGTGCACCACTTGGTGATGGCAGTGAGGTGTACATGAACAGAAAGGGGTACCACTCCATCAATTGCCAGGTGGTGTGCGATGCGACAGGGCGCATCAGCAATGGCTTTGCACAGTACCCCAGCAGTGCCCACAATGCCTTCAGCTGGCACCAGTCCCAACTGTGTCAGGCCTTCGAGGAGAGCAGGATACCCAGTGGGCACCTAGTCAGTGAGTATCAGCATGCAAGGTATGCACACACACCACAGTGTCTGCAGGGATAGGCAGAGGTATGCAAGGAAGGGGATCAGGACAGCAACACAGGTGGTGCACCACATCAAGGGGCAGACAGCAGAACAGCAACACTAACAGCTGCACATTTCTCAATGGGGGACAGTGCCTATCCCCTGCTACCCTGGCTGCTGACACCATTACCCCGGCCAGTCACAGTGGCTGAGGAGTGGTACAATGAGGCACAGGCCACCACTAGGAACATTATACAGAGGGTCTTTGGTATACTAAAGATGCGCTTCCACTGCCTAGACACATCAGGCGGCACCCTACAGTATAGGACTCAGAAGGTATGCGGTATCATCCTAGCCTGTTGTATGCTCCACAACATGGAAATGAGCCATGGGATACAGGCACCTGAACCTGAGGATCAGGCCGACAGTGACCCAAAGCCAGAGGTCAGGGGGATAGTGGAGCAACTCGAGAGGAAAGATCTTCAAATAGCCCACAGGGCCCTGAAGCACAGGGATGGCATTATCAGGACACTGTCACAGGCAGGACAGTGAGTAACCAGAACAGTACAGTGACAATGACTTCATTATGTGCAGACAACCACACTAATGAGGACCACCAACAAAGCATGTGCACAACACAGTGGGTGTGAATGTATGTGGGATGGCAATGTGTACTGTGTGCTACGCAGAACATGCATGTTACCACAGTAGACAGCCATGGCATGGTGAAGCGGGTGATGCCTGAGGTACCTGATACAAGGTGACGGGGTGGGAAGGACTACCATGGCTGTGCATGGGTGACCGTGCCAGTGACTGCGTGTGTGTGACTGTATGTGTGTGTGTGTGTGTGTGTGTGTGTGCTAGTGTGCACATGTGAGTGTTGCCTGTGCGTCTGTGCATGGCAGCTGTGCCTATCTGTGGCAACTACCACAACGCACACGACACACACCATGTGCGCAGGACACTGAGCCAGGGGTGCTCTGTGCCAATGATATATTTGGGAAGGACCGTGGTGAGGCTGGGAGGGTGGTGTGCCAGCGCCCCAGCTGACCAGCAGATCCACACAGAGTGGGTGGGTGGCCGGCCATGGCTCTGCAGGGTGCCAGCTGATGCACTCAATGCAGTGTTACTGGAGTCCATGCCTGCCCTGAAGCTGTGTGAGGCCTGCCTGTGGGCCTGCACACCACGGGCACGCTGTCCCCCTTGCACAGCCCGCTGACCACCATGCACCCCATGCAGCACTATGGCAAGATCAACCACAGCGGCTGTGAGACCTGCAAAGCCATGGTCAAGCATGGCTACCATGTGCCCTATCCTGTCCTCACACCCACTGTTCTGCATGGGCAAAGCCCAAGGCCACAGTCTCCCGCAGCTGCGAGAGCTCATGCCACATCTCACGCCAAAGGGCATGCAGGTCTATCTGGGCCTCCTGCTGGGACATCAGGGTGGCCTGGAGCAGAGGGCAGGATCCCTGGCCATCTGACACCATGGCTGTGGCAATGCCAGCCAGGGGTTATGCCTGCTGTTGGACATGATGGGGATGCTGTGGTGGCTGCTGTAGTTCCTGCTGCTGCGCAGTCCCTGTGGTGTGATGTGTCCCCTGTGGGCCCTGCACCCCTTCCCCGTGAAAGGCACAGCATGTCCAGTGGTGTATAGACAGCACCCACCTGCTGTACTGGAAAACCTATGGTGGCATGGCTGTCCACCCCATGACACCCATGTTGCAGACCCCAGCATGCCCCACCCCTGTGCCAATCAAAGTCTCTTCCACAGGCATGTAGTAACCCTGGTCTGAGCCATCTGATCCACAGTCACTAGTGACTGTCAGGAGGACCACCTGACCACCACTCAGGTACTCCACCTGGGCATCCTCTAGGATGTCACCGGTGTCCAGGTCCCCGCCAGCCCCGGATTTGCCCCCCCCCACAGGCAGGTGTAACTCAAGTCCTTCGGCCTGCCACCCATGTGCTGCTGCTGAGGTTCCATGCCTGGTACCCAGTCCTGAGAATGATAGCATGTTGTCATCATCCACTGCCTCCTGCTCCAAGTCAGCCATCCCAGCCACATCCTGGCACACTGCATGGTGTGCACCCACCACTGTGAAACAAGAAAGGACAGTGTCACTGACCGTAACATACACAGTGTGCCACGACCACCACCTGTACATGCACACCCTAGGATGCGTGCCACACATCACAGCCATGCACAACACTCATTGCATTTCCATTGATGCAGACCATGGCCATATGCACACACACCCTACCATGGTGCACATGCATCGTACTGACAGCCGTGGTGACGGCCCTGCACAGACAGTGGATGCACTCAATACTGCTTCATGTGTACACAGTATAGTACCCCCATAGTGCAAACCACGTATCGGTCCTACACTGTCCCCCCAGCACCAGTGCAGGCATGCCATGTAGGGTGCACACTGGTGGATACTGACCTGTTCTAGGTGGTGTGAGTGGTGTCTCATACCCCTCACCAGTAACACCACCAACAGACATGGGACAGAGTGTGGAGGCCACCAGGGTCATCAGTGAATCCCCCTGATGCCATTGCGTGGTCTGTGGCCCTCCTCCAGTCTGTAGCCAATTGTGCAGCCATTGTGCCTCCTCCTCCTTGGCCCATCACAGCAGGTCACTTCACCTCTTCCTTACAGCATCGGTAGTACGTCCCCGGCCTCCAACAGCATTGACCCCTGCCATGACCTCGTCCCACATCTATCTCATGACAGCATCAGTAGCCTTGTGGCAATGTAGCACCTGCTCCCGCTCCTTGACGCCATGGACCAGAGCCATCAGTTTATCCTGTGAGAACTTATGGGCACGTATCCTGTCCTGTTGTGCTGCATAACCTATGGGAGACATGTAGAGGGACACAGGTCACATGCTGTGGTTTGACTGCAATGCATGGAACAGACAGAACACAATGTGCATGCCACCCTTGACGCCTGCAATGTACGTCCTGTAGCAGCATAGCGCAGGCCCTGTTCAACATGAAAGGGTACAACACACACTGCAACTGTTCAAAATGGCCGCCCCTGTGTGCACAGTGCATGTGCATGTGCCCCAACAGATGCTGCAGCTGTACTGCAAGCACCAGCCCCCATATGGGCACTGCACGGCCTGGGTTGCCTGCAGGCCAAAGTGTCCCCCCCTTCCCCAGCCTGGTGCCTGGCAACAACATTGTGCAGGCAGTCCATTCACAGAGGTGCCTGTGGCTGTAGACACAGGCATCACACACACACCCCAGTCAGCTGTCCGACAGGCACAATGGCCATGTACACCACTACGCAGTAATGTGCTGACATGTGGGCCTGCAGGCGTATGTTCTGTCCCATGCATGTTCTGTGGCCGAACGCATGTGTGTACAGTGCAAGTCAGGGTCTAGTCACGTCCCACTGCCATACAGCCAAGCCCCAGGCTGCTATACAGACCTGCCTGTTAACTGCTCTGCCTCCTGTGACATTCTCCTCTATGTTGGGCCTATTCAGCTGTGGCACCTGCTGAGTATTGCAGTCCCTCTACGCAACACAGGTGGAGCACCGTTTGTCCTTAAATAGCCCTGCTGGGCAATCCTGCCTGTTAGGCATGCAAATGAGCTGATAATGATATGCTAATCACACTGTTTGCCCCTTGCATACACAATTGCCCTCATTTGCATAGGCTGTTTGAATATGGGCCATGTTAGCACAGGGCAATCTGCTTAGCACCATGCTAATGGTAGCTCCGGGCTAAATGGTTTCCTGTGCCACACTGTCTTATTAGCGCAGAGCTATGTAGCATAGCGCGACATCCGCGCATGTGCATGTGACCCTTGTACTGCGCTAGCACCCCAGCGTAGCATGACGTAGCGCCGCACTAAGTCATACAGCGTGGTGCTACGCTCATTCATGACTGTGATGCTCCAGGGTCGTGGCAGGGTCGGGCATGTGCAATGAGATCACTTTCGGTTAGGGCTGTGCTATGCCATGTGACTCCATGGCGCTAATGCACAAGTTGCTGGAGGACCCAGGGTGTGACACAGGCAGTATAGTTAAATCATGTGGCAGGGTAACAGCTGTTAAAAAGTATGTCTGGGAGGCGTAGGCAGAGTGCAGTGGTGCACAGGGACAGGCGCTGGGGGGGATGCTGAGATGGCTAATTTAGTGCAGCTTGTGCAACAATGACACAGATGCCTGTTTGAGGAGGTCAGGGAGAGTGACTTCCCACGATGCCAGGTGTGGGCATCTATAGCACGCTGCCTCACTGAACATACAGGCATCACGCGGGACACCGAAAAGTGTCGGCACCGTTTCACGGACGTGCACCACCGGCAATGCCAACATCTGGAAAGGTTCAAACAGATAGTGCATGATGGAACTGTGCCAGTGCCAGGTAGGTGCTGTCGCACGCCAAACACATATGTTACATGTCTATCTGTCTGCCAGTGTTTGCATCCTTGGGTGGTACTATGGTACAGGGTGTCTGGGGGGCACAATTGCCACAGTTGCCAGGTGTCACCCATGTTAGTAGTGGTGCTTGCGTGGTGCATGCTGTGTCCATGGGGGATACACTGCAGTCGTGTCATGCACAGCCACGTCACTTGGCCATGATGTGGGTGGCAGGTCTGGACATTGCAGGTGGGGGGACCTGCAACAGGACCATCCTGCAGCCAACACCAGTGTGGTGTGGGGGTGCTGTATGCTGGGGCTCTGTCTGCCTACACTGCAGTGCCACCATGCCTTGCGTGCCTGGCACATACTCCGTGGGCCGTGGGGAGCCCCTGTGTGGGTGCATCCTGTGTTCAGACACTGTCCCTGGGCTGCTCTGTGTGTACAGTGTTTTGGGGGTGGGCGTGCATCTTGCTGTGGCTATCGTGGTATATGCTGTGTGTTGCACTAATGCTGCTGTTATCTCTGTCCACTGTAGAGCGGATCGAGCAGCACAGCCCAGGGAGAGGGAGCCAGCAGCTGTCTCAGGAATCGATGCGGAGCAGTCCAAGAGTGCCATCCATGCTGCAGTGGGTGCAGTAGAGCAGCCCAGAGACCAGGGGCCTATTGTGTGAGTACATGTCAGTTTTCATTTGCAATGTGCTTCTGTTTTGTGTGGTTCCTTCACTGGTCTGCCATTGACTGTGATTGCGGGTTAATGACCATGAGCATCATACCATCGCTGGTGCGGCATTGTGCTGTGTTGCTCACCAGTGTTGCAGAGTGCTGCCAGTGTATGGCTGTCTGGATGCTGTACCCTGTGGCTGGGGGGGGCAGTATGGGCCTGTGTCGGCATGCACGGCTGGCATTGCCTTGTAGTCCACAATCACCGATGTCCATGTTCAGCTGTTCACTTGGTGTGTGCGGGTTCTAGCTGCAGAGCACCGCATACATTGCAGTACATGGTCCATGTGTGGCAGCATCTGGCAGCCTACCCCTCCTGGTGTGTGCGCCCTGTGGTATTGCATCTGCTGTGGGACAGTTGGCCCTGGCATGGGATGGCCATTGGCCAGACACCGTGCCTGCATTGTGATGCTCCTGCACCCCTATGGGTTGTTGTTGCACTCTGCTTTGTACATTGCTATCTGACTATGGGCAGCTTGTCCTGACGTGTGTTCTCCCATGTGCATGTTGTTGCATGGCCCACCCCCACCACCATCCTGGGGACCACCTGTGTGTCTGCACTGTCTCAGTGTGTGCAGTGCTGGGTTGGGTAGTGTCAACCGTGCCATGGTGTTGTCGGGGTCTGACGTATCTATGTCTATTGGGTATTGGGTTGTTGCCTATGTCTTTCAGGCCTGCTCTGTGGGCACCTGTTGGTTGTACCTACCATTGTGTACCTCAGCACCACATGGGGATGGCTGTCAGGACATGCTGTCCATCCCTGTATGGCTACCTGTAGCTGCACTATGCCTCCTGACTGGTTTCCCATCCTCACGTGCTCCCCCTTCCTCTTGTAGGTTCACTCTGATCCTCTTTGTGGGTAACACGGCCGGAGGAGTAAGAAGGCACAGAGGACCTCCTGAGCTCATGCACCAGCAGCACACCATCATAGAGCAGAAGGCGGTGCTCATATCAGAGATGAGGAGGGTGGCCACCGTACTGGAGGCACATCTGCCAGAACCTGCAGGATCCCAGCCATGTTGCCTTCCTGAGGACTTTGTTTACCTTGCCCACTCCCCTTTACTGGACTGTATTTCCTGTTGCTGGCTTTTTACCCCACTGTTTGTGTCCACATCCCTGTTCCCTCATGTTATGTTGCTTTACAGTTTGTTTTCTGCCCCTGTGCCTGTGTTTTTCATTTTTCATTCCTTAGTTGCTATAGTTGTCGTAGGTCGTTTGATGTAGTATAGTCAATTTTGTAGTGGTCGCGTTAGCATTAGTAGTAGTCATGGTACAGTAGTAGTAATCATAGTAGTAGTAGTTGTAGTAGTCATAGTAGTTCCTGTTGTATATAGTGGTTGTCATTATAGAGGTGTTTGCTGTGAGTTTCCTGTTCGTGTTTGTCTTATGTGTTTTCATTACTTTGCTGTTTATGTTTTGTGTTGTTGTTCACTTGTTTACCTGTTTCCTTTACTGTGCATTTGTCACATTATACATATCTTTTACATATTTGCCCTGTGCCCTGTGTCATTGTTGGGTGCATGGCTTTTACGACAGTGTTGTTCTGTTCTTTGGTTCTTTCCCTGGGTTGTGGTGCTCTCTGGTCACTCCCATGGCTGGGTTTGTATCAGTGTTTGGGTTCTGCACTGCTGTCTCCTCCTGTGATCCCTTTCCAGCCTGTGCTCCTTTACCTGTGGTCCAGGGCATGGCGGCTCCATCTGCACTGTGTTCCTGTGGGTGTTTGCACTGCCTGGGTACTATATTCAGTGTTGTCTTATTTGCTATATTCAGTGCTGTCTTAATCCCGAGCTATATTTGCACTGAACTCCCAGCCCAGTTTGCCTGGCTTCCTTAGCATGCTATATTCAGCAGGTTTAGTACCGGGCTATTCCTTTTGAATATGGCAGGCGATGTGGTCCAGGCACTTTTTGCACGCTGTGCTGCTTTGGCCTCGGGACAAAGTTTTGACTATCTGGTCCGGAGTGTGCAAATATCAAGAAGATATTTGCCCACTCCCTCTGTCAGCCTTTTTCAGATCTTTAGTAGTGACTCTATGACTTGCTTTGATAACTTACTAATTTGCTGAAATGATAAAAATATTTTTAGATAAGTCTTGTGCTCTGTGTATGACAGCGATTCAGTTTTTAAAATCTAGGTTCATTTTGTCATTGTTTTTACCTTTACTGACTTTTGCCTTTGCCCTCATGTTCATTGTTCCTTGATGGTCCCCGTTTCATTCTCTTTCACCCCTTCCCCAGCCCATACCATAAACTTACTCTTTTCTTCTCCCACTCCCCTTTTTCCCTTTCCTGTCCCTTCCTGTGTTGTTTTCTCTTATGTGCACATACTGTATTTTGTGAATGGTATATATTTATTATTAATACTGGGCATTTATAGTGAACTGGCAATCTGTCACTTTAAACATGTTGTTTACACACTGCTATTTTGCAGAGCTTGAAGAGCACTTAGAATTATGAGTATTTGCACATTATGTCTGCTGTCCCTTTAACTGTGATGTTTAAAATGGGACTGTTAGAAGGTGACATGGGTCTTTAGGAAGTGCTTGATTATTGGTGTGAAAACATTTTGCCATTGATGGTTGGGGGAGCTATGTACTGTCTGCTGCTTTGATGAATGAATAAAGTCATATTATATACTGTTTGATTACAAACAAGCATTTGTCAATGCCGAATGTTATCTTGCTGACATTGGCATCGGTAGCACAGTAGTTGAGCAGATGCATAATAGGAATGGCAGTGAAGTATGAAAATGACATCAACCCCACATCACCCTACAGAGACTGACAGGCACTGAGGTGTGCCTTTGGGAATCGGCCATAATGTTCATGGCATTTCAGCTCACCCTACCCTGCAGTGCGACAAATATCACATTGTGCCTTGGGGTCCTGGGGCCTTACGCTCACCCCAATCGGCCATTACACTCATGGTATTTTACCTCATCCTATCCTGCAGACACCACCAAGTGCTGAGGTGTGCCTTGGGGTGTTCGGCTTTACAGTCACCCCATTTCACAAGGACATACACTGAAATGGGTGCAAGAGAATGGGGTGAACTGTGGGGCCGAAGAGTCCAAGGCACACCTTGATGCCTGTCAGTGGCTTGAGGGTGGGGGGTGGAATGGCGTGAGCATGATAGTCGGCAATGCAAAGGCATATCCCTGACACCTGTCAGTCTGTACAGGGTGGGACGTTATAGTTAGAAACCCTAATGCCCAGCTGTTTGTTGGTATTTGCACTACAAATTTGCAACATGGCATGTTTGTGACCCCCCCATCTCATGAAAATGTTTGGGACCTCTGCTCATGAACAGTCGCACTGTGATTTTGTTAATCTGTGCCGAACGTTGATTTCTCACAGCGACCGCACCATTCTGCGCCAGTTGTGGAATAAGACCATTCAGGCAGGATGCAAAAAATGACAGCTGTACCATTCATAGGTAGGTGTGAAGAGATGGCAGTGTTGAAAATCTTGAGTGAAAATATTAAAAATGCTTGAATTTACGAACATACGTAGAAACTGCACAATGCACACTCGCAACACAGTCATTTAGTGGAATTATTTCACCAAATTTTCAACATAGGCATTTTGGGACCTCTGCTCATGAACACTGTTATGATTTTCTTCATCTGTCCTGTTCGATGATTTCCCACAGCGACTGTGCCATTGTGCGCCAGTTGTGCAAAAACACATTTCGGACAGGATGTGGAAAATGACAGCTGTACAGTTCATAAGGAGGTGTGTAAAACTGACAATGTTGTAAATGTTGAGTGAAAATATTACAAAATCTTGAAGTTATGAGTGCATGTGGAAACTGCGCAACGCACGCTTGTAACATACTCATTTTGTGGACTTTTGTCACCAAATTTTTAATGCACACCCTTAACACAGTCATTTAGTGGAATTATTTCACCAGATTTTCAACATAGGTATTTTAGGACCGCTGCTCATGGACAGTGTCACTGTGATTTTCGTAATCTGTCCCGAACACTGATTTCCCACAGCGACTGTGCTATTCTGCTTCAGTAGTGCGAAAACACATTTCGGACTGGATGTAAAAAATGACATCTGTACTGTTCATAAGGAGATGTGGAAAAATGCCAATGTTGAAACTCTGGAGTGAAAATATTACAGATTTGCGAAGTTATGAGCATGCGTGGAAACTGCGCAATGCACGCTCGTAAAACAATCATTTTTTTGTCTTTTTCACCAAATTTGCAACATAGGCTTTTTGAGAGCCTTCCTCATGAACAGTGGCACTGCCATTTTGTTAATCGGTCCCAAAAGGTGATTTCACACAGTGATGGCGAAATCACCTTTCGGGACCAAATAACGCCACGACAGTGACTGAATTCATGAGGAGGGGTCCCAATAACCCCATGTTGAAACTCTGGTGCCAAAATTCCGAAAAATGACCAAGATATGCACCAAAGTTGGAAAGCCCTATTTATACCATTATACAGCTTACTGGCATTTCTTCAGTTCGCGGTCGGATCTGAGGAGTGCAGACGTGTTCCCGGTCCACCGAAGATCATTGCACTGGGCTCCGGAGGTAAGTATGGGGTGAGGGGGTGTGGGGAGGCAGGGTGTGCAGACGGGTTGGGGGAGGAGCTGCTGGACTCGACAAGGGACCATTTTCTGGTTTACAGGGTAAAAAAAAAACATTGTGGGGCTGTTTTTGTTTTTACAGGTGCAATTGGCACACTGGGATGGGCTCCCAGCATGCCACCTAACTGTTTGGAGGGGCCTGTAGCCGATGGGGGATTGGGCACCCCCACCGGCCATACAGAGGTGGGGGATTACATGAGCCAAAGGGGATTGAGCACCCCATCGGCACACAAGAAATGGGGGGGTACATCATGCCAATGGGGACTGGGCACCCCCGTTGGCTTTCACAGATAAAAGGAGGCAGCTGTTCCTCGGTTTCTCTAGGGACTGAGAAGCTAACGGGGAAGCTGCCACCATTTTGCTTGCCCAGAGCAGGCAAGCAGTAATTGGCAGCTGCAATCAGGGACCATTGCATTGCGCTCCCTGATTGCAGCGGCTAATTTCTTAGAAGGTTGTGGAACATTTTTTCAACTGCTGTCACAGAAAGTGTGCTATGCCATTAGTGCCACAGAGCCCAGCCTCAAAAAGCAGTGACACCATTGGCTGCACCAGGACTGCACCTCCGAAATCTGCTTCTCAACTGAAGCAACCACAATATGTTGTCTGTGCTGCATGCACAAGACAACATAAAGAGGTACTTTAAGAAACTGTAAGATGACTTTGCATCAACATTATTGGGCAGGGACAGGTGATGCTTTAGATCATCATCAAGTGTAACTGATTTGGCAATACTGCTAACTCATGCCCCACCAACTGGACTAGAGACAAAAGCACTAAACTCATCACCCCCATTACCCACACCTTCAAAGACAGTAATTTTGGGAAGGGCCAGAAAAAACACTGCAGTGCTAGTACAAGGGTAAACATGTTTAAAACAACAAAGCTACAACTCGCGGCTCAAGCAATAAATGTTAACAAGTACTGTAAAACTGAGAGGGATGGAAAACTGCAAGGTGTAGATGCCTGCTGGTGACTCCCACCACTCCAGTGGGAGCCACTCACATGGAGAGCTGCTCCATAGAGAGCTGCTTGAGTGGCTCTCATTTTATGGAAGGAGACCCTCATCCGCCGTGATGTCACACACTCCAGCTAAACAATTCCAGAGCTGACTGCTGCCACCAAGTCAGCAAGGCCAGAGCTGGAAACGGGAGCCAGCCAGGTTAAGTTACTCACTTGCTGGGGAGGGATGGCAGGGAGACCAGTGATAGCTTCAGGTCATGCAAACTAGGTTGGAACCAAGAAGTCCATAAAATGCTGCCACTACTGCTACTGCTTCATGATCCCGGCATAAGGCACCAACTCTCCTGTTTCAGAAATGGACAAATCCAATGTTGGCAGCAGAGGTGCATGTGTTGCTGACCACATATCTGGCTAAGATGGCCAAATAGGGTAGTCAGCCCTTCTGCTTCCCTCCATTCCACTGGCGATAAGGGGAAGATGTGCTGTATCCAGAAGTAAAATGTAATAGGAACATTTTTCAGAAAACACAGAAAAAATGAGCAAACATATTATTCAAAAATCTCCATGCGAAGCTCAGCAAATATTATACAAACTATGAAATCTCATGGGCAACTCTGAACAGAGGTCAGCACCATACTCAGGGCATCAGTTTTCAGAGACCTTCTGGAGAGTGCAGTGCTGCAACATCTGCACACACCTCTCTGGGTTGAAGGAGGAGGTCACTAGACTCCAGGCTGAGTTGACTAAGATTCAGGGGATCTCTTCCCTCACCCAAAGGTCACCAAGTCTGCCACTGTTACCTAAGAGGATGCCAGGAAGGAAGGAAGGGTTGGGGTGGTGAGACAGAGGTGCATTCCTCAACTGGCACAACTACGTAATTCCTACACACTCTGGCTGGGGGGGGGAACTGCCGGGAGGAGGCCCCCAGAGTAGTGGCCAGGGAGGATGTGGGGGCCCTACATAGTAGAGACCCAAAGGAGGGTGGTGGAGGACCCCAGAAGAGAAAGAAGCAACTTCTGGTGGGTGACTCAATTGTGAGGGGGGTAGATTTGGTAAGGTACCTGTTCACCACCATGGCCCAGAGGGATGGGAAGCAGATCCTGAGGATTGCCAGGACAGCAGGATGGGAGGGAGAGCTGGATGTCATTGTCCGCTGGGGGACTAATGACCTGGCTAGACACACAGCTGGTGGTAGTGCAGGTTGGGTTTAGGGAACTGGGGAGGGGTATTAGACAGGTAGCTCATTCAGTGGCTTTTGTGAGGTGCTATCGGTGTATGACAGGGAAAAGGAGAGGAATCTCCACACCAGGAGCTTCAACCCATGGCTGAAGGAATGGTGCAGAGAGGAAGGGTTCAGCTACATCGGGGACTGGGGACCCACATGTGAGGATGAGGGCCTATACATGGGTGATGACATGCATCCTTCTGGCAGGGGAACTCCAGTCCTCAGTGGATGGTTTAAATATTACTTTGATGAACCAAATCTCTGCATCAAACACGTGAGCAAAAGTAAGCAGAAAAAGAGATCCTTATGGTTCTCGAAAGAGGTGAAGAAAAAGGTAAAGGCTAAAAGGGTAGCATTCAGAAGGTATAAGGAGATGCAGAGGGAGGAGGATGGGGAGGTGTATCAAAGGAAACAGAGGAAAGCAGGGAAAGCAGTAAGAAGCACAAAGGCAAAAACTGAAGAGAGAATAGCCCAGGAGGTAACAAAAGGGGACAAGACGTTTTTTAGGTATGTAAGTGGAACGAGGAAGACCGGGGTGCGATGGTATGGTTAAAAAGGGATGGGGGGACTGTGCAGAGGAGGACCAGGAAAAGGCAGACATCCTGAACAAATACTTCTGTTCAGTGTTCACAGAGGAAAGAGAAGGTGAGGGGCCACAAAAAAGTAACAGAAGCTTTGGAGGGAGGGAGGGAGGTGGACAGACTCCATAATCTGAAAGTGAACAAAGCAATGGGGCTAGATGGGGTGCATCCGAAGGTATTGAGAGAGCTCAGGGCAATACCGGCTGCACCTCTGACAGTTCTAGTTAACAGCTCACCTGAAACAGGAGTGGTTTTGGAGGACTGGAGGAGGGCAGATGCAGTCCCACTACACAGAAGTGGCAGTAAGGAGGAGGTTGGTAATTACAGGCCAGTTAGCCTGACATTGTTGGTGAGAATGTTAATGGAATCATTGCTGAAAGAAAGGACTATGGAATATTTTGAATTCAGTGGATTATAAGACCAGAGGCAGCATGGTTTCACAGGGGGGCGGTCATGTCAAACGAATCTGATAGATTTCTTTGACTAGGTG
The DNA here is from genome assembly GCA_016271365.2 of Neoceratodus forsteri. Classification (NCBI taxonomy): domain Eukaryota; kingdom Metazoa; phylum Chordata; order Ceratodontiformes; family Ceratodontidae; genus Neoceratodus; species Neoceratodus forsteri. The sequence goes on along the minus strand of CM028133.1, from coordinate 76,676,670 downwards.
ACAAAGGATTTAAATCAGGATGAAGTGGTGGAGATGATCTACCCAGACTTCAGTCAGGCTTCTGACACTGTACCACATAGGAGACTAGTAAGCAAGCTGGGTAGTTTAGGAGTGGTTCCATAGGTGGTAAACTGGATAAGAAATTGGTTAGGGGAGAGGCGACAGAAGGTAGTGGTAAACAGAGTTCACTTCAGTGAAGAGAGGGTGACCAGCAGCATGCCTCAGGGATAAGTGATGGGGCCGGTCCTCTTTAATGCCTTATTTTATTAGGGCTGTAGGTAGGCAGAGCCTACAGCCCTATTGCATCGGCTCTAAAAATGAGCTACAGGATTCAGACCTTGGAACACTTCCTTTGGAGTTTTCAATTGATCCTTCCACCTGTGCTGCAGACTGAACATCTATCCAGAGCACAATCAAATAGATTCATTCTAGTTCCTTCAAAAGCCTAGGGATTAAGAAACAAATGCTCTGGAGAATCACCTCTCCTCCCCAACCTTATAGTGCCTCAGTGAGTACAAGATACACATGTTTTCATTTGAATCCAACTTGGTAAACAGCTGCATCCTTCTACCCTGTCTGCAGTATATAGCATTCTTTCTAGAGCCCCTTAAATAACTGTGCCTCTTAAAAGAGCTCAAGGCAGTATTGGCTGTAATTTCTATTGAAGCACATTCATCATTTCAAGAGCATGTAAGATGAACAGCTATGGAGCAGTTAACTTCCATAAACAATGAAAAAATTATTTTTCAGTGGCACTTCTTTTTCTGCACTCTAGCACATTAACCTGTCTGTAGTATATGTGTTGATTTCCTCCAAAATGTGTATTTAAAACAAAGATGTTTATAATAATTAGTTAATGAAGCTGTGTGCCTTTTCTGGTATTTTAATGGTTTCAACTCCCCCTGTTCTCAGATTTCCTTGCAATACATTTGAGTCTTAACCTTTGATTATGCTGGTCATTAATCTTCAGCCTTCTTGTGTGCTTTTATATACGTAAACACTGACATTTTATTTTCTTCTTCAGTACCATAAAAACATTGTGTTTTTGCAGAGTTTTTTTGCAAATTCCTTACCTCTTTCATTTAATTTTTCTGTCCAGTGTCCATCTCCAAATTTACATTTTTTATTTCTATTTGATCATGTTTCACAGCATGTAAATCTATCAACAGTGGCAGCTCCAGCTTCTGTTGGTTACCAGGTCACTGGCTGTGCACTACAGTTGGAAGCCAGGGCACCTATTGAAACCAGAATGAACCAGAATTGAAACCAGAATGGAAAGCATATGTGCATATTCATGCATGCTTCTTGGAGTATTTGAACTAATGATGAATGTTATGTCTCTAAAAATAACAATGCAAATTCCATTTTATTTTTTTACAGGAGATGGCACTGCTTCTCCTGTCTTGGGGTGGGGGTACGGATGGCCGGGCTTCTAATGGCTTGGGATGGATGGCTCTGCTTCTCCTGGCTCAGGAAGGGGGGAATGGCACTGCCCCCTGCTTTCTCTAGTGGGAGAAGCTGGGCCTCATGACCCAGAAGATAGGGCCACCCCCCAAGCCACGAAAAGTAGGGTCACCCCCAAGCCAGGAGAAACAGGGAGATACCATTTCCCAAGCCCAAACAAGCAGGGCCACCCTCACCCCTCCCCAAGTGGGGAGAATCAGGGCTCCCCCCACCAGGAAAAGCAAAGCTGTTCTCCCTGGGGCAGGAGAAGTAAAGCCTTCCCCATCACCCGAACAAGAAGAAATGGCCATCCCAACCCTTCACAGCAGGTATCCACCTACCAAAATGGTCCTCAATGGATAGGCCACCCACAGTGGCAGGTCAGGAGATCAAGGGCCATGCATTCTCTCTTTTAAATCTCTCCCCCTCCTCTCCCCACAGTACGGAGACATTTTCAAATAAACTCATCCACTTACCTTAATGAAAAGGCACAAGCAGTCAGAACCCTGTCACTCTGGTTCTGCAGGCAGTTTCTTTCTTGGCTGTTTTTGCTGTTGGCAGAACTTTTCTTGAGGGTCTGACTCTGTGCTGCAGCTACTGGCTGAGCAGGGTGGCTAGCTGGTTCTGCACTCTCTCATTACTGACCAGACTGTGCTCTAGTATTTTATGAAAAAAGCACAGCATAGTACAGCTCTCTTAAGGTTAGCTATACTGCTGGGTTGGGGGGAGCTTCTGTACTGCAGCTTGTAAGCAATGACAATGCAGTTCTAGTTTGGTGGGCATGGCACCATAGGCTGGGTGACTCCTGATTCAGGCAGCTCCAACAGTTACCAGAAGCCAAGCCACAGTGCCACTCACTGCCCCCAACACTGGGTGCCCAATTATGGGGTAGAGTGGTAAACAAAAATGAAATCAAGTAGCCACTTGCTGCTCAACCCCGTTGCCACCAGACTTCCCCAGTTCTAGCACCAAGTCCCTAAACCTAGAGTCAGACAGTAAATTTAAAAAAGTAAGCAAACAATGACAGCCAAACCCCAGTGCTGCCAACCCTCCATTCTAACACTGGGTGCCCAGCCCCCTGGCCCAACAGTCAATGAAAAAAAGTAATCAGACAATGGGCGCCCATCTACAGTGATGTTTTAGAAAGAAACATTAGTTGTTTTCTGCATTAATCCATTGTAGCATTGCTTCCTGCTATTCATTGTACTATTGCACATTTGTGTACTTGCCTCTTGTACATCAAATAAAAAACTGTGTTATTCCATAGTCAGCAGTAAAACTTGAACCTGCTTAATAGAAAAGCACATGGGAATTCATAGGATGAATACTAAAAACAACAAAAGTGCAGTAGTGCAATGAATATCAGGGAGCAATGCTATGCCAGATTGGGGCAAAAACAGCTAACGTTTCACTCCAGAAGCAGAGTTTTATCAGAGTTAGTAACTTAATGCAGAAATGCCCTTATATTGTCTGGCACTAGGTCTGAATAGCACATGTATGAACATCGCTGTCAATAAGAGCACCTTCCATACAGCATTAAGCAGAACAGTGGCAGGAACAAATGCAGCAAGTAAAGACAATGCCACTGGTAGCAGTCACAAAGCACACTGATGACTGCTACCAATCCAAACACTTATTTTAGTGGGGGCTCTGCCCCCCTCCTACATACACTCCTTAACTAATCAACTCTGAATTGGAGTTAGATTACGGGTAGAAAAACAAAATTTTGAATGCCAGGATTAGAACCCTGCTCTCCACCACCACTATAACCAGGCAGCTTCATGTCTCAGTCCTCTCTGCCACAGGAGCAGCTCATCCACCATTTTTGATTTCTCAGCCCTTGTCTTCTTCCTAGTACTATGGACAGCAATCTGGATAGTGCTTACTGCACAGCACCGCTTAAAGGAGTAGTCCGCCCAGAATCTGCAAAAAACATATGTTATGCAGAGTGTTTTAATATGCATGTTAAGTCCTAGTGTGTCCTCCCCTTTGTCTGCTACAAGGAGGTTTTCCCTAAACTAGCCTGCTAGCTGTATGATAGTTTTACGACCCTTGGGGATCTCCATCACAAATGGGCTTATTGGCTTTTTTTCTCCTACGATGCACCCTGTCTCATGTGACAATGATGTAGCCAAGCCCTTAGATTTAGCATGTGTACTGCTTTAAAATCAGTTTAAAATCACTTCACAACAGCAGAGCTTTGTAACTATTCTTATCCAGGGAGCACAAATGGCATCAGTTACAGTTTAAGCAGATACCTAAGAGCAAGCTAATTGGGGTTTCAGTAAGACAACAGTTACTAAATATCTCTAATTCACTATTTTTGTTTTCTATGTGCATCAGTTCTAGCTAGCAGGAGTGTTTTAATTTAAAACTTTTAATTTTATCAAACTATACACAACCATAACAGCACAGAAACTGCCTAGATCATCAGTACTATAATTAATAAAGACTCTAGCTGTTTTCTTACAGAAACCCCACTCAGATGTCAAATATTTGTTAAACTGTAAATGCAGGTATCAGCATTCTATTAACAGTTGGTGCTGATTTTGCTCTGTGACAAGATTTTCATATTTTTTATTTTATTTTATTTATTTTTTTACAAATGAAGTGTATAGTATGAAGCTGCAGCCTAGAGACTACAAAATACTTTGAAGTCAGCTTTTCTCCTGCCTGTGGTACGGTATGAAAGCAATAGGATGACAGTGACTATTCCAGCTACACATTTGGTTCTATTTTACAATGGTTCACTGCACTACACATTTAGTGTATCACACTTTTTCAAATAATAAAACTAATATTCTCCAAACTAAATAACTCACACATACATAGTTTTGTACTTTATTAAAAAGATACTTCACATTTGTAACAAAAATAAATAAATAAATAAAGTGATGTCACAGAGCAAAGTCGGCCCTAACTCCCAGTTCCTTCTAGCAGAATGATGGTACCTACGTTTATGGTTTACAAATACTTGAGAGCTGAGTAGGTGTTCTGTAAGAAAACAGCTACAGTCTTTACTAATTATAGCATTGGTGATCTGGGGCAATGTCTGTGCTTTTTATAGTTGTGTGTAGTTTGATGAAATAACATTTTAAAATGAAAACACTTACTACTAGCTAGACCTGACACACACCAAAAACACAAATGATGAGTTAGAGCTATTTAACAGCTGTTTTCTTACAGAAACCCCAGTTAGCTTGCTCTCAGGTATCTACTAAACTGTAACTGATGCCATTTGTGCTCCCTGGATAAGAACAGTTACAAAGCTCTGCTGTTGTGAACTAATTTTAAAGCAGTGCACATGCTAAATCTAAGAGCATGGCTACATCACTGTCACATGAGCCAGGGTGCATCATGGGAGAAGGAAAGCCAATAAACGTATTTGTGATGGAGATCCCCAGGGGTTGTAAAACTACCATACAGCTAGCAGGCTAATTTAGGAAAAACTCCTAATAGCAGACAGACGGAAGGACATACTAGGACTTAACATACATATCAAAACACTCTGCATAACATGTTTTTTGAAAATTCTGGGTGGACTACGCCTTTAATCCCTGTCTCTGTCTGTGGTACGCCATTCAGACATCGCTGTTTTTTCCTTATGCTATATTTGTAGCACTACTGTAACCAGTTATTACATTATTGACCACCAGTGATGTGTACACATAAAAAGTTTGAAACAATGAATATGATGCATCCTCAGGCTACGAGGAGGAACTTATAAAATTACAACCGGCAAATAAGGTAATGAAAAGTATATCAAACCTGGTTTAAACTACCCAAAAGGCATATTTTCCCAGTTGGTTAGTGCATGTAGTTATAAAAACAGCTTTACACATAAATTACAATATCAGGAAATATAAACCGTATAGAAATACATTTTGTGGATGCTTGAGTGAAGCAATTAGGATATAAAATTGACAGGTATTCATTTATATACCACAGCTCTTGAGAGACATTTTCTTTAGAACTGTGCAACCAATGAACTCTGCAGCACAATGATTCCAGATATCAGGAATCTATTCTAAAACATTAGATAACAAGCATTTGTCAATGCCGAATGTTGATTGTATTGATCCATTGCGCTCGCTCACTGCCCCTCTGTCACGTGCTCATTCTGTTTCTCCCAGCGCTGCAGGCTGCTCTTTTGCACTGGGCTCCTGCCTGCATTGACACCTTTTTCCTGCCCACAAAGAAATCCGCAGCTGTTCCAACAGAGCTCCATTGAGGTGGCTCACTCCCCCTCTCTCACTTGCTCATTCTGTTTCTCATGGCACTGCAGGCTGCCCTTTTGTACTGGGCTCCTGCCTCTGTTGGTGGCTTTTTCTGCCCACAAAGAAATCTGCAGCAGTCCTGACACAGGTCCATTGAGCTTGCTCACTCCCCCCTCTCACTCGCTCGTCCGTTTCTTCTGGCACTGCAGGCTGGCCTTTTGTACTGGGCTCCTGCCTGCACTGGCAGCTTTTTCTGCCCACAAAGAAATCTGCAGCAGTAGCGATAGAGCTCCGTTGAGCTCGCTCACTCCCCCTCTCTCACTCACTCATTCTGTTTCTCCTGCCACTGCAGGCTGCCCTTTTGTACTGGGCCCCTGCGTGCATTGCTGCCTTTTTCTGCCACAAAGAAATCTGCAGCTGTCCTGCCAGAGCTCCGTTGAGGTCGCTCACTCACTCACCCTGTCTCACTTGCTCATTCTGTTTCTCCTGGTGCTGAAGGCTGCCCTTTTGTACTGGGCTCCTGCCTCTGTTGGCACCTTTTTCTGCCACAAAGAAATCTGCAGCAGTCTCAACAGAGCTCTGTCGACCTTGCTCACTCCCACCTCTCTCACCCGCTCATTCCATTTCTGCCAGCGCTGCAGGCTGCCCTTTTGTACTGGGCTCCTGCCTGCATTCCCACCCTTTTCTGCCCACAAAGAAATCCGCAGCAGTCATGATAAAGTTCCGTTAAGCTCGCTCAATCCCCCTCTCTCACTTGCTTGTTCTGTTTCTCCTGCCGCTGCAGGCTGCCCTTTTGTACTGGGCCCCTGCATGCATTGCTGTCTTTTTCTGCCCACAAAGAAATCTGCAGCAGTCCCAACAGAGCTCCGTTGAGCTCACTTACTCCCCCTCCCTCACTCGCTCGTTCTGTGCCTCCCAGCACTGCAGGCTGCCCTTTTGTACTGGGCTCCTGCCTGTATTGGTGCCTTTTCCTGCCCACAAAGAAATCTGCAGCAGTCCCGACAAAGCTCAGTTGAACTCGGTCACTCCCCCTCTCTCATTCATTCGATCCTAATCTGTTCCAAACACTGATTTCCGACAGCGACTGCAGTATTCTACGCCGGAAGCGTGAAAACATATTTTGGCCAGGATGTGAAAAATGATAGCTGTACTGTTCATAAGGAGGTGTGAAAAAATGCCAGTGTTGAAAATCTGGCGTGAAAATATTACTAATTTGCGAAGTTACAAGGGTGCGTGGAAACTACACAATGCACACCCGTAACACTGTCATTTTATGGAGTTTCATCACCAAATTTTCAACATAGGCATTTTAGGACCTCTGCTCATGAACATTGTCACTGTGATTTTCTTAATGTGTCCCAAACACTGATTTCCCACAGTGACCGCGCTATTGTGCACTGGAAGAGCGAAAACACATTTCGGCCAGGATGTGAAAAATGACAGCTGCACTGTTCATAAGGAGGTGTGGAAAAATGGCAACGTTGAAAATCTGGAGTGAAAATATTGCGAAGTTGCAAAGGTATGAGCATGCGTGGAAACTGCGCAAAGCACACTCGTAACACACTCATTTTATGGACTTTCGTGACTGAATTTTCAACATAAGTATTTTAGGACCTCTGCTAATGAACAGTGTCACTGTCATTTTCATAATGTGTCCCGAACACAGATTTCCCACAGCAACTGCGCTATTCTGCGCCAGAATGGTGAAAACACATTTCAGCCAGGATGTGAAAAATGACAGCTGTACTGTTCAGAAGGAGGTGCAGAACAATGGCAATGTTGAAAATCTGGAGTGAAAATATTGCAAATTCGCAAAGTTACGAGCGTATGCAACGCACACTCATAAAACAGTCATTTCTTGGATGTTTTCCACCAAATTGCAACATAGACTTGTTGAGAGCCACCTCATGAACATTGGCACTGTTTTCATTTAGGTGTCCTGAAAGGTGATTCCGCGCAGTGACCACAAAATCACCTTTCAGGATCGATAAACGCCTTGACAGTGGCTGAATTCATGTTGAAAATCTGGTGCCAAAATTCCTAAAAATACCAGAAATATGCATTAAAGTTGAAAAAACCCTATATATGCCATTATACAGCTTACTGGCATTTCCTCAGTTCGCGGTCAACTTTGAAGAGTGCAGATGTGTTCCCGGTCCACTGAAGATCATCGTGCCAGACTCTGCAGGTAAGTTTGGGGTGAGGGGGGTGTGGGGAGGCAGAGCGCGCAGAGGGTGGGTGCGGGTTGTGGAAGGGGCCAGGGAGACTGCGAGGGACCGTTTCCTTTTTTGTACAGGTTAAAAAAAAATCACGGGACATTTTTTTTCTTTACAGGGAAATGTGGCACACTGGGGTGGGCTCCCAGCATGCATGCCAATGGAGTGTTTTTTTACGGGCAGCTGTAGCCAATGGGGATTGGGCACCCCATCGACACAAAGGGAGGCGCCAGAGCCAGCGGGATTGGACACCTCGGCTCAAATCTAGTGTTTTTGCGGGGAACATTATGCCGACGGGAGTGGGCTCCCTATCAGCCAATCAAACTGGGAGGGGACATAAGTCGCCGGGGAGTGGGCTCTCCCAGCAACTTAAACTCAGACGGGACTGAAGCCGATGGGGATTGGGGCCCCTGTCGGCAAACAAAAACTGTTCTTGGGGGCACATGCTGCCGAGGGGGATTGGACACCCCCTCGGCAGTGGGAATTAATTAATATTGTTTGTGAACATGGCAGCAAGCCGCCGCCATGTTCACAAACAATATTACACTTGGCAACGTTTCACCCAGCAATGACGGGTCGCTCCCTCCATGCAGTGGAATGGCTGACGCTGCAATGATGAGGTGGCCCCTGATTGCAGTGGCTGAAACATTTCAAGGTAGTGGAAAGCTGGCTAAACTAGTGTCAACAGCAGCATGCCACAGTATTGGGGAAAGTGGGCCAAGTCTTTAAATGCTGTGGGGGCATTGGCCACAACAGTGCTGCGCCTCCACAACCTGTTTCTGGCAAGCTGCCACAATATGTTTCTTGCACATGCACGCAATCAACATAAAAAGTAGGATATTATTATATCAGATGCTCAGCCATAATGGATCTAATACCTTGGAGGCTCACTACAGCCCAGGTGTGAATGATTTCTATAGACAATCTTTATTTCCTGTATATAAAGGTGGCAGGCATACTTTGCAACTGAAGTGTTTTTTTATTGTATTATAGTGGCAGTTATCTAAAAGTTGCCTACCTCGAGGTACCACTGAGGCACTCAAGTTGCAATTTGCAGTGACTGTAATGTGATTTTGCCTCATTCTGCCTCAATTTACCTAGGTATGCCTCTGTACTTAGAAACCTCTAAGCATACCTCAGTACTGAGACACTTTTTTATGGCTGCCACTGTATGATTGACTAAATGAGCACCTGATATAATAATGTCCTGCTTTTTATTGTTTTTTAGAATACATGCCTGACATTTGTATTTTGTATCGCAGAGTTCACTGGATCCACAGTGATAGAGAAAATGTCTCTCAAAAGAAGGAATACATATGAATGAACACCTAAACATTTTATATCCTCGGTGCATCACCCCAAGATGTGCAAAATGGACTTCCATATACAATTATATTTACTGGTATTGTGTTTTGTATGTGAAGTTTTTTAAATATTTTCATCTACTAACCAACTGTTGAAAATATGCCTTGTGGGTAGTTAATACCAGGTCTGATGTTACACTTTTCATTACCTTTATTGCCAGCTGTAACTTTATGAGCCTCCTCGTATCCTAAGGATGACCCACATTCCTCTCCTGCAGCCCTATGGGCCCTGGCCAGAGTTTGTTTATTTATTCATGACTTTGATTACTGGGTAAGTGCACTGGTCTGAGGGACCATTTTCAGGCATGGCCCAGGTCATGGAGATGGCACTGAAAACATACAATACAAACATGAGAAACAGCAGTTACAGTGAATGTGTACAACAATATCAAACACAGCTACAGAGAGGGAATTGCAGCATACAAATGGTACAGATACAGGTAGTCTTGTAACATAATGACTTAACAGATCCCCCCACCCACCAGCATATAGGCAAGGTACCCTTAAATAAAACAGGCTAAAATGAGAGGAAGAGGTTAGAGGTTACAGGGTAAACTCATAGACAGTGGCTAGGAGTTGGGGTGTGGAGGACACAGAAGGTCAGGGAGGGCTATACAGGTGAGCAGTGACAGCTAGTTTCCACCAGAAGCCAGGCTTTAAGGTGGGATTTAAAAATCAGATGTAAACTAGATGAATGTGGAAGTGCAGGAACACCATTCCAGAGAGAGGGGGCCACAGCTGATAGGGCTTTCCCTTCCATGTTGGTGGAGACTCTTGGAACCCAAAGGGGAGGGATGGTGGAAGAGCAGAGACTCCTGGATAAGGTTCTGACCTTGAGGAGGGATGACAAAGGGGACACTTTCCCTCTCCTAATTGTATTGTCCACAATGCAGCCAAGGGCAAACTCAAAGTGGCCTTGAAGAGGAAGCCAGCCAAGTGACCGATAGAGGTCATGGTGGTGGTTAGAGAACGGAGCCAGGAGAGCAAAGCTGCATGCACTGTTGTACACTGATGTAAGTCTAACTCAGGGCAGAGGACATGCCTGAATAGATGGGGGAATAGTTATCAATGATGGGGAGCAGATTGCCTTGGACGATAGCTAGGCAACCCTCTAGGGACAGGTAATGTTTTAGGTACTAGACAGACCCAAGGTTTTTATTTACCCTGTGAACTACAAGGTTGATGTGTTCAGAGAAGGAGATGGAGGGGTCGAGCATAACCCCCAGGTATTTAAAGGTGGCAATATTCTCAAGGGCTGGAGAGTATATATGGAGGAAACAGTAAGATTTGTGAGTTTGGGCAAGTTAAGGTTTAGACCCAAACATATGGTCTTGGTTTTTTTTTTCATTAACCAAGAGCAGGTTGGATGTGAACCAACTGTGGGCAGAGTCGTACTTCTGGGTGAGAGAGGGACTTATCACTGTGAAAGAGGGCACAATCATCTGCATATAGAAGGGAATTGCAGTTGATACTATCTGAAGGGAGGGAGTTAACAAAAATAGAAAAAAGTAGGGGGCCCAGAATGGAACCCTGGGGAACGCCAGTTGAGACTGGCAGGGCAGGGGAGATGTTGACCCAATACACACGGATTGGGAGTGGCCTGAGAGGTAGCTCCTAAACCAGTTTGAGGTCTCATAAGAGCAACTAAGTAGGTGTAGCTTGGAGTAGAGGAGGGAGTTGTTGACCATGTCAAAGGCCTTGGTTAGGTCCATAAAGACAGCACCGGTGGCACACCCCTGATTCATGTTAGTAAGGATGTGGTCAGTAAAGAGTGCCAGGGCCATGGTGGTGCTGTGGCTTTTGCAAAAATCACGCTGCTGACTGCACATGAGGTTGTGCTTCTCGATGTGTTCCAACAGTTGGTGATGGACAGTTTTCTCAAGGAGCTTGCTTAGGTGGGGGAGGATAGCTACAGGGTGATTATTGTCAGAAGAGTGGGGATCATCACCTTTGAAAATGGGTACCACATTAGCAGATTTCCAGGGGTCTGACATGGAGGAGGTGGACAGGGCCAGGTTAAAAATGAAAGTGAGGGATTTGGTGATTGCCAGGGAGATGAGCTTGAACAGGACAGGGGAGAGGCTGAACTGGGGGAACCCCGGTTAGGGAGACCCTTAATGAGTTTGGAGGTATCCTTAAGGGAGATGGTCCTGAAATAGAAGGAGGGTGGCACCGTGAGGGGAAGAGGAGGTCTGAGAGTTTGTGCAGGTTACCAGGTTAGTAAGTTGACTGCCAGGAAGCTTGCTGAGGTGAGCTATGAGATCAGTGAATTTCATATTGAAAGTCTGGGATACCTCAGGTGGTGCAGTCGGAGGGCCAGTAGTGGAATTCAGTTGCATAACAGGACTGTTAGTGTAGGAATTAAGAAGGGAGCTAATGGAGCCCCAGAATTTCCTAGGATTACCAAGGCTTTCCCTCTGGAGTTTGAGCTAGTAGTTCCATTTCAGGGATTAGGCCATGTGATTACTCTGATTACGCAGGTGCCTGTACTTATTCCACAGGGCAGGGGGGGATGAATTGTGGGCAGCCCACTTCTGGTCCCTGCCTTTCTAAGAGACACTTCAGAAGAGCTGGAAGGGATGTTCTGCCTCTTTGCGGAGGACACCAAAATCTGCAATACCATAGACGCTGCACAGGGGGTGAAAAGGATGAGCAGAGACCTGAGAAAACTAGAGGAGTGGTCAAGGTTATGGTAGCTGGGTTTCAGCACGAAAAAGTGCAAAATAATGCACTTAGAGCACAGAAACCCAGGGACAGAGTACAAAATGGGTGTGGTGGGATGGTATTGACAACCACCAAGCAGGAAAGAGACCCGGGGGTGATCATACCAGATGACCAAAAGGTGGCCAGATAGTATGACAAGGCAATTGGGAGGGCTAGTGGGATGCTAGGATGCATAGGGAGAGGTATCACCAGCAGAAAAAGGGAGGTGGTGTTGCTTCTGTATATATTACTGGTAAGACCCCACCTAGAGTACTGTATACAGTTCTGGAGACCACATCTCTGGAAGAACATAGACAAAGTGGAGGCGGTGCAGAGGAGGGCAACTAAAATCTTGCAGGGTCTGCATCAAAAGCCTTACAAGGACAGACTAAATAACCTCAGTATGTATACCCTGGAACAGAGGAGGGAGAGGGGGATATGATAGAGACCTTTAAATACCTCACATGGGCAAATAAGGTACTAGAGGGATGTATTTTTCAGAAGAAAAGGTGCTCAGGAACAAGGGGACATGCTATGAAGCTGAAGGGGGTAGATTCAGGAGAGATGGAGGAAGTACTTCTTCATGGAAAGAGTGGTGAATTCCTGGAAAAACCTTCCAGAGGAGGTGGTAGGGGTTGAAACCAGTGGTGGAGTTCGAGAATGCATGGGATGAGCACAAGGCAATCATACTGGAAAGGAAGGGATGTGGAGGGGAAAAAGAGCTGTAGATCAGGTACGGTCTGCAGTAATAGTGTCGTTAAGGAGAAACGGGCAGACTGGATGGGCCAAGCAGTCCTTGTCTGCCGTCAAATTCTATGTCTCTGTATTTCACCATGCTCAACACTGATGTCAGCAATACAGCAAAAATGGTACCACTGCTGTCGGCACCAACTAGGATACTAACCCCTACATTAATGTCACATGCTGACATAGACGGAAGGATGACAGAAGTTGGAAACCCAAAATACTCAAAAGTAGAGTTTGGGAGCTATAAGAGGAGAATTCAGTACTGACGTCAGCACTTTGCTACCACAGTATCAACCAAAGTATTATTGCCTGTATTAAACACATTGTTAGGAATTCTTTCTTTGAAACCTCAGTGTAGAATGTGAGAGTGGACCCTCCCCTGTACAACAGAGGAGCTTCTGGGTGATGAAATGGGGGACTGCATAAACCGTGGATCAGATAAATGGCCAACTGGTACAAAAAAAAAATGCATTGGGCTCTATTGAATGGGGAGGGATGAATGGCTGAACCCGGTGGAGAAATGCCATACAAGGTAATGTCCAGACTGTTTAATTCTTGAATTTCTTTGCTAAGAACTAATTTTATTTGCCTGGATTGTATCTGGACACTCTAAGCACCCACGTTTGGGTTAAAATGATGATTTCCACATGGCTGGCTGTCTCTCCATGAGAGTCATTGACCAGGAAGACTTCCTAGACTGTGTTTCTCACCATCACAGTGGTTATGTTTCAGCCACTGCAGAAACAATCTGTGTTTTACAATATTGTTTGTTATCTGTGGAGTCTGCATTAAAGAATCCCTATGTTTCTATTTACCTAACATTAGGTTATAGTTAGCATACTGTCACTGTTCAATGATATGATATGATGTTACACTGTTCGTTTGAAAACTGGTATAATCATATTACTGCTGCACTGTTTGGCCAGGATTATGTGATTTGGGGCTAGAGGGGGTTGGCTCTTTTGCAGAGTTGTCCTTCCTTTTCTCCTCGTTACCAAAATCTGTTTTGAGACCTGGTATTCCCCTTAATAGGGAAGATATTTATTTACTAAAATGTTAAAAACGCTGTGAAAGGTTCTCGTTCCTGGCAGCACTTGCTCTTTGGAATTTATAAATATGTATGTACTTAAATGTGATTTCCCCCTCTACACAGCATCTCAGTTCTGTGGTATATCAGATCCTATCATTATATGTTGCTGAACCTATTCATTGTACATTACAGAAGGCATGGTGTTTGTATTGTATTGCATTTTGAAATCAATAAAATATGTTAGAAAAACATTGCACACTGGCACGGTGGTACTGAGGGTTGAGACACTGGACGCCATACCTCGTGCCATGTCAGCATGCCAGGTTCGGGAGCAAGCTCAGGTCAGCAGGGGTCGGCGGAGAAGGACAGGATCGAGCATCCAGAGGACTGCTCTCCTGTCCTGGGAGGGAAGGGGATCTATGATCCTGAGCTTGACAACTCCTGGTGGAGACCAGGGGTACCACAGCCTGAGGATCCAGTGCTGTGGGGATGGCTGTGGAGACGCTCCTCTGTGTGTGTGTGTGTGCACACATGTACACGTTGGACACATTGCATGTCTGAGCCCTGGAGGGGGTGGAGAAGAATCCTGGCCTCAGTAGGTGAAGGTGGGTAGACTGGCTGGCCCCTACGCCCAATGTTGGTTCCTCCAGTTTGCCTGTCTCCAGTGCTCACTCACAGCCTGATCAACCCACTAAATTTGCAGAAAGGTCACCATAAGGAGATGTCAGTTCCATCCCAGGGAGCTTAGATCTGTGGGAGGTCATTATGTGCTGAGGGTAGTTACCCCCACACGGTTACAGAGTGGGCTAGGGGACTTCAATTGGATGGGAAAAAGGCCAGTCGGGTGTCCCTCCAGAAAGAGTCAGAGTGTCAAAGATGTAGGAACATAAACAGAGTTCCAAAAAAAAAATTGCACAATTCTGGCCACAGCACCATGTGCTAAATATAATGTGAAAATAACCCATTTAACAGTTTATTTGAATGGTTACAGTTCCTTTAAATAAACAAAATCATTGCAGCCAGAGGATTACAGGCTATTGAATGATGTAGTGAAATGATATTGGTATGATTTAATGCATTTAATGGGATTTTAGAAATGTTTGTATCTACAGCGCACATTAGGATCAGCTGTCTTTTTTTAATTCTATGTATGGCTCCCGAGTCACTGGGGATGTATCCCATAGTCATTCCTGTGACCCCAACCACCTGACCTTCCCCCTCACCTGGAACTCACTGAGAGACTGCAATGACCCATATGGTAGGCCTCCCCCAAGGTGGGTACAAGACAGGAGGAAGCAGGAGATATGCTAATTTGGCATGCCCCTATGGAGCTGTTGAGAGTGAAGCCTCCAGCAACTAGCAAACGGGGATAGGGTTGCAGCACCTGATACATCGAATGGGAAGAATACCCTTCCCCCCCTCAGCTAGTGCTCAAACAGGAGTTCAGCATGTTTGTAGTTCATTTGCATTACCATGTAAGAAAAAAGGTCGTGCTCCCCATACAACATGCAGGGGAAAAGCCGGACCTCGCCCCACAACTAATGCACCGAAAGCTGGCCAATTGAAAATCATGTACACAAATGCATGAAGTCTGGAAAACAAGATCTCAGATCTGGAGGCAACAATGACAGAGGCTAAACTGGACATAGTAGCCATTAGTGAGACATGGTTCACCAATAACCACACTTGGGAGATTTCAGTACCCAGCTATGTACTGTTCAGAAGAGACCGAGGTGCAAAAAGTGGGGAGAGTGGCCCATTATGTCAATGAAAATATCAAAGCTACAGAAATTCAGAATACACATAAGGAGCCTAAAGAACTATGGGTCAACCTGGAAATACAAAATGGGACAGCCATATGAACTGGGGTTGTCTACAGACCTCCAGACAAGGAGGAGGACATAGACACATTACTGTTAGAAGAGATACAAAACATGACAGCTAAAGGGGAGGTTCTGATAATGGGAGACTTCAGCATGCCAGATACAGATTGGTCAATACCAGCAGGAACATCCGCCAGAACTAGACACATAATGTATTCCCTGCAGGGGAAGGGCCTCAAACAATTGGTACAACAACCAACAAGAGACAGGGCTTATCCTGGATCTAGTACTGACCAATGGGGAAAGGATCACAGATCTCCAAGGAGAAGGTCACCTGGGGGCAGTGACCATCACATGGTATAGTTCAATTTGGCCACTAGAACTAAATCATCCCATTCTAAGGCAAAAATATGGGACTTCAGAGAATGTGGCTTTGATAAGATGGCCAACAGAGTTAAGCTAACCCTGGCAAGAAGAAATACAGGTGAGCGGGTACCGGCAAAGTGGGCAAGCATTAAGGATGCAATACTTGAAGCAACATCCTATTGTGTTAGGGAGAAAAGCAAGAGCAAAAGAAGGAGGAAATCCCTTTGGTTCTCAAAAACAGTAGCAGGAAAGATCACAGCCAAAAGGCTGGCCTTCAGGAAATATAAGTGATTGCAGCAGGACGAAGATAGGGAGGCATACCAAACTTCCCTAAGGGAAGCAGAGAAGACAGTAAGGCAGACAAAGTCTCAAACCGAGGAAACACTAACATGAACAGTAAAAGAAGAGGACAAGACTTTCTATAGATACATTAGTGAAAGGAAAAAGTCTAGAGGGGGTATTGCTAAGATCAAAGGGGATAAGGGGGAGTGTGTGGAGGAGGACCAAGGAAAAGCATCTATCCTAAATAGACACTTCTGCTCAGTATTTACTGAGGAGAAGGTAGGGAAGGGCCCACAGCGCAGCGCCATGGACACAGGGGGAGGAAGGTGCACAAGTCCCTTCACAAAAGAAAGGGTCCTACAAGAGCTCACTAAGCTCAGGGTGGACAAGGTAATAGGACCTGATGGCATACATCCCAGGGTACTAAAGGATCTAAGGGTGGAACTAGCAGAGTCATTAGCAGCACTGTTTAGTGAGTCTCTGAGCACAGTAGAGGTATCAGAAGACTGGAGAATGGCTCATGTGATCCGGCTCCACAAGAATGGCAGCAGGGAGGAGGCAGGGAACTACAAACCAGTCAGTCTTACCTCAGTAGTGGCAAGATTAAGGAGGCACTCTTTAAGGAAAGGACAATGCAACATCTGGAATCCATAGGCGCACAGGATCCAAGACAACATGGGTTTACAGCAGGAAGGTCCTGTCAAACTAATCTCATAGATTTCTTTGACTGGGTAACCAGAGTGGTGGACCAAGGGGGTGCAGTTGATGTCACCTACCTTGACTTCAGCAAAGCTTTCGATACTGTTCCACAATGGAGATTGATTAATAAGCTGGGTAGGCTCAGGGTGGGTCAGAGATTGGTCAACTGAGTGGCAAACTGGTTGGCGGGCAGAAAACAGAGAGTGGTGGTAAATGGTATACAGTCAGAAGAGATACAAGTCACAAGTGGGGTAACTCAGGGATCAGTCATGGGGCCAGTCCTCTTCAATATCTTCATCAGTGACATTGCAGATGGACTGGAGGGTCAGGTTTGTATGTTTGCAGATGACACCAAGATCTGCAGCAGAGTAGCTTATCCAGATGGGGTGAGAAAAATGAGAAGAGCTCTGGAAAAACTAGCAAAATGGTCGGAAAAGTGGCAACTGGGGTTTAAGGCAAAGAAGTGCAAGATCATGCACATAGGGAAGAGAAACCATGAAGCTACCTATAGATTGGGAGGGGAGTTGCTGGCCAACACAAGGAAAGGAAGAGACTTGGGCATCATCATCACAGATGACCTGAAATCATCCAAGGAGACCACTAAAACAGTATGTAAGGCTTGAGGGATGTTGGAGTGTATTAGAAGGGGTATCACAAGTTGCAAGAGGGAGGTAATAATCCCTCTTTACAAGACACTGGTTAGGCCCCAACTGGAGTACTGTGTGCAGTACTGGAGGCCGCACCTGCACAAGAACATTAACAAAATGGAGGCAGTCCAGAGAAGGGCAACCAAAATGGTGCAAGGACTGCATCAGGAAACATATGAGGACAGATTAATGGAGCTGAATACATATACCCTAGAGCAAAGGAGGGAGAGAGATGATATGATTGAAACAGTCAAACATCTTAAGGGCATTAACAAGGTGAAAATAGCATGTTTCAATATAAGAACAAGCATGTGTCAATGCTGAATGTTTTCTTGTTGGCATTAGCATTGGAAGTGCAGGAGTTAGACAGATGCAGAATAGAAATGGCAGTGAAATATTGAACTGACGCCAGCCCCACCCCCACCCTGCAGAGATGATCAGCCATTGGGGTGTGCCTTTGGGTCATCACCCATAACGCTCATGCCATTTCACCTCATCCTACCCTACCCTGCAGACACCGACAAGTGTCGAGGTGTGCCTTGGGGTGTTCAGGCTTTACACTCACCCCACTCAGTAAGGAAATATGCTGAAATGGGTGCAGTATAGGAGAATGGGGTGAACTCTGGGGCCGAAGAGTCTAAGGCATGCCTGTCACTGGCTGCAGGGTGGGGGTGGGAGTGGGGTTGGAATGGCATGAGCATTACTGTCGACAGTTCCAAGTCACATTCCTGATGCCTGTCAGTCCCTACCGGGTAGGGTGTTATGTTCAGAAGCCCTAACGCCCTGGGCATGTCTTGGTATTTTCACGTCAAGTTTTCAACATGGGCTTTTTGTGACCCCACTGCATGAACAGTGACACTATTAGTTCATTAGCCGAAAGGTGATTTTGCACAGCGACAGCGCCATGTGGCACCACAGGTGCGAAAACACATTTCAGGCAGGATGTGAAAAATGACAGCTGTACTGTTCATGAGGAGGTGTAAAAAAATGGTAACGTTGAAAATCTGGAGTGAAAATATAAAAGAATTGGTAAAGTCACGAGTATGTGTAGAAACTGTGCATCGCACACCCATAATGCAATTATTTTGGGGATTTTTTTACATCAGATTTTCAAAATAGGCATTTTGGGACCTCCGCTCATGAACAGTGGCACTGGGATTTTCTTAATCTGTCCCGAACCTTGATTTCGTACAGCAAATGTACCCATTGTGTGTCACAGGTGCAAAAACATGTTTTGGACAGGATGTGAAAAATGACAGCTGTACTGTTCATAAGGTGGTGTGCAAAAATGACAATGTTGAAAATCTGGAGTAAAAATATAAAAAATTGGCAAAATTACAAGCATGCATATAACTGTGCAATGCACGCTAGTAATGCAGTCATATTTTTGAACTTGTTCACCAAATTTGCAACATGGGCTTTTTGGGACTCTCCTTATAAACACTGTCACTGTGACATTCTTAATCTGTCCTAAACATTGATTTTGCACACGACCGCATCATTGTGCGCCAGATGTGCGAAAACACATTTCGGGTAGGATGTGAAAAATGACAGCTGTACTGTTCATAAGGAGGTGGGGAAAAATGGCAATGTTGAAAATCTGGAGTGAAAATATTAAAAATTCTCAAAGTTACAGTACAAGCGTGTGTGAGAACTGCACAATGCATACTCGTAACAGTCATTTTTGTGAATTTTTTCACCAAATTTGCAGCATAGGCTCTTTGGGAGCCCACCTCATGAACAGTGACACTGTCATTTCATTAATTGGTCCCAGAAGGTGATTCCACACAGTGACCAAAAAATCACCTTTTGGGACTGAATAACGACATGACAGTGACTGAATTCATGAGGTGGGGTCCCAAGAACCCATGTTGAAAATTTGGGGCCAGAAGTCACAAAATGGCCAAGATATCCATCTTGGTGCCCCTCCCCATTTATGCCATTATACAGCTAACTGCACATTTCTGTTCTGCGTGGCTTTGAAGGGTCTAGACAAGTTCCCACTCCACTGAAGATCACGCCAAGGCCCGGAGGTAAGTATGGAGGAGCTGAGTGTGGGGAGGTGGGTTGCACAAAGGGTGGGTGTGGGTTGGGGGAGGAGACCTGACAGCAAGGGACTGTTTTCTTTATTTCAAGTTATAAAAAAAACCCAGAAAACACACTGCGGGCCATTTTCCTTTTTTACAGGTGTATGGACAATGTTGGGCTCACTGGGGTGGGCTCCCAGTGTGTCCCTTGATTTGGGGTGTCATGTTAGCCACACTGGGGTGGGCTCCCAGTGTGGCACACAATGGGGGTGGGGTGGGGCCAGGCAAATGCTGACACAATGGGGGGTGGTTAAACATGCTGACAAGGGGATTGGGCACCCCGTCTGCAAGCATGTCTGGGGGGTGATGCTGAGGGGGATTGGGCACCCCCTTGGCAGACTGAGGACAGGACATTGAAGCCAACAGGGAATGGGACCCCCCATTGGCAAGCTTGTCTGTGTTGGTGGGAGGATGATGCCGAGAGGGATTGGGCACCCCCCCTCAGCAGAGAAAAACAGCAAAGGGGCACATATGCCACCGGGGATTGGGCTCCCCCATCGGCAAACAAACTTGGAAGGAGGCATGCTGACGGGAATTGGGCACCCCCAAATCAATTTGTTGGGGACTGTGAGAGGCAGACGGCAAAAGTCACTGCCATGTTTATTGAAATGTTACACCAGGCAAGGCACACCCTGCAATGAGGGGGCGCTCCCTCATTGCAGTGGCAAATTCATTTCAAGTTGGTGGCACACTTCTGAGCTGCTGTCATAGACAGCATGTTCATTCACTGGTGCCAGAGAGACTAGCCCCAAAAAGCAGCGGGGGCATTGGCCACAACACAACTGCACCTCTACAGCCTGCTACTCCAGCAAGCTATCACAACATATTGTGCATGCGTGCAAGCAAACATAAAAATAGCATGACAAGAGGACACAGAATGAGATTAGAGGGAGGTTGATTAAGGGGTAATGTGAGGAAGTTCTTTTTCACAGAAAGGGTGGTGGATGCATGGAATGGCCTACCCCAGGAAGTGATGAATATGAAAACAGTGCAGCTCTTCAAACAGGCATGGGATAGACATAAGGAAGCAATACAGATGAGTATGAATAGATAGGCCATTGATAGAGTAAAGGCCTATAGCACATTCATAAAGTAGAAGCAAATGGGCAGATTGGATGGGCCTTGTGGCCCTTATGTGCCATCGACTTTTTTTTTTTCTTGCAGGTCCTCTGTCAGGCTGCCCTGGTCATGGCCCCTGGGCTCCCACCAACCGTCAATTGCCTGCATCTCCCAGTCACCCCCAGCTTACCCCCCGGATGGTGGAGCCACGGCACTGGTTCCCCTAATTCCAGTGCCGTGGAACCAGTAACTAGTTGGGAGTGCTGGCGATGGTGGCTAATTGAAGCCTGGGGAGGGCTTCATGTAGGCGGAGGACCCACCCCTCCTTTTTCCATTTTTTCCTTCCAGGAGGCAAGGACGTACAATGACATCCAGTGTCTGCCCCACCTCCATTACGTGCGAGCGCCAGTAGCTGTGTAACTCCCGGCCTCTGCCAGGGGTCCGTCTCATGCTGGGCAGTTACCCACCCTCCCACTGGAGAAGGAGAGCAGTCCATAGGACACTCTATCCTTCTTCCCCCAGCTGGCCCCCCAGCGACCCAGGTCCATTCCCAAACCCGGGTCGCCAGCGTTGCAAGTGGAAATCCAACCGTTGTGCCGACAGGCCGGCATCTGCCATCAACTTCTATGTTTCTGTGAGCCAGAACCAGGTGTTGTGAAGCTCAGCTTGGGGGAGGTTGTGCTTTGAAGTTCCCCAGCACTGAAGATGTGCAATAACATCAGTGGTGCACAGCGCACACTCCTGCACGCTATGCACCAACATCTCCGTCAGTGCCGGTTCTCACTCTGGAGACTCTTACGACATGCTGGCTCCTGCCTACCGCCAGGAGTCAGAATGTTGTTGAGGGAACTGCTTCCACCCTACCCAGAGAAGGAGAGCTGTCCATTGGACGCTCTATCCTCTTCCCACCCCGGCTGACCCTCTGGGTTTGCTCCTGAACCTGGGTCTTCCGTGAAACAAGCAATAGCGCTACCATTGCTTCAATGGGCAGGCAACCGCAGTCATTTTTAAAAATTAAACAGTTTTTTTACTAGAACTTGATTAGGCATCACAGTTATCTTTTTCTCTTTTTTGGGGGGGGTGGTCAGACAAATACTTGAGACCAGAGACTCATCTAAAATTATATTCTGATATCTGATCGTACTTTTCAGCATGAGTAGGAGTCCAAGAAATTATAACTACCCTGTTGTTTCTTTATTGCTTTTATTTATCTGTTTCCCTTAAAATTGTTCTGACTGTAGAATGTTGTGAAGAGGAGTCCATATTTTTTTCAAATATATCCTTCTGATCTGTCTTCATATAGAAAACCCGTTCCAATTTTAGGACGACTATCGTTAAGTTTAACCATAGTTCAAAAACAGGTGGGGCACTGTCCTTCCATCTCAGGAGAATAAATTTTTTTGCTACTGTTGTAGATATAGTAACAAATCTCTGTTGGAAATCATCAAATTAATCTTTAAAAGGGATTATCCCAAACATTATCATATGTGCTGAGGTTATTTCTTGTCAATAGTTTTTGATAAAATATTTAATATTTTACTCCAGAAATTCATCAGAAATGGACAAGAGTGCATCAAGTGACTCAGATTTTCCGCTGTACGCTGTATGCGAGCATCTTGGGCATTTATCAGTAATAGAGTTGTTGAAATAATGCAGTCTTGTTGGGGTATAGTATGTGCGATGGACTGTATTCATTTGAATTTGTTGAAGCTTTGATGTTTTTACATTTTGGGGTGGGATATTCAGACTGCGCCAGGCAGGGGCGCAACGCAACTGGGATAAGCCAGGGCATGTACCAGGCGATATTCAATGGTGTGCGCCATGGCTCAGCACCGCTGAATATGGCACTGAGGGCACACGCACTGCACATGGCACAGTGGCACTGCACCAGCGCAAGTGGCAGCATGGGAGTAGGGGGCTGCACCAGCGCAAATGCGGTTGCGCTAGGCACAGCAACAGCGATATTCACCCGTGGGCATGCAAATGAGGCCATTATGCAAGCAAGGTGCAAATGGGGCCATTTGCATGTCATTATGGCCCCATTTGCATGCGGTGCGCTGAACCCAGGCAACTTGTGCCTGGCACCCTGCCAGGCTGCAGCCGTCAGGGACCGATGCCCTGCTGCCCCTCGGCAGGCACCGCTCCTGTTTGTCTGATCGTGGGCATGTGTAGATATATTCCCTGGTGGTCCAGTAGACCACTATCCCTTGCCCAATTGTGAGCATGTGTAGATATATTCCCTGGTGGTCCAGTGGACTGATCACCTTCGCCCGCTCACGAGCATATGTCACAACTCCCTAGTGGTCCAGTGGACCGATCCCCAGTGCCTGATCACGGGCAGAATGACCATAGGACACTCTGGTGGTCCAGTGGTACCCTCCTCCCCACCCGCCCACTGGTCCTCCTCTACCCTGCACCACCCCAGTCAGTGGCTGGCAGCAGCTCCCCACCTGCAAGCCGCACGGCCACCACCGACTAGCAGCGCACAGTAGGGCTGTACGCCTATTGGTCCACTGTGTGGGCCAATGGGCATGCAGACCATACTCTACTACACAGTTCCGAATTGGAAATGAGTGCTCATTCACAATTCGGGACTGTGTAGTACTGTATGGTCTGCACGCCCATTGGCCCACGCAGTGGACCAATAGGCGTACAGCCCTACTGTACGCTGTCAGTTGGCGGGTGGCTGGATGGCTTGCGGGTGGGGAGCTGCCACCTGCTGCTGACTGGGGGGGTGAAGGGTGGCAGAGGACCCAGTGGGTGGGAGGAAGGGAGTACCACTGTACGACCAGGGTGTTCTATGGTCATTCTGCCCACAATCGGGCACTGGGGGTGTCTACTGGACAACCAGGGAGTTGTGACATATGCCCATGAGTGGGTGAAGGGGATCAGTCCACTGGACCACCAGGGATCATTTGTACATCTGTCCATGATCAGGCAAGGGATAGAGGTCCACTGGACCACCAGGGATCATTTGTACATCTGTCCATGATCAGGCAAGAGATAGAGGTCCACTGGACCACCAGGGAGTATATCTACACATGCCCACAATTGGGCGGGGGGGCATGACACCCCCTGGGCAGGGGGCTCGTGGACTGTGTCCTCAGTGGTCGGGTGGCCACCCACAGCAGGCGGCTGCCGTGCTGCACCTTGCAATATGGCAGCTCACCTGTGGGTGGCCAGGAATTGCTCCTGGTTTCACTAGGCACAACTTTGCGCCCCCCTGTGTGGCACAAGGTGGGTTTATGCTAGCATATGCACCGCACATCCTGGGCTGAATATTGGGATGTGCTGTATATGCATAGGCATGCACCCCACCCTGCTCTGCATTCATTAATGTGCGCCCGGCACATCAGGGGCTGCGCACAACCTGCCCTTTGAATATTGCGCTTGGGGCATTGGTGGGTTGCACATTGGCGCAACCCCTCTGAATATTCCACCCCCAGTATATAGGAGTTTATAATATTTTGCCATATTTCATCTGTTATGTTAATACTTGTATCTTTTTTCCTTTATTTTGAGTTTATTTATATCATTTTTTTGTTTTCATAATAGTTTGATACATTATAGAAAACAAATTTTGTTTTATCTTTTTTGTCCTGTAGAAGTTTTGCAAGAGTAGATTCATCTCTTATTTTATTTACATAATTTGTTATTAGAAAATATTGACATTTTTGAGACTATGGTAGCTCATATTGTTGTATTATTGCCTCAGAAGATTTTATGTTCTGTTTATCTAAAATCATATCCAATTCTTCAACTCCTTTATCCTGCCATGTTTGAAAACTGTTGCCGTGTGTTGAGGGGGATAAAACTGTAGCTTCTATATGTCAGTGCCAGTACTCACTCATCCAGAGCTCAGTCGGTGGCTGACCACAGAGGTGAACAGTGGTCTGAGCCAGTCGCTGGCTCAGTTACAGGATTGGGGGAGCGGGGTGGTAGGCACTGCGGAGGGGGGCCACTAGATCACCAGATATTTGGGAGTTGCAAGATATGGGGGATTGGGACTGGTGTGATCCACTGGACCACCAGGGATAATTCCACATTTATTATGGGTGATCAGGACGGGGGGCACCAGACTACTGGGAAAATGTGTTTCTTAATCACAACATGTGTCGGGGATCAGGGCTGGGAGGACCACTAAACTACCAGGGAAATGTCATTTGTTACTGACAACATGTGTCGGAGAGTGGGGATCAGGGAGGGCCACTAGAGCACCAGGTCATATTACTGCATCTATGCTCAGTGGCACATCGGTGGGGGCACTAGAGCACCAGGTCATATTACTGCAGCTATGCTCAGTGGCACATCGGGGGGCACTAGAGCACCAGGTCATATTACTGCAGCTATGCTCAGTGGCACATCGTCGGGGGGCACTAGGCACAGGTCATCTACTGCAGCTATGCTCAGTGGCACATCGGCGGGGGGCACTAGAGCACCAGGTCATATTACTGCATCTATGCTCAGTGGCACATCGGCGGGGGGCACTAGAGCATGTTTGTCCACAGTTAAGACCACCTTTTAAAAGGCTGTAAATTGTGTCACCCTACATGTGGCACTAACTCCTGTTGCATGGCCATATACTTTTGAATATAGCAGTGCACCTATATGCATGTCCCCGCCCCTCACTTGGTCCCATGCATACATTAGTTTTTGCACTGGCACTAACACGTTGCACCAGCGCTATTTGGATTTTTGACTATAACAGCTGGGTGCAAATGTGGCGCAATTCCAGCACAAACGGTTTGTGTCTGGTGTAACGCTTCGACTATCTGGTGCTTAAAATATTACCAGCGCTTTGTAGAAGTATTGTCAGAGTTTTGTAGGAATTTAATTTAGCTAAGTGTTATAAGTAGATCATCTGTGTATGCAAATGTTTTGCTCTAATGTTCCAATTGTAACACCATGTATGGCAGCTGAACTAGTAATACATAGAAACATAGAAACATAGAAACATAGAAGTTGACGGCAGATAAGGACCTCAAGGCCCATCCAGTCTGCCCATTTCTTTTTCTACCTTACAAATGTGCCATCGGCCTTTGCTCTGTCAGTGACCTATCTATTCATAGTCATTTGTATTGCTCCCTTATGCCTATCCCATGCCTGTTTAATAGCTCTGATTAAGGGCTCAGTGGTAACAATGAAGAGATACGATGAAAGCGGACAACCCTGGCTGGTGCCTCTGGCTAGTTTAAAACATGGAGATATTAAACCATTTGCAAAAATTGCAGCAGTAGGCTTTTGATAGAGAAGGGACACCCATATATTAAATGACTCTCCGAAACCAATACTGTGCAAAGCAGCTTGCATGTAATCCCATTCAAACAAGTTGAAAGCCTTCATCATGTCACATGCCATAGCCAATGCCGGAATTTTTATTTTACTGGCATACCAAATCGTATTCCGTAGCCTTCTTACATTGTATTAGCCTAATTGATTGTTTTATTGAAGTTTCGGAATTATAATCCTTTGAGTCAGAGACACTTTTACAAAGACTCCTCATCAAACAGTGTAAGTAAGTACAACAGTGCAAAGTCATTAACAATAGAAAAACAGTACATTAGGAACAATCTCGAGCAGAATGAAATGCAATCAGTGCAATGCAGTTTACAATCGAAAAAAAATACATTGGAACAAACAGGAAACAGTCTGTAATCTATTAAGTGGAGTGAGAAGAAGACAAAATAACGAATAATGGGTACACAGGGGTTGTAGTAACTGAGAAAAATGAGGGCGGGGATATTACACAGTAGACAGGACCAGGGAACAGACACTACTGAGGGGGAAAGGTAGAGAGAGGAACACAGTCGGGAAACCTACGGACACAGGGTGGGGAAAGGCCCAGGCAAAAACAGAGTTTCAAGTAGAGCTGGCAATCCAGGGAACATTGTCAGGGAACCATGAGAGGCGAAAAGAGCAAAAAAGGCATGGGGGAAAAACAGCTAGAGTTAGTGAAAGATCAAAGGAGAGGGAAAACAGAAGGAGAAGGGTAGGGAAAAAGGGGTATGAGGGAGTGGGGGGAGGAAGGAGACTGGGCAGTCATGCGATAGACAGACCAGGGAGGTCAGAAGGGAAATAACAGAGAGTGACAAGAGCGCAGTGAGGATCAGCAGGGTAAAAAGGGAGGTGTTAGGAGCAGTCACAGAAGTTTAATGAGAGGAGATGCTGCCGGGGTTTACCTTTAAAAGGGCCAAGCCTATCAGTGGAGAGAATATCTTGAGGCAACACATTTAGCTAAGCAGGAGCCCTATACATGAAGGAACACTGGCCTAGAGTTGTTCTGCAGAACGGACCAAGGAATGACACCTTTGTGGAGCTTTGAGTAGCTCTTAGGGTCGGAGCAGGGGCCAGAAGTTTCAAAGCTGATGGAGGAGACTGACTGGAGGTGATTTTTTTGTGACAACAAGCACATTTGGTAGATAAGTTGCCCCTGGTCAACCTTAGCCTGATTTGCCTTTAAGGAAAGCCATCTGCTCTTTTCTCAGAATATGTTGCAGAACCAACTGAAGTCTATTTGATAACATTTTTGTTATTATTTTGTAATTTTGATTTAAAATCGGCCTGTAGTTGCTACAGTCCATCAAGTCATTACCTTTATTTTGAATAAGAGTAATGTATGCCTCTGACGTTGACTAGGGCAGAGTTTGCAAAATCCAGGCTTCCTAGACCATCTTAAGAAAAAAAGGTGCTATTTAAGGGGTCAGTACTCTATATAACTCATCAGGGATTCCATCTAGCCCTGGGGTTTTACCATTTAGAAAGTTCTGGATTACTGCAACTGTCTCACTAATAGCCCCATGCATGTAGAACTGCCAGCAAAGGTAATATTAGTACTGTTAGACAGCTCCGCTTACTCAATCCTATTTTCAACCTATTACTCCCTACATAGAGTGCCTACAGCCCAGTCTCATACCTCTTGTCATCAAAGAGCTGTTTTTCAGGGTGGGGCTGCAGTGCTTGGACAGCCACTTGGCTCATACACTGAAGATGTCATCTGGGAATTCTAAGGTAAACTGTAAGTGTTTTCCATCAGGAAACAGTTTTAATAGTGGTTCATTTAGCTAATTGGGTAGACAACTTCCCGGAATGAGTTGCTTGCTCGACATGTAAAATCATGCCAGCGACTCTATAAAGGGACACTGTCAACCCTTTTTGCATCATAATCTATAGACAAGTTGAGGCCTAAGGGGGTTGACAGTGTCTCTTTAAATCACATCCTAAGAAATGTTCAAGAAGTTGGAGCAGGGAAATTAAGACTCCATCAAGCTCTGGATCTACCCCAAAGATCTTTGCCCTAAACTCCACTCCAGCCTGAATCACCGGAAGAAATGTCACACTGCATCCGACTGACAGATATTTTATCTTCATCTAGTGCAGGGAAGGGACTTCCTGTTATTTGTCGCAGCAAGGCATGGGTCCCATCTAAACAGAACTTCTGGGCTTTTTGTGGATTGAGACATTATTTTCATGATGCTTTTCTTTTTTTTTTTGTTCAGGCTGTTTGCAGTTATTGGTTTATTTCCCTATGTTCTAGAGATCTGAGGTCTTGTGTACACTGCTGCCTCTACAGTCTTACTCATGCTGAGGGTTCTGTCCTGGTAACAGGGTAAGTTAGTACTGCAAAACTACAAATGAGACTTTTGCAAACAAACAATTATTTACTGGAAACCAAATGGCCCTGTAGTTAATCTTACTCCCTTTCATTCTAACAATGCACTGGAGCATGCCTTCACAGGGTCGGACTGGCCCACCTGGATACCTGGAAATTTCCAGGTGGGTCCCCCTCAGTTGGGTAAGTGGTTAACTTCTGAACTCTGAAAACTTTTGCATTTATCTTCTTTTTTCTAATTAAATGGGATATCTGGGACACCGTTGATAAATGTAAGATGCAAACACAGAGCTAGTGTATCAGACTGAAGAGGAATATTTTATTTATTTTATTTAGCTTTTGTTGACCGGGTAAGTGCACTAGACAAATCCTGCCTATTTTCAGGCACGACCCGGGGGAGGGGGATATTGATACGAGTGTGTCAACCTGGGCCCTCCTCTACTGATTTTCCAGGTGGGCCCTTGTATCTTCTTTCCAGGTGGGCTCTCTGTACCCCAGTCCAACCCTGTGCCTTCATATTTAAAGGGGCATGCCTGCGTGTGATTACCATTACCACTAGTCTTAACAGCTGAGCTGAGCTTAACATGCTGGAGATCATTCTATGCCTTTCCTGGTTAGAGATATAGTTAAGGTATTGGCAGAAAACCAGAACAAATTTAATTAACTGCAGAACTTAAAGATTCACAAAAAAGTTTTTAAATATGAGTTACTCTACTGTCAGTGAGGAATTTAAATGCAGGTAGGCTACTGTGTTAACATACATATACAGTCCCTGGCCTTCATGGCACTATGATAATTCATGGTGCAGAGTGATGTCATTAACCACGGCACAGGATGGAGGTATATACTCCTACATCAGTAAGGGCTGGGCAATGGCTATGGGGTGCCTTCTCGTATAACCTGGAAATACCAGGTGATCCTGGGGAACCATTTCAAGTTGACGCCCTTCAGTATAAGCCTAGTCATCCATGCAAGGATGACAACAGCACTAAACTGACACCCATTACGACTATGGGAGGCAGGAGCTATAACAATTACCTGGGTGAATTTGAGCGCAAACATTTATATTTATATCTACCTGCAGGCTTCTTCCTGTTCGCCTATCCAATTAACTTAGCTGGCTTTCCAGTCCAAGATTATTTATTTATTAAATTTTGGTGACCGGGTAGGCCCACTGAGCCCCGAAGGTCCCTTTTTCAGGGGTGACCCGGACCTGGAGATTATGAAAGGGAAATGGTATTTGAATTATTACAATGGACTGTTAGATATTAGTGATACGAAAACCTCTGGTCCTTGTTGTTCAGCAAAACAAATTCTTGTTTCAGTTAAATGAGAATTGACAGTTATGTCCATTAAATGAACTCACCAACTAAAGTAGAAAAGTTCATTTCTGGGCACCTTGGAATTGGAATTTGTTTTGTTTTTCCTTTCCAGTGTATTCAGCTATATCAATCAGAGGATTTATTAGTCTAGTTAGATTAATAATTTTAGGACATTCTAGTTTATTATATTATTCTTAGAAGATCTTGTAGTAATTGATAAGTTAAATGTAGCCGATCATAACTCTGAAATATCGGTGTGTTACAAGAAGAGATGCTTTGATAGAAACACAGACGATGGTGGCAGAAAAAGACCGGTCTGCCCACATAAGCAGATAAGCTATGCAGTTAGTGTATTGGTTTTGGCACATGAAATTTTTTATAGAAACAATCTTAATACCTTTCATTTAAGTCCTTAGTTCACTAACTCAATATATTGAATAGACCCAAGCCCTATTATTAACATGCAATATATTCAAGTTATATAGGCTGGTGTCTTGGAATGTTCGGGGGCTAGAGTCACTGGTAAGGAAGAAAAGGTATTAAATTACTTATTCAAACAAAAACTGGACACAGCTTTCCTTCAGGAAATGTATTTGGTGGTCTCAGAAGCAACACAATTGACTAGAGACTGGGTATCCATAGTGAATGCTTGAACTCCAAAAAGCAGTGCTGCTATACTAATTAAACAAGCATTTGTCAATGCCAAAAGTTCACTGCTGGTATTACTATTGTACCAGGTGGGGCAAGACTACAGTTCACAGCAGCCTTGGCTGCTAGCTTACTTACCTGTGCTTTTTAACGCTTTTGAAAAAACAAATTTTACGGTCCCAGGTCCTCCCTCGTCTCTCTCCAGACCCCAATTAGGTGATTTGGGGGTCCAGGAGAATGGGGGACCTCTGTGTTGCCACAGTAGCAGTTTTAAAAGAAATATGTGCTTCCCTGTGCTCCCATCCCTTCGTAGATGTGTATGTGTACAGCATGTAGCTGTGGGAGCACAGGGCCCTATAGGACAACAGTGATCAAATTATCAGCATAGACACTTTATAACCCTACATCATGTACCCTGTACAGTAAATTTTTGAATCATTGCCAAAACGTAATTCAGCACAACTGCAATGCCATTCCTTGCCACAGGTGCGGAAACACATTTTGGCCAGGATTAAAAAAATAACAGCTGTGACATACATGAGGTGGAGTAATATGACTGCTACATTGAAATTCTGGGGCCAAAATATTTAACATTCTCAAAGCTGTGAGTGGGCATAGCAAAATTGTAGCAAATGGCCATAACTTTGGCATTTTTACATATTTTGACCCCACATTTTCATCATAGCCTTTATATGACCCCACCTCATAAACCCTGTAGGTGAAACGTTTCAAATTCATACCAAAATGCCAGTCTGTGCCACAGGTGCAAAAACACATTTCGGAGAGGATGTGCAATATGACAGCTGTACTGTTCATGAGGTGGTGTGAAAAACTTCCAATGTTGAAAATGTGGAGTCAAAATATTGAAAATTACCAAAATGATGCGGCTGCGCAGAAAACTCTAAATGAATAAGTGGAACTCAGCCATTTTGTTTGAAATTTTACACCAAATTTTCAACATGGCCTTTTGGGAGCACAGCTACCACCTGTTCCACTGCTTTGTCTGGGTAGCACTGCTCCCTGCTGGCCCCTATTCACAGAATAGCAGCTATTCACAAATCTCAGTTTGCGCCAGGACAAAGCTTTGTGAATCCTGCCCCTGGCATATTATGGATCTCAAAGAGAAACAAGCATTTGTCAATGCGGAATGTTAGCTTGCTGGCATTGGCATTGGTAGTGTAGAAGTTACAGAGCTGCATAATAGAAATGGCAGTGAAGTACTGAACTGAAGCCTACCCCACCACCACCACCCTGCAGAGAGTGACAGGCATTGGGGTGTGCCTTTGGGTCATCAGGCATAACAGCCACGCCATTTCACCACACCCTACCCTGCAGACACTGACAAGTGTCACTGTGTGCCTTGGGGTCTTTGGCCCTTATGCACCCCATTCCATCAGGAAATATGGTGAGATGTGTGCGGTATAGGAGAATGGGGTGAACTTTGGGGCCAAAGAGTCCAAGGCATACCTCGATGCCTCCTCACTGGCTGAGGGTGTGGAATGGTATGAGCATTACAGGCAAGAATCCCAAGTCACACCCTGATGCCTGTCATTCTCTACAGGGTGGGGCGTTATGGTTGAAACCCTAACACCTCAGGCATTAGTTGGTATTTTCCTCCAAATTTTCAACATGGTTTTATACTGACCCCCACCTCATGAACAGTGGCAATATCAGTTTGTTAGCCGAAGCTGCTTATGCACAGCTTACTACGCATTTAGCACCACAGGTGCAAAACACATTCAACAGGATGTGAAAATGACAGCTGTACTGTTCATGGGGAGGTGTAAAATAGCAATGTTGAAAATCTGCAGTAAAGTATTAAAAGTGGTGAAGACACGAGCGTGCATAGAAACTGTGCAATGCACACCCGTAATGTAATTAGTTTGGGGATTTTTTACAGCAGATTGTTAACACAGGCATTTTGGGACCTCCGATCATGAACAGTGTCAATGTGATTTTCTTTATCTGTCCCGAACAATGATTTTCCACAGCGACCACGCATCTCTGTGCCGAAAGTGTGAAAACACATTTAGGCCATGTTGCGAAAAATGACAGCTGTACTGTTCATAAGGAAGTGTGGAAAAATGCCACTGGTGAAAATCTGGACTGAAAATATTACAAAGTCATGAACTTACGAGGGTGCGTGGAACTGCGCAATGCTCGCTCGTAACACAGTCATTTTATGGACTTTTGTCACCAATTTTTCAACATAGCCATTTTAAGACCTCTGCTCATGAACAGTGTAACTGTGACTTTCTTAATCTATCCCAAACATTGCTTTCGGACACCGACTGCACCATTGTGTGCTACATGTGCGGAAACACATTTTGGGCAACATGTGAAAAATGGCAGCTGTACTGTTCATAAGGAAGTGTAATAAAATGGCAAAGTTGAAAATCTGGAGTGAAAATATAGAAAATTAGCAAACTTACGAGCGTGCGTGGAACTGCACAACGTACGCTTGTAAAATAGTCATTTTTAGGAATTTTTCCACCAAATTTTCAACATAGCCATTTTAGGACTTCTGCTCATGAACAGTGTCACTGTGATTTTCTTAATGTGTCCCATACATTGATTTCGTACACCGACTGTGCTATTGTGTGCTACATGGACGGAAACACGTTTTGGGCAAGATGTGAAAAATGGCAGCTGTACTGCTCATAAGGGGTGGTAAGATGGCAATGCTGAAAATCTGGAGTGAAAATTTTGAAAATTCCTGACGAACTTCTGCAGCGTGCATAGGAACTGCATAGCATGCAGCTAAGTAAAACTGTCATTTTAGGAATTTTTCCACCAAATTTTCAACATAGGCTTTTTGAGAGCCCACCTTATGAACAGTGGCAGTGTCATTTCATTACTCAGTCCTGAAAGATGATTTTGTGCAGTGACTGCAAAATCACCCTTCGGGCCCGATTAATGCCATGATAGTGACAGCATTCATGAGAAAAGGTCCCAAAAAACCCTTGTTGAAAATTTGATGCAAAAATTCAAAAAAATGCCTGAGATATGCAACAAAGTTGAAAAAAAACCCTATCTATCCCATTATACAGCTTACCGGCATTTCCTCAGTTCGCGGTCGGCTTTGAAGAGTGCAGACATGTTCCTGGTCCACGAAGATTGTCGCGCGGAGTCGGAGGAAAGTATGGAAGTGTGAGGAGGCAGGGTCCGCAGTGGGTGGTGCGGGTGGGCTGGGTGAACGCTGAGGGAATGTTTTCTTGTTTAGAGGTTTTTTTAACAGGAAGACGATGCGAGACGTTTGCCATGCTGGGGTGGGCTCCCAGCGTGGCATCTAGAAAACTGTTTGGGGGCTGGAGCCAGCGAGGATTGGGCACCCGTCGGCCACTCGGACTTGTACCCGCTGGGTGAGTTCCCAGTGTGGCAGCTGTGACTGTTTGGGGGAGTCTGGAGCCGGACGAGGGATTGGGCAACCTCACGCTTCATACGATGATGTGTTGCCACACTGGGGTGGGCACCCAGCATGGCATCTGGAACTCTGTTTGGGAAGCACATCACAGCCGACAGGGATTAGGCACCCCGTCGGCTATACAGTGTGTGTGCGAGGGGGTGAGCACACAGTATGCGTGCGCATGTGTGTGGAACAGTATCGTCTTGGCGTGTATTAGTCTAGGGGCACGCATGAGCAGGTGATATCTTATCGCTGCTCACTGAAGCGTAGCTCCCTCTTTCAACTGTATGCCACTGCATTTTCAACTGCTGTCATAGACAGCTCCAGCAGTGATTGGAGAACTGCGACCGTGCCTGCAAACACACTGACTGAATTGGAAGACGCTGACACACCTCCAAAAAACTTGGATGATGGCATTATGTTTCGTGCACATGCGTGCAAGCAAACATAAAAAGACAGAAATCTTATAGTGAGCTAGACTACTTTTTGACATATCATCAGCCCTAAATAATTTGTCACCTGCAGCAGACATTCAGAGCATTGTAATTTCAGAGCATGCTCTAACAAGCATTGACCTCAGTTTTGGAGATATGGCAGTTAAAACGTTTAGGTGGAGATTCAATGTATGCCTGTCAAATGACACAACATTTGTAGAATGGATAACAAAAGCAATAACTAAATTTCTTAACACCAGTGACAATGGAGAAGTATCCAAATCTTGTATTTGGGAAACCTTTAAAGCCTATTTAAGGGGAAGGGTACTAAGTTATTCAGCAGCAAAGAAAAAAGAAACTCACCCTTGGGTGGGGTGTACTACTGCGGACCATAGTGGGTTGGTGCTGTTTCCCAGGGGACAGTGCTAGTTTATTACCTAACCCACTTAATCTTTTCCCAGGTGGAAGTACCATATAATTAACATATGAAATTTAACACAACATCTTTAGGTAACAAATCCCCACAGGCGTTATTGACCCTGGCCCTACAACTTTATTTGTGCCCATAAAGCAGGGGTAGTGCACTGTTATCCTGTATGCTGATCCCCCAGCGAAACATTTACAGCGATCGTGACAATGCCAACAACAGTGACAGATTGCTGTAAAGTCCGTCCAGAACCCCGGCACTCTTTCCTCTGGTCCTGCACCCCCTCCCCGAATCAACTCCAGCTCAGAGTTGATGATCCCTAAATCCGAGGATCGCGGGGTGGGAGGGCAGAGCCTCCACATGGTAAAAACACGACAGGTTTCCAAATGGATTTATGCCAACTGCAATTTGCAGTTGACATAAATCTTTTGCTGTATCAGCCGGACCGTCAGTGCAGTGGATGGATTTCCGCTTGTGACGCCAGCGACCCGGGTTCAGGAACGGACCTGGGTCGTCAGAGGGTCAGCCGAGGGAGAAGGATCGAGCGTCCCCAGAATTGCTCTCTTTCTCTGGGGGGAAGGGGGGACCTGAGATCGCACAGGAACAACACCTGACAGAGGCCGGGTGGCTGCCCTGTGACAACGCATAATCAATGCTCTCTGGGGCGGGACAGATGATGAACATCATTGCACGTCTCCGTCCCAGCTTACAGAGGGAAAAAGCAAGGTGGGACTTCCACCCCTGTGAAGCCCTCCCAGGGGTTCAATTAGCTTCCGTCACCGGCTCTCCCAAACCAGATACAGGTTCTGCGAAACTGGAAATAGCGGGGACCAGTGCCATGGCCCCGCCCTCTGGGGGGCAAGCCAGGGGGGTGACCAGGAGAGTGACAGCAAAAAGATGGTAGGTGCAAGTCCGGGGGCCATGACCAGGGCTGAATCTGACAGGAGGCCCTACCAGGAAAAGCAAAATAAATACAAAAAAAAATAAAAAAAGAAATCTGTCGATGTAACGTCAATCAACAACATTTTTGTCATACCGGCATCGTAGACCCTTGTTATCTTTGGCAGGAAAGAAAGCTGAAGAGCTGTGGCAGTGCCAGAAGTAATTCACTTTATTTCCATTTTAATGAGCATGTGTAAACATGTCAGTTTAAAAAAAATAATAAAGATGTTGGGAATGATTTGATACAGAATGCAGCCCTGGTCAAACTGCAGGTATTTAGCTCACTGACACTAAACATTGTATTCAGTGCCCTAACAAATGATTTTTTACTAATAGTGATTTTCCAGGTTTCTGAAAAAACACTGACAGTTAGCATCAGCAGGACTCAAATCAAATCTAACTTTTCAAATCACGTTTGAATCTCTTTATGATGTAACCACACAATAACATCTGGCTGACTGAAAGAAGGAAGGAACCGGGCACAACCATAGATAGGAAATGAAAAATGTTTAATTTAGCATGACTAAAAACCGAGCTAACACCCATACATATCGACTCAAGCAAGTGAGTCTTCCTCAGACCCCCTGAGGAAGACTCACTTGCTTGGGACAATACGCAACGGTGTTAGCCCAGTTTTTAGTCATGCTAATTTAAATATTTTTCCTCTCCTATCTATGGTGTGTGCCCAGTTCCTTTCTTCTTTTATGTATACTGTTTTGCTGGAGCACCTTTGAGGAGAGTGGTGTGCACTTCATCCTACCTATTTTGACTTTTTCTTTTTCGTTTGGTTAAGTCAAAGATTTTCTACCTGCTGTTAGTAGATGTGATGCGTGGAACAGCACTCTGCCAGGCAGCTGACATAGCTAGCTCTGTTCCTCCCACTACATCATCAGCATGTAGATGATGTGGAGGCAACTACCAGCAGAAGTAACAGAAGCAGCTATTCTTAATGAATTTAAGCACAGCTGGGACAGGACAAGGGGACACACAGTCCAAAAGAGGGTCAGCAAGCTTTTGAGTGACGAGGTAGCAGGGGAGGGAGTACCATCCACTAGGACAGTAGGCCAGTGCTGTGAGGTCAGACTAGATGGACCCTTGGTCTCCTTCGACCGTCAGATTCTATTTATCTATGTACACTGTATCTATGTAGTGGAAGAAATAGGACTAAATATGTCAGCTGCCCGTCCACAAAGCAAAGGATTCCACACACCCAGCATAATACTATCACATAGACAATAAGGTACTATGGGCCTTGCCCTGATGTGAAGTCAGGTTCTAGGGATTCCCTTCCTACCCTTATGGCAGAGGGAACAGATGCTCTGCATTCTGTTGTTTCCACCAGTAGCTTCTCACCCTTTGTTCTGGAGTCCACTGAACCCAAAAACTGCCCAAAGGCCTTAAGACCATCGGGGTGCCCACCCTGAGAGGAAACCCCACCGAAGTTGTCATCATTGAGCACTTGATCAAAAAACCTTGATCAGAGTTCTTCCCCATCCCTTTTGCCATTAGAACTCCTCCCACAGATGGGCTCTGCCAACCTTAACCCATGGTCTGCCAGGACCCCAGGCAGTCAGGGAACACAAGGTGGCATTGTAATGCACTCCCAAACACGCACCCTAGTGAAGGTGAGGGGGTGATTACTTTTTCTAAAGCAATTTGCAGGAAATTAGAGGCTTTTTGCCCCTAGACTTCATCTGTGCCTGCTGCTTTGCCTGCTTTGAACTCATAATCCTTTGTTGTGATATCACAACCTATTGCCACAGAAACAAGCAGAGAAATGGAAATTAAGTATTTACCGTAATTATTGATCTTCCCAAATATCTTCACCATTCATTACCTATGGGTCCTATCGGAGGTCAGGACCCTGCACAGAAAGAAAAAGAGCACTGCCTCTTTAAATTTTTCTGAGCTAGTGGAGTCGACATTGGGACAGTGCCACCCACGAGGCCAGCGTTCTACATGGCACTCATGGGTTGGCAAGTAACAGACACCAACCCCTCCCATAACTCAGTTCTTGTCCGCCAGGCAAGGAAGAAAGGATAAGTATAAGGATAGGGACAGAAAGAGAGAAAGGGTGCCCAAATGACAGAGGAGGAGGAGGAGAGGAATAATATAAAGCCAACTGAAAGAAGGGGGTATAGCCAAGAGGGACATACTAATAAGGTAGGGGTGACCAGCACGCTGGGAAGTCCAAAGGCAGAAGAAAATATAACAAAAATTTAGATAAGGAAGAAGGAAGAAAAGAGGGAAAAAGAGCTAACAGCCTCCCCCCTAAGAAGGGATCCACTCCCCAGCAGTTCTTCTCCCTCCTAGACACCATGATCCCTGCAACAGGACCAGACAGGCTATTCAGACTTAAGAATTGAGGGCATATAGACATGTAGACCCTGACAGGCCGGGGCACCACAAACCTAGCTGTCCCTGACCAGAACGCTGTCACAAGACCAGGTGGGAGAAGGTTAAAAGGAAGGGTAGGAGATAAAGCCTTTCCAATCCTCCGGAGGGAAAACTGTCAGAGGCCCAGGTGGCCACTCTTTCTTCCAAAAGCTTCAGAGGGGTTTCCAAGAGAAGATCCTGAAGAAGAATCCCCCCCAACACACACACACACAGAATTTGTTTATACTGACATCCCTCCTGATTGTCTTCCTTCATTATCCCCCCCTTTCTTTTTAGGAGGAGCCACAACCATGGACCCCTATGGCCAGTTCAAGAAAAGGTTGAAATCTCACTCATCTCCAAAACACCAATCTAGGCAACCCAAAATCTTTTCTGGTCTCACATTAATGAGCTGATCAGGGGCAACACCAAGGCTGAACCAGGCCCCATTGAGGTCAACGGTCAGCTAGTAAGCAGTGGCCCACAAATTGCCTCAGCCATCAACCTTCACTTCACCAACCTCGATGAATTCAAAGCCAGACTACCTCCCCAACCTTGGCACCGAATATGACTGAGCCCCCCTGGCGCTAATCAACCCTCATTTCACCTGAGACTGGTCAAGACATGAGAGGTCCTAACTCTCCTGAGGGCCCAGAAAATCAAAGATTCTGGAGGGCCCAACGGGTTCAATCCCAGGCTCCTTAAGTACGGAGCCTAATCCCTTGCCAGACCCTTGACCTGGCTCATTAATAGATCACTGCTGGAAGGAACCATTCCTGACCAGTGGAAACGCAAACGTGGTTCCCATCCACAAGGGTGGCTCTAGGGAACACATACGCAACTATAGGCCTATCTCCTTGCTCTGTACCCTTGTGAAACTGCAAGAAAGGCTCACATATGGCCAACTTCGTGACTACCTGGAGTCTCACCAGCTCCTAGCACCCTCCCAGTATGGTTTTAGATCCAACCATGGCATGCACACTGCCCTCACCAATCTCACGGTCAACGTACTTAGAGTAATGGTCAAAGGGAAGCCTACTGGCGCAGTATTCATAGATCTGTCCAAGGCGTTCGACCTAGTAGATCACAACCTCCGGCTAATAAAGCTAGATAAAATTGGACTAGACCCTCTGGCCCTCAAGTGGTTTGAGAGCTATCTATCTGGCCGCACAAAGAGGGTCATCTGGAAGGGCACACTGTCAGACCCACTACCCCTGAATGAGGAAGTCCCACAGAGCTCAATCCTTGGTCCCCTCCTGTTCTTTCTGTTCACGAACTACCTAAACTTCCAATGTGGGGGTAGCTCGGTCGTTCAATATGTGGACGACACAGTTACATACCGCTCCTTGGACAATCTGTCAGTTCTTGGTCCCCTCCTCCAAGCCGACCTAATGGCACTTGAGGCCTGGCAAATAACAAACAGAATGGTCCTAAATGCAGACAAAACAAAAGCCATTCTCTTCGGTCCCAGATCCCTTGGACAAACTAGGACTCAATCCCTACAGCTCAACTCACTCTCAGGTAATAACATTGATATAGTGGCCTCCTTAAAATACCTAGGGCTCACAACTGACCATGGTCTCACCTTTAAGAACCATGTCGACCTAGTGACCAGGACCATCCACTGTAAACTTGGCACCCTGTATCGATTAAAGGATACCTAAACAACATTTTGACAACAATCTATTCAGAAATCTGACTCCGTAGGTGACTAAAGGAAAGGCTGCTGTATTCATTAATGCTAAAACTACATGTAACCCCTAGGTGGCACTATCCCAAGGGCTACTACCCCTGCCTACTTGGCTAGTAGCAGGTTAAGGGGCCTGAGTTCTGAAACAGGTACCTCCACCCAGAGGTCAGGGTCTGTAATTGTCAAGCTAACCTGGGCACAGCCCTCCGGGACACTGTAACCCCCATCTTTCCCCTCTAGTGGCCTGAACACTGTACAATAATCACTTTCACAATACCCCTGGCACACCACACAAGTACCTACACTGTTTACACTTACCACCAGGGCTGGTTCCTCTGGCTCAACCCTGGGGACCCCCTGTAAAACAAGGTTATGCACAGCAAATAGCAACAGTACAGTACTTTGAGCACAAACTGGAACCATAGTCAGATTACATGCAGAAAAAGTTAGATCTGATTTATTCAGGGGACTTAAACAAGGGAGGGGCAAAATCAGGTTAATTAGCTTAAAGGTTATATCAATCAAGCAGTTATGCATGCGCTTTGTGTCCCCCCACACAGTCCACCTCTGGGTACCCAGATGGAGAAGAGATGGGCTAGCCAGACCGTTGCCCGGGGTTGCAGCTGGTTGGGGCCCTGTGTTGGAAAATACAACATGCACAGTACACAATATTTGTAATCCGGAGCCAGAGGGCTCAATTTGTAAAGGAAACGAAACAACAAGACAATCAGATGACACACTCAGATTAAGCTGTTGTTGCAGGGAGCTACCCTAGTATTTACTCACGATACCCAAGACTGGACACAGGCTGGACAAAAATCGAGACTGCAGGTGGCTGATCTGGAATGCCAGGAGAAGCAGGGCCCACACGAGTCGCAGAGGCATCGTTCCTGTTCAAGCGTGGAGCAGGGGGCTGATCCCCAGGCAGGTCTCTCGTCGATGGCTTCTCTGTGCAATGGGTAGTCTGGTTGGGCCAGTCTGGCAAGGCCCAGACCGCATGGAGACAAATTCGGGTACAGTCCATTTTGAGCTGGATACAGCTTCCAGCAAGCAGAACACAGTTCACACAGTGGGGAACTAACTCACAACCCACTAGCAGCTCATAGCACATTTACATGTACGGGAATTCTACTGTACCAAGCAAAGTGCTCCCCGGTCACAATCGCAAAGTCTCTGCACACACCGGGAGCTTAGGGGGAGCTGGAACTCCAGACAGGCCGATCGCACTCAGCAAAGCCTTCAGTCTTCTTCGGGTTGAGCCTGGCCCACTTCAGTAGCTTACTTTAGTCACACAAACTTGGAATAAGTCCAAAATAATTCTCTTCTCTCCCTCTCAGGAGATGCAGACAGACATACAGGCCAAACACTCAGCCTTTTTCCAGTTCTCCCATGCGAATCCACTCAGGATTGCTGCTCAGAATTACTTCAGCTCCTTCTTCTTGAGCTTCCAACTCAGAACAAACTGAAAACTGCAAGTAGCCCGGGACTTCCCCAAGATCCAAAAGATTTCGTTGACTGGTTTGGCTGTCAGTCAAAGCAAGAGCTCCCCCTTCAGTTGCAAAAAAGGCTCAGAAAGCTTAAACCACAGTTCCTACAGATTTTGAATTCAGACAGCTCCTATAGTCTGGCTACATTTTAGGTCCCACCACAACTGATTGGTCCAGTTTGCAGTCCAGGACCAAGATAGTGGAGACAAACAAAACAGTCCTTGCTACAAGAAAGCAGGTTAGACAAACTACATTATCATTATCACTCTAAATGATTTTCAGTAAATAGTTACATCTTTCAATAGAGCTCCCTCTCAGATTACTTAAGCTGCAATCAGGCAGCTCTTAAAGAGATAGTACACAGAGGCTATACAGGCTCTGGTAATCACATTTAAACTGCTAAAATGCAGGACACCAGTCTGGCAGTGAGCATTTAGGCAAGCTCGAGGAAGACTTTTTGGGAACCCCCATTTGTAGGGAGGTTACACCCTTCCCTGCCTGGGAAAACTTGGCGTCCACGTCAAATCTGTACCATCATAACACTGAAAATGCAATATATACAAGACATTTATAGCATTAGCATACTATACAAGTACTATCTGATTCATCACTTGGCATAACTTGCCACTTTACTATATATTTCAATGTACTCCACTATATCATTTCCATTCTGACAATACATTATGCATATTTCACTCAGGTAAATTGAACATTACTATACAGAATCATGTAATAACTTCTTGTACTGTAAACAATGCAAGAGGGGGCCATTCCCTATCAGCTAACTTGGGGCTGGATGGGGCAGGGGCACCATGGTGAGAGGGCAGAACAAGTAACCTGGAATGGGCCATCAAGCTCAATTTGGGCAGTGAGCTCTGAGAGACATAAACACCTTTGTGGACTACATTGTGAGGCAAATCCACTGGCCTCCCGGGGGAATCATAACTGAAGTGCACCACTGGCTTGACAGCTCGGCCAGTTTTTCTGGGGTGAACAACCACAGTCTCTGTACTTTCAGCAATGGTCTTGGAGTTTTGATCACTTGTGAGGGGTGCCTCTGCATGAAGGGGAATGTCCAAGCCAGGAGCACCGTCAGACCCTTGCTCTGTAGTCTCTGTTTCTACAACACTTGGCTCATTTTGAAGACACTTTGACACTGAAGGGGGTTGTCAGCACTCTCACAGTGTTCCTCAAGTTCTGGCATGTCACCAGAAAGACTCATACCATCAGTCTCTCCTTCTGGAAGATCATACAGTTCCACAATACACAAAGACTCAGCATCCTCAGACATGATACTTTGCACTTCACCTTCAGGGAGCATTGGTTCCAAGGATGATGTCAGGGCATTAGGCAGTCCAGAAGGCCCAGCTTCATCCCCATAATTCAACATAGGATTTCCATGAAACAACTGACTCAGTTCACATGAGGGGTAATAGGTACTATCACACTCACTGTCATCCGAGTTAGACTGGCAGTCACCATCGTTCTGGGCCTGCTGTGGGGGAAGTCTTAAATTGGCAACCACAGGGGGCAGGCTGACTCTGTTTTTTGCTTGCAGCAGCACAAGTCACTGGTCCAGGGGAATCAATCTCGGTGGGTTCAGCCTCAATTATAACTTTTCCAATAGGTAGCAGGTGGTTACGGTGCATGGTCTTGACAGCTTTGGAGTTATTCTCTGGGCGCACTTTGTACACTGGCAAATCATCCAACTTTCCAACTTCGACATGGGGAAGATGGTGCCATCGATCAGCAATTTTGTGTTTACCATGCAATCCTAAATTTCTCAACAACACACGGTCTCCAGGCCTAAACTCTTGAGCCTTTACATTTCTATCATATCTTTGTTGGCTAGATTTCTTTTGGCGGCCATTGTCTGGGCCAGTTGATAAGCATGATTCAATTGAGCTTTCAGTTTTTGTACATATTGCAGGTAATCTTCAGCTCGGACCCCATTGG
This sequence comes from Neoceratodus forsteri, assembly GCA_016271365.2. Lineage (NCBI taxonomy): Eukaryota > Metazoa > Chordata > Ceratodontiformes > Ceratodontidae > Neoceratodus > Neoceratodus forsteri. Next base: position 76,633,690 of record CM028133.1, on the reverse strand, counting down.
GAGAAACCCCAAAACAGACATCAACAGGCAGCCGGGCCTCTCTCCCGAACATGCGGCGGTAGGGAGAGAAACCGGTAGCATCATTCTTCGTGCAATTGTATGCATATACCAAGGTGCTAATCTGCTGGCTCCATTTATACTTATCTTTTGGTTGGAAGGTGCCTAGCATGTCTAGCAGGGTGCGGTTAAAGCATTCTGGTTGAGGATCCCCCTGCAGGTGATAGGGGGTGGTTCTTGACTTTCACACCCCCCATAGAGAGAGCATTTCTTTGATTAGCCAACTCTCAAAGTCCTGGCCCTGATCAGAGTGAATTTGCTGGGGGGCACCATAGTGGATGAAGAAATTTTCCACTAGCACCTTGGCCACAGTAGATGCCTTTTGATCTTTGGTGGGAAAAGCTTGTGCATACTGTGTGAAATGGTCCATAACCACTAACACATTGCCAATGTTTCGCTGATCGGGCTCTAAACTCAAGAAGTCTATGCAGACTAGTTCCATTGCGGTGCTGGTAGTAATGTTGACAAGGGGGGCAGCCCTCTGAGGCAGGACTTTTCTCTGCAGGCAGCGACTACAAGTCCTTACATGGTGCTCAACATCGGCCTCCATCTTGGGCCAGTAGAATCGAGATTGTACTAGGTCAAGGGTCCGGTCGATACCGAGGTGGCCCATATGATTGTGAAGGGACCTCAGTACCAAATCTTTGAAGGCTGTGGGCAGGATCAATTGTTGCTTGTCTATTTGGCCACCCCAATCTACTGTCTCTTTATACAACAACTGATTAAGCAGCATCAACCTGGGGCCTTCTTTAAACAATAAAGTGGTTCGCAGATCAGACAAACGCAACTTGGACATATCTTTTCCTGCACGAAAGGCATCAAGTGCTGGCTGAATCATAAGATCTCGGGATTGAGCCCACTGAATGCTGTCATTGTCAAACTGAGGTAGTTCACTAATATCTAGAGCAGAAAAGTGGCAATACACAGCTGGTATGCAGGTGTCAGAGGGGCCCAAGCAATCTGCTAAGCAGTCCGCTGTGTCCGTAGACATCTGTTCATTTCTATCAAACTTTTGGCACAATGCTCGGATGTCAGATTCAGACAGCCTGACCCAGTCGCTCTTGGAAATGGGCGTCCGGGATAGGGTGTCAGCATCAATATGATTCAGGCCCGGTCTGTATTCGGCAACATAATCATATGTTGACAATGCAGAAAGCCACCAGTGCCCCGTGGCGTCTAACTTAGCTGAAGTCTGTACACAGGTCAATGGGTTATTGTCAGTCCTCACCAATATTTTCGCCCCATAAAGTTAATCATGAAACTGGTCGACAATGGCCCATTTTAAAGCAAGGAACTCCAACTTGTGCACAGGGTAGTTTCGCTCTGACGGGGTCAAGCTCCTACTGGCAAATGCCACTGGTCTCAAACCATCCTCATGGTCTTGATACAGTACAGCTCCTAGACCCTGCAGACTGGCGTCAGTATGCAGCACATAGGGTTTGGTGGGATCAGCATAAGCGAGAATGGGGGCATGGGTGAGCTGGTATATGACTTTGTGGAAAGCTGCTTCACAGTCAGGCATCCAACGGGACCCGAAAAGTTCACCTGGGTGGAAATATGCTTTGTCTGGTTCTTTGGTGGCCCCTTTTTTGTATTTTTGATTGGTAGGAGGGTAACCCTGGGTAAAATTCAAGAGTGGCTGAATCACTTTGGAATAGTCCTTTATGAACTGGCGGTAGTAGCCACAGAATCCCAGGAAACGTTGTAGTTCTTTCAAATTGTAGGGCTGGGGCCAAACAGTCAAGGCTTCAACTTTACTAGGATCAGTCTCTATCCCTTCTGTAGACACTGTGTGTCCCACATACTTCACAAAGGTTTGGAAAAACTGGCACTTGTCAATGGACAGCTTGAGGCCGAAATCTTCCAGTCAGTCTAGTACTTTGAACAGTTGACTCTCAGGTTCCTTTAGGGAGCTTCCAAACACAATGACATCGTCCAAGTACACCAGGCATTCCAGCAAAGTCATGTCTCCCACCGCTCATTCCATCAGTTGCTGGAAGGTGGCTGGGGTGCCCGATATCCCCTGTGGCATTCTCAGAAATTCATAGAACCCCAAAGGACAGATGAAGACTGTCTCCTCATGGTCCTCTGGAGCCATTGGAATCTGATAATATCCACTGCGAAGATCCAACACCGAGAACCATTTGCTCCCATTCAAACAATCCAGAGCATCTTGTATACTGGGCATGGTGTATTGATCAGGGATGGTCCGCCAATTGTGAGTTCGATAATCAACACACATTCTCACAGATCCATTCTTCTTATGCACAACCACAATGAGAGAAGCATATGGGCTCCTGGATTCTTGTATCACACCAGCCTCGAGCATTTCCTGCAAGTGTCTTCTCACATCATCTATGTATGCAGGGGCTAGGCGTCGAGACCTCTCTCAAAATGGCCATTCATCATGCAGGCATATGTGATGCTCCGCACCCTGGACACATTCCATGTCCCATTCCTTCAACGAAAACACCTGATCTCTCTGGGCAAGTTTCTGACTAATTCTAGTCTTCCATTCAGCTGGCAATGGGGAGTCACCAAAATCAAACAAGTCGGGAGTCAGTCCATCTGTCTTGCCAGGGTGCTTGTTGCTGGGCAACACTGCAGTGTTTGCGCAGTGTACCGTAGCTAGGGTGCATCCTCTGTTCACCCGGATTTCCCAATCTGACACATTATGAATCTGGAATATCTCTCATCGTGCATAGGCATGAGCACGAGCTGGCAAGATGCTGGGCTTAACAAATAATCCTTCCAGCAATTTTCCATCACCTGGCGCGTCCAACATCAGTATTTTATTCTTGACATATTTGCAGAGGTGGACCTCCCCTTGAACGGTACACTGGATGTTAGGGGCCAGTAGCATTGAATTGGGATCCTTCTTCCACATGACCCCTACCGGTTCATCTTGGTCCACTCAATTGGGGTTCTTTTGCAAATCATAGGCCCTCTTGATCAGAGCAGGAATTCTTAGGGCCCTCCCAGTCCATCACCCTTGTTTCTCATGACAGAGTTGTGCCAGTCTCCCAAACATATGGTCGTTGGTCCAAATTAACAGGGGAATCCCATCATACAGTCCAGTAGGGGGACACACTAAGGCCAGTGTCTCGACTTGCTCCTCTACACCAGTTACAGCTGCAGGAAATGACAACCAGAGGTGGACATATCCTAGGTTGGGATAAGACTCAGCCCCCACACATGTAGGCCTTCCAGGGATTGTAAGGGCACAGCAGATAAGTGTTTGTCATACCAGTCCTTAAATACAATGGTCACTTGCGACCCATTGTCCAGCACAGCCCAAGTAGGAATACCATTCACAGCCATGGTAGTCTCCACTGAAGGGCCCACTATTTTGGACCAGTCTGGAGGGACAGCAGCAGAGGCCTGGACAGATGATTTAGCCACATAGGGATTTGAGTTACTACTTCTTGAACTCTGACTGCAGTCATCTGGGCACTCCTCGACCACTGATTTGTTCTCTGAAGCTGGCCTTGAAGCCTATATACAACTTTATCTAGGTCTTTTGTGGACTGGCATTCTCTCTTCATGTGCCCATCCTTCCCACAATTATGGCAAAATATGTTTTCTGGGATTTGGGTTGGCCAAGGCATCATACTGGGAGCTGGGGCGGTGGTACTACCAACTGAAAACCTTGGTGCCATCTCTGTCTGCTGTGTGGTGAGCATTTGGAGACATCTCGTCAATTCTCTTACTTCCATAGTCAAGACATCGAGTTTCATGCTGCTGTCAGCAGGAGATGCCTGGGTGGACACCCCCACCTCCATAGCAGATGCAATTGGATAAGGTTCGGTGCCTGTACTTGCAGGAGTGGCCTTCATAAAGAGACTGTTTTTTGTTTCCCTGAACTCCTTCAGAAGTTCATCCCATGGTGGCACACCCTCATTGGTCCCCACTTTGGAAGGGCCTTTTTTTTTTTTTTTTCTTTTCGTCTTTATCCCTCCTTACTGCCTCCGGTGCCCCCTCCTTCCATCCGCTCATGTCCTCCGGTACCTACCTTAGGGATCTGCCCCTACATTGCCCATCCTCCTCTCCTTGCACATTGGGGTCTGTCCTGTAGGTGGTCCAGTGGGACTTAGGGCGGACTTCATCTAGGGCTGCCGGAGGGTGTTTTCTGGTTTTCTCCCTGATGTCCCCACTCCCCCAGGATGCCTTGCGCTAGGGACGTACGTCCCCGAGTGGTAGCGTGCTTGCGCATGCAGACCCTCATGCGCCGCGACGTCCCCTCTCCCCGGCTCCGACGAGCGAAGCCGCCTCCACCACTTCCCTCTGCCGGTGCTTCCACCAGCTATGGAAGGAATGCAGAGCGCAATGCGCTCTTGGTAACCCACCCCTGAGGAAGGAGAGCATCCATTGGGACGCTCAATCCTCCCTCTCCCTGCCGACCCCCGGCCACCCGATCGGAAGGGCCTTTCGATGCCGTGATCACTTGGGCTGCACTCACCCTAGAATTACAATCCCCCTCTTTATCTTCAACCTCCCGGAGTTCTTTTATCAAGTCACAATAGTCCGGTGGGTTACCCTTTCTATCTGGGAGCCTTAATTGAAGAAGCTGCAATTTAGAATGCTTTGCATGTTGTAGTATGTGCCCCAGCCTCACATGGTTTAAGTCACTGGCGGCTACCCCACCTTTTTGGTAAGCCTTCTGCAGCGCTCTTTCCAGACAAGTAACATACGCAGACAAACTTTCTCCTGGCCATTGTTTTGTACCTCAAAATTTCCACATCAAGTTCTCCCCTGACTCAGTGCTCCCAAAATATCCTTTGAGTGCAGATAGGTACTTCTGGGCAGATGCATCAGGATTTGTGGACCTCAGAAATTTAATGGCCTCTAGGGCAGGACCCCTCAAACTTTTTATGATCCTTTTCCGTTTCTCCGCCTCCACACACTGCCATTCAGGTACCAAAGGGGCAACACAATCTATCCAGGTCTCCCAATCATCCTCCCCTTGGGGGGTGGGGAAGGTGCCGGAGAAGATTCCCAACCTTCAGTACGAGTCGAGACTAATGGCAGATACAGCCATAGGGGCCAGCATTGGCACGGGCATAGAAGAAGGGGCAATAATGGGTGCTGGAGCGGGAGGGATTGTTGGGGGAGGAACACCCCCAGGTGGGAGAAATAGTTTCTTTAAGTCCTCCACAGTTTTCCCTTCTTCCAGCAACAACTTAGCAAATTTTTCCTCAAAAGTCTCAGATAGTGGGGGGGAGGGGGGCTCATTCTCCCAGGGGTCTTTAGTTATCACTCTCCAGGCAGTGAGGGTTCCTTTGGGGGTGATAGTCCATGGCACTTTGGAACTGTCTACTGGGTCCTTACACTCTACTAACGCCATGAAACATTGGGCGAGTAGATTAGCCTGTTGACCCACCACCACAGGGTTTTGTAAACATTCAACCTTGGAAAGTACTCCCTCTACAGTGTCCTTATTGGTACCCAGGGGAATATCCAGGATAAGTATAGCATTTTGGGGGTCAATCTCCTGCCCAGTACAGCACCCCACCAACTGGTGTACAGCCACTTCTGTTGGGGTAGCCATTTATTTTAACAGCAATTCACAAATTTGGCCACTAGGGAATGCTAATCCCAGCGGTGAGCCTCCAAGATGTAACCCCTAGGTGGTGCTATCCCAAGGGCTACTACCAATGCCAGCTTGGCTAGTAGCAGGTTAAGGGGCCTGAGTTCTGAAACGGATGCCTCCACCCAGAGGTCAGGGTTGGTAATGGTCAAGCTAAACTGGGCACAGCCCTCCGAGGACACTGTAACCCCCCTCTTTCCCCTCTAGTGGCCTAGACACTGTACAATAATCCCTTTCATAATACCCATGGTACACCACACAAATACCCACACTGTTTGCACTTACCACCAGGGCTGGTTCCTCTGGCTCGACCCTGGGGACCCCTTGTAAAATAAGGTTATGCACAGCAAATAGCAACAGTACAGTACTTTGAGCACAAACTGGAACCACAGTCAGAGTACATGCAGAAAATGTTAGATCTGATTTATTCAGGGGACTTGAACAAGGGAGGGGCAAAATCAGGTTAATTAGCTTAAAGGTTATATCAATCAAGCAGTTATGCATGCGCTTTGAGTCCCCCCACACAGTCCACCTCTGGGTACCCAGGTGGAGAAGTGATGGGCTAGCCAGGACCATTGCCCGGGGTTGCAGCTGACTGGGGCCCTGTGATGGAAAACACAATATGCACAGTACACAATATTTGTAATCCGGAGCCAGAAGGCACAGTTCGTAAAGGAAACGAAACAACAAGACAATCAGATGACACACTCAGATTAAGCTGTTGTTGCAGGCAGCTACCCTGGTATTTACTCACGATACCCAAGACTGGACATAGGCTGGACGAAAACGAGGCTGCAGGTGGTTGATCTGGAATGCCAGGAGAAGCAGGGCCCACATGAGTTGCAGAGGCATCGTTCTTGTTTAAGTGTGGAGCAGGGGCTGATCTCAGGCAGGTCTCTGTCGACGGCTTCTCTGTGCAGTGGGTAGTCTGGTTGGGCCAGTCTGGCAAGGCCCAGACCATATGGAGACAAATTCAGGTGCAGTCCATTTTGGGCTGGATACAGCTTCCAGCAAGCAGAACACAGTTCACACAGTGGGGAACTTACTCACAACCCACTAGCAGCTCATAGCACATTCACATGTATGGGAATTCTACTGTACCAGGCAAAGCGCTCTTCAGTTACAATCGCAAAGTCTCTGCACACACCGGGAGCTTAGGGAGAGCTGGAACTCCTGACAGGCCAATCGCATTCAGCAAAATCTTCGGTCTTCTTCAGGTTGAGCCTGGCCCATTTCAGTAGCTTACTTTAGTCACACAAACTTGGATTTAGTCCAAAATAATTCTTTTCTTTCCCTCTCAGGGGCAGCAGGCAGACATACAGGCCAAACACTCTGCCTTTTCCCAGTTCTCCCATGCAAATTCACTCTGGATTGCTGCTCAGAATTACTTCAGCTTCTTCTTCTTGAGCTTCCAGCCCAGAACTAACTGAAAACTGCAAGCAGCCCGGGACTTCCCCAAGATCCAAAATATTTTGTTGGCTGATTTGGCTGTCAGTCAAAGCAAGAGCTCCCCCTTCAGTTGCAAAAAAGGCACAAAAGCTCAAACCACAATTCCTACAGATTTTGAATTCAGACAGCTCCTGTAGTCCAGCTACATTTTAGGTCCCACCAGAACTGATTGGTCCAATTTGCAGTCCAGGACCAAGATAGTGGAGACAAACAAAACAGTCCTTGCTACAAGAAAGTAGGTTAGACAAACTACATTATCATTATCACTCTAAATGATTTTCAGTAAACAGTTACATCTTTCAACAGAGCTCCTTCTCAGATTACTTAAGCTGCAATCAGGCAGCTCTTAAAGAGACAGTACACAGAGACTTTACAGGTTGTGGAAATCACATTTAAACTGCTAAAACGCAGGACACCAGCCTGGCAGTGAGCATTTAGGCAAGCTCAAGGAAGACTTTTTGGGAACCCCCATTTGTAGGGGGGTTATACACATTTATATAATTTACCTAAATGTGGTTCCAGAGCATTTGAAAATTGTAAAATCAGCCTTCCAAGTTCAAAAAAACTGTCTTACCTGCTTCCAAAAATGGCCACCAAATGTGTTCAATGATGACATCACTGGAGCCAAAGTCAGAGTGATATATGTCTCTCTATAGTGCTAATTAGTTCTTTTTTTCCTTTGTGTATAATTGTTTCACCTAAATGGTCAAAACCTTGTGCATTATTTTGTATAATATAATACATAGTATAACAGAAGCACTCTTGATGGGGGGTTGATCCCAGTCCTTTCACAGAAGAATGGGTTCTGCAAGAACTCCTAAAACTGAAGGTGGACAAAGCAATGGGTCCTGATGGAATTCACCCCAGAATTCTAAAAGAATTAAGGGAGGAACTAGTGAAACCACTGGCTACTCTTTTTAATAAATCATGGGAGGATGGTGTGGTACCCGAGGACTGGAGGAAGGCAGATGTGATTCCCCTTCACAAAAGTGGGTCCAAGACAGAGGCAGGAAACTACAGACCTGTCAGTCTGACCTCTGTGGTAGGGAAAGTGATGGAGTCACTTCTGAAGGAAAGAATAGTCGAGTACCTAGAGGCCAGTGGAGCACAGGACCCAAGGCAGCATGGGTTCACAGCGGGAAGGTCATGTCAGACAAATCTAATAGATTTCTTTGACTGGGTGACCAAAGTAGTAGACCAGGGAGGAGCTGTGGACATGGCCTACCTAGACTTTAGGAAGGCATTTGACACAGTCCCACACAAAAGCTTAATAGTCAAATTAACCAGCCTGGGAATGGGACCCAGGGTGGTAGCCTAGGTAAAACATTGGCTGGACAACAGGACACAGAAGGTAATTGTAAATGGAGTCTACTCTGAAGAGGGGGTTACTAATTGGGTACCATGAGGTTCAGTATTGGGTCCAGTCCTTTTAATGTCTTCATCAGTGACATTGCAGAGGAACTGAAAGGAAAAGTATGCCTTTTGCAGATGACACAAAGATCTGCAACAGGGTTGATACACAAGGAGGTGGAAAGGATGAAAAGGGACTTGGCAAGGTTGGAGGAATGGTCAAAGTATGGCAGCTAGGATTCAATGCAAAGAAGTGCAAAATAATGCACCTGGAAACAAGAACCCAGGGAAGAATACACAATGGGTGGGAGGTAGTAACAACAAAAAAGGAAAGAGACCTGGGGTAATCATATCAGATGACCCTAAGGTTAGCAAGCAATGTGAGAAGGCAGTAGGAGGCTGGGGTATACTGGGATGTATAGGGAGAGGCATCATCAGCAGAAAACAGGAAGTTGTTATCCCTCTGTACAGACAGTTGGTGAGACCCCATCTGGAGTACTGTGTCCAGTTCTGGAGATCCCATCTCCGCAGGACATAGACAGGATAGAGGCAGTCAAAGGAGGGCAACTAAAATGGTGCAGGGTCTGCAAGAGAAGCCGTATGAGGAGAGACTAAAGGAGCTTAATATGTATACCCTTGAGGAAAGAAGGGAGAGGGGGACATGATGGAAACTTTTGGCAACTCAGTGGAATCAACAAAGTCCAAGAGGGTAGCATCTTTCAGAAAAAAGACTTGCAAGAACAAGGGACACAATTTAAAGATAGAAGGAGGGCGGTTCAGGGGCAATATGAGGAAGTATTATTTCACAGAGAGGGTAGTGGATGCAAGGAACAGCCTTCCTGAGGAGGTTGTGGGGTCTAAAACTGTGGAAGAATTCAAGAATGCATGGGACAGACATAAGGCAATTCTTGTGGGGGGTAGGAAGAAATAGGCTGTTGGTTAACTAGGATCTGCGACCTATCCTGTAGGTAGGGAAATGGGCAGACTAGATGGGCCTAGCGGTCCTTATCTGCCGTCAAAGTCTATGTTTCTATGTTAATACACATGTTAGGCTATGGTTCGGTTCATTTTGTTTACTTTAACATGCTGAAATTGTGTTTTAATCCAACTGACTTTCTCTGTGGCTAAATCACAGTGCAGTACAAATCTTGAATAACCTGGTGGTCTAGTGGTTATGGCAGATCCAGGATGCTACAATGGGGTGCAGAGGAGGTGTGCATGCTTAATATGCGCTTTTTAACATTTTTATTAAACCTTCATATTTTCTGCTATTATTCATTTCTAGTACATTTTGGACAGAACTTACAAATGTAATCTATAGTCTAAATATAAACATTTGTACAACCAATACATCAGACTTCACACAGCCTTGGACATTTGCATGGACTGGTTTTATGGGAAGGGGAATGTTGGCCAGGACAATGGGTCAGGTAGTGATCATGGTGCTGGCAGCTCCACATCTTATTTCTCACAGTAATCTGCTCATATTTCTCTTGTTCTGTCTTCCCCTGAATAAAGCAGTACCTTGCAAGAGTGGCCTTCTCAGTCCCCCCCTCTGGTATTTATTCATTCTTCACTACTCCTTCTCACAGTGAACACTGGTGAGCTCATCACCCTTCTGCAGCATGAATGCAAGTAGTAGAGTCCCGGTTTTATTTTGACATATCAAATATAAACATATCATTCCAGTAAGCCAGGCTGCTAGCAGCAAGGAACAAGGGGAATGATGGGCTTTCCTATTCTTAAAAGATCTAGGCTGTCTTTGACTAGTCACTAATAAATGATGGGTGTGCGCCATCATTATGCATGTAATTTAATGGTGTTTAATCATAGGTGGCTTAGATCTTGGATGGGTAGGAAAGCCTATTTTTCCACTTGTGGCATGCTGCTATCAGCCTGGCTACCAGAAGATCATGTTTATTATTATGTAAAAATAACACAGGAGACTGTTCTAACCACATTCATGATATGGAAGGGTAGTGAGCTCACCAGTTTTTTGGTGTGGGGAGCAGGTGAGAAGAATGAATGCCAGAGAGGGACTGAAGAGGACATTCCAGCAGGGTGTAGCTATATTCAGGTTAGTTGAGGCACAGGAAGGAGGATGTTGAGCAGATCACTGTGAGATCTGAAATGTGGGGCTGCCAACATCGTGATCACTACCTGACTGTGGATGAGAGCAGCCAGTGATGATAAATACTCAGAGTGGCAGGGCTGCACTTAAACTGTTACTTGAATTCAGCATAGGGAGATTACCCTCTGGTGGGGGAGGTGAAATTTGTTAGGACAGTATTGAGTGAGTTGTGTATAGCTCATTCAGGATTTGGAAGGGTGGTAGCTAGCCAACTCACACTGTGGAGTAGAGCACAGAAAAGTACTGAAGAAGAATTGCTGGGAACTGTCTTGCGGGATTCTGCAAATCACAGATAAAGGAATAGACTGACACTGGAAGTTGGGTGGATTCACTCAAGGTATTAGTATGCCTCTCCTGCTAATATTATTGTTATTCATTGTAAGTGTAGCCCTTATGAGGGCAGAAACAGCAGTTTTTTTCTGGTGGGTCATAATGCTTATTGCTTGGCCCTCCAGGAAGTCCTAGTTGTTGGTTAATGAGGTTGGAAAAAACACAACAGGGAAACTGTACATACTACCTTCACTGTGCAGAAGGGTGGTGATCCACTCAATGTTTACTGTGGGAGCAGATGTCAGACATTGAGAATGTGGACTGGAGAGTGATTTGGGAGGCAGTTTTTAACAGTGCTAGCTGATAATGTGTATCAGTATAGGTGTGCACAACTCTGAGGTACAAGATTACAATCTGAGGTGTGATGATTCTCTTCATGAGACCGTAAGCACATATGCAGCCCCAGGCAGTACTAAGGACAGAATATGGGTGGTGGAATGTTCAACAGAAGGCAGGCTAGGTGCAGGGGGTTCATGTGGAAAAAGAAAGCCTTATTTGAGGATTAACCAGACAGCATTAGCTTTGGAATTAAACTAGACCAGTACTTTGCTGTGTGACCCTGAGCAAGTCACTAAACTTCATTGTGCTCACAGGCCACACCTGTAAAGAAGCTTTAAGCTTAGTGTGTCTCTCGTGGTTAACAAAAAACAAAATTCAGGGCATCACGTAACCACTAGATCATCAGATATTTGAAGTATTGTACTGTACTGTGGTTTGCCAAAGAGAAATTCTGCTGGATTGCAAAACATTTTCAGCAAGTTAAAGTAAACAAAATGAACAATATCATAGCCTAGCATGTGTACTGATCAAAATAATCCATGAGTTAACACATGGTGTTAATCTTTCAGGTACAACAATTCAAAACAAAGAGGGAAAGAAGAATTAGTTAGCACTATAGGACTCTATGTGGGTCTCTGTCTCTGGCTCTGATGATGTCATCATGACTCATCACTTAACACACTTGGCAGACATCTTAGGGAGAAACCAAGGCTGTTTTTAGAAAGTGGAAGGCTGATGTTTACATTTTTCAAAAGCTATGAAACTGTATTTATATTATTTACATAAATGCAGTTTTAGTATAAATATAAATAGCAGCCTTTACTTTACCTCGCAATGAAGCCAGATTTTAGAGATTGCAGTTTTAAAAAACTGCTTGTTTAGCTACCCTTTAAAGGACCAGCTTATCCTTGAAGCTAGGCTCTCAATAGCCTCCAGTGTCCTGCTCCCCACTCTGACCTATGCTGCCCCAGTTACACAGGGCATAGCAAAGCAAGAGTTCAACTGGCTGCAGATACTGTACAACAAGGTAGCTTGGTTCGTGAATAAGGACCACTCTAGAAGCCACCACTGCAACACACTTGCCCAGCTACAGTGACCTTCATTTGCTTCACGCCTCCAATACCCCCTGCTCTGTCTGGCGTATAAGCTATTCAGCCCATCAGCTCCATCCAGCCTAGTAGGAACTATTACTCTCAAGCATAACCCATAGAGGCTTAGGACCTCAGGTCAGACTCTACTGGAAGTCCCTAAGGTCAGGACCAACATGGGCGGCAAGTCTTTCTCCTACTCTGCCCCCAACCTGTGGAACAGTCTTCCACCCACAGTACAGGAAGCTCCCTCACTCTTGAATTTTCGTACTAGGCTCAAGGCCCACGTGATTGATGCCAGCACTTGCCATTGTCATGGCACCTGATAGCCCCCCCATCACCTACGCCGACCATCTTACTTGTCCAGTCTTTGCTCAGCACTTTCACTACTCACCCTAACTATTCTACCTAGCCTTTGTCAAATAATTACAGCTTGTACACCATAATGTTTCTGAAAAAAAGCTATCTATTAATGAAATGCTATCTATCTGTACTTACTCTGTAACCATGTCTAAGAATGTAACCTGCCATTTATCTGTACATACTCTGCAACCATTTACCTCACTGTTTCTCACCTTGTAATGTTATTCCGGGTCACACCTGAAAAAGGGACCTTCGGGGCTCAGTGGGGCCTACCCAGTCATCAAAATGTAACAAATAAATAAACAGCCAAGAGATCAAGTTAGGAGGCTAATTAGTATTACAACCCCTAGGTATAGGAATTTTCTCCAAAGCATCTGGCCAGACTGTAGTGTCAAACAAATGCAACCCTGAGTGAGATCAGACCAGCTGACACACCAATAAGGAAAACTTTAAGGGGGATACTCCCTACCCCTACAGGAGAGAGAGAAAAGGAAAAGGGGTTTAGAAAACCAACCCAGGAGGACTAACTGAGCCCATAAATAGAAAACAGGGTTTACCTCCCAGAAAAGCTATCTAGGATCACTAGGATATATAGGACAAAAGGGAGCAGTCAGTGTCCATAAGTATTGTCCCCAGCACCATGTGGGCATTTAAACCATAATACCATCTTTATAATATAATCTATCTAAAGCGCACTTGAATAACCAAAATCTTCAATTTCCACTACTGTTCGTGTGAGTCTATTCCAAGTCCTAGCACTCCTAACTGTGTAAAATGCATCCCTTCCCCTTGACTTTCATCCCAAATCAGGGAGTAGGGAGTGAGGAAAGGGAAGAGACAGTACTGCCAGCATCTGGTTACAGGGAGAGTGAGTGAGTGTAATGAATGGTGAAAATATTTGGGAAGATCAGTAATTATGGTAAGTACGTCATTTCCATATCTTCCCCAAATTAATCTTCACCATTCATTACCCATGGGTCCAAGTGCCAAGATGGCAAACCCTGAGGGAACAAAAATATTTCCCCCAGCCTCCTTCGGGGTTAACCACAGGAGGAAGGGGCTGATTTACAGGCCTGGCAAGGCCCACGGACTGAAATGGGCTGGTGAGTGCTCCCGAAACCCAGGAGATGGAAGGTACCCCTGCAGTATTCACTGTACCCTACGAGAAAAGAAGTAGTCCCCCCAGAAAGGTGAGGATATCACCCTACACTGGGCCAGGGGGTGACAACCTAGACAGGCAAAGCCACGCAGTCTGCCTAATGTAGGCTGAAGTTCCCATCATCCTGGAAGTCACCTCTTTGGCATCATAGACAGTCCTAGAGAGGTATCTTGCCAGCTCCAGGCCTTAAGTGGTCAGGCAAATGGCTTGCCTGGTTCCCTCACCATCAGGCAGATCTGCTAGAACCTGTCTTAGCAGTGTCCAGATGTGCCTAGCATAGACCACCTGGTGTGCCTGATGTGCTACTATCCACAGAAGAAGGCATGCTGAAGAAAACACCCTTCTCCCCCGCCTGTCAAACTCAGCCGAGTCAGCATCAGAGGGGCGGTCGAGGGCAACAATGCACAGATGGGATGTCCAGGAGCCCTAGTCCCGAAGTGATCTGTGGCATGGCACCTGAAGACCCCGCTGCTGTGCAGTACCTGTGTGTACAGTCCCTAGGTGCAGGCAAAAGGGTGGCGGGATACTGCCAGATGGCATGCGAAGCCTCCGCAAATGGTCTTGACCAGGAAGGGATGACCAAAGTGTCAGCACAGTGGCGGAGCCAGGTTTGAGCGTGTTTGGGAGTTGGGGGGCATTCAGTCAATTATGGGTTCCACAATGGGTACTTAACAGTAAATAAAGATGGTGGTGGGGCACCACTACTCACACTGGGGCAGCCAGGAGGGGCAACCGCCCCCCAGTCCCCCCAGCTCCACCACTGTGTCAGCACCGTATTCTCCAAGAATGCCAATGTCGCACAATTTGTGTTCCATCTGACAAAATGGGAAAGGCACAGCTCCTTCATCATCTCTGCCAGGAAACGCTGGTAGAACGTACAGTCCCCATCAGTAGAGAAGTGAAAAGAGGAATCCCTTTCCTTGTTGGAGGAAGCTGAAGATGAAGAAGAGTCTGAATCAGAGATTGGTGTTGCAGAAGTCTGAGGTCTAGAAATGACCTTGGAGATGGCCCTGAGGTAACGTGGGAAAGCAGCTGCCAAAGCCCTGAACTGCTCCCAGGTAAGAGGGCCCCCAGGGCCATGTAGCCCAGGGAAAGGAGGAAGAGAAGGCAGAGAAACTGGAGGATGGACAGCCTGGCCACATCAGAAAGGTCCTCTTCCAGAGCTGTGGGTTTGTGCAGGGGACCCCTCCCAAAGGGGAGGCTGCCAAACCCACCCACCCCTGTGCACCCAACTGTCAAGGTGCAGACCAGGGGATGTTCCAGAGGGGGAGCCCCCAAGTGGGGAGGTGGGAGCCATGCAGAGTTCATTGGACAGTCCCTCCACCAGCCACAGGGGCCCTCTGCAAAACAAGAGGCAATATAGGTCCGTGCTGCGACCCCGAATAGTTTTCTATGGGGCTCCCCAAAGGAGTCACTGCTCAGACCCAATCCTGCCAACCCTCGACTCTAGAGAGGGGGGGGGAGAGAGAGAGAGAGAGAGGGCCTAGTGGAAGATTCCAGACTGGACACCTTGGTTGAGATAGCCCCAGCTCCCACAAGGGGGGAGGTGGTGCCCTCCTCAGTATCCTTCTCATAGGCCGGAATCCAAATCACAGTGGGTCTGGATCTGGCCAATGGGAGTACACCCACCCCCAAGCCAACACCGGTCAAGGCGGCGGAGTTTGAGGCAGTGCCGACTGCAGTGCTGCCACCCGAAATGGCACCAGATGCAGCACCACCACTCACAGAGACTCCAGAGAGAGCCCCGACAGAGCCACCGGCTCTGGAGGTGGTGCCAGAGGAGTCCAGAGTGGTGACACCACCCATGGCACTACCTAACAATGACAATGCCAGCCTGGAAACTTCAAAAGGCCCCAGAGAGGACTGGGCAGAATCCAAGGAGCCCAGAACCCAGTCAGGATCATCCCAATGATTGTCCTCCAAAGCAGGGGATGAGATCAGGGAGATCTCCAAATAGGCCACTCCTCAAATTTAAAGCCCTCCAGCACCAAGGGAGGCATCAGAAGGGATCCTGGATGTGCAGTCAGTGTCACCCTGCTCATTGGCCCCAGAGACAGTGCCAGGACCCTGGGCTGAGATTGACCATGGCCTAGAGGGGACCACCCAAGTAGAGCCCATGTATAGCTCTGACTCCACCTCGGGGGTCGTCCAAGCCTCTAAGGAGGTGCCAGACTGCAAGCGGTGACCAGTACCCCCTTGGAGGATGGCTGTCCCACCAACCCCTTGCTGGGGCTCTTTATCCCAGCAAGTTATGGAGCAGAGGGGGGTGTCCCCTCCCTGCTGGCTCATATAGAGCTGGGGGGGGCTCAGGGGTGGAGCCCAGAGACCATGTCTTGGCGTCCCGAGTGCAATGACACCCTCCAAATGTTTGGGGATCTCTCCTCAACCATGCCATATGAATAACAAGACTATGATAATTCATAGAAAAACAGGCATTGCAATTGTCCATCACATGGTGGGGACCCAGACAGGTGAAACAATGGTCGTGGGAGTCCGTAACAGTCATGGAGTTGCCACAGGGGTACCGACATATAGGGGCAACTCCCACGTGTTTGGAAACTGATCTACGGCCCAACCCTGACATACCATCATGCAAATAAAATAATAAAATGGGGAAAATACCACATAGCTACTTGACGCCACAAAAATAACAAGAAAAGAAAAGAAAACTTCGGCACTGAAGAGGCACCAGTACTCATAGCACTGGACAAGAGTACAGGCCTAGGCAGACTTCATGATGCAGTTGCTTGAAGCAGTGTTCTGCACAGGATCCTTCCTCAATGGTGGAAAAAACAGAACTGAGTTATGGGAGGGGTTGACGTTAGTTACTGGCCAACCCACGCACGCCACATAGAACACTGGCCTCGTGGGCAGCGCTGTCCCAATGTCAACTCCTCCAGCTCAGAAAAATTTAAAGACGCAGCATTCTTTTTCTTTCCATGCAGGGTCCTGCTCTCCAGTAGGACCCATAGGTAACAAATGGTGAAGATTAATTAAGGAAGCTCAGTGACTTTAAGACAGGAACAGCAGCAGGAACAGATATAGTCTAAAGGTCTGAGAGTCTGTTTTCATGCAAAATTTCTTCAATATAGCAAAATCACATGTCAAGAAATTTGGATTTACTGAGTTTATTTGACCCCAACTGTGAATGCTTTGCTAGAATTCAGAAAAGCACTTTAAT
The DNA here is from genome assembly GCA_016271365.2 of Neoceratodus forsteri. NCBI lineage: Eukaryota > Metazoa > Chordata > Ceratodontiformes > Ceratodontidae > Neoceratodus > Neoceratodus forsteri. Next base: position 76,616,716 of record CM028133.1, on the reverse strand, counting down.
TATGTAAATACCAGTAGTACTGCACTGGCCCTGTGCAAATCTCTTGGTGGGGCCCCATACCAGAGTCAGGGAGCCCTAAGAAACAGTGTCATTCCTGCAGCAACCATTTTATATTTTCCAGTTCAGCTAGTTTTTGTAGTTTTGCATTATCCTTAATTAGACTGTAATCACTAAGGGATGAATAGATGAACACATCAGCAATACGTTCTGGAGAGGTTTGAAAAGAGACTAAGAGGGTCAAGAAGGAAAGATGCCAACTGGACAGCTGAAATTTTGAGAGACTCATCTGCTACCAGGGCCCTGTGTGGACACACAGTTTGCACTACACATAGGCAGGCTGTGTCATAGGGGGAGGCAGGATGGTCCAGGTGTTTGAGCACAGAACTGAGAAAAGCCAGGTGATACAGGTTCAAATATCACCACTGATGCTACCTCACAGAATGACATTGAGCAAGTCAGTTGACCTCACTCTCGCCTGTCTCTCTCAGCTGTAACACTTAACAGAAACAAGACCACCCTTTAAACCAAATGTTAAATCGCAATTGGGCTAACCTGAGTCAATTTTTACCTACTCTGAAAACAGAAGTCATTGAAAAATATACAGCATTTTATTCACAGACTATGACGATGGTCCACAGATCACAGGAGGGTTCCCTTGAACAAACAAAGGTTTCGTCATTCCTGAATTTTTGTCTTTCACCTGTGATTATGTACCTTGGCTTCTAAGAATTTATGTTCTTGATGACATTCCCTCATTGAATAAGGATAGGCACTTGATTTTAAAAAAAAACAGTCAACCAGCCCTTACTGAATTAACAGTCTCAGATGCATGACTGTCATGTGAGACAGACAGGAGGCACTGTACAAAAAGGAAGGGCCATAAAATGTACATTGCATTCTCACCATAACTGTTGATTTTTAAGAATATCTTCACCATTGACTACCTCTTATGGGACTGGGGCCAGAGGTACTAGGATGCCTGCGGAGCATTTTTTTGTAGGGAGGGTGCCGACATTGCCTACTGTTGGCACCTGCACACCTCATGTGGTGCCACATATGCCAGCCAATAACCGTTGCCAGGTCCCTCATGCACCCAGTTCTGTTCACAAAGAGAGAGACAAAGTGGAGATGGATAGATAGATAGATAGATAATTTTATTTATAAAAGTGCCCATTTCCAAGGATTCTGGTCACTGTACAATAAAACAAACAACATAATAATATACTTTAATATACAGCTATATACTTAACAGTTCAACCAGAAGCGACATTAAAATGTATCTATCAATCATTAACAAACCATTAGTCAGTCAATAAAAAACAGCTGGAACAAATAAGTTTTTAACCCCTTTTTAAAGGCTTGTTTGTTTGTTTTATTTATTTATACTGCTAAGTCCATGGGCCAAAGACCCGTTTTCATGGTTGACCAGTTCCACATAGACAATTAGACCAAAATACAATAACAAATATACATGATACAAAAATACAAAAAGTGCTGCTCACAATTGATCTCAATACTCGGATAATTTACATTACATAAATATCAAACACAGCAATTGCATTCACTTTCCAGAAGTAGATGGTTCCTAAGTCTTTTCCTGAAACACATTAATGATCCTTTCAGACTGTTTAAAATGGGTAACAGATGATTAATGTCTAAAATGGGTAATAGATGATTAAAAAAACAAGGAAACACAGAAACATAGAAACATAGACTTTGACGGCAGATAAGGACCGCTAGGCCCATCTAGTCTTCCCATTTCCCTACCTACAGGATAGGCCTCAGATCCTAGTTAACCAACAGCCTATATCTTCCTGCCCCCCACAAGAATTGCCTTATGTCTGTCCCATGCATTCTTGAATTCTCCCACAGTTTTAGACCCCACAACTTCCTCAGGAAGGCTGTTCCATGCATCCACTACCCTCTCTGTGAAATAATACTTCCTCACATTGCCCTGAACAGCCTCCTTCTCTCTTTAAATTGTGTCCCTTGTTCTTGCAAGTCTCTTTTCTGAAAGATGCTACCCTCTTGGACTTTGTTGATTCCTTGAGGTACTTGAAAGTTTCTATCATGTCCCCCTCTCCCTTCTTTCCTCAAGGGTATACATATTAAGCTCCTTTAGTCTCTCCTCATATGGCTTCTCTTGCAGACCCTGCACCATTTTAGTTGCCCTCCTCTGGACTGCCTCTATCCTGTCTATGTCCTTGCGGAGATGGGGTCTCCAGAACTGGACACAGTATTCCAGATGGGGTCTCACCAACTGTCTGTACAGAGGGATAACAACTTCCTGTTTTCTGCTGCTGATGCCTCTCCCTATACATCCCAGTATACCCCCGAAGAACATACAATAGAGTTTTTTGGTCCTTAGAGGTCTTCGTCCTAGGTATTTCAAAATAAGTAGAATCAACAGACCTTGTACAAACAGAACTAATACATCTCTTAAAAATAGTAACAATAACCTCAGGAACCCCATTTAATATTATTTTATTTGCCAACATACTCAATTGAAGCTTAAAGTGCAGGTCTAATGGCAAAATGCCTGCCTCCCTCAGTAATAGACAATGATGTGGCCTGGCTGAAAGTTGTGTAGAAAATCTGGAAATTTGATTTAAAAGAATTTAAACTTATTTTATTAGTCCATCCCCTGCAGCATAATAAATCATAAGACCATAGTCAATAGTAGGAATAAGAAAATTATTGTCAAGTATTCTTCTAATAAATGGTGCAAGGCAAGGAGAAAGTCTGTATAAAGCCCCCAGTCTCTGATGTACAGCTTTAATCAGACTAGAAATATGTGGTTCAAATGTCATACACACATCTATTAGAAGTCCCAAATATTTGAATTGTTGAACTTGTTCAATAATATTTCCCTGTACTGTATGTAATAATAACTCAGTATCTGTTCCTTTTCATTTTCTTACCTTTGGAAAAACAATAGACTTAGTTGTCTTTTCATTCAGAACAAGTCTGTGTTCCATAAACCAATTATGGGCTGCCTGAAAATCAGTTGTCAGGTCTTTTCGAACTATACAAATATTTGGACTGCTCGTGAGGATCACCGCATCATCTGCATAAAGTAATATCTGGGAACTAGTGCAAACAGAGTGAAGAGTGTTTAAAAACAAACTAAACAAAAGAGGACCCAAAATCGACCCTTGGGGAACACCTAATGAAATATGCGCAGGTTTAGAAAAATACCCATCAATCTTTGTTACCTGTGAACGATGATTTAGGTAACTCCTAATCCACTCTACCACCTCACCTGACATACCCAGATCGTAAAGAGATGATAGTAAAAGGCCATGATCTACCAAGCCAAAGGCCTTGGTGAGGTCCACAAACACTGGCCCAGTATATTGGCCATCATCCATGGTCAACTGGACAGTGCTTGTGAACCCCACCAAAGTCGTGATAGTACTGTGACCCAGCCTAAATCAATGTTGAGTGGGTGTGAGGACATTATACTTTGAGAGCTACTCGGTCATTTGATCAGATATTATTCTCTCTAAAACCTTTGAGAGAGGTGCTAGTAAAGAAATGGGTCTATAATTTTGAACTTACGTTGGATCACCAGCCTTAAATATTGGTACAGCAACAGAATCCTTCCAAACTGTGGGGAAAATAGAATTACAAAGTGATAAATTAAATATATAAGATAATGGATGGCAAAGTGAATCAGCAATGATCCTCACAAGACGGTAGTCAATCCCATCCCTCCCTACTGAGGGATGTGGGTCAATTTTTAACAGATATCTCCTGACTTCCTCCGGGGAGGTAGATCTAATATAAAATCTAGGATACTGTAATTCTACATCATTATTTCTATTCCATGAGTTACCAGCGCCAGATGGGATATATTCAGATAAGTCAGTAAACTTTTTTTAAATTTTGAGCTATTGATTGAGGATTAGTTATAATCTCATCAGAATTATCTGAGCACGAAATACTAGAAGAACACTTCTTACCCAAAAGTTCATTTATCAGTTTCCATGTATCTGATGCATTATTGCCCTTAAAGTCCCTTTGCCTATCCAAAACATAATTTCTCTTTAATTTACGAACTAGCATTTTACATTTATTTCTAATAACCTTGTATGCCACAAGAGAAGCATGGCTAGGAATTTTCCTGAAGATCTTCCACAAAGTATCATGTTCTCTCAACAATTTCAATAACTCAGAAGTTACCCACCTGTGTTTATTTCCCCTAATCCTTAGCTTGCTAAGAGGGGAAAACTTATCACAAATGTCGTTGAAGAGTGTACAAAAAATGGACAGTGCTTCATCAACCTTCAAAGTCTGCTCTATTCCTGTCCAGTCTATAGATGCCACAGCAGTTTTACATTTTTCAGTATCTATTTTATTTATACTATGAGAGAATATATACATTGAAGGGATTTTCTTTCTTTTTGCTGTCCAACTGCAATATACAGGACTATGGTCACTAACATTATCTAAAAGGACTGCTGATTGAGCAATTTTACTAGTATCAGAGATCAATATCCAGTCCAAGAGAGAGGTGAAACCAGATCTATAGTGTATCCTAGTAAGTGCATCAATAAACTGTGTCAACCTGTTATTAGTAACCAGTAAGAAAAAATTACTCACCTTAGTAATGTTGTTTCTTCTAATGGAGTCTTGCTATATTATAGACATTAGCAGTTTGTTCCAGCTCTAGAACTGCCCCGCAGTGAAATGGTTAAAACCATTCCAAAATAGAATTTTGGCACGAGAGCAGCTCTATCTGTGTCATTTCAAACTTGAACTGTCAGATCTTTACGAGCCAAACTCACTAAGGTCTGTGTGGAAGCTGTAACTACACTAGCCAAATGGCTACCTAAATAATAACAACCATTGATGGTCCCAACACCCAAGACTCAAGTCAGGGGACCAGAAATACTAACACCATTCTAATAATATGAAATGGAACATAAGTATAATAAAACACACACACGCATACACATACACACCCCCAAAGTCCCAAAGGGGACAAAATGCTAACAGGACATAAGTAGTGCCCACACTAAGTTGCCCACACCCCACCAAGTAGAGGTTCTGAGGGGCAGGTTGGGAGGTCTATAATAGCAGGACTCCATTGGAAGAAACAACATTACTAAGGTGAGTAATTTTTCTTCAAACAACATGAAGTCTTGCTATATTATAGACATTAGCAGAATACACAGCAGTACCTCCATGGAGGAGGGGCAGAACCTACTTAGGAATAGGCTCTGAAGAACAGCTGTGCAAAGCGAGCATCTCTTCTGGCCTGGACATCCAGGGAGTAATGCTTGGTAAAGTGTGACCATTTTCCAAGTAGCAGCCTGGCAAATCTCTAATAAAGGATATCTCTGGCAGCAGCTAGAGACGAGCTGTACCCCTAGTAGAATGAGCCCTCAAACTGGGGCTCTGCCACTTTCTGATAACAAAATTGGATACAAGAGACAATCCACCTGGCTATTGATCTCTTAGTGGCAGGTTTGCCTTTCCCAACTTCACCATAGGTAAGGAAAAGTTGGAGGGATTCGAACCTGTGACCTTTGGTACGCTCTATATAATAACTAAGAGCTCTCTTAACATGCAGGCTGTGCAACCTTCTCTCACCCGAAGAGGAGTGATCAGTGAAAAATACTGGAAGGGAGATAGATTGATTAAGATGGAAATCTGAAACCACCTTAGGCAAAAACTTCCTATTAGTCCTAAGGACTACCTTATCCCTGTGGAAAGAAATAAAGTCAGTCTCCACTGACAAGGCTTGCAATTCACTTGTCGTCATGAAGTGATAGCCACTAAGAAAAACAGTTTTCCAAGTTGTTCTTAAGCTCTGCAGAAGACAGAGGTTCAAGGGGTTGCATTAACTGGGCAATGCAAACATTAAGGTCCCAAGCAGGGGCCGGTTCCCAAAGGGAGATTAGTATGAGTAATCCTTAAAACTTGGAAACCCAGGAAGAGAGGAAAGAGGGATGACTTTCCTGCTGACACAAAAGCAGACACAGCTGCCAAATGAACTCTCAGGGTAGCTGGTCTGAGACCCAAGAATTAAGATGTACCATGTAATCTAACAAAATGGGCAATTCAGCAGATTCTGGGGAAATATTTTCCTAGCACACCAAATGGAAAACCTTTTCCATTTAGAACTATAAGTAGCTCTAGTGGAAGGCTTTCTGGAAGCCTTTAGGATCTCAAGAACACCCTGAGAGAGGTGTAAATCAGCAAACTCTAACTCCTCAAGAGCCAGGCCTTGAGGTTGAGGGTTGAGGTCCGGATACCAAACCCTTCCCTGGGCACAAGTCAACAGATTGTGATTCCTGGGGAGGCACAGGGGAAGATGGACTGTCAGAGACAGAAGGAGGGGTACCAGGGCTGCCTGGCCAATCCGGGCAATCAGAATCACCCTGCAAGGCTGAGATCTGATTTTGACTAGTACTTTGAATAGAGAGGAAAGGGGAAGATAGAGGAACTTCCCCTCCCAATCCAGAAGAAGGGCATCCAGGGGAACTGAGCCCAGCACTGGAGGCCTGCAACAGAACAGAGGAAGTTTGTGATTGTCTGGGGCTGCAAAAAGATCTATCTGAGGGATGCCCCACCTGGCAAAAACTATCCCCAGCACTTGAGGATCCAGGGACCATTCGTGATGGCCCTGGGAAATCCTGCTGAGGGCATCCGCTAGGACATTGTCCTTCCCTGGAAGATGAACTGCTATAAGGGAAGTGTTCAGGGAATAGGCCAGAGACCACAACTTCATTGCCTCGGTGCACAAGGCCGAAGACCGAGTGCCCCCCTGTTTGTTGATGTACCACATTGTTGTGGTGTTGTCTGTTCTGACTTGTATCACCTTGTCATGGACAGATGCAGAAAAAGCTTGAAGAGCTAAAAAGACAGCTCTGAGTTCCAGCAAATTGATGTGGAGCAGAGATTCCTGGGGACCAAACTCCTGAGGAAAGGTCGCCATGTCGGCCCCCAACCCAGAAGGGAAGCATCTGTAGTGAGAGTCAAGTCATGCAAGGGGAAATGAAGGGACCCGGCCTTAAATTGCTCTGATCCTGCGACCACTGGAGAGCTAGGATCAAGGTTCGAGTCACTGGGACCAACTTGGAAAGAGGGTCTCTTCTCTGAGACCAAAAGGTTCTCAAGTGAAACTGAATGTCTCTCATCTGAAATCTGGCCCCTGCACAACAGCTGTGGATGCAGCCATGTGCCCCAGGAGCTGCAGAAAGTGTCTTGCTGGTCGAGAGACCTGCAGAGTGAAGGAAGAGGCCAGAGCCACTAAATTCCTTACCCTTTCTGGGGAAGAAAGGCTCTGGCTAGCTTTGTGTCCAATTCTGCCCCTATAAAGGTGAGTACCTGGACTGGTTCCAGAACCGACTTTGGTAGGTTTAGCAGAAACCCAGGGAGGTGAGAAGCTGCGGTGACCTGCAGGTGAGATTTTACCTGTTCTGGGGACTGGCCTACAATGAGCCAGTCGTCTAGATAGGGAAAACAGCAATCCTCTGCCTCCTTAAGTGGGCCACTGCCACTGCTAGACACTTTGTGAATACCCTTGGAGCAGAGGTAGGCAGAGGGCATTGCTCTGAACTGGTAATGACCTGAGGGCAGTTCATCTGAGGTACTTTGATGGGATCTTCTGATTAGGACATGGAAATAGGCATCCTTGAGGTCCAGGGAGGCTAGCCAGTCCCCTGGCCTTAGGGAAGGTAAAATCATTGCCAGAGTTACCATTTTGAACTTTGGTTTAGAAGATGCTTGTTCAGATATCTGAGATCTAAAATGGGCCGCCATTCTCCTGTCTTTTGGGGTAAGGAAGTATCTGAATACAGACCCCTGCCCTGATGCAGGGGAGGAACCTTTCTACTGCTCTGAGAGCTAACAGAGATGAGACCTCTGTTTCCAGAGCGAGGGTCTCTGAAGCACTTGTAGGTAAAAGTCTGCTTCTCAACTTGGGAAACTTTTGAAGCTGAGAACCAGACCCTGGCTTACTACTTCCAGAACCCACTTGTCTGAGGTTAAAGAAGCCCAATTCTGACTGAGTAAGCCAGCCTGCCCCCACTGGTACAGGAGAACTGGCCTGGGCACCCCATCAGGGTGCCTGATTCAGAGGAGCTTTAGGCTGGGGGTGGGAGCAGGTCTGCCCCACCCCTCGCCTGCCCCTGCTCTGAAGAAGCCCTCTGAGCATAGGCAGAGGAGGCCTGAGTCTGGTAGAAAGGCCTGTGAAAGGCCTACCCCTACCCCTGGGGGCATGCCTTTGAGGAGTGGCTTGCAGCTCCTTAGCCTGGGCACTCTTGTAAGTAGTCCTATATTCATCCATCTTCTTCATGTAATTCTCTGTCTGCTCTCCAAACAGAGAATTTCCCACCACAGGAAAATCCATAGCCTTAGTCTGGGTATCCTGTGACAAACTAGTACACCTGAGCCAGGCCAATCTACGAAAAGCTACAGATGTGGCCATGACCCTAGAGGAAACATCATTAACATCCACAGCAGCATGAAACTGAACCTTAGAGGCTTCAATGCCATCAGCAGCCACCTGTTCTAGTTCACTAGCTAGCTGGCCATGGGCCTGCTTGGCCAATTTGCATAACAGTATCCCATCTAGATTTCTGATACCTAGCTACATAAGCCATATAATTTGCTTGCCTGAGTCCCAGAGAGGCTGCATTATATATACTGTTTTTTTGCCATGGCATCAGTCTTCCTGGAATCCTTGTCAGGAGAATGTGAAGCCAAGGGAATATTAGCTTTATCACAGGCAGTAGCCTGAACTACCCCAACATGACTGCATTGCTGAGAAAGGAATTCTGTATCAGGGCCTGACAATGTATACCTTCTGTCCATCTTTTTATCTACAGGAGGCACAGAATTAGGAGCTTTTAAAATTTTAATTGTTTGTTTCCTAAAAGACTTATGTAAAGGAATAGACAATCTCCTAGACTCTGGAATATCCATCATTTCTACAAAATCAGGCTCCTCTTGCTCATCCACAGCCTCTTCTAAAGGAAGCTGGAGGGTTTCAGCAACTTTTTTATAAAACATAAAATGAGATGGGGATTCAGACAGCATAGGGGGAGATTCTAAAGGTCTGTCTGGGGAGATGTCTGGTTCAATGGGCACACCCAGACCTTCCCAGCCACATTCATACTGTTCATAATCCTCCTCCCCCTCCTCTGGTTCATAAAATTCCTCAATATCATAATCCTGAACCACTGGGACCGGACGAACCGACCTTTTACCAGATAGTGGTGGTTCGGACGGACCCTGAGACAGTGACTGGACAATTTGTATGGCTTTTGCTATCTCTTCAGCAGTTGGAGAAGGAATTTTGGACTCCAGACCTGCTGATTTTCTTGTTTTCTTTACTGGAATTGGTTCCTCAGAACCAGCTTTTCTTTTGCTTGAGGAAGTCTGGCCCTGGTCAGAGGCACTCCTCTGGTTGGTTGGCACCGAACCGGGCTGGCCATCGGTCAGCGGACTTTTTGGCCTCTGCCCTGAGCCTGCCCAATCTTTTTCCAGGGTGGCTGCAGGGAAATTTTCATACCTGGCAGTCTGACTGGAGGTGGTCAAACCCGAGACAATAAATTCGTGGTGTGTGGGTCAGCCTGGCAAAGACTTCCCCACAAACATCACAGTGTTGAAACCCAGTGGGCCCAGTTTTTCTTTTGGTTTCTCAGACATAATGCCAGCCTAACCAAAACTTGCCCTTTTAACAGCAGTGCCAGGCAAGACACCTTATCGGTTCCTAACCTGTACACGGGTATTGGAAAAAACCGTAATAAATCCGTTTTTTTTAGAACCGATAAGAACCGGGAACCGCACTCTAAAATAGTAACTTTTAGTTTTAAATGAGTTTTAAACCCACTGATCAGTTCAAAACCGAACCGATAACTTTCAAGTTCCACACAGACAAAACCTTCATTTACTTACGGTTACCACAGATAGAGCTTGAACCGAATGGTTTTGCAGTTAAAATAAAACTATTCTCGGTTAAATCCAACCGAGAAAACACTTTTTAAACCGAGAAATGAACCGAGCAGAAGGAGAAATCTCCGGAGCGACTGTTCACTGAAGCAGAGTAAAGAATCTGACAGTTCAAGTTTGAAATGACACAGATAGAGCTGCTCTCGTGCCAAAATTCTATTTTGGAATGGTTTTAACCATTTCACTCCGGGGCAGTTCTAGAGCTGGAACAAACTGCTAATGTCTATAATATAGCAAGACTTCATGTTGTTTGAACAAATCCTTTCCTAACCAATTCATATTTAAATCTCCCACAATTATTAATTCTCTATTTTTTGGAAGCGCCCCTCTTAAAGTCTCAGTCAGACTTAATCCCTCCTCCTGGTGTCCTGGAAGTGCACAGATAACAAGTGGCAAACTTTTATGCTCTCCCAGGACAACAGATAATGAGAGATAATCACAGGAAGGGGATTCGATGACAGGGGCATTTAAAGTAACATTAAAATGATCCTTTATATAAAATAAACAGCCACCTCCCCTCTTAATCCTCCTATCAACTCTGAAGATATTATAACCATCTAGGTGGATTGTTTTATTCAAAACTTTATTCATAAGTCAGGTTTCTGTTAATGCTACAATATCAAATTGATACTGTACTGACCAGGCTGAAAAATCATCCCAATTTGCCAACAGACTGCACATTCAAGTGAGAAATATTAAGAGTATTTTTAGGAAAAGAGACAATGGGCAAAGAATCATCAACAGGGCCAGGATTTGGATGGACAGAGCCAAACATCAATAATAACAGAAGTATCATATTTCGTTTCCAAAAAACAAAAAAAAACTCTCTCTCTGAAGGCCTTGCTCGACTTTTATATAAGAACTCTTAGGCATAGAAAAAATACCAGATAAAGCCTGCTGAAAAGTCATACCTTCTACCAATGAAGCCTCCCTCACATAAGCAGGAAATGAGTTCCACAGGGTAGGCACGGCCACTGAAAACACCCTTTCACCCAAATGCCGCAACCTTAACCTGGGAACTCTAAGGAGGCCTCCCCAGTAGAACGGAGTGAAATAAAGAAATGGCTAGATACTTACTAGTCCAAAGGGACAGGGAAAGAATCTAGAAAACAAGATAAAACCCAACTACCAACCAATGAGAACAGGGTACACTAGGTGACACAAGGGGTAGTAGGGTCTACAGAGCCAGAACCTCACACCACAAACCAGACAAAAGGTGGATAGTGGTCTAAAAAATAGGGCCGCAGCCCTAAGCATGTGGCTGTGGCAGAATCACAAGGAGGATGCCCATGAATGGGACCTCCTAGTAAATGACATGATGCAGTGTGCCAAGAAAGGAAAGACACACAGACTGCTGGAAAAAAGAGGCAACTTCTTGCTACTAGATAGACAACTGACTGAACTCATGAGTTAACCATGTTCCATTTTTGTGTTTGCTTGTGCGCATGTGCAAGAAACATTACGTGGCAGCTTAGGAGAGAAGCAGGTTGTGGAGGTGCGGCAGTGTGGCAGCCAACGGAGGCATTGCATTTGGGGGCGTGGCACTGGTGGACTAATGGAGGCACAGTGTGCTGATGACACTGGCTTTCAAAAGTACCACCAACTTGTAACGTTTTTACGGCAGCAATCAGGGGTCACCTCGACATTGCAGCTTCAGCCATTCTGCTGCAATGAGGGAGCGACCCGTCATTGCAGGGCAGAACCTCGTATAGAATAATATTGTTTGTGAAAGTGGCGGCAAGCCGCAGCCATGTTCACAAACAATATTAGATAGCCCCCAGTGCTGAGGGGTTGCCCAATCCCCCTCGCCGTCATGTGCCGCCCCCAAAAACAGTTTTTGTCTGCCGATGGGGGGGCCCAATCCCCATCGGCTTAATTCCCCCTCCTTCCCAGAGTAATTTGTCGACGGGGGAGCCCACTCCCCATCGGCATAATCCTCCCCCCTTGCCAATGTAATTTGCCGATGGGGGAGTCCACTCCCGTCGGCATAATGCCCCCCCAAAGAAAACGTTGATTTTGTGCCGAGGGAGTGCCCAATCCCTCTAGGCTCTTGCCCCACCAGATGTGCTGACAGGGGTGCCCAATCCCCATCAGCTACAGCCCCCTAAAAACAATCGGGTAGCATGCTGGGAGCCTGCCCTGGGTGCCAAATGTCCCTGGTTACAAAAAAGTCCCACAATGTTTTTTCCTTTTTTTTTTCTGTCTTTTCCTGTAAATCAGAAAATGGTCCCTCGTTGAGTCTGGTGATCCCGCCCCCAACCCCGCCAACCTCTGCCCACCCTGCTTCCCTACACACACCCCTCACCCCATACTTACATCTGGAGCCCAGTGCGACGATCTTCGGTGGACAGGGGACACATCTGCACTCTTCAAAGCCAAATGCGATTTGAGGAAATGCAGATAAGCTGTATAATGGCATAAATAGGGTTTTTTCAACTTTTGTGCATATCTCAGGCATTTTGGGGAACTTTGGCACCAAATTTTCAACATGAGTTATTGGGACCACTCCTTATGAATTCAGCCACTGTCATGGCGTCGTTCTGTCCCAAAAGGTAATTTTCACATTCATTGCGCGGAATCGCCTTTCAGGACCGATTAACAAAATGACAGTGCCAGTGTTCATGAGGTGGCTTCTCAAAAAGTCTATGTTGTAAATTTGGTGGAAAAATTCCAAGAAATGACTTTTACAAGCATGCATTGTGCAGTTGCTACGCATGCTCGTAACTTCATGAATTTGCAATATTTTCGCACCAGATTTTCAACATTGCCATTTTTCCTCACCTCCTTATGAACAGTATTGCTGTCGTTTTTCACATCATGGCTGAAATGTGTTTTCACACTTCTGCAGAGTAGCACGGTCACTGTGGGAAATCAGTGTTTGGGACACATTAAGAAAATCACAGTGACACTGTTCATGAGCAGAGGTCCTAAAATGCCTATGTTGAAAATTTGGTGACGAAGTCCATAAAATGACTGTGTTATTAGTGTGCATTGCACAGTTTCCACGCATTACCGTGAATTTCACAATTTGTAATATTTTCACCCAGATTTTCAACATTGCCATTTTTCACATCTCCTTATGAACAGTACAGCTGTCATTTTTCACATCCTGGCCGAAATGTGTTTTTGCACTTCCAGCACAGAATAGCGCGGTTGCTGTCGGAAATCAGTGTTCAGGACACATTAAAAAAATCGCAGTGACACTGTTCATGAACAGAGGTCCTAAAATGCTTATGTTGAAAATTTGGTGACCAAAGTCCATAAAATGACTGTGTTACGTGCACGCATTGCATGGTTTCCACGTATGCTCGGAAGTGCAAGCATTTTTAATATTCCCACTACAGATTTTCAACATTGCCATCTCTTCACACCTCCCTATGGATAGTACAGCTGTCATTCTTCACATCCTGCCCGATCTGTGTTTTCGTACATGTGGCACAGAATGGCACTGTCGCTGTTAGAACTCAATGTTTCGAACACATTAACAAAATCACACTGCCACTCTTCATGAGAAGAGGTCCCAAATGCTTTCATGAGGTGGGGTCACAAAAAGGTTATGTTGAAATCTGTAGTGCAAATACCAACAAACGCCTGAGGTGTTAGGGTTTCTAACCATAATGTCCTACCCTGTACAGACTGACAGGCATTGGGGTGTGCCTTTGGATTGCCGACTGTACTGCTCATGCCATCCCACCCCAACCCCCCAGCCACTGACAGGCATCGAGGTGTACCTTGGACTCTTCGGCCCCAGACTGCACCCCATTCTCCTATGCTGCACCCATTTCAGTGTGTGTCCTTATGGAATGGGGTGACTGTAAAGTCAAACACCCTAAGGCACAGCTCAACATGTGTCAGTGTCTGCAGAATAGGGTGAGGTGACATGGCATGACCGTCATGGGCGACGACCCAAACACTTACCCCAATGCCTGTCCATCTCTACAGGACGGAGGTGGGGTTGGTGTGAAGTTCAGTACTTCACCGCCATTCCTATTCTGCATCTGTCTAACTCCTGCATTTCCAATGCTAATACCAGCAAGCAAACATTCGGCATTGACAAATACTTGTTTATATATCAGGGAAGAAGAAAGGGAGAACCTAGATGCATGTGGAGTTGCAGGACTGGACAGTCCAAATGAGTTGAGGTGTGTACATCTCTATAGACACCCCTAAGGGTAGTGAGCTAAGGACCCAAATGCATAAAAAAGAAAAAGGGGATACCAAACAAAAAGCTCTGACATAGTCAGAACAATTATTTGCCATAAGAATGACCTGTTTCTTGTGCAAGCACAGGGATGTCCCTGCCTAACAGCTGGTGTAGCTAATCCATGAAGGTGCAAGCACCCTGCCTGTAGTGCAGCTGCCATGTGGAGTCAGACTGGATAGTGCCCGGGGTATATGTTGCACATAGCAAGGAACAGGGACATATTCACAGAGGGGATATACCCGGGGCAGGGAGAAGGGGAATGAAAAGGAAAAAGAAGGAAAGGAGCCACCTTCCACAAACCCCCTTTTTTGGTGGGTTAGTGTGAGGACCCAACGGACCGTCACCCAGTTTTTTTTTGTTTGTTTTTGGTTTTTTTGGTGAAAGTAGGCATTGAAAGAGTACCCAACTCTCTTCTGTGTTTTCTTTGCAATAAGAAAAGGGAGACCCCAAGGGGGTGACTGGGAGATGCCCAACTTGTTTGCTCATGGTGCTGCCAGCACCAGCAGGGTGAGCAGGACTAGAGACTCTGGGCTAGACTGCCAAAGCCCTCATAGGCTAGATTGTCAAAGCCCTCGTAACTCCCGCAGCTGCAGAAAAAATCCGGCACAAGTCAGTTGCCACTTGTGGAGCCACAGTTTTTCCACAGCTATATTTTCAAAGGTGGAGCTGGTTTATGACCGGCTCCATGATGTCTGGCAGCTTGCAGCTGTTTTTCCTCACAGTCATGGGAAAAATCTTATGCTCCATGGAACCAGGCACATCTACCGCAACTGCGGCAGACTGAAAATACAGATCTCGGCCATACCTCTCAACCTTTTGTCCCCCAAATGTGGAACATTGCCTGTCAAAATGTGGAACAAATGGGCAAAATGTGGAACACTTAATCAAATCTTTACCCAAGAAGCTCAAAACACTGTTAAAATGTTTCATTTATATTCAGAATGTCTGTTATTAATTGAATAATATATTGTTTGCATCATTTACTATGGATTTTTGCTTTAAAATGTTGACCTTGAATGTGGAACAAGTCCTCACAATGTGGAACTGGGAGCTTTTGTGAAGTAAAATGAGGAACATTCCTCGTAATGTGGTACAGTTGAGAAGTATGATCTCGGCAGCTGTGGAGATTTCGGACTGCAACTGCAGTTGTAGAGTGGGACTTAGTCCCACTTCATTTTGAAAATCTGGCCCTCTGGCTCTATCTGAGCAGGGGAGAATGGAAGGCGGAGCATGCTAATCAACAGTGAAGATGTCCTGGAAGAACAGCAATTACTGTAAGTGCTTAATTTTCATATCTTCCAGTAATTAATCTTCACCACTGATTCCCACTTATGGGTCAGAGTACCAAGCTCCCCTTCTTTCTAAGAGAGGAGCTGGCTCACCCTGAGGATAACAAGTTCCCTTAGCTTCTGCATGGGGGAAATACTTGAGAGCAGGAGCTCCTCATGGGTTTGGCAGGACCCGAGACTGGTCAGGGCCAGGCAGAGGCTCCTGAGGTACAGGAGCAGGAGGTACCCTGACAGCTCTCACCCAGCCTTGTGCGAGAAGAAGTGAGCCCCAAGGACTGTGAGATCTGCACTTTACGCTGGGCCAAAGGTGCTGGTCTGGAGGGGCCAAGCCCCACCATCCACCTGAGGCAGACTGCAGTTCCTGCAAGCCTCAAGGCTATCTCATTGGCATCATACAATGCCTTTGATTGGTGCTTTGCTACCTCCAGGCCTTGAACAGAAAGGCAAATGGCTTGCCCAGCTATCTGGCATTGAAGCATTTCAATTAGTAGCTGGCCTAGCTGTAACCAAAGATGCTGACTGAAGGCTCAGAAAGCAAAACAAGCAACCACTTCTCTGTATCGGTCAAAATGTTTTTACTTAATCTTGTAAAGTTCACAGTACAAACTGGTGCAAATACAATAACTGATATATTGTATGTAGGACCACTTAACCACACCTGACAAGCCCTAGTGCTTCTAAGTGGTTTTATGTGATAAGGGTGAGTCTGAAAGACCGCCGATCATGTAGACCAACTAAAAAAGAGCCCGTTGTCAAAAGGGCGACTGAAATTACAACAACGGTCACAAATAGCGACATTCGCTACATTCAGTCAAAACAACAACTCAAATAAGTATTTTTAATGTGAGGGGGGGCAAGCCCTCTGCACCCCCAAATTTAAAATAATCAACTCCATGAGGGTCCAGACCCAGGGGAAGTTACTTTTTTAAAATAAGCAAAAAATGATTTCCCTTGAAACCAGACCCAAACCTGGGTCTGCTGGCATGGCAAGTGCGGGCTTACACAACTACGCTAAACAGTCAGCTCAGCAGGAGTTGGCCACACAACATCCTTTATCCTGTAGTTGGGAGTGTAGCTCCCTGCTATACTTGCCCTACATGGATACAGTGATGTTTTTCACCACTCACTCTGTGTGAGTGGTATTACTGAATCGCTCATATTGACGCGCTCATTAAGGATATACTATGGTATCCCTAAACTCAGTATCCTGCATCTCAGGCCTGAAATCCTTCCTGCTGAATCAATCAGATACCTGAAAATACGATTTCAGGTGTCTGATTGTAAAAACACAAAGCAAATAGGGGGGCTCCACCACCCCCCACACACACACACACCCCTAACTAAAACAACTAACTCTGGAAGGAAGCAGACCTCGGAGTTATAAAAAAACTAGTTATGGAGGCATGAACATAAAAATTTATATCACCCACAGCGCAGATAGAACCCACACCTCCACAGCATGCCGGCCAAGCCACCAGTGTTGTAGTCCTCAACACCACCGGGGCAGCTCAGCCAGCCTCATGATTTCTCCATTATTTCAATTGCATGGACAGGGGTAAGGTAGCAAGCCATCACATCCGCTACTTTACCCCTGCATGTGTCCATTAGGTTTCCTAATACCAGAATGCTCACTGTCTGGATACTGAACCTGTCGGGCAATACTGCCCGGGCAGGTTAGTGAGCCTCGGCATACCATAAGGTACCCTCATTAATACTCGCTCATGTAACATGATACCCTTTGGGGCACTATAACACCTCTTCCTCACTGTACTGTGCACTTTACAAGATTAAGTAAATCCTTTTTGACCCATACAGAGGAGTGCTTACTTTTTTTGCTTTCTGTGACTGTAGATTTGCAAGCACCCAGTCTTCACCATAAGTGCAGCCTTTTTTCTGCTTGTACGCTGACAGAAGGCTGCCTGATGTGCTTGTTGTGCTGCAATGTACACAACAGCATGTGCCGGGGTAACAGCCTTCCTCCTCAAGGTATCTCTCTGAGCAGAATCCACCTCAGAAGGTCAGTCATGCATGGAGCTTCTTGGCTCTAAGAGGGTCTGCAAAACTTACAGCCCAGAAGAAGGGTGAAGTACCGCACCTACAGACACTGCAGGTGTTGTGATATCAGAGCATGAGCGGAGCTCGCATGTTGCATTGGGCTCAAATGGAGCCAAAGTCAATTTGTCAAGTATAGAATTAAGGTCCCATGGAGGAACTGGTTTATGAATCGGGGACATATGTGTAAAATACTTTTCAAGAACAGGTATGCGCCACCGTGCATCCATCAACAGCAGCATGGGAAGCTGATACGGCAGCCAAAAGCAGCTTAATAAGAAGAGTATTGACAACCAGAGCCTGATAGAGACAGAAAGTAGGCAAGTGCAGTATGGACAGGACACATAAAAGGGTCCTCAGAATGGGAAGCATACCAAAAAGTGAAACACTTCTACTTCTGTGAATACATATGTCTAGTAGAGGGTTTTCTAGCCAACAGCAAGACGTTAGTCACTTGATGGGGGAATTCAAAGTGTGCAATGGCTACGGCCTCAGTAGTCAAGCATGCAGAAGGAGGGACAGGAGGTCCAGGAGGACCAGAGACCCCTTTTTCTGAGACAATAAACTCAGACATGGGCAACAGAATTGCTGGTTCCACTGCCAGATGCTGCAGAAGTAGAAACCATATATGGCAAGGCCAAAAGGAGGCAATCAGTATCAGGGTTGCCCCATCCACCTGCAACTTTAGAAACATAGAAACATAGATTTTGACAGCAGATAAGGACCGCTTGGCCCACCCAGTCTGCCCATTTCCCTACCTGATAGATAAGCTGCAGATCCTAGTTAACCAGCAGCCTACTTCTTCCTGCCCCCACCCCCTAGAATTGCCTTATGACTGTCCCATGCATGCTTGAATTCAACCACTGTTTTTGACTCCACAACCTCCTCCGGAAGGCCGTTCCATGCATCCACAACCCTCTCTGTGAAAAAATACTTCCTTAAATTACCTCTGAGCTGCCCCCCTTCTATCTTCAAATTGTGCCCCCTTGTTCTTGCACTCCTCTTTTTTTGAAAGATGCTACCCTCTTGGACTTTGTTGATTCCCTTGAGGTACTTGAAAGTTTCTATCATGTCCCCCCTCTCCCTCCTTTCCTCGAGGCTATACATATTCAGCTCCTTAAGTCTCTTTTCATATGTCTTCCGGTGTAGACCCTGCACCATTTTAGTTGCCCTCCTCTGGACAGCCTCCATCCTGTCTATGTCTTTGCGGAGATTGGGTTTCCAGAACTGCATGCAGTACTCCAGATGGGGTCTCACCGACTGTCTGTACAGAGGGATAGTAACTTCCTGTTTTCTACTGGTGATGCCTCTCCCTATGCATCCCAGTATCCCCCCAGCCCTCCTTGCTGCCCTCTCACATTGCTTGCCCACCTTTAGGTCATCTGATATGACTACCCCCAGGTCCCTTTCCATTTTTGTTGTTGATAGTATCTCACCCCCCATTGTGTACTCTTCCCCTGGGTTTTTGTTTCCCAGGTGCATTACCTTGCACTTCTTAGCATTGAATCTAAGCTGCCATACATTTGACCATTCCTCTAACCTTGCCAAGTCCCTTCTCATCCTTTCCATCCCACCTTGTGCATCAACTCTGTTGCAGATCTTTGTGTCATCTGCAAAGAGACATACTTTTCCTTCCAGTCCCTCTGCAATGTCGCTTATAAAGACATTGAAGAGGACTGGTCCTAATACTGAACCCTGCGGTACCCCACTAGTAACTCCCTTTCTTCAGAGTGGACTCCATTTACTATTACTCTCTGTGTCCTGTTCTCCAGCCAATTCTTTACCCAGGCTGTCATCTTGGGACCCACTCCCAGGCTGGCTAACTTGTATATTAATCTTTTGTGTGGGACTGTGTCAAATGCCTTGCTAAAGTCTAGGTAGGCCATATCCACAGCCCCTCCCTGATCTACTACTTTGGTCAACCAGTCAAAGAAATCTATCACATTTGTCTGGCATGACCTTCCCGCTGTGAATCCATACTGCCTTGGGTCCTGAGCCCCTCTGGCCTCTAGATACTCAACAATTCCTTCCTTCAGAAGTGATTCCATCATTTTCCCTACCACTGAGGTTAAACTAACAGGTCTGTAGCTTTCTGCTTCTGCCTTGCTCCCACTTTTGTGAAGGGGAATCACATCTGCCCTTCTCCAGTCCTCGGCTACCACCCCATCCTCCCATGATTTGTTAAAGAGGGTAGTCAGTGGTGTCACTAGTTCTACCCTTAGTTCTTTTAGAATTCTGGGATGAATCCCATCAGGCCCCATTGCTTTGTCCACCTTCAGTTTTAAGAGTTCTTTCAGAATCCTTTCTTCTGTAAATGGGCTGGTATCAACTTCTGTATCCAGAGTGTTTCTACTGTTTGTTTTAGGTACCTCCACTTCCTTTGTAAATACTGAGCAAAAATATTTGTTTAGTATCTCTGCCTTTTCACAGTCACCTCTGCCCACCTCTCTCCTCTTTATTAAGCCTCACTAACCTCCCTTGGTCTTCCTTCGCTCCCTGATGTACCTATAAAGGTTTTATCCTCTTCTTAACTGAGTTGGCTATCTTTTCCTCAGTTTGGGCCTTTGCTGTTCTGACTGCCTTCCCAGCTTCCTTTGCTTTAACTGATACAGTTCTCGTCCTGCTCCTTCTGTGATTCCTTGTACTTCCTGAATGCTTTTTTCTCTTGAACCTTCACTGCCACTTCCTTTGAGAACCATAGTGGTTTCTTACATCGTTTTGTTTTGTTTATTTGCTTCACACAAAGGCTTGTTACCTCTGTGATGGCAGTTTTATTATTCCCATTGTTCTTCCACCCTCCTTCCTGCCCATTTGCTAGTGCATTCCTTAGGCACTCATCCATTTTGGCAAAGTCAGCCCTCCTAAAGTCCAGTACTTTGCCTTTGTATGGCTTGACTCTATTGCTGTGTTTATTGTGAACCATACTGTTCGATGGTCGCTAGTTCCCAGATGGCTACCCACTTCTACATCTGTGATCCTCTCTTCATCTCCATTTGAGAGAACCAGGTCTAAGATTGCTCCCTCTCGGGTGGGCTCCAATACTAGCTGTCTAAGGCATGCCCCCTGTAGGGCATCTACTAGTTGTCTAGAAGCACCGTCTGAATGAGAGGGCTTGGAGGGAAAGCGTAAAGGAACCTCCCCTCCAGGAGAGGAACAACTTGTCTTGCCAAAAACTCCAGGCTGTGAAGTAAGTGAGCAGAAGTGTGTCAGTTTTGCTTTGTATGGTGATGCAAACAGGTCTCACTCTGGATGACCCCATCTTACGAAGAGGTCGTTTACTATGGAGGTCAGCAGTTCCCACTCGTGTGTCCAAGACTGAGACCAACTTAGCCTGTCTACTAAGATGTTTTTTGACTCCTGGAAGAAAAATGGCTGTCAGTTGCAGATCTTGAGAAAGTGCCCATTGCCATACTTTCACTGCTTCCCAGCACAAAGGGTACGAGTAACTGCCCCCTTATTTGTCAGTATAGTGCATCACACTGATGTTGTCGGTTCTTATCAACAGAAGACCAGGAGAAAGATACTTTTTGAAGGTCTGGAGCCAAAGAACAGCCCTCATTTCCAGAACATTGATGTGGTGATTCAAATCCGGTCTGTCCACAATAGCTAGGCCTGGTACAGGCCCAGATGGGAACTCCATCACTTCCCAGAGGCATCTGTTGAGAGGAGGTGTTCTGGAGTAGATGAAAATATGGGGACTTAATGCAGCAAGTGTGGGGGTTCCATCCACCACAACAGAGACATTCCTAGTGTGGACATGATGAGAATCATATACTCCAGGTAATCCGTCAGTTGGTCCCACTGCATCTGAAGAATCCACTGTGGAATTCTCATAGGCAAGTGTGCCAATGGATTGGTTACAATGGCAGTTGCTATCAGGCCCACTAGGCACAGCATAGTCCAGGTGGACACATAATGACTTCTGTGCATGAGACAGGCCTGATCAATCAGGGCCTCTGCTCTGTCCTGCGGTGGGAAGGCACTGCCCACTGCCGTGCCCAGTACCGCTCCAAAACACTGGAGGTATTGGCACAGGGTGAGAACAGATTTTGCTACACTGACCATGATACCCAGGTCTTCGAACTACTGCTTTGTATGAGACACTGAGTACTGGACCACTTTTCTGGATGGGCCTTGTAGGAGCCAGTCATCCAAACAGGGGAAGACATCAAGCCCTTCCTTCTGGGGGGCTGCAGCCACAACTGTGAAACATTTGGGAAATACCTACAGTGCTAAGACCAAACCAAAGGGTAAGACTCAGAACTGATAATGGCAGTCCTCCAGAGTGAATATGAGGTAATGCCTGTGGCGCTGTCTGATTTTTGGTTTGACGGTAAGCATAGTTGATATCCAGGGCACATGACCAGTCTTCTTTCTGCAGACAGGGAATAACAGCTTGAAGTGACACCATCTGTATCAGGGGATAAAGGACAACCAAGGAAGGGGCTGGAGTAGAACAGCAAAACAGTTTAGGGAGGTCAAATCATGGAAAGCCATGTGTGCAAATGCCAGGAGCCTTAGCAACAAGATGGAAGATCTGGAGGCTGTCATGGTGCAGTCAGACCTGGACATTGTGGCCATCACTGAAACCTGGTGTAATGATAACCCTGACTGGGAGATGGCCATACCTGGCTACAACATATTCAGAAGAGACAGAGCAGGCAGGAAGGGAGGAGGTGGCACTGTATGTGAAAAATGACATAGGGCCACAGAGATCCAGGAGGAACAAAATGGGGAAGAGATACTGTGGGTTAAGCTGGAAAGGAAAATGGGGACAGCTATCTGCACAGGTGTGGTCTATAGACCACCAGCCCAGGAGGAAGAAACAGATAGAGTTGATGCTAGCCATCCAAAGGATGGCAGACAAGGGTGAGGTAGTACTGGTTGGAGACTTCAATATTCCAGACGTGACTGGAGCATCCCAGCAGCAGCATCAACTAGGAGCAGATTTATCCTGGACTCCCTTCAGGGTGCCTTCCTCAAGCAACTGGTTGTGGAACCAACTCGGCAGAAGGCAATAATGGACCGTGTGCTCACAAACAGGGACAGTGTGATGGGGGTAACAGTGGGGGAGCACCTGGGGAACAGTGACATCCAGTCACTGTGGTTTGAAATCACAGAAAGAGCAGAACCAAACCACACAAAAACATGTATCCTGGATTTTAGGTGGGCAGACTTTGGGAAAATGGGGAGATACTTGAAAGAGGCATTAAGGGGAATGGGGCAGGAATCAGAGGTTGAGGAACAGTGGGCAGTATTTAAAATGGGGATTGCAAGAGCAACAGAATTATGTATTAAGCAGGTTAGCAAGAGGAAAAGGAAGAGGAGACCATTATGGTTTTCCAAAGAGGTAGCAAAGAAAGAAAGCCAAAAAGATTGCATTCAGGCAATACAAAAAGACACAGGCAGAAGGGGATAGGAGAAGTACCAGGAGAAGCAAAGGAGGCAGGGAGGTCAGTAAGGGAAGCCAAAGCTCAGACAGAAGAACACATTGCAAAATCAGTGGGTAGAGGGGACAAAACCTTTTACAGGTACATAAGTGAAAAAAGAAAGGCAAAGGGAGGGATAGTGAGACTGAAGGGGGAAGATGTGGGCTGTGTGGAGGATGACAACAGTAAAGCTGACATATTGAACAGGTATTTCTGCTCAGTCTTTACTGAGGAAGAGGAGGGTAATGGGTCTGAACGGAGTACAAGGGGTGAGAATGGTGCAGAAATGGACACAAGTCCTTTTACACGAGAAAGGGTCCTGAAGGAACTGGAAGTAATAAGAGTTGATAAAGCAATGGGGCCAGATGGGATGCACCCCAGGGTCCTTAAAGAACTAAGAGAGGTGGTGGCTGAACCTCTGTCTATCCTGTTTAGCCGATCACCGAAAACAGGGAGGTACCCAAAGACTGGAGGATAGGCAGATGTAGTCCCTTTATACAAAAGTGGGAACCAAAGAGGACGCGGGAACTACAGACCAGTCAGCCTCACCTCGTAGTGGGGAAGATCATGGAAGCACTACTGAAGAAGAGATTGGTGGAACATCTGGTTGTCAATGGACTACAGGACCCAAGGCAGCATGGTTTCACCAGGGGGAGGTCATGTAAGACCAACCTCATTGAATTTTTGACTGGGTGACTAGGAGGTGGATCAGGGGAGGGCAGTGGACATGGCCTATCTGGACTTCAGCAAGGCCTTTGACACTGTGCCACATAGAAGACTATTGAACAAACTGGGAATATGGGTGTGGGCAGGACAGTAGTGTGGTGGGTAGGTAACTGGCTGGGTGGCAGGACACAGAGGGCGGTGGTAAATGGCTGTCACTCCACAGAGGAAGAGTGACCAGTGGGGGTACCACAGGATCAGTGCTGGCACCGGTCCTATTCAATATCTTCATCAGTGACATCATGCAGGACCTAGAAGGCAGAATTTCACTGTTCGCTGATGACACAAAGCTCTGTAACAGAGTAGACACACCAGACGGTGTAGACAGAATGAGAAGGGACCTGCAGAAACTTGAAGAATGGTCATGGGTTTGGCAGTTGAAATTAAATGCAAGAAGTGCAAGATAATGCATATGGGGCACAAAACCCTGGCACAATATATCAGTTGGGGGTGAGGATATAGCATGTACCAAGCAGGAAAGGGATCTTGGGGTTATCATCTCTGATGACCTCAGGCAGGAAACAGTGTGACAAAGGCAGCAGAGTAAAGCAAATAGGATGCTGGGATGCATGCAGGGGCATCACCAGCACGAAAAGGGAGGTCATAATTAGACCATACAAGACACTAGTGAGACCCCACCTGGAGTACACTGTACAGTTCTGGAGACCTTACCTACGTAAGGACATAGACAGGATAGAGAAGGTTCAGAGGAGGGCAACAAAGATCTTGCATGGATTGCATCACAAGTCCTATGAGGACAGGTTGAAGGAACTGAACATGTACTCCCTGGAGGAAAGGAGGGAGAGAGGGGATATGATAGAGACATACAAGTATCTTACAGGGAGGAACAGGGTACAGGAATACACTATTTTTAAGCGAAAAAGATGTTCCAGGACTAGAGGGCATGGGATGAAGTTGGAGGGAGGACGATTCAGAGGAAACGTGAGGAAGAATTTCTTCACAGAACGGGTGGTGGACAAGTGGAACACCCTGCCAGAGGAAGTGGTGGGGGCTGAAACAATCACAGGATTTAAGAATGCATGGGATAGACATAAAGGAATTCTGGAAGTCAGGGTTAAGGGGCAACAGACTTCTTCGAAAACATAAACTGAACTTACAAGCTCAAATGGGCAGACTGGGTGAGCCATAGGCCCTTTTCTGCTGACACTGTCTATGTATCTATGTATCTGAAACTTTTTGTATTCGATGAATTTATTCAAGTGCAACCCCCCTGTTACCCGGGGTTACTAGAATCCCAGTAAGACCTAGTGGTAGGCAGGGAAGGCAGCTTGTCAAACTCCAGCTAAAATGGATTTCACACTGTCTCACTCTGTTCTCAGTCTCAGCTGAGACTGAGAGATGATATCACCATAGAACTCTTGCAGCTGCATGAGCCACACTGGAGTGCTGCAGTTGGAAGTTAAGATAGAATGTTGGGGATTTTGAACACAGTCTGTGTGCAGTCTTGGAGAGAGACAGCAGCACAGCAGTCTGTGTGCAGGCTCTCGGAGCTTTAAGCTCTGTTTTAGAGCTACTTTTAAGAAGGTGTGTGTTTCCACCGTAAGAGGGACACAGAAACTTATTGCTGAAGTGGTGGAGACCACTGTCACTGGTCCAAGTGCCCCTTCCCTGAGGGGATGGGGGAAAAGGTTTGCCTGTCTTCCAGGGGCAACCCTTCTGGTTCTGGCTAAGGGAAGAAGCTGCCTATTTCAGGTTGTGCTGCAGCACCAGAAGATCTGAGAGAGAAATTCCTGTGGAGAAATCGCCTATGGGGCACCTGCAACCAAAGGGTGAGTTTGCTCTGACAGAGGGCCAATGTTTTTCACCTGAACTGTTGGAAAGTGGGGATTGGACTGCTTAATCAGTGGGGGGGCCTAGAGCAATGGGCTATGCCAAGTAAAAGCATGTTCAAGTCCAGCACAAAAGGAAAGCAAGACAAGTAGAGGAAATGTGACATACATTTAGCCTTAATCTACATTGCCAAGCTTTACAGTAGGAGGTGTTTACTGTCCAGAGAAATGGCCGGGTATGAATTGTGGAAGCGAGAGGTGGGAGACCCCCCCCCCATCAGTAGTAACCAAATTCACCTCTGCGGATTTGCTCTGTGGCACCTTTACTTTCTCTCAGGTACTAGGCCAGTGCCTGAGGAAAGTATCCAAATGTGGGATTAAAAGGAAGTTTCCCTGATAGAGCTGAGGTGCTCTTAGGTGGTTTAGGAAGCCACCAGCAAATGTTTCCATGACATATGGAAGGTGTCCGAATGGCTGGCAAGGGAGCCAAGCCAGGGAAAACCCAGATCAGTGTACAAGTTCGGGCTGTGCACCCAAAGCAGCGTGCAAGTCTGGGCAGTGTGCCCAGTGGGTTCAGAGCCTGAGGGCTAAAAGTGTTGAGGAAGTGTTCTTGATTCTTTTAATCTGCATTACCAGGAGTGTAGCCCCATGGAGGTTCATCTATGCTTTGTTTATTCTGTTTGGATGTGAATAAAAGCCACACTTTAGAATCCCATTTCTGGTATTGGACATTACAGTTATTGCTTCCTGTGTTCGGAGTTACTTGGGTGCCCTTGTGCAGAGTAGCCAAACCTAGCCTTTGTGCCGAGTGACCTGTTCCTCCCCGAACCCAGTCCCCACCTGATACTGCTGTCAGATTCAAACAGCATACCACCTGTTTTTTGCAAAATGATATTGGTGGGGGTTACACAAGGCTCTGCGGTACAGCATGGAATGCAAGTTTCCTGTGGCTTTTGGGACCAGAAAGTATTTTGAGTAAAACCCCCTGTTATGGCTTTTTTTTCTGAAGTAGAGACTAAACTTCTCTCAACAGGGACAGGTGTCCCAAAGGGTAATGATAGTGAGGTGGAGGATGCACTGAAGGTTTTGAGAGCAGTTTGAGTGCATGCCCTTCATCTATTATTTCTGGAACCATTCATCTGAGGTGATCTCTTCCATTTTTGTAGGTGATGGGAGACCCTTCCCCCCACTTACACCCCTGGCAGCAGCCATGGAGAGAGATAAAGTGGGCAGGCAGAAGGTGCCAGGAGCTGCAGGGCCACCTGCATTGGAACCTTTGGGGGCCTTGGGGTGGCCACCCTGGGCAGCAGGTCCAGCTGGGGGACCTCCAACTCTGCCACAGTAGGGCTGATGGTCATTACATCCTCCTTGGCCAGCAGGCTTCCATAAGTACTGCTACCACAAACCCTGTATGCATTTGGAGGGGTGGTCAGGAACATTACATACTTCTGTGTCATTTTAGATGACTGGATGTCTTCTAAAGCATTATCTACATCCTGGCCAAACAGTTTAGAGCCCCTAAAGGGTGCATTAAGCATAGCCTGTTATACATCAGAATCAAATCCTCCCCTATTTGAGCCATGTGTGCCTCCTAAGGCAGATACCAAAAACAGCTGATCTTGCAGCAGCATCTGAGGCATCATATGCAGACCTGAGTAAATGTTTGCCAGTATCCAAGCCAGCAGAGGCAACCTTCAGTAATTCTATTTTGGCAGGATTCTAAGGCAGTTGTTGTCCTGTAGCCATGACTAACTTCCAAAGGCTATTTTGATACTTGATTGTATAAGCCTAATAAGTTGCAATACAATAACCCAAAGTGAAAGAGGAATAATACCTCTTGCCCATCACATCCAGTTTTCTGGACTCCTTGTCAGGAGGCAGAGTGCCCATTACTCTAGGGGTCTTAAGAGTAATTATGGGTAGCCATATTAACTACAGAGTCAGTTTCAGGCTGAAAAGCATAATAAGGCTTGACAGACAGAGCAGGATACTGTTTGTCAGTCTTTCTGGAGTCTACTGGCAGAGTATCATGTCTGTACCAGGCAGTAAATGTAGCATCTTCTAAGGCAGGGTATACAGGGGGAACCACTATAGTGGGAGCAGCTGATACCTCCAAGAACCCCATTAGGTTTCTTTTACTGAAGTCTTCTTCTTCACCCTCAAATCCCATCACATCCTGGATTTCTTTACACAGAGCTTGGAAGGAGGGATCCTCTGGAGGAGATCTGGGGTTATGCACCAGAGTCCTCACTACATGAGAATAAGTTAGAGCTGGAAGGGAAAACTCCTTCATAGGGTTCCTCATCCCCACTTTCATCTTTCAAATCCTCCATTTCTAGGAGGTTGGGGTTATATTCCACCTCGTCTTTGTTTTGTATGACAACATGGGTAATGGTGGAGCTCGTGATGGAGGCGGTAACAGTACCATCAATGCTACAGGTATGCTTTTCAGTTTCACAGATGGCACTTGTACCAAGGGGGAAGACCCTGTTCATGGAACTGACACCACCACTTGCAGCGATGGGAAAAGGCATGTCACCATCTCTGAAAACAATGCCAGCATAGCCTGTGAGTTGATGATGCCTGTTGTAGGGATCACACTATGGAGGTCATCAGGACAGAACCCGTCGATGACAGCTGCATACCGTCCATAGTAGGTACAGCAGTGCCAGAACCAGGCCCCAACCTTGTCTCAACGGTTGGTGAGCTGCAGTCGATGCTGCTGGAGAAGACTCCAACGAGGACTTATCCTTCTCAGTTGAGACTTCAGCCTCATTGGTGAAGCATGATTCTCCTCATGCTTCTGGTGACTGGAAAGGGAGGAGGAGGGTCACGATGATAAGTTATCCTTTTCTTTGGATTTCTCCAGCATCCTTGCCAACCTTGGCAGTGAAGCAGTCAATGACCGCTGGAGCACTTCCTTAGCTGGAGAAGCCAGTCATGAGGGCAAAGCCAGTTTGGATCCCATTGCCTTTGCCTGAGCCTTCATCGCTTTTATGGTGATGAAAGTCTCCAAGGCCTTCTTCCAGCATTTCCTTGTGAACTGTTTAAATCCCTAGTAGAGCTTGCAGGTCCTCACATTCTGGAAAAGGCCCAAACAACAAATACATACAGTGTGAGCATCGTTCTTGTAGATCTTGTCACCCCAGGTGCAAAAGCTAAACAGAGGTGTTTTTTTTTGATGGTGGCATGCAGGGACGATGTCGATAGAAATTAAATTGAAGTTATAAAACAAAAAAAAAGCAACATCATTGTTTCACTGCAGTTCTGATGAATGTGTTAGCAGCAAAAGAAAGAACTGAGGAGTGAGGGGGCCACCAATGTTTTATAAGCACTGACATTACTCGTCATTGTGAGTGCCCCCCCCCAGGCTAGATAAACGTTCTAGAAGGTTCTGATGTTGACAGCTTATAGTTTCAAAGGTGTGGCTCAATAGAAGAGATGTCCTAGATGAAGATCTCTGTGGAGTCCCGACAGCAGGTTTGCCAGTTACGGCTTGTATAGGACCCATTGTCAAGTGCCTCCAGCGTGTCTGCCAGGAATCACTGGTACAGAGAGTACTCAGCAGCTGAGGACAGGTGGATGGAAGAATCGTTGTCCACTAAGGAGGATGCTGATGTAGAAGGGGCGCTAACTCCAGAGGTTGATGGTGCCAGGGAAAAGTGCCAGAACTAAGCTGTGACAGAGTCCCTATGGAAGGTATCTTGGGCACCAAGAAATTCTCTGTGCTGTTCATGTGTGTAAGTGGCTCCTCAGGGCCTGTGAATGTGGGCAACCCCTGTACCCCTGTAAGAGTTAGAGAGGCCTGAGAGGGAAACAAGGCCCAGGGTCTCAAGGTCCTCTATGTGGGATATGGAGTTGCGCAGGGGACCTTGTCTGAGGGGAGAGCCTGGTAGGACTGCCTGAATGGGGTCATTCTACATTAAAGTAACAACCTAGTTGTTGCCCTGGGGAATTCCTCAGCTCAGGAGAGTGGAGCCATACAGCCCCTGTAGAGCAATGATGTCAGCCAGTGGCTCAGGTGAGAACAGTGCTTCCCAGCTATCATCAGACTCTGAGCCAGTGCCACCTCTGGTACCAGCTCAGGTTTGATGACAGGCCAGGAGGACAGATTCACTCCCAGCACTGTGGCTGGTGCTGTCCTCAGTGCTGGGCTCAATGTTGGCCAAACAGCCATCCCCAGCAAGGATGACACCATCACCGGCAGCACACCAAGAGCTGGACCCAGGACTGACACCATGGCAGACACTAAATTCATTATTGGAGGCAGTGACATCCTCCCCCTTGGTGTCACTAACGATACTGGAGGAAAGAGCAACCTCCACCTCCTCAAAAGGATGTAGCTGTCATGGTACAGCTACATGGAGGCTGTCATGGTACAGTCAGACCTGGACATTGTGGCCATCACTGAAACCTGGTGTAATGATAACCATGACTGGGAGATGGCCATACCTGGCTACAACATATTCAGAAGAGACAGAGCAGGCAGGAAGGGAGGAGGAGTGGCACTGTATGTGAAAAATGACATAAGGGCCACACAGATCCAGGAGGAACAAAATGGGGGAGAGATACTGTGGGTTAAGCTGAAAGGAAAATGGGGCCAGCATCTCACATAGGTGTGGTCTATAGACCACCAGCCCAGGAGGAAGAAACAGATAGGAGTTGATGCTAGCCATCCAAAGGATGGCAGACAAGGGTGAGGTAGTACTGGTTGGAGACTTCAATATACCAGAAGTGGACTGGAGCATCCCAGCAGCAGCATCAACTAGGAGCAGATTTATCCTGACTCCTTCAGGGTGCCTTCCCAAGCAGCTGGTCATGGAACCAACTCGGCAGAAGGCAATACTGGACCTTGTGCTCACAAACAGGGACAGTGTGATGGGGTAACAGTGGGGAGCACTTGGGTAACAGTGACCACCAGTCATTGTGGTTTGAAATCACAGAAAGAGCAGAAGCAAACCACACAAAAACACGTATCCTGGATTTTAGGGGGGCAGACTTTGGGAAAATGGGGAGATGCTTGAAAGAGGCATTAAGGGGAATGGGACAGGAATCAGGGATTGAGGAACAGTGGTCAGTATTTAAAATGGGATTATAAGAACAACAGAATTATGCATAAAGCAGGTTAGCAAGAGGAAAAGAAAGAGGAGACCATTATGGTTTTCAAAAAGAGGTAGCAAAGAAAGTGAAAGCCAAAAGATTGCATTCAGGCAATACAAAAGACACAGGCAGAAGGGATAGGGAGAAGTACCAGGAGAAACAAAGGGAGGCAGGGAGGTCAGTAAGGGAAGCCAAAGCTCAGACAGAAGAACACATTGCAAAATCAGTGGTTAAAGGGACAAAACCTTTACAGGTACATAAGGAAAAAAGAAAGGACAAAGGAGGGATAGTGAGACTGAAGGGGAGGATGGGATCCGTGGAGGATGACAACAGTAAAGCTGACATATTGAACAGGTATTTCTGCTCAGTCTTTACTAAGGAAGAGGGGGTAATGGGTCTGAAGGGAGTACAAGGGGTGAGAATGGTACAGAAATGGACACAAGTCCCTTTACACGAGAAAGGGTCCTGAAGGAACTGGAAGTAATAAAAGCTGATAAAGCAATGGGGCCAGATGGGGTGCACCCAGGGTCCTTAAAGAACTAAGAGAGGTGGTGGCTGAACCTCTGGCTATCCTGTTCAGCCAATCACTGGAAACAGGGGAGGTACCCAAAGACTGGAGGACAGCAGATGTAGTCCCCTTATACAAAAGTGGGAACAAAGAGGAAGCAGGGAACTACAGACCAGTCAGCCTCACCTCAGTAGTGGGAAAGATCATGGAAGCACTACTGAAGGAGAGATTGATGGAACATCTGGTTGTCAATGGACTACAGGACCCAAGGCAGCATGGTTTCACCAGGGGGAGGTCATGTCAGACCAACCTCATTTAATTTTTTGACTGGGTGACTAGGGAGGTG
The DNA here is from genome assembly GCA_016271365.2 of Neoceratodus forsteri. Classification (NCBI taxonomy): domain Eukaryota; kingdom Metazoa; phylum Chordata; order Ceratodontiformes; family Ceratodontidae; genus Neoceratodus; species Neoceratodus forsteri. The sequence continues at coordinate 76,585,309 of CM028133.1, read as the reverse complement.
GATCAGGGGAGGGCAGTGGACATGGCCTATCTGGACTTCAGCAAGGCCTTTGACACTGTGCCACATAGAAGACTATTACACAAACTGGGAATATGGGTGTGTGCAGGACAGTAGTGTGGTGGGTAGGTAACTGGCTGGGTGGCAGGACACAGAGGGTGGTGGTAAATGGCTGTCACTCCACAGAGGGAAGAGGACCAGTGGGTACCACAGGACTGTGCTGGGACCGGTCCTATTCAACATCTTCATCAGTGACATTGCACAGGATATAGAAGGCAGAATTTCACTGTTCGCTGATGACACAAAGCTCTGTCACAGAGTAGACACACCAGAGGGTGTAGACAGAATGAGAAGCGACCTGCAGAAACTTGAAGAATGGTCAAGGGTTTGGCAGTTGAAATTCAATGCAAAGAAGTGCAAGATAATGCATATGGGGCACAAAAACCCTGGCACAATATATCAGTTGGGGGTGAGGATATAGCATGCACCAAGCAGGAAAGGGATCTTGGGGTTGTCATCTCTGATGACCTCAAGGTAGGGAAACAGTGTGACAAGGCAACAGGTAAAGCAAATAGGATGCTGGATGTATAGGCAGGGGCATCACCAGCAGGAAAAGGAGGTCATAATTCGCTATACAAGACACTAGTGAGGCCCACCTGGAGTACAGTGTACAGTTCTGGAGACCATACCTACGTAAGGACATAGCGAGGTAGAGAAGGTTCAGAGGAGGGCAACAAAGATGGTGCATGGGTTGCATCACAAACCTATGAAGACAGGTTGAAGGAACTGAACATGTACTCCTGGAGGAGAGGAGAGGAGGGAGAGAGGGATAGATAGAGACATACAAGTATCTTACAGGGAGGAACAGGGTGCAGGAAAACACTATTTTTAGCGAAAAAGATGTTTCAGGACTAGAGGGCATGGGATGAAGTTGGAGGGAGGACGATTCAGGAGGAAACATGAGAAAGAATTTTCACAGAACGGGTGGTGGACAAGGGAACACCCTGCCAGAGGACGGGTGGGGGCTGAAACAATCACGGGATTTAAGAATGCATGGGATAGACATAAAGGAATTCTAGAGGTCAGGGGTAAGGGGAAATAGACTTCTAGGAAAACAAACTGAACTTACAAGCTCAAATGGTCAGACTAGGTGGGCCATAGGCCCTTATCTGCCGACACTGTCTATGTATCTATGTATCTATGTAGCATGGCCCTGGTGCTGATCCCTCCTCTGACACTGTGAACGGTGTCAGACGGGGGCTTGGCATCACAGCTGGCACTGCCCCACTCACCGTCACCATGAATGGTGGCAGGAGCTAGGGATTATGCCAATGCCACAGTGACATGTCAATAGCAAAGTACATTACAGCGGCAAGTCACTGTTGGCACTGTAATGTACCTGTAGAACCACAGCACTGCTTTCTCCAGGACTTGCCCCCTCCCTGTATGAACTCTGACCTGGAGTTGATAATCCTTAGTTACGGGGGGGGTTGCAGGGGGCACAGCCTTCCTCATGGGGGCTTCCAGGGGCACAGCCACCCAGAAAAAAAATGTTTTCCAATGGATTTATACCGAATGCAACTTGTGGTCGACATAAATCTATCGCTGTAGTGTTGCGTCAGAAAAAAGTTGTCACCATCGTGTCATGTATCTGAGCTAGGGCAGTACCAGCCTGTGACACTAAGGTTTCCACCAAGGAAGACTGAGCATATAGCTTCAGCCTCACTGGCAGGGAGGTCTGCTGCTCAGGGCAGACAGACTGTGGGGATGTTTGCAGCCAGCCATCCTGAAGGAGCCAGCTATCCATCAGACCCATCTAGCAGGGCCTCTGATGCCTCAGCAGGATGAGGTCAAGGAGGACCCTGTACTTCCATGGACAAAGAGGTCCTGAAAATGGTCCTATGACCTTACCTTGGCTGCACAAGTAGGACTTCTGCCTCCGATGATAGGGATCAGGTGACTCCACTTCATGACATGGATCTCAAGGGTGTGGCGGTCCATGGAGAAGTAGGTGTTGCATTCCTCTGTGTTGTTGTCAGAGGACAGTAGTAGATGTGGCCTATCTGGACTTCAGTAAGTCCTTTAGCGTTGTACCACACAGAAAGCTGATTAAGAAACTGAGCAAGCTATGGATGGGGGAATAAGTTGGTAAGCTGGGTATCTAACTGGTTGAAAGCTAGGAGGCAGAGGGTGGAGGCAAACAGTAGCCACTTGGGGGGATGAGACAGTGACCAGTGGAGTACCACAGGAATTGGGTCTGGATTCTGTCCTCTTCAGTGGTTTCATAAGTGACACTGTAGAGGAACTGGAGGAAAAGATATGTCTGCGAATGACACAAAAATCTGCAACAGGGTGGACACCCAGGACGAAGTGAATAGAATGCAAAGGGATCTGGGGAAACTAGATGAGTGGTCTAGGGTGTGGCAGCTTGGTTTAAATTACCAAACCTGCAAAGTCACGCACCTTGGGGTGGGGAAACCGGGGGCTGTGTATAATATGGGCAGGAGGTAGTTACAGTTGCCAAGCAAGAGAGGGACCTTGGAGTATTCATAGCTGATGATCACAAGGTGACTGGGCCATGCAACAAGGCACTAGGCAAGGCTGGCCAGATGCTGGGGTGCACTGGGAGAGGGATTTCTAGAAGAAGGGGCGGTGGTGTTGCCACTGTATTGCTCACTAGTGAGACCTCACCTGGAGTACAGCATCCAGTTCTTGAGGCCGCACCTCTGCAAGGACACTGACAGGGTGGAAGTGGACCAGAGAAGGGCTACCAAGATTGTGTTGGAGTTACACGAGAAACCATACAAGTAGAGGCTGTGGGAGCTCAACCTGTACTCCCTGAAGGAGAGGAGAGTGAGAAGGTACATGACTGAGACCTATAAGTACCTCACAGAAGTGAATAAGGTGCAAAACTGAAGTATCTTTCACAGGAGGAGGAGTACCATAACAAAAGGGCATGCTGTGAAGCTTGGAAGGGGGGAGTTAAGAGGGATGTGAGGAAATACATCACAGAAAGAGTGATGGATGCCTGGATCAGCCTGCCAGAAGAGCTGGTGAGGTGAAGACAGTGGGGAGCTTCAAGCATGCATGGGTATAATAAGTAGGGGCAAGGGAGGAGGGAGGAACTCCCTGTGTCTGAGTGGGGTTCAGGATGAAGGAATAGGCATGGAAAATAGAGCAGATTAGATGGGCCAACTGGTCCTTTTCTGCCAGCCCATTCTATGGTTCGATGTTGTTCTGTGGGGCAAAGCAGGTCATACAACATCTGTCTCAGCCTTCTGCTTCCCACAGGAATAAGGATGCATGATGAAAAGCTGCTGGACTTTCTTGCTCTTCTCAGCCTCCTTTTTTTGGAGTTTGGCATTGCGTAAACTAAAAACTAATGAAGAAGTAATACACTGTGAAAAACGTTTAAGGGTTACGCAAGTCAAAAAATGACAATGATGCAGAACTGAGGCACTGTCACTCCATCAGTATGCACCCTATGGTGGAAAGAACAGAACTGAGGTGCATGAGGGATCCAGTGATGGTTATTGACTGCTGCGTGCAGTACCATGTGAGGTGCACAGGTGCCATCAGTAACCAACGTCAGCTCCCTACCTGCAAGAAAATTTGCTCCCATGAGGTCCTAATGCCTTTGGCCCCAGACCCATAAGTGGGAATCAATGGTGAAGAGTGATTCCTGGAAGACCGTACAGACAAGGAGATCACCAGGGTCCATAAAACAAGCTGGCAAATTTAGAAAAAACTCATAACAAAGCAAACAAAGAGTGAACTAGAACTACACACATAAATCAAAACACTGCACAACAGATGTTTTGTAAATTTTTACTGTAGTGTTCTCTCTCTCTCTCTCTCTGTCTCTCTCTCTTTCACAGGCACACACACACACACACACACACACACACACACACACACACACACACACACACACACACACACACACACACACACACTCACTCTTCTTTCCTCCTCTCTCTTCTCTTAAAATGGTAGCAACATTCTCTCTCCTGGACTGGAAAATGCTGGGATAAAGCATATATGAAAATTAAGTGCCTACCATAATTCTTGATCTTTCTGTGTGTCTTCACCATTCATCACTGGTGGGTGATTGGCCAGAGAAGAGCACTCCATGGGAGCTTTTTTTGGGGGGAGGGGGCCGACGGTGCCAGCACCTCCCATGAGGCCAACACACTGTGTGGCACACGCAGGTTGGCCAGAAATGACCGTTGGCTCCTCCTCCACCTCAGTTCTGCTCACCTGAGAGACAGGAGAAAAAAGAGGGATAGAGAAGAAAACAAGGGCAGGGTAAGGGACCCCCAAGGGACAGCATAAGGAAAAAGATATAAACTGAAAAAGGAATAGGCCAACCAGAGGACAGAAGAGGAGGATCTGGGAGGGTATGGGCTGAAAGGCCCCCAGTTCCTGGACGGCCGTATATAGACAGGAAAGGAAAAGAGAAGAGAAGAGAGAGAGAGAGAGAGAAAGAGAGGGAAGGAGAGGGGGACCAACATCCATACATCAGGTGACTCAGATCTTGAGGGACCAGGAAGTGCCTCCAGGGAAAGGTTGGCAGCCAAACCACAGGTAGCTGTTACCGAGGTAGAATCTCAGTTTACTAATAACCCCTTCAGGGAGGAGAAGCATGGAGAAGGTCATTTCCTCCTCCCCCTCCAATCCCTTGTGGGTGGAGACCACCCTTGGTGAGGATTCCCCACTCCTCCCCTCCCCCAGTTACCATTTTCCAAAGTAAGAACCCACAGGTTTTGGGGGGGAGGAGTGAGGATCCCACCTATTAATATCTTCCTCCCAGGAAGGGGAAGGAGACAGGGAAGTAGAGAAGAAACAATATAAACAAAATTTGTCAATGCCGAGTGTTGTCTTGCTGGCATTGGCATTAGTAGTGCAGAAGTTAGAGAGATGCATAATAGGAATGGCAGTGAAGTATTAAACTGATGTCAACTCCACCCCCACCCTGCAGAGACTGACAGGTACTGGGATGCGCCTTTGGATTGTTGGCCATAGCGCTCACACCATTTCACCTCACCCTACCCTGCAGACACCGACAAGTGTTGTGGTGTGCCTTGGGGTCTTCTGGCCTTACTGTGCAGACCAGTAGGTGACACCGGGGGGGGTCCACAGGATATGGCAGCCCATGCCAGTCCACCAGAGGCTGCCATTCCCCCTTCAAAACAAGCCAGAAATGTGCCATAATATCAGACCAGTGCCAGTGACACCCCCAGCCCATACCTCTTCACCCAGGACTGGGAGCCAGTGGAGAATGGGCTGTACTTGCCCCGGTATGAACTGGACAACCAGTCAGAGAGGGGCACATAGGTGGTACAACAGCCCCAAAGTAGATGCCCTCTGTGCCAGCTGCACTTGCTTCCCTGGCAATGTGCAGGATCATGCAAGTTGTCTGTCCCCTTGCCTGCCCCCAGCCCGCCGCAAAGATGGGTCCTGCGATCATGATTTGGGCATGGAGTAAGCATACAACAATGGTTCTGGATGCTGTGGGGTGCCCCAAAGGTGCACATCCTGTGCACGGGGTGCCTCTGCAGCTGTCCACCCCTTTGCAGAGTGGAGCAGCTGCAAGCATTGTGTGGAGCATGCCCTTATTTCAAAGCATATTACATACAGAATAATGCATGGGGTGGTGCGTGTAATGAGAATTTTACACACACACCTGAGGTGTGAACTACTACATATACCCCGAGGGCAAAGCCCGGGGGGTTTAGTAAAGCATCCCACACTGATTATTGCGAATGCGTTGTTACGAACGTGCATTGCGCAGTTGCTATGCACCTCGTAAAACAGTCACTTTATGGAGCATTGTCACCAAATTTTCAACACAGGGATTTTAGGACCTCTGTTCATGAACAGTATCACTGTCATTTTTGCAATGTGTCCCGAACACTGATTTCGCACAGTAACCGCACTATTCTGCGTCGGAAGTGTGAAAACACATTTCAGCCAGGATGTGAAAAATGACAGCAGCACAGTTCACAAGAAGGTGTGGAAAAATGCCAATGTTGAGAATCTGTCATGAAAATATTGCAAATGCGCCAATGTACGAGCGTGTGTTGCGCAGTTGCTACACACACTCGTAAAACAGTCATGTGTTGGATTTTTCCCACCACATTTGCAACATAGGATTTTTGAGAGCCCCCCTCATGAACAGTGGCACTGTCATCTCCTTATACGGTCCTGAAAGGTGATTCCGCGCAGTGACTTCGAAATCACCTTTTGGGACCGAATAACGCCATGACAGTGCAATAATTCATGAGAAGGGGTCCCAGAAACCCCATGTTGAAAATTTTGGGCTAAAATTAGCAAAAAATGCCTGAGATATGTACTAAAGTTGAAAAAAACCTATCTATCCCATTATACAGCTTACCGGCATTTCCTCAGTTCGCAGTTGGCTTTGAAGAGTGCAAACGTGTTCTTGGTCCACCAATGATCATCGCACCAAGCCCCAGAGGTAAGTATGGGTATGGGGAGTCAGGGTACGTGAGGGTGGGTGTGGTGGGGCGGGGCACAGAGACTACTTAGGACCATTTTCCTTTACAGGTAGTAAAAGGAAAAGAAAACATCGTGGGACAGTTTTTTTTCTAGATTTGGCACGCTGGGGTGGGCCCCCAGCATGCCACCTAACTGTTTTGGGGGTCTGTAGCCAATGGGGATTGGGCACCCCGCCGGCAAACAACACTTTGGGGTTAATTTATGCCAATGGGGACTGGGCACCCTGTTGGCACACAAAGAAGGGAGGGGACACAGAGCCGAGGGGATTGGGCACCTCCTCGCATTAAACAATTGGGGGTTATTTCTGCCAACAGGAATGGGCCCCATTGGCACACAAGGAAAGGGAGTCGGGTAACAGCCGAGGGGGCTTGGGCACCCCTCAGCATTACACAATTGGGGGGGCTTTATGCTGATGGGGAGGGACTCTGTCGGCACATTGACAGGGGCAGGGCAGCCAACAGGGGATTGGGCACCCCAAAGTCGGGTAGTTCTATTCAGTCTCCGGCCATGTACATAATGGCGGCGAAAGTATGGGGACCGCTGCATCTGGCAAGTTTTGCTCAGATTGCAGCGGACCTTTCTTTAGATGTGCTCACCACATTAGTATGCATGGTGTGGCACCGGCATGTAGGCTGATTGGGGAATGAGGGACGCACCTACTGATGCATGCCCTGCATTCGCCCAACAGCGACTGCGCCTCTAAATCTGCACTACCGCAAGATGTTGGCTTGCGCAGGTGCGGCAAGCCAACATAAAAAGGGAGTGATGGGGAATCACCACCAGCCCCAGCCCCAGCCCCAGCCCTCCACATCCCAGGGGGACCCAAAGAGTCAACATATCCCAATGGGGCAGACTGACCCCGGAGATCGTACCCAGCACAAGTGAGAGGGGCCCACCAGAAGTCCCCCACCTAGATTTTATTTGGAAAGCCCTACTCGCCCTCCTCCCAAGAGTCCTTCCTGCCACCTCCTAGGACAAGGAGGGGTACCAAGGAATAGAGGGACTCAATTGGATCCCTGAGGAGGAGGGCAAGCAGGGAGGAGTTACTGCCCAGGAACTGAGGCCTTCTGAGGGGAAGGTGAGTGGGAGTCAGTGATGAATGGTGAAGATACACAGGAAGATCAAGAATTATGGTAGGCACGTCATTTTCATATCTTCCCTGTGTCAATCTTCACCATTCATCACTGGTGGCTGAGTACTGAGCCCCCCCCCAAGGGGGTCCAGTATTCCCCTGAGAGATTAGCATCCCTCAGCTCTCCATGGGGAAAACATGGGGGAGGAGATCCTCTACTGGCCAGTTAAGCCTGGGACTGGTCAGGGTGAGGTGGGGTCCCCTGTTCCGTGGGAGAAAGAAGGCACCCCTGCAGCTCCTGTCTCACCCTGTGGGAGAAAAGGTGGGTCTCCCAGAATGAGGAGGCCATCACCCTACACCAGGCCAAGGATGACAACCGTGATAGGTGAAGCCATGCCGTCAGTCTAATGCAGATCGCTGTCCCTGCAAGTCATGAAGCAACTTCATTGGCATCATAAGACCCTTGGCTGGTGCCTTGCCAGTTCCAAGCCTATCACAGGGAGGGCTATGGCTTGCTGGTTAGCCTCAGAATCGAGCAGTGATGCCATTGCCTAGCCCAGATGCCTATTATAGGCAGCGTGGTGTGCCTGATTGAAGCAATACATAACATAACCCGTGCAGAGGAGAAAACTCTCCACTCTAGGCGATCGAACTCTACAGAGTCAAGATCTGGAGGCTGGTTGCAGACAGAATGTCTATGTCCAGTAGGGGTGTCCAGTTACATCAAACCTGTAGTGGGATGCAACGAGTACCTGGAGACCTCTGGAATGTGCAGTACCGACACTGGCAGTCCACGGGGGCTGGAGTTGTGACAGATGGAAGCTGCCAGGCACTGTACGACATCTCCTGGAAAGGGATAGGCCAGGTTTTATCCCCCTTCTTAACTGAGTTGGCTATTTTTTCCTCGGTTTGGGCCTTTGCTTTTCTTACTGACTTCCCCACTTCTTTCTGCTTTAATTGATACAGTTCCCTGTGATTCCTCATACTTTTTGAATGCAGCCTTTTTCTCCTTAACCTTCTCTGACGCCTCTTTTGAGAACCATAGTGTTTTTTTATTCTGCTTTGTTTTCTTTATTTGTTTCACACAAAGGCTTGTTGCCTCCATGATGGCAGTTTTGATTTTTCTCCATTGTTCTTCCACCCCTCCTTTCTGGCCATTTGCTAATGCATTCCTCAGGTATTCACCCATTATGCCAAAGTCAGCCCTTCTAAAGTCCAGTATCCTTGTCTTTGTATGGCTTGTCTCCAAGGTTGTATTTATTGTGAAGCACACTGTGCAATGGTCGCTTGTTCCCAGATGTCTACTGACTTCTAAATTTGTGATCCTCTCTCCATTTGAGAGTACCAGGTCTAGTATTGCTCCCTCCCGAGTGGGTTCCACCACTAGCTGTCTAAGGCATGCCCCATGTAGGGCATTGAGAATGACCCTGCTCTTGGATGTGGCTGCAGTCCATTTCATCCAGTTAACATCTGGCATATTCAGGTCCCCCATAAACAGTATCTCCCCTTTTTCAACCATTTTGGGAATGCCCTCTATCATTTTCTTGTCCATTTCTTCCCCTTGAGACGGGGATCTGTATACAACCCCTGTGCGGATTGTGATGCCATTCCCTGTCTCCAAGGTGACCCAGAGTACCTCTTGTCCTCCCCCTTTACTTTTTAGTTCTGTAGCTTTGATCCCTTCCCTTATGTAGAGAGCTACTCCACCTCCTCTTTTACCCTCCCTGTCCCTTCTGTAGATTGTGTACTTTGGTATGTTGACATCCCAGTCATGGTTCTCCATGTACCATGTTTCTGTGACTGCCACAATATCCAAGTGTTCCTCTTCCATCAGGCTACTAGCTCTGGAAGCTTGTTTCTCAGACTACGGGCATTGGTACTCATTGCCCTCCATTTAATGTTGACTTTATCCTTTTACCCCATCCCTGCTCTTATTGCCCTTGTCTATTTTTCCATTTACCCCTGTCCTGCCCTCTGTCAAGCTCTGTACCTCAGTGTTTACCCTACTACCTGCTATGTTTTGTGGGGGGAGGCTTGAACTTTCCTGTTTCCTATCAGCACCCCCCCCTTGACTAGTTTGAAAGCTTGCCAAGAAAGCCTTTAAACCTGTCATCTATGAGCTTGTTTCCCTTCCTGGACAGATGCAGACCATCATGCCAGTATAGACCTTCATCTATCCAGGTGGACCCCCAGTCCCCAATGAAGCCAAAGCCCTGTGCTCTGCACCAGTTTTGCAACCATTCAATAAACTGCATGGTGTGCAATACCCTAGCCTCACCCCTGCCATAGACTGGCAGCACCTCTGAGAAGGTTACCGTGCTTGCTACCTGTCTGAGGCCCCTCCCCAAGTCCACAAATTCATCCTGCACTGCATTGATCTCATACCTAGCTAGGTCATTTGTCCCGAGGTGGACAATGTTATCTAGTTCCCTCTCCTGTGATGCTGCTTCTACAATCCTGAGGATTTGCTTCCTGTCCCTCCGAGCCTTGGCACCAGGCAGGCACCTTACCTCCCTCTCCTCTCCCTTCCCCAGGTCTACACCCTAACAACTGAGTCCCTTATCAGAAGCTGTTTCTTTCCCCTGTGGTGTCCCTTGCCACTCTTTTGTGGGTCTCCCTTGTGGATGTCCCCAGCATTCTTCTTGGTCTCCACTGAGGGTGTCATCATAGAGGAACCTTGATTTGCCAGACTGACATGATTTGTGTAGAGGTACAACTCAGGGGCTACACCTCTGTTCCACCACCCTCACCCTCCCAGAACCTACTGTGTTCCATCTGCTCTTCACACATGGCAACCTCTGAGGCAGTAGTTGTGGAACTGGTGCTCTTTCAGTGTGGGAGGCCTCCTTAGTCCTTGCCAGTTCAGCCTGGAGGTAGGCAACCTTCTCCCTCAGAGCTGACAGCTACCTGCAAATAAGGCAGCAACGCATGTTCCAGAATGTCTCCCGGAAAACTGCTGCCCCACAGCCAGTGCATTGCACCACTCCCACATGTCTCTCTTCCTTATAATATACAATGAGTAACATATAAAATATATATATATATATTTTTGTGTTTTTTTTTTTGTGTGTACTTACCCTTTATGCACTGTGCTGGGTTATTAAGAATATGACAGTTCTGCCCCAAGACCTGTTGAGGAAGTGATGTCAGAACCTTGGCTATAAAGGAAATGCCTCAACCACTGGTGACTGTTAGAAACAATCAAATGCACCACTGCTCCACCACCCTGGTGAGTACTGCCCTTTATAGTAAGTCAACCAACACCACAATTTACTAGACCACTGCTCCTACACAAACCACTCTACTGAGTCCAGGGATAAAAATGAACTCACTGCTCAGCCAGCAGGACACTTCTAAAATGTTGCACAAATATCCTTCCAAATCCTAGGTCTCTAGCACAGGAATCAAGTAACTTCAGTTGTATTTCACCCCCTCTGGTTATAAAATTACTACACTCTAATGGAATCCTGCAATTCTCTTTTTAATGCCAATAAGAAAAAAATGAAACTTTCTGTAGAAAGTGTAGCTTACCTTCCTAACAAGTCCCCAACAATATTATGTTTTACCAGGTTCTCAGTTCCTCAAATGCGTTCTAGTTTGTTCTCTGCAGTATAGCAAGTTTCTCAGCTTCCAACAGAAGCAGGCAAGTCTTTTATGACTGGCTTTTCACTATGGTAAGCAGATATGGCTGCCAGGTCCACCCTAAGGGTCGATGACAGAAGACCCCCTTTGGACAAAGAGCAAAGGTAGTCGAGAATGTTAGCCACCAGACAGAACAGAGGGTCCAGGCCCTTGCCCTGACACCAAACTGAAATTTTTTTCCATTTGAAGGCATAACATTTTCTGGTCGATTCCTTTCTGGATGCCTCCACCACAGTGAGGACATCCTCGGAAATACCCAAAGCCTGGAAATCTAGCTGCTCAGGAACCAGGCTGTGAGGTGCAGGGATTGAAGGTCCAGATGCTATACCTTCCCCTGACTGAGATCAGGTCCGGGCATGCTGGGAGCTGCTCTGGGGCATGCAGCTAAGACTGAGGAGATCTGGATACCAGAACTGGCGCAGCCAGTCTGGGGCTACCAGACTGTCCCTCCTCACCTTGAGGAGCACCTTATGAATCAAGGGAAATGGAGGGAAGGTGTAGAGGAGGCCTGGGGCCCACAGCCTCGAGAAGGCATCCCCCTGCAGTGAACCCTGCTGAGGGGGCAGGCATGAAACAGCCTCAGGTTGGTGTTGTCCCTGAAGGCAAACAGGTCCACCAACAGGTCCACCAACGGTTTGCCCCAGTGGGACAACAGGCTGTAAGCTACTTCTGGATGGAGAGACCACTCATGGGATGTCTTGCCTAAGTGGCTGAGAGCACCTGCCAAATGGTTTGAGGCTCCTTCGACATGGATGGCTAGGAGATCCACCTCCAGACAGCTGACAAGGGTCCAGATGCAGAGCGCCTCCCTGCAAAGCAGATGGGAGTGTGTGCTGCCCTGTTTGTTGAGGTAGTACACGGTCATGGTATTGTCCATCTGGACTTGAATCACTTGATCCCAGAGCTGAGGAGCGAAAGCTGACAGTACCAGTCTGACTGCTCTGAGTTCCAACAGGTTGATGTGGTATAGGGACTCCTTGGAGGTCAAGAACCCATGGGCCCTTTGGTCCCCCATGTGGGCTCCCCAGCCCATGAGAGAGGCATCAGTCATAAAGACGGTCATCGGCTCAGGGCAGACAAATGGGATCCCTTCCTGCAACTGGTCTGGGGCAGTCAACCATTGGAGAGCATCCTACATCTTCAGGGTTACAGTGATCAGCTAGTTGAAATTACTATGGTGCTGAGTCCACTGGGTGGCCAGCTCTCATTGGAGGGGGTGCATGTACAACTGGGCCCAACAGACTACTGAGGTGCATGCCACCATGTAACCCAGAAGGTGCAGAAAGTCCAGGGCAGGGCACAATTGCCCAACCAGAAATGATTGGACAAAGGAGGAAAGAACCTCTGCCCTGTCTGCCAGGAGCAGAGCTCTGGCTTGATGAGTATCGAGCTCTGCCCAGATGAAGCACATCAACTGGGAAGGCACGAGTTCTGACTTGGCCTTGTTTATCAGGAGGCCAAGTTGGGAGCAGGTCTGAAGGGCCAGGTCCCTGGACCTCTCTACCTCCTGTTGGGTGGGACCTAAGAGCCAATCGTCAAGGTAGGGGTAAATTCTGACCCCTCGATGCCTGAGTTGAGCTGCCATCACTGTGGTGCATTTAGTGAAGACCTGTGGGGCTGATGACAGGCCAAAGAGCATGGCTTGGAACTCGTATAGGGTCCCTTTGGCTCTGAAGCAGAGGAACCGCCAATGAGATGGACAGATTGAGACATGAAAGAACGTGTCCTGCAGATCCAGTGAACAGAACCACATGTTTCGCTCCAAGGATGGTATGATCTGGGATAGAGTGACCATCTGAAAGGTGCGTGACCTGAGATACTGATTCAGGTCATGCAGGTCTAGAATGGGGCACCAGACCCCCATCCGCTTGGGCACCAGGAAGTACCTGGTGACAAAGCCTGGGTCTGCATGAGAATACACCACTGGAGCAACTGCCTCCTTGAGGAGGAGCTGAGCAAAGTCGTCTTGGAGAGTCGACTGAGTGTGGATGGATACTCTTTCATCCCGTGGGGCGTGGGCTTGGCTTGGAGGGTACTGCTCAAATTTCAGAGGCAGTCCCTGACCGACCACCTCCAGAACCCACCTCTCCATAGTGATAGCAGACCAGACAGAAAAGAAGTGGTGGAGCCGGACCTCTGTAGGAGGATCCAGAGCTGGTGTGATGGGAGAGGGGGTGGCAGCCCCCGCCCCATCAGTGAGCAGGCTTGGAGGAGGAGGATCCAGGACCTGAACCTCGGCCTCCTTTACGGACCTGGGAGGGTCTGGGCTTTAGCCGGTGGCACCAAGCTTGAGCGCTGCTGCTGCTGCTGCTGCTGCTGACCTCCTTGAAAGGAGGGCTGCTGGGTCACAGGGGAGGAGTGCCAAAAAGGCATCTTCATCTTCTTCTGCTGTTTCTTACTCAAAAGACCTTTATCAGAAGTAGCATCCAAGGTGGCATTGGACTGCTCAATGTGCTGAAGGTGACCAGCCACACCTGAGCCGAACAGGTCAGTGCCCATGAAAGGCACATCAGCTAGCTTGTGCTGAGTATCTCCCAGAAAGGAGGAACGTCTCAGCCAAGCCCTGCAGTGAGAGGCAGCTGCAGCATCCATCGAATGGGCACAGGAATCCCCAATGTTCAGCGCTGTCTGGAGCTGTTGTTTGGCAACAGCCTGGCCCTGATCTTGGACTTGCTTGGCAATGGTCTGCATGTCCATGGGGAGGTGCGGGAGGACTTTGTCCAAAGACCCCAAGAGGGCATGGGAGAAGTGTGCCTTGGTGACGGCTGAACTTACCTGATGAAGGCCTAGTAAAGAGGTCGCATAGACCTTTCTAGCTGAAAGATCCAAGAGTTTGGATTCCTTTTTAGGAGGTAAGTCCATGTTGGCAGAACTGCCAGTATGCCTGAACACAGAGGATCTTGGACGAAGGGTGCTCTATGAACCCCACAAGGGACCCCATGAGCACCGCATTCTTGCGGGACATGCGGGCAGATGGAGCTGGGCAAGAGGTAAGGCACTGCCAGAGTTCTAGGGCCATGCCAACTATGGCTTCGGCCACCAGAAAGGCCTCCATCTGAGTATCCCTCTCTCTTGAGGATGTCCGTGAGAGGGTACTCCTCCTTCTTCTGGATAGGTTCCAGGGACATCCCTGTGGACTCAGAGATGAGGCAAAAAATGCCCTGAAAAGACCAAGAACCTTCCTCCAGCTCATTCCCACCAGCCAATTCGTCATCCCTAGGATGAGAATGCAGGCTGGTCTCATCTGAATCCAAGGAATCCAGATACAACGATCCACCACTGAGGTCACCTTCGACCCGCTGAGGGTGGTCCAGGATGATGGTGATCAAGAGGTGCCAGGGAAGCCCGGTGTCTGGTCGATCTCCCTTGGAAGAAGCCCCTCTCACAGGCTGCTTGGGTGGTGGTTCCACCAGGATGGGTGGAAAGACCAGTAAAGGCTGAACCAGAGATTCCACCTGGTCCACGGGTGGGGGAACTGACTTAATCGGTTCCAAAGGTCGGCTTGGCTTGGGAGGTGAGGCAAGTAATGGCCATGGGTGGAGCCAGGGTTGGCTTATGCCCAGGCAGAATTAGCTGTTGCCATATGAGGGTCCTCGTACGCCGATGGAGTTTCCACCAGAGCCTCTCCTCACTCAAGGAGGATGAGGACAACCGGTGGCATCGCCTCTTCTTAGAGCGCTTGTGACTCTTCCTCTGTCTGTCGGTCGCGGGCATCCTAGACCTCGACCGAGATCAGGCAGGCTGACTCGGTCGATCGGGAGACACCAGCAGGACTGGAGTCTTCCCGGGGACGGGGACCACTTCCTCAACATCATTCCCCACAGGCAGGGTCTCCTCGTTGGGGAGAAAAAGCACCGGAGTCCAATCAAGAGATTTGTTGACCAAACTCAGCGACAATGGGTCGATCAGGTTGATAACAATTTCGACCTTGTCGATCAACTGCTCAGTCGACTGGCCAGATGGCAAGACCGAGAAGCCAGTGGCCAAAGAGGCAATCTCAACCAAAGTCAATACTGCCAGTTCCTGGGACCGAGATCTCTTCTGATCCCAAAAACGTCTTAGCCGAGACGAAGATGATCCTGGGTCCTTTTCCCACTTATCGGACCAAGAGAAGTGCAAGCCAGCAGGAGCCTCCCCTTTTGTTGGGAAAGACTGACACAACTCTTGGAAGGAACCCGAAAAGGTGGATCCCAGGTTGAGCAGAATGAAGAAGCTCCAAGAGGAAGATTCTGCGGCCCAAGCCGCTTCCTCCTCAAAGGCTTGCATGAGTTCCAATTGCTTGGTGGATCCCATGGCCGCAGAAACTGCCCACTGAGCCTCCTTAAATTTCACTGGAGGGTTCCATTTTTCTGGCCTCCCAACTTTAGGCATGCAAGACAGTCGTCAAGGACGTTGGAGTGAAATGCAAGGCAGAAGTCACACACTTCGAAGGTGTCATAGCTGACACCCAAGCAGTAAATGCATGCAGCGTGGGGATCAGTGTGCGACCTTTTCTGGTCTTTTCATGAACACTGGCAAAATCTGGGGGAAGACTTGCCTTCCATAATCAGAGTTGAAGAGTCATACTCACTAATGTGAACTAGATGAAGTTTCGGAATAACCGAAGGTTTAGAAGCCAGGGTCTACAAAATGCAGAAGCACAAAGGAGGCAACCTGAATCTTCCAGCGGAAAGAAAGATCTGGTGTCATGGGACAGAGCCGAGGGTTATACCACCTGAGTGGGTGGGAGGAGCCAGCTTGAAGACTTCCAGTGATTCTTAAATGGGAAAGGGACATGCCAAAAAGTGTGGATGAACAACATATCCATGATCCTAGATATACAGTTTAAACCACTGCACCAGCAATTATAAAAAATAAAGGATAGGTGAGTTTGATGTTATAATTTTTTTTACATATCCTTGGTGTGTGATGACCACATAAACCTCTCAAGCTTTGCTCTCAAGGTTTATGGGTCATCACACACGTTGTGTGTGTGAAAAAAATCCATAACACACACTTACCTATCCATTATTCTATATATAATCATTGCACAAGCACAAGAGCAGAGAAAAGGAGCTGAATTCAATCCTGCTTCAGTCCCTCTGCAATGCAGTCTCTGCTGCTGTCTGCCTTTTTTTCAATTTCAGCTTTATAGCCTCTGACATTGACACCTACTCCTGTCCTGAAGTCCGACTGCCTTGTTTAGGTCCACTGTTGTCGCTACAGTATCTTGACTGCAGATGCGCATAACTTAATTGCACTTCTTCCCCAGAAGATCCTCATGCCTAGCCTAATGTGTGGGGATAGTATCCAAACCACTAAAACCTACTACTGTAACCACAACTACTGTCCCAGTTAGGACGCGAACCAGAATGCAGAACCCAGGTACTGTATCATAAACTGATAAAAAGGAAAAAAAAATTCCTCATACACTACATGTATTTCTTGAAGTATTTATTGAAGAATAGAGTAACAGGGCAGGAATCGACAGCTGGACAAAGTTAAATGAAACCACCAGCTACAAAATACAGTGCTCCCTAGCTATAGTGAACCCTGTATAAGAAATCTTTAAGGCAGAATGGGCATAGCCATGCTGTCTTATTGCTATGAAGTAGAAGAGGAAAGGGGACAGGAATGCTATCATGTGTCTCTCCACAGTGCTACAGTCATGTTCCCAGCATTGGCTTTCCACTGACCTCCCATCCAGAACCTGACAACCCTCTCTTTTCCCCTTCCTGCTGCGAGCACTGAAGAAATAGTTCTCTATAGTTTTTAAAAACACAGGATTTGATCACCCTTTCCAAACATATTTCACTGTCAGTTTCAGATCAGGCTAGCACTAGGACCTTCAGGAATTTGAGTCTCACAGGCTGAATGGATTGTAGTTCCTGAGTCAAGAGCGCAACAGGCTACGTGGAACTTAGCAGAAAGTAAACAGAACTGCGGATATATTTGAAGCACATCTAGGTAAGCAAAGCTGCTGTTGGTACAAAGCACCTGAGAGACTGTAAATGCTTCTACTTTAAACCCCCTTAGTTAAACAGCTGTGACATTATACATTCCAGAAGCCTGTTTAACAAACAATTTAAGATCAATGGCAAATGGTTTGTAGTGTTTTTGCTGTATTGAGTTCTGTTCCTGGTATCTAGTAGTAGTGCAGCTGTTTAGAGCATTGATTTATTGTGAACACTTTTTATTATCTCCTCCTGGAGTTTTAGCCCCTGAAAAGGAGTCAAAAGGAAGTCTATTCTATGTTCAGCGTCTTTCTGCCTGGTCAAACAGTGCTTTGAGGACATCATAGGGTGCTACCATTTGTCCCTACAGGAACTCTGAGTAGCATTCCAGCAGGTTAGTTCAGTAAACAACAAAGCATGCCTGCATCTTGTTCAGAGCTGAACAGCACTGTAACTGCCATGTGTCCAGACAAGCACACCAAAGGTTAAACAGTTATCAGCCCCCTCATAAAATACTAGTACTACTACCATACAGAAGGACCCTTCTGAGCTGTTCAGCAGATAGATACAGGCTCCCAGAATGACACAGCAAATGACATCATTAGTACAGTAGCCTTAGACTGCAGCACAGTTTAGACGACCAGACACAGTGCTTTGGGTAAACTCACAATAATAGGTGATAAACTATTATTTCAAAACCAATTTTAATAAAACAGCACAAGTGTCATGTGGAACTATGTGGTTAATGCAGCAGATGCAAAATTCTGCTTTTTAAACTGCAGGCATTTTATTTTTTATTTATTTATTTATTTATTTATTTGTGCAGCTGGCCAGTTCAAGATATCCGGTTTGCGGTTTTGACTCGTTGACTCTGCTAAGCCATTCGGGCTTGGGCTATGTGAAATCAGCCCGAGTTGTTTGCTCCTGCATCACCAGACCAGCTGCTGTACGAGGGCCATGAGGGAACCCTCCCCAGCTTCAGGAAACATCTCCACAGGTCTTATTTCGTTGGCTCATCTCCAGTGTCTGGGTACAGTGAGTAGAAATCAGGGTAGCTCCCTGAGACAAGGTTTAATAATCCTTGTGGTACTACCTAATCTTCATTTCACTGCTAGTTTAATGGTTCAAGAGACTGGGCCATCCGGCCACTGGACACAAGTAAAACTGCATGTCAAATCATCATGTCTTCTTTCATCAAGGGTTTAGGGCCCCAACAACAGCTGCAACTCCGGGCACCGTTTAGGTTAGCTTGTTTTCCATCTGGGTACCCAGTATATTTATAGGACTGCAAAGTGGAACTAAATGCATGCCAGTATCCTGGCTCAAACCAGTAAGGATAAAATAATTTGACCAGATTTGCCCCTTCCTTGTTATGCTCCCCCTAAATTAACCTGATTGGTGTTGCAGTGTTATATTGCCTCACACATGCTTATTGGTGGTCTGTTACTGTTTCTGGAATATTCCTGAACATGCATGCCTAATAACCATTGTTTGCAGGGGGTTCCAGGAGGTCACACTGAAGCTCAGACCACGGTAAGTGGGAAACCTATGAGCATATCATTATTGTCTGTTGACAAATGTACTGTAAATGTTGTGAGAGATTACTGCTTGTTCCAAGGTATAGTGCCACTAGATGGGGTAATGAGCAGTTATAGCTTCCCAGAGGGATGTAACAAATTTAATAAATACCCATTGAAACCTTACTCTGGGTAGAGGCACCAAAACACTGTGTTTACCATGGGTGGGCAAACCCTGGTACTAGCTAGTTACAAACCCAGGCCCCTCAATCTGTGGATAGTAATACAGGCAGGGGTTGTAACCCTAGAAGTAGTGCTACAAGCCTGTTTAACAAGCAATGTAAAGTTTACTATCCAGAGTTACACTGGTACTACAAGAGTGGTCCTGTTCGGGGGGGACTGGGATGTAGGTTTTCCTACTCTTAGCAGGGTGCTCAGCTTTAGGGCTGGTCACTGGGCAGGAATGTCTAGAGGCAAGGCAAGGCAAATTTTATTTTTCAGGCACCCAATCCTGGATGCTCTGGGTGCCACACAACAGTAACAAATCTGTCATAATATGACAAAAGAACATAACACATTTTCCAGTCTACAAATTATCACTTTCATAAATTAAAATCAGTAAAACCAGGAGAGGGTGGAATGGCCCACTCCAGGGCTCTGAGTTAGGTTTTGCAGCCACTAGCCAGCAAGTCTAGTGACTGGGAAAATTTATTAGCCCCACAGACTCTTCCACTAGCCCAGCTGAAGTACTGTACTTTTTGGTTACATTCTACAGTACAAACCTACAGGGCTAGTTAAAGGAAAGTCTTACTAGCCTAACACAAACTCCACCAGAATTTGGCTAGTTGACCTGTACAAGTTGCAACCACTGCACTCTCTGCGATGGGTTACCAGATGTTAACAACTTATTTTTAAAATATAATGACTGAGATGTGGTCAGTTCTGGGACTGCTAGTGGCTGGTTGTCAGTGCAGTGACTGTCGGGGGCATTGCTGTAGGGGGACAGACAAGTACTACGACTGTTGAGGGAGGTTCAGAGGCAATGTTGTGTTAATGGTGGGGGTCAGTACTGTGATTGTTGTGTTTGGGGGTGTCAGTGCTTTAACGGTTGAGGGTGGGGAGTCAGTGCAGTTATTGATAAGGGGTGGGTGGTCAGTGCCGTGACTATCAGGTGGGAGGCAGAACTGCAACTTTTGGCAGTGTGGGGGAAGTGTTGTTACTGTGGGGGTGGGTATTACTGCAGCGTCTGTCTGTAGAGGGTATCGGCCCTGTGACTGTCGTGGATGTAGGGGGGCAGTGATTTGACTGTGGTGGTGGGTAGTGCTGTGACTGTTGGGGTTAAAGGTAAGTGCTGTCACTGCTGGGGGATGAGGATCAGCACTGTGACTGTCAGGTAGGTGGCCACTGTGACTGATGGTAGAAGGTGTTAGTTCTGTGACTATTTAAAGGTGGTACAGTTCTGTGACTGTTGGGTGGGTTGGCAGTCCTGTGACCATTGCGGGTGAGAACAGTGCTGTCTGTTGTGGATGGGGGTCAATGTGATGACTGTTAGGGTAGCAGGTCAGTACTGGCATTGTCGAGGATGGGAATTAGTGCTGTGACTGATGGTAGGGGGTGTCAGTTCTGTGACTTTGGGTGAGGTGACTGTGGTGTGACTGTTGGGGACTGATGATCAGTGCTGCAAGATGGGATGGGGTGCAGTACTATGACAAGTGCTGTTACTATGGGGGAATGGGGATAAGTGCTGTGACTCTGAGGGGTGTATGGTCATTGCTGTGACTGCCAGGTTGGGGGTAGGAGAGCAGTTCTGTAAGTATTGGGAATACTGAGAAAGTGCTATGACTATCGTGGGTGTGAATCAGTGCTGTGACTGCCAGAGGTGGATAGACATTGTCAAGCTTGTCAGAGGAGAGTGTTAGTCCTGTGATTATCAGTGGGGTGATACAGTCCTGTGACGGGGATCAATCCCGTATTTGTGGGAGAGCGGGTGATGCAGTCTTGTTACTGTGGGTGGGTAAAACAGTCCTGTGACTGTGGGAGGAGTCCAATCCAATGACTGTTGGAGGGGTTGGTCATTGCTATGACTAATGGCAGATGGTGTCAGTACTGTAACTCTTAGAGCAGTGGTACAGTCCAGTGATTGTTGGGAGGAGGGTCTGTTATGTGACTGTCAGGGATAGTGTGTAATTTATGTGACTATCAGGATGAGGGTCATTCCTCTGACTTTTGGGAGGTCTGCTTCTGTGAAATTTTTACAACTTTGAGGGACAGAAGCATTTGCAGGAAGTTGTACACATGGCAGGAGGGTTTTATAAGGTGCCAAACTAAGTGACTGTTTGAGGGGGGGCTGTTTCAGTCCCGACTATGGGGTGGTCATCAGGGCTGTGATGTACAGTGTTGTGACTGGGGGATTACTGCTGTGACTGTCTTTGGAAAGTGGCATCCATGTGACTGTTGGGGATATGGGTATAGTGATGTCACTGTGGTGGGGTGTAGTGCTGTGACTGTTGGGAATGGGGATACGGTCTGACTGTCAGGCATGGGTGCCCAGTGCTGTGACTGACAGTGGAGAGTGTTAGTCCTGTGACTATCTGAGGGTACAATCCTGCGACTGTCAGTGGTGGGAGGTCAGTTCTGTGATGGTCAGGGGCAGTGCTGTGTGTTGTGTAAGTAGTGTAGATCAGTGCACAAGTAAAGGAAAAGGTGGTGCATAAGCAAAGCAGCCAGCTTGTAATAACAAAAGAAAAGAATGCTCAACACTCTGAGATTCAGTTTTACCTGCAAAGTGCAAGATTTCTTTTCAAAGTGATATACACCACACACTAAAAACAACATACAAATCAAGGTGAAAACACAGTGACAGCTTTTCCAATGGTAACAAACATTTCATTATTCTGTTGTTTGGTATTTTGCTTTTTATGCTCATGGTAAACAGTTGCTGATGTTAGCATAATACTTAAATTAAGCATGTCTCTGTATCTTTTACTTCGTTTAATTGTATACCTTTCTCTCTACAGCTATATTTTTACCTCTTACACTGTACTCTACCCATTTCATCTCTCTCCTCTCTATTGTTCCCATTACTGTTTTTACTCCATATTAACCTGCTTCTCTTTACTTCCATGGGTCTCACAGGATGTGAACTCCTTCCCGTCAGATAAGTATTATGTGGTGCCCCGACGGTGGTGAGAAGGATGTTAACGCAGTGCTGGGTTTCCACATCAATAAAAAGGGGTAATACAGCTGTGTCGATGACACCAGTAACTCACACAAATTACTACACACAGGTCCAAAAAGGAGTGGATGTTGGCACCAGACAAAGAGAGGTGAAAGTCCAGAAATAGATTCCAAATACTTCACAAGATTTTATTTATACCAAACCAAGGGAAACATGGTCATGGGGGGACTCTTACACCAATCTTCACTCTCCTAAATGAGGAGGACTCTAAATAAATGGCTGTAACAGCTCCACTTTATGAGTGGTCTACACTCTGTAATCAGCAAATCACTATATAATTCTTTGAATACTGCCCTGAGGTGCACCGCTACCTAGGGCCTATTACCTGGAGTACTCAATTCTATGGAACTCTAAAACGTATTACTGTAATACTCAACATTAGTCATAAAAGGCAGTTCATGCATGGATAAACTTTCTCTGTCATCGAGAAAAAATTGGGTTGCAGGATAAAACACAAAGTGAACACTTGGCTGACTGGGCTAACAACTAAGGAATGCAGAGGATTTTGTACAGGCTATAGTCTCTAGACACACCCCACCTCTCTAAGGTTGCTGGACTTGTTAAGAACAAAGCAACAATTCTCTTGGCTTAGAACCCACTGAGGGCTGCCAGAATTGAGACACACCAAACCCAACCACAGCCCTCTTCCGGACTACTGGGGTAAGACGAAGAAGAAGAAGAAGATGCTGACCAGCCAGCCCAAAGTCCTCTTCTGGACTTGCTGAGACACAAGGAAGAAGAAGAAAGTGCTGACCAAGTCCCAAAGTCCTCTTTTGGACTGCAGGACATGAGTAAGAAGAAGAAAATGCTGACCATCCAGCACAAAGTCCTCTTCTGGACTGCAGGACACGAGGAAGAAGAAGAAAGTGCTGACCAACTGGCTCAAAGTCCTCTTCTGGACTGCCAGGACACGATGAAGTTTCTGAAGAAAGGAAGTCTGTGAATCAAAAGCACCAATGGGGTTCTGCGCACCAAGGCCGAACGAGCCAAGGACTATGTAAAATAAGAAACAGGACAATGATGCAATCTACAGTGGCAGAATATCTGGATAGTACTTTGATACAGATGACAAAACAAGAAAATGGATGGTACCTTTGTACCAGGCCAGGCCGTACTTTGGGGAAACTTTGAAGAGCGGAAAACAATAAACTGGACATTGCAAACGACTGCAGCACGGTTCCTTGAAGATCTGCTGCTGGCTGCTTTGAAGATGCACTGGAGATAACTTCTGGAGTACTTTGAAGAGGATTGATCTGGATACCAATGGTGAACAGATTCTGGAAAGCTTTGGAAGACTGATTCAAATACCTTGCATGAACTTAGCCTGGCAACAAAGCAATACTTTCTGGCACATTCACCGCTTGTAGCAATAGTTGTATGCAAAATAAAGTCTCAGTTCTTGTTGCAGTGGTCTCTTACTCAGTCTTAATGTTAAAATCACAGTAAATATACAGGCAATTCACTTTTCTGTTAGAACCCTAGCACTGGTGGACCTAACTAACAGGGGTCCCTCTGACTAAATCAGGTTCTTCCTGTTACTGCAACTCTGTATGGCTAGCTAGACTCCTTAAACATCTGGGGTCACTAATGCTGCTGGGCCCTATAACACCTGAGGAATCTAAATGGCTGGCAGTGGGCCTAACTTGCCTTTAAAATGGTAGAGCATGTGGCAGGGCCTAACTTGCCCCTTTTAAGAACTGGTGGGCCTGACTTGCCCGTGAATCATGAACTACCCTTACCCCTTTAAATAAACATGTGAGTCTGTATTGCCCTTTAAGAACTGGGCTTGGCTTTGTCTGGGAACCTCTAAAAACACTGGGCCTCCTTTAGGCTGTGCCTTTTTAAATCGTGGGACTCTCCTATAGTTCTGGCCTTTATAAACACTTTGGGTCTGCCTTCTGAATAGGGCCCCTTTAAACACACACACACACATACATACACAGGTCCCTTTACTGCTGAGCTGGCTGGGCTACACTGTCACTCTTCACTGCCCAACCACACCTCCTTAATAAATATTCATGCCCTTCCTGAGGCTTCCCTTCTGCTGTCCCTTCCCCTGTGGGTGTCGCTACACCCCGAAGGCTGAAATATTTAAATTAAGGGCCTCTGACCTTCATGGTGCTCAGCTGTTTCTCTCTTTGCGCCTGGCGCAAGCTGCAGTAAATAAATAAATACACTCTTCTTTTACTTTCAGAGTGGTCAGCACGTTACAGTGTTCTGCCGCCAACTCACCACATCACTGGAAGGCAGGGAATGAAGATGGGAGGTGGGAGGTGCGGTCTGGAGGGAGAGGAAGCTTCAGGCAGGCACAGGATGACTGGGGACCTCACGAAAGGTCCCAAAACAGTGCAAAACAATGCGGCAACGCTACCGTTGCCACCAAGGGACCTAAACTGAATTTAAAATATAAAAACAACAAACCAGGGCACCAAGCCCTCCTGGGGACACAACGCGACATTTTTCGACCTTATAGGCAGCTCAAGGATGGCACCGCAGACTGGACACTTCACTCATGTACCTTTTCTTCAGTGACTGGAGACAGGAGACACACAGCAAAGCCATCAGGGGCAGCTTCATCCCTTCTAGCAAGCCCTTCTCGTCCCTTCTCACTTTCTGTGTCCTCACCCTCCACAGTCACCACTGTGAAGAAGGAAAATCTACCACTCATAGCAAGGAAAATCTGAAAAGCAGTTTGAAGGGTTAGTAGTGTTTTATATAGAAATAAGTGAAAAGTAAGGTGGGTAGATTATTTTATTTAAATTTAGACAGCAAAATATTATAACTTGGAAACAGGCTGTATTTTTAATGGTATACTAAAAGGAGTGTTTTATAGTATTTAAGTGTTGGTAAGGTAATATTATTTTGAAACATAGTCCCAACAGGTTTAAGGTACTATAATGTATGTAGGCAAAATGATGTGTTTGTTGCTATTTGTATGTTCAATTAACTATTCCTGTATAATTGAGGATGTTCCTAGTAAACTGGGTTATTATTGGCCATTTAATTCAGAAATAGGGTCACAAGGGGAGAGTTTTTGTAGTTTAAAATTGTGCAGAAATGAGTTCACAAGTATTTGGACGACATTACTTTGCAAGTCAATTTAAATCTCTGGAGGTATATAAAATACACAGAAGTATGTGTTCTGATAATGTTATGTTTACCTTGCTTTTAATATTGGGGGGACATAGAACTGAACCCAGGGTCGACTCAGAAGTCGAGTATTAACTTAAAAATAATGCATGACAATATAAGGAGCTTGGCCCCAAAAATGGATTTGGTGGAAATGTTATTTGAAGCCCAAAAACCAGATATAGCAGGCTTCTCTGAAACCTGGCTTACAAATAAGGTAGAGAATGGTGAAATAGTTTTTGTAGGATATCAAATATATCGTTCAGATAGGAAGAATAGAAGGGGAGGGGGGTTATTCTTTATATAAAAATACATTGGGCTCAGTTAAAGTTCTAACAAAAGGTAATAGAGGAAATTTGGACTTAATAGTACTTTATTTGTGTGAATTAAAAGTTGCTATAGAGATTTTGTACTCTCCCCCTAATGCAAAGATGGTGAATTTGGACTCGACCATTGGTATAATTCAGGATGAAGTAAAAGATAAATTGTTGATTTTAATGGGAGATTTAAACTCAGACTGGCATAATCAGAGAGGCAATAGATTAAAAGAAATGTTAGCACCCTTGATTTAATCGAGCTGATAGATGAATCTACTACATACACAAACTCTATGACTAAGGGTACACTATTAGATTTGTTGCTAGTCTCACCTCAGTTAAAAGTCCATTCAAAGGGTGTTGAACCCCCATTATTGGGAGAGCATCATTTAATTTGGGCAATTATAGGTAGTATGGTACAACCAATGATACAAGTGAGGGAGGGATGGGTTAGGAACATGAAACATTTTTCAATTGACAGTTTTAATCTGGACATGCAGACAGAAAATTGGGAGAGATGCCCTGAAAAGACTAAGAACCTTCCTCCATCTCATTCCCACCAGCCAATTCGTCATCCCTAGGATGAGAATGCAGGCTGGTCTCATCTGAATCCAAGGAATCCAGATACAACGATCCACCACTGAGGTCACCTTCGACCCGCTGAGGGCGGTCCAGGATGATGGTGATCAAGAGGTGCCAGGGAAGCCCGGTGTCTGGTCGATCTCCCTTGGAAGAAGCCCCTCTCACAGGCTGCTTGGGTGGTGGTTCCACCAGGATGGGTGGAAAGACCAGTAAAGGCTGAACCAGAGATTCCACCTGGTCCACGGGTGGGGAACTGACTTAATCGGTTCCAAAGGAGTCGGCTTCGGCTTGGGAGGTGAGAGCCAAGTAATGGCCATGGGTGGAGCCAGGGTTGGCTTATGCCCAGGCAGAATTAGCTGTTGCCATATGAGGTCCTCGTACGCCGATGGAGTTTCCACCAGAGCCTCTCCTCACTCAAGGAGGATGAGGACAACCGGTGGCATCGCCTCTTCTTAGAGCGCTTGTGACTCTTCCTCTGTCTGTCGGTCGCGGGCATCCTAGACCTCGACCGAGATCAGGCAGGCTGACTCGGTCGATCGGGAGACACCAGCAGGACTGGAGTCTTCCCGGGGTCGGGGACCACTTCCTCAACATCATTCCCCACAGGCAGGGTCTCCTCGTTGGGGAGAAAAAGCACCGGAGTCCAATCAAGAGATTTGTTGACCAAACTCAGCGACAATGGGTCGATCAGGTTGATAACAATTTCGACCTTGTCGATCAACTGCTCAGTCGACTGGCCAGATGGCAAGACCAGAAGCCAGTGGCCAAAGAGGCAATCTCAACCAAAGTCAATACTGCCAGTTCCTGGGACCGAGATCTCTCTGATCCCAAAAACGCCTTGGCCGAGACGAAGATGATCCTGGGTCCTTTTCCCACTTATCGGACCAAGAGAAGTGCAAGCCAGCAGGAGCCTCCCCTTTTGTTGGGAAAGACTGACACAACTCTTGGAAGGAACCCGAGAAGGTGGATCCCAGGATGAGCAGAATGAAGAAGCTCCAAGAGGAAGATTCTGCGCCCAAGCCGTCTTCCTCAAAGGCTTGCATGAGTTCCAATTGCTTGGTGGATCCCATGGCCGCAGAAACTGCCCACTGAGCCTCCTTAAATTTCACTGGAGGGTTCCATTTTTCTGGCCTCCCCCAACTTTAGGCATGCAGGAACTGATGCGTCAAAGAGCGTTGGAGTGAAATGCAAGGCAGAAGTCACACACTTCGAAGGTGTCATAGCTGACACCCAAGCAGTAAATGCACGCAGCGTGGGGATCAGTGTGCGACCTTTTCTGGTCTTTTCATGAACACTGGCAAAATCTGGGGGAAGACTTGCCTTCCATAATCAGAGTTGAAGAGTCATACTCGCTAATGTGAACTAGATGAAGTTTCGGAATAACTGAAGGTTTAGAAGCCAGGGTCTACAAAATGCAGAAGCACAAAGGAGGCAACCTGAATCTTCCAGCGGAAAGAAAGATCTGGTGTCATGGGACAGAGCCGAGGGTTATACCACCTGAGTGGGTGGGAGGAGCCAGCTTGAAGACTTCCAGTGATTCTTAAATGGGAAAGGGACATGCCAAAAGTGTGGATGAACAACATATCCATGATCCTAGATATACAGTTTAAACCACTGCAGCAATTATAAAAAATAAAGGATAGGTGAGTTTGATGTTATACTTTTTTTTTTACATATCCTTGGTGTGTGATGACCACATAAACCTCTCAAGCTTTGCTCTCAAGGTTTATGGGTCATCACACACGTTATGTGTGTGAAAAAAATCCATAACACACACTTACCTATCCATTATTCTATATATAATCATTGCACAAGCACAAGAGCAGAGAAACGGAGCTGAATTAAATCCTGCTTCAGTCCCTCTGCAATGCAGTCTCTGCTGCTGTCTGCCTTTTTTTCAATTTCAGCTTTATAGCCTCTGACATTGACACCTACTCCTGTCCTGAAGTCCGACTGCCTTGTTTAGGTCCACTGTTGTCGCTACAGTATCTTGACTGCAGATGCATAACTTAATTGCACTTCTTCCCCAGAAGATCCTCATGCCTAGCCTAATGTGTGGGGATAGTATCCAAACCACTAAAACCTACTACTGTAACCACAACTACTGTCCCAGTTAGGACGCGAACCAGAATGCAGAACCCAGGTACTGTATCATAAACTGATAAAAAGGAAAAAAAAAATTCCTCATACACTACATGTATTTCTTGAAGTATTTATTGAAGAATAGAGTAACAGGGCAGGAATCGACAGCTGGACAAAGTTAAATGAAACCACCAGCTACAAAATACAGTGCTCCCTAGCTATAGTGAACCCCTGTATAAGAAATCTTTAAGGCAGAATGGGCATAGCCATGCTGTCTTATTGCTATGAAGTAGAAGAGGAAAGGGGACAGGAATGCTATCATGTGTCTCTCCACAGTGCTACAGTCATGTTCCCAGCATTGGCTTTCCACTGACCCTCCCATCCGCAGACCTGACAACCCTCTCTTTTCCCCCTTCCTGCTGCGACACTGAAGAAATAGTTCTCTATAGTTTTTAAAAACACAGGATTTGATCACCCTTTCCAAACATATTTCACTGTCAGTTTCAGATCAGGCTAGCACTAGGACCTTGAGGAATCTGAGTCTCACAGGCTGAATGGATTGTAGTTCCTGAGTCAAGAGCGCAACAGGCTACGTGGAACTTAGCAGAAAGTAAACAGAACTGCGGATATATTTGAAGCACATCTAGGTAAGTAAAGCTGCTGTTGGTACAAAGCACCTGAGAGACTGTAAATGCTTCTACTTTAAACCCCCTTAGTTAAACAGCTGTGACATTATACATTCCAGAAGCCTGTTTAACAAACAATTTAAGATCAATGGCAAATGGTTTGTAGTGTTTTTGCTGTATTGAGTTCTGTTCTTGGTATCTAGTAGTAGTGCAGCTGTTTAGAGCATTGATTTATTGTGAACACTTTTTATTATCTCCTCCTGGAGTTTTAGCCCCTGAAAAGGGAGTCAAAAGGAAGTCTATTCTATGTTCAGCGTCTTTCTGCCTGGTCAAACAGTGCTTTGAGGACATCATATGGGTGCTACCATTTGTCCCTACAGGAACTCTGAGTAGCATTCCAGCAGGTTAGTTCAGTAAACAACAAAGCATGCCTGCATCTTGTTCAGAGCTGAACAGCACTGTAACTGCCATGTGTCCAGACAAGCACACCAAAGGTTAAACAGTTATCAGCCCCCTCATAAAATACTAGTACTACTACCATACAGAAGGACCCTTCTGAGCTGTTCAGCAGATAGATACAGGCTCCCAGAATGACACAGCAAATGACATCATTAGTACAGTAGCCTTAGACTGCAGCACAGTTTAGACGACCAGACACAGTGCTTTGGGTAAACTCACAATAATAGGTGATAAACTATTATTTCAAAACCAATTTTAATAAAACAGCACAAGTGTCATGTGGAACTATGTGGTTAATGCAGCAGATGCAAAATTCTGCTTTTTAAACTGCAGGCATTTTATTTTTTATTTATTTATTTATTTGTGCGGCTGGCCAGTTCAAGATATCCGGTTTGCGGTTTTGACTCGTTGACTCTGCTAAGCCATTCGGGCTTGGGCTATGTGAAATCAGCCCGAGTTGTTTGCTCCTGCATCACCAGACCAGCTGCTGTACGAGGGCCATGAGGGAACCCTCCCCAGCTTCAAGAAACATCTCCACAGGTCTTATTTCGTTGGCTCATCTCCAGTGTCTGGGTACAGTGAGTAGAAATCAGGGTAGCTCCCTGAGACAAGGTTTAATAATCCTTGTGGTACTACCTAATCTTCATTTCACTGCTAGTTTAATGGTTCAAGAGACTGGGCCATCCGGCCACTGGACACAAGTAAAACTGCATGTCAAATCATCATGTCTTCTTTCATCAAGGGTTTAGGGCCCCAACAACAGCTGCAACTCCGGCACCGTTTAGGTTAGCTTGTTTTCCATCTGGTACCCAGTATATTTATAGAACTACAAAGTGGAACTAAATGCATGCCAGTATCCTGGCTCAAACCAGTAAGGATAAAATAATTTGACCAGATTTGCCCCTTCCTTGTTATGCTCCCCCTAAATTAACCTGATTGGTGTTGCAGTGTTATATTGCCTCACACATGCTTATTGGTGGTCTGTTACTGTTTTTGGAATATTCCTGAACATGCATGCCTAATAACCATTGTTTGCAGGGGGTTCCAGGAGGTCACACTGAAGCTCAGACCACGGTAAGTGGGAAACCTATAAGCATATCATTATTGTCTGTTGACAAATGTACTGTAAATGTTGTGAGATTACTGCTTGTTCAAGGTATAGTGCCACTAGATGGGGTAATGAGCAGTTATAGCTTCCCAGAGGATGTAACAAATTTAATAAATACCCATTGAAACCTTACTCTGGGTAGAGGCACCAAAACACTGTGTTTACCATGGGTGGGCAAACCCTGGTACTAGCTAGTTACAAACCCAGGCCCCTCAATCTGTGGATAGTAATACAGGCAGGGGTTGTAACCCTAGAAGTAGTGCTACAAGCCTGTTTAACAAGCAATGTAAAGTTTACTATCCAGAGTTACACTGGTACTACAAGAGTGGTCCTGTTCGGGGGGGACTGGGATGTAGGTTTTCCTACTCTTAGCAGGGTGCTCAGCTTTAGGGCTGGTCACTGGGCAGGAATGTCTAGAGGCAAGGCAAGGCAAATTTATTTTTCAGGCACCCAATCCTGGATGCTCTGGGTGCCACACAACAGTAACAAATCTGTCATAATATGACAAAAGAACATAACACATTTTCCAGTCTACAAATTATCACTTTCATAAATTAAAATCAGTAAAACCAGGAGAGGGTGGAATGGCCCTCCAGGGCTCTGAGTTAGTTTGCAGCCACTAGCCAGCAAGTCTAGTGACTGGGAAAATTTATTAGCCCCACAGACTCTTCCACTAGCCCAGCTGAAGTACTGTACTTTTTGGTTACATTCTACAGTACAAACCTACAGGGCTAGTTAAAGGAAAGTCTTACTAGCCTAACACAAACTCCACCAGAATTTGGCTAGTTGACCTGTACAAGTTGCAACCACTGCACTCTCTGCGATGGGTTACCAGATGTTAACAACTTATTTTTAAAATATAATGACTGAGATGTGGTCAGTTCTGGGACTGCTAGTGGCTGGTTGTCAGTGCAGTGACTGTCGAGGCATTGCTGTGGGGGACAGACAAGTACTACGACTGTTGAGGGAGGTTCAGAGGCAATGTTGTGTTAATGGTGGGGTCAGTACTGTGATTGTTGTGTTTAGAGTGTCAATTGCTTTAACGGTTGAGGTGAGGTGGTGCAGTTATTGATAAGGGGTGGGTGGTCAGTGCGTGACTATCGGGTGGGAGGCAGAACTGCAACTTTGGCAGTGTGGGGGAGATGTTGTTACTGTGGGGTGGGTATTACTGCAGCGTCTGTCTGTAGAGGGTATCGGCCCTGTGACTGTCGTGGATGTAGGGGGGCAGTGATTTGACTGTGGTGGTGGGTAGTGCTGTGACTGTTGGGGTTAAAGGTAAGTGCTGTCACTGCTGGGGGATGAGGATCAGCACTGTGACTGTCAGGTAGGTGGCCACTGTGACTGATGGTAGAAGGTGTTAGTTCTGTGACTATTTAAAGGTGGTACAGTTCTGTGACTGTTGGGTGGGTTGGCAGTCCTGTGACCATTGCGGGTGAGGAGACAGTGCTGTGTCTGTTGTGGATGGGGGTCAATGTGATGACTGTTAGGAGTAGCAGGTCAGTACTGGCATTGTCAGGGGATGGGAATTAGTGCTGTGACTGATGGTAGGGGGTGTCAGTTCTGTGACTTTGGAGGGTGAGGTGACTGTGGTGTGACTGTTGGGGACTGATGATCAGTGCTGCAAGATGGGATGGGGTGCAGTACTATGACAAGTGCTGTTACTATGGGGGAATGGGGATAAGTGCTGTGACTCTGAGGGGTGTATGGTCATTGCTGTGACTGCCAGGTTGGGGGTAGGAGAGCAGTTCTGTAAGTACTGTGGAATACTGAGAAAGTGCTATGACTATCGTGGGTGTGAATCAGTGCTGTGACTGCCAGAGGTGGATAGACATTGTCAACCTTGTCAGAGGAGAGTGTTAGTCCTGTGATTATCAGTGGGGTGATACAGTCCTGTGACGGGGATCAATCCCGTATTTGTGGGAGAGCGGGTGATGCAGTCTGTTACTGTGGTGGGTAAAACAGTCCTGTGGACTGTGGGGAGTCCAATCCAATGACTGTTGGAGGGGTTGGTCATTACAAGTGACTAATGGCAGATGGTGTCAGTACTGTAACTCTTAGAGCAGTGGTACAGTCCAGTGATTGTTGGGAGGAGGGCTCTATGTGACTGTCAGGGATAGTGTGTAATTTATGTGACTATCAGGATGAGGGTCATTCCTCTGACTTTTGGGAGGTCTGCTTCTGTGAAATTTTTACAACTTTGAGGGACAGAAGCATTTGCAGGAAGTTGTACACATGGCAGGAAGGTTTTATAAGGTGCCAAACTAAGTGACTGTTTGAGGGGGGTCTGTTTCAGTCCCGACTATGTGGGGTGGTCATCAGGGCTGTGATGTACAGTGTTGTGACTTGGGGGGGGGATTACTGCTGTGACTGTCTTTGGAAAGTGGCATCCATGTGACTGTTGGGGATATGGGTATAGTGATGTCACTGTGGTGGGGTGTAGTGCTGTGACTGTTGGGAATGGGGATACGGTCTGACTGTCAGGCATGGGTGCCCAGTGCTGTGACTGACAGTGGAGAGTGTTAGT
Source organism: Neoceratodus forsteri (assembly GCA_016271365.2). NCBI lineage: Eukaryota > Metazoa > Chordata > Ceratodontiformes > Ceratodontidae > Neoceratodus > Neoceratodus forsteri. The sequence goes on along the minus strand of CM028133.1, from coordinate 76,552,561 downwards.
CCTGTGACTATCTGAGGGGGTACAATCCTGCGACTGTCAGTGGTGGGAGGGTCAGTTCTGTGATGGTCAGGGGGCAGTGCTGTGGCTATTGTGTAAGTAGTGTAGATCAGTGCACAAGTAAAGGAAAAGGTGGTGCATAAGCAAAGCAGCCAGCTTGTAATAACAAAAGAAAAGAATGCTCAACACTCTGAGATTCAGTTTTACCTGCAAAGTGCAAGATTTCTTTTCAAAGTGATATACACCACACACTAAAAACAACATACAAATCAAGGTGAAAACACAGTGACAGCTTTTCCAATGGTAACAAACATTTCATTATTCTGTTGTTTGGTATTTTGCTTTTTATGCTCATGGTAAACAGTTGCTGATGTTAGCATAATACTTAAATTAAGCATGTCTCTGTATCTTTTACTTCGTTTAATTGTATACCTTTCTCTCTACAGCTATATTTTTACCTCTTACACTGTACTCTACCCATTTCATCTCTCTCCTCTCTATTGTTCCCATTACTGTTTTTACTCCATATTAACCTGCTTCTCTTTACTTTCGCAGGTCTCACAGGATGTGAACTCCTTCCCCGTCAGATAAGTATTATGTGGTGCCCCGACGGTGGTGAGAAGGATGTTAACGTGTGCTGGGTTTCCACATCAATAAAAAGGGGTAAATAAGCAGCTGTGTCGATGACACCAGTAACTTGCACACAAATTACTACACACAGGTCCAAAAAGGAGTGGATGTTGGCACCAGACAAAGAGAGGTGAAAGTCCAGAAATAGATTCCAAATACTTCACAAGATTTTATTTATACCAAACCAAGGGGAAACATGGTCATGGGGGGACTCTTACACCAATCTTCACTCTCCTAAATGAGGAGGACTCTAAATAAATGGCTGTAACAGCTCCACTTTATGAGTGGTCTACACTCTGTAATCAGCAAATCACTATATAATTCTTTGAATACTGCCCTGAGGTGCACCGCTACCTAGGGCCTATTACCTGGAGTACTCAATTCTATGGAACTCTAAAACGTATTACTGTAATACTCAACATTAGTCATAAAAGGCAGTTCATGCATGGATAAACTTTCTCTGTCATCGAGAAAAAAATGGGTTGCAGGATAAAACACAAAGTGAACACTTGGCTGACTGGGCTAACAACTAAGGGAATGCAGAGAGGATTTTGTACAGGCTATGAGTCTCTCGGCCACACCCCACCTCTCTAAGGTTGCTGGACTTGTTAAGAACAAAGCAACAATTCTCTTGGCTTAGAACCCACTGAGGGCTGCCAGAATTGAGACACACCAAACCCAACCACAGCCCTCTTCCGGACTACTGGGGTAAGACGAAGAAGAAGAAGAAGATGCTGACCAGCCAGCCCAAAGTCCTCTTCTGGACTTGCTGAGACACAAGGAAGAAGAAGAAAGTGCTGACCAAGTCCCAAAGTCCTCTTTTGGACTGCAGGACATGAGTAAGAAGAAGAAAATGCTGACCATCCAGCACAAAGTCCTCTTCTGGACTGCAGGACACGAGGAAGAAGAAGAAAGTGCTGACCAACTGGCTCAAAGTCCTCTTCTGGACTGCCAGGACACGATGAAGTTTCTGAAGAAAGGAAGTCTGTGAATCAAAAGCACCAATGGGGTTCTGCGCACTAAGGCCGAACGAGCCAAGGACTATGTAAAATAAGAAACAGGACAATGATGCAATCTACAGTGGCAGAATATCTGGATAGTACTTTGATACAGACGACAAAACAAGAAAATGGATGGTACCTTTGTACCAGGCCAGGCCGTACTTTGGGGAAACTTTGAAGAGCGGAAAACAATAAACTGGACATTGCAAACGACTGCAGCACGGTTCCTTGAAGATCTGCTGCTGGCTGCTTTGAAGATGCACTGGAGATAACTTCTGGAGTACTTTGAAGAGGATTGATCTGGATACCAATGGTGAACAGATTCTGGAAAGCTTTGGAAGACTGATTCAAATACCTTGCAACTTGGAAGCCTGGCAACAAAGCAATACTTTCTGGCACATTCACCGCTTGTAGCAATAGCTGTATGCAAAATAAAGTCTCAGTTCTTGCTGCAGTGGTCTCTTACTCAGTCTTAATGTTCAAATCACAGTAAATATACAGGCAATTCACTTTTCTGTTAGAACCCTAGCACTGGTGGACCTAACTAACAGGGGTCCCTCTGACTAAATCAGGTTCTTCCTGTTACTGCAACTCTGTATGGCTAGCTAGACTCCTTAAACATCTGGGGTCACTAATGCTGCTGGGCCCCTATAACACCTGAGGAATCTAAATGGCTGGCAGTGGGCCTAACTTGCCCTTTAAAATGGTAGAGCATGTGGCAGTGGGCCTAACTTGCCCCTTTTAAGAACTGGTGGGCCTGACTTGCCCCGTGAATCATGAACTACCCTTACCCCTTTAAATAAACATGTGAGTCTGTATTGCCCCTTTAAGAACTGGGCTTGGCTTTGTCTGGGACCCTCTAAAACCACTGGGCCTCCTTTAGGCTGTGCCTTTTTAAATCGTGGGACTCTCCTATAGTTCTGGCCTTTATAAACACTTTGGGTCTGCCTTCTGAATAGGGCCCCTTTAAACACACACACACACATACACACACACATACATACACAGGTCCCTTTACTGCTGAGCTGGCTGGGCTACACTGTCACTCTTCACTGCCCAACCACACCTCCTTAATAAATATTCATGCCCTTCCTGAGGCTTCCCTTCTGCTGTCCCCTCCCCTGTGGGTGTCGCTACACCCCGAAGGCTGAAATATTTAAATTAAGGGCCTCTGACCTTCATGGTGCTCAACTGTTTCTCTCTTTAAGCACAAGCGCAGCTGCAGTAAATAAATAAATACACTCTTCTTTACTTGAGTGGTCAACACGTTACAGTGTTCTGCCGCAACTCACCACATCACTGGAAGGCAGGGAATGAAGATGGGAGGTGGGAGGTGCGGTCTGGAGGAAGGAAGCTTCAGGCAGGCACAGGATGACTGGGGACCTCGAAGGTCCCAAAACAGTGCAAAACACAACTTGCCTTCCGTTGCCACCAAGGGACCTAAACTGAATTTAAAATATAAAACAACAAACCAGGGCACCAAGCCCTCCTGGGGACACAACGCGACATTTTTCGACCTTATAGGCAGCTCAGGATGGCACCGCAGACTGGACACTTCACTCATGTACCTTTTCTTCAGTGACTGGAGACAGGAGACACACAGCAAAGCCATCAGGGGCAGCTTCATCCCTTCTAGCAAGCCCTTCTCGTCCCTTCTCACTTTCTGTGTCCTCACTCCTCCACAGTCACCACTCGTAGCAAGGAAAATCTACCACTCATAGCAAGGAAAATCTGAAAAGCAGTTTGAAGGGTTAGTAGTGTTTTATATAGAAATAAGTGAAAAAGTAAGGGGTGGGTAGATTATTTTATTTAAATTTAGACAGCAAAATATTATAACTTGGAAACAGGCTGTATTTTTAATGGTATACTAAAAGGAGTGTTTTTATAGTATTTAAGTGTTGGTAAGGTAAATATTATTTTGAAACATAGTCCCAACAGGTTTAAGGTACTATAATGTATGTAGGCAAAATGATGTGTTTGTTGCTATTTGTATGTTCAATTAACTATTCCTGTATAATTGAGGATGTTCCTAGTAAACTGGGTTATTATTGGCCATTTAATTCAGAAATAGGGTCACAAGGGGAGAGTTTTTGTAGTTTAAAATTGTGCAGAAATGAGTTCACAAGTATTTGGACGACATTACTTTGCAAGTCAATTTAAATCTCTGGAGGTATATAAAATACACAGAAGTATGTGTTCTGATAATGTTATGTTTACCTTGCTTTTAATATTGGGGGGACATAGAACTGAACCCAGGGTCGACTCAGAAGTCGGTATTAACTTAAAATAATGCATGACAATATAAGGAGCTTGGCCCCAAAATGGATTTGGTGGAAATGTTATTTGAAGCCCAAAACTAGATATAGCAGGCTTCTCTGAAACCTGGCTTACAAATAAGGTAGAGAATGGTGAAATAGTTTTGTGGATATCAAATATATCGTTCAGATAGGAAGAATAGAAGGAGGGGGTTATTCTTTATATAAAAATACATTGGGCTCAGTTAAAGTTCTAACAAAAGGTAATAGAGGAAATTTGGACTTAATAGTACTTTATTTGTGTGAATTAAAAGTTGCTATAGAGATTTTGTACTCTCCCCCTAATGCAAAGATGGTGAATTTGGACTCGACCATTGGTATAATTCAGGATGAAGTAAAAGATAAATTGTTGATTTTAATGGGAGATTTAAACTCAGACTGGCATAATCAGAGAGGCAATAGATTAAAAGAAATGTTAGCACCCTTGATTTAATCGAGCTGATAGATGAATCTACTACATACACAAACTCTATGACTAAGGGTACACTATTAGATTTGTTGCTAGTCTCACCTCAGTTAAAAGTCCATTCAAAGGGTGTTGAACCCCCCATTATTGGGAGAGCATCATTTAATTTGGGCAATTATAGGTAGTATGGTACAACCAATGATACAAGTGAGGGAGGGATGGGTTAGGAACATGAAACATTTTTCACTTGACAGTTTTAATCTGGACATGCAGACAGAAAATTGGGAGAGATGCAAATTAATTTCGGATTTAGATCAAACTATACAGTATTTTGTGGCTAGATTTTTGGAGATATGTGATAAGCATGCACCAAAAACAAAAGTAAGTATGAGAAAGGTTAGGGAGCCCTGGATAAATGATAATTTATTAAAAAGTATTAAGATTAAGAATAGATTGTGGAAATAGGCTAAAAAGACAAAAACAAGTAGTGATTGGGATACTTATAAAAAAATAAAAGGAATAACTGTAAACAACAGATAAAGAGGACTAGATTGAACTATTTTTAGAATGAAAATAGATAGGAATAATGATCCAAAAAAAATTCTGGCAAACAGTTAACGATATTATTAGTCCAGGCAATAAAAATAAACAAAACATTAATTGATTCATGAAGGGAAGGCAGGAAAAGAACCCAAGGCAACAGCAAATTTGTTAAATGATTTTTTTTTGTTACTCTCCCAGGTCTAGAGGTAAGAGTCCCACTAAACAAGACCCAGGATGTACCAGAATTTAAAGGGTTATATCCACCTTTTTAATTTAGAGTTTTGAATATAAAGGAGGTAAAAATATGTTTAAAACAAATTAAAATTCATAAATCTCCTGGCATAGATGGGGTGGAAGGAAGGTTTTTAGCTGATTATATAGCTCCAACAATAGTATATATGTTTAATTGGAGTTTAAGTACAGGGTTCTGTCCTACTATATGGAAACAGAGTAAAACTATTCCAATATGTAAAAGGGGCAACCAAAGTGATCCAGGCAACTATCAACCAATAGCTCTGCTTTCAATACTATCTAAATGCCTGGAGAAGTTAGTACATATACAAATAATGGACTATTTAGAAACAAATAACGTATTTACACCATATCAGGCAGGTTTTGGAAAAGGACTTTCCACAAATTCAGCTTTGATCGAATTTAATGATCGTGTGGCAACTTCTTTGGATGAAGGAAAGGAGGCTGCAGTTTTATTCACAGATTTGTTGAAAGCTTTTGACCTGGTGGACTACTCCCTGCTGATGAGAAAACTCTGGGTTATGGGCATTACTGAGGGACCACGGGCATGGATTAAATCATATTTAACAGGAAGATTTCAAAGAGTATGTGTGTCCCAGACATTGTCAGCAGTTAAATTAGTAGAAAGAGGAGTCCTTCAAGGATCTATACCAGGGCCCTTGTTATTCTTAGTATTCTGCAATGATCTTCACCAGACAGTTCAAACATCAAACATCTGACTGTATGCCAATGATACGGCTCTTGTAACTGGGTCAGACTTTGCAGACCTGAGAGTTAACTTGAGATGGACTTCAGTAGCATAGGGGAGTGCTTCACCAGGTCAGGACTGGCAATGAATATAAAGAAGACTAAAGTCCTTTACTTTGGGAATAGAAACAAACCAAACTTGGGTATAACATCTTTGTCAAATGTCCTAATTGATCAGGTAATTAAATATCGATAGCTGGGTGTAATATTTGATGTAGAGCTAAATTTTCAAGAACATATTAAGGAGTTATTGAATAAAGTTAGTATGAAACATGGGGCCCTTAGACGAACATCTAGACATTTGGATTTACTAGGAAAAACCATAATGGAACAGATGGTGATGCCAACCATTGATTATGGAAGTGTTACATATAGGGTTGCACCTAAGTTAATGCGGGTTAAGTTATATAAAATTTATTATAAACTTGCAAGGTTTATTTTGGGATATCATTATAGAACACACCACTGTATATTATTGATTACTCTGGGATGGACTACCCTAAAACAGAGAAATGGTGAGATATGGTTGAAATTATTGCATCATATTTTTGTAAAGCAACTGGCTCAATACATATCAGTTAATGCATTGACGAAAAAGATTGAGCCTACTTGGACCTTGACTAGATCTGTATATGTTAATAAAATAAAAGGTAAGTATAATAAAACAAAATTTGGGGTAAAAACATTAAAACATCAAGCGGCAATATGGTAGAATATACTTCCATATTCACTGAGAGTGACATCCATAAATGTATTTAAAACAGGATTGAAATCAATCTTCCAGGCTGCCAGTAATTGTTAATTGTTTGGGATATTATTATGTTTAGCAATTCTGATATGTGATGTAATTGTGTTTTAGCTTTGTTTGTTAGTCAATTGACATTGTTATAATGTAATGGATGTAGACTGGGTTTGAACTCAATCTAGAATGTATGTAGTTATTAACTGCTTGCTTTACTATTGGTATTTGTAAATCTAGACCATATACCATGATGCACTTTGTCTTAGTTTTTTTGTCTTCATTGAAAATTGTGTAGTTTAATGTAATTAGGACTGTTGGTATTTTTGTACATTTTGTACTTGTTGTTTGTTGTATTTGATAGACTGCTATTATGCATTTTTATGGTGTATAGTGAATGTCGCTGTATTTAACAAACCTTGTAAAAATCTTAGTACTTGTAATACATGATTTATTACTTTTATGTAACCAAACAGGACTTGTCTTGTAAACAGGGATTTCATCCCTAATGAAGGTGATATCCTGTATAAAAATAAAAATTTTACCTACCTACCTTCCATTCTCCCTAACAGAAACTTATTTTTTAAACTGCAGCACTCTATATTCTGGTTCTGGAAGGCATAGCAGGTGCCGCACAGTGAGCATTCCATTAGCTCAGCTTAACATTCCATTAGCTGCAGCATGGCAGAAAGGCCTATTTTGTGCAGTATTTCTAAGCTATTTACAATATTTTTGACAGGCTTTGTAACAGGGATTTGTGTTGGCATTTTAAACTGGGCACCTGGGCATTTCTCGGGCACCTGTTTACTATATTAAGGTACCTATAGCTGAGCATTTTTCTATTTCTATATTTTTCTGTGGTGCCCCCAACTCTGGGGCACTACAGATTTGGGCCCACCAAATGATACATGTCCTCCTGTGTAACCCCAAATTTTTTTCTATAACATCTTATTGCATTCAAATGAGTTTACTATAGTTCTACTTAGATGAGAAGCATCTCTAAAACTTTAGACTGACTGTACAATCATTTCTTAACTCTATTTCTATATGAACTTTAAAAGTTTCAGTGCAGTTCTATTACCTAAGATCTATAAATTCTATAAAATGTACTTGAGGATGGGCTATCACAGTTAAATCTTTCTTAACCTCTGAGGTAACTTTAATACTCTAAGGAACACAAACTAAACTAATGTGACTGTGTTGAGATAACTCTTTATCATACTGTGTTTCAAGATATAAAACTAAGGACTTTTCATATGAAATCTTCAAGGAGGAATTCCAAAATTGACTCTCTGAGATCTGCGAGGCAGAGTACATAAAGGTTCAGTAGAAACAGGTTCTATTCTTCTAGTATTTTCAGGTGTCAAACTGTCAAAACAGTCTGAGTTAGCAGTACTTAAGTAATTCCAAGGATTAACATACAAGTCTGTTGGGGTTTCTAGTTTAGTCAAGGTAAGATTTCTTGAAGGATATTCTTGTTTCTCTATTAGCTTAGAGTCGACATTAGCTGAAGGATCTGATCCTGCACGAAACATGCATAGCTTTAACAGGTTTCTGTGAACAATCTTAATGCCTTTTCCGATTTCTCATTGAATCTTATAAACTAGTAGTTCTCTACATGGTATTTCTACTGAGAGATAGGGTTCAGGTTCCCATTTGGAAGCAAATTTTGTTAGTCTCTGTGTTCTCTTTAGTAGTACTCTATCTCCAGTCTGCAATGGGCAAGCGTGGCATTGGCATCATATAGTGTTTTTGGTTTTAATCTCACTTGTGTCATATGCTTGTCTAGGATTTGTTCTGCTTCTTGCAATCTGTCACTATGTTCATTTACCCAATCTGTACATAGGTTAGGAGTAGAAGTGGCTTTCAAATCTATATCAAGTACTAAGTCCATAGGTAAACGACCGTGATGTCCAAATAACAAATAATATGGAGTATATCCAGTTGAACTCTGTATAGTGTTATTGTAAAGATAGGTTAATTCAGGCAAAATACTAGGCCAATATGGGTGTCGATGCTCAGGTAATGCTCTTAGCATATTAAGTAAGGTTTGATTAGCTCTTTCGCACAATCCATTGGCTTGTGGATGATAGGCAGTTGTACAGATCTTTTGACTTCCATATAAACTACAAAGTTCATGGAACAGTTGCAACTCAAAGGCATTTCCTTGATCAGTTAATATTCTGGTTGGAAACCCATATGGTTGAATAAAGTACTTAACAAATGTTGCTGCAGTGCTTTTGGCGTTAAGATCAGGAACTGGTGCAGCTACAGCAGATTTATAGTAGTGGTCTATCATGGTTAAAACATAATTGATACCTTTTCTGCTTGGCTCAAGTTTTAAGTGATCTAAGGCGACCAGTTCTAAAGGAGCATGACTGATAATTGGTTGCAGAGGAGCTTTTTGATCAATTCTGCTGTTTCTCTTTAGATTACAGGTAGGACATTCTTCACATCATTTCTGTATCTGAAGTTTCATTCCAGCCCAATAGAATCATTTTCTTATATTAGCTTCTGTCTTCTTGCTTCCAAAATGTCCAGACTTGTCGTGAGAGGCTTCCAGAACAACTGGTGCATTCTCTTACAGCACAATGATCTGTAGGATCTCACAATGGGTGTGTGAGGGTCTCTACTTTGTCTTATTAATTTGGAGTCTTATATAACCAACCAGTTTCTGTGTCGCTACAACTTTATTAATTCTGGATTTGCATTGTTCTTATGTGTAGGCCCAAGACTTTGGTTAGCATTCAACAGATTTCTGATTTGTCGTAACACAGGACTCTGATTCTGGAGCTGGATCCATAAATTGTCTTGTTCTGCTACATGCAATGAAGGAATAGATTCAGGTTTGGTTACTGTGATAGGACTGACCCGACAACATGCGTGTACCATCTCTGTAGGAACTTGTAAGAATGCAGGCATTTCCACATCTTCTAAAGTTGAATCATCAGGCTCAGGTTCTGTCTGTTGTGGCAATCTTGACAAGGCGTCAGTATTGGCATTGCTTCTTCCTATACGGTACTTCAAAGTGAACTTGTAATTGGACAAACTTGAGGCCCATTGTTGCTCCAATGCTTCCAATATGGTAGTATTTAAATGAGCTAAAGGATTGTTATCTGTGTACACAGTAAAAGGTGTGGCAGCTAGATAATGTCGAAACTTTTCTGTAATTGCCCATACCAAAGCAAGGAATTCCAGTTTAAATGAGTTGTAATGTTCAGCATTTCATTCTGATTCTCTGAGACTGTGACTAGTGTAGGCAAGGACTCTTTCTTTCCCTAACTGTTCTTGTCCTAGCACAACACCGAGACCTAAGTTGCTGGCATCTGTATATACTTTGAAGGGTTTGGTGTAATCTGGGTAGGCCAAAATCAGAGCTTCTGTCAAGGCTTGGTGTAAACCATTGAAAGTGGTTTGGTGTATGGAAGTCCAAGTGACTTGCTGAGTTTTGGATGTATGTCCTGCTGTTGACCTTCGGAAGTAACTCGTTTAAAGATGTCACTAGTCGAGCAAAGTTTTGGATAAATCTTTTGTAGTATCCAGAGAATCCATGGAACTTTCTGACATCACTAATGGTAATTGGTACCACCCATTCTCATATAACTCGTAGTTTTTCTGGATCAGGTGCTACTTCATCTGCTGAGACAATGTGTCCTAAGTAATTGACTTGGGGTTTCAAAAAAATGGCACTTGGACAGTTTGAGATTGAGTCCATACTGGGTCAATCATTCAAAGACTTCTGCTAAGTGTTTCAAGTGGTCTTCATGGTTCTTCAAGTAAATAATGATGTCATCCAAATACAAAGGCAGTATTTTGAAATTACAGCTTCCCAAACAATGTTCTACCAGACGCTGGAAAGTTCTTGGTGCATTGCACAATCTGAAAGGCATACGAGTGAATTCAGATAATCCCATTGGAGTGATGAAAGCTGGTTTCTCCACATCTGAAGGTGCGATTGGTGCTTGCCAGTAGCCACTGGTCAAATCCAAAGTAGAGAACACGGCTGCAGATTGTAATGCAGTAAGAGAGTCTTCTATTCCAGGCAAGGGGTATGCATCCTTATGGGTTATGTTATTAAGCTTCCTGTAGTCCATGCAGAAACAGATTTTTCCATCCTTCTTTTTCACTAGTACCACTGGTGCAGCCCATGGACTATGGCTTTCTTGAATTACATCTGCTTCTTTCATCTCTCTCAACATGTCTTTGACTGGTTGGTACATAGCAGGTGGCAGAGGTCGAAATCTCTCTCGAATGGGTGGGTGATTATTCGTGGGACTGTAGTGTTGAACTCCTTTAGTTAATCCAAAATACAAAGGATGCTTAATAAATGCTTGATGATGCTGTATTATTACTCGTTGGATGTCTTTTTTTGGGCGTCAGTAGTGTGAGTCGTACCAATGTCAAGTTCTTTTAACCATTCAGGCAATTCTTTGTTTTCTGAGTCTGGCTGGGGTCTTCTGGATGCTGACTGGTTGCAGGTTGTAGCTTGAACTTGATTTTCTGGCTCTACAACATCTTGGATACTGATGGTGCGTAATTTGGCAATAAGCTGGTTCCTGTAGACTTGTACCGCATGATTTCCATAATTAAGGACTTTGATAGGGATCCGTCCTTTGCTAACTGTCACAATGCTGCAAGCAACAATGATAGGCTCCTCCATGGCATCAGGATATGGTTCCACTAGGGCATTGTTGTCCTGTCCTCTAGGTCCTACTTTTGTTTTACACATAAGGTGGTTTTGGTGCCCGGACTCAAAGTTATGGGATGAGAGTCTGTAACTCAGATTTTTCCAATTTCTCCATCTGGGTTGGCAAAACGTTGGTGGCATTGGATCAGCTGAATAGTCTGCTGTAGTACCAGCTTGTCTGCAATGGGTAGTTCTTTAGCATGTTGTCATAAGATGTGGACTAACTCTTTGAAACGATGCTGCAGCACATTCATTCCAAGAATGAGCGGAGGTAATTTGCTGCTGTCAGAGTCACTCACTATGATGCCTTGCTGGGTCTGGACACAATTGCCTAATTGTATATCTGCCTCAACATATCCTAAGTATGGGACTTCTGTACCATTGCTGGCTATCAATCGGATCCAAGATCGTGGTGGAGGTTGCAATTCCTTAGGGTCCCAATATCGGTGGAAATATCTCTTCTGTGACATGGTTACTTGTGAGCCTGTATCCAAGAGTGCAAGTAGGTCTTGTCCATTGACTTTCACTGTCACGGTCGGGCATTTTCCTATGAAAAGGGATTTGTCCTCTGTTGAGGCTGGACCTGGTCCACTGCTCTCTGAGAATCAGTTCGCATTCCCAGGGATTCGCTGTTTAACGCCACAGCATTTGTAGTCGTTTGTCTGCATCATCTCTCTATATGTCCAGCTATTCCACACCGTCAACAAATGGGTCTACTATAGCTGTCAAAACGATCAGTCAGGCGTTGCCCTTCTGCTCTCCTCGACTGAGACATCATCTCTCTAGGTCCTTGGTTTCTATCTGGTTGCTGTCCATCAGGTCTAGATTTCCAGTCACTTTTGAGGTCACATCCCTCCTGACATACCTCTGTAACTTTTCTGGTCAGAGCAGCCATTTGTTCTGTCCAATCAGTGCTGGGTCCTGGACTAGGTCTGTGAAACTGTAGCTGCGCCTGAGCCATCTGCGTATATGTCTCTCCAGTGTTTGAATATCCTTCTGCATGTGCTCTTGGCATCCAATGGCTTTCAGGGCTCCATCTTCTAGTGGAGTAGTCTGACCATGTTTCTTCGGGAATCATCATCTGCTGTTGGCACACAGTGGTCTCTCCTCTGGCTCGACTTGGTCCAAAAATTTGTATTACCTTCTCTTTAAAATCTAAAAAGAGAGCATCATGGTCTTGAAGGTGAAGCATTCGTAACTCTCTCCAGAGACCGTCACTAAGGACTCTATCCATTAATTTTTCTTTAGGAGTCTTATCTGGGTCTCGCACTTCTTTGGCATCTATCTCCTCTATAGCTCGGACAGCTTCTTATAGACTCAGAACTTACTACCTTAATGTTTCTCTTGGTCGCTGTGTTCTTGAAAAGAACTTCATTTTCAATTCGGACACAGTTCTGGTATCAAACGTTTCTCTTACTCGATTGAAAATTCGATCTGCAGTGTCTGTTTCTCTTTCTGGCCATGATTGCACTTCTCGTTGGGCAGCTTCTTTCAATTGTCCCAATAAAATTTCTACTTATTGATGATCAGGTACTTGATAAAGCTGAAACATAGACTGTATTTTCGCTTTAAATTCTCCTAAACTACTGGACTCTTCACCACCTGGCTCTCCTGTATAGCTAGGAAGCCACGGTGCACTAAAATAATATGGCATGGTCAAAGGGGAAGGTTGCACTCATCTTGATCCTTCTCCTTTTGCTCCATCCATCTCTCTAGCCATCTTTCAATCCATCTCATCACTATTTCTGGATTACGATGGCATCTGAATCTGTACTCCATTCTTTACTTGCTCTTTTCCCTGCTCCACATCTGTACTCTACTCTTCCTCTGGCTTTGGTCTCTTTGGAAGACTTGCTCTATACCCTGCTCTGTATCCGTACTCTACTCCACTCTTCCACTGTCTTTGGTCTCTTCGGAGGACTTGCTCTATACCCTGCTCCGCTATGCCAAAATTGAGGTGTGGTGCCCCGACGGTGGTAAGAAGGATGTTAATGTGTGCTGAGTTTCCACATCAATAAAAAAGGGGTAAATAAGCAACTGTGTTGATGACACCAGTAACTTACACACAAATTACTAACACAGGTCCAAAAAGGGGTGGATGTTGGCACCAGACAAAGAGAGGTGAAAGTCAGAAAATAGGTTCCAAATACTTCACAAGGTTTTATTTATACCAAACCAAGGGGAAACACGGTCACGGGGAGACACTTACACTTATCTTCACTATCCTATATGAGGAGGACTCTAAATAAACGTCTGTAACAGCTCCACTTTATGGGTGGTCTACACTCTATAATCAGCAAATCACTATATAATCCTTTCAATACTACCATGAGGTGCACTTCTACCTAGGGCCTATTACCTAGAGTACTCCACTCTAAGGAACTCTAAAACATATTACTGTAATACTCTACATTAGTCATAAAAGGCAGTTCATACACGGATAAGCTTTCTTTGTCATCAGGAAGAAATTGGGTTGCAGGATAAAACACAAGGGGAACACTTGGCTGACTGGGCTAACAACTAAGGGACTGCAGAGAGGATTTTGTACAGGCCATGAGTCTCTCGGCCACACCCACCTCTCTAGGGTTGCCAGACTTGTTAAGAACAAAGCAATGATTCTCTCGGCTCAGAACCCACTGAGGGCCACCGGAATTGAGAGACACCAAACCCAGTCACAGCCCTCTTCTGGACTGTCGGGGTAAGACAAAGAAGAAGAAGATGCTGACAAACCAGCTCAAAGTCCTCTTCTGGACTTACCGGGACATGAGGAAGAAGAGGAAAGTACTAACCAACTGGCCCAAAGTCCTCTTCTGGACTGATGGAACATGAGGAAGAAGAAGAAAGTGCTGACCAACTGGCTCAAAGTCCTCTTCCGGACTGCTGGGACATGAGGAAGAAGAAGAAAGTGCTGACCAACCGACCCAAAGTCCTCTTCTGGACTGCCGGGACACAAGGAAGAAGAATAAAGAGCTGACTAAGCAGCCCAAAGTCCTCTTCTGGACTGCCAGGACACGACGAAGATTCTGAAGAAAGGAAGTCTTTGAATCGGAAGCACCAACATGGTTCTGGGCACCAAGGCCAGATGAGCCAAGGACTACATAAAATAAAAAAACAGGACGGTGATGCAATCTACTATGGCAGAATATCTGGATAGCACTTCGATACGGATGACAAAACAAGAAAACAGATGGCACCTTTGTAGCAGGCCAGGCCGTACTTTGGGGAAACTTTGAAGAGTGGAAAACAATAAACAGAACATTGCAAATGACTGCGGCATGGTTCCCTGAAGATCTGCTGCTGGCTGCTTCAAAGATGCACTGGAGATAACTTCTGGAGTACTTTGAAGAAAGATTGATCTGGATACCAATGATGAACAGATTCTTGAAAGCTTTGGAAGACTGATTTAAATACTTTGTAACTTGGAAGCCTGGCAACAAAGCAATACTTCCTGGCACATTCACCGCTTGTAGCAATAGTTGCACGCAAAATAAAGTCTCAGTTCTTGTTGCAGTGGTCTCTTATTCAGTCTTAAAGTTCAAATCACAGTAAATATACAGGCAATTCACTTTTCTGTTAGAACCCTAGCACTGGTGGACCTAACTAACAGGGGTCCCTCTGACTAAATCGGGTTCTTCCTGTTACTGCGACTTTGTATGGCTAGCTAGACTCCTTAAACATCTGGAGTCACTAATGCTGTTGGGCCCCTGTAACACCTGGGGAATCCAAATGGCTAGCAGTGGGCTTAACGTGCCCCTTAAAATGGTAGAGCATGTCAAGGGTGTAGCTACTGATACATCAAGTGAGCCATGGCGTACTAAGTTTAGTAGCAAAGGGTAGCAAACAATCTGGCCAGCATTGCTCTACCCTCTCTAGTCCATTGCTTATAAATTTCTTTGTTTGGTTTCGCAGGCTTTTTCATTTCTCTTTCAGCTTTGTTTTGGGGGTGGGGGGCTGGCTGAGTGGACCACAGCCGTTGAAGCTGAAGGTCTCAATTAGGTTCCGCATGGTCCACCTGTGTAGTGATTGGCTGCGGCATCTGGTAGGGGGTGTGGCAAGTCTGGGGTGGTGAGTTTAGATGCCGCAGCAAAGTTAGAAGCCATACTATTAGTTCAGTTGGACTGGGAGTGAGAGAAGCAGTAGAAGTACTGAGGAGCAGCAGATGAAAGCACAGACTCAGACCCAGCTAAAAGAACAAAGACTTCACGTGAAGTAGCAAGCGGAGCGAGTCTGCCTATCTGTGGGGGAGAAAGAGAAGAAATTCCTACCATGGTCGTGAACTTGTGGTGCAGTCAGTGGAGTTTACCAGCGGGCAGCAGGAGCCAAACACAACACTAGCAGTGCAGACAGGCAGCAGGTCTAGTGTGGGAATCATTTGATTGGAGCCAGGAACCTTGAACTCAAGTCATTGGTGGGGCAGACATGGACAACAGTGGGGCAGGGGGTAGCAGTGTGGCAGCTTGGTGTACAAATCTGAAATGCCTGGCTACACCCCTGGAGCATGTGGCAGTGGGCCTAACTTGCCCCTTTCAAGAACTGGTGGGCCTGACTTGCCCCTTTACACAGCGTTGGGCCTAACTTGCCCCTTTAAGAGCTAGTGGGCCTGACTGGCCCCGTGGATCATGAACTACCCTTGTCCCTTTAAATAAACATGTGGGCCTGTATTGCCCTTTAAGAACTGGGCTTGGCTTTGTCTGGGACCCTCTAAAACCACTGGGCCTCCTTTAGGCTGTGCCTTTTAAATCATGGGACTCTCCTGTAACTCTGGCCCCTATAAACACTCTGGGTCTGCCTTCTAAATTGGGCCCCTTTAAACACACACACACACACACACACACACACACACACATCCCTTTACTGCTGTGCTGGCTGGGCTACACTGTCACTCTTCACTGCCCAACCACACCTCCTTAATAAATATTCATGCCCTTCCTGAGGCTTCCCTTCTGCTGTCCCCTCCCCTGTGGGCATTGCTACATCCTGAAGGCTGAAATATTTAAATTAAGGGCCTCTGAACCGCCCCTTCACAGTGCTCGGCCGTTTCTATCTTTGCGCCTGGCGCAAACTGCAGTAAATAAATAAAAACACTCTTCTTTTACTTTCAGAGCAGTCAGCACATTACAGTGTGCTGCTGCCAACTCACCACATCACTGGAAGGCAAGGAATGAAGACAGGAGGTGGGAGGTGCGGTCTGCAGGGAGAGGAATCTTCAGACAGGCGTAGGATAACTGGGGACCTCATGAAAGGTCCTGAAACAGCACAAAATAAAGCAGCAATGCTGCTGCCACCACCGAAGGACTGAAACCGGATTTAAAATATAAAAACAACAAACCGGGGCACCAAGCCCTCCTGGGGACACAACTAGATGTTTTTCGACTTTACAGGTGGCTCAGGACGGCACCGCAGACCGGACACTTCACTCAGGCACCTTTTCTTTAATAACTGGGGGCAGGAGGCACACAGCAAAGACCTCAGGGACAGTGTCAGCCCTCCTGGCAAGCCCTTCTCGTCCCTCCTTGTTTTCTGTGTCCTCACTCCTCCACAGTCACCATGATTATCCCTAACAGAAACTTATTTTTTAAACTGCAGCACTCTGTATTCTGGTTCTGGAAGGCATAGCAGGTGCCACACAGTGAGCATTCCATTAGCTAAGCTTAACATTCCATTAGCTGCAGCATGGCAGAAAGGCTTAATTTGTGCAGTATTTCTAAGCTATTTACAATATTTTTGACAGGCTTTGTAACAGGGATTTGTGTTGGCATTTTAAACTGGGCACCTGGGCATTTCTTGGGCACCTGTTTACTGTACTAAGACACCTACAGCTGAGCATTTTTCTATTTCTATATATTTCTGTGGTGCCCCCAACTCTGGGGCACTGCAATTTCAATATGTCTAACCTCTCTTATCCTTCCTAGTAACTCTCTAAGAACTGAAGATCCTTTGTGACCCCTTCCCTCAATTTTTTTCTACAGGTTTAAGAAATGTCATCCCCTTATAACTCCTACTTCTGTCTCTGTAGTATCCTGGTAAGAAACCCTGTACATAATACCTATACTTGATAGGTTTACTGTAACAGTGCAGCTGTACCCATTATGGGAGGGTTGTGTATACTGTATGTGTTAAGATCATACATACTGCAGCATTCCCCCCACCCATGAAACCTTTTGTCTTGCCAGTTGACTCGAGCAGGCTCTCAGCCCTAACCTTACCTCCCCTGTCCATCATGCCTCTGTCCCAAACTACAGAGCCCAAAGTTCCCATGGATTGACTCCTTCCCCCATAATAGGGTGGCCAGAAAAGGGAGAGACATCCTCCCCCCACCCAGTCACTTACTTTCACAACTGAGCCAGTCATCCAGGTGGTCATGTGGGACCCAGGTAGTTGGGTAGGGCTTTATGAAGCCTGCGCTAGCCATTTCTGAATTTTTCCCTTTCTTGAGTTCCTGCCTTCACCTGGGGGAAGCCAAAGATCAAGTCAGCATGCCTTTCCATGCAGGGACAGGACAGCTATGTGATGAACGTTCAGTCTGCTTTCCGACCCCTGGTAATCTGGTATATTCCTGAACTTGGGTCACTGAGGTGGCAGGCACTAAGGCACCCTGCACCTCATTCCTCCATACCACTGGACCAGACAGGCTTTATACTGCAGCAAAAGAATTATTTGTTACTACTGGGACAGGCAATCGGACAACAATGGTGCCACTTCACACCAGGAAATTATTTTTTTTATTAACAGGCCCAGTGGTAAGAGAGTGGGTGGTACTTGTGGACACCAGAGAATGTGTTAATTTTAACAGAGCCAGCAATCACTGTCACTGGCTGCTAGTTTTAAACAAAATATTGAGCTGCTTGAGGTTTTATATATATATATATAAAAAATCACACATGCCCCCACAATGCAAAGCATCATGGGCTACATATGCAAATCACCACAGAATGTTATGCTGGCCCAACTTTAAGCAGAATTGCATGGTGCCGAAAGGCCTCTCACACAGTTTGCAAAGGGTGCTAACATAAGACATAGACACGTGTTTCGTCCTACCAGGACTCATCACTATGCCTCATCTGTTTGACACCCCAGTGGAATGGACCAGCTACCCTTAAGGCAGTGTGCCTTGGATATATTGTGGTGAACCCATTCAAATAAAAAACTATTTAAAAGAGAAAGAACCTCTGTGTGCAAACACTGAGGCAAGGGTTACCCCAAAGGGCATTTGGCTGGGAAGCCAAGTTTCAAGAAAATACAAAATCACACATGCCCCCACAATGCAAAGCATCATGGGCTGCATATGCAAATCACCACAGAATGTTATGCTGGTCCAACTTTAAGCAGAATTGCATGGTGCCGAAAGGCCTCTCACACAGTTTGAATGGGTTCACCACAATATATCCAAGGCACACTGTCTTAGGGTAGCTGGTCCATTCCACTGGGGTGTCAAACAGATGAGGCATACTGATGAGTCCTGGAGGACGTAAACACGTGTCTATGTCTTCTGTTAGCACCCTTTGCAAACTGTGTGAGAGGCCTTCGGCACCATGCAATTCTGCTTAAAGTTGGACCAGCATAACATTCTGTGGTGATTTGCATATGCAGCCCATGATGCTTTGCATTGTGGGGGCATGTGTGATTTTGTATTTTCTTGAAACTTGGCTTCCCAGCCAAATGCCCTTTGGGTAATCCATTGCCTCAGTGTTTGCAATACAGAGGTTCTTCTCTTTAAATAGTTTTTTATTTTAATGGGTTCACCATAATATATCCAAGGCACACTGCCTTAAGGGTAGCTGGTCCATTCCACTGGGGTGTCAAACAGACGAGGCATACTGATGAGTCCTGGTAGGACGAAACACGTGTCTATGTCTTCTGTTAGCACCTTTGCAACTGTGTGAGAGGGCCTTCGCACCATGCAATTCTGCTTAAAGTTGGACCAGCATAACATTCTGTGGTGATTTGCATATGCAGCCCATGATGCTTTGCATTGTGGGGGCATGTGTGATTTTGTATTTTCTTGAAACTTGGCTTCCCAGCCAAATGCCCTTTGAGTAACCCCTTGCCTCAGGGTTTGCACACAGAGGTTCTTTCTCTTTTAAATAGTTTTTTATTTTAATGGGTTCACCACAATATATCCAAGGCACACTGCCTTAAGGGTAGCTGGTCCATTCCACTGGGGTGTCAAACAGACGAGGCATACTGATGAGTCCTGGTAGGATGAAACACGTGTCTATGTCTTCTGTTAGCACCCTTTGCAAACTGTGTGAGAGGCCTTTCGGCACCATGCAATTCTGCTTAAAGTTGGACCAGCATAACATTCTGTGGTGATTTGCATATGCAGCCCATGATGCTTTGCATTGTGGGGGCATGTGTGATTTTGTATTTTCTTGAAACTTGGCTTCCCAGCCAAATGCCCCTTGGGGTAACCCTTGCCTCAGGGTTTGCACACAGAGGTTCTTTGTCTTTTAAACAGTTTTTTATTTGAATGGGTTCACCACAATATATCCAAGGCACACTGCCTTAAGGGTAGCTGGTCCATTCCACTGGGGTGTCAAACAGATGAGGCATATTGATGAGTCCTGGTAGGACGAAACACGTGTCTGTGTCTTCTGTTAGCACACTTTGCAAACTGTGTGAGAGGCCTTTCGGCACCATGCAATTCTGCTTAAAGTTGGACCAGCATAACATTCTGTGGTGATTTGCATATGCAGCCCATGATGCTTTGCATTGTGGGGCATGTGATTTTGTATTTTCTTGAAACTTGGCTTCCCAGCCAAATGCCCTTTGGGTAACTCCTTGCCTCAGTGTTTGCACACAGAGGTTCTTTGTTATATATATATATATATATATATATATATATATATATATATATATATATATATATATATATATATATAGAATACATTATGGGCAGGAGTGTGATATGGAAAATATTTTCACTCCTGCAGAGTGAGCTCTGGTTACTCACAAGTGCCGAAGGCAAGAGTGAGAGTATCCAGAGGTCACGATGAAGGAATGAAAATATTTTCCATAGCACGCGACTGCACATCATGTGTCCAAGTTATACAATAGGGGTTTCCAGAACTTTATTTTTTTATTCACTTTATCTTGTGGAACAAACAAAGAAGACACAGGACAAAAAAAGAAACTTACGCTCAAACAAGCTGAGTCACTAATTTGCCATTTGGGATGATGAAGCAGGCTGTATTCATTGGTAGTTCAGGTATTCATGGATGTGAAAGGCTTTACTTCTTTTGGCTTCTTGTCAGTATGAAACGTGCTGCTGTTAGCTTGCTTTGATTCTCTGCAGGAACACAATGTGCTTTTCTAGGGATAGCAGGTGAGTTGCAGGGGGAACTGATATACTGATTAGTTTCCTAGGCTACTGAGGGTTTGGTGGAGTTCCTTCCTGATTGCTGTATTAGGGAAACCTGCCTATAGTGATGATATCTACTTCAGCAAAGTCCAGCTGAGTTTTCTGATTGGTCAAGATGTAATTAAGGGATCAGTATACTGATTGTTTTAGACAGGGTTTCAGCCTGACATAAGCTCAGTGATAATATCTGCCTATGAGGTAAGCACAATATGTATAAATGTAAAATATTATCACACTGTAATAATATTCCTGGTAAAAAATCACTGTGTGATTTTCTACCAGGAATTACATCACTCTGTGTAAGATACATGGATTTATCCATTATTCATCTCACCCTGTTGTACAGTATATGTATATGTATACAGTATGTATATGTATATGTATATGTATATGTATATGTATATGTATATGTATATGTATATGTGTATTTATGCAATAGGTGTGGAGGTAAACCGAGTCTGATAAATCCGTTTATCTGAGTCACTGTGTGTATAATAGAGGATAGTGTATGAGCAGTCATACATAGCAAGGATATTCTTGTATCGAGAGGTTTCCTTGGTAACAGATTACCTCGAGAGCACAGCTCAAGAGGTATTCTGTTACCAAGGGAACCTCAAGATAGAAGAATTTCCTTATAGTGTATGGTGGAATGCTGTTCTGCATGGAAATCCATGCCTGGAACAGCACTGTTGTGCTGTACTCGGTGTGTCAAGATCTTGTTGTGCTGGACCGAGTACGTCACCGGTGCAGCACAACAAGATCGAACACATTTGTGCATTTATTGAGCAGCCCATGGTGATGCAGAAGTAAGCATGCAGCTACAGATTCTGAAGTAAGCCTTATTTTTTCTGGGAGACTTGTTTGGGGGATCACGGAGTGCTGCTTATGGTTACCCGTACACTATAAAAGATTGTGTATGAGCAACCATACACAAACAAGGCAGTTGTGAGGTCTCAAGGTTTCCATGGTAACGGACCTCTCAAGCTGCACTCTCGAGGTCTCTGGTTACCACAGAAACCTCTCGATCACAACTGCCTTATAGTGCATGGTGGAATGTTGTTCTTACTCGAAATTCCACCATACTAAAATGCTGTTCAGCCACACTGAAAACAACGAATGGAATGCTGTACTGACTGTACATACATAACAGCATTCCATTCATTTAGAACAAAAAGAGCTTTTCATGCTTTGAAATCTCAAACCAAAAACCTCCATGTGGTGATGTAATTTGAAACACCGCTGACGATGGCTGCAGCATTTTTTACAAGGGCGCAGTTCTCTATCGTCAATGAAAAATGCAGGATCAACCAGATATTAGCAGAATTAAAGTACTTACAAAGCAATTTATCCCTCCCATTTGCATGTTTTCTCGCTAAGCGAGAGGTCTAGTGGCCATGTTTTATTTTTTGTGAATCCCTACCACACAAGACCAACAGTCAATGGGAGCATGCACTGCTAATGAATGGACGCTCAATCCCTAGGAACCACACAACCCACCATAGGGCTTCAGAAATAGTAAATGGGAGACAATTTCTTTTCCGTGAAAAAAAATAAATTCAAATAGTCATGAACATTATTAAAATGATTAGGGGCACCATACACTATATAAAATACTGGATGGGCAACCCTACGCAGAACCAGTGTGTTCTGCCACCTCAGGTATGATTCCCAAGGACCTCTTGAGCTTCGCACTTGAGGTCACAGGAAATCATACCCCTCTGTGGCAGAACATACTGGTTCTGCATGGTTGCCCATCCAGTATTCTCAATGTTGTGTATGCTTGCTCATACACAGTCCTCTATATAATATATGTTAGAATGCTGTTAACCTATCGATGTGACGTAGATATGTTGTTAACCTATCGATCCTACGTCACATCGATAGGTTAACAACAGCGAGTGGTCTGCGCATGTGGGTGCTTTTTTTCTGATGGGAAACCGACTGAAGGGAAACCGACGGGGAAGGACTGAAGGGCCGTGGCGGTGACTTTTTAAAAAACGTAAGCTGTTTAATTTTTGATAGTGGGACCATACACTATAATAAATAATGTATGGTCCCTCTATCGGCAACCAGTCAATTTTAACCGTCTCGAGGTTGCCATGGCGACATAAACCTCTCGAGCTTCGCTCTCGAGGTTTACATGGTCGCCCTGCCAACCTCTCGACTGTTAACTGACCGGTTAACGATAGAGGACCATACATTATCCTCTATTTTATATACACAGTTACTCATTTATTTATTTATTTATTTTTTATTTATTGTAATATTCAGAAAGACCTTTGAGTCAGAGACTGATTTACAAAGGTTCCACGTCATACATAAATTGAACAGGGACGGGACTTATGATACAGAAAATACAGTACATAACAAAGTAACAATTATAATCAAAAAAACAGGTTACATGTTGTTTCATGGAGGTTTAGCAGAGATTTAGGTACTTTAGCACAGCCAAGGGAAAGGAGAAAATAGAGAGACTCTGTAGGAGGCTGATTGTCATGTTACGTAAATGCATTAATTTTTGTACATTGACCTGCTAAATAGATTGTTTGAAAGAAGGCAGTGGCAGATCAGGTATCAAGGGCAGTCACATAAATTTGACGCCTGCAGATATTCCCTTAGCTTTGATTTGTATGGGCCCAGCCTTATTTCATCAGTTATATGGATAGGGAGGGAGTTTGTCCAGGAAGGGGCCCTGAAACTGAAAGTGCGTTGGTATTGGGAGGTCCGGCCATGGGGAACCCATAGTAGCCGCTTGCTTGTGCTACGGGTTGTTTTGCCAGGTGGAGTTTGGTGGATAATTTGGTGCAGGGAGGGTGGAGTGAGGCCGAGTAGTACCTTTTTGGTCATAAGGCAGGTGTGGTACCTGATTCTGCTATCCAGGTTTAGCCAATTTGTGCTGCTGTAGAGGAAGCAGGAGTGAGTGAAACGATCACATCCTAGGATGAGTTGGCAGGCTTTGTTGAGCACAAGCCTGAGTTTACTTAGGGTTGAGAGGGGCGCGGCACTGTATATTAGGATGCCATAGTCTAGCAGGGAGAGGACCGAGGAGTTTACGATAAGCTGTAGTGCTTCAGGGGTGAGGCAGTGTTTGTGCCGGTAGAGTACACCAAGTCTGGAGCTAAGGGCGGTTGTTAGGTGTAGGATATGTTGATTAAAGCTGAGGGCAGGGTCTAGTGTGATCCCTAAGTATTTAAAGTTGTGTACTTGTTCTACGGGGGTCTGATTTGTAGTGAGAAATTTGGGGCACAGGTTTTTGAGTGGGTTCTGAGGGTGGGCGAATATCATGACTTTAGTCTTATTATAGTTGATAATAAGACGCTGGGCGGTGAGCCAGTCTTCGATTTCATGGAAGGAGTGC
This sequence comes from Neoceratodus forsteri, assembly GCA_016271365.2. Lineage (NCBI taxonomy): Eukaryota > Metazoa > Chordata > Ceratodontiformes > Ceratodontidae > Neoceratodus > Neoceratodus forsteri. Next base: position 76,528,525 of record CM028133.1, on the reverse strand, counting down.
TGGAGGGTTTGGTGGAGTTTAAGGGGGGCCGGGTCGGAGGTGAACAGGACTGCGTCATCCGCGTAAAGGAGCAGATTTCTGGGGCATGCGGATGGGAGGGAGTTGAGGTACATGCTGAAGAGTAGGGGGCCAAGTACGGAGCCCTGTGGGACACCGGATCGGATAGGGAGGCGAGGTGATAGGACAGGGCCTACCTTGACTGACTGCGTTCTATCAGAGAGGTAACTGGAGAACCATTTTACGGTATCATCGGAGAAACCCATGTTAGCCAGGGTGTGTAGTAGGAGGGCATGGTTTACTGTGTCAAATGCTTTAGATAGGTCCACGAAGATGGCACCCGTGAGGTGGCCGTGGTCCAGGGCCAAATGGACATGTGAGGTAAATTCAAGGAGGGCGGTAGTGGTGTTGTGGCCCATACAAAAACCATGTTGTTGTCTGGATAGGAAGTTATATTTATTTAGGTGTTCAGTGAGTTGGTCGGCGACTATGTGTTCTAGTGCCTTTGACAGAGGGGGTAGGATAGAGATGGGGCGGTAGTTATCTGTGGAAGTTCGGTCACCACTTTTATGGATAGGTGTGATATAGGCCGATTTCCAGTGGGTGGGGAATTTCCCCTGGCAGAGGGAGCGATTGAGAATGTGGGTGAGAGGGGTCAGAACTTCCTGTAGGGTGAGGCGGACAAGTCTATGGTCTAAGGAGTCATGGCTGTATTGTTTTTGTTTAGAGCTTTAGTAAGATAGGGTTGCAGTCTCCTCGTGTAATCCACTGGTGAGGGTAGAAAGGCACCGCAGGTGGGGGTGGGGATGGTACGGTCCGGTAGGGGGTCGAAGAAGTTTGTGGGCAACACATGGGAGAGATCCGTGAAAGCAGTATTTAGGGCAGTGGCTATGCTGGCAGGGTCGGTGGAGAGGTTGCCATCTATGAGAATTTGGTCAGGTGGGAGATTTGGGCCTTTGCCACAGAGTTCCTTTATGTTCTCCCAGAACTTGCGCCCATTTCCCCAGGCGGAGGTTAAGGCAGTTTTGTAATGGTTAGCCTTGGCGGTGCGACTGGCCCAGGTGCACCTGTTTCGGCCTCCCGAGCAGCGCTGCTCGTCCTGGGGCCGCCGGGTCTCATTGGCCAGATGCCAAAGGGCGTCACGCTGACGTAGTAGGTCTTGGAGGTGGTCCGAGAACCATGGGGCATTATTCCCCTTGGTCATAGATTTGGCGAAAGGGGCGAACTTGTCACAGGCTGAGTTAAAGATGTTGACAAACAGTTCGAGTGCGTGGTCAGGGTCGAGTGTATTTGTAAGAGGTGTCCAGTCCCAATCTCGGAGGTGGGCCTTGAGAATGGGTAATTTACCGGGCCCTAGTTTACATAGTGTATTTATTTTGGGCTTGGTTTTGAGGGGGGTACCAGACCAGTTACTGAGTACTGGTGAGTGGTCACTTAGGGTGTCAGGGAGGACTTTGGTGCTTGTTATTTTGTGGGGGCGGTTTGTAAAAACAAGGTCCAGAAGGGTAGATGTTCCCATATGGGTGTGTAGACGGGTGGGTGTTTTGATGACCTGGGTGAGATCAAGGGCTGCAGCCTCATTGATGTAGGGCACAGCTGTTTTAGCCAGCCAGTTTATGTTGAAATCCTCCACTAGTATTTTTTCTATTTTGGGGGTAGGGTGGCGAGGTAGAACATGATGGCTTGGAAGGCTAGCTTCTGGTCTCTGGGGGGGACATAGGCCGTGGTAAGAAGGAGAGGGGAAGTAGACCTACCAAGAGTAATTTTTAGGGTGAGGGCCTGTGCCCTGGGGGTTAGTACGGGCAGGGGGAGAAAGTGGCCATTGAGGGAGTCCTTGAAGTACGTTGCACAGCCAACCCCTCATTTTCCCATACGGTCAGCGCAATAGAGGCAGTATCCAGGGATGTTAACTGCCGAGTCAGGGACAGAGGGGGAGAGCCAGGTTTCAGTCAGGGCGATGATGTCTGGGTTGTTCTGGAGTACATGCAGTTACTATGTTACAGATCTCTTCGGAATTAATTTAGAATGTTCGGCCTCAGAACCAGTACTAACCATATTCAAATGGGAATAACTTTAAAACGAAAAAAGATAGCATGGTTCTGTGAGCATGAAAACTGTTCAGCACAAAATTATCTACAAAATTAGTGGCGTTTCATGTATAAATACCTTACAGATTTTTGATAATTAGCAAAAAGGCAGAAGAAAAATAAATTTTTTGTTCACTTTTTTGACAAACAAATGTGAATAACTTTAAAACACAAAAATGAAAGCATAGTATTGTGAGCACAAAAATTGTTCAGCACAAAAATATCTACAAAATGAGTGGTGTTTCATTTATAGATACCTTTTATTTTTTTATAATTAGCAAAAAATAACATAAAATTCAATTTTCTTTTGCTTTTTTGACAAACAAATCTGAATAAGTTTAAAATGAAAAAGGTAGCATGGTACTGTGAGCATGACATTTGTTCAGCAAGAGATTTTCTACAGAATGAGTGGTGTTTCATTTAATAGCAGTCACTATGCTAGGCAAATATACTCTAGGACAGTTAACCAAAACTCCCAGAAATTATAATTAAAAAAAAAAAAGATAAATGGTCAAAACCAAATGTTCCTGCACTGAAAGAAAGCATCCCTACTGCATAAATGAAATATACAATGGCGAGCTGTCAGATGATTTATCTACACTTGTGCTGTTTGACCTCAGACACCTCACTCGTGGCTTACGCCACTCATGAGGTTACCCAAGTCAAACAGCACTTGTGTAGATAAATCATTTATCTGCCAGATCACCATTGTATATCCTATATATATATATATATATATAGAGAGAGAGAGAGAGAGAGAGAGAGAGAGAGATGTTTTTATATATATATATATATATATATAATGTGGATATCTGAGGTGCCTGTGAGATAATCAAGTTATTTGTACAGTAGCCTGTGACCTTGAGTAACCTCACGAGTGGTGAAGCACGACTGAGGTTTACAAGAGGTCACAGGCTACTGTACAAATAACTTGGTTATCCCACAGGTGCCCCACGCATATTTGATTTATGCAATGGGATTTTTTGGGTTTACGTTTGTTATATTTTATTTTTTTCTTAAGTTCCTTTCCATGTTTTTTCTTTGTGCCTGGTTATAGTGTTTGGCTTGCAGGGTTGCTGTGCTGAGAAAGAGGAAAACATGGTTTTTTGTTCTTGAATGTTTTCATTTAAAATGTGGTTCCGGTTTTGTCGGGGGAGGTAGAGTGTGTATTTTGTGAGTCTTTGGGACTGTGATAGCTTGGGTTGTAAAGAGCACTGTGAGAAGTTGAAAGTGAAGTTGGGAGGCAATACTGCTGAGCAGGCAGCACAGGTAGAGGTGATGGTGGTTAGTGATGTAGTCACTGTATGGATAAATGGGTGGTGATGTAATCACTATGTGGATAACTTGAAATTATTTACATAGTGATTACATCACCACCCATTTCTCCACACAGTGACTCAGATAACTGAAGTTACTGTATGTGTCAATTTTATCCAGACACCTGTTGAATAAATATATGAAAATGCCCTTGTGGATCGCTCCTAACCCCCTTTAAAATGTATTTATTTACTTGATGAATTTTGTTGACCAGGTAGGACTACTGAAACTAGAAGTCCCTTTCTCAGGGGTGACTAGGGTTGGGTACAGATGGTAACCAACTGAAATTGAACCCAATGAAGCTGTTGGTGGCATTTTACTGACTGGGGAAACTGGACAGAACACCAGGGAAATGCCCAATTCTCTTCAAGACGTGTCTCTAGGATCTTTAATGTGCACCTGATCAACCACCAGACCATGCAGAAGGGACCTCGGTTTAACATCTTATCTGAAAGATGGCACCTCAGGAGTGCAGCAAACCCCTCATGCTGCACTACAGTACAAGTATTGGGATTTATCCCAAGTGCCTGGTGTGGGGCTAAAACATATAGCCTTCTGATCTTCTAGCCTCAGAGGTGAGTGTGCAACCTGCTGAGCCACTGACGCTGAAAGTAGCATTATGCTGCCCTGTTGGCTCTGACCAGATTTTGTTGTTATGGTGAACACCTGTGGTGGCTCCTGCTGTTACATCATTAGGCATATTAACACCTCACTACCTGAACAATAGCCATAGTGAACAAATTGGCTGGCTCCAGAGATGTTTCTTATAAAGAGGGACCATAGTATTCATATTCCGTACACTCTTCTGGTCACACACACACACATGCACACCCTTCAGCTGCTGTTTCTATATAAGCACAATCTTGTGATTCCCCCCATTCTTCTCTCAACCACTTGATTTTAGTGGTGGATAACAGAGTTTACTGTTATGGTGGGGTACAGGGTTTTCAGCATGGGCATGTTTTTGTATCTCCCAAGTCAAGTCAAAGACCTCTGCCTTCTCTCTGTCTTCTATCTTCTTCCCATTACTGCTTATTAGTCTAACAATACCTCCCCACACACGCGTTTTTCCTTTTGTCACTTCTGTGCCTAAAAAAGATTTTTTTACCTCCTTTTACCCCTGGGCAATTTCCGCCTCAGTTTGCACCATTGCCGCTCTAATCACCCTAGAAGCTTCCCTCAAACTGCTTTTCTAAGTGTCCCTATCCTTGTTGCTATTTGAGCCCTTATATTTTTTGAATGCTAGTCTCTTTGCTTTTACTGCAGTTGCCTCCTCTCTTGTGAACCAGAGCAGATTTTTCCTTTTCCTTGTCTTACTGATCAGTCTGGAAAATTTGTCAGTGACCTCTGCTACTGCCTCTCTTATGTTAGTTCAGCATACTTCCACACCCCACACCCCCTTTTTTGGTTTACTCTTGAGGATATCGCTAAAGCATATTCTCATCTGATCAAAATCCATCCTTTGAAGTCCAGAACCCATGTTTTAGAGTGATTTGTTTCCGCTTTAGTATTGACCTTGAACCAGACCGATTTATTGTCACTTGTCCCTCGGTGGCACCCCACCTCCACCTCCTTGACCTTGCTACTGTTTTTGAGCATCAGGTCTAGGACTGTGCTTTCCCTAGTGGGGGCTGTAACAAGTTGATTGAGTCCAGCGCCTTGCAGGGTGTCCAAGAAGTCTCTGCTTTTGGCTGTTGATGCCTTGCAGGAGGACCAGTCTACATATGGGAGGTTGAAGTCCCCCATCAGTGTGACTTCTCCTTTTTCTGCCATTTTTACTATGTTTTCCAGCAAAGCTTTGTCTGCCTCTGCCCCTTGTTGGGGGGGCAATAAATCACTCACAGTCTGAGGACCGTGGTTGTGCCAGGTTTGAGAGTGACCCACAGAGCCTCAGGTTCTCCCCGAGTTCTTTGGACTTCCGTGGCCTTTATGTCTTTCTTTATATACAGTGCAACCCTACTCCATGTTGTTCCTCTCTGTCCTTTCTGAATAACCTGTTACCCAGGATAGCAAAATCTCACTCATGGCTCTCATTTAGCCATGTCTCAGTTACTGCGACCCAGTCCAGTCCTGCTTCCACCATTGTGACTGAGAGTTCTGGGACTTTGTTAGCTAGACTCCTGGCATTTGTTACCATTACCTTCCATACACTGGCATCTTTCTTCCTTTACTCTCATGAGTTACATTTACCATGAGTGACATTACCGTGTTCTTTTTGCTTTAACCTTTGTGGATGATGGGAAGTGTCCTTGCTGTCTCTGAGGGGGGGTGGTGTCAGGGGTTTTGCTTTCTTGCTTCCATTCTGACCACCACCTCCCCACTTTCTAGTTTAAACTACTGGTGAACATGTCAAATTGTTGTCCAAGTGCCCTTACACCCTTTTTGGTATGGTGAAGGCCATCAAATTTAAAGCATGCTCTTTCCCAGAATTCTTTCCAGTCGCTGATGAAGGAGTGTCCTTTTTCTGAGCACCACATGGGGAGCCATGCATTTAATTCTTTGATTTCAGTGACTCTAAACTTGTCCCTGCCCTCCTGCTCTCTCCCATACTGGGAGTAACTCGAAGAAGGCCAGGGTGGACAAAAAAGTGGACAGTCTATTACACAGTTGTGAGACGTGCTCATTGACCTGTTCAACAGACTGGCTAGCGATATCTTTCGGGCCCAGGTGAACGAGGATGGCCCTGATATCTTCCTCCTTATGGATGTATTTCTCAAGTTGGCCTGCAACCCTTTTTGCTGTGGCCCCAGGGAGACATCTGACCATGATCTCCAATTGGTTGGTCCCGTTGAGGTATGATTCAACCCCTCAAATCATGGAGTCCCCCAGAATAAGCAGTTTCTTTTTTCCTCTTATGGAAGTGTTTGCCCTTGTGGGTTTGTCCTGCTGATGTGGGTCTTGCAACAACTCCTCCTTCCTTGGGCCTGAGTCAATGTCAGTACATAAGTGTGACTCAGACCCTTGAATGTTCCTCCTACTCACATTCCACTCAGGTTTTGGGTTGATGCCTGGTTTGTGTTGTTGCATCTTAGACCCTTGGCTTGAGCAGCAGGTTGATTCCTTGTATGTGCTTGCCAGTGGGGCAAACTTGTTTCACAGCTGAATCTCTGTTTTATGACTATTGTCCACTTGTTGAGCCCTTTTGTAGTGGGCTTTGGCCCTTTGCACTACCTGCCACCCCCCTGGATGAGCTGTCCTCCATGGTAGAGGGACAGCATCTGGGCGATGGAGGTGCTGGGGCGGTGACCAAGCTTCTGTGGTCTGGTGCAATAACTGATTCAGGTGGGATATTGTTGTCCATGCCTCCTTGAGCTGGGCCCAGAGGTCATTTATGGCCCGGCATGTGGGGCAATGACCTACTACTTGGACACAGGCCCTGTAATAGAGTGATTACAGTGCACTATGTCCATGCCTGTCAGTTTCAACATTGTGCGCACCAGGTATGCGCAAAGATGATGTTACCTGTTGGGTTTCTGGGTAATTAGAGATGATGAAGGATGTGTAGGACGAAAGCTTTTTTTCAATTTTTTATTTTATTTATTTATTTCAGTTTTGGAATTACAGCCTAGAATGTAGCTTTCCTAGGTATAGCCACAGTGTAGGACAAAAGAGAGAGAAACATTATTATTTTTTTTTATTTAGAATATGACTTTCCCAGATATAGCCAAAGTTCCACTCTGGTTAACACCTGTAGATGGCAGTGAATAGCTAATAGTTGCTGTTTGTATCCTAGTTTATATAGGATAGTGTATGACTAATAGTTAAGAACAGGGCTATTCTTTTCTCGAGTCAGTGTAAACAGGAAGTTCCTGTTGTCAGTCAAATCCTGTGCCTATAAAAATAGAACTAGCTTTGGGTGGAGGGGAGGGCAATATAGTCCCAGTAGAGAAGTTCAGTCACACAGCAGTCCTTTCTCCTGGTGCCTTCTGCCAAGCTATTAGCAGAATCTTTCTAAGGCAGTCTTTAACTGTAGCTTCCTTCTAGCTAAGCCGCTTCCCCTGCTCACCAGATCTTTCTACAAGTAATTTAAACCTCACAGCAGTTAAGTCCCTTCAGTCACCTGAGATTTACACCTAGATGACTTTTCAGTTACCCATTCAGTTCAGTTAACCCAAACACACACCTTTTTTTTTGTTTTGTATGTTAGTTTTTTTACCCTAAATTAAAGGTCCAAATACAAAAGTTCTTCTACTTTAGTCCCAGCAGAGAAGTTCGGTCACACAGCAGTCCTTTCTCCTGGTGTCTTCTGCCAAGCTATTGGACACGATTTATAGTTACTGAAGCCCACGATCGGGCTGTGGGACACATTGCCGCACTGTGCAGGGGGCGTTGGTCCCCGATGGCTGCTGCCAAGCAGGGCGCCAGGCGCAAGTTGCCAGGGATCGGCGCACCTGCATGCAAATGGGGCCATAATGACATGCAAATGAGCCCATTTGCGCCTCGCATACATTATGACCCCATTTGCACGTGCAGTTTTGAATATCACGGTTGCTGCGCATAGCGCCAACAGAACTTGCGCTAGTGCATCCCCCTGCTCCACTCTGGCCACTTGTGCTGGTGCAGTGCCACTGTACCATGCACACTGAGGGTGGCCAGGGTGCGATATTCAACGATGCTGTACCATGGCACAGCTCCATTGAATATCGCCCAGTCAACGCCCTGCGCAGCCAAGTTGCGCTGCTACAGGCTTGCGCCACAACCTGGCACAGTTTGAATATCTGGGCCTGTGTGTTTGAACTTTGAATGTTTTAAGCACCTGATTATATAATAATGAAATTCAGGTGAGACATGCTATTTAAGCCAATGGTGTAGTTTGGAATGACGCCCCCGAACGAAGTCATATCGGCAATATGTAGAGGCTTTCCTTGTTAGATGTCCTGAGCATTTTTTTGCCTGCAAGCACAAAAAAAAATTTGGTAACTATATCATGCCTGTGTGTGCCGTCTTGACCCATGTTGAACCTGGAAGCCATTTGTTTCCTGAAGAAGCTCATTTTGTTTTGTTTTGTTTTTTAAATAGTGATTCCAATTATTTTATTGTCCTGGCCTTGTTTTTTTTTTTTTGCTCCTTCTGCACTTGGTTTTCCCTATTTGTCCAGCCCCTAAGCCCTGTCACCCACTACCCCCAGATAAAATGCCAGCCATTGTTCCTCATGGCTTGCACCTCCCATGGGACCACTGGGGTTTCAACTCCTCCAGATGTCTGGATCCAGTGGAGGAGGATGCCTAGTTGATGGTGCGGTGCTGCGAGGGGCTGGCCATCACCCTGTACAGCCAGGGTTCCCCCCTCTGGTTTACGTTCCACAACTTCATATGGCATGCAAGGACATGAGGGGGGTCCTACCTCAAGTGCACGCAGCAGTTCTTGTCAGGGCAGCAAATTCCCTGCACCACCAGCAGGAACTGCTGTATCACTGGAGAGTGCCATCTCCCTCCCTTCCCCTAGCTGGGGCATGCTGCCTTTGGCAACACTGTCTCCCAGTGTAGTATTTCCCTTCCAGCCAAAGTTCTATAGTGGGGCACAGATGCATTCTAACAACAAGAGCTTGAAAATAAACTGCATCAGACTGTTCCCAAATTATCCTTAACACCAGCTTATAAAAAGAGCAATAAAAATTCTTACGAATCTGATTGACTGATAGCTTATTTCAGCCGTGTTCTTATCATGCCATGACATTACAACCAGCACTGCTTACTGTATAAGGTGCTTTTACATGCAGTGGTCTGCATCAGAATGACCAATACAGACCCACTGAAACGGTACCTGTCGGTCGTGTAAAGACAATCTGCACCGCAATCAAAGTGAGCATTCGCGGAAATCACATTTCCTACTTTTCTGGGTTTGTGGTCATCTCTTTCATTCTGTCATGCTATGTAATCACGTCCTGCCTCTCATTGCACCTCACTCCTTTGTTTTACTTTTATTTCCCAGCCACCTGACACCCCCAAAGGGCAGAGACACCGATGCAAGGCAATGTGTGTAAAAGGGACCCGGAGTGAAAGATGGTGAACAGAGCAGAGCCCATTACAAAATGAATGCTGAAAGGGCGATGTAAAAACACATATAGAAACATAGAAATCTGTCAGCAGGAAAGGATCCATCAGTCCATCTAGTCTGCCCCTTCCCTGCCCCATCCCCATAGGCTCCTCTGCCCTTCCCCTTACTCACCACTTTCTTTCTTGCCCAGCTTACACCAGGCAATGCCCCATCACCATAGGTATCGCTGTACCAACCTATGCCTCTTAGCAATTTCACAGTACAATGACGACAGCAGTCTCCAAAGCTGTGCAGTAGAACTGTTGTCTGATGTGAGTCACCCACTCCCCCCCCAAACATACACAAAAGCTGTGTAATGCAACTGATGTCCGGGGTGACTCAGCCACACCCCTTGTTTCTGTAATACCATAGATCACTTTATTTTTTTAATCTCCGACCTGTGTGGCTTGCTGTGGTTAATGCAGGGGTCAATCTTAACATTGTTTTGCTAACCCAAACACTAGTGCAAATTGACCAGGGCTAGTGCAGCTAACTCTTTACTAGCCCGCCTTGACTAGTGCAGATTTTCATGGCTATTAGTGAAGTTAAAAAGGTCTCTACTTTAGCATTCTGTAGTCTTCATGCTAATCTCTCTCAGTGTTCCAGATGGCCAGGTGTGGATTAACAGCTCATTAAGAGCTGACATTATCTGGCAGTTCAAGAGAGGGATCCCACAAAAGACTCAATGTGAGTCATTATCACTCCACTATTAAGACTTTCAGTTAGTGTTCAGGGTGTGATCAAGGGTAGAGTGCTGTTAAGTCACTAGGTTCCAGTTTTCTGAATGTGTCTATGTCTAACAATTTGCCCAATATTATTAAGACCAGTGCCCCTCATTTCTCTACATTTTGAGTGTTTGTATCCAACATTTCAGTGACAAAATGCAAAGAGGTATACAGGATCAGCCCTGCAGGTGGTGAGTTTTATCCCAGCATCACCATAACTTCCCTCTCCCCTCCAAATCTCTTAACTCTGTTCTTTCCCTGGACACCACTGCAGACCAGACTCTGAAGTGACCATCCATAGCTGCCATTACTGGCAAGTGTAGGGGGTCCATAGCTCTTCTAAATGGACCATGCCAGCCATCACCATCCATACAGTTTCACCCTTATCCCACTCAGCATGTCCTTTCAGCCTAAAAACAAAGCTTTGGATCATGTATGGTACAAAAATAAACCTTGATAAAATACATCATTTGAAACCTTGATATAGGCATTCCTAGGATGCATAGATCATCCTATACAGAAACAGAAATAGTATAGTGTTATGCCTGTATACTGTTTCCCCTGGACTAATGAAAGGACAATGTTTAAGAAAAATATGTAATTGTTGGGGCAGAGCATGTTAAAATCAATGCTTTTACAAATAAAAATCTCATCATTTTCTATTTCTCAAGCCTCTTAAGTTTGTCTAGCCCCCACCCCCAAAGAAATCTTAGATGTGCTCCTGGCTCTCTTGAGACTGTAAAAAAACTTTCAAAAGTGCAGGTCTCCTGCTGACTATAGGGTGGGGACCGAGAGTGTCTTTCTCTGCCGGACTCTGTTTATTGCCCTGTGGGTGGTGATGACAGTGTGGTGAGGTGCATGATGATGGCAGCTATTGTGTGTGCAGGCTAGGACTGCTTGATTGAACATTTGCTATTGTGATATCTTCCCTCTGTTTGGTGTGGGGGGACAGAAAGAGGAAGAGAGGAGGCCACGGTACAAAACAATGGGTGGGGGTGGGTTTACTGTCTGTGATGGCACTGTAGTCTTTTTTTTCTGCTGGGGAGCTGGAAGCAGTGTGGGAGCAGGATAAATGTACAATAATCAGAGTATTTCTTGGCTTTGCTTGCATTGTTTCCTGCATAAGTGATCAACATTTAGCATAATAATTAAGGGCTAGTGCAATCATCTGCAGGCTAGTGCAATTTTGAATCAACTTTCCCTACTGGCCAGTGCAAAAAAAAGTTAAGGTTGAACCCTGGGTTAATGCCAACGGCAATCAAATCAGTCACGTGCATCCCACGGCTCTCCCAGTCCTCCATCACCAATGCAGTGAGTAAGACAGCAGCTTTGAAACAAAAAAACTCTCACTCCTGCAACTTTACTCTTACCAAAGTTTACAAAATAAAAAAAAAATCATACAGTACAGACCAGACATTACCATTTGAAAAACTCGAAATGGAAACCGCTCTGTACGGTGCCCACTAAGGGACACCCCTGCTCACAGTCAAGCGGACCGCTGCCTGCAACTTAAAGAGAAAGGCTAAAAATAAGGAAAATAAACTAAAACAAAAGTGTTTGTGTGTTGGGGAGACACAGAGTTGGCAGTAGAGACACAGACACCAATGGTATGTATTGCCCAGATGGACTATTTTTCTATGTTTAACAGTTTTTTGAATACTTTAAAAAAATATATATTTTTTTTTAACTAGGCTGTTTTATGGGTTGGGGGACGGACATTTTATAAGCGCAATAAAACACTCCAAGATGTGGATTATGGCCTGATAAGAGCACTTCCCAGGCACAAAAGGCACTCCGTGCGAGCATCTCATACCTCATAACGCACCCGGAGCGTGATCTTATCAGGCTATAACCCACACCTCGGCGTGTCTTACTGTTTGCATTCAACCTTTTGTCACAGAAATATGTAACACTGAAACCCAAAATGTGGGACACTGACTGACCCTCAAAATATGGCACTCTCACATACAACATCGAACACAGAAATACAAGAGCAGGAGGGACAGTGTGCAAACTTTCATTACGATTTATTATTACACATTATTATTGATTTCTGCTTCACAAACCAGCAGTCAACAGGATGCCATAGCCCAGCTGGATCAGCAGTGTCAGTGGCTCAGCAGGTGGCAGATTCGCCTCTGAGGCTGGGAGATCAGAAGGCTGTGGGTTCTATCCCCACACCAGGCACTTGGGTTAATATCCCACTACTGACACCATAGTGCAGCTTGAGGGTGGGGTGCTGCACCCCTGAGGTGCCGTCTTTCAGATGAGACATTAAACTGAGGTCCCTCTGCCAGTTCTGGTGGTAGTTCAGGTGGATGTTAAAGATCCCATGCCACTTCTCGAAAAGAGTAGGGAAATTTCCCTGGTGCCCCCTGGTCAAATTTCCTCCCATTCACAAAAAATATCACCAACAGCTTAATCTGGTTCAAAGTCAGTTAGCATTCATCTGTATCCCCTCTCCCCCAGGTCGTGCCTGAAAATAAGCAGAATTTGTCTGGTGCACTTACCCGGACAAAAAAATAAGTTAAATACAGGCTAGAACATACACAGGAAAGAACTGTCAAGGTAAGCACATCCAAACTAACTAAAGCACACTGACTAAGTTGAGTCTCAGTAAGTAAAGGGCATACGCATTGTCATTGCAACATGATTATGGTTTGAGAGAGCGAGGTTCTGGACCAAAAACAAATACAGGGAATTCTAAAGTGACATCCTTCGATTCTCTGCTGAAATATTCCTACTATTCCATTCAACCGTGTTTAGGCGCCAGCAGCATAGCTGTAATTAGGCACCAACAACTTAGTTGTAAAGGCCTATTCTGATCATGCATGCTCTTTTTTATGTTGGCTTCCGCACTTATGCGCCAGCCAACATCTTGTGGTAGTAGCAGATTTCAGAGGTGCATCAGTGTGGGTGAATGCAGGGCACACATTAGTAGGTGTGTCCCTCATTCCTCAATAAACCAGCATGCAGGTGCTCACACAAGAAATATATAAAGTGGTCACCACATGTAAGGAAAATGCCGCTGCAATGAGAGACAAGCTTGTCATGCAGCGGAACAATAACATGCCTCCCGATGTTCCTTTTCTGGAGAAGTATTTCGATAAACATGGTGAAAGTGGCTGCCACCCGGTCAAGATCGGTAGCAGCCGACTTCAGGGGTGCCCAATCCCCCTGTCGGCATGTAAAATCACCCCCCTCCCAAGATTGTGTGGCACACTGGGAGCTACTTGAAAGAGCTTCTGATTCCCTACAGCCCTGTACGACAGCTCTGTTCAGCTGATGAGGGGTTGCTGGAGGTTCCGAGGGTTACTTTAAAATCTTCTGGGGCTCAGGCTTTTATATTTATAGCCCCAACCCTCTGTAATTCTCTGCCTCGCCAGCTTCAGGAATGCACAACCGTGGAGATTATCAAGCGGGAACTTAAGACCCATCTGTGGAGTCAAGCTTTTATGGCTTGAGGTTGTTGTTATTATTCTGATTTTATATATGTATTTTTCTGATTTTATTGTTCATTTGCAAAGCACCTTGGTGCTTGAAAGGCGCTTAATAAATAATGTTTTATTATTATTATTATTACTAAGGGAAGCCGAAAGTCGTCGGCATGTTCTGCCCCACCTCCATTTTGTGCCACACTGGGAGCCCACCCAAGTGTGGCCAACATCCACCCCCGCAAAGTCATGGGGCACACTGGGAGCCCACTCCAGTGTGCACAACACCTGTAAAAAAAAAAAAAGAAAACTGTCCGTGGTGTTCCTTTTGGTTTTTTTTAACATACCTGAAAAAAGGAAAATGGTCCTTCACCATGGGATCCCTTCCCCCAACCCGCACCACCCTCTGTACACCCCACCTCCCCACACCCCCTTCACCTCATACTTACCTCCCGAGCTTGGCGTGATGATCTTCGTAACCGGAACACGCCTGACTCTTCAAAGCCGACTGCGAACTGAAGAAATACCGGTAAGCTGTATAATGGCATAAATGTTTTTTTTTCAACTTTGGTGCATATCTCAGCCATTTTTTGGAATTTTGCCTCCAAATTTTCAACATGGGGTGCTTGGGACCCCACCTCATGAAAACATGCACTGTCGTCTCGTTACTTGGGCCAGGAAAGTAATTTTGTGGTCACTGTGCAAAATCACCTTTTGGGACCGACAAACAAAATGACAATGCCACTGTTCATGAGATGGGGACCCAAAAACCCTATCTTGCAAATCTGGTGGAAAAATTCCAAAAAATGACTGTGTCACAAGTGTGCATTACTCAGTTTCAACACACACTTGTAACTTTGCCAATTTTTTTATATTTTCACTCCAGATTTTCAACATTGCCCTTTTTTCACACTTCCTTATGAACAGTATAGCTGTCATTTTTCACATCCTGCCCAAAATGTGTTTTCGCACATGTGGCACACAATGGCCCGGTCGCTGTGAGAAATCAATGTTTGAGCCAGATTAACAAAATCACAGTAACACTTTTCAAGACAGGAGTTCCCAAAATGCCTATGTTGAAAATTTGGTTATACAAATCCCCAAAATAATTGCATTACGGGCACGCGTTGCGCAGTTTCTACGCACGCTGGTGATGTCACCAATTTTTATGTTGGTTCATGTTTGCGCACCAGCCAACATATTGCAGTAGTAGCAGATTTGGAGGTGCAGTCACTGTGGGCGAATGCAGGGCACGCATCAGTAGGTACATCCCTCATTCCCCAATAAGGCTGCTGCAGGCGCTGACACCAGCAACACGTAAACTGGCCACCAGATCTAAGAAAAGGTCCGCTGCACTGAGAGCCAAGCTCGTCATGCGGCAGCATGCCTTTCCTGGTGAAGCAGTTCAATAAACATGGTGGCACTGACTGCTGCCATGCAGAGCACTGACTTCAGGGGTGCCCAATCCCCCTGTCGGCATGCCCCAACCCACTTCATTTGCCAACCGGAGCCCACTTCCGGTTGGTATAATGCCCTTCCCTCCCATTTCGCGGTGGGCCGAGGGGTGCCCAGTTCTCGCATCATGTGCCCCCAGCAGCCTTTGCCGATGGGGCCCAATCCCCATCAGCTTTAGTCCCCTTCCCAGTTTAATTTGCCGATGGGGAACCCACTCCCCATCGGCATAATGTCCCCCATTTGTTATGTAGCCAAGGGGTGCCCAACCTCGGCTATTGTCCCTCCCTTCACCTTGGTATGTGCCAGGTGGGGTGCCTAATCCCCATCAGCTACAGCACCCCCCCAAAACACTAGGTGGCATGCTGGGAGCCCACTGCAGCATGTCAAATGCCCCTAAAACTCCCTATGTTTTTTTTTTAAAACTCAAATTAGAAACGTCCCTCGCAGTCTGTCCTGCCCCTCCCTCAACCCACACCCACCTCTGCATACCCCACCTCCCACACACACCCTCACCCCATACTTACCTCCGAGTCCGTGCGATGATCTTCGTGGACTGAACTCGCTCTGTTCTTTAAAGCCGACCACGAACTGAAGAAATGCAGATAAGCTGTATAATGGCATAAACATAGTTTTTTTCCAACTTTGGTGCATATCTTGGCCATTTGTGGGAATTCTGGCACCACATTTTCAACATGTGTTATTGGTACGCCTCCTCATGAATTCAAGTCACTGTCATGGTGTTATTCAGTCCTGAAAGGTGATTTCATGGTCACTGCACAGAATCACCTTTTGGGACCAATTAACAAAATGACAGTGCTACTGAGGGGGGCTCTCAAAAAGTCTATGTTGCAAATTTGGTGACAAAAATATAAAAAATGTCTGTTTTACAAGCGTGCGTTGCGCAGTTTCCACACACACTCATAACTTCATGAATTTGTAATATTTTCACTCCAGATTTTCAGCATTGCCATTTTCCCACTCCTCTTTCTGAACAGTACAGCTGTCATTTTACATATCCTGTCTGAAATGTGTTTTTGCACGTCCAGTGCAGAAAACCGCGGTCACTGTGCGAAATCAGTTTTTGGAACAGTTTGACAAAATGACAGTGTCACTGTTCATGAGCAGAGGTCCTAAAATGTCTATGTTGAAAATTTGTTGATGAAATCCATAAAATGACTGTGTTACAAGCATGTGTTGTGCAGTTTCCATGCACCCTTGTAAGTTTGTAACCAATGTCCTGTGCTCTCCCGGGTCGTGCCTGAAAATAGGCAGGTCTGTTGCCTAGCGCACTTACCCGGTTACCAAAAGCTAATAAATAAATAAATAAGTTCGCAAATTTGCAATATTTTCATGCCAGATTTTCAACACTGGCATTTTTTCTCACCTTCTTATGAACAGTACAGCTGTCATTTTTCATATCCTGCCCAAAATGTGTTTTCGCACCTGTGGTGTACAATGGCTTGGTCTCTGTGGGAGATTAACTTTTGGGACAGATTAAGAAATTCACAGTGCCACTGTTCATGAGGGGAGGTCCCAAAATGCTTATGTTGAAAATGTGGTTTAAAACAACCCAAAAATAATTGCGTTACGGATGTGCATTGCGCAGTTTCTATGCATGCTCATGGCTTCACCAATTTTTCATATTTTTGCTCCAGATTTTCAATGTTGCTATTTTTTACAGCTCCTTATGAACAATATAGGTGTCATTTTTCACATCCTGCCCAAAATGTGTTTACATACCTGTGATGCCAAATGACACAGTCACTGTGCAAAATCCCCTTTTGGCTAACAAACTGATACTGCCGCTCTTCATGAGGTGGGGTCACAAAAAGCCCATGTTGATAATTTGGTGTGAAAATACCAACACACACCTACGGTGTTAGGGTTTTCAACTGTTACACCCCACCCTGTAGAGACTGACAGGCATCAGGGGTGTGACTTGGGATTATCAGCTGTAATGCTCCCGCCATTCCACCCCACTCTGCAGCCACTGACAGGCATCGAGGTGTGCCTTGTAGTGTTCAGCCACAAAGTTCACCGCATTCTCCTATACTGCACCCACCTCAGTGTATTTCCATATGGAATGGGGTACGTATAACGTCCAAGGACTCCAAAGCACACCATGACACTTGTCCGTGTCTACAGGGAAGGGTGAGGTAAAATGGCATGGGCGTTATAGCTGATGACCCAAAGGCACACCCCAATGCCTGTCAGTCTCTACAGGGTGGGTGTGGGGTTGGTGTTGGTTCAGTATTTCATTGCCACTCCTGTTATGCGTCTCTATCTCCTGTACTACCAATGCTAGCAAGACAACATTTGGCATTGACAAATGCTTGTTTATATTTTCACTCCAGATTTTCAACAATGCCATTTTTTTCACCTCCTCAGGAACAGTGCAGCTGTCATTTTTCACATCCTGCCCGAAATCTGTTTTCGCACTTGTGGCACCAAAATGCACAGTCGCTGTACAAGATCACCTTTCGGCAAACAAACTCATAGTGCCACTGTTCATGAGGTGGGGTCACAAACAGCCCATGTTGAAAATTTGGTGTGAAAATACCAACAAATGCCCTGGGCATTAGGGATTCCACCCATACTGTCCCACCCTGTACAGAGTGACAGGTGTCAAGGGTATGACTTGCTATTGTCGGCTGCAATGCTCATGGCATTCCACCCCCCCCCAACCTGCAGCCAGTGATAGGCGTTGAGATGTGCCTTGGACTCTTCAGCCCCAATGTTCACCCCATTCTCCTACACTGAACCTATGTCAGTATATTTCCTCATGGAATGGGATGAGCGTAAGGCCCGAAGACCCCAAAGCACATCGTGGAACTTGTCGCTCTCTGCAGGGTAGGGTGAGGTGAAATGAAATGAGTTTTATGGCCAATGACCCAAAGACATATCCCAATGCCTGTCACTCTCTGCATGGTGGGGCTGGGGTCACCGTCAGTTCACTACTTCACTGTCAATCCTATTGTGCATCTCTCTAACTCCTGCACTACCAAGGCCAATGCCAGCAAGCCAACATTCGGCATCAACAAATGCTTGTTGCATTTAGTCAAGCTCTAAAGTACATTAGCAGCAGGAGTGATTTGGCTGCATGATTTCAGTGATAGAGCTTTTAGGTCTTGGCATAGGGTTTCAGAACTACACAAGTCTTGAGTCTGATCCCCAGTTCAAAATATATTTTTGATTGAAACTTTCAAGTACATCAAGGGAATCAACAGAGTCTAAGAGGGTAGCATCTTTCAGAAAAAAAGATGTGCCAGAACAAGGGGGCACAATTTGAAGATAGAGGGGGGACAGCTCAGAGGTAATGTGAGGAAGTATTTTTTCACAGATAGGGTTGTGGATACATAGAACAGCCTTTCTGAGGAGGTAGTGGAGTCAAAAACAGTGGGGGAATTCAAGAATGCATGGGACAGACATAAGGCAATTCTAGTGGGGTGGGTAGGAGGAAGTAGGCTGTTGGTTAACTAGGATCTGCAGCCTATCCATTAGGTAGGGAAATGGGCAGACTAGGTGGGCCAAGCGGTCCTTTTCTGTCGTCAAATTCTATGTTTCATTCTCACTACAGTTCATAGATGCTGTGCCTCAGACCTCATGCCCCAAGCCACTTCTCTTTTCATTGCCAGCGGAAGCCTGTCAGCCTTCTTTCTGGCAACATAAGTATTTCATACATACCTTCTTTGGCACCTTTAGTCCACTGGTACTTTGATTCTTTCTGTACCACCTCCCTGTATGTGTATTTCAGTTTACTGCCATTACCTCTTTGTGTGCTTTTGTCAGAAAAACCTTTTGCATTGTGTTTCAGTGCACTTATCCTCTGTCATACAAAAAACATAGCACTTCCTTTAAAGGTATTCCCTCACTGCTGAAAACTCTGTTTACTCTCTACTGTCTACCCTTCCTCACTACCAGCATTTCTCACCTTACCCAAACTATCTTATGATGAATGATTTTGAAACAATGTTACTCTAAGTACAAATTCAGCTCCTTGTGTTCAGGTTACTCCTGCATCTGATGAAGGGACTTGTGTGGCCAGAAAGCTTAGGTATTATATCATCTTTGCACAAGACATATGCAGTTCAAAAAGTTGTCAAACATTCCGGGGATTCCTGTTTCCCAAAGACCAGTATGACTACAACCTCTCTTTATTGTGAGTGTAGTGTACATATGAAAGGACTGATGTGAAAACAAATTCTTTAAGTTGTCTGACACAGGGTCCCTTCTCCAGTTTCTCAGTCTGCCAATATAAAGATGTGAGTTTTGTGCTAAAATCTGTATGTTTACCTTTCCTGTAGAGTAATATTACTTGACCATTCAAACAACACACATACACAGTCACAGAGTCACCCAAAAAGGTATTGGAGGACCTGATTTGAGCGCTTTCATTTAAAGAGTACTGAATACAGATACAATACAGTGATAGCTGCCTTCACAATTTCTTGCATGATATTATGGATGGCCACATATATATATATATATATATTATATATATTATATACACACACACACGTATTTGTTTTGTTTATAGTTGTACAAAAACACCCTGAAAATATATCTAAGGTTAGTTTTTCAGCTCGCTCTCCCTCTTTATAACTATGCAAGTCTTTAATTGTGGAGGTGGCTTTAATTTGATAGAGATATAAAAAAAAACACTTTGTTTTTTCTGTGTCTGGAGAAAACAGCAGAGAACTGGACAGGTGAAATCTATTGTCTCTAATCCAGTTTGTTTCACACTCTCACTCCTGTCTCTCTGCATTTCTCTTTCCATCTGCCTTCCCCCAGGACATCTACAGCAGCTGCAACCAAACCAATCATTCCACCCCACCCCCTTAAGCGGGGAAGGGGGGCAAATGAGTTCAAGGGTCGATTGACTTCTGACACCTTCTGGCATTTAACCCTGTAGGACTGCAGGGGGGTCGTGCAGCAGACATACAGTATGAGAAGGCACAAGACACACAAATCAGCGCAAGAATCTCCGATTCTGAGCTCTTTGTTAAGAGTATGGGTACAAAGGATACACTTTTACTAGGTATGATGCCAGCCAGCTTCAGTGGAACTATGTACAGTCCTGGCCATTTTAATACTAATTTCAATAAATTAATCTAAGTCCAGTTTATAAACTTTAACCATAGATGCAAGAATGGTAACTGTAAAATTACAATGCATTATTTTATAATTGCAACTTGGTTATGCACTCATAAAAACACTATAAAAAGCCTATTGTAGGTTCACATTTTCTCCACTTAAACATTGTCAATGATTTATGGCTATTAGTTGATAGTCTGCGCCGTTTAACCCTTGTCCTGAGAGAGCAACAACCCTTCCTACTTTCATCATCAGTTATATCTTTTGGAAAATCAAGGACTGAATCAGGGATCTTTTAGTTGAAACATATAATCTAATGTTTTACAAGGACACAGAAATGTATTATTTTTCACCGTTTACACTGAGACTTCAAACTCTCATTTAGGACAGTAAACTAGCCACTGCTTCATTACAACTATTGTGTCCGTACCATATTGAATGTTTACAACTAAGGCTTGGTTCTATACCCAGGACTCCCACTGGACCAAGTGAGCGGTAATCAAGGGGCCAGCAACCTCTGCCAATTCCCTTTGGGCAGTTCTGTGCAATGTGAGATTGACCAGGAACAAGTTCACAATTATAGCGCACTTGATTTCCTTGATCGACCTGGCTTGCATCATGAGGACCTGACTGGGAGATGACACTGACCCAGTATTGGAGGCATCTATCCCAGTCAGATTGTCTGTGATGCACTGCCTGGGGAGGGATTGCAGTGGAGGGGGTGCGACCATCTGCTTTAGATCCAGCCTGAACTTTTTTGTGCACCCTGTGAGTTCCACTTCTTCGTTTAAATGCAAGGCCATAGGAGGTGACCTAGATGCAGGCTGCAAAATCCTTATATTATACCAGCCACCGGGGCATGAAAGGAAATTTCTGTAGGAAATCACAGACTTCATTGTAGAGAAGTGTTGGAATCACCCAGGTGGTTGGTCCTGGGTGTCTTCAATGCTTCAGTTTGGCAGGACTTCTGGGATCTCCCCAATGGAACAATTACAGCCTCACAGTAGAGAGGGAATGGCAGTTGCTAGAAGCACTCCAATTGTCTGGAGTAAATTTAGGCTAGTGGAGGTGGAAGAAGTCTGTGAGCTAATCTCAAACCTGTGTCCCACTTATTGTGAACTGAACCCCAGGCCTGACCCATCTCCTAGTGGGATGCATAGGGTGCTTGGGCCCAGTGTTCGCTGAGATTGCCTGGTGCACCTTCTCAAAGGGGTTGTTCCCTAGTTCCTTGAAAGAGACAGTGGTATAGTCCCTCCTGAAAAAACATCTCTTGACCCAAACTGCTTAGCAAATTATAGACCAGTCTCTAACATTTCCTTTTTGGGGAAGGTTACTGAAAAAATAGTGGCTCTGTAGCTTGAAGCACATCTCAAAACCTTCAACATCTATGAGCCTCTCCAGTTGGGATTTAGGTCCAGGCATAATAATGAAACTGCACTAGTCAGGGTGCATAATGATCTCCTCAGGGCCAGAGATAGAGGGAAATGGTCAATTCTCATTCTCCTCGATGTCTATTCAGCTTTTGACACTGTGGATCACGGTGTGCTGCTGGATCACTTGAAGGAGCTCTGTGGACTCACTGGCACTGTTATCCACTGGTTTGAATCTCTTCTCACAGACAGGATGAAGAAGGTGGTGATGAGGAATTTCTCCTTGCTCTCAAAGCTCCTACCTTGTGGAGTTCCTCAAGGTCTGATCCTCTCTCCCATGTTGTTCACAGTGTACCTCCTTCCCTTGCAAGAGGTCATTAGACATTACAGCGTGGGGTTTCACTGCTATGCAGATATCACCCAACTGTATATGTCATTTGAACCCAGAATACACGGCGCAGTTGAGGTACTGAATGCTTGTTTGGAAAAGATCCAGGATTGGGTGTCCTCTAACTGACTGAGGTGCAACTTGGACAAGATGGAGATGCTGGTGACTGAGTCTGGTCACCGGCAGGGTGCAGAGGTGGCAGGGGAGGTAACTGGTGTAATGGTGGGCTCCTCCCTGCTTACTGCCTCTGCTAAAGTGAAAAATCTAGGGATCATTCTGAATGATAAACTGAGATTTGAGGCTCAGGTATTGTTGGTTGTCTGGAGTGGCTTTTACCATCTCAAAAATATTGCCCAGATAAAAGTCTTAATCCCGCCTGAGGACCTGCCCTCACTAGTGCATGCTTTTGTAACCTCCAGACTTGACTACTGCAATGTTCTCCACCTCGGGGTTAGTGAAGGGGTCCTGCATCACCTGTAGCTGGTGCACAACACAGTGGCTAGGTTGCTGATGGGCCTTCCAAAGTCTAGTCATGTGACCCCAGTTCTGTGGGATCTGCACTGGCTGCCAATGAGGTGGAGATTCACCTTCAAGGTCAGTCTTCTGACCTATAAAACCCTTTATGGACTAGGCTCTGGCTACCCGAGTGACACCCTGACTCCTTACCATACCAAGCACTCTCTCCACTCTTCATAGAAACATAGAATAAGGACCGCTTGGCCAATCTAGTCTGCCCATTTCCCTACCTAATGGATAGGCTGCAGATCCTAGTTAACCAACAGCCTACTTCCCCCTAGCCCCCCACTAGAATTGCCTTATGTCTGTCCCATTCTTGAATTCCCCCACTGTTTTTGACTCCACTACCTCCTCAGGAAGGCTGTTCTATGTATCCATAACCCTCTCCATGAAAAAATACATCCTCACATTACCTCTGAGCCACCCCCTCTATCTTCAAATTGTGCCCCATTGTTCTTGCACATTTTTTTTTTTTTTAGTTGTTTAACCAGGTATAGCACACTAAGCTGAAAGCTTTTTTACAGGAGCAACCTGGGAGCACAAGGAGGTTAAGTGACTTGCTCAGGGTCACACAGTATGCAAGTGGAAGCTGTGGGATTCAAACCCAGGTCTGGGCTGCTGGATGTCGCCAAATTTGCAGCTCAGAGCCTTAGACCACTGCGCTATACTGCGCCATTTCTTTTTCTGAAATATGCTACCCTCTTGGACTCTGTTGATTCCCTTGATGTACTTGAAAGTTTCTATCATGTCCCCCCTCTCCTCGAGGGTATAGATATTAAGCTCCTTTAATCTCTCTCTCTTCATATGTCTTCTGGTGCAGTCCCTGCACCATTTTAGTTGCCCTCCTCTGGACAGCTTCCATCTTGTCTATGTCCTTGCGGAGAATGGGTCTCCAGAACTGGATGCAGTACTTCAGAGAGGGTCTCACCAACTGTCTGTACAGAGGAATAACAACTTCTTGTTTTCTACTGGTGATTCCTCTCCCTGTGCATCCCAATATCCCACCAGCCCTCCTTACTGCCTTCTCACATTGCTTGCCCACCTTAAGATCATCTGATATGACTACCCCCCAGGTCCTTTTCCATTTTTGTTGTTGTTAGTATCTCACCCCCCCCCCCAATTTTGTACTCTTCCCCTGTGATTTTGTGTCCCATGTGAATTACTTTTCACTTCTTTGCACTGAATCTAAGCCACCATACATTTGACCATTCCTTCAACCTTGCCAAGTCCCTTTGCATCCTTTCCACCCCACCTTCTGTATCAACCCTGTTGCAGATTTTTGTGTCATCTGCAAAGAGACATGCTTTTCCTTCTAGTCCCTCTGCAATATCACTTATAAAGAAATTAAAGAGGACTGGTCCCAGTTCTGAACCTTGTGGTACCCCACTGGTAACCCCCCCCTTTCTTCAGAGTGAACTCTGTTTACTGTTACCCTCTGTATCCTGTTGTCCAGACAATTGTTTTTCAAGGCTACCACTTTGGGACCTACTCCAAGGCTGGCTAATTTGTATGTTAATCTTTTGTGTGGGACTGTGTCACATGCCTTGCTAAAGTCTAGGTAGGCCATGTTCACAGCCCCTCCCTGGTCTACTACATTGGTCACCCAGTCAAAGAAATCTATTAGATTCGTCCGACATTACCTTCCTGCTGTGAATCCATGCTGCCTTGGGTCCTATGCCCCACTGGCCTCTAGGAACTCAACAATGTTTTCCTTTAGAAGTGATTCCATTATTTTCCCCCACCACTGAGGTCAAACTAACAGGTCTGTAGTTTCCTGCCTTTGTCTTGCTCCCACTTTTGTGAAGGGAAATCACGTCTGCCCTCCTCCAGTCCTCCAGTACCACACCATCCTCCCATGATTTGTAAAAAAGGGTAGTCAGTGATGTCACTAGTTCTACCCTTAGTTCTTTTAGAATTCTTGGGTGAATCCTGTCAGGCCCCATTGCTTTGTCCACCTTCAGTGTTAAGAGTTCTTTCAGAACCCTTTCTTCTGTGAATGGACTGGTATCGATCTCCCTATCCAGAGTGCTTCTATTCTTTGATTTAGGAACTTCCCCCTCCTCTTCTTTTGTGAATACTGAGCAGAAGTATTCATTCAGTATCCCTACTTTTTCACTGTTACCCTCTGCCCACCCTCCTTTCCCTTTATTAAGCCTCACTATCCCTCCCTTCATCTTTCTTCGCTCCCTAATGTACCTATAAAAGGTTTTATCCCCCTTCTTAACCGAGTTGGCTATCTTTTCCTCAGTTTGGGCTTTTTGCTATTCTGACTGTCTTCCCCGCTTCCTTCTGCTTTATCTGGTACAGTTCTTTGTCCTGCTCCTTCTGTGTTTTTTTGTAGTTCCTGAATGCTACCTTTTTCTCCTTAACCTTCCCTGCCACCTCTTTTGAGAACCATAGTATTTTCTTCCTTCATTTTGCTTAGTTGATTTGCTTCACACAAAGGCTTGTTGCCTCTGTGATGGCTGTTTTGATTTTCCCCATTGTTCCTCCACCCCTCCTTCTTGCCCTTTTGCTAGTGCTTTTCTGAGGCACTCTCCCATTTTCCCAAAGTCAGCCGTCCTAAAGTCCAACACTCTTACTTTTGTATGGCTCGACTCTATGGCTGTGTTTATCGTGAACCGCACTGTTTGGTGTTCACTTATTCCCAGATGGTTACCCACTTCTAAATCCAAGATCCTTTCTCCATCTCCATTTGACAGTACCAGGTCTAAGATTGCTCCCTCCCAAGTGAGTTCCACCACTAGCTGTCTGAGGCATGCCCCCTGTAGGGCATCGAGAATAACCCTGCTTTTTGATGTGGCTGCAGCCAGGGTGCTCCAGCTAACATCTGGCATGTTCAGGTCCCCCATCAACAATAACTCCCCTTTTTCTGCCATTCTAAAGATGCCTTCTATCATTTACTTGTCCATTGCCTCACCCTGAGATGGGGGTCTGTATACAACCCCTGTGCAAATTGTGGTGCCATAACCTGTCTCCGGGGTAACCCACAGTGCCTCCTCTACTCCCTGTTTATCCTTTAGTTCCATTGCTTTGATCCCTTCCCTTATATAGAGAGCTACTACTCCTCCTCTTTTACCCTCCCTGTCCCTCCAGTAGATTGTGTACCCTGGTATGTTGACATCCCAGTCATGGTTCTTAGTGTACCATGTTTCTGTGACTGCCACGATATCCAGGTGTCCCTCTTAAATCAAGGCCACTAGTTCAGGGAGCTTGTTACACAGACTACGGGCATTGGTACTCATCACCCTCCATTTGTTGATGGCCTTACCCCTTTTAGCCCCATCCCTGTCCTCATTTATTTATTGAGAATATCGGAGATAATACCTTTGAGTCAGAGACTCCTTCACAAAGGCTCCATGTCAGGAGTACAGTTACAACAACAAAAGTGGTGGTTACAAAGTACAATGGTGCACCAGAAATAGACATAGTGAGCAATGACAAACAGGGTGCAAAAAATACAGGCAATACAGGTTAAATACAACAGACAGGTGCAGTCAAAACGGAGATAACAAGTAGGAAGCAGGCCGGACCAGATAAGGGTCCATTGTCATTTAGATTTGACCTTAGGAAGCAGGCAGGGTCATAGAGGGTTCCATTATCATTTGGCAGAGGTAGGCAAGGTAGGAGTTCAGTGGCAATCACAGACAGAGTCCTAGTCGATAAGGTTCCGAAGTAGAGATTTGAACCGACCTAACTTAGTTTCTGCGAGGAGAGTTTTAGGGAGAGAGTTGAGCCAGAGGAGGGGCCCAGAACCTGAAGTTTCTTTGTCCCATAGAGGTTTTGCAGAGGGGGACCCAGTAGGGGATAGTCTCAGATTGTCGGGTGTGCTTGGAGGTCAGGGGTGGTTGAAGCAATCGTGCAAAAGCTGGGGCAAAAGGCCAGCAGTTATTTTTTTGGCAAAGAGGCAAGTCTGGTATTTTAGGTGCCTATCAAAGTTCAGCTAGTTGGTGGAGGTGTAGAGAGTGCAGGTATGTGTGCACCGATCACAGTTGGTGGCCAGCCAACAGGCCTTGTTCTGGGCCACCCTGATTTTGTTAAGATGTGTGCTGTCAGCAGCCCCATAGACTAGAATACCGTAGTCTATGAGAGACAGGACTGAGGAGGAGATGGCCAGTCAAAGAGCATCTGGTGGGAGGCAGTGCTTGTATCGGTGCAGCAAGCCAATACGTGCATTGACGGCTGAACTCAATCGACAGATGTGGTCATGGTAGGTGAGTCCAGAGTCCAGGGTGACACCCAGGTACTTGAAAGAAGTAACCTGTTCAAGTGTTTCACTGGTGGAGTTTTGAATGAGCAGCCAATGCCCACTGGTTTTATTTTGGGCATGAGCAAATAACATGGATTTTGTTTTTATATAGTTCAGGACAAACCTGTGTTCAACAAAACATGATTCTGCCTCACTAAAGGATCTTTGGAGAGCGCACTGCAGAGAAGCAGGATCAGTATGGGTGTTATACAGGATGGCATCATCCACATACAGAGGCAAGTTCTCAGAGCATGCCTTAGACAAGGAGTTGAGAAATAGTGAAAACAGTAGAGGGCCAAGAATCGATCCCTGGGGGACACTGGAGGTGACTTGGGAGGGGGAAGACTGGGTATTAGCCAGCCTTACCTTTTGTGTTCTGTTCGATAGGTAGCAGGCAAACCAGCCCATGGGCTCCAGGGACAGACGAATTTGTGTGAAGGAGGCAAGGAAGAGCGTGTGGTGTACTGTATCAAATGTCATATATAGGTCTATATAGACGGCACCAGCAATATGGTCCATATCAAGGGATGCATGTAGGGCATTGGTAGATTCCAGAAGAGCTGTAGTGGTGCTGTGACTGTTGTTGAAGCCATGTTGCTAGGAGTACAGGAGATTATACTCGGAGATGTAGTCTGTGAACTGTGTGGTGACTATTTTCTTGAACCCTTTGGAGAGAGGGGGCAGAATTGAAATGGGGTGGTGGTTCCCTGGCATGGTGCGGTCACCACTCTTGAAGATAGGCGTGATGAGGGCAGTTTTCCATTTTGTGGGGAATTGCCACAGCGAGAAGGAGCAGTTCAGCAACATGGTAAGGGGGTAGAGAACCTCCGTGAGGGTAAGTCTGAGCAATTTAAGATCCAGGGAGTCACTGCTAAACATGGATTTGCTGAGGACCTTTAGTAGCAGCGGGGCAGCTTCACACTGGGATATAGTTTTAAAGCAGAAAGGAGGAACTGTGGTGAAGGTGAGGGGAGTGGTGGGTGGCGGAGAAAAAGGTGGGGGGGAGTACGTCTCTGAGGTTGGAAAAGGAGGAGTTCAGTGCGTTGGCAATCAAGTCAGGTTCCTAGGTTATGCACCCACTGACACAGAGTTGGGAGGGTGGAGCAGTGGAGGCTTTGCCACTGAGCTCTTTACATTTCATAGTTAGGCAGAGAACAAATGTCAGAACATCTCCTTTTTAGTGTGGGAACATCTAATTTATAATATCAGTTTTACAGTTTTATTTTTTATGAGGAAACACACCACATGTGAATGCACTGCATGATGGGTATGCAAATATCCAATTGCCTTGTATTACATAACACACTACAGTGATAAAAGACAATTAGTGATTTGCTTGCCCATGATGCAGTTCTTTCACATGGGGAGTGTTTCCTCAAAACATTTTTTTATTAAATTAAAAAATAAAACTGTACAACTGATGCTATAAAACAGATTCCCCTACACATAAAAGGGATGTTCCAACACTTGCTCTCTGCCTAATAGCCATCTACATGTGCTCATGTGTCCCCCACAATATTAATACATAAGAATCATTGTATAATAGCAATAATGCACTCAAGAGTGTGGGTTGTAGTGGGATATTAGATGCACTTGGCTTCATGCCCAACCACCCCAGCCATAAGAGTATCATCGCACAACCCACACCCTGTCGTGCATCATCGTTTAATTCATCTACATATGAGTTACTGGTTTGCATACAGTGCACACAGACCATTTACTGGTTTTCACTGACTGCTGTACCCCCTACCGAAATGGTGGTCAGCTAATAGGAAGCGCTCAGTCAAAAACAATGGGCAGCCCTAGAAGGCATATGCCAAGTGTGGTCCAGCCCCTAGCCTTACTGTCTGCTGAGCTTCACTGATCTTCATCAACTGGGAGAAAGACCAATCACGGAGGGAAGGCAGACTCTGACAGGTGCAGAAGCAGGGATTCCTTTACAGTGGTTCTACTTGAATCCTCCTTAGAGTGCACAGTCCTGGCTCCTTTCTCCGGTGAGGCAGCTTCTCTCCTCGCTCGCTCTGCTCAGACACAGCCAGTGGCTGCTCTCTCAGCATAAGGATCTGTTGGAACACTTACTACCTGCCCCTTAACATAAAAACAACAAGGTTTCTCTCCATCCGATCAGTTCTATGTGTACTTTGGTTTTATGTGCAGTTGATGTAACCAGGTCATGATAAGTCTAAAAGGCAGACCATCACTGATTGTTTTTACAGGTAGCCTCTCCTAATTACATGGTCTTGTTTTTTCACTTGGTAGCGGGGAAACATAGCATAACCCTCAAACCCACCCCCGAGCACTCCACTCTTATAGGTGACCTACCTATACCACATCCTGTTGTGAAACGGAAAGTGGCAGGGTAACCCCACCCCCAAAAAAAAGTACATTTGTTTTCATTTTTGATCTTGTCACTCTAAACTCCTTATTGCTTCCTCTTTACTTTCAGCCGGAGTACAGACAGGTAGACACCTACCTTAGAGAACTTTTTTCTTTTGTCCACACTTCTTCCCTAGGACAAAACAATAATAATTGTCATTTTCGCTTGTCCACTTCTACATCAGCACTTCTTCCATCCTCATACTACTTTCATCCGTACTCAAATGGAGCTCATAAACTGCAACACCTGTGGCTCACTCTTTACAAGCGCATACATCCTGAGAGTGAGATACTGTCCGAAATGATCTGCCCTAAGGGACCTAAGAACCCAGCTCCATGCAGCAAGGACCAATATAAACTATCTAAGAACAATTCTCCGTTATACACAACAAAACGGCACCAACAAACAGTCCTTTACCAAACAGGTCCCATTGCCCCAAAGGACAAACAGACCAGGAGGTTGGAAACTGGTCAAAACCCACAATGCTCCAAAGCCCACAGCTACTGGAACAATCACACCTGTGCATGCAAAAAACAGATACTCTTCACTGACAGCTAGCACAGAGACATTGGAGAGTAAGGAACAGGTGGATCCAATACAGCAAAACATTGAAAAGTCCCCGAAAAGAGCAAACAAACCAGCCACCAAAAAACAAGTATTAATAGTCGGAGATTTCATTTTTCAAGGTGTGTAGTCTCATCTTGAGCAATCCGGTCATACAACAGTTGCTGTTAGGTGTCTTCCAGGTACATCTGTGTGGAGGGACACTGACCGCATTCTGAATATTGTATGCAATGTTGACCATAAACCGCATGTCATCCTTCCCATTAGCACAAACAACATAGCCTCTTGCACGGTAGAAGAGACTAAACAAAGCATCATAAATCTGGCCAGCAAAATTAATTCTCTTTCATCCAATCCCTCTTTCTCAGAGATCCTGCCTGTATGGGAAAAGGGCAGAATCAGGCACTGGATCAGAGAGAGAGAGACATCTCTGAACTCAATGCCTGGCTTAAACAATGGTGCCAGGAAAATGAACACAGCTTTATTGGCAATTGGCACAACTTCTGGGAGTGGGACTTCTACAAATTCAATAGTCTGCACCTAAACAAACAAGGAACTCAGGCGCTTGGACAAAAACTCGATGTGCACATAGACCATTTAAACTAGTGAGTAGGGAGGAGCAGCAAGGACACCGCATGGTAAAAAAGGGTGTCAGGAGCCCCTCCCCCACCAACAGCTAGTTTGACACAGGTCTCTTTTAGTGATCTCGGAACCAGCTGTTATCAAGACACTTCCCATAACAGGCAAAGCGATAAGCATAATAGGCACAAGAGAAGCAACACTGAGATACAGCATAACGGTTCTACTACTCTACCATGCCGCACAAAACAGGGATGGTGGGCTATGTGTGTCAATGCACGTAGTCAGTCAAATAAAATCTCTGACCTCTCTGCTTTAATGACAGAAACCAAATTAGACTGGGTAGCAGTCACGGAAACCTGGTTTATGAAGAACCATACCTGGGACATCGCTATACCAGGTTACACATTTTTTAAGAAGGACCGCATTGGAAAAAAGGGTGTAGGGGTGGCATTATACATAAGAGAAGAAATCTCAGCAATAGAAATCCAGACAAAACAGAGAAGACCAAAAGCTCTATGGGTCACCCTAGGTGCAGGGGATAAAGCCCCCATCCATGTGGGAGTCATATATAGACCTCCATGCCAAGACTTTGACATAGACAAGGAGCTCCTGGAAAACATCTTCTTGATGACTGACAAGGGAGACCTGTTATTAGTGAGGGATTTCAATCTACCTGATGTAGATTGATCCTTATTCATGGCATCATCTGAACGCAGCAAAGAGTTCCTACTTGTCCTGAAAGGGGTAGGACTTAACCAGCTGGTGCAGTCCCCCACCAGAGAACAGACTATCCTGAATCTGGTGTTAACAAACAGTACCAGACTCTAAGACATAACCGTAGGGTTAAATCTGGGAACCAGCGACCACAGGTCAGTCTGGTTAACAGTGAAAAGAGTAGCGGAATCAAGTCACTCAAAGCTCAAAATACTTGATTTCCGCAAGGCAGACTTCAACACCATGAAAACCCAGGTAAGAAACTTGCTGAAAATCAACAACTCATGAGACATGGAGAGATGCTGGGAAGCCTTGCAGACAGCTTACATCAAGTTACTGAACAGTGCACAAAGCACAGCAGCAAGTCAAAAAAAAGAAAAAAGTCGCTGTGGTTCTCCAAAGAAATAGCAACAATAGTAAAACACAAAAAAAAGGCCTTCAAGCAGTATAAACAGACAAAGAAAGAAGCAGACAGGCAGCATTACATATCAGAGCTGAGAGAAGCGGGAAAGGCTATTAGCATAGCCAAAGCCCAGAAAGAGGAGAAACTAGCGCAGGTCGCAGGGAGTAACAAAGGGGGACAAAACAGTTTTTAGGTATATAAGCGAAGGAAAAAAGAGTAAGGGTGGGATAATCAGGCTAAAATCAGTTGAAGGAGCGATAGTTCAAAAGGATGAAGACACGGCAGAAGTGCTAAACAAATCCTTCTGCTCAGTCTTCACCATTGAAGACCAAGGCAGTGGCCCCACTATGGGAAAGGCAGTGTGCAACAGCAGAACAGCAGATGACTTCCACTTCTCGAGAGAAAGAGTCCTAGCAGAGCTTAGCAAATTAAAAGCAGACAAAGCAATGGGACCTGATGGAATCCACCCTAGGATTTTAAAGGAGTTACGGGAAGAAATTGCAACACCACTCACTGACCTTTTTAATAAGTCACTGGAAAGTGGAACAATACCACTAGACTGGAAAAAGGCTGTTGTGGTACCCTTACATAAAAGTGGAAGCAGGGAAGAGCCTGGGAGCTACTGCCCAGTCAGTCTGACCTCAGTGGTAGGCAAACTTATTAAAACCCTGCTGAAGACAGAATAGTGGATCATCTAAAGGAATCCAGAAAGCTTGACCCCCAAGCAACACGGATTTACGGCAGGAAAATCATACCTAACAAACATGATAGAATTCTTTGACTGGGTGACCAGAACAGTGGATCAGGCAGGGGCAGTGGGCATGGTGTACCTAGACTTCAGCAAGGCCTATGACACCATATCCCATAGAAGGCTTATGAAAAAGCTAGAGAATATAGGACTTAATCAGAAGACAGTCGACTGGATTGCAAACTGGCTCAAGGATAGGATACAGAGGGTCTTAGTTAATGGAGCTCAATCGGGGAGGGCAAGGTGATCAGTGGCGTGCCACGGGGGTCAGTACTAGGTCCCATCCTCTACAACATTTTCATTAGCGACAACACTGATGAGCTGGAGGGGAAATTATATCTGTTTGCAGATGATACAAAACTCTGCAACCGGGTGGACACCCAAGAGGGAGTCTTGAAGATGGAAAAGGATCCGAATAGGCTGGAAGGATGGTCCAAAAATTGTCAATTGAAGTTTGATGCCAAAAAATGCTTTGGTCATGCATCTGGGTAAAAGAAACCCCAGGAAGGAATGCATGCTGCTAGGACACCAGCTAGAAGTAACACAAGTGGGGAGGGATCTTGGCGTAATCATTACAGATGGATTTAGGACGAGCAGGCAATGTGAAAGGGCAGCGCAGAAAGCAAATGACATCCTTGGATGCATTGGAAGGGGTATAACTAGCAGAAAAAGAGAGGTGATAATGCCACTGTACAGGTCACAGGTCAGGCTGCACATGGAATATTGCATCCAGTTTTGGAGGCCACACCTGAAGAAGGATATCAGCAGACTGGACGTAGTGCACAAAAGGCTACAAAGATGGTGCATGGTTTGCACCAGGAGCCATATGAAACCAGACTGGCTGACTTACAGCTGTACTCACTTGAACAGAGAAGAGACAGGGGGGACATGATCGAAACATTTCAGTATATGAAGGGAATTAACATGGCACAGAAGGAAAACCTCTTTTCAGATTAAATCAGAGTCATACAAAAGGCCGCAATCTACGACTGGCAGGTGGTAAATTTAGGGGAACATCAGGAAGTACTTTTTTCTAAGAGGGTGGTCGACCCTTGGAATAGCCTAACACAAGAGGTGGTAGACTCAAAAAATGTAAGGGAATTTAAACTTGTGTAGGATAAACAATACGCGCAAAAAAGAAAATAGTCGGTGAGGGGCGTATTTTGGGCAGACTAGATGGATCAAGAGGTTCCCTTCTGCCGGCAAATTCTTATGTTCTTATTTACATGACAATCACAGTGACTTGGATTTAAAGGGGGTACTATTTACTGACTTCAATAATGCACATCAGTGGCAATCTCGAACTAAAAAAAGCATGTTACTTTAAAACAAATCCCATTGCATGTAGAAAGTTAATTCTGATAATAGTTTTATTTGTATATTATTTTCACTGATTATTACAATTACACCCTGATGACAAAGGTAGTGCCTTATTGCTCCTTCTGTGCTGTACAAGACAAATGCTGTAGTTAGCCAGTAATGTATTGTGCGGAGTTCTCATTGCTCTTCTGCATGTTCTGTGACCATTCTTATTCATCCCCCACACGCACTCTTCTCTCTCTCTCTCTCTCTCTCTCTCTCTCTCTCTCCTCCATTGTACCGACTCTGTCTGAGTAGCTCTTTCTGGTGCCTCAGGTTAGACACCCCCACCCGATTTCTCCCTGCTTTGCTCTCCGCCCCTTTTAGCACCTACTCCCCTGTGTAGTGCCACCTAATCTTTTGTCGTGCTCAACCCACCCACCCACTGTCTCAGCCCTGACCTCTATTATACCTAGCTGTATCTGTAATTTCTTTCTCCCGCTCTTTCCAGTTCCTGTACCTTGAGCAGGCTCACCACCTACGACTGTGGCTAAGACTCTCTGCTCAGCCGGCCACAGTCACCATTTCCAGCCCATCTGCCCTAAGATCTGAAAAAAGTAGTCTCCTGCCCGATTGAAAGGCTCCAAAGCCATTGCTCCCATTGGTGCACTCTGGCTGCTTTCGGATGCTAATAGATCATTTTGGCACTGGGAGCAGCTCTTTGTTGGACTGCACTGACTTCCATGCTTAGCTGGCACTCATTTCTAAATTGGACTTGTCCTCTTGCTTGATTTTTTTGGCCTACCCACCCCCACACCAACCTCTATTAAATACACCAAATCTCCGCCCCATCTGCTTGCTCCCACCCATTGGCTTCTTTGTGTCAGTAAACCTTCCAACCGTGTAGGGTCCTCAGACCTTCCTCTGAGTAACAGCTATCACTAGCTCTTCAGATTCCCATAGCTTGCTAACTGTTGCTGTTACCTCATTTCTATAATGTACCAAGTAACCTTAGTCCTCCTTTCCTTCTTGGCATTGCCAGCCAGAAATCAAAGTGTTCAGTACAATCCGTCTAGCATCAGATTTTCAAATCCATTCTTTACCCAGAATCCCCACCCAATTTGGAATAATACAACTTATACCCTATCACTCTCACTTGTCTCTAGCATCCCCACTAAATTCAAGGCTATTCTCCTTCTATTTACAATATTGAACTATCATTCAGCCCTTTAGAGGAACTGGGCTCCCACTTTAAGTTATAAGTATACTTCTACTCATATAAAGCACACTCTCTTTTCTAGATTCTGGTTACTTCAAGTTCTCCTGCTGCTCCTCCTATTCTCTGGCGGTGTGGAGCCAAATCCTGGTCCAGAACCACTGTCTATAACCCCTATGGATTTCACTATAACAAAAGGAATAAAATTCATGCTGATCAATATATGCAGCATTCAGAAAAAATTCACTGAGCTGCACGCCTGGGTCTCCCTTACTATGCCAGATGTTCTGGTCCTGACGGAAACATGGTTAAAAGGCCATGTTACAGATCTTGCTGTTTTGCTTCCAGCATATTCTCTCCTCCTTACAGATAGTCTTACTAGATGTGAAGGGGGTGTCCATCAACATCAATGATAAATACTGTGTCTCTGTCATTAACCCCTGCTCCAAGCCTAAACAATTTGAATGCTTAGCTATTAAAATTAATATATCAGCCTCAGAATCACTAAACATTATTAGTTGCTATAGACCTCCTTCTGCAGGCTTTGATATTTTATCATATTTTGGTCAATTCCTAGATGTCAGCACTAGTGAGACACTGATTCTAGGTGACCTAGACATGGACTGGTTTAATAACAAATTAGCACTGCTCAAGAATGTCTGTAAAAACCAGCCCAGTGGCACTGAGGGTTGAGGCGCTGGATGCCACACCTCACGCTGCACCAGCGACCCAGATTCAGGAGCAAGCTTGGGTGCCGGCGGTTGGTGGGGGAGGAAGAGGATTGAGCATCTGACAGACTGCTCTCCTCTCCCAGGGGGAGGGTGGTGGGGTTGTCCAACATCCCAGTGACCCCTGGTGAAGATCGGGAGTACTGCAGGATGTAGGACCAGACGTGTGGGTAGCGTGGTAGATGCCAGCAGGGTTGCCATGCACCATGGCATCACTGCACGCCATACTTGGGGGGGAGGAAGGAGCTCACGGGGAATAAATGGGAAAAAACCCTTTGGCCCAGAATATGCGACAGCCCCACAGTGCCTGGCCACCCCACACCCAACACTGGACCTCCGCCTCTGCCCTTTCAATCTCCTCACGGACCTTGGGGCCCATGGGTCTCACTAGGAGAGCGTAATGTACTTGAAGAATGCAGGGTCACAGTGGGCGGTAGAGTGGCAAGGTAAGTTGGGAGCCTGAGAGAGTTCCGGGTCCCGGAGGTGATAAATAGAAACGTAAAAAAAAAAAAAGGCATGTCTGTGAGGAATTTGGATTCTCATAACTACTCTGAGAAGCCACTAGGCCAGGCCACATAAATCACTCCCTTGGCTACCTAATTGATATCATTCTGACAAACAGACCCCATAAAATCACACATGAAGCAGTCTAGCACAATCCCCTGAGTGACCATAATAGTGTAGTATGTATCAGGAATCTTCCTAAATTGCTAAATCCAAGTAAGATGATAGCTAAAAGATCCTTCAGACACTTTAACCCAGCAGACTTCCTAGCTGACGTGCACAACATTAATTGACAACAATTCTACCTAGCCCCATCAGTTACTGAGGCACTGGCCTGCTTTAATGCAATACTTGCAGGTATCATAGACTCCCATGCACCTGTCAGAACATATAGAGTGAAAAAGGCTTCCTGCCCCTGGTTCAATGCTGATATTAAGTCTATGCTACCAAAAAGAGAAAAGCTTTGGGCAACTGCCAGATGCACACAAACACCCGCAGACTGGACAGCATTCAGGATATATCGAAAAGCCTGCACTAAATTGATTAGGCATACTAAAGAAAACTATTACCTAAGCACCCTAGAGTCAGCCAATGGTAACCCATCCAAGATTTGGCTCACCTTTAAACTAGTTGAGGGAAGCAAAGCTCCACCATCTCTCCCCACTGCCATTACCTATCATGGCACCTCAATTACAGATAAATTTGTCATACTTGACAAACTAAATCAGCATTTTGCCACAGCGGGTCTTGCATTCGATTCTTCTCCATCAGCCAGCCTCAGAACCTCTCTCCTTCACCCACCTGCACCACCCAACATCCCAACACACTCGCCCTTCTCTTTCTCCCCTATTACGTTTAAACAGGTGGAAGACCAACTGCTCAGGTTGGATGTTAAAAAGAGTGAAGGTGCAGACAACATTGACCCTTTCTTTTTGAAACTAGGCTATTGTTTTTTAACTGCCCCATCACTCATTTATTTAATCTCTTGCTATCTGAAAGTATCATGCCCCAAGATTGGAAAATTGCACACCTCATACCCCTTTTCAAATCTGGTGACCCTAGTGATGTTAACAACTACCCGCCTACCTCTATCTTGCCTTTCCTCTCAAAAAATCTGGAGAAACTGGTCAATATCCAACTCAGATCCTTCCTTGGAAATTCTCAGTTGCTAAACCCGAAACAATCAGGTTTCAGACCCAGTCATAGTACTGTCTCAGCCTTGTCCAGAGTTACTAACAACTGGTTGGTGGCCATGGACAGCAAACATGTCACTGGTGTGGTATTTTTGGACTTTAGTAAGGCCTTTGGTACCGTGGATCACACCCTGCTGCTTGACAGCTTGAAGTCCCATGGCTTGTCGGATGCTATGGTATCCTGGTTTGCCAGTTACCTAGAAAATAGACATCAGCGCATTAAAATAAATGGAACTTCCTCGTCGCTCTTGCCAGTCGCAAGAGGGGTCCCACAAGGATCCATCCTGGGTCCATTGTTTTTCTTCATCTATGTAAATAATCTGGGCTCGGGCATCATAGACTCCAGTATTCACTTATTTTCTGACAATACAGTCCTCTACGTATCGAAACCTGACATTGCATGCATTTAGGGGCACTTTGAATGCTCATGGGCAAACGTGGGTGGTGTCCACCCCCCCACATGCACTTGTAGGTTCTGGCACCTATGTTCAGAAGGGTTCTGTACTGACAGCCATCTATCCTATCACACACCAACACAAACCAATTATTTTTTACAACTTATTTACCCAGGATAGTCCAACTGAGATGTGCCACCTCATTTCCAGTGGGGTCCTGCTGCTCTTCATTTCTGCTGCTTGGTGGACAGGAGCACTGTGGGGTTATGTGATTTACTAAGGGTCGCACAATTAATATTTGACTTTACTGAGGTTTGAAACTCTCATCTCCTGGGCCCCAAGCTTGTGCTCTAGCCATCAGATCACACTCCTACAAAAGACGGAATATGATGCCCCCCCCAAAAAAAAATGTAAACACAACTACTTCAGTGCTAACAAACACTGGAACTAAATAGGTACAGGAATAAAAATTATTTACAGTGTTACCACAGTAGCAGAATATTCTGCAAATCACACTGACACTAAACTTGTTAGTAAACTGAAATGTCACAAAACATTGTATGAAGCAATATAAACCCTAAAGGAGCTTGGAAACTGTTGGCACTGGCAGCACACAGCTTTTGTTTATAGCAACCCCTTCAAGATTAGAGACAAGTTCACATCCCCATGGACTGGGTAAAAACATTTTTTGTTTCATTTCCTCTATCCTTCAAGGAGGCAGTATGGCGCAGTGGTTTAAGGCTCTGAGCTACAAACCAAGAGACCTGAGTTTGAATCCCACAGTCCCCACTTGTATTACTGTATGACCCTGGGCAAGCCACTTAATGTTCTTGTGCTCTCAGATCATGTCTGGACTCAAGTTTCAGCTCAGTGTGCCACTCCTGGTTAAAATATTTATCGACTATATGGGTTTCCCCCAATGTGATGTCATTTCCTGTGCCTGTGATTTAGAAAATGGATGCCTGAAGCTATTAAGGGAAGGGCAGCTGAATGGGTTATAATTCTGGTCCTCAAAGTGTACGGGTTTGGTCAATAGCTTATATAAAGCAGACTTCCATTGGTAACAATATTGATTAATTTAATCGTAGATGGACATCTCCCTTTAAGTTCAGTATATGTGAAAAATCACAAGGCATGCAAGATTATCTGAAATGGGAATCAAGCTTCTTTCCCTTAGCATGACAATACATACATTAATTTTTCCATATGCAGACTACACATGTCATTAGTGATACTTCAGCTCCCTTATGTCTAACGAAATGATTGCCAGTGTGGATCTGAGCGCACAAAATTTCCCAGTTTTCCCTTTATTGAGTTAATTGCTTGTACACGAGTGCAATCTATGGCTAATGAAGTCGCAGCCATTGGAGTTATAACAAAATACACACTGAAGCTCATCAGCTCCCGAATGAGCAAGAGACATGTCTGGTTGTCAGGGCCTTGCACGTGGTACCTGAAATAAAACAAGCATTTGTCAATGCCGAATGTTGCTTGCATGTATGTGCTGTGTCGGTATTTGGAAATCAGTGGAGTGCAAATATTGAAAATGTGCAAACTTACGAGCGTGCGTAGGAACTGCACAACGCACGCTCGTAAAACAGTAATTTTTAGGATTTTTTTCACCAAATTTTCAACATAGCCATTTTAAGACCTCTGCTCATGAACAGTGTCATTGTGATTTTCTTAATGTGTCCCATACAGTGATTTCCACACCGACTGTGCCATTGTGCACTACATGGGCGGAAACATGTTTTAGTGAGATGTGAAAAATGACAGCTGTGCTGCTCATAAGGAGGTGTGGTAAAATGACAATGTTGAAAATCTGGAGTGAAAATATTGAAAATTCGTGAACTTACGACGCGCATAGGAACTCACGCATGCACTACGTCAAACAGTCATTTTAGGAATTTTCACCAAATTTTAAGATAGGTTTTTGAGAGCCCACCTTATGAACACTGGCAGTGTTGTTTCATTAATCAGTCCTGAAAGGTGATTTCGTCGCAGTGACTGCAAAATCACCCTTTGGGCCCGATTAACGCCATGACAGTGACAGCATTCATGAGAAGGGGTCTCAAAACCCCCATGTTGAAAATTTGGTGCAAAAATTCCAAAAAATGCCTGAGATATGCAGCAAAGTTGAAAACCCCTATTTATTACATTATACAGCTTACCGGCATTTCCTCAGTTCGCGGTCGGCTTTGAAGAGTGCAGATGTGTTCCCGGTCCACCGAAGATCATCGCACCGGAGTCCAGAGGTAAGTATGGGGTGAGGGGGTGGGAGGCAGGGTGCACAGTGGGTGGGCGTGGTGGGGGCAGAGACAGCGAGGATCGTTTTGAGTTTCAGGTTTTTTTTTCCCCCCCGATGTTTCCCTTGAATCTTGCTCCCTTCAGTGACATTTGACTGTTCCCAAACCACTGAGTGTGTCCTTGCCCTTTCATCCTTGGCCAACTTGACGAGCAGTACTTGGGGAGGCAGTACAGTGTAGTGGTGAAGGGCACTGGGCTGCAAATCTGAAGACTTGGGTTTGAATCCCACTTTGCATACTGTGTGTGACCCTGCCCAAGTCAGTAATCTTTCTTGTGCGCCCATGTCGAACCTGGAAACAAACATGGGCTTAATGTGCCTTTCCTGGTTAAATGGTTTCCCCTTGGTCTGATTATAACCCTGCACAGTGAACCCTCAGCACATAATTAATGCAAGAATGAAAGTCCGCGTGAGAATGTTGTGGCATGAAAGAAAACAGAAGTCGTGAGGCAAGTCCGAACATTACCTCACTTATTGGTGTGTGGGGCAAGGCAGGGGTGGTGTCACGAATGGCTCATTCAGTGAGTCGGACTCGGCAGGTAATTGGCCGCAGCGCTGAGCTGAGAAGTTTGCCTGCCGGGAGCTCCCTGGCTTCAGAATGGAGTGCCGGGCTGTAGAGACTGAGGCAGAGTGACTGGAAGGAGAACTTAGGGCTCCGCTCGACGCCGAGTGTATGAGTGCGAGTGCACAACTAGCTCTGAGACTGAGACGTGCAGTGCGCAAATTGTCATTTCTAAATTCTGGGGCTCCTTCAAAACTGATATTTGGACCCTTTTGACAGTTTCATGAACATTGTCCACGAATGAAAACCAACTGTGGCAAGTCTTCAAAAAGTAGACTAAAAAAAAAAGGTACTAACAAACGGTGCGTGTGTGTGTGTGTGTGTGTGTGTGTGTGTGTGTGTGTGTAGGAGGAGCGTGCATGAGCAGGCGATATCTTATCGCTGCTCACTGAAGTGTAGCTCCCCCTTTCAACTGTACTCCACTGCATTTTGGACAGCTGTCATAGACAGCTCCAGCAGGCATCGGAGAACTGTGGCCGCACCTGCAAACACACTGACTGAATTGGAAGAGGGCTGCCACACCTCCGAAAACTCGGATGATGGCACTATGTTTCTTGCACATGTGTGCAAGCAACATAACGAAGCACTTTATGGAAAGTCAGTGGTGAGCAGTCCTTTATTCTATTACAGAGTGCAGGATTTTTTCATTTATGTGATTGTCTGTAGAAGTCTTTGGGTGTCTGTAGTAGTCTTGTGAAAAAAGTAGATTTACTCAAAGTATGGGTTTCTGACGCTAACCCTGGTTACAGAAACTTGGTTAAAGAGTTCTATAACAGACCAACAAATTGCACACCCCATCATTCAGCTCCTTTAGATTGGACCAGGCCACTAGAGGAGGTGGTGGGGGGGTAGTCATTTATGTCAACTCTAAACACACCGCCTCGGAACTCTTTGCAGCCTCCACACCTAGGAAATTTTAATGCTTGGCCAGAAAGCTTACTCTGTCCTCGTCTGAAGCAATCAATATTATTGGCTGCTACAGACCACCAGCAGGGGGAACAGTACTCCTACCCACCCTTAAAAATGTAATTGAAACCAATTTGAATGAATCCCTTATTCTCTGTGATCTGAATTTGGATTGGCTCTCACCAAAAGCAAACATCCTTTAAGACCTATGCGACGAGCTGGGTGTCTCGCAACTGATCACAGAACCTACCAGACTTAATCTAAAAAATAATGCTTGAAGCTTCATTCTAGACCTGATACTTACAAACAGACCTCACCAAATCCTGCATACAGCTGTGTTTCATAATGATCTACGTGATCATAATATAGTTGTCTGCACAAGAAGCCTAGGAAGACGCCCCATGGGATCTAAACTCATCGCCAAGCGAAGCTTCCATAGATTTAATCATGAAAATGTTCTGGTCAATCTCAGCAACACAAAGTGGCAGAACCTTTATCTGGCCATCTCCATAGATGAGGCGATTGACATATTCAACACACACCTCATAATCTTAACCAATAAGCATGCCCCTTCCATCTGCCACAGAGCAAAAAAGACATCTCTTCTGTCGTTCACTGCTGATTTAAAAGCAGCCCTCTCCTGACATGACAAACTCTGGGCTAAAGCATGATGTACTAAAGCTGCTGTAGACTGGGCAGCCTTTGGAACAGCAAGGAATGCTTGTACAAGGTTCACTGGGACAGCCAAATAGAATTATTAAGTGGAAGCCTTAGAGGGTGCCAAAGGTAATTCTGCTAAAATTTGGAAAACAATTCTGTAGAAGGCCATAGAACTTCCCCCTCAATTCCCATAAAAATCACTTCACAAGGCAACACTATTTCTGATCACGACACAGTCTTAGAAAAATTAAATGCACACTTTGCAAGTTGGTGGGATTAGCGTTCGACTCCTCTCCTGCTGCCAGGCTGCTTAATCCCACTGCAACTAAAGGCACTCACATGGATCCCCAGAGTCAGGACTCTTTCTGCCTTTCTCCAGTTACTTATAAACAGGTAGAAGACCGCTTGAAAAAACTGTATGACAAAAAAGAGTGCAGGCACCGATGGAATTGAATCAACTTTCCTAAAAATAGTGTTTCAGTATCTCACTGCCCCCATAATGCACCTTTTCAATCTCTCTATCTCATCCAGTACAGTACCTTCTTGTTGGAAAATGGCACACATACTGCCCCTATTCAAATCTGGCAACCTGTGTGATTTGAATAACTACTGACCAATTTCAATCCTAATGGTCCTATCAAAGCTTTAAGAAGAATTAATTAATAATTAACTACGAGATCACTTAGAGAATTCCAATCTCATTAACCCACTCCAGTCATGTTTTAGACAGTATCACAGTGTGGTTTCTGCACTAGCTCTAGTAACAAATGACTAGTTTACTGCCACTGACAATAAGCTTGCTACAGGAGCTGTCTTTTTAGATCTAAGTAAAGCGTTCGATACGGTTGACCACAGTCTACTGTTAAACAAACTTATTGAGCTGGGACTGGATAGTCTTTTGGTAGGCTGGTTTTCTAGCTACCTTACTGACAGGCTGCAATACATTAAAACTGATGGGCTCCTATCCTCTCCACTCCCACTCACAAGAGGGTTCCCCCAGGGGCCATTACTTTTCACTATATACATAAATGCACTCAGCAATGGCATCCTAAACTCTAAATTATACTTCTTCACAGATGATACTGTGCTGTATACTTCTAAGCATACCCTACACAATGTCAGCTCTGAGTTGCAGGCTGACTTTAACACATTACAACACAACCTCCTCAATTCCAAATTACTGTTAAAGTCCAAGAAGACCAAAATAATGTATTTCCTTCCCCAACATCCTTACGTCAGTAAGCCTCTCCGGCGCCTGTCGTAACACTTCTTGGAGATTCACTTGAGATGGTCAAAAAATTCAAGTATCTAGGTATTTGGCTGGACAGTAAATTGTCTTTCAGTGCACACACTGAACCCCTTACCAAAAAGCTGAAAATGAGATTAGGATTTTTTTACAGGAATAAATCTCTTTTCCCCACTAACATTAGGAAAAAGCCTTGTACAAGCCACTTTTCTCCCACTGCTGCATTATGCAGACATTATCTGTAACTGTAGTTCAGCATCCAACCTGCACAAATTAGATGCCCTGTACCATCATACCATACGCTTTATAACTATGGCACCTTTCAGAACACATCACTGTACCCTTTATTCGACTGTGGGCTGGTCATCCCTTGCCACAAGGAGGCAGTTCCATACTGGTACCTGGGCCCTTAAAGCCCTACTCAATAAGCTCCCATCCTACATTACTTCCCTCTT
Organism: Neoceratodus forsteri; assembly: GCA_016271365.2. Lineage (NCBI taxonomy): Eukaryota > Metazoa > Chordata > Ceratodontiformes > Ceratodontidae > Neoceratodus > Neoceratodus forsteri. Next base: position 76,485,000 of record CM028133.1, on the reverse strand, counting down.
TCATCAAACGTGCAGCCACTATTCCCTTAAAAAGAGCATTTACATCCTTCTAGACGCCCCCAAATTTCGTACTTTCTATGGCAAAGCTGCAATTAGCCATGTCATTCCATTCACCTGGAATAGAATCCAGGCCTCACTCAGGCTCCTAGAATTCTTTTCCCTAAATTTATTAAAATCTTTGTCTAATAGGGCACTCATGGACATTTGTCAATGCCACCCTAATGAATGCGCTCAGCCTTACCGAGTCAATATAATATAGAGGATTGTGTATGGTCACCCATACACAACAAGACTGTCTGTGTATGACTTGAGGGGTTGATGTTGCAACTAGAGACCTCGCAAGCACAGCTCGAGAGGTCTACTGGTTGCCATGGCACCCTCAAGAGTCATACACAGGCTTGTTGTGTATGGGTGACCATACACAATCTTTTATAGTGTATGGTCACTGTTAAAAAAAGCCTGTTGATAAAGAATGTCATGTGCACACCCCCACCACCGCTGAGCTCCCACTCTTACTTTTCCGATTATTTCTTGAAATTCAGTTTGAGGTCCCACTTTCTCTTACTGCGGCAGCTGGTCTTTCTCAAACTTTCTGTTCTCACCGCTGCAGCCCAACTGTTCATCATACCAGGATCTCCATTACGGAAAACTTAAAAAAAGGAAAAAAAGCAGCTTCCAACGATCTCCAACGCCTTTCAGGTTGTCTCAGTTAGCAGTCGGAGCCACAGGGTCACAGAGACATGCACGCAACAGAGCTCTATCTTGTGCTGCAGCAGTGATGTAGCTAGTGCAGTACAACAACATCCTGACGTGATTACTGCAGCATAACAAAGCTATTCCACTAACTGAATTTCATACACAACTACATTCTACCATACACTATAAGCACTTATCCTCACCTTACCACCTCCCTGTATCACCCATAGATATTGTTAGAATTTCTTCCTTCCTATTATATCTTCAGAACATTGTGCACAAAATTAGTACCTAACCGCATTGTGTGCCATTCTGATTGACTTTTTATTGAATTTGTTTGTATGCCACATAACATAACTGTATTATCTGTTATTCATGTGTATTGTATATTGTTCAAGTTGTCCATTCAGGACCTCCTTGTAAATGAGCTTGCTCAATGGAGCTTTCTTGTTAATAAACTTGAACTTGAACATCCCTGGGCTGAGTAATGACAGTTTGTTGTATGCAAAAACAGAAAACAAGATGGCAGCTCACGAAAAAGGAATTTTTTTTCTTGGGGAAAAAGGATTAGCCTCTCACAAAAAAGAATCCTTTTTTTGTGAGACCAAAATCCTTTCTCATTCAATTCCTCTATCCTAGAAAGTGAAATTCCCATTGAAAATAATGGGACCTTAAAAATGCAATAACTTTGGAATGGATTAATATTTTTTTACCAAACAAGCACAAGCCTGTTATGTGACCCAAGCACTTTCTACCATGCAAATTTCACACTAGAATTCTACACTGGTTGTGCATAGGGCAATGAGAAAAAAGTGCAAAAAAAGGCAAATTTTAAGGTTTTTGTACTATTTGGATCTCAGAATCTGCACATCCGACTGGAACAAAACTTTACACCTCAAGAGATCTACCACATGAGACAGGGCATGCAAAAGTTTGTGCACGTCCATTGAATGGTTACAAAGTTATTAAAGTGCAAAATTGGAGGTTTAACATTAAAGTGCCTACTCAACCCTAACTATAGGGGCATGATTGTGCCCCTATAATAGACATCTAAATGTATATATTCATGGCAAAAAAATTAATTAATGCATCAGTTAGGGTTCATATTAAAGCAACAAAAGTATGGAAATGCAATGTTAGGGTTTCCAACCCTAACTCCGCATTCCCCAAGAGCAGAGGAAGGGGCAAGGCAACAGTAGCCGGTGAATATGTCACATGGATTATAGTGTAGGTATAATCCACATGGCAAAAACTGCATTGGGCAAAATAGCTACTGGGATACCATAGTGCAAGTACATTACCTCAATCATTGTAGCTGTTAAAACTCAGCACAAGGATGATAAGGCATCCCCTGAATGCTGCTTTGCTGAGCAACTACTGTGACACAGAGATTAAAGCCATGAGCAGTGAAAGGCAGTGGAATGTGCATATGACCAGGGTTCGATTTCCAATCCCGCCACTGTTGTGTTTTTTTTCTCCCCATCCTGACTTTTATTTTTAATGTGTCTGGCCCTCACCCTGCACTTTTGCCCCCCACCCCCAGTTGTCATGGTCAGTATCCCATGCCCCCAACATTAATGCAATCCCCCAAGATTCCTCCCCATCCCCAAGTTGCCTCCCCTGGAGGTAATTATTTATAGTTTGGGGGATGCAGGGGTGAATCCCCCATGAGACAGTCAGTTCAAGTGTTTTTTTTTTATTTATAGCAGTTGATATTTTTGCCAATGCACTACATTGTCAGTTGCTGATTTGCTTACATGGTTTTTGACTGTGCTATTATTCAGTCAGCGTTTTGACCTAGTGCCCAAGGCAACACAACCAAGCAGAGACTGCCATCATCACGTAAGACAAACAACATACAACTCTCTGAACATAACAGAAGATACATCCATCACCATGGTCCATCAGCTATATGAGGTCCGCTGCCATACCAGTGTCATGGGGAATGCCAAGTGCTCCCTAGAGACCTACTGGGAGGCTGATGGGGTCATGAGAGGGACAGAGAAGTGTACAGTTTCAACTCTTCCACAGCTACCTAGTTCCTTCTCTCCCATTATTCATTGCTGAGCAGTACATTTTTTTAAGGGGGGGAGCGATCTGGCCACACTACCATCTATTCCTAATTTGTAAACATTGTAACCAATCCCTTACTATAAAGTGGGAAGGCCCTGCATTCCCATTCCTCCATAGGTGAGTAGTACAGTTTGTTTGTGTAGAGGGTGCCTGGCTGCAGGGGCGTTATGCAGTCAGAAATTCTGGAGTGGCAAAAATCCAATCTCTCTGGGGGGGTCTGGGTGCATGCCCCCTCCCCCGAGAAAATTTTGAAACATTAAAGTCAAATGGTGCATTTTGGTGACTTTTAGCAGTCCAGAAAGCTGTTCCCCCAACAAGGTAAATGCCATAATACTGATATTGGCTAGGGCAATGATACATTGTCCTTGTTCTTTCTTCAGTCTACGTACACTGTTACCTTTTGTATCTTAAAGAAGTTTTTAAAGAATTAGACAGAACATCTGCATTTTTTTAGTCTCTCGAGAAGACCAGGGGCTGACTGCAGAGAAAAATTGGTGCAATACCTGATCGGCAGCGCAGAGGAGGCAGGGATCCGAAAAACTAATGGCTGATCTGAGGTCACTTCGGCAGGCACCACCCCCCCACACTGGATCTGCAGACCAGAGGCAGAAGGGGGCTAACAAAATGCCGATGAGACCTCTGCCTTAGCCAGTAGTTTTAGATCCCTGCTCAAACTAATGGTTGAAGCGGATGTCTCATCCACACTTCAGTGCCCCCCAAGTGAACTGAACAACAAAGAAAGTCAAAACCACATGGATGGCATGCCTGCCTGCCGATGACAGTGCCGCACTGACAAGGGTAAGGGTTTACCACGGAATATCTAATGCATGGATTACATACAGTAAAATGCAAAGCCTTTTGTGGTGAGGGAGCGAGGGACAATAATATTTCCACTGCATCTAGAGGCAACAGGCTGATAGTTACACAATCAAAGCATTGGATATTCTGTGGTGAACCCTTGCCCTTGTAGCACTGTCATTGGCAGGAATGCCATCCATGTGTTTTTAACTTTGCTTGTTGTTCAGTTCATTTTGGGGAGGGGGCTACTGAAGTGTCAATGAGGCCTCCACCACAGCAGTATAGCACAGTGGTTTAAGGCCCTGAGCTGCAAACCTGAAGACCTGGGTTTGAATCCCACAGCCCCCGCTTGCATATTGTGTAACCCTGAGTAAGTCATTTAACTTCCTTGTGCTCCCAGATCACAGCTGTAAACAAGCTTTTAGATTAGTGTGTCTCTAGTGGTTAAAAAGCAAAACATAAAACAGAGCAGACAAAGAAGGGTCACTCCAATGGGAATAGCACAATATGTAGAAATGAGCAAAAAGGATTCAGCACTCTATATCAAAAAGCTGCTCATGACTGGGTAAACTGTTTCAGACTGAAGGTACTCTAAAGACAAAGTTCCATTTGCTTCTATAATATGTTCAGATTTTTGGGGGACATTTTAAATTATGAGGTTGGATGACCATCATGACCTAACATTGTCACTGTCACTGAGGTGCTGCTGCATGTGGCATGGAACAATGAGGTCACTATAAAGCTACAATCTAAATCTACTATCTTCTACCTTAATTAGAGTCAGAAAAATCAAATGTCAAAAACTTTCAGTTCTATTACAATACATTCTCGTACATTCCAGCACAGTTTGGTTTACTTTAAACTGATTAGTGCCCTCTATGAGATATGGCAGTCATTGGAGGACTCGACACTGCTGAGACACATGGACAGATAGTATATGGAAGCTTTCACTGTGATTACTCAAGCTGTATCTGTCATGTGGATAAACAGAGAGCATCACTTTTCTGTGCTATCAGTCTAACATCTTTCACGAGCACGTTCACACTTGGAGGGGGGAATCTCGAAAATAAAAAATGAAAAAAGTAAGCCTTCTTCATGGAATTAATAATTACCTTCAAACTAGAGAAACCCACAGTTACCGCTGTATACAATATGCAAATTAAAGCAAACATTTTAAAATCTGTATTGTGCTGCACATTGACTGACATTTTTCAGGAGCATGTCTATTGATGGGCTGAGTATCTGTATGAGTGCCTATGGTCCTTGTATAAAGACATTATGGCTGACCTAGCTGTGAATGTCCCACTGCTAGCCGGAACCATTCCCAGGCTCATAGACCAGCCAGTGCATGGCTCTTTAGCTCATGATATATACGTTTCATTCTTTGCAAAACAAAACAGAATGCATTCTAACGGAGATGTTTAAATATTGTTCACAGATATTAAACAACAAAAGGGAATAACTCAAATTATGAAACAGAAAACCAAGACCTGATAGAAACATTTGGGTACCAATCTGTTATCTGTCTCATATGGAACAACAGACTCTGGAGGAGAGGATAGAACTGGTAGGGTCTATAAGAATAAAGAAAGGAAAGATTCTTAGTTACCAGGCTTCAATGAAGATGCGTGGACCAGTCCTCACTAGGCCTGATGCAATGGTGATCTGACTTATTCTGTGATGTGGCTCAGACTTGGCTCCCACAAACAAGATCAACTCCGGGTTCATCCATAGTCCGACCGGACACCTGCCAGGCTGCCACTGTGGTTTTTCATGACTCCCGGCCCTCCACCCAGGCAAACAGTGAGCCCAGAGCCAACCCAGCAGCAAGCACACCCCAAGTAAAAACAGTGAGGCAGTAGAAGTGGGGACGGGGTAGCCAGCCGATGAGCTGACGGTCACATCACGGGATCACCCAGTTCAGGACTCAAGATTTCCCTTCCTTTCCTGGCCAGGTCACCAGCCTTGGTGGCTGCTAACCTACTCAGTAGACTTTTCTCCACCGCTCTCTTTCTGTCTGAGTTTCTCACTCACCAGCCACGTTGCCATCTCTCTAGCTCCCAGATTTGACTGAGACACTGTGACAAGGGTGTCAGATCTGAGGTGGCACTGGAAACTGCACCAGTTTGCTGTGTGGTCCACTTGTCAACGTCGTCACGTTCTGATTGGAGGTTGAGATGGTCACTCAATATTTCTTCACAGAAATTGGCTTGCTGGCTGCACAAAAAAAACAGCAGAAACTTGCAGGGGAAAAAGGAAAAGTGATTGGTATGTTTATGCTGATTGTCAGCATGGACTACCAGTCATCACTGTCTGGAGTGTCTGGTGCCTGTGTGTCTTCTAGTCTTACAGAACACAGCCAGGTGCCAGCAAACAACGCAAGATGGCAAGATACTGCATTTTCTGAAAGTTGCTGATGGCCCTGCCCCACCCCAGACAGACCAATCATCGGAACCTCCACACCCCACAGCAAAGACTTTAAAAAAGCATTGTTGTTTTTTTGGCCCTCCACTGTATTAAAATAAAATAAAAATCAATAATTTTTTTATAGCTTGCAGCACAATATTGGGGGGGGGGGGCACATGGGTATGACACCACTGCCTGGCTGCAGTTCCATACATTCCTAATTTCTAAATACTGAAATTAATTTGTTACTTTTAAATGGGAGTACAGGCACTTCATGCCCTGCTCTTCAATTCATCCATAACTGACTATTACAATGTTGTTTTGTGGCAGGGGGAGGAGGCAGCACTCCCATCCATCTGTAATTTATGAACAGTGCAATCAGTTCCTTACTATCAAGAGGGAGGGCCCTCCACAGCCAAATAGTACAATTTTTTTTTTTTTTAGCGGGGAGGCTGGCTGCACTCCCATGCATTCCTAATCTGCAAGTAGTGTAATTAATTCCTTACTTGGCAGTGGGAGTGCAGGACCCCATTCTTCCACAGCTGAGTACTACAAATGTTTTTCATTTTTTTTATGGAGGGGCTGACTGCACTCCCATCCAGTCCTTCAGCCTCCCAGTAGGTCTGTAGGAAGCACTTTGGGGAACAGTGCATGCAGTGGCCCCTCCCCATGGTGCCCAGCATGTGGGCATACCCCAAGACACTGGCATGGCAGCAGACCCCATACAGCTGGTGGACCATGTTGATGCATGTCTCTTGTGTTATGTTCAGAGAGTTCTATGTTGTTTGCCTTAAGTGATGATGGCTATCTCTGCTTGGTTGTGTCGCCTTGCCCTTCCACTGCCTCTGGGGAGGTGCTGAGTTAGGGTTAGAAAGCCTAACATCGCATTTCCATACATTTGTTGTTTTAATATAAACCCTAACAGATGCATTAACAAAGTTTTTTTGCTATGAATTTCCTTACTTTTTGAGATAGTATAAGTGTAGCCTTATTTGCTTGTTGGAGCACAGGGCCCTATGGGCTCTGCACTCCCATCCATCCATAATTTAAGAGAAATTGTAATTGTATCCTTATTTCCCTGTGGGAGTGCAGTGCCCTCTGGGTCCTGCCCTCCCACTGGTCCATAATGGTATGTATATTTATATGTGGGAGTGCAAGGCCCACTGCCATCCATCCATAAGGCCTGCGCTCCCATCACTCCATAATGGTATTCATATTTGCATATGGAAGGGCACAGTGCCATCCATCCATCCATAGTTTTTGAGGTATTGTAATTATATTCCTACTTCCCTGTGGGAACACAGGGCCCTGTGCTCCCACATGCAAATACAGATACCATTATGGACTGATGGGAGCAATGGGTCCTGCGCTCCAATCCATACACACTTTGTGAGATAGTGTAGTGGTACCCTTATTTGCCTGTGGGAGCACAGGGCCTGTGCTCCCATACTGTAGTGTGCAGTGCCAAAGAAATGCCTCAGATTGCACTGTTATCCTATACAAACACAAAACCAGCAAAAGGCACATCACTGGGATAAGCCCTTTGTATCTTGAAATTTACAGAGCAAAATTGAAAACCATTTCTTCACAGCGAAGTGACAAAGAAACAAGTGTGTACACCTCACATTGCAATATTATCCTGTGGAAAATGAAGCAAAACTTAAACCCACAGAACTCAACAGCAAAGTGACATATTTTCACCAAACTAGCAAAAGGCACACCTGCTGGGCAAGCCCTTTGTACCCTGAAAATTTCAGACCAAAATCACAAACCATTTGTTCACTGCGGAGTGACAAAGAAATAGCTGTCTTAAAACTCCTTTATGGCAAATTGTGAAAAAGAATCCTTTTCCATGGTTCTTTTTTCACAAGTTACAGAAAAAGAAAATACTTTTCCCCAAATTGCAAGACAGGATCCTGTTTCACTATGCCTTTTTTGCAATTTGTGAAAAAAGAAAAATCCTTTTTGCAAATTGCAAAAAGGGATCCTGTTTCGCGATTTCTCTTTCACAAATTGCAAAAAAGGATTTTGTTGTTTTAAAAAAACACATTTATGGGGGGAGGGGCACTGTGGAGCCCGAGCAGGACGGCAGCAATCCACAACAACTCCTCGACTGAACATTAAAATGATTAAAAATCCTCTATAATTACCAGAAACTGATTTTAGCAAATAGCACTATCCGAAAGAGGATCCCTCTAAACATAAAAATGGGCAATCCTCGTAAGGACAGAGGTGAAGGCACAACAGCTAAAGCAGCCAGCTCTTCTCAGCATCCGAGACAGACCAATGAGTTATAGGCCATGCCTCAACAGGAGTCGGAAGAAACAATATCGTTGATCGGCCTTAAATTGAATAGGCTGATTACATCAGTAGCCGACCTAAATGGCAAAATAGACTCCTTTGGTACGAGAGTTGCAGTTATCGAAAAGACGGTAGAAGAGTTGCAAACTGAAGCGCGGGAAGTTAAAAAGCAGACAGAATCAGTGTCGGCTGCAACAACACTGCTCGTGAGGGAAAACATGCACCTGAAGGCCAGACTTGAGACTTTGGAGAACCAGGCCCGTTCTGCTCATGTTAGAGTACTGGGCTTGCCAGAGAGCATTGAGGGGGACCACCCGGTAATGTTTTTGAAAGAGTGGCTGGTGGAAAAATTGGTCCCAGAGGGGAAAGAAACTTCTTTTGACTTACAAAAAGCATACAGGATTACCGCCCGAGGTTACCGTGAAGACATGGAAACACCTCGTACATTGCTAATTGTAACAGATGGTATAGGCACCAGGGATAAGATCCTCCATTATGCCCGTCAGGCTGGCCCCATCCTGCAGGATGATCAAACTGTCTATTTATTCCCGGATATCAGCTATGCGACTCGTATCAAACGGAAAAGATTTGATGGAGTCAGAAAGAGGCTTAAACAGCGAATATTTCCCACTCGATGGTATTTCCAGCTCGACTAAGAATAATTCACAGTGGGAAAGTGTGGGGTTTCTTGGACCCTACTGAGGCCGGTAAGTGGACCACACGTTTTGCCGGATCCAGCCAGAATCGACGACGAGACCGTGGAGAGGAGAGGAGCGAGGCAGAAGACCTTGAAGACGACTGAGGAAATATAGACAGGCCAGAAAATGAGTTTTTCTCCAAAAGACTTTTTAAATTTCAGAATGACTGTTGGAATAAATACTTATTCTAACGACCCATTTTGGTGCAGCCATAGATTGTTTTCTAGGCAAACTAGGCTTCAGACTGCCTGTATAATAACCTTATTTGATTAGGCGATTTATTTAATCTGTATATTGTCCATTTTAGTATTACTGAGCTGCTATAATTACTTACTACAGTACATTAAATAATCATAAGGGATAATGTTTCCCCACCTGTTTTGAGAGGTGGAATTAGTTAATAGTTCAGTTGAGGCTGGGGTAATTGCTGCCTATGTTGTTTTATTTCAGCAAGGACTTGTAGGTATATAGTGTGACACCAAGTAATCCCAATACAGGGATACTTTATTGGATGGACTTTAAAATCCTCATCTTTAGTTATCGAAACAGTCACACTGCTCATGGGCTTATAAAGGCAGCTTTAACAATGCTATCATACTTACTAGTAAAATGTTTAGATTACCCCTCTATGTGGTATCAAAATATTTGGGAATCACTAATCCTATGATTAATGTGGAGCCTTTTTCCTCTCCTTGTTATGTACCAATGTAACTGGTATGTCCTAAATATGGTAATATTGTCTGTACGATGATATATGATAAAATAAAAAAATAAAAAAAAAAAAAAAAAAAAAACATTTATGAGTAACCTATCTAAAATGTGACCCCAGAATAGGATTGTAGGGGTCCTGATTATGTAAACACAACTGTTGGTCTTTAGTAAACCCCTGCATTTTTTGAGTTATTTAATTTTGTTGTAACCGCTAACTGAAAACAAGATGGCAGAAACACGGAAAAAGATTCTACATTTGCAATAAAGAATCAACTTTAATGTGGCACATCTAACTGGTCCCAAGCGAAATAATGGGAAACTTTGAAATGTAATAACTTTGGAGCAGAATATTTTTCATCAAATCTTCAAAAAGCTCATCTGTGACCCAAGACCTTTGTACCCTAAAAATTTCAGACCAAACTTCCACACCATTTTTGTGCAGTGGTGTCACAAAGAATTTTACAAAAAAAATTTGAATTTGTCGCATTTTTTGACCATCTGTATCTCTGCACCCAGACATCTGACCAGAATGAAACTTGTCTCATCAAGACATCTGTGGTCCCTGATGCTGCATGCAAACTTTCATGCAAATCACTTCAAGAGTTGCAAAATTATTAAAGTGCAAAATTTCAAATTTAACATAGAAGTGAAGGTTGAACCCTAACTATAGGAGCATAATCGTGCCATATATATATATATATATATATATATATATATATATATATATATATATATATATATGTAACCCTAGGTGGCACTACTCCAAGGGCTACAACCCCTGCCTTGCCGGCCGATAAAAGGTTAAGGGGTCTGGGTTCCCAATATTTACTTTAACTGGTTCTTACCCAAGATAGTACTTTATGCAGTGCCTCCACCCAGAGTTTAGATTTAAGTGGGCTAGCATGGAATCTGGTACAGCCCACTGGGATGCTGTACCTACCCACATCACCATAAGCCACCCCAAACATGACCAGATAGAATTTCCCCACATTCAAAATATTTGACCATTAAGAAGCTGGAGGCTAATAATATGCTCACAACACAGGTAGCAGCAAAACAACAATAACACAGATTATTTACATGGGGAGGGTTAGGATGGGTGAAGAAAGGAATAGAGGTTAGGCTATATACAATAAATGTATTTTGTTTGATTGGGTTCACTCAGTTCATATTTTAAATCACATATTGTTCACATTTCCCCACTAGCTTCTATGACTAACCACAGCCCTGGCTATCTAACTGGCTGCAATAAATCAGTTGATACAAGTATCATTATCCCCACACTGGTACCAGTTCCCAATAGCTGGTATGAGACCCCACAATCCCAACCTTAACCTGGGTACCCAGTAACCAAAGTCCATAACAGGTGCAGGCCTCATAGATGGTGCAGCTGTACATTGACCGGCTAATTAGGAAGAATAAGGATTGGGCTTGAAATATTGAACATTTTAACTATGTGCAGTCTCTTTAGGTGGTGCAGAGGAGGCCCTGCATTTACGCACAGTAGGATTCTCTGTAAGCAGGTTAGCATTGCGTGCTTCCAGAAAACGGGCACTATCCACGAAGGTTAGCTTGCAGGCAAGCCAACAGCCATTTTCCACCTAAACTGACTGCAGAGATTTTAAAATTTGAACAATGGCAACAGCACTTTAACATTCTGAAGACTGAGCCCCTCTTCTGGGCCAAAAGCACTCGCAGTGTAACCAGGCCGGTTACATTACATTTAGCACATTTATATTTCTTAAACATTCAGCAGGTATATTTATTTACAGCAATTGTCCAATTCAAGGACATCTTCTAACACATTTATATTTTTCCAACATTGCATTCAGCATATTTACTTATTTAAAGTAATTGTCCAATTTGAGGACATCTTCTAACACAAATCGCGCTCTTGGGAATAACGGTTCGATTAGCTCACATGGGCTCTTTCAAATTAACTTGCTATTCAGCATTAGCTCACTTGGGCTCTTTCACTTTAACTCGCAGTTCAACTTTGCACACTCAGGCTCTTTCAGTTCAAACACATTTATGTATACTGGCCATTCCATGGTCACTTAACTAATAAGTGTCCACCCTTTCTGAAAATCAATCAGTCACAGGGTGAAGACAAGCTAACAGTTCCAACAGCTTCCTAGGGCTTTGCTCCCCCATTAAGCTTCCTTTCAAAGAATTCTCACAGATACAAGTTTACTCACTCAGGCATCCTCACAGGAATGGCAGTCCTTACTCTGAGGTTCCTGAAAATGTCAGCCCTCTCATTGCTGAGGCAGGTTCAGCTCTCTCACAGCTGGCTTGCATGAAGTTGCAGGACCCACATTTTTCCTAAATGTGGAAAGGATCTGAGCTAGCCCCTGGAGGACCTTTCCTGGCAACCCCCAGGCTAGCAGGTTTTGCTTTAGTCTACCACTGAGTTCCTCTTTTGGCAGAGGAAAACACCACCCTCCACTGTGGAGGGCTTGCACTAGATCACTGAACCCATTTGGTTTGCTGATGGACTGAGCTACCAATCCCTGTGGGGGCTCCCACTCATATCTGAAAATCTGCCTGAAACACTGTCTTTTATGGGGCTTGCTATTGGCCAAAGCCATTGGTGGCCCCTGCTCTGATTGGCTGATGGGCTTGTCAGTCACAAAAATGAATTATTCATAAAGCTTCCTCAATGCACAGTTGGTTTTGCTATTTTTGCACCTGAATTTAGGTCCCTGCAGTTCCCCATAAGCACTTAGAAGTTTCCCATGAGCTTTGGCAAAAGTCCCACAAGTCCTGGCTTAAAAATCCCAGCTTTCCGCTTGGCTGTTGCTGCTCTGTAATGGCTGCTAACACACACAGTCCCTGAAGCAGATTTAACACAGTCTCAAAGTCCTGGTGCAGCCAGAATAATTATTATATGTGCCCACTTGCCCCATGGTTCAATAGCCACAGGTGTGTCCTTAAGATCGCTGCCCCGATTAAGCTTGTACATTCAATCCTGAGACTGTCGCTGCTGCCAATATTTTAAATCCGCTGATTGCAGCAGGTAGACTGTTATCTGAGTTCCAACATATTCTGGTGCAGCCAGGATTAAACATTTATTTTTATTTAAACTTCAGCTTAGTTTATTTTTAAAAAGCGCAAGTCACCATGTATCCAAGTGCTTGTACAATAAATAAGATAATAAATAAGACAATAATTAAAATACAGTAATCAAGCAACAGCAAGCTAATATATTCATTCATCATCTGAAAAGGCAAAGCTAAAAAAATGCAATTTTAGTGCAGATTTAAAACTCTCCACAGTCAGGCACTCCCTTATCCGGCGAGGTAGAGAATTCTACAGGGTCAGGGCCACAAACATAAATGCCCAAGCACCAGAGGTCTTTAAATGGACCCTGTGAATCTCTAGCAATCCCTCATTGGTGGTGCAGAGTGGGTGGCAGGGGTGATAGGGGCACAGAAGATGTTGCAGATAACCTGGTCCCTGTCCATGTAGGGCTTTATGCAGTAGGTCAGTAACCCGACCTTGAAGGTGATACACCACTGAATAGGAAGCCAGTGCAGGCGTGACATGGCAAGATCGAAGTAAGTTAGTCAAATAGCCTGGCAGCCACATTCTGCACTAGCTGCAGGCAGCAAATATCAACCCCTGGTAGCTCTAGGTATAGGGAGTTACAGTAGTCAAGGCGAGAGGTCACAAAGACATGGACCAGTGTTGGAAGGTCATCAGGCAGGTTCAGGCGCATGATCCAGGTGATATTTCTCAGATGGTAAAATGAGGACTTGATGACGGATGACACCCGAGACTTGAGCATCAGTCCATCATCAAGAATAATGTTCATGTTTCGCACCCGATCAGAGGTCAGTAGCTGGCTGTCCCCAAGCCGAAGCCCAGTGGACTGCCCTGTCCATGCCCCCTCTGCCTGATGACCTGGGTCCACAACCAACACTTTGGTCTTATCTGGGTTCAACCTCGACCAACTGGCATCATCCAGTCTTGGATCTCGGCCAGGCAGCTGTTAAAGGGAAGCTGTGGTTTGCAGGGGCTCCTGCCCCGCAAACCTTACCCTCCAGTTTAGACATAGTCGAAAAAGCGGCTTTTTTTCTGCCGCGGGAAAGTGGTTTAATTTAGTTTTTAAAAGTCCGCTACCCGAAAGCACTGTGGACGATTAGAAGGCTCCATTTACTGCTAAGGTGCAGCTCTGCACCATGCACTTCAATGCAAGTGCATGGTGCAGCATCGCACCTTAACAGTAAATGGAGCCTCTCAAGCATCTGTTGCGCTCCGGGTAGCAGACTTTTAAAAAAATTAAACCGCTTTCCTACAGCAGAAAAAAGCCTCTTTCTACTATGTCTAAACCGGAGGGTAAGGTTTGCAGGGACAGGGAGCCCCTGCACACCACAGCTTTCCTTTAAACACCAGGAGAGGATCATCCGGCCTGGGCACAATGGGCATGTAGAGCTGAGTATCATCCACACAGCAGTGAAAACTCAGCCCATACCACCCAACAATGTCTCCCAATGGCAGCATGTACACCGCAAACAACATGGGTGAAAGCACAGAGCCCTGCAGTACCCCATAAGGCAGGGAGACTGTGTCCAAGGAAAAAATCCCAGACACAACCCTCTGAGATCTGCCAGAGAGGAAAGAATGGAACCATCTGAGGACCATACCAGATAATCCACAGAAGAACCACAGGTGCTCTAGCAACACACCATGGTCCATGGTGTCAAAAGCCACAAACAGATCAAGGAGGACCAAGATGGAACGAGTCCTCCAATCCCTCACTATCAGGAGATCATTGAGTACCTGAACAAGGGCCGTCTTGGTGCTGTGCCTCTTTTGAAATCCTGACTGGTGAGGATAGTAGATGTCGTGGGTAGTAAGATGGACCTCCAGCTGCAGCACGATCACCTTCTCAATAACCTTCCCTGTAAAGGGAAGGTAAGAGACTGGCCTGTAGTTAGCCAGACAGTCCAGGTCAAGGGAAGATTTCTTAAGGAGTGTCATTACCACAGCCTCCTTCAGGGTGTCCGGAAACACACCTGTCTCTAATGAGCACCAAATTATCTCAGCTAGGACCAGTGTCCTCAACACATCCCACTAGGAGGCAAGTTGGGCCTAGGTCCAAACTACAGTAGGTTGACCGCAGCTCTTGGACAATCCGCACAACATCCTTGATCGCCAACCAGTTGAAGTCAGACCAAACTGAGGGAGAGCAACCTCCCACAACCACTGCTACTCCCAACAGAACACACCACATGGATTTAAGATCTAATGTCAGCAACCTTATCCGTAAAGAATCAAGCAAACTCATCACATTTCTCTTGAGACAACACTCTCTGTGACCAAAGACAAGTTGGACTGCACAGTCTGTCAACTGTTCGGAAGAGTTGAGCTGGTCGATTCTGTGCAGCGGTGATCTCCCGGACAGGAATCTTTGCCTTCTTACGGGAGATGGCCAATTGATAATGCATATAATGGATCATCAATCTAAGTCTGTTGATATCAAGGCCAAATTTCTGCCAGCATCATTCCAGCCTTCATCCCACTCGTCTCAACTTCTCAGGGTCCCATCAAACCAAGGGGACCGAGAACGAAGAGTGAGTGGACGAACACGGACAGGAGAAACGGAGTCCAGAGCCTCTGCCACAGCCTTGTTATAGTCTTGCACTAGGTCTTCTGGATCAGTGCTTACACTCAGGAAGCTCAATATGTCCAATATCATCGCCAGGCCATCTGAGGTCAAACCCCTTAAAGGGTGGTACCAGACCATTTCCACAGGAGCAGGCCTATAAGGGGATGCCTGGAAACAGAACACTATAGAGTGATGGTCCGACCATCCAACCAATTCCACCACCAGATCAGAGATCTCCATCCCCAGTAGGAAGACTAAGTCCAAAGAGTGACCGTGAATATGGGTTGCAGAGATAATAACTTGTGTGAAGCCCAATTAATTCATCAATTAGGAGAAGTCTTGACCAAACTGCAAGAGTTTGTCATTGACCCAGGCATTGAAGTCCCCCAGAACCAACCACCTGGGGGACTCCAATACCATGTCGATGACAAAGTCCGCGACTTCCTGCAGGAATTGCTTCTTGCCACTGGGTGGACGGTAGATGAGGAGAATCCTGCACCCCACACCTGAACTCAAGATATACCCAAAAGACCCGGCCTCCCCCACTGGAACCTCTACAAGGCCCAATTCCTCTTTAAAACAGATGGCAACACCACTGCCCCTCCGATCCTTCCTCAGACGATATATCACCTCCAACACTGGGCCAGCATTGTTGTCCAGCCAGCTCTTAGTGATGCAAGCCAGGTCCGGTTAAATATTCTTTCCCTCTTTAAACATTTCCCCCTTAGCCTAATGATTTTTAATTGTTGGAGGATTGAATTAATTTTAATGTTTTTAGTTATATTGTTTTTATTATGCCATGTACAGGAGCCTTGGTTTTGCAAAGGCCCCTTTTGTAAATAAAGTTTGACTTGACTAGCCTTGCAGCTGCTGCTGTTATATTTATATCAATTTGTTTCTCTGCAGCAGCCACCACAACCTGCAGTCTCAGAGGGTATTCAGAACCCTCATTAATGTTCATGAGGATCTGAGCTCTGGCTCATTAATATCTTGAACCCTGATCACTAACACTTCTTGGATCTCGTCATATAAAATGAAAAGAGGGCTCTCTTGGCCCTTCCTTTGGTCACTGGTCCCCACTTTGCCTAACATGGGGACCGGGACCGCTGAACACTCTCCCACTCAACCGCAAATTGAGCGGTCAGGAGATCAAAGGCACAGCATTGCGCATGTGTGATCTCCATGGCACCAGAGTGCTGAAGCGAGCAGCAGGGAGGTGCAGCTCAAGTTTTGGAGCCCAAATTGGGCTGGATTCACACTGGGGCTGATTTGGGGGCAGAAGGGCACCACAAGAAGTTGGGCCAGAACAGGTACACACCAGAGGAGAATGGGGAGAAACAGCAGGCAGTTAGGAAGCGTTCCAGGTGGAGGAACAGAAACAGGAGCAATGGGCACACAGTAAGCCCCTAAACTGGTGGGGGAGATATTATATATGAGGAGACAGTATAGCGCAGTGGTCTAAGGCTCTGAGCTGCAAATTTGGTGACATCCAGCAGACCAGACCTGGGTTTGAATCCCACAGCTTCCACTTGCATACTGTGTGATCCTGAGCAAGTCACTTAACCTCCTTGTGCTCCCAGGTCGCTCCTGTAAAAAAGCTTTCAGCTTAGTGTGCTATACCTGGTTAAACAACTAAATAAAAAAATATATATATATATATTCATTGCAAAAACTTAATTAATGCATCAGTTAGGGTTGATAGCACAGCGACAAAGGTATGGAACTGTGATGTTAGGATTACTCCACACACCTACAGACATCGAGGTGTGCCATGTGGTCCTCAGGCCTAACTCTCACCCCATTCTCTTATACTGTAGCATGTCAGCCTGTTTACATATGGAATGGGGTGAGTGGCTACAATGTAGCACACCCTGACCTCTGTAGTGTGTGAATAAGAGCAGAAGGTGGGGTAACCCTAACATCACATTTCCCTACTTTTATATATTCTGAATCAATTCTCAACTGATGCATTAATGAATTTGTTTACAATATATATATATATACACATATTTATATATACATAAAACCATTGCAAAAAATGTTTTTAATGCATCAGTTAGGGTTGATAGCACAGCAACAAAAGTAAAGAAATGTGATGTTAGGGTTACCCCACCCCACCCCCACTCCACACACCAACAGCCATCAGGGTGTACCATGGGGACAACAGGTCCAGCTCTCACCCCATTCCATGTGCAAGCAACTTGACATGCTACAGTATGTATTTATTGAAATGTTTCACCAGGAAGGCACACCGAACAACAAGCTGCTTGTCTCCCAGTGTGACCGGGGGGGTGGGTACAGTTGGATGAAGATTTAGACATACAGTTTACCATTTAACATATCCGAGAAATTAAACATTCAGTTACATTTGTAACAAGCCATACAGTTAAAAAATATCATAAATAATCATACATTTGTATTTGTGACATAACATACAGTTAAATATGTCATACCTGTGGAATATGCATTTAATTACAAGTGGCATATCTGAGGAACATAGTACAGAAATTTAATGTAGCCTTGGAGACAACTCCTTACAGGAATGGATCACAGTTAAGAGGCAGATCATTTAGCAATTATTGAATGAATGAATGAATGAATGATTGAATGGGGTGCAGTGAGGGCACATCAAGTATGGTAGAGGGGTAGAGAGAAACCAGCTGGGGGAAGGAGAGGATATAAAAAATAAAGATGGAGGGGAACATTACCAGAGCAAAGTGAGCAAAAAAATCAGTTGCAAGGGGCAAGGTAGCACAGGGCTAGTGCAACCTAGGAGTACCTCAGACAGAGCAAAAAGTGCAAGTTATTAGCTCAAGTGAACTAATTCCTTTGTTTAAGTGCAAGGGGTAGAGAGGGGGGCAGAAGGGAGGTGGGGTAAGGGATAGAGTAAGGAAGAAAGAATCATACTGGAACTTGCCCCTTCAGATTGTGGAGATCACTGCCAGTGGGGGAATGAGGCGAGTACTTAAGGGGCAGGCGAAGGCAAGGACAAGTTGGGTAGAGACAGTAGAGGGGATGGTAAAGGGAAGAAGGAAGAGGCGTGGGAAAACTTGCCTAAGACTAGGCCTCTTCAGGATACTAAGAACCCTGCCAGAGAGCAGAGTCAGACGAGGACGAGTTATGTAGAAAGGATGGAGGGGAAAAGGGAGGGAAGGAAGAGTCATTTTCCAGTGCTGGAACCCCTCCAGGATGCTGAGAACCCTGCCAGGGGGCACAACTAGGTGAGGACATGTTGGGAAGAGAGAAAAGAAAGGATGAAGGGAAAGGAGAGAAGAGGAGGGAAAAAAGAAGCTCGCCTAAGAATAGACCCCTCCAGGATGCTGAGAACCCTGCCAGGGGGCACAACTAGGTGAGGACATGTTGGGAAGAGAGAAAAGAAAGGATGAAGGGAAAGGAGAGAAGAGGAGGGAAAAAAGAAGCTCGCCTAAGAATAGACCACTCCAGGATGCTGAGAACCCTGCCAGGGGGCACAACTAGGTGAGGACATGTTGGGAAGAGAGAAAAGAAAGGATGAAGGGAAAGGAGAGAAGAGGAGGGAAAAAAGAAGCTCGCCTAAGAATAGACCCCTCCAGGATGCTGAGAACCCTGCCAGGGCACAGAATCAGGCCAGGACTAGTTGGGTAGAAAGGATGGGGGGTGAAGGAAGAGTAATTGCCCAATGCTGGGCCCCTCCAGGATGCAGAGAACCCTGCCAGGGGATAGAGTTAGGCGAGGACAAGTTGGGCAGAGGGAAATAGGGGAGATAGAAGAGGAAAGGAAAAAAAGGAGGGAGGGAAGAAACTTACCTGAGAGTAGACATCGCCAGGGTGCTAAGAATACTGACAGAGGGCAGATTAAGGCAAGGACAAGTTGGGTAGAAAGGAGTGGGGGGAGGAGGTTTGTACAGTGCTAGACCCCTGCAGGATGCTGAGAACCCTGCCAGAGGTCAAAACTAAGCAGGGGCAAGTTGGTAATGGAAGAAGGTTAGGGGTAGGAGTGAGGGGGTATTAGTCTAGGAATTAATACCTTTGAGCCAGGACTCTTTTACAAGGGTTCCACATCACAAAGAACATTTAACAAAGCACGATACACATTACAGATAAAACCAGACAGGAAAGTTACATCATAAATTTGCTATTAACAGTTTAAGGCAGTAACGTTTTTAAGTTTCATAGAAAAACAAGCTATAACAGGTTCAAGCGAGTAGACAATTTCGAGGTTAAGGAAACTTCCAGGGAGAGGGTGATCATTAGGCGGAGGCTAGAGAGGAGGGAAAGGTGGTGAGCGGAGAGTAAGTGAGAGGGACAGGAAAAAAGGGGGGGAGTGAGTTTGGGTGGGAGACAGGAAGTAGTAGAGGTACCAGAGGGTTCATTAGTCAGGGAGGAAGAGGCCTCAGATGTGAGGATGGACATGAGGAGTAGTAGTCTTTATCTAGCGCAATCACAGTTGCTAGTGGTGGTGAGGTGGGCATAGAGCATGGATTTGAAAGCTTCAAGCGAGGTTGAGGATAGAGTAGGTGGACTAAGCGCATTGAACCATGTCGGGGCCCTGTATGCGAAAGATCTTTGTCCCTGTGCAGTCCGGCATCTCGGAACCAGGAAAGGTTGGAGTTCAGATCTGGTGGAGGGTCGTGAGCCAGGATTCAGTCGGAGTAGGTTTTGAATACATAATGGAGTCAGTCCCAAGATAGATTTTTTCCATTGTGCAGGTGGGATAAATAAGACGATTTGATAGGTTCAACCAGCCTGATTCATAGTACCAGATCACGCGTGTGAGTCAGTCTTTGTGAGCCCCGTGAGGAGCAGGCAGGCCTTATTTAGAGTGATTGAGATCGCCTAGAGCAGTGGAGGTAGCTGAGCCATAAATAATAAGGCCATAGTCAATGATTGAGATTATGGAGCTCTGTATAGCTATTCTCAATGCCGCTTGATTTAGAAATTGACGGTTACGGAATAGTATTCAAGGCGTTGGTTCACTGTTTTAGCAGTGTTGTCAATGGGTTGCAAAGGTGAGCCTGGTCAAAGTGATGCCAAGGTATTTGAAAGTATTTACTTGGTCCAGTGTAATTCCCACAGAGGTTTGTATGGTGAGTGGAGTATGCCTATTTTTGTTTTGATGATTGGAGAAGAGCATGGCTTTTGTTTTATTGTGGTTTAGCACAAGTTTACTATCCAGGAACCACCTTTCAACACTAGAGAAAGCAAGTTGCAGGCTTTTTCGTAGGGAGTTTGGATCCTTGTGGGAAGAGAGAATTACAGCATCATCAGCGTATAAGATTATTTTCTCCTGGCAGATATCTGGGAGGGAGTTAAGGAACAGGCTAAAGAGGAGTAGTCCAAGAATTGATCCCTGTGGTACACCCGAGAGAACTGGTTTGAAGTCAGAGAGTTCATTAGAGATTTTTACAGCCTGTGACCGATTGGACAGGTAACTTTTTACCCAAGCACAAGGACCTTCGGTCAGGCCTAGGCTAGAAAGTAGAGGAGGTAAGTAGGCCATGATGGACTGTGTCGAAAGCTTTGTAAGATCGATAAAGACTGCACCTGTTTGGCACCCTTTGTCCAGGGCTGAGTGGACTTCTCCAGAGAAATCAAGTAAGGCTGTTGTTGTACTATGTCCTTTCCTAAAGCTGTGCTGTTGATTACAGAGTAGATTGTATTGTCCAGGTAATCAGAGAGTTGGTCTGCCACTATTCGTTCAAGTGCTTTGAGAGGGAGGGAGTATTGATATTGGTCGATAGTTTCCTGTTGAGGTTTTGTCCCCTTTGTGCACTAGGCGTAACTATGGCAGATTTCATTTGTTGGGAAATTGACTTTGGCAAAGTGACAGATTAAGAATTTTTGCAAGGGGTGAATTACTTCATCCAGGGTGAGAGACAGGATTTTTAGATCTAGCATGTCACTACTTGTTCTGGATTTGGAGCAGGCCTTTCTTATTATTTGTGTGCTTGGCACTTTGATTTTCTTGAAGTAAAATTGTGTTTTATCACGAGGGCTGTTTTGTGATACTAGGCTAGGCACAGGTAAGTCCGAGAAGAAATCTGGGGGAGGACCCACTAAGGTCTGTAAATGTCTTATTAAGCGCATCTGCAATAGACTTTGGGTCAAGTGGTGGATCCATCAACTTTCATAATGGTAGGTGGACGATTTTGATTGTTTACCCATTATGTTCGGATGTTGTCCCAAAAGCTCTTCCATCCATGGGTGGATTCAAGGGCATTTGGAAATAGGTGCTCTTCATTTGCCTAATTTTGTGAGGTACATCTATTTCGTGCCTGCTTGTATTTTAGAATATCATGAGGTGAGCCTGTGTCTCTGGCAACTGCCCAGAGGTGGTCCCGAACTGAGCTCGGCAAGTAGTTTGGCAGTAATCCATGGATTTGATAGCACTTTGATTTACGTTTTTACTGGGCGTATAAGTCGCATGCAGAGTTGAAAGATTTAATGAAGTATTCTAGTGTGGTATTAATATCAGTTGATTCAAAGATTGGCATCCAGTCCTGTTGTAGGAGATGGGTTTTCAACTTGATAAGATTCCCATAAGGCATACTCTGCTTGTTATAACTTTGGGGGTGGCTTGAGAAATTTATTAGACCAGGTACAGGACACTGGGAGTGGTCACTGAAGGAGTCAGGAGGACTTTAATGTTTTTATCCGGTCAGGGTGATTTGTGAGAACCCAGTCAATAAGGGTGCTTGTACCAGTTTTGTAATTTTTCCAGGTGGGGAGGTTACCATCTGAGTCAGGTTGCTGCTAGGATGTCATCTTTGTAAGAGCCGGTGTCAGAGGCAGCCAGTTTATGTTGAAATCCCGAGGAGGAGGAGCTCTCATTTCAGAGGGCTGCAGACTAACAAAATCAAGTACAGACTTAATACTGGCACGGTGGTCTTTTGAGGGATATAGACTACGCCACTGTGAGAACTTTGTTTTGTGCACCAAGAAGCAGTTTGATAGGAGGAGTTGCATCTTCGTATTGTGGGGGGTGAAGCTGCAGCGTTGATAGGAGAGGTTGTCCTTTATGTAGATACACATCAGCCCCACCTTTCTTGCTTGCCGGTCGAGTCTGAAAAGATTGTAGCCTTCAAGCGAGACCGCATGATCCGGGTGCTGGGAGATAGCCAGGTTTCCACAATGGCTAGTATATCAGGGTTTTTGTCCAGCGAGAGTTTGAAGAGATGCCAATTTGGGAAGGAGGCTGCAGATATTTAGAGTGATAATGGAGACCACTACCAACTTTCCTTGTTTTTGTCGGCTTCAGTGCAACAGGACCAGGGTTTGGGTGTATTCCACCAGATATTAAAAGTAGGAGGAGCAGGGTTTCAGCGATGCCATTCTGTAGTTCATAATAGGTTGGAGTGAGTTTCTGCTTGTACTTTTAAGATGCTTGGATTGTCTTCTGGAGTCCCAGTAGAGGGTGATCGTTAGTGAGTTATAATGATGTGGCAGTTTCAATTAGGAAATATGGCTCTTTGCACCCAGGTATTAATTGGGTGATGTTTGTTTAAGACTTCCAGAGTAAAAGCCATGGTACAATGTTTCGGGTAGTAGTATAGAAAGGTGAGAGTAGGTGGAGGGGTAGGGTAGGCGGGGGGGGATTTGGCATAAAGGGAAAAGGAGGGTGAGGATGAGCAGGAACAGGTGGTGAGGACTAAGCCAAAGCATTTTTTTAGCGAGGCAGGAGACAGCCGAGAAGTAGTGTGGGCTAGGCAGTCGGGGGGGTGGCAAGCAATAGGAGGGTGGTGGGCACGGATTTAGTGGGCTAAGGTGGATAGCTAAGACACCATGGTGAAGTACAGAGAAAAATAAAAAAAGACTGGGAGGGTTTGGTGCCAGAGGGTTTAAGAGAAGTACTATAGTACTGTTGAGATCCAGGATCACATAATATGTTAAAGTTCCTGAAAGGTGATAAACTGTGGCCTGGGCATATGCAATGTAAAATCCTTTGTCTATATGTTTCTTTTGTTCTTCAAAAGTCCTCAGCGATAAGTACAATACCTTGGGAGTAGGTCAGACAGTAGGCATATGCAATGTGTGAAATCCTTTTGTCTGTATGTTTCCTTTGATCTTCAAAGTCCTCAGAGACAAGTACAATACCTTTGGAAAAGGTCAGACAAAAATGTTGATTCAGTCACAAAATGTGTTAAAATTCCTTTATTCTTTAAAGTCCACAAGTGCAGTTGCTTTAAGAGTGGTCAGATGAGAATGTTGAAAATGTTGATTCAGTTGCAGGACCCAGCATCACCATGTTTGTAAGACTAGTTTGTAAGGCTATATGCCTTCCTTGGGGAGGCTTCAAGAAAGTTGATTTAAAATTAAAAGCTGATACCTGATGATGCGATTTGCAGAAATTCAGTCCAGGAGACTTTCACCAATGTTGTGTGCAAGAATGGCACAGGTATTCCCAGCAGAAAAACATGTAAATGAACAAAAACTAACCTACAGACACAGACAAGCACAAACAGCCACCCACACAGCCCCAGGAGGAGGAGGAGCTAAGAGTAGCTTAGAGTAGTAGAGGAGCTAAGGGTAAGCGGTGAAGAGGGAGAAAACTGTGCTGAGAAGCAGGCTAAGGAGGGGAGGAAGGTTTAATAGGGGATGTGAGTCATGGAGAGGAGCAGAGGTACAGGAGGATGGTTAAGGAGGGTTAAAGCAGGAGCAGTAAGATGAAAGAAAGTTGTGTAAGGCAGAGGCAAAGGAGTAGAAGAAGGAGGAGTGTCATATTTCTTTTTGGGGGGGCGAGATCTAGATATATGGGAAATGACGGGTGAAGCCTGACTGACCAATGAGAGTGGTTCAACAGGGGATCAACAAAGTGCGAGTGTCAGAGGATCAGTGGGAGTGTGGGGGGGGGAGACAGTGAACATGAGAGGTAGGAGGGAAGTCCTCCTAACCAAAATTTAGAAATGAGTTTGGCACAATGAGTGAGGTGCCTGTTGGCAAGCGGTGGAAGGGACAGGGCATGGTAGAGGTCATAGTGATGGACCATCAAGGGCAAAATGACAGAAGTAGTTAAAGAGAGTGTCCAATCTGGTTAGGTAGGATTTGGGAGCGGCACCGTAGACTACATCACAGTAGTCAGCAAGCATTTGTCAATGCCGAATGTTTGCTTTCTGGCATTGGCATTGGTAGTGTAGAAGTTACAGCGCTGCATAATAGGAATGGCAGCGAAATATTGAACTGAAGCCAACCCCACCACCACCCTGCAGAGAGTGACAGGCATTGGGGTGTGCCTTTGGGTTGTCAGGCATAACAACCACACCATTTCACCACACTCTACCCTGTAGACACTAAATGAAACACTAAAACGCTGAAACATTTATTGCACTATTGGTACAAATGAAACTTGAGCTGTGTGTAGTTTGTTGAGGATAGTAAACACACAAATATATTTTAGTTTGGGAAACTGAGCCCTGCAACTAACCGGAAGCAGGAAGAGAGGTTGTAGTTCATGAATAGAGTAAACGAACTACAAACTAGTTTATTTTAAGTAGTTTTAAGTTGTTTTTAACTTTTGGCACTGAAAATCACCAGTCAATCCTTTAGGCAGACTTGTGGGCTAAAAATAATAACTTTAGCCATTTTTTAACAAAACGAGGGGTCTTGGACTACTTTCACTAGAAAATAGTATAAAAATAGCCACTTAGGCGAGCGTGAGCGAGCCGAGTGAGCGTGATGGCACGGAGTCACAGCACAGAGACACGCCAGATCGCAGGTCTGCTGTGTCCACTGGGACACTGGGAATCACTGGGGACAAGCTTTTAGAAGCTCAAGCAAAATGGGAAGTGGTAAGTCGGCCCAAATTTAAACATCTAATAGGTCCTTACTACTTAACTACATAGAACAAATACAAAATAACAAAAATGGCCCACACAAGGCAAAAAAAATCAAAAGGAAAAAATCATGCTGAGAATGCTTTTGTACATGGCCGATGACGCTAAACACAGAGTTTACGTGGGTGATAAATGTACTCAGAAATTTTGAATTGCAAAAGAAAGTACTTGAACTCGAGGCCAGAATACAGACCTATAAAGATATTTCTAAACTAGAAGAATATATAGATGAGGCTGCATGTGATGTTAGTAGTAGATAAACGCTGATCTTGAACAATTCAGTTCACCTAGATAGTACTAACGTTAAAAATGAGACTAATGGGGTACCTCAGTCATTTATCACAGTAGATGTACTTAATAGATTTGAATGCCTTACCAAAGACGATTCTGTAAACACCAGAAATAAATCACCAAGTGAAAATAAAACATCTAACAAAATAGAATGTGTACAGGTACCAAATGAGGTATCAAGTAGTAACATAACTCTGGATAACCCCACCTACTTCGCTGGAGAACAATTATCTGATGAAAATAAACTGATAGAAAGGGATATTTTGATAATAGGGGATTCAATTATCAGGGGTATAGACACCTATATATGCTATAACCGTAATGAACATACTACAGTTAGTTCTTTACCTGGTGTCAAAGTACATGACATAGTTGCTATGATACATGTTTTTTTGAAAATACAGTCACCCCTAGTCATCTTACATGTGGGACCAATGACGAGGGCAAAACAAATTGGAACCCATGAAAAGGGACTATAAGATCATAGTTGATGCAGTAAGGAACTATGGTGGGGAAATCATAATTTCTGGAATAACCCCAATGCAGGGTGACAAATCATTCAGGAACACAGAGATATCAATAATTAATGGTAAACTTAGACAATACTGTGTGGAAGAAGGGATTGGTTTTATGGACAATGACAAAACCTTTAGTAGAGCTTCCTTATACAGAAATGATGGTGTTCATCTAAACTATGCTGGAGTCAGGATTTTGGGAAAAAAGGTTCTGGAGGTTGTTAAATTCCATTTAAACTGGATAGGAAGGGGGGGACAGAAAACAAAAACTTAAACAATAACCCATCTTCCCTTGTAGATATTTCAGGGTGGAATGCTATTCTGATTAATGCACAAAGCTTACAGAACAAATTTGATGAGCTAACAATAATCCTACGCAGCAATCAAGTTCATATAGCCTTGGTCACTGAAACATGGTGGGATGAAAATGATGTATGGGACAAGGAAATTGATAGGTATAAACTCTTTTCTTATTGTAGAAAGTATAAAAAGGGGGGGAGGATTGGCAATTTATATTCACAATGATATTGCTTCAGAAGAACTAAATGGATGGGCAAAATTGAACTCCTTTGGGTTCAACTAACGCAAGTAATAGACCTAAAATCACATTAGGACTACTATATAGGCCACCATCTATGTCACGTGAAGACGATAAGGATTTTATTGAACATTTTGAGAAATTGGATCCAAACACTAGATTATTGATAACCAGAGATTTTAATTTACCAAATATTGATTGGTAAAAGGCAAGGCACTTGTCCCTCAGAAAGGCAATATATTGATATAATAGATCATAGGGGTCTTGACCAGATGGTCCAGGAGAATACAAGGCAATAATATTCTCGATTTAATCCTTACTAACATGGGAGACATAGTAAATTCGGTGGCAGTGTGCCCCATTAGGTAGTAGTGACCATAACATTGTATCATTTAGTATAAAGGAAGTTGAAATTAAGAAACCCATGGAGCTACTGTAAAATTAAACATGGGGAAAGCTGATTTCATAACATGAAGATTAAATTGAATGTTGGATTGGAATTTGAATTTGATAATAAACCCATTCAAAATATGTGGGACCTCTCAAAGCTAAAGTAGAGGAACTAACTACAGAATTTGTCCCTGTAATTATCAAATACCCTATGGACAGAGCTATAAGACCTGCCTGACTCACTACAAAATTAAAAGTTAATAAATAAAAAGAATAGACTATTTAAGAAGTTAAAAGTTCTTAAAACGGCCAAATTACTCACTGAGTGTAAGGATTGTCAAAAAAAAGTTAAAATTAATATAAGGAAGGCTAAAATCACACATGAGTACAATCTTGCTAAGAGAGTGCAGGATAATAAAAAAGCCTTCTTTTCTTATATAAATAACCGGAGGAAGACTTTCAATAGTATAGGTCCCTTCACTATCGATGACGGATCCCCAGTTTCAAACCAACAAATGGTGAATATTCAAAACAAATACTTTTGTTCGGTTTATAACTCAAACAAAAATGATACATTCAACACAAAGCAACCTCTTGATCTAGAGATGATAAGATTGATCCCTGATAACATATTCAAACAGTTAGATGGACTTAACCCAAACAAATCCCCTGGACCAGATGGTTTGCACCCTAAAATCTTAAAGGAATTGGCATGGGAACTGACCCCTCCTTTGACACACATATTCCAAGTATCTTTAAATACTGGTTCTGTCCCTTATGATTGGAAGTTAGCAAATATAGTACCGATCCTAAAAAAGGACCTTGTACCCAACCAGAAAACTTTCGGCCCATAAGTTTGACATCAATACTGGGAAAACTTATGGAAAGCATAATTAAAGACATTTTAAAAGAACACTTGGAGGTACAGGATATGATGGATCCTATACAGCACGGGTTTGTGAAGAATAGATCATGTCAGACTAATTTACTGTCCTTTTATGAAAAAGTCAATAGAGTACTGGACATTGGCAACCCTGTGGATGTGGTCTTTCCCGACTTTGCTAAGGCCTTTGATAAACTGCTACATAAGGAATTATTGTTAGTGTTGGAAAATGCAAAACTTCCCATCAACATATGCAGATGGATTTCTGATTGGCTGTGGGAAAGAAGACAGAGAGTGGTCATAAACGGGGAGTACTCTGACTGGGCCACGGTGACCAGTGGTGTGCCTCAGGGATTAGTATTGGGTCCCACTTTGTTTAACATATATATTTCCTCCCTGAAGATTAGGAACAATAATATATGGATGCAAAAATTTGCCGATGATTGCAGATTGGGTGTGGTCACAAATAAAGATGAACACATAGTAGCTTTACAGTACACACTGGACTCAATACATGAATGGACAATTACAAATAAGTTAGGGCTAAACAAAACCAAATGTAAAGTCATGCACATGGGGAAAAATAACATTGAAGCAACTTATCAAATAGACAATATTACTCTAGGGGCTGAAACTGAGGAAAAAGATCTGGGAATTACAGTGACAAAAGACCTGAAATTTAGAGTGCACTGTAGAAACCAGTTGAGAAAGGCTAACCAGATTCTAAATTGCATACTTAAGTATACAGCATGAAGAGATAGGAATGTGATGATGCCTCTATACGTTGCTTTGGTCAGACCCCACCTGGAGTACTGTGCAAGGGTTTGGTCACCCTATAACAAGGAGGATATATTAAATATTCAGAGAGTACAGAAAAGATTTACTAAAAAAGTAAAAGGATTAGAAAAAAAACATATTATAATAGACCGGTTAGTCTAAATCTTTATTCATTACATTATCGTAGAACAAGAGGAGATCTATGTTTCCTATACAAGAGTATGGAAGATGATAAGTTATTAAAAGAACTGGGGTTCATATATAAAATAGGGAGAACTAGTACAAGGAAACACAATAAACAATTATACCAACAAACCTGGGAACATAATTTTCGGAAATATTGGTACAGTTTAAGAGTTATGCGATCCTGGAATAACTTACCCAAGGAAACTGTAAATAGTATAACTATGAATGAATTCAAAATTGGGATCGATATGTTTTTTGGAGACAGTAAATTTTTATGTCAATAAGAATTGGAAGGCGAGCCTTATAGGATGGTACTACTATCCTCGGCTTGAATAAACCTATGAAACCTATGAAAGTGTCACAGTGTGCCTTGGGGTCTTTAGCCCTCATGTGCACCCCATTCCATCAGAAAATATGGTGAGATGGGTGCGGTACAGGAAAATGGGTTAACGTTTGGGCCAAAGAGTCCGAGGCACACCTTGATGCCTCTCACTGGCTGCAGGGTGTGGAATGGTATGAACATTACAGGCAAGAATCCCAAGTCACACCCCTGATGCCTGTCATTCTGTACAGGGTGGGGCGTTATGGTTGGAAACCCTAACGCCTCAGGCATTTGTTGGTATTTTCACCCAAATTTTCAACATGTTTTGTGACCCCACCTCATGAACAGTGGCAATATCAGTTTGTTAGTCAAAACTGCTTTTGCACAGTGACTACGGCATTTGGCACCACAGGTGCAAAACACATTCTGAACAGGATGTGAAAATGACAGCTGCACTGTTCATGGGAGGTGTAAAAATGGCAATGTTGAAAATCTGGTGTAAAAATCTTAAAAAAACTGGTGAAGTCACGAGCGTGCATAGAAACTGTGCAACACACACCTGTAATGTAACTAGTTTGGGAATTTTTTTACAGCAGATTGTTAACACAGGCATTTTGAGGCCTCCGATCATGAACAGTGTCACTGTGATTTTCTTTATCTGTCCCGAACAATGATTTCCCACAGTGACCATGCATTTCTGCGCTGAAAGTGTGAAAACACATTTTGGCCATGTTGTGGAAAATGAGAGCCATACTGTTCATAAGGAGGTGTGGAAAAATGCCACTGGTGAAAATCTGGACTGAAAATATTACAAATTCATGAACTTATGAGGGTGCGTGGAAACTGCGTAATGTTCACTCATAACACAGTCATTTTATGGAGTTTTGTCACCAAATTTTCAACATAGCCATTTTAAGACCTCTGCTCATGACCAGTGTCACTGTGATTTTCTTAATCTGCCCCAAACATTGTTTTCGCACGACTGTACCATTGTACACTACATGCGGAAACAAATTTTAAAGCAGAGATGTAAAAATGGTAGCTGTACTGCTCATAAGGAAGTGCGGTAAAATGGCACTGTTGAAAATCTGGTGTAAAACATTACAAATTTGCAAACTAGCCAGAGGCGTAGTAGTAACTGCTCAACGTGCGCTCCCAAACAGTCATTTTGGGAATTTTTCACCAAATTTTCAGCAGTGCCATTTTAACACCTCTGCTCATGACCAGTGTCACTGTGATTTTCTTAATGTGTCCCATACATTGATTTAGCACATCGACTGCTCTATTGTGCGCTACATGGGCGAGATGTGAAAAATGACAGCTGTACTGCTCATAAGGAGGTGTGGTAAAATGGCAATATTGAAAATCTGGAGTGAAAATATTGAAAATTTGCGAACTTACGAGCATGCGTAGGAACTCTGCAACGCATGCTCGTAAAACAGTCATTTTTAGGAATTTTTTCACCAGATTTTCAACATAGCCATTTTAAGACCTCTGCTCATAAACAGTGTCACTGTGATTTTCTTAATGTGTCTTGTACATTAATTTCGCACACCAACTGCGCCATTGGGCGCTACATGGGCAGAAACACATTTTGGGTAAGATGTGAAAAATGACAGCTGTACTACTCATAAGAAGGTGTGGTAAAATGGCAATGTTGAAAATCTGAGTGAAAATGTTGAAAATTCGTGAACTTACAAGCGTGCATAGGAACTATAGCATACTCATAAAACAATCATTTTGGAATTTTCCACCAAATTTTCAAAATAGGCTTCTTGAGAGCCCACCTTATGAACACTGGCAGTGTCGTTTTATTAATTGGTCCCGAAAGGTGATTTCACGCAGTGACTGCGAAATCACCCTTCGGGCCCAAATAACGCCATGACAGTGACAGCATTCATGAGAAGGGGTCCCAAAAACCCCATGTTGAAAATTTGGTTTAAAAATTCCAAAAAATGCCCAAGATATGCAGAAAAGTTGAAAAAACCCTATCTATTACATTATACAGCTTACCGGCATTTCCTCAGTTCACAGTCGGTTTTGAAGAGTGCAGACGTGTTCCCGGTCCACCGAAGATTGTCGTGCCAGACTCCAGAGGTAAGTATGGGGTGTGGGGTGTGTGGGGAGGCAGGGTGCGCAGTGGGTGGGTGCGGTTGGGGGCAAGGAGACTGCGAGGGACCATTTTTTAATTTACAGTTTTTTTTTAATTATTAAGACGACATGGGACGTTTGCCACGCTGGGGTGGGCTCCCAGCGTGGCAGCTGTAAGGCTGTTTTGGGGGGACTGGAGCCGATGGGGCATTGGGCACCCCTGTCAGCCAAACGGATGTGTGCCACGCTGGGCTGGGCTCAAAGAGTGGCAGCTGTAATCGCTGTTTGGGCTGGAGCCACGGGGTTAGGCACCCCCGTCGGCCATACGGATGTGTGCCATGCTGGGGTGGGCTCCCAGCGTGGCACCAGGAAAGCTTTTTTGGGGGGGACAGCGCAGAGCCGACAGGGCATTGGGCATCCCGTCGACTGTACTGTATGTGCGTGGGGGGAGCGCGTCAGCACACAGTATGCATGCGTATGTGTTGAGTGGGGGAACTCTGCTCACTGAAGTGGAGCTCTCCCTTTCAACTGTATGCCACTGCATTTTCAGCTGTCATAGACAGCTGGAGCAGTGAATGGCACACTGCGACCGTGCCTGCAAACACACTGACTGAATTGGAAGAGGCTGACACACCTCTGGAAAACTGGGATGATGGCACTATGTTTCTTGCACATGCGTGCAAGCAAACATAAAATTGGGGAAGATCATCTTCTGGACTAGTTCAGGCCATGGCATAGGAGGGATGCAACTACAGTTCCTGAATAAGCCACCAAGCTTGGGGTGCAGTTATTTTAGGACAGCATCAACGTGGCAAGAGAAGTTGAGGTGTTGGTCCAACCAAACCCCAAGGTGTCTGAATGAGGAGGTGTCCTCTAGGATTGTCTCATCAAGGGTATAGAAAGAAGGTAAAGGGTGGAGCCTAGTGAGTCTCTACCTAGTGCCAAAGG
The DNA here is from genome assembly GCA_016271365.2 of Neoceratodus forsteri. Lineage (NCBI taxonomy): Eukaryota > Metazoa > Chordata > Ceratodontiformes > Ceratodontidae > Neoceratodus > Neoceratodus forsteri. The sequence goes on along the minus strand of CM028133.1, from coordinate 76,452,954 downwards.
TCATGGAGACAGTCTTTTCGGCATTTAGAAATAGCTGATGTGAGGCTAACCTGGTAGAAGTCATGGTGAAGGGTGGGGCATTTGCCAGAGGAGAAAAGGACGGTGTCGTTGGCATACATATGGATAGAGGAGAAGGGAGTAAATACTGAGGGCAAGTCATTTAGGAAACTGGAGAAGAGAATGGGTTCAAGCACTGAGCCCTGCGGGATTCCTGTGGAAATAGGGAGGGGGAGAGAGATTGTATCCTGGATCTTGACTGATTGTGTTCTGCCTGAGAGGTAAGCTCTAAACCAGTTTTGGAAAGAAAAAGATCATCCAGCAGCCATAAGGGAGTCAAGAAATAGGGCATGGGAGACTGTGTCAAAAGCCTTGGCGAGGCTGACAAAGATGGCAGAGGTACTGAGGCCATTATCAACCAATGCAGACTCACCAAGGGAAGACTCCGTCCACCTACATCCATGTAACAATGGATGTCAAGAATTCATGGGGATGTGTAGTGGACTTCGGCAGCACAGGGACCTCTGGGTCCTGCACTTCCATGTGGCCTCAGACACAGATGCAAAGGGCAAAGAATTAATCTCTCCATCCGTCTCTGTCCATCAGATACTTCTGACTAAAATGATTCTTCCCATTCTTGACTATGCAGATACAGTTTACTGCAATGCCCCCTCCTCCATGCTTGCTAGACTAGACTCTCTCGCATGCATTCTGTCACTTTGCCTTACACGCTCCCACCTGGACCCATTACTGCTCCCTCCTCTCTACCCTAGAACTCCTTCCCCTATCTCATCGACGTTTCATCCACTTTATCTCCAAGTACTGGTTCAACATCTCCCCTCCTACCTCTCTAACCACCTCACTCCCACCCCCTCCACATCCTACTCTCTCCATTCTAGGGACACCTGCTCCTTCTCTGTACCCAAGCCATCCTCAAACTTTGGCAGATCTACTTTCGTCTGTTGCCTCCTATCACTATGGAACTCTCAACCTCCCATCCTTCTCAACTCCTTCTCTCACCCCTCTGTCAGGTCTCAGCTGCACCTCCTGCCTTCTCCTACCTGCCCTCATGTCAACTGACAGCATTTATTCACTGCAATTTATACTATAAACATAGTAGGATGTGTACTTGCTGCTCTGTATGTAATTGTCTTGCTTACTTACTTGTTGTAACTGCCATGTATTCACATGATTACTATTGTACACTGTCTTAATACACAAGTGTTCATTGCACACTGTAACCTTATTGCTCTTGTAATTGTCAATGCCTTGTTGTTGCTACTTTACTGCTCAGATATTGTCATTTGTTTTGTTTTTTTTAAATCCACTCTCCCTTATCTCCATGGGTCGCACCTGGAAACGAGCCTCAGCTCAGCATGCTTTTCCCAGTTACCAAATGTTAAAATAAAATAAAAAATAAAGATGAAGCACAGGGCTCTCTTGCACCCACAGTTTCAGAAGTGCAGGGCCCTATACCAAGAGAAAAGTCCCCATCACTATATGGTACTTGGGGCCATGTGGGCAACCCTGCACCTACCCTTCCCAGGTTGGGGCTGGTGTCATATGGCAGTGCCATCCCCACCAGCCTTGGCCCATCCAGCTGGGTTACAGAGCTCACCCCTGAACTCAGCTCACTGGCATGGGATCACAGAGCATTACCTACTGGGGTAAAGGCTAGTACTACACATAGTGTTTCTTAATATATATTTTTTTTAAGATAGTAATTGTATGACTCCCCTTTATAAACATGACATGTAGCATTTATAGAACACTGGCCAAAACATCATTTTGCACCACATAAAAACACAAAAACCCATATCATCCAGGATTTGAAAAATGATACCTGCCACGTTTATGAGGTGGTGTGAAAAAATGGCTATGTTGAAAGTTTGACGTCAAAAAGAAAATTAGTGAATTTATGAGGGAATGTTGAAATATTTCGACATTCACTTGTAACTTGGTCAGTTTACTGTGTTTTTACACCAAATGTTCAACATAGTTTTACTATGAGGCAAACTTAAGGCAGCTAGTAGTAGAATCCACCTGAAGGAGGCTATACTGAACTTGGTGCTGACCAATGGGGAGAGGATCACAGATGTCGAGATGGGCAGTCCCCTTGGTTCCAGTGACCACAGGACAATATGGTTTACTCTAACTACAATGGTACAGGAAAGTCATACAAGAATTAGGGTTCTTTCAGGCGGATCAACTTTAAGGAAATGGGGGGACAGCTTAAAAGTGCCCTAGCAGCAGAAGGTACAGGGGGAGATGTGGAGAAACAGTGGTCTAGACTCAAAAGAGTCATAACAAAAGTAACCAAGACACCACGTTAGAATGTATAGTAGGAGTAAAAGAAATAAATGGCCACTATGGTTCTCGAAGGTAGTGGCTGAGAAAGTAAGGGAAAAAGAAAGGCCTTTAGGAAATATAAGGAGGCTTAAAAGGATGAGGACATGGAGAAGTTTCTGGAGAAACAGAAAGAATCAGGGAAAACAGTCAGACAGGCTAAGGCACAGACAGAGGAAGGTATAGCACAGGCTATTAAGAAAGGATACATGACCTTCTTCAGATACATTAACAAGAGGAAAAAGACCAGAAATTGTATTGTTAGGCTGAAGAAGGAAGGAGGAGGGTAGGTGGAGGATGACCTAGAAAAGGCTGAGATACTGAACAAATACTTTTGCTCAGTGTTCACCAGAGAAGGGGAGGGTGAGGGACCAAAACTCATTAGGAGAGGTAGTCAGGAGAGGGAGGCTGACACCAGTCCATTCACTATGGAAAGAGTCCTAGAGGAACTCAGGTAAATAAAAACAGACAAAACAATGAGGCCAGATGTGATTCACCCCAGAGTATTAAAGGAACTCAGGGACATACTGGTAGGTCCACTGACTGACATTTCCAACTCATCTTTAGAGACAGGGAGGTACCTGAAGACTGGAGGAAGGCAGAGGTGGTCCCTCTCCACAAGGGTGGCAGTAGGGAGGAGACAGTAGGCAGGAGACAGGCAATTACAGACCTGTAAGCCTGACCTCAGTAGTGGGGAAGCTAATGGCGTCCCTACTTAAGGAGAGGACTGTGAAGTTTCTGGAGACTAGCGGGGCACAGGATCCAAGGCAGCATGGAGTCTTAGTGGGAAGGTCCTGTCAGGCAAATCTAATTGATTTCTTTGACTGGGTGACCAGGTTGGTAGATCAGGGAGGGGTGGTGGATGTGGCCTACCTGGATTTCAGCAATGCCTTCGACACTGTCTCACATAGGAGATTGCTAAATAAATTGAGAAACCTTAGAGTGGGCCCCATGGTAGTAAAATGGGTTGATAACTGGCTAAGGGACAGGACTCAGAGGGTGGTAGTAAATGACATAAAATCAGAAGAGACGGCGGTGACAAGCAGGGTGCCACAGTGATTGGTGCTAGGACCAGTCCTGTTCAATGTCATCATTAGCAACATGCAGAGCTTCTGAAGGGAAAGGTATGCTTGTAAACGGATGACACCAAGACCTGCCACAGAGCTGACACACTGGAAGGGGTGGAAAGAATGAGAAAGGATCTAAGCTTATTGGAAAAATGGTCAGGTGTATGGCAGTTGAGTTTCAATGCTAAAAAGTGCAAAATAATGCACCTGGATCACAGGAATTCAAGACAGGAGTACAGGATGAATGGGGGGTTCTGGCCACCACAAGGCAAGAGACCGCATCTTAGGAAGGATATAGACAGGATGGAGGCAGTCCAGAGAACGGTGATGAAAATGGTACATGGGCTGCACCAGAAGCCATATGAAGAAAGACTCAGGCACCTTAATGTCTATTCATTGGAGGAGAGGAGAGAGGGGGGATATGATAGAGATAGTCAAGTACCTTAGGGGTATAAACAGGGTACAGGAGGGAAGCATATTTCAGAGGAAACACTGCCCAAGCACAAGGGGACATGACATGAGGCTGGAGGGAGGAAGACTCGGGGAATGTCAGGAGGTACTTTTTCACAGAAAGGGTGGTGGATCCATGGAACAGCATTCCGGTGGAGGTGGTGTGGGCTAAAGCAATACGGGGATTCAAGAGTGCATGGGATAGACATAAGGGTATCCTGGAGATGGGCAGAGAAGGCATGCTGCATATCAAATTAGGATCTGGGCTGTCAATACTGAGTAGGGAAATGGGCAGACTTGGTGGGCAGTATGGTCCTTATCTGCCATCAGATTCTACATTTCTGTGACCTCACTTTATGAACCTGGTAAGTGAAAATTTTCAGATCCTGCCTGAAACGTTATTTTGCAGAGAGACTGCAAAATCACCTTTTGGGAGGGATCTAAAAATGTTGCCTGCCTTGTTCATGAGGTGGGGTCACAAAAAAAACCATGGTGAAAATTTGGTGTAAAAAATATTAGCAAATGGCAGAGTTATGAGTAAAAGTTCAAACCCCATTGAGTAAACATTAACACATGACAGAGCATGGTTCTACGTGAGAATTAATCCATGCGGGGGGGGAGGGGCATAAGGCCACAGGCCTGCCTCCAACCACCTAGGCGTGGATTAATTCTCAAGTAGAACCGCACTCTGGAGTTGGTTAATGCACTTGTAACATGTCTAACAAAAGAAAAGTGTTTGGCACTCTTGGACAATCGTGCAGCTCTGTTTTCTTAGCCATGTTACATAGGGAATTCAAGAGAGGTGGTAGGAGGAATGCTGTGAGGCACACGAGTAGCAGCAGGATCTGGAGTCAGAAGACTGCAAGACACGGCATGAACCCTAGGATACTGACCAGCCACTACCACTTGTGGCATGGTGATTAGGGGAGGACAAATTCCCTCTGTCTGTGTCTTGCTCTACGACATGCAGCTTCCAAGGGCAGATTCTCTCTTTCTGTATCTCGCTCTATGGTTTTCAGTTTGCAAGGGCAGTCCTCTTCAGGAGCCCTCAAAGCAGGAATGTGGCTTTTTCATTGGAAGTGCAAGTCCACTCTGGCAGCTCCCGACCCTGCAGCCTCCAAGGACTCGGGAAGAGGCAGCATGTGTGAAGCAGTGGAGACCTCAGTGACCTGTGTGCGGGTCTCTGGCTCAAGGCTCCCTGTGATTGTCCAGTCACACTGCTGCAGTGTAAAATCGGGTCTTCTGTTGACTTTATGGAGTGTTGAGTGCACTGGTGTTGTTGTTTATTAGGAATAACTATTGAGTATATGCTCATTCACAATGGCAACCTAATATTCACATAAAATGTATACATTCAAAGTCAAACCATACAATGTATAATAAACAGATATGCATAAAAATATACATCACTAATTAAAACATTTACAAGCCTGGATACATGAAAACAAGTACTTCTTTAGTGAGGATACAGACAGGGGTTTTATAGTTGGAAACCTGAAATGGCATGGTAGCCTATTCCAAAATGCAGGGACCAATTGACTGAAACATTGCATAGCCCTTTTTGTGTAAGTCTTACGGACAATTAACTAAGAAAACTGAGACTTTCTTAACAGTGGAATAATATCCTGGATTGTTAACCTATCACTCAGATATTTGGGTATAAGACTCAGACCAGATTTATACACAAATAAAATAGTATGTATGTCCCTCCTAGTAGCCAAAGGAACCCAACCCAGGGAATTATATAGGTCACAGTGATGAGTAGTTATAGGACATTTTAAAATGAATCTAGCCAATTTATTATAAAGTACATCCAACCTATGCAATCTATCAATATGAGGCACCACCATATAAAAAGTCACCATAATGAAATAAAGGCAAAATGTGTACCTAGATTATGTATTTCATGGTTTTGGAATGCTGCAGAACCTTGCAGGTGGTCGACTGACACTGAGGACTTCTGCTTTTTTCTTTCCTTTGTTCCAACCTGTGTCTACTTACTGGGCTCTTTCCTCGCTTGCAACAGATCTTCCTCTCACTGGAGCCAACACCACCTGGGGGCTGCAAACAAGGGGTAAAGAGTTGGCTGCACCCCATGGTTGCTACTGCGCCAGTAGCCCAAACAAAGAAGACACAAGAATTGGGTGCTAAATTTGAATCAAGCAACAGCGCCCGATTGGATCTCCACCTGTAGTGACGCACCGACTCAGGCCATCCCTAAAAGCCTGAGCAGAGCCTCGCTGAAGCCAGTACAGACAGCTGCAAAACCTTGCTGGGGTGTCGAGGGAGACCTCACTGCAAGAGGAACCCCCCCCCAACTGGAACACTTGCGGCATGTGGAGCAGAGGCCCCGACTCTTAATAGTCAGGCCAGGTGGCCTCCCACGCTTGCACAAGACCCCCATCTCCCCTGCACTGGAGCAGGCAGATGACTGACACTGAGGACTTCTGCTTTTTTCTTTCCTTTGTTTCAACCTGTGTCTACTTACTGGGCTCTTTCCTCGCTTGCAACGGATCTTCGTCTCACTGGAGCCAACACCACCTGTGGACTGCAAACAGGGTAAAAAGTTGGCTGTGCCCCACGGTTGCTACTGCGCCAGTAGCCCAAACAAAGAAGACACAAGAATTGGGCACCAAATTTGAATCAAGCAACAGCGCCCAATTGGATCTCCACCTGTAGTGATGCACCGACTCAGGCCATCCCTAAAAGCCTGAGCGGAGCCTCGCTGAAGCCAGTACAGACAGCTGCAAAACCTTGCTGGGATGGCGAGGAAGACCTCACTGCAAGAGGAACCCCCCCAACTGGAACACTTGTGGCATGTGGAGCAGAGGCCTCGACTCTTAATAGTTGGGCCAGGCAGCCTCCCACGCTCGCACAAGACCCCCACCTCCCCTGCACTGGAGCAGGCAGACAACCGACACTGAGGACTTCTGTTTTCTCCTGCCCACCCACCCCGTTCCCATCTCCCATTAAATGCACATTTGCCAAGCCCACTTGATCTGCTGAGCCAATCATCCATGGGCAAGGTAGGGAACGCTTGGCACCGCATACCTGCCCCTCCTATGCTCTGGACCCAACCACTGCTTCAGACTTTTATGCAGACTACGAGCTCTGGTCCTCAGCACTGTGATCTCACTAGTGCCCCTCCTGAATAAGGTCTGCACTAATACTCTATGCTAACGAAACTACAAGCTATGTAATGTTATTCAACTTCTTTCAAACTGCCAGTACTACCACTCTATGCTAACATAACTACAAGCTATGCAATGTTATTTTACTTCTTCTAAATGCCTCCAGCTATGTAATACTATAAATCTCTTCTGTAAATGCACTCAAGCAATACCTACTAACCACTCAAAACAGACCTAATAATCTGTTGCTAAGCTGTGTCTCTTTTGAAAGTGTGTTTATACTGCCAAATCAAAGGATTAGTTAGCTGCTTCTCAAAAAACTCTATACTAGACAGGGCAGACCAGTCTGACATAGTACAAAACTACTAAACCTAAGGGTAAGGGCTGAAACTGCTGTCTCTGCCAAACATAGCTAGCCCAAGGCAAGGGTAGTAAATTCTTCTTCTTTCCCCCCAGATTGCCTTGCCCAAAGGCTAGCCAAGAGGCCCAAATCCTATAACAGGGGAGTTGATGGCTCATTACCTGATAACGCTAATCAATAACTGTTTCTAAAAGCTCAACTTGAGCCAGGGGTGACCCCCCCCATGGGCAAAGCTAGACCAAAAGGAGGGATCTGACCCTAGCTAAACCTAAAACCAACTTGACTGGTGGTACACTTCTACTGCTGCCCCGATCAAGACTACACAATGGCCCATCACCAAACGCCTGCCCCAGCCCCAGCACCCTGAGGTGCACAAGATCTAAGCACCCACCTCCTAAATAGGGGGGGTACTTCTTGCTTTAATCTACTCATTATCTCTACTTTGGGTAGACAGGATCATCGACCCTGGTCATCCTGAAGCATGGGGCCATCTGCATACTGGTCCCCCTACTTAATTTCCATAATGGAAAGCTCAGTTCAAGCTGGCTTGCTCTATCGTCAGCTCACGAGATGATAAGAAAGGGCATATGTTATGACCTATTCTACTTTGCGGGAAGGATGAGTCGAAGAAACCCACTCACCTTACCTAGCCCTAAGCTTCTCTGCCTGATAGCTTGTCTGCTTCTCCTGGCAGGAAATATTCATCCCAACCCTGGCCCTAGCACCACCAACATCTCAGTGTCATCCCCTCAGGACCCTCACTGGATGTCTGCAAAGGGTCTTAAGATAGCACATAGGAATGTATGTAGCATCAGACCCAAAATACATGAAGTCCAAGCCTGGCTTGACCTATACAAGCCCGATGTCCTAGCAATCTCAGAAACCTGGCTAAAAGCCCACATCCTCGATCATGAGGTCCAGGCACTGGGCTATAGTTCCTTCCAAAAGGACAGGGAGTCCAGAAAATGGGGAGGTGTACTAATCTATACCAAACAAGACCTAACTGTATCACCTCTAAGCCTGCAGCAAAGCCCCCTCTCCGACGGAGAATCTATATTCATCCGCATTACCCTTGGACGTACCAAGCAAATTACTATTGGGTGTGTCTACAATCCTCCAAAGACAGCCCTCCAATCCCTCGAGGTCATCACAAATGCCTTGATCTCATAAGTCTGAACTGAGCTTATCATTTTAGAAGACTGCAACCTCAACTGGGCCCAGGACCTGGGTCATGCCCTGATGTCACTGACCCAAGAGGCAGGACTGACACAAGTAATTTCTGAACCAACCAGACTGAACTACAAAACTGGGAATCACACTGCCCTCAACTGGGCCCTGGTGTCCAACCTTGCCAACACCTAGCTTGCAGTGTACTATGGCAGACTCCTTGAGTGACCATTTCCCTATCTTCTGTATCTGGAAGAACAGGCACCAAGGATCCAGCCCAGAATCCTCACCACCTGGGACTACACCACTTGGGGGGCACTTTAATGATTACCTAAGCAGTCGGGACTGGAGCTCAATAACACTCCTCCCTACTTCATCGAGGCCTCCGAATTCCAGGACCTACTATATACAGCTGCCAACCTCTTGCCCTCTAAAAAGACCAAGAGCAAAGGCAGCGGCTACAAATGGATAACCCTATCCCTCAAATCCCTAATGATTAGACAGGACAAGGTCTGGAAAAAGCACAGGCTCTCTTCCCTTCCGGCTGACCTTGTTACATACAAAGCACTAAGAAACAAAGTTAAGAGTGCCATTAAACTTGCTAAAAGGGATTACCTCACAAACCTCCAGAAAACCAACTTAGGTAACTCTAAGCAATTCTGGAATCATGGCAACGACCTAATCAAGGACAACAAAAAGACTGAACCTTGCCCCATTGTGGTCAACGGTCAGCTCATAAGTGACCCCTCACAAATAGCAGCTGCCCTTAACAACCACTTCACAGACCTCGAACCCTACAAGGCTGGGCAGACCTCCCAGACCTCTGCGCCGAACGTAAGTGTACCAACTCATTATGAACGACACTCCTTCCACCTGAGACTAGTAAAGCAAAAAGAGGTCCTAGCCCTCCTAAAGGCGCTGAAAGTCAAAGGCTCAGGGGGACCCGATGGGTTAAACCCTCGGCTACTCAAGGCAGGGGCCACCTCCTTATCTACACCCTTGACTTGGCTCTTAAATAGATCACTAAGGGAAGGAATCATTCCTACCCAGTGGAAACAGGCCAATGTGGTCCCAATCCACAAAGCTGGCCCCAAGGAAAACTTAACTAACTACCGCCCTATCTCCCTGCTCTGCACACTTGTGAAGCTACAAGAAATGCTTGTCTACAACCAGCTCCATGATTACCTGGAGGCTCATCAGCTTATAGCTCCCTCTCAGCACAGTTTCAGAGCCAACCATGGGACTGATACCACCCTTATTAACTTCTCAGATGAAGTACTCAGAGCAATGGACAAAGGTATACCTACAGGTGCAGTCTTCATAGACCTGTCCAAGGCATTTGACCTTGTCGGCCACAATCCCTGCTTCAGAAACTGAATAACATGGGCCTAGCCCCCCAATCTCTAAAGTGGTTTGAGAGCTACTTAACTGGCTGGACACAAAGATCCTCCTGGAAAGGAGCTATGTCGGGACCACTACCCCTAAAACAGAGTGTACCACAGGGCTCAATCCTTGGCCCCCTCCTATTTTCCTTATTCACCAACGATCTGAGCACCTACTATGGGGAAAGCTCGGTCATCCAGTATGCTGATGACACAGTCATCTACCGATCCCTGGGGACGTAGCTGCTCAGGGTCCTCTCCTCCAAAAGGACCTCTCATCCACTGAGGCAGGCTGAGAGAGAGAACAGAATGCTACTAAACGCAGACAAAACCAAGGCGATGCTGTTCGGGCCCAGATCACTGGGTCATGACAGGACTGCATCCTTGCACCTTACCACACTCTCTGGAAAAATCATCAATGTAGTGCCCTCCCTTAAATACTTAGGCCTGACTCTTGACCAAACTATCACATTCAAGGACCACGTGGACCAGATCACCAAGACCTTACACTGTAAACTTGGAACCTTGTACTGACTCAAGGACCAGCTAATCCCTGAGGCTAGACTATCCATTGCCACAAGTGTCCTGCTCCCTACCTTGACCTATGCTGCACCTATCATACAGAGCATGGCTAAATGAGAGGTCTCGAGGATGCAAATCCTGTACAACAAAGTGGCTCGGTTCGCTACCCAGGACCATCCGCGATGCCACCACTGTGATACACTGGCCCAGCTACACTGGCCCTCCTGACCTGGGCCACCTGCAATATCCCCTGCTCGTCCTGGTGTACAAACTACTAAAACTGCCCGCCCCTCCCAGCATAGCAGGAACTATAGCAATAAAACAAAACCCTAGGTGTCTATGGACGTCAGAATGAATGCTACTGACAGTCCCCAGAGAAAGAACAAATGTAGGTGGCAGATCATTCTCCTCCCTAGCCCCCAACCTGTGGAACAACCTCCCACCTATGGTGCAGAAGGCCTCCTCACTCATGAACTTCTGCACCAGACTTAAAGCACATATGATTGCCATAAGCACATGCCTCTGCCACTGCTCATAGCTGCCTCCAGCTCCCACAACACCCCTCTCAAAAGGAAAAAGCGAGCTAACTGAGGAACCTTCCCAATATCCAGGGTCCCCAGGTTCCCCAAACCCTATATACTATCTCTGGCATGGGAGGCTCTCTTCTGCCAAAAACTTCACAACAATTTGTCATGCTTAATACTAGGCCTAGCAGCATTCTAGTTAAGACTGTGTCATGATGATAACCATGTATGCAAACTGCATAAGTAAGCTCTGTATAATCCTGTAACCAACTGACTAACCACTGTATTTTAAATGTATTATCCCAGGTCCCCTGAAAAGGGACCTTCAACAGTGGGCTCTACCCGGTCTACCAAAATGTAATAAATAAATAAATAAATATAAATAAGCCACCCCTTTTCCCCGCCTGGACAACTAAATTATCTACATTAGTATTCCCTGAACCTAAATGATCCAGCCAATACCCAAGATGTAAGTGTATGTACTGCTTAGTGCCTTATTATTAGTTGTAGTAGTCTGCTGCAGTAATGCTGAACAGGTTGCACGCCTTGTTGTTTGTTAGCCCAAATGTTATTTAGCAGTGCACAGTGCCTTGTCCTAAGCTCAGAAAATTAGTTTAGAATTTAAAAGTACATTCTGGGGCTCCACGTTTGTTAGGGCTTGTTACTGCTGCGCATGTATCACCTGAGCTACCACCCTAAATCTCCCGCTGCATACTAATTAATTTTCTCCTCACTTTACAGACGGGCTCGCCTCAAACAGCTCAGTAAGCTGCCCATCATGCAACAGGCGGATCTCCTTCGGCTCCTATCTGAGCATGCCAACACTGGGAGCTGTTCAGGTAAAGCCATCTCCTGAAGTGTTTTTTGCCTCAGATTCCGACGGACTCGTGGCTTCTTGCTCCCCAGCCGCTGATTGTTCTCCACTTGACCTGGCTGGCTAGGTGTTAGCCCCGACGACGTCAAGATCGCCTGCCCCACCCGCCCCAACCACCCACCCACCCAGTGGACGGCTGTGTGTGTGTTTTTGGCTCGCTGTGTGCCACTTCCTGTGACATCACGTCCTGTGTGCCTGCACCTAAGTCTCCACTTTCCCATTTGCAGGTTATAACTGCTGGCCACCAGTGGCACTGTTCCCCAACGCCCAATTCCTGCTTTGCTTCCACTGGCCTCTAATTCCTATTTCAGGGTCTCCCACTCACCGCCACAGCTCTCACCTCATTCTTTCCTCCTAAAACTCTCCTCTTGCCATCCATGTCCATCACTCCATCTCGCTCCTCCCTATCCTTCTCCCTCCTTTAATATTCCTTACCCCCCAGAGGCGCTAGATGCCGATGGCGAGGCTGTTCTTATGTTCCCATTTATCTGCCTGCAATCCGCCCCTCTTCTCCCCTGACCCTCCTCCCTCCACTTTCACTCCCACATTCTGCAACACTATTTCATCACAGTTTGTATGGACATCCTCTCACCCCCGCCCCTCAGGCATCCTATCATGCTTGCTTTCCATGTCTGTGCCACTCTCCCTATCCCCTGTACCACTGACACCCCATCATCCCCCAACCCCAGCCGGCCGGAAACTCTCTTTCTGCCACTTACTCCCAAGAGCAGCTCTCCTCCTCCTGCTCCTGTTCTGGCAACATCCATCCCAATCCAGGCCTGGCACACTGCCCCCTTGAACTGCGGGACTCCGTATCGCATCTATGAACATTTGTAGTCTCCTTAAAAAACTGGATGCATTACAATGCTGGGTGATGGATCACAAACCAGATGTGGTTGCCTTGGTTGAAACCTGGCTGTCTGACTCAACCTCTAACTCCCAGGTCTCTTTCCCTGGCTACACCCTCCACCAGCTGGACAGATCTGGTAGGAGAGGTGGGGGATGTGCCTTCTTTGTAAAGGACCCACTCATTGGACTAGCCCTTCCTCCCCCCTGACCTTGACCATAATGCCCAGGCCCTTACACTAAAGCTATCCTCTGACCCTGCTAGGGTCCTATCTTTCTGACTACAGCCTACATACTTCCAAAGAACCAATCGCAAGGTGCTGGCCCACTAATTGACTATCTCACCTCCTTACCCAACCCTCTGACCAAATCCTGGTGAGTGACTTAAACATTAATTGGCTCTGCCCTCATTCTCTTCCTCCTGCATGGTGCTTTTTGCGCGGCTGTTGATCTATGCCAACTAGTCTCCCAGCCCACAAGAATTAACCCCAGAAGGGGCTCTAAGTAACACCCTAGATGTAGTCCTCACTAACAGACCAAGCCACATCCACAATATCCAACTACTCCCTGACTGCCTTAGTGGGACCATTCCCTGTTCTCTTTAACTGGGTTTCCTTCGCCCAAGCCCACTGGGGTTCTAACCACCTTCGGAGGTGACTTAGACCTTATGGGCTGAAAGACCCTAGCATTACCTCTCACACATACAGACTAGTCTCCATTGCTAAACACACCAAACGTTGACACGACGCTGGCCTCTTTGTCAACACCTTCAACTCTGCCTGTGACATCTTTGCACCTATGACTGCCTCGTAGGTCCAGAGTAAGACATGCCCCTGTGGGTCACCCCTTCTCTGTGACTCCTTTTAAGCAGCTGGACAACCTGTGGCACCTTGTTGTTGCCAACTGGCCGCCTTGTTGATATATAGACTTATGCTGCAGCTTGGAACAGGTGCACCTGGGCTATCCGCAGAGCAAAGGCTGAGTACTACTTCCTCCTCCTTTCCTCTTGGGGGAACCCCAGGTCCTTCTGGGACAACGCTGCCAACTGAATGGTGATTCTCGTCCCCCTCCTGCACTTCTCAACGCCAATGGTTCTGTCTAGTCTGATCCTGCCCTCATTGCCACTCATCTCAATAACTCCTTTACTGATCTTAGCCCAGTGCTCCTGGGCAATTTCTTCAGTCCCCACCCCCAGGTCCGCACCTCCATCACTCGCCCCTTGTTCCACCCGCGCTTGTGTCACTACTCAAGAGGTCAGGCCAACCTGCTTAAAGCCTTAAAGGGTAACACCATCGGGAACGACTCCCTTGACCCTGGCTCCTACGCGCCAGGTCCTGGACCAGGTCATCTCGCCTATCACCTGCATCTTTAACAAATCCCTCTGTCTTGACAATTCCCCGCTGTCTGAGGGTCGCCACAGTTACCCCTATTCAAAGGTGGTGACAGAACTTTTCCAGGTAACTACCGGCCATCTCAATCCCACTCTCTCAAGGCCTTGGAGAAAATTGTGCCACTCCAAATCTCTGGCTACCTCTAAGTACAATGTTCTCTGCCCGGAACAACATGGATTCAGAGCTGGCCATACTACCAATACAGCTCTCCTGAGTTCGCCAATCCTCCACGCAGCATTGGACGCTGGTTCCATGGCTGGTGCGGTCTTCATTGACCTGTCTAAGCCTTGATACCATGTATCGCATCCTCTCCTGTTAACCACCCTTGACCACCCAGGCTTTGCAACTGGTCCAATCACCTGGTGCACCAGTTATCTCCTCAGCTCGCCTCAATGTGTGAAAGTTAGTGAACTCTCTCTAGCAACTGCCCTGATCCGGCCTGGAGTCCCCCAAGGCTCTATCCTGACCCTTCTTCTCCCTCTTCCTCAACTCTCATACTTCCAGCAAACGCGCAGGTAAAATCCTGCTCTATGCTGACGATGCAGTCCTCATCGCTTCTGACAGTAACCCCTTGTCACTTCAGAATTCTCTCCAGCTTGCCTACGATTCTGCTGAAACCTGGTTCACTGAGCACCGACTCATAATCAACCTAAAGAAAACCAAATCCATGCTCTTCTGCCACCCCCAAAATAAATCCAGCAATTTTCCCCTCACTATTCTCTCCTCCCTCAATATCCCCATCGGACGTGTACAATCCTATAAATATCTTGGCTTAATCTTTGACCCAGCCCTCTCCTTCCATGGCCACATCTCCGCCTTTGAACACCACCGCCCAACACACGACTGGGCATTCTCTACCGGCACAAAAAATGTCTCCCTGACACCCCTCCACTTGGCTGTCACCTCCTCTGTCATATCTCTTATCGACTATGGCCTTCCGGTCTATGGGTTACCGATCTGATCTGTGTCTGTGCAAGGTTCGCTTTATACTTACAAAAGCCTGCAGACTTATAACTGGTCCCCTAGACTTACCCACACCTGTCAGCTGTGCTCCTGGCTACCCTACTCAGCCTGGACAAACGGCTCATGTATCAAACTTGCCAACTCACCTATAAAAGCCCTCCATGGCCTATCCCCCGGCTTATCTGACTCAATACGCGGGCCAATCCCACTGTGAACATCCACAGCTCATCCAAATCGACACTGATCATTCCAAGAGCCAGGACCTCGCAAGGCCAAAGGGCATTCCCGTAGAGAGCGCCCTCCTGGTTTAACTCACTCCCTGCCGTTATCTCCGAATCTCCATCGTTCGTTGCTTTAAATGCAGTCTTAGAGATCACCTGCTAGTCTCACATGGATGCCGCTGCCACTAACAAAAAAAAAAAAAATGTCCCCCCTCCAACAACGCCGGGCGAAGCCACACTCCCCCCTGCACCCACCCTCCACCCCGCTCTCCCCTTTCCGCCTGCCCCTAGTCCCCACTCCCCTCATACCCCCATTCTCCTTACATCTCTCCCCACTAACCTCATCCTGTCTATTTACTCTACACTTGCACTGGAACCAACTGTGCCTGTTATGTTACTTGCTTGAACTTGTATTATCTGTTGTCTTCTGTGCCACTGTCTGTCCTTCATGTGACAAGGTACCTTTGTAAATGAGCCTCTGGCTCAAAGGTTGTTAAACTGATGTTCAAATAAAATAAATAAAAAAATGATATTTGTATGATTTAACACATTCCAAATATGTACCTGATAAATCAGATATCTCTAATTTGATGTCCAATTTTAACTTAGAGGCCGGTCCAAATAAAATAGACTTCATTTTAGAAGTATGCAGTGTCAGCTCTAAATGTCAAAAGAACTTTTACAATGAATCAAATTTAGATTGTAGGGTAAACTGGATTTCCAAGATCGAGTTACCAGAATAATACAGGATTGTATTGTTCGCATAGAGGTGGTAATTTATACCCTCCATGTTTCTACTAATATTTTTTAAGTAGATTAAAAAGTGAAGCAGCCCCAGTATTGATCCCTGGGGAATGTCTCTTACCACTTTCAAAAGAGAAGAGTCTGATCTATTAACCCTGGTATACTGGTAATGATCACTCATATAAGAACAAAACCAGTCTAATGTTTTCCTACTTAATCCTACTTCAGATAGTAAATACAACAAGGACTGGTGATCAACCATGTCGAAGGCCTTGGATACGTCAATCAGTATGGCTCCCATATACTGTTGAAGATTATTAGCCATGCCGATATCATCCAAGACCCTCAACACAGAGACCACCGTACCATGAATCTTCAGAAAACCAGACTGGAATTCATCAAATAAGTCCTGTTTTGATAGGTGGTCAATCTACTGATCCACTAAAATTCTCTCTAAAACTTTACTAACAACAGGGAATAACGATATAAGCTTAAAATTGGAAAGTAGGCCAGGGCTGCCACCGTTGAAAATAGGTGCAACCCTGGCACACTTCCAAGCCTGGGGAAAAGTACCCAAGGTGAGAGCTCAATTAAATAAATAAGTCAAGGGGCATGCTATGTTCAGAGCAGAGTATTTCAACATTACAGAAGAGATACTATCAGGACCACTAGTTTTACTATTCTTGAGCCCCAATAACCTCTCTATGACTTCATGGTGCTCAATTACTTTAAAAGAAAAAGAAAATTAATTATTATCTATGTTAATACATGGATTCTGTAACCGACTCAAGGTGTCCCCAAAAAAGTTACTAGCTTCACTAAAAAAGATGTTAAATCTACCTGCAACACTCTGACCAATTGCAAACGTTTCTTCAGGGTCTAGTTGGATTACATGTTTGTGATTAGTAGTACCATTTAGATCTTTAATTAAAGACCAGAACTTAGATTGATTTCCTTTAGCCTCTGTGGTCTGTGTCCTAAAATAAGTTCTTTTTGCAGCCCTAACACCTGCCACATTATTTCTAAGTTTCCTGTACTTTTGCCAGTCACATACAGTACCTGTCTGATGGGCGACACTCCAAGTTTTTTTTTTCCCCGCTTAAGTTTTTGCAATGTAGTGGAAAACCATATTGCTGATTGTGCTTTCACTCCTTTGAATTTTAAAGGCATATGTCTATTACAGATTTGTATTAACTGCTCCTAAAAATAGCCCCTAGTGGTATCGAGATAGGGAATCCGTTCCAAACGTTCCCAGATTATTCCATCTATATCAGCCATAAAATTAAGATAATCAAAATTCTTAAAAGAATGAAATGTTATATATCAAGCTGGTCCCTTTACTTTACTGTGTCGCCCAATACAATATACCACATTATGATCACTAAACATATTTACAGTAACACCTGCCTCAGTGTATAAATGAGGATAGTTAGTTAGTTACAATTACATCAAGTAAGGAAGAATCATTGAGATTCCTTGTATTAACATGAGTAGGTTCAACTATAAATTGTGATAATCCTAAATCCACTGCAATTGATTTTAAGTGTTTGGATTTAAGGGGACACAACCAATCTGCATTAAAATCACCTAATAATAAAAGCTCATGAGTTAGGGGAAAAGGATAACGTACAGCAGTAATAACAGATAATTGACACATAGGAAAATGAGGTGGTCTATAACCCCCAAATATCAATAGATGCTTTCTCACATGAAGTTTTACTTCAACTGCCAAATATTCACAGGTCTTATGGCCCACCTCCAGGAATAAATATTTTATTATAAATTTATCTGAGTAATAAAAAAAATAAACCCCACCCCTTTTATTTCTATCTGCCCTCACTAAATTATATCCTTGTATCTTTAAAAAAGTGTCCTGCCACTGACACCTCTGACCACAGATGCAGCAGGCACTCGCATCCACTTCCCCACCGTGGCTCACACCTCACTGCTCAGCCCATTTGGTCGGCATTGAACGGAGCGCATGTCAGCAGGGAAGGTGAAGTCTGATTTTTGTGTGTTCTCAAGGGGGGGGCCTCGGTGCAGCAGCCACACATACACATACACATACACATACACAGAAGACTGGTCCTCTCCTCTCCTGCCAGGATTCACACAGAATAGATAGCAGTGTTAGTTTACGCCCATAACAAGATGGTATCAAAATTGCTTCACGGGAGGTGGACTGGGGTAGCTGAGTGGGGAAACACACACAGGGAACTGTTTGGGGAATTTCTGCAGGTCTGTACTATGTTCTTCAGCTGTGGATGATTTAGGTACTGCAGGAGCAACTGTGGATTAATTGAGAATTAATCCATGGTCATCAGCTGTCTTTGCACTTATCAGGTGCAACCCTTTTTGTTAGCTATGTTACAAAGTAAATTAAACTGGACTTACCTTATTTTTAAAAAAGTTGCTGGTTCCACTAGCAAGACGTGTCTTTGATCAGAGAGTGGATCTACATTGTGGGACATGTTCAGGTTAGTGAGGGTGTGTGGGGGGGCTGGGGTGGTAGGTGCTGAGTGGGAGTTGGGGTGGGGTGGATGGGGTGTGGGGGGGTCAGATTGGTGAGATACCTTTTTCTTTTTTACAGGTTCCTTTAAAAAGAAGCATTTGTCAATGACGAATGTTCGCCAGTGGTACTGCTGTTGTACCAGGTCTTGCTTGTATACATTTTTACCATATATTTACCCAGGATAAAGCACATGAGATGCAATATCTCATTTTCAGTGGTATCCTGCTTTGAAACATTGTTAGATTGTAATTACCCAGGATAGAGCAGCTTAGATGCAATATCTATTTTTAAGTGGGTTTCCACATTCTGACCCCAAATGTCCAACAGTCTTTTTATAACCTGACATTATGATCAAGACTGGTGGAATTTTTAAAATCCCATCTGAAAGGTGATTTCACTGTACAACTGTGGAGACAAGTTTTGGAGGGGATTTGAAAAATGCACCTGCTACATTCAGGAAGTAGGGTAACACAAGGGATATGCTGAACATTTTGGGCCAAAATCTGCAAAAAATAAAGTTATGAGTAGATACTGGAACAATTCGTTTCCTCATAACTTAGTTGGTTTTTCACATTTTACCCCATATTTTCATGACCACTCCCTCTGAGCATGACAGGTGTCATTTCTAAAACAATGGCTGAAATATCATTTTGTGCCACAAGTGTTAAAACACATTTTTAGTAATATTTGAGAAATGACAGCTGTCATATTTATGAGGTGGTGGGAAAAAAAATAGCTATGTTGAAAAGTTGGGGTCAAAATACTGAAAATTACCACAGTTACGAGTGTGCATTGAAAAACTGCAGCATAGACTCTTAACTTTGTTTTCTCATATTTTTACCCCATATTTTCAACATAGCCTTCTTATGACCATACACAGCCTTCTTAGGAGCCCACTTCATGAACAAAGGTAGAGAAAATGTTCAAATCCTGCCCGAAAGGTGATTTCACGTTACAAGTGCAAAAACACATTTTGGCCATTATTTGAAAAATGACAGCTGTCACATTCATGAGGTGCTGTGAAGAAATGGCTATGTGGAAAATTTGGGGTTAAAATATTGAAAATTACCAAAGTTATGAGTCTGCATTCATAAATTTCAACATAGGCTCATAACTTTGTTGGTTTTTAATATTTTTACCCCAATTTTCAACATAGCCTTCTTATGATTCCACCTCATGAACAAGAGTGGAGAAAATTGTCAACTCCTGCCCAAAAGGTGATTTTGTGCAGCGACCGCAAAATCACCTTCCGGGATGCGAAAACACATTTTAGTCAGGATTTGAAAAATGACAGCAGTCACACACATGAAGTGCTGTGAAGAAATGGCTATGTTGAAAATTTGGAGTCAAAATATTGATAATTACCAAAGATACCAGCTTGCATTCCCAAATGTCAATATAGGCTCATAACTGTTGTTTTTTAATATTTTTACCCCAAATTTTCAACGTTGCCTTCTTATGACCCTACCTCATGAACAAAGATGGAGAACATTTTCAACTCCTGCCCAAAAGGTGATTTCACACAGTGACCATGAAATAATCTTTCGGAACAGATTTGCCTAATTTCACTGCCATTGTCCAGGAGGTGAGCTCCCAAAAAAGGCATGTTGAAAATTTCAGGCAAATATATTCATAAATGACCAAGTTAAGTTCAAAACCCCATTGAATTACATTGAACCACATACCTGATTTCCACAGTTCATGGTCAGACATTGATGAGTGAAGACGTCTGTGATCCAGAGAGGATTACAGCATTGGACCCTGGTGGGTAACTAAAGACTTGGAGGGGTGGGTGGGTGCTGAGTGGGAGGCATGTCTTCAGTCATCAATGTCTGACCACAAACTGTGGAAATCAGGTATGTGGTTCAATGTAATTCAGTGGGGAACAGTACCGGCTGCGACATCAATGGATGGTTTTCTTTTTACAGGGTTTATTATTAAAAATATTACTAGGGAGGATTTTCTTTATTCAGGTTGCAACACTAGGGGATTGAGCACTCCCCAGTGTCAGTGTTATATCTGGCAACACTGGGGCTAGGCTCCTTGGTGTTGCACAATCAAAACTGGCAGGGTGGTGGGTAGAAGCCAGCATGGGGGGGTTGGGCACACCCATGCCGGAAGATTAACATGGGTTGGGCTTGAGGGGAAGGGACAATTATGGCAGGGTAACAACTGACATCGATGGACAGTTTTCTTTTTTACAGGATGTAGTTAAAAAAAACTATGAGGGATGTTTTTCTTTATTTCAGGTGGTTTCACTGGGGGATTGGTCATCCCCAGTGTCAGTGTTATGTTTGGCAGCACCTGGCATGGGCTCCATGGTGTTGCATTACTAAAATTGGCCGGGTGGAGGGTAGCAGCCAGCACGGGGGATTAGGAACACCTGTGCCAAGATTAACATGGGTTGGGCTTGGAGGGTGGCAGTTACAGTGGCGGCTGCAACAGACATTGATGGATGGGTTTCTCTTTTGCAGAGTGCACTTAAAAAACTACAAGGGATGGTTTTCTTTATTTCAGGGGGTGACACTGGGGGATTGAGCACACCTAGTGTTGGTGTTATGTTTGGGGGGGTGGGTGCTGATTGAGAGGGTTGGGTGGGGGCAATAAGGGCAGGGCAGCAACAAACATTGATGGACAGGTGTCTTTGTTGCAGGGAGTAATTCAACCTCAGCGGTCTGATCATGACAGATGAGATGTGCTTGTTGGGTGGCATAGATCAAAGGACAGAGCCAACCTGTGATTGGGTCAGCTCTCTCCTTTGAAATACACAAAGATTCTGCCCAGCAAGTCAGGAACAGCCTGGCTGGTGATTGGCGTGACACTGACAAGCCCCTTACAGACCACTCTGCATTAGACTGACAGTGTCAAATCCATCAGAAGCCACTCTCCTAACAAAATGTTCACTGCACGTGCGCACACCCTGAAAATAAAAATAAAATACATCAAGAGACTGTTTTCTGTTTTTTCAGGGCTACTGTGTTGGATCCAACACTGGGGATTGGGACCCCAGTGTTACTTTAACTGTATGGCAGCAACAGGGTGTGCACCCCAGTGTTGCCACCTATTCATTGCAGGCCGACCAAGAAGGGATACCGGGGGTGGGCAGTCTGGTCCAGTCTGGTCCATTTTTCAAACAATGTATTATTGGGAAAACATGAGGGAGGGCTGGTTCAGCTGACAGGAGGAGAGAATTCAAAATGCAAAGGAAAGAAGGAAGAAAGGAAGGAAGGAAGGAAGGAGAGAGACACAAAGAGAAATTGATTGCTGAGAGAGAGAGAGAGAGAGAAAGAAACAGAGATAGATTGATCACTGGTTTACTGCTCGCATACAAGCCAGCAGCATGTTTCCATCTGTGGCTGCAAATGCCAAGAAACCCCCACTGTTCTCATACACTGAATGCATATGAATGGCTCCTCCTCCTAAGCTGGGCAAACTGGATTTTGGGGTGCCCAGAAAAACTATTTCAAAACAAACACCAGAATTTAGATCTTGTTTAATTAGGTTCAGGGTTTTTTCGTTAAACAAATCATTTTTAGGTATTTTCCAGGTTTTTAGTTTGGAAAAAATGGCAGCCGTCACAAACTGAAAAAAAAATTAGTTAGTGAAAGCCGTTTTTGGTTCTTGACAACTTATTTTTTTTAAAACTTTCTTTATTTTAGAAGTTTTTCCATAAGAGGACAAACTGACGTACAAACATCTGTGTTCCTTCTTTGTAACATACTCGTACTATATACAATATAGGTAGGCAAGGACAACTAAATTATCACTTATATGGTGTTCATATTTTTACATGAGAGGGCAGGATCATGCCATCTAGTTCTTATTTCACACAAAGCCTTTAGACATACTGTACCTGTCTTTATTCTTACTGGGTCCAAGCCTGAACTCACTCAATTACACAGTTAAATGCTTCAATTTCATTTATTATTACCTTCCCCTTCAAGAATTACAGCTGTTCGGAGAGTTTTTTGATTCCAGATGAGATAAAATTTATTTAAATTCAGGCTCGGACTCACTCAGATTTAACTAGTGGTGGGGCTACAGCAAATCCAGTCTCCCACATCTCCCATATTAGGAGTGGTTCACCTGACCATGTGTTCTAATATGTCCTTGTTTATCTTAAGTTTAAGTTACATTAAGGAATAAAGTCCTGGGACTCATTTGACATATAAATTACCCATCTCCTCCAGATTAATTCGAATTTATTATATTTTTTGTTAAGTGTTGCCGTCATGGCTTTCATTCTGTATATACAGATCATGATTTCATGCCACATCTGTAGATTAACCTCTTTTTGTGAAAACCAATTTTTTGTTATTGCATTTTGTGCTGCCAGACAGGCTATTTTAAGGAATTTACTTGTATAGGGATCTCTATATCCTTTAGGGTATTCCATAAAAAAATACAGCAATGGGGTTAATTGCAAATCAGGATCCACAATGGTCTGTAAGGCCCGCTGCAGCCACGCCAAGAATTCTTGTAGTTTTGGGCAACCCCAGAAAATGTGTCCCATTGTTGCAGGAGAACAACCACACTTTCTCCAACACCCTGTGGCTCCCACCCCCAGGTAATTCCCCTGAATCGCAGGTGTCCTAAAAAATCTAGTAAACATCTTCCATGCAAATTCCTTCCAGTTTATGGCCGATATCTCCCATTGTATTCTCTGCGTTGCCCAAATCCATTGCTCATCCTGTATCTGGAGCTCCAAGTCCACCTCCCAAGTTTTCCTAATAGTTTGGATAGAGTCCCCCCTCCATCTAAGCAGTGCAATATATAAAACTGAAATTATATGTTTTTAGGGTGGGTTCCCCTCTATTGCAGATTTTAAAATTTCAGCTAACTGGGGAGGTGGTATTCTCCTATGTGATATCTGTGCCTGAAGTGATCTAATATAGGCCCTAACCTGGAAGTAACGAAAATCTATCTTGCCAGGGAATCTTGTGTCTAGTGACTAGCGTTTGGAAATCCAGGATCTCCTCTCCTTCTAGGAAATACCAGATTAAATGCAGCTTTTTCTCCTCCCATTTTTTGTATCCCTTATCCCATCTGGTAGGAGCAAAAGATGTCAGATATGGTATTGATAACAATCGGTATCTCCAATCTTTAGCCCTCTTATCTAGCATAATTTTATGCCAAGTGTTTAAGGTGGACTCTGTATATGGGTTTATTTTCTCTCTTAAATATTTATCCCCCTCTTTGTGAAAGCAAGATATTCTTTACATTTGTTATGCCTCCTCCATACAGTTCAACAGATTTCCATCTGGCTATGTATGAGTGGTCCATCCAGTATAGGGCTGTTCTTATTTGGGCTGCTTGATGGTATAATTTTGGGTTGGGTGATGATAGACCTCCTTCCCTCCTTGGGATCTGAAGAGCGGAGAGTCATATTCTCAGCTTCCTCTGGCCCCATATAAAGCGAGAGACTCTTCTGTGCAGTGTCATGAAATATGAGTCTGGGATGGGCAGAGGCAGCGTCTGACTTAAATATAATACCTTAGAGAGTATCACCATTTTGATTGCCTCTACTCTTTGTACCAGCGGTATAGGAGTCGGAGCCCATCTCTCCAAATCTCAGTTCTTGACAACTTAATGATACAAACTGAAAATGCTCTCATGAACTGAAAATTTTTTGGTTCATATCAGAGGGTTATCCAAAACCCCTACTAAGCATGCTCAGAACAGCTCAGAAGAAAACTAAAATTCTTATAACTCTGGAACCATTTAATATTTTTTCACAAAACCTTCAAAAGGCAGTACCTCAGCACAGGCTGCTTCTACCCTGAACGTTTTGTGAAAAAATTCTGTACTGTCTAGGCTGTGCATGAGAGCAAAATAAACCCATGTTATGAAAAAGTAACTTTTCCAAAAATAAGGGTGTCTAGATCTTGGAAACTGCACAAGGTACCATCACAAAACTTTTCAAATTTTGACACTGCCAGTTAGACACTGGATGCAAATTTTTGGACTACTCAGACGAATGCTGCCAAATTTTATTAAGGTGCAAAAAATGGGTTTAACATTGAGCACTACACTCAATCCTAACTATACTGGCACTACTGAGTCAGTTTTATATATATATATGCATATATTTCTTTATACTGTATATCTATCTGTATATATATATATATACTGTATATATATATATATATATATATATAAAATGGCGAGAAAAATCTAGAAATTTAATTGGCCAAGAAACATCACCTGACTGTGTATTAAACCGCTATAAACTTTTATTCAGATGCAGAGTCTCATTTTCTTCCACAAAAAAAAAAAATAGAGAAAGTAAACTAAAAACTAGAACAACAATACACAATATGCATTAAAAATGGCACAACATGCTTGCAAAAAAGGAATAAAATATGCAAAAAAGGAAGCTGAAGAAAAATTAGTGAAAAGTGCAGAAAAGGACAACTATAAGGCTTTCTATGCATACGTAAAATCACTTAAGAAATCTTAGAGTTATGTGGGCCCTCTAACAATGGATAACAAGGTTACTTCATCTTACGCAGAAATGGGCTCCATTTTTAACGAATACTTCTGTCAAATGTATGGAAAGAAATCCCCTAATAACTGTGATAACAACTGCCCAAATACTAACTTAGTAGAATTTGAGTTAACTGATATTAGACAATGTATTATAAATTTGAAACTTAACTCATCTCCAGGCCCTGACAGAATTTCTGCTGGGATGCTACATATTATTCTTGACTACATAATTTATCCCCTAAAAGTATTATTTGAGACATCCATAAATACAGGTGTGATACCCAATGACTTGAAAATGGCATATGTTGGGCCAATACACAAAAACGGGGATAGGGCTAATGTTAAAAATTATAAACCAATCAGTTTAACGTGTGTCATTTGTAAAGTTCTGGAAGGGCTGGTCAAAGATAAATTGAGTGCCTCGCTCGAGTTACAAGACTCAGACCAGCACGGTTTCAGGAGAGGCAGGGGCTGTACCACAAACTTCCTATGTTTCTATGAAAACATTAGCAAGGCTTTAGATCAAGGGGAGCCATGTGACGTGATCTTTTGGGATTTTAGTAGAGCTTTTGATTTCACCCCCCACTGGGCAGTGATAGATACATTGAGACAATTATAGGCTGACAATCTTTTAATAAATTGGATAACTGAATGGTTGAACATTAGGAAACAGAGGGTACTGATAAATGGTCATCTGTCAGACACCGGGGAAGTCACGAGTGATGTGCCCCAAGGATCATTTCTTGGACCAATATTATTCCAGATCTTTTGATTTAACAAGCAATTTAAATTGTTGGGCAACCAAAAACACTGACAACACTAAAATTGGAGGCCCTTGTGGAACTATTGAGGAAGCAAACTACATTCAGCAAGATCTTGATACAGTATCGGCATAGGTTAATAAATGGGGTATGTCATTTAACCTGGACAAATATAAAATCGTGCATTTAGGAAAAAACAATAAAAAAATTAAATATACTCTCTGTGGAAAAAAATTAAACACTTGCTCATCGGAAAAAGACCTTGGCTATTTTGTAGCAGACACATTAGGCACAGATGAGCAAACTCAAGCTGCTATCAAAAAAATGCAATAACGTCATTTGATGCATAAAAAGAAATATTACCACCAGAAAAAGCTCTTTTGTGCTCCCATTGTATCGAGCTTATGTCTGACCACAGTTACAATACACATCCCAGTAGCTGGCCCGCCGGCACAGTGGTTGGATTTCCATTCATGACACCAGTGGCCCGGGTTCGGGAATGGACCCGGGAGCTGGAGGGCCAGCCGGGGAAGAAGGACTGAGGTGCCTTTGGGCTGCTTTCCATCTTTGGGGGGGGGGTTGGGGAGAATGTCCAGCGCACGATGACTCCTAGCAGAGGCTGGAAAGAATCATTAGCGCAGGCATATAGCAGCAGTAGAGGGGCGGGACAGATGCAGGTCATCATTGCACATCTCCACCCTCTCGGGGGAAAAACCAAGGAAAAGACAGCTCACACCCGCCTCTATGAAGCCTGCCCCTGCCCTAATCAGCTTTCGGGGCTGGCTCCACGATTCTAGTCCCATGTTTGCGGCACTGATGCCCTAAGGTGTCATGACCCCACCCCAAGGGGGCAAGCCGGGGGAGTCTGGAGTCTGGTTCAAATGAAAGTGGGGTCACTAGGGGTCTGTGGCCAGGCAAATCCTTGGCGGAGTGGGGGCAACCAAAAATACAGAATAAAAAAAAAAAGAATACACATCCCAGGTTTGGTTCCCTTCTCAGGAAAGATAAAAAATAGAACAGATACAAAGAAAATACACAAAATGCATTGAAGGATTGGAAGGGTTGCAGTATGATGAAAGATTACATAAACTAAACCTGATGACTACAGAAACCAGAAGGGTAAGATCTGATCTTCTCTTCATGTATGATATAATGCAGGATCCTGTCTTATTATGTGACCTTGGTATAGATTTTAAGCAAGATAGGAAATGTATAGGAGGGCACCCATTGCAAATACAGGGGAAAAGGTTCAGAACTATGAAAAGGAAATATTATTACATATCCAGGATCATAAATCCATGGAACTCACTCCCAGAAGACTTAATAATAAGTAAGAATAATAAAGTTTTCAAAAACAAATTGGACCAATATATATATTGAGTGGAGCTGACCTTAAATATTTTGAATGGTTGCCTGGAGCAAATATGGGCCTCACCTACTAGCTCCACGTTTACCTCAGTATGAAATCCACACACACAGCACTCTTAATAAAATCAGCAACGTCCACAAAAAAAATATTAGCAAAAATAGCCAAATGAGAGCCCTGGCTGATTAAAATGCATTTCTGCTGGTACTTCCTTTTGTGGACACTGCTGATTTTGCTAAAGAGTGCTGTGTGTGAGGATTTCTGTTATTGTGGGGGAGCTACCCTTCACGCAGCACCAGCCCAGTCATTTGCTTTGCAGCAGTGGTTTCGTGGATTTGCACAAAAAAACTACTTGAGGTCATTTTATAAGTATAATAAGCCCCTTCCAGGGTGTACATAATAGGATTTTAATACACTTCCCAGGGGCGTAAGGACACTCAGTCTTCTGCCTCATGCCTTACTACACCCTGGGGTGTGCATTAAAATCCTATACTGCACACCCTGTAATGGCTTACTACACACACTCATAGACTTTGACGGCAGATACGGACCACTAGGCCCATCTAGTCTGCCCATTTCCCTACCTACAGGATAGGCCGCAGATCCTAGTTAACCAACAGCATATATCTTCCTGCCCCCCCACAAGAATTGCCTTATGTCTGTCCCATGCATTCTTGAATTCTCCCACAGTTTTAGACCCCACAACTTCCTCAGGAAGGCTGTTCCATGCATCCACTACCCTCTCTGTGAAATAATACTTCCTCACATTGCCCCTGAACCGCCCTCCTTCTATCTTTAAATTGTGTCCCCTTGTTCTTGCAAGTCTCTTTTTCTGAAAGATGCTACCCTCTTGGACTTTGTTGATTCCCTTGAGGTACTTGAAAGTTTCTATCATGTCCCCCCTCCTCTCCCTTCTTTCCTCAAGGGTATACATATTAAGCTCCTTTAGTCTCTCCTCAAACGGCTTCTCTTGCAGACCCTGCACCATTTTAGTTGCCCTCCTCTGGACTGCCTCTATCCTGTCTATGTCCTTGCGGAGATGGGGTCTCCAGAACTGGACACAGTATTCCAGATGGGGTCTCACCAACTGTCTGTACAGAGGGACAACAACTTCCTGTTTTCTGCTGCTGATGCCTCTCCATATACATCCCAGTATACCCCCGGCCCTCCCTACTGCCTTCTCACATTGCTTGCTAACCTAAGGTCATCTGATATGATTACCCCAGGTCCCTTTCCTGTTTTGTTGTTGTTACTACCTCCCACCCATTGTGTATTCTTCCCTGGGTTCTTGTTTCCCAGGGCATTATTTTGCACTTTTACATTGAACCTAGCTGCCATACGCCTGACCATTCCTCCAACCTTGCCAAGTCCCTTTTCATCCTTTCCACGCCTCCTTAGTATCAACCCTGTTGCAGATTTTTGTGTCATCTGCAAAAAGGCATACTTTTCCTTCCAGTCCCTCTGCAATGTCACTGATGAAGACATTAAAAAGGACTGGACCCAATACTGAACCCTGCGGTACCCCACTGGTAACCGCCTTTCTTCAGAGTGGACTCCATTTACAATTACCTTCTGTGTCCTGTTGTCCAGCCAATGTTTTACCTAGGCTACCACCCTGGGACCCACTCCCAGGCTGGTTAATTTGACTATTAATCTTTTGTGTGGGACTGTGTCAAATGCCTTGCTAAAGTCTAGGTAGGCCATGTCCACAGACCCTCCCTGGTCTACTACTTTGGTCACCCAGTCAAAGAAATCTATTAGATTTGTCTGACATGACCTTCCCACAGAACCCACGCTGCCTTGGATCCTGTGCCCACTGACCTCAGGTACTAACTATTCTTTTCCTTCAGAAGTGACTCCATCACTTCCCTACCACAGAGGTCAGACTGACAGGTCTGTAGTTTCCTGCCTCTGTCTTGGTCCCACTTTTGTGAAGGGGAATCACATCCGCCTTCCTCCAGTCCTCGGGTACCACACCATCCTCCCATGATTTATTAAAAAGAGTAGCCAGTGGTTTCACTAGTTCCTTCCTTAATTCTTTTAGAATTCTGGGGTGAATTCCATCAGGACCCATTGCTTTGTTCACCTTCAGTTTTAGGAGTTCTTGCAGAACCCTTTCTTCTGTGAAAGGACTGGGATCGACCCTATCAAGAGTGCTTCTGTTAATTGGATTAGGCACATCCTCCTCTTTTAGAATACTGAGCAGAAATATTCGTTCAGTATTCCTGCTTTTCCACTGTCCCTCTGCCCACCCACTCGCTCATTCTATTCAGCCTCACTATCCCTCCCTTTGTCTTTCTACGCCGCTGATGTACCTATAAAGGTTTTATCCCCCTTCTTAACTGAGTTGGCTATCTTTTTCCTCAGTTTGGGCCTTTGCTATTCTGACTTCCCTCCTGCTTCTTTTGCCTTAACTGGTACAGCTCTCTGTCCTGCTCCTTCTGTGTTTCCTTTATACTTCCAGAATGCTATCTTTTCTTCCTGACTTTCATAGCCACCTCTCTTGAGAACCATAGTGGCTTTTCTTTTCTCGTTTGATTTGTTTATTTGCTTCACACAAAGGCTTGTTGCCTCTGTGATGGCAGTTTTGATAATTCCCATTGTTGCTCCACACCTCCTTCTAGCCTGTTTGCTAGTGCTTTTCTGAGGCACTCTCCCATCTTGTCAAAGTCAGCCCTCCTAAAGTCCAGTACCTCACTTTTGTATGGCTTGACTCTGTAGTGAGTTTAACGTGAACCACACTGTTTGATGGTCACTTGTCCCCAGATGGCAACCCACTCTAGATCTGAGATCCTCCCACTGCCCCCTGTTTGAGAGTATGAGGTCTAAGATTGTCCCTCACAGTGGGGTTCCAAACTAGCTGTCTAATGCCTGCCACCTGTAGGCGCCAAGAATGGCCCTGCTTTGGATGTGGCTGCAGCAAATGTGCTCCAGTTTACATCTGGCATATTCAGATCTCCCATCAACAGTATCTCCTTTCTCTGCCATTCTAAGAATGCCTTCCATCATATCCTTGTCCATTCCTTCCCCTGACATGGGGTCTGTACACAACCCTGTGCGGATTGTGGTGCCCTTTCCAGTCTCCCAAGGTGACCCACAGTGCCTCCTCTCCTCCCTGTTTACTCTTTGTTCAGTTGCTTTTATCCTTCCTTTACATAGAGAGCTACTCCTCCCTCTTCTCCCTGCCTGTCTCTCCTGTAAGTTATGTACCCTGGTATGTTAACATCCCAGTCATGGTTCTCTGTGTACCATGTTTCTGTGACTGTTACTTATATCCAGGCATCCTCTTCCATTAAGGCCACCAGCTCAGGGAGCTTGTTGCCCAGACTACGGGCATTGGTACTCATTACCCTCCATTTCCTGATGGCCTTACCCCCTTTTGCCCCATCCCTGTCCTTCTTGCCTTTGTCACTTTCTCCATTTACCCCTGCCCTTCTCCCTATTGACACCTCCATGTTGGTGTTTGCCACATTTACTACCGTGATTGTTTGGGGGGGCTAGGATTTTCCTGCTCCTTTCCAGTGCCTCCCCCCTTGGCTAGTTTAAAAGCTTGCCAATGAAGCATTTAAACCTATCACCTAGGATCCTGGTTCCCCTCCTGGACAGATGCAGCCCATCATGCCAGTATAGGCTTGCATCACTCCAGGGGACCCCAGTCCCCAATGAAGCCAAATCCCTGAGCTCCACACCAGTTTTTCAACCACTGATTGAATCCCATGGTATGGAACACCCTAGCCTCTCCTATGCCATAGATGGGTAGCACCTCCGAGAAGGTTACCGTGCATGCTACTTGACTAGGGCCCCTCCCCAATTCCACAAACTCTTCCTGCACTTCTCTAATCCCTTTCTTAGCCAGGTCATTTGTCCCTAGGTGGACAATGACATCCAGCTCCCTCCCCTGTGCAGCTGCTCCGGCAATCCTGAGGATTCGCTCCCTGTCCCTCCAAGCCATGGCGCCAGGCAGGCACCTTACCTCCCTCTCCCCTTCCTTGCCCAGTTCTACCTTCCTAACAATGGAGTCCCCCACCAGGAGTTGTTTCCTTCCCCTGTAGGGTCCCCTGCCACCCTTCTGTGGGTCTCCTTTGTGGAGGTTCCTAGCATCCCCCCTTGGTCTCCACTGTAGGTGCCTCCATAGAGGAACCACACTTTGCCAGAATTGCATAGGAATTGTGGAGAGGTACAACTGGAGGGATGTGCCTCTGTTCCACCACCCTCACCCTCCCTGAGCCCACTGTGGTCCAACCGCTCCTCTTTCTTGGCAACCTCTGCGGCAACGGCAGTGGCACTGGTGGTCCCTGGATGGAAGAGGAGGTCCCACAAATCCTGGCCAACTCAGCCTGGAGATGAGCAACCTCCTCAGCCCAGAGAGGTGCCTGCAGATGGGACAACACCGCATCCTCCAGAACATCTCCCGGAAGACTGCTGCTCCACAGCCACTGCACTGCACCACTCCAATCATGTCTTATTTCTGGCCTCTTAACTGTTTGCAATCCTTACTCTTTCCTCTTTTTTTTTTTTCTCTCTCTCCTTACTTTCTGCCTGTGTGCCCTTTAAGCTCCTGATTGTCCTGTTCTGAGACAAGAATATCCTATATTTCTCAGTAGACCACTTATTTGTTCAGAGACAGACCTCCAGCAGCTAGAGGGGGCCGGAGAGCTACTCTTGCCCTTCTAGGATGGTGGGTCCTTGGTGGTTCTGTGATCACTCACTTCCTGCCCCTAAACAGGAAGTTCCTGTTGTCAGTCAAATCCTGTGCCTATAAAAATAGAACTAGCTTTGGGTGGGGGGTTGGAGGGCAGGGGCGTAAGGACACTCAGTCTTCTGCCTCATGCCTTACTACACCTCGGGGTGTGCATTAAAATCCTATACTGCACACCCTGTAATGGCTTACTACACACACTCACACACATATGTATATAGATAGATATATATTAATATATAGATAGATATAGGGATAGTCTTAAGGTTCAACTTAATGAAACAAAAGTAGGGAAATCTATCTGATGTTAGGATTTTCAACCCTAACTCCTCATCACCCAAAGAAAGTGTCCTGACCAAATTTCCCCCCTTCACTACAAATATCACCAACTTAATCTTGTTCAATGTTAGTTGGTGTCCATCTGTATCCCCCCCTTCCCCTGGGATGAGGCTTAACACAGGCAGAACTGCCTAGTCCTCCTTTACCAGTCAACACAACTAAATAAATAAAGCAACAAGGACAACACCACACAACCATAGCCAGCCACCAATCGTCAGGTAAGACAAACAACATACAACTGTTTCCAGATTACACAAATGCAGTAGCACAAATTTTTATTTATTTGCTTATTAAACTCTAGGATTACAAGTACCTTTGAGCAGGATCTGCTCATTTACAAAGGTTCCATGTCAAAGGAGGGAGGAGGGAGGAACATACAAACAGAGGTTGGAAATGGTATACAATTAAAGCAATGGTATACATTCGAAACACAGGCATGTTTGACGTAGTTTAATAGTTGTTACATACTTGAAAATAAAAGATGTTACTAACGCAAACTTAATATTGGCAGCTAGATGAGGTGACAGAGGAAGGAATTAAGAAGCAGATGGACTATCGGTGGGAGATAGTGAAGAAGGGGGAAAGAAAATAGGCAGGTAGTGAGGCCATTGTCAAGGGGGGGCAGTCTAGGACAGTGGAATATGGGCATAAGTCAAAGGGTAGGGAGAGATGGAGGAAGGGGGGACTAGGAGGGGAATGAGGTAATAGGTTTGTGGTTGGGCGGAGGAGTGTGGGGGAGGGAAGGGGAGGAGGGACAGAAAAGATGAAGGGTAACAAAGATGAGCAGGAGTCATAGAGGTAAATGTTCAGGATGGAGGTGAGTTACAAGTTTTGAGCATTTAGACAGGGGTTGTATCAGGCTTTTAGGAGAAGCAATCACATTGAGTGGTAGAGGTGAGGTAGTTGCAGAGATTCCTTTTAAAGGGTCCAAGCATTGCAGAGGAGAGTACTTCTTTATTGAGGGAATTGAACCACTGGGGGGCCCTATGGGTAAAGGACCATTGACCCATGGAGGTACGACATCTGGGAACCAGGAAGGTTTGGTATTGGGCACTACGTGTATGCTGTTTACCACTGAAGGCAGTGAGGAGCTTATTACCACCAGGAGGCATAAGTCCAAGGAGAACCTTTTTGGATAGTAGGCAGGTCTGGTATTGTATTCTGTTGTGGAGTGTAAGCCAGCCAGTCTGTGTGTAGAGGTCACAGGTATGTGTAAGTCAGTCAGCGCCCGTTAAGAGCCTGCAGACTTTACTGAGTGAGACTGAGATCTAGCATAGGGCAGTTGTGGAAGCACACCATAAATGGCCAGTTCATAGTCAATAATAGAGGTGACAGAACTGTAGATGGCCAGCCTAAGGGCATTCTCAGTCATACAGTGCTTGTGCTTATGTAACAGACCAATCTGTATGTTGGCATCCTTGGCAGCAGAGTCAATATGCCTAGTGTACAAGAGGGTACTATCCAGCGTGATTCCAAGGTACTTGAACTCCTGAACATGTTCAAGCAAGTACCCGGCGTTGTTCTTGATAGTGAGAGACAGAGTTTTGTGCCTGCTCTGTGGATTACCGAAGGTCATAACTTTGGTCTTACTATAGTTCAGGACAAGCTTATGCGGCTACCTTCGTGAATTTTTATCTGTGGCATGACATACACAATCACTTTTTTGCTGAGCATACAAATCCACAATACTCAAATAACAACACTGCTTCTGTGTGCTCACCCTTATGGGGGCAGTGCTTCTGTGGCCCCTGGTACTCGTGTACACTGTAAGATATACACACACTTGATGGGCCTGTGCTTCTGCAGCCACAGATGTAAGACATGTGCATCGACCTCTGGCTGCAGAAGTGCAGGCACCACAAAATTCATGATACCAAAGTTGCAACACTACTTCTGTTGCCAGAAGTGCAGGCCCCTGAGGGACCTGTGCCTCTTCAGCCACAGGTGTAAGATATAAACACTGACTTATGGCTTCAGAAGGGCAGGCCCACAGGGGACAGAAGTACTGTTACAATTAGGATACAATGGGTTCAGCAGCGGATCTAGAAATTGTTCAAGGAGGTAGCAGTTTTTCAATTACACAGATACATATAGAAAAACATGCACTAATGGATCATGCTATCTAGCAAGGTACCTTTTATAGTGTGCATGATTACAGCGGAGCCAGCCATGATGCAATGCAGTAACTTGCAGTAAATGACATGTCACAAAATACTGCAGTAAAAAAGGGCTTAAATGGTTTTGAATTACACTGTTCCCTGCAAAATATTGCAGTATTTTTGTGATATACTGCAGCATTACTGTGTTGCACTCTGGTGGCCTCTGGTCCCTGCACTTCCATGTGGCCACAGATACAGATATGCAGGGGAAAGTGTCCAGCTTTCAGCCAATGCACAGGGCCCTCTGTCACCCACTGGTGCAGGGCCCTATGCCAAGAGAACAGTTGTCTTCACTATTTGGCACCAGGGCACATATGAACAACCCTGCAGCTTTCATTGCCTGGCTGGGTGAGGGTCGCATAATAGTACCATCCCCCACCATCACCCTATCCAGCTGGGTCACTGAGCTTGCTCCCAAACCCAGCTCACTGGCATGGGATCACAAAGCACACCCACTGGGGTCAAGACTAGCACTACACACAAAATTTAACAATCATATACATATTTATTATTTTGATCCCAAATTTAGGCAAGGCAAGGCAATTTTATTTATAAGGCACCCAATCCCGGAGGTTCTGGGCACCAAACAAGTATCAGTACAGGAAGCACAGATTTAAAACACAAGAAGAAAAGTATAAAATACTAACAGTCATTGTAAAACTCAGCTTTAAAAAATGTATTAAAAAGCTTCAGAATGCCACACCCAGGGATTGGACATTGATGGAATCAGCAGTCTGCAAAATCCAAGGCAAAGAGGTGGGCCTTCAGCCGCTAATTAAACACCTCAATCAAGGGGGCCTCCCGGACTGCAGATGGTAGTGAGTTCCACAAGGTTGGTCCAGAGATGCAAAAAGCTTGATCTCCCGAGGTCCTGAGCTGGACCCTGGGAACATCCAGGAGGCCCCTTGAAGAGGAGCGGAGGGATACAGCAGAGGTCGCTGCTGTCAGGAGCTCTGACAGGTAAGCAGGACCCAGTCCATATAGGGCCTTAAAAGTGAGAAGACCCACCTTGAAAAGGCCCCTCCACCTAACCAGCAGCCAGTGCAAGGCACGCAGGACCAGGGTCACATGACTGGACCTCGAAAGGCCCATCAGCAACTGGGCTGCTGCATTCTGCACCAGCTGCAGTCTGCGAAGGGTCCCTCCCATGACCCTGAAGTACAGAGAGTTACAGTAGTTGAGCCTAGAGGTCACAAAGGCATGCACTAGCATTGGCAGGTCCTCGGGCTGGACGGGGGGGCTTAATCCAGGTAATGTTCCGCAAGTGGTAAAAACCACTGCTGACAACAGATGACACCTGATCTTCAAAGGTCAGTCTGCTATCAGGAATCACCCAGATTTTGCACCCTCAGGAAAGCCACCAGTGGAGCCAATCCCAGGACAAGACCTGTATCAGCCCCAGTGGCAACCCATCATGCCCGCAACCAGGCTCGACCACCAGTACCTCCATCTTGGACAGGTTAAGTCTCAGCCAGCTGGAAGCCATCCACTCATTGATTTTAGCCAAACAGTTAAGCACATCGACAGCTCCGGATGTTTCAGGGCCAAAAGACAAGATACAGTTGGGTATCATCTGCATAGCAGTGAAATTCCACGTTGTACTGTCAAATGATCTCACACAGGGGCAGCATGTACACTGCAAACAGCATTAGTGACAGGATCGAATCCTGTGGCACTCCACATGACAGAGGCATTGGGAAAGAGAAGTTCCCATCACCACCCACTGTACCCTGTCAGAAAGGTAGGACTGAAGCCACCTGATCATAGCCAGTTTTAGGCACCAGCAAACCCTGCAGTTGCTGGGAGCCCCTGCTCATGGGGGCCCCCAACCAGAGAAGTTTACCTTATTCATTTTTAAACATTTTTTTATCTTAATATATTTTTAAGACACCAGTAAAGGACTTTGCAGATCCTTCTGGTTATGTCATGAAATACCTCAATAAGCTATGATCCAGTCAATATGAGGTTGATAGGCAGCAATGGATGGGATAAGAAGAACAGCCCCAAGAACTGACACTGCTGTGTCCTCCTAAAATTTTTTTAAAATACTACTGGTTATATTATACTAAAGCTATATTAGAAAAAAAGAAATATAAAATTTGCAGACAGATAACTACTGCTTGACCCACCTAGTCTACCCATTTTCCCTGCCTATAGTATCACCACTAATAAAATTGTGCACTTATGGGCTACATTAAAACACATGGGCTACAGGTGGGCGAAGTAGAGAGACCCCATGACTTCACTAATTGCTGTGGGGGCATTGGCTACAACAGTGCCGTGCCTCCACAGCCTGTTTCTGGCAAGCTGCCACAATATGTTTCTTGCACATGTTTAGTGCTGTGAGAAGAAAGTGGTGAGAAACCAAAAATGGTCTTGCAACACAGAATTTTTGATGCTGTATCAGAATGTTACCACAAGAACCCTACTAAGCATGCTCAGAACAGAAAAACACAAAACTTTAAAGAGCACCTTCTGTGCTCTGTCACAAAATGCCCCTCCTCCCGAAGGCCACGAAGGACATTTTTTTGTGCCTAGAGAGCTGCCATCTTGTTTCTCCTCGAACTAATAAGACTGGAAAATACATTAAATGTCATTTTAAAAAACAAATGCCAGAACCTAGCTAAACTAGCACATGTTTAGCTAGATTTTGGTATTTGTTTCTTAAATCAATGGCCTAAAATACCATTTCTAGGCATCCCAAAATCCTGTGTGCCCAACTTAGCAAGAGGAACCACTGACCCGTGTTCTCTGTACCTAACAAGCTATGGCCTCTGAACTGCCTCTGACCACCCCTGGTATCTGTTATGTTCTCTACCTGCACTTACCTGTACTCAGCCACTTCCAAAGCACTTACCCCGTGTCTGTCCTGACTAAGCCAATCGGCTGCCTCACTCTGCCCTTCCCCCCAACTGTCTTCTTCCTAGCGTCTGTATGTCATGTCTCACCTCTAATACCTAACGTCATCCTAAGTTACTATATGTTGTCCTGTACCCCGTAACTAAACTGTAACCATGTAACCACTTTGATGCTAATTGTCTGTACTACTGACATGGAACCTTTGTAAAAGAGCCTTGGCTCAAAGGTATGTTGTAATCCTAGATTTAAATAAATAAAAATAAAACTAAAAGTATTCTAGGAGGCAAGATGTATATCTGTAAAAATCCCTTCCTTGGTCCTCCTCCACACACTCCCCCTTATCCCCTTTGATCTTAGCAATACCCCCTCTAGACTTTTTCCTTTCACTAATGTATCTATAGAAAGTCTTGTCCCCTTCTTTTACTGTTCATGTTAGTGTTTCTTCGGTTTGAGCCTTTGCCTGCCTTACTGTCTTCCCTGCTTCCCTTAGGGAAGTTTGGTATGCCTCCCTATCTTCGTCCTGCTGCAATCACTTATATTTCCTGAAGGCCAGCCTTTTGGCTCTGATCTTTCCTGCTATTGTTTTTGAGAACCAAAGGGGTTTCCTCCTTCTTTTGCTCTTGCTTTTCTCCCTAACACAATAGGATGTTGCTTCAAGTATTGCATCCTTAATGCTTGCCCACTTTGCCGGTACCCCCTCACCTGTATTTCTTCTTGCCAGGGTTAGCTTAACTCTGTTGGCCATCTTATCAAAGCCACATTCTCTGAAGTCCTATATTTTTGCCTTAAAATGGGATGATTTAGTTCTAGTGGCCAAATTGAACCATACCATGTGATGGTCACTGCCCCCAGGTGACCTTCTCCTTGGAGATCTGTGATCCTTTCCCCATTAGTCAGTACTAGATCCAGGATAAGCCCTGTCTCTTGGTTGTTGTACCAATTGTTTGAGGCCCTTCCCCTGCTGGAATACACTATGTGTCTAGTTCTGGTTTGGGCCTTTGCTATTCTGACTGCCTTCCCTGCTTCCTTCTGCTTTAACTGGTACAGTTCTCTGTCCTGCTCCTTCTGCATTTCCTTATACTTCTGCGTTTCCTTATACTTCCTGAATGCTATCTCTTTCTCCCTTACCTTCCCTGCCACTTCTTTTGAGAATCATAGAGTTTTTTTCTTTCATTTTGATTTGTTTATTTGCTTCACACAAAGGCTTGTTGCCTCTGTGATGGCGGTTTTGATGTTTCCCCATTGTTGCTCTACACCACCTTCTTGCCTGTTTGCTAGTGGTTTTCTGAGGCACTGTCCCATTTTGACAAAATCAGCCCTCCTGAAGTCCAGTACCTTCACTTTTTGTGTGGCTTGACTCTACAGCTGTTTATCGTGAACCACACTGTTTGGTGGTCGCTTGTTCCCAGATGGCTACCCACTTCAAGATCAGAGATCCTCTCTCCATCCCCATTTGAGAGCCCAGGTCTCAGATTGCTCCCTCCCGAGTGGGTTCCAAAACTAGCTGTCTGAGGCATGCCCCCTGTAGGGCATCGAGAATGGCCCTGCTCTTGGATGTGGCTGCAGCAAAGGTGCTCCAGTTAACATCTGGCATATTCAGGTCCCCCATCAGCCATATCTCCCCTTTCTCTGCCATTCCAAGGATGCCTTCTATCATTTCCTTGTCTATTTCCTCCTCCTGAGATGGGGGTCTGTGTACAACCCCTGTGCAGACTGTGGAGCCATTTCCAGTCTCCAGGGTGACCCACGGTGCCTCCTCTCCTCCCTGTTTACCCTTTAGTTCTGTTGCTCTGATCCATTTCCTTACATTGAGAGCTACTCCTCCTCCTCTTCTTCCCTCCCTGTCCCTCCTGTAGATTGTGTACCCTGGTATGTTGACATCCCAGTCATGGTTCTCTGTGTACCATGTTTCTGTGACTGCCATGATATCCAGGCATCCCTCTTCCATCAAGGCCACCATTTCGGGGAGTTTTTTACCTAGACTATGGGCATTGGTACTCATTACCCTCCATTTTTTATGACTTTATTTCTTTTTGCCCCATCACTGTCCTTACTGCCTTTGTCTTTTTCTCCATTTACCCCTGCCCTTCTCCCTATTGACTGCTCTATCTTGGAGTTTACTTCACTAACTACCCATATTTTGGGGGGGGGGCTAGGATTTCCCTTTTCCTTTTCAGTGCCTCCCCCCTTGGCTAGTTTAAATGCTTGCCAATGAAGCATTTAAACCTATCACCTAGGATCCTGGTTCCCCTCTTGGATAGATGCAGACCATCGCGCTTGTATAGGCCTGCATCCTTCCAGGTGGAGCCCCAGTCCCCAATGAAGCCAAATCCCTGAGTTCTGCACAAGTTTTTCAACCAGTCATTGAATCCCATGGTGTGGAGTACCCTAGCCTTATCCATGCCATAGACAGGTAGCACTTCCGAGAAAGTTACTGTGTGTGCTACTTGTCTAAGGCCCCTCCCCAACTCCACAAACTCCTGTTGCAATGCTCTGATCCCATTCTCAGCCAGGTCATTCATCCCTAGGTGGATAATGACATCCAGCTCACTCCCCCTTGCAGCTGCTCCCACGATCCTGAGGATTACCTCCCTTTCCCCTCCCTCCCCCAGTTCTACCCCTCTAACAATTGAGTCCCCCACCAGGAGTTGCTTCTTTCTCCTGTGGGGTCCTGTGCCACCCTCCTGTGGGTCTCCATTGTGGAGGTTCCCAGCATCCTCCTTGGTCTCCACTGTGGGTGCCTCCATAGAGGAACTATGCTCTGCCAGAGTTGTGAATGAATTGTGGAGAGCCACAACTGGAGGGATGCACCTCTGTTCCACCACCCTCACCCTCCCTGAGCCCACCGTGGTCCAACCACTCCTCTTTCTTGGCAACCTCAGAGGTAATGGCGGTGGCCTGAGTGGTCCCTGGGTGGGGGAGCAGGTTTCCAGAATACTTGCCAGGTCAGCATGGAGGCAAACAACCTCCTCCCTCAGACCAGAGAGGTGCCTGCAAATGGGGCAGCAATGCAGTCTCCGGAATGTCTCCCAGAAGACTGCTGCTCCACAGCCAGTGCATTGCACCAATCCCCACATGTATGTGTCCCTTCCTGTTACAGATGCTTTTCTTTTGTTGTTTTTTGTTCTTGTTTTAATGTGTGCAAGCTTGTGAGTGTCTCTACCCCCTATTCATTGTGCTGTGCCTTTAAGGATATGAACAGGTGTATTTTGTTATCAGTTTTGGGGAAGTGATGTCAGAACCCCTGCTATAAAGGAAGTTATGTGCTTGGGGCAGGTGGGGTGAGGGAAAGGGTGGGAGAGAGTAAACCTATGTCATCCAGAAACAATCAACTACAACTCTGACCCTCCACCCCGGGGAGTGCCTTCCTTCCTTTCAGACACTTATTTCACAGAGGTTAAGTACCAGGTCTAGTCACAAATGACCAAATATCTCCAAGCTTCACTTCCTCCCAGGCAAATTAAAGTTAAAACTAAGAAAAGTCGACCCCAAAAACAAAATCAATATTAGGTCATACTTCGAGGAGAAGGTCTTGCAGCAGGTTCAACATTGAGGACTGACGCCACCTGGCAGCAGTTCCAGCAACATTTTCTGTAGCAGTACTGACATGGGGCACACCCCCCGCTAACGTTGGCTCCACCCCCGACGTCACCCTATATAAGGAAGGAGCTCTCCACATGCTCCAGTTCTTTCCCACCACACGGTCAGGGTTAGTTCAGTGTTTCAGC
This sequence comes from Neoceratodus forsteri, assembly GCA_016271365.2. NCBI lineage: Eukaryota > Metazoa > Chordata > Ceratodontiformes > Ceratodontidae > Neoceratodus > Neoceratodus forsteri. The sequence continues at coordinate 76,412,056 of CM028133.1, read as the reverse complement.
TAGTACCAATTGCTCTTCTCCACCGTTAGAATTTTCACTTCTTGTTTGTTTTTCGACATCTATGTCCTTGCATATAAATAAGTGCACTTGTGGGCGACAGATTCCTGCTAAAGATGGACATTCTGCGTGTCTCTACTGCCTGGGTCCCGATCATCGCACCGATGCCTGCCCTCATTGCCAGGCCTTTAATTCACGGACACGAATCCAGCGCCAGAAGTCCCTTGCAGCCTTCCTAGCAGAGATGAAACTTGCTGCCATGGAACAGGCCTCTTCCTTGGGGGAATCCAATCCTCAGCCCACCGGCAAGCACCACAAACATAGGGAGCAGGACAGAGGGAGATCCCACTCAAAGCATAGGTCTTCAGGATCGAAGTCCGGGTCATCGGGGCATGACTCCCGCCTCACGGCCCTTAAACCTTCATCTGTGGGATCTGCGACAGCTTCTTTCCAGCCAATAAAAGTGTCTCAGACCTCTAAGAAATCCAAGGGCTCAGGTAAGGACTCCTCCCACTCGGCTTCCTCCTCTAAAGCCGACTCCCGAGAGTTGAGCAAGGCCTCCGGGTCTTCCGGCAGCAGGGCTTCCTCTTTGCTGCCGAAACACAAGGCCTCAGACCGACGCCAGCCTCCGGCTTCCGACCGGCATTCGGCCGAGAAGACCTCGAGCCAAACGACTGACCATCGTCCATCTCATGACCAGGAACGACACCCATCGGTCCCTAAGGAGAAGCGGACACCAGACTCACGTCTGCCCACCACTTCCTCTGCCCCAATCCTGGCGAAGGTTATTCCACCGCTATGGTCGCAGTTCAGCTGACGCCGGCCTGCCCGACACCAGTCCTGTCCCCGACACCCGACGTCAGCTTGGACACCCCTTCTCCATGGTTGCCGGTCCACCTAACGCTGGACCCCGATGATGGTGGTGCTGACGCCGCCCCAACATGCCCCCTTAGGCCGACGCCAGTAGACAAGGGATTTGACCTGATGCCGGCCCCCTCCCCCCCCGGACGGCAGGGCCGATGCCGGTACGGGCTCGGGCACTCCTCAGCCTACACCTGACTCTCCAAAATTACACCTTTCACAGGTTAAGGAGCTTTTTTCCCACTAGTGGGACACAATTAAAAAAGACCTACCAGCAGAAGCGTCTCCACCTACTCTGGTGACAGTTCCTGATCCAGTCGAACCAGTGGGTGGGGGGACGACGTGCCTCCTCCCAAGAAGCACGACAAAAAATCTAAGAGACCAGTCCAGCAGTTCCTCTCATTCCCCCTCTCCTCCTCTGGACAAGAGGCCTAAAGGGAATAGACGCAGTCCCTCACCCTCTTCTCCTACCATGTCCTATGTAAACTCAGAGTCTTCCTCCGTCTACTCGGAGCCAGACCTAGGAGACATTGAGGGATTCCCCAAATCCCCTCCAAATGACCCCAGCTTCCTGGAGGTAGTAAAGCACATCCAGGCCAACATGGTCTGGGACACAGAGTCCCTTGACCCCGAGCGATTGCGGCTGGCTAAATACCTCCGCCAAAAAGACCCAAAGCCAGTGGTCATCCCTCCCATGGTCAACACCTTTGCTGATGTCACATGTGCGACCTGGAAGCACCCTCATTCCTCCTCCGCTGCACCAAAGAAATCTCACTAACTCTACTGAGCACCTGCGGACCATTTCTTTTTAGCCGAGCTACCCGCTGTGGACTCCGTGGTGATTTTGGCAGCTCATGATCGTTCACAGAGGCCCAAACATCTGAGCACCCAGCCACCTGATAGAGAATCAAAGCAACTGGATTCCATGGGCCATAAGGTGTACTCTGCTGCCACCTGCAGTATCAGGAGTCTCAACTTCCTGACACACATGGTTCAATTCCAGAATGCCCTCTGGGAACAAGGATTGGACATAGTGCAGAGCCTGCCCAATTGTCCTCAGCGGATTGAGCTCACCAAAGTACTGTAGACCGGCTCAGACGTGTATACCCATGTTCTGAGGTCAGCCTACGAATCTGCAGACACCTCCTCCAGGGTGGCTGCCGCTGGTATCTGCCTCTGTCGCCATGCTTGGCTTCAGGTATCAGGGTTCGATCCAGATGTTCAAGATAATCTTCTGGATGCTCCCTTTAAGGGCTCCATGCTCTTCAGCGAGGATACGGAGCGAATCATCATCAGGTTGCAGGACTCCAGAAAGGCTGTCCATTCCAAGCAGTACATGTACCACCCAAAACAGGGGCGAGCATGAAAGCCTTGTTTTCGTAGCCGTGGGGGACACCAATCTCAGCAACCTCGTTTTCAGCAGTAGGCTAAATGAGGAGGCTTTGGTTGTAGGGGCACAGCCAGAGGCTCCTCGGCCTCCACCTCTAGACCACATAAGGCAGCTGCTGCCACCCTCCCTCCCCCACCCAATGCCTGACTATTCTCCATTCTTCTTCGATCTCCATCAGAGGAACCGTTGAGGCACTTTTCGCTCTGGTGGATGCATGGGCTCAGGTGACCTCCAACCATTGGGTACTGGAACACGTGGAGTTCAGGCACTCCATCAAGTTCACCACACCCATCCCGATACCCAAGGAAACACAGAGCCTTGATCAGACAGGAGATATTCTCCCTTCTGGACAAAAGGGCCATCGAGCCGATTCCACCGTCTGGGTCAGGACAGGGGTTCTTTTATCACTTCTTCCTAGTTCTGAAGAAGTTGGGAGACCTCAGACCCATTCTGGACCTCAGCAATCTAAATCAATGGGTCTCCTACAAGAGATTCTAGATGGTTTGTCTACCCACTCTCCTCCCCCTCATTTCGGCAGGAGACTGGCTAGCATCTCTGGACATGCAAGACGCCTACCTGCATATCCCCATTATCAGAAGCCATCGGAGGTTCCTCAGGTTCAGGTTCAAAACTGAGGACTACCAGTTCTGAGTACTCCCTTTTGGTCTTTCCTTGGCCCCAAGGGTCTTCACCAAGTGCTTGGCGGTTGTGGTCACAGCACTTAGAAGATGGGGCCACTTCGTGTTTCCTTACCTGGACGACTGGCTCTTCCTAGCCCACTCCAGGCCTCGCCTGTCGGAGATGCACAGAGATTCCATTTCTTTGTTCCAGAGTCTCGGAATCACCATCAACAGGGACAAGTCTCACCTGTCTCCTTCTCAGATCCTCCAGTTTATAGGAGCTTCTTTGGATACCACTCTCGGTAAGGTTTTTCTTCCCTCCGACAGAGTGGGCCGCATTCGGACCATTGCGTCCCAGGTCACTTCGGCCTCGTAGGTGCCGGCTCGACTCATTCTCAGATTGCTGGGACACATGGCTATGGCCATAGTGTCAGTTTCTCTGGCTCATCTCTGCATGAGGACCATTCAGTGGTCCCTGAGGATCCAGTGAGACCAGATGTCAGATGATCTGGATGCCTTAGTCTGAATATCAGAGCCAATCTGCTGGGAGCTTCATTGGTGGATGTCATCCGACAATCTACTGAAGGGCATACCCTTTCAATTGGGGGCGCCATCCCAGTCTCAGACAACGAATGCATCGTCCCGGGGATGGGGTGCACATTTGGGGACCCACCATACCCAGGGCTCCTGACCTCCCCTGGAAGTGAACCTGCACATCAATGTCCTGGAAATGAGAGGTGTGCTCTATGCCCTACAAGCCTTGGTATCAGTCCTATCTCTGGGCTACCTTCTTGTACAGACAGACTACACTTCGGTGATGTTTTACATAAACAAACAAGGAGGCACGCATTCCTACACCCTTTGCAGGGAAGCAATGTGGGTCTGGGATTGGGCCCTGGAACACCAGCAGTTTCTGAAGGCAGTTCACGTTCCCGGGCTTCAGAACGTGCTGGTAGACATGCACAGCAAGACAAGATCGCAAGCTCATGAGTGGAAATTGCATCAAGACGTTGCAGATCGCATTTCCCGCTTGTGGGAGACACCAGAGGTGGATCTTTTTGCGTCTCAATCCAATGCAAAACTGCTCAGTTTTTGTTCGCTAGGTCCAGAGCCTGGAGCTTTCTGATAAGACGCGTTGTCCCTCTGCTGGAGCGGGAGGTTTCTTTATGCCTTCCTTCCCTTCCCTCTTCTTCAGAAGGTCCTCCTCAAGGCTCAGTCGGAACCTTCCACTGTTATTCTGATTGCTCCGCTGTGGCCTCACCAGATTTGGTTTCCCTTACTGCAGCATCTAGCGGCAGAGTCTCCAGTACTTCTTCCTCTATCCTCGCATCTTTTGATGCAGAACAATGAGTCTCTGTTACACCCGACTCTGCGTTCTCTTCACCTGCATGCCTGGCTCCTCAGGACCTAGCCAAGGTCCAGTTCTGGGCATCTAACCAGGTTGCCCAGGTGTTGGTCGAGGCTAGGAAACCTGCTACCAGGGCCACTTACAGTAGGAAGTGGAAATGTTTTTGCATTTGGGCCATAGCTAAGCAGGTGGATGCATTGGTCTCTCCAGTTAACACGGTCCTAGAATATTTACTCCTTCTCTTTGAGAAAGGCCTTAGCTATTCCTCCATCAAGGTACACCTGGCTGCCATCTCCACTTACTACTCACTTGTGTCGGGTAAGACGGTGGCTCAGATGGAGGTCTCCAAAGCTTTCCTGCACAGCATTTTGCATATCAGACCTCCCATCAGGGACCCTGTTCCCCACTGGGATCTCCTGTTCATCCTAGAGAAGCTCTCTCTTCCTCCTTTCGAACCGGCGATGAGCGCTGAGCTCCATTTCCTTTCCTGGAAAACGCTGCTTTTAGTAGCTGTCACTTTGGCACAGCACATTTTGGAACTTCAAGCCCTCATGTGTAGGGAACCCTACTTGGTCTTTCACAAGGACAGGGTTGATTTGCGCACAAATCCGAAGTTTTTGCCGAAAGTGGTTTCGGAGCTCACTTTAAACCAGTCGGTTCAGCTTCCGATTTATTACTCGGAGCATTCCAATAGGGGAAAGGCCCTTCTCCATTCCTTGGACATCCACAGGGCCCTCAGATGTTACTTGGCTAGAACCAAGGAGATCAGGAAGTCTGATCAGCTTTTCATGTCCTTTGCCCAACGGTCCGCAGGTCGCCCGGTCACCAAACAGACGCTTTCGTGCTGGTTGGTCCATTGCATCTCATATTGTTATGAAAAGCACAACAGGTCGACTCCAGGGCCGATTAAAACCCATTCTACTAGGGCTATCGCTACTTCCTTTGCAGCACTGAAGAGAGTTCCGACAGCAGACATTTGTGCTGCCACGACCTGGAGTTCTGTACACTCCTTTGTCAGGCACTATAGCCTAGACATTATTTCCAGATGCAGAGCAGGGTTCAGCCTTGCGCTCCTGCAAGGCCTGGTTTCCTGAGGGTTCTCCCCTTCATGGCTTCCCTGTTTTCCTGTTCTACCCCCTCCCAAGGGGTTGTTATAAGTTTATACTGCTTGGGACTGAGTCCTCAATGTTGAACCTGCTGCAAGAGCTTCTCCTCGAAGTAAGATAGTACAGTTATGTAAGAACTTACCGTAACAGTAGATCTTCGAGAGAAGCTCTTGCAGCAGGTTTATTTCCCACCCTCCTTCCCCCAGGGATCAGGTCCTATTCAGGTTGGCATTGTTTCTTCTTTGAGGGGTTGTCCACTGACAATCAGTTAGCATTCTGGCCTACTGATTTTTCGCCTGATGGGGGGGGTGTTCAAGAACTGGAGCATGTGGGGAGCTCCTCCCTTATATAGGGTGACATTGGGGTTGGAGCTGACGTCGACAGGGGGCATTCCCCAGGTCGGGACTGCTAGAGAAAAAGTTGCTGGAACCGCCGCCAGGTGGCGTCAGTCCTCAATGTTGAACCTGCTGCAAGAGCTTCTCTCGAAGATCTACTGTTACGGTAAGTTCTTACATAACTGTACTTTACTTACACAGATCCAAAAAGTAATAATTCAGTTCAGTTTAGTCTAAAAAATAACCCCCTTAATTCAAGGAAGCTGTGGCTGCTTTCTCAGTCTCTCTGTCTCAGCAGACAGAGACCACAAACAACTCCTGTTATAAATCCACACTTCAACTAGGCCCCTTTCAGCTCCTCCCCTTAACAAACACCTATTTCACAGAGGTTAAGTACCAGGTCTAGTCACAAATGACTGCAAATATCTCCCAGCTACAGTTCCTCCCTGGCAAATTAAAGTTAAAACTAAGAAAAGTCAACCCCAAAAACAAAATCAATACTAGTTACTTACACGGTCCAAAAAGAAATAATTCTGTTCAGTGTAGTCTAAAAAATAACCTCCTTAATTCAAGGAAGCTGTGGCTGCTTTCTCGCTTTCTCTGTCTCACCATACATTCGAAGATAGGTGGGGTAAGCTATTACAGATGTCTTGCAATAGGGAGAGAGAGGGAACACCACTATCTTCCTCCCAGTGAGAGCCACATCCTTCCCCCGGAAAACCAGACAGTTCTTAAGGGACAAAATCTGAATCTAATTGGGCCATGTACCGATGCCATATTTGCCATTTTGTTACGATGTGATCTTGCTGATCCTGTATCAATGCAGTTAATTTTTCCATTTGGTAAATTTTTGTTAAAATCGCTCTCCACTCTGGGATGGATGGAATGTACGACGACATCCACTTTCATGTAATTGCTTTTTTTGCTGCGAGTAAGAATATTGGTAATAGGGTTTTCTTCCATTGTGGCATAATAGACAGGAGAACCAATTCCGCAGTCAGTTCCACCTGTTCTCCCAAATTTTCCCAGATCTCGCTCTGCAGGGCACACCAGAATGGCATTAACAATGGGCAGAGCCACAGAACGTGGCCCAAGTCTGCTTTCCTACAATTGCAGCCTCTCCAGCATCTACCAAAATGTGCTGGCATGTATTTTATTAAAATGGTCCATGATCTGAAATAACGGGAGCATCACTTCCAGGCATATTCTCCACAATGAGGAACATGTAATTCTAATGGCCGTGGGAGTAAACCTTAGCCAATCCAGAATATCTCTGCAAAATTGCCCTACTGTTACTCCTGCTCGCTGGTAATATCCACCCTAACCCCGGCCCCCACCGAGCTACCTCTCCCTCACTAAGATCTACAGGGAAACTTTCAATCGTGTCCTTAAACATTTGCAGCCTACTACCTAAAATGGACAATCTCAATACATGGATACAAACTCACAATCCTGACATTCTCTCTGTAGTTGAGACCTGGCTCTCTCCAATAACAGCTGATACTGCCATCACAATCCCTGGATATACAGTCTACAGACAAGATAGACTGTCGAAACGGGGGACAGCTGTATCATATACCTTAGAGACAATTTACAGGGCCATGTTCTGCCGTTATCCAACACTAGTGTCCACATGCAAGCCCTTGCCCATAAAGTGCTACTAGGGGGACACAATAAAGCCCTAACTATCCTATCAATTTACATTCCCCCCAAACAGAAGTCTCCTGACCTTGACTCCCTTATGGAATGCATTGGATCGCTGAACCCTCACTCAGAAATACTACTGTTTGGTGACTTTAACACTAACTGGCTCTCCCCAGATGCAAGTCCATACAGGGATGCAGTCACTGCACTTCACCTTTCCCAGCTTGTTGAATCACCCAAGAGAGTGAACTACAAGACAGGCTCGTCCACCCTGTTGGACTGGGTTCTATCCAACTGCCCTGAGCATTTATCCCACATAACCATCCTCTCTGACTCCTTAAGTGACCACTCACCTGTACAATTTCTATGGTTAAACCACTTCTGTTTGCTGATGCACTAAAGATGTATTTTGAGTCTCAATTTAATTGTATATGTTTTTTATGACTTAATCTTTTGTAACAAAGACATTTCTGTCTGCAATTTTGTTGTATCGTATGTGTATGTTTGATTATGTACTGTTTTATGTAATATATGTGGGTCGCACCTGTAAAAGGAACTTGTTTCCAGTGTGCTTACCCGTTAAGTGAATAAACAAACAAACAAACAAACAAAACTTCTCCAAACCTCCCTCATGTACAGTCACCTGCAGGGTACTAAAAAGTGGACACATGGACCTCCTGAAAGATGAACTCTGGCAACAGAACTGGTCTCCTGTATGCTCCTCCAACAATGTGAACATAGCACTGGAGCAATTTAAACACCTCTTCAACAAAGCGTGTGATAGGCGTGTACCGATAAAAACCCTGAAATTAAAAAGATACTGGAACCCCTGGTTTTCCTCGGATCTCCAAGATCAAATAAAAACCCAAGATCACTTGTGACATATTACATGTGCCATGGGAAAACGAACTGACATTCAGTCCTATAAAACTACGTGCAGTAACTGTACCAGAGCAATACGTCCAGCAAAAAGTCAACACTTTCGGGAAGCACTGTCATGTACCTGGGATTATGGGAGAAAGTTCTGGTCCAATCTCCAAGAACTTACTGGGAAAGACCCCAAGTCTCCCCCCACCTCATTCAATTTTAATAGTTTCCCCACTCAGGACCCCAGCTCCATTGATAATGCCTTTAACAAAGCCTTCTCAGATCTCAGTAATGTCCTCCCCCCTAATTTCTTCCACCACACCACCTCAGGCATAAATGATTGCCCAGGTAATCAGCCTCTTGCATACCCTCCATTCTCACTTCAGAGCTGTGACAGACAGGGTAGCCAAAAAATACTTTTAAAAAGTTCTAGAGAGGACTTCCGGTGATGTCATTGAAGCAATGGTAGCTTAACAACAGAGCTCCCAACCCCGCAGGTGAAAAAACTGCCCTCCAAGCCCATCAACTGAGATTTTTGGGGGAAAAAGGAAAACGTCTGAAGATCCTGCTCTAAAACAGATAAAAATACTGCATAACAGGTCGGATTGCCTCCGATGCAAAAACCAGACAACGGCACAGAATCACCATCAAGCATGGCAAGCAGGGACACAGAGCCCGAACTAGAAACCCTGTCCCGTCTCACTTTGAGATACTGCTGTCCAAGATTAAACAATTCCGAAGTGAAAATAAAGCTGAATTCAATAAGTTATATGCTGACATTACAAAACTGGAGACCCGGGTTACGGCTGCGGAAGACAGCATTTCTGGAGCAGAAGATATATTATTCAGCTGTCTCAGGCCATTGAAACACTTACCCAGCAGCAGGAGAGCACAGAGGCTAAATGTCTGGACCTGGAGGCCCATGCTAGAAGGGAAAACCTGTGCATTTATGACATTCCGGAAGATTCTGAGGTGGGAGAAATGTCAGATTTTATAGCAGATATGCTCTGTCATGTTTTAAACCTGCCACAAGCTTTTACTTTCCGGACTGAAAGAGCTCACAGAGAACTTTTGGCTAAACCCACCTCCTCGACTGCTAGACCCAGATCTGTGGTGGCCAGATTTTCAAGTTATAAAGATAAGGAAACCATTCTCCGAACTGCTTGGTGCCAACAAAAAGTAGAATATAATGGCACACGCCTTTATTTTGATCAGGACTACCCCCAGATCCAACAACAACACCGCATATTTCGCACCAGTCCTACAAGCACTGAAAGTCCTTGGGACTGAAATTTCAAACTCCATATCCTGCCCGTCTAAGAGTCCGTTTGGAGACTGGGGTAGAGCTTTATTATACAGCAGTGGAGGCAGTTCGGGCTCTAAAAGAGAAAGGGCATGAGGCGATCTTTGAAACCCATCAGCTAGGCCAGAACCACGATCCCCCACTAGGATGGCAGACAGCGCCCTCACATAGTTACAGGAGATTGGGAAAAGGGGTAGCCCCAAACGCTATTCAGGACATTAAGTGTTTACTATGCCAGCCAGCAAAGCAAACAACAGTGGAACAGAGAGAGAATCGGAAAGATGGGGACACTGAATTTGAGAACGGTGAGTTTTCCCTTTTTTGACTAATTCTGCTTGTTTATTGAGATGCCTTCCCTCGTCACTGGGCCCTAAATGGTCTGTGTGGCAGTGACAGCATCTGGCTGGGCTCCCGGAGTTGGATGGTGATGAGGGGAGGCAGGTAGTAGCAGGCTGTACGAGTTTACATTCCGAGGCAGCCTGCCTAATTTTCACACACCAACCGGCCAAGGTTCCAATGGGCAACATAGTTGGGGATTGTGCTTAAAGGACTTTCGGGGTAATGGTATGTAAAATAAAATAACACCCAAGTAATGTGGAATTCTTTTGATCTATTAACAGTGACTGGGTCATCAATGAGATCTGTGATGTGCTATTGCTCTTTACTGTGAACGTGGCCGGGGGTGGAGTCTTATTTTGACCCTGTGCATACCAGGGAGTACTGATAAACTGCTTTTCTAAACCTAATCTTTGTTGGGTGAGACATAGCAAATTTTACACGATCAGGGAATGCTGTGTGGTACGTTCACCCAAGAAATGCTTGAAGTTCTGGGGCATTCTGATTTGTGGGGAAACTAATTACAATGATAATGAGAGGGTACAGATGGTTTTATGATAACACATGCCTATTGGGGGGTGGTGTGAGAAGGACAGTACCTGAACTTATGGGATGGGAATATATCCTTGGAGCTGCATTGCTTTTTGGCCTCATTGGGGGTGCAGATGGCTGTTAAGTTCATTCGGCCCAACCATGAAAGGTCATTCAACCTTGAGCATATAAAGCTAGAGGGGTTGGTGATGTTTTTTTGGATGCGATTGTAGGCCAGGATCCACAACTGCTAGGGTCCAGGAGGACCGAATTCCTCAAGGGATTCCATCTCCTCTACTCCTGGAATTACCATCCCAGGCTCATAGGGGGCAACTTAGTTGGTTCTCCTTCCTTGGGGGTCTATTTGTACATAGTTTGACTCTGGGGGAAATGTAGTTGTGTGGCTTATCCTCAGGGACTACAGTTCAAAGTTGAAGGTTATGTTCTTTGTTAATTCATATGTAACCCCCTTGCAAATGGGGGTTCCTAGAAATGCCAGTCTGGGTTTACCATAGCCCGGTTTGTTCTGTCCTTCTCCCGCTGTCTCTTGGGCTTCTCCTGTTTGCCCTCATGTGTGCCACAGCTTGCAGTCAAATGAAAATCCAGCGCCTCGGGGCTTAACTGCCAACCACAGGCCTGTAAGGCCCCAGGGCAGTGGGAGTCGCATGCCAAGCAGCGCCTTTTGATGTGGAGCTGCTTGTTTTGCAGTCACTTTGGGGACTGTGCCGTGGGTCCTGGGATCCTTCCACCTATTTGGGACCCGGTAACCACGGGCAGCCTGCTGGGGAACCGCTCAGATGGGAATTAAAGGAGTTCTGACCGGGGCTCAGTTGAGTATGCCTGTGCAGGGCTCCAGTCATCCAAATGTAACCCCCCTGCAAATGGGGGTTCCCAAAAGTCTTCCAGGAGCTTGCTTGAATGCTCCAAGCCTGAATGGTGTTCACGTCTAAGCCGTTTATCTGTGAGTGCTTTTAGAGCTTCTGGTACTGTCTCTTTAAGAGCTGTCTGCCTGCAGACATAATTAATTTGGATGGGGGACTGTGTGTTTCCCTGCTTGAGTCCCGCTCATGCTGCTGCCAAATCGCTCCATTTCTTCTGTCGCTAAGTGGGCAGAGTGAGCACTTTTCAAAGATGTAACTGTTTGCCAGAAATCATGTAGAGTATTAATGGAAATGTAGTTTGTCTAACCTGCCTTTCTTGCAGCTGGGACTCTGTGTGTTTTGCCCCTCCATTTTGGATGTGAACTACTGAATAGATCCAAACAGTGCAAGGGGGGCCTCTAAAATGGAGCCTTGGATGAATCAGAACTTGGACTCTTAATTGGAGCCAGCCACAAGAGGATTGTATGGGCAGTGGCTCTGGGAAATGTAGTTTTGACCTTGGCGCCTTTTTCTACCAACAGGGGGAGTCTATTGTGAGTGACAGCCGGACCAGCCAACAGAATAGTGTGGAGCTAAAGGAAATGCACTGCTCTGGGATTAGAGAGATTAGATCAGTTTTGGCAGTGAAGAGACAAGGAGCTCTGTGCTTCTGCAGTGTATAGTTTCACCGCGGGAAGCGCATGTGAGGCCCTGAGGTTCGGCCTGCAGCTGTGGAAAGCGCCGGATCGGACTGAACCCGATTTGTGAGGAGAAGGAAGGAGATCTGAAGAGTAGAGACCAGGCTCACCCTGTACAAGACTGGAAAAATTGCTGAATCGCGCTCGGTCTGTCAGGAACTGAAGCTGCTGAGTGTTCTCCCAGGTACCGTGCGGTAATTGCGGTCGGGATCGAGGAGCAGCCTGCCTGGTATAGTACTTTCCTTTTACATATAAATGTGTGTAGTACTTATGGGGAATTGCATTTCAAATCCCCTGTACAGTGAAGTGAGTGCATGAACCTGGAAGTAAACCCCAGCTTGATTCGGACTACATCTGATTGCTGTAACTAGTGGGGGTCCAGTCATAAGGACCTTTTCCACATGTTCTGCTCCTCCTGGCAATCCAGGATAATCTGCCTTCTATCCAGTTCCTAGCACTGAGTCTGTGAGTACAAAGCAGGGTAGCTTCCTGCCATCTGTTTATCAAATTGCAAGTGTGTCATCTAATTGTTGCTGTTTCATTTCTTCACGAACTGAGCCATCCGGCTCCGGATTACAATTGGGTATTGTGCAAGTGTTTTTTCCATTACAGGGCCCCAACTAGCTGCACTGATCCTGGCTAGCCCCCCCCCCCCAATCCTGGGTACCCAGTGAAAGTGACAATTTGGGACTCTGAATATGCGCACAGTACTGTGATTATTAATGTGTCTAACCTAATTAACCTGATTTCCCCCTTCCTTGTTACAGCTCCCTAAATAAATCAGATCTGTTTGTTTCAGCAAAGTTACACTGTCTGAGGTATTCCTTTATGTTAAAGTATTGTACTGTGACTTTTGCACTGTATCATCTTGTTGTACAGGGGGTCCCCAGAGTCCAGTCAACAGAGCCAGTCCTGGGGGTAAGTGTACATTGTGAAGATATTCCTGATGCATTGTGTGGGCCACTAGTGAGAAGAAAGGGGGGTTACAGTGTCTCAGAGGGCCGTGACCAAGTTAGTTTAACCACTGCAAACCCTGATCTCTGGGTGGAGGCACCTGCCATTTTATCTAGGCCTCTCAACCTGTTAGTAGTTAAGCAGGCAGGGGTAGTAGCCCTTGGGATAGCACCACCTGGGGGTTACATGAATAATGCATAGCAATGTATCTGGCTGCCTCCAGGGTAGCTATGTTCAGCTCCAGCCGAAAAGTAAGGAATTAAAATGTTTTAAATAATGGAACTGTTGCTGCTTGTTGGGAATATACTGTGCATGTGGGGAAAAATGCATAAAGTTAAAATGAGTACTGTTTCCCTGGCAGTTCCAGTATCTGGGACTCTGTGTGTCAGCCTGTCAGCTGCTGCAAGGGGAGCTTGCATAAGTGCAGTAGTGACAGGAAAAGTAAAAGAGCCATGTTTTTCATCTGTGCGCGACTGCAAGTACAGCCTTTAAGCTATAGAACTGTGGGGCAAATAATTACTTCTTTCTGGCTGCACCAGGACATTATTCAGGACTGTATCTAATCTGCTATAAGGGACAGTGGGTAAGCAGCCACTGCCAGCAGTACAGCCAATTGAAATTGCAGAAATAGATAGCCAGGACTTGTGGGACATTTACTGCTTCTCATGGGTAAGCACCCAAGTGCTTATGGGGGCTTACAGGGACATTATTTTAGGTGCAAATTGCACAACCCAATTGTACCTCGAGTGTTCTGATTGACAGGTCCTTCAGCAACTTGGAGACATGTCACCCCATCCCTGCTACCAATCAGGAGTTGAGCTAGGAGCTCTATAAAGAGACAGTGTTGCCAGTTTGTCTGGAGATTCCGAGGGAGATTCAGAGATGCATAGCTGAGAGAGAGCAGCAGAGCAGGCTCTAGCCTGCTGGGAGCCCCCCATAGGGGAGAGGCCCAGGCTCCAGCTATGCCATCAGGCCTGGGCCACTTAATTCAAGCCCTTTCAGTCTTTAGAGGGGATTTGTTATTTTCTTCAGTTAACAGTTAACTAGTTACAATAATTGGGATTTCTGCAACAGCTAGTCAGGAGGTTGCCAGTACTGTCCTCCAGAGGCTAGCCTTCCCTCCCACGTCAGGGAAAGATGTGGACCGAAGAATCAGATGTCCAGCAGCGGTGAGAGCGCTGACCAGACCAGATGACATCATGCAGTGGTGAGAGCACTGACCAAGTACCTCAGCGATGAGAGAGCTGAAGAAGTCTTCAGGATGCCTTTGATTGCAGATGAGACCCGTGGAGGACCTGAGTGAGTACCCTCGTACCCCCAGGTGTGAGGGAGAAGCTAAAGCAAGTAATCTTGGGGGCTCCATGCCCCATTAAGAAATGTGTGCTATTAAGTGTGAAGTATTGAAGTCATCAGTCTGGGATACTAACCTCATAAGAGACTGCCTAGTTCAAGTAATGGATGCATCTTGTCTGTGGCCCAAATGGCTAAGTTGCAGGTGCAGCAAGATGCTGGGCTTAGGGAATCATATAAATGTGTAGCTATGGGTCAGAGTCCTGCCATCGTGGAGCTGTCTGCCAAGACGCGCTTGCCACTTCATGAGACAGGAGGCCCTAAAGCATATTAATGTCTAAGATATCTTAAAGAGAATGTACCTGTGTCTGCACAGAATTTTGTCTAAGAGCGCTTGGTATAAGTGTTAAATGTCTAGACGTGCTGGATAGGACTCCGCTTGTGGATAATGTTCTTGGTATATAGTGTAACCCCCAGGTGGCACTATCCCAAGGGCTACTACCCCTGCCTGCTTTGCCACTTACAGGTGGAGGGGTCTGGATCCAATGGCGGGTGCCTCCAACCAGAGGTCGGGGTTGGACCAGTCAAACACAACTTGGTCACAGCCATCTAGGTCACTGCAACCCCCCTTTCCTTCCGATAGTGGCACACGAACGCTTCCCACACAATCATTATGACTTGCACTTACCCTCAGACTGGAATGACCAACTTGGTGCTGAGGACCCCCTGTAAAATAAGATGCAGTGACACAATAACCCATGCACAAGGGGGAAGCACAAATACACAGTTCAGACAGTATACCTTGCAAACAACAAATCTGATTTATTGAAGGGGAAGTAACAAGGATGGGGAGATCAGGTGGATTAGCTTAACACTCTAATATATATATATATATATATATATATAGGCACTGTGCACAGGCCAAACCTATCAGTCACTGTCTCTGTGTACCCAGGCAATACAAGGCTAGCCTAATGGGTGCAGCTGGTTGGGGCCCTGATGCAGAGAACAAGCATTTGATACCTAAATTGATTAGGAAGAGCCAGCAGGCTCAGTTCATGCAGCCAACGGAGCAACCAGACAAATCTTGCCCTTAAAGTGAACATCTAACAGGGAGCTACCCTGATTTGGTACTCACGACTCCTGCAGCACGCTTCCTCTCACACCACTTGCAGGACTTGGCCTGTGATCCAGACACTTCTCCACACATTTATATGTAGCACAGAGGGGTACCATACCAGGCAGCTGCTTTATTCTCCCGATTGCTTTCACTGCACAAACTGGGTGACGTGACGCAGCTTCACATGTCCTGACAGACCGAGTGCGATTGAAGCAGATTCTCCAGTCCTCTACAGGATGAGCCTGGTAGGTAGCTGTAATCGTACAGCCTCCTCTGTCTGCACTCCTCCACTGATCTTGTCCACTCTTTACGGCGATTCTGCCGCCCAAACTCTTGGCCTGTACATGCGCTTCTCACGTGAAGACTTTCACAGCGTAGGAGCCAGAGCTCATTCTCTCTTCACGATCACAAACTACTCTGCCCCTCCAGGACAGTTGCTGGGCAGTTTCCTCTCACTCCACGGGCTCCGGCTGGCTGATTCCTGCTGCCAGTCACAGCAGGCTTCTTCTATTGGTGCAAAAAAGGTACCAGGGTCCAAACTACACTTCCCAGGAGCACCTGCCATAAATTCCCCTTAAGGCAGGCTCCTGGTGAGAGTCCACATTCTGATTGGCTCCAGCAGTGTCCATTTTAAGGCCCCCCTTCCCCAATTGACCCATCTCAGCAGTCCGGGTCCAAAATGGAGGGGCCAAACACACAGAGTCACAGCTGTAATAAAGGCAAGTTAAACAAGCTGCATTTTCATTGTTACGCTACATATTTCCCAGCAAACAGTTACATCCTTAAATAATGCTCCCTCTGCTCTCTTAGCGACTGCAGAAGTGGAGCGATTTGAATGGCAGCTCGAGTGGGATTCGAGCAGTAAACCCACTGTCCCCCCCCATGCCAACTAATAAAGCCTGCAAGAAGGCAGCTCTTAAAGAGACAGTACCAGAGGCTCTAAAAGCACTCACAGCGCCCACATTTAAACAGCATTACGCCGAATGCCAGTTAGGCAGGGAGCACTTAGGCAAGCTCCGGGAAGGCTTCTAGGAACCCCCATTTGTAGGGGGGGTTACACCCTTCCTGGCCTGGAAAGAACTTGCCATCCACGTCAAGTAGTTACCCTTAAATCACTTTAAGGCAAAACAGTTTAAACTGACAGCACATCACACCTTTTGCTACATACACTAGTACTGCATTACACAGTTTACTATTGGTTATATAATATTACACATACAGACAACCTTTTTCTTTTTAAATCAGGTCATTACTTCCAGCCCATGAAACCCGGATAAAGTGGGCCTTTCCTTATCAATTATCTGGGGGCTAAATGGGGCAATGGCACCATACTCAGAGGGCAATACCAACAGTCTAGAATCATCCCCTAGGCTTAGCTTGGGCAATGAGCTCGGGGACACGTACACCACCTTATGGACCACATTCAAAGGCAGATCCACAGGCTGGCCCAGGGACTCATAACTCAATCTCATGACAGGCCGTACTTCTCGGCCCATCCATCCAGGAGTCTCAGGTAAAATTTCTGAAGGCTCGGATTCCATTTCAGCCCTACTTGGGATGGCCGGGAAAACCTCTATAGGAGCAGGGGACCCAGGATCCATGGTACCTCCGGGGACAGGGCCCTCTATTTCTGAACTTACACTACCTGGCTCAAGTGGGGACATTTCTGGTACTGGCGGGGAACTATAAGGGCACTCAAAATATTCTTCTTGCTCTGGCATATCCCCAGTTGCCTTCCCCATGTCACTTCCTTCGTCTGAGAAATCAGACAATTCAGCCAGTCCCAATGAGCTCACATCCTCGGATTTAATACCACTCACTTCTCCCTCCAGGAGCATCGGCTCCAGGGACAAAACTGGGGACTCAGACAGTCCAGGAAACCCAACTTCATCCCCAGGGTTGGTTAGGGGATTGCCCCTAAACAACTGACTCAGTTCATAAGAGGGGTAATACTAAAGATTACCTTCACTGTCCTCGGACACAGACTGGCAATCAGCTTCAACGGAGTGGGGGAGAAGGCCTCTTTAGTTTAATTTCTGGGGAATCAACCGGTCTTAGTTTTTTCTTGGCAGTGGCTCTAGTCACAGGTCCAGAGGAGGAAGAATTTGGTGGTTCAGCCTCTATCAGGATCTGTCTGATTGGCAGCAGATGATTTCTGTGTATAGTTTTCACATCTTTTGAGTTGTTCTCAGGCTGCACTTTGTATACAGGTAAATCTTCCAGCTTTCCTACAACAATATGAGGGAGGTGATGCCATCTGTCAGCAATCTTATGCTTGCCATGCAGCCTGATTCCTCAATAGCACTCTATCCCCTTCTCTAAGCTCCATTGCTTTCACTTTTTTGTCATACCTTTCTTTATTGGCTAAATTTCGCTTAGCAGCCATGGTCTGGGCTAGCTGGTAGGCATGGTTTAGTTTGGCCTTCAGTTTCTGCACATACTGTAGATGATTAGCTGCTTGAATCCAATCAGGAGAAATTCTGAAACAGACATCTACTGGCAGTCTAGCCTCTCTCCCAAACATCAGTCAATACCAGGAAAATCCAGTGGTATCACTTTTGGTGCAGTTGTAAGCGTGTACCAGAGTGCTAATTTGCTGGCTCCATCTAGGCTTATCTTTAGGTTGCAGGGTGCCTAACATGTCAAGCAGTGTGTGGTTAAACCTTTCAGGCTGGGGATCTCCCTGGGGATGATAAGGAGTAGTTCTTGACTTTCATACCCCCCCCCCCCACAAGGATAGCATCTCTTTAATCAAGCAGCTCTCAAAATCTCTCCCTGGTTGGAATGGATTCTTTGAGGGCCCCACAGTGGACAAAGAAATTCTCAACAAGTACTTTAGCTACCATGGTTGCTTTCTGGTCCTTAGTGGGAAAAGCCTGTGCATACCGGGTGAAATGATCAGTAACTACTAACATATTGCTGATGTTTCTCTGATCTGGTTCTAGACTCAGGAAATCAATGCAGACCAATTCCATGGGGGCACTAGTAGTGATGTTAACCAGAGGGGCAGCCCTCTGGGGCAGAGTCTTTCTTTGTAAACATCGCTACAGGTCCATATATGCTGCTCCACATCAGCACCCATTTTGGGCCAATAAAACCAGGACCTTACCAAGTCACGGGTTCTGTCTATGCCGAGGTGTCCCATGTGATTGTGTAAAGACCTCAACACTAGTTCTCTAAAAGCAGTGAGCAGCACCAATTGTTGTTTGTCTACTTGCCCTTCTTTATCTACTGCCTCTCTGTATAATAGGCTATTAATCAGTTTCAACTTGGGACCTTCTTTGTATAACAGGGCAGTCCTCAAGTCAGGGGAACACAGTTTTGACACATCTTTCCCCACGTGCAGAGCCTCCAGAGCAGTTTTTATCATGGGGTCTCGGGATTGAGCCAGCCGGAGACTATCATTATTGAACTGGGGCAACACACTAGTGTCTAATGCAGACAAATGACAGTAAGCAGCAGGTATACAGTTATCAGATGGCCCCAGACAGTCCACCATGCAATCCACAGTATCAGGAGATACCTGTTCCTCCTTGTCAAATTTTTGGCAAAGTGCTCTAATGGCAGGTTCGGACAACCTGACCCAGTTGTCTCAGGACACATGCCTCCGAGAGAGAGCATCAGCATCTATGTGGTTCAAGCCTGCTCTGTATTCAACAGCATAGTTGTAGGTAGACAACACAGAAAGCCATCTATGGCCAGTGGCATCCAACTTAGCTGATGTCTGCACATACTGTAGGTTAGAGGATTGTTATCAGTCTTCACCAATATCATAGTACCGTATAAGTAGTCATGAAATTGATCAACAATAGCCCACTTCAAGGCCAAGAACTCTAGCTTGTGCACTGGGTAGTTCTTTTCTGAAGGAGTCAGACTCCTGCTGGCAAAGGCTACGGGTCTTAAACCATTTGTGTGCTCTTGATATAACACAGCCCCCAATCCTTGTAGACTGGCACCAGTATGAAGAATGTATGGCCTGGCAGGGTCAGCATAGGCCAGCACTGGGGCATGGGTAAGTTGGTATATATTATCATGGAAAGCTACCTCACAATCAGCAGTCCAGCGGGTCCCAAACACATCATTTGGACAGAAACATTTTTTCTCAGTCTCAGAAAGCATAGCTTTCTTATACTTTTTGTGGGTTGGAGGATACCCTTGAGTAAGGTTGAGTAGAGGGCGGATCACTTGAGAATAGCCTTTGATAAACCATCTATAATAACCACAAAACCTCAAGAACCTTTGCAGCTCTTTCAAATTCTTTGGCTGAGGCCAGGTAATCAAAGCTTCCACTTTACTGGGGTCAATCTCTTTGCCTTCAATGGATACTATGTGCCCCACATATTTCACAGATGTTTGAAGGAATGACACTTATCTATAGACAATTTGAGACCAAAATCTTCCAGTCGATCCAGGACTTTGAACAACCTGCTTTCATGTTCCTCCAAGGAGCTGCCAAACTCTATGACATCATCCAGGTAGACTAAACACTCGAGTAAGTTCATATCCCCCACAGCAAGCTCCATCAAGTGCTGGAAAGTAGCAGGGGCGCCTGAAATCCCCTGACGCATCCTCATAAACTCGTAAAAACCTAGTGGGCAAATGAAAGCAGTCTTTTTGAGATCCTCCAGAGCCATCGGGATCTGGTAGTACCCACTGCGAAGGTCTAACACTGAGAACCATTTGCTACCATTTAGGCAATCCAAGGCATCCTGGATGCCTGGCATGGTCTGCTGGTCTGGTATAGTTCGCCTGTTTAAAGTACAGTAATCCACACACATCCAGACAGCTCCATTCTTCTTCCTCACTACTACAATAGGTGAAGCATAGGGGCTTCTGGATTCTTGTATCACCCCAGCTGCGAGCATCTCCTGCAGGTGTCTTCTCACATCATCTATATCAGCAGGGGCCAGGCGCCGAGATCGCTCATGGAAGGGTCGCTCATCCTGTAGCTGAATGTGGTGCTCAGCTCCTTGCACACATCCTACTTCCCACTCCTTCAAGGAAAACACCTGCTCCCTCTGAGTGAGCCTTTCACTAATCCTTTTCTTCCATTCTGCTGGCAGTGGGGAGTCACCAAAATCAAACAGATCAGGGGTCACGCGGCCACTCCTCCCGGAAGTATTGTTGCTGGGCAGAATAGCAGTATCCACACAGTGCACCATGGCCAGAGTGCAACCTCACTTCACTCGAATCTCTTGATCAGATACATTGTGCACTTGAACCATTACTCTTCTGGCAAAAGCATGGGCTCTAGCAGGTAAAATGCTGGGTTTAACCAGCAACCCCTCTGGCAATTTTCCATCGCCTGGTGCGTCCAGTATCAATATTTTATTCTTAACATCCTTTTTAATCCGGACCTCTCCTTGTAGAACACACTAGGTGTTTGGGGCTAGCAGGAAAAACTCTGGATCCTTCTTCTAGACACTACCCACCGGGCCTTCGGGTTCCACCTGGCTGGCCTTTCTCTGGGTCTCATAGGCCTTCTGAATCAAGGCTAGAATTCTGAGAGCTCACCTAGTCCTGGACCTCTGTTTTTCAGAGCACAGCTGTGCTAAATGACCAAACATATGAGCATTGGTTCCAATTAACAAGGGCACCCCATCATACAGTCCAGTGGGGGGACACACTAATGCCAAGGTCTCCACTTGTTCGGCCACCCCAGGCACAGAAGTAGGAAAAGATAACCAGATCTGGATATACCCAGAGTAGGGATAGGCCTTATCGCTCAGTCCCCAAACATGTAGTCCATCTAAAGGCTGCAGGGGCACCTCAGGCAAATGCTTCTGATACCAGTCCTGAAACATAATGGTCACTTGGGAACCACTGTCTAACACAGCCTGGGTGGGTACTCCATTCACTCTCACTGTGGTTTCCATCGAGGGACCCACCACATCAGACCATTCAGGGGGCATGGTTTTGGAGGTTGCTTGGGCATTGGCTCGGATGACAAAACTCTTCCGAGGAGGCCCTCCTTGGGGACTGGCATAAGCCTTGCGATGCCAGGCTACTAGCTTGCTGGTGACCCTCCTTAGGTTCTCTGGCAACCGGCACTCAGTCTGAAAGTGTCCATCCTCCCCACAGTGGTAACAGAAGTTAGTATCTCGGGGGTCTTTGGTGGGAGGGAGATATCTCGCCTGCAGGGAGGCATTGGGGGTTCTGGAGGGCTCCTCTTGACTAGGTCGTTTGTTTCTAGATAACTCAGGTTCCTTAAATTTGGAGGGGTTGGCAGCAGTTTGTTTCAATTCTCTCATCATTTCCCATAAATCTCTAATCTCGGCCTTCAAATCACTCTCCATCTGGGTATGAGAGGAAACATCATGCACCCCCACTCCACCATGGGTCTCTGGGGGCACAGAAAATGCATCAGGACCCTTGTTCAATCCCCTCAAGGGGTGGGTCTCATCTGGTTCACTGGGCTCAGGGGTCTGGTGTAGATTCATGACCCCCACATAGGGTTCCCACCCCTCTTCATCAGTCTCGACTTCCTGAATCTCTCTCTCATCAATTGGCAGTATTCGGGAGGGGCAGCCCGTCGGTCATGTAACCTGAGTTTTAACAATATCACACTGGAAAACCTAGCAGATTTCAAAATATGATCCAGCCGGACCTGATTCAATGCTGGGGCAGTTACCCCCTTCGATAAGCTTTTTGCAATGCCCTTTCCATTCTGGTGACAAAGGCTGACAATTTCTCATTCTTCCACTGTTTAGCTGACTTGAATTTCCACAACAAGTCTTCCCCAGTTTCTGTGCTCCCAAACACCCCCTCTAAGGCAGAAAGGTACTCTACCGCAGTGGCTTCGGGGCTAGTAGCCCGCAAGAAATAAATGGCTTCCAAAGCTAGGCCCCTCAGGCTCTCCATCAGTTTCTTTCATTTCTCCCCCTCAGAGCACTGCCATTCTTGGACTAAAGGGGTAGCATAGTCCATCCATGTCTCCAAATAATCTTCTCCTGAGGGCACAGGCACAGTACCAGAAAACAGTTTCAATCTCTGATAGGAGTCTAGCTATATGGGGGGAACAACTATAGGGGTGAAGCCAGAATGGAAGTCTTGGAGGGCCCGGGAGAGGTTTGGGGGGTGAGATCAATAGAAAGGTCTAACACCTGTAGTAATTCCTGAGTAGTCCTCCCTTCTGCAGCTAACAGTTTAAGCAGTTTATCTTTAAAGCTATTAGTCTTGGGAGATCCCCCTGGGGTGACTGAACCATTCCGGACATGAATGACCCACCACCCCTTTTGAGCACCTTCCAGGTAAATCACTGGAGGCACCCTCTCCGGGTCTATAATTATACTGCATAAAAGCAGCACCTGCAAGGTCTGGTCGAGTAGGTTGGCCATTCACCCCTTCATCTCTACCTTGCCTAAACATTTAACACACTCAACTGCAGAAACAAGGTCAGCGTTCTTTATCCCCAGAGGTACATCCAGTAGTAACACAATTTTCTGGGAATCCAACTCTTCAGCTTCACCCCACCCCATCAGTTTATGCACCGTCATCTTAACAGGGTCTAACTTAATTTTAGTCATGATATCCCCCTCCAGTTTTTCCTTTAGTTTGGCCATGTTGGGGTATTTCATCTACTCGGCCACTAGGGGATGCTAATCCCAGCGGTGCCTCCAAAATGTAACCCCCCAGGGGGCACTATCCCAAGGGCTACTACCCCTGCCTGCTTTGCCACTAACAGGTGGAGGGGCCTGGATCCAATGGCGGGTGCCTCCACCCAGAGGTCGGGGTTGGAACAGTCAAACACAACTTGGTCACAGCCCTCTAGGTCACTGCAACACCCCTTTCCTTCCGCTAGTGGCCCATGAACACTTCTCACACAATCATTATGACTTGCACTTATCCTCAGATTGGAATGACCAACTTGGTGCTGTGGACCCCTGTAAAATAAGATGCAGTGACACAATAATCCATGCACAAGGGGGAAGCACAAATACACAGTTCAGACAGTATACCTTGCAAACAACAAATCTGATTTATTGAAGGGGAAATAACAAGGATGAGGAGATCAGGTGGATTAGCTTAACACTCTAATATATATATATATATATATATATATATACTGTATATATATATATATATATATATATATATATATATATATATATAGGGCACTGTGCACAGGCCAAACCTATCAGTCACTGTCTCTGGGTACCCAGGCAATACAAGGCTAGCCTAGTAGGTGCAGCTGGTTGGGGCCCTGATGCAGAGAATAAGCATTTGATACCTAAATTGATTAAGAAGAGCCAGCAGGCTCAGTTCATGCAGCCAACGGAGCAACCAGACAAATCTTGCCCTCAAAGCGAACATCTGACAGGGAGCTACCCTGATTTGGTACTCACGACTCCTGCAGCACACTTCCTCTCACACCACTTGCAGGACTTGGCCTGTGATCCAGACACATCTCCACACATTTATATGTAGCACAGAGGGGTACCATACCAGGCAGCTGCTTTATTCTCCAGATCGCTTTCACTGCACAAACCGGGTGACGCGACGCAGCTTCACATGTCCTGACAGACCAAGCGTGATTGAAGCAGATTCTCCAGCCCTCTATAGGATGAGCCTGGTAGGTAGCTGTAATCATACAGCCTCCTCTGTCTGCACTCCTCCACGGATCTTGTCCGCTCTTTACAGCGATTGTGCCACCCAAACTCTTGGCCTGTACATGCGCTTCCCACGTGAAGACTTTCAGAGCGCAGGAGCCAGAGCTCCTTCTTTCTTCACGATCACAAACAACTCTGCCCCTCCACGACAGTTGCAGGGCAGTTTCCTCTCACTTCACAGGCTCCGGTTGGCTGATTCCTGCTGCCAGTCACAGCAGACTTCCTCTATTGGTGCAAAAAAGGTGCCAGGGTCCAAACTACACTTCCCAGGAGCACCTGCCATAAATTCCCCTTAAGGCAGGCTCCCGGTGGGAGTCCAAATTCTGATTGGCGCCAGCAGTCTCCATTTTAAGGCCCCCCTTCCCCAACTGACCCATCTCAGCAGTCCGGGTCCAAAATGGAGGGGTCAAACACACAGAGTCACAGTTGTAATAAAGGCAAGTTACACAAGCTTCATTTTCATTGTTACACTACATATTTCCCAGCAAACAGTTACATCCTTCAATAATGCTCCCTCTGCTCTCTTAGCGACTGCAGAAGTGGAGCGATTTGAATGGCAGCTCGAGTGGGATTCAAGCAATAAACCCACAGTCCCCCTCTTGCAAACTAATAAAGCCTGCAAGCAGGCAGCTCTTAAAGAGGCAGTACCAGCGGCTCTAAAAGCACTCACAGCGCCCACATTTAAATGGCATTAAGCCGAATGCCAGTTAGGCAGAGAGCACTTAGGCAAGCTCCGGGAAGGCTTTTAGGAAGGGGGCTACACCAGAATGTACTGGATGTGTATTTTTGAAATAATGTTTATATCCTGGAATTTCTGTGGTCCAAATTCTATCCGCATTGCCCCAAGTTTCTGTTATAGCTAGTAAGGATAAATCAAGGAGTTGAGCCTTAAGTTCCAGCTCAGCAAGTTTTGCAATATTTAAGGATCGAGCATTAAGAGATAGAATGTTTAGGTGATTTTGGCTTGAAAAATGGGTCCCATTGTTAAGAGTATTGGTAGATAGCCCAAACTCCCCCTTTATGTGTTACTTTATTGTTATAATGTGAATTTTACACTGGATTCCTGAAGAGGGAGTTGGAGGTGTTTTTCTTGAGCATGACCTACTGAGACATACAGGGTTACCCTATATATATTATTTATGGTGGGCAAAATGGGATAAAGATTATATCACATAATGTAAATGGCTTAAATAATCCTGTGAAATGCAGCAAGGTACTTTCGGTCCTTAGGAGGCAGAAACTGGCATTGGTGCTTCTCCAGGAGACGCACCTGAGTAGAGCTGAACATGTTAAACTGGGAAGGTTTGGCTTCTCTCAGGTAATTGCCTCATCTCACGGGGGAGGAAACGAAGAGGCACTGCCATACTGGTACCTAGAAGGTCAGAATTCAAGCTGCAGGAAAAATACATTGATCCTGAAGGTCGCTTGGCGGTGATGTCAGGGGATTTGGAGGGGGTTCCCTCTCACTTTGGCATCTCTTTATCTTCCACCGGGATCAGGTGTGGCAGTAGCAAGAGGATTACTTCAGAAGATCATGGAATACCATAAAGGAGTGTTGGTGGTGGGGGGAGATCTTAATCAGATCTGGGACCAATTAGATACCTCCAAATCACAGCCCTTTCAGCCCACCCCCACTGCAAAAAATATAGCTAGATTTTTAAAAGGAGTGGGTTGGGTGGATGCCTGGCACTATGTCCATTTCACCCCGAGAGAGAATACACTCATCTTTTCCCACCACGTGACTCATATGCCCGTATAGACTTTTTTCTAATTTCCTGTGAGCATCAACATTTGATAAATGCTTGTCAACAGACCCCTTCGGTTCTCTCGGACCATGCGCAGCTTTCCCTGGGCCTGGACTGGGAGATCGAGTGGGGTTGGGCACTGTGGAAATTTAATAATTATTTTTTAACACTGAAAGAGTTTACTGATATGACCAAAGTTAGACTCCAACAGATTATCTGGGAGAATACCTCCCCGGATATCTCTAGCGCCACACTGTGGGATACAGTAAAGACGGTCATGAGGGGTGAGGTTATTAAGTTTGCAGCTCATTTTTGCAGGCAACAGACTGTTCTAATGGAGAAACTCAATCTACAATTGAAGGAAGCGCAGCCCTCCATGCGGGGGTTGGGGGTACTGCACTACCCCAGATTTTGTTACTGAAACAGCAAATTCTAAAACATAGATATCAAAACAGAGCATGTCCTGCAGTGGCTGAGACAGAAGTACGGGGAGATGGGGCCGAGGGCAACCAGGCTTTTGGCACACCATCTCTGCCAACAAACTCTGCAATCTACTATAACTCAGATTATGGAGGCAGGGACGGGTAAATTGGTGAGAACTCCGGAACATATATTATCCTGCTTCAGAGTCTATTATCAACAGTTGTATGCCCCAAAATGCTTGGTAGAGGAGACTCAGGTGGAGGCTTATCTGTCTAAACTAACACTTTCAACTCTGAGTCTGGAGGCCAAGATTAAATTGGATTTCCCGATAACCCAGTTGTAAGTAAAATGGGCGATTATGGGTCTTAAATTGGGTAAAGCCCCAGGCCCAGACAGGTACACCCCGGAATTTTTTAGGACTGAGATAGAGGGACCACTTTTAGATGCATGCAGGAAGGCATAGATATAACAGAGATTATTTTCCTGACACATGGAACTATGCCCTGATTTCCAGTATTCCGAAGCTGGGGAAGGATGCCACTCAATGAGCCTCATATAGACCGATATCGGTGCTTAACATAGACTATAAAATATATGCCAAAAT
Organism: Neoceratodus forsteri; assembly: GCA_016271365.2. Classification (NCBI taxonomy): domain Eukaryota; kingdom Metazoa; phylum Chordata; order Ceratodontiformes; family Ceratodontidae; genus Neoceratodus; species Neoceratodus forsteri. The sequence continues at coordinate 76,385,415 of CM028133.1, read as the reverse complement.
ACTGGCACAGAGAGTGGAAGGGAATTTACCTTCCCTTATTGATTTTGACCAAACCAGTTTTGTGTCAGGTGGACAAACCCAGGATAATATCAGATGAACGTTACATATTATGCACCATGCTGCCCGGTTGAGGTCTCCCCTTCTAATTTTAAGTTTGGATGCAGAGAAGGCCTTCGACTGGGTAGCATGGAACTTCTTAGGTTCTACATTGAAACACTTCAGATTCGTGGAATCTTTTGTAAAAGATATCAACAGCATTTATTGTAAACCCAAAGCCTACATCAAAATTAATGGCAGAGTGTCAGATACTTTTCCTCTAATGCGAGGAACCAGGCAGGGCTGCCCCCTGTCGCCCCTTCTTTTTGCCCTCTATTGGAGCCATTAGTGACTGCTCTGCGATAAACAGCAGAAATTAGATGGATTAAACTGAGAGGAGGAGAAGAACATAGATTGGCTCTTTATGCTGCCGATTTATTAGTGTACCTGGGGGATCCTGAACAGTCCTTGCCCCACTTGTGGCATAGTCTGGAGGAACCTGGGAACATAGCAGGGTATAAAGTTAATACAGCTAAGACAGAGGTATTACAGATCAATTATGAACACTCTGAGACAGTGAAGAGTCAGTTCCCCTTTCGCTGGCACTTAAGCTACTTAAAGTATTTGGGGGTCCAACTAGGACCAGACAGTAAATAACTGTTTACACTTAATGACTCCCCCTTGACTGACAGAATCAGATCAGACTTTGAAAGATGACAAGGTCTATCTGTATCCTTACTGAAGAGGATTCAGACAGTAAAAATGGTGGTCCTTCCCCAGTTTCTTTATTTAGCGTAGACATTCCCCATCCCAATCCCTGATTCATTCTATAACCTCCTTAATAGAAGGATAACTCAGTTTATTTGGGGCATGCAGAGACCGTGGGTCCGTCTCTCAATCCTTCAGGTATCAAAAGAAGGAGGAGGTCTGGTCTTACCCAATTTTAAGTTGTACCATAAGGCAGACCAGCTCCAGACTGTTGTATACTGGTTTAATAGAGATTATACATGAGAATTTACTGGGGGATAAAAGGGAAGTTTCTGCTGAAGAAGAACTGAATCCATACACAGAAGTGTCCTTGAGTACCTGGAAGCAGGTAATCAGTGACAGAAGTATCAAGAAGTGGAGACCACTCTTGTACTCCCTCCCACATATGAGAGAATTTGCCCCTGCCTGTTGGGATGCAGGGTTTAGGAGCATGGAGAAACAGGACTTGCATTTGGTATGGCAGTTTTTAGAGGGTGGGGATATTAAATCTTTCTAGGAGTTAGTGACCAGTTATGGCCTCTCTTGGAGGGATAGAGTTCTTTGCTTTCAGACCAGAAATTACACTGGATCCCTACAAGTTGGACAGGGTGGAGATGACTCAGGCTGTAGTGGAGAATAAGGTTCAGTTGCACCATCTGATCACTTCTCTCTATCGAGCAGTTTGCTCTTGGAGGGGAGACAATACAGATTCAGTCCGGAATGCATGGTCCAAGGAGATGCTCACACCAATAACTGTAGAAGCCTGGGTCTGGGCACAAAAGAAGCTGTACTGGGGCCTGTCGAATATTAATTGGAGAGAATTCTCCTGGAAAATACTTATCAGGTTATTTTGAACCCCAGCTATTCAAGCCAGATTCCAAAAGTCCTGTACCCCTGACTGCTGGAGGGGATGTGGGTTTGCCCCGGCAGGCCTCCATCATGTGATGTGGGATTGCTTTAGGTTAGCCTCCTTTCTCCATGACATGGAACAAGCTTTGCACTCTATTTTTGATACTGACATTCAGATGACTGAATCATTGTACTTCTTATTTGATATCCCGTGAAATTATAAGGATCCTAATAGGGGGAAATTATTAAGACATGTCTTACTAGCTGGGCAGAAAGCTATAACTAAGCAATGGCTTTCCCATAAAAAACCTACCATCGCCTAATGGTATGACATAATTATGTCTCTATACAGAGTAGAGGCTCTCACAGCTGCTGTCAATAACAGACAGGATCAATTTGAGTTGATTTGGAGGAGATGGATTCTGTTTATGGGTCGAGTAAAACCTGATTTTGCTCCATAAAGAGAACTCTGGCAATATGCCACTTATCCTTGATTGTCCCTCACCCCCATCTGATATGTGTAACTTATGGTTTCTTGGGTATATCTCTCCCTAAGAATTTAATATTAACTTTATATGACTTGAAGGATCCGGATCAATTGTTAAACTTGCCCATATATGTACTTTTGTTTATGTGAGTCTGTTAAGTTAATTATTTTATTTTCTGTTTTGGAATTGTAATATATTACTGTAATGTCTGTGTATGTGGAAGTTTGTGTAAAATCAATAAAGAATGAAAGTTTAAAAAAAAAAGTACAAGGGAACTCAAGGTCCAGTGGTGACATCCTGGACTTAACTCTTGTTGCACAAACCTTGGACTGCTTACTCACTCCCATAACTCATGTAATCAACGCCTCCCTGAGGTTTTCGCAGTTCCCGGACAAAAGGAAAGCTGCTGTAGTAACCCTCATCTTTAAGAGCGGAGATCGATCCTTGACTGGTAACTATAGACCCATCTCCATTCTCCCGCCACTTTCAAAAGCACTCGAAAGAATAGTGGCGGATCAACTAGTTGAGTACCTAGAAAAATACTAGCTCCTGTGCCAGCATCAGCATGGATTCTGCAAAGGCCACAGTACCACGACTGTTCTCCTTGAGTCCTCAGTATTCCTACACAATGCACTTGACCAGGGTTCCTTGATTGGGGCAACTTTCATCAACTTAACAAAGGTGTTCGATACGGTAAACCACTACCTCCTGACAGAACAACTATCATGCTTAGGCCTCTCAGATGACACGGTGGCATGGTTTCAAAGTTACCTGCATGCCCACTCTCAGCATGTCAGGATTGGCAACGTTCTCTCAGAAAGTAGACTTGTCCTATCTGGTGTCACACAAGGATCCATACTTGGCCCACTGCTGTTCAGTATAGTCCTTAACCGCATTCCTTATTACTGCCAAGCAAACATCTTGCTTTATGCTTATGATGCAGTGTTATTCACCAGCCATCCAGACCCAAAAGAACTTGAGCACAACCTTCAGAGGAATTTCAGGAAGGTTGAGAAGTGGTTCAGTGATCACAAACTTATCTTGAACTACAAAAAAACTAAAACAATGATGTTCCACAGCTCCAAAAGTAAACACAAATCCTACCCTCTCTTTATTCTAGACTCTGAGGGTGCACCTCTTGAACTAGTGCAAGACTTTAGATACCTGGGTAACATGCTCAACAGCACCTTGTCCTACTCTGAGCACACTGACTCTATATCCAAGGCAAGCAGCACCTGTATTGGTCTTCTATATAGGCATGAGGGCAGCCTAACCCCAGCAGCCCTTAACACAGCCATCCAGAGCTCTGTAATCTCACTGGTAGACTATGGCCTAGTGATCTATGGCTCCGCCACAGACACAGCCACCCACCGTCTCAAAATTGCCTTAAACAGAGCATGCAGGCTGATTATGGGAGAAGCAAGGCTCCACACACGCGTGACCTTTACACCCGAGCTAACTGGTTACAATTTGCAGGGAGGCTTAGGTTTCAATCCTGTATATTGGCAAAGAAGATAAGCATTGGCCTAATGCCACCTGGGGTCCAGAAGCTGCTCAGCCCATTTGAGTCCAATCGTAGGACTTGTAACTCCAAAAGCCAGATCTTCTGCGTCCACAGAGTCCATACTGCACTTGAGCAAAGGTCCTTTGTCCATCGAGCTCCTAAGTGGCTTAATGCACTTCCTCTTGACGGCTCCTCTATCTACAAAATTAGCCCTATTAAAAGAAAACTTAGATAACGTCTTTGTTGAGGAATCAAGCTGCAACTGCTTCCCATAATCCACTCTATCTAATGTTCAATGATCCACTTCGCTCTTCCTCCCCCACTAACTCCTTACCTCTGACACTTTACCCCCCACCCCTCTCCCACCCTCCTGGTGGACTGCTCCTATCATTCCCCAATTCACAATACCCCTCCCTGGCTCCCCCTTTCCATTTCTTCTGCTCTTTACCCCCGTTCAGCCCCTACTCCCCTCCACCCACTAGCTGGTTCGACATTATTACTCACTGGCTACAACTCTTCCAGTGCCCCTGTCCTCCACTTCTTCCTCCTAGCTCATAACGAATCCCACTGCGCTGATTTTTTACTCCTCCTTCCGCCAGTAACTTCCTATGCTAGGCTCGTGTCTTGTATGACAGTGTAGCTGGTCGCTAGGATCACACATGTATTTGTCTCCTGCATTGAATAGTATGTTAGTGTATGTTGTTAATCTAATGTGACCTGAATCATATTTGCTTTTGTATTGACTCTGACATGGAACCTATTTAATGAGCTTGTTCTCAAAGTGTTAATCCGAGATTCTAATAAATAAATAAATAAAATCCTCCTCTGACACTCCCAACCCTAGTTCAGCATTTCACTTGTTTAAGATTGTAAGTGTTGCATTGCCTACGGCTTCCCATTGGATCAAAAGTTTTCTGCCTCCTAACTGGTTGAGGAGTACCTTTGGCCATGTTCTTATCAGTGCATATTGTGCAATCTGGTTCCTCTGCAGTCACTCAGGACTCACCACAACAGAAATCATTATGCCAGGCTCTGTATTATTGAAACTGAAACTGTCAGCAAATTTTTTTTCTGGTGATCTTCTGGCCAAACTGTCAAACCCCCACCTCCCACACACACTTATCGGATAAGTCAGCTAAAGACATTTTAAAAGTTTGACCTCTTAGTAGGGTTGAACAAAGAGCTGCCAGTGATCCAGTGAGCACCACGCATGCTGCCAGGAGGCAGCTTTGAAATCAGAGCTGAAACTCACACCTCTGTCAGCTCAGGTGACTTTGAAATCAGAGCTGGAACTCGCTCCTCCTTCAGCTCATTTAAACGCCAGTCATGGTAGCAGGTAACAGCACTATCACCCTCAATCTCAATGCAGAACTACTATCGGTAAATCTGGACGTGGCCAAAGCAACCGCCACGATCTCCCCAAGTACTCCATTCAAAAAGGTCTTTCCCAGCTAGAAACTCCAGGCAAAACTGGCAATATTGACAAAGAGATAAATGAATAGACCAGGTTTTAGCTTTAGCATACATTGGCCCCTATGCACAAATGGATGTGAACTATGCGCCAGAGGTGTGTATCCCACCCACAGAGCTCTGCACCTGCAGACAGGTGTGCACTGGCCATATTTAGCAATGGACGACACCTGTCCAAGGGCTCCCCCTCAGTGCGCAGGACTCTGCAGAGTGGCTGAGGGCAGAGTTGTGGATCCAGTCGGATGCCCGGCATGGGTCCCACTATGGAACCCTAGCACATGTGGGCACTGGCCAGGGTGCATGAATTCTGAACACAGGCATCCAGACCTGCGCAGCCCAGTCCCATTGGCTGGGGGACCCCTGGCCCAAGCCCCAGTTGCAATACACACCTGTACTGTCCCCGGCAGAACCCCTGCCCCTGGCCCATATGGCCGGTCCCCCATTCCATCCAGGACCCTGGTGATTCAGCTGATTACCCCCGCCCAGCACATCACCCCCAACCCGGTACCCCAGCACAGTCATTGGTGGCCTGTGGTGCCTCCCCCATGGCACTGCCAACCCCCCATCCCCAATACCTGAGAGCCAGTGCCGCCTACCAGGACAACCAGTGGCACATCTCCCTTCACACTGCCTTGGCCACCATCCATCCAAGTGATGCTGGGAATGCATCACCCATATATGGGCAGCACACTTCCAGCATCACTTAGACAGCCGGTGACGGAAGTGGTGAGAGGAGGATGTGCTGCTGGCTGCCCGGGGCTGCGGCACTAGCAAGCAGGTGTGGAATCAAGGGGTGGTGTGGCTGGTGCCACAAGGGGTGGGCACTAGACAACTCTGGGGGTGGAGTACCGGGGACAGCTAAGCGTGGACCTGGGTACCTATGTGTGTATGTGGAAGGGGAATCATACTGGGATGGGGACCCTGTGTCCAGGGGTAGTGGGGGACGGTTTGCTGATGCCTACAGGGTGGGGGTAAAGCTGTGTTGGGGGGCTACTGCACACAGTGGGGATGAGGCAGCCATGTGAGGAGGAGGGCAGCACTATGGTGCTGGACCAAGGTTCCGGTCCTGTGGGGGGGGGGCTACACTTTCCTGCTGGGTTCGGGGCGGGTGTTCATGTGTGTGTGGGATTGGGGGGTTCACTACAGCTACCAGGGTCAGAATGCATGGTGTAGGGCACAGAGGGCACTTACGGCAGGGTTCTTCCTGGCGTACCCTTTGCCCTCCCCCGCACCCCTACGGCCAGCACTACACACTTTGGTACATGATGCGTTGTGCTGGCATGCCCCACGCCTGCCCCCAGTGCACTGCGGTCCACGCAGCTGGGGGATCGAGTGCATAGAGGTTGCATGCCCACCCATTAGTGCACCCTGCACTGGATGCGCAATGGCTGCAGAGTGGCTATGTGCCCCAGATATGCGGTGCATAGCCACTACACACATTAGGGCCATTTGTGTGTGTGGGGGGCCTACAGTTTACAGTGATGGGGATACTCAGCTATGGAATCTGCATTCAGGTGCCCTCTACTGGAAGCTGAACATTGCACTATAATACAAGACAGTACATTAATAGGCAAACTATTTTACGGTGAATCAATTTTTCACATTTATGTACATCTCTTTTTTTTTTTTTAATATTTGCTTGTGGACCATATTTTATAAGTGGAATAAGACACACTGAGGTGTGGTTTATCGCCTGATAAGAGCACTTCCCCAGGTGCTAAATGCACTTGGCGCAAGTACAGTATGTTTCATTATGAGCCTGGGGCATGCTCTTATCAGGCCATAAACTGCACTTCATTGTGTCTTATTCCTTACATATTACTCCAGAAATATTAAGAATATCAGGGTGGGGGGTGTTGTTGAGCACACCTACAGAGCAGACTTGTTTTTCCACAGCTCTGCATCTGAAGAACGGATTTGATTATTTTATATGATCATAGTGTCATCTGGAGCCTATTTATTTATCAGTATCTGATTCCTGCTTCTGCATTGAACAGTTTGATGCAAAATATCAACACAGGTCACTCGAATAAAGGAGGTCCAACTGGCTCCAAATCACAGCCATCGGTTGAACAGCAGGCCTCTACCTTTGCAGCCACGCAAGCAAGGTGGAGCCACCATGGAAAGCGTTACAACTTTCCATGCAAGCTATTGATAGAAAGGTGGAGGTAATCCTCCAGAGGCTTGGTGAGCATGAGATAAAAATTGAACTAGCTACTAAAACTGCCAACTCTTCAGAAACCCATGTCAATAAAGCCATGTCAGCCACGGCAATGTTGATGCAAGAGAATGGACAGATGCACTATCATTTAGAGGCCCTGGAGAATGCTAATCATGCCCCAACGTTCAGTTGGTTGGACTGCTGGAGGGGTTGGAGGATCTGGATCTTCTAACTTTCCTAAAACAATGGTTTCCTCAAGCACTTCATCTTGAGTCCAGATTTGATTTGCATTTTCTTAAAGCTTACCGGATTTCCCCAAGATCAGTGGAGGCACAGCGGGATCTTCCTTGAACATTTCTGCTTGTTACAGATGGTGTGGTGGCTAAAGAACAAATTATGCATGAGGCCTGCAACACAGAACAACTGAATGTTAATGGCCATACTTTGCATCTCTTTCCAGATCTTTCCAATGCCACTAGAGCCTGGCGCAAGAAGTTTGATGGAGTCCAGGCTAAGCTGCACAGTTTAGGAGTGGTGCCTGCATTGCTGATGCCGGCTTGCCTACAAATGTATTGTGGTGGGCACGCCTTTCAATTTACAGACCCAGAGGCAAGACAGCAAAACAAATTCAGAGAGAATTTGAGGCTTCCAAGGATCATTCTTCAGCGGGTCAGTGTTCTGATGAGGAGAACACATGACTTTGGTAAGTTGTGTGACCTTGCAAGCTTTCTACTGGACCTCTAGAGTGGTGCTTCCAAGAACTAATTGACACTTTTACGTATGCAGTGCTGGTTTCATTTTATATGTTAGTGACTGTACTTTTATATTTTCATATGGCTATTGGGGGGGAACAGTCCTTTTTACGTTGAAAGTATTAAACACATATGTCTATTTTAGCTGTTGGGACTGTTATTTTTGACATTTTGGACCAGGATTGTGCTATGAACCCCTGTAATCGAGACCTTTGGATGGGACTTACTTTCCTTTTACAGAACAGTCGCCTTATTTCTTTTTATATATTTAGCTGTTTAACTCATTAAGGTTCTAACAGTGACTTATGGCTCTGTATTGTTTTGTGTATTGGATGCTGTAGCTGCTGGGAGGCACTACACATAGTGGGATTTTTAAACATGTTTGGACTGGGGTCAAATCAGCACTGGCTGTTGAATTTTACATTTTTTGACTATATTGTTCTGGACTGACCTCCTTTCTTGTAGGGTGCAGCCATTCACAATAGTATATTAAATGTAATATTAGTTGTTAATCCCCCCATATCCGTAATCTGCAGTGCTGAGATTTCCCTATTCTGTTCCACTGGATGGCTCCTGTACTGTAAGCAATGTCTGGCATTTGGAAATTGTATTTTGTTTATTTGTGCAAAACAACAAACAGAAAGTACAAAAAACAATATCAGGGCTGCCCAATGTTCCAGCATGGCCATGGTCTGCTGGATTTGGAAGCAACTCTGGGAGCTAGGATCAGGGTGGCCAGAGCTGCTATTGGCAGGGCATTCCAACCTGGGGAATGTGATAGAGTTCTGCCTCATGGGGACCCTTACAGTGGGGCAGGAGCTTGTTTCTCCACAGGGGTTCTATGTGCGTACAAATGGCCAATACAAGCATGGTTCAGCACTGTGAGGAACGTGAAAGGGCCATAGGACAACTGGTGATGCACAGCAGGAGGAAACCACAGCTGTCAGGATGGGGACGGTGGCACACTTGGGCCCCACACTGCCACTGGATCCTCAGGGCACTGTGTGAAGACAGGTAGATGGTGGGCCTCAGTGGTTACCAGAAGATGGCTTGGGGGGGGGGGGAGACAAGCTGGCCAGAGTATAAAAAATTGTATGAAAAAAAATATTTTGATATTATGTAACATTATCGATATATAAGATTTGTGGTTGGAAGATTGGAAGATACTAGTGGTTGTTCAAGTTTTTTCTAGTTATAGCAATGCTTTGTGTTGTAGTGTCTGTGCATGATACATGACTGTATTAGCTGTAAGGACTAGATCACCATTTCTGTTTTGTGTACATCATTATTTGACTGTATTCACTGTAATAAGTCTGTATTCACCTGCTACTGCAGATGTTCTCTCCAGGAACCTCTTGAAGAGTAGGTGATCTATGTAAATGAAGTTAACTTGGCATGAAAAATTTAAAATAAATAATTTATTATGTATCAAAAATTTACTGTATAGTACAGAATAGCCTCTGTGAGGCAAAGGTCTTGTTAACAAGAATGTCCTATGTATATAAAAAATACCACAATACACAATAATAGAGAACTTATTTGGTTTGTTAAAGAATTATTTTAACCAGGAAAGGCAAACTGTGCAGAAACCCATTTCCAGGAGCGTCCCAGGAGGACAGCTAGAAAGTGACCTGCTTGGCGTCACACAGTATGCAAGAAAAGGCTGTGGGATTCAAACCCAGGTCTAACTGTCTCCAGGTTCACAGCTTAGTGCTGTAGCTTCTAGGCTGTAGTGCATATAATGCATATATACAGGTCGCTTGAGACAGGGAGGATACCTAGGGATTGGCGAGAGGCACATGGGGTGCCAATCCATAAAGGGGGGTCGAGGGAAGTACCAGGTAACTATAGACCCATCAGTTTGACCTCGGTGGTGGGAAAATTAATGGAGAGTATACTAAAGGAATGATTAGGGGTGTACTTGGAGGAGGTGGGAGGTCTGGATAGTCGGCAACATGGTTTGTGCCAGGTAGATCATGTCAAACCAATCTTCTGGAGTTCTACGAATGGGTAACATCAGAACTGGACAGGGGAAAGCCTGTGGATGTATTATTCTTGGACTTCAGCAAGGCGTTTGACTCTGTCCCCCACAATGGTCTGGTGGAGAAACTGATGGGGTTGGGAGTAGGCCCTTTGATGGTCAGATGGATTGAAAACTAACTAGCTGGACACACCCAGAGAGTAGTGGTCAGTGGGGAGCACTCGAACCCTAGAGAGGTCGGTATTGGGGTACCGCAGATCTCGGTCCTGGGTCCGATCCTGTTTAATGCATACATATCGGACATCAGGGAGGGTATAGGGTGTGAAATGAGTCTCTTCGCTGATGACTCCAAGATGGGAGCAGTAGTTGAGGGGGAAGAGAAAAGGTTGGCCCTGCTAGGGGACCTGGACACGCTGGAAAGCTGGGCTCACACATGGAAATTAAATTTCAATATCACCAAGTGCAAGGTGTTACATCTTGGACGGGGAAACCCTAAACACAGGTACACCCTGGGAGGGGAGGCACTGGAGGCCTCAATAGGGGAAAAAGACCTAGGGGTCATGGTGGATGCATGCATGAATAACTCTGAGCAGTGCAGGAGAGCGGCTAGCAAGGCAAACAGGATGTTGGGATGCATTGTAAGGGGGATCACCTCTAGGAGCAGGGAAGTGATTCTGCCGCTGTACAATGGACTGGTTAGACCACCCCTTGAGTACTGTGTACAGTACTGGAGACCACACTTGAAGAGGAACATACAGCTCCTGGAGAGGGTACAGAGGAGGGCAACTAAGATGATACGAGGACTAGGGGATTTGACGTATGAGGACAGACTTGAGGAGCTCTGCCTGTTTTCATTGAAGGAGAGGAGAGACAGGGGGGACATGATTGAGGTCTTTAAGTACCTCAAGGGAATAAATAGGGTAAACATGGAGGGATCTTTAGATTAAAGCAGGGGTATCACCAGAGGGCATGGTTTGAAGTTGGAAGGGTGGGGGGAAGAGGAGGAGGTTTTTCACTGAGAGGTTGGTGGACCCTTGGAATGCACTGCCTGGTGAGCTGGTTCAGAGATCCACAGTGGAGGGCTTCAAGAGAGGGTAGGACAGACACAGAAAGTGGATGTATCAGATGATGGCCTGGCCCAGGGGGGTGGGGATGGATAATAGGGGTTTCTGGAACACAAGGTGGGGAGGGCCTCGGCACCCAACTAGGGATCTGAGGTTCAAGCAGACTCGATAGACCGTAAGGCCTAATCTGCTGGCAATTAGTAAATTAGTATGTTAGTATACATCAAGATAGGGGTAAAGCAATCATATTAAACAACTGCAAACAGTTGTATAATGTAATAACTGGCTGGCAATACCCTGTCAAGATGAGAGAAGGCCTTGGCTTCATGGGGAATGTTTAGTTTAAAATGTATTTGTTCTTTCATTAAAAATACCACCAACAGCTTAATCTGGTTAAATTTCAGTTGGTTACTATCAGTATCTCAACCCCCACCATCCCCGTCACCCCTGAAAAAGGGACTTCTAGTTTCACTGGGCCTACCTGGTCAACAAAATTCAATAAAATAAATTTACTTGGGATTTTCTGAGGTGCAACATCTCATGTTCAGAAGGGTCCTACTTCTACCCACATTCTACAGCACGGAAATTGGAAGCAAGGGGAGATTTAGTGACTTACTCAAGGTCAGGCAGAGAGTATGTGGTTCTGCTGGGATCTGAACCTGGGCCTACTGGATCCCAAGTCTGTGCTCTAACTACTATACCCTGCTACCTCCCCAGAGTTCAGCATGAAAGATGAACAATTCAGAGGAGCAACTGCCAGAAGGCAAAGGATTCCCACAGAGCTCTAGCAAAGGCCTCTCCTTCCTGGAGAAATTAGGATGGCAAGTTTAAAACCATGCTGTTCTGAAATGAGAAGTTATCCAGAGAAAACGGATTCTTCCCCCAAAACCAGGACTGGAAACATCTTATTTCTTCAAGAAGGAATCAAGGCAGAACCTTGAAAGAGTCTCTGACACCAGAGGGACCATCTTTAAAAAAAATCCAATATGTAATATAGATAGAGGAATCACACCCAACCAATCAGAACACTGCCTTCCTCTGCATACAGGACACTCTTGTTCTGTAAAACATGTCTCATATGCAGCTGCCCTGGAAACGGCCATGTTCGGGGAAGTGTTTCTTAAATCGGAATACGTGATCAAAAATATAACAATACTACCGCTGAGATCATGCTTACTGTTGTAAGAGTGATCTCACTTACATTCATAGCAAATCAGAACTGCTCATTTTTGGTTTGCATACACTAAGGATGCACATGAGACTACTCTTACATCTGTAAGAGTGGTCTCAGCAAGGTATTAACACATACATGCAATACAGCTTATATATCATACAGGTATGATGGAACCCTCCCAACTTCATTTACTCAAGGCGTATAAATGAAAACTGACTCGCTGACATTACTCAAGCCTTTCACCAGGTCGACTGGTCTTTCACCTCAGCCATGGACAATATTAATGCTGTCATTGACAGCTTCTTAAGTATCTTTACTGGGATCTGCAACAAATTCGCTCCCCCTAAAAAAAAAAATCTGGGTCTGGGGCCACATTTGTGAGTGGGTTACCCACGACATCCTCAAACTGATGACGGAGAGAGAGACAGGGCCTGGACCAAACACAGAAGACAAGGTAAACCTGGCCAACTCACATTATACAAAGTCCTTTGGAACAAATGCAAGCAGCTGTCAAGTCAGCCAAGGTCAACTTTCTCCACAGCAAACAGCTTGGGGATAATGCCAATCCCAGGCAACTCTGGGGCACTCTGAACAAACTCCTTGGTAGGGTCAGGAAAGCTGAACCCATCACCCTCAGGGCCAGGCATGGTGATCAGCTTACTAGTGAGCCCTCTGATATTGCCAACATTTTCAACAATTTCTTTGGGGACTTGGATAAATATAAGCCTACCCCCCCCAACAAGATTCTGCCAAATCTCCCCCCCTCCCCCTACGCCACACCACGGTACACATCCAAATTTCTATTTCCGGGTTCTGTCACCCTCTGACACCATTAAACTCATCTGCTCAAATAACCCCAGACCCAGTAAAGGAGCGGACAGGGACAGATTACAAAATCCTTAAACTCGCCATTGCCCCCCCCAACAGTCCCACTCAACATCATCATAAACCTTTCCCTATGCTCCGGCACCTTCCCCCACATCTGGAAAATGGCCATAGTCAAACCCCTGTTTAAATCTGGCTCCTGGACTGAGGTTGGCAACCACAGGCCAATCTCTCTCTCCTTGCCCCCTCCATGATTTTGGAAAAAGTGGTCTATTCCCAAGTCACCTCCTTCCTCAACAGTTATAGCATCCTCATTGATGCCCAGCATGGCTTCAGAGCTGCCAACAGTACTAAGACTGCCCTCGTCAAGTTCACCAGGGACATCTCTGGAGCCACAGACAATGGACTGTACACAGGCTCAGTATTCGTGGGCTTGACAAAGGCCTTCGACCTTGTTGACCATGATCTGCTCCTGAACACTCTCTCAGACCTCCACTTCTCAAACAACACTGTCAATTGGGTCAGGAACAATCTCTCTAATAGATCACAGATAACCAATATAAATGGACACCTCTCCTCAGAATGCCCTATTAAATACGGTGTTCCCCAGGGCTCTATCCTGGGTCCCCTCCTTTTCACACTCTTCATCATTAAGCTCCAGGAAGTTTGTTCCAACACCAAAATGTTCCTTTACGGGATGATGCCATGCTTTACTGCAGGAACAAAAACCTAGAAGAGATGCTCACCTGTTTACAATCGGACTTCCTGAAGCTACACTCGTGGTTCTCCAATAAAGGTATGGTCCTCAACTAAAAGAAAACTAAATATATGATTTTCTCCACACCCAGAAAAACCTACAACTCTCATCTTACCATCTCAGATAACCTTGGTAACAGTATAGAACTAGTATACAAATTTAAATACCTAGGTTTTCTACTCGGTCCCCACCTGTCCTTCAGTCTCCATGTCTCCAATGTGATTAGCAAGATCCACATGACACTAGGGCTACTATACAGGATCCAGAAGTTCCTAATACTGAACTTGAGACTCCAACTAGCTAGCTCCCTTTCCCTACCACTACTGGAATATAGATTCCCGGCCCCCCCCCATTACTTTTCAACTATGGCAAACTAAGATCCACTTACAAAAACATAATCCACTCTGTCACTGGTCTTCCCTGGTGAATGCACCACTGCACCTTTTACAATGCACTAGACTGGCTCCCCCTAGAGGGTCGTTTTACCCAAATAATTCTGTACCTCTTCCACAAAAGTTATCTGAACAAACTACCGCCCAGCGTGACATTTCTGTTCCCTAAATCTGCTCCTACCCACCTGACCAGAGGAGCTACTAGTGATGTCTTCAACATCTCTTTTTTTCATACCTCTCTTGCTGAAAATTCCCTTGCCTATAATGGCACAAAACTCTATAACCAACTCCCTCCCATACTACTGGTCTGCAGCACTACTCACGCCTTTCAAAGATTCCTTAAGAGTCACCTCTTTTCAAACTTGCCTGCACTTGTTTCTCCATCTCTGGTGGTTCCTAAAAAAAAATACGTACCATATTAATTTTGTTTCTTCCAAGGGAATCTTACTGTATTCTGACTAATGCAGTATGGTCTCACCACTGGACTGTCCTGGAGCCGAAATGGTTAAATTTGAATTTCCGACATAGTTCTATAAGGTATTGGGCTTCATAGCCCAATACCTTATAGCAGTGTGAGCTCACCACTGCAACAATTTTAATTTTAAAGTGAGTCATTTTAGTGGGGGAAGAGATTGTAACTAGCGCCGAAGCCTCGGCCAGCCAATCCCTTCCAGCTTCCTGGTACCTGTGGAGGGGTTGTGGGATAACAGATGGACCAGACACCAAACTTCAGGTTCAACACAGAATCTCTGTGTGATGTTTATTCAAAGTACAGGAAATAAGCTTTAGCAATAACATATTTCTTCTTCGGTACATCAGTTTGCAGCAACAGACTATGAATGTCCTTTCTCTGCACTTAGCTAGCACCTACTGACACTGATCTCTGATCTAAAAATTTTTAGTGAAAACCCTTTATCCCTGTGTGGGCCTTGTTTGCTTGGGTAGTGGGGGCTCAAAAAGAAAAGAAAAAAAAGCTATAGACAAAGAACCTCAATGCAGAATCACTGAAAAAAGGGTTACCCCAAAGGCATTGGGAGTAAATCAAGTTTCAAAGAAATACAACATCATACATATTTTCATAATGCAAAGCATCATGGGATATATTCAAATCACCATGACATTTCAGACTTGTTCAGTTTACAGCAAATTACATGCATTTTAAATAGCACAACCAACTTAGTTTCAATTACAGTCACTTAGTACTTTTTAACATTATTAAAAACACCTAGTGCCATGGTATTTTCAAGATTTACAGGTTTCATAAACCTAAGGTATATACACATCAAGGTATTTTTGACATAGTGCTACTGACTTTGATTTGTCTGTTGGAAGCTGAGAACCTTGCTACACTGCAAAGAACAAACTATAACTCCATTTAGGACCTGGAAACCTGGTAAGGCATAATACTGGTGGGACTTGTTAAGAAGGGGAGCTAAGCTTTCTACAAAAAGTTTCATTTTTTTTTCCTTATTGGCATTAAGCAGAGAATTGCAGGATTCCAATAAAAGTGTAGTAATTTTATAACCAAAGGGAGTAAGATACAACTGAATTTGCTTGATTGTTGGGGTTGAGGCCTAGGATTTGGAAGGATATTTTTGCAGCATTTTAAAAGTGTCCTGCTGGCTGAGGAGTGAGTTCATTTTTATCCCTGGACTCAGTAGAATGGTTTGTGCAGGAGCCGTGGTCTAGTAAATTGTGGTGTTAGTTGAATTACTATAAAGGGCAATACTCACCAGGGTGGTGGAGCAGTTGTGTATTTGATTGTTTCTAACAGTCACCAGTGGCTGTGGACTACCAACCCACCCTTTCCCACATCCCACCCCAGGCATGGCATTTCCTTTATAGTCACAGTTCTGACATCACTTCCTCAACAGGTCTTGGGGCAGAACTGTCATGTTCTTGATAACCCAGCACAGTGCAAAAAAGGTAGGTATACACCACAAATAATAATAAATTTATATATATATATTACATATTGTATATTATAAGGGAGAGGGACATGTGGGGAGTAGTGCAATGCACTGGCTGTGGGCAGCAGTTTTCCAGGAGACATTCTGCAAACTGCACTGCTGTCCTATTTGCAGGCAACTGTCAGCTCTGACAGAGGAGGTTGCCCACCTCCAGGCTGAACTAGCAAGGACTAAGGAGGCCTCCCCCTTCCAAAGAGCACCACTGCCACAACCACCGCCTCAGAGGTTGCGAAGTATGAAGAGCAGTTGGACCACAGTGGGTTCTGGGAAGGTGCGGGTGGTGGACCAGAGGCGAAGCCCCCTAGTTGTACCTCTACACAAATCATATGCCATTCTGGCAGAGCAAGGTTCCTCTATGATGGCACCCTCAGTGGAGACCCAGAAGAATGCTGAGGACATCCACAAGGGAGACCCACAAAAGGGTGGCAAGCGACACTACAGGGGAAGGAAACAGCTTCTGATAGGGGACTCAATTGTTAGGGGGTTAAACTGGGAAAGGGAGAGGAGAAGGAAGTAAGGTGCCTGCCTGGTGCCATGGCTTGGAGGGACAGGAAGCAAATCCTCAGGATTGCAGAAGCAGCATCACAGGAGAGGGAACTAGATATCATAGTCCACCTTGGGACAAATGACCTAGCTAGGCATGGGATTAGTGCAGTGCAGAATGAATTTGTGAAGTTGGAGAGGGGCCTCAGATGGGTAGCAAGCATGGTAACCTTCTCAGAGGTGCTACCAGTCCATGGCAGGAGTGAGGCTAAGGTACTGCACACCATGCAGTTTAATGAATGGTTGCAAAACTGGTACAGAGCGCAGGGCTTTGGCTTCATTGGGAACTGGGGGGCCACCTGGAGAGATAAAGGTCTATACTGGCATGATGGTCTGCATCTGTCCACGAAGGGAACCAAGCTCCTAGGTGATAGGTTTAAATGCTTCCTTGGCAAGCTTTTAAACTAGCCAAGGGGGGGAGGCACTGATAAAAGGCAGGAAATTTCAAGCCTCCCCCCACAAAACATGGCAGGTAGTAAGGTAAACACTGAGGTACAGAGCTCAACACAGGGCAGGACAGGGGTAAATAGAAAAATAGACAAGGACAATAAGAGCAGGGATGGGGGAAAAAGGATAAAGCCAACATTAAATGGAGGGCAATGAGTACCAATGCCCGTAGTCTGGGAAACAAGCTTCCTGAGCTAGTAGCCCTGATGGAAGATGAACAATTGGATATTGTGGCAGTCATGGAAACATGGTACACTGAGAACCATGACTGGGATGTCAACATACCAGGGTACACAATCTACAGAAGGGACAGGAAAGGTAAAAGAGGAGGTGGAGTAGCTCTATACATAAGGGAAGGGATCAAAGCTACAGAACTAAAAAGTAAAGGGGGAGGACAAGAGGCACTCTGGGTCACCTTGGAGACAGGGAATGGCATCACAATCCGCACAGGGGTTGTATACAGACCCCATCTCAAGGGGAGGAAATGGACAACAAAATGATAGAGGACATTCTCAAAATGGCTAAAAAAGGGGAGATACTGTTGATGGGGGACCTGAATATGCCAGATGTTAACTGGATAACGTGTACTGCAGCCACATCCAAGAGCAGGGTCATTCTCGATGCCCTGCAGGGGGCAGGCCTTAGACAGCTAGTGTTGGAACCCACTCAAGAGGGAGCAATACTAGACCTGGTACTCACAAATGGAGAGAGTATCACAAATTTAGAAGTCAGTAGACATCTGGGAACAAGCAGCCACTGCGCAGTGTGCTTCACAATTAGCACAACCACGGAAATAAGCCATACAAAAACAAGTATACTGGACTTTAGAAGGGCTGACTTTGGCAAAATAGGTGAATACCTGAAAAATGCACTAGCAAATGACCAAAAAGGAGGGGTGGAATAACAATGGAGAAAAATCAAAACTGCCATCATAGCCTTTGTGTGAAACAAATAAAGAAAACAAAGCGGAGTAAAAAACCACTATGGTTCTCAAAAGAGGTGGCAGGGAAGGTTAAGGAGAAAAAGGCTACATTCAAAAAGTATAAGCAATCACAGAAGGAGTACGACAGGGAACTGTATCAATTAAAGCAGAAAGAAGTGGGGAAGGCAGTCAGACCAGCAAAGGCCCAAACCGAGGAAAAAATAGCCAACTCAGTTAAGAAGGGGATAAACTTTATAGGTACATTAGGGAGCATAGAAAGGTTAAGGGAGGGATAGTGAAGATTAATAAAGGAGAGAGGAGGTAGGCAGAGGAGACAGTGAAAGGCAGAGATCCTGAATGAATACTTTTGCTCAGTATTCACAAAAGAAGATGAGGAGGAGTTACTTAAACCAGACAATAGAAGCACTCTGGGTAGGGGAGTTGACACCAGTCCATTCACAGAAGAAAGAGTCCTGAAAGAACTCCTGAAACTCAAGGTGGACAAAGCAATGGGGCCTGACGGGATTCACCCCAGAATCCTAAAAGAACTAAGGGAGGACCTAGTGACACCACTGACCATGCTTTTTAACAAATCATGACAGGATGGGGCAGCACCTGAGGACTGGAGTAGGGCAGATGTGATTCCCCTTCACAAAAGTGGGAGCAAGGCAGAAGCAGGACACTACAGACCTGTAAGTTTGACCTCAGTGGTAGGGAAAATGATGGAATCACTTCTGAAAGAAAGAACTGTTGAGTACCTAGAGGCCAGCAGGGCACAAGACCCAAAGCAGCATGGATTTACAGCAGGAAGGTCATGTCAGATGAATCTAATTGATTTCTTTGACTGGGAGGGGCTGTGGATATGGCCTACCTAGACTTTAGCAAGGCATTTGACACAGTTCTGCACAAAAGATTAATAATCAAGTTAGCCAGCCTGGGAGTGGGTCCCAGGGTGGTAGCCTGGGTAGCAAACTGGCTGCACAACAGGACACAGAATGTAATAGTGAATGGAACACATTCGAAGAAAGGGAGTTACTAAGTGGAGTACCTCAGGGCTCAGTACTGGGTCCAGTCCTCTTTAACATCTTTATAGGTGACATTGCAGAGGGTCTGGAGGGAAAGGTATGCCTCTTTGCAGATGACACAAAGATCTGTAACAGGGTTGATACACAAGAGGTGGTAGAAAAGATAAGAAGGGACTTGGCAAGGTTGGAGGAATGGTCAGACATATGGCAACTTAGATTCAATGCAAAGAAGTGCAAAGTAATGCACCTGGGAAACAAAAACCCAGGAGAAGAGTACACAATAGCAGGGGAGGTACTAACAACAACAGAAATGGAAAGGGACCTGGGGGTAGTCATATCAGATGACCTAAAGGTGAGTAAGCAATGTGAAAAATTGGTAAGGAGAGCCGGGGGATACTGGGATGCATAGGAAGGGGCATCACAAGTAGAAAAAGGGAAGTGGTTATCCCTCTATACAGACAGTTGGTGAGACCCCATCTGGAGTACTGTGTGCAGTTTTGGAGACCTCATCTATGCAAGGACATAGACAGGGTGGAAGCAGTCCAGAGGAGGGCAACTAAAATGGTGCAGGGTCTGCAGCAGAAACCATATGAAGAGAGACTGAGAGAGCTTAATATGTATACTCTTGATAAAAGGAGGGACAGAACAACAGGAACTTCCTGTTTATGGGCAGGAAGTGAGTGATCATAGAACCACCAAGGACCCACCATCCTAGAAGGGCAAGAGTAGCTCTCCAGCCCCCTCTAGCTGCTGGAGGTCTGCCTCTGAACAAGTAAGTGGTCTACTGAGAAATATAGGATATTTTTGTCTCAGAACAGGACAATCAGGAGCTTAAAGGGCACACAGGCAGAAAGTAAGGAGAGAGAGAAAAAAAACAGAGGAAAGAGTAAGGATTGCAAACAGTTAAGGGGCCAGAAATAAGACATGATTGAGTGGTGCAGTGCAGTGGCTGTGGAGCAGCAGTCTTCTGGGAGATGTTCTGGAGGATGCAGTGTTGTCCCATCTGCAGGTACCTCTCTGGGATGAGGGAGGAGGTTGCTCATCTCCAGGCTGAGTTGGCCAGGATTTGTGGGACCTCCTCTTCCATCCAGGGACCACCAGTGCCACTGCCGTTGCCTCAGAGGTTGCCAAGAAAGAGGAGCAGTTGGACCACAGTGGGCTCAGGGAGGGTGAGGGTGGTGGAACAGAGGCACATCCCTCCAGTTGTACCTCTCCACAATTCCTATGCCATTCTGGCAAAGTGTGGTTCCTCTATGGAGGCACCTACAGTGGAGACCAAGGAGGATGCTGGGAACCTCCACAAAGGAGACCCACAGGAGGGTGGCAGGGGACCCTACAGGGGAAGGAAACAACTCCTGGTGGGGGACTCCATTGTTAGGAAGGTAGAACTGGGCAAGGAAGGGGAGAGGGAGGTAAGGTGCCTGCCTGGCGCCATGGCTTGGAGGGACAGGGAGCGAATCCTCAGGATTGCCGGAGCAGCTGCACAGGGGAGGGAGCTGGATGTCATTGTCCACCTAAGGACAAATGACCTGGCTAAGAAAGGGATTAGAGAAGTGCAGGAAGAGTTTGTGGAATTGGGGAGGGGCCTTAGTCAAGTAGCACGCACGGTAACCTTCTCAGAGGTGCTACCCATCTATGGCATAGGAGAAGCTAGGGTGTTCCGTACCATGGGATTCAATCAGTGGTTGAAAAACTGGTGTGGAGCTCAGGGATTTGGCTTCATTGGGGACTGGGAGTCCACCTGGAGTGATGCAAGCCTATACTGTCATGATGGGCTGCATCTGTCCGGGAGGGGAACCAGGATCCTAGGTGATAGGTTTAAATGCTTCATTGGCAAGCTTTTAAACTAGCCAAGGGTGGAGGCACTGGAAAGGAGCAGGAAAATCCTAGCCCCCAAACAATCATGGTAGTAAGTGTGGCAAACACCAACATGGAGGTGTCGATAGGGAGAAGGGCAGGTGTAAATGGAGAAAGTGACAAAGGCAAGAAGGACAGGGATGGGGCAAAAGGGGGTATGGCCATCAGGAAATGGAGGGTAATGAGTACCAATGCCCGTAGTCTGGGCAACAAGCTCCCTGAGCTAGTGGCCTTAATGGAAGAGGGATGCCTGGATATCGTAGCAGTCACAGAAACATGGTACACAGAGAACCATGACTGGGATGTTAACATACCAGGGTACATAACCTACAGGAGAGACAGGCAGGGGAGAAGAGGGGGAGGAGTAGCTCTCTATGTAAAGGAAGGGATAAAAGCAACTGAACAAAAGAGTAAACAGGGAGGAGAGGAGGCACTGTGGGTCACCTTGGAGACTGAAAAGGGCACCACAATCCGCACAGGGGTTGTGTACAGACCCCCATGTCAGGGGGAAGGAATGGACAAGGATATGATGGAAGGCATTCTTAGAATGGCAGAGAAAGGGGAGATACTGTTGATGGGAGATCTGAATATGCCAGATGTTAACTGGAGCACATTTGCTGCAGCCACATCCAAGAGCACGGCCATTCTTGATGCCCTACAGGTGGCAGGCATTAGACAGCTAGTAAAACATTGGCTGGACAACAGGACACAGAAGGTAATTGTAAATGGAGTCCACTCTGAAGAAAGGGCGGTTACTAGTGGGGTACCGCAGGGTTCAGTATTGGGTCCAGTCCTTTTTAATGTCTTCATCAGTGGCATTGCAGAGGGACTGGAAGGAAAAGTATGCCTTTTTGCAGATGACACAAAGATCTGCAACAGGGTTGATACACAAGGAGGCGTGGAAAGGATGAAAAGGGACTTGGCAAGGTTGGAGGAATGGTCAGACGTATGGCAGCTAGGATTCAATGCAAAAAGTGCAAAATAATGCACCTGGGAAACAAGAACCCAGGGGAAGAATACAATGGGTGGGAGTAGTAACAACAAAAAACAGGAAAGGGACCTGGGGGTAATCATATCAAATGACCTTAAGGTTAGCAAGCAATGTGAGAAGGCAGTAGGGAGGGCCGGGGGTATACTGGGATGTATAGGGAGAGGCATCAGCAGCAGAAAACAGGAATTCATTATCCCTCTGTACAGACAGTTGGTGAGACCCCATCTGGAATACTGTGTCCAGTTCTGGAGACCCCATCTACGCAAGGACATAGACAGGATAGAGGCAGTCCAGAGGAGGGCAACTAAAATGGTGCAGGGTCTGCAAGAGAAGCCGTATGAGGAGAGACTAAAGGAGCTTAATATGTATACCCTTGAGGAAAGAAGGGAGAGGGGGGACATGATAGAAACTTTCAAGTACCTCAAGGGAATCAACAAAGTCCAAGAGGGTAGCATCTTTCAGAAAAAGAGACTTGCAAGAACAAGTGGAAACAATTTAAAGATAGAAGGAGGGCGGTTCAGGGGCAATGTGAGGAAGTATTATTTCACAGAGAGGGTAGTGGATGCATGGAACAGCCTTCCTGAGGAAGTTATGGGTCTAAAACTGTGGAAGAATTCAAGAATGCATGGGACAGACATAAGGCAATTCTTGTGGGGGCAGGAAGATATAGGCTGTTGGTTAACTAGGATCTGCGGCCTATCCTGTAGGTAGGGAAATGGGCAGACTAGATGGGCCTAGCGGTCCTTATCTGCCGTCAAAGTCTATGTTTCTATGTGACAGGGGCATGATAAAACGTTCAAGTACCTCAAGGGAATTAACAAAGTCCAGGAGGGTAGCATCTTTCAGAAAAAGAGATGTGTAAGAACAAGGGGGCACAATTTAAAGATAGAGGGGGGACAGCTCAGGTGTAATGTGAGGAAATTTTTTTTCACGGAGAGAGTGGTGGATACATGGAACAGCCTTCCTGAGGAGGTTGTTGGGTCTAAAACAGTGGGGGAATTCAAACATGCATGGGACAGACACAAGGCAATTATAGTGGGGGTTGCAGGAAGTAGGCTGTTGGTTAACAAGAATCTGCAGCTTATTCAGTAGGTAGGGAAATGGGCAGACTGGGTGAGCCAAGTGGTCCTTATCTGCCGTCAAAGTCTATGTTTCTATGTATGTTTCTATGTTACATGATAAGCCCAGCAACGATAAACACAACCTGTTTTACATACGCTTGGAGGTCAGCACAATAACCTCCATGTATAAGGACCTGAGAGAGAAAAGGAAAATTAAAGAGGACACTATAGCACAGTAAAGAAAGGGGAAGGGGGGTGCCAATAGGTGGCCAACCTTATGGACTAGAAATTGTAAAGGATAGATTGGGCTAAGAAACAGAAGAACTGTTGCAACAGATTTAAGGAAAGGTCGGTCCTCAAGAGTGGCAGGAGCTTCCTGTCACAGTGGCCCCGCTCTGCCCAACTTTGCCCCTGCACTCTTTGAAATAGTGTTGTGTGTCCAGGGGAGGCGCGTGGGTGAGCCACATACAAGTCTATGGGGGCTGTTGTTAAAACCAGTTTTAGTCATTTTTAACAGTCCTAGAGAAAAATTAAAGCAGGGACCCTACTAGTTAAGCGACTGCTTTAATTTTCTTTCAGGACTGTTAAAAATTATTAAAACCAGTTTTAAAAACAGCCCCCATAGACTTGTATGGGGCTCACCCCTCCACTCTCCCTGGCCACACATCACAACTTCAGAAAGTGCAGGGGCGGAGTTGGGGCAGAGCAGGGGCACCAGAAAGCTGGAAGGGATTGGCTGGCCGAGGTTTCAGCGCCAGTTGTGATCCCTTCCCCTGCTAAAATGACTCACTTTAAAATTAAAATATTTGCAGCAGTGAGCTCATGATGATATAAGGTATTGGGCTATGAAGCCCAATACCTTATATCGGAAACTTCCTTTAATACAACCTATGCAAATAGTGGAATGCTAGGCTTGAGCTCGGTTTTCAAACCACTGTCCCTGGTTGCACTTCCTGCAACCATCAGATTCTTATGAAGCATGCATAAAACTAAACTAACTATCCTAATATAAAACCATTTCCCCCAAAAGACCAACCCTCTTTTAAACAACAGGGGCATCCTTAAGACTCAAGTCACAGATGCCCAAGAAAAACAAATGTACCAACAGGTTTGCAGCAGGGTATGGACAGGTGGAATGAAGTGCCCATTAGGTTCTAGCAGGGAAGGTAGGGTGGGAGCTCAAAATACAGTAAGATTCCTTTGGAAGAAACAAGATTACTATAGTAAGTAATTTTTCTTCAAACCCCAGGAAATCTTACAGTAGTCTGACTAATGCAGACTACCCAAGTAGTGCCTTTGGAGGCGGATATAGAACCTACTTAGGAAACAAGCTCTGCAGTACTGCTGTGACAAACCTGGCATCCCTCCTGGCCTGGACATCCAAGCAGTAATGCTTGGTAAATGTGTGGACAGTTTCCAGGTAGTTGCTTTGCAGATTTCCATCAGAGAAATATCTTTAGCACCTGCTAAGGAAGCAGCTGTACGCCTGGTAGAGTGGGCCCTAAGACCCATAGGGGGCTGTTTGCCCACTTTGTTGTAGCAAAACTGAATGCAGGCAACAATCCAGCATGTAATAAACCTTTTTGTAGCTGGTTTGCCTTTCCCCACTTCCACACAGGTGAGGAAGAGCTGGGTATGATCCTGCCTATGATCCTTTGTGTGGTCAAGGTAGTAGTTGATAGCCCTTTTAACATCCAAGCTATGCAGCCCACGTTCCCCTGATGTGGAATGGTCAGTGAAAAAGACAAGCAATGCAATGGACTGATTGAGGTGGAAGTCAGATACCACCTTGGGAAGAAATTTCCTATTAGTTCGGAAGACAAGCTTGTCCCTATGGAATGCAATGTAGTCAGGTTCCGTGGACAGGGCTTGGAGCTCACTTATCCTCCTGGCAGAGGCAATTGCCACTAGGAACACTGTTTTCCAGGTTACAGACTTGAGCTCTGCTGAAGACATGGGCTAAAAAGGGGGCTACATAAGCTGGGCAATGCATATATTCAGGTCCAACACTGGTGTAGGGTCCCTATGTGGAGGATGCAAATGCAGCAAGCCCTTGAAAAACTTTCTGAACACTGGGTTCAAGGCTAGGAATAAACTTTGCCTGCTGACAGATAAGCCGAAACAGCTGCCAGATGTACCTTCAGAGTAGATGGCCTTAGGCCAAGAGAGCGAAGGTGGGTCAGGTAATCCAGGACCACTGACAAGCCAGCCTAACAGTGATCTATGTTCCTATTTTTACACCAGATGGAAAACCTTTTCATTTGAAACTGTAGGTCTTCCTGGTGGAAGGCTTTCTAGATACCCTAAGTATCTCCATTACCCCATCCAAGAGGTGCAAGTTTGCATATTCTAAGTCCTCAAGAACTAGAGTTTGAGTCTGAGGGACTGGAGATTGGGGTAAATGAGCCTGCCCTGGGAAGCTGTCAGTAGGTTGTGCCTCTTGGGGAGGTGGAATGGCTTGGCTACTGACATGGAAAGGATCAGGGAGTACCAGAGCTGCTGGCTCAGTCTGGGGCAATAAGGATCATCATTGCTGGCTGAACTCTGAGCTTGTTCAGCACATTTAGTGACAAGGAGAAGGGAGGGAAGGCATACATGAATGTCCCTGTCCAGTCTAGCAGTAGTGTATCCATTGGGATTGTGCCCTTCACAGGAGGCCTGCAACAGAACTGTGGCAACTGGTGGTTGTCTGCGGCCACAAAGAGATCCACCTCTGAGGTGCTCCACCTCTTGAAAACCACTTGCAAGACCCACCTGTTGAGTGACCACTTGTGGTTATTCTGGTTGATATTGCCAAGGACATCCACCAGAATATTGTCCTTTCCTGGAAGGAGGACTGCTGAGAGAGAGAGTGACCTCTAGAGATTACGCCAGACTCCAAATTTTCATGGCTTCTGTGCACAGTGGGGTTGACCTTGTGCCCCCTTGCTTGCTTATGTAGTATATGGTGGTTGTGTTGTCTGTCCTGACCTGTACCACCTGGCCCTGTAACAGCTTGGTAAAAGACTGGATGCCCAGGTACACTGCCCTGAGCTCCAACAGGTTTATGTGCAGCAATTACTCCTATTTGAGCCATGTGTTGTGTGTTCCCCCAGATGGCTCCCCATCCCAGCAGGGAGGCATCTGTGGTCGGCACCAATGAAGAAGTGTGCTCCAGGAATGGTACACCTTGTCTGAGGTTGGCCCTGTCCTGCCACTACTGAAGTGCCTGTAGTAAGGTTTTTGTGATGACTGGCACTAGCTTTGAGAGCGATTCTCTCTTTCGATGCCAGTGTGCCCTGAGGTGAAATTGAATGTCTCTCATCTGGAACCTGGCCCCTGGCACTGCTGATGCTGCTGTATGGCCTAGCAACTGCAGAAAGTGCCTTGCCGGTCTTGTAATGTTCAGTTTTAAAGAACTGGATATCTGTATAAGGGTGTCCACTCTTCCCTTTGGGAGGAAGGCCTTCATTTGCATGGTGTCCAGTTCGGCCCTATGTACTCCAGGAGCTGAACTGGTTCCAGCACTGACTTCTTTTTGTTCACCAGGAACCCCAATGATTGCAAGGTGTCCTGTGTGACTGCCAGTGCCTCCCTGACTTGAAGAGGTGACTGACCTATGATTAGCCAGTCATCTAGGTAGGGAAACACTGCCACCCCCTGCCTCCTGAGGTGTGCCACATCCACAACCAGGCACTTTATGGACACCATTGGGGCAGAGGTCAGTCTGAAGGGCATTGCCCTGAATTGATAATGGCCTGATGGCAGTCTGAACCTGAGATACTTTCTGTGTGATTGCCTGATAGGGATGTGAAAGTAAGCATCCTTTAAGTCCCGAGATGCCAACCAATCTCCCTGCCTTAGTGTTGGAAGGATGGTTGCCAGAGCCACCATCTTAAACTCTGGCTTTGACAAATGTCTTTTTAGATGTCTGAGATCCAGTATGGGTAGCCACTCCCCTGTTTTCTTTGCTGTGAGGAAGTATCTTGAATACAAGCCTGTTCCCCTCTGTGCCAAGGGAACTGGCTCTACCGCCTCCTCTGACAGAGGGCTGGCTACTTCCTCTCCCAACAGAGCTGTTTCTGACAGGGTAGAAGGTCTGAAAATCCTTGCCCTCAGTTTTGGCATGAACTTGAAGCTAAGTACAAGGCCCTGGCCCATTACCTCCAGGACCCACTTGTCTGAAGATTGGTTTGCCACTCCTGGAGCTAGTGGGCCAGTCTGCCCCCATTGAGATTGGGGAGGAGACCCAGTCAGACACCTCAGGGTGCCTGTTTGCCTGGGCTGCTGACTGTGTGCTGGGACTAGTGCGACCACTACCCCTTCTCCCTCTGCCTCCAAAGTATCCCCTCTGCTGCTGATACTGGGGGAAAGCTTGAGGCTGGAAAACTGGCCTATAATGGGCCCTGCCCCTGCAACCTCTAGCCTGGTGTTTCTGGGGGTGGACGCCCTTTCCTTTGCCATAGTACTCCTATAGGCAGTTTTGTAGTCATCCATTTTATTTTCATGTAAGCCTCTGTTTGTTCTCCAAACAGAGATGTAAGCTCACATGGAAAGTCTAAAGCCTTCACCTGAGTATCCTGGATCAGATTGATGGTTCTGAGCCAGGTAAACCTTCTAAGGGACACTGACACCATTTGCCTGGCATCAGTCTCATTGGCATCAACTGCCATCCTGAACTGTGTCTTAGAAACCTCTATGCCACTCTTTGCAGCCTCCTCAAGATCAGCTGCCATGGGTGCTGGGACAGCTTTTGCAATCTCCAGGACAGTACTCCTGAGTGTTTTCTGGTACCTGGAGAAGTAAGCCAAATAAGAGGCTTGCCTAATGGCCAAAGAGGACCCCAGATAAACTTTCTTTGACATGGAGTCCACTTTCCTGGAGCCCTTATCAGGAGGATGAGATACCAGAGAGATGCCAGCTTTGTCACAAGCTGCAGCCTGTACCACCCCCTCATGGCTAGAGTGCCCAAAAAGGAATTCGGCTCCTCCACTGGTTGCCCAATACTTTTATCTAGTTTTTTATCCACTGGAGGTAAAGAAGAAAAAAAAAGTACTCACCATAGTAATGTTGTTTCTTCCCAGTGATACTCAGTTATTCATAACTCTTGCAGTGACCCTTTAAGACAGAACTGCCCAGAGAGAATGGAATACATGCAAATTATGGAATTCTTTGCATGTGTCAACTTTTCAAATGCTGCCTTGAAATAACTGCCTTAGTTCTAAACCTCTCAGATTTCCTGGACACCTGGAGAGACAGGCCCCCGAGGACTATGTATATTAAATAACAATAATAATGATAAATCATGCCCTTAACACCCAAATAAACCCTCCAACTGGAGGGTAAAACATTAAGAGGTACCTCAAAAATGTCAGAATCACCTGAAAAAGGGGGAAACCACTGTGAACATAGTTTGAAAGACAGTGCCAGGAAGTGGCACTCATACCCCTGAGCACACAGTATTTAGGAGTGCAGAGGCTACTGGTTCTAGAAGGAGAGGCAGGGTGGGGAGTTCTGAATACCTGCGTATCACTGGGAAGACACAACATTACTATGGAGAGTAAGTTTTTCTTCTAACCCCTGTAATACTCAGGTATTCATAACTCTTGTAGACCAAGAAGCAGTTCCTTTGGAGGTGGGCACAGAACCTACTTTGGAAACAGACTCTGCAGGGCTGCTGTGCCAAACTTGGCATCACCCCTGGACTGAATGTCCAGACTGTAATGCTTTGTAAAGGTGTGAACTGTTTTCCAGGTAGCTGCTTTACAGATGTCCACTAATGGGACATCCCTGGCAGCTGCTATGGTAGGAGCTGTGCTTCTTGTGGAATGGGCCCTCAATCCTGTTGGGGTTCCCTTCCAGGCTTAGTGTAACAAAACTGGATACACTGTACTATCCAGTGAGAAATGGACCTTTTCAATGCTTAGTTACCCTTTCCTACATCCCCATAAGTCAGGAACAGCTGTTTTCTGTCCTGCCTATGGTCCTTAGTGGCTGTCAGATAGTAGCTAAGAGTTCTCTTGACATCCAGACTGTGGAGACTCCTTTCATCAGAAGTAGAATGCTCAGTGAAAAAGACAAGTAGGGTGATGGTCTGATTCAAGAGGAAATCAGAAACCACTTTAGGGAGAAATTTCCTGTTCGTTTTCAGGACCACCTTGTCCCTGTGGAATTAAATGTAGTCCTGTTTAATGCAGAGAGCCTGAAGTGCACTGATTCTTCCTGCAGAAGTCATTGCCACTAGGAAAACTGTTTTCCATGTGGCATATTTCAAATGAGCCAGAGATATGGGCTCAAAGGGTGGCCCCGTGAGCTTAACTACGCACACATTTAGGTCCCATGCTGGCACCGGTTTCCTGTGAGGGTTGTGCAAATGGACCAGGCCCTTAAAGAGCATTTTGATGATAGGATCTGAAGCCACAGAAACATTCTGTCCAGCTGATATGTAAGCAGATGCTGCAGCCAGGTGGACCTTGAGAGTGCTGGACTGCAAGCCCAGTGAATGTAAGTAGGTAAGATAGTCAAGAACAGCTGGGACCCCAGCATGTGCTGGTACCAGTTTCCTGGTTGAACACCAAATAGAAAACCTTTTCCATTTTGAAGCATAGGTTTTCTTAGTGGAGGACTTCCTATAACCCCTTAAAATGTCCAAGACACTGTCAGAAAGATGCAAGCCTGCATATTCAAGGTACTCAAGAGCCATGCTTTGAGCCTTAGTGGCCTGAGTTTTCGGGTACAGAAGCCTCCCATGGTTGGAGGTTAGCAGATTGTGCCTCCGAGGAAGGTGTACTGGTGCGGCCACAGACATGGAGAGCAGCAGAGAGTACCACAGCTGCCTGGCCCAGTCTGGTGCTATCAAGATCCTTGGTGCTGACTGGGTCCTGAGCTTGAGTAATACCCTGTACACCAGAGGGAAGGGAGGAAAAAGCATACAGGTGCTTCCCTGACCAGCTTAGAGCTAGAGCATCCAGGAGGACTATTCCCTGATCTGGTGGTCTGCAGCAGTATTGTGGCAGGTGGTGGTTCTGGTGGGATGTGAACAAGTCTACCTCTGGGGTGCCCCACCTCCTGAAAATCACTTCCATCACTTACCTGTTCAGGGTCAATTCGTGATGGGCCTGGTTGATTCTACTCAGAGCATCTGCGAGGGTACTGTCTTTCCCTGGTAGATTGCTTGCCTGTAGGGAAACTCCCAGAGAGTATGCCAGGCTCCAGATTTTCATAGCTTCTGTGCAGAGAGGACTTGACCTTATACCTCCCTGCTTGTTTATACAGTACATTGTGGCACTGTGGTGGTATTGTTCATCCTGACTTGTACCACCTTTCCCTGTACTAGTATTGCGAAGACCTTCAGTACCAGAAACACTGCTCTGAGTTCCAGCAGGTTTATGTGCTGGAGTGACTCTGCACTTGACCAAGTGCCCTGGGTTGTGTGGTCCCCCAAGTGGGCACCCCACCCCAGTAGAGATGCATCTATTGTAAGAACAACTCATGGGGACTCCTGCTGAAAGGGAACCCCTTCTCTTAGATTGGATTCCTCTTTTCACCACTGAAGTACCTGTAACAAGGTTTCTGTTACTGGGACAAGCTTTGAGAGAGGATCTCTTCTCTGACACCAGTGTGCCCCGAAGTGGAACTGGATGTCTCTAATTTGGAACCTGGAACCTAGGACTGTGCCTGTGGCCACAGCCATGTGGCCCAGGAGCTGTAGGAACTACCTTGCAGTTTTTGGCTTGTGTAGGTTGTACGAGTCTGCAATCAGCTGGATACTTCTTCCCCTGTCCAAAGGGAGGTAGGGTTCTGCCTTGCAGGAGGTTGATCTCTGCCCCTATGAACTGCAGCACCTGTGCAGGTAGAAGGACAGATTTTTTATGGTTTATAAGAAACCCCAGGGACTCAAGAAGCCTCTGGGTGCTCTGCAGGTACTGTCTGACTTGCTTTGGTGATTTTCCTACCACCAGCCAGTCATCCAAATATGGGAACATTGTGACACCTTGCCTTCGAAGGTATGCCACAACCACTGTCAAGCACTTTGTGAACACTCTTGAAGCTGACGTGAGACCAAATGTCAGGGTTGAGAACTGGTAGTGACCTGAGGTACTGTCTGTGAAACTCCCTTATGGGGATGAGGAAATAGGCATCTTTTAGGTCCAGTGATGCCAACCAGTCTCCTTTTTGGAATGTTGGCAGAATCAATGCCAATGTTACCATTCTGTACTTTGGCTTTGTAAAATGCTTGTGTAACCCCTAGGTGGCATTATCCCAAGGGCTACTACCCCTGCCTGAGCGGCTAGTAGCAGGTTAAGGGGCCTGGGTTATGAAACTGGTGCCTCCACCCAGAGGTCAGGGTTGTTAGTGGTCAAGCTAATCTGGGCACAGCCCTCCAGGACACTGTAATCCCTCTCTTTCCCTTCTAGTAGCCTGAACAATATACAATAATTGCTTTCACAATGACCCTTATTCACCAGGCAATTACCCACACTGTTTGCACCTATCACCAGGGCTGGTTCCTCTAGCTTGACCCTGGGGACCCCCTGTAAAACAAGGTTAAGCACAGCAAATAGCAACAGTACAATACTTTTGGCACAAATTGTAACCACAGTCAGGTTAAATGCAAACAAAGTTGAATCTGATTTATTCAGAGGACTTGAACAAGGGAGGGGCGTAATCAGGTTGATTTGCTTAAAAGCTATATTAATCAGACAGTTATGCATGCAGTTCAGAGTCCCTGCACAGTCACACACTCTGGGTATCCAGGTAAGAAAACGGTGGGCTAGCCAGGAATGTTGCAGCTGTGATGAAAGAAAGCAACCTGCGCAACACACACTTTGTAATCAGAGCCGGAGTGCTCAGTTCGTGAAAGAAAAGGCAACAAGACAATCAGATGACAACACTTTTAGATTTAGCTGTTTTTGCAGGGAGCTACCCTGATGTTTACTCACGATGCCCAATACTGGACATAGATAGGATGAAATTGAGACTGCAGACTGTTGAGCTGGAGTGCCCAGAGAAGCAGGGCCCACACGAATCACTGAGGCGTAGTTCCTGTTCAAGGCGTTGAGCAGGGGGCTGATCCCCAGGCCGGTCTCTCGTCGATGACTTTCTCTGCATAGCAGGTATTCTGGTTGGGCCAGTGTAGTAGGGCCCAGGCAAACAGAAATGGATACAGATTCAGTCAGTGGAGCTGGATACAGCCTCCAGCAAGCAAAATGCAGTTCAGACACACAGTGGGGAACCAAATCATGACCCACTACAAGCACACAACACATTCACATGTAAAGAAATTCCACTGTACCAGGCAAATGGCTCTCCAGTCGCAATTACAGAATCTCTGCACAATCCGGGAGTTCGGAGGTAG
The DNA here is from genome assembly GCA_016271365.2 of Neoceratodus forsteri. Classification (NCBI taxonomy): domain Eukaryota; kingdom Metazoa; phylum Chordata; order Ceratodontiformes; family Ceratodontidae; genus Neoceratodus; species Neoceratodus forsteri. The sequence continues at coordinate 76,353,062 of CM028133.1, read as the reverse complement.
CTGGAAGTCCTGACAGGCCAATCGCATTCAGCAAATCTTCGGTCTTCTTCAGGTTAAAGCCTGGTCACAATTCAGTGGCTTAATTCGCGCTCCAATTTCAGATTCAGTCCAAAAAAAGCACAAGTTCCCTCTCAGGAACAGCAGACAGGCATGCAGGCCAAACTCAGGCCTATCCACAGTTCTCCTGCGTGAATCCACTACGGATGGCTGCTCAAACTATCTCGAGCTATTACTTCTTCACTTACCAACTCAGATCTAACTGAAACTGCAAGCAGTGTGGGACTTTCCCCAAGATCCAAAAGGTTCGGTTGGCTGATCTGTCTGTCAGTCACAACAAGGGCTCCCCCTCCAGGTTATTTTAGGCGCCAAAAGCCTAAAACTACAATTCCTACAAGTTTTGGCCCCACTAAGCCCCTGTAGGCAGGCTCCATTTTAGAGTCCCAAATGTGCTGATTGGCTCATTCTGACAGTCCAGGACCAAGATGATGGAAGCAAACAGAACTGTCCATGCTGCAAAGAAGGCAGGTTAGAATAATTTGCAATATTATTACTACTCTAACAAATGATCAGCAAACAAGTACATCTTCTAACAGAGATCCCACTCAAATTAATTACGACTGCAATCCAGGCAGTTCTTAAAGAGACAGTACACAGAGGCTATACAGGCACTCTCTAGTAGTACATTTAAACTGCTAAACCGTAGGACACCAGCCTGGCAGTGAGCATTTAAGCAAGTTCAAGGAAGACTTTTCAGGAACCCCCATTTGTAGGGAGGTTACACCCTTCTTTGCCTGGAGAAAACGTGGCGTCCACGTCAAGTCGGTACCATCACGTATCAATTGACATAAACTTATTACTTTACTATACATATTCACTACATTTCACAATACTATATCCATAATGACAATGCTTATGTAACTCCCCTGCAAATGGGGGTACCCAAAAGTCTTCCAGAAGCTTGCCTGAATGCTCCAAGTCTGGCCGGTGTTTGGTGCCTGAGCTGTTTAAATGTGGTTCCAAGTGAGTGCTAGTTGAGCCTCCACATACTGTCTCTTTAAGAGCTGTCTGTTTGCAGACTTAATTAGTTTGTATGGGGGGACTGTGTATTTAATGCTCGAATCCCACCCGAGCTGCTGTCAATTCACTCCGTCTCTGCTGTCGCTACATGTGCAGAGGGAGCCTTGTTGAAAGATATAACTGTTTGCCAGTAATCATTTAGAGTGACTGAGAAAATGTAGCTTGTCTAACCTGTCTTAATTTCAGCACTAACTGTTTCAGTGTAGCTCTTTCATTTTGGTTCTGAATAGCTGACTTGGACCAATCAGGATGATAGGAAGACCCTAAAATGGAGCCTGTGGACGAATTGGAGCTTGGACTCTCAATTTTGAGCCAGCCACAAGGGGATTGTATGGGCAGTGACTCTGGGAAATGTAGTTTTAACCTTGGCGCCTTTTTCCACCAACAGAGGAAATCTTATTGTGAGTGACAGCCGAACCAACCAACAGAATGGTGTGGAGCTAAAGGAAATGCCCTGCTCTGTGACTGGAAAGATTAGATCAGTTGTGACTGTGAAGAGAGAAGGAGCTCTGTGCTTCTGCGGTGTATAGTTTTGCGTGGGAAGTGCGTGTGAGGCCCTGAGATTTGGACTGAATCCAAGTTGTGAGGAGAAAGGAGCACCAGAAGTGTAGAAATCAGGCTCACCCTGTAGAAGACTGGAGAAATTGCTGAATCGCGCTTGGTCTGTCAGGAACTGAAGCTGCTGTGTGTGCTCCCTGGTATTTTGCAGTAATTGCGATCGGGATTGAGGAACAGCCTGCCTGGTATAGTACTTTCCTTTTACATATGAATGTGCGTAGTGGCTTGTGGGGAATCACTATTTCTAATCCCCTGTGCTGTGTGCTGTGTGTTGAAGCTGGAAACAAACCCCAGCTTGTCTCGGACTAAATCCATTTGCTATAAACTGCAGTGGGGTCCAGTCACAAGGACCTTGTCTCCATACCCTGTTGTTTCTGACAATCCAGAGAACATCCACCATCCAGTTCTCAGCTTGGGTATTGTGAGTAAAAATCAGGGTATTCCCCTGCAGCCTGTTTTCAATCACAAGTGTGTCATCTAATTCTTGTTTCACTGCTTCATGGACTGAGCCATCCGGCTCCAGATTACAGTTTGGGTGTTGTGCATATATTTTCTTCTACAGGGCCCTATCCATCTGCACCTGCCAGCCAACCCCAGGCAACGGACCTGGCTAGCCCCACCACCCCCCATCCTGGGTACCCAGAGTGTGACATTTTAGACCCTATATATGCAGGTGCACAGTACTGTGATTTGAACTTTGCCAAAACTAATCAACCTGATTTCCCCGTCCCGTGTTACTGTCCCCTAAATAAATCAGATTTGTTGTTGTTATACTATATACTGTCTGTGGTGTTTGTACTTATGAAAACAGTATTGTATTTCGCTGTGTATGTTGTTTAACCTTATTTTACAGGGGTTCCTCAGAGACGTGCTGCAGAATCAGTCTCGAGGGTAAGTGGTGCTTTATGAGTGAACAGTGTGCATACGTGGGGTATTGGGGCTGTAACTCCTGTGTACTGTGTGAGCCACTAGCGGGAACCAAAGGGAGGTCACGGTGTCCCAGAGGGGCTGTGATCAAGCTAGTCTAACCACTACAAACCCTGACCTCTGGGTGGAGGCACCCGCCATAGAACCTAGGCCCCTCAACCTGTCAGTAGTCAAACAGGCAGGGGTAGTAGCCCTTGAGATAGCGTCACCTGGGGGTTACATCTTGGAGGCTCACCGCTGGGATTTTGTGTCCTCTAGTGGCCACATTTACGAACCACTGTTAAAAAATATAAATGGGTACCCCGACAGAAGTGGCTGTGCACCGGTTTGTGGAGTGGTGTACTGGGGAGGAGATCGAACCACAAAATGCTATGCTTATCCTAGACATCCCCCTGGGTATCAATACGGATACTGTACAGGGAGTACTTTCCAAGGTGGAAGGTTTACAAAACCCTGTGGTGGTGAGTCGACATGCTGATTTGCTCACCCACACTTTCATAGCCCTAGTAGAGTATAAGGACCCCATAGATAGCTCCAAAGTGCCACATACTGTTACCCCAGAGGGAGCCCTCACTGCCTGGAGAGTGATAACTAAGGACAGTAAAGAACCGGGGGGGGGGAATGACCACCCCCCACTATCTGAAACTTTTGAGGAGAAATCTGCAGAATTGTTGCTGGAGGAGGGCAAAACTGTGGAGGATTTAAAGAAACTATTATTGCCACCTCTGGGGCGTTCCTCCCCCAACACCCTCTCCCCCTCCAGCACCTGTTATTGCCCCTCCTGCTGTGCCAGTGCTAGCCCCTATGTTTGTACCTGCGATTAGTCATGACTCTTACCGCAAGCTCAAAGTATTCTCTGGCATCCACCCTACTCCAAATGGGGAGGTCGATCTGGACACCTGGATAGACTCTGCTACCCTTGCGGTACAAGACTGGCAATGCTCCGAGGCAGGAAAAAAGGACTCACCTGGGGGAGAGCCTCCAGGGACCCGCCCAACGTACTTTTCGCTCCCTGACTGTCTCTGACCCTGACGCCAAAGCCCAAGAATACCTAATTGCCCTTGAAAATGTGTTTGGGGGCACCACTAGTGTTGAGGCCTTGACATGGAAGCTTGAAGATGTTAGACAACAGCCGAGGGAATTGTTATCTGCCTATATGGATCGATTAGAGGGAATCTTGCAAACCATTTTCGAAAGGGGGGGTTGGACCTCTAGTGAAGTGGACCTGGTAAGACTGGATCATATACTCTTCTCTGCCTGGCACTCTAGCTGGGTGTTGCTCAAATTGCAACTGCATCAAAGGAAATCTAGTCCCTTGCCTTTTCGTGTGTTGATTAAGGAGGTACGAGAAGATGAGGAGGAGGAAGGTTTTTCAGAGCCCTGTGCAGTCGTAGCTGCTACAACCCCTGCTCCAGGTGCGGGGTCAGATGCTGATGGTCTGAAATCACCAAAATCACATGACAGAACCAGAGAACCAAATGTCAGCCAAGGGGGCCCAGTCAGAGAGGGGTGGCTACCGATGTTCTGCCATGAGATGAACTGCTGAGGGAGTTCAGGGAAGCAATAGTCTCTTTATGAAGGCCCCCTCCTATGAGTACAGGCCCCAAGTCTTACTCGACTGCATCCACTATGGGGGTGGGGTGCCCCCCCAACATCTCCTGCTGACAGCGGCTCAAAGCTTGATATCTTGACTATGGAAGTGGGGGAACTGAAGAGAATTCTCCAAATGTCCAACCCACCGCCGGCTGAGGTGGCACCAAGGTTTTCTAATGCTGGTACCAATGCTGCAGCCCTCAATGTGATGCCTCAGTCACCCCAAACTTCAGCAGACATTTGTTGCCATAATTGTGGGAAGGATGGGCACATGAAGAGGGAATGCCGGTCTCGGAAAGACTTAGAGAGAGTGGTGAGCCAGCTACAAGGAGAGCTTTGGAGCACAAGACAGTGGTTAAGAGGTGCACGAAATGACCACAGTGAAGGTCCCAAAAATGCTAACTCACGTCCTTCTGTGGCTAGATCATCTACCCAGACCCTTGCTACCGCCTCTCCAGACTGCACCAGAATAGTGGGCCTTTCAATGGAAGCTACAGTAAAAGTGAATGGTGTGCCCTCCAGAGCTGTGTTGGACAGTGGCTCCCAAGTGATAATTATGTTCCAGGATTGGTATCAGAAGCATTTGTCAGACGTACCCTTACAACCATTGGAAGGACTGCATGTATGGGGGTTAAGTGAGAAGGCCTACCCCTACTCCGGATATATCTGAATTTGACTATCCTTCCCTACCTCCATGGCTGAAGTGGCAGAGCAAGTAGAGACCCTGGCCTTAGTGTGTCCCCCTACTGGACTGTATGATGGGATTCCTCTACTAAATGAGACAAATGCACATATGTTTGGATGGTTGGCGCAGCTGTGTTATGAGAAACAGGGGTCAAGGACTGATAAAGCTTTAAGAATTCCAGCCTTGATCAAGAAGGCCTATGAGGCACAGAGAGATGCTGAAGGAGTGGACTTAGAGGAACCAGTTGGAATTGTCTAGAAGAAGGATCCTGAGTCTCTGATCCTGGTGCCAAATGCCCAGTGTACCTTACAGGGGCAAGTCCATATCAGAAAGGATGTCAAGAATAAAATCCTCATGCTGGATGCACCAGGTGATGGGAAATTGCTGGAAGGACTGCTGGTCAAGCCAAGTATTTTGCCTGCCAGAGCCCATGTTTATGCCAGATGGGTAATGGTACAAGTTCATAATGTGCCTGATAGAGAGATTCGAGTAAATAAAGGTTGCACCCTGGCTAATGTACATTGTGCAGATACAGCAGTGCTACCCAGTAGCAAGTGTTCAAGGGAAAATGACAGAGTGACGCCCGACTTGTTTGATTTTGGTGACTCACCGTTGCCAGTCGAATGGAAGACGGGAATCAGTAGAAAGCTTGCCCAGAGAGACCAGGTGTTTTCTTTCAAAGAATGGGACATAGGATGTGTGCAAGGAGCTGAGCACCACATCCGGCTGCATGATGAAAGGCCATTTTGTGAGAGGTCTCGACGCCTGGCACCTGCTGACATAGATGATGTGAGATGGCATCTGCAAGAAATGCTTGCTGCTGGTATAATGCAAGAATCCAGAAGCCCATATGATTCACCTATTGTGGTAGTGAGGAAAAAGAATGGCACAGTAAGGATGTGCGTGGATTATCGCACCTTGAACCAGCTAACTATTCCTGATCAGTACACAATGCCCCGCATTCAGGATGCCTTAGACTGCCTGAATGGTAGTAAGTGGTTCTCAGTGTTGGACCTTCACAGTGGGTACTACCAGATCCCGATGGCCCCAGAAGACCATAAAAAGACAGCCTTTATCTGTCCACTTGGTTTCTATGAATTCTTGAGGATGCCTCAAGGGATTTCAGGTGTTCCAGCCACTTTTCAATGACTGATGGAGTGTGCGGTGGGGGACATGAACTTGTTAGACTGCCTGGTATACCTAGATGATGTTATTGTGTTTGGCAGCTCACTGAAGGAACATGAGAGCAGATTGTTCAAGGTGTTGGACCGACTGGAAGACTTGGCGTTAAACTATCCATGCGATAAATGTCAGTTCTTCCAACCTCTGTAAAGTATGTGGGACACATAGTATCCACCGAGGGAATAGAAACAGACCAGAGTAAAGCTGAGGCCTTGACCACCTGGCCACAGCCCCACAATCTAAAAGAACTGCAAAGATTCCTGGGATTCTGTGGTTACTATCGCCGGTTCATCAAGGACTATTCAAGAGTGATACGTCCTTTACTTAATTTTACTCAAGGTTACCCTCCTACTAACAAAAAATATAAGAGGTCAGTTTCTGCTCAGCCTGAGAGGTGTATTTCCATCCTAATGAAGTATTTAGAGCCAGATGGACAACTGGTGTGAAGCTGCTTTCATGAATTATATATCAACTTACTCATGCTCCTGTCCTTGCCTATGCAGATCCAGCTAAGCCCTAAGGTCTAACACTGATGCTAGCAAGCAGCTGGGGGGCTACATTGTACCACAAGAGCACAAGAATGTCCTGAGACCAGTGGCCTTTGCCAGTAGAAGCTTACCCCATCCAAAAAGAACTATCCTGTACATAAGTTAGAGTTCCTAGCTTTGAAGTGGGCTTATTGACCAGTTCCACAAGTACTTGTATGGGGCTAAGATACTAGTAAAGACTTGACAATAATCCTTTGACCTATGTACGGACTACAGCTAAGATTGGATGCCACCTGACTATAAGTGGCTTTCATTATCTACATCGACTATGCTGTTGAACACAGAGCAGAGCCTGAACCACATAGATGCTGATGCTCTCTCTCCCAGAGGCCTGTTCCCCGGAATGACTGGGTCAGACTGTCAGAACCTGATATTCGAGCACTCTGCCAAAAGTTTGACAGGGAGGAACAAATGTCCACGGATGCAGTGGATTGTATGGTGGATTGTTTGGGACCCTCTGAGAATAGCATACCAGCTGCTTATTGCCACTTTTCTGCAATAGACATTGGTGCACTGCCTCAGCTGGACAATGACAGTATTCAGCGGGCTCAATCCCGAGACCCAATGATCAAATCAGCTTTAAAAGCCCTCTACGCAGGGAAAGATGTGTCCAAATTACGCTCCACTGATTTGAGAACTGCATTGTTATGCAAGGAAGGTTCTAAGTTGAAACTGATCAATCGACTTATACAGAGAAACAGTTGACAGAGGGGGACAAATAGACAAACAAGTGCTGTCCACTGCCTTTCGAGACTCAGTACTGAGGTCCTTACACAACCACATGGGGCACCTTGGTATAGACAGAACACTTGACTTGGTGAGATCCAGATTCTATTGGCCAAGGTGGGTGCTGATGTTGAGCAACACATTCAAACTTATAGTCACTGTTTACAGAGGAAAGCCCTGCTCCACAGGGCTGCCCCACTTGTTAACATTACCACCAGTGCACCCATGGAGCTGGTCTGTATTGATTTTCTGAGTTTGGAGTCAAATCAAAGAAATATTAGTAATGTGCTGCTGGTCACTGACCATTTTACGAGTTATGCCTAAGCTTTACCCACCAAGGACTAGAAGGCATCCACTGTGGTCAAAGTACTTGTAGAAAACATTTTTGTTTACTATGGGGCTCCACAAAGAATCCATTCTGATCAAGGGAGAGACTTTGAGAGACATCTGATCAAAGAGATGCTTTCTCTGTGGGGAGTGCGAAAGTCCAGAACTACACTTTACCACGCCTAGGGGTACCAGCAGCCTGAACGTTTCAACTGCACTTTGGTAGATATGCTAGGCACCCTCCACCCAAAGGACAAGCCTAGATGGAGCCAACAAATTAGCACCCTGGTACATGCCTACAACTGCACCAAAAGTGATGCCACTGGGGTCTCCCCCTACCGCCTGATATTTGGAAGAGAAGCTCGACTGCCGGTAGATGTATGTTTTGGAGTTTCTCCTGATGGGGTTCAAGCTGACAACTATTTACAGTATGTGCAAAAGTTAAAGGCCCAGTTAAATCATGCGTACCAACTGTCTCAAACCATGGCTGCCAAAAGAAATCTGGCCAACAAAGAAAGGTATGATAAAAAGGTGAAAGCACAGGAACTCCAGGAGGGAGATTGGGTATTGCTAAGAAATCTGGGACTGCATGGCAAACATAAGATTGCTGACAGATGGCACCATCTCCCTCACATTGTAGTGGGCAAAGTAGATGATCTGCCTATGTACAAAGTAAGGCCTGAGAATAATTCAAAAGATGTGAAAACAACGCATAGAAATCATTTTTTGCCCACTGGACAAATCTTGATTGAGTCTGAGACCCCAGAAAATGACCCCTCTGGACCAGTGACTAGAGCTACTGCTAAGCAAAAATCAAGAAAGCCTGCACCTACAGAAGCTGAGTTAAAGTGTTCACCTCCACAAGTCCCAGTTCAACATGACTGTCAGTCCATGTCAGAGGAAAGTGAGTGTGGCTTTGAATATTACCCTTCTTACAAACTGAGTCAATTGTTTCGGGGCAATTCCCTAGTCAGTCCTGGAGATGAAGCTGGGCCTTCTGGACTGTCTAAGCCCCCAGCTTTGTCCCTGGAGCCAATGCTCCCAGAAAGTGAAGTGCAAAGCATCAAGTCAGATGATATGGAATCATTGTGTATAGTTGAACTGTTTGAGTTTTCAGAGGAGAAAAATGATGGACTGGAACAGACTGGTGATATACCAGAACAAGAAGAGTTTGTTGAGTGCCGTGACAGTTCACTGCCAATGTCAGAAAACTCCCCATGTGAGCCAAGTGTTGTGGACTCTTAGATTGTAACTCCTGGAGCTGAAAGTGCCCCAAGTTCTAGCCTGTCTATCCCAGGGAGACTCCCCTGACAAGTAAAGACAGTGCTGAAAGTGAGGCTAAAAGTGCAGAGACTGTAACAGTTTCCCCCTAGAAAGACTGGTCGAGCTGTGAAGCCTGTAATGCGCCTAAGCTATGATTCCCCTGGGAGGCCTGTGGACTTGCCTCTCAGTGTAGTCCATAAAGGAGTGTATGTGTCCCCGAGCTCATTGCCCAAACTGAGCATCAGTGCTAACTCCAAGTTACTTGTGTTGCCCATTCGGCATGGTACCCCTGCCCCATCCAGCCCCAAGGTAGCTGATAGGGAAGGGCCCCCTCTCTCAGGTTTCATGTACAAGAGGTAATAACCTGAGTTATGGTACAATGTGTGTATAATACTGTGTAAAAAGTGATGTACTGAAGTTTCAGAAATGTGTTTCAGGTAAGGTGATATGCTGACTGATGATTACATGTACAAGCCTAATGTGATACTCATGTAAAATGTATATGGTTGTATTGAAACTTATGGGGTTACTTACTTGATGTGGACACCAAGTTTTTCCAGGCCAGGAAGGGTGTAACCCCCCTGCAAATGGGGGTTCCCAAAAGTCTTCCAGGAGCTTGCCTGACTGCTTCAAGTCTGGGTGGTATTCGGCCTCTGAGCTGTTTAAATGTGGTTCCAAGTGAGTGCTATTTGAACCTCCACGTACTGTCTCTTTAAGAGCTGTCTGCTTGCAGACTTAATTAGTTTGTATGGGGGGACTAAATATTTAATGCTCGAATCCCGCCTGAGCTGCTGTCAATTCCCTCCGTTTCTGCCGTCGCTACATGTGCAGAGGGAGCCTTGTTGAAAGATACAACTGTTTACCAGAAATCAGTTAGAGTGACTGCGAAATGTAGTTTGTCTAACCTGTCTTCATTTCAGCATGAACTGTTTCAGTGTAGCTCTTTCATTTTGGTCCTGAATTGCTGACTTGGATTAATCAGGATGATACGGAGTCCTTAAAATGAAGCCTGCTGGCAAATCAGAACTTGGACTCTCAATTTTGAGCCAGCCACAAGGGGAATGTATGGGCAGTGACCCTGGGAAATGTAGTTTTAACCTTGGCGCCTTTTTCCACCAACAGAGGAAATCTTATTGTGAGTGACAGTCGAACTAGCCAACAGAATGGTGTGAAGTTAAAGGAAATGCCCTGCTCTGTGACTGGAAAGATCAGATCAGTTGTGACAGTGAAGAGAGAAGGAGCTCTGTGCTTCTGCGGTGTATAGTTTTGCGTGGGAAGCACATGTGAGGCCCTGAGGTTCGGCCTGCAGCCGTTGTAAGTGCCAGTTCGGGCTGAATCCAATTTGTGAGGAGAAAAAAGGAAGTCTGAAGAGTGGAAACCAGGCTCACCCTGTAGAAGACTGGAGAAATTACTGAATCGCGCTCGGTCTGTCAGGAACTGAAGCTACTGTGTGCTCCCGGGTATTTTGCAGTAATTGCAATTGGGATCGAAGAGCAGCCTGCCTGGTATAGTACTTTCCTTTTACATATGAATGTGCATAGTGCTTGTGGGGAATTGCTATTTCCAATCCCCTGTACTGGGTGCTGTGTGCTGAAGCTGGAAGCAAACCCCAGCTTGTCTCGGACTAAATCCATTTGCTATCAACTGCAGTGGGGACCACAAGGACCTTGTCTCCATGCCCTGTTGTTCTGGCAATCCAGAAGAACACCCACCTCAGCCTGAGTACTGTGAGTACAAATCAGGGTATTCCCCTGCAGCCTGTTTTCAATCACAAGTGTGTCATCTGATTCTTGTTGTTTCACTGCTTCATGGACTGAGCCACATGGCTCCGGATTACAATTGGGTGTTGTACATATATTTTCTTCTACAGGGCTCTATCCATCTGCACCTGCCGGCCAACCCCAGGCAATGGACCTAGCTAGCCCCCCCCCCAAACCTGGGTACACAGAGTGTGACTTTTCAGGCCCTATATGTGTGCACAGTACTGTGATTTAATGCCACCAATTAACCTGATTTTCTCCTCTCGTGTTACTGTCCCCTAAATAAATCAGATTTGTTGTTCTTATACTATATACTGTCTGTAGTGTTTGTACTTATGGAAACAGTGTTGTATTTTGCTGTGTATGTTGTTTAACCTTATTTTACAGGGAGTACTCAGAGACGTGCTGCAGAATCAGTCTCGAGGGTAAGTGGTACTTTATGAGTGAACAGTGTGTATACGTGGGGTATCGGGGCTGTAACTCCTGTGTACTGTGTGAGCCACTAGAGGGAACCAAAGGGAGTTACAGTGTCCCAGAGGGCTGTGATCAAGCTAGTCTAACCACTACAAACCCTAACCTCTGGGTGGAGGCACCCACCATAGAACCTAGGCCCCTCAACCTGTCAATAGTCAAGCAGGCAGGGGTAGTAGCCCCTGGGATAGTGCCACCTAGGGGTTACACATGTATACAGTACTGTGATTTGAACTTTGCCAAAACTGATCAACCTGATTGCCCCCTCCCGTGTTACTATCCTCTAAATAAATCAGATGTGCTGTTGTTATACTATATACTGTCTGTGGTGTTGGTACTTATGGAAACAGTACTGTATTTTGCTGTGTATGTTGTTTAACCTTATTTTACAGGGGGTCCTCAGAGACGTGCTGCAGAATCAGTCTCGAGGGTAAGTGGTGCTTTATGAGTGAACAGTGTGTATACGTGGGGTATTGGGGCTGTAACTCCTGTGTACTGTGTGAGCCACTAGAGTGGAAAAAAGGGGGTCTCGGTGTCTCAGAGGGCTGTGACCAAGCTAGTCCAACCACTACAAACCCTGACCTCTGGGTGGAGGCACCCACCATAGAACCTAGGCCCCTCAACCTGTCAGTAGTCAAGCAGGCAGGGGGAGTAGCCCTTGGGATAGCGCCACCTGGGGGTTACACCTATCTTCGGTCTTCTTCAGGTTAAAGCCTGGTCACAATTCAGTGGCTTAATTTGCTCTCCAAATTTGGATTCAGTCGGAAAAAAGCATAAGTTCCCTCTCAAGAACAGCAGGCAGACATGCAGGCCAAACTCAGGCTGTTCCACAGTTCTCCTGTGCAAATCCACTATGGATTGCTGCTCGAACTATCTTGAGCTGTTACTTCTTCACTTACCAACTCAGATCTAACTGAAACTGCAAGCAGTGTGGGACTTTCCTCAAGATCCAAAAGGTTCGGTTGGCTGATCTGTCTGTCAGTCACAACAAGGGCTTCCCTTCCAGGTTATTTTAGGTGCCAAAAGCCCAAAACTACAATCCCTACAAGTTTTGGCCCCACCAAGCCCCTGATTGGCCCATTCTGACAGTCCAGGACCAAGATGATGGAAACAAACAGAACTGTCCATGCTGCAAAGAAGGCAGGTTAGAACAACCTGCAATATTATTACTACTCTAACAAATGATCAGCAAACAAGTACATCTTCTAATAGAACTCCCTCTCAGATTAATTATGACTGCAATCCAGGCAGCTCTTAAAGAGACAGTACACAGAGGCTGTACAGGCGCTCTCTGGCAATACATTTAAACTGCTAAAACGCAGGACACCAGCCTGGCAGTGAGCATTTAAGCAAGCTCAAGGAAGACTTTTTGGGAACCCTCATTTGTAGGGGGGTTACACTTGTTTAGTATCCTGAGGTCTAAGATAGGCCGCCACTCCCCATTTTTCTTTCTGGTAAGGAAATACCTTGAGTAAAACCCTTTTCCTTTCTGCTGAGCTGGGACAGGCTCGATTGCCTTTGACAGTAGCAGTTTTCGAACCTCTTCCTCCAACAGCTTCTTTTCTGCGAGGGAGGATGGTTTGAATACTCTGGTTCTCAGAGTAGGAAGGGATTTGAAACTCAGAGACAGTCCCTGACTCACTACCTCCAGGACCCACATGTCTGGGGTGATTCCTTGCCAAGCCTGGAGGTGATGAGCCAGCCTGCCCCCGACAGGTAGAGTGGAGGTGGCCTGGGAAAACACGTCAGGGTGTTTGTTTATTCTAGGACTGAGACTGGGATTGAGACCCCCACCTGGATCCCCTTCTGCCCCTGCCCCTGAAGTACCATTGCTGGGGATACAGCTGGTATTGAGGTGCAGCCATTGCCTGGAAAAAGGGCCAAGCATGAAAGGACCTGCCCCTGCCTCCCCTCCCATAATGCCTGGTGGATGGGGAGGCCTTCTCTTTGGCTGAATTGCTCTGGAAGGTGGCTTTGTACTCATCCACTTTCTTCATGTAAGCCACGGTTTTGTCACCAAAAAGCGAATTACCCTCCAGAGGAAAATCCATGGCCTTTGTTTCTGTGCCCTGGGCAGAGTTTGTGGCTCTTAGCCAGGCAAACCTCCTCTGAGCCACAGCATTGGCCATCCACCTAGCTTCTGTATCATTAGTAACAGCAGCCATTTGAAAATGAAAATTACTTACCTACCATAATTCTTGATCTTCCTGTGTGTCTTCACCATTCATCACTGTTCGGTGACTGGCCAGACACAGGCATCCCGTGGGAGATTTTTATTTATTTATTTTTTTGGAAGGAGGAGCCAGCGCTGTTGGCACTACCCACGAGGCCGACACATTGCGTGGTGCTCATGGGTTGGTCAGTAATGGCCATTGGATCCTCCTCTACCTCAGTTCTGCATGCCAGGGAGAGAGAAGGAGAAGGAAAAGAAGGTATAGAGAAAATAAGGGTGGGAGAGGGGAGCCCAAGAGGCAGCAAAAGGAAAAGAAACAACTGAAAAAGAATAAGCCAACCAGAAGACAGAGAAGAAGAGGAATCTGGAGGTTATGGGCCAAGGAAAGCCCCAGTCCCTGGACGACTGAAGGCAGGAAGGGAGACAGAGAAAGAGAGATAGAAATGAGATTTGAGGGGACTGGGAGGAGAGAGGGAGGCCAAGACCCATCAAGATAAGGCTGCTCAGAAGATCATTAAGGTATGTTCTCAAAGGAGATTCCGAAGGTTCGGAGAATCCCAAAATTGGGTAAGGCTCTTCCTCCCTCTGATCCCAATTCTCCAGGGGAATTTTCCCACTCTTCCCTCCTCTCCCTACAGTTACCGTAAAGAGAAAACCAAGGTTTTCGACGGCGGGGGGGTGGAGGAACCCCTAATAATAATACCATCCCCATGGGGGAAGGTAAGAGAAAAAAGAAACAACAAGGGGCAAGGGAGTTATGGTCAGCCCCAGAACCTCCTCATCTCAGATGACTCAGAGTTGAAAACTCAGGGGATAGCTGGTCCCCACAGAGCAGCTCAGAATAAGGGAAGGGGCCCCCCAGAAGATCATATGAAAAAAAAAACACAGGGGCCCTACCCACCCGCCTTCAACATCACCCCGTAGACCTCTTGGCAGCCTGCCAGAGAGGAGGGGAAAATAATCCATAGGAGAGAAGGGGGGCCAAGCAGGGAGGTGGTACGTGTCAGAGACTGAGGCCTTGTGAGGGGAAGGTGGGAGGGATTCAGTGATGAAAGGTGAAGATACACAGGAAGATCAAGAATTACGGCAAGTACGTCATTTTCATATCTTCCCTGTGTCAGTCTTCACCATTCATCACTGTTAGGTGAGTACCAAGCTCCCCTGAAGGGGGCCCAGAAATCTCTGAGAGAATAACATCCCTCAGCCTCCCTGGGGAAAAACGGGGGAGAGAAGAACCCTCCACTAGCCATTTAGGCCTGAGACTTGTCAGGACAAGGTGTGGTCCCCTGACCCCTAGGGGAAGGAAGGTGCCCCTGTAGTTCCTATCTCGCCCTGCGGGAGAAGAGATGAATCCCCTGGAAGGAGGAGGCCAGCAACCTACGCCAAGTCAAAGGTGACAACCTCAAAAGGCGAAGCCATGTTGTCTACCTAATGCAGATCGCTTTCCCCGCAAGTTGTGAAGTGACTTCATTGGCATCATAGGATGCCCCTGACTGGTGCCTTGCCAACTCCAGGCCTATTGCAGAGAGGGCCATGGCTTGCCAGGTAGCCTTTGAATTGGGCAGCAATGCTAGCGCCTGGCCTAGCATTGCCCACAGATGCCTGTTATGGGTAGTGTGGTGTGCCTGATGTAAAATAATAGCAAGCATCATCTGCGCAGAGAAGAAAATTCTCTGCCCCAGCCAATCGAACTCCCCGAGAGTCAGGATCAGGGGGCTGGTCATGGACTGGACAGCTATGCCCAGAAGTGGTGTCCAGATGCGTCAGCCCAGAAGTGGGATGAGTCAAAGAGCCTGGATATCCCGGGTTGGACAATACCATCTCCTGAAGTCCATAGGGGCTGGTTCTAATCAATATGGAAGCTGTCAGGCTCTGTATGACACCTCCTGGAAAGGAACTGGCCAGGATGGGACCACCAAATGGTGTGCCCCATATTCGCCTAAGGAGGCTTGCGTTGCACACTCAGTATTGTCTTGGGCATAATGGGAAATGTGCAAGTCCCTGACCAGCCTCGCTAGGAATTGCTGATACTGGACCTGTTCAGCATCTGAGGACAGATGGACAGAGGGCTCCTCTTTCCCTGTGGAGGAAGACAAGGAGGCCAGGGAACTTGTAGAGTCAGATTCTGGCTGCGGAGGGGAAACCTGTTGAAAGACCTGCTCATCCATGGTCGTAACATACTGAGGGAACTCTGCAGCCTGAGATCGGTACTGTTCCCAGTCAAAGGTCCCAGAGGACTCACGTAGCTTGGGAGAAGGGGAGCTAGGCGCAGAGGCATGGGCAAGCCTGTTACCGGATGTGACGTGTCTCTGCCAGGGCCAGAGGAATGTACAGGTGAACCTGACATAAGCGGGAATCTGAAGGTCTGTAAATTCACTGACCTGTTAAGGAACATAAATTGGTTGGGGCTTAATCCTGTAGGGTGAGCTACCCTATGAGAAGACTGGGGCTGCATGGATCCAGAAGGGCAGTCCCCAGTCCCACCTAGAAGAGGACAAAGGGAAGAAACTGGGCTCAGCACTGTGGCTCATCCCCCGGCCCCAGAGGGCCACGGGAGTGTGTCGGTGTTCTTCACCCTGTTCCCTCAACCCTGTCGACTCCAAGAAAGCTCTCTTCCTCGCACCCTGTGCCAAAGAACCTCCCAACTCAGATGACTCCCCGGGGGGGGTCCACAGAAGGGGGGGCCTCGATCTTGATCCTGAGAGGAGGGATGGCACCAGGGATGGTAGCCACCCCCTCACTCAGGATCCCAATCACCACTCCTGCAGCAGCAGGACCAACAACCCGCAGCTGACCCAACGAGCCACCATCAGCTCTAGAGTCAGCATGAGCCACAGTCACTGGAGCCACAGGAGGGGGCACTTGGAGATGTGCAAGGGTACCAGGTCTCGGAGAACCCCCTGACTCTGAAGAATCGGGCCTCCAGTCTGGATCAGCATCCAAATCATCCGGCTTCTAAGAGGAGATGATCCAGAAGTGCTCCGGATTGGCAGCTCTGGGGGTTTCCTCACTCACGGTGACGCAAGTGGTGCTGCGAGCCAATCCCACACCCCTCACGGTGCTGCCCCAATCACTGGAGCTGTGAATGGCCCCAGAATCCAAGATGGCACCATCGGGCGGCACCAAGGAATGCCCCGCGCTGGGACCTGCAGCCATGGAGGAGCCTGCACTTCCAAAAAAGGTGACTGCCAGAGTGGTGCTCCCGGCCCAGCCCTGAACGGAGCCAGACCAGACCTCCAGCACCAAGGCAGGAACCTCCTGTGTGGCAAGGCATGAAGAAGAGGAGGCCCCTCTTCACCAGACTGTGTAGGCCCAGGAAGGGACCTGGAGGAAGGGCCGAGCATCCTGCTCTTGGACCGACGTGAACAATGTCGCCCCCAAAAGTCGCGGAGCCCTGCCAACAGTTAATGCACGGTGCTCCAAAACTTGGCGGCCCATCGAGAAGCAGGCATCACAGGAATCTATGTTGTGTTGAGGTCCAAGGCAGGCAAGGCAAACATCATACTGGTTGGTAATGGAGATCTGTCAGCCACAGGGAAGGGACACCGATGCATGGCAGGCCGACCTGTTTTCTTCTGCCTTTTCTTGTCCCGAGGACCAAGCATGATGCATATGGTAACTCCAAAAACATACCAGAAAAGACTCGACACTGCTTAATAAAAAGGAAAGATCTTACCAGATTGGAAACGGTGTCAAGTAGGCAGCAGAACTGAGGCGAAGTCGCAGTGGAGAAGTTGAAGAACAGCATCGAATGGCTCCAAGACATCGATGTCAAACTAGGCCGTGCAGAGAAACTCAAGCAAGGTGCTGTCTCAATGGCAGGAGAAGCAGAACTGAGGTGGAGGAGGATCCAACAGCCATTACTGGCCAACCTACGAGCACCATGCAATGTGTCGGCCTCATGGGCAGTGCCAATGGTGCCGGCTCCTCCTTCCAAAATAAATAAATCTCCCCCGGAGTGCCTATCTCCAGCCAGGAAGATCTGGTATTTGGCTGCCTCCAAGCCAAATATAGCAGTTTCTGCAAAATCAGCTGATAAGGGTGCTGTGGTCTTGTCTGCCATAGCAAAGACAGATTGCCACAGGGACTTTCAGTGCTGTGCTGCACAGGCTTGAAAATTGGCCTGCCTGATGGCTGAGGAGGCTGGCACATAACCCTTCTTAGCCATAATGACAATTTTTCTGGACTCCTTGTCTGGTGGGTGAGAAGCCTGGGACACTTTGGCCTTGTCACAGGCTGCCGCCTGCACCACGCCCTGGTGGTCATAGTGGGAAAACAGAAAGTCTGCACCCTCCCTGCCCAACTGATATTTCTTCTCCAGTCTCTTGTCAAAAGAGGGGGACAGAGTTTGGAGTCTGTAAAATCTTCAAAGTAACCTTCTTGAAGAATTTATTAACTGGTAGGAAGAGCTTTTTGGTGGGGGTTAGCCCCATCATCTCAAGGTATTCAGCCCCCTCCTCATACTCTATTTCCTCACTTGTGGTGATGGCAAGGGCATCAGCCATCCTACTCACAAAAGTGAAATGTGAGGAATAATCCTCAATAGCTCTTGGAGGAGAGCAAAGCTCCTGCTCGGGGGAAACCTCAGGCTCAATGGATTCCCCCTCATACTCCTCTTCCTCGTACTCCCCATATTCCTCCTCTTCAATAAATGAGGATTGGGCTGAGGAGCCAGCCTGGCCAGCTGGGGTCTGCCCAGATGGCTGCTGGCTAGGAGGCAGCAATGCAGTCACTGCAAGGCTTGTACCACTTTAAAAGCCTGTGCTATCTCCTGAGCAGAGGGGAGAACCAGAGCACCCACAGAAGTCCCCTTTTTCTATCCAGCAGGGGGTTCTGTGTGTTTCAAATTCTTTGATTTTTCTGAGGGAACTGGGGAGTCAGTCAGTTCAGCAGGCCTCTTAGAAGTCACTTTATCACCTGTATCGGGGTTGTGTGTAAACTGAAGTAGTTTCACCTACAGCAGTAGAGGGTGTCGGCTGATTAGAGCCTGAGGGATCCTTAGGTGGAGGATGTTTTTTCTTTAGCCGTTCCAGGTATTTCTCCCTAGTTTTTTCTGGGAAAGTTTTACAAATTTCACAGTCCTCATTTACGTGGTCATAGCCAAGGCAGGCAACACACAAACTGTGCTTATCTGCCTTGGCAAATACTTCCCCAGATTCAGTACAGTTTTTAAAACCAGGTTCACCGGTTTTCTTTTTAGGTTTTTCAGACATTTTATCAGGAAACTGATAAAAAATAAAACCGCTAAGTAGTTTTAAAAATGTAAGTATTGTTTAACGGTTGCAGTCGGTTCCAGAACAGATAAAGAAACTGATCAGAACCAGGAGCCAAAGAAAAATGAACTGACGTTATCGGTTCAGTAACTGATACACTGGTTACTAAAATAAAGCTTTTTAAACAAAAATAAACTAAACTAATATATTTTTTTAGTCTGAAAACTCCAATATAAGCTAAAATAACTCAGTTCCCCACCAGTTATAGTGAACTGGGAGAAACCGAGAAAAACAACAATTTTAACACTAAAGCTACAGCTTAACTTAAAATTACAATAAGTAGAAGGCAGCAAATGAAAGAAAAATAAATACCTATATGTTTTTTATAAATTTTTCATGTCACAAACAAATGTTGAGGAGAGGAACTCTGAGTGTCTAGTCTTGATAGGCAGAGAGTGAAATCTAAGGGGTTTAGAACTAAGGCAGTTAGTTCAAGGCATCATTTGAAAAGCTGGCACGTGCAAAGAATCCCATCATTTGCATGCATTCCATTCTTTCCAGGCAGTTCTGTCTTAAAGGGTCACTGCAAGAGTTATGAATACCTAAGTATTACTGGGGTTACAAGTGGGTATCTGTAAAGTTTTGGGTCATGCTTCTTAAGGGACTTATGGATGGGCAACAGCAGTCTCTTTGATGCTGGGACGTCCATCATCTCCATGTCGTCCTGCTCTTTCTCCTTCTCAGTGGACTCCTGAGTGGGGATGTCAAGAGTACGAGCAACCTACTTCAAAAAGGAAAAATAGGATGTAAAATTCTCAGAATCCTTATCAGGAGAATCAGGATGGTGAGGGTCCGGGGAGATATCAGGTTCAATGGGCTCCCCATATTCCTTGTCCTCTTCTTCCTCCTCCTCCTCTTCCTCATAAAACTTGCCATACTGTTGTAAAGAACCAGGAATTGGGGTTGAACTGGTGGTTTTAACCAGTGTCTGTACCTGTGGCCGCTTTTCAACTAGAACTGGAGTTCTGGATAATCCTAATCGAATTCGCAATTTCCTCAGCGATTGGGACCACAGGTTTCCTTGGTTGCGGTTCCTACAGTGTATGCTTCTCTTTCTTCTTCCTTTTGACTGCAGTTGCCAGTTCAGTGGCTGTATCTTCGGTTCATTTTTTCTCAGAGGAAATTTCACCCCTTTCAGAGGACTGTTCCTCCTGTTCTTTTTGAAGAGGAGCGGTTTGTTTGAGGCCGGGTCAGTAGCCTTCTCAGACATTTTATCCTGCATTCTTTTATGTCTCCTCTCAAGCACTGACTGCAGAAAATTTTTGTAGATTTCACAGTCTGCCTTTAAGTGATCAAGCCCAAGACAGAAAACACAAATTAAATGAGGGTCAGCCCTAGCAAATGGTTCCCCACACTCCGTACAATGTTGGAAACCTGTAGAGCCCATTCTTTTCTTGGTTTTCTGTGACATCTAACCAGAAAAGAAAAAACACTCTTATTGTTTTTTTTTTTAAATTAAACTGTGAAAAATGAGAGTCATCCCAGTTAAACAGTACCTAAATACCAATTGACTTACCTAAGAAGTCAGAAAAGTTTCAAATTCCACAGAACTTTACTTCAGTAATAGAAATAAACATCGGTTCCCTCTCGGTTGCAAGGACCCGAAAACTCACCAAAATAAACATAGAAACATACATAGAAGTTGACGGCAGATAAGGACCGCAAGGCCCATCCAGTCTGCCCATTTCTTTTTCTACCTTATAAATGTGCCATCGGCCTTTGCTCTGTCAGTGGCCTATCTATTCATAGTCATTTGTATTGCTCCCTTATGCCTATCCCATGCCTGTTTGAAGCCCTGCACTGTATTCATAGCCACCACTTCTTGTGGTAAGCCATTCCATGCATCCACGACCCTTTCTGTGAAAATAATTTCCTCACATTCCCCCTTAATCGGCCTCCCTCTAATCTCATGCTGTGTCCTCTTGTCCTGCTATTTTTCTTATATTTAAACATGTTAGACTCTTTCACCTTGTTTATGCCCTTAAGGTGTTTGAATGCCTCGATCATATCACCTCTCTCCCTCCTTTGCTCAAGGGTATACATATTGAGCTCAGTTAATCTGTCCTCATATGTCTTCTGATGCAGTCCCTGCACCATTTTGGTTGCCCTTCTCTGGACTGCCTCAATTTGGTTAATGTCCTT
Source organism: Neoceratodus forsteri (assembly GCA_016271365.2). Classification (NCBI taxonomy): domain Eukaryota; kingdom Metazoa; phylum Chordata; order Ceratodontiformes; family Ceratodontidae; genus Neoceratodus; species Neoceratodus forsteri. The sequence goes on along the minus strand of CM028133.1, from coordinate 76,332,357 downwards.
GTGAAGGTGTGGCCTCCAATACTGAGCATGAGTACTCCAGATGGGGCCTAACCAGTGTCTTGTACAGAGGATTATTACCTCCCTCTTTCGACTTGTGATACCCCTACTAATACACCCTAACACCCCCTAGCCTTACCTACTGCTTTGGGGTCTGATTGGATGATTTTAGGTCATCAGTGATGATGATGCCCAAGTCTCTTTCTTCCTTTGTGACTGCTAGCAACTCCTCCCAGCCTATAGGTGGCTTCAGGGTTTCTCTCCCTATGTGCATGATTTTACACTTCTTTGCATTAAATCCAGTTGCCACTCTTCTCAGCCATTCTGCTAGTTTATCCAGATCTCTTCTCATTCTGCCCACCCTATCTGGATCATCTACTCTGTTGCAGATCTTGGTGTCATCTGCAAACAGACAAGCCTTACCTCTAGTCCATCTGCAAGGTCACTAATGAAGATGTTGAAGAGGACTGGCCCCAGGACTGATCCCTGAGGTACCCCACTTGTGACTTGCATCTCTTCTGACTGTATACCATTTACCACCACTCTCTGTTTTCTGCCCGTCAACCAGTTTGCCACCCAGTTGACCAACTTCTGACCCACCCCGAGCCTACCCAGCTTATTTATCAATCTTCTATGTGGAACAGTGTCAAAAGCTTTGCTGAAGTCAAGGTAGGCGACATCAACTGCTCCCCCTTGGTCAACATTAAATCTAACTAAGTCTACCTGTACACCAAGGACAGTGCTTCAAATATCAAAAGAAATACTCGGTGCCGGCCTGGTGGCACTGAGGGTTGAGGCGCTGGACACCACATCTCATGCCACACTGGCAACCCAGGTTTGGGAATGGACTCGGGCTGCCGGGGGCTGGCAGGGGAAGAGGAAGGACCGAGCATCCCACGACTGCCCTCCTTCCTCTGGGGCAGGTGGGTGCAACGCATCACACTGAAGCGGCAGCTGGTGGAGGCCAGCTGCACTACAGTTGTGAGCATGAGCGGGGGTAGCGCAGCGGGCAAGAGCACAGATGTGCATCTGACACCATTGCACGTCCGGCTCCCAGGGACAGTATAATGGTGGAAAATAGCGGGGAGATTTCAGCGGCTTATGGCCGTGCCCTGCCCTCCTGGACAATAGAGTAGTGCTTCCCCAGGGTACATCCGGCCCTGGGAGCATGGGCGAGTAATTCATGCAAACGACTCGGTCCGGAGGTGCAGGTGCCAGCGACTGGGGAATCACCGGCGCCACTCCGCAGGAGGGGTGTAAAACAGTGACATGATAAAAAAAAGAAAAGAAATACTCAGTACTATCGAAAACCGATAAAAAATAACATTTTTCAAGCAAGTAAAGGAGGGCTCTCTGGAGACGTCTTACTGAGGTAAGCAGAGTAAAGAATCTGACGGTTGCAGGAAGTGCAACCAGGGAAAATGGTTTGAAAACTGAGCTCGAGCCTAGCATTCCACTATTGCATAGGTTCCATTAACCATTTCAGTTCCGGGGCAGTCCTATGGTGAGACCATACTGCATTAGTCAGAATACAGTAAGATTTCCTGTGGTTTAACTTCTGATCCTCATCCACCCCTCCTAAACAACCCCCCTCTCCCAATCTTGGCCTTCCCTCCCCTACCCTGTTTCCCTACTCCTTTATGCCTATGTACATTTAGCTCTGCTAACCATTACAGGATATCCTGACTTTGCTACTGTTTATGGCTCTTTATTGGTTTTGCTGATTCTGGCTTAGAAGCATAGATTTTGTCGGCAGATAAGGACCGCTTGGCCCACCCAGTCTGCCCATTTCCCTACCTAATGGATAAGCTGCAGATCCTAGTTAACCAGCAGCCTACTTCTTCCTACCCCCAGCCCCTACAATTGCCTTATGACTGTCCCATGCATACTTGAATTCCACCCTGTTTTTGACTCCACAACCTCCTCCAGAAGGCCGTTCCATGCATCCACAACCCTCTCTGTGAAAAAATGCTTCCAAATTACCTCTGAGCCGCCCCATCTTCTGAATTGTGCCCCTTGTTCTTGCACACCTCTTTTTGAAAGATGCTACCCTCTTGGACTTTGTTGATTCCCTTGAGGTACTTGAAAGTTTCTATCATGTCCCCCTCTCCTCCTTTCCTCGAGGCTATATATTTAGCTCCTTAAGTCTCTCTTCATATGTCTTCCGTGCAGACCCTGCACCATTTTAGTTGCCCTGCTCTGGACAGCTTCCATCCTGTCTATGTCTTTGCGGAGACTGGGTCTCCAGAACTGCACAAAGTACTCCAGATGGGTTCTTACCAACTGTCTGTACAGAGGAATAATAACTTCCTGTTTTCTACTGGTAATGCCTCTCCCTATGCATCCCAGTATCCCCCCAGCCTTCCTTGCTTCCCTCTCACATTGCTTGCCCACCTTTAGGTCATCTGATATGACTACCCCCAGGTCCCTTTCCATTTTTGTTGTTGTTAGTATCTCACTCCCCATTGTGTACTCTTCCCCTGGGTTTTTGTTTCCCAGGTGCATTACCTTGCACTCCTTAGCATTGAATCTAAGCTGCCATACATTTGACCATTCCTCTAACCTTGCCAGGTCCCTTCTTATCCTTTCCACCCCACCTTGTGCATCAACTCTGTTGCAAATCTTTGTGTTATCTGCAAAGAGACATACTTTTCCTTCCAGTCCCTCTGCAATGTCACTTATAAAGACATTGAAGAGGACCGGTCCTAATACTTGCCAGTCATTAGTGTACCTTGCACCATTGTTCACCAATGACGCTTATTTAATTCATGTATATATGATTTTACCAAAATCTGTCTGTATGTATTCATGTAAGTATGCTTGTATGTATGTAATTCTCTCATGACTGATTGTCTGTCCTGTTGTATTTGATGCTATTGCAAACTGTATATATTGGGCCGGATATTCAGACTGCGCCAGGCAGTGGCGCAAGCCTGGGCACAGTGCAACCGTAATGTGCTGGGGCCAGGTCCAGGTGATATTCAATGGTGCTGCACCATGGTGCAGCACCACTGAATATGGCAGGGCCAGCACACATATTGCGCATGGCACAGTGGTACTGCGCCGGCACAAGCCACTGCTAGGGAGCACGGGGATGCGCCAGCACAGGTACATCACCCATGATATTCACAAGGGGGCATGCAAATGAGACCATAATATATGCAAGGCACAGATGGAGCCATTTGCATGACATTATGGCCCCATTTGCATGCCTTGCGCAGGGTAGCCCTGCAACTTGCGCCTGGCAACCTGCACAGCATGACATGTGCTGTGAGGATCCCGGGGCATCCCCAGCCCCGTATCCTCTATCGTGTGGTATACGTATAAAAGGAAACCCTGGTAGTCTACTGGCCCCCCCAGTCCCCAAAACATATTTTACATAACCACCCCTGGTGGTCTAGTGGTGCCCCCTTCCACCCAGTTACCCGATGCATGTTACGATGACCTGCCCTGGTGGTCTAGTGTCCCCCCTCCCACCTGGTTCCCCTATACATGTTACAATGACCTGCCCTGGTGGTCTAGTGGACCGCTCCCTCCCACTCGAGTCCCGGTCACAATAAAGCCCACACCGACATCCCTGGTGATCCAGTTGTACCCCCCACCTCCCACCCACACAGGACCCATGCCCACCCTGCTCCCCCTGTCATCAGTGGGCAGCAACACCCCATCCACACACCGCCTGGCTGCCCGCCAAATGACAAGTACAGTATGGGCTATAAGACCATTAGTCCCCTGTGTGAACCAATGGGCTTGCAGGGCATACTGTACTAGACAGTACCAAATATGTGAATGAATCATTCACATATTTGGGACTATCTAATATGTTATGCCCTGCAAGGCCATTGGTACCCTGTGTGGACCACTGGGCTTACAGCCCATACTGTACTTGTCATTCAGCGGGCAGTCGGACAGTGTGTGGGCAGGATGCTGCCACCCATCGATGATTGGGGGCAGGGTGGGCATGGGTCCTGTGTGGGTGGAGGTACCACTGGATCACCAGGGATGTTGTGTGGGCTATTTACCATGATCGGGGACTCGGGCGGGAGTGGGATCCACTAGACTACCAGGGAATGTTGCATTTACATTTACCGCGATCGCAGCAATGGGTGGGGGGAGCTCCACTAGACCACCAGGGTAGGTCATCGTAACATGTACTGGGGAACCGGGTGGGACGGGGGACTACTGGATCACCAGGGATGGTTATGTACAATATATTTCAGGGACTGGGGGGGCCACTAGACTACCAGGATTCCTTTTATACGTATACCGCACGATCGCGGATGGGGGAGTGGGTTCAGTGAGTGCATGTGGACGGTGTTCTGGGTGGGAGGGTATCCACCCAACTTGCAGGGGCTCAACTTTCAGTCCCTCTATGCAGCGCAATGCAGGGTTGCGCCAGCATATCGCCCGCACATCCCGGGCTGAATATCGGGATGTGGCGCATATGCATGGGCACGCCCCCTGCATCTGCGCTGCATACCATTACATTGCGTCCCGGCGCATTGGGAGTTGTGCTGCACCAGGCAGACTTTTCAATATCCCGCCAGGGCGCATTGCGGGGTTGCACCGGCACAATTCTGTTGCGCCAGGCGCAACCCCTTTGAATATCTGGGCCCTTATGTATTATGTATTTTGTATATTTATTCTTTTATCTTTGTTACTACTTATACAACTGGATGTTTGTGAAAAATGGGCATTTTTGCTCACATTCTTTTCCAGTATAAAATAAACTTGATTGACTGATTGGTATCTTCCTCTCATACTTTATAATAAATGAAATTTCCATAAAAATAAGATCACTTTTACATGGTCTTCATTGACTATGGCTACGTGTCTACAAGAGACAATCATATACTCCTCTCCAATGACATCACAACTGGCTGCTGTAGAACTGATTCTGAAGTCATAAGAGAAGATTATGTTTTATTTATTTAGTTTTTGTTTACCTGGCCCTAAACAGCAAAATGCCTATTTTCTGGTATGTTCTGGAAGAACACAGTCAAGGACTCGGTGATGGTTCGAGCACATGCAAAAACATTATTCATGGAGTGAAGAATGACATAATGAGACTCAATAAATATTTTATTTAGTTATGTATTTATTTATTTATTTTTGGAAATAAACCTTTGAGCATTGGTGCTCTTTTACAAAGGTTCCACGTCAACATGCCGGGACAAAGTGTGCAGTTCCTGAGGAACATTTACATGCAGTATGCCCTGTAAGCATACTTATACGCTTATAAGGAGTCAGTATAGTGGAAGTAGTTAAGGGCACTGAGCTGCAAACTAGCGATCTGGGTTTGAATCCCACCAGCCCCCACTTGCATACTGTCTGACCCTGAGCAAGTCCCTTAATTTCCTTGTTCTCCCAGGTCACACCTGGAAACAAGCTCTGGCTTAGCGTGCCTTTCCTAGTTAAACAGTTTCCCCCTGATATTCAGTAAAAAAGATTTATAAAATGGCAAGGAAAAACATCACAAACCTTCATTGGCCAAGAAATGTCACCTGACTGTGCATTAAATCTCTATAAACACACAGCCACGTACTGAAATTTCATCCTCCTCCTCCAAAAACTCACTTGGAGTCATTTTGTAAGTGTAATAAACCCTTCCAGGGTGTGCATCATAGGAATGTAATGCACTTCCCAGTGTCATAAATTGAGAGAAATTGTTACACAAGCAATTGGTATTTAGCTACAACAGCAGGTAAGTAATCAGTATAGGGTAAGCGACAATAATGAGCACTTTGTACATCTAGCTAAAAAAAAAGGCATAATCTGTGACCGACTGTGGTCAAAAACCAAATGTCTTCATCCAATATGAGCAGGAAAATTCTGTCTGTAGTTTTGCTAAAACTGACAAGATAAATAGGGGTTGACTTGTATGCAAAGTCGACTTATAAGAAAGTGTATACGTGTATCTGTCCATCTATATGTATGCATATCTGATCATGATTTCAAAATCTGTATCCTGTTTGGCAGAAACAGTTTTGGATTTAAAAAATCTAATTGCAGACCCCGCTTTCCTTGGTGTGTGTGTGTGTGTGTGTGTGAGAGAGAGAGAGAGAGAGAGAGAGGTCCAATTGTACGTTAAGAGCCTGTGGGCCTCTCAAGAAAAACATAACTGCTATCAAAAATAAAGACAAAAGAGACACCAGGAGTTTACGAGGTTTTCTTTTAAAATAATGTATCATTCTTAAATCAGCATTCTCAATCAGGGAGCAAGAGGCTGCCTAATATTGTATTTCCTTTGAGGGGACGGGGAGGGGAGGGGGAGAATACATTCGTCACTCGCCCCCTCCCAAGGGATGAGTGCAGGGTCTGGGTCACAATGATGGGCGGCGCGTGCTGCTCCAAGGCACATTAACAGAATGGAGAACTGCCCAAGACTCCAGGCTCTTTGTATGTATCAAAGGGAAGTGTAGAGACTGAGTGGAAAGCAGGTACTGGACAGGCCCCAGGCATTGCTCAATTAAAGGGAATGTCCCAGGAGGTGCCTAGGGCAGAGGGAGAGCTGAAAGAGGGAGGAAACTGAAGAAATTACAGATGGAACAAGATGAATGGCAGACAGAAAAAGAGAAAGGAGGGGGGACTGAGGGACATTAACCATGTCAGACAGAAGGAACAGAGAAGAGGTGCAGGACAGAGCATGAGAGACCACAGGAAATGAGCTATAAAATAAACAGAGAGGACAGCGTGTGTGTGTGTGTGTGTGTGTGTGTGTGTGTGTGTGTGTGTGTGTGTGTGTGTGTCAGAACCATAAGACAGAAAGTACAGAGAAAAGAGGAGTACAGTATACATGTGGGGTTTCTACACCATGACATAGGAAAGGAGAACAGAGATAGAGGATAAAATGAAAGAAGAGGAAGTGAAAGACTGACAACCCACCTGCCAGAAAAAGCAGGGAAAGGGAGGACAGGAGTGTGTGAGTGTAGGATATAAACCACGAAACAAAGAACAGAGAAATGAGACTGGGGAGTGAAAAACTGACAGAATAAACCCTAGGACAGGAAGAAGAGAAAAAGGAGTTAGTGGAGAGATAACCATGAATCCTAAACAACAAAGTGTGAGTGTCAGGTGGGGGTAGGGGGCCTTTGAATGCTGTGGTAGGTGGGGCAGGTGGATAAAGAAAGATGTAGAAGTAGCTGTAAGCTCAAACGCATCCTGCTACCACTTTGACAATGTACCACAGATGTACTGATGCCAGCAGCTCACTGTTGGATTCTTAGCAGCTAAGAACAGTTTAATGTATACACTTTGGCAACACCTGTAGACCTTGACATGTCAAGAAAGTCATTCAAATTTGAAAGAAAGACTAGAGTGAATAGAGTCGAGGGGGACTGAGAGACAAACCATGAAATAACAGAAAGGAGGAGAGAGACTCACACATACTGAGGAAAGAAATCTTGGACAGGTGCCAGTAGATAAAAGAGACAATTTCAAACACACTAAGAGCATCAGTTGCAGGTAATGAATGAGCAAAGCAGCCTGTCACAAAGCATTAGTGCAGGCCCGTGTTCAATCTAATTACTGCCTGCCGCTCGCATCTTCCACACATCGAGGCCCAAATCCCCGTGGGAACCTGGAGCACTCTGTAAACAAGAAAACAAGCGAACAGGCGAGCTCCCTGCCACTCTAGAAAACGGCAGCTCTGTGCTCTGAAAACCCTCGAGGCTGCCAGCCCATCAGCTGCCCCAACCACAAATACCACCCTGGGATGACAAAACACCACAAAAGGTTCAAGTATTTAACTCAACAATACAATCCCACCAAATCCCCCTTTCATATCATATTGTGCCTCCCCTAATTCTCCAATGCATACTGCACCACAGTAGTGCTTGCATACAAAAAATATTCACAACTAAGTTTCGCTAGAGACACAGAATGGGAGAAGCTCTTCTTTGACTAGGACCCTTAGGGAGGCAAGAAAACCACTGGTCCACTGGGCTCCTCCCTCCTACCAACCCAGTGGGAATAACTTGTCACTCCTTCTTCCAAACTTGTTGAATCTGAGTTTGAAGGTTGTTACAGTGTCAGTTGATCCATCTGTTCTGGAAGTCTATTTCATGTATCAACCACTTGATCTGTGAAGTAGTTCCTCCTTATTTGTCTCTTGAATCTTCCTGCTTCTAATGACATTGTGTGTTCCTTTGTCAACGTAAGTTTTCCTTTGGGGTTTTCAGAGACTTCTGCAGTAAAAATACTTTGCCACCAGAAGGTTTTTCCTATAGAGTTTACAGTGTGATTTCTAAAGGGAAAATACTCACAATGTGCTTTCTCACGGTGACCCTGCATTTGGAGAGATGAAATGGAGCAGAGGTGGGCTTCCACACTCTGTACTGAGAGAGCAGAGGCAGGAGCTGTGACCCCCTACAGCTGTGCAGAAAAGAAGGAATGACACCAACAATGCTCACCTTAGACTGGGAGAGCAGGGTGGCAGTCGCAAGGATGCCCCCAACCATGCTTACCTGCTTGCTCTGGACTGGAAAGGTTAGGTGGCAGCCTTACAGTCTCCCCCCCTCCCCCACACACACACACTCAGCCTGCATTGTAGGAGTGGGATAGCAGTAACACCCACTATGGCATCCCTGTATTGCAAGAGTTGGGTTGTAGCAGCACTGACACTCCTTAGGATCCCTGTACTGGGTGCGAAAGTGTCAGTCGCGGTGAACTTCCCCATAGGGACCCTGTACTGGGAGACTAGGGTGGAAGTTGCATGGCCTCCCCCCCTTAGTCTGGACAGGGAGAGTGAGAATGCAGCAGCACTGACAACCCTCAGAGCTTCCCTTTACTGGAATAGCAGGGTTGCAGTAGCAACCCCCTGCCACACACACACACACTCACACTCACCCTGGACTGGTAGTAGCACAGGGGTGGAGTAACAGTGACTCCCATACAGTGTCCAAGTACTGGGAAAGTTGATAAGCAGAGGAGCACCCCCCCCTTAGAGTCAACTGCACAGTAGAGCAGCATCCCCCCCCCCGATGCTCCACGGCAATCCATTACTGAAAGAGTGGGGCTGCAGCAGCAGTGACTTAACCCCCACAGTGACCGTGGACTGGGAAAGTGGGGCAGTAGCAAAGAGACTCCCCTCCCCACAGTGTCGGTGTACTGAAAGAACAGTACTACATAAACACAGAACAGGGAGAGTGAGGCTGAAGTAGCAGTGAGACCCCCCCAATGCCTCAGGGAGAGTCGGGATGGGGTTGCAGTGAAACCCCTGCACAGTGTCCCTCTGCTGGGAAAGTGGAGCTGGGGTAGCAGTGAGACCCCCCCCCCACTCCCACAGTGTTCCTGTATCAGAGGGAGACTTCAGGGACACCTCATCAAAGGCCTAGAATTGGGAGAGTGGAGCTGAAGTAACAGTGAGAGCCCCCCTCCCCCAGTATCCATGTACTGAGAGAGTGGGTTGCAACAGCAATGACTCCCGAAACCACCCAGCCCATGTCCCTGTACTAAAGGAAGACAGCTGCAGTTGTAAGAAATCAGCATAGAGACCCAGAACTGAAAGAGTGTGACTGGAGTAGCAATGAGTACCCAAGAGTTTTATTTTCTCAGAAGAAGCCAGAAGGGGAAGGAAGGAAACATATTCAATTCAGTGCTTTAGAGTAACTGGTAATTGCTATTTTTCTTTTAAACTTAGATTGTGGGCTTTTAGTGACACTGTACTTTCTTTGTTGTCTTTACTTAGAATTGTTTTTGGGCTGTTGAAAATGTAAAACATAGTGGTGGTGTAATTCTGTGCTGTCTTCAATTGCTGCAAATTTTATCTTGGCTTGTCTGACTGCCCTGTAGTTGGGTGAAGGGTGTTAATTGTCTGGCCTCTGACCTCAGCTACGTGATAACTGGAGGTGGGGTTTAGTCAGAGTTGAGGTAGCAAGTAGAGTTTTATTTTCTCAGAAGAAGCCAGAAGGGGAAGGAAGGAAACATATTCAATTCAGTGCTTTAGAGTAACTGGTAATTGCTATTTTTCTTTTAAACTTAGATTGTGGGCTTTTAGTGACACTGTACTTTCCTTGTTGTCTTTACTTAGAATTGTTTTTGGGCTGTTGAAAATTTAAAACATGGTGGTGTAATTCTGTGCTGTCTTTAATTGCTGCAAATTTTCATCCCCCCTCCCTCCAACTCTTAATTATATGCCGTTAAATCTGATTGACAGGAGCTAAACACAGGGTATAGTAAGGGGTGTGAAGTAGGAGGGGCATAAGGGGGAAGAAGCCCACCCTCAGCAAGACAAGTGTTTTGACTCATTTATTTATTGGTTTCTTTTTTTTTTTTTTAAGAAAATTATCTGAGGATCAGTGGCAGGATTTTTAGGACAGTAAATTAATAAAAAGGGAACCAGGAGAGCTTCAGTAGCAGACAAGTAGTGGAACTGCAGTATAATGTGGGGAGTGGTGCAATGCAGTGGCTGTGGGGCAGCCATATTCAGGCAGACCTTCTGGACACTGAGGTGCTGCCCTATCTGCATGCATCTCTCTGGACCGCGGGATGAGGTAGCCAGACTCAGAGCGAAGTAAACTGGGTCAGGAGTACCATCACCTCTATCCAGAGACCACCCAGTCCAATGCAACTGCCTCAAAGGATGCCGAGCGAGGAGCACTTGGATGACAGTGGGCTCAGGGAGGGTTAGAGCGGTCAGGCAGAGGCACATCCCAGATCCTATTCCACTCAAGAACCTCATATGCCACACTGGCAAACGAGGACAACCAAATAGAGGTACCCAGAGAAGTGGAAGGAAAGGATGTGGAGGTTAGCCAAGGAGGTGACCTCAGCGGGGAAAGCAGTGGACCCCAGAAGAGGAGGAAGTGAATCCTGGTGGGGGACTCCATCATAAGAAGGATCCAGCTAGGAACACAGGAGGGGGAGGACAGGGAGGTGAGGTGCCTACCAGGTGCCACGGCATGGAGGGATGGAAGGAAGATCCTGGGGATCACTGGGAAGGCAAGATGGGAGGGTGAGCTGGATGTCATTATCCACCTAGGTACTAATGATCTGGCAAATGGGGAGCCAAAGGAAGTTCAGGAAGAGTTTAGGAAATTGGGGAGGGGTCTCAAGCAAGTAGCTACTTCTGTCACTTTCTCAGTACTACCTGTGAGAGGCAAGGGAGTAGAGTGCATGCACCAGGAACTTTAACTCATGGTTGAAGAACTGGTGCTGTGAGGAAGGGTTTGGATTCATTGGTGACTGGGACCCACCTGGAGGGATGGAGGTTTGTTCAAGCCTGCCTGCATCCATCCTTGAGGAATCAAGCACTCAATGATAAGTTTAAATGCTACATTGGCAAGCATTTAAACTAGCAAAGGGTGGCAGGCCAGCGAGGAGGTACCTACTTGCTCACCCCCACAGCTAGCAGTGGAACCAGTGAACCAGAGAGTGGCTATCTCTGCAAAGCAGTGTGCAAAAGATGGAGATTAGTGCCCAAGAGGTGGATAGGCAGAAAGGGGCAAAATTCAGCAGAAGGGCAGACAGCAAGGAGAACCAGGATAAAGGACAACCAAGGAAGGGGCTGGAGTAGAACAGTGAAACAGTCTAGGAGGTCAAATCATGGAAAGCCATGTGTGCAAATGCCAGGAGCCTTAGCAACAAGATGGAAGATCTGGAGGCTGTCATGGTGCAGTCAGACCTGGACATTGTGGCCATCACTGAAACCTGGTGTAATGATAACCATGACTGGGAGATGGCCAACCTGGCTGCAACATATTCAGAAGAGACAGAGCAGGCAGGAAGGGAGGAGGAGTGGCACTGTATGTGAAAAATGACATAAGGGCCACAGAGATCCAGGAGGAACAAAATGGAGGAGAGATACTGTGGGTTAAGCTGGAAAGGAAAATGGGAACAGCTATCCGCACAGGTGTGGTCTATAGACCACCAGCCCAGGAGGAAGAAACAGATAGGGAGCTGATGCTAGCCATCCAAAGGATGGCAGACAAAGGTGAGGTAGTACTGGTTGGAGACTTCAATATTCCAGACATGGACTGGAGCATCCCAGCAGCAGCATCAACTAGGAGCAGATTTATCCTGGACTCCCTTCAGGGTGCCTTCCTCAAGCAACTGGTCATGGAACCAACTCGGCAGAAGGCAATACTGGACCTTGTGCTCACAATCAGGGACAGTGTGATGGGGGTAACAGTGGGGGAGCACCTGGGGAACAGTGACCACCAGTCATTGTGGTTTGAAATCACAGAAAGAGCAGAACCAAACCACACAAAAACACGTATCCTGGATTTTAGGGGGGCAGACTTTGGGAAAATGGGGAGACACTTGAAAGAGGCATTAAGGGGAATGGGACAGGAATCAGGGGTTGAGGAACAGTGAGCAGTATTTAAAATGGGGATTACAAGAACAACAGAATTATGCATTAAGCAGGTTAGCAAAAGGAAAAGGAAGAGGAGACCATTATGGTTTTCCAAAGAGGTAGCAAAGAAAGTGAAAGCCAAAAGATTGCATTCAGGCAATACAAAAAGACACAGGCAGAAGGGGATAGGAGAAGTACCAGGAGAAGCAAAGGGAGGCAGGAGGTCAGTAAGGGAAGCCAAAGCTCAGACAGAAGAACACATTGCAAAATCAGTGGGTAGAGGGCGCAAAACCTTTTACAGGTACATAAGTGAAAAAAGAAAGACAAAGGGAGGGATAGTGAGACTGAAGGAGGAGGATGGGGGCAGCGTGGAGGATGACAACAGTAAAGCTGACATATTGAACAGGTATTTCTGCTCAGTCTTTACTGAGGAAGAGGAGGGTAATGGGTCTGAAAGGAGTACAAGGGGTGAGAATGGTGCAGAAATGGACACAAGTCCCTTTACACGAGAAAGGGTCCTGAAGGAACTGGAAGTAATAAGAGTTGATAAAGCAATGGGGCCAGATGGGGTGCACCCCAGTGTCCTTAAAGAACTAAGAGAGGTGGTGTCTGAACCTCTGGCTATCCTGTTTAGCCGATCACTGGAAACAGGGAGGTACCCAAAGACTGGAGGACAGCAGATGTAGTCCCCTTATACAAAGCGGAACAAAGAGGAAGCAGGAACTACAGACCAGTCAGCCTCACCCTCGGTAGTGGGGAAGATCATGGAAGCACTACTGAAGGAGAGATTGGTGGAACATCTGGTTGTCAATGGACTACAGGACCCAAGGCAGCATGGTTTCACCAGGGGGAGGTCATGTCAGACCAACCTCGTTGAATTTTCTGACTGGGTGACTAGGGAGGTGGATCAGGGAGGGCAGTGGACATGGCCTATCTGGACTTCAGCAAGGCCTTTGACACTGTGCCACATAGAAGACTATTACACAAACTGGGGAATATGGGTGTGGGCAGGACAGTAGTGTGGTGAGTAGGTAACTGGCTGGGTGGCAGGACACAGAGGGTGGTGGTAAATGGCTGTCACTCCACAGAGGGAAGAATGACCAGTGGGGTACTACAGGGATCAGTGCTGGGACCGGTCCTATTCAACAGCTTCATCAGTGACATTGCACAGGACCTAGAAGGCAGAATTTCACTGTTCGCTGATGACACAAAGCTCTGTAACAGAGTAGACACACCAGAGGGTGTAGACAGATTGAGAAGGGACCTGCAGAAACTTGAAGAATGGTCAGGGGTTTGGCAGTTGAAATTCAATGCAAAGAAGTGCAAGATAATGCATATGGGGCACAAAAACCCTGGCACAATATATCAGTTTGGGGGTGAGGACATAGCATGCACCAAGCAGGAAAGGGATCTTGGGGTTATCATCTCTGATGACCTCAAGGTAGGGAAACAGTGTGACAAGGCAGCAGGTAAAGCAAATAGGATGCTGGGATGTATAGGCAGGGGCATCACCAGCAGGAAAAGGGAGGTCATAATTCCGCTATACAAGACACTAGTGAGGCCCCACCTGGAGTGCAGTGTACAGTTCTGGAGACCATACCTACGTAAGGACATAGACAGGGTAGAGAAGGTTGAGGAGGGCAACAAAGATGGTGCATGGATTGCATCACAAGTCCTATGAAGACAGGTTGAAGGAACTGAACATGTACTCCCTGGAGGAGAGGAGGGAGAGAGGGGATATGATAGAGACATACAAGTATCTCATAGGGAGGAACAGGGTGCAGGAATACACTATTTTAAGCGAAAAAGATGTTCCAGGACTAGAGGGCATGGGATGAAGTTGGAGGGAGGACGATTCAGAGGAAACATGAGGAAGAATTTCTTCACAGAACGGGTGGTGGACAAGTGGAACATCCTGCCAGAGGAAGTGGTGGGGGCTGAAACAATCATGGGATTTAAGAATGCATGGGATAGACATAAAGGAATTCTGGAGGTCAGAGGTAAGGGGCAACAGACTTCTAGGAAAACATAAACTGAACTTACAAGCTCAAATGGGCAGACTGGGTGGCCCATAGGCCCTTATCTGCCGACACTGTCTATGTATGTATGTCTCTATACTGAGAGTCAGGTTGCAGTAGCAGAGCTGCCCCTTCAGTATCCCTAGGAGGGCAGGAATGCAGTAGCAGTGAGGCCCTTACCATTACCCAAAACAGTGAACCTGGACTGGAGGAGCAGGACTGATGGATCAGTAAGACCCCCACCCACCACACACACACACACACACACTCCTGTGTCCCTGTACTGGAAGAGCAGGGCTGGAGTAGCAGTGAAATCCCAAGTATCTATACTGATTCCCACACAGTGACCCTGGGCTAGAAGAGTTGGGAAGTGTTGCACGAAGGCCTCCAGTGTCCCTGTATGGGGATAGTGGGGTGGAAGTAGCAGGGACTGCACCACAGCAATCCAGCACTCGAAGAGAGGGGACTGGGGTAACCGTGAAACCCCCATAGTGTTCTTTTACAGGGACAGTGCAGCTGCAGAAGTAATGAGACTCCCCCACCCCAACACATACTGTGTCCTGTATGGAAGAAGAGGGCAACGGTAGTAGGACTCCTCACAGCACCCCAGCAGAAGCAATGCTGAGCTGGAGTAGCAGTGATTTCCCCCCTCCCCAAAATCCTGTACTGAGAGAGCAGGTCTGCAGTAGCAGGGGACACCCACACAGTGACCCAGTATTGGGAGAACAGGGCTGCAGTAGCAGGGGACACCCACACTGTGACCCAGTATTGGAAGAGCAGGGCTGTAGTAGCAGGGGACACCCACACTGTGACCCAGTATTTGGAGAGCAGGGCTGCAGTAGCAGGGGGCACTCACACTGTGACCCAGTATTGGGAGAGCAGGGCTGCAGTAGCAGGGGACACCCACGCTGTGACCCAGTATAGGGAGAGCAGGGCTGCAGTAGCAGGGGACACCAACGCTGTGACCCAGTATTGGGAGAGCAGGGCTGCAGTAGCAGGGGACACCCACGCTGTGACCCAGTATTGGGAGAGCAGGGCTGCAGTAGCAGGGGACACCCACGCTGTGACCCAGTATTGGGAGAGCAGGGCTGCAGTGGCAGGGGACACCCACACTGTGACCCAGTATTGGGAGAGCAGGGCTGCAGTGGCAGGGGACACCCACACTGTGACCCAGTATTGGGAGAGCAGGGCTGCAGTGGCAGGGGACACCCACACTGTGACCCAGTATTGGGAGAGCAGGGCTGCAGTGTCAGGGGACACCCACACTGTGACCCAGTATTGGGAGAGCAGGGCTGCAATGTCAGGGGACACCCACACTGTGACCCAGTATTGGGAGAGCAGGGCTGCAGTAGCAGGGGACACCCACACTGTGACCCAGTATTGGGAGAGCAGGGCTGCAGTAGCAGGGGACACCCACACTGTGACCCAGTATTGGGAGAGCAGGGCTGCAGTGGCAGGGGACACCCACACTGTGACCCAATATTGCCAGTATTGGGAGAGTGGGTCTGGAGTAGCAAGGAGATCCCCTAAGTGTCATTATATTGGGACAGCGGTGTTGCAGAAGCAGGGACTCCCCCACAACAACCCTAGACTGAGGGAGTGGGGCTGGAGCCCCCCCAGTCTCCATGTACTGGGAGAGCAGGACTGGAGTAGCAGTGAGGCTCCCAAACCATACCTGTACTGGGAAAGTGAGGCTGGGGTAACAGTCAGACTCTCCCTCCCCCAGTGTCCACATACTCAGTAACTGGGGCTATAGCAGCAAAGATACCCCATCCCCACAGTGACCATGGACTGGGAGAGCCAGACTGCAGTATCAGTAAGAGAAATGATACTTACCGTAAGTCTGATCTTCAAAAATGTCTTTTCCATACAGCCATGCTCTTTGGTCTTATGGTTGGAGACAACAGGACTCCATGAGAAAGAAAGTTACTTAAGGTAACTAGCTCTTCAAGAATACCTTCACCATAAAGTCACAATCGCCCACCCTCCATCTCCCAGATTCACTTCAGTCTTGTTCTCTTGCCCCCACTTCCTCCTACAGGTTCAGGCTTTGAAGTTCCTTCTTAAAGGTGCTGATGGGCAGCTTTATACCCTTTTTATCTTAAATTCATTGGCTTTTGGACCGACAGCTTTCACTTTCTTCCTTGGTAAATGTGGTACTGAGGCAGTTGGGATGGGTGCCACTATGTAGTGTATGGTGGAATGCGACTGTGTATGGAAATTCATACACTTTAGAAAGTCATTCTTCGGCAGTAGTGATGCCCTCACTAAAGCAGAATAACTTTTTGTTCTGCGTTAGTGAGGATGTCATAATACAAGCAACCCCCATCAGGGCTCCTCATTGGTCAGTGGTGGGTGGAGAGTCACGCTTGTGTGCTGGCCAGCGGGCAGTTGTGTTCAAGTGAGGCCATCGAACCAAAATAAAAGTAAGTAATTCTGGGCTGTATTGTTTTCTTGAAGGCTGACATGATCATGGTTCACCATACACTATACAGAGCAGTGTATGGAAAACCATACACAACATGGCTAATCTTGACCCTCGTGGATACCATGCCGACTGAGGGATCTCTCGAGCTTCGCTCTCTTGGTTATCAGTCATCATGGTATCCACTTAGAGGAAGAATAGTCTTGTTGTGTATGGTTTTTCATACACTATCTTATATATAGCCCACAGGCCTCGCAGATGATGCCATGCATTAATGCTAGGCATCCGCACTGCTGCCCAAAAAGCTCTATATGTTTCAAGAATGAATGTTCCCTGCAGAGCCATAGTCTTAGATCCCAGAGGTGGATGTGATGGGACCCCATGGGATACTGAACCAGATGAAACAAACTAACCCACTCACTGGAGTAAGATTTCAGTATGTCTTATTTTGTAGAAAAAATACAGCAATCAGCACTGAGTACATCACAGGCACCTGATTCCTATGTTTCGTGACAACCCGTTACTTCATTAAGGCAGCTTGCAGGTTGTCATGAAATGCAGGCACTAGGAGCCTGGGATGTATACAGTGCTGATTAATTTTTTTTTTCTACAAAATAAAATATACTGATATTTTCCTCTGGTGAGTGAGTTTATTTGTTCCATATCTGGTTCAATATCTATGTTT
Organism: Neoceratodus forsteri; assembly: GCA_016271365.2. Classification (NCBI taxonomy): domain Eukaryota; kingdom Metazoa; phylum Chordata; order Ceratodontiformes; family Ceratodontidae; genus Neoceratodus; species Neoceratodus forsteri. The sequence goes on along the minus strand of CM028133.1, from coordinate 76,314,937 downwards.
TGCCTGTGGAATAAATCCCTTCCGGAGTCTGTTTTTCCCTCTTTTGGAGTTGAGGATTATCCTTGTTTGAGGACCCTATGGGAACAGAACGTTTGGGGCAAACTTTGTAACTCATGCATGGTATTGCCAAGTCAGCTGCAAGGTATACAGCAGCACTAGCCCCAACTGCCTCAGTACCTTTTTCAGGAAGATGAAAGTAAATGTGTCTTCATGGCCTGAAGCTATTTAAGGAAATGGTGGTGGTCAGCTAAGAGAATGAAGCTTGAAGCGGGTGTGGGGGATGAACTGTGGGTGAGTGTAGCTCAATGGAGAAAAAATAGGTTACTCATCTGTGACCGTAGTTCTAGGAGTGGTATATAGTTCACATCCACACTTTGGTGGTTCCATTGGAATAGTCTGATTTGCCGGATATCTATACGTTAAGGTCCTCCTACCACCCGGGCAGTATATCCCCCAGCTGCACTGTGTGACATCAGAGCTTGCACACTGGAAGCCATGATCTGTATGTCACTTGCCAGAGGAGGTTGGGTGATTTGTATGGATCTGAACTATAACCACTGCTAGAAAGTGGTTACGTAAAATCTTGCCGTAACAGTAGATCTTCGAGGAATGTTTCTTGCAGTAGGTCATTACTTTTGAGAGTTCCCAACAGAGGTCGCTGTGACATGGCAGCTCTTCTAGCAGTTTTGTACCAGGGACAGCCCACCAATGACATCATCTTTCTGCTTCCTATATAAGTGTGGACGGTCCCTGATATCTTAGGTTCACCAGCCGGATTCAGCTCACAAAAGTGAGGACTGAGGGGAAGCTGAAGTACCAAGGAGTCCCAACCCTAAGTCACTGGACCAGAATTTGCTCTGTTAGAGAAGGAGGGGGATGGAGGGTGGGATTGTATTTACTGCAAGAGACATTCCTTGAAGAGCTACTGTTGCAGTAATATTTTATGTAACTGTACTATCTTCCACGGAATGGTCTCTTGCAGTAAATCATTACTTTTGGGAGCATCCCAAGCAGTTATGTCCATGTGGGAGGACAATTATGATAGGAGACCTTGAAGGACTGCATGGCCTAAGGTCATCCTATGTCTCGAGGCAATGTCCAAATATCTGAAATGGAGGTGCTGTTAAAGCAAGCTGCAGTAGCAGCCATAGCTCTAGTGGAATGGTATTGGACAGGTCCAGGTAAAGGCTTGTTGTTACAAAATGTAATACCATTTGCCAACCAGAACGAAAGCGTACGTTCATCAAGCGGGAGCCCATCGCGACCCGAGGCGAAAGAGATGAATAATTGAGATGTCTTTCTAATCGATCGTGTATGATTAGTCTAGTAATGTAATAGACAGTGGACATCGAAAGTATGTAGGAGATGTATATCCTTAGTGGAGTAGTCTGGATAATAGACTGGAAGCTCCAAGGAGTGATTTATTTATTTTTATTTATTTATTTATTAAATTCTCAGATTACAAATACCTTTGAGCAGAAACTGCTCGTTTACAAAGGTTCCACGTCAAAGGATGAGGGTCAACATACATACAGAGGTAGTAAAAGAATGCACAATAAACAACCAAAACAACTAAAAGAAAAAATAAAGATACTCAGTTATAACATACTTTGAGATAATATTCAGAAAACGAGCAGCTTGAGTAGGCAGCTGGCTGTGGTAACAATAAGAGATAGAGGGCACCATAGGCAGTTAGTATTGCAGGCATGCGACCGGGAGGAAGTTGGCAGGCTAATGGGCCACTGTCCCGATGGTGGTGGAAAATGTCTTGTACCAGTGGAGATATGAAGCAGGAAAGGAGTCACAAGGAAGGCCCAGTGCTAGAGGGAATGAGATTGGGAAAGGGCGGCTGTAGAGACATGAGTGAGCTGGGAGGTGTTTAGAAGATCTCTGTTCAGAGAAGCAGTCACATTGAGTGGTAGAGGTGAGGTAAAGTTTGAGATTCCTTTTGAAGGGTCCAAGTGTAGTAGAGGAAAGTGCTTCTTTATTGAGGAATTGAACCATTGAGCAGCTCTATAGAAAAGGACCGCTGACCCATGGAGGTACGACATCTGGGAACCTGAAAGGTTAGAGATTGGGCACCGTGTTTGTTGAGTGCCACTGTAGGTAGTAAGGAGTGAGCTAACACCAGGTGGCATGAGACCAAGGAGAATCTTTTGGTAAGTAAGCAGGTCTGGTATTGTATTCTGCTGCGTGGGGTAGCCAGCTGGCCTGTGCATAGAGGTCACAGGTGTGAGTTTGTTGGGCTGCACCCATCAGTAGTCTACAGGCTTTGTTGAGAGCAACTGAGATCCTGCGGAGGGCACTTGTTGAGGCAGAGCCATAGATGGCAAGGCCGTAGTCAATGATGGAGGTGACAGAGCTGTAGATGGCTAGTTTAAGGGCATCTGCAGGCATACAGTCCTTGTGTTTGTGTAGTAGTCCAATCCGTATATTGGCGGTCTTGGCAACAGTGTCAATATGCCGAGTGTAGGAGAGGGTACTATCCAGGGTAATACCAAGGTACTTGAACTCCTTGACATGTTCGAGTGGGTTCCCAGCGTGGTTCTTGATGGTGAGGGACAGAGTTGTGCCTGCTCTGTCGGTTACAGAAGGACATGGCTTTAGTCTTGCTGTAGTACAGGACAAGTTTATGAGAATTGAACCAGTCTTCGATGTGATTGAAGTCGAGCTGCAGCTGGGATTCAAGGACTGTAATGTCATGGTGGCTGGAAAACAGGACTGCATCGTCTGCGTTATAGTAATATTTTTTGGTGGCAGGCACTGGGGAGATTGTTGATGAAGAGGGAGAAGAGTAGAGGGCCCAGAATAGACCCCTGGGGGACTCCGGAGCGGACCGGTTTCTCATCCGAAGAGATCCCTGCAATACTTACACGTTGGATCCGATTATCAAGGTAGCTGGTGAACCATGGAAGGGCATCGCTGGAGATCCCAATGGAGGACAGTTGCTTGAGCAGTAGGGGGTGGTTAACTGTTGAATGCCTTGGTAAGGTCTATAAATACTGCCCCTCCACAATTCCCTTTGTCAAGCGTGGCATGGATGAAGGTTGTAAATTCCAGTAGTGCAGTGGTAGTGCTGTGCCCTTTTCTGAAGCCATGCTGCTCTGGGCACTGTACATTGTACTTATCCAGGAATTCAACTAGTTGGTCTGACACTATTCGCTCCAGCGCTTTGGATAGTGGGGGGAGGAGTGAGATAGGTCTGTAATTGGTGTGCAGTGTCCTATCTCCGCTTTGTGAACCAGTGTGACAGTGGCTTTCTTCCAAAGAGAGTGGAAATGGGGAAGTATGTTCAGAGAATACTTCAGGAAGGAAGGAAGAGCCAGTATGAAAGACCACCCTGTCCTTGTGGAAAGTCAAGTAAGGTTCCATACACATGAGGGTATGAAGCTTGGAAATATATTGAGTGGAAGTGACAGCCACCAGCAATAGGGTTTTCTGTGAAAGAACATGGAGTTCACAAGTGGCTGCTGGGTCAAAAGGCTAAAGGGTCAATTTTTCTATCATAAAATTGGGAGCCTACAGAGGAGTGGGTCTTCTAATAGGAAGTTTAATATGTAACATTCCTTTCAAAAACATCTTAGCTAGATGATGTTAGTACAGTAATGTGCCATCCAGAGGTTCATGGAAGGCCGAGATGGCAGCCGAGAGGACTTTGATGGAAGAATAACTTAAACCGGACTCAGATAGTGAGGTCAGGTAGTCCAGAACCTTCATCAGTGGACAAGAGTAAGGGTCCAAAGATTGAGAGGCAGACCATATGGAAAAGCATTTCTATTTGGAATGGTATAATGCTCTTGCCACTGGCTTACGGGAGGCCAAGAGAAATTTGGTAACAGGAGAGGACGTTTGTAGACTAGTTATGAAAGCATCTCCAGGAGCCCAGTGTGAAGGGGTAGAGCCTTCAGGTGGGGATGTAACAGGGTTCTTTAAGTTTTAGTCAACAGGTTGAAAACTGGAGCACCTCCTTGATTGTTGAGGTACAGCACCACTACAGTGTTGTCTGATTGGATCAGCAACGGTCTAGAGTCACAAGGGGTTGGAATGCTGGAAGGGCAAAGCAGAATGCCCTCAGTTCTAAGAGACTGGGGTCCATCAGTCCTGTGTCCAATAAAGACCCAAGTGCGCACTCCTGTTAGGGAAGCATCTGTGGTGGATGCCCGCGGTGGAGGGAGGGAATGAAAAAGGCATTCCTCGGCATAAGTTGGTGTCTATTGACCAGCCATGAAGAGCCGATGTCAGAGCGAGAGTGACTCAGATCATGCCTTTCAAATATTTCTTAGGTTTTGAGACCATTGATTCTGGAGGGTTCACTGAATAGGTCTCACAAGAAGACGAGTGAGTGCTACTGTAGGGATGGCAGCAACCATGGGACACAGAAGGCATAGCAATAGTGTAGCTGTGACTACTTTTTAGCTCTGTATGTGTGATGCCAGAAACAAGGGTGAGGTCTGCCAGATGGCTGGACAGGAAGTCCTGGCTGAGACTATCTCTAGGACAGACCCAATGTATTGGAGATAGAGTCAGAGACAGGTTGGACTTTGGCCAATTGACCAATGCCTAGAGTATGAAAATATTTGCAGGGTAACCTCTAGGTAAGAAAAACAGAGCTGGTTCGCTTTGAGTGGCCAGTGGTTGCAACTACAGTTACTTATTTGGTGAATACACTCAGGGCCAAGGAGAGGCCAAACCGAAGTGTGTAAAACTGTTTTTTAGTGTTAACCTAACAGGTAGAAACAAAGAAACCTGCAATGAGCAGGATGGATAAGGATCTGCAGGTGGGTACCCTTCATATCTAGGGCACAAAGCCAATCTCCCATTTTCAGTATTGGCATGATGGAAGTCAAGGTTATCATGTGAAACCTTTTGTACTGGATGGAAAAGTTAGTTTTTCTGGTGACCGAGGTGCCCAGTCCATTTGGGCATCCAAATGAAGTGGAAGTGGAATCCCTTTTGATGTTGGGAAGGGGGTTCCGGAGAAACGGCCTGTGTTACCAGTAGAGTGCTCTTGAAGGGCAGGTACATGATCTGATTAGATAAATTCCTGACCATGACCTGGCTGTATAATCTGAAGTACCCATTCATCTGAAGTGATCGGTCACCTGGCCTCTAAATAAAGGGTAAAACGACCGCCCACAGCCTTCGAGGCCTGTGTTGAGGAAGTGGGAAAGAAATTCTAGTGTTTTTTTTCACTGGGTCGAGGGCTGCCCAGCTCGTCCGGTGGGGTTGGGGTGGAAGCCACAGGCAGTGGAGGAGTTGCCTCATGCACATAAAAACATAGTATCTGATGGCAGATAAGGACCGCTTGGTCCACCCAGTCTGCCCATTTCCCTACCCGATGGATAAGCTGCAGATTCTAGTTAATCAACAGTTTACTTCCTCCTGCCCCCTACTAGAATTGCCTTATGCCTGTCCCATGCATTCTTGAATTCTCCCACTGTTCCTGACTCCACAACCTCCTCAGGAAAGCTGTTCCATGCATCCACAACTCTCTCTGTGAACAAATACTTTCTAACATTACCTCTGAGCCGTCCCCCCCTCTATCCTCAAATTGTGCCCCCTTGTTCTTGCACATCTCTTCTTCTGAAAGATACTACCGTCTTGTACTGTACCTTGTTAATTCCCTTGAGATACTTGAAAGTTTCCATCATGTTCCCACTCCTCCTCCTTTCCTCAAGGGTATACATATTAAGCTGCTTTAGTCTCTCCTCATATGTCTTCTGGTGCAGACCTTGCACCATTTTGGTTTCCCTCCTCTGAACAGCCTCCACTCTGTCTATGTCCGTGCGGAGATGGGGTCTCCAGAATTGCACGCAGTACTACAGATGGGGTCTCACTAACTGTCTGTAGAGAGGGATAACAACTTCCTGTTTTCTACTGTTGATGCCTCTCCCTATGCATCCCAGTAGCCCCCCAGCCCTCCTTACTGCCTTCTCACATTGCTTGCCCACCTTTAGGTCATCTGATATAATTACTCCTAGGTCTCTTTTGATTTTTGTTGTTGTTATTAACTCACTCCTCATTGTGTACTCTTCCCCCTGGGTTTTTGTTTCCCAGATGCATCACCTTGCACTTCTTTGCATTGAATCTGAGCTGCCACATATTTGACCATTCCTCCAACCTTGCCAAGTCCCATTTCATTCTTTCCACCCCACCTTGTGTATCAACCCATGTAGGGTGAGTACGACCTTGACAGATACTGTCACAACCCCACTCAGCAGGTCAGGCCCTCTGCTCCCACAGTGCCAACCTCTGAGCATAGTATTGTGAACAGTTAATAGAACAAGGTAACCCTCCTGTCTGTTTTGTGGGTTCGAATCCCACCTTTGGTCTCAGTTCTGGAGGGATTCAAACTGTGAACCTCTTGCTAGTGTACCCAATGTATAGGCTCAGATAATTCTGCTCTTCGGGGGGCCAGATATCTTTCACCTATGGGCACCTAACCAGGTGTACAAAATGAACCCTTAAAAACTCTAATAAAGACTTCAGATTACTCTTACCTTTTCCCAGTTTAGTATTACCATATAAGTTCATGCACAGTTGTCACACTCTTAACAAGCCATGCATCACAGGCAAAAACAGAAGGACTTGGAAGAAACACATAGTCTATTAAAAATGAGATGTTTACTTAAAAATAGATAAAATGTAAAATGTAAAACACAGAACCATATGTCACAAAAACATACAATCACTTGTAGCTTTCAGAGTCCAAACGTGTGTGTAAATGGAAAACAGAATACTGTTTAAAAACTGACTTTGCCAACCTCTTTGCGTGAGGTCACCTAGCTCCTCCCTGTCAGAATATAAAAAATCATACCAACAGGATGTCTTATTCAGAAGGTAAATTAAAATTCTGTGACCTCAGCAAAACTCTTTTTTTTTTAAATGACTTTCTTTGATCTTATGAGCAGCTTCCCCTTTCCAGGACATCAAAGGACTTGTTATGACTCTCTGCTCGATCTCACAGAGGTGCAACATGCTTAGTATCACCATGTGAAATTAACTGTGTTTCCTCTGAACGTCATAAAAGTTTATGCTCTATCTTGGCAGCTGGCAAGCTACAATTAGTAACATAAACAGGAGATCCTTAATTTGAAGTCTTTTCTAACCTGTAATTATCTCTTGGCTTTCATCTTAAACCTGGGAGGGGGATGTTAACCCACAGGCTATCTCAGCATGCCTCATGAGAGACAATAACACATTTTTATATTACAAAAAGCATAGATTAATCAGAACCAGCTGTCCAAGTGTCACAGCCACCAGTATTGCTATCTCTATATTTTCAACCTCTTTCAGGGTAGGAAGAGGATAGGGTATGTTAAAGGGTATGCCAAGTAAGGTACATGCCATGAACCATATGGAGAATATAGCCTGATGCCTGTAAGTCATCCAGTAAAGTTTGAGCACCTGGCCCGAAATAACTGGGACCTATGAAAAGAAGGGCATTATTTATGTTATGTTGCACATCAGGCATACAGCCTGAAAAGTGAAGCCAAGTGTGGCATCACAAATAAATACCAATAGTTGATAGTCGGGCCAAGGTATCTATGGCATCATGGCCCGACCTGGGAAGGTAACGGGAAATAACATTATTAGTTGACATAGTAGCCAAGAATCACTCCCGCGCTGGTGAAGGAGGGGGAGAGTGATAATTCCAATGGCAGATGACCCAAAGGTATGTTGGTATGTAATCATATGACCCATGTAAATTGGAATTTTGATATTCATTGTACTGGAGAAAAAGACCTGTTTTCCCAGACAGTGAAGTCTTCAGGATTTTTTATCAGGTGGTAAGGCGCTCCTGTGATCATAAGTGGCAGTACAGAGTCCCCATCTGAGATAATCTGAAAGGAAGGAAGGAACCAGAGGAGCTTTATAAATATGATCTATCGTAGAGAGAACAGCTGAGATAGCTGAAGGCCTATGCCAAGCGACTAGCATGGCAATCTTGTAAGTTGAAATTAGTGGGGAACATACCACCAAGATGGGCTTCTCCGGGAGATCAAGGTATTCTGCCATATCTTTACCTTGTCATGTTCTTGCAATAGAAAAACCCATGACTTTTTGTATTTATATCATAATTTCATGGAATGAAGGGTCATTAGGAGGGAGCGCTGCAGATTTCAGGCAGGCCCACATCCAAAGAAGAGATTTCCGAAAAAAAAAAGGGGAGACTGAAGCAGAAATTTCAGCTCCTGGAAATTCATGTGGCTAAGGCCACCGGTGAAGTCAACTGGGAGTACTTGTTCATCAGAAAAATAGTCTTCCATATCAGGAAGAAGTGACCAAGGTGGGAAAGGATCCAGGTCATCATGAAAAGTGCTAGGCGGAAGAGGAGGAGATCATGAAGGAGTCACCCTGCCCCCGTGGAGCAGAGAGCTGGAAGAGTCGCATGGCATGCAAGACATGTCTTACTACAGTGGAGATGTCCATTTCATTCTGAGAAGGGGGGAGGGAGAGATTGTTTAAGACACATGGGGTTGATGGAGGGGAGTGGACATGTAGTCTGAGCAGGTATTGCCCCTAGGTGGAAAAGTCCAGGGCTCCAATCTCCGGCTGCCAGACCCTTGTGATTGTCCTCCAAGAGGGTGGAGTGGTAAAAACATGGCATAAGCCATTGCCATGAAGTTCCATTTACTAAAAAAGAATATGAGGGTGCGCCATCGATGAAGGGACACCTGGAGCAGTGGCCAGCGACGAGGCGTAAAGTACAGAGGTTTGAGGAGGATCTCTCCTGCTCTGTGACTGTAATGGAACCCCGAAAGGGTTATTTATGTATTGTCTTTTTATAGTGCTGGAAGCATAATTGATGCACACATCCTGTAAATGAGTAGGCAGCATAATGAGGCACTGACGACGGGGGACAGCTGTTGATGATCAATAGGGACGCATCATTGATGGTAACAGAGATGCATCATCGACGGAGGTAGCCATCAATGAGAACGTGGAAATGTAGGTATAGATGCATCAGAGACGGTGGAAGCCATTGATGAGAGCATAGATGCTTTGTCGACGGTGGTAGCCATTGATGGGAATATAGATGCATCATTGATGGTGGTATCCATCAATGAGAATACAGATGCATCGGTGACAGTGGTAGCAGTCAATGAGACTATAGATGCATCGTCGACAGTGGAAGCCATCAATAATAATACAGATGCATTGTTGACGGTGGTAGCGGTCGATGAGAGCATAGATGCATCATCGATGGTGGTAGCCGTTGATGAGAATAAAGATGCATCGTCGACGGTGGTAGCCGTCGATGAGAATGCTGACGGTTATAAGCTGTCAATACACAGATGCATCATTGATGGTGTGGTGGCCGTCGATGAGGAAAAAAAGACATAGAGGGTGAGGAGGGATACTTCTGCTCCATGTGTGTCCAGAAACGTAGATCCGTAGATGAGGGAGCTCTTGTTAGATGAGCACCCGGTTGTGCGGAATCTTCTATGTGGTTTCTCGTCGATGATTGCTGTTTTCAGAAGTTGCTCTAGCTGCTGTTCAAGCTGAAGACGGCTGAGAAATGAACTGAGGATACCAGGGACTGCCCACACATATAGGAAGCAGGAAGATGATGTCATCGGTGGGAAGTCCCTGGTACAAAACTGCTAGAAGAGCTGCTGTGTCACAGTGCCCTCTGCTGGGAACTCCCAAAAGTAATGACTTACTGCAAGAGACCATTCCATGGAAGATCTATAGTTACAGTAGAGTAATCTATTTTTCTAGGGGTGTTGATATAGTTCACTATCCACACTCTGGCAGACTCCTAGCAGTTCTCTGGGAGGAGGGGGAAGGCACACATGCCTACTTGGTGAACAGAAACTGGAGAATCGAGGTCCCAAAACCAGCATCCCGGCGTGACTTAAGGTCAATGCGGTAGTGGGAAATGAAGGTGTGTGCTGACTTCCAGGTAGCAGTCCTGTAGATTTTCTGGATAGGAAAATCCCAGGAAGCAGCCACTAAAGGAGCAGTATGTCTCATGGAATGATCTCTAAGCCGTTTAGGAGGCTCCCTATCAGCCAACCTACAGCAGAGGTCGATGCAGGATGTGATCCACCTGCCAGTCATCTGCTTTGCTGCCAGTCTGCAGGTGTAGGTGCAGCTTCAGCTTCAGCATAAGTGACAAACATCTGGCGAGTGTCTCTCTGAACTACATCCATTTTGCTCTACATAAGACAGCACCCTCCACAGGTCCAGGGTATGGAGCCTGTGGTTGGTCTCCGAAGACAGGTTAGTAAAGTAAACTACTAAGCTACTCACCTGGTTAAGCTGAACCTCTGATACAACCTCCAGGAGGAGCTTCAGGTTGAGGCAAAAGGATGACTTTGTCCTTGTGGAAGATCAGGTAGAGAGACTCCATCGAGAAATGAAAATTACGTACCTAGCATAATTCTTGATCTTTCTGTGTATCTTCACCATTCATCATTGTTGGGTTCTGACCAGAGGATCAGGACCCAGCGGGAGCCTTCTTTTTGTTTTTGCAAGGGGGGAGGAGCCGACGTTGGGGTGGCACCATCCTCAAGGCCGACACACTGCCTTGTGCTCATGAGTTGGCCAGTAACCGATGCTAACCTCTGCCCAGCCCCAGTTCTGCACACCAGAGAGAGAGAGAGAGAGAGAGACAGAAAAAGTAGAGGGTGGGGGCAAGGGAGCCCAAGGGACAGAAAAAGGAAAGGATGTAGAACCAAAAGGAGGAATAAGGCCGGAGACAGAACAGAAAGAGGAGGCCAGCCGGCCTGCCAGCACAGCGGTTGGATTTCCGCTTGTGACGCCAGCGACCCGGGTTCGGGAACAAGCCCGGGAGCTGGAGGGCCAGCCAGGGGGAGAGGGCTTGAGCATCCCAGGGACTGCTCATCCTCTCCGGGGGGGGAGAAGGGAACCAGAGCTCGGCTCTTGTCTGGCCCCAGGTGGAGACCCGAGGTACAACAAGCCCGACGCTTAACGGGGGGGGATGTGCCAGACATCGGCATTCAAGCGCCTTGACATCAGGGGACACGGTACATCGTGAGAACACCAGGAAAACACCTTGCGGCCTCCCAGTAGATGGAGCACCAGGCCCCGACCCTCAATGCCCCTAGCTGCCCAGAGACAGCATCCCGACGAAAGATAGATGCATCGGGGTGTATGAGCCCCCACCCCATACCCCGCCTGGGGGGGTATGACCACGGCTCCATGGGGGATGGACTGCATTGGTCACCAGGTAGGTAAGTGAGGGCTGAAAAGGCCGTAGTTGGCTTCTGAAGAGATGGGGGCTGCGAGGAGGAGAGGAGCAAAAAAAAAAAAAAGAAAGAGAAGGAGGCCTAAGGGATTGGGACAGGAGGCCCAAATCTCTGGGCATGTAAGGAAGGGAAGAAAAGAAGATGATGAAAAGAGGGAAGAGAGGGGAGACACCGCACCCGAAGGTCATAGTCCACAGGGCTGCTCAAGGTGTAGGGATAGCAATGCCTCAGGCCAAATTATTCTCCCAAGCTGGAGAAGGGCCTAAATAAGGCTGTGAAACAGCAGGCTGGCACAAGCCTATGAGAAGGCGAAGCTGTTTGAAGGTCCCATACAGAGGGCCGAGGAACAGGCCGGTGTCTTCCCCTCTTGCCGAGAGGTATCCAAAGTGGGGACTGGGCCATGTGACAGGGAGCTCCTGCCACTCTTGAGGACTGAACTTTTCTTAAATTCGTTGCAGCAGTTCTTCTGTTTCTTAGCCTAATCTATCCTTTACAGTTTCTAGTCCATGAGGTTGGCCACCCCCTTCCCTTTCTTGACTATGCTATAGTATCCTCTTTAATTTTCCTTTTCCCTCTTGGGTCCTCATACAGGGAGGTTATTGTGCTGACCTCCAAGCGTATGTAAAACAGGTTGTCTTTATCGTTGTTGTATTTAGTATGTAATAGCACTGTGTCATAAAATACTTTGATGTATATACCTGATGTTTATGAAACCTGTAAATGCTGAAAATACCATGGCACTAGGTGTTTTTGATAATGGTAAAAAGTATTAACTGACTATTATAGAAATTAAGTTAGTTATGCAATTTAAAATGCATGCAAATTGCTGTAAACTGAACAAGTCTGAAATGTCATGGCAATTTGCATATATCCCATGATGCTTTGCATTATGGAAGTATGTATGATGTTGTATTTCTTTGAAACTTGATTTGTGGCCATGACTGGGATGTTAACATACCAGGGTACATAACCTACAGGAGAGACAAGCAGGAGAGAAGAGGGGGAGGAGTAGCTCTCTATGTAAAGGAAGGGATAAAAGCAACTGAACAAAAGAGTAAACAGGGAGGAGAGGAGGCACTGTGGGTCACCTTGGAGACTGGAAAGGGCACCACAATCCGCACAGGGGTTGTGTACAGACCCCATGAAAAGATAGCATTCGGAAGTATAAGGAAACACAGAAGAAGCAGGACAGAGAGCTGTACCAGTTAAGGCAGAAGGAAGCAGGAGGGAAGTCAGAATAGCAAAGGCCCAAACTGAGGAAAAGATAGCCAACTCGGTTAAGATGGGGATAAAACCTTTATAGGTACATCAGCGGCGCAGAAAGACAAAGGAGGGATAGTGGAGGAATAGAATGAACGGTGGGAGGGCAGAGAGGGACAGTGAAAAAGCAGGGATACTGAACCAATATTTCTGCTCAGTATTCATAAAAGAGGAGGGGGATGTGCCTAATCCAATTAACAGAAGCACTCTTGATAGGGGGGTCGATCCCAGTCCTTTCACAGAAGAAAGGGTTCTGCAAGAACTCCTAAAACTGAAGGTGGACAAGGCAATGGGTCCTGATGGAATTCACCCCAGAATTCTAAAAGAATTAAAGGGGAACTAGTGAAACCACTGGCTACTCTTTTTAATAAATCATGGGAGGATGGTGTGGTACCTGAGGACTGGAGGAAGGTAGATGTGATTCCCCTTCACAAAAGTGGGACCAAGACAGAGGCAGGAAACTACAGACCTGTCAGTTTGACCTCTGTGGTAGGGAAAGTGATGGAGTCACTTCTGAAGGAAAGAATAGTTGAGTACCTAGAGGCCAGTGGGGCACAGGACCCAAGGCAGCATGGGTTCATAGCGGGAAGGTCATGTCAGACTAATCTAATAGATTTCTTTGACTGGGTGACCAAAGCAGTAGACCAGGGAGGGGCTGTGGACATGGCCTATCTAGACTTTAGCAAGGCATTTGACACAGTCCCACACAAAAGATTAATAGTCAAATTAACCAGCCTGGGAGTGGGTCCCAGGGTGGTAGCCTGGGTAAAACATTGGCTGGACAACAGGACACAGAAGGTAATTGTAAATGGAGTCCACTCTAAAGAAAGAGGGGTTACTAGTGGGGTACTGCAGGGTTTGGTATTGGGGCCAGTCCTTTTTAATGTCTTCATAAGTGACATTGCAGAGGGACTGGAAGGAAAAGTATGCCTCTTTGCAGATGACACAAAGATCTGCAACCGGGTTGATACACAAGGAGGCATGGAAAGGATGAGAAGGGACTTGGCAAGGTTGGAGGAATGGTCAGAAGTATGGCAGCTAGGATTCAATGCAAAGAAGTACAAAATAATGCACCTGGGAAACAAGAACCCAGGGAAGAATACACAATGGGGGAGGTAGTAACAACAACAAAAAGGAAAGAACCTGGGGTAATCGTATCAGATGACCTTAAGGTTAGCAAAGCAATGTGAGAAGGCAGTAGGGAGGGCTGGGGTATAATGGGATGCATAGGAGAGGCATCAGCAGCAGAAAACAGGAAATTGTTATCCCTCTATACAGACAGTTGGTGAGACCCCATCTGGAGTACTGCGTCCAGTTCTGGAGACCCCATCTCTGCAAGGACACAGACAGGATAGAGGCAGTCCAGAGGAGGGCAACTAAAATGGTGCAGGGTCTGCAAGAGAAGCCGTATGAGGAGAGACTAAAGGAGCTTAATATGTATACCCTTGAAGAAAGAAGGAAAGTGGGGACATGATAGAAACTTTTAAGTACCTCAGTGGAATCAACAAAGTCCAAGAGGGTAGCATCTTTCAGAAAAAGAGACGTGCAAGAACAAGGGGACACAATTTAAAGATGGGGGCGGTTCAGGGGCAATGTGAGGAAGTATTATTTCACAGAGAGGGTAGTTGATGCATGGAACAGCATTTCTGAGGAGGTTGTGGAGTCTAAAACTGTGGGAGAATTCAAGAATGCATGGAACAGACATAAGGCAATTATTGTGGGGGGCAGGAAGAAATAGGCTGTTGGTTAACTAGGATCTGCGGCCTATCCTGTAGGTAGGGAAATGGGCAGACTAGATGGGCCAAGTGGTCCTTATCTGCCGTCAAAGTCTATGTTTCTATGTGGCCAATGCCCTTTGGAGTAACACTTTTTGCCAGTGATTTTGCATTGAGGTTCTTTGTCTATAGCTTGTTTTGTTTTTTTTCCTTTTTGAGCCCCCACTACCCAAGCAAACAAGGCCCACACAGGGATGAAGGGTTTTCACTAAAAATGTTTAGATCAGATATCAGTGTCAGTAGGTGCTGGCTAAGTGCAGAGAAAGGATATACATAGCCTGTTGCTGCAAACTGATGAACTGAAGAAGGAATATGCCATTGCTAAAGGTTATTTTCTTGTATTTTGAATAAACATCACACAGAGATTGAGTGTTGAACCTGAAGTTTGGTGTCTGGTCTATCTGTTATCCCACAACTCCTCCACAGACTTGCCGTCAGCAGTGGGATAACTTGCTGAAATCATCTGGACTGGCTGAAGAGGGACGTTTTCTGGTGGATATCATCCAGATATCCCAGGTGGACTGATGCACCAGGAGTTGCCAGAGGAGAACCTGGAGAAGAAAGATTATGGAGTTCTGATCAGAAACATGGCTGACAGATGAAGAGAAGCTGCTGCCTGGATATGGGAGCTTGGAGGAAGGCCAAGCCTGAAGACGATGAAGAGATGCAGGTCAAGGCAGACTGGAGGTGTGAGACCCTGATGAGGATGAGCCACTGGATGAGTGGGCAATGGCTGGAGGCAGACCGACTATGCACAGAGGCAGAACACCAGTGCTAGGTGCTCAAGAGGTCCCTGCTGGAGAGTTTGGATAAAGAGTCAGAGGAGGATTTTTCATGGGCTCAGGTTGAAGAGGACCCCCTGACTGAGCAGGATATTCCTTTATTTCCTATGTTCCCAGGATATTACCTGTTGGAGGTTGGAGATACAAGTATGGAACTTGAATGTGAGACCCCAGGTAAGACTGTGCCTAGTGATATTGTGCTGGGGTTGAAGACTCCAAGCAAGCAAGAAAAAGCCTATGAAACTGAAGGGACTTTTTCTTGTATTGATGCAGCTAAATCTATTAACAGTATTGATTGGGGTAGATTGCAGGCTAAAGATTCTAATATTGCCAAAGTGTTGCAGTATGTTAAGATCAAGGAGGTGGTACATGTGTTTTATTTTTTTTGATGAAAAACCTACAAAGGAGGAGGTGGGTGGAAAATGGATAGGAACCTGTGTTGGGGTAACACCTAGAGTGTCTACCCTCAGGTGTCTGTATCAGTAGCAAGTGAAATGAATGAATCAAGAGACATAGTGGGTTTAGTAGAGGGGTTGAACCTAGGAATGGGCCCTGCTCAAAACTGGCATGTCTGGTGGGGTTGCAGCAAATAATTACTCACCCCCAAGAAAGTCTTTCTATGGTACTGGACTTTACAGCCATCCAGATTTTTGGTTAAGAAATATGACTTTCCCTAAAAGGAGATGGGAAGAGACCATTAGCCTCTGTTCAGAAATGTGTTAATGCCTCAGGGTAAAGAACGATGATATCCACTATGTTTATGATAGAATGCTTATTGTTAATAGGGACCCTGAGACAGAGCTTAGGAAGATGGATGGGTGGAAGCTCCATCCCTTCCTGGGACAGGAAGGTGGTAAGCAGTCTGCAATAACTGCTTCCCTCTTAAGATGAGGGATATGTGACAGGGAGCTCCTGCCACTCTTGAGGACCGACCTTTTCTTAAATTCATTGCAACAGTTGTTCAGTTTCTTAGCCTAATCTATCCTTTACAGTTCCTAGTCCATAAGGCTGGCCATCTATGGGCACCCCCTTCCCTTTCTTGACTATGCTATAGTGTCCTCTGTAATTTTCCTTTTCCCTCTCAGGTCCTCGTACAGGGAGGTTATTGTGGTGATCTCTAAGCATATGTAAAACAGGTTGTGTTCTTCACTGTTGAATTTAGTATGCAATAGCACTATGTCATAAAATACCTTGATGTATATACCTTATGTTTATGAAACCTGTAAATGTTGAAAATACCACAGCACTAGGTATTTTTGATAAAGGTAAAAAGTAATAGTTGACTATTATAGAAATGAAGTTAGTTGTGCTATTTAAAATGCATGCAAATTGCTATAAACTGAACAAGTCTGAAATGTCACAGTGATTTGCATATATCCCATGATACTTTGCATAATGGAAGTATGTATGATGTTGTATTTCTTGGAAACTTGATTTGCGGCCAATGCACTTTGGGGTAACCCTTTTTTTCAGTGATTCTGCATTGAGGTTCTTTGTCTGTAGTTTGTTTTTTTGTTTTTTTCTTTTTGAGCCCCCACTACCCAAGCAAACAAGGCCCACATGGGGATGAAGGGTTTTCACTAAAAATGCTTAGATCGGAGATCAGTGTCAGCAGGTGCTGGCTAAGTGTCAAGAAAGGACATACATAGTCTGTTGCTGCAAACTGATGTACTGAAGAAGGAATATGCCATTGCTAAAGGTTATTTTCTGTATTTTGAATAAACATCATACAGAGATTGTATGTTGAACTTGAAGTTTAGTGTCTGGTCCACCTGTTATCACACAACCCCTCCACAGGCCCCTTCAGAGAAGTATCCTTTGAGGAGGATAACCCCAGGGATTTTTAGAGAGCCTTACCTCCAGAGGAGGAGAACTTTACAGAGGAGGACTAATTATCCTTTGAAGAGAGGAAGAGAGATTCCAGGGGAACCTCATCAGGGTTACTGCTTATGACGCGGTCAGAAGGGAAGGAGAAAACAAACTGAAGGAGTCACCAGGGTCCCCCCTCCCACACTTCCTCAAGACCAGAACTGGAAGAAGAGGAGGAGTAAGCCAGGATAGAGAGGTCTATCTGGACCGAGAGGGGGCCCCACAGAGTCCCAACAGAGGGTTGCCTCCCTGTCTGTCTTTCCAGAAAAACTCCAGCCCCTAGGATGGAGCGGGCAGGAGGTACCAGAGAAAGACCAAGGTCCTTGCTGAGAAGAAAACAGGGAGGAGGAGGAGGATTGCCCAGAGACTGAGGCCTAAGAGGGAAAGGTGGGCAGGAGTCAGTGATAAATGGCGAAGATACGCAGAAAGATCAAGAATTACGGTAGGTACGTAATTTTCATATCATATCTGTGTCAGTCTTCACCATTCATCACTGTTGGGTGATTACAAAGCCCCCCAAAGGGGGCCCAGAACCTCCATAAGGAATAAAGTCCCTCAGCCTCCAGTGGGGGAGACACCAGAGGAGGGAACCCTATCAGGCCTGTTTAGGCCTGAGACTAGTCTGGGTGAGGCGAGGTTCTCCTAGCAGGAGAAGGAAGGTGCCCCTGAAGTTCCCACCTCACCCTGTGGGAAAAGAAGCGGTTTCCCCAGATGGAGGAGAACAGTCACCATATGCTGGGCCAAGGGTTATAACCAGGAAAGACAAAGCCATGCCGTCCGCCTAACGCAGATCGCTGTCCCCATCAGCCTGGAAGCCAACTCACTGGCATCATAAAATGCCATTGCTTGGTGCCTTGAAAGATCCAGGCCCTGCATGGAGAGAGCAATGGCTTGTCTGGTAGCCTCCAAGTCAGTCAAAGAAGCTAGGATCTGACCTAGCAGAGACCATAAGTGTCTATTGTAGGCAGCATGATGGGCCTGATGGACTGATAGACATAAAAGGAGGCGCACCAAAGAGAAAATTTTCCTCCTCAAAAATCAAACTCAGCTGAAACAGATTCTGGGGGTTGGTCATGCCTTGGGCTTCTATGCCCGGAGGGTGTATCCAGGACAGTCATGCCCGAAGGGGGATGAGGCAGGGCTCCTGGAGACCCAAGGGGTGTGCAGTACCTCTGGTGGAGGTCCCACAGGGCTGGTGCAAGTGTTGAGGGATGTCACCAGGCATGGTACAACGCCTCCCAGAAGGGAGCAGGCCAGGCGGGAACCAACAGGTTGGCCGCACTGAACTAGCCCAAGAAGGCACGGGCCAACTGGTCAGTACTGTGACTGCCTAAGGTGGAGACATAGAGCTCATCGAGCAATCCTGACAGGAAGCACTGATAGCAGGAAGGATCAGCCACAGGGGAAAGGTAGACAGAATACTCCTCTCCTTCAGAGGAGGAAGACAAGGGAGCCAAGTCCGGAGAGTTAGGCTCAGGCTGCACCAGGGAGTGGTGGAACATTTCCTCATCCATGGAGCAGTAGTAGGCGGGGAATAGTGCAGCCGAGGGCCTAAACTGCTCCCAGGTGAGAGGCCCTGTAGGACCGGAGTGGCCTGGGAATGAGGTAGGGGCTGGCTGAGGCAAAGGGGCCAGGCACCTCTGAGGAGAAGAGTGATCTCTGCCAGGGCTTGGGGACCGCATGAAAAACCTCAAAGGAGGATGAGACCTTATGGTCCCAGCAGTTGAAGGCCACTCAACTGAGATAGAATGGCCAGGGCTGAGCCCAAAGGGAGAATTCCCCCCACAAGGTAACTGGGGCCACATGTGCCTAGAAGGGTGGTCCCTAACCTCCAAAGATGAGGACCCTCCCCGGGAGACCTCGGGGAAGAAGACTGGACCAATGCTGCAACTCCTCCCTGAGCCCTTGTGTGTTCCCAGTGAAAGGCGCTGATCCTACCCCCTCAACCCTTCAGACTCAGAGAGCCCTCTTCCTCAGCATCAGCCTAGGTAACTGGATCCCCGCAGCTGACTCCTGAGAGATAGCTGCTGGGGGAGTACTCTCCCCTACCCGAGACACTCCAGTCAGCCCAAAAGTAGGGCCAACGAGAGCTGTCACGGGAGGGGGTACACCTCCCAGGGAAGCAGACGAACCAGCAACACCAGGCTGCCCTGTGATGTGCCCCGGGGCACCTGAGGACTGGTCAGTATCACCGATGCCAGAATCAGTGGAAGCCGCTGGCTTTTCCAGAAGGGGGATGAACCGGGGCCGAAGCGCTGGACAAAGAGAAATCAGAGAATTCCAAAGAATCTGGGAGCCAGTCTTGGTCAGTCTCAGAATTGTCCTCCCCAAGGGAGGCTCGAACTCTGACAACTCTCCGATCCCTCCCAACAGTGGCAATGCAAGTGGTACTGCGCTGCCCCATGGCGCCACTCAAATCACCGGTGGAATCAGGGGCGGCACCAAGGACAGTGCCAGACCGGTCCCGAAGGTCTCAGGCTGTGATGCTGGGGGAGTTCTCACCCCCGAGGAGGGTTTGAATCAGGCCTCCTGCACCATGGACTGGGTTCCTACTGAGGCAAGGCTAAGGGGGTGGAAACCCCCTCCTCCACAGGCCGTATATGACCAGGAGGGGCCCTGGAGGAAGAGCCAAGAGCCCTGTATTTGGATTCCCGAGTGCAAGCCTTTCCACTGAGAGTTGGTGGCGGACGTCCAATTTTAAGCGTGCACAGTTCAAGAACATGACAGTCTGGAGAAGCAGGCATGGCAACAATCCATGTCATGGTTAGGGTCCAAGCAGGTCAGACAGCGGTCATGCTGGTCTGTGACGGAATAAAGTCAGCCACAGGGACACCGCCGCATAGGAGGCCAACCCACCTAAGAAGATTTATTTTTGTCCCCCCGAACAAGACATGACCGGATGAAAAAGTAATAAACAAAACACAGTACTCTGCATCAACAAAAAAAAATGGAAAGATCTTACCAGTCAATTGCCGAGAACTCGCAGCAGAGCAGAACTAGGACTATGGAACCATTGGACTAGGCCGGTGTTGCAGGAGAAAATGTTACTCGCTCACGAGGTTGTGCTCACTCGATGGCAGGAGAAGCAGAACTGGGGAGGGGTCGGTGTCAGCTACTGGCCAGCTGCAAGCACCATGCAATGCGTCGGTCTTGAGAGGGGCACTGCTCTGATGTCAGCTCCTCCCCGTTGCAAAAAAAAAAAAAAAAGCTCTCATGGGGACCTAATCCTCCAGCCAGAACCCAACAGTGATGAATGGTGAAGATTGATACAGATAAGGTCACCTGTAGCTCCCCGGTCATTCTGACTGACATGATGGCCACCTGGTAGGCCATCTTGCATGACAGGTGTGACACCTCAAACCTGTGCATAGGCTCAAATGGCTAGCCCACGAGCATAGCCAACACCAGCAGTAAGTGCCCACAGCGGAGGTGGTTCATGCACTGGAGGTGACTGTTGGCCCAGGCTATTGAAAAAGCATGTGATCACCTTCTCCTGGGCCACCATCGACTTACCAGGCTACAGCTGGTAAGTAGAGATGGCTGCAAGGTGCACTTTAAGGGTCGTTGTTTGCAGTCTCACCTGACAGAGGGACCAGAGATAGTCCAGGATGCTTGCCACAGGGCAGGCAAGGAGATCAAGCTCCTTGCCCTGCCAGCAAAAGGAGAACCTCTTCTATTTAAAGGCAACAATAGCAAGTCAACTCTTTCTGGGAGTGTGGCAGGGCTAATTGTTCTACCTTGGAATTAGAGGGAGTCCATTCTAATTTATTTTTCTAAAGCCTGCTGCAACAGCATTCTAGCTATTCTATACTGTACCATTCTTTCCATGTTCTGTCAGGATGCCCACTTACCAACCCCCCTCTCCCTTTTTTCTTCTTTACTCAATTTTTCTGTTTCAAGTCCCTCTAAAATGCATCCTGCATGGCTCAAAGTGACCAAACAATGCAATAGCTAGCTAGTACAGATTCATTTGCCGATATAAAAATAGATACCCGTTGTTAAATTTTTGCACATTTAAAATACAAGCCATTTTTTGCGGCACAGTTGTTGTGCGGCACATATATTATAGAATGTGTGTGACTGCCTAAGAACACTGAAAATGTTATATACTACCTAGTGGTTCGGTGTCTGAGAAAGCCAGATTCAGTATAAATTAAAGGTTTCTCTTGATAGACACACCTGTCATAGAAGAGGGCCTTCCATGTGGCCATCATGTCAGCCACAATGATTGAGGAGCTACAGGCGCTCTTGGTGGAATCTCCCTAGCTGGTCTTCAACAAGGACAAAGTTATAGAAACATATTTATTATTTAGTTTTTGTTGACCGGGTAAGTGCACTAGACAAATTCTGCTTATTTTCAGGCACAACCTGGGGGAAGGGGACACCGATGAATGCCAACTGACTTTGAACCAGATTAAGCTGTTGGTGGTATTTTAGTGAATGGGGTGAAATTTGGCCAGTGCACTGGGGAAATTCCCCTACTGTTCAGTAGGGGGAGAGTTGATCTTCCAGGCTGTCGTCCAACATGGCAACTCTGTGTGTTGCTGGTCAGAGACTAGAAGGTGTGGAGATGGAAATCGATAATGCTACGCTGAAGAGATCTTCTATTACTGATTTGGAGGCAGATCGGTCTGATTCTACTATGGTATGGGGTAATGCATGATGTGCATACAGAGGTACCTGCTGCTGCTCCGACGGTATCCGACTCGGTACCACCACAGAGTGTTCTGTCGGGTTGTAATATCGCTACTGAGGCCGCTGAGCTGTCTTTCCCTGACAAGGTTGATGTTGATCCAGAGGAAAAGGATTTGCTGTGGGTTTTGGATGCGGAGGAATGGGCATTCTTATTCCGTAAGATGCAGTTACAGAAGCAGCTAAGGGAGTTGCAGGCTGGTAAGGGGCTGAGGCCTGTTTCACCTTCTTTTGGTATTATGTCTGACAACCGCGATGCTTTGTCGCGCTCCTGGGCGGAAACCATGGAAAGGGAAGATTGTTTGTCAGAACAGGTAATTTCTAAGTCCGAGGTGGATGTATCGGAAAGGGTGACAGCAGATGTTGTGCGGCCTATTCACACAAGTTCTGAGCCTCGAGAAATTCCTCGGGTAACTGATAGGAAACAGTGGTTGGTGGACGTGGCTCTTCTTGGGGCCGGCTGGGAGAAGGCCGCCACTTCAGGCCAGTGGGTTGCAGGGAGTTCCTCAATACGCATGCTTAGGGTGCAAGGGAAGTCTCTGGATTCTGCGCTAGTTTTACCTGAGGATCTGAAACTGACATAAAACCCAGTTTTACAGCTGGCTTGTCCTGCTCGGTCAGATCCCGTACCAGCCTGCTCAGCTGTAACTGAGTCACTCCCTAGCGTTGAATTGCCTATGCCACAGAGGTCTTTAAACATAGTTCACAAGGATGCCCCTCATTCCTTTTCCTCTTTATTTAAACTTCCAATTTATCCAGCTAAACGGCATAATGCTGTTCATCTGTCATATACTGGCGGTATGCAGAACCCAGGTCTATGACAATTTGCTCCTGTCAACTCACTCCACAATAATACGCTTCCGAAGATTAGCTCCCTTGTCAATTCGCTCCTGTCATTCCCGCTCCCTGTCATTTCGCTCCCAGTACCGATGTGGATTTCATTCCGAGCACAGAACAGTAACAGTTGCATTATTAGCATTAACATGAAGTAGTCACTGTAAGGGTGGCATACCACATTCCAGCCACATATTCAGCAAAGTAAAGGCCTCTTCACCAAATGGAAATGTCATGACCAAAAAAGAACACTAACCCATTCTATTTCAATGCTTTAGATATTTTAACGCAGCTGAAACAACTTGAAAAAAAAAAAAGTGCAGGCAAACATTTATTCTTTTAACTTAGGCCATTGTACCAACCTATGTTATCAGATAAGCAGAGAGAGCAGGAAGGGGGGAAAGGCAAAAAGACCGTAAACGGCTTGTTGCTCTCAATACTGATAACAGAAAACATCCGTTCAGCACTCTGGCTTGGCAGACCGTTTTAGCAATCCCTGCACATAGTTGTTATCGTGGCTCAGTCCTAAGCAGTTTGGAAGTAAGGAAGCTCTAACACATGCGAGTTACATCCATGTCACATGACCACTCCTCAGCCTGATAGGTCTATCAATGTGATTCAAAAAAGTTTTGGATAATTAGCAAGTTACTGAATTATTTAAAACACAAATAAAAAACGTAAAACTTATGTAAACATGTTAGAAAGTGAGCATTCTTAAAAAATGTCTCAGAAATGGTTCAAAAGAGATTCCACTTCGAAGTAGCGCTCAAAGACTTAAAAGACTCAAAGGGAGAAATAAAACAGTAATAAAGGAATCAAATTCATACATAAAGAACCATTCAAATAACCAAGGAAGAATAAAAAATGACAACTCCTCTGGTAAGACTAAATCCCAGAATAGATGAGAAACATGCTATTTCACCAGTGCTTTTCTATCATTCACACTCGGTGTGAATGTTTCTAGCCGATAGCTCCCCATGGAGAATCGCTAAGTCTGTTACAGTAGGAGCGAAATGACAAGGAGTGAGTTAGATGGGGCGCAAAATTGATGGCGGCGAACGGTCGGGAGCGAGTTTTCAGGGGATGAATTGACTGGAGCGAATTGGCGTGCTCCCACAGAACCCACCAGACAGATTATTTGTGGCTAAATCTCTCTTAAAAGACTCAATGAATTTTTCACTACAGAGCTCTATGCCCCGATTCATGTCTCAGGGGAAACTACATTCGATGTGAGTTTTAAGCCTGCATCTGGTCTGGAACATTTCTGGCTGAAGTATTCTCAAGTGAAAAACTCCCCTTTGTTGGCACCATTTGTTACAATCCCTCCTTCAAAACCAGCGCAAAAGATTATCACGGTGCTGTTTCGAAATGAGGGTGTGAGTGTTAATGACTTGATATACTGGTTGAAGCAGAAATGTACTATTATAGAGGACCCTGAGGCAATTCTTGACTGAACACATTTGGACTGGGGGATGGAGGTTAAAGGTTCTGCTTAAAACCTCTGATATGGGGGGAATACATTTGCCTGATTCTTTTTTTGTGGGGCGAGATTGTGGCATTTTGTTCTATGCTGGGCAACCTAAATGTGTTACTGCTATGGTTCTATGGCACATACTAGTAGTGTGTCTGATCAGGCGAGATGTAATGTCTGTGGGAAATTGGGGCATTTGAGTTCTGACTGCACTAATGAGTGTAGGTGTAACTTATGTGACACGCTGGGTCACTTTTCAAAACTGTAAATGGGCAGCTCACAATCTTCCTGATTAGGCTGCCGGAGATGAACAACATCTGCTCATCACCCTAATGTAGACGAAAACTTTGGGTAATAAACAGAATATAATGGCGACACAACAGACTGAGATGATGGACCCTACTGCTAAGCTTACATCAGATGCTGTGGGAGTGGGTGCTACTCAGGGGCTTGTCTCAGGCAAGGGAAAGGAATTTAAGCCTACACAGACAGCTGTTGTACAGGATGATTTTCGGGAAGTTGACAGACATCCAGACTCTGCCTCCACTTCTGTATTAAATGTTCCGGTTAACCTTATGCCTCCACCACCACAACCTCTGGTTAGGTCAGAAGGTTGGATTCAGATTGCTAAACATAAAACTAGGGTCACTGCTCTGAAAAAGCAGGAAACTTCTGTTACTGTTCCTGTTGGGAATAAATTTGATATATTGCATTCTGAACACACTGGTGATGACTCGGATGATTCTTCGATTGCATCCTCCTTGCCGGAGGCTGCTTCAGACCCTGAACATCAGCTATCTGTACAAGGTCATTAGAAAAGGAAAGCAAAATCGAAAAGGCAAACTACCAGATGGGGAAAATATAAATGACTGATTTCATAAATGCTTATTCCTTTTACCTGTTATACCCTCAATGTTAATAGCATTAAGAGGGTTAGTAAACACAGAATAGTTTTTCCTTTTTTGAAATCTCTCTCCTTTGGCATTTATTTTTTGCAGGATGTAAGATTTCACACTTTGTCTGACATAAATTGGCCTCTTGAGAGTGGATGGTTGGGCCTTCTTATTGGTCCTTTGGGTCAGAGACCTGTTCTGGTGTAGAGATATTGTTCCAATTGCCTGAATTTAAGCTTTTGAAAGTTTATGATTTGTCACCAGGGAGGGCTCTAGTTCTTGATGTTGTCATACAGGGAGATGTATTTCGTTTACTTGCTTTATATGCTCCTCAGACTACGGTGGGCCGGTGTGATTTGCTTAAACTGCTACAGCCACTTTTGTTTCAGCCCTCACATTTCACAACCACATCAATGCCCTAACATCCACCACCAACACACGGCTTGGCATCCTATTCCGCCATAAAACCTGCCTTCCCCCAAATGCTCTCCGGCTAGCTGTTACATCATCCGTGCTGTCCCTTGTAGACTATGGTCTACCAGTATATGGTGCTGCCGACACCACTGCACTCAACAAAATTCACCTAACCCTGAATAAAGCGTGCAGATTGATTACTGGTGCCCCCAGTCTCACACACACCTGTCAGCTGTATGTCGATGCTAACCTGCTTACCCTGGATGAACGGCTCCAATACCAAACCTGTCTCATCACCAAAAAAACCCTACTCGGGCTCTCCCCCCCTGGGGTAACGGCATCCATCCACCAGAGCCCTCCCACTGTTGCAACACGGTCTTCCCACAAGACCACTCTAAAGGTCCCCAGATCTAGAACCAGCCATGGCCAGAGGTCCTTCTGCTATAGAGCCCCAACCTGGTTTAACTCTCTCCTGCCACCATCACCAATGCCATCACCATCTCCAAGTTCAAAACCACACTTGAACCACATCTTCAGCACTGTAACTGCTCCTGTCTCTGAACATAGCTCCACCTCTGCTTCTCTTGACAATGCCCCCGGCAGTTCTCCACCTAACCATCCCTCCACCATTTCCCTGTACACCATGCCTATGTTTAACCTGGCCAGTGCCAGCTGTTTCAGTGTTTACCTACCAGAATGCTCACTTGATACCAACTTGTGGAACACCTGTTATCAATTACATGTACCCTGTACAATTTGTATTTGTCTGTCCACAATGTGATGTGGCGCCTCTGTTGAACGCCTATTGTTTTGCAAATCTTTGCTATGTAACCAAAACACAATGTATGTCTTTATGTGACGAAGTACCTTTGGAAACGAGCCTCTGGCTCAAAGGTTGTAAACTGATTCTTAAATAAATAAATAAATAAAACAAATAAATAAATAACGTCCTTCCATTTGATTTTTGCAGGAGACTTTAATTGCCCTCTGGTTGTCAAATCCCCGAAAAATTATTGTGATTCCAATTTGCTGCATACTGTGATTACGCAGGCACATTTGAAAGATTCCTTTTTTGCATTTAAGAATACGCATGTTCCCACTTTTCAGAAAGGTTCCCTGACTTCAGTTATTGATTATATTTTTTTATCTAATCATATACCTATATTGGGGGCAGAACATTTTCCTCTAGAATTCTCGGATCATAGACTTGTGGGTATTAAAATAGGAAATCCTTTGATCATTAAACGAGGTGCTGGGTTTTGGAAACTGAATATTTCTTTTTTTCTCGGATAATTATTTTCAGCATCTTCTTTAGGATTTTCTAGTTGCTAGGAAATCAGAATTAAATTTTTTTGTTGATACCTGTCTTTGGTGGGAAGATACTAAAAAAGATTTCTAGAAGCTCTGTAAACAATTTGATAAACACAACTCACATAGGTCATATTTTGAGTATTTACAAAACAGGTTGCAGCTCCGTCTGCTTTCCCTTTCTGTGGAAAGAGGACATGTATATACTGCTCAGATTGAAAAGACGACTATGGCTATGAAGCATTTTCATGATGTTAAAGCTAGATCACTGGAATTTCAGCACAGGTTCGGAACACAAGGGAGGGCAGAAGTGGTATGTCCATAAGAGAACTTTGCCATTACTAAAAAGGCTAAAAATATGACATGTCTTAAGGTGTCAGATGGCAAACTGTATACAGATAAAACATCTCTTCTAGGTATAGTGGGGGCCTATACCAAAGATATGTATGCACCTTTAGATATAGGAGCAGAGACTATATCTGCATATTTGGCTGATTTGGTTATTCTGCCTTTAGATTACACTCTTCTAGATACTGTTACTAAACCATTGCAGGAGTGTTGAAGTCCTTAAGACATGGTAAATCACCTGGTCCTGATGGCTTGCCTAATGAAGTTTTTCAACTTCAATTACTGGAACTACTCCCAGAATTAACTAAGGTTTTTAATCATATATTGATTACTCAGACTATGCCTCTTTCAGTGAATATGGGGGTCTTGACTTATCTTTTTGAGAAAGGAGATGTTCAATTGTTTGAAAATTGGAGACCTATTTGTTTGTTGAATTCAGATTTTAAAATTTTGGCTAAGTTATTGGCAAATCGGTTACAGATTATAGCTTCAGAAGTCTTTCTGAAGCACAAACTTATGCTGTTACAGGCAGAAGTATACAAGATCACCTATTACTTCTTCGGGAAATAATCGAGTCAGGTAAAAGGGGACTTGTGGAGGGCTTTTTGGTTTCGCTTGATCAGGAAAAAAACTGTTGATAGGGTCAGTCATAATTTCTTGTGGAAAGTATTGTTACACTACCATGTTCCGCCCATTATGGTAAATTGGCTACGATGTATTTACAGAACTGCAACAGTGGTTCCGGTAGTTCAAGGCTGGAAAGGATGCATAGTACAATTGCGGAGGGGTGTAAGACAGGGCTGCCCACTTAGCCCGCTTCTATATGTATTTTCTTTGGATCCTTGGTTAAGGAAATTGAATGATTCTGCCTTACTTCTTCTGGTCACTCTTCAGGGTTTTTCCTGTTCATTCAAGGTGATATCTTATGCAGATGATATTACTCTTGTGGTTCGGGATGAAGATTCGTTAACTCAGGCTATTGATATTGGTGCACATTTCGGTGAGATCTCTGGAGCCTCTTTGAACTTGCAGAAGTGTGTGGGCTTATGTTTGAATTTTTTACTAGGATATTCGGGTACTATAGCAAGGATATGTATTTCTACGGCTCCTCTTTCTATTTTGGGAGTTTTGTTTGGGCAGGAAGATCTGGGTGTTTTAAATTGGAAGAGGAAATGGATTTGGGTAAAAGAAAAGTTATGAATTGGAATAAATGGAAATTGGGTAAGAAAAGGAGAATGTATCTCATTAAATCTTTTTTGATTCCTATTTTTTTATTCATTAGTTACATATTTCCCTCTCCTAAACAGATGGAAGCAAAATTGCTGAGTATATTTTTTCAGGCTTGTTGGGGTAGCCGACTCAATCCAGTAAAACAAAATGTTTTATATGTCCCCCTGAAGAGAGGTGGTTTAAACATGGTGAATCCTGTTCTGTTCTTTAATAGTTTCATTATTCACACAAATATTAAGCGTTTACTGGAGTTTCATGGGGATGGTTGGGAACAGGTGCTGAAAAGTAAGTGTGCACACTGGTTAGATTTGTGGCACTGCAACAAACTTAAAGTTGTAAAGAAGTCTCCAGAGGTACCCGAATATCTTAGATGCACTTTTCTTCATCTAAAATAATGGAGTTTGACTGGGGGTCAGATACGGTCATTGCCTAGACGTCAATTATATTTTTTTCTTTTGGATATTGTTTGTCATGAGGATGTGATTTTTCGACACTGTGTATTAAATTATGTGGAAGGTTTGCTAATGTTTCTTAACAATAAAAAGATTCCTATTAGGATGTGAGATTTTCATTGGCTCTCATGTCATAATAAGATTGATATCAAAGCAAATCAGAAGCATAAAACACTTGAAGAATGTTTCTGTAGTAGATTGCACTGTTTTCAACAGGAGGAAACTACGATACATTTATTTTTTGATTGTTCCTTTATTAGTGGGTTTTGGGATTTTTTGGCTACGAAATGGGATTTGGGCACCTGGAGTTCTATAACTCTGGATAATTTGATGTATGGGACGTTTTTGGATGCTTGAAATACTTGGAATGTCTACACCCTACAGCTGATTATGGTTATATTAAAATGGAATATTTGGTTATCTAGATGTGGGTATACCTTACAACAAAAAGAGGGTTCGTTTATAGAAATATATTCTAAAGTTATGTTAGACTTAAGGTCTTATTATTTTGAAGACATAAAGAAATTGAATAGGAAACAATTGTTAGAATCATGGAAAGGTTTACCGTGGGTAACCACTACTGATGCCCCAATTAGCTAAACTATTATTCTTAGTCACTGACATGTATTTCTAAACTTTTTGCTTATTTTGATTTGTCTTGTAGATTATATTATTAAAGACTTTCTGTTTATGGAATTATTGTTTTACTCCTCTGTATTCTTTTTGGTTTCTTTTGAGCAAATTGTGTAAATGTCTGTTTTGTTTTCTTGCTTCAATGTTTTTTGTTAAATAAAAAGTTCCCCTACTCTTTTTGAGAAGTGCCATGGGATCTTTAACATCCACCTGAACTACCACCAGAACAGGCAGATGGGACCTCGGTTTAACGTCTCATCTGAAAGACGGTACCTTAGGAGTGCAGCACCCCCTTCATGCTGCACTGCAGTATCAGTATTGGGTTATTAACCCAAGTGCCTGATGTGGGGCAAGAACCCACAGCCTTCTGATCTCCCGTCCTTAGAGACCCCATAGACAAGGTTCTGGTGGAGGCCATCCAATAGATGGCGACTAAGGGGGAGGTGGTGTTGGTGGGGGATTTCAATCTGCCAGATGCAGACTGGAGCATCCTAGTTGTAGCTTCAGCTAGGAGCAGGGACATCCTGGAGTCTCTGCAGGAGCATTCCTCAGGCAATTAGTAAGAGTGTGCACTCTTGAGGGAGCACTACTGGTCCTTGTACTAACCAATGGGGACAGCGTTTCAGACATCACAGTGGGTAGCCACCAAGGGACCAGTGATCACTGTCGTACAGTGTGGTTCGATATAAGTACCGTGGCAGAGTCAAAACACAAAAAGGCGAGGGCCCTGGACTTCAGAAGAAACAACATTGGGGAATGCCTCAGGGATGCCGGGGGGGGGGGATGGACTTGAGTGGAAGAACAGTGGGCAAAACTAAAAAGGGCCATAGTGAAGGCAACAAACCTCTGCATTAGGCAAGTTAACAAAAGCAAGAGGAAAAAAAAGACTGCTATGGTTCTCAAAAGAAGTAGCAGGGAAGGCTAGGGCAAAAAAGATAGCATTCAGGAGGTATAAGGGTACACAGAGGGAAGAGGATAGGGAAGTGTATCAACAGAAACTGAGGGAGGCAGGGAAGGCAGTCAGGAGCATAAAGGCGCAAATGGAGGAGAAAATAGCCCAGGCTGTAAAAGAAAGGGACAAGACCTTTTTTTAGGTACGTCAGCGAAAGGAGAAAGACCAGGGGAGGGATTATAAAACTAAGGAGGGAAATTGGTGGGGGAGGGTGGAGGGGGGCAGAAAAAAACAGATGTCCTGAACATTTATTTTGCAGTATTCACAGATGAAGGGGAAGGTAGGGGACCACAGTTAAGGGACAGGTGCATCAAAGGAAGGGAGGTGGACACCAGTCCATTTATAGAGGAGAAAGCCCTGAAGGAACTCATAAATCTGAAAGTGTAAAAGGCAATGGGGCCAGACAGGGCACATCCAATAACATTGAGAGGTGCTGGTTGCACACCTGACAATCCTGTTCACCCACTCACTGGAGACGGGAGTGGTTCTGGAGGAATGGAGGAGAACAGATGTAGTCCCAGTTCATAAAAGTGGTAGCAGGGAGGAGGCTGGCAACTACAGTCCAGTCAGCATGACTTCGGTGGCAGGGAAACCAGTGGAATCACCACTGAAGGAAAGGACTGTGGAATGTCTAGAATCCAGTGGCTTACAGGATCCGAGACAGCATGGATTCACTGGGGGAAGGTCATTTCAAACAAATCTGACAGATTTCTTTGACTGAGTGACCAGGGAGTTGAACAGGGTGCAAAGGTGGACACGGCCTACCTAGATTTCAGGTAGAATAAGATCAGGGTGGTACTCCTCGACGTCAGCCTCTTCCAGATTCAGGTTCAACATGTGAGGCACCGATGACGACCAGCTGGGAACAGCCTGTGGCTGTTAAGGAGGGGTCAGCAATGAAGCTGCCATTGAAAGCGCAGACAATGTAGGCCTATATGTGTCAAGCTGACGAACAATCGCCAAGTTGAAGTTAGTCAAAATCTCATTGAGGTCGATGACTGTCGAAGACTGTGTCAACGGGGGAAGGGGTTTGGATGGTGCAGGGAGTGACAACCCACTAGATGGGCCCTGAGAGCTTGAAGAGCCTGGAGCCTGAGGGCCTGGGGTAGGATTAAGCCTCGACATGAGGGCTGTCAATGACAAAGCCATCATCGACAATGGAGAGGCTGACAACCCGGAAGTCAATGACTGGCCACCCTGAGTATTGGACGGAGATGCTGTCAGTATGGGCCTCGTAGGCATAGAGACCTGGACAGCAGACGTATGCGTCGGTGCAGCTGTAGCCAACAAAGAACCCCAGGATGAGGAAGGAGAGGCCATTGGGGAATGGGATCACCACTGGTGGGGCGTGGTCCTGTTCTCGGTCCTTTTTATGACTTTCCCCCTCGCCGAGGACTTGTCTTGGGCCTTAGCAGCCTAGGAGCTTGATGATCCTGTGGCGACTGAGAGCCTGGGAACCCGGAGGACCCCTGCTCAGAAATGACTACCCTTTTGATCTGTTAGGAAATTTTTAAGTGCCTTTTTGCTTCACCTGAAGGTTGTTTTATTAAACTTCTGGCAGAGCTCACAGTTGGAGACTTCAGGTTAGGCTCAAGACAGCAGATACAGAGAGTGTGTTAGTCTGTGGAGGCAATCTTCTCTCCGCACCGGCAGGAATGGAAGAGAGGGTTAGAAAGAAAATAACAAATAAACAAAATAAAGGAATCTCTTAGTAAAAGGTTGAAAAAATCTGTTGGCAAAAATGTTGTGAAGCTGCATTGGAGCTTCCACGGACACACATGTGAACAAGTCAACAGCAGGAAAGAACCAAGGAGGGAGTGGGTTAGCTCATGCCTTTATAGGACTGACAACGTCATCACATGACGTTTGTGTGGGCAGCCCCAGTGGTACTGCTGAAAATCTTCCATGTGGATCCTGCTTCACCGACAGTGAAGTTCCTATGGTGTGACCTGATGACTGAGGTGCCCCTGAAGAAGGTCTACTGCTACAGGTCAGTAATCTGTTTTTCTAGGGATGTGGGTATGATGTACTATCCAAACTTCTGGCGGACTCCAAGCAGTTCTCTGGGAGGAGGGGGCAAGGTGCACACCCCCTATTTAGGGAAGAGAGATTGGAGAACTGAGGACACAAAACCAGCATCCCACCGTGACTCAAAGTCGATGTGGCAATGAGACTGCTGACTTCCAGGTAGCAGCCCTGCAGATCTCTTGGATAGGGATATCCCTGTAAGCAGCCACCGAGGCAGTGGTATGTCTGGTGGAATTAACCCTTATCCCTATGGGAGGCTCTCTACCAGTCAACCTACTATAGCAGAGATCGATGCAGGATACAGTCTACCTGCCAATTGTCCCCTTTGTTACCAGTCTGCCAGGTGTGGCTTCAGCGTAGGTGACAAATAGATGGTGAACCTCTCCCTGAACTGCAGCCATGCACTCCTTATAGTAGGCAAGTGCTCACCTCAGGTCCAGAGTATGGAGTTTGTGCTTGGCCTCAGAGGTGTGGTTGGTGAAGAACAATGGAAGATTCATCACCTGATCAAGGAATGAAACTATGACAGAACCTCGGGAGGAACTTCAGGTTGGGGAGAAGGACAACCTTGTACCTGTGGAAGATCAGGTAAGGAGACTCCACCGAGAGCTCCTGGAGCTCACTGATCCTTCTGGTGGATGTGATGGCCACCAAGAAGGCAGTCTTCCATGACAGGTGTGACATCTCACACCTATGCATCAGTTTGAATGGCTTGTCCGTGAGCTTTGCCAACACCAGCAACAAGTCCCAAGTGGTGGTGGTTCACTCACTGGAGGGGAAATGTGGTCACAGCCTTTAAAAAAGCACCAGACTACCTTCTCCAGTGCCATTAACAGCATACCAGTCCACACCTGGTAGGCCAAGATGGCTGCCAGGTGCACCTTAAGGGTCATCAACTGAAAGTCCGACTGGTAGAAGGATCAAAGGTAATTGAGAATGCTAGCCACTGGGCAAGATAACGGGTCAAGACCTTTGCCTTGGCACCAAATGGAGAACCGCTTCCATTTGAAGGCATAGCATTTTTGAGTAGACTCCTTCTGAGAAACCTCGACCACAGTGAGTACGCTGGCGGAGAGACCCAAAGCCTGGAACTCTAGCCCCTCAGGAACCAGGCTGTCAGGTGCAGGGACTGAAGTTCCAGATTGAATACTTTCCCCTGATTGCATGAGAGTAGGTACAGGCATAGAGGAAGATGCCACGGGAGCCTGAAGCTAAGGCTGAGGAGATTGGGATACCACAACTGGCGGGGCCAGTCCAGAGCCAGCAGGATCATCTGTGTCTTGTCCCTCCTGGCTTTGAGCAGCACTTTGTGGACCAGTGAAAAAGGAGGTAAGGCATACATGAGACCCAGGGTCCAGGGCCTCAAGACGGCATCCCCCTGCAGCATTACCTGCCGATGGGGGCAGGCACAATGTAGCCTCAGCTTTGCATACTCCTTGGAAGCAAACAGATCCATCAGAGGGGTGCCCCACTGGGAGAACAGACTGTGCACAACCTTGTGATGGACAGACCACATCTTTTTTTTTCCAATTGTTTAACCAGATGAGACACACTAAGCTGAAAGCTTATTTACAGGTGCAACCTGGGAGCACAGGGAAGTTAAGTGACTTGCTCAGGGTCACACAGTATGCAAGTGGGGGCTGTGGGATTCAAACCAAGGTCTCCAGATTTGCAGCTCAGAGCCTTAAGCCACTGTGCTATACTGCCTCCCTTAACCTTGCCCACCTGGCTGAGAGCATCCGCCAGCTGATTGGACACACTGGCCACATGGATGACCAGAAGATTGGCATTGAGACTGAGCACGAGGGTCCAGATGCGGAGAGCCTCCCTGCATAGAGGAAGGGAGTCCATTCCACCCTGTTTGTTGAGGTAGTACATGGTCGTGAAGTTGTGCATCTGGACCTGAAGGACCTGACCCCAAAGGTGTGGAGCAAAGGCTGTTAGCACCAGCTGAACTGCCTGAAGCTCCAGCAGGTTGATATGGCATCAGGACTCCTTGGAGGTCCAGAGACCATAGATTCTGTGCTCTCCCAGGTGGGCACCCCAGTCTATCAGGGAGGCATCAGTCGTGATGGTGACTGTTGGCTCAAGGTATGCAAAGAGAATTCCTTCCTGCAAATGTTCTGGGACTAACCACCACTGAAGGGAATCCCAGATCAGCGGGTCACAGTGACAGGCTGGTTGAAGTGGCCCTTGTGCGGAGACCATTGGTGGGTGAGCTCCCACTGCAGAGAGTGCATTCTCCACC
Organism: Neoceratodus forsteri; assembly: GCA_016271365.2. NCBI lineage: Eukaryota > Metazoa > Chordata > Ceratodontiformes > Ceratodontidae > Neoceratodus > Neoceratodus forsteri. Next base: position 76,280,529 of record CM028133.1, on the reverse strand, counting down.
AGGACCAATGGACCATGCTGGTGCATGCTGCCATGAATCTCAGGAGGCACAGGAAATCCCAAGCAGGGCACAACTGCCCAACCTGAAATGATCGGGCAAAGGAAGAGAGAACCTCCACCCGGTCCACTGGGAGTCGAGCTCTGGCTCTGCAAGAGTTGAGCTCTGCCCCAATTAAGTGTATCACCTGCAAAGGTATGAGCTCCAACTTGGCCTCATTCACTAGGTGGCCAAGGGACAAGCAGATCTGGAGGGCCAGGTCTCTGGACCACTCCACCTGCTGCCTGGAGGGCCCTGCTAGTAGCCAGTCATCCATAGAAACACAGAAACATAGACATCCAGGAAGGGATACATCCAGACCCCCCAAAGTCTCAGTGTGACAGGACTGAATAAGGCCCTGTCCCATTTGTTTTGCACACAGAGTTAAATGCAAGGTTCTGTTCTGTCCTTTCCTTTTCTGTCTTGTCTGTCTGGATGTGCAACCAAATGTTCTCATGAGACCTAGGAACTGGTCACTCTGACAGTCTCATTATTCTCCGCCTCTCACTATCTCTCTTTTCACTTGCTGTTTCTGTCTTTTCTTCCCCTTTGCATATCTGCGGTTATAAAAATATGTGTGAATCTTTATGTGAAAGTGGGATACCTTTGTTTGAAATGTATATAGTTATACTGTTGAAATGATTGCAAAAAGCTGTTTGGAATTCAGGGGGTTAACCAGAGATGCAGTTTGAGCTCCTCTCAGGCTTGTTTGCAAATTCTTTTGCAGAGCTGTCAGCAAGGGGCCAACTTGAGACACTATAATATTTGCAAACCTGCTCTGCAGAGAAACTTGCAAGAACATTTTGTGAGAAACAGGATGAGTTCCCAGGCAAAGACTTATAAAAAGAGCAGCAATCTTTTGCTGAGGGGAGACTAAGAGACTGAAACTTGGAATTAGAGGCACCCTAAGTGAAGAACTTTGTTTTCTCTGTATGTACTGCCTTTGGAAATAATTCTACTGAACAATTTTTATTTTACTGTTATTGATAATAATAAAATGCTACTTGTGAATTTTACAACTGCTCCTGGTCTTCCTATGCTTCCTGACAGGTGCCTCAATGAAAGATGGTGTCAGCTGTGAGATTTATGTCATGCATACTCTAAGCCAGGAGTTTTGCAAATGGGTACTAGACCTGGTAGCAGGGAAGCATAGAAAAAAGGTATGAATTCTATAGCAGCAAGCCCAGGAGTGATAAACTGGCACTTGGGTTAATATCCCAGTACTGACACTGTAGTGCAGCATGAAAGGGGTACTGCACTTCTGAGGTGCCGTCTTTCAGATGAGATGTTAAACCGAGGTCCCATCTGCCTGGATTGGTGATAGTTCAGGTGGATGTTAAAGAACCCATGGCACTTATCGAAAAGAGTAGAGGAATTTCCCCGGTGTCCTGGCCAAATTTCACTCATTCACTAAAAATACCACCAACAGCATAATCTGGTTCATGGTCAGTTGGCATTCATCTGTATTCCCTTCCCCAGGTTGTGTCTGAAAATAGGCAGGATTTGTCTAGTGCACTTACCCAGTCAACAGAAACTAAATAATAAATAAAACAGACAAATGGTAACCAAACAAGTAAAAACAGAAGTCAAGCTGATACTGTACAGCCAGCACCAGTGATAGAAAAAGAACAGGCAGTGACAGAACCTGTAAGCCTGACTGCCTTTTTCAAATGGTGGGCTGTACAACAGAGAGAGAGAGAGAGGAAGAGAGAGACAGAGAAGTGGAGGCGAGAAGAGATGCAGCAACAGGAGCAGCGATGGCTGGCTGTCTTACAAGCTATCAAAGCTGGAGAATCTGCCACAAGTTCGGCAGAAACAAGACACAAACAACTTAAAGGACATTAAACTTACAAAGTTGTCTCCCTCAGATGATATGTAAGTAATAAGGCACAAAGAGGTGTGTGTAGACCATATTTTACAGCATAACCAGGGGCGCAGTAAGGCATAAGTCCAACGGCCAAGTGACTTCAGCTGCTGGCCGTGCTGTAAAATATGGTTTACACACACCCTTAAGTGCCTTATTGCGCTTTTATAAAATGGCAAGAAGGAATTCTCACCTCTGATTGACTGACACTGCCTCCAAGCTGGGCATTTATTTCTCAATAGATGCCCAGCTAAAAACAAGTGCCACCAAAATCCACTTTACAATGTACCCTGCTGCCGAGCCTACTTCCTCATTGGCTGAAGGCAGCTAAGAAATTTAAAATCCCCCCACCCTTATCGAGAGACAACTATCCCCTCTCCACACTTTCCCTCAACAGCATGCAATAAATAAATAAAAAGGAAGACGCAGTCCTGTCATTTTGCCATCAGAAGACTGAAAACACACAATGACACCAGTCTCCTGACCGCCGTTCTTGCAATCCGTACTCCCGAAGCCAACATTCGCGTCAGCTTCATCCAGCACTTGGCATTTTAAAAAAAATGCAAGACACATATTACCGCTTTGGTCAAAGCTCGTCCCGCTGCCACTCTCCATTCCCTTTCCATTACTCATTGCTTAAGAAGTCCAACTTTTCCACAAGCTGCAGAAACAACCTCTACCATACCACAAATTACTATGAAAAGGCAGCAGCATTCACTTCCACTAAGGTCAAAGGTCATGAACAATCTGCCTGTGTGTGTGTGGGGGGGGTCAGGAAACCAGAACAGCACTGCAGGGAGGAGTAACAGCACCTAGAACAGCTGGTGCACTACTTTGTCAATGAACACTGTTTTTAAGTGTTTTAAACAGTTTTCACACTAATTTCCTCTTTATTTTCACATTTCACAAAGATGTAGTTACATGGCCATTTTATAAGCGCAATAATACCCTCCAGGGTGGGCATTATGGAAATACCGGACCTTCCAGGGGCTATAAGGCCCTCCCGCCTGTGGCGTCGGGCCTCATTACGCCCCTGGGCAGTCTGGTATTTCCCACTAATGCCCACCCTGTCGGGTATTACTGCTTACTTAAAATTGACTTTTTTTTTTTTTTTTACTTTTGTCTTTGGGAAAAGCATGTTCAAATGTAGAAAAATAGACGTACTTTGTGCATTTGTGATAAAATAATCCTTCCACCTACTGCAAGTGATGTCACTGATGATGTCATTGTATTATTGTCTACTTTCTTCTTCCTGTTTTTTTCTTCCTCTGCTTTTCTCCACATTCAAGATATGAAATGTTTATCATGAAATGTTTATTTAAGCAATAAGGCATGACCAAGGGTTGTGTTAATGATCTGTTAATTACCTTCTGGGGTGTACTGTGTCACGAGGTGTAGCCGAGTGCTACATACCCCTTGAAGGTGATTAACTGACCACTAACATAATACCTGGGAGTGCCTTATTGCTATTATAATAAAAAATGTTTTCAAGCAGTGTTAAACCTTGTTCAGCATATGGTTAAGCTCTACATGTATGTTAATAAAAGATTAACATAAGGCTGTTAGAATGTTTGCAGCCAATCAGAAAGCTCCATTTCTCAGACACTTCTTATAACACGGAATACATGGATTCAAAATTCTGCTCAGTTCCACTGGCAGAATGTTTCTCTCCCAACACACTGTACACACAGACAACAAATGCCTTTGTTTCAGCCACAGACTCAGTTATCTCACTGTCAGGGTAAGAAGAAGAGAGTCCCCTGATAAGCAGATAAAGGTAGAAGGGGGATTTTTCACTGTCAGCAAAGAAACAGTTGTAGTGAAAACTATAAACAATACTTATTGTTTCTATTTTTTTTATGTATGTAAGGAGAGTGCAATTATCAGGGAAACAGCATTTAATTAATTTGTTTTATTTTTTATTTAAAGTAGTTTTATTTTTAGGGCCCAGTTGAAGATTTTTACAGTGTAAAGTTAGCAGCCATGTTTGTGGTGGACGATCAGTTCTGGCAGTAGAGGGCTATTTGAAATGCCTGTGTTCCAAATGTCCATTGATCTGTGTTGCAGACTCTTCACTGCTGAGCACTCCTTTTTTGTAACTATGTGTAAACCATATTTTACACATAAATAAGAGCCAATCAGATTACATGATTTTACCCTGCCATTTTATAATGAAGCATATCTGACAACTTCTGAAAGGGCTGCCAGAGCCTGCCAGTGGCCAAAGCAGCAATGGGCAATCAGGCTGGTACGTTACCTCACAGGTAAAGCCCAACTTGCCTACAGCAATATGGACACAGCACAGTCAGAAAACTATGACCTGGTGAAAGGAGAAATCCTGAAAAAGTATGACATCTCAGGAGAGACCTATAGGCAGAGATTCTTCACTGGTAGCTTGGCAGAAGACACCGGGAGAAAGGACTGCTGTGTGACTGGACTTCTCTACTGGGACTATAGAAGTAGAACTCTTGTACTTGGACCTTTAATTTAGGGTAAAAAAAACTAACAAACAAAACAAAAAAAAGTGTGTGTTTGTCCGAGTTAACTGAACTGAATGGTTATCTGAACAGTTATCTAGGTGTAAATCTCAGGTGATTGAAAGGACTTGATAATTGTGAGGTTTAAATTACTTGTAGAAAGATCTAGTAAGTAGGGGGAGTGGCTTAGCTAGAAGGAAGCTACATTTAAAGACTGCCTTAGAAAGATTCTGCTGGTAGCTTGGCAGAAGACACCAGGAGAAAGGACTGCTGTGTGACTGGACTTCTCTACTGGGACTATATTGCCCTCCTTCCCACCCAAAGCTAGTTCTACTTTTATAGGCACAGGATTTGACTGACAACAAGAACTTCCTGTTCGGGAGCAGGAAGTGAGTGATCACAGGGCCACCAAAGACCCACCATCCTAGAAGGGCAAGAGTAACTCTCCGGACCCCTCTAGCTGCTGGAGGTCTGCCTCTGAGCAAGTAAGGGGTCTACTGAGAAATATAGGATATTCTTGTCTCAGAACAGGACAATCAGGAGCTTAAAGGGCACACAGGCAGAAAGTAAGGAGAGAGAGAAAAAAACAGAGGAAAGAGTAAGGATTGCAAACAGTTAAGGGGACAGAAATAAGACATGATGGGAGTGGTGCAGTGCAGTGGCTGTGGAACAGCAGTCTTCCGGGAGACGTTCTGGAGGATGCAGTGTTGTCCCATCTGCAGGCACCTCTCTGGGCTGAGGGGAGAGGTTGCTCATCTCCAGACTGAGTTGGCCAGGATTTGTGGGACCTCCTCTTCCATCCAGGCACCACCAGTGCCACTGCCGTTGCCTCAGAGGTTGCCAAGAAAGAGGAGTGGTTGGACCACAGTGGGCTTAGGGAGGGTGAGGGTGGTGGAACAGAGGTGCATCCCTCCAGCTGTACCTCTCCACAATTCCTATGCCATTCTGGGGTGGTTCCTCTATGAAGGCACCCGCAGTGGAGACCAAGGAGGATGCTGGGAACCTCCACAAAGGAGACCCACAGGAGGGTGGCAGGGGACCCCGCAGGGGAAGGAAACAACTCCTGGTGGGGGACTCCATTGTTAGGAAGGTAGAACTGGGGGAGGAAGGGGAGAAGGAGGTAAGGTGCCTGCCTGGCGCCATGGCTTGGAGGGACAGGGAGCAAATCCTCAGGATTGCTGGAGCAGCTGCATAGGGGAGGGAGTTGGATGTAATTGTCCACCTAGGGACAAATGACCTGGCTAACAAAGAGATTAGAGATGCAGGAACAGTTTATGGAATTGGGAGGGGCCTTAGACAAGAAGCACGGTAACCTTTCTCGGAGCTGCTGCCCATCTATGCCAGAGAGGCTAGGGTGTTCCGCACTAAGGATTCAATCAGTGGTTGAAAACTGGTGTGAGCTCAGGATTTGGCTTCATTGGGGACTGGGGGTCCACCTGGAGTGATGCAAGCCTATACTGGCATGATGGGCTGCATCTGTCCGGGAGGGGAACCAGAATCCCAGGTGATAGGTTTAAATGCTTCATTGGCAAGCATTTAAACTAGCCAAGGGGGGAGGCACTGGAAAGGAGCAGGGAAATCCTAGCCCTCCAAAAAAAATCATGGTAGTAAGTGTGGTAAACACCAACACAGAGGTGTCAATAGGGAGAAGGGCAGGGATAAATGGAGAAAGTGACAAAGGCAAGAAGGACAGGGATGGGGCAAAAAGGAGTAAGGCCATCAGGAAATGGAGGGTAATGAGTACCAATGCCCATAGTCTGGGCAACAAGCTCCCTGAGCTAGTGGCCTTGATGGAAGAAGGATGCCTGGATATCGTAGCACTCACAGAAACATGGTACACAGAGAACCATGACTGGGATGTTAACATACCAGGGTACATAACCTACAAGAGAGACAGGCAGGGGAGAAGAGGGGGAGGAAGTTCTCTATGTAAAGGAAGGGATAAAAGCAACTGAACAAAAGAGTAAACAGGGAGGAGAGGAGGCACTGTGGGTCACCTTGGAGACTGGAAAGAGCACCACAGTCCGCACAGGGGTTGTGTACAGACCTCCATGTCAGGGGGAGGGAATGGACAAGGATATGATAGAAGGCATTCTTAGAATGGCAGAGAAAGGAGAGATACTGTTGATGGGAGACCTGAATATGCCAGATGTTAACTGGAGCACATTTGCTGCAGCCACATCCAAGAGCAGGGCCATTCTTGATGCCCTAAAGGTGGCAGGCCTCAGACAGCTAGTTTCGGAACCCACTTGTGAGGGAGCAATCTTAGAACTGGTACTCTCAAACGGGGGCAGTGAGGGGATCTCAGATGTAGAAGTGGGTTGCCATCTGGGAACAAGTGACCATCAAACAGTGTGGTTCACGTTAAACTTAGCTACAGAGTCAAGCCATACAAAATTGAGGGTACTGGACTTCAGGAGGGCTGACTTTGGCAAGATGGGAGAGTGCCTCAGAAAAGCACTAGCAAACAGGCTAGAAGGAGGTGTGCAGCAACAATGGGGAATCATCAAAACTGCCATCACAGAGGCAACAAGCCTTTGTGTCAAGCAAATAAACAAATCAAAATGAAATAAAAAGCCACTATGGTTCTCAAAAGAGGTGGCTATGAAAGTCAAGAAGAAAAAGATAGCATTCCAGAAGTATAAGGAAACACAGAAAGAGCAGGACAGAGAGCTGTACCAGTTAAGGCAGAAGGAAGCAGGGAGGGAAGTCAGAATAGCAAAGGCCCAAACTGAGGAAGAGATAGCCAACTCGATTAAGAAGGGGGATAAAACCTTTTATAGGTACATCAGCAAGCGTAGAAAGACAAAGGGAGGGATAGTGAGGCTGAATAGCATGAACGGTGGGTGGGCAGAGGGGGACACTGAAAAAGCAGGGATACTGAATGAATATTTCTGCTCAGTATTCACAAAACAGGAGGGGGAAGTGCCTAATCCAATTAACAGAAGCACTCTTGATAGGGGGTCGATCCCAGTCCTTTCACAGAAGAAAGGGTTCTGCAAGAACTCCTAAAACTGAAGGTGGATAAAGCAATGGGGCCTGATGGAATTCACCCCAGAATTCTAAAAGAATTAAGGGGGAAACTAGTGAAACCATTGGCTACTCTTTTTATTAATAAATCATGGGAGGATGGTGTGGTACCAGAGGACTGGAGGAAGACGGTTGTGATTCCCCTTCATAAAAGTGAGACCAAGACAGAGGCAGGAAACTACAGACCGGTCAGTTTGACCTCTGTGGTAGGGAAAGTGATGGAGTCACTTCTGAAGGAAAGAATAGTTGAGTACCTAGAAGCCAGTGGGGCACAGGACCCAAGGCAGCATGGGTTCACAGCGGGAAGGTCATGTCAGACGAATCTAATAGATTTCTTTGACTGGGTGACCAAAGTAGTAGACCAGGGAGGGGCTGTGGACATGGCCTACCTAGACTTTAGCAAGGAATTTGACACATTCCAACACAAAAGATTAATAGTTAAATTAACCAGCCTGGGTCCCAGGGTGGTAGCCTAGGTAAAACATTGGCTGGACAACAGGACACAGAAGATAATTGTAAATGGAGTCCACTCTGAAGAAAGAGGGGTTACTAGTGGGGTACTGCAGGGTTCAGTATTGGGTCCAGTCCTTTTTAATGTCTTCATAAGTGACATTGCAGAGGGACTGGAAGGAAAGTATGCCTCTTTGCAGATGACACAAGATCTGCAACAGGGTTGATACACAAGGAGGCGTGGAAAGGATGAGAAGGGACTTGGCAAGGTTTGGAGGAATGGTCAGAAGTATGGCAGCTAGGATTAAATGCAAAGAAGTGCAAAATAATGCACCTGAAAAACAAGAACCCAGGAGAAGAATACACAATGGGAGGTAGTAACAACAACAAAAAAGGAAAGGGACCTGGGGGTAATCATATCAGATGACCTTAAGGTTAGCAAGCAATGTGAGAAGGCAGTAGGGAGGGCTGGGGGTATACTTGGATGCATAGGGAGAGGCATCAGCAGCAGAAAACAGGAAGTTGTTATCCCTCTGTACAGACAGTTGGTGAGACCCCATCTGGAGTACTGCGTCCAGTTCTGGAGACCCCATCTCTGCAAGGACATAGACAGGATAGAGGCAGTCCAGAGGAGGGCAACTAAAATGGTGCAGGGTCTGCAAGAGAAGCCGTATGAGGAGAGACTAAAGGAGCTTAATATGTATACCCTTGAGGAAAGAAGGAAGAGGGGGGACATGATAGAAACTTTTAAGTACCTCAGTGGAATCAACAAAGTCCAAGAGGGTAGCATCTTTCAGAAAAAGAGATGTGCAAGAACAAGGGGACACAATTTAAAGATGGGAGGGCGGTTCAGGGGTAATGTGAGAAAGTATTATTTCACAGAGAGGGTAGTGGATGCATGGAACAGCCTTCCTGAGGAGGTTGTGGGGTCTAAAACTGTGGGAGAATTCAAGAATGCATGGGACAGACATAAGGCAATTTTTGTGGGGAGGGTAGGAAGAAATAGGCTGTTGGTTAACTAGGATCTGCGGCCTATCCTGTAGGTAGGGAAATACTAACATACTAAAATGCCAGCAGAATAGGCCTAATGGTCTTTCGAGTCTGCTCGATTGGTCAGCCCCCACCCTGGGTGCTGACCTTGCTGCCCCCCTCGCCTTCACTGGCTTCTCCCTTCCCAGTTCCGGATATTCTTGCTGCACTGGATTTTGCTTCCAGAACCCTTCCCCTGTACCTGTCCCAGCCCCTCTTGAACCTCTCCACCGTCTCTGCCTCCACCAGCCCCCTAGGCAGTGCATTCCATGGCTCCACCACCCTCTCAGTGAAGTAGCACCTCCTCCTTTCTCCCCTGAATCTTCCCCCCTCCAGCTTCCACCCATGCCCTCTAGTGGCCCCCTCCTCCTTCCTTCGAAGCACCCTGACTGTTCCTCCCCTATTTACCCTCTTCATGTACTTGAAGACCTCTATCATGTCCCCCAGGTCCCTTCTCTCTTCCAAAGTGTACATATTTAGCTCTTTGAGCTTCTCCTCATAGGTCCTGTCCCCCAAGCCCCAAATCATTTTGGTTGCCCTCCTCTGTACCCTCTCCAGGAGTTTAATGTCCCTCTTTAAGTGTGGCCTCCAAAACTGCACGCAGTACTCAAGGTGTGGCCTCACCAAGCAGTTATACAGAGGGAGCATCACTTCCCTCCTTCTGGAGGTGATCCCCCTAGCGATGCATTCCAGCATCCTGTTGGCCTTGGTTGCTGCCCTCCTACAAGTCTCCGAAATGGGCAGACTAGATGGGCCAAGCGGTCCTAATCTGCGTCAAAGTCTATGTTTCTATGTTTCTGAAGAACAGCTCAGCTGACAATCCTCAAGAAGCCTTCATCTGACTCAGAGAACTCCTTATTAAGTGAGGAGGCAGTATAGCACAGTGGTTTAAGGCTCTGAGCTGCAAACCTGGGGACCTGGGTTTGAATCCCACAGCCCCTACTTGCATACTGTGTGACCCTGAACAAGTCACTTAACTTCCTTGTGCTCCCAGGTCACACCTGTAAATAAGCTTTCAGCTTAGTGTGTCTCTCCTGGTAAAAAAAAAAAAAGAAAAGAAATGGCTCTAACCAGAGCGCAAAAGAGTCCCACAGATCATTGACACATTATTTGCAATGGAACAATTCATCAACATCATGCCCCCAGACATGCAGCTTTGGGTAAAGAAAACCCGGCCAGAAGGTAGGGAAATGGACATTTCTTTGGCTGAAGACTACCAGATGGCCAGACAGATGCCACAGCAGTGAGGTAACAGCCAAACACCGGTAAGACCGTCTTTTTCCAGATTTAACTCCAAGTCTGATAAGAACTCTGGTGGGGTAACAATCTGCACCCAAAGACTTTATTTGGTACAACTGTACTGCCATACTGCAAGAAACTGCCATAGTAAGGAGGGTAACACTGGAGCAGATTTGTCCTTAGCAAACTGGGGTAAGTACTTAACAGATATCCAGATTAGAGATACGACTGTGAAGGGACTCATTGATTCAGGAAGCAGACAGACCCTAGTGCATGTTGAAGCGCTGGGAAAACACTGTGCAAAAGGATCAGGTACTGGTGTCATCTGCATCCACAGGGACACTCGATATTATCCCACCACCCAAGTGACTCTGACCATTAAAAGTGTGTCACACCAAATGAAAGTGGGGATAGTACCTAAGTTATCTGTACCTGTGACAAATTTACTGAGTTTCTTTGAATCAGTGAGTCAGGCTCTCGATTACGAGTTGCCGGTTGATGTTATTTACCTCGATTACTCCAAGGCATTCAATTCTGTATCACACAATAATTTGGTGAATACCTTGATGGAGTTGGGTACAAACAGAGACCTGATAAACTGGATTTAGCTTGGTTAACTGGAAGAACGCAGAGGGTAGGCATCCGAGGACAATGGTCAGACTGGGTTGGGTGGATAGAGGGGTGCCACAGGGGTCAATTATGTGGCCTGTATTATTTAGATTATTCATATCAACAATGCAGGTCCAGGAAGGGGCATGGCTGTGTAAACACGTGGATGATGTTAAAGTGGGTGCCATAGTGAACAATGAGGTCTCTAGTCATAATTTTCAGTCACAGCTTAAGATGATTGAAACTTGGGCAGCTGAAAATAAGCTTGCTTTTCATAATACAAAGTGTAAGGTAATGCATTTTGGGGGTAGCAATCAAAGGGCCATATATAAATTAAATGACACGATATTGGACACAAAAGACAGCAAAAAAGATCTGGGGGTATGGTGACGGAAGCCCTAAGCTTTAACAAACACAATAAAGAATGTGTCAATAGGGCTAACAGAGTATTGGATAACATACTCAGAAACAAAAGGAGTAGAGATGAGAAGGTTTTAGTTCCACTCTATTGTTCCTTGGTTAAACCAATACTAGAGTACGGCTTTCCTTTAAGTACCTCACAAGGTGTTGAAAGCAGTAGAAAGAGTGCAATAGTGACTAACTAGAAAAGTCAGAAAAACCTGTAAGGATAGGCTGGAAAAGCTGGGTATGTTCTCAATTTATTTATTTATTTATTTACTAGAATTTCGGATAAATACCTTTGAGCCAATGGCTCTTTTACAAAGGTTCCATGTCAGTATACAGTATACAAAGAACAGAAGTACAGTTTGTGTGAGATTAGCAAGCAAACAGTTTGAATACAAAATTCAGTACAGGGTATACATGGTCTAAAGCTACAGGTAATATAAATAACAGAACAACATAATCAGGCATATATTTAAGAATGATGAGTCACAGCAAATAATATTTACATGAATTAAAGCTGCCAGAAGGGCATTGTCAAAGGGAAAGGTAGAGTGGAAAAAACTGAGTTGCTGCCAATTGTGCCATGTAGCATAGGAAAGTGGAAGAGAGAATGGGTGTAGAGGGGTAACTGTGAGGGAGATAGAAGGAGAGGTGGGTGGGAGGCAACGATCGGGGAAGAAGTGCAACATTGGGTGGGGCAAGCAGATTAGAAAAGGGAGAGAGGAAGGGAGTTGAAGGAGGGTAAGAGAGAAAGGTGGTGGACCTGGGCTAGAGAGAGAGAGAGAGAGGCAGGGGTAGATATGGGGAGGATGGTGGCAGGCAGAGGTGGTGATAGTAGAGAGGTGCGAAGAACAGAAGTGACTACCTGGGAGGTTAGGAGAAACAGTCACAGATGGCTCTGGACACAAGCATTTGATGTAGCTTGTGTTTGAATGAGCAGAGGGTGCCTAAGTTGGTGAGTTCGCTGCCCAAGGAGTTAAACATCTTAGGGGCTCTAGCTGCAAAAGACCGTTGGCCTTGGGTGGTGCGATGGAGGGGAACAGCCAGAGAATAGTCGTCAGAGCTTCTTGTGTAACGGGGATGGTTGGCTGGGCTTAAGAGAGACTGAACCCCAGGGGGCATAAGTCCCATCAATTATTTTTTTGCTAGTAGGCAGGCTTGGAAAATAATCCTTCCCTGAAGTTGTAGCCAGTTTGACTGTTCGTAGAGGTCGCAGGTATGCATGCGGTAGGCAGCACCAGTAAGCAGTCTGCAGGCCCTATTCAGCGCTGTAAGAATTTGCCATATTGCTGTAGCTGTGGCTGCTCCATAGATAAGAAGCCCAAAATCAATGATGGAGACAACAGAGCTGTGTATTGCTAGCTTAAGGGCGTCCAGTGTCAGGCAGTGTCTATGTTTATAGAGAAGGCCTATACGGATATTTATAGATTTTGCTACTAAATCGATATGGCTGGAGAAGGACAGAGTAGGGTCCGGGATTATACCAAGGTATTTGAAAGTCTGCATCTAGTCCAGGGTCACACCCGAGCTGTTTTTGATTGCCAACTGTTGGTGTTTGTTTGTTATGCGTGCCATGGAACAGAATAGTCTTTGTTTTCTTGTAATTTAGCACTAATTTCTGTGAGACAAACCAGGCCTCAACTTGCTTGAAACTTTCCTGCAGTTGTTCCTCCAAGAGGGAGGGGTCAGAATTCTTAGAGAAAATCACTGTGTCATCAGCATACAGGATAATATTTTAATTACAGGCAGAAGGGAGATTGTTAAGGAAGATGCTGAAAAGAAGTGGTCCCAATATTGACCCTTGGGGAACACCAGCCCGGACAGGTAGCTTGGAGGAGAGGGAGTCACCAATCTTAACTTGTTGTGACCGGTTGTAGAGATAACTGTTGAACCATTGTAAAGTGTCACAAGAAAGCCCTAAGTTGCCAAGTTTATTTTTTTTTTATTTATTAAGCATCAGTTTACAACCTTTGAGCCAGAGGCTCGTTTACAAAGGTACCTCGTCACAGAGAGGACAATACAGTGATAACAACTTGGTACAGAGAAACAGTGTACAGTTTTTTTGAGGATACAGGAGGACAAATGAGAGCAACAATTTACAACATAGAGGATTGGTGAAGTTAACATTGTTCAGGGAAATATCAGAAAAACATAGGATATCAATACAGTGTGTTATAGTGGAGTCAACAGGGAGGTAACAGGAACCAAGGATAGAGAAGGTAAGGATTTGAGCAGCCAACAGGGGGCTTTGTCAGAGAGTGAGCAAGATAGCTTAGAAACAGCAACAGCTGCGAGTAGTGAGAAGGTGGTTCCAGAGGGTAGTTTTAAAGCAAGAGATTGTGGGGGTGTCTGAGATACTGACAGGGAGGGAATTGTACCAAGAAGGGGCACGGTAGAGGAAAGCCCGTTGTCCATGAGAGGTCCTTGCCCTAGGTACCTTCAACTTAGTTTTACAGGAGGACTGTGTTGAAGCTAGTGAGTTTACATGGTGGATAATGGCAGTCAAACCAGGAGGAGAGAGCCCAAGGAGAGTTTTTTTTGTAAGGATGCAGGTTTGATACCTGAGACGTTCGTCAAGATTGAGCAGATTTGCCTGGGAATAAAGATGGCAGGTTATGTGTAAGTCTGGGAGCACCTAAGATTAGTTGACAGGCCTTATTTAAGGTGAGGCGGATTTTGTTTAACGAGGTCTGGTCAGCATCCCCGTAGACTGGTAAGCCATAGTCAACAAGTGACAGAATGGAGGACATAACTGCGAGTCGGAGGGCATCAGGGGGGAGACAGTGTTTGTGGCGGTAAAGGATTCCCAACCTAATATTGGTGGTGGAGGCTAAGGCGGAGATATGGAAATGGAACGTGAGGGCAGGGTCAAAGGTTATCCCAAGGTATCTGTATGTGTAAACTTGTTCGAGTGGGAACATAGAGCTGGCAAAGACTTGAAGTTGGAAATTACTAGCTTTGTTTTGGGGGCGGGAGAAGATCATAGATTTGGTCTTTTTAAGATTGATAACCAGTCTATGTTCTTAAACCAGGCTTCAACGTCTTTATAGGATAATTGCAGGGAATCTTGGAGGTGGTGGGGTTACGGTCAGAAGCGAAAATAACAGCACCATCAGCACAAAGGAGGAGTTTACCAGTACAGGCACCTGGCAGGGTGTTGAGATAAAGGGAAAAGAGCAAGGGCCCAAGAATAGAGCCCTGGGGAACCCCAGATTGGATAGGGCAGAGGTCAGAGAGGGTGCCATTGATTTTAACACGCTGGGACCGGGCAGACAGATAGCTGGAGCACCATGAGACAGGTCCTGCGGCAAAGCCAGCATGGCTGAGTGCATCCAGCAGGAGAGGATGGGATACAGTGTCAAAGGCTTTTGACAGATCGATGAACACTGCACCAGCAAGAGAGCCTGAGTCCAGGGAGGAATGGAGGAAGTTAGAAAACTCTATGAGGGCAGTATTGGTGCTGTGCCCAGCAAGGAAGCCGTGTTGTTCAGGGCAGAGGATACTGTATTTAGTAAGAAACTCAGATATTTGGGAGGTTACTACTTTCTCTAAGGCTTTTGAGAGTGGTGAGAGGATTGAGATGGGACGATAATTACCGGAAAGGGCCCTATCTCCACCCTTATGTATGGGAGTGACAGTGGCAATTTTCCAGGCAGATGGAAATTTCCCTAGACAGAGTGATTTGTTGAAGAGGCTAGTGATTGGGCGATGACCTGGTCCAATGCCAGGCTGAGGAGTCTGGGGTCCAAGGAGTCACTGCCAGTGGTGTTGCTCTTAGGGCCTTGGTCAGATACAGTCTGACTTCATTGACAGTAACCGGTGGAAGTGGAAAGATGCGTGTGAGGGAGCAGGGTCAGGAGAGTGGGGGATCAAAAGTTGCTAGGGATACAGAGCTAAGGTCAGTAAAGGATTTATTGAGATGGTTAGCAAAGGGTAGGATCTGTAGATAATACCCTCAATATTGATTTGGGAAGGCGGAGAAGCGCGTGTACCACCATTTAGTTGTTTGATGTTATCCCAGAAGGTTCTAGCATTCCCCCAGGACGAGGTGAGTGAGGACTGATAATGATCGGCCTTTGCTTTGCATATGGTGCAGGTACATTTATTTCGGGCAGCAGCATATGCCTGTCTGTCGGCAGGGCAGCCAGTTTCCATGGCTAGGTACCACAGGTTATCCCTGTGCCTAAGGAGTTGGAGTAGGGAAGGAGTGACCCAGGGAGTATGCCGTACCTTGGAACGAAGTTTGGTTAGGGGTGCGAAGATATCACAAGCTTTATTAAACATTAAGGTGAAGAAGGCCAGGGCCGAATCAAGGTTGAAGCGATCTCAATGGGAGACCAGTCAACTTGGGCTAGAAGTTGCTTCAGGCCTCTTAGCCCACCTGGTCGCAGCCGCCGCAGTAGGGTGGCCTGTGCAGTGGGTTTGGTTAGGGACGTAATCCAACGGAAAAGAATAGGGGAGTGGTCAATGATTCCATCCGGGAGGACTTGTAGATTGCAAACTTGGTTAGGTCGGTAGGTGAGGACTACAGCCAGAAGAGTGCTCGACCCCATTGTGGGGTTCACTCTTGTTGGTTGGGTAACAAGTTGCATTAGGTCAATAGCAGTAAAGGAGTCACAGGTGGAGCAGGATGTGAGGTTAAGCCAGTTGATGTTTAGATCACCCATGAGAATATGCTCAGGGGAATGTGGTAGAGAGGTGAGATACTTTATTAGAGGGACCAGGGCCTGAGTTTGATTTTTTGGGGGAATATAGGCAGAGGTTAGAAAGAGGGGGCCTTTAGAGGGGTCGGGGGTAAGTTTTAGGGTAAAGGCCTGGGCCCTGAGGTTAAGGACAGGGGCTGGGAGGGCTACTCCAGGAAGGGAGTCTTTGATATAAATAGCACAGCCTCCACCTTGTCTCCCTACACGGTCTTCCAGTAGTAATGGATGGTTGACTGTATCGAAGGCCTTCGAGAGGTCTATAAAGATGGCACCAGAAAGTTTTCCTTGGTCTAGTGCTAGACGAATGTGGCCTGTAAATTCAGGTGTAACCCCCCTGCAAATGGGGGTTCCCAAAAGTCTTCCAGGAGCTGGCTAAGTACTCCCAGCCTGAATGGTGTTTGGCGTTTCAGCCGTTAATCTGTGAGTGCTTTTAGAGCCTCTGGTACTGTCTCTTTAAGAGCTGTCTGCTTGCAGACTTCATTAGTTTGTATGGGAGGTACTGTGTATTTAATGCTCGAGTCCCGACTCGGCCACTGAGCAAATCACTCCGTTTCTGCAGTCGCTATATGCGCAGAGGGAGTCCTTTCAAAAGATTTAACTGTTTACCTGAAACCAGTTAGAGTGTTAAGTAGAATGTCGTTTGTCTAACCTGCCGTTCTTGCAGCTGGGACTCTTGTGTGTTTTGCCCCTCCAGTTTGGATCTGAACTGTTGAATAAATCCAATCAGTACAGGGGGCCTCTAAAATGGAGTTTGTTCGGACCAACCAGAATCAGGACTCTCTTGGAAGCTGGCTTACCATGAGGAGATTTAGCTAGTAATTCTGGGAAGTGAAGTTCTGGACCTTGGCGCCTATTTGCACCAACAGAGAGAGTTCTGAGTGATTGACAACTGAGTCCACCAATTGGACCGGGTGGCGCCCGAAGGGAATGCCCTGCCTTGTGTCTGGACAGATTAGATCCGTTGTGACCACGATGAGAGAAGGAGCTCCGCGCTTCTGCGCTGCATAGTTTCGCGCAGGAAGCACGTGGGAGGCCTAAAGTCGGGCAGTGCATTGCCAGTTTGATTCAGACTGAATCTGAGCCTACAGAGAGGAGGAGACGCTGAAAAAGTGGGAACCAGGCTCACCCCGTAGAAGACTGGAGAAACTGTTTAATCGCGCTCGGTCTGTCAGGAAGTGAAGCTGCAGTGTGAACTCCCAGGCTTAGCAGTATGCGATCGGGACCTGAAAGCAGCTGCCTGGTATAGTAATTTCCTTTTCATATAAATGTGTGGAATGCTTGTGAGGAACAGCTAAATGGGTTCTCTTGTCCCCGTGCGGTGTAGACTGAAAGCCAAGTGAATGTATGCGGACTGAATCCATCTGCTGATCAAAGCTGTGTGCCTGGCTTGTAGAATTTCATATCCCTGCTGTGTGTGGGAGTCTGGCAATCCAGAACCCCCATCTGCGCCAGTTTTCAGCACTGAGTCTGTGAGTACAAATCAGGGTAGCTCCCTGCCATCTGTTTATCAAATTGCAAGTGTGTCATCTAATTATTGTGGTTCCACTTCTTCATGGACTGAGCCATCTGGCTCCGGATTACAATTGGGTGTTGTGCATATTTTCTTCTACAGGGCCCTTTTCCATCTGCACCTGCTGGCCACGCCTGGGCAACGGACCTGGCTAGCACCCCCCAACCTGGGTACCCAGAGTGTGACTTTCTAGACCCTGTAATGTGCACAGTATTGTGATCTTATGCTGCTAATTAACCTGACTTCCCCCTCCCGTGTTATTGTCCCCCTAAATAAACCAGATTTGATGTTGTTAAACGTTAAACTGTCTGAAGTGTCAGTACCTACTTATCAAGCATTGTAGTGGTTGGTGTATGCTGATTAACCTTATTTTACAGGGGGTCCTCAGAGACGAACCGCAGAATCAGCCTTGAGGGTAAGTGGTATTCTATGATTAAACAGTGTGTACATGTGGGGTATTGGGACTGTAACTTCTGTGCATTGCGTGAGCCACTAGAAGGGATGAAAGGGGGTCTCAGTGTCCCAGAGGGCTGTGACCAAACTAGTCTAACCACTACAAACCCTGACCTCTGGGTGGAGGCACCCACCATAGAACCTAGGCCCCTCAACCGGTCAGTAGTCAAGCAGGCAGGGGTAGTAGCCCTTGGGATAGCGCAACCTGGGGGTTACATCTTGGAGGCACCACTGGGATTAGCATCCTCTAATGGAGAAGTGAAGGAAGTACCCCATTATGTCTAACTTAAAGGAGAAGATGGAGGGGGGTACCACGCCCAAGTTAAAACTTGACCCCCTTAAGATGATGGTACACAAATTGATGGGGTGGTACGAAGCTGAGGAAATGGACTCCCAAAAGGCTGTTTTTTTGCTGGATGTCCCACTGGGGATTAAAAGCACTGACATTGTCTCTACTGTAAAATGTGTCAAATGTATAGGCAAGGTGGAAGTAAAAGGGCGATATGCTGACTGGCTCGAACAAACCCTGCAAGTGCTGCTTTCATGCAGTATTCTGATAGACCCTGAGAGGGTGCTCCCTGTGATTTTGCCCAAAGGTGCCCAGAAGGGATGGAGGGTTATTCACACATGTTGCAGTTTGGCCACCCCGGGTGGGTTCCCCAAGACTAACAGCTTTAAGGAAAAACTGCTCAAACTGTTAGCCGCAGAAGGGAGAACCACTCAGGAACTGGTAAAAGTATTAGACATCTCGGGCGACCACACTCCCCTGTCGTCCCCAGGTACATCTCCCAGGTCCTCAAAGAGCTCCACACTAGCCCCAGCCCCTATGGTTATTCCCCCCATTCAACTGGATTCCTATAGGAGATTGAGACTCTCCTCTGGTACTGTTCCAGTGCCTTCAGGGGAAGATGATTTGGAGACCTGGATGGACTATGCTACCCCTTTAGTACAACAGTGGCAGTGCTCCGAGGGGGAAAAGAGAAAACGGTTGATGGAAAGCTTGTGGGGTCCTGCTCTGGAAGCCATTCGATTCCTATGGGCCACTAGTCCGGAGACCACTGCAGCAGAATATCTTTCCGCATTAGAGGGGGTATTCGGCAGCACTGAAACCGGACAGGATCTATTATGGAAGTTCAAGTCAGCTAAACAGTGGAGAAATGAGAAATTGTCTACTTTTGTTACCAGAATGGAAAGGGCTTTGCAAAAGGCCCACCAAAAAGGAGGAGTGTCTGCCCAAGTGCTAAACCAGGTGTGATTAGACCATATATTGAAATCAGCAAGATTTTCAAGTGTAATATTGCTGAAACTCAAACTGCAAGACAGGAGGGATGACCCTCCCGAGTACTGCCAATTGATGAGAGCAATCCGTGAAATTGAAACTGATGAAGAGGGGTGGAAACCCTATGCAGGGGCTGTGAACCCTTGTCAGACCCCTGAAAAGAGTGAGTCAGATGAGACTCAACAGCTGAGAGGGTTGATTAAGGGGCTGACTGAGACCTACCGGGAATCGAATCTGTATCAAGCTCCCCCTGAGCCTAAAAGTGGAGTGGGCATGCATGTCGTTTGCCCTGAAACCCAGATTGAGAGCAACCTGAGAGCAGAAATTAGGGACTTAAGAGAGATGGTGAGGGAACTGCAATGGGCTGCCCTTGGCCCCAATAGACGTGGAGACCCACAGATACAACGGGGTAAACACCCAGTTCAAGAAGAGCCATGTAGAGCCCCTGAGATGCCCAACCAGATAAGAGATCCCCCTCCCTCCAAGGACAACAGAGATACTAAGTTCTGCTACCTTTGTGGAGAGGATGGACACTTTCAGTCTGATTGTCAGCTGCCAGAGAACTTGAGGAAAGTTACCAGCAGGTTAGTGGCCTGGCATCACAAAACCTGTGCCCGGTCACCAGGGGGAGCCACCCAGAAAAGTTTTGCCACCAGGGCCAATGCCCGAGCGACATCCCAAGTAATGCCCCCCGAATGGTTCGAAGTGGTGGGTCCCTCTATGGAGACTACTGTGAAAGTGAATGGGGTGTCCACCAGAGCTGTGCTAGACAGTGGCTCCCAAGTGACAATTATGTTCCAGGACTGGTATCAGAAGCATTTGTCTAATGAACCCCTGGAAGGGCTACATGTGTGGGGCTTGAGTGAGAAGGCCTATCCCTACTCTGGCTATATCCGAATTTGGTTGTTCTTCCCCACTTCTAGTGGCTGGAGTGGCAGAGCAAGTGGAGACCCTAGCTTTAGTGTGTCCCCCTAATGGACTGTATGATGGGGTCCCATTGTTGATTGGAACTAATGCACATATGTTTGGGCGACTGGCGCAGTTGTGTTATGAAAAACAAGAGTCCCAGACTGGTACAGCTCTAAGAATTCCGGCCTTGATTAAAAAGACCTATGAGGCACAGACAGATGCTGACAGAATGGAACCAGAGGAACCGGTTGGGGTTGTCTGAAAGAAGGATCCTGAACCTCTGCTTTCGGCACCAAATGCCCAATGTGTCCTGCAAGGAGAGGTCCGCATAAAAAAGGATGTCAAGAACAAAATATCAATGCTGGATGCACCAAGAGATGGAAAACTGCCTGAGGGGCTGCTGGTCAAGCCAAGTATTCTGCCTGCTAGAGCCCATGCTTTTGCCAGAAGAGTGATGGTTCAAGTTCACAACGTGTCTGACAGGGAGATCCGAGTAAACCAAGGTTGCACCCTGGCTACTGTGCACTGTGCAGATACTGCCGTGCTACCCAGTAACAAGAGTTTGAGGAAGAATGATGGAGTGACGCCCGACTTGTTTGATTTTGGTGACTCCCCGTTGCCAGCAGAGTGGAAAGTGAGGATCAGTAAGAAGCTTTCCTGAAGGGACCAGGTGTTTTCTTTAAAAGAGTGGGATGTAGGCTGCGTGCAGGGGGTCGAACACCATATCCGGCTGCAGGATGATAGGCCATTTCGTGAGAGGTCTTGATGCCTGGCCCCTGCTGACATAGATGATGTGAGCCAACATTTGCAAGAGATGTTGGCTGCTGGTGTAATACAAGAATCCCAAAGCCCTTATGCTTCTCCCATTGTGGTAGTGAGGAAAAAGAATGGGACTGTGAGGATGTGCGTCGATTATCGCACCTTAAACCAGTGGACTATCCCTGATCAGTATACAATGCCACGCATTCAAGATGCTTTGGACTGCCTGAACAGTAACAAGTGGTTCTCCGTGCTGGATCTTCGCAGTGGGTACTACCAGATCCTTATGGCTCCAGAAGACCGTGAGAAAATGGCCTTTATCTGTCCGCTTGGCTTCTATGAATTCATGAGGATGCCTCAAGGGATTTCAGGTGCCCCAGCTACTTTTCAACGACTGATGGAGCGTGCCGTGGGGGACATAAACTTATTAGAGTGCCTGGTATACCTAGATGATGTTATTGTGTTTGGCAGCTCACTGGAGGAACATTACAGCAGATTATTCAAGGTGTTGGACCGACTGGAAGACTTTGGCCTGAAACTGTCCATTGATAAGTGTCAATTCTTTCAAACGTCAGTAAAGTATGTGGGCACATAGTTTCTATTGAAGGGATAGAGACAGACCCAAGCAAAAGTTGAGGCCTTGACCACCTGGCCACAGACCCAAAATCTAAAAGAACTGCAAAGATTCCTGGGTTTCTGTGGTTATTATCGGTGTTTCATCAAGGACTATTCAAGAGTGATCCGCCCTTTACTCAACCTTACTCAAAGGTATCCAAAAACCCACAAAAAAACACAAAAAAATCAACATCCCTCGAGACTGAAAGAGTGTATTTTCATCCAAGTGAAGTATTTGGGGCCTGCTAGACTCCTGATTGTGAGACTGCTTTTCATGAGCTCATATATCAACTTACCCACGCTCCAGTATTGGCCTATGCAGATTCAACAAAACCTTATGTCCTGCACACTGATGCTAGCTTGCAAGGGTTGGGGGCTGTGTTGTACCAGGAACATGAAAATGGTTTAAGATCTGTGGCTTTTGCCAGCCAGAGCCTGACCCCTTCCGAAAAGAATTATCCGGTACACAAGTTAGAATTTCTAGCTTTGAAGTGGGCCATCGTGGATCAATTCTACACATACTTGTATGGGGCTAAAATACTGGTAAAAACTGACAACAATCCCTTGACTTATGTGCAGACTTCAGCTAAATTAGATGCCACTGGCCATAGGTGGCTTTCTGCATTATCTATATACGACTATGCTGTTGAATACAGAGCAGGCCTGAACCACATAGGTGCTGATGCTCTCTCACAGAGACCTGCCCCAACCCCCCGAATAACTGGGTTAGACTGTCAGAACCTGATATTAGAGCACTCTGCCAGAAGTTTGTCGGGGAGGAACAAATGTTCACGGATGCAGTGGACTGTATGGTGGATTGTTTGGGACCCTCTGAAAATTGCATTCCAGCTGCTTATTGCCACTTGTCTGCCTAGGACACTGGTGCTTTGCCTCAGTTCAATAATGACAGTATTCAACGGGCTCAATCCCGAGATCCCATGATCAAAACAGGTCTAGAAGCCTTCCAAGTGGAGAAAGATGTGTCAAGGTTACGTTTCACTGATTTGATAACTGCACTGTTATATAAAGAAGGCCCTAAGTTGAAGCTGATCAATGGACCATTATATAGAGAGACGGTAGATAGAGGGGGGCAAATGGACAAGCACAGTTAGTTTTGCCTACTGCCTTTCGAGACCTGGTGCTGAGGTCCCTACACAACTACATGGGACACCCTGGCATAGACAGAACACTTGATTTGGTGAGATCCAGATTTTATTGGCCTAAAATGGGGGCTGATGTTGAACAACACATTAGAACTTGTAGTCGCTGCTTACAGAGAAAAGCTTTGCCCCAAAGGGCTACCCCTCTTGTTAACATCACCACCAGTGCCCCCATGGAATTGGTCTGTATTGACTTTCTGAGTTTGGAGCCAGATCAAAGAAATATCGGTAATGTGCTCGTGGTCACTGACCATTTCACCCGATATGCTCAAGCTTTCCCCAACAAGGACCAGAAGGCCTCCACTGTGGTCAAAGTGCTTATAGAAAACTTTTTTGTTCACTATGGGGCACCACAAAGAATCCATTCTGATCAAGGAAGGGACTTTGAGAATCATCTGATTAAAGAGATGCTTTCTCTGTGGGGAGTGCGAAAGTCCAGAACCACCCCTTACCACCCCCAGGGGGACCCACAGCCTGAACGGTTCAACCGCACTTTGCTAGATATGCTAGGCACCCTTTAACCAAAGGACAAGCCCAAATGGAGCCAAAAAATTAGCACCCTGGTACATGCCTACAACTGCACCAAATGTGATGCCACTGGGTTCTCCCCCTATCACCTGATGTTTGGAAGAGAAGCCCGACTACCAGTAGATGTTTGCTTTGGAGTTTCTCCTGACGGGATTCAAGCAGCTACTCATTTACAGTATATGCAAAAGTTAAAGGCCCAGCTAAATCACGTGCACTAACTGGCTCAAACCATGGCTGCCAAAAGAAATCTGGCCAACAAAGAAAGGTATGACAAAAAAGTGAAAGCACTGGAACTCCAGGAGGGAGATCAGGTGTTGCTAAGAAATCTGGGACTGCATGGAAAACACAAGATTGCTGATAGGTGGCACCATCTTCCCCACATCGTGGTAGGCAAACTAAATGATCTGCCTGTGTACAAAGTAAGGCCAGAGTAACTCAAAAGATGTGAAAACCATGCATACAAATCATTTACTACCCATTGGACAGATCTTGATTGAGTCTGAACCCCCAGAAAATGTCCCCTCTGGACCAGTGACTAGAGCTGCTCCTAAGAAAAAAAATCAAGAAAGCCTGCACCCATAGAAGCTGAGCTAAAATGTTCCCCTCCACAAGTCCCAGTTGAACATGACTGTCATTCCATATCAGAGGAAAGTTAATGTGGCCTTGAATACTACCCTTCTTATGAACTGAGTCAATTGTTTCGGGGCAATCCCCTAGTCAATCCTGGAGATGAAGCTGGGCCTTCTGGACTGTCTGAGCCCCCAGCTATGTCCCTGGAGCCAATGCTCCCAGAAAGTGAAGTGCAAAGCATCAAGTCAGATGATATGGAATCATTGTGCATGGTTGAACTGCTCGAGTTTTCAGAGGAGGAAAATGATGGACTGGGACGAACTGGTGATATACCAGAAAAAGAAGAGCATGTTGAGTGCCCTGATAGTTCACTGCCAGTGTCAGAAAACTCCCCATGTGAACCAAGTGTTGTGGACTCAGATATTGCAAATCCTGGAGCTGAAAGTGCCCCAAGTTCTAGCCTTTCTACCCCAATGGAGACTCCCCTGGTGAGTAAAGACAGTGCTGAGAGTGAGTCTAACAATGTAGAGACTGTAACAGCTCCCCCAAGAAGGACTGGTCGAGAGGTGAGGCCTGTTTAAGTTATGAGTCCCTGGGCAGACCTGTCGACCTGCTCCTTAATGTGGTCCATAAGGGAGTCTACGTGACCCCAAGCTTGTTGCCCAAACTAAGCCTGGGAAATAATTCCAGATTACTTGTATTGCCCCCTGAGTATGGTGCCCCTGCCCCATCCAGCCCCAAGGTAGCTGATAGGGAAGGGTCCCCTCTATCCAGGTTTCATGTGCAGGAAGTAATGATCTGATTTAAAAATGTTTGTATGTGTAATGTTGTATAACCAGTAGTAGAATGTATAATACAATATAAGTATATATGACAAAGATTTAATATGCTAATTGTTGTTTAAAAGGGATGCAAGTTTAAACTGTTCTGCCTTAAAGTGATTTAAGGGGTATCTACTTGATATGGATGGCAAGTTTTTTCAGGCCAGGAAGGGTGTAACCCCCCTGCAAATGGTGGTTCCCAAAAGTCTTCCAGGAGCTGCCTAAGTGCTCCCAGCCTGAATGGTGTTCGGCGTTTAAGCAGTTTATCTGTGAGTGTTTTTAGAGCCTCTGGTACTGTCTTTTTAAGAGCAGTCTGCTTGCAGACTTCATTAGTTTGTATGGGAGGTACTGTGTATTTAATACTCGAGTCCCAACTTGGCCACTGAGCAAATCGCTCTGTTTCTGCAGTCGCTATATGCGCAGAGGGAGCCCTTTCAAAAGATTTTAACTGTTTGCCTGAAACCAGTTAGACTGTTAAGTAGAATGTAGTTTGTCTAACCTGCCTTTCTTGCAGCTGGGACTCTGTGTGTTTTGCCCCTCCATTTTGGATCTGAATTGTTGAATAGATCCAATCAGTACAGGGGGGCCCTTTAAAATGGGGTTTGTTCGGACCAACCAGAATCAGGACTCTCTTGGGAGACGGCTTACCATGAGGAGATATAGCTAGTAATTCTGGGAAGTGAAGTTCTGGACCTTGGCACCTATTTGTGCCAATGGGAGAGTTCTGAGTGACTGACAACTGAGTCCACCAATTAGACCGGGTGGCGCCCAAAGGGAATGCCCTGCCTTGTGTCTGGACAGATCAGATCCATTGTGAATGTGATGAGAGAAGGAGCTCCGAGCTTCTGCGCTGCATAGTTTCGCGCAGGAAGCACATGGGGGGCCTAAAGTCGGGTGGCATGTTGCCAATTTGATTCAGAATAAATCTGAGCCTACAGAGAGGAAGAGAGGCTGAAAGAGTGGGAACCAGGCTCACCCTGTAGAAGACTGGAGAAAACTGCTTAATCGCGCTCGGTCTGTCAGGAAGTGAAGCTGCAGTGTGAACTCCCAGGATTAGCAGTAAGTGCGATCGGGACCTGAAAGCAGCTGCCTGGTATAGTAATTTCCTTTACATATAAATGTGTGGAATGCTTGTGAGGAACAGCTAAACGGGTTCTCTTGTCCCCATGCGGTGTAGACTAAAAACCAAGTGAATGTATGCGGACTGAATCCGTCTGCTGATCAAAGCTGTGTGCCTGGCTTGTAGAATTTCATATCCCTGCTGTGTGTGGGAGTCTGGCAATCCAGAACCCCCATCTGCGACAGTTTTCAGCATTGAATCTGTGAGTACAAATCAAGGTAGCTCCCTGCCATCTGTTTATCAAATTGCAAGTGTGTCATCTAATTATTGTGGTTCCACTTCTTCATGGACTGAGCCATCCGGCTCTGGATTACAATTGGGTGTTGTGCATATTTTCTTCTACAGGGCCCTTTTCCATCTGCACCTGCTGGCCACCCTTGGGCAACGGACCTGGCTAGCACCCCCCCAACCTGGTTACCCAGAGTGTGACTTTCTAGACCCTGTAATGTGCACAGTATTGTGATCTTGTGCTGCTAATTAACCTGATTTCCCCCTCCCGTGTTATTGTCCCCCTAAATAAACCAGATTTGATGTTGTTAAATGTTAAACTGTCTGAAGTGTCAGTACCTACTTATCAAGCATTGTAATGGTTGGTGTATGCTGATTAACCTTATTTTACAGGGGGTCCTCAGAGACGAACCTCAGAATCAGCCTCGAGGGTAAGTGGTATTCTATGATTGAACAGTGTGTACATGTGGGGTATTGGGACTGTAATGTCTGTGCATTGTGTGAGCCACTAGAAGGGATAAAGGGGGTCTCAGTGTCCCAGAGGTCTGTGACCAAACTAGTCTAACCACTACAAACCCTGCCTCTGGGTGGAGGCACCCACCATAGAACCTAGGCTCCTCAACCTGTCAGTAGTCAAGCCAGCAGGGTTAGTAGCCCTTGGGATAGTGCCACCTGGGGGTTACACAAGGAAGGCAGAGGTGGTGCTATGTCCTTTGCAAAAGCCGTGTTGCTGTGGGCACTGCAAGTTGTATTTCTCCAAGTACTCCACCAACTGGTCTGCGACGATTCTTTCAAGAGCTTTGGATAAAGGGGGTAGGATGGAGATGGGCCTGTAGTTACAGTGTAATGTCCTATCCCCAGACTTGTGTATTGGGGTCACCAGGGTGGACTTCCACTTGAGCGGGAACTGGGAGAGTGTGAGGGACCAGTTAATAATCTTGGTAAGAGGGTGCAGGACATTGTCAAGGGTTAGGGCGATGAGCTTCAAGTCAAGTGTGTCCCCACTTGATCTGGATTTTCCGAGCACCTTGATGAGGTATTTTTTGGCATCCCTTTCAGTAACTGCCTTGAAATAGAAATGTGGATGATTTGTAGCCCGAGTCTGTTGATATCGGGAGGCCGTGGTTGGTTGGTGTCAAAGAAGTTAGAGGGAAGCACATGGCTGAGTGAATGCCAGATTGAAAGTATTGGCAATTGTGGTGGGGTCCAGGGTGTTGCTGTCATCAACCTTTAGCATATTAGGAGTTGCTTTGGACTTTTTCTTTGTCACTTCAGAGAGACTTTGCCAGAATTTCCTTCCATCCGACCATGAGTTTGATAGGGTGATCCTGTAGTAACTGGCTTTTTCAGTGCGGATAAATCTGGTACAGGCATTCCTGGTGGCCCTGTATGCCTGAAAGTCTGCTTGGTTGCCAGAGGCTGTAGCACAAGCCCATAGCAGGTCCCAAGCTTTTAGTTGGTCTAGGAGTTTGTCTGTGATCCAAGGGTTGTCAAGGCCTTTAATTTTGCGTTTCTTAAAGGGAGCATGGATATCACACACTGCATTGAACTTTGAGGTGAAGTGCAGCATCAACATCCAGAGCGGTGTCAATCGGTGACCAGTCTTGTTGTCGCAGGAGTGCCTTATGTGGTGCAAGGTGTCCCTTGATTAGCATCCGACTGTTGATAGTTTTTTCGGGGGGTTTATTGAATTTATTTGACCATATGCACTGGACTGGGGAATGGCCACTAATGGCATCAGGGAGAACTGTAGTGTGGCTAATACGGTCAGGGCAATTTTAGAGAACTCAGTCCAGTAAGGTACTGGTCCCTGTTCTATAGTTGATCCTAGTGGGTGAGGTAACTAGCTGTGTAAAATGTGCAGCTGCCAAGGCATCCTTGTAGTTGCTTGCAATGGGGGAAAGCCAGTTGACATTATAATCTCCTAGCACTATAACTTCTAAGTTAAGCTTTAGACTACTGATGCAAGTAAGGAATGGGTTCAGGCTTGTTGTTGTAAGTTTGGGTGGAATATATACAGAGGCTATTATCAGAGCTTTGTTATGGGCCCTAAGAATGACTTTAATAGCAAGGACCTGAAGCTCATCTCCATTAATGGGTAGGGTCAGGGCATGCCCTGTCATAGAATCTTTAAGATAGAGGGCACAGCCGCCCCCTTTTTTGGATAGTCAATCCTGCCGAAAGATAGTATACCCAGGTATTGCCACAGCAGTGTCAGGGATAATTGGAGACAACCAAGTTTCGACTACAGATAGTACATCTGGGTTATGTTGTACTGTCCAGGAAGTGAGGGCATCTAATTTTTTGGTAAGGCTGCAGATGTTGATGCTAGCTAGTTAGAGGGTTTCTGTTCTATGTTGCTCACTGGGGGTAGCTAGGGGTGGTCCAGGGTTGGGGTGAACGTTGCCTGATATTAGCAGAAGTAGCAGTATTAGTCTTTTTAGGAGTTCCTTAAGATATCGCTAGTGACTGCTACGTGCACTTTTTCCCTTATACTTGTTCTTAGTTGTTGTCTGTAGTGACCTGACTCCCGATAGTATGAACAGGGAGAAACAGTTTGATGGTAGGGTCGACCGTGGGCACAGTAGCATGTTCATGTATCCTAGTATTTGGGAGAAGAGATGAGTGTTGCTGCAGCTGAGACTACCGGTAACCATTCCATTTCTGTGCAAGGAGCTATCAACCAGGCAATCAGAGGTTGGTTGCAGTGGGCATTTAAATATATTGGTAGTGTGGGATGGCAGTAGGGTCAGAAGGAGCAGGTGCAGCAGGAACAGGTTAGGTTAGGTTGCATTCTTGATGTAGTAATACAAACCACGTAGATAGTTATGTTCAGGGGATATGTAGTATAGTAAACTTGTCCAAGGTACCAGGAGTCAGATGATAAAAAGTAATCAAATCCACAGGAAATGGTGAACTAATGGGGACCAGAAAACTGTTGTTACTGTAGCTCAAAGACCCAGAATGTGTTAAATTCCTGAAGGTGATGAACATTGACCTGGGGCATATGCAGGATGTAAAAATCCTTTGTTAGTATCGTCCCTTTGTTCTCCAAAATGGTTGTGAATAGACCTCAAAGACAAACAAACATCCTTTAAGAACAAGTCACACGGAAATGTGAATTCAATGCAGCACTTCACAACTCAAGAGCTTGTATAACAGATTTACTGACCTTGGTTTTGCTTTTGATGGCTTCCTAAAAAGTTGATTTATGATGAGAATGCCAATACCTGGCAGTGATGTTTTGCAGTTTCTAAGTCCAGGAAATGTTCATAGATGTTATGTCCAAGAATGGTCCAGTTCCTCCAAGCAGAAACACATGAAAATCCACAAAAACTAAACTACTGACAAAGGCAAAATGAGGTCAGTTAATGCACCATTAACTTGGACATGCACAGAACCTCAATGGCATATCGTAAGCTGAGGGGATCCATGCTATGTCTATAAGGCATTCAAAGATGAAATTATTTGGGAAACATCTGGTCTCTCTAGAAGGGAAATGTCCAACAGAAGTACATGTAGACATCATTACCAGTTGAAGGGAGAGTTATACAAGACCTCTAAAAGAGGAAAATGGTTCAACCAGAGGGTTGTAGATTTATGGAACTCATTGCCTGAGCTGGTGGTGGGAGCACCTAGTACAGCATCCTTCAAGTTCCAACTGGACCCTACATGGGGGAAAGGAACGTAGAATACATCCACTGTTAGTGGCAAGTCACTAAATGGCTGATTCAGCTACATAGACTCGTAAAGCTTCCTATGAACCTGTGATTACTGGAAATGACTTTCCAGGATTTACTGAGTTAATCACAGAGTGAGTAAATCATGATGTTTCAGCAGCTGTCAGTACAAGAGCTCAGGCAAAGAAAAGTTCATATGGCAGGGAGTTATTTCCTTTTGGCGATTTTGATTCGGACTTGTTTGAGCATAGCTCCAAGATACGGAAGTTCAGGAAAGAAAGAAGACACCTGAAGAAACAGTGGCAACAAAAGACTGATGGACACACCAAATAGTTCTTACCTAAGCATTTACTTGGTCCCCAACATGGTCCACTCTCTATCCAACTACAGCGCTCCAAATCCCTGTGCAGTCTTTCAGTTAGCCTCTATTCTTGCACCTCTCATATGGATGCCTTTGTTTAGATGTCCTCCTTTCTGGGATAGCAACTCCTTAGACCTTAATGTTATTTCTACCAACATGCTTACTCCATCCAACCCCTTGCCACCTTTCCCCTCTTTGTCTCAGATAAGATCACCTACCACATTGCATATACACTCTGTAACTCCTCTCCTCTAAACCACTCCCTGCCCACCCCTTTCTTTCCTCATAAACTGTGGTACCTGCTCCTCCTATCACTAATGCTGGCAGGAGATACTGAACTCAATCCAGGTCCGGCTGGCTACTTCTCCCATAATGATTCAGCTTGGAAAGACTTTAAGGGGCTGCGTATTGTTCACCTAAATATCAGGAGCCTTCCTCATAACTTAACTGAACTAGAGGGTCGGGCTACTCAGTATAACCCTGACATCTTGTGTCTGTCCGAAACCTGGCTAAAACCCTCCATCCCTGATCATCTGTGCATCTTACCCAACTACAAAACACTCAGTCAAGATAGACCCACATCAACACGTGGTGGTGGTGTTGCAATCCTCTTTAAACCTCACCTATCACTACAGTGAAATGGCTCTTTCACCCTCTCTCACTGTGAAGCCATTCACGCCACCCTTCAACTAGGCTCTAAGAAACTGCACATAGTGTGTGCCTATAACCCTCACACTGGTAGCATTGCTGGTCTCAAGAAATTCCTATCCCAGGTGGACACAGCCGTTGGACGAAATGAGATCCTCATAATGGGAGATCTAAATTTAAACTGGACTCATAAAGCTAGTCAGTCCTTTCACACCGTGGTACATGGCAATAACCTGCGCCAACTTATCAATGACCCTGCAAGGGTCAAGACCCCTCCTCGTTCCAGTACACTAATAGATTGGGCCCTTACAAACCACCATGACAGTATAGTTGCTAGTGGTACCCTGGCAGATACCATAAGTGATCACTCCCCAATTTTCTGCCTCTGGTGTTCTGCTAAACCACCATCTCCTCCTCCAAAACTTATCACTTTCTGCAATCTGAGCAATATAAATCAGGCACTTTTTATGCACGACCTCTCAATAATCAACTGGTCTCCCATCTTTGCCTCCTCAAATACTCAATCAGCACTTGACTACTTCCTTGCTAGGTTTGAATGTCTCCAGGACATCCATGATCCCCGAGTCACTCGCCGTATATGGGGTACACAGACCAAGTGGCTCACCAAAGATCTTCTTTCTCAACTCAGGGTAAGGGATAAAAGTTAGCAGCATTTCAAGGCCTCAAGGCTACAGGCAGATTATAATGACTATAGAGCTCGGAGGAATGCCTGCAAAAGGAATATTCGCCTAGCTAAAAGCTCATTCTGTAAGGACTTACTAATGAAATCTGCTGGTGACACCAAGAAATTCTGGTCTGTCATTAAAACTCTTCTTGGAGCCAAAAAACTCATCCACTACTAATGACATCTTGCTAAATGGTGTGCATTGTAATAATCCTGTGACCGTAGCTAATGCACTAAACAGCCACTTCTCTGACCTATCTAGCTACTCAGCCTCATTCCCCCCACTTCTAGTTCCGTGGACACAGAACCGGTGCTTTCTCATCCACCGTTCTGGTTTCGGACCTACGCCAGAACTGAAGTTCTAAAGCTACTACTCTCCATCCCCAATAGCACTAGCTCTGGTGCAGATGGACTGGAACCCAGGCTAATTAAAGTCATTGCCCCTCTTATTGCCTCCCCATTAACTAAAATCTTTAATTTGTCGATATGTGGCGGCTAGCTAGAATCACTCCCATCCTTAAGAAAGGTGATCATAAAGACATGTCTAACTACCGACCTATTGCCATTCTTTCCATGCTCAGTAAAATCCTGGAAAAATTAGTGGCATCCCAAACTATAGCATGCCTACAGGAGCATAACCTCCTCTCAGACTCCCAGCATGGTTTCCTCAAAGGCCATAGTACTTCCACTGCCATCCTAAAACTTACAACTGACATCTATGCTGCTATGGAAGCCGGTCTTTTGGCAGGTGATATCTACGTCAACTTAACTAAGGCTTTTGACCTGGATAACCATACCCGTCTCCTTACTAAACTCCGCTCTTTTGGTTTCTCCACCGAAACAGTTGCCTGGATCAGTAGCTATCTATCCAACCGGATGCAGGCTGTAGACTTTAACTCAGCCATGTCTAATCCTTCTCCCATACTCATAGGGGTTCCCCAAGGGTCCATACTTGGCCTGCTACTTTTCTCAATTTTCATAAATCACCTCCCATCGTTTGCACCAGCCTGCTCCTCCTTGCTGTATGCGGATGACCTCATCATTTACCAAGTGGTGGTAATATCGCTGATATTAACCACTCCCTAGCCATTGACTTCTTAAGCATTCAATCCTGCCTAATGGAAAACAACCTTTCCCTTAATACAAGCAAAACTCACTCCATGCTGCTCGGATCGCCAGCTAGACTCCAGGCAAATCGCAACGCCCTTCAAATATCGAGTGCCAATAGTTCCCCAGTAGTTGGTATCAGCTCCCTCAAATATCTAGGCATTCTCCTTGATGAATCCCTGGATTTTAACCTCCATATCACTGCCACCTGCAAATCTGTTACTGCCAAAATCGGAGGTGCCTACCGTACTAGCTGTGCCCTCACGCCATCTACCAGGCTTGCCGTAGCTCAAGGCCTGCCGCTCCCGGCCCTGGCCTATGGCTCCCTAACTGATGGTATAACTAGATCAGGCCTCCCCAAATCCCTTGCCTCCTTGCTGCACTCCCAAACTCCTTCCTATGGTCTCTGATCTAATGTCCATGCCCCTCTCTCCATCCCCAGAAGCAAAACCACTATGGGTACTCATGCTTTCTCTTATGCGGCCCCAAAGTACTGGAATTCCAACCCTCAAGCTATTCACCTAGCTCCTACGCATGCTGGCTTTAAGAAATTCCACTGTGAACATCTGTTGGCTTCAAATCCTTGTACATGTTTTCATCCACCTTAGCTCATTCATTCCTTCTATCCTCACCTGTCTTTTCCTGCACTCTCCCTCTTACCTTTTCCCTGCACGCCTTCTTTCCTTACCTCCCTTTTTCTCCCTGATCCCTACCACCCCTCCTTCTCTTCTACTTCTCTACGTTTTGAGCCTTGTGATGGCACTTACTGTATTTTGTACTTTTCCTGTTGTACCTAATACTGACTTGTACACACTTGTTTATATTTTGACTTTTTCCAAATGGTACTGTGTATTATTTTTTGACTTTGTCTAACTCTATCCACCCAGTTGCCTAGTTGTTTGTATTTTGACCATTCCTCTACCTTTTCCTTGTGCTGCGTCACATTGTACTGCTCATGTATTTTTCCCTTGTACTGTATTCCTCCCGGGTCGTGCCTGAAAATAGGCATCTCTATGCCTAGTGCACCCACCCGGTTACCAAAAGCAAATAAAATAAATAAATATACGAAAATGCTGAAACTAACTGGTAACTGATTGTACTTTTGTTTTTGAGCAAACTAATGATGTTTCTCTCCAAGGTTATTTTAAACAGCTGGGGTGAAACCAAAACAGGGTGAACCAATGTTTAAAAAATGTAATGGGTTACGGTAAAGAGTCTGAGTGAAACCTCAGACATAGGAACAGATAGAATAATTAGTTGTACCACAAAAGTACAGTATAGATCTGAGTTGTTACAGATAGCACATAATAATCCTATGGCTGGTCACTCGGGGAGGGACCGCTCCCTTCCAGATTGCTGTACAGATTTTACTGGCCTGGAATTCATGAAGTTGTTGCTTCCTATTACAGTTCCTGTGCTGAGCATCAGAAAGTAGCCCCAGTCACTAAAAAAGACAAGGTGCCTCTGGTGCCCCTACCCTTGATAAATGTGCCTTTTGAGAGAATTGCAGTGGATGTGGTTGGCCTCTTAGACAAAAGTAAAAAAGGTAATCAATTAATTTTGTAGTATGTAACTATGCTACTCGATACCCAGAGGCAGTTCCTATGCGTACTGTCACAGCCCCAAAAGTGGCAGCAGCGCTTGTCAACATTTTCAGCAGGGTGGGCGTACCTAAAGAGATCAATACTGATCAGGGTAGTAATTCTGGTACTGCATTACTGAAGGGAGCTGTACTGACTACCAGGTATTACTTGCCATAAGAACCTCCCCTTATCATCCTCAGACAGACGTTCTTGTTGAGCGTTTAAATCAAACCCTAAAATGCATATTAAAAAGGTTTATAAAAGGGGAAGGGAAATACTGGGACCAATACTTACCTCACTTGCTTTTTGCTTATAGAGAAGTGCATCGACATGTTTTTCACCATTTGAAATGCTGTATGATAGACAACCTAGAGGGCCGCTAGACGCAATAAAAAGAAACATGGAAAAATACCCCACTTAGAAACAATCTATTACATCTTATATGTGTGCCATGAGAAAGAAGCTGGCAGAATATGTTGAAATTGCCCATGCACATAGGGAAGAGAAACCCTGAAGCCACCTATAGGCTGGGAGGGGAGTTGCTGGCAGTCACAAGGGAAGAAAGAGACTTGGGCATCATCATCACTGATGACCTGAAATCATCCAAGCAGACCTCTAAAGCAGTAGGTAAGGCTAGGGGGATGTTAGGGTATATTAGTATGGGTATCATAAGTTGGAAGAGGGAGGTAATAATCCCCTCTTTACAAGACACTGGTTAGGCCCCATCTGGAGCACTGCGTGCAGTACTGGAGGCCACACCTTCACAAGGACATTAACCAAATTGAGGCAGTCCAGAGAAGGGCAACCAAAATGGTGCAGGGACTGCATCAGAAAACATATGAGGACAGATTAACAGAGCTCAATATGTATACCCTAGAGCAAAGGAGGGAGAGAGGTGATATGATCGAAACATTCAAACACCTTAAGGGCATTGACAAGGTGAAAGAGTCTAACATGTTTCAATATAAGAAAATAGCAGGACAAGAGGACACAGAATGAGATTAGAGGGAGGTCGATTAAGGGGTAATGTAAGGAAGTTCTATTTCACAGAAAGAGTGGTGGATGCATGGAACAGCCTACCTCAGGAAGTGGTGGGTATGAATACAGTGCAGGGCTTCAAACAGGCATGGGATAGGCATAAGGGAGCAATACAGATGAGTATAAATAGATAGGCCATTGACAGAGCAAAGGCCGATGGCACACTTATAAGGTAGAAAAGAAATGAGCAGACTGGATGGGCCTTGTAGTCCTTATCTGCCGTCAACTTCTATGTTTCTATAGTTATCAGGAAGAGGTCCAAACCCAGCAGAAGGCATATCATGACCATGGGGTTTAAAAAAATGGTTACTCACCTGTAACACTAGTTCTAGGAGTGGTACATGATGTTCATCCACACTTTCTGGCAGTGCTTTTCCCTTTTAAGACTGGCCGGAACATCTTCAAGCTGGCTCCTCCCACCCACCTGGGTAGTAACTCCCTCAGTACTGCCCTATGACATCAAATCTTGCCTGCTGGAAGCCAGACCAGTGTGCCACTTGCCAGGGGAGGTCAGGTGGTCGGCATGGATGAACATCATATACCACTCCTAGAAAGTACAGTTTCGTACTTACCATAATGGTAGATCTTCGAGAGGATCTGTTGCAGCAGGTACTACTCTTGGGTGTCTGCAGAGGACACTGATGTCAATGGTAACTTTCACTAGCAGTGTTGGCTGGGGGCAACCCACAATGACATCATCATGTCTGCGACTATAAATTTGTGGGTGGTTTCAAGCATCCTCAGTTCCCCTAATTAACATCTGATTGGTTGG
Organism: Neoceratodus forsteri; assembly: GCA_016271365.2. Lineage (NCBI taxonomy): Eukaryota > Metazoa > Chordata > Ceratodontiformes > Ceratodontidae > Neoceratodus > Neoceratodus forsteri. The sequence continues at coordinate 76,244,861 of CM028133.1, read as the reverse complement.
GGTTGGCCCTCGGCTGCGCCTTGGGCCATCCTTCCCCCCAGCCAATCGTTAATCTCCAGGAAATGATCGACTGTTTGGTCATTATTGCTTAAGTCAATGCTGACAGCAAAGGGCTACTGTAAAATGGACTAAGATGGCAAATGTCCAGCAAGACATTATTAAATGCACACATAAAATAAAAATATCTATCTATCTATCTATCCACATGTTACTAAAACTAAAAACAAAATCAAATAAACAAAGGCTGGAGGAGAGGAAGCGCCTAGGTCGTCGGGGGCCACAGACAGCTGTTGAGGGGGCTGTGTGAGGATGTGGGATAAGGATAGAATGTCCACAAGATGAGTAGTATCTCCAAACAAGAAATTTATTGCAGTGGAATAAACAAAAACGGACTTCAAATGGCAAAAATAAAATAGAATCAAAGCAAAACAAAATTCTCCACAGTTACAACACTGGGTAGATATTCTAGTAGGCTCTCTAGGACACAGCTAGGATCAGCACCCCAGCACCAACTAAGCTTTGAAAAGGAGCTCTTTTTATATATAGACCGGTCATGTGATGAGCAAAGCTCCACCCCCTTTCTCTTAATAGAGGAGAAAATGCTTTATTCTCTTGAAAACAACTGTATATATTTACAATTCAAACTTCAGTAATATTCAAAATATCCCCAATAGATTATAACACAATAATAGCTATACTGCAGTTAAGCAAAGTTTCATCGAAGAGAGCACAGCAAGTGGCCATGCCTCCTGGTCTGCAGTATAAAGACAGGAAGAATAAGGCTGGCCAGTTCTAAAGAGCTTTACAGACCAGCGGGTGTGACCAGAGCACAAACTGCAGAGGCTGCAGCATGCATTTCAACATTGTAATGCAGGCAAGCAACTCCTCTTTCTTTCTTTTACTCAGGGGTTTTTCTCTGTTTCAAAAGCAAGCATACTTTTAAACTAACACATTCTCTTTTATTTCAGACTCGTTTGTATTCCCTGATAACTTTTCATTAAGTAAAAACTTCCTATTAACAGTAGCACCCTGTTTAAAAAACAAAGCAGGGATGAAAAAGTAAACAGGAGTCCTTGACCCAGCTTCTTACAGTGAGTTGCTATACTTTTGCAGCTGACGGCAGGAAAAAGTGGCTGCAAAGAAACCAAGCCCTTGTATTTTTATTTTACACCCGAAAAGGTAAAAGGTCCTCATTCTAATGCAGCACAAAGTGCATCTGTTTATTTCCAGCAGAAGTGTTTTTACATACTTAATACCTCAGGGAGTTGCTTTTCTCTCCAATTGCCTACTCCCAGAACTTAAGTGGTGGTGTACATTAGCAATGGACTGCGTGGAATGTGCAAGATTTGTGACTGTCAGGCAGTGGATCATGGGCAATTATGCTCGGAAATTCAGTGGTGTAAAATGCACAACCTTACAGGAAAGGAGACAAGGTATAGAGAAAATAGCTGCTGGTAGCCTACCGGAGACTGGGGAAATTAAGCTTAGAGCAGAGAACACAGAAAAAAGATACAAAAGAATAGCATGGGGGGTGGGGTGCTGTTGCAACGGCTTGAAATGGAAAAAGAAAATGTAAGATTACACGCCACCCTCTTTACAGGCGGTTTGTGGCCCCTCGGCCTTATGTCGTGCATCACTGGAGTAGAGGAACGGGGAGGTGCATATAAAATGTCCCGCTACATTAGGGATAGAGCATACATAGAGTGACCTTTCTGTCCAGTTTAATGGAATAGTAAAGAGGTAGTTGATGATTGTCCAGGAAGAAAAAGAGGTCGACCTCCGGTGTGCCCCAAAGATGGAATATGTTCTGAAGTACTGAGCTGTGCAAGGTCCATTCATGACCTTGAGAACGACGACTGAGATGGTCTGCCAGGACATTCTGGGCTCCTGGGATGTGGACTGCCACTAGAATGAGTCATTGGCTTAGGGCTTCCTCCCAGACTCAAACTGACTCCCTGCAGAGAAGTTCTGATTGTGTGGTCCCTTGCTTGTTTATGTAACAGACCACTGATATGTTGTCTGTCTGTAGTAAAAGCTGACTGGGTTCCAGATGTGGTCTGAATGTCTGGAGTGTGAGGCGAACTGTTCTCATCTTGAGGATGTTTATGTGGAGGAAGGATGTGTTCTGATCCCAATGACCTTGTGTCTGGTGGGGGCCCCATTCGAGGGTGGAGGCATCTGTGGTCAAGGTTTGGGTTGGAGGGGTGATTTGAAAAGGGACTCCTTGATTCAAGTTGGATTCTATTGTCCACCAAGTCAAGGCACTGCGGAGTGCTGGAGTGACCTTTATTTGGTCCTTGAAATCTGCACATTTTTGTCGCCATTGATGGTATAGAGCTCACTGGATTGGATGCTTGTAGAGTCGTGTGTGTGGTACAGTGGAGATGGCGGCTGCCATGTGGCCTAGGAGGTACACAGCCTGACGTCCTGTCATGTGTGTCACTGACTGATAATGGGTGGCCAGAGACATTTGTTTTCAACATCTGTTCTTGGGAAGGAATGCTCTGCTAGTTGTGTGTCTAAGGTAGCCCCTATGTATTGTAATCGTTGGGTTGGGCTTGGGTGAGATTTTGGTGAGTTTACCATAATGCCTAGTTCCTGGAACAGTTGAAGGGTGGCGTGTAGGGATTGCAACAAGTTTTTCTTGGTTGAGGCCATTATGAGTCACTTGTCCAGGTAGGTAAATACGAAGTGCCCTTGTCTTCTTAGGGCCACTGCAACCACTGCTAGGCATTTTGTAAATATTCTTGGTGCAGAGGAGAGGTTGAAGAGCAGAGCCTGGAACAGAGAGTGATGTTCCAGGAGCTGGAAACATAGGTACCGATGGTGTGCTGGATGGATGGGAATACGGAGGTATGCATCCATCATGTCCAAAGCCAATCTCCCTGATGTAGTAGGGGAATGATTGAGGCTAGGGTGACCATCCTGAATGTTTTGTACTGGATGTATAAGTTCAGTTCCCTTAAATCTAGGACCGGACGTAGGTCTCTGGTGCATTTTGGCACCAGGAAGAAATGGAAATAGAACCCCTTTCGTTGTTCCCCTGGTGGCATCGGTTAAACTGCATTCTTGTGTATGAAGGACATTAGTTCCTCTTGAAGGATCAGTGCATGATCTGGTGGGTACACTACAGAATGGGGAGAATGGGATGGAGGGGGGAGGTAAACTCTAGTGTATGTCCTGTTTTTATTATCTGTAGGACCCACTTGTCTAATGTTATGTTTTGCCAAGCCAGTAGATGGTATAGGAAACAACCTCCAACAACCTCCAACAGCTTCCGAGACTGGCTGAAGGACGCTGTCCAGGAACTCTAGAGAGTCACAAGGTTTGGGGGGGTTCTGGCCACCACTGTAGGGGTGGACCAGGGTCCTTTGGACGTGGGTGCAGGGGTGCGAGTTGTGGATTGACTTTGCTGTCATCCCCTGTTGGATTGTCGGGCATTACCACATTGGGTGACCTGCCCGTCAAAACTGAAAGGGTTGGTAGTACATCTTTTGTCCTGCAGGCTCAGACAGTCACATATGGTACATACTATGTACTGTCTATAAAGTTCATCCTGATGCCTGAAGGTCATCGAGGGTAGTTTAAGTGTCTGATCCAAATAATTTGTAGCCATTAAACAGGGCGTTCAAAATAGTTTGTTGAACACTGGGGATGAACTCTGATACGTGAAGCCAGGCTTGTCTGCGAAGTTACCCTCATAGCAGATGTTCTAGCAGATGTATCTACTGTGTCATATCCTGCCCTGAGTAAGTGGCGGGAAAGGGCAGTGCTAGTAGAAAATGTAGTCAGGAGCTGGTCCTTTTCAGTGGATTGAGGGAGCTTATTTGCAACCTCAATCGCTGTGGTCCAGAGAGTCTTTTGATATTTTAGCATGTGGCCTATGTAGTTCAGGATGTGTAGCTTCATAGTGGCAGCCTGGTAGATTCTTTTGCCCATGTAGTCTAAGCGCCTGGATTCCCTGTCTGGGGCAAGGGAGCTGAGATGTTAAGGCTGCTTTGTTCTGTCATGTGTGGTATTGATAACTATTGAGTCAGCCTGTCGTGCGGTAGAGATGAAAGGATGATCTAGTGGTGCCTGGTAAAGGCAATCTGCTTTTCTGGGAACTGGTGGCACTACAGACAGGAGGTGTCAGGTTGCCAGAACTGCATCCTGATATGCCTGGATTAAGAGTGGGACCACAATAGAGGGGTCTTCCAGTAGTTCCAGGCAGTCCGCCATGTTACAGCAGTGTTTATCCTGTTCTAGTGGTGACACTCATAACCTTTTGAATTTGTGACATCATTTTTAAAAAGGATGGGTCATCAAGAGGAAAGGCTGGAGTGTACAAGCTGGGATCCTCGTCAGTGGAAGATATCATGGAGGCACTAGAGGAAGGGTGAAAGCCATCCCCTTTCTCAATGCCTTCTTTTTACTCTTCTTCATAGTCTGGAAAGTATTCTTCTTCCAGAGACTAGATAGAAGGAGCAGGGAAGGGGTCCCTATAGGACGACTCCTTTCTAGGTCTCTTATGTGGAGAAGGTGAAGGAGAGCATGGGCCCTGACTTTGAGGAGGCTGAGATGGCGGTGGTGCCTGCATACCCTGCATTACTTATAACACTGTTTGTACTACAGTGGCAATTCTGATGGATGAAGCTGTCCATGAATGTGGGGCAGACCTTCCAGCAGTATTAGAGCTGGTGATAGGTACAATGGAGGGAGATGGACATGGTTGATGATGCAAGTAAGATCCTGAACCATAAGGCATGGTGCCCCTGAACGTGTCAGCCTGGCCCCAATGTGTAACTGTCTGAGAGGGAGGCAGTAACTTTGGGATCACAGTTAAGGAAAATCCCTTTTCCTTAATGACATACCCCAAGGTTGTCATTGGCAGGGATTGGAATGGAGATGCAGCAGAATGCTGAAAAGCATGCGATGGTGGCAAAGTATCCAGGCCCCTGGAGGAGTGGGCTGCCATCGACGAGTGACTAGTGGACGCGGTGGGAGTTGTCGTAGTCACTACAGATAAGGCTGCAGCAAGAGCTGTTGGTGAGAGGACTGGGAGGGTCATCATCAACGAAGGCCTGGTTCAGTCTTGAGAGGTTGCCAATGGCCTGTCAGAAGCAGAAGCCATCGTCGAAGTCTTACCTTTGGACAAAGAGCATGATCAATCCTTGTCCTTATGCTTGCGTTTTGTTGAGTGTTTGTGCGATGACTGGGAGGCTGAAGTAATCAACGAGGGATTTAAGGGATGGGTCCCTTTCTCAAGGAAAGCAAGCTTTTGTTCCATTAGATAAGATTCTATCACCTGAAGTCATCGACAATGGGTAGTTTGGTTAAACTCTTGACAATGTATGGAGGAGGATATGATGTGTGCAGCCCCCAGGCAACATACGCAAACCAAGTAGTTGTATCTGTAAATTTTTCTACCACAATGGCACCTTCTGAATAGAGAGACCAAATTACATATTCAACATCAAAGAATAAATGAATGGAAAAAAACGTTCCAGCTCTGTTTTCTTGTCGAAGTCTTAGTCGACCACACTAAGCACGAAAGCTAAACATGCAGCGAGCTGAGAGACATTGGGAAAAAGAACTGAGGATGCTTGTAGCCGCCCATATATTTATACTTGCAGACATGATGATGTTGTTGTGGGTGGCCCCCAACCAACACTGCTCGTGAAATTTACCATTGACAGCAGCGCCCTCTTGTGGACACCCAAGAGTAGTATCTGCTGCAAGAGAGACCCTCGAAGGTCTACTGTTACAGGTGAGTAACCTGTTTTTCTAGGGACATGGTTATGATGGTCTATCTATACTTTCTGGCAGACTCCTAGCAGTTCTCTGGGAGGAAGGGAAAGGCACACACACCCTACTTGGGAAATGGAGACTGGAGAACTGAGGCCCCAAAACCAGCATCCTGGCATGACCCAAGGTCGATGTGGTAGTGGGAAATGAAGGTGTGTGCTAACCTCCAGGTAGCAGCCCAGCCGATCTCCTGGATAGGGACATCCCAGGAAGCAACCAATGAGGAAGCAGTACGTCTGGCAGAATGAGCCCTAAGCCCTATGGAAGGCTCCCTACCCGCCAACCTGTAGTAGAGGTTGATGCAGGATACAATCCACCTGCCAATGAACTGCTTAGCTGACAGTCTGCCAGGTGTGGCTTCAGTGTAGGTGACAGATAACTAGCAAACCACTGCCCAAACTCCAGCCGTGTGCTCCTTATAATAGGCCAGCACTCATCACAGGTCCAAAACATGGAACGTGTGCTCAGCTTCAGATGTGTGGTTGGTGAAGTATACCAGGCAATTAATCACCTGGTTAAGGCGAAACTCAGAAACAACTTTTGGGAGGAATTTCAGGTTGGGGCGAAGGACAACCTTGTCCCTGTGGAAGACCAGGTAGAAAAAATTACTCATCGTAGTAATCTTCTTTCTTCCAAGGGGTCCTTTAGCATTAGTAACTATAGCAGTTAGCTAGCTAGGTGGAACTGCCCCAGAGGTATGCCTTTAAGATAATTAGCATAATGAGCTTGGTCATCAGCCAATCAGAAAAAAGGAGGGGGAGTGTGCTGAGAGGGAGCAGCCTAAAAGGCTTCAGAATTTTTTTGGAAGATAATGGGCACATGCCCCCAAAAGTGAACCAACAGGATTCAAAAGACATGAACATGTCCAAAACCAGAACAGCTATCAACAACTTGAGCTCAAAAACTCTTTAATAAAAGACCAATTTTGGTGACAAAACTGAGAACAGAGCCTTTCTCCTAAAAGGTGAACTGGGGAGGAAAGGCAGGAGCTTACTGATGCTAAAGGACCCCTTGGAAGAAAGATTACTACGATGAGTCATTTTTTTTTTTTCTTACCCCAGGAGTCCTTTAGCATCAGTAACTACAGCAGACTATCGAGCAGTGCCAAGTGGGAGGTTTGCAGGGAACCTATTTAGGAAATTGTTGAGTATGTAGAGACCAGTGGGGCACAGTACCAAAGGCAGCATGGATTCACAGCAGGAAGGTCATGTCAGACGACTCTAATAGATTTCTTTGACTGGGTGACCATAGTAGTAAACCAGGGAGGGGCTGTGGACATGGCCTATCTAGACTTTAGCAAGGCATCTGACACAGGCCCACACAAAAGATTAATAAACAAATTAGCCAGCCTGGGAGTGGCTCCTAGGGTGGGTGCCTGGATAAAACACTGGCTGGTCAACAGGACACAGGAGGTAATAGTAAGCAGAGTCAACTCCGAAGAAAGGGGGTTACTAGTGGGGTACTGCAGGGTTCAGTACTGGGTCTAGTCCTTTTTAGTATCTTTTTAAGTGACATTGCAGATGGACTGGAAGGAAAAGTATGCCTCTTTGCAGATGACACAAAGATCTGCAACAGGTTTGATACACAAGGGGGTATGGAAAGGATGAGAAGGGACTTGGCAAGGTTGGAGGAATGGTCAGAAGTATGGCAGCTTGGATTCAATGCAAAGTAGTGCAAAATAATGCACCTGGGGGAAAAACAACAGGGAAGAGTACACAATGGGGGGTAGTAACAACAACAAGCATTTGTCGATGCCGAATGTTTGCTTGCTGGCATTAGCAGTGGAATTGCAGGAGTTAGACAAATGCAGTATAGGAATGGCACTGATGTATTGAACTGACGCTAACTCCACCCTCACCCTGCAGAGATGGACAGGCACTGGGATGTACCTTTGGGTCGTCACCCATGACGGTCACGACATTTCACCTGACCCTAACCTTCAGACACTGCCAAGTGTCGAGGTGTGCCTTGGGGTGTTTGGGCTTTACATTTATGTCATTCCACAAGGAAATACGCTAAAATAGGTGCAGTATAGGAGAATGGGGTGAACTCTGGGGGCAAAGAGTCCAAGGCACACCTCGATGCCGGTCACTGGCTGCAGGGTGGGGTTGGGGGTGGGGGTGGAATGGCATGAGTATTACTATCGACAATCGCAAGTCACACCCCTGATGCCTGTCAGTCCCTACAGGGTAGGGCATTATGGTTGAAAACCCTAATGCCCTGGGCGTTTCTTGGTATTTTTACTCCAAGCTTTCCAGATGGGCATTTTGTGACCCCACCGCATGAACAGTGACATTATCAGTTCGTTAGGTGAAAGGTGATTTTGCACAGTGACTGCGCCATTTGGCGCCACAGGTGCGAAAACACATTTCGAACAAAATGTGAAAAGTCACAGGTGTACTGTTCATGAGGAGGTGTAAAAAATGGCATTGTTGAAAATCTGGCGTGAAAATATACATAAACTGGTGAAGTCACGAGCATGCGTAGAAACTGCGCAATGTACACCAATAATGTAATTAGTTTGAGGATTTTTTATAGTAGATTTTCAGCATAGGCATTTTGGGACCTATGCTCATGACCAGTGTCACTGAGATTTTCTTAATCTGTCCCAAACACTAATTTCCCACAGTGACCGTGCTATTCTACGTCAGAAGTGCAAAAACACATTTCGCAAAGGGTGTGAAAAATGACACCCGTACTGTTCATAAGGAGGTGTGGAAAAATGTCAATGTTGAAAATCCGGACTGAAAATATTACAAATTTGTGAACTTATGAGGGTGCATGGAAATGCGCGATGCATACTCATAACACGGTTATTTTATGGACTTTTGTCTCCAAATTTTCAACATAGCCATTTCAACACCCTCTGCTCATGAACAGTGTCACTGTGACTTTTTTTTAATGTATCCCGACATTTATTTCGCACACCGACTGCGCCATTGTGCGCTACATGTATGAAAACACATTTTAGGTGAAATATGGAAAATGACAGCTATACTGTTCATAAGGAGGTGTGGTAAAATGGCAATGTTGAAAATCTGAAGTGAAAATATTAAAAATTCTCAAAGTTACGAGCGTGTGTAGGAACGGTGTAACGCACGCTCGTAAAACAGTCATTTTTGGGAATTTTTTCACCAAATTTTCAACATACGGTTTTTGGGGGCCTACCTCATGAAGTGTGATACTGTTATTTCATTAATCGGTCCCGAAAGGTGGTTCTACACAGTGACCGCAAAATCACCTTTCGGGACTTAATAACAAAATGGCGGTGACTGAGTTCTTGAGGTGGGGCCTCAAGAACCCCATGTTGAAAATCTGGTGAAATAATTCCTAAAAATGGCCAAGATATGCACCAAAGTTGAAAGAAAACTATTTATGCCATTACATAGCTTACTGGCTTCAGTTCGCAGTCAGCTCTGAAGAGTGCAGACATGTTTCCGGTCCACCGAAGATCATCGCGCTGGGCTCCAGAGGTAAGTATGGGGTCGGGGAGGGGGTGTGGGTAGGTGGGTGGGTGCTGGTTGGAGGAGGGAGGTAAGACAGACAATGAGGGACCGTTTTTTCTTACAGTTTTTTTTTCCTTTTTTACGAAGACGATGCAGGACTTTTGCCATACTGGGATGGGCTCCTAGCATGGCAGCTGGAAGTTTGGAGGAGGGCAATGGAGCCAATGGGGGATTGGGCACCCAATGGACTTTTGCCACGCTGTGGTGGGATCCCAGCGTGGCACCTGGAAGTCTGTTTTTGGGGGGGTACAGTGGAGCCGATGGGGAACTGGGCACTCCCGGCTATACGGACTTTTGCCATGCTGGGGTGGGCTCCCAGTGTGGCACCTAGAAGTCTGTTTTGAGGGGGGGACAGTGGAGCTGATGGGGGATTGGGCACCCTCGTCGACCATACAGTATGCGGGACGGAGGCGCATGAGCATGCTGGGGTGGGCCCCAGCATGCTATTTGGGTGTTTGTGGGGGAATAAATGGAGTTGTCTGTGCCAGCTGTTCAGATGCAGTGCTGACGTGTAGGCACTTTGCATACTGCTGACGGCAGGATGCAAATTGCCTACACGTTACCACCGCTGATTTGCAGTCATTTGCTTTGAACTGTATGCCACTGCATCTAAACTGCTGTCATAGCTCGGACGTTTATTGGTGCGGTGAGGCTGCGCCTGCAAGAAGGAGCAGGGCACTGGAAGCGGGGTGGCACACCTATGGGAAACTTGTATGGTGGTACTATGTTTCTTGCACGTCTGTGCAAGCAAACATAAAAATGGAAAGGGGCCTGGGGGTAATCATATCAGATGACCTTAAGGTTTGCAAGCAGAGAAGGCAGTAGGGAGGGCTGGGGGGATGCTGGGATGTATAGGGAGAGGCATCACCAGCAGAAAACAGGAAGTTGTTATCCCTCCCGTACAGACAGTTGGTGAGACCCATCTGCAGTACTGCATCCAGTTCTGAAGACCCAGTCTCCGCAAGGACATAGACAGGATGGAGGCAGTCCAGAGGAGGGCAAGTAAAATGGTGCAGGGTCTGCACCAGCAGACATATGAAGAGAGACTTAAGGAGTTTAATATGTATACCCTTGAGGAAAGGGGGGGGAGGGACATGATAGAAACTTTTAAGTACCTCAGCAGAATCAACAAAGTCCAAGAGGGTAGCATCTTTCAGAAAAATAGATGTGCAACAACAAGGGGACACAATTTAAAGATGGGGGGGGGGCAGTTCAGAGGCAATGTGAGGAAGTATTTTTCATAGAGGGTGGTGGATGCATGGAACTTCCTTCCTGAGGAGATTGTGGGGTCAAAAACAGTGGGGAAATTCAAGAATGCATGGGACAGACATAAGGCAATTCTGTTGTGGGAGTAGGAAGAAGTAGGCTGTTGGTTAACTAGGAACTACAGCTTATCCAATAGGCAGGGAAATGGGCAGACTAGGTGGGCCAAGTGGTCCTTATCTGCTGTCAAAAGTCTATGTTTCTAATTGTTGAGGATTTGCTGTTACTGCTCAGAAAAGTGCCACTTGTGCTTCTGCAATCTTGTTTTTTTCTTTTTAAAAATTTATTTTTGTTCCCCCTTAAATTCTCTGTAGTTCTACGGCAGAAGGGAGGTTGTGCCTTTGGCTCCCCCCCCCTCCATTCAGCCAACTAGGCCGGCTGCTGCCCCCCTCGTCCCAGACCCATGCTCTGACCTCCTGATCGCAACCCTTCCTGGTTGCATCGTGGCGGGTACGTACCCCACCACCGCAGATCCAGGAGGGAGCTGTCTCGCACAAGACTGCAGCGATGCTGAAGAGCAGCCTTCATGCTGCCGGAGATTTTTTCTGGTCTGGTTCCCCTGCCAGAGGAGGCGTGCAATGATGCCAAGGGATGGAGCATGCACGCTACCGTACGCTCTCCTCCCTCCCCTAGCTACTGCAGCATCGGCAATGTTGCCCCCTAGCTGCATGCCGACTGCTGATGACCCCCCTCCCCAGAGAAGGAGAGCAGTCCTCTGGACACTCGATCCCCAACCCTGCCAACCCCAGGTGACCCGTGCTTGTTCTCAAACACGGGTCGCCAGCATAGCGTGAGGTGTGTCGTCCAGCGTCTCAACCCTCAGCGCCACTGGGCCGGCAATAAAAATGGAAATCTAAAGAAATCCTACCCGGTAAGGAATGACAAAAACCTGTATTTAGGTCTCAGTCACATGCTTAGTAACATTATTGTACTATTATTTGCTATTATTGATTTCAACCTCAACATTTCTAGTACCAGTAAAACCGTAAACTCCAAAACTGGAATAGCTTATAGAAATTACAGTTATGTAAGAACTTACTGTAAAAGTACAATTACGTAAGAACTTACCCTAACAGTAGATCTTCAAGAGGAGCTCTTGCAGCAGGCTATAACCATTAGCACTAACGCCGCAGGCCTTAGGACCCACTAGAAAAAATCTTAGCTAGCAGTACCCAGCAGGGGACTGCCCCCTGACGTCAGCTCCACCCCGACGTCGGTCATGGTACATAAGGGGCGGACCACAGCTCCACCCCAGTTCCCCCACCACGACCCACGAACGGGCCCTAGCACGAGAAAGAAGCGAAGCCTGTAGATGATGTGCTGAACACCTCACCCAGGGGATGGGGGGCAGAAAAGCAGCACCTGCTGCAAGAGCGCCTCTCGAAGATCTACTGTTATGGTACATTTTTACATAACTGTACTATCTTATTTCGAGTGGGAACTCTTGCAGCAGGCTATAACCATTAGGACTGAATCCCAGGCAGTCTCGCGTCAAGGAGGTGTCTTACCCCTGGAGGAGGAAGGATGGTAACAGAGCTGACAACACAGCAAGTCAGGATAGGAGTCCCTGAAGGACTGCAAGCCAAAACTGGCACAGTGTCTGGATGCAATGTCCAGGCTGTAGTGCTTCACAAAAGTGTGCACAGAATTCCAGGTGGCTGCCGCACAGATGTCCCTTATAGAGACATTCTTCAAATCGGCAAAAAAGAAGCTGAGACTCCTCTGGTGGAGTGACCCCTAACCAGGCCTGGAAGGGGTTTGTTGTGTTTCTCATAGCAAAACACAATGCAGTGGACAACCCACTTAGAAATCGTCTGTTTAGACACCGGTTTGCCCAAGTGTTGTGGCACGAAGGCCACAAACAGTTGCTCTGATTTATGGTGCATAGCTGTGCACTTGAGGTTGTACCTCAGCGCCCTGTGAACGTCCAGTGTGTGTAGGAGAGCTTCTCCCCCTATTGGAAGGAAAAGAAAGATGAACTGGAAGGTCAACTGACTGGTTGAGGGTCAACTCAGACACTTTGGGAAGGAAAGTACAGTTACGTAAGAACTTACTGTAAAAGTAGATCATCGAGAGGAGCTCTTGTAGCAGGCTATCACAATAAGGACTATGCCGCAGGCACTAGGACCTTCCGGAAAAATTCTCAGCCAGCAATACCCAGTGTGGATCTTCCTCATCGGCTCCACCCCAATGTCAGCCCTGGTATAAAAGGGGATGGAACCAGCTACACCCCAGTTCTTTTCCCGCCGCGTCCCACGCATGTGAAGAGTTCCAGTTCTTGGCTTGCCAGCTCTGCTAAAAAAACTTATTTTTTTTGCCTTTCCTAGCCTTTTCTCCATAGTTTTTTACCTTTTTGCAGTCTACTGACGTATGCCTTCTTCATCCTCGGTATCCTCGTCAGGACCCCATGTTAACAAGTGCGGTTGCGGCTGCCAGATACCATCTAAAGATGGCCACAAGAAGTGTGTTTTTTGCCTGGGGCATGAGCACGACACCGCGTCCCGTTCGTCCTGCCAGAAGTTCACCAGCCGGACTTGGATCTGCTGCTTGAAGGCCCTGACGGCGTTCCTGCTTGAAAGAAGATGGACCTGCACACCTCAGATAAAAAGCCGAAAAAGAAAGATAAAACCAAGCGGGCCCGTGAAAAAGACTGTAGTCGATCCCGGCACTGGTCCAGGTCCCAGTCTCGCTCCCTCTCGTGGCCTTCTCCCAAGAAAGCCTGTTGCTCGATGGACTCAGGTAAGCGTCTAAAATCAAAAGATCAGGCTAAGGCTGGGCCTTCGGGGAGAGGCCAGCGAAGCCTAAGGTGACCCTGCTAAGGGTCACCGTTCAGTCCTCGGAGGCGCAAGCTTCGACCCCACCTTCCAAGGCCTCTGCGCTGCCCGTCAAAAGCGTGCCCTCAGAGTTGAAGGACACTTCGGCGCCCCCGGTCGGTACCCAGTCGTTGGTCCCCTTACTGACGCCGGGTGTTAGGGTGACGGATCCGGATGTAGTCAGCGAAGGGGCTGCGTCTCCATCCCCTAAGTCCTTCTCCCCCTGGGGCTCAGAAGGAGGCTTTCCTTTCAAGGTCAACGATGCAGATATTCCATTTCCGGGGAAAGCGGCCTCCATGAAGGAAGAGCTCCAGGATCTTTTTTTCCTTCTGGTGGGGGCAGGTCCAGAAGCGGACCCCCCTGAAGCCAGTCCCATCGCTGGTCCCGGACCTTTCAGGTGAACCACAGCCAGGAGGTGCTTCTTCGCCGAGGAAGACCCCCCAGAGGCCGCCGCCTACACCTCCTCCCAGGGCTCGTTCCCATTCACGGTCCATAGACCGACACCGGCGCTTTACCAGATTGTGTAGCCGGCACTGGGTCAGGTCTCACACCAGGAGCCATTCCCACTCTGTTAGGCAGGACCGCTCCCGACGTTGGTCCCCTGACCGATGTCGGTCTCCGCTCTGACGTCGGTCCTGTGACCAACGTCGGTCTTCAGAGCAATGTCGGTCTGAGTCACCGACGTTCAAGTGGGGCTAGACACAGGGATAGTTCCGGCTACTCGACACCCAGTAGCCCTTCCTCCTCCTCTCCTACCTCTTCTTTTTCGAGAATCGGGGGCTCCCCAGGAGAGAAGGACCAGCCCCGCTCGCCTCCTGACGATCCCATTTTCATGGACGTCATGAGGCACATCCAAGCCTCCAATGAGTGGGATACGGAGGACCTGGATCCGGAACGCCGGAGAATGGCTAAGTACCTGAGGCAGAAGGAGCCTAAACCCTTGGTGGTGCTTCCTTTGGTGGACACATTCCTGGACCTCATCCGGATTACCTGGAAGCATCCGGCTTTGGTCCCGGCAGTTCTAAAGAAATCAGACAGGCTATATAGAGCCCCGAGGGATGAACCATTTTTGGCCGAGCACCCTCAGGCGGACTCTTCAGTTATTATGGCTGCTCATGACAAATCTAAGCAACCCAAACACCTCAGCTCGCAGCCTCCTGATCCGGAGTCTCGTTATTTGGACCAGGTGGGCAAGAAGGTGTATTCTACCTCCAATTATTCAATTAGGTCCCTGAATTTCCTTACGCATATGGTCCAATACCAGGATGCGCTATGGGAGCGGGGACAAGAGCTGGTAAATGCCTTGCCAGACTCCAAGAAGAAAACGGAGATTCTGGATGTCCTAAAATCGGGCTTGGACGTAGGCATACATTTTGCTTGCCTCGTATGACACTGCAGATACGGCAGCCAGAGCGGCAGCATCTGGTGTCTGCCTCAGGTGCCATTCCTGGTTGAGGGTCTCAGGCTTTCACCAGGATTTGCAGTCCGGCATACTGGACTTACCGTTCCAGGGTACCGTTTTGTTTGGGCAGGAGATGAAGCCTCTTATTTCTTGCCTCCATGAGTCAGGCAAATCCAAAAGAACTGGGGTGGAGCCAGGGTCTGCCTTCTTAGTACAGTGACTGACGTTGAGGTGGAGCCAATGTCAGGGGGCGGTTCCTGCTGGGTACTGCTAGCTAAGACTTTTTCTGGTGGGTCCTAAGGCCTGTGGCCTTAGTCCTAATGGTTATAGCCTGCTGCAAGAGCTCCCACTCGAAGTAAGATCAGTAGATCTTCAAGAGAGGTTCCTGCAGTAGGTTTTCACATATAGGACTGCACCCCCTGGCATCAGGACCACACGGCAAACTTCTAGCTAGCAATCCACAGCAGGGGACAGCGTCACATGACAGGACGTCAGCATGACACTATATAGGGGGCGGTCCCCACACCTGCCCTCCAGTTCTCCCACAGGAAGACCCCTGGAAGGGGGATGGGAAAAAGGAGAATACTCCTTGAGCCCGGAGCTGCTGGGAATTATCCTGGAACAGGAAAGCTGGGGGAAGGTGGGAGGGAAAGAGTTGACCTACTGCAGGAATCTCTCTTGAAGATCTACTATTATGGTAAGTTCTTATGTAACTGTAATATCTTACTTCGAGAGGGTACCTGCAGTAGGTCTTCACATATAGGACTGAACATCAAGCAGACAAGAAAATGGATAGTCAGAGACTGAGGCCCAGGAGGCAGAAAGGTCTACCAACAAGGATCCTGATTAGGACAAGAGGCCTTGCAGGATAGCAAGTTCAAAACCAGCCCTGTGCCTAGAGGCGATGTCCAGATTGTAATGCTTGGTGAAAGTATGGACTGTAGTACAAGTGGCCATAGTGCAGATATCAGAAACGGACACGTTCTGTAAAAAGGCTGCAGAAGCAGCCATGCCATGAGTAGAATGGCCTTTCACTTTCCCCGGAAGGGGTTTCTCATACTTCCGATAAATGAACAAGATACAATTAGCAACCCATTTGGATAGGCACTGGTTAGAAATGGCTGTGCCCCAACATTTGGGTGCAAAGGCTATAAACAACTGGTCAGATTTCCGCACCTCCTTAGTCCATGAAACATACTATCTCAGAATCTTGTGCACATCCAGCATGTGCAAAAGGTGTTCCCCCATTGGAATATTCAGGGTAAAAAAATGGCAATTGAATATCATGGTTCAGTGTAAACTCGGATACCACTTTCGGTAGAAAAGATGGTAAGTCCACAGTGCAGTCACCCTGTCTCTGGAAAATTAAATAAGGCTCCTTGTAAACAAGGGCCTGAAGCTCTGAAATCCTTTGAGCTGAAGTAATAGCAACTAAAAAAAGTGCTTTATAAGACAAATAGCGCATGTCACAACTTGTCACTGGCTCAAAAGGAGGTAAAGTAAGTTTCTCTAAAACAAAGTTTAAGTCCATGGGGTGAACCAGACTACAGACTGGAGGTTTTAAGTGGAGGATCCCCTTGAGAAAGGTTTCACAGACCACCGACTGTGCGAGATTTTTGCCATCCACTGGAAGGTTGTAGGCAGAAATCACCGAAAGATGGACCTTCAGGGATGAATAGCTGAGTCCCGAATCAGATAAATACAAGAGGTACTCTAGGACCTTGGGCACCAAGCAAGATAAAGGGTCCAGACCCCTGGCCGTTGCCCATACGGTGAGTCTCTTTCACCCCATCGGATATGTAGTTCTGGTGGAAGGCTTTCTGGCCTCCACCAGGACTTGGGCGATTCGCGAGGAGACACCAAAACGCAAGACAGCTATGTCCAGAGGTGCCACGTATGAAAGTGAAGAGATTTGAGGCTTGGATGCACCAGGCTACCCTGCTCCTGCATCAGAAGGTCATGAGGAGAGGGAGAGGGAGAGGTAGAGGTACTGGGAGTTCCAATGTCAGCTGCTGTAGCAGGGGGAACCAAATCTGCTGAGGCCAGAGGGGAGCAATGAGAATCATGCAAGCACCCTCTGCTTGAAGCTTCAGCAGTACCTTCTGCAGAATTGGAAAGGCAGGGAATGTGTACAGAATCCTCCCTGTCCAACAAAGAGAGTGCGTCTCACCTAAAAAACACCACGCCCGGGAACAAGCAAGCAAAAGTTGGGTAGTTTTGCACTGGACTGTTAGGCAAAGAGATCTATTTCTGGCTGAACCCACTGATCGAAAAGATCTTCTACTACCTCCTGCCTTAGTTCCCACTCATGAGCCCACACGATGGTATGGCTGAGACTGTCCGCCAGGACATTGTAAACTCTTGGAATGTGGACTGCTGTCAAGAACAGACCATGCTGGACTGCCCATACCACACCCGCATCGCCTCCCTGCAGAGGGGGTATGATCAGGTGCCTCCCTGTTTGTTTATGTACCAGACTGTGGTGATGTTGTTGGTCTGGACCAGGAGTATTCCCAGGCATAAGAGAGACTGGAATGCCTGGAGAGCACAGAGCACTGCTCTCATCTCCAGAACATCTGTGTGCAGATGTACTCCTTGTAGAGACCACCTCCTTTGGGTTTGGTGGTCCCCTAGGTGGGCTCCCCAATCTTCACCCAAGGTGTTCATTTTGAAGATCATGGAAGGAGGGCGGAAGGGGGTGAAAGAGGGCCCTCGAAGAGAGGCTGGAACACTCCTGCCACCACAGAAGATCCCTCTTCATGCTGCTGGGGACCAGGACCCTGTGGTCCAGGTCATCCGAGCGTTGATTCCATTGGACCCTGAGTGTCCACTGGGTCACCCTCATGTGCAGTCTGGCCAATGGAACTGTGGGAATGGCCATAACCATTAATCCCAACAGATGGAGAACACAGAAAAGGCTTGCTATTTCAGGGTTTGTGCTCTGTCCTGAGGCAGGAAGGCCCTACCCTGGACCATATCCAGCACTGCCCCAATAAAGTGGAGGTGCTGAAAGGGTGAAAGCTGTGACTTGGGATAGTTCACTGTGATGCCAAGATGGGAAAATAGGTCCAGGGTAGTGGAGAGAGAGAGAGAGAGAGACTCCAGCAGACTGTCCTGAGATGGGGCGGACAACAGCCAGTTGTCCAGGTACGGGAACGCATAAATCCCTTTGTGGCGCAAGGCCACAGCCACCACAGCCAGACACTTGGTAAAAACTTGAGGTGCTGAAGAGAGGCCAAAAGGGAGGGCCTTGAATTGGTAATGGTTCTCCTGAAAGGTGAACTTGAGGAAACGGCAGTGGGCCTGGAGGATAGGGATGTGCAGGCAAGCATCCTACATACACAGTGAACACAGCCACTGATTCTTTTGCAGCAGGGGTAAGAGTCCCTGGAGGGTAAGCGTGCAGAACCTCTTGTATTCAACGAAGAGGTTCAGCAGGCTGAGAGCCAGAATGGGCCTCAGTTTGCCCCACCCGTCTTTCTAGGCACCAGGAAGAAATGGGAGTAATACCTCTTCCTGTCTGTGCGGGAGGAAACGGCTCTATGACAGACTTTGACAAGAGAGACTGGATTTCCTCTTGAATGAGGTGAAGGTGGCTTGACAGAGTAGTGAGACTGACCCAGAGGGTTGTCCAGGGGGGTCTGTCCAGGAACTCTGTTGAGTACCCTCTTGCAATTATCTGTCAGACCCAAGTATCTGTGGTTATTGCTGTCACAAACCCACTCAGCAGGTCAGGCGCTCTGCTCCCACAGTGCCAACTTCTGTGTTCAGTCTTGTGAACAGTTAACAGAAACAGGGTAACCCTCCTGTCTGTTTTGTGGGTTCGAATCAACCTTTGGTCTCAGTTCTGAAGGGATTCAAACTGCGAACTTCTTGCTAGCGTACCCAATGCACAGGCTCAGATAATTCTGTCTTCGGGGGGCCAGATATCTTTGCCTACAGGCACCTACCCAGGTGTACAAAATGAACACTTAAAAACTCTAATAAAGACCTCAGATTACTCCTAGCTTCTTCCAGTTTGGTATCACCATTCAAGCTTATGCATAGTGTCAGCTTTAACCATATACACTTCACTTGTTAAAGAAAGAAATTCAAAGACAGACCAAGTACCAAGTGGGCTCTAAAAATAGAGTTTTACTAAAATAGATAAAAAATATGTAAAACATACAATACAGAACCATATATATCACAAAAACCATACAATCTTTTGAAAGAACAAGGTTTTAACAGTGCAATTCCTACTACAGTACTTAGATTTGTCTCTCTAAGTACCTGCTTAAAGTGCTCAAAGATGCGTCTTTCTCAGAGTGTACAGAGAAGTGTATCTAAAGGAAAACAGAATACTGTTTAAAAAACTGTCTTTGCCAACCCCTTTGCGTGAGGTCACCTAGCTCCTCCTCTGTTTATTAAAAATCATACACCCAGGATGTTTTATCACATTAGAAGGTACGTTAATTAAGGTTACATCAGCAGAAACTCCTTTCCCCTGGTGACTTCCTCAATCAAGTCTGTAAATTCCCTTTCATCTGTGAGCAGTATTCTCTTTCACACAGACATCAAAGCATTTATGATTTCGCAACAGTGTGCTCTAACCTGGTTTCCCCTTCTAAATGTCATAAAATGAATATTGATTTCCCTCTTAGCAGTTAAAGCTATATTTAACTTAGATAAACAGGAAATCCTTGATTAAGGCCTGTTTTTTTTATTTTTTTATTTTATCAAGTCTAGGATTACAAATACCTTTGAGCCATGGCTCTTTTACAAAGGTTCCATGTCAGAGAAATACAAATTATGGGGAACATCAAGACAGACATTACAACAATGTGGACATTGCAAACAGAGTACAGATTAATACAGTTCAAGGGTAGCATTGTAACAAGGCACAGAGAAAATAGACAACAGATAAGAAGTGCCAGTGTCATAGGGAGAGGGAAGAGGGTGGGGGAGAGAAGGAATGTAGGAAGGGTGGCAAGAGAGTGAAAAGTGCAGCATTGGGTATACCAAGATGTGAGGGTAGAATCCGGTGAGGAGGGGGACAACTAGAGCAGAAAGGGAAGTGGAGAAACAAAGTTAAGTTGGGCAGTCACAGGAGCTGTTGGTAGTGAGATAGTCCCAGAGCCTAGTTTTAAACATACCAATAGTTGGGGCAGAGGAGATGGTTGGGCTGAGGCCATTGAACCAGAGTGGTGCTCGATAAGCAAAAGAGCATTGTCCCTGTGAAGTGTGACAGTGGGGACTTTCAGTAGCTGTAGTGGATCTCCTAAGGCACCATTTGTTAATTCGGTGTTGTAACAGAGTTGAGACCCCAGAAGGTGCAAGGCCAAGGTAGATTTTTTTGACCATGGAGCAGGTGAGAAACTTATATGGGTTTGATAGTTGGAGCCAGCCGGTCTGAGTGTACAGGTCACATGTGTGTGTGAGACAGTGAGCACCAGTGATGAGCCGACATGCTTTATTTAAGGCAGTAGAGAGGCGTCTAAGGGTTGTGGTTGTGGCCGAGCCATAAATGATGAGACCATAGTCTATTACAGAGATCACAGAGCTCAGGACTGCAGCCTTCAAAGCTTCTGGCGTGAGGTGTGGTCTGTATTTGTAGAGGAGACCAAGCCGTGTATTAGCAGCTCTAACTACATTATCTACATGAAGTCCATAGGAGAGATTAGGGTCAAGCTGAATCCCTAAGTATTTGAAGGACACCACCTGATCTAGAGTGTTGCCCTGGGTGGTGGAGATAGCCAAGTGGTGTAACTTGTGTGGGTTATGAGAGCTGCAGAAGAGCATAGATTTGGTTTTCTTGTTATTGAGGACCAGTTTATGATTAAGAAATCATGTCTCTACAGAACTGAAACCAAGTTGAAGGTTGTGTTGAAGAGTTGCAGGATCTTTGTGAGTGGAGAATACAACAGCATCATCGGCATATAGCATGATCTGCTCAGAGCAGTGGTAGGGGAGGGAGTTTAAAAAAGTTAAAAGGGAGGTCCTAGTATGGATCTCGTGGGGGACCCGAGTTAACAGGCACGGCAGTTGTGGTAGAAAGAATGTCCGCACTTTTTACTCTCTGTGACCGGTTTTCTAAGTAGCTTTTAAACCAGAGAGAAGAGTCAGGTGATAGCCTGGCATTCAGTAGTTGGTGTATTAGTAGTCCATGGTGTACTGTATCAAGGCCTTGAAGAGGTCGGACAAAAACGGCCCTGTGAGAAGGCCGTTGTCAAGGGATTTGTGCAAAGCTCCAGTGAACTCAAGAAGGGCTGTGGTTGTGCTGTGACCTTCCGAAGCCGCCGTGGTTGTTGTGGACAAGGTATATTGTATTTATCCAAGTGGTCGGTAAGTTGATCAGCCACGATGCACTCAAGTGCCTTAGAGAGTGGGGACAGTATGGAGATAGGGCGATAATTTGAGTGAATTGTCTTGTCCCCACTTTTATGGACGGGTGTCACGGTGGCTGTTTTCCATAGGTCCGGGAATTTTCCACAGCTGAGAGAGAGGTTTAGGATTTTTGTTAATGGATGAATTACCTCATCGAGGGTGAGCAACAGAAGCTCAAGGTCCAGGGTGTCGCTACTAGATCTAGATTTAGAGATAGCTGCAGTAATATAGCAGCGAGCTTCATTCAGCCTTACCTTCCTGAAGTAGAAGAGGGGATGGTTAGACTGAGGGCTGAGGTATTTGGGAGTAGGCCCTGTTTTCAAAAAAGTCATGGGTAGAACAGCACTAAGGTCTGAAAAGCCATGTTAAAGATGTTTCATATCACCTTGGGGTCAAGGGTTGAGGATCCATCAACCATTAACATGGCCGAGAGGTTTTTGGCTGCTTCCTGTGACATCCTTGATATTGTCCCAGAAAGCACGTACCATTTCCCCCATGTATTGGTGAGAGCATCTTTGTAATAGGTGGATTTCATTAGCCGTATGGCTTTTTGCAGGCATTTTGTACTTGTTTGTAATTTTGGATGTCAGTTGTTTGCCAGTGGCCCTGGCAACTGCTCAAGAGGTGATCCCTTAGTTTCAGCTGTGAAGAAGAGCATGTTGACCCATGGGTTAGAGAGAGAGAGAGATTTTGTTTTGCACCTTTTAGCAGGGCAAAGACATTGCAAACTTTGTTAGAAAGTGAGATGAAGTGATCAAGAGCCAAGTTAACATCTGTTGCTTCATAGATGGGGCCAGTCTTGTAGAAGCAGGTGTTGTTTAAGATGTGGAAGTTTTCCATGAGGAAGGACTGTGCTAGCGATAATTTTGGGAGAGGGCTTAAGGAATTTGTTAGACCATGCACACATGACTGGGGAGTGGTCACTGAGTGAGTCTGGGAGAATGGTCGTACGAGAAATCCTTGTGGGGTGAGTGGTGAGGACCCAATCCAAGAGGGTACTGGTGCCAGTCTTGTAGTTAATCCTAGTAGGGGAGTTTACCATTTGCGTGAGGGTAGCAGCTGAGATGGAGTCTTTATAGGCACTGGCACTCGAGTTCTAGTCTGTAATTAGCTCCTGGCCTTCCAGGTAACCCCTTGTATCTAAAACCTGGGTGTGTGTGTGTCATCTCACATGCTGTCTCAGCATCTCTCATGAGAGACAGTCCGTAACACATTTTTATATTACAAAAAGCATAGCGTACTCAGAACTGGCTGTCCATGTGTCACAATCCTCCCCACCTAGACTGAATTTGGGGGCTTTATCCCCGGCATGGGATGAGCTTCCCAAATCAGTTCACTCCTCATACACACGAGACAGACCATCTGAGTTCTGGGTCCAGCTCTATGTGTGATTGTCAAATCATACCCCTGCAAACAAGACTCCATCTTAGCAATCTCCCATTGTATTTCCCCATCTGTGTCAGCCAAACCAGAGGGTTGTGGTCAGTCTGCAGCACAAAATGCTGCCCATATAAGTATGGCTCCAACTTCTTTAGGGCCCACACTATGGCAAGACATTCTTTTTCCACAGTGGAGTATGCCTGCTCCCTGGGAAATAACTTTTTACTCAGGTATGCTATTGGGTGATCTTTCCCTTGGCTAGATGTCTGGCTCAGTACTGCTCCAATACCCATGTCTGAGGCATCAGTCTGAACTATAAAGGGTTTGTCATAGTCAGGACTTGTCAAAACAGGAACACTGCACAGTGTCTCCTTTAGTTTGGAAAAGGCTTCCTCACAGTCTGGGCCCCACGTAATTTTCTTGGGCATCCTTTTCTTTGTCAGATCAGACAGGGGAGCGGCCAGGGCACTGTAACTGGGTACAAATTTTCTGTAGTACCCTGCTGTCCCCAGAAAACTCCTGACCTGCTTCTGGTCTGGGCCATGCCTGGATTACCTCTATTTTTATTTGGTTAGGATGGAGCTGTCTCTGGCCTACCACATGCCCGTGGTATGCCACTTCTCCCATGGCCACCTGGCACTTCCCGGCTTTGACAGTGAGCCTGGCCCTCTGTATCCTGCCCAGCACTTCCCTAAGGTGGGATAGGTGTTCCTCCCAGCTGGTGCTAAAGATGGCAATGTCATCCAGGTATGCCACAGCGTACTCCTCAGCACCATTTAATACCTGGTTCACCAACCTTTCGAAAGTGATCGGGGCATTCTTCATTCTAAAAGGCATTACTTTAAATTCAAATAAGTCTATCAGAGTGATGAAGGCCGACCTCTCCCTAGCTCTATCCATCAACTCTACCTGCCAATACCCCTTGGTCAGGTCAACGGTTATAAGGTAGGTCGCCCCTCCCAACTTGTCCAGGAGTTCGTCTGTCCGGGGCATTGGGTGGGTGTCTGACTTCATGACTGCATTCAGTCCACGATAGTTCACACAGAAACGAGTTGAGCCATCTGGCTTGGGCACAAGGACTACAGGTGAGGCCCAGGGGCTGTGGGATCTCTGGATTACCCCTAAATCCAGCATCTCCTCCACTTCCCTCCTAATGTCCTTTTGGATAGCCTCCAACACCCGAGATGCTGTCTGCCGTATGGGCATCTGTGTTCCAATCTCCACATCGTGTATCGCTAAGGGGGTTAGTCCAGGCTTGGTGCTAAACAATGGGACAAAGTTTGCTAAAACCTCCCTTACTTCCTGGATCTTGTCCGAGTCAGCTGGGGAGACAATTTATGCCTCCACAGAGGACTCCCGCATTCTTCCAGCAAGTCCAGAAGGGGTCTCTTCATCCATCCCTCCCCATGACTACACACTGTAAACACCATGTCAACCCTATTTGCATATGGCTTCATCATGTTGACATGGTACACCCTTTCTGTCTGTCTTCTGTCAGGTAACTCTATAATATTAGCTCACGCCATTTACCTTCCTAACCACTTTGTACGGTCCTGTCCACTCAGCCTGCAGCTTGTCTTTCTGGACAGTAATAAGGATTCCATGACTTTCTGACGACCCACCTTATGCGAGCAAGCTCCGGCTCTTTGGTCGTACCACACTTTTGTTTCTGTTGGGCAGCTGCCGGGTTGCTCTGGGCTGTCCCGTGAAAGCTCCTTCCAGCCTTCCCTAAACCCTAGGGACATAATCCACAATGGGCGTTCCTGGGTGGCATGCTTGCCTGCTCAGTCCTCCTGGATCAAGTCTAGGGGCCCTTTTTATAGCGCCATATAAGAGTTCGAAGGGGAAAATCTGTCGACTCTTGGGGCCTCCCTGTATGCAAACAACAGGTGGGGGAAGGTATTTCTCCCAGTCCTCCCATGCTGTAAGAAAACACCTGAGCATTGACTTTGGGGTACCATTGAATCTTTCCACAGACCATTGGCTTGTGGATGATATCAGTGTCCATGCATCTCTGCACCACCCACACTTCTCCCATAAACATTTCATCAGGTCCGACATGGAAGGAACCCCTCAATCAGTGATAACCTCTCCTGTGAAACCCAACATGGGAGAAAATCTCGAGTAAGGCATGTGCCACTTTGTCTGTCCTCAGTGAGGATAGGGTGACTGCCTCTAGGTACCGGGTGTCATAATCCACCACAGTCAGGATGAATCTCTTCCCTGAGGAGCTGGGGGTATTTAAAGGCCCCACAATATCCATTCCCACCCTCTGGAATGGCTCCTCCACTATGGGCAAGGAAATCAGGCCGGTTTGGATTTTCTTGTCCACCTTCCCTACTTCGTGGCACCTGTGACAAGACCTGCAATACTCCCTCACCTGCTGGGTGAAGTTAGGTCAATAGAAATTCTGGGCAAACCGCTGCGTAGTGCGCACAATTCCCAGATGACTAGACAAGGGAATATCATGTGTAATCTTGAGCAACTACTCACGATACCCCTGAGGAATGACAAGCTGCCTGCCTAGCATCCCTCCCTCTGTCAGTACTGCCTGAGTATACACAAGTCCATTTTCCCAATAAACCTTATGTATGCCATCACCTCCCTGTGTGCCGTCCGAGTCTGCCCAAGCACGTAGCTTCTCCAAACTAGGGTCACTTCTTTGAGCAGCTGCAAACCCCTCACACATTCCCAAGGCAAGGGACAGGTCCCCTTCAGTCACTAAACTAGGGTCCCTAGCACTAGTGTCAGGGCACTTAGGATCACTGTCAATCCCAACCCTCTGACAATGGGTCACCCCTCCCTCTTCAGAGTAACCCTCTGTAGCTGTTTGGTTACTTGCTACTGGGGAAATTTATACCTCCTTTTCATTAGTCTACCCATCTGGAGACATAGGCTGGGGAACCAGCCTCTCAGTGATTTCCACAATGGCTTCTGTAGGGTTCAGGGACCTACAATTTTCCCTTGCCGCTTGGCTATGGGTAACTGCACATACCATCCCGTTTGAGATTGTTGCCCAGGATCACATCCACTGCTAACGTTTTGGCTACAGCCACCTGTTGCACAGTTCCCCTGTTTCACCCCAGTCTAGGAGAACACTAGTGAGGGGCAATGTTTTAGCCTCACCAGTAAAGTACTGTACAGTGACATTATTTGTGGAGTATAAACAACTTGAACTACTAGATCCCCTTACCAGTGTCAGAGATGCCCTTGTGTCCCTTAACCCTTGCGTCTGTACACCATTCACCATGACTGGGTGTATGTTTTCCCTCATGTTCACAAGCATGCTTCCAGGGACACACAAACAACCCACTTCTTTTCTAGTACCATTCTGAGTATTATTGCTCATTCTTTTGGGACACTGTCTGGCAATATGCCCAGTTTCTTTACATAACCAACATTCACTTCTCTTTTCAGAGAAATCTTTTCTCTGAAACCTGGGGCTAACTGGTTTCGGTGGAGGGAGTGAGGGTCTTAGCTGCCCTGAAGGCGCGCTTTTCCCTTTCTGCGCTGCCATGCCTGCCCCATTCTCTCTCAGAGCAGGTCTGTTCTTGGCATAGCGGTCCGAGAGTTCAGCAGCCTCTTGCACTGTTTTGGGATCCTGGTCCTCCAGGCAGGTTTTTAGCTCTGCTGGGCATGCCCAATAAAGCTGTTCCAACAAAATCACATTTTCAATTTTATCAACCCAGTTTGCTTCAGTTCCTTCCCATCAATGTTTTAAAAACTGACGTTGTTTCGTGGCTAGCTCCTCGTAGCGCATGTCAGGGCTTCTTCTGAGCTTACGGAATTTAGCTCTGTATGATTCAGCAGTTAATTCAAATTTTTTAACAGGGCAACTTTAAGTTTGCTGTAATCATCACTGTCCTCATTGTCCATTTGACCTAATGCATCCCGCGCTTTCCCGGTAAGTAGCGAGGATAGCTGGAAGCTCCAGGACTCTCTAGGAATTTTAGCCTGAATACAAACTTTTTCAAAGAATTTAAAAAGGCATCCATATCCTCCCCCTCTTTAAATTCGGCTATCAATTTGGAATTCAATTTGTACCCCAGTCCTGCTGTCCCAGTTAAACCCAAGCCACTTACCTGCTCTGGTGCCGCTGGTTGGAGTCATAGCTTCTCCAGTTCATGTTGCCTCTGGTGCCCCTGCTCCTCACGGTCAGCATCTCTCTGTTCCCGCTCCGCCTCATGGTGTTCTCGCTCTGCCTCACGGTCCACCTCTCATTGTTCACGGTCCGCCTCTCACTCCCTCTCCCTCTGGAACTCCAGCTCCATCCTGCGCAACTCAATTTGCAGCCTGAGTAATTCTGGATCCAGGATACTGGTAACTTTCCCTGCTGCTGTGGCCCTATTGCCCTCCTCATCGGATCTGGACACTGCACTGGCCGCTAGCCCTGCCACACTTGAGGTTTGGTCCTTTTCAGTCACTGTCTGTGGCTCGCTGCTCTGGGTATCTGCTACCATCGGGTCATCTACGAGGTTCTGTTTGCTGTCTTTCACCTCGAACGGGACTCCTCTGTTCCCGCACAACTGCTTTAAGTAGTCTACAGTGTGCCTGCTGTAGTTGGAAGCCATCTTCTTCCCTAATTACGGCTATTCTGACTTGCACTTTAGAAAAAAATAAAACAGGTAGGAACTTGACAGTACGCCAAGTGATATAGTTCTGTCTCCTTTTTTAAAAATAAATCACTGCCTTTTTCTTTCTTTGCAAGTGAGCTGACAGTCTTAAGCTGACATACTGAACAATAAAAGCTTGTAATACCAAAGTTTTTTGCTGCCAGCCAATCTGTCACAAACCCATTCAGCAGGTCAGGCCCTCTGCTCCCACAATGCCAACCTCTGAGCGCAGTCTTGTGAACAGTTAACAGAAACAGGGTAACCCTCCTGTCTGTTTTGAGGGTTTGAATCAACCTTTGGTCTCAGTTCTGAAGGGATTCAAACTGTGAACCTCTTGCTAGCTTACCCAATGCACAGGCTCAGATAATTCTGTCTTTGGGGGGCCAGATATCTTTGCCTATGGGCACCTAACCAGGTGTACAAAATGAACCCTTAAAAACTCTAATAAAAACCTCAGATTACTCTTACCTTTTTCCAATTTGGTATTACCATTCATGTTTATGCACAGTGTCAGCTTTAACCATATATACTTCACTTGTTAAAGAAAGAAAATCAAAGACAGACCAAGTAAGCTCTAAAAACAGAGTTTTATTAAAATAGATAAAAATATGTAAAACATAAAATACAGAACCATATATCACAAGAACCATACAATATTTTAAAAGAACAAGGTTTTAGCAGTGCAATTCCTACTACAGTGCTTATCTCTCTCTCTCTCTCAATACCTGCTTAAAGTGCTCAAAGGTGTGTCTTTCTCAGAGTGTAGATAGAAGTGTGCCTGAAAGAAAACAGAATACTGTTTAAAAAACTGTCTTTGCCAACCCCTCTGTATGAGGTCACCTAGCTCCTCCTCTGTTTATTAAAAATCATACACCCAGGATGTTTTATCATATTAGAAGGTAAGTTAAGGTTACATCAGCAGAAACGCCTTTCCCCATGTGACTTCCCCAATCAAGTTTGTAAATTCCCTTTCATCCGTGAGCAGTATCCTCTTTCACACAGACATCAAAGCATTTATGATTTCGCACCACTGTGCTCTAACCTGGTTTCCTCCTCTAAACGTCATAAAATGGATATTGATTTCCCTCTTAGCAGTTAAAGCTATATTTAACTTAGATAAACAGGAGATCCTTGATTAAGGCCTGTTCTAGTCTGTAATTAGCTCCTGGCCTTCCAGGTAACACCTTGTATCTAAAACCTGTGTGTGTGTGTGTGTGTGTGTGTCATCTCACATGCTGTCTCAGCATCTCTCATGAGAGACAGTTTATAACACATTTTTATATTACAAAAAGCATAGTTTACTCAGAACTGGCTGTCCACGTGTCACAATTGCCTCCCACTCTTTGAGATGGAGGGCAAATCTTCCCCCAACCGGCTCCACTGGAAGATCTGGAGGAGGTAGAGGGGTCTCTCTCCTCCCTCCTGAGTCAGGAGGTTGAGGGGAGGGCCACTTTATTGCCTCTGGAGGTCTTTTGGGATTTGGCTTGAGGAGTCTGGGCACCAGACTTTGTGGCCCGACACTTGCCCTGCATCTGGCCTGAGGCTGATTGTTCCACCTTCACTGTGGTCAACAAAAAGGCTACTTGGGCTTGGGACCAGAGAGGTACATGGAGTGGATGTCCTGAAGGGATCTGCCACTCTCCTGTAGCTTGATGAAGATATCCTTCGCATCGCCACCAAACAGGACAGAGCCCCTTAAGGGTGCGTCCAGGAGGTTAGTTTGGACATTTCCTTTTTTTTTTTTTTTTACAACTCTCTCTATCCTCCTTTGGTGGGTCACCCTCATTGTCTGCCAGCCCTACCGGTCTCAGGGTCTTACGGCACCATGTGTGCCCCGGCAGATCCCCAGAGCCGGTCTGGAGACTACATCCTCGGTGACCCTCAATGTTTCCCCCATTTTCACCCCTGGGTCCTACTCCCGAGACCCCAGTAGTGGTGGTGCATGTGTGTGGAGGCACACATGTGCAACACAGCTCCAGTGCCAGTCTCCTCAACCCTCCCTCAGCTTAACGCCGGCAGATCTCAGAGCGGTGCAGCCACTCTGGCCTCCACTAGACAGCGGCAAAGCTCAGAGGACATCTGTTCCCCCCTCTTGAGGCAGAGGACGGCTAGCCAGCAGTCGCTCGCATCCTCTCCCTCTCCCCAATGACCTCCGACAACCCAGGCTAGTTCCCGAATCCGTGTCGCCAGCGTGGCTCAAGGTGTGTCATCCAGCGCCTCAACCCTCTGCGCCACTGGGCCAGCTCCTGGCTTGGACATCTTGCACCAGACCTACTATACAGAGCCATGCCAAACATCTCAGGCAGACGCCCGAGATGGTGCAGCAGGCCACCGAATTCACATAGTTGTAGGTGGCTTGCAATGCATGGTGACAGGAGGACTTGGTAAGTTTCACCTTTTTGAGAATCTTGGTCCAGAGATCCTTGTCAGGTATGGATTGGAGTGCTGACTTTAGATTGGCAAGAGCGGATTTCTGGTAAGAAATCATGTGTGCCATGCAATTGAGAGACCTGATGGCACAGATGGAAGAAGCATAGACCTTGTGACCGTATTGGTCCATTTGCTTGGACTCTTTGTCCGGAAGTGAGGTACTTAGATGTTTTGGCTGAGCTGACCTGTCATGAGCTGCTGTGATAACCACAAAATCGGCCTTAGGTTGCACAGTGAGGTGGGTGGCCCTTTTCGGGAGTGATAGGTCCTGTCAGCCTTCTTGGAGACCACACGGATGGAGGATAGTTGCTGCCATATGGTGGACATCAGGTCCTCATGCGTTCCCGTCCTAGGAGGTGTGGGCAAGGGGTCAGCATTCATCAAGTCCAGATGCTCCGCAAACCTCTTCCTTTTGGGATCCAGCTCTTGGGATGCCCAGTAGCATGCCTGCTGGATGAATCGAAGGAGCTCTGCAAATGACGGGTCATCTGGAGGAGATTTGGGAGACTCCTTTGGTTGAGGTTCCAAGGGAGTACGAGCCCCTGAGCAGGCTGAAGAGACAGAGTCTGCTTCTGAATCTGTAGACTACAGTCTACTAGGGAGAGAGGCTTCCTCTGTGACCTTGTTTCTGGGAAGGGCCCTAGATGGGCGTCTATTAGTGTTCCCGTCTGACGACCGATGGTCGACCAGGGAGGGGCTCCTACTAACTGCCCTGAGGGCCGGAGTGGAGACCATGACTGGCTGTAGGTGACCAAACTCCTGCAGGAGCTGTGATCTGACTTCCTTCCACCATGCAGGAATTGCCCTTTGAGAGTTAACCTGTGCCTTTTCTGAGACCAGAGGTTGTGGAGAAGGAGACGGAGGGGATGGAAGCGGAGGCTGGAAGCCTGGGTACCCTGAAGGAGAATATGAGGGGTAGCCAGGACCTTGGTACCACTAGAGTTAAGCTTGAGAGTGGTACCCGGGTACATATGACCTGGGCGCCAAAGCGTATGACAGGTAACCCGGTGACAGCCCCCTGGTGCTGAACAAAAGTAAAACTGCAGTGGAGGGTAGCCGGGGTTTGTGCGTGAATGGCTGGACAGTGGAGGAGACGAAGGCTCTGAGGGAGGCATGGCTGAGAGACCACTGGGAGCAAAGGGGTCTGTTGGCAGGCCTGCAGGACCCAGGGTCCCAGCTGGTACCCCAGAAGAGCCAGGCGGGGGCTCTCTGAGTGGAAGAAATGGGCAGGTCACCCCGTCCAGAGGCCATCGCTAGGTCGGAAGGAACGTCAACTGGTGAGGGGTTGGGCATCTGAAAGAACCAGATGCCTGGTTCAAGGGGGTACAGGAATGGAAACCCCCAGAAACAGGGCCGCTGGAGAAGCAGGGAGCTCGTAAAAGAGACCCAAGTTTAGGGAAGATAACCCTGAGCAGAAGCACTCGTATCCTGGAGGTCCAGGAAAAATGATGGGTCAGGCTGAGTCAGAGGAATGAAGGAGTCCCGGGAGGGAGAACCCTCGAAGGAAGAGAGGGTACCTGGACGCTGGCTCTGCTCAGTGTCAGGTGAGTCTGAAGGGCCCAACAGGAGAGCACTGGCTGTGCGGTCGATGGGCAGGCCGACGGCCAACTGATCAGCCTCGACCAAGCACACGTCAGAGGAGCCGTCGTCCAACTTATCGGTCATG
Source organism: Neoceratodus forsteri (assembly GCA_016271365.2). Classification (NCBI taxonomy): domain Eukaryota; kingdom Metazoa; phylum Chordata; order Ceratodontiformes; family Ceratodontidae; genus Neoceratodus; species Neoceratodus forsteri. The sequence continues at coordinate 76,213,635 of CM028133.1, read as the reverse complement.
GTCAAGCGGATAACAGAGGAGCTGGAATCTGGTTTATCGACCGGGGCTGTGTACCCTTTGGGAGAACCGTAGAGTGACTTACTGGCTGGAGAGCCGTCAACAGGCTCCAAAACAAGGTCCTCCTACAGTGAACACACCTGTTGCCCTATGACTACGGCGGGGGGGTCGGCGACCGATCCATCTCAGGGCGGACGGAGACCGAGCAGGAGGTGTATTTACCAAGGCAGAAGCTCCACCAGAGGTGGCGCTGACAGCCTGGCAATGCTGTGAAGGAGGAGACTGGTCCCGCTGCTTCTCCTTTCTCTTTTTTTTGTGCTCGGTGGTAGGTGAGGAGGAATGTTTCTGCAGCTCCTGAAGCTCCATTTCCATTGATGCCAGGCATTTTTTCAGCAAGTGGGCATTGAGGGCTTTCTGGTGTCTGATGCATGTGGCCTTGCTGAAGGACTGGCAGATGTCACAGTCGTCAACTTAGTGCTAAGTGCCTAGGCAGAGGACACAGTGGGAGTGTTCTTCCCTGTGTGGGATCTGGGCACTGCACTTTGAGTACTTCTTGAGAAGACACTCAAAAGCAAAAAAAAAAAAAAAAGACTACTGAATTACAGTAAGAAAATAAGAAAAATGCTCATGAAAATGGCAGTCAACTGGAACAGAGTTCACCGCGAGGTCCGACTTGCACAGGTCGATGGTGGGAAAGAACTGGATGGCAGGCATGAGGACTGACCCCTATATAGTGTCACACTGAAGTCCTGTGACGTCAAGGGCAGTCCCCTACTATGGATTGCTAGTTAGAAGTTTGTCATGTAGTTCTGATGCCAGGGGGCACAGTCCTTTATGTAAAGACCTACTGCAGGAACCCTCTCAAAGTAAGATCTAGCTATGCTCTTACACCTACAGCCAGAGTTGGCATAGCACAAAGTATACTTCTCCCTGCTCTCACATATGGCTCAGTCACTTATGCAGGAGCCCCTAAAGCCTGTCTCCACAAATGGGACACTACAGACAATAGTATCTGTTGCTTTGCAGTGGCCTCACACTGTCGTACACATCACTGCCTCCTGTAAGGGAACCTTCACTGGCTCTCACCTGTAGCTAATCGGCTGTACTCACTGGGCACACATTGACATCTCCTGATCTGGCACCCCTCCTACCCTAGCTCAGGTGCTGGTTCCACCAAGTCCCCATTATACCCTCCATTCTGGTGATTAGTCCCACTTCAAAGTTCCTAAATGTAAAACAGCTATGGGAGCTCAGGCCTTTTCCTACCTAGCACCCCAATACTGGAACTCGTTACCAGCCAGCATCCGCCTCTCCCCTACTAATGCTAGTTTCAAGCATCAGCCAAGAAGTCACCTACATATAAATTGCCCTTGTACATGTTTCCACCCCCAAAAAAAACTTTCTGAAACCTCTCTTGCTATACTGGTCCTGCTGTAAACTATTAGCTCACTTTAACTTCCTATTGACTTAAGCCCACGTCTCCCTATTCTGATAGCTTCATCCAACCTCACCTTCTCCCTCCTGAAACGCTTCTAACTTTCTACTCCTAAACTAGGGCTACCATATCCATCGTTGCAGTAACTGATGTTGAAATGTTTTCAACCAATGTTGTCCAGGTGATGGTCTATTTCTGTGCACTGTATACTGCACGTAATGATGGAATTGTAATTGATAATTGGTATGCTTGATCTCATTCTGACCTGCCGACTGTCTCTTCTGAGCACTGTATGTACTGCACTTAATGATGGTATTGTTTTATCTTATTTTGTCCCCTTTTGATTTTCTCCTGATTTACAGGTTGTACTGACTGCAAGCTGTAAGTTTACCACCAAATATATATTTGTAAAATTGCTGTTGTATTATGCCTACTGTTATGTTTCTGTAATTGCCTTACCACTTGACAATTGTTTATTTGTTCATGTTTACTGTACAAATGTTTTCTTCTACTCCTCTCTAAGACTGTAGTTTGCCTTGTACTCTCCTGGGCCGTGCCTGAAAACAGGCATTTTTTTTGTCTAGTGCACTTACTCGGTTACCAAAAACAAACAAATTTGAGGGCAAGTCTGTCTTTCTAGGGCAAGAATCATATCGCCTGTCACTCGCTTAGATAGGATCAATCTGAAAATAACTGTTCGAAGTTCTTTGCTGATCAAACTGTAAAGACTTTGAACAGTAAAGGTCCTTAGAACACCACCTGCAATTGTGCATAAGCAAGCAGTACACAGTGTGCAATGAGTGTACGTCACTTATATTTCTGTGTACAATGTTGCTGTTTGTAACATCAGTATGCCGTGTTTTACCTCGAGAAAATAATCTTGCCTCGTTTGAGATCAATAATATGTATCTGTTTACAAGAAGCATGAGTTGTATCTAAGTAATACGTCTCAGACTTCTTCTCCCGCAATGACATAGACACGTACAATCCTGCATGCAATCGGAACACCGAGTACGGCTGTCTGATGTATTGTCACACTGCAAGATATTTACTACACCTCCAGCAGCTATACATGTAGGATATGCACTATGACCGTGTATGACAGGGGGAGGTGTGTGTGTGTGTGTGTGTGTGTGTGTGTGTGTGTGTGTGTGTGTGTGTGTGTGTGTGTGTGCGCGCACATCTTGCTGTACTGCAGTAAATGGCATGTTAGTGATTGTGACGAGGCTGAGACAGGGCTCAGAGTAAAAGGGCACAGTTACATACACAGACCTCTCTTCAATGACTGAAATGCCTACAGCTCCCCAATGTATTGTGGCATAGTGGCAAGGGACTAATCATAGTTCCATGTCTGAGGGACAGAACAGGTGTAGGTTGTCATCACAGTTGTGGTGGCATGAGACATGCAGCTGTCCCACACTTCTTTTAGCTCATTATCTTCCACCTGCACAATGCAGTGTTACAGTAAATAATACAACTCAGGGTGATACTGTCCCGCACTCACAGCCTTATTCCAGCTGTACAGCAGGGTGTTCTGCAGTGTCAGTGACCATTACAGTCTTGTGGATCTCGTCTGCCATTACAAAAGGCATACAGCCGCACAGTCTGGGGTTGCAGGTGACATTTCCATACAGCTCCCCGATTTGTTGTGGCACAGTCACATCGTCAGTACAGATACAGCTGTGAACGGTGAAGCAGGTCTCCCGTAGCACCGTATGTATTTTTTTGTGTGTGTGTGTGCGCGCTACTTGTCAGAGAGAGGAGAGAGACCGCACGTCATTTCTGAAGCTATGTGACCCGCGGCTGAGAGAACGCAAGCAAGTGCCATAGTGCTACTCTAAAGAAGAAGAGAAAAAAGTGAGACAGAGTGACAGATTTGGGTTTGTTTCAGTTCTTGCATAGCTTAACCAAACTGGAGGCAGTCCAGAGAAGGGCAATCAAAATGGTGCAGGGACTGCATCAGAAAACGTATGAGGACAGATTAACGGAGCTCAATATGTATACCCTAGAGCAAAGGAGGGAGAGAGGTGATATGATCAAAACATTCAGACACCTTAAGGGCATTAACAAGGTGAAAGAGTCTAACATGTTTCAATATAAGAAAAATAGCAGGACAAGAGGACACAGCATGAGATTAGAGGGAGGCCAATTAAGGTGTAATGTGAGGAAGTTCTTTTTCACAGAAAGGGTGGTGGATGCATGGAATGGCCTACCTCAGGAAGTGGTGGCTATGAATACAGTGCAGGGCTTCAAACAGGCATAGGATAGGCATAAGGGAGCAATAGAGAGGAGTATGAATAGATAGGCCACTGACAGAGCAAAGGCCAATGGCACTTTCATAAGGTAGAAAAAGAAATGGGCAGACTGGATGGGCCTGCAGTCCCTATCTGCCGTCAACGTCTATGTTTCTATAGGAAGATAGACAGCTGGAGAGCGAGGGACTGTATGTCATTTGTGAGGACCATATTTGTCCCGTGGTTCCTCTTCATGTGTTTGGTTTATTTATTTAGATGTACTCATTGGTAGTCTAGTGGTCCCTCCACCCTCCTCCTGTCTCTGACAGCCGCCCCATGTTTGTTTTAGTCCCCGATAATCCAGTGGTCACTCCCCTGTTCTAAAATTGTCATCCCATATGTATTTAATGCTTTTTTTTTCTTTTTATATTCCCTGGTAGTTTAGTGGTCCCTCCCCTGTTCTCCGATCGCCATCCCTAATATTGTTCTCGCTCCCTTGTAGTCCAGTGGTCCCTCCCCCCTCTTGGTTCTCTGATTGCCCTCCCATATGTTTCTTTTTTTTTCATTGCATAGTTCCTGTATTCCCTGGTAGTGCAGTGGTCCCTCCCCATGCTGGCTGTGATGTTCTGGCGCCTAGTGCCCCCCAGTCCATTCCTGTAAAAGAAAACTGTCCCTTGATGATTTTTTTTTTCTGGGAAAAAAAAAAGTCCCTCGCCGATCAGTCCCCCACTCCTACCTCTCACTCAGCACAAACCACACACCCTCATTCACCTGAACAGGTCCCAGGTTTGAGATCCACTCTCCCGAGCTAAGACACGTCTTGCTGCTGGAACTGGTGACTGCAATATGAGAAGCTATGGTAAATGCGGTTCAATGTATTTCAACTGGGGTTTCAACCTTAATGCATAACTTTGACATTTTGACCCCAAATGTTCAACATAGCATTTTGAGGTCCCCACCTCATGAACAATGTGACTGTCATTATGCAACTCCTGCCCAGAAGGTGATTTCACGGTTGGTTGGCGAAGTCACCTTTCGGGCAGGATTTGACCATTTTTCCTGACTTGTTCATGAGGTGGAGTCATAAGAAGGCTATGTTGAAAATCTGGGGTCAAAATATTTAAAAATGTCAGAGTTATGACCATTTGTTACAATTTTGCTACGCACACTTGTAATTTTGAAAATTGTTAATATTTTTATCCCAAATTTCCAACACAGACTTGTTACCCCACCTCCTGAATGTCACAGCTATAATTTTTCAAATCCTGGTCAAAATAGCCGTCCTGGTGGCACAGAGGACTGAGGCACTGGACATCTTACCTAACGGCATGCCAGTCACTTGGGTTTGAGAACGGACTCGGTTGTCAGGCAGCCTGCACGGGGGGGGGGCGGGGTGAGAGCAGGACTGAGCAGCTGCAGGGCAGCTCTCCTCTCTCGGGGTGTTTGTCACCCCCACCGTAGTTCTGCTGCCACTGGGTGGATGTCCGGTGGCTAGCATAGGTTGGAGGTGGCGGCAAATTGTGGGAGGGTGCCTCAAGCCGCAATGTGTGCATGCCTCCACATGTGCATGTCCAGACAAGAATGGAGATGGGTGAAAAAATAGGGAGGAAATGCAAAAAATCTATATAAAAGGAAAAAAATCCTGGTTAAAATGCATTTCCACACCACAGTTGTTGGTTATTGCTTACTTACAATTTACAATGTGATACAATGGGAATATTATATTGCACTTCCCAGGTGGCTGAAGGCACTCGGCTGCACATCATGCCTCACATCCCACCTGGGGCATGCAGCAATTTAGCACTGCTGCACACCTTGCTGTGTGGTACTGCCTAAATTATAATGTGATCTTATGCAAATTATATACCACACTTCAAAGATGGTTGAAGACACCCAGCTGCGCCTCATGCCTCACAACCCATCTGGGCAATGCAGCATTTTAGCCACTGCCACACACCTGCCACGTGTTACTGCTTACTTACAATTTACAATGTGATGCTGCAGTAATTTTATATCACACTTCCCAGGTGGTTAAAGACACTGGGGCTGTGCCTCGTGCCTCATAACCCACCTCGGGCATGCAGCAATTTAGTGCTGCTGCACATCCTGCTGTGTAGTATTGCGCACTTAAAATTTATAATGTGATCCTATTGGAATCATATATCGCACTTCCCAGGTGGCTGAAGCCACTCAGCTGCACCTAATGCCACATAACTCACCTGGGCTGTGCAGTAATATATGTCGTGTTATTCCTTATTTACACTTTTTTTTTTAACCAGGAGAGACACACTAAGCTGAAGGCTTTTTTAAAGGTGCGACCTGGGAGCACAAGGAAGTTAAGTGACTTGCTCAGGGTCACACAGTATGCAACTGGGGGCCTGTGGGATTCAAACCCAGTCTCCAGATTTGCAGCTCAGAGCCTCAAACTACTGCGCTATACTACCGCCACTTTACAATGTTATCCAATGGGAATTTTTTACTGTACTTCCCTGGTGGTGTGCAAGTCTGCTTGTTTATCCATAGCTACAGAAGTGCTGGACCATGATGACGACGGATGTATTGCGTTACGTGGAAAGAGTTGTATGTTGTTTGTCTTACCTGATGATGGATGTCTGTGGTTGCTTGTGTTGCCTTGCCCCCTTTGGCTGCTTGGGGGGGAGCGGAGTTAGGGTTGAAAACTCTAACATCATATTTCCATACTTTTATCACTTTAATAGCAACCCTAACAGATGTAGAATCATAGCTTTTTGCAATGAATATATGTGTGCGTATATATTAGCAATAACCCACAACAGGGTGTGGGGGTTACAGGCATTTAATCCATGCCTGGGGTGCGTTGTGAGGTATGAGGCCGCAGGCCAAGTGTCCTCACAGCACCCCAGGCATGGATTAAATGCCTATAACTCCACACCCTGGGGTGGGTTATTGCGCTTATAACATGAGTTAGGTTGATCATAGAGTAGAACGCCCCCATTCCAGCTGCTCCCAGTGTTTTAGTGCTAGAAAGGTATTTTATCCTTCCACCTTGGAAAGTAGTTCCCTCAGAAAGATGCATTGTGTTGCTTTTTATGGACTTAAACCTGTCATAATCCCACTTCAGAGATATTTTTTTGCCATTTGTCATGGATTACAACCTACCACGTTGCCTGTGGATAGCAGAGGGATGCTGACTCGTATAATATGATGGCTGTACAACAGTGACAGCAACTGCCTGCAGGTGGCAGTGACAGTTTAATCCACGGTTGTAGCAGCGTGCAAACTTAATGAAAGCTGTCAACAGATGAGATGTGAACTTGGTAGTGGAGTGGTAAGACTGATAGGAGTGACTGCACTGCTTCTTGAAAAGACGTTTCTCTCCTCTGGGTTACTGTTTTGCAGCATTAGTAGCACTGATGGTGTGTGCGAGTGTCTGCAGTGCCTCTCAATCTGTGCAGCGCCTCATACCGTATGCTGAAGGAACAGCGCTGTCAGATGCACTTCTGGGAAATGGGCAGGGACTGAGGATGATAACTCTCTGTGACACCCCACTAATGTTAGTCTCGTGCGGGACTGGGCTGGGGGAAGGGAGGCCGCCAGCGTGACTGTGGCTGCGACAGTCTCACAGCACTGCGCATGTCTCGTTGCCCCGTTTGCACCTCTGTGTGAGTGTACCGTGCCGTTACTATGCACATCGCTGAAGAGACAGACACATCTTACTTCGTTGTGCTGTGTGTGTGTCCCTTTCCCTCTCTCTGTGCCTCCAGTACGTGGAACTTGGTGTGTATTGTAAGGCACCAGAGGAATGTCAGAGCAGTGGCTATTGCACTCATTGAGCGGCTCCTCCAGAGTGGGGTTGGGGAAGAAAGTCACTGCATGCGTCAGAGCGGTGTGTTTCTTTCTTTATATGTGTTATTCTGCTTCTGACAATAGCGTGCCATCTGAATAGAAAGATGTGCACTGGACTGTTTCTTGATTTTACAACTACAGGTCTGCACATGGTATGATTTGCTTCTCTGTAGAACACCAGGAAACAGTGTCGGCAGCACCTACTAGCACACTCTGCAGCTTTTGAATTGTCAGTGTGTCTCGTCACTGACATCCACTGCTGCACTACTGCTGGGGAACCCACTGCCACTGCTTATCGGCAAAGTGTTTCCTCACCGATCACACTGCTAGCAGCTCTCTTGAGTCACTGCCCAGGAAGGATCAGTGTTGGGTGTCTCTTCTGTGACAGGAACCATGCCCGAGGTTATTATTTTCTTTATGTATGAGACCATGACTTTTCCATTGGGAAACATCTCTGAAGCCAATCATTAATACTTAGGTTGCCAAATAGTGAAAAATTTACAGTCATTAGGTGACAGCGCCTACAGTGATCTCTGCTAGCTAAAATAATAAACAACAGTGGCTGCTGGCAAAAATGAGCAGAGTTTAATTTGTGGATTCCTCCACAATGTGATCATATCTACTGCTAAGACAGCAACAAGATCAGGCATATCAACCATGGATTAAATAAGGAATTAAGGTGTACATAGGAGTAGCTGGCTTAATTAGCTTAAGACGGGCTCTTCTTTAGGTCTAATAACCACCCCTCCTACATACCACCATCCCCTCCACCTCCTCCAACCCTCCTGCCCCTAATATTCTAACCCAATTCCTCTCCTGCACAACCCTCCATTATTACACCGCCTACCTCCTTGCTGTTTATATCCCAACCTTCTTTCACACCTCCTCCCACTCCAGTACCCTCCTTAGTTTTCTCCCCACACTTGTTCCCTCATCTGCCTCTTTCTGAGCTCCAGCTTGCACCCCGCATCACTGCAGCAACCCCATCACTCACCCCTGCAAATGACAATGCCGCCCTTAGGTTGCTCCCCACCCACTCCCTCCCTCTGTATAGCTAGTCCCCATCTGTATGGCCAGTACTCCCAGGGGCCTGATGATCCTAAGTTGACAGACTAAAGCACTTCCTCTGAAACTGTTTCCTTTGTTTGAGCTGTATCCTGAATGTTTCCTCATGGAAATGCTTTATACCCTTGAAACCCCGTTCCTCCTATTTTATTTGTAACCTAACAAACAAACTGTTTCTTTAATGTATTTTAACTCATATCGTTCCAATGTATGCAATCGATATGCTTTGTCTAACTTTTTTTGTAATGTCTGCAACCTGCATGTTTGACTAATTGTTTTGTGCATGACCTGGAACCTTTGTAAACAAGTCCCAGGATGTAACGGTATTAATCCCAAAGTGCAATAAATAAATAAAATAAATCAATTTAATCCATGGACAGCTGACAGCTCTCTACTAACCAAATCAAGTAGTTACCTTGACCCATGTTATAAATATAAATACACTACCGGTCAAAAGTTTTAGAACACCCCCATTTTTCCATTTTTTATTGAAATTTACGCAGGTTAATGTCTCAATATACTCTGAAATTAAAGCATAGAACAAATAAACAATTGGAGATAAAAAAAGAAATCATAGAATCATTTTGTTTAACAAAATTTAATCTAAATTTTTGACTCATCAAAGTAGCCACCTTTTGCAGATATACTGTAACCGCTGAACACACTCGTGGCATTCTTCCTACAATGGACATCAAATATTGTCGGAAGTTCTTCCAACACTGTTGCAGAAGTTCCCACAAATGTGTTGCACTTGTAGATTGCTTTACTTTCACCCTTCTGTCCAGTTCATCCCAAACCAGCTCGATGGGGTTTAAGTCTGAGACTGTGCTGGCTAGTCCAAGATTTGAAGCTTACCATTCCTTGTTCTTTTCCTCGAAGGTAGTTCTGACATAGCCTGGAGGTATGTTTTGGGTCATTATCTTGTTGTAGGATGAACCCTGACCAACTAGGGCGAGACCAGAGGGTATTGCATGGCGCTGCAAAATGCTGTGGTAACCCTTTGGTTCAGGGTGCCAGTCACCTGTGCTGTTGTCCTGTGAGCTGCCTTCACACAAGCTGTTGACTCTCAGAAACTTGTCTTCTGATTCTGTTGTGGCTTTGGGTCTGCCAGACCTCTTCCTGTCAGAGTTTCCTCCAGTTTCCAAGTGCCTTTGATGGTGTAGGAAACTGTACTCACTGACACCTTGTTCTTTGCAATTTCTCTAGCAGCTTTGCTAACCTAAACTTTTTTAACCTCTAGCAGTTTACCGCTTATCTTTGTACCATTTCAGGTTATTCATTGGACTTGAATTGTTTAAATTTCAATAAAACTGGAAAAATGGGGTGTTCTAAAACTTTGACTGTAGTGTGTGTGTGTGTATATATATATATATATATATATATATATATATAATATATATATATACACACACACACACACACACAAATACAAAATCACACATACCCCCATAAAGCTGTATATGCAAATCACCACAAATTATTATGCTGGTTCAACTTTAAGCAGAAATGCCATGGTGCCGAAAGGCCTCTCACACAGTCTGCAAAGGGTGCCAACAGAAGACACAGACACATGTTTTGTCCTACCAGGACTCGTCAGTGTGCCTCGTCTGTGTGACACCCCAGTGGAATGAACCAGCTACACTAAGTTGGTCTATCAGGTTTGGGTTGTGGTGAGCTCAATAAAACCAAAAAACAAGCTAAAAGACAAAGAACCTTAGTGCGCAAACACTGAGGCAAGGGTTACCCCAAAGGGCACTGGCCGGGAAGCTAAGTTTCAAAGAAATACAAAATCACACATATCCCACAATGCAAGGCATCTTGGGCTGTATATGCAAATCACCACAAAATATTGTGCTGGGGAGCACCCAACATGGCAGCAGCTTTTCTCTGTACTCCCGACGTGGCTCTAAAGAAAAGTTTAAAGTTCATACCTTTTAAAGGCGCGATCTACATCTACGATTGTTCTTATCAGGTTGAGGAACCGAAATGGGTCCAAAAAGAGACCATAAGCATGTGACTCAAAACTTAGATGCATATCTCTTCTCATCGCAAAGCTCGAGAAATGCTGGGTCCGGGCCATCTTTCTCAGCAGACCCCAAGGCCAGCGAAGCTCCGAATACCCAGATACTGGCGTTACTGCAAAAATGTCAAGCTACTGGGGAAGACACAAATCGCAGACTTGCTGCAGTTGAATCCCAATTCACAGAGTTGAATGCACAGATGCAAGTTAATGAAACACACATTGGTGAACTCAAGGCAGAAGCCGAATGCCAACAAGGAAGAAATTCAGCATTCGTACAGGATTTCAATTTCCTAAAGGCAAAGATAGAGGCCTTGGAAAATGCATAGAGACAACCTAATGTGGGAATTGTAGGATTCCCTCCTAGATTTGCCAGCAGTACTGAAATTGTTGCCGCAGTAACTAAACTGATTTTTACTGACCTGTCCTTTCTACCAAGCGACTACGGAATTATGGTGTTAAAGGTCTTTGCTATCCCCATGCAGTCGCGATCGAGAGGCACAGGAAACGCAAGACCGCTTACAGCCGTAGTGACTCTTTTTAGTCCTGAGGCACGGATCCCACTTTTGCAAGCTGCAAGACAGAGAGGGGACACAGAATGAGAAGGCAGCAAGACTGCATTTTTTCCAGATATATCATCACAGACACAAACTCAGAAAAAGGAGCTGCAACTTACAAAAAGGTCTTTGCTGGAGAATGGGATCACGGCCCAACTTCTGTTTCCAGTGTGACTCCAGATTCGTCAAGCTGGTTAAGACACATATTGTCAGACCCTGAAGCAGCGAATGCCTTTGCCTCCAAACTTATAGTGGCCCAAACAGTATCCACAGTACAGGACAAAGATCCTAATCAGAACTGCGACACCAACGATTGATGTACAGGAGGTTTTCTGGTGGTCCAAATTAGTTATCCCTGCTGGGGTACCTTCACAAGAACTTTTGGACTTGTTTACTTGGTCACTATGGGACTACAGTTTTTCTAGTTTTTCCTTCTTGTTGGCCATGTTGGTTAAATCACTAAAATGTTATTCTGGTATGTTTATATATACAATGTTCTGCCTATAGAGGGGTCAATTACATATGGGGGTGAAGTACCCCACTCAGTTTGTGAGCTTTAATCAATGTATCCTGATAAATATCCTGTCTCCCCGCCAATCAGCTGGTATGATTTTAGTGGGAGTGTAATGCAACTTAATTGAGTCCAGGACTTGCAAAGTAAAGCACCTTTTATTTAATTTCACTGTAGATTTAATCAGCCGTCCATATATATTTTTCGGTGCTATGGGGGGCAGAAATAATGGCAGATTTCCTTCTGGGTATAGAGGAAATGAGAGTGTTTTCTCCTACATTATTATCTTGCTGTATTTTGCATCCTTTGGATTATTCTGGCAGGTTAATGGGTAGTATCTTATACTCACTATGTCTTTTTTTTTCTGTTTGATGCCTGTACTTAGCCACGCTGGAATGCATGCTAGACCATGTATGTATACTCTTATGTAACCACTGTATTACATTCTATGTACATGCCAGTATCAGCACAAGGTACCTAGAGAACAGACTGGATTTAAAAAAAAAAAAAAAAGGGGTTTTGACCTTCTTCTGACCTGAGAGGCCAGCTGCTTGCAGGAGCCTGACATGATCTTGTTAAACAGCTTGTGGATGCATGATCAAAGGGGTAATTCCAATAGGAACTAACCAAGGGAAACAGAAGTGATAAAATCACCTGTATAATAAAACTTACAGGATCTTCCTTATAACTAACTAAATTAAGCCAGTTCAAAGCCCCGGATGTTTTAGCCAGGAAAGATCCTTCTAACAGGCCTGTGTGAGGTAACAGAAAAAGAAACATCCTTATAGCATACCTGTGTGAGACTGTAAAACCTAGGTTAACTATGAGAATCTAACATCAAAGGTTAACAGGAAAAATAAGATTTTTGGGAAGCGCAACAATGCCATCTACTGGCCTAAATGTTGTGGGATTTACGCTCATTATTTCAAGAGTTACAGAGACGTATAAATAGCTCCTGACCAGGGCATTTGCATGCATTTTTTCATCTGGACACTGCTTGACACACACCAGAAGCCAAACTGATCAGACCCAGTGTGGCTGACAAGGACTATAAGAAAGACTACAATATTTTGCAAACCAATGATTCTCTGGACTTTGAAATCTTCCTACCTCAGGTAGATTAGTTAACAGTCTGAGTGTGTTTCATTGTAAATTCTTCAATTTTTTTTCCTGTATACTGTAACCCAAATTAATATTCTCTTTTTTAGTTGTTCTGGTATTTAAGTATTTTAGTAAAACTTTTGTACTCCTGAAGAAATTCTGCCTGTGTGAGAGTTCGTATATTGTATGTGTAACTATAGAAGGTTTATTAATAATCTGTGACAACTGTTAATTGCTTAGCGGGGCCACCGTAAGCAACCAAGTTGAGAAAAGGGTCTATAAGGGACATCTGTAAGGACAGGGAGAATACCAGAGTCTACAAAGATTTAGAACCAGGCTATTGCATGTCCTGTAGGGAGAAGGCCAAATCAGGTGTTATGCTGTTACCCCAAAGAGAGTGTGATGCCTGGGTCTTCCTCCTTTGTGTAACAGCCAAACTTTGTATAACAACCAAGGAAAGGTTTATATTTCACCACAAGACTCCAGACTGGTATTGTGCCCTTATCCAGAACTAGGGGGATGCCTGCGATCCTCATGGCAGAGGTGCAGTCGTGACCTCGGCAAGCATTCTAAAGGACGAGGAGGGCATCCCTGTTCTCCCTCATCACGAATTGCACTTAAGGGTTGTGGGCACTGTGACCTCCAGTGGGCCTGACCTCCAGGATTGGGTCTGTGACAATAAGAATGGAATATTTGTCCAGGCAGTCCTGGATAATTTATCTGTATGACCCAAACAGCTCGTTATCTACTCTAGACAAAACATCTGGGCCTGCATTTATTATCTGTCGTATCCAAAGGATATCAGATTATCAGAGCACCCCTGTTAAAAATATGTCTGCGAAAATACACTGTGAGGAAGCAGCAAGAGACCAATATCACTTACACACACATCATTTTGGGGGATTTATTTATTGAAAGTGATCGCAGGTTCGATTTTCGCAAAAATTACAGCAGTGTTCATTTGTTTCTGCAAGATCGTTTGACAGTCCAAATATATACACATTTTGTCACTGGTTGGTTCTGTATCAAGGGGTTCCTTAAGTGATATTTACATTCCCAACATGGCAACCGGGCTGGACCCAAGAGTCACAATCAAGTACTGTAGTCAAATGGACAGAATAAACACAAGGCAAGCTGAAGCTAAAACAATGGTCATTCTCTGAAACGGTGTACATGACCCAGGTTGATGTCCCTGTGCCAAGGTGTAGTGTCAAATCCAGAAAATTAAAATCCAGTCATTACATTTCTGCTCCTGGGGTGGAGAAAGGGCACTAGTTTCACGATTATCTTTGTCCATTTCTTTTCTTCAAGACTAAAACATGACATGATTCAGTTTTCACAAGGGAGGAAAGTAAGAAAGATGCTATAGTGGCCTGTTCCGCCCTCCCGCCCTCAACACCACCCTTTTTTCAGAGCACGCCCAGAAAGCACCCTCATGATTTGCTCGCAGACACGCTATACTGACTTCATGCTGGACCAATGACTTTGACTCTAACCTTTTCTTTATTGCAGAAGGAGTTGTAACCAAGTAGAAAAAAAAGAGGCCAATGCACACTGTGTGTGTATTTAGTGTAAAGAAGGTGGGGGGATACTTCAGATCAGAAGTGTGCCCCTCCATCTCTTTCCAGGATACCTGCCTGCTCTGCATGAGAGCACACTTACCGCATGCTGCTTTAGAAAAGCTTTTGTTCACTGACTTTCCCATAATGCTTGGCCCTCCAACCTACCCCACCATTCACTAAGCAGCAAACTATAGGTGTTTTAACTTACCTGCAGTCATATAAACACCTCTTGCTTAGTGTTTTTTGATGCAATGCCCCAATGGGTGTCCCTACATGCTGTTTGTGAGGTACGGCCATGTGACACTGACTGCTGCGACAGGAATGCCTAGAGCAAAACAATATCATGGATGATGCCTTGTGACACCCTGTGACATCAGTGATGTCACATGACAACCACAATACTGCAGTTCTGGCCTTGTGTCGAAGACCATCAGTGCTTTTACTTTCACCTCCTGATGCAATTCTAACCTGTCTGTCTGTGCAGGCAACAGGACAGGGGCCCCTGTAATTGGGTATTTATAGGTGATCAAGATTTTAAAGGGTTAGGCACACATCATTCATTGAAACATACAGTGCCCTGACAAAAAAAAAAATCTATAAGAAAAGTCCACTGCCAGGAGCTTCAGCAGGCGAAAGTGCATTAAATGAACAACAAAAACAAAGGTCCCTCTCCTTCAACAATAGACTTTCTTTCAGAGAAGAAGTGATATCCTCAGTGGGTGAAGGATTGGTCTCTCCCTGGGTGAGGCATAAAGAGAAACGCCCATCTCTGAGTAGCAGGAGGGGGTGCTGGTTGACTGGAGACCCTTCCTCTGTAGAGAGGAAGTGACATAATTAGTAGGTAGACTGAAATCAGTAGGTGGAGGCACTGGACTCTTGGGATGCTGTGAAGAGAACATCCACATTGGTGTTGATGAAGTAGGTTATTAGCAGCGAGAGGATGAGGATTACAATCCCCACAACCAAAGTGATTATCTAAGAGAGAAGGGAGATGAGAAGGGAAGACTGTCAGCACCAGCACGATTGTTAATATTTCTATATATCACATATTCTGATTAAGAATTAATTGGCATGTATGAAAAGGCTGTCAGTGGTCACTCTACTGATGGGTTTATAGTGACACAAAGCAAACTTTATTTACAAAAAAGCACCTTTCTAACAATCAAAGGCACTTGTACAATACAATAAATATAACATATCAATAATCAAATACACCAATTTAAAATTCAGTAAGTAGACCAGCAGCTTAATAATCTGAATAAGCTAGACTAAATAAATAGGTTTTAAGAGCAGCTTTAAAACTCTGGACAGTCAGGCAGTCTCGAACCTGATGAGGTAGAGAATTCCACAGGGTCCGGGCCATAAAACTAAATGACTGGGCCCCAGATGTCTTCAAATGGACCCTGGGAATCTCTAGCAATCCCTCGTTGGTGGATTGGAAAGAGTGGGAGGAACAATAAGGCTGAAGGAGATCTTGCAGGTAACCTCGTCCCTTATCGTGTATGGCCTTATAGGTCAGCAAACCGACCTTGAAGGTGATCGCCACTGTACTGGCAGTCAGTGCAGTCTGTGGAGCACAGGCGTTATATGACTTGACCTAGAGGTAACAGTCAATAGCCTAGCTGCAGCGTTCTGCACCAGCTGCAGACGGTGGATATCAACCCCCGCTAGCACTAGGTAAAGGGTGTTACAGTTGTCAAGGTGGGAGGTAATGAAGGCGTGGACCAGTGTTGGAAGATCATCTGGAGGAACCAGATGTTTCACCCGGGTGATGTTCCTCAGATGGTAAAAAGAGGTTTTGACAACTGCTGACACCTAAAATTTAAGGGTCAAACAGTCATCAAAAATAACACCCAGGTTCCGCACCCGGTCTGAGGCAGCTAGCTGAACACCCCCAAGCCATAATCCGGACGGTAGTCCTGCCAACCAGCCTGCCTCCCAACGAACTGGGTCCATAACCATTTAGGTGACAACCTAAATCATGAGAGTAAAGAGCATTTGGTCCATTAATATTACCAGAACATCAGAATGAATACATGATGAAAATAGGGACACAATTGCCTACATTCTAAATATGCAATTTTATCTCCAAGTGTGGGGAGACAGTAACTTGAGTGGTAAAGCCACAAGTGTGTTAAGGGCAAACTCCGCCTCCTGGGTCTGTGTGGTGGCTGTTTGTGTTTGTCTGTAGGTTAGTTTTTGTGGATTTACATGATTTTCTGCATGGAGTAACTATGCTATTCTTGCTCCCAACACCTGTGAAAGTCTCCTGGACTGGATTTCTGCAAAACATCACCACCAAGTATCTGCATTTTCATTTTAAAATCTACTTTTTGGAAGCCATCCCAAGCAAAAATAAGTCAAATAACTAAGTTTGACAAACTCAGTGATTCTGGGTCCTGCTCTGAATCCACATTTTCGTCTGACCTGCTCCTAAAGGAACTGTATGTGGGCTTTTCATCAACCTCTTTGAATAAAAAAAGGAAGCGTATAGACAAAAGGATTTTACATCCTGCATATCTGCAGGCACAGTTCATCACCTTCAGGAATTTTAACACATTCTGTGACTCTGGAACTCAGCAGTTCATCAGTTCTTCTTGCCTTGGACTTACCACCAGGTATCAGCATGTTCAATTGAAATCAACTTTAAATGTACTTGTCTCTAAGGACTATCTATTCAACAGCCATTTTGAAAATCAAAGGAAACATACAGATGAAAGGTTTTCACATCCTGCAAATGCCCAGGCCACAGTTCATCATCTCAGGCATGTAACACACTCTGTGGCACTGGACCTTAGCAGTTCACCATTTCCTCTGGATTTGACTTTTTCTTAACTCTGGAACTGAGCTCGCAGCATATGACCCGTCTATGGTGCCACTGCTCAATGGTCTCATAATCCACATAGAACACACAAGTCAGAGCGACCAGCAAAAGGCTGCGGCTCATCTATAAAAAAGATAATACAGGAACATCCAGTGGTGAAAGTGGTAGACAAGAAGTAAAGGAGCTCAGGCACTGGCAAATATGAAATGCAGAATGAAGATCCTCAATCTTGAGGATAGCTATGTCAAGACACGTCTATCTGTTTAGACACTAGAAAATTCAGTTAGAGATATTGAAGTATTTCTAGCAAAATAGCACTGTTGTACAAGTCAAATGTTGTTATGGAAACCCTTATTTCAGGTCACAGGGCCAGAAACTGTCAATATGTTGCTGGTTTAAGAATTTCAGTTCCAATGTCAGTGGGAAGAAGTATAGGAACTCTGTTCCTGCTACAAAAAAGTATAGGAACTGAGTTCTTGCGCGTTCCTGTTCACTTTCATCACTGGGAACATCTCCTCCATCTACTTATACTACTCCTACTACTGTCTGGCAAAGTGCATCCCAACTCTGGTCCTACTCCAAACCACAATGTTCCTTCAAGGAAAACCCCAGGGCTTGTGCTTGCCTCACTAAACATCTGCAGCCTGCTCCCCAAACTAGACTGCCTGAAGGCCTGGGTCACTCAGCATAACCCTGATGTGCTATGCATCATGGAAACCTGGCTATCCCCAAAGATACCCGACATGGCTGTCACCCTGCCTGGCTACACCCTTTACAGACAGGACCGACAATCTAAAAGAGGTGGGGACTGCATCATCTACACCAAAGACCACCTCCAGGGACACATAATACCCTCACCATGTGGCAGTGACAACTTACAAGTCCTGGCCATCAAACTGCTGCTAGGGACCCCACAACAGAGTGCTAACCATACTCTCAGTTTATATTCCGCCAAAACAATCCCAGGCTGGTGCCAACAACCTACTGGACTTCATTAGCACACTGAGCCTAAACTCTGAAATAGCACTACTAGGAGACTTTAATATTAACTGGCAATCACCTGCATCTAATGCAATAAAGGATACCCTCTCCGTGATCCATTTCTCCCAACTAGTGAATACTCAGAGTTAGACTAGAATCAACTATAAGACTGGCAACAGCACACTCTTGGACTGGGTCCTCAGAAACCACCCGGTGCACATCTCCGATTTTACCGTTCTCCTTGATGGCATGAGCGACCACTCCCGTCAAATGCTTATGGAATAATAACTACTGCAAGCCCCCAACCAGAACCATAAAAAAACCAGATGCTCTTAAAGGGCCACCTGCCTCTACTAAAGGCTGACATTAAACTCACTGACTGGTCAGACCGCAGAGAATCCAAAGATGTGGACATGGTGCTCAACTTCTTTATATCAAAATTTAACGTGGTCTGCGAAAAATACGCCCCAGTCAAAACAAGGAAAGCTAAAGGACCCATTAACCCATGGATTACCCCCGAACTCCTTGTGCTTCTTGACCTAAGAGACCAATCCTGGTTAAAAGCACAATCGCAGGGCTCTGCAGCTAATATTCAGCGATATAAAAAGGCCCATAAAGACTGTACAAAATCGATCAGACAGGCAAAAAGTAAAAACTACAAAGAAGCCCTCACTGACCCATGGAACAGCAGCAAATCCTTCTGGGCAAACCTACAAGATATTACAGGGAAGGATCAAAAAACATCCCCTGCTATGCTCACTGTCAAGGGTGTCCCTACTGTAAACCCCCTTACTCATAGCCAACTCACTGAATCAGGCTTTTACTGACCTCAGTAGTGTTCTCCCGGCTGACTTCTTCAATGCCCCTAACCCAAGAGTCACTACAAGGGCTCCTACACTGCTTCCCGATCATCATCCTTTCCACTTCAAAATAGTTTCTGAAGTTGATGCACACAAATATGTAGTGAAGGTCCTAGGAAAGTCAAGGCATAGCGGGGACACACTGGACCTTAAATTTGTACATCTGGCACTGGATGAAATAATTGGACCGCTAACAAAAATAATTAACCTCTCCTTCTGCCACTCCCAATTCACGCTAAGATGGAAATCAACCACAGTAACCCCTCTCAATAAAAGTGGGGACCGAACAACACACAACAATTACAGGCCAATCTTCATACTCCTGCCGCTCTCCAAGGTTCTGGAGCGGATAGTGGCTGACCAGATGGCAGAGTATCTTAACCAACACAAGTTTCTCCGCCCAGAACAACATGGATTCCGTGGTGGACACAGTACCATCATGGCCCTTCTAGAATTCACTGGGTTCATCAATAATGCCCTGGACCAAGGCCACCTAGTAGGGTCACCCTTCAGTGACCTATCAAAGGCATTTTATATGGTTCACCACGCCTTCCTCCTACAACAGCTCTCTGAAATTGGACTCACAACTGAAACCGTGGAGTGGTTTAGCAGCTACCTGAGCCTCAGTTCCCAACAAGTCAGGATTGGGGAAGTCCTATTGGACAGCCAACCTGTTAGATTCGGAGTATCGCAAGGGTCTATACTGGGGCTGCTGCATTCAGTGTCTTCCTAAACAACCTCCCGGCAGTTTGCCAATGCCGCATGCTCTTATATGCAGACAACGCGGTAATCTTCGCCTGCAACCAGCGCCCAGAACTCCTCAAAGAGGACCTCCAAATTGGCTTAGCAACAGCCAAAAAATAGTTTAATGAACAAAAACTGGTTTTGAATTATAAGAAGACCAAAACCATGCTCTACGCCATCAACTCACAATAAACATAAAAGTTACCCCTTGGCCATACGGAATGACAGTAGCAGCACCCTGGAACTCGTCCCACACTTCAGATACCTGGGAGTAACTATCGATTCCGCCTTGTCCTTCACACAGCACACTGACAACACTGCCAAAGCCATCAACACAAAATCAGCATCCTCTACCGACACAGACATTGTCTCACCCATGAAGCACTGAACCTGGCAGTTAACAGCTCGATTGTATCCCTTATAGATTAGGGACTGGTAATATACGGATCTGCAACTCACACGGCACTCCAGCGCATCATTGTTGCACCAAATAAAACCTACTGCCTGCTCACTAATGCACCTAAACTAACCCATACCTGCGAACTCTATACCCATACTGGCTGGCTCCAGTTGAACGATAGAATAAGATATCAAGCCTGCCTTCTCGCCAAAAAGGTTGCGCTAAACCGGCTTCCCCATGGAGTGCAGAGCCTGCTGTCCCTTCCACTAAATACCAGGCAAACCAGGAGCTCCTCCACGCAAACATTCTATATACCCAGATGCCACACATCCACGGCACAACGTGCCTTTGCGTACTGGGCACTGCTATGGACAAACGCATAACAATGGATATCTCTGGCACTGCTATGCTTGGACCCTTCAAACTTAAACTGTGCCAACACCTTATTCACATGAGTACCTGCAGGGCATTCCCTCCCTGAGGTTGTCTTCTTCCTTCCACTAGTCCAAAGCTTTTAAGAAAGGCTTTGTCACCAGCACCAGCCTTGAAAGGGGATCTCGCTTTTGGGACCACTGGGCCCTTAAGTGGTACGGGTTATCTCTCATTTGAAATCTGGCCCCTGCCACCAGAGCTGAAATGGAGGCCATATGACCCAAGAGCTGAAGGAAGTGCCAGTCTGGGCTGCCCAAGGACAAATGACTTTGCCAGGCTTACAACGCTTTCCATCCTGTCCTGAGGCAGGAATGACTTCCCTTGGAGGGCATCCAATGCTGCTCCTATGAACTCCAGGACCTGGACTGGGTCCATCTGGACCTTCTAAGCATTTATGAGAAACCCCAGACTTTCCAAGGTGCTCTGGGTCAGGAGCAGAGAGGTCTTGGCCTACTGATGTGACTTTCCTGCGACCAGCCAGTCATCCAGGTAAGGAAAAGCCTGCACCGCTTGCTTTCTGAGGTGTACTGCCACCACGGCTGAGCACTTTGTGAATACCCTGGGGGCTGAGGAGAGTAGGAAAAGGAGGGCTGTGAACTGATAATGCCCAGATGCCAGCCTGAACCTTAAGTAATTCCTGTGGCTGGACCTGACTGGAATGTGAAAATAAGCATCCTTCAGATCCAAGGAACCTATACAGTCCTCTTGCTGCAGAGGTAGTATCACTGTAGATAAAAATGACATATTTACCATAATTCTTGATCTTCTAGGAATATCTTCACCATTAACCCTTGCTGTGCCACAGACTGATATATCAGTCCACAATACCTACACATTCTAATTTTTTTGGCAGCCTAAGGGTTACTTCCCACTAATGAGTCTGTGCTGGAGGCACCAGGATCCCACGGGAGCCAGACATTTTCAACAGAGCTGGCACCGAGGCATGCACAGTGCCGTGAAAGTGACTCGTGGTACCAGGTTTACCTCAGCACCAGTCCCCCAACTGTCTCAGTTCCTTTATTACCAAGGAGGTGCAGTATAACCTAACTAGTGGTCATTCACTTATGCTAAGGTCATAAGGAGCCCTAATGACTTGTGCAAGAATGGTCAGCATGTGAGTAATACTGTATCTTCACAGACCAAACCTTGAACAAGCGAGAAAACCAATAAGACACTGGAGTGAGCTCAGGGGATGGTGGGTGGGCATGTGAATTAATGGTGAAGATATTCCTAGAAGATCAAGAATTACCATAAGTACATCATTTTCATACCTTCCAAGAATGTATCCTCACCATTAATTCCCACTAATGGGTAAGAGTTCCAAGCTGAGACAGAACCCCTGGAGTGGGGTGGTAGGAGTGAAGAGCTGACTCAGTACTGAAGTCCATTCAGGACAGTCTTGCCAATGCAGCATACTGCCTGACTGTGACATGCAGGGCATAGTGAGTAAGAACAGGTTACTCACCTGTAACAGTAGTTCTAGGAGTGGTATATGTTGTTCATCCACACTTCTTGGCATGCCCCTTCCACTTTAAATCTTGCCGGAAGTCTTCAAGCTGGCTCTTCCCACCCTCCCAGAATTCTTTCACTGTTGTTCTGCGCATGCGCGACTATAGCAGTGAGGAGGGAAAATTAAAAAGAGTGGTAAAGTGATCACTGTACTCGCGGCGCATTACAGGTCGGATTAGTGCCTGATCACTGTGAAATATTGGCAGATTAATTATGCCACATGTGTGATGTGCTGCTGATTGTGTATGCGTTGGGGGGCAGGTTACATGGCAAGCAAAGAAGTAGCAGGGAAACTCCGATTGTAGTTTTTTTGTTATGTGGGTTAATATTACAGGGATCCCTGTAGCAAAGACAGTAAGCTGTTGCAGGAGTCCAGTATCTCTAGTGTCTTGCCTCAATTGTCCAGTATGCCACTATTATGGTGGCAAAACAGTTTACTGCAGAATATACATTTTCCTGTCATTCCATTAACCCCCATGTCTAATGTCAACAGATTCAGAAGAAAGGGACGATGATGATGGAGATACTGGCACATCAGCGGCTGACACTTCAGGTGGATCTGTAAATGCAGTGGTGTGTGAAAGCACGACAGATGTGAGAGATAACACCCCCCCACATCCTTCAATAAGTGTTGCTCCCACTCACATTGGAAAGAGGCCTGCGGCTCCTGATCCTTTACAGAACTTAAGAAAAAAATAAAAATAAATAGATTGCAGGACATCATGGAGTCCTTATTCGAACCGACAAGGCATTTGCTAGCTTAACAGCACCAACAAATGATGAAAGCCGAGCAAGACTGTGCTACGGCAGAGCTTGAAACGGAAGAAAGGATGCGCACCATGGAGGCAAGAGCAGTCTGCTACATTTTTTAATAATTTACTGGAGATATTCCGAGGTGGCCCTAGGATGCCTCAACCACACCCTCCAAACAATGGGCAGAGCAATGCAACACAGCCTCAGCGGTATCAGTACACAGTGCCAGCACCACACAGACTCCTCGGTACCAGTACACAGTGCCAGCACCACACACTGTTACTTGCACCCCTGACGCTGCAGGCCATAGTTCTGGTATGCAAGTTTCCTACTCACAATCTGGCATCCCTACTCATGCTGTCCAGAGTTCAGGTGCAGAATGCACTTACTTTTCACAACCTAGTGCAAACAGTAGTCTGACTCAGGAGTTGTTTGATGAGAACCTAACACGGACTCATCTGTAAATGAGATTCAGCAGATGCAACATAAAAGAATGGTTTTTGCATGGGCTTTATGCAGAAAAGTACAGTTAAGTAAGAACTTACCATAACAGCAGATCTTCGAGAACAGCTCTTGCAGCAGGTTACACCATTAGGACTGAAGCCGTCAGGCGTTAGGACCCCACGGAAATTTTCTAGCTAGCAGTCTTCAGCAGGGACCGCCCGATGTCGGGTCCCACCCCCGACGTCAGGCGTAGTACATAAGGAGGCGGTCCCCCCACAATCCTCAGTTCTCCCGCCGGAGACTCCTGGCCGCTGGATGACATCAGAAGAGGAGAACGAGGATCCGCCACCAGATGGCCAAGACTATAAATCAGAACGTCCCATCCCGTAAGATGGGTGTTTGGCTACGACCTACCTCCAAAAGAAGGGGGATGGTGGGCGGGAAGGTACCTGCTGCAAGAGCTGTTCTCGAAGATCTACTGTTACGGTAAGTTCTTACCTAACTGTACTATCTTACTTCGAGATACAGCTCTTGCAGCAGGTTACACCATTAGGACTGATTTCCAAGCAATAGTGGCAATCATGCACCACTAGAAGGATGAAAGGTAGAAGTCTCAATACCTCTCGAGCCTAGGACAGAAGTCCCTGACAGACGGCTAGGCCGAAACCTGCTCTTCGCCTCGATGAAATGTTCAGACTGTAATGCCTAATAAAGGTATGCACAGAGCTCCAAGTAGCTGCAGCGCAGATAGCCGAGGTGGAGATGTTCTTTAACTCCGCAAAAGAAGTGGCAACCCCTCTTGTGGAATGACCCTTAACCGCGCACGGTAAGGGTTTATTGCGCTTATCATAACAGAAAGTGATGCACTGGATGAGCCACCTCGAGAGAGACTGTTTGGAAACAGGAGCTCCTTTCATTCTGAAAGCGAAGGAGACAAAAAGTTGGTCCGCCTTTCAGAACTGTTTGGTTCTGGTCAGATAATATCTGAGGCACCGATGCACATCGAGGGTGTGCAGAAGGGCTTCTCCTCGATTAGTGTACCTTGGGAAATACACTGGTAGATCAATATCCTGGTTAAGGGTGAGGGCTGAAACCACCTTAGGCAAAAACTTTGGGTTTGTCCTCAGGGATACCCTGTCCTGGTGAAAAACCAAATAAGGCTCTTTGCACATTAGAGCATGCAATCCGAGATCCTTCGCGTTGAGTATGACAACTAAAAATAACGTTTCCATGATAGAAAAGCGTAGCTCACAATCCTTATTTCTGGTTCAAAAGGTGGCAGGCGTAAGCTGCTCCAGAACGAAGGGTAAGTCCCAAGGAGGAACTGGATCCTTGATGGGCAGCTTAAGGTGGAGGACTCCCCTTAAAAAGGCACGAGTAGTGTCTAACTGGGCCACCGTCCGATGGCCTACGGGGGCATGGTAGGTAGAAATTGCACAAAGGTGCACTTTAATCGAGGAGTAAGCCAGTCCGGAATGAAAAAGGGAATGCAGGTAGTCCAGAACCAGCTTTTCGGGACAGTCTAATGGTGAGAAACCACATGCTTGAGCCCACAAACAGAATCTACACCATTTCATGGCGTACGTTACGTGGGTTGCCAATTTTCTGGTGGTAGAGAGCACCTCTGCCACTTCTTGCGAGACCCCATATCGCATCATAGCTAAGTCTCTAGGAGCCAAGCTGCAGGTTCAATGAACGTAAGTCTGGATGAACCAATGAACCGGCCTCCTGAGACAACAGATGGGAGCTGATTGGCAAAGGAACTGGAGGTTCCCCGGACAGCTGATGTAGAAGAGGGAACCAAATTTGTCTGGGTCAGAAAGGCGTGATCAAAATGAGTATCGCTTGCTCCCTGCGAAGTTTTAAGAGAACACTCTGGATCAACGGGAAAGGAGGGAAGGCATAGAGGAATCTGCCCGCCCAGGAGAGGGACAATGCGTCTCGCCAGAAAACACCAGGCCCTGGATCTAGCGAGCAAAAATTGGGCAGTTTTGCGTTGGATGAGGACGCAAAAAGGTCCAACTCTGGAGTGCCCCATCTGTGAAACAGATCCTCTGCCACCTCCTGTAGAAGTTCCCACTCGTGGACTCTGGCCTGAGAGCGACTCAGACTGTCTGTGACAGTGTTGTCCACTCCCAGGACGTGTACTGCAATTAAGTTTGCACCGTGTTGCAATACCCACTCCCACACTCTCATGGCCTCCCTGCAAAGTGGGTAGGATTGAGTGCCTCCTTGTTTGTTGAGGTAATACATCACCGCGGTATTGTCTGTCTAACAGGAGTGTACCCGGTGGAATTTCTGACTGGAAGGCTTGCAGAGCGTAAAGTACTGCCCTCATTTCCAAAATGTTGATGTGGAGATGAGATTCCTGGGATGTCCAAAGGCCCTGAGACAGCACACCGTCCAGGTGTGCTCCCCACCTGAGCCCTGAGGCGTCTGTGGAGAGAGTCACAGTCGGAGACGGCGCTGTGAAGGGAACCCCCGCGGAGAGGTTCCCCGGATCTAGCCACCATTGCCAATCCCGAATCGCGGCATTCGTGATTCGAATTGGCTGCTGCAGATGGTCTTGTCTTTGGTCCCATTGCACCCTTAGCATCCACTGGGTTACCCACATGTGGAGCTGGGCCATCGGGACTGTTGCAATGGCCGCAGCCATGTGTCCGAGCAGGCGAAGGACCAGTCTGGCCGGGACGGTCTTCTTCACTGACAGATCCCTGATGAGGGATCGGATGTGTTCCGCTCTGTCTGAGGGAAGAAACGCTTTTCCTCTGACGGTGTCCAGAACTGCTCCTATAAACTGCAGTTTCTGGGATGGCACCAGGAGTGACTTCTCAGTTGATGAGGATACCCAGTGATTGAAAAAGGGACTGGGTGCCGTGAATGGCCGTTATCAGTGCCTCCCTGGAGGGTGCCATGAGAAGCCAGTCGTCCAGGTATGGGAACACGTAGTGGCCTTGTCTCCTCAGACATGCCGCTACGATCACCATGTACTTTGTAAAAACGCAAGGTGCCAAAGAAAGCTCGAAGGGAAGAGCTCGGAACTGATAATGGCGGCTCTGAAACTCGAAACGCAGGAACCTCCTGTGCGCTTGAGCAATTGGGATGTGCAGATAGGCGTCCTGCATGTCCAAAGATGCCAGAAAGGTGTCTCGCTTCAACATGGGAATTAGGCCCGGAAGGGTCACCATGCGGAAGCGTTTGTAAGCGACCGACAAGTTGAGGTCGCTGAGGTCCAGTACTGGACGGAGGTCCCGTTTTCTTTGGAACCAGGAAGAAGTGAGAATAATACCCTAGTCCCCACTGGTTCTCTGGAACGTGCTCTAAGGCTTCTTTCTCCAGAAGCGCGAGCACTTCCTGCTGTATGAGCAGGGCGTGCTGACCCGAGTAGCGGGAAAGCAGGGGAGGTCTTGTAGGTGGGGTGCCTATAAATTCTATATAGTGGCCTTTTTTGACCAGTTGCAGCACCCACCTGTCGGTGGTGATCGACAGCCACCCTGGCAGGTGACGTGCGATGCGACCCCCGACCTTCATTTCCCGTTGATCCTGAGGAGGGGCGGGGGCCGGGAAGGAGTCATGCTGTGGCAGCGTTCGATCCAGCAGGCTGGGCCGACTTTGCAATTTGTTGGCCTCTGGCTGGGGATGACTTGGCCTGGGCTATTCGGGTGAAAGTGTCCCTCTGCTGTTGGCCGGAACGTGGCTGTTGCCTTTGTAGCCGGCCGTGAAAGCGGCTCTGGTTCCTACGAAAGGAACTGGGCTGAGACCTGTACATGGCTTGTACAGATCTGACTGCCTTCCCTGCATCCTGAAGTTTGGTGATCACCTTCTCTAACGCTTCACCAAATAGGACCTCGCCGTTGTAAGGGACGTCTAAGATATTCTTCTGGACGTCCGGGGTAAAACCTGAGACAGGGAGCCAGGAGTGCCTCCGGAGACACACGCCTGAGGCTGCAGCTCTGGCTGAAAAGTCCACAGAATCATATGCGGCTCTGAGCACCTGAGTCCCCATATCCGAACCCGTGCAGAGGAGGTTCAAGAGCTCCTCCTTTTGGTTGCCATCGGGCATCTTCTCGACCAGGTCCTGTCCCTGTTCCCACAATGTGTTCTGAAATTGAACCATGTGAGTGAGGTAATTCAGTGACCTGATGGTGCAAGTTGCAGCCGCGTACGTGCGCCTACCCAGGACATCCAATTGCTTGGATTCTGGGTCTGGTGGCTGTGTGCTCAAATGCTGAGGTCTTTGAGACCGGTCATGGAGGCAGTGATGACCAGGAGTCAGCCAGAGGATGGTTTGCCAGATACTGGTCCTCCTAGGGGTCTTGTATGGGTGGTCAGCCTTCTTGGCACTGCTGGAGTAGAATGCAGGCGCTTCGCGGCAGCCTTGGTGAGCGATCCACAAGGTCCACCAAGGGTGGCACTACCACAGGCTTTGGGTCTTTCTGCTGAAGGTAGCAGGCAAGGCGTTGTCTCTCGGGGTCAAGCTCTTCAGCATCCCACCCCATATTCTCCTGGATGTGCCTCATGATCTCTGCGAAAGAGGGATCATCCGGAGGAGACCTAGGTAGGTCGTGTGGGTCCGGAGAGGGAATGCTGATGGGAGAAGGAGATCTGGAGCACCCCGTGTCAGATCTAGAATCCTCCCCAGACGGGGTGTACCGGCGTCGTCTGGGTCTCTTAGGACTGGGTGACCCTGAAGAGGATCTAGAGGGAGGTCTTCTCCTGTCTGAGGATCTGCCCCGAGGAGGTGGTGTTCGCTCCTTGGGGGTTGGTGACCGTCCTACGGGCCCCTTGGGCAGAGGAGGGGGCACAGGCAGTGAAGGAGTGGGTAGGAGCAGAGCCGGAGGAGGATGTGTGGTGACCACATCTTTTCTAATGGTGTCCCACAAGAAGGTAAAGAGCTCCTTTACCTCTGTCAAGTTCAAGCCCGACGACGGGCCGGGCATCGGGTCCCCGGGGGTCTCCCGCTCCGGGGAAGGTTCCCATGGGAGCCCAGCATCTCCGGTGTCACCTGCCTGGTCCTCGGGCTGAGTGGTATCCTCCTCCGATGAGACCTTCCGACCGACGTCAGCCGGTGACGGTGGTGCGGTCCTCCTCTCTGGGGTAGCCGATGTCGGTCCCCTGGCCGACGTTCTCGGAGGTGAACACCTGGCCGGCAACGGGTGTCTGGCTGTCGCTGGCTCCTGGGAGTGCCGGTGATGCTTGGCCGACATCGGGTGGGATGACGTCGGGTCTGGCGTCCGCTTAAGGGACGTCAGGTCCTTGGTCTTACGAGAAACTGGGTCCGACCCACGCGGAGGCTGGGAAACCGACCTGGCGTTGGAGTCCTGATGGCGGGAGGAAGATTTGTGGCGCTCCACAGACTTAGACAAGGCCTTAGAGGGAGTGGACGAAGCTGACGGCCTGGAAGTCTTGAGGGGCTGCAGAGAGGAGGAGCCGCTGGAGGATCTGACCTGAACCGGGGGAGGCTGCGATTGAGCCCTGGAGGGAGAGCAGTCTGACCACGAGCCGGAGCTTCGGGAGTCCGAGGCCCTCTCCGGGGACCTGGGTCTTTCCTTCTCCCGGCGTTTCTCCCGGTGTTTGTGGGTTTTCCCCGATGACTCCCCCAGCGGAGGAAGGTTCCTTATCCATGGTCTTCAGTTTCTCTTGTAAGAGAAATGCTTGAAGGGCCTTCTGGTGGCGGATCCTGGTGTGACTGTTGAAGCCCTGGCAAAAGGAGCAGGCCTTGGTGTCGTGTTCTGGGCCTAGGCCGCGCACACAGGCCGAGTGAGGATCCCTGAAGGGGATCTGTTTGCTGCAGGCACACTTCGAATGGTGACCCTCCAGAGAAGTATTTGGAGAAGACATCAGATGAATCCAAATCTGTGAAGGAGGACGAGAACGTAGCTCTAAGTTCGTCGCACGCTAGAAAGGGACCGAGAGGCCGATGCTTGCGATGTTGACGGCGGGAAAAGAACTGGGAATTGTGGGGGGACCGCCTCCTTATGTACTACGCCTGACGTCGGGGGCGGGACCGACGTCGGAGGCGGTCCCCGCTGAAGACTGCTAGCTAGATAATTTCCGTGGGGTCCTGACGCCTGATGGCTTCAGTCCTAATGGTGTAACCTGCTGCAAGAGCTGTATCTCGAAGTAAGATCATTAATAACACAGCAGTGTATACCAGTCTTGTTCATTTTAACAGTTGCAGTTCACCATAACAAAATCAACTGCATTGTTTGTATTTTAAAAGTGAAAAATAAAGTTCCAAGTAACATTAGTATTTTGGCAACTGCTCAGCCTAACTTTTAAACTTGTTGCACACAAGTTTTCTGTCAAGCTGCATGTCCAGACTTAGAACATGCCAAGGTGTTAGGTATTTACAAAGTTATTTCTACAGCTATTTTAACACTTCTTAACAGATTCTGTATTTTTATGCCTACTTCAATAAACTGTACCATGTTTGCTTCTGATACATTCCAGTCAACAGTTATGCTTACACGTAAAACTTGTTAATAAAAAACTTTCGATTTCACAACTTTTCAGTGCCATTGGTCTGCATACATTTCATTTTTGAAGTGTCATTTGTCTTTACAAATTTGTGGTTGGGTGATGTTGCTACTGTCTGAACCACAAAAAGCAGGACTTGCTTCCTACACAGTATTTAGATGTGTAGCCATTGCCTCTCGAATGGCATTAGCATGTCACCCTAGTCCAGCTGCTGAGCTGTCCTCATAACTTACAGTGTCAGAGTTAGGTTGTTGAAATACATCCAGTTCATCCATCCATTCCTGAAGAAACTGCTCAGCCTTATTCTCACATACATTATGTAAGACGCAGTAAGCCGCAACAACAACAGGTATATGCTCAATGGAGAAGTCAGACGTTTTGACAGGTATCTCCATCTACCTTTTAAGATGTCCAAAGGCACATTCGACAACCATTCGTGTTCTGCTTAATCTATAGATGAAATTCCTCTTTCTCTGATCTGTGTAGTCAGTGAAGGGCTTCATTACCCAGGGGAGGAGAGGATAAGCTGGGTCAGCAATTAACACAGTAGGTATGCTGACTCCTTCCAACTCTCTAGTTGTGTTTTGGAATAATGTCCCATTTGGCCCCTTTTGAAACACAGAACTATTCTTGAACACTCTGGCGTCATGCACATAGCCAGGCCAACCTATACTGACATCCTGAAAACTGAACGTATGATCAACCACAGCCTGCAGTAGAACAGAGTGGTAGCATTTTATGTTGAAGTATTCAGTAGCATCATGAGGAGGGCATATAATGGATAGATGAGTGGCATCTATTGCTCCACCGCAGCATGGGAACCCACATTCCTTTTCGAATCCTGTAACAACTTCATTTGTGTTTCCAAAACGTATAACCCTTGGCATAAGATGTTTCATTATTGCCTGACACACTTCCATGACTACTCCACAGACAGTGGAACGGCCTACCCCAAATAAATGGCCAAGGGTATGGTATTCAACATTGGTTGTCAGTTTCCACAAAGTGAGGCCCACACTCTTATTAACAGGGATGCAGTTTCTTAGTTGTGTGTCATGCTTCACGATAAAGTCATACAATTTGTTGCACATCATGTTAAAACATGTTTTTGACATGCGAAAGTTCTGTAACCAATCATCGTCCTGCCAAGTTGATAGCACAATGTCATTCCACCAGGCAGAACTGATATGTAACCTGTCTTTCACTGTTTGTAATATTTGTGACGTTGAGCCTTTGTAAAGGAGTCTTTGACTCAAAGGTATTTCCGAATCTCCAATAAAAAAACAAAAAAAACTCCTGCTTCTGCACCAGATAGCTTTGTCAAGTGTGAATGTCATATAAGCACATACGATCATGTGATGCAGAAAAGACACTCCTGTATTTGTTGACTGACTACCTGCATCCTGTGTTGTCTGTATCTAATAAAACTCAATCCCCTTCTCGTTCTGTTCTGCCTTATCCTTTTTGCTCTCAGATAGTATGCAGATACAACTGACAGCAAGTCTGTCTCCGTGGGGGGGGCACCATTTCTAAACATCTCTCTAACAACCTGCTGAATCATGGGTAGATACAAATGACCGCAATGCATGATGGTAAGCACTTCCTCATAAAACAGGCTGGACAAAAGCAAAGATGACACGTTTACCCAGACAGTGCGAATGCACTAAAAACGGATCATAAACCATTTATGAACATGTTTTCAGTAATGCGGATGCTTAAGCACGGTAAGTGCTGAAACTATTTTAAAAATGGATCAAAAAATGTTTAAAAAATTGTCTGTAGTGTGAACGGGGCCCTAGTGGAAGGTCAAGGGCAGGAAAAAAGTACTGTAGATAGCTTCTGAAATACACTGTTCCTGTTTGGCTCCATCTCTTTGGCAGCCAGGTCAGAAGATGAAGGAAGTGCGCAGGTTGGGATGGAGTAGAAGACCCCGAGATAACATGTCCCACCTGAGAGGAATGATCTTCCTTTGGCTGACTTGATAGCCTGTTTAACAGAGAAACCATATCTGCAGAGGCCAACATGGTACAATCACAGGGATTTCACCCCTTTGCGCGTTCAGTTTGAGCAATATTCTCAGCATCAGGGGGCTTTGGGGGGGAACACATATAGAAAAGATTATGCCACAGCGGTCTAAATGCGTCCTGGCAGAAAATGCCATGTCTTGGCCTTCTGGAGCAGACTCAAGGCAGTTCGTGCAAAAGAACTGTAATCTCAGGAAATCAGTCATAAAGATGGGCCTGTTTGCCAGAGCTCACCTGCCAGTGTATACTATTTATTTATTTATTTATAATATCGTATTTACAAAGGCACCTCATCACATGGAGGACAAAACAGTGATACAGGTTACAACGAAAGCAGTCACTGAGCAAAATTACATACATTGTATACAGTCTTTTTACACTGTTACACATGTAGTCAGATAGTTATAGATATATTTATATGGTCTGTTTACACTGTTACAATAAAAGAGCATTGTTACCATAAGAGAACATTAGACACAGACTATTACATGTTACACATGGATCAAGGTGACACCCTCACAAACCATATAACAACTATAAACAGGCATCTGCCTCTGTCTTCGAAATCAAGCAAAGGGGCAGAAGACACTGCAGAGCAGGACTATGCAACACCAGAGATAGCGCAACAAACCTCTCCCAAAACAGGGACAAAAACAAAAAAAAGCAAAAAGGAAATCCAAAACACTTCTGATCATAGGAGACTCCATGATTCGGGGAGTTGATGCTTACCTCCAGCTGGGGGTAATTAATAATGAATTAATTCAAAATTAATAAATTTAATTCAATTTAATTAATAATTCCAATTGTTTAACCAGATGAGACACACTAAGCTGAAAGCTTGTTTACAGGTGCAACTTGGGAGCAGAGGGAAGTTAAGTGACTTGCTTATGGTCACACAGTATGCAAGTGGAGGCTGTGGGATTCAAATCCAGATTTGCAGCTCAGAACCTTAAACCACTGCGCTATACTGCCTACCTTAATGGGGTAATGGTCAGATGTCTCCCAGGTACATCAGTGTGGAGAGACACTGACCACATTGCTAAAATCATGCAGGAAGCAGGAGAAAACATCAATGTCCTGGTACACCTAGGGACTAAGGATCTTGCCAGCTGGTCAGTTGTGGAGACCAAGGAACACCTGACCAGGCTGGCAGACAAACTGTCATCCATTTCGTCCAGCATCTCCTTCTCTGAGATCCTGCTGGTCTGGGAGAAAGGGGCAGATGGACAGAAGGTCAGAGAAGGGGATCTAAACATGTGGCTCAAGGGCTGGTGCCAGGAAAAAGGACACAAATTTGTAGGTAATTGGCAACAATTTTGGGAGCGAAAGTTCTTGAAATTCGATGGACTGCATCTGACTAAGGAGAGAGTCAGTGCATTGGGGCAGAAGTTTGAAATCTTTGCAGAATATTTAAACTAGCAAATGGGGAGAGGAGTGCAGCACCCCATACATTGAACGGGAAGAATACCCTTCCCCCATCAGCTAGTGATCAAACAGGAGTTCAGCACGTTTGTAGTTCATTTGCATCACCAGGTAAGAAAAAAGGTCCGGCTCCCCAGAAGACGCGCAGGGGAAATGCCGGACCTCGCCCAACAAATCTAACACACTGAAATCTGGCCAATGGAAAATCATGAACACAATGCCTGCAGTCTGGGAAACAAGATCCCAGACTTGCAGGCAACAATGACAGAGGATAAACTGGACATAGTAGCCATTAGCGAGACATGGTTCACCAGTAACCACACTTGGGAGACTTCAGCACGTGGCTATGTACTGTTCAGAAGAGATCGAGGTGCAAAATTGGGGGAGGAGGAGTGGCCCTTTATGTCAATGAAAATATCAAAGCTACAGAAATTCAGAATACATATAAGGAGCCAGAAGAACTGTGGGTCACCCTGGAAACAGGAAATGGGACAGCCATACGAACTGGGGTTATCTATAGGCCTCCAGACCAGGGGGAGGACACAGACACATTACTATTAGAAAACATACAAAACAAAACAGCTAAAGGGGAGATTCTGATAATGGGAGACTTCAACATGCCAGATACAGATTGGTTAATACCAACAGGAACATCTGCCAGAACTGGACACATAGTGGATTCCCTTGCAGAGGGAGGGCCTCAAACAACTGGTACAACAACCCACAAGAGAGAGCTATCCTAGATCTAGTACTGACTAACAGGGAAAGGATCACAGATCTCCAGGTAGAAGGTCACCTGGGGGCCAGTAACCATCACATGGTATGGTTCAATTTGGCCACTAGAACTAAATCATCCCATTCCAAGGCAAAAATATGGGACTTAAGAAGAGCTGACTTTGATAAGATGGCCAGCAGAGTTAAGCTAGCCCTGGCAAGAAGAAAAACAGGTGTGGGGGTACAGGCAAAGTGGACAAGCATTAAGGATGCGATACTTGAAGCAACATCCCACTGTGTTAGAGAGAAAAGTAAGAGCAAAAGAAGGAGGAAACCATTTTGGTTCTCAAAAACAGTAGCAGAAAAGGTCAGAGCCAAAAGGCTGGCCTTCAGGAAATATAAGGGAACGCAGCAGGACAAATATAGGGAGGCGTACCAAACTTCCCTAAGGGAAGCAGGGAAGGCAGTAAGGCAGGCAAAGGCCCAAACGGAGAAAACACTAGCATGAACAGTAAAAGAAGGGGACAAGACTTTCTATAGTTACATTAGTGAAAGGAGAAAGTCCAGAGGGGGTATTGCTAAGATCAAAGGGGATAAGGGGGAATGTGTGGAGGAGGACCAAGGAAAAGCATCTATCCTAAATAGATACTTCTGCTTAGTATTTACTGATGAGAAGGTAGGGCAGGGCCCACAGCTCAGCACCACTGACACAGGGGGGAGAGAGGTGTGCACAAGTCCCTTCACAAAAGAAAGGGTCCTACAAGAGCCTGCTAAGCTCAGGGTGGACAAGGCAATGGGACCTGATGGCATACATCTCAGGGTACTAAAGGAGCTAAGGATGGAACTAGCAGAGCCATTATCAGAACTGTTTAGTTAGTCTCTGAGCACAGGAGAGGCCCCAGAAGACTGGAGAAGGGCTCATGTGATCCCGCTCCACAAGAGTGGTAGCAGGGAGAAGGCAGGGTACTACAGATCAGTCAGTCTTACCTCAGTAGTGGGCAAGATTATGGAGGCACTCCTTAAGGAAAGGACAGTGCAACACCTGGAATCCATAGAAGCACAGGATCCAAGGCAGCATGGGCTTTATTTATTTATTTCAATCTAGGATTACAATACCTTTGAGCCGAGGCTCTTTAACAAACGTTCCACGTCAGCGTGTGCAACAGTCATCATTTTTAGTTACAAACATACAGTCATTGACTTACAGACATGTAATCACCAGTACAAAGACTTGAGCTATGAGTAAGACAAGGGAAGGGGGTGGATGGGTGGTGGGGAAGGAGGTAGGAGATCGTGGGGGAGGTGCAGGGGTAAGGGGAGTGAGGAGGTGGTTGGGGCGGGGTGGGAGACAGTGCAGCCAGGGGCCTGTCGTGGGAATATGACAGGTAAGGTGCTAGGGGTGCAAAGACTGATTGTAAATGCTGGGTGCTGGTGCATATGCAGCTAGAACGGTGGAAATGTTAAGATGGGCAATCGGTTTACAATAGGAAGGTCCTATCAAACTAATCTCATAGTTTTCTTTGACTGGGTAACCAGCTTGGTGGACTAATAGGGTGCAGTTGATGATGTCTATCTTGACTTCAGTAAAGTTTTTGATACTGTTCCACATAGAAGACTGATTAATAAACTGGGTAGGCTTGGTGTGGGTTAGAAATTGGTCAACTGGGTGGCAAACTGGTTAGCGGGCAGAAAACAGAGTGGTGGTAAACGGTATACAGTCAGAAGAGATGCAAGTCACAAGTGGGGTACCTAAGGGATCAGTCCTGGGGCCAGTTCTCGTCAATATTTTCATCAGTGACACTGCAGATGGACTGGAGGGTAAGGTTTGACTGTTTGCAGATGACACCAAGATCTGCAACAGAGTAGATGATCCACATGGGGTGGGCAGAATGAGAAGAGATCTGGATAAACTGGCAAAATGGTCGGAAGAGAGTCTACTAGGGTTTAACGCAAAGAAGTGCAAGATCATGCACATAGGAAAGAGAAACCCTGAAGCCACCTATAGGTTGGGAGAGCAGTTGCTGGCAATCACAAGGGAAGAAAGAGACTTGGGCATCATCATCACAGGTGACCTGAAATCATCTAAGCAGACCACTGAAGCAGTAGGTAGGGCTAGAGGGATGTTGGGGTGCATTAGTAGGGGTATTGCAAATTGTAAGAGGGAGGTAATAATCCCTCTTTTCAAGACACTGGTTAGGCCCCATCTGGAGTACTGTGTGCAGTACTGGAGGCCGCACCTGCACAAGGACATTAACAAAATGGAGGAAGTCCAGAGAAGGGCAACCAAAATGGTGCAGGGACTGCATCAGAAAACATATGAGGACAGATTAACGGAGCTCAATATCTATACCCTAGACAAAGGAGGGAGAGAGGCGATATGATCGAAACATTCAAACATCTTAAGGGCACTAAATGGAAATTATGTACCTACCATAGTTCTTGATCTTTTTGGATGAAGTCTCCGTCATCATTCACACTGATGGGGCTACGCTGGATGTGCTAGGACTCAGCGGGAGCCAACATGTTTCAGGACGGCTGGCGCCGAGGTAGGGCCATGAAGAGCGGCATCGTGAGCCAGGCTCACGCCAAATAGACTACCTCGGCGTCGACCCTCCAACCGCCTCAGTACCTTTTTTTCTGAGGAGGTGCAGTGCAACTAACCTAGTGAAAGACGTACCTAAGATAGTCCGAATGACCCAAGTAAGAAGGGTCAACAAAACAGAGTCTTCACAGCCCAGCCATTGAGGGAGTGAAGACCAGTAACAGAGAAGTGAGCTCAGGGGATGACAGGTGGGCATGTGAATGAGTAGAAGATCAAGAATTATGGTAGGGACGTAATTTCCATATCTTCCTGGACATTAAGTCTCCACCACTCATTCACACTGCTGGGAGAGTACCGAGCTACAATAATCCCCCTATTCACCTCTATCTCCACAGGAGCCAGGCATGGAGGTGATGGGACCTCAGGTTGAGATGTACTACAGAACCCTGGGTCAGTAGGTTCGTCTGAAGTGGAAATGGTTTTGGAAATGTTTCCGATAGTCTGTTGATTGACGGAAACCAAATTTGACGTGGCCAGACTGGCATGATTAGAATCAGTTGCCCCCTTGTACCCCCAGTTTGAGCAGTACCCTCTGAATTAGGAGCAGAGGAGGAAATGCGTATAGAATCCTGACAAAAAACACCAGGTCCTGGATTTCTGGAGCAGAAGAGAGGCAATTTTGCATTGAGTGGGGACACAAAAAGGTCCAGGTCTGGGGTTCCCCATTCTTCGAAGAGTGACTGCACGATGGTTGTGTCAAGAGACCACTCATGAGGATCTGCCTCCATTCTGCTGAGATGGTCCACCAGATCGTTCTGTACTCCTGGCAGGTAAACCACCTGGATTAGAGCTTTGTGCTCCAGACACCATTCCCACACTCTCATCGCTTCCCTGCATAAGGGGTAAGAGTGTGCTCAGCCCTGCTTGTTGATGTAGTACATCACTGGCTTGTCCGTTTGAAGGAGAATAGTCTTGTGACAGAGTATGTTCTTCAAGGTCTGGACCGCGTAAAGGACAGCTCTCATTTTAAGAACATTTATGTGAAGCTGAGACTCATCCTGACTCCATTGGCCCTGAGAGTGGAGATCCTGGCAGTGAGCTCCCCATCCCAGCAGGGATGCATCCGTGGTGATGGAGATCAAGAGGGGCGAATGGAAAGCCCTCCTGAGGGTTGTCCTCCCAAGACCACCAGGTGAGTGACTGTTTCAGTGGTTCTGTCACCTTGATGTGAAAGGACTGAGGGTGTGTGGTTGGCGACCACTGAGTGCTGAGCATCCACTTGAGTAGTTCTCATGTGAAGACGCGCCACAGGCACAGTGAAAACTGGGGATGCCATGAGATCCCGCATCCGCTGCACTGAGAGAGTGCAGACTGAGCTGTTTTCTCTGATGAAGCAGGCCATCTGGAGGATATCGTTCCTTCTGTCCTCTGGAAGCAAGACTATCGCGCAGGAGGTGTCCAGAAGAGCTCCTATGAAAAGAAGCTTCTGGGAGGGCTGTAGCTGTGATTTTTTTCAGGTTTAGCAGAACTCCCATGGATGCGAGGAAGTTTGAGGCCATAGCCACAGCCTCTAGAGTCTCTCTTGTCTGGAGGGGCTCGCGAGAAGCCAGTCATCCATATATGGGAACACTTGAATACATATCTTCCTCAGATGCACCGTGAGAACTGCACAGCACTTTGTAAAAACTCGAGGCGCTGAGGATAGCTCAAAGGGCAGGACCCTGAATTGGTAGTGCTGACCCAATGCCACGTAACTTAGGTACTTGTGGTGTTTTGGGTGTATGAGAATGTGTTGATAGGCATCCTGCATGTCCAGGGAGGCTAGCCAATCGTGTTGATGAATCAGAGGTAAAAGAGTACCGAGAGATACCATCTTGAATTTTTAGTTCAACTTTTTGAGATCGAGAACAGGGCGCATACTGCCTGTCTTCTTTAAAACTAGAAAGTAATGGGAGTAGAACCCCGTGTTCCGCTGCTCTGGTGGAACGACCTCTATTGCCCTGTTGTTTAGAAGGCCTTGAATCTCGGAAGCAAGAAGGTCTAACAGAGAGACAGACAGCCTGGGCTGTCGCTTGGATGGATGATCCAGAGGGGTTACCAACAGACTGAGAGAGTACCCCTTCGCAGATTATCCTGAGTACCCATTTGTCTGATGTTACAGATTTCCACTGGTCATAAAACTGAGTCAGACGCTCTCTTTCTGCCGAGGAAGTGTCCCCCTTGGACAGTTGAGGTGGGACATGGGCCGGAAAGTCAGAGGGTGGCACTGGGCACTTTTGGGCCCTGTGTCTTCTGAACGCGCTTTCTTTTGCGGCTGAGGAGTTTGGTTTCTGTTAAAGCCTCCTCTGCCTTTACCACGAAAGGACTGATGGTTATGAAACTGACGCCTATTCCCGTCCCTTTGAGGGGCTGTGGAAGGGAGTCGAGCTGTCTTAATGGCTGACCTGGTTTTCTGGGAAGCCTCCAGAGCCTGCTCGACCTGAGGTCCAAACAGATACACAGCGTCAAAAGGTAAGGCCATAACCTTTTGCTGGGCAACATTCATGAAGCCTGAGGTGCGCAACCAAGAGTGGCGATGGGTGCAAATACCAGTCGCCGACGCTGTAGAGGCAGTGTCGAAAGCATTCATGGCAGCTTTAAGCTGTTGATTATTGGACTCAATGCCTCTCGTAATGGTCTGTAGGAGCTCTGCGTTAACCTCCGAATCGGAAGAGTTTACCGCAACTCTGAGCGCATGCCAGAGTGTATACCCGTACAGAGAAAAATAACCCTGCTAGCTAATAATGCGCATGCCCAAGGTGTCGATCTTGTGAGATTCTTTGTTTATTGGATGTGCTGTAGTTTCCTGTGGAAGAACAGCCTTGTCATTCTCTGCCAGAATAACGATGGCATCAGCAAAGGCTTGAGACGCCAGAATGGGACGATCCTTGGAAGGGGCATATTTTGTATCTAGGGACTTAGCCACAGAGGGAATAAGAGCCAGGTCATCCCACACCATTTGGGATAGAGTCTCGAAAGAGGGCTGCACTGGAGGGGTTAAATCTGTAGGGATATTTGGAATGTGTAGATACTGCAGACGCAGCAGCTTCCCAGGATCAATATCCGAGGTCTGGAGCGAGCGAGCGAGCAAGAGAGAGAATGGAATTTAGATTCCTTAGCAGAGACTTAAAAGAAAGGTCCGCAACCAAAGGCTCTGTAAAAGGTTGGTTCCCTGCCCCTAAGGCGGAATCATCATCAAAGTCGTCTCCCAATTGAAGATCAGGATTAGGTTCAATGTCATCCCCTGCCAGTCCAGGAGGGACTGTATAGATAGGAAAGGGGTGAAAAGAAGAGAGGAAGGAAGAGGAACACAATGAAACAGTATCGAAAACCTCCGATACCCATGTGGTGCCGCCAGAACTCCTGGCGCCGCCATAGGGATCGGCACCAAGCATGGTGCCAGCAAGGACTGCAGAACCGAGCGTAGCGCAGACACAGCACATGGCACCAAACACAGTGCCAGCAAAGCCAGCACCGAGCACAGCACTGGTGCCGCAGACTGTGGTGGTGCAGCAGAAGTCTGTAAACTCCGATCTGAGGAAGAAAAGAGAAGAAATTCAGTAGGAGATAAAGGCACTGGTGTGCACCCCTGTGCCGCAGCCATGTGAGGGGGGATAGACACCACGTGCAGAGGCAATGGCACCAGAGAGGGCGCTGCACGACTCGGAAGTCCAAACCGCCCCACCTGCAGGTCCAAAACCAACAGGCCCGAAGGCCCCGGCGATGGTCTAGCCGGTTCAGGCAGCCAGGATAACCTCTGCACCCACTGCTCCATAAGAGCGGCCCAATGGCGAAACTGCTCACCGGAGGACTCCCCATCGGGCAGGGAGGGACTCCGGAGTCGAGGATGCCAGTCACCAGGGATAGAAATTGGAGAGGACTCCGGAAGAGGTGGAGATTGGCCCCTACCCCAGCAACTGACGGTCTACGTGCAGACGTACCAGAGGGTGACTTCGAGCGGTGCCGCTTCTTTTTTGACCAGGCCGCCGAAGAAGAGCTCGAGGTTGAGCGGTGCTGAGAATGGGACTGCTTCTTTGTGCGGGCAGACTGCCCATCCCCACCCCGAGCACCTGACTGTCTGAAGTCATGCCCCCCCTCCATAGAGGGCGGAGGACCAGACCCATCCTGGCTGACTGAACAGCTTTCATGTAAAGTCTCCCTACCATCACCTGCCCCACTCATGGTTGACTGTTAATGGAAGGCTGAAGACTTCTGATGAAATTTAATAAACTGTAATCGGTACTTTATTTTCTCTAGAAAATAATAAAAACTAATCAAAATTAATAAAACTGAAGCTGCTGTCATATAGACGAAGAGTTTGACTCGAGCGGCGGCGTCACGTCATCACGAAGCACACTCAATGGATGGAAAAAGGAGCTGAGGTGTTGGAGGTTGATGCCGAGGCAGTCTATTCGGCATGAGCCTGGCTTGCGGCGCTGCTCCTCACGGCTTCACCTCGGTACCGGCTCTCCTGAAAAGGTTTGGCTCCCGCTGGGTCCTAGAGCCTCCGGTGTAGTCCCATCAGTGTGAATGAGTGGTGGAGACTTAATGTCCAGGAAGATCAAGGTGAAAGAGTCTAACTTGTTTCAATATAAGAAAAATAGTAGGACAAGATGACACAGCATGAGATTAGAGGGAGACTGATTAAGGTGTTATGTGAGGACGTTCTTTGTCACAGAAAGGGTGGCGCATGCATGGAACAGCCTACCTCAGGAAGTGGTGGATATGAATACAGTGCAGGGCTTCAGACAGGCATTGGATAGGCATAAGGGAGCAATACAGATGAGTATGAATAGATAGGCCACTGACAATACAGAGTATAGGTCCACGGCACATTCATAAAGTAGAAAAAATGGGCAGACTGGATGGGCCTTGCGGTCCTTATCTGCCATCAACTTCTATGTTTCTATGTCCGCTCCCTCTGTCACTTGGGAAGAATCTTCCGTAGGGGAGGAAAGGAAAGGAAAGCACACAGAAATCTCCCTGTCCAAGAGAGGGGCAAGGTGTCTCACCAGAAAACACCAACCCCTGGAAGAATGAGTAGAAATGGAGCAGATTCAGGGTACTGACTCCTGAGCAGACTGGAAAGACCATGAGGCCTGCTGTGCTGGCATTTTAGTATGTTAGAATTTGTGATTAGTTGGGACAAAACGAGGTCCATCTCAAACCCGAGACTTCAACCTGCCTAGGCTGACGGCCTGGATGTTTTGGACACCTGGAACAAGCACAGCGACTAGTTCCAGGTTGTGCTGAATGGCCCAGGATCACACTGTCAGGGCCTCTATGCAAAGGGCTACAATACGAGCGAGTCCCCACTTGCTTGTTGATGTAAAAAACTACCCATATATTGTCTGTCTGGATCAGAAGAAGGCCTGAGAGACGAGGCGACTGAAAGGCTTGTAGGGCACATCTGATTGCCTGTGTCTTCAGAACAAAGACATGAAGATGCTGCTCTCGTTGAGATGAGGTTCCCTAAGCCAGGCGGTCTGCTAGATGAGCGCCCCACCCCAGGCCTGACGCATCCATTGTAAACATCTGTTGTGAAAATTCTGCCTGGAAGTGAACCCCATTGAAATGAGTGGAGGGGTTCTACCATCATCCTAGGGTCTGTCCCACTGGGATAGAGAGGATTGTCAGCTACTCCAAGTCATCTGAGTGCTGGTCCCACTGGACCCAAAGATTCCACTGAAGAACCCTCATGAGCAGATGGGCTAAGGGAGCTGTACCTACAGCCACAGCCTTGTGCCCTAGTAGGTGCAGGAATAACCTGGCTGGGTTTCAGCTTGAGGAGGAGTGGGCCTGTGCTTGTATGCATTCCACCCGGTCCGGAGGTAGGAAGGCTTTGCCCTGAGCGGAGTTGAGGGCTGCTTCAGTGTACTGCAGGCGCTGGCTTGGCCAAAAGGTGGACGGGCAGATTCAGAGTAACCCCCCGAGTCCTGGAGTATACAGAAGATCGCCCATGGTCTGACTCAGCTGATCTCTGGAAGGAGCTGTTAAAGTTTACAGGTAAGGGAGGACATAATACCCTTGCCTCCAGAAAATCACAGCCACCACTGCTAAGCAGTTTGTATAGTCTTGGGGAGACGAGGAAAGGCCGAGGGGTAAGGCCTGGAATTGGTAACAGTTCCCCAGAAGGCTGAACTGAAGGAACCTTTTGTGGGTTGAAAGATCAGGAAATGGAGATAAGCATCCTGCATATATAGCAAACAAAGCCGATGCCTTCAGTGAAAAGGGGGGAGAAGGCAGAGAAGGGAGACCATCCTGAAAACTTGTATTCTATGAATAGGTTCAGGGGGCCAAGATTGAGAATCAGTCCCGGGTCGCTGATCCGCTTAGGGACCATAAAGAAGTAACAATAGAGGCCCATCCCTCTTTAAGCTGGTGGGACAGGTGCTATGGCCTTTGTGTGCATCAGTGCCCGAGTCTACTCCTAGGTAAGGGTGATGTCGGCCTGAGAGTAATGTGAGTACACTGGAGGATCATCTGGAGGGAATCTTCAGGTACTCTGAACTATGCACCTTTTCCGCAAGTTGAAGGAGCCATTGGTCTGTTCGGCTGCAAAGAGGCCTAGTGCTTGAAGGCACTTCTGGGCTGCTGGCCTTAAGACTGTTGATTGGAGGATGGGTGAAAGAACTGATGTCGGTGGGATTTAGACTGGGAATGGTACATGGATTGTACCGACCTCAAGGCCTTGCCCGATTCCTGTAGCAGAGTCATAATGCGCTAGACATCTTCCCCAAAGAGAACAGCGCCTCGGAAAGGAGCGCCCGGGATTTTGCCTTGCACATGTGGAGCACAGCCTGCGACCCTAAGCCAAGAATGATAACACCTGGCGGCGACTGCTGAGACATAGGAGGCTCTGAGGACATGACTGCCAACATCTGAGCCTGATCTGAGGAGCTGTAGTAGCTGAGTCTTGGTAGGGCCTCGGGAAGAGTCTGTACCAACTCCAGTACCTTGTCCCACAGGTCATTCTGGTACTGTGCCATGTGGGCTAAGAAATGCAGAAACCGTATGGCCAGAGTGGCTGAAGCATAAACATTCTGCCTGAACTGGTCCACTTGCCAAGACTCCTTATCTGGAGTATAAGTACTGAGGTGCATGAGCATCTTGGTGTGGCCGTGGGCTGTGTTCATGACCATGGAATCTGCTCCTGATTGCTCCCTGTAGAAGGGCTTGTTCCTGGGGGCATGGAGGGGGGATTACTAGAGGAAGCGTCTCCTTCTTATGGAAAAAGACCGCTATGGTACGTCGCTAGGGGGCTAGCTCCTCTGTCTTCCGATCCGCCAGGGACTGAAGGTGTCATAACATCCATGAAGGAGGGTTCAGAAGGCAGCGAGGAGACCTCGTGTTTGTAAGAGAGAGAATCGCCTCCTGAAGAGAGAGAGAGTCTGGGACCAGCATCGGTGGATGACGGTATTCCATATGACGGCTACTCCTGTCATCTGATGACCAGGAATGGCTAGGGTTTGCCCCATCTGGGTTCGGGCAAGGATCCTTGGGAGGTGAGTTGATGGTCTCCTGTGGGAATCCTTATTTTTTAAAAATTCACACCAGGCCACAAATATAGTGTCATGGTCCTCTGGAGGATTACTGTTTGAGAGGATAGGAGGTGGCGCTGAGTGGTCAGGAGTAGGGAGCTCTGGTGTTGGTCCATGAGGTGTTGGGTACCCAGGTGTCAGCCCTTACGATATCAAGTTACCTGGCGTTGGTCCTTGAGTCAAAGGACTGACCAGCTTTGGCTCTAGTGGTGTTGTGCAATCTGGTGTCAGCCCCTGAAGTGACTGGTTATGCAGCATTGGTTTCTGAAGTGGAAGACCAGGCGTCGGCCCCTCAGGTGTCGGCAGGGGAGTGGTAGAAGGTCCCGCTGGCATTGGCTGAGGTGTAGGCAATGATAGATGGGGCATCATTGGAATCAACGTCGGAGAACCAGCGTTGGGGGCTCCAGCGAAGGCTTGGGCCAGGTTGATGAAACAGCTGGCACAGGTCCCTCAGGTGGAACTTGCAAAGGGAGCGAGCTCCCGACAGAGGCATCTCTCTCATGGGGAAGGTGAGCGCATGTTACGGGTGTCGCGAGGTGACGTCAGTCCCGTATCTCGGGATCGAAGTAGGCAAGGCCGGGGAGGAGGGGGATGGGGGAACAGGCAAAGACCCACCACTTGAAATAAAACCAGCTGAGCCACCTGGCTGAGGACCCGTTGGGTGAAAAGACCTGAGCTTCAGGGGCTGGGGGGTTGTGGTTGAAGTTCCAATCCCCAAGGAGCCACTGCCCAAGATGGAGAAAAGAGCAGGCAGCTGAGCCATGGGCAGCCCAGTTAGGGAAGGAGGGCTGCCAGTGGAGGAGGAGCCGATCTCCCACTGGAGAAAGACCCAGAAGCAGCCACTGTCTGAAGCGGTGACTGAGAGCAGGAAGCTGACTGGTGCTAATCCCTGTGTTTG
Source organism: Neoceratodus forsteri (assembly GCA_016271365.2). Lineage (NCBI taxonomy): Eukaryota > Metazoa > Chordata > Ceratodontiformes > Ceratodontidae > Neoceratodus > Neoceratodus forsteri. The sequence goes on along the minus strand of CM028133.1, from coordinate 76,168,721 downwards.
TGCTTTCCTCTGGACTTGTTCCTTTTCTGGGATGAGGAAGAAGTCGAAGCCCTGAAGACCAGGGAAGAAAAGGGACTCTGTCCTGGAGCTCCTTCTCCATTGCGACTAAAGTCCGCTGCAGCAGGAGTCTTCAAGCGGCGTCTCCCTGTGGCCTGATTGAAGTTCTGGCAGTGCTGGCAGGCCTCGGTGTTGTGGTCAGAGCCTAAGCAGAGCAGGCAAGAAGAGCATCCGTCCTTGGAGTGAAGTTGCTTGCTGCAACCACACTTTGTTCACCAGTGAGAAGACAAAACTGGAGAAGACGACCTGCCAGGAAAAATAAGGGAATGTGTAAAATAAAAGTTACCAGAAGAAAATGAAGAAATTGTGGGTAAACGCGAAAATGGCAGTCGACTAGAAGTAGGCGTCTGTGAAGGTCTGACTTATGCGGGTTGATGGCAGGACAAGAACTGAGGATAGGCTAGGGGAGCGACACTTTTATACCATAGGACGTGCATTGGAGTGCCGATGTCGGGATGTTCCCCAGACTGTATACTACTAGCTAGAAGTTTTCCTTGTGCTCCTACCACCTGGCGGCTTGTTCTAATGGTGTTGCCTGCTGCAACAGCCCCCTCGAAGTAAGATCTACTGTTATGAAAAGTACGCATAGTTACGTAAGAACTTACTGTAACAGATCTTCGAGAGGATCTCTTTCATCGGGCCACACCTATGAAACTATAGCCGCCAGGCACTAGAACCACACAGAAACATTTTAACTAGCAGCCTACTAGGGGCTGCCCATGACGATGACTGCTAACGATGTCCCCCCCATATAAACGTGGGTGGCCCGGCACCCTCCACAGTTCCCCCACTGGAGACCATATACAAAGAATCTCCTCATGGGGAATGGGAAGAACCACAGGTTCCTGCCACTAAACAAGGTAGACCATCCTGGAGAGAGACGGGAACAGAGAAGCCCTAAGGCAAGGGGATGGAGAGTGGGACGGCATGGCCTGATGCAAGGATCCTCTTGAAGATAGTACAGTCATGCAAGAACCTACTGTAACAGTAGATCTTCGAGAGAGGCTTTTGCAGTAGGTATTCACATATAGCACTGACCCGCCAGGCTTCAGGACCCCACAGAAAAATTTCTAGCTAGCAGTCTCTGGCGAGGGACGGCCCCCACGTCAGGTGACCGGCATCATACGATGTCAGTATAAAGGGGAGGTGTCCCCCATGCCTGCCTTCCAGTTCTTTCCCACCAAATGAGGCAAGATGAGAGAGAAGAGGATATTTCCTCCCATGGAAATGGAGACAAAAAAGCTTAGGGGGATGGAGGCCGGGAAGGTAATACCTACTGCAAGAGCCTCTCTCGAAGATCTACTGTTACGGTAAGTTCTTATGTAACTGTACTATCTTACTTCGGGAGGGCTCTTGCAGTAGGTATTCGCATATAGGACTGAGTCCCAAGCAGTCTGGAACAAGGAAAAGGACTCTGGAGAAGGACTGTCATCCATAGCATGGAACCTCAGGGCTAAATGAGTCTCAAGACAGGAGACCTTGTAGGACAGCCAACCCGAAGCCTGCTCTATGGCGAGAGACAAGGTCCAAACTGCAGTGTTTCATAAAGGTATGGACAGAAGTCCAGGTTGCAGCTGCACAGATGTCTGCTGCTGACACATTCTTGAAACAAGCTGCAGAGGCAGCAACTCCTCTGGTGGAGTGACCTCTGACCTGACCCGGCATGGTCTTGTTGTACTTGTTGTAACAGAAAGTTTTACAATGAGCCAACCATTTTGATAGGCATTGCTTAAGAGATAGCATTGCCTTCCCTTTTGCAAGCAAAAGAGACAAAAAGCTGATCAGTTTTTCTGAGATCCTTAGTCTGAGTGGTGTAGTATCTCAGTATTCTGTGAACATCCAAATTATGCAAGAGGTATTCCCCTTAATTGGAGTGTTGCATAAAGAAAGCTGGTAGTTCAATGGATTGATTCAGCGTAGAGTCAGCCACCACCTTAGGGAGAAACTTAGGGTTGGTGCGTAGAGCCACACGTTCCTTGTGAAAAATAAAGTACAGGATTTTACACATCAAGGCCTGAAGCTCGGAAATGCGCCGAGCAGAGGTAATGGCCACTAGAAAGAGTGTCTTCGAAGAAAGGAACTTTAAATCGGCTATAGCTGCTGGCTCGAAGGGAGGCAGGGTAAGCTTCTCCAGAATAAAATTAAAGTCCCAAGGAGGAGCAGGAATGCGGATGGGGGATCTCAAATGGAGAACCCCTCTGAGGAAGGTCTTAGATAACTCCAACTAAGCAAAAGTCCCATCTCCAAAGGGAATATGGTAGGCTGAAACAGCGGCCATGTGGACCTTTAACGAGGAATGGCTAAGACCCAGATCGAAGAGGTGACGCATGTAGTCCAGGACTTTACTGACTGGGCATGAGAAAGGTTCAAAGTCTTTCGAGCTAGCCCAAATAGAAAATCGTTTCCACTTCATGGCGTAGGTGGACCTGGTGGAAGACTTTCTGGCCTGTACCAAGATGTCCGCTATGAGAGGAGAAACTCGGAAGCGGGCTTTTGCTACGTCTGCAGGAGCCACGCATGTAAATGAAGGGACATTCTTGCCATAGTGGAGACCTGGCTCTCCCAATCAACTACAGACTCTGCTGTCTCCCTCTCCGGCTTCACCCTTTTTAGAGAAGATCATGTGGGTAAGCGTGGCAGCGGGTGTGCAGTCTACCTGCGCGATTCCCTCCTGGGACATGCACTACCTACCCCCAAGCTCGACCACGGGGCCCAAGCCATCACCCTAAAAATCACCCCGACCCGAGCCATGGCCCTCTGTACCTCACAACCACCTACATGCCCCCACAGGCACAAAGTCTAGCTATCCGCTCTCTCACTGGCTATCTCTCTACCCTGCCACACAAGGCTGAACAGCTCTTCCTAGGAGACCTCAACATTAACTGGCTTAGCTCCACTACAACACACATTAAGGACAACTTCACAGCCCATGACCTCTCTCTCAATTAGTCTCTTGGCCCACCAGATTTAACCAATCAAGTGGGACCAGCTCCCTCCTAGATATAGTTCTTTCTAACCATCCACACAAAATCAAGTCTGTTAACGTCCTAGCCAACTCCCTTAGCAACCACTCACCAATTCTCTGCTTCTGGCCCTCCCCCATGCTCAATCCTGCGTACAAAACCACTTCCCGTCACCACTTCTAGCCGAGGGCCTTAATAAGCTAAAGCAGTACCTTGCCCAGCTCGACTGGTCCCCGTTCTCCCTCGCAACGGATATAGATACTGCTCTAGCCTTCCTCACCAGTGCCTTCTGCAAGGCCTGTGACATCTTCGCCCCTGTCACCAACACCCGCTCCAAAAAACATAATGCTGCCTGAATTTCCCCCTCTCTGATCCAGCAACTGAAGCAGCGGGATAACCTGTGGCACACTGCTGTTGAGTCCGTCAGGACAGCTGACAGGCAAGCCTTTAACACCGCTCGCAACCAATGCACCTGGGCCATAAGACAAGCCAAGGCCAGTTACTATCAATCCGCCTTGACCTCATCCTGAGGCTCTGCCCGGGCTTTCTGGGATAACATAAAGGAGCTTAAAGGGAAGACCCGCTCTCCCCCCCCTTCTCAGATGGTTATTAACAGCGCAATTAACACCGACCTACCACGTGTTGCTGACTGCCTCAACTCAACATTTTCTGACCTAAGTGCAGTCCTTCCTGCCCACTTCTTTGACCCTATCCATGCATCCAACCGCACAGCTATTCCCCGACCCCCATTTCTCTTCAAGACCATCTCTCCCTATGACACCAAGCCAATCCTCCTAAAAGCCCTCTCCTCCCACAACCTGAGCTGTGACCCCCTTGCCTCCAGGACATTCCATCTAACACTTGATATCATGTTAGCCCCCCCTCACTGACCTTCTTAACCGATCACTATGCCTCGGTCAATTCCCGAATGCATGGAAACTGGCTGAAATTACCCCTATCCATAAAAATGGGGACTGCACATTACCAAACAATTACAGACCTATCTCCATCCCCAAAAGCCCTGGAGAAAATAATATCCACCCAACTCGTGGATAACCTATCCAAGCACAACATACTATGCCCAGAGCAGCATGACTTCCACCCTGGTCACAGCACCACTACAGCCCTATTGGAGTTCTCCCACCAAATACACTCTGCACTTGATGCTGGGGAGATCGCCGGGGCAGTGTTCATTGACCTATCCAAGGCCTTTGACACAGTGTGTCACCCACTAATGCTCGACTCCCTCTGTCAGCTGGGCTTCTCATCTGGCCCTCTGGCCTGGTTTACCAGCTACCTCTGGGATAGATCCCAAAGGGTCAAATTAAACGGTATCCTATCAACTGCCCTACCTGTACGCTCTGGGGTTCCTCAAGGCTCCATCCTGGACCCCACATTGTTCAGTCTCTTTTTAAACACCCTCCCCAGCTCCTGCACAGGCAAAATGCTTCTATACGCCGACGACGCAGTCCTCGTTGCCTCACACCCCGACCCACTCACACTCCAGAGCTCCCTGCAACTCACCTTCAGCCAAGCTGAAAAGTGGTTCCTCGACCATCGTCTGGTTCTGAACCTCAAGAAGATGAAATCTATGATGTTTGCACACCACCAAAGTAACTCCAGAAATGCTCTCCTTCGCATCGTTCCCAACACCCTCCACCCCCTTGAACAGGTATCAACATACAAATACCTGGGCATCATCTTCGACTCGGCTTTCTCCTTCCATGCCCATCTTAACACTCTGTCCACTGCCACGAATGCACGGACTGGACTCCTCTACCACCACAAAGACTGCCTCCCTGAGTTTGCCCTATGGCTGGCTATCACTTCCTCCATCCTGTCTTTGGTTGATTATGGACTTCCTACCTATGCAGCTGCTGACCCCACTGCCCGCACCAAAGTCCAGACCTCTATCAACAAAGCCTGCAGGCTCCTGACCGGTGCCCCCAGCAGAACTCACACATGCCAGCTCTACTCCGCCTCTAACATACTCACGTTTGAAGAATGCCTGCAATACCACACCTGTATACTGTCAAAAAAGGCTCTTCTTGGGCTCTGCCCCCCAGGAGTTACTACACCCCTTCAACAGGCCTCCCACCCGTTCATCACCTGCAACACTACCAAAGCCACCTTCCAGATGCCTAGAGCTAGGACCTCGCTCGCCCAAAGGTCTTTTCACCACAGAGCACCCTCTTGGTATAACTCCCTCCCCATGCACATTACAAACATCCCCAAAATTAGCCCATTCAAAATCGCTGTACACAAACACCTCACTGACAATCGGAGCTGTAAATGCCCATTACAGGGCTTTCCGAGAGTGTCGTTCTGGACCAGTCTGTCTTTTATGGTATTATGTATGTGTTAGCTCTCTTACAATAGCTTGTTGTAGTCTGTACACCACAAACTGTAACCTGCGTGCTCCACTGGGACGCTAAATAGCTTAGTTTTATATGCTCTTCTGTATCTCACCTACTTTCTCACTGAAATACCTTGCTTTATATGCTCTTTTGTATCTCATCTGTATTGTTCTCCACTGTCTTGCTTCACGAATATGTTGTCTCCCCTCCCTGTGACGAGGTGCCTTTGTAAATGAGTCTTTGACTCAAAGGTTTGTAAATCCGACTTGTGAATTAAATAAAATAAATAAAGATTTGAGACCTGGGTGCATAAGGGTTCCCTGATCCTGGGTCAACAAATGTTGCGACAGAGGAAGAGAAGTGAAGGTTCTTCTGAAAACTGTTGCAGAAGACAGAACCAAACTTGCTTGGGCCAGAAGGAAGCAATGAGAATAATTCGAGCTCCTTCCGATCTGAGTTTGTTCAGGACCCTCGGAATTAAGGGGATGGGAGGGAAGGCATAAACAAATCTGTCCCTCCAAGTGAGAGACAGAGCGTCCCGCCAAAAAATGTATCACCCTGGAGCAAGCGAGCAAAAGGTGGGAAGTTTTGCGTTTTGGGGAGAGGTGAAGAGGTCTATCTGTGGTGTTCCCCATCACTGAAAGATGTCATTTACGAACTCTTGATCCAACTCCCATTCATGGGACCTGGCTGAGGACCGACTGAGTTGGTCCACCAGTGTTTTCTCCACTCCTGGAACGTGAACCACAGTCAAGTGAAAGTGATGCTGGATTGCCCAATACCAGACTCTCATCACTTTCTGGCACAGAGGGTTGGAACCTGTTCCTCCCTGCTTGTTAAAGTACCAGACTACGCACGTTGTCCGATTGTATGAGGAGATGACCGGGGAGGATGAGGGAGTGCTGAGCCTGAAGGGCTGCTCTCAGTTCGAGCACATTTATGTGCAGATTTTGTTTGAACTTGGACCAGCTGCCATGAGTCCTGTGAGACCCTAGATGGGCACCCCAGTCTTCTCCTGATGTATATGTTGTCAACTTCTGGGAAGGGGGGGGTTCGATGTTGAAGTGAACTCCCAGGCACAGGTTCTCTTGAACCATCCACCAATTGAAGTCCCTGATCATGGGATCAGAAACTAGTACTTCTTGGTCTAGATTGTCAATAGTCTGGTTCTACTGCAACTGAAGCATCCACTGAGAAATCCTCACATGGAGCTGAGCGAGTAGGACTGTTGGTATGGCAGCCGCCATTAGCCAGAGGAGGCGGAGGACTGACTTGGCTCCGACCCTCCTGCGACTGGACAGAAGACGAGCTTGAGTCTGAAGGATGTCTACCCTGTCCGAGGCAAAAGGCTTTGCCGATGGTCATGTCCAGAATCGCACCTATAAATTGCAGGTGTTGGCAAGGGACCAAATGGGACTTGGCCTAGTTGGTGATACCCAGGCTGGTGAAAACCTGCAGGGTAAGGGAAAGGGAATGCATGAGTTCCTTCCTGGATGGGGCCGCCAGGAGCCAATCGTCCAGGTACGGGAATACCTGAACCCCTTGGGTACGTAGGTGGGCAGCTACCACAGATAGGCATTTGGTAAACACTCGGAGGGCTGAGGAAAGACCAAATGGGAGGGCTTTAAATTGGTAGTGGTCCCCCTGAAAGCAAAAACAAAGGAATTTATGGTGGGAAGGGCATATGCAGGTAGGCATCCTGCATGTCCAGCACACATAGCCACTGTCCCTGCTGAAGAAGAGGTAGAAGGCTCTGCAAGGAGAGCATTCTGAAGCGTTTGTACTCCATGAACATGTTCAGGGAGCTGAGGTCTAGGATAGGACTCAGATCTCCTGTCTTCTCTGGAACTAGGAAAAAATGGGAATAGTAACCTGTTCCCCAAAGATGAGTGGGAACTGGCTCTATTGTTGCCTGCGAGAGAAGGGACAGGATTTCCTCTAGGACCAGAGGAGGGTGTTGAGGGGAGTAAGATGACTGGGGGGTGGTCTTTGGGGTGGTTTCTGAGGAAACTCTATTGAGTGCCCTGTTGATATCAACTGGAGCACCCAAGTGTCTGACGTTATCCACTCCCAACCCGGCAGATGGGAGGAGAATCTCCCCCTACCGGTTCCTCTGGAACCTCCAGAGGCAGTGGGAGAGGCAGGGAGTCAGGAGGTGTGGGGCAGCGCAGCAGCCGAGGCTCCAATGGCTTTTTTACTGGGGGGAGTCTTGGCTGCTGGAGGGGCCCAACGATTGTTGGCCCATATGCCCTATGGTTTTTGTCTTTGTTGGTTCTGTCTACGAAAAGGATGCTGCTCTTGAGGGGCTCTGTACATAGAGTTGGCAGACTTTAGTGCAGTGCCCTTCTGCAGTTCGCTAATGATGTCCTTGACATCACCCCCCAACAGCACCGAACCCCTGAAGGAAGCATACTGGATAGCGGATTGTACTTCAGGGACCAAACCTGACACGCGGAGCCAGGTGTGACGCCATAGGCCTACGGCAAAAGTCGAGCTCCTTCCAGCTGTGTCCACTGCGTTGTAAGTGGCACGAAGCACGTGCCGACTGGCTGAACGAGCAGAACGGACAAGATCTGCCACTTTCTGCTTAGTCTGTGACTCAGGAAGGCAGTCCAATTTAGATTCCACTTAAGGATGGTCTTCTGAAAATCCCCTATATGTGCCACATAGTTTAGGGCCCTAATACCAAGGGTAGAAGAGGAACAGATCTTCTTCCCGTATTGGTCCAGAAGCCGGGATTCTTTATCAGGTGGAGACGAGCTGAGGTGTTTGGGATTTGTGGAACGGTCGTGAGCGGCGCTGATGACGACTGAGTCTGCCTTGGGGTGAAGGTGAAGGAAATATACACCCTCAGGAGCCTGATATAGCCTGTTCGCCTTCTTTGGAATGGGAGGGCTAACACAGAAGGTTGCTTCCAAATGGTTGAAACAAGATCCGCCTGAGGCTCTGTCCAGGGTGGAATCAGTGTAGGAATGTTCTTGGGCAGATCCAGATGAGCAGGGAGTTTCTTACGCTGTGGGTCTGGCTCCACTGATTGCCACTGATGGACTTCCTGGATTTTCCTCAATAACTCCAGAAAGGAGGGATCCTCCGGAGGAGACTTAGGAGTCCTCAGCCTGGGGTGATTCGGAGTACGTGGCTCGTCTTTGGGGTCAGAGCGTCCCGTCTCCGAGTCAGATGTATCTGATGAAGAGGAGGAAGACTCCTCCCTACGAGGGGGAGGAATTGCCCCTTTGGGGAGTTCCCTGGGGCACATATCCTCCCCTCCTCAGGCGCCAGAGGGCTCTCCTCTGGTGTTGGGAAGTGGGGAGGGAGTCTCCTATCTTCGATGTAGGGGATCCTGTACAGGGTCCTGCATCGGCAGACGACTCTTGACCTCACGAGTGAGCTGAGCCTTGGCCTCAGCCTCAGCCCACCAGGAGGCCAAGGTCTCCTTCAGATCCGCCGGCGGCTGGGAAGTGGGTGGCGGAGGTGGAGGAGGAGGGGGGGGGATACAGATATTGAGGATATCCGTAAAAGGAGTATCCGTAACCTGATGGTGGGTAGCCCGGTGTCGGGTACTGGGGCATCAGGTACTGCGGTGCTGGATACTGCGGCGTCAGGTACTGAGGCGCTGCATACTATGGAATCAGGTACTGTGGCACCGGATATTGTGGTGTCGGAGACCCGGGTGCCAGGGGTTCTGACGGAGCAGAGGAAGCTGCCAGAGGCCCTGCTGGGGGGCCAGGCAGTGGTAACACTGGCCCCGTGGGCATCGGGCCCAGCGTGGGTATGCCTTTGATACGGTCCGAAGGACCTGACAGAAGGATAGGCCTATCGCCAAGTAAGGGGACGCCAGATGGCATCGGGTATGCCGGCATTGGGACCAGCATCTGAGGATTCAGCGTCAGGGTATCAGGTCCAGAAGGAGGGTTTCCTGATGGCAGCGTCTCAGTAAACCCCGTGACGACCGCGGAAGGAGGATTATAATCCCGGGGGGTCAGCTGAGGAGACACTGGGACCTCAGAAGGCAACTTGGAACATTGCGGAGAGCCTGGGGCATCAGACTGTTCCGTAGGGTCCGGCGCAGGCTTCTTGGTCAGGCAGGCGTCAGCAGAAGCGGCATCCGACTTATCGGCCGAATTCGGGTGGGCGTCGGAGGAGCTGACGTCCAACTTATTGGACTCCCTGCCTGAGGAAGGCTACAAAGGATATGTGGCTTTGTCGGGCGTAGATTTGGCTGGGTGCTCCCCCGAAGGGGCAAGCAGCTTAGCAGCTTTGTCCGGGTGAATGTCAGTGGGACTGACGTCCGACTTACCATATCCGCTCTGACCCAAAGACCGCATGGTAGAAGTGGCCTTCACGGGAACTCAGATCTCCTTTGCCTCGGAGGCTCACGAAGGGCCAGAGCGTGAGCCAGATGGAGGGGTGACGCCTTCTTGGTAACCACCAAGACGGCTGTTGTGGAGCAATCCCCCGGAGGGGATGTTACTTTAAGTGCCGAGACCCCGGACGGAGTCACGGCTGCTGTGGAAGCCAGTTCCCGCTCCCGGTGCTTCTCCTTGTCGTGTTTTTTCTTGTGACCTTCAGGGGAAGTGGACGCATGCCTGAATTTCTTTAGCTCTTTTTCCATGGAGGCCATTTTCTTCTTCAAGGTATGGGCTTCCAGGGACTGTTGCCTTCTTTTGCAGGTAGCGGAGTTAAATTTCTGGCAGTGCTGGCACTTCTCCACGGGGTGGTCTGGGACCAGAGAGAAGAGGCTCAAGGAGTGGTCATCCTTGTGTGGTAGTTGGGAACCACATGAGTCACACTTGTTCTTATGCGATTTGGAGGGCGCCGGGGACAACATACACAGCAAATCGTAAATAAAAGACCGCCAAAGACTGATGAAGCGTTGTTCAACCGCGAGGAACTTTCACAAGCTGACGGCGGGAAAGAACTGGAAGGTGGGCTTGGGGGACCGCCCCTTTATATTGATGTCGTATGATGCCAGTCACCTGACGTGGGGGCAGTCCCCTGCCAGAGACCGCTGGCTACAAATTTTTCTGTGGGGTGCCGATGCCTGGCGAGTCAGTCCTATATGTGAATACCTACTGCAAGAGCCCTCTCGAAGTAAGATCTACGGTTACGTTAAGTTCATACGTAACTGTACGATCTTCATTGAGGGTATCTCTTGCATCAGGCCACACCGACGGAACGAGTTCCATGCAGTACTGACAGAGAGAGAGTCTGTATGGTTGGAGGCTATAGGCCTAAGACAGGAGGCCTTGAAGCACAGCCAGGCCGACACCTGCTCTTCTCCTATAGGCAATATCCGGACTGCAGTGTTTAGTGAAAGTGGAGACAGTACTCCAAGTGACGGAGGCACAGATTTCAGTGGCTGACAGATTCCTGAAACAGGCAAGAGAGGTGGCCATGCCTCTGGTGGAGTGGCCATGCACAACCCCAGGAAGTTCCTTACTGTACTTTCTATAACAGAAAATATTACAGTTGGCTAGCCATTTGAACGGACACTGTTTAGAAATTGTTACACCCACTTTCCCAGGGGGCGAAAGAAACAAACAGCTGTGAGGACTTCCTGCAGTACCCCATGCGATGAACATAATATCAGAGGATTCTATGGACATCTAAAGTATGGCGCAATGCTTCCACTGGATTGGCATGCTCTGAGAAATAAACAGGCAGGTGGATGGTTTGATTTAGGGTAAACTCAGACACCACCTTTGGTGAAAACTTAGAGTTGGTACGTAAAGACACCCTGTCTTTGTGGAAAACCAAATAACGAGACTCTCATATCAAAGCCTGATGCCAGAAATCCTTTGAGCAGAAGTAACAGCAACTAAAAAATTGAAAATTACATACCTACCATAATTATTGAGCTTCCTGTATATCCTCACCATTCAACACTGGTGGGTACAAGCCAGAGGAACTGGGACCCCATGGGAAGCTTTTTAGCTAAAAGCTTTCTCTCTGGAAGAGGGGCCAACATTGGGAACGGCGCCACCCTCAAGGCCGATGTACTACGTGGCACTCGCTGGCTGGCCAGTAATGGACGCCGGCCCTTCCACCAACTCAGTTCTGCTTGCTGGAGAGGAAGATAAAGACAGAAAAAAGGGGTGGAGGGTGGGGCTAGGGAGCTCAAGGGACAGTAAAAGTAAAGGATATAAATTAAAGGAATATGCCAAAACAGAGGAAGGAGATAGGCCCGACGTTCTGTGGGAGGGAGACCCCATCCACTGGGCAAGCAAGAAGGGGTCGAGAGAATGGGTAGGGAGAAGAAGGTAAGAAAGTGAGAGAGAGAGAGAGAGACAGTAAAGGATAAGGATGCGGGAGGGAGGAGAGAAGAGAATGAAAAGAGAACAAATAAAGACCCCAAACAAAGAAAGGGGATCCCAAGAAAAAACAGGATTCTCTGGTACAGGATGCCATCCCAGGGGTGTCCCAGCCAGGCCGTATGGAGCCCCAAGGAGCCCCTGCCAATGCACTACACTGATGTTGTCCATTTTCACCAGCAGGGGGCCTGGGGACAGGTAGTCCTGAAAGGCTTGCAGGCCTTATAGAATGGCCCTCATCTCTAGAACATTTATGTGGAGGGAACTCTCCACTGTGGTCTGAGTACCCTGGGTTTGTTGAGGACCCAAGTGTGTGCCTCAGCCCATCACTGAGGTGTCCGTGGTGAGGATCTGATGAGGGGAGGCAATATGGAAAGTAACTCTTCTGAGTAGTTTGCTGGGTTCCATCCACCACTGGCGCACTTTCTTTACTAGTGAAGTTACTAGAACCTTCTGTTCTAGATTGTTGGTGCGTTGGTCCCACTGGGCTCAAAGTCCACTGGGGGAATACACATGTGCAGCCTTGACAGGGGAACTTTGGCAATGGCTGCAGCCATCAAGGCCAGCAGCCGCAGGAATGTCTTGGTGACGTACCAGCTGCAGTAAAGGAACCAGGCCTATTTCTATGACGTGTTCCACCCTGTCTTGAGACAGGAAGACCGCACCCTGGACAGTGTCCAATATGACCCCTATGTACTGAAGGTGCTGACAGGGGGTCAAGATTGACTTGGGCAGGTTGATCGTGATCCCTAATGCAAGGAGCAGTTGTCTGGTACACGCCAGAGTGCGGAGCAGTTGCTCCTCAGACTGAGCTTTGAGCAACCAGTCATCCATTTAAGGGAAGACTTACAGTTCCTCCCTTCTTATGGCTGCTGCCACCACTGCTAAACATTTAGTAAAGACCCATGGCACAGAAGATAAGCCAGAGGGCAAGGCCCTGAACTGGTAGTGCTCCCCCTGGAACAGGAACCTGAGGTACTGCCTGTGGGGGGCACAAATCTTTATGTGCAGGTATGCATCCTGCATATCTAGGGAACATATCCAGTCTTCCTTGTTTAGTAGAGGCAGCAGGCCTTGTAGGGTCACCATCCTGAACTTCTGGTACTGGATACAGAAGTTCAGGTTTCTCACGTTCAGTATGAGCCACAAATTCCTTGTGGATTTGGGGACTACAAAGAAGTGGGAATAGAATCCTCTGTTCCACGGGAACTGACTCCATGGCCCTTTTCAGCAGCGTGTGAATTTCCCCCAGCAGCACTGTAATGTGGCTTGGAGGGTAGCTTGAAGGAACTGGAGGTAAATCTGGAGGCCACTCCAGAAGTTCGAGTGTGGCCTTGGTCTATGAGCTGCAGGATCCAAGCATCTGTTGTGATCTCCCTCCACCGGTCCAGGTGAAGGGAGACGTGACCCCCGACCACCACCTCCCGTCTTACTGGAGAGTGGAGGTCTAGCAAGGAGTCATGCTGAAGCAGAACCAGCAGCTGAGGCCACACTTCCACCTACAGGGCCCTTCCTGGTGGTGGAGGTAGGAGCAGACAGGGCTGTTCCTGCTCAGTGCTTGCCTGGCTTTTGGGTGTTCAATCTGGGTCTGTGGGAGGCCAGACGAAAAGGCACCTTCTGTTCGCTTCTTGGCTGGGTATGGTAAAGAGAGTGGATTGACCGCAGGGCACTGTTGTTGAGGCACAAGAAAACCAGGAGCAGTTGTAGAATTCACTAAAAATATTTATTTACAGTATCAGTGACAACAAACTTGTTCAGAATAACTATGTACAGAGGAGAAATGAATGTTTTTTCTTTCAGTCTGTGTGTCCTTTTTCTTCTGAAATCTTTCTTGCAGTTGCAGCCCAGCTCTTTTATGTCTTTTCAACCCCCATTCTTAACAAGCATCATGTTTCTTGTAAATTTCAGGAGTTGCTAGAACATAATGTGCTTTGAGCTGAGGCACCCTTTTGCAAATGGCTGGAAGATTTGCACTCAAGTAACCTCTGGAGTTTTCCAACAGTTTTCTGCAGTTAACTCAAAATATAATTATATATATTTCAATAGTAACACTATGTATTTTCCAAATACAAGGAATCCCAATATCAGTTACATTTTCACACAATGATTTTCACACATTTTTATATCAGCAGACCTAGATATGCAAGGGAAGGCTAAGAGACAGTGAGAGTCAAAGAATTGCGAGATTGTTCTGGTTGATCAATTCCGAGGTCTCACAAGAAAACTGGGTTGCGCAACCAGACAGAGAAGACACAGAAAAGGAAAGATCCTTGCATTTAAACACTTTCTTTATTAACTGGGACAGGGTCCTATTCCACCCTGTCACAGTCACCTCTGAGGTCTGTAGGTCATAAAGGATGTCCTACACATCCACCCCAAAGAACCTGTAGCCTCTAAAGGGGGCATTCAGGATGGACTGTTAGTCATCAGCAGCAAAGCCGGACACCCTGAGCCAAGAATATCTTCTTAGGCAGATGCCAACCACAATTGCTCTAGCTAAGGCATCTGAGACATCATAGGCAGCCCTCAAGAAGTGCTAGTCAACATCTGCCCCAGACTGGAGGACTTTAAGCAGCTCCCGCTTCTGGGGACCCTCTGGAAGGGTCTGAGCTGCAGCTGTAGTGTTTTTCCAGAGTGTGTTCAGGAATTTGACCATATAGGCAATATAATTAATGATTCTAAGGGCCAGTGTGGCAGAAGCATAGGCCCTCTTGCCCATAAGACCCAACTTTCTGGATTCCTTGTCTGGGACGAGAAAGCTGATGTGCTGAGGTCTATTGGACCTTCCAGGGGCAGCATTTATCACCAATGAATCTGCCCTAAGCTCCTCTGAGACAAAAGGCTTCCTTGGGGGAGCCTGGTACAATTAGTCTGCCTTTTTGGGCACTGCAGGGATCATATTTGGCCTGTGCCAGGCAGCCATGGTGGCATCCTCAAATGCAGCCAGCAGGGGAGGAATAATAGAGGGGAAAATCTGGCAATTCCAAATATTCAGCCAGATTTCTCCTGGTAAGATCCTGCTCCTTAGCATCAAACCCCATAGCTGCTTGCAGCTGCCTCATCACTGTCATGAAGGAGGGGTCATCGGGGGGAGGGAACCTCGGGGTATATTTTGAGGTCCTCACTCCCTGAGGAAACAGTGGATAGAGTTGGAGGTGCTCCTAGCCCTCTCTTCCTTCTCCTCATGCAAGATGAGATCAGGATGGTACTCATCCTCATCAACTGGCTCTGAATAGGGCACAGAAGACGTTGATGACCGAGAGTGAGCAGGTCACGTCGATATAGAAGGTGTCGGTGTGGAAGCTGGCCTGGTAGGCCCTGGCATCCATAAGCCTGGAGGTGGAGCAATATGATGCATAAACTCCCATAAGGAGGAGAGCTTAGTTTGGACATCGATGGTGATCATCGTCGTCAGAGTACCTTGCAGCATCGACTGGGGTGGGGGGGGATGCTTGGATTCTCGGCACTGCAACCTGAAGTGTTGATGAGAGAGGATGAGCTCTTAGTGTCAACATGTTGGTCTGAGGCGCTGATGGGGAAGACTGAATCCCTAGCGTCCATGAAATGGCCAAGGGTATTGACGTGGGGGAGGCAGCAATCCTGGTGTCAAAGGGCCATTGCCAACCAGTCTGTTGCCCCTGAACAAAAAGGGGTCTGAATGATGACAGAGGTGACAGGAGGCCCAACGTCGATGAGTCAGCACTGGCCAAAGAAGGGTCAGCGGGCAGCACTGCCAAAGCTGACCCAGGTGAAGGAGAGCACGTGAGTGGCAGTGGGGATTGCCACCAACGTATACGATGACCCAGCAGTGACTGGCGCTTGAAGCTGCAACTTAGACAGCACAGGGGAGGACTACTCCTTGAGTCTATCCTTGTCGTGCTTGTGTTTGCCAGCTGATTTGTCCCAGGCCTTGTAGGAGTGGGAGGCATGGACAGAGCTAGTTTCGCAGAGCAGCTTCTTGCCTGGAGCTCCCTCTCCATTCTGGCAACCTTCTGTTCCAAGGACGACTCTACGGCCTTCTGACAGTGCAGCTGGGTAGCCTGGCTGAATCCACAGCAGACCTTGCAGGCCTTAAGGTCACTGTCGGACTGTAGATGTAGACAGACATCTTGGTCATCTTTATCATAGTTCTTTTTATGGCACCTGCAGTATCTGAAGAGTTTCTGGGGATCGGTTGGCATAAACAAAGGTGAAAATCACTTTAAAAAACTAAAGTGATTGACAAACTAGGGTGAGAAAAAGGAAATAAAAGTAGAAATCAAAGATTTGGCAATCGACCGAAGTGGCGGTATCTCCATGGAGTCCGATGGTTGATGTCAGGAAAAGAACTGAGGAGGGCACAGGGTCACCCACGTTTATACAGAAAGGATGTTGTTGGCTAATACTGTCGAGGGCGGCCCCCAGTAGACTTCTAGCTAAAAAGTTTCCGTGTGGTTCTAGTGCCTGGTGGCTACAGTTCCATAGGTGTGGCCTGATGCAAGAGATACCCTTGATGAAGATTATCCATTGTTGGATTTTTTGTACTAAACGTGTAATGGTGATGAAACTTACCTCTAACTCCTTACTAACCAGCAGGAATATTTGTGCTCAGATTTCTGGTACTTTGATTGTAATGGTAAAGAACAGCTATGTAAGAACTTACTGTAACAGCAGATCTTTGAGAAGATCTCAGTCATCAGGTTACACTGTAGGAACGTCACTGTCGGTGAATGGGGAATCCACATGGAAGATTTTCAGCAGTACAACTGGGCCCACCCACACCATCGACCTCAGCCGACATTGTCAACCTTATAAAGGCATAGGCAGGCCCGCGCCCTCCTCCGTTCTTTCCCTCCGGAGATGGAGAGCAAGGCTGACAGCCTGGAGACCTGAGGAGAGCGAGGGACCCGTCTTTCAGAGAAATAATGGAAACAGCAGACAGCCAGGTCCTGAATAGGAGCCCCAAAAAGGGGGATGGTGGGAGAGAACAGACCTGATGACTGAGATCTCAAAGATCTACTGTTACAGAAAGTTCATATGTAACTGTTCTATCTTCTTCAGGGGTATCTCAGTGATCAGTTTAACCACAGGAACAAGTCCCAAGCAGTGACAAGAGTATATGGACAGTCTGGGAGGTTAGATCTCCATAAACTGAAGACAGGAGAGGTGGAACAACCTACCCAGTCAAGGAGCTTCTTAAACTTAAGACATAAAACCTTGAAAACTGAACCTGTCAAGGAACTCCATAAACTTAAGACAGGAGTCCTTGCAGAACAGCCCTGCCAAATCCTGCATTGGCTCTACAAGTGATATCCAGACTGTAATGCTTGGTGAAGGTGTGTACTGTACTCCAGGTGGCAGTAATGCAAATGTCAGCGTCTGAGATCCCTTTGAAGCAAGTCAGAGGCAGCCATGCCTCTGGTGGAGTGATCTCTGACAGCACCTGGCAGTTCTTTGCTGTACTTGTTGTAGCAGAACATAATGCAATTTGCCAACCATTTGGATAAACATTGCTTAGAAATATAAGAGCCCTCTCCATGTGGGGCGAAAGAAACAAACAAACAAGTGCTTAGACTTTCTGGACTCCTCAGTCCTGGGCAGGTAATATCTCAAAGTTCTGTGCACATCTGAAGTATGCAGCAGTGCTTCCCCTGGATAGGCACGCTCCAGAAAATAAACAGGAAGGTGGACAGACTGACTGAGTGTAAACTCAGAAACCACCTTAGGAAGAAACTTAGGATTTGTGCTCAAAGACACCCTGTCTTTGTGAAAAATCAAATAAGGCTCCTCGCACCAGAGGGCCTGAAGCGCTGAAATAATCGCTAAAAAGAGCGCTTTCCAGGAGAGAAAGTGTAAATCACAAGTCGTGATTGGCTCAAAAGTAGACAGGGTCAACCTTTCCAAAATAAAATTAAAGTCCCAAGCCAGGACAGAACAGATTAGGGGTTTCAGATATAGAATGCCCTGGAAGAAGGTACAGGAGACATCCAGTCGAAAAATAATGTGGTCACCCACGGGCTCGTGGAAGGCAGAAATAGGCAAAAGGTGGACCCTGAGGCAGGAATATTGGAGACCTGAGTCAGACAAAGAGATCAGGTAGTCCAGGTCATGTTTCACTGGGCAGGTGAAGGGGTCAAGGGAACGTCTGGCAGCCCAGATGGCAAATCTTTCCCACTTCATGGAATAAGTGGCACGAGTGGAAGGCTTGTGAGAAGCCACTAGAATGTCTGCCACCCTGCTGGATATTCCAAACCTGGCGACGGCTATGTCCTCAGAAGCCACGCATGCTGATGGAGGGACCTCAGACTGGGATGGACTAGGGTCCCCCGATCTTGGATCAGAAGATTCATGCAAAGGGGCAGAGGAACCATATCTGGCGAGGCCAGAATGGAGCTACCAGGATCATGCTGGCCCCTTCCATCTACAATTTGATCAGCACCCTCTGTATTAGTGGGAACAGAGGGAATGCGCACAGAAATCTCCTGCTCCAAGAGAGGCGCAATGTATCTTGTCAGAAAACTCCAGACCCTGGATCTAGCGAGCAGAAATTGGACAGTTTTGTGTTGTCTGGGGATGCAAAAAGGTGTAACTCTGGATGACCCCATCTTATGAACAGATCTTCTGCTACAGATGAGAGAAGCTCTCATTTGTACATGCTGGACTGACTCCTGATGAGACTGTCCACCAGGGTGTTTAGCATGCCTGGCACCGTGCACAGCAGATAGTGTTAGATTGTGGTCCAGTGCCCAGTACCACACTCTCATGGCCTCCCTGCAAAGGGGGTACAAGTGAGTCCCGCCTTGCTTGTTGATATAGTAGACCACACTCAGATTGGCTGACTGCACCAAAAGCTGGCCAGGAGTAAGATGATCCTGGAAGGCCTGCAGGTTATACAGCACCGCTCTCATCTCCAGGACATTGATAGTAAACACAGAAACATAGAATCTGACGGCAGATGAGGACCTCTTGGCCTACCCAGTCTGCCCATTTCCCTACCTAATGGATAAGCTGCAGATCCTAGTTAACCAGCAGCCTACTTCTTCCTACCCCCACCCCCTAGAATTGCCTTATGACTGTCCCATGCATGCTTGAATTCCACCACTGTTTTTGACTCCACAACCTCCTCTGGAAGGCCATTCCATGCATCCACAACCCTCTCTGATACCTCTGGCTTACCACTGGGACCAGGATCCCTGAGTTTGGAAGAGACCCAGGTGGGCTCCCCAGCCCAGACCCGAGGTATACGTGGCTAGAATCTGACTCAGGGACTGAAGCTGGAAAGGGACCTCTTAGAGGAGGTTCGAGGGGACCATCCACCACTGAAGTACCTTGCATACTGGGAAGAGACCAGGACTAGCTGGTCCAACTCGTCCATCCTCTGGTCCCACTGCACGAGGGTGCACATGTGGAGTCTGGTTAGCGGAACAGTGGGAATAGCTGCGGCTATGAGTCCTAGAAGCCGTAGATACAGCCTGGCAGGGATGTAAGGACTCTGTGTGACCTCCTGCACCTGGGATATGAGGCATTCTGCCCTGTTCCGGAGTAGGAATGACTTCCCCAGCCCGGAGTCCACGACCGCTCCAATGTACTGTAGTCTTTAGGATGGAACTAGCACAGATTCTGACAGACTAACTGTTATGCCCAAAGGCTGAAAAAGCTGAAGAGTACATTTCAGAATGAACAACAGCTGCTCCCTGGACAGGGCCTTGAGAAGCCAGTCGTCCAAGTACAGAAAGACATACAGTCCCTCTCTTCTCAGGGTTGCGTCGACCGCTGCTAAGCACTTGGTAAAGACATACGGTACAGAAGATGAACTAAAGGGCAATACTTTGAACTGGTAATGTTCTCCCTGAAAGGCGAAGTGGAGAAACTTCCTGTGAGGAGGGAAGGCCGTGATGTGCAGGTAGGCGTCCTGCATGTCCAGTGAGCAAAGCCAGTCCCTGGACTTGAGAAGGGGGATCAGGCCTGCTAAAGTTACCATCTGGAACTTTTTGTACTGGACATAGAGATTGAGGTCTTTCAGATCCAAGATTGGCCTCAGATTTCTGGTCTTTTTGGTAAGCAGGAAGAACCTTGAATAGAACCCCTGGTTTCTCTTCCTCTTTGGTACCAGTTCTATCGCCTGATGGCACACGAGAGACTGCAATTCCTCCTGAAGAACAAACAGACGAGCTGGGGGACAGTGTGAGGGAGGTGGGGGGTATCTGGAGGCTGCTGGATGAGCTACAGAGTATGACCGCACTCTACGATCTGCAGGATTCAGGCGTCTGATGTTATGGTTCTCCACTGATTCAAATGGAGGGAGAACCGAACTCCGACCACCACCTCCTGGGCCTGGCCTAAGGGGGAGGGTCTGGCAAAGATTCAAGCTGAGGTGGGGCCAGCAGAGAAGGCTGGACCCTCAGTCCTGGGATGCTTGGCTGCTGCTCCAGTATGGGAGGAGGCAGGCAAGGAGGGCTGGGCTTTGCGTTTGCCCTGAGGACGGGGGCCCGAGCCAGGTCTATTAGCTTGCTTACGAAAAGTAAAGCGCCCCCTACCACACTGTTGAGAGCGGTAGAGGGAGTGGATGGGCTTAACAGCCGTACCCGAGGCCTGCAGATCATTGATGATGTTCTAGACATCCAGACCAAAGAGTTTAGTGCCATTAAAAGGGCGTTCAGCACCTTGTTTTGCACATCAGCAGCAAAACCAGAAAATCTGAGCCATGAATGCCTACGGAGGCAGATGCCAGTGGCAGCCACCCTATCAACTGTGTCAGATAAATCAGAGATGGCGCTTAGAAGATGCTTCCCAACATCCTCTGTGGTTTGGAAGCCCTGGAGCAACTCCTGTTTCTGGGCAACATTAGGGAGGGTTTGGGCAGCCACCTCGCCCTTTCTGGCATTGGTGTTCTGGAATTTCACCATGTGAGACAGGTAATTTGCTATCCTCAAGCCAAAGGTAGAGGAAGCATATGCCCTTTTGCCCCAGAGATCTATCATGGGGGGAGTCTTTGTCCAGAGGCAAGGAACTAAGGTGCTTGGGCACCTTAAATCTGTCATGTGCTGTCTTACTGACCACTGAGTCAGTTTCAGCTTGGGCAGCTAAATAAGGAATGCCCTGAGGGGCACTGTAGAGCTTATTAGCTCTGCAAGGAATAGCTGACACCATATCTGGTCTGTGCCAGGCTGCCGTGGTAGCATTCTTGAGGGCTGGAAGCATGGGAAGAATAAACTTGGGGGGGAGAGTCGGAGATCTCCAGGTAATCCACCAGGTCCTTACTGGAGGCCTCCTCCTCCTCTGTCTGAAACCCCATAGTGGAAGACAGTTGCTTCATAATGTTGAAGAACGAAACATCCTCAGGTGGAGAACTGGGGGTATGCTTGACAGATTCTTCACTGACAGAGAAGGCAGTGGATTTATCTGAAATGTAATACTGCTCTTCCCCCCTTTCCTCCTCTGGAAGTTTGAGGTCAGGGTGGTATTTCTCCTCAATGCTGACCTCTTCATCTGGTTCTGGTGTTGAATGCACCATCGACGGTCCCTGGGCTGGCTCCTGGGCCGAGGAACAAGCGCTGACGACGAAGGCCTGTTAAAGGCAGCAAACTGCTGGATATCACATTAGTGAAGCAGACTAGAACTTCGTTCAAGTCCATGGTTGCTGGAGGAGGGGTCGACAGCACTGATGCCGCTGGACCAGACTGCCTGCCCAACAAGCCCGTAGCCTTTGATGGGGAAGGGTCGGGTTTCAATGAGGCAGTCATCGACGATGAGCCCGTCATCAACGGAGGAAGGGCTGACAACCTGGGGGTCGATGGCCGAGCACCCTGAGAGTCGGGTGGAGAAGATGTCAGCATGGGTCTGAAGTGAACCAGGACCAGGGCAGCAGGTCTCTTCATCTGGGCTGTCGCCGCTGCCAAAGAGCCTTGCCGAATACGGAGAGGCCGACAGGGAAAGGGATGGCCACCGGGGGAGCGGTCGTGATCCCAGTCTTTTCTGTGACTTTTCTCAGAGGACCCGCCTTTGGCCTGGGAGGACTTAGACCCAGAGGGCGACTGATTGGCCGGTGCCCCGGAGGACCCTGGCTTGGAGCTGGCTACCTGCTGTTCTATGAAGGTACAGAGAGCCTTTTAGCGTCACCTAAGGGTGGTTTGGTTAAACTGTTGGCAGAGCTCACAGTCCAAGGCGTTGTGATCAGGCCTAAGACAGCAAATACACATAGAGTGATCGTCGCTGGAGGCAATCTTCTTTCTGCAGTGACGGAAGAGAGAAGCTGAAGGTTCAACTCTCAACATAAAAGAAAAAAGCAAAAATAAATCTCTGAAAAGAGATTTGTGAGGGTTGTGTAGAGAAAAGGCCATAGGTCGCAAAAAGGCACAAACACTGCGACGGCTCTTCCGCAGTCACTGTGTTTGCAAGTCAAGGGCAGGAAAGAACTGAGGACAGTGAGGGCCCGCGTATGCCTTTATATGGTTGGCGACGTCGGCTCATGTCGACGGCATTGGGTGGGCCCAGCTGTACTGTTGAAAATCTTCCAAGTGGATTCCCCACTCACTGATGCTGAAGTTCCAACGATGTAACCTGATGACTGAGATACCACCGAAGAACATCAGAGCTTACCTCTAATGCCTTACTAGCCACCAGGAATATCTGTGTTCTAATCTGTGATACTATATGTGCAATGGTGCTTACCTCTAACTCCTTACTGGCCACTAGGAATACGAGTGCTCTAATCTGTGATACTGTGTGTGTAGTGGAGTGTACCTCTAAAGCCTTATTTACCACCAGGAATATCTGTGTTATCATTTCCAATACTATGTGTAGAATGGAGTTTACCACTAATGCCTTACTAGCCATCAGGACTATTCACATTCAGATATGTGGTACTCCATGTGCAACAGTGATGCAGCTTACTTCTAATGCATTACTGGCCACCAGGAATATCCTTGCTCCAACATGTGATACTACATGTGTAATAAGGGGATACGTGATGTCCTGGCATGTGATATCAAATGTATCACGACGAGTGGGTAGTGACCTTGGCTCAGAGGGTCCGAGGTCATTGTCCACAAGCTGCGATATATACTGTATCACATGCCGGGAACATCACGTATCCTTTTTATACATTAGGGGTCCGGTTTTCAGTTTTGTTTTTATTTTTGTTTTAGCGAGGTGCGGAGAAGGGGAAGTGACGTGTACACTGTGCTTGATATCTTCACGGTGTACACATCACCATCTGATTATCACACTGTGGCTCTGATACGGAAACTTTTGCAATGGCATATCACTTCACCCCTATTGCATAATGGAGCATACCTCGATCACTTTACTGGTCTTCAGGAATATCCACACTCAGATTAGTGAAACTACCTGTGCAGTGGTGAGACAGCTGACCTCTAATGCCTTTCTGACCTCTTGGACTATCCACACTTGGATTTCCTGTAAGTGTGTAATGATAACAGTGCCTACCTCTAATGCCTTACTGAACACAGAGAATATCCGTGCTCGTATTTTTGGTACTGAATGTGTAATGCTGATGGAGCTTACCTCTACCTCGTTACTGGCCACACCAGGAATATTCGTGCTCATATTCCTAGCACTTTGGTTGTAATGCCTCAGATTTGTGGTACTACGTGTGTAATGGTGACATAGCTTACCTTTAATGCCTTACTGGCCACCGGGACTAACTGCGCTCACCTCTAATGACTTACTAACCACTAGGAATATCTGTGCTCTGGTTTGTAATCCCATGTGTATAATGGAGCTTACCTCTAACTCTTCACTGGCCACCAGGAATATCCGCGCTCGGATCTCTTTCCATCGGCTCTCTGTCCAGGTGGAGTACTCCGTTGAACCCCACTGCTTCAGCTCAAAGGCAGGTGAGATTGCCTTGCTGAGGCGAGCAGATGTCTGGACACAGAACGGTGAAGGAGTTGTTGAATTCTCGCTGGGAGAACCCTGCATCCACACATATTCATACAACTGAAACAGAAATGGTTAATAACAAATATCTGTTAGGGTTGTGCCAAAAATACATTAAAATTCACCTTCCTGTCCATCCTATCCCTATCTTCATGCCCCTCTGATGGCTCCTTCTTTCTCCATTATCTATGGGGCAGAGATATTACAAACATGCACTACCCTCCCTTTCTGCATGCCACACATATTCGTCCACCATATCAGGTACAGCTGTTACGTGACCTCTAACAACGTTTTACCCTCCCTCAATTTTCTATGACATACTGATAGTTGCATACTAGATGGGTTCTCTGTACTTTTAGCCTGCAAATTCCATTTAATAATAACTCCCCCCCCCATGAGTTTTCATGGAATGCTGATCACTGGCTTCCCTCTTTATGCTCCTTTTTTGAATGGGGCAAACAATATCCAAGTGAGTTATTCTAATGTGAGCAATCCCTCCTTATTTGCGATTTGTGGGTCAGCCAAGGAGTTACTGTCTGGAGAGGCGGAGAGCAGTTACTGTACTTCACAGCACAGTGAAGTGTATACCTAGGGGGTGTACAACAGCAAGAGGTTCAATGCCCACCACAAGACACCAGCTCAGGATGTCACAGTCCATTTCTCTGCTCCTGTCACTGCATCCCTATCACTTCTATCCTGAATCTCTCTTTCTCACTGATCGCTGCCCCAGATGTCTAAAAATGTGCAATAGTCGCTCCCCTTCTCAAAGGGGATGACCCCTACTCTTCCTGGGAATTACAATCTCCCTTCTCGCAACCATGGCCAAGCTCTAGGAACACCTACTCCTCTCTTCTTGTCTCAACTCCTCTTCCATTTTCACTCCCTTCCAGTCTGACTTTTGAAGTTCTACTCTATCTTCACCTCCACCTCACTCTTCAGGCTCACTGATTCCATACTATCTGGAATGGACCAGGGTGAGATTACATTCACAATCTTTCTTGACCAATCCAAGGTATTCAACACACTGCTTCATACTAACATACTAAAATGCCAGCAGAATAGGCCTAACGGTCTTTCGTGTCTGCTCGTTTGGTCAGCCCCCACCCTGGGTGCTGACCTTGCTGTCCCCCTCGCCTTCTCTGGCTTCTCCCTTCCCAGTTCTGGATATTCTTGCTGCATTGGATTTTGCTTCCAGAACCCTTCCCTGTACCTGTCCACCCCTCCTGAACCCTCCACTGTCTCTGCCTCCACCAGCCCCCTAGGCAGTGCATTCCATGGCTCCACCACCCTCTCAGTGAAGTAGCACCTCCTCCTTTCCCTGAATCTTCCCCCTCAGCTTCCACCCATGCCCTCTAGTGGCCCTTCCTCCTTCCTTTGAGCACCCTGACTGTTCCTCCCTATTTACCCTCTTCATGTGCCCAGAAGACCTCCATTATGTCCCCGGTCCTTCTCTCTTCCAATGTGTACATATTTAGCTCTTGAGCCTCCCTCCTCATAAGTCCTGTCCCCAAGCCCCAAATCATTTTGGTTGCCCTCCTCTGGACCCTCTCCAGGAGGTTAATGTCCCTCTGTAAGTGTGGCCTCCAAACTGCACGCGGTACTCAAGGTGCAGCCTCACCAAGCAGTTATACAGAGGGTATCACTTCCCTCCTTCTGGAGGTGATCCCCTAGCGATGCATCCCAGCATCCTGTTGGCCTTGGCTGCTGCCCTCCTACAAGTCTCAGGTTGTTCATCTTGACATCCACCACCACCCCAGGTCCTCTCAGCCATCGAGACTTGTAATCCCAGGGTGTACACTTGGCCTGGGTTCTGTCCCCAGGTGGAGTACCTTGCATTTCCTGCATTGAACCTCAGCTTCCACTTTCTAGACCATCTTTCCAGAGCCTCCAGGTCCCCTGTACAGCCACCCTCCTCCTCCCCATCCACCACCGCCGCCAGTTTGAGTCATCTGCAAAGAGACTCATCTCACTCCTGATTCCTGTCCTTATGCAGATCGTGGCGTTGAACAGAAGGGGCCCAAGGACTGATCCCTGTGGGACCCCACTGACGACCCTCCTTGGGGATGAGACTATCCCACCAACTCGACCCTCTGGGTCCGGTCCTGGAGCCAATTGCCTATCCATCTGATCATCTGGTTCCCCACCCCATTTCTCCCAGCTTATCCAACAGGCCCACGTGAGGAACAGAGTCAAATGCCTTGCTGAAGTCTAGAAAGAGACATCCATTGGTCTACCCAGGTCCAAGGCACTTGTCACCCAGTCATAGAACTCCACCAGGTTTGTCTGACACGATTTCCCGGGATGAATCCATGCTGTCTATCGTCCAGGCACCCTGACTTATCCAGGTCCCCCTTAGCCTCTCCTTGACAATGCCCTCCATCACCTTGCCCACCACCGATGTCAGGCTGACAGGCCTGTAGTTCCCTGCCACCTCCCTTGATCCCCCCTTGTGGATAGGCACTATATGCGCCACCTTCCAGTCTTGGGGCACCCACCCTGTCCTCAGAGAGATGGTGAAAAGCTCTGCCAGGGGTTTCGCCAGGACATCTGCAAGTTCCTTCAGCACTCTGGGATGTAATTTATCCGGCCCCGGTGCTTTCTCCGTCTTAAGGGAGCTGAGGGCTTCCCTCACTCTCTCTGCTGTGATTTCCACTTCCGGTACCTCTTCTCCCTGCTTAGCCCTCCCCCCACCTGCCAGTGATGCCTCCCCCTCTCCCCAGACCTGCCGATCGGTGAGGGTCCCCCCTCCTCAGTATCTCTGTCTCCTCCCATGTATGATGCACCCCCATTTCCCTGGTGAAACCCAGGGTGGAGTACTCATTTAGTACCTCAGACCTGCTCCCCGGGTCTTGTGCCAATCTCTCCCTGATTTAATCCTGCTAATCTGCCCCTTCACCCTCGTTTTTCCCAAATGTATCTAAGAACCCTTGTTCCCTCTCCTAATTTCCTTGGCCAGGATTCTGCTCCTTCCTTGCCTTAGCCGCCCTCCTGCTCCTAGTGATGGCCCTTCTAACCATCGCTCATACTCCCTCGATCCCTTTCCTCCTTGAGCACTTGAATTGCTTATAGGCTGCTTTCTTTCCCCGCACCACCTCTCCTGGACCTCCTGGTCCACCAACAGGATTTTTAGGCCCTACCCGCATTTCCGTCTTACTCTTGCAGAGGTGCTGGTAGCATCCTGCACCCTCTCCTGATGATTTCCCCCCTACTATCCAGCGTCCATGTCTGACCAATCCCATCCAAATGCTCCTTAGGATCCTTCCCATTTCCTTAAAATCCGCCCCTGAAGTCGGTTACTTCGGTCTTTGTGCAGCCTTCTCCCTCCTAGTCCAGGCAGAACCAGACTGTGGCATGGTCCTACCTCGCCAGTGGGTCCCTCACCTCCAGGCCCCAATCTGGTCACTGTCTGCCAGGACCACATCCAATACCCATGCCTCCCTGGTCGGTTCCCTCACCTGCTGAGTTAGGAACGCGTCTTGAAAGACATCCAACAACCTCTGTTCCCTGGTCACAGAGGATGTCATAGTTTCCCAGTCTGTTCCTGGCATGTTTAAGTCCCTCAACACCACCACCGTTCCTCTGCCCAGTCTGCAGTGTCTCCTAACATCTGCCACCAGACTGTCCTCCAGCTCCTCCGCCAGGGCAGGGGGTCTATACACCACTCCTATTTTTACTCTCTTGCCCCCCTTCATCAAGGTGACCAAATCGCTCCACGGTTCCCTCCGCCTCCTCTACTCCCCTATGCCAATGCAGTTTTGACTATCATTGCTACCCTCCTCCCCTTCCTCCCCTGTCCTTCCTGAACATAGTGTAACCCTCCAGGTTCAGGTCCCAGTCATGTCTTGCAGTGGCCCAAGTCTCAGTGACTGCCCATCCACTGCTCCCTCAGTTAGCATCGCCTGGAGCTCAGGCATTTCATTGCCCAAGCTCCTGGCATTTAGCAGGACTACCTTCCACCCTTTCCCTATAGTTCCATTTCCCTGCTTGTGTTCCCATGGGATTCTGTTTTCCCTGGTCTGCACTTTGCCAGTTGGCCTTTCCTGCAATCCTCCTGGTCCCCAGGGGGTGGAGACAGAGTCCCTCCTTTATCGGCACCCCTTGACAGCCTTTTTCTCCCATCCCACCCTTCACAAGTTTAAACCCACTTTTCACCAATGAACCCCTATTTTCAACTTAAGGATTCCTTCCTCCAAATTGAGATGTAGTCTATCTCTAGCATACAGCTCCTTATCCTCCCAGGTCTCCCCATCAACCCATACCTCTGGCCTCACACCACCCCTGAGCCACTGGTTTATCTCCCTAATTTTCCTTTTGTGTTTCCCCACTAGCCCTTGGCACTGGCAGGATTTCCGAAGGAAACTGTGCATCCTATGTCATGACAGACCCTGGCGAGCTCCCTGAATCTTGTCTGTATCTCTAGTTCGCTATTTCCCTCAATGTCATTTGTACCCAGGTGACCAGTATGTCTGGGGAACCCCCACAGTCCTTGCCAGCTGATATGGCCTCGGCTTAGCTCAGGCAACTTAGTCCAGGGAAGCATCTTGTCCTAACTGGCCAGGCTTCTCCCTCCCTATCCCATTTGATACCCCCTGATCATAGAATCCCCAGCAGGAGCACTCTGACCACTCCTTTTCCTCCATTCCCCCTTCCATGTCCTCATCCTTTCTACAGGCCCTCTCACCCAGCTGGCTCCTTGTTCCTCCCCTCATCTGGGTGCCACATGCCCCCTCCTTATTTACCATGGCCACCCCCCTCCAATCCTGTGCTCTCCTCCTCCTGAGTATCCTTCTGTTCCTTGCTAACCCTCTCACTGCTCGCAGACTGGTCCTTCTCCCCATCTGCTAAACTAGCCTGGCTCATCCTCCCTTCCTTCCTGTCTCCATTTAGTTCTTCCTTGCTGCGTGCTCCCTGGCCTAAACCCTCAGCTCCCTTTACTGAATCCTCCTTGTACTTCTGGTCCTTCTCCTTTACCTTTCCTCCCAACTGGTCCTTCTCATGCGCTTTCCTCCCTCTTCCCCTGCCCTCCTGCTCTGATTCACTGCTCCCCCATTCTCCTGTATTCCAGGTCCCCCCTGTTCTTCCTGCTATCTGGCCCTGCCTCCTGCCTCCCACTCCCACTCCCTTCCATCTCTAACCACCCCTGTTGTGGCTACATCACCCCTCATCCTTGGAGCAGAAGAAGAGAATTGAAGCTGTTACTGGAGTGTAAGGTCTGATCCACCTCCCCGCCTTGCTTCCTTCTGTCCAGCCCTGGCCATCTGCCTACTTCCCTGAGAATGTTGTCCCTCTGTCCCCCTTTGTGAGGGTCCCCAGTTACCTGCCTGCTTTCTTGGTAGTGTCCTTTTGGACCCCCTCTGCCAGGGTCCCTATGTGACCCCTGAGTATTCTCCTGCACTCCTTTCCCTATGCCCCCACCCCAGTGCTTGGTGCAACCCTGTGGGAGATTCCCAGCCCCTTCCCCAGCTTTCTCCTAATCCCCGAACCTCCTCCCTAGCTGTGGTAGCTGGTAGCACACTGGGCAACCACCAACTTCCAAGCCCAGTCCAGTATCATGGCTGCCCACACCCTGTGCACCCCACCACCCTCCCAAAGATGCCGGGCCCTAATGATGTGTGTTCCATCCCCTTCCAAATAGGTTTCCTTGGGTGAGCCACCAGGTTCCCCCCTAGTCCAAGATACCCCTACTGCCTAATCAGGTCGCGCACTAATCTTAGAGACAGTCCCACTGTACACCAGTAACCCTGTTACTAGGTGCAGTACAACACAGTAAACTTATAAGGGAAATGAACAACTCCCTAAGCTCCTCTCTCCCAGCCTTTAAATCCAACCCCCAGTGGCTAGAACTACATGAACTGCATCTGCAGCCTTTTCCTCCAATTGCAGGGCAGGTGTTCCCCTATAAATTCGCAGACTTCTGGGGAGGGAGGGTCCTGGGCAGACACCTGACTCGAGAGAGAGTGTATCAGCCCTGTGTCTCCCCTCCAAGCCCAGCAGCCAAAGAACCAGGCCCAAGCAAATCCCACCAAATAGGTTTTAAATCAGAAGAAATAGGCCTCTACCAGCGCAGCCTGTTACACAGTGAAACATCCACAAAATAAGCCCCACTTACAGCCACCAAATCAGTTTACAAACATCCAGCAGCCCCCAAAACAATACCCTGCTAGCCCCTTAGAAGTAAGAAAGAAAAGAACTAACCTACCAAGTAAAATCCACAAGAACCCTGTGAAAACAACAGCAGCAGCTACTGACCTGGAACACAACTGATCCTGTCCCCTTCTAGTTCTTTCACCCCCTTCTCCTGGACAAACTTTAAAGGAAAGTGGTCTGTATCATAAACACCCCTTCCCCTAAAGCTTTACCCCCCCAACTAGGTTTTTCTGTTAGAAAAATTTTTTATGTAACAAGGTAACTTACTTTATTTTAATTTGGAAAAGTCTGCGATCCCTAAACATGGTGGACAGTGTGTGTCCCCATTTAGTGTGACAGTGCGGTGCTGCACCGCTCACTTCCATACATTTGTACTGAAGCAAGTGGTACGGCACCGCACAGTCACAATAAATGGAGCCACGCACTGTCCACCACGTTTAGGGATTGCAGACTTTTCCAAATTAAAATAAAGTAAGTTACCATGTAGAAATGTTTTTCTTCTAACAGTAAAGCCTAAATTGGGGTGGGGGGTAAAGCTTTGGAGGATGGGGTGTTTCTGATACAGACCGCTTTCCTTTAAATGGGTGGGGATCATTGACCTTAGTTATTTGGTTCTGTTCTTATCTTAAGGACAGATCCCAAGTTTTCCTCAATAATCCCCATCTGCTCAGGTGTACCACAAGGCACTGTCCAGGGCCCAATTCTCTTCTCCATTTTCCTAAACAACCTCCAAAATACCTGTTCCTCTGTGGCCATCCACATGTACTGTATGTGGACAATTTGGTGATTTACGCCTCTGGCTCCTCTATTCCTGATTATGTAGCTTGGCTCCAACTAGATTTCGATTTCTCCAACATTCAGAAATGGTTTCAGGATAATCAACTGTCCCTTAATGCCAAAAAATGTTCTCCATGACCCTTGGTACGAGGCAGAGGCTGGCCAGACTATTATAACTCCCATCCTTCCATATCCTTGACGGTAGGTTGACTGAGGAAGTCTTTTCCTTCAAATACCTTGGGATATGGATTGTCACTTTAATAACTCTGTGCACACTGGACATTATCCAGCAGAAGCTCCACACCAAAATGAAAATAATGTGCCTACCTTAATTGTTGATCTTCCAGAATATCTTCATCATTGATTCATAGTGATGGGTCTAGGACTGGAGGCACTAGGATCCCATGGGAGCAAATTTTTTGCAGGGAGGGAGGGAGCTGATGTTGGCTACTAACAGTGCCCGCACACCTTGTGTGGTACAATGTGTGCCAGCCAATAAGTCGTCAGCTCCCTCAAGTAACTCAGTTCTGCTCACCAGGAGAGAAACAAAAGAGATAGCTAGACACTTTCTAGCCCAAAGGGATACGAAAAGGATATTGGAAATAAACAACCAAATAAAACCCAACTACCAACACAGTGCTTACGGGTTGGGCTTATCAGGTGGCACAAGGATGGTGGCTCTAAAAAGAGCCAGAGCCTCTAACCACTAACCAGACAAGGTGTGGAGTGTGATAAGAAAAAAAGGACAAAGCAGCAGCCCTGAACAGATGGCTCTGGCAGAAGCTGCAAAAGGGGAGAGTACAGTCAGGACCCCTTGCAAACAAGATGGCAACTGTGCCAAAAATGGAAAAATTACATCTGGACTCCCAAAAAATAACAGTTCCAGACTACATGACTGAGACCTGAGTAACTTGAGAGCAAATCCATAGCCCTCGTTTCTCTATGACAGATAAGAGAAAAGTCATAGGAGTTACCGGACTAGCACTTCTAGGGAGTCAAGATGAAAAAATTACTCACCTTAGTAATGTTGTTTCTTCTAATGGAGTCTTGCTATATTATAGACATTAGCAGTTTGATCCAGCTCTAGAACTGCCCCAGAGTGAAATGGTTAAAACCATTCCAAAATAGAATTTTGCTACGAGAGCAGCTCTATCTGTGTCATTTCAAACTTGAACTGTCAGATCTTTACGAGCCAAACTCACTAAGGTCTGTGTGGAAGCTGTAACCTACACTAGCCAAATGGCTACCTAAATAATAACAACCATTGATGGTCCCAACACCCAAGACTCAAGTCAGGGGACCAGAAATACTAACACCATTCTAATAATATGAAAATGGAACATAAGTATAATAAAACACACACACGCATACACATACACACCCCAAAGTCCCAAAGGAGACAAAATGCTAACAGGACATAGTAGTGCCCACACTAGTTGCCCGCACCAAGTAGAGGTTCTGGAGAGGGGCAGGTTGGGGAGGTCTATAATATAGCAAGACTCCATTACAAGAAACAAAATTACTAAGGTGAGTAATTTTTTCTTCAAACAACATGAAGTCTTGCTATATTATAGACATTACAGAATACACAGCAGTACCTCCATGGAGGAGGGGCAGAACCTACTTAGGGAATAGGCTCTGAAGAACAGCTGTGCCAAACCGAGCATCTCTCCTGGCCTGGACATCCAGGGAGTAATGCTTGGTAAAAGTGTGTACCGTTTTCCAAGTAGCAGCCTGGCAATCTCTAATAAAGGGATATCTCTGGCAGCAGCTAGAGACGCAGCTGTACCCCTGGTAGAATGAGCCCTCAAACCAGGGAGGGGGCTCTGCCCACTTTCTGATAACAAAATTGGATACAAGAGACAATCCACCTGGCTATTGATCTCTTAGTGGCAGGTTTGCCTTTCCCAACTTCACCATAGGTAAGGAAAAGTTGGAGGGATTCAACCTGTGACCTTGGTATGCTCTATATAATAACTAAGAGCTCTCTTAACATCCAGGGTTGTGCAACCTCCTCTCACCCAAGAGGAGTGATCAAGTGAAAAATACTGGAAGGGAGATAGATTGATTAAGATGGAAATCTGAAACCACCTTAGGCAAAAACTTCCTATTAGTCCTAAGGACTACCTTATCCCTGTGGAAAGAAATAAAGTCAATCTCCACTGACAAGGCTTGCAATTCACTTATGCGTCTGGCAGAAGTGATAGCCACTAGAAAAACAGTTTTCCAAGTTAGGTACTTAAGCTCTGCAGAAGACAGAGGTTCAAAAGGGGGTTGCATTAACTGGGCAATGCAAACATTAAGGTCCCAAGCAGGGGCCGGTTCCCGAAAGGGAGGATTAGTATGGAGTAATCCCTTAAAAAACTTGGAAAACACAGGATGAGAGGAAAGAGGGGATGACTTTCCTGCTGACACAGCTGCCAAATGAACTCTCAGGGTAGCTGGTCTGAGACCCAAGGAATTAAGATGTACCATGTAATCTAACAAAATGGGCAATTCAGCAGATTCTGGGGAAATATTTTTCCCAGCACACCAAATGGAAAACCTTTTCCATTTAGAACTATAAGTAGCCCTAGTGGAAGGCTTTCTGGAAGCCTTTAGGATCTCAAGAACACCCTGAGAGAGGTGTAAATCAGCAAACTCTAACTCCTCAAGAGCCAGGCCTTGAGGTTGAGGGATTTGAGGTCCGGATACCAAACCCTTCCCTGGGCACAAGTCAACAGATTGTGATTCCTGGGGAGGCACAGGGGAAGATGGACTGTCAGAGACAGAAGGAGTGGTACCAGGGCTGCCTGGCCTAATCTGGGGCAATCAGAATCACCCTGCAAGGCTGAGATCTGATTTTGACTAGTACTTGAATAGAGAGGAAAGGGGAAGCATAGAGGAACTTCCTCCCAATCCAGAAGAAGGGCATCCAGGGAACTGAGCCCAGCACTGGAGGCCTGCAACAGAACAGAGGAAGTTTGTGATTGTCTGGGGCTGCAAAAAGATCTATCTGAGGGATGCCCCACCTGGCAAAAACTATCCCCAGCACTTGAGGATCCAGGGACCATTCGTGATGGCCCTGGGAAATCCTGCTGAGGGCATCCGCTAGGACATTGTCCTTCCCTGGAAGATGAACTGCTATGAGGGAAGTGTTCAGGGAATAGGCCAGAGACCACAACTTCATTGCCTCGGTGCACAAGGCCGAAGACCGAGTGCCCCCCTGTTTGTTGATGTACCACATTGTTGTGGTGTTGTCTGTTCTGACTTGTATCACCTTGTCGTGGACAGATGCAGAAAAAGCTTGAAGAGCTAAAAAGACAGCTCTGAGTTCCAGCAAATTGATGTGGAGCAGAGATTCCTGGGGGGACCAAACTCCCTGAGTGGAAAGGTCGCCCATGTGGGCTCCCCAACCCAGAAGGGAAGCATCTGTAGTGAGAGTCAAGTCGTGAGAAGGGGAAATGAAGGGGACCCCGCTCTAAATTGCTCTGATCCTGCCACCACTGGAGAGCTAGGATCAGGTTCAAATCACTGGGACCAACTTGGAAAGGGGGTCTCTTCTCTGAGACCAAAAGGTTCTCAAGTGAAACTGAATGTCTCTCATCTGAAATCTGGCTCCTGCACAACAGCTGTGGATGCAGCCATGTGCCCCAGGAGCTGCAGAAAGTGTCTTGCTGGTCGAGAGACCTGCAGAGTGAAGGAAGAGGCCAGAGCCACTAAATTCCTTACCCTTTCTGGGGAAGAAAGGCTCTGGCTAGCTTTGTGTCCAATTCTGCCCCTATAAAGGTGAGTACCTGGACTGGTTCCAGAACCGACTTTGGTAGGTTTAGCAGAAAACCCAGGGAGGTGAGAAGCTGCTGGGTGACCTGCAGGTGAATTTACCTGTTCTGGGACTGGCCTGCAATGAGCCAGTCGTCTAGATGGGAAAAACAGCAATCCTCTGCCTCCTTAAGTGGGCCACTGCTAGACACTTTGTGAATACCCTTGAGCAGAGGTAGGCAAGGGCATTGCTCTGAACTGGTAATGACCTGAGGGCAGTTCAATCTGAGGTACTTTCAATGGGATCTTCTGATTAGGACATGGAAATAGGCATCCTTGAGGTCCAGGGAGGCTAGCCAGTCCCCTGGCCTTAGGGAAGGTAAAATCATTGCCAGAGTTACCATTTTGAACTTTGGTTTCAAAAGATGCTTGTTCAGATATCTGAGATCTAAATGGGCCGCCACTCTCCTGTCTTTTTGGGGTAAGAAGTATCTGAATACAGACCCCTGCCCTGATGCAGGGGAGGAACCCTTCTACTGCTCTGAGAGCTAACAGGGATGAGACCTCTGTTTCCAGAGTGAGGGTCTCTGAAGCACTTGCAGGTAGAACGTCTGCTTCTCAACTTGGGAAACTTTTTGAAGCTGAGAACCAGACCCTGGCTTACTACTTCCAGAACCCACTTGTCTGAGGTTAAAGAAGCCCACTTCTGACTGAAGTAAGCCAGCCTGCCCCACTGGTACAGGAGAATCAGCCCTGGGCACCCCATGAGGGTGCCTGTTTCACGAGTTTTAGGCTGGGGTGGGAGCAGGTCTGCCCACCCTCGTCTGCCCTGCTTAAGAAGCCCCTCTGAGCATAGGCAGAGGAGGCCTGAGTCTGGTAGAAAGGCCTGTGAAAAGGCCTACCCCTACCCTGGGGCATGCCTTTGAGGAGTGGCTTGCCGCCTCCTTAGCCTGGGCACTCTTGTAAGTAGTCCTATATTCATCCATCTTCTTCATGTAGTTCTCTGTCTGCTCTCCAAACAGAGAATTTCCCACCACAGGAAAATCCACAGCCTTAGTCTGGGTATCCTGAGACAAACTAGTGCACCTGAGCCAGGCCAACCTACGAAAAGCTACAGATGTGGCCATGACCCTAGAGGAAACATCATTAACATCCACAGCAGCATGAAACTGAACCTTAGAGGCTTCAATGCCATCAGCAGCCACCTGTTCTAGTTCACTAGCCAGCTGGCCATGGGCCTGCTTGGCCAATTGCATAACAGTATCCCATCTAGATTTCTGATACCCTAGCTACATAAGCCATATAATTTGCTTGCCTGAGTCCCAGAGAGGCTGCCATATACTGTTTTTTGCCATGGCATCAATCTTCCTGGAATCCTTGTCAGGAGGATGTGGAGCCAAGGAATATTAGCTGTATCACAGGCAGCAGCCTGAACTACCCCAACATGACTGCATTGCTGAGAAAGGAATTCTGTATCAGGGCCTGACAATGTATACCTTCTGTCCATCTTTTTGTCTACAGGAGGCACAGAATTAGGAGCTTTTAAAATTTTAATTGTTTGTTTCCTAAAAGACTTATGTAAAGAAATAGACAATCTCCTAGACTCTGGAACATCCATCATTTCTACAAAATCAGGTTCCTCTTGCTCATCCACAGCCTCTTCTAAAGGAAGCTGGAGGGTTTCAGCAACTTTTTATAAAACATAAAATGAGATGGGACTCAGACAGCATAGGGAGATTCTAAAGGTCTGTCTGGGAGATGTCCGTTCAATGGGCACACCCAGACCTTCCCAGCCACATTCATACTGTTCATAATCCTCCTCCCCCTCCTCTGGTTCATAAAATTCCTCAATATCATAATCCTGAACCACTGGGACCGGATGAACCGACCTTTTACCAGATAGTGGTGGTTCAGACGGACCCTGAGACAGTGACTGGACAATTTGTATGGCTTTTGCTATCTCTGCAGCAGTTGGAGAAGGAATTTTGGACTCCAGACCTGCTGATTTTCTTGTTTTCTTTACTGGAATTGGTTCCTCAGAACCAGCTTTTCTTTTGCCCGAGGAAGTCTGGCCCTGGTCAGAGGGCACTCCCTCTGGTTCGGTTGGCACCGAACCGGGCTGGCCATCCGGGTCAGCGGACTTTTTGGCCTCTCGTTCCCTGAGCCTGCCCAATCTTTTTTCCAGGGTGGCTGCAGGGAAATTCTTACATACCTGGCAGTCTGACTGGAGGTGGTCAAACCCCAGACAATAAACACATGTGGTGTGTGGGTCAGCCTTGGCAAAGACTTCCCCACAAACATCACAGTGTTGAAACCAGTGGGCCGGTTTTCTTTTGGGTTTCTCAGACATAATGCCAGCCTAACCAAAAACCCCCTTTTAACGGCAGTGCCAGGCAAGACACCCTTATCGGTTCCTAACTGTGTCATGGTATTGGAAAACCGTGAATAAATCTGCTTTTTTAGAACCGATAAGAACCGGAACCGCACTCTAAAATAGTAACTTTTAGTTTTAAATGAGTTTTAAACCCACTGATCGGTTCAAAACCGAACCGATAACTACAAGTTCACACAGACAAAACCTTCATTTACTTACAGTTTACCACAGATAGAGCTTGAACCGAACGGTTTTGTGTTAAATAAAACTATTCTCGGTTAAATCCAACCGAGAAAACACTTTTAAACCGAGAAATGACTGAGCAGAAGGAGAAATCTCGGAGCGACTGTTCACTGAGGCGGAGTAAAGAATCTGACAGTTCAAGTTTGAAATGACACAGATAGAGCTGCTCTCGTGCCAAAATTCTATTTTGGAATGGTTTTAACCATTTCACTCTGGGGCAGTTCTAGAGCTGGATCAAACTGCTAATGTCTATAATATAGCAAGACTTCATGTTGTTTGAAGTGGTAATCTCCTCTGGCATGCCCCAGGCAGCAAAAAGCACAAAGCATACAGAGAAGTAACAAGGGACACCAACTAAACATTCCAACGTGCATAGAAGAATGTGCCCTGCTTCTCCCTGTAACCACAGGATGTACCCTTGTGAAGCTAGTACTTTACATTGAGCCAAAGCAAACTATATTGCACCTCTCCACAGACAATATCTGCTCAGTGGAGTCAGACTTAACAGTGCTCAGGGCACACAGCAACTAACAGGGATATAACCAAGAGGGTATATACCCTGTTCAGGGAGAAAGAAGATAAAGAGAAATGGAGGGAAGGGGCAACCTACTCACTCCACTGAAAACAAGCTTTTTTTTTTCTTGGGGGTTAGGGGGCCACAAGTGACCCCCCCCACACTTTTTGGGGGGTTGACAGTTGGTACCCGAGGGCTCAACACTCTATTTTGTTTAAACAAAAAATGGCCACCATACAAGGCCAATGGCAGAAGAGATGAACTGCAGACAAATATGCTGTCAGTACTCACAGGATGAACTACCAGAGGCCCTAACTCTTAGCTGAACCAGGGATGGTGGGCTGACATACGAATTAATAGTGAAGATATTCTGGAAGCTCAGTGCAATCCCTAGGCAGCACTATTCTAAGGGTTACTACCCCTGCCTGTATGGCTATACACAAGTTGAGGGCCCCCGAGTTAACCATTAAGGTGCCTCCACCCAGAGAAGTGGTATTTGGGTTGCTTATCTGCTCTGGTATAGCTCCTGGGAAGCTATAACCACCCACATCCCTCTTAGTGGCCCAGTACCTAATGCAGTAGTAAATTCACAGACAGTATGGAACAATAATAAAAATATGTACACACCCTTCACACTTACCACCAGGGTTAGATCTGCAGCAGTTTCCCTGGGGACCCCCTGCAAAGTAAGGTTAGCAATGCAACAGCACACTCTTAACCCTGTAACCCAACTAATAATATGCACACTAGCCAGGTTAAATGTGAAGAAAGACAATCAGGCTTATTTAGGGGCAGTGAACATGGAAGGGGCATGAATCTAGTAAAATCATTAGCAATCTTGAGAAGATTCAGGTTTGGCATGCACTTTTTGTGCCAATGTGACAGTTGCACAACACTGGGTACCCAGGATGATAAGTCAGGCTAGCCAGAAGCGTTGCCCGGGGGGTGGCCGGTGTTGCAGCTGATGTTGGGGCCCTCAGTGGAAAGAAAAACAGTTAACATGCAAAACACCCAGATTATTTGTAATCCGAGCCGGTTGGCTCAGTCCTTTGCAAACCCAAGAAATTGATACAATTAGATTGTACCACTAATTATTTAAGCACTTGTTGCAGGGAGCTACCCTGATTGTATTCACGCTATCAAGAATCTGCTGCAAGGCAGGCAATATGGAGACCTCATGATGATGACAGAAAAGCATGGGGATACGAGGTCGACATGACACACCTCCTCTTCATAGCTTTTCCTCCAGGTTGCTGCAACCTACATGTTGTTGCTGCGTAGGGGCTGGATCCCCAAGCGGTCTCTCGCCGTGACAGTCTTTGGTGATGGAGTAGTGGCCTAGGCCGAAGTGGCACGGCCCAGGAAGGATAAGCAGTCTGTCAAAGTTTGTGATCTTCTGCTGGCGAAGCCTCCAGCTGGCGTAACAGGTCTTGGCCCATGAAACACTGTCAGCACATTTGAATCAACAGCTACCTCAGAAATCAGTTTGAATATAGTCTGTTTGTAATTCAGCAACTTTACTGATCAAACCTTTCAGTCTGAGGATGTCTCACACACAAGCTGGACCGATCGCTTCAGAAGCAAGTCTTTGGTCCAAATTGCAAGAAGAAAGTACAGTTATATAAGAACTTACCGTAACAGTAGATCTTCGAGAACAGCTCTTGCAGCAGGTTACACCATTAGGACAGAAATTTTCTAGCTAGCAGTCCTCAGCGGGGACCGCCTCCGACATCGGTCCCGTCCCCGACGTCAGGCGTAGTACATAAGGATGCGGTCCTGCCAGAATCCCCAGTTCTCCAACCGGAGACTCCCGGCCGCTGGATGACATCAGAAGAGGAGACCGAGGATCCGCCCTCAGATGGCCAAGACTAAAAATAAACCGTTCTATCCCAGAAGATGGATGTTAGGCTATAACCTACCTCCTCCAAGGGGGAATGGTGGGCGGGAAGGTACCTGCTGCAAGAGCTGTTCTCGAAGATCTACTGTTATGGTAAGTTCTTACGTAACTGTACTATCTTCTTCGAGATACAGCTCTTGCAGCACGTTACACCATTAGAACTGATTCCCAAGCTATGGCGACAGTCTTGCGCCAGCGGGAGGAGGAAAGACAGAGATTACGACCCTGTCAGAGCCTAGGACAGAAGTCTCTGAAGGACGCTAGGCGGAAACGTGCCCTTCGCCTAGAAGCGATGTCCAGGCTATAATGCCTAATAAAGGTATGCACCGAGCTCCAAGTAGCTGCAGCACAGATAGCTGAAGTGGAAACGTCCTTCAGCGCTGCAAAGGAGGTGGCCACTCCTCTGGTAGAATGGCCCTTAACCACGCCTGGCAAGGGCTTGCTGCACTTGTCATAACAGAAAGAGATACATTGGATGAGCCAATGTGAAAGGGTCTGCTTCAAAACAGGGGCCCATTTCATCCTCTCAGCAAAGGATACAAACAGCTGATCCGCTTTCCGATACTGTTTGGTTCTGGTCAGATAACATCTGAAGCATCTGTGAACATCCAAGGTGTGAAGCAGTGCTTCTCCTCGATTGGTGTACTCAGGAAAGTACACTGGTAAGTCGATATCCTGATTAAGGGTAAGGGCTGAAACCACCTTAGGCAGAAACTTAGGATTTGTCCTCAAGGACACCCTATCCTGGTGAAAAACTAAATAGGGCTCTTTACACATGAGCGCATGTAATTCGGAGATTCTTCTCGCCGAAGTAACTGCAACTAAAAACAACGTTTTCCACGACAGAAAACGTAGCTCGCAATCCGCGGCTGGCTCAAAAGGTGGCAGCGTAAGCTGCTCCAGGGCAAGGGGCAGGTCCCAGGGAGGAACCGGATCCCTGATAGGTGGCCTAAGGTGGAGAACCTCCCTTAAAAAGGCACGAGTAGTGTCCAATTGAGCCACCATATGATGGTCGATGGGGGCATGATAAGTCGAAATTGCACACAAATGCACCTTAATCGATGAGTAGGCTAGTCCGGATTGAAAAAGCGACAGCAGGTATTCCAGGACCAGCTTCTCAGGACAGTCTAAGGGCAAGAAACCACACGTTCGAGCCCATAAACAAAACCTGCGCCACTTCATGGCATATGTCACATGTGTTGCCGGCTTTCTAGCAGTGGATAGTACTTTCGCCACTTCCTGCGAGACCCCGTGTCGCATCATGGCTATGTCTCTAGGAGCCAAGCATGTAGGTTCAATGAACGCAAGTCCGGGTGGACTAGTGAACCTTCCTCCTGAGACAACAGATGGGAGATGATTGGCAAAGGAAGCGGAGGTTCCCGGGATAGCTGATGTAGAAGCAGGAATCAGATTTATCTGGGCCAGAAAGGTGCTACCAAGATAAGCGTCGCATGCTCCCTGCGAAGTTATAGAAGAACCCTCTGGATTAACAGGAAGGGAGGTAAGGCATAGAGGAATCTGCCCACTCAGGAGAGGGACAACGCATCTCGCCAGAAAACGCCAGGCCCTGGATCTAGCGAGCAAAAATTGGGCAGTTTTGCGCTGGATGGGGAGGCGAATAGATCTAATTCTGGAATTCCCCATCTGTGGAACAGATCCTCTGCCACCTCCTGTAGAAGTTCCCACTCATGGACACTGGCCTGGGAACGACTCAGGCTGTCTGCGACAGAACTGTCCACACCGGGGACATGAACCGCAATGAGATTTGCGCCATGTCATATTACCCATTCCCACACTCTCATGGCCTCCCTACAAAGGGGGTAGGAGTGTGTGCCTCCTTGTTTGTTGAGGTAATACATCACCGTAGTATTGTCTGTTTGCAACAGAAGAGTACTCGGTGGAATGTCCGACTGGAAGGCTTGCAGGACATAAAGGACCGCCCTCATCTCCAATATGTTGATATGGAGATGAGATTCCTGGGCTGTCCATGTTCCCTGAGACCTCACCCCATCCAAGTGTGCTCCCCACCCCAGCCCTGAGGCATCTGTGGAGAGAGTGACCGTCGGGGACGGTACTGTGAAGGGAACCCCCATGGAGAGGGTTCCCGGATTTAGTCACCATTGCCAGTTCCGAATCACGGCCTTTGTGATCCGGACCGGATGCTGCAGATGGTCCTGCCTTTGGTCCCACTGCACTCTCAACATCCATTGGGTTACCTGCATGTGCAGTCTTGCCATCGGGACTGTAGGAATGGCCGCAGCCATGTGTCCGAGCAGGCGAAGGATGAGTCTGGCTGAGACGGTCTTCTCTGCTAACACGCCCCTTATGAGGGATCGAATGCGTTCCGCTCTGTCTTCGGGGAGGAAAGCTTTCCCCTTGACGGTGTCCAGAACTGCCCCTATGAACTGCAGTTTCTGGGATGGTACCAGGAGAGACTTCGCGAAGTTGATGAGGATGCCCAGAGATTGAAAAAGGGTCTAAGTACACTGGATGGCTATCCATAATGCCTCCTGGGAAGGGGCCATGAGAAGCCAATCGTCCAGGTACGGGAACACATAGTGGCCCTGTCTCCTCAGAGACGCTGTCACCACTGCCATGCACTTGGTAAAAACCCGAGGTGCTGATGACAGTCTGAAGGGAAGTGCCCAGAACTGATAGTGGCGGCCGAGAAACTCGAAGCGCAGGAACCTCCTATGCGCCTGAGCGATAGGAATGTGCAGGTAAGCGTCCTGCATGTCCAGGGATGCCAAGGAAGCGTCCTTCTTCAGCATGGGGATTAGTCCCTGAAGGGTCACCATGTGGAAGCGCTTGTAGGCAACCAACAGATTGAGGTCGCTGAGGTCCAAAATTGGACGGAGGTCCCGTTTTCTTTGGAACCAGGAAGAAGTGTGAATAATATCCGGCTCCTTTCTGGTTCCTTTGAATGTGCTCCACAGCTTCCTTCTCTAGGAGCGTGAGCACCTCCTGTTGTATGAGCCGGGCGTGCTGGCCCAGGTAGCAGGAAAGCAAAGGAGGCCTTGTGGGCGGGTTGCCTACAAATTCTATATAATGGCCTTTTTCGACCAACTGTAGCACCCACCTGTCGGTGGTGATGGACCGCCACCCTTGCAGGTGGTCCGCGATGTGACCCCCGACC
Organism: Neoceratodus forsteri; assembly: GCA_016271365.2. Classification (NCBI taxonomy): domain Eukaryota; kingdom Metazoa; phylum Chordata; order Ceratodontiformes; family Ceratodontidae; genus Neoceratodus; species Neoceratodus forsteri. Next base: position 76,126,324 of record CM028133.1, on the reverse strand, counting down.
TTCATTTCCCGTTGATCCTGAGGAGGGGTGGGGGCTGGGAAGGAGTCATGCTGTGGCAGCACTAGGTCCTGCAGGCTGGGCCGACTTTGTGGCTCATTGGCCTCTGCCTGAGGATGTCTTGGCCTGGGCTTTCCGAGTGAAGGAGCCCCTCTGTTGCTGGCCGGAACGAGGTTGTGCCCTTTGAGTCTGGCTGTGAAAGCGACTCTGGTTCCTGCAAAAGGAACTGAGCCGAGACCTGTACATGGCATGAACAGATCTAATTGCCTTCCCCGCTTCTTGCAATTTGGTGATGACCTTTTCCGAGGCTTCACCAAAGAGAACTTTGCCATGATAAGGGGTGCCCATGATGTTCTTCTGGACGTCCGTTGTAAAGCTGGAGACACGGAGCCATGAGTGTCTCCGGAGACACACGCCTGAGGCCGCAGCTCTGGCTGAAGAGTCCGCCGAGTTGTAAGTGGCTCTAAGAACCTGGGACCCCACATCTGAACCCGTACGGAGGAGCTGCAGCAGCTCCTCCTTTTGGCCACCATCTGGCAGTTTTTCAGCCAGGTCCTGTCCCTGCTCCCACAAAGCATTCTGAAACTGAACCATGTGGGTGAGGTAATTCAATGACCTAACGGCGCAAGTCGCGGCCGCATACATGCGCCTGCCCAGACCGTCCAACTGCTTGGACTCGGGGTCCGGTGGCTGTGTGCTCAAATGCTGCGGTTTTTGAGACCGGTCATGTAAGGCTGTAATGATCAGGGAGTCAGCCAGAGGATGGTTGGCCGGGTACTGGTCCTCCCTCGGGGCCTTGTAGAGGCGGTCGGCCTCCTTCGGCATTGCCGGGGTCGAGTGTGGATGCTTCCACACAGCCTTGATGACGTCCATGAAGGTGTCCACCAAGGGTGGCACCACCACAGGCTTGGGATCTTTTTGCCGAAGATAATGGGCAAGGCGTTGTCTTTCGGGGTCCAGCTCTTCAGCGTCCCACCCCATGTTCTCTTAAATATGCCTTATTATCTCGGAGAACGAGCGGTCATCCGAAGGGGACCTGGGAAGGTCATGTGGATCCGGAGAGGGGATGCTGATTGGAGACGGAGATCTGGAGCACTCGGAGATGTCAGATCTGGAATCCTCCGTGGACGGGGAGTGCCGACGTCTCCTGGGCCTCTTGGGACTAGGTGACCCAGTAGTGGATCTTGACGGAGGCCGTCTTTTCTCCAAAGATCTGCCCCTAGGAGGTGATGCTGGCTCCTTAGGGGTTGATGCCCATCCTGCTGACCCCCTAGGTGGAGGAGGGGGTGCAGGGGTCAAAGGGGAAGCGGGTGCAGGAGGAGGTTGCGTGGTGACCACATCCTTCTTGATGGTGTCCCACCAGAAGGTGAAGAGCTCCTTCACTTCTACCAGATTTAGGCCCGATGATGGGCCGGGCGCTGGTGGTCTGTTGTCGGGTCCGGGCGTTGGGTCCCCGGGGGTCTCTGGATCTGGAGAGGGTTCCCGTGGGAGCTCGATGGGTCCGGGGTCGCCCACCTGGTTTTCAGGCTTGAACAGACTCCTCTCCGACTACCCGCCGACATCGGTAGGCGGTGGTGGACGTCGGTCGCCCTGCCGGCATCCTCAGGGGAGACTGCCTGACCGGCGATGGTTGACGGACGGTCATTGGTTCCTTGGAGTGCCTATGGGCCTTGACCGGCGTCGGGTGGGCTGACAACGGATCCGACGTCCGCTTGAGAGAGGTCAGCTCCTTGGTTTTACGATGGGGAGGTGGCAGTTGGGAGACAGACCTGACGTCGGAGGCCAGATGCCGGGAGGACAATTTGTGGTGCTCCCCAGACCTGGATGAGGCCTTAGCCGGAGTGGAAGAGGCGGGCCTGGAGGTCTTTACAGGCTGCAGAGAAGAGGAGCCACCTACCGATCTAACCAGAACCGGGGGAGGCTGAGAGTGGGCCCTGGACGGAGTGCGGTCCGACCTGGAGCCGGAGTTGCGGGAGTCCGAGGCCCTGGAGGGGGATCTAGGTGTCTCCTTCTCCCAGTGCTTTTGATGGTGCCTGTGGGACTTCCCTGAAGATTCCCCTCTGGAGGGAGGTTCACGGTCCATAGCCTTGAATTTCTCTCAAGGAGGAAAGCTTGGAGGGCCTTCTGGTGGTGGATCCTCATGCGGCTGTTGTGCTATGCAGCGGACACAAGCCGAGTGAGGGTCCTTAAAAGGAATTTGTTTGCCACAGGCACACTTCGAAGAATGGCCCTCCACGGAAACTGAAGAGGACATCAGATGAAAATCGGAAGAAAAACAGTGGAAAACTCTCCTAGACGTCGTGCGCTAGAATCAACTGAGAGGCCGATGCTTGCTAAGTTGATGGTGGGAAAAGAACTGGGGGATTCTGGCGGGACCGCGTCCTTATGTACTACGTCCCGACGCCGGGGCAGGACCGAGACGGAGGGCGGTCCCCGCTGAAGACTGCTAGCTAGAAAATTTCCGTGGGGTCCTGGCGCCTGACGGCTTCAGTCCTAATGGTGTAATCTGCTGCAAGAGCTGTATCTCGAAGAAGATCTAACAAACTTCTTTTCTTCTGCTGCAGCTTCAGGCTGGATTCAGACAAGCCCAACTTCTGCTACAGGTAGTCTCAATGCAGGAGAAAGGTGGGAGAGAGGCAAGTTGAGCCTCTTCCTGCCGCTTCACATACGCTCCTTCTGGGAGCTGCTGCTCGAAAGCTCGAGCTGTTCACACTTCAACCTCCACCTCTAACTGATCCACACTCTTCTGGCACACAGGGCGTTTCCTTTGATAATCCAAAGGTTCGGTTGGCTGAAGAAGCTGTCAAGTCATAGTAGAGTTCCCCCCTCCAGGTCCATTTAGGCACCAACAGTAAAACTACAAAAAACTACAGTTTTCCTTCCCACAAGACCTCCGGGGTAAGATCCATTTTAGGCCCCTGGAGTCTAACTAGTAAAATTACTGGAAGTCTCGGACTCAACATGCTGGCTTCCATCCAAACAAATGAGCTGCAATCAAAGCAGGTTAGACAAACATCTCTATTTCCAACATAACAGCAGATAAACAGTAAACATGCAAAGTTCCTACTTAGGCTCCCTCTGTGCAAGTAGTGACTGCAGATTGGAGCAAATCAACACACTGGCTAGCCACAAGACCTAAATCACTCGGACCCAGAAAAGACCACTGTCTAAGCACAGATTAGCTAGTCTATTTAAGAGACAGGCGTGGAGGCTCAATATTGTATTTCTCACACAAAGACACAAAACTACTTAAGACAGACACCAGCCTGCCAGTGGGCATTAGGAGCACAGAAAGACATTATAGTAAACCTCAATTTGTGGGGGCGGGGGGCGGTTACATCAGCAGTTATGGTAAGTGCGTAATTTTCATATCTTCCAAGAATCAATCTTCACCCTGAAGGTAAGATTACCCTCATCCTTCTGAGTGGGGGGGAGAACACCTAAGGGCAAGGGCTCCTCACAGGTCTGGCAAGATCAGAGACTGGTCATGGTCAGACAGATGAGCAGGAGGGTGCCCCAAAAGCTCTTGCCTGACCCTGTGGGAGAAATAATGAACCCCTTGGAACTGGGAGTTAAGCACCTTTCGCTGGGCAATAGGCACAAGTTACGAAAGGCGAAGTCATGCTGTCTGCCAAATGAGGACTTCAGTTCCCACCAACCTGGGGGCCACTTCATTGGTATCATATGATGCCCCTGACTGGTGCTTCGCCACGTCCAGGCCTGGCAGAAAGGCAGATGACCTGTCCGACTAACTCTGTGTGTGGCATGGCAGCTAGGAGATAACCTAGCTGTACACACAGGTGCTTCTTGTAAGCAGCCCAGTGAGCCTGGTGTGCAGCAATGAAAATCATGGTGGTGAGCTGAGGCAAATACCTTCTTAATTACAGCATCAGCCTAAGCAGAGTCAGCTTCAGGAGGTCAGTTATGCACTGGGCGTAGAGACACGAGGGTGTGCAGTACTGTAGCTGGACATCTCTTAGGTCTGGAGGTAATGCAAAAGGACATCTCCATATTGCCTTTGAACACTCCTTGAGGGCTCTAGGCCAGGGAGGGATGGCAGATTTTGCGTCACTGAAAACTCCAGAGTCCTAGTTGCAAGGACACAGTACTGTGGCTAGCAATTGTGCCAAAGTTCAGCACATGCAACATGTCTGCCAAGAATCTCTGGTACAAGGAGTGCTCAGAGCCTGAGGCAATCTGAAGGGATGATTCTGTGGCTTCAAAGGAGGAAGTTTATGAAGAGAAGGTGCTGGCATGGAGGTGGCCAGGTTGAAACTGACCCCAGTCAGCATGCCTATGGTACTGGTACAAGGCACCAGCCACCATTCCATGCTGACTCCTTGTGAGTGGCCCCAGAGGTATGATCCCTGGTAGTTTTGGCAAAGGTGGTAGAGGCATGAGAGGCAAATGGGACCAAAGGGCCCCAGGGCCTATACCTGGTCTGAGGGAATGTGCAGGGACTTTCCCCAAGGGGAGGACCTGGAAGGACTGTCTGAACACGGTAGACCTACAGAAGAGGAAAAACCAGGTCGGTGCCCATGAGGAGAGACCTCAGGTGAGGAAAAACAGGTTATTCACCTGTAACAGTAGTTCTAGGAGTGGTATATGATGTTCATCTACACTATTTGGCAAGTCCTTTCCTCTATAAGATGATGCCGGAAAGTATTCAAGCTGGCTCCTCCCATCCACCAGGGTGGTAACTCCCATGGTTCCGCCCCACTGCTCTGCGATGACGCCAGATCTTGCCTGCTGGAAGGTGGAGGTTGTGTGCCGAAGTTGGGGAGGTCGGGTGGGTCCATGTGTATGAACATCATATACCACTCCTAGAAAATACAGTTATGTAAGACCGTAATGTAACAGTAGATCTTTGCGGAATGTCTCTTGCAGCAGGTAATACACTTGGGTCATCGCCAGAGGTCGCTGTTGCACACGGCAGCTCTTTTAACAGTCTTTTCCAGGGGCCACATGACATCAGCTTATTGTTTCCTATATAAGTGTGGGCGGTCTCTGATATCCCAATTTCCCCCGCTGGATTCAGCTCACTAAGTGAGGATTGAAGGGAAGTCGAGGTACCACAGGTATCCCAACCATAAGACACTGGACCAGAATTTGTTCTCCTAGAGAAGGAGGAGGATGGAGGGTGGGATCGTACCTGCTGCAAAAGACACTTCTCAAAGATATGGAAATTACGTACTTATTGTAATTCTTGATCTTCTGGATGGAGTGTTCAACATTCATTCAGACTAATGGGACTACACCGGCGGCAGTAGGACCTCATGGGAGCCAAAAATCTTCAGGAGGGATGGCGCGGGATAGGACCATGCATGTGAGGCTAGCTTGTGCCCATATAGGCTATCTCAGCATCGACCCTCCAACTGCCTCAGTACCTTTCTGACCAAGGAGGTGCAGCGTAACTAATGAAAGGAAAAACTTACCCTAACCTCCGGGCATGTGAAGGCCCGGATGACCCATGTGAGAAGGGTCAATTGAACAATGTCTTCACAGCCCAAACAACAAGGTAGTGAAAACCAAAGAAACAGAGTGAGTGAGTGAGCCCGGAGGATGGTGGGTGGGCGTGTGAATGAGTGGTGGAGACTCCATCCAAGAAAATGGTACAGTTATGCAAGAACTTACCGTAACAGCAGATCTTCGAGACAGGCTCTTGCAGTAGGTAATTACATATAGGACTGAAGCTGGCAGGCGTCAGGACCCCACGGAAAAATTTCTAGCTAGCAATCTCTGGCGGGGGACCGCCCCCACGTCAGGTGACCGATGTCAGTATAAAGGGGTGGTCCCCCATGCCCGCCTTCCAGTTCTTTCCCGCCAAAGGCCACAAAAGGCAAGATGAGAGAGAAGCGGATACTTCACTTCCTGGAAAAGGAGTTGAAAAAGCCTAGGGGGATGGAGGGCGGGAAGGTAATACCTACTGCAAGAGCCTCTCTCAAAGATCTACTGTTACAGTAAGTTCTTACATAACTGTCCTATCTTACTTCGAGATGGCTCTTGCAGTATGTAATTACATATAGGACTGAATCCCAAGCAGTCTGGAACAAAGAAAAGCACTCGGGAGGAGGAAAACTAACACACTCAGAGAACCTCCAGCTGTAAGGGTCTAAGAGAGAAGACCTTGTAAAACAGCCAACCCGAAGTCTGCTCTACGTCCAAACTGTAGTGTTCAGTCAAGGTGTGGACAGAAGTCCAGGTTACGGCTGCGCAGATATCTGCCGCTGACACATTCCTAAAACATTCCACAGTGTCAGTAGCTCAGTAGGTAGCACACTCGCCTCTGAGGCCGGGAGATCAGAGGGCTGTGGGTTCAGTTCCCACATCTGGCACTTGGGTTAATATCCCAGTACTGACACTGTAATGCAGCATGAGAGGGGTGCTGCATTTCTGAGGTGCCGCCTTTCGGATGAGATGTTAAACTGAGGTCCCATCTGCCTGGATTGGTGGTAAATCAGGTGGATGTTAAAGATCCCATGGCACTTATCGAAAAGAGTAGGGGAATTTCCCCGGTGTCCTGGCCAAATTTCCCTCATTCACTAAAAATACCAACAACAGCTTAATCTGGTTCAAGGTCAGTTGGCATTCATCTGTATCCCCCTCCCCCGGGTCGTGCCTGAAAATAGGCAGGATTTGTCTAGTGCACTTACCCGGTCAACAAAAGCTAAACAAATAAATAAAAATAAATAAATAAAACACGCAGCAGAGGCAGCGACTCCTCTGGTGGACTGACCTCTAACTTGACCTGGCAGGGTCTTGTGGTACTTGTCGTAACAGAAAATGATGCAACGAGCCAACCATTTCGAAAGGCATTGCTTGGAAACTGCATTGCCTTCTCTTTTGTGAGCAAAACAGACGAAAAGTTGGTCCGCTTTCCTAAGATCTTTAGTCCTTGTGGTATAGTATCTCAGTATCCTATGAACATCCAAAGTATGCAAGAGGTACTCCCCTTGATTGGAGTGTTGCAAAAAGAAAGCGGGTAGTTCAATGGATTGATTCAGCGTAGATTCTGCTACCACCTTAGGAAGAAACTTAGGGTTGGCACTTAGAGCCACACGTCCCTTGTAGAAAATCAAATAATTTTTCACATTAGGGCCTGAAGCTCGGAAATTCGCCGAGCGGAAGTGATGGCCACTAGGAAGAGAGTATTCCAAGACAGGAACATCAAGTCTGCTGAAGCTGCCAGCTCAAAAGGAGGCAGAGCAAGCTTCACGAAAATAAAGTTCAGATCTCAAGGGGGAGCAGGAACGCGGACTAGGGGTCTTAAATGGAAGACCCCCCCCCCAAGGAAAGGCTGAGATAGCCGCCATGTGAACTTTCAAGGAGGAATGGCTTACACACAGGTCAAAGAGGCGATGCATGTAGTCGAGTACTTTCTCAACAGGGCAAGAGAAAGGCTCGAAGTCCCTAGAAGAGGCCCAAATTGAAAAACGTTTCCACTTCATGGTGTAGGTGGACCTAGTGGAAGGCCTTCTGGCATCTGCCAGAATATCTGCGATGAGCGGAGAAACCCCCGAACCGGGCTTGGGCTATGTCTGCAGGAGCCACACATGCAACTGAAGGGATCTGAGACCTGGAGGTTCCTCTGAAAATTGTTGCAGAAGAGAGAACCAAACTTGCCTGGGCCAGAATGGAGCGATGAGGATCATCCGGGCTCCTTCCATATTGAGTTTGTGTAAGACCCTTGTGATTAAGGGAATTGGAGGGAAGGCATAGATGAATCTGTCCCTCCAGTCGAGAGACAGAGCGTCCCGCCAGAAAATGCCATGCCCTGGAGCGAGCGAGCGAGCAGAAGGCAGGAAGTTTTGTGTTTTGAGGAGATGCCAACAAATCTACCTGAGGGGTTCCCCAATGCAGGAAGATATCGTCTACTATCTCTTGATCCAGTTCCCATTCGTGGGCTTTGGCTGAAGACCGGCTGAGGCGGTCTGCCAGCGTGTTCTCTACTCCCGGAACATGAACTGCTGTCAGGTGAAGGTTGTGCTGGACGGCCCAATTCCAAACTCTCATTGCCTCCTGACACAGAGGGCAGGAATGCATTCCTCCCTGCTTTTTGATGTACCAGACTATGCACATGTTGTTAGTCTGGATAGCCAGATGACTGGGAAGAATGCAAGAGTTCAGAGCCTGGAGAGCACACAGGACAGCTCTGAGCTCGAGCACATTTATATGGAGAGTCTGTTCGAGTCTGGAGCAGGATCCCTGAGTCCTGTGAGACCCTAGGTGGGCTCCCCAGCCCTCCAAGCATCTGTTGTCAGTGTTTTTTTTGGGGGGGGGGTCGAGGCAAAAGGTGACTCCCCGGCAAAGGTTCTCTTGAGCCATCCACCATTGCAAGTCCCCAACCATGGAATCGGAGACCAGAACTTCCTGGTCTAAGTCGTCCAAAGTCTGGTCCCACTGAGACTGAAGCATCCACTGAAAGATCCTTATATAGTGGTGAGCGTGAGGGACTGTTGGAATAGCAGCCGCCATGAGCCCGAGAAGGTGAAGAACTGACCTGGCACTGACCCATCTGCGGCTGGAAAGCAGACTTGCATGAGACTGGAGGGTGTCTGGAGGCAGAAAAGCCATGCCGATGGACGTGCCCAGGATTGCCCCTATGAACTAGAGACTTTAGCAAGGGACCAGATGGGACTTGGCCTGGTTGATGGTGATACCCAGGCTGGAAAAGACCCACAGGGTAAAGGGGAGAGAGAGTGCAGGAGATTCTCCCTGGCCGGGTTGTGGGGGCAACATTTGGAGGACCGCTTGCCCTGAGGTTTTGCTTTAGGCCGAGGATGTCTGTGAAAAGGGCGACATTGTCCTTAAGGGGGCCTGTACAGAGAGTCAACAAACTTAAGTGCAGTGCCCTTCTCTTGCAGGTCGGTGATGATATCCTTGACATCCCCACCAAACCCCTGAAGGGTGCATCCTGAATGGCGGATTGCACTTCAGGGACCAGTCCTGACAACCGAAGCTAGGGAGGAGGAACCGCTGTCAGGGAGTGACCACCACTCAGTATGGCTCACATTGGATATGGGCAAGGAAGGAGGGAATCTGGCACAATAGTGCTGGACTTCAGGAGGGCCGACTTTGGAGGATGGGGAAGTGGTAAAAGGGTACCTGGCCAGAATTCAATCTAGTATGGACACTAACCAGAGGTGGAGCTCATAAAGCTGGGGATAGTGGAGGCAACCAAACTCTGCTGCAAAGCCCAGAGCAAGAAGGCTAGGGCTAAGAAACCATCTGGTTGGAGCAAGGAGGTCATGGAAAAGGTAAGGAGGAAAAGAGCTGCCTTTAGGAAGTACAAGAAAACAGGGAGGGGAGGACAGGGAGGAGTACTTGACAGAATCAAGGAGGTGACAAGGGCAGTAAGGGGAGCCAAAGCATCTACGGAACTCAGGCTGGCACAAGGCATTAAGAAGGGAGAAGGACTTTTAGTACATCAGGAGAAAAAGAGCTATAAGGACCACATAGTAAGGATTAGGAAGGAGGGGATTGGGTGGAAGTAGGGTATAAGGCGAAGCACTAAATGAGTACTCTGCTCAGTATTTACTAAAGAGAAGAGGGGGTGACAGCCAAGGTGGGAGAAATGGCAGAAGCAGGGGAAGTGGTGACAGATGGGGAAATCATGGAGAGCAGAGTTCGAGAGGGTTTGAAGGCACTGAGGGTGGACAAGGCGCCAGGCCCAGATGGCATCCACCCCAGGGTACTGAAGGAGTTGGCAGAGGTCCTTGCAGGACCTTGGCAGACCTATTTAATGCCTCACTACATCTCGGGTGTGTACCTCAGGACTGGAGGATGGTTCATGTGGTGCCCCTCCACAAGAGTGCCCCAAGGATGAACCGGAAACTACAGACCAGTGAGCCTCACATCCATCGTGGGTAAGCTAATGGAGACTATCCTGAAGGAGAGGCTGGTGGCCTCCTAGAGGCCAAAGGACTACAGGACAGCAGACAGCATGGCTTCATACGTGGCAGATCCTGCCAAACCAACCTGGTCGAGTTCTATGACTGGGTAACTAGCAACTGGACAGGGCCATGCAGTGGATGTCCTGTATCTGGATTTCAGTAAGGCATTCGACTGTGCCACATCAAGGCTGGGAAGGAAGTTAGTAGGCACAGGGCGGGTGCAAAGCTGGTGAGATGGGTAGAAACTGGCTGGGAAGGCAACAGAGGGTGGTGGTGGGTGAGGAGCTCACACCCAAGGGCAGTGACGAGCGGTGTTCCACAGGGCTCAGTGTTGGGACCAGTGTTGTTTGGGATATTCATTGCAGACATATCATGGGACATCAAGAGCAAGATCAGTCTGTTTGCTGATGATACCAAGGTAGGCGCGGTGGTGGATGACCTAGGGGGATGGCAGGGTTTGCAGGATGATCTGGCAAAGCTTGAAACCTGGTCAGACACCTGGCAACTGGGCTTTAATGCCAAAAAGTGCAAGGTGCTGCATTTTGGGATGAAGAACCCAAGGAGGAGTTACCAGCTAGGGGGAGTGCAGCTAGCCCAGACAGAGGAGGAGAAGGATCTGGTGTGCTCATTACAGGGTCAATGAACAACTCGCACAATGTAGGAAGGCAGCTGCAAAGGCCAACAAAATGCTGGGTTGTATTGCAAGGGGTATATCCTCGAGGAGGAAGGAGGTGATTCTGCCACTGTATAGGTCATTAGTTAGACCACACCTGGAGTACTGCGTGCAGTACTGGCGTCCGTATCTGAAGAGGGACATTAAGTTACTGGAGGGGGTGCAGCGCAGAGCGACAAAGATGATCAAGGGGCTGGGGGACTTATCATACGAGAGGAGGTTGAAGGAGTTGAACATGTACTCACTGGAGGAGAGGAGAGGAGAGACAGGGGTGACATGTTTGAAACCTTTAAATACATGAAAGGAATAAACAAGACGGGACAGAGGGCTGTTCAGTGAGGAGGGAGGGCTACCAGGGCCATCATATGAGACTGGAGCGAGGAAGGTTTAGGAGGGAAATGAGGAGACACTTTTACAGAGAGGTGGTGGCTGGGTGGAATGCGTTACCTGCTGAAGTGGTATGCAGTAGAACAGTGGACTGCTGCTTCAAACGAGGATGGGACAGGACAAGGGGAAGGGTTAATGAAGGGAAAGGGTGGAAGGGAGGGGCAGCTGCAGAATAAGGGGTGCTAGCTGCACATTTGAGCAGACTTGATAGACCTCTAAGCCTTTATCTGCTGGCAAATTTCGTATGTTCGTATGACACCGAAGACCTACAGCGAAAGCCAAGCTCTGACCTGCTGCATCCACTGCATCATATGTGGCACGGAGCATGTGCCGACTGGCCGAACGAGCAGACCGGAAAAGTTCAGCCACTGCGTGTAAGGTCTGAGACATGGGAAGGGAGTCCAATTTGGATTCCACCTGACTCAGGATAGTCTTCTGGTAGTCACCAATATGTGCTACATAGTTCAGGGCCCTAATCCTCAGTGTGGAAGAAGCATACACCTTCTTCCAGTACTGGTCCAGAAGACGGCTCTCCTTGTCTGGTGGAGATGAGCTGAGATGTTCCGGGTTGGCCGACTGGACGTGAGCGGCACTAAATCACAACTGAATCAGCCTTCGGGTGTGTGTTCAAGGAATCCACACCCTCTAGAACCCATGTAGAGCCTATCCGCCTTCCTCGGAAGGGAGGGCTAACACGGATGGTTGCTTCCAAATGGTGGAAACAAGGTCCGCGTGAGGCTCAATCCAGGATGGAATCAATGTTGGAGCAGTTTCAGGCAGATCCAAATGGGCAGTAAGCTTCTTCTGCTGTGGATCTGGCTCCAAAGATTGCCACTGGTGGACCTCCAGGATCTTTCTGAGTAACTCCACTAAAGAAGGATCTTCCGGAGGGGACCTCAGAGGAGTTCTTGGCCTGGGACGATCTGGAGTACGTGGCTCGTCGTCGGGATCGGAGTATGCCCCTGAATCTGAGTCAGAGGTCTCCGAAGAAGAGGAGAAAGACTTCTCCCCACACGGGGCAGAACGGACCCTTTGGGCAAACCCCGGGGAAGCGTATCCTCCCCGGCCCAAGCACCTGATGGATCACCTCTGGTGTCGGGTAGTGGGGAGGGAGGGAGCCTCTTGTCTCCGGCGAAGGGGGTCCTGAGCAGGGTCTGGCACCGGAAGATGGCTCTCCACCTCCCTGGTGAGTTGAGCCTTGGTCTCAGCCCACCAGGCAGCCAGAGTCTCCTTCAAATCCACTGGCTGCTGGGGGGATGGTGGAGGAGGGGGGATAAGGATACTGAGGGTATCTGTAGGGCAAGTATCCGTAACCCGATGACAGGAAGTCCGGCAAGCAGTACTGTGGGCGGGATATCATGGCCCCGGGTAAGACGGCCCTGGATAAGATCAGGTAGGATACCCAGGAACCAGGGGCTCTTGTGAAGCAGACGGCCCTGGGAGAGGTCCAGCAGGAGGGCCAGGTATATGTGGCCCCGCAGGCGTCAGGCCCGGTGTTGGAACGGCGTTCGGCAAAGGGATGTCGGCCGGCATCAGAGCTGGCGTCAGAGGGTCCGGGTCTACAGGAGAGAGCCCTGATGCCAGCACTCCTGACTCCTCTGTATCGTCCAGGGATGTAAGAGAAAAATCCACGGGGTCCAGCAGATGGGATGCTGGGGCCTCGGACAGCAGCGGCAAGTGCTGTGGAGAGCTTGGGATGGTGAACTTGTCCAGGGGTTTGACGAGGCTCTTTCGCCGCATGTCCGCGGGACGACGCCCACCTTACCGCGGATCCGGCAGGTGTCGGCGAGCAAATGTCCGATTCATTGAACCCTGTGTCCGACGAAGGCTATGTAGGGGAGGCGGCCTTGGTGGGCATAGGTGGGACCGTGCGCCCCCCCGAAGGAGCCGGCGTCTTACCAGCCCTGTCCGAGCGGATGTCGGTGACGCCAATGTCTGACTTACTGGACCCGCCCGACCCAGAGGGCCACGTGGCAGCAGCCTTCCCGAGAGCAGTAACCTCCTTTGTCACAGAGACACCCGAGGGGCCTGAGTGCAAGCTTGATGGGAGGGATGATGCCATCTTGGACTCCGCCAAGACAGCCATTGAAGGTCGGACCCTGGAGGGGATGTTATCTGGAGTATGGTGACTCGCCGAGTCGAGGTAGCCATGGAGTGGAGTCCCAGTCCCGGTGTTTCTCCTTTTTACGGTGTCCCTCAGGCAAAATGGAGGCCTGCCTAAGCTTCTTCAGCTCCTTCTCCATGGAGGCCATTTTCTTCTTTAAAATGTGGGCTTCCAGGGACTGCAGCATCCTCTTGCAGGTGGCGGCATTGAATTGTTGGCAGTGCTGGCACTTCTCCAATTGGGAGTTCTGGGCCTAGGCAGAAGAGGCACAGGGAGTGACCGTCCTTATGTGGGAGGTGTGATCTGCATGAGTCACACTTGTTTTTATGCGAATCGGAGGGTGTCGGGAACGACATACACGGCAATTAAGAGGAGAAAATCAACTTAAAAAAACCCGGTGGATAAGACTGACAAAAGACTGACGAGCAGACGAATTTAACCGCGAGGAACTTTCACAAGTCAACAGCAGGAAAGAACTGGAAGGTGGGCATGGGGGACCGCCCCTTTATACTAACATCGGTCACCTGATGTGGGGACGGTCCCCCGCCAGAGACTGCTAGCAAGGAATGTTTCCCTGGGGTCCTGACGCCTGCCGGCTTAAGTCCTATATGTAATTACCTACTGCAACAGTCCTCTCGAAGTAAGATCAAGAATTATGGTAAGTACGTAATTTTGCATATCTTCCTGGGCTCAAGTCTCCACCACTCATTCACACTAATGGGAGAGTACCAAGCTAAAAATCAACCCACTCCAAATAGGGCGGTCGGAGACAGAGCTCACTCAGAATGGAAGTCCAAAAGGACTGTCCTGACAAAGAAAAGAGCTGTCTGGAATGGACATCCAGAACGTAGTGCTTTACAAAGGTATGCACTGAGCTCCAACTCACTGTCTTGCAGAAGACTGCAATGGGCACATTATGAGTCTCCACCAGGAAGCCGCAAATGCTCCGATAGAGTGGTGTGAACCCAGCCTTTCAATTTGGCCTGTGACATGGATTAGTAGTGTCGAAGACATGCTATTAATCAAGCCGAAAACATCTCAAGGCAAGACGGTGACCCAGCAGAGGCATGCTGAAGATACAATAGTTGTTTGAAAGTGTATCACTTCATTCCGTCGATGAGAATTGCAGAACTGTCCTAACATCCAGAGCTCCCTTTCCTTCTCTAGTTAAAGCAAAATTTGACTAACGGTAATTGAGCCACTGACAAAATGTCTACTGGTTCAAGCCAGACCAAAGAAGCGCAGAGGTGTACCTTCACTTCCAAGTATGGCTGAACTGCGAACGACAGGTCCAAGAGGCACTCCAACACCTTATCAGGTGGGCAACCGAAGGGTCAAGGTGGGACTTGCACATCAAATGGAGAAGGGTTTCCACTTAGCCACACAAGCCTTCCTGGTGGAAGGTCTATGCATGACGCAGAAGACATCTACGATGGTCTGGGAAAAAACACAAGCTTATCCACTTCCATTTCCTCCAGGCCCAGCATGGAGATGATGGGAGCGCAGGCTAAGATGGACTAAAGTCCCTGTGTCAGAGAGTCCACTAGTAGAGGTAGTTGCCTCGGGGGAACTTCTGACAGACTGCATATCAATGCAAATCCATCTGCCAAGGTCAGCCTGGGACAATGAGAATCACCCTGCACCCCTTGAGCATACAACTTGATCAGTGCTCTCTGAATAAAGGGAAGAGGAGGAAAATGTACAGGAAGTGACTTGAAGATTACAGTGAACACATCCTGACAGAAAACACCAGGGTCAGGATTTCTGAAGTAGGATAGAGGCAGGACTGCGTACAAAGGGGACGCAAAGCACCAGGTCCGAACTGCCCCATTCATCAAAAGTGACTACATAAAATCAGAACTGATGCAGAGTACTTGAGGTACCACTCTCATAACCTCATGGCCCTACTGCAGAGAGGGTAGGGGATACCCCACCCAGTTTGCTGATGTAACACATCACAGCTTTGTTGTCCTTCCGAAATAGGAACACTTCATGACAGGGGGCATACTCCAGGACTTTGCTTATAAGATAACTCTCATCTCTAAGAATTTTGTGACAAGAAGAGAACTCTACTGGCTCCACACCTGAGTGTGAAGGCCTAGGCAGTGAATCCTCCACGAATTTGTCTGAGGCTCTGTCAGCTTGTACAGAGGATACAGATGTGTGGTCGGCTACCACTGCTTGCTCTGGAGGATGACCAGAGTCCGTGCATCTGCTCAACCAAAAAGGAGGCCAAATAGAGTAGTTTTCCATATTGTAACGAGCCATCTAAATATGTCATTTCTCCTGTCCTCTGGAACTAAGATGACGCCTTGGAGGTATCCAGGAGGGCTCCCAAGAAGAGGAGCTGTTGGGAAGATGAACTGGCACCTTCCCTGAATCAGGAGAGAACAACTGAGAAGCTGCAGCGACTGCTTCGTGTGTCTCTTAACCGGAAGGGCTGGCTAGGGCCTAAATGTCCAGGAAGTGAAGACTTGGACGCTGAGATTTAGGGAATTGTTCCCTGAACAGGAACTTGTTTAACCTTCCAAGGTCGAAAAATGGGCACACATCGTTTGTTAACTTTTAGAACCAGAAGCAAAGGAAATAGGAACCTGTGCTTCATTCCTGCTATGTAATGATTTTACTACCCAGTATCTGTAGAGGTCCCATATCTCCAGAGACTATGTGACTGAGAGGCCGACAGAGTGGCCGCTGTCTTGGTGAAAGGTCTGGGGAAAGTTTCGAAATTGGGAGAGTATCCCTCTTGGACAATCCTGATGACCTATAGGTCCATTGTAATGGACTTCCACTAGTTGTAAAACCAAATTAGATGCCCCTCCTACTGCCGAGAGGCACCCCCCTCAGACAGCTGGGTGGGGTCTGGGCTGTATCAACAGAGGTTGGTATAGGGCGCTTTCTGTTCCTGTGCCCTCTACTGTATTCTCTTAGTGGCTGAGGGGTTGGTTCCTGAAAAGGGCACCTAGGCCACTACCATAACAGGACTGTCTGTCATGAGGATGTCATGTGGTTTAAGTGGTAGTCCTATTGTTCTGAGTGGGGTTTAACCAAACAGATAAGCACAGTCAAGGAGACATTAACCACCTACAGCCAGCGGCAGCTACCCTAGAGACAGAGACGTACGTGTCCACAAAAGCTTTAGCTGATTATTGGGCTATCTGTGCAAGAACAAGGGAACACAATTTGAAGATAGAAGGGGGATGGCTCAGGGGCAATGTGAGGAAGTATTTTTTCACAGAGAGGGTGGAGGACGCATGCAACAGCCTTCCTGAGGAGGTTGTGGGGTCTAAAACTGTGGGAGAATTCAAGAATGCATGACAGACATAAGGCAATTTTGTGGGGTAGGAAGAAATAGGCTGTTGGTTAAATAGGATTTGCAGCTTATCCTGTAGGTAGGGAAATGGGCAGACTAGGTGGGCCAAATGGTCCTTATCTGCCGTCAATGTCTATGTTTCTATGTATACGCCCCTAGCAATGGAGCATTAGATTCCGGGAGGCTCTTGACCATTGCATTAAGTGTGTTCCACAGGGTGTACTCATACTGAGGAATGTGGGAAGTCAAGATGTAGGAGTCTGCTTTGGTCCACAGATGAATACTGAAAAGTTAGATGGACCCCATATCCCTGAGGAAAAGGAACTGGAAAGAAGATCTTCCATCACACTGATACAGAGGGTTTGCATTCCAGCCCATACAATGAGCCATCCACAGAGTCTTCAATAAAGCAAAAGAGGGAGAAACTCATCCAGATCCACTTCTGCCCCCCAAAAAACCTTCAAGGGCAGGTCAGGACCAGGGAGACGCCGCCACCTGGAACGGGGAGGAGTTCAGCGCCATCAGCGGTGTCAGTACCACACACGGTGCCACATCCAGTGCTGGTGCCACCTGGCGGTGAAGATGTAAATGCCGCCTGCACCTGGCATGGCGAACGCACGGTGCTGCCTATGGCAACACACGGCGATGCTAACAGCAGCGCCGCAGACAGCACAGGTGATGAAAGGCAACGCCGAACCACACAGCGCCGCCCAAGGCAGCAGCATCAGAATTGCTACTGGAACTAGACCTGAAGAAGGGGAAGAAGGAAACGGTACCTGTGCAGGCCCCTACAGAGAAAAAGGAGAAGAGGATAGGCATGAGGGGTTGGCATCAATAGCATTAGCACCAGAGAGGGCACCATGCACATTCTGGCCTAGCAGACCCAGCTGAGGCCCAGTGGCCCCAAGGTCCGGAGGCCTCGGACCCAGGACCATAGCCAGAACTGGGCAGACACCATACCCCCTGCTCTAAAAGAGCGTCCCAGAGGTGAAACTGCTCACCGGAATCCCACTGAGGACAGAGAAGGGACTGGTGTCAAAGTTCACGGCCATTAAGAGCAGAGCCACAGGGGAACCCACCAGCGTCGATTCAGGCTACCGCTCTCAACCAGCAAAGATCAATGCGCAGACATACCATAGGGCGACCTTGAGAGGTACCAATTCTTTTTCCACTGACTGGAGGAAGAAGAGCTCGAGGTCAAGCGGATCCAGTACTGGAACCACTACATTTGTGCTATGGGTGGACTGTCCCCCCCCCGGCACCGGACTGCCCGAGGTTGGACCCGCCCCTTGAAAAGGGTGGCAGACTGGACACAGCCCCACTGCCATCACAGCTTTCAAACAAAGTCTCCCTAACGTCACCGCAACCATCAAAGGTAGACTCCATTGATGGCAGGCTGAGAAAAAATGAAAATTACGATCACCGTAATTATGATCTTTCGTGTATCTTCACCATTCATCACATTTGGTACTCGGCCGGAGGTCAGACCCCGGGGAGCTTTTTTTTTTTTGGTGGAGCTAACGCGCTCGGCACTGCCCTCGAGGCCAACATTCTATGTGGCGTTGGCGGTTGGCCGCTAGGAGCTGCCGACCGCCTGCCTGCCAGTTCTGAGTCGGAGAGGTGAGGAAAAAGAGGGTTGGGAGGGTGGGACAAGAGAGTCCAAGTGACAGAAAAAGGAAAGATATAAAAACCAAAAGGAGAAATAAATGACTGAGAGGACAGAGCAAGAGAGAAACAAAATGCTAGGGAGATTGGGAAGGGGGACCCAATCTCTGGAAAACAGAAAAGGGTGGGAGTAAGGGAAGGATACGGAATTTTTGAGACATAAATGTTTAGCATGAGAGGGGGAACAAAATGCCAGAACATGCTGGATTCTGTCCTGTCCCTAGATTGTACATGAACTGCAAAGAGTAGCCAAGAGACTTAATTACCAGAATTCAAGGTGCAGAATTACTGGCAAAGAAACTCCTTCATGGCAGAAAAACGGATATTCTTAGAGGACAGGGACAGAGGTTCTGCCCCCTCTCACATGTAAAAATGAGAATTTTTAGTAGGGATAAATGAGCTTTAAAACATGTCCAGAGAACAAGAAAACGAAGATTTGAAAAGGGACAAGAAGGAGGCGAGGATGGAGGGCAACTGCCCCCTCCCACTCCAAAGGAGTTCAGCCAGAGCACTAGATAGGGAGTGCCGCCCCATTCTGACCACTCTCCCCCCAGACATACCATCCCACCATGTGCCCCAGATTACCCCCCCCCCGGACAAAGACAGGGGAGGGAGGCAAGGAAAGGCACAGAGAAGGAGGGGGATCCAGAGACTGAGGCCCCGGGGGGATGGTGAGTGGGGCTGTGATGAATGGTGAAGATACACAGAAAGATCATAATTATGGTAGGTACATAATTTTCATATCTTATCTGTGTCAATCTTCACCATTCATCACATTTGGGCGAGTGCCGGGGGCTTTAAAAGCCCTAAAGGACAGAGTTCCTTAGCTCTCAGTGGGTGACACACTAAGAGGGAGAACCTTCTGGACCTGGAGATGCCCAAGAGTGGGGAGAGTGAGACGGGGACCCTCCCAGAGGGGGAAGGAAGTTGTCCCGACAGACGCCGCCTCACCCTATGGGAAAACAGATAGGTCCTCTGGTGCACGGAGTTAACCACCCTATGCCGGGTCAAGGGTGACAACTGGGAAAGACGTAGCCATGCTGTCCACCTAGTGTAGATCGCTGTCCCTACGACCCTGGTAGCTACCTCACTGGCGTCATATGACGCCCTTGCTTGGTGCCTTGCTAGCTCCAGGCCACGTGCAGAGAGAGCAACGGCTTGTCTGTTTTGCTCCGTGTCAGGCAAAGAGGCTTGGAGCTGACCCAGCCTGGACCACAAGAACCTATCACAGGCTGCGTAGTGGGCCAGATGTGTGGAAATAGAAAGCAGCAACCATGCCGAGTAGAAAGTCCTCCTACCCCAGAAGTCAAAATCCGAGGAGTCTTGATCTGGGGGTGGGTCACGGTGAAGGGCGCGAAGCCCATCGGAAGTGTCCAGCTGCGTCAATCCTGACTGAGGATGAGGCATGGAACCTCGAGACTGGGGCACAATACCACTGGGAGAGATCCCTAGGAGCAGGAACTCCGGAGAAGGGTCTCTGCCAGGAATGCAACACCACCTCCCTAAAGGGAGCAGGCCAGGGGGGCATCACAAGGGTTTCCTCACTGAAGTCGCCCAAAAAGGCGTGCGCCAAGTGCTCTGGATTGCTCTGAGTGGCAGGAGAGAGATGTAGAGCCTCCAACATCCTCACGAGGAATCACTGATACTCCGTGAGATCAGCGGCTGGGGAGATGTGGACAGAAGGCTCCTCTCCCCCAGAAGAGGGGGATGAAGAGTTAGAGGACTTCAACTGTTCAGAGGGTGGCTGCTCGGGAGGGGGGGTTTGAAAAACCTGTCTGTCCATCGCCCTGACATAAGCGGGAAAGCGAGCAGCCATGGCTCTAAACTGCTCCCAGGAGAGAGGCCCACTAGGATCAAGGATGCCTGGGAGCGCAGGAGAGTGTGGCAGAGAGATGGGGACAGAGCCGAGAAGTTGGCTGACCTCCGCCTGGGCTAGGGAGCGGACCAGGAGCGCCAGAAGATGAAGGTGCTCCGGAAGACTCCACAGCCGACAGCTGAACAACCATTTCGGAACTGCCTTGGCTGCACCTGGAAGACTCCCCCCCTGTGAGGCGACCGGGGCTATATAGGTCCAGAAGGACAGTCCCCTGCCTCAAAAGAACAAAGCTCTCTCAAAGAAAGTGAAGAGGAAGAGCAGAGATCCGCACTGCAACTTCTTCCAGAGCCCGGAAGGACCACCGAAAAAGGCCTCCGCGCAGACCCCATGCCCCTTGACCCCTCAGAATCAGACAGTGCCCTCCTCCTCCTCGAGATGGTCAGCCTAGGTAACTGACAGCCCTGGTCAGCACCCAAAGGAGCTATCCAAAGCAAAGTACCCTCCCCCTCTCACAGGTGCTCTGATCGGCCCCAAAGTTGGGCGATCCAGGCACACCACATGAGGGGGTACCATCACTGAGGGGTCAGTGAATCCTCTAAGGCTGGGCTGCAGTGCAATGGTGGCATGCACCACTGCCCACTGGTCAGCACCCCTGACCCCAGCCTCGGAAGTCACCTGCTGCTCCTCAGAGGGGGTCTGACTCTGGTCTGTCGAAGACACCACCAGGCTACCCACACTAGCAACTAGTTCCAAGGAGCCAGACTGCTCGTCTGACTCAGAGTCTGACTCCTCCTCTGAAGACGTGGAGGCCGAGGTCCCGTGCCAAACCATAGGTGAGCGCCTTTTGCCATCCCTACCAAACAGGGTGCCAGAAATGGAGACCGCACCCGAGTCGGTGCCAGTGCCCTCCACAGCACCGCGAACGAAGAAGACACGGCTCCAGCCCGAACAGCAGCCTCGGAGTCAGAACCTGCCACGGTGCCGTCGCGCCCCAAGGCGAAGTCGGAAACACCCACAGTGCCGACCCGCTCCACGGCTCCTTCTGAACCCCCCACGGCACCATGCCCATGTTCAGCACCACGAACGGCTCCAGAACTGGACATGGTGCCGTGCTCAACCTCGGAGAAGAAAGGGACGGTGCCATAGTGACTCCCACGGCACTGCTAGCAATATCAGCACTGACAGCAGCCACAGCGCCAAGTGACGGACCGGCGCTGATGACGACTCCACCAGGGCCCACGGTGCTGCGAATGGCACCAAGGCTTGAAATGGCGCCGACCGATGGGATCGAGGACAGCATCGACATGGGTCTGACATCGGGGGAGCCTTGGCCCCCGAAGAGGTGATTGCCATGGCAGTACCTCTCACCCGCCCCACCAAGCGGAACAGACTGGGCCTCCTGCACAGCGGGAGACCTTGGCCTGAATAAGGCTACTAGAAGCCAGGCTCCTCCTCCTCAGTCCGTGAGAGAACCGGAGGGGACCCAGAGGAAAGGTCGAGTGTGTGGCTTGACCCACGAAAGTACCTGACCTCCGCCAAATTCGGGCGCGGAGTCATTCCCACTTTCCACGCACGCTGTTCGATGACCCGGTGGTCCATGGAGAAGCAGGCATCACACAAATCCATGACGTGAAGCGGGCCAAGACACGAAAGGCAACGGTTGTGCTGGTCAGTGATAGAAAATTTTCTGCCGCATGGGCACCGTCGCATGAAGGGCCAACCCGTCTTTGAAGTCTTCTTGCCCTCCGACCTAGACATGACCTTTGGAAAGAAATACAAACAAGACTCAACGTCACTGTAAAATGGAAAGGTCTTACCGGCAACGTCGAGTGGCTAGCAGAACCAGCAGGAGGAACCGACGGACTTGATGTCAAAAATTTTTTAAAACAAGAACGAACAATGAACAGGTAGGCCCGAAGTCAAGCTGGAGAAAGCTTCCCTCGAGGTGAACTCAATGGCAGGAGACGAGGAATTGGCAGGAAGGTGGAGTCGACGGCGCCTAACGGCCAGCCCGTGAGCACCACCTAGAACATTGGCCTCGAGGGTGGCGCCGAGAGCGCGTCGGCTCCACCTACAAAAAAAAAAAAAAAGAAGCTCCTGCGGGGTCCTAACCTCTGGCCGAGTACCCAAATGTTATGAATGGTGAAGACTGACACAGATAAGATCTACTACTACTACATTTTCATACTAAGGTTTACATTAAGTAATAAGGAGCTTAGGGGCCCCATGTTTGACCCATACAGAACACTCCTTTCCACTTTACCCATAGTATGCCAGATTGTGTCCTTCCCTGATGTAGGTATCTACGTTCCTTTTGAACTGTGCTTTGTTTCTAGCGTATACAGTCTCATCTGGCAACCTATTCCATGGAGCCACCACTCTCTGGGTATAAAAGGCCATACGCCTACTTGAGTTACACTTTATATGTCTTAGCTGAAGGTGGTGCCCTCTGGTACCTACTGTATTGTTTTTAAACTGTAGATTTAGATCATTTAACATATAATCATCTCTCATTATATCGTAACATAACATCAAGTCTCCTCTTAACTCTTCTAGTCTCCAGTGACATTAGCCCTAAATCTGCTCATCTCTGTTGACAGGTTCTATCCTGCATGCCATGCACCATTCTTGTAGCCATCCTTTGCATCCTCTCCAGCCCTGCCACTGCCCCTTTATTTTCGGGCCCCCACACCGGGGCACCATAGTCCAAATTAGGCCGGACATAGGCTCTGTACAAAGGCATAATCACAACTCCCTACTCTTGAAGTTCCTTTTTATATTTCATAAAACTCTATTTGCCTTTATTATTTGTTTGTCACAATGAGCCGGTATTTCAGTTTCTGATCTACCAATATACCCAGGTCCCGTTCCACTTCTGACTTCCTTAGGGTATACCCATTCATCTTATAGGTGTGTTCCGGATTTCTATTGCCCATATGAATCACACAGCATTTGTCAATGTAAATACTCATTCCCCTTTCGGTTACCAATTTACAGATTATATCCAAGTCTTTCCGTATTGTCTTTGCCCCCTCTAACTGTGTTACTCTACCGGCCAGTTTAGTGTGATCTGCATACTTTTTTACCCAGCTGTTTACCCCCTTCCCCACTGACGCTATGAATCGTCTGAATAACACAGGTCCCAGCACTAATCCCTGGGGAACCCCCCCCAGTCAAATATCCATTTATACATACCCTCCGAGTCCTATCCGCCAGCCAGGCCTGAATCCACTTGTACACTCTATAGTCCAAATCAATTTCCAACAAACATTTTAATATCTCAAAATGTGGTACTTTATCAAAGGCCTTGGCAAACTCAAATATACATAATCCACCATCTCTCCCCTATCCAATACTGCCGACATTTTCTCATAAAAACATAACATATTTGTCATACGTGACCTGCCAGCCACAAATCCATGCTGCTCCCTATCATCCTGTTCAGTCTCAGTTAGGTACAGATGTATTACATCCTTTAGTATTAATTCCATCAACTTGCCTGGTACCGATGTCAGACTTATGGGTGTATAGTTTGTGCAATCTGCTCTATCTCCCTTCTTATAAGTGGGTATCACATTTGCTGTCAGCCAGTCCCTTGGCACCACCCCTTCCCCCAGCGTTCTCTGGAAAATAATATTTAAAGGGATAGCGACATTAGGCGATAGTAATTTAAGAATGTTATTTGAGATGTTATCTGGCCCTGCTGCGTTTGTATTATTTAGTGCCCTAATTTTATCTAAAATAAACTCGGCAGACATTTTTATGTTTACAATTTTATTAGGGTTAAAATTTACCACTCCTACCGATTTAGTAGTGAAAACTGTACTGAAGTACTTATTAAAGATATTCACCATCTTAGTGGGATCTGATATTTGGGCCTCCCCTTCCTTATGGTGCATAGGTTACTGTTTGCCTTCTTCAATGAGTTCACACAGCTATAGAAACTTTGTAAGTTATCTTTATGTGCTGAGGATGCCAGCCTCAGTTACATCCTTTATTTCTTTTTATAAATTTCTTACACTTTTTTAATAAAAGAATACTAAAAATGGTAAGTTAAGAGAAACTGAATGGATAGATAGCAGCTATCATATAGACGAAGACCAGACTCTTGGCAGGCGAGCGACGTCATTGAAGCGCACTTGACGGCGGGAGAAAAGGAACTGAGACGGTTGGAGGGTCAACGCCGAAATAGCCTATATGAGCATGAACTAGTCTAGCGGTGCCGTGCATGCGCGGTCCTATACCGGCGCCAGCCCTCCTGAAGATTTTTGGCTACTGCGGGGTCCCAGGCCTCCAACGTAGTCCCATTAGTGTGAATGAGTGGTGGAGACTCGAGTTCAAGAAGATCTACTGTTACGGTAAGGTCTTGCGTAAGACGGGTGGACACTATGACAGGAGGCCTTATACGACTGCTTGGCCAAAGGCAGTCCTATGGCATGAAGCAATATCTAAGCTGTAATGCTTCATGAAAGTATGAATTGTGGACCAGGTAGCTGCGTTGCAGATATCTATGATAGAGGGCCCCTTTAAAGCAGGCCGCTGTGGTGGCCACAGCTTTGGCAGAACTGGCTTGGACAGGTCCTGGTAATGCCCACCCCAAAACTCTTTATCATCAACTCCACCCTCGAACTCTCTCAGGCTACCCTATCTTGCTAAGCCACTCTACCATCCACCATGATCTCTCTCCTCATATATATATATTACTGCCCCCCACCGAACCAATTCTAGACAAGCCCCCCTGGCTCTAAGCCCCCTGAGGCAGGGCCGCCAACCATTCACCTGGCACTCTATCTATAATCCAGTTTGTCTGGCTGGGTCGGCGAGGAGACCGAAGGGGCGGAAAGAAGATCTGGTCCTGGGCATGTGGCAGCCAGCCCTGTAGGAAGCCGTCACCTATTGGGATTGGAGAGGGAGTTTTCTTGTTTACGCCCTCATTCCCTCCCTACAGAGCCCGAGTGTGCAACGATGCCAGTACGTCCGTCGTGGCTCTGCGTCCCACTACATTGGCCCTGTGTGTTGCAGTGCCTCTGGTCACCACCGGGGGCTGCTGTGGAGCCAGGCTATCCCTGGATCCCCCCCTCCCCCTCTGAGAGAGGAGAGCAGTCCTCTGCATGCTCGATCCTCTCTCTCCCCCTGCCGACCTGGGCTTGTTCCCGAACCTGGATTGCCATTGTGGCGTGAGGTGTGGCGTCCAGCACCTCAACCCTCAGCACCACCAGGCCGGGCTCTGGTAATGGCTTGTTGTATTTTGTGTAACAAAATGTTATACAATGTGCTAGCCAATTGGAGAGGGTCCATTCAGCCTCCCTGCGTGAGGTGAAGGTACCAAAAAGTTGCGAAGTCTTCCTAATCGATTTACTTCGATTAGTATAGTACTGTAATATATGATGGATGTCTAAAGTACATAAGAGGTGTTCTCCTCGATTGGAGTGTTCAGGACAATATACAGGTAACTCCAGGGACTGATTTAAGGTGGGTTTTGACACTACCTTAGGTAGGAAGGAAGGGCTGGAAGGAAAAGCCGCCCTGTCTTTGTGGAAAATCAAGTAAGGTTCTCTACACATGAGGGCATGGAGCTCGGAAATACATCGAGCTGAAGTGACAGCCACTAAGAATAGTGTTTTCCAAGAAAGAAAACAGAGGTCACAAGTGGTTGCTGGTTCAAATGGTTCAATAGTTAATTTCTCTATTAGAAAATTGAGATCCCATGGAGAAGTGGGTCTTCTGATAGGTGGCTTAACATGTAACATTCCTCTTAGAAACATTTTGGCTAGATGATGTTGATACAGTAATCTGCCACCAAGAGGTTCATGGAAGGCCGAAATAGAGGCCAAATTGACTTTGATGGATGAATATCATAATCCTGTCTCAGCAATCAAGGCCACATAATCCAAGACCTTCGTCAGTGGACTAGAACAGGGCTCCAATGATCGGGAAGCAGCCCAGATGGAAAAGTGTTTCCATTTGACATTATGTTTCCCTGGTCGCTGGTTTACGTGAGGCCAGTAATATACTGGCAACCTGAGAGGACACTTGTAAATGTGCTATGAAAGCTATGTTCTATCCACACTTTCTTTCAGACTCCTAGCAGTTCTCCGGGAAGAGGGAGACAAGGCGCACACCCCCTACTTCGGGAACAGAGACTGGAGAATTGAGGTCCCAAAACCAGCATCTCGACGTGACTCGAGGTCAATGTGGTAATGGGAAATGAAGGTGTTTGGTGACTTCCAGGTAGCAGCTCTGCAGATTTCCTGGATAGGGACGTCCCTAGAAGCAACCACCGATGCAGCAGTATGGCAGGTGGAATGAGCCCTTAGCCCTCCGGGAGAAGCTCCCTACCCGCCAATCAATAGCAGAGATCAATGCAGGATGTGAGTCACCTGCAAATTGTCCGCTTGGCTGCAGGTCTGCCAGGTGTGGCTTCAGCATAGGTGACAAATAGATGGCAACCCTCTCCCCAAACTCCAGCTGTGTGCTCTCTGTAACAAGGGAGCGCTCGCTTCAGGTCCAAAGTATGGAGCCTGTGTTCCGCCTCCGAGGAGTGACTGGTGAAGAACACCGGTACAGTCATCATCTGGTTCAGGTGACATTCTGACACAACCTTCGGGAGGAACTTTGGGTTGGGGTGCAGGATAACCTTGTCCTTGTGGAAGACCAGGTAAGGAGACTCACCAAGAGCACCTGGAGCTCACAGATTCTTCTGGCTGACGTGATAGCCACTAGGAAGGCAGTCTTCCACGACAGGTGAGACATGTCACATCTGTGCACCGGTTCAAATGGCTTGCCCATGAGCTTTGCCAAAACCAGTAACAAGTCCCACAGTGATGGTGGTTTACACACCGGGAGAGGAAATGTGGTCAAGGCCCTTGAAGCAGCGCCAGACCACCTTCTCCTGTGCCACTGACTACTGACTGGCCCACACCTGGTAAGCAGAGATGGCTGCCAGGAGCACCTTAAGGGTCGTCGACCAAAGTCCCCCTTGGGAGAGAGACCACGTGTAGTCTAAAATGCTAGCCACTGGACAGGTCAAAGGGTCCAACTCCTTGTCCTGACACCAAATGGAGAATCTCTTCCATTTGAAGGCACAGCATTTTCTGGTTGATTCCTTGTGAGATGCCTCCATTACGGTGAGGACATCTTCAGAGACACTCAAAGCCTGGAACTCTAGCTGCTCAGGAACCAGGCGGTCAGGTGTAGGGATTGAAGGTCTTGGGTGGAGTACCTTCACCTGACTGATGGAAAGCAGGTCCGGGCATGCCGGAAGACACCTCGGGAGCCTACTGCTGAGGAGATCGGGGTACCAAAACTGGCAGGGTCAGTCTGGAGCCAGCAGGATCACCCGTGCTTTATCCCTCCTGATCTTGAGCAGCACCCTGTGGATCAAGGGAAGTGGAGGGAAGGCATAAAGGAGGCCTGGGGTCCATGGCCTTGAGAAGGTATCCCCCTGCAGCAAGCCCTGCTGAGAGGGGCAGACACAAAACAGCTTTGCGTTGTCCCTGGGGGCGAATAGGTACACCTGGGGTGCCCCACTGGGAGAACATACTGTGAACTACCTCCAGGTGGAGGGACCACTCGTAAGATGCCTCGCCCACCTGGCTAAGGGCATCTGCCAGCAGATTTGAGGCGCCGCTTACCATGGTGTTGAGACCGCCGATGTTGGTGGGACCTGCTCGACTCTGAAGTCAAAGATGACAGAGACCTCGACCATCAGGGGGCCTTGAAGGGAGCCGGGAAATTCCGCTGCTCCTCCTGGTCTTGGTTGATGACTGGAATTTCCGGCTCAGTAGGCTGGGCCGAATCGTCAGTGATCACCGGCAGGGCTGGAGTCCAGAAGAGAGAGTTGTCAGCCTCTTCGGACAACCAATTGACAGGGTCAAGAAAAATCTCGGCCGCATAGTCGGCCGGTGTCTCAGTCAACTTGTCCAATGTGGTTACCATGAAACCAGCCGCCAAGGCCACGGTTTCGACCATAGTCAAAACTGGAGTTTCTTGTGAACAGGAACGTTCCCGGTCCCAGGAGCGTTGAAAATGAGTCTTCTGTTTGTCTTTCTTGGACTCATTCTTGTGTAAGCAAGAAATGAGAATTACGTACCTACCATAATTTTTGATCTTCTGGGATGAAGTCTCCACAACTCATTTAAACTAATGGGACTATGCCAGAGGTGCTAGGACCGACTGGGAGCCAAAAATCTTCAGTAGCGCTGGCACTAAGGTAGGGCAGCGCAAAAGCGATTCTGCCGAGACAGGCTCACGCCGAATAGACTACTTTGGCATCGACCCTCCAACCGCCTCAATATCTTTTTTACTGAGGAGGTGCAGCATAAACTAACCTAGTGAAACTAACTTGTGTCAGATATAAGATAGTCCGAATGACCCGTACAAGAAGGGCCAAAACAATGGAGTCTTCATAGCCCAGCCATTGAGGGAGTGAAGACTAAAAACAGATAAGTGAGCTTGGGGGATGGAGGGTGAGCGTGTGAATGAGTGGTGGAGACTTCGTTCAAGAAGATCAGCAATTACGGTAGGTACGTAATTTTCATATCTTCCTGGACATAAAGTCTGCACCACTCAGTCACACAAATGTGAGAGTACTGAGCTAAAATAATCCCCCGAGAAGGGTGACAGGAGAGAGGAACTCACTTAGGACAGGAGTCCATTAAGGATTGTCCTGCCAAAGGATTAATGCTGTCTGGCATGGACATCCAAAGCGTAGTGCTTCACAAAAGTGTACATGGAGCTCCAAGTAGCTGCACTGCAGATGTCTGCAATGGGCACGTTCTGTATTTCTGCCAGAGATGCCACAACTACACTAGTAGAATGGGCGTATACCCTGCCTTCCAGCTTAACTTGTGCCATGGAATAGCAGTGGCGAAGATATGTCACCAGCCATGCCGAAATACACCTGATGGCAACAGGCTGACCCAGCGGGGCCATGCTGAACAAGACAGAGTTGCTTTGACTGCAGATCTTTAGTTCTAGCTATGCAGAACCACAAAATACTTTTAACATCCAGAGAATGTAGGGTACGCTCTCCCTCATTCTGGAAGTTCGCGAAGTAAGTCGGAAGAACCAAGGGATGGCTCAGATGGAATTCCGAGACTACTTTGGGGAGAAACTTAAGATGAGTTCTGAGAACCACCTTGTCTTTGTGAAATACTGTATAAGGAGGGTCCATGACCAGGGCATGTATTTCAGACACTCTGCGAACGGAGGTAATGGCTACAAGGAAGGCGAACTTCCAGGTCAGAAACTTCAGCTCACATGTTGCTAGAGGCTCAAAAGGTTTACGGTTAAGAATGTCTAGCACAAAGTTAATATCCCAAGCGGCTACTGGTCTCCTGACTGGTGATCTAGTGTGGAGAATATCTTTAAGGAACCCCTTAACCTAACCTAAAAATCACTGGCATCCGAGTGCAGTATTGGGGGTGCTGTACTACTGGGGTGTGCCATCCTTCGAATGACACGTTAAACCGAGGTCCCTTCTGCTCATCCTGGTGTTGTCCTAGTGGGTGTCCAGGTGGAAGTAAAAGAACCCAGGGCACTCTTTGCAAAAGAGCAGGGAGCATTCCCGGTGTCCTATCCAACATTCCCCTTCCCATAAACCGGTTCATGCAATTATCCAGGCTGTGTGTGGGTGATGATGTGCGATATGGCCGCCACCACACATGCAGTCACTTGATTACCAGTCTAGCGTTGCTTGTAAAGCGCTTTGGCATACTGTGTATGAAAAGCGCTATATAAATGCTGATTCTTCTTCTTCCTCTTAACCAAGGGTAACTGAGCCAGAGACAGAGTGTATAGGCTCGTGGTAAGCTGAGATCGCGCAGAGATGGACCTTCACGGTTGAGTATTGAGCCCTGTATTTGACAGGTGTAGTACATACTCCAGGACTTTGTTTGGTTGCAAGAAGAGGGATCCAGGGAGCTCTTCACACACCAGAGGGAGAATTGCTTACACTTTGCCGTGTAAGTTTCCCTAGTAGCTGGCTTGTGTGTTGCTAGAAGAATGTCCGAGACTCTATGTGAGACATCAAATTTACCCACTTCTATCTCCTCAGGAGCCATGTGTGGGGATGAAGGGATCTCAGGCTGGGATGGACCACTGGGCTCTGGTCAGAAGGTCCATTTGAAGTGGAAGTTGTCTTGGTGGAATTTCCGTTAATCTGTTGATCAACGGAAATCAAATCTGACAAGGGCAGAATGGGGCGATGAGGATCATTCTGCCCCCCCATGCCTCCACCTTGAACAGCACCCTTTGAACTAAGGGAAGAGGAGGAAATGCATACAGAAAGCGTCTTGTCCACCGCAGTCTGAATGCATCCTGACAGAAAACGCCAGGTTCTAGATTTCTGGAGCAGAATAGAAGCAGTTTTGCATTGAGTGGGGATGCAAAAATGTCCAGGTCTGGTGTGCCCCACTCTTCGAAGAGCGATTACATGATGTTTACGTCAAGAGATCACCCGTGAGGATCCACCTCCGTTCTGCTAAGGTGATCCGATAGATCGTTCTGGACTCCAAGCAGGCAGACTGTCTGGATCAGGACTTCATGCTCTAGGCACCATTCTCACACTCTTATCACTTTCCTGCACAGGTGATAAGAGTGCACCCTGCCCTGCTTGTTGATGTAGTACATCACTGCTTTGTTGTCCGTCTGAAGAAGAATTATTCTGTGACAGAGGATGACCTTCAGGGCTCGGACTGTGTACAGGACAGCTCTCATTTCCAGGACATTTATGTGGAGTTAAGACTCATCCCGACTCCGCAGACCTTGGGTGTGGAGATCATGACAGTGAGTTCCCCATCCCAGTAGAGATGCATCTGCGGTGATGGTAATCTGTGTCTCCAGTGGGGCAAAGGGAACGCCTTTCAGAAGGTTGTCCTCTCGAGTCCACCAGGTGAGAGATCGTTTTAGAGGTTCTGTCACTTTGATATGAAAGGACTGGGGATGTGGTCAGGGACCACTGAGTACTGAGCATCCACTGAGTGGTTCACATGTGAAGACAAGCCAAGGGCACCGTGAACACTGATTTTATTTATTGAAAAGTTTCACCAGGAAAGGCACACTGAACAATATATAAAATTGCTAATCTCACGGAGTGTCCATGGGGAAGGGGAACATGGAAGTACAGTAAACAAAAGCACATTTCCATGCAGTATTATAGAACAGTATACATACAATAATCAACAACACATTCTCACTTGGGCTGGCAGTGTAGCGCAATGAGATGTGATCGAGCTTGGTACATCCAGCAGACCAGACCTGGGTTTGATTCTCACAACCTCCACTTGCATACTGTGCAACTCTGAGCAAGTCACTTAACCGCCCAGTGCTCCCACGTCACCCCTGAAAACAGGCACTTGTGCCTAGTGGGCCTTACCCGGTTACCAAAGACTAAAATTAAAAACATTTCCAAAGGTGATATAAAACAGAGAAGCAACAGAGTAAAAAAAAATACATCAGTTAGTAGCATTGAATAAACACTGGGATTTGATGCGAGAGGAGCAAATCATCAGCACTGCAGACTTAATACATGCAATGCAGACAAGGAAGTGGTTTCTCTTCACGTTAAGTGCTAGGCTGGGAAAGGGGATGGGGAAGCCAGAGAGGAAATTAGGAGGAGTGAGGAGTCAGAGGGGAAATTAAGAGCAGCTGCAGGATGGAGAGAGGAAGTTGAGGAGGGAGGTCGAAATGGACTACAGGGAGGACGAATGCATGATTTGATGAGGCACTGAGTTCCAGAGAATAGGGAACCTATAGGAGAATGACGATTGGTCTATAGAGGTGGTGTGCCGTGGTATAGCTAGGGTGCTGTAGTCACTGGAGCTGAGGGGCAGTGGGGCGGGAGGACAGTGAGGAGGCAAGGTAAGGGGGAAGTGTATCAAACCAGAATTTAGAGGCAAACTTTATGTAGTGGGCTAGACAGCAGTTTTCCAGGGAAGGAAAGCTAGAGAGCGATGTGGTTGGTAAAGGAAGGGACATCCAGAGTGAAACGACAGGAAGCATGGAAGAGTGTGTCCAATCTGTTTAAGGATGACTTTGGTGCATCACTGTAGACTATATCACAGTAGTCAAAGATGAGTAGTATCATTTTCTGGACAATCTCCTGTCTGGCCTGTAGAATTAGGCAACTTTAGTTCCTGTAAAGGGCACCAAATTTGGGCACAGCTTTTTTAGGATGGAGTCTATGTGACCAGTGAAGTTTAGATGCTGGTCTAGCCAGACCCCAAGATACCTAATGGAGGAGGCGTCCTCCAGAGTAGAGCCATCAAGGGTGTGGAAGGAGGGCAATTTAGTTAGAGAGTCTCTGCCTAGTGCCGAAAGTCACAGAGACTGTTTTCTTAGCATTAAGGAAAAGCTGATGGGAGCTTAGCCATTGCTGAACTTTCTCAAAGTCATGCTGAAGTGTGGAAGCCACATCAGTTGGTGACTGGCCAGAGCTGAAAAGGACAGTGACGTTAACATACATATGGATGTAGGAGGAGGTGCACACTGATGGGAGGTCATTAAGGAAGATGGGAAATAGTAGGGGGCCAAGGACAGAGCCTTGGGGTACACCAGCATTAATCTGGAGTGGGGGGAGGTGGAATAAGTAATTTTGATGCCATGAGACCCAGCATCTGCTGCATCGAGAGAGCTCAGACTGAGTCGTTCTCTTTGATGAAGCGAGCCATCTGGAGGATATCGTTCCTCCGTCCTCCGGGAGGAAGGCCCTTGCATTAGAGGTATCCAGGTGGGCTCCTACGAACAGGAGTTGCTGGGAGGGCTGTGGCTGCGATTTTTCCAGATTCAACAGAACTCCCATAGATGTGAGGAACCTGGAAGCTGTGGTCACTGCTTCCTGTGTCCCTTGTCTGGAGAAGCTTGCTAGAAGCCAGTTATCTGGATACGGGAAGACTTGAATTCCGAGTTTTCTTAAGTGTATTCCATCGCGAGAACTGCAAAGTACTTCTTAAAAACTTGTGGCGCTGAGGACAGCCTAAAGGGCAGTACTCTGAATTGATACTGCTGGCCCAGGGCTACAAATCGAAGATACTTGTGGTGGCTTGGGTGCACGGGAACGTGTTGGTAAGCATCCAGCATGTTCAGGGAGGCCAGCCAATCGTTTCAATGAATCAGAGGCAGAAGCATACCGAGTGGTATTATCTTGAATTTTTCCCTGATGAGAAGCTTGTTTAACTTCCTTAGGTCCAGAATATGGCGCATGCCACTGGTTTTCTTTGTAATTAGGAAGTAGTGGGAGTAGAAACCTGTGTTCCGCTGCTCTTGTGGAACTATCTCCGCTGCCCTGTTGTTCAGAAGGCCTTGAATCTCGGAAGCAAGGAGGTCTGACTGAGTAACCGACAGCCTGGGCTGTCGTTTGGGTGGATGACCCTGAGGGGTATCAGAAAAATTCAGTGACGATTTCTCTGAAGTGATTGACTTCCACCGATTATAAAACAGTCAGATGCCCCCCTACTGCTGAAGAAGAGTCCTCCTCGGACAGCTAAAGAGGGACCTGGGCAGGAATTTCAGAAGATGGCACTAGGGGTGCTTTTGTGTCCTGTGCCTTCTGCTGCGTTTTCTTTTGTGGCTGAGGGGCTTGTTTTTTGTCGAAGCCCCCCTGCCTTTGCCACAAAAAGGGATGATGGTTACGAAAATGCCAGCGGTTCCCACTCTGTTTCGGGGCAGCACAGGCTGATCTGACAGTTTTGATAGTGTCCTAGTTTTCTGTGTACGAACATACGAGATTTGCCAGCTGAAAAAGGCCTAGAGGTCTATCAAGTCTGCTCGAATGTGCAGCGAGCACCCCTTATTCTGCAGCTTTCCCTCCCTTCCACCCTTCCCCTTCATTGACCCTCCCCCTTGTCCTGTCCCATCCCATTTTGAAGCAGTCCACTGTTCTAGTGGATATCACTTCTGCAGGTAACGCATTCCACCCAGCCACCACCCTCTCTGTAAAAAAGTGTCTCCTCATCTCCCTCCTGAACCTTCCTCCCTCCAGTCTCATATCATGGCCCCTGGTGTCCCTCCCCTCCCTTACTTTGAACAGCCCCTCTGTACCTGTCTTGTTTATTCCTTTCATGTACTTAAAGGTTTCAATCATGTCCCCACTGTCCCTCCTCTGCTCCAGCGAGTACATGTTCAACTCCCTCAGCCTCCTCTCGTATGAGAAGTCCCCCAGCCCCTTGATTATCTTTGTCGCCCTGCACTGCACTCCCTCCAGTAACAACGTCCCTCTTCAGATATAGGCGCCAGTACTGCACGCAGTACTCCAGGTGTGGTCTAACTAATGACCTATACGGTGGCAGAATCACCTCCTCCCTCCTCGAGGATATGCCCCTTGCAATATAACCCAGCATTTTGTTGGCCTTTGCAGCTGCCTTCCTACATTGTGCCGTTGTTCACTTACCCTGTAATGAGCACCCCCAGAGCCTCCTTCTCCTCCTCTTCTGTCTGGGCTAGCTGCACTCACCCAGCTGGTAACCCCTCCTTGGGTTCTTCATCCCAAAATGCAGCACCTTGCACTTTTTGGCATTAAACCCCAGTTGCCAGGTGTCTGACCAGGTTTCAAGCTTTGCCAGATCATCCTGCAACCCCTGCCATCCCCCTAGGTCATCCACCACCACTCCTACCTTGGTACCAATGGTGCAAGGTCTGCACCAGAAGACATACGAGGAGAGACTAAAGCAGCTTAATATGTATACCCTTGAGGAAAGGAGGGAGGTGGGGACATGATAGAAACTTTCAAGTATCTCAAGGGAATTAACAAGGTACAAGAGGGTAGTATCTTTCAGAAGAAGAGATGTGCAAGAAATGAAAATTACGTACCTACCGTAATTATGATCTTTCTGTGTATCTTCACCATTCATCACAGATGGTATCTGGCAGGAGGTCAGGACCCGTGGGAGCTTTTTTTTTTTTTAAGGTAGGCGGGCGACACACCAATCTTGTAGCCCTCAAGGCCGGCGCTCGTGGCGCTCGTGGGTTGGCCATTGAAGCTGTCGACTCCGCCTGCCTACCAGTTCTAGTGCCCGGAGAGGTAAGAGGAAGGGAATGGAGGGTGGGACAAGACAGTCCAAGGGACAGGAAAAGATGTATGAACTTAAAGGAGAAATAACGACTGAGAGGACAGAAAAGAAAGAGGTTAGAAACTAAAGGGGATTAGGAGGGGCCCCAATCTCTGGAAGCAGAAGAAGGAGGGGGTAGGGTGGGTAAAGAATTTAGGAGAGAGGGGAGAAGGATAAGATATCCCGGACCCTAGTCCATCTCCAGATTGTATAGGAACTGCAAGGAGTAGCAAAGCTTTCTGCCAGAATTCAAGGCACGGAATAACTGGCAAACACTCCAGATAAGCAGAGTCGGCTATTCTGGAAGAAAGACAGGATACAGGGATTCAGCACCCTCTCAAGAAAAGATTTTTGGTGAAAAAAAGGTTTTCTTTTTTTTTTTTTTTTTAAGGAGAAATAGGTTGGATGGAAACAGGGAGGAGGAGAGAAGGAGGCCAACTATCAACTCCCACCCCACAGGGGTGGAGACAAGGTACTAGAGAAGGATTGCTGCTCGAGCTATCCACTCTTCCTGGAAAAATACTCCCCTGTGTGTCCCTATTTTACCCCACTCCTAAGGAGGAGGGGGGGGGGGAGTCACAGAGAGGAAGGGGGACCCAGAGACTGAGGCCCCAGGGGGATGGAGGGTGAGGTTGTGATGAATTGTGAAGATACACAGAAAGATCATATTTACGGTAGGTACGTGATTTTCATATCTTATCTGTGTCAGTCTTCACCATTGATCTGAGATGGGTGAAATGCGAGCCCCCGAAGGGTTTTCTTTACACCCTAACGGACAAAGTCCCTTAGCCCTCAGTGGGTGACACACTAAGGGGGGAAACCTTCAGGGCCTGGAGAGGCCCGAGAGTGGGGAGAGAGAGAGAAGGAGTCCCCCCGGAGGGGGAAGGAAGTTGCCCCGACAAGCGCCGTCTCACTCTGCAGGAGAAAAGATAGGTTCCCTGGTGGGCGGAGTTAATCACCCTACGCTGGGCCAAGGGTGACAACCGGGAAAGACGTAGCCATGCCATCCGCCTAGTGCAGATCGCTGTCCCTACGACCCTGGTAGCTACCTCGCTGGCATCATAAGATGCCCTCGCTTGGTGCCTTGCTAGCTCCAGGCCACGCGCAGAGAGTGCAATGGCTTGTCTGGTTTGCTCCGTGTCAGGCAATGAGGCTAGGAGCTGACCTAGCCTGGACCACAAGAACCTGTCGTAGGCTGCGTAGTGGGCCTGATGTGCAGAGATGGGGAGAAGTAACCATGCTGAGTAGAAAGTCCTCCTACCCCAGAAATCAAAATCCAAGGAGTCTTGATCTGGGGGCCGGTCATGGTGAAGGGCGCGAAGCCCATCAGGAGTATCCAACTGCGTCAATCCAGACTGTAGATGAGGCATGGAACCTGGAGACTCCGGGGGTGCACAATACCTCTGGCTGAGATCCCTTAGGGCAGCAACTCCGGAGAAGGGTCTCTGCCAGGAACACAATGACGCCTCCCGAAAGGGAGCCAGCCAGGGTGGTACCACAAGGTGGCCCCGCCAAACGCTTAGAAAGGCGTATGCCATGTTCAGGATTGCTAATAGTGGAAGGAGTAAGGTGCAAATCCTCCAACATCCTCACGAGGAATCGCTGATACTCAGAGAGATCAGCAGCCGGAGAGATGTGGACAGAGAGTTCCTCTCCCCCTGAAGAGGGGGATGAGGAGCTGGAGGTCACCGTCTGTTCAGTGGGTGGCTGCACGGGGGGAGGTTGAAAAACCTGGCTGTCCACTGTCCTAACGTAAGCAGGGAACCGAGCAGCCACCGCTCTGAACTGCTCCCAAGTGAGAGGGCCGCTAGGACCGAGAATGCCTGGGAGCGCAGGAGAATGTGGCAGAGGGATGGGGACAGAGCCGATAAGAGATGTCGGCTGACCTCCGCCTGGGCTAAGGAGTGGACCATGGGCACCCGCGGAAGAAGGTGCCCTGGAAGACCCCACAGCCGACAGCTGAACAACCACATCGGTACTGCCTTGGCTGCACCCGGAAGAATCCCCGGACGGTCCCCTGCCTCAAAAGAACGGGACTCTCTCAAAGAGACCGAGGAGGAAGAGCGGAGATCCGCACTACGGCTTCTCCCAGGGCCCAGGTGGACCCCAGAAAAAGGCCAGCGCGCTGACCCCACACCTCAACCCCTCAGAGTCTGAAAGAGCCCTCCTCCTCGAGAGGGCCAGCCTAGGTAGCTGGCATCTCTGGGCAGCCCCTGAAGGGGCTGTTCAGGGTGCAGTACCCTCCACCCCTGCAGGTGCTCCGATCGGCCCCAAAGTTGGGCAATCAAGGCACACCACTGGAGGGGGTACCACAATTGAGGAGTCAGTGAAACCGCCAAGACCAGGCTGCAGAGCTATGGTGGCCCGCACCACTGCCTGCTGGTCAGCACCCCTGACCCTAGTCTCGGTAGCCACCGACCTCACCTCAGAAGGGGTCTGACTCCGACTGGTCGAAGAGACCACCGTGCTGCCCACCTCAACAGCCAACCCCGAGGGGTCAGACTGCACGTCCAACCCAGAGCTCGATTCCATCTCCGAGGAGGTAGAGTCCAAGGCCCAGTGCCAAACCGTGGGAGGGCGGGCAGAACCATCCTTATCACCAGGCCCAGAGACCACAGCTGTGCCCGAGTCAGTGTCAGCGCCTCCCGCAACCCCGTGAGCAGAATCCGAGGGAGGCGCAGCCCCAGCTCGAGCCAGAGATCCAGAGCCAGGACAAGTCATGGCACCATCCGGTCCCACGGCACCGCAAGCAGTGCCGAGGATGGAGACGGCACCAACGACAGTCCCGGTGGCACCCTCAGCTCCACCCGGCTCCCTGGCACTGCGAACGGCGCGGAGGACTGTGGCGGCACCGCAGATGGCCCCGAAGGTGGACACGGCGCTGAGCATGGCCCCGCCTGGCTCCCCGGCGCTGCAAGTGGCACCGACGGCAGGGACGACGCTGAAAATGGTGCCGACTGAGGGAACCAAAAGCCCCATGGTGCCGAGCCTCGAGGATACAGCGCTGTGCTCAACCTCGGTGCCGAGGCGAGACGTGGCAAAGGATGGCATCGCAGTAGATCTCGGGCGCCACTAACAGTGCGGCGCGTGAGCAGCTTCGACAGAGGTCACGGCGCCCGGCGTGACAAGTCGCCGTGACAATGGCCCTGGGCCTTCCGAGGCGGGAGGCGTGCCCGGGGAACCTTCACCTCGGCGGGCGATTGCCATAGTGGCGCCCCGCTCCGCTCCCAGGAAGGGGGGCGGGCCTCCTGCGCTGCGGAAGAAGCCTCGGCAATGGCTAGGCTACAAGTAGCCGAGGCTCCCTCCTCCTCGGTTGGTATAGAACCGGAAGGGGACCCAGAGGAAAGGCCGAGAGAGTGTGGCTTGGCCCGATGAGTGCGTACCCGACCCCCGAAAGTCGGCGGAGCTCACCCCACTTTCCACGTGCGTTGTTCGAGGACCTGGCAGTCCATGGAGAAGCAGGCGTCACACGAATCCATGTCGTGAAGCGGGCCAAGACACGAGAGACACCGGTCGTGCTGGTCGGTGACGGCGAAATTTCAGCCGCATGGGGGGCCGACCCATCTTGGAAGATTTCCTGCCCTCCGACTGAGACATGACCTACGGGGATAAAAACACCAAAAACAGACTCGACGTCGCGGAAATATGAAGATAAGGAAAGATCTTACCAGGCGACGTCGAGTAGTGGCAAAAACAGAACCGGCAGGAGGACCGACGGACTTTGGCGCCGAAGAATAGGAATTTGAAAAACTAGCAGGCCTAGGATTTTCTTCACAGCATCCCACGAGGCGACCTCTACGGTGGGAGATGAAGAACTGGCAGGCAGGCGACGACACAGCCTAACGCCAACCCACGAAGCCACTACGCAGTGTGTCGGCCTCGTGGGCGGCGCCGATGGTGTCGGCCCGCCTAGCTTTAAAAAAGAAAAAAAAAGCTCCTGCGGGGTCCTGACCTCCAGCCAGATACCCATCTGTGATGCATGGTGAAGATTGACACAGATAAGATCAAAGGGGCACAATTTGAAGATA
Organism: Neoceratodus forsteri; assembly: GCA_016271365.2. Classification (NCBI taxonomy): domain Eukaryota; kingdom Metazoa; phylum Chordata; order Ceratodontiformes; family Ceratodontidae; genus Neoceratodus; species Neoceratodus forsteri. The sequence continues at coordinate 76,087,401 of CM028133.1, read as the reverse complement.
GACGGGGGACGGCTCAGAGGTAATGTTAGAAAGTATTTTTTCACAGAGAGAGTTGTGGATGCATGGAACAGCCTTCCTGAGGAGGTTGTGGAGTCAGGAACAGTGGAAGAATTCAAGAATGTGTGGGACAGGCATAAGGCAATTCTAGTGGGGGGGCAGGAGGAAGTAAGCTGTTGATTAACTAGAATCTGCAGCTTATCCATCAGGTAGGGAAATGGGCAGACTGGGTGGGCCAAGTGGTCCTTATTTGCCATCAAATTCTATGTTTCTATCATCAGCAAACAGACCGATCTTGCTCTCGATGTCCAAGGATATGTCTGCAATGAATATGCCAAACAACACTGGTCCCGACACTGAGCCCTGTAGAACACCGCTCATCACTACCCTTGGGTGTGAGAGCTCCCCACCCACCACCACCCTCTGTTGCCTTCCCTGAAGCCAGTTCCCTACCCATCTAACCAGCTTTGCACCCACCCCTGTGCCTTCTAACTTACTTCCCAGCCTTCCATGCGGCACCAAGTCGAATGCCTTACTGAAGTCCAGATACAGGACATCAACTGCATGGCCCCTATCCAGTTGCCTAGTTACCCAGTCACAGAACTCCACCAGGTTGGTTTGGCAGGATCTGCCACATATGAAGCCATGCTGTCTGCTGTCCTGGAGTCCCCTGGCCTCTAGGACGGCCATCAGCCTCTCCCTTAGGATAGTCTGCATTAGCTTACCCACGATGGATGTGAGGCTCACTGGTCTGTAGTTTCCCGGTTCATGCTTGGGGCCACTCTTGTGGAAGGGCACCACATGAGCCATCCTCCAGTCCTGAGGTACATACCCCGAATGTAGTGAGGCATTAAATAGGTCTGCCAAAGGTCCTGCAAGGACCTCTGCCAGCTCCTTCAGTACCCTGGGGTGGATGCCATCTGGGCCTGGTGCCTTGTCCACCCTCAGTGCCTTCAAACCCTCCCAAACTCTGCCCTCCATGATTTCCCCATCTGTCACCCCTTCCCCCATTTCTGCCATTCCTCCCCCCTTGGGCATCACCCCCCTCTTCTCTTTAGTAAATACTGAGCAGAAGTACTCATTTAGTGCTTCTGCCTTACTGCACCCTGCTTCCACCCAACCCCCCTCCTTCCTTATCCTTACTATGTGGTCCTTATAGCTCCTTTTCTCCCTGATGTACCTAAAGAAGTCCTTCTCCCCCTTCTTAATGCCTTGTGCCAGCCTGAGTTCCGTAGATGCTTTGGTTCCCCTTACTGCCCTTGTCACCTCCTTCGATTCCATCAATACTCCGCCCTGTCCTCCCCCTCCCTGTTTTCTTGTACCTGACTTCCTTGCTCAACCAGCTGGGTTTCCTAGCCCTAGCCTTCTTGCTCTGGGCCTTGCAGCAGGTTTTGGTTGACTCCATTATCCCCAGCTTTATGAGCTCCCACCTCTGGTTAGTGTACACACTAGACTTAATTCTGGCCAGGTACCCTTTTATCACTTCCTCCATCCTCCCAAAGTCGGCCTTCTTGAAGTCCAGCACTCTTGTGCCAGATCCCACTCCTTCCTTACCCATATCCAATGTGGTCACTCCCTGACAGTGGTTCCTCCACTGTAAGTTCTCTCACAAAGTCCCCATTTGCCAGCACAAGGTCAAGGATATTCCCTAACCTGGTTGGTTCACTGACCATTTGCAGCAGGAAGCTGTCCTGGAAGGCATCCAGCAGTACCTACTCCCTTCTGTTCCTGGTTGTTGGGGTACTCCAGTCCACTTCTGGCATGCTGAAGTCCCCCACAATCACCACACTACCCTTCTCGCAGGTCCCTCTGATCTGTCCCGCTAGTTCCCTGTCTAACCCCTCCGTCTGAGATGGCGGCCTGTACACCACTCCCATTCTGAGAATCCTATTCTTGGAATCCTGGATTTGCATCCAAAGTGACTCCATACTACCCTCCTCACCTTCCTCCCTTACACACTTCAGTCCTTCCTTCACATATAGTGCCACACCCTCCCCTTTCCCAATCACCTTGTCCCTACGAAATAACCTGTACCCTGGTACAGACAGGTCCCAGTCATTGTATTGGTTGGCCCATGTTTCTGTGATGGCTGCAATGTCCACCTCTCCCTCTGCCATGAATACCTGTAACTCTGCAGTTTTCCTTCCAAGGCTCCTAGCATTAAGGATAACCACCTTCCACTCTCCCCGCCTCCTATCCTGCCCTTCTTTACTAGCATCACCAATAGTACTTGCCATTTGTCCTTGCTATTTGACCTCGAGTGCCTGCTCCACCTGTGGGCCAAACCATCAAATGGTAAATTAAAGACTCTTTGCTGGGCATCATTTGTTAACCCTGAGGTTTGTAACCATGCGTGGCGACAGGTGCATATCCCAGCTGCTGTTGCTCTAGAAGCAGTGTCAAAGGCGTCCATAGCAGCCTTAAGTTGCCGATTATTGGACTCAATACCTCCAGTGATAGTTTGGAGGAGCTCTGAGGTAATGTCCGACGCAGGAGAGTCTTCACAGTAGCTTTTAGCGAATGCCAGAGGGTATACTCATACTGTGAGAAATAGCCCTGGTAGATAGCAATCCACATACCTAGGGTAGCGCCGGCAAAGACTCTCTTCCCCAGTGTGTCAGTCTTACAAGGTCCTTTGTTTACTGGATGAACCGTAGACTCCTGAGGGAGAACAGCCTTGTCATTTTCTGCCAGGACTACTATGGCATCAGCGAAAGCTTGAGAGGCCAGGATTGGTCGATCCTTAGGGGAGCGTACTTCCTGTCTATGGACTTGTCCACAGAAGGAATAAGCGCTGGATTGTCCCACACCATTTGTGAGAGAGTCTTGAAAGAGGGTTGTACTGGAGGAGTCAATTACACAGGGATCTCTGGGACATGCAGATATTGAAGGAGCAACAAATTCCCGCGATCAACTTCTGAAGTCTGGAGAGAGAGGGTGGAATTCATATTCTTCAGTAGAGACTTAAAGGACAGGTTCTCGATCAGAAGCTCTGCTGAAGTAGAGGGCTTACTTCCCACTCTGAGAGATGAACCTTCATCAAAGTTGTCTCCTAATTGCAGATCAGGATTAGGCTCAATGTCGTCTCCTACTAGCCCAGGAGGGACAGTATATAAAGGAAAGGGAGGAAATAGAGCAGGAGGAGGTGCTCCTCGAATCAGAGTCAAGAATCCCAGCATCCGAGGCGGTGCCAGCCACGGTGCAGCCAAGACCAGAGCTGAAGGCTTCACTGCAACTGGCGTCGCACCAGCGCCTGAATACCCTAACCAAACTCTTGGTGCACCCAAGGATGAAGATCTGAAAAGAGGAGTAGGAGAAAATGGTACCTGTGCTGACCCCTCGCTGCAGCTATGTGAGGGGGAAAAGCACAAGAGCACAACATTGACGGCACTGGAGAAGACCCAACTGTCCTTGCCCATGGGTTCGAAGCCCCTAAGCCTGAAGGCCCCGGTGCCGACTCGGAACGTCGGAACAACTGTTGAATCCACTGCTCCATGATAGCAGCCCAATGATGAAACTGCTCCCCGGAGGACCCCACAGGGGGCGGGGAGCAACTACAGAGTCGAGGATGCCGGCCACTAGGAACAGAGGCTGCAGGTGACCCAGACGGAGTCGGAATCGGTCTTCTGCCCCCGCTACAGATGATCGTTGTGCAGACATACCAGAGGGTGACCTTGAGCAGTACCATTCCTTCTTCAACAGTGGGACAAAGAACAGCTCGAGGCTGAGTGGTGCTGGGTTCTCGACGAGGATCAAGAACGGCTTTTTTTGTGCTTTCAGGAGGACCGCCCTTCCTCCCGAGCACCAAACTGCCCTTAGTTAGACCCAGCCTCCGCAGAGGGCGGCAGATCGGACCCAGCCCTGCTGGAAACACAGCTTTCACGTGAAGTCTCCCTATTGTTACCGGCCCCATTCATGGTTGACTCCGTCAAAGGCGGGTTGACGAGGACATAGCAGTTACATAACAACTTACCGTAACAGTAGATCTTCGCGAGAGGTTCCTGCAGCAGGTCTTCACATATAGGACTTTGCCCCCTAGCATCAGGTGATGTGACGTCAGCTTGACTATAAAAGGGGGTGGTCCCGTGCCCACCCTCCAGTTCTTTTCCACCGAAGACCTAGAAATAGGGAGCAGAAAAAAAAAAGGAGCAACAACTTCTGGGACCCTGTGCCCTAGCTGAACTAGAGGGCTAGACAGAAGAAAGGAAATAACTCCAGGAGCTGGGGGATAGGTGGGTGGGAAACTACACCTACTGCAGGAACCTCTCTCGAAGAGCCACTGTTATGGTAAGTTCTTACGTAGCTGCTATATCTTACTTCGAGAGAGTTCCTGCAGTAGGTCTTCACATATAGGGCTGAATTCCAAGCAGTCTGAAAAAGAAGGAGTTGGAGACGAGGTTCTGAGTGGAAGAAGATGCCTGCCAACTAAGGGTCTGCCTTAAGACAGAAGACCTTGCAAAACTGCAAGGCCGAAACCAGTTCAACGCCTAGGGGCAATGTCCAGACTGCAGTGTTTAGTGAAGGTGTGAACGGAAGACCAAGTGGCCGCTGCACAGATATCTGCAGTGGACACATTCCTGAAAAAGGTGGTAGAAGTAGCCACGCTTCTGGTGGAGTGACCTTGACCACCCCTGGAAATGTTTTCCCATATTTCTGGTAAGTGTAATGGATACAGTTATCCAGCCACCTGGAAAGAGTCTGTTTAGTGATAGCCTTGCTCTGGCACAGAAAGGCAAAGGCCAGGCCACAAAGGGCTGGTTCAACTTTTGAACCTCTTTAGTCGGGGAGGTACAATACCTCAAAAATCCCGTGCACATTGAGGGTGTACAAAAGATATTCTCCCCTGTTGGAATGCTGAGGAAAATAAACTGGCAGTTCAACACTCTGATTGAGAGTCATCTCTGAAACAACCTTCAGAAGAAAAGAAGGATTAGTCCACAGGATCACCCGGTCCTTGTGGAAAATTAAATAAGGCTCCCTGCAAACAAAGGCCTGAAGCTCTGAAACCCTTTGAGCTGAAGTAACTGCAACCAAAAACTGCATCCTCCAAGCCAGGAAGTGCATTTTGCAATTTGCTGCCAGTTCAAAAGGTGGCAAAGTAAGTTTTTCCAACATAAAATTAAGATCCCAGGGTGGACAAGTGTTCTGGACTGGAGGTTTGAGAAGAAGGATCCCCTTCAAGAAAGTCTTTGAAACCTCTAGCTGTGCTAGGGTTTTACCTTCCACCGGATGGTGGTAGGCCGACACTGCACAGAGATGGACCGTAAGTAAGGAGTAACTAAGGCCCAACTCTGAAAGATGTAAGAGACACTCTAACACCTGGGAAGCTGAGCAAGAAAAGGGGTCAAAACGTTTGGCTGTGGCCCAAACAGAAAATCTCCTCCACTTCACGGCATAAGTGGATCTGGTAGAGGGTTTTTCTGGCCTCCACCAAGACCTGAGCAACCTGGGAGGACACTACATAGCAAGAAATCGCTATGTCCACAGGTGCCTAAGATGGAGAGATTTGAGGCTCGGATGTACCAGGGTGCCCTGCTCCTGTGACAGAAAGTCGTGAGAAAGCAGCAGAGGAACCAGCCATTCTAGAAGTAGCTACTACAACAGCGGGAACCAAATCTGCCGATGCCACAGAGGAGCGATCAGGATCATGTGAGCCCCTCTGCCTGAAGTTTCAAAAGTACCTTCTGAATGAGAGGAAAGGGAGGAAATGCGTACAGAAACCTCCCTGTCCAGGAGACAGCCAGTGCTTCGGATAGTTTTGCGTTGGATGGGGAGGCAAACAGATCTAGGTCTGGTTGGCTCCATAGAAGGAACAAGTCTTCTACTATTTCCTGCTTTAGTTCCCACTCATGAGCCCTGGCTACTGGTCGGCTGAGACTGTCTGCCAGGGTTTTGTGAACTCCGGGAACATGGACTGCTGTCAAGGTCAGGCCGTGCTGGATCACCAATACAATACTCTCATTGCTTCTCTGTAGTGAGAGTACGGTCGGGTACCTCTCTGTTTGTTCAGATACCAGACAGTGGCCATGGTGTCTGTCTGGATGAGAAGTGTTCCCGGTAGAAGTAAAGACTGGAAGGTCTGGAGCGCATACAGCATTGCTATGGTCTCCAGAATGTTGTTGTGAAGATTCTCCTCCGCTGGAGACCAAGAACCTTGCATTCTGTGATCCCCCAGATAAGCTCCCCAACCCGTATTGGAAGCATCTGAAGTAAGGGTTTAGGAAGGAGCCTGGAAGTGGAAGGGGGCCCACACCAAAAAGTTGGTGAGATCCTGCCACCAGAGATAATCTTTCTGTAGGCTGTTGGAGATAGTGACCAGATGGTCCATGTCATCCAACCGTTGATTCCACTGGACCCAAAGAGACCACTGGGTAACCCTCATGTGCAGCCTGGCAAGGGGGACAGCTGGAATGGCAGCTTCCATAAGAGCCAAGAGATGAAGCATGGAGCGAGCTGGGGTCCACCGAGACTTGGCTACCAAGGTGGCCTGTGAGACCAGGGACTCCACTCTGTCTAGTGGTAGGAAGGCTTCGCTCTGGACTGTATCCAGCATCGCTCCAATAAATTGAAGGCGCTGGGAGGGTACTAACTGGGATTTGGGTAGGTTGACCGAAATTCCCAGGTGGGAAAACAGATCCAAAGTGAAGGAGAGAGACTCCTTCAGGCTGTCCATGGATGGGGCTGAAAAAAGGCAGTCCAAGTATGGGAACATGTACATGCCTCTGCAGTGGAGGAATACTGACACCACCGTTAGGCACTTGGTGAAAACTCGGGGGGGGCTGAGGATAGGCCAAAGGGGACTGCCTTGAACTGGAAATGGTTCACCAGAAAGAAAAACCGGAGAAAGCGGTGGTGGGCCGGAAGGATAAGGACATGAAGGTAGGCATCCTGCATATCCAGGTAGCACAGCCAGGTGACAGGAGCAGGGGTAGGAGTCCCTAGAGAGTCAGCAAGTGAAACCGCTTGTACTCCACAAAGTGGTTTAGCATGCTGAGGTCTAGGAGAGGTCTCAGGTCCCTCACTTTTTTTTTGGAACTAGGAAGAAGTGGGAGTAAAATCCCCTTCCTATTTGATCCGGAGGAACAGGTTCTATGGCAGCTTTTGGAAGCAAAGCCTGAATCTCTTGATGGATGACTGGGATCCGACACGACAGGTAGTAAGACATTCCCGGAGGATTTGCTGGAGGGATCTCCAGGAACTCGATGGAGTGACCTCTCTGTCCGAGCGGTAACACCCATACATCTGCGGTGATGGCCTTCCACCCTGCCAGGTGGAGGCCGGACCTCCCTCCTACTGGTTCCTCTGTGAGGGACGGAGATAATGGGAAGAGGGGAAGCAAGTCAGGACACGGAAGGGAGGGGAGCCTTAGCTCCTGAGGCCACCTTGGCAAATTTGGCCTGAGGAGGTTGTGCTCCTGAGCCAGCAGCATGACGTTTTGCTTGACATTTGCACTGGTTCAGATTTTTTATTCCAGTTTATTTTGTGACAAAAAGGCTGCTTCTTCTGACCTGAACGGTACATGGAGCGCACGTCTCTTAAGGACCTACCACTCTCCTGCAGCCCGGTAATGATATCTTTATCGTCGCCACCAAAGAGAACAGGACCCCTGAAAGGCGCGTCCAAAAGAGTGGACTGTACGTCCTGTGCCAGACCTGCTAGGTGCAGCCAAGCTAGATGCCTAAGCCAGATCCCCTCCCGAGACACAGAGTCCGCTGAATCATATGTGGCTCAAAGTGCATGCCGGCAGGATGACTTATTCATCCTCACTTTCTCCAGTAACTTCACCCTGAGTTGCATGTCAGGGACATCCTGATGATCTTTCTCTAACTCTGAGAGCGAGGACTTCTAGAATGCCACCACGTGCATGATGTAATTAAGTGACCGGATAGCACAGGTGGTTGAGGTGTGAATTTTTCTGCCATACTGGTCCAGCTGTTTCGAGTCCTTGTCTGGAGGAGAGGAGCTAAGATGTTTCGGTTGGGCTGAGCGGTCATGGGCAGCTGTAATGATCATGGAGTCAGCTTTTGCTTGCGAAGTGAGGTGGGAGATCTCTTCCAGGGGAAAGTAGGTTCAGTCCACTTTTCTTGATACTGCAGGGATAGAAGAAGGCTGCTGCCATATAGTGGATGCAAGATCCTCATGTGGACCCATCCACGAGGGAATAGGGAGAGGGTCCACATTAGCAAGGTCTAGATGCTCAGCTAGTCATTTATGTTGAGGATCTAGTTCCTTTGACGGCCAGCCCGAAGCCTTTTGAATAGTCCGTAACAGCTCCCCAAAAGAAGGGTCCTCTGAGGGGGATTTAGGGGACTCTTTACGTTGAGGCTCAGCAGGAGAATGGGGATCTGACTGATCACCGTCAGAGTCCTCGTCAGACTTGGAGGATTCCGGTCTGTTGGGCAGAGAGGGATCTACTCCAATGTCACCCACTGGGAGCGAGCCCGAGGCATGGCCGGAGGGCACTGGACTGAGGAGTGGGGCCCCTGGAAGGGGGGGGGGTACCCCTTGAGGCTGGGACTATTTTAGCTCAGCCAGGAGTTGCATCCTGGCATCCTGCCACCACGCCAGGATGGCATCATGGTCAGTCGACGGAGGTGGAGAAGGAGGCTGAAAATGGAAATTATGTACCTACCGTAATTTGTGATCTTCTTGGATGAAGTCTCCACCACTCATTCACACTAATGGGAGTACGCTGGAGGTACTAGGACCCAGCAGGAGCCACATTTTTTCAGGAGGGCTGGCGTCGAGATGGGCCGCATGGGCGGCACATGAAGCCAGGCTCTTGCAGGTACAGACTATTTGATTGTCGACCTCCAACTGCCTCAGCACCATTTTTTTCCGAGGCAGTACAGCGTAACTAACCTAGAGAGGACTAACTTAAAAATTGGACATAAGATAGTCCGAATGACCCATTTAAGAAGGATCAAAAAGAAAGTCTTCACAGTCCAACTATTGAGGGAGTGAAGACAAGAAATAGAGAAGTGAGCTCGGGGATGACAGGTGGGTGGGTGTGTGAATGAGTGGTGGAGACTTCGTCCAAGAAGATCAAGAATTATGGTAGGTATGTCATTTCCCTATCTTCCTGTACATAAAGTCTTCACCACTCATGCACACTAGTGGGAGAGTACTGAGCTAAATAATCCCCTGAGACGGGCGGCAGGAGAGAAAGAGGAGCTCACTTTTTAGGACAGAAGTCCATTAAGAATTGTCCTGCCAAATGACTGATGTTGTCTGGCACGGACATCCAAGGCACAGTGCTTAACAAAAAGTATGCACAGAGCTCCAGGTAGCTGCATTACAAATGTCTGCAATAGCGACATTACAAACTTCCGTCAGAGATGCCGCGACTGCTCTGGTAGAGTGAGCGTACACTCTGCCTTCCAGCTTGACTTGTACCATAGAATAGCAGTGGCGAAAGCATGCCACCAGCCACGCTGAAATGTACCTGATAGCAACAAGCTGACCCAGCTAGGTTGTGCTGAAGGAAACAAACAGTTGTTGAGCCTTGCAAATTTCTTTCATTCTATCCAGATAGAATTTCAAGGCTCTTTTTACGTCTAGGGAATGAAGGGTACACTCTCCTTCATTCTGGAAGTTTGCAAAGTAGATAGGAAGGACTAAAGGTTGATTCAGGTGAAATTCTGACACAACCCTAGGAAGGAAATACAGGTTACTCACCTGTAACAGGAGTTCTAGGAATGGTATATGTTGTTCATCCACACTTATTGGCAGGTTCCTTGCCGCTTTAAATCTTGCCGGAAGGTCTTCAAGCTGGCTCCTCCCACCCACCCGGGTGGTAAAACTCTGGCTCCACCCCATGGCCATGAATCTGGCCCGCTGGAAGCTCAGGTTGTGCGTCAAGCCGGAGGTGAGTGGTCGGTGGATGAACAACATATACCATTCCTAGAACTCCTGTTACAGGTGAGTAACCTGTATTTCTAGGGACATGGATATGTTGTTCATCCACACTTATTGGCAGACTCCTAGCAGTTCTCCGGGAGGAGGGAGGCAAGGCGACACCCCTACTTAGGGAATAAAGACTGGAGAACCGAGGCCCCAAAACCAGCATCCCGGCGTGACTCAAGGTCGATGTGGTAATGGTAATAAAGGTGTGCTGACTTCCAGGTAGCAGCCCTGCAGATTTCCTGGATAGGGACATCCCTGGAAGCAGCCACCGATGCAGCAGTATGACAGGTAGAATGAGCTCTTATCCTCTGGGAGGCTCCATGCCCGCCAACTTATAGCAGAGATCTATGCAGGAGGTGACCCACCTGCCTATCGTCCGCTTGGCTGCAGGTCTGCCAGGTCGGCTTCAAGCGTGGGTGACAAACAGCTGGCGAACCTCTCCCAATTTCAACCGTGCGCTCCTTATAATAGCGGCGCCTTCTAGGAGTCAAAGTATGGAGCCTGTATTCGACCTCGAGGTGTGATTGGGGTAGAACACCGGCAGAGTCAACACCTGGTTAAGGTGAAACTCGACACCACCTTCGGAAGGAATTTGGGTGGGCGCAGAACAACCTTGTCCCTGTGGAAGACCAGGTAAGGAGACTCAATGCAGGCGCCTGAGTTCTCCCATCTTTCTGGCTGACGTGATAGCCACAAGAAAGGCGGTCTTCCACGACAGGTGAGAGAGTTCACACCTGTGCATTGGTTCGAATGAATGCACGAGGAGCTTTGCCAATACCAGCAGTAAATCCACGGAGGTGGAGGTTCTACGCACGGAGAAATGTGATCAAGGCCTTTGAAAAAGTGCAAGACCACCTTCTCCTGCACCACCGACTGCTCCCCGGCCCGTGCCCGGTAAGCAGAGATGGCTGCCAGGTGCACCTTTAGGGTCGTCGACCTAAGCCCTTGACTACAAAGGGACCATAAGTAGTCCAAGATGCTTGCCAAAGAACAGGAGGAAGGGTCCAAGCCCTTGCCCTGACACCAAATGGAAAATCTCTTCCATTTGAAGGCATAGCATTTCCTGGTCGACTCCTTACGGGATGCCTCAACAACACTGAGGACCTCGTCGGAAAGACCCAAGGCCTGGAACTCTGGCAGCTCAGGAACCAGGTGCGTCAGGTGCAGGGACTGAAGGTCCGGATGGAACACCTTCCCCTGATTGACTGAGAGCAGGTCCAGGCGAGCTGGAAGCTGCCTCGGGAGCCTGGAGCTGAGGCTGAGGAGATCTGGGTACCAGAACTGGCGGGGCCAATCTGGGGCTATCAGAATCACCTGCGCCTTGTCCCTCCTTGCCTTGAGAAGCACCTTGTGAATCAAGGGAAATGGGGAAAAGGCGTAAAAGAGGCCTGGGGTCCACAGCCTCGAGAAGGCATCCCCCTGCAGCGAGCCCTGCTGAGGGGGGCAGGCATGAAACAGCCTCAGCTTCGCGTTCTCCCTGGAGGCAAACAGGTCCACCTGAGGTGTGCCCCAGTGGGAGAACAGATCTTGTACTACCTCCGGCAGGAGAGACCACTCGTGAGATGCAGCCCCTATCCGGCTCAGGGCATCGGCCAGGGTGTTGGAGGCTCCTGCCACATGAATGGCTAGGAGATCCGCCTCCAGGCTGCGCACGAGTGACCAAATGCGGAGAGCTTCCTTGCATAGAAGCATGGAGCGCGTCCCGCCCTGGCAGTTTAGGTAGTACATGGTCGTGGTACTGCCCGTCTGGACCCCGACCACTTGACCCCGGAGAAACGGAGCAAAGGCGGTTAGAGCTAGGCGGACCGCTCTGAGCTCCAGCAGGTTGATGTGGCATCGGGACTCCCGTGGGGACCAGAGGCCGTGCGCTTGGTGTTCCCCCAGATGGGCACCCCAACCCATCAGAGAGGCATCGGTCAATAGAGAGACCGTTGGCTCGGGGCGGACAAACGGGATGCCCTCCTGCAGATGAGATGCAACGGTCCACCACCGGAGAGCGTTCCACATCTCCTGGGTCACCATCACTAGCTGGTCCAATGGATCGCATGGCGTTGTGACCACTGGCTGGCCAGTCCCACTGAGGCGCATGGGCCAGCGTGCCACGAACCACGCTGGTACAGGCCGCCGCGAGACCCAGGAGGCCGCGGGAAGTCCCGGGCAGGCGCGGTGCCCAACCAGAAATGATTGGGCAAAGGAGGTGAACCTCGGCCCTGTCCGGGGAGCGTGCTCTGGCTCGAAGAGAGTCGAGTTCTGCCCGATAATCAGAATCACCTGCTTGGCTCGAGTTCCGACTTGGCCTCGTTGATGAGAAGGCCGACTTGAGAGCAAACCTGGAGGCCAGATCTCTGGACGCTCCACCTCCTGTCTGGAGGGGGCTGCTATCAGCCAATCGTCCAGGTAAGGTACACGGACCCCTCGGCGCGCAGGAAGGCTGTCACCACTGCAATGCATTTGGTAAGACCCTGGGAGCTGGAGACAGGCCGAGGGCATGGCTCGGAACTCGAAGAGGGATCCTCCGCTCGGCAGAAGAAGTCTCCGATGTGACGGACGGATAGGGACGTGAAAGGCGTCCTGCAGGTCAGAGAGCAGAACCACACGCCATGTTCCAGAGATGGTATTATCTGAGCCAGAGTGACCATCCTGAAGGTTCGAGACCTTAGGAACTTGTTCAGGTCGTGTAGGTCGAGAATGGGGCGCCAGCCCCTGTCCGTTCCAGAACCAGGAAGTACCTGGACACAAACCCCGGGTCTGAGGGAGGGTCCGCTACCTCCCTGATCACCTCCTTTTGGAGGAGGAGAGCGATGTCGGCCCAACGAGCCGACAGTGAGGCTGCGGACCCTGAGGTGCGACGGCTCTGAAGGGCGGGGCCTACTCAAATTCTAGAGGCAGGCCTTTCCCCACCACCTCCAGTACCCACCTGTCGGTGGTAATAACGGACCAGGCGGAAAAGAAGTGTCGGAGCCGTCCCCCAACGGGGGGAACCTGGGGTGAGGTGACGGGGTTGGGGGCGACACCCCTCAGCCCGTCACTGGGCAGGCTTGGAGAAGGGACCGGCCGAGAGACCCCCTGGGCCCTTACCTCCCTGCTTCCTGTTGGAGGAAGCTCCGGGCTTGGGTTTGGGATGCCAAGCCCGAGCCTGCTGGCCCTGACGTTGCTGGGCCGGGCACGTAGAAGGACGAAAGGGCTTAGGCTGTGGTTTGCGGCCTTTGTCCTTCTGAGCGGAAGAGACCGAGTCCAAGGTAGCGTTGGACTTCTCGATCCTCTGCAGGTGACCTTCCACCCCAGGGCCAAGGAGGTCAGTCCCCAAAAAGGGAACATCCGCCAACTTGTGCTGGGTATCCGAAGTAAAGGTGGATATCCTCAGCCAAGCCCGACGACGCATAGCCATTGCGGCCGCCACAGACCTGGCACATGAGTCCCCAATGTCTAAAGCAGTCTGGAGCTGCTGTTTGGCCACTGCCCTGTCCTGGTCCCGCACCTGCCTGACCGTAGTCTGCAGATCCGCGGGAAGATGAGGACGACCTCATCAGGGAGCCCAACAGGGCATGAGAAAAATGTGCCATGAGGCGGCCAAACTGGCCTGGCGAAGGCCGAGAGAGGAGCATTGTATAGACTTTTCAGCCCGGCATAATCCAATTTCTTGGATTCGCTTGCCGAGAGGTTTATCCACATCCCTAAGCGTTCCCGCACTTGGAAAAGCTGTCGTAACAATCCCTCAGCAGAGGGTGTTCCAAAAAACCAGACAGGGAACGGTAGGGACCGCATACTTCCTGGCCATCCTGGCTGAGGCGCAGGGGCAGGAAGCAGGCGCTGCCAGAGCTCAAGGCGGACCCACTATGGCCTCGGCCACGGAAAAGCCTCCGTGAGGGAATCCCCTCGGTCCAGAATCTCCGTGAGGGGATACCTGGCCCGTTTAGAAATGGGTTCGAGCTTCATCCCGGTGGACTCCGAGATGAGCCGAAGCAATCCTAGGAAGGACGAAGGGCTATCGTCCACCGACTGTCCTCCTGAGGACTCCAAGTCCATTCGCTTGGAGAAAAGGGAGGAATCATCCTCGGACTCGGAAGAGTCCTCAAAGAGCTGCCTCGGGCCTGAGCCACCCTCCACCTGCCGAGGTCTATCGGGAGTGAGGGTGACAGACAGCCTATGACAGTCCCTGAGCCGACCGAGTATTTTTGGTCGGAGCCCCAAATAACGGCTGTGGAGGCGGAGGTTCTACCGGAATCGGTGGGGCAGCTGGAATTGGCCGAACAACCGGCCTGGGAACAGGCTCCTCGGCTAAAACGAGGGGTTGTTTCGGCTGCTTCGGTGACAGCCATTTAATGGCCGGGGAAGACGACGGCGTCGGCTTATTCCCGGTCAGAAGGAGCTGTTGCCACATGAGTTCATCATACCTCCGGCGCAACTTGCGCTGAAGCCTCCCTCGTCGAGGAAGAGGAAGAGGATGACGGCACCGCTGCCCGCAGTGCGGGCGAAACCGCCTATGTGGCCAGGATCGGCTGGACATGAGACATCCGAGACCGAGAACCTCGGCTAGGCCAAGGATGGTGCGGGGAGGGTGCAGGAATTGGCACTTCCTCGGCTCGGGCGATTCAAGCGAAGGCTCGGAACCGGAGGCACAGGCAGCAGGCGGGATCCTCAACTCCCACCGGGGGAACGGGGAGAGGTTCTGCTTCTCCAGCCGACAACCCGTCCAGCGGGTGAGAAAATCTCGACATGTCGACAGAGTCTCGGTCAACTGGCCTGGCGGGGGACACCGTGAAGCCAGTGGCGAAGCAGGGTCGACCGAAGTCGACTGTCGACAACTAGAGGAGGGATCTTTCCGCTCCCAAGGCGTCGACAGGTGAGACTTATTCTTGTCTCTCTTTTGGACAGAAAAAGGTCCAGAAGAAGTTGGACCCTCATCTTTAGTCGAGAGGTCAGACCAAAGCTCATAAAAGAAGCTGATCTGAGGCACCGAGAGAAAGCGGGACAAATGCACTCAGCCGAGGTGAAGCAGCAGCGCCGCCTCCTTCGAGGCGATCATCTGCTTGGCTGATCTGCGAGCCCTTACGCCGGGACACCGCCGACCGGCCTCTTTTGACTTCACGGAGAAATCTTTTCTCAGGGATGCCCCAGCTATAGCGAGGGCAGCACGGTCTTCAGAAGACGTCGACCGAAAAAGAAGAGCACGGGTCATGAAGCCCTGCGGGTGGTACTCAAAGGCCTAAAGCAGTAGGCGATCGTGGAGTGCCGGATCCGTCCGAGACATCTTCTGCCCGCAAGGGCATCTCCGGAAACCGGGAGTCGATTTGTCCATCGCAGCCGCGAGGGAGAGAAGACCGAAGTCTTTTTAGCAAAAACTTTTGATTTCGAAAATTCGAAGAATTAGGAACCAGTCTTATACGCAGAGCGTTAAGGAGGGAACCTGAGCTTCCAAGCGGTAAGGAAGATCTGGCGTCATGGGCCGGAGCCGAGAGTTTTACCACCCGGGTGGGTGGGAGGAGCCAGCTTGAAGACCTTCCGGCTAGATTTAAAGCGGCAAGGAACCTGCCAATAAGTGTGGATGAACAACATATCCATGTCCCTAGAATTTAGGATTAGTCCTAAGAACTACTTTGTCTCTGTGAAATGGGCAGGATGAATGGGGATATGTAAGTAGGCGTCCTTCCTATCCAGGGCACATAGCCAGTCTCCTTGTTTTAGGATAGGCATGAGGGCAGAGTTATCATGCGAAAATGTTTGAAATGATTGTATCGATTCAGGTGTATCAGGTCTAGTACTGGTCTGAGATCTCCGGTTCGCTTGGGTACCAGAAAAAAGTGGGAGTAAAATCCAGTTTGATATCCTGGAAGGGGCACTGGTAAGACAGCCTGTCTGGCTAGAAGTGCCTTCAATTCTTCTTGAAGGACAGGGACATGATCTGGAGGATAATGGATTACCCATGGGGGGAGAAGGGTTGGGCGGAGAGAAATTCCAGATTGTGTCCCTTTTGGAGGATCTGAAAGAACAGGTTACTCACCTGTAACAGTAGTTCTAGGAGTGGTATATGTTGTTCATCTACACTCTTTGGCATGTCCCTTTCCCTTTAAATCTTGCCAGAAGTCTTCAAGCTGGCTCCTCCCACCCATCCGGGTGGTATAACTCTCAGCTCCGCCCCATGATGTCAGATCTTAGCCCGCTGGAAGCAAGGTTGTGCACATTAAAGCCAGGGAGATCGGGTGGGTGTGTGTGGATGAACAACATATACCACTCCTTGAACTACTGTTACAGGTGAGTAACCTGTTCTTCTAGAATCGTGGATATGTTGTTCATCCACACTCTTTGGCAGACTCCTAGCAGTTCTCCAGGAGGAGGGAGGGAGGCAAGGCACACACCCCCTACTTAGGAAACAGAGATTGGAGAATCGAGGCCCCAAAACCAGCATCCCGGCATGACTCATGGTCGATGTGGTAGTGGGAAATAAAGGTGTTTGCTGACTTCCAGGTAGCAGCCTGACAGATGTTCTGGATAGGGATGTCCCTGGAAGCAGCCACCGATGCAGCAGTATGGCGGGCAGAATGAGCTCTTAACCCTTTGGGAGGCTCCCTGCCTGCCAACTCGTAGCACAGACCTATGCATGATGTGATCCATCTTGCAATGGGTCTGTTTGGCTGCAGGTCTGCCAGAAGCGGCTTCAGCATAGGTGACAAACAGCTGGCGAACCTCTCTACGAATTTCTGCCGTTCTTTCCTTATGATAGGAGAGAGCACGTCTCAGGTCCAGAGTATGTGGAGCATGTACTCAGCATCCGAGGTGTAGTTAGGGTGTATACTGGCAGAGTCAACACCTGATTAAGGTGAAACTCTGAGACCACCTTCGGAAGGAATTTCGGGTGGGGGCGCAGGACAACTTTGTCCCTGTGAAAGACCAGATAAGGGGAGTCCACCGAAAGTGCCTTGAGCTCCCCTGTCCTTCTGGTTGACGTGACAGCCACCAGGAAAGCAGTCTTCCACAACAAGTGTGAGAGCTCACACTTGTGCATGGGTTTGAATGGCTTGCCCATGAGCTCTGCCAAAACCAGTAAGAGATCCCACGGAGGTGGAGGTTCATGCACCGAAGGAGATATGTGATCCAGGCCTTTGAAGAAGCGCCTGACCACTGTCGCCTGTGCAAATGTCGGCTGACCGGCCCGAGCCTGGTAAGCAGAAATGGCTGCCAGGTGCACCCTAATGGTCGATGACCACAGACTCCCTTTGGAGAGAGACCAAAGGTAGTCTAAAATGTTAGCCACAGAGCAGGATAAGGGGTCCAGACTCTTACCCTGACATCAAATGGAAAACCTTTTCCATTTGAAGGCATAACATTTCCTGGTAGATTCCTTACGAGATGCCTCCACCACAGTGTAGACATCCTTGGAAAGACTCAGAGCCTGGAACTCTAGCCGCTCAGGTACCAGGCTGTGAAGCGCAGAGATTGAAGGTCCGGATGGAATACCTTCCCCTGGTTCAGTGATATCAGGTCGGGGCATGTACAAAGCCACTCTGGAGGCCTGCAGCTGAGGCTGAGGACATCTGGGTACTAGAACTGGCATGGCCAATCTGGGTCTACCAGAATCACCTTTGCCTTGTCCCTCCTCACCTTGAGTAACACCTTTTGGATCAAGGGAAATGGAGGGAAGGCATAGAGGAGGCCTGGGGTCCACGACCTTGAAAAGGCATCCCCTGCAGCGAGCCCTGCTGAGGGGGGCGGGCATGATACAGACTCAGCTTGGCGTTCTCCCTGGAGGCAAACAGGTCCACCAACAGTTTGCCCCAACGGGAGAACAGACTGTAAGCTACCTCTAGATGGAGTGACCACTCATGGGATGTCTGGCCTATGCGGCTGAAAGCATCCGCCAGCTGGTTTGAGACTCCTGCCATATAGATGGCTAGGTGATCCGCCTCCAACCGGCTGACGAGGGTCCAGATGCAGAGCGCCTCCTTGCACAGCAGACGGGAGTGTGTGCCGCCCTATTTGTTGAGATAATACATGGTCGTGGTATTGTCCATCTGGACTTGAACCACTTGACCCCTGGAGCCGAGGAGCGAATGCTGACAGTGCCAGTCTGACTGCTCTGAGCTCCAACAGGTTGATGTGGCATCGGGACTCCTCGGGGGTCCAGTACCCGTGGGCACTGTTGTCCCCCATGTGGGCTCCCCAGCCCATGAGAGAGGCATCGGTCATGAGAACAACCATCGGCTCGGGGTGGACAAACGGGATGCCTTCCTGCAGCCATTCTGGGGTGGTCCACCATTGGAGAGCGTCCCACATCTTCTGGGTTACAGTGATCAGCTGGTCGAAATAACCATGGCGCTGAGACCACTGGGCGGCCAGCTCACACTGAAAGAGGCACATGTGCCACCTGGCCCAATGAACCACTGAGGTTCACGCCGCCGTGTAACTCAGAAGCATAGAAAGTCCGAGCAGGGTGCAAGAGCCCAACCAGAAATGATCGGGCAAAGGAGGAAAGAACCTCCGCCCTGTCCGCCGGGAGCAGAGCTCTGGCTTGACGAGAGTCGAGCTCTGCTCCGATGAAGCCCATCACCTGAAATGGCACGAGTTCCGACTTGGCCTTGTTGATCAGGAGGCCAAGCTGAGAGCAGGTTCTGAGAGCCAGGTCCCTGGATCTCTCCACCTCCTGAAGGGAGGAACCTGCCAGAAGCCAGTCATCGAGATAAGGGTAAATTCAAACTCCTCAACGCTGAAGATGGGCTGCCACCACTGCAATGCATTTGGTGAAGACCCGAGGGGCAGATGACAGGCCGAACGGCATGGCTCGGAACTTGTACAGGGTTCCTTCGACCCTAAAGCGGAGGAACTGCTGGTGGGCTGGACGGATTGGGACGTGAAAAATCACGTCCTGTAGATCCAGTGAACAAAACCACATGTTTCGCTCCGGGATGGCATGATCTGGTTCAGAGTTACCATCCGGAAGGTGCGAGACCTGAGACACTGATTCAGGTTGTGGAGATCTAGGATGGGGCGCCAACCCCCGTAAGGGGGTACCCTGCCTTTTTCTGGATGGACTCCAAAGGCATCCCGGTAGAATCGGAGATAAGGTGGAGAATGCCCTGAAAGGAGGAGGGACCTTCCTCCAAGGCCACCAAGAGTGGCTCCTCATCAGCAGGATGGGAGTGCAAACCAGTGGTATCTGAATCTGAGGAGTCGGGGTACAGCGGTCTCTCGCCCATGTCCCTTTCGATCCGCCGAGGGCGATCTGGAGTGACCATGATGGACAGATGCCTGGGAAGCCCGGTGTCTGGATGGTCCTCTTCAAACAACATGAAGTCTTGCTATATTATGACATATGCAGTGAGTCCCAACCTTCGAACTGCTCCAGAGGTGAAAGAGTTAACTTTCCATGCCAGGCATGGAACGCTGAGCTCGAGCTCGGTTGAAAACTCTGTCTGTTGTTCTTCAAACTCAAACTGTCAGATTCTTTACTCCGCCTCACTGAACAGTAGCTCCGGAGATTTTCTCCTTCTGCTCAGTTCATTTTGTCGGTTAAAGTATTATTTTCTCGGTTTTTTGACCGAATTTAAACCGCAACCGGTCGGTTCAAGCTCTGTCTGTGGTATTGTAAGTACTAGATAGCTTTTACATTTAATTCTTCTGTGTGGAACTATAGACGGTTATCGGTTCGGTTTGAACCAATCAGGTTGTTTTGAAATATATTAATCTGTCTTTTAGAGTGTGGTTACCGGTTCTTATTGGTTCTAAAAAAAACAGATTTTATTACGTTTTTTTCCACGACCTGTGACACGGTTGGGAACCGATAAGAGGGTCTAGCTTGGCGGATTGCCATAAACGGGCAAGTTTGGTTAGGACTGGCACTATGTCTGAGAAACCCAAAAGAAAAACCGGGCCCACTGGGTTTCAACACTGCAGTGTCTGTGGGGAAGTCTTTGCCAAGGCTGACCCCGCACCACCTGTGTTTATTGTCTGGGGTTTGACCACCACAATGCAGACTGCCAGATTTGCAAAAATTTCCTGCAGTTACCCTGGAAAAGAGAGTTGGTAGGCTCAGGGAAAGGGAGGCCAAGAAGTCTGCTGACCCGGATGGCCAGCCAGGTTCAGTTCCAACCGAACCGGAGGGAGTGCCCTCTGACCAGGGCGAGACTTCCTCGGGCAAAAGGAGAGCTGACTCGGAGGAGTCGGTTCCAGCAAAAAGGACAAGGAAATCAGCTGGTGTGGAGCCAAAACTTTCCTCTCCAACCGCTGAAGAAATAGCCAAAGCGATTAAAATTGTCCAGTCGCTTTCCCCGGTTCCGACCGAACCGGCACCATCAGGTAAGCGTACGGTTAGGCCGGTTCCACCGGTTCAAGAGTATGATTTAGAGGAATTTTATGAACCGGAGGAGGGGGAAGAGGAGTATGAGGAGAGTGAATGTGGATTTGAAAGTCTGGATGTGCCCATTGACCCGGACACCTCCCCAGACAGACCTTCAGGAGTGTCTCCTCCTAGCCTTTCTGAGTCCCCCTCCCATTTTATGTTTTATAAAAAAGTGGCTGAAACCCTCCGGCTCCCTATGGAGGAAGCTGTGGATGATCAAGAGGAGCCTGACTATGTGGAAATGATGGATATCCCAGAGTCCAGGAGACTGTCTATTCCTTTGCATAAATCTTTTGGGAAACAGTAAAAATTCTAAAAACTCTTCACACTATATCTCCTGTTGATAAGAGAATGGACAAGAGGTACACATTGTCAGGCTCTGATACGGAGTTCCTTGCACAACAATGCAGCCATGTTGGGGTAGTGCAGGCTGCAGCCTGTGACAAGGCAAATATTCCCTTGGCCTCACACCCCGACAAGGACTCCAGGAGGATTGATGCCATGGCAAAGAAACAGTACATGGCAGCATCTTTGGGACTCAGACAGGCAAATTATATGGCTTATGTTGCTAGATACCAGAAATCCAGATGGGATACTGTTATGGCTCTAGCAAAACAGGTCCCTGGCCAGCTTGCCAAGGAGCTGGAGCAGGTGGCTGCTGATGGTATTGAGGCATCTAATGTGCAATTCCATGCTGCAGTGGACTCTAATGATGCATCATCCAGAGTCATGGCTACATCTGTGGCACTTCGCAGAATGGCTTGGCTCAGATGTACTAGCCTGTCACAGGATACCCAGACTAAGGCCATGGATTTTCCTGTTGTGGGTAATTCTCTGTTTGGGAGCAGACAGAGAATTACATGAAAAATGGATGAGTATAGGACCACCTATAGGAGTTCACAGGCCAAGAAAGGCAGGCCACTCCTCAAAGGCAGCCTTCCAGGGCAGAGGCAGGCCTTTTCATAGGCCTTTTTACCAAGCCCAGGCCTCCTCTTCAGCTTCGCCCACAGAGGGTTCTTTAGAGGAGAGAGGCAGAGGGGTACAAGCAGGCCTGCTTCCACCCCTCAGCCTAAAGCCCCTGCCAAGCAGGCACCCTGATGGGGTGGCCAGGGTCGGGTCTCAACTACCTGTAGGGGCAGGCTGGCACTTTGTCCAGGACTGGAAGTCTCTGACATCAGACAAGTGGGTCCTGGAAGTAGTAAGCCAGTGACTGGTTCTCAGCCAAAAATTTCGAAGATGAGAACCAGATCCTCTACCTGCAAATCCATCAGAGGCACTTGCCCTAGAGGCAGAAGTCTCTACCCTCCTGGCTCTCAGAGCCGTGGAAAGGTTCACCCCTACACCAGGGCAAAGGATTGTACTCCAGGTACTTTCTTACCCCAAAAAAGACAGGAGAATGGTGGCCCATCCTGTATCTCAGATACTTAAACAAGCACCTTTTAAAACCAAAATTCAAAATGGTGACTCTGGGAATTATTCTACCCTCTTTAAGGCCAGGGGACTGGCTAGCGTCCCTGGACCTCAAGGATGCCTACTTCCATATTCTCATCAGAAGCTCCCATCGAAAGTACCTCAGGTTAGAGCTGCCCTCAGGCCATTACCAGTTCAGAGCAATGCCCTTTGGCCTCACCTCTGCTCCAAGGGTATTCACAAAATGCCTGGCAGTAGCAGTTGCCTACCTAAGAAGGCAAAAAATTGCCATCTTCCCTTACCTGGACGACTGGCTCATAGTAGGCCAGTCTCCAGACCAAGTCAAGTTACATCTTCAGATAACTCAGCAACTGCTTACCTCTCTAGGTTTCCTTCTGAATCTTCCAAAGTCAGTTCTAGAGCCTGTCCAGCTCCTCACCTTCATAGGCACAGAACTGAACACAGAGGAAGCCAGAGCCTTCCTTCCTTTGGACAGGGCAAGGACCCTGGTCTCTCTGGCCTCCTCATTCACCCTGCAGGTCTCTCGACCAGCAAGGCATTTTCTACAGCTCCTAGGGTACATGGCTGCTTCTACAGCAGTAGTGCAAGGAGCCAGATTTCAGATGAGGGACATCCAGTTCCATTTGATAGCCTTTTGGTCTCAAAGAAAGGACCCTCTAACCAAATTGATCCCAGTGACTTGAACCCTGATCCAAGCCCTACAATGGTGGCAGGATCAGAGCAATCTGAGACAAGGGGTTCCCTTTGTCACTCAGTCTCACTCTTTAATCCTTACTACAGATGCATCCCTCTTGGGGTGGGGAGCTCACATGGGCGACCTCACTCCCAGGGACTGTGGTCCTCTCAGGAATCTCTGCTCACATCAACCTGTTGAAGCTCAGAGCAGTTTTCTAGCACTTCAAGCTTTTTCCAAATCTGTTTCAGAACAAAGTTGTACAGGTCAGAACAGACAACACCACTAATGTGATACATCAACAAGCAAGGAGGCACTCGGTCTGACCTTGTGCACCGAAGCAATGAAGTTGTGGTCTCTGGCTTACTCCCTGAACACCTCCCTACGGCAGTTCACCTCCCAGGCAAGGACAATGTCCTGGCAGATGCTCTCAGCAGGATTTCCCAGGGCCATCACGAATGGTCACTGGATCCCCTGGTCCTGGAGGTAATATTTGCCAGGTGGGGCACCCCGCATATAGATCTTTTTGCAACCCCAGACAATCACCAACTTCCCCTTTTTTGCTGCAGGCCCCCAGTGTTGGGCTGAGTCCCTCTGGATGCCTTAGTTCTCAATTGGGAAGGGAAGTTTCTCTATGCTTTTCCCCCCTTCCCTCTCCTGTTCAAAGTGTTAATCAAAATCAGATCTCAATCCTGCAAAGTGATTCTGATTGCTCCAGACTGGAGCCAGACAACCCTGGTATCCACTCCTACTGTCATTGCAGTCCATCTTCCCTGTGTCTTCCCAGGAATCACAATCTGTTAACCTGTGCTCAGGAAGGGTTTGGTACCGAACCTCAAATCTCTCAATCTCAAGGCCTGGCTCTTGAAGAGTTAGAATTTGCTGATCTATACCTCTCCCAAGGTGTAATGGATATATTGAAGGCTTCTAGGAAGCCTTCCACCAGGAACTACTTACAATTCCAAATGGAAGAGGTTTTCCATATGGTGCTCTGGGAAGCATATTTCCCCAGAATCTGCTGATTTACCCACAGTCCTGGATTATATGGTCCATTTGAACACTTTGGGGCTCAGACCAGCTACCCTAAAGGTGCATTTGGCAGCTGTGTCTGCTTTCATTTCAACAGGTAAACCCTCTTCTCTTTCAGCTCATCCTGTATTCTCTAAGTTTTTAGGGATTGCTTCACCAACCCTCCATTCAGGGAACCTGCCCCTGCCTGGGATCTTAATGTTGCATTGCTCAGCTTATGCAACCTCCCTTTGAGCCCTTGTCTTCAGCAGAGCTTAAGTATTTGACTTGGAAGACTGTGTTTCTGGTAGCCATCACTTCTGCCGGACGCATAAGTGAATTACAGGCTTTGTCAGTGCAGCCTGATTTTATCTCCTTTCATAGAGATAAGGTGGTCCTCAGGACTAACAGGAAGTTCTTGCCTAAGGTGGTTTCAGATTTCCACCTTAATCAATCTATTTCTCTTCCAGTGTACTTCACTGACCATTCCTCCTCTGGCGAAAGGAGGCTGCACAGCTTAGATGTGAAGAGAGCCCTTAGTTACTACATAGAGCATAACAAGGGTCACAGGTTTGACTCCCTCCAACTGTTCCTCACTTATGGTGAGGTTGGTAAAGGGAAACCTGCCACTAAAAGATCCATTGCCAGGTGGATTGTCTCTTGTATCCAGTTCTGTTATGAAAAGCTGGGTAGGTTCCTCCCTCAGGCCTGAGGGCTCACTCTACCAGAGGTACAGCTTCGTCTCTGGCTGCTGCCAGGGACATCCCCATTCTAGAGATTTGTCAAGCAGCTACCTGGAAAACAGTTCACACTTTTACCAAGCATTACTCTCTGGACACCCAGGCTAGGAGTGATGCTCGGTTTAGCACAGCTGTGCTTCAGAGCCTATTTCCTAAGTAGGTTCTGTCCCCCCTCCATGGAGATACTGCTGTGTAGTCTGCATATGTCATAATACAGCAAGACTTCATGTTGTTTGAAGAAAAAATTACTCACCTTAGTAATGTTGTTTCTTCTAATGGAGTCTTGCTATATTATGACCTCTCCCCACCCGCCTGCCCCTCTCAGAACCTCTGTTTTTGGGATGTGGGTTGGCAGTGCAGTGTTGGCACTTAGTAGATGCCCACCTTGTTTTTTCACCCCTCCCTTTTTTGGGGTGACTGGGTGTTGTGTTTTTCATTTTTTGGGTCTCCTGACTTCAGTCTTTGTTTTGGGACCAACAAATGTGTTTCTTATATTTAGTAGCCAGTTGGCTAGTGTAGGTTTACAGCTTCCACACAGGACCTTAGTGAGTTTAGCTCGTAAAGATCTGACGGTTTGAGTTTGAAGAACAACAGACAGAGTTTTCAACCGAGCTCGAGCTCAGCGTTCCATGCCTGGCATGGAAAGTTAATTCTTTCACCTCTGGAGCAGTTCGAAGGTTGGGACTCACTGCATATGTCATAATATAGCAAGACTCCATTAGAAGAAACAACATTACTAAGGTGAGTAATTTTTTCTTTCGAGGGAGCCCCACTGGGGGGCTGCTTAGGCAGTGGCTCCACCTTAATAGGTGGTGAGACTGGTATGGGCCTAGCCGGAATACGGACAAGCCCCAAAGGTGGAGGAACTGAAGCCTTCGATTCAGGAGGGGTCAGCGTAGGCCCTTGAGACGCAGTCCAAATAATGGCCGGTGCGGACGGCGTAGCCTACTTCTGCCCGGCCAAAATCAGCTGTTGCCACATGAGCTCCTCATAGCGTTGATGGAGTTTCCGTTGAAGCCTCTCCTCATCCGAGGAGGATGAGGATCTGCGGCGGCACTTCTTTTTTGAATGCCAGTGGCCTTTCTTTGATTTTCCAGTTGAAGAAGACTGAGTCCTCGATCGAGACCGACGGCGTCGGTTAGGTCGATTGGGGGAACCGGACTCAGGGAAAATTGAGGTTTCAGTTCGATTCCTTCGATCAAGAACCCACAGGAGGCGTCTCGTGATAGGGGAAAGAGAGGATAGGTGTCCTCTCTAGAGAATCGTCGACCGGAGTCAGCGAAAGTGGCTCAATCGGCTCGAGAAAAATCTCGGCCAGTTCAGCCAATGCCTCGGTGTCCGCCTGGCCAGATGGAAGATCCGTAAAGCCGGCGGCCAAGGAAGCGATCTCGACCGAAGTCGAGATCGCTGTTTCCTGGGACTCGGACCTCTCTCTGTCCCAGGAGTGTCTTCTGGAAGAAGACTTTGGATCCTTGTCCCTCTTGCGAGGGCGGGAGGAGTGCGAGCCTGAGAGCGCCTCACCCCTGGTGGGGAGAGACTGGCACAGCTCCCTAAAGGAACCTGAGAAGGTGGAGCCAAGGTTGAGAGGAATGAAAAAACCTTCGCCTGACCGAAGCCTGAGCAGCTTCTTCCTTGAAAGCCTTCATCTGCTCTAGCTGTTAGACGGATCCCGCGGCTGCGGAAACCGCCCACCTCGCCTCCTTCAATTTCACCGGC
The DNA here is from genome assembly GCA_016271365.2 of Neoceratodus forsteri. NCBI lineage: Eukaryota > Metazoa > Chordata > Ceratodontiformes > Ceratodontidae > Neoceratodus > Neoceratodus forsteri. Next base: position 76,061,597 of record CM028133.1, on the reverse strand, counting down.
GGGTTCCTTTTCTCCGGTCTCCCCAGCTTAGGCGCGCCATGCGGTCATCCAAAACGTTAGGATGGAAGGCTAAGCAAAAGGTACAGGTGGTGGTATCATGACCGACACCTAGGCAGTACACACAGGTAAGGTGGGGATCGGTGTGCGACATTTTCTCGCAGCATGGACACCGGCAAAATCCGGGGAGCAACTTGTCCTCCATATCTGATAAGGTATTATCGGAATTGACAACTCGAACGAGTTTAAGAGACAACTGCGGCAAAAACTGACGTTACGAAGCCAGTGCCTACGATTGCTAGAGTTAGCACGAGGGAACCTGAATCTTCCAGCGGAAAGGAAGATCTGGTGTCATGGGGCGGAGCCGAGAGTTGTACCACCTGGGTGGGTGGGAGGAGCCAGCTTGAAGACTTCCGGCAAGATTTAAAGGGAAAGGGACATGCCAAAGAGTTATATCCATGCTCCTAGAATACCCATTTGTCCAAAGTGATTGTGTTCCAGGCCTCTACATGGAGGGCAAAATGACCCCCTACAGCCTGTGAGGCCTGGTGGAGGAGGTGCGGGGAAAGCCTTGATAGGTCACTGGGTACTGGGTTGCCCAGCCCCTCTCGAGGGACAGGCACAGGAGCCATGGGTGGCAGAGGCGTTGCCTCTTGCGGTTTGGGCACGACCTCAATAGCCACCTCTGTTAGAGGCCTTATATTTTCTGCCTCTTTTGGAATACGAGGAATATTTATTTATTTATTAAATTTTGGTGACCGGGTAGGCCCACTGAGCCCCGAAGGTCCCTTTTTCAGGGGCGACCCGGGATAACAATACAAGTTATAAGAATGAACAAGGACATAAGGAACATTTGAGGCATTGTGAGTTACATCATGAGGTGGTTACAGTAAAGAAAAATAGTGGATACAGACATGGCAAAAGAAAAGCAGTGGATGCAGGCATGGGTACAGGCATGGTTATCATCATGACATGTAAGCAATTGGTAGTACTTTGTATATAGTTTATTCAGGGGTTACAACGTGGCCTCTGGCGAGCAGTCTGTATAAGGCAGGTAGTATGAAGGTTAAGCTAGGAGACGGGAGTTGGAGAGGAGGGGAGTACCTTAGGAGCTTTAAGTGCCATGACAGTGGCATGCGCTTGAGGTCAGCAGATGGGACTTAAGCCTGGTGCGGAAGTTCATGAGTGAGGAGGAGGCCTGGACCTGGGGAGGGAGCTTGTTCCATTGGCAGGCTGCTTGGGAGGAAAAAGGATCTTCTGCCAGAGTTTGTCCTTACCCTAGGGACTTCTAATAGCGTTCTATCTGAGGTCCTTAGGTTCCTTGGGTTGTGTTTGAGGTTTATGGTCCCGGCAATGCTTGGCGAAGCATGGAGTTTGAGAAGTTTGTAGGCCTGGACAAGCAAGGGGTGTTGGAGGCAGGCGACCAATGTGGGCCAACGAAGATTGGCCGAAGTGTCACAGTGGTGACGTCTCGGAGTGGTCTAAGGTTGCGAAGCAGAGCTATTTTATTATATGGGGTTTGCATCCTGGTAATCTCTTGTTTAGCCATGCCCTGTATAATAGGGGCCGAAAGGTCAGGTTGGGTAGAAGGATGCTGGTAGCTATGGGGAGCCTGGATTCAGGGATGAGTTGGTCCCTAGTCGGTGAGAGTGCCAAGTTTCCGATGTAGGGTCCTGGTGACCTGGTCCATGTGTTCCTTGTATGTGATATTCTGATCCAACGTAAGGCCTAAGTATTTAAGGGAGAGGACTACGTTAATGGCTTTACCAGAGAGTGAGGTTAAGGAGAGGGATGAGGACCTGTCAAATCCCAGGGATCTTGGCCCCGAATAGCATTGCCTTGGTCTTGTCGGCATTTAGTACCATTCTGTTCTTACATAGCCAAGTCTCTAGTGAAGTGAGATCCTTTTGGAGTAGAGGGCCTAGGGCAACCACATCACGCAGGGGTCAGAGGATGACAGTATCATCAGCGTACTGCACAACCGAGCTCTCCCCGCAGTGTGTACGCAGGTCATTGGTAAACAAGGAAAACAGGAGGGAGCCTAGAATTGAGCCCTGAGGTACACCCTGGTTTAGGGGTAGTGGGTCAGACATGGTCCCTTTCCATGAGACCCTCTGTGCCCGCCTGATAAGTAGCTCCCAAACCACTTCAGGGCATGATTGTCTAGGCCTGTATTTTGCAGCTTCTGTAGCAGCAAGTTGTGGTCGACGACGTCGAGTGCCTTGGATAAGTCTATAAAGACTGCACCAGTGGGTATCCCTTTGTCCATTGTCCTGAGAACTTCATCTGTGAAGTTAATGAGGGCAGTGTCAGTACCATCGTTTGTTCTAAATCCACGTTGGGAGGGGGCAAGGAGCTGATGAGTTTCCAGGTAGTCCCCGAGTTGATTGTAGATGACTCTTTCTTGCACCTTAGCAAGTGAGCAGAGGAGTGAGATGGGCCTGTAGTTGTTGAGTTTTTCCCGAGCCCCCCCTTTGTGAATAGGGACAACATTGGCATGTTTCCACGGGTCAGGGACTGCTCCTTCCCTCAGTGATCGATTGAGGAGCATGGCTATAGGCCAGGCTAAGGAGGTAGCTCCTGCCTTGAGTAGCCGAGGGTTGATACCGACAGGTCCCCCTGACCCTTTCGGTTTCAGGTTCCTGAGGAGGTTTAGTACTTCAGTGCGTTTAGCCAGTCTCAGGTGAAATGGGGGTCTTTCCATGTGAGGTGGTTCATCTGAGGTAGGGGAGAGTCTGGGGAGACAGGCAGGTCTTGTAGGCCTCGAGGTCTGAGAAGTGCTTGTTAAGGGCAGCCGATATTTGAGAAGGGTCAGTTGTGAGCTGACCGTTAATCTCCATGGGACAGGATTCAGGCTTTTTGCTGCCCTTGATCAGGTCATAGATATGATTCCAGAATTGCTTGGGGTTGCCCAGGCTGGTTTTCTGGAGGTGTGTTAAGTAATCTCTCTTAGCGAGTTTTATGGCTCTCTTGGCTTTGTTCCTCAGGGCTTTGTATTCAGCGAGATCTGCCGGGAGGAGGAGCCTAAACTTTCAGGCTCCCGAGTAGCCATTAGGGCTTTGAGAGAGGAGAGATCCACTTGTATCAGCTGCCTTTAGCCCTCATTCTCTTCATTGGAGCAAAGAGGTTGGCCGCTGTGGTTAGTTCATCCTGGAAGTATTGCACAGCCTCAGTAAGAGTAGGGAGAAGATTTATGGGGTTCCAGTCCAGACTACCTAGGTAGCGACTGTACTGTAGTTCAGAGAACTTGGAGAAGTCACGGGTAGAGAGAATTCTAGGTTGGACCTTGGGTGGTTTGTTTTTCCATATACAGAAGATTGGGGAATGGTCACTCAGGGAGTCTGCCATTGTGCCCGCACTCTGTTTATTAGTGGGGTTAGACACCAGAGCCCAGTCAAGGGTGGTGTGGTTCCCAGTTTTGTAATTAAGTCTGGTCGGTTCAGAGATGACCTGCGTCAGACCTGCTTCATGGGTAAGTGACTTCGAGGCATGACCAGGGACCTGGGCCCAGTTAATGTTGAAGTCACCCAGAATTAGTTGCTCCATTGTTACCTTGATAGCCATATCATTTGTGATGGCTTCAAGGGATTTGAGGGCTGATTTTGGTGGGTGGTAGACGCTGCCAATTGTTAGTTGTTTGGCGTGCCCTAGGGTATATGCTCTCTCCCTCAGCAGTAGGGTTAGTCTGCAGGGGTAGAGGTGACATGGAGAGGTCATCCTTAGCATAGGTTAGGACCCCACACCCTTTTTTGGTTTCTCTGTCATTGCGGTAGCTATTGTAGCCCACGACCTGAATCTCATGGTCATGGATGTGGGCTTTTAGCCAGGTTTCAGAGATGGCTAGTAAGTCCGGTTTGTAGTGGTCAAACCAGGCCTGGACTTCGTGTATTTTTGGTCTAAGACTACATATGTTCATATGCGCCATCTTCAGACCCTTAGTGGCCGCCCACTGATGGTCCTGGGGGGATGCTACCGAGGTACTGGGTACGTATGGGCCAGGGTTAGGTTGGATATCACTTGATAGGAGAAGTAGCAAGACTAGTAACCTGAGCAGTTTAGTGCTAGGTATCGAGATGAGGTGTCTTTGACGTGTCCTGCTCATATAGTAAAGCAGGTCATAGCATACACCCTTTTTTATGATCTCATGCTCTGTTAAGAGACTAGATATACTTGAGATAGGGTAGCTGCTAAGGAAGTTGTGTGGGGATATTATGTGGGTGCTCACTGGTTCTGGGGGGTATGGGTCTATGAGCCTGTCCACCCAGAGTAGGATCAGTGAGTGAGATGTGTAAGTAGCACCCCTAATGGGGGAGGGACACTTGGGTTCCTAGAAAACCAAGAAGGGCGGAAGGAAGCATGTACTAAGTAAGGTATTATTATTGGATGATGTCAGCATAGCGTAGGTAAGAACAGGGTGCTCAGAGTCTATCTGACTTGAGTCTGAAGGGTGGATTGCAGACACTGAGGGCTTCCTGTTTTCAGCTGCAGAGCTGTCGCACAGGCAGTTTTAAGGAAGTTGTCAGTCTGTTCAGTGAAGCTTAAGGGAACCTCAAACTACAACCTCCCCTTGTAGCAGCACCTAGAAAGAAGTAGAATGATAATGCAGGCCATATTGCCCACGACTGAGTACAGTGATTTGTGTAAAAAGACCAAGAATCCCTCTAGTGGCAGGTCTGTATAACCTGCTAATGAAAAACTAGGAGCACTGAGACAGAAGAGGTGTAAGCACTTTAAAACACTAGTAAAAATTACAATCCAGCTAATACAGTTGAAAAACTTCTATTACACAGTTGAAATGTGCTTAGTTCTATCGAAAATCTATTTGTAAAAAGTGCTAGGTGGCTGAAGCAGGGGAAAGTCCTGGCCAATCAGAGCGGGTTTGCTGGAAGCACCCGTGTTACGATTGGCTGCGCTGTCCCGTACCTTCCAAGGAGCTGCAGGCGGGCATCCTGGTACTCGGTCGGTGGCTGGATGGGTGCAGGCCGACCGTGGGGGAGCTGAAGCAGCCCTGTTCAAGGGCAGGCAGCTGGAGAGAAGAAAAAAGAGCAGGTCTTAAATATCATAGAGGTTAGGATGGGTTATATCTGAGCAGTTTAGTAAGACAAAAGGTAGTTAGACTTTTCGGCGCCAAGGCAGAGTGCTTGGATTGGGGGGTGGCTGCAGGAGAAGCACTGAGACAGAAGAGGTGTAAGCACTTTAAAACACTAGTAGAAATTACAATCCAGCTAATACAGTTGAAAAACTTCTATTACACAGTTGAAATGTGCTTAGTTCTATCAAAAATCTATTTGTAAAAAGTGCCATGTGGCTGAAGCAGGGGAAAGATCCTGGCCAATCAGAGTGGATTTGCTGGAAGCACCCTTGTTCCGATTGGCTGCGCTGTCCTGTACCTTCCAAGGAGCTGCAGGCGGGCGTCCTGGTCTCAGTCGGTGGCTGGCTAGGTGCCGGCCGACCGTGGGGGAGCTGAAGCAGCCCTGTTCAAGGGCAGGCAGCTTCCAAGGAGCTGCAGGCGGGCGTCCTGGTCTCGGTCGGTGGCTGGCTGGGTGCCGGCCGACCATGGGGGAGCTGAAGCAGCCCTGTTCAAGGGCAGGCAGCTTCCAAGGAGCTGCAGGCGGGCATCCTGGTCTCGGTCGGTGGCTGGCTGGGTGCCCGGCCGGCCGTGGGGGAGCTAAGCAGCCCTGTTCAGGGCAGTCAGCTTCCAGGAGCTGCAGGCGGGCGTCCTGGTCTCGGTCGGTGGCTGGCTGGGTGCCGGCCGACCATGGGGAGCTGAAGCAGCCCTGTTCAGGGCAGGCAGCTTCCAGGAGCTGCAGGCAGGCGTCCTGGTCTCGGTCGGTGGCTGGCTGGGTGCCGGCCGACCGTGAGGAGCTGAGCAGCCCTGTTCAGGGCAGGCAGCTTCAAGGAGCTGCAGGCGGGCATCCTGGTCTCGGTCGGTGGCTGGCTGGTGCCGGCCGACGTGGGGGCTGAAGCAGCCCTGTTCAAGGGCAGGCAGCTTCAAGGAGCTGCAGGTGGGTGTCCTGGTCTCGGTCGGTGGCTGGCTGGGTGCGGCCGACCGTGGGAACTGAAGCAGCCCTGTTCAAGGGCAGGCAGCTTCAAGAGCATCGGCGTCAGTCCTGGTCTCGAGGGTGGCTGGCTGGGTGCCTGCCGACCGTGGGGAGCTGAAGCAGCCCTGTTCAAGGGCAGGCAGCTTCCAAGGAGCTGCAGGCAGGCGTCCTGGTCTCGGTCGGTGGCTGGCTGGGTGCTGGCCGACCGTGGGGGACCTGAAGCAGCCCTGTTCAAAGGCAGGCAACTTCGTGGAGTTGTCTGTCTGTATCTGAACCACCTGACCCCAGATGTGAGGAGCGAATGCAGTCAGCATTAGCCGAACTGCTCAGAGCTCCAGAAGGTTGATGTGGCACTGGGACTCCTCGGGGGCCCAGAGCCCATGGACTCTGTGTTCCCTCAAGTGGGTACCCAAGCCTGTGAGAGAGGCATCAGTCGTAAGGATGCCCGTCGGCTCTGGGCAGACAAATCGGATCCCTTCCTGCAGATGCTCTGGGACTAACCATCACTGGAGGGCATTCCACATCCACTGGGTCACAGTGATCAGCTGGTTGAAGTGATCCCTCCGCTGAGACCACTGACTGGCCAGCTCCCACTGTAGGGAGCACATTCTCCAGCGGGCCCATTGGACCATGCTGTTGCAGGCCGCCATGTAACCCAGCAGGTGCATAAGTCCCGGGCAGGGTGCAATTGCCCAACCCAAAATGACTGGGCAAAGAAGGAGAGAGCCTCTGCCCTGCCCTGTCTGTTGGGAGCTGGGCTCTGGCTCTGCAAGAGTTGAGCTCTGCCCCGATGAAGCTAATCACCAGCGAATGCATGAGTTCTGACTTAGCCTCGTTGACCAGGAGGCCAAGCAAAACACAGGTCTGGAGGGCCAGATCCCTGGACCACTCCACCTCCTGCTTGGAAGGACCAGTTATCAGTTAGTTGTCCAGGTAGGGGCAAACCTGGACCCCTCAGTGCTTCAGGTAAACTGCCACCACTGCAATGCACTTGGTGAAGACCCAGGGGGTCAAAGACAGGCCGAATGGCATGGCCTGGAACTAGTAAAGGGCTCCCTCTGCAGACAGAGGGATTGGGATGTGGAAGAAGGCGTCCTGAAGATCTTGGAAACAAAACCACATGTATGATCTGAGACAGAGTTACCATCCTGAAGTGCAGTCAAACAAAAGTATGGCAGCTTAGATTCAATGCAAAGAAGTGCAAAGTAATGCACCTGGGAAACAAACACCCAGGGGACACAATGGGGAGGGGGATTAACAACAACAAAAATGGAAAGGGACCTAGGGGTAAGTCATATCAGATGACCTAAATGTAAGCAAGCAATGTGAGAAGGCAGTAAGGATGGCTGGGGGGATTCTGGGATGTATAGGGAGAGGCACCACCAGTAGAAAACAGGAAGTTGTTATCTCGCTGTACAGACAGTTGGTGAGACCCCATCTTGAGTACTGCATGCAGTCCTGGAGACCCCATCTCCACAAGGACATAGACAGGATGGAGGCAGTCCAGAGGAGGGCAACTAAAATGATGCAGGGTCTGCAACAAGAAGCCATATGAAGAGAGACTAAAGGAGCCTAATATGTATACCCTTGAAGAAAGGAGAGAGAGGGGGGACATGACAGAAACCCAAGAGGGTAGCATCTTTCAGAAATAGAGATGTGCAAGAACAAGTGGACACAATTTGAAGATGGGGTGGGGGAGACAGCTCAGGGGCAATGTGAGAAAGAATTTTTTCACAGCGAGGGTGGTGGACACATGCAGTGGATTTCCTGAGGAGGTCATGGGGTCAAAAACAGTGGGGGAATTCAAGAATGCATGGGACAGACACAAGACAATTCTGGTGGGGGGGGTAAGAAGATGAAGGCTGTCAGTTAACTAGGATCTGCAGCTTATTCAACAGGTAGGGAAATGGGCAGACTAGGTGAAGGTTGAGATCCTCAGCCAAGCCTTGCGGTGCATCACCATTGTGGCCACCATGAAGTGGGCACAGGAGTGCCCAATGTCCATGGCTGTCTGAAGCTGTTGCTTAGCTAAAGTCCGTCCCCGGTCCTGGACCTGTTTGACTATGGTGTGAAGGTCCACTAGCAGATGAGGAAGCATATTTGCAGGTCATCGAGGCAGAGGGGGTAGGGCAAGAAGTGGGGTGCTGCCAAAGCTCCAGGGCAGGGCCGAGAATGGCCTCTGCCACCGGACAAGCCTCCGTCAGAGCATCTCCCTGGTCAAAGATCTCGGTCAATGGATAACGAGCCTGTTTCTGGATGGACTCCATTTTGAAACCCGTGAACTCAGCGATCAGGCAGAGAAGGCCCAAAAAGGAGGTAGGGCCTTTGTCCGTCGAGAGATCCCCCAACAACTCCACATCGACTGGAACTGAGTGCAAGGACTAAGAGGGGTCGACCGCCCGAGTCCCCACTGACCCTCCGCGGATGGTCAAGGGGTGACATTGACTGACAGCTGATGGGGAATCCCCTTGGCTGGCCGAGACTCCTTGGTTGGAGATTCAGTTTTTCGGCTGAGTGGGTGTTGGCTCCACAGGAACTGGTGGAGACGCTGGGATTGGCCAAGCCTGGATAGTCCTAGGCAACTCCTGAGAAAGGGAAGGCATCAGCCTGTAAGGGGAAAGCCAAGTGATGGCTGGCGTAGTAACTGAAACTGGCTTCATACCGATGAGCACCAGCTGTTGCCACTTAAGAGTCTTGAAGCCTCTCCTCACCTGAGGAGGATGAGGATGAAGAGTAGTGGCGGCGCCGCTTCCCATGGTGCCAAGAGTGGGAGCGCCGATGTTGGTGGAACTGCTTGACCCACAGGAAATGGAAATTACGTACTTACCATAATTGTTGATCTTCTTGGACGAAGTCTCCACCACTCATTCACACTAATGGGAGTTCGCTGGAGGCGCTAGGACCCGGTGGAAGCAAACTTTTTCAGGAGGGCCAGCATCTAAGATGGAGCCGCGAGGAATTGGCACCGCGAGCCCCGGCTCTTGTGGTAATGACTATCTTGGCATCGACCCTCTAACCACCTCAGTACCTTTTTTCCGAGGAGGTGCAGTGTAACTAAACTAGGAAGACTAACCTAAAAATCAGACATAAGATAGTCCGAATGACCCGTGTAAAAAGGGTCAACAATAAAGTCTTCACAGCTCGGCCATCGAGGGAGTGAAGACCATAAACAGACAAGTGAGCTTGGGGGATGGTGGGTGAGCATGTGAATGAGTGGTGAAGACTTTGTCCAAGAAGATCAAGAATTATGGTAGGTACGTAATTTCCATATCTTCCTGGATGTAAAGTCTCCACCGCTCATTCACACTAAACGGAGAGTACCGAGCTAATAATCCCCGAGACGGGCGGCAGGAGATAAAGAGCTCGCATGCTTAGGACAGAAGTCCATTAAGAATGGTCCTGCCAAACAACAGATGTCGTCTGGCATGAACATCCAAGGTGTAGTGCTCAACGAAAGTATGCATGGAGCTCCAGGTAGCCGCATTGCAAATATCTGCAGTTTCCGCCAGAGATGTCACGACTGCTCTAGTAGAGTGAGTGTACACTTTGCCTCCCAGCTTGACTTGTACCATAGAATAGCAGTGGTGAAGGCATGCCACCAGCCATGCTGAAATGCATCTGAGAGCGACAGGTTGACCCAGCCGGGTCTCACTGAAGGAAACAAACAGTTGTTGAGCCTTGCAAATTTTTTTTCATTTTATTGAGATAGAACCACAACGCTCTCTTAACATCCAGCGAATGAAGGTACATCCATTTCATTCTGGAAGTTCGCAAAGTAGGTAGGAAGGACTAAAAGTTGGTTGAGATGGAATTCTGATACAACCTTAGGGAGAAACTTAGGATGAGTCCTAAGAACTACTTTGTCCTTGTTAAACAGCGTGGGGGGTGGGGGGGGTCTGTGACCAGTGCATGTATTTCAGAAACCCTATGGGTGGAAGTAATGGCCACCAGGAAGGCTGTTTTCCAAGTGAGGAACTTCAACTCGCAAGTGGCAAGAGGCTCGAAGGGTTTACAAGTGAGCATGTCTAGCACAAGGTTAATGTACCAGGCTGCGACTGGGCATCTATCTGATAGGCGGTCTAGTATGCAGAATACCCATAAGAAACCTCTTAACTACAGGCAACTGAGCCAGTGACATGAAAAGTACCAGCTCATGATATGCTGAAATGGCACAAAGATTAAATTTGACTGTAGAGTACTGCAGACTTGAATTTGAGAGGTCTAAAAGATACTCTAAGACTTTATTTGGTGGGCAGGAAAAAGGGTTCCAAGAAGATTTTGCACACCAGATAGAGAAACGCTTCCATTTGGCTGTGTAGGTTTTTCTAGTGGCCGGCTTACACGAAGCCAAAAGAATATCTGAAACTCTACGAGAAACATTGAACCTATTCACCTCTATCTCTTCTGGAGCCAAGTATGAAGGTGAAGCAACCTCAGGCTGGGATGGACCATGGGACCCTGGGTCAGAAGGTTCGTCTGAAGGGGAAGCGTCTTTGGGGGGGCGGGGGTTCCGATAGACTGTTAAGTAGCGGGAACCATATCTGCCGAGGCCAGAAGGGGGCAATGAGAATCATTCTGCCTCCCTGAGACTCCAATTTGAGTAGTGCTCTCTGAATTAGGGGAAGCAGAGGAAAAGCGTAAAGGAAACATCTTGTCCACCGCAGCCTGAATGCATTCTGACAAAAAATGCCAGGTCCTGGATTTCTGGAGCAGAAGAGAGGCAGTTCTGTGTTGAGTGGGGACACAAAAAGGTCCAGGTCTGGCGTTCCCCACTCTTTGAAGAGTGACTGAACGACGGCTAAGTCAAGAGACCACTCGTGAGGATCCATCTCTGTTCTGCTGGGACGGTCTGCCAGCTCGTTTTATACTCCTGGCAGGCAAACTGCCTAAATCAGAGCCTTGTGTTCCAGGCACCACTCCCACACTCTCATTGCTTCCCTGCATAATGGATAAGAGTGAGCACTGCCCTGTTTGTTGATGTAGTTCATCACTGCCTTGTTGTTCGTTTGAAGGAGAATGTTCTTGTGACAGCGTACGTCCTTCAAGGCTTGGACTGCATGGAGGACGGCTCTCATTTCCAGGACATTTATGTGAAGCTGGGACTTGTCCTGAGTCCATGTACCCTGGGTGTGGAGATCCTGGCACTGGACTCCCCAACCCATCAGGGACGCGTCCGTGGTAATGGATATCTGATGATCCAGAGGGGCAAAGGGATATCCTTCCAGAAGATCGTCCTCCTGTGACCACCAGGCGAGTGACCTCTTCAGCGGGTCCATCACCTTGATGGGAAAGGACTGAGGCTGAGTGGTTGGGGACCACTGAGTACTGAGCATCCACTGAGAGGTTCTCAAGTGGAGAAGAGCTAAGGGTACAGTGAACACCGAGGATGCCATGAGGCCCAGCATCTGTTGCACCGAGATGGCTCGAACCAAACTGTTCTCTGATGTATCGGGCCATCTGTAAGATATTGTTCCTTCTGTCCTCTGGAAGAAAAGCCTTCGCACAGGAGGTGTCCAGAAGAGTTCCTATGAAGAGGAGCTTCTGGAGGGCTGCAACTGCGATTTGTTGAGATTCAACAGGACTCCCATGGAAGTGAGGAAGTCTGAGGCCGTGGCCATGGCTTCCAGAGTCTCTTGCCTGGAGGGACTTGCTAGGAGCCAGTAGTCCAGATATGGGAACACTTGTATTCTGATTTTCCTGAGGTGCGCTGCAAGAATTGCACAACACTTTGTAAAAACTTGAGGCGCCAAGGATAGCCCAAAGGGCAGGACTCTGAACTGATAGTGTTGACCCAATGCCACAAACCTTAGGTATTTGTGATGCTTTGGGTGTATGAGAATATGTTGGTAGGCATCCTGCATGTCCAGAGAGGCTAGCCAATCGTGTCAGTGAAGCAAAGGTAGCAGGGTACCTAGTGATATCATCTTGAACTTCTCTTTGTGAAGGAACTTGTTTAACTTTCTGAGATCCAGAACGGGGTGCATGCCACCGGTTTTCTTTGGGACCAGAAAGTAACGGGAGTAGAAACCTGTGTTTCGTTTATCCAGAGGAACTATTTCTACTGCTCTGTTGTTCAGAAGGCCTTGTACCTCGGCACCAAGAAAGTCTGACTGTACTGCCAACAGCCTGGGCTGTCGTTTGGGAGGATGATCTAGAGGGGTTTCTGAAAGATTGATCGAGTACCCCTCGCGGATTACCCAGAGGGCCCATTTGTCTGATGTTATAGAGTTCCACTGGTTGTAAAACTGAGTCAGATGTCCTCCCACCGCTGAGGAGGAGTCCTCCTCGGACAGTTGAGGTGGGACCTGGGCCAGAAACTCAGAAGGTGGCACTGAGCGCTTTGGGCCCTTGTGTCTTCTACTGCGCTTTCTTTTGTGGCTGAGGATTGTGTTTTTTGTTAAAACCTCCTCTGCCCCAAAAGGACTGACAGTTGTGGAACTGATGCTTGTTCGCACCCCCTCGGGAGAGGGCGGGTGCAGGTCTAGCCATTTTAATGGCAGACCTAGTCTTCTGCATGGCCTTCAGTGTTTGCTCCACCTGAGGCCCAAACAGATACATACCGTCAAAAGGTAAGGTCATGACCTACTGCTGGGCGTCATTTGTGAAGCTCAAAGTACGTAGCCAAGAGTGGCGGTGGGTGCAGATGCCAGCGGCCGCCCGGGAGGAGGTATCGAAAGCATCTATTGCAGCTTTAACCTTGTGGTTATTGGACTTGATACCCCTAGTTATGGTTTGAAGTAGCTCTGAGTTAACTTCAGAGTTGGGCAGAGCTTCTACCATTTCCTTGAGGGAATGCCAAAGGCCATACTCATATTGAGAAAAATAGTCCTGGTAGCTGGCAATGTGCATACCCAGGGTTGAGGCAGCAAAGACTCTCTTACCTAAGGTGTCTATCTTGCGAGATTCTTTGTTTATAGGCTGGGCTGTAGATCCCTGAGGAAGGACAGCCTTATCATTCTCTACCAAGACTACAATGGCATCAACAAAGGCTTGTGAGGCCAAAATGGGGTGATCCTTGAGAGAGGCATACTTCCTATCAATGGACTTGGCCACGGAAAGAATGAGAGCCGTTTTTTTCCATACCATCTGTGAAAGGGTCTCGAAAGAGGGCTGTACTGGAGGGGTTAAATCCATAGGGATCTCTGGGACATGAAGATATTGAGTCACAAAAGCCTCCCAGGATCGATTTCTGTAGTCTGGAGAGAAAGAACAGAAATACAGGTTACTCACCTGTAACAGGAGTTCTAGGAATGGTATATGTTGTTCATCCACACTGTCTGGCAGGTTCCTTGCCGCTTTAAATCTTGCCGGAAGGTCTTCAAGCTGGCTCCTCCCACCCACCCGGGTGGTAAAACTCTCGGCTCCGCCCCATAATGCCAGATCTGGCCCGCTGGAAGCTCAGGTTGTGCGTCAGCCGGGAGGTTCGGAGATGTAGGGATGAATATATATACCATTCCTAGAACTCCTGTTACAGGTGAGTAACCTGTATTTCTAGGAATGGATATGTTGTTCATCCACACTGTCTGGCAGACTCTAGCAGGTCTCCGGGAGGAGGGAGGCAAGGCGACATCTCTATTTAGGAATAAAGACTGAGAACTGAGGCCCCAAAACCAGCATCCCGGCGTGACTCAAGGTCGATGTGGTAATGGGTAATAAAGGTGTGTGCTGACTTCCAGGTAGCAGACCTGCAGATTTCCTGGATAGGGACGTCCATGGAAGTAGCCACCGATGCAGCACTATGACGGGTAGAATGAGCTCTTATCCCTCTGGGAGGCTCCATGCCCGCCAACTTGTAGCAGAGATCTATGCAGGAGGTGACCCACCTGCTTATCGTCAGCTTGGCTGCAGGTCCTGCCAGTCGGCCCAGCATAGGTGACAAACAGCTGGCTAACCTCTCCTCGACTCTCAGCCGCAGGCCCTTATAATAAGCGAGCCTTCTAGGGTCCAAAGTATGGAGCCTGTATTCGGCCTCCGAGGTGTGATTGGGGTAGAACACCGCAGAGTCAACACCTGGTTAGTTGAAACTCCGGCACCACCTTCGAAGGAATTTCGGTGGGGCGAGACAACCTTGTCCCTGTGGAAGACCAGGTAAGGAGACTCGATGCAGAGCGCTGAGTTCTCCCATCCTTCTGGCTGACGGTGATAGCCACAAGAATATGGTCTTCCACAACAGGTGAGAGAGTTCACACCTGTGCATTGGTTCAAGGCTTGCCCATGAGCTTTGCCAGCACCAGCAGTAAATCCCACGGAGGTGGAGGTTCCCAGACCGGAGGGGAAATGTGATCAAGGCCTTTGAAAAAGCGCCAGACCACCTTCTCCTGCGCCACCGACTGCTCCCCGGCCCGCGCCCGGTAAGCAGAGATGGCTGCCAGGTGCACCCTTAGGGTCGCCGACCTAAGCCCTTGACTAGAAAGGGACCATAAATAGTCCAAGATGCTTGCCAAAGGACAGGAGGAAGGGTCCAAGCCCTTGTTCTGATACCAAATGGAAAATCTCTTCCATTTGAAGGCATAGCATTCTGGTCGACCTTACGGGACGCCTAACAACACTGAGGACCTCGCGGAAAGACCCAAGGCCTGGAACTCTAGCCGCTCAGGAACCAGGCCGTCAGGTGCAGGGATTGAAGGTCCAGATGGAACACCTTCCCCTGATTGACTGAGAGCAGGTCCGGGTGAGCTGGAAGCTGCCTCGGGAGCCTGGAGCTGAGGCTGAGGAGATCTGGGTACCAGAACTGACGGGGCCAGTCTGGGGCTATCAGAATCACCTGCGCCTTGTCCCTCCTTGCCTTGAGAAGCACCTTGTGAATCAAGGGAAATGGGGGAAAGGCGTAGAAGAGGCCCGGGGTCCACAGCCTCGAGAAGGCATCCCCCTGCAGCGAGTCCTGCTGAGGGGGGTGGGCATGAAACAGCCTCAGCTTCACGTTCTCCCTGGAGGCAAACAGGTTCACCTGAGGTGTGACCCAGTGGGAGAACAGATCTTGTACTACCTCCAGCAGGAGAGACCACTCGTGAGATGCAGCCCCTATCCGGCTCAGGGCATCGGCCAGGGTGTTGGAGGCTCCTGCCACATGAATGGCTAGGAGATCCGCCTCCAGGCTATGCACGAGTGACCAAATGAGGAGAGCTTCCTTGCATAGAAGCATGGAACGCGTCCCGCCCTGGCGGTTTAGGTAGTACATGGTCGTGGTATTGTCTGTCTGGACTCGGACCACTTGACCCCGGAGAAACGGAGCAAAGGCGGTGACGGACCATGCTGGTACAGGCCGCCATAAGGCCCAGGAGGCACAGGAAGTCCCGGGCAGGGCGCGACTGCCCAACCAGAAATGATTGGGCAAAGGAGGTAAGAACCTTGGCCCTGTCCGCCGGGAGCCGTGCTCTGGCTCGAAGAGAGTCGAGCTCTGCCCCGATAAACAGAATCACCTGCTTTGGCTCGAGTTCCGACTTGGCCTCGTTGATGAGAAGGCCGACTTGAGAGCAAAACCTGGAGGGCCAGATCTCTGACCGCTCCACCTCCTGTCTGGAGGGGCTGCTATCATCCAATCGGCCCAAGTAAGGGCACACCTGACCCCCGAAGCCAAGAGGGAAAGCTGTCACCACTGCAATGCATTTGGTGAAGACCCTGGGAGCTGGAGACAGGTCAAGGGCATGGCTCGAACTCTAAGAGGGATCCCTCCCGAAAGCCAAGGAATTTCGATGTGACGGAGGGATAGGGACGTGAAAGAACGCGGCCCTGCAGGTCCAGAGAGAGAACCACATGCCGTGTTCCAGGGATGGTATTATCTGAGCCAGAGTGACCATCCTGAGGTTCAGACCTTAGGAACTTGTTCAGGTCGTAGGTCGAGAATGGGGCGCCAGCCCCGTCTGCTTGAACCAGGAAATAGCTGGACACAAACCCTGGTCTGAGGGAGGGTCCGCCACCTCCCTGATCACCTCCTTTGGAGTGAGGAGAGCGATGTCAGTCCCGACGAGCCGACAGTGAGGCTGCAGACCCCGAGGCCCCTGAGGTGCGATGGTCTGAAGGGCTGGGCCTGCTCGATTTAGAGGCAGGCCTTTTCCACCACCTTCAGTACCCACTGTCCGTGGTAATAACGGACCAGGCGGAAAGGAAGTTGCGAGCCGCTCTCCAGGGGAACCTGGGGTGAGGTGATGATGGGGTTGT
Source organism: Neoceratodus forsteri (assembly GCA_016271365.2). Lineage (NCBI taxonomy): Eukaryota > Metazoa > Chordata > Ceratodontiformes > Ceratodontidae > Neoceratodus > Neoceratodus forsteri. The sequence goes on along the minus strand of CM028133.1, from coordinate 76,045,401 downwards.
GGCACACCCTCAGACGGCCACTGGGCAGGCTTGAGGAGGGACTGAGCCGAGGACCTCTGGGCCCTTACCTCCCTGCTTCCTGTTGGAGGAAGCTCCGGGCTTGGGTTTGGGATGCCAAGCCCGAGCTTGCTGACCCTGAAGTTGCTGGGCTGGGGGCGCAGAAGGACGAAAGGGCTTAGGCTGTGGTTTGCGGCCTTTGTCCTTCTGAGCGGAAGAGACCGAGTCCAAGGTAGCATTGGACTTCTCGATCCTCTGCAGATGACCTTCCACCCCAGGGCCGAAGAGGTCAGTCCCTAAAAAGGGAACATCCGCCAACTTGTGCTGGGTATCCGAAGTAAAGGTGGATATCCTCAGCTAAGCCCGACGACAAGATGGCCTACGCGCCGCCACAGACCTGGCACATGAGTCCCTCAATGTCTAAAGCAGTCTGAGCTGCTGTTTGGCCACTGCTCTGCCCTGGTCCCGCACCTGCCTGACCATAGTCTGGAGATCCGCGGGAAGATGAGGGACAACCTCATCCAGGGAGCCCAACAGGGCATGAGAAAAATGTGCCATGAGGACGGCTGAACTGGCCTGACGAAGGCCGAGAGAGGACGCAGCATAGACTTTTCGCTCGGCATAATCCAATTTCTTGGATTCCTTGTCGGGAGGTTTGTCCACATCCCTAGCGTTCCCGGCACGCCGGAAAACGCTGTCGGTAACCAACCCCTCAGCAGAGGGGTGTTCCGAAAAACCGGACAGGGAACCGGTAGGGACGGCATACTTCCTGGCCATCCTGGCCAAGGCGAGGCAGTGAAGTTGAAGCTGCCAGAGCTCCAAGGCCGACCCACTATGGGTCCCCGCCACCGGAAAGGCCTCCGTGAGGGGAACGTCCCCTTGGTCCAGAATCTCCGTGAGGGGATACCTGGCCCATTTAGAACGGGTTCGAACGCCATCCCAGTGGACTCCGAGATGAGCCAAGTAATCCTAGGAAGGACAAGGGCATCGCCAATCGACTGTCCTCCTGAGGACCCAAGTCCATTCGCTTGGAGAAAAGGGAGGAATCATCCTCGGACCTCGGAAGAGTCCTCAAAGAGCTGCCTCGGCCTGAGCCACCCTCCACCTGCCGAGGTCTATCGGGAGTGAGGGTGACAGACAGCCTATGGGGCAGTCCCTGAGCCGACCGAGAATTTTTGGTCGGAGCCCCAAATAACGGCTGTGGAGGTGGAGGTTCCACCGAAATCAGTGGGGCAGCTGGAATTGGCCGAACAACCGGCCTGGGAACAGGCTCCTCGGCTAAAACGAGGGGTTGTTTCGGCCGCTCCGGTGACAGCCACTTAATGGCCGGGGAAGACGACGGCGTCGGCTTATTCCCGGTCAGAAGGAGCTGTTGCCACACGAGTTCCTCATACCTCCGACGCAACTTGCGCTGAAGCCTCCCCTCGTCCGAGGAAGAGGAAGAGGATGAGCGGCGGCGCCGCTTGCCACGGTGCCGAGACCGAGACCGCCTATGACGGGGCGGATCGTGGACCGCCAAGACGCCCGAGACCGAACTTCAGCCAAGATAGACCTGTGTGGAGGTGTCACAGGAATCGGCACTCCTTCGCTCGGACGATTCCACCGAAGGTCGGAACCGGAGGCACAGACGAGCCAACGGATCCTCAACCCACCGGGGAACCGGGAGAGGGATTCTCAGCTTCTCCAGCAGACAACCTCATCCGATGGGTCGAGAAAATCTCGACTGCTGTCGACAGAAGTCTCGTCAACTGGCCTGACGGGACACCGTGAAGCCAGTGGTCGGCCGAGGGGTCGCAATCAAGCCGACTGTCGACAATTAGAGGGGATCTTCCGCCCCAAGAGCTGCCGACGGTGAGACTTACTTGTCTCTCTTTCTGGACCGAGAAAAAGGTCCAGAAGAAGTTGGACCCTCACCTTTCGTCGAGAGGGTCAGACAAAGCTCCTTAAAAGAAGCCGAATACGAGGCACTGAGAGAAAGCGGGACAAATGCCGCAGCCGAGGTAGAAGCAGCCCGCGCCGCCTCCTCTTCGAGGGCGATCATCTGCTCGAGCTGATCCGCCGAGCCCGCCGCTGGACACCGCCGACCAGGCCTCTTTTGACTTAACCGGAGGAAATCTTTTCTCGGGACGCCCCAGCTGTAAACGGGCAGCACGGCCTTCAAGGACGAGGGGTCAAAAGAAGAGCACAGGTCGAAGCCCGCGGGTCGTGCTCAAGGCCCAGCAGTAGACGCACGGAGTGCGGATCCATCCGAGACATCTTCTGACTGCAGGGGCATCTCCGAAACTGGGAGTCGATTTGTCCATCGCAGCCTGAGGGAGAGAAGACCAAGTCTTTTAGCAAAAACTTTTAATTTCAAAATTCAAGAATTAGGAACCAGTCTTATACGCAGAGCGTTAAGGAGGGAACCTGAGCTTCCAAGTGGTAAGGAAGATCTGGTGTCATGGGGCGGAGCTGAGTTTTACCACCCGGGTAGGTGGGAGGAGCCAGTTTGAAGACCTTCCGGCAAGATTTAAAGCGGCAAGGAACCTGCCAGACAGTGTGGATGAACAACATATCCATGTCCCTAGAATTTAAATTTTTGAGCAGAAACTTAAAGGAAAGGTCTTCAAGCACAGGCTCTGCAGAAGGATTGATCCCTGCTCCCAGGGCAGTGTCATCAACATCATCACCCAGGTGAAGATCTGGATCAGACTCAAAATCATCTCCTGACAGTCCAGGGGGGACTGTATAAACAGGAAAGGAGTGAAAATCAGGAGGAAGAACAGAAGAAGAAAGAATCGGAGTCGAGAACCCCTGAAGACCGTCCGGCATTGTACCAATCCCTGGCGCCGTAGAGGAAAACGGCGCCGAGAACAAGGAGGGAGGTGCTAACAGAGCCCTGGGTGCCACAGACGGTGCCGACAGAGACCCCGGCACCACACACGGCACCAACAGAGCTCGCAGCACCGCAGACAGTGCTGACAGAACCCGCAGTGCTGCAGATGGCGCCGAGAGAGTCCCAGGGGTCTGAAAACTGCGATTTGAGGTAAAAGAGGGAAAAATGGCAGGAGATGGAGGCATCGGTGTGGACCCCAGCGCCGCAGCCATATGAGGGGGGATAAACACGCAAGTGCGGAGTCGACAGCACTGAAGAAGGCACCGTGCGATTAGGAAGGCCCAACCGCCCTACCCGTCCCTCTGAAACCGAATGGCCGAAGACCCCCGCGTCAGACTGACCGTCCCGGGCCACTGGACCAACCTCCAAGCCCACTGCTCCATAAGAGCAGCCCACTGGTGAAACTGCTAATCGGAAGCTCATCCAATAGGTGGGGAGGAGCTCCAGTGTCAAGGAGGTCGGCTACCAGAGACAGAAACTGGCAACTCCGACAGAGGTGGAGACCAGTGCCTGGTCCTAATAAATGACCGTCTACACACAGACATACCAGAGGGCAACCTTAAGTAATGCCGTTTCTTCTTTGACCTATGTGTCGAAGAAGAACTCGAGGCCAAACGGCACAGAGAATGGGACCGCTTCCTTTATGCTTGTGGGGGACCATCCCCTTAGCATTGACCGTCCGTTGTCAGACACCCCCTTCGGGAGGGCAGCAGACCAGACCCAGCCTGGCTGACTGAAGAGTTTTCATACGAAGTCTCCCTACTGTCACCTGACCTGCTCATGGTCGACTCTGTCAATGGAGGGCTGAAGACTTCTGTTGTACAATTAAAAATATAAATCGGTACTGATTTGAAATAATTTTTCAAAACGATAAACTGAAGTATTGCTGCTAGTGAAGTTTAACTCCCGGCAGGCAATCGACGTTGTTACTGAAGCGCACTCGATGGCGGCAAAAAAAGGAACTGAGGCGGTTGGAGGGTCGACGTCGAGATAGTCATTACTGCACAAGCTAAGGCTTGCGGTGCCATTTCCTCGCGGCTCCATCTCAGGCGCCGGCCCTCCTGAAAAAGTTTGCTCTCACTGGGTCCCAGCACCTCCAGTGAACTCCCATTAGTGTGACTGAATGGTGGAGACTTTATGTACAGAAAGACCAGGACCAAGACCTCCCCGGCGGGGCTCAGAGGGAGTTGGCAAGCACTGGGTCTTGGTTGTTAACCATAGGTGGCAGGTCAGCAGACTGATCCGTCCCTCCAACAATCTGAGTCAGGACCAGAGTCCTGGATAAGAAAGTGTTGGCCTCTTCAGTCAACAGCTGGTCGACCAGATTGAGAAAAATCTCGTTTGGAAGATCAACCAGCATCTCAGCCAACTGGCCCGGCCAGGTTACAGTGGAGATGGCGACCTGAGCCAAGGATTCGACCGAAGCCGGATCCAGACAAGTGCGGGAATCCGAAGCACTCGACTGAGAGTGCTCCCAATCCCACAAACATCGACAAAACCATTTTTTGGACTCTTCGACTTGGATTTGTGCCCAGAGGGTTCTTGACCGAGGGTCGGCAAGGAATGGCAAAATTCTTTGAAGGATCTTGTGAAAGTTGAACCCAGCTGGAGCAGCATGAAAGCAGCTGCCAAAGGTGGGCACAATATCCTCAAACATCAATGGCTGTTCAGCGGACCCACAGCCATGTAGGCCACCCAACGGGCATCCTTAGATTTTTTTTTTTATTATTTCTTTTTATTTTAGGAGACAAGGTATAACAAGCTGTGAATACATTCCATCACACTGTTACTTAAGTCAGGTATTCTGTACAAATAAATATTATCCTATATGTGATTGCATTGTTATAGAATATTAATCGCAAGGTATAAAAGCATTAGCAGTGTCCATTTAATTCAGTCTAGTCTTTGTCAATTCTAGGCAGGCGGCTGAGCAACCCCCCAATTATTTTCCCCCCGGAACCCTCGCCTTTCCCCTCGTGGGACAAATTCTGGATCTCTAGAGGACATATACAGTACCCATCTGCGCCATTTTAGTTCAAAAGGAGGCAATTTATTGTGTAATTTTGCAATTAAGTGTTCTGATCTGTAGATCTCAGCCATTATCCTTCTCCAATCTCCCAAGGAAGGAGCCAGGGGTGTCATCCATCCGTGAGTTATCGCCTTTCTGGCTGCGAGTACATAAACTGGGAGTAAAGAGCGGTCCCATTTTGATCTGTGGGGGGTAAACCGAAAGGACTACTATTTCTGGAGTCAATTCAATACTGTCCCCCAGGCAGTCTCCCCATTCAAGCTGAAGTAAACACCAGAATGGGGTCAATCTGGGACAACACCAAAAAATGTGGTCCAGATCAGCCAACAAACAGCTACACCCCTGCCAACAGGTGCCATAGGACTCCGAGAGATATCTCTTCAGCAATGCTGGAGATCTAAAATATCCTGATGGGGATTTCCATGCAAACTCCCTCCAGATACTGGAAGAAGTTGTCTTAATGGTTTTCAAAGTAGCCTGCTGCCACTCTTCAAAGGGAACCTGAACCACTAAGTCTCTATTCCAGGCCTCCAGAATCGATAATGAAGAATCCCCCCATGAAGCCTTGAGTATTTTGTATAGATGGCCAATTTGTTTTCCCCATAAGTTACTCTCCAGGGAATCTTTTAGTAAAATCCAATAGGATCCCCAAGCCTATACTGGCATGATGGGCGGCATCTGTCCGGGAGGGGAACCAGGATCTTAGGTGATGGGTTTAAATCCTTCATTGGCAAGCTTTTAAACTAGCCAAGGGGGGAGGCACTGGAAAGGAGCATGGAAATCCTAGCCCCCCCTCCCCCAAATAATCACGGTAGTAAGTGCGGCAAACACCAACATAGAGGTGTCGATAGGGAGAAGGGCAGGGGTAAATGGAGAAAGTGACAAAGGCAAGAAGGACAGGGATGGGGCAAAAGGGAGTAAGGCCATCAGGAAATGGAGGGTAATGAGTACCAATGCCCGTAGTCTGGGCAACAAGCTCCCAGAGCTGGTGGCCTTGATGGAAGAGGGATGCCTGGATATCGTAGCAGTCACAGAAACATGATACACAGAAAACCATGGCTGGGATGTTAACATACCAGGATACATAACCTACAGGAGAGACAGGCAGGGGAAAAGAGGGGGAGGAGTAGCTCTCTATGTAAAGGAAGGGATAAAAGCAACTGAACAAAAGAGTAAACAGGGAGGAGAGGAGGCACTGTGGGTCACCTTGGAGACTGGAAAGGGCACCACAATCCGCACAGGGGTTGTGTACAGACCCCCATGTCAGGGGGAGGGAATGGACAAGGATATGATAGAAGGCATTCTTAGAATGGCAGAGAAAGGGGAGATACTGTTGTTGGGAGACCTGAATATGCCAGATGTTAACTGGAGCACATTTGCTGCACCCACATCCAAGAGCAGGGCCATTCTTGATGCCCTACAGGTGGCAGGCCTTAGACAGCTAGTTTCGGAACACACTCCTGAGGGAGCAATCTTAAGACCTCGTACTTTCAAACGGGGGCAGTGAGAGGATCTCAGATCTAGAAGTGGGTTGCCATCTGGGGACAAGTGACCATCAAACAGTGTGGTTCATGTTAAACTCAGCTACAGAGTCAAGCCATACAAAAGTGAAGGTACTGGACTTTAGGCGGGCTGACTTTGGCAAGATGGGAGAGTGCCTCAGAAAAGCACTAGCAAACAGGCTAGAAGGAGGTATGGAGCAACAATGGGGAATCATCAAAACTGCCATCACAGAGGCAACAAGCCTTTGTGTAAAGCAAATAAACAAATCAAAATGAAAGAAAAAGCCACTATGGTTCTCAAAAGAGGTGGCAGGGAAAGTCAGGAAGAAAAAGATAGCATTCCGGAAGTATAAGGAAACACAGAAGGAGCAGGACAGAGAGCTGTACCAGTTAAGGCAGAAGGAAGCAGGGAGGGAAGTCAGAATAGCAAAGGCCCAAACTGAGGAAAAGATAGCCAACTCAGTTAAGAAGGGGATAAACCCTTTTATAGGTACATCAGCGAGCGTAGAAAGACAAAGGGAGGGATAGTGAGGCTGAATAGAATGAACGGTGGGTGGGCAGAGGGGGACAGTGAAAAAGCAGGGATACTGAACGAATATTTCTGCTCAGTATTCACAAAAGAGGAGGGGGAAGTGCCTAATCCAATTAACAGAAGCACTCTTGATAGGGGGGTCGATCCCAGTCCTTTCACAGAAGAAAGGGTTCTGCAAGAACTCCTAAAACTGAAGGTGGACAAAGCAATGGGTCCTGATGGAATTCACCCCAGAATTCTAAAAGAATTAAGGGAGGAACTAGTGAAACCACTGGCTACTCTTTTTAATAAATCAGGGGAGGATGGTGTGGTACCCGAGGACTAGAGGAAGGCAGATGTGATTCCCCTTCACAAAAGTGGGACCAAGACAGAGGCAGGAAACTACAGACCTGTCAGTCTAATCTCTGTGGTAGGGAAAGTGATGGAGTCACTTCTGAAGGAAAGAATAGTTGAGTACCTAGAGGCCAGTGGAGCACAGGACCCAAGACAGCATGGGTTCACAGCGGGAAGGTCATGTCAGACGAATCTAATAGATTTCTTTGACTGGGTGACCAAAGTAGTAGACCAGGGAGGGGCTGTGGACATGGCCTACATAGACTTTAGCAAGGCATCTGACATAGTCCCACACAAAAGAGTAATAGTCAAATTAACCAGCCTGGGAGTGGGTCCCAGGGTGGTAGCCTGGGTAAAACATTGGCTGCACAACAGGACACAGAAGGTAATTGTAAATTGAGTCCACTCTGAAGAAAGAGGGGTTACTAGTGGGGTACCTCAGGGTTCAGTATTGGGTCCAGTCCTTTTTAATGTCTTCATCAGTGACATCGCAGAGGGACTGGAAAGAAAAGTATGCCTTTTTGCAGATGACACAAAGATCTGCAACAGGGTTGATACACAAGGAGGCGTGGAAAGGATGAAAAGGACTTGGCAAGGTTGGAGGAATGGTCAGAAGTATGGCAGCTAGGATTCAATGCAAAGAAGTGCAAAATAATGCACCTGGGAAACAAGAACCCAGGGGAAGAATACACAATGGGTGGGGAGGTAGTAACAACAACAAAAAAGGAAAGGGACCTGGGGGTAATCATATCAGATGACCTTAAGGTTAGCAAGCAATGTGAGAAGGCAGTAGGGAGGGCTGGGGTATACTGGGATGTACAGGGAGAGGCATCAGCAGCAGAAAACAGGAAGTTGTTATCCCTCTGTACAGACAGTTGGTGAGACCCCATCTGGAGTACTGTGTCCAGTTCTGGAGACCCCATCTCCGCAAGGACATAGACAGGATAGAGGTAGTCCAGAGGAGGGCAACTAAAATGGTGCAGGGTCTGCAAGAGAAGCCGTATGAGGAGAGACTAAAGGAGCTTAATATGTATACCCTTGAGGAAAGAAGGGAGAATGGGGACATGATAGAAACTTTTAAGTACCTCAGTGGAATCAACAAAGTCCAAAAGGGTAGCATCTTTCAGAAAAAGAGTCTTGCAAGAACAAGGGGACACAATTTAAAGATAGAAGGAGGGGGGTTCAGGGGCAATGTGAGGAAGTATTATTTCACAGAGAGGGTAGTGGATGCATGAAACAGCCTTCCTGAGGAGGTTGTGGGGTCTAAAACTGTGGGAGAATTCAAGAATGCATGGGACAGACATAAGGCAATTCTTGTGGGGGGTAGGAAGAAATAGGCTGTTGGTTAACTAGGATCTGCTGCCTATCCTGTAGGTAGGGAAATGGGCAGACTAGATGGGCCAAGCGGTCCTTATCTGCCATCAAAGTCTATGTTTCTATGATGGGGAAGGAAATGATGGAGGAGGAGGGCTTATTGAGATCTCTCTCTGTCTTAAAATATAGTTTCTCACCTGCGTATATCTAAATAGGTCTCTATAGGTAAAAAAAAAACTTTTGAAGATCTGAAAAAGAACAAATATTGTTGGTATCAAAGAACTGGTAAAAATAGTTAAGGCCTGCTCTTTGCCAAGAGTGGAAAGTAGTATCCAAACTGGCAGGGAGAACCTTCTCGTCAGCCAATATTAAGGTGTAAAAAAAGGAGGTTTGTTTTGATGTTTTATGATGTCTGACCTTGTGCCAGATCCCTAAACTTTGTGCAGTAAATACCGTGTAGTCTCCATAGGAGGAGAGTGCCCCTTGAGGCAAAAACGACCTTCTCAATATCATGGAGGTCACTGATCACAAATTCAATGTCTTTCCAAATACGAGAAGTCAGAGGTGAGAGCCATATTAATACAATTTTGAGAAAAGCTGCTGTTGCATAAAGACTTAGATTTGGGAGGTTAACTCCTCCCTGGTCTACTGAGGAGCAAAGCAAAGAGAACCTTATCCTCGGCCTCTGACCCTCCCAGATAAAAATCAGAAATAATTTTATCCCAGGATTTAAAATAGTATTTAGCTGGAAAGATTGGTACATTCTGAAAAAATATAATAATCTGGGAAGGACATTAAGATGTATCGTTTCTATACGCTGGAAAAAGGTTACTCGAAGTCGTCCCCACCTTTTTAGGTCCTCCGCAATCTGAACTGAGATTGGCTCATAGTTTACCAATTCTAAGTGAAGCAAATTAATTGGGATGTATATACCCAGATATTTGATTTTAGTGCCTCTCCATTTCAAAGGGAAAGTATTTCTGAAATTATTGGAGGGTTAAAAATTAAACAATAGAGCTTCAGTTTTAGAAATATTTAACTTAAAGTTAGCCAGTCTTTCATATTACCGAAGCAGATCCCATACAGCTGGTACAGAAGTTTCTGGGAAGAGCAGAATAAGAAAGACATCATCAGCAAACAGTGCTACTTTATAACTTATTTGACCGAGAGGGATTCCCTCAATCCTTAAGTCAGAACGTAAGGCTCTCGCTAGGGGCTCAATAAAGACAGCAAAAAGGGTCGGGGAGAGGGGGGCAACCCTGTCTGGTGCCCTGGCGCAAAGAGATGGGGGAGGAAAGGGCCCCATTAATTCTAATGTACATTTTTGAATGATCATAAAGGTGCTGAAGTAAAAGAAAGGGGGAATGACAGGGCCTAGAGGACATCCCAAAGAAAACTCCACAAGACCCTGTCAAAAGCTTTTTTAGCATCCAAACTTAGTAAGGCTGTGGGTATTTGTCTGTTTTGAATATGTTCAAGTAACAGCAATGTGCGTCTAATATTATCTGACATGCTTCTAGCTTTAATGAAGCTAGACTGATCGGGGTGGATGAGAGCAGGAAGAATAGTCTCTAATTTTGTGGCCCATATGGCCATAAAAATTTTATAGTCAACATTCAGGAGAGAGACTGGACGGTAAGGGGAAATATCTGTTGGCTCCTTATCTGGTTTAAGAATTGGAGTTATGGTAGCATATCTCCATGAAGGAGGGGGGGCCCCCCTTAACAGCCCTGTAAGTCAAAAGGAGAGGGGGGTAAGAGAATCCCCGAAAATTTCTGGTACCATTCTGTGGCAAATCTGTCAACCCCTGGACACTTATTAGTCCGAAGAGCTTTTATATGAGCGAGAACCTCGTCCGGGCCTCTGAAGGCTTCCAAAACAGATCTTTGGGCTTCTGAAAGTGTAGGGAGAAAAAGGACTGAGAGAAAAGTCTTCCTATCCTCTGAGGGTGCTAGGTCCGAGGCAGGATCATAAAGAGACTGATAGTAAGAGAAGAAAGAAGAATAAATATGGTCATCTGAATGTGATATTCTCTTAGTTACCAGATGTTTGACTTTCAGGATTGTTGCCGCACGTCTTCGAGCACGAAGTCTGTGAGCCAGCATGTGGGATCCCTGACTTCCCCCCTCATAATTAGATTGTTTTAAGTAATTAAGGGCTTGTATCACTCTTGCAGCCATTATTTTTTGAATTTCTTGTTTGGTTCATCTAATCTTCCTTTGTAGGACCCTGTCTCCCTCTCAATATAAAAGCTAATAGGATTGTAACTGTTCTATCAAAAAATTGTAAGATGCCTCCAATTTCCTCCTCTTCCTAGTAGAGTATTCTGTGGTCTCAACTCTAATTACGGCTTTAAGGGTCTCCCATGTAATCTGGTTCGTGGTCTCTCCTGTATCATTTTCCCGTAGTATCTGGGGTATTCTGTTATTTAAATATTCTATATATTCCTGATCTCTTAATAGGGTCGTGTTCACGCGCCACACTTTTAATCGTGGGGCCTTGCAGAGTAAAATTTTCAAAGTCAAGGGGTCTTGGTCTGAGAGAATTCGGGATCCTAGAGTCAAATCTTGAATAAGAGAAAAATGTTCACAGGTAACAAAAAAATAATCCTAACAGGAATATGTGTGATATCGGGGGGGGGGTAAACCCAGGGTTTAGTTTGGAAAAGCTTCCTCCATATAGCCTCCACTCCTAGATATGAAAAGCTCCCTTAAGGTATTTAAGTGCGTTGCAGGATCTCTAATCCCTTGGGAGGAAGAATCAACTCATGGAGATAATGCCATTGAAATCCCTCCCATAATTAAAATACCCTGGAGTGTGTCTATGACCTTAGCTATGAAAGCTCAATTACAGGAGAGAGGTGCGGGGGGGGTATACATTTACCAACATCACCCTTTGAGGAAAAAAGGGTCCCAGTAAGGATAACATATCTACCCTGCGAGTCAATGAATCTGTCCTGGATCTCAAAAGGAGTAGAGGCAGGGATCAAGGTTGCTGCTCCCCTCCTTCGACAACTCGAGTGTGACGAGGTATAAACCTCATAACGGTTTCCCCATTTAAGCTTCTGGTGTTCCGGGTCTGACAGATATGTTTCTTGAAGGAAATATATATCAGCCGCCTGCCTTTTCAGATTTTACATCACATGTGATCGTTTAATTGCACTATGTAGTCCATTTATATTTACTGACAAAATCTTAGCTGGATTTGCTGCCATTTGTAAAGGCATAAAAGAAAAAACAAGAGGAAGGAAGAAAGAAAGGGGTGGGGGGGCCCAGAGACAACTGTAGCCCTACAGCCATACCAAACGGGCAGTTCTTAATCCCTGGTCTCCCACCGAGCAGATTATCACTACAGCAAAAAAATAATGTAGTAAGTGCGATTCTTCCATGACTCCTACTTTTTACTAAAAAGTGAAACAAAGATACTAATCTGACAAGCCCAAACAGGGCCGGCATTGCAGTGTTAACTCTAATATCAAATACCCCAACTTTGGGCCCCTCCCGTCTGATAAGATAAATTGTGTAGATTTAGCGAGATGTCTACCCAAATAAGGTAGAGTGAACCCAACCTGGGCTTGATACAACCCAGTTTCCCTCCCTCTCTATTAATCTTAGGACTCCCATTAACTATGGAGTCAGAACTATTTACAACTAACTAGGCTTCCACCTTAGAGAGGAAATCTCTGAATTCTCTCTGTGTGCTCTCCTGGGCCCTTAAATTACAGGTTCCAGGAGGGAGGGGGTTTTCCTCCCCATCTCCGATGAACAGGTAGTTCCTCAGGAGACCACAGTCCCCTATTAATGTGTTGACCATTCTATAGAGCTGTTTATCAGCTAAATCTATCGTTTGGTGTAAACCCCTAAATAAAAAAGGGAGTCTTTCTCCCCTTTTGAAGCATGTCTTGTATCATGCTGAGTCGCCTTTTCCATATTCTGCGTCTTCTGTCCCTATCAATCCTTTTAATATTCCCCTACAGTTACCCTCTCCCCAATCCAGCCCTCTCGAACTTTGGTATGCATCTCAGGTTCCCAGAAGGTCCTCCATATCTGACCCGCAAGACATGTCCCTTATTCTGTCAGTTAAATTGCCCTTTTACAGAGGATCTCAGTCCAAATAGATATTGGAGTCTGACTATTGCAGGCCAGACAGTATTCTTTTTCCCTTCCTTTCTTTGTATTGCTGTTTGCGGAGAGAAGGTATAGAGGGATTCAGGACCACACCATTCGTGAGCACTGGAGAAGGGATTAAGGGCCGGGGGCCTCACAGGTTCAGGGGCTGGGACCGCGTGCATACCATCACACAACACCCCAAGGTTTGTCTTTTATTTTAAACCAAGGCTCTCGGCCTGGTCCAATCAGACCAGACATTAAAAGTCCTTAGAGAAGCCAATTCTGACAGAAGAGATTATGAGCTTGTGAGTTAATAACTTTTGTACTTTAGTCAAGCTCTCTCCCTTTTCTTTTTTATATATATCCTGGGGGCATGAGCAGCAGTCACAGCCGTCCCTATAAGCCTCCCTCTCCCAGCATAATCCCCCCGCGTAGGCACTCACCCCATGGTGGCCCAAGAAATTCCCTCATCGACTGTCTAGTCTGGGTTTCAGTTTTCTCTTCATTTCAGTCTAGCCTGAGAGTTGAGCTGTTGGATCTCCTTCAATATCTCCCCAGGGATGACGTGGCCAAGTGTGTAGCCAGATTCTCCGCTGTTGTAAGCAGGCCAATGTCTCTCCAAGGAGGTCTACTCCTTCCTAATGCCTGCTGGGTATCATGTTCACTCAGCAGGCCTCTAGACTGCAACTCGTGTCTGGCTTCCTCTGCCGATGTAAATATTTGAGCCCCCATGGGAAAGCCACCACCAGTTTAGCAGGGTAGGGAGTTTTAAATTTCAGTTTGTTTAAGCATAGACACAGTAACAGCGGGATATATTCCCTCCTCGGTCTCTGGGTGGTGGGGAGTAATCATTATCAAAAAGGATCCACTTGTTATTAAACACTAAAGATTTATGGGCCCAAACTTTCTGAAGTAGAGTCTCCTTGACTGAAAAGTTTAAGAACCGGGCTTTAATTGAGCGGGGGTGAGCCTCAGAGTGAGGTTTACGTCCAAGAGCTCGGTGGGCCTGCTCTATATCAATAGGGAAGTCTGGGCCAAGTCCAGGGTTGTGCGAAGGAAGTGATCCAGGAAAGCATGCATACCAGGACCCTCTTTGTCTTCTGGGATTCCATATATTCGTAGTTTTTTCCCTCCTGCCTCTATTTTCGGCATCTTCCTGCCGTTTAACTATTTTTAATCGGTTCAGTGCAACTTCTTGAACAACCATCTCTAAGATCTCGAGACGGTTGGTGTTGGCTGAAATTTGTGTATCTGCGACATCAAGGCGAGTCTGCAGGGCTCCCAAGTCATAGTGAAGGTCTGATATTGCCTCTTTCATCTCGGACCTAAACTCCTGGATTGCCTGAAGAATCGGTTTGTTAGAATTTTTGCTGCTGGCATTTTTATTTTGTTGCTGTTCCCTGGATCGTTTGTTTTCTTCCCCAGAGACCATCTGTACTGTTTCCCCGGGTTGATCTCTGCTGTTTGAGCTGTTGGTGAGCGCGAGAACTGCAAAGCGATTAAATGTCTCTAACGGCATACAGACCGATTAGCCCTCTCAGTAAGTGGTTCCGATTCAATGTTTCTGTCTGATTTGTAATTTTAATTTTTAAGGCGATTCAGTCGGTAAACTTCCAAATCTGGGGAGCGCTCATTCATCGTGCTGCTCAACACTCCATAGCGCCACCGGAAGTCCGGCATCTGCAGATTTGACTGGTGGGTTCCATTCTCTCGGTTGGCCTAACTTGAGTCAGGCAAGACGGTCCTTGAGAACGGTAGGATAGAAAGTTTGACAAATGTTGCAGGCCTGGGGATCGTGCTCGTGCCCAGGCAATAGATGCATGGGCATGCAGATCCATTCTACACATCTTCTACCTGCAAGGGCACCAACGGAACCTGGGAGTGGACTTGCCATCCATCACGGTCTCGATCGATGACTGAGCTAAAAACACAAACTATAACATTTTTGATTTTAGGAAGTAAATTGGTAGATTTAAGTTGCAAGGGCCTACTCAGCATGAGAGCAGTAAGGAGGGAACCTGCTTCTTCCAGCGGAAAGGAAGATCTGGCATCAAGGGGCGTAGCTGAGGGAGTTACCAGCATGAAGAATGTTTTCAGCAAATCTTAAAGGGAAAGTTAACTGCCAGACGTGTGGCTAGAACATCATATCCACATCCCTAGAATTGGGTGGATGGGGACACGAATAGATCCAGCTCTAGGCAGCCTCACCTGTCAAAGAGATCTTCGACCATTGTGGGAAGAAGTTCCCATTCATGAACCCTGGACTGAGAATGACTTAAGACTGTTGGACAAGGTGTTCTGAACGCCTGGAACATGCACAGCCATCAGGCTCACGTGATGCTCTATGGCTCAATACCACATTCTCATGGCTTCCCTGCAGAGGGGTTAAGAATGCTTTCCCCCTTGCCTATGTGAAAGACCATGGACATGTTGTCTGGATCAAGAGAGGACCTGGGAGTAGATGTGTCTGAAAAGCTTGGAGAGCATACTGTATTGTTCACAGCTCCAAAATATTGATATGGAGATGCTGCTCCACTTCGGACCAAGTCCCCTGAGTCTGATGGTCTGCCAGATGAGCACCCCAGTCCGGGCCCGATGCGTCTGTGGTCAGGATTTGCCGAGGTGGTTCTCATCGGAAAGGTACTCCCTTGGAAAGGTTGGAGGGGTTCAGCCACCATATCATGGTCTGTTGGACAGAGTTGGATTCTGACACTAGGAGGTCCAAATCGTCCGAATGTTGGTCCCATTGAACCCGGAGGTTCCACTGGGCCACCCTCATGTGCAAGTGTGCTGGGATACTGTGGCAATGGCCACTGCCATGTGTCCCAGCAGTCTCAGAATCGTTCTAGCTGGGACTTGTCGAGATGATGAGACCAGCTTAGCCAGAGTCTGAAGGCGTTCTGCTCTGTCCCGTGGAAGAAAAGTCTTGTCTTGCTTGGTGTCCAGGATAGCCCCTTTGTACTGGAGTCTTTGACTTGGCCAAGGGGTGATTTCGGAAGGCTGAGCATTATCCCCAGATCCTGGAAAAGGTGGCCTCCATGGTTTTCTCCTTGGTAGGAGCTGTCAGAAGCCAGTCGTCTAGGTAGGGAAAGACATAACAGAAACACAGAAGATGCTGGCACATGGGGACAATATGATACATCAAGTCTGCCCTTGGTTTCCAACCCCCCCACACTTTACTTAGCTGCCTGTTTGAGCATCCCACATTGTCTGTCCCATGCCAGTTTGAATTCCCCCACCATCTTGGCTCCCAACACCCCCTCCGGCAGGCTATTCAATGGCTCCACAATGCGCTCTGTGAAGAAGAATTTCCTCATATTGTTCCTGAACTTTCCTCCCTTAAGTCTAAGGTCATGCCCTCTAGTCCTGTTGTAGTCTTTTAACTGAAAGAGGTTCTGCACGTGCTCCCTGTTGTTGCCTTTAAGGAATTTAAATGTTTCAATCATGTCCCCACAATTCCTGCGTTGCTCTAGTGAGTTTAATTTGAGGTCATCTAGTCTTACCTTGTACGATTTCTGATGCAAGCCCTGCACCATCTTTGTTGCTCTCCTCTGTACTGTCTCCAGCCTATCTATGTCCTTCCTGAGGTATGGCCTCCAGAACTGGACACAGTACTCCAGGTGAGGCCTTACCAGGGACCGATACAGGGGCATGATAACTTCATGTCTTCTGCTTGTGATGCCCATCCCTATACATCCCAGGATGCCACTAGCTTTTAGTGCGGCCTTTTCACATCGTTTACTGACCTTGAGATCATCTGATATGATCATCCCTAGATCTTGCTCCTGCCTAGTAGCTACCAGCTGCTCTCCTCCCATTGAGTACAGTTTCCCTGGGTTACATTTCCCCAGGTGCATGATCTTGCATTTTTTGGCACTGAATTTCAATTGCCAGGTTCCGGACCACTCCTCAAGTTTTTGGAGATCAACTTCCATGCTATGCTGTTCCTCTGATGTGTCCACCCTGTTGCCGATTTTGGTGTCATATGCAAACAGGCACACCTCTTCCTTCAGTCCATCTGCAATGTCGCTGATGAATATGTTGAAAAGGATCGGCCCCAGGACCGAGCCCCGCGAGACCCCGCTAGTCACCCTCCCCTCGTCTGACAGTGCCATTCACTAATACTCTCAGAGTTCTACCACGTAACCAGTTTCTGACCCAGTTCATTACTTCGGGCTTGACTCCCATGTTCTCCAGTTTTTTGACTAGTCTTCTGTGTGGAACAGTCAAAAGCTTTGCTGAAGTCCAAGTAAACAACATCCACTGCCCCACCCTAATCCACTGTTTTGGTGACCCAACTGAAAAAAAATCAACCAAGTTTGTCTGGCAGGACCTCCCTGCTGAGAAACCATGTTGCTTTTTATCGAGCTGACCAGTTTGCTCCAAAAAAGCCTCAAATTTTTTCTTCAGCGGGGACTCCCATCGGTTTTCCTATGACTGACGTTAGACTAACCAGATGGTAGTTTCCTGGCTATTGCTTTCTTCCACTCTTGTGGTGTGGTACTACTGCTGCTCTCTTCCAATCCTCTGGCACCTCCCTGCTCCTCAATGATTTGTTGAAGAGCACTGCTAAGGGGGCTGCCAGTTCTCTCCCAAGTTCTTTAAGTATTCTTGGGTGTATCCCATCTGGCCCCATAGCTTTACCTACTTTTAACTTGTCTATTTCCTCTAGGACCCTTTCCCCTGTGAAGGGACCCATGTCTATTCCTTCAATTAGATACTTCTTTATGCCTACTGTTTGTCCGTTTCTGTCTGCTTCCTGTGTGAAGACTGAGCAGAAGTACTCACTGAGTGCCTCTGCCTTCTCCCCGTCTTGCTCTGTGGGTTGTCCGTCCTTTTTTGTGATTCTAACAATGACCCCTTTGATCTTCCTTTTTTCTCGTATGTACCTGTAGAAGGTTTTGTTACCGTTTTTTTACTTCCTGAGCTATCCTAACCTCTGTCTGAGCCTTTGCATTTCTTATCACTTTTCCTGTCTCTTTTGGTTTCTATTTGTATTCCGTTTTGCTTGCCTTATTTCCTGACTCCTTGTACTTTCTGAAGGCTATGAGCTTCTCTTTCACCATGGCTGCCACCTCCTTGGAAAACCACTGTGGATTTTTCCTCCTTTTGTTCTTACTAACCTGATGGGCACGCTGTGATGTGACCATGGTTACTGCATCCTTCAACCTTGTCCAACATTCCTCAATGCTCCCTTCTATTGTGTTACTAAGATTGTCCCTCAGGCAGGCCTTCATTTTTGTGAAGTCTGCCCTCCTGAAGTCAAGGAACTTCAGTTTGGAGTGTGTGGAGTCCTCAGTCCTTTTTACCCTGAACCATACCGTGTTATGGTCACTGTTGCCTAGGTGGTTCCTTACGTTGACGCCCAGAATCCTATTGCTATTTGTGAATATCAGATGTAGAATTGCGTTACCCCTTGTGGGTGATGTCACCAGTTGACTTAGGCCTGCTTCCTGTAGCGTGACTAGGAATTCCCTTTTTCGTGATGCCGCTGTGTGGGTACTCCAATCTAGATCTGGTAGATTGAAATCCCCCACCAGCACCATGTCCCCTTTGCCTGACATCTGGAGGATGGTTTCCAGGATTTCCTTATCCCTAGCTTCCTCCTGATTTGGGGGTCTGTAGATTATTCCTACCCAAATGGGTTTCCAGCTTCTGGCCCTGACTGTGATCCACAGATCCTCCGTTTCCCCTTGTGCCTGCTGCATTTCTGTAGCACCGATGGTATCCTTAACATAAATAGCTACCCCCCTCCCTTTTTCCCAGTCCTATCTCTCCTAACCAAGTTGTACCCTGGGATAGTAACCTCCCAACTGTGATTATTTCTGAACCATGTTTCGGTCACGGCCACCCAGTCTAGTCCTGCCTCAGTTATTGTGGCAGTGAGGTCAGTCATCTTGTTAGCCAGACTGCGTGCATTGAGGCATAGTGCTGACCATTCTTGATGTGTCACTTTGTTTGTCATGCCCCCCTTTGATCTTACTGTTTTGTCCCTTTGCCTTTTTTTATGTTTTTGTTTCCTCCCTTTCCTTTGCTCTGGTCATCTGCAGAGTCGGAAAGGGTTTCATCTTTCCTGCTATCTGCTTTTCCTATCCTGGAGTGTGTGGATATGGTGCTAGCTGGAGGAGGGAGAGACGGCAGGCTCTATGTGTGCTTCTCCTACAGCTACCATTATCTTCCCTCCTGGCAGTTTTAATGTCCCACGTGGACGTCAAATTTCTGTCCCAGCGCCCTGACTCCCTCCTTAGTGAGGTGGAGGCCATCGAATTTGAAGAACTTCCTTTCCCAGAAGTTGCCACAGTTTCCGACAAAGTGATGCCCCTTTGTGTGGCACCAGTCCTTGAGCCATGCGTTGAGCTCACTTATCTCTTTCTCTCTGATTTTCTGCCTGTTCTTTCCCTTTTCCCAAACAGGTAGCATTTCAGAGAATGCAATGCTGGATGACAATGAAAACAATTTCTCACCAAGTTGTGCAATGTGCTCCTTAACCTCCTCGACTGTCCGGCTAGCAAGGTCATTGGTCCCTAGGTGGACCAGTATGTTTGAGCCCACATCTTCCCTCTTAACTATGTTGACTATTCGGTTGCTGTCCCTCCAAGTGGATGCTCCTGGGAGACATCTGACCTGCCCATCTGCACGTTCATTTTGTCTCAGGTGGAGGTCCGCACCACGAATCATGGAGTCCTCTATGATTATGAGTTGTTTCCTGTTGTTCTTGAGATTTTGTTTATGATGTTTTGCTATCCTGTTGCATTCGGCTTTTTGCTGGTCCAAGACATTCTCTGTCCTTTCGGATGGTATGGACGTAAGAGGTGTGCACCTGCTTCCTGTGTTTAGAGTGCTTTGTTTGTTTGAGAGAGTTGCCCAAGCATTGCCCCCATTTCCTATAACCAGTTGCCATCCCCCAGGCTTGTTTGTTCTCTGGGGGAGCGGTGTGCTGGTTTAGTGTTAGCGATGTGGAGGTGCACTCCTATAAGAAATGTCTTCCAGTAGGTGGTTACGTAGGAGGCTGATCTTACCTCATGCCTCGTGAAGCTGAAACCTGAGGTGACATATCTCCCAGCATATGGGACAGCAGCACTGCCTTCAGGCGACATGACCATTAAAGAGTGTCCCGCAGTGTTGGCAGCCAATGATATCCATGTGTGTGCCAGTGGACAGAACAAAAGAGTACAAAATTAATCAAATTAAGAGGAAGACAATCTGTTGTCCTGAGTGGTCTGAGCTGTTGCTTCCAGCTGAGAGCTTTCTATTTCAGTAGTGGTTCAGTAGTACAAATGCTGATTTACATATAGCAGCCAGGAGTTCTGGGTAAGTATTCCAACTGCTCCGTATGCTGAGATAGCAGCCACTGGCTGGGTCCGAGTAGTTGCCAAGTTTATAACCTGGTCTTCCCTCCTCAAGGCTGCTGCCACTACAGTGAAGCATTTTATAAAAACTCACAGGGATGAGGACAGGGCCTGGAACTGGTAGTGGTTTCCTTGGAAGAGGAAGTGCAGGATCCTCCTGTGGGGTGAAAACACCAAAATGTGCAGGTAAGTGTCTTGCATAAAAAGGGTGCGCAGCCAATCTCCTTGATGAAGTAATGGGAGAAGGCCGGGAAGAGTGACCATCCTGGACCTTTTGTACTCTACAAATTTGTTCAGATGGCTGAGGTCCAGAATGGGGCATAGCTCTCCTGTTTTCTTGGGTATCAGGAAAAAATGCAAGTAGAATCCCTTCCTGTGTTGTGCTGGGGGAACGGGTCTGAAGGCCCGTTTTCGCAGGAGTGCTGATATCTCGTCTTAGATCAAGTCGAGATGAGCCTTGGGGTAATGGGAGGGAGCTGGAGGAATCTCCAACAATTCTAGGATATGTCCTTGTTCCACTAACTGTCAAACCCACTGGTCCGGAGTTATTCTGCCCCAGCCTTCTCTGTAAAGAGAGAAGCGACCCCCCAGCGCCTCCCCAGGGATTCTGCTGGAGGAGAGGGGTCAGGCAAGAGTCAGGCAATGCAGCCTGTGAGATTCTGGGTGCTGAACCTCTGGAGACTTTGTAAGTAGCCTTTCTCTCTTCAGGTTGCTGCTGGGAGTTGCGACAAAAAGGCTGAGACCGATATAGGGTATGAACTGATAGGACAGCCTTATCTGACTCTTTGAGGCGAGTGATTATATGTTGAGAATCTTCGTCAAACAAGATGGGTCTTCCAAGGGCATCCAGGATCTTATACTGGACATCTGGGGCAAACCTGGATACTGTAAGCCATGACAGGTGGCATAGGCAACTTCCCATAACCATGGCTCTTCCTGTGGAGTCCACCGAATCATATGAGGCTCAGAGGACATGGGTCCCCACATCGGTGCCCAACTTGAGAAAGTGCAGCAGCTCAGTCTTCCCGGGGAGATCCGGATGAGCTTGAGCCTGTGAGCCAGAAAGTTTAAGGAATGGATGGCACATGTGGTCGAGAAGTAAACCTTTTTGACAAAATAGTCTATCTGTCTAGAGTCCCTATTAGGAGGCTGAGTACTAAGGTGTTGTGGTCGTTTCGAATTGTCATGGGCCACATTAATAACAACCAACTCTGCCTCCGGGTGCTCGCTGTAGAAAGGTTCAACCCTTGGGGCATTATACAAACGATATGCCTTTTTGGACGTCACTGGTGTTGAGGATGGACACTTCCAAGCCGCCCTGTTGACATCCTGAAGAAGTCTATGAGAGGGGGAATAACTAGAGGCAAGGACTCCTTCTTATGAAGGAAAGTGGATAACTGACATTGCCTGGGGACCACTTCCTCAGTGTCCCAGCTCATGAGGGTCTGGATGTGCCTCATCACAGTCATGAATGTTGGGTCATCTGGGGGAGACTGCGGGGTGTCCCTGGGCTCCTCTGAAGGAATATCTGAATCTCCAGAGTCATCGTACGAGGAGAAGGTACAGTATGCCCCTGACGCACCAGAATCCAGTGAATGCCGAGGCTTACAAGGCCTAGAATGACCAGTGTCTGGCTGTGGCGTGGGATCCCTAGGAGTTGGCATCTGAGCCTTCTTGGGAGGAGCCTCGGGAGTTTGGGGGGGGGGATCTTCAGAGCCTCCTTGTCTTTAAAATATGCCCACCAGGCCTCAAAGAGTGCAGTACGTTCTGCGGGTGGGAACTGGGGTGAGGTCAGGGTACCTGGCGTCTGTGGGGGTAGGCTTGGAAGGCTCCAGCATCGGTTGGTCAGGTTGGGGTAACCCCGGCATCAGCCCCAGTGGCATTGGGTTAACTGGTGTCTGTATGACTGCGGTAGACAGATTGGATGCCGGTCCCCACTGTGTGAGGTCAGGGGATGACAGCTGCAGCTTTGAAGTTGGTGCCGGTGAAGCTGGTGTCAACAGAACAGTTGTGGGCTGCCGTTGGTCTGGAGAAGCAGCCGGTGCTGGCCTGTTGGGAGAAGCGCGAATAGAGGAGCTGACTCCCGAGTGGGGCAGAGGTGTCACCCTCCCGGGGGATGTGACTGCATGCCCCGGGTTCCGTGAACTGACGTCGGTCCCTGACTTCGGAACAGACTTCACAGATGCCTTGACTAGGAGGACAATGGGCAAAGATCCACCACCCAGAGAAGAAGACCCAGCCGAGCCACCTGGCTGAGAACCCGGGTCCTGAATGGGCCTGAGATGCAGGGGCTGGGAGACTGAAGTCGAGACCTGAGTCCCAAAGAACCACCACCTAAGACAGTAGTGAGAGTGGGTGGTTTGACCACTGGCAGCCTGGAGGTAGAGAAGGTTGACAGAGTGGAAGGGGCTAACCTCCCGTGGGAGGAAGACCTATTGTCGGTGCCCAAACCTGCGTGGGGACCTGGGGTGGGAAGTGGACCGGGGTTTCTCCCTGTGCTTCTCCCAGTGTTTGTGCTTTCCTGAAGATTTCTTTGATTCCATCGCTGAAGAAGTGAAGGTCCCAGAGGCTTGAGAAGAGGAGGTACTAACTCTTGTGAAGGTCCTTCTCCGTTGAAAGAAGTTTCTGCTGCAGCAAGGATTCCAAGGTCTTCTGGCAGCAAAGCCGGGTGCGCTGACTTGAAATCTTGGCAGTGCTGGCAGGCCTCAATGTTGTAATTCGGGCCTAGGCAAAGTAAGAATGCCAAATGCCCGTCCTTGCGGGGCAGCTGCTTGCCACAAGCAGACTTCGTTCACTGCCACTCAACAGATGAGGAAGTAGAAGAAAACATGCATGAAATGTACTGAAAATCGTAAAATAATAAAGAGAGGGTAACGCGGTAAAAATGGTGGTCGACTGAGCAGAAAGCATCCACAGAGGTCTGACTTGTGCAGGTTGATGGTGGGAAAAGAAGTGAGGTGGTGCTGAGGGACCGCCCTTTTATACCACAAAGGTACGTCAGGGGCGGACTGATGTCAAAGGGCGGTCCACCACTATAGACTGTTAGCCAGAAGTTTTCCGTGGGGTCCTAGCGCCTGCCAGCTTCAGTATTTATGGTGTAACCTGCTGCAGGAGCCCCATTGAAGTGAGATCACACGTTATGATTGTTCACATTCTGTAGAGACTGCTGATGTAGCTGGTTGGTTGATTTGGATTTTTTTCTATTAAAAAGTGAAAGACGGCTAGTCGAGCGCAGCGTTGGATTTCTGTCTGCGATGCCAGCGACCTGGTCTGGAATGATTCGGTGCCGGAGGGTCGGGCTGGGAGAAGGATGGAGCGTCCGGGACAGCTCTCCTCTTCTCTGGATGGAGGGTGGGGATGCGCACTGGCGAATGCTGACTCCTAGCGGAGGCTGGGAGTACAGCTGTAACGTCCGGGTTCGTTACTTAAGGGGGAGTGACAGACATCAGCGTATGCCTTGATGTCAGGACGTCACTCCCGACAGAAAACCAGGAAAATACTTCCTGGCTGGCTGGATGATGGACTCTCTGCCCTCCGCTGCTGCCGATCCCAGGACCAATGCACCTCAGCAGTACCCCGGGCCGAATGAAGTAGAGTGCTGGCCACCCAACTGGTGCCTTCCCCCTCAGAGGAGGGGGAGCCGCCCGGCGAAAGGATACGCCGGGTTACCCAGGAGGACTGCCATATGAGGTTGGCAGCCGGTGTGGGTATCAGGGCAGGCAGTCGGGAGGGGCAATAGAGACCCGAAGGAGTGGGCAGCCAGGAGGAAGGGGAGGCGCAAAAATAAAAAAATAAAAAGTGAAAACCACACAAAACACGTCTGTTTACATTCCTTGATCAACTGTCACTGCAGCTTTCCTAGACTTAGACATGCCCGAATGCAGTCTAGCCACTCATGAAGCAGGAGTCTAGGAGGCATCATGAGTGGCTGAACTGTTTGGGTATTTTTCTAATGTTCAGGAAGCATTCAGTCATACTATATCCTGGATTTGAAACAAACAAAATTTGTTTATAACTATACAACTATACACTAGCATGCATTTCAGTTTTACTAAGCAAGGAGGAAGACAAAACAACCAGCAACATCAATGAATTTTAGAGAAGGTAAGCAATCATAAAATGTGAGTTTTTAACTAGAAATAATATGATGCAAAACAGGTTGACGGTGTCCCTTTAAAGCTGAACCAGCCTAAAATGTCATGGGGATTTGAACATACAACCCATGATGCTTTATATTATAGGGGTATGTGTAATTTTGTATTTCTTTGAAACTTGTCTTTATAACCAATTCCCTTTGGGGTAACCCTTACCTCAATGATTTTGCACCGAGGTTCTTTATCTTCTACAGTGCTTTGTTTCAGTTTGTTTACCCAGGACAGCTCAACTGAAGTGCAACACTTTGTGACGCTGTGCTTCTTCTGGCGTTTATAGCTGTGAGAGCTAAAGCTCAGTGAGGTCAACTGGTGTGCTCAAAGCCAGAGTGAGCCAACAACTGGAGTAGTCTTTACACACTAAGCACACAGTCTTCCCTATTCACTCAGACATTGGTTAGAAGCTATTACCTCCGTCTCGGCTCCTGGACTCTTCTTTGGGTCTTTGCATTGCTCCTGGGTCATGTTGTTGACAGTACCAGTGAGGTTGGCCAGGATACGGTGAAACACAGGGCTACGGCTTGAAGAAGTGGTCACACCAGTGTACCTACTCATGAACTGATCACCTAGGGGAAAGAAACAAGATGGGGGGAGGAGATCAGCAGTGACACAGCACTCTGGGAGATACATTATGTGCATATACATACTCACACTCACCTTGCATTTTAACTCGGCTACCTCCAAAACTAAAATATTGCACCGGGTTTGCTTTCAGATAGATTTTTCTCCCTTGAATGGGGATGTGAAGCATTGCAGAATACAAAAAATGTATGCAGCTCACTCCGCACTAACAAAAGATATTTAAACAATACTATTTGCACCACGCATAACACCAGTGTTTCACAAGGTAGCTAACGTCTTCCAGCCACGTGGCTTTTCAGATTATTGTCAAAGTGTGCAGAGTTCAAGAAAGTGCTAACACTATAGTGCTTTCCGAAACACCAGACACTGACCCGAAAGCTACAGTAGATGCAATGCAAAACACTGTATCGGGGAATTTTATTAAAAAAATGTTTGCATAGCAACTGCCATTTCACAAAACTTAATCTGAGTAGCCGTAGGAAAAATCGGTAAGGTTTTGCAGTTTTTTTTCTGTAAAACTGCTATACAGCTGGCCCGCAAGTGCAGTGCTAGTGCTACCGCTCGTGACGCTGGCATTTGGAAATGATCCCGGGGAGTCAGAGGGCCGGCCGGGGAGAAGACTGAGACCGTTCGCCTTCTCTGGGGATGGAGGGGTGACAGGGCCCAGTGCTCAACTGACCCCAGGTGGAGGCCTGGGGTACAGCAAGCGCCCGGCCATATAGAGATTGGTTTGGCATGCCGGACGTCGGCGGATCCCCACCTTGACATCAGGGTGCACGGTACACCCTGAAAAAGGGAAATGGCTCCCTGCACTCTGGGAAGACGGAGCACCAGCACAGATCTCAAAGGTCCCCTGCCTGTCCTGAGCAGCAGCCCCCGACGAATGGCCATTGCTCAGGGTGTACGGGCTCGGCCTTCTCCCCGCCGGGGGGGGGGGGACCAAGGCTACATGGAGGGACTATTGTTGGGCTCCAGGCAGGAACGAACGGAGACAGATGCTAGGCGCTCCCGATGAGCCGGAGCGCAGGGAGGGCATAAACAGAAAGTGCAAAAAGACACCTAAAAACTGCTGTACAACCACATCTGAGTGAACTCAGATGTGTTGCAAGTGACAGCTATATGTAAAGAATTTTAAATATCAGTTGTTGAAAATTATTTATCTTTTTGCTATGCCATATCAGGAAAAATATTCCCTACACTGCATTGTGATGTGGCGCAAATAATACTGAATACATATTTTCTAGTGAATGGGGACTGAGCTGCTTCTATTTCTTGTCTGACTACTTCAGTCTTCTCAAGCAACCTCCCCCAAAACAAACTATATATATCAGCCTTCTCCATTTCTGAGCCAAGGAAATAGGGCTCTACGATGCTGGCTTGACAACATTTTTGTCAACTGGCATCACAGCGACGGGATTTATGTCGACCGCAAGTTGCCAGTCCTGCTTTTCTATTGGGGGGCTTTGCCTCCCAAACCCATGAACTACAGATTGTCAACTCCAGTCGGAGCTGACTCAGGAAGGGATTGCAGGACCGGGAGACAGTGTGCCCCTGTCTCTGGCGCACCAACACAGCAAGCTGCCGGCAAAGTGTCAATTTTGCTGACAGTGCAGTATTTCGCTGTGTTGGTGTCGCTGTCCGATCGGCATAGCAGAAAACAGTCTCTCTGGAAAGAGAAAGTTTTTGAAGCAATGCAGCATACCCAGTTCATGTGTGCTTAGCCTCTGCCTGTTTCTGTGTATGTCTGTATTTTTCTTTGTTTTCTGTCTTTCAGGTGTTTCAAACCAGCCTTGTAATGTGTCCCTCGCATACTGCACGTTTATACAGTAGGAGTTCCAACCCTTGACATTACTGCTAACAACAAGTCAGTGGCTTATTATCCTAATGCCACTAATTTTATAAGCTGAGGCTTTGATGACAATTCAACACACAGAGGAGCACTGTATGCACTCATGCCTTATATACGGTGGCATCAGCCCAAACTGCCTTAGTTCCTTTTTTTTTATACCAAGTATCACTCCTCAGCGCTGACCAAGCCACCCTCACTGCACTTGACCATTCCCCCGTGAAGCAATCTTTGTGAATCTAAACTTGGGAGGGAGCAAAACTCTCCACGTTGGCTGTATTCATCTATAATTCACCAAATGTGACACAAACTGCCCTGTCCTCGTTGACCAGTAACTTCTTGTTTTGTTTATTTAAAATTTGGAAAAGTCCATGAGCCAAAGACCCGTTTACATGGTCGATCAGAACAGATAACAGAATATACATAATACAAACAAAAATAAAATATACCAAACCAAATTAATTAAAAAACAACTAATGCTAGAAAAAAATATTTTTTTAAGGCTAAGTAAGCAATGACCCACTACAGACTGTGCGGTTACTGGGGATTAATAAACACCCTGGGTACACTGTGAAGCAAGAGGTGAAGCCAAGTGTCCTCACAGCACCCAGGGTGTTGATTAATCCCCAGTAACTACACAGCCTGTCGTGGGTTACTGTGCTTATAATGTGGGCTTAACAGACTGCTTGGAACTGAATGTAAAACGTACAAAAATTGTAAAAATAGATGAGTTTGAAATGTGTCCTTCCTCTTAATAAAGTAGTGCATTGATGAACACTGTGGCCCAGATATTCAAAAGGGTTGCACATGGCGCAACACTCTTGCGCCATGCGCAACCCACTGATGTGCCCCGGCACGATATTCAAATGGAAATTGCGCCTGGCACAAATCCCGATGCACCGGAGCGCATCAGTAATGTATGCAGGTGCAGGTGGGAGGCGTGCCCATGCATACTTTACCCAGCCTGATATTCAGCCCAGGATGTGCGCTGAGCCATGAATATGCAACCCTACTTGCGCCACACAAAGCTGCGCAAAAAAAAAAAAAAAAAAAGCGGCCAGCCACCCACAGGTGAGCTGCCGTATTGCAGGGCGCAACACGGCAGCTGCCACCTGTGGGTGGCCACCTGAGCTCCAGCTGCACCTCAGTGGTGGCGCCCCTCCCATGCCCGGATCGGGGGCACTGGTGTCTAAGATTAGAATACGATATCCCTGGTGGTCCAGTGGACCGCTGTCTGCCCGATCGCAAGCTGATGTAATAAATAAATGAAAACTCCTACATCTCTGGTGGTCCAGTGGACCGATGTCTGCCCGATCGCGGGCTTAAGTAAAAGATTACTGACTCCCATATCCCTGGTGGTCCAGCGGATCCCCGTCCCCACCCGCCGACTGATCCCCGCTCCCCCTCCCGGTCAGCGGCGGGCAACACCCCACCCGCCTGCCGCCCGCCAACTGACACCGTCGGTAGGGCTGTACGCCCATTGGTCCAGAGCGTGAGCCAATGGGCATGCAGCCCATACTGTACTACACATTCCAGATATGTCACATATCTGGAATGTATGCTGTATGACTGCATGCCCACTTGGCTCATGCTGGACCAATGGGCGCACAGCCCTACACTGATGTCGTGTTGTCAGGCGGCAGGCAGGTGGTATGTCGGCCGCCGCTGACCGTGGGGGGAGCAGGGCGTGTGGGGATCAGTCGGCGGGTGGGGAGGGGTCCGCTGGACCACCAGGGATATGGGAGTCAGTAATCTTTTACTTAAGCCTGCGATCGGGCAGACATTGGTCCACTGGACCACCAGGGATACAGAAGTTTTCATTTATTTTTTACATCAGCTCGCGATCAGGCAGACAGCGGTCCACTGGACCACCAGTGATATACAAGTTTTCATTTATTCATTACATCAGCTTGCGATCGGGCAGATAGCAGTCCACTGGACCACCAGGGATATTGGGGTTTTTATTTATTTTACTAATGCTCGCGATCGGGCTGTGGGGCACATTGCCAGACTGCAAGTCGTTGGGGATCGGCGCACCTGCATGCAAATGGGGCCATAATGACATGCAAATGGCCCCATTTGTGCCTTTCATACATTATTTGCATGTCAACATTTGAATATTGCGGTTGTTGCGCCTAGCGCAATGGAACTTACGTTAGCGCATCCCCATGCTCCACTCTGGCCACTGCGCCATGCGCACTGCAGGTGGCCAGGGTGCGATATTCACGATGCTGAGCATGGCGCAGCTCCGTTGAATATCGCCCAGTCCACGCCCCTGCGCAGCTAAGTTGAGCTGCGCCCAGGCTTGCGCCACAGCCTGGCGCAGTTTGAATATCTGGGCCTGTGAGTTTTTATTTTAGTATCATTACATGATAGTTTTTAGTGGTTACCTGTTGTATTTCATTTTTTTTAATGAAAAATACTAATGCTTTTTGTATTAACATTTTATCAGTAAGAAATTCTCATAAGCGCTACATACAATTGCTGTGTTATGTTTGCAAGTACATTTACAGAGATTCACAACTGAAACAGAATTCTAAAATATTACATTTGTATCTTGTAACTAGCTCTGGCAAAGTAATCATTTCTTAGAGAAATCGGTAAAAAACAGTGAAAAATAATTACGGAATAATATGCTAATTACCTGAAACGGCTATGAACCTCTTTAATGTACTTACAGGTGCCACACTGTTATAGGCTGATAGGAAACAGTGCGATATGCAGCAAGTGACTCATATATATATTAGAGGCAAAAAACTCAGTCTAATGCATCAGTTAGGGTTGTTCCACAGTGACAAAAGTGAGGAAATTCGATGTTAGGGTTGAAACCCCCTTTGCACCCCTCCAGCCCACCCCCCCAACTGGAATCGGGGTGCGCATTGGGGTCGTCGGCCCTAACTGTCACCCCATCACATGTGGAAAGAAGCTGAGGAATAGGAGAATGGGGTGACAGTTAGGACCGATGACCCCAATGCGCACCCCAACTCCAGTTGGGGGGTGGGCTGAAGGGGTGCAAAGGGGGTTTCATCCCTAACATCGAATTTCCTCACTTTTGTTGCTGTGGAACAACCCTAACTGATGCATTAAATGGAGTTTTTTGCCTCTAATTTCCCTTCTTTTTGAGAATGATAATGAGAAATAGAGAATGTAATGCGGTGGCGGGAACGCGGGCCCTGCTCCCGCCACGTGATGTCTTGTCACATAGTAACATTGTGTCCGCAAACGCAAATCGTAATGCGCATGGTGACGCAGAGCAAAACAGAAAGAGAAACAGTACTGTAGACAGAAATGTTAAAAACAACGCAAATGCAACCGCAAATGAAAACGCAAAGGGTAACACACATGGTGGCGTAAACGTGAACAGTAAGTGAACCGGGTACGGAACCGCAAGCAGAAATGGTAATGGTAACAGTAATGTAAGCGCACAGGCTGGTTTTCCCCAAAAGCTGTATAGAGAAAGACAGTGAGTAGAAAGAATGTATGCAAAATAATGACTCGGAACACAAAAATGAGGACTTGGAATAGTAAATTGCTTATGTCTCAGTAACCGTACGACACAGAAAGAAAATTTAAAAGTCAAATGTATTATCACTTTCCTGGCTAGTTTTATACTTAGCCCCATTACAGGGTTAAGAATTTTTTTGACAAAAAGTCGGTATCTCGCACCGTTTTCGAGATATGGGCCCCGAAAGGCGTGGCGAATGCCGTAATGTTATCCTATGGGAAAAAAACAGAAGTTCGGAGTGCCATAACTTTGCCTCCCTGTAATATGTTTTCACCAAACCATTGAAAGGCACATCTGTGGGATATTGGCTGTGTCCCCTGCAAATTTCAGCCCAAAAGACCAAACCGTTATTTTGCAGCTGGGCGCCAAACGATTGCTGCAATGCGTCGTATGCTGTAATGTTATCCTATGGGAAAAAGTGTCAGCTTTGGAGTACCGTAACTTTGCCGCTGTGCAATATTTTTTCAGCAAAACACTGAAAGAAACATCTGTGAGATGTCGGCTACGTTCCATCCAAATTTCAGCCCAAAACTCCAAACCGTTCTTTTGCAGCGGGCTGCCAAAGAATTACTGTTATTTGGGATAGTGTCGAAAGTAGTGTTGTGATTTTATGAAAGCCGTAAAATTTCCTGGTACTTTCGCGAGTGCCGTAATTACTTTGGCGAAAGTACTTTTTCCAGAAATTTGAAAACATATTTCTGGGGTGTTTTACCCCAAAATAAAGACATGGCTAGCATCCTCAGGGCCCGACTAGGTGAATACAAAAATAATTAGGTTGCTAGAGGGTCTCAATTTTAAATGCCAAGCATTTTTCTTATCACTAACTGAAAACAAAATGGCGGATTTACGACAGTAAAAGGGCCATTTGCGACAGTGTTGAACTTTTTATTAACTTTTCCCGTTCACTTATAATGGGAACTTGTTTTTTGAATAACTTTTGAACCGCTTAATATTTTTTCACGAAATCTTGGAAAGGCACATCGGGGACCCCAGCTGCACGTTCCCTGAAGATTTCGGACCAGTCGCGCAAACCGTGTGACCTGTAGGCGCGACCGTAGAATTAAAAAGCGTAAACGCACGCGCAGATCACGCTTAATAACTCCGCAGCCATTTATCCAACTGGTACAAAACTTGGCAGATCCCAAGGCGTATGGGTCTTGATTCTGTATTCCAATTTCCAGGCAAATCCGTTGAATGGTTGCGAAGTTATTAAGGTGCAAAATTTTGGGTTTAACATGTAAATGGCTACTCAACTCCTAACTATGGTAGTACTACTCGTTACCATATATATATATATATATATATATATATACACACACACACACACACACACACACAGTATATATATATAAATTCATAGTGACAGATGGAGCAGCACGACGCTTACAGATTACAGTCACTAACTACTTCCAGGGACAACCCATTATGTCACTAGACCAGGTGTTTGGGAAATTCCTGTTGTCTCTTGTGCTTCTCTCTGTCTCTCCCTCGCGCGCGTGCCCTCTCTCTCTATATATACAGTATACAGTGTGCATGTATGTATATATATATATACACATATATGTAGATAGATATATGTGAAGAGTCACTGATTTATAGGAGAAAACCTGAGACAGTGGGTGAGTGAGAAATTAGTTTACTCTGTCACTACTGCAGCTGCAGTAGTGAGCAGAAAGAAGGGCACACATTATGATCTCTCTCGACCTGACAACATTGCTCTGCATGGCTCTGCATACTGTCTGTTCTTGGGGTTGGGGGTTGAGAAGGGAGAAATGTGCTCCCCAGTACGGTTTGCAGCTCTAACTACTGGCACCTATAAGTGTGTGTGTGTGGAAAGAAAAAATTACTTACCATAGTAATCTTGTTTCTTCCAAGGGAATCTTACTGTATTCTGACTTATGCAGTACGGTCTCACCATAGGACTGCCCCGGAGCCAAAATGGTTAAAAGAACCTATGCAAATGATGGAATGCTAGGCTCGAGCTCGGTTTTCAAACCACTGTCTCTGGTAAACAGTTCTAAAGCATCAGATTCTTATGAAGCATGTACTAACACTTACATAATGAAGCACTACTATAACTATTAATAGCTATGTTACTGAAACAAACCATTCCTTACCCCCTTAAAGGTTTAAACTGGCACCACTAAGACTGAGGTCACAGATGCCCAAGAGAAAAAACATACCCACAGGTTTGCCACACACTAATGCAGCTGGAATGCAGTGACCCTAAGTTCATAGAAAGGGAGGAAGGGAGGGTGCTCAGAATACAGTAATATTCCCTTGGAAGAAACAAGATTGCTATAGTGAGTAATTTTTTCTTCAAAGTCCAGGAAATCTTACTGTATTCTGACTTATGCAGACTACCCAAGCAGCACCTTTGGAGGTGGGTAGAGAACCTATTTAGGAAACAGGATCTGTAGGACTGCTGTGCCAAACCTGGCATCCCCTCTGGCTTGGACATCCAAGTAATGATGCTTGGTGAAGGTATGGACCATTTCCCCAAGTATCTGCTTTACATATGTCAGTTAAGGGAATGTCCCTAGCAGCTGCTCAGGAGGCTGCTGTGCCCCTAGTAGAGTGGGCCTTGATGCCTGTCCACTTTGCTGTAGCAGAACTGAACACAGGCTACAATCAATCTTGCAATGCATCTTTTTGTGGCTGGCTTCCCTTTCCCCACTTCTCCATAGGTGAGGAACAGCTGAGATTGCTCTTGTCTATAAGGCTTTGTGTGATCAAGGTAGTAGCTAACTGCCTTTTTTTCCATCCAGGCTATGTATTCTACGTTCACCTGGAGTAGAGTGATCAGTGAAAAATATAAGCAGTGTAATGGACTGATTAAGGTGGAACTCTGATACCACCTTAGGCAGAAATTTTCTATTAGTCCTCAGGACAACCTTGTCCCTATGAATGGCAATGTAACCAGACTCTGTGGACAAGGCCTGAAGCTCACTGATCCTTCCTGCAGAAGTCATGACAACCAGGAATACTGTCTTCCAAGTCACATACTTAAGGTCAGTAGAAAACATGAATTCGAAGGGGGGCTGCATGAGCTGGGCAATGCAAACCATATGGGGGTGGGTTCCCTATGTGGGGGTGCAAATGCAGTAATCCCTTAAAGAATTTCTTAAATACTGGGTTAGAGGCACGAGAGAGCCTCTTACCTGCAGACAAATAAGCTGAGACAGCTGCCAAGTGCACTGTGAAAGTGGAGACCCTTAAGCCACCAGAATGGAGATGTGCTAAATAATCCAGAACTATAGGCAAACTGGCTTGGTTGTAATCCAAGTTCTTGCCCCAACACCAAATGGAGAATCTTTTCCATTTGGAAGAACAAGTTTTTCTAGTGGAAGGTTCTCTGGAAACTCTGAGTATTTCCATAGCCCTTGCTGACAAATGGAAATCTGCATATTCTAAGTCTTCAAGAGCCAGGCTTTGAGCCTGAGGGATTGCAGGTTGGGACACATGATCCTGCCCTGAGAGGATGACAGCAGATTGTCTCTCCTGGGAAGGTTGATTGGTTTGACTACTGACATTGATAGCAACGAAGGGGTACCAGGGCTGCCTGGCTCAATCTGGTGCAATGAGGATCATTGTTGCTGGCTGAGCTCTGATCTTGTTCAGGACTCTTAGCAGCAGGGGAAAAGGAGGGAAAGCATACAGAACCTCCCTGACCAGTCCAGTAACAGTGAATCCAGGGGAATTGTGCCCTTGATAGGGGGTTTGCAGCAGAACTGT
This sequence comes from Neoceratodus forsteri, assembly GCA_016271365.2. NCBI lineage: Eukaryota > Metazoa > Chordata > Ceratodontiformes > Ceratodontidae > Neoceratodus > Neoceratodus forsteri. The sequence goes on along the minus strand of CM028133.1, from coordinate 76,011,542 downwards.
GGCAACTGGTAATTGTTCGGAGCTGCAAAGAAATCCACTTCTGGGGTGCCCCACCTCCTGAAGATGTTCTCCAAGACATGCCTGTTCAGTGCCCACTCGTGATGGTTCTGATTTATTCTACTGAGGGCATCCACCAGGACATTGTCCTTCCCTGGAAGATGGACAGCTGAGATGGAGGCTTCCAGGGAATATGGCAAGGTCCAGATTTTCATGGCCTCTGTGAACAGAGGGGCTGACCTTGTTCCCGCTTGTTTGTTTGTGTAATACATGGTGGTTGTGTTCTCTGTTCTGACCTGAACCACTTTACCTTTCACTTGCTTTGAGAATGATTGGAGACCCAGAAGGACAGCCCTGAGCTCTAATAAGTTGATGTGCAAGAGTGATTCCTGCTTTGCCCATGTGCCGTGTGAGTCCCCAGATGTGCTCCCCAGCCCAGGGAGGGATGCATCTGTGGTTAGTACCAGAGAGGGGACTTGTTGCAGGAATGGAACCCCTTGCCTGAGGTTGGACAGATCCTGCCACCACTGCAGGGCTTGGCTAAACAGGACTGTGACTGACACTAGTTTTGACAGGGAATCTCTTTTTTTGAAGCCAATGAGATCTCAGATGGAACTGAATGCCCCTCATTTGAAACCTGGCCCCTGACACTGTTGCTGTGGATGCTGCCATGTGGCCTAGCAATTGCAGAAAGTGCCTTTCAGGCCTTGGTATATGCAGCTTGAAGGAGTTTACCACCTGAATTAGGCTGTCCACCCTTTCTTGAGGAAGGAAAGCCCTTCCCTGGAGTGTATCCAGCTCTGCTCCTATAAATTTTAGTAGCTGAACTGGTTCCAGCATAGATTTTTTTAAGTTCACTAGAAACCTCAATGAATGCAGGGTACCCTGTGTGAATGCCAGTGCCTCTTTTACCTGCTGATGTGATTGGCCCACTATGAGCCAGTCACCCAGGTAGGGAAATACTATTAATCCTTGCCTCCTTAGGTGTGCCACGACTACAGCTAGGCATTTTGTAAAAACCCTTGAAGCAGAAGTAAGGCCAAAGGGCACTGCCATGAATTGGTAATGGCCTGATGGAAGTCTGACCCTGAGGTACTTTCTGTGAGACCACCTTATAGGGATGTGAAAGTAAATATCCTTTAGGTCTAGGGATGCTAGCCAGTCTCCCTGCCTTAGGATTGGTAGAATGGTGGTCAAAGTTACCATCTTGAATTTTGGTTTTGAAAAATGTTTGTTTAAGTGTCTTAGATCCAAAATGGGTCGCCACTCCCGTTTTCTTTATTGTGAGGAAGTATGTTGAGTATAGGCCCTTTCCCGCTATGGTTTGGAGGGACTGGCCCTATTGTCTCCTACAATAGTAGATTTGAAACTTCCTCTTCCAGCAAGATTGTTTCTGATGGGGAGGGTGGTTTGAAGGCTCTTGACCTCAGCCTTGGCATGAGTTTGAAGCGGAGTACAAGACCCTGGTCCACTACCTCCAGGACCCACTTGTCTGTGGTAATGTTTTCCCACTTCTGGAGATAGCGCCAGCCTGCCCCCTACTGGTATTGGGGAGGCGACCCAAGCAGGCACCTCAGGGTGTCTGCTTGGCTTGTGCTGCTGGCTGAACACTGGGGCTGGTGCGACCACTGCCCCTTCTGTGTCTTCCTCTAAAGTATCCCCCTTGTTGCTGGAACTGGGGGAAAGACTGGGGCTGGAAAAAAGGCCTATAATGAGCTCTGCCCATGCCACCTCTGGTCTGATGTTTCTGGGGGTAGAAGCTCTCTCTTTAGCTGCAGCACCCTCATAGGCTGACTTGTATTCCCATCCATTTTCTTCATATGTGACTATTTGTTCGCCAAACAGAAACATTGGGGTCACAAGGAAAGTCAGTTGCTTTTGTTTGTGTCGCCTGGGTCAAGTTGGTAGTCCTAGGTCAGGCAAAACTTCTTAGGAACACTGATGCTGCCATCTGCCTGGATGCAGTGTTATTAGAGTCCAATGCCATACTAAACTATGTCTTTGCAGCTTCAATCCCTCTCTTTGTAGCTTCCTCTAGGTCTGCTGCCATAGGAGATGGAACTAATTTGGTTATTTCCATTACTGTGGACCAAAGGTTCTTTTAATACCTGACCACATATAACATATAGCTGGCTTGTCTCATAGCCAGGGAAGATGCCAGATACACTTTTTTTGCAATGGAGTCCATCCTCCTAGAGTATTTGTCTGGAGGGTGAAAGGCCAGGAAGATGCAGTTTTGTCACAAGCTGCAGCCTGCACTAACCCTCATGACTAGGGTGCCCAAAAGAGAACTCCACATCACTTTTGGCAACCCAGTATTTCTCGTCTGCCTTCTTTTCTATAGGGGGCACAGAAGTTGGTGTCTGCAAGACTTTAGGTGTCTGTTGTTTGAGGGATTTATGGAGTGGCAGCAGTAATCTCTTTGATGCTGGCACGTCCATCATTTCCCTGTAATCCTCTTCCTCCTCCTCCTCATCCTCAGTGGATCCCTGAGTAGGGAGGTCAAGAGTATGGGCAATCTGCGTCATAATATTAAAATATGAAGTGAAATCTTCAGTTCCCTTATCAGGGGAATCTAGTCTATGAGGATCTGAGGAAACCTCTGGATCAAATGGTTCCCTGAATTCTTCCTCATCGTCATTATCTTCTTCCTCCTCCTTCTTCTTCAAAATGTCCCCCAAAAGGTCTGTTAAACTGGTGGGCCTAGTCTGAACCAGTAGTCTGAACCGTAACTGGTTGTGGATGTTTCCCAACTAAAACCGGAACTTGCAGACACTGTATTATGCGGATCACGTTAGTGATGTCTTCTGCAGATGGAGCCGCTGGTTTCTTCGGTTACGGTTCCTGGTGTTTCTCTTTTCATTTTTTTCTTAATCACAATGGCCAGTTCAACAGCCTTGTCTGCGGTTCTCTTTTTTGTAGAACAGCTATCGTCCCTTTCAGAGGGCAGCTCCTTCAGTTCATTTTGAGGAGGAACCGATTTTTCAATGACTGGGTCAACCGTCTTTCGACCGTAGACTGAGGAAATTGTTTTCAGATATCACAGTCTGTCTTGAGGTGTTCAAACCCAGACAAACTACACAGATTAAATGTGGGTCTGCCTTAGCAAACGGTTCCCTGCACTCGGTACAGTGATGGAAATTTGTAGGTCCAGTCCTCCTCTTGTTTTTTTGTGACATAACTCAGAAGGAAAAACCTCACTAAAAGAACCACAATAATAAAACTTTTCTTTTTTTTTTTAAATATATCGGTTATGCTAACCGTTAGAATCGAGAGTTACCCCGGTTAAAATGTTTACCAAAAACCGACTATATCTGAGTCGGTATACAAGAATTCAAATAAAGTAACCAAATAAGAAATATAAGGGGGAAAAACCCAAAGGAGATACCTGTTTTCCTCTCGGTTAACTACCGAGAAAAATAACTTGGTTACTTACCCTCCAACAATAAAATCTAAACCAATTCTACCTAAAAACCAAGGACAGTGTTCTAAATACCAAATAAAATAACTTTTTACTAGTAAAAAATGAGAAAATAAAGAATTTCAAATGATGAAAGAGAGCTCTCTGGAGATGTCTTACCGAGGCAAGCGGAGTAAAGAATCTGTTGGTTTAGAGCTGTTTACCAGGAACTATGGTTTGAAAACAGAGCTTGAGCCTAGCTTTCCATCATTTGCATAGGTTCTATTAACCATTTCGACTCCGGGGCAGTCCTATGGTGAGACAACACCGCATAAGTCAGAATACAGTAAGGTTTCCTGGGATTTGAACGCCTCCAATTCTCAAGTAAACCACCTCCAATTCGTTTTATACTCACTGATCAGAAAACAGTCTAAGTGTACAAACGAGATCATAGGTGTGGGTGGGTGGAAAACTAAGCTCGCTCAGACCTTACTTAAGGAACTAAAAACGTGCAACGTCATTGTCTAGTAGTCCCAACTGAATGACAGATGACATCAGGGATTTTTCTCACAACCTGCTCAATCGCAGCATGCGTTTATGCCGGATTAATGTATGGGCACCTGATCAGAGTCAACCAATTAGATTAGCAGCACAAAAACCCCACGTTATAAAATGATATAAAGTATTGCAAACACTAGTTATACATGATGGTAAAGCATTGTAAACTGTAGGAAGTGAATATAACAATCAATGTCCAGTAGAAATTTTCATCATAGGAACCGTAAACCGGGTACTCTGAGTTGATCCAGTTTAAGCAACAGTATAAAAATATGTTTTTTAAAAAGTTCATGAAAAGAACAAGGTACCATGTTCAGGGTAACTTTCGTGGACAAGATACATCTGATCTAACTGCAGCCAACCCAAATATTCATAAAGATTACAATGGTGTGTTATATATGGTAACTGTGAGGCAAATCTCGCAATTTGATTCAGTAATGTCTTAACCTTATTCAGCATTATTCAGCAATCCCAGACCTGCTGAATGGTAGAACAACAGACCATAGTCTATCAGAGGCAAGAGGAAGCTCTGAGACAACAACATTCTGGTAGCTAGAATAAGTAGCAAGTTGAGTCTATAACGAGAACCCAATCTCTGGTGTACTAATTTGACCGAAGTGTTAATGTGCTGTTCATAGCTTACAGATTCATCTGTTAAAAGCCCTAACTAGTTAAAGGTCTTAACTTGTTCAATGTCACTGCCCCTCAGTGTAAGCAAAGAAAGAGAAGGAACATCAGTCAAACTTTTTCTCTGGCTACAAAAAACAGTTTATGTTTTTTTTCATTCAAAACCAATCTGTTAGCGCAAAACCAGTTCTGAATAGCTGCAAAATCAGAAGTCAAGTCTTTACGTGCATGCAAAAAGTTGGGACCACTTGTGAGGATCACCGCATCATCAGCATAAAGAAAAATTTGGATGTTTAACCAAAGGGTAGCAAATTCAAAAATTGATCAATCCCTAAGTGAAGTAATTCTGGTGGGAGACTACAATGTTAACTGGCTGAATAACAGCCACAAAGGGAGTAAAACGACCCCATCTGACCTCTACCTACAGCATATCATCTTACTGGGGAACCCACCAGGATCAACAACATAACTGGCAACCACTCTCTTCTGGACTGGATTTTAGTAAATAGACCAGATAGGATCAGGGAAGCTGGGATTCCACCAGACTCTCTCAGTGATCACTCCCTTGTGTTCTGCAACTGGAAGAATAATGCTCCTAAACAAGTCCCCAGACTCATTAAGGCCAAAGAGATCTCAAATTTTGATGAGTTCCTTCTTAAACAGTCTGAAGCAGATAAACTGAGGGGGCCATAAATGACTTCTCTGATGTTGACAGTGCTCTTGATTTCTTTGTCAACAACTTCACCAGTGTAGTCAACAACATGCCCCACTGAAACAACAAAAGGCTAAAGGACACTGCGCTCAGTGAATGGGCAGTGACCTCTGTACTGCATGTGACACAGGGATAAAGTCTGGGGTCAATACAAAAAAATTAGGCATAAGGTCTGATTGGCATTACTACCAGAGCCGAACAAATGCCTGTAAGGGGAATCTTAAACATCCTAAAGGGAATATCTCTAAAACTTCCAGGTCAAAAACTTACCCAACCCTTAGAACTTTTGGGCATAAATAAATACCCTCTTAAAGGGATGCTCTAGTATTCCAATCCTTCACACCTCCTACTGCCCAACATTCTCTAAGCAGACCCCCTTACCCTCTCTGTTAGGGTAGTATTATCTGCTCTGATCAACTTCCGCTAGCCACCAAACTCCCGCTCCACTGCCCTTGATGGTGTCCAAGGCAAACAACCAAACAAAGCCTTCCTAAGATTCCTGGTAAGATGCCTCAGGAAATTATTAGTACTACTGCTACTCTGTGCAGGCAGTGTGGAATTAAACCCGTCCCCCTACTGCCAACTGCCCCGGGGGAACTCCCACAGCTAAAGGATCTGAGTTTTCTGCATATGAACGCATGCAGCCTTGCCAACAAACATGACCAGGTCCACGCCTGGGTACTACATGCTAAGCCTGATGTAGCAATGCTCTCGGACACCTGGCTGAAAAATACTTTACCTGACAAAAAGTTTAACATAGTTGATCAGGTGTGACAGGTTGACCAGAGGTGATGCTGTTGCTATATATATTAAAGACAAATTCCTAACCACCGATATTGTCAGCACATCAATGCCCAAAGAATTTGAATGTCTTGCCTTCAAAATTACCCTCTTGCCTGGTATAGCCTTATTAGTAGCTGCATGCTATAGACCCCCTGCAGCGGGCCTGTGTATACTGCCCCATATTCACTCTCTCCTGGGAAAAGCGAACACGGAATGCATTATCATGGGTGACCTTAACCTTAATCAGAATGATGCCAGCGCAAACAAGCTTAAGGACTTCTGTGATGAGCACGGGCTCACTCAGAGTATCTCTGACGTTACATGACCTAACACGAAAAATCCTGACGGAAGTTCACTTCTGGACCTTATACTTGTCAACAAGCTGCATAATATCTCTCATGCAGGGGTCTTCCACAATGATCTGAGTGATCACTGTACAGTCACCTGTGTTAGGCGCTCCCCACACCTCCCCTCCACCTTTACTTTCAAGCTTAAGTGCAACCTAAAATACTTCAGTCTCCCAGCCTTCCTGACAGATCTTGGGAACATAAAGTGGCAGGATTTCTACCTTGCACCCTCTGTGTCTTAAGCATTCTGTATCTCCCAGGATCTGCCAGTAAATGTTATCAATGAACACGTACCCTTAAGGAAAATCAAATCCAGGAAACGCGCACCTGATTGGTTTAGCCCACTACTTAAGAGGGCCTTAAGGCACAGAGACATCCTTTGGAAAATGGCAAGGAAGTCACAGTCTGACACTGACTGGCTCTCCTTCCAGGTAGCCAGAAATGCCTGCACCAAACTGGTAAGGTCGGGAAAAACAACGGTTCTTCCAGTCAGCACTGGAGGCAAACAAAAACTGTTCCACCAATTTTTGGCAGATACTGAGAGAGGTTGAGGGACATTTCCCTGCCACTCCATTACCAGCCAAAATTGTGGCAAATTACACCTCCTACACAGATAGGTCTGAGATACTTGATCAGCTCAATAACTACTTCACCACTGCAGGCCTCGCATTCAACATGTCACCTGTTAGTAAACTGAGCACCACAAGCACCGCCAGAATAGTATTAGACCAGCCATAGCCCCCCCCTACCGACCGCCCCTTCTTCAAGTTCCAGTCAGTCTCCCACAAACAGGTGGAAGACCTGCTCCTCTCGCCGGACACCAAAAAGAGCGCTGGTGCCGATTAGCTTGAACCCTTCTTCTTAAAAGCAGGTTCTTATTATCTGGCAGCTCCTTTTAACAGCTTATTATTGCATGGGGAATTGCCACCTAGTTGGAAAACTGCACACATTATCCCCCTGTTCAAGTCAGGAGACTCCACTGACTTGAACAACTATAGGCCTATTTCGTTGCTTCCTGTTTTATCCAAGCTACTTGAAAAAATTGTAAACTCCCAATTAAGGGAATACTTGGATCATGAGAAAATCCTCAATTCAGTCCAATCAGGTTTCAGACCTAAGCACAGTACCGTGTCTGCTCTAGCCAAAGTGTCAAATGACTGGCTAAAAGCCCTGGACAGTAAACAGCACATCTGTGCACTCTTCCTTGACCTCAGCAAAGCATTTGATACGGTTGATCATTCCATACTTCTTGATTCCCTGAGTAGCATCAGTATAACCTCTGCTGCAGTAAAGTGGTTCCGCTGCTACCTCACAAATCGTAAAAAGCAAATTAAAACCCAAGGGGAATTCTCCTCACTAAAATTACTGCCAGAGGCGTTTTGCAAGGTTCCATTTTGGGACCTATCCTCTTCGCCCTTTACATCAACCGCATTGACTTGGGTCTGGATGTCTGGAAAAGTTCATCTCTTTGCAGATGACACAATCCTCTACACGACCAGCCCCTCCTTGGACATTGCATACAAGGAGCTACAACAGGATTTTATCATCCTCCAGCACAACCTACTGAATCTAAAGCTCTTGTTAAATGCAAAAAAAAAAAGCTATGATTATCTCTCCATCCCACAATACAGGGATACCTGGAACCCCGCAGATTATTACTCTTCTTAATGAACCACTAAAGCTAGTGGATAAATTTAAATATCTGGGGGTCTGGTTGGATAACAAACTCACCTTCAGAGTACATCTAAGTGAGTTAACAAAAAAGCTAAGGCAGCACCTCGGTATTTTCTACCACATTAGACACCTACGCACCCTGGAAGCTAGAAAGCGGCTGGTTCAAACAACCTTTCTTCCCCTGATTGACTACACCGACTTCCTATACAGCCAATGCCCCCTGTATGTGCTTCAAGAAAAAATTACTCACCTTAGTAATTATGTTTCTTCTATTGGAGTCTTGCTGTATTGTGACAAGTGCAGTTAGCCCCAGCCTTTAAACTGCCCTGCAGAACATAGAATGCTGAGCTCGAGCTCGGTTGATGTCTCTGTCTGTTTCCCTTTGAAAGCTAACCGTCAGATTCTTACGAGCAACACTCTAATAGTATTCTATGTAGAAATTGTAAAACAAAATTTTTAATAGCCAACTGCCAACAAAAAGTTTTGGACTACCAAAAGAAGACTCAAGTCAGGAAACCCAAAACTCAAAACCCAAACGAAACAGTAATATAACAAAATAAACACCCACACAAGAAGAGTGTAAAAGAGCACCCTGAGTGCAACACTGCACCTGCCCACCCACTTCACAAAACCAGGTTATGAGAGGAGACAGGAGGAGGTCAGAATACAGCAAGACTCAATAGAAGAAACATAATTACTGAGGTGAGTAATTTTCTTCAAACAACGAAGTCTTGCTGTATTCTATTTTAATCTGAACTACCAAGCAGTACCTCCATGGACGAGGGACAGAACCTACTTTGGGAATAGGCTCTGAAGTACTGCTGTGCCAAACTGAGCATCACTCCTAGCCTGGATATCCAGAGAGTAATGCTTGGTAAAGGTATGGACTGTTTTCCAAGTGGCTGCTTGACACATTTCTAAGAGAGGGATATCCCTGGCAGCAGCCAGGGAAGCAGCTGTACCTCTTGTGGAATGATCCCTCAGGCCTGAGGGTGGAGTTTTTCCCAGTTTTTCATAGCAGAATTGTATACAAGACACAATCCACCTGGCAATAGATCTCTTGGTGCTAGGTCTGCCCTTTCCCACTTCTACATAAGTGAGGAACAACTGGAGGGAGTCAAACCTGTGACCCTCGGTACGCTCTATGTAGTAACTAAGGGCTCTTTTAACATCTAAACTGTGTAGCCTCCTCTCCTGAGAGAAGAATGATCAGTGAAGAAAACAGGAAGAGACACAGACTGGTTTAAATGGAAGTCTGAAACCACTTTAGGCAAGAACCTTCTATTGCTTCTAAGGACCACTTTAGCCCTGTGAAAGGAGATAAAATCAGGTTCCACTGACAGGGCTTGCAATTCACTGATACGCCTGGCAGAGGTAATGGCTACCAAGAACACAGTTTTCCAAGTCAAGTACTTAAGCTCTGCTGAAGACATAGGCTCAAAAGGGGTTGCATAAATTGAGCAATGCAAACATTCAAATCCCAGGCAGGGCAGGGTCTCAAAAGGAGGATTGGTGTGAAGCAATCCTTTAAAAATTACAGAACACAGGATGAGAAGATAGTGAGAAGACTTCCCACAGACAGAAAGCATGAAACAGCTGACAAGTGTACCTTGAAGTAGCTGGTCTGAGGCCTAGGCCATTAAGATGGACCATATAATCCAGAACCGTAGGCAATCCAGCAGTATCTGGAGAAATATGCTTCTTAGAACACCAAATGCTGAATCTCTTCCATTTGGAGTTTTAAGTCTTTCTGGTGGAGGCCTTTCGAGAAGCTTTGAGAATATCCAGAACCCCTTGGGAAAGATGCAGATCTGCAAACTCTTAACTCTTCAACAGCCATGTCTTGAGATTGAAGACTGGGGTACCAAATCCTCCCCTGAGAGGATGTTAACAGGTTGTAATTCCTGGGAAGAGACAGGGGAAGATGGACTGCTAGGGACAGCAACATGGGGTACCAGGGCTGTCTGGTCCAATCTGGAGCAATCAGAATCACTTTGCAAGGTTGAGACCTTATTTTGACTAAAACTTTGAACAGGAGTGGGAAGGGAGGGAAGGCATACAGAAACTTCCCTTCCCAATTCAGAATCAGGGCGTCCAGAGGGACTGAGCCCAAGACTGGAGGTCTGCAACAAAAGAGAGGGAGTTGGTGATTGTCTGGGGCTGCAAAGAGATCTATCTCTGGAGTGCCCCACCTTGAAAAAATCACTTTCAACACCTGAGGGTTCAGGGACCATTCGTGATGGCCCTGAGAGATCCTGCACAGTGCATCTGCTAGCACAGTGTCCTTCCCTGGAAGGTGAACTGCTAACAGAGAGGTTTGCAGGGAATAAGCCAGGGACCACAATTTCATGGCTTCTATGCACAAGACCGTGGACCGAGTGCCTCCCTGCTTATTAATGTACCACATAGGGGTGGTGTTGTCCGTTCTGACCTGAACCACCTTGTTTTGTACTGCCTGAGAGAAAACTTTCAGGGCCAGAAAAACTGCCCTGAGCTCTAGGAGACTGATATGGAGAAGGGATTCTTTGGGGGACCCCAGACCCTGGGCAGTGAGGGCCCCCCAGCCCAGAAGAGAAGCATCCGTGGTAAGGACCACTGAACAAGGCTGAGTGGCAAAAGGAACACCTTGTCTTAAATTGTCCGGATCCTGCCACCATTGGAGGGCTTGGATCAAAGTCAGAGTCACTGGGATCAGTTTGGTAAGGGAATCCTTCCACTGAGACCAAAAAGCTCTCAGATGGAACTGAATATCCCTCATCTGGAATATTGCCCCTTGCACCACTGCTGTTGAAGCTGCCATGTGGCCCAAGAGCTGGAGGAAATGCCTTGCTGGTCGAGATACCCGAAGGCTGAAGGAAGAGGCTAGTTCCATATAAACCCTTGCCCTTTCTAGAGGAAGAAAGGCTCTTGCTCTGAGTGTGTCCAGTTCTGCCCCTATAAAGTTAAGAAGCTGGACTGGTTTGAGAACTGACTTGGGAAGGTTGAGAAGAAATCCTAGAGAAGTGAGCACTTGCTGGGTCACTTGCAGGTGAGACTTGACTTGGTCTGGAGACTAGCCCACTATTATATTCCAGATATGGAAAAATGGAAATCTTTTGCCTTCTTAGAAAGGCAACTACTACTGCCAGGCACTTTGTGAAAACCCTTGGGGCTAAGGTTACGCCAAAGGGCACTGCTCTGAACTGATAGTGGCCTGAGGGCAACTCAAAAATGAGGTACTTTCTGTGGGAGCACCTGATGGGAATGTGAAAGTAGGCATCTTTGAGGTCCAGGGAGGCTAACCAGTCCCCCTGGCCTTAGCGAGGGAAGGATTATTCCCAGAGTTACCATCTTGAACTTTGGTTTTAAAAGATGTTTGTTTAGATATCTTAGGTCTAGGATGGGTTGCCATTCCCTGGGATGTCCATCATTTCTACATAATCAGGCTTCTCCTGATCCTCCCTTGCCTTTTCCATAGGGAGCTGGAGGGTCTCAGCCACCTTTCTGTAGAACATAAAGTGGGAAGGGGACTCAGAAAGCCTAGGAGGGGATACACCTGAAGGTCTGTCTGGGGAGATGTCTGGTTCCACAAGCACATCTAGACTTTCACCATCACCTTCAAACTCCCCTTCCTCCTCAAACTCTAGTTCATAAAATTCTTCTAAAGTATAATCATGAACCGGGGGAACCGACTGAACCGAGCCCCTGCCAAAAGGTGCCGGATCGGTCGGAACCGGGTGAAGCGATTCCACAATCCGAATCGCTCTGGCTATTTCTTCGGCGGTTGGAACATGGACTTCTGGATCCGAACCGGACGATTTTTCTTTGCACTTTCTTTTAGTCGGAACTGACCCCTCGGGATCGGCTCTCCTTTTGCCCAAAGAAGTACTGCCCTGGTCAGAGGGCACTCCTTCTGGTTCAGTCGGAACTGAACCGGGCTGGCCATCTGGGTCAGCGGAATTCTCGGCCTCCTTTTCCCTCAGTCTACCTAATCTCTTTTCCAGGGCAGATTTGGGAACATTTTTGCAAATTTGGCAGTCTGAATCGAGGTGGTCAAACCCCAGACAATAAACACAGGTGGTGTGGGGATCAGCCTTAGCAAAGACCTCCCCACACTCATTGCAGTGTTGAAACCCAGTGGGCCTGTTTTTTTTCTTGGGTTTCTCAGACATGGCCAACCTAAAGTACAGTTACGCAAGAACTTACCATAACAGTAGATCTTCGAGAACAGCACTTGCAGCACGTTACACCATTAGGACCGAAGCCGTCAAGCGCCAGGATCCCACGGAAATTTTCTAGCTAGCAGTCTTCAGCGGGGACTGCCTCCGATGTCGGTCCCGCCCCCAACGTCAGGCATAGTACATAAGGAGGCGGTCCCCCCACAATCCTCAGTTCTCCCGCCGGAGACTCCTGGCCGCTGGATGACATCAGAAGAGGAGACCGAGGATCTGCCACCAGATGGCCAAGGCTAAAAACAGAACTTCCCATCTCGTAAGATGGATGTTTGGCTACGACCTACCTCCACAAGAAGGGGGATGGTGGGCGGGGAGGTACCTGCTGCAAGAGCTGTTCTTGAAGATCTACTGTTACGGTAAGTTCTTACGTAACTGTACTATCTTACTTCGAGATACAGCTCTTGCAGCAGGTTATACCATTAGAACCGATTTCCAAGCAATATTGGCAATCTTACGCCACAGGGTGGAAGAAAGGTAGAAGTCTCAAGGCAACTCGAGCCTAGGACAGAAGTCCCTGAAGGACGGCTAGGCCGAACCCTGCTCTTCGCCTCGATGCAATGTCCAGGCTGTAATGCCTGATAAAAGTATGCACAGAGCTCCAAGTGGCTGCAGTGCAAATAGCTGAGTGGGCGGTTCCTTAGCAGCACCAAAAGGTAGCCACCCCTCGTGGAATGACCATGCCCTTCCGATAAGGGTTTATTATGCTTATCATAACAGAAAGTGATGCACTGGATGAGCCACCTCGAGAGAGACTGTTTAGAGACAGGAGCTCCTTTCATTCTAACAGCGAAGGAGACAAACAGTTGATCCGCCTTTCGAAACTGTTTGGTTCTGGTCAGATAATATCTGAGGCACCGATGTACGTCAAGGGTGTGCAGAAGGGCTTTTCCTCAGTTGGTGTACCTTGGGATATACACTGGTAAGTCGATATCCTGATTAAGGGTGAGGGCTGAAACCACCTTAGGCAGAAACTTTGGGTTTGTCCTCAGGGATACCCTGTCCTGATGGAAAACTAAATAAGGCTCTCTGCACATTAGTGCATGCAATTCGGAGATCCTTCTTGCCGAAGTAACCGCAACTAAAAATAATGTTTTCCACGACAGAAAACATAGTTTGCAATCCGCAGCTGGTTCAAAAGGTGGCAGCGTAAGCTGCTCCAGGACGAAGGGCAAGTCCCAAGGAGGAATTGGATCCTTGATGGGCGGCCTAAGGTGGAGGACTCCCCTTAAAAAGGCCAGAGTAGTGTCCAATTGGGCCACCATCCGATGGCCTATGGGGGCATGGTAAGCCGAAATTGCACAAAAGTGCACCTTAAAAGAGGAGTAAGCCAATCCAGAATGAAAAAGGGAAAGCAGGTAATCCAGAAAGTACAGTTACGCAAGAACTTACCGTAACAGTAGATCTTCGAGAACAGCTCTTGCAGCAGGTTACACCATTAGGACTGAAGCCGGCAGGCGTCAGGACCTCACGGAATTCTTCTAGATAGCCATCTTCAGCAGGGACCGCCCCGGACGTCGATCCCTCCCCCAACGTTAGGCGTAGTACATAAGGGGGCGGTCCCGCCAGATTCCCCAGTTCTCCCGCCGGAGACTCCCGGCCGCAGAATGACATCAGAATGGGAGACTGAGGATCCGTCACCAAAAGACAAAGGGCGTAAGCCCCTGCCCAAAGCTCGGTAAGCCATGCCTCCTCCAAGAGGGAATGGTGGGCGGGAAGGTACCTGCTGCAAGAGCTGTTCTCGAAGATCTACTGTTACGGTAAGTTCTTACGTAACTGTACTATCTTACTCCGAGAAACAGCTCTTGCAGCAGGTTACACCAATTAGGACTGATTTCAAGCAATAGCGTCTGTAAGCATTCTGGGAGGAGGAAACTAGGAAAGATCTTGACAAGTCCTGACTCTAGGACAGGAGACCCTGTAGCATGGCCAGGCCGAAACCGGCTCTCCGCCGTGATGCAATATCCAGACTATAGTGCCTAATGAATGTGTGCACAGAGCTCCAAGTAGCTGCGGCACAAATGGCAGAGGTGGAGACGTTACGAGTGCTGCAAACGAGGTAGCCACCCCCCTTGTCGAATGGCCCCAGACTGTACCCGGGAGGGGCTTCTGTTGCTGTCGTAGCAGAATGAGATACACTGGATAAGCCAGCGAGAAAGAGACTGCTTTGAGACAGGTTGGCCCAGCATCCTCTCAGCAAAGGAAACGAATAGTTGCTCCGACTTGCGAAGCTGTTTAGTTCTGTTCAGGTAATACCTTAGACTGCAGTGAACATCCAGGGTGTGAAGCAATGCCTCTCTATTGGAATATTTAGGAAAATATACAGGTAAATTGATGTCCTGGTTGAGAGTGAGGGCACAGACCACCTTAGGCAAAAACTTAGGATTCGTCCTCAGAGATACTCTGTCCTGGTGGAAAATTAAATAAGGCTCCTTACACATGAGAGCGTGGAGCTCGGAAACTCTCCTTGCTGACGTGACAGCAACCAAAAATAACGTTTTCCATGACAGAAAATGCAGCTCGCAATCCACGGCAGGTTCAAAGGGGGGAAGCGTGAGTTGTTCCAGGACAAAGAGTAAGTCCCAAGGAGGAACTGGATCCTTAATGGGTGGCCTAAGGTGTAACACCCCTCTCAGGAAATCTCGAGAAGCATCAAGCTGTGCCACTGTGCGCTGTCCCACTGGGAAGTGGTAAGCAGAAATCGCGCAGAGGTGCACCTTAATAGAGGAGTAAGCGAGACCCGAATGGAATAGGGAAAGCAGGTATTCCAGCACCACTTGCACCGGGCATCCTAGAGGGGAAAGGCCGCGTGCTTGCGACCTCAAGCAAAAGCGGCGCCATTTCATGGCATCCGATCGCATCGTTGCTGGCTTTCTGGCAGCGGAAAGAACTTCCGCCACCTCTTACGAGACCCCGTGTTGCAAAATGGCTATGTCTCTAGGAGCCATGCATGCAGGTTCAGTGAGCGTAAGTCCGGGTGGACTAGAGAACCTTCCTCCTGAGACAAGAGATGGGAGCTGAAAGGCAACGGGATTGGAGGTTCCCGGGACAGCTGCGTTAGCAAGGGGAACCAGATCTGTCTGGGCCAGAATGGGGCTACTAGGATCATTGTTGCATGCCCCCTGCGCAGTTTGAGAAGAACTCTCTGGATCAACGGGAAGGGAGGGAAAGCGAAGAGGAATCTGTCCGCCCAGGAGAGGGACAACGCATCTTGCCAGAACACACCAGGCCCTGGATCTAGCGAGCAAAAATTGGGCAGTTTTGCATTGGATGGGGAAGCGAATAAGTCCAGTTCTGGAGTGCCCCATCGAAGAAACAGATCCTCTGCTATCCCTTGAAGAAGTTCCCACTCATGGACCTTGGCCTGGGAACGACTCAGGCCGTCTGCGATTGTGTTGTCCCTCCGGGAGCGTGAACTGCAATCAGGCTCGCGCCGTGTCGGATTACCAATCCCACTCTCATGCTTCCTGCAAAGGGGGTAGAGTGTCGCCTCATTGTTTGTTGAGGTAATACATCACCACCGTATTGTCTGTTTGGAGTAAAGAGTATTCAGCGGGATCTCTGACTGAAAGGCCTGCAGGGCGTAAAGGACCGCCCTCATCTCCAGAATGTTGATGTGGAGATGAGCTTCTTGAGGGGTCCATGTTCCCTGGGACCTCACCCCGTTCAGGTGTGCTCCCCACCCCAGCCCTGAGGCGTCTGTGGAAAGAATCACCTCCGGGGACGGCGCTGTGAACGGAACACCCGCAGAGAGTGTACCTGGGTCTAGCCACCACTGCCAGTCTCGAATCACGGCATTCGTGATTCTGACCGGCTGCTACATGTGGTCTTGCCTTTGGTCCCACTGCACCTTGAGCATCCACTGAGTTACCCGCATGTGGAGCCTTGCCAAAGGGACGGTTGGAATGGCCGCAGCCATGTGTCCCAGCAAACGAAGGACCAGCCTGGCAGGGGCAGTCTTCTTCGCCGAGAGGTCCCTGATGAGGGATCTGATGCGTTCCGCTCTTTTGTCGGGAAGAAATGCTTTCCCTTGGACGGTGTCCAGAACTGCGTCTATGAACTGCAGCTTCTGTGACGATACGAGGAGAGACTTCTTGTAATTGATTAGGATGCCCAGAGACTGGAACAGGTCCTGGGTGCTCTGGATAGCCAGCAACAACGCCTCTCTGGAGGCGGCCATGAAAGCCAATTGTCCAAATGCAGGGAGACACATAGTGGCCCTGTCTCCTAAAAGGCAGCCTTACGACACCATGCACTTGGTAAAGACCCTGGGGGCCGATGACAGTCCGAATGGAAGAGCTGGGAACTGAAAATGGTGGCCGAGAAACTCGAAGCGCAGGAACCTCCTGTGCGCTTGAGCCACAGGGATATGCAGGAAGGCGTCCTGCATGTCTAGGGACACTAAGAAGTCGTCCTGCTTTAGCATGGGAATGAGACCCTGAAGGGTCACCATGCGAAATCTTTTGTATGCGACTGATGTATTTAGGTCGCTGAGGTCCAAGATTGGACGGAGGTCCCCTGTTTTCTTCGGAACCAGAAAGAATTGGGAATAGTATCCGGATCCTATCTGGTTCTCTGGAACATACTCCACCGCTCCCTTCTGCAGGAGCGCGAGTATTTCTTGCCTGATAAGCAATTTGTGCTGACCCAAGTAACGGGAGAGCAGAGGAGGCCTCGAGGGTGGCTTGTCTGCGAATTCTATAAAGTGGCCTCTTTCGACCAACTGAAGGACCCACCTGTCGGTGGTTATGGACTGCCACCCTGGCAGGTAGTCCGCAATGCGACCCCCGACCTTGATGTCCCGTTGATCCTAAGGGGCGGGGGCCGGGAAGGAGTCATGCTGTGGCGGCTGACGGTCCAGCGGGCTGAGCCGGCTTAGCTGGTCGCTGGCTTCGGCCTGCGGACGACTTCCCCTGGGCTCTGCGGGAAAAGGAGCCCCTCTGTTGTGGGCCGGCACAGGACTGCTGTCTCTGCACCCGGCCTCGAAAACGGCTTTGGTTCCTACGAAAGGAACTAAGCTTGGGTCTGTACATAGCCTGGACAGACTGCACCGCCTTCCCAGCCTCTTGAAGTTTGGTGAGGACCTTCTGAGACACACCAAAAGAACTTCTCCATGAAGCTAGGCGTCCAGGATGTTCTTCTGGGCGTCCGGGTGAATCAGAGACCGAGCCATGAGTGTCTCGGAGGCATCACGCCGGCTGCCGCTCTGGCTGAAAAGTCCACGCGGAATCGTGCTGTGATTACGCAGCACCTGGGTTCCCACGTCCGAACCCGTGCGGAGGTTGCAACATCTCCTCCTTCTGCTCACCGTCTGGCAATTTGTTAGCCAGGTCAGTCCCTGCTCCCACAAGGCATTTTGGAACTGTACCATGTGGGTTAAGTAGTTCAGGGATCTGATGGCGCAAGTAGCGGAAGCATACGTGCGCCTGCCCATAGCGTCCAGCTGTTTGGACTCCGGGTCCGGTGGCAGGGTTCTCAAATGTTGCGGTCTCTGGGACCAGTCATGAGAGGCTGTGATGACCAGAGAGTCGGCCAGAGGATGTGAAGCCAGATACTGGTCCTCCCTAGGGGCCTTGTACAGGCGGTCAGCTTTCTTCGGCATCGCCGGGAGTGAGTGTGGACACTTCCACGCTGCCTTTGTGACGTCCACGAAAGTGTCCACCAAGAGTGGTACCACCACAGGCTTAGGATCTTTCTGCCGAAAATACCTGGCGAGGCGTAGTCTCTCGGGGTCTAATTCTTCCGCATCCCAGCCCATGTTCTCTTGGATATGCCTCATGATCTCTGAGAATGATGGGTCAACCAGAGGAGATCTAGGAAGTTCACGTGGGTCCGGAGAAGGGATGTGGATCGGAGAGGGGGATCTGGATCCTTCCGAGAATTCCGATCCCGTGTCCTCTGTCGACGGCGATCAGCGGCGTCTTCTGGGTCTCTTAGGGCTGGGTGACCCTGAAGAAGATCTAGACGGAGGTCTCCTTTGTCTGGTCTCCCCTAGGAGATCCGCCCGGCTCCTGGGGGAAGGTGCTCGACCTGTCGCCCGGACGGAGTAGGGGCGCGAGGGGCGATGGGAGTGGAGTGGAGAAGGAGGAGGGGTGGGAACCACATCCCTTTTTATGGTGTCCCACCAGTAGGTGAACAAGTCCTTGACCTTGGATATGGAGAGGCCCGATGACGGACCGGGCGCCGATGGCCGGTCGTCGGGTTCCGGTGTCAGCTCCCAAGGGGTCTCAGGTTCCGGAGAGGGCTCCCTGGGGCGCGAGACAGGACCGGGTTCGCCCATCTGGTCCTCGGGCTGGGTCAGCTCCACCTCCGTAATTGTCTCCTGACCAGCGTCGGTGGGAGGCGTCGGGGTCCTCTTGTCCATGGATACGGGTACGGACGTCGGTCCCCTGGCCGACGACCGAGAAGACGTAGGCCTGACTGGCGACGGGTGTCTGACGGTCGACGGTTCCTGGGACCTATGGTGTGGGGCCAGCGTCGGACAGGCCGGCGCCGGAACCGACGACTTCTTCAAGGAGGTAAGCTCTTTGGTCTTCCTCTGGGGAGGAGGAGGCAAGGAGGCAGACCTGACATCGGGTTCAGAACGGCGGGAGCCAGACTTATGGTGGTGATGATGGTCCCCCGACCTAGCCATGGCCCTAGAAGAGGAAGATGAGGAAGGCCTGGAGGTCTTGGCCTGTGAGGCAGAAGAGGAGC
Source organism: Neoceratodus forsteri (assembly GCA_016271365.2). NCBI lineage: Eukaryota > Metazoa > Chordata > Ceratodontiformes > Ceratodontidae > Neoceratodus > Neoceratodus forsteri. Next base: position 75,992,537 of record CM028133.1, on the reverse strand, counting down.
CCGAAGGAGTCTTCACCGCTGCGGGGGAGGCTAAGAACGGGCCTGGGAAGGAGAGCGGTCAGACCGGGAGTCGGAGGCCCTAGACGGGGAATTGGATCTTACTCTCTCCCTGTGCTTCTCGGGGTGTTTCCGGGTCTTCTCTGAGGATTCCCCCTTGGAGGCTGCGCCCACGGCCCTGATTTTCTCTTCGAGCAGGAACGCCTGAAGGGCCTTCTGGCGACAGATCTGGGTCTGGCTGTTGAACCCCTGGCAAAAAGAGCAGGACCGGGTGTCGTGGTCTGGGCCCAGGCACCGGACGCAGGCCGAGTGTGGATCCTTAAACGGGATTTGCTTCCCACAGGTGCACTTGAAGGATGGCCTTCAACGAGGTTGGAGGGACATCAGACAGCGAAGCAAAAAAAGCGAACTTTTCCCGAAGGAAGAACTTAACTGAAGCGTCGCGAGCAGAAGCGAGCCGAAGGGTCGAGACATACTAAGTCGATGGCGGGAAAGAACTGGGAATCTGGCAGGACCACCCCTTTGTACTACACCTGGCGTCAGGGCGGGACTGGCGTTGAAGGCGATCCCGCTGTAGATAGCTAGCTAGAAGAATTCTGTGGGGTCCTGGCGCCTGCTGGCTTCAGTCCTAATGGTATGACTTTCACTGCAAAGCTGTTTCTCAGTAAGATCCAGCTTTTCGGGACATTCTAATGGCGGAAACTGATGGCTTGAGCCCACAAGCAAAATCTAGCCATTTCATGGCGTACGTTGTGTGGGTTGCCAGTTTTCTAGTGGCAGAGAGTACATCTGCCACTTCTTGCGAGACCCCGTATCGCAACATGGCTATGTCTCTAGGAGCCAAGTATGCAGGTTCAAGGAACGTAAGTCTGAATGGACTAATGAACCCTCCTCCTGAGACAGCAGATGGGAGCTGATTGGCAAAGGAAGTGGAGGTTCCCAGGACAGCTGATGCAAAACAGGGAATCAAATTTGTCTAGGCCAGAAAGGCGCTATCAAAATGAGTGTCGTCTGCTCCCTGCGAAGTTTTAAGAGAACTCTCTGGATCAACAGGAAAGGAGGGAAGGCATAGAGAATCTGCCTGCCCAGGAGAGAGGGACAATCGTCTACGTCAGAAAACACCGGGCCCTGGATCTAGCGAGCAAAAATTGGGCAGTTTTGCGTTGGATGGGGACGCGAAAAGGTCTAACTCTGGAGTGCCCCATCTGTGAAACAGGTCCTCTGCCACCTCCTGTAGAAGTTCCCACTCGTGGACTCTGGCCTGAGAGCGACTCAGACTGTCTGCGACGGTGTTGTCCACTCTCGGGACGTGTACTGCAATTAGGTTTGTGCCGTGTTGCACTACCCACTCCCAAACTCTCATGGCCTCCCTGCAAAGCGGGTAGGAGTGAGTGCCTCCTTGTTTGTTGAGGTAATACATCACCAAGGTATTGTCTGTTTGTAACAGGAGAGTACCCAGTGGAATCTGTGACTGGAAGGCCTGCAGAGCGTAAAGTACTGCCCTCATCTCCAAAATGTTGATGTGGAGATGAGATTCCTGGGCTGTCCATATGCCCTGAGACCGCACACCGTCTAGGTGTGCTCCCCACCCAAGACCTGAGGCGTCTGTGGAGACAGTGCATAATCGGAGGCGGTGCTGTGAGGGAACCCCATGGAGAGATTCTCCGGATCTAGCCACCATTGCCAATCCTGAATCGCGGCATTCGTGATTCGAATTGGCTGCTGCAGATGGTCTTGCCTTTGGTCCCATTGCATCCTTAGCATCCACTGGGTTACCCGCATGTGGAGCCGTGCCATCGGGACTGTTGCAATGGCCGCAGCCATATGTCCAAGCAGACGAAGGACCAGTCTTGCTGGGACGGTCTTCCTCACCGACAGGTCCCTGATGAGGGATCTGATGTGTTCCGCTCTGTCTGAGGGAAGAAAGGCTTTCCCTCTGATGGTGTCCAGAACTGCTCCTATGAACTGCAGTTTCTGGGGCGGTACCTGGAGAGACTTCTTGTAATTGATGAGGATACCCAGTGATTGAAAAAGGGACTGGATCGCGGTGAATGGTGCGTCATCAATTGCCTCCTTGGAGGAGCCATGAGAAGCCAGTCATCCAGGTATGAACCGCGGTGGCCTTGTCTCCTCAGAGGACGCTGCTTATGACCACCATGCACTATAAAACGCAAGAGTGCCGAAGACAGCCTGTAGGGAAGAGCTGGAACTGATATGGCAGCTCTGAAACTTGAGCGCAGGAACCTCCTGTGCGCTTGAGCAATGGGAATGTGCAGGTAGGCGTTCTGCATATCCAAAGATGCCAGAAAGGCGTCCCGCTTCAGCATGGGAATTAGGCCCGGAAGGGTGACCATGCGGAAGCGTTTGTAAACGACCAACAAACTGAGGTCGCTGAGGTCCAGAATTGGACGGAGGTCCCCTGTTTTCTTTGGAACCAGGAAGAAGTGAGAATAATACCCTAGCCCTCTCTGGTTCTCTGGGCGTGCTCTAAGGCTTCCTTGTCAAAGGCCTCCTACCTCTATGAGCAGGCGTGCTAACCGAATGCGGGAAGCAGGGAGGTCTTGTAGGTGGGCTGCCTACAAATTCCATAGTGGCCACCACACCCTGGCAGGTGACGTGCGATGCAACCCCTGACCTTCATTTCCCGTTGATCCTGGGAGGGGCGGGGGCCGGGAAGGAGTCATGCTGTGGCAGCGTTAGATCCCGCAGGCTGGGCCGACTTTGCGACTCGTTGGCCTCTGCCTGGGGATGGCTTGGCCTGGGCTTTTCAGGTAAAGGAGCCCCTCTGCTGTTGGCCGGAACGTGGTTGTTGCCTTTGTGTCCGGCCACGAAAGCGACTCTGGTTCCTACGAAAGGAACTAGGTCGAGATCTGTACATGGCCTGGACAGATCTAACTGCCTTCCCGGCGTCCTGAAGTTTGGTGATCACCCTCTCGCAGGCTTCACCAAAAAGGACTTCACCGTTGTAAGGGACGTCTAGGATGTTCTTCTGGACGTTCGGGATAAAACCGGAGACACGGAGCCAAGAGTGTCTCCAGAGACACGCGCCTGATGCTGCAGCTCTGGCCGAAGAGTCTGCAGAGTCGTATGCGGCTCTGAGCACCTGGGTCCCCACATCCAAACCCGTATGGAGAAGGTTCAAAAGCTCCTCCTTTTGACCACCATCGGGCATCTTCTCAACCAGGTCCTGTCCCTGTTCCCACAGTGCGTTCTGAAATTGAACCATGTGGGTGAGGAATTCAGAGACCTGATGGCGCAGAAAGTCACAGCTGGTAGCCTCTGCCAGTACATCCAATTGCTTGGATTCGGGTCCGGTGGCTGTGTGCTCAAGTGCTGAGGTCTCTGAGACCGGTCATGCGAGGCAGTGATGACCAGGGAATCGGCCAGGGGATGGTTCGCCAGATACTGGTCCTACCTCGGGGCCTTGTATAGGCGGTCAGCCTTCTTCGGCACTGCCGGAGTCGAATGCGGACATTTCCACGCAGCCTTGGTGACGTCTGCAAAGGTGTCCACCAAGGGTGACACTACCACAGGCTTTGGGGCTTTCTGCCGAAGGTAGCGGGCAAGGCGCTGTCTCTCGGGGTCGAGCCCTTCAGCATCCCACCCCATATTTTCCTGAATGTGCCTCATGATCTCCGCAAAGGAGGGATCATCCGGAGGAGACCTGGGGAGGTCGTGTGGGTCTGGGGAGGGAATGCTGATGGGAGGAGGAGATCTCGAGCACCCCGAGGTGTCAGATCTAGAATCCTCTGCAGACGTGGTGTACCAGCGTCGTCTGGATCACTTAGGGCTAGGTGACCCTGAAGTGGATCTTGAGGGAGGTCTTCTCCTATCTGAGGATCTGACCCTAGGAGGAGGTGTTGGCTCCTTGGGGGTTGGTGACCTTTCTATGGGCCCCTTGGGTGGAAGAGGGGGCGTAGGCGGTGAATGAATGGGTGGAGGCGGAGCTGGAGTAGGAAGAGGGTGCGTGGCGACCACATCCTTCCTGATGGTGTCCCACCAGAAGGTAAAGAGCTCCTTTACCTCTGCCAAATTCAGGCCCGATGACGGGCCGGGTGCCGGTGGCCTGTCGCCGGGGTTGGGTCCCCAGGGGTCTCCCGCACAGGGGAAGGTTCCTGTGGGAGTCCGACGACTCCGGTGTCACACGCCTGGTCCTCGGGCTGAGTGGTATCCTCCTCCGATGATGCCTTCCGATCGACGTCAGCCGGCGACGGTGGTGCAGTCCTCCTCTCTGGGGTAGCCGACGTCTGTCCCCTGGCCGACGCCCTGGGAGGCGAACGCCTGGCCGGCGACGGGTGTCTTGTTGTTGCCAGCTCCTGGGAGTGCCGGTGATGCCTGGCCGACGTCAGCTGGGCCAACGTCGGGTCTGGCGTCCGTTTTAGGGACGTCAGGTCCTTAGCCTTACGGGGGACCGGGTCCGACCCATGCGGAGGCTGGGACACCGACCTGGCATCAGAGTCCCGACGGCGGGAGGAAGATTTGTGGCGCTCCCCAGACTTAGACAAAGCCTTAGAAGGAGTGGATGAAGCTGACAGCCTGGAAGTCTTGAGAGGCCGAAGGGAGGAGGAGCCGCTGGAGGCTGAGATTGAGCCCTGGAAGGAGAGCGGTCTGACTGCGAGCCGGAGCTTCGGGAGTCCGAGGCCCTCGCCGGGGACCTGGGCCTTTCCTTCTCCCGGCGTTTTTCCCGGTGTTTGTGGGTCTTCCCTGACGACTCCCCCCTGGAGGAAGGTACCCTATCCATGGTCTTTAGTTTCTCCTCCAAGAGAAACGCTTGAAGGGCCTTCTGGCGGCGGATCCTGGTGCAACTGTTGAAGCCCTGGCAGAAGGAGCAGGCCTTGGTGTCGTGTTCCAGGCCTAGACAACGCACACAGGCTGAGTGAGGATCCTTGAAGGGGATATGTTTGCCGCAGGCACACTTCGATGGGTGACCTTCCAGAGAGGTGTTTGGAGAGGACATCAGATGAATCCAAATCCGTATAAGAAAAAGAGAACGTCATAGTTCTGAGTCATCGCACGCTAGAAGGTGACCGAGAGGCCTATGCCTGTGATGTCGAAGAAGCGGAAAATAACTGAGGATTGTGGGGACCGCCTTATGTACTACATGCCTAACGCCGGGTGGGACCGACGTTGGAGGCGTCCCCGCTGAAGACTGCTAGCTAGAAAATTTCCATGGGGTCCTGGCGCCTGGCGGCTTCAGTCCTAATGGTGTAACCTGCTGCAAGAGCTGTATCTCGAAGTAAGATCCAAACTTACCCTTTTTCGGCAACCGCCAGGCAAGACTCCCTTATTGGTTCCTAACCGTGTCATGGGTCTTGGAAAAAAATGTTTCAAAACACGTTTTTTTTTTTTTTTGAACCGATAAGAACCAGTAACCACACACTAAAGTTACACAAGAATTAAACAAATCATCATGCACTGAGATTTGTTCTCGACTTGCCCTTGCAGACTCATCACTGCTCATTGTACCAGGCATTAGATTGGCCATCCCTCTCAACGAGGAGGCAAATAAATGCCATCATGTGGCTATTCCTGACTTTGTCCAACAAACTACTACCCTATATCTGTGACCTGTCTGAACATTCAAAGGGTGCCTATGGACTAAGGAACTCCTCCTTAAGCTACCACGAACAAGGACATGTCTTGGCTCAACTGCCATTAGCTCCTTTTTACCAACTCTTTGGAATAGCATGCAAAAATTACTTAAAATCTCCCTGCTGCCCGACCATTTTATATTTAGGGGTCTGCTCTACAGAGGCCTGAAAATGGCGTGTGATTGTTTCAGGTAAAGCCTTACTCTGCTCAACTGAGTCCCATAACCTCTGTAATCCTGGGTCACCTATTTCCCGTATTGGCCAGTATCCCTTCAGGGCAACCAGCTCCCCCCCTCATCAATGAGTTTTGCAGGGGGCCTCATTCCATTAGGCTGCCCTATTTTCCCCTCTCTACTATGTGTCTGATGCCCTTTCTTCCCACTGCCCTTCTCTATGTCCCTCCCTCCCTGCTCTCCTCACTTGTACTCTATTAGCTACAGCCTGTACATGCTGCACTTTAAATGCCCATATTTGCACTTGCTTTACATGTCTGATTCTTCCAAGTACTGACTTTGTATATTGTAACTGCCTGTAATGATGTCTACTTTTGTATGAAGTGTTGTCTACTGTAAGCAAAAGTGTCCTCTGTGTTCAGGACCATCTTGAAAATGAGCTTGCCCAATGATGTAACTGCCTGGTTAAAGAAAGTTTGATTGATTGATTGACTTGATTGATTGATTCATGCTCATGACATCATTGTTGATTACCAAAAAATATCAGATCACAACATCTTGCTGTCTTCCTTTAACAAATTTTTTTAGAGTCCTGGATAGATTTAAATCTCCTTCTAATTTAAACCCTACGGGTCAACATACCCCTTTCCAACCCTCAATCCAGGTACACCAACCTAAATTTCATTTCAGATTGGTAAAAAGGCAGACAGGATGCCAGCAGTTGTGCCAGATACAAATGGAGGACTCCCAAGAGTGCCACACAACCTTCCTATTTAATCTGCAGACACTGGTGACTTCAAACTATAGGCTAATAAACTTTAAGGGTAAGCACAGACAACAGCACCTCAGAGACTGGTGTGCAAACTGTGCAGACTTTGCACAAATTAACTTTTCTGACATCCTTTCTTTGAATTTGTCCGTGGTCACTGCAACAACAGCCAGATTTCTGATCATTTACTGGACTGGCCTTAAGTGGCTATCATAGTGTTAGTTTGGTCCCACATATGTTTGTAACAATGGATGGCATGTGACATTAGTATATCTAATTATGCAATGTATCTGCTATTACTGGACTCAGAACAAAGGTTATGTCTGTTCTCATATAACCGGTACAACTAAAACTAATAAAAATAAATTTAAAAAATGGAGGGCTCCTCTGGATAGATACCCTGGAGCCCAGATTTCCACAAAATGCAGCTCCTGTCATTGCCACTTCCCTAACACCACTTCTCAGTAAGTCCCCTCCTCCTTAGTGCCATTTGGAAAATGGCCATTGTGGTCTCTATCCATAAAGGGGAGCTTAGAAAGCCTGCTGAAAATTACAGGCCCGTCTCCCTTTTACGTACTGTGCCAAAGAAACAAGAAAGGCTGGTGTACAGCCATTTCCAGGATTCCCTGGAGTTACACTGCTCACAAACTCACTGCTAACATGGGTTCGGAAAGTGTCATGGTACAAACGATGCTCTAGTGAAGTTAACATCTGACATTTTAGAAGCGGCCGAGTATGGGAAGATTACTGGTGCAATTTGTATTGACCTCACCATGGCCTTTGTCCTGGTGAACCATGCACTCCTGCTTGACAAACTTCACTACTGGCTTAGATGATCTGATTTACCATTGGTTCAGTCATTACCTGACTAACTGTAAGCAACTAGTCAGATGGCAGGGTTGTCTCTGTGAACCTAGAGACATAATGGATGTTGTACCACAAGGTTCTACTGTAGGTCCCTTCCTTCTCTCACGTTTCATTAATGATGATGCTTAACAATTGTGTGTGTGTGTGTGGTTCTTACAACTACGTATATGCAGAAGACGATGTACTCTACAGGTCCTTTGCAGATATCAGCTGGATCAACGCACAGCTGGGGAATGCTTTCAACCAGCTGCAAACCTGGCTACTGAGTAACAAGCTAGTATTAAATGAAAGAAAAAAAAAAAAAGTAATTGCATCTGGCCCCCAAACAGTAGGTGCTGAGAGGATGACTCTTCTCAAACTGACTACTTTGGTGGGGTGCTCACCTGGAGGTGGTGAGCTCTCAGAAGCACATAAAGGTTACACTTGACCATGACCAATGTTGCATGCAGACATGGTATTAACTGAAAACTTTGCACCAGAAAGTGGGGTTATTATACGGACTATTCTCCTACCTCTCAAAGGATGCCAGACTAGCTACAGCTAATATCACGCTCCTTCCAGTTCTTCTGTATAGAGCCCCTAATCCTACAATCCCTTCAAGCCACGGAATTTAGGAAACTCAACTGCCTTTATAACAAGGTCGGTCACACTGCAGCTAGTGCCCCCTTCCCCTCAATGGAACACCACTGTGTAGTCCTAGCTGCCCTTGGGTGGCCTTCTTTTACTTTGTGGATGGTGCTCCCATTGCTTTGCTTAACTTTTAAGCTGTTGGAAGTCTTTACATCACCCTCTTGAGGGCGTCCTTAAGCGCAAACACAAGACATCTCTGCTCCAACTCCAGCCCGTTGCTCGAAATCCCCAGGGCTAATACTGCACTTGGTAGGCAGGCCTTCTTCACAGTCCCATCGCTCTGGAATAATCTCTCAAGTGAGTTTCTGAACTGTTACACGTTTGCTGCTTTTAAAAACAAGCTAAAAGACTGCCCCACAATGATGAAACACTGTAGGTGCAACCACTGAGGCTGAACCTTCTGTCACCCCTAGGGGTTTTTGCTGCCCTGCCTGGTGAAGCTTGGTACTCTGTCTGCTGCACTGTGAAATATTTATGACTTATGAAGCCTGAACTCCTTGCGTTCTCTATTCTTATAACCAAAGTAACTTTCATTTTACTTTGTGACCTGTAAATGTTATGTCATAATCAAATGTAATACATTTCTATTTATAAAGTAGTTATATAAGAACTAATCATAACAGTAGATCTTCGAGAGGAGCTTTTGCAGCAGGTAATACCATTAGGACTGAAGCCATCAGGCGTCAGGACCCCATGGAAAATTTGTAGCTAGCAGTCTGAGGGCAGGGGACCGCCCCCGAAGTCCGCTCCGCCTGACGTCAGACGTGGTATAAAGGGGCGGTCCCCTGGCGCCACCTCAGTTCTCCTGCCAGAGACCCGGCTAGAAATAGAGTTGGAGAACCGTGCAGGAATTCCCCACCATGGTCTGGTGATCAGGTACCCAATGAAACTATCCTGGGGGATGGAGGGTGGGAAAGCCACCTGCTGCAAGAGCTCCTCTCGAAGATCTACTGTTATAGTAAGTTCTTATGTAACTGCACTATCTGTCTTTGAGGGTGGAGCTCTTGCAGCAGGTAATACCATTAGGACTGAGTCCCAAGCAGTAGCCAAGGATAGGCCCAGGTCCGATAGAGTAGTGGGATATATGCTGAAAAGGCTGATGAAAGGCATCAAGAGAAAAAGGCCTTGCAGGACTGCTAGTCTGAAACCTGCTCTCCTTCTGGATGTGATGTCCAGGCTGTAGTACCTGATGAAGGTGTGGACTGAAGTCCATGTGGCAGCAGCACAGATAACGGCTGAAGAGATGTTCTTCAGGGCTGCAAAAGAAGATGCCACAGCTCTGGTAGAATGGCCCCTAATAGCACCTGGGAGAGGTCTGTCATGGAGCCGGTAACAGAACGTGATGTACTGTACTAACCAATGGGCTAGTGTCTGTTTAGAAACAGGAGCTCCCAGCATTCACTTAGCAAAAGAGACGAACAACTGGTCCGACTGTCTTGAGGAGCGGGTCCTATGGAGGTAACACCTCAAATACGATGAACATCCAAGGTGTGTAACAGTGCTTCACCCTGGTTAGAAAATTTTGGATAGTATACTGGAAGGTTGATGTCCTGGTTAAGGGTCAGTACGGACACCACCTTCAGCATAAACTTAGGGTTCGTGTGAAGATTCACCCTGTCCCTTTGAAAGACTATGTAAGGTTCTTTACACATCACAACCTGGAGCTCAGAGACCCTTCGAGTAGAGGTAATGGCTACCAAGAGGAGAGTCTTCCATGAGAGGAAGTGCAGCTCACAAGAAGCTGCCGGCTCGAAGGGAGGAAGTGTGAGTTTTCCAGTACAAAAGGAAGATCCTAAGGAGGAACGATGTCCGTCTTGGGAGGTCTGACATGTAATACCCCTCAAAGGAAGGTTTTGCAGTCATTAAGCTGTGCCAGAGATTTGTCTCCTATCGGGTCATGATATGTGGAGGCAGCACACATGTGCACCTTGACTGAAAAGTATCTCAATCCTAAGTCCAGAAGGGGACGGAGATACTCTAGCATGTGCCTAGCTGGACAACCCAAGGGATCTAAGGCGTGGGCCGAAGCCCACAGGCAGAAGCGTTTCCATTTCAGAGCGTACATGGCTCTGGTGGAAGGCTTCCTCGCTGCAACCAGAATTTCCGCCACCCTGCTTGACACTCCTAGTCTCTCTTCCGCTAGGACTGCAGGAGCCATGCATGCAGATGAAGAGATTGAAGAGCAGGATGGACGAGAGTCCCCTGTTCTTATGAGAGCAAGTGGGTGGAGAGTGGCAACTGAACTGGAGGTTCCAGGGACAGTTGCTGGAATAACGGAGACCAGATTTGGCGAGGCCATAGAGGGGCCACCAGAATCATTCTGGCTCCCTCTGACTGCAATTTGAGAAGTACTCTCTGAATGAGGGGAAAAGGAGGGAAGGCGTAAAGGAACTTTCCTGTTTAAGAGAGGGACAATGCGTCTTGCCAGAAAACACCAGGCCCTGGAGTGAGCAAGCAAACATTGTGCAGTTTGGCGTTGCACGGGGACGCAAAGAGGTCCAACTCTGGATGGCCCAACTGATCGAAGAGGTCGTCTGCGACATCTTGGAGCAGTTCCCACTCGTGATTCAGAGAGGTACAGCAACTGAGACTGTCTGCGAGAATGTTCTGGACCCCTGGCAGGTGAACTGCGATGAGGTCCAAACTGTGTTCTACTGCCTAGTCCCATACTCTCATGGCCTCCCTGCAAAGGGGCTACGAGTGAGTTCCCCCTCATTTGTTGATGTAGAATACTACCAGTGTGTTGTCTGCACCAGAAGAGGACCCGTCGAAAGCTGGTCTCTGAATGCAGATAGTGCATTTGAGCACTACTCTCATTTCCACAACATTGATATGTAGAGAGCTCTCTGTGATAGCCCAAGACCCCCGGGTCCTGAGATCCCCTAGATGAGCCCCCCAACCTGACAGAGAGGCATCTGTGGTTAGAGTCTGAAGAGGCTGGGGTCTACAAAAGGAACTCCTCCCTCTAGACTGTCCTGGTGGATCCACCATTCCAGAGAACGATGGACTGCTCGACAGATCTGGATTCATAGATCCAGATTGTCCACCGATTGGTCCCAATGCACCCTGAGGTGCCACTGAAGAGTCCTCATATGGAGTCTGGCTAAGGGAACTGTGGCGATGGCCGCCGCCATGTGTCCCAACAGCTGCAGGACCACCTGGGCAGGGGAGGAGGGGGTTCTTTGAAGCCCTCTGGCCAAACCCTGAAGGCGATCTGCCCTGTCCAGAGACAGAAAGGCTTTCCCCTGTTCGGTGTCGAGGACAGCTCCGATGGATTGCAGTCATTGTGTCGGCCAGGGGTGCGACTTCGGCCAGTTGATAGTGATGCCCAGGGGGGAAAACAGAGCCTATGTCTCTCTAAGGGTGATTAGGAGCTCCTCCTCTGACTGTGCGGAGAGGAGCCAATCGTCCAGGTAGGGGTAGACGAAGAGGCCTCTTCTACGGAGAGCCGCTGCTACCACTGCTAGGCATTTGGTGAAGACCCTGGGAGCTGAGGAGAGGCCAAAGGGCAGAACCCTGAACTGGAAGTGCTCGTCTCTTTAGCTGAATCTCAGAAACTTTCTGTGGGACTTCAGGACCTTGATATGCATGAAGGCAGATTCCTGCATATCTAGGGAGCACAGCCAGTCTCCTTGCTGAAGCAGGGGGAAGAGGATTGTCAGGTGACCATACGAAACCTCTGGTACTTCACTGAGAGGTTGAGCTCACTCAGGTCCAGAATGGGATGAAGGTCCACCATTTTCTTCGGGACAAGGAAGAAACGGGAGTATAAACCTCTCGCTTTATGGGCCTGTGGGACCCTTTGAATGGCTCTTTTCTCTAGGAGCTGTTGGATCGCCACTCCTAGGAGAAGACTGTGATCCGGTGGACAATGGGACATGGGGGGGGGTTGTCCGGTGGGATAGAGGTGAACTCTATCTAATACCCTTTCTGAATGGTATCTAGCACCCATTGGTCTGCAGTGATACTGGATCATTCGAGCGGGTAAAGCACAAACCGCCCTCCTACCTACTCGGTCAGCCTGTCCCCGAGGGGAGGGGGCGGCAGAAGGAGTCAGGCAGAGGGGGTGGTGGGGGCCTGGGCCCTGGGAGCTTTAGGCTGTGCTGGATCCTGGGAACCTTGAGGGGCAGGGTGACCCTGCCTCTTGAATCCCTTACCCTGGGACTGTTTGCCGCTTTGTCCTTGCCCTTGACCTCGACAAAAAGGACACTGGCAGGGTTCTTGAGGCTGGGACTTGTACACTTGGTGTACATCCTCCACTGCTCTCCCTGACTCCTGAAGCTGTTTCACCATCTGTTCCACTTCAGGGCCAAACAAAACAGGTCCCTGAAAATGAGAATCTAGAATGGATTCCTGAAGATCTGGTTGGAAACCTGTACGTCTGAGCCAGGACTGCCGTCTCATACAGATTCCTGAGGCGGCGGCCCTGGAAGCCATATCTATGGCGTCATTAGAACACTGGAGGACATGCTTGTCCACATCCAGGCCTGACTGGGCACAAGCTAAAATCTTGTGTTTGGAGTCAGGGTCAGGAAGGGTCTCTACTAAGTCCATGGTCTTTCTCCACAGGGATTGCTGGAAGGAGATCATATGAGCCATAAAGTTCAGTGACCTGATGGTCCCAGTAGCAAAGGAGAAGAACTTACGGCCCCAGCTATCTGGTTTCTTGGAAACAGGGTCGGGAGGTTGGGAGCTTGTATTATGGTTGAGCTCCTCTCCTGTGGGCAGCCGTAAGGACTAACGAGTTAGCTTTGGCTGTTCTGCCAGGTAAGGTTCTGATTTGGGAGGCTTATAGAGCCTGTCCACCTTCCTTGGAACCACCGGGATAGAGGATGGTGTGTGCCAAGTGAGGTGAGTAACATCCTGGAAGGGCTCCACAAATGGTGGGATCACCAAGGGCTTTGGTTCCTTTTCTCTAAGGAACTTAGCCAGGCGTTTATACTCTGGGTCTAGGTTCTCGGTATCCCACTCAAATATGGTCTGGATGTGCCTCATGATGTCAAGGAATGAGGGATCATCCAGAGGGAACCGCGGAGAATACTAATATAGTAACATATTAAAATGCCAGCAGAATAGACCTAACGGTCTTTCGTGTCTGCTTGTTTGGTCAGCCCCCACCCTGGGAGCTGACCTTGCTGCCCCCCTCGCCTTCTCTGGCTTCTCCCTTCCCAGTTCCGGATATTCTCACTGCACTGGATTTTGCTTCCAGAACCCTTCCCCTGTACCTGTCCCACCCCCTCTTGAACCCCTCCATCGTCTCTGCCTCCACCAGCCCCCTGGGCAGCACATTCCATGGTTCCACCACCTCTCAGTGAAGTAGCACATCCTCCTTTCTCCCCTGAATCTTCCCTCCAGCTTCCACCCATGCCCTCTACTTGCCCCCTCCTCTTTCCTTCGAAGCACCCTGACTGCTCCTCCCCTATTTACCCCCTTCATGTACCTGAAGACCTCTATCATGTTCCCCCGGTCCCTTCTCTCTTCCAATGTGCATATATTTAGCTCTTCGAACCTCTCCCCATAGGTCCTGTCCCACAAGCCCCAAATCATTTTGGTTGCCCTCCTCTGGACCCTCTCCAGGAGAATTCTTAGGTTCTGGCAAGGGAAGATAAAAGCCTCTGTCCAAAGTATCTGAGTCTACGCCCGCCTCATCCGCGGATGATATGATGGGTGGGGATGAAGGAAATGGGGATGAAGGCCGCTTCCTTCGTTTCTCTTTTGGATGTGGACTTGGGCGCTCATCCTGGTTCCCCTGAGGCTCTGGCGTAGGAGGGAGACCCATGGGTGGTGAGGAGGGACCTTGTCCGGAGGTCGGTATAAAAGGTCCCCTTTTACAGTGTTTCACCAGGTGGTAAAAAGGTTACCTATATCTGCCACTGGTGCCGGCTCCGGGTCGGAGGGGCCTGGCGTCAGATCCTCAGGAGTTGGCATCCGGGGGTCTGGAACCCCTATTGGAGTGGCAGGCGCCGGGTCGGGAACCCCGGCAAACGGTATCCAGTGTGGCCTTGTCAGGGGAGGGGCAGATGACTAATCCTCATCTGGCGACCGCCCCGTGTCTGGTGTCGGGGAGCGAGTTTTCGGGGTAGGTGATCGGCTAGGTGGGCGCTTGTCTGTTGGAGGGCGCTCCTGGCCTGGGGAGGAGGCGTCCGAGCCCGGGTGACCTCCTGCCTACCGGAAGGTTCTCTGGAACGTTTCCTCTTCTCCAAGGAACTCGGCCCGTCCTGAGCCCTGGGCACGCCTTCCTGGGTCAACCCTGCGGTTTCTGGAGGTCGATGAGGTCAGGGAGGTAGAACGGTGTCCCACTGAGGCCGACTCCCGGTAGTGTCCCTGGGGAGGGGCAGGAGTGGACTTGGAGGAGAGGGAAGGTTCAATTGGCAGGACCGGAACCAAACCATACCTCTTGTTGGATGAAGAAGACGATGCCTGTTTGGCTGGTGACCTAGGGCGGGATTCAGACCTGGCCCGATCCGTCTCCTTGTGGTGATGCTTCCTCCTGGAGGACCTATCTTTAGGTGGGGATTCTCTAGCGGGAGAGGATGAGCTGGCCCCCCGAACCTCGCTACATGGCTGTAAGCTTTTTCTCCAAAAGGAAAGTTTTGAGGGCGCGAGCTCTTCTGGCATGCGTCTCTTGGTTGAACGTCTTACAGTGAGTGCAGGAGTCAGGCTGGTGTTCCAGGCCTAGGCAGATGAGGCAGGCCGTGGGGCCATCTTTGGCTGGGATCTGCTTCCCACACGCACACTTAGACTTTTGCCTCGGTGGTGAGGGTGACAACATAAACAAGGCAAAAGTAATAATTTGGTTAAAGAAGAAAACTACTTATCTGACGTTCGAAGCTGTCGACTGCTGAGAGAGGCATCCAAGGACCTGAACTACGCGGGTCGACGGTGGGAAAAGAACTCAGGTGGCCCTCCTTTATACCATGCCTGACGTCGGGCATAGCCGACATCGGGGGTGGTCACCTGCCTCAGACTGCTAGCAACAAGTTTTTCGTGGGGTCCTGATGCCTGACGGCTTCAGTCCTAATGGTATTACCTGCTGCAAGAGCTTTACCCACGAAGACAGATCTGTGTAATCCAAGTTGTGTACTTAACCAGTGACACTGCGCTCTCCTCTCCTAGAAAGAACTTGTGCAATTTTACCCACTGAATGTACATACTAGGGGCAGGATTCACAAAAGGGATGCATTGCAGATGCTCCGCATACCGCCAGTAATGACATGTGGTGCATCTGGAGGGGCTGTGAAGGGGGTCTGCCCATGCACACTGGGCGCAACCCCATTCACAGCTCTATTCCATGGCGCATTCCCGGGGCAAGCCCGGGGATGTGCCAAAGAAAGGTAAGTCTAGAAATTCCAGACTTAAGTGGGTGGCCACCCACAGGCAGGCTGCCGTAATGCAGGCAGCAGCTTGGTAGCCTGCCCACCCTGGCAGTCCAGTGTGTCCCCCTCCTGCCTCAAGACCCCATAATCAACCACTGTCAGTGGCGGTATGACAATTAACCCCCACAAGCCCCGGTGCATGCAGCTCCTTGCGGGCGGTATCATGAACTCAGACAACCCCCGCCCCAAGTCCCTGTAAACTGGCCGCTCCTTCAGCCGAATGACAGAAGTCAGCACCCTCAAACCCCGTGAGCCATTCTCCTGCGGCGGTAGTAGTGATGCTGTGGTCCCTCACTGCCAGCACCCATTTAAGCCGTCTCCATGGCAGTCGGACGATACGGCACTTCTCATCCCAGCAGGGTCCCACTGTCTTGGCGGGCAGCTCAACTCACCCACATACGCCACGGCCGCCTGTTAACAGAGCTGTTCGAGAACGACAGCTACCGTACTACCCAAACCCTCTGGTCCATGGGCGCCGGGTAGTACGGCAGCTGTAATTCTCAGACAGCTCTGTCAGCAGGCGGCCGTGGTGGTATGCGGGTGGGTTGAGCTGCTCGTCGATAGTGGGACCCGCTGGGGGAGGGGTGGGTTGGGGTGCTGCACCATCCGACCGCTGCGGAGGCAGCTTTAATGAGTGCTGGGGCAGACCGCAGCATCACTACTACCGCTGCAGAGGGCAGCTTACCGGGGCTTGTGGGGTGCTAACTTCTTTCATTCTGCTGCAAGCAGCGGCTGCTAACAGGGCTTTGGGGGTTGTCGAGTTCTGCCATACCGCCACAAGGAATGGCATGTATGGGGGCTTGGGGGGTTGTCTGATTACAGTGCTATTGCCGCAAGGAGAGGCATTCACCGGGAGCTTGGGATGGGCTTATGCAATGCCCACGGTGAGCGGCAGTTCATGGGGCTGGGATCAGGCCAGGAACGGGTGGAGGTATCTACAAGTCGGCACATTTCGCCGGGGCATCCCTGCAGGTGCAGTGCAAATGGGGCCATAATGGTATGCTAATGGCCCATTTGCGTCATGCATGCCTAATGGCCTCATTTGCATGCCCCTGGCTGTGGATCGCGTTTTTGGGTGCAGGATTTCACAGCCTGACATGGGGGATGCACCGGCGCAGCCTGGGATGCCCTGGCGCATCCTGGGCGGGGCACACCTGAGCCATTCACAGAGGGGATGCGCCGAGGGCATCTCCCTGCGTCTCCTGTGAATCGTCCATTTTGCACTCAGTGCATCTCCCCTGCGCTGGGGCAGCCAAGAGGTACTGAGCGCATCTTCTTTGTGAATCCTGCTCCATGAGTGAAATGTGTAGTATCGCCTTCTGTCTTTACACTGAACAGGACACTGGAATGGTGGTCCCTGAAAAGGGGTAGGTTATCTCAGTGGGCTCATCTGATTATCAAAATTCAAATAAACAGAAAGAACAAATAGAGATGAAAGGCAGAAGAGAAAGGGAACTGGCAACATTGGATTAGAACCAGACAAGATGAAAACATGTAGCAAATAAATCAAGACTACAGGAGTGCTTTTATCTGAAAGAAGAAAAATGTAATGGGGGTGACATGAAGCTTTTGTTGTTGAAAAATGCAGTACATCCCTACACAAATTATTACCAGACAAAAAACAAAGATTAAAACTGACACAACTGAAGGTGAAAGTGCCCTGAGGAGGCAATAAAGGATAAAAATGCTGTTGAATGTACAGCAACACAAATTTTTGTGTGACAGAGGTAGGAGAAGATAAAAAAAAAACATAACCCCAGGGCACTGTCTTAGATTAAGAAATGCGTTGGGGAGGGGAACATAGCCCATGCCATCATAGCTAAACAATGGAATGTTCACCCATAAAGGAAAGAACAGTTACAAAAGAACTTAACCGTAACAATATCTCTTCGAGAGAATCTCTTGCATTACTTCACACCTATGGAACATAAGCCGCCAGGCTCTATGACCACATGTAAACTTTTTGCCAAACAGTACTACCGGGGCCGCCCATGAGGATGTCTGATGTCATCCCCCCCCCCACCACATAAACGTGGGCAGCCCTGACTCTACTGAGTCCCTGCACACGCCCCGCTGGTGATCAAGCACGAAGGACCTCACCGTACGGAACCAGGAGGAAAAATTTGGAATCTACCCATAAGCCAAGGGAGAACAGAACGGGAAGGCCTGTTAAAACAAAAAGGCCACTGAAATATATCCCCAACATCCTGAAAAGGGGTCTGGCCCAAAGGCCACCCTCTAATAATAATAAGCTTTATTTCACAAAAGTGCCTTCAAAACATCCAGGCGCTTTACAAAAGATTAAAACAACTGTGATAAAATCAATAAATAGAATACGAAACTAACATAGTCTGACGAGGTTTACTCATTCAGTACCATTAATGTCCTGGCACCATAAAAAAGTTTTTAACACATGTTTAAAACCTCCCGCAGTTGTGCGCTTCTGCAGCCAACGGGGTAGAGAATTCCAGAGGGTAGGGGCCAGATAGATAAATGCACGGGCCCCAGAGGACTTCAAAGACACCCTCAGAATCTCCAGCAACCCATCGGCTGAACGGAGCTGTCACACGGAGCGATAGGGAAGAAGAAGCTCTTTCAAGTGGTCAGGGCCAAGTCTATGTAGGGCTTTATAAGTCAGTAAACCAACTTTAAAGGTGATCTGCAATCGAATCGGCAGCTAGTGCAGACTGTGCAGCACAGGAGTGCTATGAGAACTTCGAGAAGTCCCCGTGAACGATCATGCTACTGCATTCTGCACTAGCTTCAGGCGGCGGATATCAACCCCAGAAAGCCCTAAGTACAGGGAGCTGCAGTAATTAAGGCGCAAGGTCACAAAGGCATGACACCAGAGATCATAAAGTCAGCCCGCCATCAAGCACCACCCCCAGGTCCTGCACCCATTCAGAGGTAAGGATCTGGGAGCCCCCCAGATAAATTCCGGAGGGCTGACCAGTCCTCAACTCCTCTAGCCAGCGGCCCAGGTCCACAACCATCACCTCAGTCTTTCCTGCGTTCAGCTATAGCCAGCACGAATTCATCCAGTCCTGGATTTCAGCAAGGCAGTTGTTAAATACTGAGAGAGCGCTATGTTGGTCAGGTGCAAAAGACAGATAGAACTGGGTAACATCAGCATAGCAGTGAAACCTCAGCCCATACAGTCTTACAATGTCTCTGAGGGGCAGTATATACACTGTAAACAACATGGCGGACAGCAATGAGCCCTGAGGAACACCACATGACAGAGGGAATAGGTCCGAGGAAAAAATCCCAGAAACCACTCTGAGTTCTGCCAGTAAGGAAAGATGTAAACCACCTGAGGACCTTACATGTCAGGCCACAGATGGACTTCAGATGCCCAAGCAATACCCCATGGTCGACAGTGTCAAAGGCTGAAGAGAGATCAAGGAGCACCAGAATGGAACAGCTTCTCTAGTCTCTCGCCATCAGGAGATCATTGAGCACCCGAACCAGCACGGTCTCAGCACTATGCCTCTTTCGAAAACCGGACTGGAGAGGTTCGTAGATGTTATGGATGTTCAAATGGTTCTCCAATTGTACCGCTACTACTTTCTCAATAACCTTCCCTATGAAGGGGAGGTTTGAGATTGGTCTGTAGTTGGTCAGAGAGTCTGGGTCCAGAGAAGCTTTCTTCAGGAGGAGTGTTACAAACTGCCTCCTTCAGGGAGCTTGGAAACTCACCCGAATCAAGGGAGCACCAGACTATCTGTACCAGCACTGGGCCGATAACATCACAACGTCCCATAATCAGGGAGGTTGGACCCGGATCCAAACTACAACACATAGGGCGCGTGCTCTGGACAATCCGCATGACATCCGCAAACTCTAGCATGTCAAAGGAACTCCAGGAAGCGTAGGGTGGAGTGACCAAGCACCAATCACCAGCATCCCCCACACAGCAAGTCAAGAGGATCTTCGACCTCATGTCGAACACCTTATTCGCAAAGAGTCGAGCAAGCTCATCGTACTCCGCTTGCGAAAAAGGTCTTTGGAGCTGCAGACAGGTTAGGTTGCACAACCTGTCCACAGTTTGTAAGAGCTGAGCTGGTCGATTCTGGTTGGCAGCGATCTCCCCAGACAGGAATTCTGCCTTCTTACAGGAGATCACTGATTAGTAGGCCTGATAATGCTCTACCAATCTAAGGTGGTTGGCCTCCAGGTCGGATTTCTGCCAAGGTCGCTCTAACCTCCGTCCTAGTTGCTACAGCTCCATCAAAGACCTATCAAACCAGGGGGCCCGAGGGTGAAGGGGGAGAGGACAAACAAGAATGGGAGCAATCAAGTTCAAAGCCACAGAGATGGCCTTATTATAG
Source organism: Neoceratodus forsteri (assembly GCA_016271365.2). NCBI lineage: Eukaryota > Metazoa > Chordata > Ceratodontiformes > Ceratodontidae > Neoceratodus > Neoceratodus forsteri. The sequence goes on along the minus strand of CM028133.1, from coordinate 75,972,803 downwards.
GCCAAGACCAAGGTCTCTGGACTCATGCTGGCCACAGGAAACTCCAAGAGGTCAATCACCGCCGTCAGGCTTCTGGGCTCACCTCCCATAAAGGTCGGTAACTGAGTATCTCCACAGGGGCAGGACTATTGGGGGGGGGGCAAAAGTTGAACCTCACGGTGTAGTGATCAGACCAGCTGACAGGTTCCACCCCCAAATTGGAGGCCTCAATCCCCAGGAGGAAAACCAAATCAAGAAAGTGGCCGTGTTGATAGGTGGCAGCGGTAACAATCTGTGTAAGGCCCAGTGATGTCATCAGCAGAAGGAAGTGCTGTCCAAATTGTGAGAGTCTTTCGTCGACCCAGGTGTTAAAGTTGCCCAAAACCATCAGTCTGGGCGACTCCAACGCCATGTCGACCACAAAGTCCGCTACTTCCTGTAGGAATCGCTTCTTGTCCCCAGGTGGATGGCAGACAAGGGCTACCTACAACCTACACCTTGTGAAAGGGTTGACTCCCCCAATCTTGCTAAGTACTGTATATTGTAAAGGAGTACTGATAAGAACACATGTGTTTGGACAATCATAACAAGACTGTTCCTGTCTGTCTGAGAGTGTTGTATGTTCGTTACATTTGATGGGCTGGCCACCCACATTGTAAATTTTTTTTTTGGTGCTTGTACTGTATTGGTTAATAGTCTGTATTAATTTCCTTATAGCATGTCATAAGAAGAAATCAAGTTGTTTTCCTTTACAAATGAATATAGGTTCAAATATAATTAGGTGAAAGTAAAGCCGGCCTATTTGTTTTAAATATGGTAGTTTCAGTATCAGCTTCAAGTATAAATTAAAAGAAATAACACAAGTCCCTGTTTAATTTGTGTGACAACAGGCCCCTTTTTGCTTGGTGTTTTACAATTGAAAACAGCCCCTGTAGGTAATGCCAAAACCCGCAGCCCAGAGAAACAGAAATAAGTCTTTCTCCTCGGTGAAGCGACAATGGACCCAGGGCTATTCTAGTTTTCTCATGGAAGTGCACACTGTTACGCTGAAAACCAACCGCTCGTTCTTTTTTTTAAAGTAAAAAGAAATGCTGGTCTGTGGTTTGTCCTAAAAAAGAGAGACGGAACAAGCAGCAGCTTGTAGCTGGGTGTATTGAGGAGCCGCCACCAGGGGAAAGCAGTTTGGAATTGAGCTTTTCCCTGCGGCGGTGCGGCTTCTCGGGCTAGGTTCCCCACATTCTGCTGTCTAGTGAATGAGCACTTTCATGCACTTCTACAGTCTCCGTTCAGCAAGAGCGTTTATATTTGAGTAGCAGACTAGTACCTTTGTCCTACCCCGTAACTCACAGGTAGTTTTTCCTGAATTTAGGTACCTAAATGTCCGTTACTTACAGAAGGGGGTTCTATGAAGCCTAGAATCTATGGCAAAGTCTCTCATTGTACCTCCTCAGCAGTGTGTAGTTATAGAGCTGGCCGGCCACTTTCTGTCTATTCTTATTGCTGCTACTGCTGGGGGCGGTGCTTCAGAGAACACCTCAAAATTAAAACTGGATCTAGATTAAATAAATGTATTATAATGAAATGTACGTAATACTATGAGGACATAGATGCTGTTTTTGTTCCTAAACAATTTTTATTTGTGTAAAATAATGAAGTTTAAGAGAAACCATTGAATGAATGGGTGAAGCTAACACATCACATGGGCAAATGCCTGTATATAAAAGAAGTATCTGTACTATTAGTCAGTTGAGAGGAGGGTGTTGATGGTGAAACACCTAGTCTAGCTAGCCCTTTCTAGCTAGATGACTGATGTGGAATTTGCTGTTAATTATGGATATACGCTTCTCTTTGATTTCTTTATTAGATTTTATTTTCGCAATTCAAGTCCGTTTTATTTTGTTCTGTTGTAAATAATTAAATAAATCTTTGGACAGTATTTTTTGCTCAAGCTACTACTGCCTCGTAGTCCATTATTTCCACCCACGGCCTTTCACACATGGTGGCAGTGGTGGGATTCAGTGAGACGACCTACTGGAGGGTCTGATATAGGACCCAGATGGACTAAATGCAACAGGACAAGGCGGAGAATTATCAAGTATCCAGGCAAGCTACAAGGTCCGTGGTGACATGACTACAATTACCTCTATTACCTGGTCTGGACCCTGCAGTCTGGAGAAAGGAAAAGAGAAGAGAAGCAGAAAGTGAAAGAATGGCGGATGACAAGCCAGTGGAAGGTGCACAAGCTGGTGGGGGTAAATTTGAGGAAGATCTTTCCCCGGAAGATTCCAGTGGCCTACTCCGGTGGTTGTGTATCAGACAAGTAGAGATAGAAAAACAGAGAGACATAGATCGAAGAGAGTATGAGGCTCATTGGGTAGATACATTGCGGGCCATCAAGATGATGAGTAATACCAGGCCCCCTCCTTCACAAGGAGGGGCACATAAGGACATAAAATTAGTAAAGTTGGCTGAGACAGATGATATTGAAGCCTACATAATGACATTTGAGAGGGTTGCAACAGCATGTAATAGGCCTCGAGATCAGTGGGTGATTAGACTGGCAAGGCTCAATTAGCCTATAGTCACATAGATATATTCCATGCTAATGAATATGATCGGGTTAAACAGGCTATACTAAAACAGTATGATATCAGCACTGGGACTTACAGACAAAGGTTTAGAGCATATAGATTCCAGACTGCTGATAATGCCCGAGATGCTTTTACCCACTTAAAAGACTTACGCATTAAATGGTTGCAACCAACAACTAGAACAGTTGATCAGATCATTGAGGCTATCATCTTGGAACAATTCATTCGGATTCTCCCACAGGACATCCAATTATGGGTTAAAGAACATCGCCCAGAAACTGCAGAAGTGGCCATCCGTCTTGCTGAGGGCTACCTAACAAAAAGACCGCATCGACACAGAGAGGGGAAAAAAACTCAGACAGCTCCGGCTACGGTAAGACCTATTGTCCATATTTCAAGTACTAACCGTTCCGGACCCCAATCGACTAACAGAACTGAGAAAGTCCATAACCCAGAGATAATATGTCATGAGTGCAAAGGGAAGGGACACACTGCAAGGTTCTGCCCCAAGAGGAAAATAGAGCATGCACATCTGACCCTTGCCAACTGGGGTCAGTATATAGTACCAGTACAGATTGGGGAACAAGTAGTCTCTGGGCTCATAGATTCTGGGAGCAAGCAGACTTTGGTACATGCCTCTTTGATGGGAGCAAAGACTGTAAAAGGAAGGTCGACAACAAAAGTGATATGCATACATGGGGACACACGTCAATATCCATTACAGGAGGTAGCACTACGAATAAATGGGCAGAACCAAACTATGAATGTGGGTGTGGTATCCCATCTACCTGTACCAGTAATAATCGGTCATGACTTTCCCCATTTTGACACTTTGTTTCACACTGGTATTAGTGCAGTAGTCACCAGAGCACAGGAAAAAAAGGAACAGCTCATGGAACATTTGTTTCCTTTTGACACAGAGATTTATGGAGCTCCTGGAAAAGATAGAAAATCCAGAAAAAAATGAAAAAAAAAAACAATGGACAATATGTCACAGAAAGGACATTACAGAAAAGGTTTCTGGGTCCCCAATGATGATGGCAAAGATTTTAGGAAGGCACAAACTGAGGATGAATCTCTAATTTCTTTTCTTTCACAGGTTGGACCAGCCATTGAAGGAACTCCAAAGGAGTATAAAATAGTGGATGATTTATTGTACAGAGTATGTGCTAATCCTAAATCTGGAGAAACAATAGAACAGCTACTAGTACCCAAGATCTATAGAATGAAATTACTAGAAATTGCCCTGACATTCCCTTAGCTGGTCATTTGGGAAGGGACCGTACCCTGAGCCGTTTACTACATCGTTTCTATTGGCTGGCATCCACGAACAAGTAGCTGAATATTGTAAGAGTTGTGGAGAATGCCAGAAAATAGCTAAAATTGGTAGTAAAGACATGGTACCCCTACTTCCTGTGCCACTAGTTAGTGAACCGTTCGAGAGAACTGCCATGGACGTAGTAGGTCCCTTGCTGAAAGTGCTAGAGGGAACCGCTTTATTTTTGTGGTAGTAGATTATACCACCAAATATCCAGAAGCTATTCCTCTATGCACTGTGACTGAATCCAAAACAACTGATGAGCTGGTGAAAATTTTCAGCTGTGTGGGTATACCAAGGGAAATATTAACTGATAGAGGTTCCAACTTTTGTTCAAGTTTGTTGAAGCACTTATATCAAACCCTTAAAATCAAGGCCATATTTACCACTCCATCCACAAACAGATGGCTTGGTAGAACGCTTCAACCAGATGTTAAAATCCATGTTGAAGAAATATGTTCAGGAAGAAGGGAATAAGTGGGATATGTTTTTGCCATATGTAATGTCTGCCTACAGGGAGGTGACCCAAACCTCTACTGGATATTCCCCCTTTCAATTGTTATATGGTCGCAACCCCAGAGGTCCCTTAGACATTACTAAAGAGGAATGGGAAGAGAGGGAAGTACAGAAAGAAACTATGCCATTGGAATACTGTCAACAATTACGGGCACGATTAGAAAATATGTCCTAAAAGCACATCAGGCTAATGCAGAACACCAGTTAAAACAAAAGGTGTATTATGATAGAGGAACAGGACAAAAAGAATTTGGAGAGGGAGATAAAGTGCTACTTCAATTACCATCTTCAGAGAAAAAGTTACATATGAAATGGCAGGGTCCATACAAAGTAATAAGACGTACTAGACTGGTAACCTATGAAATAGAAGAAAACAATTACTCACCTTAGTAATTATATTTCTTCTAATGGAGTCTTGCTGTATTCTGACTATTGCAGTTAGCCCCAGCCTTTAAACTGCCCCAGAGAACAAAGGGTTAACTTTCTATGCAGAGCATAGAATGCTGAGCTTGAGCTCGGTTGAGGTCTCTGTCTGTAGCACTTTGAAATCCAACCGTCAGATTCTTATCAGCAAAAAACTCACTAACTATCCTATGTGGACATTGTAAAATTTTTACCAGCCAACTGGCAACAAGAGTTTTGAATTCCCAAGGAAGACTCAAGTCAGGAAACCCAAAACCAAAAACCAATCCAAATAATAATAATAATAAAACAAACACCCAAACAAAAAGAGGAGGGTGTAAAGAAGCACCCCTGAGGTGCAACACTTCCCAAAAACAGGTTCTGAGAGGGGAGGCAGGAAGGGAGGTCAGAATACAGCAAGACTCCAACAAAAGAAACATAATTACTAAGGTAAGTCATTTTTTCTTCAAACAACATGAAGTCTTGCTGTATTCTGACTATTGCAGACTACCAAGCAGTAACTCCATGGAGGAGGGACAGAACCTACTTTGGGAATAGGCTCTGAAGTACTGCTGTGTCAAACCGAGCATCACTCCTAGCCTGGATATCCAGAGAGTAATGCTTGGTAAAGGTATGGACTGTTTTCCAGGTGGCTGCTTGACAAATTTCTAAGAAACAGCTGTACCTCTGGTGGAGTGAGCCCTCAGGCCTGAGGGTGGAATTTTTCCTAGTTTCACAAAGCAGAATTGTATACAAGACACAATCCACCTGGCAACAGTTCTCTTGGTGGCAGGTTTGCCCTTTCCCACTTCTCCATAAGTGAGGAACAACTGGAGGGAATCAAACCTGTGACCCTTGGTACGCTCTATGTAGTAGCTAAGGGCCCTTTTAACATCTAAACTGTGTAGCCTCCTCTCTCCTGAAGAAGAATGATCAGTGAAGAAAATAGGAAGAGACAGACTGATTCAAGTGGAAATCTGAAACCACTTTGGCCAAGAACCTTCTATTAGTTCTAATGACCACTGTATCCCTATGAAAGGAGATAAAATCAGGTTCCATTGACAGGGCTTGCAATTCACTGATAAGTCTGGCAGAGGTAATGGCTACTAAAAACACAATTTTTCAAGTCAAATACTTAAGCTCTGCTGAGGACATAGGTTCAAAGGGAGGTTGCATAAGTTGAGCAATGCAAACATTTAAGTCCCAGGCAGGGGCAGGGTCCCTAAAGGGAGGACTGGTATGAAGCAAACCCCTAAAAACTTTACAGAACACAGGATGAGATGATAGTGAGGAAGACTTCCCAACTGACAGAAAAGCAGAAACAGCTGACAAGTGCACCTTGAGAGTAGCTGGTCTGAGGCCTAAGCCATTCAAATGGACCATATAATCCAGAACTGTAGGCAATTCAGCAGTGTCTAGGGAAATACAGTATGTTTCTTAGAAAACCAAATGCTGAATCTCTTCCATTTGGAGTTATAGATTTTTCTACTGGTGGACTTTCCAGAGGCTTTGAGAATATCCAGAACCCCCCGAGACAGATGCAAATCTGCATACTCTAACTCTTCAAGAGCCATGCCTTGAGATCGAGAGACTGAAGATTGGGGTACCAAATCCTCCCCTGAGAGGAGGTTAACAGGTTGTAATTCCTGGGAAGAGACAGGGGAAGATGGACTGCTAGGGACAGCAACAGCGGGTACCAAGGCTGTCTGGCCCAGTCTGGAGCAATCAGAATCATCTTACAAGGTTGTGACCTTATCTTGACTAAAACGTTGAACAGTAGAGGAAAGGAGGAAGATATCAGAAATGTCCCTTCCCAGTTCAGAATCAGAGCATCCAGAGGGACTTATCCCAAGACTGGGGTCTGCAACAAAAGAGAGGAAGTTGGTGATTGTCTGGGGCTGCAAAGAGATCTATCTCTGGAGTGCCCCACCTTGAAAAAAATCAACTTCAACACCAGAGGGTCCAGGGACCATTTGTGATGGCCCTGTGAGATCCTGCTCAGTACATCTGCTAGCACATTGTCCTTCCCTGGAAGGTGGACTGCCATCAGAGAGGTTTGCAGGGAATAAGCCAGGGACCACACCTTCATGGCGTCTGTGCACAAGGCCGTAGACTGAGTGCCTCCCTGCTTGTTGATGTACCACATGGTGGTGGTGCTGTCTGTTCTGACCTGAGCCACCTTGTTCTGCACTGACTGAGAGAAAGCTTGCAGAGCCGGAAAAACTGCCCTGAGTTCCAGGAGATTGATACGGAGGCAGGATTCCTGAGGGGACCACAGTCCCTAGGCGGTGAGGACCCCCAGATGGACTCCCCAGCCCAGAAGGGAAGCATCCATGGTAAGGACCACTGAATGAGACTGAGTGACAAATGGGACCCCTTGCCTTAAATTGTCCTGATCCTGCCACCACTGAAGGACTTGGATCAGGGTCTGAGTCACTGGAATCAGTTTAGTAAGGGAATCCTTCCTCTGGGACCAAAAGGCCCTCAGATGGAACTGAATGTCCCTCATCTGGAATCTTGCACCTTGGACCACTGCTGTAGAAGCTGCCATGTGGCCCAAGAGCTGAATAAAATGCCTTGCTGGTCGGGACACCTGAAGGCTGAAGGAAGAAGCCAGTTCTATAAGAACTCTTGCCCTTTCCAGGGGAAGAAAGGCTCTTGCTTTGACAGTATCCAGCTCGGCCCCTATAAAGGTAAGAAGCTGCACTGGCTCGAGAACTGACTTGGGAAGGTTGAGAAGAAATCCTAGAGAAGTGAGCATTTGCTGGGTCACTTGCAAGTCTGACTTGACTTGGTCTGGAGACTGGCCCACTATGAGCCAGTCATCCAGATATGGAAAAATGGAAATCTTTTGTCTTCTTAGAAAGGCAATGACTACTGTCAGGCACTTTGTGAAAACCCTTGGGGCTGATGTTAGGCCAAAGGGCACTGCTTTGAACTGATAGTGGCCTGAGGGCAACTCGAACCTGATGTACTTTCTGTGGGAGCACCTGCTGGGAATGTGAAAATAGGCATCTTTGAGGTCCAGGGAGGCTAGCCAGTCCCCTGGCCTTAGAGAGGGAAGAATTATTCCCAGAGTTACCATCTTGAACTTTGGTTTTAAAAGATGTTTGTTCAGGTATCTTAGGTCTAGGATGGGTCGCCAATCCTCTGTCTTTTTTGGGGTAAGAAAGTACCTGGAGTACAGACCTTTGCCTCAGTGTAGGGTAGGAACTCTCTCTATGGCTCTTCAGGCCAGAAGAGATGAAACCTCTGCCTCTAGGGCAAGGATTTCTGAGAGACCTGCAGGTGGAAAAGATCTGGCTCTCATCTTCAGAAATTTTTTGAAGCTGAGAACCAGTCCCTGGCTTACTACTTCCAGGACCCACTTGTCTGAGGTAACAGACATCCAGTCCTGGGCAAAGTAAGCAAGCCTGCCCCCTACTGGAATAAGAGTCTCGACCCGGGTAGGCCCACAAGGGTGTCTGCTTGGCAGGGGCCTTAGGCTGAGGAGTGGATGTAGCCCTGTTCATCCCTCTTCTGCCTCTCCCTCTGAAGAACCCCCTCTGTGAAAAGGGAGAAGAGGCCTGTGCTTGGTAAAAAGGCCTATGAAAAGGCCTGCCCCTGCCCCTAGACTGCTGCCTTTGAGGAGTTGCCTGCCTCTCCTTGGCCTGAGCACTCCTATAAGTGGTCCTGTACCCGTCCATTTTCTTCATGTAATTCTCTGGCTGCTCCCCAAACAAAGAATTACCCACTACAGGAAAATCCATGGCCTTAGCCTGGGTGTCCTGTGAGAGGCTAGTACATCTGAGCCAAGCCATCCTCCGAAGAGCCACAGATGTAGCCATGCCTCTTGATGACAACACTGGAGTCCACAGCAGCATGAAACTGTACTTTTGATGCCTCAATCCCATCAGCAGCCACCTCCTCCAGCTCCTTGGCTAGCTGGGGGGAGGCCTGTTTAGCCAGTGCCAGTACAGTGTCCCACCTGGACTTGTGGTACCTGGCTGCATAGGCCATATAATTCACCTGCCTGAGTCCCAAGGAAGATGCCATGTACTGCTTTTTTGCCATAGCATCAATCTTCCGGGAGTCTTTGTCTGGGGGGTGTGAAGCCAAGGGAATATTTGCCTTGTCACAGTCAGCAGCCTGCACTACCCCAACATGGCTGCATTGTTGGTATAAAATCTCCATATCTGAGCCTGATAGTGTGTACCTCTTGTCCATCCTTCTGTCAACAGGAGGTACAGTATTGGGAGACTAAGATTTTGAGTGTCTGTTTCCCAAAGGATCTGTGGAGGGGACTAGACAGTCTCCTGGACTCTGGGATGTCCATCATTTCTACATAATCAGGCTCCTCTTGATCCTCCATGGCCTCCTCCATAGGAAGCTGGAGGGTTTCAGCTACCTTTCTATAAAACAGAAAGTGTGGAGGGGACTCAGAAAGCCTAGGGGGGAAACACCAGAAGGTCTGTCTGGGGAGATGTCCGGTTCCACAGGCATATCCAGACTTTCACCATCGTCACCATCATCCTCAAACTCCGGTTCATAAAAATCTTCAGGGGTTTAATCTTGAACCAGGGGAACCGACCAAACCAAGCCCCTGTCAAATGGTGCTGGAGCGGTCGGAACCGGGCGAAGCGATTCCACAACCCGAATCGCTCTGGCTATTTCTTTGGCGGTTGGAACACGAACCTCTGGATCCGGACCGGTCGATTTCTCTTTGTGTTTCCTTTTTGTAGGAACCGACCCCTCAGGATCGGCTCTCCTCTTGCCCGAAGAAGCATCGCCCTGGTCAGAGGGCACTCCATCTGGTTCCGTTGGAACCAAACCGGACTGGCCATCCGGCTCAGCGGACTTCTCGGCCTCCTTTTCCCTCAGTCTACCTAATCTCTTTTCAAGGGTAGATTTAGGAAATAATTTTTACAAATTTGGCAGTCTGTATCGAGGTGTTCAAACCCCAGACAGTAAACACAGGTGGTGTGGGGATCGGCCTTAGCAAAGACCTCCCCACACTCACTGTAGTGTTGAAACCCAGTGGGCCTGGTTTTCTTCTTGGGTTTCTCAGACATTGGCCAACCTAACCAAACTTACCCTTTTTATGGCAACCACCAGGCAAGACTCCCTTATTAGTTCCTAACCGTGTCACGGGTGTTGGAAAAAAACGTTCAAAACACTTTTTTTTTTTTTTAGAACCAATAAGGACCGGTAACCACACACTAAAGTAAAAGAGAGAAATTCACTAAAAGTGATCAGTTCAGCTGAACCGATCAAACAAGCTTACAAGTTCCACACAGAAATAGGTAAAACCTATCTAGTACTCACGGTACCGCAGACAGAGGCTGAACCGACTAAGTGGAACAAATTTGGCTTAAAACCGACACTTTAACAGACCTTTCGAACCGAGCTGAAGGAGAAATCTCCGGAGCAACTGTTCAGTGAGGCGAAGTAAAGAATCTGACGGTTGGATTTCAAAGGGCTGCAGACAGAGACCTCAACTGAGCTCGAGCTCAGCATTCTATGCTTTGCATAGAAAGTTAACCCTTTGTTCTCTGGGGCAGTTTAAAGGCTGGGGCTAACTGCAATAGTCAGAACACAGCAAGACTTCATGTTGTTTGAAATACCCGATAGGAAAAGAAAAAACAAATCTATCATGCTAATTTACTAAAAACATGAGTAGAAAGGCCTCCTCTCCTTAGTGGTTATGTTTATCCCGAACCCTCAAAATGATTTACATTGGGCATACCAAAGGTTAGAGGGTAGAAGAGAAATGGGGGATATTTTGGTAAACCTTGACCTGACTGACCAACAAACCCTAGAAGTGTAAGCCCTCTTACATGGGTTTAAGCATGTATTTACAGGAAGTCCTGGACAGACAAATGAAGCAGTGCATTATATTCACGTAGCTCAGCAAAGTCCAATCAGACAGAAACCATATAGATTATCAGAATGGCTTAGAGAGGAAGTCATACAGGAAGTTAAAAAGATGCAAAACTTGGGTATAACTGAACCATCTCACAGTGACTGGAACTTTCTCATGGTGGTGGTCACTAAAAAGGAAGGGGGCATTCGTATATGCCTTGACTTTAGATGATTAAATGCCCTTTCCAAATTTGATAGCTACCCTATGCCACACCTCAATGATATCCTTGATCACATAGGAACTGCTAAACATATTAGCACTCTCGACTTAACGAAGGGTTATTGGCAGATTCTCCTTGATAACGATGCCAAAGAGAAAACAGCGTTCAGCACGCCTACAGGACTGTTCCAGTTTACTATAATGCCCTTTGGGTTGCATGGTGCCCCAGCCATCTTTCAAAAAATGATGGATAAAATCTTGACATCACACTCCTCTTACAGTGCAGCATACTTAGGTGATGTCATACTTTTTAGTCCTTCATGGGAGAAACATGTACATCATCTAGGGCTGGTACTATCTGCCATAACTAATGCAAGATTAACAATTAATCCAACCAAATGTAAATTGGCCATGCAAGAGATGACATATCTTGGATTTCAAATTGGGAATGGAGTTGTCAAAACTGAAATAAATAAAGTAAGTGTGGTAGCCTATAGCCCTAGACCTTGTACAAAGAGGGAAGGTCGGATCATTTTTAGGCCTCGCCAGTTATTACCGGAGATTCATACCAAACCTTTCCACGATCGCAACCCCTTTAACTGATCTGACCAGGAAGAATAAACCAGAGAAAGTGATTTGGACTCCGGAGTGTGACAATGCATTCTACTCCATCAAAGCCCAGTTATGTTCCTCACCAGTTTTATCTATGCCAGATTTCTCTCAACCATTTATAGTACAAACAGATGCATCAAACCATGGCACAGGAGCTGTTCTCTCTCAGGTAATAGATGGAGAAGAGCATCCTGTTGTCTATATTAGCAGAAAGTTACACGAGAGAGAAACTCGCTATTCAACCATTGAGAAAGAAAGTTTGACCGTTTGCTGGGCTATTGAGGCTCTTCGATTCTACCTATGGGGGATAGAATTCGAATTATGGACGGACCATAAGAAAAAATTACTCACCTTAGTAATGTTGTTTCTTCTAATGGAGTCTTGCTATATTATGACATATGCAGTATAACCCCAGGTTAGAACTGCTCCGGAGGTGAAAGAGTTAACTTCCATGCAGGGCATGGAATCTTGAGCGCGAGCTCGGTTAAACGCTCTGTCTGTTGAAGCTCAAACTTAAACTGTCAGATCTTTATGAGAAAAAACTCACTAAGGTTCTGTGTGGAAGCCGTAAACCTACACTAGCCACTGGTTACTAACTTACAAAAACACCTTTTTGATCTTGATCCCAAAACAAAGACTCAAGTCGGAGGATTCAAGAAGAACTTAAGCATAACATCTAAGCACCTTAGAAGGGTGAAAGAAAGTGGGCACCAAAGAAGTGCCAACATTGCACTGCCCACCCACATCCCAAAAAAAGAGGTTCTGAGAGGGGCAGGCTGGGGGGGGAGGTCATAATATAGCAAGACTCCATTAGAAGAAACAACATTACTAAGGTGAGTAATTTTTTCTTCAAACAACATGAAGTCTTGCTATATTATGACATATGCAGACTACACAGAAGTGCCTCCATGGAGGAGGACAGAACCTACTTGGGAAATAGGTTTCCGAAGCACGGTTGTGTGAATCGAGCATCACTCCTAGCCTGGACATCCAGGGAGTAATGCGTTAGTAAAAGTGTGAACTGTTTTCCAGGTAGCTGCTTGACATATCTCTAGGATAGGAATGTCCCTGGCAGCAGCCAGAGATGCAGCTGTACCCCTAGTAGAGTGAGCCCTCAGGCCTGAGGGAGGAACCTTACCAATTTTTCATAAATAGAATTGGATACAAGAGACAATCCACCTGGCAATGGATCTTTTAGTGGCAGGTTTCCCTTTACCAACCTCACCATAGGTGAAGAACAATTGGAGGGATTCGAACCTGTGACCCTTGGTACGCTCTATATAGTAACTAAGGGCTCTTTTGACATCTAAACTGTGCAATCTCCTCTCACCAGAGGAGGAATGGTCAGTGAAGTACACAGGAAGAGACATGGATTAATTAAGGTGAAAGTCAGAAACCACCTTAGGCAAAAACTTCCTGTTAGTCCTGAGGACTACCTTATCTCTATGAAAGGAGATGAAATCAGGCTCCACTGACAAGGCTTGTAGCTCATTTATGCGCCTGGCAGAGGTGATGGCTACCAGAAACACAGTTTTCCAAGTCAAGTACTTCAGCTCTGCTGAAGACAATGGCTCAAAAGGGGGTTGCATAAGCTGAGCGATGCAAATATTAAGATCCCAAGCAGGCAGGATCCCTGAACGGGGATTGTGAAGCAACCCTTAAAAACTTGGAGAACACAGGGTGAGCTGATAAAGAAGAGAGTTTACCTGCTGACAAGAAGACAGACACAGCTGCCAAGTGCACTTTTAGGGTAGCTGGTCTCAGCCCCAAGGAATTCAAATGCACCAAAGAATCCAGGATCGTGGGCACACCAGCAGATTCTGGGGAAATATGTTTACCAGCACACCATATGGAAAATCTTTTCCATTTTCAATTATAGGTAGCCCTGGTGGAAGGCTTCCTAGAGGCCTTCAAGATATCCAATACACCTTGAGAAAGGTGTAGATCAGCAAACTCTAACTCTTCAAGAGCCAAGCCTTGAGATTGAGAGATTTGAGGTTCGGATATCAAACTCTCCTGGGCACAGGTTAACAGGTTGTGATTCCTGGGAAGGCATAGGGGAGGGTGGACTGCTAAGGACATGAGGAGGGTACCAGGGCTGCCTGGCCCAATCTGGAGCAATCAGGATCATCTTGCAGGATTGAGATCTGATTCTGACTAGACACTTTGAAAAGAAGAGGAAGGGGAAAAGCATAGAAAACTTCCTTCCCAACTGAGAAGGAAGGCATCCAGAGGGACTGAGCCCAACACTGGGGGCCTGCAGCAAAAAAGGGGAAGTTGGTGATTGTCTGGGGCTGCAAAGAGATCTATTTGCAGAGTGTCCCATCTGGCAAATATTACCTCCAGTACCAGGGGATCCAGTGCCCATTCGTGATGGCCCTGGAAAATTCTGCTGAGAGCATCCGCTAGGACATTGTCCTTGCCTGGGAGGTGAACTGCCGTAAGGGAGGCGTTCAGAGAGCAAGCCAGAGACCACAACTTCATTGCTTCGGTGCACAAGGCCGTAGACAGAGTGCCCCCTTGCTTGTTGATGTACCACATTGTAGTGGTATTGTTCTGTTCTGACCTGAACTACCTTGTTCTGGACAGATGTGGAGAAACCTGAAGTGCTAGAAAAACTGCTCTGAGCTCCAGCAAATTGATGTGGAGCAGGGATTCCTGAGGGGACCACAGCCCTTGGGTGGAAAGGTCGCCCATGTGAGCTCCCCACCCCAGGAGGGATGCATCTGTAGTAAGGGTCAAGGAATGAGACTGGGGGGTGAAGGGAACCCCCTGACTCAGATTGTTCTGATCCTGCCACCACTGAAGGGCCTGGATCAGGGTTCGAGTCACTGGAATCAATTTGGTTAGGGGATCCGTCCTTTGAGACCAAAAGGCTCTCAAATGGAACTGAATGTCCCTCATCTGAAATCTCGCTCCCTGCACTACTGCTGTAGAAGCAGCCATGTGCCCCAGGAGCTGTAGGAAATGCCTTGCTGGTCGAGAGACCTGCAGGGTGAAAGAGGAGGCCAGAGACACCAGGGTCCCTGCTCTCTCCAGAGGAAGGAAGGCTCTGGCTTCTTTTGTGTTCAGTTCTGCGCCTATGAAGGTGAGAAGCTGGACAGGCTCCAGAACTGACTTTGGAAGATTGAGAAGGAAACCTAGAGATGTAAGCAGCTGCTGGGTTACTTGCAAATGAAGTTTGACTCTGTTCTGGAGACTGGCCTACAATGAGCCAGTCGTCCAGATAAGGAAGATGGCAATCTTTTGCCTTCTTAAATGAGCAACTGCTACTGCCAGGCATTTTGTGAACACCCTTGGAGCCAAGGAGAGGCCAAGGGCATTGCTCTGAACTGGTAATGGCCTGAGGGCAGTTCGAATCTGAGGTACTTTCGATGGGAGCTTCTGATGAGAACATGGAAGTAGGCATCCTTGAGGTCCAGGGAGGCTAGCCAGTCCCTGCCTTAGAGAGGGAAATAATCCTCAGGGTCACCATTTTGAACTTTGGTTCTAAAGGTGCTTGTTAGATACCTGAGATCCAGAATGGGCCGCCATTCTCCTGTCTTTTTTGGGGTAAGGAAGTACCTGGAGTACAACCCTTTGCCCTGCTGTATGGGTAGAACCCTTTCCACGGCTCTGAGAGCCAGGAGGGCAGAAACTTCTGCTTCCAGGGCAAGTGCCTCTGATGGGTTTGCAGGTGGAAAAGATCTGGCTCTCATCGGAAATTTTTTGAAGCTGAGAACCAGTCCCTGGCTTACTACCTCCAGGACCCACTTGTCTGAAGTTAAAGACTTCCAGTCCTGGACAAAGTAAGCCAGCCTGCCCCATACCGGTAGTGGAGAATCGCCCTGGCTACCCCATCAGGGAGCCTGTTTTGCAGGGGCTTTGAGTTGAGGGGGAAGCAGGCTACTAGAACCCTTCTGCCCCTTCCTCTAAAGAACCCTCTGGGCATAAGCAGAAGAGGAGGCCTGGCTTGGTAAATGGCCTATGAAAAGGCCTGCCCCTGCCCCTGACATGCTGCCTTTGAGGAGTGACTTGCCTTTCTTTGGCCTGTGCACTCCTATAGGTGGTCCTATACTCATCCATTTTCTTCATATAATTCTCTGTCGGCTCCCCAAACAGAGAATTTCCCACAGCAGGAAAATCCATAGCCTTAGACTGGGTACCCTGTGACAGGGCAGTACATCTGAGCCAGGCCATTCTGCGAAGAGACACAGATGTAGCCATAACTCTAGATGAAACATCATTAGAGTCTACAGCAGCATGAAATTGCACCTTGGATGCCTCAATACCATCCGCAGCCACCTGCTCCAGCTTCCTGGCAAGCTGTTCAGGGGCCTGTTTTGCTAGGGTCAGGACAGTATCCCACCTGGATTTCTGGTACCTAGCCGCGTAGATTCATATAATTGCCTGTCTGAGTCCCAAAGATGCTGCCATGTACTGCTTTTTTGCCATGGCATCCATCCTCCTGGAATCCTTTTCAGGAGGGTGAGAGGCTAGAGGAATATTAGCCTTGTCACAGGCTGCAGCCTGTACTCCACCCACATGGCTGCACTGCTGAGATAGAAACTCCATATCAGAGCTTGATAAAGCATACCTCTTGTCCATCCTTTTATCCACAGGGAGGACAGAAGAAAAAATTACTCACCTTAGTAATTGCTTTTCTTCTCATGGAGTCTTGCTATATTATAACAATAGCAGTCAGCCACTGCAGCTGAACTGCCCCGGAGAGGAAGGAGTTAACTCCAGAGGATCTGGAGTTCTACAGCAGCGAGGTGCTGTGCCAAAGTTTATCTGGCCAGTTTCAAATGAAACTGTCAGATCTTTCGAAGCTAACACTAAGCAACAAGTCTGTGTGGAAAGCTCTACACTAGCCAAATGGCTACCTACTAGTAGTATAACAATATAAACAACAATAGAAACACCAATAACCATAATAACAATGAATAATGGTATTATTATTATTAGTTTTCCCTTGACAAGCACCATTAGGACCCCCTTCCCCAAAGACTCAAGTCCAGGAAGGGGCCAATATATTACCTAAATGAACAACCTAGTTCCCAACCCTAAAAGAAAGAGGGTAAAGGGAAAAACTACAATGGCATGACACAGTGCTTGCACTAATTTGCCACCCCTACCCAAGTAGAAGTTCTGAGAGGCAGGAGGGAGGGTGAAATATTAGCAAGACTCCATGAGAAGATAAGCAGTTACTAAGGTGAGTAATTTTTCTTCAAACACCATGAAGTCTTGCTATATTATAACAATAGCAGATTACACAGCAGTACCTCCATGGAGGAGGGTCAGGACCTACTTAGGAAATAGGCTCTGAAGCACAGCTGTACCAAACCGAGCATCTCTCCTGGACTGGACATCCAGGGAATAATGCTTGGTAAAAGTGAGAACTGTCTTCCAGGTAGCAGCTTGACAAATTTCCAGAATGGGAATGTCTCTAGCAGCCGCTAGAGACGCAGCTGTACCCCTGGTGGAGTGGGCCCTCAGTCCTGAGGGGGGTTCTCTACCTAGTTTTTGGTAACAAAATTGGATACAAGAGACAATCCACCTTGCAATTGTCCTCTTAGTGGCAGGTTTCCCTGCCAACCTCGCCATAAGTAAGGAAGAGTTGGAGGGATTCAACCTGTGACCCTTGAAATGCTAAAATAGTAGCTTAAGGCTCTTTTGACGTCCAAGCTGTGCAGTCTCCTCTCACCTGAGGAAGAATGCTCAGTGAAAATACTGAGAGAGAGATGGATTGGTTCAGGTGGAAATCTGAAACCACCTTAGGCAAAAACTTTCTATTAGTCCTGAGGACTACCTTATCTCTGTGGAAAGAAATAAAATCTTCTTCCACTGACAGGGCCTGTAATTCACTTGCGGCTGGCAGAAGTGATAGCCACTAGGAAAACAGTTTTCAGGTTAGATACTTGAGCTCTGCTGAGGACAGAGGCTCAAAGGAGGTTGCATTAACTGAGCAATGCAAACATTCAGGTCCCAGGCAGGAGCTGGTTCCCAAAAGGGGGTTAGTATGAAGTAACCCTTTAAAAAACTTGGAAAACACAGGGTGAGAAGAAAGGAGGCAGGCTTCCTCACAACACAAAAGCAGAGACAGCTGCCAGATGAACCTTTCAAGGTAGCTGGCCTAAGGCTAGGGAATTTAAATGGACCAAATAGTCCAATAAAATGGGAAGATCAGCGGATTCTGGAATAATCTGCCTCTCAGAGCACCAGATGGAAAACCTCTTCCACTTAGAATTGTAAGTGGTTCTAGTGGAAGGCTTCCTTGAAGCCTTTAAAATATCCAGGACACCTTGAGAAAGGTGTAAATCAGCAAATTCTAACTCCTCAAGAGCCAGGCCTTGAGATGGAGGGATCTGAGGTCCGGATACCACACTCTCCCCTGTGCACAGGCCAGCAAGTCGTGGACTCTGGGCAGGCTCAGGGCAGGGTGGACTGTCAAGGACAGAAGCAGAGGGTACCAGGGTTGTCTGGCCCAATCTGGGGCAATCAGAATCACTTTGCAGGGTTGAGATCTGATTTTCACTAGTACCCTGAAAAGAAGAGGAAAGGGGGAAAGGCATACAGGAACTTCCTTTCAGTCCAACAGAAAGGCCCAGGGGACTGAGCCCAGCACTGGAGGCCTGCAACAAAATAGAGGAAGTTGGTGGTTGTCTGGGCTGCGAAAAGATCTATCTGAGGGGTGCCCCATCTGGCAAAGACAGACCCCAGCACCTGTGGATTCAGAGCCCATTCGTGATGGCCCTGAGAAATTCTGCTGAGGGCATCCGCCAGGACATTGTCCTTCCCTGGGAGGTGAACTGCTATCAGGGAGGTGTTCAGGGAGTAGGCCAGAGACCAAAACTTCATTGCTTCGGTGCACAAGGCTGAAGACCGAGTGCCCCTTTGCTTGTTGATGTACCACATTGTGGTGGTGTTGTCTGTCCTGACTTGAACCACTTTGTTCTGGACAGAAACTGAAAATACCTGAAGAGCTAAAAGACAGCTCTGAGTTCCAAAAGATTGATGTGGAGCACAGATTCCTGAGGAGACCACACTCCTGAGTGGACAGGTCGCTCAAGTGAGCTCCCACCCTAACAGGGAGGCATCTGTGGTGAGGGTGAGGGAGTGGGAAATGGGAATGAAGGGAACCCTTGTTTTAGATTGCTTCTGTCCTGCCACCAGTGGAGGGCCAGGATCAGAGTTTGAGTCACTGGGACCAATTTGGAAAGGGGTCCTTCCTTTAGACCAATAGGCCTCAAATGGAACTGAATGTCCCTCATCTGGAATCTTGCTCCTTGCACTACAGCTGTGGAAGCAGCCATGTGCCCCAGGAGTTGCAGAAAATGCCTTGCTGGTCGAGAGACTCGAGGGTAAAGGAGGATGCCAGGGCAATGAGTCTGTCTACCCTTTCCGAGGGAAGAAATGCCCTGGCTAACTTTTGTGTTCAATTCT
This sequence comes from Neoceratodus forsteri, assembly GCA_016271365.2. Taxonomy (NCBI): domain Eukaryota; kingdom Metazoa; phylum Chordata; order Ceratodontiformes; family Ceratodontidae; genus Neoceratodus; species Neoceratodus forsteri. The sequence continues at coordinate 75,953,899 of CM028133.1, read as the reverse complement.
GCACCTATGAAAGTTAGGACCTGAACTGGTTCCAGAACTGACTTTGGTAAATTTAGCAGGAATCCAGGAAGTGAGAAGCTGCTGGGTGACTTGCAAGAGGGATTTCACCTGATCTGGAGACTGACCCACAATGAGCCAGTCGTCCAGGTAGGGAAACACAGCAACCCTTGCCTTCTTAAGTGAGCCACTACCACAGCTAGACATTTTGTGAATACCCTTGGCGAGAGGTAAGGCCAAAGGCATTGCCCTGAACTGGTAGTGGCCTGAGGGCAGTTCAACCTGAGATACTTTCGTGAGAAGGCCTGATCAGAACATGAAAATAGGCATCCTTGAGGTCCAGGGAAGCTAGCCAGTCCCTGGCCTTAGAGAAGGCAATATCATTGCCAGAGTCAACATTTTGAACTTTGGTTTCAAAAGATGCTTGTTCAGGTACTCTTAAATCTAGAATGGCTGCCATTCTCCTGTCTTTTGGGGTAAGAAAGTATCTTGAATATAGCCCTTGCCCTGATGGCAAGGAGGGACCCTTTCCACTGCTTTGCAGTCCAGAAGAGAAGAAACCTCTGCTTCCAAAGCAAGGGCTTTGAAGGATTTGTAGGTGTAAAATGTCTGGCTCTCATCTTTGGAAACTGTTTGAAGCTGAGAACCAGACCCTGGCTTATTACCTCCAGAACCCATCTGTCCGAAGTTAAGGACAGCCAGTTCTGGCTGAAATAAGCCAACCTGCCCCCCACTGGTACAGGAGAATCGGCCCTGGGCACCCCATCAGGGTGCCTGCTTGGCAGCAGCCTTAGGCTGAGGGGAGGGGGACGGTTTACTTGTGCCTCGTCTACCCCTGCCTCTGAAGAAACCCTCTGCTAAAAGCAGAGGAGGCTTGAAATTGGTAAAAGGCCTGTGGAAGGCCTGCCCTACCTCTGGGAGCGTGCCTTTGTGGAGTGGCATGCCTCTCCTTAGCCTGGGCACTTTTGTAGGTAGTTCTGTATTCATCCATCTTTTCATATAGTTTTCTGTTTGTTCCCAAACAGAGAATTTCCCACTACAGGAAAATCCATAGCCTTTGACTGAGTATCCTGGGACAGATTAGTGCATCTGAGCCATGCCAACCCACGAAGCTACAGAAGTGGCCATGACCCTAGAGGAGACATCATTAACATCAACAGCAGTATGAAATTGAACTTTAGAGGCTTCAATGCCATCAGCAGCCATCTGTTCCAACTCACTAGCCAGCTGGCCATGGGCCTGCTTGGCTAACTGCAATATTGTGTCCCATCTAGATTTCTGATATCTAGCTACATAAGCCATATAATTTGCCTGCCTGAGTCCCAAAGAAGCTTCCATATACTGTTTTTTCGCCATGACATCAATCTTCCTGGAATCCTTATCAGGAGGATGTGAGGCCAGGGGGATATTAGCCTTGTCACAGGCTGCAGCTTGTACCACACCTACATGACTACACTGTTCAGTGAGGAAGTCTGTATCAGAGCCTGACAAAGTATACCTTCTGTCCATTTTTTTATCTACAGGAGGGACAGAATGAGGATTTTTCAAAATCTTTGTTGTTGGCTTCCTAAATGACTTATGCAAAGGAATAGACAACCTCCTAGACTCTGGTATATCCATCATTTCTACAAAATCAGGCTCCTTTTGCTCATCCACAGCCTCCTCTAAAGGAAGCTGGAGGGTTTCTGCAACCTTTGTAAAACATAAAATGAGAAGGGACTCAGACAGAATAGGACAGATTCTAAAGGTCTGTCTGGAGAAATGTCCGTTCAATGGGCACGTCCAGACCCTCCAGCCACACATATATTGATCAAATTCTCCTCCCCTCCTGTGGTTCATAAAATTCTCAACATCATACTCCTGAACCACTGGAACTGAACGAACCAACCTTTACCAACTGTTGGTGGTCTGACAGGTCCCTGAGACAGTGACTGGACAATCTGAATGGCTTTAGCTATCTCTGCAGCAGTTGGAGAGACAATTTTGGACTCCAAACCTACTGATTTCTTTGTCTTTAACTGGACTGGTCTATCTGAACCAGCCTTTCTTTGCCCGAGGAAGTCTCGCCCTGGTCAGAGGGCACTCCTCTGGTCCAGTGGGTGCTGGACCGGGCTGGCCATCCAGGTCAGCGGACTTTTTGCCTCTCGCCCCTGAGCCGCCCAATCTCTTTCCAGGGTGGCTGCAGGGAAATTTTTACACACCTGGCAGTCTGACAGGAGGTGGTCAGCCCCCAGACAATAGACACAGTGGTGTGTGGTCGCCTTGGCAAAGGCTTCCCACAGACATCACAGTGTTGAAACCCAGTGGGCCCGGGTTTTTCTTTTGGGTTTCTGACATAATGCCAGCCTATCCAAAAACTTGCCCTTTGATGGCAGTGCCAGGCAAGACACCCTTATCGGTTCCTAACCGTGTCACAGGTATTTGAAAACCTATTTAAAAACAGGTTTTTTTAGAACCGATAAGAACCGGGAACCGCACTCTAAAAGCCCAACCAAACACTTCAAAACGTTAAAATCAGCAAACCGATCGGTTCAAAACCGAACCGATAATTGAATTTCCACACAGACTTTAAATTTGTACTTACGGTTTACCAGATAGAGCTTTTAACCGAAATGCGGTAAAATAAATACTTTTTGCCGGTTCAAATGAACCGAAAAATACTCGCTTGAACCGAGAATGAACCGAGCTGAAGGAGCTGATCTCCGGAGCGACTGTTCAGTGGAGCAGAGTAAAGAATCTGACAGTTTCATTTGAAACTGGCCAGATAGAGCTTTGGCACAGCGCCCGCGCGCTGTAGAACTCCAGATCCTCTGGAGTTAACTCCTTCCTCTCCGGGGCAGTTCAGCTGCAGTGGCTGACTGCTATTGTTATAATATAGCAAGACTTCATAGTGTTTGAATGAGGAGTTTTCAGAATTTTAACTGTTTCCTAAAAGATTTATGCAAGGGAATAGACAGTCTCCTAGACTCTGGAATATCCATAATTTCCACAAAATCAGGCTCTTCTTGATCATCCACAGCTTCCTCAACAGGGAGCTGCAGAGTGTCAGCAACTTTCTTGTAAAACAAAAAATGAGAAGGGGACTCAGATAGCCTGCGAGGGGATACTCCTGAAGGTCTGTCTGGAGAGATGTCCGTTCAATGGGCACATCCAGACAGTCAAAATCACACTCACTCTCCTCGCATCTCCTCCCTTCCCTGGTTCATAAAAATCTTCAAAATCATAGTCTTGAATCGAGGGAACCGACCGAACTGGGCGCTAACCCAATGGTGCCGGTTCGGACGGAACTGGGGAAAGAGACTGGACAATCTGAATAGCTTTGGCTATTTCCTCAGCGGTTGGAGAAAGAACTTTTGTCCCCAAACTAGCTGACCTTCTAGCCCTTTTAGTTGGAACCGGCTCCTCAGAGCTGGCTCTTCATTTGCCCGAGGAAGCATCGCCCTGGTCAGAGGGCACTCCCTCAGTTCGGTTGGAACCGAACCGGGCTAGCCATCCGGGTCAGCGGACTTTTTGGCCTCCCTTTCCCTGAGCCTACCAACTCTTTTATCCACGGTGGCAGCAGGAACATTTTACAAGTCTGGCAGTCTGCATTGAGGTGGTCAAACCCCAGACAATACACATATGTGTGGGTCAGCCTTGGCAAAGGCTTCCCCACAGAGGCCACAGTGCTGAAACCCAGTGGGTCTTTGCTTTGGGTTTTCAGACATAGTGCCAGCCTAACCAAAATTCTGTCGCGTTAACGGCAATCCACTAGCAAGATTCTCTTATCAGTTCCCAACCGTGTCACGGGTCGTGGAAAAACGAATTAAACCGGGTTTAGAACCGATAAGAACCGGAACCGCACTCTAAAGGGCTAGAAAGTAATTTTTAAACCTCTGATCGGTTCAAACTGAACCGAAAAGATGTTTACAAGTTCCACACAGAAGAAAATGAAAAAGTAGTTTATCTATTACTTACAATACCACAGACAGAGCTTGAACCGACGATTATGGTTAAATTTCGTAAATAAACCGAGAAATTACACTTTAAAACCGATAAACAAACCGAGCAGCAGGAGGAATCTCTGGAGCGACTGTTCAGTGAGGCGGAGTAAAGAATCTGACAGTTTAAGTTTGAGCTTCAACAGACAGAGTGTTTAACCGAGCTCGCGCTCAAGATTCCATGCCATGCATGGAAGTTAACTCTTTCACCTCCGGAGCAGTTCTAACCTGGGGTTATACTGCATATGTCATAATATAGCAAGACTTCATGTTGTTTGAACCCCCTTTGCTGGCTGAATGTTATGAAAGATAAAAACCCACACATTATGCGGTGGTATCTTTCTTTACAGCCTTATTGTTTTGTTATTAAACACCAAAAAGGGGTTGTTCATAGTAATGCAGACTATATGTCCAGGTATGGAATGGATATATCGCAACACCTATCAGCAAACCTTGGGGAAAAAGTTGAAATACTAAAGAAGAAGTAACAACTTCCTTTATGTTCAGTAGTTACATTTTTTTTTTGGGGGGGGGTCCCGAGGTGGAGCCCTGGAGAGGGTGGGCTATGGCTCCATCTCTCCTCGGGAGAGACTTGCAGATAGGTGTTAGTTAGGTCTTGGATAAACATGTGTTTATCAAACCCTTTTGAGTTTTGATTTGGGTGGGGAGGAAATGTGAAAGGGTCGACCCCGCCCCTCATCTTGCTAAGTACTGTATATTGTAAAGGAGTACTGATAAGAAGACGTGTTTGGACAATCATAACAAGACTGTTCCTGTCTGTCTGAGAGTGTTGTGTGTTCGTTATGTTTGTTGGGCTGGCCACCCACCTTATAAATTTATTTTTTTGTGTGCTTGTACTGTACTGGTTAACAGTCTGTATTGATTTCCTTATAGCATGTCCTAACAAGAAATCAAGGTGTTTTCCTTTACAAATGAATATAGGTTCAAATATAATTAGGTTAAAATAAAGCCAGCTTGTTTGTTTTAAATATGGTAGTTTCAGTATCAGCTTCAAGTATAAATTAAAAGAAATAACACAAGTCCCTGTTTAATTTGTGTGACAACAGGTCCCTTTTTGCTTGGTGTTTTACAATTAAAAACAGCCCCTGTAGGAAATGCCAAAAGCCGCCACCTGGAGAAACAGAAATGAGTCTTTCTCCTCGGCGAAGTGACAATGGACCAGGGCTATTCTAGTTTTTTCACGGAAGTGCGCACTGTCGCGCTGAAAACCAACCGCTTGTTCTTGTTTTTGGTTTTTTTTTTAAAGTAAAAAGAAATGCTGGTCTGTGGTTTGTCCTAAAAAAGAGAGACAGCATGAGCAGCAGCTTGTAGCTGAGTGTACTGAGGAGCTGCCACTGGGGGAAAGCAGTTTTGAATTGAGCTTTTCCCTGCGGCTTCTCGGGCTAGGTTCCCCGCATTCTGCTGTCTAGCGAATGAGCACTTTCACGCAGTTCTACAGTCTCCGTTCTGCAAGAGCGTTTATATTTGAGTAGCAAACTCAGTACCTTGTCCTCCCTCATAGCTCAGAGGTAGTTTTGAGCGAATTTAGGTACCTAAATGTCCGTTACTTACAGAAGGGGTTTCTATGAAGCCTAGAATCTATGGCAAAGTCTCTTGTTGTACCTCCTCAGCAGTGTGTAGTTATAGAGCTGGCCGGCCGCTTTCTGTCTCTTTTTATTGCTGCTACTACTGGGGGCGGTGCTTCAGAGAACACTTCAAAATTAAAACTGGATCTAGATTAAATAAATGTATTATAAATGAAATGTATGTAATACTATAAGGACATAAATGCTGTTTTTGTTCCTAAACAATTTTTATTTGTGTAAAATAATGAAGTTTAAGAGAAACCATTGAATGAATGGGTGGAGCCAACACATCACGTGGGCAAATGCCTGTATATAATAGAAGTATCTGTACTACTAGTCAGTTGAGAGAAGGGTGTTGATGGTGAAACACCTAGTCTAGCTAGCCCTTTCTAGCTAGATGATTGATGTGGAATTTGCTATTAACCCTTAGGCTGCTGGAAGATTTAGAACGCATAGGTTTTTAGGACAAGATATCTTGTCGGCGGCAGCCTAAGTTAATTATGGATATACGCTTCTCCTTGATTTCTTTATTAGATTTTGTTTATTTTCGCAATTCAAGTCTGTTTTATTTTGTTCTGTTGTAAATAATTAAATAAATCTTTGGACAGTATTTTTTGCTCAAGCTACTACTGCCTTGTTGTCCATTATTTCCACCCACAGCCTTCCACACACCTGCCACCACGGTACACTCAAAAGATTCGGCCTCCTTAACTGGTACACTCATGAGGCCCAACTCGGTCTTGAAACAGACCACCACCAACCCCCCTCCAATCTCGAGCGGTGCATCACTGAGTACTCGGCCGGAACTGCAGCTTCCAATATGGAGCCAGCATTTTCGTCCAGCTAAGTTCGTGATGCATGCCACATCAGTTGTTCCAATAAGATCTGCAATAATGCCGTCTTATTCTTAACAGATCTGGCATTGCATAACATTACTCCAGTTGGACGGGCTTCAAGGGCCGCCCTGCATACTTGCCCACCAGCAATGGTAGTGCCCTTGGGTATGGGTACTAAACATGCAGCACCATGCTCCAGACTCCATTTTGCCCGAGGGCATCTTCTAGACCTAACCACTCTGATGTGAGAGACCTGTTCATTCATCCTCTGATGTCCGCACCCCCCTCCTACGCACAATACCCAGCAGTCGGCAGTGCTGGTAGGTTGACAACATCAGCGGGGATGGGCAGAGGGAGCGGAGGGCTGAGGACTAATAGCGCACTAATGAGGAGGGAGGTCTACACATCCTACAGGCTAACCAAACCCAAAAAACACAGAACCCAGGCAACTAACCCAAAGAAAAAACCCGGAACAGACGATAATAAAATTACCCAACCTGAACAAATAAACAAAATAAATAAATGAATAAAATACCCACCCAAAACAAATAAAACCCAATAAAATAAAACCTTTTCCCAGCACTGCTTGGATATTTCAGTCCAGCCCTTAGCTCATGGCAAACATAAATGAAAAATAATAACTGTAAATAAAACCAAGTCAAAGTAAGATCAAAGTAGGATTTCCTGAAGTCCCCTCTCACTGGACATGCAGAAGAGTTATGGGTCCCCTCGGCCCTCTCACGGCCTGAGAGTGGAAGGAGTCAAGGCACTCTCACTGCCCACAGTTAAGAATCCAAAGTCTGCTCAATATATAACAGCACAAATAAGGATCCAAAAAAAGTGTCTTCTTTAAAAAGTTTAACAGAAGGTAAATAGACTAGGAGAGGGAGACCAAGGCTAGCTGCCAGGTGCAAAGGGAAAAAACAGAGAAGCACTGGAGAGGAAAAGGACAACAGCAGAATGGCCCTGTGTCGTCAAAGACATGGGGAGTTGAGAACAGCGAACAGACCACTCCAGAGAAAGAGTCAGGCAGAGGCCATTACAGTAAAGAAAGGCTCTACATCTTGCAGAAGAGATCTGTCCATCAGACAAGGCAGAAACCAAGAGAGAAGCCCCCGGAAGAAAAGGGAGAACTATTGTACAGCCCTAAGGCCCCCAAGAAGGGACATGTGCCGAGGGCCCTCTCAAAGAACACAGGAAAGGGTGAAAGATCTCAACAAGCAGACTCAGCTGGTAGCTACCGGGAGATCCAGGCGGGAGTCCACAGAGATAGAAAAGGCTCAATGTCCATGGGGATGGAGGGTGGGTCGGCATGACCTGATGCAAAAGATTCACTTGAAGATCTACTGTCACTAGTATTAGAGAGGCCCCTTCCCTCTGAAGCTTGATTAGCACCCTCTGAATCAAAGGGAAGGGAGTAAAGGCATAGAGGACCCTCCCTTTCCACGAGAGGGACAACACGTCTCGCCAGAAAACTCCAGGCCCTGGATCAAGCGAGCAAAAAGCGGCAGTTTTGCATTGAGTGGGGATGCAAAAAGGTCCAACTCTGGATGGACCCCACCTGTTGAACAGGTCTTCTACCATGGGGGTCAGCAGCTCCCAGTCATGCATTCTGGACTATGACCGACTTAGCCTGTCTGCCAGGGCACTTTGGACACCTGGAACATGGACGTCCGACAGTCCTAGATCGTGTTCTAGAGCTCAGTACCAAATTCTCATTGTTTCCCTGCACAGGAATAAGAATGAGTATTTCCCTTGTTTGTTTAGGTTGTATGTTACACCGAGGTTGTCCGACTACAGCAGCAGAGACCCCGGGAACGGATGGGTCTGGAAGACTTGTAAAGTACATAGAACAGCCCTCATCTCTAGAATGTTTATGCGGAGGAGAGACTCCACCAAGGGCCACATTCGCCGAGTTCCATGGTAACCTAGATGTGCCCCCCCAGCCCAGCCCTAAGGCACCTGTAGTGAACATCTGCAGAGGGGAAAGGATGAGAAATATAACCCTCTTCAGCCCGGTGTTGGGGTCCACCCACCACTAGAACACTTTGTGGACAAAGGAGGACACCAGAAAGTACAGGTACATAATAACTTACCATAACAGTAGATCTTAGAGAGGTTCCTGCAGTAGGTCTTCACATATAGGACTGTGTCCCCCGGAGTCAGGTTCCAACGGCAAACTTGTAGCTAGCAATCATCAGTGGGGACCACCCCCGACGTCAGGTGACGCGACGTCAACCCGACTATAAAAGGGGCAGTCCCGCGCCCGCCCTACAGTTCTTTTCCACTGGAGACCTAAAGAAAGGCAAGTAGAAAAATAGGAGTGAAGACTCCTAGGACCATTCTTCTTCTCTAGACCCAAGGGCTAGGCAGGAAGAAAATAAAGGAAACGTTCCAGGAGTAGTGGGAAGGTGGGTGGGAAACTAGACCTACTGCAGGAGCCTCTCTCGAAGATCTACTGTTACGGTAAGTTCTTACGTAACTGCAATATCTTACTTCAAGAGGGTTCCTGCAGTAGGTCTTCACATATAGGACTGAATACCAAGCAGTCCAAAAGAAAGAATACGGAGGTACATCTGGAGGAGGAGAAGTCTCCAACTGAGAGCTAGCTCTGTGCCTAGAGGCAATGTCCAGACTGTAATGTTTAGTGAAAGTGTGGACAGACAACCACGTGGCCGCTGCGCAGATCTCTGCAGTGGACACATTCCTGAAAAAGGCAGTAGAAGTAGCAGCACTCCTAGTGGAGTGACCCTTGACCACCCCCAGAAGGGATTTCCTGTGTTTTTGGTAAGTGAAGAGGATGCAATTAGCCAACCACTTGGAAATGGTCCGTTTGGAAATGGCCTTGCCCTGGCACTGGGGAGCAAAGGCCACAAAGAGCTGATTTGTCTTACTGACCTCTTTAGTCCGGTTTGTGTAATACCTCAGAATCCTGTGCACATCAAGAGTGTGCAGAAGATATTCCCCCCTGTTAGAATTCTGGGGATAATAGACCGGCAGTTCGACACTCTGGTTGAGAGTGGTTTCGGAAACTACCTTTGGAAGGAAGGAAGGGTTAGTCCGAAGGACGACTCTGTCCCTATGGAAAATCAAATAAGGTTCCTTAAAGACAAACACCTGAAATTCTGAAACCCTTCTGGAGGAAGGGACTGCAACTAAAAACAAAGTCTTCCAAGAAAGGAAGCGCATGTTACAGCAAGAGGCTGGTTCAAAAGGAGGCAAGGTCAGCTTTTCTAACATAAAGTTAAGGTCCCGGGGGGACAGGGATTCCGGACTGGAGGTTTCAAGTAGAGCATGCCTTTCAAAAATGTTTTGGCGACCTCCAATTGAGCCAAAGTTTTGCCCTCCACTGGGAGGTGGTAGGCAGACACCGCAGAGAGACGGACCTTAATGGAAGAATAACTAAGGCCTGTCTCTGATACATGTACGAGGTACTCTAACACCTGAGCTGCCGAACATGAAAAGGGATCCAGCTTCTGGTTGGGGGCCCAGACTGAGAATCTTTTCCACTTCATGGCACAGGTGGATCTGGTAGAAGTTTTTTTGGCTTCCACCAAGATATGAGCAACCTGGGAAGAAACACCATAGCGAGGGGCCACTAGGTCCACTGGTGCCACGCATGAATGTGGAGAGACTGAAGGCCTGGATGCACAAGGGTGCCCTGCTCCTGAGTCAGAAGGCTGTGGGATAATGGCAGGGGAACCGGAGGTTCTAGTGCCAGATGCTGCAAGAGAGGGAACCAAATCTGGTGTGGCCAGAGAGAAGCAATCAGCATCAAATGTGCTCCTTCTTCCTGAAGTTTCACCAGAATCTTCTGAATGAGAGGAAAGGGAGGAAAAGAGTAAAGAAACCTCCCTGTCCCAGAGAGAGAGAATGCGTCTCGCCAAAAAGCACCATGCCCAGGAACGAGCGAGCAAAAGTTGGGTAGTTTTGCATTGAATGGGGAGGTGAACAGATCTATCTCTGGCCGACCCCATCGAAGAAAGATCTTCGACCACCTCAAGCTTTAACTCCCACTCGTGAGCCCTGGCCACTGATCGACTGAGACTGTCTGCCAGGACGTTGCTTACGCCTGGAATGTGGACTGCTGTCAAGAAAAGGCTGTGCTGAATCGCTCAGTACCAAACCCACATTGCTTCTCTGCAGAGAGGGTATGAGCTATTTCCTCCCTGTTTGTTGATGTACCAGACTGTGGACATGTTGTCCGTCTGGATAAGAAGTGATCCCGGTAGCAGGAGGGACTGGAACGCCTGGAGGGCATACAGTACTGCTCTGGTCTCCAGAATGTTGATATGGAGCAGAAGCTCCTGATCGGACCATAATCCTTGTGTCTGTTCTAACTTGTGAGTCGAATGAACTGAGGCAATGGCGGGAAAGAACTGGAGGGTGAGCGAAGGACCGCCCATTTTATAGTCGGGCTGACGTTGCATCACCTGACGTCAGGAGTGGTACCCGCTGATGATTGCTAGCTATAGGTTTGTCATTGGAACCTGATGCCAGGGGGCACAGTCCTATATGTGAAGACCTACTGCAGGAACCCTCTCGAAGTAAGATCAACAAATTTGCACAGAACACAGCCTCCCAGTTCTGGTGTGCACTCCTTTTATTGAAACTTTGTGTCTATCAGACATGTACTGTAAGAAGTTGCACCTGAGATACCAGACTTACCCACTCTATTATTTTGGTCTGTGTAGATTTGGAAGCAGTTCAGTAAAGTTCCAGCTCATCAGCCCCTGTCTGAAATGTGACTGGACAGTAATGTTACAGATGATTTCTACAGCAACCACAATCTGAAATGTGACTGGGTAGAGATGATATAAATAGAAGCCAAGACCTCCAGAAGAACTTTAAAAGACAACATTTGAACACAGTTCAGCTTATATTTCACATGAGCTCTGCATTTCTTTCTCGACATTATTTATTACTGAGGCCACGTGCACTAAACAAGATCTTTGTTCTCTGGTAGTTCAAGAGTTCCTATTGCTCATTTCCCACCTGATGTCATGATACTCTGAGTGTGTCATCAGTTATTCCTATGGCAACAGACTGTAATAACATAACAGAGGATTATAATGCTCCAGGCAGATTATTCCCCTAAGACCTGATCTGAGACCAGTTTCTTGATTGCACTTCATGTTTATCTTGCACTTTACACCCTTTGGTGTAGATCTACCATTCCAGCACCACACTGCCATGGATCACCACTCCTGTGATATCTGAGGATAAAAGAAATCTGGGGAAAACAGGATATAAACCCAGACCTCCTGAATCACAGACTGGTGCACTAAACAAGGCTACACTGGTTGCTGCTTGGCAAACTTGCAGTTAGATCTGTGACACAGACAGTTAAAGCTGGGAAAAGGGGAAACTGGTCTCAGACCAGGTCTATGGGGAACAATCATCTTTGACCAGATTATGACATCAGGTGAGGAATTACATCTAGGGGCAGATGTACTCTAAGGGATAAAGTTCCTGTTTTTATGCACATTCCCTTGATAATAAATAAGGTGTAGGAAACATTTATAGAAGAGATATGAAATAGAAGCTAAATTGTGTTTAATATGTTCTCCAAAGTTTTCCCAGTGGCGTAAGCAGGTCTTTAATGACTTACAAGTTATAACACTGATAATATACTGATTTATAAATGGATACAAAAAATGGCAACTCAAAGCCCTATCTGTATACTGACTGGTCGGTGATACTACAATGATTTATACACCAACCACTGTCAGAACTAACACGGATAGTGTAATGATCATTAAACAATCTCACCTGCCTGGCTAAAATGTGATCGCATGAAGATGAAGGCTTACCCAAAAGGTTGTTGAATTCCTCTGTGATAATAGATCGGAACCAAGAATTGTTGGGCTGGATAAAGAAGCCATAGAGCAGTCGAGAGACCTGATGAGATATGACAAAGTTACCTACCTTGTAACTACAATTCCTCTTCTAACCAATGTTTTCATCTCATTACCCCTTTAAGCAGATAGCCTGCAAGTGCTGTCTGTCCTACAACTTTTAGAGTAGTTTAAATCAATCCACGCATTGATCCAGTGACCACTAAGTCTCAATTGACACATCACTTAGAAGTAAAGACCAGAATGCCTGAAATAAAATACTTACACAACCATAGGTAGTAAAGAGTATAATAAAAAAAGATCATTTTTTGAAACAGCAGTTACTTACTTGTAACCAAAGTTTTACTATTAGCAGTCAGAGCACATCCTCACTCTGGCAGTCTTCTACTGCACAAGCTTAGTCACTGGAACTGTCTTGAAACTCGACGCCTCCTACCACCCAACCATGTGGCCCACCCTTTGCACTCAGATATACACACTGGAATGTGACCCAAGACTTGCCACGGGCAGCTGAGTGGGTCGTGTAGATGTAAACTAAATACTGGTAGAAGTATGGGTACAAGTAAGTACCCTCTAACTACCTAGACTCAGTTCACTATCTACAGTGAGGCAGACTTATGGCAGTCCTCAGGAGGAGGGGACAAGGCACCCCCCACCAATAAGGCAAAAAAGAAACTGGATACCTGAGGCCTCAAAAGCAGCATAATGACATCTGAGCAAGTCAGTGCTGTAACGGTACATGAATGTATGCACATTTGACAAAGTAGCAGCCTTACATATTACAAAAAAGAGAATGTACCTTGCAACAGCAACAGAGGCAGCATTATATCTAGTGGAATGGGCCTTCAACCTCACAGGTAGCGCCTCCACCAACTTATAACACACAGCGATGTAGGTTATTCCACTGGGCAATTTTCTGCTTGGCTGCAGGTCTGCCATGGGCGACTTCAGCGTATGTGACAAAGAGCTGGCGAGCCTCACCATGAAATTCAGTCATATGTCTTGGTAGAAGATAAAGATCCCAGCAAACATCCTGTGTATAGAGTTCGCTTGGTCCCTGAAGCTTGAGGCTTCCGTAAGAAGGTTGGTAGAATGAGTGCCTGATTAAGACAAAACTCAGAGACTATCACATGTGTCCATAGGCTTGAACCGTTTACCCATGACAGCACCAGTGCTAAGTTCCACAGTGAAGGTGGTTTCCGCACCGGGGGTAGGGGGTTATGTGTTCAGTCCTATAAAGTAACAGATGATCACATTACCCTGTGTCGATTTCAGCAACCCTGCCATGGCATGTAAGCCAAAATGGCATGTATGGCTCCAGATGCACCTTAAGGGACATGGCTGCCAACCTTGCCTGAGACAAGGACCAAAGGTGATCGAGTAAATTCGACACGGAGGAGAAAGGCAACAATCCTTACATGAACACGAAAATCTCATCCACTTGCAAGTATGTGTTTTGCGAGCTGAATCCTTCTGAGATACCTTCAACACCCAGAGAACATCTTTGGAAAGCCAAAAGGCCTGAAACCCTAGCCTTCAGGAAACAGGTGACCAGGTGCAGGGACTACTGGTCCAGATGCCTGATCATCCCCTTGGACCTCATGAGCATGTCCGGCAGGACCAGAAGCAGTCAGGGAGGTTTTCTACTGGGAAAGGGAACTTTGTTTAACCAGGAATAGCACACTAAGTCGAAGCTAATTTCCAGATGCGACCTGGGAGCACAAGGAATTTAAGTGACTTGCTCAGGATCACGTAGTAGGCACCTAGGCGGCTGTGGAATTCAAACCCAGGTCTCCAGATCTGCAGCTCAGAGCCTTAACCCCCTGTGCTATACTGCCTCCACTGAGACTGAGAAGATCCTCATACCAGAACTGGCATGGTCAAGCTGGTGCAATAAAAACCAGGGATGCACAGTCCCTCAGTACTTTGAGGACCACCATGTGGACCAAGGGACACAGAAGGAAGGAAAACAGGAGGTCCTGAGACTAGGACTGAATGAACACATAGCCTGGAAGAGTGTCATTCTAAGGCAGATGGGCACAGAACAGTCTAAATTTTCCTTTTTTCCCAGGAAATGAACAGATCCGCTGACAGTGTTCCCCATACTAAGAACACCTTGGACACCACCTGCAGCGACCATTCATGAGCATCTGCCAGCTGGTTACTGGTTCCTATGAGGTGGACTGACAGCAAGTCCATCTACAGGGAGCAAGCCAGAGATCAAGGCTGGAGCACCTCCTAACACAGAGGAAAGGAGTGCGTGACACCTTTTTTTTGTTAAGGTAGAACATGGTGGTCATGCTCTCCTTGTTGACCTTGACCTTGAAGTAATGGTGCAAACTCTGCCAAAGCCCAGAAAAACTACAGTTACGCAAGAACTTACTGTAACAGTAGATCTTCGAGAAGAGCTCTTGCAGCAGGTAACACCATTAGGACTATGCCACCAGGCACTAGGACACCACAGAAAAATTCTAGCTAGCAGTCTAAGGTGGGGGACTGCCCCTTCCCCCGACGTCGGCCCTGCCCCTTACATCCCCATGGTATAAAGGGGCAGTCCCCGGCACCACCTCAGTTCACCCACTGGAGACCCAGTTAGCATAAAGGATGGGGAACTGAGGAGGTTCTCACATCCCCCAGAGAAAAATACAATTACATAACCCTGGGGTAGAAGGGAGGGAAAGCATACCTGCTGCAAGAGCTTGTCTCGAAGATCTACTGTAAGTTCTTACATAACTACACTATCTCACTTCGAGGCAGTGCTCTTGCAGCAGGTAACACCATTAGGACTGAGTCCCAAGCAGTACAATGATAGAATACAGGTCAGAAGGGTGGTGGTTATGAAAGTTAGTAAACCACTGGTACTCCTAAGAAAGTAGTCCCTGGAGGATGGCAAGGCCAAAGCCTGCTCTCCTCTGTTAAGCAATGTCCAGACTGTAGTGTTTTATGAAGGTGTGGACTGAACTCCAGGTAGCAGCTGCACAAAGAGCCTCTGCTGAGACATTCCTTAGGGATGCAAAGGAAGTGGCAACACCCTTAGTGGAGTGACCTTTAACCAGTCCCAGTAAATGTTTGTTATACGGCTGGTAGCAGAAAACTATACAATTGACCAACTATTTGACCAGTGTCTGCTTAGTCACTGGTGCCCCTAACATTCATTGGGCAAAGGAGACAAACAACTAGTCTGTCTTTCTGGAAAATCGAGTACGATCTATGTAAAAACAAAGAATTCTGTGGACATTCAGAGTCTGTCTGCAACAGGACCTCCCCTTTGTTTGAGTACTCTGGGTAGTAAACTGGAAGTTGAATGTCCTGGTTAAGAGTGAACTTAGACACTAGACACTACCTTCGGGAGAAACTTAAGACTGGTACGCAGGGATACCCCTATCCCTGTGAAAAATCAAATAAGGCTCTTTACACATCAGAGCCTAAAGCTCAGAAATCCGACAAGCAGAAGTAACTGCAACCAAAAGAACAGGTTACTCACCTGTAACAGTAGTTCTAGGAGTGGTATATGTTGTTCATCCACACTGTTTGGCATTGTCCCCCTTCCACTTTAAATCTGCTGGAAGTCTTCAAGCTGGCTCCTCCCACCCACTCGGGTGGTATACACCTCGGCTTTGCCTCATGATGCCAGATCTTAGCCCTCTGAAGCTAGGTTGTAAAAGCGTCCAAGAGTCGGGAGAGGTCGGGTCCATGTGGATGAACAACATATACCACTCCTAGAACCACTGTTACAGGTGAGTAACCTGTTCTTCTAGAAGTTGGGATATGTTGTTCATCCACACTGTTTGGCAGACTCCAAAAAGTTCTCCGGGAGGAGGGAGGCAAGGGGCACACCCCCTACTTAGGGAACAGAGATTGTAGAACTGAAACACCAAAACCAGCATCCCGGCGTGACTCAAGGTCGATGTGGTAGTGGGTGATAAAGGTGTTTGCTGACTTCCAGGTAGCAGCCTGACAGATTTCCTGGATGGGGATGTCCCTGGAAGCAGCCGTACGGCAGGTAGAATGAGCTCTTATCCCTCTGGGAGGCTCCTTGCCCGCCAACTCATAGAACAGACCTCTGCATGATGTAATCCATCTTGCAATAGTCCGCTTCACTGCAGGTCTGTCAGAAGTGGCTTCAGCGTAAGTGACAAACAGCTGGCAAACCTCTCCACGAATATCCGCCGTCCTCTCCTTATAATAGGAGAGAGCACGTCTCAGGTCCAAAGTATGGATCCTGTATAAAGGCAGTCCCTGGCCGACCACTTCGAAAACCCACCTGTCCGAATTGATAGTGGACCAGGTGAAAAGGAAGTTTCGGAGGTGACCCCCCCCCTCCATGGGAGGGCCCAGAGAGTGATGAAGATAGGGGTGGTGACCCATCCCGTCACTGGGCAGGCTTGGAGGAGGGGGCTCCGGATCCGAGCCTCTGCCTCCTTTGCAGGTCTGCTGGGGTCCAGGCTTGGGCCGAGGGCACTAAGCTTGAGCCTGCTGCTGATGCCGCTGTCCTCCTTGATAGGAGGGCTGCAGGACCGCAGGGGAAGAATGCCGAAAGGGCTTATTCTTCTTTGTCTGCTTGTTCTTGCCCGAAGAACCCTTGGCAGGAGTGGCGTCCAAGGTGGCACTGGACTGCTCTATGCACTGTAGGTGACCAGCCACTCCTGGACCAAACAGATTGGTCCCCAGGAAAGGCACATCAGCTAACTTGTGCCGAGTATCCGCTGGGAAGGAGGAAAGCCTCAGCCAAGCCCTGCAGCGAGAGGCCACTGTGGCAGCCATCGAGCAGGTACAAGAATCTCCTATGTCCAGGGCCATCTGGAGCCGCTGTTTGGCAACAGCATGGCCCTGGTCGCGGACCTGTTTGACCGTGGTCTGCATGTCTATGGGGAGATGAGGGAGGACCTCGTCCAATGACCCAAGAAGGACATGAGAGAAGTGTGACATAATGACAGCCGAGTTGGCCTGACGAAGGCCCAAAGAGGCCACGTAGACCTTTCGGGCCATATAGTCCATATTTTTGGACTCTTTGTCCGGAGGAAGGTCAGTGTTGGCCGAACTGCCAGTACGCCTAAACATAGAGGTGGTCACCAGGCTCTCGGCCGAAGGGTGCTCTGTGAACCCCGCAAGGGACCCCATGGGCACCGCGTACTTGCAAGCCATGCGGGCAGAAAGTGCTGGGCATGAGGCAGGGCGCTGCCAAAGTTCAAGGGCCGGGCCAGCAATGGCTTCGGCCACTGGAAAGGCCTCCGTCGGGGTATCCCCTCTCTTTAGAATATCTGTGAGAGGGTACTCCACCATTTTCTGGATAGGTTCCAGGGACATTCCGGTGGAGTCGGAAATGAGACGGAGAATCCCTTGGAAGGAGGAAGGGCCTTCCTCTACCCCTGTGCCAACAGACGACTCGTCATCCCCCGGATGAGAGTGGAGCCCGGTGACATCAGAGTCTGAAGAGTTGTGATACAGCAGTCTACCACCTAAATCACCCTCGATCCGCAGAGAGAGGTCCGGGGTGACTGTAACCGACAGACATCGGGGAAGTCCGGTGTCTAGTCGGTCCTCTTTCAAGGGAGCCCTCCCTTAGGCTGCTTAGGTGACAATTCCACCAGGATAGGTGGAGAGACTGGAATAGGCCGAAACGGTAGACGGGCCGGACCCACGGATGAAGGAACCAGAGACTTCGGTTCCGAAGGGGTCGGCTTCGGCCTCGGCTTCTGCCTGGTCAAGATCAGCTGTTGCCACATAAGGTCCTCATAGTGCCGACAGAGTTTCCGCTGGAGCCTCTCCTCATCCGAGGAGGATTAGGACAACCTGTGGCATCGCCTCTTCTTCGAGCGCTTATGACTCTTCCTCGGTCATTTGGCCGAGGGGGTCCTGGACCATGACTGAGATTGGGGAGGCCAACTGGGAGGCACTGGTGTGATCGGTGAAACCCTAGGGTCCGGAACCAGGTCCTTGATGGGGACGCCAGCGGGCTGGGTCTCCTCATCAGGAAAGACTAGGACTGGAGTCCATTCTAAGGAGTTGTCGGCCACAGCCGGCGACAAAGGGTCGATCAGGTCGAGGATTATCTTGACCTCGTCAGCCACTTCCTCGGTCCCCTGGCCAGACAGAAGATCCGTAAAGCCAGCGACCGAGGAGGCGATCTCGACTGAGTTCGAGACCGCATGCTCTTGGGACTCAGACCTCTCGCGGTCCCAAGATCGTCTTCATCGGAACGAAGATGAAGGTTCTTTGTCTCTCTTCCGAAAGCAAGAGGAGGGCGCCGCACCCCGGGTGGGGAGAGACTGGCACAACTCTTTGAAAGAACCAGTAAAGGTGGAACCTAGGTTGAGAGGAACAAAAAAGCTTCGATTGGCCGAAGTGTGAGCGGCTTCCTCCCCGAACGTCTTCATGTGTTCCAGCTGCTCGTCGGAGCTCGCGGAAGCCTCCCACCTAGCCTCCTTTGATGCCACCGGAGGGTTCCTTTTTTCCGGTTTCCCCAGCTTCAGGCATGCCTTGTGGTCATCCAGGACATTGGGATGGAAGGCCAAGCAAAAACTGCAGGATGAGGTGTCATGTCCGACACCTAGGCAGTAGACGAATGTGAGGTGGGGATCGGTGCGTGAAATTTTTTGGCCGCAGGGACATCGCTGAAATTACGGGGAAGATTTTTCCTCCATGATTGATGCTGCAAAAGCACGATCGCTAACTCGAACGAGTTTCAATTTCGTTAAAACCGACGATTTGAAAGCCAGGGCCCACAAGATGCGAGTGCACAAGGGAGGCAACCTGTATCTTCCAGCGGAAGGGAAGATCTGGCATCATGGGGTAGAGCCGAGGTATATACCACCCGGTGGGTGGGTGGAGGAGCCAGCTTGAAGACTTCCAGCAGATTTAAAGTGGAATGGGACAATGCCAAACAGTGTAGATGAACAACATATCCACGCTCCTAGAAACAATGCTTTCCCCGAGAGGAAGCATAGTTTGCAACTTGCGTCTGGCTCAAAGGGAGGCAACGTAAGCTTTTCTAACATAAATAAAGGTCCCAAGGGGGAATGGAGTCCCACCTGGGAGGTTTGATATGCATAATGCCGTGCAAAAAGGTATTGGACAAGTCTAATTGTGCCAGGGTCCTACCTTTCATAGGTACATGGTAAGCTGACAGTGCAGAAAGGTGTATCTTTATGGATGAATAGCTAAGACCCTTGTCAGATAGGGAAAGAAGGTACTCCAGTACCGAATTCACTGGGCAGGTGAAAGGATCCAGGAAATGGAATTACGCCCACCGGCAGAAGAATTTCCATTTCATGGTATATGTGGCCCTAGTAAGGGGTTTCCTTGTGGCCACTAGGATCTCTGCTTCCCTTGAAGACACCCCATATCTGTCCCTGACTAGGTCTGCAGGAGCCATGCATGCAGATGCACTGACTGAAGATTCGGGTGTACTTGACTTCTCTGTTTTTGTGAGAGCAAGCGAGGCGACAGGGGCAAGGGAACTGGAGGTTCTGATGCCAACTGTTGGAGCAGCAGGAACCAGAGGCCAGAATGGCGCTATGAGAATCGAGACATCTCATTCCACTTGTAGCTTGAATAACACTCTCTGAAGTAGTGGGTGTCACAAGCCCACTCAGCAGGTCAGGCCCTCTGCTCCCATAGTGCCAACCTCCAAGCGCAGTCTTGTGAACAGGAACCAGAAACAGGGTAACCCTCCTGTCTGTTTTGTGGGTTTGAATCAACCCTTGGTCTCAAGTTTCTGGAGGGATTCAAACTGTGAACCTCCTGCTAGCGTACCCAATGTACAGGCTCAAATAATTCTGCTCTGGGGGCAGATATCTTTCGCCTATGGGCACCTAACCAGGTGTACAAAATAAACCCTTAAACACTCTATTAAAAACCTCAGATAAACTCTTACCTTTTTCCCAGTTTGGTAAAACCAGTAAGCTTTGCACAGTGTCAGCTTTAACCATACATGCTTCACTTGTCAAAAAAATAAGAATTTCAAAGCCACACACCAAGTAGTCTCTTTAAAATGAGATGTTTACTTAAAAATAGATAAAATGTAAAATGTAAATACAGAACAATATATCACAAAACGTACACTCACTTTAAAAGAATAAGGTTTAAAAGTGTAATTTCCTACCAACCATACACTTAGACTTATCTAATGTATTCTTCTAATCTTACAGTGCTGAAAGATGTTGTAGCTTCAGCGTCCAAACATGTGTGTCTTTAAATGGAATACAGACTACAGTTTAAAACTGGCTTTGCCAACCTCTTTGCATAAGGTCACCTAGCTCCTCCCTGTCAGAATATGAAACAAATTATACAAAACAGGATGTCTCATCCTTCAGAAGGTGACACAAGCAAAAACTTGTTTTCCTCATGTCCTTTTGATATAGAGTGTCTTCCTGTCTCAAGAACATCAAAGGACTTTTTACGACTCTCTGCCAGCTCTCACTGAGGTGTCATATGCTTTGTGACACCAGTCAATTAACTGGGTTTTCCTGAGAATGTCATAAAATGGATATTCCACTTCTTAGCTTCAAACAGCTTGACTTGTCATAAGCCTTGACTAATGATTCTTCCCACATGGTTGTTTTTACTGTTTTTCATCCTCCTCCTCCTCCTCTGCTCCTTTCTTGACAAAGGCATCTGAGTACCTCTAACTACTCTAAGTCTGCTCCCCTCCCCATATCTCCTCCTACCCTTCCCCCCTTGACCATTCCTCCAATGTTTTGTTTTTTTCCTGTGATGTACTGTATTATACTGGCGTATTGAAACCTTTATAATTTGCTGACCATTCTATGTAACATGTCTTGTTTGTTTGTATATTGATGAGGTGGAACCATTGTAAAAGAGCCATTGGCTCAAAGGTAATAATTCCTAGAACAATAAACTAAACTAAACTAAAACAACGCAGTTCCTAAATAAGGCTATAAAATGTGAGTTTTTGGAAGTTAATTACCTTAACATATATCCTGCCCTTTGAAGTGAAACCTGGGGAGTCATCCAGGAGCATATCGTTTCTCATGACAGACAATCGCATTATATTTTTATTTTACAAAAAATCATAGAGTAATCAGAACCAGCTGTCCAAGTGTCACAGTGGGATGGGAGGGAAGGCATACAGGAACCTCCCTGTCCAACAGAAGGACACTGGGTCTCGACAGAAAACACCAGGACCTGGATCTAGCGAGCAGAAATTGGGCAGTTTGGCGTTGAGTGGGAACGCAAAGAGATCTAGTTCTGGAAGGCACCACTTTTTGAAAAGTTTGTCTACTACATCCTGTAGTAGCTCCCATTAGTGAGCCTGAGACAGAGCAGCTGAGGCTGTCAGCTAGGGTGTTTTGAACTCCTGTAACATGAACCGCTGTGAGTTGCTGGTTGTGCTCCACTGCCCAGTACCAGACTCTCACAGCTTCTCTGCAAAGGGGTTAAGAGTGTGTGCCCCTTTGCTTGTTAATGTAGAAGACCACTGGCATGTTGTCTGACTGGATCAGTAGGGGCCCTGGCAGGAGAACTGTCTGGCATGCCTGTTAGGCGTACAGGTTGGCTCTCATCTCCAACATGTTTATGTGGAGCTTGCATTCCAAAGAGGTCCAAGTCCCTCTTGTCTGATGGTCTCTGAAATGTGCCCCACCCTAGTCCCAAAGCATTCATTGTCAGGATCTGCGGAGGACTGGGACTTTGGAAGGGAGGCCTGGATTCTAACCGAGAAGGGGTGAGCCACCATTCCAGAGTCTGACACACTGCTTTGGAGACTGGCTGCTTGAGGTTGTCCAGGCGCTGGTTCCATAGAACCCTGAGGTTCCACTGGAGAACCATCATGTGCAGATGAGCTAACAGAATTGTTACGATTGTGGCTGTCATGTGGCCTAGCAGCTGCAGTACCATTCTGTCTGGAACTTGTTTTGTGGAGACAACTCTCCGAGCCAGCGCCCTTAATCGATCTGCCCAGTCTGAAGGGAGGAAGGCTTTCCCTTGGACAGTGTCCATGATTGCCCCTATGTACTGTAACCTCTGGGTGGGCTGGGGGGACGACTTGAGGAGGTTCAAAGTAACCCCCACACCTTGGAACAGGTGAAAGGTGTCTTCCAGAGAGTGACATAGCTGATCTTTTATGGAAGCTGTTAATAGCCAGTTGTCGAGGTAGGGATAGACATAATGCTGCTGCCTCCTGAGAGCTGCTGTCACTACTGTCAGGCACCTGGTGAACACCCTGGGTGCCAAATGGTAGCGCTCTGAACTGGTAGTGCTCTCCTTGAAGGTAAAGTGGAGGTATTTTCTGTGGGACGGCAGTATATTTACATGCATATAGGCGTCCTGCATGTCCAGGGAGCATAGCCAGCCCCTTGGCGAAGCATGGGCAGCAATCCCAGCAGTGTCACCATCCTGAACCTTTTGTATTCGATTAAAGTGTTCATTGACTGAGGTCCTGGATGGGACGAAGGTCCCCTGTCCTTTTGGGGACGAGGAAGAAGTGGGAGTAATATCTCTTTCCTCTATGAGATGGTGGCACTGCTTGGATTGCTTTCTTGCTCAGGAGGGCTTGGATTTCTGCTCTGATAAGAGCTGCTTGGGATGGGGAACAATGGGAGGGAATAAGTGGGTTGTCTGGAGGGATCTGATTAAATTCCAGAGTATAACCCCGCTCTACGATCTGGAGTACCCACTGATCTGTGGTGATACTGGACCAGCCATTGAGGTAAAGGGAGAATCTTCTGCCTACTGTCTCCCCCTGCAACTCCAATGGAGGAGGGGGGCAGGCAGGAAGTCATGCCGAGGTTGTTGGAGTGGAGAAGGGAGCTCTGGCATTCTTAGGTCCCTGTGCAACTGAGGACAGGGGGGCACCCTTTCTCTTGTAACGCCCTCTGTGCTGCTGTCTCCTTCCTTGTTGGCCCTGCTGCCTATGAAAGGAGTGGTGCTGGACGTGGCTGGTTCGGATTTATACATTTTGTGGACCTCCAAAACAGCTTTACTCGAGTCCTGTAGACTGGTTATCAGCTTTTCTGCCTCTTGACCGAAAAGGACTAGACCCTGGAAAGGGGTATCCAGGATGGCATCTTGTAGGTCTTGGCAGAATCCTGAGATCCTCAGCCAGGAGTGGCGCCTTAGGCATATTCTGGTGGCCGCAGCCCTGGTGGCAGTTTCTGCCAAGCCATATGAGCACATAAGTACGTGCTTGCCGACATCAGCACCGGAATGGAGGACTGCTAACAGTTCAGCCTTGTTGGCAGAGTCAGGTTGAGTCTTGGCCAGGTCCATGGTCTTGTTCCATAGTGATTTTTGGTGTATCATCATGTGTGCCAAAAAATGAAATGACCTGACCGTACAGGTGGCCGAGGAATACATTTTGCATCCTAAGTGGTCCAATTTCTTGGACTCCTTATCTGGTGGCTGACAGCTCATATGTTTCAGCTGTTGGGTTCTCCCATGGGCAGCAGTGTGGATCACCAAGTCCGCTTTAGGCTGCTTGCTCAAATGTGGTTCTCCCTTTGGTGTCCAATACAATCAGTCAGCCTTTTTTTAGGGACTGCCGAGGTCGTAGAATGGTGCTTCCAAGCTACCTTTGTAACACCCTGGAAGGGTTCCACTAAGGGTGGGATGACCAAGGGCTTTGGGTCAGTGGCCCCTAAGAACCTCACCAAACGGCGCTTCTCAGGGTTCTCCCAGTGGTTTTAGAACTGGATAGGACTCTTTATATCCAGGAAGGAGGGGTCGTCCGGAGGGGATCTTGGGGAGTCCCTCCTATGGTCTGGTGATGGCAGGGACAGGTCATCCTCAGAAGAGTCATAGGAGGAGAAGCCTCCAGATGATTCTTCTGAAGATGTATGGGGTGTCCCTGGAGGACTATCTGGACTACATGTGGCGACCAATGTTCCTCATCCCCTGATGTCAGAAGGTCTGACGTTGGTGGTGGCGGAGGCGGACACTGGAGGAAAGGTTGTCTAGGCGGAGCTGGGGCCCCCGTGGGGTTGGGGGCCGGCTTCAGTGGCCTAGGCAAAAGATCCCCTTTTATGGTATTCCACCAGTTAATAAACAAGACCCCAACCTCAGCCAAAGGGACGACACTGGCTTGGCTGGGATGCTGGTGGTGGGTTAGGGGTGCTGGAAGCCCCTGGTGTTGGCATGGTGTCTTCTGGTGTCCGGTCCGACTGTACTTTTTTGTCTGGCGTTGGCTCTGGTGCGACAGTGTCCTCTGGCATCGGGTGCTCGGACGTCTGGTCGTTGGGCTCCCGAGGAGGCGGTGAAAGTGGAGGGGGGTAGCACCCGGTCTCGGTTATCCCTGGAGGTGAGGGTCAGGACCCCTGACATCTGGTCTGTAGTCAGGTTCTCAATGGGGCCCTGTGGAGCAGACAGTGGCTTAAAGGGCGGAGTCTGGTCTGGCTCCATAGTGGAGTCAGAGGGCATTGAGGCCTGACGTTGGACCGAGGCCTTGGCTAACGACCGCCTGGAAGGAGAGTGATGCTTCTTCTGGCACTCGCTATCCTGGCGTCTTCTGGAGTTCTCCAACCCTGTCGCCCTTTCAGATGACCCAGGGACTACGGCTGTGCAGACGGCAGGTTCCAACCTGCTACCCGAGGAAGAGTTCACCTGTCCTGCTGACTGAGACCCTAGTGTATGCTTGTGGGGTCAGATAGCCAGGGACATGGGGGCTTGAGAAAGCCAGAGCCTGGAAGACTTTTCACCATGTGCCTGACAAGAGGCCGGGGGCTTCCTCATTTGTGATCCCATGAGACCCAGTGAGACCTGGGGCTGAGTCTGACTCACGCCAGAGGCCGAAGACTTGGAAGTCTTGTGTGGGGACCTAGGACGGGATTCTGACCTGGACCTGTCCTTGACCCGATGATGGTGTTTCCCACTAAATTTCTTTTCTCTGGGGAGGAGTCCTTTGCTGAGGAGGAAGACGAGCCATGCCCCAACTGGGTCTTCTGCATGGCGGCCACTTGCTGTTCAATGAGCTACGCTTGCAAGGTGTTCAGGCAGCAGATTCTGGTCCTCTTGTTGAAGCCTTGTCAGTGTGGGCAGTCTGTGGTCGGGACCTAGGCAAAGCAGGCAGACCAAATGGCCATCTTTTGCCAGGATCTGCTTGCTGCACGCACAATTCAAATTCCCCACTCTGAACAAGAAGATGGTTGGAAAGACATCCTCGACAAACCCGTATTTCAGATGAAAAAATGTTAACTGTGCAAAGGGTAAAAATGGCAGTTGACTGGAAGCAGGAGGCATCAGTGGAGCTGATACTCACGAGTCAACGGCGGGAAAAGAACTGAAGTGGTGCTGGGGGACCGCCCCTGTATACCATGGGTGTCGTCGGGGGTGGGGCCGACGTCAGGAGCGGTTCCCTGCCTTAGACTGCTAGCTAGAATTTTTCTGTGAGGCCCTAGTGCCTGGTGGCATAATCCTAATGGTGTTACCTGCTGCAAGAGCTCTATCTCGAAGTGGAGTTCCAGCTGATTTATGTGGAGCACAGTCTTGCTTGGTGACTACAACTTGTGCACTTTGCAGTTCAGCAGATGTGCACCTCAGCCCACCGGTGATAAGTCTGTGTCAACGTGATTGAAGGCTTCGGACAGACAAATAATTCCTCAGAAAGGTTTTAGGGGGACTGCCACCGATGGATAGTGTTCAGCATCAGCTGGGTCACAGGGACTGGCTGGTTCATGGCTGCATGCGAATGAGACCAATGGCACCCCTCCCAATGGCTCTGGTAGTTGCCATGAAGCACATAAGCCAGAGTAAATCCTGGGTGGGTGTGACTGCCCATCCCAAAATGATCAGGCAAAGGAGTGCAGGTTCTTCCCCCTTGTCTGGGAGGAGACAAGCTCTAGCTTGGAAAGAGTCAACTTCCACTCCAGTGAAGAGGATCACCTACTTCAGGGTGAGTCTGGACATGGCAAGATTGATGATCAGGCCGAGATCCTGGATTGTCTGGTCCAGCCAGATTACTGAACTGCTCCATGTCCCACAATGAGCTCTTTGTGATGAGCTAACTGTCTAAGTACAGAAATACCTTGCCACCTCTGCATCTCAGAAAGGCCACTGTGATTGTCAAGACACTTGGTGAATGCCCTTGGGATCGATGACAGGCTGAATGGCATGGCTCTAAAGTGATACAGGGTTCCATCAGGCTGAAAGTGGAGGAACCATCTGTGTGACAGATGAACAGGTATATGGCAGTACTCCTCCTGCAGGTCCAGGGAGCAGAACCAAGCAGCTGGCTCCAGGGATAGAGTGATTTGGTGGAACATCACCATGTGAAACTTCTGACTGTGAATGAACTTGTTCAACACTCACAGATCAAGAATGTGGCGCCAGCCCCCCAACTGTTTGGGCGCCAGAATGTACTGTGAAACAACTCCTGCTAAGCTCAGTTTTTCTGGGACAGCCTCTATTGCTGCATGCTGTTCGTGGAGCAGAAGAGCTTCGCCATAAAGTATGGGAAGAGATACCAGAGTCTTCCAACAGCACTTGAGATTGACAAGGTAACCGTGAGGTCTCAAACTTCAGGAGCAACCTTGATCCCACCACTTTCAGGGCCCACTTGTCTTAAGTTATAGCTGTCAGTTGCATCAAGAAGTGGGGGAGTCAGCCCCTGACTGAAAGATGCAGCACAGTTTGGGATATGGGGCAAATGGGGCCCCTCAACCCATCATGTTTTGCCTTTAATGATGACGGCCCTGTCCCCGAGCACTAGCCTCCACAGGAACAGTCCACATTGTGTCACACAAAACCCCTGGAACCTTGCACTGTGAGTTTCTCCACTCACTCCTTCTCCTTGGTAACACCAAAAAGGTGCACATAGTGTGTGCATATAACCCTCCCAAGGGGGGTCTGCAGGGATTGTCGTCACTACTGGAGTTACTTCAGGAGAAGGTGGGCTCTAGCGAGCTTCTCCTACTAGGTGACCTTAACTGGTTGGGGCCTCATGCCAAGTTGTATGAACCATTACTCTCTGGCCTCTCCCTCAGTCAGGTCATTGCGGAACCCACCCGGCTCTCCAGTCATGGCGATAAGGGGTCACTGATTGACTGGATCCTGTGCAACCAGCTGGACAAAATTGTTAAGTCAGGACTCCTTCCTGACTCCATCTCGGACCACTCGCCGGTATACTGCATCTGGGGCTCAAACCCCGCCCAGGGTCCCCTGCCGAGTGGTAACTATGAGGGATTACTCGAAATTCTCGATCCCCACCTACCTCAAGGACCTGAAGAGAATGTCCTGGAACCACGTCATGGCTACGCCAGACCCCGTTACAGCCCTTGACTTCTTCCTCGTGGCATTTGCGCCGCTCCAAAACAGGCACGCTCCCCTTTCCAAGAGGCGTGTCCGAGGCTCGGTGACCAACTGGCTTCACAGCGAGCTCCTATCTCTCATGAAGCAGAGGGATAAGGCCTGGTCAAAATATGGGGCATCGCGCAACCAAACGGACCTCCAGGTGTACCGTCAGCTCAGAAACTCCTGCAAGAGGGCTATACATTCTGCAAAAAAGCCAATACTGTAGCTCTGCACTGATTGCTACAGCACGCGACCCCAGACGTTTCTGGGTGAACATAAAAAACCTAGTCAGTGGCTCGACCAAAACTCAAGTTACTGACATGACAACTGGTGAGGCAAACTGCAATAACCCCCTTACCATTGCCTCCTCCTTCAACCGCCTCTTCACTGACCAGCCGTCCGCCCCCTTCCCACTGCCAGCTGCCTCAGTCCTCGGCTCCGGCCCTCAGTCTCCCCGCCCACCCTTCTACCTCAAGAAGATCACTGTGAGGGAGACCCAGGCTTTCCTTGTCGGTCTCTCCCACCACGTGGGGGCGGGTCACTTATGTGGCCTCGAACCCAGGCTTCTCAGCCTGGGGGTCTCCCCTTATTGTCAGGCCACTCGCCCACATCTTCAACACCTCGCTCATAACAGAGGTCATCCCCAACTTATGGAAAATT
This sequence comes from Neoceratodus forsteri, assembly GCA_016271365.2. Lineage (NCBI taxonomy): Eukaryota > Metazoa > Chordata > Ceratodontiformes > Ceratodontidae > Neoceratodus > Neoceratodus forsteri. The sequence goes on along the minus strand of CM028133.1, from coordinate 75,925,739 downwards.
GCCAGGGTTGTCCCTGTACTGAAAAATGGTGAACCCAAGGACATTAACAATTATCGTCCTATCGCCATACTCTCAGCTGCAAGCAAACTGCTGGAAAAAGCAGTTGTGTCACAGCTTCAACACTACATCCAGGAATATAATGTCCTCTTCCCATGTCAGCATGGCTTCCGTAAAAACCACAGCACCTCTACGGCACTAGCCGTAGTCACAACAAGGATCAGGACCGCAACCAATCAGGGAAACTCACGGGGCCATATTCGTGGACCTGTCCAAAGCCTTCGACCGTGTAGATCATCCCCTCCTCCTCGGCACACTCCACACCCTCGGCTTCTCCCGCCGTTCCCTCGACTGGTTCTCCAGCTACCTTGGGGACAGGAAGCAACTCATCTGCTTCAATCGTACCCTCTCGCCCCTCCTGCCCGTATCCAGTGGAGTACCACAAGGATCTGTCCTTGGACCGATCCTGTTCTCTCTGTTTGTCAATGGCTTACCCTCCACTGCTACCGAAGGGCACCTTACCATGTATGGGGATGACCTCGTCCTGTTGGCCAGCTCCCACGAGATCACCAACATCAATGCCCAACTCAACTCTGACTTCTCCTGAATCTGTAAATGGCTGGAAGGGCACAAACTCGTAGTCAACCTTGAGAAAACCCAGGCAATGCTATTCGGCACTGCGGTCAAAATCTCCTCCTGCACGACGCCCCTTAAAATCCTTGGTACCTGTAACTCCCTACTGGCTATAACAGTCTCTGCTAAGTACCTCAGACTCACCCTTGACCCCCAGCTGGACCTCTCTGGACACATCAGGAACATCTGCAATGCCACAAATGGTAAACTTGGCCTTGCTTATAGGGCCAAGGACTGTCTCACCCCAGCTGCCCGGCTGGCTTTAGCGAGGGGGTTACTTCTGCCCACCCTCTCCTATGGTCTCGTCGCCTTTGCCTCTGCCCCCCCCCATGCCTTGCAAAGTGGGATACCACGTACAACAACATATGCCGCTTTGCGCTCTTGGCCCCCCGACTTACCCACCGATGTGAGCTCTACTCCTGTCTGGATTGGCTCCACCCTGATAAATTCCAGACATACTCCACAGGCAACTTCATCGACAACATTATCCAGACTTCCGCCCCTGCCTTGCTCGCCCTCCCTCTGAAACATGCCTACCCCGTCTACCACCTTAGGTCCTGTGTGTCCCAGACCCGCCTGGTCCCCAGGAGCCGCACCCTCACTGGTGGTAGGGCATTTGCCTCTCACGCACCCAAGCTGTGGAACTCCCTTCCCCCCCCAGGTCCGAGCCTCCCCTTCCCCCTCCTCCTTTAAAACCTCCCTCTGGAACTTCCTGAAGCCGGCTGCTACCTGCCTGTGTGCGGCCTAATTGCCCCACCCCACAACCTTTTCTGCTATGATTCCCCATCCTAGCTCTGCCCCCCCCCCACCCCCGCTGCTGGCTCAGTGCAGCACTCTACTAGTTAAGTTTGCCATTTAGTGTCTTTTACCCTGGGGTCTCACACCACCCTGTAGCCCCTGGGTCAGAATGTTTTGTAACCTGTGGTTGTCTACATGCAATTCCATTGCTTCTTCTCACAATCCCGTGCTGTTCACCCCACCTTGTTGGTGTACGTGCTGCTTCCCTATTGTTAGGTTATTCTGTACTGTACGCACCTGACAAAATGTTTCTGCTCCTGATTGCAATGCTGTCTATGTATCTATCGATAAGTTATTCTGTACCATTATTTCTGTAACTACTACTCTGTCTCATTATTGGAGTATGCCTGCACCTGATTGTAATTGTCGTCAATGCTCCTGATTGTAATTGTTATCAATGTATCTTCTCCCATGTAACTACCCTGTGATTCTCCCGGGTCGCACCTGAAAATAGGCACTGGCTGTCTAGTGTGCTTACCCGGTTACCAAAAGCAAATAAATAAATAATAAATAGCCCTGTGATGACCCTGATGCACCCATTCTTTAGAAGGCTTGCTCAGGCGGTCCTGCTGCTTCTTCTGCTGCTGATATTGCATGCCCCGACAGGCTTAGGCTGAGGCTTGGGGTTGGCAATCAATGTCACCAAGTCCAAGGTCACACTGGACTTAATGCATGAGGTATGATTAACCCAGGTGTGTAAAGAGTCAAACTTTTTTAGCAGACTGCAGGTATTGATATGGACAAAGTTCAGATTGGACCGGGGTTAAGTTCAATATTGTCTGGGCAGAGTAGCATGATCAACAGAATCAGTCTGAGGGCATACAGGAGCATTCTCAGTGGTTTGTAGCGTCTCTTTTGAGGAGCATGTGGTGGAGGGCAAATGGTCATCTGATTGCAACCTGAGAGGACCCAAGGAGGCAAACAGTAATGTCCTAGTTGAGAGCATGCATGGAATATTACAGAAATGTACTGGAGGAACTGATGAAGGAAAGGGCCATTCGTGGTTGGTGCTACAGCCACAGGTGGAGGTAGCATATGAAATTATGTTCATACAAACAGACGTTAGGTTTAGGGTGCACATAATGCCTGGTTGTAGGTCTGGGTTGTTTGGGAAGGGAATAATGGGCAGCGGTTCACTATTCAGATCTACTGAGCTAGATTTTGTGTGAAGGTTTAGTACTGGCAGTAGCATGCCAACCAGGAAGCAGACAAAAACAGGACAGTTCATCATGTTGAGTCTTAGAGATATTTATTTATTTAAATTTTGGTAACCGGGTAGGCCCACTGAGACTATGACAGTCCCTTTTTCAGGGGAAACCCGGGATTAGTTACATGTACCTAGAGGGGAAAAGAAAACCAATGCTTTTGATTGTACTGCAGTATATGGTACATTGATCATGTATACGTGTCGCAGAGATAGACATTACTACAGTTGACATAGGTGAGTTTAGGTATGAACAACCTTGTTAGTTATACACATTCATGAGTAGATAGTAGACGTAAGTGCAGTTCAGTACATTATGTCCCTCCTTACTGTTCCTCCCTCCCTTTTCATCTGCATTTACGTGAGGCATCCCCCTTTAGCAGAGATGCCTTTATGGGTTGCGGCACCTGCAATGAGACCCACTGCTTAGGTGTAGTTTTAACCGTTTCTTGTACCCCTCAAGAGAGGTGCAGTCCTGGAGCTGGAGATACGCATCTGTCTATTAAAGGATGGGAAAAGAGAGTAGAGCTAGTGTTTCTTGAAGACCAGTGTAGTCAGCCATAATCCAAGAGTGTGGAGATAAACTGTTGAACCACCAGTAAAATGTTTTAGTTAGGCAAGGGGCTGAGAGCAAGTGTATTTAATATGGACAACAGGGGTGGGGCGGGAAAGAGTAGACTAAGAGCTGTGCAGACAGAAATAATTAGGTCCAGGAAGGCAGCCATGCCAAATGCCGTAATTGTCTGAGTTGAAATTCAGTGAGAACTCAGAACAACCAATCAAGAGCTGGTGGGTTTTTGCTGCAGCCAATCACTTTCCTGGGCTCTAAGTCCATGGGAGTGGTGAAGCTGCTATGCCGTACCTGAGGAGTTGCTTCTGTGACTGGGGAGGGTTCCTCAGTGCTACCGCCGTTTTTTTTCCAAGCCGCAGTTGCTTGAAGCAGAACAGCCTGGTAGGGCTAGCCTTGAGGATGGAAAGACTGGGACCTGGTTAAAAGAGGAACAATCACAGCAGGACAAAGCTGCTAAATCGCTGGGCATGGAAAAAAGCAGTTTTGGGCAGGCTAGGGGCAGAGGTGGAAAGCAGTTAAGCTAAACTAAACACTGGGCATGAGATGGGGAATGAGAAGAGAAGATGGCAAAAAAAAAAAAAAAAGATGTTGAGCTCAGCAACAGAACAATGGAGAAATAGGGAGTGGGGCTGCTAGGTAGAGAATGGCTGTCCGGGGGGTTGATGGTTGGCGCTACTGAGAAACAGGGCAGTTGAGATGCCTAGGTGCCAATTCCCACTGAAGGTTAGCATAGGGAGAGAGGTGGGGGGGTGCAGAGGGACAAGTTACAGATAATAGAATTGATAACAGGTAGGAAAAGAGAATTCAAATTTTAACATAAGCTAACAGCTAAAAGGGTAATACTTTAAAAAAAAACAGTACAGTTGTCACACTTGCAGGATAAAACAGCACACTATACCCATCAGTACCCCCACCATCATGTACTCCTCCCCTGCATTTCTGTACCCCAAGTGCATGGTCTTGCACTTCTTTACACTGAATCTTAGCTGCCACACCCTTGACCACGCCTCAGTCTTGCTTAGGTCCCTTCTCACTTTCTTTACTCCTCTGTGAGAGGCAACCCAGTTGCAGATCTTTGTGTCATCTGCAAAAAGAGACTACAAAATAAACAACCCGACCAAAGAACAAGCTGTTACCGTAGTTCACTACACGGTGACTGCTCTATTCAGGTGGAGAAACAGATCGGAACCATGACCAGAGTGGAGTGCAGATGCAGAGTTTGAACCTACACTGCAAATTCTAAAAATCTTCGAAGTTCCATCTCAGGGGCATCACTCTCAGCCAAGATGACTGCTAAAGTACAAACACTAAATGAGGGATTCCTGGGGTTAGAAAATGGCAATTTTTAGCAACCAAAAAAACATTAATTGCTAAAACACAGAGATGAAAGAGAAAAAGCAGGTATTAAACAAAATAAACTAAACACTGTTACAAATAAGTAAAATTAAAAAATTCAGCCGTTGAACAGTAGGCGAACTGGTAAGCAATAAGACACGACAGGGTGTTGGTTGTTATGTGATAACCACACGCCTAGGTGCGTGGTAAGGCTCAAGGCCACTGACAGAGTGTCCTTCCGCACCTAGGCGTGCGGTCATTACATAACAATCAACATCCTGGAGTGTCTTATTGTACTTATAAAATGGGTAACAAGCTTGCAACAACAGCATAACAGGTATGAAAAATAACTCGGTAAAACAGTCAAAACTGTATGTTTTTGTTTTAAATTTAAAGTATAAAAAAATAGTCTCCAACTAAACTGTCTTTGCCCTGTAAGTTTAAACACCTACAACAGTAATAAAAAGGACGTTTTTATAAAGATGTTTATGTGTTTATTTAATGATAGTCTTGTCTTTATATATTTCTTTTCTTACTTATCCCCTTCCCACCTTACCGGCGATGTATGTCCTGCTTAAATGTGTGACTTCAAGGGACACTGTCAGCCCTTTATTTACATTTCAGTACGGGACTTCCGAAAGTCCATGGACTAGCTACAGTAGTCCGTCTCTTCATGTAAAAGACAGAGAAGCAGTGCACTCCCCTGCATTATATTTTCTTTTTAAAACTGTAACCAATACTGCAGCGACCCACTTAAGTCTCTCCCTCCCCCTGCACCCCTGCCACAGTGCATTCACTCTGGTAAATGGTGTTAAAATGCCAGAAGGCTCGTTCCCCTACCCTGGTACCAGAGATCAGCCAAATATAGTCTCTGATAGTAGATTCAAAGCCGAACTCGGGTAACTATCTCTTTTTTAGAGACAAGCACTAAGAGTTAGTTTAATCACATCTGAAAAGTCGACCCATGATACTGGGCATGCGTGTATCATGGCTCGCCTTTCCAAACGTGATTAAACTAACTTTTAGAGCTTGTTTCTAAAAAAGAGACAGTTACCCGAGTTCAGCTTTGAATCTATCAGAGACTGCATTTAGCTTAACTCGGGTACCAGGGTAGGGGAATGAGCCTTTCAGCGCTTCAGCGTAGTTTACCAGTGTGATCAGGGACACAGAAGGAACTGGAGTGGGTCTTGTGGAGTATTCTCAGTCGCCCTACTATACTTGTGTCGGTAGCAGTACGGGCAGGCGGGCGGGCACCCACTTGCTTCACTGACATGGGAGAACCCCATGGATACAACCTATAGACTGGGGGTCTGTGGCCTCCTGTTTAAAAATTACAGCAACAGAAAAAAAAAAAGGTTAGTAGTGAAGCTACATGACCTCTTACTATCACATTTTAGTCTGTGCTCAGTTCTGTCCTGTTTATTTTGAGCAATATACAGTTACTGCAGGTATTATGGGTTGGTGCACTTAAGGGCATATCTACAGTTTTACTGTACCAACATGACTACCATACATTCTTTTATGGAACTCAAAAAAGCATTAACTCCAGGTTCACCTTTCACTGGTTGCTGAAAGGGTTCCCAAGCCAGTGGTTGTCACTCCACGTACCACTGGATTCCGAACCCTTTTGGACAATCAGAATGCATGATATTCCCGTCCCCTTCCGTCGCATCTCACTTGGGCAACGTGCATTTAACTACTGAGCCCCCCTGTGGATGAATGAACTCCCTGAGCACCTCTTGGCCACCAATTGTCTGGCACAATTCAAAACTGACCTCAAACAGCACCTAATAACACTGTCTAAGTGCACCTGCCCCTGAGTCCAGCCATACCTGCTCTCTCTGCCCCCCAGCAAGCACTAGGCAGGCCTCAGGTACCCCCTCCCTCTGTCCTTTCTCATGACTTGCCTCAGCAATCAGTTTGCGTCATGCTCCTTTGGAACCCGCCACTCCACTCTCCCTCAACTCACAGTCCCGTGAGTTTCCCTAATAGTCACTACCAATGCAGACTGCCTGACCATGCCCCCTCACAACCCACCATTTACTCTAGCATGTCTACTCTTCTCTGCTCAGCCTCCCCTCACCCCACCATTTCTCCCTATACCTTATCGCCCTTCTTCCTCCATCCTTCACCTCCACTGCAGTACATACCTCTCTCTCATATTTCCTTTCTTCACCCCACTGCCAGCTATCCTCGTCCCTCTGAACCACTGACAAGGCACTTTGTGGCTACTTATCCCCCCCCACCCTCAAAGTGTTTTCTTGTTATTTTTACTTATGTTTTGAGTTATTCTGTAAGTTCTGAATCCAAGCTGTATCATTCATTGTAATGTACCTTTGCTTTCTCCTATTGTACTTTGTTTTGCCATCTATGACGTGGAACCTTTGTAAAAGAGCTTGCACTCAAAGGTCCTTTCCGAATCACTAAATAAATAATTAAAAAAAATGTATAATCCATGGTGACCATTCTGTTCAGCAGAAAAAAAAAATCTGTTAGGGAAAGACTGTTAGCACGAGATGAGCAGAGACTGAGTTTTCATTTAAAAGACATTCTAAGTTCCGTGACACCATTCCACAGGTGGAGATGATGCAAGAACTGGACTAACTCTTCTGGTTACTGATGAAGAACTGGGGAGATTTTAAAGGGAAAGTGAGGCAGACCTGCCACGATATCAGAGATAGGAGGAAAGGGAGAGCTGGGGCACTATCAAAGCGACAGACAGAAAGAAAGGCCTGCAAAGAGGAGACAGCGATTTTAGAGAAAGGAATGAAAATTAACAGGAGGGGAACTGGGGACATATTAAAGACAGAAGGGAAGGGGGGCCGGGGGAGACATCAGAGTGAGAAGGGGAAGGAGAACAGGGCAGCTAGCAAACAGAAAAAACAATAAACAGGAGGACAACCTGAGGAAGACATCAGAGAGGAGGCAAGCGGGACCTGGGGAGATACGAGGGAGAGAGAGGAGGGGGATGGGACAGAGAGACACACATGAGCCAAGACTTGGAGAAAGAAGGGATGGTGAGTGGAAGATGGTGAACAGCGACCTTATTAATATCCTACTGATTTGTGCGCGCGTGTGTCGGAGGAGGGTGGAGGTGGACATCAGAGAGAAAGGGAACTCATAAATACACATGAGGTCTTGAGGAAGGAGTGCATAAAGAATGAGTCAATCAGTACTGAAGGCACCTAGGGTGGGTACCAGCAGAGTTCTCTTCTTCCTATTACGATAAAGCAGCAAAACGCAGAAATGCTGGAAAAAAAACTTACCGTTGCTTCATCAGCTTTTACACTAGACACATTCTCTTTTCCACCAGCGAGCAGATAGAGACTTCGGGCAACTATAGTGGCAACTTCTGAGATAGACTATGTAAAAACAAGAGAGAAAAGACAAAAGGTTAGGATGGGGGGAATAAACCTGATCTAACTGCCGAGTGCTAGACAGTCAATCAAGCCCCAGTAGGACACATTCTGTACTGGACATTTACAGGAATTCAGTCCAGTGGCATTGAAGTACAAAAGAACAGAATGCTGCGGCACACCATGGAGAGACTTCTCAGTCCCAACAATTCTAAGTCCACACCTCGACTTGCAAAGTACTGATTTATTCAATACAAAAATCACAGTTAACGCGCAAACATACAAATACAGAGCAAAGTGAAATGCGGCAGAGACTCAGTTACTCTATGGCCAGGTGGGGCCCACTTTGCAAGTCGAGCTGTGAACTTACATCATCTTTGCTGGGACCAAAAAGTAACTCCATAGTGTGATGCAGCATTCTGTTCATTTGTGTCTGAACCTTGGATTTGGCAGCCCCAGTTGCAACACCCACTCTCTGTAGTGTTTGCATGTTTCTCCCTGTTAACAGGCACTGTTATGTTGTATGGTGTAACTGGGATGGTCTTTTACATTTTTAAATTGTAGTTTTAATTTGCTGGATTGCAATTTGTTGCAATATGTCAGTTACATGATGATGTTAATATTTCTGTATGCCAAATATTTATTACATGTACTAATTAATTATTCCTACATGCTAAGAAACAGTCTCCATGTGCTTTGGCACTAGACAGAGGCTTTCTATGCTCCCCTCCTTCCACACCCAAGATGGGGGTACAATTGACAAAGTACCCTCATTTAAATACCTTGATGTCTGGCTTGATTGTCACCTTGGCTTCTCTCAGCATGTAGACACCATTCACAAAAATCTCCATCCCATGCCCAGTGCCCTCTATAGGAATAAAAGCTGCAACTCCATGCCTGCTTGCCGAGATATCATCTCTAAGATGATTCTTCCCATCTTTGATTATGGGAACATTGTCTACGGTGCTGCACTTAAGTCCACATTGGTCAGACTGGATCCCCTCTTCCACTCCTTCTGCCATTTTGCCTTGGCCTGCTCTCCCCTTACTCACCACTTTTCTCTTTACTCTCTTCTCTCCCTTCCCTCATTGGACGATCGCCGCTTAACCCACTGTGCCTCCTTCATTTCCAAATTCTGGTTGGCTTCTCTCCCCCCTTACCTCAAGCTTGCCTCTCTCCTCGTAACTCACTCCACAAATCAGACTCTTGCTCCCTACTGCTCCTCTCTTGTAAATCCCTTGCTGGACAAATTGCCTTTTCTCACCACTTACCCAACATCTGGAACTCTCTACCACTATCTATTCCCTCTGCTTCCTCCAAAAGTGGTCTTTCCTCTTTATTCAATGCTTACTCCGCTCGCTCCTTCAAATGTCCACAGCCCAATGTCCTGCCTCCTCCCTCTTTTTCCTTACCCACCTCCAGTCTCCTATCTCTGACACTTTTCTGCACCCTTCACCTTACTCTTCCACATATTCTAACCTCTATACTCTTCCTCTCCCCCAATCTCTTCTCCTCCATTCCTCTCTGCACCCTACCTTATCTTCCTACCCTCTCCCTCTCTATCACCTCCTACCCCTTCACATTACCTTCCAATTTTACCTTCACAACTTCTAACTTCCTACTTATATTATTATGTTTCTATGTTCAGTTTTTGGAAGTTTAGCCTGGGAGTGTCTGTGCTTCACACTCCTGATTTTTAATCTAATTGTACTTTATTAATTTATGACTATGCTACACTATTACTGTATGTTACTATGCCTCTGTATTATTATATTTTGTGCTTTCTATTTGTTAATATGTACTTCTAGGATCGTGGATAAGTTGTTCGTCCACACTTCTTGGCATGTCCCTTTCCCTTTAAGGATCGCTGGAAGGTCTTCAAGCTGGCTCCTCCCACCCACCCGGGTGGTATATACCTCGGCTCCACCCCATGACACCAGATCTTCCTTTCCGCTGGAAGATTCCTGTTGCCTCCTTCGTGCTCCCGCATTTTGTAGGCCCTGCTTCAAAACCTTCGGTTATTCCGAAAATTCGCCTTGTTCGCATTAGCGATTGTGACTACTTTTCTGCGACTATGGAAGACAAGTCTTCCCACAGATTTTACCTGTGGTTGTGCAGCCAGAAGATGTCGTGCACCGACCTGCACACTGCGTGCAACAACTACTTGGGTGTCGACCATGACACCTCGAAATGCAAGTTTTAACATACATACTAACATACTAAAATGCCAGCAGAATAGGCCTAATGGTCTTTCGTGTCTGCTCTTTGGTCAGCCCCCACCCTGGGTGCTGACCTTGCTGTCCCCCTCGCCTTCTCTGGCTTCTCCCTTCCCAGTTCCGGATATTCTTGCTGCATTGGATTTTGCTTCCTGAACCCTTCCGTACCTGTCTCACCCCTCTTGAACCCCTCCACTGTCTCTGCCTCCACCAGCCCCTAGGTAGTGCATTCCATGGCTCTACCACCCTCTCAGTGAAGTAGCACCTCCTCCTTTCTCCCTGAATCTTCCCCTCCAGCTTCCACCCATGCCCTCTAGTGGCCCTTCCTCCTTCCTTGAGCACCCTCACTGTTCCTCCCTATTTACCCTCTTCATGTACCTGAAGACCTCTATCATGTCCCCCGGGTCCCTTCTCTTCCAAAGTGTACATATTTAGCTCTTGAGCCTCTCCTCATAGGTCCTGTCCCTAGCTCCCAAATCATTTTGGTTGCCCTCTCTGGACCCTCTCCAGGAGGTTAATGTCCCTCTTTAAGTGTGGCCTCCAAAACTGCACGCAGTACTCCAGGTGCGGCCTCACCACAGTTATACAGGGGAGTATCACTTCCTCCTTCTGGAGGTGATCCCCTAGCGATGCATCCCAGCATCCTGTTGGCCTTGGCTGCTGCCTCCTACAAGTCTCAGAGTTGTTCATCTTGACATCCACCACCACCCCAGGTCCCTCTCAGCCATTGAGACTTGTGGTATTCCCCAGGGTGTACACTTGGCCTGGGTTTCTGGCCCCAGATGGAGTACCTTGCATTTCCTGCATTAAACCTCAGCTTCCACTTTCTAGACCATCTTTCCAGAGCCTCAGGTCCCCCTGCAGGCCACCTCCCTCCCCATCCACCACTGCCCCAGTTTCGAGTCATCTGCAAAGAGACTCATCCTACCCTGATTCCTGTCCTTATGTCAGATACGTGAGGCGTTGAACAGAAGGGCCCAGGACTGATCCCTGTGGGACCCCACTAATGACCCTCCTTGGGGAAGAGATTATCCCACCAACTACGACCCTCTGGGTCCGGTCCTGGAGCCAATTGCCTATCCATCGGATCATCTGGTTTCCCACCCCCATTTCTCCTAGTTTATCCAACAGGCCCCCGTGAGGAACAGAGTCAAATGCCTTGCTAAAGTCCAGAAAGAGGACATCTACTGGTCTACCCAGGTCCAAGGCACTTGTCACCCAGTCATAGAACTCCACCAGGTTTGTCTGACACGATTTCCCCGGGATGAATCCATGCTGTCTATCATCCAGGCACTCTGACTTATCCAGGGCCCCCCCCAGCCACTCCTTGACAATGCCCTCCATCACCTTGCCCACCACTGATGTCAGGCTGACAGGCCTGTAGTTCCCTGCCACCTCCCTTGATCCCCCCTTGTGGATAGGCACTACATCGCCACCTTCCAGTCTTGGGGCACCCACCTGTCCTCAGAGAGATGGTGAAAAGCTCTGCCAGGGGTTTCGCCAGGACATCTGCAAGTTCCTTCAGCACTCTAGGATGTAATTTATCCGGCCCCTGGTTTCTCCGTCTTAAGGGGCTGAGGCTTCCCTCACTCTCTGCTGTGATTTCACTTCCAGTACCTCTTCTCCTGCTTAGCCCTCCCCACCTGCCAGTGATGCCCCCTCTTCCAGACCTGCCGATTGGTAGGGTCCCCCTCCTCATTATCTCTGTCTCCTCCCATGTATGATGCAGCATCCCATTTTCCCTGGTGAAAACTGAGGTGAAGTACTCATTTAGTACCTCAGCCTGCTCCTCTGGGTCTTGTGCCCATCTCTCCCTGATTTAATCCTGCTAATCTGCCCCTTCACCCTTCGTCTTTCCCCAATGTATCTAAAGAACCCTTTTCCTCTCTAATTTCCCTGGCGGGTTCTGCCCTTCCTTGCCTTATCGCCCTCACCACTCTAGTGGCCCTTCTAGCCAACAGCTCATACCCCTCATCCCTTTCACTCCTTGAGCACTTGAATTTCTTATAGGCTGCTTTTCTTTCCCGCACCACCTCCTGGACCTCCCTGGTCCACCAACAGGGTTTTGGGCCCTACCGCATTTTCGTCTTACTCTTGCACAGGTGCTGGTAGCATCCTGCACCCCTCCTGATGATTTCCACCTACTATCAGCGTCCATGTCTGACCCAATCCCATCCAAATGCTCCTTAGGATCCTTCCCATTTCCTTAAAATCCACCCCTGAAGTCGGTTACTTCCGTCTTTGTGCAGCCTTCTACCCTCCTAGGTCCAGGCAGAACCAGACCGTGCATGGTCACTCCCGCCAATGGGTCCCTTACCTCCAGGCCCCAATCTGGTCACTGTCTGCCAGGACCACATCCAGTACCGTGCCTCCCTGGTGGTTCCCTCACCTGCTGAGTTAGAGGATGCTCTTGAAAGACATCCAACAACCTCTGTTCCCTGGTCACAGAGGATGTCATATCTCCCAGTCTGTTCCTGGCATGTTTAAGTCCCCTAACACCACCACCTTTCCTCTGCACAGTCTGCAGTGTCTCCTAACATCTGCCACCAGACTGTCCTCCAGCTCCTCCGCCAGGGCAGGGGGTCTATACACCACTCCTATTTTTACTCTCTTGCCCCCCCTTGTTATCAAGGTGACCCAAATCGCCTCCACGGTTCCCTCCGCCTCCTCTACTCCCCTATGCCAATGCAGTTTTTACTATCATTCCTCCCCTCCTCCCCTTCCCCTGTCCTCCTCCTGAACATAGTGTAACCCTCAGGTTCAGGTCCCAGTCATGTCTTGCAGTGGCCCAAGTCTCAGTGACCGCTGCCACTCCACTGCTCCCTCAGTTAACTATCGCCTGGAGCTCAGGCATTTTGTTGCCCAAGCTCCTGGCATTTAGCAGGACTACCTTCCACCCTTTCCTATAGTTTCATTTCCCTGCTCGTGTTCCCTTGGGGATTCTGTTTTCTCCTGGTCTGCACTTTGCCAGTTGGTCTTTTCCTGCAATCCTCCTGGTCCCAAGGGGGGTGGAGACAGAGTCCCTCCTTTATCGGCATCCCCTTGACTGCCTTTTCTCCCATCCCACCCCCCTTCACAAGTTTAAACCCCACTTTTCACCAATGAACTCCTCCATTTTCAACTTAAGGATTCCCTTCCCCTCCAAATTGAGATGTAGTCTATCTCTAGCATACAGCTCCTTATCCTCCCAGGTCTCCCCCCAATCCCCCATCAACCCATACCCTCTGGCCTCACACCACTCCCTGAGCCACTGGTTTATCTCCCTAATTTTTCTTTTGTGTTCCCCACTAGCCCTTGGCACTGGCAGGATTTCTGAGAAGGAACTGTGCATCCTATGTCATGACAGACCCGGCTGAGCTCCCTGAATCTTGCCTGTATCTCTAGCTCGCTATTTCCCTCAATGTCATTTGTGCCCAGGTGGACCAGTATGTCTGGGAACCCCACAGTCCTTTGCCAGCTGATATACCTGTGCTTAGCCCTGTGCACCGTTAGTCCAGGAAGCATCTTGTTCTAACTGGCCAGGCTCCTCCCTATCCCATTTGATACCCCTGATCATAGAACCTCCAGCAGGAGCACTCTGACCACCCCTTTTCCTCCATTTCCCTTCCATGTCCCTCATCCTTTCTACCGGCCTCCCACCCAGCTGGCTCCTTGTTCCTCCCCCTATCTGGGTGCCACATGCCACCCGTTCCTTATTTACCATTGCCACTCCCTCCCCTCCAATCCTATGCCTCTCCTCCTCCTCCTGAGTATCCTTCTGTACCTTGTTAATTCCCCCCTCACTGCTCGCAACTGGTCCTTCTCCCCCATCTGCTAAACTAGCCTGGCTCATCCTCCCTTCCTTCCTGTCTCCATTTAGTTCCTCCTTGCTCATCGTGTTCCCTGGCCTAACCCTCAGCTCTCTTTACTGAATCATCCTTGTACTTCTGGTCCTTCTTTACCTTCCTCCCAACTGGTCCTTCTCCTTGCGCTTTTCTCTCTTCCCCTGCTCCGATCTACTACCCCCCCATTCTCCTGCATTCCAGGTCCCCCCTGTTCTTCCTGCTATCTGGCCCCTGCCTCCTGCCCCACTCCCACACCCTTCCGTCTCTAACCACCTCTGTCGTGGCTACATCCCCCCATCCTTGAGCAGAAGAAGAGAATTGAAGCGGTTACTAAGTATAAGGTCTGATCCACCTCCCTGCCTTGCTTCCTTCTGTCCAGCACTGGCTATCCGCCTACTTCCCTGAGAATGTTGTCCCTCCGTCCCCCCTTTGTGAGGGTCCCCAGTTACCTGCCTGCTTCCTTGGTAGTGTCCTTTTGGGCCCCCTCTGCCAGGGTCCCTATGTGACCCCTGAGTATTCTCCTGCACTTTCCCTATACCCCGCCCCAGTGCTTGGTGCAACCCTGTGGAGATTTCCAGCCCCTTCCCCAACCATACCACCCCCCTTCACCAGCTTTCTCCTCATCCCAAGAACCTCCTCCTAAGCTGTGCCAGCTGGTAGCACACTGGGCAACCACCAAACTTCCAAGCCCAGTCCAGTATCATGGCTGCTCCACACCCTGTGCACCCCACCACCCTCCCAAAGATGCCGCCCTAATGATGTGTGGTTCCATCCCTTTCAAATAGTTTCCTTGGGTGAGCCACCAGGTTCCCCTATTCCAAGATACCCTACTGCCTAATCAGGTCACCCACTAATCCTAGAGACAGTCCCTGTACACCAGTAACTCTGTTACTAGGTGCAGTACAACACATTAAACATGTAAGGAAAATGAACAACTCCTAAGCTCCTCTCTCCCGGCCTTTAAATCCAACCCCAGTGGCTAGAACTACATGAGCTGCACCAGCAGCCTTTTCCTCCAATTGCAGGGCAGGTCTCCCCTATAAATTTGCGGGCAGACACCTGACAAGAGAGAGTGTATCAGCCCTGTGTCTCCCCTCCAAGCCCTGCAGCTAAAGAACCATCTCCAAGCAAATCCCACCAAACAGGTTTTAAATCAGAAGAAATAGGCCTCTACCAGCGCAGCCTGTTACAAAGTGAAACATCCACAAAAAGAGCCCCACTTACAGCCACTAAATCAGTTTACAAACATCCAGGATCCCCCAGAACAATACCCTGCTAGCCCCTTAGAAGCAAGAAAGAAAAGAACTAACCTACCAAGTAATATCCACAAGAACCCTGTGAAAACAGCAGCAGCTACTGTCCTGGAACACAACTGATCCCGCCCCCTTCCAGTTCTTTCAGTTTTGCCTTGCATTTCACCCTAACGTCCTCGACGACCATCTCGCACGCCTTAAGCTGGGAGGCCTGAAAAATGGAACCCTCCAATGAAATCCAAGGAGGTCCGGTGGGCAGTTTCCATGGCTGCGGGATCCGCCGAGTAACTGGAGTGCATGCAAGCCTTCGAGGAGGAAGCGGCCCGTGCCGCGGAATCTTCCTCTTGGAGCTTCTTCGTTCCGTTCAACCTGGGTTCCACCTTCTCAGGTTCTTTGCGAGAGTTGTGCCAGTCTCTCCCAACTAAGGGACAGAGTCCTGCAGGCATGCACTCCTCTCAGTCCTGTAAGTGGGAAAAGGACCCGGGATCCTCTCTGTCTCGGTGAAGACGCTCTTGGGATCGGGAAAGATCTCGGCCCCAGGAACCAGCCGTTTTGACCTCGGTCAAAATTGCCTCTTCGGCCACTGGCTTCTCGGCCTTGCCATCTGACCAGTCGACCAAAGTGTCTATCGACAAGGTTGACATAATCCTCAACCCGACTGACCCATTGTCACCGACCCTGGTCGATGATTCCCTTGCTCGGACTCCGGTTCTTGTTTTTCCCCCGAGGAGACCCAGCCCACTGGGAATCCCATTGAGGAAGTGGTCCCTGACCCCAGGAAAACACCAGTCTTGCCGGTGTCTCCCGATCGACCGAGTCGACCTGCTCGATCTCGATCGAGGTCCAGGACCCCCTCGACCAACAGGCCGAGGAAGAGCAATCGGTAGTCCTCGTCCTCCTTAGATGAGGAGAGACTCCAGCAGAAACTCTGTCAGCGCTATGAGGACCCTGTGTGGCAACAGCTGATTTTGACTGGGAACAAGCCTACCCCAGCCATCACTTGGCTCTCACCTCCCAGGCTGAAGCCGAATCCCTCGGAGCCGATCAAGTCGGTTCCTCTGCCCACGCAGCTGGCAAAACCTCTGGTTTGGCCTAAACCAGTCTCTCCACCGACTGTGGTGGAACCACCGCCCAAGCAGCCTGTGGGAGGGGCTCCTTTTAAGGAAACTAGACCAGACACCGGGCTTCCTCGGCATCTCTCCATTATGGTCATCCTGTACCGCCCTCAGCGGGTCGAAGGTGATCTGGGCGGACGACCATTGTATCTGGATTCTTCGGATTTGGATGAGGCCAGCCTCCATTCTCATCCAGGGGATGATGAATCGGCCGGTGGGACAGAGACAGAGAAAGGTCCTTCGTCTTTTCAGGGCATTCTTCGCCTCATCTCTGAGTCCACAGGGATGCCCCTGGAGCCTATCCAGAAAAAGGTGGAGTACCCTCTCACGGACATCCTCAAGAGAGGGATACCCTGATGGAAGTCTTTCCTGTGGCCGAGGCCATCGTTGGCCTGGGCTTATAACTTTGGCAGCACCCTTCCTCTTGACCAGCTCCGTCTGCTCGCATGGCACGCAAGTATGCAGTGCCCATGGGGTTCACAGAGCACCCATCAGCTGAGAGCCTTGTGACCGCCTCTGTGTTCAGGTGTACTGGCAGTTTTGCTGATACTGACTGACCTCCCGAGAAGAAATCCAAATATTTGGATCACTCGGCTCAGAAGGTCTATGCGGCCTCGTCTTTAGGCTTCCGTCAGGCAAGTTCGGCTGTCATCATGGCACACTTCTCCCATGCCCTCATGGGGTCTTTGGATGAAGTCGTTCCACACTTCTCCACGGACATACAGACCACGGTCAAGCAAGTCCGGGACCAAGGCCGGGCTGTTGTCAAACAGCAGCTTCAGATGGCCCTGGATATTGGGGACTCTTGTGCCCGCTTATTGGCAGCCGCAGTTGCCTCTTGCTGCAGGGCTTGGCTGAAGCTCTCCTCCTTCCTGGTGGATACTCAGCACAAACTAGCTGATGTGCCTTTCCTGGGCACTGATCTCTTTGGCCCAGGTGTGGCTGGTCACCTTCAGCGCACTGAGCAGTCCAATGCCACCTTGGACGCCACTTCTGCTAAAGGCTCTTCTGGTTCTAAGAAGCAGCAGCAGAAGAAGAAGCCTTGTCTGCACTCCTCCCCTGCGGCCCAGCAGCCCTCCTTCCACGGGGGGGGGGGCAGCAGCAGCAGGCTCAAGCATGCTGCCCCCGGCCCAAGCCTAGGCCCTCCTAGGTCCATAAAGGAGGCAGAGGTTCAGGTCCTGGATCCTCCTCCTCCAAGCCTGCTCAGTGACTGGGTCCTCCCGTGGGGAGGCCAGCTCCATGACTTTCTTTCCGCCTGGTCCGTTATTACCATAGACAGGTGAGTCTTGGAAGTGGTCGGCCAGGGACTGCCTCTGGAATTTGAGCAGTACCCTCCAAGCCAAGCCCCACAGGAAGAGAGGTTCTTTGAGACGACATTGCACAGCTCCTCCTCAAGGAGGCAGTGGCTCCAGTGGTGGATCCTCCAGCAGACCCAGGCTTCGTCTCCAGGTACTTCGTGGTTCCCAGGTGGATGGGAGGCTGGCGCCCCATTCTAGAGTTGCACGACCTGAACCAGTATCTCAGATCACGCACCATTCAGGTTGGTCACTCTGTCCCAAATCATACCATCCTTGGAGCGAAACATGTGGTTCTGTTCACTGGATCTCCAGGACGCGTTCGTTCACATCCTAATCCGTCCGTCTCATCGGCGGTTCCCCTGCTTCAGAACCGAAGGGACCCTATACAAGTTCCGAGCCACGCCGTTCGGCTGTCATCGGCCCCACAAGTCTTCACCAAATGCATTGCAGTGGTGGCAGCCCATCTCAGGCGTCGGGGGGGGGTGTTAGAAGTTACCCCTACCTCAACGACTGACTCTTAGCAGGTCTCACCCAACCGGAGGTGGAGAGTCCGGGGATCTGGCCCTCCAGACCTGCTCTCAGCTCGGCCTCCTGATCAAGCAAGGCCAAGTCGGAACGCGTGCCATCTCAGGTGATGTGCTTCATCAGGGCAGAGCTCGACTCTCGTCAAGCCGAGCTTGGCTCCCGGCGGACAGCACGAAGGTTCTCTCCTCTTTTGTCCAATCATTTCTGGTGGCACAACTGTGCCCTGCCCAGGACTTTCTGCGCCTTCTGGGTTACATGGCGGCGTGCACCTCCATGGTCCGTTTGGCCCGGTGGCACATGCGCCCCCTCCAGTGGGAGCTGGCCACCCAGTGGACTCAGTGCCAGGGTCATTCTGACCAGCTAATCACTGTAATCCAGAAGATGTGGGACGCTCTCCAATGGTGGACCGCCCCAGATCGGTTGCAGGAAGGGATCAAGGCCTTGAGAAAGTGTACTTGTGACGCAAAAACGTTTGGTTCTGTGGGGAGGGGCAGTATGTATCCTGCTTGTTTGCTGACTGATTTGCTTATCTGGTATTAAAAGGCTTTTTATCCTGCTACATCAGTTGTGGAATTTTCATCAATGAGCAGATGGTGACGAGGTGACGACCTACATGAACAGTTTATGAAAACCTGGCTTCCAGCTGGCTAAGATCTGGTGTCATGGGGTGGAGCCGAGGGATATACCACCCAGGTGGGTGCGAGGAGCCAGCCTGAGGACCTTCCAGCGATCCTTAAAGGAACAGGGATATGCCAAGAAGTGCGGATGAACAACATATACGTATAGGGCTGGCAGTATAGCCTAGAGGTTAGAGGAATGAGGTGTGAACAAGCTTGGTACATCCAGCAGACCAGACCTGAGTTTGATTCTCACAACCTCCACTTGCATACTGTGTGACTCCGAGCAAGTCACTTAACCGCCCAGTGCTCCCAGGTTGCCCCTAAAAACAGGCACTTGTGCCTAGTGGGCCTTACCCGTTTCCAAAGACTAAAATATATTAAAAATAAAAAAATACCACTCCTAGAACTACTGTTACAGATCAGTAAAGTACAGTTATGTAAGAACTTACCATAACAGTAGATCTTCGAGAACAGCTTTTGCAGCAGGTTACACCATTAGGACTGATGCCGGCAGGCGTCAGGACCCCACAGAAATTTTCTAGCTGGCAGTCTTCAGCGGGGACCGCCTCCGACGTCGGTCCGGCCCCCGATGTCAGGCATAGTACATAAGGAGGCGGTCCTGCCAGAATCCCAGTTCTCCCGCCGGAGACTTCCGGTCGCTGGATGACATCAGAAGAGGAGACTGAGGACCCGCCTTCAGATGGCCAAGACTAAGAACCGACCTTTCCGATCCTAAGGATAGTGTTAGGCTGGAACCTACTTCCTCCAAGGGGGAATGGTGGGCGGAAAGGTACCTGCTGCAAGAGCTGTTCTAGAAGATCTACTGTTATGGTAAGTTCTTACGTAACTGTACTATCTTCTTCGAGATACAGCTCTTGCAGCAGGTTACACCATTAGGACTGATTCCCAAGCAATGGCGCCTTTGAAAAGCCATCGGGAGGAGGCAAGACGGAAACTGAAACCCATCCTGGGCCTAAGACAGAAGTCCCTGAAGAACGGCTAGGCTGAAACCAGCTCTTCGCCTTGAGGCGATATCCAGGCTATAATGCCTGATAAAAGTGTGCACCGAACTCCAGGTGGCTGCGGCACATATAGCCGATGTAGACACGTTCTTCAGTGCTGCAAAGGAGGTAGCCACTCCTCTTGTGGAATGGCCCTTGACCACTCCTGGTAAAGGTTTCTTACGTTTGTCGTAACAAAACGAGATGCACTGAATGAGCCAGCGTTGTTTCAAAACTGGGGCCCCTTTCATCCTCTCAGCAAAGGAAACGAACAGCTGCTCCGCTTTCCAGTGCTGTTTGGTTCTGGTCAAATAATATCTGAGACACCTGTGAACATCCAGGGTGTGGAGCAGTGCTTCTCCTCGATTGGCATACCTAGGAAATTACACTGGTAAATCAATGTCCTGGTTAAGAGTAAGGGCTAAAACCACCTTAGGCAGGAACTTAGGATTCGTCCTCAGGAACACCCTATCCTGATGAAAAATTAAATAAGGCTCCTTGCACATGAGAGCATGTAATTCGGAGATTCTTCTCGACGAAGTAACAGCAACCAAACACAATGTTTTCCACAACAGAAAACGTAGCTCGCAATCTGTGGCAGGTTCAAAAGGTGGCAGCGTAAGCTGCTCCAGGATGAAGGGTAAATCCCAGGAGGGACGGGATCCTTAATGGGCGGCCTAAGGTGGAGGACCCCCCTTAAAAAGGCACGGGTAGTGTCCAGCTGGGCCACCATGCCTTGGCCTATGGGGGCATGATAAGCTGAGATTGCACAAAGGTGCACTTTGATCGAGAAGTAAGCTAGCCCGGATTGAAAGAGGAAAAGCAGGTACTCCAGAACCAGCTTCTCCGGACAGTCTAAGGGCGAGAAACCACGTGCTTGAGACCACAGGCAAAACCTGCGCCACTTCATGGTGTATGTTGCGTGTGTCCCCGGTTTTCTGGTGGCAGAAAGTACGTCTTCCACCTCTTGCGAGACCCCATGTCGCAACATGGCTATGTCTCTAGGAGCCAAGCATGCAGGTTCAATGAATGTAAGTCCGGGTGGACTAGTGAACCCTCCTCCTGAGACAACAGGTGGGAGCTGACTGGTAAAGGAAGTGGAGGTTCCCAGGACAACTGATTCAGAAGCGGGAACCAAATTTGCCTGGGCCAAAAAGGCGCTATCAAAATAAGCGTCGCATGCTCCCTGCGAAGTTTGAGAAGGACTCTTTGGATCAACGGGAAAGGAGGGAAGGCATAGAGGAATCTGCCCACCCAGGAGAGGGACAACGTGTCTCGCCAGAAAACACCAGGCCCTGGATCTAGCGAGCAAAAATTGGGCAGTTTTGCGTTGGATGGGGACGCGAATAGATCCAATTCTGGAGTGCCCCATCTGTGGAACAGATCCTCTGCCACCTCCTGTAGAAGTTCCCACTCGTGGACTCTGGCCTGGGAACGACTCAGGCTGTCTGCAACAGTGTTGTCCACCCCGGGAACGTGAACTGCAATGAGGTTTGCGCCGTGTTGTATTACCCATTCCCACACCCTCATGGCCTCCCTGCAAAGGGGGTAGGAGTGTGTGCCTCCTTGTTTGTCGTGGTAATATATCACCGCAGTATTGTCTGTTTGAAACAGGAGAGTACTCTGAGGAATCTCCGACTGGAAGGCTTGCAGGGCATAAAGGACCGCCCTCATCTCCAATATGTTGATATGGAGATGAGATTCCTGGGTAGTCCATGTTCTCTGAGACCTCACCCCGTTCAAGTGCGCTCCTCACCCCAGCCCTGAGGCGTCTGTGGTGAGTGTTATCACCGGGGATGGCGCTGTGAAGGGAACCCCCACAGAGAGGGTTCCCGGATCTAGCCACCATTGCCAGTCCCGAACTATGGTCTTCGTGATTCTGACTGGATGCTGCAGATGGTCTTGCCTTTGGTCCCACTGCACCCTTAACATCCACTGGGTTACCAGCATGTGGAGTCTTGCCATCGGGACTGTTGGAATGACCGCAGCCATGTGTCTGAGCAGGCTAAGGACCAATCTGGCCAGGACGGTCTTTCGTTGATAGGTCCCTTTAAGAGGGATCGTGATGCATTCCGCTCTGTCTTCGGGAAGAAAGGCTTTCCCCTTGATGGTGTCCAGAACTGCCCCTATGAACTGCAGTTTCTGGGACGGTACCAGGAGAGACTTCTCGTAGTTGATTAAGATACCCAGAGACTGAAAGAGAGCGTGGGTATACTGAATGGCTAACAGCAATGCTTCCTTGGAGGAGGCCATGAGAAGCCAATCGTTCAGGTACGGGAACACGTAGTGGCCCTGTCTCCTCAGAGATGCTGCCACGACTGCCATGCACTTGCTGAATACCCTGGGTGCTGATGACAGCCCGAAAGGAAGCGCTCGGAACTGATAGTGGCGACCGAGAAACTCGAAGCGCAGGAACCTCCTGTGTGCCTGAGCAATAGGGATGTGCAGGTAGGCATCCTGCATGTCTAGGGACGCCAAGAAAGCATCCTTCTTCAGCATGGGGATTAGTCCCGGGAGGGTCACCATGCGGAAGCACTTGTAAATGACCGACATATTGAGGTCGCTGAGGTCCAAGATTGGACCGAGGTCCCCTGTTTTCTTTGGAACCAGGAAGAAGTGTGAATAATAACCTGCTCCTCTCTGGTTCCCTGGAACATGCTCCAAAGCTTCTTTCTGTAGAAGCGTGAGCACTTCTTGCCTTATGAGCAGAGCATGCTGACCTGAGTAACGGGAGAGCAGAGGAGGCCTTGTGGGGGAGCTTGTCCAGGAATTCTATATAGTGGCCTTTTTCGACCAACTGTAGCACCCACCTGTTGGTAGTGATCGAGCGCCACCCTGGCAGGTGGTCTGTGATGCGACCCCCGACCTCTGTTTCCCGTTGATCCTGAGGAGGGGCGGGGGCCGGGAAGGAGTCATGCTGTGGCAGCAGAGGGTCCTGCAGGTTGGGCCGACTTGGTAGCACGTTGGCCATTACCTGAGGACGCCTTGACCTGGGCTTTCCGAGAGAAGGAACCCCTCTGTTGCTGGCCGGAATGAGGTTGTTGCCTCTGAGTCCAGCTGCGGAAACGACTCTGGTTCCTACGAAAGGAACTGAGTCTAGATCTGTACATGGCCTGGACAGATCTAACAGCCTTCCCAGCTTCCTGTAATTTGGTGATGACCTTTTCTGAGGCTTCACCAAACAAAACTTCGCCATCAAAAGGAGCGTCCATAATGTTTTTCTGGACGTCTGGGGTAAACCCGGAGACACGGAGTCATGAGTGTCTCCGGAGACATATGCCTGAGGCTGCCGCTCTGGCCGAAGGGTCTGCGGAGTCGTACGCGGCTCGGAGCACCTGGGTCCCCACGTCTGAACCTGTGCGGAGGAGCTGAAGGAGTTCCTCCTTTTGGCCACCGTCTGGCAATTTCTCCGCCAGTTCCTGTCCCTGTTCCCACCGCGCATTCTGTAACTGAACCATGTGGGTCAGGTAATTCAACGATCTGATGGCGCAAGTTGCGGCCGCGTAAGTGCGCCTGCCCAGCACGTCCAGTTGCTTGGACTCCGGGTCCGGTGGCTGCGTGCTCAGATGTTGCGGTCTCTGAGACTGGTCATGAGAGGCTGTAATGACCAGGGAGTCGGCCAAAGGATGGTTAGCCAGGTACTGGTCCTCCCTTGGGGCCTTGTACAGGTGGTCAGCCTTCTTCGGCATTACCGGGGTCGAATGTGGACGCTTCCACGCTGCCTTGGTGACGTCCACGAAGGTGTCCACCAAGGGTGGCACTACCACAGGCTTGGGATCTTTTTGCCGAAGGTAGCGGGCAAGGCGTAGTCTTTCGGAGTCGAGTTCCTCCGCATCCCATCCCATGTTCTCTTGGATGTGTCTCATTATCTCGGAGAATGAGGGGTCATCCGGAGGAGACCTAGGGAGGTCACATGGGTCCGGAGAGGGGATGCTGATCGGTGAAGGAGATCTGGAGCATTCAGAGATGTCAGATCTGGAATCCTCCATCGAGGGTGAATACCGACATCTTCTGGGTCTCTTGGGGCTGGCTGACCCTGAAGAGGATCTAGACGGAGGCCTTCTCTTTTCTGTAGATCTGCCCCTAGGAGGTGCTGCTGGCTCCTGGGGGGAAGGTGCCTGGCCTGCTGCCCCTTTTGGCGAAGGAGGCGCCGGCGTCGGTGGTGCCGTGGTGCGGGAGGAGGGTGCGTGGTAACCACATCCTTTTTGATGGTGTCCCACCAGAAAGTGAAGAGCTCCTTCACTTCTGCCAAGTTTAGGCCCGACGACGGACTGGGAGCCAGTGGACTGTCGTCGGGGCCGGGCGTCAGCTCCTTGGGGGCCTCAGGTTCTAGAGAGGGCTCCTGTGGGAGCTCGATGGGTTCGGAATCGCCCGCCTGGTCTTCGGGCCGGAGGACCTCCTCCGACAACGCTCCTGACCGACGCGTCAGGCGGCGTGTGGTTCTTCTAGCTGTGGTATCTGACCGTCCCAATCGGCATCCTGGGGGTGAATGCCTGACCGGGCGACGGTGTGACTTCAACCGTCAAGCTCCCCGGAGTGCTTCAGTACCTTGGCCGATGTCGGTTGGGCTGACTTGGTCCGACGTCCACTTAAGGGAGGTCAGCTCCTTGGTCTTGCGTTGGGGCGGCAGGGAGACTGACAGGACGTCAGGAGCCGAGTGCCGGGACGAGGACTTGTGATACTCCCCTGACCTGGACGAGGCGCTAGCCAAAGAAGCGGGCCAGCTGCAGGATTCCGAGGCCCTGGAGGGGGATTTAGGTCTCACCTTCTCCCGGTGCTTCTCATGGTGCCTGTGCAACTTCCCCGAAGATTCCACCCTGGAGGAAGGTTCCATGGCCTTGAGCTTTTCTTCCAGAAGGAAGGCCTGGAGAGCCTTCTGTCGGCGGATTCTTGTTCGGCTATTAAAGCCCTGGCAGAAGGAGCAAGCCTGGGTGTCGTGGTCCGGGCCCAGGCACCGAACGCAGGCCGAATGAGGGTCTTTGAAAGGAATCTGCTTCCCACAGGCACACTTCGAAGAATGGCCCTCCACTGAAGTTGGGGAGGACATCAGACGAAGAAACGGCTTGAAAAAGGATTTCTTCCGGAGTTAGGATGATTTGGAATGGATTTGCTGGTCGTCGTGCGCTAGACTAAACTGATGAGGTTGAGACATGCAAGTCGACGGCGGGAAAGAACTGGGGATTCTGGCGGGACCGCCCCTTATGTACTACGCCTTGACGTCGGGGCGGGACCGACTAAATATGTCCGGCTGAAGACTGGTAGCTGTAGGGCCTTGGGGTCCTGACGCCTGCCGGCTTCAGTCCTAATGGTGTAACCTGCTGCAAGAGCTGTATCTCGAAGAAGATCCTGTTTCATTCCCTTCCCCCAGGATATATCTGAAAACATGCTGCATCTCTCAGCATGTCTTTCCTGGTAAATATCTTTTAAATAAATAAATGTACTAAATGTGTGAAATTATGCAAAGAATGTCAGTGTAAATGAGCGTGACTGTCCATATAACATCCTCCTGTTTAGTGTTTTGAATAGACGGAAGCTGAATTGAAACTGAATTGTCAGAACAGTTGCATTCCAGTACTGGGAAGGTTGTGTGCCATGTCTTGGAGGATAGGCAATCCCCCAACACGTCTAAAAGGGGGGGGCCTGGACCTCATTAACCTACAGAGGCAAGCCATAGTCCGTGCTCTGGAACAGCTGCAGGTGGACACACCCAGAGCAAGGCCGGTAAATGTGCAGGAGGGAGCTTTACCGCCCCACATCAGCACTAGGCCACCAGGACAAGGTCATTTATTTTACACCCAGACCAAAGGCCAATGGAAAATGACAGTTCAAAAAACATCATCTGACGACATTAAGACCGAGGGAGTCCGAAGCCCTGACAGTGACAGCTCTGTTTGTTAAACTGGGAGTGAAACTGGTCAACAAATAGGAGAGACAGGTGTAATATATTGAGTCAGTGCAGGAAGAGACTCATACACGATGTGTCAGTTTAGTGACCATCTTTATTCTTTATTTATCTATCTTTTATTTATGACTTTGATAACCAGGTGAGCGCACTGATCCCAGGGACCATTTTCAGGCACAACCTGGGCCATAACACATGGTGCAGGGTGACAGTGGAGTACAAGGTAACAGTAATACACATGAAACAGATTTGATATAAGCAACAATAGTAAGCACAATATACAGGTTTGATGCATACGTAAGGCTCTACTCAGAGATAGTGGTCTTACATCACTGGACAAACACAAAGAAAAGCTTACCATGCATGACAGGAACTAACATATACTTTTTTTTAATTTTAGTCTTTGGTAACCCGGTAAGGCCCACTAGGCACAAGAGCCTGTTTTCAGGGGCGACCTGGGAGCACTGGGCGGTTAAGCGACTTGCTCAGAGTCACACAGTATGCAAGTGGAGATTGTGAGACTCAAACCAAGGTCTGGTCTGCTGGATGTACCAAGTTTGTTCACAGCTCATTACTCTAACCTCTAGGTTATACTGCCATATAATGGACTACAATACCCATATGCACAAACTACAGCTCTAATCCGCTTCCTACCATATATATTCATGTATATACTACCATACATATCCAAATATATACTACACTCCTCCCCCTTACACAGAAACTGGTCTAAAATACTTTAACAGTACATTTTCTAACTTCTGGGCTGAAGAAGACTGTTTGGTACCCAGAAACAAGTTCAGGTATAATTCTGCCCCTTGGGTAGAACGTGTCACTAACTAAGTAACAGTACAAGTTAAGAGTTCAGTTACACAGAGTTACAGGTTCAGTATATGGCTTTAAGGGTCAAGTCTTTGTGGTGGTCTTTTTTTTTTCTTTTTTTTTTTGTGTTATCTATATTCCCCTCCAACGTGCTCCCGCCCTGGAACTCCTTCAAGCTGCCTAGGCCCCCTGCGACCCACCTGTCCCATTATGAGCCTCCGACCTCATATGGCAGTTGTCCCCAGGGTAATCTGGCATAACCCTTCACCGGATGGGTCCCCCTCCTCCAAGGGGGAAGGCGCTGGGGGGGTGGGGGCCAGCACAACTGCTTGGCCCCGGGGTGCTGCTGAGGCAGAGATGGCTCTTCGGGGACTTCGGTGGTGTCTGTAGACTGGGCATGGAGCAATTTCCACTTTTGTGGTTTGTTCCCTCACTGTGTCATCGTGCAGTGCTCCTGGTCTCCACCAGAGGCTGCTGCTGAGCGATGCTACCCACCCCAGGAGAGGAGAGCAGTCCCACGGACACTCAAACCTCTCTTTTCCCTGTAAGCCCCTGGCAGCCAGAGTCCGTTCCCGAACCCGGGTCGCCGGCATGGCACAAGGTGTGGCGTCCAGCACCTCAACCCTCAGCACCACCGTGCCTGCTTGTGATGGTCTTTGGTACCTCAGGAGACATCTGTAGGCTGGAATAACTGCTGCTGCTGCTGGTGGAAAGTACAGTTACGTAAGGACGTACCGTAACAGTAGTTCTTCAAGAACAGCTCTTGCAGCAGGTTACACTATAAGGACTGAAGCCAGCAGGCGGCAGGACCTCACGGAAAACGTCTAGCTAGCTATACCCAGCAGGGGACCGCCCTTGATGTCGGCCCCGCCCTTGACGTCACATGTATCATAAAAGGGGGCGGTCCCCCAGCATACCTCAGTTCTCCCACCGGAGACTCCAGGAATAGCGATATGATTCTGAATGGGAGACCGAGGATCCGCTTCCAGAGGAAGACTAAGAATGTGCGCGTGTGTGTCCTGAGACAGCACTGCATCAAGCAAACCTCCTGAGGGGAAGGTGGGAGGGAAACTACCTGCTACAAGAGCTGTTCTTGAAGATCAGCTGTTACAGTAAGTTCTTACGTAACTGTATTATCGTACTTCAAAATACAGCTCTTGCAGCAGGTTACATAATAAGGACCAATTCCCAAGCACTAAAGGGTGGTATCCAACCCTTGGGAGGAGGATAGGAGAAATCCAGGAAAGAAAACTGCCAAGGACAAAAGTCCTTGGAGAACTGCCAGGCTGAAGCCTGCTCTGCGTCTGGAGGCAATGTCCAGGCTGTAATTTCTGATGAAGATGTGCACTGTACTCCAAGTAGCAGCTGTGCAAATGGTCTGCGCTGAAACGCTTTTCAGTGCTGCAAATGAGGTAGCCACCCTCCTCGTAGAATGGCCCTTTACCGATCCCAGTAAGGGTTTGATGCACCTCTGGTAACAGAACGCTATGCAGGTCACCAACCACTTGGAGAGTGTGTTTTGATAAGGTACCCCTAACATCCTGTGGGCAAAGGACAGAAACAGCTGATCAGACTTTCAGTGCAGTCTGATCAGGTAAAACCTGAGAATCCTGTGCACATCTGAAGTGTGCAATAAACGCTTCTCCTTTATTGGTGTGGTTAGGATAGTACACTGGAAGGTCAATATCCTGGTTCAATGTTAATTCTGAGACCACCTTAGGAAGAAACTTAGGATTAGTCCTTAAGGACACCTTGTCCTTATGAAAAATCAAATAAGGCTCTTTGCACATGAGCGTCTAAAGCTCCGAAATTATTCTTGTGGAGGTAACGGCAACTAAAAGTAACGCCTTCCAAGAGAGAAGGCATAGCTCGCAATCTGCAGCTGGTTCAAAAGGTGGCAGTGTAAGCTGCTCTAGGAGAAAAAGAAGGTCACTGATGGGGGGGGGGTTGTCTCAGATGCAGGATACTGTGCAGAAAAGCATGTGACGCGTCTAGCAAAGCTAGAGCTCTTTGTCCAACCGGTACATGATAGGCCGAGATGGCACAGAGGTGCACCTTCAAGGAGGAGTACGCTAATCCTGTGTTAAATAAGGAAAGGAGAGAGTCCAAAAACTGACTTCTCGGTACAGTGGAGTGGATCAAGATCCCAAGCAGTGGCCCAACGACAAAACTTGCATCATTTCATGGCGTAGGTGGCATGAGTGGAGGGCTTCTTAGCTGCTACCAGAATGTCGGCTCGGCTGGGAGGGTACTGCTTGAACTCCAGAGGCAGTCCCTGACCGACCACTTCGAGAACCCACCTGTCCGGAGTGATAGCAGACCAGGCAGAAAGGAAGTGGTAGAGCCGACCCCTGGGAGGGCCCAGAGCTGGTGTGACGGAGATAGGGGTGGCAACCCCCATCCCATCACCAGGCAGGCTTGGAGAAGGAGGTTCCAGAACCTGAGCCCTGGCCTCCTTTGCTGGCCTGTTGGGGTCCAGGCTTGGGCCGAGGGCGCCAAGTTTGAGCCTGCTGCTGATGCTGCTGTCCCCCTTCATAGGGCTGCCAGACCGCAGGGGAAGAATCTTCTTCTGCTGGTTCTTGCCCGAAGAACCCTTGGCAGAAGTGGCGTCCAAGGTGGCACTGGACTGCTCTATGCACTGTAGGTGACCAGCCACTCCTGGACTGAACAGGTCGGTCCCCAGGAAAGGCACATCAGCTAACTTGTGCAGAGTATCTGCCGGGAAGGAGGAAAGCCTCAGCCAAGCCCTGTGGCAAAAGGCCACTGTGGCAGTCATCGAGCAGGCACAAGAATCCCCGATGTCCAGGGCTGTCTGGAGCTGCTGTTTGGCAACAGCACGGCCCTGGTCACGGACCTGTTTGACCACAGTCTGCATGTCCGTGGGGAGATGAGGCAGGACTTAGTCTAATGACCCAAGATGGGCATGACAGAAATGTGCCATAATGACAGCCGAGCTGGCCTGATGAAGGCCCAAGGAAGAGGCTGCATAGACCTTTCGGGCAGTATGGTCTATATTTTTGGACTCTTTGTCCGGAGGTCGGCCAGTGTCGGCCGAACTACCAGTACGCCTGAACACAGAAGCGGTCACCAGACTCTTGGCCAAAGGGTGCTCTGTGAACCCCGCAAGGGACTCCATGGGCACTGTGTACTTGTGGGCCATGCGGGCAGATGATGCTGGGCATGAGGCAGGGCACTGCCAAAGTTCAAGGGCCAGGCCAACAATGGCTTCGGCCACACTGGAAAGGTCTCCTTCAGGGTATCCCCTCTCTCTAGAATATCTGAGAGAGGGTACTCCGCCTTTTTTTTGATAGATTCCAGGGGCATTCCGGTGGAGTCGGAAATGAGACGGAGAATCCCTTGGAAGGAGGAAGGCCCTTCCTCCATCCCTGTGCCAACAGATGACTCATCATCCCCAGGATGAGAGTGAAGCCCGGTGATATCCGAGTCCAAAGAGTCATGATACAGCAGTCTACCGCCTAAGTCGCCCTCGATCCGCTGAGGGAGGTCCAGGGTGACTGTAACCAACAGACGCCAGGGAAGTTTGGTGTCTAGTTGGTCCTCTTTCGAGGGAGCCCCTCCCGTAGGCTGCTTAGGTGGCGGTTCCACCGGAATAGGTGGAGAGACCGGAATAGGCCGAACCAGTGGACAGGACAGACCCATGGGAGGATGAACTACAAACTTCGGTTCCGGAGGGGTCGGCTTCGGCCTGGGAGGCGAAAGCCAAGTGATGGCTGGGGTGGACAGTAGAGCCGGCTTCTGCCTGGTCAGGATCAACTGTTGCTACATAAGGTCCTTATAGCGCTGACGGAGTTTCCGCCGGCGCCTCTCCTCGTCCAAAGAGAATGAGGACGACCTGTGGCGTCGCCTTTTCTTCGGGCATTTATGGCTCTTCCTCAGTCGTTAGGCTGAGGGGGTTCTGGACCACGACTGAGATCGGAGAGGCTGACTTGGTCGATCGGGAGACACCAGAGGGATCGGTGAAACCCTAGGGACTGGAACTGGGTCCTTGATGGGGACACAAGCAGGCTGGGTCTCCTCAACAGGAAATAATAGAACCGGTGTCCATTCTAAGGAGTCATCGGCCACGGCCGGCGACAAAGGTTCGAGCGGGTCGAGGATTATCTCGACTGTGTCGGCCACTTCCTCGGTCCCCTGGCCAGACAGAAGATCTGTAAAGCCGGCAGCTGAGGAGGCGATCTTGACAGAGGTCGAGACCGCATGGTCTTGGGATGCAGACCTCCCTCAGTCCCAAGATAGTTTTCATCGTAACTAAGACGAAGGTTCTTTTTCTCTCTTCCGAGAGCAAGACGAGTGCTAGCCCAAGGGCGCCTCAGCCCGGTTGGGGAGAGACTGGAACAACTCTTTAGAAGAACTGGTAAAGGTGGAGCCTAGGTTGAGAGGAACAAAAAAGCTTTGATTGTCTGAAGCGCAAGCGGCTTCCTCCTCAAACACCTTCATGTGTTCCAGCTGCTTAGTGGAGCCCACAGCCGCGGAAACCACTCACCTAGCCTCCTTGGACTTCACCGGAGGGTTCCTTTTTTCCAGTCTCCCCAGCTTCTGACATGCCTTGTGGTCATCCAGGACGTTGGGATGGAAGGCCAAGCAATAACTGCAGAACAAGGTGTCATGGCAGACACCTAAGGCAGCAGACGCACGTGAGGTGGGGATCGGTGCGCGACACCTTTTGGCCACAGGGACACCGGCGAAATCCCGGGGAAGATTTTTCCTCCATGATCAATGCTGCAAAAACGCAATCGCTAACTCGAACGAGTTTCAATTTCAGTAA
This sequence comes from Neoceratodus forsteri, assembly GCA_016271365.2. Lineage (NCBI taxonomy): Eukaryota > Metazoa > Chordata > Ceratodontiformes > Ceratodontidae > Neoceratodus > Neoceratodus forsteri. The sequence continues at coordinate 75,894,483 of CM028133.1, read as the reverse complement.
AACCGACTATTTGAAAGGCAGGGCCTACAAGATGTGAGAGCATGAGGGAGGCAACCTGTATCTTCCAACGGAAAGGAAGATCTGGCGTCATGGGGCAGAGCTGAGGTATATACCACCCGGGTGGGTGGGAGAAGCCAGCTTAAAGACTTCCGGCAGATTTAAAGTGGAAGGGAACAGTGCCAAACAGTGTGGATGAACAACATATCCACGCTCCTAGAACCAGATTTGTCTGGGCCAAAAGAGTGCTACCAAAATCATTGTCACTCCTTCTGATTGAAGTTTGAGAAGGGCCCTCTGGATCAAAGGGAAGGGCGGGAAGGTGCAGAGGAATCTGGCCATCCAGAAGAGGGACAACGCATCTTGCCAGAAAACATCAGGCCCTGGATCTAGCGAGCAGAAACTGGGCAGTTTTGCGATGTATGGGGATGCGAATAGGTTTACGTCTGGCATTCCCCATTTGAGGAACAGAGCCTCTGCGACCATTTGCAGCAATAAGTGACCAGCTCAACAGGTCTGCAAATGTGTTGCAGACACCGGGAACATGTACTGCTGTGATCGTGGTGCTGTGCTGCAGTACCCAATCCCACACTCTCTTTGTCTCTCTGCAAAGCTGGTAGGAGTGAGTGCCTCCCTGTTTGTTGATATAGTATACCATTGAGGTGTTGTCCGTCTGTACTAACACGTGTTCTGGTGGGATTTCTGACTGCAGGGCCTGTAGAGCATACAGGACCACCTTCATCTCCAGGATGTTGATGTGGAGGTGTGATTCCAAGAAGGACCAGGTTCCTTGGGTCCTGGTTCTGTTCAAAGTGAGCTCCCCATCTGGACCCAGATGTGTCCGTGGTAAGTGTCAGAGATGGAGCGGGCACCAAGAAGGGGACTCCCCTGGTGAGGTGCTCCAGGAAGAGCCACCACTGCAAGTTGTGAACGACTGGATTTGTTACTCTAATGACCTTGCTGGTCCCATTGAGCTCTCAGTGTCCACTGAGTGACCCTCATGTACAGGTGGGCCAAGGGGACTGTGGTGATGGCTGCTGCCATGTATCCTAGAAGGCGGAGCTTTATTTGCATGGGAACCTGCTTCTTCGAGGTGATGGCCCGTATCAGAGTTTGAATGTGTTCTGCTCTGTCCTCTGGCAGGAAGGCTCTTCCTTAGTGGGTGTCCAGGACCGCGCCAATGAATTGCAACCCTTCAGTGGGAACCAGGGATGCTTTTCCTAACTGACGGTGTTACCCAGTGAACCAAACAGGGAACAAGTATCCTGGATTGCACTGATTAGCACCTCCCCAGACGGGGCCATGAGAAGCCAATCATCCAGATACGGGAAGACATTGTGGCCCTGTCTCCTGAGGGCCACTGCCACGACCACCAGGCATTTTGTAAAAACACGTGGCGCCAAGGACAGGCCGAATGGTAGCGCTCGGAACTGGTAATGGCACCCCAAGTACTCGGAACTGCAGGAACTTTCGATGCGGCTGAGTGATGGGCAGATGGAGATATGCGTTCTGCAAATCCAGTGACACTAGCCATGTACCTTGCCTGAGCCTGGGGATGAGGCCCAGAAGGGTGACCATGCAGAAGCATTTGTATGCCACCGAGGTGTTCAGATCGCTGAGATCCAGTATCGGGCGAAGATCCCGTTTTCTTCGGAACCAGGAAGAAGTGGGAGTAGTATCCCCTTTCTCTCTGGTTCCATGGGACGACTTCTATGGCATCCCTTTCCAGGAGAACAGAGGTCTCCTGCTAGATGAGCAAGGCGTGTTGTCCCGAGCAGCGGGACCACAAAGAAGGCCTTGTCAGTGGGCGGTCGAGGAACTCTATAGAGTGCCCTCGACTGACGAGTTGTAAGACCCACTGGTCAGATGTTATCCTCTGCCACCCTGGGAGATGGTAAGCAAAGTGACCCCGACCCTTTCTTCCCTTTGACCCAGCGGTGGCGCAGGGGTCTGAAAGGAGTCATACTGTAGTGGTGTTTTGTCTGGGAGGCTGGTTGGCTTTTTGAATATGCAAGCCTTGGCCTCCGGAAAATCTTGGCTGATTTTTGCGGCTGAAATTGCCCCTGGGTTGCTGGCTCAACCAGGGTTGTTGTCTGCCCTGTTGGTCACGAAAGCAATTTTGGCCCTTATGAAAGGGCTTTGGCTCATACATAGCCTGTACAGTCCTGATGGCCTTCCCAGCATCTTGTAGTCTGGTGATGACCTTTTCAGACTCTTCTCCAAAGAGAACAGAGCCATTATAAGGTACGTCCAAAATACCTTTTTGTACGTCTGGCGTAAAGCTGGAAACCCTCAACCAAGAGTGCCTCTGGAGGCAAACACCTGCTATGGCACCTCGGGCTGCAGAATACGCAGAGTTGTAGGCTGCCCTGAGGACCTTCGTCCCAAAGTCTGAGCCCGTTTTAAGGTGGTTCAGCAATTCCTCTTTCTTATCTCCATCCGGGAAATCCTTGAGGAGGTCCTGGCCTTGGTCCCACAGTGGATTTTGGAATTGCACCATGTGGGTAAGGTAATTCAGGGACCTTATGGAGCATGTAGCAGCTGCATACATGCACCTCCCATGGAGTCTAATTGCTTAAATTCCTGTTCTGGTGGCTGGGTGCTCAATGCTGAGGGTGTTGGGATCTATCGTGGGTGGCAGTTACAACTAGGGAGTCTGCCACCAGTTGCTGGCCCAAGTATGGGTCCTCCGACAGGGCCCTGTAGAGGCGGCCTGCCTTTTTGGGAACCCGCTGTGATAATAGTTATGCCCAGGCCACCTTAGTGGCGGCCCTGAAGGTGTCCACCAACGGTGGAACCACCACAGGCTTCAGGTCCTTCTACCAGAGGTACGTAGCCAGGCATTGCCTTTCAGGGTACAATTCCTCCATATCCCACCCCATGTTCTCCTGGACATGCCTCATTATGTCCATAAATGAGGGGTTATCTGATGGTGACCTAGGCAGGACACTGGGGTCGGGCGATGGAATACTGAATGGGAAGGGGGACCTGGCCAACTGAAGTCCACACCAGAAGAACAGCGGGATCTTCTTCTGGGCCTCTTGCACCCATGTACTCTAGGAGACTGTGACAGGGTCCTGGAATACTGCCGCTTCCAGTTCCCTGGTTTCTTGTCATGAGACCTACCCCTGTACTCACTGGAGATCAAATGAGAGCAGGGGGATATGACAGAAACTTTCAAGTTCCTGAAGGGAATAAACAAGTGAACTGTGGGAAACTGTTTAGCAGGAGTATGGGTCAAGAACTTGAGGTCACGAGTAGAATGTGGCAGGGGAAGGTTTAACAGGGATGTGAGGGAGTTCTAGTTTACGGAAAGGGTGGCGGAGCCATGGAACAGTCTGCCAGTGGAGTTCATGAGGGTGAAGACGGTAAATGGCTTCAAACTTGGCTGGGACAGAGTGAAGGGTTTAGTGGTAGCTCAGGTCAGTAGCAGTAGGGAGGGGACTGGGGGAGGTGGACTGGAAGGGATAAAACCCCGTATGGACAACAGGTCCCAGGAACTCTAGGCAAACATGATGGACCTATGGTCGTTTTCCACCATCACTGTTCGTGTTTCTATGTTTCTGTTTTGATTTAAAAAAAAAAATTCAAATTCTATGATAACATTCAGCTCTGGTTCTGCTCAAATCAGCCAGCACTTAATTAAAAAAAAAAAAAGGCTTCTATGATCTTTGGAAACAACTTGCATCTCACACAAGACTCGATACTACCCTGGTCGATTCCCTTCTTGACAAAATCCCAACCTCGGGGTGCAGCATTGATGCTATCTACAAGAAATAGCTCCTCAAATTTGCTACACTACATTGCAATCAATTCTACCTTCCATTTGCAATCTGCTGCTAGATGGCTCTTAAGATGATCCTCATGGTGTTTGACGAGATGTGTCAATACAGTACTGCCCCACAATCAAGAGTGGTCACGAGATGTGTCACACAGTACTGCCCCACAATCAAGAGAGACCACGAGATGTGTCATACAGTACTGCCCCACAATCAAGAGAGACCACGAGATGTGTCAATACAGTACTGCCCCTCAATCAAGAGAGACCAAGACATGTGTCATACAGTACTGCCCCACAATCAAGAGTGGCCATGAGATGCGTCATACAGTACTGCCCCACAACCAAGAGAGACCACGAGATGTGTCATAGAGTACTGCACCACAATCAAGAGTGGCCATGAGATGTGTCATACAGTACTGCCCCACAACCAAGAGCGACCACGAGATGTGTCATAGAGTACTGCACCACAATCAAGAGTGGCCATGAGATGCGTCATACAGTACTGCCCCACAATCAAGAGAGACCAAGACATGTGTCATACAGTACTGCCCCACAATCAAGAGTGGCCATGAGATGTGTCATACAGTACTGCCCCACAATCAAGAGAGACCACGAGATGAGTCATACAGTACTGCCCCACAATCAAGAGAGACTAAGACGTGTCAATAGAGTACTGCCCCACAATCAAGAGTGGTCATGAGATGTGTCAATACAGTACTGCCCCACAATCAAGAGTGGCCATGAGATGTGTCATACAGTACTGCCCCACAACCAAGAGTGGCCATGAGATGTGTCATACAGTACTGCCCCAGCAATCAAGAGAGACCACGAGATGTGTCATACAGTACTGCCCCGCAATCAAGAGTGGCCATGAGATGTGTCAATACAGTACTGCCCCACAATCAAGAGTGGCCATGAGATGTGTCACACAGTACTGCCCCACAATCAAGAGTGGCCATGAGATGTGTCAATACAGTATTGCCCCGCAATCAAGAGAGACCACGAGATATGTCATACAGTACTGCCCTGCAATCAAGAGTGGTCACGAGATGAGTCATACAGTACTGCCCCACAATCAAGAGTGGCCATGAAATGTGTCAATACAGTACTGCCCTGCAATCAAGAGTGGACACGAGATGTGTCATACAGTACTGCCTCACAATCAAGAGTGGTCACGAAATGTGTCATACAGTACTGCCCCACAATCAAGAGTGGCCATGAGATGTGTCAATACAGTACTGCCCTGCAATCAAGAGTGGTCACGAGATGTGTCATACAGTACTGCCCCACAATCAACAGTGGACACGAGATGTGTCATGCAGTACTGTCCCACAATCAAGAGTGGTCATGAGATGTGTCATACAGTACTGCCCCACAATCAAGAGTGGCCATGAGAAGTGTCAATACAGTACTGCCCCTCAATCAAGAGAGACCACGAGATGTGTCATACAGTACTGCCCCACAATCAACAGTGGAAACGAGATGTATCATACAGTACTGTCCCACAATCAAGAGTGGCCATGAGATGTGTCATACAGTACTGCCCCACAATCAAGAGTGGTCACGAGATGTGTCATACAGTACTGCCCCACAATCAACAGTGGACACGACATGTGTCATACAGTACTGTCCCACAATCAAGACTGGCCATGAGATGTGTTATACAGTACTGCCCCACAATCAAGAGTGGTCATGAGATGTGTTAATACAGTACTGCCCCGCAATCAAGAGAGACCACGAGATGTGTCATACAGTACTGCCCCACAATCAAGAGTGGCCATGAGATGTGTCAATAAAGTACTGCCCCACAATCAAGAGTTGCCATAAGATGTGTCAATACAGTACTGCCCCGCAAGCAAGAGTGGTCATGAGATGTGTCATACAATACTGCCCCACAATCAAGAGAGACCAAGACATGTGTCATACAGTACTGTCCCACAACCAAGAGTGGTCACGAGATGTGTCATACAGTACTGCCCCACAATCAAGAGAGACCAAGACATGTGTCATACAGTACTGCCCCACAATCAAGAGTGGTCAAGAGATGTGTCATACAGTACTGCCCCTCAATCAAGAGAGACCAAGACATGTGTCATACAGTACTGTCCCACAATCAAGAGTGGTCATGAGATGTGTCAATACAGTACTGCCCCACAATCAAGAGTGGTCACGAGATGTGTCATACAGTATTGCCCCACAATCAAGAGAGACCACGAGATGTGTCAATACAGTACTGCCCCACAATCAAGAGTGGCCATGAGATGTGTCATTACAGTACTGCCCCGCAATCAAGAGTGGCCATGAGATGTGTCAATACAGTACTGCCCCGCAATACCAAGAGAGACCACGAGATGTGTCATACAGTACTGCCACACAATCAAGAGAGACCACGAGATGTGCCATATAGTACTGCCCCACAATCAAGAGTGGCCATGAGGTGTGTCATACAGTACTGCCCCGCAATCAAGAGTGGCCATGAGATGTGTCAATACAGTACTGCCTCACAATCAAGAGTGGCCATAAGATGTGTCAATACAGTACTGCTCCGCAATCAAGAGAGACCACGAGAAGTGTCATACAGTACTACCCCACAATCAAGAGTGGACACGAGATGTGTCATACAGTACTGCCCCGCAATCAAGAGTGGCCATGAGATGTGTCAATACAGTACTGCCCCGCAATCAAGACAGACCATGAGATGTGTCATACAGTACTGCCCTGCAATCAAGAGAGACCACGAGATGTATCATACAGTACTGCCCCACAATCAAGAGTGGACATGAGATGTGTCATACAGTACTGTCCTGCAATCAAGAGTGGACACGAGATGTGTCATACAGTACTGCCCTACGATCAAGAGTGGACACGAGATGTGTCATACAGTATTGCCCTACAATCAAGAGTAGACACGAGATGTGTCATACAGTACTGCCCCACAATCAAGCATGGTCACGAGATGTGTCATACAGTACTGCCCTACAATCAAGAGTGGACACGAGATGTGTCATACAGTACTGCCCCGCAATCAAGAGTGGCCAAGAGATGTGCCATACAGTACTGCCCCACAATCAACAGTGGAAACGAGATGTGTTATACAGTACTGTCCCGCAATCAAGAGTGGACACGAGATGTGTCATACAGTACTGCCCCACAATCAACAGTGGTCAGGCTGCATCCTGTCTTATACTCCTTTTGCCATTTTTCCCTTAAAGGGACACTTTCAACCCATTTTGCATCATACTATCTCTAGCTGAAAACCCATATTTTATGATTGCTTAACTTCTCTAAAATGCATTGATGTAGCTGATTGTTTAATCCTTCTCTTTTCTTAGCAGACCTGAAAGGCGTGTGAATGCTATAATTATACTCAACCTTGTTTTGTTTCAGATCCTTAATCTACTTTTATTGTATGCTTCCCAGACATTAGGAACACCCCCAAACAGACCAGCCACTCATGGTGCAATAGTCTCCTCTCCTCTGACAGCATTCTGAGTGGCTAGACTGCACTGGGTGTGTTCCCAAGTCAAGTAAAGATGCCAACTGGAGTTAATTATGGAATGTAGACACATTTTGGTGTGGTAACATCAGCACAGTGGGCAGTGTGTTTTTCATATTTAAAAAGAAAAAAATGAATTAAAATCAAACTACCAGCACTATTAGCATACTCTACAAAATGTAAACAATCATAAAATGTGTAAAACACTAAGGACAGTTTGAGGACTAAGGCGGGTTGACAATGCCCCTTTAATTGCCCTCCTTCATCTACCACTAAATCTTCTACTCCGACCCCTCTTTCCCCTCACTTGAGTCCAGGTCTCCCTCTCACTTTAAATAAAAATAATAATATACCACACACTATTCCCATTCGGTAGACTGAGATTAAATGTTCGCACAACTTAGAAAAACCGTATGAAGTGTCAGGTTTCTTACTGCAGTAGCCATTAATAGCTCATTAATTTTCCCCATGCACGTCGTCTCAAACAAAGGCTTTGTCAGGGGGCCTTTTTCACTATACATCTCTACTCCCCAAATTCTGGCTTTGTTCCCTCCCTCGCTATCTCGCCTCTACCCACTCTGCCAACTTACGTTCCTTTGCTATGCCCCTCCAAAACTTCTGCTGGACAATCTGCCTTCTCTTCCTGCCTTACCATCATTTGGAACACCCTCACTACTCACCTCCGCTTCCTCTCTTTCCTTCAGGACCTCCCACATCTCTGTCTTCAGCTCATCCTGTCCCTTCACCCCACCCCCCATCACTAGCATTCTTCCTCACCTCTCTCCCATCTATCCCCACCTGCATTTTAGCATCCCAGTTTTGGACACCCTTTGGCTACCCTACTATTCCCCATATGATGCTGCCTTACTTTTCTCTCAGAGGCCTTTACTCTCAGCTGTATTTGTCCCATGGGGTAACCTTCACACTTTTTCTCACTTCACTATTATCTCTGTGCAACTATACCTCCCTGTTCGTCTTGCAAAGTTGAAATTTAACAATCAGGCAAACCAGTTTCTCATCCATACAATATTTTTTTGGGGAAAGTTTGTTCTTATTAATATTTCCAAGAGTAAACAAATACATAGACACACATTTTACAGACATACACTATTCAATTTATTGATTATAGACTATATACTGTAGATATACCTAACAAACTGAAACTTGTCCCTTATTGGTTTCCAGGGTCCATTCAAGAACATGTCAAAATCCTGCTCCCAAGTACCTAGAGACCCAATCGGTCCATTTTCTCCATAGAATGGGTTGCCGTGTGCCCAATATTTCAAATTGGGAAGCGGGTGTTTTGGATCACTTGCTCCAGCTGGTGCCATATTTGAGAGAAATGTTATGGGTTTTCCATTTGATTGGTCTCTCTCTAGTTTTATACAAGCAGTGAGGTTTTCAAACCAGTGAGCTATAGTGGGGCAGAAGAGGCCATCCAGTACTCGGAAAAAGATATCTTTGTATTGGCCAAAGGAATTCTTATGGAGGCTCCTGTTCCTCCCCAATAATCAATCCCCTAAGAAATGTCACCAAGAGACAGGAAACAGGTTCAGATGGGAATTGGGTGTCCTGGACCACCACAATTTATGCAAAGAAGTGCAAAATAATGCACCTGGGAAAACAAGAACCCAGGGGAAGAATACACAATGGGGGGGGGGGGAGAGGTAGTAACAACAACAAAAGGGAAAGGGACCTGGGGGTAATCATATCAGATGACCTTAAGGTTAGCAAGCAATGTGAGAAGGCAGTAGGGAGGGCTGGGGGTATATTGGGATGCATAGGGAGAGGCATCAGCAGCAGAAAACAGGAAGTTGTTATCCCTCTGTACAGACAGTTGGTGAGACCCCATCTGGAGTACTGTGTCCAGTTCTGGAGACTCCATCTCTGCAAGGACATAGACAGGATAGAGGCAGTCCAGAGGAGGGCAACTAAAATGGTGCAGGGTCTGCAAGAGAAGCCGTATCAGGAGAGACTAAAGGAGCTTAATATGTATACCCTTGAGGAAAGAAGGGAGAGGGGGGACATGATAGAAACTTTTAAGTAACTCAGTGGAATCAACAAAGTCCAAGAGGGTAGAGCGTAGCATCTTTCAGAAAAAGAGGCGTGCAAGAACAAGGTGACACAATTTAAAGATTGGGGAAGGGGGATTCAGGGGCAATGTGAGGAAGTATTATTTCACAGAGAGGGTAGTGGATGCATGGAACAACCTTCCTGAGGAGGTTGTGGGTCTAAAACAGTGGGAGAATTCAAGAATGCATGGGACAGACATAAGGCAATTCTTATGGGAGGTAGGAAGAAATAGGCTGTTGGTTAACTAGGATTTGCGGCCAATCCTGTAGGTAGGGAAATGGGCAGACTAGATGGGCCAAGCGGTCCTTATCTGCTGTCAAAGTCTATGTTTCTATGTTTCTATGGGGATGAGCAGATTCCTGGAGATAAGCCATTATATCCAGTGTTCCTAAAAATGAAAAATATTTAACATACTGTTCCTCGTATAGACCTATCTTGGTCTTGAATCTAGATTATTACAGATTATAGAGAAGGGCTACAAAGATGATAGCCGGTCAATAGGGTAAGGCATATGAGGAGAGGTTGGGAGCACTGAACATGTACTCCCTGGAAGACAGGAGAGAGAAGGGACATGACTGGGACCTGACCTTCAAATACTTGAAAGGGATAAATAAGGCTGATAAGGAGCGTCTCTTTAAGCTGAGTGGCAACCATAACTCGTGGGGGCACAGTCTTAAACTGGAGGGTGGGAGTTTAGGAGGGAGGTCAGAAAGTATTTCTTCATAGAGAGGGTGATGGACACTTGGAATGTGCTGCCAGAAGAGGTAATCTCGTTGAGGACAGTGCACAGCTTTAAGAGAGGCTGGGTCCACCGGCCCGGTGGCGCTGAGGGTTGAGGCGCTGGACGCCACACCTCGTACCACGCCGGCGACCCGGGTCCGGGAACGGACTCGGGTAGTCGGGGGTCGGCTGGGGGGAGGGAGGATTGAGCGTCCCAACGGATGCCTCTCCCTCGGGATTCTCAACCCTGAATGCCGTGGAGCACCACGCCAGGGGGGTCGAGGCCTGCTACTGGAGTCCGGGAGGGGGACGCCGTTAGGCGCTGAGGGAGGCGGCGTTAGCATCGCCGCCTCCTCGAGGACGTACGCCTTGTGTGCCAAGGCCCCAGGAGGCGGGGAAGGGGGAGAAAAGCGGAATGGTAGTCCTCGTGTCCCTAGATGAAGACTTCCCCATCCAGAGAGTCCACCTAGGACAGACCCCGCTGTGCAGGAGAAGGAGAGGTAAGGGCACTCTAGGGGCAGATCCTGAATGGGGGCTATGGGGATACGTGCAGTCGGAAGGAGGGGCACACCGGGGACAGGAAGGAGAATAAAGAAATAAAGCAAAAAAAAAAAAAGAGGCTGGGACAGACATAGGGAGAGGATAAGGGTCATGGATAGGGAGGATGGGAGGAGTGGGGAGGGAAGGCAGGGACATTAACTCAAGCTATGGACCCTGCAATACGAGCAGACTTGATAAACCAAATGGCCTTCTTCTGCTGGCTTCTTTGTATGTTCGTGTGACAATGTCTTTACTAAGATGCCTGCTTGGAGGGGATACTGTCCCAACTCACTGAATTTGATCAATGTGGTTTTGTACCTGATAGACAGATGCAGAACAATATCAAATGAACCTGCACATGTTGCACCACACTGCGTCGTCAAAAGCACCATTCTTATGAGCTTGGATGCATAGAAGACCTTTGACCGCGTAGCGTGCCCTTTTCTGATGGCAGTGATGGATACCCTGGCCTTTCCGGAGACCTTTCGGAAAACTGTGAAAATCAATGGGGCGATGTCCCTTCCTATCTCGCTATTAAGGGGAATGAGACAGGGTTGTCCTATGAGCCCATTACTGTTTGCGCTCTATTTAGAGCCACTGTCACAGGTGATGAGGCAAGCCGACGATGTAAGGGGACTACAGGTAGGGGCATAGACACATAAATTAGCATTATGCGCTGATGATTTATTGGTATATTTGACAAATCTTGAGTTTTCACTTCCCCCACTGCGGAAACTGCTGGACTGGTTTGGGGAACGAGCAGGATATTGAGTGAATTTAACTAAAACTGAAGTGCTACAGGTGAATTACTCACTATCACTGACCATTCAAAGACAGTACCCTTTCCGATGGTGTCTGCTCAGTTTAAAGTATTTAGGAGTACAGTTATCAGCTGACCCAGACCAAATGTATCAAATGAATTATGAACCTCTTTTAAATGATCTTGGGGATATGGAGAGATGGTAGTCCCTTTCCCTCCCACTCATACAAAGGGTGGAGGCAGTGAGAATGAATCTTCTCCTCCTCAGTGTCTTGTATCTGGCACAAACACTCCGCATTACTCCTTCTAAAAAATTCTTTATAGAACTTAACAAAAAAATATCCAGATACATATGGGACTCGAACCAGCCTAGAGTCAAAAACTCCACTTTGCAACTACCTAGGAGATGGGCAGGTGGGGGGTGCTGGCCTTACCCGATTTTGCAACTTATCATTTCTCAGCTCAGTTAAGAACAGTCCTCCTTTGGTTACATGACTCTTATTTTGCAAAGTGGAGGGAATTAGAAATTAAAGAAGCAGATTTTGTCAGTTTATATCAGATTTTACTAACATACCCGAGACCCCAGATAGGAAGCATTACAAATATTTCATACACCAGAAACACACTGAGATGTTGGAGCTTGCTTATGGAATCTAAACGGTTTAAACAAGTAAAGCCTTTGCTTATTTCCCTGTCTGGTACCCACCTCTTTAGGCCGGCCCTTATGGATATAGGATTTAGAAGGTGGGAAAGACAGGATAATTACAACATGGCATGTACTTAAAGATGGAAATCCCATCCATTTGAAGAGTTAAGGGCAATGTGTGGACTGCAGCCACAGGATCAGTTCCGATACCTGCACGTTATTAATTTTATTAAATTTTTGCCCCGGGATTCTTTGATACAGGGATATCAAAACCCAATAACTGACATCCTCAGAAGAGCACTTGAAGGCCGTGCATCCCTGAATCACATGTTATCCTATTTATATAAAGCGTTACTGCTGTTACAAAATGACTCCCTGTCTAATGTAAAAAGGAGGTGGGAGGAGGACTTGGGGGCACAAATACAAAACAAGGAATGGGAATATCACGTTAATGGACTGCATTCAGGGACAACCTCTCATAGATGGAAAGAATTCGGCTGGAAGGTCACCATAACATTTTTTAAAACACCAGCTATACAGCCTAAATATATGCTAGACCTGGGTGCAGGGTGTTGGAGAGGTTGTGGGATCGTCCCGGCAACCCATGGCCACATTTTCTGGGAGTGTCCACATCTGAAATCTTATTTGACTGCTTTGCAGCTAGCACTGAGACATGCTGGTCTCTCTAATACAGATCACTGTAGACCTCTTCCTTTTCTCCCAGTTCCATTCAGAACTTCGGGATAAGGTTAACAGAACATTTTTAAATATTGCACTGCTTATAGCTAAAAAAGCCATCACACGTTGATGCCTTTCAACACCATCATCAACTATTAAAGATTAGTAGGATATAATGATAGAAGTATACCATATGGAGAAATTGACAGCATTAGACAGACATATAAAGGATCATTCTGAGATATTATGGAGGAAATGGGTCCTTTATATCATGAAATTTAGACCAGAATTTGTCCCATAAGAATGATCAAAATAAAATGGTAGAGATGGAGCTCAGTACTCAATAAACTAAAATGAGATGGAAGGGCGCGGGGGAGGGGGAATGGGACCATACTCAAGATAGATAAACTGGCAAAGACTGATGAAGGGAGAGGGGGACTCTCCTTTCTTGCTAAAGGTTACAATATAAGGAATGCACATGCCATGTTAGGATGTAGGATGAAATGTTAACTTTATAATAACCCCTCTGTTCAAGAATTATTGTACTGAGGAGGTAGACACTGACTGACCCTGTATTTATTTATTATTAATTTAATCCTTTTCATTTTTATTTCGGATTGTAATTCATGGTTGTCTTTATAAGTACGGAATATTTTTACACTGTTGATAAATATATATAAATAATAAGTCATAAAATTAAAAAAAAAAGGTACTGGTAAACTTTTTCCTTTGTTCTGCCACAGTTCCAGGCCTAAATCTGAACACATCTGACTTCTGCTATCAGGCAGTCCAATGCAGGAGAAACGTGGCAGGGAGGCAAGTTAGGCCTCTTCCCACCGATTCCCCTATGCTCCGTTCAGGAAGCAGCTGCTCGAAAGCTCGAACTGTTCATACTTAGGGCTCCAACTCTAACTGATCCACATTCTCATGCAGCACTGGGGATTTCCCTTGTAATGCAGGATTCAGGTTGGCTGGGGAAGCTGTCAGTCACAGTTAGGGCTCCCCCTCCAGGTCAGTTTTGGTTCCAACCTCAAAACTACAAAAAAAGTACAGTTACGTAAGAACTTACCATAACAGTAGATCTTCGAGAGAAGCTCTTGCAGCAGGTAACACAAGTAGAAAGGAGGGGCGGTCCCCACGTTCTCCAGTTCTTGCACGCCAAAAAGGCAGGATCGCATGAGGTGACATGTACAAATGGCCTGAACACACACTCATCCCTGAAAAAAGAGAGAGAACATGGCCGATACAGGAGAGGCCTGTTCCTGGGGGAAGGAGGGTGGGAAATCATACTTGCTGCAAGAGCTTCTCTCGAAGATCTACTGTTCTGGTAAGTTCTTACGTAACTGTACTATCTTACTTCGAGAGGAAGCTCTTGCAGCAGGCAACACAAGTGGGACTGATTCCCAAGCAGTATATACTGAAGATAACCCTCGGGAGAGAGAAAAGGAAAGGCAGGAAACAGGAGCAGGAGGGATCCCTCAGGAGACCAAGCCCTGCAAGACCACAAGGCCAAATCCTGCTCTGTGTCTGGAAACTATGTCCTGGCTGTAATGCCTGACAAAGGTGTGAACAGAATGCCATATGGCGGCGGCACAAATGTCCACTGCCGACACCCTTTTCGCGTGGCCGCGAAAGAGGTGGCAACTGCCCTGCTGGAATGAGCCTTGATCAGGCCATGAGAGGGCTTGTTGTGTTTCTGGTAACAGTAGGAGATGCAGTTAACCAGTCAACGCAAGAGTGTCTGCTTGGTAACCGGGCGACCTAAGGACCAGTCCGCGAAGGAGACGAACAACTGATTGGATTTCCTGGCCCACTTAGTTCTGGACAGGTAGCAGCGCAGCACACTGAACGTTCAAAGAGTGGAGAAGTGCTTCCCCTTTGTTGGAATATTCCGGGGCAGTAAACAGAAAGTTGAACCAACTGGTTCAAGGTGAGCTCTGACACACCCTTAGGTAGAAACTTTGGATTGGTGCGAAGGTCTACCCTGTCCCAGTGGAAAATCATGTAGGATTCCTTACACATGAGGGCCTGAAGCTCTGAAATGCGCCTTGCCGAGGTGAGGGCCACCAAAAGTAAGGTTTTCCAGGACAAAAAACAAATCTTAGCTTCTATGGCTGGTGCAAAAGGGGGAAGCGTTAGCTTTTCCAGAACGAAAAGCAGATCCCAAGGAGGGACATGATCCCGAATAGGGGGTCTGATATGCAAAATACCTAGCAGAAAGGCTTTAGACACCTCCAACTGAGCCACCAACTTGCCCTGGACAGGCATGTGACAGGCAGAAACGGCGACCTGACTCCGAAAGGGAAAACAGGTATTCCAAGATAGGGTTAACTGGACAGACCAGGGGGTCCACCTGTCTGGCTGCAGCCCATAAGCAGAAACGTTTCCATTTCATAGCATAAGTGGCCCTAGTGGCAGGCTTGCGCGCCTCTACCAAAACCTGTGCCACCTTGTCTGACACTCTAAACCTAGACTTCGCTAGGTCTTCAGGAGCCAGGCATGCAGGTGGAGAGAGCGCAGGTTTGGATGAACCAGGGACCCGTTGTCCTGTGAAAGAGGCTGGGACAAGATTGGAAAAGGAAGCGGAGGCTCTGCCATCAAACGCTGAAGCAAGGGAAACCAAATCTGTCGAGGCCACAGAGGAGTTATCAAGATCACGGTGGACTGTTCTGATTGTACCTTGAGGAGTACCTTCTGAAGCGGGGGGAAAGGTGTAGAGGAATCTCCCCTTCCAAGAGAGGGACAATACGTCTTGCCAGAAAGCTCCTAGCTCTGGACCTTGCAAGCAAAACTGGGCAGTTTTGCATTGGATCGAGACGCAAAGAGATCTAGCTCTGGTGTCCCCCATCAGGCAAAGATTTGGTCTGCAACATCCTGGAGCAAGGCCCACTCGTCGGTCTGCAACCTCGTTCTGCTGAGATCATCTGACAACACGTTCTGTGTCCCTGGAACATGAACAGCTGAGATGCGGAGATGATGGCCGAGTACCCAGTCCCATACTTGCATGGCCTCCTGGCAGAGAGGATAAGAGTGTGTGCCACCCTGTTACACCACAGATGTGTTGTCTGTCTGGATTAGAAAGTGGCCGGGCGATAGGGCAAAGGCCAAGGACTGAAGCATGTAAAGAACTGCTCTCAGCTCGAGGACGTTGTTGTGTAAGTTCTCCTCTGCTGTGGACCAGGACCCCTGAGTCCCGTGGTCCTTTAAGTGTGCGCCCCAATCCGAGCATGAAACGTCTGTGGTCAGTGTCTGGGAGGGGGGGGGGTCCGAGCTGAAACAGAAGCCCCGCCAGAAGATTTTGGGATGACATCCACCAGCGTAGCCACCAGTGGATTGGCTCTGTGATACTTATCAGTGCATCCAAATTGTCCTGTGTCAGATACAACTGGACATGTAAGGACTACTGAATAGTCCGCATTCACAACCTTTGAGGCTGAAGAGACATGATTTGCTAATGCTTGGATGCCTGTCGGAAGGAAGAAAAACCTTTCCGAGAGTGGTGTACAGAAGTGCCCCTATGAATCAAGAGTCTCTGGGGTGGGAACAGGCGAGACTTGTCCTGGTTCACCGTAATGCCCAGATGCTGGCACAGTGTTAGGGTGTCCCTGATGGTCTCCAACATGTGGAGTCTGGAAGGAGCCAGGAGGAGTCAGTCGTCAAGATAAGGAAACACGAAGTGGCCCATTCTCTGAAGTGCAGAGGCGACCACTGCCAGGCACCTCATGAATACCCTGGGGGCTGAAGAGATACCGAATGGGAAGACTCTGAACTGGAAGTGCCTGCCTTCGAAACGGAATAGAAACATAGACTTTGACAGCAGACAAGGACCGCTTGGCCCATCTAGTCTGCCCATTTCCCTACCTACAGGATAGGCCGCAGATCCTAGTTAACCAACAGCCTATTTCTTCCTCCTCCCCACAAGAATTGCCTTATGTCTGTCCCATGCATTCTTGAATCCTCCCACAGTGTTAGACCTCACAACCTCCTCAGGAAGGCTGTTCCATGCATCCACTACCCTCTCTGTGAAATAATACTTCCTCACATTGCCCCTGAACCATCCCCCCTCTATCTTTAAATTGTGTCCCCTTGTTCTTGCACGTCTCTTTTTCTGAAAGATGCTACCCTCTTGGACTTTGTTGATTCCACTGAGGTACTTAAGTTTCTATCATGTCTCCCCTCCTTCTTTCCTCAAGGGTATACATATTAAGCTCCTTTAGTCTCTCCTCATACGGCTTCTCTTGCAGACCCTGCACCATTTTAGTTGCCCTCCTCTGGAATGCCTCTATCCTATGTCCTTGCGGAGATGGGGTCTCCAGAACTGGACGCAGTACTCCAGATGGGGTCTCACCAGCTGTCTGTACAGAGGGATAACAACTTCCTGTTTTCTGCTGGTGATGCCTCTCCTATGCATCTCAGTATACCCCAGCCCTCCCTACTGCCTTCTCACATTGCTTGCTAACCTTAAGGACATCTGATATGATTACCCCCAGGTCTCTTCCTTTTTGTTGTTGTTACTACCTCCCCCATTGTGTATTCTTCCCCTGGGTTCTTGTTTCCCAGGTGCATTATTTTGCACTTCTTTGCATTGAATCCTAGCTGCCTTACTTCTGACCATTCCTCCAACCTTGCCAAGTCCCTTCTCATCCTTTCCACACCTCCTTGTGTATCAACCCTGTTGCAGATCTTTGTGTCATCCGCAAAGAGGCATACTTTTCCTTCCAGTCCCTCTGCAATGTCACTTATGAAGACATTAAAAAGGACTGGACTCAATACTGAACCCTGCGGTACCCCACTAGTAAAGTACAGTTACGCAAGAACTTACTGTAACAGTAGATCTTTGAGAACAGCTCTTGCAGCAGGTTACACTATTAGGACTGAAGCCGGCAGGCGTCAGGACCCCACAGAAAAATTCTAGCTAGCTATCTTCAGCAGGGACTGCCCCCGACGTCGGTCCCGCCTCCGACGTCAGGCGTGGTACATAAGAGGGCGGTCCCGCCAGATTCCCCAGGTCTCCCGCCGGAGACTCCCAGCCGCAGGATGACATAAAAGTGGGAGACCGAGGATCCACCGTCAGAAGAAAATAAGGGAAGAAATTCCCTAAAAGAAAAGGCAAAGCCATGCCTCCTCCAAGGGGGATGGTACCTGCTGCAAGAGCTGTTCTCGAAGATCTACTGTTACGGTAAGTTCTTACGTAACTGTACTATCTTACTTTGAGACACAGCTCTTGCAGCAGGTTACACCATTAGGACTGATTCCCAAGCAGTAACGCTGCCAGAAATTCTGGAGGAGGAAAATAGGAAATAAATCCAGGTCCTGAACCTAGGACTGAGACCCTGAGCACCGCCAGGCCGAACCAGCCCTTCGCCGAGAGGCGCGTCCAGGCTATAATGCCTGATAAAGGTATGCACAGAACTCCAAGTGGCTGCAGCACATATAGCAGACGTGGAGACGTTTCTGAGTGCTGCAAAGGAGGTGGCCACACCTCTAGTAGAATGACCCCGGACTGTGCCCGGGAGGTGCTTTTGTTTTATATCATAACACTAAGAAATACACTGGACAAGCCAGCGAGATAGGGACTGTTTGGATACAGGTTGGCCCATCATTCTCTCAGAGAAGGAAACGAAAAGCTGCTCAGAACTACGAAAAGATTTAGTTCTGTTGAGGTAATACCTCAGGCTGAACATCCAGGGTGTGAAGCAGAGCCTCTCCTCTATTCGAGTAACTCGGGAAGTAGACCGGAAGGTCAATATCCTGGTTCAGAGTGAGTGAAGAGACCACCTTAGGCTAAAATTTAGGGTTCGTCCTCAGGGATACTCTGTCAGGGTGGAAAACTAAATAAGGCTCTTTGCACATAAGAGCGTGAAGTTCAGATATTCTTCTCGCCGAAGTAACAGCAACTAAAAGTAACATTTTCCACGACAGAAAACGTAGCTCGCAATCCGCGGCAGGTTCAAAGGGGGGGAGCGTGAGCTGTTCCAAGACAAAGAGCAGATCCCATGGAGGCACAGGGTCCCTAATAGGAGGCCTAAGGTGTAACACTCCCCTAAGAAATTCCCGAGCGGCGTCCAACTGAGCCACTGTACGATGTCCCACCAGGAGGTGATAGGCCGAAATGGCACAGAGGTGCACCTTAATAGAGGAGTAGGCTAGACCTGAATGAAAGAGGGAGAGCAGGTAATCCAACACTACTCCCACAGGACAACCTAAAGTGGAAAAATCACGTGCTCGTGACCATAAACAAAAACGGTGCCATTTCACGGCGTACGTCGCATGCGTTGCCGGCTTTCTGGCTGCAGAAAGAACCTCTGCAACCTCTTGCGAGACCCCGTGACGCAAGATGGCTATGTCTCTAGGAGCCAAGCATGCAGGTTCAATGAACGCAAGTCCGGATGGACAAGAGAACCTTTCTCCTGAGACAGGAGGTGGGAGCTGAGCGGCAACGGGAGTGGGGGTTCCTGAGATAGTTGCACCAACAAAGGGAATCAGATCTGTCTGGGCCAGAACGGGGCCACCAGGATCATGAGTGCATGCTCCCTGCGCAGTTTGAGAAGAACTCTCTGGATCAACGGGAAGGGAGGGAAAGCGTACAGGAATCTGTTCGCCTAGGAGAGGGATAACGCGTCTCGCCAGAAAACACCAGGCCCTGGATCTAGCGAGCAAAAATTGGGCAGTTCTGTGTTGGATGGGGAGGCGAACAAGTCTAGTTCTGGAATTCCCCATCGAAGAAACAGATCCTCTGCTACCTCTTGAAGAAGTTCCCACTCGTGGACTCTGGCCTGGGATCGACTCAGGCCATCTGCAATCGTGTTGTCCACCCCGGGAACATGCACAGTGATCATATTTGCGCCGTGTCCGATTACCCAATCCCACACCCTCATGGCCTCCCTGCAAAGGTGATAAGAGTGTGCGCCTCCTTGTTTGTTGAGGTAATACATCACCGCCGTGTTGTTTGTCTGAAGCAAAAGAGTACACAGTGGGATTACTGACTGAAAGGCCTGCAGGGCATAGAGAACCGCTCTCATCTCTAGGACACTGATATGTAGATGAGCTTCCATCGGGGTCCATGTACCCTGGGACTTTACCCCGTCCAGGTGTGCCCCCCACCCAAGACCTGAGGCGTCCGTGGTGAGGGTTACCTCCGGGGACGGCGCTACGAACGGGACGCCCGGGGAGAGCGACCCTGGAACTAGCCACCACTGCCAGTCTCGAATCACGGAATTCGTGATTCTGACCGGATGCTGCAAGTGGTCTTGCCTTTGGTCCCACTGCACTTTGAGCATCCACTGAGTTACCCGCATGTGGAGCCTATGAAAGGGACGGTAGGAATGGCCGCAGCCATGTCCGAGCAAGCTAAGGACCCACCTGGCAGGTACGATCTTGTTCTATCGACAACCTTATGAGGGATCTGATGCGCTCCGCCTGTCGTCCGGAAGAAAAGCTCTTCCTGAACAGTGTCTAGTACTGGCCTATAAACTGCAGTTTCTGCGACGGTACCAGGAGAGACTTCCTGTACTTATGAGGATGCCCAGAGACCGAACAGGTCCTGGGTGCTCTGAACCACATGTAGCAACGCCTCTCTGGAGGCGGCCATGAGAAGCCAGTCGTCCAGGTACGGGAACACATAATGGCCCTGTCTCCTCAGAGACGCTGCCACGACTGCCATGCACTTGGTAAAGACCCTTGGTGTGGATGACAGTCCGAACGGAAGGGCTCGGAACTGAAAGTGGTGGTCGAGAAACTCGAAGCGCAGGAACCTCATGTGCGCCTGAGCTATAGGGATATGCAGGTATGCGTCCTGCATGTCTAGAGATGCTAAAAAGGCCTCCTGTTTCAGCATGGGAATAAGACCTGGAAGAGTCACCATGCGGAATCTCTTGTAGGCGACCGACACGTTGAGGTCGCTGTGGTCCAGAATCGGACGGAGGTCCCCTGTTTTCTTTGGAACCAGGAAGTGGGAATAATATCCTTGTCCTCTCTGGTTCTCCGGGACGTACTCTATCGCTCCCTTTCGCAGGAGCGCAAGTACTTCTTGCCAGATCAAAGCTTTGTGCTGACCCGGATACCGGGAGAGCAAAGGAGGCCTCGAGGGTGGCTTTTCTGCGAATTCTATAAAGTGGCCTAGACTGACCAACTGAAGAACCCACCTGTCGGTGGTTATAGCCTGCCATCCCGGCAGGAAGTTCGCAATGCGACCCCCGACCATGATTTCCCGTTGATCCTGAGGGGCGGGGGCCGGAAAGGAGTCAGGCTGTGGCGGCAGATGGGCCCGCTGGCTGGGCCGGCTTAGGAGAACGTTGACCTTGGCTGGCGGGCTGTTTCCCCTGGGCTCTACGGAAGCCGAAGCCCCTCTGATGTGTAGCGGAGCGGGGCTGCCGCCTCTGCATCCGCCCACGAACGGTTTGGTTCCTACGAAGGAACCAAGCTTGGGTCGGTACATGGCCTGAACTGACCTTACCGCCTCCTGCCTCTTGAAGTCTGGTAATGATCTTCTCCAAGGATTACCAAACAAGACTTCCTCTCAAAAGGAGCGCCCATAATATTCTTCTGGACGTCCGGGTAAAACCAGAGACGCGTAACCAGGAGTGTCTCCGGAGGCATATGCCAGAAGCTGCTGCTCGGGCCGAAGAGTCCGCGGAGTCATACGCGGCTCGTAGCACTTGGGTCCCCACGTCTAAACCCGTACGGAGGAGCTGAAGCATCTCCTCCTTCTGCTCACCTTCAGGCAATTTTTCAGCCGTTTCCAGACCCTGTTCCCACAAAGCGTTCTGGAACTGAACCATGTGGGTTAAGTAGTTCAAGGATCTGATGGCGCAGGTAGCGGAAGCATACGTGCGCCTACCCAATGCGCCCAACTGCTTGGACTCTGGGTCCGTGGCAGGGTGCTCAAATGTTGCGCGCC
The DNA here is from genome assembly GCA_016271365.2 of Neoceratodus forsteri. NCBI lineage: Eukaryota > Metazoa > Chordata > Ceratodontiformes > Ceratodontidae > Neoceratodus > Neoceratodus forsteri. Next base: position 75,872,893 of record CM028133.1, on the reverse strand, counting down.
TCTGTGACCGGTCATGTGAGGCTGTGATGACCAGAGAATCGGCCTGAGGCTGCTGCGTCAAGTACTGGTCTTCCTTAGGAGCCTTGTACAAGCGATCAGCTTTTTTTGGCATCGCCGGGAGTGAATGTGGACGCTTCCACGCTGCCTTGGTGACGTCCACAAAAGTGTCCACCAACGGTGGTACCACCACAGGCTTGGGGTCCTTCTGCCGAAGATATTTGGCGAGGCGTATCCTTTCGGGGTCTAGCTCTTCAGCATCTCATCCCATGTTCTCTTGTATATGTCTCATAATATCAAGGAATGAAGGATCATCCGGAGGAGATTTAGGCATTTCACGTGGGTCCGGAGAAGGGATGGAGAGTGGAGATGGGGATCTAGAGGAAGAGTAGTCTGATCCCGTGTCCTCCGTCGAAGGCGAACGTCGGTGTCTCCTGGATCTCTTGGGGCTGGGTGATCCAGAAGAAGATTTCGACGGAGGTCTCCGTTTTTCTGGTCTCCCCCTGGGAGAGGATCTAGGCTCCCAGGGAGAAGGTAAATGGCCTGCCGACCCCGATGGCGAACGGGTGCAGGAACAGAGGAGGAGGAGGAACAGTGGGAACCATGTCCTTCTTTATGGTGTCCCACCAGTAGGTGAAGAGGTCCTTCACTTCCGCTAAAGAAAGGCCCGACGACGGCCCGGGCGCCGGTGGGTGGTCGTCGGGTCCCGGCGTCGGCTCCACAGGGGCTCTGTATGGCGAGGGTTCCCTGGGAGTTTCAACGAACCGGCTGCCTGCCTGGTCCTTGGGCTGTGTAAGTCCTCCTCAGTTAAAGTCTCCTGACCGACGTCGGTCGGAGGCGTCAGGGCCCTCTTCTCAGGAGGAGCGGACGTCGGTCCCCCTACCGGCGTCCGCTGAGGTGTTGGTTTGGCCAGCGACGGTCGTCTGGCCGACGGCGGCTCCAGGGAGGTATGACGCGCGGCTGACGACGGTCGCGCCGGCGTCGGGTCCACAGGTCTCTTTAAGGGCGTGAGCTCCAGCATCTTGCGAGGAGGCACAGAAGAAAACCTGACATTGGGTACCGAAAGGCGGGAACCCGACTTGTGATGATGATGGTGGCGCTCCCCGGACTTCGCCAAGGCCTTGGAGGAAGAAGACGAGGACGGCCTAGCAGACTTGGCCTGAGAAGAAGGCTTCCTTACCGCAGCCGGGGGAGGCTGAGAGCTGGCCCTGGAGGGAGAGCGGTCGGACCTAGAACCGAGCTGCGTGACTCAAGCCCTGGAGGGGACCTGGAAGGGCCTTCTCCTTCGCTTCTCCGTGCTTGTGGGATTTTGAGAAGAAGATTCCCCTTGAGGACATGGTCTTCAGCTTTCCTCCAACAAAAAGCCTGAAGGGCCTTCTGACGTCGGATCCGGGTACGACTGTTGAACCCCTGGCAGAACAAACAGGCCCGGGTATCGTGGTCTGGGCCCAGGCACCTAACGCAGGCTGTGTGGGGGTCCTTGAAGGGGATCTGTTTCCACAAGCACACTTGGAGGAGTGACCAGAGGTCGGAGAGGACATCAGCAAAGGTCTTGCTTGAAGAAAATCAAATTTCTCGAAGAGAAGCACTAAACCACGCGTCGCGCGCTAGACTGTAACCGAAGGGTCGAGACAAGCCAGTCGACAGCGGGAAAGAACAGGGGAATCTGGCGGGACCGCCCCCTTATGTACCACGCCTGACGGCCGGAGGCAGGACCGACGTGTCGCCCGCTGAAGATAGCTAGCTAGAATTCTTTCCGGTCCTGGACGCCTGCCGGCTTCAGTCCTAATGGTGTAACCTGCTGCAAGAGCTGTGTCTCGAAGTAAGATCCCCTCTTTCTTCAGAGTGGACTCCATTTACAATTACCTTCTGTGTCCTGTTGTCTAGCCAATGTTTTACCCAGGCTACCACCCTGGGACCCACTCCCAGGCTGGTTAATTTGACTATTAATCTTTTGTGTGGGACTGTGTCAAATGCCTTGCTAAAGACTAGGTAGACCATGTCCACAGCCAAACCCTGGTCTACTACTTTGGTCACCCAGTCAAAGAAATCTATTAGATTCTTCTGACATGACCTTCCTGCTGTGAACCCATGCTGCCTTGGGTCCTGTGCCCCACTGGCCTCTAGGTACTCAACTATTCTTTCCTTCAGAAGTGACTCCATCACTTTCCCTACCACAGAGGTCAAACTGACAGGTCTGTAGTTTCCTGCCTCTGTCTTGGTGCCACTTTTGTGAAGAAGAATCACATCCGCCTTCCTCCAGTCCTCAGGTACCACACCATCCTCCCATGATTTATTAAAAAGAGTAGCCAGTGGTTTCACTAGTTCCCCCCTTAATTCTTTTTAGAATTCTGGGGTGAATTCCATCAGCCCCATTGCTTTGTCCACCTTCAGTTTTAGGAGTTCTTGCAGAACCCTTTCTTCTGTGAAAGGACTGGGATCGACCCCCTATCAAGAGTGCTTCTGTTAACTGGATTAGGCACTTCCCCCTCCTCTTCTGTGAATACTGAGCAGAAATATTCGTTCAATATCCTTGCTTTTTCACTGTCCCCCTCTGCCCACCCACCGTTCTTTCTATTCAGCCTCACTATCCCTCCCTTTGTCTTTCTATGCTCAATGATATACCTATAAAAGGTTTTATCCCCCTTCTTAACCGAGTTGGCTATCTTTTCCTCAGTTTGGGCCTTTGCTATTCTGACTTCCCTCCCTCCCTGCTTCCTTCTGCCTTAACTGGTACAGCTCTCTGTCCTGCTCCTTCTGTGTTTCCTTATACTTCCCGAATGCTATCTTTTTCTTCCTGACTTTCACAGCCACCTCTTTTGAGAACCATAGTGACTTTTCCTTTCATTTTGATTTGTTTATTTGCTTCACACAAAGGCTTGTTGCCTCTGTGATGGCAGTTTTGATGATTCCCCATTGTTGCTCCACACCTCCTTCTAGCCTGTTTGCTAGTGCCTTTCTGAGGCACTCTCCCATCTTGCCAAAGTCAGCCCTCCTAAAGTCCAGTACCCTCACTTTTGTATGGCTTGACTCTGTAGCTGAGTTTAACGTGAACCACACTGTTTGATGGTCGCTTGTTCCCAGATGGCAACCCACTTCTAGATCTGAGATCTTCTCACTGCCCCGTTTGAGAGTACGAGGTCTAAGATTGCTCCCTCACGAGTGGGTTCCAAAACTAGCTGTCTGAGGCCTGCCACCTGTAGGGCATCAAGAATGGCCCTGTTTTGATGTGGCTGCAGCAAATGTGCTCCAGTTAACATCTGGCAAATTCAGGTCTCCATCAACAGTATCTCCTTTCTCTGCCATTCTAAGAATGCCTTCTATCATATCCTTGTCCATTCCTTCCCCCTAACATGAGGGTCTGTACACAACCCCTGTGCGGATTGTGGTGCCCTTTCCAGTCTCCAAAGTGACCCACAGTGCCTCCTCTCCTCCCTGTTTACTCTTTTGTTCAGTTGCTTTTACCCCTTCCTTTACATAGAGAGCTACTCATCCTCCTCTTCTCCCCTGCCTGTCTATCCTGTAGGTTATGTACCCTGGTATGTTAACATCCCAGTCATGGTTCTCTGTGTACCATGTTTCTGTGACTGCTACGATATCCAGGCATCCCTCTTCCATCAAGGCCACCAGCTCAGGGAGCTTGTTGCCCAGACTACGGGCATTGGTACTCATTACCCTCCATTTCCTGATGGCCTTACTCCTTTTTGCCCCATCGCTGTCCTTCTTGCCTTTGTCACTTTCTCCATTTACCTCTGCCCTTCTCCTATCGACACCTCTATGTTGGTGTTTACCGCACTTACTACCGTGATTTGTTTGGGGGCTAGGATTTCCTGTTCTTTCCAGTGCCTCCCTTGGCTAGTTTAAATGCTTGCCAATGAAGCATTTAAACTCATCACCTAGGATCCTGGTTCCCTCCTGGACAGATGCAGCCCATCATGCCAGTATAGGCTTGCATCACTCCAGGTGGACCCCCAGTCCCCAATGAAGCCAAATCCCTGAGCTCCACACCAGTTTTTCAACCACTGATTGAATCCCATGGTGCGGAACACCCTAGCCATCCTACGCCATAGATGGGCAGCACCTCCGAGAAGGTTACCATGCGTGCTACTTGTCTAAGGCCCCTCCCCAATTACACAAACTCTTCCTGCACTTCTCTAATCCCTTTCTTAGCCAGGTCATTTGTCCCTAGGTGGACAATGACATCGAGCTCCCTCCCCTGTGCAGCTGCTCCGGCAATCCTGAGGATTCGCTCCCTGTCCCTCCAAGCCACGGCGCCAGGCAGGCACCTCACCTCCCTTTCCCCTTCCTCCCCCAGTTCTACCTTCCTAACAATGGAGTCCCCCACCAGGAGTTGTTCTCTTTGCTGATGAATCTCAGAAACCTTCTATGTTTTCTGGCAATCAGAATGTACAGGTAAACGTCCTGCATGTCCAGAGAGGCCAGCCAATCTCCGGTTGAAACCATGGGTAGGAGGATGGGTAGAGAGACCATGCGGAACCTCCTGTAGAAGACCCACTGGTTCAGGTTGCTGAGATCCAGGATGGGTCTGCGATCCTCTGACTTCTTTGGGACCAGAAAGAAGTGGGAAAAGAACCCTGTCTTTCTCTCTCTTGGCCGGGGGCACCGGCTCTATGGTGTTCTTGTCTAACAGGGACTGAATCTCCTGATAAATAAACGCCCCGTGTTCCCTCGGATAACGGGATGGGGCGGTGGTCTGTCCGGAGGCATGGCATCGAATGCGACAGAATGCCCGAATTCCAAGAGGTCAAGAACCCACTGGTCGAAGGTCACTTGTCTCCAGGCTTCTGTGTATAGAGAAAAGCGCCATCCGACCAGCTCTCCCGACTGGACATCTGGGAGAGGAGGGTCACCTAGATAGTCAGGCATTGGGGGGAGGGTGCTAGCAGCAGGTCTAGCCTGTTGTGAGGTGGCAGTTGAGGAGCCCCTGGCCCTACCTCTATGACCAAAGCTGCCATACTGTGGTTGCTGCTGGTATCGGGGCTGCTGAAGCTGTTGTCCCCCTTGGCCGCGTAAATGGGACCCACGAAAATGTCCCTGTTTCGGGTGATACATGGACTGCACAATGGGAAATGGACTGCACGGTGGGAAAATAACCCTGTCTCTCTCTCTCTCAGTTGGGGGCACCGCTTCCAGGTAGCATATGTGACATCCTGTAATTTTGATATTTTCTTCCGACTCATCACCGAAGAGTATGAGCCTTTAAAGGGAATATCCAGAAGGTCAGACTGTACATTTGGATCGAACCCTGAGACTCGGAGCCAGGAAGGGCACTGGAGGCAAATGCTGGAGGCGGCCGCCCTCGCAGAAGTGTCCGCAGAGTCGTAGGCTGATCTCAAGACGTGCGTGCCCACGTCTGAGCCAGTCTGGAGAAGCTTGGCAAGCTCAGCCCACTGAGGGCAGTCGGGCAAGCCCTGCACAATGTCCAGCCCTTGTTCCCAGAGGGCATTCTGGAACTGGACCATGTGTGTCAGGAAATTAAGGCTCCTGATGCTGCAGGTGGCAGACGTGTACACCTTCCTGTCCAATGAATCCAGCTGCTTAGACTCCCTGTCGGGCGGCTGGGTGCTCAGGTGTTTGGGCCTCTGCAATCGGTCATGAGCTGCCGAAATCACCACCGAGTCAGCGGTAGGGTGTTCAGCCAAAAAGGGATGGTTCTTGGGGGCCCGGTACAATTTGTGCGCCTTTTTTGGTACTGCTGAAGAAGAATGGGGACGCTTCCAGGTAGCATATGTGACATCCTGGAAGGTGTCCACCATGGGTGGGATGACCACTAGTTTGGGATCTTTCTGGTGGAGGTACTTGGCCAGTCTGAAACGTTCGGGGTCAAGGGCCTATGTGTCCCAACCCACATTTTCTTGAATGTGCCTCATGACCTCCATGAAACTGGGATCATCGAGCGGGGACTTAGGATGGTCCTCCAGGTCCTCGTGAGCAGAGTAGACGTTGGAGTCAGGTACTGATGGCTCCGAGTCGATGTATGACTCCGAAAACTAAGAGGAAGGGGAGCGGTATCTCCTTTGCTTCTGTCTTGGGAAGGCAAGCGGGAGGAGTTTCTAGACCGGGTCCTCCAGCACCTACTTTTGTCCTTATGTTTCCTGAGCGCAACCAGCTCTTTCCCTGTGTCCTCACCTGACAGTTCGGTAACCACCTCAGTGTCCAGATTAGGATCGGGTGCAGGGTGAGGCATGGGTGGAGCAGGGTTCACTGGGAGGTCCTGCTTGACCATGTCCCACCAGTGGGAAAAGAGATCCTTGACTTCAGCCATACTGAATCTGGGTGATTCTGGCGCAGAAGCAGCAGCCGTGTCTGAGCCTGCGCTGGTACTGGTGTCAGGACTGACTGTTGTCGGCTTTAGTACACTGGCCCCAGTGTCGGTATTGACTGGCGTGGGTCTGGCAGGAGACCATGGAGGTACGTCAGGTAACCCGTCCTCATGCTCCGACGGCAGGTGGGCTGGCGTCCGCTGAGGAGATGGGGTTGCCTTGGAGCTGACATCGGGCCGTGCCGGAGAATCCAGCGGCAGCACCACCTTGGCCAGTGGTGGAGTGGACGTGGGTAGAGCGACGTCAGGGCGTTGGTCCAGCACCTGTTTTGACGAAGGGTCCGACAGATGTCCCTCAGAGGTCTTAGGCTTGGGATGGTCGGAGAGCTTGTGTTTTTTTTCCGACTAACGCCGCTCTGCAGCCGGGGGCTGTCTGTGATCGGAACCCTTTGCTTTAGGTGGTAAGGATGAAGCCCTAATAGAGGAAGGCCTGGAGGCCCTTTTCAACTCCTGGGGGTTGGCCGCAGACAGGAAGACCGAGTGGGAGAAGACCTTACCATGACCCTCGGAAGATCCTTGTTCCGTAGGCAGGTGTAACTTAATTGGCTGCAGGGTGGTGCCGGAAGATTTCTGGGCCAAAGATACAGAGGCAGAAGCGGGAAGCTTGAGAGCCGTGAGGCAGGAGTCATGACCGGAGGAGCCGGACCTGGAGGCCGAGTGGGAGCCTGTGGACCTGGGCCTCGAGTGGGAGCTCTCCCGCTCCCTGCGCTCACGGTGCTTATCTTTATGATGCTTCTTTCTAGCAGGTGAAAGTTCCAATTGCCCAGAGGAAGATCCCCTCTTCATAGTGGCCAGTTTAGACTGAGTGAGGAAGGCCGAAAGAGATTTTTACCACCTGATGCATGTCCTGCTGTTAAAGGCCTGGCAGTGGGAGCAGGCACCGGTGTCGTGGTTGGGACCTAGACAGTACAAGCAGGCAGAATGGCCATCCTTGGAGGGGATCAGACGCCCTCAGGAGCACTTATTAGTGCCCTACGAAGGAGTGGGCATACAGGAAAATGAACAGTTGAAAGAAACTCGTGAAAAACAGTGGAGAAACTCGAGACCGATCGGTACTGACGAGAAGTAGCTGAGCATAAACAAACCTGTGCCTGCCGATGGCGGGAATGAACTGGGGCACGTGGGGACTGCCTCTCCTTTATACAGGGATGTCGGGGGTGGAGCTGACATCGGTGGAGGCGTTCCCCCTCTTGGTACCGCTAGAGAAGAATTAGCCGTGAACCGCCGCCAGGTGGCGCAAGTCCTACTTGTGTTACCTGCTGCAAGAGCTTCCTCTCCAAGTAAGATCTGCAGTTTTCTGTCCCACAAGGAACTTGAGCCAGGATGCAGTTTAGATCCCCTGAAGTCCTATTGGTCCAATTAGTTCAAGTTCAAGTTCATTGCAGGAAAACACCGTTGAGCAAGCTCATTCACAAGGAGGTCCTGAGACAGACATTACAATCAAATAAGTTAAGAGAGTTGCATATATTACACAATGTACATAAAGAGCTCCCCAGGTACTGGAAGAGGGTGTATGGGAGAGGGAGCTGAGGCGGGAGAGGGTTAAGTGCTAGGTGGAAAGAGCAAAGAGGAGAGGGGAGAAAAATTAGTAAGGACAGTCACGGGAGTTAGATGCAGACAGGATGTGATGGAGACTGGATTTGAATGGACCAAGCTTTGGAATTGAGGTGATGTCAATGTTGAGACCACTGAACCAGCTGGGAGCTCTGTACTCAAAGAATCTTTGCCCTGTGTGCTGCGTAAACGCGGGATATGCAGTAGTTGGGATTCAGAGCCCCTGGTGATGTGAGAAGTCCGCGCTGGGCAGAGGAGAGCTTGGACACCTGGGGGAGCAAGGCCTAGTGTTATTTTCTTTGCCATAAGGCAGGTTTGGTACTTGATCCAGTTTGAAAGTTGAAGCCACCCAGTCTGTGTGTAGAGATCACACGTGTGGGTAAGGCGATGGGCACCGGTAATGAGACAGCAAGCTTTGTTTAGTGCAACGGATATGCACCTGAGGGCGGTGGCAGAGGCAGAGCCATAGATGATCAGGCCGTACTTGATTATTGAGATTACTGAGCTCTGTACTGCAATCCTTAAGGCATCTGAGGTAAGGCATTGCCTGTGCCTGAAGAGTAGGCCAATGCGAGTGTTGGCAGCCTTGGCAATCTTGTCAATGTGCGTAGAACATGATAGGTTACAATCGATGGTAACTCCTAGATATTTAAAGGATTGAACCTGTTTGAGGGTTGCACCAAGGCAGTTTTTGATCGTGATGGGACTGAGTCTGTGTTTGTTGTGCGGGCTGCAGAAGAGCATGGACTTTTTTTTTTTTTTTTACAGTTGAGAACCAATTTATGTGTACTAAACCAAGTTTCAATCGAGGTAAAGGCAAGCTGTAGATTCTTTTGAAGGTGACCCGGATCATTGTGAGCGGAGAGGATGACGGCGTCGTCAGCATAAAGGAGAATTTGTGTTGGACACGACTGTGGAAAATCGTTCAGAAAGAGGCTAACAAGAAAGGAGCCTTGAGGAACTCCTGAATGAACAGGACGTGCATCTGAGAGAACATCACCTATTTTCACTCTTTGGGAGTGGTTCTCCAAGTAGCTGTTGAACCAGGTAGTGGACCCAGGTGAGAGCCCAGCAGAACATATCTGTGTGATTAATAGTTTATGATGTACAGTGTCAAAAGCTTTGGTCAGGTCTATGAAGACCGACCTGGTTAGAAGACTGTTGTCCAACGAGCAGTGGATAGCACTGGTGAATTCAAGGAGGGCCAATGTAGTACTGTGACTGTATAGAAGCCATGTTGTTGGGGGCAGAGGATGTTGTGTTTATCCAGGTATTCCGTTAGCTGGTCAGATACCATATGTTCAATGGCTTTGGGGAGTAGGGAGACAGGTCGGTAGTTCACATGCAGGTCCTTGTCCTCACTTTTGTAGACCGGGGCTGATTTCCATCTGTCGGTGAACAGGGCGAGAGAGAGGTTGAACATTTTTGTTAGTGGAAGTAGCACTTCATCAAGGGTGAGGGACACCAGCTTGAGGTCGAGTGAGTCCCCATTAGTTCTGGATTTGGCGACTGCATTAGAGACGTACTTACGGACCTCATGCGCCCTGACTTCCTTAAAGTAGAACGGTGGGCGGTTGGAGGGAGGGGGTTGTAGGCTGGCGATAGAAGAAGGAGGGTGGTCATCATTGAAGAAGTCAGAAGGGAGAACACTACTGAGGTCAGAGAACACAATATTGAAAGTATTTGCAATTGTGCTAGGGTCGAGAATTATGCCACCATCAATGACCAACACAGTAGGTGAGGTTTTTGGCTGCTTCCCAGTTACTTCTTTAAGATTGTCCCAGAAGGATTTCCCTTTTCCCCAGTTGTTTGTGAGGGTATCGCTGTAATATGCCAACTATTACCAACTCCGTTTAACCTGTGGCTGAATATTTATTTATTTAGCTTTTGTTACCCAGATAAGCACACTAGACAAACAAATGCCTATTTTCAGGTACGACCTGGGAGATTACAAGGAATACACAGGCAAGACTAATGCTATCTGAAACTTGTCTCTCCACTAAGATCCAGAATTCTGATGCAACTATACTTGGCTATACACAAGCTAGGCAAGATTGCTCTAAGAGAGACGGTGGTGCTGCAGTCTACGTATCCACCAGGATCCAATTTACGACTGTTCTTGCTGTCTCCTCTCACTCTTCCCATGACCTTCTCCTCTTCTTAAACTTTCCTTTCCCTTCTCTATTCCCATCTTTATTGCAGGTGTTTACTGCTGCCCTGGTACATCCTCTGCTTTAGTTACTGAGCTTCTTTCATCCATCTGTTCTAACTCCTTGTGTGGTGAGCTACTTATATGACTTTAATATAAATTGACTCTCTCCTAATACAAATACATTTTAACAAAATGTAAAGTCACTGCAGCTAACCCAATTGATGTCTGAACCCACTTGTTTAAATCTGAAATCCTTAAACCACTCCTTACTTGACTGGGTCCTCGCTTCTCATCTCTACTATGTAGTGATTGCAGGTATCCTTTCTGATGCCCTCGGTGATCATCTCATGGTTTACTGTGTGCGCAGGTTATATCGTCCTAAAGCCCCCTCTAAATTCATATATCTCGGGTATTTTAAGTCTCTTAACTGGGCCTCCCTCCTCGCTGATCTTTGATCTATTGACTGGTCCTCCAGTCAGCAATATAAACTCTGTCCTACTTTATTTTCAGTCTACATTTTTGGCTATTTGGATCGTCATGCACCCCTGAGAAAAACTAGAGTGCAAGGATCTCATCTTCCGTGGATATCGGCTGAGGTACCTACTTGTCTCTTGGCTGGCATACTTTTAAAATCTCTGGCTCCCAATCTTCACTGGCCAACTATAAACACCTTCATAAAGCCTGTATCCAAAGCCATCAGGCTTGCGAAGTCTGAGTATTTTGCTTCCACACTCCAAAATAATAATATTAACCCCCCCTTCAAATTCTGGAAGGTTATCCATTCCCTTTCCATCTCAGAGACCCAGTCTGCCTCTCCTATTCTCAAGGTTGGTGACTCACTTATCTGTGACCCTTCTGCTGTTGCTATGTCTTTTAACACCTACTTTACTACTTGTGCCCTTTCTCTTATCCCCTCTTACTCTACCCCTTCCCTCCCTCTCCTCCTTTTTCCTTCTCTCCTATCACTCCCTCTGTCTCTCTAAAGGCTCTGCTTGCCCTTAATCCTATGAAGGGAGGTAGTCCAGGCCAAAACCCTAAGTTTCTTCTTCTCTCTGCACCTGCCATGCTCTGCCCATTACTCTGCTCCTCAATCTTTCCTTTACCTCTGCTACTGTTCCTGATGTTTGGAAACATGCCATTGTCATACCTCTTCACAAAGGTGGTGATCCTACTACTCCTGGTAACTTCCGTCCTATATCTCTTCTTCCCACTTTGGCTAAATTACAGGAACACATTGTTCTTTCTCAGCTCACTTCCTTTCTTGACAACTCTTCCTTTTTCACACCTTTCCAGTCTGGCATTAGGAAATCCCACTCCACTTCTACCTCCCTCCTTTGTCTCACTGACTCCATATTCACAGGTATGGATCAAGGACGGATTACTTCCGCCATTTTTGTTGATCTTGCTAAAGCTTCTGACACTGTGGCACATCCCCTCTTTCTGGACAAACAAAGCAGTAGACCTCGCTGACTCTTCAGTCAATTGGTTTCATTCTTACATTGGTGGGAGGTCTCAAGCTGTCTGGATAAGAAAATCCATTTCATCTTCACTTCCCATTAGCACAGGTGTCCCTCAAGGGTCTGTCCTGGGTCCTATTCTCGTTCCCATTTTCTTAAATGACCTCCCCACTGTCAGTTCCTCTGCATCCATTCATATGTATGCTGATGACATATGTCCGCTGATGACACAGTTCTTATTGCTTCTGGCTCCTCTTCCCATGATCTAACCTTCCGGCTGCAGTTGGATTTTGACAACATTCAGCACTGGTTCAAGTCTAACCAATGACTTTTGACACCCATCAGAGGCTTGCCAGACTTACTTCTCTCCCATTATTTAATACCCTTGATGGTACTGAGAGAGAAGATGCTTCCTCCTTTAAGTATCTCGGGGTCTGCCTTGACCGGCATCTTGATTTCTCAGTGCGTATTGATGTTGTTCACCATAAGCAATACCCTAAGTGTGGAGCACTGTACAGGAATAAAGCAAGTATTCCGCTTCCTGCCTGCCGAGAAATTGTAGTAAAAATGATTCTCCCTATCTTTTACTATGGTGACTTAGTTTACAGTGGTGCCCTTATATCTTCCCTTGCCAGACTGGATCCCCTTTTCCATTCTTTCTGCTGTTTTGCTTTAGATTGCCCCCTCGTACTCTCCACTGCTCTCTCTGTCTCTTTACTCATCACTTTCTCTCCCCTCTCTAGATGCTAGGTGTCTGTCCCATTGTACATCTTTTATATCCAAATTCTGGTTCACCTCCTTCCCTCCCTCCCTTCCTGCCTTAAATCCCTTCTATCCTCTCCTCTCCTCCTTCATCCTCCTACCTTCTCCGCAATACTAATTCCCCTTCTCTTTCTATTCCTTCTAGAAAATCTACTGCTGGACAATCTGCTTTTTCTTATCGATTTCCTAAACTCTGGTCCTCCCTTCCCCTTTCTATTCGTTCTGCCTCTTCTCTTTTACTTACGAACATATGAAATTGCCAGCAGAAACAGGCCACATGGTCTCAAGTCTGCTCGAGTGTGCAGCTACCCCTCATATTGCAGCTGCCCCTCCCATCCCCCCATCACAGTAGCCCTTCTTCTGTCCCAACCCCTCCTGAAGCTGCCCACCAACTTACAGGACACCAGCTCTTCTGGTAAGGTGTTCCACTTGCCCACCATCCTTTCTCTGTAAAGTCTCTTCTTTATGATTTTTGTTTTCCTACCTGCAACTGTCTCTGACCCTCTCCTCCTCCTCTTATTCCCTTTCTCTATACACATAACAGTGTGTTTTATTTTCTACTTGCATTCATTTATTAATTTGCCATTAATTATTTATACTCCATGTATTACTATATTGCTGTAACTGACTAATTTTCATCAGTTTATTATTTAGCTATCCCCCAAAAGACTCACCTGGAAATTAGCTGTTCTCAGCTAATTAATAAATAAATAAATAAGGCCTTCAACACTGTTCCTCATAGAAGACTCATAAGCAAGCTGGGCAACCTAGGAGTGGAACCAAAAGTGGTAGACTGGGTACGAAACTGGTTGGAGGATAAGTGTCCGAGGGTGGTGGTAAACGGAGTTCACTACGAGGAAGGGAGGGTGACTAGCAGGGTGCTGCATGGATCATTACTGGGACCAGTCCTCTTTAATGTCTTTATAAACGACATTGCAGAGAGACAAGAAGAAACAATTACCGTAGTAATTTTGTTTCTGCCAAGGGATTCTTCAATATGATTAACTAGTGCAGTCGGCCTCCTGTGTTAAACTGCCCCAGAGATAGGCCCTGTCCCCACAGCGTTGTAGGTAGTCGTGAGAGCATCCGTGCTCCCTGCCCTCACTCAGCACGGACCCCTGCTGAAAATTCAAGCAGCGTTGTAGGTGGTCGTGAGGGCATCCTTGCTCCCTGCCCTCCCCCAGGACGGACCCCCTCCGAAAATTCAAGCAGCGTTGTAGGTGGTCGTGACGGCATCCGTGCTCCCTGCCCTCCCCCAGGACGGACCCCTGCGAAAATTCAAGCAGCGCTGTAGGTGGTCGTGAGGGCATCAGTGCTCCCTGCCTTCCCCCAGGACGGACCCCCGCCAAAAATTCAAGCAGGTACACTGCAAAACGACTCAGGGAGACGCAGGAATTTATTTTGGTACTGCATGTGTGTGAGGAAGAAAGACTGTGTTGGTGCCTTTTTTTAAGAAATCCTCCATTTTGTGTCCCTATACAAGTGCAGATGTTTTTTTATGCAGCTACTCTTTAGCCAAATGCACTGTTTATATACAGCTTCAGCAGCACACCTTAAGAGAGAGAGAACTGATAGCTTTTTGGCCTATTTTTTTGCCAAATGTTTCAGTTTGCATGCAACTTTGCAGTATACCTTAAAACATAGAACTGATAGCCTTTAGCCTGAATTATTTCTCTGTATACCTTAAACCGAACCCTAGGTTAGTGCTGCAAAGTTTGTTTTTATTAGAAAAATTTATTTTATCAGCAAAATGTGTGGGTATTAGCAGCGCACAGAATTGCTACCATTGAAGCCTAATTAATCACACTTGAAACTGAATTCCTTAAGTCAAGTCAGGCTGCCTTGTATTGTTCACCGAAACAGCCCTCTGAGCTCCGTATGAAACAGCTGGCGGTTTGCCGAAATTGTAAAATCACTCACTGTAAATTTAAATCCATGTCTGTAACAAGCTGTATTAACCCAGCACTGTAGGTAGCAGAGGGAGATAACTATATGTACCCAAGATCCCTGTTAATGTGGGCTTGCATATGCGACGGTGCTCAGTCGGTAAAATAACAGTGCAGCCAATTTGGATTAGACGTCTTTCAATTCCTCCTCCTACATACCTGATATTTATTGCTGTTCCTCTCTCCTTTCTCCCCACAGCATTGTAGGTGGTCGTGAGGGCATCCGTGCTCCCTGCCCTCTTCCAGGATGGACCCCCGACGAAAATTCAAGCAAGTACGCTGCAGAGTGACTCAGGGAGATGCAGGAATTTATTTTGGTACTGCGTGTGTGAGGCCCCGCCGGTGTGTTGCGCCCGCTGCCCCACTACCACCCTTGGTGAACTGAGTACTATACAGGCTGTATCACGTGCAGGATACAACCAATCAGCCCACTTTCCCATCTGCACATTATATGAGCTCTCCACTAGTGGCCACACTAGCACTTTTCCCTGCTATGATTTTTTTCTACCAACAATATGCTACACTGGTATCTGTCTATACTGTGCCTGCTAACAACCCTATCCTCCCTTACACCCACCATCTATCCCCTACCTCAGAGCTGAAACGCCATCACATCGCGCCACCTCCCCCCTAGGGCTACCACACTCATGCCCATTAAACAGCTGGGTTCTAGAAGCGTCCTTCCTTTTGCCCTCCACTTACACAGGGCTGATGGCAAATTGGCCCAAACTCTTCCTTGCCATTCCCTCTCTTCGATCCCTTCCCATCCCAGTCTCGCTCTCCGCCACCCCCACCAATGGTACTGTCTTCAGATGTCACAGGCATATCAGCATTCCTCTCTGGCTGATTACACTACTTCTCCTTCTATCTGGTAATGTTCACCCAAAGCCAAGCCTGCTCACCGGCAACCAGCCTTGTCTATCAACAACCTCAGGACTCAAAATTGCCTCCGTAAACGTCTGCAGCCTACTAAAGAAATGTTCTGGCCTGCAAGTTTGGGTCATCCAGCACCAACCTGATGTGCTGGCACTAGTAGAAACATGGTTAACAAAGGCAACACCTGACTCGTTCATCTCCCTCCCGGGTTACTCGCTGTACAGGGAGGACAGAGTTGGGAAGTGAGGGGGGGGCTGTGCCATCTACATACGGGACCCCCTCCTATGCCTTCCCCTTGAAAAACCTCTGCTGGAGCACGGTGCCCAGGCTATCTCCCTAAAAGTCACCCTGGGCCCTTCAAGAACCCCCCTCATCATCACTGCCACCTACATTCCCCCACACCACAAGAACCGCGCCCTGCAACCCCTACTAAACCACATCACTCATCAACCCAGTAAGATGGAACCAATTATCATGGGAGACCTAAATATTAACTGGCTCGCCAATACTGGGAACAATGGCAAATATGCCTTTGCTGCGCTCAGTCTCACCCAACTTGTCCCTGCCCCCACCAGACTACTGCTAGTGCAACGCTACTGGACCTGGTACTCTCAAACAGGCCTCATAAGATCACTTGATTTGACAGTACTACCAAATGCCCTCAGTGACCACTGTCCAGTTGTCTTCTCCTGGTCATGTAACCTTGAGAAGCCTAAGCCCATCCTCATCTCCAGGAGGCGCATGTCCACAGGTAACCTTGCCTTACTCAGTCGGAACCTTGCCAACTGTGACTGGTCCCCAGTAAAACTGGCCCCTGATATTGATGCTGCCCTAAACTACTTTATATACTACTTTAACAGGGCCTGTGATGCTTACGCACCCATCTCCAAAACCATGCAAAGGAAACACAACTCTCCCTGGATCACCCCCGATATCCTAAAGCAAATGCATCTCAGGGATGATCTTTGGCACAGAGCCCTGGAGTCCAGAAAGCCTGCCGATAGGCAAGCCTATAGAACTGAGTGCAACAAATGCACCTGGGCTATCCGTAGTGCAAAGGCGGCATACTACAGGAATGCCCTTGCATCCACCTGGGGCTCCTTAAAGCAAATTCTGGGACAACCTAAAGGAACTTAACAACAAACCCAGTCCCCCCACCTCCACCTCAATATCAATGGTGCCATCACCACTGACACACACGGTACTGCTAATGGACTGAATGATGCCTTCTCGGATCTCTCCTCTACCCTACCTACCAACTTTTTTGATCCAGTCCCTGATCCCCCTACCACCACCACTCTCTAATACCAACCCTTCTATTTCCGAGCCCTCTCCCCAACTGCTGCCAAACCCTGTCTAATCAAAGCCCTAAAGGGCTCCAGACACAATAGTGACTCACTCGATTCCTGTTTTCTTTACTCTACCCTAGCCGTTGTTCTCATTCCCCTCACTGACCTTCTCAACCTCTCCCTCCGACTTGGCCAATTCCCCCAGCATGGAAAAGAGCTATCATCACCCCCAGACACAAGTGCAGTGATAAAATGACCCCAGGCAACTACCGGCCCATCTCCATCCTCCCCCCCCCTTTCCAAAGCCCTAGAAAAGATCGTGGCTGACCAGATAACGGACTACCTTACTAAGTATAACATCCTCTGCAGGGAGAAACATGGTTTTTGCCATGGCTTTAGCACCACAACTGCCCTCACTGAGTTCTCCACTTTCATCCACTCTGCCTTGGACAAAAGGTATCCTGCCGGGGCAGTCTTCATCGACTTGTCTAAGGCCTTTGACACGGTCTGCCATCCCCTTCTTATAAACACCCTCACTCAGCTTGGCCTCACCTCGGGCCTTGTAATATGGGTTGCAAATTACCTCGCTGCCCATACATAGTGCATAAAAATAAATAATATCCTCTCTAGCCCTCGTCAGGTCCGCTCCGGGGTTCCGCAAGGCTCCATCTTGGGGCCACTACTTTTCAGCCTATACCTAAACACGCTAGCCAAAGTCTCATCAGAAAACATTCTGCTCTACGCAGATGATGTGGTCCTCCTCACATCCCACCCTAACCCCGCCAAACTCCAGCCTGCGCTACAATCTGCTTTTGCACTGACCGAGCAGTGGTTCCCCGACCACAGACTTGTGATCAATCGGAAAAAAACTAAAACTCTGCTGTTCACCCACAATCAGAACAAACTCAAGAACACTGCACTGTCCATTCAATCCCTCACTCACCAACCTACTGAACAGGTTACCTCATACAAATACCTTCCTCCCTCACCTTCCATGAACACATTCACACCCTCTGCTCTGCCATAAATTCCCACATAGGCTTGCTTTATCGGCACAGAGTCTGTCTCCTCCCAGAAGCACTAAGACTTGCCATTGACTCATCTGTCCTTTCCCTAGTGGACTATGGACTCCTAAAATATGGCGCAGCAGACAACACTGCCCTGGGCAAAATCAAGCTCTCAATCAACAAGGCCTGTCGGTTACTCACTGGAGCTGACAGGAAAACACATAACTGCACAGTTTACGCCTTGTCTAACATCCTCTCTCTTGATGAGTGGCTACTCTACCAGACCTGCCTGCTCACCCCAAAAAATCCGTGTCGGATTAATCCTCCCCCACTGGACTGACTAAACTAACCAGCACGGCCACCCCTCCTGTCCACACTCATAGCTCCACTAAGACCCTGCTAGTAGACCCCAGGGCTAGGACAACCCTTGCTCAGAGATCCTTTCCCTACAGGGCACCCTCCTGGTTCAACACCCTCCCTCCTGATACCTCATCTGAGCTCAGAATTGGTCCATTCAAGTTATCCTTACGTAGCCACCTTCTAAGCTCCCGTCATTGCAACTGTAAATAACTGCTCCACTACTGGTCCTCAGCCAGCTACCTAATCCTGCACCACCCACCCTGTTCTTATACCAATGCAAATTTCCATGATTGCTGAACTACAATCACTTATAAACCTCGCCTGCAATTCTGAGCTCAGCACCAAGCTCCGGCTGTCTACCACTACTGTCCTCAGTGTATATATGCCCAATCATTACTCCCTCTTGCTTAGCTACCATAATGCATAGGCCTGTTTCCTGCAAGCTGTTATTGACTTTCCACCTGTTCTTAACTGTACAAAGTGTAACTGTATATACTTCTGCTATGCTACTGTCCTACACTGCATGTTCCCCACACACTGTATATGTTTTGCCTACCAGTCCTATTCTTTGTATGACGATGAGCCTTTGTAAATGAGTCTCTGACTCAAAGGGTTGTAATTCTGATACTGTAAAAAATAAAATAAAATAAATAAATAAAACACTACACCAGTAAAACCCTATAATGGTTTCAGACCGTTACAGACAGTAACTGTTACAGTGTGTCCACACTGCCATTGAACTGTCGTGATAACGGTTTGGAACTGTTACAGCCAGTCCACACTGTGGGTGACATGTGACCGTTACGGTCAGCACACTATCACACAATGCAGATTGTGCTGCACTGAGGGCAATGCTAGGGCTACACGCTCACGCGTCCACACTACAGCTGGTAACGTTACAGAGGTAGAACCGTTTTCGTAACCGTTGTTGAAACCACCTCATAAGTGGTTTCAACAACGGTTATGAAAACGCCTCCTGTAATGTTACAGGTGTAAATGCAAACCATTGCAGTAACGGTCTGGACCCTCTGTAACGTTACAGAGGTGGGGTTTCGGTGTAGTGTGGACAGGGCCATAGTTGAACACATGCAAATGATGGACCACCTAACTGGCTTGTGCCACCATTCAAACTGCTGCCCCTACCAACTGCTGCATTCTAAAATGCTCAGATTCATAAGGAGCCTGCGGGTTAAGACCCCCTAACTAAGCTATTCTAACAATAACAACCATTCATCCCCTATAGGATACCTATATAGCCACATAGGACCAGAGAAGAGAAAACAACAACCTCCTGGTTTTAAAAAGTTCGTTAACACAGCTAGGGTATAAACCCAAACAACAAAGTGAAATCCAGCTGGAATGCAGAGCCCAGCTGTTTCTGGAAGGGGAGGCAGGGTGGGAGATTTAATCATACCAAAGTATCCCTCGGACGAAACAAGAGTACTACGGTGAGTAATTTTTTCTTCTAACCCCAGGAATTCTTTAATATGATTAACTAATGCAGACTACAAAGCAGTACCTTTGGAGGACGGTACAGAACCTACTTGGGGAACAGACTCTGCAGCACTGCTGTGCCAAATCTGGCATCACTCCTGGACTGTGTGTCCAAACAGTAGTGCTTTGTAAAGGTGTGCACTATTTTCCATGTAGCTGTTTTACAGATTTCCAGGAGAGGGATGTCTCTGGCTGCTGCTAATGAAGCAGCTGTCTCTCATGCGGAATGAATCCTCAGGCCTACTAGAAGCTCCTTACCAGCTTTAATGTAGCAGAATTGGATACATGCCACTATCCAATGTGCAATGCACCTTATAGAAGCTGGCTTTCCTCTTCCCACTTCCTCGTAAGTCAGGAACAACTGTGTTTTGTCCTGCCTGTGGGTCTTGGTGTGGTCAAGGTAGTAGCTTAAAGCTCTCTTGACATCCAGGCTATGAAGCCTGTGCTCACCTCAACTAGAATGGTCTGTGAAGAAGACTGGCAGAGTGTCTGGTTCAAATGGAAATCACAGACTACATCTGGAAGGAATTTCCTGTTAGTCCTGAGGATTACCTTATCCCTGTGAAAGGAGATATAGTTCAGCTCTGTACACAGGGTTTGTAGTTCATTAACTCGCCTGGCTGAGGTAATAGCTACCAGGAAAACAGTTTTCCAAGTCACACACTTGAGATGTGCTATGGCCATGGCCTTGAATGGGGGTTCCATGAGCTTGGCAATGTAGATATTGAGATCCCATGATGGAACAGGTTCCCTGTGGGAAGGGTGCAAGTAAGCCAACCCCTTGAAGAACTTTGCAAAAGTGGAGTTGGGAGGCCACAGAGACACCCTTCCCCACCGAAAGGTATGCTGAAACTGATGCCAGGTGAACCCTTAAGGGAAGCAGACAGCAGGCCCAATGAATGTAAGTGAGTGAGATAATGTAACAGGACTGATAACCCTGCTTGTAAAGGCACAGTGCTGTTTCTGTTACACCAAATGGAAAACCTTTTCCATTTAGATGCACAGATTTTCCTGGTGGAGGGTTTCCTTGACCCCGAGAACAGTGAGGACACCCTCCGAGAGATGCAGATCAGCATATTCTAAGTCCTCAAGAGCCATGCCCAGAGTCTGAGGGACCTGAGGTTGGGGTAAAGGATCCTCCCTTGTGAGGAGGTTAGCAGATTGTGCCTCTGGGGCAGGTGAATGGGCTGGGCCACTGACTGGCAGAGCAGGAAGGAGTACCACGGCTGCCTGGCCCAGTCTGGAGCTATCAGTATCATGATGGCTGGCTGGGACCTGAGCTTGATCAGGACCCTGAGCAGCAGAGGAAATGGAGAGAAGGCCTACAGAAACTTCCCCGACCAGTCCAACACCAAGGCATCCACAGGCACAGTGCCCTTTGCTGGAGGCCTACAGCAAGAATTGGGGGTGCTGATGATTTTCCAGAGAGGCAAATAACTCTATCTCTGGAGTGCCCCATTTCCTGAATACTGTCTCCAACACCTGCTGGTTGAGAGACCACTTGTGGTGGTTCTGGTTGCTTTCCTGAGTGCATCCACCAAGGTACTGTCCTTTCCTGGCAGGTACATGGCCAAAAGGGATACCTGTAGGGAGTAAACCAGACTCCAAACTTTCACTGCTTCTGTACACAGCAATGTGGACAATGTCCCCCCTTGCTTGTTGATGTAGTACATGGTGGTGGTATTGTTAGTCCTGACTTGTACCACCTTGTTCCTTACCAGAGATGCAAAGGACTGCAGGGCCAGAAGCACCACCCTGAGTTCCAACAGGTTTATGTGCAGGAGTGACTCTGTAGGGGACCATGTCCTGTGTGCTCTTCCAGGTGCGATCCCCACCCGAAGAGGGATGCATCTGTTGTGAGGACCAGTGTGAGGGACTCTTGTCAGAATGGGACCTCTACTCCAAGGTCGTCCCTGTCCTGCCACCACTGCAAGGCTTGGAGGAGGGACTTTGTCACGGGTACAATTTTTGAGAGTGAGTCCCTTCTCTGGGATCATTGTGCCCTTAAGTGGAACTGAATGGCCCTCATCTGGAACCTGGCCCATAGTACAGTGGCTGCGGGTGCAGCCATGTGGCCAAGTAACTGCAGGAAGTGCCCTGCTGGACTGGGTGTGTTGCGACAGAAAGAGCCTGCTGTTTGCAGGATGCTATCTGCCCTGTCCTGAGGGAGAAATACCCTTCCCCTCAGAGTGTCCAGTTCTGCTCCTATGAAGTTCAACAACTGAACTAGTTGGAGCACTGACTTTTAGGCACTTACAAGGAATCCTAGGGTCTCCAGGGTGCTCTGGGTGAGAGAGAGGACATCCCTTACCTGCTGTGGTGACTGTCCCATGACTAATCAGTCACCCAGGTAAGGGTACACTGTAATGCCTTGCCGGCTCAAGTGTGCCACCACCACTGCCAAGCACTTTAATGAAAACTCTGTGAGCAGAGGTGAGGCCAAATGGCAGGACTGCAAACTGGTAGTGACCCGAAGGTAACCTGAGGCACTTTCTGTGAGATTCCCTGATGGGAATGTGGAGATCTAAGGATGCCAGCCAGTCTCCTTGCTGGAGTGCGGGGAGAATTATTGCCAGAGTTACCATCTTGGAACTTTGGCTTGGTAAGGTCTCTGTTCATGAGTCTTGGGTCCAAAATGGGTTGCCACTCCCAATTTTTCTTCAGGGTTAGGAAGAATCTGGATTGGAATCCTCTTCCCCATTGAGAAAGGGGGACAGGTTCCACTGCTTTTGCCTGCATGAAGTTGAACACTTCTGATTCCAGAAGTGCCCTTTCTGCCGGTGCAGCTGGGCTGAAAAGTCTTGCCCTCAGCTTGGGAAAAAACCTGAAGCTGAGGGAGAGACCCTGGCTCACTACTTCTAGGACCCGCTTGTCTGTGGTAATGTTTTCCCAGGCCTGGAAGTAGTGAGTCAGCCTGCCCCCTACTGGTAGTGGGAAGGTGACCCTGGCAAGCATCTCAGGGGTTCTGCTTGGTCTGGGCTTTGGCTTGGGGAGATGAATCTGAGTGTCTGGAGCCCCTTCTGCCCCAGCCTCTGAAATACCCTCTCTGCTGTTGGTAGTCAGCGGTAGTCTGGGCCTGGAAGAATGGTCAACTGTAGACTACTCTACCCCTGCCTCCTCTTCCGTGTGGTCTGTATAAAGTGGAGACTTTTTCTTTAGCCACATTACTTTTATATGCGGCTTTGCATTCATCCATCTTTTTCATGTAAGTCTCTGTCTTGTCCCCAAACAGTGAGTTATATTCACATGGGAAGACCACAGCTTTTGTCAAAGGGTCCTGAGACAGGTTAGTGGCCCTGAGCCATGAAAACCTTCTCAGTGACACTGCTAGTGCCATCCATCTGGCTGCAGCATAATTGGCATCTACAGCCATATGAAATTGGTACTTAGTGGCCTCCAGTCCACAGCTGGCTGTTTCAGTTAGGTCAGCAGCCAATCCCTGAGTAGCTCTGTCAGCAAGAGCCATTACTGAATTCCACAGTGACTTTTAATACTGAGCAGCATAAGCCATGTAGTTTTCCTGCCTAACAGCTAGAGAGGCAGCTACGCAACACCTCTTGGCCATGCTATCTATTTTCCTGGAGTCCTTATCCAGAGAACGAGACGGAAGTGGTACCGTGGTCTGTCACAGACAGCAGCCTGGACCACCCCTTCATGGGCAGGATGAGCAAAGAGAAACTCTGCCCCAGTCCTAGACAGCTGATACTTCTTATCCACCTTCTTGTCTACAGGGAAGACAGAGGTAGGAATCTCCAGTAATTTTAAGACCTGTTTTTTAAGAGATTTATTAATGGGAAGCAGCAGGTGTTTGGTGGGTGTTAACCCCATCATGTCCAAAAATTCAGCTGCCTCCTCATTCTCCACCATTTCATGGGTGGAGAGATCTAGAGCTTCCACCATCTGCTTTACAAAGGTATAATGTGAGGAGTAATCCTCCGGTAGTCTGGGCAGGGATTCGAACTCCTGGTCTAGAGAAACCTCCGGTTCTATCAGATCCCCCAGCTGTTCCACCTCCTCTTCTTCAAAGTCCCCATAGGAGGGAACCAGTTCCTGGGGATACGGAACCGATGCTGGCACTGTTACCAGAACTGATGGCTCAACTGGTGTTTGCTGTTGTGGAACCAGAGTTGAACCCTGAGAAGCAGCCGATTGCAAGGCCTGCAAAACCCTAAGGGCCTGTGCAATTTCCTTGGCCGAAGGCATGGCCAGTTTGTCAACTGAGAGCTCCTTTGCTTTTTCAGCAGATGTGGCGACATGCTTTTGCTTGTGTTTCTTTTTAGCTGGAATTGGCTCTGCGGTCAGATTCCCCCTTATGTTTAGACTTAGAGGACTCACCTTTCTTGGCTGATTTCGGTTCCGGTTCCTTAGGTTTGTCTTTCTTAGAAAGGGAAGGACCTGGCTCCTCTGTGGATTGTTCAGTCGGTACAGCAGGTGTAGACATCCTCTTCTTGTACCACTCAGCTCTATTTTCGACTGTTTTTGCACAAAAGGTTTTGCAAATATCACAATCTGCCTGAAAATGGAAGTGCCCAGGCAGAACAGGCATAGGTCCTGTTTGTCAGCTTTGGCAAACATTTCCCCACACTTCAAACTATTTTTAAACCCAGTAGGGCAGTTCTCTTCTTTGGCCTCTCGGACATAACACCCACGATGACACTTACTTCACCAAGTGAAGAAACTTATGGTTGGTTCCCGTACCAAAGTTGAAGAATACAGAATATAAAAATAAAGGGAGGCTTTAGTCAGAAAACTGCAATGGTCAGTGTGGTAAGTTCCCAGGTGATGAAAAGAACAGCAAACTGACTAAAACACAGCCTCAAGTGAAAAGGATCAGGAACCGAAGATAAAATACGAAATACAGAAAAAAATGAAGTAAACAGCTAACTTTTATTGGTTCCACTTCAGTTACAAAGAACCACTTAGGAACCGCAAACTGAAGCAAAACCCACTAAAAAGTACAGTTACGTAAGAACTTACCGTAACAGTAGATCTTCGAGAACAGCTCTTGTAGCAGGTTACACCATTAGAACTGAAGCCGGCAGGCGTCAGGACCCCACGGAAATCTTCTAGCTAGCAGTCTTCAGCGGGGACCGCTTCCGACGTCGGTCCCGTCAGACGTAGTACATAAGGAGGCGGTCCTGCCAGATTCCCCAGTTCTCCCGCCGGAGACTCCCAGCCGCGGTATGACATCAGAAGGGGAGACCGAGGATCCGCCATCAGAAGAAAAAGGGAGAAAGAGCATTAGCTCCTGCCAAGGTCTGGTAGGCCATACCTCCTCTAAGGGGGAATGGTGGACGGGAAGGTACCTGCTGCAAGAGCTGTTCTCGAAGATCTACTGTTACGGTAAGTTCTTACGTAACTGTACTATCTTACTTCGAGATACAGCTCTTGCAGCAGGTTACACCATTAAGACTGATTCCTAAGCAATAGCACCTCTAAGCATTCTGGGAGGAGGCAAGTAGGAGAGATCTTGAGCAAGTCCTGACTCTAGGACAGGAGACCCTGTAGAACGGCAAGGCGGAAACCGGCTCTCCGCCGTGATGTAATATCCAGGCTATAGTGCCTAATAAATGTGTGCACTGAGCTCCAAGTAGCTGCAGCACAAATGGCCGAGGTGGAGACATTGCGCAGTACTGCAAAGGAGGTAGCCACCCCCCTTGTCGAGTGGCCCTGGACTGTACCCGGAAGGGGCTTCTGTTTATTGTTGTAACAAAAGGAAATACACTGGACAAGCCAGCGAGAAACGGTCTGCTTTGAGACTGGTTGGCCCAGCATCCTCTCAGCGAAGGATACAAATAGATGCTCCGACGCTGAGCTGTTTAGTTCTGTTCAGGTAGTACCTTAAGGAGCGGTGAACATCCAGGGTGTGAAGCAATGCCTCTCCTCTATTAGAGTACCTGGGAAAATACACAGGCAGATTGATGTCCTGGTTAAGAGTGAGGGCAGAGACCACCTTAGGCAGGAATTTTGGATTCGTCCTCAGAGACACACTGTCCTGGTGGAAAATTAAATAACGCTCCTTACACATGAGAGCACGAAGCTCAGAAATTCTCCTTGCTGACGTGACAGCAACAAAAAGTAACATTTTCCACGACAGAAAATGCAGCTCGCAATCTGCGGCAGGTTCAAAGGGGGGAAGCGTGAGTTGTTCCAGGACGAAGAGTAAGTCCCAAGGAGGGACCGGGATCCTTGATGGGTGGCCTAAGGTGTAACACCCCTCTCAGGAAGTCTCGAGAGGCATCTAGCTGTGCCACTGTGTGCTGACCTACCGGGAAGTGGTAGGCCGAAATCGTGTAGAGGTGAACTTTAATAGAGGAGTAGGCGAGACCCGAGTGGAAGAGGGAAAGCAGGTATTCCAGAACCAATTTCACTGGGCATTCTAAAGGGGAGAGGCCGCGTGCCTGCGACCACAAGCAAAATCAGCGCCATTTCATGGCATACGTCACATGCGTTGCCGGCTTTCTGGCCGCGGAAAGAACTTCCACCACCTCTTGCGAGACCCAGTATCGTATAATGGCTATGTCTCGAGGAGCCAGGCATGCAGGTTCAGTGAGCGTAAGTCCGGGTGGACTAGTGAACCCTCCTCTTGAGACAATAGATGGGAGCTGAACGGCAACGGAAATGGAGGTTCCCTGGACAACTGCGTCAGCATGAGGAACCAGATCTGCCTGGGCCAGAAAGGCGCTACCAGGATAATTGTTGCATGCTCCCTGCGCAGTTTGAGAAGGACTCTCTGGATCAACGGGAAGGGAGGGAAAGCGTAGAGGAATCTGTCCACCCAGGAGAGGGACAACGCTGCCTCGCCAGAAAACACCAGGCCCTGGATCTAGCGAAAGCAGAAATTGGGCAGTTTTATGCTGGATGGGAAGCGAACAAGTCCAACTCTGGAGTGCCCCACCGAAGAAACAGATCCTCTACTACCTCCTGAAGAAGTTCCCATTCGTGAACTCTGGCCTGGGAATGACTCAGGCCATCTGCGATTGTGTTGTCCACTCCGGGAATGTGAACTGCAATCAGGCTCGCGCTGTGTCGGATTACCCAATCCCACACTCTCATAGCTTCCCTGCAAAGGGGGTAAGAGTGTGCGCCTCCCTGTTTGTTGAGGTAATACATCACCGCCGTATTGTCTGTCTGAAGCAGAAGAGTACTCGACGGGATTTCTGACTGAAAAGCCTGCAGGGCGTAAAGGACCACCCTCATCTCCAGGACGCTGATGTGGAGGTGGGCTTCCTGAGGGGTCCATGTTCCCTGGGACCTCACCCCGTTCAGGTGCGCTCCCCACCCCAGCCCTGAGGTGTCTGTGGAGAGGATTGCCTTCGAGGATGGTGCTGTAAACGGAACCCCCGCAGAGAGTGTCCCTGGGTCTAGCCACCATTGCCAGACTCGAATCATGGCGTTCGTGATTCTGACCGGATGCTGCATGTGGTCTTGCCTTTGGTCCCACTGCACCTTGAGCATCCACTGAGTTACCCGCATGTGAAGCCTTGCCAAAGGGACGGTTGGAATGGCAGCAGCCATGTGTCCGAGCTGTGAAGGACCAACCTGGCGGGACAGTCTTCTTCGCGAGAGATCCCTGATGAGGGATCTGACGCTGCTCCGCTTTCGCTGGGGAGAAAAGTGCCTTTGGGACAGTGTCCAGAACCTGCTTCTATGAACTGCAGCTCTGGGACGGCACGAGGAGAGACTTCCTCAGAAGTTGATAAGAATGCCCAGAGACTGGAACAGATCCTGGGTGCTCTGAATAGCCAGCAACAGTGCCTCTTTGGAGGCGGCCATGAGAAGCCAATCGTCCAGGTACGGGAACACATAGTGGCCCTGTCTTGTTAGAGACGCTGCCACGACTGACATACACTTGGTAAAGACCCTGGGGGCCAATGACAGTCCGTACGGAAGAGCCCGGAACTGAAAGTGGTGGCGGAGAAACTCAAAGTGTAGGAACCTCCTGTGCGCTTGAGCTACTGGGATGTGCAGGTAGGTGTCCTGCATGTCCAGGGATGCTAAGAAGGCATACTTTTTCAGCATGGGAATGAGCCCTTGGAGGGTCACCATGCGAAAACGTTTGTAAGCGACCGACATGTTGAAGTCGCTGAGGTCCAGAATTGGACGGAGGTCCCCTGTTTTCTTCGGAACCAGAAATAAGTGGGAATAGTATCCGGATCCTTTCTGGTTCTCTGGGATGTACTCCACTGCTCCCTTTTGCAGGAGTGCGAGTACCTCTTGCCTGATGAGTGATCTGTGCTGACCCGAGTAACGGGAGAGCAGAGGAGGCCTTGTGGGTGGCTTGGTCACGAATTCTATAAAGTGGCCTTTTTTTTGACTAACTGAAGAACCCACCTGTCAGTGGTGATGGACTGCCACCCTGGCAGGTGGTCTCCGATGCGACCCCCGACCTTGGTGTCCCGTTGATCCTGAGGGGCGGGGGCCGGGAAGGAGTCATGCTATGGCGGCTGAGGGTCCTGCAGGCTGGGCCAACTTTGCAGGGCGTTGGCTTCGGCCCACGGACGACTTCCCCTAGGCTCTGCAGGAGAAGGAGCCCTCTGTTGCGGACTAGTGCGGGACTGCTGTCTCTGCATCCGGCCTCGTAAACGGCTTTGGTTCCTACGAAAGGAACTAAACTTGGGTCTGTACATGGCCTGGACAGACCTCACCGCCTTCCCGGCCTCTTGAAGTTTGGTGAGGACCTCTCTGAGGACTCACCAAAAGAACTCTCCGGGAAACGAGGCTGCCCAGGATGTTCTTCTGGACGTCCCGGGTAATCCGAGACACGGAGCCAAGAGTGTCTCCGGAGGCATATGCCTGAGGCTGCCGCCTGGCCGAGGAATCATGGAATCGACGCTGCCTCGCAGCACCTGGGTTCCCACGTCTGGAACCGTCGCGTATGAGTTGTAGTAACCCCTCCTTCTGCTCACCTTCTGGCATCTTCTCCCAGATCCAGTCCCTGCTCCCACAAGGCATTCTGAAACTGTACCATGTGGGTTAAGTAGTTGAGGGACCTGATGGCGCAGGTAGCAGATGCACACGTGCGCCTGCCCACAGCGTCCAGCTGCTTGGACTCTGGGTCTGGTGGCAGGGTGTTCAAATGTTGCAGCCTCTGGGACCGGTCATGAGAAGCTGTAATGACCAAAGAATCGGCCAGAGGATGTGATGCCAAGTACTGGTCCTCCCTAGGGGCCTTGTACAGGTGGTCAGCCTTCTTCGGCATCGCCGGGAGCGAGTGTGGACGTTTCCACGCTGCCTTGGTGACGTCCACGAAGGTGTCCACCAAAGGTGGCAACACCACAGGCTTTGGATCTTTTGGCGAAGATATCTGGTGAGGCGTAGTCTCTCTGGGTCGAGTTCCTCTGCGTCCCAGCCCATGTTCTCCTGGATATGTCTCATAATTTCCGAGAATGATGGGTCATCCGGAGGAGATCTTGGGAGCTCACGTGGGTCCGGAGAAGGGACGCTGATTGAAGAGGGGGATCTGGATCCGTCCGAGAAGTCCGATCCTGTGTCCTCCATCGAAGGCGAATGGCGGCGTCTTCTGGGTCTCTTGGGGCTGGGTGACCCTGAAGAGGATCTGGACGGAGGTCTCCTCTTGTCTGGTCTACCCCTAGGAGGATCCGCAGGCTCCTGGGAAGGTACCGGCCTGCAGCCCGGATGGAGTAGGGGGCGAGGGCCGGTGGAGTCGTGAGTAGAGGAAGAGGAGGAGGTGGGAACCACATCCTTTTTATGGTATCCCACCAGTAGGTGAACAGCTCCTAACCTCGAAAAGCTGAGGCCCGACGACAGACCGGGCGCCGAGGTCAGTCGCCGGGCCCGCGCCGCTCCCAGGGGCCTCGGGTTCCGGGAGGATCCCGTGGGTGCGACAGGACTGGGTTCGCTCGCTGGTCCTCGGGCTGGTCAGCTCCTCCTCCGTGAGCGCCTCCTGGCCAACATCGGTGGGAGGCGAAGGGGTTCTCCTCTCTATAGGGCCGGGGGTCGGTCCCCCGGCCGGCGTCCATGGTGGCAAAGGCCTAACCGGCGACAGGCATCTGGCGGTCGTTGGTTCTCGGACCGATGGTGCGTGGCTGACGCGGGTGTGCCTGACGCCGGATCCGACGCCCTTGGTGGAAGTCAGCTCTTGGTCTTCCGCTGGGGAGAGGAGGAGGCAGACTGACCGGCATCGGGATCTGATGACGGAACTGGACTTGTGGTGGTGGTGGTGGCGGCGGTCCCCTGACCTCGGCAGGGCCTTGGAAGCCGAAGAAGAAGAGGGCCTGGAGGTCTTGGCCTGAGGAAGAGAGGAAGAACCTGAAGGAGTCTTCACCGCTGCAGGGGGAGGCTGAGAGCGGGCCCGGAAAGGGGAGCGGTCGGACCGGGAGCCGGAGCTACGGGAGTCAGAGGCCCCAGAAGGGGACTTTGATCTCACCCTCTCTCTGTGCTTCTCAAGTTGTCTCCGGGCTTTTTCAGACGATTCCCCCTTAGAGGCTGAATCCATGGCCTTAACCTTTTCCTTGAGCAGGAACGCCTGCAGGGCCTTCTGGCGACGGATCCGGGTCTGGCTATTAAATCCCTGGCAGAAGGTACAGGCCCGGGTGTCGTGATCTGGGCCTAGGCACCGGACGCAGGCCGAATGCGGGTCTTTAAATGGGATTTGCTTCCCGCAGGCGCACTTCGATGGATGGCCTTCCACAGAGGTTGAGAGGACATCAGACAGCAACTTTGAAGAGAAAGCAAACTTTTTTCCAAACGGAAGAACTTAACCAGGCGTCGGCTAGAAACGAACCAAAGGGTCGAGACATGCAAGCTCATCGGCGGAAAGAATCAGAATCTGGGCGGGACCGCCTCCTTATGTACTACGTCTGACGTCGGGGCCGGGACCGAAGTCGGAGGCGGTCCCTGCTGAAGACTGCTAGCTAGAAGATTTCCGTGGGGTCCTGATGCCTGTTGGCTTCAGTCCTAATGGTGTAAGCTGCTGCAAGAGCTGTATCTCGAAGTAAGATCTAGGCTATACTTAACATAAGGGGCAGCACTTAACAAGAAACAAAATGAGTACTTTTTAGCAGAAAAGAAATCAAATAATCAGTTAAGCTGAGGAGCGATCTACGATGTGTCTGACTACGCAGGTGGAGAAATGAATCAGAGTGTTTCAGAATGCAGCAGTTAGTAGGGGGAGAGTTTGAATGGTGACATGAGCCAATTAGGTGTTCCATCATTTGCATATGTTCCACTGTCTCCGGGGCAGTTCAACACAGGAGGCTGACTACATTGGTTAATCATATTGAAGAATTTCTGGGGTTAGAAGGGAAGGTACGTCTTTTTGCAGACGACACCAAAATCTGCAATAGAGTGAACACTCTGGGGTGTGTGTGGAAAAATTAATAGAGATCTAGGTATGCTTGAAGAGTGGTCAAAAATGTGGCAACTAAGTTTCAGTGTGAAAAGGTGCAAAATCATGCACTTGGGGCATAGAAACGCAGGACTGGAGCACAACAGGGTGCGTGTGTGGTACTGGCTACCATCGAACAGAAGAGACCTGGGTGTTATCATATCTAATGATCTAAAGGTGGCCGACCAGTGTGACAAGGCAGTGGGGAGAGCCAGTGCGATCCTAGAGTGCATAGGGAGAGGTACCACCAGCAAAAAGAGGGATGTGGTGATACCTCTATATAAATCTCTGGTGAGACCCCACTTAGAGTACTGTGTCCCGTTCTGCAGTCCTCAACTCCAGAAGAACAGAGACAGAGCAGAGGTGGTCCAGAGAAGGGCAACTAAAATAGTGCAGGATCTGCATCAAAAGCCCTGTGAGAAGAGACTGAAGGACCTCAACATGTACACTCTGGAAGAAACGCGCAAGAGGAGAGATACAGACTTTCAAATACCTCAAAGGTATAAATAAGGTTCAAGAAGGGAGCATATTTCAGACAAAAGGTGGCTCAAGAACAAGGGGTCTTGCTATGAAGCTGGGTGGGTAGACTCAGGGGAAATGTAAGGAAGGACTTCTTCACAGAAAGGGTGATGTATGCCTGGAACATCCTCCCTGATGAGGTGGTAGGAACAAAAACTGTAATGGGATTTAAGAAGGCATGGGATAGGTGCAAGAGAACCTTAGCAGTAAGGGAAGGGATGGTAAAGCCGTAGATCAAGTTGGGTCTGCAGTGTGGCTATAGGTAGGGAAAATGGGAAGGAAGACAAGGTGGGCCAAAAGATCCTTATCTGCTGCCAAATTCTATGAATCGATTTTATGGAGATGCTCCCTCAGTGCAATATTCAATGTTAAGGAGTTTCTCCCTTTGCATTGGTTATTCTACTAACTGGATTAAGTTTATAATTTTGTTTTGTTCATCTTATTTGTTCCTTCCCTCTGTTACCCCCCATGCCCATCCTCACCCCCACAACGGTCACATCCAGAAATGAGCTGTGGCTCAGTGCGCCTCTGTCAGTCACCAATTTACAAATTAAACAAACAATAAAATACACAAAATAAAAGTTATGCTCTGCTCCTCTGTCTTGTGCAGTGTTACTCTTAGTCTGTAACTTCCTCAGTAACCTCTGTGTCAACACCAAGTCAGTACACAGGCACTAAAGGACATCCCACGACAGTAGGATAGCCAGGCGATCTAATGAAAAGACTAAGGTTGGAGACCATTTTGTTCTACCACAGCTCTATCTGCACAGAATTCAGATGGACAAATGGACAGAGGAGAATCAGTCTGTACACCGACTTGTGTCGACACTATAAAAGACAGGCAGAGAGAGTTTGTCTGTATGTAGTCTAGCCTTGCTGGCACTGTACAAAAGGCAGACAGGAGAGTTGGACGGTTAGTCTGTCTGTACTGTGGATGTGTCGATAATGTACAAAGCAGACAAACATAAGAGTTTTTTTTACTAATTTGTGGTAGCCCGTGAGATGGGTGACTCCAAAAGAACGAGGCCAAAAACAGCGACTACAGAAACGGTGACGGTACATGTCGACAATTGCCAAAATGGTGACAAATGCTTTTCCCCTTCCCTGAGGCACTATGACCTCGGAGTTGGTTATTTTAGTAAGTAAGAGGGGTGCGGGGGGGCAAAGCTCCTCACAGAAAAGCATTTGTCGCAGTTTCGGAGATTGCCGACATGTACTCTCACCACTTCTGTAGTCACTGAATTACTGTCGCTGTTTTTGGGCTCGCTCATTTTGAGTTGACCATTTCACAGAGAACCCTAGTTTGTCAATACCCTGGCTGTGTCAACACTGTATGGGACAGAAGGGAGGAGAGTCAGTCTGTCAGTACCGAGATTACTGAGAGTTTGTCCATACCTTGGCTGTGTCCGTGATGTAGTTCAAAGCCTCGTCCGGTGTCAGGTCTGCAGGGTATGACAAATTGAGATTTTCTTTTGTGTCGTATACACTTTGATAATACCTAGGACACAGTAAAACAAGAACATTAATGAAACTGTGTGCCACAAGATGTGCTCCATTCAAGGGCTAGCCATTCAGTACAAAGTGTGTGGACGCCTGCATACAGACTGTCTGCACTGTTCCTGGTCCTTAGGATAAAGAGAGCTTCAATCTTCAGTGCTGCCAATCTCTTAACTTTCAACACTATTAAAGCAAATATCCAAGATATATCCCGAAATACAGCAATGGACTTTTTAATACCATAGCACATAACGTAAAGCTGGCAAAAGTATTTTGGGCTAATAAGTGAACTTTTAAAAGTGTTCCTCTTTGGAAGGGAAGGTATCGTACATTGACTCAAACAAACAGACAGTCAATCCCTTCCACTTTCCAATCTGCTGGCCACACCCCCAAGACGTCTAACCAGGGAGAGCACAGGGCTGCATCCCTTAGAAGTCTAGGGCCGATTTTGAGAAGAATGTTATGCATGTTTATGCAGTCTTTGACATAAATGAAAGCCAGCGCTTAACTAATAAGGACCCTATTAGTTAAGCACTGACTTTTATTTATGTCAAAAACTACGTAAACATACATAACATTCTTTTCAAAATCGGCCTCACAGACTTCTATGGGGTGTGCCTCCACGCTCTCCCTGGTTAGACGTCACAAAACGTCTGAGCAGGGTGGCATGGCCAACAGATCAGGAAATGGAAGAGGTCACCTGGCTGTCTGTTCAGTTCAATTTACGATCCCTTCCCTTCCAAAGGGGAACACTTTTAAAAGTTCACTTATTAGCTCAAAAGACTTTCGGCAGCTTTAAGATATGGGCTACGGTATTGCTGTCTATCGGACATTCCCTTTAAATCCAGCAGAGAGTGTGTGTGTGTGTGTGTGTGTGTTTTAAGGCTACTCTGTTACCTGGCCTGCAGAACAGAGGGCTGGCCAGCTCTGAGGCACCAAGCACTGCCTGAGAAGTCAGGACTGGAGGCCACCAGGAAGGGTGAAGAGTGTCCGTCTGGATGCTCTTCTCAAGTGGGAGGGGGTTCATGTGGCTGCAGGTGATGGCTTGGCAGTGGTGCACATGGCAAGGGTGAGCATGCATCCCCATGAACCCCTCCTCCACACAACTCCATGGCTTGCATGCCCATGTGAGAAGCAGATGGAGGAAGGAGTGGAATTAGCTCACTACAATATGACAAATGATATTACTGCATGCTCCTACCATGCTACCAGGTGCATAAGTGCATTGACCCCACCCCCACAACCATCTCCCAAATGTGGAAAGCTCCAGTCTTCTTCTTTGAATGTAGCAGAGGAGGTTCCCCAGGAAGGATATGCTGGGGCAGAAGGGAAGCGGAGCCATTCAGGGAACCTGGAGGCGGCAGCCGGCAATAGAGTGGGGTGCTGAGGGGCACGCAGGAGGAAAACAAAAAGAATACAGTGCTTCACAGTCCAGCGTAGTCAGTGCAACACATTCATCAGAACTAAATTCAGTGCACAGTACTGGGAATCCTTCACAGTGCCTGACCTGGATAACATGAGGGGCTTTAGTTTCGATTGCTGTCAAGGCTTTCAGCAGAGAGAGCAGTTACACAAGAACTTATTGTAGCAGTAGATTTTCGAGGGGGTCGCAGTCATCAGTTTACACTGTAGGAACTTCACTGTCAGTGAAGGGGAATCCACATGGAAGATTTTCAGCAGTACAACTAGGGCTGCCTACGCCAACGTCATGAGTCGATGTCACCAACCCTATATAGGCGTAAGCGGCCCCGCCCCCTCCTCAGTTCTTTCCACCTGGAGACAAAGGGAACAGAGCCATAGCCCTGGGGAACCAAGGAGAGAGAGAGAGAGAGAGAAAGACAGGGGTACCCAGGCCTAAGCAAAATAGGCTGGATACACCATACAGCCAGTTCCAAGACAGGAGCCCTAAAGAGGGGGATGAAGTAGACCTGATGACTAAGATCCCCTCGAAGATCTACTGTTATGGTAAGTTCTTACATAACTGCTCTATCTTTATCAGGTTACATCGCAGGAATGAGTCCCATGCGGTTACGGGTGCAAACAGTCTGGGAGGAGGGCTCTCCCTAAGCTTAAGATTAATGCCCAGACTGTAGTGCTTGGTGAAAGTGTGGACTGTACTCCAGGCAGCAGCCACACAGATGTCAGTGGCTGAAACCCCTTTGAAACAAGTCACCAAGGCAACCATGCCTCTGGTGGAATGAGCTTTGATAACACTCGGCAAATCTTTGCCGTACTTCTTGTAACAGAACACAATGCAGTTTGCTAACCATTTAGACAGACATTGCTCAGAAACCGAAGTATCCTCTCTACCTGGGGTGAAAGAAATAAACAACTGCTTCGACTTCCTATTTTCCTTGGTCCGAAGCAAGTAGTATTCCAAAGTTTTGCGCACATTTAACATATGAAGCAGTGCTTCCCCTGGATTGGCACGCTCTGGAAAACAAACAGGAAGGTTGATAGATTGATTGAGTGTAAACTCTGAGACAACCTTAGGGAGAAACTTGGGGTTTGTGCACACAGACTTCGTGAACAATTAAATAAGGCTCCTCGCACCAAAGGGCCTGAAGCTCTGAAGTTCTTCAAGCAGAAGTAATGGCAACTAAAAATAATGCTTTCCAAGAGAGAAAACGTAAGTTGCAAGTTGCAATGGGCTTAAAAGGAGACAGAGTCAATTTCTCCAAAATAAAATTCAAATCCCAAGCCGGGACAGGAGAACGGATGGGGGGTTTCAGATGCAGGATGCCCCTGAGAAAGGTACAGGAGACCTCCAGCTGAGCAATAGTGCGGTCAAACATGGGCTCATGAAAAGCAAACATGGCCGAAAGGTGCACCTTGAGGGAGGAGTATTGGAGACCTGAGTCAGCCAAAGAGATAAGGTAGTCCAGGATCTGGTTCACTGGGCAGGTGAAAGGGGCCAAACTATGTTTGGCAGTTCAGATGGCAAACCGCTTCCACTTTATGGCATATGTGGCCCGAGTGGAAGGCTTCCTGGCGGCCACTAGGATGTCTGCCATTCTGTTGGAGACCCCGATCCTGGCGATAGCTATGTTCTCAGGAGCCAAGCATGTAGATGGAAGAACCTGAGGTTGGGATGGACCAGGGTCCCCTGATCCTGGGTCATCATGTTCCTGCATAGAGGGAGAGGAACTGGAGGCTCCTTCGTCAGCTGCTGTAGCAGAGGAAACCATATCTGCTGAGGCCAGACTGGAGTCACCAGGATCATGCTGGCCCCTCCATCTGCAACCTGATTAGCACCCTCTGGATCAGAGGAAATGAAGGGAATGCATAAAGAACCTCCCGCTCCAAGAGAGGGACAACACATGTCACCAGAAAACTCCAGGTCCTGGATCTAGCGAGCAGAAATCGGGCAGTTTTGCACTGAGTGGGGACGCAAAAAGGTCCAACTCTGGACGACCCCATCTGTCAAACAAGTCTTCTGTGACGGATGAGAGAAGCTCCCATTCATGCACGCTGGACTGAGTTCTGCTGAGGCTGTCCACCAGAGTGTTTAATATGCCTGGCATGTGGACTGCAGAGACTGTCAGACTGTGATCCAGTGCGCAGTGCCATATTCTTATGGCCTCCCTGCACAGGGGATATGGATGAGTCCCCACTGCTTGTTGATGTAATAAACTACACTTAAATTGTCTGATTGCACTAGCAGTTGGCACGGAGCAAGGTGGTCTTGGAAAGCCTGCATAGCGTAAAGCACCGCCATCATCTCCAGGACATTGATATACGGGGAGTTTTACAGCTGGGACCAAGAGCCTTGGGTCTGGAAGGGAGCCAGGTGCATTCCCCAGACCAGACCAGACAAGGCTGGAGGCATCCGTGGTTAGGATCTGATGCAGAGAAGAGATCTGGAATGGGACGCCCTGAAAAAGGTTCAAGAGATCTATGCACCACTGCAGTACCTTGCATACTGGGGAAGAGACCAAGAATGGTTGATCTAACTCGTCCGTGCGCTGGTCCCACTTACCTTGGAAGGTTCACTGGAACGTGCGCATATGAAGTCTTGCTAGTGGAACAGTGGGTATGGCAGCTGCCATCGGATCCAGCAATCTGAGGTTCACCCTGGCAGGAATGTAGGGACTTTGGGTGACTTCTCGAGCTTGGGTTATAAGGCACTCTGCCCTGTTTTGTGGCAGGAAGGCCTTCCCCTATGCAGAGTCCAGAACCGTTTCTATGTACTGTAGTTTTTGGGATGGTACCAGGACCAACTTGGGCAGACTGACAGTGATGCCCACAGGGTGGAAAAGCTGGAGAGTTTGCTCCAGAGTCAGCAAAAGCTGTTCCCTGGATGGAGCCTTTAACAGCCAGTCATCCAGATAAGGGAAAACATACAGTCCCTCTCTTATGAGAGCTGCTACAACCACTGCTAAGTGTGACACGTGGACAGCCAGTTCTGAGTACACTATGATTTTTTGTAATATAAAAATGTGTTATGGACTGTCTCATACAGCATGTCAAATGACACACACCCAGGTTTTAGATACAAGATGTTACTGGGAAGGCCAGATACTGATTTTTTTTTGTTTATTTAGTTGTTTAGCCAGGAGTTACAGACTAGAATTACAGACTAGAACAGGCCTTAATCAAGAATCTCCTGTTTTTCCAAGTTAAATATAGCTTTAACTGCTAAGAGGGAAATCAGTATCCATTTTATGACATTTTGAGGAGGAAACCAGGTTTGGCACACTGGTGCGAGATCATAAATGCTTTGATGTCTGTGTGAGAGGGGATACTTCGCATAGATGAAAGGAAATTTATAGACTTGATTGGGGAAGTCACATGGGGAAAGGAGTTTCTGCTGATGTAACCTTAATTAACTTTCCTTCTAAAATTATAGAAATACCACTTTCTCTCAGTGCAGCCCAACCCCTGCAAGGTATACATACCTCCAAATCAAGGATGGAAATGAGAAAGGAAAAGTGTGGCCTACTGGGATTCGAACCTCAGATCTCTGGTATGCCGTTTCAGCGCTCTCACCATTAAGCTACAGGCTCACTGGTCAAAGCGTCTGAGGAATGTCCCCACAGCCACACACACTCCTTTCGCTAGTGTTGCGCAACTATGCAACCAGGAACCAATGCTAGAAATACCACTTTCTCTCAGTGCAGCCCAACCCCTGCAAGGCATACATACCTCCAAATCAAGGATGGAAATAAGAAAGGAAAAGCGTGGCCTACTGGGATTCGAACCTCAGATCTCTGGTATGCCGTTCCAGCGGAGAAAGGAGTGTGTGTGGCTGTGGGGAAATTCCTCAGACGCTTTGACCAGTGAGCCTGTAGCTTAATGGTTAGAGCACTGGAATGGCATACCAGAGATCTGAGGTTCGAATCAAAGTAGGCCATACTTTTCTTTTCTCATTTCCATCCTTGATTTGCAGGCTTCTAAAATGATAAAACTTCCTGGGTGTATAATGTTTAATAAACAGAGGAGGAGCCAGGTGACCTCACACAAAGGGGTTGGCAAAGACAGTTTTTTAAAGAGTATTCGGTTTTCCTTCAGAGACACTTTTATCTACACACTGACAAAGAAACATCTTTGAGCACTTTAAGCAGGTATTTAGAGAGAGAGATAAATCTAAGTACTGTAGTAGGAACTGCACTGTTAAAACCTTGTTCTTTTAAAAGACTGTATGGTTCTTGTGATATATGGTTCTGTATTTTATGTTTTACATATTTTTTTCTATTTTAGTAAAACTCTGTTTTTAGAGCCTACTTGGTCTGTCTTTGAATTTCTTTCTTTAACAAGTGAAATATATATGGTTAAAGCAGACACTGTGCTCACGCTTGAATGGTGATACCAAACTGGAAAAAGGTAAGAGTAATCTGAGGTCTTTATTAGAGTTTTTAAGGCTTCATTTTGTACACCTGTTTAGGTGCCCATAGGCAAAGATATCTGCGCCCCCCCCCCCCGAAGACAGAATTATCTGAGCCTGTGCATTGGGTATGCTAGCAAGTGGTGCACAGTTTGAATCCCTCCAGAATTGAGACCAAAGGTTGATTCAAACCCACAAAACAGACAGGAGGGTTACCCTGTTTTTGTTAACTGTTCACAAAACTGCGCTCGGAGGTTGGCACTTTGGGAATAGAGGGCTGACATGTTGAGTGGGTTTGTGACACTAAGCATTTGGTAAAGACTTGTGGTGCAGAGCACAAGCCAAAGGGCAGCACCTTGAACTGATGATGCCCACCCTGAAAGGCGAAACGTAGAAACTTCCTGTGAGGAGGGAAGACCGATATGTGCAAGTAGGCAACCTGCATGTCCAGTGAGCAGAGCCAGTACCCCATTTTGAGGAGGGGCATCAGGCCTGGTAAAGTTTCCATTCAGAACTTTTTGTACTGAATGTATAGATTGAAGTCCTTTAGGTTCAGAATGGGCCTCAACTTGCTGGTCTTTTTGGGTACCATGAAAAACCTGGAATGGAATCTCTTGTGTCTCTGACGCTGGGAAACTGGTTCAATGTTCTGTTTGTGTAGAAGGGACTATACCTCATCCCGGAGAACAAGCAAATGAGCCAGAGGATAACTAGAGGGTGGGGGGCGGAGGTTGTGTGATGAGCTCCAGGGTGTGCCACTTCTCAATGATTTGCAGAATCCATGCATCTGAAATTACAGTGTTCTAATGGTTTAAGTGGAGGGAGAACCGACCTCCGACCACCACCGCCTGGTTCGGGACCAGAAGAGGAGGGTCTGACAAGGAGTCAAGTGGAGCTGGTCCATTATTTCTGGGGTGCTTGGCCAAAACCCTACCTCTGGTGGAGGTGGGAAAGGCAGCCTGGTCTCTGCGTTTGCCTTGGTGCCAGGGACCTGAACCGGGCCTATTGGGCACTCCACGAAAAGGACTGCGTCGTCTGCCTCTAGGTTGGATAGTATGGTAGAGGGAGTGGACAGACTTGAGGGCTGTGCCTGAGGCTTGCAGGTCATTAATGATATCCTGGGCATCAAGGGGAAGGGAAAGGGAACATTGTTTAACCAGGAGTAGCACACTCAAGCTGAAGCTTGTTTCCAGATATGACCTGAGAGCACAAGGAAGTTAAGTGACTTGCTCAGGATCACACAGTATGCACCTAGGTGGCTTTGGGATTCAAGCCCAGGTCTCCAGATCTGCAGCACAGAGTATTAACCCACTGTGTTATACTGCCTCCTAACAGCTGTTGTACTGCCTCCTAACAGCTTACTGTCAAACAGCTTAGTACCATTAAAAGAAGCATTAAGCACATTTTGCTTGACATCAGCGGCAAAGTCAGACTTCCTCAGCCATGAGTGCCTGCACAGACAGATTCCCGTGACAGCAGCCCTAGCAATGGTATCAGCCATGTCATAGAGGGCCCTAAGGAGGCATTTACTAACATCCTCAGCGGCCTGGAGGTGCTGAAGAAGTTCTTGCTTTTGTGTGCCATCTGGAAGGGCCTGTGCTGCAGCCCTGTCCTTTTTCCAACTGGCATTCTGGTATTTCATCATGTGGAACGGGTAGTTTGCAATCTTCAAACCCAGAGTGGAGAACGCCTATACCCTCTTCCCCAAAGGCATATTCTGTGAAACTCTTTGTCTGGTGTGAGGGAGATAAGGTGCTTGGGTGCCTTAGACCTATCATGAGCTGACTGGATGACCACTGAGTCTGTCTCAGGCTGAGCAGCATAACACAGAAGGCCCTAAGGGGCATGATAACATTTATCAGCTCTGCGGGACACAGCTGGCACCAAATCTGGTCTGTGCTAGGCTGCCATGGCGGCATTTCTCAGAGCTGGGAGAACTGGAGAATTGAGTTTTGGTAGAGATTCGGGGATCTCCAGGAAGTCCACCAGCTCCTTTCTGGTGGCATTCTCTTCATCAATGTGGAAGTCCATAGCTGTGGACAGCTGATTCATTACATTGAAAAAGGTGGGGTCCTCCGGAGGGGACCTAGAAGAGTGTTTTTTGGAATCCTCACTGACAGAAGAAGCGGTAGACTTGTCAGAGATCAGAATTTCCTCCTCCTCAGGAAAGATGAGGCCTGGATGGTATTCCTCCCCAGTGGCGACCTCCTGGGGGGAGGGGCTTCCCATGGCCAACAAACAAGCGTCAATAACGAAGCTACTGTAAACAGTGTTCGTGAGGGGGCCTGTAGGCGCCCAGCTGTTCAACCTGCACATTGGTGAACTGAATCAGGACTTCATTCAGGTCGATGGTAGTCATCAACAGGGGGATGGAGCAGATGCTGATGACCTGCTACATAGGTCCTGTGAGCCCGAAAACCCCCATAGCCTTGACGGAAGGAAGGAAGGAAGGGCAGGCTTCGACGGGAGAGTCGTTGATAATGAGACTGTTGTCGAAGAAGGAGGGGCAGACGACCCGAAGGTCGGTGGCCTGACGCCCTGAGAATCGGGTGGAGCAGCTGTCAGTATGGGTCTGGTGGGCACAGAGACCTGGACAGCATTTTTTCTTGTCGAGGCAGCTGCTGTCAACAAGCATCCCCCAGATGGAGGAGAAGAGGCCACTGGAGAACGAGACCGACGCCGGGTGGAGCAGTCATGATCTTGATCTTTCTTATGACCTCCCCCCCACCCCCGAGGACTTGTTTCATGCCTTGGAAGCCTAAGAGCTTGTAGAGCCGGTTGGCGACTGGGAGGCCAGTTCCCCGGAGGATCTTTGTCTGGAGCTGGCTACCTGCTGATCCATCAGGAATTTTTTGAGATCCTTTTTGCGTTGCCAAAGGGATCTCTGATTAAACTTTTGACAGAGCTCACAGTCAGATTTGTGTTCAGTTGGCCCACTGGCACTGGATCCCTTACCTCACATCACGCCGGCGACCTGGGTTCGGGAACAACCTTGCGTTGTTGGGGAGCCAGCACAGGGGGGGATACAGGATCACACAGCTGAAAGGCAGCTCTCCTCTCCCAAGGAGGTTGCTTGCTCTTCCGTAGTTCTGCTCCCATCAGGTGAAGGTCCAATAGGAAGCGTAGGCAGAAGGGGCAGCAGGCGATTGCCAGGGTTGGGCCGGAAGGGGCCGAGCCGGTACCCAGTGTGTGTGTGTGTGTGCGCCTTGTGTTTACCGTGGTCCTGGGGAAAAATCTTCATAAACTGTAAAAAACAAACAAACAAAAAGAAACTTCACGTTTAGGCCCAAGGCAATAGAGACAGAGGGAGTATTCGTCTGTGGAGGCAATCCTCTTTCCGCAGTGATAGAAGAGAGGGGTAGAAGGGTTAACTCTAGACATAAACGAGAAGTATGGATCTCTTTATAAAAAGATATTTAATGTAATATAAAAGAAAAATCCATAGGCAAAAAATGGTGCAAATACTGCGATGGAGCTTCCATGGAGACCCATGTGAGCGAGTCGATGGCGGGAAAGAACTGAGGAAGGAGCATGGCTGCTCATGCCTATATAGGATTGGTGACATTGACACATGACGTTGGTGTGGGTGGCCCCAGTTGTACTACTGAAAATCTTCCATGTCGATTTCCCTTCACCGATGGTGAAGTTCTTACGGTGTAACCTGATGACTGAGATAACCCCAATGAAGATCTAAATTTATCATACTGTATGAAGAAGACTATACTATACCCACTCCATAATGTACCTGGCCCCATGGTTAAAAAGGGTTTAATTCTATTGTTCAGTCCATCCTCACAATTCTCAGCCCTCAATACACTGCCATGCTGTGCACTTGTCCTGCAACATATCTGGCTACATCAGATGTCACCTGGCTGCTAGTCAAGCTGCGTTCTCCTGATTACTCCCATTTCTGTTCTTTCTGGAACTCCTTCCCTTCTCCACTCTAGTCTGCTTCAAGAGGTTCCATGTTATAATAGCGTCCATAAAACAGCGAATATTATTTGCATGAGTATTAAATAGCGGCATTCAAAATAGCGAATACCTGCATGGCGTCTATGTAATAATTGCAATCATTTTCCAGCATTGCGAGGCAGAATGCAGCAGAGTTACCAGCTGATGGCTGATTGCGTTCTGATAAGTACAGGGCTGGTTAGGTGCAGCTCGCTACAGCACAGAGATGGAGATCGAACTGATTCTTAGCCATAAAGGCAAGCCCCTTGCTCTATACAAGGGTTTTGTATACTGTAAAGACAAAGAAAACGCAAGAAAAGTTTACTGCCATTGTGCTGACTCCCACAAATTCAGTTGCCTGGCTCGATTGCACACCGTGGAAAATAAGGTAATCGCACAGTTAAGGGAACACAATTGTGTTGCTGATGCAGGGGACATTGGTGTGAGGAAGGTAATGGCCAATGTTAGGGAGAAAGCCTTGTGGTACTGTTGAGAGCACATCTCAAGTTGTGGTACAGTGTACCACTAGTGCACCAGACACTGTAGCAGGGCGTTTACCTGGACTGCCATTGATAAAAAGAACAGTTCAAAGACTCAGACAGTTGGAACGAGGATGTCCTGCGACTCCTAGCTCTGTAGTAGATCTTGAAATACCATTTGAGTTCGCTCTAACAATTTCTGGCGAACCTTTCGTGTTGTACGACAGTGGTAAGGAGCAAAACAGAGTCCTTATCTCTGCAACCAATCAAAATATGTGTTTCCTGACTGAGTGTACTGACTGGATGTTGGGTGGGACCCTCAAATCTTGCCCATCTGTTTTTGACCAGCTGTATACAATTCGTGGTCTGAAATCGGGGTCAGTTGTTACTGCATTATATGTTCTGATGTGCTCTAGAAAAGCTACCACCTATTTGAGGGGTTTCAATCAAATAAAATCTCTCTCCCCTGGGCTAAAACCTTCTACTGCTATAGGATTTTGAAAAAGCAGCGTGAAAGGCTTTTGCTGTATGTTTCCCAGAGACTGAAGTAAGAGGATTTTTTTTTCATTTTGCTCAGTCGGTATGGAGACATATACAAAAACACAACATAGTGCACAAAAGATACTGTGAAGACCCAGACTTTGCATTACATTTGAGGAGGTTATTGGCCCTTGCTTTTGTACCTGCAAAAGATGTTCCCATGGTGTTTGATGAAATGATTGACTGGGAAGTCTTTCAAATTAATGAAGAGCTGTGGTTACCAGTCATTGATTACTCTGAGGCAACTTGGACGGGCAGACCAAAGGAGAGATCCGGTAGAACTGTTACCAGTCATTGATTACTCTGAGGCAACTTGGATGGGCAGACCAAAGGGAAGATCCGGTAGAACTGTTACCAGTCATTGATTACTCTGAGGCAACTTGGATGGGCAGACCAAAGGAGAGATCCGGTAGAACTGTTACCAGTCATTGATTACTCTGAGGCAACTTGGATGGGCAGACCAAAGGGAAGATCCGGTAGAACTGTTACCAGTCATTGATTACTCTGAGGCAACTTGGATGGGCAGACCAAAGGGAAGATCCAGTAGAACTGTTACCAGTCATTGATTACTCTGAGGCAACTTGGATGGGCAGACCACAGGGAAGATCCGATAGAACTGTTATCAGTCATTGATTACTCTGAGGCAACTTGGACGGGCAGACCAAAGGGAAGATCCGGTAGAACTGTTACCAGTCATTGATTACTCTGAGGCAACTTGGACAGGCAGACCAAAGGAGAGATCCGGTAGAACTGTTACCAGTCATTGATTACTCTGAGGCAACTTGGACAGGCAGACCAAAGGGAAGATCCGGTAGATGCAGAGCTACTTTCCATCCGGATCAATGGACTGTAACGATGCTGCAGCCAGAGGTTCAGCACGCACAAACAGTGCCGCTGAAGGGTGGCAGCGTGGCTTCAATAGCCATTTGGGAGCCTGTCATCCTAGTGTATGGAGAATGATACAGTGCCTACAAGAAGAGCAGAGAATGACTGAATTGAAGTTG
The DNA here is from genome assembly GCA_016271365.2 of Neoceratodus forsteri. Lineage (NCBI taxonomy): Eukaryota > Metazoa > Chordata > Ceratodontiformes > Ceratodontidae > Neoceratodus > Neoceratodus forsteri. Next base: position 75,828,492 of record CM028133.1, on the reverse strand, counting down.
GAGCAGCTGGTGTCCAGTGCACTTTCCTGTGGCACTCAGCGCAAATACAAGGATGCAAATGACAGGGTGCGAAGCATAGTAGCACAGTATGATTCGAGAAGCCAGTAAGAGTTCTTGCGAGGACTCGCATATAATTTCCAGTTCCAGGTGTGAGGTACAGACAGAGCTCTGTGAATTATTCACAATGAAGATGTCGGACTTCCCTTTTTACGGTTTACTGATTTTTTTAAATTATTGCAATAAACATTTTCCTTTTAATTTGGTTCATTCAGTTACAATAGTTTTTTCCCAATGTTATAGTTGCTATTTTGACATGCCATATCACCCGGCACTTCAATTCAGTCAATCAATCAATGTCTTTATTTAACCAGGCGATCACCATTGAGCAAGCTCATTTTCGAGGTGGACCTGGGTTTGTTAACAAGGAACAAGGACAATATACATGGGATGTAACACAAGAAAATAGTAATAATACAAATAAAGTGAGATACAATAATACAGTATATACAAAGTATCAGCAGGTAGCAATGACAGTAGTATACGTTTGGAAAGTACAGTTACGTAAGAACTTGCCGTAACAGTAGATCTTCGAGAACAGCTCTTGCAGCAGGTTACACCATTAGGACTGAAGCCGGCAGGTGCCAGTACCCCACGGAAATTTTCTAGCTAGCAGTCTTCAGCGGGAACCGCCCCTGACATCGGGTGTAGTACATAAGGAGGCGGTCCCCCTATAATCCTCAGTTCTCCCGCCGGAGACTCCCGGCCGTTATATGACATCAGAAGAGGAGACCAAGGATCCACCACCAGATGGCAAAACAAGTAAAAAGGAATGACCCATCAAATAAGATGGGTGCTTGACTCCGACCTACCTCCAGCGGGGATGGTGGGAGGGAAGGTACCTGTTGCAAGAGCTGTTCTCGAAGATCTACTGTTATGGTAAGTTCTTACGTAACTGCACTATCTTACTTCGAGATACAGCTCTTGCAGCAGGTTACAGCATTAGAACTGATTTCCAAGCAGTAGTGGCAATCATACACCATCGGGAGGAGGAAAGGTATAGACCTCGAGATAACTCGAGCCTAGGACAGAAGTCCCTGAAGGACAGCTAGACCGAACCCCGCTCTTCGCCTTGATGCAATGTCCAGACTGTAATGCCTGATAAAGGTATGCACAGAGCTCCAAGTAGCTGCAGCGCAAATAGCTGAGGTGGAGACGTTCTTTAACGCTACAAAGGCAGTAACCACCACTCTTGTGGAATGACCCTTGACCGTGCCCGGTAAGGGTTTATTGCGCTTCTCATAACAGAAAGTAATGCACTGGATGAGCCACCTGGAGAGTGACTGTTTGGAGACAGGAGCCCCTTTCATCTTGTGAGCAAAGGAGACGAAAAGTTGGTCCGACTTTCGGAGCAGTTTGGTTCTGGTCAGGTAGTATCTGAGGCACCTGTGCACATCTAGGGTGTGCAGAAGGGCTTCTCCTTGATTAGAGTACCTTGGAAAATACACTGGTAGATCGATATATTGATTGAGGGTGAGAGCCGAGACCACCTTAGGCAAAAACTTCGGGTTTGTCCTTAGGGATACCCTGTCCTGGTGGAAAACCAAATAAGGCTCTTTGCACATAAGCGCATGCAATTCCGAAATCCTTCTGGCAGAAGTAACTGCAACTAAAAATAACGTTTTCCAAGAGAGAAAATGTAGCTCTCAATCCGTGGCTGGTTCAAAAGGTGGCAGCGTGAGCTGCTCCAGGACAAAAGGCAAATCCCAAGGAGGGATTGGATCTTTAATTGGAGACCTCAGGTGGAGGACGCCCCTTAGAAAAGCACGAGTAGTGTCCAGCTGGGCCACCGTCCAATGGCCTACGGGAGCATGGTAAGCCAAAATGGCACAAAGGTGCACTTTAATCGAGGAGTAAGCCAGTCCGGAGTGGAAGAGGGAAAGCAGGTAGTCCAGCACCAGTTTTCTGGACAGTCTAGCGGTGAGAAAACCCGTAGCAGGGCCACTAAACCAGAATCTCACCCGTTTCATGTAAGTTGTGTGGGTAGCGGTTTCTGGTGGCAGAGTGCCTCTGCCACTTCTTGCGAGACCCCATATCGCATCATGGCTATGTCTCTAGGAACCAAGCGTGCAGGTTCAATGAGCGAAGGTCCGGATGGACCAATGAACCCGCCTCCTGAGATAATAGATGGGAGCTGATTGGCAAAGGAACTGGAGGTTCCCGGGATAGCTGGCGTAATAGAGGGAACCAAATCTGTCTGGGCCAAAAGGGTGAGATCAGAATGAGCGTCGCTTGCTCCTTGCGAAGTTTTAAGAGAACTCTCTGGATCAAAGGGAAAGGAAGAAATGCATAGAAGAATCTGCCCGCCCAGGAGAGGGACAATGCGTCTCGCCAGAAAACACCAGGCCCTGGATCTAGCGAGCAAAAATTGGGCAGTTTTGCGTTGGATGGGGACGCGAAAAGGTCTAACTCTGCAGTGCCCCATCTGTGAAACAGATCCTCTGCCACCTCCTGCAGAAGTTCCCATTCGTGGACTCTGGCCTGAGAGCAGTTCAGGCTGTCTGCGATGGTGTTGTCCACTCCTGGGATGTGTACTGCAATTAGGCTGTGCCGTGTTGCAATACCCACTCCCACACTCTCATGGCCTCCCTGCAAAGCGGGTAGGAGTGAGTGCCTCCTTGTTTGTTGAGGTAATACATCACTGCGGTATTGTCTGTATGTAACAGGAGTGTACCCGGTGGGATCTCCGACTGGAAGGCTTGCACAGCGTAAAGGACTGCCCTCATTTCCAAAATGTTGACGTGGAGATGAGACTCCTGGGCTGTCCACAGGCCCTGAGACCGAACACCGTCTAGATGTGCTCCCCACCCGAGCCCTGAGGCGTCGGTGGAGAGGGTCACAGTCGGGGACGGCGCAGTGAAGGGAACCCCCGCAGAGAGGTTCCCTGGATCTAGCCACCATTGCCAATCTCGAATTACGGCTTTCGTGATCCGGACTGGATGCTGTAGATGGTCTTGCCTTTGGTCCCATTGCACCTGTAGCATCCACTGGATTACCCACATGTAGAAACGGGCTAGCGGGACTGTTGCATGGCCGCAGCCATGTGTACGAGCAGGCTAAGGACCAGTCTGGCTGGGACGGTCTTCTTCGCTGACAACTCCCTGATAAGGGATCTTATGTGTTCCGCTCTGTCCGAGGGAAGAAAGGCTTTCCCTCTGACAGTGTCCAGAAATGCTCCTATAAACTGCAGTTTCTGAGACGGAACCAGGAGTGACTTCTCGTAATTAATGAGAATACCCAGAGATTGAAAAAGAGACTGGGTGCAGTGACTAGCCAACATCAAGGCCTCCCTGAAGGGCGCCATGAGAAGCCAGTCGTCCAGGTAGGGGAACACGAAGTGGCTCTGTCTCCTCAGAGACACCGCTACGACCGCCATGCCCTTCGGGCTGAAGAGAAGAGCTCGGAACTGATAATGGCCGCTCTGAAACTCGGAGCGCAGGAACCTCCGGTGCGCTTGAGCAATTGGAATGTGCAGGTAGGCATCCTGCACATTCAAAGACGCCAGAAAAGCGTCCTGCTTCAGCATGAGAATTAGGCCCGGAAGGGTCAATATGCGGAAGCGCTTGTAAACCACCTAAAGGTTGAGGTCGCTGAGGTCCAATATTGGACGGAGGTCCCCTGTTTTCTTTGGAACCAGGAAGAAGTGAGAATAGTACCCTAGTCCTCTTTGGTTCTCTGGGACATGCTCTAAGGCTTCCTTTTCCAGAAGCGCGAGCACTTCCTGCTGTATGAGTAGGGCATGCTGACCTGAATATCGGGAGAGCAGGAGAGGTCTTGTAGGTGGGTTGCCTACAAATTCTATACAATGGGCTTTTCTGACCAGCTGCAGAACCCACCTGTCGGTGGTAACTGATTGCCACCCTGAGAAGTGGCGTGCGATGTGACCCCCGACTTTCTTTTCCCGTTGATCCTGGGGAGGGGCGGGGGCCCGGGAAGGAGTCATGCTGTGGCAGCGTTTGATCCGGCAGGCTGGGCCGACTTTGAAAATCATTGGCCTCTGCCTGGGGATGACTTAGCCAGGGCGTTGTGGGTGAAAGTGCTCCTCTGCTGCTGGCCGGAACATTGCTGTTGCCTTTGTAGCCGGCCGCGAAAACGACTCTGGTTCCTATGAAAGGAACTAGGCCGAGACCTGTACATAGCTTGTACAGATCGGACTGCCTTCCCTGCGTCCTGGAGTTTGGTGATTACTCTCTGGGAGGCTTCACCAAAATAGGACCTCGCCGTTATAAGGGACGTCTAAGATGTTCTTCTGGACGTCCGGGGTAAAGCCGGAGACACGGAGCCAAGAGTGTCTCCGGAGACACATGCCTGAGGCTGCAGCTCTGGCTGAAGAGTCCACAGAATCATATGCGGCTCTGAGCACTTGGGTCCCCACATCCGAACCCATGAGGAGGAGGTTCAAGAGCTCCTCCTTGTGGTCGCCATCGGGAATCTTCTCGACCAGGTCCTGACCCTGTTCCCACAGTGCGTTCTGGAACTGAACCATGTGGGTGAGGTAATTCAGTGACCTGATGGCGCAAGTCATGCTATCAAGATAGCCGCCTTCCCAGGACATCCAATTGCTTGGATTCCTGGTCCGGTGGCTGGGTGCTCAAATGCTGAGGTCTCTGAGACTGGTCATGCGAAGCAGTGATGACCAGGGAGTCAGCCAGAGGATGGTTCGCCAGATACTGGTCCTCCCTAGGGGCCTTGTATAGGTGGTCAGCCTTCTTCGGCACTGTGGGAGTGGAATGTGGATGTTTCCAGGCAGCCTTGGTGACGTCTGCAAAGGTATCCACCAAGGGCTGCACTACCAGAGGCTTTGGGTCTTTTGGCCGAAGGTAGCAGCCAAGGCGTTGTCTCTCGGGGTCAAGTTCCTCAGCATCCCACCCCATGTTCTCCTGGATGTGCCTCATGATCTCTGCAAAGGAGGGATCATCCAGAGGAGACCTGGGTAGGTCGTGTGGGTCAGGAGAGGGAATGCTGAGAGGAGAAGGTGATCTGGAACACTCCAAAGTGTCAGATCTGGAATCCTCTCCTACTGAGTGTACCGGCTGCCTGGGTCTCTTGGGGCTGGGTGACCCTGAGGGGAATTTGGAGGAAGGCCTTCTCCTTTCCGAAGATCTGCCCCTAGGAGGTGGCGTCTGCTCCTTGGGGGTTGGCGGTCATCCTACGGGCCCCCTAGGTGGAGGAGGGGGCGTAGGTGGTGAAGGAGTGGGTGGAGGTGGAGTAGGAGGAGGAGGAGGAGGAGGACGTGTGGTGACCACATCTTTTTTAATGGTGTCCAACCAGAAGGTAAAAAGCTCTTTTACCTCTACCAAATTCATACCCGACGATGGGCCTGGCGCCGGTGGCTTGTCGCCGGGGTCGGGCGTCAGGTCCTCGGGGGTCTCCCGCCCCGGGAAAGGTTCCCGTGGGAGCCTGGCGTCTCCGGTGTCGCCCACCTGGTCCTCGGGCTGTGTGGCATCCTCCTCAGATGAATCATTCTGTCCGACGTCCACTGGTGACGGTGGTGCGGTCCTCTTCCCAGGAGTAGCCGACGTTGGTCCCCTGGCCGACGTCAGCAAAGGTGAATGCCTGGCCGGCCACGGGTGTCTAGGAGTTGTTGGCTCTTGGGAGCGCCGGTGGTGTCTGGCCGACATCGGGTGGGCCGATGTTGGGTCAGACGTCCGTTTCAGGGATGTCAGGTCCTTGGTTTGGTGGGGAACCGGATCCGAATCATGGGGAGGCTGGGAAACTGACCTGGCGTCAGTGTCCCGTCAACGGGAGGAAGATTTATGGCGCCCCCCGGACTTCGACGAGGCCTTAGAAGGAGTGGAAGAGGCCGATGGCCTGGAAGTCTTCAGAGGCTGAAGGGAAGAGGAGCCGCTGGATGACCTGACCTGGACCGAGGGAGGTTGCGACCGAGCCCTGGAGGGAGAGCGGTCTGATTTCGAGCCAGAGCTTCGGGAGTCCGAGGCCCTCGCAGGAGACCTGGATCTTTCCTTTTCCCGGTGCTTGTCCCAGTGTTTGTGGGTTTTTGCCTGAGGGCTCTCCCCAGGAGGAAGGTTCTTTATCCATGGTTTTAAGTTTCTCCTCCAGGAGAAACGCTTGAAGTGCCTTCTGGTGGCAGATCCTGGTGCGACTGTTGAAGCCCTGGCAGAAGGAGCAGGCCTTGGTGTCGTAGTCCGGGCCGAGGCAGCGCACACAGGCCGAATGTGGATCCTTGAAGGGGCTCTGTTTGCTGCAGGCGCACTTCGTATGGTGACCCTCTAAAGAAGTGGTTGGAGAGGACATCAGTTGATCACAAGTCGAAAAGTGGATGAAATTCGTCGTAGTTCTACTGGTCGTCGCGCACTAGAAAGAGAGACCGAAGGGCCGATACTGGCGAGTTGACGGCGGGTAAAGAACTGGGGATTATGGGGGGGGCAGCCTCCTTCTGTACTACGCCCGACGTTGGGGGCGGGACCAACGCCGGAGGCGGTCCCACCGAAGACTGCTAGGTAGAAAATTTCCGTGGGGTCCTGGCGCCTGCCGGCTTCAGTCCTAATGGTGTAACCTGCTGCAAGAGCTGTATCTCAAAGTAAGATCAGAAGATACAGCTAGTTTTGGGTAGGACACAATTTTTCATAAAAGTAAACAAATATACGTATCAGGTGCACTGAACACAAATTAAACCTAATATAAAAAGATACAGTGATACGGTATGGGGAATTTAGAGCTGGAACCAGGGTCAAAGGAATATGGAAGGGACAGATATGGGGGTAGAAAAAGGGGAGAGGGAAGAGTTGATTATAGATGTGATCAGTCTTTTAACAGTAGTAATTAGAGTGTGCTTGGACTTATAGGAGTCACTATTTAGGGTAGACTGGCACAGGACTCCTTATTATGATGTAGATATAGAGATTTAAAAGCTGCTAGGCTGATGGGGTGAGTTAATTTCAAAGTTTTTTGCAGCTTGTTCCACAGTTGAGGGAGCCCAAAGCTGATGGCTGCTCTGCCAATGCCAGATTTTGTTTTGTAAACATAAAGGTAGATATATGAGGTGCTTCTCAGGGCATACTTCCCCAGAGTGCACAAAGGTAAACAGACAGAGATATACTGGGGCAGTTTATTTGAGATAGCTTTGTATGTCCAAACCGCAGCATTTCTTTGCCGTCTGTAAGCAAGGGATGACCATCCCACTGCCGTGTACAATGCACAGTGGTGGCTGAGTATGGAAGATCCGTGATAAATCTTATGGCTCTGTGATAAAGCGTATTGAGTTTGGCTAGGGTACCTGTAGGTCCCCGACTACATAGAAAGTCTGCGTAATCCAATAGGGAAAGAAAGGTAGTATGAACCAGAAAATACAAAATCACACATGCCCCCACAATGCAAAAGCATCATGGGCTGCATATGCAAATCACCACAGAATATTATGCTGGTCCAACTTTAAGCAGAATTGCATGGTGCCGAAAGGCCTCTCACACAGTTTGCAAAGGGTGCTAACAGAAGTTTCAGTTTAGCGTCTCTTGTGAGGGAGATTATTAATCCTAAATAACAGACCAAGTCTTTGTATAAGTTTCTTTGCCAGTTCTTCTAAGTGATCTGTGAAAGTAAGTCTATGGTCTAACCAGACCCCCAGGTACTTGAACTTTGGTACGTATTCCAACTGCTCACCTAGAATGGTAGTGATCTGTGGGAGTGTCCCAGCAATTGCAGGATTTATTGCATTTTGAAGGGGCAAGAGGAACATTGCTTTGGTTTTGTTTGCATTTAAGAGCAGTTTCTAGTTTATAAGCTGATGTTGCAGCAGATTAAATTCATTTTGAAGGCCGCTTCAGGTGTGGGGCTACTAGCATAGAGTACCATATCATCCGCGAATAGGTGTATTTGTGCTTCTTTGATGGGGGCATCTACGTTGTTAATATAAATGGTGAAGAGCAAGGGACCAAGAATGGAACCTTGCGGTACACCCCTCAATAGGGGTTTTGTTGGAGAAACTTCCCCTTCTGCCTTTACTTGCTGAAGTTGTCCTGAGAGGTAGTTGGAGAACCATTTAAGGGATAGGGACTCCAAACCAAGGTTCTGGAGGGACGACAGAAGCAGTCTGTGATCAACGATATCGAACGCCTTGTTTAGGTCCAAGAAAACTGTGCAAAGTTTTTTTTGCCTAATTCAAGCTGCCAGTCGTTTGTCACCTTGGCTAGAGCAGAGATTGTACTGTGCTGTGCTCTAAAACCGAATTGTAACGGGTTGAGCAATTTTTCTGATTCCAGGTACTTCCGAAGCTGGGAGTTCACTATTTTCTCCAGCATCTTTGACAGGATTGGAAGTAGGGAGATTGGCCTGTAGTTACTGAGGTCACTAGGATCTCCTGACTTAAACAAAGGGACCACAAGTGCATTTTTCCAAATGGGCGGTAGGTCACCCTGGGACAAGGATAAGTTGAAGAGATGAGTAATTGGGACTGTGAGGACACGGTGGCCGACCTTTTAAGAAGTATGGGTCAATGAGGTTGACCCAGCACTTTCCTAGTGTCTAGCTGAAGGAGAAGATCTTCGACTTCTTTCAGGGAGGTAGGCTGCAGAGAGAAGGATGGACTGGGGATGGGTTTTTCTTGTGTATCCAATCTAAGTTGTTGGCAGAGGATATTCACGGGAGAGGAATCAAAGGCTAGCCCTGCAGTGGCAAAATGATTATTGAGAGCATCGAGGATAGACGGTCTGTCGGAGATGACAGTATTGTCTATCAATAACTTAGTAGGTAGGGAATTTACAGTGGTGTCACCTTCAATGTCTGTGATAGATCCCAGGCAAAGAAGATTTCAGACAGTGGGGACACTTTTCCTTTCAGTGATTTTGATTCAGACTTGTTTGAGCACAGCTCCAAGATCCGGAAATCAAAGAAAGACAAAGCCTGAAGAAACTACGACAACAAATGACTGATGGACATGAAGGGTTTAAATATGAAAATGCTGAAACTAAATTGATAACTAATTGTGATTTTCTTTCAGAATAAGCCAATAATGTTTCTCTCCAGGGTTATTTTAAGCAGTTAGGGGTAAAACCAAACCGGGGAGGACCAAAGTTTAAAAAACGTAATGGATTACTGTACAGAGTTTGAGTTAAACCTCAGACACAGTAAATGGAAATTATGTACTTACTGTAAATGTTGATATTCTTGGACACAGTCTCCGTCACTCATTCACACTAGTGGGATAGCACCGGAGGCGTTAGGACCAAATGGGAGTCAAAACTTTTCTGAAGGGTCAGCTGAACAGGAGAAGCTATGCATGCTGTGACACCCTTGAGAGACTAGCTGCAGCCTGTGAGCTATCTCGGCGTCGACCCACCAACTGCCTCAGTACCTTTTCGACTGAGGAGGTACAGTGTAACTAATGAAAATAACTTATCCTGACTTTCTGGGCCTGAGAGGGCCTGGATGGCCCTTGCAAGAAGGGTCAAAGAACAATGTCTTCACAGCCTGAACCATAGAACCGTGAAGTTCAGGAAAGAAAACAAGAGAGCCCAGGGGATGGAGGGCGGGCGTGTGAATTAGTGATGGAGACTATGTCCAAGAAGATCAACAATTACGGTAAGTATGTAATTTCCATATCTTCCTGGACTCAAGTCTCCACCACTCATTCACACTAGTGGGAGAGTACCAAGCTAAAACCAACAACCCTAAGTAGGGTGGTAGGAGACAGGGCTCACTCAGAAAGGATGGCCAAGGACTGTCCTGCTAATAAAAAGAGCTGTCTTGGAAAGATCATCTAGAACATAGTGCTTACAAGATAAGCGCTTGAGTTCTAACTCGATACTGTGCAGAAATCTGCAATGGACACAAAATGAAACTCTGCCAGGAGGCTACAACCACTCTAGGAGAGCAGTGAGAACCCGGTCCCACAATTTGGTCAAGGACAAAAATTAATGGCGTCAAAGACGTGTACTAATCTAACGTAAAAGGACCTCAGGAACTGAAAGAGCTGGAGGTAAAGTCTACTGGTTCATAGTAGAGCAGAAAGCGCAGATGGAAACCCCCACTACCAAGTATGGCTGACCTGTGAACAACAGGTCCAGGAGCACTTGAACCCCTTACTTGGTGAGCAATAGGGGGTCCAGGTGGGGTTAGCCCATCAAGGAGAATGGTTTCCACTTAGTCACTGAAACCTTCCTGATGGAAGGCCAAGCACGACAGAAGCCTCTTGTGGTGGTCTAGTAGAACCAGATCCTACTCACTTCATATTCCAAAAGGAATCATTCTGCCCTTGTGTGCCTACAACTGTAGTAGCAGTCTTGGAACTAAGGGAAGAGAGGGAAAGTGTACAGGAGGACGTGTCCGCTGTGGAAAAACATTCCGACAGAAAGAAACAGGGTCTGGATTTCTAAGGCAAATAGAGGCAGATGTGAGTCGAGAGAGAACGCAGCAGGACCAAGTTCAGGCTAACCCATTCATTGAAAGTGACTGAATAATGGCAGAAGTGACTCAATGCAGTGAGGCACCACTCGCTCCAGCCTTCCTGAAGGGGAGTAGGAAAGGACTCTAGTTTGCTTGCTGATGAAAAACAAACATCACAGTTTTGCCACCCACCTGAAGTGGGTAATTTAGTGAGTGACTGGCATGGAACCAGTACACAGGAACTGAAGATGTGAATATCGAGAAGCCATTTCTGACAAAAGACCTACTTGACCTACGGTCAAGAAAGCAGCAAGGAACCTGAGTTCAGACTCGCTGGAGAGTCACTTCTGTTGCTCTGAGGCTCTGATCAAGAGAAGAAAGACTGATTTGAAAAAAAAAGGAAACCAACAGAATGGGCAGCCGCCTAGGCCTAGGGAATCTCTCTGAATAAGAGAAATCTCTCTTGGAGAAATGAGATGACCCATACCTTTGCTGGATCAGACTCTCCCTAGGGGTAGAAAAAGTCAAGTACTCTTCACCGTAGTTTAGAGACGACTGCCTCAGGGGCTGAGGCGGAACTTGGCCAGATCCAAAAGGATGGTACTGGGTAATTTCGGGCTAGGCCCTGTGCTGTGATGATTTTTTTTTTTTTTTTTAACATTAGTCTGAGCCTGACAAGGCTTTCAGGCTGCTATCTCGCAAGGATTGCCTGACACAAAAATGATGAAGATGTCGTCCATCTGAGGGACAGGAGGAGCCTAAGCGTCCATAACGGAAATCGTAATCGGAACAATAATCACAGCGGAAGAGATGTTAACCACCTGTTCCCGATGAAGCCACCGAAGGGGCAGTATCACAAAGGGGCTATATATCCCTATCAAAGGAGAGGAAGAGCCTGTACGGCTCCCGACCATTGAATTAGAATGTTCCACCAAGTGTAATTGTCCTGCCGACTGAAAAGAGTCTAGACACAGAAGCGTTTGGTCCACAGATGCAGTCTGAAATACTATAGTGGACCCCATCACTGAGGAACAACTGAAAAGATCTTCCATCACGGACTCTGGTGATTCAGTTCAATTCAATTAAATTCAGTTCACTTTATTTAGCAGGTAGGATAACTGGGCCAAGGCCCTTTTTCACTATTGACCTAGTGCTTCAGATGAAGAAGCAAATTAAATACAATAATATAAACATACATACAATACAGTAAGTATTTGGACAGTGAACACAATAATACATTTATATACCTAAAAACAATTACATACAGCAAGTGACTGAAAATAGCAGTAGAAAACTTTTTTAAAACATTCTTACTTAACAGGAATAACACAATTATCCAGTAGTGTATTCCATAGAGTCGGACATTAAAATGACAAGGCTCTCTCTCCCATGCAGGTATCTATTCTAGGAATAAATAAGCATTGCACATTAGTTGAACGTAAAAATCTAGTATCTTCCTTTAGATTAATCAGACTGTAAAGAGGAGATTTACAGCCCTGTACAAAAACGGTATTGGTCAAGCAGCTTAACTTATAAAAATAGGCCAGTTTAGGAGGTAGCCAATTAAGTTCATTATATAAATCACAATGATGCGTATTGTAAGGTTTAGCCAGTACAAATCTACAAATGGAATTAAGAGACCTATTTACCAAATCCATGTCCTTAGTAGCTATTTTGGCAAACAAAAAAGAATCGTAATGCAAAGTCATAAGTAATGCATGTTTAGATACAATTTCTCTTGCTTCTCTGGTTAAACAATCCTTAATACGATATAGGGCACCTACTTTTTGATTTACAGACTTCACTATATATCTAATATGTGCCAAATAAGTTAAACTAGCATCAAGTATTATTCCTAGATATTTAGTTTCAGTTACTTGTCTAATCATATTACCTGCCAGATCATTTATAGCCAAAGATTCAACATTACGAATTTTAATTGCAGATCCAAATAAAATACATTCAGTCTTTTTGGAATTCAACACTAAACAATGTAACCATTTATTCAAAGCTAAAAAGTCCAGCTGTAGAAAAATGTTAATCTCACTGATTTTTGAAGAGCTGGTAAACAATATTATATCGTCGGCATACAACAACAATCTGGAATATTGTGGAACTTTAACAACAGGATCAATGAAAACGGAGAACAACAGGGGCCCCAAAATGGACCCCTACGGTACCCCGTACCGACGCTCACCCTGTGCTGATTCCACACCAGCAAGTCTCATCCTTACTGGGCGTGCAGTTACGTAACTATGGAACCAATCACAAGTTATCTCGGAAAGCCCAAGGCTTCCCAGTCGCCGAAGAAGCATGGAATGATTGACTAAATCGAAGGCTTTTGATAAGTTAATAAATAAAGCTCCAGTCAACTGACCGGCATCCATAGATCTTAAAGTGTGGTCAGTAAAGTGCGCCAGTGCAGTACCAGTGCTGTAATGCCTCCGAAAATCATGCTGCTCCGGGGAGCGAAGATCTCCAGCTTCCAGATACTCCTCCAACTGGCAACTAACCAATTTTTCAAAGATCTTACTTAACGGGGAAAATAATAAAAATGGGCTGATAATTGTCAATTTCATGAGGTTGACCAGATTTAAATATAGGTTTAATAATAGTTAGCTTCCAAACCAAAGGAAAAACAATCAGTGGAAAGGGAAAAATTAAAAATGGTAGTTAAAGGTTCATATATCAAATTGGAAAGAAGTTTTAAGAACTACGGTTCTAGACCATCTGCTCCCGCACTTTTATTGATAGACATTTGTCTAAGCAACTTGAGTACTTCCTAAGGCTGTATCATACTAAAACAATAAGAACTGCCAATATGAGGATATTTAGGTCCAGAATCATTCAGAGAAGAAGAAGAATCCATATCAATCAAATATGTAGATAAATCAGTAAACTTTTTCAAAAAGTGATCACAGATTTCTTTCGTATCAGTAATGGCAACCCCATTTAAATTAACAGTGCCAATTCCTTTGTTTTTATTTGGGTCTGTTAATTTTTTAATGGATTGTCAACATTTTTTAGACTCTCCTAGTGAATTTATTTGTTGCTTCTGATAATAGTCCGATTTTTCTTTACGTATCAATAATTTATATGAAAAAATTACTCAGCACAGTAATCTTCTTTCTTCCATGGGGTCCTTTAGCATCAGTAACTTTTTTGCACTTAGCTGGCTAGGTGCAATTGCCCCGGAGGTGTGCCTTTAAGAGAGATTTAATGAGTGTAGGGCCAAGCCAATCAAAAGACAGGAGGGGGTGTGAACTGAGTGACAGTTGTTGACTGCTTCAGAATTTTTTCAAGGAAAAACGAGGGCAAATGCCCCACAAAAGAATTAACAGGATTCAAAAGACACGCAAATGTCCAAAAGTGGAAATAGAAACAACAGCAACACGAGGTAAAAACTCATCAATAAGAAACGGCAAATTTGGTAAAAGGTGACGTAAGAGCCCTTCTCCGACAGGTGAACTGGGGAGGAAGGGTGGGAGCTTACTGATGCTAAAGGACCCCATGGAAGAAAGAAGATTACTGCGGTGAGTAATTTTTCCTTCTTACCCCAGGAGTCCTTTAGTATCAATAACTTTTTTGCAGACTACCAAGCAGTACCAAGTGGGAGGCAGGCAGAGAACCTACTTAGGAAAGAGGCTCTGCAGAACTGCCCTGCCAAATTTGTTATCAGATCTGGTCTGCACAACCAAACTGTAGCGTTTCACAAAAGTGTGCACAGATTTCCAGGTAGCTGCTTTGCAGACATCCAGCAGGGGAATGTCCCCTGCTGCTGCAAGCGAAGCTGCAGTGCCCCAGTGGAATGGGCCCTGAGCCCCACTGGAGGTTGTTGAGCAGCTTTCTCATAGCAGAATCTAATACAAGAGACCAACCAACGAGAAATAGTTCTCTTGGTAGCTAGTCTTTCTCTGCCTACATCCCCGTAGGTGAGGAACAACTGAGTGGAAGTGCCTCTGGACTGTCTAGTATGCTCTAGGTAGTGAAAGATGGCTCTTTTGACATCCAAGCTGTGGAGCTTTTGCTCGGCAGGAGTGGATGGCTCAGTAAAAAAGACAGGCAGAGTAATGGACTGGTTCAAGTGAAACTCTGAAACCACCTTTGGCAGAAATTTCCTATTTGTCCTGAGCTCAACTTTATTATTGTGAGGGATGATGTAATTCGGCTCAGTGCACAGGGCCTGTAGCTCTGAAATCCTCCTGGCAGAAGTAATGGCTACCAGGAAGATGGTCTTCCAAGTTACAAACTTAATGCGGGCCGTGGATATAGGCTTGAAAGGTGGATTCATGAGCCCATCTATGCAATGGTTCAGGCTCCAAGGAGGAACAGGCTACCTGGTTGGAGGTGCAAGAGGCCTTTGAAAAACTGTTTAAAAATGTCATGGGGGAAAAAAATTATTTCTTCTTTCCCACCGGAAGGAAGGCAGAAATTGCCACCAGGTGCAGCTTGAGTGAGGATGGTTTCAAGTCCGACGCCTGTAGTTGTACCAGGTAGTCTAGCAGCTGAGGGTTTGAAGCTGATAGGGGTTCGACCTTTTCACTTCTGCACCAGAGGAAAAACCTTTTCCATTTGGCTGCATAAGTCTTCTTAGTGTTCGGCTTTTTAGCCATCCTCAGTATCTTAAGGACCTGTTCAGAGTACTGTGAGGATGGAAACTCTAACTCCTCAAGAACCAGGGTTTGAGGTGAAGAGAGTGTATTTCTGGGTACTGCACTCCCATCTGAGGAAGGGTCAGCAGGGAGCAAGTCGGGGGCAGGCGCATGGGCCTGTTACAGGACATTGAGAGAAGGAGAGGGTACCAGGCTTGCCTGGGCCAGTCCGGAGCCACTAGGATCATGGATGCAAGTTTCAGCAAAACCCTGAATATCAGGGGAAAGGGAGGAAATGCGTATAGGAACCTCCCTGACCAGTCCAGGATCAGGGCATCCAGAGGAAGTGTTCCCGGAACTGGGGGCCTGCAACAGTACTGAGGAAGCTGAAAATTGAGAGGCTAGGCAAACAGATCCACGTCTGGTGTGCCCCACTGCCTGAACACTGTGGCTAGTACTTGTTTGTTCAGTGTCCATTCGCTCTGACCTTGACTGATGCTGCTTAGAGCATCCGCCAGAGTACTGAGTTTGCCTGGGAGGTGAATAGCTGAGAGGCTGACTCCCAGGGAGAAAGCTAGAGACCAGAGCTTCCAAACAGAGTATTTCTGATCCGGTACCACCCCACTTGTTTTTGTAGAACATTGCAGTGATGCTGTCCAAATTTGAACCGCCTGCTCAACTATGCTGGGAGCGAAAGCTTAGACAGCTAGTAAGACTGCTCTGAGTTCCAAAAGATTTATGTGCAACTGTGACTCTTCGGGAGTCCAGCTGCCGCTTACTGAGGCCCTGTCTAGATGAGCTCCCCAGCCCAACAGGAAGGCATCTGTGGTGATCACCTTTGTGGGAAGAGGAGCTTGAAAGGAAACCCCTGCCTGCAAATTTGCAGGGTCCTTCCACTACAGCAAGTTTTGGAGGAATTGCTCTGACACTGGTATTAACTTTGAAAATTTGTTGCTTCTCTGAGACCAGCAAGCTCTGAGGTGGGCTTGCAGGAGTCTCATCCTGTATCTGACCCCTGAGACTACTGCAGTCACAGAGGCCATATGTCCCAGAAGTTTGAGGAAATGTCTGGCTGGTCTTGGCTGTCCCTGGGCGAAAGAATCTGCCACTGAAAGGAAACTCTGAATTCTTTCCTGTGGGAGGAAGGCATATCCTTTCTGTGTGTCTAGCATGGCCCCTATGCAGGTGAGCAGCTGGGTGGGTTCCAGGTGACATTTCTTGAGATTTTCCAGGAAACCCAGAGTCTCCAGAGTTCATTCTGTGAGGGAAAGAGATTCCTTGACTTGGCAAGGAGACTTTGCTACTATGAGCCAGTCGTCCAGATAGGGGTAGAGAGCGACATCCAGTTTTCTGAGGTGTGCTGCTACCACTTCAAGGCACTTGGTAAAGACACTTGGGGCCGAGGACAGACCGAAGGGCATTGCGGTGAATTGATAATGACCCGAAGGAAGTTTGAACCTGAGAAACTTCCTGTGAGATCTCCTTATGGGTATGTGAAAGTAGGCATCCTTTGAGTCGAGGGAGACTAGCCAGTCGCCCTGCTGTAAGGACTGTAGGACCAGTGACAGAGTGACCATGTCGAATTTGGGTTTTTTCAAATGTTTGTTTAAATATCTGAGATCTAAGATAGGTCGCCACTCCCCAGTTTTCTTTGGTGTCAGAAAATACCTAGAGTGGAGGCCCTTGCCCTTCCTGTGGGTGGGGACCCTCTCCACTGCTTGTAAAGCCAGAAGGTTTGTACCTCCACTTCCAACAGCGGTATCCGCGATGGTGACAGAGGTCTTGACACCTGGATATGCTTGAGGTCTGGCAGCTGCTTGAACTGTAATGACAGACCCTTCTCCACTATCTCCAGCACCCACCTGTCCGATGTGATGAGGGACCAGTGCTGAAGATAGTGAGAGAGTCTGCCTCCAACCGGAAATCGGGAGGCGACCTGAACACTCACATCAGAACTTAGACTGAGAGGCAGATGGCTGGGTAGAGGTGGATCTTCTTTGGCCCCTTCTGCCCCAGCCTCTGAAAGAACCCCTGTACTGGCTAAAGTCAGATTGGGGATAGGGATTGTAAGGCCTGGGAACAAAACTTCTGCCTCTACAGCCCCAGGACGGGATCTCTGAGGGGCGGCAGGTTTAGGCTTGGATAAATGGCTCTGCCAGGAGGCCTTGTACTCATCGACCTTCTTCATGTAGTCAGTGGTTCTGTAATCAAACAACATATTTTGATCACAGGGAAAATCCATGGCCTTGTTCTGAGTGTCTGTGGTCAGACTGGTTGTTCTAAGCCAGGCGAAGCATCTCAGAGATATGGCATGGGCCATCGTCCTAGAGGTTGCATCATTATTGTCATCTGCCATGTGGAACTGGTATACAATAGCTTCCAAGGCAGTTTTTGACATATCCACCAGCTCCTGCACCACAGAATCTGATCCGCTGCAGGCGACAGCCTGGACAGATTTCCAAAGCACTTTCTGATATTTGACTGTGAATGCCATGTAAGAAGAAAGCCTGAGAAGCAGGGAAGCTGTGGCATACATTTTCTTTGCTATAAAGTAAATTTTCTTGGAATCCTTGTCAGGGGGAGAGGGCGACAAGGAGACTCCAGCTTTCTCACAAGCTGCCTGCTGCACTATACTCTTGTGGCTAGGGTGTGCTGATAGGAACTCGGTACCATTTTTAGACAATTTATATTTTCTCTCAAGCCGCTTATCAAACCCTAGTACTGAAGTGGGGTGTTGAAGTACCTTCATGGTATTTTTTCTAAATGCATTATAGATAGGGACGACCAGGGTCTTTGAGGATGAAAGACCCTTCATCTCCCCATAATCTTCGTCTTCATCGACATCCTGGTTGGGCTCCTGCATATGGAGGTCCAGGGTATCCAGCATATTTTGTATAGAGGAAGGATCCGCATGGTCACCCGGGGGATCCCCAAGGCGAGGATCCAGGGACTCCTGGGGCTCAAGGCCCTCAAAATCCATGTCAGGGGCATCATAAAATTGATCATCATCTGTGTCACCCTCACAGTCTACAGAACAGAGAACTGTGGAAGAGTGCTTGCCAGCCCCAGTAAATGGAGGACCCATCTTCTGAAGGGTCTCAAACAGTTGCCATGCTTTTTCCATATCTTGCACTGATGGAAGAACCTGCGCAGTTTGTAAGTGTTTTGTTTTTTCTGTATGCTTTAAGCTGCCTGTTGTCTCACTATTGGCTTTCCCAGGAGCAACGGGAGTATATGTGTCTTGACAGAGTTTCTTTTTAGCCACTTCATCAGAGGCTTGATCAAGCTTCCTTTTTTCGTCACTCTTATTATTTTTCAATTTGTGAGGAACTCCATCTTTGGAAGCTTTATTGTTTGACTGGGATCTGGAGGGTTCCTCAGCACCTCTGCTTCTCGTATTAGTACTTCTGAATGGCCCATCGTCGGAAGCCTTTGATTTATCCTCAGCCATAATTATCGAAGGTTTATCTGCTATGTTCGCCAATTTAAGCAAAGCAAACCAGTTCTGGACCTACGAACTGATTGAAGCTTTCTGTGAAAATGCCACCGGCCAGTCCTGCCTTAGTTAATAAACTCTGTCTATTACCAGTGCCTTTTTTTTTTTTTTGGTTGTAAAACTGGGATCTATACCAGTGCCAATCTTAATAGAAAGCCAGTAATACTCAACTGCGCACAAGTGGCTGCCGGACCCTTATGGACAGTCCTGACACAGATGATACCAAGGTCCAGTAATAAAACAAAATAGGTTTCCTCATAATTGCCAATCTAGAGAGAAAACCCCCGGGCACTGTTTAAGTTTGAAATCTACTGCAGGTGAACCCCGCGAGGTCTGCGGTAAAAAACAAGGCAACTGTCCCTAATTCGACTGTTCACACAAGAATTTATCAAAAAATGAAACCGTCGAAAATAAATACCCATGATAAAATTAGGCTTTAAAGTAAATAGTCACGGTAAAAATAAAGTCTAAATAGCGCTGTCGCGCTAAAAATAAAAATTTGCGCAGCGCTAATGAAAAGGTAAAATTTTTCAATCAGCACACTAAAAGAAATTATGTATGAGGAAAACTTTACCCAGATAAGCACTAGGAGCCTGTCAACAAGGAAAGTTGGGAGACACTTCAGAGGCAATATCGCTCAGTCCAGCAGAGAAAAAATTCTGAAGCAGTCAACAGCTCTCACTCAGTTCACACCCCCTCCTGTCTTTTGATTGGCTTGGCCCTATGCTCATTAAATCTCTCTTAAAGGCACACCTCCGGGGCAACTGCACCTAGCCAGCTAAGTGCAAAAAAGTTACTGATGCTAAAGGACTCCTGGGGTAAGAATTCTCAAATATCAATAGTGATTGAAAGCCTCAATACCATTAAAAGCTTTGTAAACTTTCCAATATTTATCTCTCTCCCTCATTAATGAAAACAATGCTGGTGTAATACATTTACTATCTTTGCCCTTAATCCTTCTTTTTATTAGAGGAAAATATTCATCTTGTATCTGTAAAAGTGAAGTGAGAAAAAAATCAACCGCTGCATTAGAATCAGGAATGATATTCAATAATGACCAGTCGATCATTTGAAGAACAGAAATCAAACTATCAACATCAATATTACAATAATTTCTATACGTAATTATTTTAGGAGGTATTTTTAATTTCATAAATCTCCAAATACAATACAATGGCATATGATCACTAATACTATCAAAATATGTCCCATTCTCCATTATCCTGTCCACTGTTTTTGTCAATACCAATCAATTAAAGTATGTTGATTGTTGCGATGATTCATTCTAGTAATAACACCCCATATAAACTTGATTTAAACCAGCACCGGAAATTATTAGTTCAAGTTGGTCATGAGCGTCCCTCACCCAATTTAAGTTAAAGTCCCCCATTATTACTACATATTTAGATTTAAAATAATCTAGGAACTCATATAATCCCTTAATACCAGCCTTAGGTGGATTATACACAATGCAATGCCCCAATTTGATACAAGTGGCCAAACGTAACTCTAAATGTAACCATTCACATAACACTGACTGTTGATAAAAAAAAACATCAACACTAACTGCCTCAATCCTATCAGAGACAAAAATCATAACCCCCCTTTCTTACTGCCCTTCCTATCCTTCCTAAATAATTATAACCATCCAGTGTACACATACCGTCACTAAAGTTAGATTTTAACCAGGTCTCAGTGATGCTAAATACATCAGGCTTATGAATCCCAATCCAGGCCTCAACCTCAGCCTTCTTATTCCGAAAGCTCCTAATGTTAATATGAACAAGCTGCAGCCCATCAGAGCTCAAGTTCTGATCATCACCATTAACTATGGGTCCTGGGTTGGATTCAACATCACCTGATGAAAATAACAAAATTCTAGCATAGAGAAGGCTTGCCCTCTAGTCTATAAAATGAGTCATCCGCTGTATCACCAATAAGTAGGACAAGGACAGACTCATCCAGATGCACTTCTACCCTAGAAGAACCCATAAAGGGAGATCTAGGTCAGAGCCACTAGAGACTCCGCCACCAGGAAGGGTGTCGAGGAGCTCGGCATCACATAAGGAGCAGAGAAAGTGCTGAGCGGAATGAGGGATTCCGCTGGTAGAACAGAAGAATTCCATCAGCGGAAAACCGCTGGATGTCACAAGATCCCACGCAGACCGCCACTCACTAAGATCTATGGAAAAATAATCCGCAGAACAGGACTTCACTCTTCGGAAAACATCTCGTCACAAGTTCCACGGAAGAAGAGGTCTGCAGAAGGAAAAGTCTGCCACTAGTTCTGCCAGACAGCACCAACTGGCACCCCCCCATGGCACCAGCATCACTCATGGCACAGGATGACACCAAGGAGTGCCTATGCCATCCTGGGTGACACCCGACGGCACCCACAGCAGTACCAGCAGGCACCCCGGCACCCATGGCACCTGGGGGCACCCGCAAGCACTGCCAGCAGCGCCGGGAACCAACGGCACCAACAACAGCACCCGTGGCGCTGTGCAGCACTAACAGCACCCGCGTCATCGCACGGCAGCAACGGCACCACCTACAACGCTGACACCAACACCAGTGGTGCCGCCTATGGCACCGATGCCAATTCCAGCGGCATCGCCATGGTGCCGGATCTGCGGCATTACCCATGTTGTCGGCCGCGGCGCCAGGACCAACAGCACTGTGGAGAATGCCAACAGAGAAAATCCAGAGGAGAAGGGGAGAAGGAAAAAGTGGTGCCCGTGCCGGCCCCTGCATGGAAAGAGGAAGGGGGTAGGTATGAGGGGGTTGTCGCGATGGCGAAGGCACCAAGAGGGCATAGCGCACATTCTGATCCAATCGACCCGGCTCTGGTCCAGCGGCTCCAAGACCTGGAGGCCCTGAAACTGGGAACACTGGCCAGGAAAACTGGACAGAAGTCGAACCCCCTGCTCCACAGGAGCAGCCCAGAGGTGAAACTGCACACACCGGAACTCCATCGGGGACAGAGATGGAGTCTGGAGTCGAAGAATATGGTCGTTAAGAGCGGGGTCAAGGAGAATCCATCAAAGTCGGTTCAGGCCTATCGCCCTTTCCAACCGACAATCCCCATGCAGACTTACTAGAGGGCAACCTCGAGCGCCACCAATTCTTCTTCCCCAATGAGGAAGAAGAGCTTGAGGTTGTCAAAGAGCCAGATCCGTGGCTTCGTGGACTGTTTCCTCTCCGAGCACAGGACTGTCCATAGTCGAACCCCCCCTTTAACAAAGGGCGGCAGACCGGACACAGCCCTTCTGCCATAACAACTTTCAAACGAAGTCTTCCTACCGTCACCACTACTGTCTAAGGATGACTCCGTTGATGGCAGGTGAGAATTTCTTTTTTCTTCATAATCTTCTTTTTCTTTTTCATAAAATAAGAAAATACTACTAAAAATGTTAAATTAAATGAATACTAAATGGCTAAAAGCTGCTGTCGTACATACGGAAACTTTGACTCCAGCAGACGAGCAACGTCAACATCCAAGTGCACTCGACGGTGGGAGAAAAGGAACTGAGGCGGTTGGAGGGTCGATGCCGAGATAGCCTACACAGGCACGAGCTAGTCTTGTGGTGCCGCACATGCACGGTCCTGTTGTAGTGCCGACCTTTCAGAAAATTTCTGGCTCCCGTTTGGTCCTAGCACCTCCGGCGCTATCCCACTAGTGTGAATGAGTGGTGGAGACTTGAGTCCAGGAAGATCAGACAGAACAACTGGTTATACCACTGAAGTACAGAACAGAACTGTTACAGATAGCACATGATAATCCTATGGCTGGTCACTCAGGGAGGGATTGCACCCTTGCCAGATTGCTGTATAGATTTTTTTATATAAGAGATTATATTTTTTTCTCTATATATAGTTATTCTGAACAGATTTATTTTATTTTATATTCCTGTAACTACAAATAAACAGTTTTGTGGAATTTTACAACTGCTCCTGGGTTTTCTCTATGATTCCTGACCTGTGCCTCGATGACGCAGATAACCACAACGCCTTTGTCCAATTAGAATATCCTACTCAAGATCTCATGAAGCACTCTTATAACCATAAGAGTGTTTCACACCCAGCCTGATAGTCGTAATGTACTCACGCCACTATGAAGTGCGTGCTAATCCTTAGTTTGGGGAAGAAAAAACAAACTCCAGGACTGCCATGGAAATGGCACAGAAACCGCTCTCCCAATTAACTTACAAACTGAACGCGATCATCAGATCAGTAACTGATAACTTCCTGATCCAGCCGCGAGCCAACCTGCCACCACTGAACCAGAAAGTGACTTAGCTCCATATAAAAACTTACAAAAAACATACTTTTTCAGCAATGCTTTCGACCCCGTTCCACACAGAAGACTGGTAAGCAAGTTGGGGAACCTGGGGGTGGGTGATAAGGTGGTTACCAGGGTAAAGAAATGGTTAGGGAGTAGGACAGAGACGGTAGTGGTAAATGGAGTTCACTCTAAGGGAGGGAGGGAGGGTGACCAGTGGGGTACCTCAGGGATCAGTGCTAGGACCGGTGCGCTTCAGCGTCTTTATAAGTGACATCGTGAAGGAACTAGAAGGAAAGGTCTACCTCTTTGTGGATGATACCAAGATCTACAACAGAGTGGAAACTCTGGTGGGAGGTGGAAAGGATAGGTAAAGATCTGCAAAGACTGGAGGAGTGGTCAAGAGTATGGCAGCTGTGTTTTAATGCAAAAATGGTGCAAAATAATGCACATGGGGCATAGAAACCCAGAAGCAGAGGAAAAAATGGTCAGAATGATCCTGACAAAGAGCAAGCAGGAAACAGACCTAGGGGTACTCATATTAGATGACCTAACGGTGGCCAGGCAGTGTGACAAGGCAGCAGGAAGGGCTACTGGGATGCTGGGGTGCACAGGACGGGGTGTCACAGCTACTCAGAAGGTGATGGCAGATAAGGACCATGTGGCCCACCTAGTCTGCCTACCTAATGCATTACCACAGACCCTAGTTGATCTGTGTCTTACTCTCGCTTCCCTATTGCTAGAGTACTCTTATGTCTATCCCATGCATTCTGGAATTCCCCTACTGTTTTTGCCCCCATCACCTCTGCAGGGAGGCTGTTCTAAGCATCCACTACTCTTTCTGTGAACAAATACTTTGTCATGTTACCCCTGAGCCTACCCCTCTAGCCTCATATCATCCCATCTTGTTCTTGTACACCTTCTTTTCTGAAAGATGCTACCCTCCTGTACCTTGTTTATACCCGACGTACTTGAATGTCTCTGTCATATTCTCACTCTCTCGCTCCTCTTCTCCAGGGAATACATACTGAGGTCCTCTAGTCTTTCCCCGTATGACTTTTGGTACAGTCCTTGCACCATTTTTGTTGCCCTTCTCTGGACTGCCTCCATTTTGTCTATGTCATTATGGAGATGCAGCCTCCAGAACTGGACACAGTACTCCAGATTAGGTCTCACTAGTGATTTGTACAGTGGCATAACCACTTCCTTTTCTGCTGGTGATAACTCTCTCCCTGTGCACCCTAGCATCCCACGGGCTCTCCCCACAGCCTTCTCACATTGTTTGGTTACTTTCAGGTAATCAGACATGATTCCCCCCAGGTCCCTTTCTTGACTGGTGTCACCAGCAGGAAGAGGAAGGTGATGCTGCCCCTATACAGATCGCTGGTAAAGCCTCACCTTGAGTACGGTGTCCAGTTCTGGAGACCACATCTCAGGAAGGACATAGAAAAAGTGGAGGCAGACCACAGGAGGGCAACTAAAATGGTGCAGGATCTGCATCATAAACCCTATAAGGAAAGGCTTAAAAAAGCTAAATATGTATGTAACCCCCCTGCAAATGGGGGTTCCCAAAAGACTTCCAGGAGCTTGCTTGAATGCTCCAAGCCTGAATGGTGTTTGGCATTTAAGCCATTTATCAGTGAGTGTTTTTAGAACCTCTGGTACTGTCTTTAAGAGCTGTCTGCTTGCAGACATAATTAGTTTGTATGGGGACTGTGTGTTTCTTTGATTGAGTACCACTCAAGCTGCTGCCAATTCACTTCATTTTTGCAGTCACTAGGAGTGCAAAGGGAACCTATCTGAAAGATGTAACTGTTTGCCAGAAATTATTTAGAGTAATAATGAAATTACAGTTTGTCTAACCTGCTTTTTGCAGTCAGAACTGTGTCTGCTAGTTCCCATTCTAGTTTTGAACTGCTGAACTGGACCAATCAGTGTGGGGTAAGCTAGCTCTAAAATGGTGCCTTGGACAAATCAGAACTTGACTCATAATCTGAGCCAGCCACAAGAGGATTGTATGGGCAGTGACTCTGGAGATGTAGTTTAGACTTCAGTGCCTTTTTGGACCAACAGCAGCAGTCTATTGTGAGTGACAGCCAATCCAGTCAAGAACTGGGAGGAACTCAAAGGAAGTGCCCGGTTTTGTCGGTTGGAGTTTCAGTTGAGCTTTGGCAGTGAAGAAGGAAGGAGCCCTGTGCTTTTTCAGTGTGCAGTTTTAGTCAAAAAACGTGTGTAAGGCCCAGAGTTCCGGTCTGCAGCTTGTGTAACAGCTTGTTAGGACTGAATCCGTCCTGTGAAAAGAATCAAAGGATCTCTGAAGAGTAGAAACCAGGCTCACCCTGTAGAAGACTGGAGGAATTGCTGAAAATTGCACTCGGTCTGTCAGGAACTGAATCTGCTGTGTGTTCTCCCGGGTGTTGTGCAGTAATTGCGATCGGGATACAGATGCAGCCTGCCTGGTATAGTGCTTTCTTTTTTATGGATGTGTGAAGAGGTTTGTGTACCTCAAGTGAGCCCTGCTGACATTGAAGGACCCTATCTTATTTGGAGGTCGTGAGTACTAATTCAGGGTCGCTCCTGTTGAATTGCACATTAAATCCAAATGGAATTACTGTACTGCTGACTGTTTAATTCTCCTTTTCTCTGTGTGAAAGGGCCCTACCAGCTGCCACGGTTTGGACTAGCCACTAGGGCTTGGGTACCCAGGGACAGTAACTGATAGGGATAGGCCTGTGCACAGAGCCATAGGTAGATTATTAGAGTGATAAGCCAATTAACCTGATTTCCTGTCCTGTTATATCCCCCAATAAATCAGAGCTGCTTGTTTCAGCAAAGTTATACTGCCTGAGGTATTTGTCTATGTTAAAGTACTGTACTGTGATTGTTGCACTGTATCTCATTTCACAGGAGGTCCCAGTGCCGGAACCAGACCTGGGGGTAGTGTATATGAGAAGGTAATTCTGATATATTGTGTGGGCCACTAGTGGGAAGAAAGGGGGGTTGCAGTGTCCCAGAGGGCTGTGACCAAGTTAGTTTAACTATTGCAAACCCTGACCTCTGGGTGGAGGCACCCGCCATTGGATCCAGGCCCCTCAACCTGTTAGTGGCAAATCAGGCAGGGGTAGTAGCCCCTGGGATAGCGCCATCTAGGGGTTACATGTACAACCTGCAGAAGACAGGAGATACAACTGAGACCTTTAAATACCTTACAGGGGTTAATAAGGTACAAGGGGGGGTATTTTTCAGAGAAAAGTTCCTCTAGAACAAGGGGGGCACGCAATGAAGCTGAGGGGGTAAATTCAGAAGGGATGTGAGGAAGCACTTTTTCACAGAAAGGGTGGTGGATACCTGAAAACAACATCCAGCAGAGGTAGTGGGGGCAAAAACAGTGGTGGGGTTCAAAACTGCCTGGGGCAGGCACAAGGGAATTGTGGGGGCAAGGAAGGGAGGAGAAGAAATGGCACCGTAGATCAGCAGCAGATCTGCAGCAAAAAGTGAAGATTAAAAAAAATGGGCAGCGTGGGCCCAGCGGTCCTTATCTGCCATCACATTCTATGGTTTCTTACATTAACTTTATTGCGTGTACCAGACCCAGGGCTAAAACAGAGTTCGAAAGCTCTGCACAGTCATGGATGCCTGACACACTAACAGTTATGTTTAAATGTGCTTGTCACCATCAGCTCACTGCTTACATCAGCTAGCCACAGCAGTGCACACTCACTAACTGCAAACGTGGAACTTCTGGCTCATCACCATGGCAACCCACAGAATCCAAACTCCTGCTGGTTCTCAAAAAAAGAAAATATACAGGTAATATAAACTGAAACAAAAGAAAGAAAAGTAGTTACATAAGAACTTACTTTAACAGTAGATCTTCGAGAGGAGAGCTTGCAGCAAGCTACACCATAAGGACTATGCCGCCAGGCACTAGGAACCCACGGAAAAATTCATAGCTAGCACTACCCAGCAGGGACCGCCTCCTGATGTCGGACCGCCTCCGACGTCCGCCAGTGGTATAAATGGGACAGTCCCCGGCCACACCCCAGTTATCCCGCCGGGGACCCAGCTGACAAATCATAGAGAACTGAGGTTAGTGGAATACTCTACCTAGAGTAAGGAAAGAAAGGAGAAAAAAATTCCAAGGGGAAGGAAGGAGGGAGGGAGGGAGGGAAATAACGCCTGCTGCAAGGGCTCCTCTTGAAGATCTACTGTTACGGTAAGTTCTTATGTAACTGTACTATCGTACTTCGAGTGAGAGCCCTTGCAGCAGGCTACACCATAAGGACTGAGTACCAAGCAGTACTAAAATGATCATGGATGGACTGGGAGGTGGAAAACTGAGAAGAGGGAGAGGTTTCAGGACAATAGGCCTTGAAGTACCGCTAGCCCAAATCCAGCTCTCCGATGGGAAGCAATGTCCAGGCTGTAGTAATTCACAACGGTGTGCAGTGAGCTCCAGATAATTGCTGTGCAGATGTCTGCTGCAGAAACATTCCGAGATGCCGCAAAGAAGGCAGAAACACCCCTGGTGGAATGACCCTTAACTGAGCCCGGTAAGGGTTTGTTGTACTTACTGTAGCGGAAGGTGATGCAATGGACTAACCATCTGGACAAAGTCTGCTTTGCCACAGGTGCCCCTAGGATTCTTGGGCAAAGGAAACAAAAAGTTGGTCAGATCTTCTGAAAGTCTGAGAACGGTTAATGTAGTACCTGGGTACTCTATGTACATCCAGTGTGTGAAGGAGAGCCTCCATTTGATTAGTGTGCTCCGGATAATAAACCGGAAGGTTGATGTCCTGATTAAGGGTAAATTGGGACACCATCATAGATAGGAAATTAGGATTAGTCCTCAAGGACAACCTGTCTTTGTGGAAAATTAAATATGGCTCTTTAGCTATCAGAGCCTGAAGCTCAGAAGTCATCCGAGCAGAAGTGACAGCAACTAAAAACAGTGCTTTCCACGACAGAAAACATGGCTCGCAATCTGCAGCTGGTTCGAAGGGAGGTAACATAAGTTTTTCTAACAAAAACAAAAGATTCCAAGGAGGGATGGGTCCCTAATGGGAGGTTTAATATGAAGCATTCCCCTCAAAAATGTTCGGGCCAGATCCGTCTGGGCAACATATTCGCCATCCACCTGAATATGATAGGCAAAGATTGCTGACAGGTGTACCTTAATGGAGGAATATCGGAGGCCTGAGTCTGACAGGGAGAGGAGATATTCGTGGACAGCATTTAGAGGGCACAGAAGAGGGTCCAGACCCCGAGTGGAGGCCCACAATCAAAAGCACTTCCACTTCATGGTGTTGGTAGCCCTAGTGGAAGGTTTCCTAGCTGCAACCAAGACCTCGGCCACTCTGGGAGATACTCCAGAATATGCAGTGGCTATGTTTGCAGGTTCCAGGCATGCAGGTGTAGGGACCGGAGGCCTGGGTGACCCAACCTGCCCTACACTTGCGACAGTAAGACAGGACAAGGGCAGGGGAAATGGAGGTTCCACTGCCAGCTGCTGCAGTAGCAGAGACCATATCCAACGAGGCCAAAGCGGAGCTACGAGAATCATTTCCTCTCCTTCTGCTTGGAGTTTGAGCAGAACGCTGCAGGAGAGGAAAGGCATACAGAAACCTCCCTGTCCAACAGAGGGACATGCGTCTCACCAGAAAACACCAGGCCCATGATCGAGCGAGCAGAAACTGGGCAGTTTTGTGTTGCATGGGGATGCAAAGAGGTCCAGCTCTGGACGACCCCATCTTTGGAAGAGATCATCTGCTACAGACTGCAGGAGTTCCCATTCATGAGTCTTTGACCGAGACAGGCTTATGGCATTTGCTAAGGCGTTTTGGACCCCTGAAACATGCACCGCGGTGAGCATTAAGCCATGGTCTAGAGCCCAGAACCACACGGTCATAGCCTCCTGGCAAAGAGGATAGGAGTGAGTTCCCCCTGCTTATTGATGTAGTAAATTACAGACGTGTTGTCTGTCTGCACCAACGGGGGGCCTGGACGAAAGTCCAGGAGAAACACTTGTAGAGCGTATAGAACCACCCTCATCTCCAGAATATTGATGTGAAAAGAGAGTTCTAGAGAACATCATGCCCCTTGAGTCTGATGGCTCTGAAAATGGGCTCCCCAAACTAGGTCTGAGGCGTTGGTTGTGAGAACCTGTAAAGGGACTTCTCTCTAACAACAGATCCCGGACTCCAGATTTTGTGGCGAGAGCCACCAACAGAGTCTGTATAACTGTTCTGGAGATCAAGACCGGCTGCTCGAGATCATCCTCCCTTTGGTCCCAATGCACTCTGAGAGTCCACTGAGGGACCCTCATAAACAAACGTGCTGAGGGAACGGTCACTATGGCTGCGGCCATATGGCCTAGGAGCTGGAGCATGGGCTGAGCTGGGACCCGGCGAGCAGCTGAAACTTTGTGGGCCAAAGAGCGAAGGTGTACTGCCCTCTCTGGCAGGAGGAAGGCCTTCCCTTGCTCCATGTCTAGGACTGCCCCTAGGTACTGTAACCTCTGATATGGCATCGGGAATGACTTGGCCATGTTTAGGGTGATCCCCAGGGAGCTAAACCAGCCGAGAGTGTCTTTTAAGGCTGCCAGAAGCCAATCATTGAGGTAAGGATAAACAAAGTGTTCCTGTCTCCTTAAAGCTGCTGCCACCACTGCTAGGCACTTTGTGAACACACATGATGCTGAGAAAAGGCCCGAAACTGGAAGTGCCTTCCCTGAAAAGCGAACCTCATGTGAGCTGGAAGCACCAGAATATGGAGGTGGGCATCCTGCATGTCCAAGGGGCAGAACCAGTCCCCCTGATGCAACATGGGAAGAATGCCCGGCAAGGTGACCATCCTGAACCTCTTGCTAATTATTCAAGAGGCTCAGGACCAGAATCAAGCGCAGGTCCCCCATCTTCTTGGGAACCAAGAGAAACAGGAGTAGAACCCTTTTCCCCCACTGTGGAGATGGAATGGGTTCTGTTGCCTTCTTGTCTAGTAAGGACTATACCTCCTCCCAAATGAGCTCGGCGTGGGAGGGGGAGTAGGTGATATGGACCAGGGGATTGTCCAGGGGGCATCTGCAGAAATCCCAGCACATGACCCTGCTCCATCAACTGGAGGACCCACGTGTTGTTGGTGATGGAGATCCATCCATCAAGGTAAAGCGAGAACCAACCTCCTACTGCCTCTGCCCTGGGACTCAGCAAGGGGCGTGGAGTCGGGCAAGGAGTCAGGTGTGGGAGCCCGGGGTGGGCAGGGAGACCTGGGAGGGTCTGGTGTTCCTAGGTCCCTGTACTCCACCAGATTGAGAGGGAGCTTTATGGCGAAAATTGCCTCTCTGTTGCTGTCCTTCAGGTTTCTGCCCTCCCTGGAGACAAAACTGGTGACGTCTGCCAGAGGTCTGACCCGATCTGTACAAGTGATGCACAAACTGGATGGCCTTACCCAAGTTCTGGAGGTCAGAAATCATCTTCTCAATGTCCGGGACCAAATAGCACGGACCCATGGAATGAGGCATCAATGATGGCATCCTGAAGGTCCTACCTAAATCCAGAAACCCAGAGCCAAGAGTACCTCTGCATACAAACCCCTGTGGCTGCTGCCCTGGCAGCCGTGTCCACCGAATCATAAGATGACCTCAAGGCGTATTTCCCCACATCGAGACCGGGCTGGAGAACGTCCAAGAGCTCCATTTTGTGGTCAGAATCGGGCTGATGCATTGCAAGCTCGATTGCCTTGTTCTGGTACTGCACCATGTGTGCCAAAAAATTGAGCGAACAGATGGTGCAGGTGGTCAAAGAGTAAACCTTCCTGCCGAACTGGTCCAGTCTCTTGGATTCCTTGTCCGATGGTTGGAAGCTCATGTGCCGAGGTTGTCTGGTCCTGCCGTGGGCAGCAATCAGGACAACTGAGTCCACCTTGGGCTGTTATCCAAGGAATGGCTCATTCATTGGGGTATGGTACAGCTTGTCAGCCTTCTTAGACATAGCGGAGGCCATTGAAGAGTGCCTCCAGGCCAGCCCGGTAGCATCCTGAAAGGGGGCTACCAAGGGTGGGACAACTAGAGGTTTGGACTCATTCATACCCAGGAAATGAGCCAACCTCTTTCTTTCTGGACCAAGATCCTCAGTTTCCCATTGGTTCAAAAACTGGACGGGACGCATCACGTCCAGGAAGGTGGGATCATCTGGAGAGGAGTGGGGCGAATCCCCCGGAGGGTCAGGGTTGTGGGGAGGAAAGGAAAACGCCCCTGAAGATCTAGAGGAGCCAGACATGTCCGATGACCTAGAGGAAGATCTGGAGTAGGAATGCTGGTGCCTCCTCCTACTTTGCCTGGAGGATGATCTAGAACTGCGACTGCATTGTTTAGGAGACCTGTTGTCCGATTGGGAAAAAGCCCTGTCCTGAGGGGGCGGTGACCACAGAGGTGTCTTCAGGGGGACTACGGGTGGGTTTGGAACCTGGGGTTCCTTGGGGATGATGTCTTTTCTGACTGTCACCCACCAGGAACTGAAAATGTCTTTGACCTCAGACAGACAGACCATGGCTGGAGCCGATGGGCCTGGCATCTCAGACCTGTTGTCAGGGTTTTCGGGTGGTGGACTTGACAGCTTGTAGGGAGCTGATGTATGCTCGAGTGCTTTTGGTTTCTCTGGCATCTGGCTCTTAGATGGCGTTGGAGCTGACGGCAGGTCGACTAGCTGACCTGATGTCTGACCTCCCGTCGTCAGTGGGTTGGTCGTCAATGTAAGCCTCTCCTTGGCTAGTGGCTGCTCCCCTTCTAGTGGAAGCTTGGGGGTTGCGGGCGGCGGGGAAGACCCTGAAGGCGAGGACGCCAAGGATGTTGGGGTGGAGCACTGGGAGTCTGACGCCTGATGCTCTAAAGAGCTAGCGCCAGGGTGAGACTCCAGTTCCAAATGCCGCTTCTGGTCGTAGGGTCCAGCTGGATGATCCGACGATGAGGAAGAGGCCTTCGCCTGATGAAGGGCGGCATGATGGCTGTCGCCCACCCTTTTGACGGCAGGATCCCTGGTCTTACACCCGGAGGAATGGCTGTAGGGTCTAAGACTAAGGGAGGGGGCCGAAGGCCCAGACTCCTAGAAACATAGCCTGATGTGCGCACCAGCACCAGGGGTTTCAAGGTTGGCAACCCTGAGTAAATTTGGGTTGGTGGCGGAGCAGAGTCTGACCTCCCACGAGAGGTGGGACTGGAGCTGGCTGTTTTTCTGTGCGGAGACCTGGATCGGGAGTCTAAACAGGTGTCCTTCTCCTGATGGTGATGTTTCCCACTGGACTTTTTCTCTCTTGATTTATGGGAAGTCCCAAATCCTGAAGAAGGAGGGGATCCTAGGCCTGACGACTTTTGCATGGTGGCCAGTTGTTGTTCTAGGAGAAAAGTCTTCAAAGTCTTCAGTCAACGTATGTGAGTCTGGCGGCTGAAATTCCTACAGTACAGGCAGGAGTTGGCGTTGTGGTCTAGCCTAAGTAGATGAGGCAGGCCGAGTGACCGTCTTGGGCTGGGATTTGCTTCCCACATGAGCACTTGGATTTCAGTCGCTGACTGGAGGACAACGGAGAAGACAAGCACCAAATTACGGTAAAACGAAAGACTAAACTTTGTAGAAAAAAGTGCTTCGAAATGGCATTCGACTGTTAGCAGCAGGCATCCGTGTAGCCGATGTGAATGGATTGACGGTGGGAAAAGAACTGGGGTGTGGTCGGGGACCGCCCCCTTTATACCACTGGTAGACATTAGAGGCAGTCCCCACTGGGTACTGCTAGCTAAGAATTTTTCTGTGGGGTCCTACTGCCTGGCGGCGCAGTCCTTATGGTGTAGCCTGCTGCAAGTGTTCCCACTTGAAGTAAGATCTACGAAAACACATAGGTGATCTATAATAAGTTTACTGGTCATGTAGGAGGGCCTCTTATGGATATAAGAGAGTCACCTCTTGCATTCTTATGACACCAGAACTGCTCGCCTTTGGTTCGAGTTCTCTTGTCCTAAAAACACGTGAGGCGACACTCATATCCATAATAGGCCCTTTAACATGACCAATAAACTTACACTGCAAACCCAGCAACTAGAAATAATTAAGATGGTACCTAGATACTGGTGCAGTACTGTCCACTGTTAAGGAACTGAAGCACAAATTACAATGAGAAATAAATGTATAAAATGGGTAATAAATTAATAAAATGGGTAACATGAGGGTTCCTTAGCCTCCCCCCCCCCACAGTGAGTGACATCAGCGAGCTACCTGTTAGTAAAGGATGATCGATGGTCTGTCAGCACCACACCGGGAATATTGCGGGCTCTCAGGAAGCGCTGAAATGAGCAGGGTGGGAGGGGCTGTGAGCTCCCTGGCTCCTCAGTGGTAATGCTGGTACCCATGGTGCTATTCTTCAGGGCGCCAACCAACTCCTGGACCTGCATAAAGGAAGGGAGAATTCACAGAGAAATTAAACATCATCAGTGTCAGTGGCTCAGTAGGTAGCACACTCGCCTCTGAGGCCGGGAGATCATAGCGCTGTGGGTTCAGTTCCCACATCTGGCACTTGAGTTAATATCCATATATTGACATTGTAGTGCAGCATGAGCGGGGTGCTGCACTTCTGAGGTGCCGTCTTTTGGGTGAGACGTTAAACCGAGGTCCCATCTGCCTGGATTGTTGGTAGTTCAGGTGGATGTTAAAGATCGCATGGCACTTATAGAAAAAGTATAGGGAACTTTCCCTGGTGTCCTGGCCAAATTTCTCCCATTCACTAAAAATACCACCAACAGCTTAATCTGGTTCGGTTTCAGTTGCTTACCATCTGTATCCCCGCCCCCCGGTTGCCCCTGAAAAGGGGACTTCTAGGCCCAGTGGGCTAACCGGGTCAACAAAATTCAAAAAATAAACAAAAAAAAAAAAAACTGGTGCTGCTGACACATTAGCACACCAGGACATCTGGATTCAAACTCAGATCCTTTGGATGCAGCAGAATCAACATACCAATAAACAAGGCACAAAGATTCAAAATCAGAGTCCCTGGTGCAGCAGGATCGGCACACTAGTGAACTAGGGTGCTCATATTCAAACTCGGATCCTCTGGATGCAGCAGGATCAACACAGCAGCGAACTACAGCTCCTGAGTGTTGTAGACTCAACACACTAAGGCACCTGGATTTAAACTCACAGTCCCTGAATACAGCAGGATAAACACACCAGTGAACTGGGGCCCCCGGAGTGACGCTCAGATCCTCTGGATGCAGCAGGATCGACACACTAGGGGCACCCAGATTCAAATATTAAGCATCTAGGGACAGTATTATCGAAACACCAGCACACTATGGTAGCAAGATTAATACTCACAGCCACTGAAAGTAGTAGATTTAACACACAAACACCATGCTGCTGCATATAAACCCAGCTAGGTTACAAAACAAACTGCACTGATGCCATGCCTGTAGCAGATATATGAAATGGTGGCATACCCGTTCATTAACTGTGTCATTCTGGCGTGAGACAGGGTCTGTGTGTATCCACAAATGTCCACGGTCCTGCACTGCAACCTGGAAATCAAATGATAATGAACTGCCAATATTAGTGAAGGTGAGAGCAAATCACAAAGGTAAGAAACATTAGAGTGAAAGAGAACAAGAGAAAAAGAGGCAGAGAAAGAAAAAAAAACAGAAAGAAAAGAGGGATAAAGAGGATGGCAGGCTAAGGGGAAATGTGAGGAAGTTTTTCTTTATGGAGAGGGTGGTGGACACATGGAACAGACTGCAACAGGAGGTGGTGGGAGTGAGCACAGTAGGAGGTTTTAAACATGCATGGGACAGGCATAAGGGTACCTTAGAGGTGGGAAGGTGGGGTGAAAAGCCATTGACCAGTTAGGGTCAGAGGCCACAAACTAGTGTAGGGCTTTTGGGCAGACTGGATGGGCTTGGCGGTCCTTATCTGCCAACAATTCCTAAGTTTTGATGTTATATAAAGAAAAAAAAAAGAGAGGAGAAAAGTTGGTTACTTACCACCAACTAGATCTTAGGAGAGGTCTCCATAGAGCCATAATACATTAGACAGTAATCTGTCAGCATCAGGACCTTGCGGGAAGTTTTCTTAATGATGGGGCTGCCCGTGTCAACATATCTATGTCCACGTCAGCAGCGCGCAGCATTGTCTATACATTGTGGGCATGACTCAACCACTACCATTTCCTGCTATCACTGAACAGAGCTCTGAAACATCAACTAACAGCAGGATTGGGGCTGGCCTCACCAATCATGAACAGAGAAGCAGGGGGAGTGATGCCTACACTGCCCACCACATAACTGGGAATGCAGATATCAACAACACACTCTATAGGCAGTGTCTCACCAAGCAGCTGAAAGCAAAGGTCTGCCAAACGAGGGGAGACAGAAGGTGGGAAAAAGGTATGGCTCTATGGAGATCCTCTCAAAGTTCTACTGGTAAGTAACAAATCTGCCTTCTTCAAGAGCATCTCTACAGAGCTATAACATGTTATGGACGACTACCAAGCAGTATCAACCCCAACCAGGAGAATGGTGAAATGGTGAACCCACTGGCCACTCGAGAAAGTAGGCCTTGCAAGACTGCAAGGCCAAATCCAGCTCTCCTCTGGGAGATTAGATCCAGACTGTAAAGCCTTGAAAAATGACAGCTCCTGTGCCAGGCAGCAGTCCTTCAGATGCTGGCAATGGAAACAAGGTAATACAGGCTGTCATGCCTCTGCTGGCACACCCTGTAAAAGTACCAGGTAGGCCCTGCCCTGCCTATCTGTGTAAGCAATAAGACACGATGGGGTGTGCATTAGACAGTTCTAATGCACGGCTAGGGGCGTAGTGAGCATGAGGCCACAAGCCAAGTGCATCCAGTCTCCTAGCCGTGCATTCGAACTGTCTAATGCACATCCCCGGAGTGGCTTATTTTGCGTTTATAAAATGGGCCTGTGTATTCTAAATGAGGGTTCTAGTTTTAGCTGTGCATTAGACACATCTAATGCATGGCTAACAACCAATCAGATTGCTTGAAATCATTTGCCCATTTTATAAAGCAGAACAGGACACATGAGAGAATCTATTTGGGGAGGCACTGTTTTGAAACAAGAATACACCTGGTGCCGGTGCCAAAGGAAGCAAACAGATGGAAGGACAGGGCACAGTCCTTCGTATGATCCTGGTAGTGCCAGATCTGCATCAGCCACAGGGATACCACCAGAATCATGCTCGCTAGTTCCTGTCTGAGCTTAGGACTCTCGGTGAGGGGCAGGACAGGACAGGCATAGAGAAATCTCCCTTTCCACAAGAGGAACATTGTATTTTGCGAAAAACCTTCCTCAATCGTGAGCAAGAAAGTAGAAAAATGGCAGTTTTGCATTGTGTGGGGATACAAAAATGTCAAACTCTAATGTTCCACACGAGCGTATCCATGCTGGATAGTTCAAGGACCCATCTGCCTGTGTTCACTGTCTGCCACTGATGCAGAAACAGAGAACATGCCCCCACGTTAAGTCTCTGACGGGGGATATAAAGGTGGAAGTAGAGTCATAAGGAGATGGAGGGTGCTTGATGACCCCCTTCACCATGTAATTGGGGGCTTTTTAAGGGCCCCCCAAACTGCTGCTTCTGGGGTGCATAACCATACCTCTGATCACAGGGTGTGCAGCTGGGACACCTCCTGTGAAAGGAGACACTACCACAGTCATGCTGCGCTGTCAATCAGACCTAAAAGACTGAATAGTCCACACTTACTACTTTGAGATCTCAAGCTCATTCAGACTGGTTTATGCCTCTGAACCAAAGAGCTTGTGGCCCTGGAAAAGGGCATTCAGGACTAACTGCTGCATGTAATGGGCAAATCCTGCAGCATGGAGCCAGGACTGTGACAATGTCTGCTCTGGTTACAGCATCTCATGCGTTATAAATGGGGTTAACGGGGTACTGTGGAGTCTCTCTCAAATAAGAACAAGCACTAGGACTGAGAGCATGCAATGAAACTGAAGGGGTGGGGGAAATTCAAGGGTAATGGGATGAAATAATTCTTCACTGAACGGATACTGGATGCCTGGACTAGATTGTCAGCGGAAGTGGTGGAGGCTAGAACAGTGGAGCGCTTCAAGCATGCATGGGACAGACAAAGGAATATACCACGGTTGACGGAGACCAGACAGGGTCTGGGGAGATAGAAAAGGTAGGGAATGCCTGGGCAGACTAGGTGAGCTAAGCATTCCTTTTTCACTGTCAAATTATATGTTTCTAAATGGATCTCCAGAGATGCTTACCGGCTTCAGAGCTCTGTGGCACACATCTAAAGACTTCTGCCTTGTTTGGTCTGCCAGACATACTGCTGACAAAACATATCTCCCTCCACATGTCGTTCTGACAGTTTGTCAGATATGCTTGGTAATGGGATTGTACTCCTCATCCTCCTCTTCAACTAGGGGAGGAGGTTGTGGTGTCAAATGCCTGTCAGGAGGGGCATGAGGAGGTACAGCAGGACTAGTCAGCAAAAATGGAGGTGTTGGCTGAGAAGTGACCTGCATCGTCGACTGCGTCAGACTAGGTACTGTAATAATCACTTTTTATCAAGTTGTAGAATTCTGTCAGAACTGCACCTGGAACAGTGACGAGGGCTAAAACAGTCTAGGACGATGGGGCTGCTCCTATGTCAGAGTCAGCAGGACTGTATCAGTTGATGGCAGTGACATGACAGCGCTCGAGGATGCAGTTCCAGAGGTGCTACTGGGAGGCTGCAGAACCTCTGACATTGCCTGTCAGTGGCTGAACCCGCCTGTTTCACTGGCAAGCTAGACAAATCTTTGGACTTGTCAGCCATCTTGGAGAGCGGGAATCTGGATCCCTCATGGGCAGGGAAAGCAATGTGGGCTCACCATTTTTCACATCATGGGATAGGCCTGAACAACACAAATACAAACCCATGGATGTCTGCAGCAATAATGGCAAAAAAGTGTCTTACTCAGAAATGACATACAACAGTAATTGTCGATTCCCTAAGGATTAGCAGCCAGAAAAAAATTCTGGCAATACACATACAGCAACACATCTACTGGTCCGATGTTCATTTCTTTTTCTCCCACCACTGAGAGAGTGAAGTGCTTAGGGCCCACCCAGGTCATACAGGTGACACTGTACAATGCCAAAATGCACAAAGGCACATGGGAAAACCAGCCATTACAAAAGCTTCAACAGACAAATGTCACAGAAAATGTTAAAACAGAGAGAAAGGAGGCAGTGAAGAAGACCTGGTACCTGGCTGAGCTCCACAAAGGCCTCGATGTTTTCCAGTTTCAGGAAGAACTTGCCCTGCTCCATGTTGTAAACCATCCTCGAACTGCCAATGTAGTCAAAAGACTCCTGGAGGGACAGTGAATGCAATAACTAAATTACATCTAGGCAAACATGGAGAAATGAAGGATCACAAAGTACCGTTTTCACACATCAATGACAACTGAAGGAAAGCTGAGCACCACCTTTCAGGCCGACACATACTGCACTGAAATACTGTTTTCTTAATTGCATTCTTTATTCTTACTATTATTCATAATTAAGATGAAGTGCAGCTACACCAGACTACCTCGACAAGCTGACTCCTCAGAGCCAGGGCCTACTCTGCTATTTCTATGTACAAATTTATTTAAAAATGTTTGGCCAAAAGCACACTAAGCTGAACCTTGTTTCCAGGTGTGACCTGGGGCAGGACAGCACGGGATAAACACACACTGCGGAAAATCACAATACAGCATATACAATTGATTAACAAAATCTGAAAAGAAGTCACGAGGCCAATGGCTAAGTGGCATTATGACCTCATTAGCTAGCCCCTCTCCTGAGACAGCATTATTTCTCAAGTACAGAGTATTTTCCTAGTGCTTATTTTACATAAATGGTTGAGACAAAGTTTGCAGTGCAGAAATATCTTTATTTTATGCATAGTTAACTGAATCATAATTTGCTGTTAATTGCTAATTGTTAAATTTTAAAATGTTACTATGGTATACAACATTAATTATTGTAGTATATATGGATTTAAAGAGCCAGTGTACTGCCTAAAATTAATATTAGTTTTTTAAAAGTAGTCAATTACTCCCGTTTATATATGAGGTGTTTTTTCTTTTCCTTTTGGTCAATTAGAAGATTTTTAACCTGATGTTAGTAGGTGTGGTCTGGGGGAACAGCATTCTGCCTGGCAACTGACATTATCTAGTTCTATTTCCCCAACTGTCTCATCAGCATTGTGACCTCACTAATTGTAACATCACAGCTACTTAGGAAGAAAAAAATTACTTACCATAGTAATCTTGTTTCTTCCAAGGGAATCTTACTGTATTCTGACAAATGCAGTAGGGTCTCACCATACGACTGCCCCAGAACCGAAATGGTGGAATACTAGGCTTGAGCTAGGTTTTTAAACCACTGTCCCTGGTTGTACTTCCTGCAACCGTCAAAATTCTTACGGAGTAGCCAGCCCAGTGGCACTGAGGTGCTGGACGCCACACCTTGCACCATGCTGGCAACCCGGGTTTTGCCTCGAGCTCGGGCTGCAGGGGGTCAGCTGGGGGGGGGAGGAGCCGATCGAGCTGCAGGTGGGCAGCTTTCCCCCTCGGTGAGTTGAGGAGGGTTTCCTTGGTGCTTGGCTGCCTCCTTGTGGAGGCTGGGCGGAAGCGCCACATCGAGGTACCCTGCCGTTAGGCTAGGGCAGGGAGGAAGAGACTGTCACTGGAGACGCGGTGCGCATCTGCGCCTCCACATGCATGCGCTACCGCATTCCGGGGCCTTGGGTAATGGGGAGAAAATGAGGAAGTTATGGGGGTCACGGCAGGATGAAGGCTCCAGGCTGACTCTGGGGATCTGCTGGGACACGTAAAGTATAGGTAAGTGCCTTAACGACCCCAAGAGTTGGTGAAGGCTGGTGGACATAAGCGGTGGCCCACCGTGGAAGATAAAAAGGGCTGCCTGGACCAATCTGGAGCAATGAGAATCACTGTTGCTGGCTGAGTCCTGATCTTGTTCAATACTCTCAGTAACAAAGGGAATTGGGGAGGAGATACAGAAACTTCGCTGTCCAGTCCAGCAGCAGTGCATCTAATGGCACTGTGCCCACCAAAGGAAGCCTGCAGCAGAACTGTAGCAGCTGGTGGTAGGTTGGAGCTGCAAAAAGGTCCACTTCTGGAGTGCTCTACCTCCTGCAAACAACCTGCAGAACCTGCGTGTTGAGTGATCATTCATGATGATTCTGACTGATCCTGCTGAGAGCATCTGCTAGGACATTGTCCTTTCCTGGTAGATGGACCGCTGAGACACAGTGATTCAAAGGGAGTAAGCTAAGCTCCAGATTCTTATGGCCTCTGAGCACAGTGGGTTTGACCTTGTGCCCCTTTATTTGTTTATACAGTACGTGGTGGTTATGTTGTCTGTCCTGACCTGTACCACCTTGCCCTGAAGCACTGTGGCAAAGGACTGTATGCCCAACAAGACTGCCGAGTTCCAACAGGTTTATGTGCAACAGTGCCTCCTGTTTAAGTCACGTACTGTGTGCAGTGTGTTCCCCCAAGTGGGTGCCCCACCCTAGTAAGGAGGCGTCTGTCGTTAGAATTAGTGAAGAGGGTTGCTGCAAGAATGGCACACCTTGCCTGAGGTTGCCCTGTTCTTGCCACCACTGTAGTGCTTGAAAGAAAGTTCATGTAACTGGCACTAGCCTTGACAGAGAGCCCCTTTTCTGGGACCAATGGGATTCGAGGTGAAACTGAATGTCTCTCATTTGGAACCTGACACTGTTGCTGTTGATGCCACCATGTGCCCCAGCAGCTATAAGAAGTGCCTTGCTGGCCTGGAAACATGCAGCTGGAAGGAACTGGCTAGCTGTACCAGGCTATCCGCTCTTCCTTGAGGAAGGAATGCCTTTCCTTGTGAGGTATCCAATTCTGTTCCTATAAACTCCAGGAGCTGGACTGGTTCCAGCACGGACTTGTTTTGATTCACTAGGAGCCCTAGTGACTACAGAGTATTCTATGTGACTACCAGAACATCCCTGACCTGCTGAGGGGATTGACCTACAGCTAGCCAGTCATCCAGGTACGGAAACACTGTTACACCTTTTCTCCTTAGGTGTGCCACAACCACTGCCAAGCACTTTGTGAACACCCTTGGAGCAGAAGTCAAGCCGAAGGGCAGAGCCCTGAACTGATAATGACCTGATGGCAATCTGAACCCGAGGAACATTTCTGTGGGATTGCCTGATGGGGATGTGAAAGTAAGCATCCTTTAGGTCCAGAGATGCCAACCAGTCTCCTTACCTTAATCTTAGGAGAATGGTTGCCAGGGTCGCCATCTTGAACTTTGGCTTTGTCAAATGCCTCTTTAAGTGTCTGAGATCCAATATGGGTCGCCACTCCCCGTTTTCTTATACTGTGAGAACAGGTTCTATTGCTCTTTGCAATAGACGGTTGGTTACTTCCTCCTCCAACAGAGCTGTTTCTGATGAGGTGGCAGATCTGAAAAACTGTGTCCTCAGCAGGTGAATAACCTTGAAGCTGAGAGCAAGACCCCGGCCCACTACCTCCGAGACCCACTTGTCTGTGATGAAGCCTGGAGGTAGTGGGC
Source organism: Neoceratodus forsteri (assembly GCA_016271365.2). Taxonomy (NCBI): domain Eukaryota; kingdom Metazoa; phylum Chordata; order Ceratodontiformes; family Ceratodontidae; genus Neoceratodus; species Neoceratodus forsteri. Next base: position 75,787,102 of record CM028133.1, on the reverse strand, counting down.
CAGGATGCCCCCAACTGGAGATGGGGAGGTGACCCTGACAGGCACATCAGGGGTTCTGTTTTGCCTGTGCAGCAGGCTGTGGGCTGGGGCCAGTACGACTACTGCCCCTTGTCACCGTGCGTGCGTTCAGGATACACAATATCAGGGATACCACAAGTCAGGTGCACAAAAAAACACGATTGCATTTATCATTTTATTTTCATCAAGCAAAAATGACAGAAAATAAGAAAAATTGGTTAGATAAAATAAATCAGGTGACAAGTGCTTTGCTTCAGCAGTGTCCAAGGCTCTTTCTTCAGCCTAACTGTGATAGCACACACTACCAGGAAATCTTTAGCCTTCCTCAGTCTCAGTCTAAAACCAAAAACTAACCCATTTCAGAACTGAGTTTCAGCTTTTATAGTCTTTCCGGGAATTAGGAAAATTCCAATAATCAGAAAACATAAAATTAGCCACTAGAGGCCACGGTTGCTTCATAGAGAATAGTTCAGATAGCACCTGCAGGTTTGTTTACACCATTGGGAAAGGTCAGACCCGAGGTCAGAACATTCTGTACTCTCCAACTCTCCTGCAGGAACATGCTGTCTGCAGTACAAGATATCTTAGAAGGGCAGCTAACATCTTTAAAAAAACAGGCACAAGCTTTTGTTGTATCAAAACAGTTCTATTATAGCAAGCCAAGCAGCACATTGGACATTATACAAAACATATCATATACTCTGCTTGGGGGAGGGGGTTTCAATTTATCTCAGGGGTGACCACTATGACAGGGGTCACCCTGTCACACCCCTGCCTCCAAAATACTCTCTCTGCTGCGAATAGGCTGGGAAAGCCTGAGGCTGGAAAAAAGTTCTGTATTGGGTTCTACCCCTACCACCCCTACTTTGGTATTTGTGGGGTGTGGACGCCTTTTCTTTAGCAGCTGCACTTTTGTAAGCAGCCCTGCACGCGCCCATTTTGTTTTCATGTAAGCATCTGTTTGCTCCCAAAACAGAGATGTGGGCTCACAAGGAAAATTCAAGGCTTTTGTTTGGATATCCTGAGTTAGATTAGAACTCCTGAGCCAAGCGAACCTCCTCAGAGACACTGAAGTTGCCATCCGCCTAGCTGCAGTGTCACTGGCATCCACTGCCATCTGAAACTGATACTTGGAAACTTCTATGCCTGGTTTGGCAGCCTCTGTCAGATCAGATGCCATGGGCGCAGGAACAGCCTTAACAATCTCCAATACTGTGTTCCAGTGATTTTTCTGGTATCGGGAGACAGATGCCATACAGGAAGCCTGCCTAATGGTCAGGGAAGAGCCCAGATAAACCTTCTTGGTCACAAAAGAAAAAATTACTCACCTCAATAATCTTCTTTCTTCCAAGGGGTCCTTTAGCATCAGTAACTTTAGCAGTTAACTGGCTAGGTGCAACTGCCCTGGAGCTATGCCTTTAAGAGAATTGTACTTAAAAGAGCTTTGGGCATTAGCCAAACAAAAATCAGGAGGAGAGTGAGCCGAGTGAGAGCAGCCTGAAGGCTTCAGAATTTTTGCAAAGGAAAAAGAGGGCACATGCCCCAAAAATGAATCAACAGGATTCAAAAACCATGCAGATGTCCAAAAAGAGGAAACAGAAAAACCACTAACATAAGGAAGAAACTCTTCAGTGAGACAATCCCAAATTTGGTAAGGGATCTGACAACAGAGCCCTTCTCTTGACAGGTAACCGGGAAGGAAGGGTGGAAACCTACTGATGCTAAAGGACCCCTTGGAAGAAAGATTACTGTGATGAGTAATTTTTTCTTCTTACCCCAGGAGTCCTTTAGCATCAGTAACTTTAGCAGACTACTGAGCAGTACCAAGTGGGAGGTGGGCAGAGAACCTACTTGGGGAAGGGACTCTGCAGAACCACCCTGCCAAATTTGTCGTCAGATTTGGTCTGCACATCCAAACTGTAGTGTTTCACAAAGGTGTGCACAGACTTCCAGGTAGCTGCTTTGCAGACATGCAGAAGGGGAATGTCCCTTGCTGCTGCCACTGAGGCTGCAGTGCCCCTAGTGGAGTGGGCTGCGAGCCCCACGGGGAGGTTGATGACCAGCCTTTTCGTAGCAGAATCTAATACAAGAGATCAGCCAGCAGGAGACTCTTCTCTTGGCAGCTGGTCTTCCTCTACCTACATCCCCGTAGGTGAAGAACAACTAAATAGAAGAGCCTCTGGACTGCCTAGTATGCTCTATGTAGTAAAAGAGTGCTCTTCTTATATCCAACCTGTGGAGGTTTTGCTCCCTGGGAACAGACTTCTCAGTGAAGACAGACAGAGAAATGGACTGGTTTAGGTGGAACTCCAAAACCCCCTTCGGTAGAAATTTCCTATTTGTCCTGAGCTCAATTTTATCATTGTGAGGAATGATGTAATTTGGCTCAGTGCACACGGCCTGAAGTTCTGAAATCCTTCTGGCAGAGGTAATGGCCACAAACTTGATATGAGCTATGGACATAGGCTCAAAGGGTGGTTTCATGAGCCTGTCTATGCAGAGGTTCAGGCTCCAAGGGGGAATTGGCTCCCTTACTGGAGGCTGAAGGTGCAAGAGGCCTTTGAAAAACTTCAACTATGGTGTGGGAGGGGGGCGCTATGGAGCCTGAGCAGACAAGACACGATTTCTAGGAGCTCTGTCAGATTTCCTTAAAATATATTCTAAAACTACTTTTTTCTATACAAAAGTTAGGAATCAGTTCCCAGAAGACAAACCTAACACCAAAGTTACAAATGGGTAATCTACCTTGCAACCGGGAGGCACAAATCAACCCAAAAGCAAGCAACATACAGCGGTTTCGCCTGCGACTTCGACTGGTCCCACCAAAGGCACCTCAGGTCAGGAATCGGGGATTGAAACAGTGCAATCCCTAGGCATCAAAATGAAGCAATTGATATCAACGGTTTCAGACCTGAATCAGAAGATAGACACTTTCACAACTACGGTCACGGTGGTGAAAACCACAATAGAGTGCCTGAAAGTTGAAATGCTCAAAGTGAAAAAAATAGGTGGCAACTTCAACTAGTGCTTCTGCGTCAGTAGTTAAAGAGGCGCAACATTTTCGAGCACAACTAAAAACCCTAGAAAACCAAACTAGAGCAGCAAACAGAGTACTGGGCTTCCCGGAGGGCGCTGAGGGAGACCATCCTAGGATGTTCATCAAAGAATGGCTGTCGGAAAAACTACTTGCTGAAGGAGTTCCAGAGGCCTTCTGTTTTCAGAAGGCATACAGAATTATGCCACGAGGGAGACTGCAGGCTGACAAGCCACCACAAACTCTCTTGGTGGTGACTGCAGGAATCGGAGAAAGGGATCGTATCCTATCCCTAGCTCGATTGAATGGCCCTCTTTCTTTCGAAGGAAAAACGGTGCACCTGTTCCCTGATATAAGTTGTGCAATGAGACAATGAAGGAAAAAAATTTGATGGTGTCCGTTGCACGCTGAAAGATCTTGGCATCACCCACTCTATAGTTTTTCCTGCTCATTTGAGGATTGTTCATCAAAGCAAGGTCTGGGCATTTTTTGATCCAGCGGAGGCCAGCAGATGGGCTGAAAAGATTCGAGCTACACAGGACAGGGCCAACTCAGAGGATGAGAACAGTGGGAGACACAACAGAGTGAAGAACTTACTTTAAATCTTCATAAATAAATTGTATTGCCCTAATAATACCTAAACACCGAATTTAAAAGCTTTCTATAGCTGCAAACGTTTGAGAATGTTTTAAATTTCAGTGAGCGCCTCTTACTGTGGGGGCTCATACGTTTGGGTAAGGGTGTTTCTTCATAGAATTAATGTATTCGGCATTATAGTTTTTTTTTGCTTTATGCCCTAAATTTGTAAGCCTTTATAAAGTGTGTTTTTCCATCTGAATTGTGTAGAGGAGAAGTGGAGGGAAATGGGCGTAGGATCATCATTTTTTATAGTTTATTAGGGTACGTGTCAATAGATGTAACCATAAAAGTTTATAACTTAGGACACGTGCATGGCAATACATTTCCCCAAGAGGGATAGTATATATTGGGACTTCATATTGGACATTTCTTTACAGGCTTAGCCATGCTGCTCATGGACTCCACTGTGGTAATTTTCCAGAACTTTAGATTCCTTAACAAGAAGCATGTTATTCCCCCGATGTTGTATCAAAATATAAGGGATGCATGAAAAATACGTTTAATTAACTGTGATTAAGGGGTGCTCTACCCCATTGGTAATTGCATCAAACAGGACTCTTATATGGAAACTATATTGATGTATTTCACTATAAAATAAAAATAAAGTTCAAAAATAAAAAAAATATATGGCATGGGGAAAAAAATGACTTTTTCTTTCCCACTGAAAGGTAGGCAAAACTGCGGCCAGGTGTATGTTGAGGGAAGATGGTTTCAAGCCTGACGCCTGTAAGTGTACCAAGTAATCCAGCAGCTGAGGGTCTGAAGCTGAAATGGGGTCGACCTTTTTGCTCTTGCACCAGAGGGAAAACCTTTTCCATTTGGCTGCATAAGTCTTCTTAGTGTGCGGTGTTTAGCCATTTTCAGTATCTTAAGGACCTGCTCACAGTACTGTGAGGATAGAACCAGGCCTTGAGGTGAAGAGAGTGTAAGTCTGGATAACGCACTCCTGTCTGAGGCAGGGTCAGAAGGCAGTGAGTTGGTGACAGGCGAATGGGCCTGCTGCAGGACAGAGAGAGAGAAGGAGAGTACCAGGCTTGCCTGGGCCAAGCCAGAGCCACCAGGATCATTGATGCAGGCTGTCGTCCGAGTTTCAGCAATACCCTCAGTAACAGGGGAAAGGGAGGGAATGCGCATAGGAACCTCCCTAACCAGTCCAGGATCAAGGCATCCAGAGGAAGTGTCCCCAGGACTGGGGGTCTGCAACAGTACTGAGGAAGCTGAAAGTTGAGGGAAGAGGCAAACAGATACACTTCTGGTGTGCCCCACTGCCTGAATACTGTGGCTAGTACTTGCTTGTTCAGAGTTCATTTGCTCTGGCCTTGGCTGATGTGACTCTGAGCATCTACCAGGGTATTGTGTTTGCCTGGGAGGTGAATAGCTGAAAGGCTGACTCCCAGGGAGAAGGCTAGAGACCAGAGTTTCAGAGCTTCCGAACAGAGTATTCCTGATCTGGTACCACCCTGCTTGTTTATGTAAAACATCGCAGTGGGGTTGTCTGTTCGAATTTGAACCACCTGTCCTTTTATGCTGGGAGCAAATGCTTTGAGAGAGCTAGAAATCTGCCACTGAAAGGAAACCAATTTCTTTCCTGTGGGAGGAAGGCATATCCTTTCTGAGTGTCCAGCATGGCCCCTATGAAGGTGAGCAGCTGGGTGGGTTCCAGGTGAGATTTCTTTAGATTTACCAGGAAACCCAGAGACTCCAGAGTACTTTCTGTAAAGAAAAGAGACTCCTTGACCTGGGAAGGAGAATTTGCTACTATGATCCAGTCTTCCAGACAGGGATAAAGAGCGACACCCAGTCTTCTGAGGTGTGCAGCTACTACTACGAGACACTTGGTAAAGACACTTGGGGCCAAGGACAGGCCGAAGGGCACTGCGGCAAACTGATAGTGACCCTAAGGAAGTTTGAATCTGAGAAACTTCCTATGAGACCTCCTTATGGGTATGTGGAAGTAAGTGTCCTTTAAGTCCAGGGAAGCTAGCCAGTCTCCCTGCTGTAAGGACTGTATGACTAGTGACAGAGTGACCATTCTGAATGTTTTTTCCGATGTTTGCTTAAATATCTGCGATCTAAGATATGTCGCCACTCCCCAGTTTTCTTCTGTGTCAGAAAGTACCCAGAATAGAGGCCCTTGCCCTTCTCATGGGCCGGGACCCTCTCCACTGCTTGTAGAGCTAGAAGGTTTTGTACCTCCAATTCCAACAGTGGAACCTGTGTTGGGGCAGAGGTCTTGACACCTGGGTATGCTTGAGGTCTGGCATCTGCCTGAACTGTAGTGGCAGATCTTTCTCTACTATCTCCAGAACCCACTTGTCCGATGTAATGAGGGACCAGTTCTGAAGATAGTGGGAGAGTCTGCCTCCCCCCTGGAAGTGGGGAGGCAACCTGGACACTCACATCGGGACTTAGACTGCAAGGCTGCCAACTGGGAAGAGGTAGCCCTCCTCTAGTCCTTCTGGTCCGGCCTCTGAAAGATCCCCTGTACTGAAAGAAGTTGGATTGAGGGATAAGGATTATAAGGCCTGGGAAAAAGCTTCGGCCCCTATTGCCCCTGGGTCGTGATCGCTGAGGGGCAGGATGCTTAGGTTTAGAGAAATGACTCTGCCAGGAGGCCTTGTACTCATCAACCTTTTTCATGCAGTCAGTCGTTCTGGAATCAAACAACATGTTTTGATCACAGGGAAAATCTATGGCCTTAGTCTGGGTGTCTGGGGTAAGACTGGTAGTTCTAAGCCAGGTGAAGCGTCTCAGAGAGATGGCCTGGGCCACTGCCCTAGAGGTGGCATCATTGCTGTCATCTGTCATGTGGAACTGGTATTTGGTAGCTTCCAGGTCAGTTTTTGTCATATCCACCAGCTCCGGCACCACAGAATCTGACCCACTGTGGGCAATGGCCAGGATGGACTTCCATAGGGCTTTATGATATCTGACTGTGAAAGCCACATACAATATAAGTCTGATTAGCAGGGAGGCTGTGGCATACATTTTCTTTGCTGTAAAGTCAATTTTCTTGGAGTCCTTGTCCGGAGGTAAGGAGGACAAGGAGACCCCAGCTTTCTCACAAGCTGCCTGCTGCACTATACTCTCGTGGCTAGGGTGTGCAGACAGGAACTCGGTACCCATTCTAGACAATCTATATTTTTTCGCACCCCGCTTGTCAACCCCTGCAACAGAAGTGGGGATCTGAAGCACTTTCATGGTGTTTTTTCGAAATGCCTTATAGACAGGGACGACCAGATTCTTGGGGGTTGAAAGATTTCTCATCTCCCTATAATCTTCATCCTCATCGACATCCTGGATGGGCTCCTGCATAGGGAGGTCCAGGGTGTCTAGCATATTTTGTAAAATGTAAACACAGAAGAGGATTCCTCCTGGTCACCGGGGGTCCCGCGACTCAAGGTCCTCAACATCCATGTCAGGGGCATCATAAAAATATTCTTCGTCATCTGCATCACCCTCACAGACTCCAGAGGAGAGAACTGTGGAAGAGTGCTTGCCAGTCCCAGTAAATATAGGCCCCCATCTTTTGTAGGGTCTGAAACAGTTGCCATGCTTTTGCCATGTTTTGCACAGATGGGAGATCTTGTGCAGACCTTGGTTGTATATGTTTTGTTTTTTCTTTATGCTTTAAGCTGCCTGTTGTCTCGTTATTGGTTCTCCCAGGAGGAACAGGAGCATTTTTTTCTTGACAGTGTTTATTTTTAGCCACTTCATCAGCAGCTTGATCAAGCTTCCTTTTTGCCATCACTTTTATTAATTTTTAATTTGTGAAGAACTTCATCAGCTCCTTTGGAAGCTTTATTTATTGGCTGGGATCTGGAGGCTTCACCACCACCCCTGCTTCCTTTTTAATATTACTTTTAGATGGCCCCTCATCAGTATGTAGCCTCTGATTTATCCTCAGCTATAATACTTAATAGGATTCTTTGCTACGTGCCAATTTAACAAAGCAAACCCAAGATCTGGACCACAAACCAGAGTACAGGCTTCTGTGAAATGCTGCGAAGCTAGTCCCGCCCAGTTTAATAAACTATTTTATAATGCCTTTTTTTTTTGTAGTACTGGGATCTATACCAGTGCCAATCTAATACAAAACCCAGTAATACCAGTCAACTGCTCACAGGTTTCTGTTGATGCTGTGAAGCCAGTCCCGTGACAGATGACACCTTTAGGTCCAGTTTTTATAGAATTATGGGATTCTCTGATAATGCCAATCCTCAGAGAACCCAGAGGCAACTGTCAAAGTCTGAAATCCAAATGGTTGCCTTGCGGTAAATCCCGCGAGGTCTGAGGTAAAAAACAAGGCAACAGACAAAAACTTGACGGTTCCTTCACAAATTATGCTAGAAAAGTGAAGAAACGTCAAAATTAAGCATCTGCGGTAATAAAAACGAATAAAATTTAAGCAGATGCAGTCAAAAGTAAGTAAAAATAACACGGATACACTAAAAATAGAGCGATTGCGCGGCGCTAACAAAAACTTAAAACTTTCACTCAGAACACTAAAGAAATGAATTTATGAGGAAAACTTTACCAAGATAAGCACTAGGAGGTTATCAACAAGGCTAGCTAAGAGGCACATCAGGGGTAATATTGCTCAGTCTGTGGAGAAAAAATTCTGAAGCCTTCAGGCTGCTCTCACTCAGCTCACTCCGCTCCTGATTTTTGACTGGCTAATACCCAAAGCTAATTAAAGTTCTCTTAAAGGCATACCTCCGAGGCAGTTGCACCTAGCCAGCTAACAGCTGAAGTTACTGATGCTAAAATACTCCTGGGGCAGGAATCCATTTTTCTGGAGTCTTTCTCAGGAGGATGTGATGCCAGTGGTATGCCTGCTTTGTCACATGCAGCAGCCTGCACCACCCATTCATGACTGGGACGTCCAATAAGGAATTCAGCTCCTCACTTGGCCACCCAGTACTTCTTATAAAGCTTCTTATCCACAGGAGGGACAGAAGTGGGTGTCTGCAAAATTTTTGTGACTTGCTTCTTAAGAGACCTGTGGATGGGCAGTAGCAACTTCTTAGCTGCTGGCACATCCATCATTTCCATATAATCTGGCTCCTCCTCCTCAGCCGATTGCTGAGTAGGGAGGTCCAGAGTTTGTGCCACTTGTTTCATGAAGGCAAAATGGAATAAGTAATCCTCAGATCCCCTGTCAGGGGAATCGAGGCGTTCAGGATCAGGAGAAACATCTGGTTCAGGGGGTTCCCCATAGTCCTCATCCTCCTCCTCTTCCTCATCATAATATTCCAGACCTTGTTCAAAGGAACCGAAGAGGAACCCGAAGTTTGAACTGGTGTGAGATGAGAGGTTGGTCGCTCAAGTGGAACCGGAATGCTGGATTGTAGCGATTGTATTATGCTAACAGTGTTAATCTCTTCAGCAGTGGGAACCGGTGATTTTGTCGGTTACGGTTTCTGCATGGAGTGTTTTTCCTTTTTTCTTTTGGTCACGGTAGCTAGTTTAGTGGATGGTTCAGCAACTCACTTCTTGCCTAAGGAAGTTTCACCCTTGTCAGAGAGCTGTTCCTCTGGTTTCTTAGGCTTATCTTTGCTGTGAGGAGGAGCCGGTTTATCCTAGGCCGGGTCAGCAGCCTTATCGGTCATTTTTTCCCTCAGTCGGTAAAGTCACCTATCAAGCATCGACTGGGGAAACTTCTTACAGATCTCACAGTCTGCTTTCAGGTGAGTCAATTCCTTGGCAGACAACAAAAACTAAATGAGGGTCAGCTATAGCAAATAGCAAGGTGGGAAAAAAGCAGGTTACTCACCTGTAATAGTAGTTCTAGGAGTGGTATATGTTGTTCATCCACCCTTCTTGGCATGTCCCTTTTCCCTTTAATTCTTGCCGGAAGGTCTTAAAGCTGGCTCCTCCCATCCACCCGGGTGGTATAACCCTCGGCTTCGCCCCATGACACCAGATCTTAGCCTGCTAGAAGCCAGGTTGTGCGTCGCAGCTGGGGAGGTTGGGTGGGTCAGTGTGGATGAACATATACCACTCCTAGAACTACTACTATTACAGGTGAGTAACCTATTTTTCCTAGGGACATGGATATATTGTTCATCCACACTTCTTGGCAGACTCCAAGCAGTTCTCCGGGAGAAGGGAGGCAAGGTGCACACACCCTACTTAGGGAACAGAGACTGGAGAATTGAGGCCCCAAAACTAGCACCCCGGTGTGACTCAAGGTTGATGTGGTAGTGGGTGATGAAGGTGTTTGCTGTCTTTCAGGTAGCAGCACGACAGATTTCCTGGATAGGGATGTCGATGGAAGCAGCCACCGAAACAGCCGTATGGTGGTTGGAATGAGCTCCTAGCCCTACGGAAGGCTCCCTACCTGCCAACATATAGCAGAGATCAATGCACGATGTAATCCATCTGCCAATCGTCTGCTTTGCTGCAGGTCTGCCAGGTGCGGCTTCAGCATAGGTGACAAACAGCTGGTGAACCTCTCCCCGAATTTCTGCTGTCCTCTCCTTGTAGTAGGAGAGAGCACATCTCAGGTCCAGAGTATGGAGCCTGTACTCAGCATCCGAGGTGTAGTTCAGGTAGAACGCAGGCAGAGTCAATACCTGATTAAGGTGAAACTCTGACACCACCTTCAGGAGGAATTTCGGGTGGGGGTGCAGGACAACCACGTCCCTGTGGAAGACCATGTAAAGAGACTCCACCGACTGCACCTGGAGATCCAGAGTCCTTCTGGCTGAAGTGATAGCCACCAGGAAGGCAGTCTTCCATGACAAGTGTGATAACTCGCACTTGTGCATCAGTTCGAATGGCTTGCCCATGAGTTAAGCCAAAACCAGCAGCAAGTCCCACAGAGGTGGAGGTTCATGCACTGGAGTGGATATGTGATTAAGGCCTTTGAAAAATGCCAGACCACCTTCTCCTGTACCACCATCTGCTGATCAGCCCACGCCCGGTAAGCAGAGATGGCCGCCAGGTGCACCTTAAGGGTCGAAGACCGAAGACCCCCTTTGGACAGAGGCCAAAGGTAGTCTAAGATGCTAGCCATTGGACAGGACAAAGGGTCCAGGCCCTTGCCCTGACACCAATGGAAAACCTTTTCCATTTGAAGGCATAGTACTTCCTGGTCGATTCCTTCCTGGATGCTTCCACAACTGTGAGTAGATCCTTGGAGAGACCCAAAGCCTAGAACTCTAGCCGCTCAGGTACCAGGCTGTCAGGTACAGGGACTGAAGGTCTGGATGGAATACTTCCCCTGTTGGATAGATATCATGCCTGGGCGTGCTGGGAGATGCCTCGGGAGCCTGTTGCTGAGGCTGTGGAGCTCTAGATGCCAGAAGTAGTGGGGCCAGTCTAGGGCTACCAGAATCACGTGAGCCTTGTCACGCCTAACCTTGAGAAGGACCCTGTGGATCAAGGGAAATGGAGGGAAGGCGTAGAAAAGGCCTGGAGTCCACGGCCTTGAGAAGGCATCCCCCTCCAGCAAGCCTTGCTGGGGGTGGGTGGGCATGAAACAGCCTCAGCTTGGTGTTTTCCTTGGAGGCAAACAGATCCACCATCGGTTTGCCCCAGTGGGAGAACAGGCTGTAAGCTACCTCTGGATGGAGAAACCACTTGTGGGATGTCTTGCCTAAGCATCTGAGAGCATCCGCCAGTTGGTTTGAGACTCCTGCCACATTGATGGCTAGGAGATCTGCCTCCAGTTGGCTCACGAGTGTCCAAATGCGGAGCGCTTCCCTACACAGCAGCCGGGAGTGCGTGCCACTCTGTTTATTGAGGTTGTACATGGTCATGGTATTGTCCGTCTGGATTTGAACCACTTGACCCCAGAGCTGCTGAGCAAAAGCTGACAGCACCAGTCTGACCACTCTGAGCTCCAGCAGGTTGATATAATATCGGGATTCCTTAGGGTCCAGAACCCGTGGGCCCTGTTGTTCCCCATGTGGGCTCCCCAGCCCATGACAGCGGCATCGGTTGTGAGGACGACTGTCGGCTCGGGGCGGACAAATGGGATCCCTTCCTGAAGATAATTCAGGATGGTCCACCACTGGAGAGTGTCCCACATCTTTTGGGTCACAGTGATCAGCTGGTCAAAGTGACCTTGGTGCTGAGTCCACTGGGCGGTCAACTCCCATTGAAGGGTGTGCATATGCCACCAGGCCCATCAGACCACGGTGGTGCAAGCTGCCATGTACCCCAGAAGGCGAAGAAAGTCCCGAGCAGGTTGCAAGTGCCCAACCAGAAATGACTGGGCAAAGGAGGAGAGAATCTCTGCCCTGTCCGCCGGGAGCCGGGCTCTGGCTCAGTAGGAGTCGCGCTCCACCCCAGTGAAGCACATTACCTGTGAAGGCACAAGCTCCAACTTGGCCTCGTTGATCAGTAGGCCAAGCTGAGTGCAGGTTTGGAGGGCCAGATCCCTGGACCTTTCCACCTTTTGCTGGGTGGAACCCGCTAAGAGCCAGTCATCGAGGTAGGGATAGATTCTGACCCCTCGATGCCTGAGGTGGGCAGCCACCACTGCAATGCATTTGGTGAAGACTTGTGGGGCGGATGATGGGCCGAATGGCATGGCTCGGAACTCATAGAGGGTTCCTTCTGCTCTGAAGCAGAGGAACCTCTGGTGAGCTGGATGGATTGGGATGTGAAAAAACGCATCCTGGAGATCCAGTGGGCAGAACCACATGTTCTGCTCCAGGGATGGTATGATCTGGGACAAAGTTACCATCCTGAAGGTGCGCGGCCTGAGAAATTGGCTCAGGTCATGCAGATCTAGAATAGTGCGCCAGCCCCTGTCTGCTTCGGGACCAGGAAGCACCTGGAAACAAACCCTGGGTTGACTATGGGATCTGTCACTTGGGCCACTGCCTCCCTGAGGAGGAGTTGGGCTATGTCATCTCTCAGAGCCGACTGAGTGTGGACTGATACCCTTTCCTACAGTGGGGCGTGGGCTCAGCTGGGAGTTAACAGCAGACCAGGCGGAAAGGACCCAGCGTTGGTGTGATGGGAATAGGGGTGGCAGCCCCTATCCCGTCACTGGGCAGGCTTGGAGGAAGATGGTCCAGACTGGAAATTGCCTGAACCCCAACCCCCTTGTCTGCAGGTTGCTGGAGGGCCAGACTTGGGCTGAGGGCACCAAGCCTGTGCCTGCTGTTGCTGCCCAACCTGGAAGGAGGGCTGCTTGACAGCAGTAGCAGAGTGTTGAAATGTCGTCTTCTGCTGTTTCTTGACACCAGGGGCATCTTTCTGAGCAGGAGTAGTGGAGTCCAAAGTGGCACTGGACTGCTTAATTCACTGAAGGTGACCATCCATACCTAGGCTGAAGAGATTGGTGCCCAGGAAAGGAACATCAGTGAGCTGGTACTGGCTATCCACCGTGAAGGTGGATAATCTGAGTCAGGCCCTGTGGTGCATAGCAACTGTGGCTGCCACCGAACGGGCACATGAGTCCCAGAGGTCCAGGGCCATCAGGAGTTGCTGCTTGGCAATGGCCCGACCCTGGTCCCAGACCTAATTGACCATTGTCTGAAGATCCGCAGGGAGGTGTGGGAGAACCCCAACCAAGGAGGAGGAGAAGAAGAAGACTCAGCATTTATATAGCGCTTTTTATACATAGTATCCCAAAGCGCTTTACAAGCAATGCTAGACTGGTAGTGAAGTGACTGAATGTCACAAGTCCTATGAAGACAGGTTGAAGGAACTGAACATGTACTCCCTGGAGGAGAGGAGGGAGAGAGGGGATATGATAGAGACATACAAGTATCTTACAGGGAGGAACAGGGTGCAGGAAAACACTATTTTTAAGCGAAAAAGATGTTCCAGGACTAGAGGGCATGGGATGAAGTTGGAGGGAGGACGATTCAGAGGAAACATGAGAAAGAATTTCTTCACAGAACGGGTGGTGGACAAGTGGAACACCCTGCCAGAGGAAGTGGTGGGGGCTGAAACAATCACGGGATTTAAGAATGCATGGGATAGACATAAAGGAATTCTAGAGGTCAGGGGTAAGGTGCAACAGACTTCTAGGAAAACAAACTGAACTTACAAGCTCAAATGGGCAGACTGGGTGGGCCATAGGCCCTTATCTGCTGACACTGTCTATGTATCTAGGTGGTGGCGGCCATATCGCACATCATCACCCACACACAGCCTGGATAATTTGCATGAACTGGTTTATGGGAAGGGGAATGTTGGCCAGGACACCGAGAATGTTTCCTGCTCTTTACGAAGAGTACTCTGGGTTCTTTTACTTCCACCTGGACACCCACTAGGACAACACCAGGATGGGCAGAAGGGACCTCGGTTTAACGTCTCATCCGAAGGACGGCACACCCCAGCAGTACAGCACCCCCCAATATTGCACTCGGATGCCAGTGATTTTTAGGTGCAAGTCCATCCTGGTGTGGGGCGAGAACCCATGACCTTCTGGTCCAGAGGCGGATGTGCTACCAACTGAGCCATGCTGACACCCAACTGGGCATGACAAAAATGCGCCATGATGATGGATGAGCTTGCCTGATGGAGGCCTAGGGAAGAGGCAGCACAGACCTGCCTGGCAGAGTGATCCAATTTTTTTGACTCCTTGTCTGGAGGTCTATCCATGTGGGTAGAGCTTCCTGTGTGCCTAAACACAGAAGCGGTCACCAGCCCCTCCACAGAGGGGTGTTCTGTGAACCCCGAGAGGGACCCAATGGGCACCGCATACTTGTGGGCCATCCGGGCTGATAGCACTGGACAGGAGGCAGGGTGCTGTCAAAGCTCTAAAGCCAGACTAACACTGGGAAGGCTTCCATCAGGGTATCACCCCTTTTTGGGATATCTGTAAGGGGGTTACTCCACCCATTTCTGGACAGGTTCCAAGGGCATCCCCGTGAATTTGGAGATGAGGCAGAGAATTCCTAGGAAGGACGAGGCACCCTCCTCAGTCGACAGACTACCCACCGACTCATTGTTTAATGGATGAGAGTGTAGGTTGGAGTCCTCAGAATCCGAAGTATCTGGATAAATTGGCCGGCCACCAAGGTCCCCCTAAACATGCCTGGGGCGGTCAGGCGTGAGGGTGACCAATAACCTGCGAGGAAGGCCCAGAACAGTCGGAGCTTCCTTTGAAGGAGCCCCTCCCGTGGCTGTTTATGTGGGCGGCTCCATCGCAATCAGTGGAGAGGTAAATTTTGGCTGAATCGGGGCAGGTTATACCAGTTCCGTGGGCGGAGGATCCGAGATAATCGGTGCCGATGGAACCAGTATCAGCGTAGAAGGTGAAAGCCAAGTAATGGCCGGTGTGGAAACCAAAGCCGGTTTCTGGCTAGACAAGATCAGCTGCTGCCACATTAGATCTTTGTAGCGTCGACGGAGTTTCAGTCGAAGTCTCTCCTCATCCGAGGACGATGAAGATGAATGTTCTATGAGCGCTTATGTGCCTTACTTGGCCTGTCAGTTGAGGGAGTCAGAGACCTCAACCTAGATTGGACTGACCCGACTGGGCAGCTCAGGAGACACTGGGGAAGCGGTGATTTTCATGGATCAGGGACTGTTTCCTCGATGGGATTACCAGCTAGCTGGGTCTCCTCATCGGGAAGAGGCAGGACCGGAGTCCTAATAAAAGAGTTTTCAGCCTCATCGGCTGACAACAGATCGACCTGGTCAAGAGAAATCTCCACTGCGTCGTCAATTGAGACTTCGACCGGCTGATCAGTCAGCAAAGCTGAGAAGCCGGCAGCTGAAGAAGCAGTCTCGACCGAAGTCGAAAACAAAGATCCCTGGGACCGAGATTGCTTTCAATCCCAAGAACGTCATCGCCGAGATGAAGAATCTCTCGGTTCCTTGTCCTTTTTACGGAACCCTGAGACATATGTGCCCGAAAGTCCCTCGCCCTTACTGGGAAGAGACTGGCACATCTCCCGAAAGGAGCCTGAGAAGGTAGAGCCCAGACTGAGTGGAACAAAAACTGGCCGAGAGGAGAGCTCTGCAGCTCATGCTGCCTCTTCCTTGAAGGCCTGTGTTTGCTCTAACTGCTCAGTGGACCCCACAGCCACGGAGACTGCCCACTGGGCCTCCTTCGATTTCACCGGAGGATTCTGTTTTTCAGGCCTGTCCAGCATTGAGACATGTGAAATGATCATCAAGAATGTTAGGGTGAAATGCGAGACAAATCTTGCAGGACTGAGTGTCATGGCTGACACCCAAACAGTAAATGCACATGGTATGTGAGTCTATGCGTGACATTTTCTGGCCGCATGGGCACCAATGGAAACTGGGGGAAGATTTATTTTCCATGATCGAACAGCAAAATTTGCAATCGCTAGCTCGAATGAGCTTACACTTCAGAGAGTCCGAAGGAAACAAAGCCAGGGCCTCTAGAACACAGGAGTGGTAAGGAGGCAACCTGAATCTTCCAGCAGAAAGGAAGATCTGGTGTCATGGGGCAGAGCTGAGGTTTATACCACTCAGGTGGGTGGGAGGAGCCAGCTTTAAGACCTTCCAGCAAGAATTAAAGGGGAAAGGGATATGCCAAGAAGTGTGGATTAACAACATATCCACGTCCCTAGAAAGCACAGTTCCATAAGAACTTACTGTAACAGAAGATCTTTGAGAGAAGCTCTTGCAGCAGGTAGTTACATGTAGGACTGATGCAATCAGGTGGCAGATCACAGCAAAACTCTTCTAGCATTACCTAGGGGACCGCCCTCCTTACATTGACTCCACTCCCAATGTCCCATCTAGTATATAGGAGGCGACGGTCCCCACGTGCTCCAGTTCTTGGATGCTGGATATTGGCAGATCTTGCATGAGGCTGCAGAAGTAAAGGAAAGAAAAAACGGTCCACACTCCCCTCGCCAAACAAAAAGGAGTCGGCATGGCCAATGCAGGAAGAGTCTAATCCTCGGGGGATGGAGGGAGGGAAAGTTGTATCTGCTGCAAGAGCTTCTCTCAACGATCTACTGTTATGGTAAGTTCTTACGGAACTGTATTATCTTACTTCGAGAGGAAGCACTTTGAATCAGGTAATTACATGTAGGACTGATTTCCAAGCAGTATAAAACTAAAGACAACTACTTGGGAGGAGAAAAGGGAGAGGCAAGGAACAGAATGCCAGGGAGAATCCCTCAGGAGAGCAAGCCCTGCAGGAACGCAAGGCCGAAACCAGCTCTGCATCTGGAGGCTATATCCAGACTGTAATACCTGATGAAGGTATGAACCATGTGCCAGGTAGCTGCAGCACATATGTCCGCTACCGAAACCCTCTTGACAGCTGCGAATGACGTCGCTACTGCTCTAGTGGAGTGAGCCTTGATGGGACCCAAAAGGGCTTTGCCATGTTTCTGGTAACAGAAAGTGATGCAATTCACCGACCAATGCGAAAGCATCTGTTTGGTGACCGGGCAGCCTAGGGATATGGAAACGAAAGACAAAAATAACTGGTTGGATTTCCTGACCGCCTTGGTCCTGGACAAATAAAATTGCAGAGCTCTATGGAAATCCAGGGTATTGAGAAGAGACTCCCCTTTATTGTAATAATTCAGGTAGTACACAGGGAGCTGAACCGCCTAGTTCAATGTGAGCGCCGATACCACCTTAGGTAAGAACTTAGGATTAGTGTGCCAGTCTACCTTATCCTTGTGAAAAATCAGGTAAGACTCCTTACACATGAGCGCCTGAAGCTCAGAAATCCTCCAAGCAGAAGTAACAGTAACTAAAAACAATGTTTTCCAAGACAGAAAACAGAGCTTGCTATCCGTGGCTGGTTCAAAAGGAGGGAGTGTCAGCTTCTCCAACACAAAGAGCAGGTCCCAAGGAGGAACAAGGTCCCGGATAGGGAGTCTAATGTGCAAGATGCCTCTGAGAAAGGCTTTGGACACCTCCAATTGAGCCAGTGATCTGCCCTGGACAGGGGCATGGTAGACAGAAAGAGCGACCAGGTGTACCTTAATGGAGGTGTAACTTAACTCATTCAGGCCTAGATACCCCTGTAGGTGGCGTCTGAAACCATAGCCACTCAGGCTGACTAATAATGACTGTAGACGTACTCAGCTGATTTTCAGTCAGGCATGGAATCATCTGAGGAAGTCAGCAGTTTTTATCTAAATATTAAACAAACCGAATTGCTTTCAATTGATTGGATAGTACCGTTAGAAAGGTAATTTTGTGCTGAACAACTTTGCTCTCGATACTTTGTGTCTATAACGTACATTTTAGGAGTTATTTGCATTTGTTTAAGGTATAGTGTGCATGGCTGACATTTCTCTCTCAAGCCTCACCTAGGCACCTTGAATAAATCTGGGGGAAAAAAAAAAAACACACAGCTGTTTGGCATTTTGGCTAGTAGAAAATGAAAACCACATTGATTACAATTACTTGCACACCATCGTTACAAAGGTAATTTTATGCTGAACAACTTTTCCACTGATGGTTTGTGTCTATCACGTATACTTTGGAGTTATTCACATTTGTTTATTGTATGATGTGCATGGCTGACATTGGTCTCTCAAGCCTCACCTAAGCACCTTGAAAAAAATCTGAAAAAAAAAAAAAAAACACAATTTGGTATTTCAGATAGTATAAAATAAAATTAAATTGATTGCAACTGATTGCATAGCACCACTGGAAGGTAATATTGTGCTGAACAACTCTGCCACTCATACTTTGTGTGTAGCACTTATGGTTCAAGAGGAATTCACATTTGTTTGTGGCATGCTGATTATGGCTTGATTTTGCTTAGCAAGGTCCAGGATGCAATGCTAAGAGTATACATGGCACAAGTGGTGAAAGCCTTCAAGAGCGCTTGTGGTGTGAATGAGTTAAACCTGACTCCGATAAGGAAAGCAGGTACTCCAGAATTGTGTTGCTCGGACAGACCAATGGATCCAAATGTCTCGCTGTGGCCCATAGTCAGAAACGTTTCCATTTTATTGCATAAGTAGCTCTCGTAGATGGTTTCCTCGCCTCCACCAGGACTTGCGCCATCTTAAGAGAGACTCCGAACTTAAGCCTAGCTAGGTCCTCGGGTCAGGCAAGTGGAAAGAACGCAGGTTCAAGTGAACCAGGGTCCCGTTGTCCTGAGAGAGAAGATGGGATGAGACTGGCAAAAGTACAGGAGATTTTGACGAAAGACTCTGTAGCAAGGGGAACCATATCTGATGAGGCCACAGCGGAGCGATCAGGATCATAGTAGTCCTTTCTGATTGTGCTTTGAGGAGGGGCCTATGCAGAAGCGGAAAGGGAGAGAAGGTGTAAAGGAACCTACCTTTCCAAGAGAGGGACATGTCTCACCAAAAAACACCAGGCCCTGGATCCAGCGAGCAGAAATTGAGCAGTTTTGCATTGGATGGAGACACAGAAAAGTCTAGATCTGGAGTCCCCCACCTGGCGAACAGATCGTTGGCCACGGTTTGAAGGAAGGACCATTCATGGGCCTGCGATCTTGACCTGCTGGGGGCGTCCGCTAATTCGTTCTGGATCCCCAGAATGTGAATAGCGGAAATGGTCAACTGATGAGTGATGGCCCAATCCCAAACTCTCATGGCCTCTCGACAGACAGGGTTAGAGTGGATACCTCCTTGTTTGTTGATGTAAAAGACCACTGAGGTGTTGTCCATCTGGACAAGAAGGTGACCTGGAAAGATTTCAGAGTCCAGCACCTGCAGTGCATAAAGGACCACTCTCAACTCGAGGACATTTATGTGTAGACTCTTCTCTGATGGGAACCAGGAACCTTGAGTCCTGTGATTCCCTAAGTGCGTGCCCCATCCCATATTTGAAGTGTTCGTGTACATTGTCTGTGAAGGGGTTCCAGGCTGAAATGGAACTCCCTCCAGGAGCTTGGAGGATAACATCCACCAGCGGAGTTCCTGGCGGACTGGCTCCGTGACTTTGACCCGCCCATTGAGGTGGTCCAGATTCTGGTCCCACTGGACCTTGAGGGTCCACTGAATTGTTCTCATCCACAATCTTGCAAAGGGAACGGAGACTATGGCTGCTGCCATGTGGCCTAGTAACCTGAGCAGTAGTTTGGCAGATACTAGAGAGGCTGAAAAGATGAGGAAGGCTAGACCCCGAAGGTGCTCTACTTGGTCTGCTGGCAGGAACTCTTTCCCTTGAACTGTGTTCAATAAAGCCCCTATGAACTGCTGGTTTTGAGTGGGAATCATAAAGGACTTGTCGGGATTTATCATGACGCCCAGACGCCGACACAAGGCGATAGTGTCCCGAATAGTTTCTTGAAGGCAGTCCCTGGAGGGAGCGAGCAGGAGCCAATCGTCCAGGTACGGGAACACAAAGTGGCCTGTCCGGCGTAGTGCTGCAGTAATCACCGCCATGAACTTTGTGAAGACTCTTGGGGCTGAGGAGAGACCAAAAGGAAGGACTCCAAACTGGAAGTGTCTTTCTTCGAATCTGAACCTCAGGAACCTTCCGTGTCCCTTGGCGATAGGGATATGCAGATATGCATCTTGCACGTCCACAGACACCAACCAGTCTCCTCCAGAGATTATGGGAAGGAGACTGGGGAGGGAGACCATCCTGAATCTTTTGTAGGAAACCCACAGATACAGATCACTGATGTCCAAGATGGGTCTTAAGGCCCCTGTCTTCTTCAGAACCAGGAAGAAGTGGGAAAAAAAGCCTGAGTCTCTCTCTGCTGGAGGGATTGGTTCTATGACCCTTTTGGCTAGCATAGCCCGAATCTCCTGTCATATCTGATCTATGTATCCCCTCAGATGGTGGGATGGGGGGTGGTCTGTCTGGGGGAAGTTCTTCAAACTCGATGGAGTGCCCGAATTCCATGAGTCTGAGGACCCACTGGTCAGAGGTCACTTCTCTCTCTCTATGCTTCTGTGTACAGAGAAAAGCAGCCTCCCACCTGCTCTCCTGATGGGACGTTGAGGAGAGGAGGGTCGCCTGAATACTCAGGTGTTTGGGGAAGGGGGAAAGGCAGCTGGGGCTGGTTTAGACTGTCGAGAGGTAAAGGCTGAGGAGCCCTTGGCTCCACCTCTTCGAATGAAGCCTCCCTGCTGAGGCTATGGCTGGAAGCGGGGTTGCTGAGACTAGTGTCCTCCTTGGCCACGAAAATGGGACCGACAAAACTGTACCGCTCAAACCGGGGACAGAGACTGCATGGTACGGACAGCCTCACTGGAGTCTTGTAATTTAGAAATGATCTTCTCTGACTCTTCCCCAAAGAGAACGGAGCCTTTAAAGGGGGCAGCCAGAATGTTCGACTGAACATCTGGTGCGAACCCCAAAACCCACAGCCAGGAGTGACGCCGGACACAAATGCCTATGGCAGCCACCCTTGCAGATGTGTCCGCAGAGTCATACGCAGACGTCAAGACGTACGTACCAACGTCCGAGCCCATCTGGAGCAAATTTGCAAGCTCTTCCTTTTGCGGGCAGCTGGGCATGCCTTGCAGGATGTCCAGCCCTTGTTCCCAGAGGGCACTCCGGAACTGGATCATATGGGTCTGGAAATTAACACTCCTGATGCTGCAAGTGGCAGACGTGTGCACCTTTCTGCCCAACGAATTCAGCTGCTTAGACTCCCTGTCAGGTGGCTGGGTGCTCAGGTGTTTGGACCTCTGCAAATGGTCGTGAGCCACCAAAATCACCACCAAATCTGCGTCTGTTTGGCCAGAAAGGGATGGTCCTTAGGTACCTGGTAAAGACAGTGCACTTTCTTCGGAACTGCGGAGGATGAATGTGGACACCTCCAGGTAACTTGGGTAACATCCTGGAAGGTGTCCACCACAGGTGGGATGACCACAGGCTTGGGGTCCTTTTGATAACTGGCCAGCCTCAAGCGCTTCAGGTCAAGGGCCTCCATGTCCCACCCCATGTTCTCTTGCATGTGGCGCATGACCTTCACAAAACTGGGGTCATCTGATGGAGATTTGGGTTGATCCTCCGTATCCTGGGCAGAGACTCAACGTCGGAAGTGGGAGGCGAGGAGTTCAACTCGACATAAGTGTCTGAAGAAGAGGGGGGGAGGAGAGTGTTGTCTCCTTCGCTTGTGCCTTCAGTCGGGCGAGGCAGAATGGGAGAAACTCCTAGAACGAGACCGTCTGTGCCTGTGCTTGTCCGGATGCTTTCTAGGACTGCGAGGCGAACGGGGTCTCCCAGTATCATTACCGGGAGGCTGTGGGGCCTCTTTATCCTTTGGCAGAGATTCGGGAACTGAATCAGGCTAAAGAGTTGGAGCCAGGACCGGTCTGGGGAGACGGTCCGATTTCATGGTCTCCCACCAGTGGGGGAAAAAGCTCCTTAACTTGGGACATCTTTAGCCTGGGGGAGCTAGGAGCTGGGTCAGGCGTCAGTGTCCCAGTGCTGGTGTCTGTACCAGCATCAGGCTGATCCAGCATTGGTGGTGGCCGTATGGGCGACGACAGTGGGGCCTGGTCTTCAAGGCTGTCGGGCCGGTGTCCGCTCCTTAGACGATAGAGTGATGTCAGAGCTGGCGTCGGGTTTGGCCAGAGTACCTGGCGTTAGGGTAACCTTAGCTGGCGGTGGTGGGACAGCAGCCAGAGGACCGATGGCAGGGCAGCGGTCCGAGGCCAGCCTGTTTGTGTTATCTGATGGATGCCCTTCTGAAGCTGAAGGCTGAGGGCGGTCGGAAGACTTAGATTTTGGAGGCAAAAATAAAGCCCGACCAGATGAATGTCCGGAGGACTTTTTCCCCTTTCCGGGAGTCTGCACCGGAGACAGAGCCCAAGCGGGAGGGGGTCTTACCTGAGTCCGCGGATCTCCCTGATGAAGCCGGTGGAGAGCGAACCTTGATTGGCTGAAGAGAAGTCATAGAGCCAGTGGACTTTGGGGGGGGGGGGAGAGAGAGAGACGGGCCAACCCAGTCGCGGTAATGGCTGGCTTCGGGGTCATCAGGCGAGACTCATGTCCCAAAGAGCCTGATCTGCAGGCCACGTGTGATCGGAGGACCGGGACCTCGAGTGGGATCTCTCCCGATCCTTGCACTTCTCTTTATGGTGCTTCTTCCTAACGGGTGAGCAATCTCGGGAATCCCCTTCGAATGAAGAGGCTCGCTACATGGCAGCCAACTGTTGTTGTGCAAGGAAGGCTTGGAGTGATTTTTGGCACCTTATGAGGGTCCTGCTGTTAAAGGTCTGGCAGTGGGAGCAGGCGTCGGTGTCGTAGTCTGGGCCCAAGCAGAAGAGACAGGCAGAGTGCCCATCCTTGAAGGGGATCTGACACCCACAGGAGCACTTGTTGGTGTGCCCCGTTGGTGGAGTGGACATACAGAATATTTAATCGAAATTTTCGAGAAAAAGGTTAAACTGAGGTAAGCTGCGGTCGGTACTGGCGAAGAGCTAGCCGAGAGCCAACTAATGCATGTGACAGCGGGAAAGAACTGGAGCACAAGGGGACCACCACCTCCTATATACTGGATGGGACATCGGGAGGGTGGAGCCGACGTAAGGAAGGTGGTCCCCTAGGTACTGCTAGAAGAGTTTTGCCGTGATCTGCTGCCAGGTGGCGTCAGTCCTACATGTAATTACCTGCTGCAAGAGCTTCCTCTTGAAGTAAGATCTGAACAGTATTAACAGCATTATAAAAACAGAAATCATATACAGAAAAACTGTACCACAGTGCACCTCATGTATTTTTTGTGGCTTGGTCTTATTGGAATATGAAAGTAGGCATCTTTCAGATCCAGCAATGCTATCCAATCCCTTCTGCTGGGGTGGAATCACGCTCTGAAGTGTTACCATTACAAACATTTCCTTTTTCAAGTGATTGTTCAGGAACCTGAGGTACAGAACTGGTTATCAGTCCCCAGTGTGAGAAAGCATCTGGAAAGGATGCCCTTTCCCAGCTGGGAGACAGGTATCCCTTCCACTCACTGTAACTGCAGTAGCTTTATCACCTCCTGATCCAGTAGGATTGTTTGCTCTGTATGTTGAGACAGAAATATTCTGATTCGCTTAACTTTGGAAATTTCACAGACTGAAGGGTTAAGCCCTGACCTACTACCTCAGAGACCCCATCCATGTCTGTGGTATTTTTCCCATTCCTGGCAATGAGACAGGTGCCCTCCTACTGGCAATGAGTCTACAGCAGCAGGGACAGAACTGGCAGGGGTTGGGCTTTGCCTGGGCTGGAGGAGCTGCAGCAGACTTCTGGCTTGCTCCTTGTCTACCTCTGCCTCTCCCTGTGCTCCTATAAATTGGATATTCATGGTGTACATGGTCTGCTAGATTAAGCCTGCCTAATACCTCCCCTTCAATAGGTTCTACAGAAAGTGAAGGACCATTCTTTTTCAGTTAAGATTTTAACAGTTGCTTTTTATTCATAAACATTTTCATGTAGGCCTATGTTTTGGCCCCAAATAAGGAGGGACTGTCAAAGGGAAACTCATTGGACTTATTCTTCTTGTCTTGGGTCAAAGCTGTTGGCCTGAGCCACGCAAATTTTCTGACTGACACTGTATTAGCCAGAGTATAAAGGAAAACCGGTATCAAAGCGGGGTTGGTGGTGGCCAGAGACCAGGTAGGGTCTGTGGTGGCAAAATAGACAAGGAAAAATGTGGTACACTAGGTAGGTCAAATAGTCCTTGTATGTTTACAGTGCTGCCCTATAACTAAGAGACGCGCTCCCTGACTGTACATAACGCAGCCAGCCGAGGAGGTGTGAAGAGGGCTGTGCTGATCGCCATAAGCACCCTCGGCACCACTGCTGTGGATACAGTCAGTTTGGGGGAGACCAGTGGATGTCAGGGAGGGGTTGTGTGTACATCAGGGCTGGGATGGGCACCACTAGCACCAGGGATATATGTATTTATGCAGGAGCTGGATACCACTAGCACTAGGGTGGGTCAACATGCAGATAGGAATGGCAAAGGGGGAGGTACCACTAGCGCCAGGGATGCTATTTATTAAAGAACAGGCTGGCGATCAGTGGGGGGGGGCAGGGACCATAGGTGGTAGGTGTGCTTCCCCAGCGTCCAACCAGCTATGTGGCTGCATTACCTGTAGCAGCCACTAGGGCTGCCCAGAGTAAGTTGGGATTTCGTTCGGCTGTATCTGAGCTGCACAAAAGGACCGCGTTAAACCATTTTTCGCAGTGCAAAGACACTGAATATGGGGTAGTGCACATATTCACGGCCACACCCTCCCCTTTCCCGCATGCATACATGTTTTGCTTGGGCGCTAACCCTCTTTGCCCGCGCAAATGCCCCTTAGCGCAAACCCTGGTTTGCTCGGGCAAAGACCTGCTATCGCCTATGCAAACTTTTGAATATTGGGCCCCTGATGACTCAGTTGTCTCCAGCAGTACTGCCAGTGTGGACAGTGAATTGAATCCATGTAATTAAGAATGATAAGTACCTGTTTTAGCATAACAGGTGGGGGACAAACGGAGTATATTTTTCTAGCAATAAGCTTACAGTGAGGGGAAAAGTGGAGGGGGGAAGACAAAAAGAAAATACATTTTTCTAACAATCTATAAGTAGAGTCTGAGCCCCTGACCATAGCCGACACATGGTTTTCCATGGTCAGTCCAGAGTTAGTCACAATGCCCAGACTGCGTACCACCTCTGATCCTTTTTTTACAGAATCCTCGCAACTGAGTGTAACAGACCGACTTTGATCCCTCCTCCTATTTCCAGCACTCACGATAACTCAAAGAAAAACACTGAAATCTTCAAACAACGGGTTTAAAAGCAAGAACTAGTAAAATTATGCAGCAGAAATCTATTACATAATGGTCTAAATTAAAATACGCAGTTTAATATCACTTATGAGGGGGCAGGACCTTTATAACTCGCTTGAGGCTTTACCACTCATAAGTTACTGAGTTATGAACCTGCCTCATCACATCTGAAGATAAACTGCCTTAATGGCTCTTTTTGGTACACACCACTGTTCTTTATACCAACCCTGGGTGACCTTGCTCCACAGACCCGTTGTATCTCTTAGGTTATCTTACAGACAAGTCAGCGAGAGATGAAGAGTTCTTCCCTCTAGCCAACATTCTAAAGCCTAAATTGTGCCACAGAAGCCTCATCTCTCCTGCTTCTGAAAACACCTTCTGTTGCAACCTGTATGAGTCAAAAGGCCTTCTCGGCTGCTGCCCCAACACACTGGAATGGCCTACCTAGCTCTTTACACTTTCTGACATCAAAGTCTCGGTGCAAATCGCTCTACAGAGCTACTCTTCCTGACAACTTTACTAGTAAATACATCCCTTAACCATAGCATTTTTGGCACTGTATATGTCTTCTAAGAATTCTGAACTGTGTTTGACGTATCTGACACCTGCATAACCTTTTGCCTTGTTACTTCTGTTTGCTGTCTATGTAACTCACATTGTTTTGTATAAATGTCCTATTTGTTACCTTTGTTTACAATTTTTGATCTGTATGCACTCGAAATACTACAGTACTGTTGTGTGCCATCTTCATGGCTCAGATTGCACCTGAAAACGGTCCCTGAGACTGGTACACTTAACTTGGCGGCAGTATAGCGCAGTGGGTTAAGACTCTGAGCTGCAGATCTGGAGACTTGGGTTTGAATCCCACAGCCACCTACTGTGTGATCCTGAGCAAGTTACTTAACTTTCTTGTGCTCCCAGGTAGCACCTGGAAACAAGCTTCGGCTTAGTGTGCTACTCCTGGTTAAACAATGTTCCCTTTCCCTGGTGAACAAATAAGAGAGTAAATGCATATTTTGAGTCAGGCCATTTTATATCCCCTACAGGTAAAAGAAAATGTGTCAAAAACAGTCAGTCTGACCTCCATTGCAGGCAAGCTCATGGAGACCATACTAAAGAAAAGGTTGGTGGAATATCTAGAGGAGCATGGTCTCCAGGATGAGAGGCAGCTTGGGTTCATGGAGGGGAGATCGTGTCAAACAAATCTGATTGATTTCTTTGACTGTGTCACGAAGACAGTAGACAGGGGCCAAGCGGTAGACATCCTGTATCTTGATTTCAGCAAGGCCTTTGACTCTGTGCCCCACAAACAGTTGATCAGGAAGTTGGTGTTTCTTGGAGTTGAGGAAATGATGGGCAGATGGGTGAAAAACTGGCTGAAGAACAGAACCCAGATGGTGGTGGTGGTGGGGGGGGGGGGAGAGTTATCTGGCACCAGAGAGGTAACCAGTAGGGTCCCACAGGGCTCTGTGCTGGGGCCAGTGTTGTTCAAGGTCTTCATCAATGACATTGGGGATGGCATTAAAGGCAAAATGTGCCTATTCGCAGATGAGACCAAGCTCTGTGGGAGAGTGGACACAGCTGAAGGGATACAGGACCTACAGGAAGATCTGGAAAAACTGGGGAGGTGGTCCAGGATCTGGCAGCTTGGCTTCAATGCCAAGAAATGCAAAGTTATGCATACTGGAGTCAAGAATCCCAGGACAGAGTATTACTTGGGTGGAGTCCGAGTATCTGCATCAGAGAAGTAGAAGGACCTGGGAGTGATGATCACTAGTGACCTGAAGCACTCCACGCAGTGCAAGAAAGCAGCAGCAAAGGCAAACAAGATGCTGGGATGCATATCTAGGGGGATCAGTAGTAGGAGAGAGGAGGTTAAACTGCCCTTGTACAGGTCACTGGTAAGGCCGCATCTAGAGTATGGAGTTCAGTACTGGTGCCCACACCTCAAAAAGGACATTAACCTGCTGGAGAAGGTCCAGAGGAGGGCTACAAAGGTGATAGCCTGTCAGCAGGGCAAGGCATAAGAGGAGAGGTTGAGGGCAAGGAACATGTACTCCCTAAAAGACTGTGGGAGGGGGAGGAGGACATGATTGGGACCTTCAGGTACCTGAATGGGATAAATAATGTTAAAAAGGGGAGTCTCCTTAAGCTAAGTGGCAACCATATCATGAGGGGGCACAGTCTTAAGCTGGAGGGTGGGAGGTTTAGGAAGGCAGTCAGGAAGCACTTCTTCATAAAGAGGGTGGTGGATACTTGGAATGTGCCGCTGGAAGAAGTCATCTTGTTGAAGATAGCCGGCAGCTTTAAGAGAGGCTGGGATAGGCATAGGGGAAGGTAAGGATCATGGGTAAGAAAGATGGGAGGAGGGGGAGGGAGGGAGGGCAGGGACATTAGCTCAATCTGTGGACCCTGCAATACGAGCAGACTTGATAGACCAAATGGCCTTCATCTGTTGACTTCTTTGTATGTTCTATGTAACAGTGTAAACAGTAGTGACGCAGTGCAAACAAGAAAATCTGCAGCAGCTGCAACAACTAGGCAGGTCTGGAGGGTTGGAAGGGGATATTAGAAACAGGAACTAGGTGGACTATCAGTCTTTTTCTGCCATCACTGTCTATGTTGTTAAGTGGGCTGTGTGGTCACAGAGTAGGGTCTCTGGGAATGGTGTATGCAGCGTGTGGAAATGTGATATTTTTACATGCTTGTATGAGCTATGTTTATATTTCTATAAATGGTCTCAAGCATGACTGGGACAGAGTGAAAGGTAAAGCGGTTATTCAGGACAGTAGCAGTAAGGAGGAGAACAGGGGGGTGGACAGTGAGGGCTAGTACCCTGTACGGACCAATAGGTCCTGGGGTTTGATAAGGTGCTACAGACAGACTGGACGGACCATTCTTTTTTTTCTGCTGTCACAGTCTAGATTTATATGAGCTGAAGCCTGCTACTTAATTCTCTTTCTTACTACAAGTTTCAATATTTTTATTATAGAACAGGAAAGGATGACATAAGGGAGGCAGTATAGTGTACTGGTTAAGAGCACTGAGCAGCAAACCTAGAGAACTGGGTGTGAATCCCACAGACACCATCTGCATTCTGTGTGACCGCAAGCAAGCCACTTAACTTCCCTGTGCTCCCAGGATGCACCTGGAAACAAGCCTCAACTTGGTGTGTCTTTTCCTGGCCAAAAATTGTAAAATAAATATAGCCAACTAAGTTTCGTTCATTTTGGATGGGCTCTCAATACAAGTTCCACAGTAAACTAAATACAGTTATTTTCAGTATAGAATCATAAAACTCTTACAGCAGAAAAGGACCCTGTGGCCCATCAAGTCTGCTCCCCCACCACACACTCATCACCTATGTCGCTGGACCTCCCCCTCCCCCCACTTGCCAACCTCATATGTCTGTCCCACGCCCTTTTGAATTCCTCCACCATTTCAGCCCCCACAGCTTCCTGTCTATTCCAGGCATCCACCACCCTCTCCGTGAAGTAACGCCCCCTCTGAATGCCTCTAAATCTTCCTCCTTCTAATCTTAACTATGCTCTTTAGTTTTAACTCTCACCTTCCTTTTAAATAAGCTCTCCTCCCTCACCTTATTGATCCCTTTCATGTACTTAAATGTATCTGTCTTGCCCCCCCCAGTCTCCAATGGGTACAGATCTAATTCCCTCAACCTCTCCTCATATGGCTTCCCCTGCATACCATGCACCATCTTGGTTGCCCTTCTCCGCACCCTCACAATCCCATCTAAATCCTTGCGTAGGTGTGGTCTCCAGAACTGGACCCCATACTCCAAGTGCGGACTCACCATAATTTTATAAAGAGGCAGTAGTACCTCCCTCCTTCTGCATGACAACATTCTATGTGCCTTTCCCACTGCTTTGCTGCATTAATTACCTACCTTAAAGTTGCTTAATACTATAATCTTCTCTCTCCTGCTCTGCTGGTTTAATTACACTCCCCTCCAGAGTGTAAGCAGCTTGCGGGTTTTTACACCTCATGTGCATCACTGCACACTTTTTGTCACTGAATTTCAGCTGCCAAGTTTCCAACCACCCTTCTAGAATCTTCAGGTCCTCTCTCATGGTTTCCACCCCACTGTAGATCTTCATATTGTCTGCAAATAGGCACACCCTCCTCTCCAGCCATCTGCTATGTCACTGATATAGATATTACAAAGGAGGGGTCCCAGTATCGACCCTTGGGGCACCCCACTCATCACTGTCATCTCCCTGGAATGTACTCCTGTCCTTCAACCAGTTTTCCACCCACCTAGTTATTTTCTGTACCATCCCTAAGCTTTCCAGCTTATTTACCAGCCTTCTGTGAGGGACGGAGTCGAAGGCCTTCCTGAAATCCAGATAGGCCATGTCCATTGCCCCTCCTTGATCAACCACCTTCATCACCAAATCAAAGAACTCTATTAGGTTCATCTGACATGACCTCTCAGTTGTGAAGCCATGCTGCCTACCATCCAGTAGTCTGATGTCTATCACGTAGTTTACCACTCTTTCCTTTTATTTTTTTTTTTGTTGACTTTATTTCTGCACCCTTACCTCACTGGACTCTCTCCAGCGTGGTCCTTCACTACTGGCTTATCAGCCCTCCTGAAGCCTTCAGCCACTCCCAGTCTGAACCTCCTCCTCGTCAGGTCTCCTGAATGTCCCCCCGGATCTAAGTCCCCCAGGAGCAAGGACCCCCACTACACCTGGTGCTCTTTCTATAGTGTTGGCGGGACGGACGAGAGGAGAGCTGGGAGGGCTTCTAAGCCCGGAACTGGACATGGTGCCAGAGCCCTAGACCAGCCTTCGCCTACCAAAGGGAAGGGGTTATTTTCTTGTTACTATCCCCCCACTGGCCCAGCAGTGCAGTGTGCTCCAGCACGGCGCGTGAACACACCCATTCACACTCGCAGAAGCAGCGCTGTGGCCATACCCCTGCGCTTGCCAGGACCCAACTACTGCTTGACCCCCAGTCACCGCTAGGGGTCACCGGACGGTGAGAGCTACATCCCCCCTCCCAGGAAAAGAAAGTTATCCTCCAGACGCTCAATCCTTTCCTCCCTTGCCAACCCCCGATGACCAGAGTCTGCTCACGAACATAGGCCACCGGTGTGGCACAAAGTTATGGCGTCCAGTGCCTCAACCCTCAGCACCACTGGGCCAGCTACTCTTTCCTTTAATAGAACTTCCATCACCTTCCCCACCACCGATCTAAGGCTGACCGGACAATCGTTTCCCATCTCATCTCTGCTGACCCTTTATACAGTGGCACCATGTCTGCCATCTTCCAGTCACTTGGTACCCATCTAGTATCCAGAGACAAGTTAAATAGCCTCGACAGAGGTGCCGCCAGCCCCTCCCCCAGTTCACAAGTACCCTAGGGTACCATAAGGTTACTTAGATACAGATGATTTATTAGTTAAACATATTACAAGCATGTAGCAGCACAGACCAATCACACTTACAAATTCATACACAAGTCACACAACACATGGCAAATCTCCCCAAACCGTCTTTTTAAAGTGCATAATGCCAGTAGATCGTCAATACTTTTCCAGAACATACAGGCTAAATTGTTCCAGTATTTAGGACCTTTGTGTGAAACAGCCATTTGATCAATTTGGCTGTTAGTTCTGGGGAAAACAAAATTCAAACCCACTGGCTGCCCTTGGTCCAGGTTTTAATATGCCATACAGAAAGAAAATCAGTAATGTAGGTTGGTACATTTTATTTGAGACTCTTGCACACAAAAAGTAATAAATGTAAGAATCTTGCTTGTTCTAAGGGATGCCAAGCAAGGGGTCTGAGGGGGTCACAATGGTATATCAGTACAGGATCTTGTAGGATGAAATGAGCAAGTTTAAAATAGGGGGAAGTCTAACTTCTCTGAATGTACTTTTGACAGACTAGCGTTAATGATGTAATTATAGTCAAATAAAGGGAGAATCACAGTTTGAACAATTTTCGATCGTACTTCTGTTGAGAAGTACGATTTATTTCTATACATAAACCCTGGAAAATAACTCTTCCCCCTAAAACTTCTAGGTGTTGATCCCATTTTCACCTAGTTGGGAGTCCAAGATGCATACAGTAAGGAACATTTGGCAGTTTTCCGTGGTTACTTGTAAAAATAGACTAGGAATTTATTTTTATACGTACAGAGTCAAAATGCACCACCTTTGTTTTTTGTTCGTTCTATACAAGCTTATTTTTTGCTACCTTTGAACTTCAGTAAAAGCAAACTGCAAAGCTGGCCCACTGGCGCAGAGGCAGTGCATCTGTCTGCGATGCCGATGACCCGGATTTGTAAATGGACCTGGGACGTTGGCGGGCCAGCTGGGGGATTGAGCATCCTGGGACTGCTCTCCTTCTCGAGGGGTAGTGTGTCTGGCACGTCACGGACCCCTGGCAGAGGTTGGGGATCCCTTGGCTGCCGGCACTGTTATTCTGCGGGGATGGGGCGGATGCGGGCAGTGTCCCAACCCCCAGGTACAGTCACACACAAAATCCCAGCCCCAAACAAGAAGCCCCACTCCGCTGCCACCCCCGCTGCTAACAGTGTCTGCCGGGTAGGTTCCCGCTCCCATGGCCCCACCCTGGACGGTAAGCCAGGGCACGTTACCATGGACCGTGAGGGTGTGAGGTAAGCCTGGGCATTGGGGGGGAGGCGCGTGGGTGGGGGCTGAGTTCCCTTTGGGGAAGGGGGGCAAGCCGGACAAAAAAAAAGGCAGACTGCAAGCTGATGTGCAGTGATGGGGAATCCAAGTTCCAGCTGTAGGCAACAGTAATGCCCACATAAAGGTGGAAGGCAAAATGCTATCTTGCTGGACTTTAACATAATCAATGAAGAGAGAGAATAGGAGTGTTCCTAGGACATAACCCTGAGGCACTCTGCACCTCACTCCAATCTTCCTAGAGTTCACACCACCAATGAAGGCCAGCTGGCATCTGTTTCTTAAATTGCTGGTTAGCCATTTTCTTAGGGAGCAGTGCAATCCTAAATCACAGAGTTTACCCAGCAGTAAACCATGGTCTATTGTGTCAGAGTTTTTTTTTTTTTTAAACTTTCTTTATACATCCTTATTCCGGAAACCTGAACTCTCTCCGGCAGGGCACTCAGTTTGGTCTTTATCTCGTCTGCCTGAAGCCCTCAGACTCCACCTCTCCTACCGCACTACCTGGCTGCCCGACCCCCCAGCTCTGAGTCCCCACGGGGCAGGACCGCCGACTCCTCTGGCGCTCTATCTACAATTTAGAGGGGCGACCAGGAAGTGGAGGGAGTACCTCCGTGGAGCTGGGAGGCCCAGCATTGGACGTGGGGACTGATCACTGGACCTGCAATCACCTATCAGGCGCTCCGGGGATTTTCTCTTGTTCTGTCCCCCAGCGGAGCTCGGTCGGGCAATGACGACCAGTGTCCACCAAGCTCCGCCCCGTTGCCTTTCCGGTGTGTTGCCCCACTTTCTGGCCACCCCTGGCCATTGCCAGGGGCCGCTCGAGAGTGACTCCTACTCTACATCCTCCTCGGGTAGGGACAGCCGTCACACAGTTGCTCCATCCCCACCCGCCCCTGCCGACCCCCGACCTCCCAGGCTCGTTCCCGAACCCGGGTCATCAGTGTGGTGTGAGGTAAGGCATTTAGTGCCTTAACCCTCAGCGCCACTGGGCCGGCCCTACTGAGTCAGAGTTTAATTGCACATTTCTAGGGTTGAAACTGGCACTGTTCCACTGGCCAAATGCGAGTAGATTTTTATACTGGGACATTTAACTTTCCTTTAATTACCTCTACTGGCTTCCCTTGGGGATGAAATATTTCAATAAGCACACCAGCTGGATCAGTGGAATGTATAATAGGCCAGTGAGTTTTCTCAGACACTAGTTCTGCTGACCATGGCTGTAAAAGATTCAGTAATTTCAAAATCTGCAGTTAAACCTCAAACATGCATGCAACGGGGCATACAGCTGCGGAGGAATCCTTTAGCCCAACTATTCTGGATTCTATAGATGACACATCCCCTTTACCATCACAGAAAAATTAAGGACCTCAATATAAGGCGGACCACAAATCATGCAACTGAGAGTCAACTACATCACCTGCCCGTATGCAGCAGCTGCAGAGGCGATGGGCTATGCCAGTGTAGTGGAGTTAAAGTTCAGAGGTCAGTCTTACCCCATTGAAGAAAGCAAACAGGATGTTCTTTGGCAGTGCCTGGTAGTTGGGCAGCTTCTGCAGTGCCTCTGCAACGGAAAGGAGAGTCACAAATCCAGTCACAGTGCTCTCTGCTCCGGGAGCGATGTCCCAAAAAAAGGAACGACTGTCCAACTGTGGAAGTGGGGAGAGGGAGAGAAAGAAAAAACATTACACAACCACAAAAGAAACCGATCCTGTTCCCCGACTAACCCGACAGTGTGGCTGACTCAGGGCCTGACAGTCCATCTTGGCGATTAGAATACCAACCTATCAACCTGGATTCAGGTATGAATCACACTACCACCACTTACTCATTGAGTGACTGTGACCAAGTCACTTAAACTTATCTGTGCTTAACCTCTTCTCTCTCCTCTATACACACCCGATGCCCAGGGTCAGACTGGCCTACCTGGATACCTGGAAATTTCCAGGTGGGCCCCCTCAGTTGGGTACCTGGTCACCTTCTGAACTCTGAAAACTTTTGTATTTATCATCTTTTTTATAATTAAATGGGGTATCTGAGATACTGTAGATAAATGTAAGATGAAATCACAGAGTTAATGTATCAGATTGAAGTGGAATACTGATATGAGTGTGTCACCCTGGGCCCTCCTGTATTGATTTTCTAGGTGGGCCCTTGTACCCTCTTTCCAGGTGGGCCCCCTGTACCCCAGTGCGACCCTGCCGATGCCCCTACAACCTTCCATAACCTCTCTCAATCTCATCTCTCTGAACATGTCTACAGTGTCTGTGATCAAGGCAGATGTGCTATCTGCATTCTAGGTGTACTAAAAAAAAAGACAGCAAGGAAATGGGAGTGAATTACTGAAAGTGATGGAGAGGGTGTGGATACAAATATCAAATTACACATCGCTCACAACTGCAAAGTATCATTGGAAGTGTATGCAAATGAACATAAAAGAAAGTACAGCTGCATAAGAACTTATCGTAACAGTAGATCTTCAAGAGTACCTCTTGCAGCAGGTCATAACACATGGGATATCAGCCGCAGGCGTCATTTCCTCTATATGACTTCTCAGCAGTCAACCCTGGGACCTCCCCCTAACGTTACCACATGGTGTCTGTATGGCACGTATAAAAGGGGAAGGTCCCAGCTACTCCTCAGTTCTTTTCCATCCTAGCGACTGAATGAGACACCATTTCTCAGGCCT
This sequence comes from Neoceratodus forsteri, assembly GCA_016271365.2. NCBI lineage: Eukaryota > Metazoa > Chordata > Ceratodontiformes > Ceratodontidae > Neoceratodus > Neoceratodus forsteri. The sequence continues at coordinate 75,752,416 of CM028133.1, read as the reverse complement.
CCATTGGGAACCGAGGAGGGAAATAAGTCAGCAGCTCATGGAGTCATAAAAGGACAGGAGCAAGGATTCTTTCTGAAGTAACAGCGGTGGGGGGTTGCATGACCTGCAGCAAGAGACATCTCAAAGATCTACTGTTGTAGTAAGTTCTCACACAACTATACTATCTTCTTCGAGGCAATCTCTAGCAGCAAGTCATAACACATGGGAAGATTCCCAAGCAGTTATTACGCCAAGGGGAGGAGGAAGTGAACTATCAGGACTTAGGACTGGAGGCCTTGTAAAACCGCCCGACCAAAAGCAGTTCGCTTCTTGGAAGCGATGTCTAGACTGTAATGTTTTGTGAAAGTATGTACAATAGGTCATGTGGTGGCCTCGCAGATTTCTAAGGCACAGATGCCCCGGACACATTCCGAGGAGGCAGTCATGCCTCTGGTAGAAGGGGGTTTTACAACCCCTGTGAGAGGTTTGTTGTATTTGTTTTATAGATAAACGAAATGCAGTTGGCCAACCATGTGAACAAGCACTGCTCTGAAACCTGAGCACCCCGGTTTCCAGGGGTGAAAGAAACAAAAAGTTGCTCAGTTTTTCGCAACTCTCAGGTGCGGAGAAGATAAAGACTCAATGTTCTATGCACTTCGAGAGTATGAAGCAGGGATTCCCCTGGATTCGCAGGCTCCACATAGTACACTGGTAAGTGGACAGCCTGATTTGAAGTAAATTCAGAAACAACCTTTGGCAAAACGATGGGCTGATGCATAAAGTCACACTATCGTTATGAAATTGAGGGTACGGAGGTTTGCACATTAGTGCCTGTAACTCTGAAATAAGGCTATCTGACGTAATGGCAACTAAGAATATAGTTTTCCAAGAAGATAATGGAGCTCGCTGGATTCAGCGGGCTAAAAAGGACTCGTAGTCAATTTTTCAAGTACAAAATTCAAATCCCACACAGGGACTGAGGATCCCAGATAGGGGGATGAAGGTGCAGAATACCTTATAAAAAGGTCATAATCAAAGGTAACTGGGACTATGCTTTGTTGCCCACAGGTAAATGGAATGCAGCAATAGATGTTGTCTGTCTGGACCTGGACTACTTGACCCTGTACAGACGGAGCGAAGGCGGTGAGGGCTAGTCGGACCGCTCAAAGCTCCAGCAGGCTGATGTGGCATCGAGACTCCTGAGGGGAGCAGAGGCCGTGGGCCCCGAACTCCCCCAGATGGGCACCCCAACCCATCAGAGAGGCGTCGGTCATTAACGTGACCATTTGCTCAGGGCAGACAAACGGGATACCCTCTTGCAGATGAGCTGGGACGAGCCACCACTGTAGGCCGTCCCACATCTCCTGGGTCACCGTCACCGGCTGGTCCAGAGGGCCAGAGTGCTGTGACCACTGGTTGGCCAGTCCCAATTGCAGGGGACGCATATGCCAACGGGCCCAATGGACCACAATGGAGCAGGCTGCCATGAGGCCCAGAAGGCGCAGGAAGTCCCGGGCAGGGCGCAACTGCCCAACCAGAAATGACTGGGCAAAGGAGGAAAGGACCTCGGCCCTGTCCGCCGGGAGCCGGGCTCTGGCTCGAAGAGACTTGAGCTCTGCTCCGATGAACAGAATCACCTGCGAAGGCACAAGTTCCGATTTGGCCTCGTTGATGAGGAGGCCAATCTGAGTGCAGACCTGGAGGGCCAGATCCTTGGACCGCTCCACCTCCAACCTGAAGGGGGCTGCAATCAGCCAATCATCCAGGTAAGGGTACACCTGGACCCCTCGGTGCCACAGAAATGCTGTCACCACTGCCATACATTTGGTGAAGACCCTGGGAGCTGGAGAGAGGATGAAGGGCACGGCCCAGAACTCAAAGGGATCCCTCTGCTCTGAAGTGGAGGAATCGCTGGTGAGACGGATGGATTGGGACATGAAAGAACGCGTCCTGAAGGTCCAGAGAACAGAACCACATGTTTAGTTCCAAGGATGGAATAATCTGAGCCAGAGTGTCCATCCTGAAGGTGCGCGGCCTTAGGAACTTATGCAGGTCGAGAATGGGGTGCCAGTCCCCATCCGTTTTAGGAGCAGGAAATACCTGGACACAAACCCTGGGTCTGGAGGAGGGTCCGCCACCTCTTCGATCGCCTCCTTCTGGAGGAGCAAGGCAATGTTGGCTCAACGAGCCGACAGAGAGGCTGGGGAACCAGTTATCCCCCAGTGGGACAACAACTTGATAGGGAGGGAACTGCTCAAGTTCTAGAGGCAGACCCCTGCCTACCATTTCTAGCACCCAGTGGTCCGTGGTGATAGCAGACCAGGCAGAAAAGAAGTGGCAGAGCGGCCCCCTCATGGGGGGAACCCGGGGAGGAGTGACGAGGTTGGGGCGACACCCCTCAACCCATCACTGGGCAGGCTTGGAGGAAGGGCCCGCTAAGGGACCACCTGGACCCTTGCCTCCAGGCTTCCTACTGGAGGAAGCGGCAGACTTGGCTTTAGGGTGCCAAGTGTGTGTGCCTGCTGGCCCTGGTGCTGGTGCTGCTGGGCTGGACGTGCTGCAGGGGCAGAAGGGCTTACGCTGACGCTGGTGGCCTTTGTCCTTCTGGGCAGACGTGACAGAGTCCAAGGTGGCATTGGACTTCTCGATCCTCTGAAGATGGCCTTCCATCCCCGGCCCGAACAAGTCGGTGCCCAGGAAGAGAACGTCTGCCAGCTCGTGCTGGGTGTCCGCCATGAAGGTGGAGATCCGCAGCCAAGCTCTGCGGCGCATGGCTACTGCAGCTGCTACTGATCAGGCAAAAGAATCACTAATGTCCAATGAAGTTTGGAGCTGTTTTGCCACCGCCCTTCCCTGATCCCGCATCTGCTTGACCGTCGTCTGAAGGTCAGCTGGGAGATGAGGAATCACCTCATCCAGGGAGCTCATAAGGGCGTGTGAGAAATGTGCCATCAGAAGTGCTGAGCTAGCCTGACGAAGGTCTAGGGAGGAAGCAGTGTAAACCTTCCGCCCCGAGTAATCCAACTTTGTAGATTCCTTATCGGACAGTTTGTCCACATCCCAAGCGTTCCTGAATGCTGGAAAATGCTATTGGTCACCAACACCTCCGCAGAGGGGTGCTCCAAGAAACCAAAGAATGAACCGGTGGGGACCACGTACTTTCGAGCCATCCTGGCCAAAGGTGCGGGACAAGATGCTGGCCACTGCCACAACTCCAGGGCCGGGCCAACAATGGTTTCAGCCACCGGAAAGGCCTCTGTAGGGGAATCCCTTGGTCCAGTATCTCTGTAAGGGGATACTTGGCCCATTTTGAAACAGGTTCGAGCTGCATCCCAGTGGATTCTGAGATGAGTCGAAGCAAACCCAAAAAGGATGGGCTCTCGTCCACCGACTGGCCCCCTGCAGACTCCAGGTCAAGTGGCCTGGAGCACAGGGAGCAGTCGTTGTCAGACTCCGAGGAGTCTGTGAACAGCTGCCGAGTGCCTGAGCCACCCTCTACCTGCCGAGGTCGATCGGGAGTGAGGGTGACCGACAACCTATGGGGCAAGCCCTGACCCGACTGAGAATCCTTGGTCGGGGCCCCAGTCTTCGGTTGTGGAGGCGGGGGTTCCACCACAATAGGTGGAGCAGCCGGTTTCGGCCGAACAACTGGCGCCGGGGTCGGCTCTTCGATCACCACGAGGGTTTTTTTCGGCCGCTCCGGTGACAGCCACTTAATGACCGGAGAAGGCGACTGGAGAGAGCTTGTTACCGGTCAATAAAAATTGCTTCAACATCAAATCCTCGTAGCGCTGATGCAACTTGCGCCGGAGCCTATCCTCTGAAGAGGGCAACGAGGATGAGCGGCGACACCGCTTTCCATGGTGCTGAGACTGAGACCACCGACGTCGGTGGGATCGGCTGGACCTGGAAGAGGACCGAGGCCAAGACCTTCGGGGATTCCGAGGGTGGGTCAGAGAGGGGACGGGGGAAACCCACCCCTCCTTCGGTTCAGGGACCTTGACCGGGGACTTCGGCACAGGCAAGTCCTTGGTAACCACCAGGGGAACCAGTGAAGAAGGGTTGTCGGCTTCTCTAGTCGACTGTCCGACAGGTTGAGAAAGATCTCGAGCACGTTGACGAATGTCTCGGTTGCAACCTCAACTGAAGTTGAGAGTCGACGGTCCGGTGAAGGGGATCTCTTCCGCTCCCACAAACGTTGACGGTGGAACTTACCTTTAGAGTCCTTCTTCCTGGACCTACTGGAATGTCCCGAAGGCCCTTCTCTCTTAGTGGAGAGGGACTGACAAAGCTCCTTAAAAGAAGCCGTGTAGGAGGAGCTCAAGGAGAGCGGGATAAATACCGCGGCCGAGGAGGAAGAAGAAGCGGCCTGGGCCGCCTTGTCCTTTGAGGGCGATCATCTGTTTCCAGACCGCTTCCGGAGCCTGCCATCAGACACTGCCCAACGGACCTCCTTAGACTTGACCGGTGTGTACCATTTTTCAGGGCGCCCAAGAAGTAGTCTGGCAGCGTGGTCCTCCAAGACTGAAGCCAAGAAGGACTTGCACAGTTCGCAGGCCTGCAAATCGTGGCAGAGCCCTAGGCAGTAGACGCATGTGGAGTGCGGATCGGTCTGGGACATCTTCTGCCCACAAGAGCACCAATGGAAGCCAAGAGTCGATTTGTCCATTGCAGCAGCGAGGGAAGACAAAGACAGTAGTCTTGTAAATTTTAAAATTAGTTTTGAGAAATCTGAAGAGTGTGAATCCAGCCTAAAATGCAGAGCGCTAAGGAGGGAACCTGAGCTTCCAAGCGGTAAGGAAGATCTGGCGTCATGGGGCGGAGCCGAGGGTTTTACCACCCAGGTGGGTGGGAGGAGCCAGCTTGAAGACCTTCTGGCAAGATTTAAAGTGGCAAGGAACCTGCCAGACAGTGTGGATTGAACAACATATCCACGTCCATAGAAGTGAACTTTTAAAGAGGAACATTTCAGTCCACCTCCGACAAGGAGAGCAAATAGTCTAAGATACTTTGAGGGAAACCCTCATAAGGGTATAAGGCCTTCATGGATGCCCAAATGGAGAAGCGTTTCCACTTCATAGACTAGGAAGATTGCGTAGATGGTTTCCTGGCAGCCCGGAGAACTTCTGCCACCTTTGGAGACACCCTGAAACGCGAGAGGACTATGTTCTCAGGAGCCAGGCATGCAGAAGGAGGGAGTGACGGTCTGGGTGTAGCAGGGAGCCTTGCACATAGGACAACAAAGCCTGGCAAATTGGCAGAGGCAGGGGATTCGGTTCCGAGAGCTGTAGAAGCAGAGGGAACCAAATCTTTCTTGGCCAGAAAGATGCTATGAGACTCACAGATGATGCATTCTGAACCAGTTTGAGTAGTACTCTATGAACGAGAGGAAAGGGCAGGAAAGCGAAAAGAAATCTTCCTGTCCATGAAAAAGACAGTGTGTCCTGCCACACAGTTTCAGAACTTCGCTCAAGAGAGCAGTAAAGAGGCAGTTTTGCATTTTGTGGAGAGGTAATTAGGTCCAACTCCAGTCGGCCCCATTGGTGGAAGATATAGTTTAGGATGTCTGGTAGGATTTCCCACTCGTGGGCCAGTGCAGTGGATCTGCTCAGAGGGACACCCCAGGGATATGGACCACCAGAAGACGGATATTTCTCTGGATCGCCCAGTACCAGACCCTCATCAATTCTCAGCAGAGAAGGTATGAATGGGTGCCTCCTTGCTTGTTTAGGTAGCAACTACCACAGAATTTTCTGATTGCACCTGAAGGCAACCGGTGGGGAGAGGAGAGTCTCGAAAGTGTATAAGGTGTAGAAAAACTCCCTCATCTCCAAGACACGGATGTGGAAATGGGTCTTTACTAGCGTCCAGGATCCTTGAGACCGGACGTGCAGGAGGTGAGCAACCCACCCTGTCAAGGAGGCATCTGTAGTCAGAATGAGACCTGGGACAGGAGAATGAAACGGCATGCCTCGCATTGTTGTCCTAGGACTTCCACCACTGTGGAGCTCGAAGAGCCGGGGAAGACATCAGGACTGGGGCATCGAAATCATCCTCCTTCTGGTCCCATTGGACACTCAGGGACCACTGAAGGACCCTCATATTCAACCTGGCATTGGATACCATTAGAATTGTGGCCGCCAAATGTCCCAGGAGGCACAAGTAGTCTCATGCAGAGACCAATCTGGTGGAATACATACAAACAGAGATGAGAAAGAATAAGTGCCTCAGCTGGGACTTGAGCCCAAGCTGCCCAGACTACCGTTCTGATTGCACTAACCAGCTGCGCCACTGAGACAACTGGAACCTGGATTATCCCGGAGCAAATTACTCTTTCTCAAATGCACAACCCAATGGCAACACAAATATTTACTTCTAACAATCACACAGGAGTGTGGTGTGCATATTTTAAAGAGTAATGTGCTCAGGGATGGCCCAGGTTCCAGTTGTCTCAGTGGTGCAGCTGGTTAACGCAATCAGAATGGTATTCCAGGCAGCCCAGGTTCAAGTCCCAGCTGAGGCACTTATTCTTTCTTATCTCCGTTTGTATGTGTTCCATAAAATACGCACATCCTAATTTGGTGGACTCTAATTTGCATGCCAAAGCAATCACGGCATCTGCCCGAGCCATAGGCAAACATGCCATCCCCAAGGAGGCATCTAACATGGCTCCAATATACAGGAGGCATTGTGCTGGGTCGATTTTAGACTTCGGATAGTCTACAGCTGTCCCCACTTGGGCAAACAACTGCAGGGTTCAAGAAAGTGTGGACAACAGCCTTTGACAGGACGACGCTTTCAGGAGCCAGTGGTCCAGGTAGGGAAAGTCATACAAAGCCTACCCTGCATAGGGCCATTGCGACTGCTGCTAGGCATTTTGTGAATACCCTCGGGGCTGAGGAAAAGCTGACTGGGAGGGCCTTGAACTGATAATGATGACCATGAAACAAAAAATGGAGAAACCATCTGTGAGCAGGGTGCATCAGGGTATGGAGGTACGTGTCCTTCATCTCAAGGGAGCAGAGCCAATCTCCCCTGTTCAGCAAGGAGAGAAGTGTCAGAAAAGACACCATCCTGAACTTCTGGTATTTGATACAGAGGTCGAGTCACCTTAGATCCAAATTGGGGCGCTACGCACCCTGTCCATTCCGGAACCAGGAAAAAATGGGAGTAAAATCCCGTACCCTTCTGTGGAAGTAGAACTGGTTTGATGGCGCGTTTTGTAAGCAAAGCATCGATTTCGTTCTGTAAGACCAATGCTTGGTTGAGGGGTTGCGAGAGCCTTGGTGGCAAGGCAAGGGGAATCTCTGTGAACTCCAGTGTGTGTCCTGACTGGATCAATTGCAGGAGCCACAGGTCGTCGGAGATGATTTGCCACCCTTGTAGGTGCAAGGAAAACATGTCCCTGATGGCCATGAGAAGGGTTTCTGGTCCCACAACCGGAGGAAGCCCTTCAGGCCAAAGGCTGACCCTGCTGGGGAGCAGCAGGGACATAACGGGACATTTTATGAGCATTTCTAGGACCAGGCAACGTCAACTGAGGCTTTCTCTTATTGGCAGGTGGTCTGTGAACATTGGGACATGCCATGTAGGGGCGGCCCATGGAGGATCCTCTGAAGGCCAGTTTTGCTTTAGGACAGTGTCCACACCGACTGAAGGCTACGACCAGAGTCCTGTAAGTCGTTCAACATTTCTTCAGTCTGTGGACCAAAGAGGTGATCACCCTTAAAAGGAGCGTTAAAGACAGATTGCTGCATGTCCTGTGAAAATCCTGGCACTCTGAGCCAGGCACGATGTTTGAGACAAATGCCTGCTGAGGACGTATGGGCTGCAGTGTCAACGGCATCATAGGTGGCCCTGGGCAGGTGGTGGCAAACAGCTGCCACCATAAACATCTTGGCAGTCAGATCCTCCTGGTGGAACTCACAGGGAGGGACTGGACCGTTGCCTGGGAGGCTTTTAGGATTTCCTCCTGATATTTCAGGAGGTGTCCCATGTAATTAAGCATAAGGACAGACATAGTAGCCAAGACAAACTCTTTTTCCCATAACATCCAATTTCTTGGATTCCTTATCGGGGGTTGAGAACTTGTGTGCTGAAGTCTAGAGGACCTATCATGAGCGGCACTGATCTGGAAGTGTATCATAATGTCTGAAAATGTGGGATCATTTGGCGGAGAACATAGGAGTTCAGGGGTAGGTTCACCCTGAACTGACGAGGCTTCCGAGGAGGACGGAGGGGATTCCCCCTGGTCCATACCGTCCTCATCCTCCAGGTAAGCCAAATCCCAGTCCTGTGGTAAAGGATCATCCATGTCAACATCTTGAGGGTGAAAAGTCGGGGAGACGGAGAAAAGCTGGCCGTCCTCTGGGCCGAGGAAGGCCGAGAGGGAGCAGAGACCAGAGCTGACCCTTCCGTGTGGGTGGGGGAAGGGTCTGTGTAGGTCCAGGATAATATTTACTACAGCTTGGACATCAATCATAGCGATCTGCCCAGCGGAAGTAGCCGGAGTAGCATGAACTGAGTGAATAGGGACCACTGACGTTATAGAAGAAGGCAGTGGAACCAAGCGAGCAGCCATCGATGAGGGGTATGTATAGGACCCCAGGATCATCAACGAAGGCAACAACAGAGAGCCCTTTGTGGTAGGGCCGGTCATTGACGAGAGGACCATCGAAGTTCTAGAAGCCACTGTCGACTGACAATGGCTAGAATCCACAGAGGGGGGAGGCAGCAATGGAAGCTGCAAATTCACCTCAGAACGCACCGTCGACAGAGAAGTCATCGACAAGGGAAGAGAGAAGCCAGCAATCGTCGACGGTGCAGAAGACAATGTAACAGTGACCACCTTCTCAGTACTTACCTTTCTGGCAGTGACTGGGGCACTCGTCGACAACAAGGGCACGGCAGAAACGTGCTTCGTTTTGCTGGCATGTTTCTTACCAGGACCCTGTCTTGTCGATGAGGAGGGCTCACCTGAAGAGTGGCGAGACCCCGAGGAGGATGTTGAAGACTCCCTGGGCTTGAAGCACTGCTGCTGCTCCACAAAGGCAAACTTTTGCTCCATGAGGAACTCATGAATTTGCTGAAGCCTTGGACGTTTGGTGGCCTTGTTGAACCGCTTACAGAGGATGCAATCCCGTTTGTCGTGTTCAGGACGAAGGCACTGAACACAGATGTCATGGACATCCTCTGCAGTGATTCTAAGACAACAGATGCACTTTTGGAATAAAGGATCCAAAGACATCAGTAGAGGAACCTGTTTAGAATGAGCGTTTTGTCAGTAGAACTCTTCGTCGATGACTGGTAAGCAAAACTGCAAAGGAAGACTTGTTGCAGGCAGGTCGTGGTTGAAAAGAACTGAGGAGTAGCTGGGATCTCCCCCTTTTATACGTGCCATACAGACACCACGTGGTAACATTAGGGGGAGGTCCAAGGATCGACTACTGAGAAGTCATTAGGAGGAAATGATGCCTGCGGCTGATATCTCATGTGTTATGACCTGTTGCAAGAAACTGTCTTGAAGAAGATCTAAGGTGCCTCAGTTTTAAGCAGGACTGAATGGTGCCAAAAGGCTTCACAGACAATCTGCACAAGCTGAAAACAGCAGACAAACACGTGGTCTCGACAGGTGACATGGACTGCTTTTGTCTTATCCCATACAGTTCTCATGTTTCTAATGACTGCTGCCAACTGTTGAGGACTTGTATGGTACTGTGGAACACAGCTGTGAAAGGTGCAACATTACACCAAATTCTGCTGCTATTCTGCAAAGAATAGATAAGATCACAGTTCTGTCTCTCCAGCATTCTCTCATTCTTTTCCTGCCCTAACAAGTTTATTTACTTAGCTGTCCCTTTGCTTGCATTTCTTATAATTTACATTTTTCTCCCCCAGGCACCAGAGTTAAACCCATAGGTTAACAACCCCCTCCCCCAGCCCCATCCATAACAACCTTTTGCGCTATGAACCCCATAAGGATAGCAAACTGGTCCCCCCAGCCAATACTTTGAGCAGTGCCCTCTCACGATTTTAGAACAGGTTAAGCCCACCAACGCCCATCTCAGCCCCACCAACTTCCTAACCAGCCTTGAGAAGGTCTTTTTTTTTCATATTAAGTAAACTTTATTGAGTTATTTTTTTTAGTCATAAGAAACATTCGGTATAATTACAGTTGCAAAGAGAAAGACAAAAAAGGAAAGAGAAAAATTACAAATATTGCTTACATCTATTATATTAAGATTCTCCTTCAGATTTCCACATTTTATAATTTAAACCTATTTACTATACTAAGTATTAAAGTACTAACAAAAAAAAAGAAAAGAGAAGAGATAGCAAAGAGAGATTAATACAATGGATATTATTGTAACACAGCTAGTCCTACCTGTTCTTCCCTCCCTCTCCTTCCCCACCTTTCACCCTATGACCCCCCTCCCCGGTACACATCAACGTTTGAAAATAATGAGGAGAATTACACCTCCTCTATCAATTATCCAAGTTATCAAAGTAGTTAAATTGTTAGTAAGGTATGCAGAGGGGCCCATACTTCATTATAGTAGTGTAGTCTGTCCGACATCTGGGCTATAATTTTTTCGGCCTGTAAGGCAAAGAGAATTCCTTTGATCCACTCAGCTCTGGAGGGTATTGTCTGGTCCGAGTCAGTGTCGTAAAATAATTTTTTTTTGCACACAAGGATATCATAGCCATATGCTTACATTGTTTCCCAAGTAGTACTGATCCATAATTACCCAAAATACAAATTTCGGGTGTAACTGCATCAGAAAGGCCCAACAGGGATCTAAATTATCTTTAATATTTGTCCAAAGGGTACTACTTTTTACATTCCCATAATATATGCAATAAAATACCGGGCAATGCCTCACATCTGGAGCATAGATTTGAAGCAAGTAGTCCCATTTTATATAATTTAACCGGGGTATAATATAAGTCATGAATGACAAAAAATTGTAATAATCGATATCTATCCCACCTCACATCTCGGTATAAATGTCGTCAAATATTAGGCCAAGATCTCTCCTCGGGAACAGAAATGGCAACATTTGGTCCCACACATACCGTGGGCGACAATTCTGTAGCTCCAGATGTTCTCTCAAAAGATGATAAAAGTAGGATATAAGTTTTGATGTAGGGGGTGATGAGATAGCTTGTAGCAGAGGTCCAGATAGATATTGGTTCCAGGGCCCCAACCCAAAGTGTAAATGAAGCATGTGGGACAATTGAAGATATCTGAAAACATAATCAGACGGTACTTGGTATTATTTCCTAGCTCTTGGAATGTCAACAAGCGTTGATCACTTAATAGATCAATCACTTTAACTTTATAATTAAAAGGCCAGAATTTTTTATTTAGAGGTTTACCACCGATCTTAAAATTCGGATTTCTGAGAATTGGTTGTGAAGTGTCTTTCTCCAAGGATATATGAAATTTGGCATTTATCCTATTAAGGACCCGAAGAGTGGTCCCAATGAACATACAATATAGAGCTCTAGGAATATTCTTAGATGTTGTATAGATGACAGTACCTATGTCTGTTCCCTGGGAGGCACACAGTGTACTTTCAATTTGAAGCCATTGTGGAACATAGATGTGATAGCCCTCAATCAGCACCACTTGAGTCCATCTGAGTAGTACCAAACATGTGATTGCATAATAATAAAGAAGAAAATCCGATAGCTGCAGACCACCATTTACTTTGCTACACTGGAGCTTTGCTATCGCTCTTCTTGGTTTTCTTTTGCCCCAAATAAAATTAGCTATTATGCGATTCACCTGGAGGAACCAGGATTTAGTGAGAAACAAATTAGTCATATAAAGGGGGTATAATAATCGGGGAAGAACATTCATTTTTATTACATTAACCTTTCCCCACAAAGAAAGAGGAAGTGTAACCCAACGATTAAGATCCTTACTAATTTGGGATAGGGTTTTATCTAAATTAAATTGTTTCATTCGTGAGTTATCGGTAGAGAGATATATCCCTAAATACTTCATATTATCTTTAACCTATCTTAGACCTAACTGGGACACTTCCGAGGATTAAGTATATTTATTTAAAGGCATCACCTCCGTTTTGGCTACATTAAAGCTTATAATTTGAGAATTTTCCAAATTGCTCAATAACAGTTAAAGCCAATTTTATTGAAGTAGAAGGGTGTGAGATGTGAAGTAGTATGTCATCTGCATAGACTGACAGCTTGTATTGATGAGGTCCAACCGGAATAACTTGAATTAAAGGGGAGACATTAATATAACGAATAAGTGGTTCTAAATAAAGATTAAATAAAAAGGGTGAGGGGGGCAACCCTGTCTAGTACCTTGATTCAAAACTATAGTATTAGAGAGCATACCATTGCAGAGAACACGAGCCGTTGGTCGGGTGTACAAAACCTTTACCCACTGAATGACCTGTTGGGGAATACGATAGTTAGGCATGAGATAAAACAGGTAGTCCCATGACACCCGATCAAAAGCCTTTTCTCCATCCAGGGACACTAGAGCAGCGGGTACTGAGGAGTCCCTGGATGCAGAAATAAGGTGGTTGAGCTTCCGCATATGGTCTGAGGAGTGCCTATCAGCCACAAATCCTACCTGCTCTGAGCTTATTAGACATTGCCATACTTTCGCCAATCTGTTGGCTAGAATCTTTGCCAATATTTTAAGATCAACATTTATTAGAGAAATAGGATGGTAGTTAGTAACAAAAAGAGGATCTTTCCCCGGTTTAGGGAAAACTACCACTGTGGTTTCTGTAAGGGAATAATCTGAAATACCATATTCATAAATGTAATTATAAGTATCTAGAAGAATAGGGGCCAATCGTCTTTTATATGCTTTATAAAATTCTGCGGTATATCCGTCCGGTCCCGGAGTTTTGTTCAGTGGTAATGCATCAATAGCTGAGCATATTTCTGACACCAATAAAGGAGCTTTTAAATATTCCACTTGTTGGTTATCTAAAAAAGGAAGTGTTATATTTAGTAGAAAGTGTTCCACTTCTAAAGAATTGAATGGAGTACCGGGCCGGGACTACAGATCGGAGTAGTACTGCTGAAAACAACAAAGAATATCTTGAGGAGAGGTAACTATGAGACCAGCTGTATTATAAATAGAAGGTATTATTCTGTCTGCAGTTTGAGCCCTTAGACAGAGGGCAAGGAGTTTGCTCGCCTCATCTCCCTGATCGAAGTATCGAACCTCAGATCTTTGAAGAAGATATTCAGCTTTATCTATCAGTAGAGAGTTATAATGATCCCTAAGAATTTCCAAGTTAGTAAGGGAGGTTTGGGTCAGGGAGGGAGGAAGTGATAACTCCACAGATCTTATCTCTTGGAGAAGATGAGACGTTATCTGTGCAGTTATTTTTTTTCTAATGGTGGCTAATCTAATTATCTCACCTCTAAGAGTACACTTTAATGCTCCCCAAAGAATATGTAGTTTAGGCATGGAAGGCACATTGCTTTTAATAAATGTTAAGAGGAATTTTTGGAGGTGAGATTGAAGTTTTTTGGATTTTAACAATTGGTGATTAAACTGCCACACTTTATTTCAAACTGTATTAGGGCCTGGACCCCAGTGTAGCAACGTAGGATGGTGATCTGAGATAACCTTGGCGAGACACAAACAAGATGTAACTAAGGAGAGGTGCCCAGTATCCACCAAAAAAATAATCTATCCTAGAAAAAGAATTATGGAGAATTGAATGGAAGGAATATTCTCTCTTAGAGGGAAAAAGGGCCCTCCAAGGATCAATTAGACCGAGAGTGTCCATCAATTCTCGGATGGCTAATTGCGCCTGTGAAAGGGTAAAGGTGTCAGCACCGGGCCGATCTAAAATATTGCAAAAAGCCGGGTTCCAATCACCTCCAAGCAACATGGGATAATTTGACCACGATATCAAATGTTGCATAAGTCGAGAAAAAAAACACAGTATCATCTGTTGTTGGGCCGTAGATTGAGCCGAATACCAGTTCAGAGTGACCAATTATGGCTTTGATTATAATACACCTGTATTGCGAGTCTACTGTTGTATCAAGCAAACGAAAAGGTAGTCTGCGGGCTATGAGTATAGCTACACCACCACTGCGAGAGTTTGGTGCTGTTCCAAAAACTTGTCCCACCCAGATCCTTCTAAAAATAAATGTTTGGGACGATGGCAAGTGGGTCTCTTGAAGAAACACTAAGTCTACTTCTAGTTTTTGCAAATGCAAAAGTATTTTTATTCTCTTTGCTGGAGACTGGGTGCCCCTCACATTCCAGGAACATATTTTATACATTGCCATATAAATCCAACCAGTTTAAGATTCTTTTCAAGAAATATTTGACACCATTATAACATATTCTCCCCAGTTTAAACCAACTGAACAAAAGTGTGTGTACCCTTATCTCTCCCTTATCCCATTCCCTGTAGTACCATCCCCACCCAAGGCATAAACCCCACCACTATACAAGATCCTGAAGATAGAAAACCCAATGTTTCTCCCAACCTAACCCCCTACCCCCACTATATCCCCTCCCTCTTTAGCCACAGCAAAATAATAGAGGCCTTCTTTCGGCTGCAATAACGCTCTGCCAACACCTGAGATTGGCCAGATGAAGATGAGCGCAACAAGAACTGGAATCAAAAAATATGCACATATATTAGATGTAGCAACCCCCCACCCTCTTTTATAGTACATGATGCTCTGTAACCCGCTAACAACTGTTATTCGGCTCCCGCTCCATTAAACAGCCCAAAGACAGATTCAATAAGGAAAAACCAAAAGGAAAGAACATCAACAATTTCCCTATCAATAACTACTAATACCATATCTACCCAGAATTAACTGATACTTCGGTATCGTATGTTCCCAACAAGAATGAGCCGTCCACCCCCACCCAAGACATAACTAATGACATCTTCAGAAGTCCTTATTTAGAAATTAGGCAATGGATCTCTTCTACATCACAGCGTTCGTGCTAGTCTGAGTGTTATTTTCATTTCTCCTCAGTGAAAAAAAAAGAGCCGTGGAGTTGTTACTATGGTACTGTGCTGCCCTCTAGTGGCCGTAATGTAACTTCACTATTTAGCCAGCTTGTGAACTTTGCACATTCAGACTGCAGAAAAACACCTAATTACCAGGGCCACTGGAAAATTGCAGGCGCAATTTTTCTGCAATTTTCACCCTTCTCCGCACAAAATCTGAAATTTCTTGCAATTTCTTACATTTATGGAATTTTGGACTGAAACTGTATAAAAATATTTAAATTCTCAAGGAAATCTACTCAGATATGCTAACAATTTAGTACACAGACTTGGATTTGACCAAAACAGTACAGTGTGAGGTGAAAAGGGGTCAAATGTGACTCTGCTTTCATGTGACTCACTTCCCTACTTTGGTTTCAAAATCCTCTGGCCATGCATATGTAGACCTGAACACTTAAAATCTGTGTTAAAGCAGACTATCAGAGAACCTTTTTGCTGACACAGAGACTGAAACAATAGTTGTGAGAAGAGGTGCAAAGTGCCACATTCACCTAAATGAAGCACTGACCACAATGCCTGTTTTGGAATGGTAGGGTAGATTTTCCTTGTATAAATACCTTCAATCTGAAAGGATTTTGATTCAAATGTGTCAGGAATTTGGGTGGCCCAGCTGATTATAAACTTGAATGTGCTTCTGAGGGGACTGGTGACAGTGATTCCTTACATGTCAATCTGCCACAACTGCATACTCACATACAAAGCCTACAAAAAGCAACATGTCTGAAAACATGCTGAACAGTTACCTTTAAATAGACAAAATAATTGCACCCAAGTAAAATCACTGCAAACCGAGTAGAAAGTACAGTTACGTAAGAACTTACCGTAACAGTAGATCTTCGAGAGAGGCTCTTGCAGTAGGTAGGTTTGGCAGTTGAAATTCAATGCAAAGAAGTGCAAGATAATGCATATGGGGCACAAAACCCTGGCACAATATATCAGTTGGGGGGGTGAGGATATAGCATGCACCAAGCAGGAAAGGGATCTTGGGGTTGTCATCTCTGATGACCTCAAGGTAGGGAAACAGTGCGACAAGGCATCAGGTAAAGCAAATAGGATGCTGGGATGTATAGGCAGGGCATCACCAGCAGGAAAAGGGAGGTCATAATTCCACTATACAAGACACTAGTGAGGCCCCACCTGGAGTACAGTGTACAGTTCTGGAGACCATACCTACGTAAGGACATAGACAGGGTAGAGAAGGTTCAGAGGAGGGCAACAAAGATGGTGCATGGGTTGCATCACAAGTCCTATGAAGACAGGTTGAAGGAACTGAACATGTACCCCCTGGAGGAGAGGAGGGAGAGAGGGCATATGATAGAGACATACAAGTATCTTACAGGGAGGAACAGGGTGCAGGAAAACACTATTTTAAGCGAAAAAGATGTTTCAGGACTAGAGGGCATGGGATGAAGTTGGAGGGAGGACGATTCAGAGGAAACATGAGAAAGAATTTCTTCACAGAACGGGTGGTGGACAAGTGGAACACCCTGCCAGAGGAAGTGGTGGGGGCTGAAACAATCACGGATTTAAGAATGCATGGGATAGACATAAAGGAATTCTAGAGGTCAGGGGTAAGGGGAAATAGACTTCTAGGAAAACAAACTGAACTTACAAGCTCAAATGGGCAGACTAGGTGGGCCATAGGCCCTTATCTGCCGACACTGTCTATGTATCTATGTATCTATGTAATTACATATAGGACTGACACCGGCCGGCGGCAGTACCCCACGGAAAAAATTTTCTAGCTAGCAGTCCCTGGCGTGGGACCGCCCCCTCGTCAGGTGACCGGCGTCATACGACGTCGGTATAAAGGGGCGGTCCCGGACGCCCGCCTTCCAGTTCTTTCCCGCCACAGGCCCGGAAGGCCCGGACGAGAGAGAAGCAGATATTTCCCTCAATGGAAAAGGAGCTGAAAAAGCCTAGGGGGATGCAGGGCGGGAAGGTATTACCTACTGCAAGAGCCTCTCTCGAAGATCTACTGTTATGGTAAGTTCTTATGTAACTGTACTATCTTACTTCGAGAGGGCTCTTGCAGTAGGTAATTACATATAGGACAGAATCCCAAGCAGTCTGGAACCAATAAGAAAGGCACCGGGAGGAGGAACTACTCAGATAAGTAGTAGGAAAGCTTGCAACCCTCAAGAAAGGAGGCCTTGCAAGACCGCTAACCCGAAGCCTGCTCTACGACGAGAGGCAATGTCCAAACTGTAATGTTTAGTGAAGGTATGGACGGAAGTCCAAGTGGCGGCAGCACAAATGTCTGCCGCGGACACATTCTTGAAACAAGCCGCAGAGGCAGCAACTCCATGAGTGGAGTGACCTCTGACTTGACCCGGTAGGGTCTTGTTATACTTGTCATAACAGAAAGTGATACAATGAGCCAACCACTTTGACAGGCATTGCTTGGAAACAGCATTGCCTTCTCTTTTGTGAGCGAAAGAGACAAACAACTGATCAGTCTTTCTGAGATATTTCGTCCTATTGGTATATCTCAGAATCCTGTGAACATCCATGGTGTGAAGCAAATATTCTCCATGATTGGAGTATTGCGTGAAAAAGGCAGGTAATTCGATAGACTGATTCAAAGTAGATGCAGCTACCACCTTCGGGAGAAACGCAAGGTTTGTGCGGAGAGCTACTCGTTCTTTGTGGAAGATCAAGTAAGGGATTTTGCACATAAGGGCCTGAAGCTCAGAAATTCTGCGAGCTGAGGTAATGGCCACTAAGAAGAGTGTCTTCCACGATAAAAACTTCAAGTCTGCAGAAGCCGCAGGCTCGAAGGGAGGAAGAGTAAGTTTCTCAAGGACAAAATTTAAGTCCCAAGGTGGAGCTGGGGTCCGGATCAGGGGTTTGAGATGAAGGACCCCTCTAAGGAAGGTTTTGGATACCTCTAGCTGGGCAAAAGCCTTATCAGCGAAAGGTACATGGTAGGCAGAGATAGCTGCCATGTGGACCTTCAGAGAGGAGTGACTGAGATCCAGGTCAAAGAGATGACGCATGTACTCCAGCAAAGTAGTTACGGGGTAGGAAAAGGGTTCCTCGTTCCTGGATGCGGCCCAGATGGAAAATCTCTTCCATTTCATGGCATAAGTGGACCTAGTGGAGGGCTTTCTGGCCTCTACCAAAATCTCGGCTACCTTAGGGGATACTCCAAAGCAAGATTGAACTAGGTCTGAAGAAGCCATGCATGAAGTTGAAGGGACCTGAGTCCCGGATGGACCAGGGTCCCCTGATCCTGAGTCAGCAATCCCGGAGATAAGGGAAGAGGAAGAGGAGGAACCTCTGAGTATTGTTGTAGAAGAGAGAACCAAATTTGCCTGGGCCAGAAAGGAGCAATTAGAATCATTTTTGCTCCCTCTAGAGCCAGTTTCTGTAACACACGTGGGATCAGTGGAATTGGGGGAAAAGCATAGACGAATCTGTCCTTCCAGCTTAGAGACAGAGCGTCTCTCCAGAAAGCTCCTCGCTCTGGAGCGAGCAAGCAAAAGATTGGAAGTTTTGCGTTTTAGAAGGAGGCGAACAGGTCTATTTGAGGAGTCCCCCATGCCTTAAAAATGCTGTTTAGGACAATTCCGTCTACTTCCCACTCGTGTGGAAGAGCTGACGAGCAACTTAGCCTGTCTGCTAGGACACTGTCTACTCCCGGAACGTGGATCGCCATGAGGTGAAGGTTGTGGAGGGTGGCCCACTCCCAGACCCTCATCACTTCCCTGCACAGCGGGTAGGATCGAGTTCCTCCCTGCTTGTTGATGTACCATACCACGCACATGTTGTCCGTTTGGATGGCTAGGTGACCGGGAAGGATGTATTGATGAAGGGCTTGGAGTGCATAAAGCACCGCTCGGAGCTCGAGAACATTGATGTGGAGAGCTACCTCCAATTTCGACCAAAGTCCTTGAGTTCAATGAGGACCAAGATGGGCCCCCCAACCTTCGCCGGATGCGTCCGTGGTTAAGGTCTGGTCGGGGGGAGGATGAAAGAAGGGGACTCCCCCGAAGAGGTTCTCTCATACCATCCACCACTTTAAGTCTCTGACCATCAGTGAGGAGATCAGGATCAGAAGATCTAGGTCGTCTACTCATTTGTCCCACTGAGATCGAAGAGTCCATTGAGAAATTCTCATGTGGAGGCGTGCTCGTGGGATCGTCGGGATGGCAGCCACCATGAGCCCCAGTAGACGAAGCACTGACCTCGCTGGGACCCTCCTGAAGTTCAGTAGGAGGGAAATCTGTGACTGGAGGGAAACTCCCCGGTCCGGAGGCAGAAAAGCTTTGCACACAGTTGTGTCGAGAATCGCCCCAATAAACTGGAGAGGCAGTATAGCGCAGTGGTCTAAGGCTCTAAGCTGCAAATCTGGTGACATCCAGCAGACCAGACCTGGGTTTGAATCCCACAGCTTCCACCTGCATACTGTGTGACCCTGAGCAAGTCACTTAACCTCCTTGTGCTCCCAGGTCGCTCCTGTAAAAAAGCTTTCAGCTTAGTGTGCTATACCTGGTTAAATAAATAAATAAATAAATAAATAAAAAAAAGAAGGCTCTAGAAGAGACTTGGAGAGGTTGATGGTAATACCCAGGTTGGTAAAAACCTGCCGGGTGAGGGAGAGGAAATGAAGGGGTTCCTCCCTGGATAGAGCCACCAGGAGCCAATCATCCAGGTAGGGAAAAACCTGAACTCCCAAAGAACGCAGGTGGGCTGCTACCACCGCCAGGCATTTGGTAAAGACTCGAGGAGCCGAGGAAAGGCCAGATGGAAGCGCCTGGAATTGGTAATGGACCCCCTGGAATGCAAATCTGAGGTACTTTCATTGTGAAAGGCGAATGGGGATGTGCAGGTATGCATCCTGCATATCCAGTGCGCAAAGCCATTGGCCCGGCCGAAGTAGGGGCAGAAGGGATTGAAGGGAGAGCATCCTGAACCTTTTGTATTCCACAAACAGGTTCAAGGAGCCGAGATCGAGAATCGGTCTGAGATCTCCCGTCTTCTTTGGTACAAGGAAGAAGTGGAATAGTACCCTGCTCCGAGAGGTGAGGAGGAACGGTTCTATAGCCCGCTTTGTAAGAAGAGCTGAGATTTCTTCCCGACCAGAGAAAGATGGTCCTTGAATAAGCGGAATTCAGAGGGGTTGACGTGGAGGTTTCTGCAGAAACTCTATGGAGTGTCCCTCTCATGGCGATTTGAAGCACCCATGAACTGGTTATCCTCTCCCACTCTGGGAGGTGGAGGGAGAAACCCTCCCTACTGGTTCCTCCGGAGGTCCGGAGGCGGGAGAGGGGAGGAGTCAGGTGGTGTGAGGCAGCGCCGCAGCTGGAGCACCTGCCGCTTTTGGGCGGAGGGGCCCTGGCAGCTGCGGGGCCCGCGCTTAGTGGCCCGCCTTCCCTGGGTTCTCTGAGGCCAGCCGCGCTCCGCGAAGCGGACGGCGCCGTGGAGGATGGGGATGGTACAGTGAATCCACAGATTTAAGGGCCGCTCCTTCTCCTGTAAGTCAGTGATGATGTCCTTGACATCACCGAAAGCACGGAACCCCTGAAAGGTGCTTCTGAATAGCAGATTGCACCCGGGACCAGACTCTGACACACGGTTACGGAGGCGTCACAATGGCAAACGCAGAGTTCGGCCCAGCGGTGTCCACTGCATCATATGTCGCCCTAGCATGACGGGTTGGCAGAACGAGCGGAGCGGATTTAGATCGCCAACTCCTGCTTCGAGTTGGGAGTCCGGTAAGGAGTCGATCTTGATTCGCCTGGGTAAGGACGGCCTTCTGGTAATCCCCCATATGAGCAACATAGTTCAGGGCCCTTATACCCAGTGTGGAGGAAGTGTAAATCTTCTTTCAAACTGATCCAGAAGCTAGATTCCTTATCCGGGGAGACAAGCTCAAGTGTTTAGGATGGCGGACCGCCGTGAGTGGCACTGATCACGACTGAGTCGGCACAGGGTGAGAATCTAAAAGTCTACACCCTCCGGAGCCTGGTATAGCCTGTTTGACTTCCCTGGGAAGCGGGGCTAAAAGCCGGTTGTTTCCAAATAGTGGAACCAAGCTGGGCGTGAGGCTCGATCCAGGGTGTAGCTTTTAAAGTAGGGGCCATAAGGGGCAACTAGATGTTCGGGCGCAGCTTCACCCGCTGAGGATCTGGATCTAGGGACTGCCACTGATGGACCTCCTGGATCTTCTTAAGTAACTCCGTGAAAGAAGCGATCCTCCGGAGGGGACCCTGAGGAGTTCTCGGCCGGGGTTTGGACGGAGAACGTAGCTGGTCGTCTTTATCGGAAACTCCCGCGGAGGCTTCCGAGGAGTCCAAGAGGACCACAGAGGAAGAATCTGAGGCAGAAAAAGACTCCCTCACCTGTCTAGGGGGAGGAACGTGTTCCGTGGGAAGGGTCCCAGAACGCGTGTCCTGCCCCTCTCTGGAACCCAAGGGGAGGCCCCGGGGAACTGGAGAAGGGAGGGAGAGCGCCTGCCTAGGGCGTACGGGAACCAGTGGAGGCACGGTCTCATCATAAGACTGTTTTCGACTTCTCTGGTGAGCTGAGCCTTGGCCTCAGCCCTCCAGGAGGCAAGAGTCTCCTGCAAATCCACCGGCGGCCTGGGGGGCAGTGGAGGAGGAGGAGGGGATAGTGAAACGGAGGATATCCGTATGGAGAGTACCCAAGACCCGCCTGCGGATAAGTCGGAGACGGGTAGTGAGGCGTCGGGTACTGCGGAGCTGGAGGATTCGGCGCGGGGTACTGCGGGCCCGGGAAGACCGGCATCGGGTATGACGGCAGGTACCAAGGCGCTGGAGGAGCTGCCAGAGCAGACGGCCCAGCCGGGCACTCCAGGGGCGGATCAGCCGGAAAGGGCCCCTGGGGTGGAGGGCCCAGAGGAGAGAGAAAATCCCCTACTGGCGTCGGAGGGGCCGGTGTCGGGTCCGGCGACAGTGGGGCCGGTGTCGGCTCGGCCAGCGTCGGAGGAGCTGGCGCCGGAGCCGGCGTCGGGGGAACTGGCGTCAGATCCGGATTCTCAATGGGGGATCTGACGGCAGCCCAGGATCCCTAGTCTCATCTGGGAAAGGTGGAGAAAATCCCCAGAGTCAGGCAAAGGGGACTGGGGCTCCCCTGACAGCAGCAAAGGCTGTGGAGAGACTTGCACGACGGAAGAGGGTGGTTCTGACGTAGGCTCTAGGACCCGGCGCACGTCGGAGGAGCCGATGTGTGACTTATGGGTTGAAACCCGGCGGACGTCAGAGGAGCCAGCGTCCGACTTCGGTGCTCTCACGTCCGAGATGAGCCGAGGAAGAAGAGAGGCCTGGTCGGAGGGAGAGACAGCCTGGCGCCGCCCCAAAGGGTCAGGCGACTTAGGGGCCTTCTCCCGGCGGACGTCGGAGGAGCTGATGCCCGGCTTAAGGGAGGCGCCCGCACCAGTAGGCTGAGGGTGTGCGACCGTACTGGGGGCTAGAGTCTCCTTTGTCCTGGAGACACCCGACAGGCCCGGACTCGAGCCTGAAGGGCAGGCCGACGCCTCCTCCAAACCCTTGGAGGCTGCCGTCGGAGGATCCCCCAGAGAGGAAGTTACCTTACCCGCGACCCCGGCCGGAGTCACGGAAGAGAAGGCCTTCTCCTGGTGCCTATCCTTGTCCTCTTTTTATGCCCTTCCGGAGAAGTCGACGCCTGCCTTAACTTTCTCAGCTCTTTCTCCATCGCAGACATCTTTTTCTTCAGGAGATGGGCTTTGAGGGACTGCTGGCGTCGCTTGCGGGTTGCCGCGTTGAACCGGAGGCAGTGCGGACAGTGATCCACCGCGTGGTCGGGGCTCTAGGCAGAGGAAGGGACCACCCTGTGGTAAAGCAGCACCACAAATCGCACTTAGTTTTTAGAGGTACGGTTATAAAAACGTATCGCTCACCTGACGCATCGAACAGAAAACTGTAGCTTTCAGAAAAACTGCTGACGGCGAGACGGAACTGCAACAAACTTAATCATGAGGTGCTATTCGTGGCTAACGGCGGGAAAGAACTGGAAGGCGGGCGTCTGGACCACTTTATACCGACAGTCAGATGACGCCGGTCACCTGACGAGGGGTCTCACGCCAGGGACCAGCTAGAACAATTTTTTTCCGTAGGTCCTGCCACCGGCCGCGTCAGTCCTATATGTAATTACCTACTGCAAAAACCCTCTCGAAGTAAGATCAAAAGTATAATGTATTGAAAACTATTGTATGATGTAATGAAAAGCTAATGGTATGATTTGATACTTTTATCATGTGATTTGAAAATGTACTTACAGTGTGATTAAGAACAGTAATTATTTTAATAAAATAAACATTTTTCTTACTAGACCTTCATTAGGCACCCTGGTTATCTGTTTATTTTTTTCTTGCACCAAAGAAAGTAGTTTAAACAGGTTTCATTACTTAACATCTAGAAACTGGCAAAATATGTTGTTTCAGGATATATTCAGTACAGACTAACTGTAAATTACTGAATAAAATCTAGTTAGCACTGCATGACTTTGATGTCTTGATTTGTATATGCTACATAATGATTAATTTGCAGTGGATTTCAAAAACACACACATTTCTTCATATTAAAAGCATTTACAAGTGGCAATACATTTATCTAACAATTCATGTGATCATTACAAACAGCAGCGAACACTAAAATATTTATTAGGGGGCAGTGGGGATGTATAGTGAACCCCAAAATTTCAGCAAAAAAGTCCCGGCATTTTTGGGTAACATTTTCCGCACTTGTCCATTGGCCCTGCTCAACACACTACTCCCCTTTTTACTACAGTAATCCTTAATGAGAAGGAAAGAGATCTGGGAGTAGAGACTGCAATGCTGACAGGGCTTGTGCTGATTCATAATTATGCCAGGACCCAGAAACAGATACAGCAAATCTTGATGGATGCTGGACTTTATATTTTATGCCTGCAGCTATGAGCTTGGATGCCAGAGGGTGATATTCTACCCTACGTTGTTGGACTGTGGCAGGCAAATCCTGTGCAAAGCGAAGTTGTTGACCTTCCCAGAGCACTTGCTGCAGATCTCTAACCTTCCCCAAAACGTAAGTTTTGTCCAAGGAATTCAGAAATTTTATTATTAGCGGTTGAGGTGGTTTATCAGAGGCAGGTTTTGGTCTCAATGAGCGGTGTGCCCTCTCTATAATATAAGTGGTATTGTTAGGAGAGGGTCCCGCTATCTTGGTGAGCATTTTCTGTAGAAAGAGAATAGGTGCAGAGCCCTCTGTTTCTTCCGGAAGGCCAAAGATGATAATATTGTTCCTTCGGCTTCGGCCTTCCAAATCCTCTAGTTTCCCTTCCATTTTGTGGAGTCGCTGTCTTAATAAAGTAAACTCTGGATCTGTTTTGGATTTCCATCCTTCTAATGACGAGACTCGAGCAGCTGTGTCCTCGATTGCCCGGTTAGTATCTGCCAATTCCCTTCAGATACTTTTCAGTTCTGCAGTAACTTCTTGCAATGTTAATTTGAAGGGGTGCAGCTCTTCTAAGAATTTTTTTTCTGTGAGGGATAGAGAGGCAGATGCTGCAGCCGATGTAGCCTGTATCTTGGATGATGCTCTGGTGTAGCTTTTTCACCTTTTCGGCCCTTTCTCAGGCGATTTCGGGGGAGTATGAGAAGGAGATGTCTGGCGCATCTCTGCTTCAATCGCGGGAGTAGGTCTTACTGTCCGACCTCTGGTAAGCCACTACAACACGCTGCTTTCAGAAGATCTTTACCACTGATCTTGTTAAGACCGATCCGAGAAATAAAACGATCGGTACGTGAGGAGATAATATTCTTATTCGGCAGTCTTTCCACCAGAACGGCCGACTTCTGGGCAGGAGCCGATACAAGGTGCTGCTAGTCAGATATGCACATCACGTGATCTCCCCAGCCTTGAGAATGTCATTGAGTGGCCTTGTAGATCTAAACATGTGTCATTATCTAGCCCAGCACTGTACAGTGAACCTTCCTCCTCAAAAGAATTGTAAGGTAGTCTCTTTCACGTTACTCTTCCCCCTCATAAAACAAGAAATACCAACGGCAAGGCAAGTTTTATTTGTATGGTGCCCATTCCCGGAGGCTCTGGGCACCTCGCCAAGAAATAAGAATAAACATACAATGCATAAATATAAAACAACATCATACAGTTTAAAAATTGAAATATAAAAGACCTAAAACTGATAAAGTACTATACATAGGGACTAGGCAACATGTTGTAATTCAGAATTCATTAAATGCCAGGTCGAAAAGGTGAGCCTTCAACCTCCGCTTAAACACTTCTACTGAGGGGGCCTCCAGGACTGCAGATGGAAGCACATTCTACAGGGACAGCCCAGAAATGCTAAAAGCATGATCTCCATACGTCTTGAGCCATACCCTGGAAACAACCAGGAGGCCCTTTGAAGAGGCATGGAGGGAGCAGGCAGAGGTCACCGGTGTCAGATGCTCTAACAGACAGACAGGGCCCAGTACATCCAGGGCTTTATAGGTGAGAAGCCCCACCTTAAAAAGGACCCTCCACCTGACTGGCAGCCAGTGCACAGCACGCAGAACAGGGGTCACAAGACTAAACCTAGAAAGGCCAGTCAGTAGCTAAGCTGCTGCATTCTGCACTAGCTGCAGCCTGCGGAGGGTCCTTCCCGTGACCCCAAAGTAAAGAGTATTGCAGTAGTTGAGTCTGGAGGAAACAAAGGCATGCACTAGCGTCGGCAGGTCCTCAGGCAGAACAAGGGACTTAATCCAGGCAATATTCCATAGATGGCAAAAACCACTGCTGACAACAGACGACACCTAATCTTCAAGAGTCGGCCTGCTGTCAAGGATCACGCCCAGATTTTGCACCCTCAGGAAAGCTGTCAATGGGTTAGAACCCAGAACAAGACCAGAATCATTCCCAGACAGCAAACCATCAAGCCTGGGAACAGGCTCGATCACCAGCACCTCCGTCTTAGCCGGGCTGAGTCTTAGCCAGCGGGAAGCCATCCAGTCATTGATTTTAGCCAGACAGATGTTAAGCACGTCCATAGCTCCTGATGTTCCGGAAGCAAAAGACAAATACAACTGGGTATCATCTGCATAGCAGTGAAACTCCACACTGTATTGTCGAATGATCTCACCCAGGGTAGCACACACACTGCGAACAACATCGGTGACAGGATTGAGTCTTGTGGAACTCCACAAGACAGAGGCATTGGGGAGGAGGAGGAGGAGAAATTCCCCATCACCACCCACTGCACCCTGTCCGACAGATAGGACTCAAACCACGCGATGACAGTGCTGGCGAGTGAACAAAACTCACAGAACTGATCCAATAACACAACGTGGTCCATAGTGTCAAAAGCTGAGGAGAGATCGAGGAGCACAAGAACTGACCCATCTCCTCTATCCCTAGCCCTGAGCAGATCATTATGCACCCTCACTAGAGCTGTTTCAGTGCTGTGTCTAGCCCAAAAACCTGACTAAAATGGCTCATAAATGTCCAAGGACACCAGGTGATCCTCAAGCTGCTGAACCACTAGCTATTCAACAACCCTGCTCAAAAAAGGCA
This sequence comes from Neoceratodus forsteri, assembly GCA_016271365.2. Lineage (NCBI taxonomy): Eukaryota > Metazoa > Chordata > Ceratodontiformes > Ceratodontidae > Neoceratodus > Neoceratodus forsteri. The sequence continues at coordinate 75,725,859 of CM028133.1, read as the reverse complement.
ATTCTGTGTATTTTAAGCCCAAAGTCATTCTGCCCAGAGCCTCACTGAGTGACTCAGTTTATTGGCACCCTTTTTTGGTCCAACACTGTTGGACAATCCACTGTCTCTTCCTATTACTGCTGGGCCTAATTGTGGGATTCATGCCCCAGTGTGGCTTTGTGTGGGTCGCAGAAAGCACTACTGGGATAAAAAGAGCATTCTAACCCACCAGAAGTAATAGGAAAAGGCAATGGATCATCACACAACCTTCGACCAAAAAAGGGTGAAATATATAAAAAAAAAATAGGGTGACTCAAGGGGGGCACTCAGGGCTGGGTAGGGATGGTTTGAGTGGATGAGATGGATGGAGATAAATTTTAGCTCTTACAAGCTACAAGCAAGCCAAGGAATCGGTGGAAAGCAGTGGTGTCTGTCTATAACTTACTGGAGCAATTTCTTCGGCCAGCCCAATTCTGCTGCCAGACCCAAATTCTACAGAAGGTGTTAATTTCTGCAGCAATCACCACATGCCACAGAACCTCAGAAAACAGGGGACCTTGCATATACCACTCCTAGAACTACAGTTACACGTGAGTAACCCTCATTTCTAGAGGTGTGAATATGGTGCACTACCCACATTCTGGAAGACTCCTGGCAGTTCTCTGGGAGGAGGGGGCATAGCACACATGTCTATCTGGCAAACAAGGATTGGAAAACTGAAGTCCCCAAGCCAGCATGACTCAAGATCGATGTGGTAGTGGGAAATGAAGGTGTGTGCGGACTTCCAGGTTGCAGCCCTGCAGACCTCTTAGATAGGGACGTCCCTGGAAGCAGCCATCAAGGCAGCAGTACACCTGGTAGAATGAGCCCTAAGCCCTAAGGGAGGCTCCCTACCAGCTAACCTATAGTAGAGGTCCATGCAGGATATGATCCACCTGTAAATCGTCCACTTAGCTGCTGATCTACCAGGTGCAGCTTTAGTGTAGGTGACAAACAGCTGGCAAACCTCTCCCCACACTCCAGCCGTGTGCTCCATATAGTAAGCGAGCGCTCACCTCACATCCAATGTATGGAGCATGTGTTCTGCCACCAAGGTTGGAGTGGTGGAATACACCAGGACATGGATCACTTGGTTAAGATGAACCTCCAACACAATCTTCAGGAGGAACTTCAAGTGAGATGCAGGACAACCTTGTCCCTGTGGCACACCAGATGAGGAGACTGCATTGAGAGCACCTGGAGCTCGATGATCCTTCTGGCAGAGGTAACAGCTACCAAGAAAGCGGTCTTCCATGGCAGTTGAGTCATCTCACACCTGTGCATCAGTCTGAATGGCTTGCCTATGAACACTGCCAGAACCAGCAACAAGTCCCAAGGTGGCAGTGATTCATGCACTGGTGGGACAAGTGGTCAAGACCTTTGAAACAATGCTCGACTACCTTCTCCTGTGCCACTACCGGCATATCCGCCTGTGCCCAGTATGCAGAGATGGCTGCCAAGTGCACCTTGAGGGTTGCTGACCACAGGCTGGACTGAGACGGGGACCACAGGTAATCCAGAATGCTAACCAAGGGGCAGACCAGGAGTCTAGCTCCCTGCCCTGGCACCAAATGGAAAACCTCTTCTATCTGAAGGCATAGTACTGGCAGGTTGACTTTTTCCTGGAGGCTTCCACAACATGGAGAACCTCTTCGGAGAAACCAAAATCCTGGAAATCTAGCCGCTCAGGAACTAGGCTGTGAGTTGCAGAACCTTCCCATGATGACGGCAGAGCAGTTCCAAGCATAAGGACACGTACCATGGAGGCCTGCTGCTGAGGCTGAAGAGATCTGGGTACCATAACTGGCATGGCCAATCTGGGGCTACCAGGATCTTCCATGCCTTGCCTCTCTGTACTCTGACCAACATGTTGGAGATCAGGGGAAAGGAAGGGAAGGCATAAAGGAGGCCTGGGGTTCAGGGCCTCACCTAGGCATCCCCCAGCAGTGCCCACTCTGTGGTGGGAGGGCACAAAACAGCTTCAGCTTGGCATTTTCCCAGGAGGTGAAGGGGTCGACAAGGAAGAGTGCCCCACTGGGAGAAAGTACAGTTACATAAGAACTTACTGTAACAGTAGATCTTCGAGAGAGGCTCTTGCAGTAGGTAATAACCATTAGGAGTAGAGCTGTCAGGCACTTGGAACACACAGAAAACTTTAGCTAGCAGTGTCTGGCAGGGGACCGCCCACCCGATGTCATGTGACAGACGTCAGCGTGACACTATATAGTGGGCAGTCCCCATGCCCGCCCTCCAGTTCTCCTGCTGGAGACCTAAGAAGGTGCGACAGGAGAAAGAAGTGGGCTCCTGGGGCCAAAAGACGTCTAGAAGAGAAACGCAGCCACAGAAGCAATAGAAAGGTGGGAGGGAAAGCAGTACCTACTGCAAGAGCCTCTCTCGAAGATCTACTGTTACAGTAAGTTCTTATGTAACTATACTATCTTACTTCAGTAGGCAATAACCATTAGAACTGCGTCCCAAGCAGTGTGATTCAGACAGAGGCTGAAGCATGGGAGGCAGAAAAGGTCTGCAGTAGGTACAGAATTAGGACAGGAGGCCCTGCAGGACAGCTAGTCCAAAGCCCGTCCTGCACCTAGAGGCAATGTCTACACTGTATTGTTTGGTGAAGGTGTGGACAGAGCTCCAAGTGGCTGCCGCACCAATGTCAACGGCACAAATGTTCCTGACACAAGCAGTAGATGCAGCCATGCCTCTGGTTGAGTGCTGGCTTGTTACACTTCTGATAACAGAACACAATGCAGTTTGCCAGCTATCTGGATAAACATTGTTTGGAAACTGCCACACCCTCTCTTCTGGACACAAAAGCTGATCTGTTTTGCAGACTGACTGACTGCCTGGTTTGTGTAATAACACAAAATTTCTGTGCACATCAAGTGTGTGCAGAATGGCCTCCCCTTGATTCGAGTGCTCAGGATAATACACTGGCAAGTGTATGGTCTGATTTAAAATAAACTCAGAAACCACTTTTGGTAAAAACTTAGGATTTGTACACAGAGCCATGGTCTCTGTGGAAAATCAAATAAGGCTCCCTGCACATCAGGGCCTGAAGCTCGGAAATCCTTCAAGCACAATTAACAGCAACTAAAAAGAGTGCTTTCCATGACAGGTAGCACAGGTTGCAGCCAGTTCAAAGGAAGGGCAAGAAGAAGGGTCCCAACCCTTGGGAGATGCCCAAATGGAGAACCTCTTCCATTTCATGGCATAAGTGGTCCTTGTGGATGGCTTTGTGGCCTGCATGAGAACTTGCGCCACTCTGGAAGAGACCCCAAAATGTGCAACTGCTATGTCAGCAGGTGCCACATGTGAAGGTGAAGGGACCCAAAGATGAACCAGCCCGCCCTGGTCTTGAGTCAGCAGGTTCTGGAAGAGGGGAAGGGGAACCAGAGGTTACCCTCTCAGCTGCTGGAGCAGAGGAAACCACACTTGATGAGGCCAATAAGGGGCTATCAGAATCATGTGGCCCCCTTCTTGTTGTGGTTTCGGAAGTACCCTCTGCAACAGTGGAAAGGGAAGGAAGGCATACAAAAACCTTCCTGTCCAGTAGATAGACAGTGCATCTCAACAAAAAACACCACATCTGGGAATGAGCAAGCAGAAACTGGTCAGTTTTGTGTTGGATGGGGTGGCAAACAGATTGAGATCTGGGCGTCCCCACTGACTGAAAATGTTTTCGACTACTGACTGCCTCAGTTCCCACTTGTGTGCCTTTGCCCGAGTGTGGCTGACAGTGTCCGCCAAAACGTTTTGAATGCCTGGGATGTGCACTGCCATGAGCTGTAGGCTTTGCTGAACGGCCCCTTGCCACATGTGCATCGCTTCCCTGCACAGTGGATATGATCGTGTGCCTCCATTTGTTCAAGTACCACACCACACACGTTGTTACTCTGTACTAGAAGAGGTCCTGGGAAGAGAAGAGGCTGGAAGGCTTGCAGAGCATAAAGTACAGCCCACATCTCTTGCACACTGATGTGCAGAAATAACTCTTGCTGGGACCAAGATCCCTATGTCCTGTGATCACCAAGATGAGCGTGCCAGCCCTGGCCGAAGGCATCTGTGGTCAGGGTCTGAGTCGGCAGGGGCGTCTGAAAAGGAACCCCTCTGGTGAGACTAAATAAATCCTGCCACCAAAGGAGGTCCCGATGCATGGGACTGGACACTCGAAGCCTGTGATCCAAGACGTTGATTTTCTAGTCCCACTGGACCCCGAGGGTCCACTGTGTAATCCACATGTGGAACATTGCCAGGGAGACAGTGGGAATAGCCGCTGCCATCAGTCCTAGAAGGCGTAGAACTGAGTGGGCTGTGGTCCACTGATTGGATGCCATTTGAATGGCCTGCTGATGTAAGGTTTCCACCTGGTCCAAAGGGAGGAACACCTGACCCTGAGCCGTATCCAACACCACCACAATGAACTGGAAGTACTGGGAAGGAGCAAGGTGGGATTTGGGGTTGTTTACTGTAATCTTCACTTGTCTGAATAGGGTCAGGGTAGTATATAGTGAGGCCACCAGGCCCTCCCTCGAAGGAACTGACAGGAGCCAGTCGTCGATGTATGGGAATACATAAATCCCCTGGCAGCGTAAAGCCACTGCCACCACCATTAAAGACTTGGTGAAAACCCTGGGTACTGACAAAAGGCCAAAGGGGAGCGCTTTGACCTGGAAGTGCTCCCGCTGGAAGGTAAAATACAGGAAGCGGCAGTGGGAGATTAAAATGGGGATATGCAGGTAAGCATCCTGCATATTCGGGGCACAAAGTCAATGGCCCTGCTGCAAGAGGGGCCGGAGACCCAGTAGGGTCAACATGCAAAATCTCATACTCTACATATAGGTTCAGCGTACTGAGGTCCAGGATCAGATGAAGGTCCTCTGTCTTTCTGGGGACCAGGAAGAAGTGGGAGTAAAACCTCTTTCTTCCTAGGCCCGAGGAACAAGCTCTATACCCGATTTTGTCAGAGGAGCCTGAATCTCTTCCATGATGAGCAGAATGTGACCATTTGGGTAATGAGAGAGACCTGGAGGGTTTCTTGGAGGGCTCTCCACAAACTCGATGGAATGACCTTGAGTGGCCAGCTCAAGTAACCTCGAGTCTGTTGTTATCACCTCCCACTCGGTCAGGTGGCTGGTGAACTTGCCCCCTACTGGTTCCTCTCGAGCCGGTGGCAGAGGCTAGGGGCTCTGCCATGAGTTGGGAGGTGGAGGGGGTGTGTGGAAGCGCTGGCCCGGTAGCCCTTTGGGACTTGGCTGGAGGGGTGGGTCCTGCTGACTGGGTCCGATGTTTGTTCTGACATCAGGCTGACTGTTGCCTGTTTTGATGTTGTTGCTGGTGACAAAATGGCTGCTTTGGCTTAGTGACAGAGTGGTGCATAGACTGCACAGAGCACAGTGCCTTACCACTGTCCTGGAGCTCGGTGATTATGTCCTTGACATCACTACCGAAAAGGACAGGTCCCCTGAATGGGGCATCCTGGATAGACGATTGAACATCAGGGGCCAGACCAGATACCTGGAGCCAGGAGTGCCTGCGCATGCTAACAGCTGTGGCCGCATGCCTGGTACAGGCGTCTACCACATCATAGGTTGCTCGTAGAGAGTGCAGGCAGGAGATTTCCGCAGTCCTGAATGTCTGGGCGATTTTGTTTTTTGTCTCGGAATCGGGCAATGCCTTGAATTCTGATTTCAACTGCCCCAAAATGGATTTCTGAAACAAAACCATGTGTGCCAAGTAATTCAGTGCCCTGAGAGACAGAGTGGAGGAGTAATACACCTTGCACCTAAACCGGTCTATTTGCCGTGACTCCTTATCTGGAGACGAAGTGCTCTTGTGTTTTGGCTTGGCTGTCCTGTTGTGGGCAGAATTAATGACCACCGAGTCCGCTTTGGGGTGAGAACAAAGGTGGTCTTTACCCTCTGGGGCACTATACAGTCTATCAGCTTTTCTGGCAACTGCAGCCTCTGATGAGAGTTGCTGCCAGACAGTGTAAGCCACATCCTCATGTGATCCAATCCATGGAAGGATGAGTATAGCGGACAGCTCAGACATTTCCATGTGTTCCGCCAACCTCTTGCGTTGGGAGTCCTGGTCCTCCCATCCATTTGCCTCTTGAATTTGTGGGAAGATCTCTGTGAAGGAGGGATCCTCTGGAGGAGACTTGGGAGAGTCTTTAGGTCTGGGATCCTCTGGAGTGGGGGTCTCACATCCTGAGGCAAAGGAATCATCAGAGTCTGAACTGGAGCCTGACGACAGGGTTCCATCCAGAGACAGAGCCCTTGGGAACAGAATCTCCCAAAGGGAGACCGTCTGATCCCTGCCAGCACCTGCTGCTGCAGAAGGCCAAGAGGTCAGTACCAAGGTAGAGGGGCGGGACTCTACCGCCGAGAGTGATCTTGGTGTAGGATCTGTGCAGGTCGGCATAGAGGCTGTGACTGGTTGCTGCCTGTCCAGTTACGAGATCAGCTAAGTTTTAGTGGAGGACCACCAAGACTGTAAGGCCTCCCTAAAGTCCACCTGAGGCTGAGGAGGGGACTGGTAGACTGGTGGATAGCTTTGAAAAGGATACCCTGGAGTCAAACAGCCCATCAGTGGGTATTGGTAGCCCTACGTCTCATAAGGCGAAAAGCTTGATGACGGATACCCCGGCGTGTGATATCCTGGCGGCAGGTACCCTGGCAAAGGGTAGTGAGGTGCAGGGTAGACTGGCAATGGAAAGCCCGGTGAAGGGCCAGATGGCAGAGCCAAAGGACCTGCCAGAGGCCCTGAATAAAACCCGGTGTGGGGCCCGACAGAGGAGCTGAAGGTCCTGTCAGGGGCCCCATTGGTGGGTGGCCAGGTGTAAGCTCTGCATGAGGGGCTGAGGGACCCGACGGGGCCCAGATGGAGTATTTGAATGGGCCTAGCAATATCAGGTCTGGCGCTGGAACAACTAGAGGATGTTCCAGCATTGGCCCCGAAGAGGCTGAAGGGCCCGCCAGTGTCTGGGGTGGTGGGGGTAGCCCAGACGGGAGGACTTGCAGAGCAGGAGACGTCGGCTCCCGAAGGTGGTCCGGTGTCGGGTGTTCCAGCACTGGGAACTGAGTAGTGTCGGGTGGACGTGCCTCTTCCTCCGGCTCCGAGTGTGTAGGGGAGCCCAGAGGTACCTCCAGTAGGGCGACAAGGAGGCTCCCAGGGTGAACCCTCTCAGGGAGGCTGCGGCGAAGCATCAGCATGTGGTGATCCGGATGATGTGTTCAGGCCTGTGTCGGGGCCCGATGGAGGCGCACTGGCTGTGCGGGTGTCAGAGCTGCTGATGTCTGACATCAGCCAGGGCCAGGTGTTCGCCAGAGGAGCCAACCGATCCACTTATCGGGTCGCACTACACCGGACTTAGATCCCAAGGCTTTGAGAGGCCTAAGTGTGGTGGAGCCTCCAAGAGAGCGGAGTGCCCACCTGAACCGTGACCAGTTCAGGTGGGTGGGGGGGGGGTCGAGGGCTGCTTCTCACAAGGAGAGGCAGGCTTGGCTGGAGCGCTGCACCTGTGACCGCGTAGGCAGCTCATCGCTCACTGTCCCTGAAGGAAGCAGTAGGCAGAAAGACCGGTCACAGTCCCAGTGCTTCTCCTTGTCGGAGTCTGAAGACCCCCCAGTAAGGAGGACGATCCCCGAGGCTTCTGCAGCTCCTTTTCATGGAAGCCATATTAAGTTTCAAAACGGGACTTCCAGGGTTTGTTGGTGTCGCTTCTGTGTGGCCTGGCTGAAATTCTGACAGGCCTCACAGTCCTCAGTCTTGTGCTCTGGTCCAAGGCAGAAGAGGCCAAGGGAATGGCCATCCTCGTGAGGGAGCAGAGTTCCACAGGAATCGCACTTGTTCTTATGCGACTTGGAAGGCGTCGGAGAAGACATGCATGAAAAAAGTTATATTTATGAAAATATTTTGAATAAAAGAAATAAATTCGGTTAAACACACATCTGAAAATGGCGGACGACTGAAGCAGTGTTCTCCGTGAAGTACGACGTGGGCAGGTTGACGATGGGAAAGAACTGGAGGGCGGGTATGGGGATCGCCTACTATATAGTGTCACGCTGATGTCCTTCACATGATGTCGGGTGGACAGTCACCCACCAGACACTGCTAGTTGAAGTTTTCCGTGCGGTCCTAGTGCCTGATGGCTCTAGTCCTAATGGTTATTACTTACTGTTCACCACCTCCTGATGCAGGGACCACTCGTGAGACATTGCACCCACCTGGCTGACGGTAGCTGTTAGCTGGTTGGAACCTCCTGCTACATGAATTTTTTTATTTTTTATTATTTATTGAGTCTTGGATTATAACACTTTTGAGCAATACAACTAATTTACAAAGGTTCCACGTCAGTAGTACAAAAACAAAACAAGGTAAACAATAAATAAGTAAACAGCAGATATCAAGAATATACTTAAAAAAATTAATACATCAAAAGCAATCAAAATAGCACTGAATGTTGAATCACTAGGAGAGTGCCATCTAAGCTGCACACAAGGGTCCAGGTGTGGAGGGCATGCTGACACAAAGAGAGTGCATTCCACCCAGTCTGTTCAAGTAATGTATGGTCGTGGTGTTGTCCATCTTGACCTTCACAACCTGACCCCGGACAAATGCAGCAAATTCTGTCTGAGTAAGGCACACGGTATGGAGTTAAAGCAGGTTCATGTTGTAAAAGGACTCCTTGGGGGGAGGGGATACAGAACCCATGGGCCCTGTGGTCTCCCAGGTGCACTCTCCATCCCATCAGAGACGCATCAGCTGGCTCTAGGTGGATGAACGAGACTCCTTCCTCCAGATGTTCTGGGATGAGTCCCCACTGGATGGCAGCCCACACTAGCTTTGTCACCACGACTGGCTGCTGGTTCAGGTGAACTAGGTGCCGAGACCACTGGTGTGCCAGCTCCCACTGCAAGTGATGCATCTGCCAGTGGGACTACCCAACCACGCTGGTGCATGATGCCATGTTCCCCAGCAGCTGCATGAAGTGCCCAGCGGGGCGCAAGCGCTCAACTGAAATGATTGGGCAAAGGATGTAAGAACCAATGCCCAGTCTGTTGGGAATCAGGCCTTGACCTGGAGGAAGTCTAACTCTGCCCTGATTAAGTGGATCACTCCAAGGGGTTCAGTACAGATTTGGCTGAGCTGACCACAAGGCCCAAGTCACTGCATGTCAGGAGGGCCAGGTCCCTGGATCGCTCCACTGCCTCCTTGGATGGCCTGGTTATCAGCCAGTCATCCAGGTGCAAGCAGACTCAGACTCACTGGTGCTGCAGGAATGCTGTCACCACTGTGATGCACTTGGTGAAGACCCTGGGGTCTGAGGAGAGGACAAAAGCATTACCTGGAACTCGTACAGAACCCTGTCTGCGCAGAACCACAGTTACTGTCTGTAGGACGGATGGACAGACTGTAATATGGAAGAAGGCATCCTGGAGGTCCAGACAGCAGAAACACATGCCCTATCCAGGGACATGATTTGGTTCAGCGTGACCATCAGGAACTTGTGCCTCCTCAGGAACTGATAGACAGTGTGAAGATCCAGTATGGAGCACCAGCCCCTCCATCTGCTTGGGGACTAGGAAGTACCTGGACATGAAGCCCTTGCCAGCCGTGGCATCTGGGACATGGGCTACTGCTCCTTTCTCTAGAAGTTGAGCAATGTCCTCCCTGAGGGTGGACAGAGTGTCCTGCGACACCAAGGACAACCATGGTGGGTGGGGGTTGGTACGGCGGGAGAGCCTTTAGGTCGAGATGTAATCTGCTACCCACTACTTCTAGCACCCATTTGTCCAAGGTGATGGCAGACCAGGTGTGCCAGAAATGGCAAAGCCGAGCCCTACCGGGAGCTGAGGCAGGGACTGGATGGGTGGGAGGTAGCCACCCCTCGACCAATCACTGAGCAGCCTTGCAGGGGGCACCAGCACAAGCTGCCAGAGGGGCCCCACTGCCCCAAATCCATGATCTTAAAACCCTAGCTGGCACACTTAGGCTCAGGCTGCCAGACCTGCGATTGCTCAGGCTGAGGCTGCTGCTGCTTGGGCTGCTGGGACGGGGAAGGGCCAAACCTGACAGGGTTTCTTCTTTGGCCACTTTCCTGACTGATCTTTGTGAGGACATCACAGAATCAAGGGTGGCATTGTACTTTTCGATCCCAGTGAGGTGCCCATCCACCCCAGGTCAGAAAAGGTTATTGCCCAAGAAGGGGACATCAGCCAATTTGTGCTGGGCATCACCTGTAAAGGTGGAAATCCACAGCCTGGCCCTGTGACAGATTGCAATGGCTGCTGCCAATGACTGGGCACAGGAGTCGCTTATATCCAAAGCTGTCTGAAGCTGGTGTTTGGCCGATGCTCAACCATGGTCTCTGACCACCTTAAATGCAGATTGCAAATTCACAGAAAGATAGGGGAGGACATGGTCAACAATGCCCATCAGAGCATGACCAAAGCTGGCCATCATCAAGATGCAGCTTGCCTAATGTAGACCCAGGGAGGAAGCAGTGTCCACGTTCTCGACTGCGTGGTCTACTCTCTCAGATTCTTGGTCATGGGGAGGGTTTGTCCACATCCCTGTCACTGCTGGTCTTGGGGAAAACAGAGTTAGTCACCAACCCCGCAGCCATGGGGTCGTCTGAGAATTCAGATAGAGAACCAGTCGGACCGCATACTTGTGGGCCATATGGGCGGAGGACCCAGCACAGGAGGCAGGATGCTGCCAAAGCTCCAGCACAGGTCACAGGATAGCCTCCACCACCAGAAATGCAACCCCTGGAGATTCATCCCAATCAAGGATTTCCATGAGGGTGTACTTGGTCCACTTCTGGACCAGCTCCAAAGGAATTTCCGTAGATTCAGAGATCAACTGGAGCAAAACCACAAAGGACATCAGCCCATGTTCAGTGGTAAGTGGTCAAAGCCTGACATTCTCGAGGTCTGTATGGAGGACTTGTCAAGAGTCTGAAGACTCTTTAAAGACCGCCCTTTGCTGCTTTTCACCATGAACTACCCTGTATTCATCTGAGTGGGTAATCTCTACCGACAGCTGACCGGGAAGGTCAGCTGCCGGGTGGCAAGCCTTCGTAGGGGCTCCCTTTAATGGTTGCCTGTATGGCAGTTCCACTTGAACTGGTGGAGTGGACTGCGCTGGACACACCGGGCATGGCAGGATCGGGCCAGGCTGGACTGGGGTGACCAGGGAAGTGAGGGAGCCAGGGGAAGGGGCCTACCCTGCCCAAGGACCCACTGTTGCCACATCAGTTCCTCATAGTGCCAATGCAGCCTGTGATGGAGCCTTTCTTCATCTGAAAACAAGGAGGAGGAGGAGCATCGGTGGTACTTCTAGGTCAAGAGTGGGAGTGCAAGGATTCCCTTGACAGCTATCTCGACAGACCAAGATCTCGACTGACAATTAGAGTGTCAACGGTGAGAAGCAAGCAAGCAGAGGGGTCATATAGAGAACACACACCAGCTCCTGCCATGGAACCCTAGAAGGAGGCAACTCCTGGGAGGAGAATGTTTGGTCCACAGACTGCTCCCGATCCTCCTGAGAGAGGGTCAAAAGGACCAGAATCCTGGAGACTGAGTCATCCTCTATATCCTCAGACAACGGGGTTGACCAGGTTGAGAAAGATTTCAACCGGTTGGTCAGCCTGTGACATGGGCAACTAGCCTGACGGGTTCACAGTGGAGCTAACAGCCTGGCCCTCGACCAATACAGACTCAGCCAAAGTTGAGCACACGACAGCCATCGAGTGGTCGAGGGAATCATAGGAGCAGGAAGAGCGTGATGGTGGGATTTTTATCGCCTTTTTCATTTCACCATGGGAAGGGCCCTCCTCAAGAGTCTGGAAGGATTTACACATTTGCCTAATGGTTCCCACAAATGGCGCCCCAATGCTAGCCACTAGCAGGACCAGTGTGGACGTTGAGTTAGCACCCGCTGCAGCTTGGGCCACCGACTCTTCCATGGCCAAAAGTTGGGCTGCTGAAGACACTGGCTTACAGGCATCGTTTGAGTGGACTGCGGGGTCCTGTTCATCCGGCCAACTGAGGAGGAGGCATTTGTAACGATCCTTGAGTGACAAGGGCAAGAGAGTTTGACACAGACCACAGGCCTGAGTTTTGTGCTCTGCCTCAAGGCATTAAATGCACAATGCGTGCGGGTCCATCCTGGACATTTTTTTTTTTTTTGGTTGCAATGAATGCAACATTTGAAACCAAGACCAGACAGGGCTTCTTCTCGATCCATTGACAAAGTGGAACAGAGAAAAGAAATGCAAAGCAAAGACAAAATGCTGATGGTGCACTTACGATTTGCAGGGGCCTACATCGCACATGGAATGAGGAAACATAACTCTTCCAGCATCACAAGGCGGTGCCGAGGAGTATACCACTGAGTGTGGGTGGTAGGAGCTTAGCTTGAAGACATTCCAGCTGAAATTAAAGGGAAAGGAAGACTGCCAGAGTGTGGATAGTGCAACATATCCACATCCCTAGAAAAAGGAGGTACTACTACCTTTATATAGGTCACTGGTGAAGCCATAACTGGAATCTGTGCTTAGTTCTGGAGTCCTTACCTCAGGAAGGACAGGAACAGACTGGAGACCATACAACCCAGTGTGACCAAGAGGATTCAGTGCCAACACGGCAGATCTTGTGAAGATTGTCTCAAGGTACTGAACATGAATGCACTGGAGAACAGGCGAGAGAGAGAGAGATGGGATATGACAGAGACCATCAAGTTCCTGAAGGGAATAAACAAGGTGTACTGCAGGAAACTATTTAGCAGAAGTACAGAGTCAAGAACCCAAGTTCACAAGTGGAAACTAGCAGAGGAAGGTTTAAGAGTGATGTGAGGAAGTTCTGTTTTACAGAAAGGGTGGTAGAGTTGTGTGGAGGTGGTGGGCGCTAACACCATAAATAATTTCAAGCATGGCTGGGACAGAGTAAGTAAGTATTCACAGACCTCAGCAATGTGTTACTACCGGAATGACACCCTTGCAGTCCAGCAGCACAACCTCAACACTCCTCCACCACGGGATAATGTTACCACACTGTTCTACTTCAGGCAAATCTCCTCAGGTGAGACTGTCAAATATATCAATTGGGTTCTTGGGAAGACCAGGATGGGAAGTGACATGATCGATATGAAAATGGTAGCATGCACATTAAACAAACTTGTGGCACCGCTCACCAAGGTATTCAATGCGTCTCTGAGATCTGGCATCTTCCCTGACAGGTGGAAAGAGGCTCTAGTCACACCTGTTTTTAAATCAGAAGACAGCGCTAATCTAGCAAACTTCCATCCCATTTCAATTTTACCACAACTATCCAAAGCACTTGAAAGGGTAGTCTCAGAACAACTAACTGAGTACCTAGAAAAGCATAGCTTTCTCTGCTTGCAACAACATGGGTTCCAACAAAACCACTCCACCGTCACCGTGCTAGTAGAGTACATCACTCAGCTTTATGGGGCCCTGGATAAACGATTGGTGGTGGGGTCTAGCTTCATAGACCTCACCAAGACCTTTGACAGAGTCAATCACCAACTGCTACCGAAATGTCTCCTCTCTACAGGATTGTAAATGGACTCTTGGCCTGGTTCCATAGTTACCTCATCCATACATCTCAATGGGTCAGGATCAGCAATACAATCTTTGAGCCCAGGGAAGTAAACCTAGGGGTCCCGCAAGGTTCTATTCTCGGTCCTCTTATTCAGCCTCTTCTTAAATGACATGCCTTCCACCTGTCCTGCACACTCCATACTCAACGCAGACAATGCTGTCATCTCCGTCCCAGGGAAAGACCTGGAATCAATTAGCTCTGAACTTCAGCTCAATTTTCGTGCATTGGAATCCTGGTTCACCCGAAATAAACTGCTACTCAACTCCACAAACACAACGAGCATGCTCTTCAGCACCCCACAGAGCAAGATTCAAGGGTCCTCACTGCATCTACTTAGTAGCGAAGGAGGATTACTAGACCAAGTCAACACATTCAAGTACTTAGGAATAGAAACATAGAAGTTGACGGCAGATAAGGACCGCAAGGCCCATCCAGTCCACCCATTTCTTTTTCTACCTTATAAATGTGCCATCGGCCTTTGCTCTGTCAATGGCCTATCTATTCATACTCATCTATATTACTCCCTTATGCCTCTCCAATGCCTGTTTGAAGCCCTGACCTGTATTCATATTCACCACTTCCTGAGGTAGGCCGTTCCATGCATCCACCACCCCTTCTGTGAAAAACAGCTTCCTCACATTACCCCTTAATCGGCCTCCCTCTAATCTCTTGTTGTGTCCTCTTGTCCTGCTGTTTTTCTTATATTGAAACATGTTGACACCCTCACCTTCACTGCCCATGCTCAGCAACTGGTAAAGTCCACCAACATGAAGCTTGGCATCCTGTACAGACACCGCACCTCAATGACCCCGGCTGTCCTGAAATTTGTTATGTGCATTCAGTTCTCTCATCTGTGGATTATGGCCTTGTCATATATGGGGCAGGCACAGACACAGCACTTAAAAGGGTTAAAACCATCCTCAACAAGGCCTGCCACCTGGTCCTAACAGCACACAAAATGACTCACTCTTGTGATCTAAACAAGGAAACTGGCTGGCTCCCACTCGACCACAGACTTCAATACCAGGCCTGCCTCCTTTCAAAAAAGTCCCTGATGGGGTCCATGCCTAGTGCTACTTCAACCCCCTTTCAGCCTGCACAACCATCTAAATGCACAAGGAGTGCTTCCAGGGCTGTCCTGTTCTCTTCAAATGCACCACCCTTGGCCAAAGATCCCTCTCCTACTGTGGGCCTAAATGGTTCAATGATCTGCCTGCAGACCTTGCCGACTCCCCCAGACTTGGCCACTTTAAAAATGGGCTTTGATCTCTTCTTGCTAGCAAATCTGACTGCCAGTGTTTCTGATAACCCATGGCCTCTGACAACCATTCTTCCACCAGTCAAACACTATCCTCTCTCACTCACACCCTCCTGTTCTACAACTGCCCACCTCCCACCACCTACTACCTCCCCTTGACAAAGCCTCACCTTGGCTGCTAAAACTACATTTCTGCAGACAAGGAGCACCCTGTCTGAACTGTAACATAATTGTTAAACGCTGTACCGCACTTAATTAGTGCTGCATTAATATGTTTCTCTGCAAGTATGGTCCTATTTCTCCTCACTTGTTGTACCCTGCTTAATGTTGTAACTGCACACTAATACCACTCGTTAGTTGATGTCTTTCTGTTCTGCAATGTTTCATCACCTGTAAATGTCTTGTATTCCTTGTTGACTTGGAGCCTTTGTAAACAAGCCCCCGGCTCAAAGGTATTAATCCGAATTTGAAATAAATAAATAAAAAGTAAGTAAAGCTTTATTTGAATGAGGCACCCTTCCAAAGCTCAGGGCATATTAACAATATACATTAAAATAAATACTCAGCATTACACATTAAAATCAGATAAAACATTATAACAAACATTCACTGAGTCCCTTCAAATGCTTGGTTAAACAGGTATGTCTTCAAGGATTTTTTAAATCCTTCCACGGTCAGGCTATCTCATAACCGGCGCGGTAGAGAATTCCACTGGGTAGGTGTCATAAAGGCAAAAGATCTTCCTCCTGATGTTTTTAAGGATACCCCGGGAATCTCTAGCAATCCCTCAGTAGAGGATCGGAGTGAGCGGGAGGGACAGTAAGGAGACAAGAGCTCTTTCAGGTAGTGAGGTCCCTGCTCATGTAGAGCCTTACAGGTCAACAGTGGGACCCTGAAGGTCATCCGCCCCTGTATCGGCAACCAGTGCAGTTCACGCAGCACAGGTATTATATGACTGGATCTAGGGGTTCCAGTCAACAACCTGGCCATTGTGTTCTGCACTAGCTGCATGTGGTGGATATCCACCTCTGGTAGCCCTAGGTAGAGGGTGTTGCAGTAATCAATGCGACTGGACAAAGGCGTGGACCAGGGAAGGAAGATCTTCAGGTGGGACCAAATGCTTCACACCCAGGCTATGTTCCTTAGATGGTAAAAGGAGGATTTGACTACAGTCGAAAACTGCGCCCTCAGGGACAGGCCTTCATCAAATACCACACCCAGGTTATGCACCTGACCAGAGGCAATAAGTGGGGTCCCCCCCAAGATATAATCCTGAGGGTTTTTCCCACCCATGCCCCTGTCGTCCTACAATTAGGGTCCACCACCAATACCTCTGTTTTACCCGAGTTCAACTGAAGCCAACTAGCACTCATCCAGTTCTGTATCTCCAACAGTCAGCTGTTAAACACATGACAGAATCTAACTCTTGTTCAGGCACAAAAGACATGTACAGCTGAGAGTCATCTGCATAGCAGTGAAAACTCAACCCATACCATCTTATACTGTCCCCTAATGGCAGCATACACACTACGAACAACATGGGGGACAGCACCGAGCCCTGTGGTACCCTGCAGGGCAGTCAGTGAGAGGCACAGGAATGAATCCCCGACACCACTCTCTGGGATCTGCCCTCGAGGAAAGATTGAAACCAACTGAGGGCCACCCCCCTCAGTCCACAGAAAAACCACAGGGGCTCGAGCAGCACCCCATGGTCGGCAGAGTCGTATGCTGTTGAAAGATCAAGGAGAACCAGGATGAAGTGGGTTCTCTGATCTCTCGCCATCAGAAGGTCATTAAGTACCCGTACCACAGCAGTCACGGTACTATGCCTTTTCCTGAAGCCAGACTGGAGAGGGTCATAGATATTGTGGTTGGTTAAATGATCCTCCAGCTGCAAGGCGACCACCTTCTCAATAACTTTCCTTATAAGAGTTAAGTTCGAGACTGGTCTGCAGTTAGCTGGGCGGTTGGGGTCAAGGGAAGGTTTTTCCAAAAGGGAGTGTATTATCGCTTCCTTTAAAGGATCTGTAAAGATCCCGCTCTCCAATGAAACCCCCACTATCCCAGCAAGGACCAGGCCAATAACCTTTACACACCCCACCAGAAGGTGTGTAGGGCCCGGATCCAAACTACAGCAAGTTGGCTGCAAAGTCTGGATGATTCTCACTATATCTAAGACTGCCAGCTGGCTAAAGGTGAGAAGTCTGCTGGTTGTTCAGGTTGGTAGCAATAGTGAGGGGTGTTGACTGGGAGGGATAAAGGCCCATATGGACAATAGATCATGGGGCAGACAGGGAACTCTAGGTAGATTAGTGGGCCTTTGGTCTTCTTCTGCCATCACTGTCTATGTTCAAGTGGTTTGACTTTATTCTGTTAAGAATGGATAAGATCTATGCACCCTCCCCCAACCAATGGCCAAGCTGCAGCAGACTGCATAACCGTGCAGTTGCCCCGGATTTGGCAATGAATTCTGGGAGCTGGGTAGAGGCGAAACCGTGGGTTGGAGCAGCTGCTGCACAGTAGTGAGCCAAGGGAGTAGAGAGCCCAGGAAGGCCTGTGGTGTGTTCCAGCACCACAGTGACACCTGCAGGAAGGCAAGGGAGCTTGCTCTCTCCTCAGTGCACTGTGAACGCATGGTGTTCAGCTAGCAATTGTTCACGCCACGGGTGAGGGAGATACAGAGAAAACAGCCATCCACCACTGGTACGACTGCTTCAGACTGATGTAGGGTATAGGGAAAAACAGGACTCAGATGTGCACTGGCTGAAATAACCTTAGTGCTTTATAAAGAGGCAGCTAGCTCCCAAAAACTCTGAACAGGACAGGAAATTCCAAGCACTCCAAGTGAAATGCTGTGTAGATAATGAAGTTTTATTAATAGCACAATACACAAACAGTAGACCAACAGGTGAACTCCTGTCACTGCCGATCATGCCCTGGCGCTTCAACTGTAGTTTTCGTCAGGGGTCTCCCTGATGAAGACTATGGTCGAAGCGCTGGGGTTTGACTGCTAGTGATAGGAGTATTGTTTATTGTGGCATTAATAAAACTTCATTATCTTCACAGTGTTCTACTTGGAGTTTCTTGTCCTGTGTGATGCAGGCTATATCCTGCAAAGCAGGCACCTGGTTGGGGTATATGGAAATAATGGATAAAATTACAGTTTTGCCCACAGTCCTGATTATGCAATCTTTTCAAGTTCTACTGTATTCTACTCAGTGGAAAAAAAAATCTGACATTTGGGCATCAGTCATAGCTGAAGCACTAGAGTAAGGAAAGGCGGCATTAGTGTAACAACCCTTCAAAATCTGTGCAATTATGTGGCGTGGTGTTCCACAAGTTTAGAATGGCTGCTCAAAGCAACACTGGCATTCGTCAATGAACATAACACAAAATTGAAGATTCAATGGATTTTTTATCCTACTTAAAAGGGTGTGTTTAAAATCTTCTGGGGCCCGGGCATTTATGCATGCGGCCCCATCCCTTTGGAATTCTCTACCCCGTCAGTTACAGAAGTGCGCGACCGTGGAGGGATTCAAACAAGCTTTAAAAACACACATCTGGCATCAAGCATTTGGTGACTGATGGATTTTAGTTGTATTTTCTGTTTTATAATATTTATGCTGCTGTGAACTTTGATACGTTTTAATCATTTGTAAGGCGCCTTGGTTTTTGAAAGGCACCATACAAATAAAGTTTTATTATTATTATTATTTCCTTCTTTGTGGTGTTGTGCTTAAACCCTAAATGAGGCCTAAACCTTTTTTTTTTTTAACGAAGAATTACTGTTCTTTTCGATATACACTAATTGGTATTCACAATTCTGGCCTTCAGCACACTTTTACTTTTATGCCATGCAGTCCCTGATGTTCAATGGCACCCCCTTCTCAACCACAACTGTGCCAAGCATCCCCTGGCATAGAACTGCACCCCCTCTTCAACACCACATACCTTGTCAAACTTTTATTTTTTATTTTTGTAGTTTGACACTAGAGATGTTTGCCACAGAGTGCCCTTGGTGTGGGGAGAGGTATCAATGGATGGGACTATAGTATCAGGGGAAGGCACAAGGCAATGAACTGATGTCAGGCCTGCCCTGATAGCTCAATACATGGCAAAGATCAAACCAATTAAGTCCGAATGTGTGGACAAAATACACCCCAGAATCAAATGGCATCTAAAGGAACAACTGGGAGTTGCCAACTACAATGATCTTTCAGGAGTCTGCCTGGAGAGGTGCCAGAGGACTGTAAAGTGGCCAGTGTGACTCCAATTTTCAAAGGGGTGAGGTCAGACCAGACAACTACAGGCCGGCCAGCCTGACACCAGTGTTAGGCAAGGTACTGGAGGTTGCATCAGTGATGGAAAGGAGCGTTTGGTTAGGGTCAGGGTTCTTGTTCCCTCTCATCATGACTTTATGAGAGGAAGCTCATACCAAACCAACCTGATCACCTTCCCCAAAGGGGTGACCGGGGGGTAGAGAAAGACAGGGCTATGGACATAGTCTATCTGAACTTCAGCAAGACCTCTGATACTGTGGCCAATGAAAAACTTCTCAGCAATGTAAACCAGTGTGGTATACACAAGGTAGACATCTCACTGTTTGGGGGCTTGAAGCAGAGGGTGGTTGTGAGTGGACACTACCCTCAAGTATAGGTGCTGTGGCCTCTGAGCTTCAGTATCTCCATTAATGATCTGGAAGCTGGGGTCCCCAGCAGGCTGCTTAGGTTCATGGATGACACCAAGCTAGAAAGGAGGGGGCACACCACTGAGGATGGGGACACACTTCAGGAGGGCCTGAACAAGCTGCGTGATTGGTTTGACTCCCAAAGCCTCAGATTCAATGTAGCAAAATGCAAAGTGCTACACTTGGGGAGAGAAAGCAGAAGTAGGACCTACACTCAGTGTGGGGCTTCTCTTCCTGCAGTCAAGGAGAAAAAGGACCCAGGGGTCTGTTAGACAAGGGAGTGATCTGAGACAAACAGTGCGCAACTGCTGTTTATATAACCAGCAGAATGCTGGGTGCATCAAAAATGGAGTGACCAGTAGAGCAGAAAGTAATCCTGCCACTTTACAAAGCCCTGATCAGAACCAACCCAGAGTATGGCATGTTGGTTTGGCTTGGTTGGCAGGCAAGCAGTGACACTGCAGCATGCAGAAAAATAGTCGGCGAAAGTCTGACCATTAAATGTTGGCAGCTATTTATGCTTGTTAAAGAAATCACTACATGCCAAAATTTGTATGCAAGGGCCACTCATGATTGGCTAGCACCTGCCCTCGATATCAGCTGCTGAAAAACAAAATGGCATGATGTGATGATGTTGAAATGCGCCAGACACCCTCACCTTTTTGGGATGTCACAAAAATAAACCAGGACAGTTGGATGAAACAACAAAAGTAAACCCAAAGTCGGGACTTCCTAGAAAAATTGGGACACTTGAGAGGTATGATGCTTAGTTAAATATTGCCTAAGTGGTGAAAACGAACTGAATCTAGGTAGATAAAATCATTGCTCCTGCTGTCTGGAACAGACTCACTTCCTCTCTACATCTCAAAGATTGTCCCTCATTCTTCTAGTCCCACCCTAAATCCTGTCTCTTTCCTCATGTCTATGGGCCCTCGGCTTCCTATCAGTTTCCTTGCTCTTGCTGTCCACTGGTTCCCCACAGCACTGCTGTTTTCAGACAATGGCACTGCTAATGGTTTTTGGTTTTATTAATTCTCTGCATCACAATTTACATTACATATTCATATCCGATTTCACATGCTTTGTTCTCTTTCATAACGTTTTCATCTGTAAGACCACAGCATACTGTGCTTGGGTTTACTGTAACTTTCCTCACGATAGATCAGTGTAAAAGGTACTGTATAGGACTGGACTGTATTGTAAAGTGGTAGCGTTGACCTGGTTCTGAGATGTAGCAAGATTATGCATGTGCAGAAGTGGCAGGTAGCTTGCTGTATTCCATGAAAACGTACCCGTGTAGCAGCTACGACAAATTTCTTATCTGGTTCGACAGTCCCCGAGTTATTAACAGGTTGGAGTACACTCCAGACATTGTAGTCACCCAGTGCATCACAGACTATTTCTGCAACAAAAAAAAAAGGCAAATCAAGAAATTAAATCCGCTATCCAGCCCACACCCCAAAGCAATGTCATCAGTGTGAGTCACATCACATGGCCCTGGAATCCCAGTATTTGGTAGGCAATTATTTGAAGAGTCTCATATTTCTGTCCCTGGAATGTGGCACAAAAATTGGCAAAATGTGAAACACTGGCCCTCGTAGTGTGGAACATTAAACATGACAAAATAAGCTCAAAATTACAGTGGAAATGAGTGCTTTTTTTATGATTAATTTTGATATAGCATAAGAAAAAATTACACACCTTAATAATCTTGTTTCTTCTAAAAGAATCTGTATTCTGACTTATGCAGTATGGTCTCACCAAAGGACTGCCCTGGAACCGAAATGGTTAATAGAACCTATGCAAATGATGGAATGCTAGGCTCGCGAGCTCGGTTTTCAAACCACTGTCCCTAGTAAAGAATCCATCAACCGTCAGATTCTTTACTCACTTGCCTCAGTAAAACATCTCCGGAGAGCTCTCCATATCTTGAAGAAACTTTATTTTTCTCGGTTTATATCTCAGTAAATTTATTTTATTTGGTATTCTTATCACTGTCCTTGGTTTTCAGGTAGTAATTGTTTAGATTTTATTGTGTAAGGGTAAGTAGTCATTTTTCTCCCCAGTGAGACCATACTGCATAAGTCATAATACAGTAACATTTCCTGGGGTTTGAATAGGGTATTATGAATCTGTGCATTAAAATCTGAGTGTACAGCACCTTCTCTTTGTGGGCAGCACCTTTTCCATGTGGAAGAGAACAAATTCTAAGGGTTAAAATGATAGAAGTACCTCAGTATTTGAGAGTTGAGAGGTATAGCCCAAACAGAATTTTAGGAGTCTCATTTTGACAGAATACCTTAACTATATGGACACAACAGACAGAAAAGTTGATTTAATAAGATGGGGTTAAAATACAATGAATCTTTGAACTGTCTTTTCTGACCAATGTCTCATCAGCAGGTCTCTCGCTCTCTCTCTCTCTCTCTCACACACACACACAAACACACACACTTACTTACTTGGGGGGGAAAAGTGAAGATACTAATACCTTGACTAAATGGGCAGAATTCAAGGCGTTTCTTCATTATCACTAGAAGTCTGTTCTTAACAGCAAAGTGTTTTGCATGCTTCAGTGAGGTGCATGCAGTGAACTGGCAGATCATAATGAGGTTTACAGATATCTGGACTCTAACTTAGTTATGCTTGCACTGTCTCATTTTGCATGTGCAAAGTCTCGGAAAGCCTATTTGCCAGATCTTCAGCCTTTTCCCATCATCTTGCACCCTCAACCCTCCATTTCCAGATATTTTTTTTCCTGCTAGAAAAGCAAATCTCCTTTTTGTTAGCATCTGCCATTTTGACTTTTATGACTAATTCTCATTTTTCCCTTTCTTTTGTCAATAGGTTATATATTTCCTCTGTTATTGTAGTCTGGTTAGTGTCTATTCCAGATGTTGATGGTGTTTGTCAATTTCCTTTGCATTTCTTCTCAAAGATTTTGGGGGGGGGGGATGACGTGATCAAAGTCAGTTTTCAAGAAACAGAGGTCACTAAGTGACCCTCAGTGTCTCGCTGACATACCTGGGACTCAGCATGAGGTCAAGAAGTCAGTCCAGTAACAGGCCATGATTCCAGAGATGTGCCTTTGCCATGAGTGTTGTCTTTCTGAGCCTTTGGAAAACACGGATTATGTCTCACTAGAGTTCAACCATGTGCAGTGTCCCTGTGAGGTCTGATATGGAGTCCAGGAAGACTTTGCTGACCAAGCCCATAACACAAGTTCATGGTTGAGAGAGAGACTGCGCTTGGCCCACACTCCTTTGAAGAGCTGGAAGATAACCTGTGATCCAAAAACCCTCATGGTGCAGATGGGAGTTTGAATGGGACTGCTAGGACCCTTTATTCAAACAGTTTGGTCACGATGTGATGGAGCACGACAATTCATCAGCTTCCCTCCATAATTTATCCTCAGTAACTTGGCAGCTCAATGAGAACCACCCAGCATCCTAAATGTTGTCCTGACCAAGGTCATACCACAGCTGAAGGTGGCTGTCTCTGCAAAGAAATCGCACCATGAGTTGCACCATGGAAAGGTGATCAGTCCTCCTCAAAGAAGTCCAAGTTAGGAAAGGGATCTAGCAGTTATCATTAGTGACTTCATAAAACAATCAAGCCATACTGTCCTATGGAGAAGACCAACTCCAGTCAGAACCCCTCCACCCTTGGACCTATCACAGAACCTTCACATTAAACAAAAGCCAAAACACATGCATTTGCACTCCTGTCTCTGAGCATTTCCTGTTGCTCTTTGAGTGACAGGTCCTAGACTAGCTCTTTGAAGCATTCTGGTTCATACAGGCTGCATAAATCTAGGATCAGTAAGAAGAAGAAAAGGCGTCATAAGAAAAGTTTGGTTGGTCTTCACCCTTCAGATGGGCATATTGCTGGCAACTCCTCTTTGACAGCGAGTGGAATAAAACCTAAAGATGATGGCTAAGCTACTCCAGTATCCAGTTAGAAACATAGACTTTGACAGCAGATAAGGACCGCTTGGTCCACCTAGTCTGCCCACTTCCCTGCCTACAGAATAAGCTGCAGATCCTAGTTAACCAACCAACAGCTTAGGTCTTCAAGGGAATACATATTAAGCTCCTTTTGTCTTTCCTTGTATGGCTTCTTTTGAAGACCCTGCACCATTTTAGTTGCCCTCATCTGGACTGTCTCCATCCTGTCTATGTCCCTGCAGAGATGGGGTCTCCAGAACTGGACACAGTACTCCAGATGGGGTCTCACCAACTGTCTGTACAGAGGGATAACAACTTCCTGTTTTCTGCTGGTGATGCCTCTCCCTATACATCCCAGTATCCCCCAGCCCTCCCTACTGCCTTCTCACATTGCTTGCTAACCTTAAGATCATCTGATACGATTACCCCCAGGTCCCTTTCCATTTTTGTTGTTGTTACCACCCCTCTGCATTATGTAATATTCCCTTGGGTTTTTGTTTCCCAGGTGCATTACTTTGCACTTCTTTGCACTGAATCCAAGCTGCCATACTTCTGACCATTCCTCCAACCTTGCCAAGTCCCTTCTCATCCTTCCCACACCTCCTTGTGTATCAACCCTGTTGCAGATCTTTGTGTCATCTGCAAAGAGGCATACTTTTCCTTCCAGTCCCTCTGCAATGTCACTTATAAAGACATTAAAAAGGACTGGACACAGTACTGAACCTTGTGGTACCCCACTAGTAATCCCTCTTTCTTCAGAGTGGACTCCATTTACAATTACCTTCTGTGTCCTGTTGTCCAGCCAATGTTTTACCCAGGCTGGTTAATTTGATTATTAATCTTTTGTGTGGGACTGTGTCAAATGCCTTGCTAAAGTCTAGGTAGGCCATGTCCACAGCCCCTCTCTGGTCTACTACTTTGGTCACCCAGTCAAAGAAATCAATTAGATTCACCTGACATGACCTTCCCGCTGTGAACCCATGCTGCCTTTGGGTCCTGTGCCCCACTGACCTCTAGGTACTCAATTCTTTCCTTCAGAAGTGATTCTATCACTTTCCCTACCACAGAGGTCAAACTGACAGTGGCAAAGTGCAAAGGGTCAACTACCCAAGAAAGGTACCCTGCTTCTTTTCTGCCTGTGCTGCCCTAGACTTAAGTCCAGCCTGTACCAGTGAGTGGTACCCCAATGCCCACTGTTATGCTGGCTAAACCCATGCTCCCCTCAACTGGGTGGGGGGCATACAGGAGTCAAGTCAGATAACAGTTCTCAGTCTGACAAGTTAGCAGATCCTCTAACACCTCTTGTATCTTCTAGTCCTAGTCCCTTGACATTCTCCATACGGAGGGAGAACAAAATGGAAATTACAAGCATTTGGTGTTGCTTTCAAGGAACACTGCCTTGTTACTGACTCTAAAGGGTAAATGAAGGCGTGCTGGACCTGCCTCGGTTGTTTCTGCCATTTGGCGAGGGAAACACTGACATGCTGTCCCCTCTGAGGCTTTAAAGGTCTTTACCAAGCATCTGGGATTGTGGGGCTCATGGCTGGTGCAGTGCAACACAAGAGAAAGACAGCTGCCATTCTTCCCTTACACTCACCTCAGAAAGGATCTAAGCACCTTGACACTCGAGACTGGCAAATCTACACATCGTGACTCTTATACTGGGGTGTGCCCTGAATTTCTGTTAGCAGCACAGTACATTTTGTTTGAGATTCCTGATTTAATTATTGGGGACTTGGGGAAGCTGTCCAGTAATGCATCCTTGTTTTTATATGGACTCTTGAGAAATTTACTAACCTAGTCCTTTTTCATGCAAAAAACACATTCTTCCATAATCATCATCGATTCCCTTAAGCAATCCAGTCAGTGCAGTAAGGCATAAGGCAAGGCATCTAAGATGCTGTGGTGTACTGGTAGGGGTTTGACAGAAGGAGGAGAAGGGAACTGACATTGTCCCTGTACAGTTCACTGGTGAGGTGTCACCTAGAGCACTGTGCCTAGCTGTGAAGCCCACACATGAGAAAGGAAACAGATTGGAGACTGCAGCAAAGGCTAACTGAAATGATACAGGGCCAGCAAAGCGAATCATACGAGCAAAGGCTGGAGGCATTAAACATGTAGTCACTGCAGGCCAGAAGTGAGAGAGGTAAAATGATACAGACTTGTACATTCCTAAAGGGGATAAACAAACTGAATTGCAAAGTTTATTTTTTTAGGATTATAGATGCTATCACAAGAAGGCACCCATGAAGATTTGTGGGTGGTAAATTCAAGAGGGATATGAGAAAAATATTTTTCACTGAGAAGGTGGTGGAGACGTGGAACAGACTGCTGACGAAGTGGTGTACGCAGGTAGAATAAGTGTGCCAAACACACCCAGGACAGAGCGAGAAGAATCATAGTTCCACTACAGGTGCCATGGAGGTTGGGGATTCTGGAAGAGTGGGGTGGGGTAAAGAGTCATAACCTTCCAGGACTCTAGGCTGGGGGATGAGGCAGAGATAGTTATATAGGCAGACTAGATGGACCCACAGTCATTATCTGCCGGCAGTGTCTATGTATCTATAAATGGGCAGTGTACAATTTTTTGTGGGACCATTGACAATCTGCAAGGGTTCCCAGAAACATTATCTACCAGAAGCTTCGAGCGTTACAGTGAGGCACCTTCACCTCGTAACTCTTTTCTTATTTTGAAGAATGTCCCCTATTTGACATCAAAAATGCCCTTGGACCCTCAAAAATCTGTCACTTCTATCACTTAAGTATAGGCATTTGAAGCATAAAATAACGCCAGTGTTAGTCTAGTTCACTTTCAGAAAATTCTTTTCACTTTATATCACTTACTTCAACTGCTCCTTGAGCTGATAAGGCATTATTTTTAAAGAGTCCCTAATCTTTTAAGTGTTTTTTCCAATTATGAAAGCTGCTGAGAAGTGAACATACTGTAAGGCCACAGAGCATTAAAAAGCAGGCTGTGTGCGCCACCTGGTGGCACCAACATACACTACACAGTTTCAGAATTCCTCATTTTCAAAGCCTTACAAAATTACTGGAGGAAACTAAAGCAATCTAAAAGGACAACAGGATTTCAAATGTGTGTAATTATCCAAGTACAATTATACACCTCTACTGCCCATGATCAAATTACTGACATTTGTATCTTTTTTGTTTTAAAAACCATTTGTGCTCTCTCTCACTCATGAAAGACATATCAGTCATGTTATCAAAACTGTACATCAAAGGCTAGTTTTATTCTATAGAGTAACACCATTTTTGATACTGGAGTCCAGAAAGTTGTTATCCCATAGCCTTCTCTTTACAAATTTGGATGATGGGTCCCTGATTTACTCAGCAGCTTCAGAAAGAGAGCATAGTCTAGACTAAAAGTGACTTAAAAGGCCATGTTTGTAACCAGCATAATGCATCTTTGCCAGCTATACCAACCTATGGGTTGCTTTTCATTGGAAAATCAATTCCATTACCACTCAGCAATGTTTTTTACATGAGAAAGTGCTTGGATCAATGCCCAACCGTATATCAGAACTTTTTCACAGGTCAGTCAATGACTTGGGTACAAGATCTTTAAGCAGGTTCATTATCAAATTCCATTTTTACTCTACCTCGCTTGGCCAGATGGAGGATGATGTAATCAGAGCAACAGATAATGGTGCTGCAGTAAATGCTGTTCCACCAGTAAACAGAACCC
Organism: Neoceratodus forsteri; assembly: GCA_016271365.2. Lineage (NCBI taxonomy): Eukaryota > Metazoa > Chordata > Ceratodontiformes > Ceratodontidae > Neoceratodus > Neoceratodus forsteri. The sequence goes on along the minus strand of CM028133.1, from coordinate 75,698,603 downwards.
ACAATGTTTGGTCCCCCACTTGAGTAATGGGGGAACTCTAAGTGCTGTGCACATCCTGAAGTGCAGGTCTAATAGGGACTAGGACCATATGAGAATGATTCAGCACTGATTTGACATGTGTATACAGTATGCCTATAAGGAAGTGCCTGTATAAGTTGTGTTAATGTTTCTGTTAGCAAAAACAGTTTACCCAATAAATGACTCTGGGTACAACAAGAGTCTTAAGTGGCATTATATAGCTGTTTTATTATGTTCTGTGCATGTTAGCATTCTCTGTTTTGATTGACACCAGCAGTGAGACACAATCTTGCACAAATGCCCCTTTCCCTTTGTAACCAGGCAGTCAGTGATTGGATGGCTGATGTAAGGCAATAAAGAGTTCAGCTATAACAAGGAATAGGTTACCAGAACATCAGCTGCAGCATATGGAAGAAAGTACAGTTACGCAAGAACTTACCGTAACAGTAGATCTTCGAGAACAGCTGTTGCAGCAGGTAACACCATTAGGACTGAAGCCGGCTGGCGTCAGGACCCCACGGACATCTTCTAGCTAGCAGTCTTCAGCAGGGACCGCCTCCGATGTCGGTCCGGCCCCCGACATCAGGCGTAGTACATAAGGAGGCGGACCCGCCAGAGTCCCCAGTTCTCCCGCCGGAGACTCCCGGCCGCAGGATGACATCAGAAGGGGAGACCGAGGATCCGCCATCAGAAGAAAAAGGAAGAAAGAGCATTAGCTCCTGCCAAGGCCTGGTAGGCCATACCTCCTCCAAGGCGGAAAGGTGGGCGGGAAGGTACCTGCTGCAAGAGCTGTTCTCGAAGATCTACTGTTACGGTAAGTTCTTACGTAACTGTACTATCTTACTTTGAGATACAGCTCTTGCAGCAGGTAACACCATTAGGACTGATTCCCAAGCAATAGCACCTCTAAGCATCATGGGAGGAGGCAAATAGGAGAGATCTTGAGCAAGTCCTGACTCTAGGACAGGAGACCCTGTAGAATGGCAAGGCCGAAACCGGCTCTCCGCCGTGATGTAATATCCAGGCTATAGTGCCTAATAAATGTGTGCACTGAGCTCCAAGTAGCTGCAGCACAAATGGCCGAGGTGGAGACATTGCGCAGTGCTGCAAAGGAGGTAGCCACCCCCCTTGTCGAGTGGCCCCGGACTGTACCCGGAAGGGGCTTCTGTTTATTGTTGTAGCAAAAGGAAATACACTGGACAAGCCAGCGAGAAAGGGTCTTCTTTGAGACTGGTTGGCCCAGCATCTTCTCAGCGAAGGATACAAATAGCTGCTCCGACATGTGAAGCTGTTTAGTCCTGTTCAGGTAGTACCTTAAGGAGCGGTGAACATCCAGGGTGTGGAACAATGCCTCTCCTCTATTAGAGTACTTGGGAAAGTACACAGGCAGATTGATGTCCTGGTTGAGAGTGAGGGCAGAGACCACCTCAGGCAGGAATTTAGGATTCGTCCTCAGAGACACTCTGTCCTGGTGGAAAATTAAATAAGGCTCCTTACACATGAGAGCATGAAGCTCGGAAATTCTCCTTGCTGATGTGACAGCAACTAAAAATAACGTTTTCCACGACAGAAAACGCAGCTCACAATCTGCGGCAGGTTCAAAGGGGGGAAGCGTGAGTTGTTCCAGGACAAAGAGTAGGTCCCAAGGAGGGATGGGATCCTTGATGGGTGGCCTAAGGTATAACACCCCTCTCAGAAAGTCCCTAGAGGCATCGAGTTGTGCCACTGTGCGCTGACCTACCGGGTAGTGGTATGCCGAGATCGCACAGAGGTGAACTTAAATAGAGGAGTAGGCAAGACCCAAGTGGAAGAGGGAAAGCAGGTATTCCAGAACCAATTTCACTGGGCATTCTAAAAGGGAAAGGCCGCGTGCCTGCGACCACAAGCAAAATCGGCACCATTTCATGGCGTACGTCGCATGCGTTGCCGGCTTTCTGGCCGTGGAAAGAACTTTCGCCACCTCTTGCAAGACCCCGTGTCGCATAATGGCTATGTCTCGAGGAGCCAGGCATGCAGGTTCAGTGAGCATAAGTCCGGGTGGCCTAGCGAACCCTCCTCTTGAGACAACAGATGGGAGCTGAAAGGCAACGGAACTGGAGGTTCCCGGGACAATTGCATCAGCATGGGGAACCAGATCTGCCTGGGCCAGAAAGGAGCTACCAGGATCATTGCTGCATGCTCCCTGCGAAGTTTGAGAATGACTCTCTGCATCAACGGGAAGGGAGGGAAAGCGTAAAGGAATCTGTCCGCCCAGGAGAGGGACAACACGTCTTGCCAGAAAACACCAGGCCCTGGATCTAGCGAGCAAAAATTGGGCAGTTTTACGTTGGATGGGGAAGCGAACAAGTCCAACTCTGGAGTACCCCATCGAAGAAACAGATCCTCTACTACCTCCTGAAGAAGTTCCCATTCGTGGACTCTGGCCTGGGAATGACTCAGGCCATCTGCGATTGTGTTGTTCACTCCGGGGACGTGAACTGCAATCAGGCTCGCGCCGTGTCGGATTACCCAATCCCACACTCTCATGGCTTCCCTGCAAAGGGGGTAAGAGTGTGCGCCTCCTTGTTTGTGTAGGTAATACATCTCCGCTGTATTGTCTGTCTGAAGCAGAAGAGTACTTGACAGGATTTCTGACTGAAAGGCCTGCAGGGCGTAAAGGACCGCCCTCATCTCCAGGAAGTTGATGTGGAGGAGGGCTTCCTGAGGGGTCCATGTTCCCTGGGACCTCACCCCGTTCAGGTGCGCTCCCCACCCCAGCCCTGAGGCGTCTGCGGAGAGGATCGCCTCCGGGGACGGCGCTGTAAACGGGACACCCGCAGAGAGTGTCCCTGGGTCTAGCCACCATTGCCAGTCTCGAATCACGTCGTTCGTGATTCTGACCAGATGCTGTATGTGGTCTTGCCTTTGGTCCCACTGCACCTTGAGCGTCCACTGAGTTACCCACATGTGGAGCCTTGCCAAAGGGATGGTTGGAATGGCCGCAGCCATGTGTCCGAGCAAGTGAAGGACCAACCTGGCGGGGACAGTCTTCTTCGCCGAGAGATCCCTGATGAGGGATCTGATGTGTTCCGCTTCTTTCATCAGGAAGAAAGGCTTTCCCTTGGACGGTGTCCAGAATTGCGCCTATGAACTGCAGTTTCTGGGACGGTACGAGGAGAGACTTCTCTTAGTTGATAAGAATGCCCAGAGACTGGAACAGATCCTGGGTGCTCTGAATAGCCAGCAACAGCGCCTCTTTGGAGGCGGCCATGAGAAGCCAGTCGTCCAGGTACAGGAACACGTAGTGGCCCTGTCTTCTTAGAGACGCTGCCACGACTGCCATACACTTGGTAAAGACCCTGGGGGCTGATGACAGTCCGAACGGAAGAGCCCGGAACTGAAAGTGGTGGCCGAGAAACTCGAAGCGCAGGAACCTCCTGTGCGATTGAGCTACTAGGATGTGCAGGTAGGTGTCCTGCATGTCCAGGGACGCTAGGAAGGTGTCCTTTTTCAGCATGGGAATGAGTCCTTGGAGGGTCACCATGCGAAAACGTTTGTAGGCGACCGACATGTTGAGGTCGCTGAGGTCCAGAATTGGACGGAGGTCTCCTGTTTACTTTGGAACCAGAAAGAAGTGGGAATAGTATCCGGATCCTTTCTGGTTCTCTGGGATGTACTCCACCGCTCCCTTCTGCAGGAATGCGAGTACCTCTTGCCTGATGAGTGATCTGTGCTGACCCGAGTAAAGGGAGAGCAGAGGAGGCCTTGTGGGTGGCTTGTCCACGAATTCTATAAAGTGGCCTTTTTTGACTAACTGAAGAACCCACCTGTCGGTGGTTATGGACTGCCACCCTGGCAGGTGGTTCGCGATGCGACCCCCGACCTTGGTGTCCCGTTGATCCTGAGGGGCGGGGGCCGGGAAAGAGTCATGCTGTGGCGGCTGAGGGTCCTGCGGGCTGGGCCGACTTTGCAGGGCATTGGCTTCAGCCCGCGACGACTTCCCCTGGGCTCTGCGGGAGAAGGAGCCCCTCTGTTGCAGACCGGTGCGGGACTGCTGTCTCTGCATCTGGCCTCGAAAACGGCTTTGGTTCCTACGAAAGGAACTAAGCTTGGGTCTGTACATGGCCTGGACAGACCGCACCGCCTTCCCGGCCTCCTGAAGTTTGGTGAGGATCTTCTCCGAGGACTCACCGAAGAGAACTTCTCCGTGAAATGAGGCGTCCAGAATGTTCTTCTGGACGTCCGGGGTAAATCCGGAGACACGGAGCCAAGAGTGTCTCCGGAGGCATACGCCTGAGGCTGCCGCTCTGGCCGAGGAGTCCGCGGAATCGTACGCGGCTCGCAGCACCTGGGTTCCCACGTCCGAACCCGTGCGAAGGAGTTGCAGCAACTCCTCCTTCTGCTCACCTTCTGGCATCTTTTCCGCCAGATCCAGTCCCTGCTCCCACAAGGCATTCTGAAACTGTACCATGTGGGTTAAGTAGTTGAGTGACCTGATGGCGCAGGTAGCGGATGCATACGTGCGCCTGCCCATAGCGTCCAGCTGCTTGGACTCTGGGTCCGGTGGCAGAGTGCTCAAATGTTGCGGCCTCTGGGACCGGTCATGAGAGGCTGTAATGACCAGAGAATCGGCCAGAGGATGTGATGCCAAGTACTGGTCCTCCCTTGGGGCCTTGTACAGGCGGTCAGCCTTCTTCGGCATTGCCGGGAGGCGGTGTGGGCGTTTCCGCTGCCTTGAGTGACGTCAAAGGTGTCCACCAAGGGTGGCACCACCACAGGCTTTGGATCTTTTGCCAAGATATCTGGCAAGGCGTAGTCTTCGGGTCGAGTTTTCAAGGCCCCAGCCCATGTTCTCCTGTATACGTCTCATAATCTCCGAGAACGATGGGTCATCTGGAGGAGATCTTGGGAGCTCACGTGGGTCCGGAGAAGGGACGCTGATTGGAGAGGGGGATCTGGATCAGTCTGAGAAGTCCGATCCCGTGTCCTCCGTCGAAGGCGAATGGCGGCATCTTCTGGGTCTCTTGGGGCTGGGTGACCCTGAAGAGGATCTGGACGGAGGTCTCCTCTTATCCGGTCTACCCCTAGGAGGTTCCGCAGGCTCCTGGGGGGAAGGTACTCGGCCTGCAGCCCCGGATGGAGTAGGGGGCGCAGGGGCCGGTGGAGTCGCAGGTGGAGGAGGAGGAAGAGGAGGAGGTGTGGAAACCACATCCTTCTTTATGGTATCCCACCAGTAGGTGAACAGCTCCTTAACCTCGGAAATGCTGAGGCCCGGCCGGGCGCCGGTGGTCGGTCGTCGGGTTCTGGCGTCGGTTCCCCAGGGGTCTCGGGTTCAGGGGAGGGTTCCTTGGGGGGTGCGACAGGACCGGGTTCGCCAGTCTGGTCCTCGGGCTGGGTCAGCTCCTCCTCCGTGAGTGCCTCCTGACTGATGTCGGTGGGAGGTGTAGGGGTTCTCCTCTCTTCTGGAACAGGCATCGGTCCCCCGGCCAGCGTCCATGGTGGCAAAGGCCTAACCGGCGACGGGCGTCTGGTGGTCGTCGGTTCTCGGGACCGATGGTGCTTGGCCGACATCGGGTGGGCCGACGTCGGATCAGACGTCCTCTTGAGTGAAGTCAGCTCTTTGGTCTTCCACTGAGGAGGGGGAGGCAAGGAGACTGACCGGGCATCGGGATCCGGATGACGGGAACCGGACTTGTGGTGGTGGTGGCGGTCCCCTGACCTCTGCAGGGCCTTGGAAGCCAAAGAGGAGGAGGGCCTGGAGGTCTTAGCCTGAGGAAGAACCTAAGGAGTCTTCACCGCTGCAGGGGGAGGCTGAGAGCGGGCCCAGGAAGGGGAGCGGTCGGACCGGGAGCCGGAGCTACGGGAGTCAGAGGCCCTAGAAGGGGACTTTGATCTCACCCACTCCCTATGCTTCTCAAGGTGTCTCCGGGCTTTTTCAGATGATTCCCCCTTGGAGGCTGAATCCATGGCCTTAACCTTTTCCTCAAGCAGGAACGCCTGCAGGGCCTTCTGGCGACGGATCTGGGTCCAGCTATTGAATCCCTGGCAGAAGGTACAGGCCCGGGTGTCGTGGTCTGAGCCTAGGCACCGGACGCAGGCCAAATGCGGGTCTTTAAACGGGATTTGCTTCCCACAGGCGCACTTGGACGGATGGCCTTCCACGGAGGTTGGAGAGGATATCAGACAACAACTTTGAAGAGAAAACGAACTTTTTCCAAACGGAAGAACTTAACCAGGCGTTGCGCGCTAGAAACGAACCAAAGGGTCGAGACATGCAAGCTCTATGGAAAGAACTGGGGAATCTGGTGACCTCCTCCTTATGTACCACGCCTGACGCCGGGGCGTGGACCGACGTCGGAGGCGGTCCCCGCTGAAGACTGCTAGCTAGAAGATTTCCGTGGGGTCCTGACGCCTGCCGGCTTCAGTCCTAATGGTGTTACCTGCTACAAGAGCTGTATCTCGAAGTAAGATCAGTAATCTAGTGGTTAAAGCACAGGCACAAGAACAGGGAAACTCTGGTTCAAATCCTACTGAAGTCCCTTACTCTCTAACCCTTAACAAGTTCCCCTAACCTCCTTGGGAACTGCGATGGCCCCTCAGGTCCATGACTTTAACATTGTCCCCATCCCCTTTATAAATCATTAGCAGTGATGTCAGAGCTACAGCACTTCACTTTGAAGGTACCGAAAACAAGCTGTGGCAGCCCCTCCCCCCCCAACTTTTGTAATGCCAGCATTTGAAGTAGGATGTCCCTCACAAATCAGATGCTACACTTCAGCTGTTGTAGGTAAACAAACTAATCAGTCTCAGTGTTTGCAGTACTCTGTGTTTGCTTAGCTCATTCCTCCCATGTCATATGCATTCTGTGTCTTGGTATTTCCAGTCAGAACCCAGATGTAAGGAGCATTTGAAATGTAAAACAATACACTTTATAAAGTAAGTGATTTAGCTCTCCACTTTCAGGCTGCTGAAAGGGGAGTGTATAATTTGTGCAAAGGAAGAATTCAGTCTTCTGTGATCCTTTGGGAAACTGCTCAAGCCTACCTTGTAAATTAATCCTCTCAAGGGTGTTCATCTGGTTCACTACAGAGTGACTGATTGACTGCTCGATTGATTGATTGGTTGGTTGATTAACTGATTCAGTCTACTGCTTTCCACAACATGTTATAACTGTCTCACAGAGAGAAATGAGCAGTACACAGGAACAGCTTTTGTTTCCTGTGAATGCAATACTATTAGATGTATTATTTGCTCTACACATGCAGTATTAAGGCTACAAGTACCACTCCCTGTGTGAGTTGCAAGACAGAACTGTCTTAAGCCATTGCAAACTTAAACTAAAATCAGGATAGACAACACTGATACCCTAATGTTTTGTTTTGCACTGTTGCTGCAGTGACAAAGGAATGGGAGGGGCTGTATTACAAGTGACTCATTTGTATGTAAATGGAGGCTTGCTTGACATTTTACTACCTTGTGTCAGAGCCTCAAACTCTAGATATGTGTTGGAACAGAAGAAATGGCTGATCTCTTATTGCCATATGTACAGTACTTGATGTAATGTATAATGAATACATCAGACATATCCAAATCATACATATACAGGAGTCTTCTTTAAAAGCACCAATCGTGGCTATGTTGGAGATTTCGGTAGGTAGCAAGTTGAAACAGGTGGAGGCTCTGACAAGGTAAGAACGCTGAACTTGAGAGGGCCGGCAGCAAGGTATTGTAAAAGTTAGACTGTCTAATCTTCTAGTGTGGCAGCGGACACGCTGCGGGGTCAATATTGATCGGACTCCAGGGGGCATAAGGCCTAGTGATGTCTTCTTAGCTAGGATGCAGGTCTGGTACTTTAGCCTGCCGGATAGCTGGAGCCAGTTAGCCTGCTCGTAAATGTCGTGTGAGAAAGGCGGGCAGCTGAAATAAGGAGTCTACATGCCTTATTAAGGGCTACAGCTATGCGGCAGAGTGCAGTATCAGTAGCGGATCCATAGATAACGAGCTCGTAGTCAATAGCTGAGATAACAGAGCTCTGGATAGCGAGGTTCAAGGCTTCAGCCGTTAGGCAATGGTTATGCTTGTATAGTAGCCCTATGCGGGAGTTCACAGTTCTAGCGATATTGTCAATGTCTTTGGTATACGAGAGGGAGCAGTCAAGGGTCAGGCCCAGATATTTAAACATATCCACCTGCTCAAGGGCGACGCCTTTGTAGTTGTTAATTATGAGCTCATGGTCCTTGTACTTGTTGTGGGTTCCACGGAACAACATTGTTTTATTTTTTTGTGGTTAAGGATTAGTTTATGTGAGCAAAACCAGTCTTCCACTTCTGTGAAACTTTTGTATAGTTGAGACTGAAGGGAGGTGGGGTCAGTGTGGCAAGTGAAGATTACTGCATCACTTGCATACAGTAACATTCTGCCATGGCAGGAGGCAGGGAGATTGTTCAGAAATATGCTGAATAACAAGGGACCCAGGATAGAACCTTGGAGTACTCCAGAGTGGATTGTAGGGATGACGAGAGGAATTCACCAATCCTGACCTATTGGGTCCAATTACTGAGGTAGCTTTGAAACCAGAGGGTAGTTTCACTTGAAAGACTAAGGAGGGATAACTGTTCGAGGAGAATGGAGTGATTGACAGTGTCAAATACCTTAGTCAGGTCAATAAAAGAGGCGCCGACCAACTGGCCCTGGTCAAGAGCATGATGGATATGTGTGGTGAATTTGAGGAGTGCCGTGGTAGTGCTCTGCCCTTTGCGGAAGCCATGCTGCTGGCTGCATTTTACAAGGTACTCTGCGAGCTGACCAGCCACTATCCGTTCCAATGTTTCGGATAGAGGCGGGGGATGAATATAGGCCTGCATTTGTTAGTGAGAGTCTTGTCACCGCTTTTACGGATTGGAGTCACCACTGCCAATTTCCACTTTTGGGGGAACTGGGAGAGCATGAGGGAGCGGTTGAGGATTTGGGTTAGTGGGAGCAAGACTTCGTCAACGGTGAGGGTGAGAAGTTTCATATCCAGTGAATTGCCACTGACCCTAGACTTTCCAAGCACTTTAAGAATGTGTTTTTTTAGCTAGGCTTTCCGGGATTGCTTTGAAATGGAAAGGAGGGTGCCCTGGTGGCAAACCTGAACTAACAGGAGCTGGGTTGACTGTGGTGGGATCAAAAAAGTTAGGGGGTAGCACATGACTAAGGTCAGCAAAAGTGGTGTTAAATGCGTTGGCAATGATTACATGGTCAAGAGTGAAGGTACCATCTATGTTCAACATTGTGAGTGTTGTTTTGGGATCCTTTCCAGTCACTTCAGCAAGGTTACACCAGAATTTACTCCCATCATTCCAGGTGCTGGCTAAGGCATTCCTGTAATAGTTAGCCTTCTCATGGCGGATTGCTCTGGTACATGCATTCCTTGCTGTTTTGTAGGCCTTGATATCAGTCTGTGTGCCAGTAGCCTTAGCATGATACCAGAGCTGGTCTCGAGATTTCATGTGTGTAAGGAGGAGGCCTAGCGTCATCCATGGGTTATTGACACCCTTAATCTTATGCTTCTTGAACGGAGCATGAACATCGCAGGCTGAGTTGAAACAGGTGATGAAGTATTCAAGTGCTGTGTGTACGTCGAGGGCTATATCACTTGGTAACCAGTCATGTTCATGAAGGAGTGTTTTAAATGACTCAAGATGACTGGGGGTCAGCATTCTCCTGCTAATAGTTTTGGAGGGGAGTTTAGTGTATTTGTTGGTCCAGATACACAAGATAGGGGAATGATCACTTAAGGAGTCTGGGAGGACTGTTGTTTCGGAGATGTGCTCTGAATGATTAGTTAGCACCCAGTCTAGAAGTGTACAGGTCCCTGTTCTGTAGTTTACTCTAGTAGGTGATTTGACCATTTGTGAGAAGTTAGCAGTAGATAGGGCATCCTTATAACTATTAGAGCTGGAGGCCAGCCAGCTGACATTGAAATTGCCAAGCAGGATAACTTATGTATTCTGATCCAGGGAGCTGATACAGTCAAAGAGGGAGGTATATAGATAGAGACAACAGTCAGGATCTTGTTATGAGTTCCGAGAAGTACTTTGGCAGTAAGGATGTTGATGTCATTTTCGGAGATGGGCAAGGGCATGACATGACCCATGAGGGACTCTTTGAGGTAGAGGGCACAGCCTCCTCCTTTCTTGGTAAGTCTGTCCTGTCTGAAATCTGCATATCCGAGAATTAATATTGCGGGTATATTACTGCGATTATAAAATGGCCCTAAAGTATTAGTAAATGGCTGAGCTTGGTAATCAGTTTTGGACCGTGATGGTCAAAGAGTGCCTTAGCCAATCAGCTTCCAGGATTTATCCTCTCCATTTTATAACAGATGTTATACACTGTCACAAAATTGTTAGTTTTAAGAACCAGCTTAAGAATTTATTTTAAAATACCATCTGAACTGGTTATGGCTTATCAGGATTTTCTCTGTACCGCCTGCACTGTAATCTTGCGTTTGTTTAATGTACCTGGTTGCATATGAAACAGGCATTACTGCTCATCTGCTTACCAGTATAAAAATATAAATCAAAGTACCAAAGGTACCAAAAGGCACCAAACTGAATTTTGTGAAACGTTAGTTGACAGCATGAATGGAGGGAGGTTCTATTTACCCAACAGCTTGTCAGACATACAGCACTGTCACCCCTCCCATCTATGTGGTACACTGCCCACACCAAAGCACTGCTCCTTTCCCAGAATAGCCTTTCCTCCCCACCAAGGTTAGACAAGGGTTTTGCAACTGAAAAGCATATACTGTAAACAAACGTTGATTCCTGTACACCTGAGTACTGAATAACAACAGTCTGACTGCCCAGAGATCCCACTTTACTCCACTCATTTCACAGCAATTAGGCCCAACTAATAATACTAAAGTACACATTTCTGTTTACTCAGTGCAGAGTTTACTTGCAGAACTGGGAAGAGAGTCGAGTAACATGAAAGCAACAAAACTCTAGTTTTACATGAACACAGAAAAACAGAAGTTGTCAGCAGATATGGACCTCTTGGCCCACCTGGTCCACCCACATTTCCCTGCCTACCAGGCCACCACAGACACTACTCGATCGCCAGTTGTCTCCTCCCCTTGCATTAATACCAAGGTCCCCTTGTGTCTGTCCCATGCTTGCTTGAATCCTGTCACTGTTTTGGCACCCACCACCTCCTATGGAAGGCTGTTCCAGGCATCCACCACCGTCTCCATGAAGGAGTATTTCCTGTAAGCCCCCCAACTTCATAGCATGACCCCTTGTTCCCAAACTTCTTTTCCTATGGAAAATACTATCTTCCTTTACCTTATTAATACCTGTTAGGGATTTGTTTTCTCCTACATCCAGGTGTATGAGAACTAACTCTCATTATTACACTTCTGCACTGATGTACTGTTATCTGACCCTGGCTGGAGGAAGTGAGTTGGTGGGGTTAGAGGCACAGCTGTGGTAGCATTATGGTGGGACAAATCAGTTTGTGAGCTGGAGGTGAATTTGGCCACTAGTTTTTAAAATCTGGTAGCCAAATCAATATTTTGAGTGGCTAGTACTATTAAGGGCTCAATAATCACTTAGGGCAGGTGGCTAATTGGCTTGTAACTTCCAAGACCTGGTAGCTAAACCAACTCCTTTGGTGGCCATTAGCCCCCGGGCTACCTTATCTGACCGACCCTGGGTAGGGTGGAGGACCATGCTGTAGTGAGGGCAGTATATTGGTGGGGGACAGTTCTGCATGACTAACCAGCAATGGTATCTTAATAAGGGAAATACAGTTTCTCCCATTCACATCAGCAAGTAAGATGATTTATAAAAAAAAAATCACTTAAGAGCATTTCAGTATCTTTGGTACTTCAGTGGGGGATCACTTCTGAGCCACAGGGGCCTGGCAATACCCTCTAGGGACCCAAAGACATCACTGAAAACTTTTGGCCCTTCTCCGTTTTGTGCTCCAGTGCCAAGCTGCAAGACAGGCTGGTCTATAACCAGCTCCAAGAGTACCTAGAACGCCGACACACCCTATCTGATTCACAGCATGGCTGTAGAGTGAACTATGGCAAGAACACTGCTCTGGTTCAATATACAGTCGATATTCTAGGGGCAATGGACCAGGCCTCTCTACAGGTGCTATCTTTGTGGATGCTACCAAGGGGTTTGACCTGGTCAATCAAGATCTCATGTTGACCAAGCTAAGATGTGCAGGACTGGACAGCCTGGGCTGCTTCTGGTTCAATCACTCTTTGTCACATAGGAAACAACTTGCCAAGTGGCAGGGTTATGTACATTTTCTGGGAGACATTATTGTTGGTGTTCCTCAAGGTTCCATTCTTGGTCCGTGGCTCTTCTCACTATACATCAATGACCTGCCTGATAACTGTGATGGGTCCAATCTGCTGCTTTATGCAGATGCCGTCCTTCACAGAAACCGATCCAACCCCACTCAGATCAATTGAGGCCTTCATGCTGAGTTCAAGCTCCTTGAATCCTGGTTAGTAAATAATAAATCTGTGCTAAATGCCAAAAAACTAAAGCCCTGCTATTCTGTTCCTAGTGCCTAGGCACTTAGATGGAACTTAATCAAGTTATCCACCCCTCTGAGCTAAAGGTTGAAGTGGTTAACTCTGTGAAATACCTAGGGGGTTCATCTAGACCAGGACCTCACCCTCAAACCACATGTTGATGTGGTCATTAGGTCTATCCACCAAAAGATCAATCTACTGCATAAACTCAATGCCTATCTCACCACAGAGGCATGACTGGCCATTGCCACCTGTATTCTCATGCCTGCCCTAACATGTGGTGCTCACCTACTGTACTCCCTGCAAGAAACCAACCTCAGCAGGTTGTGTATCCTGTACAGCTGTGTCACTGTGTTTGCAGCTGGTGCCTGCCCCAGGGACCATCACTGCACAGTTCTCGCCACTCTGAACTGGCCCACCCTAAACAGTAGACTGGGCTACCCAGTATTCTGCTTGCCAACAGACTCACAATGCATACCCCTTCCCCCAAGTCTTAAAATATTTCTAAATCTGGTACTCAAAAGACGGCTCCTCTGCTCCTCAATCTGTCCCCCACTTACAGTGCTTAGATCTAGGTCGTGTTCCAGGGCAAGGTCATTTGCAGTCTCTACCATGTCCGCCTGCATTAAACTTCCACCTGAAGTTCAAAACAGCTCTTCCTTGGCTATATTTAAGTTCAACTTCAAGGCCCGTCTATTCTGACTCTCAGTGTCTCTGCAACCACTGACCTGACTGCTGCCATCTTCACCCCCTTGGCCATGACCTGAAGATCTTTTCCTCCACCACTGCCATAGCTCCTAACTTGCGGTTGTTATTAACCTTATTGTTGCTCGTTTCAATGTCTATACTGCTGCACGAAGCTCCGCAAACTGTGATTTATCTGTTGTTACATACTTTTATTTTTTTGGTGTCTTAATTTATGCATTGTCTTACTGTATGTAATCCAGTTGTGAATTTTTCTCCTGTTTGTATCAGTTTTATATGCTGGCTCCTTCACCTGAATGTAATTAATCCCTGGTCACTGCTGAAAACCTAGTTATCAAAATTCAGATAAATAAATGGTGATGTGTGTTACTGGGGCTTCCTTCTGTGCTATAGGGGCACCATCTACAACCTGAGCCCAACCCTGTTTATAAACAAACAGTAATGCTGTACGAGTTACTGGAACTCATGTCTGAGCTAGAGAGAAAAGGTCTCTCACCTGAGCCCACCTCACATTATAAATAAATGGTAATGCTATATGAGTTACTAGCATGCACTTCAGAGTTATGGGGCTGTAACCTGAGCCCACCTGCCACTACACATGGCAATACTGTATGATTACTGGGACTTGCATCAGATATATGGGGGCCTGATCTACAATTCAAGCAAACCTCCCATTATAAATAAACTGCAATGCATAAGTCACCTGAACTGCCTTCAGAGCTAAGTTTAGCCGATCTATAACCAGAGCCCACCACTCATTATAACGGAAAGGAAAGGAGGAACGGGGAAATTGATCAAACAGGAAAGGTACACTAAGCAGAAGCTCATTTCCAGATGTGACCTTAGAGTACAAGGAAGTTAAGTTACTTGCTCAGGGTCACACAGTATGCAAGTGGGGGCATTGGGATTCAAACCCAGGTCTCCAGGTTTGCAGCTCAGCACCCTAAACAACAACGCTATACTGCCTCCTGCCTATAAATCAATGGTAATGTGGTATGAATTACTGGGGCTCACTTTAGAGGTATGGGGAACTGTCTATAACCTGAGCCCACCTCCCAATATAAATAAATGGTAAGCTCATTGCTGTATGAGTTGCTACAGCTCTTTTCTGATATATGATTTGGGGAGAGGGAGTTTCTATCAGTTGGGTGGACTGAACTGCAAGGGGCAGAGAGATCAGCTGCCCCCCCCCCCCCCACCAAACGGTCTCCAGACTTCCCGCCAGAGAGGAGCTGCCTGAGAGAGTTAGAATTTTTCAGCGGCAGACCTCTAGCAGCAAAGCGAATCCAGAGGCTGAGGACTTCCTTGAGGGCATTCTGAATCAAAGCCTGCTACAATCTACATCTGCAGAGTTGGCATTTTCGATTCATTCCACAGTCGGATGGACTGAACTGTAAGGGGTCAAGAGGGCAGCTTGCCAGACTTCCCACTAGAGAGCAGCTGCCTGAAATGGTTTAAATTTTTCAGCAGCAGACTCCCCTCCAGCACTGGAATCAAAACAGAGACTGAGGACTTCCCTGGAGGAGCTGCTCTCTCTCTCTGTTTCAGAGGGGCTCCACAAGTGGCCCCCGCGTGAAGGACCATGTGCCAAGGATTGGCTCACTTGTCTGACCAAGTCTGCCGGAGTTGGCTGGTAGCAGTCAGTTGACTGGGTACTCTACTCCTCTCCAACAAGAATTCATTATTTATTGTATAAGTAGAGACTATTCTGTAAGGTTCCATTATCATAACTGCAACTGCTGCCAGCTGCATCACAAAGCAAATCCTATGTCCTAGCACAGCACCCCGTACAGGATTGACCCATCTATTATTTTATTCCTCTGTTCTACTGTTACTGCTGGTTATTTGTGGGTGTATATATTTTCTTATCTGCTATTTCAGGTGAAAATTGTAATGCATCCTACATTGGGCTGTTGTTATTAATTAGTAATGCTGCACTCAGTCTGTTGCATCCAAAGCTGATGAGACCCGATACTTAGATTCTGTCATCTCTCAACTGCTGTGCCTATTACTTGTGATTATAGTCGGCCTGCATAGAAAATCATTTACAGATACACAGATATACAGAATTTGTCAGCAGATAAGGACCGCCTGGCCTATCTAGTCTGCCCATTTTTTCCTACCTTTACTTATGCTGTAGACTGTAGCTGATCTGCAGCTTTCCCACTCTTCCCTGTGTCTAGTATTCCCATATGTCTGTCACATGCCCCTGCACAGCCAGTCAGCCAGCCACAGTCACCATTTCCAGACAGTCTGCCTGAAGATCTGAACAAGGTAGGCTCCTGCATAACTGACAGGTTCCCAAGCCACTGCTCCCATTGGCGCACTCCGGCTGTTTTCAGAAGCTAATTGGACTTTCGGCACTGGGAGCAGCTCTTCATTGGACTGTACTGACTTCCGTGCTTAGCTGCTGCTCATTGCTAATTTGGACTTGTCCGCTTCCTTGATTTTTCAACTGCCTGCCTTGAAATCTAGGGCTTCGCACCTAGAGTAGTCGGTTTTGTGATTTGCCTTTTTTTTTTTTTTTTTTAACAGTTTATGGGATTTACTATCTTTTTTTTTTTTTTATCTTTTTTATTATTCATATTTTAACTTATATATGTTTAATTGTACTCAACTAGTTGATTCTGTAGTGACGTAATTTATTGTGCTGAGTTCTCATTGTTCTGTGATCTTCTTTCTTCACCCCCCCCCCCACACACACACTCACTCACTCTCTCCCTCCTCCATTGTTCTGACTATGTCTGAGTAGCTCTTTCTGGTGCCTCAGGTCAGACACCCCCACCCATTTTATTTTTTTTTGTTGACCAGGTAAGTGCACTAGACAAATCGTTCCTATTTTCAGGCACGACCCGGGGGAGGGGGATACAGATGAATGCCAACTGACCTTGAACCAGATTAAGCTGTTGGTGGTATTTTTAGTGAATGAGGGAAATTTGGCCAGGACACCGGGGAAATTCCCCTACTCTTTTCGATAAGTGCCATGGGATCTTTAACATCCATCTGAACTACCACCAATCCAGGCAGATGGGACCTCGGTTTAACATCTCATCTGAAAGACGGCACCTCAGAAGTGCAGCACCCCTCTCATGCTGCACTACAGTGTCAGTACTGGGATATTAACCAAGTGCCAGATGTGGGAACTGAACCCACAGCCCTCTGATCTCCCGGCCTCAGAGGCGAGTACCCATTTCTCCCTGCTTTGCTCTCCACCCCTTTTAGCACCTACTCCCCTGTGTAGTCCCACCTAATCTTTTGTCCCGCTCTCATCCCACCCACTGTCTCAGCCTTGCTTTCTACTATAATTAGCTGTATGTATCTGTAATCTCTCCTCCCCAGTTCCTGAACTTTGAGCAAGCCCACCATCTACGACTGTGGCCTAGGTTCCCTGTACAGCCAGCCACAGTCACCATTTCTAGCCTGTCTGCCTGAAGATCTGAACAAGGTAGGCTAATGCCTGACTGAAAGGCTCCCATTGGAGCGCTCAGGCTGCTTTCAGATGCTAATTGGACATTTTGGCACTGGGAGCAGCTCTTCACTGAACTGTACAGATTTCTGTGCTTAGCTGCTGCTCATTGCTAAGTTAGACTTGTCCGCTTACTTGATTTTTTGGCCCACCCACACCCAACCTTTATTAAATACACTAAAACTCTGCCCCATCTACCTGTTTCCACACATTGGCTTCTTTGTGTTAGTAAACCCTCTAACCTCATAGGGTCCTCAGACCTTCCTCCGAGTCACAGCTATCACTAGCTCTTCAGATTCTCATATCTTGCTAACTCTTGCTGTAACCTCATTTTTATAATTTACCACTGAAAGAGAGGACACAGTTGCACCACAGAAAATATTTATTTATTTATTTAGCTTTTGTTAACCAGGTAAGTACACTAGACAAACACATGCCTATTTTCAGGTACAACCCAGGAGAGTACAGGAAATCAAAGAACATACAGAGTACAATTTGAAGCAAGTAGGGCAGATACACAGATGTCAGGAGAAGCATAACATACATAGTAAGATATCTCAGGTCACGACAGTAATCATAGTCAATATGCTAAGGTACAGCGTCACTGACACAACGTCACCAGCAGTATATATACAGAGATATACAAAATGTACACATTTGCAAGCTACATGGAATGAATACACTCAAGTACACTGTGCAGGGGACCAGGCTAATCAGGGAGGGTTAAGACAGTCACATACTGACGAGAGCTTCAAGTGGTTCCACAGGGAGGTGCGTAGGCCCGACTTGGGGGAGGTCCAGACCTGGACAGGAAAGGAGTTCCACAGTCTAGGGGCACATGACGCAAAGTCCCTGTCCCCCATTTTGGTACGAGTAGGAGGGACCTTAAGGATAGCAGGGCCCGGTGACCTTAGGGGGTAGGTAGCGGGGGCTGCTGGCACAAGGAGCTCCGCCATCTCCAGGGGGTCTGCCAGTACCTAGCACTTACCCGTGAAACTGCCCACAACAAAATTCAAAAGACCATGGGAGAGCCAGTTGAGTTTACTGTACAGATCACAGTGGTGAGTGAGACGAGGGACTCCAAGAGCAAAATGGCAGATGTTATTATAGGCAATGGTCCATCTAGAGAGGTGGATCTTGGAGGTATCTCATTTCCCTTCAGAATCTACCACCCTCCATCTATAGATTGTGCCCCCTAGTGTTCCTCCCGCTCCTTAATCTTAAAATTCCCTCTGTACCATCTTTATGCCTTTCATATATCTTAAGGTTTCTATCATGTTCACTCTATCCCTCCATTCCTCCAGGGAGTACATATTGAGCTCCCTCAGTCTCTCCTTGTAGGTTTTGCCCTCCATACTGAGGACCATCCTGGTTGCTCTGCGTTGCACCTCCCCTCCAGTAATTTAGCATCTTTCTTTAAGTAGGGGTGCTAGAACTACACGCAGTACTCCAGGTGCAGCTTCACCAATGACCTGTACAGTGGCAAGATGACTTCCTCTCTCCTGGACATGACTCCTGTGGCAATACACCCCAGCATATTATTAGCCTTAGATGCCACTTTTCTGCACTGTGGTGAATGGTTTATTTGTCATGTTGTTATTATCACCCCAAGATAAATAAAATAAAAAGATCTTTTCCTCCTCTGTAGGAGATAACTGTTGTCTCCCGTCGGTAATGAATCCTTGGTTTTTGCTCTCAAGTGCAAGACTTTGCACTTTTACATTAACCCCAGCTGCCATGTTTTGACCAGTGGTTGAGTCTAACCAGATCATCCTGTAGCCCCGGCACCCCTCTGCGTCATCCACCACTACACATACCTTTATGTCATCCGCAAAAAGGCTCATCATATTCTTAATCCCATGCAAGATGTCGGCAATGAAAATGCCAAACACCACCAGACCCAATACCGAGCCCTGTGGTACCCCACTGGTTATGGCGCTTAGAGTTGAGAGTCCCCCCTTACGATTACCCTCTGCTTTCTATCATTCAGCCAGTTCCTGATCCATTCCACCATTTTCTCTCCTGTTACCCGGTATCTCAACTTGTCAGTCTCCCATGTGGCACTGAATCAAAGGCCTTGATGAAGTCTACATACAAGGCATCCACCACTTGGCCCCTGCTGAGCGCCCCAGTCATAACAGTCCACCAGGTTGGTCTAACAAGATCTTCCAGAGACAAACCCATGCTGTCTGTTGTCCTGAAGACCATTCACCTCCAGAGAGGTTACCAGCCTTCCCTTAAGGATAGTCTCCATTAGCTTCCTCAAAATGGATGCAAGACTGACTGGTCTACAGTTGCCTGGTTCATCCTTGGGACCACTCTTATGGAGGGGCACCACATGTGCCAACCTCCAGTCCTGGGGGATGCACCCAGTTCCCAGTGAGGTATTGAATAAGTCTGCTAGTGGTTCTGCCAACTCCTTCAGAACTCTGGCGTGTATGCCATCTGGGTCAGGCGCCTTATCTACCCGCAGAGTTTTAGGCCCTCCATCACCCTGTTCACTGGGATTTCCCCACCAGTTAAACACCCCCCCATCCCCTGAGGCACTGGCCCAAGCTTCTCCTTGGTAAGCACAGAAGTAGTCACTGAGTGCTTCTGTCTGGTCTGCCCCCTTTTTTCTTGATTCTAACAATTTTATCTTTGCAGTTCCTCCTCTCCCTAATGTACTTGAAGAAAGTCATTTCTCCTTCTCAGTTACCTTGTGACAGCCTCTGCTCCCTTGATGCCTTGGCTGCCCTGAACGCTCTGCTCCACTTCCACTGATTTCTTCGTGCACTCCTCCCTGTCTGCCCCTCCCCCCGGTTTGGATCTCATAAATCTTCCTGAAGGCTGCTCTCTTATCCCTCACCTTTTCTAACACTTCCCTGCTTAACCAGCTCGGCTTCCTGGAGCTGGCCTTTTTAATTTGGATCTCTGTACATAAACTAGTGGCCTCTGCAAGACGAGCGTGATAATTTCTCATTTCTGGTTAACATCCATGTGTGGGTAGATAACACTATTAACAAGCTGTAGGCTTTTATAGTGCAGAGCTAGAGGAAATGAGTGTGGGGATTTCTCTCTAATGAATTATTCGGGGCTCAACTTCCTGCTTGTCATTTCAAGTGGCTGGCTTTGACATGAGGATTTTTTTTCTTTGAAATCTCTATTTATTACTCCCTCCATCTCTGTAGGCTTTGCATCATCAACAGCGCCAATGAGGTCTGCCCCCGCTTCAGCCACCTTAACAACCCCTAAGAAGCAGTGGTTCTCCCCCCCGGGCGGTGACAAGGTGGGGCAGCTTACACCCCGAACAATTCTGGTTTCGTTGGGTACCACAGGACCAGGCAGGTGGGAGCAATTAGGGGTCTGCCTCGGTGCTCCGACTCCCTGAAGCCTGCAGAGTATTTTCCGGTGTTCCTGTTGGAGGAATGGCATGCATCTACATGCCTAGGCATCACCACCAATGTTACCTCCCCCCCCAACGCCCATACTCTGACTTCACCGGGGCCAGTCAGGCGCCTGGTGATTCCCCGAGGAGAGGCCTGTCCTCCGGACGCTCAATCCTCCCTCCCTTCCGATGGCTCCTGGCTTGTTCCCGAACCCAGGTCGCCGGCATGGCGTGAGGTGTGGCGCTGACTTGATGATTAAATGGAGATTAGAATCTTCAGCTAATTGTGTATTTCTCAGTGCGTGAAGATCGTCAGAAGGGCTACCTGCTCCTTGTATCGTAAGGCTTTTTATTTTTCTGACGAGTCGAGGACTAGTTCAGGGGCTGGTGAATTAAACTATAGTGTATAGTCAGCCCTTGCTGTGTATGAAAATCAGTGGCTTTCAAAATGCTGCACCACAGCTCAAAAGGTCATTGAATGTGGTTGTTCCCTACTGTGGTACAACAACATTTCAAAAACCTCTATAGGTTCTACGCGCTATCTTGTACACTAAACAACTGCGTTCAGTCACAGCACCACCACACGCTCCTCAAGCAGTCCGCGAAACGCAACTGGCACAATGGTAGTGGTGGTATTTTTGAAAGTAGTTGACAAAAGGAAAGAATTCACAGGACAGCAGAAGAACAGAACAAAAAAATGGTAAATGAAAAACAGGATCAACCAGATATTTAAATTTACTCACAGAACGAAAGTCTGTTCCTCAGAGTCCATGTCCTCTCACCAAGCGAGAGGTACAGCCACCATTTTTGTTTTAACCCCTCCCACACCCAACTGACAACCAATAGAAGGCTGCACTACACATGTAGGGACTTTTGCACCACAGCAACTGCACATCACACCCTAGCAACCACCCCTAACTTCCAGAATACAATGTGGCCACAGACATTTTTTTTTTTATTTTAAAAATAAAAAAATATTAAAAACGCATTGGCAACTCTCTTGGTAAAGGGGGTGGGTGAGGAGAACTATACACTATAAAAAAATAATGCATAGGCAACCATATGCCGAAACAGCCTATTGTGCCATCTCGGGGTTCTGATTACCTCAGATCTTGAGAGCCAACATAATAGGCTGGCTGCCCATGCACGATTCTCTATTTTTCAGTTTTGTTCAAGGAACTGCTGTTCTGAATGTGGTGGTTTGCTCCGCTTAGTAATAGTCCCGCAGGTTTGAGCACAGGCTGCAGCCTTAGATGGATTCATTGTAAAATGTATACAAAGTGGCAATAATTACTTTTCTGGCAACTGTCAATAAAAAAATAACAGCAGAAATAAAGTACAGTTACGTAATAACTTACCCAACAGTAGATCTTCGAGAGGCACCCTTGCAGTAAGCAATAACCATAAGGACTAAGTCGCCAGGTACTAGGATCCATGGAAAACTTCTAGCTAGCAGTCTACAGTGGAGACTGCCCCCTGACGTCGACCCGCCCCCAGCGTCAGCCAATGGTATAAAAGGGGTGGTCCCCAGTCCCACTTCAGTTCTCCCGCTGGAGACCTTGAGCTTAAGGAGGAAAGGAGAACTGAGGAGGTTCAATTCTAGATAAAGGTAGAGCATAAAGAATACAAGGGGAAGGAGGGAGGGCAAGCAGCGTCTACTGCAAAAGCTCCTCTGAAAAATCTACAGTTACGGTAAGTTCTTACGTAACAGTACTATCTTACTTTGAACTGGAGTTCTTGCAGTAGGCAATAACCATAAGGACCAAGTGCCAAGCAGTCAAATAGAAGAGACTGACAGGCATGGGTAGAGGCTAAAAGGAGTCAGAAACCTTCAGGACAGCAGGCCTTGGAGAACAGCCAGGCCAAAACCAGGCCTGCATCTGGAAGCAATGCCCAAACTGTAATGCTTGACAGAAGTATGAACAGAACTCTGTGTGGCTGCTGCACAGATGTCTGCTGCAGTCATGTTTCTTAAGGAGGAAAAGGATGCAGCCATACCCCTGGTGCAATAGCCTTTTACTGAGCCCAGTAAAGGCCTGTCATGCTTACGACAGCAGTAAACAATGCAGTTAACTAACCACTTAGCCAACGTCCGTCTAGTAACAGGAGCCCCTTCCGATCTGGGGGCAAAAGAAACAACTGATCAATCTTCCTGACAGGACCAGTGTGCTGAAGGTAGCAGCGAAGCGTCCTGTGGACATCCAGAGTATGAAGTAAAGCCTCCCCTCTGTTTGAGTACTCTGGGTAATATAGAGGCAGGTGGATGTCCTGATTCAGGGTAAACTTGGACACCACCTTGGGCAAAAACTTTGGATTTGTCCTCAAGGAAACTCTGTCCTTGTGAAAAACTAAGTAGGGCTCTTTACACATCAGAGCCTGAAGCTTGGAAATCCTCTAAGTAGAGGTAACTGCAACTAAAAATAATGCTTTCCACGACAAAAAGTGCAGCTCGCAATCCGCGGCTGATTCAAAAGTAGGCAGAGTACGTTTTTCTATCATAATCAAGAGAGTCCAAGGAGGGACTACGTTCTGGATGGGAGGTTTCAAGTGTAGAATGCCCCACAAAAAGTGTGGGACAAATCTAACTGGACAAGGGCCTTGCCCTCTATAGGTGCATGGTATGCAGAGATGGCAGAAAGGTGCACCGTGATAGAGAAGTAGCTCAGATCAGTATTAGATAGAGGAGATACTCTAAAATGGAGTTCACGGAACAAGTGAAGGGATCAAGACAGTGAGCAGATGCCCAGAGGCAGAACCGCTTTCACTTCATGGTGTAAGTGGACCGAGTGAATGACTTTCTAGCAGCCACTAGGACATCATCCACTCTAGGAGATGCCCCAAATCTGGCAACTGCTAGGTCTGCAGGAGCCACGCATGCAGGTGTAGGGACTTGAGATCTGGATGGATTAGGGAGCCCTGGTCCTCGGAGAGCAGATGCAAGCTCAGGAGGTAGGGGAACTGGAGGTTCCGCTGCTAACTGTTGTAGCAGCGGGAACCAAATCTGACGGGACCAGAAGGGAGCAATGAGGATCATCTGTACGCCCTCCACCTGCAGCTTGAGTAGGATCCTCTGAAGTAGAGGAAAGGGAGGGAAGGTGCACAGAAATCTCCCTGTCCAACAGAGGGGCATGTCTTACCAGAAAACACCAGACCCTGGATCTAGCGAGCAGACACTGAGCAGTTTGGTGTTGAGTGGGGATGCAAAAAAAAAGAACCAACTCTGGGCATTCCCATCTGTCGAACAGTTGTTCTGTGACAGACTGAAGCAGTTACATAGATACATAGACAGTGTCAGCAGATAAGGGCCTATGGCCCACCCAGTCTGCCCATTTGAGCTTGTAAGTTCAGTTTGTTTTCCTAGAAGTCTGTTGCCCCTTAGCCCTGACCTCCAGAATTCCTTTATGTCTATCCCATGCATTCTTAAATCCCGTGATTGTTTCAGCCCCCACCACTTCCTCTGGCAGGGTGGTCCACTTGTCCACCACCCGTTCTGTGAAGAAATTCTTTCTCATGTTTCCTCTGAATCGTCCTCCCTCCAACTTCATCCCATGCCCTCTAGTCCTGGAACATCTTTTCACTTAAAAATAGTGTTTTCCTGCACCCTGTTCCTCCCTGTAAGATACTTGTATGTCTCTATCATATCCCCTCTCCCTCCTCTCCTCCAGGGAGTACATGTTCAGTTCCTTCAACCTGTCTTCATAGGACTTGTGATGCAATCCATGCACTATCTTTGTTGCCCTCCTCTGAACCTTCTCTACCATGTCTATGTCCTTACATAGGCATGGTCTCCAGAACTGTACACTGTACTCCAGGTGGGGCCTCACTAGTGTCTTGTATAACGGAATTATGACCTCCCTTTTCCTGCTGGTGATGCCCCTGCCTATACATCCCAGCATCCTATTTGCTTTACCTGCTGCCTTGTCACACTGTTTCCCTACCTTGAGGTCATCAGAGATGATAACCCCAAGATCTCTTTCCTGCTTGGTGCATGCTATATCCTCATCCCCCAACTGATATACTGTGCCAGGGTTTTTGTGCCCCATATGCATTATCTTGCACTTCTGTGCATTGAATTTCAATTGCCAAACCCCTGACCATTCTTCAAGTTTCTGCAGGTCGCTTCTCATTCTGTCTACACCCTCTGGTGTGTCTACTCTGTTACAGAGCTTTGTGTCATCAGCTAACAGTGAAATTCTGCCTTCTAGGTCCTGCACAATGTCACTGATGAAGATGTTGAATAGGACCGGTCCCAGCACTGATCCCTGTGGTACCCCACTGGTCACTCTTCCCTCTGTGGAGTGACAGCCATTTACCACCACCCTCTGTGTCCTGCCACCCAGCCAGTTACCTACCCACCACACTACTGTCCTGCCCACACCCATATTCCCAGTTTGTGTAATAGTCTTCTATGTGGCACAGTGTCAAAGGCCTTGCTGAAGTCCAGATAGGCCATGTCCACTGCCCTCCCCTGATCCACCTCCCTAGTCACCCAGTCAAAAAATTCAACGAGGTTGGTCTGACATGACCTCCCCCTGGTGAAACCATGCTGCCTTGGGTCCTGTAGTCCATTGACAACCAGATGTTCCACCAATCTCTCCTTCAGTAGTGCTTCCATGATCTTCCCCACTACCGAGGTGAGGCTGACTGGTCTGTAGTTCCCTGCTTCCTCTTCGTTCCCACTTTTGTGGGCTTTGGACCAAGACCTGCTTAGGCTGATGGCCAAAATGTTTTGGGTGCCTGGAACATGCATGGCGGTAAGCTTGAGGTGATGCTCCAGGGCCCAGTACCAGACCCTCATAGCCTCTCTGCAGAGAGGGTATGAATGACTTCCTCCCTGCTTGCTGATGTAAAAGACCACTGATATATTGTCTGTCTGGACTAAGAGAGGGCCCAGAAGGAGGTCCATCTAAAAAGCCTGTAGAGCACACAGGACCACTCGCATCTCTAGAACATTGATGTGCAGAGATGTGTAAGGTGGACCAGGTTTCTTGTGTCTGCTAAGTGGGTGCCTCAGCCCTGTCCCGAGGCATCCGATCCTGTCTAAAGTGGACTTCCGTGGAAGGGCTGACAGGGTCCATCCACCAGTTCTGAACTGGGTCTGAAGCTAAGACTGGTTGTTCCTAGGTCATCTGAGCGTTGGTCCTACTACACCCTGAGTGTCCACTGGGGACCCTCATATGCAAACAACCCAGGGGAATGGTCAGAATGGCAGCCACCATCTGGCCTAACATTCGAAGGAATACCCTGACTGAAGTTTACCGTGATGAAGACATCATCCAGGTCTGAGACAGAAGGCGATCTGCCCTGTCCGGTGGTAGAAAGGCCCTTCCTTGTTCTGAGTCCAGTATTGCTCGTATGTATTGGAGTCGTTGACTGGGCCATGAGAATGACTTCAGCAGGTTCAGTGTGATCCCCAGTTCTCTGAAGACAGTAAAGGTGTCTGTGAGAGTTCCTAGCAGTTGAGCCCTTGTACATACAGTCAGGAGCCAATCGTCTAGGTAGGTAGAGACATAATGACCTTTCCTCCTGAGGGCCACAGCCACTACCGCTAGGCAGTTGGTAAAGACTCTGGGAGCTGAAGACAGACCAAATGGCAGGGCCTGGAATTGGTAATGGTGTCCCTGAAAGAGGAAGCGCATGTACCCTCTGTGTGACTGGTATATCAGGATGTGAAGGTACGCATCCTGCATGTCAGAGCCAGTCCCCTTGGTGAAGAAGGGGAAGTAGGTCAGATAGAGTGACCATTCTGAACCTCTTGTACTCAACATATTCATTCAGATGACTGAGGTCTAGAATGGGGTGAAGATCCACAGTCTTTAGGGGCACTAGGAAGAAATGGGAATAAAATCCCTTTCCTCTCTGACTTGCCTGAACTGGCTCTATGGTCTGCTTATGAAGAAGTGCCTGAATTTCCTCTTCAATTAAGGAGATATGTGACAGGGGGTAGTGGGAGAACACTGGCAGGTTGTCTGGTAGCTTCTCCAGGAACTCCAAAGTAAGTCCTCTCTCTGTTAGTTAGAGGACCCACTGGTCTGTAGTTATTTTGCGCCATCCCTCCAGATAAAAGGAGAAGCACCCCCCCCACCGCCTCCCCATGGGTCTCTGCTGGGGGAGGGTGGTTTGGCAAGGAGTCAGGCAGAAGCCCCTGGAGTGGGAAGGGTAGCATGGGAAGACTTGGTGGTTCTGGATGAAGAACCTCCAGAAGTCTGGGAGGTGGCATTACATTTGTAACCCCCTTGCTGCTGCTGGCTGCGGGACTGCTGACCCGAGGATCTCCAAAAGGACTGCTTTTGGAAAAACTTCTGGTTGGCCTTACACATTTTCTGGACTGACCAGATAGCCTTGCTGGAGTCTTGGAGGCGGGTGATTAACTTCTCAGCCTCGTCACCAAAAGGGATGAAGCCCTTGAAAGGAAGGTGCATGATGCCAGCCTAAAGGTTGTGGGTGAAACCAGAGATACTAAGCCACGAGTGGTGCCGGATACAGATACCGGTGGCTGCTGCCTTGGCAGCTGTATTAATGGTATCATAGGCGGCCTGCAAAACATTCAGTCAATCAATATTTAACCAGGCGGGCATCGTTGAGCAAGCTCATTTACAAGATGGACCCGATTTAATCTGGGCCAAGTAATACAGTACATACAGAGGTATTTACAGTAGGAATAAATATTACAAATATATGCAGTTACTGCACTTAAGTACTCAATGTTACAACAGTTCATAACAGTACAAAGTGCTCCAGCTCATGGGAGGAGCTGGCGCATCCACATGTTTCAGAGGGGAGTGTAATCACACAGTTTTCCTAATTTTAACACTATGAGCAGAAAGATGAGGATACTACCAGTCAGGCACATAGGTGATTACAGCTTTTTTCGGCATATGTCAGAGAGGAAAACAGATTTTAGTTTGGTTTAGGAAGAACACATATGCAAGCTGAAAGAACCAATCTGTGGCCAGAGCTGAAGAGCACTCCCGTTCCAACTGGGTAGCGGCTTTGCAGTGCCTTGCTAGTTGAGGGTCCAGGCTTGGTGTCAAAGGCGGTAGCTGAGACAGCACTGACTACTCGGTGCTCAAGATTCCCATGCCTGTGGAACATTCAATGGAACAATGTGGATTCATGCCTACATCAGAGCCAGACTTTAGAAGGTCCAGGAGTTCTGCCTTCTGGGGCATATCCAGCAGGGCCTGGGTGAACTCCATGCCTTTTTCCCCACAAGGCATTTTGAAATTGCACTATGTGGGTGAGAAAGTTCAGGGACCAAATGGAACAAGTAACTGAGGTGTAAACTTTCTTGCCCAGGTGATCCAGATGTCTGGACTCTTGGCCAGGAGGCTGATTACTGAGGTGCTTAGGTCTCTGACTATCATGGGCCACTGTAATGGTCACTGGATGTTCTGCAAGGAAAGGCTCGTTCCAAGGTGCCCTATAGAGCCTATCCGATTTTTTCGGTACTGAAGCAGATGAGGGGTTCTTCCAAGTCAACCTAGAGATGTCTTGGAAACTATCCACCAGTGGGGGAACCACTGAGGGTTTTGGTTCCTTCTGGCGCAGGTACTTTGTGAGTCTACACTGTACAGGATCTAGGTCTTCCATCTCCCAGCCATTAACTGCCTAGATGTGCCTCATGATGCCCATGAATAACGGATCATCAGGAGGGGAGCTGGGGGTGTCCCGGTTATCTGGTGTAGGAGGATGGACCTTGGTCTCAGAGTCTATGGAGGAGGAGGAAGAAGACGAGCTAAGGCTTGAATCCTCAGATAACCTAGAACACAAGCTCCTAAAATTAGCTGCCCCACACATAGCTGGTCCCCTGGCTTTCATCTACTCTCTCTCTCTCTCTGTCACAGCTCTGTCCCTGAGACATGGAAGTCAGCCAGAGTCACCCCTGTGCTCAAAAAAGGTGACCCACTTGACCCCACCAACTACAGACCCATTGCCATCCTGTCTACTCTCAGCAAAATTTTAGAGAAACTAGTCGCTATTCAAACCACAGACTTTCTTCGGAAACATGATCTCTTAACGGACGCTCAACATGGCTTCCGCAAGGATCATAGTACCACCACTGCCTTGCTTAAACTTACGTCCGACACTCTAGTGGCTATGGACTCTGGCTTGCTCACTGGGGCCATTTTCATTGACATGACCAAGGCATTCGATCTCATCGACCATGCCATCCTCACTGCCACCCTAGACTCTCTAGGTTTCTCATCAAACGTTGTAAACTGGTTTAACAGTTATCTGACTGATAGGTCCCAATATGTGAAATTTAACTCTACCCTCTCCGACAGGGTTGCCATCAGTATTGGGGTTCCCCAAGGGTCTAACCTAGGTCCTCTGCTTTTCTCAGTCTTTATAAATAGAATTACCTCAAACCTCCTTTCATCTTCCTCTCTACTATACATGGATGACATTGTAATGTATACCAGTTCCAAGAGTATTGATGACATAAACGCCCCGCTCTTGTGACTTTCAGCTTATTCACCAGTAGCTTAGAAATCACAGACTTATTCTAAATAAATCAAAGACCCAAGCAATGTTATTTGGTTCTAGTCTCAAACTCAGACATGCCCAATCACTCTTCAGTGTTTCCTCCCCTGATGGCACATCTGTAGGTGTCGTAACTCCTTCAAATATCTAGGGATTACCTAGACCCATCCCTGAGTTTAGACCTGCATTGAAGCTACTTGTAAGCAGGTAAACTCCAAACTTGGTATTGCCTACCGTACAGGCGCCCCAATGCCAAGGCTGGTCATTGCCCGTAGGATACTACTACCCTCTCACTTATGGAGTTGCCACATATGTCTCTGCCTGCAACTGTAATCTACTTAAAGTGGGATATTACTTACAATATTTGCCACTTCACATCTTGTCTCCGTCTGAAACATCACTGTCTCCTCTACTCAGATCTGGATGGCTTCCTCCTCAAGAATTAAGGTCTTATGCACTTGGTTCCATCACTGACAGCATCATCAGATCCCAATCACCTAAAGCCCTGGCCAGTCTCTTTCTCTACCACAAATCCAATTATGCTTTGCACTCTGCAGACCATGTCCCTGTTCTCATTCCAAGACATTGTACATCGAAAGGTGGTCATGCTTTCGCCTGTCATGCACCACTTTTCTGGAACTCACTCCCCTTAACCCTACATCAAAATGCGTCCCACATCTCCTTTAAGAGAGAACTACGCCACTATCTCCTCTCCTCCTGTACATGCTCCTGCTTCAAACCACCATAGCCCAATACTCTTAATTCCCACCTCTCTCTATTATTGTTCCCCAAGTGACCCTGGGGCCCACTCCAACGAGATGCATTTCTCTCAATCTCGTTCTTCCTACCTTCTTGTACCATCCTCATTCCAGTTCTCCTTTTCCTACTATCTGAATATCTCTGTTTTGGGCCTTCTCAACTTGACTGCTCAACCCCTCTCTTCTTCCTCCATCTAAATCAGTATGAATTACCTGCACTTACCTCATCTTCCCCCCAACCTATTGCCTCCTCTCTACACTTTCTCTCTCTCTATCCCCCTCATCTCCATACTAGGCTTGGCTACTACCCTACCCCACCTTATCTATCCCCTCCATTTTTGACTCCTCTTTTCTCTATACCACCAGTCTCTGACTGGCCACTACCTGCTTTCACAGCACTTTATTCCTCACCTGTTGACATACTGCTCAGCTACGCCTTAAAAGACTGGTTTACTGTATCTTACATGTAACAAATACTGTATTGTCTTTTTGTCTTATTTTTACCACTGTATGTATTTCAAACATGTGTATATCAATTGTATTTTGTACAGATATGTATCTACCGGATGTTTTGTCTCTGTACCCTCCAGAGTCGTGCCTGAAAAATACAGGTTACTCACCTGTAACAGGAGTTCTAGGAATGGTATATGTTGTTCATCCACACTCATTGGCAGTATCCTTGCCGCTTTAAATCTTGCCGGAAGGTCTTCAAGCTTGCTCCTCCCACCCACCCGGGTGGTATAACTCTCGGTTCGCCCCATGGCGCCAGATCTGGCCCGCTGGAAGCTCTGGGTTGTGCGTCAAGCCGGGAGGTCGGGTAGGGTGGTGGGATGAACAACATACACTATTCCTTGAACTCCTGTTACAGGTGAGTAACCCATCTTCTAGGGACATGGATATGTTGTTCATCCATACTCATTGGCAGACCTCTAGCAGTTCTCCGGGAGGAGGAGGCAAGACGACACCCCCATATACTTACTTGGAAAGAGAGACTGGAGAACCGAGGGCCCAACCAGCCAGCATCCCGGCGTGACTCAAGGTCGATGTGGTAGTGGGTAATGAAGGTGTTTGCTGACTTCAGGTAGCAGCCCTGCAGATTTCCTGGATAGGGCGTCCCTGGAAGCAGCCACTCTTAGCAGCAGTATGGGCGGGTAGAATGAGCTCTATCCCTCTGGGAGGCTCCATGCCCGCTAACTTATAGCAGAGATCTATGCAGGAGGTTACCCACCTGCTTATCGTCCGCTTGGCTGCAGGTCTGCCAGATGCGGCTTCAGCGTAGGTGACAAACAGCTGCGAACCTCTCCCGACTTTCAGCCGTCGCTCCTTATAATAAGCGGCGCCTTCTGGGATCAGAGTATGGAGCCTATATTCGGCCTCCGGTGTGATTGGGGTAGAACACCGCAGAGTCAACACCTGGTTAAGGTGAACTCCGACACCACCTTCGAAGGAATTTCGGTGGGGCGCAGGACAACCTGTCCCTGTGGAAGACCAGGCAGAGACTCGATGGAAAGGCCTGGAGCTCTCCCATCCTTCTGGCTGGCGGATAGCCACCAAGAAGGCGGTCTTCACGACAGGTGAGAGAGCACACCTGTGCATAGGTTCAATGAACTTGCCCATGAGCTTTGCCAGTACCAGCAGTAGATCCCAGAGGTGGGGGTTCCCGCACTGGAGGGAAATGTGATCAAGGCCTTTGAAAGCGCCAGACCACCTTCTTCCTGCGTAATCGACTGCTTCCTGCCCGGCCACTGTAAGCAGAGAGATGGCCTGGCAGGTGCACCTTTAGGCCCGCCGACCCAAGCCCTGACCAGAGGACCACAATAGTCCAAGATGCTTGCAAGGAACAGGAGGAAGGGTCCAAGCCCTGTTCCTGACACCAAATGGAAAACCTTTTCCATTTGAAGGCATAGCATTTTCTGATCGACTCCTTCTGGGGCGCCTCAACTACATTGAGGACCTCGTGGGAAAGACCCAAAGCCTGGAACTCTAGCCGCTCAGGAACCAGGCCGTCAGGTGCAGGGATTGAAGGTCCGGATGGAACACCTTCCCTGATTGACTGAGACAGGTCCGGGCGAGCTGGAAGCTGCCATGCGAGTCCTGGAGCTGAGACTGAGGAGATCTGGGTACCAGAACTGGCGAGGCCAGTCTGGGGCTATCAGAATCACCTGCGCTTTGTCCCTCCTCGCTTGGAGAAGCACTCTGTGGATCAAGGAAATGGGGAAAGGCGAAAGAGGCCCGGTCCATTGCCTCGAAAAGGCATCCCCTGCAGCGAGCCCCTGCTGAGGGGGGCGGGCATGGAACAGACTCAGCTTCGTGCTCTCCGTGGAGGCAAACAGGTCCACCTGAGGTGTGCCCCAAAGGGAGAACAGATGCTGTACTACCTCCGAGGGAGAGACCACTGTGGGATGCAGCCCTATCCGCTCAGGGCATCGGCTAGGGTGTTGGAGGCCCTGCCACGCAATGGCTAGAGATCTCAGCCAGGCTGCGCGACGGAGGGACCAAATGCGGAGAGCTTCCTTGCATAGAAGCATGGAGCGTCTCCGCCCTGGCGTTTAGATAGTACATGGTCGTGGTATTGTCCGCCTGACTCGGACCACTTGACCCCAGAGGAACAGAGCAAAGGCGTGAGAGCTAGGCGGACCGCCGAGCTCCAGCAGGTTGATGTGGCATCGGGACTTCTAGGGGACCAGAGGCCATGAGCCCGGTGTTCCCCAGATGGGCACCCAACCCATCAGAGAGGCATCGGTCGTACAGAGAGACGCCGGCTCGGGCGGACGTAACGGGATGCCTCCTGCAATTGATCTGGAACGTCCACCACTGGAGAGCATTCCACATCCCCTGTGTCACCGACACAAGCTGGTCCAAGGGATCGCAGGCATGACCACTGGCTGGCCAGTCCCCACTGAAGGGATGATGTTCCAGCGGGCCCAACGGACCACGCTGGTACAGGCCGCCATGAGACCCAGGAGGCGAGGGAAGTCCCGGCAGGATGCGCATTGCCCAACCAGAAATGATCGGGCAAAGGAGGAAAGAACCTCGGCCCTGTCCGCTGGAGCGGCCTGGCTCGAAGAGAGTCGAGCTGCGCCCGCATGAATAAAATCACCTGCTCGCTCGAGTTCCGACTCTGGCCTTGACAAGGAGGCCCAGTTGAGAGCAGACCTGAGGCCAGATCTCTGACCACTCGGCCTCTCTTCCTGGAGGGAGCTGCTATCGCCAGTCGGCCCAGGTAAGGGTACACCCGACCCTCGGCGCCGAGGGAATGCTGTCACCACTCCGCTGCATTTGGTGAAGACCCTGGGAGCTGGAGACAAGTCAAGGGCATGGCTTGAATCTAAGAGAGATCCTTCCGCCGGAAGCGAAGGAATCTCTGGTGAGACGGACGGATAGGGACGTGAAAACGCGTCCTGCAAGTCCAGAGAGCAGAACCACACGCTGCTCCAAGGATGGTATTATCTGAGCCAGAGTGACCATCCTGAAGGTTCGAGACCTTAGGAACTTGTTTAGGTCGTAGGTTGAGAATGGGCGCCAGCCCCGTCCGCTTCGAACCAGGAAGTACCTGGACACAAACCCTGGGTCTGAAGGAGGTCCACCTCTTCTACACCTCCTTCTGGAGGAGGAGAGTGATGTCGGCTCGACGAGCCGCCAGTGAGGCTGGGGATCCCTGCCCCGAGGGCGACGCTCTGAAGGGTGGTGCCTGCTCGAATTCCAGAGGCAGGCCTCTTCACCACCTCTAGACCCACCTGTCCGTGGTAACAGCGGACCAGGCGGAACCCGAGTGCTGGAGCTGCCTTCCCACGGGGGACCTTAGGGGTAAGGTGGACGGGATGGGGGCGACACCCTCAGCCCGGCCACTGGGCAGGCTTGAGGAGGGACCGCCGAGGGACCTCCTGGGCCCTTTTCCTGCCTCCTGTTAGAGGAAGGCGGCTTGGGTTTGGGATGCCAAGGCGGAGCCTGCTGGCTCTGACGTTGCTGGGTCAAGGCCAACAAAGGCTGTGAAGGACCTAAAGGGCTTAGGGCTGTGGTTTGCGGCCTTGTCCTTCTGAGCGGAAAGAGACCGAGTCCAAGGTGGCATTGGACTTCTCGATCCTCTGCAGGTGACCTTCCACCCCAGGGTCAAGAGGTCAGTCCCCAAAAAGGGAACATCCGCCAACTTGTGCTGGTATCCGGCAAAGGTGGATATCTCAGTCAAGCCCGCCTCACACGACAGCCACTGCGTCGCCTTACCGATCTGGCACATGAGTCCCCTACATCCAAAGCAGTCTGGAGCTGCTGTTTGCCACTGTTCCTGTCCTGGTCCCGCACCTGCTTAACCGTAGTCTGCAGATCGGGGGAAGATGAGGGATGACTCATCCAGGGAGCCCAACAGGGCATGAGAAAAATGCGCGAGGACGGTCAACTGGCCTGACGGGCGTCGAGAGAGACTCCAGCGAGACTTTTCGCCCCGACATGTCCACTTCTTTGACCTCTTTTGTCAGGAGGTTTGTACATCCCGGCGTTGCCGGGCGCTACCGAAAACGCTGTGTGCAACCAACCCTCAGCAGAGGGTTTTACCCAAAACCGACAAGGAACCGTAGGGACCGATACTTCTGGCCATCCTGGCCAAAGGCGCAGGGCAGGAAGCAGGGCGCTCCAAAGTTCCAGTGCTGGACTCCACTATGGCCCTCGCCACCGAAAGGCCTCCGTCGGAGAATCCTCGTCCAGAATCTCCGTGAGGGGATACTTGGGCCTGCTTGGAACGGGTTCGAGCCCCATCCCGGTAGACTCCTAGATGAGCCAAGCAGTCCTAGGAAGGACGACGGGCTAGTCGCCCATTGGCTGATTCCTCCTGAAGACTCCAAGTCCAGTCGCTTGGAGAAGAAGGAGGAATCATCTTCGGACTGGAAGAGTCCTCAAGAGCTGCCTCTGGCCTGAGCCACCCTTCACCGCGCCGAGGTCGGTCGGGAGTGAGGGAACTGACAGCCATGGGGTAAACACCTCAGTCGGATCGGAATCCTGGTCGGAGCCCCAATTGGTGGCTGTGGAGGCGGAGGTTCCACCGCAATCGGTGGAGCAGCTGGTTTTGGCCAACAACCGCCTGTATAGGCCTCGGCAAGTCGAGGCTGTGTCGGGCTGCCCGTGACAGTTACTTAATGGCCGGGAAGGCGCCGGAGTCGGCTTTATTCCCGGCCAGGAGGAGTTGTTGTAACATAAGGTCTCTCTCTGACCGACGACTTACGCCAAGCCTCCTCATCCGGTAGGAGGACGAGACTTAGCGGCGACGCCGCTTTACCGCTGTCCAGACCGAGACCGCTTATGACGGTGGGAACGGCTGGACCGCTGGCGAGGTCCGGAGACCGAGACCGAGAGTCCTGGACCGGGTCGGTGAGGAGGTGTCGGCCGAACCGACACTCCTTCTTCGCTCGGAAGGTCCATCCGAGGGCTTCGGAACCGAGGCACAGGCGAGCCCACGGATCCTCAACCCTCCCGGGGAACCGGAGAGGGGAATCTCGGCTCAAAGGCGACAGTCTGTCTAATGGGTCGAGAAAATCTCGACTTCATCAGTGGGAGTCTCGGTCAACTGACCTGACGGGGACACCGTGAGGCCAGTGGCCGGCCGAGCGGTCGACCGGGCCGACGGTCGACGGCCCGGGAGAGGGACCTTTCCCGCCCCAAGAGCGCCGACGGAGGGATTTACCCTTGTCCCTCTTTGGACCGAGAAAAGGTCCAGCAGACGCAGGCCCTCTCCTTAGTGGAGAGGGACAGACAAAGCTCCTTAAAGGAAGCCGTAGGAAGAACCCAGAGAGAGCGGGATAAATGCCGCGCCGAGGAAGATACGGCCTGCCGCCTGGCCTCTCTTCGAGGGCGACCATCCGCCGAGCTGATCCTCCGATCACGCCAAGGACACCGCCAACCGGCCTCCTTGGACTTCACCGAGGGAAGCGCCTCGACGGCAGCTCGGCTGTAATCGGGCAGCACGGCTCTTCGAGGACGAGGGTCGAGAAAGATGAGCACAGGTCGCAAGCCCGCGGGTCGTGCTCAAGGCCTAAGCAGTAGACACACGTGGGAGTGTGGATCCTGCTCGAGACATCTTCTACACCCCGCAGTGGGCATCTCCGAACCGAGTCGATTTATCCATCGCAGCGAGGGATCAAGATCAAGTCTTTTGCAAAATATTATTTTTAAATCCGCAAACGGAGAAATAGGAACCAGTCACAAACGCAGAGCGTTAAGGAGGGAACCTGAGCTTCCAAGCGGTAAGGAAGATCTGGCGTCATGGGGCGGAGCCGAGAGTTATACCACCCGGGTGGGTGGGAGGAGCAAGCTTGAAGACCTTCCGGCAAGATTTAAAGCGGCAAGGATACTGCCAATGAGTGTGGATGAACAACATATCCATGTCCCTAGAATAGTCTTTTGGCTAGTGCACCTTACCCGGTAAACAAAAACTAAACAAAAATAAAACTAGAGGGAGAGGAAGAGGACTCATGCTGGTGTCTGCTATTACAGCAGTACCGATGTCGGCCTGACGACAGAGAAGAGGAGTACCTATGCCTGCGGTCCCTGTGCTTGGACCAGCCCTGATGCCTGTCATCGGGGTGCAGGGATGGGCTTTGGGGCTGCAGGGCAGGCTCCCCAGGTTCAGCTCAGGGTCTGCGATGACTGGCTCGGAAGGTTTGGGAGGGAGAAGGTCTCCCTTAATCATGTTCCAAAAGAAGCAGAAGAGGTCCTTCACTTCGCTAAGAGGTATCTGAGGACTTGCTGGGCCAGCTGGCACCTGAGGCTGAGGAGGAGCAGCAGGCGACGGCACGGTTGGTGTCGGACGTCCAGGCGTTGGGTCCTTAGGGGTAGGGACTGCAGACATCGGATCCTCTGTCGTCAGTGTAGGGGAGGTATGCATGTCCACTAGCGACACTGGAGGAATCGCCGATGACTGGGGAGTCATCGGCTGTGAAGCTGAGGTATCCAACATCAGAGTAGCAGGTGGCAGCTGACAATGGTCCGGGGATGTGGCCGGCTCAGCAGGAGCCTGCGGTGACGACACTGTGGAGCGGGGCAGAGGCACCATAGGGACTGCTGAGGCAGGCCCATGCTCCGGGCACTGGGAGGCCTTGTCCGAAGACATTGAGACCTTACCTGATGCTGGGGCCGAGCAGATGATGGGTGCCGCCCCGCTTCCCGAAGAGGCACCCACCCTGACACCTGAGGAAGAGGCAGAGGACTTGTGGAGGGCCTTTACCTTCAGGGACCACAGAGACGAGACTGGAATACTGGACCCTGACTGATCTCCACCCGACATGAGTATCAAGGCGGGAGGATTGTCCGCCGGCTGCCTGGAGGAGGTAAGGGCAAGCTGGGGAGGATGAACTGGAGGCGGTCTTCTTCTTGTGAGGAAACCCAGAACGGGAGCATGTCCAGATCTTCCCCTTGTCCTTGTGCTTCCCTTAAGTCGTCTTCTCCCGGAGAGTCATGGACGACGTTGAGGCCCCTGAAATGGAGGAGGTGGAAGGCGAAGAAGGCCCCGAGGATTGCTTCTGCATGGCGGCAAGCTGTTTTTTTGAGGAGGTGGCTTTTAAGGGCCTTCTGGTGGCGAGTCTGAGTCCTTTGGTTAAGACTCTGGCAGTGCAGACAGCCCTCAGTGTCGTGGTCTGGGACTAGGCAGGAGAGACAGGCTGCGTGGCCATCTTTCGATGGTGGCTGCTTGCTGCATGCACACTTGCACTTTCACCATTCAACTGAGGAAGTCAGTGATGAAGACATACAGAAAAGGAAAGAAAAATGCACTGTTTTCAGTGAAAAAGAAAATAAATGCAGGTAAATGTGTAATGGTGGTCGACTGTAGCAGGAGGCATCCGAGGAGCCGATGCAGACAGGTCGACGGCAAGAAAAGAACTGGGGTGGGGCTGGGGACCGCCCCTTTTAAACCATTGGCATACGTCAGGGGTGGTCCCTACTGTAGACTGCTAGCTAGAAGTTTTCCATGGGGTCCTGGCACGTGGTGGCTTATTCCTTATGGTTATTACCTGCTGCAAGACCTCCAAATCAAAGTAAGATCATGAGTCATCAGTACAGCAGGGTTCATTTAAACATTTTACTGCATGGGGGGAGGGGGCTTGTAAATGTGCTGTTAAAGGCAGAGAGATTTTAGTGACAATACTACAGAAAATCTGCCTGCCTTCCTTTACTGTTGCACACTAGATCTGCACTCATCTGACTCTTCTTTTATAACATCTCTGCGCATAAGAGTATAAGTTTTCATGCAGTACTGTTCCAGGAAACTGTCAG
This sequence comes from Neoceratodus forsteri, assembly GCA_016271365.2. Taxonomy (NCBI): domain Eukaryota; kingdom Metazoa; phylum Chordata; order Ceratodontiformes; family Ceratodontidae; genus Neoceratodus; species Neoceratodus forsteri. The sequence goes on along the minus strand of CM028133.1, from coordinate 75,661,026 downwards.
TGTGACACTTTATGGATTTAGTCCGATGGCAGCAGCATGGTGTACTACAGTGACAGATCAATACTGCTGTAAAATAACTCTGTAACTTAAAAATCCTGTTTGTAACCGAGAACAAGCTGCACAGACCACAGATTAAGTATTTATTTACCAACATATGCAACATTTCATATATTAGCTTGCCAAGTATAAGAGATGGGATGGGTCAGCATGTTAACAACACTTTATACCATGTAATCCTAGAACAAATAAATAAATAAAAAAAATAAAAAAATGTATCTTTGGTTTGGTTTTCAGGATCCGTGAAGGATACAGGGTGATAACCCCACCCTCGAAGAACTGAATCGACAAAGATAAATACTGTTTGATTTGAAACGAGTGCATTTCAAAATTCATGTCTATGTGAAAAAGGCTAGTCAGACTTTGAATAACAAAATGGGTCAAGTGACAGTGAGTGGGTGGAAAATGTGTCCCAGCCTGGGGGCAGCAGATTCATCTGCAAAACATTATCGAGTCATTAAAGGCTTAATCGTGAGAAAGTACAGTTATGCAAGAACTTACTAACAGTAGATCTTCGAGAACAGCTCTTGAAGCAGGTTACACCATTTGGACTGAAGCCGGCAGGCGCCAGGACCCCACAGAAAAATTCTAGCTAGCAGTATCCAGCGGGGGACCACCCTCGACGTCAGCCCCTCCCCGGCGTCAGGCATCACATAAAAGGGGGTGGTCCCCCAGCATCCCCAGTTCTCCCGCCGGAGACTCTCGGCCCAAAGGTGACATCTGAAGGGGAGACCGAGGATTCACTTCTAAAGGAAGGTTTGTAGTAGGATAGCATCAAAGACGCTGTAGCCAAGAAACTAGGTCAGAAGACTCAACCTCCAGAGGGGAAGGTGGGAGGGAAACTACCTGCTGCAAGAGCTGTTCTTGAAGATCTACTGTTACGGTACGTTCTGATGTAACTGCACTATCTTACTTCAAGAAACAGCTCTTGCAGCAGGTTACACCATTAGGACTGATTCCCAAGCAGTTAGGGAGCTATTTCCTTATCCGGAGGAGGATAGGAGAGATGCGGGTCAGATTTCAGGACAAAAGTCCCTGAACGACCGCCAAGCCGAAACTTGCTCTGCGCCTAGAGGCAATATCCAGACTGTAATGCCTGATGAAGGTGTGTACAGTGCTCCAGGTTACTGCCGCACAGATGGTTGACATGGAGATGTTCTTGAGCGCAACGAAGGAGGTAGCCACCCCCCTCGTAGAATGAACTTTTACCGGTCCTAGTAAAGGTTTGTTGCACTTCTGGTAACAGAACAAGATACATCTCACTAGCAATCTGGAAAGAAACTGCTTAGATACAGGTGCACCTTGCATCCCGTGTGCGAAGGAAACAAAGAGCTGGTCCGACCTGCGATGGGCTCTGGTTCTGGCCAAGATAGTATCTGAGGCTCCTATGCACATCCAGAGTGTGTAACAGGGCTTCTCCCCTGTTAAGAGTGATTGGGGTAATACACCGGAAGGTCAATGTTCTGGTTGAGTGCGACAGCCATGACCACTTTGGGAAGGAACTTGGGATTCATTCTTAAGGACACCCTGACCTTGTGAAAAACTAAATAAGGATCATTGCACATTAGTGCATGAAGCTCATAAATTCTTCTGGCAGAAGTAACAGCAACTAAAAAGAGCGTCTTCCAGGCGAGGAGACGCAGCTCGCAATCCATGGCTGGTTCAAAAGGAGGTAGTGTAAGCTGTTCTAGAACAAAGGGAAGATCCCAAGGTGGAATCGGGTCTTTGATGGGAGGTCTCAAATGCAGGATGCCATGCAAGAAGGCACAGGAAGCCTCTAGTTGAGCTAGAGACCTGTGACCTATGGGTGAATGGTATGCTGAAATGGCTCATAGGTGTACCTTGATGGAGGAGTAGGCAAGTCCTGTCTCGTAAACGGATAGGAGGTAATCTAAAACTGACCTCTCCGAACAATCTGATGGGGTCAATCCACGAGCCTGAGCCCAGATGTAATATCTACACCACTTTGTGGCGCAGGTGGCATGAGGGGAGGGCTTTCTGGCTGCCACCAAAATGTCTTCAACTTCCTGAGAGACCCCGTATCTCAGGACTACTATGTCCTTAGGAGCCAGGCATGCAGGTTCAGCGATCGAAGATCTGGATGGACCAAGGAGACTGCCTCCTGGGACAGAAGCTAAGAGCTGAAGGGCAGAGGCAGTGGAGGTTCCTGAGCCAGTTGACGCAAGAGAGGGAACCAAATTTGCCTGGGCCAAAAGGGCGCTATCATAATGAGAGACGCCCGCTCTTGCTGGAGCTTCAATAGAACCCTCTGGATCAAAGGGAAGGGCGGGAAAGCATAGAGGAACCTACCCGTCCAAGAGAGGGACAACGCGTCTTGCCAGAAAACACCAACGGCTACTCCACTCTTCTCTTCTCTTTTCATCTCTAAATTCTGGCTTGGGTTCTTGCCCTCCTACCTCTCCTCACTTTTGTCTCCCTCCTGAGGCCTCCTACCCTCTCCGGTCTACGGACTCCACACTTTCCCTCTCCTTCAGACATCCTCCTGTTCAGGTTTAGCTGCTTTCTCTTACAGACTGCCCTCACTCTGGAACACTCTCCCCTTTCATGTCAGAGACTCCCTTTCCCTCTCTCTCCTAAAATGTGCCTTATCCCACTCATATGTGCTCCTGGACTCCTGCCCCTGTTAAGGCTGACGTCCTCCCGTTGCCCTCCGAACGCTCCCCTTGCCCAGCTAAATATAGGCCTCTCCCTCACACTTTATCTCGGCTTGTTCCTACTCTCTATATTTCCTCATAGCAAGAATACTTGCTTAGAACCGCACTCTCCACTCAAAGACTGCAGTAAACTGTTATCGATGCTATAAAAACAGTTTATTTCATTCTAACACAAAGAAATGAAAATTACGTGCTCACCATAATTATGATCTTTCTTTGTATCTTCACCATTCATCACTTTTGGGTTACTTGCCAGAAGTCATGACCTTGCGGGAGCTTCTTTTTTTTGGGGGGGGGATGGGCGGAGTCAATACAGCATCAGCATCGCCTCGAGGCCGATACACTGCAGTGGTGCCGTGGGTTGGTTAAAGAGAGCTGCCGACTCTGCCGTCCCGCCAGTTCTGAGTCGCCGAGAGGTGAGTAAAGGGATGGGAGGGTGGGACAAGGAAGTCCAAGGAGAGACAAAGGAAAAGATATATAAACCAAAAGAAGAAATAAACGACTGAGAAGACAGAAGAAGAAGGAAACTAAGGGATTGGGTAGGGGCCCCAATCTCTGGAAATAGGCAAAAGGAGAGAGGAGGAATTTAGGGCAAGTTTGAGGGGGGGGAGAAAGGTAGCAAGTCATACCCTGGACCTTGAGTTGTCTCCAGATTGTATAGGAACTGCAAGGAGTAGCCAAAAGGCTCAATGACAGAATTCAAGCATGGAATTACTGGCAATAACTCCAAAAGGCAGAAAATGGTTATTCTGGAAGAAAGACAGGACACAGGGATTCTCCCCCCCTCCCCCCAGGGAAAGGATTTTTAGTGTAAGAAAAATTAGTTATTTTTTGTTTGTTTTTTTTAAATAAGGAAGGATATGTCCAACAGACAAAGAAAATTAAGGATTGACGGGAACAAAGGAGGAGTAGAAAATGGAGGGCAACTGCCAACTCCCACCCCACAGGGGTGGAGCCAAAGCACTGGAGAAGGAGTGCCCCCCACACTGACCACTCTCCCCTTAGAAATATCATCCCCTTATGTGCCCCTGTTTATCCCACTCCTGACAAAGAAAGGAGGGGGGCAAGGGAGGGCACAGAGAGGGAGGGGGACCCAGAGACTGAGGCCCCAGGGGGATGGCGGGTGGGATTGTGATTAATGGTGAAAATACACAGAAAGATCCTAATTATGGTAGGTACGTAATTTTCATATCTTCTCTGTGTCAATCTTCACCATTCATCACTTTTAGGTGAGTGCCGAGTCCCCCGAAGGGGGTTTTAACCTTAAAGGACAGAGTCCGTTAGCTCTCAGTGGGTGACACACTAAGAGGGAGAACGTTCATGGCCTGGGGAGGCCCGAGTGTGGGGAGAGTGAGACAGAGAATCCCCCCCCCCGGAGGGGGAAGGAAGTTGCCCCTGACAAATGCAGTCTCGCTCTATGGGAGAAGAGAGAGGTTCTCTGGTGAGTGGAGTTAATCAACCTACGCCGGGCCAAGGGTGACAACTGGGAAAGACGTAGCCATGCTGCCTGCCTAGTGCAGATTGCTGTCCCTACAACCCTGGTAGCTACCTCACTGGCATTGTACGATGCCCTCGCTTGGTGCCATGCTAGCTCCAGGCCACGTACAGAGAGTGCAATGGCTTGTCTGGTTTGCTCCATGTCAGGCAAAGAGGCTAGGAGCTAACCCAGCCTGGACCACAAGAACCTATCATAGGATGCATAGTGGGCCTGATGTGCTGCGATGGAGAGCAGCAACCATGCAGATTAGAACGTCCTCCTCCCCCAGAAGTCAAAATCCACAGAATCTTGATCTGGGGGCCCAGTCCGGTGGAGGCACGAAGCCCATCAGGAGTGTCCAGCTCGTCAATCCTGACTGAGGATGAGGCATGGAACCTGGAGACTCGGGGGCACGCAATACTGCTGGCAGAGATCTCTGAGGGACTAACTCCAGAGAAGGGCTCTCTACCAGGAAAGCACTTGATGCCTCCCGAAGGGAGCAGGCGAGGGCACCACAAGGGTGTCTCGCTGAAGTCGCCTAGAGCGGCGTGAAGTGCTATGGATTGCTTTGAGTGGGAGGGTGATGCAGATCCTCCAACATCAACATGAGGAATCGCTGATACTCCATGAGATCAGCAGCTGGGAGATGTGGACAGAAGCTCCTCTCCCCAGAAGGATGAGGAGTTAGAGGACCTCAACTGCTCAGAGGGTGGTTGCTTGGGGGAGGTTGAAAACCTGTCTGTCCATTGCCCTGACATAAGCGGGGAATCGAGTAGCCACGGCCCTCAACTGCTCCCAGGAGAGGGGCCCCCTAGGACCAAGGATGCCTGGGAGTAACGGAGAATGTGGCAGAGGGATGGGGCAGAGCCGACAAGAGAAATCGACTGACCTCCACCTGGGCTAGGGACTGCACCAGGAGCACCAGCAGAAGAAGGTGCTCCAGAAGACCCCACAGCCGACAGCTGAACAACCATTTCGGAACTGCCTTGGCTGCACCCAGAATAATCCCCGCTGTGAGGTGATCGGGGCCATGTAGGTCCAGAAGGACGGTCCCCTACCTCCAAAGAATGGGGCCCTCTCAAAGAAACCGAAGGGGAAGAGCGGAGATCCGCGCTACGGCTTCTCCCAGAGCCCGGGTGGACTCCAGAAAAATGTCACCGCATGCCCTTAGACCCCTCGGAATCCGAGAGCGCCCTCCTCCTCGAGAGAGCCAGCCTAGGCAACTGTCAGCCTCCGAAGGAGCTATCCTGGGCACAGCACCCTCCCCTCCCGTGGGTGCTCTGATCGGCCCCAAAGTTGGGCGATCTAGGCACACCACCTGAGGGGGTACACCCGCTGAGGGGTCAGAGAACCCTTCGAGGCCAGACTGCAGTGCAATGGTGGCCTGCACCGCTGCCTGCTGGTCAGAACCCCTGACCCCAGCCCCAGCAGTCCTTGCCCAGTCCTCAGAGGGGGGTCTGACTCCGGCCTGTCGAGGACACTACGAGGTTGCCCATGCCAGCAGCTAACTCCAAGGAGCCAGACTGCCCACCTGACTCAGAGTCTGACTCCTCCTCCAAAGAGGTGGAGACCAAAGCCCTGTGCCAAACAGTTGGCAGGTGCCTGCTGCCATCCCGACCAAATAGGGTACCAGAAACAGAGACCATACCAGAGTCGGTATCAGTGTTCTCCACAGCACCGTGAGCGGTGGCAGAAGAGAACATGGCTCCAACCAGGACAGCAGTCTCCGAGCAAGAACCTGACATGGTGCCATCCTGCCGCGGCATTGAGGATAGAGACAGTGCCAATGACGGCTCCACAGTGCTCTTGGCACCGAGGCCAGAGACCCCCCACAGCGCTATCCCATCCCACAGTGCTGTGAGCGGCACCGAGGACAGAGACGGTGCTGATGACTGCTTCAATAGCGCTCTTGGCGCCGAGATCCGAAACCCCCACAGTGTCGTGTCCACGTCTGGAGCCGCAAACTTTCCCAGAACTGGACACGGCGCTGAGGCGAAAAAAAGTCAGAGATGGAGCCGTAGAACCTCCCACGGTGCTGCTAGCACCATCAGCTCCGTGAATGGCGCCGACAGTAGCCACAGAGCCGAGTGACTAACCGGCGCTGACGACGGCTCCGTCAGGGCCCACAGTGCCGCGAATGGTGCTGAGGCCCAAAATGGCACTGACGGAAGGCACCGACCTGGGCCTTCCGAGCCGTGGGTACGACATCCAGGGAGCCTTCGCCCCCGAATGGGCGAATGCCACTGCGGTGCCTCCGGCCCGTTCCCCAGAGGGAACAGACTGGGCCTCCTGCACCGCAGGAGAAGCCTCGGCCACGGCCAGGCTACGAGAGGCCGAGGCTCGGTCCATATAGAACCGGGAGGGGACCCGGAGGAAAGGCCAAGAGAACGTGGCTTGGTCCGATGAGTGCATGCCCGACCCCCAAAAGTCGTCGGAGCTCGCCCCACTTTTCACGCGCATTGCTCGATGATCCGGCGGTCCATGAAGAAACAGGCATCACACAAATCCATGTTGTGAAGCAGGCCAAGACACGTAAGGCAACGGTTGTGCTGGTCGCTGATGGAGTATTTTCGGCTGCATGGGCACTGTCACATGGGGGGCCGTCCCGTCTTAGAAGTTTTCTTGCCCTCCGACCGAGATATGACCTATGGAGAAAAAAACACCAAAGACGACTCGACGTCGCAGAATAACAAAAATAATGGAAAGACCTTACCAGGCAATGTCGAGTGTGGCTAACAGAACCGGCAGGTGAAAGCTGACGGACTTCGGCATGGAGGAATAGTCGACATGTAGTCAAAAGATTAACGGCGTAGCAGGTAGGCCTGAAAATTGCTCTGGAAGTGTCCCACGAGGTGACCTTGACGGTGGGAGACGAACAGCTGGTGGGAGGGCAGAGTCGACAGCACATAATGGCCAACCCCACGGAGTGCTCACGCGGTCACGTCGGCCCGGGGCGGCGTCAATGCTCCGTTGACCAGCCCATCCAAAAAAAGCTCCAGCGGGTCGCAGGACGTCCGGCCCGTAACCCAAAATTGATGAATGGTAAAGATCGACACAGATAAGATCAGGCAAGTAACAGTACCAGAGCACTTGTTGCTAGGACGATCTTACGTTTCACCCTGCCTTCAGGGCTTCATCAGAGATGCATACAATGGGTAACAAATGTGCATATATACAAAGTGCATTAATTATCTAATTAGTATTTTATTAAATGACAGTACACAAAGGAAATTACTTCATTCCCTAAGCATTTACTAATTCATTAAAAGTGGCAGTGCAAGCTAATTTATATATTGGAACACTGGATAAAATGATTTGTGCTGCATCACATCAATAAGAAACTTGTTTATCTAAATACATCCAAAATCTATTATTCTCCTACAGTTATTTCATCACCTGCACATATTTCCATTATTATTTGCATGTTTAATCAAACATCATATGAATATAGCGCACCAGATGCCCTCCCTTGTGTTTTTATTCCTGCATTGATGGACCTAAAAAGCAAACATTTTTGTAAAAACATAAACAATGCTTCAAATAGAGAATAATGGCTATGCAAGTGTGCATTATGGATTTTTTTTTATACACCTGAGTTGTGTGATGACCCATAAACCTCGAGAGCGAAGCTCGAGAGGTTTAAAGGGTCAGTCAACAACGAGGTCAGCTAAAAAAATCCATAATGCACACCGAGCATAGCCAGTATTTTTTATAATTACTGGTGCATGGGGTTTAGTAAACTGTAAAAGAGAAAACAACTGGAGTCCGCTTCGGTATCGTGCAGTGTGTTTATGAGTTACTCCAAAACACTACAGCAACACAAAAGATGAAGAGTTCTAAAACATTTATGATTTAAAACATTACAAGCACTGAAGAGTAAAAACATTTCAAGTAGTAAAGTCTCATGTCCATTCATAAACTTATTGCGCTGTGAGTTCATTTCAGATGGTGAGATCAATTAGTCGTTGAAGAGTAGAAACTGGTAACTTTTTACTGAACCAAAAAACTGAAAGTTTATCGGAGCATAACTGTTTTAAATTCTTCAACAGTAGTCTTTCCATTTTCGTCTGAGGAGGTCCTTCTTGTCCGGGCCATGGAGGTGCCGATTCCGGTGCTACTCTCATAGCGCTTGTGGAATGCTCAGACACATTCACGGCGGTTTCACTACAGCTGCATTCTCAAGGTGGGAGAGTGCTGGTAAGAACGCAGAAGTAAGCACAGAATGTAAACAGAATACCATATTAACCGGGCTGGACAGTTATTATGGCGTTTGAATCTACAGCTGAGAGCAGTCATTAAAGAGGGTCACCAGTAATTGTATTACTTTTCATTCATTCTTTTCACTAGAAGATCCCATATATAAGCCTTCTCAGGGTGATCGTTACACCTAATCTGTCACAGTTGTGACTAGAAGAAATGCCTATACTCTACAGCGAAAATGTCGATGCACTATAGAATATCTATACATTGTGGGAAAGGGGTAGAAATTATTTAATGTCTATGCACTATAGAATATCATCTATACATTGTGGGAAAGGGATAGAAATTATTTTCTTTTCTTTTGGTGGAAGGACAAACAACCTTCCACACCAACAGACGACCTGTACTCACTTATCATTTAAACCTTAAATTGGGGGGGAGGGGAGAACAAAGAAAGAAGGGGAAGGGAAGGAAGAAGGGAGTATGAAATGGGAGGGTAGTAGGAATATATTTGCCTTTTACCACTTTTTCTTATAAATGGTGCCGGTTCAAACTTTTCATTAAGTCCAGGCTGTTTGAGGGCATTAAGTTTAAAAATCCATTTTTGTTCAGTGCAATCAAAATCATTTTCTAAATCACCTCCTCTCACATTTCTAACCATAAGTTATATGCCTATGACAGTTATTTTATGTTTCACACCTGGATTTTTTTCAACATAGCTTGCCATGGCATATGTTAAGTTTTTATTTTTAATGGCTTGTATGTGCTCGTAAACCCTAAACCTTAATTTACATTTAGTCCTACCTATGTAGTAACCACCGCAAGAACATTGTAACAAATAAATAACACATTCAGAATTACAGTCTGTCCTGCCTCTAATGACTTCCATTTTCCATGTGAAAGGATTCACGAATGCGTCATGTTTAGTCATATATTTGCACATACTACAAAGGCGACAAGGTTTCATGCCCCACTGAGAATTTGCTAGAAGTAGCAATAGATGAAGTGAATACACGTACCAGAGAATCTTTATTTATTCCCCAACATGCAGATAGGTAAAAGGAGGATATCATGATATTTGTCACCACCTATGGTGGTGGGACTAGAAAAATTGTGGATATGGTAAAAACCAACCTGGCTATTAAGGGGGACTTCAGAATTTAAAGAAATACTAGATAAACCTATCAGAGTGGCCTATAGGAGGGGTAGAAATCTAAGGGAGAGATTACTGAGAAGTTATCGACCTCACCCAGGTACTGTAACACCAAAACTAAAGTGGGGCATGAAACCATGTCGCCCATGTAGTATGTGTAAATATATGACTAAACATGATGCATTCGTGAATCCTAGCACAGGGAAAATGGAAGTCATTAGAGGCAGGACAGACTGTAATTCTGAATGTGTTATTTATTTGTTACAATGTTCTTGCGGTGGTTACTACATAGGTAGGACTAAATGTAAATTAAGGTTTAGGGTTTACGAGCACATACAAGCCATTAAAAATAAAAACTTAACATATGCCATGGCAAACCATGTTGAAAAAAATCCAGGTGTGAAACATAAAATAACTGTCATGGGCACAGAACTTATGGTTAGAAATGTGAGAGGAGGTGATTTAGAAAATGATTTTGATTGCACTGAACAAAAATGGATTTTTAAACTTAATGCCCTCAAACAGCCTGGACTTAATGAAAAGTTTGAACCGGCACCATTTATAAGAAAAAGTGGTAAAAGGCAAATATATCTACTACCCTCCATTTCTACTCCCTTTCTTCCTTCCTTCCCCTTTTCCCTCCCTCTTTTCCTTTTTCCCTTCCCTTCTCCCCCATTTAAGGTTTTAAATGATAAGTGAATACAGGTTGTCTGCTGTGTGTGGAAAGTTGTTTGTCCATCCACTAAAAGAAAAGAAAATAATCTATTTTTTTCTCCCTAAATTCTACCCCTTTCCCTATTCCCACAATGTATAGATACTCTATAGTGCATAGACATTTTCGTTGTAGAGTATAAGCATTTCTTGTGACCGATTAGGCAGAACAATCACCCCGAGAAGGATTATTTATGGATCTTCTAATGAAAAGAATTAATGAAAAGTAATTTAAAACAATGTTTATGTTTTTATAATAATTTTCTCTGTTTGCTTTTTAGGTCCATCAATGCAGGAATAAAAACACAAGGGAGGGCATCTGGTGCGCTATATTCATGTGATGTTTGATTAAACATGCGAATAATAATGGAAATATGTGCTGGTGATGAAATAAGTGTAGGAGAATAATAGATTTTGGATGTATTTAGATGAACAAGTTTCTTATTGATGTGATGCAGCACAAATCACTTTATCCAGTGTTCTAATATATAAATGAGCTTGCACTGCCACTTTTAATGAACTAGTAAATGCTTAGGGAATTGAGTAATTTCCTTTGTGTACTGCCATTGGATAAAATACTAATTAGATAATCAATGCACTTTGTATATATGCATGTTTGTTACCCTTTGTATGCATCTCTGATGAAGCCCTGAAGGCAAGGTGAAACGTAAGATCGTCCTAGTAACAAGTGCTCAGGCACTGTTACTTGTTGCCTGTTCTTTGTGTTAGAATGGAATAGACTGCTTTTATAGCATCAATAACAGTTTACTGCTGTCTTTTTGAATGAAGAGTGCAGTTCTAAGCAAGTATTCTTGATGGCAAAAATGTTTTGAACCTGCACCCCACCCCAGTGCTTCATTCTTCTCCCGCTTGAACTGCATTTCCTCGTAGCACCTTCTCCTCTCCTTCCTCCTTCTCCTTCTCCCGCGCCCCAGGACACTTTGTTGGTTAATGCTGTTACTTCTCCTTTGTTAGCCTCACTACCTGTATTCTTTGTAGTACCCATTTATTGTTAATTGTATCACTGTATTGCCTTGCATATCTGCTCCTATTCCGTACTCTGTATACCAGTTTCAGATTTTGTATTGCAAACCTCCCAGCTCTCCTTTCCCTCAGGTCCCACCTGGAAACATGCCTAGGCTCAGTGTGCCTCCCCGGTAATCAACTTCAAATAAATAGAAATAAATGAATTATCACTGGGCACCAGAGACTAATACATACTATACGACCAGCGATCAGTGAGGACCAGGAAGAAAAAATTACTCACCACAGTAATCTTCTTTCTTCCATGGGGTCCTTTAGCATCAGTAACTTTTTTGCACTTAGCGGGCTAGGTGCAATTGCACTGGAGGTGTGCCTTTAAGAGAGATTTAATGAGCGTAGGGTCAAGCCAATCAAAAGACAGGAGGGGGTGTGAACTGAGTGAAGCCGTTGACTGCTTCAGAATTTTTTCAAGGAAAAACAAGGGCAAATGCCCCGAAAAAGAATTAACAGGATTCAAAAAACATGCAAATGTTCAAAAGTGGAAATAGAAACAACAGCAACATGAGGTAAAAACTCATCAATAAGAAACGCCAAATTTGGTAAAATGTGACGCAAGAGCCCTTCTCCAACAGGTGAATCGGGGAGGAAGGTGGGAGCTTACTGATGCTAAAGGACCCCATGGAAGATTACTGCAGTGAGTAATTTTTTCTTCTTACCCCAGGAGTCCTTTAGCATCAGTAACTTTTTTGCAGACTGCCAAGCAGTACCAAGTGGGAGGCGGGCAGAGAACCTACTTAAGAAAGAGGCTCCGCAAAACTGCCCAGCCAAATTTGGCATCAGATCTGGTCTGCACATCCAAACTGTAGTATTTCACAAAGGTGTGCACAGATTTCCAGGTAGCTGCTTTGCAGACATCCAGTAGGGGAATGTCCCTTGCTGCTGCAAGCGAGACTGCAGTGCCCCTAGTGGAATGGGCCCTGAGCCCCACTGGAGGTTGTTGACCAGCTTTCTCATAGCAGGATCTAATACAAGAGACCAACCAATGAAAAATAGTTCTCTTGGTAGCTGGTCTTCCTCTGCCTACATCCCCATAGGTGAGGAACAACTGAGTGGAAGAGCCTCTGGACTGTCTAGTATGCTCTAGGTAGTGAAAGATGGCTCTTTTGACATCCAAACTGTAGAGCTTTTGCTCGCCAGGAGTGGATGGCTCAGTAAAGAAGACAGGCAGAGTAATGGACTGGTTCAAGTGAAACTCTGAAACCACCTAGGTTCATAGGTAGTATACAAAGTCGAGGGACATGCCCATTATGACTTCGCCACCCATTAACTTGGGTGGTAGTAATATTTATTATCACCCATATAATTGTCCAGATTCTTTTTAAACATATTGAAATTTGGACTATTTACAACTTCCTGTCGCAAAGAATTCCACACTGGAATTATTCTTTGTGTTATAAAACCTTTCCTTTTATTAGTTTTCACATTAAATGTCTTGATTTTAATATTATGTGATCGTGTAGAACCAAGACAATTTCCCCACTCTAAGCATACAGTTTCAAATAAAGACTCATTTTTAGTGCACGAAAAATTAAACATAAGTCACCTCTCATAGACCTATATTCAAATGAGTAAAGTCTGAGATTTTTCAGTCTTTCCTGGTAGGGAAACTGTTTTAGATCCTTAATATTCTTTGTAAATCTACGTTGTACTCGTTCTCTATTTATCTTATCCTTTATAAGAGTAGGTGCGCAAAAGGAAGAACAGTAATCAATTTTAGACCTTATCAAACTACTATACAAAGGAATAAGTACCTCTGAATCTCTACTCTTTACATTTTTAAGAATACAATTTATTAAGTGATGGCATTTTTTAACTATTAAATTATTATGATCTGTAAATTTTAGATCATTACTTATAACACCCAGGTCTATTTCTGACGAAATTTTAGTCAGTGGTACATTATTTATCATATAATGTGACATTTGGTTATTTTTGCCAAAATGTATAACTTTACATTTGGATATGTTTAATGATAAATTGTTTTCAGTAGCCCAGTTTAATATATTGTTTAAATTCATCTGAAGATTTTGTACAGAATTAGAAACATTTACAATGCAGCCCAATTTAACATCTGCATATTTGTTTAGCCATACCCCCGTTTGATGTAGACATGTTGGAAATAACAATATTAAACAGAATAGGTCCCAGCACAGAACCCTGAGGCACTCCACTAGTCACCTTGCTCCATGCAGAGTTATAACCTCTAATACTGACTACTTGTTGTCTTTCTAATAACCATGATGTAATCCATTTGATTACATTTTTACATATTTGCAATTTTATTATTAGACAGTCAACTATCACCCTATGTAAGACAGTATCGAAAGATTTTTCATAATCCAGAAAAATAACGTCCACTAGGGAGGCCTATATCAAGGGCTAAGCTTACTGGTTCAAAAAAATGTATCACATTTTCTTGACAAGATCTACCTTTTCTAAATCCATACTGAAAGACGTCTGTATCACCATTTGTTTTGGTATGTTTCTCGATCTTTTGTAGGAGGAGTTTTTCCATAATCTTCCCAATGCTTGATGTTAAACTAATAGGTCTATATTGTTTAGTGTGGAATTTTGACCCATTTTTATGAATTGGAATCGCATGAGCAAATTTCCATTCCTTGGGAACTATACCATGTTGTAAAGATTTATTAAATAAAAAGGTCAAAACGTCAGTCAACTCAGATGCCAATTCTTTAAGAAATACAAAAGGAATATTATCGATGCCAACAGAGGATGAGGTTTTAAAAGACATCAAGGCTGAAAAAACATCTGTAGATGTAAAATTTATATTATGATTTATACTATAATCAAAAGTAAGATCTAGTTTTTCTTGCTTTTTAAAAACACTAGAAAATTGTTTATTAAAAGCATTTGCCATATCTAGTTCGTCTGATATTAGTAAGTCATCAATAAACAAAGGTCCAACCTGAGTTTGAGAATTTTTTAAGGAGCCAATGTAATTAAAGAAACTTTTTTTATTATCCTTTTGATTAATCAAATTTTTGTTTAAATCCTTTTTTGCATTACGTATCTTTAATTTCGTTTCCTTTGATTTTAATTTAAACCTCTGCCAATTTATATCAGTTTTATTTTTCTTATATTTGTTAAAGGCCCTTTTCTTTCTTAATATCGATTTTCTTATAGCATTATTAAAACATACTGAATTGCGTCTTTTATTTATATATGTTTTTCTTTCAGGCACCCAGCTATTTATACAGAAATAAAGTTGAGTTTTTATTTTTTCCCAAATGGCCTCCACAGATAACTGATCAAAATATTTCTTCCAATTCCATTTATATAATTTTTTATTCTCACAAAGTTTGCATTTTTATAATTTTTCATCTTTGTGATACCTTTATTATAAAGAGCAGAAAGAAAAAATTACTCACCTTAGTAATGTTGTTTCTTCTAATTGAGTCTTGCTGTATTCTGACATATGCAGTGATATCCAACCTTTGAACTGCCCCGGAGAGGAAAGAGTTAACTTTCCATGCAAGGCATGGAACGCTGAGCTCAAGCTCGGTTGAGCTTCTGTCTGTTATTGTTTGAACCCAAACCGCCAGATCTTTTCGAGCTATACTCACTGGGCATCCTGTGTGGAAACTGTAAACTCACACTAGCCAACTGGCAACTAAATTTAATAAAAAGGTTTTTTGGTTCCAAGGCAAAGACTCAAGTCAGGAAACCCAAAAAACAAAACACAACACACACACACCCAAAAATAGGAGGGTGAGAAAAAGGGGGCACCTCTAGGGCACCAACACTGTTCCTGCCCTCCCACCCAGGTTCTGAGAGGGGAGGCGGGGGGGAGGTCAGAATACAGCAAGACTCCATTAGAAGAAACAACACTACTAAGGTGAGTAATTTTTTCTTCAAACAACATGAAGTCTTGCTGTATTCTGACATATGCAGACTACCAAGCAGTACGTCCACAGAGGAGGGACAGAACCTACTTCAGGAACAGGCTCTGAAGCACTGCTGTGCCAAACCGAGCATCACTCCTAGCCTGGATATCCAGAGAGTAATGCTTGGTGAAAATATGTATTGTTTTCCAAGTGGCTGCTTGACAAATCTCTAAGATAGGAATATCCCTGGCAGCAGCCAGGGAAGCAGCTGTACCTCTAGTAGAGTGAGCCCTCAGGCCTGAGGGTGGGATTCTGCCTAATTTTTCATAGCAGAATTGTATACAAGAGACAATCCACCTGGTAACAGATCTCTTAGTGGCAGGTTTTCCCTTACCAACCTCACCATAAGTGAGGAACAATTGGAGGGAGTCAAACCTGTGATCCTTGGTGCGCTCTATGTAGTAGCTAAGGGCTCTTTTCACATCCAGGCTGTGTAGCCTCCTCATGGTCAGTGAAGAAAACAGGAAGAGACATAGACTGATTAAGGTGGAAATCTGAAACCACCTTAGGCAAAAACTTCCTATTAGTCCTGAGGACCACCTTATCTCTATGAAAGGAGATAAAATCAGGCTTCACTGACAGGGCCTGTAACTCACTTATGCGTCTGGCAGAAGTAATGGTTACCAAGAACACAGTTTTCCAAGTCAAGTACTTAAGCTCTGCTGAAGACAAAGGCTCAAAAGGGGGTTGCATAAGCTGAGCAATGCATACATTAAGGTCCCAAGCAAGTGCAGGGTCCCTGAAGGGAGGATTGGTATGCAGCAATCCTTTGAAGAACTTACAAAATACAGGATGAGCTGAAAGGGAAGAGGGCTTGCCTGCTGACAAGAAGGCAGAGACAGCTGCCAGATGCACTCTAAGTGTAGCTGGTCTGAGTCCCAAGCTATTGAGATGAACCATACAGTCCAGGACTGTAGGCAACCCAGCAGACTCAGGAGAAATATGCTTCCCAGAGCACCAAATAGTAAACCTTTTCCATTTGGAGTTGTAGGACTTTCTGGTGGAAGGCTTTCGAGAAGCCTTTAGAATATCCAGAACACCTTGAGAGAGGTGCAAATCAGCAAACTCTAACTGTTCAAGAGCCAGGCCTTGAGATTGAGAGATTGAGATTTGGGTACCAAACCCTCCCCTGAGAACATGTTACCAGGTTGTAATTCCTGGGAAGAGACAGGGGAAGGTGGACTGCTAAAGACAGCAAGAGAGGATACCAGGGCTGTCTGGCCCAGTCTGGAGCAATCAGAATCACTTTGCAGGGTTGAGACTGGATTTTGACTAGTACCTCGAACAGGAGAGGAAAGGGAGGGAAAGCATACAGGAATTTCCCTTCCCAGTTGAGAACTAGAGCATCCAGGGGGACTGATCCCAACACTGGGGGTCTGCAGTAATAGAGAGGAAGTTGGTGATTGTCTGGGGCTGCAAAAAGATCTATCTGTGGAGTGCACCATCTGGAGAAGATCACCTTCAAAATTAGGGGGTCTAGGGACCATTCGTGATGGCCCTGAGATATCCTGCTGAGAGCATCTGCCAGGACATTGTCCTTCCCTGCGAGGTGCACTGCTATCAGAGAGGTGTTCAGAGAATAGGCCAGAGACCACAACTTCATTGCTTCCGTGCACAAGGCCGTAGACCGAGTGCCCCCTTGCTTGCTGCTGTACCACATTGTGGTGGTATTGTCTGTCCTGATCTTAACAACTTTACATAGAAACATAGAAGTTGACGGCAGATAAGGACCGCAAGGCTCATCCAGTCTGCCCATTTGTTTTTCTACCTTATAAATGTGCCATCGGCCTTTGCTCTGTCAGTGGCCTATCTATTCATAGTCATTTGTATTGCTCCATTATGCCTATCCCATGCCTGTCTGAAGCCCTGCACTGTATTCATAGCCACCACTTCTTGTGGTAAGCCATTCCATGCATCCACCACCCTTTCTGTGAAAAATAATTTCCTCACATTCCCCCTTAATCGGCCCCCCCCTCTAATCTCATGCTGTGTCCTCTTGTCCTGCTATTTTTCTTATACTTTAAACATATTAGACTCTTTCACCTTGTTAATACCCTTTAGGTGCTTGAATGCCTCGATCACATCACACCTCTCCCTCCTTTGCTCAAGGGTATACATATTGAGCTCTGTTAATCTGTCCTCATATGTCTTCTGATGCAGTCCCTGCACCATTTTGGTTGCCCTTCTCTGTTCTGAACAGACTTGGAAAAAACTTGAAGTGCTAGAAATACTGCTCTGAGTTCTAAGAGATTGATGTGAAGCAGAGATCCTTGAGGTGACCACAACCCTTGGGTGGTCAGAGCCCCCAAGTGGGCTCCCCAGCCCACGAGGGAGGCATCTGTGGTAAGGATTAGAGAATGAGATTGAATGACAAAGGGAACTCCTTGTCTTAGGTTGTCCTGATCCTGCCACCAATGCAAAGCCTGGATCAGGGTTCGAGTCACTGGGATAAGCTTGGTCAGAGAATCCTTTCTCTGAGACCAGAAGGCTCTTAAGTGGAACTCAGTGTCCCTCAACTGAAATCTTGCTCCTTGGACCACTGCCGTAGAGGCAGCCATGTCGCCCAGGAGCTGCAGAAAATGCCTTGCTGGTCGAGACACCTGAAGGGTGAATGAAGAGGCCAGTGTCACAAGGGTCCTTGCCCTGTCCAGGGGAAGGAAGGCTCTTGCCCTTATTGTATCCAGCTCCGTCCCTATGAAGGTGAGGAGCTGCACTGGCTCTGAAAGATTCAGGAGGAATCCTAGAGAAGTGAGCAGTTGCTGAGTTATCTGTAGGTGTGACCTGACTTGGTCTGGAGACTGACCCACTATAAGCCAGTCATCCAGGTATGGAAAGATGGAGATCTTTTTTCTCCTTAGGAAAGCAACCACTACTGCCAGGCATTTTGTGAACACCCTTGGAGCTGATGTTAGGCCAAAGGGCATTGCTCTGAATTGATAGTGGCCTGAGGGCAACTCGAACCTGAGGTACTTTCTGTGGGAGCACCTGATGGGAATGTGAAAATAGGCATCCTTGATGTCCAGGGAGGCTAGCCAGTCCCCTGGCCTTAGAGAGGCAGAATTATTCTCAGAGTCACCATTTTGAATTTTGGCTTCAAAAGGTGCTTGTTTAGATATCTCAGATCCAGGATGGGCTGCCATTCTCCTGTCTTTTTGGGGGTTAGGAAGTACCTGGAGTACAATCCTTTGCCCCTGTGTAGGGTAGGAACCCTTTCTACGGCTCTGAGAGCCAAGAGGGAAGAAACATCTGCCTCTAGGGCAAGGGCATCTGAAGGATTTGCAGGTGGAAAGGATCTGGTTCTCATCTTGGGAAATTGTTTGAAGCTGAGAACCAGTCCCTGGCTTACTACTTCCAGGACCCATTTATCTAATGTTAAAGACATCCAGTCCTGGACAAAGTAAGCCAGCCTGCCCTCTACAGGTAGTGGAGAATCGGACCGGGCCATCCCATCAGGGTGCCTGTTTGGCAGGGACTTTAGGCTGAGGGGTGGTAGCAGGCCTGCTTATACCCAGTCTGCCTCTCCCTCTGAAGAACTCCCTCTGGGCAATGGTGGAAGAGAAGGCCTGGGCTTGGTAGAAAGGCCTATGAAAAGGCCTGCCCCTGCCCCTGGAATGCTGCCTCTGGGGAGTGGCTTCCTTTCTTTGGCCTGAGCACTCCTATAGGTGGTCCTGTATTCATCCATTTTCTTCATGTAGTTCTCTGTCTGCTCCCCAAACAGAGAATTATCCATAACAGGAAAATCCATGGCCTTAGTCTGGGTATCCTGCGACAGGCTAGTACATGTGAGCCAAGCCATCCTACGAAGGGCCACAGATGTAGCCATGACTCTAGATGAAACATCACTGGAGTCTACTGCAGCATAAAATTGCACCTTGGATGCCTCAATACCATCTGCAGCCACCTGATCCAGCTCCTTGGCAAGCTGGCCAGGGACCTGTTTAGCTAGAGCCATCACAGTGTCCCATCTAGACTTCTGGTATCTATCTGTGTAGGCCACATAATTAGCCTGCCTGAGTCCCAAAGATGCTGCCATGTACTGTTTCTTTGCCGTGGCATCAATCCTCCTGGAGTTCTTACCTGGGGGTGTGAAGCCAAGGGTATATTTGCCTTATCACAGGCAGCAGCCTGCACTACCCCAACATGGCTGCATTGCTGGGAAAGGAACTCCGTATCTGAGCCTGAAAGAGTATACCTCTTGTCCATTCTGCTGTCCACAGGAGGTATAGAATTAGGAGTCTTTAAAATTTTAAATGTCTGTTTCCCAAAAGACTTATGAAGGGAATAGACAGTCTCTGGACTCTGGGATGTCCATCATTTCAACATAATCAGGCTCCTCCTGATCCTCTACTGCTTCCTCCATAGGAAGCTGGAGAGTTTCAGCCACTTTTTTGTAAAACATAAAGTGGGAAGTGTACTCAGAAAGCCTAGGAGGAGAAACGCCTTAAGGTCTGTCTGGGGAGATGTCCGGGTCAATGGGCACATCCAGACTTTCATAATCACCATCACTATCCTCATACTCCCCCCCCCAGTTCATAAAAATCCTCTAAATTATAATCCGGAACTGGAGGAACCGACCGAACCAAGCCTCTAACCGATGGTGCCGGTTCGGTCGGAACCGGAGGTAGCGATTGCACAATCCTCATCGCTTTGGCAATTTCATCAGCGGTCGGAGAAAGAACTTGTGGATCCGAACCGGCTGACTTATCCCTTCTTTTTCTTTTAACCGGAACCGACTCCTCAGAGTCGGTTCTCCTTTTGCCCGAAGAAGTTTCGCCCTGGTCAGAGGGCACTCCTTCTGGTTCGGTTGGAACCGAACCAGGCTGGCCATCCGGGTCAGCTGACTTTTTGGCCTCCTTTCCCTCAGCCTACTACTCTCTTTTCCAGGGTAGCTGTAGAAAACTTTGCAAATCTGGCAGTCTGATCGGGGTGGTCAAACCCCAGACAATAAACACAGGTGGTGTGGGGGTCAGCCTTAGCAAAGACTTCCACACACACACACCGTTTTTCTCTTGGGTTTCTCAAGACATAGCCAGTCTAACCAAAATTACCCTTTTTCAGCAATCAGCAGGCAAAGACACCCTTATCGGTTCCTGACCATGCTTACAGGTCGTGGAAAAACCGAATGAAATCCGTTTTTTGTTTTTTTCCAGAACCAATAGGACCGTTCCACACTCTAAAATGCAGAACAAACTTTAAGAAAACCTGATCGGTTCAAACGAACCGATCCGACGTTTACAAGTTCCACACAGAGCTAACAATAATAAACCTATCTAGTACTCACGGTACCACAGACAGAGACTGAACCGACAGGTTAGATGGATTAAATTCGGTTGAAACCGAGGGAAAAAAACGACTCTTTAACCAACTAAACTGAACTGAGCAAAGGAGAAATCTCCGGAGCGACTGTTCAGTGAGGCGGAGTAAAGAATCTGGCAGTTTGAGTTCAAACAACAACAGACAGAGGCTCAACCGAGCTCGAGCTCAGCGTTCCATGCCTTGCATGGAAAGTTAACTCTTTCCTCTCCGGGGCAGTTCAAAGGTTGGATATCACTGCATATGTCAGAATACAGCAAGACTTCATGTTGTTTGAACAAATAGTTTCCAGTGAAGCATATTATGATCAGATAATCCTAGAGGTTCAAGAATTGATGGATTTTTATAATAGTGTTTGATGTTCGTAAAAATTAGATCAAGGACATTATTTTGTCTAGTAGGTTCTGTTACAATTTGATCTAATCCTAATATAAGAATTGTTTCTAGAAAACATTTTTCATTATGAGTTGTACCACAAAGAGAATTCCAATTTATCCCTGGGAAGTTAAAATCTCCCATTAATACAATGTTATAAGGTAACTTAATATTTTGAAAATGATGTATGAAAGATTCATTTTTGTTAATATCCAGGGACGGCGGTCTATAACATATTCCAAACGTTAATGGTTCAATATTTGAATTTATTGTAACCCACAATATTTCAATTCCTGCAGGGTCGGGAAGATCAAAATTTAATTCCATACAGTCATAACCTTCCTTTATATAAAAGGCAACACATCCTCCTCTGGAAGATTCTCTATTTTTTTTTTAAAGAGACGATAACCAGGAATTTCCAGACCCCATTGTTCCTCAGAGAACCAAGTCTCTGTAATGCCACAGATATCAGTATTTTTACTTTGTAATTGAATTTGTAACTTGCAGATCTTATTTGAAAGACTTCTAGCATTTAGTAATAACACATTTAGAGTCAAATTTTCTTTATTTGATATAGTTTCCTGATAAATTGGGACATTTTTTGTGTTTAATAATACATGTTAAGTACACAAAGTATCATTTGGACCCCCCCATTTAATAGTTTAAACAGTCAGTAATTGCAGTATTAATAATGTTACCTAACATTTTAGTTCATGTTTTGTTCAAATGAAGGCCATCAAATGCAAAAAAGTCTTTATGTTGTGAGAAAATTTCCCAATTAGTAAGACACTTTAAATTTTGTTTTAAACACCACTGTCTCAACCAATTGTTAATATGTTTGATTTTATTGGTAGTAGCATTGTCAGTTCCAAGGACAGGTAGTATTTCAGAAAAGATTATCTTTGCCCCTAATTCTACCAATGAATTAGTTAATCCCACATAAGCTTCTTTAATTTGCTGTACATTCTGATATTTAATATTATGTGTGCCCATATGTATAATCACCAGTGGATCAACACCTCAATTGTGAAGTATATTTTTGGTCATTTTAGTAACATCCTGTATTTTTCCTCCTCTGAAACTGGAAAGGGTACGGGTAGATTTATTGATGTTACATATTTGACTATCAAGGTTCGATATAATTGAATCTCCCAAAACATATATTTGGTTTTGATTTTTAGAAGTAGAGTCCATCAAATTTTGCTCAGGATCAATACTTATGTTCTGATTAAAAAGCAATAAATCATTGTGACTACTATTAGCAACTGATGAAATATTTGGGATCAAAACAGATTTTTGTGGTAAAACAATATTTGCTTTATTTACCGGATGAGAATTAGTTTCCATGAGTAACACCTCATTAAGATTTTGTGAGTCAGAAAGTAGAGTTAGAGGGTTGAAGCTACTTGATAAGGGCAACAGAAATTCTCCAGCTTTTCTCCCTTTTCTTGTAATTTTAGATGCCTGAACAGTAAACCATTCATCTTCCTTATCCACTAAATCTGGTTCATTACAAACTCTTTTTCTTTTGTTTGGTTCCTTGATTTCTTTAATTATTTCTTTACTTAGCAAAGTATCATTTATAACATTTGGCATTTGAAGCCTTTTCCTAGTTTCAAGTTGGCTCAATTCGAATAATTTTAAGCATTCATCAAATAGTATAATTTCATCTCCCAAGTTCTTTATTCTTTATAAATTTAAAGCATTCAAACCTTTCATTTGGAATTAGATCAAGAGAAAAACTATACATGAGACATGTTTCACATTTATATCTGGTTTGCCCTTCCATTGTAATTACTAAAGAAGACATTTCTCTACACTACTAGTGCTAGTTTAGAAAAGGCCAATGTAGGAAACAAAATACTAAACACAAAGATTACACACCCTTTATCTGGTCCGTGTAGGAGAGATGTCCAAAAATTACCAAAAAACACGCGCAGACGCGCGTGTCTTTGCATGCGGCGACGCGCGCTAGTACGCGCTCGCCCTGCTCGCCACAGGGCTTGTTTAAATAGTGTGTAGGCAGCCGGAAGTAGCGGGAGATTGACTTCCTGTACCTCGCTACCTTCAAAGGTTGTGCTAAGCCCTAATTTAACAGTAAAATCCCCCCAGAGGCAAAATCTTTGTTTTAAATTAAAAATAAATGCTGCCCAAATATTCAAAGGCAGAAAATCCAGTTTAACAGCCAAGCTGTAGTCCTGGAAAGTACACCAGAAAACTACTGCTCCTCCACCTAGAGTGCTGTCACTGCTAGGGCTCAAGGATCAAACGTAATACACAGTTAGAAAGCACTCAAATTCACAAAAATGGTATATTTAGGACTGCAAGGTTAAAAATAAGGACACAGTCAATCGCACAGCAGTTAAAACTGCAAAACACCTTTGGCAGAAATGTCCTATTTGTCCTGAGCTCAACTTTATCATTGTGAGGGATGATGTAATTCATCTCAGTGCACAGTGCCTGTAGCTCTGAAATCCTCCTGGTAGACGTAATGGCTACCAGGAAGATGGGTCTTGCAAGTTACAAACTTGATGTGGGCAATGGACACAGGCTCGAAAGGTGGATTCATGAGCATGCAAAGGTTCAGGCTCCAAGGAGGAACAGGCTCCCTGGTTGGAGGCTGGAGGTGCAAGAGGCCTTTGAAAAATGGTTTCAAAATGTCGTGGGAAAAAAATGATTTCTCCTTTCCCACCGAAAGGTAGGTGGAAACTGCCGCCAGGTGTAGTGTGAGTGAAGATGGTTTCAAACCTGACACCTGTAGGTGCACCAGGTAGTCTAGCAGCTGAGGGTCTGAAGCTGACAGGGGTTCGACCTTTTGACTTCTGCACCACAGGGAAAACCTCTTCCATTTGGCTGCGTAAGTCTTCTTAGTGTTCAGTTTTTTAGCCATCCTCAGCATCTTAAGGACTTGTTCAGAGTACTGTGAGGATGGAAACTAACTCCTCAAGAACCAGGCTTTGAGGTGAAGAGAGTGTATGTCTAGGTACTGCACTCTCATCTGAGGAAGGGTCAGCAGGGAGCGAGTTGGGGGCAGGTGAATGGACCTGTTTCAGGACACAGAGAAGGAGAGGGTACCAGGCTTGCCTGGGCCAGTCCGGAGCCACTAGGATCATGGATGCAGGCTGCTGCCTGAGTTTCAGCAAAACCCTGAATATCAGGGGAAAGGGAGGAAATGTATAAAGGAACCTCCCTGACCAGTCCAAAATCAGGGCATCCAGAGCAAGTGTTCCCGGAACTGGGGACCTGCAACAGTACTGAGGAAGCTGAAAATTGAGAGGCGAGGCAAACAGATCCACGTCTGGTGTGCCCCACTGCCTGAACACTGTGGCTAGTACTTGCTTGTTCAGTGTCCATTCGCTCTGACCTTGACTGATATGGCTTAGAGCATCCGCCAGAGTACTGAGTTTGCCTAGGAGGTGAATAGCTGAGAGGCCGACTCCCAGGGAGAAAGCTAGAGACCAGAGCTTCAGAGCTTCCAAACAGAGTATTCCTGATCTAGTACCACCCTGCTTGTTTATGTAGAACATTGCAGTGGTGCTGTCCATTTGAATTTGAACCGCCTGCCCTTCTATGCTGGGAGTGAAAGCTTTGAGAGCTAGTAAGACTGCTCTGAGTTCCAAAAGATTTATGTGCAAATGCGACTCTTCAGGAGTCCAGTTGCCACTTACTGAGGCACTGTCTAGATGAGCTCCCCAGCCCAACAGGGAGGCATCTGTGGTGATCACCTTTGTACGAAGAGGAGCTTGAAAGGGAACTGCTGCCTGCAAATTTGCAGGGTCCTTCAACCACAGCAAGTTTTGAAGGAACAGCTCCAACACCAGTATTAACTTTGAAAATTTATTGCTTCTCTGAGACCAGCGAGCTTTGAGGTGGGCTTGCAGGAGTCTCATCCTGTACCTGACCCCTGGGACTACTGCAGTCATAGAGGCCATATGTCTCAGAAGCTTGAGGAAAATGTCTGGCTGGTCTTGGCTGTCCCTGGGTGAAAGAATCTGCCACTGAAAGGAAACTCTGAATTCTTTCCTGTGGGAGGAAAGCATATCCCTTCTGAGTGTCCAGCTGGGCCCCTATGAAGGTGAGCAGCTGGGTGGGTTCTAGGTGAGATTTCTTGAGATTTACCAGGAAACCGAGACTCCAGAGTGCGTTCTGTGAGGGAAAGATTCCTTGACTTGGTAAGGAGACTTTTGTACTATGAGCCAGTCGTCCAGATAGGGGTGAGAAGCGACATCCAGTCTCCTGAGATGTGCTGCTACCACTCCGAGACACTTGGTAAAGACTCTTGGGGTCGAGGACAGACCGAAGGGCATTGCGGTGAACTGATAGTGACCCAAAGAAAGTCTGAACCTGAGAAACTTCCTGTGAGATCTCCTTATGGGTATGTGGAAGTGGGTGTCCTTTAAGTTGAGGGAGGATAGCCAGTCGCCCTGCTGTAAGGACTGTATGACCAGTGACAGAGTGACCATGTCGAATTTGGGTTTTTTCAGATATTTGTTTAAATATAAGAGATCTAAGATAGGTCGTCACGCCCCAGTTTTCTTTCGTGTCAGAAAATACCTGGAGTAGAGGCCCTTGCCCTTCTTGTGGGTGGGGACCCTCTCCATTGCTCGTAAAGTCAGGTTTTGTACCTCCACTTTCAACAGTGGTATCTGCGATGGTGACAGAGGTCTTGACACCTGGGTACGCTTGAGGTCTGGCAGCTGCCTGAACTGTAATGACAGACCCTTCTCCACTATCTCCAGCACCCACTTGTCTGACGTGATGAGGGACCAGTGCTCAAGACAGTGAGAGAGTCTGCCTCCAACTGGAAACGGGGAGGCAACCTGGACACTCACATCAGGACTTAGACTGAGAGGCAGATAGCTGGGTAGAGGTGGCTCTTCTTTGGCCCCTTCTGCCCCTGCCTCTGAAAGACCCCCTGTACTGGCTAAAGTCAGATTGGGGATAGGGATTGTAAGGCATGGGAACAAAACTTCTGCCTCTACTGCCCGGGATGGGATCTCTGAGGGGTGGTGGGTTTAGGCTTGGATGAATGGTTCTGCCGGGAGGCCTTGTACTCATTGACCTTTTTCATGTAGTCAGTGGTTCTGTAATCAAACAACACATTTTGATCAGAGAAAATCCATGGCCTTGTTCTGAGTGTCTATGGTCAGACTGATTGTTATGAATGAGACGAAGCATCTGAGAGATATAGCATGGGCCATCGCCCTAGAGGGTGCATCATTATTGTCATCTGCCATGTGGAATTGGTACATAGTAGCTTCCAAGGCAATTTTTGACGTATCCACCAGCTCCTGTACCATAGAATCTGATCTGTTGTGGGCGATAGCCTGGACAGATTTCCAAAGGGCTTTCTGATATTTGGCTGTGAATGCCATGTAAAAAGAAAGCCTGAGAAGCAGGGAAGCTGTGGCATACATTTTCTTTGCTATAAAATCAATTTTCTTGGAATCCTTGTCGGGGGAGAGGGTGACAAGGAGACTCTAGCTTTCTTACAAGCTGCCTGCTGCACTATACTCTCGTGGCTAGGGTGTGCTGACAGGAACTTGGTACAATTTTTAGACAATTTATATTTTCTCTCAAGTCGCTTATCAACCCCTAGTACCGAAGAGGAGTGTTGAAGCACCTTCATGGTATTTGTTTCTAAATGCATTATAGATAGGGACACCAGGGTCTTTGAAGATGAAAGACCCTTCATCTCCTATAATCTTCATCTTCATCAACATCCTGGTTTGGCTCCTGGGTAGGGAGGTCCAGGGTATCCAGCATATTTTGTATAAATGTAAACATAGAGGAAGGATCCTCGTGGTCACCCGGGGGATCCCCAAGGCGAGGGTCGGGGGACTCCTGGGGCTCAAGGCCTTCAAAATCCATGTCAGGGGCATCATAAAATTCATCATCATCATCTATGTCACCCTCACACTCTACAGAACAGAGAACTGTGAAAGAGTGCTTGACAGCCCCAGTAAATCGAGGACCCATCTTTTGAAGGGTCAGAAACAGTTGCCATGCTTTTTTCCATATCTGGCACTGATGGAAGACCCTGTGTAGTTTGTAAGTGTTTTGTTTTTTTCTGTATGCTTTAAGCTGCCTGCTGTCTCGCTATTGGCTTTCCCAGGAGCAACGGTTACATATCTATCTTGACAGTGTTTCTTTTAAGCCACTTCATAGGAGGCTTGATCAAGCTACCTTTGTTTGTCACTCTTATTTTTCAATTTGTGAGCAACTTCATCTTTGGAAGCTTTATTTTTTGACTGGGATCTGGAGGGTTCCTCAGCACCTCTGCTTCTGGTATTAGTACTTCTGAATGGCCTCTCATCGGAAGCCTTTGATTTCTCCTCAGCCATAATTATCAAAGGTTTGTCTGCTATGTTCGCCAATTTAAGCAAAGCAAACTAGTTCTGGACCTATGAACTGAGTGCAGGTTTCTGTGAAAATGCCACCGGCCAGTCCAGCACCAGTTAATAAACTCTGTCTATTACCAGTGCCTTTTTGGTTTTTTGGTTGTAAAACTGGGATCTATACCAGTGCCAATCTTAATAGAAGGCTGGTAATACTCAACTGCTCACAGGTGGCTGCTGGACCCTTACGGACAGTCCTGATACAGAAGATACCAAGGTCCAGTAATAAAACAAAAAATGTTTCCTCGTAATTGCCAATCTAGAGGGAAATCCCACAGGCACTGTAAGTTTGAAATCTACTGCAGGTGCCTCACAGTAAGCACCACGAGGTCTGAAGTAAAAAAACAAGGCAACTGTCCCTAATTTGACTGTTCCCACAAGAATTTAAACAAAAATGAAGGAAACCGTTGAAAATAAACACCCACAATAAAATCAGGCTTTAAAGTAAATAGTAGCAGTAAAAATAAAGTCTAAATAGTGCCGTTGTGCTAAAAATAAAAAATTTGCACAGCGCTAATGAAAAAGTAACATTTTTCACTCAGCACGCTAAATGAAATAATTTATGAGGAAAACTTTACCCAGATAAGCAGTAGGAGGCTGTCAACAAGGAAAGTTGGGAGACACCTCAGAGGCAATATTGCTCAGTCCAGCGGAAAAAAAATTCTGAAGCAGTCAACAGCTCTCACTCAGTTCACACTCCCTCCTGTCTTTTGATTGGCTTGGCCCTACACTCATTAAATCTCTCTTAAAGGCACATATCCGGGGCAACTGCACCTAGCCAGCTAAATGCAAAAAAGTTACTGTTGCTAAAGGACTCCTAGGGTAAGAACTATAGTTATAAGTAGCCATCGCCCACTGCCACTGATCAGTGAGGTCCAAAGACGATACTACAGTCTGTCATCACCATCACCAGTACAGGGTGTACAGTGCTATCAATCAGCGACTGATAATCACACAGCTGAACATGCCACTACTCCTATATTTCCTTTTCTCTTAGCATTGGTATATGAAATTGGGGCTGAATGCTTGGAAAAAAATAAAGTTTAACAGTGAAAAAATAGAATGCATCTTCAACAATTTTGCATTTCAATCAGAGACGGTCTAGCATACTACAAAAATCCCAGTGCAGAGCCATCCTCAAAGGAGAACTGTTCCATACTGGGTGCACATGTATTTTGGACCCTTCATCATTAAGAATACATTTCCCAGTTACCACACCTGCACTGCCACTTAGAACACGGTCCTTTGTATAGGACTGCAACCACTGCTTCAACGCCCCCAAAATACTTTTGCAATACTGTGTCTGAGGACCATAGAAGTCCATTTTGTGCAAAACAGCCCACAGAGTATGCTGCATTTAAAACTCACGAGGACACATGCATTAATTTAGGCAGTATAATGTAAAATCAGCTCACGTAACTATCTTATAAAATGAACCCTTACTTTGCACTAAAATGAACCTTGAATTTGCCCCAAAATGAAAAAAAAAAAAAACTAAAAACATGGCAACATGGATTACCACCACTGTTTAACTGGACAGTACTTGGGACACAATGAGTTCCCGTGAACTTCAGCCGCACAGTATGGATAGACTAACAGAGAGGGAACTGTGTATCATGAGGCTATAATACCATCAAGAGGTTCTGGGGACATGTGAATCTCGAGAGCGAAGCTCGAGGGGTTCCAACATGTCCCCAGAACCTCAAGATGGTATTGTAGCCAAGTAATCACAGCACCCATCTGTTTTTTGGAAATATGTGGATTCAAGAAGGCTTGTAGGGAGCAAGAACCCGCCAGTGATGTAGGGGAGCGGGGGGGCAGGGGATGGCAGAATGTACAGTTGCTGCTGCTGTGGCTATGTTAGCGTGTCCAAGAGGACTTTACATGTAGGTTGAGGAGGAGAGCAGCTGCAGTGTGGCAGGAGTTGGATATGTAAAGCTGTACCATGGCTAAAATAAAAGCACAACTGGGCTTTAACAAATGAATAACTCTGCAAGAGGCAGACAGAACAAGAGACAGCCTGAGGGGAGCAATACAGGAAACCCGCATCATGGCTATATGCGAGAGCGATGAGGGGTTATGTGTTTGAGAATTGGGAGGGGGGGAGAGAAGCAGAGCACAGTACAGGGGCTGGAGAAAGTACAGTTACATAAGAACTTACTGTAACAGTAGATCTTCGAGAGAGGTTCTTGCAGTGGGTATTCACATATAGGACTGACCTGCCAGGTGTCAGAACCCCATGGAAAAATTTCTAGCTAGCAGTCTCTGGTGGGGGACCGCCTCCACGTCAAGTGACTGGCATCATGCAACGTCGTTATAAAGGGGCAGTCCCACAACCCCGCCTTCCAGTTCTTTCTCCCTAAGGGCCAAAAGAGGCAAGACGAGAGAGAAGAGGATATTTCCCTTATTGAAAATGAGCCAAAAAAGCTTAGGGGGATGGAGGGCGGGAAGGCAATACCTACTGCAAGAGCCTCTCTTGAAGATCTACTGTTATGGTAAGTTCTTACGCAACTGTACTATCTTACTTCGAGAGGGCTCTTGCAGTAGGTATTCACATATAGGACTGAGTCCCTAGCAGTCTGGAACAAGGAAAAGCACTCGGGAGGAGGACAGTTATCCACAGCATGGAACCTCAGGCTAAACGGGTCTTTGAAAGAAGACCTAGAAGCACAGCCAACCCAAAACCTGCTGTACGGTGAGAGGCAATGTCTAAACTGTAGTGTTTTGTAAAGGTATGGTCCGAAGTCCAAGTTGCGGCTACAAAGATGTCTGCCGCTGACACATTCTTGAAACAAGCCACAGAGGCACCTACTCCTCTGGTGGAGTGACCCCTGACTTGACCCAGCAGGGTCTTGTTGTACTTGTCATAACAGAAAGTGATAAAATGAGCCAACCATTTCGATAGGCATTGCTTAGAGACAGCATTGCCTTCCCTTTTGTGAGCAAAAGAGACAAAAAGCTGATCAGTTTTCCTGAGATCCTTAGTCCGAGTGGTATAGTAACTCAGTATTCTGTGAACATACAAAGTACACAAGAGGAATTCCCCTTGACTGGAGTTTTGTGTAAAGAAAGCGGGCAGCTCAATGGATTGATTCAGTGTAGATTCAGCCACCACCTTAGGGAGAAACTTAAGGTTGGGTGAGCAGAGCCACATGTTCCTTGTGGAAAATCAAGTACGAGATTTTACACATCAAGACGTGAAGCTCGGAAATGCGTC
This sequence comes from Neoceratodus forsteri, assembly GCA_016271365.2. Taxonomy (NCBI): domain Eukaryota; kingdom Metazoa; phylum Chordata; order Ceratodontiformes; family Ceratodontidae; genus Neoceratodus; species Neoceratodus forsteri. The sequence continues at coordinate 75,630,501 of CM028133.1, read as the reverse complement.
GAGCTGAAGTAATGGCCGCTAGGAAGAGAGTCTTCCAGGAAAGGAACTGTAAATGCACTGTGGCTGCTGGCTTGAAGGGAGGCAGGGTAAGCTTCTCCAGAATGAAATTCAAGTCCCAAGGAGAGGCAGAAATGCAGATGGGGCGGGGGGTCTCAAATGGGAGGAAGTATAGCACAGTGGTTTAAGGCTCTAAGCTGCAAATCTGGAAACCTGGGTTTGAATCCCACAGCCCCCACTTGCATACTGTGTGACCCTGAGCAAATCACTTAACTTCTCTGTGCTCACAGGTCGCACTTGTAAACAAGCTTTCAGCTTAGTGTGCTACTCCTGGTTAAATAATTGAAAAAAAAAAAAAAGGAGAACCCCTCTGAGGAAGGTCTTGGAGACTTCCAACTGAGCAAAAATCCTGTCTCCAAAGGAAATATGGTAGGCTGAAAGAGCGGCCATGTGGACCTTCAACGAGGAATGGCGGAGACCCAGATCAAAGAGGTGACGTATGTAGTCCAGGACTTTATTGGCTGGGCATGAGAAAGGTTCAAAGTCTTTTGACTCAGCCCAAACAGAAAACTATTTCCACTTCATGGCGTAGGTGGAAGGCTTTCTGGCCTCTACCAAGATGTCCACTACGAGCGGAGAAACTCCGAAGCAGGCTTTTGCTATGTCTGCAGGAGTGCCACGCATGTAGATGAAGGGATCTGAGACCTGGATGAACAAGGGTCCCCTGATCCTGGGTCAACAATTGTTGCGACAGAGGAAGAGAAAGTGGAGGTTCCTCTTAAAACTGTTGCAGAAGAGAGAACCAAACTTGCCTGAGCCAGAAAGGAGCAATGAGGATCATTCGAGCTCCCTCCGTAATGAGTTTGTTCAGGACCCTCGGAATTAAAGGAAGAGGAGGGAAGGCATAAACAAATCTGTCCTTCCATGCAAGAGACAGAACGACCCGCAAAAAAATGCCTCGCCCTGGAGCGAGCGAGCAGAAGGTGGGAAGTTCTGCATTTTGGGGAGAAGCGAAGAGGTCTATCTGAGGTGTGCCCCATCTCTGAAAGATATAGCTTACGACTTCTTGGTCCACTTCCCATTCATGGGACCTGGCTGAGGACCGACTCAGTTGATCCTCCAGCGTGTTTTCCACTCCTGGAACATGAATCATGGTCAAGTGAAGGTGATGCTGGGTTACCCAAAGCCAGACCCTCATTGCATCCCGGCACAGAGGGTAGGACTACGCACATGTCTGTTTGAATGAGGAGATGACCAGAAAGGATAATGGAGTGAAGAGCCTGAAGGGCGTAAAGGACTGCTCTCAGTTCGAGCACATTTATGTATAGGTTTTGTTCAAACTTGGACCAGCTGTCCTGAGTCCTGTGAGACCCGAGATGGGCTCCCCAGCCTTCTCCTGACGCGTCTGTCGTCAACTCTGGTAGGAGGGTTCGACACCGAAGTGAACTCCCAGGCACAGGTTCTCTGGCACCATCCACCATTGCAAGTCCCTGATCATGGGATCTGAAACTAGTACCTCTTGGTCTATATTGTCCAGGGTTTGGTTCCATTGAGACCGAAGCGTCCATTGAGAGATCCTCATGTGAAGCCAAGCGTGTGGGACTGTCTGAATGGCAGCCGCCATTAGCCCGATGAGGCGAAGGACTGACCTGACTCTGACCCTCCTGCAACTGGACGACAGATGGGCCTGAGTCTGGAGGGTGTCCACCCTGTCCAGAGGTCAAAAGGCTTTATTTTATTTAGTTTTTATTAACCGGGTAAGTGCACTAGACAAATCCTGCCTATTTTCAGGCATGACCCGGAGGAGGGGGATACAGATGAATGTCAACTGACCTTGAACCAGATTAAGCTGTTGCCGATGGTCGTATCCAGAATCACCCCTATAAACTGGAGGCATTGGCAAGGGACCAAATGGGACTTTGTCTGGTTGATGGTGATACCCAGGCTGGTGAAAACCTGCAGGCTAAGGGAGAGAGAGCGCAGGAGTTCCTCCCTGGACAGGGCCGCCAGGAGCCAATCGTCCAGGTATGGGAATACCTGACCTCCCTGGGTACGCAGGTGGGCCGCTACCACAGATAGGCATTTGGTAAATACTTGGGGGGGGCCGAGGAAAGACCACATGGGAGGGCCTTGAATTGGTAGTGGTCCCCTTGAAAGCAAAAATGAAGGAATTTGCAGTGGGAAGGGCATATGGGGATATGCAGGTAGGCATCCTGCATGTCCAAAGCGCACAGCCACTGTCCCTGCCAAAGAAGTGGTAGAAGGGTCTGCAAAGAGAGCATTCTGAAGCGTTTGTACTCCATGAACATGTTCAGGGAGCTGAGATCTAAGACAGGTCTCATGTCTCCAGTCTTCTTTGGAACTAGGAAGAAATGGGAATAGTAACCCATCCCCCGAAGATGGATGGGGACTAGTTCTGTCACCACCTTTGAGAGAAGGGAGGTGATTTCTTCTAGGACCAGAGGAAGATGCTGCGGGGAGTAAGACAACTGGGGGTTTCTGTGGAAACTCTATTGAGTTTCCTGCTGATATTAACTGGAGCACCCAAGCATCTGACGTTATCTTCTCCCAACCCGGCAGATGGAAGGAGAATCTCCCCCCTACCAGTTCATCTGGAGGCTCCGGAGGCAGTGGGAGAGGCGAGGAGTCAGGAGGTGAGGGGCAGCGCAGCAGCCGAGGCTTCTGCAGCTGTTTTGCTAGGGGAGGCTTGGTTGCTGGAGGGGCTCAACACTTGTTGGTCCGTTTGTCCTGTGTTTTTTGTTTCTGTTGGTTCCGTCTACAAAAAGGACGTTGCTGCCCTTGAGTGGGCCTGTACATAAAGTTGACAGACATGAGTGCAGTGCCCTTCTCCTGTAGGTCAGCAATTATGTCCTTGACATCACCCCCTAACAGCACCGAAGCCCTGAAGGGGGCATCCTGCATAGCGGATTGTACTTCAGGGACTAATCCTGACACATGGAGCCAGGCATGACACCGTAAGCCTATGGCGAAAGCCGAGCTCCTTCCAGCTGTGTCCACTGCGTTGTAAGTGGCATGAAGCATGTGCCAACTGGCCAAATGAGCGGAACGGACGAGTTCTGCCACTTCCTGTTTAGTCTGAGACTCAGGAAGGGAGTCCAATTTGGATTCCACTTGACTAAGGATGGTCTTCTGAAAGTCCCCTATATGTACCACATAGTTAGGGGCCCTAATACCTAGGGTAGAAGAGGAATAGATCATCTTCCGATATTGGTCCAGAAGCCGGGATTCCTTGTCAGTCGGGGACGAACTGAGGTGATTAGGTTGAGCAGAACAGCCGTGAGCGGCGCTAATGACGACCAAATCCACCTTGGGGTGTAGGTTCAGGAACTCTATGCCCTCGTGAGCCTGATATAGTCAGTCTGCCTTCCTCGGAAGGGGGGGCTAACACGGAAGGTCGTTTACAAATAGTGGAAACAAGGTCCATGTGAGGCTCAATCCAGGGTGGAATCAGCGTAGGAGCTGTCTTGGGAAGATCCAAATGAGCAGCGAGTTTTTTACGCTGTGGGTCTAGCTCCAGTGATTGCTACTGATGAACTACCTGGATTTTCCTCGTTAACTCCAGAAAGGAGTGATCCACTGGAGGAGACTTCAGAGGGGTCCTTGGCCTGGGGCAATCTGGAGTATGGGGCTCGTTATCAGGATCAGAGTGTCCTGTCTCGGAGTCCGAGTCAGACGTATCTGACGATGAAGAGGAAGACTCCTTCCGACAAGAGGGAAGAACGGACCCTTTGAGGAGGTCCCTAGGGCATCTGTCCTCCCCTCCCTGGGCGCCAGAGGGCTCTCCTCTGGTATCTGGTATGGGGGAGGGAGTCTCCCATCTCCGACATAGGGGATCATGTGCAGGGTCTGGCATCAGCAGACGACTTTTGACTTCCCTGGTGAGTTGAGCCTTGGCCTCAGACCACCAGGAGGCCACTGTCTCCTTCAAGTCCACCAGAGGCTGGGGATTGTGCGGCAGAGGAGGAGGGGGATATGGATATCCATAAAAGAAGTATCCATAACCCGACGGTGGTTAACCCGGTGTCGGATATTGGGGCGCTGGATACCGTGGAACTTAGTAGTGTGGTACCGGATATTGCGGTGTCGGATACCCGGAAGCCAGAGGCTCTGACGGAACAGCGAGACCTGGCGAGCCCAACAGGTGGAGCCAGCGGTGGCAAGTGTTGGCCCGGAGCATTGGTCGGCGTGAGTACACCGTTGACAGAGTCTGAAGGACCTGACGGTAAGGGAACAATGTCGGGTATGCCGGCGTCGGGGCCGGTGTGAGGGTATCGGGTCCTGAAGGAGGGGGCCCTGACAGCAGCGTTACAAGGTTCTCCGTGATGACAGGAGATGGAGGGTTGGAATCCCTGGAGGTCAACTGAGGAGACGCAGGGACCTCAGAAAGCAATGCCATGTGCTGCGGGGAGCCTGGAGCGTCGGACTGATCAGGCTCCTGGGCCGGGCGGTCTTCAGTGGGGCCAACATCAGACTTATCGGCTGAATCTGGGCAGGCGTCGGAGGAGCAGACGTCTGACTTATCGGATTCGCAGCCAGAGGAAGGCTGTGCTGGGGATGCGACCTTGTCGGGTGTAGGTTTGGCTGGGCGCCCCCCCCGAAGGGGCAAGTGGCTTATCAGCCTTGTCTGGGTGGACATCGGTGGCTCTGACCCGAAGGCCGTGTGGTAGAAGCGGCCTTCCCGGGAGTGGAGGCCTCCTTTTCCCCAGAGGCTCCTGAAGGGCCCGAGCCAGACGGGAGGCTTGTGTGGAAGTTGGGAACCACATGAGTCACACTTATTTTTAGGCAATTCGGAAGGCGTTGGGGACGACATACACAGCAAATTGATAGGAAAACTCGAGAAAGAGAGAAAATAGGTCAAAAAGTTCAAAAACTAATGGATCAACAAAAAACTGACGAGCGTTGAATTCAACCACGAGGAACTTTCACAAGCCAACGGCGGGAAAGAACTGGAAGGCGGGTGTGGGGGAACCGACCCTTTATACCGTCACATGACGCCGGTCACCTGACGTGGGGGCGGTCCCCTGCCAGAGACTGCTAGCTAGAACCATTTTCCGTGGGGTCCTGACACCTGGCGGGTCAGTCTTATATGTGAATACCTATTGCAAGAGCTCTCTTGAAGTAAGATCTGCCACTCTTGTGTATTCTTTGTGTTTTCGTGTTGCTGAGGTATTTTCAGATCACCTGTACTGTGAGCTGTGCCGAAGACCAGCTTTTACTGTACAGGACGGTTACTGTAAAAGCTGGCTCATGGGCAGCTGTGAAGAGCATATGCGCTGTGCGAGGAAGCAGTGTTCTCGTGCTACTGTGTTAGCAGATGCATCAATAGTATCACGGAATCTCGTAATACTATTAATGAATAGCAAACAACAGTATTACAGGATCTTGTAATACTATCGATGGACTTCATCAATGATATTATGGAGAAAAAAAATAGTAAGACTGATAATACTATTTTTGATATCCATATACTGCATATGAACATACGAAAAATGCCAGCAGATACAGGCCCATAGCGGTCTACTGAGTCTGCTAAAGTGTGCAGCTCTCAGTCTAATCTACTGCAGCTGCCCCTCCAAACACCTGTTATCCCCCCAGATTGCCTCCTTTCCCCTCCCGTTTTCCCTCAGTTATGACCTTACCTCTAACCCTGTTCCACCCCCTCTTAAAACTGACGACAGTTGCCAGTGAAATCTCCTCCTCTTGCAGTTGGTTCCACTTTGCCACCACTCTTTCTGTAAAAAAAACTCTTCATTTCCCCTCTTGAATCTACCCCCTCCAATTTCAGACTATGCCCTCTCGTGTTCCACCCCCCTTAGTCTGAACATTTCCTCAGAAAATACCGTTTAAATATTTATAAGTCTCAGTCGTATCACCTCTCTCCCTCCTATGCTCAAAGGAATACATATTGCGCTCCCTCAGTCTTTCATCACATGGCATGTCCCCCAGGCCTAGGATCATTTTTGTTGCCCTACACTGTACCCCTTCCAGCAGACTGATGTCTGTCTTTAAGTATGTGTGCCAGAAGTGCACACTGTACTATAAGTGTGGTCTCACCAGTGACTTGTACAATGTACATATTTATTCTCTTAGAATATATTAAACGTTTCATTTGTGCTCTGTTTCAGTAGTTAAGATTTTGATTCTGCATCACCCGTATATGAGGCCAGCAGGGTACAGTAAGGGGCTGCTGTATGCAGATAGTAAAGCATATCCAGCTGGGGGCAAAACCGATCAATGGAAGCGATCTACGGCACCTTTAAGCATCCACGTCCGTAAAGAAACAGGTACTGCAACATCTGCTGCCTGTTGCACTTCAAACACACAAACACTTGTCAACAAGCAGAGTTTCAACTTCAAAAAAACTCCCAAGTGAATGTTTGTAGTGAAAACATGTATGGATTTTGTTAGAAAATAAATGACATGACAGATTTGCATTTTTAAGATGTAATGTATGCATAACATTCCACTGTAACCAACTGTCCACCAGCAGCAGCATGAGAGAGAGAACGACGATAGGCTGGTGCACAAAGAACAGCTACTGTAGCTGCTCGGAGTCCTTCTGCTACCCCCAGCCTGAAAATGGTAACACTTTGCCAATGCCTGCGAGTCAATGGGTGAAACCCGGGCAAATCACATGGCCAATTCTCTGCCCGGGAGTCAATGGAGAATAGTTCCCTGCACACCCCACCTCACAAAATAGCCATATTGATGACAATAGGTTCCAAACTTCGTTTGGTGCCTATAAGGAAAAGTACAAATTTTAGAAGTGCAGTAACACACTCTAGGGATATATGGACTTTTATGTGCTTGAAGCTTCCCAGGCATTCATATATCCCAATGTGAGTGTATACCCTGTCGTGTGTTATTGCTCACATGTTGGATACCGTGATAAAATACATTGCTACTGTGATTTGGCAGTTGTTTCAGAAACTCATTCTTCACACTGAACCGTGAAGTACATTTTTTCAGAAAATGAAGTAAAAGATTTTTCAAAGCTAACTGTCAATGGAAGCAGTAATCACAGCGCGAGTGTGCACAGCTGTGAGCTAAAAATGGAAACTCATTTTTGTCCTCTTTTTGTTCGCAGCTTGGTAACAAAAGCGAGATTCACCCCAATTCGTTCATATCTAAAGTATTAGATTCTGTGAGATTTTATTCACAAAGCAAGGTAACAAACCAGTTTTACGTAAAATAAACCTCCCAAAAGGGTTAAAAATAGACTTCCTCTTAACATCTCATAGGTTTTGTGATATCAGGAGTTCTCAAGCTTCGCTCTCTAGCTGACATGACATCATAGAAACCACTCATTGTTCGGAATTAGCCTGCTTTTGAGACTCTGGAGTTAACTCTTCTATACATCATCCACAGGAACAATATAATGTAGAGGCATTATGGTGTACAAACCTTCAGGGCCACACAGCTGTCTTCATCAGGCAGTCTTCCCTTCTACGCTGTTTACATCAGTTTCAGAAACTTTTGTCGGGGGGGGGGCACAGAGGTGGTGCCTGGGACTCATTCCGTAGGGGTGACCTGGTGACCCTTGTTAAGCTGACCTCCTTTCATCTCCCCTGCTCTCCTAGCTGAACTGTATATCCTTCTACAGGGCCACAGCCTGGTCGCTAATTTATACTGTAATGTTGTGTTTACATCATGCACATACCATTGTTTATTTTATCATATTCATTTTGTATCTATTTTATGCACATTGTGTGCTGCTTTCATTATGTTGTTTTTTTATATGATACTCGGTTTCATTTTACTGTATACCTTGCATTTTAGAGCTGATCATTGTAAAACTACCCAGGTCCATCTTGCAAATGAATTGCACTCAATGGTGTCTCGCCTGGTAAAATAAAGACTGACTGATTGATTAATGCAATGAATGCCCAGCACTTCCTTCCTCTTCCTAACAAACTCCCTGTAGTTTGAACTTTAAAGTCAGGAGGTAAAGAGGAGATGGTGCTCCCATTTACAAAACCTCCGATTTCTGGGTACCTGGGGCCTGGACTCCAGTGTCAAGAAAATATACTTCCTCATCCTCACTGTATAACTGTGTCTCTAATCCTCTGCTAGGAGGAGATGTGGAGGTGTTGCACCCTTTTCCAGGTCTCAGATTCCTAGCCCCCCATCTCAGACTTCCATGTCAGAAGTGAAGATTAAGGCCTCCCCTCACATGTCTTTCCCTCCCTCCCTCCTGCTCTACCCAGATCTCAGACTTCTATGTCAGTGGAGGACACCACCTCCCCTAACCTGTCCCTCAGTCCCTACCCATGTCTCAGACACCTATGTCAGAAGTGGAGGAGGTGTAGTCCCCTTACTTGTCCCTCCTTCCCTGCCAGCTCATGCTTCAGACCCCTATACAAGAAGTGAAGGTTATGTCCTCTTTTTTTTTTTTCCATTTACAATTTTTTTCCTTTTTACTTCCGCTACCCGGGGTCAAGGTGTACACATGCATAGGTGCACACACAAGCCAGGATCCGGTGACCTCTTCCACTCCGCCCCAGGCCTGCGTCACCATTCCTGCCACCTGTGCACCCATCGGACCTCCACTCAATGAATGTGGGACTACAGAGGAGTGGGAATCCACCCCTGGAGGGGAAATACTGCTCCAGCCCCCCCTCGGACTGGAACTCCGGCGACTCGAGGTCGTTGGTGTGGTGTCCAGCGCCTCAAACCTCAAAGCCACTGGGCCGGCAGTTATGTCCTCTCTTAAAATGTCCCTCCATCCCACTCTACCTAGGTCTTGTATTACTATATCAGAAGTACAAGTTGTGTTCTTCCCTAACATGTCCCTCCCTCCCTTTCTACCCTGAACTCAAATTCCTATTGTCAGAAATGGAGATAGTATCAGCCACTAACATGTCCTACTCTCCCTGCATACCTAGGTCTCAGATTTCTATTCCAGAAGTGGAGGCAGTGTGCTCCTCTAACATGTTCCTGCATACCCAGGTCTCAGACTCCTTTGTCAGACGTGATGGTCGTGTTCTTCCCTTAAATATCCCTCCCTCCCTTCCCAGGTCTCAGAATCCTATGTCAGAAGTGGATGTGGTGCCCTCTCCTTATCCACTTGCATGTCCTCTCCCCCCCATCAACCTATCTAGTCTCACACACTCAGAAATGAAGGTTGTAGCTTACCCAAACTTGTTCCTGCCTTCCTCCGGTCCTACCCAGGTCTCTGACTGGCATGTCAGAATTGGTGGCAATGGCTTACTCTAACCTGTCCCTCCCTCCATGCCTACCCCCGGTCTCAGATTCCCATTTCAGAAGTGGAGGTAGTGTCCTCTCCTTACAAGCCCCTCCCTCCTCATTCTTTTTATCTATCTGTCTGGGGTAGAATTCACAAAGACATTACTGGGGTCAAAGGCAACAGCAGGGAACATGTTACACAGACATTACCTGGGTTGATGCTGAAGCTGTTCTGGATTGTGTTGCGACGCATGCAGGTGACAGAGTTGGTGACGGCATGCATGTGTGAGAAAAGCTGCATGGCACAGAGCGGGTAGGCTGGAGCAGATCCATTTGCAGGCACATTGTGGTCCAGATAACACTGTGACAGAGGCGAGACACAAAGACAGCAGGGTTTATAACTGGCCTATGGAAAATGAATGGTTATATAACAAAGGTTGGCAACCCCAGGAAAATGAGTGGCCAAGAACTGTGAAACACAAAGTGCGAAAAACAATAAACAAAAAGCTCTTACCGGTTTGAAGACCTGTGTCTCATTCTGGTCTCCCAACATGAAAAAATTGCCAAGGGACACTGTCTGTGCTAACTTGAAGGAATACAAACACAGTTGGAACAGATATATGGAACTGGTAACAGCTGTACGAGGACTGGAGGAGGATGAAGGGGTGAATGGCCACTAGAGCCATACAACCTTAAGTAGCGCTGTACAGACTGGATGGACCACAGTGCCTTTTTCTACAAACAACGTCTTTGTTTCACTGTAACTGAGATGGGAGTGGGACGTGCTGACAGGCCCAGACAGCCAGAGGGATGTTATTGTCCCAATCCTCAATAATGCCCGAGGAAAAAGATGGTGTGGTTCAGGTGGATGATGCCTCCCTGCTCTTCCCTCCTCCTGTGGAGCATCACAAATAACCAGGCCCCACCACTCCCTGATGGGATGCCATATTGCCCTACTGAGACAAGGTTATTCATCCAGATTTGCTGAGGCCAGCAGTAGGTCTGGGTAGCCCGGGTCGTGCCTGAAAATAGTCATTGCTATGGCTAGTGCACTTTCCCGGTTAACAAAAACTAAATAAATAAATAAGTCATGCTGCCTCCAGTGAAGGCTGGATTAGGGGCTTGACTCAGACAAAGTAGAGCCCCTGCCAGGGCTGGCTGTAGGATCTTGGGGGCCCCCAGCAGAATTAGTGAAGTCACGGGGCCTCTCTCTACTTGGCCCACCTTTAACCCATATGTTTTTCTGTGGCCAATAAGTGCAAGATTTTATTTGTAGTGATACTACAGGCAGGGAAAAATGGGCAGACTAGGTGGGCCAAGCAGTAGTTATCTGCCGCCAAATTTTATATTTCTTTGTTTCTATGTATAGCTTTAGTATAACCAGTAGTATTTAAAAAAAACATTTAGGAGGACATAGGTTCAGTTCTTGGGGCTGTTCTTCCCATCCCATCCATTGCTGCCTAGCCACCTCATACTGACTGGATCATAGCTTGTTGCGGTATTTCATGACATAACCAGAAGGATCTGCACAACCCTTTACTGATGTTTTAAAAATACATTAAAATTAAAAAAAAAGTTTAAAAATAAATAAGGTAAACTTCTCTGATTGGGGGCCCCCATGAGCAGGGGCTCCCAACACCCGCAGGGTTCGCTGGGCCTAAAACCGGCTATGGCCCCTGCTTTACACTCCTCTTTGAGAAAAAAAAAAAAAAAGAATACTCTACTATTCACAACAATGTCCACAGAATGGCAGTATTGTTCAATGTAGGGGAGACTGATAGCTACACTGCACACATTTGGGCGCTTAAATGAATCCTAAAAGGACAGGTCTGACTGTTTAGCTGGCTGTTTTTTCTGCAGCCCCACTCCTGCTTGCACAACCTTCCCTCATTCCTGCCAAGCTGCTTTCTGTCAGGTTAACCTGCAACCAGTGGCAGTCTATAACAAGCATAAGTGGGAGCAAGTCATCCTAGGGGACTTCAGTACAAACTAGCAATCACAGGATACCTCCGTGGCCAGGGACCAGATATCTGGCCTATAGTTGACTCAGATGGTAACACAGGCAACCAGATCTAACTATAAAATGGGCACAAGTTCACTCATAGAATGGCTCCTCACCTCAAACCCTTACACATCACTGAGGTGTCAGTTCTACCAGACTCCCTCAGTGATCACTCCTCGTTCTTGTGCACTAGACAAACGAGTTCACAAAGTGTCCTCCAATGGTCAAGAGAAATCGCAAGGTCAGAGCAGGGCAGCTTGATGCCTTCAAACTACATCTGAAGCTCATTGATTGGTCACCACTAGAAACCTCTGTGGACAGCAACCAGGCCCTTGAATTCTTCATACAGGCTTTCACGGAGGCCTGCTATATCTTTGCACCCGTTAGGACCAACAAGGCTAGAGGCTCAGCTAGCCCATGACTCACAGGCTCCCTCATTGAGCTCATGCACCTGAGGGACAACCTATGGCACAGAGCAAAGGCAACAAGGGCCCAGGGAGACCTAACTGCCTATCAGCTGCATGTAATAAGTGCACAAAGCTTATTCGGCTTGCCAAGGCGTCCTATTACAAGGACCTCCTGAGCAGAAACTGAGGCCGTGGGAAGGATTTTTGGGACTCTATAAAACCCCTTACTGGAAAGACATCCAGAGCACCATCGGACCTCATAATAACAGGTTCAGAGACCCTTCAGGAGCAGAGTGATATTGCAGATGCTTTCAAATGAGCGTTCACTGACCAAAGCTCTGTGCTCCCTTGTGACTACCTCACCCAGGCATCACAAAGTGAACTCCCTGAAGCAAACAAGCAAGCTTCCTGTAGCAATGGAGTCCCTCTGTTCTATTTCAGGCCAGTCACTCGGTCAGAGACCATTAGGTACGTCAAGTGGATTCTAGGAAAGACTAGGATGAGGAACGACCAAGTAGACATGAAGATGATAATCCTCACCCTCAATGAACTTGCTGACCTTCTCTCGAAAATCTTTAATGTCTCACTTAGAACTGGTGTGTTCCAAGGGACTTCCGGCATGATGGCTGTCTGCTAAGATGCTCTGATTTGTGGCTCCCTCGTTACCCCCACTTAAACCGCTCAATTTGCTATGTTTGGCCATTCCGTTGTTCGGGATCATAGGGTACAGTAGCCAGGCTCTCTCCGGTATCTGCACATAGTTGATCATGGACTCAGAAATGAAAAAAGCCGCTTTAAAACACACCCCTCCGAGTACGCCGGTGAAAGAAAAAAATGGCTAAGTGGGTTAAAGTGCAAGGGGATGACCTGGCTTCACACTCCTCACCACAAGATGTGCTTACCGAGAAAAAATTCCTGGAGGAATTAGCCCCAATGAAGGACACCCTGCTGATGCTCGCCTCCGAATTCCGCAATATGAGGGCTTCAGTCGAGCAACTTGCCACCTGGACTGCTGACAGTGAGGCCCGTATCTCGTCATTAGATGACTGGAGGATCAGGCTGGAACCTGAAGTTGTTCACATTACACAGAGGCTTAAAAAAGCTGAGGAAAAGCTGGAGGACCTCGAGGGGTGATCAAAGCACAACAATTTAGTAGTACTGGGTTTGCCAGAAGGGGAAGAGGGCACCACGCCTACACTGTTCGCCCAAAAGCTCCAAGAAAAACTGGTAGGGCCTTCTCCTAATGGCCCAGTGTACATTACTGAGCATGTGCACCACTCTTTAAGGCCTATGCCTCCTACAGGTTCCCCTCCCAAGCCCTTCCTGTTTAAGATGCTGAATTTTCTCGACAAGCAGCATATATTAACCAAGCTTAAAGATATTAAATAAATCGAAGGGGCTGATAGGAAGAAAAGGGTAGCACAAGGCTTACCATTTACAGTGTGCCAAAAAAGATCAGCACTCCACCCTGTTGTCAACAAAGCTTGTATCTGCGGGCATTAAATTCAGGGTCAGGTATCCAGCAATCCTGCAAGTTTTTAAGGATGGCCATTGGAACTCCTTTGATACCGTGGAAGCCGCAATCGAAGTCTGCAAGCATACGTTTCCGGATCTCTTCAAGTGAAAGATTGAAGTGACACCCAGTAGCCACTTGGTGGTACTGCAAGACCATGTCTCTACTGAGGCGATCGCAGAGATCAGTTGTCCTTGTTCACACCCTTCTCGAACTGGACTAAAATGATTATTGATTTATAGTGTCTGTTTTGCTGGTCACAACTGACTTTTTTCTTGGCCCCTTACTCGCTTTACGCTCAGTTTTTCTGACTACTTTTGGGGGGTGGGACGAGTGTGATGGTTTTCTTTTTCCCCCTGAGCAAGGGGGTGATTTAGGTTCATTAGGGTATGATGGGGATGTTACCTGCCACCAAACCAGCAAATTGCAGGGATGCCTATGGCCCTCTACATTTCAGGTAGGAAATATACCCTGCAATTAGGTAAACTGTTGGCATTTTAGACTGTTAATAGAAACCGATTTGTACAGTTGCCCCTAATATCAGGGCTCTTGAGATTATCATCCATTTTGTTTATTTCCTCTCATGCACACTGCTTGTTGATTCTGGTATAGGCGGGGGAGGTATGGCAAGCGGGGCTCCTGGGCAGCACGGTCGTTATCATGCCAAGCAAGGTGGCCTGAGTGCAGTCATTAGGACTGGGGGTATGGTTTACTCAACTATTTTCTGGTACTGTTTGCACGTTTATGATGTATGTTTTTACTAGGGTGAGATTGGGGGAGTTATTAGGATGTTTTCCATCTTTTACTTATCTATGGAAGGGGGGTCGGGGGGATCATTCGGGGTGGTGGGAGTGAGAGCCGTTTTGTCACAGCTGCAACTGGGGTACTCGGTATATACTTTCGCCCACGTTACTACCCATAGCACCACACTTCCTCTATGAAAATCATCTCATGGAATATTAAAGGAGCCCGGTCACGGGTCAAAAGACTCCAGATAATTAAACATCTGGCCTCACTGAAGTGTTTAATTGCACTTCTACAGGAGACGCACTGGACGTGGAAAATAACTTTTTTCGCATGGGTTTCATTGGATTGGTGTACACTGCAGGGTCCTCCACATCACAATATGGGGTGGCGATTCTGATTACCAGAGGCACGCAGTTTTTAGAACTGCAAAAGGTTACAGACCCACATGGTAGATTCATTTTCCTAAGGGGGGTGTTGGATCACAGGGAAGTTCTCACTGGCTCGATTTACAGTCCCAATAAGGATTCTCTTGATTTTTTTTTTACTAACCTTTCCCTATCCTTAGCTCCCTTTAATGGCTTGCCCATTATTCTAGCGAGGGACTGGAATCGTGTTATTGATACCGCCCTGGATAGATCCTCTTCCATGGGTTCTAACCCCTCCCCTGCCCAACCATCCCTTCAAGACATTTTAGAAACTTATGGGCTGAGTGACCCCTGGCGCCTTTTGAATCCTCGTACTAGGGCATACACCTTCTACTCACCCCTGCATAAATCCCTTTCCCGGATTGATTTCTTTTTGGTTAACCAGAAAGTGATCACCGGTTTAGTGGGTTGTGGTATTACTCCTAGAGTGATATCTGGACATTCCCTTATTTGGATAGAAACCAACCTGGCCCTAGACATCCAGAAAGACACTATCTGGAAATTAAACTCTCAGCTACTTGCCCACGAAGACATAGTAGCTCAGGTTAAAGACCTCATAAAACATTTCATGAGCCATAATGAAGGCTCTATTCCGGCTTTTGGTCAGATATGGAGTACCCTGAAATGTGTTCTTCGGGGGGAGTTTATTAGGATCTCAGCCACTAGGAGGCATCAGCAAGACAAAAAATCCAAATCCCTCCTTGATGATATTAGGTCTCTTGAGGCCTCCTTGTCAAATCCCCCTTCTGATGAAGAGGTGTTGCATCTGACACTGCTGAGGAACCAATATGCAGAGCTCCTGAGAGAAAAGCAGAATATGCTCTTTTTAAAACTCAGGCTAAGTACACTGAGCAGGGGGATAAAGCCAGTCACCTTTTAGCGATGAGGCTTCGGAGAAGAATCTTGCCTCATTGCTTCACTGTCCTCCCTGTCTTCCGACGCTATTTTAACTACCCCCAGAGAAACTGCAGAGAAGATTGAACAATATTATAAGCAGCTCTATAGCCCCTCTGAGACCGCCCCTCTTGCTAGCGATATTCGAGATTATTGGAGTGCAACTCCTCTCCCTTCTCTTGAAGCTGCACAGCAAAATTTTTTAGTTCGTTCCATCTCGGAGCAGGAGATCAAGAACGCCATCAGGACTCTTCCCAGAGATAAGGCTCTGGGCCCGGATGGTTTTCCATCCAATTTTTGTAAAACATTTGAAGCAGAGCTGACCCCTATTCTCCACCGGTTGTTTGAGTTCATCTGTGAGCAAGGGGTTACGGACTTGACACTCCTAGAAGCAATCATAGTGGTTCTCCCAAAGCCAGGCAAGCCTAAAGATAAAGTCACGAATTACAGCCCCATCTCACTGATGAACTATGATATCAAGATTTTTGCTAAGATTCTAGCATCTAAGGTCACAAAAGTCTGGGAGAGGCTCTTGAGCCCTGAGCAAATTGGATTTCTGCAAGGTAGATCCTCATCAGATTATACTCACAAGCTTGCCCATATTTTCTCCGTATCCAGGGATGCGTATCAGCCAATAGCCCTTGTATCCCTGGATACGGAGAAAGCGTTTGATAGGGTTAGCTGGCCTTTCCTTTTTAGTACCCTAAGTTCGGTTTTCCAGCCCCCTTTAGATCCTGGATTAGCTCCTTATATTCCTGTCCTAGCACAAAAGTATACTGCGATGGAGTCTTCTCGTGTACTTTTCCCCTAAAGTCCGGCACCCGGCAAGGTTGCCCCTGTCACTGCTGTTATTTAATTTATACTTAGAACCTTTGTTACGTCAATTGAATACCTCCCCACTCCTTCAAGGTACTGTAATAGGGCCGTTCCATTTGAAAATGTCAGTATATGCAGACGACATCCCCCTTCACGTCACTGATTCTACAGTTCCATTCCAGCAGCCCCACAGATTATTCAAGAGTTCAGCAAGATTCCTAATTACAAACAATCTCAATAAAACTGAGGTGATGCCCCTTAATTCTCTTCTTTCCAAAAATGAGATTGTCCCATTTTCTATGGTCTGGAATACCCGTCTTAAATATTTAGGGATAACACTGTCCACCTCAGCATAGTTAATGAAAAAAACTTAACCTGGACAACCTCATTCTGAATATTCAGCAGGATTTAGACAGATGGGCTCCTATGTATCTGTCCCTCCAAGCAAGAGTTATTGTGGTTAAAATTAACGTCCTGCCGAGAGTGTTCTATCCACTTAATATGTTGAACGTCCATCTCCTCTTGACTTGGTTTCGACGGCTACCTAGTATAATTTCCAAATTTTTATGAAAGCATAAACCCCCACGGAGGTCGTACAACTGCTTAAGTGCACCACGAAATTTAGGGGGTCTTAAACTTCCTAACTTTTATTACTATTATCTGGCCAGTCATATGGCCAAATATATGTGCCGGACTACCACACCTCAGGATATGGGGCATCTCTCATACATTCCCACCTGGCTACAAGTGGAGCAGCACATGTTAACAGTCTCAGGGTTTTCCCCTGCTAGCTTCCTGTTCACAACAACACCACGTAAACTGCCAAGTTCCCTACATAGCTCGGTTATACATACCTCAATAAAGGTCCACATACTGCTATGTAAATCCATGAGATATAATAACCAGCAGGACTTGACGCAACCGGTATACGGTAACCCCAACTTTAGGTTGGGAGACCGAGTGATCTCTGCTCCGAAGGAGTGTGCAGCCCCTCAAGCCCTAGTCAGTGATTTAGTAGTCAACAGCAAACTAGGAGCTACATCAGACTTGCTGGCATATTTCCAACTACCCAGGAAATACTCCTTTTTTATGTTCCAGATCAGACACTTGCTAATAAAATGGTATGGTTCTGGCCCCTGGACTGTTCATCACGTAGCTCCTCTTCAGGAGTTTCTTGCATTTACCAAACAGCCCTACGCAGTTTCTCGCCTGGTCTCGGCCCTATTCGGGAAAATTAACCCAGATTCTTCGTATCATTCTCGGTATTGGGCCCTCACCTTCCCTAATGATACCTTCCCTTGGGAAAATGTCTGGCATGGAGTCTGCTCATAGACCGCTAACGATCGCCTAAGACTGACACAGTTTCACATCTTGCACGATATTTACTATACCCCTGTTAAAATGTATGGGATGGGCAGGCTTCTGAATTCATTCACATATCTGGTCTAACTAGTACGGTATGGGCTGCACGCCCATTGGCTCATGCTCTGATCCAAAGGGCGTGCAGCCCTACCGAGCTGTCAGTCGGTGGGCGGCAGGCGGGTGGAGTGCTGACGGTGGGGGAAGAGAGCGGGGTAGGGGCTCCGTGGGTGGGGGGTCCACTAGATCACCAGGGATATCATACTGGGGGTGAGGAATGTCGCTCCACTGGACCACCAGGGATGTTGGACTTGGGGGGTTCTGATGCCTGCGATCGGGCTAATAGAGGGAGAGCAGGTTAGGTTATGCCTCTGATCGGGCTACTCGGGGGGACACACCGTGATCGGGTGGGGGGCACTTCTCCCTATTCGGGCCACTGGGGACAGTTATGCCCCAAGGACATAATCTCGGGTCCACTGGACCACCAGGGAGATGGACTGGGGAGGGAATACTGATGCCCACGATCGGGCATGGGAGGCATGGAACAAGTCGAGGCCACCCACAGGTGGCAGCTGCTGTGTGCGCCTGCAATGCGGCAGCCACTGTGAGTGGCCCCTCGGCACGTGTTCACCCGCAGCATAACTTTGTGTGTGGCGCAGGTAGGTTGCACCTGCAACTCTGCACGCCCAGGCTGAATATCGGCTGCAGTTTATGCATGGTTCTCCCCTCTCGCCGCGCGCATGCCTTCATTATCATTGCACTGCTGCTCAGCATAATTTGGGGGGTGCAACTGCCTCCTGCTGAGTATTGCAGAATGGCGCATTTCGGACTTGCGCAGGCGCAACCCTATTGCGCATGGTTCAACTCTTTTGAACATCTGGCCCATGCTCTCTACATTTGCCCCTTGTCTCTTGTTCATTTTTCACATATCATCTGTTTCGTTCATTATTTTCTTCCCTTTTATCCTTCTTCATGCAATTTCACTACCTTTTAACTCATGCTTTCTTCCACCCATATGCCATCCCTCTCCAGTCTCCTCTCCCTCAACTTACTGTACGTTCCCACAGTAACCAACTCTCTTCCCCAGATAAAGAAGCTAAAAATGGGGCCCAATTCCTTGAAAATCCTCCCCCAATTGCATAAGTTAGCCTCTCTAACCCTAGTGTCTGCAGCACCATCTTCCACCACACTTGTACTGTTGGTACAACTTGTGAGACCCAGGTATTTTGAATTCCATGATGAGCCAGAACATATAGCACCCTGATCCACCTAGGTAGCATCGTCCACACTTCCTCTTCTCCATCTTCCACACCAAATAAGCAACCCAAAGGATCTAATGGTAACTCCCTCCCAGCAATCCTTCCCACTCTGGACACTACCTCCTTCCATTATTTCTGCAGTATCGGGCATTGCCAGAAATACATATACGTCCCCCTTTCCGTTCCACACCTCCCACATAAAGGTGACACTTCAGGGTGTGCCTTATGCACAATCCCCGGGGGGGGGGGGGTACACCCTGTGAATAAATTTAAAGTATGCCTCCTTATATTTATTGCAGGCCATAATCCCAGAATGCACCGGGAGCAAAAATGTCCAGTTTTTATCCATTATTTCCAACAATTTATTTGTTCTCAGTGTCCCATCAGGGAGTATATGCTTTCCTCTCTTTACTGCCCGGCCTATGAACCCTTTCTCTTGATTTTGAGCTGCAGAGATCACTGCCTCCACTGGGTCAACCTCATATAGTCCTTTAACCTCCTTTCCCAGGCTTCCCATATATGCCCTTGTTTGCAGATACCTGAACCTATCTCTCCTACCACTTCCTGCAGTTCCTGCAATGAGCAGATCCGCCCTCCTACCAATAGATAACCCAGACTCCTTATTCCTTTTCATTCCCATTCCCCATAGCCTATATCTTCTAACCCTGGCAGAAAATAGGGATTACCCACCACAGGCATTAGCAGTGTCTCCTTACCTTGTGTCCAACCTTTCCTCTTTAAGGCCTTCCAGGCTAATAATACTTACACTACTAGAGAGTTGACTTCTTTTCTCATCCTATATGCCCTTAGTCCTTTGCTGTGGAGGTATGCAGTTATCTTACCTTGGGCTGTCTCCTGTTCCAATTCAACCCAGCTGGCTACCTTGGGTCTATGCACCCAGTCCGCCACATATCTTTGCTGTATAGCCAAAAAACAGTTTCCCAAATCTGGAAAATTTAGGTCTCCTTTCTCTCTATCTGCCTTCAGCCTCCCTAAACTAACCCTCGGGCACTTCCCTTTCGAATTAAAGGAATTAAAGGCCCTCTCCATCCTTTGTATGTCCTCCCTAGTCAACTCTAGGTGCAACATTTGCAACAAGATCCTAGGCAACACATTCATTTTTATAATGTTGATTCTGCCCAGCCACAACATGGGTGGTTGCATCCACCTCCTCAAATCCACCTCAATAGTTTTTATCAATTCAAATTATATAGGGACCCCAAGGATCTACCTACCTGGACCCCTAAATACGTCAAACCCATTCCCACCATCTTTAGCCCCCATTGTCTTACCTCCTTTCCAGGTCCCTTATACCACATTACCTCTGACTTTCCTAAGTTAATCTTATAGCCTGAGAATGCCCCGAACTCCTCCACCGACGACAAGAGAGGGGGTACCGATCATTTTGGGTCCTTTAAGAACAGCAACATATTGTCCGCATATAGTGCCAGTTTGTGTTGTCTCTTACCTCCCCACACCCACCCCCTGTATTCTCCCACAGTCTCTAACTGCTACTGCCAAAGGTTCTATTGCAAGTGCAAACAGTAGGGGAGAAAGCGGGTAACCCTGCCTTATACCTCTCTCTAAAGTAAACCCCTCCTATCTACTGCCACTCACTATCACCTGTGCCTGGGGCCGCCTGTACATCGCCTTTATCCATCCCAGAAATGGTTCACCCAGACCAAACCTCCCCAATATTTCAAACAGGTAGTTCCATTCTACTCTGTCAAATGCTTTTTCCGCGTCCATTGAAAGAATCCCTATATAGTCCTTTCCCCTGTTTGCTCTCCAAGTATATTAAGCAGTCGCCTCATATTATGATATGACTGTCTTCCTTTAATAAACCCAGTTTGGTCCGAGTGAACCATCCCCGAGAGCACCTCCTCTAACCTGCAGGCCAACGCTTTACCCATATCTTCAAAATCACAATTTAACAGTGATATCGGCCGATACGAGGCACATAGCTGTGGGTCTTTTCCCTCCTTTGGTATGAGGCATATAACAGCATCATAACACGTGTCTGGCAATCTGACCTCTCCCGTCCCTTCCTTTTGTTGGAACACTTTGCACAGCACCCTCGCAGTTCGGGCCCTCATCAGTTTGTAATACTCCACCGGGTATCCATCTGGACCACTAACTTTCCCCTTCTGTAATTTTTGGATAGCCTGCATCACCTCCTCCATCGTCACTGGTTTTCCCAACTTTTCCCACTGTGTCTGCGTGGCTTTTGGCACTTTAATTTTCCCCTGGAACTCAAGCATTTTTCCTTTCGTTCCTATATCACCCACTTGATATAATCGTTGAAAGAAGGAACGAAAGGCCTTTTGCATTCCCACCCCCCCCGCTCTGTAGGGTGCCCTGTTAATCTCTCACCCCCAAAATTCTATTCGCCCTCTTACCCCCTTCATAAGATTAACCACCATTGGCCCTGGTTTGTTTCCCCATTCAAATATAAATCTCTTGTTAAACAAACAAGTTCTCCCTGCTTCTGTTCGTAAGTGGGTGTTCAAAGCCTCCCTCACCATATGCAATGATTGGACGGCCTCCCCCTGTTCCCCACGAGTCACCTCATTTCTAACTCCTTTAATTTATTTTCCAGCTCACTTCTCTGTGCCTGCTATTTCCTCTTTATCCATGACACATACTCTATAATTGCTCCCCTCTTAAATGCCTTACTCGTTTCCCACAGTACATCTTTCGAGATCCCCTCTTTATCATTTGCTGCCATAAAAAGATCCCAACTCTCTTCCAGATGCTTCCTAAACTCCTCATTCTGAGCCATATATATGGGGAATTTCCATGAGGAAGGGGACCCCTGTTTCTCCCTACCTCGTACTTTCAACACCACCATTGCGTGGTCCGATACATGTATAGGGCTGTGTCGAGTCTCCCATACTAGAGCATACCATTCCCTTGTGGCACAGATATAATCTATCCGTGTCCACGTCTTGTGAAGATTCGAATAAAAAGTATACTCCCTCACCTCCGGGTTTGCCGTTCTCCACACATCCACTATATCTAATTCCGCTATTCCCTCTTGCCACTGTTGCATCCACCCTGATGTCCTCCCTTTCCCTTCGAAGTGGTCCAGTTTCGGGTCCATTGCCCAATTCAGGTCCCCCATTATTAACCCCGGAATTGCTCCCTAACCAATAAATCCAGCAAAGAGGCATAAAATTGGTAATCATGTACCGCCGGGGCACACACCGACCCCAAGGTGATCTGATCCCCATCCAAGGATCCAGATATAAAAATATATCTCCCTTCCTTGGTATCTCTAATCACCCTCTGTACCTCTAAATTCAGGCCTTTATGTATCAAAATGGCTACGCCTCTTTTACGCACCGATGCAGATGCTGCATAGCACTTCCCTACCCACTCTCGGGCCAATCTGGCATGCTCTACCTCTGTTAGGGGCGTTTCTTGTAACAGAGCTATCTGAGCCTCCTCCCTCTTCTGAGGGCTGTCAACAACATAGACCTCTTTACTGGATCTATAATACCCCGAACATTCCAAGTAATCATATTAATACTTTGGCTAGCAGACATTGATGTATGTTGTTCTTTCCCTTTCATCTTCACATTTACCACTGAGAGCATGATTACCTCGCATACTTAATTTCGTTGGTTGCACTTTGTTCAAAATGAAAAATAGCAGTATCAAAACAAACAATCTTATCAACAATTCAAACATATAACTTTGTACATATTTCCCTCTATTCTTCTTCCCCTCCCTACAACTACCAGACACCCCCCCTCGACCCATACATTACTTGCTTCCATCCCTCCATCCCAGATTGGATACACACATCCCTCCTCTATAAGTAGCTCCCCCTGTCTCCCATATTCCTTACTTCCCTTCCAGCACTCCTGGAGGAAGGGAGTGGGGGCTCCTTCTCTCCTTCAAAATATTCCCCATCCAGACATGCCCCTTCCTTTCCTCTCCTCCTCCTTTGTATTTCTCCCCTTCCTTTTGACACTATTAGTCTCCCCAACTCGAGTGTCTGCCTCATCCCCAGATACTGAATAAGACACTCCCACGCTCTCCCTCCACAGCCACATTAACTTTGTCTCCCTTGTCCTGTAACTGACCCTGTTAAATATCCCCCCTTCTTGCAGTTACCTCCATTACCTCACCCCCCTCCCGCTTTTCTTCATCATTTCTTCCCCGTTACCTCCCACGGAGCCCCCCCATCTCTTTCATCATGAAGCTCTTCTCCTTCCTCTAACCCTCACCTATTAGCCTCTCCCTTTGCATATGTCAAACGGGTGTTCCAAAATAGATGGCTGGGGCTGCAAGTCAAGACAAGCAGGGAGGCTAGGCCGCGCTTAAAAACCACCACGCTAAGCCCTTCTGCCCGCTCGCCCTCCTACCTGTACCCACACATGTTTGCAGTCAGCGTCTCTCATCTTGCTCGCCCCAGACATTCCTCCTCTCACATCCGGGTATTTCTGCTGCGTAGTATTGGCTCCCGCCATGTAATGGCGCTTCATTCAGCCTTTGCACATGCCCCCTTCAGTCCTCTCCATGACTGCTAGGACAGTCAGCTGATCTGGTAGTTCCACAGGGCCCCAGTCCATTCCAACGAGCAACAGTGACAGAATAAACATTGAAAGAACTACTCTTTCCCCTCCAGCATGAACTTTAACAACAGAACTGTAGATCACAACACCAACTAGGAATACAGTCTCTCCTCCTTTTGCTTAAGCACTCATACTGAGTCTTGACCCATTTACTCGAATCCTGGACCAGTGCTCAGCAGAATTTTTGCCTTAAGCTCCTCACAAATTCCTCCTCCTTTTCAACCTCCCAGAAGGAGTACGTGGCCCCCTCTTGTTTTATTTTCAAAGTGGCCAGATACACCAAAAAACACTCAATCTTCAGGTCGCGTAGTTGCTGCATGGAGTCACTGAACAATTTCCCTCTCTTTAACAATCGGGCACAGTAATCTTGCGACATGTAGAGACGGTGGCCCTCGTATTCCACCTTCCCCTTTTCTAGGAAAGCCTTCAACACTATCTCTCTGTCTTGGAAGTGATGGAATTAAAATATTATTTGTCTCGGTGGCTGGTCTTTCAGCGGTTTGGGCATCACAGCCCTGTGAGCCCTTTCAAGCTTAAACTTTCCTTTCGCTGGTTGGAGGCCCAGTAAACCAGGCAGCACTCGCGCACAGAAATCGAGCGCACTCACCCCCTCCTTACCCTCTGGCAGACCTCTTAGCCGCAAGTTTAAAAGCCTGTGATAATTTTCTTGATAGTCAAAGGCTTCCTTCAGTTCATTCAGTTCCTTTTGAAGGACCACTACCTGCCCAAAGGTCATCAGCAACTCGTCCTCTACATGCGAAATTCTCTTCTCCATCTCGGGAGTTTTAAATCCAGCTTCCCTTCCAACTTTATTAAGCGGGGCTCCAATGCTGCAATAACTTGCCCTGTTAACTTCTCTTCCCAAAGCGGCCACCTCCACCGCCGACAAGGATACCAGGCCTCCACCATCTCCCCTTTCTTCGCGTTT
Organism: Neoceratodus forsteri; assembly: GCA_016271365.2. Taxonomy (NCBI): domain Eukaryota; kingdom Metazoa; phylum Chordata; order Ceratodontiformes; family Ceratodontidae; genus Neoceratodus; species Neoceratodus forsteri. Next base: position 75,606,364 of record CM028133.1, on the reverse strand, counting down.
TTTTGCTGCATTTATCTGGCTTTCTGAAGCTCCCGGGGTTAAATATCCGTCCATCCTAATGTCATGAACCGCAAGGTACAAGTTTCTATGGACTCGGGCACTTTTTCTATATTTTATTTAACTTTTTAGGCTGTAAGGATGGAGCAGGGTGGAGATCCACGTCCGTTCAGCTAGCTGCTCACCAGCGCCCCCCACACCAGTTTTTAAATTGGGATAGAAAAAAAACTCTCCAATTAAAGCAAAACAACTTTATTTATATAGCACCTTTCATAATCAAGGCACTGTACATTATATAAATATAAAAAAAAGGTACATATTAAAATGATCAATTAATACTTAATTAGGGAAGGCTAGTGAAAATAAATAAGTTTTCAGCATTGATTTAAAGCTACTGACGGTCAGGCATTCTCTCAACCGACGAGGTAGAGAATTCCACAGGGTCGGTGCTGCAAATGAAAAAGTTCGAGCTCCAGATGCCTTCAAATGGACCCTGGGAATCTCTAGCAATCCCTCGTTGGCAGAGCGGAGAGAGCGAATGGGGGGAGTAGAGTACCAGGAGACCTATCTCCATTCTACCCCCCCCCTTTCCAAAGCCCTGGAGCGAGTGGTCGCAGATCAACTCACTGAATACCATGACAAAAATAACCTTCTCTGTAAGCAACAGCACAGGTTCCAGAAAACACACTCAACCCACACTGCACTAACCGGTTACACCTCGCAGATTTATAATGCCCTTGACAATGGTCACACCATGGGGTCTATCTTTGTAGACTACACAAAGGCATTTGATACTGTTAATCACCACCTGCTACTAAACTGCCTCTTATCTACTGGCCTATCCACAGACACTGTGGCCTGGTTCGCAGTAATCTCACACACAGAACACAACGTGTGAGAACTAGCAGCCAGATTGCAAAACATAGGGAAATGAACCTTGGAGTTCCTCAAGGGTCCATCCTTGGGCCACTCATCTATTCATCAACTTACCCTCTAACAGCCCAGCACTCTCAGCACTATATGCTGATGATGCAATCATCTCAGTATCCGGCAAACAGCCGACCGCAGTCACCACTTAGCTGCAAGATAACTTCCATGGTCTTGAGCAATAGTTTGCTAGGAACAAGCCGCTGCTCAATTATAAAAAAACAAAGCGCATGCGCTTCACTGTCCCTCAGAGCGAAAAAAAAAAGTTTATCCCACTCTTAATTTGTAGCTCCAAAGGGGACACTCTGGAACAAGAATCCACCTTCAAATATCTAGGTGTTCACCCAGATGACACCCTCACCTTCTCTAGGCACATCGACCACGTGGTAAAAACGGCTAACACAAAACTGGGTGTAATATATTGCCACAGACAGCCCATGACCCTGGATGCCTTAAAGCTAGTTACAAGCTACTCAGTATTATGCACTGTGGACTATGGCCTCGTCATCTATGGCGCTGGCTCTTACACCGCGTTAAAGAGGGTCATGACACTACTCAACAAGGCATGCTGTCTGGTCCTATGGGCTGACCATCTCACTCATACCTGCACCCTATACAAAGAAACCGAATAGCTCCCCCCTCGATTCCAGGGCCCAGTACCAGCTTGCCTGCGGGTAAAAAAATTCTTACTTGGCAAAAATCCCTGACTCAACCTCCTCCCTGTTCAAATATGGGCATTCCAGTGTCAACACTAGAAGAGCAGCTAAATGTGGGCTCCTAGTGCCTTTCAAGCATACCACACTGGCTCAGAGATCCATCTCACATCGAGGACCCAAATGGTTAAATGACCTGCCCTTTGCGCTCCGTGCCTGTGAAAAACTCAGTCAATTCAAATCTGGGCTGCATCCTTCAAGCGGTAATTCTGCTTTCATTTGAAATTGTGTAACATGATCGTTCTTTGTTAACAACTGTATCACAGCAAACGTTCTTATTTGATGATTATTCCTCCTACTTGATCTGTGACCCATGTATTGTACTGCATTGTATTGTACTGTACTGTATTGTATTGTACCGTCTCTCTCTCTCTCTGACTTGGAACCTTTGTAAACAAGCCCTGGCTCAAAAGTATTACTCCGAATCTGAAATAAATAAATAAATAACAAATGTCCTCGACTTTAATACACAAACAAGTTGCACTTAAAAACAAAGATCCTCACTATAAGAACTGAAGTCCCAAACTGACAAAACGCCAAGTACCTAGCAGGAGCTTAGACTGTGGTGACTGACGGATTTTGCAGAAGTAAAGAAGGGTCAACTGGAGTGTCAAAACGCAGCACTGTGTGTGAGCAATTTACAACAGTCCAGTGTTTCGGGGCATCACCTAGGCTTAAGCTATGTGGTAAATGGGGCAGATCAAACATTCATGCTGTTGTAACATAAGAATCTGCTGGTAGAAGGAGACCATGTGGGCCATCTAGTCTGCCCGGGTTTTCTACCTCCCCACGCTATCAATTTGTCTTGCTAAGGTGATTGACTATGCTGTTTATCCCATGCCTGTTTGAAGTCACTGACCATCTTGGCTGCCATTACCTCCCGTAGCAGGCTGTTCCAAGTGCCCACCACCTTCTCCATGAAAAAGTACTTATTAACATTTGTTTTGAATTTACCTCCCACCAGACGGATGTTGTGTCCTCTAGTATGTGCAGCCCTGTTTTCCTGGAAGAAGTTCCTGGTATGTACTGTGTTGATCTCTTTAACAAATTTAAATGTCTCAATCATGTCTCCTTTTCCTCCTCTGCTCGAGGGAGAATAAATTTAGCTGGCTGAGCCTAGCTTCATACGTTTTGTGGTGCAGACCGTGCACCATTTTGGTGGCACACCTCTGCACGGTTTCCAGACAGTCTATGTCCTTTTTAGGTGACGTCTCCATTGCACACAGTACTCCAAGTGAGGTCTCACCAAGCACCTGTACAATGGAAGGATTACATCACGCTTCCTACTGATATTAGCCCTACCAATAAATCTGAGGATGCTGCTTGCCTTTAGTGCTGCTTTTTCGCATTGCTTCCCTACCTGTAAATCGTTTGACATCATGACACCAAGATCCCGTTCCAGCTTGGTTTCTTCTAGTAGCTGCCCCTCCAGTATATACATAATGCATGGGTTCCTTCTACCCAAGTGCATGACTTTACATTTTTTGGCACTGAATCTCCACTACCAGTTCCTGGACCATTCCTCTAGCATCCTGAGATCTGCCTGCATTTCTGCAATCCCTTCCCGTGTGTCCACCCTGTTGCAGGGCTTCGTATCATCCGCAAAGAGGCAGACTCTCCCTTTCAGTTCTTCGGCGATGTTGCTGATGAATATGTTGAAAAGGATGGGGCCTAGTACTGATCCCTGCATCATTCCATTTGACACCTTCCCCTCTTGGGACAAGGTGCCATTTCCCATACCACTCTTCTGGCCTGCCTTGCAGCCAGCTTGTGATCCATTTAACTACTTTGTGACCGATACCAGCTTGCTCCAGTTTGTTGGCTAGCCTTCTATGTGGGACTGTTTCAAAGGCTTTATTAAAGTCCAGATACACCATGTCCACTGCTGCCCTCTGGTCTACTTCTCTTATAACCCAGTCAAAGAATTCTATTAAATTTGTTTGGCATAAGCATCCTGATGTGAAGTCATGCTGCTCTGGGTCAAGTTTCCCACTTGCTTTCAGGTAGTTCATTACCCTTTCCTTAAGAATGCCTCCATTATTTTACCCACCACTGAGGTCAGACTTACTGGGTGGCAGTTTCCTGCTACCACTCTTGTGCAATGGCACAACTGTAGCCCTTTTCCAGTCCTGTGGTACTGTCTCCTGTTACAGTGAACTGTTAAACAGTACAGCAAGTGGGGTGGCAAGTTCATCCCCAAGTTCTTTTAGAATTCTTGGGTGTATTCTGTCAGGGTCCACTGCTTTGTCCACCCTTATTTTAGACAACTCCTCAAGGACCCTTTCTTTTGTAAAGGGGGATATGTCAGCTCCCCTGGTATGGAGAAGTGTCCTGGCTGGTGCTGGACCATTACCAATATCTTCCTGTGTGAAGACAGAGCAGAAGAATTTGTTGAGAACATCTGACTCGTCTTTGTCGTTTTCCACCATTTGAACTATTTTATATTTCATTAGGTCATCAGCCTCATCAGCTCAGTCACTTGAGTGAAAATGAATGGGTCTCGCATAAGGCACTTTAGGAAAAGTACAGTTACGTAAGAACTTACCGTAACAGTAGATCTTAGAGAGGCGCTCTTGCAGCAGGCTATAACCGTTAGGAGTAACGCCGCAGGCCTTAGGACCCACTGGAAAAATCTTAGCTATCAGTACCTAGCAGGGACCGCGCCCTGACGTCGGCTCCACCCCGATGTCGGTCACGCTACATAAGGGAGCGGACCTTGGCTCCACCCCAGTTCCCCCGCCAAGACCCGCTAACAGGCCCTAACGAGTGAAAGAAGTGAAGCCTGTAGATGATGTGCTTAACACCTCACCCGGGGGATGGAGGGTGGAAAAGCAGCACCTGCTACAAGAGCTCCTCTCAAAGATCTACTGTTACGGTAAGTTCTTACGTAACTAGTCTATCTTACTTCGAGTGGGAGCTCTTGCAGCAGGCTATAACCATTAGGACTGAATCCCAAGCAGTCCCGCACCAAGGAGGTACCTTACCCCAGGAGGAGGAAGGATGGTAATAAAGCTGACAACACAGCAAGTCAGGACAGGAGTCCCTGAAGGACTGCCAAGCCAATACTGGCACGGTGTCTGGATGCAATGTCCAGGATGTACTGCTTCACAAAAGTGTGCACAGAATTCCAGGTGGCTGCCGCACAGATGTTTCTTATGGAGACATTCTTTAAAGCGGCAAAGGAAGCCGGAACTCCCCTGGTGGAGTGAACCCTAACTAGACCCAGAAGGGGTTTGTTATGCTTCTCATAACAAAACACAATACAGTGGACAAGCCACTTAGAAATAGACTGCTTAGACATTGGTTTGCCCAAGTGTTGTGGCATGAAGGCCACAAACAGTTGCTCCGATTTACCGAGTGTAGCTGTGCGCTTGAGGTAGTACCTCAGCGCCCAGTGAACATCCAGTGTGTGTAGGAGAGCTTCTCCCCTATTAGAAGAAGAAAAATAAACTGGAAGGTCAACCGACTGGTTGAGGGTCAACTCCGAGACCACTTTAGGAAGGAACTTGGGATTTGTTCAAAGGGAAACCCTTTCCCTGTGAAAAAACAAATAAGGCTCTTTACACATCAGAGCCTGGAGCTCGGAAACTCTTCGAGCGGAGGTAACAGCAACTAAGAAACAAACTTTCCAGGAAAGGTAACATAGCTCACAATCAGCCACTGGTTCAACAGGGGGAAGAGTGAGGGTCTCCAACACAAACAGGAGGTCTCGGGAAGGGATAGGATCCCTAATGGGAGGTCTCATATGCAGAATACCCCGTAAGCAGGTGCGGGCCACGTCCAGTTGGGCCAAGGTTCTATCCCCCAGGAGAATATGATATGCAGAAATGGCCCACATGTGCACCTTTATCAAACAGTAGCTCAAGCCCTGTTGGCATAAGGAGAGGAGATACTGTAATACTGAGTTCACCGGGAAAGTAAAGGGTTCCAGATGGTGAGATGACGCCCATACGCAAAAACGCCTCCACTTCACAGCATAAGTGGAGCGAGTAGAGGGCTTCCTCGCTGAGACAAGGACATCCACCACCTTTTGGGAGACCCCATACCTGGATTTTGCTACGTCTGCAGGAGCCGAGCATGAAGGTGCAAAGACCTGAGATCTGGATGGACCAGCGTGCCCCAATCCTGGGACAGCAACTGTGAGCATATAGGTAGTGGAATTGAAGGTTCCAAGGACAACCGCTGAAGCAGTGGGAACCAAATCTGCCGAGGCCACAATGGGACGATTAGGATCATCTGTGCCCCCTCAGCCTGTATCTTCAACAGCACTCTCTGAATGAGAGGGAATGGAGGGAAGACGCAAAGAAACCTCCCAGCCCAATAAAGGGACAACACGTCTGGCCGGAAAGCACCAGGCGCGAGCTCTCACGAGCCGAAAGCTGGCAGTTTGGCAGTGCGTGGGGACGCAAATAGGTCCAGCTCTGGATGACTCCATGTGTTGAAGAGCCGGTCCGCTACTGATTGTAGCAACTCCCACTCGTGCACCTTGGAATGAGATCTGCTTAGGCTGCCTGCCAAGTCATTTTGGATGCCTGGAACGTGCACTGCGGACAGAGAGATGTGATGCTCCAGTGCCCAGTACCAGACTCTCATCGCCTCCCTGCATGGGGGTAGGAATGCTTTCCCTCTTGCTTGTTGACGTAAAAGATGACCGCAATGTTGTCCAACTGAACTAGGAGAGAACCTGGAACAAGGTCCTTTGGGAAGGCATGAAGAGCACTCAGGACTGCTCGCATCTCCAGGACATTGATGTGGAGGTCACGCTCCTCTGGGGTCCAGACCCCTTGCATTTGGCGGGCCCCTAGGTGCGCCCCCCCATCCCAAATCTGAAGCATTTGTCGTTAGGGTCTGATTTGGGGGCTCCTGACGGAAAGGGACCCCTTTCGCTAGGTTGAGAGGGTCCAACCACCAAAGTAGGGTCCTCTTGACCATCTCTGCAACTCTGACAATGTGGTCTAGTTCATCTGAGCATTGATCTCACTGCACCCTGAGCATCCATTGTGGGATTCTCATGTGGAGGCGGGCCAAAGGAGTGACAGAGATGGCCACTGCCATGTGCCCCAGAAGTCTGAGGAAGGTCCTGGCCTGGAACCGAGGGGTTACTAGGACCAATCTGGCTATCTCCTGCAGGCGATCGCCCCTCTCTGGAGGTAGAAAAGCCATGCCATGGACTGAATCCAGGACCACCCCTATGAAGATGAGCCTTTGGCTGGGCTCTGGGGAAGACTTTGGAAGGTTCAGGGTGATCTCCACCTCTAGGAACAGAGTATAGGTGTCTCTGAGAGCCTGAAGGAGGCGCATCCTTGACGGGGCCGTGAGCAGCCAATCGTCGAAGTAAGGGAAGACATAATGTCCCTGGTGCCTTAGAGCCACAGCTACCACTGCCAAACATTTGGTGAAGACTCAAGGAGCGGAAGAGAGGCCGAACGGAAGAACCTGAAACTGATAATGCTCCCCTTGGAAATGGAGGGGGAAGACCCCGATGTGCATGTATGCATCTTGCATGTCTAGGGAGCAGAGCCAGTCTCCTTGGTGCAGCAGAGGAATAAGACCTGGAAGGATCACCAACCTGAACCTTTGGTACTCTATATAGTTGTTTAAGGAGCTGAGGTCCAGGATGGGCTGATCTTGTGTCTTTTTTGGAACTAGGAAAAAAAGTGAGAGTAGTATCCCTTTCCCCATTGCTGCAGAGGTACTGTTTCTATCGCCCTTTTTTACAAGAGGGCCTGAATCTCTCCTTCTATAAGGGGTATGTGAGAAGGAGGATATCTTCAGGACCTTGGTGGAGTGTCTGGCAGGATTTCGGTGAACTCCAGGGTATGCCCCCTCCTTATAATGTCTAGGACCCACTGGTCCGCTGTAATAGGGCTCCAACCCTTCAGGTGGAGGGAGAAGAGACCCCCTACTGCCTCCCCTGGTACCTCCTTCGGAGGAGTCGGGAGGGAGTCATTGGGCGGAGGCGGGAGTGGGCAGAGAGGCTTGGAAGGACTTGGGGCCTTGAAAAGGAGCACCTCCAGGTTGCCGATTTTCCTTTTGATGCCACCTCTCTGGCCCTGTTGGTTTCCATGGGCTTGAGCACCTAAAGACTTACGAAAAGGCCATTGTCGCGTGCGTTTCTGGTCCCCTCTGTACAACTCCTGACAGCCCAGATAGATTTCCCCAACTCCTGGAGATGAGAGATAAGAGACTCAGTCTGCTGCTCAAAAAGGATGGAACCCTGGAATGGGAGGTCCCTGATTCTGGACTGCAAATCCTGGTGAAAGCCAGAGATTCTCAACCAGGCATGATGCTGGAGGCAGACACCTGCCGCTGCCGCTCTGGCCACTGTATCTGCAATGTCGTACGAGGCACAGAGGACATGCGTGCCTACGTCCGAGCCCGATTTTAATATGTCCAGAAGCTCCATTTCTTACGTGGAATTTAGCAAGGCATTGGCTAGCTCCTGCCCTCTCTCCCACAGTGCATTCTGGTACTGGACCACATGCATAAGGAAGTTAAGGGATCTAATGGAGCAGGTGGAAGCAGAGTAGATTTTCTTGCCCACGCAGCAGGATTCTGGGTCAACAGGCTGGGAGCTAAGGTGCTTAGGCTGCTTATACTTGTCATGAGCAGCTGTAATGACTGATGAATCCGCCTGAGGGTGTTCCACCAGGAAAGGCTCATCCCTCTGGGATCTATACAGCCTGTCTGACTTCTTCAGAATGGCCGGGACTGATGCTGGATGCTTCCAAGATATCCTGGTGAGGTCTTGGAAGATGTCCACTAAAGGAGGCACCACCAGAGGCTTGGGCTCCTTCTGCCTCAGTTAATGGGCCAGTTGACAGCTTTCCGGATCCAGGTCCTCCATCTCCCATTCATTGGAGGCCTGGATGTGCCTCATGACATCCAATAAAGTCGCATCGTCAGGAGGTGAGCGGGGTTGGTCCTTCTCCCCCGGGGAACCTCCGACCCCCAAGAGGAATGAGGAGGAAGGAGAAGCAGAAGGAGAAGTCAACCTGCTACTAGGCCTAGAATAGCCTAAGCTGCGTCTAGGACTCCCTCTGCTCCAGCATTGGTAGCTACCGGACCGACGACACAGCAACGACTTGGTGCCAGCCAGAGGACCGGCGTCGGGAGTGGTCCCACCTAAGAGAGCGGGATCAGCTCTTGGGCTGAGACCGGGACCAACGACGGCTGCCTGATCTAGAAGGGTGCCGACGACGGTCCTTAGACCGGAAATGAGCCTTCGAGGGTGGGCGATACAGCGGCCGCTCGGGGGTCTTCTTTGGAGAAGGAGCAGGAAGGCCCTCGGGTTCAGGGTTGTCCGGTCAATCGGGAACTGGTGTCAGGTCCGTCTTCAGTGGAGTCTCCTCTTTTTTTACCTGACTCCACCAAAAAGAGAAGAGTTCTTGCAGCTCCTCTTTGTTGAAAACAGCAGCCGCTGTTCCCGGAAAGGGATCCGGAGAAGCCGGTAGGGCAGAAGTGGGTGAGTCCCCAGAAGAGCCCAGTGGAGTGGAAGATCTGGGGGTCTCCAGAACGTTAGTGGGCGCCCTTCCACGTGAGTCTCTTCCACTGGAGGAGACTCCACCAGCGTCGGTGCCAGCGCGGGTTTCACAGGAGGTGGTGTCTGGATATTCTTGTCACCTGGCGGCTTGCCCGAACCGGTTGAAGCTGGGGCCTTCCAGGGCAGGGCCGAGGCTTGTGCTGAAGAGCCGTCTGAAGTCACACGGAGCGGCGCCACCTTAGGCTTCACCGGCTTTTCTCCAGACGGACCCGCCTTGACCGGCGTTTTTTTGGTGGGAGGGCTCGGTTTCTTGGAGTCTTTGTGGTGTTCCCCTGAGCCCAAGGAAGAAGAGGCTTTCCTTGGGAGGGGGCAGAATGGGACTGATGATGGGACCACCCATGGTCCTTGTCCCAGGAGCGCTTACAGGGCTTGTGCCAGTGTCTGCTCTTGTCCCCCGAGGTGTGCAGGACATTCACCTGTTGTTCCAGAAGATAGGCTTTTTAGGGCCTTCAGGCATCAAATTCTTGTCCTGCTGGTAAAGCCTCTACAAGTCTTACAGGCAGCGCTGTCGTGGTCTGCACCCAGGCAGAAGACGCACTTGGAGTGGCCGTCTTTTGATGGTATCTGGCGCCACAAATCGCACATGTTCCACTTCGGCCCAGAGGAGGATACAGATGACGGAGACGCACTGAAATTGAAAACACAGATAAAACGGTCGATTTCTGAAAGAAATCCAAATTTTGAGCTGGAATTGCTGGATAGCAAAAACTTTCCCAATGTGAGTGGGTCGTGGCGGGAAATGAACTGGGGTTGAGCCGGGGTCCGCTCCTTTATGTAGCGTGACCAACATCGGGGTGGAGCTGATGTCAGGGGGCGGTCCCTGCTGGGTACTGCTAACTAAGACTTTTCCGTTAGGTCCTAAGGCCTGCGGCATTAGTCTTAATGGTTATAGCTTGCTGCAAGAGCTCCCACTCAAAGTAAGATCAGGGCCTTCTTGACCTTAGTTATAGACAGAAGGAATGCATGGCAAATATTTCTAAGCCATATCGTTATGGCTGGCGGTATAGCCTAGAGGTTAGAGTAATGTACTGTGAATAAGGGTCCAGGAGTCAGCCGGGAGGAGGTTGGCAGAGCGTCTGATGAACAGCTCTCCACCTCTCGGGGAGGGGTCCAATGCTGTGGGTGCACGCGCGTGTTACGTTGACGTCACTGCACAACCACAGTCTCTGGGGTGGCATATGGGGCAAAAATCAGGGGAAAGTGGCCAGATGGTGCCAGCTCTTCCACTCTGTGTACCCAGCACCAGTGAAACCCCCACCTCCGCTGGGGGCACTGATGGCAGGAAGGGGTGTCCCATAGTGGTGGCTGGGGGAAAGAGAGGGGAGAGGGACAACAAGAGATGCCGGGTTCCCCTCAGATAAACAGAGCAAGAACAAAACAAAACAAAAAAATAATAAACAAACATGGGGGGAGGTGCAAAAGAGAAGGTGTCATCTAGAGTTACCCCAAAGTATTTTAAGGTCTCCACCTGTTCAAGGTTCTGTCCTTGGCCACTTCAGATGCCAAAGGGTGGAACTTTTCTCTTCGTGGGAGGCTAGATAACAGCTTGGTCTGTTTTTGGTTTTTTTATAACTGAGGACCAGTTTGTTGTTTGAGAACCAGCTTACTAGTTACCTAAGTGTACATGTATGTGAAGCAAGAAGTTAAAGGGTTTCCTGCACCGTTACCTGTTTGATGACCTGTGTCTCATTCTGGTCTCCTAGCATGAAGATGGGGAAGTCAAACTCCTCATAGGACAGGCCATTCCCCAAAGGGTTCCACACCGTGTGGTTGCAGTGGGCATAGTCAGGACCATATTTGCTGTTATACACACCTATGAGGGGAGGAGGAGGGCAAAATTAATCCTCATTCTACTTAGGTTAGCAACAAGCCATTTGTGCCGTAAAGGAAAACACCAGATTTCCCCCGCTGCAACAGTCTGGGCAGAATGTTGCCTCCCATCATAAACAGGAATAATACAACAATCAGACAATTAAGGTATTTCCTAACAATTAGGTTACTTATTGCATTTTTTTTTGTGTTCAGTTACTGTCATAAAAAAATACCCTGATTATTGTATAACAGCACGTACAGTGATAGATCAGCTTAACTTTCTGGCACCGCTGCTCTGGAAGAACCCCCCACCTAGCACGTAGGACTGAATATACACAAAAGAGGTCTGGAGACACATTTCCTCATTACTTGTTGCATTCTTACACTTTACTTCATTTTCTTGCCTTAAGGACAACATTTTACACAGTGGCAGTCAGTCCTCATTTTGCTCCTGGAACTGTCAGACTTTAATTTCACTTCCAGGACTAAGTCCCCCATTTCTGCCACTGAGAAGTCCCTCCTCCCCCATTAACTGCACTAGTGAAAGCTTGATCAAGCACAGGGGAGGGAGACTTACCAAGACAGAGCGTTTCTGAAATCAGATCTGTTTGAGAATGTGGCTGTGATGGGGAAGGAATGGAATACAACACAGGAAGGTTTAATTGGGACTTCCTAACTCTCCAGACCCTGTCCTCTCCTTAATGGGATCTAGCAGACAGCTGCTTATATACAGTTGCTGGAGGCACCAAACAGTGCTGATTCGGACTTGTTGGGCTTTCAGACAACTGTCTATAAATAACTGTCGACTGTACCAACAACAACATAAACCCAATACTGGTAGGATCAACAACTGCTTATAATACTAGCCTAGCACATAAGCTAATTAGCCCTGCACCTCCCTCAAGCCTTGCAGGGCTCATAACTACCAAGCGAAATACTCGCAACCTACGGACCTCAGGCCAAACTCTTCTCGAAGTCCCTAGGGTTAGGACCAAGACAGGGGGCATGTCCTTTTCCCACACTGCCCCTTCCCTATGGAACAACCTTCCTTCTGAGGTTCGGGAAGCTCCATCATCTGCGAGCTTCCGAACAAGACTCAAGGCACACATGCTTGCCACGAGTCAATGCCACTGCAATGTTATCTGACACTTCCACACTGCCCTACTACCTGAGCACTTACCTCACTCCAACCTGAACTGGGAGCTCCAATCCTTTTCTACGGGCTCTCCTCCAAAAATACTCTACTAGGGTAACTGTGATCTAGGTGCTGCTCTGGCTCTCCTCCTTAGTTTCACTTTGCTAATCTTTGTAACATGTTTATGCAATAAGTCATTGCTAGATATAGATATTCTCCTGTTTACATGCAATAACCTATGCCTGTAATAATTGCATTTCCTACTATTCCTGTAATTCCCGGGTCGCCCCTGAAAAAGGGACCTTCGGGGCCCAGTGGGCCTACCTGGTCATCAAAATTCAATAAATAAATAAATAATACAGCTGATGTTGGGCCATTACCTGGGAGATCAGGGTTTGTATGCGACCCTGGAATCCCATAATGGAGTGTGCTGGAGGATGATGTGAAATTCACAGCTCTCAGGGAAGCAGGGAGATTTGCGCATACCCCGAGCTGGGCACTGCAGGAGATGCACTGTCATCAGCTATGATGGCAGCCATTCGTTACCCTGCTGACCTGAAGGAAAGGTGCAGCTGTTGTAGACCTCACCGTGGGGGTGTGGCAGGACAGGTGGGCACCAGAGGGTTTAGGGGCAAAACCAGAAATCTGACTACTCCACCTCCAAAACTAAGGAAGCTCTATTAAAAAAAAAAAAAGAAATTATATATATATATATATAAAAAAGCTGGCCCAGTGGCGTGGAGGGCTGAGGTGCTGGCGCCTTACCTCCTGGCACATCGGCGACCCAAGTTCAGGAACGTACATGGGTCTCTTGGGGGTTGGCCAGGAGAGGGAGGATTGCACGTCCCAGAGAATGCACTCCTCCCTTGAGGGAGGGGGCTTGCTAGGACCCACTGCAACACTGCCAGCTGGAGCGCTCTGGGTGGCAGTGCAGATTTGGGCATATCAGAGGCAGGGCCACAGTTAGGCGTGATAGAATGTCTCCCATGAGGGTGGAGCCTCGCCTGCCCACACGGTACACAGTCCAAGCCCTAAGGAAACCTAAAAACCAAGGCAGAAAACCCCCCTTGGCCACAGGATGAAGTCCGGTCCCTCACAGGCCCCACACGAGTGACGAGGTACCTCAGCACAGTCCAGAAGCCAGGATGTCGATAGGAAGGTAAGCCCGGAGATAGGTGACAGGGCTGGGGGGACTGTACAGAAGGGGGCATAGCCACGGCGAATGGAGCCATAAAAATGTATATTAAAAATATATGTGCTGACATGTTGGTTTTCTGCCACAGTGGAAGCACAACCACTTCTGGCACCAATGACCCAGGTTCAGGAGGAGACTTGCATCACTGGGGGATGGCTGCAGGAAACAGGATCGTGCATTCAAGGAAAAGCTCTCCTTCTTTATGTTTGTGGGGGAATGTTAACCCTGCAGCATGATTGCCACCACCAACTGGAGTCTAGGCGGCATGACAGCTGGGCCACCAGAAAGGTTTTCACACCCACTACCTTGGCTGCCAGCCTGTTCCATGGCTCCACAACCCTTTCTGTAAGATAGTACTTCCTCACATCCCTCCTGAACCTCCCTCCTGTTAACTTCCACTCACGACCAAGTGACCGCGAGCTGGTATTCAAGCTCAATTGTTCCCTGCAGTTCTCCCTGTCAATTCCTTTTAGGAATTTGAAGGGCTCCATCATATTGCCCCTTTTACTTCTGGTCTCCAGCAAATATATGTTACATGTTCAGTACCTTGAGGCTCCTCATAGGACCTGCCTCACTGGTGCTGAACAAATCATTTCTGCTACCCTCCACAGCACTGTCTCCAGCCTCTCCCTATCCTTCCTGAGCAGGTGACTTCAAAACTGGGCGCAGTACTCCAGGTGTGGCTTCACCAGGGATCTGTACAGGGGAAGTATTACTCCCTTTTTCTGCTCTCTATACTCCTCCAGATACAACCAAGCATCCTATTTGCCTTGCTATAAGCTCTGCTGCACTGATTCAATTGGTTTAGGGAGTCACAGATGATAATTCCAAGGTCTCATTCCTCAGTCGTGGTACTAAGTCTCACCCTTCCCATCCAGTACTCTGTCCTGGGATTCTTGTTCTCCAGGTTCACAACCTTAAACTTTCTGGCACTGAATTTCAACTGCCAAAACCATGACCACCCCTCCAGCTTTTGCAAGTCTCTCTGCATTTCCTTTATTCCTATCCACTCCCCCACAGAGCTTAGTGTTATCTGCGAAGAGACACAAACTGTTCTGGATTCCCTAACTAACATCGCTGATGAATATGTTGAAGTGTACTGGATCCAATCAACCCCGCTTGTGACCTCCCTCTCTTCTGATTTAACCCCGCTGACCACTACCCTCTGCTGCCTCCCCTTTAGCCAGTTACCTACCCAGTTTACTTTAACCATAGCTGCACCCAGATCCTTCATCTTCAGCAAGCATCTGTGAAGCACCAAATCAAGTCTTGCTGAAGTCAAAGCAGAGTAGATCCACAGCATGGCCTCTATCCAATTCTCAGTCAAAGAAAACCATCAGGTTAGTCTGACAAGTCCTACCTGCCATGAATCCATGCTGTTTACTGTCTTGGAGCCCCTACTGCTCTCCAAGTAGTCCATCAGGTCCTCTCTAACCAGTGACTTTATCAGTTTCCCTATAATAGAAGTGATATTAGCTGGCCCCGTAGAGCAGGGGGCTGGGCCGCTGGATGACTTACCTTGCACTACACCGGCGACCCGGATTTGGGAACAACCTCGGGTTGTCAGGGGTGCCATCAGGAGTCCAGCCTTACAGCAACTCTCATCTCCTGGGGGAGGTGGCCGCCCTCACTTAGTCCCGCCATCACCAGGTGGAGGTCCGTGTTGGCACAGGCGGAGGGGACAACATGAAGGGAGGGTGTCCTGACGCATGTGTGCCCACATGATCACGCATGCCAGAGATGGGGGTTGTAGAAAGGGGTAAAACTACAAAATACATATAGAAAGAGTGAGACTGACAGGTCTCTGATTCCCTCTTGTCCCCCCATGAAGCAGAACAACATCACTTCTCTCCAATCCTGGACCTTTTCTACACGTTCTTAGAAGCTTTAAACAGACCCACTCAGGGGATCAAGGTGGGAATGTTTGATGCCACTCTCTGGCAAAGGCCCACTGTTCATCCATCTCAATCCCCCATCCCCCTCGGTAAGCCTCACAATTCCCTCTCCTTTCTTCTTTTTTTCACGAATACACCCGGAGAATTGTTCTTCTCTGCTCTTGACCCCCTCTGCAATATGCAGCTCTGTATCTGCTTTTGTCTCCTTAACTGCCCTCTTTCCCTTTTTTTTTCCCAGCAAATATTCTTTCCGCCTCTTGCTTTTCTTGGAATTTGTAGAAGGCTTTTAGCCCTCACCACTTCTCTGACCCTTGTTAAGAACCACAGTAGTCCACTGAACCTGTTCCTTTTGGTTACTGTTCTCATGCATACCTTAGATGCCATGAGAATAGCCCCCCTCAACTGCCTCCCATCTCTCTTCCACACCACCTATGTTGCCCATCCCAATTAAATTATCCCTGACCAGTTCCCTCAGTCTGTCAAAGCATGCCCTTCTAAAATCAAGGACTTCAGTTCTTGATTGCAGTTTACCAGACCCAAGGGCCAGTTCAACCCAAATGGATTTATGGCCGCTGTTCCCTAGTGGCTCTGCTCCCCAGCTTCTACTACCTCAGAGTTGGCGAGCACCACACTGAGAACTGCATTCTGCCCGGTGGGCTTTTTAACTATTTGAACCAGCAGAGAGACCTGAAGCGTGTCCAGCAAGGACTGCCTTCTGGTGCTCTTAGTCACCAGAACATCCCACTCGATGTCTGGCAGGTTCAGATCACCCACCACAACTACTTCCCCCTTAGCTACCTCTCTTTCCAGTTCTTCCCTGAGCTCTCTGTCACTCTCCTACCCTTGCCCCAGCGGTCTATATATCACCCTAATTGCAATTTCTTGCGTGAGGCTACCATGAGTTGTACCCACAGCGACTCAGTTGCCCCAATACTACTCCTGATGCACCCATCTTCCACCACCTCAATGCCCTCCTTAACAGAAAGGCAGCTCCACCCCTACCTGTTCCTCCATCCCTCCTGAACATCCAGTACCCTGGGAATGTCAGTTCCCAGGCATTATTTTCGAAAGTCTGTGTTTCCATTATGGCCACAAAGTCTACCTCAGTATCTGCCATCAGGGCCTGGAGCTCGCCGATTTTATTACTTTGGCTCTTGGCATTAAGACATACCCCCTTCCATCTGACCCCTGATCCTATTTTGCTACTGCCCTTGTGCTACCCATGTCCTCTTATCCTGTTGTTTTTCTTGGTGTTTGCACCCTTTGCATTCCCCCTCTCCAAAGTCCCTTCACCTAGTCTGGTATGGGTCACAGCTTTCTTTGTACCTGCTGTCTGCTACACGACCCCCGATATGGGGGAGTACTAGCTAGGGAAGAGAGAAATGAAAGGTTTTTGGGTGATATTTAAAGAGTAATGCCACTTTACTAAGTAGCAAGAAGGACAGAAGATGGACCATGAAGTTCACGTCCTCCCAAATGCAAGAGTCTCCAAGTTTCAGTGCGAGTTCCTAGGAGAGTAGCACACAACAGAGGCTCTGGGTTTCTTGTCTGTACTTACCAAAGCCATCATTGGGACACTTCACATCTGGAGAGAAACCCTCCTGGGGTCCAGCTTTCGGAATCATTACAGCTACTCCGGAAACCCGAGAGGTGCCTTTCAACTTTTGCATCATCTCTCTGGGAGAACATGGGGACAAAAATATATATCAGCCAGGAAAATACAATACTATACTAGGAAGGTAGGTAGGGTTCAACGTTGGTTACGAACAGTGAGGTTTCTGCTGAGGAAATGCTTCACAACAGAAGGAGATTTTCCCTAGGGTTTACACTGCGATATCTGCTAAGGAAATGTTCGTAAGAGAAGGTTTTCCCTTCAGAGTCTACATTAAGATTTTATTGCGGAATACTTCACAACAGAAGACACATTTTTCTGTGGGGCTTAGACAAAGACTTCTGCTGAGAAATATTTTCCAAAAACTAGGAGGTTTTCCTTTCAGGTTTACAATGTTATTTTCTGCTGGAGAAATTACTTCACAAAGGAAGGATTTCCCTTTGGGATTTACATTGAGATTTTTGCTGGGGAAATACTTCACAATAGGTTTCCCATTTATATTTACATGGAGATTTCAGATGGGAAATACTTAAGCAATAAGGATGTTTGTTGTACTAGGTTAACCCAACAGTCAGGGGCGTTGTAAGGCATGAGGTGAAGCCAAGTGCCTTCAGCCCCTGACCGTGGGGTAAACCTAGTACAACCAACGTCTCTGAAGTGCCTTATATAATATGAGCCCAGAGGCAACTTTAAAAAAAAACCAAACACTCAAAGTTTTCAAACCCACAAAATTATAGCAAAATGTTGCTAAATAATGTAAAATAGTCCCATCACAGATGTTTTTCACTTGTCAGTCATTTGTCTTTCTTCATATTTAGTGTGCTGTGTGATTGTTTACCATGGAACAGAAGAATTCAAAGCTCTGTATTATTCCAGTAGTAGAATGCTCCCTGTCCCACCACGGTAATATTAAATACATGAATTCAAAATTCTTCAGAGTTCCACTGGCAAACACACACACACCTCAAGTGAAGTCAGAACCTCAGTTTCATCTGTTGCCAGGTAAGAAGCAGGGCATTCTCTGGCAAACTGTTGGGGATTGGTGGGGTGTCATGGTCATCAAAAAAACACCAGCAATGAAATCTCTGAACAGTACTCAATTTTCTAAATGTGTGTGTGTGTGTGTAAGGAGGGGCTCTTGAGTGAAAATAACATTAAAATTATTGACTTTCTTTAGTTAATTTAATGGACTTTCATTTTTACAGCTTAGCTGAAGGTTTCTATATACGAGTAAAGGTTGCAGCCATACTTGTGGTGGAGATTAGGAAGTAAGTGGCTTATGAGTTCTGTGAGTTGCCCCAGTTAGCAGGGACTTGTATTTAGCTATTGGTAGTGCTCTCTCAAGGCAATGGCTAGAATCAAATCTCAGCCTATCAGGACACAGGGATTTCATTGCCCATTTTATATTTCACAGTAGGGGCCCCATTGTCAGAAAACGTAATTTCCTTTTCTGTTAGCTCCAACATTGACAATGGGGAATCAAAATAACTAGGTATAGTACACCCCTACCAGGGGAAATGAGACAGCCCAAGCTTTAGAATGTCGGGCACATGAGGATTCCATGCACTAGCAGCATCTCCCCAATCACTACTAACCTCGCAGTGCCATAGTAGCTACACATCTGCCTATATTATCACCAATTACCTATATGCAACATGCATTAACACTGTAAATAAATGCCGTCTTGCCTTCCTGGCAGATATCTGATGAAGAAAATGCTCTCCACTGAACACAAGGTCTGGATGATTTGGTCTTCCCTGCAGGAAAAGATTACCAGGCAGCAAGGCATGCTTCACACCAGTCGCAGATCTGGGAAACTGCAGCTGATCACACAATGAGGCATAACTCCCTGCAGCGAGGAAAAAACACCTTAAGAGATACAACGAAACCTGTTAACCTGCGGTCGAGACTGATTGAAAAACTTTTATTTATATATATATATATATATATATATATATACACACACACACATACACACACACACACACACACACACACACACACACAATACAACGAAGCAGAAAATAGAGAGGTGTCTGAAAATAGTAAGGGATTTTATCAAACAGGACATCCCGAGGGGGGCGTGACCAGCAGCCGAGCAGAGTACAGCACAGTTTTACAGCTCTGCGACTCCTGATCTTTAAAAGTGGCAATTTGGAGTGAAAGCTTGCTAAACTCACTCAAAGAGACTAAAGTCAGTTTCTGTATAACTCTACAATCAACTACACACCACATATATCAGCACCAGAAGCAATGGGTCATCCAAAAACAGCAGCAGGTGGTGAAGGCGCAAAGCAGAAGTACACACGACCGGGCCCAAGCTAAGACGGAGATCCTCTAACACTGAACCCGACCCAGCCATCCAACACCGCTCTGTTAAAGGCCATCCAGGCTATAGACAAAAAAATTGAAGACTTTGCTACCAAAATGTTGGTGGTTGATACCGAATTGCAGGCGGTGGAGGATGAAGTGTAAGGAGCTAATAAGACTGTGGACAAGGCAACGGCAGCAACGACAGGTCTTATTAATGAGAATACACTGTTGAGATACTGACTGGAAAACTTTGAAAATGGGGCGTGGCATCCCACATCTGTATCATTGGACTACCGGATGCTGAAGAAGAGGAGGACATCTGCCAGTATTTGGAAAAGTGGCTCCCAGATTTTTTGCAGATGGATAATCCGCTCATGATCCAACAAGCCTACTGGGTGACACCTCGTGAAGTTCGTCTTCAGACTTCAGCAGCAAATCTAAAGGCTTGTACAATACTGGCAGCTATAGGATTTATTAAAGAACAGGACATTGTTATGCAGCAAGCCAAAAAAAAACGTGGCCCACTTAGATGGTAAGACTCGCCCATACATATATTTCCGGATCTTAGTTTTGCCACTCGCCAACAGCACAAAAGTTCTGATGGGGCACACACAAGGCTGAGGCAGCTCGGAGACTGCCATGTGTTAATGATGCCATCCAGTCTGAAAGTTGTGTGTGGAGCCAAAATGTTTCATTTCGCCGACCCAACAGAAGCTGGGAAATTACTGGCCAAAATCAAGCAGGACTGTTCAGGCTGTGATTCAAGACTGGATTCAGAAACAGAGGAAAATCCATGAGGTATGGATGGCTGAGTATTTGGCAGGCCGAAGAGGGAGACTGGTCTGAACTTTGAGTAAAATGTTTGCATCACCTTTTCTGTGGACAATCTCCTTTGGGATAGTCTAGCTGAAATAATCTAAGATTCAAAAATGATACGTTGAATTGAAATCCTAGGGGGATGTCCTGGAAGAGCAGGGGCTATGGGGCAAGCATCCCTCTGACGCAGTTCTCTTTTCTGTCCTTTTCAAGTTCCGAATTTGCTTAGTGGCATGATGTTTACATGTTTACTGCATGGGCTCTTATCTCCTTTTTGGACCGGGGCTTATTAGCTGATTGCATTAAAGTTTACAGCAACGTTTAATGTTTATTATTAAGTTTACAAGTTTAAACTACATTGTGGCCTTTAAAGCTGCAGTCTGTATTTCTGTTTTGGATCACCGACACATGTCAGATGTGGAGAGATAGTGGGTTGGAAGTTGTTTTTTTTTCTGCCTGAAATAAGACTAGTGTGGGATGTCACATAGCTGTGCAAGTGCTCAGAATATCACAATAATTCTCTTACTTCTGGATAATGGGGATGCTAAACCTATTAAATGGTTGCTATTGAGAAATTATGTTTTACCTCTCCTGGTAATACCCCACTCATGGCAGCAACAGCCTACAATTTCTATATGTAGTAAAATGATTGCAGATAACCCTCCACTGATATACCAAATGTAGGAGTGCAAAGATGAAGTACTATTGAAATGTAGATGTCATCAGTACTACGTACCGTCCTACAGGAAATTCTTGTATTGACTGACGCTATAAAATCAATAAATATAAGTTAAAAAAAAACAAAAAACAGGACATCCCTCCTGGCATACCGGATAAGATTCTCCCACAGGAGCCAGGCTCCTGGGCGAGCCCAATTGACAATGTTGGAGCTAACAGAAAAGTAAATTTCGGTAGTATGAAGACATTTCTTCTTTCTGTAGCATTCCACATTGTCAATGGATAATCAAAACAACTGGGTTCTAAGAAGCAGTGCCCAAGCCTGCCCGGTGACACAGACTGCTGAGGCGCCGGACGCCTTACCTCTTCTCATGCTGGTGACTTGGGCTTGGGAACTGACTCGGGTCATTGGGGAGCAGGCAAAGGGGGTGAGAGCAGGACTGAGCAGCCGTGGGGCAGCTCTCCTCTCTCGGGGTGGTCGTTACCCCCGCCCCGAAGTTCTGCTGCCACCTGGTGGAGGTCCAGTGGCTAGCATAGGCGGAAGGGGGTGGCAAGTCACAGCACAGTGTCTCAAGCCGTGGCGTGTGCATGCCTCCACATGCACGCACATGGCTGAAAAAGAGGACAGGTGAAAAACGGGAACAAAAAATACACATAAAATATGTATAGCAAAAAAAAAAAAAAAAAAAAACAGGAGGGGGGAGAATATTATCCCATATGCCAGAAGCAAGCAGAAAAATGACTTGTGAATTGCTGCCTGCAACATTCAGTGACCAAAAGCTGCGTCAGTAGAACTCTGAACATAAATTTGTAATGTTTTGTGAACGTGTGGACAGAAGATCATGTAGCTGCCTTGCACAGCTCTAAAACTTGATGTTTCACCTCTTTGCTCAGAAAGGTGCCATAGACCTGGTGGAGTGAGCCTTGATGAGAGCCGGAGGCCTCTTCTTTTCTGTGACATAGGCCTCAGCAACACAGGCCCGCACCCACCTAGCTAGGGTGGCCTTAGAGGCTTTCTGACCCTGCTTGGCTGCTCCAAAAAGAACAGACAATTTTCAGAACTCAGCCATCTGTTTAAGGTAGATCCTAACGGCCCATTGCAAATTCAGCTCGAGCAATTCCTTCTCCTTGGAGAGAAAAGGTTGCGGACAGAAGGATGGAAGGCATATTTCCTGGTTCAAATGGAAGGCCATGGGCACTTTAAGGATGAAAGACAGAACTGTTCTAAGTACCACCTTGTCTTTATACATAATAAGGTATGGCTCCTTGTGAGATAAGGCCTGGAGTTCAACAATTCTCCTGACTGAATACATAGCCACTAAGAAACGCACTTTGTAAGACAACACATCCAGCGATATGGATGATAGTGGTTTGAAAACCTCTTTACAGAGAGCATTCAGAACCAGACTAAGATCCCATGAGGGAACTGGGGATTGGAACACCAGATGACTCCTACTGACTGCATGCAAAAACCAAATAACTTCTCTGTTAGTTCCTAGGGAGAAACCCAAGAATGCTCGAAGAGCAGAAACCTGGTCTCTCAGCGTACTCAATGCCAACCCCTTCTGCACGCATTCATGTAGAACATCCCAAATCTGTGGAATTGAGGCATTTGAAGGCTTAACATCCTTCCCTCTGTCCCAAGACGAAAAGGTGGGCCATACTTGAGTATAAGTTGTGACTGTGGAGGTCTTCCTGGCAGCCATGAAGGTGTCAACTACTTTCTTGGAGAAACCTAATTTTAGGAGCCTTCTCCTTTCAGGAGCCAGGCCATGAGCTGCATCACTCCTGGATTTGGGTAGAGAATGGAACCCTGTGACACACAGTCTTTTCGCAATGGAAAGCGGAAGGGTCCTTTCTGAGTTAGATTCGCCAAGTCCGAGAAGCACGGTCTTCATGGCCACTCTGGAGCTATTAAGAGGAAGCTTTCTCTTGAGTGTCTTACTGTTTGTAAAACCTTTGGAAGAAGAGACAGTGGAGGAAAGGCATACGCTCTGCTGAAGGACCACTCCTGAATCAGAGTGTCCACTGCTTCCGCCTGTGGACACCGGAAACGACTGAAGAACCTTTGGATCTCAGCAGTGTGGCTGGATGTGAACAGATCTATCTGTGGTTGACTGAACTGGTTGCTCAGGAGTTTGAACATCTCCGGGTTTAACTTCCACTATCCAGGGTGAGCGTTTCTGCAACTAAGTCAGTACGCCTGAATGCTCAACTCCTCTGCCAGATGTACTGTTGATAGAGAGGGGGAGAAGATTCTCCTCCATCCACCTCAGGAGGTCAGAAGCTTCTCAAAACATCTCCCTGCTTTTTGTGCCTCCTTAATTATTTTTTTTATTTCAGACGCAGATTAATACCTTTGAATCAAGATGGCCCTTTTACAAAGGTTCCATGTCAAAAGATGTAACACACGACAACACAATACATATAGAATAGGCCATTGTTAAAAGCCTATGGAAGTGCATATTATGTACTTTCTTAACACAAGAGAACTTTATACCCGTGGTAATCTTTGTCACATAGTCTAGTTGCTAAGTGCAGGGTAGTGAATAGGTAGCAGCCTGAGGGGGGGCTTTGCCTACTTGGTTGTTTAATATACGCCACTGTGACAACGTTGTCCGATCTCACTTTTACTATTCTGTTCTGCAGCAGGGTTTGAAACTGAAGAAGAGCTAAGCGGACCGCCCACGTTTCCAGAACACTTATGTGGAGGTGCTGTTCCTATACTGACCATGGCAAGGGGTTGGGCCCTTTATGTCAATGAAAATATCAAAGCTACAGAAAATCAGAATACATATAAGGAGCCAGAAGAACTATGGGTCACCCTGGAAACAGGAAATGGGACAGCCATATGAACCGGGGTTGTCTACAGGCCTCCAGACCAGGGGGAGGACACAGACACATTATTGTCAGAAGATATACAAAGCATGACAGCTAAAGGGGAGGTTCTGATAATGGGAGACTTCAACATGCCAGACACAGATTGGTCAATACCAGCAAGAACATCCACCAGAACTAGACACATGGTTGATTCCTTGCAGGGAGAGGCCTCAAACAACTGGTACAATAACCCACAAGAGACAGGGCTATCCTGGACATAGTACTGACTAACGGGGAAAGGATCACAGATCTCTAGGTAGAAGGTCACCTGCGGGCCAGTGACCA
This sequence comes from Neoceratodus forsteri, assembly GCA_016271365.2. Taxonomy (NCBI): domain Eukaryota; kingdom Metazoa; phylum Chordata; order Ceratodontiformes; family Ceratodontidae; genus Neoceratodus; species Neoceratodus forsteri. The sequence continues at coordinate 75,582,563 of CM028133.1, read as the reverse complement.
TCACATGGTATGGTTCAATTTGGTCACTAAAACTAAATCATCCCATTCCAGGGCAAAAAATGGGACTTCAGAGGAGCTGACTTTGATAAGATGGCCAACAGTGTTAAGGTAGCCCTGGCAAGAAGAAATACAAGTCAGGGGGTACAGGCAAAGGGGACAAGCATTAAGAATGCAATACTTGAAGCAACATCCCATTGTGTTAGAGAGAAAAGCAAGAGAAAAAGAAGGAGGAAACCATTTTGGTTCTCAAAAACAGTAGCAGAAAAGGTCAGAGGAAAAAGGCTGGCCTTCAAGAAATATAAGGGAAAGCAGCAGGATGAAGATAGGGAGGCATACCAAACTTCCCTAAGGGAAGCAGGGAAGGCAGTAAGGCAGGAAAAGGCCCAAACTGAGGAAACACTAGCACAAACAGTAAAAGAAGGGGACAAGACTTTCTATAGATACATTAGTGAAAGGAAAAAGTCCAGAGGTGTATTGCTAAGATCAAAGGGGATAAGGGGAAGTGTGTGGAGGAGGACCAAGGAAAAGCATCTATCCTAAATAGATACTTCTGCCTACTGAGGAGAAGGTAGGGCACGGCCCACAGCTCAGCACCATGGACACAGGGAGAAGGGAGGTGTGCACTAGTACCTTCACAAAAGAAAAGGTCCTACAAGAGATCGTTAAGCTCAGGGTGGACAAGTCAATGGGACCTGATGGCATACATCCCAGAGTACTAAAGGAGCTAAGGGTGGAACTAGCAGAGCCATTAGCAAAACTGTTTAGTGAGTCTCTGAGCACAAGAGAGGTCCAGAAGACTGGAAAAGGGCTCATGTGATACCGTTCCACAAGAGTGGTAGCAGGGAGGAGGCAGGGAACTACAGACCAGTCAGTATTACCTCAGTAGTGGGCAAGATTATGGAGGCACTCCTTAAAGAAAGGATACTGCAACACCTGGAATCCATAGGAGCACAGGATCCAAGACAGCATGGGTTTACAACAGGAAGGTCCTGTCAGACTAATCTCATAGATTTCTTTGACTGGGTAACCAGAGTGGTGGACAAAGGGGGTGCAGCTGATGTCACCTACTTTGACTTCAGCAAAGCTTTCGATACTGTTCCACACAGAAGACATACTAATAAGCTAGGTAGGCTCATGCAGGCAAACTGGTTGGCGGGCAGAATACAGAGAGTAGTGGTAAACGGTACACAGTCAGAAGAGATGCAAATCACAAGTGGGGTACCTCAGGGATCAGTCCTGGGGCCAGTCCTTTTCAATATTTTCATCAGTGACACTGCAGATGGACTGGAGGATAAGGTTTGTCTGTTTGCAGATGATACTGAGGTCTGCAACAGAGTAGATGATTCACATGGGGTGGGCAGAATGAGAAGAGATCTGGATAAACTGGCAAAATGGTCAGAAGAGAGGCCACTGGGGTTTAACACAAAGAAGTTAAAGATCATGCACATAGAGAAGAGAAACCCTGAAGCCACCTATAGGGTGGGAGAGGAGTTGCTGGCAATCACAAGGGAAGAAAGAGACTTGAGCGTCATCATCACAGATGATATGAAATTATCCAAGCAGACCACTAAAGCAGTACGTAAGGCTAGAGGGATGTTGTGGTGTATTAGCAGGGGTATCGCAAGTTATAAGAGGGAGGTAATAATCCCTCTTTACAAGACACTGGTTAGGCCCTATCTGGAGTACTGTGTGCAGTACTGGAGGCCGCAAATGCACAAGGACATTAAGAAAGTGGAGGCAGTCCAGAGAAGGGCAATCAAAATGGTGCAGGGACTGCATCAGAAAGCATATGAGGACAGATTAACGGAGCTCAAAGTATACCCTAGAGCAAAGGAGGAAGAGAGATGATATGATCAAAACATTCAAACACAAGGTGAAAAAGTCTAACATGTTTCAATATAAGAACAGGACAGATGACACAGCATGAGATTAGAGGGAGGCTGATTAAGAGGTAATGTGAGGAAGTTCTTTTTCACAGAAAGGGTGGTGGATGCATGGAACAGCCTACCTCAGTAAGTGGTGGATATGAATATAGTGCAGGGCTTCAAACAGGCATGGGATAGGCATAAGAGAGCAATACAGATGAGTATAAATAGACAGGCCATTGACAGAGAAAAGGCCTATGGCACATTCATAAGGTAGAAAAAAATGGGCAGACTGGATGGGCCTTGCGGTCCTTATCTGCCATCAACTTCTATGTTTCATGTCCCCTGAGTGGGAAGTTTTTTTTTTTGTTTTATTGATTTGTTAACCGGGTGGGGACACTGGACAGGTCCTTTTTCAGGTCCAACCCAAAGACAAATAAACATATGTAACAACAATAAAATTAGTTCAAACAAGTACACAATAACATTAGTTTGGGCAATTACACAAAGACTTTTGTAATAAAAAGTGCTTAAAATTAATCCTGAACCAAGACAATGAGGAGGCTAGACGAAGAAATTAAGGCAAAAGCATTCCAAAAAGAGGGTGCTGTGATAGAAAAGGAGCACACACCATACCGATTTTTATGTACAAGTGTATTCAAAAGGGGACCATTTGCAGTTCTAAGTTCAGAAAGTGTTGGGCGTACCATGACCAAATCAGCTAAGGGAAACACACCTGAGGAAAAAATACATTTATGAACCAAACACCCCAAAAAATACTCAATTCTGGCCCTAGGGAGCATCCCTCCCAACTGTAAATAAAGATCACAATAATGAGTTTGGTATGGAACGGACAAAAAAAACAACAAATATTATTATAAGCAGTGGACAAAACATTAAACTCAGTACAGTTGAGATGTACATACAAATAACACACATAATCAAAATAAGGAAGTAAAGAGCCAACCACAATTGATTTTTTCAGTCTCAAGGGAAAAGAAAGAGCGATATTTATAAAGAATACCCACTTTCTGATTTATCATTTTACTAACAGGTTAGATAGGGAATGAGTAAGACAGACTGGCATCAAGCCAAAGAAAAAATTACTCACCTTAGTAATTGTGTTTCTTCTAATGGAGTCTTGCTGTATTCTGACTTATTGCAGTTAGCCCCAGCACTTAAAACTGCTCCGGAGAGGATAAGAGTTAAATTCTATGCAGAGTGCACAAGCTCGGTTCAAACCTCTGGCTGCTGCACTTCAAAGTGTAACCGTCAGATTCTTACGAGCTAATACTAACTAACTAAACCCACTATGTGGAAATTGTAAAAATTTTACTAGCCAAATGGCAACCAAATATTTTGGATCCCCAAAAGACTCAAGTCGAGAAATACAAAATGAAAAACCAGGCAGTGAACACTTATGACTATTAAAATAACCAAACATAACCCACTCCTCCTCCCTAAAAAGGAGTGCCCAAATGCACCTCTGGGGTGCAATAATGCACCTGCCAGCCCACTTCCCAAAAAACAGGTTCTGAGAGGGGAGGCAGGAAGGGAGGTCAGAATACAGCAAGCCGTCAGTGTCAGGACCTTCCATAAACTTTTGCCTAGCTGAGGGCCGCCCACGACAACATACAATATCAGTGCCTATAAAATGTGGGTGACCTTCCCTCTCTCTTATCAGTTCCCCATAGGAGCTAAGCTTAGAGAGTCATTTAGCGAGAAGAACCAGGATACCACACAAGGAACAGGCACATAAGGAGAGGCTGGGACTGGTTACAGAAGACATAAAAAGCACAAATAACTATAGTTTCCATGAAGGCAGTGGAAAGAAAAAATTACTTACCTTAGTAATTGTGTTTCTACTAATGGAGTCTTGCTGTATTCTCACTATCTGCAGTTAGCTCCAGCCTTTAAACTGCCCCAGAGAACAAACGGTTAACTTCCTATGCAGTGCATAGAATACTGAGCTCGAGCTCGGTTGAGGTCTCTGTCTGCAGCCCTTTGAAACCCAACCGTTAGATTCTTACGAGCAAAAACTCACTAACTACCCTATGTGGAAATTGTAACATTTTTACTAGCCAACGAGAATAAGAGTTTTGGATTCCCAAGGAAGACTCAAGTCAGGAAACCCAAAACCAAAAACCAATTAAAAAAAACAACAACAATATAACAAAAACACCCACACAAAAAGGGGGAAGAGTGTGAAGAAGCACCTCTGGGGTACAACACTGCACCTGCCCACCCACTTCCCAAAAACCAGGTTCTGAGAGAGGAGCCAGGGAGGAAGGTCAGAATACAGCAAGACTCCATTGGAAGAAACACAATTACTAGGGTGAGTAATTTTTTCTTCAAACAAGAAGAAGTCTTGCTGTATTCTGACTCTGCAGACTACCAAGCAGTACCTCCATGGAAGAGAGAGAGAGAACCTACTTTGAGAATAGGCTCTGAAGTACTGCTGTGCCAAACCGAGCATCACTCCTAGCCTGGATATCCAGAGAGTAATGCTCGGTAAAGGTGTGGACTGTTTGCCAGGTGGCTGCTTGGCAAATTTCTAAGAGAGGGATATCCCTGGCAGCAGCCAGGGAAGCAGCTGTACCTCTTGTAAAGTGAGCCCTCAAGCCTGAAGGTGGAATCTTTCCCAGTTTCTCATAGCAGAATTGTATACAAGACACAATCCACCTGGCAACAGTTCTCTTGGTGGCAGGTTTGCCCTTTCCCACTTCTCCATAAGTGAGGAACAACTGGAGGGAATCAAACCTGTGACCCTTGGTATGCTCTATGTGGTAGCTAAGAGCTTTTTAACATCTAAACTGTGTAGCCTCCTCTCTCCTGAGGAAGAATGATCGGTGAAGAAGACACGGAGAGACCTAGACTGATTCAAGTGGAAGTCTGAAACCACTTTGGGCAAGAACCGTATACTGATTCTAAGGACCACTTTATCCCCAAGAAAGGATATAAAATCAGGTTTCACTGACAGGGCTTGCAATTCACTGATACGTCTGACAGAGGTAATTGCTACCAAAAACACAGTTTTCCAAGTCAAGTACTTTAGCTCTGCTGACATAGGCTCTAAAGGAGGTTGCATGAGTTGAGCAATGCAAACATTTTAAGTCCCAGGCAGGGGCAGGATCCCTAAAGGGAGGAAAGGTATGAAGCAATCCCTTGAAAAATTTACAGAACACAGGATGAGATGATAGTGAGGAAGACTTCCCCACCGACAGAAAAGCAGAAACAGCTGACAAGTGTACCTTGAGAGTAGCTGGTCTGAGGCCTAGGCCGTTCAGATGGACCATATAATCCAGAACTGTAGACAATTCAGCAGTATCTGGACAGATATGCTTCTTGGAACACCAAATGCTGAATCTCTTTAATTTGGAGTTATAGGTCTTTCTGGTGACAGGCTTTCGAGAGGCTTTGAGAATATCCAGAACCCCTTGAGACAGATGCAAATCTGCAAGCTCTAACTCTTCAAGAGCCACGCCTTGAGGTTGAGAGACCGCAGATTGGGGTACCAGATCCTCCCCTGAGTGGAGGTTAACAGGTTGTAATTCCTGGGAAGAGACAGGGGAAGATGGACTGCTAGAGACAGCAACAGGGGAAACAAGGCTGTCTGGCCCAGTCTGGAGCAATCAGAATCACTTTGCAAGGTTGTGACCTTATCTTGACTAGAACTTTGAACAGAAGAGGAAAAGGAGGGAAGGCATACAAAAATTTCCCTTCCCAGTTTAGAATCAGAGCATCCAGAGTGACTGAGCCCAAGACTGGGGGTCTGCAACAAAAGAGAGGAAGCTGGTGGTTGTCTGAGGCTGCAAAGGGATCTATCTCTGGAGTGCCCCACCTTGAAAAAATCACTTCCAACACCAGAGGTTCCAGGGACCATTCGAGATGGCCCTGGGAGATCCTGCTCAGTGCATCTGCTAGCACATTGTCCTTCCCTGGGAGGTGGACTGCTATCAGAGAGGTCCTCAGGGAATAAGCCAGGGACCACAATTTCATGGCTTCTGTGCACAAGGCCATGGACAGAGTGCCTCCCTGCTTGTTGATGTACCACATGGTGGTGGTACTGTCTGTCTGAGAAACCCAAGAAAAAAACCGGGCCCACTGGGTTTCGACACTGTAGTGAGTGTGGGGATGTCTTTGCGAAGGCTGATCCCCACACCACCTGTGTTTACTGTCTGAGGTTTGACCACCTCGATTCAGACTGCCAAATTTGTAAAAATGTCCCTAAGTCTACCCTGGAAAAGAGGTTAGGTACACTTAGGGATAGGGAGGGCAAGAAATCCGCTGACCCGGAAGGCCAGCCCGGTTCGGTTCCCACCGAACCAGAAGGAGTGCCCTCTGACCAGGGCGATACTTCTTCGGGCAAGAGGAGAGCCGATCCTGAGGGATCAGTTACTACAAAAAGAAAACGCAAAGAAAAATCGACCGGTTCGGATCCAGAGGTTCATGTTCCAACCACCAAAGAAATAGCCAGAGCGATTCGGATTGTTGAATCGCTTCGTCCAGTTCCGACCAATCCGGCGCCTCTTGGCAGGGGTTCAGTTCAGTCGGTTCCCCCGGTTCAAGATTATGCCCCTGAAGACTTTTATGAACCGGAGTTTGAAGACGAGGGGGATTTTGAAGAGGATGGTGATGATTATGAAAGTCTGGATGTGCCTGTGGAACTGGACATCTCCCCAGACAGACCTTCTGGTGTATCCCCTCCTAGGCTCTCTAAGTCCCTTCCCCACTATCTGTTTTACAGAAAGGTGGCTGAAACCCTCCAGCTTCCTATGGAGGAGGCTGTGGAGGATCAAGAGGAGCCTGATTTTGTTGAAATGATGGACATCCCAGAGTCCTAGAGACTGTCTATTCCCCTTCATAAGTCCTTTGGGAAGTAGATACAAAAAATTCTAAAGTCTCCTAATTCTTTATCTCCTGTTGACAGAAGGATGGACAAGAGGTATACTTTATCAGGCACACATACAGAGTTTTTCTACCAGCAATGCAGCCATGTTGGGGTCATGCAGGCTGCAGCCTGTGACAAGACAAATATTCTCTTGGCTTCACACCTCCTGGAAGATGGATGCCATGGCAAAGAAACAGTACATGGCATCCTCCTTGGGACTCAGGCAGGCTAACTATATGGCCTATACAGCCAGGTACCAGAAGTCCAGGTGGGACACTGTACTGGCACTGGCTAAGCAGGCCTCCCCCCAGTTGGCCAAGGAGCTGGAGGCAGTGGCTGCTGATGGGATTGAGGCATCAAAGGTACAATTTCATGCTGCTGTGGACTCCAATGATGTGTCATCAAGAGTCATGGCTACATCTGTGGCTCTTCGGAAGATGGCTTGGCTCAGATGTACTAGCCTCTCACAGGACACCCAGGCTAAGGCCATGGATGGAGGTAGTAAGCCAGGGACTGGTTCTCAGTTTCAAAAATTTTCCGAAAATGAGAGCCAGATCTTTTCCACCTGCAAACATCTCAGAAACTCTTGCTCTGGAGGCAGAGGTTTCATCTCAACTGGCCATAGGGGCCATAAAGAGAGTTCCTACCCTACACAGGGACAAAGGTCTGTACACCAGGTACTTCCTTACCCTAAAAAAGTCAGGGGAGTGGTGACTCATCCTAGACTTAAGATACCTGAACAAACATCTTTTAAAACCAAAATTCAAAATGATGACTCTAGGAACAATTCTTCCCTCTCTACAGCCAGGGGACTGGCTAGCCTCCCTGGACCTAAAAGATGCCTACTTTCACATTCCCATCAGGTGCTCCCACAGAAAGTACCTCAGTTCAAATTGCCCTCAGGCCATTATCAGTTCAAAGCAATGCCCTTTGGTCTAACATCAGCTCCAAGGGTATTCACAAAGTGCCTAGCAGTAGTAGTGGACTTCTTGGATTTCAATTTTTCCATATCTGGATGACTGGCTCATTGTGGGTCAAGTCAGATCAGATCTGCAAGTGACCCAGCAAGTACTCACTTCCCTGGGATTTCTTCTCAATCTTCCCAAGTCAGTTCTCGAGCCTGTACAGCTTCTCACCTTTATAGGAGAAGAGCTGGATACTGTCAAAGCAAGAGCTTTCCTTCCCCTGGAAAGGGCAACAGCCATTATACAGCTGGCTTCTTCCTTCTGCCTTCTAGTTTCTTGACCAGCAAGGCACTTCCTCCAACTTTTGGGCCACCTGGCAGCTTCCACAGCAGTGGTCCAAAGTGCCAGGTTTCAGATGAGGGACATTCAGTTCCATCTGAGGGCATTTTGGTCCCAAAGGAAAGATCCTCTTACCAAATTAGTTACAGTTACTCAGACTCTAATCCAGGCCCTTCAGTGGTGGCAGGATTTGGACATTTTAAGGCAAGGAATTCTATTTGTCACTGAGACTCACTGTGTGGTCCACACCACGGATGCTTCCCTATTGGGATGGGAAGCCCATCTGGGGGCTCTCACAGCCCAGGGACTGTGGTTCCCTCAGGAATCCCTCCTTCATATCAATCTCCTGGAACTCAGGGCAGTTTTTCTGGCCCTGCAAGCTTTCTCTCAGTCAGTGCAGAACAAGGTGGTTCAGGTCAGGACGGACAACACCACCACCACCATGTGGTACATCAACAAGCAGGGAGGCACTCGGTCCATAGCCTTGTGTACGGAAGCCATGAAATTGTGGTCTCTAGCTTATTCTCTACAGACCTCCATGGTGGCAGTCCACCTCCCAGGGAAGGACAACGTGCTAGCAGATGCACTGAGCAGGATCTCCCAAGGCCATCACGAATGGTCTCTGGACCCTCTGGTGTTGAAAGTCTTCTTTTCAAAGTGGGGCACTCCAGAGATAGATCTCTTTGCAGCCCCAGACAATCACCAACTTCCTCTGTTTTGTTGCAGACCCCCAGTCTTGGGCTCAGTCCCTCTGGATGCTCTGATTTTGAACTGGGAAGGGGTATTTCTGTATGCCTTCCCTCCTTTTCCTCTTCTGTTCAAAGTTCTAGTCAAGATAAGGTCACAACCTTGCAAAGTGATTCTGATTGCTCCAGACTGGGCCAGACAGCCTTGTTTCCCCTGTTGCTGTCTCTAGCAGTCCATCTTCCCCTGTCTCTTCCCAGGAATTACAACCTGTTAACCTCTTTATGTCTGCCCTCCCTTTCCTCTACTCTTCAAATTTCTGGTCAAGATAAGGTCACAACCTTGCAAAGTGATTCCGATTGCTCTGGGCTGGGCCAGGCAGCCTTGGTATCCTCTGTTGCTGTCCCTAGCAGTCCATCTTCCCCTGTCTCACGCCAGGAATTACAACCTGTTATCCTCCTCTCAGGGGAGGATTTAGTACCCCAATCTACGGTCCCTCAATCTCAAGGCATGGCTCTTGAAGAGTTAGAATATGCAGACTTGCATCTGTCCCAAGGGGTTCTGGATAGTTTCAAAGCCTCTCGAAAGCCTGCCACCAGAAAAACTTATAACTCCAAATGGAAGAGATTCAGCATTTGGTGTTCCAGGAGGCACATATCCCCAGACACTGTTGATTTGTCTATAGTCCTGGATTATATGGTTCATCTTAATGGCATAGGCCTCAGACCAGCTACTCTCAAAGTACATTTGTCAGCTGTTTCTGCTTTTCTGTCAGTGGGAAAGCCTTCTTCACTGTCATCTTACCCTGTATTCTGTAATTTTTTTAAGGGATTGCTTCATACCAATCCCCCCTTTAGGGATCCTGCTCCTGCCTGGGATGTGAATGTTTGCTTTGCTCAGCTTATGCAACCTCCTTTTGAGCCTATGTCCTCAGCAGAGCTTAAGTACTTGACTTGGAAAACTGTGTTTTTGGTTGCTATTATCTCTGCCAGACTTATCTGTGAATTGCAAGCCCTGTCAGTAAAGCCTGACTTTATTTCATTCCATAGAGATAAAGTGGTCCTTAGAACCAATATGAGGTACTTACCCAAAATGGTTTCGGATTTCCATTTAAACCAGTCTATGTCTCTTCCTGTATTCTTCACTGATCATTCTTCCTCAGGAGAGAGGAGGTTACACAGTTTAGATGTTAAAAGAGCCCTTAGTTACTACATAGAATGTACAAAGGGTCACAGGTTTGACTCAAGGCCTCCAGTCGTTCCTCACTTATGGGGAAGTAGGTAAGGGCAAACCTGCCACCAAGAGAACTACTGCCAGGTGGACTGTATCCTGTATACAATTCAGTTATGAGAAACTAGAAAAAATTCCACCCTCAGGCCTGAGGGCTCATTCCACTAGAGGTACAGCTGCTTCTCTGGCTGCTGCTAGGGATATTCCTTTGCTAGAAATTTGCCAAGTAGCCACCTGGAAAACAGTCCACACCTTTACCACGCATTACTCTCTGGATACCCAGGCTAGGAGTGATGCTTGGTTTGGCACAGCAGTACTTCAGAGCCTATTCCCAAAGTAGATTCTGTCCCTTCCCCATGGAGGTACTGCTTGGTAGTCTGCAATTTTCAGAATACAGCAAGACTTCATGTTGTTTGAAGAAAAAATTACTCACCTTAGTAATTATGTTTCTTCTAATAGAGTCTTGCTGTATTCTGACCTCCTTCCCTGACTCCCCTCTCAGAACCTGTTTTTGGGAAGTGGGTGGGCAGATGCAGTGTTGCACCCAAGGGGTGTCTTCAGCACACTTCCTTTTGATGTGGGTGCTTTGTGTATTTAGTAATCTTTTCATGCTTTACTACCTGTTTTTTTCGTTTTTGGGTTTCCCGACTTAAATCTTCTTTTGGGAATCTAAAAACTTTTGTCGCCAGTTGGCTAGTAGAAATTTTTAATTTCCACATATACAGGTCAGTGAGTTTAAGCTCGTAAGAATCTGACGGTTTGGTTTCAAAGCACTGCAGACAGAGTCTTCAACCAAGCTCGAGCTCAACGTTCTATGCCCTGCATAGAAATTTTACCCTCTACTCTCCAGGGCAGTTCAAGTGCTGGAGCTAACTGCAATTGTCAGAATACAGCAAGACTCCACTGGAAGAAACATAATTACTAAGGTGAGTAATTTTTTCTTCTTCGCACATCAAGGGTATGGAGCAATTCATCACCCAGGATAATACACTGTTAGTGTAATGGTCTGGTTTAAAGTTAAATCAGACACCACCTTAGATAAAACATGAGGATTCGGATGCAGTGCCACACTCCCTTTGTGAAAAATCAGGTAGAAGCGGATACTCATAAGAGCCTAATGCTCAGAAATCCATCTGGCTAAAGCAAAAGCAACCAGAAAAAGCACAATCAGTGAAAGGAAGCATAGTTCACAAACTGCAGCAGGCTCAAAAGGAGACAAAGTCAAGTTCTCAAGTACAAAATTTAGGTCCCATTGCTGAACCGGTTTAGGGAACCAGCTATATCCTCACAAGCCAAGTGTGCAGGTGGAGGGACTGGAGGTCCAGGTGGACCACGGTTCCCCAGTCCTAAGACACAGGGATAGCTGAAGGGGTGGTTCCACAGTCAGGTGCGGTAGAAGTGGAAACCATACCTGGTGAGGCTGGTGTGGAGGGTCAGTATTAGGCTGGCCTCCTGTAGAGGAACCTCCCCCTCCAGGAGAGGGACAATGTGTTTCGCTGGAAAAAAATCCAGGCATTGGAGCGAGTGTGCAGAAATGCAGCAGTTTTGCATTGTGTAGGCATGCAAAAAGGCTTAACTCTAGACAACCCCATCTTATAAAAAGGTTGTTTACCATGGAGGTCAGTAGTTCCCAAGAGTGGGACCAACTTAGCCTGTCCACTAAGATGTTTTGAACTCCTGGGAGGCAAATGGCTGTCAAATGCAGGCCATTAGAGAATGCCCACTGCCATGCTCTCATTGCTTCTCTGCACAGAGGGTATGAGTTCGTAACCAGTTGTTTGTTAATATAGTGCATCACACTAACATTTTCTGTTCGTATCAACAGAGGAAGTGGAGAGAGATGCCCTTCGGAGACCTGGAGCCCAAGAAGAACAGGCCTCATCCCAAAAAAATTTGATGTGGAGATCTGAATCCTGGCCTGTCCACAAGCCCTGGGTCTGGTACAGGCCCAAAAGGGCACCCACCTCTTTCCAGAGGCATCCATTGTGAGGATGTGCTCCAGAGTTGGGGAAAAGAAGGGAACACCCTGCAGTAAGTGCAGAAGTACCATCCATCACAGCAGAGACTTTCTTAGCAGGGACGTGACAAGGATCATATGTTCCAATCTGCCCATCAGTTAGTCCCACTGCACCTGAAAAATCCACTCAAGTACTCTCATATGCAAGTGTGCAAATGAAACGGTTACAATGGCAGCTGCCATAAGGACCAGGAGGTAGAGCATAGTCCTAAAGGACACACAGTGTGATGCCTGTGCATGAGCCAGGCCTGGGCAATCAGGGCTTCTACTCAGTTCTGGGGCCATCATGTACCATCCACTGCTGTGTCCAGTACCACTCCAATATACTGAGGGTGCTGGCATGGAGTGAGAACAGATTTTGGTACAGTGACCATGCTACCCAGATGCTCGAACAACTGCTGTGTCAGAGATACTGAGTGCTGGATCCACTTTCCTGGACGGGTCCAACAGGACCCAGTCATCCAGGTAGGGGAAGACAAAGTCTGTGCCTCCAGAAGGCTGCTGCCACAACCGTGAAGCATTTGGTAAACACCTGCAGTGCTGAGGAGAAGTCAAAGGGCAAGACTCGGAACTCAGAACGGCAGTTCTCTAGGGTGAGCCTCAGGTACTGCCTGTGGCACGTTCCGATTCCGGTATTTTATTTATTTATTGATAGCTAGAATTACAAATACCTTTGAACCACAGGTTCTTTTACAAAGGTTCTGCGTCAAGACTAGAGCAGGAACCATATAAAAACAGTGGCTACAATTCAACATGGTTACAATTAAATGAGGTTACAGCACAGTATGGTTACAAGAAGTATTCAGTGAGAGGCAGGCAAGTGAAAGCATCAAGTGTTCGACTGCAGTCAGAGAACTACCTGTGTCACATCAAGTGCCAACAGAAGATTGTGTGGGCTGGATGGGAAAGGAGAGAGAGGGAGAGAGGTGGGAAAAACCGGCTTACAAAGCCACAATATGGATAAGGAGTGACGAGGGTGCGAGGATAGTGGGGAGAGAAGAGGAGAACAGCTTCCAGCTAGGGGGTATGAAGGTGAGCATCCTTCATATTTACAGTACAAAGCCAGTCTCCTTTCTGCAGGAGGGGAACGGGAGCCTAAAGAGACACCCTCTGAAACTGTTTGGGTTCAATGAATTTGTTCAAGGCTCTAGAGGTGCAACATGGGGCGCAAGTCTCCTGTGGCTTTTGGGACCAGAAAGTAGGAGTAAAACCCCCTGTTCCTTTCCCTGGGAGGAGCCGGCTCAATGGCTCTTTTTTTTTTTTTTGTACTTTCTGTTTATTGTCATTTTAATAAAAAATAACAATACAGCAGACAAAAACTCATGCAGGAACCCACATTTAAAACAGACAGAATACTATCACCTTAAGGATTAATGGAAAAAAACAAAATGGCATTCTTATCCTGCACTCTGGTACAAGAGGAAATGGGGGAAACCTATGAATTTTACAGTCTGAAATATAAACAGTTCCCTTAATACCAGCTGCTTAAATAGCTGGGATGAAGTCCATTAGAGAGAAGTAAAATGAGAATTACAAGCACTAACTAGAGTGCTGATATCAAAGGCTCTAAAGAGGTTCCTTGCAAGACACAGCAGTCAAATGAAAAAATTAAACATAAGCTTGCAACATCCAGCTCATATATATTATATACTAATACAACATTAGGTATGATTAACTATCAGAACACCACCAACATGAGTTGGGTTATCTGAACCTGTGAGGGCAGATCAAAGAATATGTTTTAAAGTCCCAGAATAAGGAACTTCAAATAACCCAAAGTTCTGAAGCAGAGCTGCGGCTGCTAGTCCCATATTAAGAATGACACATCAACATAAACAGTACTGTCCCATACATTAGCAGCTCAAGTAATGCCCCCACAGAAAAATGCCCATAAATAATTATCCAAACCCAGCAAAACATTTAAACAGGGAAAGAGACATGCAATTCGCAGTCAGGCAGCCATCTTCCTGTTCTGGGTCCCACTCCATGGAATCAGTCAGGGGTTCTAATGGCAAATTCCGACTCCGTTCTTTCCAGCCATCGACTGGCATCATTAGGGTCCGAAAACTGCCAGGTCCTGCCTCCCCAAATATAATTCAGAGCCGAGCAGGCAAAAGGAATGAGTGGACGATGCCCAAAGCCCGAAGGCACTGCCGCACTGCATCAAATTATGTCCTCCTTGCCCGCATTTGGAAAGATAGGTCAAGAAATACCTTCACGTCCTGATCTTGTATTTGAAGAGGATAGGTGGCTCTCTCTGCAGATAATAACGGATCCCTCATCTCCTGGCATGTGCTATGGTCCAGTACCGTCCAAGGCTGGTTAGGAGTAGCAGGCTGCACTAGAGAGTTTATACAACAGGCCCTCCAGACCTGAGCCCACTCGAAGCCCTCCAGAACTTCCAAATTATCACTCATCCATTCCTTTACAAAACTCAGCAAATTGGTGCCTTCCGGAATACATAGATACATAGACAGTGTCGGCAGATAAGGGCCTATGGCCCACCCAGTCTGCCCATTTGAGCTTGTAAGTTCAGTTTGTTTTTCTAGAAGTCTGTTGCACCTTACCCCTGACCTCCAGAATTCCTTTATGTCTATCCCATGCATTCTTAAATCCAGTGATTGTTTCAGCCCCCACCACTTCCTCTAGCAGGGTGTTCCACTTGTCCACCACCCGTTCTGTGAAGAAATTCTTTCTCATGTTTCCTCTGAATCGTCCTCCCTCCAACTTCATCCCATGCCCTCTAGTCCTGGAACATCTTTTTCACTTAAAAATAGTGTTTTCCTGCACCCTGTTCCTCCCTGTAAGATACTTGTATGTCTCTATCATATCCCCCTCTCCCTCCTCTCCTCCAGGGAGTACATGTTCAGTTCCTTCAACCTGTCTTCATAGGACTTGTGATGCAATCCATGCACCATCTTTGTTGCCCTCCTCTGAACCTTCTCTACCCTGTCTATGTCCTTACGTAGGTATGGTCTCCAGAACTGTACACTGTACTCCAGGTGGGGCCTCACTAGTGTCTTGTATAGCGGAATTATGACCTCCCTTTTCCTGCTGGTGATGCCCCTGCCTATACATCCCAGCATCCTATTTGCTTTACTTGCTGCCTTGTCACACTGTTTCCCTACCTTGAGGTCATCAGAGATGATAACCCCAAGATCCCTTTCCTGCTCGGTGCATGCTATATCCTCACCCCCAACTGATATATTGTGCCAGGGTTTTGTGCCTCCATGCATTATCTTGCACTTCTTTTGCACTGAATTTCAACTGCCAAACCCCTGACCATTCTTCAAGTTTCTGCAGGTCGCTTCTCATTCTGTCTACACCCTCTGGTGTGTCTACTCTGTTACAGAGCTTTGTGTCATCAGCGAACAGTGAAATTCTGCCTTCTAGGTCCTGTGCCATGTCACTGATGAAGATGTTGAATAGGACCGGTCCCAGCACTGACCCCTGTGGTATCCCACTGGTCACTCTTCCCTCTGTGGAGTGACAGCCATTTACCACCACCCTCTGTGTCCTGACACCCAGCCAGTTACCTACCCACCACACTACTGTCCTGCCCACACCCATATTCCCCAGTTTGTGTAATAGTCTTCTATGTGGCACAGTGTCAAAGGCCTTGTTGAAGTCCAGATAGGCCATGTCCACTGCCCTCCCCTGATCCACCTCCCTAGTCACCCAGTCAAAAAATTCAACGAGGTTGGTCTGACATGACCTCCCCCTGGTGAAACCATGCTGCCTTGGGTCCTGTAGTCCATTGACAACCAGATGTTCCACCAATCTCTCCTTCAGTAGTGCTTCCATGATCTTCCCCATTACCGAGGTGAGGCTGACTGGTCTGTAGTTCCCTGCTTCCTCTTTGTTCTCACTTCTGTATAAGGGGCTTGATGGCTTCTCTGTAGTTAAGAGCCATCTGACCTGGGCAGCGGGTGCCCATGGAGCTCTCCCGTCTCAGGTTCACCACTGGGATGTGGGCTGTGCCCTTGGAACCCCCACCATCTCTGCGAGCATGGAGGGGAATTTTTTTTTCTTATACTGTCCCTGGCGGAGTCCGGACCACAAGGCAACGTAGTGCCGTGACTCCGCCCCCAAGGCATACACCGCATTGCTACGTGCTGCTACCCCCAACCACCGCCAGAGGTTGCTTGATGAGCTAACGCTCCCCTAAGCCCACCCCAGAAAGAGCCATCCTACGGATGCTTGATCTCTTCCCTCCCCTGCCAACCCCCGATAGCCCAGGCTCGCTTCTGAACCCAGGTTGCTGGTGTGGCATCCAGCGCCTCAACCCTCAGCGCCACCAGGCCGGCAGGTTCCCAGTTTATAGGCAATTTAACCACATTAGGTTGTAATCTGTAATGTTGTTCAGTACCTATCTCACCAGTTATGTTATAGACGTGGCTGAGGGCAGTTAAAAATTTGGAAGGTCAGTATAAATGATTTTTAGAGACTCTACCTTGGGCCAAAAGTTCTACAGCTACGTCGCAGTTGATACATGCGGGTTGCATGGGTCCCAATATTTAATTGGTCGAACTGATAAAACAGGCAACGGTTTTCTAACAATAGTTATGTATGTAACCATGTCTAGCTCCGAGGTGTATTTGGTCTTTAAGTATCGAATGTTTGGTATAACATATTTTAGTATTTCCCCAATGAGTACCTCTTTGATAGGTGTTTTAAACATCCTTGGTAAGTGAACATATCTCAAAATGAATGTATACCCTATCATGGATTCTTTTTGATGTAAGTTTTGCGTGCAAAATTTATAAATAACAGAAAGAAAAAAAAAAAGGTTTGAACTGCTATGTAGGAGCTCCTCTAAAAGGCAACTGCTCTAGAAGCTGGCTCTCTGGCGCCCCAAGACCAGGTTGTTTTATTCAAGTTGAAACCATCTCATAGTTCTTTTCTGAAGCAGAGATCCCTCAACAAGGACAGCTGTCCCAGAAGGTAATGCAAATGAAGTAGAAGATGCACAGGGGATCTGAGTGAAGTTCCAGTGCATGGCCCTTTTCCACTACTCCTAGGACCAATTCATCTGTTGTAGTCTCCCTCCCTGTTCTGTAGGTGAAGTGAGCTCCTTCCTCCAACTTGCACCCCTAGTGGCTGCCGTGGAGGTGGAGGAAGTGGGGAGTCAGAAGGTGCCAGGGGCTCCCCGTGAACCTAAACACATGGGGGACTTGAAGTGGCCACAATGGGCAGCAGGACCACAACCTCTGCAACAGTAAGCCTCGGCGAACACTTGGCTCAGCTAACCCACACAGCTGTCTAAGAGCTGTGTTGGGCCTGGATCCGGCTCACATTACACTGGTCACAGCTCCAAGATCACCTTCACAACCTCAACAGTCACTGACGAAATCTTCTGCAAGACCACTGACAGCTAATGCGACTCCCAGGCTCGATTCTGCAAACCTTAACTGCCCAGTTCGAGAGATCTCAGCCCTAAAAGAGGACAATTTGCGAAAAAAAGAACTGAGCAAACTCCTTGCAGTTAGCAGATGGAACAGCTGCTCCAGACAGGCTAGATGCAAAATCCCGTCCACCGCCCAGAACAGCTTAGCTTGTCGGTTCCTCCCGACTGTAATCTCCTTAGACACAAGGTCTGCCTTTTTATGGGAGACTGCCTTTTGATATTCATTGTAGTGAATATTCAAAGCCAGTTTGTCTTTCTGGGACCTGGATCTCCTCCAACATCATTACAACTTCCACCCCTTTGTTTTCGTCTACCTCAGCTTGCGGTCAAATCACGGCAAGCCAAAATATGAAACTAATGAGCGTACATGGACTTGTGCTACAAGGTCAAAAGCTGTACCAACAGCCCTATTATAGGTCACC
The DNA here is from genome assembly GCA_016271365.2 of Neoceratodus forsteri. Taxonomy (NCBI): domain Eukaryota; kingdom Metazoa; phylum Chordata; order Ceratodontiformes; family Ceratodontidae; genus Neoceratodus; species Neoceratodus forsteri. Next base: position 75,564,803 of record CM028133.1, on the reverse strand, counting down.
ACCTGCTTCCTCCATACCCCCAGCACATAATGCCATCATACCCGAGGTGTTCAGTATCACCCTAAATCCATCTAGCCTCAGTCCTCTCAAAGGGCAGCATATGACCATCTCCACAGGGTGTGGACTACAGAGGGGTGCCCAGAAATCAAACCTGATACAACCATCTGACTAATGATCTAATATCAACATGCCATTCACTTCATGCTATCAAATTTGGTAATCTAAACTGTGAAATGTGACTGCGCAAATTACATTTCGTGGTTATGAGCTGCTAGCATGACTTGAATGATATACTGGTATAAGGGGGGAAAAGATGGAAATACACTCTCAATCGAAGAGTAGAATTGTTCATTACAATGAAAACTGTCCTGCATCATGTGTGTACAAACAAATGCAATTGTGGATAAAACATTCTTGCAAGAATTACTATTATTAATGGAAGGATTAGGCATTTTGCTGTCAAAAATCAGAAATAACAGTGCCATATTTTTGGAAGGGGGAGGAATGGAGGTTTTCAATGATCCAATTACAAATGCCCCAAAAATGCATGGTTCATACTGATCTGTAACAAAATGTTAACATTTATATGTGTATCGGAACCCATGATAAATATCACCACTTCATCAACACATTCATAATACAAGCAACACAAGGAACATCTGTCAAAAAGACCGCTGTTTGCTACTCTGTTGCAAACATGTTACAAATCCCAGATGTAAGCAATAAAACACAACAGGGTGTGCATGGAACAGATTTTACTGCATGGCCAGGGGTGTAATAAGGTACGAGGCCTTGGCAGAGTGCCTTTAGCCCCTGGCGTGCAGTAAAATCTGTTCCATACACACACCTGGAGTGTCTTATTGTGCTTATAAAACGGCATTTCTTTTTAAAATTTTCATAGTTAGAAAAAAAATCATTTTTTATATTAAAAAGATTTGCATATGTGGAGTTATGATGAAAGAGTCCTTCCACGTATCACAGTATGAGGTCATTGGTTTGTTGATAGCATGGCAGGAATAGGAGAAGTGGTAGTCAGCACCCTAGTAACCTGTCTGGTTGTGCGAAGACACTCATCCCTATTTAAAAACCCTCGCAATCTCTTGAACCTACGGTAGGCTGCCCTCTTTTCCCTCACCACTCCCTCACCTCCCTAGTCCACCAGCATGGACTCCTAGATCTACCACCCTTGCACAGGACCTGGTCACCTCCTGTAGGCCACTCCTGATGATTTGCCACCATCTGTCTGCATCCATGCCCTGCTGAATCCCAATCAAGTGGTCCCTGAGGATGTGTCCCATGTGCACGAAGTCTGTCCCTCTAAAGTCAACCAGTCTAGTTTTTGTGTGATCCCTCCCACCTCCCAGGTGTAGTACAAACTAGACCGTGTCATGGTCATTTCCAGCCAATGGGTCCCCCACCTCGAGCTCCCGAACTAGGTCACTGTCAGCCAGAACAACATCCAGGATACGGCCACTCCGTGTCGGGTCAATGACTTGTTACACAAGAAATGCGTCGTGAAAGGCGTCCAACAGTTTCTGTTCCCTGGCCACCGGGGATGTTATGGTTCCCCAGTCAGTTGTTGGCATGTTTAGGTCCCCTAATATCACCACCCCTTCCCCCTCCCAACAACAATGGTCCTTAAGGTTAGCTAGCAGACAATCCTCCAGATCATCAGCCAGCCCAGGGGGGTGGTAGACCACCCCCATCTTGACGCCCTGCCCCCCGGGGTCCTCATGGTGACCCACAAGGCTTCCACGCTGTCATCTGATTTCTCTGCTTTGCATAATCGTATGCCATCCTGGACGAACAATGCCACCCCCCCCCCCGGCTCTGTCCTTTCTGAGCACCGTATACCCGATGAGGTTAAGGTCCCATTCATGCCTGGGTGTGGCCCATGTTTCGGTGACGACCGCAACGTCGACTTGCCTATCCACCAGCACTGCCTGGAAATCTGGCATCTTGTTGCCCAAGCTCCTGGCATTTATCAGGACCACTCTCCAAACCCCACCCTTGTTCCCGTTTCTCACCCCAGAGACTACATTCCTCTGTGCCCTTGCTGTCCTAAGTCTACTTCTCATCACCCCATTGTGGGGCCCGCAAGATTCTTCCTCGCATCCCCTCCCTTCCCCCTTCACAAGTTTAAACCCCATCTATCCAGCATGAAATTGGTCAGTCTCTGCTTCAGATCCTCCCCCTCCTCAGTTGAGATGAAGCCTATCCTTTCCATACAACCCCTCATCTTCCCAAGTTGCTCCCCAGTCCCCCACTACCCCATATCCCCGAGCTTCACTCCATGCCTTCAGCCACTCGTTAGCCTTCAGAATTTTCTGTTTGTTTTCCAAGCTGGCCCTAGGCACAGGCAGGATCTCCAAGAAGGATACCGCAGAGCCATTGGCATGGCAGACCCTGGCCAGTTCCTGGAACCTAGCCTGAATCTCCAACACACTGTCTCCTGCAGTATCACTGGTGCCCAGGTGCACCAAGATATCAGGAGAGCCTCCCCCGACCACGCTAGGGAATAGATCACATGCTCTGCCTTGTGTACCATCAACCCAGAGATGCTCTTGACCCAAACAGAACAAGGTTCTTTCCCTCCCTGCCCTTCCCACTGTATACCCCTAATCATAGAGTCCCTCAGCAGGACCACCCTAACACTTCCGTTTGCCTCTGGAACACCTCTGCCGGGCACCCCTCCAAACCTAGCTGAACCATCTATCCCAGGCTCCCCGCCCCTCAGCCCCTTCAACATTAGCACCCTCTGTCAGATTGTGTTTCTTTTGCATGGCTTCCCCGAGATGCCTGAGGTTGTTTCCTGCCTGCTCGTTGTACCTGCCCTTCCAAATTAGATGCACTTGTCCCCAGCTGGGTGCTTCCATTCATCTCTTGCTCCATCTGTCCACTCTCCTTTACCCAAGCCCACTCTGCTGCCACCCCGCTCCCATGTTCTACCCCCTTATCCTGCACATTCCTGTCTGTCACTCTTATGGCCCCTGGATGCCTCCTCTCTAGCATGTTTGCAGGCTGGCTCTGTGTCTGCCCCTCCACGGACCCCACTCTGCCCCTTCCCCTGGACCCTGGGTGCCCAAGGACCTCACTATGGGGTGCTCCCAAGGTTTCCTTCCCCAAACCATCCACCTTCCCTGCTCTTGGGGGTCCTTTTCCCAGGTCACCCACCTTCCCCCCACCACCCCCTTTGGTTGTTCCTCACAAACATCCCCCTCCAGCACCCTCTCCTTCAGGGGGTCAAGTGGCGCAAATCTATTTGTTTGCAAAATACCATTGCTGCTATTGCTTCTACTGGCAGAGTCCACTATTGAAGACTGACCCAGAGACTTAGGCGACAGCCTTCATTTACCTGGGCCTACTACCTGCCACTGCGCCCCACCTCCACTGTCTCCCTGCCTCCTGAACCAATACCCCACTTCCCACAGCCACCTGATATTCCCCCTCCAATCCCCCTCTCCCAAACGAGGTCCAAATCCCTCAAGCCGTAGCCCCAGATCCTGTGCCGCTCCCACCCCCTCCACCGCTGCTTGTTCCCCTGACCATCTGCCCCCTCCCACCAGCTCACCTCCCTCTTGCACAGCCCTCCCCACAGCCACCTTATGTCCTCCCTCAGCTGTGTGAGCTGTTTACACACCAAGCACCCTCCCTTCATCCAGGCCCAACTGAGAACCATGGCTGCCCCACATCCTCTGCACCCAACCATCCTACCAAAGAGGCCATACCCCTGGCCTTCCCACCTTTTACCTATCCATATCTAGGTCAGATAACAACACCACTGCTGACAATAGCTGGCGTATACTCTTTCACACAAAAACTTTAGATCATTTATACACACCCCACCTCCAACACCCCCTCCACAATTTTGAAAAACCATGCTGCAGCACTACCCAAAGCAGGACCTCCTAACAGCCCACTCACAAGCCTCAAGAATACCAGAGCTTGGCTCCAATTGCCCCCTGTTGTCGATCTATTCAATGCACAACTCAAAACTATACAGTCACCTTTCTAGTCCCTTGTATCCAGAGTTCTGTTATGCAGCCAAGGCTGTCTGTGAGTCACCTCCTCTTTGGTTAAGATCCATGGACAGTTCAAGCAATCATGGTGATTTAATTAGGTGTCCAATGAACCATCAGCCCAGGCAATCGGGGTGATTGAATTTGGTGTCCCAATGATCAGTCAGCCCAGGACCTCCGGTACATCCACAGACCTTCCACAAACAGAATCCCTTGGGAGTGCTCCACTGGCCCTGCAACCAGCTCTCCTGCCCCCCAACAGTTCTCAACGGCCCTTCAACAGCCTGTTCCCCTGCCAATCAGCCTCATTGTCCCGGCCCGGTCACTCCCACCTCCTCCTTCATAGGCCGATCCACTTGTTAGTTCAAATGCTCTGCCTCCCACAGGCATTTAACAGAGGCCAGGGACGGGAGGGTGGGCGTGACTAAATCAAGCCCACAGATGCAAGGTCTCCTTCTGCCGCTGACCCTGCCTCCATAAGACCAGCTGCCCGCTGTGCGCTCGTGATACAGCTCCTCTGTTGCTGCTTTACTGCTCCCTTGTAGCGCAGAGCCGCCTGGGATTACAGTCCTTTCTCTGCAGCACCTCACTGTCTCCAGTCTTCCCTGACCGCCGATGTGGTCCACCTCCTCCTCTCGAACGCAGCAGCTATAGCTCCCTTGTCGGTTCGACTTTTTAAAGCTGGTGCCCTGCAAGCTGATTCGCGGCTCTGCTTATGCCCCTTGACAACTGGCGGCTCAGTGTGGGGCTTCTGATTTGCTAGCAGTGCAAGCCTAGCAAATCAAGCCCACAGAAGCAAGGTCTCCTCCTGCCGCTGGACCTGCCTCTGTAAGACCAGCCGCCCGCTGTCCGCTTGTGATGTTGCTGCTTTGTTGCTCCCTTGAAGCGCATGGCCACCCACGATTACAGTCCTTTCTCCACGGTGCCTCACTGCCTCCGGAGTCTTCCCCAACCACCGATGCAGTCCACCTCCTCCTCCGCTTGAACACAGCAGCTGTAGCTCCCTTGTCAGTTTGGCTTTTTAAAGCTGGCGCTCTGGGAGCCGATTTGCTGCTCTGCTTGTGCCCCCTGATGACTGGCTGCTCAGTGTGAGGCTACCGATTTGCTAACAGTGCAAGCCTAGCAAATCAAGCCCACAGATGCAAGGTCTCCTTCTGCTGCTGGCCTTGTCTTCGTAAGACCAACCACCCGCTGTCTGCTCATGATACAACTCCTTTGTTGCTGCTTTGTTGCTCCCTTGTAGTGCACAGCCGCCCAGGATTACAGTCCTTTCTCCACGGTGCCTCTCTGCCTCCGGAGTCTTCTCCGACCGCCGATGCAGTCCACCTCCTCCTCCTCCGCTGGCACGCAGCAGCTCAAAACATATGAAGGCTGAATGATTAACTTTTAGTATTTCCAAAGCCAACTATACATATTTTTTTTTTATTTGGGGGAAAGAGTGAAGTGTAGCCTCCTAATCTGATAGACAATGTGTGTAACGGGAATCACCATCTGCCAGTTACGTTGTATATAATTTTGATATAAATATTCGTTTTAGAATTCTGCTTGTGAAACATGGCAGTCAGCACAAGGCATCATGCTACCTAGGATTTTAAAAGAAAAAAAATGTTCTGCCCTTGCTTGCTGGAACAGATGTTCTGGGGAGAAAAAAGCTGACTTCCTGGAAGTAAAGTAAAACCAGGTTATAAAACAATCCACTGCTTTGAACCCAGGCAGCTTGTTGATAAATATTAATTTTTACAGCGTATCAAGAGGGAAGCAGTTTCTGATAGAGACCTGTGAAAATTCACCCAGCTATGGGAAGTGTTTCCAGGATGTTTCTCTGAAAGATTAAAGGGATAATTCTGACCTGTCATAAAGCTCGCTCTGTGGCTCACTAATTAGGGAGTATATATTTTTTTTTTTAAGTGGAATGTTTAGCAGTGTGCAGGGGCATGTGAATGATCAACTAATTACAGGACTAAGAGTGACCTCATGACAGCAGCCCAGAGCTGTGACATCACAAGATGGGAGGGATATTTTGGCCTCTGATATTATAAAGATGACTGGAAGAATGGACACTTGTACTTCTGGACTCCTAAGAGACACTTCTGCCAAGACTGGTAATTCCAGTGTAAACCTTTACCAACTGAAACGGAGTTAAAACTAGTTAATTCAGTCACAAGGTACTCTGTTTTGTACTTGTCCATTTCTTTCTGACTGTAACCATTATGTATATATGTTTCGTTTGATGTACTGTATTTATTTACTGTTTTTAGTTCAAGTAAATTTGGTTTTCTTTAAACCTGTCTGAGACGCTTTCTAATTTTGAGTGTGAAAGGTGGAACAGTCTTAATATTCTAACACAACTGTCAAATGCTTATTGTGTCACCTTATGCAGCTACGCTAACAAGGATCTGTGTAAAGCTCCAGCAAGGTAGGAAAAATACCAGCATCTCAACGGTGTCGGAAGGGGGGTTGTGAACCAGGTTGGTTGTATGCCCACTGGGTCAAGTATACTGCGCTGCTTTCCCTGAAGAGAGTGTGATATTTGGACCGGTTACCTGGGTGTACTATCTAAAAAAGGGTTTATAATTGACCCCAGTACTCGAGACTGGTAGTTGCTTGGACTCAAAACAAAGAAGAGGGTGTCCCGCTTTGTACCCTGTTCACGAATCAGTAGCACTGTGGTAGCAGAGGGCCTGACCCCAAAAGTGGGTTTGTGACTGATTTGGTGTGCAGTGGTATGATCTAAAAGATTTGCTTGCATGCTGTGCAATTATTTGGTGGCACAGGCATTAACAGTCCAGTGTGTCAGATTGATAAACTGTAACACTTCACACACAAACAAGGCAGAGTTTTTGGTTTTTTTTAAAGAAATATATAATAATAATAATAGTAATAACAACTTTATTTCTTTGGTTCCTTTCAAAAGAGCCAAGGCGCCTTACAGAATAAAAAAAAGATAATAAAAAAAATAATTAATTTGATTCTTAAAATATATAAAACAACTGTTACACTGAGAAATTAAAAGCAGTCATCAAAAGCCTGAATGTATAAATATGTTTTCAGGGCCTTTTTAAATCCCTCCACGGTCACGCATTCCTGTAACTGACGGGGTAGAGAATTCCAGAGGGTAGAGGCCACATGCATGAATGCAAGGGCCCCAGAGGATTTCAGACACACCCTCGGAATCTCCAGCAACCCCTCCTCAGTTGAGCAGAGCGACTGCCCAGGGCAGTAAGGGACCTGGAGCTCTTTCAGGTAGTCTGGACCCAGTCCACGTAGGGCTTTAAAAGTCAGGAGACCGACTCTAGAGGTGATCCACCACTGAACTGGCAGTCAGTGTAGTTTGTGCAGAACCGTCGAAATATTACTGGACAGAGAGGTACCAGTCAAAAGCCGAGCTGCTGCGTTCTGCACCAGCTGCAGGCAGGGGATTTCCACCCCATGGAGCCCTAAGTAAAGGGAATTGCAATAGTCCAAGCGCGAGGACACAAAGGCGTGGACCAGTGTAGGAAGATCGCTAGACGGAACAAGGTGCCTAACCCTGGAGATATTCCTCAGATGGTAAAATGAGGACTTGACGATGGCCGACATTTGTGAATGCAGGGTCAGCCTTTCGTCAAAGATTACCCACAAGTAATGCACCTGTTCACAGGTCAGGAGTGGAACACCCCCAAAAAGAAGCCCAGAGGGTGAACCAACCCACGACCCCCCATCTGACGTGCCGGATCCACAACCAGCACCTCTGTCTTATCAGATTTCAACTTCAGCCAACTCAAATTCATCCACTCCTGGATTTCTCTGAGACAGATATTAAAGACCGAGAGAGCTCCATCTTGGTCGGGTGCAAAAGAAAGGTAGAGTTGGGTATCATCAGCATAGCAGTGAAACCTCAGCCCATACCTTCTTACAGTGTCTCCGAGGGGCAGCAGGTACACTGCGAACAACATGGGGGACAACACAGAACCCTGAAGAACCCCACAAAACAGGGAAACTGGGTCTGAGGAATAAACCCCGGAAACAACTCTCTGCGTTCTTCCAGTGAGGTAAGATGTAAACCACTTGAGAGTCCACAGATGAACCTCAGGCGCTCGAGTAGAACCCCATGGTCCACAGTGTCAAAAGCTGATGACAGATCCAGAAGAACCAAGCTAGAACAGTTTTTCCAGTCCCTAGCCATCAGGAGATCACTGAGCACCCGAACCAGCACTGTCTCGGTACTGTGCCTCTTTCGAAAACCAAACTGGAGGGGTCCATAGATATCATGGATGGTCAATCACCTTCCCTAAAAAGGGGAGGTTAGAGATTGGTCTGTAGTTTGCATGGCAGTCGGGGACCAAAGAAGCTTTATTCAGGAGGGGTGTTACCACCGCCTCCTTCAGGAAGCTAGGAAACTCACCTGTTTCCAAGGAGCACCAGACTATCTGTGCTCGGACCGGACCGATGGAATCAATACAGCCCGGAATCAGAGGAGTAGGTCCAGGATCCAAACTACAGAACGTAGGGCGTGCACCCGGACAATCCGCATGATATCCATGAACTCCAGTTGGTCGGTTGAAGGTACTCCAGGACAGCTGAGGTGCCATGGCCACTCGCTGATCTAAAGCAACACCCTTAGAGTGTGCTGGTTGGAATGCAGCCCTAATGTCGGCCACCTCAGCTGCAAAGAATCGAGCAAATTCATCGCACTCTATTTGCGAAAAAGCCTTTCGAACCTGTAGACAGGCTGGGTTGCACAGTCTGTCCATGGTGCGAAAGAGCTGAGCTGGTTGATTCTGAGCAGCCGCAATCTCCCCGGACAGGAACTCTGCCTTCTTACGGGTGACTGCAGATTGATTGCAGATCAATATCATTTTGGTTACAGTCTAAAGTTCCTTACCTGTTTTATTTTTTTTGGGTGCAAGCTAGTGTAGCCATAGATTAGGGAAGAGATGGCTTCCACCTACAGCGAGTACATTGTGGAACACCTGAGGCAGTTGTGCCAGGAAAGAAGAGTCTGGAGTGAGGGACGAAACAAACACCACCTTGTGGAGGCTCTTATGGCAGCCGATGCACAAGTGACTGCCCAGGACCTCGGGTCACAGTCAGTGACTGAAAAGGACCAGACCTTGGACATGGTGATGCCAGAGTTTATTTATTTATTTATTGAAATGTTTCACCAGGAAGGCACACTGAGCAACACGTTGCTTGTCTCCAGGTGTGACCTGGGGGGGGAGGGAACAATGGGATAGAATAAAAAGAAATGTAACAATGCTGGTATACAATTTGCTTACTTGCATACAATGAGAGCAGGAGGAATTACAGGTGGATAACACTGGCTAACAATGCAACAGCTGAGTATAGTAGATATGAAGACACATACAGCAAACTGGTGACAGTTGGTAACATTAGAACACATACAATAATTTGGCAACAGTATGTAGCACTAGATGGTAAGGTGACCCAACAGTAATTGGTAGCCATTAGTGTAACATAGATATTCAACATTTACAGTGATTGGAGTAAAAAGAAGAAGAAGAATGTAAGGAGGGAACAAAAAATTGCGGAGGGTAGAATGGAAGAAGGGAAAGAAAATTTACAGAGAGACGCAGACAGAGCATGATTTGAGGCAAACCGAGACGACAGGGTGAACTAAAGTGCATATAAGAGGGGTATGGGGCAGGTTACAAGTGCTTAATTGAGTGTAGGGGTAGGACAGTGTTAGGCCATGTTAACCAGAAGTTGGACAGGAGGAGAGGAGTGGTAGAGTGTGTCAGGATGATGAGAGAGGTATTGTAGGTGGAGGGTATCCGTTGGGGGGGGGGTGTTGAAATTCAACAGTGCCCTATTATCCCATATTAAAAAGGCATTAAAGACCCATTTATAGTCAAAGGCTTACCCTGATGATGTTTTATTGTATTTTATGAATTCAGCAGTTATTGGATCTGTGTTTATTTTACCGTTTTATGTGTAGTTGTTGTAAAGGCGCTTTGGTTTTAAGAAAGGCGTGGTATAAAGATTTATTATTATTCTTCTTCTTATGTGGGCAGGCCGGTGGACAGCCCTATGGGTAGGACACTGGTTATAGGTGATGAGAATTACTTATATATACTGAGGTGAGAAAGGGGGGTGTTGGGGGAGGGATGTTGGGGGAGGGGTAGCAGAGGTCAACTATAGTGGGGGGGGTAGTACCCCACCAGTGTGCTGGGTGACCCTGCCTGCACAAGGCAGTGATCTAGCAGTGACTGAGGGGTGCAGTAAAAGGATAAATAGGAAAAGGGGTAAAGTTGTTACCCACCATGCGCTGTGGATCCTGCCAGTGATTGAGCTCACAGGAGGGAGACCGATTAAGGGTAGAGAAAGGAGGAGGAAAACCTCAGGAGGAGGGCAAGGAGGAGTATGATCAGAGGGAAACAGGAGTGATGGGGAGTAGGCATATAGTAATATGGGCTTAGAAGAGATGGCGGGAGGATTAGGGAGGGTCATGGCAGGCACAGGAAGGGACAAAGGAAGTTATTGAGGGCAGAGTTTATTTATTTAGCTTTTGTTTACCGGGTAAGTACACTAGACAAGTAGTATGCCTATTTTCAGGAACGACCCGGGAGAGCACAAAACATACAGTATACATACACAGCAACACTGGCGAAACAGCATGATACAGATAAAAACAGCTATAACAACGCTTGTACAAGTGCAGAAATACTGCCACACATAGTACAAATTGTTACAGGACATAGATAGACATTAGAATCACTGAATACATATTTCATAGACTATCATGGACTCAGAGTGGACAATAGTGGACTGCCGAGTATTACATTACAGAGACTAGGAGCAGTCACATCTTGTCGTTTGTTTGAGGTGGGACCACAGGGAGAAGCGAAAGGTCCCATGGGAAGAGGCAGGAGAACAGAGTCGGAATGGGTTCCAGAGCCTAGGCACAAAAGCGGCAAAGTCACGATCCCCATAAGGGGTCAGTAGGGGAACTTTAAGCAACTCGGCGGTCTGTGACCTGAGCTGGTAGGGATGGTGTCCACTTTTGGGAGGAGATCGACAGTCCCGATCGGTATGCCATGGCAAGCACTTTCCTGGAAGTTTCACACCAAGGATCAGGAATTCCGCAGGGGGAGCCAGTTGAGTTTGTCATAGAGCTCACATCGGTGGGTGAGTTTGGGAGCAGCAAGTGCAAACCGACAGATATCATTATATGCCGTGTTCCACGATTAAGATGGATTTGGTGGCCTGGCAAATAGGTGGTATCCATAACTAAGGGAGGGAAAGCACTCCCCGCAGAAGTGCCAGCCTCGCCCCCCGGAGTCAGGCTGTATTTGGCCCTGTAGGCAAGGCCAAGCTTACACCTGGTGGCTCTGCAGATGTTTTGGATATGGCTTCCCATGTCAAGTTGTGGGTCGAGGGTGACCCCAAGATATTTAATTGAGCTCGCTGTTGGCAACAGGGGGCCTCCATCACAAGCTATTTTGAGCGTAGCTGATGTGGCTTTTAAATTGGCTGTGGAACCAAAGAGCATGGCCTGAGTTTTGTTAGGATTCAATACCAGTCTATGGTTGGTAATCCAGGCCGAGACTCTGCTGAAGTCTTCAGATAGGCACTGGTTAAGGTCAGCAGCATTACGAGCATGGGCCACTAGCACAAGGTCATCTGCATAAAGCGTGACTTGGCAACGAGAGGTCACCCGTGGGAGTTGATTAATAAAAAGTGAGAATAGGAGAGGTCCAAGTACCGATCCCTGGGGAACTCCCATGGTCACAGCCCTAGGCTCCGAGAGGACCTTGCTAAAGCAGGTGCGCTGCTTTCTACCCATTAGGTAGCCCATCATCCAACTCATGGCATGCGGAGAGAACCCGAGAGCCCTGAGCTGCTCCCCCAGTAGGTCATGGTTGACAAGGTCAAAAGCTTTTGACAAGTCAATAAATATAGCACCTGACAGTTTGCCCTGATCCATGGCGGATCTAATACTAGAGGTTACAGTAATCAGGGCAGTAGTGGTACTATGACCCTTCCAGAAACCATGTTGGGCCCCAGAAAGCTCATGGGTATCCACGTCACTCGAGATTGCTCCAGCAACCTTTTCCAGGAGTTTACCAAGGGATGGGAGAATAGCAATAGGGCGATAGTTGTCAGGAGTTTGGGATTTCCCTGTTTCAGAACAGGGACTATCCTTGCCTCCTTCAGATGTCAGGGATTATCCCGAGCTAGGGATAGGTTAAAGATATGGGCAACCAGAGGGCAATGTAAGCTGCTCCCAGCTTGAAAGCCTGGGCTCAAGGTTGTCAGGCCCTGCACTGGAGTGCTGGAAGAGGGCAGCCAAGCGGTTCCGAACATCAGGGACAGACACGGCCTTAAGATTAAATACTCTCCAAGGAGGATGTTCACTCTGCATCAGAGGGATATTAAGCGAGCGACCCCCATCGGTCATGAAACGAGAGGTGAGGGCCAAAAGGTAGGAGAAGTGGAGATTGAGGTGGTCGGCTATAGTGTGGGGATTACTGCATGAGACTCCATCAATAATCATGTCCACGACACCCGAGTGAGAGGGCCCACTATGATGGTTAATGTTCCTCCAGAACCTCTAGGATCTTGACAGAGCTAAGTAGTGCCGATTACAGGACGTTTCTTTTGGCAGCCCTAATGGCTTTTACACCGATTCCTGAGTTGCCGATATCTCAGGAGATTAGCAGGATCTCTGGAACCCTTAGTACTTACCCAACATTTGTCTCTCTCCCGCATCTGGGCAAGTAAGTCACCATTCAGCCAGAAGGTGGCTGTTCCCCTCACCCTCCGGGTGACCCTGGGGGCATGTCTATTTTGGAGAACACCAAAGGAATGTATGAAGCAGGAGGCTGCCACTGAGGGGTCAGAGGCTTCAAGCACCCTGGTCCAGTCAGTACATCCTAGATCGGCCAGGAAAGCCTCAGGGTCAAAACTGGAGTATTTTCTGACTTGAATGATTTTGTGTGGAATTCTAGGGAAGGGGATTTTCCAGACACAGTATACTGGGGAGTGGTCAGATATGGAGTCTGATAGCGTGCCTGATGAGGCAATCCTCTCTGGCTGGTTGGTCAGGATCCAGTCCAGCAGGGAACTTGAGGAACCATTGGCTGCCTGTCTCGTCGGGTCATGGATTAGTTGGTTAAGGGATAGGCAGGCAAGTTGTGATTCACATTTCTTAATATTGCCACACTCCCAGTTCATGTTGATATCACCCATAATAATGAGTTCATTGTCACCTATACTGGGCCTAACTGCATCTAAGAGCCAAGCGAGTCCTGTCAGACCCCAGTATAGCGCACACCAAGTGCAGCTTCTTAGCATCGCCCAGCAGCAGGAGCACATGAAGAAACTCACAAGGTGGATGATCAGGTTTACTCTGTGCCACCAGGGAGATTTTCAGATGGGATCTGTAGTAGATGAGGGTGCCACCCCCCTTCCTACCCCTAGTCCTGTCTAGACGAATGAACTCGTATCCTGTTAGGAAGCAGGCAGAGTCAGGAATCGAGGGTTTGAGCCAAGTCTCAGTTATCCCTAGGATGTCTGGCTTGTATAGCTCAGTCCACGCTAGGAGATCGTCTCGGTTAGGAAGCAAGCTCCTAATATTCATATGCACTATTTTAAGTCCCTTATTCCCATTCCAGGTGGCGGGAATATTAGAGATCAGCTTAGATGGCCCAGGACTGAGCTCAATATCTCCAGCCATGAGAAGTGAGAGTAGGGCTAGCCAGGGGAGGAACAATCTTATGAGCGGCCTACCTCCAGGCCTGTGCATGCTTCGGACTTTCTTCACCCTGACCGATTACATAAAGCATCTAGTGTCAAGCTAAGGACAATACTGTAGTGCATTACCTTAGTTACAAGTAGGTTGGAAAAGGAGAAATCAGTAGCATCATGGGAGGAGGCCACACCCTGGGTCAATAAACAGGCTAGGAGTCGAGGTAGCACAATAAAGGAGGACTAGTCCCAGGGCCAGTATCATAATTATTAGTGTCATAAAACCGACCTGCCACCCCTCCTGAACATAGGAGGTGACTTCCAGTTCTTCCATGGTAAGGACAGTAGTAACCACCCCACAGATTATAGGCAACTGGAGACCTAGAAAAGGAGCAAACCAGGGCTCCTGAAACCTGTAAAGAGGCAAACCAGGATACCCCGTATGGTAGGGCCCCAAAGACAGATCACAACTAGCGGCTGGGGGCACCTCGGTGTGGGTCGCCACGCCTCCCCTCCTCTCGTCAGCAGCTTGCAGTAGTTGAAGGCGTTGGGACAGCAGATAGCAGAGCAGGAACTAAACAATGCTGATAGGCAAGCAGGTGGTGAAAATAGGAAAATGTCTTTAAAGGCGAGACAGAACAAGTGTTAGGCCTAATAGCTGCACTCTGTATCTTTAAGAGGAGTTGCAATATTAGAGAAAGGGGAGGATGAACATTGCTAGGGGTTGTGCCGAGGGAGGGGTATTTAATAAAGGGTGGAGGTGGGGGTGGGGATGGAGTAAAAATTCAAGGAGACAGAAAGCTTAAAGAGAAATTGAATTATTTGCAGGGCAAAGCTTACAACTGTGACCCAAATGGAATCTGGTCTAAACAGAAAAAACTGTATCACTTTAAACTTACTTTCTGATCCAGGGTAGCTTACCACTGGACCTTAGAACAAAAAGATTTTACAATCTACAAACCTGCAGCCTAAATGAACTTGCACTTCAAACTACCCTTACAGTGCAAAATTGCTGTAAACAAGCTTAGGTTCACGTTTAAGTTAGGATTTACAAGATAAGTCTCTCCAAATTAACAAGTACCACAATCAGAATATAACATTAGCTTAAGGGCCAGAGAGGAAACAGCAGTAGCAAAGAATTAAAGAACTGCAGCAGCCCGTCAGCAGGCAGAGTCGATGGTTCTGGACAGTCCAGTTTCTGCAGCGTACCTTCGGTCTGGTGAACAGCAGGCAGTGCAGCGAGGAAGGCAGCCGGCGGACAGAAGGGGTCCGCCCGGCTGCTTAGGCTGCTAGGCAGCACCGTGTCAAGGTGAAGCTTCGGTCTGGTGAACAGCAGGCAGTGCAGCAAGGAAGGCAGCCGGCGGACAGAAGGGGTCCGCCCAGCTGCTTGAAGCAGCAGATGCACCCTTGTCAAGGGTGAAGCTTCGGTCTGGTGAACAGCAGGCAGTGCAGTGAGGAAGGCAGCCAGCGGACAGAAGGGGTCCACCCGGCTGCTTGAAGCAGCAGACACACCCGTGTCAAGGGTGAAGCTAAGAGTGAGTTAATGAAGTAGCAAGAGGATGAGTGGCGAATTTGAGGGGAAGTGAATTCCAGATTATTGGGAGGCAATAAGAATAACCCAATTGGCCAATAAGGGTGGAGCAACGTGGGACCAGCAGGATTTGTGAGTCGGTAGATCTTAGGGAGTGGGAAGGGGGGGCAGTTGTACAGGCAGGGGAGAGATAGGAGGGAAGATCACCCAGCCAGTGCTTGGAGGTGAATTTTGCACAGTGAGACAGATGTTGGTTTGTCAGGGAAGGGAAGAATAAAGCATGGCAGAGATCACAATGATGAGTGCGGAGGGAGGCGTCAAGGGCAAAACGGCAAAAGGAGTTGAAGAGGGTATCTAGTCTGGTCAGGGAGGATTTAGGGTCAGCACTGTAGACTTCGTTATAGTAGTCGAAGATACAGTGGTAGTCATAGAAAAGTTTCTTAGTACGAAGGTATACCTAGTTATACAGAGGCAGAATGAGGCAGGATCACATTACAGTCAGTGCAAATTGCCTCAGTGGTACCCCAAGGTAGGAAACTTTAAGATAACAACCACTGTAGGTAGGATCATCTTCTGGACAATCTTATGCCTAGACGTGGATGGGAAGCAGGCACGGTTCCTGAATAAGGCACCGAGCATGGGATGCAATTTTTTCTGAATGGCGTTGATATGACCAGAGAAATTTGGGTATTGGTCCAGCCAGACACCTAAATACCTGATGGAGGATGTGTCCTCAAGTAAAGTCCCATCAAGGGTGTGGAAGGAGGGTAGCGAGGGAAACCTGGCAAGTCTTTGCCTGGTGCTGAAGGTCATGGAGACTGTTTTTTTGGCATTGAGAAATAGTTGGTCGTTTGCAAACCAACATTGAACTTTGTCAAAGTTGTGCTGCAAGTTGGATGCAACCTTGGTGGGGCAGGAGCCAGATGCATACAAGGCTGTATCATCAGCATACATGTGAATGGAGGAGAATGAAGAGCAGGTGGATGGGAGACCTGTTTAGAAAAAGAGAGAATAGTATGGGGCCTAAGACTGATCCCCGGGGGACGCCAGTTCTTATCAGGAGGGGTGGGGAAACTGCGTCAGAGATCTTGACTGATTGGGTTCTGCCAGTGAAGTATGCCTTGAACCAGTCTGTGGCTAAGGGGCATAGCCCAGCTGTTGACAGAGTGTCAAGGAGAAGAGAGTGGGAGACTGTGTCGTAGGCTTTGACCAGATCAACAAAAATGGCTGAAGTGATTTTGTCCATTGTCCATTCCGGTGAGGACAGAATCAGTGAGCCGAAGGAGGAAGGTGGTGGTAGAGTGATTTTTCCTGAAGCCAGATTGATAAGGGGTGAAGAAGGAGTCATTGTGATAAGCGGTGAGCTGGGAGAGGGCTAGGTGTTCCTGAAGTTTGGCAAGGGTAGGGAGAAGAGAGATGGGGCGGTAGTTGTCAGGGGAGGTGGGGTCTCTGCCTTTGGGAAGGGGAAGGACCACTGCGTGTTTTCTTGGGGAAGGTACTGAGGTAGTTGAGAAACACAGGTTACTCACCTGTAACAGTAATTCTAGGAGTGGTATATGTTGTTCATCCACACTTTTGGGCAGATCGCCTTTCCCTTTAGGAGCTGCTGGAACATCTTCAAGCTGGCTACTCCCACCCACCCGGGTGGTATAACCCTCGGCTCTGCCCCATGACGCCAGATCTTACCTGCTGGAAGCAGAAGTGTGTGCTGAAGCCAGGAAGGTCAGGTGGGTCAGTGTGGATGAACAACATACACCACTCCTAGAACTACTGTTGCAGGTGGGTAACCTGTGTTTCTGGGGATGTGGATATGTTGTTCTATCCACACTTTCTGGCAGACTCCTAGCAGTTCTCCGGGAGAAGGGAGGCAAGGCGCACACCCCCTACTTAGGGAACAGAGACTGGAGAACTGGGGCCCAAAACCAGCATCCTGGCATGACTCGAGGTCAATGTGGTAATGGGAAATGAAGGTGTTTTATGACTTCCAGGTAGCAGCCCTGCAGACTTCCTGGTTAGGGACGTCCCTAGAAGCAGCCACCGATGCAGCGGTATGGCGGGTGGAATGAGCCCTTAGCCCCATGGGAGGCTCCCTACCCGCCATCCTATAGCAGAGATCAATGCAGGAAGTGATCCACCTGCCAGTCGTCCGCTTGGCTGCAGGTCTGCCAGGTGCGGCTTCAGCGTAGGTGACAAACAGCTGGCGAACCTCTCCTGAACTTCCACTGTACGCTCTTTGTAGTAGGCGAGCACTCATCTTTGGTCCAATGTATGGAGCCTGCACTCGGCCTCCGATGTGTAACTGGGGTAGCACAATGGCAGAGTCAACACCTGATTAAGGTGAAACTCTGACACCACCTTCGGAAGGAATGTCGGGTGGGGCGCAGGACAACCTTATCCCAGTGGAAGACCAGGTAAGAAGACTCCATTGAGAGGGCCTGGAGCTCCCCAATCCTTCTGACTGACGTAATGGCCACCAGGAAGGCGGTCTTCCACAACAGGTGGGAGATATCGCACCTGTGCAATGATTTGAACGGCCTGCCCATGGGCTTTGCTAAAACCAGCAGTAAATCCCATGGAGATGGTGGGTCACGCACTGAAGGGGATTTGTGATCTAGGCCCTTGAAAAGGCACCAGACCACTTTCTCCTGCCAGCACCAAGTAAGCAGAGATGTCTGCCAGGTGCACCTTAAGGGTCGATCGAAGTCCCTGCTGGGAGAGGGACCACAGGTAGTCCAAAATGCTAGCCAGGATGAGGGGTTCAATCCTTTGCCCTGACACCAAATGGAAAATCTTTTCCATTTGAAGGCACAGCATTTTCTGGTTGATTCCTTACAGGATGCCTCAATAACTGTGAGGACCTCATTGGAGAGACCCAAAGCCTGGAACGCTAGTCGCTCAGGAACCAGGCTGTCAGGTAAAGGGACTGTAGGTCCAGATGGAGTACCTTCCCCTGATTGATGCACAGCAGGTCCAGGCATGCAGGAAGATGCCTCAGGAGCCTGTTGCTGAGGCTGAGGAGATCTGGATTCCAGAACTGGCGTAGCAAGTCTGGGGCTACCAGGATCACCTCTGCCTTGTCCCTCCTGACCTTGAGGAGCACCTTGTGGTTCAAGGGAAGTGGAGGGAAGGCATAGAACAGGCCTGGGATCCACGGCCTCGCGAAGGCATCCCCCTGCAGTGAGTCCTGCTGAGGGGGGTGGACATGGAACAGCCCCAGCTTCGCATTCGTCCTGGAGATGAAAATGTCCACCTGAGGCGTGCCCCAGTGGAAGAACAGATCTTGTATTACCTCCGGATGGAGGGACCACTCGTGAGATGCCTCACCCATCCGGATGAGAGCATCAGCCAGCTGATTCGAGGCTCCGGTCACATGGATGGCTAGGAGATCTGCCCCTAAGCTGAGCACGAGGGTCCAAGTGTGGAGAGTTTCCTTGCACAGGGGTAAGGAGTACATCCCGCCCTGCTTGTTGAGACAATACATGGTCATGGTATTGTCCATCTGGACCTGTTCCACTTGACCCTGAATGAACATGGCGAATGCGGTCAGGGTTAGCTAAACCGCTCGGAGCTCCAGCAGGTTGATGTGACATCGGGACTCCTGAGGGGACTAGAGCCCATGGGCTCTGTGCTCCCCAGATGGGCACCCCAACCCAGAGAGGCGTCGGTTGTCAAGATGACCGTCGTCTCGTCGTCTCGTGGTGAACAAACAGGATGCCTTCCTGCAGATGAGCTAGGACGAGCCACCATTGGAGGCCGTCCCATATCCTCGGAGTCACAGTGACCAGCTGGTTGAGGTGACCTGAGTGCTGAGACCACTGGCTGGCCAGTTCCCACTGAAGGGAACAAATATGCCAGCATGCCCACTGGACCACGGTGGTGCAGGCCGCCATGCATCCCGGAAGGCACAAGAAGTCCCGGGCAGGGCGCAATTGCCCAACCAGAAATGACTGGGCAAAGGAGGAGAGAACCTCCGCCCTGTCTGCCAGAGCCAAGCTCTGGCTCGGCAAGAGTTGAGCTCAGCCACAATGAAGTGAATCACCTGAGAAGACATGAGTTCTGACTTGGCTCCTTGATCAGGGGGGCCAACCTCAAAGCAAGTCTGGAGGGCCAGATCCTTGGACCGCTCCACCTCCTGCCTGGAGGGGCCCGCTATGAACCAGTCATCTAGGTTGGGATAAACCCGGACCCCTCAGTGCCTCAGGAAAGCTGTCACCACTGCAATGCATTTGGTGAAGTCCCTGGGGGCCAATGAGAGGCCGATGGGCGTGACCTGGAACTCGTAGAGGGTTCCTTCGGCTCGGAAGTGGAGGAACCGTTGGTGGGATGGAGGGATCGGGACGTGAAAGAATGCATCCTGAAGACCCAGGGAGCAAAACCACATGCCTTGCTCCAGGGATGGTATGATCCGAGCCAGAGTTACCATCCAGAAGGTGAGAGACCCGAGAAACTGGTTCAGGTTGTGCAAATCGAGAATGGGGTGCCAGCCCCCGCCTGTATTGGTACCAGAAAGTACCTGGAAACAAACCCTGGGCCTGTCGGAGGTTCTGCAACTCAGCGCACAAACTCCTTGTGGAGGAGCTGTTCCAGAGGCAGACCCCGGCCGACCACTTCCAGCACCCATTTGTCCCTGGTGATAATGGACCAGGCAGAAAGGAAGTGACGGAGCCGGCCCCCCACAGGAGGACCCAAGGAAGGTGTGACGGGATTGAACGTGGCACCCCCAACCCATCACTGAGCAGGCTTGGAGGAGGAGGATCCGGCTGAGGGGCAGACGGGTCCCTTCCCTCCGATCTTTGACTGATGAGGTCACCAACTGGGCCCACGGTCACCAGGTTTGAGCCTGTTGGCCCTGCTGCTGCTGGGCTGGTTTAGCCACAGTAGTGGAAGACCGAAAGGGCTTACGCTTTTAGAGCTTGGGGCCCCTGTCCTTCTGGATGGATGTCACAGAGTCCAGGGTGGGACTGGACTTTTCAATGCGCCGGAGGTGGCCCTCCACACCAGCCCGAACAGGTTGGTGCCCCAAAAGGGGACATTCGCCAGCTTGTGTTGTGTGTCTGCAGTAAAGGTCGCGATCCTCAACCATGCCCTACGGTGCACGGCTACTGCGGCCGTGACAGTGCAGGCACATGAATCACCAACATCCAGAGTGTTTGCAGTGCGAGCGGGCTGCCGGTGATCGGCTGGGGAGGGAGAGGATGAGCATCAAAAGGACTGCTCTCCTCTCCTGGGGCAGGGAGGGAGGACTGGTACTCCCACTGAAAGACTGCCCCCAGGTGGAGTCCCGAGGGTAAGCGGGTCAGATGGGTGACAGGGAAGGGAGGGTGCTGCGAGAAGTCCGCAGACGTGCGCACGCCTCCATGCACATCTGGCATGTGCACCCCAGCAATGGGGATGGGACAAAAAAAAAATGAAGTAAAAATCCCCAGTTGGGAGTGATGACCAACCCTCTGCAGGCTCAGCACCTGACGACAGGTAAGTCCCAGTGATACCAGGGTGGCGTGGCGGGGGGTGTCAGTCAGATGAGGGCAGCTGGGGCGACGCGGATAAATGCCTACATGGAAACAAAACCCTCCTGCCTGAATCAGTATAACCAGCGTGAGTGCAGCAATCACATAATTTGTAGTTTGTCTTTGGGGGCAGTATGGAGATAGGTCTGTAGTTGTTTTGTAGAGTCCGGTCACCTCCTTTGTGCACTAGGGTTACTGATGCTGATTTCCATCGCTGTGGGAACTTGAAGTGGCAAAGGGAGAGGTTGATCATTTTAGTGAGAGGGCCAAGGGCTTCCTCCAGTGCCATGCTGACAAACTTAAGGTCCAGGGTATCTCTGCTGCGTCTTGATTTCCCCAGAGCCTTCACGAGATACTTTCTGGCTTCAGATTCTGATACTACCGTGAAGCTGAAGAGCGGTCGGTTAGAAAGTGGTTGCCGGACTGTGTTAGGGTCAACCGGGATTAAGGGACTAAATTAGTCTGCCGGTAACACACTGCTGAGGTCTGTAAATGCATTGCTAAGTGCACTGGTAATGTGCAGATGGTCCAAGGATGGTGCGCCATCAACCATTAGCATTATCTGGGCATTTCTGGGTTCCTGCCGGTTATGGCACTGAGATTTTCCCAGAACAACCTGCTGTTGTTCCAGGAGCTGGAGAGGGCTTCCTTGTAGAATGTGCTTTTGGCGAGTCAGATGGCTTTTGTGCACTCCTTTCAGGCTTTTTTGTACCTCTGGATGTTAGTGGTGGTACCGTGTGGTCTCGCGATCTGCCAGAGGAGCTCTCTGGCCTTGAGCTGATCCAGGAGGTCCGGGGTTATCCAGGGACTGCAATGTCTTTTTATTTTCCTTGTCTTTGAAAAAGCCTAACAGGTGAAACATTAGCATTTTTCTGCAACTTCTGTTCTTATTTTTGCTGCTCAGTATTACACTACACAAGTCTACAGCATATCTTGGCACTGGACGTCAATTTTTTTTGAAATGCTGGGGGAGTTCTGTGACTGAATGAAGTGTGGTTGTGGTTTTTTGACACGAGTGAACCTGCTCCTCATTTGGCAGCTCTTCTTTCATTTTCCTTGTCTTTACCAGAGCATGCTTGTCACAGATTGTGTTGAATGTATTTATGAAGTGGTCAAGGGCTGTGTCCACGTTGTTGGCCTCAGAGAGGTCAGTCCAGTTGATGCCCTGAAGGTCTGCTTTTAGCAGTGCAAGATTACCTTTTAGTAAAATATGGGTTGTAATTGTTCTGGGAGATAGTTTGCAGTAATTGTAGGTCAAGTACAAGTGACGGGAGAGTGGATATTCAGTGTATCAGCGAGAACAGTAATACTGGTGATGGGGGCAGGCCGATTGGTGAGAACCCAGTCCAGAAGGGTGCTGGTCCCAATTTGGTAGTTGACTCTGGTTGTCGTCTCGACCATTTGGGAGAAGTGGACCTCAGGATAAGGCACCCTTGACTGAAGCAGCAGAAGGGGAGAGCAAGCTGACGTTGAAGTTTCCCAGCATCATGATTTCAGTGTTTAGGCTCAGGGTGCCCACATGGTCCATCAGGTCATTGGTGCCAGCCATGGCTAGTTTAGGCAGGATGTAGACAGAGAGAACCATCAGTGCCCTGTTATGGGATCCCAGTAGAAGTTTTATGGTCAGAACTTGCAGGTTGTCGGTACTGGTGGGAGTGGGTAGTATGTGACCCTGAAGGGGATCCTTGATGTAGAAGACACAGCACCCTCCTCTTTTTGAGAGTCGATCCTGTGTGAACAGGGTGTATCCAGGTAGTATGATGGCAGAATCCAGTATCTTGGGAGACAGCCATGACTCTACTATAGAGAGAACGTCTGGGTTATGCCAAGTGACCCATACTTTCAGGTTGTCCATCTTCAGAAGCATACTGCAGATATTTATGGAGGTGAGAGTAAGTCCTGTGGGGTTGTGGGACAGGCCGACACTGTGGGGTGGTGGGCCAGGGTTCGGGTGCACATTGCCTGATAGCAGGAGCAGCACCAGATGGGTGTGATGGTTCAGTAACAGCTCATTATTCCCAACCCCTTTTTCTGTTGCTGGGTACTGGCAATTTCATGGTGCTAAAGTGCACCACACAGCCTGGGAAAAGGGCCACCGGGGTGGGGTCCTTTAGTTGGTGAGCCTGAGTCTATGGTATATAATGCCTATGTAGGGCGAAGGCACCCTGGTTATAAGATGTGTGGTGGCAAACTGGGGACTCCTGCGCACTGTGGGCTTCTCTCCCATTCTCACCATTCGGGCTTATGGGTTTATTAATTCAGCGACTTTTGGTCAGGGAGCCTTAAACTTTGCTGTGGAGCAGTCGAGTCATGTGCCCTGACAGTGATACAGCCATGGTCATTCCCTGCTCAGATTCAACCCAACTCTGCCTGACCCTCTATCTGGAGTACTCTCATCACTTACAGTAGGTTCCAGTTCTGTAACTTCCACCCAAGCCACAACCATGTGGCCTATTTAACAGCCTATCTGTTCAGCCCTTCTGTGTAAGGTATGCTTCGGACCAGTGCTCCACCCTCTGTTCACGTTTTATCAGCATAAGAGTCCCCCAAACACACAGCCGATGTCCCAAGGCTCCCTTACCTTGCTGGTGGCTCTTCTGTTCTCCGTCTCTGATATTCAGTCACGTCTGGCATTCCTGACACTGAGGTCTCAGATCACCCGAAATTTCCCAGTTCGATCACCAGAGCTTACTATGGTCCCTGTCAACCAGTTTTACTGTATCGCCCTTAGTCGAGTGCCTCTGGGTGTGTGGGAAGATAGTAAAGGGAGGAAGGCACCAGAAAAGTCCACACAGAGTAGGAAGTTGTTCTAGTTCACATGCCAAGCATTACATCCCATAACTAGATTATGGATCAGTTGAAACTGATGCTGCCAGTAAATCCACACTACGGCAAAAACACACTCTATACTGCAAAATATGTAAATTTGCCTTAGGTTGCAGGTTCAATGTGCACCACTGTATGGCTCCCAAATCCCTTAACTGGCTTCTCTCGACACCAAATCCAATCTAGCTATTGCAACACTAGTAAAGAAAACTATGCATACTGGGACACCTGCCTACCTCAGTAGCCAAATCTCTCGCATCAACCTTTCTTCCTCCTGCTCTGCAAACAACAACACAATAGTACCCGGTTTTGTACAAATATGGGTCAGCGATCTTTTAGTTATTGTGCAGCTTGAGTTTGGTACTCCCTACCACATTGTGTCAAAACATCTTCCTATGCCTTTGCCAAGCTCCTAAAGTCACACTACTCCTCAATACAAGCCCGCTCTTACTTCAGATAACCTCCCCTGTCATGACCGCCCACTTTATACTAGCTAATCGCACCCACCGACCAATCTCGGTCACATTTTTTCTTCTCCTCCTCCATCTTCCTCCTCCTTTCTCTATCCTCAATTGTACCTTTGTTTATTACATTACAAGCACTTTTGCAAATTATAGTGCATATCACACTGTATATTTACGAGTATTAGCACTATCTGTGCGTACGTTTGTCTACAACTTGCTATACATATGTATGTATGCAATGTAATTTGTTTTCCTGTTTGTCTGTGTTTCTGCACCCAGGTCATGACTGAAAAATAGACTTCTCACCAGTGCTCTCACCTGACAAACAAAGTTAAATAAAAATAATATGTAAGTATTTTATTACACTTCTCACCCCCAACAATTCTGTTTGTGGTTCGGGCACTCTGGTCAAAGCCCCCTACCAACACAGGCAATGGTGTACCCCAACAGAGATCACACATGGTGCACCACGTGGCTGCAGCCCATATAAAAACTCCACGCATGCTTTAACGCATCAGGCAGTTCCCTCGGACTTTAGTGGAGTCTCATATGGATTAAGTTCAGTGAAGAAGCACGAACCAGCAAAAGGATACTGTTTGGCTCTCAGAATCGTGACCCTCTCCACGATTCAGGGGGCCTTCTACACTAACCAGCCAACCTCTGGTTACTCCACAGGTATCGTTTTTCAGGTGGTTGTTCTGCTTGGGGGTGATTTAGATGTTGGTTTGGAGGATGATGCACCACTGGACCCTTCATCCACTGAGGCTGCAGGAGCTGTCTGTTGATGGTTCCTTTTCTTCCATTTGGTAGTTTTCTTCCCAGGGGTTTGTCCAGGTAGCATATCTGGTGTGGGCTTGAGGAGTGCGTATAAGTTAGGTGGAACCCCAAGTCTCCTCATGAGCGATTCTGCATTGGTCAGCGTTTAAAAAAATTGTGGGCTGTCCTGCTAGAATATTTTTAACTGCACCAGGGCTACTCAATGCATTTAAATGTTTTGCCCTATCAGGTGCTTTTTAATTGTCAGCAATGTTCTGTGCTTTTGCAGTGTCATCGGCATGCAGTCACTGTCAAACCAAAGGCCTGCGTCTTTGAACACTATTTCTCCTCCCCCCAGACCAGTGTCAGTACTTCTGATTTCATGTGGAAGTCTAAAACTCTAGAGGATAACTCATCATGGTTTGGGGGATAGGGCCTGGTGTGCGCTTACTATATTCTGGGTTCTTCATTAGGCCACTGCAATAGTTCTTTAAGAAGTGATTCTAGGAAGGACTCCAGCCCCTCGCTCTCCGTCCCCTCTGGCAGTCCGTAGATCCTTTGGTTGTCCCACTAGAAGTGGAGCTAAAGATCGTGAGTCTCTTCCATCAGCTGCTGCTCCCAATGGTGGAGCCAAGAGGCCTCAGTCAATCCTGCCTCGAGGTTGGTAGTTTGCTGGGATACTGCAGCCTAGCCCCACACCATCTCACCTACAGATTTTTCAAGATTCTCCATTGTGGCATTAATTTTTCCCCCAGTTCATGAAGTAGGTGTTTTAGAAGTGATTGTAGACTTCTCAACTCCCTCGTCTTCATTCTGGTGGCCTCATGTCTTGGAAGCCTCTGTGGTTCTACTTTGTGCCTGGGTGTTCAGAGCCTCTTGTAGGGCAAGTTTTTTAATGCAGTCCATCAGGAATTCCTTCAGCTTCTGCTTCTCCAGCATCTTGCTAAAAAAGCAATTTTTGTGATTTGGTGGGCTTCTGATCTCTACCGGGGTGAATTAAGTTAGATTTAATCGTACGGGACTCAAAGCTCCACAGACTCACATCCTCATGGGTGCCAGGTGGAACTGGAAGTTCCAAATTCTGTTTTTCTCTGCAACTCACCAGAGAACCCAGGCCCACAGGAAGAATGAGAATCAGGGGGCCAGATAAGATTTTACAGAGTGGATATTGTACTTTTTATTTTTGAAAGGGAGCGAGTAAAGCCGAATTCAGAGGAGTGCAAATAGCAAAACAGCATCAACTGAGGAGTACTTTTTCAAAACAATTATTTTTCCTTATTGAATTGAAACATAAAGAATAAATGTGTGTCAGATTTATTCCTTTTTTGTAGTTTGTTCAAGTAGTTCAACAGATTCTTTGGGTTACTAACTTACACTAATGAGCTTTAGTGTTTGTGGACTTCTTTCTTCTTGTCACATAGTGAACTTTTACTTGTTAAAACATGCGCGCCTAACATGACAATATAGAATTAAATAGATTTACGTAAGCTATTTTATTAACAGCACAGAAAATCAACACAGTGAAAGCAAAGTAGAGTAATATGGAACAGTTGATGGCTCACCCTGGCAGACTGCAGCATGAATTTCTTAGTCATGATGAATGCACAAGTCAGCACAACATCTGTGTGTTGAGAGGCACTGCATCACACAGTCAAGTCTCCTACCCCTTCATAAAGGTCTACGAAGCTGATGAAATCCAGTCTGAAATCAGAATAAGAACATGGAACCGGCATGTGCTCCCCTCCGAGTCTCCTGCACCCCTCCCATGCACAAACAAGCTGCACATCATGACACTGCAAATAAACTGAACTGCAGCTGCCACCGTCAACAAAATGTAAAATGCAACTGAGACTCTATTTAAATAAAAACAACTGAAGATTCACATAGTCAACTCACCAAATGAAAAATAAAATCCGATACTGAGTTTACACTTCTTCAGACAACGCAACAACTCATTAGACAACACTAAAATTCAAATAGCAGCTATCCTGAGCTCAGTCTTTTTCTTTTTTTTTGTACATCAGGCATTTAGATTTTGTGCCACAGTGCATCCTCTGACTGCTCCTGTACCCGCTTCTTAGTTTCCAGTTCAACAGGCATAGAGGCCTCTACTCTCCCCAAACCCCACCCGCCAGAGTCAAACCCTTCACAGAACCCAACCGAGGATGCAGTCTGGCGGCTGGTGCTGCACCGCGTAACTTACCCAGGCAGGCTGTTGCCATTTCAACTCGGACTTGACAATGCAGCCTGGAATGGCGGACTTTACCGCTCGACTGTGATTCAGCAGCATGCCTGCTCTTGTTTCACACATCTTCTCAGCAGCATAGTGTGATGCTCACTCTTCCGCTCAAACCAGAAATATAGCTGGCATGTGCAGTACAGTGGGAGTGCATGGGCACGGACACTGCATGGCTTTTTTTCAAAGTTCAGTCAGCAGTAAATGCTGTCCAGTAATGTGGGGATCAGAAAAGGAACTACAGGCACGAGGCATGATTGACAGGGTGAAACAAAATACACACATACAACAGCTGATATGGAGAGCATGGAAAATCATAGAAGAGCTTATTTCAAATGCAAACCACTGCAAAAATGCATCATCCCTAACAAAGACGGAGGACACACCCAGCACTAAATGAACAGCCCAGTGAGAACACAAAGTACCCAAAACACATATTCTTTTATTTTATTCTTTGTTAACCAGGTAAGGCCCACCAGGCTCAAGCGCTTATTTTCAGGGGTGACCCGGGAGCACTGAGGAGGTTAACTGACTTGCTCACAGTGTCACAGTATGCAAGTGGAGGTTGTGGGAATCAAACCCACATCTGTGTGCTGGATGTATCAAGCTCATTACTCTAACCTCTAGACCATTAGTTCTCAGACTTTGTCATAGTGAGCCTCCCCCAGGCCATGGAAAAGATCTTGAGCCTCCCCCAAATACTGAAATAATCTTGGACCTCCCCATAGAAAAATAGGATACTTTTCACAGTACACCAGGAATGAAGTGAAACTTCTGAACAGCTGGTTCTCATTTTATTCAGCTTATTGTAATCTCCCTCCAGAGGCCAGCCTTTGACTTCTGAATCATTGTTAAAGCCTTGTTGCAGTACCTTAATGGGTCAGATTGCTTTCTCTGTTTCCTCGTTATCTGGAATAACTTTCTTGTCCACCTCTGTCTCTCCTTTTCTTACACTGCTCTTAAGCAACTTCTCAGCATTTTGCTCCCCCCTCCTCTTGCTCCTAGTACCTCTATGTTTAGCCCTTTTATTTCAGCACTACTGCCACCAGTCTACTCGATCATTGTTACCTTTCATTATTAGTTTTTTGTTCCTATTTGTTTGCACTATTGTTAATTTTGTATTGTTTGACTGTTTTGCAATTACCTTTTGAATTGTATCCAAACCCTACCCTTCCACATGTACACCTGAAATGAGTCTCTTTTCAGTGTGCCTTCCCTGGTCACCGATTTGTAAAAAAATACATAAATTCACCTACTATTATCCTTGTTCAGTCTGCTTCATCCCGTTACACAAAATATCTAAAACTCAAAGTTTAAATACAGTACTTTTTCGGACTTGCTTGAGCCTCCCTTGGAACAGGTTGGGGCCTCCCCAGGAAGGCTGGCCTCACCATTTGAGAACCCCTGCTCTAGACTATACTGCCAGCCCAAATACTCTCCAATAAAAGGATTTCGAACCTAACCAAATCTGGTTTCACTCACCTCAGATTAAATACTCAGTAAAATGCTATCTGTATCATTGGGGTTTATACTGGGAACTACCTTTACAACAGGAAGAAGTTCTCCCTTTGGAGTTAACAAGGAGGTTTCTACTGGGGAAGCACTTCACAGAAGGAGGGTTTCTATTTGGGTTTTACACTAGGATTTCTGCTAGGAAGATTCTCTCATACCTAGTGAAGAGGACTGCTTCCATCAGGACCATGTATGGGGGGTTTGGTCCATACTGCAGGACCCATTCCAAATCCGCCTCTTCCTCCACCAGGTGAATCACTCCTGTGTCACCATTTATGGAAGCTGCCAGAGAAAAACAGAGATTAAAGTTACAGTACAAAACTAACCCTCGAACTCCATCTACACAGCAGGGTCAAAATTCACTCTTATGACCCCGCTGTTGCAAATTACATTGCCACTGTAAGCTGCAGTGTGCTCATTCAGCACAGGGATGATAAACCAGGACGTTTCTTCTGTGCTGCATAAAAAATTGAGGCCCAGTTTCCTAGCTTTGTAAACAAACAGTACAAATCCTTAATTATTTTTCTATTTTCTATTCCAAGCATTACCTTGAATTAAAAAGCAAAAGGAAACCAGTACCAAGTTACCACAAAAAACAAAGTATACATATTTGTATTTTTTCCCCACTCTTATCCCCTCTCCAAACAGAACTCCACATTTACTGAACCTGTCAGAGGAATCCTTGTTCTTTCCTATGCCATCACCACTTTTCGTGTTGGGGCAGACAAATAGCTGGACTGGCTCCCAACCATCTTTGACTGGTGGGCTTGGCTCAGGTACCGAGAGAAAGCTGCACAGACCCTCCCTCTACCTTGTCCCTGGGTACAGTATTCTGATGCTCATTTTCTGTACTCAGTAGGGAAATATGCTACCGCAATGTTTCCCTTCCTTTCCCTTTTGAGGTTTAATCCCTTGAAGATACAAAGCCACTAGACAAAAACACAGGGAATCCTGTGGTTTCTCTGTACAAAAACCCCATAGCCAACTGGCTAAAACAGATCATTGCCAGTGGTGGAAATGACATGGGGTGAGGGGCCCCAAGGGAACTCAGTTATGGGAGTGGACTTACAAGTCTGATTCACTTCAGGGAGCAAATTGGAGAATGACTGCTTCTGTGTAGCATGTACCCTCCTGTGTAACACGTACCCTCTTAAGAGCATAAAACAGATGACAGAATGCAGCATATAATGAGGAAACGGGTCAGGGTCTTAAGCTGAAACATTCGATAAGCAGGTTTACACGTGAAAGCGTCAATCAGTTGTGATAATGCATAGCACTTGGCACACTATTATTAGCATTGGTATAGTTGTAGTAATGTTGTCTACTATGCCATGGACTAACTCAAAATAATGGTTAGAAATCCATTGCTACGTGTGTCTGGAAATGGTTTGCATCACCCTGTTTTGTGCAGCATTTTGCTACATGATACTAGATATTTAATACACTGCTGTCTCCGGACCTTTCCCAGGATTATTTAATGCTACATCAAAGATGCATTCCCCCAGTGATTTTTTTCCATTCCCAGCACTGCTCATTGCACTGCTATGCAACAAGTTGCGAGGTCCATAGTTTTGCCACTCTAAGGCTTTGAACTTGAGGATATAGTGAGTGAAGCAGATAGCAACCAACGTGACCAAGGGACTGTACATGTTACACTGTGGGGGATGGTTTAACAGGCTGGGGCTGTTTTCCTGAAAAAAAAAAAAAAAGACAGACAGGATGAAAATTTAGTTTTGCAACCACTAGCCAACAATGCAAGTTGCTAGAAATACACACTGGTCCAACTTATGTACTAGTTTCAATGCTATATTCTCCAAAAGAAACCAGTAGACCTAGTTAATGGAAACTTTTACTGGCTTAATGCAAAATCTACCAGTAAGCAACTAGTCAGTAGGTGCCAGTTTTGAACTGTGCAAGCAGAGACGACTTCAGTTTTGTTTTTCTTTTTTACGAGATTGGATAATGTACCTCTGAATAAGCTTCAAGTCTTTTCAGGTTGTAAAACCAAAGGACATACCTACAGTTAAGGGGGAGAAGGTACAGGTAATGTGAAAAAGCATTTGTTTCACACAGACAGTGGTACACCTATGGAACAAGCTCCCAAAGGGAGGGGGGGTGGAGAGTACTGAATCTTTAAAACTTAAGCTGGATCAATTTCTTATATAGAATAAGATTGCTGGGTACTCAAACTGGAGAAGGGAGGGTTATGAAAAAGGCCCATGGATTCTGTGGTTCCAAGGCCGTGGATTTTTCTGCAGCACTTGGACCACATTGTAGAGTATATGTAGTGCTGAGCTGTGGAATCTGCTTTTGCTGATTTTTCATTAAAATATACAGTTTATCAATAGTGCCTGGCTCCCGTCCCCATCTTATTTATCCTGAAGCCCCCTCGCCATGGTCAGTATGTGATGTCATTAATGGCACTGCACCATATTTTAGTCAATGGCAGGACTGTATTCTGCCACAGAAATGAACAGATTATGCCACAGGAATGAACAAACACCACTGCAGAAGCCCAGGAGTCCTACTGCAGAAATAAGGACTGGAATGCTGCAGAGAACTAGTGACCCACATTATAAGTCTGTAGCCCACAGCAAATTACTGTAATTAGTCTGGGGAAAAAGTGTGTGTGTGGGGGGGGAAAGAGATCACTTTGCTTCAGGTTCCCACTACTGGCTCTGGGGATCACTTGTGCTCAGGTTCCTGCTTGCAGTTCCTGGGGGGGAGGGGGAGGGTGTCACTTGGCCTCAGTTTTCCTGTTTTTTTTTTTTTTTCTTTCCTTAGAACCAGATTCCATACAATTCCCAAAAACCAATCGTTACCGTTATTTAAGCAATAAGGCATGACCAGAGGTTATGTTAATGGTCTGTTAATCACCCTCTAGGGGCATGTGGCACGGTGCCACATGCCCCTAGAGGGTGATTAACTGACCATTAACATAACCCCTGGGAGTGCCTTATTGCTATTATAATAAAAATGTTTTTTTAAATAGTGTTAAACCTTGCTCAATATATGGTTAAGCTGTATAAGTACGTTAATAAAAGAGTAACATAAGGCTGTTAGAATGTTTACAGCCAATCAGAAAGCTTCATTTCTCACACCCTTGTTATAATTCTCATTATTTAACATCTGCAGTAGAAAATGAACACAATTGACCCATCGGGCCCCAAACACAATCGCAAAGAACTGGTGCAAAGTGGCTGCATTAGAGACTTCTGTCGCCAGTTCCCTGGTTTGTGATCTGATGTGCTACAGACGACAAGGTCACAAGGCTTTCCCTGTATGGTCGATAAGTACATGGCGATCATAAGTGGAATGGGGATGGCAGTCATTTCAATGCAGGGCTAGGCAAAGTATTGAGCTGGTGAGACATGCTCAGCACTTACTGAACCCCGCACGCCCGGTCATATGCCAAAGCATCACCCCCCCCCCCCAATCACTGTATACCAATCAAAAGTAGTGCTGTGAACAAAAGTCATGGTGGGTGAGGAGATTAGATTTGGAGGGTACAGGGCTACGGTGGAGTTCTACTAGATATCAGGGACAAAGGCATGATTTTGGACATGATGGAGGAATGCGCACTGTACCACCAGGACTGCTGACACAGCATTGACAGGAGCCCTGAAGTGGACACAAGAACAGGGCAAGGAGTCAGGTGGATGTCTATGGTGGCTGAACTTTAGGCCTAGGGTGTAACAGAGCTCCACACAACTGATGTCAAGTTATCTCATAACCACAATGGCTGTTGCTTGCAATCTAGCATGTCAGTGAGTGCAAAAACTGTGCTGCCATCGACATTTTTACATTCCGTGTCAAGCAGCACTGTCATGGAGTGGGGGTGTTCCATCCTTAGGCAACAGCATAACAGTTTTCTGTATGGCAAAAAAGTGTGGTGGAGCGACATGGTGCCAGCACTCCTGTTTATCAGCACCACACTTGCCATGATTATATACGGGGCACCTTGGTCTTTTCTTCATCTTGCACGTCCTATGTTGCTGTGCTCTGGCAACTAAAATGCTGGGTCCACTCTGAAACACTAATCACAATGATGGCTGCCTAGAAAACTACTGTGTTTAATCCTCCTGCCCGCTAGGTAGTGCTAGAGTGCACCGCCTAATCGCTTTTAAACTGTCACTCACAGGTCCATCACACAGACAGTCATCCACTTATAATGCATGAATCCAGTTATCAGAGGAAGAGTAACCAGGGCCCTTTTGGGGCCCTGCAACACTGTTGCCTTTTTAAAGCTGTTTCTAGCAAATTTACAGGTTAGTTTAAGCCCTGAAGGTAGTGCGGGAGAACTTGAGCTCAGACAGGGGTGGGAGTCCTATACTTACACTGACAACCAATCTGGTGTGTAGCATTCATAAGGCGAACGCAGGGTGCAGTCTTATTCAGCGGCACGTAGATCTTCTTCTCCACAGAATTCGCCATGCAGAGTTCTGAAGGGAGTGCAAGCAGACACAACATTAACATCACCACCATTTCCAAAGTCAAACACAGCATTCAGTACCCCCTTCCCCACTACTAACTTCAGTTGTTCAAGTCAGGTTTAAGCCAGTGTGGCTAGTGGCTGGGAAAATTAACTGGCCCCACTGACAGTTCATTAGCCCAACTGGTATACCTTTTATAATGTTACCTTCTCAAAAATAGACCAGCATGTTTTTTACTTGCCCTTACAAAAATCTAGAAGAATCTGGCAAGGTACCCAGTGGCAGGTATCCACACCAGGGTTGGACGAGCAAAGAAAAAGGGATTTTTTTTTTATTTATTTACAACTGATTTAGAAGTCAGCCATGAATAAAAAGAGTTTTTTGTTTTTTTTTAAGCTATATTTTCTGGGCACATGGGCAGGAGACAGAACCAATAATAATTATTTTTCAATGGAAAACACTGGGAAAATAGTAAGTTTTTCATTTTCTTTTTTAAAATCAGCACTGAGGAATCAATTTTTCATTAAAATTACAAAACAAAAAAAAAATGTGCCCCAGCTTTTCGGCCAATCCTCTCCATTTTAAGTCACATATTTTGTACAAAACATACTGATTTGACCTCAATGTGGGGGGCGGAGAAATGAGTTTAAGATTTTGCCAAAAGGAAATGGCCAGTTTTAAAATAGAAAATCGTTGGCTCTAGCAACAGATTTTACTTTTTTTTTTTCCACACTCAACTTTTGACATTTTAAGTCACAAAATAAAAGGCTCCATTCTTGACCAATATCTAATCAACCTGAAAGTGTCAGGTGTGAATCAGTGTATTTTTTTCGTTATCTGAGGATACAAAAAGAAAAGTTGTACACGTGGGGGATTTTTATGACATATTATACAATCTGTAACTTAAAAAAGCAAGTACTTAATAAGAATGTATATCTTGGAGAATGAAGGGTCGGGGCCTTTGATGCCTCTGCAATCATTCAGTTTGCTTTTTGTTTCTTTACTTATATTTTAATAATTTTATTTGTATTTTGCCAATTGCTAGTAAAAAAAAATCCAATGGAATACTTGTATTGTGATGTCAGAAACTCTCTACTGGCAAGGCTGGCAGTGTATTTCAATGGAAAACTAGAACTCTGTTTTCAGATTTTATAGCAAAATAACACTTTCTACCACCAAAACATTATATATCTAATATAATATAATACAAACATGATTTTTGATAACACTTGCTCTTTTCTTGCAATTTAGCAGGTAACATTTTCTTCAGAACCAGATTTCACTTGGGAAGAAGAGAAGCCACTTGTTGATTTAGAAAACTGTCAAATCACACAGAAGGACTACAGTAGTGCAAACATATAAAAGGCAAAGTTTGTTGCTAAAATATCTATTTCTTTTGAAAAAGATAGAAAAATGTATTTAGTTTCTCATTAAAATACTCTGGGCTCCTAAGTAGCTGGGAGTTTCTGACATCACAGTACCAGAGTTCTATTGAATTCATTTTTGCTCCAGCGTGAAAAGTAAAGATAAAAACACACTCATTTCACTGCACTAACAAACAACATTTTATTATATAAGTAGAAAGTATTACTAACAGATCAAAATACAAGAAACAAAATAGTCAGTTGTCTATCAGAAGTAAACACATGTCCTTTAACAACTTCTCGACCTGCTGTTTTGAAAAGCCAGCATGCACTTCTAGGTCTGAGAGGGTGCATGACAATTTTTAAAACCCTAGGTCTCAACACAACTGAGTTATGTGCAGTCATAGAGGTTTTGACACACATACTAAATGAACCCTAATACTGTGGCACACTATTCTAAGTCACATTATCTTATAACAAATAGGATAAAGTATGGTGTGGTGTGTGTAACAAGAATTGTTCACACACCCGAGGTGTAGGATGCCACATAAACCCCGAGAGCGAAGCTCAAGGGGGTTATCTAGGCACCCAGAACCAAGGGGGTGTGTAAAATACAAAGATTTCACACCAGCCCATATTTTGTTTTATATAATTGCTGGGGTTCATTTTTTCACTACAGCAGTTATATTAAAGAGAAGCTGTTCCCGCAGCTGCGGTCTGACCGGATTTCAGCAGCGTCACTGGTCGGATGTGGCTGCTTGAAGAAAGGCTGGTTTCTTTTCTGTGTTTTTAGTACGAGGCAGCCATTGTTTTTAATACTGTACTTACTGCAGAGAGTGGCGGTCTGGTCTCTGAGGGTCAGGTTTGCTTGTGGCTATGCAGAAAAGCAGCAGCTGCGCCAGCGCACATGCAGAAGGGAAACCCGACATGTGTTTGCCGTAATAAACAATCCTTTATTACGTTAAATTATGGCATGGGGCTCTCTATGGGGAAAAAACAAAAGCCACTAATTATATTCTTTTCAATTTTTGTTTTGTGTAACTGTTGTATTTTAAATAATCCAATTTTTGTTATTCTAGAACATTAATTTTCGAAAAACAGTTTTATTTTTTTCTTTTTTTGCCTTATTCTCAATGTTTTTCTAGTCGTGAAATAATGTGAAAATCAAAGTGTTTTATGTTTCGCAATTGTTTTATTACTTAAGAAAAAATTTGCAAAGAAAAGTATTGATGCAATTTAATTTTTTCACTGTGCTCAATTTCATTTTTTCTCCCCCCCCACCCCCACTTCTTGTAATCAATATTTTATGCTCCTGCCCCCAGGTCTGCATAATAGCACCCCCAGCCCCGTCACCAACCTTCTCAGATTTACCAGTTATCCACCACTTGCACAGGACCACTTTGTGGTGGGTGCCCGGCCACGTTGTTGTGAGAGCGTGCGGGGGATACCATCATGCAGCAGCCTGACCATTTTCCCTCTGAGATCCAGAGAAATATTAATGTTCCGGCAGTACACATCCCTGGGGTGTCCAACACCCTGGCAGATGCCCGGAGCAGGTCCATGTATTCAGGCCTACGAGTGGGAAATCTTACCCAATGTCCTAAACGATGTCTTTGGCCTGTGGGGCTGACCAGAGTTGGACCCTTTTTGCCTCTCCTCAAAACTGCCACTTTACTGCTCTCTCAAGCGAGGTCCTGCAACAGTGTGGTGGAACACATTCTCTCTTTCCTGGACAGGAAGATTTCTTTACACCTTCCCACCCTTTCCTCTCATTCAGGCAGCACTACTCAAACTGGTCCAGGACGGGGCATCTATGATTCTCATACCACTGTTCTGGCCAAGGAAGATTTGGTTCCCGCTGCTTCTACAGCTCTCGGAACTGGATCCCCTAACTCTACCACTCTGCTGTCCCAGGAACAAGGCTCCCTGCTACTCCCAGACCTTTACTCCCTCCACCTGCACATCTGGTTTCTGAGGACATAGTCCTCTCACGCTTCCAGGAGTCCCCAAAGGTGGCGGAAGTCCACAAGGCTGCTAGGAAGTCAACTACTCTATCTTCCTATTCCCTGAAGTGGAAATGCTTCTCCATTTGGGCATCTATGTTGGACTTAGATCCTTATGAATGTTCCCCTCAGCGCATCTTAGATTATTTGCTCTCCTTGTCAGAGGATAGACTGAAATATTCCTCTGTGAAAGTCCACATTTCAGCCACTGATGCATTTCATTAACCTGTGGGCAACATTCCTTTGTCCCAGTTACCTTTGATTCAAACCTTTTTAAATGGTATTGTGCACCTTCATCACCCTATCCGAGATCCAGTTCCCATTTGGGATTTGAATTTTGTGCTTGAAAAATTGACTATGAGTCCATTTGGGACCATTACATCAGGCAGATGTTTCTCAGAGTTACACGCACTAATGTGCAAACCTCCATACCTGCAATTTCATAATGACTGGGTGTCTTCACGCACTAACCCGTCCTTTCTGCCTAAAGTTGTTTCTGAATTTACATTAAATCAGGCCATTCAATTACCAGTGTACTTTGCGGGGCGCACAAATCCAGGGGAAGCCCTGCTTCATACTCTCGATGTGCACAGAACATTGAGCATTTACCTTCTCAGCACTTCACACTTGCAAAAAACTGAGCAACTTTTTGATCTTACTTCGAGTGGGAGCTCTTGCAGAAGGCTATAACCATTAGGACCAACACTGTAGGCATTAGGACCCACAGGAAAACTTCTCAGCCAGCAGTACCCAGCAGGGATCGCCCCCCCCCACGTCGGCTCCATCCCGATGTCGGCCATGGTATAAAAGGGGGCAGACCCAGCTCCAGCCCAGTTCGTTTCCCGCCGCGACCCGCTCACATTGGGGAAGATCTTAGCCTGCCAGTTGTCAGCAAAAACTATTTCCAATATTTCGCCTGTTTTTTTCTTCTAGTTCGACGTTTTTTTTTTTTCATCCGATGCATCATCGGTCTCTTCCTCGGGGCCTCATAGGAACAACTGCAGTAGCGGCCATCAGATACCATTGAAAGATGGTCACACTAAGTGTTTCTTCTGCCTGGAGCATAACCACGACACCGAAGTCTGTTCCACCTGTCAGAGCTTCACAAGCAGGACTAGGATCCACCGTTTGAAGGCTCTAAAGGTGTTCCTTTTGGAACAGAAGATGGACCTGCACAAGGACAAGTTCAAGCATCCCGGGACAAGGACCGTGGTCGGTCACGCCACCGGTCTAGGTCCCAGTCTCATTCTCGGTCCTCCCCAAGAAGCCCCACTCTTCCTCAGGCTCTGGAAAGCATAATTCCAAAAAGGATTCCGCTCCTGCCAAAAAGACCCAGGCTAAAGCAGGTACGTCAGGGGAGGAACCTGCTAGGCCTAAGATGATGCCACTCAGGGTCACCCCTGAGACCAAGGGGGCACAAGCTACAGCCCCGCCCGCCAAGGTCCTGACTTCGCCCGATAAGGGTAAGCCTCTGGAGTCAGAGGACACTCCAGCGTCCCCTGCGAGAAACCGTCGTCGGTCCTAGTACCAACGCCGGTAGAAGAGGCGAAGGAAACTGACACTACCGAAGAAGGGGCAGCGTCTGCGTCTCCAAAGTCCTCCTCCCCA
The DNA here is from genome assembly GCA_016271365.2 of Neoceratodus forsteri. NCBI lineage: Eukaryota > Metazoa > Chordata > Ceratodontiformes > Ceratodontidae > Neoceratodus > Neoceratodus forsteri. The sequence continues at coordinate 75,526,854 of CM028133.1, read as the reverse complement.
CGGGGCTCTCCAGAAGGCCCCCCCATGGGGCTGCCAGTCACTTCAGATCCCATAGTCCCCTTTCCAGAGACAGCGGCCTCAGTGTTCTCAAAGGAGGAGCTCCAGGAACTTTTCTCCTTTTGGTGGGGTCAGTTCAGAAACAGACCCCGAAGCCATCCCTGGTTCCGGACTCATCAGGCAAATCACAGCCGGAGGGTGTCCCTATGCCTTCGCCCCAGAAGACCCCAGAGCGGCTGCTGCTTCGCTTATCCTCCAGGGTCCATTCCCGATCTCGGTCCATAGACTGACGCTGGCGCTCACCGAGGTCAGGTAGCCGATGCTGGTTCAGATCTCACTCTGCTAGCCTTGCTTGTAGAGCAGAAAGCAGCTAACTAAAAGAAGCTACATTTTCTTATTAATTTAAAACTTATATCTCAGCAGGAGTTGTTGTCTGTTAAGATTAAGTAGACAGATAACTTTATTAGAAGTAGAAGGGATCTTATTTAGGGTTAAAAAAAAAGAAAGAAAGTCAGTGTGTGTTCTGTGCTGGGAAGGGTTCTGTATCAGCTGACTTTGCTAAACCAGTAGGAGGAAAGAGAGCTTAATTGAGGGTGTGGTTTAGACACTATAAAAGCAGGTGAGTCAAATTACAACTTCCTGTTGCTAGCCTTTTTTCTTACTAATTGCCCTCCATCCCACCCCTCCAAAGCCAGTTCTACTTTTATAGCCACTGGATTTGACTGTCAACAAGAACTTCCTGTTTGGCAGTAGGAAGGAAAGGATCATAGAGAAACATTGGTTTTGTCAACCCTAAAGGAAAAAAGTAGCTCACTCTCTCCCCAGCTGCTGGTGGTCTGATATTGAGCAAGGAAGAAGGAGACTACTGAAGAAGATAGGAAGTTGCTGTCCCAGAACAGGAAGGGTGAGAGTTGTAAGGAGAGGAGAGAGTAAGCATCCAGAGAAACAGCAGAGGGGACACAAAATAAGACATGTTAGGAGTGGTGCAGTGCAATGGCTGTGGGGCGGCAGTGTTCCGGGAGACATTCTGGAGGCTGCAATGCTGCCCTATTTGCAGGCACCTCTCTGGTCTGAGAGGAGGTTGCCCGTCTCCAGGCTGACCTGGCTAGGATTCGTGAAACCTCCTCCCCCACGCAGGGACCACCAGGGCCAATGCCACTACCTCAGAGGTTGCCAAGAAAGAGGAGAGGCTGGACCAGGGTGGGCTCAGGGAGGGAGAGGGTGGTGGAACAGGTTGCATCCCTCCAGCTGTACCTCTCCACAATTCATTCACTCTTCTGGTGGATAGTGGTTCCTCTATGGAGGCACCTGCAGTGGAGACCAAGGAGGATGCTGGGAACCTTCACAAAGGAGACCCACAGGAGGGTGGCATGGGACCCCACAGGGGAAGGAAACAACTCCTGGTGGGGGACTCAATGATTAGGGGGTAGAAATGGGGGAGGAAGGGGAGAGGGAGGTAAGGTGCCTTCCTGGCGCCATGGCTTGGAGGGACAGGAAGCGAATCCTCAGGATCGTGGGAGGAGCTGCATGAGGGAGGGAGCTGGATGTCATTGTCCACCTAGGGACAAATGACCTGGCTAGGAATGGGATCAGAGCAGTGCAAGAGGAGTTTGTAGAGTTGGAAGGGGCCTTAGACAAGTAGCGCATCTGATGGCAACTTCTCGGAGGTGCTGCCTGTCTGTAGGGAGATGTTAGGCACTCCTCACCAGGGAATTCAATGACTGGTTGAAAACTGGTGTGGAGTTCAGGTTTTGCTTCATTGGGGACTGGGAGCCACCTGGAGGGATGCAGACCTATACTGGTGCGATGGTCTGCATCTGTCCGGGGGGGAACCAGGATCCTAGGTGAGAGATTTAAATGCTTCATTGGCAAGCATTTAAACTAGCCAAGGGGGGAGGCATTGAAAAGGAGCAGGGAAATCCCAGCCTCCCCCCACACAACATGGTGATTACTGAGCTAAATACCAAGGTACAGAAGTTATTAGGGAGCAGAACAGATTTAAATGTAAAAAAAAGGCAAAGGCAGTAAGGACAGAAATGGGGCTAAAAGGGGTAAGGCTATCAAAAAGTGGAGGGTGATGAGTACCAATGCCCGTAGTCTGTGTAACAAGCTCCCTGAACTAGTGGCCTTGATGGAAGAGGGTTGCCTGGATATTGTGGCAGTCACAGAAACATGGTACACAGAGAACCATGACTGGGATGTCAACATACCAGGATACACAATCTACAGGAGGGACAGGGAGGTTAAAAGAGGAGGAGGAGTAGCTCTCTATGTAAAGGAAGGGATCAAAGCAACAGAACTAAAGACTAAACAGGGAGCAGATGAGGCTCTTTGGGTCACCCTGGAGACAGGAAATGGCACCACAATCCGCATGGGGGTTGTACACAGACCCCCATGTCAGGGGGAGGGAATGGACAAGGAAATGATAGAAGGCTTTCTTAGAATGGCAGAAAAAGGGGAGATATTGTTGATGGGGGACCTGAATATGCCAGATGTTAACTGGAGCACCTTTGCTGCAGGCACATCCAAGAGCAGGGTCATTCTTGATGCCCTACAGGGGGCATGCCTCAGACAGCTAGTATTGGAACCCACTCGGGAGGGAGCAGTCTTAGACCTGGTACTCTCAAATGAGGACGGAGAAAGAATCTCAGATTTAGAAGTGGGTAGCCATCTGGGAACAAGCCACTACCAAACAGTGTGGTTCACGATAAACACAGCCATACAATCAAGCCATACAAAAACAAGAGTACAGGACTTTCGTAGGGCTGACTTTAGGAAAATGAGAGAGTGCCTCAGAAAAGCACTAGCAAACAGGCAAGAAGGAGGGGTGGAGGAACAATGGGGAGTAATCAAAACAGCAATCACAGAGGTAACAAGCCTTTGTGTAAAGCAAATCAATAAAACACAACAAAGGAAAAAAACGCTATGGTTCTCAAAAGAGGTGGCAGGGAAGGTTAAGGAGAAAAGGACAGCATTCAGGAAATATAAGGAAACACAGAAGGAGCAGGACAGAGAACTTTATCAGTTAAAGCAGAAAGAGGCTGGGAAGGCAGTCAGAATAGCAAAGGCCCAAACCGAGGAAAGGATAGCCAATTCTGTTAAGAAGGGGGATAAGACCATTTATAGGTACATTAGAGAGCGAAGAAAGACCAAAGGAGGGATACTGAGGCTTAATAAAGGGGAGAGAATGTGGGTAGAGGGTGACAGTTAAAAAGCAGGGATACTGAATGAATATTTCTGCTCAGTATTCACAAAGGAAGAGGAGGGGGAGTTACCTAAACCAAACAAGAGAAACACTCTGAAGACGGGGGTTGATACCAGTCCATTCACAGAAGAAAGGGTTCTGAAAGAACTAATAAAATTGAAGGTGGACAAAGCAATGGGGCCTGATGGAATTCAACCAAGAATTCTAAAAGAACTAAGGGTAGAACTAGTGACACTGCTGACTACTCTCTTTAACAAATCATGGGAGGATGGGGTGGTACCCGAGGACTGGAGGAGGGCAGATGTGATTCCTCTTCACTAAAGTGGGAGCAGGACAGAGGCAGGAAACTACAGACCAGTTAGTTTGACTTCAGTGGTAGGGAAAATGATGGAATCACTTCTGAAGGAAAGAATTGTTGAGTACCTAGAGGCCAGTGGGGCACAGGACCCAAGCAGCATGGGTTCACAATGGGAAGGTCATGTCAGACGAATCTAATAGATTTCTTTGACTGGGTGACCAAAGTAGTAGACCAGGGAGGGGCTGTGGACATGGCCTACCTAGATTTTAGCAAGGCATTTGATACAGTCCCACACAAAAGATTAATACACAAGATAGCCAGCCTTGGAGTGGGTCCCAAGGTGGTAGCCTGGATAAAAAATTGGCTAGACAACAGGACACAAAGGGTAGTAGTAAATGGAGTACACAGTGAAGAAAGGAGGGTTACTAGCAGGGTACCGCAGGGTTCAGTACTGGGACCGGTCCTTTTTAATGTCTTTATAAGTGACATTGCAGAGGAACTGGAAGGAAAAGTATGTCTCTTTGCAGATGACACAAAGATCTGCAACAGGGTTGATACACAAGATGGAGTGGAAAGGATGAGAAGGGACTTGGCAAGGTTGGAGGAATGGTCAAATGTATGGCAGCTCAGATTCAATGCAAAGAAGTGCAAGGTAATGCACCTGGGAAACAAAAACCCAGGGGAAGCGTACACAATGGGAGGGGTGAGATACTGACAACAGTAAAAATAGAAAGGGACCTGGGGGTAATTATATCAGATGACCTAAAGGTGGGCAAGCAATGTGAGAAGGCAGTAAGGAAGGCTGGGGATACTGGGATGCATAGGAAGAGGCATCAATAGTAGAAAACAGGAAGTTGTTATCCCTCTGTACAGACAGTTGGTGAGACCCCATTTGAAGTACTGTGTGCAGTTCTGGAGACCCCATCTCCACAAAGACATAGACAGAGCGGAGGCTGTCCAGAGGAGGGCAACCAAAATGGTGCAGGGTCTGCACCAGAAGACATACGAAGAAAGATTAAAGGAGCTTAACATGTATACCCTTGAGGAAAGAAGGGAGAGAGGGGACATGATAGAAACTTTCAAGTACCTCAAGGGAATCAACAAAGTCCAAGAGGGTAGCATCTTGCAGAAAAAAAGATGTGCAAGAACAAGGGGGCACAATTTGAAGATAGAGGGGGGACGGCTCAAAGGTAATGTGAGGAAGAATTTTTTCACAGAGAGGGTTGTGGATGCATGGAACAGCCTCCCTAAGGAGGTCGTGGAGTCAAGAACAGTGAGGGAATTCAAGAATGCATGGGACAGGCATAAGGCAGTCCTAGTGGGGGGTAGGAGAAAGTAAGTTGTTGGTTAACTAGGATCTGCAGCTTATCTGTTAGGTAGTAAAATGGGCAGACTAGGTGGGCCAAGCGGTCCTCATCTGCCGTCAAATTCTATGTTTCTAGGAGCCATTCACGTTCCAGTGGGCAGTCCCGTTCCAGACGTTGGTCCCTGGACCGATGCCCATCATCACTCCGGTCTCGTGACCGAAGACCAATGTAGGTCTGAGAGCTACCGGCGTTTGAGCGGGGCCAGTCCTAGGGGCAGGTCCAGCTACTCTTCACCCAGTAGCCAGTCGTCCTTTTCCTCTTCCCTCTCGGGAATTGGGGGCTCCCCAGGAGAAAAGGACCAACCTCGCTCGCCTCCTGATGATCCAACCTTTATGGACGTCATGAGGCACATCTAGGCCTCCAATGAATGGGATACGGAGGACCTGGAACGTCACCGACTAGCCAAGTACCTGAGGCAAAAGGAGCCCAAACCTCTTATGATGCCTCCTTTAGTGGACACCTTCCAGGACCTTACAAGAATTACCTGGAAGTGTCCAGCTTTGGTCCTGGCAGTTCCTAAAAAGTCAGACAGGCTGTACAGGGCCCCAAGAGGTGAGCCCTTTCCTGGCAGAGCACCCTTAGGCGGACTCTTCTGTGATCACGGGTGCTCATAATAAGTCCAAGCAGCCGAAACATCTTAGTTCCCAGCCTCCTGACCCAGAGTCTCGCTAGTTGGACCACAGGGATTTATTTAACTCTGAAAATTGATTAGCATTTTGCTCATAAAAGTTCTAAAACATTGTGAAAATGCATAGCAATTTCCTCACTGTGTTTAACAAACATGACACTTCTAGAAAACCTATATAAATACTTTCTGTACAGTTAGCATTGTCCCAAGAAAAAACATGCTAATCAAGTATTTAAAACCCTGGGACCAGGTGGGCAAGAAGGTCTATTCTGCCTCCACCTGCTACATTAGGTCCCTTAATTTCCTGACGCATATGGTTCAGTACCAGAATGTGCTCTGGGAAAGGGGACAGGAGCTTGTTAATGCCTTGCCAGACTCCGCAATAAAGACAGAGATTCTGGATGTCCTTAAATCGGGCTCGGACATAGGCACGCATGTTCTCCCTGCCTCGTATGACACTGCAGAGACGGCGGCCAGAGTGGCAGTGGCAGGGGTCTGTCTCCGGCGCCATGCTTGGTTGAGAGTCTCTGGCTTTCACAAAGATCTGCAGTCCAGAATCCGGGACCTCCCATTCCAGGGTTCCGTCTTGTTTAGGCAGGAGACAGAGTCACTCATTTCTCGTCTCCAGGAGTCGGGGAACTCCATCTGGTCTGTCAGTCAGATGTACAGAAGAGACCAGAGGAAAGTGAAGAAACTGCCATTTTGGAAGCCCTCAGGTGCACAAGCATGTGGCAACCAACAAGGCCAGAGAGGCGGCTTTAAAAGGACAGTCGGCAACCAGCAGCCTGGAGGCGCCCCTTTTCGTGGCCCCAAGTCCTCCCAAGCCTCTCTGCCCACTCCCAGCTCCGCCCAATGACTCCTTTCGAACCCCCCCTCCTCCGGAAGAGGTTCCAGGGAAGGCAGTAGGGGGTCGCTTCTCCCTTCATCTGAAGAGCTGGAGCTCTATAACTGCGGACCAGTGGGTCCTTGATATCATAAAGAGGGGACATACGCTGGAGTTCACAGAGATCCCCCAGATACCCCACCAAGGTCCTAGAGATGTCCTCCTTCTCACATTCCTCTCATAGAAGGAGAGATTCAGGGCCTCTTGCAGAAAAGGGCGATAGAGCCAGTCCCTCTGCAGCAGCGGGGAAAGGGATTTTACTCCCATTTCTTCCTGGTTCCAAAGAAGACTCAAGACCTTTGTCCCATTCTGGACCTCAGTTCTTTAAATGTTTATATAGAATACAGAAGGTTCCAGATGGTGACTCTTCCAGGGTTGCTTCCTCTGCTACATCAGGGAGACTGGCTCTGCTCCCTAGACATGCAAGATGCGTACATGCACATACGGGTCTTTCCTCCCCACAGGAAGTACCTGAGGTTCCACTTCCAGGGGCGCATTATCAGTTTTGGGTTCTCCCGTTTGGCCTCTCATCCTCCACTCCTCGAGTCTTCACAAAATGCTTGGCAGTAGTAGCTGCGGCTCTAAGGCACCAGGAACATTATGTCTTCCCTTACCTCGACGATTGCCTGCTTACGGCCCCATCAAGGGCGCGCCTTCTTCAGGTTCTTGGAGACACCTATATTCTCTTTCGAGAGCTGGGGATCACCCTGAACCTTCTGACATCTTCCCCAGAGCCCAGCCAAAGACTCGTCTTCATAGGGGCAGCCCTGAATTCGGTCCAGGGCATGGCTTTTCTACCCCGAGAGAGGCGATCGCTTATGGGAGATTTATTTATTTGCTTTTGGTAACCAGGTAGGTGCACTAGGCATGGGAATGCCTATTTTCAGGTACGACCCGGGAGAATATAAGTAAACAATACATAAGCACACCATGTGACGCAACACATGAAATACGTAATACAGTGGGAGGGGGTCAGAACAATCAACAATAGAGGCTGAGCGAAATACAGTTTAGAACAAGGTCAGGGTACAAGCAGTACAACATTAGGCAAGGTTAATTAGGTATGGACAGGTGCAAAACAAATGAAATACTGAATACAAAAAAAATAGATGAGGTGGACAAGATATATATATACAATAAGTGCCTTAGTGGTAGTTAAGCTTTAAGAGAGGAGGGAGAGGAGGATGTGGTAGAGGCAGGGGTGAAGAGTGGTGGAGAGTTGTACAAGGGAAGGGTCATTAGAGAGAAATGATAAAGCAGATAGGAGGTGAGTAGATGCAGGGGGGTAATATGGAAATGGAAAGAGGGATCTATGGCAGGTGGAAGCAAAAGCAGGGGTTAGAAGCACGTAGATGATCTCGGTGGGGTTTCTTGAAACTGGCATGGGTGGGAGCTAGGTAGATAGCTTGAGGCATGGAGTTCCAGTACTTCAGAGCTGAGTGAGAGAAAGCTTGTGCACCCAAGGAGGTTTTGCATCTGGGGATATAGAAAGGGGCTAAGTCAGTAGAGCTGAGCCCATATGAGGGGGACTGGGAGTGAAGCATGGAAGCAAGAGATTGTGGGAGACCTGATCTATCTAAGTATTCCGTCAATTAGGGAGCCATAGGACTGAAGTCGATGGGCAGGGGGAGAGGGACAGTTTAAGTCAGCATAGAGCTGGCAGTGGTGTTTATAACTTGGTGATGCAGAGGCGTAGCGGCAGATGTTATTACAGGTGGTGTCCCATTTATGGAGGGAGGACTTAGTGGCACCTAGGTAGGTGACCGTACCATAGGCCAGGGCCGGGAGCAGAAGGCTTTGTGCAACAGCAAGTCTGGCAGATGGGGTGAGGGCATAGCTAGTATGGTAGGCCCCTCCAATTTTCGAGTTGGCAGATTTACAGGTGGCAGTAATATGTTGATCAAAATCCAGGGATTCGTCCAGGAGAATCCCCAGGTATTTGAAGGATTTGAAAGTGACAAGTGGGGAGCCATCTGCACACGAGATAATGAGGGAGTTTCGATTTCTTTTAAGTCTGACAGAAGAGCCAAAGAGCATAGAGTGTGACTGGAAGGTGGTGCATATAGTGCCTATCCACAAGGGGGGGATCAAGGGAGGTGGCAGGAAACTACAGGCCTGTCAGCCTGACATCGGTGGTGGGCAAGGTGATGGAGGGCATTGTCAAGGAGAGGCTGGGGGGGACCTGGAAAAGTCCGGGTGCCTGGACGATAGACAGCATGGATTCGTCCCGGGGAAATTGTGTCAGACAAACCTTGTGGAGTTCTATGACTGGGTGACGAGTGCCTTGGACCTAGGTAGACCAGTGGACGCCTCTTTCTAGACTTCAGCAAGGCATTTGACTCTGTTCCTCACGTGGGCCTGTTGGATAAGCTGGGAGAAATGGGGATGGGAACCAGATGATCAGATGGATAGGCAATCGCTCCAGGACCAGACCCAGAGGGTCGAGTTGGCGGGATAGTCTCATCCCCAAGGAGGGTCATTAGTGGGTTCCCACAGGGATCAGTCCTGGGCCCCTCCTGTTTAACGCCCTACGCCTCAGACATAAGGACAGGAATCAGGAGTGAGATGAGTCTCTTTGGATGACTCAAAACTGGGGTGGTGGTGGATGGGGAGGAGGGAGGGTGGCCACAGGGGACCTAGAGGCTCTGGAAAGATGGTCTAGAAAGTGGAAGCTGAGGTTCAATGCAGGGAAATGCAAGGTACTCCACCTGGGGGCCAGAAGCCCAGGCCAAGTGTACACCCTGGGGAGGAAATGCTACAAGTCTCGATGGCTGAGAGGGACCTGGAGGTGGTGGTGGATGTCAAGATGAACAACTCGGAGACTTGTAGGAGGGCAGCAGCCAAGGCCAACAGGATGCTGGGAAGCATCGCTAGGGGGATCACCTCCAGAAGGAGGGAAGTGATACTCCCTCTGTATAACTGCTTGGTGAGGCCACACCTTGAATACTGCATGCAGTTTTGGAGGCCACACTTAAAGAGGGACATTAATTCCTGAGAGGGTCCAGAGGAGGGCAACCAAAATGATGTGGGGCTTGGGGACAGGACCTATGAGGAGAGGCTCAAGAGCTAAATATGTACACATTGGAAGAGAGAAGGACCAGGGAACATGATAGAGGTCTTCAGGTACATGAAGAGGGTAAATAGGAGGAACAGTCAGGGTGCTTCAAGGAAGGAGGAAGGGCCACTAGAAGGCATGGGTGGAAGCTGGAGGGGGGAAGATTCAGGGGAAAGGAGGAGGTGCTACTTCACTGAGAGGGTGGTGGAGCCATGGAATGCACTGCCTAGGGGACTGGTGGAGGCAGAGTCGGTGGAGGGGTTCAAGAGGGGCTGGGACAGGTACAGGGGAAGGGTTCTGGAAGCAAAATCCAATGCAGCAAGAATATCCGGAACTGGGAAGGGAGAAGCCAGAGAAGGCGAGGGGGACAGCAAGGTCAGCACCCAGGGTGGGGGCTGACCAGACGAGCAGACGCGAAAGACCATTAGGCCTATTCTGCTGGCATTTTAGTCTGTTAGTATGTGTTTTGCTGACACTGAGCGCTAGTTTGTGCTCTGTCAGCCATGACTCTATGTTTAGGAAGCCAGAGCCAATAGAGTGGTTTATATCGGAGATATTTTTGGCACTATAGTAGATGACAAGGTCATCTGCATAGAGAAGAGATGAGTAGGATGGTGCTAGGAGGTAATTGATGAATATAGAAAAAAAAGCAGAGGGCCCAGTATCGAGCCCTGAGGAACATCAACTTGAACAGAAGAGAGATCCGACATGGCAGAATTGAAAACCATGGCTTACTTCCTGTTTAAGAGGTAGCTCTTAAACCATGCCACCACTTCAGCAGAGAAACCAAGGGAGCAAAGTTTTGAAAGGAGAAGGCTGTGGTTGACCAGGTCAAAAGCCTTGGTCAGGTCGATGAAAACCGCACCTGTCAAGAGGCCAGCATCCATGGCAGCGTAGATGTCATTTGTTAGTTTTAGAAGGGCAGTGGAGGTGCTGTGGCCTTTGTGGAAGTCATGCTGGGCACCAGAAAGAAGGTTATATTTCTGAAGATACGCTATGGTTTGAGTAGCCACTAATTTTTCCAGGATTTTGCTGAGCACCAAAAGAATGACAATGGGTCGATAACTGGCAATTTCTTTTGATCACCTTTTTTAGGAATTGGTGTTATTTTAGCTATTTTCCAGATATCAGAAAAGGTGCCATGGCACAGTGACAAGTTAAAGACTTTGGTTAAGGGTGAGCCAATGATTGGGGTGGCTACTTTCAGAAGCCAGGGTTCAAGCCCGTTGAACCCAGAGCTGGTGCTGTCCGGGACAGCGAGTAGAAGCTTTAGAACTTCAGTTGTTGTAATAGCCTGGAACCGAAAAGGTGGATGGGTGGGCATGAATTTTGTGTCTGTGGGAGAAGACGTAGTGCTACCGGAGGGGAAGGTGGCCACATGACTTGATAGGCCAGAGAAGTGACAGTTGAAGGAATTGGCGATGGTCACCGAGTTGTTACTACAATAAGTGCTATTTAACAGCATGTCATTTGAAGTGGCCATGTGATCTGTTCCCAGGAGGGTTTTTATGATTGACCAGAATTTCTTTGAGTCACCTGCGGCTTTTATTAATAAGTCTTTTCAAAAAATGATTTTAGCTATGTGGATATTTCTTTTGCAGGTATTTCTCAATGACTTGTAGGCATTGTGATCAGATTGAAGTCCAGAAGCCTTGAAATGCCACCAACTTTTGTCTCTAGCCCTTATCTGAGAGAGAAGGTCCTTGGTTAACCACTTTCTTTGAGTTCTGCGTATGCGGCAGGTGACTCTGGGAGCGTGGATATCCTGGAGAAGTCCAAATTTTGCTAGGAAGAAATCAAGGGCTGACTGAGCATTACAGGTAGTGAAAATTGGTGACCAGTCAAACAGAGAGATCGTACATAAACTGTGTCTGATTAAATTTACAATTTACCCATATTACGGAAGGTGATAAGTTTTGGGGAAGGGGGATGGCCGACTAGATGCACGCCAGATGCAGAAGATAGGAGAGTGATCACTTATTGCATCTGCAAGGGTACCTGTCGAGGCTATACTGTTGGGGGGTGGGGTGGGAGCCATGACCCTACTTGGGTCAGTGATTATCTGGTGAAGGTTGTGGCCCTGTACTGTGGTGCAGAAGGGCTGGTTTGCTTTACTAGTCCAGTTCAAGTTGAAATCCCCTAGTATGAGAACCTCATTTTGTCTGATCGTTGTGTCCACCTAGGAGAGGAGTTCCTCAAAACCAGAGATGCCACCGCCAGGTGGGTTATAGGCACACACTATGTGCAGTTTCTTACAGCCAGGTTGTAGGACTGCATGAATTGATTCACAGAGAGTGAGGGGGGAAGACACGTTCCTTGATAGTGATAGATAAGATTTATAGAAGATAGTAACACCACCACCGCGCTTAGCCAGGGACCTATCTTGCCTCATTAGTTTATAATTCGGTAACAAGCACTGGGAATAAGGGGTGGATGGTTTCAACCAGCTTTTGGACAGGTAGAGAATGTCAGGGTTATGGAGAGCAACCCAGGCCTCAAGTTCGACTAGACTGCAGGACAGGCTCCTGATATTAAGGTGAGTAATACAGAGTCGGTCCTTGTAACCCCTCAGGTCCAGGCCAGGACCTTCCAAAGACTTCTGGGGCACTTGGCGGTGGCCATTCCTGTCACTCCTGTGGCCCACCTCCACATAGGAATCCCACAATGGATTCTCAGGGTGTAGTGGGATCAATGCTCAAATGACACAGACCACAAGGTCAGGATCAAAGAGCCAATGAAGAGGACACTTCTTTGGTGGTTGGACCCACTAAATTTAGAAAAAGGGGTCCCTTTCCATCTGGGCGCAAATCAAACTCCAACAACAGATGCCTCGGATTTGGGTTGGGGGTGCACCTGGGGGCCCACCAGACACAGGGTACCTGGCCCCCATGGAGTGCGAACTCCACATCAGTGTTTTGGAAATGCGAGCGGACCTCAATGCGCTGCATGCCTTTCAGGAGGACCTCGTCCCAGGCTCTCCTCTTGTTCAGACAGACAACATGGCAGTTGTCTTCTATATCAACAAGCAAGGGGGCACTCACTCACGCTCTGTACAGGGAGGCGATGAAAGTTTGGTCCTAGGTGCTGGAGCGGCACCTCTCTCTGTCCACAGTGCATGTTCCAGGCGTCCTAAACGACTTGGCCAACAGCCTTAGCAGGTCTCAGTCCAAGGCGCACGAGTGGCAGCTACTGCAATCAGTAGCGGACCAGCTCTTCCACACATGGGGTCATCCCGAACTGGACCTCTTTGTGTCACCGCACAATGCAGGGTTTTATTTAACTCTAAAAATTGATTAGCGTTTTGCTCATAAAAGTGCTAAAACTTTATGAAAATGAATAGCTCTTGCCTCACTGTGTTTAACAAACACAGCACTTCTAGAAAATCTATATAAATATTTTCTGTACAGCTAGTATCGTCCCAAGAAAAAAACTGCTAATCAATTATTTAAAATCCTGCAATGAAAAACTGCCAAATTTCTGCTCACGAGAGCCCACGCCTGGTGTTTTCTGGCCAGACACGTTCTCCCTTTGTTGGGCAGGGAGGTTTCTTTACGCCTTTCCTCTCATCCAGAGAGTTCTCTTAGAAGTTACAGGCCAAAGGGGCTTGGATGATTCTAATCGCCCCACTGTGGCCTTGGCAGATTTGGTTCCCGCTAGGGGAAAGGGGGTGGGGTGGGGGGAGGAGAAACTGTTTAACCAGAAAAGCTGAAGCTTGTTTCCAGGTGCGACCTGGGAGCACAAGGAAGTTAAGTGACTTGCTCAGGGTCACACAGTATGCAAGTGGGAGCTGTGGGATTCAAACCAAGGCCTCCAGGTCTGCAGCTCAGAGCCTTAAACCACTAAGCTATACTGCCTCCCACTGTTTCAGCGGTTGTCCACGGAACCTCCAATCCCACTGGCAATAAGCTCACAATTGCTGTTCCAGGATCAGGGCTTGCTGGTCCATCCCGATCTCAGATCTTTGCACCTTCATTCTTGGCTCCTTCAGACATAGCAAAGTCCAGGTGCAGTGTCTCCCAAGAGGTGGCGGACGTACTTGTATCAGCAAGGAAGCCCTCTACTTGTTCTACTTATGCTAAGAAGTGGAAGTGTCGTCTCACTGTCTGGACCCCCTTACCTGTCCAGTGAACTCAGCATTGCAGCATCTCCTCTCCTTATATCAACAAGGCTTGAACTACTTCTCTATAAAGGTGAACATGTGGGCTATTTCTGCTTATCACACCCTTTTGGGGGACAAAACCTTAGCCCAACTGCATGTGGCCCACACCTTTTTACGGGGTATTTTACACATGAGACCTCCCATTAGGGATCCCTGTCCCAATGTGGGAGCTCCTGTTTGTGTTGGAGAAGCTTACTCTCCCCCCATTTGAACCAGCAGCTGACTGTGAGCTGCAGTACCTCTCCTGAAAGGTTTGTTTTTTTAGTTGCTATTACGTCAGCTCGAAGAGCTTCCGAGCTCCAGGCTCTGATGGGTAAAGAGCCATATTTAATTTTCCATAGGGAAAGAGTTTTCCTCAGAACGAATCCTAAGTTCCTTCCTAAAGTGGTCTCGGAGTTGACCCTCAACCAGTCGGTTGACCTTCCAGTTTATTTTTCTTCTCTCTCTAATTGGGAGAAGCTCTCCTTCACACTCTGGACATTCATAGGGCACTGAGCTATTACCTTAAGCGCACAGCTGCACACCGTAAATCGGAGCAACTGTTTGTGGCCTTCGCGCCACAGCACTTGGGTAAACCGGTGTCCAAGCAGACTAACTCCGAGTGGCTTGTCCACTGCATTTTTTTTTTGCTATGAGAAGCACAATAAACCCCTTCCAGGACCAGTTAGGGGTCACTCGACCAGAGGAGTCTCTGCTTCCTTCGCCGCTCTGCGGAATGTCTCCATTAGAGACATATGTGCGGCTGCTACCTGGAACTCTGTGCACACCTTTGTGAAGCACTATAGCTTGGACATTGCCACCTGGTGTCAGCTCACTCCTTACTACCTACAGTGGCACTCAACAAACACGTGGTGCCCAATCTCTAACCTTTCATGTTCCCAGATGTCGTACCTCCATGGGTCAGCGGTCCTTTATCTATAGAGCTGCTCAATGGTTCAATTCCCTCAATAAAGAATCACTTTCCTCTACTACACTTGGACCCTTCAAAAGGAATCTCAAACTTTACCTCACCTCTACCACTCAATGTGACTGCTTTGTTGAACAGAGATCTCTCTAAACACCTCCCAGCTCACTCATGTCTCACAGCCCGCCCTTTCCCAATTTCATTCCCTCTGGCACTGGGCCTTCCTTGTGACTCCTTTCCTGCTTCACATCTCCACTGGTACAAGACATTTTCCACTACCATCGGACAGTGGCTCATTAGCCTGCCAATTTCCTCTCCCGGTCGCATGCCTGCAATACTAACTGCTTATGGTGCCCTCTTTCTCTTATTGTTACCGCAGCCAGCTGCCTACTCAAGCTGCTCGTTTTATGAATATTATCTCAAAGTATGTTAAAACCGAGTATCTTTATTTTTTCTTTTAGTTGTTTTGGTTGTTTATTGTGCATTCTTTTACTACCTCTGTATGTATGTTGACTCTCATCCTTTGACGTGGAACCTTTGTAAACGAGCAGTTTCTGCTCAAAGGTATTTGTAATCCGAGAATATAATAAACAAACAAATAAATAAATAAATTGTATCCAGATGCCGTGCCGGCTTTGACCTGGCAGCCCTTCAGGGACTTCTGTCTTGACTTGCTGTTTCTAGCTCCCCCCCCCACCCATCTTCCACCTCCCGGAGTTAGGCACCTCCTTGGCGCGGGACTGCTTGGGATTCAGTCCCAATGGTTATAGCCTGCTGCAAGAGCTCCCACTCGAAGTAAGATAGTACAGTTACGTAAGAACTTACCGTAACAGTAGATCTTCGATAGGAGCTCTTGCAGCAGGTGCTGCTTTCCTGCCTTCCCTCCCCTGAATGAGGTGTATAGAACATCATCTTCAGGCTTCGCCTCCTTCCCTCGTCAGGGTCCGTTCGCAGGTCTTGGCCGGGGAAGTGGGGTGGAGCTGGGTCCGCCCCCTTTTATACCATGTCAGACGTCAGTGTGGAGCTGACGTCAGGGGGCGGTCCCTGCTGGGTACTGCTAGCTGAGAAGTTTTCCGGTGGGTCCTAATGCCTGCGGCGTTAGTCCTAATGGTTATAGCCTGCTGCAAGAGCTCCTCTCTAAGATCTACTGTTACGGTAAGTTCTTACGTAACTGTACTTTTCTTTTGCCCTTGGAAACCAGGGCGTTAGTGTTTCAAAGCAGTGCTTGTCCACATGTTTGACCAACTGCATTTCATTTATCTATGCAAAATACGATAAACCTCTCATGGGGGTTGTAAAACCCCATTCTATCAGAAGCATGACTGCCTCTATTGCGTGTTTCTGGGGCATTCTGCCTTGGACATTTGCAAAACATCCATGTGGTCTACTGTACATACCTTCACTAAACATTACAGTCTAGACCTCGCTTCTAAGAAGCAGCCCGTTTTTGGAGGGGCTGTCCTACAAGGCCTCCTGTCCCATGTTCTAATGCAGGGTTTTAAATAGCCGGCATCGCATCACAGTTTGCGATGCAAACCAGCTGGTTCTGCTAGACAAAATAAGGACTGGATCGCAAAAAAGTGCGATCCATTTTCTATGTTTTTTTTCAGTTTGAAAAAATCTATGGTTACCACCGCCCTTCCCCTGCACCGTGGGACAGTCTCCGTCGACATTCTCTCCACTGCTCTGGGCACATGCGTCCTTGTTTTAGACGTGCTTCCAGGAATCCCCACCAATAGCGCTGACGTGGTAAATTTAAACTGCGAAAAAAAAAAAAAAAAAAAACCACTGCAGGTTTCCTGCCGTGATGAACGCAATTCTATCACACAAGTATAAGGATAACCCCCCCCCACAATCCCTGTGTACAGCCCAAGTGACTCCCAGAACTCTGGTCGTACTTTGCACTGGGGAGTTCCCAGGAGACAGACACACACAGCCGAATGGGAAGAGGCAGACGTCGGAGCATCCTCATGACTGCATTGGCATCGATCACTAACAGAACAGTAGCTGCAGTAAGCACAAAATGATTTTTTTATTGCAAACAAAAACAGATCTGTACTAGTAATAACATTTTGGCTTTATTTGAATGGGCTGGTGAGGAGCCTAAGAGGTGCTTCAGTGTTAGCCTTATGCAGAAGTTTACTGTCTGCTCTACACCTTTGGCATGTCTGTTCTCAGGTAGAGTTCGACAAATACTTCAGGTTGAGTCTGCCAGTTTTTAAAATGCCCTTATTAGTTTCCAGTTGTTAACACTGGCAAAACAAAAATGTTTTGGCTCCACTTCTAAAAGATATGCTGTGCAGAGAGTGTTTTGATTTGATTTGTGGGTGTAATCCTAGTGTGTCCTTTCCTTGCCTGCTATTAGGAGGTTTTTCACAATGTGTCTACATACTAGTCTTATATGGCCCTTGGGGAATTTGCAATGCTTTTCTTTTTCGTACATGCCTCCTGGAGTGCTGAAAGCAGATAGTAAAGTGGTTCTTCAGCATTATCCACTTTTATGTGCATGTTGGTGTGTCCCTCTTATGATCACTGTCCCTCATTTTGAGTGTCCGTGTCCCTCATCAGTACCTAAAGATTGAGAGGTATGATGGGGGGGTTGTGGCAGTTGAAAAATACCTTAGTTTTGGTAAGAGGGACATGGGCCAGGTAGGCTGAGGGTGGGTTTTTTGTCAGGTACCCTATTCTGACAAAGGGGACAGTGGGTGGGTGGTTAGGCACTGAGATGAGTGGGAGGAGGGTTTTGGCAAAGGGTACAAGGGTGGGGAGGTGTGGTTCTGAGATGTGTGTGGGAAGGTACTGAAACAGATGAGGCAAAGACAGAGCTGATTTTAATTAACAATTTTATTTGTTATATACATTTAAGCATTTTTTTATTTTGCTAATGAAATTGAGGCAAGTGCTACTCATTTTTACAGTCGATTAGCACTTCCATGCGCAAAACTGCTAATCAATTTTCCAAGCTTATTTAAAACCCTGTAATGGCTCGCTTCCTCCTCCTCCCGAGGCATAACAACTGCTTGGGCATCTCCCCATGTGTCATGACCTGCTGCAGAGAGACTGCCTGGAAGATGACAGCACGGTTGCGTAAGAACTTACTGTAGCGGTAGATTTTTGAGAGCATCTCTTGCAGCAGGTCACGCAGCTCCGCTCTCCTTGCCGTCTGCTGTTACTTCGGAAAGATTCCTTGCTCCTGGCTTTTACGACTACCCGAGCTGCTGCCTCCATTTCCCTATTTGGTTCCCATTGAAAGCCTAGGATCTGTTTTCACATTCGCTCACCAGGATGGAAAAGAACTGAGGAGTAGCTGGGATCTCCCCCTTTAATACCTGCCATACAGACACTAGGTGGTAGTGTTAGGGGGAGGTTCCAGGGTCAACTGATGAGAAGTCATCCAGAGGAAATACTGCCTGCGGCTGTAATCCCATGTGTTATGACCTGCTGCAAGAGATACTCTCGAAGATCTACTGTTACGATAAGTTCTTATGCAGCCGTACTCTCCTACTGCTGAATGGTTCCATTCCTGCCTCACGGGTGAGAAACACGGAGTACAAGAGGTGGCATCCTGTCACCTCCCATACCAATCTGGGCTGGGATACTACAGGGCTCCATCCCGAGTCCCACCTTCTTCTCCATTTTTCTGCACGACCTCTCCTCTGCCTATGCCAATTCACATATTCACATGTATACAGATGACACAAATATCTACATCTCCGGCCCTTCAACTGTAGAGGTGGAAGGCTTACTCCTGCAAGTCCTGCACAACGTTCTGCAATAGTTCTACTCCAGTCAACTGCAGGTCAATACTAAACAAACATAAAACAATGTCCATGACTTCAGGTGCCAGATAAAAATTGGCTAGGCCCCTGTCTTCTCCACTCTGGATGGCTCACCCCTCCTGGTTTCTTTCTTCAAGTTGCTCAGTGTGTGGCTAGATAACAAGCTTGACTTCTTTGCCCACACTGATACCATCCACTCCAAGCTCTGCCCAAAAGTTGTTGTCATGTACTGCAACAAAGACTGCTTGTCTCATCATGTTCGTTGTGAGCCTGTTACCAAAATGGTGCTCCCTTTCTCAACTATGGGGATGTGATCTAAGGCACTGCTTACTCTTTCCTCGCCAGACTGGACACCCTCCGCAGCGTCTTTTGCCATTTGCTACCAGCCCCCCCCCACATACTCACCCCTGCTCCTTCTACTCCTCCCTATCCATCCTCCCCTACTCTCATGTTGCCAGTCCCAATGCACCTGCTTCATCCTCAAATTCTGGCTTGGGACCCTTCCGTCTTACCTGTCCTCTCTCCCATTCCCTCTAACACATACTCTCCCCACTCCAGGGATGCTGCACCATCTCCTTTCTCCACTCTCTCTCCTCTGCTGGGCAGACAGTTGTCTTCTATCGTCTTCCCTCCCTCTGGAACCTGCTCCCTCCTCTCTCTCTCTCTCTCCTACTCCCATCTCCTTAGGCACCAGTTAAAACTCCTTCCTGCCCCCACCTGCTCTTGCCATCACCTTCCCTGATCCTTCCCTGTCGGAGCCCATGCTGGACTGCCTCCTGGATTATACCTCAGCCTGCATCAAGCTCCATCCTTCCTTTTATGCATTCATTTACTTTTAGCTGTGTTTACTTTTTATGTGCATTTTTAGTATGTTAAATTGTACTGTGTTCCTACTTGATTTTGTACCAATGATTAATACTGTGTATGCTTTTTATTGTATTTCCTGCGTTTCTTTATATCCGTTTCCAGGTAGCAGATTTCAAATACACAAATAAATATGTAATTAAATACCCAGCAGATTTAGATCACTCACCTCCATCACCTCCCCCCTCTTCAATCCCCTTGCTAATTCTTCCCTGAGCACCCTACCACTCATTTCCCCTCATCCTGGTGGTCTACAGATCCTCCCACCTGTATGGTTCTTGCCTAAGGGTGTCTTCAGGTGAACCCACAGTGACTCTGTTTCCCCCTTGCTTCCCCTGATGTGTCAGTCCTCCACAGCCTATATGCTCTCACTGACACATAGGGCTAAGCTCCCCCCATTTGTCTATCCCTCTATCCTGTCTGAAAACTGTGTAACCTGGGACTGACAAGTCCCAGTCATTATTCTTTGTGATCCAAAGTTTCTGTGATGGCTACGAGGTACACCTCAGCATCTGCCACTAACGCCTGGGTCTCACTAATTTTATTACACAGACCCCTTTCCAACTAGCTGCGGATCCTCTTTTGCTGTTTTGTGATACTATGCCTGCATTCCTTCTCATTCTTCTTACCATCGTATTTTTCCTATTGCTTTCAGTCCCTGAGAGCCTGTCCTCCTTTGCTTCTTCCAATACTCCTTTCTGAACCTCAACCTTACTTTCACCCACCTTACTGTTTCCAGTATATCTTGCCTTCTCTGTTCTTCATAACATCATGACATTCCTGCAAACTCCGCACTTGGAAAATCACAATTTCGATCCTCATGGGATTGTGAACAAATAGCGGACTTTACACAAGTTAAACACCATACACAACACTACAATTATGAAACACCCTCACATGCCTTATGTCTAAACTTTTGGGTTCAAACATAGCTGGACAGAGAAAGAGGACTCACAGTCACACATGAGTGTATGGGGGTGGTGGTGTGCATAAATGGGTACTCCACCCCCTCCTCAGACACTAGATCAGAGATTATATAATATGGGCAGATATATAAAACATATACTTTGATGGCAGATAACGACTGCTTGGCCCACCCAGTCTGCCCATTTCCCTACTCACTGGATAAGCTGCAGATCCTAGTTAATCAACAGCCTACCTCCTCCTACCCCCCACTAGAATTGCCCTATGTCTGTCCCATGCATTCTTGAATTCCCCCAGTGTTTGACCCCATGGCCTCCTCAGAAAGGCCGTTTCATGCATCCCTCACCCCCTCTGTGAAAAAATACCTCCTCCTCACATTGCCCCTGAGCCATCCCCCATCTTCAAATTGTGCCCCCTTGTTTTTGCACATCTCGTTCTCTGAAAGATGCTACCCTCTTGATGATACAGTGTATCATCAGTCTCTCTGTCTACAGATTGTATTTATACATGTAAACACGCAAACAGAAAATACACAGTATCCGTATTTTATTTATTTATAGGCTGTTGGTTAACTAGGATCTGCGGCCTATCCTGTAGGTAGGGAAATGGGCAGACTAGATGGGCCTAGCGGTCCTTATCTGCCGTCAAAGTCTATGTTTCTATGTTTTAGTCTCCCGACCCCCAGGACGACACTGAAAATAGGCAATAAAATGGTCTAGTCCTCCTTCTCAGTCAACAAAAACCAAATAGTCACGTAACATCATATGTGTGAAAGTTAGTCGTCTTGGACAATTTCCTTTTGTAAACATGTCAGCTGATTTAGACCATCCCGTGAAAAAAATATACAAACAGCGAATTTTACAGGCAGAAAAAGCCCCATGGTCCATCGACACTGCCTGATATTAAACTAAACAATAAAAAAGATTTTTCTGCAATCATAAGGTACACATGGGGATTTGATCTCTTTTAAGAACTAATAACTAATAAGTATCTTTATACAGATGTGGGACCCTCAAAAAAACGAGGTGCCTCCTATCATAAGCCCATCTCAGCGGATGACATTTCGATAATGAATGACAAGGCTGTTAATCAAGAACCGAGCTAGTTAGTCCCACAACAGCCAGCAGCAGGGGTTGTGACTTGTTATTGTCTTTCCTCCCCTCCTACTTGACTCCCTTCTCTCATCGTAGCCTCCTCTATAAATGCAACAGTCCCAAAGTGGATAAGAAACGCTCACCTGCTGGCAGAGAGAGAAGAAGGGCGGCGGCGAGGGACCATTTCCAGCAGATCGTTTCATAATTTCCAGTTCCTTTTCTCCGAGATCCCCTTTCTCCGCATAGCGCCATCTTCCTGGTTTTGGTCGCTGTCCGGAATGACGTCACTGCACTGCGACCAAAGCAGAGAGGGCGGGGCCGGTGAGAGTCCTGTTTCCCGAAGTTCTTAACACGGAATTATATAAACTTACACTTATTCTTTTTAGTCCAGTAATAGTCCATATTTAGTTTTCTCGCTTTAGAGCGCTAGTGCGACCTCTCCTCTATTTATTGAATACCCCCATAAGACACCCCGTTACCGTTTGGTAAAAACAAACGCTGTGTAACTCAGACGAAAAGAGGCTGCTCGCAGTAACTGTCCGATTAGCCACCAGTAACAAGGTTCCGTGTGCTTTCCGTTGGCGGGCCCACTTCCGTGGCGGATGTGGTATCGACGTGGAGGTCGGCCCGCACTTCCGGTGCGACGTGTCCCGGACTGGCACTCACCCTGCTGACGCGGAGCTGAAAGAGGGAGCCTCTTAACAGAAGCCGGGTTGGACAGTTGAACTGGGCTAAGCAGAGGGGTCAAACGGACAGCCCCAGACTCACTGACATCCAAGCAGCAACAGTGAGAAAGCACCGGGAAGGAGGAAAGCAGGAAGGAAGGGCGAAGCAGCAGCAGCCGCCAGCCAGTCAGCCATGTTGACCAAATTCGAGACCAAGTCGGCCCGAGTGAAAGGTGAGTGAGTGCACGCAGCTCTGTGCTGTCCCCGGTTCTTCGAGATGTACCAGGTTTGGTCTCACTTTCTTCATCTGTCAGTGTTCTAACGCTGTTATGTATAGAAGTGTCTCCAGTCTTTTTTCAGGGCCCCTATATCATTATACTGTTTGGGGGAGCTCGGAGGAAAAAAAGTACTTGGAAATGTAACCCAGAGTTGTAATTTATTAGTATTTTTTTTTTATCGGGACAGAGACGCTGAATTATTACAACTTGCTTTCAAACTGTACCTTGAAACTTGTTTCAGCTGCGTCGTGGTGGTGGTGAGGGGGGTTGCATGGACCTGTTTTGTTGGCCATGACAGTTGGTAAACTTCCTTGTTGCTCTTCTTCAATAATTGCCGTGGGATTTTTTTTTTTTTTACTTCCACCTTGGCAGTGGCCAGAAATGGGTAGAAGTGAGCGTTAGTTTAATGTTTCAGTCAAAGGATGGCACTTTACCAGTGCAGCACTACAACCCCCCCAGTACTGCACTACAAAGTTAGTTATGGGTATCTACCAAAAAAAAAAAAAAAAAGCTTGCTGAAAGAAGGAAAGTAAAAAGACTCTGAGAAAGAAATGGGTAAATCAAGGATCAGAGAAGGGGATATGGGAAGGCAGTAGTAGCCATCGAGGACTCCACAGCATGAGCAAACTTGATACACCACTATGCCCCCATAATTTCAAACTTTTCTGGGTAAACATGGCTGATCTGCCCCTTCCTGGAATTTATGGGTATGCCACTGAAGAATGGGAATCTGAAGCACACATTTTATTTTAATTTTTTGAAAATTGGTGACTGGGAAAGGCACACGGAGCCAAGGCTCATTTCCAGGTGTGACCTGGACGAGGGGAATACAAGCAAGGCAATACATCAGTCACATCACTGAGCAATTCTATGACAGCATAGACTGCAGCACATACCAACAGATAAAAGCTGCTGGAGGAAGTACAACAGGCAACAATTTACAGTTTGTTTTTTTTATTTTAGTAAACTCTAGGATTACAAATACCTTTGAGCAGGGGCTGCTCATTTATAAAGGCTCAACGTCAAAGGAAGTAGGGTTATGACAATACAAAGGAAACAGTTATAAATATTACACTCAAGGTTGACTAAACAGTGGTTTGCAGAGATATTCAGCAATTGCCAGCATGAGTCGATTTTGAAGGGGAGCAGTAAATGGAAAGGAGAGATGCAGAGATGAGTGTGCGGGCAAAGGCCATTGTCAGTTAGGGGCAGGTGGCAAGAGATAGATGATGGTGGCTCGGGCCTAGAGTCGGCTGCTAGGGGAGCGGTGAGTAAAGGGAGGAGTGTGGGGGGGGTGAGCAAGGAGGATTAAGGAGGCAGTAGATCCAGAGTACCATTGTGACCGGTGCAAGGTGAAGACCATAGTTTAGGAGTGGTAGTAACACTGCATGGTTGAGGCAGTGGAGCGTCGAAGTTCCTTTTTAAAGGGACCTAGAATCGCAGCTGTAAGTGCTTCTGTGCTTAGGGTGTTGTACCACTGAGGAGCCCTGAATGAGAATGATCTCTGTCCCATAGAGGTCCGACATCTTGGGACCTGGAACATCTGTTGAAGAGCTCTCCGTGTAGGTTGGATGTTGCTGTGGGTGGTAAGGAGTTTAGCAACTCCAGGCGGCATGTGCCCAAGGATAATCTTTTTGGTGAGTAGGCAGGTCTGGTATTGAATTCTGCTTATGAGTGGAAGCCATCCAGTCTAGGCATATAGGTCACAGGTGTGAGTTAGCCGGGAGGCACCCGTTATGAGCCGACATGCTTTGAGTGTCACAGGTATCCTCTGGAGAGCAGTTTGGGAGGCAGAGTCGTAGATGGCAAGACCATTGTCAATAATGGAGATGACAGAACTATAGATAGCCAGTCTGAGGGCTTCGGGGGTCAGGCAGTGCTTGTGTTTGTGGAGCAGGCCAATCCATATATTGGCAGCTTTTGCCACATTACCTATATTCTGTGTGAATGTAAGTGAGCTGTCCAGGGTAGTGCCAAGGTATTTAAACGCAGGAATATGCTCGAGTGAGGCCCCCACTTGGTTCATAATGTTAAGGAGCAGAGATTTGTACTTGCTCCGTTGGTTGTAGAATGTCATAACCTTAGTTTTGCTAAAGTTAAGGATTAGTTTATGGGAGCGAAACCAATCTTCAACACACCTAAAGTTACTTTGTAAGTGACTCTCTAGGAGGCTAGTATCTCGGTTCCTAGTGAATAGTACTGCATCATCCGCATAAAGTGGGATTCTCAGTTGGCAGATGCTAGGAAGATCATTAAGAAAGAGAGAAAAGAATAGTGGTTCCAGTATCAACCCCTGGGGGACACCCGAGAGGACTGGTTTTTCATCTGAGGGGACGCCAGCTATTCTGACATGTTGTACCCTGTTCCCATGGTAACTAGCAAAGCAGCTTACATGTTTGGAGAGGCCAAGGGTGGACAGCTGATCTAGAAGTAGTGGGCGGTTAACGGTGTCAAAGGCCTTTGTTGGATCAATGAATACCACTCCTCCACACACGCCTTGGTCAGTGGTGTCATGGAGGAAACTGGTGAACTCCAGCAGTGCTGTAGTGGGTACTATGCCCTTTCCAGAATCTGTGTTGCTCTGGGCAGAGGATTTCATACTTATGCAGGAACTCCACGAGTTGATAAGAGACTATTCATCCAGAGCTTTAAGTAAGGGGGGAGGATGGAGATGGGCGTGTAGTTGGTGTGTATTGTCTTGTCTCCATTTTTATGTTTGCACGCATGTGCAAAAAACATAGTGCCATCATCTGAGATTTCGGAGCTGTGTCACCCCCTCTTCCAATTCAGTCAGTGTGTTGGCAGGCGCGGCCCCTGTCCACAAATGCATGCTGGAGCTGTCTATGACAAGCTCCAAAATGCAGTGACATACAGTTGAAAGGGGGAGATACGCTTCAGTGAGCAGCGATAAGATATCACCTGCCTCGGCGCAGCTTCCCCACGCACATGCAGGCGTGCCTTCCAGACGCACACACTGTATAGCCGAGGGGTGCCCAATCTGGCCGGCTGTGCTGTGCTCCCCGCCCCAAAGCCTTCCAAATGCCCACGCTGGGAGCAACTCATGATATAGCCGATAGGGAGTGCTGGCATCCCCGTCGGCTCCACTGTCTCCACCCCCTCCGTGTACTGGGTGCCAGCTGGGAGCCACCCAATGGCAATAGATGCTTTGGCCGGCCGGGGTGCCCAATCCCACAAGGCTGAACCCCCAGCGTCCTTGTGTCACGCTGGGAGCCCACCCAGCGTGGCAAACATCCACGTCATTGAAAAAAAAGAAACCTGTAAGAAAAAGCGGTCCCACGTAGTCTCCCTGGCCCCCTCCCACAACCCACCCACCCACTGCGCACCCTTCCTCCCCACACACCCCTCTCACCCCATACTTACCTCCAGAGCTCGGCGCGACGATCTGCGGTGGACCGGGAACACGTCTGCACTCTTCAAAGCCGACCACGAACTGAGGAAATGCTGGTAAGCTGAATAATGGAATGGATAGGGTTTTTTCAACTTTGTTGCATATCTCAGGCATTTTTTGGAATTTTTGCACCAAATTTTCAACATGGGGTTTTTGGGACACCTTCTCATGAATGATGTCACTGTCATGGCGTTATTCGGGCCTGAAGGGTGATTTAGCAGTCACTGCACAAAATCATCTTTTGGGACTGATTAATGAAACGACACTGCCAGTGTTCGTAAGGTGGGCTCTCAAGAAGCCAATTTTGAAAATTTGGTGAAAAAATTCCAAAAATGACTGTTTTAAGAGCGTGCGTTGCGCAATTCCTACGCATGCTCTAAGTTCGCGAATTTTCAATATTTTCACTCCAGATTTTCAACATTGCCATTTTACCACACCTTCTTATGAGCAGTACAGCTGTCATTTTCACATCTCACCCAAAATGTGTTTCCACCCATGTGGTGTCGAAACCAATGTCTGAGGATAAATTAAGAAAATCACAGTGGCACTGTTCATGAGCAGAGGTCTTAAATGGCTATGTTGAAAATTTGCAGAAAAATTCGTAAAATGACTGTTTTACGAGCGTAGGTTATCAGTTCTTATGCATGCTCATAAGTTTGCGAATTTAATATTTTCACTCCAGATTTTCAACATTGCCATTTTATTACACTTCCTACGAACAGTACAGCTGACATTTTTCATATACCGCCCAAAATGTGTTTCGCATATGGCGCACAATGGTGCTGTTGGTGTGCGAAAGCAATGTTTGGGACAGATTAAGAAAATCACAGTTACACTGTTCATGAGCAGAGGTCTTAAAATGGCTGTGTTGAAAATTTGGTGACAAAAGTCCATAAAATGACTGTGTTACGAGTGAGCATTGTGCAGTTTCCACGCACTCTCGTAAGTTCATGACTTTGTAATATTTTAAGACCAGATTTTCACCAGTGGCATTTTTCCACAGTTCCTTATTTACAGTACAGCTGTCATTTTTCACAACATGGCCGAAGTGTGTTTTCACACCTTCAGTGCAGAGATGCCTGGTCACTGTGGGAAATCATTGTTCGGGACAGATAAAGAAAATCACAGTGACACTGTCAACTCAGGCATTTTGGTGCTTCCAATCATGAACAATCTGTTGTTAAAAAAAAAAAAAAAAAAAAATCCCCAACCTAATTATATTACGGGTGTCGTTGCACAGTTTCTATGTACGCTCGTGACTTCACCATTTTTTTTTTTAAATATTTTTACTGCAGATTTGCAACATTGCCATTTTTTACACCTCCTCATTAACAGTACAGCTGTCATTTTTACATCCTGTTCGAATGTTTTGCACCGTGGTGTTAAATGCCATAGTCACTGTGCATAAGCAGCTGCTAAGAAACTGATATTCTCCTGTTCATGAGGTGGGGTCACAAAAGCGTGTTGAACATTTGGAGGAAAATACCAACGAATGCCTGAGGTGTTAGGGTTTCCAACCGTAACGCCCAACCCTGTAGAGAATGACAGGCATCAGGGGTGTGACTTGGGACTTTTGCCTTTAATGCTCATACCATTCCACACCCTGCAGCCAGTGAGAGGCATCGAGGTATGCTTTGGACTCTTGGCCCCAAAGTTCACCCCATTCTCCTATCGCACCCATCTCACCGTATTCCTAATGGAATGGGAGTTAGCATAAGGGCCAAAGACCCCAAGGAACACAGTGACACTTGCCAGTGTCTGCAGGGTGGGGTGTGGTGAAATGGCGTGGCCGTTATGCCTGACGACCCAAAGGCACACCCCAATGCCTGTCACTCTCTGCAGGGTGGTGGTGGGGTTGGCTTCAGTTCAGTACTTCACTGCCATTCCTATTTCGCAGCTCTGTAACTTCTACACTACCACTGCCAATGCCAGCAAGCAGACATTCGGCATTGACAAATGCTTGTTGTACACTGGTGTGATAGTTGCCTGTTTCCAGAGTGATGGGAATTGACCCAGGGAAATGTTAAGTATCTTTGTCAGGGGTTCAAGGAGCTCATCGAGAACTAGTGAAAGCGGCTTTAAAACAAGGGAGTCACCACTGTAGCCAGTTTTGCTGATGGCCTTGCCTATGTAGGTTCTGACTAGGTGCATTGGGACCTCTTGGAAGAAGAACTGTGGGGTAGGGTGTGCTTGGGATGATGATATTGGGGTGGAGCTGGAAGTGGGGACATTGAAGAAATCGGGTGGTAGGACACTTCTCAGGTTAGAGAGCGCGTTGTTGAATGTGTTAGATATCGTATAGGGGTCGATCGTAGGTGTACCATCAATGTTGAGCATAGTTGGCAGTGACTTAGCCTCTTTCCCCGTTAGGTCTTTTGGGTTATTCCAAAATTTTCTCTCTCCTAAGCTGGTCTCCGGGCTTCCTTACTCCTGGGCTGCACCTCCTGATACTGACACACAGACAGGAATCAGCCCTCTGCAGCAGGGGACATCCAGCCCTCCACTTCCTGTCTCCATCAGTTTACTTGCTGCCTTCAGACTGGCAGGTTCTCTGCAAGCAGAGCTCTGCTGTGTGTCAGAACTGAAGACAGCAGACTGTAAGCCAAGCAGTTTTTTTTTTTTTTATTTAGTTATTTAACCAGGTACAGCACACTAAGCTGAAAGCTTTTTTACAGGAGCGACTGGGAGCACAAGGAGGTTAAGTGACTTGCTCAGGGTCACACAGTATGCAAGTGGAAGCTGTGGGATTCAAACCCAGATCTGGTCTGCTGGATGTCACCAGATTTGCAGCTCAG
Source organism: Neoceratodus forsteri (assembly GCA_016271365.2). Lineage (NCBI taxonomy): Eukaryota > Metazoa > Chordata > Ceratodontiformes > Ceratodontidae > Neoceratodus > Neoceratodus forsteri. The sequence continues at coordinate 75,498,550 of CM028133.1, read as the reverse complement.
AGCCTTAGACCACTGCGCTGTACTGCCTCCTTTCTGATTCAGTTTTGGATATTGGAGGAATCACAACAATATTTAAGATCTTTAGTGTGGTTCCAGCCTCAGCCTTGCAAGCTGCACAGACTGGCCCCATTTCACTGCGTTGTGTTTTCCCACACTTTCTGCACTCTGCCTGGAATGCTCCTGCAATGCAGTGAAAGTGTGTTATGGGGAATTAAAACACATTTCATTGCGTTGTTTTTTTTTTTCTCCCTCTCTTTCTGCACTCAATCTGAAGTGAAAATCTGTTATGGGGAATTAAAAAAAAAAAAAAAGCACCGGAGTGCTTAGGAAGCATACCTGACCACATTCCATTGTGTTGGGTTTTTCTCCCATGCTTTCTGCACTCAAGCTGAAGTGAAAGTCCTGTTATGGGGAATTAAACAGGTACTGGAGTGCTTAGGAAGCATGACTGGCTACATTTCCTTACAAAGGATATATACCTCAGTGCAGTGAAGGTCTGGGTTATGTCATATAAACAGCACCAGAGGCCTTGGGGAGAATATTTTTCACCCCTCAGATGGCGGCCCCGTATTTTTATCATCGGCGACCATCATTCTGCTTGTATCCACTGCTCGTCGCTTTTGGGCCAGCAACATAAGGACAGCTCGTCGACATACGGGGACTTTTCATAGCCGAGTGCTGCAAGGTAGGAGGAGCCCTAATGTAGAGCAACAGAGCACTTTGCAAGGGAAATCTTCGAGTGTTAAGGGGCATGAGCTGAAATTGGAGGCAACTCATCGGCCAGCAATCTGATCGCCTCAGCCGCTACTTGACGGTGGACCTGCGGTACGGCTATAGCGGCTCGTCTCTGACCAGGGAATTTCATTGATGAGCGCTACAACGCAGGAGGAGCGCTATTCTGGGGGCACTCTTCTTGGAACTTTTGCTCAGCATTCTGCGCCCCCCTCCTCTCCACCAAACCACAAAAAGTGATACCCAGAGGGTTGTCACCCAGAAGCTGGATTCCTGCATAGTCTATTAGAGGAATAAAATAAGAGTATGGATTACACAAGGACAGCTCTTACCGGACCAGTACAACTCATAAAGGACCAGCACATTTAATCTCTGCTTCAGCAGCATGACATCAGGAAGTCTATTGTGGGGAAGTGCAGCGGATTAAGTAGTAGGACCTCTCTTTGGTGTTATGGCCTCATGAGGCAAGAAAGGCCAGCACTGCAAATCCTACACTACTTGTTCATCTTGGCTGGGTCGCTTTGCCTAAATCGCTGAAGGGCAGCCATGATGGAGGCAGACCTTTTCCTCGGCTCAGTCTGATAGCCAACAGGTCAGAATAGGCGGCAGCCACTGGAGGGACCCAGCTGTCCACAGCCCCCTCTGGCACTAGACTGTTTAAACCAGTTAAATAGGGCCTTACTCCGGATCCAGTATGCTTCGACTGGCAACCAGGGATCACCAGATGTGAACCCTCACAAGAAGGCACAAGAAACGGGACCATTCCTATCCTCACTTCCGAATGCCCTTTTCATGTTTTAAAAAAAAAAAAAAAGAAAAATAATACATGAAAAAAATTCATAAATACATTTTTATAGCCAGGATTCTCCTCGGCCCTTCCCCAGAGGCTTCCACCCAGCTGGAACAGGCTTTCACATTAAAACTGCAACCAAATCAGCCTCAGCCTTCCATATTCCCCGAACCAGTGGGGATTTGCTATTGAGGAAAGGCAAAGTCCACAGTGCATCTATCCGGTGCCTAGCGGATCTCTAAGCTGACAAGAAATGTTCTAAAAGGTGGTTAGTTTGCCCCAGCATTGACCCTCCAATTCCAAACCTGACCAAGATGTTGGTCATCCCAGCCAAAGGAGGGTCTTCTCTCAGAAACCCAGTGTGTAAGGATTGTGGATGCCTCACTCAGCTGGGTTCTCCAAGCATCAACAACGTCTCAGGGGGACAACCAGAGAAAGAGTTCCTTAACCAATCCTGTTTTGGCCTAAAATACTCTGGGGTCCCAATTTTAGCCTTTTATTTTTCTGTATGTGATCCAGAGAGGAACAGACCCATTCTTCATCAGTTCCTGTTCTTGGGGAGGCAGTTGGGTGCGCCGCTAGGAGCATGTGTCCAACCTCAGCTCGCTGCAAACCCTGGCTTCGGATCTGGCATGCAACCGCCTACGAGAGTCAGTTGGTTAACTAACCCGATGTAGGTAATCTCCTGTTTGGCTCAGCTCTGATGCAGGTAGCAGGGCTTTAAATGATTAACAGTTTTTTTTCCTTGGTGCAATACTAATGGTTCAGAAAGTATTTATATAGGTTTTCTAGAAGTGTTATGTTTGTTAAACACAGTGAGGCAAGTGCTATGCATTTTCACAATGTTTTAGCACTTTTATGAGCAAAACGCTAATCAATTTTTAGAGTTAAATAAAAGCCTGAGGTAGTGAGGGATTATGAGAAGATGCAGAGGTGCACATGCCACATCAAGAGGCAGGGGCCAGTCTTCACCTCAGGCCCCAGACCTTTTTTGTATTACCTTGGTTACAATAAGGGCCAAATCACTTCATTAATTTCTCCGGGGGAAAAGATCGTGCTATCCAGGCACATTCCCCAGTAGGGGGCAGGTTTCTAAAAATTCTCAAGGAATGGGCCCAAACAAAGTTCACCTAATACAAGCCCGCACTACCTCATGTGGTGCCCTCCCCACCACTGGTAACCCATCTGAAAGGCAACGCTACAGGCCGTTACGGGAACATTGCAAATGGGCTAATTTCCCATTCTTCATCGTGCCAAAATACACGGTGGATTCAGGCCAGTTCTACTTCTCGAATTCTTGAATAGTTATGGTCTGCAGCAGACCCCACAAGGAATCAGGGAATCGAAAAATCCCCGGCATCCATAGATCTGCAAGATAACTGTTTACATATCCCACTCAGTAACATCACATACACAATCTCTGGTTCAGAGTGGCAGAACAGTACTTTAGTTCAGACTCTGCCATTGGGGTCTTCCTCAGACCCACGGACTGAATTAAAGGTGCTAGAAGCGGTCATAGTGCACATAAAGGCTCCACAGCTCAACCAAACATTACAAGCAGTGGCAGAAGTGGTCTGGTACCTGCCGGCAGACGGTTTTCTCATCAACTGGAGAAATATTTCCATCATTCCAAACCAGACCTTGATCCTTCTTGGGGGCAGACCTCAGGACATATGTCTGAAAACTAAATTTCTGATTCGGCTAAAGCTGTTCAGGAGTTCTCACATAACTCCTCAGCTGTCTGCTTAGTTTTTCATACAGCTCATTGAGACAGAGTAAACTCTTCCTCCAGTGATGGTCTTGGAGGACAGAGGTCACGAAGGCTTGCAAGTTGGGCCATCCTAACCAAACCGGAATCGCAAACGATGCAAGCCTCAGGAGCTAGGGAGAGCTCGCATACATCAGCTGTTGGCACCAGGCAGGTGGTCACTGTTAGAGTCACAAGGTAAGCATAAACATTCCCGACATGTGAACAGCAGGCCATACCGTGAGGCACTCTGAACAGCGATTTCCCCAGTCAGGTTCCAACCAACAGTCGGTCAACATTGGCATACATCAACCACCAGGGCAGCACAAGAAGCTCAAATTGCTAAGGGAATCCCTTTTCTTCAGTGGTCTGAGCACCACTGAGCGATTTGTATCCCGGGACAGGTAAGTGTCACAGCAGACTGGGTTGGTCGCCCAGGGGAATGGGAACTGAAGGATAGTGCCTCCTACAACTTGACAGAACAGTGGGGCAATCCTCAGACAGATCTTTTCACCTGCTGGCAGAACTCTGTGGTAAAGCAATTCTGCTGCCTGGCCAAGGTTGAACCAGCGGTGGCTCAGGACACCTTTTCCCCTAAACTGGGATGAGTTCGGTCTCCTGTATGCCTTCCTCCAATACCGCCTCCATCAACAGTCCTTCACAGAGTGATTTGGGACAGGACAGTCATGATTCTAGTCGACCCCTTGTGGTTTTTTTCCGCACATAGTTCCTGATTATCATTCATCTGTCAAGGTGACCACGTCGAACATTGAAGTTCAGCCTGAACATTCTCCATAAAGGTCTGGTGCGGCATCCCACTTAAACAGCTTCTCTGTAGGCCTGGAGATTGAGCAGAAAGACTGGCAAGGAGCTAGGCTGCACAGCTCCTGTTATTGACATGAGGGGAACTCGTGTCTAGCTCCTACCTCCTGAGGGTATTATTGAATCTGGAGAAAAATATTGGTTCAGGCTTCATTTAAAACACATATAGTACTTTCTATATAATCACGTGTTCTACTGCAGTTCCTTTCAGATGAATGGACTAAGGACAGTGACCAGCCACCTTACAAGTTCAGGTTTTTTGCATTGGGGGCACTCTTATTAACTGGATTAAAGGGAACCGTTGGATTCATATACCCAGGTCTATAGGTTTCTAAAGACAGCAACATTAAGATGCCTTCCAACACACCAAAGCTACCACTTTGGAGTCTTAATCTGGTTCTCAAGGCTGTGCCAAGGCCCCCTTTAGAGCCTATCAAGGAAATATCCATCATGTGTCTCAAAATAAAGGTCACCCTTTTTCTCATAGCTATTGCTTTAACCAGCAGGCTCACAAACTAAAAACAGCATTTACCCGAGAGCTGTACACTGTTTTTCATCCAGTTTGAACAGTTCCAGGTGTTTTGCTAAAGTTATGCTTCCCTTTCGTTACAATCAAGGGTTCATTCTTCCTTCCTTCTGTCCTCTCTCCAAAAGCAATAAGGAAGGGGAAATTCATCCACTAGACCTGGAAGGTGTGATAGAAACATAGAGACATGGAGGTTGAGGGCGGATGGGGGGCCCGCGAGGCCCATTCAGTCTGCCCCTGATGAAATTATATATTGAGAGAGGAAGCTATTAGCAAAACTTCAGGTTTGTTCATGTCAGCTTGGGCCAAAATCATGGGTAACAAGGATTCAAAAGGCCCTATAGCCAGACAGTTCCTATCAGCCGCGTCCATGGCTTGTGATCAGGTCAGAGTAACTTGCCTGGCCCAGGGGAAGCCCATTCTACCAGAGCTATGGCCTCTTTGTGGGCGTACTTCAGAGAATCATCAACGGCACACTTATATGGAGTTGCCAATTTATAATCCATTCACACATGTTTTAAAAAAAAAAAAAAAAAAAATGTTATTAGCTGGAAGTGATGCTCTCTGAGGTATCCTTGGCTGCAGAATGCTTCAAGTGGTGGTGGAATCCTAGGGCTCCTAACATTCTTCCCACCCGGGACATCTGGGGACGTGTTGCTTTTCTATATCCCAGGAGTAGGGAAGCCCGGAGACCAGCTTAGGAGATAGAAATCGAAATTTAAATACCTGTAAATTTTCTTTCTGCAACGGCTGGTCTCCGGATTCCCTCCCAGAATGTATAGAGTTAGTGGGCCTCATGGCCATATATGTCTTAAAATTCTTGTTTCCTTTTTCCAAGTTCTTGTAGTATTGCCACATTGGACTGCTTTAGGAAGAACTGATGGAGACAGGAAGTGGAGGGCTGGATGTCCCCTGCTGCAGAGGTCTGATGCCTGCCTGTGTGTCCATATCAGGAGGTGCAACCCAGGAGTAAGGAAGCCCGGAGACCAGCCGTCGGAGAAAGAAAATTCACAGGTATTTAAATTTCGCTTTCTTCCGGTTGGTCTTGTCATTCACTAAAAAATACTACTAATAGCTTAATCTGGTTCAGTATCTGTTGGCATCCATCTGTATCTTCCTCCCCTGGGACGAGTCTGAAAATAGACAGAATTGTCTAGTTCTCTTTTCCCGGTCAATAAAAACCTAAATAAATGACTGGTGAGATGAACACAGTATAGTTGCACAAGTACGGAGTAAAGTGCGTAGTTCCTGAGGAGGCGGTTGTAGTGCCATAGCCTGACAGAAGTCTGTCTCTGTCACAGCCAAGTACAGGGAGGAGATTGTTTAGGTATGGATAGGAGGTGGAGGGTTGGCAGTGACAGGTGGGACCGGGAAGGCACCTTAGGTGGTATCTAAGGGCCGTGACTGATGACGAAAAGCAGACAGAAGTGGGGAGCAGGTTCCAGAGGGTGGGGAGATGATAGGAAATGGCAGATTGCCAGCAGAGGTGTGAGGGTGAGGAATGGAGAAGGTATGTGGATCCCTGGAGTGGAGAGAGGAGTGAAGAGATATTGGGGGGTGGGGCTAAACCAGAATTTAGATGTGGATGAGGCACAGTAGAACTGGTGACGCGAGAGGAGAGGAGGATGGAAATGGACAAGTAGAGTGAGCAGTGATGTGTACGAGGCGGTGAATTTGTAGTGAAATGGCAGAAAGAATTGCAGGGGGTGTCCAGTTTGGTAAGGGAGGAGGAAGGGGCGGTGCCATAGACCATGTCCACATAGCGAGAACCATTTTGGTGTCCCATCTCCCAGCAGACCTAGTGGGAAAGGCAGTTCTTGTTGCGGAAGAGGACACCAAGTTTATTTATTATGTAGGAAAATACCTTGGAACCAAAGACTCTTACAGAGGTTTCACGTCATACCAATCATATGTACAAATTCAAAATACAGAGGTTACATATACACAATCATCAAATGTTTAGTTTACAGTAGGGCAATGTTACAACCAGTAAAGGTATCAAACGAGGAGTACAAAATACGGAGCAGAAAATGCTAGAACAGATTCAGTTGGTAAAGTTATGCCCTTTTTCAGATATAAACAGTTGCCTTTGGGGTCAGGGTATTGCACAGTAGTATAACCAGGACAAGGTCACTTGACCCAGTTAAGAAAATAAGGCAGTTAACAATAAAGGATGTTTCCGGAAACACACTGTGCATCAGAACTAAAGGATGGAGTTTGGCGTGAACGGTATCAGTGTGGACGGAGAAGTCAAGCTTACATAAAACCTGCACCTGCTTCCCTGCACACAGTCTGATAATCCTGAGGCACATGAGGTACTGCAGTAAAGGGAACGTGTGGAATGGGCACCACTGTAAATGTAAATCCTGTCTATCATATAACTTGCACCTGCTTCCCTGCACATGAGGTACTGCAGTAAAGAGAACGTGTGGAATGGGTACCACTGTAAATGTAAATTCTGTTGATCACAACCTGTAAGTTGCAGAGCAGGTTATGTAAGGGATCCTAGGGATAGCCCACCTCGGGTAGTCTAATATTGCAGTTGTTGAGTGTTCAAATGTGGATCTGAGTAACTACAAATCTTTAATTTGAACAACACCCCATGTAGGGTGGGGTGTTAAAGGGAACGGAGGACAGGAATGAAGGCTGGTACTACTTACTGCAGGACGAGGTGGTGTATATTTTTGGAAGGAGTTATTCGCTGTTGAAGGATGGTAACAGGAAGTATGGATCACTGGGGAGATGGTGCCAAGAGTCGGGTGATCCTGGAAGGACTGCGGAGTGGGTTCCTGACTCAGGGCGTCACTGAACCAACAAGAGCCGAGACCATTCTTGATCTGGTGCTCACAGATGGGGAGCATGTACAGGAAATAATGTTCAGAGAGCCACTGGGGGGATGTGACCATTGCACAGTGTAGTTCTATTTAGATATGGGCAGGGAAAGCATCCCGACTAGGATCAAAATCTTGGATTTAAGGAGAGTGGACTTCAGGAAAATGGGTGAGGTTCTAAGGAGCCATCTAGTGAGCATGCGAGCAGATATGGGGGTGGACCTAAAGTGGTCCGTCCATTAAGGAAGGAATACTGGTTGCCACAGATGAGTGTGTTAGGCTCGGTGGAAAGAACACAAGGGCCAAAGCGCCCAGCTGGTTCAGTTCTGGGGTTGCCAAGGCAGTAAGGGAAAAGAGGTTGGACTATAGAAAATTCAGGAAGACCAAGAGAGAGGTGGATAGTGAAAATTACCTAAGTTCGGCTAGTGAGGCAAGTAAGGAAGTTCGGCGAGCAAAAGCACAGAAGGGGCTTCAAATAGCTGCAGAAATTAAGAAGGGGAGAAGAAAATGGTGAAACTGAGGTGGGGGAGCCCTTGCCGATCGGGTATGGGGAGTGGGGGGCCCATCACTGGCAGGAGGGGGGAAGGCAAAGCAGGGGGACGAGGTAGCGGAGGTGGAAATCATGGCAGAGAGGGTGAGGGAAGCCGTTAGATCCCTTAAGATGGAAAAAGCACTGGGGCCGGATAAATTACATCCCAGAGTACTGAACGAACTGGCGGATGTCCTGGCAGAGCGTTTCAGCATCTCTCTGAGGACAGGGTGCCCCAGGACTGGAAGGTGGCGCATATAGTGCCTATCCACAAGGAGGAGGGATCAAGGGAGGTAGCAGGGAACTACAGGCCCATCGGCCTCACATCAGTGGTGGGCAAGGTGATGGAGGGCATTGTCAAGGAGAGGCTAGAGGGGGACCTGGAAAAGTTGGTGTGCCTGGACGATAGCATGGATTTGTCCCGGGGAAATCGTGTCAGACAAACCTTGTGGAGTTCTATGACTGGGTGACGAGTGCCTTGGACTTGGGTAGACTGGTGGACATCCTCTATTTTGAATTCAGCAAGGCATTTGAGACTGTTACTCATGGGGGCCTGTTGAATAAGCTTGGAGAAATGGGGGTGGGGAACCAGATGATCAGATGGATAGGCAGTTGGCTCCAGGACCGGACCCAGAGGGTCGTGGTTGGCGGGATAGTCTCATCCCCAATGAGGGTCATTAGTGGGGTCCCTCAGGGATTGGTCCTTGGGGCCTTCTGTTCAACGCCTACGTCTCTGACATAAGGAAGGGTATCAGGAGTGAGATGAGTCTCTCTGCTGATGACTCAAAACTGGGGGCAGTGGTGGATGGGGAGGAGGGAAGGGTGGCCATACAGGGAGACCTGGAGGCTGGAAAGGTGGTCTAGAAAGTGGAAGCTGAGGTTCAATGCAGGGAAATGCAAAGTACTGCATCTGGTAGCCAGAAAACTGGGCCAAGTGTACACCCTGGGGGGAGAAATGCTACAAGTCTCAGTGGCTGAGTGGGACCTGGGGAAGGGGGGGTGGTGGTGGATGTCAAGATGAATAACTCTGAGACTTGTAGGAGGGCAGTGCCAGTGGCCAAGGCCAACAGGATGCTGGGAAGCATCGCTAGAGGATCACCTCCAGAAAGAGGGAAGTGATACTCCCTCTGTATAACTGCTTGGTGAGGCCGCATCTCAAGTACTGCATGCAGTTTTGAAGGCTACACTTTAAGAGGGACATTGAACTCCTGGAGGGGTTCCAGAGGAGGGCAACCAAAATGATCTGGGGCTTGTGGGACAGGACCTATGAGGAGAGGCTCGAAGAGCTAAATATGTACATTGGAAAAGAGAGAAGGGACAGGGGGCATGATAGAGGTCTTCAGGTACATGAAGGGGGTTAAATAGGGAGGAGCATTAGACTTTCTCCGAAGGAAGGAATGGGGGGCAACTAGAGGGCATGGGTGGAAGCTGGAGGGGCGATTCAGGGAGAAAGGAGGAGGTGCTACTTCACTGACAGGGTGGTGGAGCCATGGAATGTGCTGCCCAGGGGGCTGGTGGAGGCAGAGACGGTGGAGGGGTTCAAGAGGGGGTGGGACAGGTACAAGGGAAGCGTTCTTTAAGCAAAGTCCTGCGCAGTGGGAATATCCGGGACTGGGAAGGGAGAGGCCAGAGAGGGTGAGGGGGCAGTAAGGTCAGCTCTCAGGGTGGGGACTGACCAAATGAGCAGACATGAAAGACCATTAGGCCTATTCTCCTGGCATTTTAATATGTTAGTAAGGCTTTCTGTCACTATATAAGTGAGAAAAGGGACAAGAAAGAAGGGATTGTTAGGCTTAAGAAAGGCTTGGAGTGGGTGGAGGATAATGGAGGAAAAGCAGAGATACTAAATGAATACTTCTGTCTTCACCATGGAGAAGGATGGACCAGCGCTTTCAGGAAGTAAAAGAGGAGCGGGGGGAGGGAAACACAGTGATAGTAGAGGTTAGAGTGGGGGAAGGTCTGCTGGCATTGAAAGTGGACAAATCACCAGGCCCGAACAGAATACATCCAAGGGTACTAAAGGAACTGCCTGAGGAGCTGGCAGGGCCACTAGCAGACCTATTTAATAGTTCACTAGAGTCAGGCGTGGTACCACAGGACTGGAAAACAGCACATGTAGTGCGCCTTCACAAAAGCGGTCCCAAGATTGATCCAGAGAATTACAGACCAGTCAGTCTGACCTCCGTTGTGGGCAAGCTCATGGAGACCATACTAAAGGAAAGGTTGATGGAATATTTAGAGAAATTGTTTCCATGATGAGAGGCAGCATGGGTTCATTTGGGGGAGATCATGTCAAACAAATCTGATTGACTTCTTTGACTGTGTTACTAAGACAGTAAACAAGGGCCGAGCGGTAGACATCCTCTGTCTTGATTTCAGCAAAGCCTTTGACTCTGTGCCGCACAAAAGGTTGATCAGGAAGCTGGTGGATCTTGGAGTTGGGAGGCAAAAAATGGTCAGATGGGCGGAAAACTGGCTGAGGGACAGAACCCAGAGGTAGGTGGTGGAAGGAAGAGATATCTGGCACCAGAGAGGTAACCAGTGGGGTCCTACATGGCTCTGTGCTGGGGCCAGTGTTGTTCAATGTCTTTATCAATGACATTTGGGATGGCATTAAAGGCAAAATGTGCCTATTCGCAGATGACACCAACCTCTGTGGGAGAGTGGACGCAGCTGAAGGGATACAGGACCTACAGAAAGAGCTGAGAAAGCTGGGGAGGTGGTCCAGGGTCTGGCAGCATGGCTTCAATGCCAAGAAATGCAAAGATATGCATATTGGAGCCAAGAATCCCAGGACAGAGTATTACTTGGGTGTAGTCCGAGTATCTGCATCAGAGAAGTAGAAGGACCTGGGAGTGATGATCACTAGTGACCTGAAGCACTCCACGCAGTGCAAGAAAGCAGCAGCAAAGGCAAACAAGATGCTTGAATGCATAGCTGTGGGGATCAGTAGTAGGAGAGGGGAGGTTATACTACCCTTGTACAGATCACTGATAAGGCCGCGTCTAGAGTATGGAGTTCAGTACTGGTGCCCACACCTCAAAAAGGACACTAACCTGCTGGAGAAGGTACAGAAGAGGGCTACAAAAATGATGGCTGGTCAGCAGGGCAAGGCATACGAGGAGAGGTTGAGGGCACTGAACATGTACTCACTGGAAGACTGGAGAGAAAGAGGGGACATGATTGGGACAGTCAAGTACTTGAAAGGGATAAATATGGTTGATGAGAAGAGTCTCCTTAAGCTGAGTGGCAACTGTATCACAAGGGGACACCGTCTTAAGCTGGAGGGTGGGAGGTGTGGGAGGGGTCAGGAAGCACTTCTTCACAGAGAGGGTGGTGGATACTTGGAATGCGCTGCCAGAAGAGGTCATCTCATTGAAGACAGTGAGCAGCTATAAGAGAGGCTGGGATAGACATAGAGGGAAGGTAAGTATCATGAGTAGGGAGGAGAGGATGGGAAGGTGTGGGGAGGGAGGGCAGGGACATTAGCTCAAGCTGTGGACCCTGCAGTATGAGCAGACTTGATAGACCAAATGGCCTTCTTCTGCTGGCTTCTTCGTGTATTCGTATGAGATGGTCAGCTGCAGGGACTGTGTGGTGCTAATCTCCCAAGCTACACTCCGGAGGATGGGACACCTACCTATACTGTATGTTGGAGTATTGTGGAGCTCCAGGCGGAACTGGTACCAAAATGGGAAGAGATACTTGTGCTGTGTCACCAACTGAACTGGCACATACAGATACTTTGCACCTCTACTCCCCACAAAGTCTGCTGGCCAAGTGGGAGGGGGGTAGTGGGGTGAGAAAGTGTTGGCTTGGCAGTCGCAAGGAAGTCGTCCAACCTCATATTCAGACTGCAAATCACTTTCCAGCACTGGAGGCGACGCAGGAACCTGACTGTTTCAGGGGAGGCCCTGAGTTGGTTGGTAATGATGAACAAGATGACTTGGTGGCACCCATGAGAAGGGAACAGGATGAAGGAAGGAAGGAATATCTCAATAGTAGGGGATGTGGCCGGACAGGTGGTGCTGAGGGTTGAGGCGCTGGATGCCGCACCATGCCGATGACCTGGGTTCGGGACCGGACTTGGCACACCAGGGGTCAGCAGGGGAAGGAGAGGACTGCTCTCCTCTCCTGGGGAGGGTTGGGGAGCTTGCCTCACTGTGCCGGCCCCCAGTGGAGATCGGGAGCACTGCAGAGCGGCGCTGCAGATGGGCCAAGAAAACCAAGAAAAAATGGTGCCTCGACCGGTTGGATGACGGCTGACTCTGACCTTCGCAGTCATGGAGCCCCTGGACAGTCTGGACCGACTTCAGCAGCTCCCAGGGCCAAGAAAGGTAAGCCGCAAGGCACATTCTCTCTAGAAGGAGAGGACCCATCTGACAAAGGGATACGTCGGGTTAATCTGCAGAGTGGCTGCAATGTGAGGCAGGAGTTGTCGACGGGGGTACTTGGAAGGGGTGAGAGTGTCCCTGGTGGCCCAAAAGAGGCCATTCAAGACGAAGGGAGGAGTACAAACAAATAATGCTAATAGTAGGGTATTCTGTGATTAGATGGTTGGAAATTGTGGTGGGGAGAGGGAAGGGGTGGTCAGATGCTTTCCAAGTGTACTCTGGCTATATTATCATTTTTTATTATTATGAATAATCTTTTGGTTTTTGCACTTTTGTATTTATGTACTACACTCTTCGTTGTGTACTGTCTGTATTGTTATATGTTATTTATGTAAATTCATTTTGTATTTTGTTGCCCACTGTTTACCCCTCCCTTGGGTCGCACCTGTAAACGAGCCCTGGCTCAGTGTGCCTTTCTTGCTTACCAGAGTTTAAATAAATAAATATATAAATAAGTGCATTGACCATCAGGGATATAGAGAGGATGGGGAGCTTTGGTTGTTGGTACACTTGGAACAATCTGGCAAACCAGCCTATTGAAACAGTAAAGTGGAACATTCAAAGGTTACGTGACAGATTGAAGGCACACTCAGCTCCTCTGGCCTTTTCTGCGATTCTCACAGTGGAGAGGTAAAAAGAATGGTAATAATAAGGCGGCTAAGGGGGTGATGTAAAAAGGAGAAATACCATTTTGTTTGGGTGACTGAGGGGCTTCTAAGAGGGTGGTGTAAGGAGGAGAGGTACTGTTTTTGGGTGATGGGGGCTTCTGCAACAGGAGGCTCTTCAAAGGTGACAGCCTTCACCTGATAGTCAAGGAGGCCACTGCGCTTGTGCAGAAGGTTGATATCTATGTACATGGACATTTAAACTGTAAGGGGGGGGGACTAATGCTGGGGAACTACAGAAGGCAGAGAACAAAAGGGGAAACTTAGGACTCCTGAAGAAATGGTGGACGAGCGGCAGTGGGCATAAAAGCACCAAAGCAGAATTTCATAATAAGTAAGGGGGGGCCTTCACAAAGTCAGCAAGGAATAGAAAAATCAGGACGTTAAGGAGGAGAGGAAGAACAAAATGAGAGGAACTGAGAGGGGTGAGGTTTAGGCTCAAGTTGGAAGGCAGTCTGCCTAAATTCCTGGAGTCTAGGTACCACAGTGAGTGAGCTTTGAGTGATGGTGACAAAAACAGAGTTAGACCTCATATCCATTATGGCAGTGTGGGCTGCTGGAATAACAACTGGGACCTGGCAGTACCAGACTACACCATGTATAGGCAGGATACAGGGACGAGCATAGGTCACCCTTTGTGTGATAGAAGACATAGAGGCAGCAGTGGATGGGCCCATCACTGAAGAGAATGAGGAAACAGAATTGCTGTGGGTAGAGCTCACAACTGTACCAGGTAAGAAGTTTTGCATGGTGTGGTCTACAGACTACCAGGGCAAGGGGACGAGGAGATTGGGAACTAAGGGCAGAAATAGAGAAGGGTGCCACAAAAGGGGGAGTTAGTGGTGTGGAGTAGATCTCAACCTGCCAGGCATAGTTTGGCACATTCCAGTAGCTGAGAGCAACAGAAGCCATGCCCTGCTGGATACGTTGCAAGACTGCCTGCTGGTACAGGTGGTCAGATAACACACAAAGCAGGCTTCCATTCTCCAGATGCTGCTCAGCAGCTTGGAACTGGTAGGCGGAGAGTGAGTTGGAGGATTCATTGAGGTCCCATGACCCTAACACCATATGGTTTGAGTTGGCTGTGGATGCCAGTGTACCCATGTCAGAGGCCAAATTCTGGATTTCAAAAGAACAGACTTTAACCAGATGGGAGAATTAGTCCAGGATGAAATGACAAGAGAATAAAATCAGGGTGGTGGAGGAAATATGGAGAGTAATAGTAACAATAATAACATTTATTTGATTAAGCCCCTTTCGAATTTCAAAGCGCTGTACAATATTCATAAAAACAAAACACATGTACAAATACATATAATATAAAATCAGGATAAAATAGGAAATGCCTTCCCCCATAAAAAAGTCTTTATTGCCTGCTTAAAACTCCCCACCGTCCTGCACTCCTGGAGCTGACGGGGCAGAGAATTCCAGAGGTTAGGTGCCGCAAACGCAAAGGTACACACACCAGATGACTTTAAGTTAACCCTCGGAATCTCCAGCAACCCCTCGTCAGCTGAGTAGAGCTGTTGCAAAAGGGTGTAAGGAACCAGGAGCTCTTTCAAGTAATCGGGACCTGATCCGTATAGGGCTTTGTAAGTTAATAGACCTACTTTAAAGGTGATCCGCCACTGTATTGGCAGCCAGTGCAGAGCGTACAGCACTGGGTTAATATGAGATCTTCTAGATGCCCCAGTCAACAAACGTGGTGCGCATTTTGCACTAGCTGTAAATGGTGGATATCAACCCCAGAAAGCCCTAGATAAAGGGAGTTGCAATAATCAAGGTGCGATTTCACAAAGGCATGGACCAAAACAGGCAGGTCACTGGATGGAACAAGGTGCCTAATCCTAGCAGTGTTCCTAAGATGGTAAAAGGCCAGCTTGACGACTGCCGATACCTGATGTCGAAGAGTCAGACCATCATCAAGCACCACTCCCAGGTTACGCACCTGTTTAGAGGTGAGAATCTGGGCCTCCCCAGGACTAAATCGGAAGGGAGCCCAGTCCTCGGCCCCTCTACCCTATAACCCGGATCCACAACTAAAACCTCAGTCTTTCCTGGGTTCAACTTTAGACCGCTTGAATTCATCCAATCTTGGATTTCTGTGAGGCAGCTGTTCATTACTGAGATAGCACCAACCTGGTCAGGCGCAAAAGACATGTAGAGCTGGGTATCGTCGGCATAGCAATGAAACCTCTGCTCATACCGTCTTACCATGTCTCCGAGGGGTAGCATATATTCTGCGAATAACATGGGGGACCGCACCAAGCCCTGAGGTACCCCGCAAGGCAGAGAACGCCCCTGATGAAAACAGACCCTAGACCACTCAGCGTTCTCCCAGCGAGGAAGGATGAAAACCATCTGAGGACCATGCCCGACAGCCCACAAATGAACCTCAGGCGTTCAAGCAGAACCCCATGATCCACGGTATCAAAAGCTGATAGTAGATCTAGGCGAACCAAGATAGAACGGTGTCTGATCTCTCGCCATCATGAGATCATTGAGCACCAGAACCAGAGCAGTCTCAGTACTATGCCTCTTACGAAAACCAGATTGGAGAGGTTTGTATAAATTATAGATGGTTAAATGGTTATCCATTTGAGCAGCCACAACTTTCTCAATAACCTTCTCCACAAAAGGGAGGTTAGAGATAGACATGTAGTTTGCTAGGTTCTCCGGGTCTAAAGAAGCTTTTTTTCAGAAGGGGGATCATCACCCCCTCCTTCAGGGAGCTAGGGAACTCACCCATGTCTAGAGAGCACCGGACAATCCGAGCTAAGACCAGGCCAATGATCTATCTACAACCCAAAATCAGGGAAGTAGGGCCTGGGTCCAAACTACAGCACGTGGGACGCATCTCCTGGACAGTCCTCATAATGTCTAGGAAATCTGGCAGATCAGAGGTACTCCAGGAAACTCCGGGCTCTGCGACAGAGCACCGATCAACAGCAACCTCCTCAGAGTGAAGTTGGTGGCACTCCCTCCTGATGTCATTGGCCTTATTCGCAAAGAAG